>OX101797.1:27094220-37094220 GCA_944452935.1 Rhogogaster chlorosoma
AGGCTGAAGTTCGAACCGTTAACGCAACAAACTAATGATTTTTTTTTTTTCGTTTTCTCGCGGTTATTGATCATGGAAAATTAAAGAATACCGCGAGAATATAATTCGTCACGTGCCACAGAACTGCAAAAAAAAAATATATTTATCGCGATCGGTTCGTCGGAAGCCACCCTTACCTCTTACCCCTGCGATTTGATTAATTAAAAAATTAATATCTATCGGACGAATCATTTGACGATGATTTTCGGACCGATCGAGATGAATATTTTTTTCGGATTTCTAACGTATGCGAAGAACTAGATTCTCGCGGTCCGAACGTCGCCAAATGATTCATTCGATAGTTATGAATTTTTTGATCATATTTTCACGTAGGGGTTGCAGCTGGTAAAGGGTTGTTTCCGACAAGCGGATCAGCACCAAATGTTCAGCACATGCTTGCCGACTTTTCCATAACGTGTTATACGTGACGTAAATACATCGAAGAAGAAAAACGAAAAGAAAAAAAATTCTTCTGTGATTAAGTTATTAGGGGGGGAATTATAAATTTTATCCAGCCGAAATAGACGGAATTTTTAACCGAAAAGAAGAACGAAAAAGTGTGAGAAAATTCGTCAAATATTTATTATTTCATATAGACGAAACTCTAACAAATATATATAATGTATATAGCCGTCATGAAAATGAGCCCGAAATAAATGCTTGGTTTCTCTAAAACGCTGCGCACCCCGGGGCTAGCAGGGTGCGTTATGAAGAGAACCCGCGAGTAAAAGGCGAAGGAGGTGTCGACCGGGTCTATGGCTCGCAGACTACCTGGCCTTGAACGGGCAATGCTGGCAATGCAGGTGAACCACTCATTCCTCGTCTGACTGACTGTCTCTCTCTGTCCCTCTACCTCTCTCTCTCTCACTCTCGCTCTCGCTCTCTATCCCTTTTTATTCCCATCTCTCGCGCCCTGCAGCGTCAGATCCCTGCCCATCTCTCCCGCTCTCCCGCTCTCTCTTTCCCTCTGCAGTATAATATATATTCCTTTCTTTCCTTCTTTCTCTCATTGCGCAGGGCATCGCGCGTCATATGTGGCTAATACGTGTATACGCGCACCCGCTCGCTTTCCTCTCTGTTCCAATGCCACTCGTATCCACGGGCATCGACTTGAATGTAAAAAAAGTTGCGACGAATTCCCGACTGCATCATCGACATTCGTGTCATATTATTCGGCTATTATACATTTACCTTATCATTATTATTATTATTCATCCAAATATTGTTGTGTCTGGATACATAATTATACCTACATGTATATAAATATAAGTATCTACCTACTAGATATGTACTACATCTGTTAAGTATATATATATATATATACAGGGTGACCCAGAACCGTAGCACCGCATTGTATGGATATATTCCTCGTCGAATTCTAAGACGAAAGTTCCTTAGCGAGAACTTGAAAACTGGATGAAAAAAAAAAATTAATAAAAATAAATAAATAAAACTTTTGCGTTGTTGACGTAGACGGCGCAAAACTATGGAGCGGTAGATAACTGTAGGATATTTGATAACTCGGACACTGTTGATCTTAGGAATTTTTCGCTAACAATAAGACATTTTCGTCTTAGAACTCGACAAGGAATATGCCCATTCAATGCGGCACTGGGGTTCTGGGTCACCCTGTATATATATATACTCCGACCAGAGATCCCCTCGTGTAACGTGGGTGGAGTTTGAGTTGCATTTGTGCGTAGGCTTATAGATGCGTATGGATGTAGATACGTTAGAAAATAATAACTAGTACGAATGGAGTATAGGATAAGCTGTTATATAGTACGTTCGGGGTAAACCAGCCGGCATCGCATCGTATCGCATCGCATCGTATCGCAACGTATACCGCGACTACGTTGCACCAGTAGTAGAAGAAGTAAAAGAATATATAAACTGCGTCGTCGACTCGGCGCCGCGAGGCTCGAGGCTCGAGGCTCCGAGGCTCCCGGAGTGCGCGGAGAGAATCATTTCTTATTTTTTTTTTCCTTTCCTTCATTTGTTTTCTTCTGTCTATCAGTTTTATTCTTCACAAACTTAGTATAGCTTGCATACCCATATACGTATATAAATACAGCCAACTAGTTTCTCTGCACGAAATAGTACGCGTGTGTGCAGCCTGTATGTTTACGTATATTTCGAACCATTCTCATTCATTCATTGATAAATCGCGAAGAAATACAGAGAAATAATAGGTATAGATTATCGGGACAAGATTTGAGATGCGCTTTTAACACAAATCTGCAATATACGATGAAATAATTTTATGAAGATAGAGTCTGTCTCTAAAAATATCTAGTTATGTATAATAATGATGGAAAACTATAAGCTCCAGGAACCCGTGGACAATGGGCAAGAGAGTCGCGGCGCAGTACCACGTCGGACCTCTTCGTCTGCTGCAGGTCTCGATGGCCGGAGTCGGTCGCACCTCACCTTGGCTGGGGCCCTTCAACTGTCTACGACCCACGCCTCCTTCTCTCCTTCTCTCCTTCTCTCCTTCTACTTCAGTTCATCGCTGGTAGTATAGGCACCGGCCTGCCTGCACCACCTCATATCCTCATCCTCTCCCCGCCGCTGCTTCGCTCGCCGCCGATGCACTACTCTATGCGGTGCACCATCATCCTCGCCTGTTTCACGTTCACGTTCACCTGCCCACGATCTCTGCGTTACCCACAGCGCGCGGTGAGACGTAAAACCAATGTCGCTCCTTCTCTTTCCTTCTTTCCCTTACTTCCTTCCGTCCTGCCTGTCTATCTATCCATCTATCTATCTTTCTTTATCTCGCTTCCCCGTTCGGGGCGAAAGAGACGCGAGAAAGGTGAGCGGGACGGGAGACGAGACGCTGGTCTTTCCCGTACACCGAATGCCTGAGCTTGTTCTCGAAAAGTGGTCGTTCAGCTCGCGCTCGCATTCGGGCTCTGGTTCGCTCCGCTTCAGGTGAAGGTTCGACGACGACGACGAGGCGCGCACGCGATCGAAGGCTATTAAGAAGTCGTCGTGCACCCCGAGCGCTCGATCGTCAACGGATGGGCTTTGCTGATGCTCCTCCAATCGTATAATGCCTCTGTTAATTGTCTCGCAAGTTTTCTCTTCAATCTACGTACCTAATAGGACGTTGATCGATGATTCGAAACGCGAGAAGATCGACTTTATGAGTTTCTTATCAGTTATAATCATATAGATCTATATAATTATGTGACCGCATAAACGTAAGAACGAGGGTCAGCGAGTCGCTGTAGGTACTGTTCTTAAACCGTTCTACAGAATAAGCGAGAGAAAAGAGAAGGTTCGAGGAGTTCAGTCCGTCTACAAAAGTGTTCAGAATAGAAAATTCTAGCGATACAGAGAAGAGCCGAGCAATTATATAGCCTAATGCTGTTCAGAAAAACGCCCCCTAAATTCCTCAGACCATATATACCGCTGCGCAAGGCCTTCGGCTTTTAGACCTGGCCAAAATCCCCCGGTTTCAAAGATATACAGGAGATGATGTGGGTACAGTTTTCACCCGGGACGAGGAGGCAGGAAAGTTGGGAAATTTGTTTAGGACTGTGTTGAAACGGTGCCGCGAGATGCCTGCCTCCCCTATCCTGTATCTCCCTCTCTCTCTCTCTCTCTCTCTCTCTCTCTCTCTTTCTTCCTCTCGCTTTTTCTCGTATCCGAGAACGTCGTGGCTACTCGGCTGTCTGCTAGGTGCAGTATACTGGCCGCGCGAAGCATGCAGCAAGCTACGGCCGTTCTCAGGCAGGTCAGTGATACTACTGCGTCAAGTTGAAGGCCAACACCCCCACAATGCGTTGCGGGTTTCTCGGCGACGCGACGGCAGCACCAGCAAGCCTATATAAATACAGTTTCGAGTCGGTCGTAAATAAAGCCGCGATATAATTTTCAGTCGACTATTACAGGGAGGAGTTGTACGATATATCGTTCGCTTCTATATGCGCGGCAGGCTATACTATATGCCGCAACGAGAGAAGACTCTCCGGAGATGATAAACTTCTCACTAAATCCCGGACACAGTTTTCATTATTCCGCATGACAATTGACATTTGGCAGGGCGGGTGAGGATAATCGCTAGCACGGTTGACCGACCGACCGGCAGCTGTCATTGACCGCGGGTCACCTCCGAGCAATTTAAACAACTCGAAGACGACGACGAGGACGCTGGTATCATCGCTAATGGCATACTGCCACGACGATGCTATACGGACGGTCTGCAAATGGTCCAAGACTCTGTTCGGTATATAGGTATATAATGAGGAGATCGGAAGCTGACCATCAGGGCTTTGCAAGCCCTGCAGTATATCCTAGCCCATATATTTGAGAACCGAAAAATATATGTACCTATAGTTATTTATTTCTATTGATTTTTACACGGAACAATATCATCATATATATAATCATCAAGTATGTGTCAAGATCGCGCTTTTCGGTCAACGCCCCAAGTTTATAACGCGATGTTTGACTACGGTGTAGAGATATATGTGCTTCGACATCGTTTACTGGTGCATTTTCCTGTTTGTGGAAAGAAACGAGAATAATAGATTAGCTTGTAGGAGAAAAGAAGAAAAGAAAAACGAGGTACGCCAATAAATTGTTCGATTTCGAGATGACAAACGCCTCTATATCTATATCGCTGCTTCTGCAGTTCAACAGGGAGCAGCTGAGGCCGGAGATTCTTGTTCTCCAAATAGATCGATGACACCCGCAGGAACCATCCGCGACACTCCCGCTGCGTTTGCGGCGCGGTGGTGGTCGGACGGTGTTGCAGCTTGCAGAGCTGACTATTGCAGACCCGACGACGAAGACCGCGCGTTGTCGCGCTGGTACGAGGTGTACCCCAAGGGGACCAGGAGAGGAGAGAAGAGAAGAGAAGAGAAGAGAAGAGAAGAGAAGAGAAGTGTGTATCTCTGAAATAACCGCGAGTCTGAAAGTACATAACATGGACTCGAAGTGCATTGGACGCGAGTAGGTACACAGGCTAAACCACGATCTGTGTAGATATTCAGAAACGTTAACGTATACACGGCCCCGTGTCTATGAGTGGCGCGGAACGACGCGCGGGCAGCAGTGGGGGGTCATACACTATATTAAGATTGAACTCCACTGACACCGTCGACGCGCGCTTGTATACGGTGCATCCTATCCTACTACCTACCTATACAAGATCCGCGTGTCTTTATGTGCAATATTCGATATATATATATATATATATATATATATATATATATATATATATATATATAACTGTATACCCAGAATGAAAAACTGATTGATCAATTTTGGCGGGAAGGATTTCGCCTTTTTTTGAAAATTTATCAGATTAGATAGTTTTCGGTTACTATTGATTGTTGCAAATAAAGAACTGTTTTTTTTTTTTTATTTTGTGTGTTATAGACAAAGTGTCATCGATGATTCGTTGTCACGAGATTTATACTCTTGTAAATAACGTATCTCGAAGTACATACGTCTGTACAACGCAGATAGCTTATGAAGTAATGATGAATCTATTAGATTTCTAGACGATACAGAATTTTCAGAAAATTCATAACTCCGAAAGATGAACCCGAAGAAAATTGGGTATTTGAGGAAAAATGCCAAAAAAAAAAATAATTTTTTTTACTCAACATTTTGAGGTGGCCCACTCGTTTGTTAAATATATATTTAATCAAATGGGGTAATTTCAACGGGAAATTCTTTTTTTGGTTCAAAATCGTGTAAAACATGTAAAAATTGTCGAATGTGATTTTTTTTTCACTCAACTTTCATTCTAATACAAAAGCAAGTGCATTTCATTTTTTGATTTTTTACTTAAATTACAAAAATAATGGAAAAATAAACTTTTTCAACTTTTGATTTTCAATTGGTTTTTGAGGGGACACCCTGCGGATTCTAGAACCACCCCATTTGATTAAATATAGAACTACCCGATTTGATTAAATATTTATTTAAAAAACGAGTGGGCCACCTCAAAATGTTGAGTAAAAAGAATTTTTTTTTTTTAATTTTCTTTTTTTATAAGGTACAAATTCTACCCCCAGGCTAAGAAATTTTTTTTTTTCAACCCACCCTAATATATATATATATATATATATATATATATATAATAATAATAATAGTAATATTATATATATAATAATATATATATAATAATAATAACCACGGTGTTTTTAAAAAATTAGAAAATTGCGTGATTCGTCATATATGACTACGCCGAGTGAAATAGACCGGAGGGTTTTTGCAGCGGAATGAAAACGTGGTGTGCGTATGTGTATTAGGTATATATACTCTCATCAATGATTTGACGCCGGAACATCAGCTGTATGCCTACAGCTGTTGAGTGCGACTAGCCACGGTTTGAAAATACATATTATACGAGATTGTATCGATATCTTACTCCACAGTACCCTACTCCCATACAAAATAAATAAAATATCATCGTAGGTTCAGTGTATTAGTCGGCGAAGCATAAACCACCCCTATAATAATAATTGCTCCCGAAAATAAGAAGAGAAAGCAGAAGCAGAAGCAGAAGCAGAAGCAGGATCAACCCTTCCTCTTCTAATTCTTTATAAAAATTTAACACGTCTAAAGAGTAACAAAAAAAAAAAACATAATAATACTTTGAAATTAAAGAAGAAGAGGCGGGAAGAGGAAGCGCATGAAATTTGAGTCTTAGAGATCGTTTGGTCGCAACGAGCCCGATACTACCAGCAGCAGCAGCAACTATAAACTGAACACGAGCTATACCCTAACTCTCTTAGGTCTTTGTTCACGCTGTATACGTGTACAACGCTCTGAGATTCTACAATTTTACTTTTCATCCCGACTGTGTGCGTCGGGGGTGTCTATCTATCTATCTATCTATCTATCTATCTATATTCTCTCTCTCTCTCTCTCTCCTATACTCACAAGCTTTCGATTCCTCGTAGCATAGGTAGAATAAGTAGGTAGATATAGTTAGTTAGTTGTAGGGTATAGTCGGTTTCCCTCGAACAAGTCACCAGTGAATGTAGGTGTATGTACATATATAATACATATATATAGTTATATACGTATGTACGCCCGTTTTTGACCGTCAGTTATTTATGGATCCCCCTCTAATTCAGACTGTACCTACTTTGGATACCTACAGCTTTCGCAGAAGAAAGAGAGAGAGAGAGAAAGAGAACGAGAGAGAGAGAGAGAAAGAGGAGACCGTCGCGTTCGTCTTCTCCTTGCGATATGCCTTTTGGCGTTGCCATCAACCCAACATCTCCTTACTCCCTATAAGCTCGGCTTATTCGGAGTTTGCTCTTATAATAAAGAATTCA
Source organism: Rhogogaster chlorosoma (assembly GCA_944452935.1). Lineage (NCBI taxonomy): Eukaryota > Metazoa > Arthropoda > Insecta > Hymenoptera > Tenthredinidae > Rhogogaster > Rhogogaster chlorosoma. The sequence continues at coordinate 27,101,567 of OX101797.1, forward strand.
TATTTCCCCATAATGGCTAATACGTTATATACACTTTATATACACTAGGGTGTCTCGGAGGAATATTCTTTCTCTTTTTCCTTCTTCTAAACCCTAAAAGTGTAGATCCGGATCTCAAAGTAGACCTCGGAGATCAAATTTTTTGGGTACCTACGACCTTATGCCATTAGTCACGCGATATAATCATTGAAACATATTATAAACCATTTTCAGCAATATTTTTTATCATTCTATTAATGATTAGATATAATTCTGCCCATCTCGTTTTTCTCGACATTTTACCTTGAATTACAGTTGCTTCCGGCACGCCTTGTATGTACCTATAGATAATATTCGATTCAAATAGGCAATGAATACATTGCTGATAAATACCTTCGATAAGGATAATCTTTTGGATTTTGTCCCTCCTTTGAGGTGAATTTTGAGGTGAAGATTTGCACTTCTAGGAGTTTGAAGTATGAAAGAATAAGCTTTTTTTCAATACACTCTGATATACAGGTTATAGAATAATTTCGTAATACATTTCTTAAACTATTGAATGAAAATGAAAATAAAAATAAAAAATAACGTCTATATTAAAATCGCTCTTTTTTTTTGTTCACTGCTAAAGCGCGCTGTATACTGTGTACAGAGAAAGACTGCACATATATACGCTGCAGCAAGTGTATACACGAGCTTTTTTTCATATGCTTACGTATGCAATACAAGACGATAGCGATTATCGCTCTGACTGCTGAACTGCACTCGCCGAGGCCTTGAGAATACTCGCAATCCGCGAACTCGGTGTAAGAGAGCTGCAGTGCATATACGCTGCTGCGGCAGAGATTCTTTTTTTTTTTTTTTTATTTTTTTTTTTTTTCAATGCAGAAAGTAATGCAATATAATAAACTTATTTAATTTTCTGCAGGGAGGCAGTATAAATCCTCTTTAAAAACAAAAGCCGGAAAAAAACCCCTAGAAAAATTGAAAAAAAAAAAACAAAAAACAAAGAAAGAAGAACACGTAATAATAATCGGGGAAAATATAAGGAATTTCTTCTTCTTTTTTCTTTTCGTATATAATATTCTCTCGTATAAGATAGCGCGAATCAGAAGCTCTCGGAGAGTTTCCACTCTCTGGAATGTTGGAGGGTAGTTTTTGAAGGGATTCCGCGGATCTCTTTATTGAGAAAACTGATGGTACAAGAGAAAGGATGAGTAGCGGTAGTAGGCGGAGGGGCTTTGTTGGTTGTTAGTTGGTTAGATACCGTACATATAGAGATTAGTGAATCTGAGTTAACTCCGGCTAGGCTGTGCAGTGTATAAGTTCAATCTATACACGCATAAGTGCGGATGGGGAAAGGACGGGGACGGAGCCGTCGTCGTCGTCGTCGTCGACGCGGTGTGGTTCTGTATTGATCAAATACGGAACAGCCCTTATAAACGTCACCGACTCCATATCCCCGCTTTATATTGACTTAACAGTGAATCACCGTCTGGTATATCGTTAACTTGGTACATTTACCACGCGTATCCCCAGAAAAAAATCCATACATATAACACATAACACACACCGTTGCAACGAGGCGGTTTCTCCCCTGCGGTTACACGTCGAGTCCATCCGGACGTTCGTATACCGTTTTTAAGTTGGTCCTATTGACTGAATTCGCCCCGTGGGAACCGGAGCGATCGTTTAATTATTCATACATTTATACATGGATCTTTATTGATTTGTCGTAAATTTATGAGTCATCCTTTGTCAAGTAGAATCAAAGAAAGAAAGAAGCAAACAAACAAAAAAATTCATGTCGCATTGGCAAGGAACGTCCTATATAAACTCTTCATTTATATGGTTGATTCCTTGCCAATGACGAAGGAGCGAGAATCGGCATAGAATACACTGTACACGATATCTTATACTGTTCTCTTTGAAAATTTCGAATAAAAAAGGCCCAAGGAAGTTGTTTTTCAAACCGTTCCGAGTTAGACCAAAGAGCAAGGGTACAGGAAGCGAATCTATCCTCGCTACGCCAATGGTTTCCATGGAAACTCTTGTAAGGATCGGAGGGAGTAAATATGGCGGTAATGGTTAGCGAACCCCAAAATACTTTGGCGTTTAGGGGTGGCCGCGGGTATACACGAGCACGCAGGGATCCTCGACTGAGCCTCGAGGCTAGAGGCTATGCTTTATTTACGTCGGGGGCCACTTTTTAATTATCTCCAAATCTTAATCCCTCCTTATTTTCTTTTTTCCTCTCTTCTTTTCTTTGTTCACCCTCGAATATCACCCTAACGTTATATAAGGATGTAGAAAGTTCGAGAGAATTGAGAAGAATGAAAATCTCTTTCGACTTCTCGTGCGGATATCTACTTTCGTACCGAAAGATTTAAGCAGCCGGGAATATCTTAGGTATATAATATAGAAAAGGACCGAATGTATTCGCTCTCGACACCATGAGAAGAAGAAGAGACGAGAATGAATTAGGTATAGCTATACGGACCCGACTACAACAGCTCTCTGACCGCTAGTACAATTCGGCCTGTTTCTTTCTACCTGCGCTGATGCTGCGCCTTTCGGACGAAGAAAAAGAGGGGAAGAAAGAATCCACGGGATAAGATCGCGTTCGAGGGTCTACCGCTATATATATGTATTTTGTGTATATTGTTATATCCCCGAAACTATATATGATATGCGATATAATTCCGATTGAAGACATTTCATCTATACCGTAGAATGGAAGAAAAGAAAAGAAAAGAAAAAAAAAAAACACGAAATTATGACACTGATCCAGTCTCACGGAATATCTACATCTTTGACAAAGGTGGGCGGGCTGCCTTGAGACCGCGACAAACCATGTCAGACAGTGTCTCGAATACGGTTGCGAAATATTTTATACGCGCCTGCAGTCCGTATCGGCCGATAGGTCACGGTGAAATTAAATTCGAGGTCGTACGCCGGTGGTGGTGGTGCAACGTTCGGGTGATCGCAGATGCGTTCAGTTTTATTCAATCGAGTGAAAAACAAAGTGAATCAATCAACGGCACATATTACAATCATACCCTAATTTCACACGGGGAAAGATAATTTGTCGAATAAATAAGACAGATTTGTTTTTCGAATGATTTTTATTTTTGTTAATTTTATTTCTCACGTCATTAAAATGTCGTTCCCTTGCAAATATACCTACTCCTTCTTTTTCGATTGCATATTATACTATTCTCTCGAATGATGGAAACTCTTGATCTGCCCCCATTCTGCACAAACTATAGAAACTATAATCAATCCAACAAATCTTCTTCATTTTGCGTAAGAATTTATCAATAAAATATCGAACAGTGAAAGTGTTTTTTAGAAATAAAATTTCGGGGACGGGGGTCCCATACACATCGAACTTAAAAATTTTCGCGATTTTTTCGCACCCGTAATAGATTTCAGTGTCTAATTCTGCCAGCAGCGTCTATCGTCTCTTATTCCTGCCGTGTATTTTCTGATCCGGCCGTCAATGCGCCAAAGCATTATAAAGCGGTTGAAGAACGGCGAAATAAATAAGTAAGTACGTAAGTAGGTATAGTCCGATTGCATATACGCACTGCAGCCACAGCGGAATTCTTCTCTCCCACAATTGTAGAGTCGGTCTCGTAAGGGGCGCTGCTGGGCTGCTGTGCCTCTCTGTTACCAAACTTGGCCCAAGTTTTACCCGACTTTGTCGGTCCCGGAGGTTTAGGCCTGGTTTAATAAGGGACCAAGTCCAACCGTTCCACCCGTAGTTTCCGCCGGCCTTGGAGCCACTGAACCACTCTGTGGTTCAACGATTCAATGTTGCAGAGGTTCTCAGCCCGGTTCGATTATTTTTCTGTTTTTGTTTGTTTTTTTTGTTTTTTTTCACTTCTTTTTCTTTTTAGATCAAGTTTTCGAACTTCTTTTTTCTTACTATGAAACGGGGAGATAAATAAGGAGGTAAGGAAATAACTGCGAATAACTATAACTATAACGAAGTGGAGGAAATAATTGAATGAACGCTGCTCTACTAGTTCAGATAGGGATATAGGTATATCCGCAAGTTCCTCTAGCAACGCCTAGAACCAAATCTACCAGATAAAATTTAGATAAACTCTATTTGCTCCGGCGAAGATAAGTTATTTCGGGTTTTAACTGTACCTAGCGTTGTACCAAGTATAGAAAAGAAGAGAAGATAGGAAAAATAAGAAGAGTGACAAAAGAAGTCAATTTTATGATAGATTATTCGAAAAAATTTCAAACCAAAGACTCGTATGGATAGATACGTAGTCAGGATCACCGCGATGTGTGGCGGTGAGAAATAACTGACTAAATAAAATTTAGATTTAAATTCTGAACACGCACTGACGTCTTCCGCTGCAGCTCGTTGCCCCCCTATTCCTTGTCTCACTCTCTCTCTCTCTCTAGTCTCGTCGCCTCTGCGTCTAGCATCGATATAAATGATGAGCCTAATTTTTTGTCGCATTTGTCTAACGCCATTTTTATATATATATAATATATATGTATATATGTATGTATACTATATAGTACAGGATGTAGAGGCGTCTTCGTAATCGACGTATAACTAATTCTACAATTCGATGTATAGGATTTTCAAAAATTTCCAAATTTCATAAGTTTTCTCTAAAATAATCGCACTACGAATGAATAAAACATCGGGACGCAGCTTTCGATCGATTAGAATGTCCCGTAGGTACCAATGTTTGCTGGGTAAATATAGTTATCTGAAAAGGCGACAGAGGAGATAGGCTCACTTCCCGTTAGGTAAAAACTAGAAAAAAAAAAGTTATAAGATGATCGGTGATTTTTATTTGCAAAAGTATATATTTATAGTAACGTGAAAATTTTCAACGGCTAGGAGAGAAATGAAATTTGTTTTATTTTTCAGCCCGCAAAATCACGTTTGTAGCAATAATCGTCGAAAAACGGAGGCTTCCTAATAAAACGACAATAAAAGTGATTCTGGAATGGATCAAAAGTCAGAATAAGAAAAAAAAATAGACGCCGAAGTTGAGGAAAGTATTTCGAGAAGGGTAAAACAGAAAAACGCGACGAACGCGCGGTATATACGCGGTGTAGAAGCTGGGCATGTGCAGCAGACACAAATAAATGATCGAAAGCGAAAGAAGGACTTAATAATAGTGTGGGAGAATTCGAGGACGCGAGAACTGCAGCAGCGGTGCAGGTATAGGTAGTTATTCCCGCATCAGCGCTGTGGAATAACACCGGGTACGAAAATTTCTTTATTTCCAAGATTTAAACAAAGAGAAGAGAAATTGATCGACATTTTCTGAGAACCACTGGTCAGTCGCTTTGTCTAAGATCGTTGCCGTCCACCGTTAGCGGTATGAATATTCTTCAACACGTGCATATACGTACGTGAAATTTTATGTCATATATCTATAACATGTATCGCGATTTATATTGTAAATTAGTATATAATAGGTCAGATTTTAAATGCCCTAATGTTTACACTGATACGAGAACTCTGAGAGAACGGTTTGTTCATATATTTATACAACGGTCAACGGTCGTGTAAATTATGGATTAAAAAAAGTCGCGTTTTTTTCTTTTTTTTCAACATCTAGACAGAAATAATTTATATTATATACATATATCCGGTAAGTGTAACGTGACTTTCGACTATACTATACCGGACGACGTACGCGAAGCTACGGTACGACGCGGTAATCGCACTTCAACCAATTGTCCTCACCGGAGTCCTCGAATTAATTAATTTGCCGGTGAAACGAGTTAAACGACCCCGCGCGCGTTGGACCATCAGACTTGATGCAGAAGCTCGTCGCATCGACAGAGAAAAAAAGTTAATTTAAACAAAAAAGAAAATATTTCGGAAGATTTGACTTTCTTGGTTCGAGAAAATTTCTACAATTTCAAACACTTCCGAAATATTTTCTTGGTTTAATTTAACTTTTTTTTTTCTTCTGTTTTCGTGTACGATATATTATTGCTAATTTACAACTGCAGGATATAAATAACCGATAGTTTGTTCGGTAAGGACAGAAAGAAAGAAAAAAATATATAATGGAAATAGTTACGAATATTAAGAAATTCTATTGTGTGTCAAAGAAATTGAGAAAGATCTTGTGACAAAAGAAGAACGAAGAAGCGCTTAATCCCCGTATAAGTTTGTTAGTACAAGTTAGTACCACGCGGATCGAGGTTAATCCTATTCTCACACATTCGTTTCATTCGACGCTATAGTACGCCTAGTTAGTGTAGAATTAGAATACAGGTGATTAGAGAACGCGGTAGTTAGCCACTCGTTAGTAGAAGACAGCGATCTGAAAATTATTTAGGTGCTGGTATAGAAAAGCAGACTTTTCAAAACTGGCACAAAAGTATCTTATTTTAAAATTATTTATAAATAAACAGGCGACAGTTATTCTCAAACCCGTCTTAACCATATCTCTAAAGACAACCCTGACATCGCATTAGAATTTTCCGAACAATTTTTCAAGCGTAACAATATGCGTAAGTTCATTCCCGGCGATATATTCGCATAGCCTCGAATTAGAAACACCCTTTTTTCTTGATCGATAATTAGAGCAAGGTTCATATGGCTGAAGTTAGTCCATCGCGTGTTGGATATGAATCAGCAGAGGAATGAGTTTAAAAAAAATGGATGGTATTAAAAATGGGATTTAAAATAGAGCCGAAGCTGTATGCTATCTATGAGCGGTAATTTTGATTACTTCAGATTCTATTATGCGGTTGAATTAATCAGAACTGATTTTCCTGCATCTATACATGAGATATGAAATTACGACGATCACTGCGATGAATGAATATTTCGTCTTTGAGCCGCGTTATGCCAACTAGGTCATTGCCGACCCCACCATGTATCGACTGAATCCGCAATTTTCGAATTTACGTATTAAATTGATTAAACAGTCGATGAAAAGTTGAGGAATAAAGAATATCGCGAGAATCTTCATATTTATCTTGAAAACAAAGTAACATATATATGTTACTCAATCGTTTGATACGTTATTCATATTTCATTACGTTTTCTTCTCCCCGTTTCTCTTCGCATATAGAGAAATTTAAAAAAAATCCGTCAATGACCAACGTCGTAAGTATATAGTTTAATTTAAATTATCGTAAGTCTTCATGATGGGAAGTTCCTAGGTATCCATAAATTCGCTTTAGTCGTTTGTCTTTATACCCGGCCCGACCTAACCCAACGAAACTGAATGTAATTAGAAATGGAAAAGAAACCGAGATTTTAGTTTGAAGGTTGAATTTCATATGAGGTCGAAAGATTCGAGTTTCTTTAGCGTATATGCACGACGAACCGCGTGTATACTTAAACGCATACGTACGGACGGATGGAACGGATTGCAACGCAACGCAATCCAACGCAACGTGGCCGTGAGGGAATTTCCTAGTTCGAGATCGAGAGTGAGCGGGTAGGACTGAGACGGCAAGATTCAGGTGGGGGACACCCCGCGGTTGAGAGTGAGAGGAAAACCAGGAGCAACCACCGGGCTTTCGCAGTATATACGTAGGTATAGGTATACGCCGTCAGGCAAACTGGTCGCCGCTAAGAAGAAGAAGAAGTTGAAGAAGAAGTTAAAGAAGAAGAAGAAGGTAAGGTAAGCTAAGCGAGCCAGTCGACCCTGGCTGCCTATAAAGAAGCACTGCACGCCCGTTGCTTAGACAATCTTGACCTAGGATACTGCCCGCCGACTACTAGACACCGCCTCCTGTCCTTCTCTACAGTCTACTCTATCTATCTCGCGAGATTTCACTATCCGTAAACTTGACGTTGGGTTAGAGCGGGAAAGCGTAAGCCCTCGGTGTTGACCTATGCCCAACAAATAGTTCGTTTAATTATATATATATTATATAGATGTGTATATATTTATGATTAGATATTCATGTGTCTATCTTCTATGTGTGTGTATATAGATAATTATGTATATATATATGGTATACCGATACACGTGCGGATATAAACGACATATATAGGTGATATATATAAGCGTGGATCCCATCGTGCAGCAGGCGTCCGACTAAAACCACTTCCTCGGCGGATGTGCGGTCCTCGAACAATCGGACACCCGAGCGGGGGTGGGGTAGGAACGAAACGCGCGCGATACTCTGTTCGAGAACCCGAGCAGGGCCCCGCCGCGAGTCCGTGATCCCTCTTGAATTGGTCGCACGATCAGCGCCGGAGGAAAAACGAGGATGCCGGGCGCAGAGAATAAGAGACCGATAGCGAGAGAGAGATAAAAAGAGAAGGGAGGACCTCCGCGCCGATGTGAATCGACGGGGAGAGGAAAGCTAGCTAGGTAGGTAGGTAGGTAGGTAGGTAGGTAGGTATATGGGACAAAGGTCTGACAAAGGAGAGGATCGCCGCGAAGGTGAAACACACGAGACGCGACGAGACGAGAAGCGAGGCGAAACGAAACGACGTGTTGTGCACGGCCGACATAGCCTCGCCGAGTTACTCGATACCGCCCCCATCACCCATCTCCCGTTCTTCGTTCCCCGTTCAGAGCGAAAGACGACGAGACCTCCCCCCTTCAACGAGCGAAGAGTGAACAAAGAGATTTAGTATTTAGCTCGTCACTTCGTACCCCCGTCCTATTACGATGTACGAAGGGTTGATGTAAGAGCGAAAGATGTGTAACACAATCTCCAAGTAATGTCTATTGCAGAATTTCCAATGATCTTTACTCTTAAAAAAAAAAAGGTTGCAAGAGTTTCGATTGGGATCATTTGCTCTTCGTTAATTAAACTGAAAACGATTTACTGAAAAAAAGAAAAAATTCGACCAAATTCGATGGAAAAGAAGGCATAGGTTGCGGTACCACGTTAAGGGAGGTCGAGGGAGGATAGAAAGGGAAGGTTATATTTCTAGGTACGTATGTATGTATATTGTGTACTACAAGACCCGAGCCTCTACTCTTGGGTGAAATTAAACGCGAGGGGTCTCATTAAGAGACTCGTTATGGTCAATTTAGAGACACGTAATCCCCTTGTATTCCATGTACCCGCTAGAAATAACCACCAAGAGATGACGACTGTCAAAATTCACTTTCCAGAGTAAACTAAGCCGGCGTTGTGTACTGTGCATTCTTTTAGTTCCGGGATTTCTTTTTCGTGGTAGCCACTAAAAACGGTCGAAAAAATCCCCTCACTTTTCCCTGACGTTTCCTTGACCATATTATAACTTTTCCATGGTTAAAATTAAAACTAATATAGTGTGAATACGAGTTACTAATTAACGTAGCTCCAAACTAATCGGTATTCAAAAACTTGCGACGTAGATTTTCTTCAATTTCAACACGGTTCCGATTCCTCAAAAATTCCCAACGTGTGAAAAAAAAATCGTTCTTTAAATTTTGCTTCTTCACAGAGAAAGCTTTCTTTTGTTTCTTCCATTCTATACTTATTTTCCGTTACCAATCAAATGATTCCCTGACTTTTCCCTGACTTTCCTGACCAATGGCCACCGCGTATTTTTCCAAGAATCCCGGCCATTTTGGTAAAAAGAAAAACAACGGAATACTGGTCGATTATTATACCAATAGACTATCAAGACAACCGCGATAGCTTCACATACTGTAAAAATTGTTGAGGGTAATCGTCAAGGGTTAGCCAAGGGCACATGGTAGACAGAACAAATAAAACAAACATATAAAGATTAATAAAAAATAAAAAAAATGAAACTAAACTAAGCTGAAGAAACGAAAGAAAAAAAAAAAAGGAAAACTGTTCATTTCAGACGTGCGGTAAAACATCTGCTAAGCGGGGGCATGTTTCGTCAGTGGTTCTCATTCGGGGTATTTTGTGAAAGAATTGTGTCGAGATAGTCCCCCCCCCCCCCCCCCCCGTAATGATCGTAATAATTCGAGGGGTGGAGAGAGCGGAGTAAACCAAAGTCTGTAAGATATAATTATGATGGTAGTAATGGTATTGGCAATGGCGGTGGTGGTCGTAGTGGTTGTGACGATGGGAGCACGGCTCGGTGGTCGAGTGGTTATCGGGTTTCGAGTTTGAGAACGGAAAGACCTTGTGAATCGGCAGCAGCTGCTCCAGGGACTGACAAAGGCACCGGGGAACGGGGCCCAATTGGTTTGGACCCCTGAACGCCAGGCACGATCCCCGCGTTCACCATAAAACAGGGAGGCAGGGAGGCAGGGCAGGGCAGCCTGCAGGCCTTGCTCAAGGCTCGAATTCAAAAACCATCCCCGAAGCATAGCGGCTCTAAATCCTCGTCCGATAGCTTTCGAAATAAAATATTACCAAGGAAGAAGATAATTCGCTTCTTTGTAATGTCGCGCAAACCTATTAAACTCTAATATAAAAGGATAAGAAAGAATTGAAAAGAAAACAAAACGCGGTTAGAATATTACCGCAGAAACTGACCGACTGTTACTTATACAGCGCGGATAAACAACGAGTCTGATAATTCCGGTCGAAGAAATTACTGTATTACCGACGACAACCACGCGATCCTGCCACCCACTCCCACTCCCACTCCTCCTCGATTGTTGTTTATATTTAAATTCGTTCGTTTAACCGGCTACGATTAACGGCGATGTAAATCTTACTTTAAGTGTGTCTCATATTTTTCTTTTTCTTCTTCTCCTCCTTCTTCTTCTTCTTCTTACTTGATTTGTTTACAAATATATTTGCACACGCGGTTAAATGATCGGCTGTATATCGCGAGCCTCCTTATCTACCGAGAGTTCATTTAATTTTTAGACCATAAGTACATAAGGTGTTACCAAATAATAAAGCGGTTTCTCTTTTCACGAATTACATGATATATACGTATATGAGATAACAAAAAAGGCTCGCCACCTCACCGGCCAGGACACGTGTTTGACTTCTGCAGGCAGTCTGGTGTAGTGTAAGGCAGTCGTACCCGTCCCTCGCGCGTTTTCCAATCACTCTAACCGCCAAAATTACATTCCTGAACCGGAAACTTCTCATTTGCGGTCTACTCTGCAGCAGGCAGTTGCTCTTTTAAAAGAGCCGAAAATTCTCAAGGGACTCGAAGACAGTTGGACGCCTGAATGTTGAATTTTAATTTCACACGAGCTCTGACTAAATAATTTCATTTTCGGGAATCGTTTTTCCGCGAAAAGATAGATAAATAAATGAATGAATGAATGAATGAAAGAAAAAGGAAAGAAGAAAAGAGAATGAAAAAGAGGAGAGATACAGAGAATGTCGAGTGGCTGCAGAATCTCGACAGACAAACGACATCTGTTAACCAGGAGGCAGTGAACAACCAACGAACGAACGAACCTGCTCTCGAGAAAGTTTCCAAAATATTATCGTTAAACTTGTATATACGCTCAAGTGCCGCACCATCATCCACGATACGAGACTACATAATCAATGCCTAAACATGACCCTTGTTTACGCCGCAGTTAGCCCAGTATGTGTAACAAGTCCACTAGCTACCTTTGACACTGATCGCAAGGACTACCTACATCGTATTTAACTTTCTCATCTATCATCAGACATTTTATACTCCTTTTTTTCCTTCTTCTACTTCTTCTTCAGTTTCATTAAATCTTTACAGAAATGTGTACCTCCTCTACTCTTTGGGAGATCATATTCATAGAATGTCTATAGCAGTTCTTCTTCGTAATATTGAATTTGAAGATGGAAAATCGAAAAAAGATAAAAGAGAAAAACTCATGACCCCGAAACTTTCTTTCGGACCCATCTTTGTATGCAACGCTCGTAAATTTGTTTAACTATGGGTTGCCGGTGAAACACTACCAGGGTCGGAAACCGTGGATATAACGTGTACATAGATCTAGGTGTATAATATATGTATATATATGGGGCATTCCATGCCAAATCGACCACTTTTGATTTGGCTGAAACTTTTTTATCTTTTTCTACCCCACTAAAGACGTTTCTCATAATTTTTTCAAATTTTTTTTACCCAACCCAAAAAAAGTGGCTCTTTTTTTCAAATAGCCATAACTTCTTCAAGAATTAACGAATCGGGACGTTTTTTTTCTTCAAAATTTTCGTTTTCGAATGTCCTTAAAAAAAAAAATACAAATAAATTTTCAGGTCTCGTTCTGTGAAATTTTCGACACTTTTTTTTGAGAAAAATCGTCAGTTTTTCGAAGTTCGCGATTTTTTTTTTCATTTCATCAAAGGACATTTAAAAACGAAAAGTTTGGAGGAAAAAACCGTCCCGATTGATTCGTTTACGGAGAAGTTATGGCTATTTGAAAAAAAGAGCCACTTTTTTGGGTTGGGTAAGAAAATTTGAAAAAATTATGAGCAACGTCTTTAGTGGGGTAGAAAAAGATTGAAAAAAAAGTTTCAGCCGAATCGAAAAAGGCCGGGTTCAGGAGTGGTCGATTTGGCATGGAATTACCCATATATATCCATATGTATAGATTGACATAGGATGGAGAGGTGGGTGCTTTGGGAAATAAAGATTAAATAATTAATAAAAAATAAATTCAAAATAATAATTTTTTGAAATAATTTTTTTGAGGCCACCCCTTGTATGAATAACTAAACTCTATGAGTTTTCAAAGTAACGTCATCATCATCGGCGGACTCGACGTGTCTGGCGACAGAGGCGCTCATTACAGCTTCCGGTCAGAGAGAGCGAGAGGAAGAGAGTATGAAGCCTCGAGCGGGAAGGAACGAGAAAAAGAAGGAAGGAACGAACGAACGAACGAACGAGAGAAAGAAGTGAGAGAAAGAAGCGAGAGAGAGATAGAGAGAGGGCAAGCAAATATGTATACTTATACATACACTCAACAAATAGCCACATCCTCCGAATAGAACGGCGGATCTAAAGTGCTGAGTTGTCGTTATTAAATTCAAATTAACACTCGATTAATATCAGAAAGTAACGCGCGGTGAAATAAACCGCAAAGACATAAACTAAAAAGAAGTAAATCCGCAACGGCACTGTTGATAAACAGATTCTATTACGATACATATTATAATTACCAGTATTTATACTCGGGTTTATAGCATTGATCTTCTAGAGGCATAGAAGCAGGCTTTCAGACACATAGATAGATAGATAGATAGATAGATAGATAGATAGATAGATAGATAGAAGATCGATTTTTGTAATTTATTGTTTAAACGATTTCGAAGCGACGACGTATAACAGAGTGATTCGAAAATAATGAATTAGTGTCACCGTTTGAGTGCCTGGTCTAATATTAGACGGTCAATATTAGCAGTAAGGTTAGTACGACTCACGTGCTCCGACGAGCACATGGCTTCTTTGTCGAAGCCTCCGCGGTGGAGGTATAAATAATAAAAGTATAGGTACGAGATTTTCTCTCTTTTTCCTTCCCCGTTCCGTGCCCTTTTCTTTTTTCTTTTTCTCTTTCTTTTTTTTCTGTCATCTTTAATTTTTATTATTATGATTATTATTTTTCTTATTTATTATTTTTTTCTTCTTATTTCTCATTCAACTCAACTGAACTCAGCTCAACTTAACTTAAGTTAAACCGACTAACTCTGTCCTCGGAAGGTTTTAACACGTTATAGGTATACGTACAGTATGCGCCACGAAATGCCATCTCATCGGGTTGTCAGACGCTTCTGTTTAATCGTTACTCAGTATAGTATACGCTATACGCTCAGTATAAGTATTATAACGTTTCGTCTGCGATCGTACACAAAGGCGAACGAACGGACGTAGGTCATATACCTTTCCCACCGCCGCGCAACGCGACGCTGGCTAGTGAGTACCACGGTCAACCGAATTATGTACCCAATTGCTTAATAATCACAATCGAGAGATTATTATTCTCTCTCTCTTTCTCTCTCTCACTAAACTTGATAGTCATTTCGTTTTCCTTTGCTTATTGCTCTTCTTCTTCTTCTTCTTCTTCTTTGTCTTGTTTTCTTTCTTCACTTTAAATCCTCGAATGATTGAACACAATCCACGTGTGTAACGCGGTACGCGACATCAAGAGAGCCAACAAACGTGTGATAAGTCGACTCTATTCAATTCTATTGCCTAACGTTTCGGGGGAAGGCGGGGGCTCTGAAAGCCGGTCTACGAATCTTAATTTCATAATGAATTACTTTCATTGCCAGTCAACGGCCGAATGCTAATCGCGTTCACTAATTTTTTTTAAACCGTTTGACGTGATGCAATTACGACGACAACTACCATCGTATCGTATACCTATTTATTACTGTTATAACAACTGGTTGCAGATTCGTCGTGATTGCGAATATACGCATGTTATACACGTGTGTTACTTATCCCGTTACCCAATGCTGGTGGACAGTGAAAGTTTTCACGCTGTATATTATTTATTACTTTAGTTATCGTTTTCTTTTCAAACTACGAATGAACCAACGAACGAACGAGATCTCGAGACTTTACCAAGGAGCCGACAACGGACACGATTCAAATGTTACGAACAAGTCTAACAGTAGATAAACAGCAGGCATTGCTGCCACCGGCTGCAGTTATCGCTTCAGAGGAATTATTCCCCCCCCCCCCCCCCCCCTCCGGCCGCACATCACTGACTCGAACGATTTAGGTACCTACCTACTTCTAGATTCCAGTTATTTAACAACAAAAGCTTAGCTTAGATCGGCTGAGAACGACAACTGACACGATTTATATTTGTATACACTATATTATGCGAAGTGGTTATAATGGGCTTATTACATGTTATTTGAAACAATGAAATACATTGAAGGGGATTATCGAGCGAAGCGAACACACAGCTCTGCCCCCGTGGCAGGGAAAAACGTAGTTTGAAACCACGCTTCAGCACAAGCCTTAATACTCGAGAAAAACGATAACGAATTGGCGCAGTATCGCACGTCGTAGAGAGAGAAGGGAAAAGCACCGAGAGTGCTAATAAAAAATACTGGATTTACGAAAGGACTAGTAAGTCTAGACGCGCTAGATATTCACCCTAGACTACGCGGATCCTGCTTGGATTTTGATGAAACTTTGGCAATCCCTTCGAAATCGAATTAGAATCAAAGTTTTACAACCTGAGAACACTTGCTTTTTTTTTCAAATTTCGGAAAAATATGCATTTTTCAGAATCTAAAAATTTTAAATAATTCACAGGTGTAGAGTAGATTAAAACTGAAGAAAAACTCTAGTAACTTTTCATCCTGTCACGAACCCTTCGCGAGATAAATGCCGATATACAAAATACGAATAAAATAATGTAAGAATTTTTTTGGAATCTAGGGAACGCGGCGGAGAGAAAAGTTATCATAGGTTTTCATTCGTCTTAATTCACCCTACAGTCCAGAATTATTTCGTATTTTTAGATTCTAAAAAATGCATATTTTTTTTTGCACGAAATTAAAAAATAAAAATAAAAAAAGAAGCAAGTCTTCTCAGGTGGTGAAATTTGATTTTAATTCGATTTCGAAGGGACAGCCAAAGTTTCATCAAAATTCAAGCTGGAACCGCGTATCCCAGGATTTAAACGTTATATCGGCTAGCGCGCCTAGACTATGGTCATCCTTTGTACATTGTTAACGGGTTTCCAATGTATGGAAAATGACAATATCCGCGATTATCGACATTCTACGTATTCCTACTATATCATCGAGAATAAGGAAACAAATGAAGAATTGTATTTTTTTCCTACCTTGTCGTCCGACGATTTCTGCCACATGTTCGCTACTTGGGACCGGCACGCATTCGGTCATATTTTGGCTTTTCTTTGAGCGAGCCTCTTCGAAAACGCTGGCCGGTGTAGCCAGGCTATCTTCGCCGGATGATCCCGTGTTACCTGGATTTCCTTCAAGGCCAAGCATCGAAAGTTCGAACGCCAGTTGAAGGGCTCTTTGCTCCTCGAGGGACCCGGTGGTCGTGCCGCGATCCATTTCGCTGAACAAACTCGTCGGCATTTCGATTATTTTTTCTCACCGTGAACTGCGTAAACGTTTAATCGAGAATCGCGTGAACGGTGAATTAGTCAAGGTCTTTCTTTTCTTTATTTCTTTCAATTCTAATAAAAACCAGGAGCTGCGGAGAACTGTCTTTCTTTTAGATATTTATATTAATTGTAATATCAGGTCTTTAACCACCGAGATATAACATGCACGCGGCACAACAGAAATCGGTTACTTTTTCAACTATCTCGTCAATAGAGAATATATCCCTGAAATATGATGTAGGTATGTAAAAGTTAGTATTATCACTGTACAAAAATAAATTATAAACTTCTCTTCCTCTCTCTTTCTGTCTTTTTGTTTTGTTTTTTTGTTGTTTTTAAAATCTTTCCGTTGTTATGTGTATTTTTGTTATTTTTAAATCTCCCTCTTTTTTTTATATTTAAATTCTCTTATTCTTGTATAATAATTATAATTATTATTATACTTCTGTTTGTTTAGTTGGTAGTAAAACCTCCCGAATAGAGTGAACGTATGTATCTTTAGAATCTGTCCTTTACGAGTATAATATGGTCGTTATTTTGGTAGTGAGATGGTGGTCACGTTGGCGTCACCGACCGACTGAAGTCTGAACGCTAGTCGGCGAGAAGGCAGGCGCGTGCAGCCCGGGCGGTTCTCCGCCATGTGCCAGACGCCGGGTTTAAGCCGCTCCCATTGGCTCCCTAAGGTCACGTGGCCTCCGCTCTTCTAACCCCCCCTGTTCCCCGCCTAGAGCAACGCGACCCCCTCCCTCCTTCCACCGAACCCCGACGTAACCGGCTCGACGTAGCTCTGCAACCCCTATCTACTATACCTTCGGGTTCTGCCCGCTCGGCGCTCGGTCATGCAAGCAGCAAGAACCCTCTCGAGTATCGGGCGCACGCTGCGCTCCCTACTACGAGACTCCTGATACCTACTACCTTCTTGGCTATAGAATTTATTCGTGTTATCTAGACAGGGTAAAATTACGCGGTAGGGAGAAAAAGAGATAGATAAAGCAAGAATAAAAAAATTAAGAAACAATCGACTATATGATGCATTTGTTATTAGAATTCTAACAACAATATAGATATATGTAATTGTTATTATAGGCGAATATGAGTATGATTATTGGCATATCGCGTTTTATGAAACGGTCTAGTCATTATATTAGGCATATGGGAATCTATTGAACTCTGAAGTGACGATAAAATCGTCCTCGTGGAGAAGAAGCTGCGCATACTAATGCATGCGTGAGATTACATGAAAATTGAAAATCCTTACAAGTATAACTAAAATTAGTTAAACCTGTCCGACGAGTATTGCGCTCAATGTGAGTCGCATTCAATAGAAAGAGAAAGAGGAAGAGAGTGAGAGGGAAAAGAAACGGCGAAATGAAAAACCACGAGTAGGAGCGAGCGCGATCGTCTCCTGTCTCACATCGGCGCTGGTTCCATACATCGACGTTTTAGAATCAGTCGAATTTGCCTACCGCACGCTTTGTCACCCACGAACGGTGTGTGCTTCTTTAATAAATGTACGTAGGCAATATTCATCTGTGTGAATAATTAATAATTGAACTATTAATTCATCCGTGCACTGCACCAGGTTAATACACGGAAGCCATCTTGTGGCTTGCCGAACTCGATCGATACCTCAAAAACTCGAAACATTACCACGACAGTATAGGGTATAGCTTCTAGTCGAGCACGCCTTGCCGCAATTTGTTCCTTATATATGGATACATAATACTCCTGAGTACGTACAAAACGCGTATACAGTGAGCGGGCGAGAGAAAGAGAAAGAGCGGCATATAAGGGATCATGGGGCGAGAGAGAGAGGAAGAATTCCGCAGTTTAATCAAATAAGGTACGGACACGCGCTCGTTATCCGAACGTCTAGGCCTTGAGATTGCGTCGTTTCTCCGCGTGGCGGCGGTGACTACAATCCGAAGAGTCTACGGCCGGCTACTGCCTCTGCTCGGCGGGCCTTGGAGCGGTTGTTAGCACTGTGCGGGCATCTGCTGTGACCGCTCTACCCATCCGATTGTTGCTCGCTGGGCTCGCCGCGTGGATCTGGCAGCGGGCCTTCGGGGATAGCCTTTATGTTCGACTCTGTATTGCCTGCAGCGATCTTTAGGCGCTAAATAAATGATCTAATATATATATATATATATATATATATAGTTAATAAGAGAAATTATACGCTGGATATAGGTATGTATGCCCACGTATATGTAGGCATTTACTTCCAGGATGTTGAGCCGTATACAGAATGACTTGTCTCACAATGTGAACGAGTCGTCGGAAACCGCCTTTACTACCGTGGCCCGCAGGTATATCTTTCGGTGTCGCCTTCTTAGGTCGAGCCTGCGATCAACGGTCGTTCGGAACGTACCTATAGCTCAAGGTTGCCGCGGCCGTATGGATGTCTGCCACCTGCCGATCCATTCGGTTGAACCTAATTTATCTCTAAATATAAAACCACGATTAACGCGTTAGAATACGACTCGCGACTTTTTATACGGAGGGATCAATCACCGGCGAGTATTGCTACAGAGTTCCGGCTCATTGTGAATTGTCTGAATATTTGTTCTCTGATTCGTTTCAAACTTCCCTCCATATCTCACTCGCTACTCCGTAATATAGATACATACGTATAATCACCTGACGCGCTATATTGCTCGCCGCAGCAGTTAGCCGTAGACACAGGCGGCAGTTCCTGCAGGGCAACAATTATTACCCAAGCGTTTCCCGTCGCGACGCAGTATAATACGTGGATATAAGATTTTCTAAAAATTCAACCTGCAACCGGTTGCCCCCACAATCATTGTCGTTCCTTTGCAAAACTTTACAGCTATATAGTTACCCCGCGTGTCTGCTGCAGTAGGTACGGAGTAACCAGCTCTATGCCCTGACACGGCTACAGGCCGGGGAGAGTTTCTTTCGAATTCGATCTCAGAGAACCGCATTGCTGGCCCATGAGTCGACTACTCGTTGACTATACGTACGCATTCGCTATAAGTACATGTATTTACGCCTTTATGAATATTCACTCATTTTTCGAGATCCGCAAATCGCATAGTTTTCATCTTCGACTATTTTATGCTGCTGCAGGCTTCTCACGTCCTAATACCTATGTACATAATGATTGATAGCAGAATAAATTGGAGTACATAACTATACCTGTAGGTACCTTTCTACCTACCTTCATCGAAGGTCTCATCGCTCGTTGATGGCTAAAGAGCGATTAACAATTTAGCTGGTACGGAAAGACAAGGCAAGGAGAGGAGAGGAGCGGAAAGGAAAGGAAAGGTAAATGTGAGATGGCATTGTGTGAAAGACTTTGTAAGTCTCGGGGATGAAAACTAATTTCTAAACTGAAAAGACAAAGGGACAAATATACCTGCTGCAGTTGGCCGCCTGTCAACTGTTTAAATTAAACCGGTAATTTCTACGAACCTCGCACAGCGGGTGCGCCTAGTTTATAAGTATACGATTTTTCCCTGACTTACGATTAACCTTCGTCTTCCAAAAATTACTCGGTTTATTAGGTACGGCACAATTCGCATGGTGTAGGTTCAGATTCGTCGAATGAGCTTAACTGTATTTTCGTCGTATTCGGAGTAAATGAAACGAAAACTATCTATACCGTTATTATATCATATATTTCTTGGACTCGTATAATTTTCGCTCAAAACTAGGTATTCGAGTAGGGTTTTCTTACACCCTAGGTATATACCTGCAGTATATACATATGGACGATAAATAATTATAAGCCCTGAAAATCTCTGGCAGAAAAGTTGCCCCGGTTGCAGCTGTTGCAAGTTCTGTGAGAACGAGAGACCGTCGTCAATGGCTTTCAATCTGAATTACTTTTTGCTCGAATTTTTCTTCTTCCTGTCCGATCGTACAATGGGCCCCCGTCCGGTCCCTGCAGCGAAAACCGAGCTCCAGTCTGGGCGTCTCGGTGTTATTCGCGTTTATAAAAGAGCTGCGACGAAGGCTGCACGACCGTGGCTTGCCTGCAGCCTGTATCACAAGGTGGTGGGCGACACCGGGTATGCATGTCCCTGCAGCAGCCCGAGAGAAAGTTAGTCACAACAATGATTACGCGGCCGAAGGGATTCAGCGTTCAATATTCGTTACATATACATATATATAAATAACGAATACCATATTATTTTCTTGTGCCTGAGAGAACGACTCAGTACATGTGTAGGTATACCAAAAAACATGCCATTGCCGAATCCACCTTTGGGCGACGATTCGAGCTTCTCCAGAAGTTCAGTGAGCACGTGAGAGATTCCAGTCTTTCAATCCTAGCTCCGTCAGTCATATGTTCGAGAAGATTAGAAGCGTTTAAAGTAGGACATGTGCCCCAGGGTTTGCAGGGGCGGCCATCGGGTTGACAATGAGAGGTAAGGCGCGGTGCGGGGTGCGGTACGACGAGAGGGATTTTAGGAAGGGCATAGAAGGGCAGGGAGGAGGCGAGAGGGCTCTTTTATTAAGGGAAACAGCTGTTCGTCGGCCGATCACCGATGAAAAAAAAAGAGGTTGCCACCTGGCGTACCTGGCTTCGACGCGTACCTGAACCCCGATCCCCGCTCTTACCTGGACGAGTTCCCAGTCCCGTGGACTCTTTTGTTCCACAATACCCCGGGTAAATATGTATATGTTTGCACTGTACGTATCTGTACCACGCGGACATGTATATATGTATAAATGCTTCGCCAAGGTACCACAAAGGCTTGTCGTGTGCCGTGAACAGTTTGGGATAGAAATTATTCTCATACCTTGTTATATGGGATGAAATCCTATCCCCCTTACACAGTTCCTTGCACCCTGTTCGACTTGAGGAGGCAGATATACCAATACATTTTACATGTGTAGGTACTCCTGAGTATGTGTACATCAATGCGTATACTGCACTATAGTTGGAACCGCTGCCCTCGAATACTTAGCATCTTGGTATTCCTAGCATACCATTCAATTTTTCCCGGTCACTTAGCACAATGGTTGACCGACGTTAACCGCACTAATTCCATTGTCTTTATTTAACTTGCGGCCGCGGTCTAGCTCGATTTTACGCGAATGTGGTCGGCCACCGCCGCAGTGTAGAGCTCACTAACCACCGTGCAGTAACGTCTACCCGAATCCAGGGACTCGTTATACAGAGGATTAGAAGCTCCCACTATTTTCTCCATGAAATAAAATATCTTCCCAGATAAGAGGAGGAAATCTAATGAATGAAGAGTCGAAGCAATCTTCTCGTTGGATTGATTCATCAGGAATGATGGTCTGATGGCTTTACTTTGCTCCGCCGGAAGGAAAGAAGCTTGAGATAACGGTAAAACCGGCGAAATTTTCTGCAGCTGGATCCTTATTTCAGACGCCTTCGCAATATCGTGAGATGGAATTTCATTTCAGTGATTGTAAAGTTTTTAATGCAGTGTAGGTATGAGGTGAGAAATGAAATTGGTATTTTGGCTTTTCGAACAAAGGTGTGATGAGTGCGTCTGCGGAACGGATGAACTAAAGGGAAAGCAAGCACGCGCGAGTTACGTCGCTCGTCCGTTTGAGACGGTTGTAACAGTGACCTCGATGACGTAATTGCAGATCTCGATTGAGAAAGGTCGTCTGCCCTTAGCCGTCAAAAGTCTTGAGACCGCGACGACCCTTGCGATTTGTTTGGCAAAGGGTGAATAATTCAACTAAAAAACAGGATCACCCTGCAGCCAGCCGCTGGTTCGTGAAGTTCATCATCACGGAGAGTTTTTATAATGTCTTTCTTATAACACTTACTTTCGGCATAAATATTTATCATTCGGACTCGATTTCGCTACAGGTTTTCACTCTGATTCGCGGTTTTATGCAACTTATGGTATAGCCCATTCTATACGATCCATGTAAACTTTGCAGTAGGTAAAAACACGTGATTTCAGGGGTGTTCTTTCCAATGCAGTCATTTTTATGCCTCACCTAGTGCAAAGGCAGAAATTTGACACTTGCGGAAAATCTCTCTCGTTTTTTACACGTCTTAACACCTATGCGGACATAGACTTAACAAGGAAACAAGACATTGAAAGGATAAGCATTTTTTTAAATAATTTTTATTACAAAAACAGTAGAATGTATTTTACAGTGGTCCTATAAATAATGGATTTCCGAATAGCGATATTCATCGTTCAAGTAGCGATGCCTCTTAACGCATCCTGCAACTTTTTTCTAGCAACAGCGACGCGGTCCTCTTGTCGTTTTATGTCGTCGTCAGCGATAGACACTGCCTAAAGTACGGGAAAGAATGGTAGAAACAATTATTTAAGCTTCACATAACGACGTGGCAAGTTGTGATTATCATTACATATAATATAGATGATAGTTGTTCACGGCATATTTCGTTCTGAGAAATCTGTATACTGCATATAAAAAACTAGTTCTTCGAAGGGTGAATAGTATAAACAGCGGCGCAGAAATCCTCAACAAAGTTAACTCTAAGCGAGTCTATGAAATACCTGAACCAAGGGCTGTTCCGGGTTAAGAAAAACTCCTGGGTTCTTTTCTAAAGCCGTTTTAGAGCCTGTCTGTCCCGTGACGGGCTGGGAAGAGACGTGCAGGGCTGTGGCCACGCTTTGGAGTAAAGTCTCTTCGGTTACGTAGGGACCAACTGGCTTCAGAGTCTTTGGCAAGTCCATCCCATCAAACTCGTAACCGTCTGGGTCACAGGCTCGCAAACCTTCTAGGCGTTTCTCCCAGAAGAGCTGCAACGTCGAGAATTTATTATACCCAGTCGTTTGGTTCGCGCTGTATTTCAACTCGATGCAGAAACTAAATCGTCAAGAACAACGCAGCAACTTTGGCGTATCGTTTCTAGTCGCTGGATGCGGATATAGGATAATCAACTCCATTTTGTCCAACCCCTATGCATGATCAATTACGTTTTGCGATTTTTTACGTAACCACTAATACCTAAAGGAGCATCGCTGAATCGATGAAATTTTTTGTCCCCTTCGCAAGTGAGATACGAATTTTTGAATTCTTAACTGTCTTCTCGATATTTTACAATTTTCGCAAACGGTTCTATTTCGGAATGAGACTATGCCTTCACACTGTCGATGGTAGATATAAGTAACAACAGTTTTCTACGCTTCATGGTCTTGTTTCGAATAAAATATTTTTATGAGCATTAAAGGCGCGAGAAATTGTTTATAATTACTAATTTCAAGTTTTGATGAGCCTGGGGCCGAGTTATTTGGCTGAGAAATTTTCATGAAAACCTATGAGAAGACACGAAGATTACTATATTAATATAATACATGGGATTATATGTACAGGCCTGCACATTAACGGTTTGTACATGAACATAGCTGCGCTTGGATTCTTGAATCGTGTAGCGTAGTTCCAACTCGCACCACGGAGCAATCGACGAGCAGATCAGCAGATGCTTTTTTTTGCGGAACGAGCGTATGCGTGCTCAACACACAACGCAACAATGATCAACAATGCCTTTATTCCAAGCAGATGGCGCGGCGTCTGCTTGTCGACTGCTTCGTGGTGCGAGTTGGAACTACGTTACACGATTCGAGAATCCAAGCGCAGCTATGTTAATGTGCAGGACTATACATGTTGGGCCAATAAAAACCGGACCGATTCAAAACGTGAATAAAATCTGAACACGTCGACCGATTTTCAAAAACATTTTTTTTCTTGAAGTTAAAAGAATAAACTTTTCGTTTAGCGTTTTAAAATCCGAAAGATCTTTACTCCCCGCTGAGATATACACGCTCTTGAAAAACGGGTTGCGAAAAAGTTGCTGGGAGGATGAAAAAAATTAGTATTGAAGAATGTTTTGATTCTAACATTTCAGCAATTCTCCCAGATTCTATTCACATAGCATAAAACGCTTCTTGTAATATTAGGGTCAAAATGCGCGTTTTGAAGTTGAAATTCTGTTTTCCGGGCATTGTGAAGAAAGTTCACTATCAAAAAAGTCGGCTTTTTGGTGGAAAAAACAGGATTTTAACCTTAAAGCGCACGTTTTGACTCTAATATCACATGAAACGTGTCATGTCATGTGAATAGAATCTGGGAGAATTGCTGAAATGTCAGAATCAAAACATTTTTTAGTATTCATTTTTCTCATCCTCCCAGCGACATTCTTCAAACCCGTTTTTCAAATGCGAATAGAAAGGTTTATTCTAGCAATTTCAAATAAAAAAAAAAGCCTCTGAAAATTGGTCGACGCGTTCGGATTTTATTCATGTTCTAAATCGGTCCGGTTTTTCTTGACTCACCCTGTATATATTGTTTGACTTCGATCATATACATCGTTTTATGTCAATATGGCGAAATATCTATTTCGTCATTCATCACACTTAATTTTTTTGTCCCGAGAACCCGTCTCATATGTCTTCGGCGAGTTTTTCGTACTTTGTGTGTCTTTGCTATTATTCCTGTTGTTCCACATTCGCCGAGGATCGATTTTACTTTACTTGTCTTTCCTCATCAAATTATACGTAATTTTTTTTTCATGAAACGCAGGGTGCCCGAATATACGAAAGATTTACGTCAGTCTTCAGAAATGAATATATTTTTCGCGCTCTTATACCTAATGCGAAAAAATGAACAGTTGAAATATCTTATCATCGCAGGAAATAGAGAAATTCGAAAATTCGTGTCTCACTTAGTCCGAAAATTTTCAAATAATTTGGCGAGGGCTCTTGTGGTCAGTATAAAACTGTAAAAAAAAAAAAAAAAAATAATAATAGGCACCTATCAAATCGAAAATGATGACGTGTAGAGGGGTTCGTCGAAATGACACGGATGATCCCATATGTGTAGGATAATTCCGGGACGAATGAGAAAACTTTTGGAAAAGATTCGATGGTTTGTCTTATATGTGGTCGAAAATGCCAGATAACAACAGTGCGATGTATTTCCCGGAATTACCCTACTGAGTTTTTCTAATCTATACATTTCCTTTTTTCTTCTTAAAAGATTGTCACTCCTAAGGCTAAGAAAGAGTGACGGAAACTATAAATACTATACTATAATGATATTACTACGCGGGCATGCGGAAACGAACGTCCGAGACGTTTAAATAAGGAATAAACTGAACGAAGGCAAAATGTTCGAGCGTTATTAAATAACGTCATGATCATGATCGTGCCAAATGAATTACCTGCTTAGGTTTATCTTGGGAGCCATGTTTGCCTTCAGTCTTTTCGACTCCTTCCTAAACGAATGAATGGTACATACGATGGTTGTATCATATACTATAAGAGTTAAGCTAAGAAATGTTAATGTGTAAATTTAACCGGAGCGGATTCGGGGAAATTCACGTTGTGTAATGAGTATGAGTAACAATTACGCAATGGACGTAGATTCCTATGGTTTTTCTTGTGCGACATTCTCAGCTCAGTGAGAGACAGTTGAGACTATTTTTTAACCATCAGTTTGAGTGATTAAAGTACAGTTAAGTCACCTGGGTAACTTTTTCTGATCATCTAGGTCGTCTATGTCGTCTATGTCCATGAAAAGTTTTTATAAGACAAAACGAAATTGTTTTTTCACTTGAACGTATTTCCGGAACGTCACTCCGTAGTGTCTGGTCACAAGCGTCTCGTCTCACTAATCAATCGACGTTACATTATCAATGCGTATTCTAGAACCACAGAATTGAAAACAAGAAGCTAGGGTTCTAGGGGGGATCGGTCGAGTAATTCACGGAGTCGTACAGTGTTAAAGAATTAAACATAATGAATGATGAAAATGAAACGTGAAAGAGTTTGATCGCACATACCTGTTTCGGCTTTTCTTGATTACCGTGTTTGATGTCTTTGACTTTTCCCTCTTGAGTTTTGTAGATAGTTACTGGCTGTTTGAAAATAGATGCGGTTTGTCTTATCGGAGGTACGAGAGATGCGTCGTTTCTCACACCGCGACTATAAAATAGAAATTCACCTATCTATACAATCTTAACACGTGGTCGAGGAGCACGTTATTATTATAAAATGAAAACAAAACGTAGCTTGTAGCTGTTATATGTATGCAGTCCTTACCTGTAGTAGTAGACGTCAACCTTGCCTGTTGACGATAATTGGTTGGCAGTTTTTCTAGGTTGTTCATCTCTAGCCGGCCAATTTGTCGGCAGTGCCGACGGGTATTTCTTTTTCTCCACTGACATATTCATTTTTTAATACTAAATTTCAAAGTTGTGTTTACTTTTCAGGCTTCTTTTCTTCTCATTGAACCGCAACACGTCAACACACTGCGGCCATTTGCATTTTCATATTTAGAAACCGTGTAAGAACCGAGGTTCGTAAATTCTACACTACACGCGCCGCGGCAGCACTATCCAGTCACTTTTACTCTGCCGACAAGCGATACATGTTTACGACCGGACCCACGTGTAGTCCGACGGAGCCCACACAATGAGCGCGAGATTCAAAAACTGCTTATGCACTACTGGCATTGAATAATTATCATTCACTGACACGCGTTGAAGAAATATCCTATTCACTCAGTTCTTTCACAACTGATAACTAGTATTTTTAAACATGATTGTAAATTATTTGAGATTTTATGGTGTTTGTCGTACATAGATTGATTGCACCGAATACAAGTGAAACTTCTTTGAAATTGGAGAAAATATTTTACATTAATGTACTTTTGGGGCAAATCAATATTCGATGAACTTAATTTTTAGATTTTTTCTGAACGTTGTGGAAAAAGTCCGCTTCGTGATCAAAACAAAATTATTGGTTTGCCCCCAAAATTACATCACTTTAAAATAAATATTCGAAATTTCGAAAAAGTTTCGATGTACGATGCGACCTGTAGCCTTTTTTTTATACTTCCGGCCAGAACGAAAGAGATTCTATTTTTATATTTCATGTGACGTATGACATTTGGATATAGGATATAGGTAGCAGCTGGCATAATAAAAAAGCGAAATTTCTTATGTATAGATGATTTAATTGCCGAAAGAAACAATTTTTGCGTAGCTATAGGAACAACATGAACTGTGCATGAAATGATGATTACTTTGTTACCTTAGTTGGAAACGCATTGCATTGACCGACCGCCCATCTTATATGATAAACTCGGACGTGTAAACATAAGATAAAATTTTATAATGGCATGATTTCATAGTAAATTGTCGAAATGTGCGGGGTTACACACTGTCACAAAAAATTTCACAAGTATTTTCCTTGTGCTTACTGTAAAAGAATATCGATTTGTAATAAAATTGATTTGTTAGTTAGTGATAATTAACTATTGAGTCTTGTTGAGGTATTGTTGTTTCTATTGGTCTATTATCGGAGCTGTGGTCGTCCCAAATTGACATTATATTTCGCTTCAACAATAAACTTAATAATATAATTTTATACGATTCATATTTGCTACAACCACAGCAATGCCGTTGTGTCATCCTGTAACAAAATATAAATATCCGTTCAAATCTCATTCTCACATTACTCGGCTCTGTATAATGCGCTACCTAATTACCTAGGCCCCTTTCAAATCTAGCGAATCGAATCTTGAATTTTTATCGAACGTTAACAATAGACAGCGTTACCTAATATCGATAAAAATTCATCAAGTTCGACCCGGGTTTGTTTCTTTATTTTATTTTATTTTTTTGTTTCTTGTTATTTTAATTAAGGCTGTCCGAGGAGGTGGCACAGTGGGGGTAACGGCACATCGTATGTAACACCTACGAGTGAATTTCGCACGCTGCATTCTCGCGAATGAAGAATTATTTCGACAATCTGATGTGTAGGCAATGTTCCTTGATTAAAATTGTTTCGGGTGAAACAGCCGAGGTTAGCCACGATGGAGCCTGACGCTGTAATAAAATACTATTAAGATCTGGTCATAACAGCTGAGACACGGATACACACACTGACGCAATAAACATGGCCGCCGCGTCAGAGGCATGGAATCACATCTTGACAATGTAATGATTTTACGCACTCGCTGGTTACCGAAGACTATTTCACCCACACCAATATTACGGCTGGAATAGTTCAATCACGATTCCAAGTTAAAACGTAATATGAATTTTGAGAATTAGGCGTGCGAAATTTCGCAGCCGACAACGAGCTCCGTGCGAGGACACATAGCTGGTAAAAAAACATCCGAGAGCCCCGTCCATCTTACCCACACGGTCCCGCATATTTATATCAAATTAAATACAAAACATATACGAATACAGAGGGATAGCCAGTTTCAGTATTCCAAAGTGTAAGTCAAACAATTGTTATCGATAAGTGAGAACTTAGATTTAATAATCAAAAGCACCACATGTTTATATAAAATCAACCCTGCAAATGTAGTTCGAAAATGTACCGTCATTCCAACCAGGCCAGCTCCTCGGGCAGCCTTAAGCGTCTACATATGCCAGTCACAAAAATATCGTTGAATATCTCGTCAAATATGTTATACTGCAGTGAGTGAAACGATATAAACGTAGTCCATAGCATACCATTCACGTGTTATGCTCCCATACACACACACACAAACATCGCCTACGTCCACCTCCGTCGTATCGCTGTAGTCGATATTGTTTCATGTAAGAAAAATTATATGTACGTAGATATTTGCAGAAAGAACACTTATTCGCGATACTATATCATGTATATCATTTGTCAGCAAAATTATATGCCTAGTGTTTTTAAATTTAGATCTACGTGTAAATTCAATACGTCGTCAGGTATTTCATCACTTTTTTTCCTTTAATCCCCCCCCCCCCCCCCCCCTCCCACTCATTTACTCTGCTATTGAGACATTCCTCTTAATTCACTATCTCGAGATATCAAACCATATTCTTCATTATTTGTCGTTTTGTTCTTTTCCTTTCCTTGTATCTTTCTTTTTTACATTCGCATAATAAAAGATTCATATTTTACATAAATAGCACGTTTCCTTTGACAAAATTAATAGATTAATAATTTTTCATCAATTTTCATAATTATTAAATATTGCCATAGAAAACTTGCACTTTCACTTAATAACTCGTCATACGTCTCATTCTCTACTTATAAGATTAGGGATCTATACAATCTTAAATCACTATTTACGTCTTTATATATTTATATAACTTCATCTAGTTACTCCGTACTTTAATCAGTCCGTAATTCGGGTTGATCATAGCTCCATTCGTTTCCCAAAACCGATTCACCGGTGAATATGACAAGTTAAAAGAAAATGGTCGTCAGTTTTAATTTCATACAATTAATCGACTCGATCTTTTCATCAGTGTGAATCTCCGGTGAACCAGGCTTTATACTAGAGCAAACGCCCAAGTACTGCAGGTAGCTATGATGTTACAACTCAGCCGGTTTGTTTGTTTGTTTGTTTTTTTCTTTCATTTTAACAGCTGAATTATATGTATTTGTAATTATATTTTTCAAAATCGTCGCGCAGATCAGAATCTTCTGATTATAGGGTCTACTAGGTATATTAATTCCATAAATATCTTAACAAGCGTACATTTTAAGTATGTATTAACAAGCATCTCAACGTCGAGCCTGCGGCTAGTATATCACTTCGTAAACTGTCGCCTTCTTGTCACCGGAACCAGTCACGATGTACTTGTCGTCCGTAGAGATATCGCAGCTTAGCACCGAGGAGGACTCTTTTGACTGAAAACCAAACACAACCCCCAATTAATAAATTTTCAAAAACGAAATCACAAAGATTGTCCCAACCCATTCAATCATAGCAGTGCATTGATTTACCTGGAAGATAGATGCTCCGTAAGGCGTGCGCCAGGCGTTGAGAAGATTGTCCTTCCCGGTCGAGACGAACCACTTCCCACAGGAGGCAAACCGGAGAGAGAGGACGCATGACTCGTGGAGGTGGAGCTGGTACTTGTCAGGTTTCGTCGCATGGAGGACTTCCACATTCGAGTTCTCCATGCCTACGGCAAGCCACTCACCGGTGGGACAGTAGCCGAGGGAGAATATCTGCGATGTGAAGTCGTGCTGCTGCAATTGTCTGCCTTCGCGGAGGTCCCAGGATCTGACAGTGTTGTCGAGGCCTCCGGTCCAGAGTTTTGAGCCATCGGCAGAGATGTCGATGCAGGAGGCACCGTCTGTGTGTCCTTGGAACTGCCGGACCAGTGTCTGATTCTGCAGGTCCCAAACGGCGATGTTTCCGTCGCTGCAGCAGCTGAAGCAGACCTTGGAGTCTGGGGAAATTGCAAGAGCGTAGCATGCCGGTGCCGAGGAGGTGAGTTCCGCCTTTATACGAGGCGTGGGACTCGCCAGGTCCCATATGCTCAGGTTACTCGCTTCTCCACCAACTATGAGCGTACGCCCGTCCGGAAGGAGCTTCACGGATCGGATGTAGTTATCCCGCTGAAGACAATCTAACTGCGATACTGGTTTCGCGCTCCCACTACCACCCTGGCTGATGTCCCAGACTTTGACGCAGCCTTTGCCTCCGGTATAGACGTACTTGGTTGGATTCGAGATCGTTACCGCACAGACTACCTCTCCATGCGTCAGGGTGTTAATCTGACGCGCGTGCCTAGGTATACCAGGACCGATCAAGGCATCTGGGGGAAAAGGGACAGGCTGCATCTGACCTTCACTGGACACGTGGAAACTGTACGCTCTGAAAGGAAGACATCACATCAATGTACAATACGATAGAGAGTTCCTCAGATCACATAATCCCCACTAAATTAAACCGTTCTTTTTCCCCTGAAGTGAATTCGCAAAGAAATGAATTCGTGCTGCAACGTTCTATAGATCCAATCATATATATATGTCAGTAAAAGATTAGGATTAGGTACTCACGGTTTTCCTCCGGGAACACCGAGCGGGCCCATCGGTGCCCTCATCCCTCCATGGGGGTCATACAACTGTTGAAGAGGGGGTCGCGCAGGATAGCCGTTAAGGGCTCCGGGTGGGTATCCCAGCATATCCACGTGGGGTCCCGCGGGAGGATGATGGGGTGGAGGATAGTGTTGAGGATATGGTCCAACGGCGGAAGCAGAAACAAGAGGTTTGCTAGATCCAGAGGATTTCAATCCCCCTGAGCCAGAGCTGCTGCCTCCAGCAGAAGTCGGTGTTACAGGTTTCGATATCGGCGTCGGGGGCTTTTCTCTTTCCTCCATCTTCTTCGCCGATGGTGTACTGGCGTTACTGCTTGTACCACTCCTCGGCGATGGCGGTGGTACTTCTTTCTTCACTTGACTACTCATTGGCACGGAAGCTGGTCCCAATTTATCCAGACCATTTTCTCGCGGTGAAGAGGTACCGTTTGCCGTTGGACTCGTCGGACCCTCACTCGCGTCATCTACTACTAGGTCCTGGTCACTCTTTTCTCCGTCACTCTGCTGTTTCGAGAAAAATAAAAACCAAAACTTAGAATCAAACACTGTACTCTTTTCTGATCGAGTGCTCTTTGTAGGACGTGCAATCGTCATAAAACTCGATACATATACATTGCATTGGGTAGGGTGAACCAAAAAAGGCGGGTATAATGAAATGTACATTTCTGAAAGTATTGTACCATATGTAAGGGTACTCGATCGAATAACGCTTTCAAGTTCACCCTAATCTACATTTCCCCGTCTTTCATCGGGTCTCCAAGTATGGGTATAACTCACGTGTCCGATATCCTTGTCTTGTTCCTTCTTCATTTTCTTGAGATGCATGTGTTCGTGATGTTGTGGATCCGGCGTGCTTCGTGGTCTGCTATACTTTTCTCTCTCAGCTGGTGATATTGAATTTCTCTGAAATACAAAAGAGATCCAATAATTATCTCCTAGCTTTACGCACCATTAAACGAGGTTGGGGGACACGTTAATATTCTCCTGTGGGCTATGCAGGCACGGATTCCACCAGCCAATATAACCATAGATTGAGAGAAGGTTGCTGCAATACATCCTGCAAACGGTTCTTCGCTGCGCGGATCCTATAGATGGTCTCAAAAGTGAAGAAGCGTGCACGACGGAAACGCCTGCGAACAACCACCGGCTCTTTGTTGAAATACTAGGGTACCGGAAATAAGGGCGGAGGTGGAGGTGGAGATGAAGACGGAGGGACTAACGTGATTCTGCTCGCCGATTTCACTTTACTGCTTTACGCCTTCGTAGCTTTCCCCTTGACGACCCCACAGATTTACACGGCAACCCCTCGTAAACCAGCGAGAACCTCCACCTCCACCTCCATCGCCACTGCCACCTCCACCTTCACCTCCACCTCCACCTCAACCTCAACCTCAACCTCCATCTCCACCTTCACCTCCACCTACACTTCCACTTCCACCTCCACCTACACCTCCATCCCCACCCAACCTTCACCCTCGACCCTCCGCCGAACGGCGCGGCGAGGCCCACTCTGAAAGTCCTTGCGATAAAATAAAATAGATCCCTCCGCCAGCGCTGATGGATTCTGAGAGTGGAATTACTTACGCATTTTTTAGGAGAATAATAACCCTGGCGTAAAGTCAAGTCGGAGTTGACGTTATATAATATTCAGGGGTGGAAGCCAAGCTAAGCCAAACCAAGCCAGGGTAGAGAGAGAATCCATACGTTACTACGTCGCTTTATTTTTTAGGTGTGAGTAGTCACCATTCGTTTCAATTATCTTGGGGCACGAGACTAGGAGTAGAACCGGAGAAGCGCAGAAGCCGGTATAAGGACGGGGATCTATCAATTTTTATTTCCCACAGCTACGGCTCGCTGCTCTAACCCGATCCGTATATCTCAGCTACCGGTTTTCCACCCAATAAAACCTCCTCGCGTTGCCTCTCTCTCCCTTATCGCCTAGCTCAAGTTTCGTGACGCTTTGGTGGAGAATGCTGTTCTATCGATTAACACGGAAAACCTCGCGAAGAATCACCTTATCATATACCCATACCTCTAATCCTGAAAAACTTTCCTCACTCTTATTCATTTCCTGGAATCGCCCTGACTGAGATAATTTATAGAGATTCAACACGATTTAGAATAATAACCATTTTCTTTCGTTTCAATTGCCATCTAGCTGTGTAGAAGCTCAAGAACATTAGGCTAAGTTTTTGGGTGATGATAAGTTAAAAATAGTTGATATATTCGAAGATTTATGAATATTTGTAACGTAGATAATTCAACTCTCGTTTAAGTGCAACGTTAGCTACCCTAGATAGTGGGCTGGTCTACGAGGTCGTAAGAACAAATTTCAACGTCGACTGTACAGTTATCCGTAAGTATTATACGCAGGCGAGGATCGTAAACGGAAGTTGACCTAATCCAACCTTACCTTACCTCACCTAACGTAACGTAAGGTAATGTGACGTAGCGTAACGCAGCGCAACGCAACCTCACTTATCTAACGAGCGGGGTCTTATCTTTACCGCTGTGACTAGAAACGCCATGGCCGTCGTCTTCACCCTCGTTGCATGTCACTTCGAGGTATTCGCTCCTATTCCGGCACCCATTTTACCTACCATTCCGTCTTTTCAAGACCCCTTCTGGTCCCGTTCCCGTTCTCGCATTTCTACTTCCGAATCAGTTCAGTCCCCGCGGTATCGATATCGATGCGAAGAGTATATATCCCGGAACGAACGAACGAGCTTTCTATCTGTCTGTCTGTCTATCTGTCTGTCTGTCTATCTATCTATCTATCTATCTATGTATCTATGTATCTATCTATTTATCTATTTATCTATCTATCTATCTGGGTATCTATCTATTTATCTGCCGGTCGAGGAACGGCGTATGTAGTTAGCAGGGGGTGGAAAGGACCCTCTTCCCCAAGGTGCCGCGGTAGGCGGCCGCAGATCCCTCGCGTAAATCTCCTCTTCTCAATTACCCCCACCCTCGAAACCGCGCGAACTCGAGTCACGGCGGCCCTCGCCACCTCCTTGGCGCGCTCCATTACCTCGGAAGCCTTCGCACCCCCGGTTCTGGTGGAAAACCGGCTGGAGTAGACCCTGGAAAAACTCTCGTAATATTTTTTTCCCTTTTTTTTCTGTTCCCCCTTCTTTTTTATTCAGCTCCTCTTTTTTTCTCTTTCTCGCTCTCTCCCTTTCTCTCTCTCGACGTAGGGGGGGAAATTGCACGGCGAAAAATACTCTCTCTATCTTCCTTCCATTCTTTTTTTCTTTCGTTCTGGAATTAGCCAACCGGCAACGGATGACGCTAACGCAACCCAACCCCAACCCCGCAACCCAGAGCTTTCTCTAACGATTGTTTCACCAACGAGTTTTCTCGCTTCGTGGATGGGTATACTATATATATATATATATATACACATAAAAGTGAGAAAAAGAAAAATAAAGCAAAAAGAGACCTGTACACAGAAAAACATCATACACCTTACGCCTTCGTATACCTATATACTCGAGCTTTCCAATGACGCGGTTAAACAAAGGACAGTATAATAACGCACTAGTGGCATAGGTAGGTACTCGTCTTGGGTCAAGCACTGTACTACCTACTGTACAAGACCGACTAAGAATAGAAGACTCAATTATACCTAGAGAGAACAAAAAGGGGAAATCGAGAGACACACAGTCTTTGGATCGTGGCGGTCGTGGTGGTGGTGGTCTTGCACTATGGCGGGGAAAGTATTCCAATGAGTGGAAGGTGGAAGGTGGTGCAAGATGTTGATTCTAACACGATCAATACATAGGGTGGTATAGTATAGGTAGATGTAAATGTAGGTATACCTATAACCTAGGTTGTACTAGGCACAAGGTACTAGACTCGAGGCAGTTACTACTATATAGACCAGAGACCTACGTAGGTACCTATGAAGTAGAGAGTGCTGTACTCATGCAAGCGCGGAGAGGAGTGGTAAAGAGATGGAAACAGAAAAGGAGACCTGGGACGTAGAGGACGACGGCGACGGCGAGGTTTCTTGGAGGGTGGTAAGTGAGTGAGCGACTCCTCCGGTACGCCCAGGCCATCCCCTTTCCTCAGACCCATTCCACTATACGTATATACCTCCTACACCCCCGTTTCCCTACGTCTTCCCAGCCAACGTCTCTCCGGCCCTCCGACCCTCGACCCAAGGCACCAGCCGCCCTGTATCACCCCCCCGGTCTACTTGCCGGCGAGAAGGTTACGAGCAAAGGCGCGTCTCCTGAGACCCCGCAAACCCCAGCTGGTACAAGATTGCACGCAGAGGTTCTCAAGCGAAAATTTCTTTAGATAAGAAGCTAGACGACACGGTTAGGTTTTCTTCATAGTTACTGTTTTTTTTTTTTTCTTTTGTTTTATAAATTGTGTATCAATTTATCCAATAAATACTGGGACAGTCGATTATTTTGTCTTCTATACAGCAGATTCAATATTTGTCGATTTATAAACAAAAAAGAAAAAAGGATTCATCAATGTTGGAAAAAATCGGTTGAAATTCAATTAATTGTTTGGTTCGGTGAATACGAAACTATGATATAAAAGTATAGCCGTTAGATTATCTGAATTCAAATCGTTTGTCAATTTAATGAAACACAGTTAAGCATGACAATTAATAAAATTGGAATCCGCTGGTCGCGCAGAAGCAGTTGACTGTCACCAATTATTTTTTGCGTAATCAATTATCTTCATTATCACGAGTAATCGAATTAAATTACAATTACGGAATAAAAATAGAAATAAATAAAAATAAAACGCGCGCGCGCGAAGTACATTTTCGTCGTTGTTATATATCTATTTAACTGGCATTGAAATAACTTGCAATTAACATGAGAAAATTGAGGACAAAAAAAGAGAGAGCAAAGGGGGGGGGGGGAGGGATACAAAAAGGAACATTTAATTAACCGATTGTAATTAATATAAATCACTAGAAACAAAACCGATAGTTTAGTCCACGTGTTCGAGTAATGAATGTGAAAAAAAGTTGAAAAATAAAAGTCAATTTGACCCTTTACCAATGAAAATATCCGGAACGGGAAATGCGGATTTGAAATTCCGACTCGGAGACTCGCCCGCAGCCTACTTCAACTATGGCAACGCTATATATCTATAGAGAACTGAGAGAATGATTTAGATTTTAGCCGTGTGTCATAAATACGACCCTTTTTCTATTTCCCTTTTTGCTCCCTTTATTTCTTTCTCGCGCTCTTTTTATACTTCTATATACGTTACACACATACGTATAACCACGTAGGTATATGTATAGGCATGTATTGGAGTTCACCCCGAGACCTGCGACTGAGAGAGACCGAAAGAAGAGAAATTTGCATTTTAAAATTAACTCGCTACTGTTTGCAGCTATCTCGAACTAGTGCCAGGACGCGTTTTACAATTTTACAATTTTACAATTTTACAATTTCACAATTTCACAATTTTACTCGCCCGAGCGTGCGGAGCGACGCGGCCCGACGCCCCGGGTGGGTAGGTACGTTATTTTTATTCTCGTGATAATTTCCGTCACTGCCGTTTTAAACTTTCATAATTTCATTCTCTAGAGACTGCAGTGCAGCCTCAACTCAGCTATATACATATGTAGTGTATATGTCTACGCCATCAGCCAAGCAAAAACTTAACGACTGTACAAACGTATAATAATTACAATTACCACGCAGCTAATTACGCGGCTTTTTCTGCTTAATTTTCTCGCAAAAAAGGTACGGGGGGGGGGGGGGAGAGAGATATAGTAACAATGAGAAAAAAATCAAAGTGTTTCCTACATTAATTTGTTGTAAAAAAAGGAAAAAAAAAAACCATATAAAAGTATATTTCACGCCGCATATTACAAAATTTTTCTTTTTTTCCTCTGACCTTTTATTACCTCGGGACAATAAATTCCTTACTCAATCCCAAAAAACCTCATCCTATACCTATACCCTGAAGGCGGCAGAACAAACAATTAGGTTCCGGGCCTCCCTTCGCGATGCTATCATATATATATCCGGTACGGTAGAGGCAAAACTTATATTTAGGTAGGTATATAATACAAAAGCGTTTATAACCCTACAGTGCATCATAATTTATAAAGAGAATCTCTAATTATCCTTTTGACCAAAAAAAAGAATGTCGAATACTCGCGATTGGGATCTCCGAGACCACGCGATCAGATCCTATGCTGCCCAGTCGACGCGATGGCGTGTACTTGGCTCTTTTCTCTACCTAATTTAGGGAATCACGACGTGAACCAGTCAGTTTGTTGGTAATTGGTCGATTGCTTTTATACACGAATTTAATTAGCGACTTTTTGTTATTAAATTAGTCAGTTAGTCTCACGATGCCTTTAGCCTAGAACCTTGCCCCGCCTCGACTCGACTTTCCAGATCTTCTCGTTTCGCGCTCTCATACGCCCCAAGCAATATGTTCCCTGTGCGGTTGTGTTTCTCCACAGGATTCTTGTTTACACGCAGTAAAATCTTAATTATACAGTGCAACCAAAGTATCGGGAACGTAGCGGGGTTAATACACCTTGAACAGGGGTATTTTCGAAGGACTCGCATGTACCCCAATTGTTCTTTAATCGACCAGGTCTATTACCGTAGTTCGCTGATTTTCTCAACCGTAATCAAGTCAAAGTTAGAAAATATAAGTAATCGGATCTCAGGGTCAGACGCAGTTAAAGTAAAAGCACCTAATGCAAGGATTTAGATCTACCGCGGTGCTTCGATTTCAATTATTCCGGTCTCTAATTGTTCAGAAAACAAACCTCTGTCCGAGGAACGGATGACTAATGCAAATGTGTCTCGAGTAATCAATTTTTTACTGTAATATTTTCAATTTTAAAACTATTTTTTTTCACTGTTTTTCAATTTGCTATAACAAAAATCAACGCATTAAGAAAGTTGTCTCCTTTGAAGTTGAAGAGCGCTATGCAAGCTTTCACTGCAAGAGGCACTGACATCGCATCTTGACAGTTCCTCTACGTTGCCCCAAAAACTGGACTTACGTTTGAGCCAAGAGCTGCTTGAGTGTTGTCTCCTTCCTACCACTCCGTGCTTTTATTTCAACCGTATCTAACTCTTGAGACCCGATGACTCACAATTCCTAAGTTTTACTTGATTATGATTGAAAAGACTAGCGAATTTCTGTCATAAAACTGGTTGATTGAAGAACAAGTTGGACGCATGCCAGTCCTTGAGAAGTATTCCAATTCGCGGTGTCGACGCCCTTTACTGAACGCCAGCAAAAATCGCGAGGGGGTAGGTAAGTGGGTAGGCACAAAGTACGTTTTTTCCGTATACTCAGTGCTCGCCGTTGTTCCCTGACATATTTGGAAAAGGAAGAAGAAAACAATGGAAAGAGAAGACTACAGATCAAATTTCACGATTTAATAATCGTTGTCTAAAATATTGACAGTCGAGTATATTACAACGTATAGTCTTTACCATCCGATACGTGATGAGCGTGATAAAGTATTGCGTATAAATGCGTGTGTGTGCTTCTTTACATGAGCCTGAAAGATGGCAACCTATTAATTTGAAAAAGTGGTGACGGTAAAGAGTGAACATAGCCTGTTTGTAGTCGTCTTATTTTCAACTATTTATTATCATTGTTATCATTATAAATTTAAATATTGTGCTCATTGTACAGTATTGCGAGAATTTACCATTTATATTCAATAGTTGATCATTTTTATTTTTTATTTTTCATTTTTTTCTTTCGTATATAGGTATATTGTCCTCAAAGCGAACGGTGACTGTGAACACGGTAACCAGTCGTGTGTTCGACATAATGTGTAAGATAGGAATGGTTACTGTGCTGAAAGACACTCAGTCGTATGTAAAATCGATTCATCCTTATTATAACATCAACTAGTAATATGCTAAAAAAAATTTCACATACTCTGCGCCCATTCTTGTGTAGCACGGTAACCAGTCGTTTCTCATTTTTTCCGCGTAGGAGTAGAAAAAATCTTGACGAAAATTTCTATATAGTCATGTATATATGCATTATACCATAAGAATATTAAATTTTGTATTTTGAATTAGAAAAAAAATAAATCAAAACAAAAACAAATCTTTTAACCTACATAAAACTTTGTACAATTATTATTCATATATACTGGTTTATTTGGTTGGTGAAGTGATGTCTTAACTCGCATCATGATCATCTCATAGTATGCGGTAGAGTTTCCGAGCCACAGTTTTTCTCAATCCGGAAGATACTGGGCCGCACTTTTTTCTTCGATTCCACCACCAACGAGATGACTTCATAACTGGCGGCCGTTGCTCAGAGTCTATTCCTACTTTGGTTGTACTGTAATTCATAGGTAGATTTTTTTTTTTTTTTCTTTTAAAATTCTAACCAGAAATAAAATTTACGAAGCAGAAAAGAATTCGCTCAAACACAACTTCTCTCACAAAACTGTTTGTGTATACAGTAGACTCGTTATTTGGTCAGAAAGAACAAGTTTTTGAGAGTAAGTTTTGAAGGGAAATATTCGTTTTATTTGGCCCACGGCCCACCGTAGTCTATATCAAATATGGATTCTTATTTGTCATTATTTTTTTTGTTTCTCCTTATTTTGTGACTGATTGCAATTCGCAAACTAATTAATCGGGCAAATTTTCATCCGAGGAAACGCGCGACAGATTATACAAGAATTTCGTTCCTTGTTTTCACAAAGTTTTACCTATAAGACCCTAGACGCCGCGCGGCGTAAAGCTGGTTTCAAGCATGCTCGCGGTTTGATGGT
Organism: Rhogogaster chlorosoma; assembly: GCA_944452935.1. Classification (NCBI taxonomy): domain Eukaryota; kingdom Metazoa; phylum Arthropoda; class Insecta; order Hymenoptera; family Tenthredinidae; genus Rhogogaster; species Rhogogaster chlorosoma. The sequence goes on from OX101797.1 coordinate 27,141,063, forward strand.
TGATGGTAAATTTTCCTCAGGGTTTTCCGAAAAACCAAAGTAAACTCGGTGATAAATTAAAGCGAGCGAAATACTGCCGAGTTTACTTATCGAACGGTTTAATCTACGCGAAAGAATCCCCGATGAATCGTTACAGTCACGTAGCTGGATAATATTTCGTATGCGAAGTGCGGGTTAGGGTTATAGGTATATACAGGTATCGCGATCGATAAATAAATATACTTGTACAGTCCGCGCTCTCAGTAGGGCCGCTCTCAGATCTGTAGGGGAAGATAATTCCGCTCGGTGCGTTATACCCTCTCCACGCGCCGCTTACAAATTCATCTCATTAGCTCTCGTAGTCAGTAGTTTTCATTTTCTGAGCAGTATATTCAGCTGCTTCCTAGTCATCATTCCGTGTGCTCCTACTATTCAACGAGCGTCGTGACAAGTCTAGAGTGGTGGTAACGTTCGAGGACGGATTAGGGTAAGCGGCCCTACTGAGAGTGCGGACTGTAATAATAATAAACAATCTTTTCTTATTTATCACGATAATTAACACGAATTTATCACCCCGTACTGTTCGCGCGCAACGGGTCTTGATAACCCCGAGCAGGACGAGGGTAACGTGATCTTCCGAGAAAGGCGGATGGAACAATAATTATTATAAAATACGAAGCCATAATTATAGAGCGGTATACCGTCGAGCATTTACGGCCGCCTCATTAAATTACGAACTAATTACCGACGGCAAATTATTTAAAAGTTTAGTCGCTCGTAAACCAGACGTCGTAAAAGTCCTGGATACTTGGTTCCAGCATTTTATAGGCTCCTACCGGGTCTCGTATCACCGCTGGGTATCTATGCTACCGCCGTGTTCCCTGCATCCCCCTTCCATTTCATTCCATTCCATTCCATTCCATTCCATTCCATTTCATGTCCGTGTCCATCTATTTATTATTACGACACGCCGGTTAGCACCGCCGCTTACGCGCGTAAGGCTCAAAGTGCAATTCAGTGAAAACGGCGGTTTACGTATCGGTCAAACCAGCTAATACCCCGACGCAAACGCGTTACTACCTCTGATGGATATCGCCTCTATTATACGAGTCTGCCGACCGTCTACGAACCATTTCAACTCTTTCAGACAGAATTTCGCTTCCTCTGTTTACGATTTCGGTCACCAGATGAGAAAAATTTTCGTTATCTTTCCCGTCATTTTTTTGGTCCATCTCGTGTAGAAATTTGTCCGGGCATCCTATATTAAATATAGGCCCCATACGGGCTTAATCCTGATTCTTCTGAACAACTTGACGACGGCCATGAGACAAAATCCATAGTTAAAAGTTCAAAATTTAAAAGTCACAGAATTATAATGTATATTCAACCTGTCAGATTCGATGGAGGGTTCACTGGATTGGTAAATCTTTTGTTTTGCATATACAGGCAACATGCAAAATTACCGCGGCGAAATGACACGTGAAATTACCAGTGAAATTATCAAAATTATCAGTTAAATATCGTGTAGGATGTCGTGTATACAAAATAACGTTGAATGGTGCAATTTTATTCGCTGACGATGAGATTTGGATGGAAAAAATAATCGGTTTGATCTACAAATCCTTACTATACAGAGATGATCTGTGGAAAGTTAAAAGCCTGATGGCAATCTGTTTTTTTTTTTTTTTTTCCTAAAATTGTAACGCTGTGGTAATGAATGAATTGATTACAGATGTCAATTTCTGTTTATTTGCAGCATTGTTTGGGTATAAATAACTGTCGGGGTGAAAGTTATGAATTTAATTGTAATAAAGGTAACCAAAAAATGTCGAACGAAATTAATTCATAATAAAGTCGTGATGAAGTTAGGAATTGATAGCAGATTTTAATTTATATTTATTATGAGGGATGAAAGACCATCCGTATACATATGTGCGCATTGTGATGAGGTTTTAAGTTTTCGCGTGACTGCAAGTTGTTGAAACATAGACGCTGATGTATAAAAACGATATGATATACACGTATATAAACGTGTGTAGGGACAGGCAGTGTTATAGCATTCCGTGCAATCTCTTCGTGGATCTTTATTGTCTTGGTAAAATTTATTATCGCTGTAAGATAGGGATGGGTATAGGATAGGTAGACACGCGAATGGGAGGCTAAACTACTTGACTAAATAGAGACGATGATAAACCGAGTAAAGTTTTGACAAACAGGCTAGCATGGAGAACCAAGGCGTAGGTACCCACCTACTACTTACTAGCTATAGTGCTGAGAGCTTGTGAACATGGCAGACGTGAGTTGGCTCAGTTTGGAGTCCTCGAGGAGGATATAGGGGCGCGAGAAACCGGAGGGAACGTTTCAATTAGTAATTAAAACGTGCCTAGTACGTCCCCTTCGTCCCACCTCGCTGCCACCGCCGCCGCCGCCATCTTGTAAATTAATTAATGCGTCCCTAACGAGATCAGAAGGTGTCGGTAAGGCAGGGAGGCAGTACAGGGAAAGAGGAAGAGCGAGCAGGCGAAGGAGCGAGCAGGAAGGAAGGAAGGAAGGGATGTGGCGCGCGGGTGAAGGGGACAGGAGTTCCGAGAGACCCAAGTACCCTTCTATACTCTGCGAGTAGAGGAGGCGAGTGTCGAGATGGCAAGGGTGACGGGTGAATTAGTCTGTTCCTATAGGGGTTGGTTGGCTGCCCTGGGCTCGATGTGGCAGTGGTCTGGTGACCGCGTGGGCATCACCATGCGACCTCGACGCGTATTTATATAGTTATATACGTACATATACCTACAAATGCGACCACCCTTTCACAACCCTTTCACCGTCATGCCAGCCGCCTATCTAGCTCAGAATATAATGCTCCCAGGACTCCTAATTAAAATAAATTACATCTTCTCTCCGCTCGCGACAGTCTTTTGTCGCTTTCTTATACCCACCTTGTTATTTTCACTCTTATAGCTATATAATGCCATCTTTTCATTTTTCAGTTTTCAGTTTTAATTTTTAATTTTCAATTTTTCTTCAGTTTTCATTTCATTTATTTTAATAATATTATACCTATTCAGTATGGTGGCCGTTATTTACCAAGTTGGTTTTTTTTTTTTTTTGAAACGCCCCCTAAATTTTTAGTGTATGACCTAAAAAAAAATATCAGACCAAAATAAGCTCTTAATATTCATATTAAACCCTGCCCTAAAGACGATACATTTCCCGTTTAAATAACACGGGATTTTGCCACTTTTGACATTTAATTTTTTTCTTCTCAACAAGTGAATATATAGCAATGGAAGACATATGTTTTCGTAGGAAATTGAACGCTCTACAAAAAAGATCTCCTATGATTTTTCGATAAATTCGCTCCTTTCAGAGTTATTCAAGGTTAAAGTAGAACTTACAATGAACTTTCACATTTTTTTACTTTGACGGCAAAATTATCATTATGTAGATAAAAATTAATTGTTCATTTTGAAAAATATCTGATTTTCACTGTATTATAGCAAAAATTATTAAGAAAAAATTTCGATAAATGGAAAATAATGTGACTAACAAGTACATTTTAGTATACCTAATCAATCGGTATTTTGAACACATCGATATAAGGCGTAAACATTATAATAATATTATCGTAAATTGATACGCGTTTCTGCAAATAATAACGTTTCTATTCATTTATATCATTTTGAACAACCTCTCATAATTTAAAAGCGTTTCAAATTCTTACGCCTTACCGATATGTTCAAAATTCTGATTGATTATACTAAAATGTACTTTTGTAGAGCGTTCAATTTCCTACGAAAATATATGTCTTCCATTGCTATATATTTACTTGTTAAGAAGAAAAACATTAAATGTAAAAAGTGGCAAAATCCCGGGTTTTTTAAACGGGAAATGTATCGTCTTTAGGGCAGGGTTTAAGATGAATATTAAGGGCTGATTTTGGTCTGAGATTTGATTTCAGGTCATATACTAAAAATTTAGGGGGCGTTGCAAAAAAAAAAGAAACAACTTGGTAAATAACGGACACCCTACTACTCAGTCTCCTCACAATATACCTGTAGGTGTATCCACTCGCGTTATTGCAAGCGAAAACGATCCTTTCAATTATTTCAGTTTACATTATTCCTTTTTTTTTTTTTTTGTTTCATTCTTTCTTCTTCCCTTTTTTTTCCAATTATTTCTCGCCAAATAACAATAATGATAATAATAACAATTAGAGTAATAAAAGAGGCGTAGGAATCAACGCGTACGTTCAGGTATATTTATATACACATTAGAACAGAACCGGAATATTTCTCGTTTCAAAAACAAGAAGAAAAAGAAAAAGCAAAATTCAATATATACCTATATACTCTCGTGATTAGTAGGGTCACGATTAATACATGGCAGAATCACATATGTTATCATATATCATGGTAAATTCTCGTCCAATTAATATTCATACCTAATCGTTAAGTATAGGTGTTTTGACCCAACAATAAGTAGTTGTGTATATTCTTATTTCGACATCTTTTTACTGTCGATATTTTCGTCTCTGAGATTTTATGCCCGATATTGTAAGTAGGGCCGTGAATATGAAGCGTGAGTCAAAATTCACTCGAACATTTCTTTTTGCCGTATAGTTTTATCGTAAACGCACAGTATCTAACTAGCCACGATATTTTTCTATACTACAGCATCTTTCCGCTTCTTGTATAGCTATGAACTCAATTACAAGAATCAAGACGAGAACAGCAGAAAATAACGATTTCTGCATTTCTTCCGTTTCAATAATTCGTTCGGGGAACGCGTAGGTAGACATACCTATCTTTTTACAATTTGTTACTCTTATTTTTTTACTTTGTTCCGTTTCAGAACTGTCTAATTGATATTCACCGTCTCGTCGCTGTTCTGATTTTGTGAATTTTTCACGGGCGATTGTTTTTCACACGTTTAGTTACATTCCAGCTTGTTGGACGAAGATCATCCCCAGTAAATAAGGAAATAATATCGCCCAGAATTATTCCGAAATAATTCAGTTCCAGACAGAAAATGCACAAACGAATCGCAAAAAAAAAAAAACTGTTTCTCTCCCTTTTTCACCTTTTTCTTTTCCCATTTTCCGCCCAGCAACCCTGAATTATTCGACAATGATGACAAGCAGAGAAGAATTTTCAACAATGTTATACAATGCGGTATCGAATTAACAACGCGGTAGATTCCCGGAGGCGGTTTAGGTATTCCTGTACCGCTAAACTCGAACCGCAATACTACGGGTACGTAGTATGTATACACACATCGCCATGAAAGTGTGTGAAGGAATTAATAATCAGGATATTACAGACAGACTGCAGCAGCAGCAGATCGAAATTGTCCGAATTATGGTAATGCCGGAGGTTTGATCGATAGGTGCCTTGGGGTGGATTTTTTCTCGATCACGGTTCAGCTTTATGGTTACATGTGTATAAAGGCATACATGTACATATGTACATATAAATACCATATATGAATTGAGATATATGTACAGTGTTCATATACGAACGTTATTAAAGCCCGTTAATTCAAGCCCCGTAGTTGATATTGCTGCCACCTCTTTTTTTCTCTCTGTCTCCCTCTCTCTCTCTCTCCCTTAGTAAACTTAAATTGCTCAAGATTGAAGTTAGGCGACTATACTTTCTTGGATGTCTGGTCTACAATGTTATTCAGACCGGTATACCGTCTCACATGTCCGTCAATCTGGAACGAAGACCTGTATCAAGTACTATGAGGACCCTTCTCGATTTACTCCATGTGCCTCATTGTAGGACCGATTTACTCATAAATTCCTTCATATCTACTGCTCCCCGCTTCTGGAACAGTCTACTGTAGGAAATCCATACTTCTACCAGTGCTGGAAACTTCGAGGGATCATCGCTACTTGATCATCTGCTCTCTTCTGCTCTTCCACCATGATTTATACATATCTTTTTACTTATTATTGCGCGATGTGTACCTGGCGTAGGTTTTCTGCAATTCCCCTCTTGCCATTTAACCGAATGTAAATACACTCGGGGTCATGGATTCTGAGACGGCTAGATTCTTGGAGAAGTCGGTAATGTTGGCAACACAGAGTAAACCTACAGCGCCATTGTCGGCCGAGCGCGAAGCAAACTCGATCTCACTAAACATCACACAACCCATGACCGTTGAATCTAACCTAAGAATAACGCTGGGGAAATAACTTAAGATTAATTGAGTGGCACATTCATTTTTTCTTTTAAATTACTTGGGATCCTTCACTCCGAATTAATCATTTTTACATTCGAGAATTTTTTCAACGACAAGTAAATTTTCTAGGTTAGATTCGACGGTCATGGGATGTCTTATGTTCAGTGAGATTGAGTCTGCTTCGCGCTTGGCCGACTGTGGCGCTGAGGTTTACTCTGTGTTGCCAACATTACTGACTTGTCCACAAATCTAGCCGTCTCAGAATCCATGACCCTGGGTGTACAGACCTGGACATTAATGGTTTACCCGAAAAATCAGCGTCATGTAACATGAACTAAGCTCCACTAGCGTCGCCGTGAGCCCACAGTCGACATTCAGCAGATGTCATGCGCCATCTGCTTGGGATGCAAGGACTAAACGAATTGTTGAATTGTTGATACCATGGACATAGGAATACTAGGGACGGAGCGTAAGCTTGATGGATAGGCGAGGGATGGAAGCCAGAATGAGGGGGGGTCCGCCATGATAGTGTGCCCACTTTTGATTGGCCGACTTAATACGCATGCTCAGTACCGTGTTTTACGAAAGTATTGCATTGTTTAATTCCCGCGTTGACTGAATTAGAATGCGACCGTGATATAGGTTATCTCTCTCTCTGCGTGTCAGCCTTCGGACACTACGCTTGCGCAGACCTGCAGCCAATCAAAAGTGGGCACACTTTACCTCGGCACCCTCCCCGCACTGGCTTCCCCCCCTCGACGAAACACTCCGTCCCTAGTATTCCTATGTCCATGGTTGATACGCATACGCTCGTCCCACGAAAAAGCGTCTGCTTGGTGACTGCTCCGTGGTGCGAGTTGGAACCACGATACACGATGCGAAAATCCAAGCGCAGCTATGTTCATGTACAAACCATTAATGTGCAGCCCTATACTTGCTTCAAGTCGCCTGCAGCCGTAACCTTTCCATGAGCATGATGCTTCTTAACTCGAATCAAACTATCTCGCCTGTGAATCATTTCATTTCTTTTCTGTTTTACTGACTCACACTTCTGTCCATATATTATTATTTTTTCTTATTCTATTTAATCTATTTTATAGGCAGATCATCCCAGAGCGCCTAATAAATGTCTGTCTCTCTCTCTCTCTCTCTCTCTCTCTCTCTGTGTGTTTACGCGAAATTGCGTTATGTATTGCCACTGCAGTTCCGCAATAGATGCGGTCTTCCGAATCAATTCGTAATAATTATAGACATACTGAATATTGATGAAAGCCACCTAATTTGTGTACAGGGCTGCACATTAACGGTGTGTACATGAACATAGCTGCGGTTGAATTTTCGCATCGTGTATCGTGGTACTTGCAGCACAAGCAGACGCTTTTTCGCGGAACGAGCGTACGCGTGTTCCACACACAAAGCAACAATGTTTAACAATTCGTTTATTCCTCGCATTCCAAGCAGATGGCGTATGACGTCTGCTGAATGTCGATTGTGGGCACATGGTGACGCTAGTGGAGTTGAGTTCATGTTACACGACGCTGATTTCTTTTTGGTACACCATTAATGTGCAGGCCTGTACCTGGCAAAATTCACTTTTTGACTGAAACCATCAATACTTGAAACGTAAAAAATGTTAATTCTCGTTCGTTTAAAATCCCTCCAATGCTTCCCATAGAAGTCGGTCGATCAGGAAAACGAGCCAAACTTCAAAAGAAGGAAGAAGGTGGGTTTTTTGTTTTTTCAACAATTTTCTTCATACAAGGAAGGGTAGACTCCTTTCATCGATTCACCGACTCTTGTACGTACGTGATAGTCGTCGACGAATAGGTATATCCACACACCCTAGTTGGCAGTAATGAACTACATATCATGCATAGATACGTAGACAGGCGGGAGCTCTCGTTGCTGAGAGCTATATGACGCCGATGCCGACGCCAACGTCAGCACCCATAACACCGCGTAGATAGACGTACGCGTGTAGTTGTTAACCAAGTTAGCGTCGGTTTAAAAGGCTTTTAATAAACGGATTTAAGAGCTGTTCTCCTGCAGCTTCATCCCGGGCAACAAGGACTTGCGAAAGGGTATTTTGCACCTCTTCCTCCATCGCTCACATGGCTCAACGTAAGCCCTGTCTAAATTCTATTAGGCATCATTTTGTGATTTCCTCGTCATCTTTGACAGAAAATTCACGTTTTCAGATCTGAACTCTATACTTGGCACAGAGAGATCTGATCCATAACGATACAGCGCGTGTTTCGAGTTCTTGACTTTATGACATAATCTATAAACGTAATCTTTGGTACACTTACATGCCTCTCTTCGGCTGGGTTCAGGCCTGAAACAAACGAAGATATCCGACCGTTAGACGTGTTTGAAGAGATTGCGAGATTCGGGGTCTCAGGGTAACATTGCTCGAGACACAAAAGGTTGCGAAACCCATAGATCGCACCATCTTTTACAAGAAAATACCGAAAAGAAATAAAACCATCCGCAAGAGGTATGTTCGGTTCGCAAGACAAGGAATCAAGGAAAGAGTTTCACCACCTACACCATCCGATATCATAACCATGGCGGAAGCAAAAGTCGAAGGTATTTAATTATAAAGTTGTTGGTATAATACGAGACTGCACACGTAATAGGGAAGAGAATAACAGAGAAGTGTAGGTATAGCCTTGGTATAAACGCGTAGGGTAGGTGTATGCGGGTTGTGGGTGGTGAATCGTGTGCTACGGGGTAGTAAAATGGGGTTGAAAGAGACGGCGTAAGCCGGAGGGTAAGCGAGAACAAGAGAGACAGAGAGACAGAGAGACAGAGCGAGGAGCACCCTTCTGTCGAGGAGGATTTCGAGAGCTCTTATTCGTGCCTCTTCGGCACCCTTATAACTTTGTCAGCGTTACTCAACACCGGCGCTGTTCTCTGAACGGTCCGAGTAAAGTAGAGTCGAGTCGAGTCGAGTCGAGTCAGATAAGGATGGCACACGATCGGCACTAGAGCTTCGCGAAAAGAAATGAGGGGTAAAAAAGTGACGAAAACAATAATGTTTTTCGTCCAGTTTTATAAATAAAAACACATCGACGTACCTCCGTTGGGTTTCAGGTCGTCCTGCTGTCCCCGGTGGTGTTCTGGTTTTGCCAAAATGGAAAGGGGATGCGACGCGCTCCCACCCGGCGTCGATCCACCCCCGGGAGGTAGACCAAGGCCTAGAAGAGCTGCTGATGCGGAGGTCGGAACTGGAAGTCCGGCTGATGGGCCGAGTCCAGGAAGACCGGGCAGGCCAGGATGGGGTCCCATCGCTGCACCGGGTGGCAATTGTTGGGCGTGCATTTGCTGTAGGAGTCTTGGGAGGTCTGGCCTCTGTTGCTGGAACAAAAATGAGAAATGTCTAAAAGTTTTTGTCTTCATTAATTCAGCCAGGATGAAGGAAATAATTTGTGTGCCATGTATAATGCCGCGCAATTCTCGTATAGTGAACAAAAGTTTATAATAAAACGTTGTAGTAGCTATGAATAAAATCTAGAACCGTTGCAGTGCAGTACGAGTTTTCCCCCTGGCGAGAAACGATCTAGAACAAGGTCTATTAAACAAATCATAAACCGTGTAACTACGTTTTAACAATCCTCTCAAGGAAACCGGGCAGCGGGAAGACCGAGGTGGGCTAAAGGAGGGATGGAGATTCGCTCTGGGTAGGGTAGAATAAGGTAGGGTAGGATAGGGTAGGGTAGTCCGGGGAGCAGTTTGCTGAGATAATTAAATGGCTTAACGATATAATAATCCCACGCCAACTGAGAGAAGTTCAGGCGCACTCGGAGAATAGAGGTAGAAACTATACCTACCAGAACCGCGAGGAGTTGGAGTGCTCGAACATCCGAATGAGCAAAGAAGAGGGAGAGACGAGAGAACTGTGTGTAAATTCACCCCCCAGGAAGTACTCGGCGTACAACAAAGACATTTTTCTGAACTTTAGGTGAGGAAATTACTAGTCTAAAAATCCCAGATTCGGCGAAGTTCTTCTATTCTGTTTGACACGAATTACGCAGGATTTCCTGACGATGAGAGGTATGAGAGGTATGGCGGAAAATTTTTAGATTCAGGGAAGTTAATAAAAATTGTGAAACTTTTTTCTGCAGTTAGGTAGAGAAAAAAAAAAAATGTCACTAGAAGAAAACCCTTCGGAATATAAAATGCGGGTATGCAGATCGTGCGGGGGTGTAGTTAGTTGAGAAAACGTCACCAAGGGTCACCAACCGCCCCGTTACTTCGTGTCCCGTACTTCCAACCCCTGCTATCGTTCCTCCCTCCATTTCTCTCTATCCCTACGATGGGTTAACTCGCGCGGTAGAATCCTGCTAAAGATTTACCGCACGTAACAGCGGCGAGGATCCAAAGTTCCCCATTCCGCTCCCAGGAATGCTGATTAGTTGCTCTCGCGGAGTATAACCCAGGAGTACGTATAGTATTCTATATAGGATCTGCCCATCCACCATTTCCACCCCCGACCCCGACCCCGACCCCAACCCCAACCCCAACGGATTCCCCTCGACGAAGACGAGGATAAGACCCAAGGCTGGGAGCTTAATAGGGAGGAAATTGAGTGCTTGAGCAATATTGGGGAGGATTCAGGATTCGCGGATTGGGGGAACGCGTATCTCCTTCTACGGCTGGTTTCGCATTCTGGTTGCGTACGACGAGCCCTGTCTCGAGACGTTCTTGCCAAGTGTGTTCAGCGGTTCTCATATTTCATACAGAATAATTTCAACCTAGTGGCTATATATAAGCTATCGTTCAGCAATAATATCTCGCACAAAGGAATCGTTCCCCGATATACTATAATAAACCTATACCTATATATTTCTTTGCGAAACAAATGAAATTTCTTTATCTCGCTTATACTTATACATATTTCAAATTTTGCCGAACTTGGTAGCTATATACTTTCAGAAAATATTACCATGTACTAAGTACTCACCCCGATTATGGCGTTCAATTCCGTCATCGTAACTTGTTTCGCTCTTTCTACAGCCGTGGCCACTTGCTGCTGGTGTTCCTGGGATAGAAACGGCAAGATCTGTGCGATGATGGCGTTCAATCTCTTCGCTATCTCCGTCTGAAATAACAGAATTAATTATAATATGGATATAATGTATAGAAAATGCGATATCATTCGGCTTTGATAAAACTTGGGTGCGATTAAACGGAGCAATGTAAACGCGGCGGCAGGTATCGGGCTTACCGAAAAGTAAATTAGCACGAAAATAGGGCGCAGGGTATTTCGGGTTCGGAAATTAATTAATTAATGTTAAAAACCTCCCTTCAACTCTCACAAGCTCGGATTTATTTCTATGATAAATCTAACCGTGAAAGTATGTTCCTTTTAAATATTCTTGTTTAAATAAGTGTTTGAAAAATGATTATACGCTCAGGTGCAGGCAGGCAGGCTAGCAGAGGAGTAAAATGAAAACGGTTGGGTACGTGCTAATTGAAATATCGCAGGCACTAAAAATTCCTGCCAAGATTCTCTCCCCAGCTCTCTATACATATAGACATATATAGCGTCGGAGCGTGGAGGGTTTCGCGAGAGAAGGAGACGGAGATGGAGATGGAGACGGAAGAGGAGAAGGGGAAGCAGGGTCGAGGGGTTGTTGTTTTAATTACTCGTCGCCCCCTGAGTGGCAGTCATTAAGCCACTAATTATAATGTACGCGAAAATGAGGCAACCTATCCCCCACGAAGGTTGTAGTGGGACGAAGAACGTCTCGCCTCGCGAAACGCCGTGTATAACGGTAAAGGACGAGGGCGCCGAGGGCGTCGAGAGCGCGGTGGAAGAGGATGAGGTTTCGGAGGTTGGGGTTGGACTTGGGAACGTAATTGCGTTGCCGAGAAGTTTTCCCCAATCCTCGGGTGACTGGTGAGAGGTAACCAAGAAAATAATGAATAAGGCAACCGTCTCTGAATCTTGCGACGAGAAATAAATCGAGTTTCAAATCGAACGCACCACCCTGGAGGGGCCCTGGTGTCGGTGCTCGAATATTCAATTTACAACCTATCGAAATCCGCCACAGTTCTCATCGCTTAATTTTTCTTCTTTCCTCCTCTCGTCTACCGCCTTAAAAAATCATTCGGGAACAACGTATAAAAATAATTGCCGATTCGATTATTTCCAGACATTTGAGGTAAAACAATAAAAAAGAAGAGAGAAGAAGAAGAGAGGCAAAGGAAAAGAAAGAAAAAAAAAACGGAATAACCAAGGTGCAGAGAAAATCCCCTTAAAAGGTTTCTCACCCGTATAACCAACAATCCATAATAATATAGCTACGCTCGCGATATATAATACCACCTAGTTATTATCGACTCGAATTTCTGGAAGCTTCTCATCCGGAGAAAGCCAATCTATATCGATTCGTTGAAGGAATAAGCTGCTACTTCACGACATCCCCTACAGCTGTTCCTCGAATACCTATACGTATACACAGAGTGAAGACATCACCGTTGCTACCGAAAAGAACGTCAACGTACCTATAGATACCTCATATAACCTTGCAGAGATGGAAGTTGAAGATATATACCAGCGTTATGGCTTTGCGAAATGCCGGGTTCAATTCGATGGCAGGTAGGTAGGTAGGTATGTATTTCAGTAGGTATGAGGATGTTCCCGTTCGTGCACTACGTTCTATATTCTGCTCTGTTCCATTCAGTACATCGTCGTATAGATTATACAGGACAGCTGCAGGGAATAGCAATATACAGAGAGAGGATGCTCGCGCAGAGAGTATTCCGCAAGTACAAATAGCACCTAGATATCCACCTACTAGGTAACGGGTAAACAGAGGCGTCGCGGTCTGTACTACTCCGGTGGTGGAAATGCCGTTGAAACATGTAGAGAAACACCGATACGAAATACCACTTGGGACAGCGACAGTATATTTCCAGTGAAAAGCGGGACAGACAGTTAGACAGACTTGTTGGGCGGAGGTGGAGGTGGATTTTGCACGAAATGCAGAATTTCCCTCGCTACTATTGCACGTATAATGTTATGGAGCTGGTGCATTATAATTAATCCAGTTGACGTTGGGATCAGGTATAAGACACATGACTATGTTCATCTTCCATCCCCCGTAGGAGAGGGCAGCCAGCATCTCTTCCTGAGGTCGGCCGACGATAATGGCGTTGAGGATAAGCAGACCTAGCAATCAATTCGTAGTCGGCTGAGTTCGAGTGGCCTACTCGAGCCCTGGGTCGAACACTACCTTCTAGTGCTGCCATTACTAGCGTTGTGCTCGTGGGTACCCAGGGTTGGATATAAGTGGTCCTTGAGGACTGAGGACTGAGGACTGAGGACTGAGGATTGAGGTGGAGACGGGGAAAGAGGAAAAGGAGCTGGGAGCCAGGAGCCAGGAGCCAGGGGCGAGGCAACGGAAGAGCGAGCTGACAGGCGGCGAAAGATCGGGCTGTTTGGATGTTTGAGTCGCGGAGTGCCGCGTCAGCACTCCGATCTCACTTCGAGTGCGGACTTCTACCCCCCGAGATTCTATAACCGAGAATTCCCCTCCGCCTCTTTGCCACCGATAGCTATACCTATGTATGCACACAATACGTAGCTGTGTGTACATATACCAGGGTATGATTCTTGGCTCGAGTGGTGGCTACCTATGAGCAGGGGATGCTCCCTCGTGCAGGAAAAAATATAACTGAGAATTGCGTATTGAGCTCATCAGATTTCCGACACCGTCACCGCTGCAAGCGTGAAATAAAGAAAACGCCAATCTCTGTCTGAATTTTAACCCATATGCTTGTCTATTTTCTACCTCATGTTGCTTGAATGAATTGCTAATAATTCTCCAGTCAGTTTACATCGGAAGGTCGTTGATAAATTCTGTGAATAAGCAAATTTGACATTTTCAGATTTCGCCACTGTCTGAAACTGCTGGAGGTGATATTCCAGTTCTGTTTTATATGAGAATGCGAATGAAACGAAATAATCGAATTTCAATTATTTTTTCGTTTCTATCGACCTAAACATGTGCACAGAACTCACAAGTCGTAAACAGACGCATGATCATGGTTTGGGAAATTGCATATCGATACCAAAAATTTGGGGAGACGTGATGGAGTGCAAAGAGGGTCGGTGAATATCCGTAGAAAAGAGCCAAAAAATAATAATAATAATAAGTTGTGCGCGTCGTCGGGAGTCACAACGTCAGATCTTGTCCTCTGGGTTGTGGAAAGAGGTGGCGGTAGCATCCGGGGGGCTTAGGTAAAACGAAATGACGAGAGGTAAGAGAGAATCTCTTTGGGTCGAGTCCCGAAGCTTCTGCCAGGCGTTTAAAGGACGCAGAAGCATCACCGATAAAGCTTTGTGAAACGAGATATCAAAGAGCTCCACCCCCCCGATCATTTCCCACTGCAAGATCCCCAGGCATCACCACTACCACCGCTCGTGCAGATTTCCCGTGAGAGCAACCCCTGTAGAACTCAGTTATATTTGTCGCTCCATATTTTCTTTCTCTCTCTCTCTTTCTCTCTTTCTCTCTTTCTCTCTCCGTCTCTATATCTATCGCCCCCTTTTCGTACTTATAGTGGGCAGCTCTTGACTGGGATGTTAAACGCCTCCCTACGCGATGGAACGGCTTACCCGGTAGCAGCCAATAACCGCGATCATCAGTAGCTCGGGCATTATGTATAAGGAGAAGAGTAGTTAGAGAGGTGAGAGAGAGAGAGAGAAAGAGGTAACTCTGGACTGCACAGCCCCGTGGGGCTAGCCAAAGTTTAACCACAACGAAGAGAAGGTCGCGGCGTGGTGGGTCGAAGTCCATGGTCAGTTCGTGTACCGGTGAGGCCCGGTGGCCGGACGGCACTAACCGCTAAACCCTCTGCATACCACCCTGGGTTCCTCATCGCACTAGCCCCCATTTGGGATAGCCACCATCGCCGCACCCAGACCAACTCAGAGCCGCAAGCCGCAGCGTGGGCTACTGCCTTGATTAAACGTGCCGTAGACCGCCATTATCGTTGATTGCGCTAAACATTAGCGGACCAACCTAGACCGGTCACGTATATAGATATACAATATGTAGCGTAGATAGGATGTACGGAGTAGATACCGCAGGGTAGTAGAAGCCTATGCCGTTCTCTATCTATCTCTAAACGTGCTACGGACTACTCTACACTCTATACCCAGGTCTATATACCAGCAGACCAATTGCCAAGATTCCTATATGGTTACCCCGCGTAAAGTTGGACCACCTTCATTGAGTGTTCGCTCTTTTGAGGTCGACAAATGCGGCGATATAATACCTACCAAGGATTTGCACACGGCCAATTTTACACCACCGTCCTGATTCGATGCGCTAACGTCGGCCGTCGAAGATATGATGGCAATCTAGTTACACTCATTTTTTTTTTTGGAAAATAGAGGGGTTTCTATTTATGCAACAGACGGTCGGAGGACGAAGGTAAATAATACGTGGATAGTCTGTTTTAGGCCTTTATTCTGCGTAATGTCATCCACAAATCTTGTTCATGAATACCCTCGCATCTTACATCATGTCACTGCCAGCATAGATTGAAGTGAGATCTGTAACTCGATAAGTAACTAACCATTAGTTCGATCGATCTATAATTTTTCGTACAGGTAGTCCTGATGCGTAGTTCAGGCATAGATGAGAAATTTATGGGAAATATTCGTTCATTTAGGTGTGAAAAATTCTGGAAACAATAAAATTTTTCTAATTCTAAGTATGAGAACTTTGAAAATCTAAAGATATATGAAAAATGGAACATTTTTTGGATAATTCTAGTCTACGCTAGAATTATATCAACATTTGGTAGGCTCACGAAACGGGATTCAGTTCAGACTAGAATTTACCCTCGTAATTTGAGTCAACAGTTTTACAGAGCTGATTTCAATCCTTGCTGGCGTCAACGCGATGTAAGATGCTGGGGTATTTAACATCGTGACTTTTAGGTGACACGACGTAGAGTCTATACTTGGAACAGGATATCCGTGTATTATTTACCTTAGTCACCACGATCCCCAAAAATCCGTCTAATTTTCGTATCCTGGTCATGTATACCAGTTCCCATAAAAATGGAATGAAATCGTGCGTTTTTATGCGGAGTTTAAATTAATTTGATGTTGTCCCCACACGTTGAGATTAAAAAGCGAAGGAACAATTTATACTTTACACTAGCACTGTCGAGGCGAGAAGGAATTTGAACCTTTGGGAGTCAAGTAGCCCTCGCTGACTTCTTCTCGAGCTTCTGCGGAATGGAGCTGGTGGGGGTTAGATTGAGAGTTTTGAAACCCGGATGCGACAAGTACCTGGCGGGCGAGAGCACGAATCCACCGCGCAAGAACAGGTCTGCTCGCCCTCCTCGGTGAGGAACGACGCCAAGGATCAGTTAAGTGCCGGAGTTGGGTATAGGGGTTGAAAACTTTCCCGCAGATCTCGGCTGTACCGGCGTAACAGAGAACCCCGCCGAGCCAGCACTCGGCGCGGAAGAGTACCGCGTTGAAATACCACAAAATACAAATTAGTGTCGCCCCTGCCCCTTTTACTCTCCGGGGCTGCTGCCCTCGTTAAAACGTTGACGCCCTGATCTCATTCACCCCGGGGGTAAAACCCCCGCGACATTACACTCACGTATATACATACACATCGTACGGGGTTGGTTTCGGCACGACCTCACCTCGGTGTATTATAAGCATGTACATCTACTCTCCCTTGTTGAAACGGTCGTATCTTTTCACGGTAGAAGTATACCGACTCCGCAGGATCGTGACTACCTTATACTATACCTCGACTCGCGATAACGTGATGACAAATTTCGATTATCTATTTATAAATACGCAATTGCGCGCAGTAGTATCAGCTCGTCTTTCAAATGCCGGAGGGGTGTAGGTTCATCTTTTTTTCCTAGCTCAATTAGTTCCTTGTCAGAGAATTAGTATCGAATACGACTGTTTTGAAAATCGTTATCTTTTTCGAAACCGTTTATAATGTCGGACAAGTAGAAAAAAAAAAGCTCCGCTACTATATAGAGTCGTGAATTTAGTCGTTTACCGCAATAGCAAATTAGCGAGAAAGATATCTCAGTCAGGGCGAACGACTGTGTCCTGGGCTCAGTAAACTAGATATCAACGGGGATCCCTCAACGCCTTTCAACGACGGCCCTGACCGCCATAATCGCCAACGACGCGGCAGCCTACTCTTAACGACGGCTGGCGTCCGGACCCTCGCAGAGTCTACGTCTCCAGTGACACCACCCTCCCACATAACGCTAACACCAAGGCATAAATAAAATAGCGACTATATA
The DNA here is from genome assembly GCA_944452935.1 of Rhogogaster chlorosoma. NCBI lineage: Eukaryota > Metazoa > Arthropoda > Insecta > Hymenoptera > Tenthredinidae > Rhogogaster > Rhogogaster chlorosoma. The sequence goes on from OX101797.1 coordinate 27,158,535, forward strand.
TTTATATATATACAGGACGCGTGTATATATGTATGTACGTGTGTGGAGGGCGAAGAGAGGAAGAGAGGAAGAGAGGAAGAGAGGAAGAGAGGAAGAGAGGGAAAGAGGTAGGGAGCGTATTAAGAAGAACGATAAGCCATCTTGGACGACCCAGGGTTAGCTCCCACGGGGCGAAACTCGTAAAAGTCATAAAAGTGATAAAACTGAACTGCCATTGCCAGCGCTACCTTACCTACCTTTGCCGCATCCTGCATCGTCTTGCCACTACTATTACTACCACTGACATGAGAAGACTACCACGACTGGCATTACTGAGTTATATAGCGACCGGTGCTTTACCGGTAACCACGGCGAGGACGCTGAGGAGGACGACAAGGAGGAAAAGGACTAGAGAGGGTAAAGCTCGGTCCACGTCCAACTGGAAATGCACACGGAGCAGGACGATTATGTTCGTGGACGTTAGCGTAATATTGGCTTTCTCGCGGAGAAACGAACGGGAAGGAAATAGGTTTAGACCTCGTTTAGACTTTCTCAAAGTACCTACGCTCGCTCCGGCTCGAAGCTGCACATTATCAGGCCCGGCGACAGAAATGGCGAGGCCCGTTACTCAGATTCCCATAAGGGCCCCCCTGGTCACTATTTTTGCGTTTTGTAGTTAGTATATTATAGTAGCAGGTAATAGTTCGTTATAGCTTAGCTTCACATGTATTTGGGTAGGTACATTAAAATTTATATATCATAGTAAATGAGCATGAAAAAAATTATTCAAAAATTAATTAAATTTAGTTTCGGAAAAAATTTAGTTGGGAGAAAAAAATGACGTTGCACTTCTGTACTGCACCCTCACCGCCCACCGGTAGTCGAGGGGGCAGTTTTTTTTTTAAATCTGTTTTGTGATTTTCCGCATGAGGCCCTATATCGTCCGGGGCCCAGTATAGCTGTACCCGTAGTCCCCCCTTGTCGCCGGGCCTGTACATTATTACCTATCTCCATATCTATATTCTCGAAGCGACAAACTTCGAGCTGAAATCGTGAAAAATAGCGAGATAGGAGAGAATATAACACCAGGTATATGTTGTGATTTTCGAATGGAAATTTGAATCTGAAAATAATTATACAAACTCCGAGCTAGTGAATTTATTCGATTTTCAACATGCAAGCCCGATTCTTTCGGATTTGGTATATTGCATTTTCAACGCGCTTTACACATCCGATCACTTTAGCGTCACTATTTTCACTATAAACATTGTGAATACGATTTATCTCAACTCACTACCTCGTGTAGAATGAGAGATGGTACATTACATTTTATACACCGCGTTGTCGTTGCGACAATTAGCAATAGGTAAATCTATCTCCCAAAGTCCCCCAATTATTTCTATAACTAATTATTATGAATGAAAGTTTGAAAAAAAAAAAAACAAGATGAAAACAAAAAATTGTAAGCTCAATTAATTTTAGGCTCCCCAGTTGTACGTTCACATCAAGGTACATCGTCTACATCCGGGAATGGCTATGCCATGCCACGACCGTAGTAGGTATAAACCTACTGCGTAGGTACACCAAAGTGATGATTTTATTAGCAAACTCGCACGGCAAAGCCCTGGCTAACCGTAGCGTTTTTTACGTATTTACGTCGAACGAGAGGGTGAATTTTTTTTTTTTTTCCCCTGTATTTTTTAGCCAGCGTGTATCGCAGGTCGACGACCAGGTCGGTCCCGATTCCGAGGTTGTGCGCTAGCAGTAGCGCAGCAGCCTCTGGCGTTAGATTTTTCCAATAGCGAATTTCGGTCCTTTTTTACATTTTTATTTTTATTTTTTTTTTTAAATCTTTTTTTTCATTTCGGGTCGTACGTTTACCCCCTGTGCACCCATACTACTACCCTCTATGCCAACATACCGAGTACGCGCAAGCAGCCGCACCGTCAGGACGCTCAGCCTCGAACCACCGATGGCGCGGCGCAGAGTTGGGTGCAGACAGAATAAAAACTGAAAAAAAAACTCACCACCCATCCCACTCCGTACTCCGGGCTCTGCAGCAGCAGATATTCATGAAGCACTTGACGAGGGATCTCCCATTCGCGGCGTTTACCCGTTGCCCTCAGTTTTTCCGATCGTATCAAAGTACCTACCTATATATACCCAATGATATATATATGGCACATAGATACCTATATATTGTACTTTTTTGTTTTCCAAACCCGTTGCCCGATATCGACGGTCTTCGATTATATTATTAATAATAATAACAAGACTTGAAGAAAGGGTCTATGTCAGAAAAACTAAATCGTCTATTTAGGATCGAGGATGAGTCGATATTCGAATGGCTGAGTGGGACTTTGTTGGGCGAGCATATCGTGTATGGATAGGTACTATGGGAGTGGGATGTGAAAAAATAAATAAAATTAAATCATTCGGTGGCTGCAGCTATTTTTCATGCGTGAATTTTCTATTGCAGTGCAGTTACCGCGCGCTAATTCCTCACAGATATAAAAGCATACGTACACACCCAATACATCCGCGCGCGGTTCGCGATATACGGATTTCCCGATTCCAGGATCTGCGCCCCATCTTTTTTTTTTTTTCCCGACCGTTTTATTTTTACCCTTTTTTTTTTTAACCGGTGCAAGGCTGCACCCCATACCATTACCATTACCATTATACACCCTCGACCTCGACGAGTCGCCCGGGACGAGCTCAAACACAACCTACACAGCTGAGCACGTATATAACGTACGCGAATTCGATGTTTGACGACTACTCGTGTTTACACACGGACGCCGTCGCCGCCGACGTCGACGTTACTTTATACACACCACTCTTCGATTCCCAAACATTTATGCGCACGCGACTATGACTATGGTATACGCGCTTGAACGAATACCAATAATACGATAATGAATAATCAGCTATAAACTGAGGGGCCGTTCGCGAAAAAAAAAGGTATGTATATCTATGTGGTATACAATAACGCCCACACACAAGGTATATAGTAGCTGGTATATATCGAGCTGTTTAAGCTTTGATACTAAACTATCAAGTATCGTAGCTGATATTGTAAATGTGGATTTAGGTTGCGTGTTTCTCATCTGTGTATAGTAATATGTACAGAATTATTATCGGTCAAGGTGTGGCTATTGAAGGAACATAATGTGGGTTCAATATTACGGATTCAGGCAAGCGTTATATGTGTCTATTGAGTATAGACGTGGCAGAAAATTTTTGTCTTTTCATTCTTCATTCAAACTATCCAATATCAGGGATGTCATCTCTTAGTACGAGTATATTGATGTGTGTAATTCATGGATCAAACCCATTCACCGTATACTCAAATTTTATAGCTCGTTATGTTCAACGAGTAGATATATACTCTATAGATACTATACATAATTAATTGTGAAATATATCTCGAAGCGCAAGGTAACGCATTGTACAAAGCCCGTGTACCGTACATATATCATATACTTAAATATAGAATCTTAGGAACTCTATATTATGTATTACTCGAATTTTTAATTGAACCACAGGATCAAGCAGTGTGGTTTTCTGACGACTGACATGTCCAGATTCTTTTTTTAAACCTATATTCTTGTCCGAAAAACGCACCGGTATCCGATGAACAGACGACTTTTTGATGCATTGATTTTTGTAAGAAATTGATTAGAGTCACGTTTACAGTATCAAAAATATATCCGTTATTTTTCAACAATTAGAGACTGGGATATGTGAGGTGGAAACATCGGTAGATCCAAATCCGTGCATTAGGTGCTCCTACTTTGACTGCGTCTAACTCTGAGATCCGATTAATAACACTTCGTAACTTTGACTCGATTATGGTTGAAAAGATCAGCGGAACTATGGTACTAGAACTAGTTGATTAAAGAACAATTTGGACACATAGCAGTCCAGCGAAAATACCCCTGTTCAAGATATATTAGAGAGTGGAGAGAGATATATAAGTATTTGAGAAATACATTAATTTGAGGTGTGCGTATCCCGTTAAGACGTGAGTCTACCTAATTCTCAACCGGGGAATTATAAACGGATTGTAGGTATTAAGGTATTCATGGCCTCCCACGCTATATCCGACTGCACGACACCGTCCGATTTACGATTTGAATGCCCTATCCGGCCAGAAATAAAAGTAAACGTAAAAAAAAAAAAATGAAAAGAAAAAAAAAAAATAGAAAAATAAAATAACGGGTTGGCAACGGCTGCTAAATATTCAATAAGCGTGGGGTATTATTCGTAGCACGTCGTTCGAGAGAGAAAAAGAGAGGGTCGCGTGGTGCGAGGGTGTAAGAGTTGAATCGGACAGAGTAGGGGAGCCGTGTAGAGCGGAGGAGAGAAATAAAAGAGAAAAAGAGACCGGGGAGGGTTGGCTATTTATCCCCTTGGATTCCTGCAGTGTCGCGAGACTTGGAGCCGGAGAACGTAGAACGAAGAACGAAGAACGAGAAAAAATGAGGGAAAAAAAGGTAAATAAAATAAGAAAGAAGAACTGCGGGCGAAGGAGTAGTAGAGGTTCGAGGAATGAAAGCCGGCCCTATAATTTGCTCCAGGGGACCGGGACGCTGGCCTCGGGACGTATAGCGTCTCCTCCTTCGGGATCCAAATTATTGTGTTTAACCGCTCTTTTATTTTTCCTCTCACACCCGCGCGAGAGGCGGTTCTTTCCACCTCCACGCTCAGACTTGAATCCTTCAATTCCCGTCTTGTCCTCTGCAGCGCTGCACGTTAGAGAGTAAACCCTTCTACGATGTATGACGTGTTAATTTTCGTTATAAAAAATCGAAAACCGAATGACTATCCTGTATCCAATTCACGGGTCATCTTTCTTTTTTTAATATACTCGGAATAGTACTTCTCGATACTAGTGCGATAGTGTTGATTCTCGAACTTTGTTTTTTAACACAACGCGCGTTAAGTTGGATTTTATGCACGCGAAGCGATTCTGCGCACTCGGTTAGGAAAAATAGCAAAACTTTGCGCACTAGTTGCGTAATGTACGATTTCTTCTTTTTTTTACATTTCATGAATTTTCTCTCCTCCGAATCATATATAGCAGCTGGAACTCTACGTCGCGATTCTCTCAGATCAGGATAAAATGTAAAACGTCGCCTGCAGATTTCGCGAAAAATCACTAGCCGCTATGTCGTCGTGGAAGTGCCGCGGATGAATGAAAAGCAAAGAAAGGTGCGCTCGGATATTTGAATGCAATATATTCGAGGAGAAAAGACGCGTGTGTACCTTAGCGAATCACGACTGCATCTGATCTATGCCAGGTTCACCAAGACTCGAGAGATATTTCTTGATTCTAAAGTAGAAATTTCAAATCCTACCCAGGCCGAAGAAAAATCGAGTAAGCGCCGCTCAAAACTACCGTATATTTTAGGGGAGCTTTAAAAATGAATATAACAGCCCCCGGATGGTCGTCTGTATTCAAATTAACCTGTATTTCCCTTTCTCTTTTAGTTTTCTTCTTCTTCTTTCGTTCTGTGAATTTGAATTTGACGTTTAGCTATGTAAGTGTGCGTTTCATGCAGCGTAGCTCTTCCGTCTTCCCATTAATTCCGCGAGAGGAAAAGTGGAAGCAATTCAGCTAGAAGAAAGAGAAAAGAGTATACAGGACGTCGGAGTTGTATTTTGGACCGGAGCTAAAGCCACAGGCACAGCCGTCCAGGATTTTCATTTCGAGAAGAGAACTTTTTCCAATTAAAGATCCCGTTGTCTTATTTGCATGTTATTAGCTTGTTTACATATTTATTCAATGTCTACGACTCCCCGAGGAAGAATTCTCCCTAATCCAAAGAAAGGGACGGGAAAAGCATACCTTACGTCTACCGCTTCCACCTCCAACCTCCACCCCCAAACCCACCCTTTTTATTTCGAATTAAACCCCGTTCGCTTTTCCCCGTGAGTTAGCCAAGTTAGCCAAGTGCCGGGATAAGAAGATGAGATGACGTTACCCGAGCCTCACCCTGCAACCCACGTAGCTATGGTAACGTTTACATTGCCCCGCAGTGAATACATTTAGGTAATTCCTTCTTTTTTCTCTCTCTTCCTTCTCCTCCTTCCCTGTAAGTATATAGGTATACCAATTCTTTTGGCAAAACGTGTCCCTATAGAGATTCCGCTTACTTACGCCTTGTTGGAATCCTTTCCTTTGTCCATAGACAACAAATTCAGGAGATTTTTTTTCCCCAAAAACTTCAAAATGCTTTTTATAAAAAAAAGAAAAGGAAGAAAAAAAAAAAAAAACGATAAATATTCGCGCTTTCGGGTTTCGCAGAGATATAAAAAAGTAGGCTACCAGGTAAATCGTACCACTTTCATATATTTCTAATACTGACATCTGATTACAGGACTTAATTGGCATCTGATAACAGGAACACGAAGTCCTGTGACAATTATAGACCGACCCTAAGTCGCACGCGCCTGTAAAACCTTGTCAAAAAAATACGTATAATTATCCATACCACTAGAACATGATGTGCCTTTCACGAGTTAGCCCTAACAATAAGATGACTGCGTTCGTGAAAGGCCAGATTACACATTTCATGAATGCGAATGTAAAAGTGTAATCCTCTCCGGTCATTTTCATACCCTGACATTTGAGTTTTCTTTGTCATATGTGAAGTAGATAATTCATTTAAAAAACCGCACGTAGCCGGCTAATTCTGTACCACTGCTGGTCCGTTGAATCGTGAAGAAGTATACGATTTACCCGAACTAACCCGACATAGGTCCAAGCTATGCAAATTTCTTTTGCTGAAAACTTATCAAACATGAAACATATTCATTCTTATTTTTCGTAGCGTACTCTTTTGAATGTTCAAAAAATAACGTTTATGTAAAAGTTTTTTTCTTTATTCAGAAGATGGTTTGCATAGATTTCAAGAACAAAATTGATTCAACACATTTATAAAATGAAACTGAAAATACGTCGATTTTTTTGGTGATCTTTAAATGAATAGATATTACAAAAAAAAAAAAAAACATGTTGCGTGTAATTTCGAAAATGGTTAAAATTTGAAAAAATCAAAAAAGTTAAAAGTGGTAAAGACTCTCCCCTAAAAAAACACTCTGGAATTTTTTCCTCCAACTATTATTAGTATGTACACAGGTATAGAGGTATCTATCCATCGCCATGCTTCTGTAAACAGAAACGTGCGCTGAACGTGATACGATCTCGTAGCGATACGTGCTCGGAAGTTTGAGTGGTACTCGATTAAAGTAGGTATACGACAATGAGAGAACAAACTGTCCGGCGTAGATTGTCTGAATAAATTCTGTACACAGTTAGAGATCTACTCGGATGTATCGAAGTATATATAGTTTTTATGAAAAGAAAATTAATAAAAAAAATTCTATTATTCCCCACAAATCTGCAGACATACATTATAGTCAGAGCATGTGTTAAAACATACGTATATGGTCTCACCTGCTTGTGCATCTCGACGTTGAGTCCGTACGACATCTCGTAGTACTGTAAATGAAGAAAATAGTAATTAGCATTATCTTAATGAGACGATAGCAGGACCTATGATAGCGAAACGTGTCAGGCAAGCCAAACTGTGTGTACGTGTATTTGTGTGGATATTGTTCATTCATGCAGTCTATAATTGAGCGGACAAATATTTGCATGCATCGCGCAGACATGGCAGACATCCATGCTAGGGTTAGTTCCGCATTACATACATTAAGCATATAAGTCAATGCGCGACTACTACGGGTTTCAAATTTTAAGCAAACATCAAGCAGCCAGAGAGACTGCGACATCCCGGAGTCGTCGAACGCTACGTAATTATACAATCGTACGTTGGAATATATCGTGAAGATTTGCGGAGCGCAACTCAGGAATCTCCAATCATAGACAATTCATACTACAAGTTACAATCTGAGCCGATTTGAACGAGTTTCATCTGTGAGATGTTATAAAAAAAGACAAAGAAAAATCAGCTCAGAGTGTGAATTATACTATGAATTGCCTATGATTGGGGGTCCTACTTTGCGCACCCACGAATCTTCACGGTATGCACGAGTCATTTCATGTTAACTGGACGAACGTCCGACCATAAAGACTCAGACTGGATCCATGTTTTATTATAAATCTGTATCTTTGATATTCATTTTTTAGTACAATATAAAAAATTCTGTTATTCTGATTTATCTCCTACAGTGAGGTTCAGTGGAATCTTAACAAGCCTAACGTTAGGTAATTCGTGTAAACATGAAAATTCAAACGCTAGCGATCGCTTAGAGTGGTCGAACGACGTATCCACAAAGACAGACAATTGCAAACTGCAGCTGTCACGTCGTTGGGTTAGAATTAACCGACAGAGTGACGTATTTGAGGTTGATCATAATATAACCGATAAGACAACGGAAATCGATATTCATTTGTGAAGAATAAGTGGTAATGAATTAGTAAATTGATTGCAGATGTCAATGTCGGTTTATTTGCAACATTATTTGGTTATAACTGTATCGGGGTGAAATTTACGAATCTAATTTTAATAAAGGTAAATAACCAACCAATGTCAAACGATATTCATTCATTATTAAGTCTTGATAAAGTTATGAATTGATTGCAGATGTCAATTTATATTTATTTACGACATTATTTACAAGCTAGGAGTTCCTCGCTGACTGATTCGTCGCATCACTTCGATAACTACAGCCAGGAATACAGCGACGCAGATTTGATTCAACGAGCAATTTACGAGACATCTCTGACGCAACAGACAATACACCGAATTTCTTTACCGCCTGAGAAGTCTGAAAGCACAGACTTGCGGAAATCTTAGTCCTGCAGAGATTTTTCAGTTTGACTATATCAAATAGATAGAATTATGTACCACGAAATAAAAAAAAAATCTCAAATTTTTAGCTCAAAATATTCATTTTTAAAGGTCGCTCATAATTTTTCTTTGTATATTCAAAATTATTGCTTTTGATGTTTTCGAGCGACCTTTGAAACTTCATATCAAGAATTAATTTAAATTTTTGCGCTCAATTAGCAAGGTAATGAATAAGAATTTACCACGATACAGAAAAAAAATCAAAACCAAAACTCAGAAAACATGATTTAATAATAGTCAATATTTTGAAGCAATATATGGGCCCCTTTTTGTCGAAATTTTGGAAAATTTCATCCTTCACAGAGTTCCCCCTCTTTGGGAGAAAATGGACTGAGTTAACTCTATCCCAACGAAGTGACAGCTGCAGTCTGCAATTGTCTGTCTTTGTGGATATGTCGTTTGACCACTCTATGCGTTCGCCAGCGTTGCAATTTTCGCGTTTACACGAATTGCCTAACGTTAGGCTTGTTGAGTTTCCACTGCACCTCGCTGTATTTGATCGATTCTTAGGGTTTATTGATAATCATGGATTATTAGATCTTTTCATTCCCTTCGTATTTCGTCGTACGGAAAATCGTTTCAATAATATCTTCCGACTTACGACTGAAAATTAATTGATAACACGAAAAATAAAAATAAAAAAGATTCATCGAAGGGTTCATTTTTAGTTCAAAATATTCAGAAATCTCAACAATAATCTAACATAAGAGAAGCATGAATCAAATCCGAAATTGTCAAGGTCAGACGTTAGTCCAGTCGGCATGAAATGCCCCATATATATTTATATATTTTGTTTATTGCTGGGTTCGGTGTATACATCTCCGAGCAATCGGAGCTCTTCTATCTTTTTATAACTCATGTTAAAAAAAAAAAAAGAGTAGAGCTCTGATTGCTCGGAGATGCATATTACCGAAGTGGCTCTACCTATAAACTTGACGGAATTTTGCAATGAGACCAGAAACTTTGCCAATTTTAAGGGGCCTTGGGAGTCGCGTAGGAACTCCGACGCGGGCCTCATTTACCGCGTGAGTATGCTGCTGCAAAGTGTCGATTTCGTAAAATGTCGATACTTTTTTTTTCTGATAAGACGCAAAATCGTAGTTTCTCAATCATTTCTATATCAAATGAGATGGGACAGTGCTAAAAATGAGTTGTTTGCCATAGCCGAGTGACTAAGTATTTCAAAAGTGCAATAAATCGAGTGAATCCGTGAACAACTTTACGATTTCCCAGTTGGTAATTGAATCTGTGAAAAAAAGTTTAAAATTTTCAATATACGAAATACTCAGCCACTTTCTTCCGAAATGAAGTAGTGATTCCCAAAGATTCATTTCCGTAGGTTGTGCGGTATGGGAGTAATTACGAATCGCGTTTTTGAGGTAATCAGACCGCGTATCAAAGCCAAAGCCCCTTACAATTACTCTTCTCATCGAACCTCTCAAGCATCGACTTAAATCCTTAACTCTGGAATATTATATACATTGATTTGATCCCTACGTCATATTAGGTATTACAGAGACGTCAGGCGCGTGTGGTAAATCTATAAGAAAGAGAGATAAATAAATAGATAGATAGATAGATATACAATAGAGAGAGAGAGGATGGATAGAGATGTGGGTAATTTCTATCGATGCCAATTTTACCGGGTGAACGAAAGCAATCTAGAGACAGCCGCAGGCTTCGGTTACGCGATTAGCGTCTGGCAGTACAGTACGACGACCGAGCCCCCGTGGTGTTGGTGTTGGTGTAGGAACTGGGAAGAGTGATATTTAAATTGAACGCGTATGGCAGACGTCGTACGTATACGACGAACGTGAAACTCTACTACGTGACAGGACTCCCGGACGGTTCTCTAGCTCGATAAATTCCATCCATCCACCTATATATATATATATAATGGACTGGCCGTTAAAAAAATGTTTATGCTTCAAGTTGAAAAATCTTAAGTTAGCCTTTAAACAAAAGATCCTCAAAGTTTCAATGCTCTATCTCACTATTAAGGGATGATGGAATTTTCTTTTTTTTTTTTCATTTCCAATTTCTTTTCTAATTTTTTTATCTCACAAAATAAGATTTTACTTGTTTTCGGACCCTTGATCTTTTTCAATTTCATAACGATTCAAAAAAAAAAAAAATCAAACGGTAAACAAATAAATCTATGGGATTGAAAATACTTTTTACTCAAACATTTTCAATATTGTTCAGGCGTGAAAAGTATTTTTAATCCCGGCTTTATTTGTCTGCCGTTTGATTTTTTTCGAATCGTTATAAAATTCAAAAAGAATAAGGTCTGAAAACAAGTAAAATTTTGTTAAAAAAATAAAATAAAATAAAGATCAAAAATTTGCCGGCGACCCTTAATGTTGAAATAGGGCATTGAAACTTTGAGAATCTTCTTTTTTCAAGGCTAACTTAAGATTTTTCAACTTGGAACGCAGACTTTGAAAAGTCTTGTTAACCGATTGGAACCGGAAATACATGTACGCTTCTCTTTCTGCGGGGCAGAAGCCGCAGTAGAAGCAGTAGCGGTAGCGGTAGAAAATTTTAAAGAGATAAAATAAAGGAAGACAATAGAGAGAATAAAGGAATAAATGAAAGAGAACAAAGGTGGAAAAATGAAGGGTTAGAGAATAAAAGGTACGGTAGACCGTTTTTCCCAACACAGGTTGCTACACCGTATAACAAGCCAAGACTATCAAACGGTTTAACTAATTCTCTGAACGCCAAGAGTTCTCAATCCTCTTCTTATGCATTTGTATATCTTGAGGTGAGATATCTTTATCCGGACCTGAGGATAAAATTTCTTTACTTCACCTGACAATACACCGCGCAAAAGAAAGGTAGCTCGGTCGATGTCTAGTTTTATCGATACCTAAACATCGATTCAGCGATAAATGATAAGATTTTTCCCCGGTGTATAGTCTGTTCGCAAGGTGCGTTCGGAGGTAAAGGATTGAAAATTTCAGTATTATAAAAAGCGAAAGAAAGAGAAGCTTCTTTTTACAACACGCCCTAATCTGCATAACGAATCTCGTTATTCCCGATAAAAAATTGTCGTAATAGCTTGTCGACCCGACTGCTTGCTCGCCCCCACCCTCGACGTGCAAAAATATATAATAAAGATAAAAAAAAAGAGAAAGAGAAACGGGAAATACCGCGCACTTCATTAAACGAGCGACGCCGGTTAGTGCGGCGCGTCGTCAAATCAAATGACCATCCCGAGTGCGGCGCACATTGCTGTTTTATGCCTGGCAGTTCCGCTCCCGATAATTCTATACCTATATCTAAGCAGTGAAAATATCATATTTCCCAAACGCGAAAGTATATGGGGACGTGTTCGAAACACTGCTGATTTTACGACCTATACGACTACCGACCGAGTCTTTAGCATCCTCGTAGAACGGTGCAGTATGCTGTGTGCACTTTCCCAGCTCTGGCATCATCATCGCGATATGGTTTGTAGGCACGGGGTTACCAGCGACGGTTATAACCTCCTGACGCAGTAAACAGGTTTTATTACTTAACGACCATAACGTCGACGTGAAACGGCGTGCGTCGATACCCTACATACGATTCCTCCACCGCAATTTTACTGCCCACGCATCTGTGAGAAAAATTGCAACAGCTACCGCGCCGGTATAACATGCGGCAGTCAATTTCTCTCCGCGTACATAGATAACCTATAGGTATATATGTCGGCATGGATTTCTATTTTGGAAATTAAGGAAGGAGCGTAAACGCTGGTTCATTCATCGTCCGAGTGATGATCTCGCGCGACACAGAGATGAAACTAATATTAAAAGCCTAATCCTATTAGGACGCAGATTAATGTAATTTCTTCGTTCGTTCGTTCTAACTTTATAATCTCTCGAGGAGTGAATTATTTCAATGAGGACTTGCGTGTAAACGAGTAGCCCGGTTCGGTATAAAAATGTGTCATGATCCGTAAACGAGGTGTTTCGAACGAGCGAAGCGTAAGGGAGGAGGGAGGAGTGAGTGCCTCTGCCTCTGCCTCTGCCTCTGCTTCTGCAGCAGCACGAAGATGGGAATAATTAACACTGAATATTTAATCTGAACCGAGTTTAAGAGAAAAACAAGTCGCGGGCTAAACTGACTCATTAATCAAGCAAAAACGAAATAAATAATGTAGGAGCTATTAAGCGTTCTAGACATTACCGGAGGACTTTAAAGAGAGCTGGCTAAGATCTTGTACCTCTCTTTCTCTCTCTCTCTCTCTTTCTCATCATCCTCTTCCTCCTCTGTTTGACTCTCGCCTCCTCAAAGTAATTGGCTTTTAATTAATGGACTCCCCGCTCGCCGCGGCCATCAAGACAGACTGTTAATTATCCGTTCGAAAATGGCCTCCGCGGGGAGATCTTGCCGTCAAAGATAGGCGTCCCGACGTCCTGCATCAACGGATGAGAAAGAGAAAGATAGGTAGAGAAAATGAGGTGCTCAAGTTTCTCTTTCAATTAAACGAGTAGCGCGGTCGCGGTTGTACGGAGAGAGCGTGATCGCTCCGCGTCGTGGTACGCCGGCTAAACAACCTTCTCTCGAAACGATACCAATCAAGATCAATATCTGACCTCGTAATCCGACCCGTAAAAGTAATGGATCCGTCGTCGTTTTGGAGTAACGTAAGAGAGGAAGGGATCTTATCGTCGAGATATTGCTCCACGCGGTAAAGACCGCGCGTTTCACACACGTGGTCACATACATGTACCTACGCGTGTGTAATATCTACCTATCTATATACGTATACGTATGCGTATAAATAATATCTACGTATATATATTATATATACAGAAGATGGATGGCGGGAGGTGGAGGAGAAGAAACTAGTAATATCTATATCCCACTGCAGTCAGGGGATGTCGTAAAATCTAGGTACTCTCAAGATTTGGAGAGAATAGGCAACTCGCGCTTATACTGCGACTACGACTACGACTGGGTCCTTTGTCTCTCCAGGCTTCGGAAATATATCGAGTCGCCAATCGTAAAGCGATCTGGTTCTCTCGCTCGAGCTGTTGGATAAAGTAGAGTTCGCAATACTGGTTCTTCGGGGTCTTGTGCTGCAGGGGTTAGTGGTGTGTAAAGTTACGCAAACTGTTTCAACTTTCACGACATTCAAAAACAGGAATCTCATCCCCCGGCGTCTCAACCCACCCAGCCAGTCAGCTCGGGACGCATAAAGCCGATTTCCGCGGGACCTCTAGCGGGATCTTATTCACCGAGTCGTAAAATCTTAGGAGGCACGCAATTATTTGAAAGCCTCGTAAAAGCTTAATGTGCCGGCAGCCAGTATCTCCAACCGCTACTGAAACCCGGAGCTAGCGTAGCTACTAGCTAGCAGCGGAGACCTACGTATACATCTATACCCGGCCCCCGTATACCTACCACGTCCTCGATCTCGAAAACAACTCGTTTCAACGTAAGTCGTGAGCGCGGGCGAACATAACGACGATTGAACCCGTTCGCCAAAGACTCGAGATAAGAAGTAACGATACTGAGCCGAGTCTAAGAGCTAAACGCAGATACTACCAGTCAAGAAAGACGAGAGAAGAGGGAAGGAGCTGGACTCGTTCGTTTACATGATTCGCATTTCTTTTTTTTTTTCTTTTATCCTCTACGAACCGTCCAATTTTTTTCCCCGACGTCCTAGAACGGACGGCAATGCTTGAGAGGGTTCCCCATTCTGATTTCTTGCCTCATTTTTTTTTTTTTTTTTTTTTTTTTTTTTTTTTTCTTTTTTTTTTTTCGTAGACCGATTCTGATATTCTATTGATTAATCGATATAGTTACTATGCAGCAGTATGCGACTAGGAAGAATAATATTGGGGAGAATAAGTATAAGATTAGGAATAAGAAGAAGGAGAAGTATAAAAGAAGAAGAAGAAGAAGACCGCGCGCGCCCCATTATAAAGCTGAAAATCGACCGCGTTAATACAACTCACCATAACGTAGTGGCGCTGCATCTCCGTCTTCTCCTGGGCGAGTTTCTCCAGCTCCAATTTAATACTGGACAGAACAAGCAGGAAATTGCACGTGTAAGCTGGACATTAGTACCTAAGTGCAGGCGACATTCAGAAGCTATGTATGTATATATCGTACAGGAGTGAAACAATGCCGAGCTAACATCGTAACTAATTGAAATTTGTATACCAATTAACTCGAACGGTTAGATAGGCTTTGCCACCCCACATTATTTTTAATTTTTTTCTTATTTTTTCATTTCTTTTTACTTTTATTCATTTTTTTTTTTTTTTTTTTATAAGACAGAAAGAAGAAGAAGAAGAAGTAGAAGAAGAAGAGAGAGAAAGAGAGAGACAGAGCACCGGGAGGCGTAGGGCACAAGGGCTGGGAGGGAGTCGACCTGACCAAAGGGACAATGTGACGACAAATTGTAATCGACGTCTTTCACCATCGCTGACGAGTTGGAAACTTGTTATAAAAGAAATATATGTATGTATATGGGGCATTCCGTGCCAAATACTGAGTATTTCAGATTGACGGTACCTAATTACACCTTGGAAATGATTTTTATTTTTTTTTTTTGTTTTTTTTTTTTACTAATTTCAATTATTCAATTTACTCGGTTTTTTATTTTATTTCATTTTATTTTATTTTTTTCACAGCTGATTACGCGTTTTTTCAGATATGAGTAGAAAAATATTTCAGATTTTATATAGCCTTTGCCTCACAGCGATTGAGTATAACGATGAAAAATTCGTTGTCGCATCGTTTATATCGATTTTTTTTTCAATTTGGAAGACTTATTCTAAAATTATGTAATTTAGGGGCGCTCCAATAATATGTAGAGATCAGTAATCATCCTACCGTTTTGAACACGAAGCACACTTCCAATTTTTAACGTTTGCAACTGATAAAAAAAAAAAATAGCTCCAAATCAAAAACTTTCTTATCCAAAAATGAAATGAATCGAATATAATATCATTATATTGGTTTGCTCTGAAATTACATTAACAAAGAACATTATTTCCTAGAAATTTGAATAAGTTTCGATGAACGATGCGACCTGTACTCTACGACAACCAATTTTTCTTTAGTGTAACGAATCTATGTGAGACGAAGCTCCATGTAATCTCAACTAATTTCTAATTATTTTATTTGAGAACCGTGATAATCAGTTATGAAAAAGCTCAAAGAATCGAATATTTTTAGGTATAGATGGCTTAGCATCGATTTTAAAAACAATCATCGTACATAAAAAAGAAAAAAAATATATACAGGGTGAGTTTTCTCCGGGTCCAAATGAGGAGGAGCTTATCACCGCCGATGCTCCGCCCACTTTATCCCACTTTATTCGCTTTATCTCACTGTTATCAAAATCTAACTTTAGCCGTCGATACTTTGTCTGATCGAGTAAGGTATTGTTGACTGTCGAATGAAAACAATGCAGATTGGAACCTTCACAGATTACCTTCTCGTTTCATAATCCTCAAAATGACTGCCAACAATACCTCACTCGACCAGACAAACTATCTAAACACATAAAGTGGGATAAAGTGGGCGGAGCATCGGCGGTGATAAGCTCCTCCTCATTTGGACCCGGAGAAAACTCACCCTGTATATAAGTATAATAAAACGAAAGTTAGCTTTACCATCAGGACCGACAATAAATCATTGTCGTAATCGAACACGGTTTTGTTTTCAGATTTTTTTGAAAAAAAAGTGTTTTGCCTACCTAAAAAATTCATAAGTAAAGAAGTATATGGGTGGGTGAAGGAAATACGAGAAAAAGAAAAAGAAAATTTCAACTTTCTTCGAGAGTTGAAACAATGACATAAAACAGATGCCCCATATATATATGTATAGGTAATATGTTCATATACATACATATATTTAATTAAGAAAAAAAAAAAGAAAAAGAAAAATTAAAATTTACAGCAGAGTTGAAATGGTCGTTGGCACTTTGGTCGGCGTACGATTTGTCTGGTATACGGGAGTGCAGCCAAGCTGTTAAAACACACGATTAGTGCAGCCGCGGTGTGACATCAAATATTATCACGGCCAGTGTTAGTGTCCGGTACTTCCGGTTGTGTATGCGATAATGTATAGTACGATACGATTGCGCGCTCCGTGTCTGCTTTGCTATGTATAATATAATATATAGTATATGCGCATGTACACACCTCTTCATCAATGGTCTGTACACGACATAGCTGCGCTTGGATTCTCGAATCGTGTTAGTATCGTGGTTCCAACTCATAGCACGCAGGAGTCGGCAAGTAGACGCCTTTTTCGCGGAACGAGCGTACGCCTGCCCAGCACACAACGCAACGCAACAACGATCAACAATTCGTTTATTCCCCGCATTCCAAGCAGATGGCGCGTGGCGTATGTTTGTCGACTGCTCCGTGGCGCGAGTCGGAACTACGCTACACGATTCGAGAATCCAAGCGCAGCCAAGTACGTTTATGTACAAACCATTAATGAAAAACTCTGTACGTATACTCAGGTACATACATATAGATATATATTAGGACGAAACAAATTTCATTTCATACAAGGCTCATGTATTTATGTAGGGGAGAGTGGGGCACGACGGCCCCGTTCAAAAATTTGGCAAAAAAAAATTTTTTTTTTTTTCTCGAATTATCATAAATTTGATAATTTCTATAATAATAATAATCTCGGAAAAACTCTTCTCCTTGGGGGCTCTTGCGTTGTTATTGGAAGGTCGGACTGTATACCAACACAAAAAAATCTCACTGTGTCAAAAACGTTTTTTTTTTTTCTTTTACTTTTTCCTTTGTAAATCGTAAATTAACCGTTGGTACAAACACGATTCTTTCACAAGTGAATTATCGGGAAAGTGTAGATGAATGAGAATGAGAATGAAAATCAAAAACCTTTTACGATCGTAAAAACGGCGACAATTGGATATAACTTAAAAATGATGGCAAAAAGGAAAAAAAAAATGCGATGAGGGAAGAAAACTATTTTCGTTTTTTTTTTGTTCGTTTTTGGTTCGGCGAATTTGATTTAAAAGTTCAACCACGTATAGAGAAGGTCCAAAGATCAGGGGACTTATTCTGTAACACTGGCGTTCTAATAACTGCGGAATAATTGCACAAAATAATAGTCAATCCATGAAATAGAAGTAGCCTATTTTTTTTTTTTTTTTCATAATTTCGGTGTTATTTCGCCGTTATTTTTGCCGTTAAAAGTTACAGAATAATAAGCCCCCTGATAATTACACCGAGACTGTGGAAATGCATGTTTCGTCGTATCGCAAGGAGACTCGGAGTCGCGCGCACGAATCGTTTGACTTATTTTTTTTTTTTTTGTTGCTTTTATTTTTTTAATTGTTTTTTTTTTTTCGAGGCGGCTTACCATTACGTAATGCCTTTGAATCTCAATTTTCTCACTGGCCAATTTCTCGCACTCCAACTTTAAGCTGTTCAGGGAGAAAAGTTGAGATTAATCGTTGTATCGAAATATATAGGTAGAAGATATATATCAGTTATATTATTATTATTATTATTATTATTATTTCCTTTTTTGTGTCTTGTTTCACCTATTCTACGATTTTTTTTTTCTTGTTCTTAAACTTTTGGTCTGTCTTCTAATTGCATATATTCATTCATTCTGTTCCTCTTGATTATTATAGGTCATATTTCATCCCCTATATCACATACGCGTTTATTTTTACTTATTCGACTAAAACGTGAGAAAAAAAAAAAATGAAAATAAAAAATATGGCAAAATAGGCGAAAATTGAAATTCTATTAATCATCAAAAAATGATCGTTTCACGTTAATTTTTCTCGAATTCGTCTAGAAATAATAATTTAAAATATTATATATATACCAGATACCTATACATATGAAAGTTATATCATTTGTAAAGATGATATTGCTTTACCTAGGTTAACATTTTGCTACTATCGTTATGTGTATAATAATTATTATCCTCCGCGGGTATATCAAGTCGATAGCATTTCATTACTTTTATAATCTTTAGAATTTTTAACCAGACAATTTACGCTGTTATTATTCATCGTACAAAACGCTATATATGATATATATACCTCGCTCACCCACACTTCTCTCTATTGTAGTATATACACACCTACAATATACATACACCTATATATTATGCGTAAGTTAGGTGGACATAAATAAATAAATAAATAAATAAATAAATGAATATATATATATATGTGAGTGAACGAATAAAAGTCGCGTGTATCTACATATAGATATGTATATTATATAGGTAAATGAATAATAATCCGAGTTTGTATACGTGAGAGAGGCGCGGGTGGACGACGAGCAGGTATATCCATACATATGCATACCTAGATATATAGGTATGTGGATAAAGACACATACACATATATTAATATACCTATATATATATATCGTGCATCGCATCATCACCGTAGTTTCTCTCCCTCGCGCCTGTGTGCACAGTTGCAGCCAGTTGGGCAAATAATTACATCCGCTCGTTTCGCGTGCTCGTAGCACATTCGTCCGGATGCTCTTGGATATATAGGTATTAGGTGCAGTAGGTAGGTATAGGTATAGGTATATGTAGATATGCCAGATTTTGTAAACGAGAAGCGTCACGTAGCGTAGCGTCGTGTCGTGGGTTTTGTCTATCTCTGTATGGAGGAGAGGAAATTCAAAGATGTATTTCCGGCAGACGGAGTATAGGTAGCTAGGCTACAGGGATTACGTCAGGAAAGGAAGTTAGTCGTTGTCGCAGATTTCATTTCATTTCATTTCATTTCATTTCATTTCATTTCATTTCATTTCATTTCATTTCAAACAGCTTCTCGCGTCGCGGACAGGTGGAGGATACGGGATATGACTTGAGGGAATAGCGATATATGCACCTCGGAAATAATTCTTTTTTCTTCTTCAAATCACTGGTACGTGTGGCATTTTTCATCGAAACATCTTCACATGTCAAGGGAGTAATAAGTACACATTGATGTAATTTCGGATGATACCGCAATGACATTTGAATGATTCAATTTTTGGATGAGAAATTTCATCGATTCAAGAACTTTTTTTCGTAAACTTTGAGAAAGGAAGATGTGCTTCGCGCTCGCTATGGTAGAAAACATACAGTATCCGTTTGCCCCGAAATTACATGATTTTAGAATCATTCCTCCAAATTTGAAAAATTTGGGCCCCCTAAAATTTTTCACAAAAAATGAAGACCCCAAAATTTCAAATACTATGTACTAAATTTTTCATACTATTTATATAAATTAGTGACAAATCGATTACCTGAACTGGAAATAATTTTTTAAAAATTCAAATTTTCTAAATACAATGATAGTAACTTATTAAATTATTATTATTATTATTATTATTATTATTATTTTGGTATTGACATTGTTCATAGTATAAAAATATTTCTATTTATAATTATTGACAATAATCACATAGGTGTATTCCTTAACTACTTTTTTTCTACTTTCAACTACTTCTCCATCTTACTCCACTTTTCCAAATTTTTTATTTTCAACGTACGCAGCATAATAATACCAAATACGTGTCTATGGACTAAAAAAAGGTGAAATGAGTGAGAAAAATTCGGATTATCAACATTTTTTTCTTAAGGGGCCCATCGAAGAAGAAGTTCAAAAGATTTTCCAATTTCGTCTGCGATGAAGTGATTTGAGGAAAATAGAAATGATTTCCATGGAGGATATACATATTTGCCGGGATATATAGGTATACGTGGATGTAGGTAGTATAAGTATTAGGTATAGCTGCGTATATTAGCGCAGTACGTTTGAAAACTATATAATAAATGAAAGTTTGTTAAGATAAGAGGGTTTGTGCGAAGATTCGGGTTTGCATATGGCGGATTGCAGATTGCACGCGAAAACGTAGGTTTTCGTATTACACACGGCATAGGAGCTTACTTGTGATATTGTGCTTGAAGAAAGTTGAATTCTTCTTTGATCCTGTCGCAGGACTCTCCAACCGTGAATTTAAACGGCTGACCGGGCTGCGGCGGACCCTGAAAACAAAGGGAACATAAATAAGATGCGATGATAGGTATACCCAAGGCAGAGAGGAGCTTGTGAACCGTGAATAAGGTCAATTCATCGATTCCTCAAAATTTCAACACACAATCGTTTCTTAGCCTCGCTCATATACGCGAATGCACCAGATGCTACCAGCTTTACCCCTCATCATTCGCCTTTCAGCAAATAACCGCAATTATCAAACTGCAATAGAAATTAGAATTAATCACGACAAAGAGGCTGCTTGAACTCTCGTTAGTTTTAATTTCCAATTAGTGCATCTGCTGAGTTTCATTGCAGTCTTTATGCCGGCTTTTTTAATCTCGACTGTAACGTTTGAAAATCCGCATACCTCTCATATTCGCATATTCATTAATTAGACCAATGATGGTCGATCGTCCGTTAATTGAATACCAAAAACTATAGCATGCAAAAAATGAGAATCGATTTTTCTTCAAGTTTAAAAATTTTCATCGTATTCGGATAAAATTTCACCGCCTCGGATACCCCCCGGTGCGTTTTTCGATACAGCATATGGCAGCGAACAGTTGCTAAATATCTATTTTCAATTGCGGAAAGAATAATAAACCTCCGGGTGAACCGGGGCGGAGGGATGGACGCCGGGAGATACCAGAGTTAAATAATTACAGTTTGAAACGTGGCCGCGACTGGCTTGTGGCTTTATGTGTTTACGTTTCCTCGGGATGATTTAAGATGTTTGGTCGTGGTTCGGCCATCAGGGATGCTGCGTACAAACAGCCGGCGAAAGGTGGCTCGCATCTGTACCTATACCTCGCCTCACAGTTTCGAACTCTTGAACGTCGCGGGCACCGACCTAAGCCTCCACCTCGTGGTTACGAGCCACGTTCTAAGGCCAGTGTCTATTACAAAGGGAACGATTGTTTTCAACTGAATCAACACACCGAGATTCGAGCTCAAACATACCAAGCTAAATTAGTTCTGATCCTCCTCCACGCGGTGTTGTATGTTCCTATATGTATAGGCGAGCTGGTTAACTTATGCTGTTATATTTTACCATTTATGTATCTTTTTTGAATGCGGGATCTAAACGACTGATTAGCATTTATCAAATCGATAGATCGTACAGTTTTTTTTTCTCGTATATATTATATATTTACGCGAAATATTTACAAATTCGTTCGAAAACGTTAAAATTTGAAGATTGACAAGTTAAAGCAGAACGTTGTAAGTTTTGGCTAAATAATCTCGTCAAGTAATTCCGGAATCGTGAACGACGTAGTTATACGACATTTATATCGTTCGCAAAGGTAAAAACATACAAATTTTTAGGAACAACTTAAAAACCGAATAATTTAACAATTAAAGGCTGAAGGTTGTAACATCTGTCTCAAAATGTTGAAAAAAGGAAAGATTTTTTTAATTGAAAAAAAAAACACTTTTGGCTTTTCAAATTTTTAATTTGGAATCATTTCTACTATTTTATGATTTTTATACAGCGAATTATATATACTATCACGGTATAAACAAAAATTATACGATCCGATGCCATTGGACACGTGGAATATTTTTTGACCATTTTCTCTGACAGGGATGGCTGTGTGCGATACAGACTAGCTGAAGGAAAATAAATAGGCAGAGTTTGGTCGATGTAGTAAATAAAAATCGCGTTTATGTCACACGCATACCTAGGTATATGGATTATGTACATATTAAATATGTAAGCCGAGACATTACGCTTGTACGGTTTGAAGTTATTTTTGTCGACCGTTAGCTCGTTAGTACTTAGCCCTAGGGGCTGGGGGTCGTTCTCGCGTATATGTAGTAAGTAGACACATATATAAGTATACATATGCGGGAGCGTTGCAAATCCTAGGCTTGCTGATCGGCAAAATCGTTGATCCCATTTGTCTCCGCAAAGCCGTTATAAAATCCAATTTATTTATTGGCTTTTCCTTATCCTGAGCTATACCCCTCACTCACTTACGCGCTAGCCAATTACACACCTGTACATATTTTCCGCGCAAATTCACTCATGCGATTATGTATAGGGGGGAGGGGGCAAAAAAATCGACTATTTTTATTTTTTGAGTCTCGTATGAAAATATAATGTTATTTTATCATGTTTTAAGACCCCTCTCCAAAAATCAGCTTAAAAAAAAATTTTTTTAGGGGTCACTCAAGATTTCTAAAAACTTCAAAAATAGTCAAAATTCGATTTTTTTTCCAATTTTTTCGCTCGTGACGCACGGTAGAATGATTGAGAATTTCTTAGACTTAAATACATATTTTATTCGGAGTTTTCATTATATAAAACGTTTTGTAACTATATGAGATATATAATTATATCTTATAAGATTATTAGTAGATGATATCTTTGTTAATGTACAATTCCAGTTCTGTAATAAGAACTTGGCTCTTTCAGAACTTTGGGTAGCTTTTTCAATGCCTATTTGAGTTACCGATTGATTTTTCTATTTTATATAACTAGAGTGGACTCTATCGTTATATCAGGGAAATTTTTTTTTTTTTTTGACTTTTCTCGAAAATTTCCCCGACGGAATAAATTGTACCGGTAATTCACGTTGGCCGTTCAAAAAGTTGAAACAAAGATATTCTTTGATCGCAACAAAATAGAGAAAAATTTAATTGAAAGCACAGATATAATCGTCTCGGTCAAGTTTCAAGATTTGCGAATATTTCCCCTAAGGATTTGCCAGGTTTCGACAGGTTTCTCCCGACGTGTATCTAGTTACGACCTTTTTATACAATATAATATGTACTAAAAGAATTATGTAAATCGCAAATCATAGTCAAATGATGTTTGAAAAAGAAAAAAGAAAAACTTCATGTTTTTGTTCCTCATCTAATCCGATTTTGCCTTCCATATACACATATATTCGCAGTCCGTTCAACAGAGGTGGATTTAAACCGTCTAGACTGAACTCGTGACCGCATGATATTTAGGGAATATAACATGAAAGAGAGGGGGAATGAAGAGGGGGAGGGGGAGCATTGGGGTTTTATCGTTTTCAAGGATTCCTAAATTTGCGAAAACCTAAACGGTGCGAATCTATGTAGCTGTTTGGTATACATATATATACATTATATATACGAGGAGTGTCGGCGGTTCATGGTCCGGGGCTTGTGAATGAACTCAACAGAAATAGGGCAGTTCCATAGAAGCTGGCTTTGCCAGGGTTTGGGGTGACCGCTAAACCACAAACTCGCGGTTTCAGTTCCGGCCACCGCAGGTGGCTAGCGAAAGCCGCATACCTCTATGCAACTACCCTTCTTCACCTCGCGATCTACTTGCCTTTATAGCTATACCTATGTACATACCTGTATCTATACTAGGTATATAAACCCGCATTAGCTGTGTATATATATATATATATATATATATATATATATATATATATATATATATATATATATATATATACAAGTTTATTATATGATTATTTAATCCCTATCTCTCTTTCCCTCTTTCTCTCTCTTGTAGTTAAATCGTATTGAATTATTCATACGCTTATCCTCCTTATGCTCGAGCGGTCATTCTTCTTCTCGCCTGTGCAACAACGGTTAGGCAGGAAGCGTGTTACAGCGACACCAATGGAGCGAAAGGATCGTACATATATATATATACCTATGTATACGTTGGAAGGCGTCGATTTTCGTTTCAGTTTACCACATGCATGCATAGGCATGGGGTAAGAGGATACGAGTTAACAATAAACCTACGAGGATATATATATATAGAGCTGAGACGCCTAAATGGCGTTACAGCTTATGTTAATCGAAGACTGTGTGTCTACGCTATAGGTAAGCTGCAGTGTCGTCGTTCGTTGCTGCACCTATGCGGACGAAGGGATGCGGAATAATAAGGAATAGCTCGGGCCGCTTGTTAATCGACGTGATTACTCTCCACGATGTAGGTATATATAGATATACATTATACACGTGTCTATAATGGTACATGTATATATACATGCAGGAGTGACCGCACTGCGGGATGCACTGCTCCGCGCAGCTCTATACCGCAATTTGCATAAACGATACGCTTTGATTCGTTGATCACGTACCGAAGGCTTGTACCAACACGCCGTGCTACACGACACGTGAAAAGCAAAGAAAAAGAAGAAGAAAAAAGAGTATATTAAGATCCTGTACATAGCTTATGGTATGTATATCTGTATAATATGAAATTAAAAAATATAAGGATAAGCGCGTGTTTTATATCGTACATAACTTTTATATACGCACTACGTAGTACTATGTACTGGAAACGCGTGTGTGTAAGGGATAAGGTAAATCGCACGTGATATCTCCACCCACTGCCTTTGTAAAAGGACGTTCGTCTCGTTTAATTGTATATACATAGTATACATAGGTATATATGTACATGTATAAGGGAGCGGGTCATACTGTAATGAGTAAAAAAACACCTGACACTTTTTAGTACATAGAAAATAACTGGCATGTACTCCGATCATCGGATAAAACCGGGGTTGCCGTTTAACCCGTGAGAGGCAATTAAAATGATACAATCGTTTTATAAAATAATGAAACGAGCGTAGGTAGGCAGGTAGATAGGTAAGTGGTGTATCGGACGCCCCGCATGCGTGTATACGTACCATATATACCTACGCATAGTCAATTCCAATACAGAGATATCTAGAAATTGTGTTGTTCCTTTTTTTCCATATACTATAGGAAACTGGCGAACGTTGGGGTAAAAATTGTCAGTGGGAATCGATCGAACAACCCCTCTCGCACAGTAGTCGTAATATAACGTATATAACGTTAACTCGGTCGCTTGTAAAAGTCGTTCTTCTCATCCTTCATCAACGGTATACCAAACGTCGGCGAAGTAAAGTAGTTTTGAAAAAGGATACCTTATATACTTTATATTATGTAATACACATATGCCCTGGGGGTATACTACGCCACACCCCAGCTACTCTTTTTCACTCCAAACCGAGCCACCGTATCTTCCTCTTTTCCTGCACCACTCAGCGCAAAGGTGAAGGCGAAAATCGTAGAAAGGTTTTATTACGTTTTTTTTCTTTCTTTATCTCTATCCACGTCGCGTCGCGTCGCGTCGCTTTGGTCGCGTATCCCCCTTTCCGTAGGTAGGTAGGTATACGACCGCAACACGATGTCGGGGTGCATATTTGAGTGATTCGCACACACACGCATACACACATGTGTGTGTATATATTATATATGACACACATGACTCGAGAATGGCGCTAGGGAGACCGAAAGCTCGTTGGATATAAAAAGTCTGGCGTACGCACCTATATCTGTTTGTATATGCATGTATGTATAGAAGGAGCAGAAGCGGAGTTTAAAAGAGGAAAGGGGGGATAGTGAAGAGACCAAAAGGGCAAGGAGAATAAAGACCGGGCCACAGATACCCCGTCCAGGTAGATATACTTGCGACACGCGCAGCTCGCGCGACGCATATATGTACGTTATACGGTATAAGTATATATGCAAATATGTCGTAGGCGCGGTCGTATAGTATTGCTAATCCCCTGCACACGATCAAATCGAGGGTACGTTGAATGGTATACGGAATAACCGTCGCCGACTGGACTAACTGCATATATGGTATACGTTCAATATGCATATACGATATACCCACGTTCAGGTCTCGGTCCAATGCACGCTGCTGCAAAACCATCATATTAGTATAATATGCGACTAATGCCCAAATTCATCAGCGTATAACACTCCGTTATACTCTTTTGTTCCTATATACAGAGGGGAAAACTTACGATTGACTGCGCATGCGCCGAATAATTCAATCTTATTGGTCGGTGAGATCGTCCCGCGATGATGTTTTCGCCTGCGAGGCATGGGTGCCAACTTGCAAGAAATGAAGCTAGAGCTGTCAGCCTCTCGCGCCTAAAGTAATCAATCGAGGTTATGTTGTTATCGAGTCGAAGCAAGCGATTAGCTTTTCGGGATAAATTTCAACGGTTCTTTCAGTTGCACATCAAATTTCATTTTCAACGATAAAAGCTTTCCAAGCCTTTCCGAATCATTACCGCGAGGATTTGAGATTCAAAAATTCCAATCAATTACATCACCGCGAAAAACAAAATTTTACAGCTCAAGCGCAGGATGGTCAACCTGCTTTAGCAGACGAAAAAACTTGCCCATGCGCAGTCGACTGTATAGTATGCACATATCAAATTTTCCTCTCGGTATAGATAGGTGTACGATAACACGTGAAACAAATGAATTTAACGGCCGTAAAGTTGTTACAAACGTGACGATATCTGTAGAATCATGGAATATGTGGGTTGATATTAGTTGGTTTAGTTCCAATCTCTACAACAGCACCGCTGTTTACTGCGTGTAACTAGTCTCCCATAGAAATCCATATATACGTATCCATAGCTGTCTTTGGTACCGGGCAATTCTTCTTCTTTTTCGGTCTCACCCGAGCGAAGCGTACTCCGTATACTTAGTACAGTCGAGTCGCCCAATAGTGCCGGCAGGGATGAAAGGGAAAGAGAGTTTTTCTACGAATGAGGTACCCCCACTCTGCCCTCTTCACTAGTTGCAACATTTTCTTTTTCCGTCTTTCTCTTTATTCCCGCTGCTATTTCTCCATAGAATTAGCCGTGGAGTGGGGGAACGCTACGAGCGAGAAACTGGGGAAACGGCACTATTGGGAGGCTCGACTGTATGCTTATGTATCGTGGAAGAGTGGTCACCGCGGTTGAAAATTGATGAATATATATTTTCTTCCGCCCTGCTTCGAAAGTATGACTTTGTATGCATGTAAAGTAGGCGCAAAGCGGCCCCTTGCCGCCCAATGACGATTGCGCATGCGTACTTTACGAGCGCCCGCTTTCTGTGCAAAGTTCCATGTCCGCCCGCTCGCAGTGCTCATGTGCAACGCCACCGACCTGCAGCGACAACCTTACACCTGTTTCATGTGCTTCAAAATGCCGTTTTTCCAAAGAAGGAAGTAGGACGAAAAATAGTTATTTGTGTATCAAGGGCGCAAAAGGCTATTTTACGAGTATGCAATTTGCGGCACGAGTCGAAGGCGAGTTGCTGTAAAAGCAGACTCGTCATAATAGCTTTGCGCCCATGATGCATACGATGTTTTTCTCACACCTGGTCTGCAAAAATGTCTCTTTTCAGACCGAGTGAGCGGGCGGAAAACAGCTGTTTGCGCCCGAGGGCAGGAAAATAGTCGGTTTCGCCCGCTTTCAGCCGGCGGAAACGACTTTTCCGCCCGTTCAAGAGGTATGAAAAGTGGCATTTTGCGACCGGTTGTGAGAAAAATCATATGCATCATGGGCGGAAGGCGGTTTGACTCGTGTGCTAGTAGTGTGCTAACCTTGCACTTGTCGCAACCGCCTTTTTTCCGCCTTTGATACATAATGTACTATTTTGTCCCACCTGCATCGGAAGTAGGCTATTTCGTGCATGTAAAGCGGACGAAAAGTGGCTCTTTTACGCTTTATAAGGGCGGCAAAGTGAACTTTAAGGTGAAAAGGGAAGCTCTAGGGCGATAAAGTTCCACTTTTATTTTATGACAAAGAAAACCTTCCGCCTGCTTTACTGCAGGCACTGAAAAGTCAAAATTCGATTCTTTCCGCTCTAAATACAAAATAAACTATTTCTTAGGTCCTCGAAAATATTTTTACTAATTTTGTTCAGCTGATATTATGCCTAAGTGAAGCATGTAGGTAGTAAGAGAGGAAGGGTTTGTAAAAATAAAAAGGAACTTAAGCTATGCGCGCAATGCACAATAAGGATCTCAAATATCGGCCAACTGCCGTGCATCGTTGCTGTGTTCAAGGTTCTCCCGGGAATCTAGACCCCTCGGTGGTATACAAGAGTGAACCCATACCCTCGCCCATACCCTAGTAGACCTACCCAACAACAAAAGCGGAGGCGAGCAAATGACAAAAGCTATGATAATAGGACGACGACGGGGATATCTAGAGAAAGAGAGAGAAAGAGAGGGAGAGAGAAGGAAGATGAAAGACTCCTCGTAGACGACCTAATCTGTTACAGTCATCACACCCCGTTTTTGCCCCTTTATCTAACGCCTCTTCGCTTACCCCTTTGGTAGGAGAATTTCACCCAGTTGGTTGCGGTTAGAACCGCGCGTTAACCGCTAGCATCAGCCCGCACTACTGCTACTGTAGAATCGGGGATACCCGGGACAACATCCCTGTCCCCTTCTCTCTTGGCTCCCTCGCCGTTATCCCCGATGTGAAAAACGACACCCGAGTCATCTCCGTTGGCGGGAAAAACCAGAGGGTGAAGGGGCCGGGGGGGGGGGGGGGGGGGAGGTGGGGTTAAACACCGCAGGCGTCCCTAAACTTTGGACAGTTATCCCGAGAGAGAACCCTGCGGCTCCGGCACTCGGACGTGAGAGTTTCTCTCGCTGACCTCTTCTCTTCTTTTCTCTACTCTTCTCTTTTCCGACCGCTCGAGAATCCTCCACCTCACTTTTGGTATTAGACACTCTAAAGGGTACAAGGAGCGTATTATCCTTTTTTTTTTTACTTTACTTTTCTTTTTGTTTTCTATTTCTTCTTCTTCTTCTTTGCGGTGAACTTGATTCTTGGAAATCTTCAACAGGGCGCCACATCCAGTGCAATCTCGAGTGGTTTTACGCGGAATATATATTAAGTACTGTGTATATATACATGTATATATTATATACAATTGGTTAATGTATTTGAAAGAGTTTTAACTAAAATTCCTTTGACGTCACACCCTGCACTAATGGTATACCTATACAAGCAAAAATTCCTGCGACCGCCGACAGATATCATATTGCTGCGTTCAAGTAGGTATATGGACTTACGTACCTACACATACATACCGCGAACGATTGTAACAACAGCAGCAGTAAAAGAAATTAACGATATCGCCCGTAGAGAGAAAACGTCTTTATATTAAAATATATAATATATAATATATAATATATAATATACTATATACATATATACTTATATGTACCTATTATAAAGAACTATATTTTATCGTGAACGTTTTAAGAAGGGCTTCTTTATCTGCAGACAACCCATCGTTAATTTAGGAATCCCCGCCCAGGCTCGTGCTGGAGCGTTACTTATTTTTTTCTTCAGAACTTGTTCTTTATATATATAATACTATATGGCTATAGATATATACAATCCTTTCAACTCCCTCCCGCACTGAGATGTCAGGTATATTCACCGTCAAGAGTTAAAACCTCCTGCATCCGAAAACAAATATAACTAAAAAAGAAAGAAGACGTTCGTACTTCTGATTTTAATATAAGAACTTTGGCTTCGTACTTTGCTTATAGTATATATGCGTGTTTTTTTTTTCTTCTTCTTTTCTTTTTCTTATTTCGTTGTCTTTTTTCATCCTATTTTCGTTTCTTGGTTATAAGTCTTGCGCCGTCCCTCCTTCAGAGTCTGTACAAGTAAGTTAGGCGACGACGTCGTAGTCGCGAGGCTCACTTAGCTGAAGAGCTCTCTCACCGCTCGCTTACACCATAGATCGACACACGTACGTGTGTATGTACACCCTTTCACCGCACGAGAGTCAAGTTCAGTTGCGTGTGTATTTAACGCAGCTACACAAGAGTGAAACGTTAATTTAAACAAATAACACAGTGCGGGGTTACGTACTCCGGAATTGGCTTATATATACATAAATATAGGTATGTATGTATAATATTTATCATCAGATTTTTATTTTACGATAAACAAACCGCCTACTATACACACGCGTCGGGTATAAAAGATTCCAATCTTTTTGTCACTTACTTTAATCTCCTTAAATTACTATATGCAAAAAATTATCCAATTAACATAGCACGTAGTTATACGCGAAGGTAAACCCACGGATAACTCAGCCAAGACCTAATATCAGCTATAGAACGCTCGGTCCAATACTATACTCGATCGTATAATACGTATAACGGGTAGAAGCGTACACGACTCAAGGGGGAAAAGAAGAAGTATCAGCAGCAGCAGCAGCACCGGCGCAGTTGTACAAGATTATAAGAGAAAGAGATAGAGATAGAGACAGAGCGCGGTATGAGAAGAACAAGCCGGTAGAGCAGATGAGATCAAGCCTGCAGTACGGTAGCCCATGTATATCATTAACCTCAGTTTCGTCTTTCGTCCCACACCCCCGATAGGTATGGGTAGATATGGTATATCTATATAGGTATAGGTGTATAACGTGGATGTATAGTTCCCTGGTTCCTCTCTCTCACTCTCTCACTCGTTCTCTTTCTCGCGTACTCTGTACAGCATCAAGGCAGAGAGCCACTGTCAACCAAGCGTGTAGAGAGCGTTGTCGACGAAGCAGGGAACTGACGATAGCCCCATCTCAGTCTCGCAGCTCGGAGATAGCAGCGTGTAGTCCGAGTATCCGAAACCCGCGGCGGAGCAACAGAGTAGCACTGCAGGACTCGGTCCCGACATCCGTCTTTGTCGCGCACAAACGAGTAATTAACTATCTCCGTGTGGGAGACACGTGTACGTTCCCTCGTGCTGTTTGCACACAGGCTCTTATGTTAATTTACCTTGACGCCGTTGGAGTCCCAGGTCCCGCACCGGAATCGGTTCTACCCCGCTCCTCGGATAGCGTCGCGTCGCCCCGAAGGCAAACCTGCAGCCAGGCCGGGGATCGAAAAATTATCGCTAGATCCCCCGTACACGAGCTGTGTTATTTTTACCTTTTATTATTCACCTATATATTACCTGTTCCTTTTTTTAATCAGAAAAGGTCCCAATGCGGACGGGGGAGTATTTTAGCAGCTAATTTTTGACCAATACATTTTCTTTATTGCATTCATTCTGAAACGTTGGAAGAGGCGAGATTCAATAAGCATGACGAACCAGCTGCTAGAATGCTAGAGTGATTTGCGGATCATCGATGTCGCGGCGTTATTTGCGATAAACGTTAGTTCCTGGAAGTTTATAACCCCGGTCTGGCAATTTTAGGTATTCGCCTGATGTTATAATAGCCGGTAACTACTGCCCGCCTTGGTGCGCGGGTCCGTCCGCCGGCGAGGAAATTTATCTTCGGAATTCATCTGCCTATTACCTGTGAATTATTCCGAAACGTTTATATTGAAATCTCCATTTCTATAGGCTGCCCGACAAAACGAGTTGCGAAATGATTGCTCTGGCATTATACGAAGAAATACTACGCTACTCCTTTGTATAACCCGATCACTCTACGGTATACCTATACGTATATCAGCGTATGTGATACACATATCTTAAATGTAAATAATAAAAAGTAGTGATTAGAGTATATTTTATAGCTATGTATAAACAAGACGCGGAATTTCCACCTTCGCGCGCTGCAGCACTCTCGATTTCTTCTTAATCCGTTCGATATGGGTGGTTAATGGGTTTGTATTCCCGCGGTATATACGGAGTAGAGTAGGTATACCCTGAAGTAAAGAATGAATCACCGAGAGAGCTGATTGTGAGCGAGTCTCCAAACGACAAGAAAAAGTGCCAACCCTAATGCCAATTAGTGCCATTCTACGGAACCCAGGCCTCTCATTTAACGAGGAGAAACAAACCACTGTGCACCAGGCTGCCAGACACCGATCCAATACCCAGAGGAAGAGGATAAGAAACGTGCCATCGCGATCGACGCCTCTATACTATTCTACATGGTATTTGGATCTTCCGCGAATAAAGTGGTGAGAAAAGAAAAAAAAAAACAAGTAAGACATTTTAGTATTCGGTGTGTCTTGAATAGACGTAGAACAACGATAAGATAGATAGATAGATACTTTATTTATAAGGATAAGAGAGAGAGAGAGAGAGAGAGAGAGATGGATGGATGGATAGGAATATCAACGCAGAAAAAGCAAGCGGTAATTTGATAGTTATTTAAATGCGAACATAACAACTCAACAACGAGCCTATTATTCGTTTTACCTACGCTTTGGCTCACGCGTGAATTCCTTTACAAGTGGACGGAACTCTATGCCTGACTGACTGGTCGAGACGAACTTGAAAAGAGGAAAAGGAATTGGTACATGGGAAGAGACGGAACGCGTACGTATTATAAAAGAAAAAGAAGAGAAGACTAGCTCTGGGGAAAATATAGAAGAAAAAAAAAAGAGAAAAAGAAAAAGAGAAAGAGAGAGAGAGAGAGAGAGAGAGAAAAAGAAAAGAAACGAAAAATCTCGTTTTCGAAAAGGACCAATTTGCAACACCCTGTTATAATAAGGGTCGCTCTGTTGCAGGGTAGGAAAGGCGGGGTTCGGTCCTCTTCTGTTATGACTATCATGCCGCCTAGACCCCAGGGATTATTCTGCTGCAGAGATATTGGGGAGCGGCTAGGGTGCCAGCCTCTGTTTACCCCCCCTGGCACCCAAGCTACGCTATACGCTTGGCTCAGGTTTTCAGCTCCTATTGTATATAGTTTCAGTTAGAAAGGAAACTACCCCATGCAGTGCGCTTAATGTTGTTACCAACATAATAGAATTATAATTCAAGACTGACTTCTGCCTGCCTGCCTACCCCTACCCCCTACCCCCTACCCCCCCCCCCCCCCCCCCATCGCCATAAAAGTATATTCTCTGAAGCTAAAACCCTAAATACAGTCCTATAGTTTCACATTATTTCAAACCTATAGCAGAAAACAGCAGACTCAGGTATACGATATTCTCCATATTTTATTTCATTGGGTCATTCATCCTTGATGTATGTACTAGATTTATTGTTATTAACGAATTGAAAAAATAAAAATAACAATAAAGAAAAACCTAGTCTAGCACAATGATGAATGACTCTTTTTTTTCTTTTCTTTTAGGTATCGTGTTATATAGTAGATAGATACACGTATTGTATGATTGAAAACTAATTATTGTTAGATTATAATCAGTAATAAATTATTGTTGCGTGTAGGTATGTAGGTACTGGTATCTGACAGCGTCTTTTTCTCGTTTATACAGGGACGCGTATATCTTATGTAAACTCGATGATCGTGAGACTATCGAACTTGGCTGCGGTACCAATTAGTCAAACACCCCTAATCACTCGAGACGATTAGGTATACGCGGAAGGATAAGGAAGGAGTGGTGTAGCTCCTTCGTTCGCGCGCGCGAGAGAGAGAGAGGGAGAGGGAGCGAAATCTAAAATTATCTCTCCCTCAGCACCGGCTCGGCTAAACTCAGCTCGACTTGGCTTGGCTTGGTTCGGCTTGGCTCGGAGCGTCTCACCGTCACTCAAGTTCGTTGATCGATCGTTGATCACTGCGCGATCTTAGAACCCCGTAGGGTACTTCGAAGCTGTGAGATCAATTTAATAAAGTTTAAGCTGTTTCGAGGCGGTGAAATGATTCCGGATCGATTTAGGTTGTAGTTGTGTAACAAATCAGCTCATGTGTGTACGATGCATTCGTATTATACTACATAGGACTACGTCCTCGATTCAAATTTCAATTATAATTATTATCAACACAGTAAAAACTATCTGAAGATAATTTTTCGGTTCAAATTTCTCGTTATAAATTTATTGGGACGGGATTCATCTTGAATAACTTCAACACCGAGAAGATGACGCAGCTGCTTGTATTTAAAACCCAACTAATGGAATGAAAAATAATAGTATTAGCGCCAGGTATTAGGATAATTTTCAATCGCGTTTTCGTCGTCTTTAAAGCTATATCGCTATTTATAAAACTATCGTAGATTCGTTAATTGGTCAGTTTCGTTCGTGGAGATAGTTGTAAACGGGATAATAACAGATATGTATATATTTACCGAGATCCTAACCGCACAGAAATTTTTCTATCCGTGTTTATTTCAGCCGTAAAAATTTACCTGTCGTACATACGGTATATATGCTGCTGGCCGAGTGTGTGGGATATATTATTCATGAAAGATAAGAGGCTAGAGAGGAATTTTGTTAGATGTGCAGATACTTACGCAATGTCTCAATAATAATAATAGTAATAATAGTAGTAATAATAATAATCATCATAATCATGAAAATACATCCGAGCGCTTACGGGCATAATATACCTGAGGGGAAAAATAATAACCTACAGAGATGAGAAACTAACACGCACACGCGTTTGTCGTACGCCCGGGTAAAATAACCCCTATAGCGTCTCTGACGGCACACCCCATTCTCTATTGTCAGACTCTGAATTCTCCTTCCTCCCCCATCCGCCGTGCACGTTGCACCCCTCTTTCGTAACCAGTTATCATACTATCTCTATCGCTCTTTTTCCTTCTCTTCTCTTCTCTTCTCTTCTCTTGAGTCTAGGGTCTTCAGTATAGTATAACCCACGCCACACGGCAGACTGTATCCGGTTTGCGCATTAGAGACGACAGCCGGTATTATTTAACTGCTGATTAGCCGCAGGAAAGCGGAGAGAGGCTACAGACGAGAGGCGAGATGCAAGATGCGAGATGGGAGAGTAGTTATCGCGGATGAGTGACGACGAGCGGGTCTCGAACCGAAGTGTACATGTTGGTTCGAAGGACTCGTTTTCTACCAGTCTATTTATTGTTATAGACGCAGGCGAATATATAAACTCTTGTATGCATGTGTGTACGTATGCACGGTATGATTTTAAGTTTGTGTTGCAATTATTTACTGTATAGTAATTTACTCACTGGATGTCTGGCGGCAGCAGCTGCAGCAACTGCAGCGGCATTTATTCCTGCACTTGGATACATCTTCCAGGTTTTTAAGAATCGTAAAAAACACTCCCGTCTCTCAGCCCCACTCCAGGGAATCGCAAATGGTTGTTTCACTGATCCCGCATCACTGGCACATTTTAATCACACCAAAATCCGAGCCAAAGATGTATTTGTTATTCGCGTTTTTAGAGCCATTCACCCGACTTCTAAACCACTCACCATATACCAATTTTTGTTTGCTTCTTCTTTGAACTCTATTTATTATTTATTATTTATCATTTATCGTTTACTTTCTCTTCTATGTCTTCCCACAATCCAAATGTACGGTTCGTCTCAAATGCCAGCAGATTCGAAAACCGCGCCGCCACCGCCGACTGTACAAAGCGACGGTCACAATGCCCCGAGGGACCGTGATGATTGAATGGAAAAGAAAAAGAAAAGAAAAACTGAGAGAAAAAAATTAAATAAAAAAAAAATTATGTTGCTAATTGTTTCGACACCCGCGAGACACTGAGCGAATAATTATATTAATGAATAAAAATAAATAATGAATTAGTTTAGGTAACGTGGGCGAGATGACGCTTTGGGTCGTAATCGTGTATAATTTGTAATCCAGGTTTTAACTATTCGTCTTTTTGTATCTTTGATTATTTTTCTTTTTTGTAATTATAGGTTGCAGCACAGTAACATTATTTCAATTCATTCTACACAAGTATAACCATCCGTGTCTCTGATAAGACATGATAAAGTTGTGTATAATGTGAAACTTGCAAGAATCAACCTTCCACTACGACGGCCTCGGAGCAACTGACGGTTACACGAGTGGTGGGGATGGTTCCCCACTCCCCGTTTGTACAAGCCACCGTCCCACCCCTCGAACGCTGCTCCGCTGTTGCTTCTCAACCGTGGTTTTCCCTCGTTCCCCTCCAGCGCTTGCTCGGAAGCGGTGCTCGTATTAACCGCCCGATACCTTCTTTAGTCGCGGTATTAAATTAAGACTAAAAACCTGCTATGCCGTATGCGTCGTGCGCGGCGCGGTTTGTATATAGGGAAAAAATAACGTCAAGCCGGGTTTTATTTATTCTGATTATGATTCGTCAACATCAATCATAATAAATTTCACTCGGCACGTTGTGGTGGAGAGAACCTTCCTTCTGATCGTTGCCAACGCGTTATATTGATTGTTTTTCTTCATGCTGTACACATATTTATATTTTCCCTTTTTTCAACATACATTTCTGTTCCTTTTTTTTTTCTAATCAACGCGACATCGACGTAACTACACGTATATATACTTATGATAATATGTATATCCGTAAGGCGGTATACCGGCTGATTGACGTCTGTAAGTTTTTGCAATTAAGCTCTTGTCATTTATTTCATTTTAATTTATTTTCCCAGTACCTTTCAGGCCCAGCTAGCCGCTAATAGCTATCGCGGGTTCGTGTCTAACGTAATTATTAATTACGAATGTATAATACGTGCGGAAAACTCCGTGGGGGTTATGGGGCAGGGACGCTTTGAATCATGGTTAATCAACCAAAATCGGCGTTTCCGTCATACGCACATATTAGCCCAGCCACACAAACAAATCGAAGTTTTTCGCAAAATGGCCGTCACCAGGCTGACACGGATGCCCGCATAAACTCTCTCCACTCGTGATTTCCCTCACTTCCCATACCTCCACAAATATGGCGCCTCTACCCGTTTTCCCAACCCCCTATAGCTGCTGCTGCTGCCGTTGCTGCCGTTGCTTCTATAACCCCGTAGATACGATATGCGCGCGCGCATACGCGCCTCTGTGTGCATATAATAGGGGATAGCGTGTGAGTGCGTACGTGTACGAGTATCACGCTACACAGAGAGACCCAAGCAGTTTCCTACTTGATTGCCGCTATCGTCTGTTCGCTCGTAAAGGAACTCCACGCGGACTCCTAACTTGCTTTAGCCAACCACGTAGCTCCGTAGCGTCTCTTCTCCAATCACCGAGCTCCCTGCCCCACTGTAATACGTTGAAAACCGCTTCCGCTCACAAAGAGTCGAATGAAAACTCACCGCGCACCAATCAGGCTCCGACTTTTTCGTACCCTACTGACAGCCAGACGTTCAGTCCGCGCGGAGTACGTTCTATATAGTAAACGGAATGAAGGTGCCATGCGAAGCCGCAGCGAAACATGAAAAATAGGAGGCTACACGGGGAAAAACACGGCCAGGGGCTTCGCCCGGCCAAGCTACGCGAGAGTGAGTGGGCCGGGGATGGATTCCCCGATTCTCTGGCACGAGAGATGGGGTTGGAAAAGCAACATAACGAAACGTCGATCGCATTATCTAGGTTAGGTAGGTGGGTAGACAGGTAGGTATATCCAACTCTACTCGACCCTTAATCTGAGACGGATTTGAAACTCTATTGTCACGATTCACGGAAGTACGCGAACAGGGGGGGCCTCGCGCCAGGGGGATTTCTCGTACAATAAGCTCTGGTTGGTTTAAAGAGTGCAGTAACGCACTGTCAGAGTGCAGGGCTTAACAAATTCTTTCAAACAGCCATCTAGTTGGACGAGAATTACTCCGAAATGTTCCATACAGTCAATACTTTTCGGACTAGTGCCACAGTGGTATTACATTTATACAGACAGGTGGGCGTACAATACATTCTAAGATATAAGGTGTTTTGTTTATTGCAAATCCTTTTCATTGCTCCTTTCTTGCTCAGCTATCTAACTGCGCGCTTCCCTTCCGCCCAACACTTTTTCCTCTCGTTTTAGCGGTACGACAAGCAAAGATGCGCGGCCATGCAGCCAGGGAGTAAAGTGTTGGCGAAGCTGTCGGTTGTGTGGTTATATGGAGCCGCCGCTACCACCGCTGCCACGAGTCGGTGTGCGCGACGCTAAGCCGCGCCGTGTTCGTTCCTCGGTATAGGTATGTGTCCTCTTGCTCCGCGGCTGTGTTCACCGAGCGCGCGAGCGAGAGAGAACTGATGCGGCTGGCGGCTAACCGCACAGTGATTCTCAAACGTCGAATACCCCCAAAAGGCTCAGGTTGGATAGTATCCATATGCCTGCATATAAATGCGTATATACTTACGTAGGTACTGTAGTCAAGGTTTTGCGGGCAGGTATTAAACGAGTGTGAAGGCTGCTCCGCGAGGAGTTTGTTTTCGAACGGATAGAGTCCGAAGAAGGCTCGCAACAACCGACGTGATTTCTCGTCCGGTGAGGACCCGAGAGAATTCTCTACATATGTACATACCTACGTGCATGATGCATATATGTATAAGTATATAAAGTAGATAGATAGAGCACGCTGTCGTTGATGACTGGGTAGTATTTTTCGGCGACACTTCAATACGAGCGATCGATGCAATCGGTTCTTGAACAGCCTTGCGCGAAGGCTGGTAAGAGCCGCAGAGAGACCCTCTTTCAGCTCTTGAGAATACGGCAAAATAGTAGTCCGTTCGCAATTTGTCAAAACTGCGTATATCTACCTACCCAGCTACTCCGCCCCGTTCGACAAAGCCAACCTTATGTAGGTACTTTATACGTGTATATATATATATATATCTATAGCTACTATATACATTTAAAGGTCGGTCGGTTTATCGGGTAGTAAAATTCTGGAAACTACCTGCACCGGCAGACTTTCAACTTCCCTCGAATTCGCACCGCGCGTTAGGTACTTCCGGAAATTTACGGATAAAACTCTTACACAACGTACCTACGTATATGTGTGCAGGTGCTTCATTCTTGTCTTCTACTTTAGTATATTCTCAATGACAAGCTAAGTATTCCTATATTTTGTACATACCGTGAAGATTCGTGCATGGGCAACATAGGAACCACCAATAATTATAGGCAATTCATAGTACAAGTTACACTCTGAACCGATTTGAACGAGTTTCATCGGTGAGATTTTATTAAAAAAAAATCAGCTTGTAGAGTATATCAAATTGAAATTTGTTTCAGATTCAGACCGAGAAATAGTTATCCGGAAGTGTTAAGGCATATATATATGAATATTATTGTACTATGAATTGGGGGTCCGATGTTGCGCATTCACAAATCTTCACGGTATATTTATTTATTTATCGTATACCTGCGTATATCTACAGGGTGACCCAGAACCCTCATACCGCATTAAATGGGTATATAATTCCTTGTCGAATTCTAAGACGAAAATTCCTTAGCGAAAAATTCCTGAGACCAATCTCGTCCGAGTTATAGAATATCCTAGTTATCCACTATGCTTCATAGTTTTCGGCAACCAGGTCATCCGCACCATAGTTTTTCGCCGTCTACGTCAACCACGCAAAAGTTTTATTTTTTTTTTTATCAATTTTTTTTCAAGTTTTCGGTAAGGAACTTTCGTCTTAGAATTCGACAAGAAACATGCCCATTCAATGCGGTACGGGGATTCTGGGTCACCCTGTATATATAAGCGAAAATGAAAACGAATGTTTAAAATGTGTATAAAAAAATGTATGTAGGTTTATCGGTGTCGCAAACTAATCGCCATGAACGTGTCACGAGGCATAATGCTGCTATAGCAGCAGTGTAGTAAATACGTACCAAAGCGTTAATTGAATTACACGTCCCCGCCCCCTAGAATTTTTAACGGACGATTTGCCCCGGGTCTCCCTTTAGGCCGAGTCACTCATCCAGTTAGTTACCCTCGCCCTGCTGTTCGACATTTCGTCACACCAAGGGTGGCCTTCGCGGGTAAAGACGAGGAATGGGTGACCGGGGAGTACGTTCCCGGATTTCTGCCCCCCTCCATTTCACTCACTCCAGTGAGACTCTGAACCCGAGCTACGGGTCGGGATCAGCGGGAAGCGGCAAACTGCCCGCAGATGTCGGTCGTAAACCCTCTCCACGTTTTGCATTGTATCTCTTCGTGAATACACGCCCTTAAATAAATCTATCTGCGACAAAGGAGCGAGCCACTCACTCGCTCGTATATACCTACCCGTAACTTTTTCAACCTTCCGTATAGCCATGGCACCTTCGATCTATAGCATTGACTTGCCCAGAGTATGTATTTCAGTTATTAAGCGGGACCTGTATATACCTACTGTTTCTTTCTCTAAAGCTTTAACTACTCATTGACGACACAAAAATATTCTTTTCTCAACTCCGAAAGAAAAAGTTATATACATATATATATAGAAGTTCCACGGCCGATCTCCGATTACTTGGAAAGACGAGCCTGCAGCAGGACGGTGACTGTATTGGGCTTAGGTAGGTATGGGCGTAGGTATATCTACGGGGATCTTATGTATAATGCATATATACTGCAGGCACACATAAGAAGGTAAATTTTCAACGTATCGAATTTAGGTAGGAATATACATCTATAAACCTTGTTACTACTTTTCCCTCATTCTTTATTTACCTTTTTATACCTTGGCCGAAGTTGCGGCTACACGACGTCTACGCTTTACAGAAACCTGCTCCACCAATTTCCAAAGAACGGTTGCCTACTCGCCGGTCGGTTGAGTCGCTAAAATGTCACGAAAGAAGATTCCATAATATCGACGTGTAAAGCTGTGTATAGTTGTTTCAAACCCGTTTCTACCTCACCGGATGTAAATGCACGCACACAGAATAAAGAAGGGTCGGATATTTTTTTTTCCAC
Organism: Rhogogaster chlorosoma; assembly: GCA_944452935.1. Classification (NCBI taxonomy): domain Eukaryota; kingdom Metazoa; phylum Arthropoda; class Insecta; order Hymenoptera; family Tenthredinidae; genus Rhogogaster; species Rhogogaster chlorosoma. The sequence goes on from OX101797.1 coordinate 27,199,693, forward strand.
TCGACTATACGCCAATGCGTGAATAGGCGCGTTTATATTCGCTCGTTCCTCGTAAATCTTTCCCGGTTCAAGAATTGTGTTACCATTTACCCGTGAACAGAGATTCCTCAAATCCACTATATGTATACATACATGAGGGGAATTCCTTAGCGAATAAAACAAAAAACAAAAAAAACATGAGCGTCACATTGGCATAGAACGTCCTATATAAGCTCTTTCCCTTATATCAATGATTCTGTGTCTATGATAAAGAAGGGAGAATAGATCAAGGTTAAATTGGCGTAGAATATCCCATGCGTATTAACTTTCGCTGAGAATGTTTTTACGCCAATGTAGTATAACGTCTGTCAACAATTTCTTCCGTTGCCTTGCTTCTGCAACGCAGCCTTTGCCTTCCCTCGCGCGGTTCGAAGATGTAAACATCTACGGCGACAAGAAGTGATTACTGCTGATGTTGTTGGCTCTTGGTAGAGAGCGCTGTCTGTCGCTCTCTTTCTCTCTGTTTCTCCTTTCACCTCTCGCTCTGGAATAGCTCGTGCTAGCCATAAGCCAGGCGATTAATGCGGAGCATGCGCAGTGAATAATTGTTCATTTGTACGAGAATCAAGTGCGACTGCGGTCAGCCCGCGTAAGAGCACGGCTAGCGGGGAGTGTGAGAAAGAAATAAAAACAGAGAAAACAAGAGAGCGCTGCAGGTGAGCGAAAAGTACGAAGGCATATATAGATGCACCGGTGCACGCCCGATTTCGCGTTTCTTTATACACCGTTGCACCGTATCTACACTTCTCATGCTCGCCTAACATTAATTATACGCCACCGTGCGTGTTTTATGGTCCACCATTAGGTTTCACTCGATTTTTTTTTCCTCTCTCTCTGTTTCTTACTTATCCTTTTTTTCTTATTCAATAAAAGAGACGTAGGCAACTGACTCGTACACTCCGAATCGGCGCGGCGTCTCGTCGATCCCACGGTGACTTAATAACATACTTTATTACATTAGACTAATAGGGAACTGGCCAGGGTAAGTCACTAATTCGTTTTTTTCCGACCTCCCCCCCTCCCTCTTATTTTCCTTTTCTCTTTTTTCGTTTATTAAAATTTGTTCTATTGGTAAGCGTGCTTCATCACGCACGCGCGTTTTTATTGGCCTCAGCCTTAGAGCCGATAAAGGCATACGTTAACCAAATATAATGTTGGGTGTATAAATTATCATATAATCGATATACGAGAGCTACAGCACAGATATTCCCAACCTATTAGACCAACCTCTCTTTTATTTAGCTGATTAGATTGGTCAGGTTAAGGCACATGCTAGCTGTGGTCGGTGAGGCTCATTGTTAGACCCAAAGCTTATAATGGGCAAAGGTACGGTGCGTGCTACGATCGGAATTCGGAAAGATTGATCATTGACAACTTTCTCATTCTTCGTATATATACCGGGTGATTCCCAGCTCACGTCGCGGTAACGCGGGTAGCGGACCATCAGGTATAGATACAGTGAAAATTTAAATGCCATTTAAATGGCACTCTTGAGTTTTGACAGCTATGATGAGGTGAGTGTGTCATATTGTTACCGAAAAGAATTATTACACCCACAAAATGTTATTTGTGCATCGGATGATCGTTATCCAGGGGATTGCGACTAACTGGCGTGTCGACGGATGAGTAAGGAAAACTGTTTTTCATAATTACGAGTGTTTCTGTAAGAGCGTAACCTCGAAACGGCGTTAACCCCCTGTGTGTAGTATGTGCACTATATTTTTCGCGAAACTGCGTCTTTTATGGAACAGTCAGGGCTTCAAGGTTTTATAGGCTTTAGAAATTTTTTTTTTAAATTCACGGTTACTATTCGAAGTGTCTACTACATGACCCAGAACTCGCCTCGCCATAAGTTTAACCTCTTCCCTACCACTGTTCCATATCTGGAACAATTTGAAAAAGTTCTACCGCGCGAAGGTTTCTTACGGGTGTCCGAAGAAATTTTCCAGAAACGATTTTTTTTTTCACAGAGCTACAAAATTTGTCTGGGAAGGGGTTGAAACTGTTCTTAATGAAATTCTACGTATAGTATAGTATCGAAATGTCGACTGTTCCTTTAAAGACCCAGTGTACACACTCAGGGTTGAGTATCACACGACAATTCGCATCCCTGTATCAGTTCATACTTTGTGCCGTACAAGTTTTTGCATGCTTGGTAATTATTATTTTAGAGAGCGTACAGCAGCCTCGGATTTTCCTTGACCTGGCATCTTCATATAGCTAGACCCGTACTACAACACAAGGGGTTTACCTAATGCTGCCAAATCATTGTACGCAGTGTGTGCAGGAACAACTGGAACAATATGTTTAACGAGAAGGCCAACAAATTGAGAGGTGGATTGCACAATGCCGAAGAATAGGGGCATTCTCCACTACGTACGCATAAATAATTAGATATTATATTACATACAATTAGTATAGAGATCAGTGACTTGAACTATCTTTGTTATAATAATATGTAGATCAAATTGACACTACGTTGATTTTATTGGAGATTCAAAGATTCAAAAGCGGTACGAGTTTTACATTCATTTTGTCTTTCAATTTTTTACCTAATTATAATATGCCATATGTATAGTTGTATGAAATATTTGGTCTTCAAAAATTTCGAAGAAATATGAAAACCCATGCGTATATACATATATCGTAAGAAAATCTTCAACGCGTCATTTTCTGCGCTCGCAAATTTTAATAAACGTCAAAGTGCGGGGATACGACCGCCCTGCGGCTACCCTGTAATCGTACAGTATACGAACGGCTAGAAAAATTCTTAGGTTATGGTCTGGTATACTTGGTAGGATATAAGGTATAAGGTAGGTTTATATATATACGTATAGTTGTTCTACTATACGCTTCATGGGATATATGAACGTTAGCTTTTACCGTACCTATACTGCCGGCTACACCAAGAGAAGCTTATGTAGTTTAGTTCAGTCGAAGTTGTTACGCTACAACGCTAAAGGAAACGCTCGTATAACTTTACACAATGTAATTACACAAAGCGGGCTTGCAATAACACAGGAAAATAAATTGTAAAATCGATTTTTCTCTTTTTCACTTCTCTTTTTTTTCAGCTTTCTCCCATCCTCCTTGCATTAAGATGACCACGACTATGTGTTGATATTTACTATATGTATAAGATTACATAAACGTATATTGGCGACAAGAAAAATTGGAGATGACAGCGGCAATACAGGATTCGATTTCCTTTCGAGGGACGAATTCGATTTGATTAAACTCAACCTTCAACCCTAGATTCTAGGGTTGAACCACTGCAATATTTCCGAGAACATATATAGATGCAGTTATAAGTATATGTTGTACATATGCCTGCGGGGTAACTATCTTCAGTCGTACAAACTGAGGGTATACACGTGAATTATTTACGCGATCGTTTATAGGTATAAGATACGGCAAGTATAACATTTCTGCATTGCTGCAGCAGTACGGTTGTAAAATAGGTACTTTTAAGGTATATAAGAGAGATAATTATCTTTAGTTTCTTACACGCTTGTTAACATTTCTTACGTTTACAACCGCAGGTATAGGTAGGTACGGCCATGTCCCGATTCTTGGTAATACCTACGCTACAAGATATCGCTAGGCTTTTTCTCACTTGCCGCTTGCGAACAATTCTCTCGCTCTCTCTCTCTCTCATCGTCAGTCTAACGCAGCATCTCACCCCGTTATTTTGCACTTTGCAAATTTAGTCTTTTCCCTCTTCAGTACTTTTTTCTTTCCCTTTCCTTTTTCTTCTTTCTCGAGGTTGATTAATTATTCAACATTATCATTTCCCCTTTTTCTTATTCATCTAGTTTTCCCCCGTATGTGCCCACACGTGTAATACCTCTCATCAATTACCGTATAGGTAGATATCGAAAACCTACACACGTTTCTGAAGTTAATTAAAAAAAGTATGATTTTATTTAGCGATGTATTATACCCACACCCATATTTGACCAAAAATTCATTTTTCCTCTGCTACCCGAATATATAATATATATAACTCATGCACAGTCCGTGATTATTATAAAATGAAATTTAATTCCCGTGCTGCACTGCTGCTGCACTGCTACAGCACCAACGCATTTTTAATACGAACTGTACACTTTAGAGCAAATATATACCTATATACCTATGGGTATATAAAAGAATTTGATAATAATGATAATCATAATATATATCTGCTCGAGATTTTGCAATTCCGGATATGCTGGAAATCAAAGTATTGCGTACGCGAAGAGAGAGAGAGAGAGAAAAGAATATTGCTAGCCAGTATATGCATATGACGTCAAGTAGGAAAGGTAGATACCTTGCGGATGCAGCGGACAAATAAAATCGTTAAATTCCACCGGGATTCATCTCATACTGCGACAGCGATGGACCGTAGAACCGACGGTAATGAACATCGTTTGAAATCTGTTAACGTCTAAACAAATATTTCGAATCCGGTAAGAATTATAAAGCGAGGGAAAGAGATTCTCTGATTGTAACGGCTGGTCGGAATAAAAAAAAAAGTAAAAAAATAATAATTAACAAAAACTCTGCGTTATATTCACGTGGGTCGGAGGTAAATTCGTAAATATAGGTACTGCCTATATCTGTAGGTGGCAAAGTGCGGGACACTTATCCGCCGGAGTTATACTTGGCGGTTTATTTTACCGATGACGAGGGTCCCTACAGATTAGAGTCAAATCAATATTGGGCAGCGGGGCGAGGCTTTTATCGGCTGAAAGAAATCCACCTCCTCTACCACCCTTCATCTCTTTCCCTTTTCGCCCTCGGCCAACCTCCACTCCCATTCCATTGCCTCAACAACGCGCTATGCTGAGCCGCCGTTGCCGCCGTTGCCGCCGTTGCCGCCGCTCCTTCGCCGTAACCCAGAAGAGAGATCTCCCCCACGTTCAACCAACTCTGCTGGACTTGTACCTTCTACGCTCCGCAGCTGAGGATTTACAGATTACGCGAGACCGGGGTTGGGTGAGTGAACAAGTGAGAGAGATAGATAGATGGGTAGATAGAAGCCGGAGTACTGGGGAAGGGGATGGAAAGAGGAGAGCGAAAGAGAGAAATCGAGAAAGAGACAGGAGATATACTGTATATATACGTATAGTATGTTGCTGGTTCGTGGCAGCGTGAGTCGGACGAGGAAAGGGCGACTCGACAAAGTCCGCGCGGACACGAAGCCGAAAATTTGTTCGACGAATGAGAGCGCGGGGATATATTGCTCCGGTCCAATAGGGTAAGCGATAGCTTTCATACGGCGTTATTACACGTTTATTATCGCTTGAGAAAAGAAATGACTGTTTATAAATAATTAGAGAGGTTTTAATTAACTCTCGAGACGCTTGGCCCGCGGCATTCCTCTTTTAATCACCCCGCACACCGCGCGTTTCTGTATACTATTTGTAAAACTAACCTATCGATCGGTATTAATCGTTAAGTCACCGTTCTAATTTTAACCCAGCGACAGAGTAACTACGTATACACATCGGTGTACTTCTTACTTTTCATTGGTATATATATATATATGTATTCACCTCGAAGTGACGCAGCAAGTAGGTACATCAAATCGGAGCAAGTATTGCAGTTCGTGTGGATTTGGAAATAATTCAACTTCTACGAAACATTAATATCTTTTTTGTATTATGTACTAGAATGTATCGCTCTGTGTGTATAAGTTGTTGATTCACACATGTTACGAAAACGGCTTTGTCATTTCAGTAGGTATACCTACAATATGTATAAAGAACTAGAAAAGAAACAAAGCCTGAAGTCACAGTACGGTTAAAAAGTTTTGCGCATCGTTATATTTGCCAATATATATATATATAGCATAATAGGTATGGTAGGTATAACTCATTCGGAATGTAAATGGCGTAAACTGGGAATATATTCTCACAGACTGAAGATAACATATTTTCTTAGCCTATCTTTGAGAAGATTGACTTGCACCGTTTACATTCCAAATGGCTCGTATTAGCGAGTTGTGACTAAGACGAAAAACAAATGTTAATTAACTATCGACCGTTCAAACGCGTTATTAACCGAATAACGTGTAATTGTGCAACGCCACGTGAAATCTACAACGTGGAAATTCGTGCAGATAGAAAGAAATATGCAGATAACCTGTGTAATAACGAGAAAGAAAGAAGAAGAAGAAAGAAAAAAGAAAAAACACTCGGAATTTAATTGTTGCAGGGTAAAATTCTCCAAGATTTATTACGAACGTTGATTCATAAAAAAAGGGAAAAAATAAAAATGGTCCGGGCCGAGTTGACGCTACCCCGTACACGTGAGTGTATATATGTACAAGTGCGCCAAAACCATTCCACAACACTAATTGTTAAAAATTGGTTATCTATGCGACCACGCATTCGGCGTTTGCATGTTACTCTCTGCCCTTCCATTCCACTTATGCATTTACCTCCGAGTGCGTGATCGAACGGTAGGACCCGACATGACAACAACAAAAAAGAAGGAAAAAACCGAAAAGGAAAAAGAAACACGGAATCGAGTTGCAAAGAGCCAAAAAAAATGAATGCAAACAAACAAATGAATTAAAACAAGAGAGAGAGACGCTATCTTGCCCTATCTTGATCGACTCTATAAATTTTTGATGACTTCGCGTTTCTCTCGACGTCGTTGAGTGCGTGTGGCTTATAAGGATAGGCCCCAGTTGGCTTTGGTTGGCTTCAATTGACTCCGTTTTACCACACTGGCCGTGGTCAGCAGCAATCATTATACATTCCATTGGCAAAGAGGAGTTACTTTTTTCTTTTCGAACGTTTTCTTGTCCGCCAAACGTATAGGTGGGTTTTTAGTACTTTTCGATACTAATACGAAAGTGTATCAGACTTTGGTTTTTGACACAACGGACGTTAAGTTCCATTTCATGCAAAATCCAACTTTCCGCACGCTCTGTGGAAATAGTACATTGCGCAACTATAATGCGCAAAATAGCTGCCGCACTGGTCTCGGACTAGTTGCGTATACTATTTTCCCCAAGTGAGTACGCAAAATCGCTTTTGCACACCCAAATGAGTGCGGGAATTTACTATTTTGCGCACTCAGTTAGGAAATAGTACTTTTCGATACCAGTGCGAAAGGATTGATTGTCGGTGAAGTGTGAAGTTTTTAGCCCGAGCGAAGCGAGGGTGAGAATCACACGAGTCGAGAATCATCTTTCGCACGTGTGTTGGACTTTGTTTTTCGATACAACGCGCGTTAAGTTGGATTTTATGCACCGCGCAAAATCAAACTTTGCGCACGCCGTGTGGAAAATGTTATGTACATACACTACCTCCCTAGCTCTACGTTATACCTCTATCTATCTACCTACCCGCGCGTGTATGAATTCCGTTTCCGGTTCGTCGATTCTTCGAAAGGATTTATTATTCTCTCAAGCATGAAACTGACTCGGGCGTGACTAAGGCCATCAACCAACATATTCCTATATTACTGACGAACTTTATTCGACCCACTCCTCGAGCCGCACTCAACTATACACGTCCACGGTTAAGCCGGATTGAAAATATACTTTTCTATTACGAGGCTCGGGGGTTAGACGAGGTTCTCTTGGCCCAGGCTGAGCTGAGCCGGGCTGGGCTGGGTTATACTATATCTTGGGTTAGATTATGGCGATAACCTGAGAATTTACGCGCCTCGACAAACTGTTCTCGAGGCCAACGCCGGAGATTCCAAGTCGCGGTCGTAAAACTGACGAATGAGAAATAAGAATGGAAATTGAGGCGAGAAAAGAATCTTTTCACCAAAATACGGGATTAATAAATTCCGGAGTCTAATCAGACTGTAATCCACTATAATTATATGATTTTGCTCCGCAATATATATATAATACACGTACCTACTTGCAATCTCAATGAGTTCCTAAATTGAAACGATTTTTTACTTATTCTCTAGCCTCGGGACTTTCCACGATGAAAGCGAAGGGTGAGACCGCCCTTGGGCTCTACGCTTTCGACCCTTCCTTAATTAAGTAGATTGGAAAGGCTACTGCAGCACAATGTCCTTAGGAAAAGCAAAGACTTTCTCATAGAGGGATAGAAAATTTCAGGCAATTTAATATTATATTGGGGCGCAGTTTTCTTGGCTGAGATGAAGATGTCATATACGGAGTAAGATAGATTTATACATCGCGATCGCATCTCCGATGGGTTCGGCTTTGTCGTATAGTACGGGGTACTGGACCCGTCCTTTACAAATAGACGAAGAATTACCTGGGCAGCGGGCGGTTCTTGTCTCTTGCGGGTTTTAACGTGGCAACTGTTTGTGAATATTGTATGCTTTGTAAATATTGTTACGTTGTAGGTCTCGCCTGCAGTCTACATATCTACATGTGTATGCATACCTCCCTACATCTACCCTAGATCTAGGTAGGTATATGTATGAATTACTTCTTCGAGCAAATGTTATCTTTTAAAATAAATGAACTTTACACAGCAACATATAGGTATAGTCCGCCGACCGCGGCTCCAGCTGCTTCCGGAATACGATATACCGAGCTGAGCGAAATCGTTTCCTGTCTAATTGACAAGAAATTGGTGCTAGACAATTGTCCGTTTAAAATAACCCTGTGGTTCATGCGGTATATCTCCGTACGTAACATTATGAGATAAGATCTCTCGCCCGAGCTTTTATACAAGGATGAATAGGTACAATTGGTTCCAATTGCTTTTTATCAAAGCACCAACTTATTATTGGGCTCCAATTGTAACGGCGGACATTCCAATATAGGCACCTATCTCCTTCGACGATCGACTCTTAATAAACTATATTCAAAACCGTCATTTATCAAGGATATATATAATCAATCGCCACCTTCATCACTGAGATGAAATGAAACAATTTATAAATACGAAGATTAAAAGAAATGAACAACGATATCTCATAATAGACGATATATCATATTATGTGTAACACATAAATGAATGCCAAGAGTTGGAAAAACCTTATCTGTCTGTCATCTCCCGGGAGTGGACGGCCGATGAGATTGGCGAAGAGAAATGCGTCTCCAGTCCAGCTAATTGACACGTTCGACTGGCTTTTGCGTCCAATTTCCTCGAACTACCAAATAGCCCTTCCATTACGACAGTCCGCCGGAGCCGAGGGTATAACTACGCGGCCCACGGGGACGGGGAAGGCTTTACAGAATTACTGGCCCGAATTGATATTATCTTAGAGATAATGTACCGTTGTCGCTTCACTTACTCGCATAGCGTCAACCTTGTGCACACCGCATACGCATGGGTCAGGGTGAAAGAAACCGAAGAGGGAGCTGAAGAGAAGACAAGTTTATCCTTTTTAACATTATGGCCTTTGTTTAATAATTGATGCCTGACTCATTGACGAAGAAACGAACTATGAAATCTTTGGATATAAGGAAACCTGTGAAATAAGGCAGGTATGTGTTTTTAAAGCTATCATTTTTGGAAGACGTTCCCATACGATCGTGTTTCGTATAAATTACGGTTTTTGTTCGCGGTGAATTGCAGCTAACTTCGAAAAAGTGACGGAACAAAACCGGACGATCTTCGATTTGCGCCATGGCCCATGAATCGCCATCTACAAACGCGTATTTTTACTTCAATAAATAAATCAAGTCAATTTGACTTATTACCGCTTGCATTTCACACTAAAACTATACACTGTTAAAAATGCGGTGTTAAAATCGGTTGAAATGTTCGTTTCATGCGAAAATAGAGTTTGAATATGGTTTTTACATGATTCGAATGTTATAAAAACCATATTTAGACTCTATTATCGCATGACACGAATATGGTTTTGGACGTATGTGTTCGGAATTGAATTGGAATTGGCGCTTTTCATATTGTTTTCGCGTCCTCGACGCCTGGGCTCGGATAATAATCTAAATGTGTCACCCCCACCCCTTTTTCGACAAGAAGGAGAGGAGGTGGGCGACTATTAGTGTCGAAAAATCTCAGACGGTGTTGAATTGACTCCAGATAGTGTTGAAGTGACACCAACATGTCTCTCTACAAGTCTACACCGATTTTACGCTAAAGTCAAAATGAACGGTTAAAAATAGCAGAAATAGCATAAACCCCGGTAAAAATTGACCGATTATGAATAAAAACTGCATCCCAGAATGCGTTGGTGTTTCTCGAACATCTTCATCGTAGTATACAGCTCCCGTGTGACACTTGAGAGGAAGATATGACGGGGTGTACCGTTTTGCCTCGAAACCCGAAACAATACTTTTCTTCATAAAATTCAAAGCGCTTCGAAGACTTTTGGGTTTGTCTTTTCTTTCTCTTTTTTTTTTTTCTTTCCGAAACCAATTTATTTTGAGGGATATACCTTGAAATTTGCTGAAACTGTTTTCCGGCAGAGTAAAAAGTTGTTTGGTTTGTTCGTATAACATTTTTACAGCTCGTCAAATGTTAGGTGTACCATTTTGACCCGGTTTCCCCTTTATAGGTTCTATAATAAAAAGGAATCCAGTCGGGTATTATCTGTTTCCTATATACCTACGGGGAGACAATTCAAAACTTTACCATTACAGTTATTTTGAAGGAAGAAAATTTATTCCTTTCAGTGAGGTAAACAGGTAAGGTATAAGATATAAGATAGGTATTTTATAGCTATACCAATCTATAGACGTATAAATTTGATCGTTTATATTCAGAGTTCGCGGTGACAGTAGGTAGGTATTTTAAATCCTTTTTTCAACAGAATATATGATAATACCTCCAACCGCGTGTATCTATTTGATTGAATTTTCAATAAAGGTATAGTGCCACGATGATGTCAACTATAAATAAATCGATAAATTTCACAGATCGATAGTGCAGATTGTTCGGCGAGAATATCTATACGAACAAGACCAACGACTTGTGCTTGACGCGAAAAACAAGTTCGATAAAAGCGCGCGAATCGGGAGTCTTTATGTCGGGATGAATTTTTAATTTTTAGCTGGAATCTCTTAGGTCTATTGAAACGAAATGAATCTCGTGATAAAACATGTTTTCAAACAAATCTATGGATCATCAGGCGACGTTTTTCGGTAGTAAATCAATATTCAAATTCTAACGATAAGAGGGAGAGTATTTCGGAAGGTGAGATTTTAACTCCTGCTTGTAGCGCCATGTCGTAAAATAAAAATTTATACGAGCTATATTCAAGGAAAAAATTTCCGTATACTTTTAAGTCGTATAAAGAAGTTTGTCTTTGTGTAGGCGTACACTTGCACGTCAGTTGTCGACATCTTTGAACCGAACAGGGGGAATATGCTGAAGTAACATCTGCGTTAAGCTTAGACCCAGTCAGTCAACTCTCCACAAATGAATCGTAGGTAGATTAAAAAACATATGATACGTCGAAGCTCAACTCCTCATTGTTGCAAAAGCTGCCTCGGATGTCGTCCCAGATAAGTTAATTATTCAAAGGGTGTAAGTTGAGTATGGATACCTAGCTACCTACCTACATGCCGATATTGTTACAGATCAGGTGCGGAGATGCAGCTGATAATAAAAAAGTAAGTTGAGAGGTGAGAGAAAAAAGAAAAATAAGAAATCCTCTATTATGCGGACGCGGACGTTAAGAAGCTGGAAGCACTCTTTCCTTTCATACATACATATAGTACATACATAGTGTGTAGGTACGTATGGGCCCAGCTCTAGCTGATTGTGAGTAAAAGTATTTGAAAGCTAGTCACGAACTTGAGCGCACACAAGGTTTCGTTAGGTTGAAAATGGGCACTCGCTAGTTTTAAAACTACCTGCAGAGAAACAGCAAATAACTCAACCTGCTGCAGCTATACGCGGTCTATTTGTGAAGTACTGCAGCTGCAGCAGTCCGACGTTTGACTTGGTGTGTAGGTAGGTAGTTATGGGTAAGTATGTATGTAGGTAGGTAAGTATGTATGTATGTATGTATGTATTTATCGTCGCGAACTAGAGGAGAGACACTCGTAACATGTAACACCTCACTTTCTCTCAACATGCTGCTGTAGAAACAACGGGGTTCAAATATATAACGAGTAACGAGCTAAAAAGGGTGTTATTAACTACACGGAGTTAATCCTCGTTGTAAACCACCGCGCACCGCGCTGCCATCTCTGCGACTAAATAACCCCCTACTCATGGGATCAAGTATAGTTTTAGGGGAGGCTCACTTTGAGTTACAAATTAGAAGCTTAACCAGCTTCAAGATGCTCTTAGCAAAGTGGTAAAATAATGTTTCTGCATTATTTAATCGTTTCAGAATATCGTCATTCGCATAGATTAGCTACGTTTATACTTTTATTCAATCAAGATATATTATCTCATAGTCATCATCGCCTACGTGCAGAGGGGGATTCAGAAGTGCAAATCGGAATCAGCTCTTGCACTTGGAATTCTGATTCGCATCTCTACGTCCTACTAAATTTTCAAATTTCTATTTACAACTTAAAAAGTTTAAAAGTTTGCTAAAAATGGATACAATGATCGGTTGATAAGAAGTCTTGTTGAAGATGGAGTATAGCTATACGTTGAAACCAAAATCACGAAGCCCCTGAATTCTAGGATTTAGAGATCCCAATTAGAATTTCGAAAGTCTAGTTTGCGCCTGAACTCGCTCAAAACTGACATAACTCTTAGTTGTAGGTGCAGCAAATCGGAATTTAATTACATGCACAATCCTAGCTTCAAATTCTAGTTTGCATCTCTGCATTTGTATTCTGCAGCTAGAACTTGTGGGATAAAACTAAAATTCCTGTTCCGAGTTGGGCAGTGAAGCTTTCATAGCTGCATAAATTTTTTTTACCGAGTTCTGTAAAGCCCGATATTAGGTGGGCAATAATCTAAGGATCCATCTGGATTCTAGAGGCTAAGATCTCGAGAGTAGCAACGATGGCCAAAAGCGGTCGCGACCATTTCTTGTTGGTTCGGTCTCTACGTAGCCTCGAGGATACGGTTTGGTTCACCGGTCGATTCTCGTGCACCACTTCTGCTCTCTTCCTTGAACGATTTATTGTCAGGCAGCTAGCTAGCGCTCCGCGGTTGGCCTCCTGTGTTTTTATCCTCGTAAAGACCTGGAAGATCGTCTTGGAACGCCCCGGGGCATTTGGTCGACAACGACAGCCGCGTATCCCCGATCACCCTGCTCCGACGTGTACCTATACGTATTATAACAGCCGCCAAGATCCCGTCGTGAAACCATCGTAGGTATGCGCTGACAATCTGTTCCCTCTGGAACTAAAGGTCTGCCCTGGCACCGCGGCGGTACTTGTACACATTATAGCTCCGGGTATTATGTACACCGGCACCGGTGGGTATACCGGTACAGAGGAGCTACAGCGTTGCAAAAAGATAGGAGCTGGCGAAAACCAGTAAACGCGACAGGACTTTAGATGATTGAACTCACCTCGAACACTCCCCATTCACCAACAAGGAATTCCAATTCTCTGTAATCATATTAGTGTCCCAAGGAAGTGGGACACTTACGAGTTACATTCGTCGAATAACTTTCGAACGGGTTGAACTATTTTCACGAAATTCAGTACCCGAATAACTCGGTTCAATTCTCGGCCGGGTATTTAATTTCAGCTACATGCTTCGCCATAGGAACCAGAGTTTTCGAAAAAGACATCCATCGAGGGTCTGGTCCGTGATGAACCGATTTCTTCCGGAAGACCAATAATAATAACAATGCACTGGATAAGGGAATAAAATCCTGATATGACGACTATAACTAGTAAGGATTAGGGCCGGTTGAAGTCGGCTTAGTGTTTTGATATGTACGCGATCCCGCATATCATGCGAGCTTGCAGTTTTGTATATAAGCTTGGCACGCAAATATTCGTTTCTAAGATGTAGATACAGACGGCAAGGAATTTGTAATATTCTCGTGATACTTTGGAGCAATGCGTTTAATCGTCTCATTTCACTGTGGGTGGAATTTAAAAGCTGCCTCGCTGATCGTGACATACGTTATAGCTCGCGAAACGATATATTGCTCCCCACTAGTAAACAGTTAAATTATATCTTCCACATCCACTAGGTAGTAGGTGGATATAGACTTCCATGAATATTTATCACCCATACGAAATCATCGACAAATATTTGACTCAAAGTTCTCCCACTTCAAAGATTCACGATTCCACAAAATATTTCTTACCTTGGATATGAGTCATGGTCGCGAATCGTATATCCGGACATATACTACGAACTTTTAGACAGACGAGTTACTCGCGAGGTGCTCTGATTGTAATAACTACAACCTAACCATCAGGACGCGTTTGAATATCAAATATTTCCGAACGGTAATCATCCCTTGTGTTAAATCAATACAAACCACAGTCGTATGAGCTGGCATTACGACTATATTAATACGTACATCGCAACACGTAGATAGGTAGTAAAACAGGATACATGTACCCAGCGAATATAGCAATGTGCCGCGACGATTTTCTTGCACCTCACCACCGGCAGGAAATGATGTCTACCTCGCGGTGAATAAAGCCGGGAGCTTGTCGAATGACCTATAGAGTATAGACTATCTTGGTTGGAGAACTGGAGAATGCGGTCGGCCGCGTACTATAATGGCGCGCTAGGTACTCAAGGTACTCGGATATATGCATATAAATAGGCATATGTACATTATACATGCATGTATACAGGAGCGAAGTACCAGAGGGCGAACATTCACAGTATATACCTACGGCGAGAGAAGAACTCCCCTAAAAGATAAGCCGGCCACAATCACGTCGTATAACCTACCTATACACGCTGGATTTTTATAGGCGTATGCTAACATGGTTCTGAAACTAATTATACAGATTCTTATACATATGTGTGAGTCAGGATGTTTAGAAAAAATCAAACTTTTGCTTTTTCTACTCGCACCGCTCTAGACGCAAAACAAATCTATATATGCGCTCTATATATTTCAACTCCAAAAGGTGGCGTAGGCCATTTTTCTATGTTTATTTAACTTGTTGAAGCCAAACCGACTCAGAAGAAGATCGCTGATTCCAGATCTGTAGACGCAATACAAAAATTCGATATGGCGTACGAAAATCGTGATAAGGAGCCTATAGTTTCAATAATTTCGATCCACCATTTTTCATGTGTACTGATTTCGATGTGAGTCAATCTACTCTTCATGACTCTTCTCCAACGTAATGGGCCTATCATTCCGAGTCTCTGTATTCTGGCTTTAGATCAGAAACGAATAACCAGAAAAACCCTTCTGAGTGAATTCAAGAAAGTTGCGACTGTAAAACGAAAATAATTACTCTGAAAATTGACCAGAAGAAAATTATTTATTCTGAATGAGAAGTTAAAATAATGTCTATACATGCGGTAGGACAGGAGGAACATCCATACGGTGAAGGCTGCATCCCGATGGACTAGGTGGAACTCCAGCTAGTCCCGACTTTGAAATAAAATGCAAATTCGCGGAGCAAAGCGATATACACATATATATGTGTGTATAGTATAAGGCGCGGCGACATCGCGGGACTCCCTGTTATGAATATTTCAATTCCACGTCAAATTTGGTCTCGCAAGGCCGCTTGCCGACGACGGTCCCGTATGTATTTATATAGAATCCCTTTGCAGGCGTAGCTAGGTATCGGTTTAAACGTACGACACGGAGATACCTACCTTCGCGCCTCTATTGCATACGTAAAATATACAATACAATTTATATGGGAGGATATATGGTATACATTCGTTTCCTAGGCTAGAGTTCCTTACTCCCTGCACCCTTCCATACACCGTCGAGACTACACAGCAAAGAGCCGCAGCTCCTCTCTCTCTTGTTCAGCCCTGCACATTAATGGTGTACCCAAAAAAATCAGCGTCATGTAACATGAACTAAACTCTGCTGCACCATCTGCTTGGAATGCAAGAAATAAACGAATTGTTGATCATTGTTGCGTTGTGTGTTGGGCACGTATGCGATCGTTCCGCGAAAAAGCGTCTGCTTGTCGTCTGCTCCATGGTGCGAGTTGGAACCACGCTACACGATTTGAAAATCTAACCGCAGCTATGTTCGTGTATACCCCATTAATGTACAGGCCTGTACATCTGAAATCCATATGCGTATGATATTAAAAATGCCCCCAGCCAGTACATGCGAGGATTTCGAATCGGTCACAGATTCTCTTTCCCTTCACTTTGCATATCGCGTTTCGTGTTTCGCGACTGCAATACTCAAGACTTGTACATTGCCACAGAGTTTCGACTGATCATCGAGTCATTGACTTCTTGAGTGGCTTGAAAAATTCTTTGGTGCAGACGTTTATAACGAATACGCTGGACGTGAATTGGATCGTTACGCATCACACGCACAAACGCACATATATGTACTTACATGGATGCCGGTATATCTATTTATTCATCGCATACTCCATAGAGTCGCGTGAGATAGCATATAGAGATTGTGCTTTTGAGATGCCAATCGGTATATCGACCGATCGACGTGTCGAGCATTTCTGAACAACTGCCAGATATCTCGACTGCCGCTGCTTCTCCTGCACAGTTACCATGCTGAACGGTTTCGGTAGTTTCATTGGTGCGTGTGCAGGCATAGACATCTGGGTTATATTATCCTTGGATCTGGACTCCTCCCGCAGTTTCGTATACATATAGATATGCCGTCGAGATTGGTTGGAATAAAATTGAAGATTCGCCATCCCCTGGGATAACCTAATATATATGCTCCCCGCCGAACGTTGCAGCGATTCAGTTATTTCATACGCTGTATACACTATACCCTGTATTCGATATATACCTATAATTTATGCGCAGGAGACTACACCTTATTCTCGAATACGAGTATATGTATGTATACACACATAAAGTTACGCCTACGTATGTACGTACGTGGAGGTAGGTTATAACATGAGAAAAACAGCCGTTGACAATGCACAGGGAAGGCCCTTGCTCTATACCGTCCTTAAACTCCTTCCGAACATCCCTCTGGGGGATTTGCACATAAAATTACAGGTTGTATCAGAGCCACGCGCGTATTGATGCACGTGTCTTCCGGTCACCTATAAGCTCGCCCTCAGCTTCGATGATGAGCTATAAGAGGAAGTGAATGGCGTAGGGGATATACTGTTTGGATTTGGGGGAGGGGGAGTCATCCGTATCAAGTAATATATATTTTAGCGAGAAGGGTGAGAGAGGGGGTGAGTTTCGCGTCGCGGTGGACTTACAAGGGCCGAATTTAAGGGCACCATCAAATATAATTAGACCCTGGAGAGTGGCGGGCTGCAGAGCCCTTGGGCAAAATAACCCCCTTACAAAATCAATTCCACCCCTGGTATAGCGGCTAGACCGTTCAACGCAGCGAAACGATACATCACGAATACAGCACGAGGCCCTTTCCACCCTCCCACGACCCTCGAGTCTGGTTATTGCCATTACAGGGACTCGTGGGTTACATCCATTGTTACATCGAGGAGGACCCTCGTGAGCCTTAAGTACATTACATTATGTACGAAGCATAACAAGGGCTGTTCAGAATTTATTTGCTGGGGAAAGAAAAAGAAAAAAAAAAAAAAAAACGAGGAAAAGAAAAAAGAAATTAATTTCCTACTACGGAACACCGCTTTTGAGCTTACGTACGGGTTATTGGCTCGTCAAGATCGCTTTACCTCGATATGCCAATGATTGTTGGAATCATTTCACGGGGTACGTTAATCTACATATTAATTTAGTACTAAATTATGCAGGACCGCGTGCGTCTACTAATATACCAACATACTTATACCTGCGTGTAAAGGAGGTAAAATCCTTTTTCCGCCACTCCGATACTCGTTAAACTTGGGCTGTTCGAGGTTTACGATCGCGTACCTTATACCTTGGCTGAGATTTCGGTTGAGTTAATTGGAAGAATCGTTTAAGAATCGTTGGCGTGGATCGGCAGAGTAAAATTTGCAGTCGAAGACCACGTTGCAGTGCCTGCGAATTAAGTACCTGCCTATTTTATACTTCTACTTACAGCTACAGCTAGTTTGAAAGGGAATTAGCTGTATGTGTATATTGCGAGGTGTATTCGAGGGGTTCGGGCTGGTTGGTTGGTTGGTTGGTTGGTTGGGTTGCTCGACATCGCCAGCCCTGCTTAATTAGGATTTAGTTGGATAGGGGTCGCTCGTTGCCCTCGAAGCCGGTCGTGGTGTTAACTGTGCAAGATTATACCTAGATAAACTAATTAGGTATCTAAGATCCGTGAATTTCCACACGACGAGCTATCCCACCCGAGTTAGTTTTAGTTAGTTAGACCCCATCTTACACCCCCCCAACGGCAAGTAGGAGACACCAGCCCCTACTCGTTTAGAAGAGCCGGAGAAATACCCCACGGTCGAATTCTGTCACGGATAGTCACCTAAACCAAGAAATTATAATTTACGGTTCATTCATTGTCACGAGGTTAGTCAGTAAGTCTTATCTGAACAGCTGTGTAGATAGTGAAAAGTGACTCTGACATTTCTCAGAAGAAGTGGTGATATTCTTTGTCCAGATCATAAGAATACACTTTTTACGAAGCTAACCGCATATCACATCGTACTCATCGCAAACGTATAACAATAGCCGTGAAATAATAATATCAAGGGAGAATTTCCTGTATCTGTTCAAAGAACAGAACAGAAAATGTGAATATTTCTGAAATTTTTTCTTTCCAGATCAAACCCCACGCCGAGTTAGATAATGAAGCACGCTTGAGGGGGTAAGCGATCTTTTTCATTATAATGCCAGCGCTGTCATATCACACTGTAAATCTGAAAGGAGGATGTTCTTATCCAAACGATTATTCCTGTAGCGAATTATGTTACTTTCGAATATGCGATGGCAGAAACCATATTATCTAGGCAATATACATGTAGCAGCATTACTGTATAAAATAAATAAAAAGTATTAAGTAAATATATCATTTTCACATCTGTATGCGCACGAAGTACTGGGTAAATTTTTCTCTACACAACTGTGGATCACAGAAGCGTTACCATATTGGTGCAAGATTCCTGCAGACGGGGCGGTAAATAAAATACGTACAAATTTTCGCTGCTATAGTTTTATACATATGTATATATGTATGTAAAATATACAACAATAGGCAGTAGTACGTAGGTATGTATGTATGTATTCATGTATGTGTATATGTGTATACAGAACGGTGGTGGTTACGGCTGCTTCTCCAGCCTTGGGAAGCCGCAGATGCCGCGCGCGGAAAATTGCGAAAAAGGAAAAACAGGAGAGGAAAAACTCGCCGCCTCGGTTTTTTCCCTCTTTGCTTCTATTTCCGTCTCCCTCTTTCTCTCATGGCCTGACGCGACTATTTCTTACTATTTTATCCTCTTTCGGCGTTATACTTCTCTTTGTGCGGGGGTGGGACTGGGTTTTGTCTTCTATAGCTCTGCGACGCCACCATCCCGTTGCTACTATATCAATCTCCTCGGCTCCGAGTTTTCTCCCCGGACCCTGGTAACCCCTCGTGAGCTTCGTGTTGCCACTTCATTACCTCGTGTACGGAGAGTGGTACAGTCCGTTCAGAAATCCTTTTTTCCTACAATTTTACATCCGATACGTATATTCACTGAATAAAATGTAAATATACATACACAGATATATAGCCCGCAAGCGAAATTGCTTCGCATGAGATGAGGAGAGGCAAGGTGCAGGGGTAAGGGTTCGGTATATAGATACGCGGGTGTCGAACAAACGAGATTCTAACATC
Source organism: Rhogogaster chlorosoma (assembly GCA_944452935.1). Lineage (NCBI taxonomy): Eukaryota > Metazoa > Arthropoda > Insecta > Hymenoptera > Tenthredinidae > Rhogogaster > Rhogogaster chlorosoma. Next base: position 27,219,445 of record OX101797.1, read on the forward strand.
CCTCGCCTTAACTAACGCTTCGCCCCGTGTTCGACGATCCGTTAATTACCCGGTAGCAAAGTGGCCGCTCTCTCGCGGCTCCATCGACAATTCAAGTCGCGTCGTTCGACCCTGCAGCAGCACTACCACCGGAGCGAGGGACGTTCAAAGTTTAGTGCTATTGACGTAGCTCAACAAATCCACCACCGCGCCCTATGTGGATGGTCCAACCTTTGTGTAGCGGAGCGTAAGGTCCGACGGACGGTCCCGGGTTCGGATAACTCGAACCCCGAGTCATCCCTCTGGGCGCCCTTACCCACATCCATATATAATTAGGCGATTTTTTTGCCCGGCAAAACTGCACGTATATTTATGTACCACGTTTCCTACTACTCTGAGAGTTTTTGATGCGAAATAAATCCACCGATCCGATCTTGTTACGTTTATTTAACTTTTAGCAGCCTGTTTTTTTCCTTGCATTCCACTCCCTCGAAACTCACTCGGGAGGAGTTTTTTCATTGCCGATATAAAGCCAAAAAACGGGAATTTGAAATGGTGGACCCATCATGACAAAGATTATAAAAAGTGGATTGATTTACGTTGAACTAGTGCTAGACGGGTTTTAGGGTCACTTATTTCCAATCGAAAGTCAAGTTACGAAAATTTAAAATGACACATCGAAATGGTAGCATGAGTCGCATGAAAATTGCTAATCAGGGTTTTCAGTGTTCAATTGAGATTTTTCGGTTACTTCTTACAATTTTGGTACACCATTTTGAATTTCTCTATTTGGACTTGAAATCTGGAAACAGCGACCCAAAGAACCCTTTCTGATTGAGGTTGAGAAAGATCGGATGTCAGGAAAACTGTAGACTACGAAAAGTTGAATAAACATAGAAAAATGGCTTTCGCCACCTCTCTGTGGCAAGATTTGTTTTATGTTAAAAACTAACGTTCAGACTGATGGAAGTAGACAAAAAAGAAAAGGTTACGTTGAGAGAAGTGAAAGTTCCGAGTCGTTTACGTATTTGTGTTTTTTACCCTCTCATGCAATATATGGCGCTTCCCCCACCCCAAGTAGTGTCGGTTTTCGTTACATACTGATTCTCGCCTATTCGATTAAAAGCCAAAGGCGCCAAAGAATTTTCACTTCAAAAATGCAAATTTTAATTCAGACATCCTTGAACACACATCAAAACTATACAATCAATGTCTTCGTGTCCGTGACCGTACGCGGGCACTAATTGTCAGCGATGAGTGAGCAGTGGCTTTGTGATGTCAGGATGAAGGAAGATTGTACATTCGGGTTGACATAGGCGTCTATATAGACGACGCGACGGCTACGTGTGCATATGTATTGAACATTTCTATATATATGTACTATATACGTATTTACGAATACGTGTGTATATCCGGAGATATACGGAATACGAAATGTAGGTGCTACCTACTACCGCTTTCAACAAGGGGTTAGTAAGCGGGGTAGAATCCTTTGAGACGTGAGAGCAGCAAGGATGGAGAGTGTTTCCTACCCGTTTAAGTATTTTCTATCCCTTGCCTCGTCTTTGAACCGCAAGCACGTAGCTTTAGTACCTAAATTCCACACCCCGTGGATGTAGGTATATACATATATGTTTATGAACGTTGTATATATATACCTATATATATCTACGTGGTGAATGCGAAGGGTAAAGTTAGGTTATGTGAGCTGGTGAAGTGAAATGACAACGATGCCTTTCGTGGAGAGTTTCGAGGCTGGTTTTATGCCTTGAATAAAAATTGACCACGCGAAGAGTTAACGGAGAACCACTGGCTGGTACCAACCTTGTGGATAGAAGAAATATTGGCCCGCATCTGGCGGTGAACGGGTAGGATCGCAAGAAGGCGACCCTTTATCCCTTCCACCGGCCTCGATATATTGCTTAACTTATCAATTTCCGATAACCCTCGGCGAAGCCGGGCGGGTAGCTCAAACCGCGTGAAGTCAATCCAAGAATTTCGATTATTAAGTTAGATTGACCGACGTTCGAAACTCAATTGCAAATTTTCGAGAGGCAAGAGAGAGGAGGGGGAAATACAACGTGTCAATTTTGACGGAACAGGTGCTCGACGCTTCTGTGACAGCGTGTTCGACGCGTTACAGCAAGGGAGTAGGGAGTAGGTGGTAAATGTCGGGGGTATGAGGGTTAGGGTACGCCAACATGGAATGGCGTGTTGAACATACACACGGTTAGCACGGCTGTTGGCACGGCGAGTAGGTACGGTAATGTTGCCCAGCCGGATGCTGGCAAGGGCTGGTAATAGCCCCCCGCCTTTCCCGCTCGGTGCTCCCGTGGTGGAGCCAAACCCCTCGTGATTGTATCAACAGCCTCATCAGCCTCATCCCAGCGCCCCGACGCCCTAACGCCCCAACGCACCGACACCCGGCCGCGGAATTTAACATTTACAATTTAACGTGTACAGCGGTAGGCTCTCACCTTCAACCAGCTTCTGTAGGGTACGGCTGTAGGTATATGTGTACACACATAGTAACCGCATCGTTTCTCCTTTAATCTGGGCCCTTTGGATCTATTAGGTATCAAAAATTTCATCACGTTTCGAATCACTCATAAAGGAGCCTATCCGGTTGACTTCATCGATAGTGTAGAATAATTTTTACTAGGTTTATGAGAGAGCGTGAATTACCTATTTCAAATTAATCGAATTATGTCCACACAAGGAGCTCTCCGAAACCACGATATTTGGAATATGATCAAGATATTGTTCCTTGTAATTTAAAGAGAATCGCGTAGCTTTTTTACATTCGAAAGCTTTATTCAAACAGTAGGAAGTATCACGTGATTTTGGTTAAATCATCTGCATCGACCCCCTTGAAGAACTCAACTCGTATCGACGTTCGATTATATTCATCCGCATATGCGTTCCCAGTTATTAATTATTGCCAATTTCGAGATCAAACCCGTCATGGAACGTCAACTGTGACAGGTAATCGACGTCTGCAATGGCAGGTACCCACGTTTTGCATAATAAGTATGCGCGTGTTATCGCTGATGTTTATTCGGTGATACGCCAATGTGTGTTCAAAGCCTGGAATTGATTTTCACAACGAGGAAAAGGTCTCTCCTTATAATAGATGAAGATATGGGTAAGAAAGGATAGCTGGAGTTAAATATTCCGTAAAACTGTCGTCTCGTCTCGACGGCAGAGTTCTCCAAATTATTTCTCGCTTTTCTTTCCTCCTCGAGGTATAGGTACGAGGAACGTAAATTTAAATTAGCGTGCTTGGCAACGAAGGGTGTCTCGCGCGATGGCTGGTCGATAAGTTACCGTTCATATCTTTGCCACCTGACTCTTCCAGTGAAAATATTTCCCCGATTTCTTTTCGCAGGAGTTACGCCCGACAATAGATCGGCGAACTTTTGACAGTGTTAAAATAGCAAGCTAATAAATTGACTTTCGGACATCACCAGTCCATTCTAGAAAACGGACGTAAAAGCCCTGACCGCAGGAATCGTTTGATTATGCAAGAAGAATATTTGAATGAATACACAGTTTTCTGATTCCATTGCAAGTTTTTAACAATCGTAAATATATATATAAAAATATAGTATCTGCGAGAGCAATAGCCGGCGGAAAAACTAAAGCTACGCCAATGTACGAAGCAGGAAATCTGCTGGAACTCATGTATCGTAGATTCATTGGATTCTATATCAATAGGCAAACACGTGTTGAGAGCGTGTCTAACGCACGGAAATACAGACATCGAGCTCGGCTAGTTCTTCTGAACATAAACCCGAGAACGCGAAGATCCATAAAACGTTCCTATACAGTATCATAGGTAAACGTATAAGATCGTTCACAGGCTATCAATCGCATTGCTGAAGGAAACACGGCTTGGCTGCGGTCATATCCTGAAGAACTTTACCCGTATGGTGTAGATAGGTTACATATGTATTCCTATACGAGGAATTTCACCGCGTGGGATTTTTTCATCCCACTTTTCGTTATTAGCCGAGAATTTTGACCGTCACCCACTTGCAATGTTATGCATACTAGAACAGGCAATTCACGGTCGAGAAAAATTCCTTGGCACTATTGTATCTTCATTTATTTATTTATTTATTGTCTTTTTTTTAGTTAAGGCTCAAGAATCCCCATATCCATATTCGTGTCTTATACTTTCGGGTTGACACTCAACCTGTAGTTATATGTCTTGCCGTGCGTGTCGGTAAGGCGTTGCTTAAAGTGCAGTGATTTCAATTTCACGCCTAGTAATTAGTTTGTGAAATTACAGTTTTTCACGACGTGAAATTGTCGTACGGTTTCAGTACACAAGTTCTTCAATCTATGGTCTGCAAGTTGGTTACGATGCCGACTAAATAATCTCTTGGGTCACATGCGACTACGCGTAATACCTAAAGAGCGACTAAATAATCTCCCATAAATTCCTAATTTCAATTAATTTCTTCACGCGTATTCTTGCCCGTTTCATCAACCCTACAGTTTGAACGAATTTGTGGCTTGGAAAAGAACGAATGAAACTGAAATGTGTAACGACAAGAAATCTTTTTGGCCAATGTTTCTCTTCCGATCCCACTTTCGGAATCCCCTCGTGTCGTTCGGCATTTATCGTTCCGATTCGATTATTTGCTTTTTTTTATACCAAAAATAGAATGTTGTTTGTTCACGTTTCAGGTTTTAGTGAACGAGACCCGCGGTTTGAAAATAGATCAGTTTTCTCTTCCTGGTATAAAATTCAATCAAAGGATCCTGGGGTATAAGGAATTGCAATAAACGATGCTATCGCCATCACCGTCGACGCCGACGACGACGCCAACGACTCTGGATATATATCTCGCTCCTTCGTTCTTTTTATTGGCCATTAACCCTCGTTTTATGATTTGGTTTAGCGCCTTTATTTTCGCTGCTTTTTTCCTCTCCAGCTCCCTTCCTGCAGCTATTCTCTCCCAGTATCTTCCCGGGAAGAGGGGTCATCTATATGTATATACGGCTATACCGCCCCGGTGCCTTGGTTGTAGTAGCATCTCGACGCCGTTCTGTCCGACCCACCCTACAGCTCCGGCCAGTTTCACAGTGCGAAATAAAACGGCGCTGCTGCACTTTGCCCTTATTACGCCCCGTTATTCATTCCGCCTTCTTTTATTTATTCCTTCGTTCATTTCAACGTTGTCTCGGCTTGGCTGCAGCTCCGCCTTCTTTTATCCACGGAAGCGAAAGAAGATTAAGTGAAAAGTTGCGCTAAGTACTTACCGGGGAGTCCTACTCTACAGTTGGGATTAGCGCCAAAGGACTGGGCTTGTGTTTCGTATCGAGTCATGTTCTTCTCCGCGATATAGTACGTGGATTTAGTCAAAGCGATAAAATTCACTTCCTTCTCAATTTACTTTATCGAGATGTTTTTTTTTTTCGCCTGAGAATCTTTTTCCTAACTGACTGCGTTAAATTCGATATTGAAAAATGAGTGCGCAAAATAGTACATTCCTGCACTCATTCGGGTGCGGAAAATCGAACTTTGTGCACGCTGTGTGGAAAATAGTATAGGCAAAACGTGCCCATAATATGTGTCTCCCACACTCGTCTCTTTGGTCAAACTCGACTCGTGCGGGAATCGCATATTTTGCGCATTAGTTGCGTAATGTATTATTCTAGTAGCTACTTCGACCGTAAAAGTGCAGGTCGCCACCATGTTAACAAAAACTGAAGTATATAATATAAGATTCGCAGGTAGTACTTGAATCGGTGCACTAGACCTTGAAAATTGCAAATCATAGCCAAGATGCGGCTGAGTTGTTTTGAAATGAAAAACGTCAGCACGGTTCAATTTGGCAGAATAATTTCGCGAAGGTAAATGACGATCGGTAGATCACGTCACGTAACACCCTGTGGTCATTAACAGAGACGCGACAGCGCCGGTGCTAAGCCTACAAACAGGATTCGGCGGTTGTATCAACTGTCAAATAATCTTTTCCACATGGCGTGTGCAAAGTTCGATTTTGCGCACGCCGTGCGTACATAAAATCCAACTTAACGCGCGTTGTATCAAAAAGTACTATTACAGTATTGATGTGCGTGGTATACATATGTATGTGCAGAGTAATCGCGTATTGGCTTCCGAACTATATCGTATACGGGGACGGCGGACAGAACTAAACGCGGCGTGGATAACGACTGCAGTAGATACAAGATATACGGACATATCTAGATGTCTTGGTAATGGTAATCACAACTTTGATGGGTGCAGCCTACTCTTCGTTGTGAACTACATATATATATATATATACCAAAGTTGACGTATAACCGCGGTTACATTACAAGCTTGTTTGGTTCTGCCCCAGGGGTTTCGAGGCGTAGGATGAGGGTGGCGATAGGGGATTTCAGAGTCGATAGTTACCACAAATTGTGACGAATTTGCTACGCTTGTAGTCGCGTGCAGTGCGGTGCCTGCAGTATACCTCGATTGCGTGTCATTGTTATAACAGTAATTTAAACGTTGTAGTTTTTAGTATTTATACATGTAGGTCAGTATATGCATTACAATTATAGAACGCTTTGTCGTTGTATTCATAACTAACGTAAGCTTAGTTTCTTATCTTTTTGACAGGTACATACCTATACCCATACCTATATACGTATGTGTTCCAATTTTAAGGCTAAGTAATTGCTATATATTCATTTGTTAGAACTAAAATCTGAAAGAAAAAAATCGAATTTTTATACATCTTCTATTCAAAATATAATTCCCATTATATGTATTTGTGAACATTGTCCCCGAATTTAATTGAACAAAACAACGTTGTTAGTACTAAACAACTCTTTATTCATATTTAAAATTATTACGATAAATATGTACAACTGCTTCTGCTTCTCGATATGCTGGCGTTTTTTTGGCTATTATGGTGATTTTACATGATAAAGGTAGTGAACTAACAAATCAAAATTCACGTAAGAATGAAGCTGTTGTAATGACTGGAGGAACTCGTCCACTACCGCGTTTAATCGAATTTAAAATGTAATTATTTTATTTTTCTACCCATAATAATACAAATAAAATTAGTTAATATGTTCGTTAATTATTGCATGTGTTTATTTTTAATAACAATTTTTAATTGACTTTTGTATGTAAATGCACAAAAAAGCATACTCAAAGAAGGGCCTATACATGCACTTGTTGAAAAAAAAATGTTGAACAACTTGAACTTTTGAAACGTTCTCTTCCTTAAAATATTTTTTTAGGAGGACTCATTATCTCCCTATAGAGGTAATATTCTTTATTTCCCTAGGGAGGTGATGAGGTCCATAATAGAAATGAGCGATTTTCTATCCATTTTACATGCAAGACAAAGGGCCTAGATTACATGCACGTATTGAAAAAAATATTTCAACAATAAATAGTGAAGAACATTCGAAGAAAATATGAAAAAGAAATCGATTTTTTTTTTCACTATGTTGCAGCAAACGGATCAAGCTGAAAATTTCACCGTGTAAAGAAAGATAAGAAAGGAGTTTTCTGTGAAAAATTCGTGACTGACACCCCAAAGAAACATATTTAAATATAACGACAAAAACTTTTTCATTTAAACAAAAAAAAAAAAAAGGGATGGTTAAAAACTTACAAAAAAATTATTTTTTAACGTCTCTTATTGATAATACTTACTAAAAAAATTTTAGTTAAAAATTATTCAGTAGAATAATTACAATAAAATAAATGCTGAAAAATACGTTTTTTTTTTTCATTATGTCGTAACTCTTCGAGCCTCTTCGAATTTTCAGGAAAAGTTTTTTTTTCAAATAGAAATAAATCAGCTATATGGATTTTCAAGAATCACTGAGAGCAGATTTTATGTGCTTAGGTATCCGGCTACACCCTTTTTTCACAACTGATTACCACCGTTCTGAGACGTAATTAAAATTATTTGAAATTTTATGGAGCTTTTGAAAAGTTTCGATAAACGAAGCGACCTGTACCTGCGACAACCTCGAAAATGAAAGCCCATAAAAATACTAAAAGCACAGTTTCGTTATTCCAACGATCATTCTGAGATTTCTAAATAGATATCGGAAATGAACTTGTGACGAATGAATTATTCAATAGAGGATGATTTTTCTGAAAATCAGTGCACAGGTACCTACAGATGTATAGGTATATATACCCGGTACGAGTTATAAATTTCATTACCTAGTTGATTATTGGGTAGTTATATGGGAAGTACAGGGTCGGGTATACCTTATACTTATGTATCGTGACTGATGGTAGTTTCCGTAATCTATATAATGTGTAGATTATACTGAATATGGTATAAAATAATGATGGTAGGTATAACTAATAATTGAACATCGTACGGTTCAGCCAGCGAGCGGTTTTAATGCGACGAACGGCGAGTGCCCGTAGAATATATACCGAATAACTAATGACGTAAAGACCGACGTTGCGGAAAAAATTAAGCCGATGTTTTGAAAACTTAACTACCTATGTAGGCTTTATTAATTAATTTTCCTCCATTTTCCGTCCACCCTCTCGTACTTTCGAGTAATTCCGGTGGCATTATTCCAGGCACGTCTGGCGGTGGCCGACTCACCCTCGCCTCTCATCCCCAGCGCCCACCTCAACCCCGTGGCGCCCTACCGAGGGTGTGTACCCTTGTTCGTCGTTTACTTTTTATCTCGGCGGCGGAAAACCCGCCCACTTTTCACTAACACTCGCTCGGTCCCGTAGTCCGCCTTTTCCTTTTCCTCTTCCTCTTCCTCTTCCTCTTCCTCTTCCTCTTCCTATTCCCTTTCCTCTTTTTACCTCTATACCAGCTCACTTCCTCATCCCCCGGTCCGACTGCTCTGTGTGCGAGTCCCATCTTTTCTCTCATTCCATTTCGCCCGACCTTTATTCCGCTAAAATCCGCCGGGATTTTGGAGATCGCACTTTCCTATGGGGATATTATCAGATTGCGCGGACTTTTTTTTGCTTCTTCATTCCCCTATATAGAGAGATGTATAAATATGCGAGGGAATGGTGTATACATACATCTATATATATGTATATAACTATATACCATGCCGCCTGCCGTAATGGGATTTCTTTCGCAACGCATCTTTTGCAGATCTGCACTCGCGTAACTGGTATAGTATGGGTTTGCTTTTCCTATAGCATACCTATGTATGTGTACCCATACAAGTTATGATATATAATCAGTAAAAAGGTATATATACCTATTTCTGTTAGATATAGTTTACCAGGACGAGGGGTGCGGCGTGGGCGCGCGGTTTCAATTGCCATCGACTCCGAGCTCGACCCCGCTTCTCAATTTCAATCTCGTCGTTTTCACCCTCCGTCAAACTGTCCAAAGTAGGGTGCAGGAACAGTAGGCTTGTTGTACCCTTTTCAGGATTTTCAACGAAGCAATTTTCGATCGAAGCACAGGATCGAGTGGTTCCTACAGGAATTTGGCAGGGAACCTGTCCCCCATCTCCCCATCTCCCCATCTCGCTACATCTATGCTGCAGCTGACTGTAACTGCACCCCGCATACTTGATTGTATGGACGATAGGGGTTGGTCGAATAATGGGTGTTTTTCACACCGCTGACGTTTCGTTGGTTGCCGAAAAATCGGGTAACAATAGTTGAATAATCGTAGATTAGTATAGAACCATGAATTGAGATCGCTTTGACCGTTCTATTGTTACGCTGCAGGGATTAGAGGCGAATCTCGATTCTGATCTTGAAGAGATGTGTCCTGAAAAACCTGAAAGGATCTGAGTAGAAGTTAAGCCCGATATCTCTCCTCGTAGTCTATCGTAATCAGGAACAATATCCGATCGGCCTGGTCAGAGTTAAGCGGGACTTAATCCTCCCCGATATATAGTCGTTAATTTGATCAAAGCGAGCTTTGACGCGGGTAAACACGAAAACACGCGTACGCGGCCACAAGTGGCCTTCGTTACGTCATCGCTAATACCCTTTCGCTCCATGCTGCCGACGCCACCGACGCCGCAGTGCCAGCCGACCCGTATAGCCGGGTAACGCGTATTACCTCTCTCCGTCTCTCTCGAGCTCAACCTCCCTCTCGCTCTCTCTCCTGCTGAAACTTTCAGTAATTACTGTAATTAGTCCAATTAACAGACTCGCTTGAGCGCGCCCCTCTCCTAAACCCCGCTTCATCTCTCGCTCTGACCTCGCGCCGGGACTCGGTGGCTACCACCCTACTGAACCCCACCGCATCCCATCGTTGAGGGATAAAGAGGGCTGGGGTAGAGTAAGAGAGAGAGAGAGGGAGAAAACTCTCGTCGACACGCCCGACAGAGAGCAGCGGTTCGTCGGCGCTCATCCGACGCGCCGTCAGGGTAAACGCGCTGAGGCTTCTCTCTTCCCCCTGAAACGGCGCGTTCTGCTACGCTACCACGCTTCCGTACACAGAGGAATCCGTCGACGAAAGAGCGAGAGAGAGTGAGATAGCGGGAGAGGAACGGAGGGAAAGCGCCTCGGGTAGGAGTTACATCGCTCTTAACACCTTCTCCAACGGCGTAGCCGTCGAGGATTTAAACCTTAGCTGTAGCTATGATACGTGCATTTGCCGTACGTACACCTTGACTTACGCGTTACATCGTGTTGTAACTTCGGCAGGAATACGAGGTCAAGGTATGATATATACTACGTGGCGGGTTACGTGTTATCCGTTGATCTGTCCGCAGGTATACCTGTGACCTACTTTTCGATTGAATGTCATTTTTTCCACATTTTTTCCTTCACCTGCCCAAATCCAACTTAAGGCGCGTTGTGTTAAAAAACAAAGTCCGATACACGTGCGAAAGATGATTCTCGACTCGTGTGATTCTCCACCCTCGTTTCGCTCGGGCAAGAAACTTCACTCTTGTCCACGAATCAACTTTTTCGTACTAGTATCGAAAAGTACTATAGTATATTATGCACCTTGGGAGGGAAGTAGGCGTTTTGTGACGAGCACGACATTTGCGAAACGATTCCTAGGTCGAGCGCGTCGAAGACGTGCAAGACCGCAGACGAGTATGCAAATGTCGCGCGAGACAAAAAATGCCTCCCCGATCATGGTGCATATGATATTTTTTACAACATATGCATGAAAAACGCGTATTTTGAAAAAACCATTATTAATAGTTCTTTTTTCCCTGTGATGAGTTGTTTTCCCTGTTCCGAGAGTTTTTTTTCCCTGCTACGAGTTTTTTTTTGTCTGGTTTATTTCCCAGGTCTGAATACAGCAACTTTTGTCCCGCTTCAGACGCTTAAAAACCCGCAGTTTTCATGCATGTGTTGTAAAAACGATATTTTATATAACAAAAGCATGGTTGACAAATCTTTTCGTAAAGAGGTTACGTTGATATCGTATGGAGTACAATTATACGCATGGGCCAAGAGCGAATGCGCATGTGCGGAGTACGTATTTGGGCACTTTCAAGTCCTAGGAGTTAAAAGTGCCCAAATACATGTTCCGCGCATACACACTACTCGCCGTCGCAGGAACGGTTACTTTAGGTACCGAAAACTAACACGAAAAGCGGGGTAAACCATGCTTGCGCTATATAAAATGGTATAAGCAACACGTGCGCACAGGTTTTCAACTCCCGCACGTCGCTAAGCCCGGGCGACAAACTCGATTTATGCGGGAATCACCGATTTTGCACACTAATGACGTAATGTACTCAGGGTGGCTAGACACCTGGAAAACCTGAAATTGTCAGGGAATTCTCATTTTGGTCATGGGAAAGACTAAAAATAAATTATGATTTTTTTAAAATTCGAGTCGAATTTGAACTGGATGTAGGGGTAATAAACTGAACGATTTAGCATTGAATAGCTTAAAAGGATGAAGAAAATGTTAGCGAAAAGCTTCGTTTTCGGTCCTGGAAAACCAAGAAATGTCATGGAATTTTGTTTCCTGAAATTTGTGGCCACCCTGTTCACTATTTTTGCTTTGAAGAATCATTCTATTGAGTTGATTCTTCACACTCGTTTCTACACGCATTTTCAGGCATAATTCGTAATTATTTGAGCTTTTATGGACGTATGGATCGATTGCGTATCGAAGAAAACGTGGTTGTCGCATCGTTCGTCGAATCTTTTTCAGATTTGGTGGAAATATTCGAAAGTTATGTAATTTCGGGACAAAGCAATGATATTTAGAGACGAGCTTTTATCGTTCTGAGCACGTGACATACTTTTTTTTTCTCAACATTTACAAAGACAACATTTACAACGTATCAAAAAATTAAATTCGTCAAAAATCACTTGGTTTGCTCTGGAATTACATCAATGTATATAGGTAAATATTCCCTTGAAATTTTAAGACGTTTCGATAAACTATGCGACTTCTTTTTTTCAGTATAATGAATCTATGCAAGGAGAGAGCTCCATAAAATTTCAAATAACTATTAAATCATTCCTCAAAATAGCAGTAACTGTGAAAACTCTTAGTCCATAGAGAATATTTATTCAAAGCGTATGGGTACCATTGATTTAAAAAAGTAGTTGCTCCTAAGGTGTAGTATACGCACCCTTAGGCTAAGTATAATAATATGTGAGTTTTATACAACGGGGTAATATTTGAATAAATCGATAATCGTTTGCCGCCGTGGAATAATCTGATCAATATATTCCGATGGGGTTATTAGAATGGCTTCGTCCGAAAACTCGAAGCTTATGGTCGATCATAAAATTTTGTCAAAATCGATTGATATTCTCAATTCCATAATGTATAGTTTATCTTGATCGTATTTCGCAGAACTTAATTTGTAATGTACTGAAGCATAATGAGATTCCTTTCACAACACAGAAGCTACCTCGTCGTATTATTTAATATTTCCAATAAATTACCTTGATTATTGTCGAGGGAGGACAAAATCTCGGGTATAGACGGTCAGGTGCGAGGAATAATATTTATTGACGTTTCGGTCGTATCATGGTCGACCATCATCAGAAACTGCGAATAACATATCGCGAATTATATAATGTCAAAGACTGTAAAATCTAGGAGAAAAAACGACATACTAAAATACAATGAGAAACCTGTTGATTTCTGAGACGAAAAGAGAACAAATGCATGTAAAAATAGATACAGTAACAACCCAATGATTTGAAAACCCTAATATAAGTAAGACCGGATCCAAAAAATACAAAAAACTAGCGTTTGAGACCACATGAAATATACAATGCAGTGCAGATATCTGTTAAGCAATCTTCAACATAGCTACTTGTTTAATCGAAAGATGATGCGAAGGTGAAGGATTCTTACCGAAACAAACTTCAGGTTGCACCTAAGGTGTTATAAGTACGGCGCTCAGCGAAGAAGTGAGATCAACCGGAATTTAAAGGTGATCTATCGATCGAGAACAAATAGATGTAGTTAGATCTATCGATCCCGTATATCAACAATCTGGAATCGATGTGAAATAATGGCGGTAAAGTTCAAAATAGAAATGTGTCACCTTCTTGTCATCTTCCAATTAAACAAACAAAGGAGCATATAGGCTACTTAGGTTATCTAAATCTGATCTCTTGTTTACTGTATTGGCTCTACGAATGTGCAGCATTTCTTTTAAAATCCGATGGTAAGGATGGGATTCATTGGAGAGGATTTTGACGCTATCAAAATCAAATTTATGTCCCATCGTCAAACTATGGTTAACTAAAGCAGATTTATCCAGATCTCTGCATTTGATGTTGTATTTGTGGCCATATAACCGTTTGTGAAGGTGTTGTGAGGTTTGTCCTATGTAGCACTTATCACAACCAAGGCATGGAATCTGGTAGACAATATCTGATTTATCAAGCAACGGAACCTGATCTTTTAAGCGAGAGAAAAGTTTACTGGTGGTGTTGCAACTTTTATAAACTGATATGATGTTGTGCTTTCTCAGGATTTTACGAACTTGTTCCGAGAGTCCATTGACGTACGGTAAGACGGCAATACCATTTATAATCTCCATGTCGTTTTTGCATCTCTCTTCATATGACAATCCGTTGTATAATTTGTCAACCCTTGAGGCAAAAACCTGTTGTATTAAAGACAACGGATAGCCGTTCTTCTGTAACGTATCGCTGATTAGAGACAGATTGTTCTGTCTAAAGGTCGGTTCCGCTAACTTTAAACCTCTATCGGCTAAACCAATGATGACACTTTTTTTCTGATTCAATGGGTGGTGGGAGGAGAAATGCAAAAAACGACCGGACCAAGTTGGTTTCCGGAACCAATCAATAGATAAGGAGCCATCATTGTTGTTGATAACCGACACGTCCAGAAAACTTAACTTTCCTCCAGACTCCAATTCATAGGTGAAGTTAATCTTAGGATGAAAGCTATTGAAATGATCTACCAACTGATCAATGGAGTTCGGATGTACCGCTGTGATGATATCATCTACGTATCGTTTATAAAACGGAACCTGGAAACCAAGGTTATTGATGACGGAGTTCTCTAAGGTTTCCATAACCAAATTAGCTAACGCGGGGCTAATAGGAGAACCCATCGCAACACCTTCAATTTGCTGATAAACCTTATCTTTAAACATAAAATACGTGGATTCTAAACAGAGCTTAACACCTTTAATAAACTCCTCTAAGGGGAGCAAAGTATGTGACCTGATCTCAGGCCATCTTTTATTAATACAGTCTAGAGCTAAATGTGCCGGAATGTTCGTGAAAAGCGACGTGACATCTAAAGAGATCAATTTAAACTCAGGTGGAATATGGCTGTATTTGATCGAATTGGCAAAGGACCAAGAGTCCTTCGTGTGGTATTGTGACTTGATTATTGTCTGTAGTATATGGTTCAAAAAGCGACCCTTCGCCGCGGAGGAAAATTGTCGATATATAATAGTTTCTAGCATGAGAATACGCTTTTTTTTGTTCTACGCGTTGTGAGATATATACAGCTGCAATTTATCTATGCTGGGCATTACGTATTCTCCATTGCCTACATAGTATAATAGTCAAGTGTAGCTCGGATCCAATATAGTTTCTCGTCTTTCTTCCCTTTTTTTTTTTTAAAAAAAAAGAAAAGAAAAAAAAGAAGTTTCGCTGTCGGTACCCAACCCTCAGCACAGTACACATCTAATATTTTAAAGATGTTGCTCGGCTCCCTCTCGTCGTCAGCCTCATTTGAAATTCTTTGAATACCCGTCCCGAGACGACGGCATAAGAAATCTGCAAGCCCCGGTCGTATATTTTAATCAGGATACACCCCCTCTGCCCCTGATCCGCCGACGCCACCACCTTCGCCTCCCTCAACTCGCCCTCGTTCCCTGCGCTCCACGGCGGAGGGACTTATAAAAGGGGAAGAAGAAAAAAAAAAAAAAACTCCACCCGGATGAAAAGAAGTGAATAACTCTGGGATAAAAGCCGAATAAATCTTTTTATTATCCCACCCCGTAGCCATCTCACCCCCAACTACGACGTCCGTATACACGCCGCGTTTCCCACTGCGCTCCGAATATATATGCGTATATATTTATATGTATATTTTTTATATACGTACATGCGAGACGAGTTGTACTACCTACACTTGTATACGATAGATATTCATTTACAGGTAGGACATATAAATATCGTTACATACAGAAATCTTTATAGGTAAATGTAAAGGATTTGAGACTTGGATGTATTTCTATTCCCTAGCAACTGCCTCGCCCCTTATTATTATCATTATTATCATTATCATTATCATTATCATTATGATTATTATTATTATTATTTTTTTTTTTCGTATTTTATTTATCAATTTCATCAAAATATCGATAGATATACAGGGTGACCCAGAACCCCCGTACCGCATATTAAATAGGCATATTCCTTGTCGAATTCTAAGACGAAAATTTCTTAGCGAAAAATTCCTGAGATCAACTGTGTCCGAGTTATCGCATATCCTAGTTATTCACTGCCCCATGGTTTTCGGCAGCCAGGTCATCCGCTCCATAGTTTTTCATCCTATACGTCAACCACACAATAGTTCTTTTTTTCATTAATTTTTTTTTCAAGTTTTCACTAAGGAACTTATTCGTCATAAAATTAGACAAAATGCGGTACGGGGGCTCTAGGTCACCCTGTATATAACTATACCTTTAGCTATCTATGTACTTACCTATCTACCTACCCTTACGTCGTTATTATTTTATTGACTTTGTATATACGAGAGTTTTATCTGTCGATATACCTATGGGCGAGTATAGATGTATAGATAGTGCAGATGTGGTATGGATTATTCGTATATCGATACCTTATTGTGTTTCCATAATATGACTCAGTTCTCCATTATATATCTAGAGCCAGACAACTGCGGTCCGCACTGTTTGCTCCGGTGGAAGTTTTTCCCCATTATACTTATTGACATTATCGTCACTGTTGCGAACGACTATACGGTACTAGGTATATAATTGGATAACGTATACACGTATTACCAACCACCCTTTTGTTAGGGATTGGTTCAAGCAAATTAACATTCAATAATGGAATTGATATCGGGCGCAGAGGAAACTCTCCCTACGTTAATTAACAGATATACAATTAACCGATCGGTCCCACGCGGATATATGCAGAACTTCGTATACCTAACCGAATTATTTTTAACTTACATCGATATACTCCGACTATCTGAAACCTCGAGACCTTTCTCCTTCAGTTTTTTTTTTTTTTCTGGAAATCAGAATCCTTCTGAACTTACAAATTTCTATTTGCAACCTAAAAACTCTGCGGGGAATCAACTGATTTTCTGATTGCGAGCTAGAAGTGTGGTACTAAAATACTCCTTTTCGTCACAAGGACGTAAAGCGCCACTTTACGGCCGAGGTTAAGTCGTGGCAGGAGCCAAGCCGAGACGCGCCTAGGCGCAGGCTTTTGCTACGATTGAACACGAGACCGGAAGTGACGCTTAACGTCCTTTTGACGCATACTATTTTTTTTCCATCCCGTATGCGAACGACGACTTTACGAGATTCGCTCAGCTGACTGTAATTCTGCCGACTAGCACTACCATTTCGTGACACCGCGAATGACTAGCCGGCCGTAAATTGACACCTCGACTAATGGGCGGACAGTACGACATACTTGAACGTCCTATGACGTAAAAGTACGGCCTAGAATCCACTTTTACGTCCTGGGCTGTGAAATAGGGGTTTACGGTTCGCTCAGTGGCCGTAAAGTCGTCGTTCACATACGGGTATGAAAAAAAAAGCTCTTTCGATGATCGGTAACCGTTTTGCTAAAGATGTATTTACGGTACAGAACCGTAAACATAGCGCGGCGTTAACACAGAGTTGCACACTCGAAATCGATTCCGCAGTGTTTAGAGCTCGGATGAATAAAAGTTGGGGATATTTATTGTTCTGTGTACCTTGTACTCACCTAGCTGCAGCGCGTGGGAGTATTGGCTCGGCGAATTGCCGGCTGACAGATTTCCGTGTTATGTTACCAATTCTGCCAATAATACCGGGTCCGGGAGTCGTTCATCTCGAATGGTATCGATATTACGGTTTCTTAGCTCCTGCATCAGCAGAGAAGAAACGGTGGGTATAGGTATTGCGGACACTATTTCTTCGGGTGTCATACCTCCGCGTGGCGCACATTTCATTTAGCAAATTGGCAATAAATAGCGAGAACCCCTACCCATAGAACGAACGAAGAAGTAGGAGGACCCCGTCTCTTTCAACCCTCGAATCCCCAAACTCCCCAAGCCCCAGAGCTCCCCAGCTCGCATAATTCCCGAATTAAGTTCCGCGAGGGTCGACTGGGAAGTTACGGGAGTTTCGACGCAGCTAGGGGACTCGGCCTCGGGTGTCTCCGCACACACCTGCCAGCAGCGTTACTTCACCCTCGGCAATCCTTCCCTAAACATATATGGGGAGGAAAACCGTGAGAGACAGAGAGAGACAGAGATAGAGAGGGGAAAAGGGAGAAAATTAGAGGAAGTGAGAAAGAGAAAAAAGAGAGACCAAGTCGGTAGTTGCGGATGTGGTCGGTAGCACGCGATCGTCAAACGCGAAGCCATAAACGTAAACAAGGACTGTTAGGTTAGGGCAGCCTCCGACTGAGCGCGCTCCTACAATCAGAGCTAAACATTTTGCACCCTTCATAAGCGGTTCTCAACTCTTGAAAACTTATCAACTTGTACGGAATCGCGTGATGTTTTAAAGATCGAAGTCAGTCTATTCGAGTACATATATGTACACTTGACGTGTTTAATTATGACCGATATGAAGTTGGCCATACTGCTTCTGTCTCTTTCCCTCTCTATGCTTAACCAAGAAGGATAGAGGGAGATAGAAGACTGCTGCCAACTTCATACCGGTCATGATTTAACACGCAAGGATACTCGACGATCTCGTGGATATTGGAATTTTTCGACAAGGCAAGAATTACAAGGTAAGAGGTAATCCATCAACGTTATTAATATCAACGTATATTATTGGTGCATATGGTATGCAAGAGCAGCGCGCGTTTATGCGAAGACGAGTGAAAATAATAATAATTAGAATGAAAGCTGGACGAAGTATTCCGACGGAAAAAGAAAAAAGGTATCACATCTAACGTGATGGACAGAAAATAAACTAAATAATACAAAATACCCGTCATATTTCCTCCGCGTACCGTTCGGTTCACATGCATATATAATAAACGCAGCATCAATCTTTAAGCTTTGCAAGTTGAAGTGTGAAGTGTCATGCCTCAGCGTTACAGCTCCAGCTTCACGGTCTCCCTTCTTCCATTCCCACCTCCACATCCACCGCCACCTCTAACAGCACGAGATCAAAGAACGACTTCGCGTTCTGACTGCTGCGGGAGCAGCTAACAACGAGCACATACGCGTGCGAACACACGAGGCACGTCGTACTCAGAGACATAGAAGCTGCTGCAGGGCGGTGTTCTGAAAAGTGAACTATGCGCCAGTGGTTCAGAACTGCAGCACTCTCGTCGCTCGTCTTTCATTTTTTGATGTTTTTGTACGATTTTTATTTTCATATCTTTTTATTTTTCTCTCTTTCTTTCTTTATTCTTTTCGTTTTATTATTTCTCTCTCGTCTCGATATGTGCAGAGCGAACGACGGTACGAGGTAGGTACCCATATAGACGCATACCTACGTATGAACGAACATATAGGTATACGTACACCGATCAACCTACCTTGGTGCAGAAACGTGCATCGAGCCGAACACGCGGCCTTTGAAATAGGTATTGCGTACCGGCGTTCTTTGTGAAAATCGCAAAAGCGTTGAACACGCTCTAGAAGTTACTGGAAGATATCTACCTCACGTTGGACAGATTTTACGCGGGCAATGCACCTCCCTATATATTTACACATATAACACATACATACCTATACTATACATATAAAAATATATATGCACGTATTACCTAAGACGGTATCTACTTGGCGCGCGCGATTCGCGATTCAAACACGGAACAAATCCTTATATACTATGTACACCCATACGTATGCAAATATAAGGTATATTCATGTGGAAGTAAAGAGGAAAACGCGGATAAGAAGAAAAAGGTGCGATCATTTGTTGTTATACCTATATACCCACTCTGCTCTCGCGGTGTATTTAATGACGTCAGATGGTAGCTGGTGCTGCTGGTGCTGCTGCCACGTTGGACTAGGGTTCGACGACCCAGATGGTTTGCCCCGTCTGCCAATTAGCGGTTTACAAACAGAAACTGAGATTAACACGAGACCGAAAGCAGCTAGCGTGTGTATTTACGCTCTAACTTCTTAACGTTGTTTTCCTGCTTTCCACGAGTATACTATTATACACGTTTTGCCTGTGCGAGCAATATTTGCCTCTTTTGGGAGCAAAATTCTACCCCGAGAATTGTTTTTTTTTTTTTTTTCTCGCTTGGAGTAAGAAATGAGAACCGTTGTTATTAAACATTCGCGGACCTGTTATCCGGCGAATCCTTTCAGCATGATAAAAAACAAAAAACAAGAAAAAAAAAGGGGAAGGAAAACACGAAACGTCGCGTTATACTTATAGGGTGAGAAATGGTGCCGGGGGGAGAAAGAGTTGTGTGCGCACCGAGTGCTAACCTCAATTATACGAAGGAGAGTTCGGCTTGAGTTCAACACGCGACTAATTTGGGAGTAAAAATTAAAGGGTTAATCTGACCCCTTTCTCGCATTCCCTATTTATCTCTTTCCGGTGAAATAACGGGCTTTCGGGGTTCGAAATTCCACGACACGACGATCACACGCTTCGTATAATAATTATGTTGGTATCCAAAAACCGCAACGAACGGTTAATAATTCTTCATTTGCTTTAAACTCTCGAATCATATTCCTACTGCGAAAAACTCGGAAAACCGCAACTCTATTGCCCGGACTTATTATTGTTTCATTTTTTTTTCTTCAACAATAATTAAACCCATGCATAATTTCACTCCGAGCGCGAAACCGGTAGGTATATAATGTATACTGATGTAGGTATATGTATAACCTTATGTATGCACAGTTATATAAACCTGAGGACGGTATATATACAGGGTGACCCAGAACCCCATAGTTTTCTGGATCATCCTGTATATTTATACGTATGGGGGGGGGGGCAAAACGGGGTACTTAAGAAAGTATTTTTTTTTTCAACCCACCCTACTATATACTAAATTTTTTATACTATTTATATAAATTAAAGACAAATGAATTACCTGAACTGGAAATAATTTAGTACAATTATTATTCATAATCAAACAATTTATGAGAAAATTAAATAATTTTAGAATAAATTCAAATTTTCTAAATACAATGAAAATAACTTGACAAATTATTTTTTTTTGGTATTGACATTGTTCATAGTATAAAAATATTTCTATTTATAATTATTTACAATAATCACTGGTGTATTCCTCAACTACTTTTACTACTTTTTTTTTTACTTTTAACTACTTTTCCATCTTGCCCCACTTTTCCAAATTTTTATTTTCAACGGGCGCAGCATATTAATACCGAATACGTGTCTAGGGACTAAAAAAAAAAAGTGAAATGAGTGAGAAAAATTAGGATTATGAGCATTTTTTTCTTAAGGGCTCATCGTGCCCCAACAGTGATGCAGTTATAGAGGGTAGAGAGAAAGAGTATCTATGCACTCCCATGCTGAATGCATAGGGATAGCTGCGGCCGAAATTTCAGCCACTAGCCGCACTGGTGCTGCGATTTCCAGCATTTTTGAAGGAGAGGGGGTTTTCGGCGGCTAGAGGCGCATATATCTGTCCTTGAAATTGCATCCGGTGCACCGCGTGATGGAAATTAAGCCAGTCACTATTTTTAGAGATTTTGGCATCGCGTGTAAAGGCCGAGTGTATACTCCTTCTCTCTACCCTCCATAGCTATGCATGTCTCAAATCGTCAAGCTAGTAAACACATTCCGCGAAATTATCGAAATCGCACAAAGTTCACCGCTCATTATTATACAGGGACTTTCTGTGGAGACGGCACAGTTAGTTCCATTAGCCACCGCCACTACACACAGGCACGCTTCGTCCATGTGACAACCGAAGACTCCATGCTTATGGTTGCTATACTCTTTGCTCTGTTCAAGCTGCATCATTCTTTTTCTCGGTTGGTATCCCTGGCACACGGACGAAGCGTGCGTGTGTTTGGTGGAACTAGCTGTGCCGTCTCCACAGAAAGTCCCTGTATTTGAATTTTCTGTTTTATTGAAAACAAATGAGGACCACCTTATTGCACAAGAGTCGAGCGGTGAACCATGTGCGATACCGATAATTTCCTGGCATATGTTTACCAGCCTGATCCGAGACCTGCATCACTGAAACACATCCGAGGAAACACACGGTATAAAATATACATATACATACATATATGTATGTATACTTATAACGTCTGAGAACTTGAAGGAATAAAAAAAAAAAATAAGAAAAGGATAAAGCTGAACCGAAGTAGAAACTAGACGGCGAACTGTCGGGCAGAATATAAAGCTTGGTACCATTCTTCATTCAAACTTTTATTCCCTTGGCTTATATACGTGTTTTATTTTTACGTCGTCTTACATCGGACTCTCGTCGCTTCCAGTGGGGCCGCCATTTTAAACTTTATACTGCAAGCCGCATGTTTATGAACGCGTACCCGTACTTTGTAGACGTAGATAGGTATCTTCCATATCTCCTGTACATAGAACATGAACCTATCCCTCAGAAGTAGATATTGTAGTGTTCCCGTTTGCTAAGAGAGCATGCGCGTGTATGTGACATATATACCTATACATCGTATCTAGTAAGTATAGATAGCTAGTCGTGAAAGGGGTGGATATGTGTGCGAAGTGGTTCTTTGTCCACAAGGGAGTCTGCCGCCATTCAACTATCGACAAGCGGTGTCTACGAAGTCATTCATCTGGTATCTCGTATCTGAGAGACGCGAATACTCGAAAAGTCGGATGGAGTAGAAATCTCCTCTATACTTCGCACCTGCAGAAAGATCAATAGTATATTATGCACCTAGGGAGGGAACTAGGCGTTTTTTGATGAGCGCGATATTTGCGGAACGAGTCGTAGGTCGAGTTCGCAAATGTCGCACGGGACAACAAATGCCTTCCCGACCATGGTGCATAGGATATTTTCTACAACATGTGCATGAAAGACGCGTATTTTCAAAAGAACATTATTAGTACACTTTTTTTTTTCCCTGATACGAATTTTCTCCCGGGTTTATTTCCCAGGTCTGAAAAAAGCAGGCTTTAAGATGCTTAAAAACCCGCAGTGTTCATGCATGTCTTGTAGAAAAGTATATGTTTAATTAAGTTACAACCTACAAAGAGAATTGAAGCGAAAGATCGTAATATAATTTGTCTCAACTGCAAAGGACGCAAAAGTTCTTTTCTCATTTTTACCCCCGTATCGGAATAACACCCTACTATCTGAACTCTTGATTCTCGTAACTCGATACATTACGGCTGGGTATACGTTCGTGAGAGGGTTTATATTCGGGGGTTTCTGCACGCGCGCGTTCACCCCCTGGACCCTGCGAGAATTTATTACGCGATTAAATTGATAATCAAGTAAATTTGACACCGGTTTATTTTTCCGGTTAGGGTAGTAGTGGTTCGGGTTATATTGTAAAGACTTTGTGCTTGTTACGAAAGTCTGAACTAACAACCACGTTATTCTTTATGATTCGTATAGTCGGAGACACGTGCGCGGTTCTGTTTGCACAGTCTTAGAAATTAAATACTTGATGCGAGGGGTTATAGTGAGCGCAAGCTTGCGTCGATCCATTAATATAAAAGTTAAGTCGGATCAAGGTTGGTCCAGTGGTTTCTTTAGTCAGGTGGCGCGAGCTTTTTTGCTCCCATACTCCCAAGGGGTCGCCAACCCCTGTCTCGTCACAGTATAATCCTTAACCCTTAAATATACGATGGCATACGACCCTCGCCCTGTCGTACCGGTGCGAGAAACTCTGTTCCCTGCCTCAAACTTGACATCATCACAGGTAAGTGGGTATGCGCATATCGTTTACCTCTAATGAAGAGAAAAAAAAATTTCCCTAACTGGGTAGATATACGCAAAATCGAATTGCTCATTTGGAAAAAATAAAAACCCAACTAGTGCGGGAATCACCTATTTTGCGCACTAGTTGCGTAACAAACTATTTTTCCTGCCCGCAACTTTTATATATAATATATAATCCGAAGAGTGAAATGCTGATCGAGTTTTTCGGCAAGGAAAATCAACAACTAAAGTGAAAATTCGTGTGATTAGGGAAAAGGAGGCAGCATATAATGCAGCAGCAGGGTGTCGGGAAGCAGCCTTCAACTTTTGACCCCTCCGGTGACAACCGCTGGCATAAGCCGCACTTAATTTGCGTTGCAAAATTTAGCTGCTTGCGGGGGAAGAAAGTATACCCTTTCCGCTTTTCGCTTGCTGCTGCAGGGCTCAAGGGTGGCGAGAGAAAAGTGTGCTTAAAATATTAACGCCCCTGGCGCTTGTGCAGGGGCAGTTGTGAAAGGAAGGAGTTTCGTCATGGTATGAGGAGCTGGGTAGGTACTGGGAGGAGCTGTGATGGGGTATTTCTTTGTTCACCGGCGCTCCGGGACGGCCTAGGGCGCTCCAGGGCGCCGGGCAAACAACCTGCCAGGCAAAATAATGCATGAAATACGCACCGCAGTTGTTATACGAAATTTTACCCTCGCAAAGTTTTCCTTTTTTTTTTCGTTTTTTTTTCTCCATTTCAGTTCTTTTGCTTTTTCTCTTTTTTTTTTACCCTCTCTCTGCCCCTCTCTCTCTCTCTCTCTCTCTCTCTCTCTCTGTCTTTACCCCTCGTAAAAACTAAGTTAAAGTTTCGCCTGCTAATGAAAAACCTTAAATTTTACACGAGGCAATTGGCCCCTTCGTTTCGACGTGGCTTCGAATTAGGTCCCTAGGGAAGCGGTGCAGTACTTACAGGCTACGGTACACTCACACGCACGTAGTACGTACCTATCTATGCATCTATCTATGGGGGAAATTTTTGTGAATAGGAAAAACCCTAAATCCAGTCCAACTCATATTTGACCGGAAATTTTATAGCTATTTTTCCAACCAATGCAACGACGTAGTCGAGGCGAGAAATCGGGCTAAAAGTAAAGACTGTATATAACAAGTGTCAAAACTTATGACACTTTAATAGTTGGTACTCGCAATTAACGTGGTACTCGGCTGCACGAGAGTTTTATTTCCGTGAGATAAAGTAAACTCTAAGATGGCGTCGGGACGGTGTCCCTTCTTTTTGTTTAATTCTTTTATTACTTTTGTTTGTTTTTTTTTTTCGTCTTTCTTGTAACTGCCTGCAGACCCGAAGCGTCGTAGTTTCAGAGTTCGAACCGCTAAGTGGTACCTCGATGCACCTGCAGCAACAGCACCAAGAGAATTGGAAAGTTTTTATCGCCGGTACGACGGTGCAAAACGTATCGAGACTTTCTTGACGGACGGTACATATATACTCCTTTGGGTCTCGTATCCCGTTATTACCCGATCGACGAGAAACTAGTAATATTATCGGCAAGCCCTCTCTAGTGTATAGCAGATCGACAGAGAGAAATAGGTACGCGTACATAAATCCATACCTGGTCCACATATATATATTATACACATATATACGTGTGCAGCAACGAGAGACAATTCGCGCCGATAGGAAAACTTTTTTCCCACGGATATATAATGAATTTTAACAATAAGAAAAAAAAAAACTTTTTATTTCTTGTATTTTATAATCGCCGCTGTAGTTTGATGATTCTTTATCCAATCTACTCGTATAGTACACAGCCATACCTTATATTGCTTTCTCGGGATATTACTTGAGTTTTTTTTTTTATTATCTTTGCACTGACCGAATCAGCGTAAGAATACGTATATATATTTACATAATTACACGGTTGTTATAAACACGGTCCCAGCGCGCGCACACACAAGGGTGTAATTAGTTTCGAAAAATAATTAACTCTTGACCAGCGTACAGGTATAGGTATACAGATTCTCGGTGTCCAGGTGTTTAGGTCACAAGCATTAATGTGCCCTGTGTTATTTTATTTTATTTTGTTTTGTTTTGTTCTTTTAATTTTTTTACTAAAGATACTGCGATCGAGAGAACCGACGATACAGCGTCGATCAACCTGTTTGCGTTAGTCGAATACAATTCCTCTTTACTCACGGCGTACAGCTCTATTCCAAGAATCCTTTTTATCGATCCCCAGGTGGTCGTACGGGGGGACACCGAGCCGAGCTACATAGGTTGTGCAGGGGTAGTATAACGAAGGAACAAAGTATAGGCAAGCCCTGCGACGGGGTAAGAAGAGAGTTGAGGTAAAGGAGGGTGAAACACTGCAACCACAAAGGGGCTGGCCTTGCTAAACATTGCGTGCGGAGGATCGACGAGTCTCGGGGATAGTCGGGAGTCGTGCGGACTCTGAACAGACCAGCCGGGGAAGGCACGAAATATTTGAGTTGCTCGGCAAACACGTAAATGTAAACTTGGTGCTTACAGTGGCGTTTACTTTTCTCTCTACCGTCACAACCCCTCCCGCTTATGCCCCGGGGCTTTGAGCAAGGTATGGGTGCTGAGACCGTGGCCGAGGGTGACGGCGAGGGTGAGAGTGAGGGTAAGGGTAAGGGTGAGTCGACTAACCGTCGCGCAAATATTGACCTGGTGGGATATTGCTCCCAATCCTTGTTTGTCGTATCCTACGTGTGCAGTGTGCCGATACACACACAGACAGACACATGTACAACCGCATCTCTCTCCCTCTCTCTCTCTCTCTCCCTCTCTCTCTCTCTTTCTCGCCCCTTTCGCCCTCGCGTAATACAGTACAGATATGCGTATGTGTATACACCGCATCGAAAGAAACACATCCTCTATACCCATGGAAATAATCTCGGATATTGCGAGTCAACTCTTTGTGTCTTTAGGGTTGAGGAAACGTATGCCACTTTCTAAACGCGTAATTATCCTCGACGGAATCATCAGCGGGGATTTCGACTTCGCTATATTAAGGATCAACAAATACCTGCGATTCACTGAACCGATGTTCAAGTATACTAGTTATTGTGTACTTTATTTCGGTTACTAGACCGATTGATCCGTATCGACTGATAGGGTCTGTATAACTGTTATTCTAGGGTGTCTGGTCTTATTTTTCATCTTTTCTTGCAAAAGACTAGAAACTCGACGAATTATCGAAAACTGTCTATGGACTGTATCGAACCACTTGGGAATTATATTTATCCTCTTTTCAATTTGTACTCTCGAGTGAGATCTTAGAAGTTGGAGACGCAAGCGATATCAAGAAAGATCTTTGCTGTAGTCGGGAGAAAAAAGAAAAAAGAATATCAGGAAAGTCTGGTGGAACTCTAATAAAAAACTGGGTACACATAAGGAATTCAACTTTTCGACCTGAAATTCCAAATTTTCGGTCTTACTCAAAAATTTCGTAGTTTTCAGTATTTGAGTCAGCCTCCCAGAATTTGAGCGCGATCAAACAATTTTGAAAGGTCGCTCAAGAATTTCGAACATAATTGAATTTATCAAAAATCGATTTTCTTTAATTTTTTCATCCCATATCTCACCCCTTATATTTCTTGACCGTTAATATTCATATGGAAGTGGTCCGAATTTTCTGCATAAATATTAATATTCAAGGGTCACTCAAAAATTTTTAAGATTTGAATGATCTCTTCGAACTTCGACCCATAAACGACCCACAACCATAACCATAACCCATGAATATTAATATTTATATTTTTGCCAAGAATTTTGAGCACTTCAATGAATATTTACGATAAAGAAATATAGTGGATGAGTCAGGATGAGAAAATAAAAAAATAAAGTCGATTTTTGATAGATTAAATTATCTTTGAAATTCTTAAGCGACCTTTCAAAATCGTTTGATAGTGATCGAATTTTTGGGAAGCTCACTCAAATACTAAAAACTATGAAATTTTGGGGTGAAACCGAAAATTGGGAATTTGAGTTGAAATATTGTTACCCTAATACAGATTGGTGCATATAGTTTATTAATCAATCGAAATGATCTAATCAAATGTAAACTTTACTGCTTTAAAGGTAGAACGCAACTATAATGTGAAATTTCCAACCACATATTTCCTGTACGACTCTCGATTTCCGAAATTGCGTTAGGTATATTTGGGCAAAAAGCTATCAGTCCATCAGCAAATACCAACCCAAGATATTAGAACTCATTTGAAACTTCATTGAAATTGGTCGACTAATTAGAAAGTTCTAAGTGTATTACTTCCTTGCGAAATCCTCCTCTCTCCCGTATGTTCGATGTAATTGAAACTAAACATAAAATGGCAAGGAGAGTAGTATCGGTCGAGCTTAAGATGAAAAATTCGAAAATATAACAAAAGTGAGGCCGATTAGCCATTATGCAAAAGTCATAAAGCCAAGTCATGATATAGCAGGAGGGTGAAATGGGATACCCAAAAAATTTTGTTAAAAAAAATTAAATGTCTCTCAAATGGTCAAAAATGGTTTCTAACGTCATTTTACGTTATTTTATTTAATAAAATAAATTTCGAAAATACCTACGTATGTTCGCTTCGTATCTGATTGCGACTAAAGAGACTGGCTTCCGTCGAGAGATATATTCGAGTATATTCGTTTTCCTGCTCGCTTATTTTCCCCGTTCTCCGGAAGTCTGAAAACTTTGAAATATACGAAGAAGCTTTGTGGTCGTATGATGCGGTAGCCTTAATTCCATACGAGGCGATGAACAACAGCCAGCTGTTGCAGGTGCAGTTCCTGGTGTTAGTTTTCAAATGGAAACCTCCGTTCCTTCGTAGGTTCGTATATAACAGCCTGATATTAATGAAACTTAGAAGGGAGTGGAAATTTTGGGTTGAAAAATTTTTTTAACGGCAACCAACTACACCGTGACTATATGCGGTCGCCGAATCCTCTTCCGCGACTCCTCAGCATTCAGCTTATACCTACCTATACCTACCGGGTCGATAATGCGTTATTAAAAGTTTCGAAAGCCTCGAAGTCTGTCGACAGGCAAATCCGAGGCTATAATCGTCCGAGAGTGATATTCACCCGGCTTTTCGCTATACCGGGAAAAGTTTCAAACGACTATCATTGTCTGCAGACCCACGTCCTCGTCGAAGATATGTAGGTATTGTATATAGGTATAGGTATATAGATATATTTGTATATAAAGCGCGTCGCTGCTTCCTCTTGAACCGCGCACGGAGAGGTTTCGTCAAAAAAGTTTCAAGAATACTGAATTACCTGAGTGGAACTGATCGCCCTTGCCGCCGAGGGCGATAAGAAGCGGAGAACTTATCTGCGGGGGAATCGAAATGCTTCATAAGCTCTGCCAGATGACGCCTTATACGTTATCGAGGGCCATTTTAAGAATCTAGCTGAATTTTCTCTAGGTATACGGATTAATTTCGTTTCCAGTATTCCTCTCAACCCTTATTTCATCCCTGGGTATATCCGCCCTCTTGTGACACCGTGGCAAGCTTCGACGATATTAATTAACGTTAGGTAACGACCTCGCGACGCGGAAGGAACTGACTTAATCATTTTTCTTTTCCCTTTGTTTAAACTCACCAGCTCTTATAAAGGGCGAGTTAATTACTCCTCTTAAAATAACTTTTACTTTTCACTTTTACCCTCGGATCCTCGAGTCAGGCGTCACTGTATATTATAACGACTGCGCGACACCCCGACAAAATCGATCAATTATTTTCTTTTATACAGAAGAGAGCTGGGGGTGTTCGTTTTCTTCGAAACCATGGTGAGCAACGGCGGGCATTATATAGGTATGTAGCCATACAGTTCATTAATACGAAATTATTACAGTCGAATTGTTTGTTATTTGATTTCGAACGAGGCCATTATTATCGCGATAGCTCAACGCGACCATTACTCCCGGCATCGTGTCGTAGACAAAGTGGCGACATTCATCATAATTCCCGAACGAGTCGGACATCGTCGACCGACCCCTGGGACATCGTGTTTCCGCTGATTGCTTGCTGCCATCAGTACTCGGGCCAAATTACACCGTGTAGTTGAAACGCATAATCCATAATTGCCCCGCACTATAATGTACATATATAGGTAGTATGAGATACACGTGTATATATCTGTATGGTATACCCGCCATAAACTTGAGTATGAGACGTCCTTACAGTCACCAGACATTGCCGGTCTGCAATTTCGCGGACTCATAAGACGGCTCAAAGTTGCTGACGAAGAGCCCCCAGCGCCCTGCAGCGCCCAGCCTTGCGCCGCGCAACTGCAATGAAAAATGTTTAAGGAAGCGAAGAAGGAAGGAAGTAAAGTGTAAATTTTATGCCTCGCGCGGCTTGGGGAATAAGATTATGCTAAAATTTTCTACAACTACTTAATTTACCTTATAATTATATATACGGATACTTATCAGAATTTGAAGCAGGAATTGTTTGGGGGAAAGTAGGCTAATTCATACCACAAACTAAACCGTACCTATACCATCATCATATCTTTTACTGTGACGATTAGTTGACATTTGATGACAGGAGCACGAAGTCGTGTGACAATCAAACACCGACCTAAAATCGGACCAGACTAAAGGAAGATACGTACAATTGTCTATTTTTCACCAGTCAACCCTAAGATTACTGGGTTCGTAAAAATCCAGAAGATGGCGCATCGCATAATGAGAGTTTCAAAGTGTAATCCTCTTCGGTCATTCGCATACCCTGATATTTGGGTTAATCTTTGTTATACATGTGAAGTACACCATATTTTCAGAAAACTACAAGTTATTCGCTAATTCTCCACCACCGCCGGTCCGGAAAATCGTGAAGAGATATCTATATGATTCACCCGAACTATCCTGACATAGGTTCAAGTCCATGCAAATTTTGTTTTGCTGAAAATTTATGAAACATAAAACGTCGAGTACTCTTTTAAATTTTGGCAATAAGGAGGTTTGTCTAAAGTTTTTTTTCTTTTTTTAGAAAAGTTGCTTCAATACGTCTTTATCATAAAATTAAAACTACGTCAAATTCTTCGGTGATTCTTAAAAGAATGCAAATTGCGAAAAGAAATTGTTCCATGTCATTTGGATAACGGATAAAAGTTGTAAAATGAAGAAGTCAAAAGTCGTACGGATTAGCCAATTCTCACCTATTAATTAACAAATCCCATAATCACACCGTTGCTCTAGTTTATCCCTAGTTTGTCACGTACACCTATACAAGCCACTAAAGATAACAGTGGATGCTTATTGTGGATAATATATATTGGCTCTCGTGTGTTCCATGTCTGTGAACAACAGGTGTGTCTGAGCACCACTGCGGGCACTCCATTACGTTGGTTAGTCGGCCGCGGCTCAATTCTGGCTATGAGGCCAGAAGGCTATTCTGTGTAACCCCTCGTGGAAAGCCTCGGCGTATACCAACCCACTACTATAGATAGAGATGGGTAGGTAGGTAGGCTGCAGTGCCGTACCGTACACCTAACTCGCTCTGCCATACGATCCCCGAAAACCAGGAACGAGAGGCCAGAGCCACGTAGCACTACACGTAATTAAATGGATAGTTTCCGCATTAGCCACGATTGGGTAATCCGTATTCTATCGATTATCGCTCATAGACCCCTGCACCAGCTTGGCAACGGTTTCCGGCCATCGCCTTATATCAACCTCTGCGCGTATATACACACAGGACATGAAGTATTCGAGAGTTTTATCGATAGGTTCGGATACCCCGGGTTATCACGCAACTTTTTGTATATATTTACTATTGCCTTACTTCCGCCAGTGTACCCAGTGTACAAATATATACCTATATATATGGGGACCCATAAATATTAATCAGGCAATCTTTTAGCGCCACGTATAAGGGCGCAGAGAGAAAGTGGGATACGATATCGACTCTAGGTCGTAAGTTTGCTGGAGGGTGAGGACAAGAATTGGAAATTGAGGTAAACTTTTTCCGTTTTATGGGCGCAGGAGAATACGCCGATTAGAAAATTGGTTTACTTCACTTCGCGCTCACTACGCACACGAATAGGTACTATACACGCGCAGGTAGATATATCACTAGGATTTTGCACCTGATTGATTACCCGCTAATCCGATAGACTTGGTAAGAAAATGAAAGAAAAAAATAACACCGACGGTTAAACTTCGCGGTCTTATAATTAATTTCAATTTAAATAGTTGAATCAATAATTGCCGTAGATAGACAGGTAAGATTGCTATATACAATATACATTGATCTTTTTATGACCAATAATTCACAAACTATCAGCAGAATTTCTCATGCATATCTCCTCTATTATACCTACATATCTAGTTGGCGAATGACGTAAGTGATCTCTGTCACGCATTGATATCCACGAGAAACCATTCGGTATCTACTACTACGTAGGTATTATTTATCGTAGAAATTCTTCCGCCTCTAATTCTTGTATCGTTCCAACTCACTTACATATGTTTCCCCTGGCTATTCAACAAAAGTCTAACAATAAGCTATAGATCCAATGATTCATTGGGATCTCGTCGAGTGATTCGCGTTCGTCTATAACCATACGGTTGCTAAGATTTCCGCGTTATCTCGACGAACTGACATCTGAGACACATCAAAGCGAAGATCGACTCGCGTGGTTCGCAGCAGAGATCAACATACGCCACTAATTAACCGGATGGTACTGAACAGCGACCACGTATACATAATATAGACGAATGGTGAGTTTCGTGCGAAACAATTAATCAACGGGATAAGCCACGTACACCAGCTACCTACCTATGTATAAATTATATCCTCGTTCTCTTCTCATTGACATCTAATAAACAACTCGGCTATTTGCGGAGGATTATATGTATATAACACATCGCGTGGTATATATCGACGAGCTATACATAACGCTGGCTAATGCGATAGTCTTTGTGTCAAATGGATAACCTCTAGAAACACACTTACTGCACAGCATGTTTATTAAAATGAAACTTTGCGCACGCTGTGTGGAAAGATTCATTCCAATTTCGCACTCTGTGATATCTGTATCGGTTTAACGGTACCTATGTAAACTCGTTTATATATTTTTAGAAGCAACCGATTACTCGGGGCTATAAAAGAGGCGGTATTTTATTAATCTACTTGTCTCGACGGTGCGCTTCGTAGTATCGAATTAAACGGCAAGTTAGGATGAAAGGGGTTGAAAAAGGTGGGCTTTTAGGAGGCTGCGAGAGAGAGAGAGCGAGAGAAATGGCTGGTTTTACACCAACCGAATGCCAAGGAATAGCTCTTTAAGGGTTATAAGGGTTACAAGGGTCATAGAACTCGAGGACGAAATGAGTTCGTCTTAAATACTCCAGAGTAATAGGATTACCGAATTTGTCGAGTTATATCCCCCGTTGTACCTATACCTGGGCACAGGGATTACGTATATTTGTATACCTTATTATTATTTCATTATTATTAACCGTGACGCAGACCGCGGGGAGGTCATATTTGTTTTCGCTAAAAATCTTTTTCCTAAAACGTCATGGCGTGTTATTTGATTTTTGATTTTGATAAAAACTTTACGGTGTACGTACGCCGCTGCCGAATTCGACATGACGGATTCCGCGGCATGATGAATAACCGTGAATTCATTAAAATATGTGATACGTATAGGTATAGGCATCGTATATCCATCAGGATGCTCGAAACATACAACTACACAAATCTTCAATTTTTTTAAACAAATAAATATTTATTGAAACATTTCTCCATTAATTTCGTTAAGTTTCAGCTGACCTGAACAATTGAATCACTAGAATTTCCATAAAAGATACTTCGTTCCATTCTCGCTCATTTTCGTGATTTAAGGTTACTGGTTTGCGAAATATACTCACCCCGAGGATAGGAACCGATAAAATGTAGAAAACTTTAATTAGTAGCCGTAAATTTTTTTTGGAAATCATTAGATCGAAGTTGTTAGTCTGGATCAACGTATAAAATATTTATATTGACAATCGAAAATGCAGTTAGGGTATTGGAATGAAAATTCCACATCGAATTCTCCATAAGTTTCTTTCAAAAAAATTTTATATCTCGAACTTCCCATCGCGCTGTTATACCTGTTATACCATAATTTGAACGTTAAGTTATGCGAAGGAAATGGAAAAAGAAATTATTGCGAAAGTTTACAGCCTGTCACGGCTCGATACCTGTCGAGAACCGTGGTGGCACTGCGTTCCAAATTATACTTTTTAATTTGAGCACGCCCGTCCGAACGACCGGATGGGCGGTCTCGCGTGCTGCAGCGCCTACGTAATTCGCCCCGGAAAAATCAGCCGGGCAAAAAATTTCAGACTCGGTCGGGTCTCTTTGTCTATTTTATTTTTCTTTTTTTCTTTCATTCTTTCTTCCTTTTTTCCCTTTTTCTCTCTTTCTTTCTCTCAAACTCTGTATTAATCCCTTTTCATCATCTCAGTCACTTAACGGTTGAAAACCAAATGACGCATTCCCTTTATCTACAGATTCTTCATATAGATATGAACATATTGCATATAATAAAGGATATTCCTCTCTCCTGCCATCCATTAGCACGGGGAATTTAATTCGGAGGTACGTATGTGGGACGTTCTCTTTTTTCATCGACAATCCGAGCGATGAATTTTAAGATGTGATAAAGACAAAAAATTTCTTTTCTTTAATGAAATGTATCTTTATTATTATTGTGGATTCCAGAAATAAACTATGTGCATCGAAATATTACTTGTATTTTTATCGAAATTGAAAGTTTTTTCAGAATGTTAACAAGAAGCCAACAACTCAGTCACACCTTTTTAACACTATTTCACAATAATTTTATAAACATTGATAGAAATAAAAATACAATTATTTTCAGATATTGTAGTGGTCATATTGTTATGAGAATCTTACAGAAGTAAAAACTGAAAACTGAATATTTTAGAAGCATACTCTTTCATTTTTTCGAGGAGACCAGTCATTGTCGATGGAAAAGAAGAACGTCCCATGTATAAGTTCCGATATCTTGCCACCCGATATTGTACACAGATGCAAGAAAATAACCGGCGTCCGTTGAAAAAGTAGCGTGAAGAAAAAAAGAGGGCAACTTATTACGAGAATGTAATTGTGTCGATCGGAGATAACCCGCGGGTAACCGAGTCAATCTAAAGTGACCTTTGAGCTTTTTTAATTGCGGTTGGCTATGAATCAAGAATATTTATGTCGCTTATCGCACGGCTCTAATGTACGCATAATAAAGGATTATAGTATACGTACGTACGCACACGCGTATACGTGTATCGTTGTTTCTTCGATTTTTTATTAATCATATAGGAATAATAATTACAAGAAATTTACACTCGTATTATGTTTCTTTTTTTCTTCTTCTTTTTATAGAAATTTAACACGTAAATAATTTGTCCTCAAGCCTACTGCGTAAATACGTACATATATACATACATACATGTACATCGGGTATAGGTGAAATCTGTACCATCAATAATACCCTATATACTCCACGTTATTTGCGTGTGACAATAGACAACTGGGCAACAATAATGTTTCCTGAATCGCGCCCTGTGCAGTTATGTATATCCAGGTATCGGTAAGCCCATCGCGTGTCAATATATGCATTTCCACATCGCTTTACATATATACAATGGGTATATAACAAGTATATATACATATATAGGAAACCTGTACGAATTAATGAAATTTGACTGGAAATTAACCATCGGCGTGTCACGGCTTTGCGAATGCACATGCCTATATATCCGTACAGCCATGTATTCGCACTGTACGTACACCTTTGCGTATTATGGATATCCACGTGTGCCGAGTGCACGCATATATAGTATGAGCCTATATAAGTACACACAGGCGATCTCTGGCTGGCATCATTGGTAAAATAACGTGCAACTGTTTCGTGATAACGATGAGTTAGTGTCGCGACTCGCTTATATAGGTCTGCATCTCTCTCTCACTCGATGTCCATATAACGCGCTTGCGATATGAGCCCATGCGATGCCGGTCAGATAGCGCACCCCGTTGTGCCGCGCGTGCTGTTCTCTATCACCCTGATGTTATACCTACACGCACGCCTTTAATAACTATAGGTAAACGTGTACACGTCCCGATATATATCTACTCACTTGTGTTTATATAGATCTCGTAGGTATAGGATGTATGTACCTACCTATATACAGCTCACCATACACATGTACATATGTATGATTTATACATACACGTGTGGGGGAAGTGACGCAAAGGCAATACAAATCCTATACCTATATATATATATATATGTATATAATATAGTATACTGTTTCTTTCGTAGATGCTTGAAGGGTTGCGCGTGTTTACTTGAAATGTCGCCGCATGTTCTGCGTCGGTATAGTAAGGGAGGATTTACGGGGTTCGCGGGAGTGTAGCGCCTAGTTGCGCGTGAGGCTTGTTTAGAGAAAAAGGGAACGCGTATCCCAATTGCAATTGTGTATATATATACAAATCTCTGTGCAAGGTAGGTAGGTATACATACATATATATATATATATATATATAGGAAGCCAATCTGTTCCCCGCGGGAACAGCGGCACTTAACGGTTATTAAGTCGAGGCTCGCGGTGCAGGCGAGCTCTACGTATACGTACCTACTCGTGGAATTCAGTAATTTTCAGTAATTTCTCGGCGCTAACTGATTACAAGCCGGCCAGGTAGAACTTAGAGCAAGTCTTGTTTCGTGTTTTTACCCGCGTCTCATATACAGTATATATATATACAGTAAACGAATACATATATTCACAAGAAGTAAGTATATATATATATACATATATCTGCACCCCCGGACCCGGCCCTACGCTATCTACCTACCTACCTACACCTACACCTACATATATACACGCAGAATGTTTTATTATGTAAAAGCTTTCGCCCAGCGGTTGAGCCGTTCTGTCTCTGACGGGTACCTACCCTATACCCGCCACCAAGGGGTTGGGGCAGGGGTACCGTGAATCACGTAAATACGGGCAGCCATTTTGCGATAAACTTTTTTTCGGGTGCTTTCCGGGAGAAAAAGTTGGGACATACATGCTCGTGGCAGTGGTGGTGGTGGTGGTGACGGTGGTAGCGGCGCGGTTGCGAGGGTATGAGAACTCGGAGGCCGCGGTGAAAGGGAGCGAGACGAAGTGCCGGGTACGTGGTAAAGGGGATGGGTGAAGGGAGAGTGCGAAGGAGGACGTAGAATCAAGGAAGAAGGGGTGAGGCGAGGAGTAACGGGGTGCACTATGATCCCAACGCGAAGAGGCTTCGCTGATGCATGGAGTGGGGAAAAAAACTCTGCGGTAGGGATGCGAGAGAAGCTATACGATATACGGGGATGGAGAACTGAGAGAGCCCGG
This sequence comes from Rhogogaster chlorosoma, assembly GCA_944452935.1. Lineage (NCBI taxonomy): Eukaryota > Metazoa > Arthropoda > Insecta > Hymenoptera > Tenthredinidae > Rhogogaster > Rhogogaster chlorosoma. Next base: position 27,256,309 of record OX101797.1, read on the forward strand.
TGCACAGGAGAGGGACAGACAATTAATCTCCCATAGGGATGTCAGCGGTTCTCATTTACTCGCGAGGAGAGCCTTTGTACCTATATAGGTACATACCTATTTCTTATTCATTTTTATTATTTTAAATTCCGTCACCCCAGCGCCGGGCAAAGCCGAGCCAAATGGCTGCGCGGTAAGAGAGACTCTCACCGCCACTCTCTGTACCTATATCTATACCTACCTACCTACAGGCTACAGCTATACTATAGGAGGTTACCTCGAGCGAAGCTTTGCGCCGCCACACCCTATATCCTAGAAGCCATACAGCCGTACGAACGGTGCAGCGAGAATGAGGCACGAATTTCGGTACACACAAGATAGTATATATATTGCCTTATACGCGTAGGTATCCTATAAGTTATAAACGCGCTGTCCTGTCCGACCGAGCCCGAAGCAATTACCGCCGCGGAACCTCTCGCCGAGCGTACCTAATGGAACCATTAGCGTACGGGCGATAAAGTATCGATTATAGGCGGAGAGGAGAAGACGATCTAAAACCCGAGCGAGAGTTGGGCACCTTAGAATCAATGCCTTACATTATAATTGACGCCGCTGGATGTTAGACCGGGTTAAATCTGCATGTGTTATTTTTTTCCTTTCCTGTTTTGCCTTTTTGTTTACGTCAGGAGTTGAAAGAAATGCGGGATCCGAGAACGTGGAGTAACCCTTCCTCGCACCTAGCGACCATTCGTTACAATATAAGTCGTATTATTATGAACTGGAATTACCTAATTTAACCGGGACTCGCGCGTATATACGTGCTACGTTGTGTTACGACTAAACCGTCCCGGACTTGGGCCATTCCGGTTCTATGCCTCCGGCTAAACCACCCCATTTGGGCGTTTTCCAGCCCGACGACCTTACCCGGGGTAAATATATCCCTCCTTGTGAGTTCTCATCTGAATCCGCGCGGAGTTTGTTCCAGACTCTACCAACGGGGACCCTCGGAATAGACACTTGACCAACCGGGTACCAGCCTCGCCGGGCAAAACGCCTCTTTCGAGGCTAGGCGTACGTACACTTGAAAAAGGACCAATGCCGACACGTTCTCGTCGAATCCCACGTCAGCTCCGGTATCGTCGGTGAGTTGCACGGCTCGTGACAGCTACTCGTTAGCTCCGCGTGGAGTCGGTTCTCCATTTGGCGTCGTGCGGTCGACGTTTTGCCCGCCGAGAAACTATTGGCCTTACATGCTTGTGGATGAGAGGAGCTGGCGGCTGCAGGGACGCGGGGCTGTACGGGGCTATGGAATATAATGCTAAGGGTTCAGACGCTCGTCAGAGGCGAAGCTTTTTTTCAGGCCTACCAGCGACAGTCGAGCTTGTACCATTACATACGGTAAACTTGGGCGTCATATGTTCGAGCGTACGGACAACTGAGCACTCTCGAGGTGGCCGAGACGTTCCACGATATAATACTCGCTGCTTGTCGTCGTCTCTTCCCCCCTTTACTGCATTCGAGGTTACTCGGTTCGTTGGACCTTTTTACGCGCCCCTGCAGTCGATACCAATTATTAAAATACACCCGGCTTTATCGTTCGGTATATGACCAGGGAAGCGTTTCAGTTTCGAGCTACCGCTGCTCCCGCTGCAGCAGCTACGGTCGTTATCTTCGACGCGTCTCGCCTGTACCGATACTTGCTATATATTTGCTTTTTATACAATTGAGGAATACGGGATGCGTACACCGCGCGAACGTTCGAAATCTATCGTCATCATTTTATCGCCGATTGTTTCCGCCCGTACAGCAACTACGTCGCAGCTATAGGCTCGAGTCTCGCGACCGATTACCGATTTCGCGCCTCGACGATTTCGTATATGACTTTTCGACAATCCATTAGTCGCTCGTCACGAATCACCGCAACCCACTACGCATACACACATACGTGTAGGCATTGCAAGAAACTCTTACTCCTGGCTATAGGGCAAAACTAATTCGCGTATAAAATAAGCAGTTTAGATCGTGATCCATGGCCTCGAATAATTATAGATTATTGCCGTCATCGTGCGGTCGACCGTGCTGCTGTTCGGAGGGTTGAGATGTGGTCGGATATAATAATCGCCGACAACGACGACGACGAGGACGACGAGTACTATCGGTGGAAGACAAAAAAAATTCTTTGTTCTTTCTATACCAGGGTGCGTATATAGTATAGCCCGCAGAATCGTGAACGGCGGGTATATCTCCTCCGGTCTTGATCTTCCTCGCGCAGCATTCCCATTTTTCCCCCTCGAGGGACAGTCGAGTCAACGATTCGTAGCAAACGGACGATTAGACGCAAATGGAATCGTTATATACTTGGGGAAAAGAAGTTTCAAAGTTTTTCTCTTTCTATCTCTCTCCCACTTTTTCTCTCTACCTCTCCTTCTCGGCGGGGGCAAATAATAAGTAACCTCCGACGGAGGAGAAATGAAACGAAATGAGTTTAAAATTAAAATGAAGGAGAAGAAAAACGAAAGAAAGATAAAAAAAAAAAAAAAACCAATAAACCAACGCGATTATTTTTCGTTTTATATATTGTTAAATCTATACATGTATACATATATGCAGGTGTATATGTGGACATATGATGCGTATTAGCTTGTAATCGTGTGTTACAAACTAACACCACTCAAGCATGACGTTCAAACAGTGTTTTTGTCTTCTTTTTCAGAATATAGTAAACATTGGTTCCGAGCGATGTTATACTCGCTGCAGTAGGTTGTCGCCGCAGAAATCCTAACTGGCTACTGGTTTTCATCCGTTTGGTTTCCCCAGCAAACTTACTTACTGTCCGGGCATCGCAAGTCGCGCATGGCTTTGTTAAGGTATTCAAATGATTTTTCTTTTTTTCTTTCTTTTTATTTCGGGTGTAATTTTACTCCTCAAATAAACGAACGGAAATCATCACCGGCAAAACAAATATATAATATACATATATTTATATACACATGTGTGTGTGTGCGTATATGGAAAGCGATAAATTATTTATGTTATGCATTTACCCCGCATATATACGTTAGGAGCCCGCAATTAAGACAACAAACAGCGGCAATGCCGATCACAAAGCGCAGCTGTTTAAAATGACGACATTTTACGAGAAAATTTTTAACTCTCCATGTATACATACAGGTATACTGTCATTCCTTTTTTATAAAACTTCATCTCGTAACAACCTCTTGCAATAATGCAATATAGGTGTATAATCTCGTGTTCTATATCGACAAGCCGTGGACAGCCCAGCAATAAGTAAAATATGCGTATTATAGACCAGTTCGACTAAAAGTATACAGAATCAAAACAAGGACGAAGCGTTGGAATATCTCCATTTTAAGATATAATTAGGATCATCATTATGACCTGCTAATAACTCTACTCAGCTATTGATTTCCTTACTTATTTCATCCAGCTCTGTCGCAATCATTGAAACAATTATAATTTATTCGGTCGAGGGGTCAATCACTCTTGAAGTCAGGTGTACACCTGGCTGAGAAGTCAGTTGAAGTCAGTTGACTTCATGAAGTCTTGGAGTCTTTAAGTCAGGTGTGCGGTCAATCGACGAGCAGTTAACTCCTCGGATTCGGCTTATATGTATATGATTATAGATAGTATAGATCTATGTCCTCGTATTTTGCCACTCTCTATAATCGATCGCTTATCATTAGTGGTTAGATCTGGCAGGGCAGAGCGTTATCTTGTTGGGAATGTCTACACAGGTACATATTCTATTCTCTTGGTCCAGGGGTAAGGTCCCGTGGGCGATACTCTATAATGCCCTATGTTAAACGGAGTTTGGACTCCAGTTTGTTTAATATACATATACAATATACATATGTACAAACATATATCTACCCATCGTCAAACTGTGTAGGTCGTGTTTCGATATATTTAACTATCGCCCGATAGTTTCTCTCCGATCAGCCTTGAATCTATAAGCAAACGGAACTGGTTTCGACGGCAGTGGCCGTTACGACGATTCGGTAAATTAGTATGCATGTAAATCTACCGTATAGAATCGGAAGCGTAGTTGTGTTGGCCGAGCGTCACCCAGCTTTGATCTTTTTCCCTTTTCCTCCTTTTTCTTTCTTTCTCTATACTTTATTTTAAACGGAAACCCATGTTTCACGCGCCCGAGCGAACGAACCAACTAACGCAACGGTAGCTATGCTCGACGAGGGACGAGAATCTCTCACGGGACGCAGAGTCGTCCGCGAGTTGGTCTTTTTCGGCCCGATGCAGGCGAAGCCCCTATACCACACTGCAGGAGCTGCTGATCCTCGGCGAAACTTTGTTTCGACATATAGACGCGCGCGGATACGACGTGGAGCGACTCGTCGTCCGCAAATATAACAACTTTGCTATATATTATAAGGTGAATACATATAGCTATAATATGCATTCATACGTCATATATACACCTCTACATATATAGTCTGTAACCTACAGTATATAGTGACGCTTTACGTGATATACGCGAAGATACAGCGGATATTAGGAACGGGGTATTCCCCGGAGGGCATTATATAGACAGAGGGAAGTTCGTTCATCGTAGTATAATACAGTGAAACTTTAATTGTCGGTAAACTCCTGTAATTTCCAAACCCCTAATCATCCGGGCTGTTATATAGTTTTCTATTTAATGTTCGGTATAATATATTACAACGACGAGCTGCATCCGCAACACGCAGTGAGATAACCCGTATCAGCTGCAGCATCAAAAGGAAAAGACATACTCTCGGGCTAGCCGCCAAATATCCATACAATAAATATGTGTATAATGCATATTATACACTTGTGTATATCGTTTTCTGCACAATGAACTGTCTAGCTCGAGAGAACGTGAATGAGATGACGTCAGGAGCAGGCAGCTTCGGTTGCGCTTCATTCTAATCTAATCTGTCAGAACATCGGCACAAGGCGCGGTCTTCTCTCTGCTCTACTCTGCTCGCCATTAATTGTAAGCTTGAAATATCTATCTACATGCTTGATATATACCTACCTATACTCGCGAGCTGATGTATGGTAAATAAGTAGTTACAATATATATATGTGTGTATAGCTACGGGTTCGACGATAATAAATCTAGCGAAAAAATGACGATCTTACAATTAGATGTCAGAGTACAGAACGCGAAAAAACGTCGAAAGAATTTATAAGAATTTCGGGTATTTGAATATTGGGTAGGGGTTTTTCGGTAGCTGTGAGAGAATGGCTTAGAATTAGACGGTAGCCCTGAAATGATGGTATATGTATATAGCCCTGTTTGAAGCAGCTGGTTTTAATAAATTTTAAACGACCCAAGGAACATTTTAACGTGTATAAGTGACCCTGGGTAATTATCTCCGCTATATAAACTGAGTAATCGCTTAGTGAAGTAAGAAAAAAAGAAAATAGAAAAAGAACAGACGTTCTGATACGCCACGTTGCAGATGATTATGAGTAGAAAAGACCGTGAAGGTGGCTCAATAAAAGCGACAAGGTAATAGTACCTATATTGGACTTTTTTTTTTTATTCTTTCGCCTTTAGAGTATAGAAATCAGGGTTAATTCGCAGCCCATAGAGACGTAGAACGAAGCTACGTAGGTATATAATAATTTCTCCATCGTACATCGCGGCAACACATGGGTGACCATTTGAAAATTTGCTAAACGTAAACCCTCGATCGTCGATCATACGTGGTTTAGAAATCAAACGACAAACCATACATCCTACGCGGTTATATTCGTTAGTTGGAATAAAAAAGAAAACTCTATACCACAGTGCAGTCGACTCGTTTAGCTAGATTGTCTTCGTGTTGCGTCAAGACCCAGTGAAGCGTCACGGCGGGCCTTGCACTTGTATTGATTTTCACTTTACCTTAACGCATTAACATTTCTAAAGTACCGGTACAGGTAGGTAGATGGGTAGGTTATATATGTTCCATCAGTCGTGAAGTCGCCTCGACTCGACGCGAAGGAAGGCAAGGTATAAGGCGAGGCGAGGCAAGGCAAGGCATGGCAAGGCGACTCGACTAGACTCTCAATCTCACTCTCGCTCTCCGCCAGTGGAAGATATACCTGCCTATTGTGTGTATGCACTGTGCATTCACGCTACGCGAGACAAAAGGGGCTTCGGGCTCCTTGGGTGGTTTGGGCGGCCAAGGGGTGCCGCGACAATCAACGAGTGGGAGAGAGATGACTGGATGTTGACGGTTCGATAGCCGCACGGTGATTGGGAGACGCGGCGTTTTCATTCGTCGGTTCAGTCCCAGTCCGCGCGGACTCTGCTAGTCTCGTCCTTCTCGCACTTTCCGAGGTTCTCGCCTCGTACACCGTTCGTTCCCTGCCTGGCTGTGTTCACCCAACCGCACTCTCTCCTTGTCGCACGTTCTTTACCTCGCTCTCACTCCCGCCCAAGCAAGCAGGCAAGCAAGCCTCGAGAGTTGAGAGGTCTCTTCTTGAAAACAGTCTCTCAGCAGCAAAGCACCAAGATCTCCGACCAGATATGGATTTTCTTCTTTTTATATTCCACGCTTGCCTACCCTCCATTTTGCTTGCTCCGGTCTTGTCTGCCTCGCCGATCTCCGACTACCGTATGTATCCTATGTGTCGTATGTGTCAGCTGCTATCTCGCACACAACCTCTGCGCGCCTCACCCCAACTCGTCTTCATACACTGGTGGTACTGGTACGGCGAGTATAGTTAGACCTCGCGCGAGTGGGTACCTATATATCTACATGTACTATATGGATGTATGTGTCTATGTGTGGAGACGATGATCAACCCGCAACTGTAGGAAAAGGAGAGTTGAAAACCAGCCAGCGTCCGGTTGGTTGTTGGCGGGTGAATAAGAGGCAGATGGTAGGTGTTGATGCTCATCGTCACTGTTGGAAAGCCGGGTAGGTAGGTAGGTAGGTAGATATAGTGGGATGGGTATTGCGTTAATTAACCAGGGTGCGCTGTTGGTCTCGATTTCTTTTATCATTTTCTCTAATATTTTAATTGGTGAGGAGGTTAATAGCGTTGCCAACCCGCTGCTGTTGAACAACTCCGCGCATCAGGGATCACTTGAAGTTAACGAAATCATACCCCGAGACACGTGGATAGGTATGTATAGTATGTATGAACATGTTTTACCAGCCATGAAGAGGCTTAACGGTTAACCAACCCGAACCGCTTCGCGCTTCGATAACTATAATTAAGGGCGATGATCAGAAAGATCGCAACAGTTATTTCTTTCTGTGTATTATATATAGATCGATATAGAAAAATTGACGAGAAATAACACGCACGTAATATAACACGATAGTTATAACCTAAAAAGCTTCATTTCTTTACATCGATTCTTTCCACTCGTTCACAGATTTTGAAAAACCGGCGACAATGACCGGTCATAAATAATACGGTAGGTTAACTTTCGTAATAGTCAATCGTGCGCGGTTAGCAATTTTCAACGGTCAAGACGTTGTATCCAAGGACTGTGAAATTTCGCGACTATGTAGCTATATATACCTACGCGATATATATAATATATATATATGTATATATATATATATATATATATAGTACCTGTATAGGTATTACTTTAGGCGAGGAGGCGAAGAGGCGAGGACATTATCGGTCGTCGCTCGCAGTGCGGTTGTGCGGTGATGGCAGCGGGGTGGTTGGCGTTGGTCGTGGTAGTGGCGGCGACGGTGAGGTGAAAAGAGAGAGAGAGAGAGAGAGAGGGGGGACGAGGTACCGCAAGGGTGGCCAGACCGCAAACGAGACCGGGGGCTCCGCTATCTGCTATCTGGATAACCACGCTTGCCGTGCCACGACCCGACCCCGTCCCGACCTCGACAGAGATACAACGCGGTACCCGCCGCCCCTGGGGTTGTATTCTCGCGCGTGATAGCCAATATTACGTGTATTCACCGCGCTAATTTCGCTACCAATTGACAAGATGAATGAGCCAGGAAACAAAATATGGCGTTGTCCGTCACGTCGGGGTTGACCATTTTACCATATTCACCCGTATATAATCGCTGTATACATATACGATGTATATATATATATTCTATACTCATGCCGAGTGAAGCCCTATATATATGGGGCAGTCCAGCTCAACTCAACCAATCATCGACACTCATGTCTGATTTTTTTCAGAAAAAACATATTTTAAAGTTCGAGCGACAATGCAATGTTTCTGTAAGTTTGAGGACCTGTATTTGATTTTTGACAGTCATACGATTTTTAGTAAATTTAGATGTCCAATTATTCAAATATTTATCGACTGTTAATACGGAATCTTGAAGGAATTAAGTGTTGAATACATACAAAGCAACCGTTATCCTACGAATTTCAACTGAGATTAATTTCAAATTTTTTAAATCCTTCGTCGACCCAATTTCGATCAATAAAAGTTGAAAATTTCGTCTTGCTCACGTACGTGTCGTCATGACCGATTTGTATGAATTTTTTATCCAAAATACTATTTAAAAAAAAACAAATTTTCAAGACCTTGATCAAGATGCTTGGATCTTTCATTTGTTTTCTGTTTGAACCAATAGAGGCGCCAATCGCCTATCATTATATCATTCGAAAAACATTTGAGTTATTCGCCGTCTAAATTTATTAAAAATCGTATGACTGTTAAAAATTGAATACAGGACCTCAAACTGACAGAAACACTATCTTTTCGCTCGAATTTTAATATAATATGTATTTTCCGAAAAAATCAAAGACATGAGTGTCGATGATTGGTTGAGTTGAGCTGGACTGCCTCATATGTATGTATAAGTATTCGTAAGTAAAGATAATGGAAATACACAAAATTTGACTTTCTGATTTCTGGCTCACGTTTAATATACAAAATGTTATAATACGTATTTGTAATAAACGCCTATAACATTGATGATTGGTACAATTTGGAGACACCGATTTCCGCTTGATATGTTATATATATATGGTATAATTTATTCTCCTATCTGTCGACGTGCCGTTGGAGCTCGACAAATTTTATATATATATATAATAAGGGTATAACTCGCTAATGGCAGGCTCCAATGAATTTGTCTGGTTTGAAAGTAAGTTCCCAAGATTCATAAGCATCTGTACAAGTATAGTTTCTTTCCTCTCTGGAAACACCTGCAGAAAAGACCGGTATAAATACATACTTGTAACGATATTCGTGCATATTACCTGGCTACAAGTACCACGTTAGGACAGTGGTGAACGCAATTGCGCAGCGTGCTCCCGTGTAGACTCCTCGCAGCAGCTATCAACAACTTTGTGAAAGTAAAGGGTATAGGCACAGGTAATGGTATCCGTAGGAATGTCGTCGGTTGTAGACAGGTACATATATATATTCGATCGCGGGAAAGATTGCCGGCTGAACTGCACCGGTCAAAATAATAAGCTGATATAATATCATATAGGCGAGAAGACTTTGAGTATGTTGATGTTTTAATACGAATTATTACTTTGAACGTATTCGTTATAAATAAAAAAGGATATTTAAAATCTGAACGGCTCGAACATGTATATTGTATAATTCTACACCTATATAATCCCCCTTGTATTTTTAATTAATCAGCTGAAAAAGAAAACAGCATCGTGTTATACACAGGAGTAAATAAATCCACAGATATCAGCAGCCGAGGCGTATAGATAGATACACATGCGAGGTTGTTGTATATCCCTCCCTGTCCAGCTACACCTCCCATAAAGCCGTGTACGGGTAGCTGTACAGCTCGCCTCGGTTCGCTTCGCTTGCCAGTAATTTCGTTATTGTACTGTTGATCCCGCGCACCCACGCATCGACCACGAAATGCGTTGGGACGGTACGTATATAGTACCTACATATATGTATACAGGGGAGTGAGGATGATGCAAAGGGCGCGCCCCGTCCAACTACGGACCGTCCTGCGCGGATCTGCCTGTATACATATATCCATCTATGTAACATATATCTATATACCTAACGTGTACAGGGGATCATTTGTGTTTGCAGATATTTCCCCAGCGTTTATTAGCGGCTGCGGTGGTATCCGTGTGACGGCGGGTGCGTGCGGTACATACATATGTACATATGCATGTGTGTATATCTGTATACGAGCCTACACGCACGTTTGCGTGTTGTTAATTTACCGCGCGGCGCGTCCGGGGAAGCGTTTTGCGCACGCCATCGCGTCAGCCTATCCACTCAAGCATTTCGGGCGCATATACCTATGTAGAATGTTCGTATACAATCGAACGCGCTCGGATTCAGGTACCGCGCGCGGGGGCTTAGCGTACGAGTGCCATGTGCACAACTTAACACTCCAACCCCCAGGCCGTGATGCAGGTTGCTTTTTCGCTTTTTAATCTATAAGGTGATACAGTTTTGCTCTAGACTCTGTATCATAGAAAATAGAGAAATGCTACTTTATGAAATATCAAAATCAGATACGAGGGTAAATACACACAGTGGCGGTGGGTATAGATCCGTAACTTGGATAGGAGGTCCGGATGCGGTCCCTTTGACATGCCCAGCTGACCGAATGGCCTAAGATCTAAATTGAGGCTAGATGCATCGTGAAAAAATACAAACAACAGGAAACCGGTTACAGATTGGAGTTAAGCTGAGATGAAGCTACCGTGACCGTCTAGTATTTGGAGTTCTTTTATTGTTGGCGCGGCAAACAGGCAGGCGGGTTCGCCTACACGAAAATTATCACTTCCTAAAACGCTCCTGGTTATATTACACGGCACAACTTTTTAACAGTTTGGTGTTAATCATTCAAGATTGTCGGAACACTTTGAATAAGTTGCGCAACTCGGAATTCATTCACGCGTAATACAGCCATGTACTGTACCTCTATTCGTAGTTGCACTCGAGTTGGTATAGGTAAGTATAAGTATAGGCAAAATTTTCATACCGTCGCTGTCTTCCGTTCATATAATTCCACGGATAAACCCGCGAGAGTAACTACCTCGAATACATTTTACAGCACGGTCCTCCTCCCACTTTGCTTTGGTTCGGGACAGCGAGTGGTGTGAATATTTCAAAGGGCAATGGCGTATCAAAGAAGAACAAAATAAAATTGAAAGAAAGAAAGAAAAAAAATCAATGTATACTTTTGAACCGTTTAATTAAAACAATGATAATAATAATAATCTTGAAAGAGAAACAAGAATATAAAACTAAAAAAGAACCCCGGGGGTAGGTAACTGCCAGATTATATTATTATTTGTCAAACGAATAACGCTAAAAATTCAAGCCTCTGGGGAGACACGTTTATACCTATAATATATACCTACACATTTACGACACCATAGATTTGCACAATTACAATTCTGTGCAGCAAAGTGAATTGCAATGCATTTTTTTCTCTTAAATTCGCAAAAAAAATATTAATTTTACTAATTTTTGCGAGAAAAACGTGTAACTGTTCTTTAAATTTACTAAACATGCAATTTAAACTTATCGTATTTACAGACTGAACAGTTTGATAAATTCACCACAAACATGTCAGTGAAAGTTCAGTTGAAGAAGTCTTTGAAAATTAGAAGTTAAGTTTATCACACAAACTTACTGTTCATTTATTTCGGTATTGTTATCAAATTTCTAATTTCATAAAACTTCGTAGCAGAATCACTGAAACGATAGTTAAATTTACTAAACATGGTTACAATAACATATTAGGTAAGCATGTTGAATTTACTAAACCAAGATTTTCCAATATTTCATAATCAATGTGTTGTAAGAATGGTGTCAGAAACTTATACGATGGAAGACATTGAACGGTGAGATTGGAATGTCTATTAGCTCTTTATCCGACACCTCGATTATGAATTTTGACGAATATTAGGCAGATATTGCACCAAGTACTATATTATGGTAGTTTGACGTAGTGGATAGAACGTGCGATTAGTAATAAGGCTAATGCGAGCGATGTGACTTAGGACATAATAAACCCGGTTAGGACATAAAATTTCGAAGGTGTTTTTCTAAGCAAATTAGTGATGCGTTTCCACATGTGTGTGAGATTATATAGTCATAAAATGTGAAATCGAATATTAATACATGCGTATGTTCTTTTTTCACAATTCGTGTTTCTATATAACATGGATCTTATGTGGGAATTTTACGTTTACACTTGGAATTTGCAAATCGTATTTAATTACATTTGAATAGCTAAGCTTACTAAATTACTATACTAATGTTTAGTAATTTTATTATCAACTAGGATAAATTTGCAGCGTTAGTTTTATGGAATTACTAAACAACCGTATAGTATACCTACATTTACTAGTCCATGAGCGAATAAAACTTCCAATGCGTTTCTTGTAAATTGACAACAGAAATTTTTAACAGTGTACCTAACATGCAATATTAAAACATGACAAAACAAGAAAAAAATCGGCGTCCGAGACTATTTAGCGTTACGTGTGTGTGCATAATGTACGTATGTGTATATTAAGACGAGCAGTGTAATAACATAATTGTTAGTTGTAGGTATTTTATGGAAGTTATTCCTCTCTCGGTCTGTCAAATTAGCAGGAAGAACTAATAATATATTTAGCCATGAGTAGGTATAATATTCAAAACACGGCATCAACTATACGCGAGTTTGTGCGCATATTATTATCATCATTTTCCTCGTTATTATCATTATTATCATGCAAATACAAGGCACTAGTAATAAAGCTCGCGCGGGAGAATCAGGGGCGAGGGGACTCGCGCATATGCAAAGCAACCGTTCGTATATACCGCTAACCGACGTTATAACAGGAATACATCGCGATAGATGAACCTTCCATTGAATGTGCGAGCCGAGCCGAGCCGAGTTGGCGGCGTGCATGACATCACTAATTATAATTCTAATCTACATACCTAAATGTATGTTTGTAACGCCAGCTAGCGCCACCGGGCTAACCCCCGAGGCTAACACAGTCATAGTGGGTAACTTGCACACCCGCGGTTCTCTTGTTTCTGCAAGTTTCGTTTTGAACCACGCTGATTGCACGGCATAGAATACAATTTACACCGCGCGGCTCGCGTGTTATGATAATGTTTCGGGTTAGGTTAGGTTAGGTTATAGTACCAGCCGGAGTTTATACTCACCGTGCAGGACGTGGAACAAGTCAGTCTGCTACGGTGCGAAAGAATGTGAAAATGAGAAATAATAAACATCGATCTGGATGTTTATTACGTACGTTATAATACATATACATACCTGTGTAGAGAGAGAGAGAGAAAGAGAGGAGCGGGAGAATAGATACGGTAGGAAAATAGAAATGCTTCAAATTAATATTAATATTATTATTATTATTATTATTATTATTTATATCGTTATTATTATCATTATTATTACTATTATTATGTAACAGACATGAGAGTAATCAAATATTTACATTTCGAATTTTTCCTCAGCGAAGTAGAAAAATATTATAGCATGTATGAGGTAATTATTATATACAAAATGTACATATATGTAACGTCGCATAAGTCATATATATCAATAATAATATATATAATTCATATATAACTGTTATATTAGTAATAACTAATAGTGTATTTACAATAGATTCGGACATCTTGAGATCTTGCTGGAAGGATGATTTTTATTATTATTATTTTCATATTTTTAAGTATAAGGGGCAGCGGGATCACGGGGTACTTTTTAATATATCACTTCGTAAACAGTAGCCTTTTTGTCACCCGATCCTGTCACTATGTACTTATCGTCCGCGGATATGTCGCAGCTCAACACCGACGAAGACTCCTTCGACTGTAACCAAACAACATCACGAAATTAAGAATCATCATGCATGAAAATCAAAAAGATTTTTCCTCCCTAATTAAACATAAAAGTTCATCAATTTACCTGGAAGATGGATGCTCCGTAAGGCGTGCGCCAGGCGTTGAGGAGATTGTCCTTCCCGGTCGAGACGAACCACTTCCCACAGGAGGCGAACCGGAGAGAGAGGACGCAGGACTCGTGAAGGTGGAGCTGGTACTTGTCAGGTTTCGTCGCATGGAGGACTTCCACGTTCGAGTTCTCCATGCCTACGGCGAGCCACTCGCCGGTCGGACAGTAGCCGAGGGAAAATATCTGCGATGTGAAGTCGTGCTGCTGCAATTGCCTGCCTTCGCGGAGGTCCCAGGATCTGACGGTGTTGTCGAGGCCTCCGGTCCAGAGCTTGGAGCCATCCGCAGAGATGTCGATGCAAGAAGCACCGTCCGTGTGTCCTTGGAACTGCCGGACCAGCGTCTGATTCTGCAGGTCCCAAACGGCGATGTTTCCGTCACTGCAGCAGCTGAAGCAGACCTTGGAATCCGGGGAAATTGCAAGTGCGTAACATGCCGGTGCCGAGGAGGTGAGTTCCGCTTTTATACGAGGCGTGGGACTCGCCAGGTCCCATATGCTGAGCTGACTGGCTTCACCACCGACTATGAGCGTACGCCCGTCCGGAAGCAGCTTCACAGATCGGATGTAGTTGTCTCGCTGCAGGCAATCGAGCTGCGACACAGGCTTCACGTTCCCATTTCCACCCTGCCCGATGTCCCAGACTTTAACGCAGCCTTTACCTCCGGTATAAACGTACTTGGTCGGGTTCGAGATCGTTACGGCGCAGACTACCTCCCCGTGCGTCAGGGTGTTGATCTGACGCGCGTGCCTAGGTATACCAGGACCGATCAAGGCATCTGGGGGAAAAGGGACAGGCTGCATCTGACCCTCGCTGGATACGTGGAAACTGTACGCTCTGAAACAACCCCACTTAATTGTCAAGGGTGGTGGATCAAGGCTACTGCATCACTGGGCAGAGGGTCTAATAAAGCCCTCTCAGCGTGCAAGAACGATTTTGTTTCATTCCAAAGTGTGACTAATGCGGAGAATTATTTATCACATGTTAATTGCAATTGTAGAGAATTACCACTACTCCACGATATTATATTGAAAGATATTTCTATATTCTGTTGCCATCATCTCACGTATAGTTTTTGAATGTGAAAATAATACAAATCATCGCAGGGTCTAATTCGATACCAGTCCCCTTCAAAACTCCCTCAAATGTTCTCGCAGACAAAGCTACAACCACATAGCGATACCAGTGACCAAAGTCTCTTTGTCATAGCACCAAACATCTTTTATGAAGTGTAATAAAAATCAAAAATTAACTCACGGCTTGCCGCCAGGTACTCCCAAGGATCCCATAGGAGCTCGCATACCCGCGTGAGGATCATACAACTGCTGTGGTGGTGGTCTAGGTGCGGCGTACCCGTTATATCCCAGCATATCAACATGAGGATGTTGTCCTGCCGGTGGCAAATGATGGGATGGCGGACCTGGAGGATAATGTGGTGGATAGGCACCAGACACTCCCGAGGGTGGACCCTGCATCATCTTCCCAGATCCGGATGGCTTTGAACCAACGGAGGCGGACGTTGGTGTCATAGGTTTCGATATAGGAGTGGTAGTCTTCTCTCTATCGTCCATCTTTTTGGCCGATGGCGTGCTGGCGTTGCTGCTTGTACCGCTTCGCGGTGAGTGAGGAGGTGCCTCCTTCTTCACTTGACCGCTCATCGGAACCGAAGATGAGCCCATTTTATCCAGACCGTTTTCTCG
This sequence comes from Rhogogaster chlorosoma, assembly GCA_944452935.1. Taxonomy (NCBI): domain Eukaryota; kingdom Metazoa; phylum Arthropoda; class Insecta; order Hymenoptera; family Tenthredinidae; genus Rhogogaster; species Rhogogaster chlorosoma. Next base: position 27,271,902 of record OX101797.1, read on the forward strand.
CGGGGAAGATGTGCCATTTACTGCAGGGCTAACTGGACCTTCGCTCGCATCATCAACGACAAGATCTTGATCACTCTTCTCACCATCGCTCTGCTGAACGGAAATAAAGAGCACCGGATATTAGCATGCGTGCCTAGGCACTACTAAGCACTGGGCAAGGATACGCATGGGAATCATGCACGAGCATAGCATGAAAAGACCGCTGACGATCTGTATGCGACACTGGGGACGTCCCGATGCGATCTCACCACGGTATTGAAGTTCGGACAATGAAATGGTGGGACGGGGATGTCGACTGCCAAGGTAGGTACAACGCGGGTAAAGGAAAGCAGGTCGCGTTCAGGAGTATTAGTAATGTTATACATACATGGGCCATGTCTTTGTCCTGTTCCTTCTTCATCTTTTTCGCATGCATCTGATGATCATGATGATTTTGGGAATGATGAGAATGATGCTGGTCTGGGGGACTCCTGGGACGGCTGTACTTGTCCCCGGGTGATATGGAACTTCTCTAAACATACAAAGACAAATCTACACTGTGAAAACGATCATCCAATATAGCTTCTCGAGATCATCTGAAGTAAAACTTTTTTTTGTCCGGAAATTTTATGGCCTGAGTGTATCATCACGAAAAAGTCGCAGATGTTTTTGATTGCTGAGATCTTTCAATTTAGTATTTATCTTAATCGCAGTCCAAGTGGCCTTCGTTGCCATAAACTTTTAGGCATCCTAATTTACATTGCTATTTTTATTGGCAATGTATATCCCATCGTTATCAATATTTTAGTGTTTATTCGAAATCGCGAGATTTCGACGAGTGAGAATTAAATGCCTAAATCTACATGGATCAAACGCTTAATTAGTACCTAATTTTTGAAATGATTAAGACTCGCAAAACTCCGATATTCTGCTAAATATCAACATCGCGTGAATACTGTTGCCGTTGGCAGGCAAGACCACGTTTCACGGTCGGTGGTGCCAATTACGATTTAATTGCTTGACCATGAGATTTATTCTCCACTGTCCCGTCACTGTTGCCATGAAAGTAGGTATACCTACGCCTTTCCCGACGACATACAGTCGTACAGTTATACGTATGCGTATACTTCGTAAACGGATTGCTCACGTCTGACAATCCGATAGCGTTGGACAGAGATCGGCTCACGAGTTCCGCGGACCACGTAAGACGCCTACAGCTTATTGTTAGCTTAGTCGACGACCTAAAAATCTCGTGAGTCGTTGAATGGGATCCAATAATTCCTGCACCCACTGTGCCAGATCTGATCATTCCTTCTTGGACGCGGTTATAGGCTATATATTAGTCGACTGTGGACACTAACACGAGATTTTTAATGAAACTTGAAACTGTTCTTAAATATGACTTGTATAATAGTATATATATATTATATATGTATATATTCTTATCGCAGTGACACAGGATGTAAATTAAAAGAAAATTCTTGCGGTGTGTTCTCGGGCTGTAATTCGAGCTCACACCGACACCCATGTTAGCAAGACGATCTCATAAGGCGGTAGTTGTTGAGAAGATGCTGTGGACAATGTATAAGAGGTAGAGAGGTATATATGTGCAGTGACTTGCCGCACCAGAGTTAGGGGAATGAGGTAGGTACAGAACTCGGAAACTCTTGCCGAATAGAGTTGTAACCAAGAGGTTATCGTGTCTCTGCACTCGAGCGAAGAGGTCGAGAGGTTCAAAGGCCATTCGCCGTACGTATGTACTACGTTCGAGTATTTTTTCTTTCTTATTTCTTTTTCCTTTTTTTTTCAATTAGCCACTCGACGCGACCCGACTCAACCGAACCCAGTGTAACCTGAGACTGAACCGTGTAACGGAGGACGATAATGGACTTCGGAATATCCCTACACATGGACGTGGATGTATACGCATATAGCTGTCTACGTGGAGGTGTATAACCTCGTGGGTGTTGATAGTGATAAAAATACAGAATGCCTATACGCCGTCGGGTAAAAAGGGTGCTGCAGCAGAGAGAGGAGGCTACAATGATTACAGAGTGGAGCCTACGATGGGCAGGATGGTCTTGGGATGAGTCGATGCAGAGTATATTATACATAGGAAGGTAGAGCTCTGCGTTGAGAGGAAATGAGAGATGATGAGAGGAAAGAGAAGGACGAGGAGAAGAGGCATGCAATGGACGAGAGGACAGAATGAGAGGGCGTTCAGAGGCGGGACGCGGTCTTGAGGTGATCACAGACAAGGACGCTAACCCGTAATACCTACCTATCTGCTCTACCCATCTCCCGATCTCTGTTACTCACTCTCTCATCATTTCAGATAGACTCTCTTTTTCTCGACCCTCCGGTTTTCTCTCCCTAGTCAGCCTCCTATAGAACTTAGCACAGGCCTTCCTCCCCCCTCCCCGCCGTTTTTTACCGCTGCCTCTATTTGTTCTCCTTCGATTATAGAGATTGGAGCTCCTAGGGTAGGTTCCGTAATGGATAGATCACAAGAGTCCTTCCCATTTGTGGCCAACTCGTGACTGGGCCAAATCAAACCTTGGTTATTTCGGGCAGACCGAGATGATGATGAATTTACTATCCAATCCTCTCGACCAAATCACCGCTGGGAGTTTGAGAAAATTTCCCAATGCTATGAGTTAATCTCCGTTATGTTATACCCTATAACTAAATCCCCGACAATACAGAGAAATTGAATCTTGTCGCTTCGAGTTCGTTCCGGAACACTTTCAGGACGATAGGCGAATGTTACGAATTCAGTTGTCACAGCGATTGACAAACGCTGAAAATTGAAAAATTCATACGGTCGTTGAATCGTGATGATTTTTTGGCTCGGGTAAGCGCGAAAAGAAATTTTTCAATTCTGGATAACACGCTGGATAAACATTTCGGGCAGGAGGCCACTAAGTTATGGCAATTGACGAGTGAAGCCTTGCGCAAGGAAGCCTTGAGGAAGGAAGCCTTTCCGCGAAAATGCACCACGCCGCAGACCTATAACGTGTAATTATATATCTTAAATGCGTCACCGGTTACGTCAAATGAATAGCGCACTTGGCCACGATAAGGCTGTTTAATTTTTTTGCATTAGCACGGCTAGAGCCAAAGTTCCGAGTCACGTGATAAAATGGAAGTCAAAGAAATCTCCCAGTGAAGTATTGGCGGGAATTGACCAGCAGCCAAAGATCAGGCCTCTCATTATGCAATACCAGGATCATGGACCAACTCGAAACTCTAAATTCTGTAGAAAGGACGTCAAGGGAGAGCGCACTAAGATCGTTACAATTGGCAGCAGGATGAAAAAAATATTGCACAAGATTCCGCCGTAAGTTAATGTGTCAAGTCTAACACCTCATACCTACATCTGTCCACTCTGCTGCAGAAGCCCTTTCTACAGGATAATGGACATTCGTTGTTAGACACGGTAGCCCGATGAGGTTTAACGATTTTTTTCTTCTACGGTTTCTTCGACGTAAACATCGGTTATGCACGCGCCAATAAATCCGGGTTCGCGAAATGAACCCGTTAGCAACTGAGCCGCAACAGATTTTGACGATAATTAAACGTGTACGCCTATAAGTGCCTGATACTCATACAGTCGACACTCTCTATGTGGCCACTCCAAAACTTTCCCAAACTTCAGTGTGCTTCTCGTTTCGCTCCCTCTATCGCTGATCTTAATAAATCTACATTCTACCGCGGGTCTCGATTACAGCGGAATCGGCATGGGCGAGCCCCCAGTTGCTGTAGCCGAGAGGCCAGGAAAAATCCCTGAGAAGAGAGGGGCGATATTTTCATACGCAGCAAAGGATTTGCACTCCCAGAGGAAGACTGCTTTAGCGATAACGAAAAACGCGAAGGTTCGTGTCTTGGCTTAATTACCATCCGTACCGTAGGTATTCGCTTGATAATGGGATTCTCTGATTTTTTTACGCCATTTTCCGTCTTAAGGCAGAAAATTGGTACACCGCGGCGAACGACTACCTGTCCGCAAAATCGAGCGGAACAACCCCGACCTGGGAATAAACTTTCATAGTTCATAATTCACAGTTTGTCACGAGATTTAATTTACCAATATCTAAAATTATTGCTTTGCTTCTTTTGAACTTTTGATACTAATAATCGATGTAACATCACGAAATGGTAATGAGCATCATAATTTGAAGAATTAAAACTAAATATGTATACTCACGTGTCGTTCCTCTGCCGAACTCATCCCTGTAACAAAGGTAAAAGAAAAGAGACGGGATATTAAATCTGATTGGAGAACGTGTCACGTGCTATAAGCTCGAAGGTAGGTACCCTATATACATACAGGTGCAGTGTGTTTACAAGTATATTTATATTTGCTTACCTACACAGAGCTCTGTGTGTTTGTTCTGCACACGAGCTGGGGGCAATATTTTAGTGGAAATACATTTGTGAGCCTCGAAGGCCTCGGGGCTAGGGAAAATGTCAATAACATTGAGCATACATCCCCGGCAATTGCATTCATGCATATTTATATTTCATAACAGGCGTACATATTTCCGTTAGAAGCGTATAGAACGTAAATACACTAGAAAACGCGTTATTTGTTTGAAAATATCGCTAACAAACTATTCATTTAATGCTATTCCCGGCCTGCTATCGGAGTAGAGAACAGAGAATAGAGCGTAAACCCATGGGATGATATGACCGGTCAATCGGACCGAAGGCAAAATGTAGTTACATACATTTCATATATGTACCGATATTCACGACCCTCGTCATTTTTAACCGTCAATTTATCCGATATCAACCCGTTCGGCTATCAGAATTGTATAGAAATTTGATTCAATTAACTCGCAGCAACAAAATCCCAATAATCCCAATAAAAAATACAAAAATTTGGACTTTTTCATCGTTTTTTTAAATCTTTTTGTTTACACCACCGTACTAGTCCCTTTCTTAAATGAAAAACGGAGGTGATAATTCCGCTTTAACGCTGAGTAAAAAAACTACGCATACGGTTTTTAATTTCGTGTAGGAATCGAGATTCTTCTTAAGCCGGCATATATATATCGTGTAAATTACGTACGGAGACTAATACACCTGAAAAGATCAGTGGCATTCCTTGGATTCGCAGGGTACCATGGCTATGGTAGCTCAAGGTGTTCCGTTCTCTTCTCGGTACTATACGAGTACGTGTTATAAGACCCACGTTACCAAGGCTGTCTCATCTATCTATCCGTCTACTTCACGCTCTTCCGGGACATCGGTGGAATGCAATGCGAAGACAAGAGTCTCTCTAAATACCGATCTAAAGACCGATTTGAATTCGACCATCGTAAATTTATACGCGAAGCGATCGAGTATAATAATGCATACACTGTAGTACAGTTCAAATAATGTGCCAAGAACGGAAAGAAAGATAACGAAATTTTCTTCGGAATTGTGCAATTCTAACCCGGGAAAATTACCTATTAAAATTTCAAGAAAAATTCTTAATCGATGTGAAGATAAAAGAAGAAAAATAGTTCACTGGCTAGTTTCATCAGAAACGAATTTAGGAAATACTTAGACCTTCAGCAGGCTTCTTTTTCTAAATAAATAGTTTTATTACAGAAGTTTGCTGGTCTTTTGGAGCATGATCACGTAAAAGTTGAGAGCTGTGGTCTCAGAGATATACCTAGATGCCGTCAGAGTGAAAGCAATTATACTGTATATATTCGCGTTTCCGCAATTGTTCTGCAATTGTTCAGAAAACGAACCTCTATGCAATGAACAGTCAACTTATTGAAGCGTGAATTTCCGTTATAGAAAATTGAACATAGAAGTTTGACAGTAAAAATTGATTACTCGAATCACGTTTGCAGTATCGAAAATTCATCATTTCATCGGACACAACCAGCCTGAAGCCGACTTAACACGTATGAAAATTGTGTTAAGTATGCCAAGTAAATAAAAAATCCACCGAAACGAAAATCCCAGCTGATCCGTTTTTTGAGTTATGAGTGATTACAAAAAATCAGATAACACGCACTCAACGTATTCAAATAGTAACTAGATTCGTTTCGGTGGATTATTTCTATGTGTGTGGCATACTTAATCGCTCGGTATATGTACTCCCTCGAATCAATTTCATCGAATATATATATACCAAGAGGAAAACTTGATACTATGCAGTCGACCGCGCATGCGCCGACTAATTCAATTTCATTGGTCGGTGAGATCGTCCCGCGGTGATATTTTAACCTGCAAGGCATGGGTGCCAACTTGCAAGAAATGTAGCTAGAGCTGTCAGCCTCTCGCGCCTAAAGTAGTCAATCGAGGTTATGTTGTTATCGAGTCGAAGCAAGCAATCAGCTCTTCGGGATAAATTTGAACGGCTCTTTCAGCTGCACATCAAATTTCATTTACAACGATGAAAGCTTGCCAAGCATTTCCGAATCATTACCGCGAGTAATTGAGATTTTAACCTCAAAAATTCCTATCAAGTACATCACCGCGAAAAACAAACGCAGGATGGTCAGCCTGCTTTAGCAGACGACAAAACTCGCCCATGCGCAGTTGGCTGTATAGTATCTAGTTTTCCTCTCGGTATATAAATCTAATAACAATGGCAAACAGAACAAGGCTCACCTCCGTTACTCTTGAGGTCATCTGGCTGTCCTCGGTGATGATCTGGTTTACCGAGTATGGAGAGAGGGTGGCCACCGCTTCCCCCAGGTGCAGCACCAACTACAGGAGGTAGTCCCAACCCCTGTAGAAGAGCCGCCGAAGCAGTGGTTGGCACTGGGAGTCCCGCTCCCGGACCCAAACCAGGAAGACCCGGTAGTCCAGGATGAGGTCCCATCGCTGCACCAGGAGGTAATTGTTGGGCGTGCATTTGCTGCAGTAGTCTCGGAAGGTCAGGCCTCTGTTGCTGGAAAAAAAAATGTTGAATAAACAAACGTGGTGACGATTCATCTCACATATGATTCGCGAACCGAAAATCTGAGAACCGCATTTTTAATTTTCACGTATGTGTTTCGCATTCGCTCGTACGCATAGAGAATAAAAAAAAGGGAAAGGTAACAAACGGCGGCTATTTTTGTATTTCTGAAAATTCTTACCAGAATTTACTAGTTTCGATGCAATTTGGGGATATATCGGCATTTTTGCATTAATTACTAGTTTGCCTAGTAATCCTCTAAGCTACAATCGTCATTAGAATATAACCTAAGATATTTGTATGTACAAACTCTTTTAAAAATCGGAAGGCTTACTAATCAGGATGGTAATAAGTACATATAGCAAACCTTACACTCATACCCAAAACGAGCAGTACAAGTCGTTACCGCGGCGCAACTGAATTTACCATACTGACTAGGAAATTTCACGAGTCATTTTGTGAAAAATTCCATGTCAAAAATTGAAAAAGTTATAACGTGGGATGTGATCACACTTTTTAAATCTTTCATCTGAATGGGACTTTTTTCTGACTTATCTAGCAAAACGTCTTGTTCAAGTAGTCTATTATTCCAAACCCTCTATAATAATACCTATACTAATATCTAGGTCATCTTTTACTACTCTTCGTTTTTATATACATGGACAGTAATCATTGCTATCCGCTTATTACTTATTACTACCACAGAATATAAAAATGCGTTATCCGAGGAATAGATTTTTCCATTGCTCTAAATAATATTGCCAAATCAGCAGATATATCCCAGATTATTGGAGTCTTTAACAGGAAAAGTCTCTCCATGCATCAAACAACCACGTCGGTTGACTGCCAATTGCAGCATCTCATCTCCCGTTGCTGAATTATAGAAAATTAATTTTGTCGACATACTCAAGAATATTTTCACTCGTTAAAAACGAGATCGAGGCGTATCACGTAGGGGAGGGCGGGGCACGATGGGCCCCCTAAAATTATTGCCAAAAATTGAAGACCCCAAAATTTCAAATACTATATACTAAATTTTTCATCCAATTTATATACATTTGTGACAAATGGATTACCTGAACTGGAAATAATTTAGTACAAGTATTATTCAAAATCGAACAATTTATGAGAAAATTAAATAATTAAAAAAAAAATTCTAATTTTCTAAATACAATGAAAATAACTTGACAAATTATTTTTTTTTGGTATTGACATTGTTCATAGTATAAAAATATTTCTATTCATAATTATTTACAATAATCACAGGTGTATTCCTTAACTACTTTTACTACTTTTTTTTACTTTCAACTACTTTTCCATCTTGTCCCACTTTTCCAAATTTTTATTTTCAACGGACGCAGCATATTAATACCAAATACTTGTCTAGGGACTAAAAAGAAGTGAAATGAGTGCCCCACCTTTCCCACCTTCCCTTATTTGTTTTTCGAGTAACAACGCGCGAGTATATCTTATCCAACTACCTACTTATGTAGGTACTTAGGTACATACCTTATACTCTCATTATAATTTAGTAAAATAATTAATGTAATTAAAACGTATTACCACGAACAGACAGACCATTAATGAGTCACGTGCGAGACAACCGCAATTTTCCGCGCGTACTTGTACCTATATACGTCACGTATACCTTACTATTCTGCATCGTCATTTATTATATACACCTATTATATTTCTACATCATTTATTTATTTTTGTATTACTGTATATAGTTGAAAGAACTATAATATCATCAATAAAAAAAAAATCCACCACTCAACGAAAAATTCCATAATAATTATTTCAACGGTATTTTTTCTTAAGTCGTTGGGGTTCTTCCCGATCTCTCTCTTTTGAACCGAACTTTTTCGAGGTACTTTTTATATAGCTACTTATAACTGATTTGGAACGGGAGATAAAGAGATCCGAGCTATATATCTGTTAGTCAGCTGTAGCTATCCCCTGTCTCTAAAACATAGCTAGTATTGCTGAGTTATAGGCTCTGGTATGAGATAAACTTTCTCACTAATTACTCGCGTAGGTGGTAATAATAATAAATAAATATAAATATATATCTTTGAGTTTTAATTGACGTCGACGACTAGGAGTGTGTTAATTAAGTAACTTCATTAGTCTGCAGTTTTGAGAATGAAATAAAATATGGCAAGATACGTAACGTCCGAAAGTCCCGAAAGTCCGAACGACCAGACGACCTGTACTATTGCAGAAGTCGTTTCACTCGGACATTAATTTAACGACCCGAATTAAACGAATGTATAAACTTTTTATTTCCGTCCAACGTCTCCGACTCGGATATGTATTCATACATCCTTTTAGACGGATATACATATAGATATAGAATGGTATATTCTTGCAGCCTTTCAATTTACGGCGACGGAGCGTAATTGCTGCTTCATTAGCCACGTTTTATTAATGTTTGCCGAGGCTTACGCGACGAGAGACTATATAGGGGGCGACGAATGAATATTTTGTGGTCGTGTAACGCCCTATATGATTATTATTGTTACGCTATGGGATTCCCCCGAAAATTTTCTTCCGGTATCCAAACTGTAGATATATATGTATATATATATATATACGTATGTATGTTTATGACCGTGTTATTAAACGAAATATTGATTCAACCCCCTGTTTACCGAGTGATACATATTCATATTCATCGGTGCCTGGCGCCTCTCGCACAACCCTCGCCCGATTTCATATATACCTTGTTTGTATACGCACTGATTACTCATGCTAATATAATACAACCGAGCCTCGCAGCTCGACCCGTGCTTCGCCTGGCCCGCGGCCGTATCCGCAGCCGCAAACACGAGCAGCCGCGACTACCTAATCGACCTTGGTTTCAAATTGCGTTGCGTTCGGAGACTACCACTGCATGGGATTTCAACTCACACTGGGATTCCTACCGTTCCATATATACATATATATAAATGGGGTATTCCATGTCAACTTAGCAGCGCGTATACCACACCCCTTGCGATGTTGATCATTTTTTTTAGTATGATGTTGTTACCGACCCAAAAGGGTCTCTGAATTTTTTCTGGATTTTTTCCACCACCAGTAGAACGAAAAAGAAATCCAAAAAAACAATTTTGAAAACGCCATTTATGCAAGAATCTGAAAATATTTACAAAAATTCTTCTAAAATTCTGATTTGTCCGATTTTCCCCAGAACGGTTTCAATATTTCTCTGCAATATAATTCCAACATTTTATTGAAATATATTGTTTGAGGCAATTTTTCGCTTGAATTATTCACAAGCAAATAATCATGTGACTACATTTGGAAAAATTTGAGAAAAAAATTTTCTTGAAGAAAAATTTGTAACTTACATTCAAATTATTTGAGATAAAATATTGAAATAGATTTGGAAAGTATAGAGAAAAAAAAAACTGGATTCCCACTATAATTTTAGTTTCTGAATCATCGTTTCTTATCACAAAACTTGTTTGAATATTTTCAAAATTTTGCAAAAATACGTTCGTAATAATTTAAAAACAAAAAAATAACTTTTTCTGGTTGTTTCTAAGGTGAGAACTATCACACACTTAAATATTAACAAAATGTAAAATGCGGTTAGGGTCACAGGCTGGGCAACCTCACATGCAAAGCCCCATATATACATTAGGGTGTCCCAGAACAAACATAGATTTTCTTTCCCTCAAAGTCCGACTGCAAGAGTTTCCAGGATTACTTCGAATAATGGATAAAGTTTGGATTAACAGCCCAGACCGATTGGTGTGTCAAAAAAAAGCTGACTGTTTACCAGATCTCCAATTCAGTCACAAGGAATATCACCTCCGAAAAAGTTTATATGGACGTTTGGATGCGCGAACGGAAATGCAATGAATTTTTTATATCCGACGATATTTTGAGAATAAATCAACGGATTCTTAATTTCTATAAACGAATCGATGTGGTTTTTCGTAACTTAGAACGAAATCTGAATTTTATCGGTGAAGTGGTTTTTGATTTATTGAAAGTAACGGAGTGTTTACAATTTTCACTCATTTATTTAATTTTTAATGAAATTTAATTAAATTAACTCGCAGATTTTCACAAACTTTTTGATCCAACTTTTAAGTCTGTCCAGATTTTGTTAAATTAATCAATTCGGTAGTATCGATGCGACGTTTTTGAGCTTGAAAAATTCGGGAAGGAATTTGTTTCGGGACCGTTCTATATCAAGATCAGCTGCCAAATTACTGGCCTGTTGTTCTTCTATACACCATAAATTATCGTTCCAATTTTAGACGTGGTAAGATTATTATTTTTATTTTTTTAAGATTTTTCTGTCGGACAATTATTTAGAGAAAAATGACCAAGTATGGAATAGGTAGTATCCATAATATGGAATACCACTGTTACTCTCAACAATCAATATCGCACTCACTAAAGTGAGTGAGTATAAGATAGAAGATCGGGTATTTCGTCTTGAATTGATTGTCAAGAGAAACGATGCTATTCCATATTTGGTCACTTTCCTCTACCCGCGAGTTTACGAGACCTAAAAAATTTTACCGATCATAATTTGAAGAAAAAATAACCGATAAGCAAGCCAACGAAGCGGTATAAATGAATTAAAGAAAAAAAAAAAAAAACAAATCGTGAATTCTATATCCGATAAAGCGATAATTTATTTGAGCCATTTTCAGAAAGGTGGAAAAACAAAGCCTTTTCTATTTATTCAAACGATAAACGTATGGTATTAATAATACCTACTCCATAATTTCTTGTTTTTATTTATTTATTTATTTTTTTGTTTTTTCATTTTTGTTTTTGATGTATGTATGTATTTTATTTTATATATTTAATAAATAATATCGTTGACGCAAAATGGGTGGAAAAAAGAAGAAAAAAAAAATTAAACAACGAAATGAATTCACATAATCGAGAATTTTATTTGTTCATATTATTATATACAGGGATCAGTGATCGGTAATCTGGTATAATATTTACAGACATATACATATGGGGGGGGAGGGGGGGGAGGGGGGGGGGGCACGACGGCACCCCTAAGCCGGTTATTACTTTTTGTGACTTTCAACCATGAAATTAATTTACTTTTGTTCTATTTCGAACAAATCCACCGAAATTTTGCCGAAATTCTAAAAAAGAAATTCTGAATAAAAAATGATGGAAACAAAATTTCTTAGAATTTTTTTTTTTTTATGGTTCATTTACCCCACGATATGGTAGGTACATTGGCTTGAAATGGTCTAAATGGATAAATACTTTAAATTCATCATAATTTGAAAAAAAAAAATTTCTTTTGATCCAAGTTTTTAGGGTAGTCCACTATGCCTCGGATTTCGTGAATCGGCCTGAAAGATCGTTGAAAACATCAGAGGTATCATGATTTGACAAAAAAAATGAAAAAAAAATTTTTTACTATATTTTTTGGGTTGGGGGGAAGGGGCGTCGTGCCCCACCCTCCCCTATCTAAGAATCATGAATCTATTCAGTGAAGTTAATTTTTTTTTAAAACAGTATTCGTATACCTATACTAACGAAAAAATGAAATGAAAGAAATACAATAGAAAAAAAAAAACACGTAACGTCTATATAATAACAAAAATTAAACGAAAATTGTGCGTTATTTATCGTATTATAATATAATTCCTTCTGAACATAATACATAGTATAGATTGGTTGATATTTTTGCTTCCTTGGATTATATGTCAGGCATGAATTATAAGTACTTCCCTGTACCCTTGTCAATATTCATGCGGTAACCTAGGAAATCTCTAAGAAAAAACAAAATAGTAAAAAAAAAAAATTAGTTCCAATCGATCCGAGCGAAAAGCAAAAAACAAAAAAAAAAAAAAGACAGCCACAATTTTGTATTATTTTTAAAATGTAAAAATGAAAAAATTTATAAATGAAAGATGATTTTTCGGATCAATATTTGCAATGGATATCGAAGTCGATTTCAGATTTTTGAAACAATATTTTACAAAAAGAGTCACTTTTTTTTTTTTTTTTGATTTGATTTTCTATTAGCTAATTTCTACTATACGGAAAGTACAGATATAAGAGAAATTCTTATAGTGAAGTCAGAGACTATACCGTCAGATTAAAAAAAGAAAAACTAAGAATTATAAGGGCAAGTATGTCTAGATGTCTTATATTTGAGGTCGTTACAAAGGCTTCATACGAAATCCAGTATTGCGACTGTGAGACGTTTTACTTCGAACTGCGATATCAGTATCTTTTTTTTAAATCTCATTTCCGGGTTTCCGAAAAGCGGATATATGATTAAAAATCACATGTATAAGTTTATAACGTTCATCGCACATGACAAATCAACAAATTTACTCGCAAATTTATTGCACCGACTCTTATCTCCGTGTATATATAGTATATATATATATGTTATAATCTTTCAGTATAGTCTGACACGTTGAAATTCGGCGGATTATTTACATTATAATGAAATATATTTCAACACTAATCGTTATTAGATTAAAAATAAATATCTTGTGATTACGCACCAACACGTGTATCAAGAGATAGCTTAAGCATACCCGTATCCATAACATAGCTAATAATCTAAGAATCTTCAAAGTACTTATACATATAGTACATATAATTGTAGTAAACTAATTTATAATTTATCGATGAAATACATACATTGGATTAACTGCAATGTGGTAATGACACAATTAACACAAAGTCACACACGATTATCTCGGACCGGCTTATGAACATCGCGAAGTATATATATACATATATAATAAAGATGATAAATGATAATTATAATTAAAACGATGCTTACCCCAACTATTGTGTTCAGCTCCGTCATGGTTACAGTTTTCGCCCTTTCCACAGCCGTAGCGACTTGCTGCTGGTGTTCTTGCGATAGGAAAGGTAGAATTTGAGCGATTATCGCGTTAAGTCTCTTCGCGATTTCGGTCTGCAAAAAAATTCATTCAATGCATATATTAATAAAACGAATATTTTCCTCCTTTTCTTCACATTTATTGTTAAATCTCGACCCTACATATACGTATGCATACTCTCAATATTTCTCTTCTATACTCGGCGACCCGCAGCGAACGTAAAGACTTATTTAGAGACACGACGTCGCGGGAGACGACATCGACTACGAATGCGAAGAAAAACGTTGCGTGAGGTAAAACACCCAAATAGGTTCTAATATCTTATCCCTCTACGATTTTCTTATTTATACCTACTCATTTCAAAAATAGAATTAATAAAGTGACGTGAAAAAAAATTTGAAGATTGACAGCGAAATTGTTTTTTCTTCATTGAAATTTTAACGAAGAAATCTTTTATCCCCGAAATTTTGAAATGAAATTAAAAAAAAAAAACATATCGTAGAAAAACGATTTTTGAGTAAAAAAAAAAAAAACACAATTTCTTCTTTCTACGGCGATTAACTCCCGTAATGAGGGACGGGTCCAATCTTGTGTGTCCTAGTTACGCGGTAGGGTTGAACGCCTAAAGAAACTGCACTTCCGCAAACGGCAGTATAGGCAACTGGATAGCCGACGTTACGAAACTAATTTACTTCCCCGAAGCTGTAGCGAAAGCGTAAAATTAACGCTTAGGGTGGGCCAAAAAAACCGACTATTCTTTTTTTTCGTTAGTTACCATGAAATATTGTTCGAGATGACAAAAAAGAATTTTCGTGAAAGTTTGAGCTCTTAAGATTACTATTTAGAGGTGCCTTTTTTCGCTTCTTGTATTGCCCATTTAAATAACACATTTTTTGTTTCTTTGGAATTTTACTACTCAAAAACGGATGAGCATACCGAGAAGTAAAATACACATTCTGGTAGGAAATTGAACGATCTACAAAAAAAGGTCTTGGTCTTTTTCGATAAATCTAACCGGTTCAAAGTTATAGCCTTGCCATTACAAGACCAGAATCGTCAGAGAAACTTCGAAACGGTTAGATTTATCGAAAAATACCAAGATACCTTTTTTGTAGATCGTTCAATTTCCTATAAGAATATATATTGTACTTCTCGGTATGCTCATCCGTTTTCAAGTAATAAAATTCCAAAGAAAAAAAAAAAAGTGTTAAGAGCTCAAACTACCACAAAACTTCTTTTTTGTCATCTCGAACAATATTTTCATGGTAACTAACGGAAAAAAAATGTGTAGTCGGTTTTTTTGGCCCACCCTAATATATATAATATATTAATATATGTATTAGGGTGTGTTGAAATTTGTTTTTTCCACGAGCTACTTTTTGAAACGTATATCGTTTAGATTCTTTCCAAATTTCAGCCCAATTGATAAAGATTTAGAGGTGGCTCAAACTGGCTTTATACTTCCAATTTAACCCTGCACGATGCCCCTGGGTCTTTTAAGGCACAACTCAAATCTTCCGCTTAGATATCTTCGTGTAAATTCTGATCATTATCGCAAAGATCTTGATGTATATAATTTTAAAAACTATTGCAGCATGCGGTAGAGGCCCTGGGGGATATCCATGAATTTTTTCAGATTTTTGAAAAGTCTATAGCGTGTAGAGAAAAAGGACTGAGCATAAAAGACCCAGGGGTTCCGCGGAAGCAGTGAAAAAAAAAACGGGGGCCGTGAAGGGTCGAATGACACACTCAAACTTGTTTTCGCATTATCCGGCTGTAAATCTTCCATTTTAGTTCAACATGAGACTGTATTTTAGTCACTCTAATAAGGAGTTAGGATTTCATAGAAGTCATGAAAAATTGAAAATGAAATCCTAATTTTTCAATTTCTAATATTTCTCTTGAATTTTTGAATTATTAGAAATCGCGAATAGAGTTGCTTCTTTTCCAGTTGCAATTATTTAATGAAAATATTAAATCTCGTGTAATATTATGTTCTCAAGTACCTATAGTAAGTTACACCATGTTTTTGTATCGATATTTTGTATACCATTACATCGAATATCGGTATCAAAACGCTGCATGTCAATAAAAAATGATGTAGGATCATTTTTCATGATTTTCAATCCAATCAATTTGAAAAAGGGTATAATCCCTATTTCCAAAATATCACTATTACATTCATGATTCTGCTCATCGCTAAATATTCGGCGAATATATTAAAATTTTGAATCCAGTCCGCGAATTAATCCCGATCAATATTTCTAGCGCGAAATTGGGATTAAATAATTAATAACTTCATTAATTGTTTATTCAAAAATATTTGTTAATATACTTTTCTTTTTTATGAATTTTTTCTTTTAACAAGTAATATATAATATAGGAATAAAAAATCTGGAAAAATTATGAAAAATTCATGTGTTGAATATCAGAACTTTCGAACCTAGACCCAAAGTGGGCAAGCGGTTGCTTCATCAGTTTTTTGAATTATTTCGATTAAAAAAAATTGAAGAATTTGAAAGCACAAGTCAGATTACTATGGAATGCTGCTGGAATATTTTTATACGGTAGGGCGGGGTATATCAGGTTTCTCGAGCGTAATGGTATACATAGGTAGGTAGATGTATAAGTTTGGTGTATGTGTGTACCTGGAGGATAAACGAGAAAAGCAGCAGCAGCGGCAGAAACGGCAAGAATAAAGTAAAAAGAAATTAAAGAGAGGAAAAATGTTGAATAAAATACGAAGTGAAAAAATAAATAAATATATATATGTATATGGCGTTCGTGAAAAGCGACGCGTAGGAGGATCGTTTCAGTTTTCACATTTCCATATATATATATACTTTCACGATTTTATTTTTTATAATATATATATATTTATTTTTTCGTTCAATTGCCGAGCAGCTGCAGATATTCAACGCGGCACGAGTTTACTACGTACATATACATACAATATATATATATATATATACCTGTGTTTGAAAAAGAGAGAGAGAAAGAGAGAGAAAGAGATAGAGAGAAAAAAAGACGCTTCGTTAACCTCGAATAAGCGCGTACCTAAATGTTTGTTTCCATTCCCGAAACCAACGCCGAGCACTGAGCGCTCGAAAGCTCGTGTTCCCAAAACTTTTCCTGTCCCATTTTTATACACGTTTCATTTTTTTCTTCATTATTATTGTTATTATTATTTTCTTTTTTATTTAACACGTTATTCAAAGCCAGATACTCGCTCGCTTGCTCGCTAATTATTCATCCGATTTTTCGCGTCGGGATTTTAGCACGGTACCGCGAGGCGAGGGAGTCCGCTTTGCTTTATATCAACGTGTCTACTTCAATGTCTCTATCTATGTCAGTGTAGGTGTGTAAAGTTAAAGGGAGAAAGAGAAAGAAAAAATTTGCAAAAAAAAAAAAAACAATTAAAAATCATAAAAACGCGAAGGTACGGGAGACTGTATGTAATTACCAGTAATTATGTTCTCGGGGCACCGTCAAACGACTACACGCCGTGGTAGTAAAAATCGGACGTCGAATTATAAAATGATATGCACGTCGCGCGATACGACGATATACATATATATTCGCACGCTATCATAAATATATCCAGCTAGTAGGTACCTACTTATACATACATGAATATGCATACATAAGGGAAGAACGAACAAAATGGGGTAAAAACATTTTTCTTTTTCTCCAATATTGTTCTGAAGTGTCCAGATATTTTTTGTTGTTGATTTTCTTCACAACTTATATGTCCGGGAATTTTAGTTTTTTTTTTTCAGAATTACTATCTGAATGGCAATCATTTATTTTTACCATAATTTGAAAGATTTAGAGTAACTTAAAATCTTGTCTTTCAAAACTTTCAGGAAAAAATGAAGAAAAAAAAAATTCTTATTTTTTGACTTCTTTAATTGGAACTTTAGTCAGATCTCTGAGAAAAGCAACGGCCGAAATGAACTTGTCTTACGTTTACAGAATGTTCTTACGTTCTACATCAGAAATTTGTGATAGTTTGTGTCTTAATATTTTTAATTAATATTCTCCACGGATTTCATCAATACATTATTGAAAGTTGTTTGGTCTGTATTATTGGAATGACGACATAACATGAAGACATAATCGTGACCACGCGGGAGCTCGGCTAATATCGGTCGTAATCGGCAATTTGCCACGACGGAATTTACCATACTCGCCGGTAATATTTACAGCACGAGTTTGCAAACTTTATTACATATAAATTTATGTGTATGAAACAATTTTCCGTTTCCTGCGTATATCTTCATACTGTATAAAGCAGCGCCAAAACAAACAAACAAAAAAAAAAAAAAAAACGATCATAAACTGAGCTGAGGATGCCGCTCGTTTTCGCTCTTTTCGTGTAACAGAACAAATCTTTGTCCTTTTATCCGGAGCGAGAAGAAAAGAAAAAGAAGAAGCTTTTGTCAAGTTAATCGAATTCGCAACCGGCGCCAATACGGAAAATTGTCGGCGGAATCGCGGCCGCATGTATACGGAAGTTACAAACGGACTTATATTTGGTCCGCCGGACAACTCTTGACCAAACGATATTGGTAAGCCATGAAATAAATTCAGCAGCTATGTACCTTGGATAAAATAGGACGGAAATAGGTAGGTATATATATATATATATGTATCCCGGAACGTCTGTGAAATAAAAATACACAAGTATATGGAACGAGAAGGAGTTGAGAGGAGAGAAACTTTTTCTCTAGAGTATATTTTTTTTAATTTTTTTATTTGGTTTACTTTGAAAAGCTTTCGTCGTATAGTTTCGTATATTATTACACCTTTATTATGCCTCCGTCAACAAGCTTGTCTATTTTCAACCTCAACGCCGTGGTGTTAGTTGAATAAACCAAGATAACCATGGATATATTATTACCTAGTTTTACTGACAAATAGTACTAACAGTTTTTCATCGACGCAAAAACGTTTCGCAATCCTATAATTTCATATACGTACTCACGGTATATAGGGCAAAGTTGCCAACATATCATATATACCGCCATGTATAAATTGTACAGTTTTAGTTTGGTAATGTTTTGCAAGAGTATATCCTCCATTTTGAGAATTGTAAAAAACGGGTACCGCCGGTATTTATAATGCTCTAGAAAGATTCTGCTCAGCTACTTTTGTTCAAAATTGAACGCTCTGCAAAAAAGGTCTCTTGGTCTCTTGGGATGAATCTCACCGTTTCCAAGTTAGTCCTCTGATTGAATGGTCAGAATGGTCAGTATAACTAGGAGACGGTTAGATCTATCGAAAAAGATCAAGAGACCTTTTTGGTAGAGCGTTTAATTTTGAACAAGAATAGCTATGCAAAATCTTTCTAAGTATCAGTTCTTCAGATATGAAAATCGAAAAGTGCCACAAGAACATTTCCCAGCTATTTTAAATGGAAAATAAAAAAGTATCGATTTAAAAGCTGAGTTTTTCGAGGCTGGTTATTTGATCACAAAGAACAAATTTTTGAAAGAAATTATCAAAAAATAAAAATAATCGGTTTATTTGGTCCATCCTAATACATATCTACGTATGTATGTATGTGGTACGCTTATACGTTCAGAACTGCTATTAATAATATGGATCTGCTTCGGGCGTTAATTAACAATCGATTCGTGTAATTAACTCCGCTGACGTTAGCCAATTTGCAATGTCCCTACCCGCGATAATTAGAAGCATGACTGTGCAAACAGCCGGTCTAGTTGCCAAGAGATATTCGGGGCACGCTGAGTAAATATAAAGACACTTCGTACAGCTTACGTATAATATTAGTACCTATATCTAAGTATACCGTGCGAATAATAACGTTTACGATTCATTTAAACCCCCCGAAAGTGTAGATCCGGACCTTTCAGGACAGTTTGCCAACGCTCTTCTTTTAGGCTGTGTACTACGTATCGCGAGATGTAAATGTATAAACTATATCCTTTAGGCAGAGGTAATCCTCAAAATCTCGAAAATTCACCGACGAAAATTTCCACGTTTTTTGACATTTTTTGATTGTATTTATGAGTCTGTCGATAATGAGATCAGAGGATAATAAATTGTTAGGTTGTATCTATATTATATGAGATAATAAGTAAGTGAAGTAGATATCTATAGATATCTATAATACGTGTGAATAAAAAGGGTCTGGATTTATATGAAATGCGAGAAAAGGGGAATTAAAGCAATTTCTAAAGACGCAAAGGGACTACAAAGCGAAGCGCTGAAAGTGCCTCTACTCGAGGGGCCATCGACGCGGGTTTGACAAAGTTTCCGTCGTCGCCCGATCCTATTCTCCGAGACGTAATGCTCAGCCAGCGGATTTACGGAAAGAGGATATATAAAGAACGAAGAAAGTAAGAAGAAAGAAAAGCGACGAAGGGACAAAGTCCGGGAAATAAAATCGACAAGATGCAAAAGTCCCGTTTCCCCACCGCACAAGATTACCTAGGATGGTATATTCTCATGTGAGCTGTTCCATGTCAAAATTCATTCTGTACCCCAAAATTGAAAGTGGCATTCTATCTTTTTAGCTATTTTCTTTTTATTCAATTTTATTTATAGTTTCATCTTTTTTTTTTTATAAATGGTTATTCAAAAATCCATCAATTCGCGCATAAAATTGTAGTAAACTTCTAAAAAAAAATTATACACACAACGCTTCAAATTTATAGATGAGAAGAAAAAAAATTGTAAAATTTTGATTTCAAATTGATTTTCCATTATAAAAAAAAATAGTATGGGGGGGGGGGGGGGGGGGGCAAAACGGGGCACCCCAAAAATTTTGTTAAAAGATTTTTTTTTCATTAAATGTCTCTAACCTTATTTTACTTTATTTTATTTAATAAAATAAATTTCGAAAATATATGTACTTTTTTTTATTTTTTATTTTTCACGAGTCACTCAAGTACAGAATGTACTTATTTCATCCAGTATAATAGTTAATTTTACAAGATAAATCCGATATATCCAAATTTTAGATTTAATTTAACGGCAGCTGGAAAATCAGTTTTATTTTCTTTGAATACAATTTAAAAAAAAAAAAGAAAATTCAGCGCATTTAAACCCCCAAAATTAAATACTTTCTTAAGTACCCCCTTTTGCCCCTCCTCCCCTACTTTTCCTAACTGAATGCGCAAAATTAGATTAGATGGTATACGCAACACTTATTTTGCTCACTAGTTGCATAAAAAGTACTATTTCGATACTAGTGGGAAAGTAACCGAATTTTGTACACGCTGTGTGAAAAAATTTCTTTACTCGGCAACTAGAATATTTCTATCGACACAGACGGAAAAAAAAATGAAGAAAAAAAAAAAAAAAAACTGTTCAACTGAGACTAACGAGAAACGCGATCAACGAATTATCGCAAAACCCACCCAATTCGCGAACGTTCTCTACCAGGCCCGAAGGTAAACAAGCCTGTTCGTGATTCGCGACGCCGCCGGGATAGATATGTACACATAGGAAGTTTTCAGCCCTTTCGACAAACTGCAATCAGCACCGGCAGCACCAGACTATATCCTCTGTGCGACGAGCCTCAGAGAAGGAGGTTTTAGGTGATATATATTCCGATCGGTGTGTGAGTGCGAAACGTTAATATCAGCATTAGCAGGAAACCCTGTGCGCCCTGTGCATTGTGGATCTTTTTGAATGGAACCCGAGGGTTCTATACCCGCACCCCTTTACCACGACGGATGTGTATCGCCAATATTGACCGAAGAAACCGTCGCCATCTCGACTGTACAAACTCTGCACCCCACCTTCGCAGTCTCTTTTTCCTTTTCCTTTTCCTTTTTCTTTTCCTTTCCTTCTCCTTCTCATTCTCCTTTTACCCAACCCCTATCCCGCACCCTCTTCAGGGTTTCATCTGTCCGCGGTACAAGGACTATTTGACTTTGCCTGTTCAAACACAGTCTGTACACATGTCTTCAGCTCTATGCTGCTGCAGATATACTATACGGAGGGTTGTGACGTTGGCGATGTGCACAATCCCGAGAAGATCACTCATCTCCACAAAATTTACCATCTACTTTTGCTTTTTCTTTTTTTCTTTTCTCTTCTTCGTCTGTTCTGCATTGTCTTAACTATTTTTTAAATAAAAAATGAAAAAATAGCTCTATTTCTCTGGTAGAAGATATTTCGACTAATTTCTACGATTTATGTTAGAAAAACTTGAAAATTTTCATACATCTTTTTATGAGGAATTGTCCATTTTTCCTTGATAATTTTTTATTTCTGTTTTTATTATGCTGAATTTTTGTTGAAAAACTACAATTTGTGGATTAAAAGAGAAAAACTAGGAAATTTTATCATTTTTCATTGACAAACTACGAGAATCGATAATTTTTTCCGAAACTACTTCACAGTGGTCCAAAAAAGTGATGAAATTTGCAGCGTGCCTTTTTTTTCTGGTTGCCGAAAACCGGAACGTTTTACGCAGAAAACTTCATATTAACTCTCCAAGGAGCTTGAACAAAGGTTTGTTGCGTACACCTTTGCAGCTGTTGAAAGGATGTGCCTGAAATTTATCGCGAATTCATGCAGAATTTACACTCATTTTCGCGCCACGTCTGATGGCATGTACTTCCAGTCCTTGGAGACTAATCGCGACTCTAATCAATCAGTCTATATGCAGAGATGTAGGTTTACAAGATTAAGCAAGGTATGAATGAGGCAGGTATACAACGATATTTCGAAAGAGAGGACCGATCGCGAGAAATCAAGATCCATTTTTTTTCCCCTTATATATTTCAATATTATAGAAAGGTCGAGAAACCTTCGGGCTATCAATCATACGTCGGGGTATACAGGACGACTTGGTACTAACAGTGACGAGTAAATATTTGTTCAGATATCACTCTGCGCGTTTATCTCTTTAATAGACTCTACAAACAAAAAGTCTGAAGTGTAACACTCCGAGCTTAGAATAATAATGCCAAGAGCTAGTGTAAGGTATGAGTAAGAAAGGTGTGCAGAGATCCTCGAGTTCGAGATTAACCGTATCTTGCCACCCCTTGTGTTATATACCTGCCTTAGAATTCCTACTGATATTAAGATACGGAACTTGATGATAAGAAAAAAGCAAAGATCGATAATTGAAAAAATATGTATAGGGATTTACGATTAAAACGACGAGATTGAATTTACAGGATTATCGAGCACCTGCACTTGAAATCATCTTATCAGATAAAAAGCAATAGGAAAGGAACCGTCTTGTACCGATTTATACCGGAGAAAATCCTGTTCTCTCTAACCTGACGAAATCAAGATTGATATACTCCGATTTGATAATCAAAAGTCCCGGTACAAACGATCGAATTCTTGATCCGCACGTATCGACTATGATAAAAAAAAATATATCTTTTATACTAAGCTGCGAATAGTCAGATCGTCATATCTCTTTCTGTAACGTAATATCGAGGCTGTATAGACCTACATGTACGGAGCATTCCATGGCAACTGACCCAGACGATATCAGATTTGATCTGGAAAGATTAATTTTTCCAAAAACCTCTATTTACATTTTGATTCTCTTCGAGTAAAAATCTGAATAAATTACCGCCTTCTAGGTCAGTAAAAATAGACGTTTTTTTTTTGACAACTTTCCACTATACTACCAATCCATTTTTCTTTATAAGGTTTAGGATCACTTACTGAGTATAAAATCACAAAATGCTGATAGATTCCGGTGGAGCTTCAGGCACCATCTTGAACAAATGTTTTTGGTCGATATCTTGAAAACTATTCACTTTAGGGAAAAAGTTATACGGACCATTATTGTAGAGAATAAAATTCCGCATCTTTTGTTTCGTATAAACTTTTTTGTAAAACTCACCGTTTGCGATTTATGGCTCATTTAATGAACAGGTTTTTTTATCTGGGCCGACAACTCTTATGATATTGGATTAATCAATAAAACCAGTTCATTAAATGAGCCATAAATCGTAAACGGTAAGTTTTACCAAAAAGTTTATACGAAACAAAAGATGCGGAATTTTATTCTCGACCATAATGGTCTCTGTGACTTTTGCCCCGGAATGCATAGTTTCCGAGATATCGGCCAAAAGGCTCCTCCGAAATCTGTCAGCATATACGAACGTGGAAATAACATCAAGAGAAGAAGAAAAGATCTGCTAATGCGAGAATTACGATTTCCATTAATTATCAGTTGAAATCAGTTCAAACTTGGTGTAAAATCTGACAAAAAATTTCGGATTTTTTCAGAGTTGAAAGAATGATGTATAAAAATATGGTTCAGATCCGAAACGCTCTGTGTGAAACGATAGCTAAATTATAATAGAATTAGACATCGTTTCCCATAGTCTGGTAGGGACTAGTTACGCCCCTCGAGTTCATGAGTCAGTAATAAATCCCGATCACTCGAATGTGTTTGGTGCAGCCTCCTCGAACTAGGGGACACTCTTTCGTCATCACCCTTAGGGTCCCCTTCGGTTCGCGCTTCAAGGGGTTACGTCATCGACGATAGTATGGGAAGGGAGTCCCCCGATCTTTCCGGCCACTTGGTCTTATTAGGGGAAGCCAATCAACAAGAGACCGGGAATGAGGGGCGACTTCACCAGACGTAGGGATAATAATTGACGGGGGTGAAATTACGACCGTCAATCTATCAGAAATCGCGACTTTTAACGACTATGTGGGCACCGCGTGAAACCTGAAAGGGGAAACGGGGATCGGTCACGAGGGTTAACTGGGGGGACTACGGAATTTGAACCTTATACATCTTTCTAAAGAGACTCGGATATACCGGAAATTTCAATAGACGGTTTTATGTGTAAGAAATTATCATAGTATGTAAAAAAAAATTCAAATTTCGTCTAAATCGCAAAACCGGTCGCCGAGATAGAAGCACTTTTTTTCAAGGCTTTTTATTTCTAGGAATACATTTTTTCCTTTCCTTTCCTTTCCAAGATTTAAATATGTATTTACAAGATGAGAAAATTAAAAACTTTGATGATAATTGTGAGAGCTGGGATTTACCTGTTTGTGCATTTCCACGTTGAGGCCGTAGGACATCTCGTAGTACTGAAACACAAATTGTCATTAATTACAGAAGTAGCGGTCGACCAAAGTCTCCAGTCGATTACAAAGCTTGCATATGCAGTCTGATCACATTAACCAGAGACTCTGGCTCATCAGCATTAATTGCTCGCAAGTTTCCGACGCAAACGCATCTCTCGCGTCTTTTCCCGTAAAAAGATGTGTATAGACAGCCCCCGTCGAAATTTCCAATCTTCGGATATGATCTTGGGTCAATTTTTCATTCGGAATCAAAAATCTATTCGTATTATAATAATTGAAAGAAGAAAATTTCGCACGAATAAATATTGACGACTCGACTTGAATTAAGAGTGAAGAAAAGAGTTCTATGTAATATGAATTGAGATACAGTCGTACCGCGTGAATGGAACAAATTGTAATGAGGTGAGAATTGTACCAGAGCTGGTTGTTTACCAATGGCCAAATTCAACGCCCACGTTCATTATCGTGTGGCAGCTGTTTGTATATACAGAAACACGTGTATAATATACATATGTATAAATGCATATTATACAGGTAGATGTTCACACGTATAGATTATACACACAACCGAAACGCGTTAACCGGACACTTGCGATCAATTCCCATTTGGGTTTTAGTAATTATTATTGTTTGGGGGTTCCAGCATCGTGACCATGGTGTGGCCATTCCGCATGACCGACAATTCAATACCGAATGGTTATATACATAATGTGTAAATTTAATTGATAGATATATATACCCGAGTGCATGATAATAAGAATTATTATCGTTGGTGTTAAATTAGTATAGTATAAGATAAATAATTGTTGTTGGAAGAGTTTATCCGCGAGGTTGTGATAACATATGATAACGTAGCGATTCTTTGGCAAGTCGTATATTCGCCTGTTTTCAAATAATGAATGAACAAGAGATAAATAAATATGAGAACGGAGAATTGAATAGTTGCGATTGATAATATAACCATGTAGAAATTGAATTGCCATTTTTCTTTTTGTTTGTTTACAATACTATGCCATGCGACTTGAGATACAAATCATGATAACGGTATAATCAAGAAGAAACTCGTTAGAAACTCTAGAGTCTAGACACACGTTTGATTGATTTGATTTAAGCTACTGCAATCAACGCAGAATCCGTACTTAATTGATATTTCAAGAAGCTACGGGTGAACGGTGCCTATTACCAAATTTATATCTCACTCACAACCGAGATAAAGACCATACGTATATGTATATGTGTAACGATACGTTATTATAGAAACCAAGCCATGCGATAAGTAAATTCATAACACTACCTATACATGCTGAAGGTCTCCGTTCGTCTTTGTACAAGTCGAGTCAATGTATATTGTACAGAAATTTTGAAGAATTTTTTTATTACGTTCAAAAATATTCAGGGCTAGATTTTTGGAAATTGAATATTTCAGTAAGTCGTAGCAGTGATTTGAAAATTAATACATAACGCAACTAGTGAGCAAAATAGGTGATTCCCGCACGAGTCAAGTTTGATCAAAGAGACGAGTGTTGCGCATACTATTTTTCTTAGATGAGTGCGTGAAATCGATTTTGCGCAACTATTAAATGAGTGCGAGAATGTACCATTTTGCGCACTCAGTTAGGAAGAATAATATATAGCTCCTTGTCAAACTGTTTTTTATTTTAAAAAACGATTTCGGTCCAGTTGAAGAAAATTAAAAAAAAAAGGAAAAAAACTGAATCGATTTTTGATATTTCGTGTGACCACTGAGAATCCGAATATGTATACCCCGAACTATGCATAATTTATTGATTGTCAGGGTCTCACCATAACGTAGTGCCGCTGCATTTCAGTCTTCTCCTGAGCCAACTTCTCCAACTCCATTTTAATGCTGGACAGAACGAAAAATGCGGGAAAACGTGCGTATTAGTATACGAAAAGTTACAATAGGTAGGTATATATATAAGGGGTAAAAAAAAGCTGGGGAATTATCGTTGCATAAATATATCATCGTTATTCGTATATGTCTTCACCTCGGAGAGGGTTTAAGCCATTTTTGGTTATTGGTCAGGGGTTAAGGTTTCGGTTCGTTGACCAAACCTGACGTGTTAACAGACGGACAATAGAGAGCTGATGTCAAAAAGATATAGATACAGATAGAGAGCGAGTGAGTGAGTTACGGTGCCAAAAGCAAAGATCAACGGTATATACATATGGGGTATTCCATTCTAAGAATATGAACCCGTGAGCCTGACCTTCTCAGATTTTGCTCTTCATTTTTTATACGATTGCATTCAGTCTAAAAGGTACCCTCGAATTTCTTTAGATTTTTCCAAACAGCCCTTATTTAAAAAAAAAAATGCCATTTCTTCTAAATATGCAAAAAATTCCAAAAATCCGTGATTTATGTAGAACATTTGAAGCTATCACCCATATTGGGCAGATTTTTATTCCCTATGTTTCGAACGCTTCCATCGTTGGAAAAATTCCAAAAAATTCTGTAACAGCTGTGTATATTATCAAATCCAATTGATTTTTCTTTTTCAAGAATTGTGAATAAAATTTGTTTTGAGGCGCCTTTTAAAAAAATCATAGAAACAGTAATGAGCGAGAGGGTCGTGGTCACAGGTTCATACACTTGGAATGGAATGACCCATATGTACTCGTTAAACTAGGGTTAGAGAAGTATAATGCGGCATGGTATAAAAGCTCATTCAAACAAACAAGTAACAACCGGTGTTAGTTAGTAGTTTATTTATATAATATATATATATATATATTATATGGGGCGAAACACGTGAAATTAGATATGTAGATAAGTATATATATATACGTGAATATCTATAATATGTATGTAGAGGGAAAGAATGAAGCTTTATTTTTGGTTCGTTCAAATTCTCTGTCTCCTCACCATGACGTAGTGTCGTTGAATCTCGATTTTCTCGGTCGCCAACTTTTCGCATTCGAGCTTCAAGCTATAGAGAAAAATCAAAAGAAATGAAAAATAGATTCCCTCCTGTCAACGCACGGTTCAAACACGTGCTATCTTTTGCTGTATAAAAATATTGTTTAACATTTTATAATATACGTATACTCATACGAAGTAGGTATACGATCACAGGGCATAAATATAGTGTCAACAAACATTCTATATATCCTACGCCTTAAATTAAAGGGATGGTTTTCAAGGACTGGCAAAAAATGTTCCAATGATTGGAAAAAAGTTTGTAAATCTGAAAATTTCTTCTCTGAACAACTCGAGACCCAAATA
This sequence comes from Rhogogaster chlorosoma, assembly GCA_944452935.1. Lineage (NCBI taxonomy): Eukaryota > Metazoa > Arthropoda > Insecta > Hymenoptera > Tenthredinidae > Rhogogaster > Rhogogaster chlorosoma. The sequence goes on from OX101797.1 coordinate 27,299,953, forward strand.
CAGTGAAATGTCTATTAGCAGACGCCTGATATTTCTATATAACGAACACTTGATCATAAGCTGCTGGGGTTCAGCTTGCCTCTTTTTTAATTCTTTATTTTTTTTACATAGAATTTTTATTTCTAATCAGTTGGATTTCCCGTTGCTGCGGACCTTACTGAGAAAACATCAAAAAAAAGGGCGAGCTGAAAATTCTACTACAGCTTGTCAACATCTCGAACTGTATTCCCTAGAATTTTCAAGTAAATCAAGTAGACCCTAAGCTGGGCGAACAAACGACGAAATTACACATTTCCTTAGCTTTTCATGCTTAGTAATTTCGGAAATGATTTGGGTGATACGATCACTGTCCGCTATACAGAAGTTTCACTGTATATGAAATCGGAGCTCCGATTGATCCGAATTCTTATATCGAGTGCTTTTCTTTGACTTTTCTTTTCTCACAACTCCGAAATTTTAATGTAATAAAACTGGTTAATTTTTAGAAAAATTTCAACACATTTTAGTCCTCAAAAAATACCCCTGTGTAAGGTACACTTAGGCATTTTTTATACACGGAAAGAAATTCTCACGGTTTATTAGCGCCACTATTTTCATTGATTAGGTAAAAAAAAAAATGAGTTGCTACTCTTTTTTCTCTTTTGATATGATGATTCTCGTATAAATATTTTAAAAAAATTTCTTTCCGTGGGACGAACTATTTTTTGATCTGTAATTTTGTAAATTTATACATATATATATTTGTACATGAATTTCGGAATATGTATTGTAAAAAAGGTATAAAAAAAATTTATGTGAAAGGTGAAACCCGCCTAGCAGATTTCAGCAAGGATACATATATGTATACCTAAACTCTGTGGAAAAAAAAAGGAATTCCAGTACCAATTTCGTATATATCTATACTTATGAAAACAAATATAAATCTTTATGTCAACGGTGTGAAAGAACGAGTTATGTCATTGCCCGTGGTCGCGTTTATGGCCCTAAAGTGTATAGGTACTGATAACAATGGCGTAGAGTAACAAACTTGAAATATGTTGACAGACCAAATATGGATAAAGACACGTGCGAGGGGCCATTCACTAGTGAAATCAGCCAATCACATCGAATGAATCACGAACGAAATCATAAGAAATCGCTCGAAATCGCTCAAAATCATCTGTCATTGTTGATTTCAAAAAATCCTCTAGAGTGTTTGAAATCACCTTGAAATCACATGCATTCATGAAATCACGTGAATTTTTTAAGATTCGTAGGCTAAACCTTCTTTCCGATTTCTTTTCGATAGCTGGTATTTCGAAATCATGATTCGAATCACGATTTCGTTCAACGAAATCACCAAAAACTACAAACGATTCGTTGAAATCATGCAGAACTTGAAATACTGAAATCACACGCGAAATCACATGAAATCAACGATTCTGTGAAATCATTTTTACACCCAATGAAGAAGTGAATGGCCCCTCGGACACGTGTCTATGAATCATTATAGCTTTTAAACAAATATATAATTATATGTATATTATATATTATATATTATATACTTCATAAACCGTAAAGGAAACCGCAACAAGGACATGGAATTTCTTAACCTTGACATAGTAGTTGGCCTCTTGATATTATACCTACTTGAATAATGATTTGTTTCGTAAATGGTTATATATACCTACATCAAGACACCATCAAATGATTAAATATGTAGACTGCTGAGCCTAGATCAGAATTTTAGATTAGAGCCAACTGAACAAAACGAAACATAAACACGTGTATATCTAGTTAATTATATACAGTCACTCGCACGCATTATGGATTCAGTTTTCTACATGTATAGGGGATTCCATACCTAGTTACCGGGACTGTGACCCTGACCATTTTAAAATTTCTTCCTTTCAGTATTCTACTTTTTTCTTTTAGTATCTAAGCTATCTCGTAAACGAATTTTTTTTCTAATTTTTGAAAATATTCACACAAATTATATGACGGAGAATCAACGATGATTTTGAGACCAGAACAATCACTGGCATTCTGGTTTTTCCTATTTTTTTTTTTTCTGTTTAGCGCGATTTTAATATATCTTTGCAATTAATTTCAATATATTATTAAAGAAAAATTTTGTTGGCGATAATTTATCTTTTCTCGAATTTTTTCAAATCAAATAATCATCTGACTTTGAGCAAATTTAAGAAAACAAATTTTTGTGATCGAAAAATTTGCGTTCTTAGGTTAAAATTGTTGAGATAAAATATAGAAATCGTTCTGGAAAAAGTAGAAAAAAAAACGAAAATCCTACTATCGTTTTGGTATTTAAATGATCGTTTCTTACCATAAAATATGTGTGAATTTTTTCGAATTTAAAAAAAAATTACGTTTTTTGGGTAACTCCAATAATTGAAAAATAAAAAATTCACTTTTCTTCGCAAGCTGGATGACTAGGCATGGAAATCCCCGTAAACACGTTAGGATGTCTCAGAACAAAGCGAGATTTCTACAAAGTCCGACTGCAAAAATTCCCACAGGATTACAAAAGATTGAATCTTGCAATGAGGTTTTCCATTTGATTAACACGAAAAACGTTGAGTCTTATTACCAATCAGGAAATTTGTTTTGTTTTTTTCATTTTTGTAGCTCACAAACCAATGTACAAATCCAAATGAGTCATACATATTTTTATAGGAGATTGAACACTCTACAAAAAGTGTCTCCTATCATTTTTTGATAAATTGACTCCTTCCAAAGTTATTCAAGCTCAAAGTTCAATTTATAGTTGAATCGACTACTTTTTTTAGTTTTTAGCAAAATGTTAAAACTTATTACTAAATATCATCAAATTTTTCTTAGAGATTTTAAAGTTTGTGATTTTCTATGAGGAAAGAAGTCAGTTAACAGTTTTTAATTTATATATATGCATACTTTAACAAAAATTCAAAATTAGATTGATTATTTTCATGTCTTATCGACATAACGTTATGCTAACTAAAACTGTCTTTCAAACCCCCGATATATAATCACCTTCGTAAGTTTATGAATTTACGTGCCCTGAGGTTGTTAACATACACAGTTAATTAAAAAATACGAGTATGTCTCGACAGGAACGGCTATAGCCTCGGTGTCGAGTGAATCGGATAGAGAAGAAAAAGAAAACAGAACAAAAAATATATAATCAACCAAATAAGTACCCACGAGTAATTTTTCCCCTGCAGTTTATACACACGATAAATAATCTACCAAATTAAACAGTCGATAAAACGGTCTATCTATCCATAGACTTCGTAGTAATCGTTCATTTATTGCCAGGATCAGGTTCTACTAAATTTACATTTCTCTGCTGTATTCATTATTCACGCAATCTTCAAAGTTTATCCACTCTGGAAATTGAAATGAACTCAAAACAGTACCGAACGCATTGATCTAAAGTTTGGGCTTTTTTTTCGAAAATATACTTTGTCTTAAAATGGAGGTAAAAGAGACCGTGACAAAGTGGTCACCTCGGGTAAAGATTGACAGAATCTTTTTTTATTCAAATAAATTCTCAAAGATAAAAGATTTTTGGGTAAAAAAAAGTAAAATATAATTCATTTTCAATCAATCTGAATATAATGGCTCAAATTTTCTGATCCTCTTATTATACTTACTTGTGATATTGGGCTTGTAGAAAGTTGAACTCTTCTTTAATCCTGTCGCAGGATTCTCCGACTGTGAATTTGAAGGGTTGACCAGGCTGCGGAGGTCCCTGAAATATAAAGGTATGAAAACTAATGAATAAAATAAAAAGTTTATTCGTAGATATACAGGCGGGGGCGAAGAGCGGAAAGTGGAACGGCACACACCGAGAGGAAAATTTGATACTATACAGTCGACTGCGCGTGCCAACTTGCAAGAAATGAAGCTAGAGCTGTCAGCCTCTCGCGCCTAAAGTTGTCGATCGAGGTTATGTTGTTATCGAGTCATAGCAAGCAATCAGCTCTTCGGGATGAATTTCAACGGTTCTTTCAGTTACACATCAAATTTCATTTTCAACGATAAAAGCTTTCCAAGCATTTCCGAATCATTGCCGCAAATAATTGAGATTCTAACCTCAAAAATTCCTACCAATTACATCACCGCGAAAAACGAAATTTGACAGCTCGAATCATGGTGGAAGGATTACATGGTGTGCTTATAACTGCTAAACCACGCCCACTTTTGCACCGAAATCAGGGAGAATAAAAATGGTTGCCAACTGTTGCGTATAAATTCTATATTGTGGGGGAAACTGGTCTTACAGTTGGCAGTGGTGTCAAAATGTGACGTCTTCGCCATCTTGAATTTATTCTCCCGGGTGCGTGCGTTTAACTTACGTTTATTGAATCGGTGCGTATTCGAATTAGCCGCCTCCACTCTTGTTCCAGGATTCAAACGTTATAACAAGAATTTCCCACAGATTCTAGGGAATTCCAGCAATTGGTACGAACGTTTATTCTCGCTGCGGATAATGCGAGAGAGAAACTTTTTTAGAGAGAGATCGTGTAGTTATAAGCACACCATGGCTCGAACTCAGGATGGTCAGCCTGCTTTAGCAGACGACAAAACTTGCTCATGCGCAGTCGACTGTATAGTATCAAGTTTTCCTCTCGGTATATCTAACTCCCGACTGCAGTAATACATATTCATGTGTAATTGCACTGCAGCTACACAGAAGGACATCCCGCGAGATGTTGCCGGGATACTACACGATCCCGCGCGATATAGCCAGTAGATGATAATTAATTTTGCAAGAGTTTTGCGAGTTTAGAGGATAGGGTGGAAAACGCGGTATATATGTATACGTAGATATATACGTTCACGGTTAAAGTGGACCAGACACTAACCGACGTCGAACTCGAACATCACAAGTACCGGGGAGGAACAGGTGTTAATTACATGTTCGCGGTGTCCACCAGGATTACACACGCTATACAACCAAAACTATGGGCTCCGAAACCCCCGAGCTTCGAGCTACAGTCATTACCCCGGCATTATAGTTTAGAGTGAATGGGCTACCGGGCTGCTTCGGGAATTAGGCTATAACCGCATGGCACAACTTTACACCTGGTTATAGCGGCCAATTCCATGGAATACCTATTCTCATATAGATTTCACTATTTAACTGCGTTTCCCCGAAGCCCTGGCCTGTCGCAATATATTTCGTCGAAAACCTACCGCGTGTCTAATTGCAAGGTCGTATGATTTTTGTTTAAGTCGCATTTGTTATGAGAATCACGGGACCGCATGAATAATTCGAAATTAAGAATCGGAACCATACGACCTTCGCTTTTAAATCTTCCGTTTTTATTTATTTTTCTGGTATTTTATCTGTTTCCGGTGATATTTGTGCCTCCCGATTTTTATCCAAGTTGGGATAGGTCAGCCGTACAGAGAAGATTTATGTTAGGCACAGATTCGGTCTTTTGAATAATGATACAGATATCCCCCTCTCGTGCACGCGGGAAACATGGAAGAATTTGTAACACGTACGTTTAGAAAGCCGTTCCATATTTCTCGGATAAATTTGTCACCTCTTTGTTTTTTTTTTTTTCATTTAAATTACATACGTCCACGTTAGAATGCCAGGGGCCTCCACCTACGGGAAGATTTCGGGGCCTTTGGCATTTGGCAAGCTGCCGCTTCTCTCTTTTTCTTTCTCTCTCGATATTCCTATCCACGCTAACTTATACTCTTAAATTCTGATACACACAAAATTTTAACTAACGAATATAAAAATCGTTTTAGATTGAATAACTGAATAACGAACAATAAAAATCGATTCTCTCCCAAAATATACCGTGCGAATTTTTTCAATAATTGAACATATATATCTTCTGCTATGAGGTTGATAAACGGGTAAATGTTAATCTAAATCACTGAACCTGTATGCATATATGTATGACAGCTTTGCGGGATCTTTTTCCAAGCCACAAACCCCGCAATTTATACTTTTTCCTATGTGAACTGAACGTTTCCAATAAATGATTTCCACGTTGATGTAATGGCTATGTGTAAAACGAAGATATTTCCCGATCCAATTGTTGTAATTAAAATCGTCGAATCAAAGCTCTGACGTCGATCGATTGGCTTTTATGTCAGTCAGTCGATTATAATAAAGAAAAGGAACTAAAATCTCAACATCGTAAATTATTCCATCTAGTATATAATGGGAAAATTTGTTGAGTAAGTAGGTATGAATAACTACGAAAGTGGTTCGGTTGAAATGCGCGAAAATCCCCGACCTGTCGCGTCGGGGAGATGGGATGAGATGACGAGCTAAGAAACAGACTGCGGACATAAAACTGACGTGATATATAACCCGGACATACATAGCAATACCATTATTCCACAATATTAAGTTTCCGAAAAAGCTTTCCAATTCGCTTCTAATCCTCTCACAGTAGCTATCTATGTAACATTCTATATACCAAAGAAAGATATATAAGTAAACTTTATTCATTTTTTTTTTTGGTTCCTTTTCTTTTCATTCCAGTCGGCTAAGTAAGATCTCAACAAGGTATATAATTCATATATACATATATGCGTGTATATAGTAAGTACATAGATCTTATATCTTTATGTATACACGTACCTATATACGCTAACGGGGGGGGGGGGGGGGGGGGGGGGGAACAAAGATGCGGTTTCCCTTATGAGAATATAATAAATAAACGAAAAGGAGAAAGAAGAAAAAAAAGGGAAAAAGAAAGATTTTTTTGTTATCAAGTAGGCATGATATCCGTACGTATAAACGTACTATGCGTACCTACAACAATGTTGTACAAAGGAACTCAAGCAAACGTTCGCCGTATATCAAAAGCCGCGATAAGTGATAGGCAAACACGTATGTAGTACCTACCTACACGGTTAATAGACGGGTATTTAGCAGCTGTTAGAAATACCTTGCTAATACGAAAAATCTACACGAGTAGAGTTAGGATTGGTGCATAAGGCATAGACTTTTAAGACAGAGCTGCATACAATTTCGGTACGTACCTATACTGTATATAGGGAAACTTTATTTACGTATTATTTTCGCGTCTTTGGAAAATGTCTAGATGTTTTGTATATATACATATATACATATTGTATACAAACGGTATTATTTTTTTGTGATAAAGAATAAAGCGTCGAAAATAACAAAAAAAAAAAGAAAGAAAGAAACCGCAGTTTATATCCAAAGGAAGAATCTGCGGTAGCAGATAATATAAATAATACATATATATATATACAGATACGTGAATAAAAAAAATAAGAAAAATTTCTACAAAAAATATTCATAGCTACTATATATAGTATATTTATGTACACGCTTACTTGTATACATATATACTACAATTTATGACTACGGGAGACCGCGCGTCGTCAACGACGAACTAAGTATAGGTGTAGACCGCATAAGGATATACGTAGTAACGAATCACGCTATATCTCAGCTGACGTGAACTGCAGCAACGACTTTTAAAACTGACTTTGTTTTTTCTCTCTCTCTCTCTTTTTCTTCTTTCTTCTTTTCTTTTTAATTTTACTCAGTCATTTATTCAGGGCTCTCTATCTCATCCCTATATATAGTGTCTACTTCTATGTGTACCTACACGTATATACACGAGTCATTAGTAGGCTCTGTATCATCGCTCATCAGGCTCCTTCACATACCTTTGCTGCATTCAGACTTTTATACCTATACGACGTTAATCGCATTGATATATCTATATATTTATCAACATTTTGTACGCGCGGGAAAATAAGTAATAATTAATAATAATAATAATGATATTATAGGTAGATACAAAGATAGAAAGATGGAGATATATATACATATATATATATATAGAATCGAAGCGACCGATGCAACTTTGAGCCACTGACCACTGACCGCTGACCGCCGACCACTGACCACTGACCACTAACCGCATATACCGAGTAGGTACTATGTACAGGTATATACCTGGCATACGTTTGGCATGGATGGGGTTAGGGATCTCGTAGCGTGGTTCGGCACAATCTGCGAACTTGGATCTGGGGAGTAGATTGCCGCGCTGATGCTGAACTAATAGGCGTTTCGCGTTAAGTAAAGCCGCGGCCAAGTAGGTATATATCTACGAGTGGGAAATGAAACACTAAATTGTTTGAGTGTATGATTTATGTTCACAAAACGAAAACGAAAAAGAAGAAAACAAACAATCATTTCCTCCAAGTTTTTTGGTATCTCATCGTGGAGCTTATATTTGTACGGTTATATTTTATCATACATATCGGTTATATTATATTATCATATATATGTATTTAAAAATGTAGAACGGTTAGGGTCACATAGACTACATGACTTTGCATGGGAAAAGCCCCGTATTTACGCTAGGCTGTCTCGGAACAAATCAACATTTTTCTTTCTTAAAACTCCGACTGCAAGAATTTCCACAGAATATACATATGTCGAGTCGTCGATCTTGCAATGAGTTTTATCCATTTAATTAACACGCAAAACGTTGAATCGTGCTACCAATCTTCGGAACATAACTTGACCGGAACAAATAGTATACAAAAGTCTGTCTTGTTGCTCGGTTGTCCTTTTCGACTTGCTTATTCCATAAATTCAATGTTTGTCGTAATTCGAGAAACTTGTTTTGCGCAACTGATTGTCAAAAAAAAAAAAGGTTTTGCATCGAAGGTGTTTTATGGGGAGATTTATACAATATTATGAGAAAAAAAATTTGATGAAATTTTTTTTCTTTTTTTTTTATCAATTTTCATTCGCGGTGCCCCCAGCTCTGCGCGGTCTTTCCTATAGGCATAGGCAGTGCAGTGTGAATATTATAATCAGTAAAACCTTACACCGAGTCAAGTGCCGTATCCTCGAACACTTTTTAATCAATTTTTTATATCTTTTTAAGAGATACGGGTGATCGGCCGAGGACATATAATGGGTTTGTTTTTATAAGGCTTACCTCTTAGAGCTCTATGCCAATGTTATCGGTTTAGTTATCGGGGATATCGTGTGAAAGTACATATGCCTATATATATATATACACGATAACCAACCGCAAACTTATACACATACCTTTAATATATACACTGTTCGAAAAAATGTGTTAATTTTAACATTTTTCTAAAGTCCCAGGAGGTCCACTCTAAAATTTATGTCATTTTAACAAAAGCACCTAATGTTGAGAGTTAACAAATGAAATATGTTGTAGATTCAACACATACACAACACACAATTTCTGTAATAATGACATTTTTCGTAAGTTGTTTGAACATCAACATAATGTAATCAAGTTAAATTAAATTTGCATCACGGTAATGCTATAAGAAATCTCATACAATCATATATTCACAGGAAAAAAAAGAACAATTAAACTCACGTAGGTGTGAATATTCGTTTTCGCATGTAGATGGACAAGCATCACCATTTCGCTAAGAAAAACGCCATTCGATTTTTTTGACCTAACCAGGGGATTTGAACCTAATTTCGCTCGCATATACCGTATCACTAGTCGCACGCTCTACCTACTACGCCAAACTATCCTATGGCAAATAATCCAGCTTTTTCTTATTTGTTGGAACCTCGGAACTCCCATGATCAGTTGTACGAACTACACGAAATTAGGATATTTCATTCATAGAAATTAATTGATATTCTTACTATCTCAAGAATTGGCAGCTAAATTGAGCGTCTGAAACATTTTCGTAAATTAACATAAATACGAAATGTAAAATCAACTTTTGAAAACTGTGACTTTTGACATAAAAATTTTAACATGTTAAAAATTTAACATTAACACAAATTATTTCCAACAAATATGTTAAATTGAGCGTTTAACATATTTTCGTAAATTGACATAAATACAAAATGTCAAATCAACTGTAAAAAAATGTGAATTTTGACATAAAAATTTTAACATGCTAAAAATTTAACATTAACACAAATTATTTCGAACAGTGTACGTTATTTAGTTAAACGTTGTCAGTGATTCGTGTTAACGTAAGAGATTTTTTCAACACGTGTATGTAATAGGCAAAAAAGTGGATAGAAAATTGATCATTTCTACCGTGGACTTCATTTACTCCCTCGAGAGGCAATATCCACGTAAGAAAATGGAGCAGATAAATCCATTTCCAAAAAAAAAAAATAGTTGAACAAAGAGAACGTTTCGAGAGTTCATATTTGTCAACATTTTTTTCAACAAGTGCAATTATGTTCACGGGGAACACAAAGTACTATTCTTCACTAATTATTGTATAGGATAATTCCGGGAGATATGAACGACTTAAGCGAAAAATGGTATGAAAAATTATTCATTTTTTTCACAATATAAAAAGTTTTCATTTCATAGAATCTTTACATAAATTGTAAACTATTATGCAGTACGTTTATAATAATTTTTAAACACGATATTGTCGTTGCAACATCGTCCGACCGTAGTTAGAAATGATCCGTTTCCCTCCCTCGTTGTACAATCTACTATTTCCTAACCGAGTGTGCAAAATTCGATTTTACGCACTCAATTAGGAAATAGTATATTGTGATACATGCGCGGAAGATAGGCAATATCCAACGAGCGTCGTTTATCCGCATCAAGTGTATCACAATATTTTTTTAAACTCCCTGCGAAGAAAGTTTGATTTGAGAGACAGACTAATTAATTAATGAAACCCCACATTGGTGTCAAATTAAAAAGCACTAGTGCGTAAAGTAGAGTATTTGCGATGTGCGATCACGCTAACTCTTCTTTTCAAATTCCGAAGCAAGTAGTGTTGGAAAAAGAGATTTTTAGTTAATCGAATGTATGGTTGAACAAGGTATACCCGTACGCGTATCTGTCCAGATATGTTTTTAGTAATAAGCGTTACATGCCAACATGAACGAGTTGGTTAATCGTAACTAGATATAATATAGGCGTAGTTATAGGTACTGCAACCGGTTCAGCTCTATGAATTACGCAATTTATTCATTCGTATAACCGCGAAGCCGTCGCGTGTAATGTTGCCAGTCTAGTACAATTGTACACGATTTAGTAGGATTCAGGGGAATCTAGTACGCTGATATACGCCTTCCTCTACTATCTAGTACGTTCTCGTAATTGCATTTTTTTTTCTTGCTTCTAACTGGGCTAGCCCACTAGCTATTTAATGATAATAAGCTGCATGCAGCTGATATACTTCTTATATATATATATATTTTATTTTTTTGCCTGCTATTGGCTGGCTTTTTGCGGAGGCCTGTGCCACTCACTTCGCTTACGGATTTATGGGCCTTGCGAAGACAAAAACTCTTTGTAAACTGATAGGTGGTACTAACTAATAGCGATAATTAATAGTATTCTATTTACGTAATGATAATTAAATTTCACGTACGAAACTTTCGATTCCAATACGTTTTTGTAGCTCCATCTCTAGTACGGTGAAGAATTTTAATCTAGCAACGCTGCAGGTCGCGAGTATAAGCAGCTCGAGCCGAGCGACAAAGTTAAATATTTGAACACAGATATCCAACACGCTGTCTCTTATAGTAAGTTAATAAATATAGTAAGTATAGTCTCGTATAGGTAAGTGTATGTACATACTTTTACTGTATAGGTAGGATATATTTCTACGTATAGTGGACCAAAACGTAATTAGCGAAGTGACGTAATCTTTGAAAACTCAACAAACAATTAGCATTGATTAAACACCGTGCTACGGCGCGCAGTTTCGGGATTATTATACCTAACTATATATATATTCTGTTATATACCCGCGAGCGAGGAGATTAATGACGATAAAAGATTTTCCCTTTGGTATTCCGATGTACCTACAGTCACTAGGAGGGTTCAAAGAAAAAAAATTCAATTTTTTTTTCGCTCTTACCCCCTCAAAGGTTAGTGGTTAAAAAGAAAAAAATCCTTCCCAAAGACGGGCTCTCTAGTTCAACTCTGAAGGTCGCTATTTTAATTTTAATTTCCCATTGACTTAACATGGGAAAATTTTCCTTTTCATTGGAAGTTAAATTACGCGTAAACTACCAAACATTTTTCAAATTGGCGCATACATCCTTGGAGCTGATTCTTTAAGGTCGTTCTAGCGTTGAGTTCACTGCGTTTGGAATTAATTTCTTTTGGTAATAATCTCTCATTGAATATTTATCACATTCATTTACTCGTAAACTGTTTATACTTTCCTTTAATCCGCCGTGCAAAAAATATACAAATTATAAGCAAACGGTCCGTTATGAATTTTTCATTTTAAAGCACTTTAAAATCAAGTAGGTAAAATCTATTAGATTCGCTCGATTTTATTTCATGTCTGCTAATTTTGCAAGATAACCCGATCATCTACAAGTTTACAGTTACAAATTTTTTTTACAATATTTTATTCTTGAGTTGAGAATTTTACAATATTACAGCGATCTAGATTTTGAGCAACAAATAGCAATATTTTACTAACTATATTGAAAACAAATATATTTTTCCGCGGTAAAGTTGTAGATAATAGGCTTCTGAACAAAATCAGCAGACGTGAAATAAAATCGACCGAATCTAACAGATTTTGCTTGATTTAGTACTTTGAAATGAAAAATTCAAAACGGACCATTTGCTTATAATTTTTTATATTTTTTGCACGGCGGATTAAAGGAAAGTATAAACAGTTTACGAGTAAATGAATGTGATAAATATTCAATGGAAGATTATCATCTAAAGAAATATTAATTACAAATGCACTGATTTTAACGCTCGAATCACCTTAAGCTTTCCAAAACTCTATAATAACGCATAATTATCATAATTAAAACACAAATTGAAGCTATCTGAAAAGTACTGATTTTTTTTTTGCTGCAAAGAAATCAGTAATTATGTATTCCTTTTTTTTTTTTTTAATTATTCTTGAGTCTTGGAACTTTATACTAGTTTTAGTATACTTTATTACTACTAGTTTACTTTATACGTATCTATATCTATACGTGCCTTATATGAATATGCTGCAGGTGTAAGAAACGATGTGTAATCCGCGTGATGATAAGTATATATGTACATATATATAATGTATCTTTCGTCTGACATCTGCGCGAGTGTATAATGTGACTTGTGCGCAATTAGTGTGATTCCTGATACTCGACTTGATAAATTAAACCGTATAGATAACATCTGCAGCGTAGCAACTACTCGTATCAAAATTCTCGTTAACGGAGTCTTATATGGCCATGCAAGCGGTTGGGTTGGTATAAGATATAGGCACATATCCTTTATTATACCTACGTACAAGAACCAACTGACAATAAAATCTCTTCGTACACCAAACGCAACAACGATACACAGGTCAACCCGAAGGATTATGAATTTTCACTCATTTCCGTGTCTGCACTCCAGTACAACCTCTCAATAGTGCAACTCCCAACAGTTCCGCTTTCCCCGCTGCCATACTATGCCCCGCCATTTCTCATGCGGTACTATTGAGAGGTTGCATTATATGTATGACCCTGTTTACAGATTAGCAACAAAAAAAAAAAGAAAGAAGAATATAATAGCTGCGATGATAATGCTAGTAATTATTGCGTGATAATTATCGTTGGAAAATATTCATGGTGCATGATACAGATATTTATCAATTCGTGGAGAACTGTCTTTTCTCGGTATATGTACCATTGCAAAACGGGAACTTATACTCGGAGTTGGTGCAATCGCGTCGTGCGGGTGTACGGTGAATATATAATATAATGGATCGAATATAATCGTTTTGCAGTTGGTGTACAATATGACACCGGAAGTAGCGTCAGCTAGTGATGATACGGCGGGTATACCGCTACTGCATAATCCCGGCCACTGATTGACACAGTTGTAAGGTATACAGATGTACCTAACCAGCGATGATGTCGTGACAAATTGATAGAAAGGTGATTTATCGCATAGCCGTTACGTCGGTATATGGACGCGTTTAATTGAGTTATAGACAGGCGTAAATACGATTCAAAAGTTATAGTAGATACCTTAGAATCTATAAGGCTTATGGTTAGATACATGAATAATATATCGAGGGCTAGAGACCAGAAGAGCGTGATCCAGAAAAAACTGCGGTTTCTGCCATGAGGGCGTATATAAAAATTTAACACGTGAGCCCCATAAGAGGGGTATTTTACCAGAAGGATGTAAATCACAGCTATTTTTCGGCGTAACATCGATTGAACAATTTTTGTGGATTACGCCATTTTGGCATATGGCTTCGCTAAATTTTTACAAATTTCCGCTCCGCTTGCTACCAGAAGGGCGTAAGCCTCCGAAAATGATAAAATCGAAGTTACGACTTTCTAGTAGCAAGCGGGGCGGAAATTTATAAAAATCTAGCAAAGCTATATGCCGGAAAGACGTAATCCACAAAAATTATCAAATCTATGTTACGTCCTTCTGGCAGCATGCTTCTCGTATGGGGCTTACGTGTTAAGTTTTCAGATACGCCCTTATGGCAGCAAATTCATTGGAAGTCAAAAAAATGTGGGTTACAACCTTCTGGTCCTTAGCCTTTGGCATTAATTATATAAAACTGATGAATATAAATAAAGATATTTTATACGTATGTATATATGAAATAAATATATCGCATTGAGAACCCCTGTTACGAATAAACAGAACTGTATTGTATTTGGAGGCTTAGCCCGGCAAATATTAGCCACCATATCGCTTATGGTGCTTGTTGAACGAGGGCGACGCCGACGGTTGGGCGCGCGGGCACAGGGTAGGTAGAACTTCATTCGTACATACATATACATGTATATAGATCTAGGTACATATGTGCAGGGGAGAAAGAGAGATAGAGTTAGAGAAGAGATAGAGAGAGAGATGAGGCAGTGCCATGAGTGGGCGAATGTATATAGTAGGTAGGAGTAGGGCAGCGGGAGAGCGAGGGAGAGTGTTTGTCTGTCCGTTCGTAGGTCTGTTTGTCCTCGCTCTCCGTGTTTGAAGAACGTCGGTGCTCGGTCTGTGCAAACCCCTCATTATTGCGAACAGTGTACATAATCTATACACACACATACACATCACACGTATACAGAGGCAGGTATAAAGCCACGTGCGCGCGTGAACCCCTCATACGCATATGTGCACATGGGGCAAGTGCCGTTTTCTTCTTCATTCCTTCTTTTTCTTTTTCTTCTTCTTCTTCTTCTTTACACACATGCATAATATATTAACCTTGCATTTTTCGAGGATTACAACTGTTATACACCGTATAGTTTTCAGGTAGGCGAATAATAATAATAATGATAATAATGATAATGATAATAATAAAAATAATAACAGTAAGCTGTATATAGCTGTGGCGGAATGTAGCTGTGCGGAGCTAATGGGTCGAGGGGTCGGAAGAAGAGGGACTTAGTAGAGATTGGCTGGAGGGTCTGGTGCCTGGGTGCAGAGGAGGTTGGGTATAGCGCCAGAAGAATGAGATTTATACTCATTATGGGTAAATTGCTTAATGGCTCGAGTCGTGTGCAGAAATAGGCTTTCTCGTGCAGGCATGGTCTCCTTCGCAAATAATATACCCATGTAAGTATATATATATATATGTATATCCTCGAGCTCGAAAATATTCTCGGAATTGGATTACCGTTCGCAAATCTCTCTCCATCTCTCTCTTTTTAGCTACGGGCGAAAGAAAATTGCTAATTCAGGTGTACAGTATTTATATAATATATACATATAGTTCGAATATACCTGCACCTATAGAGTAATAATAATAATAATTAGAAAAATTTTTAATGAAATACTTTTTCTGATCAATTTTCGGCACGTTCACCAAGTGTACGTAGTAGCTGTATATACGAGCTGAATATTTTTCAATTGATTTTAGAAATCTACGGTACCGTACGGCTTATATATATATATATATATATATATATATATATATATATATATATATATATATATATATATATATATATATGTCGGATGTATGTTTTGGGGACAGATTTTCGAGCGCACGCATACTTTGGAGACATTTGTATTCTTTGAGGACAGGACTCAAAGTATCCATATATTAAAGCGATTATTTGAGGACATTTTCGAACATACATCATATGCATAGTTTGAGACCACTTATTCTTAGTTTTCAGTTACCACGTATAAATATATTACAGCGATGTTCTGAGGACATTCACGAATATATATTAAATGCATGGTTTGAGACCACTCATTTTTAATTCTCAACCCGCCACCCGTATAAATATGTTGAAGCGATGATTCAAGGACATTTACAAATATATATGCATTAGGGTGTCCGCTATTTCCCAAATTGACTTTTTTTACTTGGATATGGGCCAAATCATTAGTTTATAGCCTAAAAACAATTATGGAAAGAATTCTTTTTTTTTTTTAAATGCCATTAATGCACCTTCTAGACTTAAATTTTTTTTTCGCTTCCCATATTCATTATCTCATTAAATATTGATGATCCCACTACTGTTCTGATCTATTTAGATGGACAAATTTTTACATTAGAGAAAAAAAAAAATTGAGTTTCGAAGATGGCCCGATTAATAGACATAACAAAGAGTTGTCGCTGCCTCTCTCCGTCTAGGTTTGCCGTCGTCGACTACATTGTTACAGCGTATTTTACACTACGATTACTCTCAAACGGTACGTCAGATCGCTCTCATCTTTGGGAATAATATTCAGAATATACTAAACTATTATGTGTTAGTCTTTTATCAAAATCTATAGAAGCAAAATGATGCTATCAATCAAAACGTTGGTTTAAATAGCCTCAGCTGTCGTATGCTTTACGTATTAAAACGTTCCACTTCCGAGGCAAATATCTCATTTTCTGTACGTCAGAAGTTCATAAAAATTTTACTGTGCATGTATTAGGTCATTCTTAATATATAGTCCATATTTTATGAACATCTATAGAAACTCGATTTAGTGCTCAACTACCTCAATGAGGTAAGGAATATAGTGAGCGAAAAAAAAAAATTAAAGTCTACAAAGTGCAAATATCCCATGTTAATCAAGTAGGAAAAGTATCGTCATTCCGGCAGGCGTTAATGGAAGTTAACAAAAAAATTCCTTTCATAATTGCTTTTAGACTATAAACTAATGATTCGGCCTATACCCAAGTGAAAAAAGTCGAGTTAGGAAAAAGCGGACACCCTAATATACATATATTAGATCCGTGGCTTGAGACCGCTCATTCTCAGTTTTCAGCTTGGCCACAGATACATATATATTAAAGCGATGGTTCAAGGACATTTTCAAATATATATTGCACGCCTTGAGACCATTATTCAGAGTCAATAAAAATGAAAAAAAGTAGATTTCCGCATTTTCTTGAGTATAGACGATATTGGTTACATTGGCTGCCGCTCCGCCGCACTGGTGTACAGGAGCGATTATACACCGGACGCGCATACCTTCTGACCGGGACGCGCATGCCTTCTGACATTGCGAGTCCGTGTTAAGCGGTACAAGAATAATTAATCACTAATAGCAGAAAATTTACTAGATTTGTTGTCGTGTCGCACGTCATTTTTAAAATACAAAAAAAGATGCATCCAGGATTTTTTTTTTTTACTCATGAATTAATTCTATGGGTTCGACTTATTGGGGCACGTGCTTCCATTGATGTAGGGACTTGAAACGTTGCAAACTTTTGTTTTGTCTTATCACCTGGATCAAATATGGGGGGCGGCATAATGGAAATGTTTCCGCCAGAATAAGGACCACCTCAATATAGTATAATTTATATATGTATATGGGGTATTCTTGCTCATCCAGGACACTTTTCTGCGATGAATTACCGATTTTAGTGCCATGCGAGATTTCGGTTCTCGGCCAATCCCTAATAACAAATCCAGAGTCATGCTCCTCGATTTTAACTGGTTCAGAAGATATTAGATTTACGAAATATGAGAAAATCAGTTTTCGAGCGTATCGCGCTACCTTCAAACGTACGTATCTTTGGTTCGAGGGGTCCAAAAAATATTTTCGGATTTGTTGTTAGGGATTGGCCGAGAACCAAAATCTCGTGTGGCACTAAAATCGGTAATTCATGCGCAGAAAAGTGTCCCTGATAAGCGATAATACCCCATATATATATAACTGACCTCAAAATATGCGTCGTATATTGAAACTGGCTTAACTATCCATTCATCGCTATATATGAAGATTAACTGATTACTCCATACCAGAGAGCCTTTTTTGAATATGTTCATGCCTAAAAAAGATAGGGTCCCAAACCATGCGTTTGATATTTGAATATATGTGTATATAGAAAGCGCATAGTTCGAGGCCCAATTTAATTTAATACAATTTCCGTCATATGTATATAAAGTATGGTTTGAGGAGATGACTCCAAACGATGCTTTATATATGACCGGCTTGAAAACATGCGTTGTATAGCGAAACTGTTTGAATTATCCAATTATTGCTATATATCAAAATTGACTAATTGTCTGACGTTAGGGAGACGTTTTTACATATTTTTACGGTATAAAACGATGGGGTCTCAAACCATGCAATGTACATATATATATATATATATATATATATACGTATATATACGTAGGTATAACGTGAGAGAGATCGGATCGGCGAATATAGGTACCGGCGCCGTTTATAAGAAGAGAAGAGCGATTTGAAATAACCGAACTGACAGAGGGGTGTCTCTCTGCACCCTGAAATGTCCTGGAGTGTCTCTGTAAAGGGCTTCGCTCCCCTTTATGCGGGGATTGGGAAAGGACCTATAGTACTGTCCTGGGGGATGGTGTCATGATTATATTATCGGCTCGGAGCCCTCTTCAGGCCCCCAGGGCGTTCGCGCCCCTCTCTCTGTCGCGCTCCCTCTCCCGAACACGATACGGGTACCTTATATAGTTTACACTTTATACCTAGCTCGGCGGGAAAAATCCTGGGACCTATAATAGCTAGGTTTCGTCCTACAGGACCCCAGAGGTCCGAACCTAACCTTTCGCTTTCATCCCACCTTACCTACGGGCTCTTTGTTCCAAGCTTCCTGGAAGGGCGTAGGTACCGAACAGTGTATATTCCTCGGCAGCTGCAGTCGGAAAAGGTTCTTTCTCGTTCATTTCAGTGCTTCGATTTTCAGAGCCTCGATCCGCATTTCGATACTCAAATTTCGAACTGCACGCGGTATGTATAATTAGAGAAAATGAAATTATCACCCCATTAGATTAAAATAGAAATGGAAGAAGAAAAAAGAAAAAAAAACTACTCGAGGTACGATTTAATCGAATGAATCGACTAATTACACCGTTCTCCGCCGGGGAGAACACCCCATGAAAATTTCCTTCAATTAGTTCGTACCCCGTAGAGTTTGCCACCATTTTTCCCTCGTCGACGGGGTCCTCGACTTCCGATGTGCCCTGGGGTCTTCTATAGTTATACATAGGTGTAGCGTATATGTGTATCGCGTACTATACATATATAGACGCACAAGATCTCCTATACACGGTTCATTGTTCGTTAGCGCATACGGCAGCACAACAGACTGCGAATCCCTAATGGATATCTACCGGCTAGCGACCCCTCTCACGCACCCTAAATACAGGCAATTTATCGAAAGCCATTGGCTCTCATAAAAGTGTCGTTTTTGGTATGGGGCTGTCGCTTTGTATCTCACCCTAACCTCTCCCCATACCTTATACAAGCCGCCGCATGAATCCCGAGGGCAAACGAGACCAGAGCCAGAACCCCGCCGTCACAATTCGTGATGCTATCTTCTATCCTCGCGTAGCGGTGTATTTATATCTATATATATACATCGCGCGCTATACCACACGCGGAACGAGTCAGCTATGTAGTATATTGGAGAAATGAATATACAGGTAGGGAGATAGGGAGTTAGGGACGGAGCCCCGGAGGGTGAAGGGTGTTTAGTTGCACCCTCTTTGTAGAAGGACACCCCTGCACGGCGAAAGACGAGGGCTGTTAACTGTTCAAACATCGTCGCAGCACGTGCAGGTACGGTACGCTTTTTAGATACTTGCCCTTCGGCCTCGAATCGGTGTGATATTCACATATAAGAGGCGTCGCGTCGAATGGCATGGAGATGTTTCGAGGTTAGTGATTTTCGTTTGTGTAAATAGAAAAGATTCAAGCTCGATATACATAGAGTTACGTGAAAAAAGAGAGAATTCTATAATAAATAGTTAAGTGAGATGAAGGAAACACAATTTTTTATTTTCTTTTTATACGATAAAAGTTTATATATATATATATATGGAAATTCATTTTTTAAAACTAATTATTTTTTTCTTCGACGCGTATAGGGAAAAGAAACAAACATAATAGAAACTAAAATAAATATTTTTATCGGCGTTGCAGCGGCGACAACAGCTCACCAACGTAAATTCATATAGATGTATATTTGAACAAACGAATTTGAATTGACTTTCTTCGATATGTGAACACGATTGACGCATAATAATTAATATCGCGTATACGGTACGGCGGTTAAAGTGAAAATTAACGTTATATTTTATATTAACCCCGCGACACGTCGCCTCCCGTCGCTCTACGGCCGCGTCCCGGTCCCACACCAGTATTTGTACAGCTTAAACAAACTTTAAACCAACGTCGACCGATCCACCGTCAACAGCCGCGTTGCGTTGTATCTACTCTATAATACGAGGGCAAAGTCCCGACGGACTTTGACTACAACGGCTAGCACAGGTATGGGTAGGTACTACCTAAAATTTATTAGTCTGCAGCAATATTACGAGGCGAATTTTTTTCCTGTCCCTCATCGACACACGCGTACTCGGAACCTAATCGCTTATCTTTTTAGTTCAATATACGCACTATACGATCTCGATGTTATATTTGTCAAGGATAAATAGAGTTTAGAAAATTTTTATTTCATTTTCAAATAACGAAAAATTCTCACCGGGTGACGAGCAGCTGCTGCGGCAGCAGCTGCCGCGTTTATCCCGGCGCTCGGATACATCCTTCGGTCAGTCTGCAGTCTGCAGATTCCGTTGTTGTAATTCTTCGATGTATGTATTCACGTGTCTCCAATATCCAGACAATCGTTGAATACGTGTAGGTGGGTATATGTGTGTATAAATATGTATCCCTGGTCACAGCATGGCTCGGCACAAACTGCACTTCACCATCACAATATATTATTCTCGTTTCACTTCGGATAAACAAGGGTCACCGGAAGAAAAACAAGGGCGAAAAGAAATTATAGGAAAAAATAAAAAAAAATAAAAAAATAAAGGAGTAAAAATAATAAATGATATTAATAAAACTTGCGGTGTATCATCGCACCGCACCAATATCAGACACCATAAATATCGTATATTATACACTTGGTTCACTCTCTTATCTCGTTATATCCACAATTTTTCAAGTATAATATAACAAGTATTATATTATATTATATTATATTGTATTCACTATACCACCACGAAAATTTCCTCCTATATTTCGTAAACGGCGATTAATAACTGAGAGACGCACAAAATATTCGACCGCTGTGCGCGCGAGTCGCGTATCAACTATCAACTGCCGGTCGACGCGAAGGGGAAGGCATGCTTCCCCCACCACAGCTACCGAAGACCACGTGGCCTCCCAGACTTCTCCTCTTTTCCTCTGCATCGCGTTATCCCCTCTCCGCGAACTTCGGGCTCTTAACATCTTGGGAAGGCAGTGCAGCGGGCAATACCTATCCCCCACCCCCCCAAGCCCGAGCCTTTAGCTTCAGGAGGATTGAGGCAGGGGGGATTTAACAGAAGTGACACTTCGTGTCGCCACGATGAAATGGACGGATGCAGCAGCGATATGTACGTAGAGCTGGCTGGCGGGCTGTCGGTGCAGCAAAATGTCCGCGTTTATGGTGTATATGTGTGTTTATGCTTCGTTGCGTCGTTGGTTCGGTTTGTAGGTACCTGTACACACCTATGTTTCTATCTATGAATATATGTATAGGTTTGTGCGTGTGTGTGCGTGTGCGTGTGTGCAGTAGATATATCGCGTATCTGCTGGAGGCTGATGAAAGATTGACGGAAACTTGAGCGGCGTTGCTGCGGCAGGGCACTTTGGTGTTGCAACTTGTAACGAGTAGAGTCTGCACTTTGGATCGAGGACTTGTCGGCGAAAATGATTACATGTATAAGTATTCTCTGCACGCTAGTGCGGGATGTACAGATAAACTCAGGCTTCTATTCACTCTCATTGTTACAATTATATTGTTGTTGTCATTTATTCGCTCTACGCATGTATAAAATATATACATATTTACATATATATTCCTACACAGATCTGAAAACTGTAAAGTGATTTCCTTGCTCTTATCCAACCATTTATACTAAAACGGTAATGCGTGCATTCGTACAAAGTCACGCGGAACAAGAACAAGTCGCACGTATTAAATTGTAAAATTGTACAGAGACGTATAACGAGCTGGAAATATCAAACCTTACATACAATATACATGCGAGTGAGCGACACGTAAGTATACCGTACAAAGTCTCAGCGAATGCAGCCGCGAATAATCAACGACTTTTACTGGCTACTTTACTATATACGTATAAAGATATTGGTATATATCTATATATGTAGGTCCGTATAGGCGAGAGAGTAGCAAATCGCGGACCTGCGGTGCACGTGCGCGAGTATTACTGCCCCAGCTTACCGAGTATAATATGTTCCTATGTGTGAATCTGTATTGTAGATACATAGGGGAGTCAGGGGCGTAAGATTAAATGTGTGCGGGCCACTTGCGCACATCGAGAATGTGTTTATTGGTTAATTGCATCATTCTTGTCAAGAGTCCGACTGCCAACTGGCTCGGCCATCAATTGCTTCTTGGTACACGTGCATCACACGTATAGTATACACAAAGCTACATACGTAGCTTTCGCCTCATCTTGACTGAACTGGTACTATGGATGTAAGGTGTGTAGGTATATATCTATGCGAGTAGGTACATATTTAACACATAGAGTAGGTGCAGTATACTCGTGTTACTTCACACGCCGCTCCACAAACTCCCGCGTGTAATCTCAAGAACCTATCATCGGTTAACGATAATTAATGCATCCTATGTATATGTAGATATATACTAGACTCGATCAGTCGGAGCTTGCTGTACCAAAGTCAAATGGGAAATCTGCGAAAAGCCTGGGCTGCGAGCTGCGCTGAGAATCAGTAGTAGAAGTTATACAATAATGAACAAGATAGTTTACCGCGGTAACTCTGATTAATACAAATGTCGTAACATGCGGTAGAACATATCGTCATACACATATGTATACATATATCTATAGCAAACGTATATATGTGCACAGAGAAAATTTTATTCAAATAAGATGCAGAAAAAGTCGCTTCCTCTTTATATGCGAACGCTGCAGCAGCAGTACACCAACCATGCAAATAGGTTGAAAAGAACGTTTGTAATGAGTATAGGTAACCTACATATACATATGTATACTGCGGATATACTATATTCATTCAAAATGGCGTCGGCTAGATTGGGTATACCCTTCACTACCCCTACGGGATATATATATGTGTATGTGCTCATCTGGATGTGCACACAAGGGCGGTTCTGTGTACCTATATACACGTTACATATATATATACATATATATTATAATATATATATATATATATTGGGATATCTCTCTAGGTATAGGGTATACCTACTACGACGACGGGAGTAAAAGTCCGTAGCGAGTTTTCTACACAGCCTTTACTCTCTTCTCGTTCTTTGCGAACGCCTGGGCGCACCGCGTTCCGATGTGAAATGCGAATGCTCTTCACTGATTTCCTTCTCTAAATATGGCCGCCGTCTTTCCCCTGCGACCGCGTACACCGACTCTAGCTCTCGCCCCTCGGTCGTCGTCGTCGTCGTCGTCGTCGTCGACTTCTTCGCCGTCGGTATCCACTATCCCCGGGAAGACCGAAGGTTCTACTTGATTGCCGAGGCGTCTTAACCTCAGGCATGTAGTCCGCGCGGACTGTTATTCACTCTCACGAGCCTATAAGAAAGCCGGTACCACACTGGGGACCAATCTTGATGGTGAAAAATCCGAGTGACGCCCAGTGGGAATAAATAGGCGTATCGTATAACAAAAACGCGAATCGTATAGCCGGATCTTCGGTCGTTGGCCAATCCAAACACTGCTAGAGACGAGGCAGCTCGACGTCAACTCCGCGCGGACCGATTCCGGACCTTTATTATGCTTTATATACCCCTGGCGACTGCCGGGTAGTGGCAGGACAGGAGAGACGGTAGGGGAACACGAACGACCCAGGGGTCGTGGCAAAAACATGCACGAAAGGTTTCGGAACCTTCCTGTTTCTAACCCCCGGGCCGGGGCGGCGGGGCCCAAGTCCCGGACCCTGACGCCCTATAACCGAACTTCATGCAGGCGCTGAGCTCCGGCTGCTATGCCGCGGCTGTAGTATGGGGTCTGACGTGGAACCAATTAATACCGAACGAAATGGCCGGGGGTTCGAGTTACTCGGTAACGGAGGAATTCCAAACACACTCGGGTTCACAAAGAGCAGCGGCGCGCCTGCCGTTTACCTTCCTATACGTTTAGGAACGCCTTGCTACGCGACGCGAAACACACACCGCGCGTTAAAACCGGGTCAAATTTTTCTATAACACCGCACGATATTATAATAATTCAACAATCCATGCACATTGTATGTATTGTACTAGGTACCTATTTCAAATTCACGTATATACCTGCATATACTACATAATACATATACGAGATCTAAGATTCGCAGATTAAATCACGCGACTGAATACTGAACAGATAACGCATACCTATTTTATGTATCGTATACAAGTATATACGCGCTTTCGAAAGCCCTCATTTCTGGGCCCAAGGCGCCACGCGGAAGCCGTTAATTAGTCTAAACTAAATACTGCTATACTGTGTCGAGTTTCATTTATGCGCCATTTACGGCAGTAGGTACGCTATAGTCTGTACCGAACAAGTCCGAACGGTCGGCAACGCGCGCTGCAGTTTGATTATTTCTTAACAAAGATAGTATATATCTATTCTTGATCCAGTGTTCGATGATTTATACAGAAGAGGCTCGACGCAAGAATAATTAAGGCCGACTGGAATCGAGAGGAAATTATTTTTCAAGCACTAATACCGACAATTACGGGTTTTGGGATTTGACTATGGATATTCCTGGAGCTACGCTCCGTTGTAACTCATGCGATCTGCGTATACTTCGAATGACAATCAAAATATCTCAAATTCGCAGTTGGAGAGCGGGCGCCATGTTTGTACACTTCGGCAATAATTTACGATACACGAAAAGTCACTTTTTCTCAATTTCACTGGATACCGTACCTACCGTAGCAGCGACCTATTGTCAACATTCATAAGCCATCGAACGCCCGTCGTAGCAAAAATCAGTTCGATATTTCTGTTTAGTATAGTATGTACATACTTCGGTAACCAACAGTCAGGGTAATATCGGTTGGTCAAGAAGGACTGCAGCATATTCGTCTGTTTACTCAACATACGTCGAATGGCTAGGGTTGTATATTTCTCTGAGAATGTAAAGCGTCATTCCATATGGTGACGAGTTTGTTATTACACGTATATTCATGATATATATATAAGCTAGAATATTGGTATATCTGAAGGAATATATATGAGTAAAGGTATTGTGGATAAGTGTATATTACTGTATATGTGTTCATGAATTTAGTGCATTCCACCAAAAGTTGAAGGAGAAACGTATAATGAGGTCCTGGTTTAACTCAAAAACAGTTGATTACCTCCAATTATTGGCTTACTATACCGCAGCTCCAATCCATTAGCCTAGAATTCAATTTTCACTTATCCCTGTTACATACGTAGCTTAACACATGTGTCTGGCACTATATGACCTCTACTTACGTACGCGTGGTTCCGCATTATACATTCACATGAACACGCGGGTGTGATTATAGTGTTAAGAAATTCACTCGCGGGATAGATACATTCAATTTGTACCTTTCCACGCCGGATCAGCTCCCGGTTGTCGACGTATTAAACATCATATACACGTCTACTATAAAGCTGAGTGCTTTTGTTCAATTGACCAGCGTCATCTGTAGAGAGCATATACAAGAAAAAAGAAACAATAAGAATTAAAAGGGGGGGGGGGGGGGGGGAAATGATCGGTATCAAAAGCTAAATGATCGTATGTTCAATTTTTTTTCCTTTTTTTTTTTTTTTATAACAAATATGTACCTCATTCGTTCCGCCTAAAACGTGCAGACACCACATTCACCTCTCATGTTTATATAACAAAATAACAAAACGAGCAGAAGGAAAAAGTTGGCTCGAAAGAAAAATAATTCATCGTTTTATCGCCACAGCTGTTATGTATTGTGCAGTGCGTTGTGTATAATATTGTGTATATATCTACGCAATGCTATAAACGTGTATACCTATAGACATGTATGTATATTAGATCCGTGTACACACTTATACATGTACACACAACGTTCCGTAGGCGGGTAATGGAAATTGGCCGTTTAGCGTAGGGTTCAGGTTCACGGCATACACGACTCGTGAATTGTCCCCGTTTTTGTAGTGCCCTCCATGCCTACTGTTAATCTGCAAGCCTTCGTCTCTGCAGCATTAATGTGGTACCAAACAGTGTCTTGTCTTAATTATGAAAGACTTGTTTTACGCAATAATTGGGCGGCCTTGCAGCGGTATAATATATGGTGAAACGAAGTATTTTCATAACGTATTAAATTAGTTCTGAAGTTTTGGGTCAAACCTTGGGAATCGCTTGAAATTTTAGTCTGATGTAGACATAACCTTCATGAACAGATTCCTACAGTTTTGATTCGATCCACTACTTAGTTTGTCGGATAATTACGATTAAAAATCGGTCTTTTTGTACACGATGCCTCTACCTACTTATAAACACGTGAACGGATAGGTCTTTGGTCATATTTCTCATTATAGACGCTAAACGGGTCCTAAATATGGGATTTTTAAATATTATTTATTCTTAATCCCACGATCGTACTGCATACATAAGTGTTTTTATTTGAGAATCCTAAGATCCATTCAGCATCTGTAATAGAAAATGTGAGCAAAGTCTTATCTGTTCACGTGTTATCGCGTACAAAAAGACCGATTTTTAATTGCAATTATCGCGCAAACTAAGTAGTGGATCGAATTAAAAATTTAGGAATTTGTTCGTGAAGGTATTGTGTCTACACTATGCTGAAATTTCAGGCGATTCCTAAACTTCAGAGCTACCTTAAGTAGATATATTATACATGACATATAGCTTATACACGTATTATAGTTAGCTTGCGGAGTAACTTGGTAATCACATTATATTCACTGTAATACTAAGACCTATCCAGATTTTTCCACCCTGCTGCAAATGACTAAACATTTTGTCTTATCCCATAAACGTCTAAGTACACTGTATACATGTAGAAATAATGTATACCCTGCACCGGGAAGTCCAGAGATATTTGATTAATCTGTTCAACTTCAGTAAATACAGATATTATCGTAGATATATAATTCACACACGTAGGTATAATATAGGTATATCTACTTAGGTATTTTTGAGACTGTTTGCTTATCATTATATATAAGTTTGAAAAAAATGAAATAAATCAAAGGATCGTATGTAACAATAAGGCGTAAGACTTGACCTTGTCCAAAGTGTAAACAATTTTTTTCACTTAATTTTTTATTCTCAATGTATTCTAACCTCTTAAACCTCTTAAATTTGATTTTGTATTATAGATATAGGCACGTAGTAGGTACTATCTAGGGCCGTAAAAAGCACACGTGACATACTTTTAAATACGCGTTATTCAAGCGCGGTGGAACACCGATTGTTTGTCGATCAACGTACTACAAAAGGCTGCAATTTTGCCTGCGGATTAAATGTCGCCCCCCTCTTCCCGTCCTCTGCTCTGTTGTGTGGATAAGTACATAGAATAACGGTGTATTATTTCCCACACGAGTCCCCGCGCTAACCGTATTAATACCAGAATACATATATCCCACTGGCGAGGCCTTTTCCCCTGGAGCATGCTATACACACATCTATATATACGTATACATTTAACAGAGAGGGTCAGACTCCGTGAGATCTACAATGGCAACAAACATGGAACATTCCCTAGAACTAGAGCCGAGCTAGGTAGGTAGGTAGGTAGGTATAGGTAGGTATATATTTATTTTAAAAACAAGGGAGGCGTGATCTTATGCGCATGGCGTTTTCTTCAAGTTGGTTTGGCTAAGTCTATACAAGAGACCTTGTGATAATGACCAGGAACACCGAATCTCTGCTTTCAGTTGTTCAAGTGTGTGCTCTTCAAACTCCGCTCTTCAAATATACTTTTTCTTGAGGGTTTCAATTGGGCTCGTGTTTTTCTTTCTTTCTTTCTTTCCTTTCTTTCCCTCCTTTTTTTCCTTGGTTCATTTTTTCAACGAGTGCAGCCTCCTTCCTCTTCCTCCGCCGCTCAAGACCAAAATACAATTCATATAAAGTTACATGCTTCGTCATGGTCCTCTTTGATTACCCACGCGAGTCGCGTAGGTACCGCGACTTGACCGTGATCGAATCTTTCGAATGAATTCAACAAAGTCTAAGGCGAATTTATTCTCCTTGTAGCTCTCATGCAAAGTAGGTAGGGTATGTATGCCTACATTTATTCATGTTGTATTCCGTCAACGATAAAGCGATGCATGAATAATAATATGTTACTCCTTTTGACATATGTATGCATAGATACATGTAAACATGTACATACCTATTTGCCGCGTCCTTCTGTGGATTCATTTATCAATATTCCATATTTAATTTTTATTTAGATTTTTAGTTTCATTTTTGTTTCCCGCTTTAGCTCGTTATACACAGGCATTATGTCAAAATGTGATTCAACAAGTAATTCTTTTCACGTTAACGATCGAGCATGTCGGATTATGGACATAACTCACGGTCGTATATATCCATCAAATCCTCCATACATATGTGTGTGTGTGTGCAATTCACAATTTATCGAATATATTATAGAAGGCCCGGATGTATAGGTATCTTTTACATCATGATATTTAACACCTGATTCTTTCCTCGACGTGTGTGTTATACCACTCATAATGACTGAATGGGAAAAGGTTCAAATATGGAATAGTGGCTTTTCTGCTAGTCTATGTCGCGTAATTTGGCGGCCCTGCGTGCAAGTTGAATTACATCACGTTAAACCTTGTACCAATGCCCATGTCACCGACTTGTTGATAGAGCACACCATCACTAAAATGGGAAATTGAAATGGAAGTTTCGAGCGAATCTTTCATCCGAAATCTATATCTATACTGTGGTTTATTATGAAATGCAAATAAACACTATGCATGATATAGTGCGTTAGGGACGAGTTGATGAACAAAATAATTGAAAACAGGAATCGCTTCGTAAAAAAATAAGGCGCAATAATGAATGCATTCTTATAACTCCGTTAACGTTCTGAAGAAATTTTTTAGTTTCAATAGGAATATATTTATCGCGGTTCGAGACAGATCGGAATAATTCGAAAAACAAGAAATCGATTTAAATGTAAATATTCAGATTTTTTCTATCTACATACATATATCTGTATGTAAATTGCTTTGATGGAATATAAAACTAAATTATCAAACGGGCAATATAGTTTGTGGCGTCAGGTGCCACCGTGAATCTTCATCATCGACCTCTGGTTATCTACGATCAATTTTATTCCGAATAAATAATGAAATAAATTATGCATTCGGTTTGGAACCGATAGCTTGTCGTTTGAAATCCGCGCCATTACAGAAACGGCGCTTTATTGAACTGCGCAAACCACGTGAGCCAGCTTCAGTCCGTCCGCCATCATGAGATCGCTTATTGTTTCCGTCAAGTGTACGATGGGATTTGATTTCGAATCTTTTTGAGCGGATAATATCCACCAACAAGAGTCAAGCACAATAAATTGACAACCTTCAAATTTGTGTCCTTAGGCAATAAGATTTATACACAAATTACGATTTGAATCGTTCGACACATCATATAGCTGACGTATATACGTCATCGAACATGTCAAAAAACAAAACAAGCTTTACCGCAGCTTGTCAAACTCGTGGCATAACATTTACCGATATCATCAAGTCAATTACGAATATAAACGTGAAATGCGTTATTTTAAACCGTCACAAATCGGCTATACCAGCAAAATGATGCGCTGAAATTGAAATACGAAACACGTCAACGCATCGATTCCTAACCTCATTCTAGACACATCTTACTTGAGAAGGTAATAATATTTGGTTCTTTCTTTTTTTATGAAACACGAATTCCGTGATTAAAAAATCTTGATTCGAGGTGCTGATAGATGCGGTACGATCATTTCTTTGTAATCGATATGAAGTCCATTAATCTTTTAATCCCATTCATAAATTAATCTGATACAGCCGCTGAGATATTGCTTATGAATGAATTACTAACCAATAACTTTTGGCTTATTTAATAAGTTATAGGACAGAGCATGTTACTTTGTTAGCTTGTTGATTTGACGACATGTTAAAATGAGTAATCTTAGTATTTATTAATACTAAATATGTTTGAATAATTATTTGGAATAAACACAAGTGGGATATTACAGGTTTTAATATTTGTTTTATGCGTATGAATTTATGGGACTCGATACTCCGATGATAAGAATATAATTATAACAAAATTTGTTTCAGATAACAACTGTTTTCTCGTCATGTCTTTGGGACGAATAAACATTATGTTATAAGTCATTCCTGGATGATTAAATCTTGTTACAAGTCGTCATAATGAGAGCAAAAAGTGATAGGACTTTGTATAAGATAAGGTGCATATTTACATTCAGATAAGCATACCAATAAAGTAAACTTATGTCGGAATCAAATGCAAAGAAGATAACATTATTTACAACACATATGTGGAACAGAAAAGATGATGGAGGTTAATAAAGGGATGGGAAGTTCCAACAAATCAAGAGGCCAAGGAATTGGACTGACTCGTAGTCAATGAATCCGCTGGACTCGTCATCTGTCGATATGCCAATGATCACCTTTATGCTTCGACTTCGAAAGTATAACTGAGATTGTGTCGCATGGAAATGAATTTCTTTGTTAAATTACGTAAATGACTAAAATTTATTTCACCAATCAACAATTCTTGTGAAAAACAGCTTCCAAGGACAGGTGACTGTAGTCTCAAGTAAATCCAAAGACTATACACGTTTACGATTCAAGATAGATGCTGAACATTTCTTAGCAAAGTATTTTTTATGGTTTTAAGCAATTATTTTTCATTTGTTGATTTTCCCGCAGCAGTCGTGTTCTACGATTGCACAAACTGTATATCAACATTGTTCTGAATTTTTTATTAGTGGCTAAATATAAAGTAGCTTATGAGTCAGCTGGGCGAAATCAGTAAATAACAAATGATTGGAGATATTTCTGTTCGTTTAATTGCTAGGCTTAATAGTTGCATTATTTATCTGCTGAGCTTGATCGTCGCAAAAGCCGACACTGATATAGTGAAAAAAAGGAAAAGAAAAAACTTGCTCCAATGAGACTTTTGATATTTACTGAACTCAGGACGTAGATAAACATGAGAGATTCATTGTATATTGAGTAAGCCACACGCTTATAATTTATAGGATTTATAAGATGTTTTCAACACCTGTTTCTTTCTACTTTACAGATAACTGGCACTTTGGAACCCTTCCGTAAACAAAGTAGAAAATAATTGACGAGAGAGGACAGACAATCTAAGCAGGGAAAAATACAACTGGAATAGCGTCCAAGTGCTGAAGATGAAATGAGTTTACGATGAGTTGGATTATCGTGGTGTCATATGTCGATAAACATCACCTATATATCGAGATTTTAGATTGGAATCTTACTTTGTCTAGTGTAATTAACTAAGATTATAGAAAAGCTTGTATCAGGCTGACAAACATTGCGAAACAATCTCATGATCATAATTTTCGTCGGAATTTAATTCTGAACGTTGCAGAGCTTTTATTGCTTCGAAATTAGTGCGTAACTTCACAAGCTCTGTTTATTCAATGATCCGCGTTTATAATTCACGGTTAGTAAATTTATATGCTAGAGTATTTGAAAAATCCCTTATATTGCTTATCGTCGTAATTCCAGAGCAATGTTCGCTTGTTAATTCGCTGTCAGACGTCATGGACGATAAATAATTACCAAATCAAGTGTATGTCTTCATTTATAACATTATCATTAACGGAATCAGTGTATTCGAGTACAGAATATATTTTTGGGAAGCCATCAATTGCCCTCTGACGCCAGAAACGAAGCCTAAGCATTTGTCATCACGTCAAATACTCCTACTTTCATACATATTACACAGTAAACCGCAACTTACCTTACTAGATTCGGATTCCGATTCTATGATCGTACACAACGTCGTGAAACATCCGAATCTTATCGGAAATATTCTACTTCTTAGTCTAGGCATAAGCGGAATCTCTTATTCATATTTTACACATAACCAAAAAATTGTAACTCCTCGCGATATATTAACCAAGATATTTGAAACCACATTTCCGTTTTCTATAGTATCATGGATTCATTGGTACAAAAATCTCAGATTAATCTCGAGTTTCGGATATACCTTTCACTTTATTTCGAGCGAGGATCAAATGTGTGGTAGGTGTTCGATAGGGCGTATGCATGCACGTCTTATTGGAGAATAGAATGGCGTGAGATCGTTTCGATGCAATACCTGGGCTGTTGGCATTCTATTTATCGATGTGTTAATATACATCGCAACAACCGGTACTCGGTATTCATTACTTTCGGATATTCTTAAAGTCACAAATTATCATTGTAAGGTTTGTATTTAGACCCATATGAATACATATCTTGCGATGTGTATAGAATCAGAATTCAAAATGATCAAGTGGAAATTTTGCACATCTCTACGAATTTATCGTTCAATTCCTGTCTCGTAACTTTTTTTCTGTTGTTATATTACCTCCTTTCTCAGTTCCTACTCTTTACAATGGGCTTTTTGTTCTCGAGACGCCGTTCGTGTTGCCATGAAACTTTCTAATGATAAGTTTAAATACTTGTGACTTCAAAGATACGACGCTGTTGTCTTACGGCTTGTAGTGCAGTCGTTTCCTGGGTCTGTTTTCATTGCCAATATAAGAAAGAAAATAACGTCCCTCTTTCATGAAGAAACCGACAAGGTTTCAATTGTTTCGTAATATAAGGAAATCGCTGTTTTTCTAGATAAGATAAACCTCAAAATGTTGGAAATAATAAAACTCGAATATCTAACCGAGTAAATTCACTTTTTGAGGAGTTTGGAGGAGTTTTTTTTTCCTTGAAACTACGACCGATTCAAATTATGTATTATATTTTCACATATTTCTGAAAGCGATTATAGATATTCTATGCTCGAATAGAAAACAAGAACCCGCATATTCTTGCGCGAGTTCGTTTCCAAACAATTGTGATTTAAAATAAGAATAAAATTGACTATAGACAATGGGAGTTCTATAGAAATTATATAACGTTTGAATTCGCCTTGTAGTTGAGTGACACTGGTGATCTCCCGTACCTGCAGGTAACAGCCAACATTTCTCGTTTTATTTTCCGTCGCAATGCGCATGCGCTGAAGTCCGAGGTTTCGAGAGGTAGTGTTTGTAGCCTGCGAGTAGCGTTCCACTAGAAGCGGTTAGTTTGGCTGGATGTCTGTCGAACGATTCATCGCACGGTAAGATCGTGATACCTAGTAGAGGCACAGGTGCCAGTGTTTACGTCGTGCCTTCGCCTCAAAGTTCCTCCCGTGCTAATCGAATAATAAAACTCTACGAAGCACGTATTTCCCAGTTCAGTGTGTTCAGCAGTGGTTCCAAGTTCCTTCGATAATCAAGTTTGTCACCTGTTACCAGAGACTTACAAGTATTTTGGATTTTACTAGGATTACAGCAATCAGCCAAAACTCTATCATTAGTTCAAGGTGAGTCTTGCCGCGTGGAGATCTGGTCAATCGCGTTCTATTCTCTTTCAATTCTCCTGGTCCTACATAACCAAAGTAGTATACATATACGCAAACAAGATATTCTAAGGTCACCTACAATCGGAAGGTATAAACACACATCCACCTCTTTATTTGTTTAAGATATATACGCGTACAGGTGTTTGCTTTCCGGCGTTAATACCCAATTTTCGCGGGTCTTTGGCAGGAAATAAGACAGTTAACAATTCTTCGCAAATTTTGAATTTCTCATCTTGCTATATTTCAATCGTAAACCACGGATGAGCTCATATACTACGTCATTGGGCCGGTGACCACTCCGGCATTCTGCAGTATGTACTTTAAGTAGGCTGCGAAACTGAGAAAGAGGGGGATAGCACGTTTCAGGATGCAATAATAATGAGAAAGAAACAAAAGAACAGAAACAATTTCTCCCAAGCCCCGAGCTTATAGTAGCTAGCTGTATAAGCGGATAAACAGGTCGTGCTGACTAAATCGAACGAAAAAATATCTGCGTATTTAATTCATTTATTATTCGGTTAGGAATCGCTGCAGAATTTTAGTAATAAAAAGAAATCTTTTTTTTCTTCTCCAATATCTCGCAATTAGGGAGCGGTTTAGTATCCAAAAGACCGGAACTTTTCGATTGAGAAATGAACATCTGTCGTTAACATGTATTTAACTGTTTGCATGAATATCCAGCCGTAGAATATATATAATATATATGTATTATCGTTTCCGTCGTATTTTCATATAGTTTGATTACGTATGTATACATGCATGATGCACATTGACAAGATAGTGCACCATTAGCCAGGACTTGATACGTATTCTGTATACCTACCTCCTGTTCACGTATTACATATACTTTTCGACTTCTCCCTGACCTACTTTAGCCTAATGATCATTCACGTATAGGTATTTTTCTGAACCTTTTTGTTTATTCTGTTCATGATATTCATAAAAACGATCCCGCGCTGCTACCGATAATCTGCACTAGACGAGACACTATACACTTTATATCGACACCGGTCGATATACCTACATACAATCTACATCTACGCATATATATATTATATAAATGGATATGAAATGAGTGCACAATCAATTAGACGTTAGTCTTAGGTAAAGAAAGTGATCGATTGGGAGAACGTGAAAATGAAATTATTTATTATACAGTATGTATGATTTCCATCTAATAATAATAATAAGAAGAAGAAAAAGAAGATGAATCGTTATAGTTGAGAGGGAGTAGAGTGAGCCAGAGTTTAGAAATGTTCTTCGAGGCGAGAGAAAATTTGACTCAATTTTAAATTGCAGTAATTAGTAAGGAAATAGTGAGACGTAACGAGGTCATCTCCTGGTAGTAATAAGAGTGATGGTAGTCGAGGTGTGAGGCGACGCGAGTCGCGACATTTGCACGGTGAAAATTTTAGTCTTACGAACGAAGTTGACTCATCGCGTGATAACTGTCAGAAAGTCGAGAGATCGGTTTCTCTGCCCACGTTAAAATATCTCAGACCGCAACGATCGTCAAGTTTAATTTTCAACCTTTAATACATCTACTATACGCAAATTCAGAGAATATTTTCACATTCAATAATTATTGTGAAATAATTGACAAAACTCCTAAATTAGAAAAGAGAAAGAAGACTACATGTATTCAATTAGATGAATCGCTCATCCCATTGATTATAGCGTTTCTCAGTCTGTAGCGAAAGCTCGACTTCTTTTTTATACTGCATAGTGGTTGCAGCTTTTTCTCCCGATCCTTTGTGTCGCGACACGATAAAGAATTAGTATATTGTGTATCCAGGGCGGAAAGTAGACGATTACAGTGAGGGCAAGCCGCAACTAGCACGAACGAAAATCGTCTTCCGCTCTAGATACACACGATATTTTTTGTCCAATACCTGCATCGAATGTTGGCTTTTGAGTGCCTGTAAGCGGGCGGAAAGTCTTTACTTTTCCGCCCTATAGCGTGAAAGAGCCACTTTCTGCCCTGCAGTTTACCTACAGGCACGAAAAAGTCTACATTCGATGCAGGGAGGACAACAAAGGTTTTTTTTTAGGTGGGCATAAAACACATTCTGTTTGTTTCGATCCAAGTAGCGATTAATTAAATCCCGCTTCAAAAATATGCTACATTATTATTGAATGCCAATGAAATCGAACACGATGTAGTATATACACATTGCCAACCGTTTTACGATTAACTCTCATCGTGCAACGCAATAACAACAACCATATTGTATTACGAAAAGCGAATTAGCTGCGCGAAGGTACGCCCCCACATCTACCTATAATACGAAACAGTACAAGTTTAGTACTCGGCTCATACGGCGATGCTAACGGTCCCTTATTGTTAGGCTTACGTCTTTCGATCAGAGACCGTATATCTGTATATTCGTACGTTCATACATACCTACCTACCTACGTCGGACGTGGGCAAACCGTTTCAAATTCTTCTTTACATAGTAATGGGTTAGTCACGACGTGTCGAGGACGGCTAGTTGCCAGGTTAAAATTCCTGAGGCTGTATACATCAGTCCTTCGTATTAATCTCTCATGCCTACCTATACCCATATAGCTGCGTACTCGACTCTTAAACTTATACTCAGACTCAAGATCATTTGTGGTTCTTATCCCACGTTGTACGGATAATTATCTGCGGGGTATTTGCATTTAGGTATAAGCAATTTATGAGTTCATTCAATTATTCTCATCACATATACGGATGCGGAATATACATAGCCGTGAGAAATTCTCCCGTTTTAAAACCAGACAGATTTATATGCAGATAAATAGACGCAGGTCATACCAGCTCGTCTCCACACTCCCACTATATGCGCGCGTTTGATTCTGCGCAACCTTTAGGCTCAGGCTATTGTGGCTTATGGTCAAAGCTGCACCTGGACAGTTGGACCTATTCCTTAGGAACTTGAATCGATCCTTATTCCCATGAATTTTCGAAAAGTTGAAAATTTCATCTTTTTTCTTACACGCTTCACGAATAATTCGACAACGAGTGTACCCGTGTACCTGCAACTTATATACCCGTGGCGTGGCATAGAAGTACCTAGTCCAGTCTGGTTGAACAGGTTCTCCGCACTGTAACTCCTTCATGACTATATGTTTCTTGTAAGAAATCTCTGACCCACTGTACTATATTATTTTGTACAGAGTCTATAAGCGGCGTTGAAATTAAGGTTTTGCTAATTTTAGGAGTACGGCTTCCCTTCGGCTTTGGTAAACGCTGGTTGTAAGTGAACTTACTTCTTTAATTCATACGCGATGTAATATCTGCTCTTGAATGCGACAAGTGTAAAAGTCGTTAGCTATGACTCTTTTGAAGTGCGGGTATGCAGAACAAAGAGGACACGAGGTCTTTGTTCAACGATCAACGGGGCGTTTGATACTGTTGAGTGTTGATTGCAAAGTACATATGGCAAGTTCCATACGTGAAACGGACCGGTTTTTGCAAAAAAAAAAAAAAAAAAAAAAGAAACAAAGACGGTTTTTTTGACACTTCAAAGTAATTTTGGTAAAAATTTCAAAACGCTTCGTGTGATTCTTCAAGTAGCAGAAAAAAAAAATAAAAAGAAATGGAATCACATATTTCCAAAGTTTTGCATGCTTCTAAATTACAAAAATAATTTAAGTGCCATATATTTTAAAAGAGTTCATTTATGCGCGTAGAATGCACTATGGAAAGTTAGGATTTCGTTCATGCATAGCTGAGACACGTGGAGATGAAAACGTGTGAAATTAAATTTTCGGTATAATTATGTTTTTTCATGCTCAAATTCGCGTCAAATTCGATTACCTCCGGTGAAAAATTTGTCCGTTTCACTCGGAACACCCGGTGTATATATGTGTAAATATACACGTTGGAATTCCACCTGCAGGTGGTATTAACGAAGTTTTACTCTCGGCTTGTGATATGTGTTTAAAAAAATTGTGTAATTTTGCACATCTCGTATTAAAATTGAATTGTTTCGGTGTGGAGACCTTATTACAATTTGTATAACGGGTAGCGCCGTTTAGTTCCACCGCCAACGAACCTCGGATAGGACTGCAGTTCAAAGACGAGTTCTATACGTGTATATAGGTATATATGTATATACTGTTATATAGCGACATAACTGCTGACAAAAATAATTACACCGAAATGCCGAGTCAGTAGTTTCAAAATCCTACCATTTCATAAACATGTATTACTTATGCCTTGGACGGAATACTCGATATTGTACGCTGATCATTATGGAAGAATTGAACGGGAATTTTCGGGTCGAATTAAGAGCGGCGCAAAAAATTGTTCTATAACAATTATCTTCGAATAATGAAATATTATATTACAAGGAGACACTCCTCTTTCGCAGTTTTTCTAACGGAAATTTTCCACTCGGCGATTCACCTAATTCACCGGAGGGCCATATTAAGTGGGACTTGAACTAACCGTTGTACATTTAAACCGAACGACACATCGTGGTCGCGGGTTGTAAAGATTGTTTATCTGCACTACATACCGTAGCTTTGAATTCAGCCTTGCTTTCACCAAATTTTTGCCATTTTTCTTACGGACAAAAATTGAGCCTGAATTATTTGGCGAAATATTTTTGTTTCAAGGTAGAATTTTTAGTAGGTATATATTTCGAAACGAGATTTGGCTTGATTTTATTTCACGACCCTCCATATATATATAGTATATCCAATACCATATCGAATTAGTTTGCCGAGTAAGCGTTAAAACCACGTGATAGTGGGAGGAGGCCATACATGGATTTCCGGCTGCTGTTCCACGGTCACGTGCAATTAGGAAATTTGTCTAACATAAGCTGCCACACGTGGCTAGGCAAGCATGTGCCGTCTGCAGATTTGCCAGCGTGAAATTCCGTTATCAAATTATAATTAAAGGAGAAGAAAAGAAAACAAAAGGGGAATTATGTGACGTGTGAAGCTGTGGGAAAGTAAACGTGAAAATTCCACTAATTTGAAATCCTTGAGTGCCTTGTATAAGCTAATTTTTTCATTTTAATTTGGCATCACGATTGTTTCGCTCTGCGGTATTGTTTTCACAATTCGAAGAGGATCCCTCCTCGAACAGCGGGATGCATTGAGCCAGCTCTCTCCTCCCGCGCTTATTCATAATCCACAATAAGAGTATGAATTGTTTGTTTTCTCACACGCAAACTTACGCAGGCATTTGAAAATCCCGATTTCAACGTCGGATATTTTGACTCATTGCGTGAAATCGTACCCTAAAGAATCGCCAGGTTTGTTCAGAGACCGAGTACCAATTAACTAGACGAGGATATGTAATGAAGTTTGATGAAATAAGAAGAAAAATGAAGAATTGAAGCCTTAATACCTCGCCCTAACATATATCCGTAATGAACCGCTTCATCATTCCTCACAATTAATATGGATAATGGTAATTAACTTCGTCACGCAGGGCTGTCTTCT
Organism: Rhogogaster chlorosoma; assembly: GCA_944452935.1. NCBI lineage: Eukaryota > Metazoa > Arthropoda > Insecta > Hymenoptera > Tenthredinidae > Rhogogaster > Rhogogaster chlorosoma. The sequence goes on from OX101797.1 coordinate 27,339,420, forward strand.
AATATAGACGAAATTATATATCCGCTGCATGATTACTATATAATCGGTATATAGATTAGGGTGACGACTCTTTTACCTCAAATTTCCTATTTCCGATCTCACCCCAAAATTTCGTAGTTCTTAGCCTTCAAGAAGATTTTCTCGATTGAACAATTTTGAAAGGTCGCTGATCTGGTCTTTCAAAAATAATTTAATTTATCGAAAATCGATTTGTTTTTCTTTTTCATTTTTTCATACTGACTCACACTCTATATCTCTTCATCGTCAATATCCATAGAAGTGCTGAAAATTTTCGGCAAAAGTGAATGGAGTAAATTGAGTGAATTAATTTCCCGAATGAGATAAAAGGACGTTCAGATTTTACCGTAATAATGAATTTTTCATCTTATGCCTACAGTCGAGTGTCCTGTGGTTTATTTGCTCAAACGTTCAGATCCAAGTGTGAATATTTGTTCGACTGTCTCTCTCCGTGCTTCTGGTGCCATTTAAATCCGTGTCTGTCTCGATGAATTGCAATTTTAGCCAAAATTCGTCTTCCCAGATAAATTGATGAACCATTTCACCCGACCCAATTCAAGGTCTACCTACCTCGTCTCGATGTGACGAACTAATTTGGTATTCTCCTGCGCCGCGTGATCGACATTGCAATATCGTGTTTACTTTTCACGCCACACGAGACTGACATTTGATGTCGAAAGAATTTCAAATCTGTTACCCAAGCTCGAGGTCTTTCGCACAGCACGGCGCCGAAAATAGACTTTGATTGCGCGTGCAGTAATGCAAACTCGCTGTCCCAAAAGGCTTGAGCTTTATCTCATTCTCACAGAGTTATATAGGCTATACAAACGCGTTATCTCTTCCTCTCTGTATGATATACTATACCACTCACACACGTACATTAGGTACAGTAACGAACACATATGTACGAAAGGCGAGGTTACGTACGAAAGGTGAGATCGGAACGATGTGTCAGACAATTTCCTTATACGTTAGGACTGGTTTACCCACGTCGAAATTAATCACCGATTCTGGCGGAGGTAAATTCGTAGCTGAGGTCATCCTGTAACTTCCATATCTATAAGAATAACGTGTTACTGCATGGCTCGAAAATCTCAATTGTATTCTCGTCTTAGGTTTCGGAGTCATAAACTCTGTCGACTGTCTTCGAAGAGTGCCGTTTGAGTTGATGAATCGTCGCATGATGAGTTGGTATCTTGGCTAATTGCAAATAGCACGTCGTTAAACGTGGATGTACATACGTGTGACTTATTGTTGCGTCTAGAAAGGCCACTGCTTGCTGTTAGGTATAATGGTGGAACTCGATAGGAAAGCGACGCAACGCGCGTACCTAGTGCATGAGTCTGTGACAACTTCCGGTTCCGGTTTAGTTATTTCCTATCATCAAATGCCATCAAATTAAATTTACTAACCACTAATACTATCAGATTCTACGAGGTGTCCTATTTTCATTTCCTCAGGAAAATAACTTTGCCTCATAAAATCTGCATATCTTTTTCGTGAATTTTTAGTCAGTCCTAAAACTGTATTTCGTCAATGATTTATTGATATTGAAAATTTAGTAAATAGACTGAAGAACGGAATATATTCTGATCTTTTCATACCGTACAGCGAAGAATTGAGTTTCTTTTTTTCATCGCAGTTTCTTTTGTCGAGTTAGAAATTTGCGAGGGTGTTCAATTATCACATTATGCTATACTAATGTGCATAAATCTCTTGACGTGAAAATGTTCAAACTTTCCCTGTCTCAAGACCACTTTCTAACCACGTAGTAACAAAAGATAATCCAACGACCTAGTCTACATCATCCTGGCTAAAAACTTCGCGGATTTAGCTGTACCTCGACCATTTCCAAACTCAACTTGTTGATTAATTAAATAATGAGAAAACTCTGCTTCGGTTAAATTCAGTGCATCTATACGTATACCTCCTAGTCAAAGGAAAGTGCAATTACGTATAATTTATTGTTGTTTTTGTTCTTCTCACCCGTAATTGGAAGTTACGAAGCTGGCTGAATCATCTGTTACAGCATTGGTGTCAATGCTGCAGACAAACACACATTCAGTTACACGAGAGATAAAATCTTGATTGAAAACGTTCACATCTTCAAGTATTCTTTTTTCTTTACTTTTTTTCAATCACCAAAAAAGGTCCGATTGAAAAACGCATACTGAAACTTCGAGCGTGCGATAGCTGTATGTGTATTGAGAAAATATTTCAACCAGCTCCTCCGATGAAAGTCTAGACGTAAGGAATTTTTCGCAGCGTTGGGCAGAAAATTTTAGGGACCCTTTTTAGTAATTTCAAAAATTAAAAAAAAAAAAAAATGTGATTCTTTTCTAATTTCAGTATAGTGTCGATTTTCAGGAGAGATATAATGCTGATTTGAATTCAAACAATGTCAAACCCGCACGTCTTGTCATTGTCACCCTACTACCTATACCTAATTTCTCCAGTTAATGGAGCGTGTCATACCATTTGAATTCCTCTGCATAATTTTTCTCGAAATCTTTGTAGTAGGTATATATTTTTGTTGAAAAGAAATCTGTTGTTTTCTTTTCTTTGGAAGTTTTATGACGCGTTAAGAGCGACGATGTAGGTAGGTATACGAAATAAGTTGTTCGTTGTCCTCCCATTCGCCCTACAATTAATTTTAGTGCCTTATGAAAAGAGTTTGCGTTGCGTCATAGTTAGGTACTAGCCTCACGACGACGACGTCTTCGAGCTAGTTTAAATTTAAAAAAACTTGGCTTTCGACCAAAAGTTCTGACCACGTATTAAGAGTGCAGCAACGTACATATATACATGTACTGCCGGATGACGTAGAGACTTGAAAACTCACGTTAGTCTGACCGCACACGGCGATCTTGCAAACGGACGAAGAGGAGCTATAATTAGCCATAAGATTTTCATTCAAATTTAGAAACTCACGCCTCTTTCGATCGCACTTTGACCTCGATCGAAACTACATACAGGAAATAATCTGAATGCGGGTTGGAAAGACACGTGCTCGAAAATTCCATCAATTCGTTATCCACACTCGCGAATGCATGACTAATGAATTTCACACACCCGTATTTAGGATCAGTTAAATCCGTCAGCCCGTATTAATTATTCACCGAAATCAGGACACTGACGAATCCCTGAAATCAATAACATCTACAGAGACTCTGGACTCTCTCTATTCTGATGCTTAAAAATTGCCGATGGATTGACAAAATTAAGTTGAATCTAAACGATCAGATCCAGTGCCAAATCTCCCTCGAATTTGTTTTATACACGTAATGCGCAGCTGCTTGTCACATGGCTTGACGTGTACGCATATATTTTTTTATCTAGTAATATAATAGATATTCACTGTTCACGTGTATAATCGTATGTAGGGGGCGTGTGTCGACGTTGCTGCAATATGGTTACTCGCACGATGGCGATAATTCAATTGTCAAGATATTGTCGTTTGCAACGATGAGGTAGGAAAATTCTATAGATAGAAATCAGCGACAAGTATAAGGTATAGTATTGCAGCCAATTACCAAGTTGCTCTTGGCATTGGCTCTGGCATTGCCCATGGTGCTGACGTTTCCTGCTTCCAATTTACTTCCACTTCGCGGTTGTTAACGCTATTAAATACTGCCGGTCGATTCATTCGGTTCGAGAAGGTATCTGAGTACCTGTATAATATACTACTCCGTTAAACTATATATCAGTAGTGCAATCTCCTCCGAGAAACTCTAAATTCGATTGATACCACGCTCTACATTTTACATCGAATGATTTAATCTCGAGAATTTCACGAGTCGATTAATCAGCGGATGGTATATTTAGGTATACGAAAATTTGAATACATGCTTAATTAGTCGAAAGAAAACGTCTGCCTATGATAATTGAGATGGAAGGTGGGGGCACAACCCGCTTATGATTTTTGTGGCTTTCTTTTTCAGGAAAGTATTGTGTCGATTGAACCATGATCGCGCCGTGGATAGGTGGATAAAATTGGGCTATTGTTACATGCAATGTGAGTGTAGATACTTGCTTTGTTATTATGATAATTCAAAAGGCAGACGAAAAAGAAACGAAAAAAAAAAATAGTTTTGTACTGAAATAGCGCAATCTGATCGTGCGGTGTGACTGTGGCTCTGGAAAGGTTTTACTTTCCAATCGCGTGACGTAGCTGGTATAACTAAGAGTTGTGACGTTACGAATGATCTGAATCACGCTGGCCACTGTCAGGAAAAACCGGGAAATATCACGGGGAAAAAAATGGTCAGAGAAGAAAAAGAGATAATCAAAAATCTGGTAAATGACTGGAAGTAAATTCAAGAATTCTCTTTTCTCATTATTAAAAATGTTCGTTAAAAAAAAAATTATTGTTTAATTTTCCGACGAATTTACATTGAAATAAAATGAATAATTTTGGGGTATTGATTCGGAGCACTAATGGAGACAATAAGAACTTTGGTCCAAAAAAAAGTGGCCACCATGTAAATACACTAACAAGCCGAACATATATAAGCAGGCTGTAATTATACGAATAATATTATCATATTTTCGCCCAATTAAAATGTTGTTACACCTTGTTGAACCAATTTTGTTATGCGTGAAAACTTGCAATATAATTTTGTACAACGAGTGTTCTGTACGCATAAGAAAGCCTCGAGGAAGCATCCTCTTCCACATGAAGTAATTGGCTTCGGAAGAACCGTCATTTTTATCTTATGGAAATAATGATATGTGATATTAAATTTACGCAATTTTGCAAAAAATGGGAAAACGAACAAAAATCTATCAGAGCAAATAATTAATTATACTCTCTTTCGTATCTGCGGCCTGGTTGGATTGCGGCACCCATAGACCATGGAGTCTATGTTTTACGACGAAAGGTGACCGATCCAGTGACGTATTTACTACAGTCTGAGCCGAGTTTACCGCTTCTGCAAACTACATTCCATTTCTTCGGACCTGTTCAGATCTCTAATTACCTTACATCATCAAAAGCTGCTGATATATCTCTGTCACGTTGGCCTTTGAGCGATTAAAAAGCACCATTAAACACGCCGATTCATTTACACGAAAATCAGAGACACTGAGCGTTTTTAGCACGAGGGTCGGACACCTTCGATCGAGGGTCTGGGTCTGGTCGCTTCAGGAATCCCACGCTTTTACAAGCCAGATCTTACCGAGTGCAGCATTCATTTCTAGTGACTCATTCGCATTCTGATATAAGCTAACCGCGTGCAAGTTCGCCCGGTTGCAGGCTGCAGTCGACATCAACTCTTCGTTGGATTGGCTGCTTAACTCTACGAGATAGAAATATCTTGGCGATCGTTCTCAGTCCGCAGACCATAGCGTTTAGCCTATAGGCAAACTCAGGCAGGCTTATGTCAGACAAAGATAGACGCGTTTACAGACGATTTCACAGTTCGTTTGCGCCTGGAGAATCAGAGAAATCTGTCGTTGGTTCATAGTTTTATATTTCTACTCCACATCATGCAACTTTTTCTCATGCTTAGATTCAAGGAGCAGCGTTTTGACGGCCTGCGCCATTCTTATTTCCGAGAATCTCGAAGATTTCAATATCCGAACAGACTTGAGCATATAATTTAGGGTCTTAGGGTATAGAAGGCAGGAATGCAGGTCTGCAGGAATGTAGGCTCTTTTTTCTCACGCTCGCTGCAGTCTCTATCAGCCTTTTTCTCCATTTCCGGCTAGTTTCCAGCTCTGTATATAACCCGGCAGTTTCACATAACAGCCATAATTATGATGTACGATAATCCGCGGTTTGTGACGTTTGTAGAAACTTGGAACCGTGGAATCCTGGCGTCATATAAACATCACAATGAGTCTGCTCGCAGTAAACTCCAACATGCAATTCATCGGCCTTGGGAAGCTCCTCTTAGCTATACTTAATGAAACTTACGACTGATGTTTGTTCCCACGTAATAATCCTCATCAGAATTTTCCCACTGATATTTAGAAAAATTGATTATTCATCTAATGATCGAAAATAAGAACGACGTTGACTGCTTATCATTCCACGTCTTTCCTCGCTTTCGCATACTCGCAATACTCGTTACTAGACGGTGTATTAACCTCCGTTGGTGGTTATTATGCAATTGAAAGCTGAAAGACCGGTTGAGTCCGTCTTGTATAAAGTCTGAACGGTCTTGACGGGTGAATGAATGAAATCGCCTTAAGTCTTGATTCACATAAGTATATGATATCGGAGTAGCCTGCACACAGTGTGACGACGAAGTACTTACACAAATACAGGGAAAGTCGCGCGGAAAGTCGGCGAATGCAGCGGGAAACAGGTGATTAATAATTAGAAATCATCGCGGTCGAAAGTGTTGTCAGTCGTCGTAGGCCTCGCTATACATATATGACTCGTAATATTATCTTTCGTGACAAGGTATACGAAGGAATTCCAAGTTTCGAATGAGGTTTCCGTGACCACAGCGATAAGAATTCGGACAGGGGCTCGCTCGGTCATTCGTAAGGAATTGTAACCTGATCGTATACCTAGACTACGGATCTAGCTTGTTCAGAAACGTCCATTTGCCACCGGTCACTGCCTTCAGTTATAGAACGTGGTGTGCTATTCGTTTTCTTTGGAAAAAATCTATTGTATGTACATTAGGTGTATGAAAAAAATCGACATTTTTTGTTTTTTCGAATGGTCGTGAAATTTTGTCAGAGGATGCCGAAACAAAGATCCTGTCAAAATTTGAGCCCTTAATATTGATACTTAGAGGTCGCGCTACGAAATTTTCCAATTCCCATTTAAACAACACGGGAATTTTTTTTTTTGTAAACTTTGGAAGTTTATAACTCGTCGTAAAACCAACGTACCAGAAAGATCTTTACATATTCTTGCAGGAAATTGGATTCTCTACAAAAAAGCTCTCTTAAGATTTTTTGATAAACTGACCCCTCCAAAGATTATTCGAGGTTAAAGTTGGATGTATGGGAAATTTTCAAATTCTTTCACTTTTTCGGCAAAATTATTATTGTTTAGGAAAATGACTGTAATTTTCTTTAAACAAATTAGAATTAAAATCAAAATTACAATTATTTTCCTAAACAATAATAATTTTGCGGAAAAAGTGAAAAATCTGAAAATCCAACATCCAACTTTAACCTTGAATAACCTTTGGAGGAGTAAGTTTGTCAAAAATTCTTAGGAGAGCTTTTTTGTAGAGAGATCAATTTCCTACAAGAATATGTAAAGATCTTTCCGATACGGTGGTTTGACGGCGAGTTATAAGATTCCAAAGTTTACGAAAAAAAGATTCCCGTGTCATTTAAACGGGAAATGGAAAATTTCATAACGCAACCCCTAAATATCAATATTAAGAGCTCAAATTCTGACAGGATCTTTGTTTTGGCATCCCCTGACAAAATTTCACAATCATTCAAAAAAAAAAAGTCGATTTTTTTGATACACCCTAATGTACATACAAACGAAGTGCACGTACATCGAAATCTAAAACTATAATCAATTGTAAAACGTAAAACGTGACGAAGTAACCAACAAGTAATATAGGCTTGCGGCGTTTGCGCCGAATACGTGAGAAATAACGTAAATTATACGTCGATTCTAGCTTTATAAATGTTACAGCAAAAATAGCATGCACTTAACTACTTCAAAGAGGGAAGATAGGCCCTAGGATAGTCTTGCAAGTTTTTGAGTTCTTTTTTTCCTTGACAGTCCTAGATAACTCTGATGACGTGGACCAGAAGGCCGCATGCGTCTTTAGGGATAAAGAAAGCGAATAGAGTGGCCATGTTTTGTTTATCGCTTCTCCTTAGACTTTGCCACTTACGCTAAGATTCTCTCGAGTCTGGTATTAGTGTAGGTAAACCGAGCTAGAACATGCGATAATACGAGCGAGGTTTGGAAATTTAATGAAACCTTACGTGGGTGTCACGCGAAAAATTTCACCGCAATAGCTACAGACAGAGGCTAGAGGTCATGAAACCAATGAAATGGCGGCAATGACTCAGAACTGTAGGATATACTATAAGCCCTAGATTTTCTGACGCGTTTCGGTTCGCACGAATATCTAATTTGCAAGTCTGATCTCGCAGGTTTTAATAATCAACTATATACAGGATCTATAATTTCCCGATTAGCATCATTCTACATCGTATCGACTAAAAATTAATGGCCCTAGGGATTTCGCTGTATGAAATGGGCTCAGATGTTTTATCGGAATCGATCTCCCTCGGTCAAAATGGAGTTGCAAATTCTTAAATACCGCTCTATGAGTACCAACTAGTGCTGTGCGATTAATCGATTAATCGTAAGTTTCAATTAACCGTTTTTTCGATTAATCGATTAATCGCACGGCACTAATACCATCTGCAGGATCCCCTCAAGCATGCTTGGCTAGGTGACAGGGTAACACATCAGGCAGAGGTACATACGTATATGCACTCTGTGAGCAATTTTTGCGGTTGGGTTACAGGTGGGTATAGATACACGACTTCCTCAATTATACAACGGATACGTTTGTATGGAGTGTCGTCGAAGGAAAGGTGCATATGTCTGGCATACAAAGTTAAATACCGTAAAAGTAAATTTAAATGAAAAATTGAATATATGTAGAGGTATTTGAAAAACGTTTCGTAGACAAGAATTCAATATCCACCCACACGCATTCGTGTATCTTTTGTTTATTACCTTAGGTATATACCTTTGCCATAGAGGCGCACTTATTGAATTCCCAATTCCCCTCGACTATTGAAATTCTGTTCGTCAGTAACAGCTACGACTAACTGCAGCTGCGTCCGTTGGGTTCTAATAAGATTGACCCCAGCTCTCTCTCTCTCTCTCCCGTTTTTTTTTTTTTTTTTTCTACAGCTACGTTTTTTGTCCCTCTTTCGTTCATACATCCTCATTCTTTCCCAGTACACGATCCCAACGACTTCCTACGTTCCCTAACTCCCAAGGAAATGCGCTACCTGTAGGTACGTAGATAATACCTCATACTTCAAGAGTCACGCATCGCTGTGATCGAGCAATCTATTCGCGCCTTCCTTCCTACTGCAGTAATACTACCTCTTACAATCCTGATTCAGATCCGCGTAATTAACGTCAAATTTTTTGCGCACCGCATCTCCTCTACAGGCGTGCATTTAGCTATCATATTATACCGAGATCGGAAAATAAGACGATACTTGTATAAGAGAATTTCCGGTGTGTCTATACCTGCAATTACTATGTATGCATCTTACACTTATACGGTAAAACATTAATAAAATAACTGTAATATGGATATGATATATCTAGATGGTTCAATTTTCTATAATAATATAGATGTTCTGAAGTTGGTCCCCCCATTCTCCGAAATAGTTCTTTATACATATGTTATGTAAAGCATAAAATTGTTTATATGATTGGCCAACTTTTTGCAGCTTGAATTTGCCTTTACATGCGACTTTTTTTTAAATATTGTTCGAAATCATTACCCAGGTTCCTAACTCTTCATCAATGTGAATTTGGCAATTTTTTAAATTCAGATTCGAAATGACTAGCCCCAAAAAGCTTGAATTACCAATTTTGTTGCTAAAATGTCTACTTCATAGACTTTCGGATCAACGACTGAGAAGACCTTCTCTGAGTGAGTTTAAAAAAGATCGTATTTCGGGAAAAGTGCAGGCTGCAAAAAGCTAAATGAACGCCACCTCTTAGCGTCGAAATATAGAACCTTCTATAGAGCCTATCTTGTGGGAGGCAAGAGACGAATGCTTAGACTGTTGGGGATAGAAAATATAAAACCTACGCATAGCAGTGTGGATGAATTTAGCAATCCTCATATCATATATCATCCCTTATTAATGAAATTGACATGTCGCCGTCCCTGCCTCGAGTATACATCGGCTAATAAAATATATCGGCTAATTCGCGTCTGCAGGAGTCCTCTTCGAGTATGGTGAGCTCCCGATCGCAGACTGCAACGTCGTCCGGCGACTCCAGGAGCGATCTTCCCTACAGGAGCTACTATTCAACGAGTGAACTAACGCCGGAGGGAGGCACGGGTACCAGCAGTGGCCCTGCCTCCCTTTCCATGTCCGTTGACATCCATAACATGGTAGGATCCCCGTCGGTTTCTCTGGCAGCTCCATGTCCGCCGAGCCCCGACCCGGAGGGATCATCAAGTGTCGCCATTGGAGTGAGCAAAAGCGACCCTGAGGAGGAGGAAGAAAGTTACGAGGGCTTCGGATACGGGGACGGCGACTCCCCAGGCAGTTCAGCACCTTCGCCAACGAGGTCCAACCCCCCACGGTAACAGATCTCGAGTCTTCCTTCCTTCACTCCCTCGACACTTCGTATTACCTTGTCCATTGCCATTACACGTTGAACCTTCCGGTTTCTTATGGGGCCCAGACACCCTGCTGTCTATAGTAACGTTAAGTCGATGAATTTTGACACCGGAAATAGAAGCCTTGAGACTTTTCTTAATTCGGTTGCCGATCGTTTACGGATCAATTCATCTTTTGGGATTTTGAAGAATTTTTTTAGCACACATCAGACCGAGGAAAATACCTATTTTCAAAGTTTTTGTCATCTCTGAACTCGAAGAAAAAAATCTGGATCAATTCATATGTAGAGTGCCAAATCATTCGTGGGAGTCAATTATAGCTTCGAGTAGACCGTCGAACGGATAGGAAACCACTTTTAATTCGTACGATCTTCGCGCCGTATCTTTTAATATCGGTTCTAGAATCAATGAGACTACAGTATAATATAGTGCTGTGCGATTAATCGATTACTCGTAAGTTTCAATTAATCGGTTTTTCGATTAATCGATTAATTAAAAATTGACAATAATTTTTTTGATCAATCGGTACTTTTGCAAATTATTGTTTTCTCCATCTACTACGCCATGCTTTAACCGCCGGATTCTAAATGTATTTCATTATTTTATCTAATAATTTTTAATTAATCGATTAATCGATTGATTGCACAGCACTAGTGTAATATCGGACATATCACTCTCTCACTCTAATAAAACAAGTTCGAAACTAACCAACTTTTCCAATTATGTATCTACATACCTATATTCTATATACACCCTCATTTCAAATGTCAAGGCTTACTTAATTATACGAAAAAAGAATATACGAAGCGTTGGCTGCATTCAATTGTATCACGGTTAGTTTGAAGATTAGGTATATTAATTAGAACGCGTAATTTCGCCAAGTAATAATTAGGGTATCGATTAAGAGCTCTTAACGTAAGGAAACTACGTTCCTTCAACTATTCGATCGAAATTTTTCAACATGATTGACGTCAGAAGAGGCGATCGACTTTAAATTCAGATTTTCAGATGTCACGAACGCTTTCGAAGATGGTATAATTTCACGTACTGCGGGATATTATGTCAGTCAATCGGATCGAGGTGAACCAAGGCTTGAGATTTTTTAAAACCATTAGATAAGTCGATTCACAGCTTTTTTGAATTGACAGAAATTTGTGAGGAAAAAAAATGAGCCCTCCTGTAATTAATTTCGAGCTTTCGATGGCCTCGATCCATCCGAAAATATAGCAGCCTAATGCATACGTCGAATTATAATCTTGAAAAATGTATGACTCTTGAAAATCTTCATTTTTAACCAAACACCTTCGATAATCGATGAAGCTGAGCCAAACTTATATTTAAAATAAACAAAACAATTTGGAGAGTCAAAATCCTCCCTTGTAAGTCGACTTGTGACCCTTATCAAGATTTTTTTTAAAATCCAGATTGTTCTTTCACTTCACTGTTTTCACAATATCTTCATTTGGGAGAACGTCAGGCGTAAATTTTGACTTGCAACACATATTAGGTACTTCAAATCAAATTAATCCCATGTACTTTCCGGGGAGGCAAAACGGGGTACTTAAGAAAGTATTCAGTTTTGGGGGGTTAAAATATGCTGAAATTTCTTTTTTTTTTTTTAAATTGTATTCAAAGAAAATGAAACGAATTTTCAGCTGCGGTTGAAAAACAATTTTTTTAACTTTTTAAATTTAAAAAAAATTTTTAATCGTTAATATTCAGAGGGTTTAAATAAATTTAAAGTTATTTTGAACTAGTAGTTATTTTATAATGACTTATGATAATTAATATTTAAAATTTAACCTAAAATTTGGATACATCGAATTCATATCTTGTAAAATTAACTATTATACTGGATAAAATAAGTAAAATTCTATACTTGAGTGACTCGTGAAAAAAAAAAAGAAAAAAAAAGTATATATATATTTTCGAAATTTAGTTTATTAAATAAGATAACGTAAAATGACGTTAGAAACTATTTTTTACTATTTGAGAGACGTTTAAAGAAAACAAATTTTTTCGAACAAAATTTTGTGGGTACCCCATTTTACCCTCTACCCCGTTTTGCCCCTTCCCCTCCTATCTGTATAGTAAAATTAGCGAAACTTCGAGGCTATTCAATACCGCCGTTCGCCATCGCCGATGACCTTGTACGTTACACACAGAACTGTATCTATTGTACACGCGCTGCCTCCAATATCGTCCATACGGGTATATATGGTATACATATATGACACGCCAAGATCATACTAAGCAATTGCAGCAGCAGGTATAATAGGTAGCCTCGGCGGAGCGAACGGCTTCTATTCGGTAAACGTGCGTTGAGCGCGAAACAGGTACGCCTTTTAATCACCTTATCGCACTTTGTGCGAGCGTCGAAGTACTAGTGCAAAACTGAGGGGGATATCGCGAGCTTGTTGCAAACTCGTGTATATGTATAAGTAGTCCATATGTTCGTATACTTATATGCGTATATGAAAGGTGTATGTACCTAGCTACCTATACACATGAAGTGCGGGGAAAGGGACGGCTGCGGTCATGCGAGACGGTAAACTGCTGCAAGTGCTACGGAAACGCTGGATATATCAATTTAATTGGAGTATATAGAAGACGGTGTGATCATAAGTGCTGTTCATTCGTCGAATCTGATTCGGAAGATAATTCTGAACTGCTGATCATATTTCAGAATCCATTTCTCGCACCCCTTAGGTACTTGTTTGATCTGAATTCTTTTTTATGAGAATGAAACGCGGTACGTGTTGCAGATTTAGTAGGTAGGATTACTGGAAACGCATTTCGAACAGACGTGATCGGAATACGAGATGTTCTGCGTGAACAAAGACATACATACGTATTTTCTTTTCCATCTGACTTGATTGAAACATCACTTAAAATAATGAAAATGAAAGTTCATGAGCAATTTTTCATTGGTGGAGATCGCTTCAAGTTTGAGCTCTGCAGTTACGGAGAGAGGAGTTGGCCAATTCTCCAGTTTCCGCCACGTGAGGCTAGCGAAATAAAATGAAAGCCGTTTTAATTGCATATCTAATTCTAATTCCTTTCCTCCTTTGAGTTCAACATTTCGAGACAATTTTCTTGAGGACAGAGGAAATACAGAACAAGATAAATAATATCGCGCAGCATTCCCAAGTCGCGATTGTCTCGTTAGAAAGACATAAATTCACCATTTTGTGATAAGACGTTGTCTCCTTTAACATAAGCCTCGAATTTCATTATCAAAAATCATTTGACAATCTTATTTCCTCCGTGTCAGCCGTTTCCATCACCTATTCAAAACTTGAAAAAAGTTTAGAAAGCTTTTCTGAATTAAGTGTAGCAATTGTGCCTATAGACTAGCGGGTGATGTCTTTTTGACCTCAAATCCCCAATTTTTGGTCTCACCCCAAAATTTCATAGTTTTTAGTACTCCAGTAAGCCTTTCAAAATTTCAGTGTAATCAAACAGTTTCGAAAGGTTGCCCAAAAATTCCGAAGATAATTCAATTTATTAAAAATTGAAGTCTTTCTTTTTTTTTTCACACTGACTCATCCCCTATATTTCTCTATCATCAATAACAAATCTTCGGCTAGAATATAAATATTAATATTCATGGGTCGGTTATGGGTCTAAATTCGAAAAGATTATTATTCAAATGTAAAAAATTTTCGAGCTATCCCTAAATATTAATATTTTTGCCCAAAATTCGGAGCACTTCTATGAAAAAAATAAAAGAAAATCGATTTTTGGGAAATTGAATTATCTTCGAAATTCTTGAGCGACCTTTAGCAAAAATGAAGTTGTTCTTCAGTGTTCAAATCCTGGGAGGCTTGCTCAAATACTAAAAACTAAAAAATTTTTGGGTGAGACCGAAAATTGGGAATTTAAGGCAAACAAATTATCACCCTAATATAGACTCTGAATGAACCCGAGTTAAATCAGTCTTTCTTTCTTCCTTTTGGTTAATTTAGAGACGGAAGAAGTCCTCCATGCAACATTGGCAGAAATTCCTGGCTGAGGACGTCGTTGAGACGAACTCCACCTAGGTAAGCAGTTTCCTATTGTCTTTATCATTTCATCGGTTCTTTATTTTATACACCTATTTGACGTTGTTTATCTTCGCCGTTGAATGATCACAGAAAATGTACAAAATCTTGGAATAGAAAAAAAAAAGAAGAGCGAGAACCGGTCAGAAATCCGGCTGATGTTTGATCCAATTTTCGGTCGGACCTGTGATCCCTGATTTTGTACATTGATTCTATCTATATCAAGTTTATTATTATCCCAGAAGTAGATATTCAGAGATAAAAATCTAAGAAAAGATTGATTTCCAGCCATATGGAAGAAGGCTTGCCGAACAGGCGCTGGGGTTCTTTCAGACAGTAAGGAAATGTTCAGAATACCTTACCTACCTAATAGCTATCTATACAATCCCAGAATCCTCTCTGCTGTATCTATACCTAATCCTATACGCATTTATATGACCGGTGGCTGTGTACCTTTTATACGATGTAGCCTAACCACTGAAATTCTGTTGTGAAGGGAAGCTAATGAAATCGCGATCCGATTACAGAACTGATCTCATCTTACTCGTACAAATAACTATAAACTTCTTTCCAACTCTATATACTGAATCGGGAAATTAAATCTGACCATTTAATTGCAAGACACTCGTCGAGTTTTACTCGATTTCGTACTAATATCGAAAAGCAGTAGGTACTATTTTTTTACTCAAAAAGCTATTTCTCGGATAAAATGGTTCAATAACAGACGAAAAAAGGACTAATCAGGTCAGAAGACGAGTCTCTAATGATTATCAATTTATTTATTCACATCACAAAATTGGGTAAAGCTGTAGGCAAGGCAGTAGTAACTCCTGTAGTAATTTATCGTCGTTCGTTCCTTCTTCACTGCAAAAAATGTATGTATATTAATACTCATACATTCTATAAATATCTATCGATTTGCAACGAGTCTCGCGTACGCGGAGTAATCACTGCGTTATTGTATGAGCTATAGTATCCGACAAGCCGATCTTACGTAAATATATAGGTATGCTTGAACCGTGTGCAAGATTGCTGATTTATAGCGGTGAAAATCTTTAGTCGATTAGTCGATTAGTTTACAATTTTTCTCAACGATTCGTGAGATTTTTCTGAAATAAATTCTATCTATGAAAATTATGTGAATAATTTATGATCTATTTTGTGATGAAGAAAAATTTATCTTTATACGCAAGGAAGTGTGTATGAAATTTTGTTCGAATTTATATGATATGTAGCTGTATGTGAAAATGAATGTATTATAATTATTTCTGACCCACTATGTGCATGTGTTTCATGCCGATCTGAGTATCTGACTAACACGCAATGGCTTGCACCACCGTACTTTTATACAAACAAGTAAAATTAATTAACAATTAAACACGCTCCGTTAAGAGGAAAGGAAATGAAAATTAAACGATGTATTTAGTACCCACGTTTCTAGTTTTCAAAATTAAAGAAATGAATTGCATCAAAAAACGTACAGTTTTTATACAGATAATAATCGTGTCGTAAAATTCAGTTTGTTAAACGATCGGCGCTTTGGAGTGAAAGAAGATTCGAATTTAGCCGAAAATGCGAAACTTTCTACTCGAGATTCATACAATTATTATCGTACATTCAGGAACGAAGTCACAATGGAACGCTTAACGCATGGTGACGGATTTCACTTCGGTTCTAGCAACAATAGGGGGAAAAGAATACAAGCCTCTCCTACACAAACCTATGTATATATTTAGAATGAAAAATAATTTCTCATTCAATAATGATTTAGAATTAAAGGGATCGCGTGTATACATATTAATTCCTGAAACGAATTGCATTCCTTTCAACTCTGGAGGCTATTTGTGGTCAATGACTGGCTCAGCTTGATTGGTCTATTAACAGTCTTTTCCTTGCTCGATCGCCTAACCCCATGATCCCGTATGCTTGGAGCGACAGTTTTTCTCCTAACTTACACATGCTTTCTATTATTTTACAGCTCTGGGAACAAGAGGCTTGGCTCGAACGCATTAGCCAGGTAAGAGAAGAATAGATACAGAAAAGAGCCCCAGAATCAATATTTGATACTTCGAACCATTCGATTACGATATTTCGGCCGTGTGCTTTTTTATACCTACATCTGTTCAATCTATCAGTAACCCAAGATCCTTTCTAAATAGAAAAGAGAATCTATTCAAACTGTTTCCAATATTTCATGTATACCTAAGTCTCGTGGTTTTTTTTTTTTTAATGATCGTTCATTACATCACTGACACTAATGTTAGAGTCATAATTTGCTCCGTTTAAATCGAGTCGAAAATCTACATCGAGGAGACCAAGCTTGGGCGTCTGAAAATTTTTGCTGTGCTTGGAGATTTTTTTTCGCCAAATTCTGTTATAAATCTGATTTTTCTTGCTACCCCCGAAGTCGTAGGTCTCATGGTGTTATATGTATATTATTGTATACGTTCGATGCCGCCATAGCCCGTCTATTGACCCACTGACAACAATAGCCTTAACTATACGGTTTATTATTTATGTCATATTGATTCGCGTGCTCGACACGATGGGCAGAGTCGCCTTGGTCAATGCTCTACTTGCTGGACGGTGGTAGTCCACTTATGCTGCTTTCTAGAATTCAGTATTTCCATTTACTAATGCAGTGATTTTAGCGAATATCTTCGGTACACGTACCGACATAGGAATAAATATATTTCGGATGCGTATATCAGTCTTAAAACCGTTCGCGTGATTCTCTTTCGAATCGGTGAAAATAATTCAAGATATGTCGGACGCTTTCCTTGCATAGTTCTGTGCATTCTTTGTCCGCTGTTCGATCGTATAGCCTGTACAGGTATGGATGTATTCAAAAGTTTAGCTCGCTACCCTCTGTATTACCGACCGAGCGATAAACCAGCCGGAATTATCCGACTCGCTACCGCTAGCGCAACCTACAGTAAACTGTAAGAAACTTCACAGCGTTCTTATGATACAGTAAATTTCTTCTCCCTCGCGATGGTTACTGATGAATGATACAATTAAAATTGCCGACAATGTAGATTTCTGTTCTTTTTTCTTCTCTTCATTTTCCGAAAGCGATATTTTTGGAAATACGCAATTCTTCTTCAAAATTAACTATACCTACCGGAGTGTGTCGTTAGAAATCGATTTTTTTCCATTAAAGTCACACGCGAAACCTTACATCTTGTTATCAAAGATACGAAAAACTAGTTTGGCGCTCGAGGTATATTTTTGAATCGTTTATTTCGAATCTGAGGTCTAAAATTCCATATTCTGAAGATTCACGCAGCGAATATATTGGATATTATTTGAATGATTCAAACATCTAGATTGGATCTGCCATTCGGGATTTCGAATTTTACTGCAGTATAACTAGTATAAATCATTTCGAATTCCAAAGCAAAATGCGATTCGGTATCCCCATATTGGTTTCGAATGATTCTTTCTCGGAGTCTGTAGCATCACCTTAAATTGTTGGCCAGAGCTTGTTATCAGCTAGGCGCTTAACTGGTTCAAAGTCGAGTCGAGGATGTGGAGTGTAGATAGTTCGGGGCAGAATTGAAAATTGAATGAACAAAGGCATAGGAATAATCATATTCCGGGTGCCGTTATTGCCGGGTGTGTTAAAAAGTGATTTTTCTAAACCGCGAACGATGCTGCTTGAAAAAAATGGCAACTTGTTGAACGGTGTACTCAAGTCTATTAAGAAAATGATAAATAAACGGTGTAATTATATTACAATAACAAATTCGAATTGTCTGTATGCATATTAATAAAATTCACAGTTTAGAAACTTTAGAAACTATTGATTTGAAAATATCTTTTAACGACTGTTACTCAAATTATTATGAATTTCTTACAACCGCGTAATCTATAGTTTCTGTACTATTACATAAATTTAAAAAGTATCGAGCGCACGTCTCACGATATACGTATTTGTTCCACAGCTCTCATACTCCCCCAGTATAATACTTTTTCTTCAGATTTTCTAAGTAAAAAACAAATTCACGATAATTTTCAGCCAACTCTATCGAAGCAGTAGTTTCAACAGTTCTGGAAGAGGATCGACCTGTGACACGGCAGACGAAATATACAGCGACGTCTCCTTAGAGGATGACGTTCTAGGTCTGAGCCATAAGGTGAGTGATTACCGATTTTATTCCTACATCAAAGTGCATTTTATATGAAACAGACATCGATAATTGACGAAAAATTTCGATCTTAATTATTGTAATATCGCGAACAACTTTCTGCGATGCAATTATCCACACACGTGTCATGCTGGTTATATCGAACTGATTAACACTATAAGCCACGATAAAAAGAACCGAATTTCAGTTTTCCTATATATTCACGTGCGAGTTATCGATCTGAATAATCTGCACCAGTGAAGATTATTCTAAGTTTGTAGTAACGATAGATACGAAATTCGTTGATGGCAATGGCAAGCCCAATATGTTACATTTTGAGGATCAGCTGGAAGGTATAATGTAAACGATGCATATCTACTGATAAATGATTTGTTGGCATGGGGATGAGTAAACGGCGTTGAAAAAAAAAAATTCAGATTCTTTCAAATCTCCAAGAGCCAGAATTCGTTCTCTTTTGTTTTCTTTTGCAGTTTCTTTCGTTTTTGTTATCGAATATTTGCACAGGAGCTGAATATAGAAATGAGAAATAGAAATGAGAAAGTTTAATTGAATCTCGCGGACAAATTAAGGAAGAAAAATTGCCTCTGCAGCAGGTCTTTTTTTTCATGCCTATACGCGAGTCGAAGGATAAGAAATCGCGGACTGATTGACGGCACGTAGTTCTCGAGAGTAGAAAAATGTAAATGCGACACACTTTTAAACTGGCTTATATTTACCAACGTGTAGGTACACGTTTTGACCTCATACTACCGTCGATCGTTAAGTATAGCGGAAGATTATCGCTGTATCCACAAACGAATGAACGTATATGTTCACAGAACTCGATCTTCGACTTTTACTGGACTCAGTTCTCAGCTTTCCACTTAAGAGATATCTAGATCGGTCCTTTACATCAAACCTTTCGATCAATATTTATCTCTTCTATGAAAAAAGTGACCCGAAATTACCAATATTTCCGATATTTAATCAAAACGAAGAAAATAAAGAAAAAAGAAAACGCTCGCTCGCATATGCTTGCATCTAGACCGCGAAATCTACCTCATCTATGTACAACATTCATGCAACAACATTATACGATCGTCCAGCGATAAGAGTGTGCAAGGAGATGTGGGGAGTCCGAGCAACCGGTTGGAGTCTTTGGGCAGTTTTCAGTTGGTACCGGTCACTCGACTGGGACGGACGATTTTTATTCATTCTCGAGTGTTCCCTCGCGTGTAGCACGATGTGAGACTCGTTTCAAGTTCACTGACCAATACGATGAAAGTGTCGATTGTTCGACCGTGTGCAGCGATGAGATAGCGGCGAAGAAACGCGCGAAAAATAACGCGAATGAATTCGCGGATGAATTGTTTAACTCGTTCATTCGTTGGTGGAAATAGTATAATTGTGGCCCGCGGTGAGCGCCTTGGTGCGTGAAGTTGAACGACGAGGTCTTCGCCGTTGCAAGCGAAGACCGAGACAAAGGAAGTTTGCTCTGGGTTTTTTTGGACAAGCGAGTGAGCGTTATGTAATTTCTAATGAAGGTACAATAGCGAGATGGACAGTGATTCAGACACAAGGGTTCGTGAGCCGAAATAATTAGCGAAATTTAAGATAATCGGCTCGAAACGATCGCACAGATGAATATATTAAACTCCTTATCAACGGACGCGCTATATAAATTTAGACTAATAAAATTAGTCACGTGCTAGTTCCGCCTTTTCTCGATAGCTTCATGAATCCACTAAGAAGGTTCCACGCTTCGCAGAGAAGCCCTTCACCTCTGACCCCTAACAAATTCCGCCTGCAATTTTCACGCTTTACGTTTTGATTCCTTGTTAAGTTGGGAATTATTCAACCGCATACCATTTAAGTATGGGAGACTGTGAAGTAAACTACGAGGAACACTATCTTTGGCACATGGCCTTCCCATGAACACTTCATAGAGAAAAATATCTCGTCTTTCCTCGGCCACACGCAATGTTTTTGTTCATTTTGGTTCGATAATGGCTATCGCAATGTTTGCTCATCTCTTCTTCGCGCGTACTTCACGATCCTGCTGTCGTCAGCCTATAAAACGTTCCGATAATAATGCCGAAAAATTCTACAGTATGAAATTATTTCGACGAATAATTCATTTATATGGGATCGAGTCCGAGCAAATGTTGCTGCCAGCCTCCTCAGCCAGGATCATCGACAGCTTACACCCAACCCCATCAATCACACCCGCAATATACTCCTGTCCAGCCACCGCCACAGGATCAGCCTTGCCATAGTTTTCCTGCGTACCCTCCACCCTGTCCAAGCCAATACACGGATCCCAAGAAAAGCTCGTTTGCGTCTACCATCTTCACCAGCTTAATCCTTTTCTCGATTTTCGCATGCCTATACTTCTACAACACCTACGTTGCGCCCAGAGAAGGATTTGGCAACTCCACACGCTCCTCTGTTTATGGAAATCAAACGACCGCAGTTTTGCACTCGACACGATCATCTGGGGTAAAAACTTCATGATAATCACACGTAGCGTTCGGGAGTCTTCTTTCGTCTCATACTCGCCAGGGTTTTCCATTTATCGTTACGATGCGTGAAGTGGTACTTTGATAAGTCGAGTGAGGAGGGAATGTGTTTATCTCTTGTCTTGAGAACTTTTAGAGGGTATGGCGTATATCTCTCCGTATCTCAAGTCCTCGAAGAGAAATTTGTCACCTTTGTTCGTAGGGGTATACGTCGATGCATGATACTGACGAGGACGATGACGAGGACTATGTCGAAAGTCACGAGGAATATTCCACTGATTTTCCCAGCTCTCATTCCTCCAGAAAAAACGGGCCCACACTTTCCTTGGTAGGTGAAACACCGCGGCTCGAATTGACCAGCTTTACACACTATCGAACATTTCGCGCAGTAGGGATCGGTTATAGTTTATCGGTTAGCTTTATTATCAAACCTTTTCAATCTTTCCAACAACAGCACGGAATTCGAAAAGATATAAAGACGGGTCAGCAGTCCGCAGAACCGTATCTTCGTTGTACGCGAGTCACTATCGATCCTTCATCAAGGCTACAGGACTCTTCCGACAACCTGTCTGGACACGGATCTAGGAACAAGTCCTGCCGCGACGGTGCGCCTCGTTCGAAGACTAGAAACGCCGGAACGTAACAGCACTCTTAGACCAGCGACGTATACTAACAGCTTTTTTTTGCCGCAATGATTTGCGCGGAATGTCTGCTGGCAACAAATTTCTATCTTCCCTTGATCATATTGGTTTTGGCATTAGCAATTATCTGGGTATTGTCAAAGTGACATTTTTGGGGGAGATTTAGGCAGCTGAATCTAGATAGTATGAAGCTATAGGTAAACTGGACAGCGAGAGGGAATATGCGACGTCAATTTCTCACCATTTAACCAGGTCGATTGAAGCAGAATTCCGATCGGATCTTGGAAAGCGATGAGGAGTCGAAGAAGAGAAAGAATTTATTGAAATTAGGTGAAACCTTCTGTACATTACCGCGCGGAATAGTCTCGGCTATGCATTAATGGAACGATGATAAAAAACATTTCTTAAATATACGATATGGTAAAAATGTCTCATTAATCCGAATCCGTACGACTTTTTTTTTTCTAACGGATTTATATGCTGTGTGAATCAAGCTTTGCCTAGATTTTATTTTTAGCCTCTCCTATAGATATAAGGTATTTTACGAACTAACACATGCATACATCCATTTAGAAAATCATATTCGTTAGCAATATCAAGGAGTAGCCAGCGCGGTCTAACAATGAAAAAGACGAGGGTCATTCGCGTAAAATAAATGCATCGAGTAAACAACTGCGAATATGTGATAGATTATTCTGTCCAACGTTTACGAGACCCGGAGGATAAATTTTCAAGTGTAATATTCAATCAGTAAATTCATTCATTGTCATCGTAGTACAGAAATTTCTAGCGAGCTCAGTACCCTTCCGGGCTTTTTCAAAGGATCTATAATCCCACGGTCTCTCCAAAAACGAAAGGAGAAAAAAAATTCATTCAATTTGTTCAATTTGCGGACTATGGCCTGCAAAATGCACCATGAGAGCTTCATCAATTGGGGCGGTTGGCCTTTCCTGAGTTTCCTCATTTTACTCGGCACTGTTGGATACACGGCATGGACGATGTACAAAGAACGCGCTTCTTAGGGATGGGAAGAATTACTTCCAAAGTCAAACACGTGAGATTTCTTTCACTATAAGTATAGTTTGCAGCTTCATTGACCACTTTTGAATTTCTCACCTGTTAAGAATCTCGGGCATGACATTCGAGCCCTTCGTTATCAGTTCAAACTGCATCTAGAGCATGGCGATTGCTAATTGTAACATCATTCGCCTTTTGAATCGCAGGGTCAAGGCAAATTCTAGAGATTAGAACCAAGGTGGTAACTTCTATCCTAATCGTTACTTATCTTTGCTGTCTGCAAAGCTCTGATCTATATCGGTGCAGATTTCATTCTACAATTCGCGGTTCGAATATAGATAAATAGTTTTATTGACTAACAAAAACAGGGTGGATGTCCGGTCACCGTGGAAATATTAAAACGTGAAATTCTCATCAGCTTTGTTATAGCGGCTGGAAAAAAGCGGAGTAATTAGAGGATTTTATATTCTATGTGAAATTTATTTTTAAACTGAGCCTCAGTCTATAAAAATTCATTCAAATCTCGGAATATTTCCTCGTGATTAAGTTTTTGGATCATAGTTTAGAGAAATGTGCTAGCGAAAACTCAATTCCGTTTGGGATATCCCGAATGCGTTTTTATTCATTTTCGACAGAAGTTTGGGTGAAAAAGTCATAACTTGCCTGGAGAATCTCCAGGAATCCTCATGGAATTTTGTTCTTACATTTATCTGGACGTTCTGGTCAAAATTTACCGCACAGGAGAGATAATCGCCATTCACCGGCGTGCGGGAAACTGTTAGTTCAGGATCCTTTTCTGATTTGTTAACTACTCTCGTTGCATGCAATCGAGAAAAGTTTTCGGAAAGAGATTCTCCTCGTCATCTTCTATACAACTGATGTTCGTCCGACGCGACTTACAGATATAGTCGCTTGTACAGAATGCTGGATTTTATATGCGATGATTAATACGTTACGTGTACATGAATAAGTCACTGTGAATTCCACCGCAAAATTGTCATGTATAAATATGTCAACAGTCTTGATTGGAATTAAATTATTTTCCTCGTTCAAATTCTACTTAGTTGACAACGCATATCGATGCTCGAATCCAAAAAGCTTCTTTACACGTCGATTAAAGTCGTGGAGGCAAAATTATACCATTTGCGTGTCTTAATATATAAACAAACAGACTAACAAAATTTACGGATACTCGATTATCACGGCTATTATTTCATTGCGACGGGTTTATTGATACTTACACGTGTTATAAATGTCCTTTGCTCGTACATCTATAACATACCGAATGTTCTTATCGCCACAAATTAGTGAGACCTCTATGCGAACGTATTTCATGACAGCCGACAGATAAGCCGAACAAATCTTAACATAGTAGTGAAAAGTTGGGCGAGGGTTCCAGTGTCCAATCTTAAAAGATCCATGACCCCGTAAAATCGAAATCTCGCATGCATTGTTGACATTTTATTCGCGCTCGGATTGGTCCACGATGACCGGATCGAATCTCGAGCTTATCGAGGTTCGACTGGTCGCCGCGAGTGAATTTCGAGTCTTCGGCGTTTTTCGGCGGTGAATTCAACCGTTTCGTGATTTTTGACGGATGACAGATACGTCGGTCAGTTGATGGATGACAGATAAGGTATGTTGGTTGTGTTTGATCAATTCTGTTATCATTTTATACAATTTCTTTATAAATCTTGAGGAAGAAGCTTCGAGTATAATTCAAAGATTAAACAAAATTACCTATGATTGAAGTTCTGTCAGAATTGTATACAGACACCAAACCATATCCGAATCTACCACACTGAAATAAGATTGCGCGCTAAAGCAAATGTACTGTTTTCACTGAATTATAATTTACTATTTACTGTCTATTTTGTATGAAATGCTACCTTTTTTTCATTGTCATCTTGTGATAATTTGATAGATATAAGGTGAATTGATGACATGTGCATACAATACGGTCAGCACAGCACACATTTGAATAAACTTGGGTGTGAAACACTCACAATCAGTGTACTCTATGTAATTCTACGGAAGTGTGTCCTTGAAGGGTACACGATGCTGGAGTACTGAAGAATATTAATGAACATAGTATATTAATTAACATATTGAACTATAATTAAATCAAAAATGGAATCAGCTTCAGCACGCGTGAAACGCGTGATCTGACCTAGTATAATAAATTTCTCAACCTTATATGCACCTTGTATATGCAATATACTTTATACCGGGTGTCTGAGTTTCATCGGCACAAATCCGAGCCTTGAGATTTCACATTGGGTCTTTTAGAGAACGGTCAGGACTTCGAACTGTTCTAGGCTTTCGAAAAATCGGAAAGAATTCGTGGTTAGTTTTCAAAGTGACTACTGCATTATCCAAAAGTATAAGAAAAGCCAAAAGTTAGAGACTTTTTTTAATGACAATTGAAATCGAGGCGAAAATGTAAAATTAAATTTGAGATTGAAGGTAGAAAACTTCAATCGTTCTGGCGTCTGACCAAATTCGAACAATTTGTATAGAAATACGCGTACGCAGCCACGCCCTTTCGCCCGTTAAAACTCCTCGTTGGCCTGCATAACAACACGAGCATGGGAGTTTAAATATTCCTAATGTAAGTTATAATCAAGCGTATTTGGTACACTGCGACTATCAGAGCACACAGGATACATGAGTCATTGGCTACGCACTCAGCAATCGGAGGGTCAACAAGGGTCGACTGATCCAACTAACTAACTATAACCAGGGAGTTATGCAGTCTGCGTTATTCTGTCAGTGCTATAAGTGGTACACATGATCCCACATTATATTATACACACATGTACACACTACGAGTCTGTAAAGCAATGCATACCTTACCCAATTCAAAAACCTACATTTTACAACACTCGCGTTTATAAGCCATTGCATATCTACGTACGTACGTGGGCGCATCCGTAGGTAGCTGTTTGCATTAACGAAAAAAAAAAGAAAAACGAAACAAAGAAGAAGAAAGAAAACCATAAAAAAGGAAGAAAATTTTATGGACAGTACGTTGAGTACGGGTGCTCAGTATATGGATACGTGTGGTTTTTTCGATATATCTATATACACGATTATACATTCGCTGTCCGATAACTGGAAAATACTTGCGATGGGATTAATGATTCTTATTGAAAATTAAAATCGCTTTAGTCTTCTGATTCCATTCAATTTTTCTACTTGGTTTTCCTTCTACTTGGCTTGACTCAACGACCTGATATGAACTGATTAATTTATTCATGGTGTGGGAAAGTAACGTTGTGGTATTGACGGTATACTCGATTCGCGATAACAATGTAGGCATTGAATTTCGATAAAGAAAAGAAAGAAAGAAATCAGAAAAAAGAAAAAAAAAAAAACAGAAATGGATGCAAAAGTTAGCTGAGACAGAGCATGATAATATGGCGCGTTAGCTAGTGGCATAAATAGCCAGCAACCTTTGGGTCGACGTCGGTAAGTACGAACGAACAGCAGAAACGTTCAGTATCGAAGGCGCGAGCGTCGGCTACACGTCGAGTGAATTTAGAAGTCAAAGTAGTCCAGTAACGCGTGACAACACACAGTATACGTATAAGAAATAAAGAAAGGAAGGAAGTGAGGAAGGAAGGAATCGGTTACCGGTTACGATCGTATTATAAGGTTCTCCGGTGCTACACGGAGCGAGAATTTTAATTACAGTTTCGTCTACTCAGTGCCGCAATTATGTGACTTGTAGTGATTTTCTTTTTTCTTTTTTTTTTACAATTTATTATACCATACGTCTTTTCGGGGTCAATAAGAACTGTTCGTTAATCGAGCTTCCGAGAGTTGAACAAGAAGAGAATAAAAGAGAGAAAGAAATACGGTTTGAAATTTATTTTCAATTCATACGAAGGCGAGGTAATGAAAATCGTCGTAGAGTATTATAAGTTCCCTAGGCTGCGGTTTATGATTCTCTCGGCTATTTTTGCAACCGCGTAAGTCAGCCGCAGTAAATCTGAGAATCACGCGTCACTGCGCGCGGCGAGGAAATCGTACGGATATGCAGAGACGTAGTGATCAACCTATTAGAAAACTATACTGGAATTTTTCGCGCGGTATTTATGGGCGAATCAGGAGTCAGAGGAGAGCGGGGTCGGGGCCAAGGATCGCGCTAGTGTTTGCAAAATGAATATAATACACAACCGCGAGTCAAAATACTCCGAGGAATCCGAGGAACGTTCAGTTCTTAAACTGCTTCTCTATGCGATTTGAATAGTTGTGAAACTCGAACGTTACAGCTGACCTCATCAAAAGAAAAATAGAAAAGAAAACGGTAATTGAAGAAGTTTCAATTGCACGCGCATTATTATCCGCACTTGCCTTTTACCCTAAAATCAATCTACGAATATACTCATACGCAGTCAATTGTTTAGGCTATGTCATCGCGGCTTATCGAGGTACGCACGATTTCTCTTCTTCTTTTCCAAACGCACTTTGTACTCACGCTAGATAATAAATGGAGTAAAATAAGTTGAGAATTTGTCGCTTCAATGTATTCAGTCCGTCGCGGTAGTTCCAATCTTTCGCCCTCTGTCTCTCTCTCTTTCCTTTCATCATCGGAATTTCACTGATGGGCTATAGTACCGCGCAGTTAGCGCTAGTGCGCAAGTCCCGAGAATTTTTGATACCGAGTTATTCCAAGACTGGGATCGTTCGTCTTATCGTTAGGTTAATCGTCTGTTGACGCGTTACTCCATATCGATGCATACACACCTATATTACGATACCATTGACAGATAGAGAGATCACAGCGGTCTAACCAAACCTCAGAGAATTTCTTTATACTACAGATTATACCTGCAGACGGCGACACGTTGTATTTATATTATTCGGATCTTTAATCGACAAGTGAGAATAAGAGACTGTCAAAAATTGTGATCAAACTAGGACCTGTAGTGCAGCGGGGATATATAAACGTAAAACAATGTCGTGCTCAACGTTAACGACCGTAATGTTAGACTGTGCCGATTAGAAGCAAGATAATACCTAATTGGAGGCGAGTTATCTGCCAGCTAAATTCGGGGATTGTGATAAAGGCCGTGTATTTAAAATTGGAAGAAACTGAAATCTGTGAGGATTGCGGTGATGCGATGAACGCCGTCGCGGTTCCCGTAGATCTGCAAGAATCGGAACTGGAGAGCCTTGAGAATGGACGAAGACGCGGTATGTCCGTCGACCGGGCTGCGGGGGCGGGTGCTGGTCTCGAATACGACATGTGGGAGGGTCAGTTCCAATTTCTTGGACCTAACGGCGCCCTGATGGCCACCAGTCCTGTAGCTCAAAACTTCGGTAGAAATTTTGATCAAGATTCATTGGGCTCGCCGACTGACGGATACAAAGTTACACAGGTCAATCGGTGGTGCGATCATCTAACTGATCACGTAAGACATCATGCTCTTGACATGATTTATTTGTCCGGGTAATCGAGGAGTTTGCCAACACTATTATTTTATGTGCTTCTCAACTTATCGCCAAATTGTTTTGTCTCTTCTGTCGACACGATATCATTGATGTATGGCAATGAAATGGCGACAATCGGCGTATGTTTGACCATCATTTCAGACAGGATCAAAATAGTCGCGTAAGAACGATTTTGAAACGGCGGCCATGTTCGTCAGTTGGCAAACCGAACGGTGGCAAGTTTCCAAAAAGAACGATCGAAAATAGTCCAATTTAGAAATATAGTATATACCCAGTCCTCGCTATCTCGAAGTGACTGTTCAAAACGCAAAAATGTTCCGACGTTTGTTCCAAAACTCACTGCAGCTGGCAACGGTTAACCGACAAGTATATTCACGTACACGTATTACTTATTTACTTGAAACCGGCGATTACGCGACATTTTTCTGTACAAATATCATCATCGCAGTCATAGACAAATCTGAAGCACACCGCGACTATATTCCCACATCAATTATTTCGCTCATTTCCATTTTGCTCCAGGTGCAATTGCTTCAAGAGCAAATGGACGCTTTGGCAGACACTCGATCAGCTGGCGAGGAGAGATACGCTAGGGCGAAACAGGAAAATGCAACACTTCAGGCCAGGGTACTCATGCTAGAAGAGGCGCAACGCGACGCCGAGACCAGAGCCGAGGAAAGACTTCAGGTGAGAATTTTGGAATTCTGTATATCACGCCTGTGCGGAAAATATAACTATTCTAGCATTTACGTTCGAAAATAAACGGGAATTAGGTAATACGTTGAATTTGGCAGAGATGAGGCGAGATTCCTAATTGAAATTTGTGGAATTATTTAATCATTCCGGGCTGGCTTTTGATCCCGATGATTGATTTGCGCCCGTTTTAACTTTGGGGATAAATTCGGAGCACCGATGCGGTTTTGCTTCTCGTATCGAGAACGGCGGAAGCCTGATAGATTTGACCGGGAAAGTAGAACTTTGAAAAAGTGTGATCACATGGTTATTCCATTTATTTTAAAGCGCTGGGTTTGTGTGGATTAACCGATAATGCGATTATGGGGTAATAGGAGCCGGTCGAGCTCGAGCTACGTCACATGTATGACGTTCTACGATCGATGTATGAAATGGGATTTGCGTAAGACCGATACTGAGGAGGAAAATTAGGGGGGTTCCGATTGTACTTATACTTCTTCGTGAAACCGTACAAGCAGAAGTCATAACTGCCCCATATTTAGGAAATAACTATTTGCTATAAACTTATAAATAGTACTTTTCGCGGTTTGAGAAATTATTCTGTGTTACCTCAACGTTGCATAATAGTATATGCACATTGTACCCTCGATTCCCTGTGGATTCTAGAAAGAAGACTTTTATAGACCGGTAATTAATTTATGTCAAACCAATTTGCAGCTGACCCCGTTAAATACGGATGGTCACAGTCTGCATTCGATAATATCGTTTTCTAACGTTATATCCTTTACTTTCGTACACCCATGAAGCTCACGAGGCGCAATGTACCTACAGCTTCATTTCACATGTAAAATTGACATTTTTGAGTAATTAAGTGTCATTTTGAAAGTTCTCTCCAAAGACTTGAAGGTACCTACGAAATAGAATTCGAGGGCAGGATTATGCGTGTAATGAAACGCAGATTTTCTCTTGAAAATTAGAGTTATGTTGGTTCTGAGTAAGTTTCGACGTAAACTGGACTATTCGAATTCCTCTAGTTGCGAGTTCCATAGATCTTAGAATTCAGAGAAGCTTCGTGATCTCGGTTTTAACTTGTAGCTCCTCGATCCTTGAAAAAACGTTTTGTGAACTAATTTGCGAATTAATTCTAAGTCAAAGATACAATTTGAAAATTTTGTAGCACGTAGAATCGCTGATCAGAATTTCAAGTGCAAACGCTAATTCCGATTCACAACTCCGAGTCCTCGTAAAGGACATAATTCTGCTAGAACCGAATCTTGAAATTTCATCACATTCAAGGCGTGTGTGAATCCCAATGAATCTGAAAACGATAAAGTAGGCTAAAAAAAAGTTTGGTGCTGCAGGCTGAGCAGCGGCGACACAGAGAATGGGCTGCCCGTCTAGAACGCGAGCGTCAACTCCAGCTTGAAAATTATGCGATAAGACTGCAAGCCGCGGAAGTTGAGAGTACAAATCTCCGCGACGAAGCTGCGCGGTTACGAGAACAGCTTGAAAAGGCGCGATCGGACCGTACGGCTCTTCAAGAGGCTGCGGAAGATGCGCGTAGAGAATCTCAAGAGGCCCAGGAAGCCGAGCGAAAAGCAATAGCCAGAGCGAACGAGGCTCAATCCATGATGGAAGCAGCGCGCGAGGAGTTGATCGCAAGGACCGAGGATCAACATCGTTTAGAGGAGCTCGTCCAGGAGGTTACGCGACTCCGAGCTCGAAACAAAAGTAAGTCTGATACCTACGGCAGTGAGAATATAAAATATCGGACGTGGGCAGGCGGGGATTTTTCTTAAATTCCGGACAGTTGTTTCGTCGATTGCAGTAGTGGGCTCGCAAACCTGATCTATACGCCCACGGAAATTGAGCCTGCATTACCAACCTCCTCGTCGTTTATATGCCCACGTCCGATGATTATTATCATTCGCTAAATATTTTAGCCGGTGAAATTTACCCTAGAGTTTTATATCGACGTTTCTATGCCCCGTTTCCGAATCTGCTTGAGATATAAGCTTTTATCGAAGTCTGCGATGCTGGAGTTACTTTTTATCTTCATAAAAATCACTTATTTCGAGGGTACGGATCAGCTGATGCTTTGATTTTTAATTTTATGGTAGATAATAATTGTCGAGTTAACACACTTCCATAAAATGAACAGACGCAAATATTCCATACCTTCATTCATGGTCGAAAATATTATAGATAGATAGGCAAATAGAAGCTTGTTGACTTCGAAATTTGGCGGGACAATACCCATTGCGGAAGTCATATTTGCAGTTTTCAACAACTTTTCCGTTGATTCGGTATAGAGATTTGTTTTCTGAGTCACGAGGAACCAGAATATCCCAAGTCTTTGAGACAAATACGTTTACTTTGACTGCGTCGAATTCTGACTGGCAATGGCTCATAGATCCTAAAATTTGCGCAAATATGCTTCGAAGGACTAATGGCCGGTTCACAAACGTCGAATAACTTTTATTCGTTAAATAACATTGAAAACATAGTTTCACTGGGCGAATGATGTTATAAAACGTTATTCGTATCCATAGAATAACTTAGTTTGTAGAATAAAAGGACTTTTTCGATGTGAAAATGCAATTCTTAAACCAGTGAATAAAGTTATCCAACGAATCAAAGTTATTCGTGGTTGGTGAAACCGGCCAGAAGTGAACTTCCGAATAAACTTTGCAGGGTTTAGGGTACAGGTAGCAACTTTCATCGAAACTTCTTGAAAATTTGAGGAAATGTAATAAAATGATGCAATTTAGGGGTGAACCAATAACATTAGTATTCGATTGTTGAGAGTAGGTACGTAAGCTGTTTTCCCAACATTAACAGAGAGAAAAAGAAGAATGATTTTAAATCGAAAAATTTCGTATCTATAAATTAAATTCAACGAATGTTATTGGTTCGCTCGAAAATAATATCAATGTAGAATATTTCCTGAAAATTTAAAGGAACTTCGATTAACAATGCGACTTGTACCAGCTACGACAACCAATAGCTTGTTCTTTGATGGAATAAATCCATGGAATGAATTTTATTTTGGATGGAATTTTTTATTTTTTATTTTCAATCCCTCAATGCCGTAGAATAAATTTGTAAATAATTTCATTATTTCAACAACAATAATTCGCCGTTATCCAAAGGCTTGGAAGAATGTCGAGACGAACTTCAGGCTGCAGCAGCCCTGCAGGCAGGCAGAGAACTCTTGATGCTAAACCCCTGTGCCAGGGAGAATATCAACGCCGAATCAAGCCTTGCCGCCGAACTGCGAGAAGGAATGAGTCGGGATCAGGTAATTGATTACTCTTGTCGTAGCCACTGCCTTGGCCCTGATTGTGAGAAACGGTTGAAAAATCTCTCAAGCAACGAGATATTTATCCCGTTTTTTGTCAATTCAAAAAACGAAGAAAGCATTCCTCGAGTTATCCGTCCCGAGGCTCGATCGACCTCCGGTCTTTTTTGCAAACGGAACAGTAACAGATCGCGATGGAAAAGCTTGGGGAAATTGATTTTGGCGGGAAAAAAATTTTCGTCGATAACCACGCCGCGATCTTTGGCCAACGGATCGTCGAATAATTTTCAAAATCCATGCGCGGATATGGAATTATATGATGGAAATAATTTCTACCAATCCACAGACTCGATTGTTCTCTTCAAATTTGAACCGTCTGACTTTTGCACGGAGTATTCTATCCAAGGGGTTATCAACGTCCTCTTGGACTTGTACAAGTCTTTTCGAAGCCCAGTCATGTAATCTTTGCCAAAATTGAAAACACTGTATGTATATTCATCTCGGAATCGGTATGACGAGATTTAACATTCAGTTTGAAATCAAGAATATGTATTTCGGTTGTCGTATGTTTGTTGAATTCTTTCTACCTAGCCATATATAGACTTACGAAGTCATATTTTATCTACCCCTATGTTTTATTTATTTATATCGTTGAATGCAAGATAACATGACCAACGGAACCAAACGCAATATTGACGGACACTAAGGAATCTGCTTTCTTTCAAATGCTAGACTAACTTAACGCTTGAAAAACCCCGTTTGGCTTGATGATAATACTCCGAAAGAGATAATATTATGGAGATAGAAGATCGGTACATTTGGAGAAGAGATTAGTCAATTATAAATGAACGAACTATACGCGAAGTAAAAAGCCAAAAAACTTGTTAGCATTAGAAAAAAAAAAAAAAAAAAAAAACTAAAACAACGGTTGGACAATTGACATTTATATATTCTTTAGTATAACCCGCATAAAAAATTATTTTTGTCAATTGAGTCCTTCATTTGTTTCTACCGTGAGATATTTCACTTGTGCTCACTTTTGCCGTGTATATATAAAATAATATATTTTGGGCTAAATATATTTCTATTTAGTGGCAAAAAGTATACGAAATTTTTTGAAGTGAATATTTGGAGTCAAAATGCGGCTGTTCAATTATAAAAACTGAATCTTTTCTCCAATCCATATAGCCAGCTAGGTACAGACCGTTTTCCGTAGTTATTGCATATATCGCTTTTCACGGTATTTATCGCTGCACCGACTGCATTTTCATTTTTAAACCTAATCCTGTATAATAAGCATATAGAATCCATTGTATATAAAAAAAAAAATTGCATACTGCTTTGATCTTGAGGGGCAAGGGGTTGCATGTTATGCCTTAACCCTTGCAAGATTAGAGCTGAACATTATAAGTATGTACTTAGAGTTAGGGTACTTTAACAATTGATAATTTGCTTCATTTTCTATATTTTGTTAATCAAATATTTCTTTCAAATACATACCGCCAGTGCACCTACAGTTTGCATAAGCTTTGACAAAAGCCTTTTCTACGAAGATAGGACACGTAATTATTTCGCGATAATGTTAGATGAATTTGTATATAATATCGAATACCTTCGAATTGTGTTATCATTTTGCGTATAGTAATTTGTAAAATATTTATTTATTCCCTTTTGTTCAATGATCTGATTTTTTTATTTTTTATTTTTTTTTTATTGTAAAATTGATAAATTGCGAATTAAATTCTTTTACACATCTCCAATTTTCTTTGTTTGTTATGCCTTTTGTTTTGGCGTGAAAAAATGTATTGTCCTCGTCACTTTATGAGATTAATTGTACAACAAATTAAGGTGCATCGTAATATTAATCGAATCTTCTGTTTTTTTTTTTTTGTTTTCTTTTTTCTAACCATTTGCTGAATTCATTTTGCTTTCCTCGCTTTTCACAGTAATATTATACGTCGAGGAAGTGCGTACGCCTGTATTTGTCCAGTTGAGTGATAAAAAACGTAATTGTGACTGTCATATTTTCTTAATTGTCCTTTAGCTTAGTTCTTTGAAATTACCTTGAACCCTGGATTTGAGATGAAATTATTTGTCGGGTTAGATTTACTTTCTTTTTCGTTTATCTGTCCTTGCGTATGTCTATCGAAAATCCCATTAACTTATTTTAATCTATAGATTCAGTTTCGTAATAGTAGCAAATTATATTCGATTTATTTTCCTTGTTTTATACAGACGGACGGACAGTCGCACGCTGATCACGGCGAGCCCTGCACTGTTTCCGAGGTAAAATACATTCTTACAAATAACGTGGAATTAACATCTCGATATCATCACATACTAATCCAACACGCTTTTATAATCACGCTTTTTGAAACAACGCATCGAATAATGACTGATCAATAATATCCCCTGATCTGTACATAAAAATTGTCAATGAAATTTCAACGAGTCGTTTGTGAAATAATTATTGCAATGTCTTTGAAATTTCGTATTTTTTTTTTTTTTTTCATAGATGAATAAAACAGTATTGAAAAAAATGAATTTTCTGAGCACGATGAATCACGGTCTATGATACTAACCCAAGGGCTCAAACACTTTTAGAATGTTTTTTCAATTCTTTGAGATCGTCAAAAATCGTGGAATCTTGAAAGTCGTTTATCCCTCTGTTTTCTAGATGTTACAAATTTACGAATCCTTCTTGCATGCTTAGATTGCTGTTTCGATCGTACCAAGAGACACCTTCCCAAATACTCCATATCCTGTGAACAAGAGTAATGATCGTTGCTCTCGGTTGACTAATTAGAATAATAACTGGCATTCAAATTGTTAATCACTTGGGATATTGATATTGGCAAAATAAGACCAGAAACTCTGTTTTTGATACTAACACGATTTATGTGAAGCTTCGATTATTGAATTTAATAAAAAAAAAAACAATTTTCAGCTGGAAGGAATGTTGTTATGTATTTTTAATTGCAAAAATTGTAACTGGCATTAATGGTGAATAATGAAAACGATTGCAGTGACGATGGTCGAGTGTTGCGTATGCAGAGGTGTGAAATACATGAATTTTGTAATTATTTGCAGATGAAACAGGCCCTAAAAGAACAACAGGAGGTAAACACCCAACTGAGGGCATATATCGATGGGATATTGTTAAATATTGTTGAAAATTATCCGCAATTGTTAGAAGTTAAGCACGGGCATTAACAGCACACTTCTAGTTCCTTTTTCCTAAAATTTTCCGCCCCGAATCCTTTCTTCCTCTCTCTCTCTCCTTTTCTTTCTCTCTTACCTCGAGCTAATACCTGACCTTTCCCATATACATACATATATATATAAATATAGATATACATACACAAATCTATTTCACTTATATATAATTTATGTAATTTATTTGATCGCGTAAATTTGTAATTAATAATACCAATATGAATGTTTTAAACGTGTGATAATCCGTCCATACGAGCGCGGAATAGATAGATAAAATATAGGAACGGAAAGAGAGAAGAAATGAAAGAAGAAAAAAAAAAAAAAAGGTAAAATAGAAATGAGAGAAATAGTGAGAATAATATATGTACATACATGCTGCAGCCTTCCATTTATTATTATTTCGATACATTGGTATGTATAAAAATTGTAAATCTAAAATTTATACACGATATTACGTTATTATATTATTATAATGTCGAGTGAATCTATTAATTATTATATACATACGTTCTTTGTTTTTTTCTTCCTCTCTGTTGTAAGAATATTAAGGAATTTTTATACGCATGTTATTGATTATCTTTTTGTATAAGGACGTATAGGTAGGTGTAACTCGCAATAATCTCCGATTTAAATGAATTCAATAATCAAACGAAAGTCTCGATTCTGTTCTGTCCTTAAAATATGTATAAAAATATGTAGAGATTTTCGAAACGAACTGTCGCCCTGGCGAGCGACCCCGTAACGCTACCTATGTGTATATTGTGTATAACTGTGATTCTGCAGGGTTACGTATGTATGTTCCCGCTAATCATATTTAATGTTATAGCGCATTACTTAACGTTTATATTTAATTAACTAGTAACGTTAAATATATATTTTCTTATCATCCATCGTTTTCTCATCTTATGATATCCAGCCTGCCACGTCCGGACCTCGTGGGTATTTTATAGTTTTTAAAGAAATAACTGTTACGTGTGAAGTTGGAACACATAATATGACTTCGCAGGAATTATTCGCATTGCCATTTGATCGGCAACAAAATTGTGCTAATACTAAAAATGGGAATAATGCAACTTATTGAGAAGAAAAAAAGGAAAAGAACGGAGTACGGATAAACTGGAACCAAGTGTACAAGCAATGTTCTGTGAATCAATATCCGCTTACACGATTTTATTTGTACACTAAAATCAATGAATTCGGTGCGTGAAACGTTGAAGAGGCTCAAAAATGCGACGGATGCAGTGTAAAATGAATAGGTAAATAGATAATTTTTAGTAAAATAGCCTGTAAGCTTGGATAGAAGAAAAATATACGATTTTCTGTACATTCTCGCCAGTAAAAGGAAATCGCAGTTTGAAAAGCTGAGGAAACAATGTAAACGGTGATACGTGGCCGAGATCAATAAGTCTCGATTGATTTGCCATTGTCACTATTAACTGGTTAATATCTGATGTTGCGATCTGCTAATTTTTGATAATAAAACAAGAACTAATATGAAGAGACAAGTATTTTCGCTGTACGTTGATATGCCTTATGAACAATACCTTTTTCGTATCCTCGTAGTCCATCAAGTTGCGTTAGGTCTTTGGTTTTTTTCTGTGGACATTTATTGAAAGAAAGAATATCGTTGAATTCTGAAGGGAGAATATATAGGGGTAGTTTATTTTACAATATAAACGTCAACCTTTATTTAATCGGATTGCTTTCTATTATAATAATATGGCCATTATTACATGTAATTTTAATAATATAGAATTAATAATACAGTAGAGCCTCGATATATCACTCGCTTGGCAATATATTGGACGGCGATACATCGAGATTCTACTATAGATCCTATGACGAGTACACCTACACCTACACCTACGTACGTAAGTATATGTATATTATTATGCAATAATAGTAATTGTAATAATAAATTAATAAAGTTTGTATATTTAAAAAGTAGAAATTCGCGGGAGGACTGCACTTAAAGAAGCGTATGACAGGAGTGGACAAAGGTACGAGTATTAGGATAGGACAAATAAGCAGACTATTTTATTTTCTTTTCATTTTTTTTAAGGCACTTCCAGAAGCTTATTATTTATGATAAAAGACCGAGCCTCAAAAAAACTTATAGCTCTTAATGTGAATATTTAGCGCCGGTTCATCGCTAATTTTTATTTTGAATTTGAAATATATTGGAAATGAATACTCTTGTGGCACTTTTATTGTTAGATTTTTTTATCCCAAGAACTGGTTTACTTAGAAAATTCTCCAAGCTACTTTTGTTCAAAATTGAACGCTCTACAAAAAAGGTCTTCAAAGTTATTCTGGCCATTCTGGGCATGCAATGAACAAAATAACTCGCCACAAAAACATTTTCCATACGTAGGTATTTGAAATGAAGAATAAAAAATATCAACGAGCGACCTCTAAATATTAATGTTGAGAGCTAAGTTTTTTTCGTGACTCGTTATTTGATCATAAAGAACAGGTTATTGAAAGTGCCTCTCGAAGAAAAAGAAAAAAAAAATATTCGGTTTATTTGGTCCACCCTAATGAGTATACCTTTGAGGGTTATAATTAGTTAAATCGGTTAAATTCTATATAGAATTGAATTAAGGATTATCGATTCTTAATTATAAATAATGAATAAATACATAGCTAGAGTAAAGAACACTTCCAGAATATTGTGAGTATGTGATGAACAATATGTACACCTATCGTACCCTATACGATGGACAAACCTTATGGATATAACGACAAACAGAGACGTTGACTGATATTGTGAAAAATTGCAAGTAGGTATATTCGATCTTATAATTTATTCTATGTTACGCATTGGGGACGTGTCTACGGGGCAGACACCCCATCATTTTCGAAGATTTTGGATTTTAAACGGATTTGGAAGCTTTTATTTCAATCGAATTTCAATCCTTATTCCAATTCATTCGAATTCAATAACATTGAATCCGTTACTTAAATTCGTTTCATGCGCATGTATTTATTTTTATATATGTATAGATCGATGCTGAAGCCATTAATCTTACGAGAAACAAAACACGTTGATAATTCGCGAACGGAATGCCTGGTGACTTGAGTCTTCTGGATTGTAAAAAAATCTGAAAAAGTGCCTCCTTTGATAAATTTTACGTGGCCTAAAATGATATTTTATATTAACGGCATCCTTGCGATGGATCACCCAACGACGGTCTTGGTACGTCTAATAAAAACTACCGCCGTGCTCTCTCTATTTTTTGTAAAGTTCCTTCGGAACTAATACTTCCGGGTGACGTACTCCGACCAAAATATGTGCTACGAGCTTTTTAAATGTTAAAAAAATAATAAAGCATTTCGTGCACATTCTTATTAAAAAGGCTATACAACGCGTTCTGTGCTTTTACGCTTGGTGGGTTAATGCGCCTTGTAGGTATCCTTGTTTTGGTAACCGGTCACATATCCCGACTGATCAGGGAGGTCCTTACGCCCGGCAATTCCCTTGCCCTTTCCACTCTGGTCAAATCGTTGCTTGTGCGATCCTGTGTACTTGCTGACATCCGTTAGTCTGTCCACTGTCGATGCTGCCTTTCCTGCCTGTTGCCCGGAAAGTATGAAAAAGAAACATTCATTCAAACTCTGGTAGTGAAATATTGAACTGGTCAATCAGTAGAACCGTAGAATGTCTACTCAATGTAACTTAGTCGTAGTATCACTAATCCTGGAGAATATTAGTCTACGAATCCTGTGAAGGGCATTTTTCAAAACGCAGTGTACCATTCGAAAGAGATAAATTGTTGGAGACCGTTACAGAAATGTATGTATGTATTTGCTTGAGTAATTCAATGGATCGAGAACAGAACTTTAATCTGATGATAAGAAAGGATCTCTTTCGTAATAGTTTCAACACTTTTTTAGTCGACAAATAATGGATTAACTATTTCAAAACCAAAGGCAATTTATAGAGATATTCTTCACTTGCAAACGAACTTCCTGATTCGAATTGTTGACGTTGACTTCTTATTGTTCAAAGTAGTCAACAGAAATGATTTATTATTCAAATTTCGATAGGGTGTTTATCCCAGAGTCATTGAATCTCCCTGAACGATAATTACTCGGAATAAAAAAGGGAACATTTTTTCGTAAGCACAAACGACTTATAAAATTTTTCGTATGTTGGAAATACATTTGATAAATTTATCATCATATCCATTCAGGTATATGGTTATGAACCCTTGCAAGGATGTCTTTGTCATAACTTTGTAGAAATGCTTGTATCGATTCAGTTATATCTTTAGCCCTTGGACGTTCCTAAAATGAAGCAGTACGAAATTTTCGTAGTTTGAATCGTGTGAAATCGTCAATGAATCGTTTACCCGACACACACGAACGTGTGACTTGACACGAATGATC
Organism: Rhogogaster chlorosoma; assembly: GCA_944452935.1. Lineage (NCBI taxonomy): Eukaryota > Metazoa > Arthropoda > Insecta > Hymenoptera > Tenthredinidae > Rhogogaster > Rhogogaster chlorosoma. The sequence continues at coordinate 27,379,175 of OX101797.1, forward strand.
CATTTGGTGAGATTCCTGCAACTGTTAAACGTTTACTGTCACGAAACGGATGTGACTTTACGTTTACGATATATACAACACTATAGTATAGTGTTATGTGCGTGAATCGTGATCAGTGTTTGAATATTGTCAATGAAAGTAACGTTTCAATGGATCGAGGCCTCGCGAAGCTGACATCACGATTCGCAGCATTGTTCTCCTGACAAAATCGTTTGCGTGCATTTATATGAATAGACACGTCGCATGTCTCGTGCCATTTTCATTTAAATCAGCTAAATTTCAAGGTATATACATATAGGTATAAATGTTTGCTGAATAGCTTATTGGAGGGGTTGCTCGTTGGACTTTTATAAATTGCTGTCAATCGATCCACACTACTTGTCAGACAGACTCTGCCTGTAATTTAATAATGTAGAGCAGACTATATGATCTGAAGTACATGAATTGCGAATTGTCGCTCTGCTCTATTTAACGTTGCTGTATTTTACATTTCTAGCACTGTTTGATAAGAGTCTTTTTAATAAGAATGTTATAGCGACGTCACATCAAGACATAAATTGTAACGATAAAATCCTCCAATTCCTTAATTATTCTCGCGTGAGTATTCCACCTGGGTATAGGTATACAGGAACTCGCGACATTTGAGAGTTATTTCTGCAACTTTTTTTTAACAACCTTCGCTCAAACGAACGTTCTCGTGTTTACTAATGTTTCGAATATGTATATCCGTGGTATGTATACGACACTACGTACCCCATAAATAATTCATGGTTCAGATGGCACATGTAAATCCGGTGTTTTTTACTCACGATATCTGCCAAGCAGTCATGATTTCTTTTTGTCTATAGAATTATCGAAAACTGAATAACCACGACGCTTCGGTTCAATTAGACAATTATTTCAACCTTGAAACCTTCATCGAGACCAACGACGTGGACATAAAGGCCAATTAAGTACAATAAATGAATAAGATATGACTATCAGTGATCCATAAAATGAGTTCAAACATTCTATCTTACCTATACCCTATCTAATCACAGGAATAATCACTCTAATTGAAACGTACCACGTGCGATGAAACTCCAGGTGTCCCACAGTTCGCAAGTTTGTTCTTTAATTCCTCTACATCCACTTTCTTGTTCTTCGCCAAATCATCGAGGTATGCTTTGTACTGCTCCAAGCCAAGCTTCACAGACCTGTAATATCCATACAACTTTATTGCAAAAATTGGATACTTGATCTTCGCGTCATTCTATAAATTTTATAACACATTCGAGTCTCCTCGAGCAAATATCTCTAGAATGACACAAGATTTGAGCGGGAAAAACATGAGGATACCCGTTGAATTCTAGATGGCGCTACTTTTGGGATTTTTGAATCCGATCATTGCTTCAGCTAATCACATGTTACAAATTCACACATATGTAACGAATGTAATGACTCACTTGTGTTTTTTAAAGTAAATTCCCGTGTCGGTCGTGGTGATCTTTTTTCCGTCAATAACTTTGGCTTGTTTCATCCACTTGTCGCTCTGGCTGAGCGTTATTTGTTTACCATCACTTTTGGGGTCACCAAACTTTGAAAAAGCTTTAAAGCTCGCGGGGAAGGATCCGTTCCCTGCGGGGCTGGCAGGACTCGCAGGTCCAGAGCTTCCGGTCCCTTCGGTTCCGGCATCGATCTTCAACGCTGACAAGCCCTCGTTAGGAGGTACCACCGCCGGTGCTGCAACAGCCGCTGCAGCTGTGCCATTTTGGACATTTTCCGCCATTCTATTATCTACAATTAATTAGAGTTAAGCAATTAATCGACTTCTGAAAAGATCATAATCGTCGAAAGGTGGACATTTCGCATTCTTTTGGCATTCCTCGATCCCTCTCAAGGCACCGTCTCACTTTCGTCCCGTGTAGCTCGATATAGGGGAGAGTAGGGTAAACGCGAACGCGGGTAATAGTAATAACCCAACCAGTTATTCCCCAATCGATGTTTGGGATTACCCCTCACGCAGCGTTTTGGTTTTTTAATAACAGAGTCTTTTCATTTCGAATTCTAATAAAGTGGACTGTATGCATATATAGTTATAAATAGTCAGATAACCTGACTGTAAATATAAGCAATAAAAAATATGTTACCTTTAAATGATTCCGATTAATTTAACATTTACCTGAGATGTTCATAATTCCCCTACTCTCCCCTGGACTACATTTATCGAGTTGACCAGATAAGATTGACTGCACATCAAGAATTTTATTGCTTGGCAAACAAGATAGGTGTATATACTAGGCGCCAAGTTTTAATTCGCGTCTTTGTAGAATAAAATTCTAGCGATGAGAACTGGGCTGGTAAAACGCTCAAGTCTGGTCTAGGTATAGGAATAATTTTACCATCAGTGATAGATCGGACATATCGATTTCGCATGTTATAGAAATCGTGTAAATGTTTACGAATGTGAAGGGGAAGTAAAAGTAAGAAAAAAAAAAGGTTATCGCACGTGAGATAATATTTAGCATTTTATTATTCCATTATACATACGTATATGGTTTCTCGTCACGAACATCTACAGGTATACCCTGCCTGTTGCGTTTTCCTACTAAGCGCGATGGTAATCAAACAAGTAAGTTTCCAAGGTTACCTTACGTGACTAGTTGCATTGGGAATAGGTATATTTCGCGTGATATGCTTAATGCGATTTCACAGTTGCATGGTAGTGAAAAGAATTGTTTTTCGCATATTATGTGTTGATTCCACCCGAGAAGTTGGTTCGATTCCTACTTAATATCACATACTTCAATTTCAAAGCTGCAGTATAGAATGAGATTAGATTAAACTGGGTTAAAACGACTTAACTTAGGTCACGGCTTGGAATATCTTAAAGCTCGCTTTTGTCACTATCATTTAATTCAAGCTCTATTTATAGATGGAAAATTTACTCCACGTATTATAGTAGCATACGCGTGTGGCATGATTATTTTTGAACTCCAGCTGGTGTGGGTGTGGTTTCATACTTTTTTCGTTGATCTTAATCAATAAAGTGAGATTCATGGGCCCACGACATCCAGGAAATATAACTTTGCCGTCCACACACAGCTTGCGTCGCCTAGTGCTAAAAAACGCCATTATCATTCCCAGTTGATAATTGAAGCAACCGTGAACCGTTATAGAAGTCATTTAGCAAGGTTTTGCTAATTTTCTCGATTCTCTGCGGTACAAACGATCCGAAATTCAGTTTTTACGTTAAATGCAGCTATTACGTAACATAGATGATACCATTGCATAACGCAACCGTCTGCGATACTATAACTTAGCTGTAGTACCGCGGAAGGTTGGCCCAATGAATTACATTACTTCCAAGGGTCTTTTTTTTCGGTGAAGAAAAATGATATTCCAGATTTAATATTAATGCTTGTAGTATTCAAGCCAGCTATTATTGACTGTTGAAAAGGGGGCGAGGATTTTCACGGCCACATTGAAGTGTAGTATAGGAACATACAACGGACGTGTTATAAAACGTCTAATTTACAGCGTTGACGGCGCAGTTTTATCGCAGATAAGATTATTGCAAATGTATAACATAGGTATAAACACCGAAGTCAATATGAGATAAAAATTGATAAATTATTATCCATTACTTATACGGTCATAATATTATCTCGGGTCTCATGCATGAAACACGTATGAGATGAAAGTTTGAATAATCAGACGTTTCACCTCGCGCTATCATTCTCCTTGCTGTTTCGCTCTATGGAAGAAATCAAGCTGACTAAACAAATTACCGCTACCGAATACGCAGCAGGTTGAGGCCACGATAATTGGTAACGCGTTAGGTCGTGCGCTGCATGTGTTCTAGGGTCCATTACGCAATGTGGGGAAATATAGTTTAAGGTCAAGGCCTGTCCTGATTACGGTCCAAAAATTGCGGAATCTTCAAGTGCGAGAATTTTGTGCATCTTGAATGATTTTTTTTTCTATTTTTCGCAGTCGCTACTATATATATATATGCGGAGTCAAAAATAACTTCTGGTGTAGGTATATTAGGTATACTTAGATAGCTCGCGTGACTTGGATCCACACCCCGATTAGACGAGATACGGATATAGGAACGAACCGGTGAAAGGTCTATTATTTCCTGATCCATTACATTATCTGCATGTGTTGAGATCATTGAGTATAGACAGGGGGTGATGTCATGGATAGTTAGGATCGCTGACTAAAGAGTTAATAAAATCAATACAAGGCCAGGCCCAGGAAGAGAAGTGCGGTAAATGGTTTTTAACAGAGATATTCGAATTAAATTCGATAGAATAAAATTAACGCAAACGAGCTCAACTCCCGAGGCTCTACAAGTACAGAAATGAGAAATCCCCCTTATTTTATGCGAGTGAATTTCATGTTTGTATCATAACGAGTTTATCGTTCGGTCTTGGAAGATTGTTTCCTAATTATCCAACGTTCCTCGTAATAATAATCATCCGTAATTATATGCGACGATCTTCACTGAGCTAGTAAAAAGTCAATGCTAAACCGTGTTATTTCATACCTATAAATAGGCAGTTATGCCAGTTACGTATTGTGTCATCGGTGGATATGGAACCGGAAAACACGCAGTTTTTGTTTACCGCTTTCGCGTTCGATAATTCTACGTTGACACCCGAGGCGTTGGTTCTATCAAATGAATCTCTTCTCCGCACGCAGAGGCATTATTATCTTGTCCCTCTGCTTTCTCAATTCCCCAAACCATTTAGCAAAGTCCAGAAACAACGAGGCGTAGTTTTTTCGTTAATTGACCAAACAGGAAGTATTCCCTCTCTGCTTCAGCAAATATACCGCATAATGCATGCTGCCGTCATAGATCGCATAGATGGTATAATGTGAAAACCTCGCAGGATTTGAAGGCCTTCCAATCCCCACGGCAGTATGACCAAAGAGTGGGTTCAAGTGAAAGCGGTTTTGGTATAGGTCGTCAGCCCCCTAAAGCCTAAGGGGTGAATCTGGAGGGCGCATGTGCCATATTGATCAGTCGTTCTAAATTCGTGTATCTGTGTTTGCGCAGGCAATGGTGTTGCACTACGCTGTTGCTGGAGCCATGACGTTTCTATGTATACGCGTGTAACCATACTTACAAAAGCAAGAAGAAAGAGCTGTCTAGTACGCAGACGCATGATAGAGACGCGAACAGAGAAGAGATCATGGGAATTGATCAAGAAAAAAACAAAAAAAAAAAAACGAGAAGAATAATGAAGAATAAACTTGTTTACGTATGCATTTCGGCATCTTTTAATTGGTGGAAGATTTAATAGACGCCGTTCACAAGCAGATGCGATACCTACTCTTCCGGCTTGACCATGACGCTATATTGCATCGCCGACGCTGTACATATTACGCAAGAACTGCGGTGTAAATAAACAGGAAATAAAAATCGATGAAACCTGTTGACAATTGATTCGCTTAGTCTTGACTGTAACATTATACGCTTTGGAAATTCTTATTGTGTATCTGAACTACCATCTGACATTTCGCCGAAGGCAATAATAACTATATGCGTATAGCAATAATAAGAGTAATCAATGTTTTCATTCCGTTCAACTGGGATTTCGTCTCCACGGTTTGAGCGTGAGAAAATTCTAAAAACTATTGAATTTTCTCCCCTGGCATTTCATAAAAATAACTTTTATATTCTACGCATTAATTCACAGCTAGGAGCTGATATTTCGAGTGGCTTGATTCCAACGAAATCTTTGGCCTCGCGCATAGGAAAAAAAAAAAACGAGAATTTTTTGTGGCACGAAATTTTATTATACCATCAAGAACTTCGCACTAATTATATCAGTGTTTGACCACGGCGTAGAGGAATGATTACTGCGAAAGAGTAAGCGATGCAGACAGTGCAGGAAAAGCAACGCCAATGTCGGAGATAAATCTTAGGATCACCCACTAACTCACTTTTTAGTCGATTTGACGTGCTTGACTGTTGAGTCCGTGAGGAGAACGCGTCAGAAGAACTTGCTGTTTAGAATTATAAATTAGAAATTTAGAATTGCCGCGCCGCGCTTACGATTCTGTCTGGGAAGAGACTGTGGCACCCGTTCGTGGAATCGTAGCCGTCGCCCTGGCTGCCCTAGCCCCACCGCCGCCCCCACTCGCCCCAGTGGTTGGTCCGTCTGGTTTGCAAACTTGGGCGCACGGTGCCGGGATTTATAGATATACTTTTCAAAAGTCGCGCTACGTATGCAACAATCTATTGAGTGAAGATTGAACCGATGAAAGAAATCAGAATATAGACGTGAGAGCAAGAAGACAGATTTATTTACATTTGAGATTTGGGATCCTTGTCAACTTTAGTAGGAAGTATAAACATTTTCTATCGTATATGGACTTCATTCGCAAAGAAACCGCAATTTGGGAACAGAGTATATCGTTATATCTATTATTCAGTGCATACATAAAACCTACCTTGTCTAAGAGACCTACATCAAAATGTCACAAGTTTAAAACGTGTAAAAATAACTTGGCAACACTAACAAAAGCTCACGGCACTTGTCGTAAGGTTTTCAATCGGTAGGATATAAGATGCTCAGGGGTGGTTTACTCGGATTTTTATTTCTTGGCAGTTGAAACCGGCGCTATATCCAGTTTTGAAACAATAGTGATCTTTATTTCGGAATTCAAACTCTCAATTTACTTCTATGCACATTTTGCGAGTAAACAAGTGATTTGTGCCCCGCGAAATTCTCATATTTACAAGAATACTTTACACCCGAAGTTTTCGTATTCGAACTCGAAGATATATTTCGTGTTCTGCATCAAGACACAGGACGTTACTGATAGATGCACAAGTAAATGATTAGACGACAGTAATTATATCATCACCTGACCAATCAATTAATAACTAATCGAAAAGCAATTGTTATACCCATTTTGTTTGCGAAAAGTCTATGACGATGTCGTGATTACGTATTTCATTCTAGTAGCCGCAAGAGCGCCTGCCAACAGGCAACCTTGTCCACTTATTGTAGTACTGTTCGCCAAGTTGATTTTTTAAATCTACAATCGATCCTAAGTTGTAATAAATATCATGAAAAGTTTATCCCAATCGGAGAATACGTTTTATTTATAATCAAAATTATATCCAAGCTGTAACACTGACTACTACACGTTGATAATATCGATTACATTGATTAATAAATTCTTAAAACAGAAATCAATCGACTTAATCTACATTCATTTATTTGGTGACCAGCAAGGAACCTTTAGGTTTTAATTTGCTGTCTAAAATCCTCTGCTTCCTCTCATTTTCTTCTTTTTGCATTCTGTCATGCCTTTCGACGGCGAAATCAATTTCTGCTGTTAACTTCAGAATCGATGCCTGAAAGATGAGAAAAAATATAACATACAATCACCATTCTGTGAATATTATTTTCCGAGCATAACAAATCAATATAAGATATTCACTGCATATTCTCGCTGCATGTCAAGCCGAACTCTGTGTCTCACACCAATCGGTGTTGGACGACCATCTTTGAAGGAGTAGTCAGGTAGATTGGTCAGAGCCCCAAATGTATTGGGATTTTCAGTGAGACCTCTCCTGCAAGAATATATTACATGATAATATGATTGACCAAATTTTGAAAAATCGTTTGTTTCTACAATGTTTTACTTTGCTCTCCATTCCTGATTCACTTGTAGGACAGAAGATGTTTGCAATTTTCTTGCGCCGAATTTGAAACCCGCTGAATCTGAAAGGATTTCGAATTTTGAACGTTTTTTGTTTTTACATCATATCAAAATAGCAGAACAGTTTTATCAAATTTAGATAACCTAAAAATGAGAGATTGTCTTACAAGAGTACTAATGCTTACCTAGACACCGACTCGATCTGTGCAGTGTTTTAACCAGTAATGCCATTTTTGTTTAATATTTGTTAGTATTTTCCTCCGAAATAAACCTCGCTACTTCAATAATCGGTCCCTTCAACGATATAGAGGAACACACACGCGTGTAATTCATCCATTAAATAAATTTCCTTACCACTGACCAAGACGTGTTGCTTGTGCTTCATGATCGTTAGATGGCGCCACGACACAGATTCGAAGAAAATTGACAAATTTAAGGTCTAGTTTAAGGCATTGACTGAAGGTATATGAAGACGGTTCATCTAACAGCAAAACGTGAGCCGGCAAAGTGGGCTTGAAATGGGCTTGGGGATTGAAGTGTGCCCGAAGTTGCCGACCGAAATAGCATTGCAGTATATCTATAGTGTGCGAATATATAGATATACTGCAATGGTAATTCGGTCGGTAAATTCAGGCACTCTTCGATCGCCAAGCCCATTTTAAGCCCACCTGCACAGGGTGAGCTGTCTTTAGAATACTCAGTTAGCGTTTAAGGTCTAGCTAAAGTAATTTATCGTAAAAAAAAATTCAACATATTATGTAGAGTTCGCCGCATTTGTGTATTTGGTAGCTTAACGCCAGTATTTGAAGAAACTACAATGATCCCCGTGTCTGCTGGGATGGCACAAGAAACAACGCAAAGGCTAGCTGTCGTAGATTTGAATTTGGAAATTCAAAAAAGCGCCATCTCGAAAACCAAATAAATGGAATCGATTCAGACGATTCATCGGATTTTCAAATTCCACATCGATTCTCGTCCATCTCGTCATTTTGCAGACGCGTAATATTCCAAGGTCCTGGAAATGTGATGTTAGCGCTTTTCACTCACATGTCCCTATTTGACTCGTGCTATACATAGGCGTGTGTTTCGCAAATCTCCCGCTTAATATTGTATAATTTTTTCGATTATTCAAATACTCCAATGCGTTCTTATGAATAATCGCTATAGTTTACTGTCCGTTCTTCAGGATAAAAAGCGTTCAAAGCAACGTATATTATTAGTAAACTGTCTAGTGTTCTCAGTTCTGCAATATTCGCTTCGTTGGCGAACGCAGTTGGTTGGCGGCGTAGTTTCGTGCGGATTAATGGCGATTCACATTCTCAGTTCGCTTTTCCCATGTCGCCGTAATCCCTCTGTACTTCTGAACAATTTTTGAGTAGTTCAATCTGCTTATCACATATAGTCGCACGTTTGTAATAGTACCTGGTCACGCGTCAACGCCAGAAATGGCTGAAAGTTTCATAACCCAGTATAGCAGACGCGCGTTTACCTTTACATAGAAGAAAAAGGAAAAGAAATAGAAAAACAATTTGTTTAAACACTTAAACACGTCAAATGGCGACCTGAAAATATCTTAACCTACTAAATAAGAGTATATTTATTTTTTAATAAGCCATGGTCTCGGTGATGCAGCCGTATATGGTGAGTATCTCAATATCTATTAGGTTTCCGACACCACGGACCGGCCGAAGATTTGACGTTTTAACCTTTCCATACTACGATCTTTCCCCGTCACTTATTCAATGATATTTCATCACGCTCACAGGACGTTGAGAGTTCTAGAAGCTACATCGACGAGTTGTATTCACCCGATCGCCAGAAATGCCTAGAGGCTATTATGTGAGTACTATAGATTGCTCCTTAGTACGAACTAACCTTAAAATTATACCTCATCTAGACATACATCGCAGCCACAACCTGCTGACCACTTGAAATAAATTATCGCTACATCGCGCAAATGTAACGAAAGCAGACCATAAAAGAGTCAAAAACCAAAAAATTCATCATGAATTTAAAACAAAAACAAAAATTTTTTTTTCCTAATTGAGTTCGCAAAATAGTACATTCCCGCACTAGTTGCTTGGTGTACTATTTCCATACAAAATATGTATAAAATCCAATTTAATTAAAAAGTCCTATTCTCATTTACTTCATACTTCCTATTCTTACCAGCTGCCTAAAGAACTCTGTTATTGGAAGCAACCGGCAAAAGGGTTCTGTAATTGCCCAGGGTGTTGTACCAAGGCTATTGCAATTGTTGAGTGACTCGTCGGGAGGTGTGGGCCAACGAGTTCGCCTTGAATCTGCAGTCACATTAGGTTCCCTTGCCAAGGGTACAGACCAGCATGTCAGAGCTCTCATAGAACTCGGTGTCGTACCGCCGCTGCTCCAGGTGCTGCTGGCCAATGCCAATGGGGATGAAGAAACGGAAGGGGAAGATAAAAATCCTTTGGTAGAAGCATGCCTGCGATGTTTGCGGACTGTTTTTCACCACACAGCAGCACCTGTACATGCGATATATCAGGATCCTGGATTAGTCCCACGCTTGTTGGAACTAGCTGCCAAATCTGTTACCAACCAAGTCTGTGTTGCTACTATTTTGACCGCGGCATGCAAGGTAACGAGGCTTGTTACTCATTCACATATGTGTGACTAGACTTGCGATGTTCATAATTAATCTTTACATAAATATCGCGATAGCAGACCGCTGAAGAACAAAATGCACTTTCGCGAGGCGGAGCTGTCGGCGCGTTAGCTGCGCAACTTGATTCCCCGCTTGCTGATGTGCAACTTCCAGCTCTGGCCTGTCTTGCTAATATGTGCTATCAGAATCATGCTGTATCGGCACTTGTTGCTACTGCTACTACCAACTCTCAAGGCAGGTCAGTTATTCGTATTATATTATACGTATATATTATTATACACATGCCTCAGTGCTTTGGAATATGATTCAAATGGCTATTCACATTTCGGGATATTCGGTGTAAGGATAAACTTCCAGGGTGTCTACTCGACTCTTCACTGACGGGAATTTCCTATATTTATTATCATTTAGAGAGCAAAGAGTTACGCCTCAATTTTCTGTTCAGCAAATCGAAGGGATAATCTATTCATTGGATAATGGAAATGCCGTTTACCGAGAGAGTACAAGTAGTTCAGGATCACGAGCCTAGAATTCTCTAATACACAGTCTGTGGACATCCTGAGATCGTAGTATAAAAATTTCCGAGTATTATTAACAGTAGAAAGTGTACTAATTCACTCTGACTATCGGCTGTTCTTCAATGCGAACAATTCCCATTGTTCTATTACTAATGTGTATATTATACTGTGTACAGAGGCATACCAGTGGCATTGGGTCAACTGATGGGTCGAGAAAGAAGTGCACTTGTTCAACTGGAAGCAGCTCGATGTGTCGCATACATGCACAGAGCTGGCGCTCTTTCCTCAACTGATCCACGAGTGGTATACAGAGCATTGCCTTGTTTGGTAAGGCTTTGTCATCGCGAAAGACCACCAAGAGAAAGAGTGGCTGCGGCCGAAACACTGGCGTACCTGACCGAAGTTGATATAGATCTGCAGCGACTTGCATCTATTAGCAATCATCTCATACCTACTCTTGCAGAGCTTCTCAGGCCACATCCTCTGGTAGTTAGACGAACTTGAGAATGTTACTTACGGAAATTGAAACAGATATTCGAGAATGTTATTCTTCGTCTTAGGTACTAGACGCGACGCTGTCGCAAGATATGCGCCAGGCAGCGTTCAGAGCGTTTGCTTCATTGGGTGCAAATGACGAAGATATTCGTAAGAGGATCATTGAGACAGAGAATCTGATGGAACAGGTAGTAGGCGGTTTGCAAGATCCAGGGGGACCCCGAGTACGACTGGCTGCGGTTAGATGCCTTCATTCGTTATCGAGGAGCGTACAACAGCTACGCACAACCTTCCAAGATCATGCTGTGTGGAGACCGCTTATGCAACTGTTACACGGAGCAGACAGAGGCTTAGAGGGTACGAATCCTAAGATCAATAGGCATATAATATATGGAAAGAGTGCCAGTATATAAGAGTACGGAAAACGGTACACGGTACGAAATGTATTAGCTAGATAGCTGAAAAGCCGAGATCGGTAATAAGTTTGACTCGTTGTAAAGAAGCTTCCTCTTTTTATTGGAAATACTGAATTTTGTTAAATTTAATTCCATCGCTATTAAACTATCGGAAAGAATTCCAATGCACGTATGTTTTTTAAAGCTTAGTGAGCGAATCGTTTACAAGTTGGTGACACGGTGCTCGAGTCGCGCCATCATCTCAACAGGGAACTGGTGTACTGCACTTTATTCAAACCCGTATTGTTTTGGTACCCGTCGCTCTTCGTTGTATTACCTATATTATACCATTAGGTAGGGGATTAGAAGGCGAAGAGGATTTGCTAACCGTGGCCTCGAGCACCCTGTGCAACCTGCTATTGGAGTTTAGCCCAAGTAAGGAGCCTATTCTCGAATCAGGTGGAGTGGAGTTGTTATGTTCATTGACCAGGCGGCCAGATCCCGCGCTACGCCTAAACGGTATTTGGGCCCTGATGAATGTGGCTTTCCAGGCTGAACAGCGTGTTAAATCACAAATCCTCTCATGTCTCGGCACCGACCAAATATTTCGCCTACTTGCTGATCCGGAATTGGCTGTTTTAATGAAAACACTTGGCCTATTAAGAAATCTCCTATCAACAAAGGCACACATTGATCGTATAATGGCAGAGCATGCCGCTCACGTGATGCAGGCTGTAATTCTGGTATTGGAAGATCCTGAACACCCCGCTGATGTCAAAGAGCAAGCCCTCTGTATTTTAGCCAATGTAGCAGACGGAGATCGTGCCCGTGATCATATTATGGCAAACGAAGATGTACTGAAAAAACTCATGGATTACATGGTTTGCCACAAATTTTTTTATTCAATTTAGTATTTTAATTACAAAAACAGTTGAAATAATATCGAAATTAGAAGTTAAAATAGTCGCAATTACCCTTCTAGTGCTACTGATCAGTACTCACAACTTTTCTATAATTGATGCAGATGCACAGCAATGTGAAGCTACAGGTGGCAGCAATCTTCTGTGTTTGTAATTTGGTGTGGAGAGAAGAACCTGGAGCGACACAACGTCAGGCACGCCTACGTGAACTCGGCCTTTATCGTATTTTACAACAATTACGCCACACTAAGGACTCGCAGTTATTCGAAAAGTATATATATTCAACTTCTTGGTAGCTAAATGGTCTTAGTTTGGAATGACACTTTTTTAAATAAGGGTGTGCGTACACCTTAATTGGGGGTATTTTTTTGAAAACTTTCATGTTTCCAAATTGTTTTTTTATCAACCAGTGTTATCGCAGTAGTTTGCTAATCTTTTGAAGCATAATCAAAAAGTCAGGAGTTAAATCTTCCGCCGGTGGTTGTTGGCGAGTTATAGAATAGTAAAAATCTGCGTTTTTCAGGGGTTGATTACACCCCCTCGATGGACTTCCGCAGATATAAAAAAAACATACCGCCAAATCATCAAGTTGACAATCTTTTTTTTTGCAATGTTGTAATTTTCTACAACAAATAATCAACGTATCATAAAATTGTCTATTCTTTGGCCAGGGATTTGTTTTCCGAACGATTAGAGACCCAAGTATCCAAAATCCGAGAACTCACAGCTCCTAACTTTCGCTTTATATAATGATTGAAAAGACTAGCGAACTTGTGTGATAATACTAGTCGATTAAGAAAGAAATTGATTACGGGCCGGTCCTTAAAAATATCTCTATTTGAAGTGTACGCAGCCCCTTGATGAGGTTAAATTGATTTTGATTTTGTTTATTATCTTCTTTCAGAGTTAAGGCTGCCATGTCCCAGTTCACAGATGCTTGAGCCAGAATCGACTGACCCGGTTACATTACCATTTAGAACAGTTTTTACTTTTTATCCTACAATCTTGAAATTTATTAAAAACAATTGAGGGTCACTTGTAAGCTCAAATCCAAACCCGAACCCATGCTGTGATCGTCTATGTACCCCTTATACTCCGTGTTTATTAGATTAGGTGCTCGAGATTTTAAAAAAGATCTTATTTTAAGTCCTAAATTTGAGTACTATTTCTTGTATTTATTTTTCCACCGTTTACCGCAAATGTTGAATTCATTTATTTGAAATAATTATCGATCCGTTTATCTTTATTATGAAACCAAAACTAATACACTACAATTTTCGTTAGCTACGTTTGTATGATAGAAGAAGAATATCAGGTAAATTAATAGATGGCAGGCGATATTGTAAACAGATTACCTATATTACATTTTATGGAACGAGAAATCTGAAAATCATTTGGTAATAACGTCGAATTGTTAAGGATTGTTATAGGCAGCTAATACATCGTGATATATTATTACGGCGTTTAGAATACTTTTATTGTGACGAACGTACCCTTTTCATATTGGATTTGACAGAGGTGATCAGTACAGTATAGAAAATATTTAAAAATTTGTAATTAAATTAAAATTAATCTAAAACATAGAAAAAAGAAAAAGAAAAAGATAACAAAAAATGGTTTCAGAGATATAGAAGCCAGTATAAATAATAAATTCCTGTAAAAACTAGATATATCATTATTAAATACATTATTAAGATAAAAGTTGAAAGAATTTTGAAAATAGTCTAGCATGCATATATACATTCATATTATAATATGCATTATCTTTGGTAGAAAGTTACTCTTTGGTATAAATTCTTTCAGTGGCTTAACGGTCTATGAGATTCCCGAACAAATTTCGTTCATTTCATTGTATACCGGCTATCTTTGTATAGGAATGTTCATTAATCACGATACACACTTTTAATAAGTACAAATAGACATATACGTAGTGTTATTCTGGTTATTTTTACTTAAATCTTATAGAGATTTATCTTTGATGTTCATTCATTTTAAATGATAAATAATGTCATGATTAAAAGTTACGATACTCTAGAACTAAAGGTTTTCATGTAAATTTAAAGGACACTAAATGACTAGGTAATAATAGCCAGATTAATCTATTCGATAATGGCAGGACGCCGTATTAAATAATCAACAGGCAGGATTTCTTCGTAAATTTGTTCTCTAGGCAGGGGCATTTCCATCGCTGATCAGACTGTCCATCGGATTGTTAGCAAGTGGGTCTAATTCCGCGAATAAGTCCAGCCATGAATTCCCAGCCTTACCGCATTTACTTTTATTCTGAAACGGAAACGAAAAGAAAAACCATTACATTATTAACTAACAAGTATCGGTAAGAATGACGTGAAACAACATAGTTTTTGCTAACCTTGTTGTCGCTACCACCGCTAACTTGATCTTTATGATTTGTACCAAGTGTAGCAGCTCCTAAGCTTTGCTTTAATATACCCGGTGGCAAAAATGTATCCCCAGACATCATTTCCCAATCAGTGGTACTGGTGCTAGGCCCACTGTTCAATATTTCTTCGAACAAAGCCACACTCTCTGAGGTTAACAAGTCGAGAGGCGGTTGTGTCTGCTGTTGCTGGGGATTGTAAAGTGGGGAATTAGTAAAGTCAAAACCCCCACTACCAGTGAATGAATCCATTGCCAAATCCAACTGCGTCAGACTTTCGTCCAATAGTATTTGATCTATTGATGCAGCAGGTTGTTTCACAGTTTTATTATCGCCTGGATTCTTGTTCTGAATATTAATATTGTTGAAGAAATCATCGAATTCTTTATCAGGCGTATTGTTCAAGAAGTCTTCGAGTCCGTCTTTTCTCACACTTTGACTAGTCAGATTTAATTCTGCCAAACTCAATTGCGTATTGTCGGTAACGTTGTTCGAATCGTCGCTGATATCTAGTAATTTCTCATCATCTTTGCCATTGTTAACAATCTCCGCTTTTTTCTCATCCGCTGTTTTTGCTTCCTGGGCTTCTTCCACATTGTCATGATAATCGGACTCAAAAAACAGCAATCTAAAAACCAGGAATGTCATTGCGATTAAGGTTTCTACTCTTAGAAACTTTTCGGATCAAGATGTGAATCTACTCACTTATCCTTGTCATCCAGGTCTTCATTACCACCCGTTTCTTGAGCTAGTTTGCTAGAAGTTTCGGCAAGCTCTTTTACTACCATAAAATCATACTGCTGATACCCTTTGAAGCTATTTGCTATTGTCGAATATGCTTGAGCTGATTTTTTGGTAAAATTCAATAGTGTGCTCTGGTAAAGAACAAGGGCATGACTGAACATATTGCATCGGGCTGCTGCCAGTAAGTCCACTTTCTGCAGGCAGTCCAAAGCCAAGTGATCAAACGCGGACTTACCTCTGTCAACAAGAAGTGGTATTATTTGAATGTGAATAAGTGATGAATGGTTGTATTTTCTGCTGCTAAAGTTTGGGAAAATACCTTCGAACTCTGGTCTGAACCTTTCTGAAACGTTCAAGTTGCTTAAAGGTGTCCGGATCTAGTTCTTGGGAGACATTCTTCATCCAAGATAATGCCGCGCGATATTCTGTCCGAGCTTTTTCCATAGCTTGAACATTTTGTAAAGTATCTTCGATTGCCCTTTGCCGAAAAGTCTCAACTTCTTGGTATAATCTGACCAGAGGTGCTCGAAGAGCAAGTCTTTGCTGGCCAGAATACGAAAGAGATTTCCCAACAGCTGACATCATCTTTCCAGCTCTGGTTTTATCCTGTTTACCAGCTTCTTTCAAAAACCGACCCATCGCATTTTCTTCCTGCGCCAGATCTGCAACAGAGATTTTTTCACTCTCTAACTAAACTACAATGAGATTTAATCAAGTGGGATTAAACTTACTGCATAATCTCTCTTGATATTTGTCAATTATTCTTTGCAGATGTAAACAAGATTCTTGAATACTCCGAAACAATTCTAACTTAGAATCAAGCTCTGCATCTGATGCGACGATACATTCGTCCTCTTTTTTGCCAAGCTTTTGCGAGAGAGCTTGTTTTGTCACCCAGTACTGATGCTGCATTTTAGTCATAGCCGAATCGTCAGGTAAATCAGCTCTTTGCACCCACCGGTCAAAGGCGCTGCCGGACATTCCGGAAGCACTTCTGTCGCTTAATTATGAAATATAAATTTTCTGCCACAGGTCTTAAAGAGATAAAGAATTACGAAATATTCGAAAATTGAGTAGGAAATACGTTTACACGAACATTATGCAAACTACTTTACACTTGACAATAGAATAATACAATCCGATCGTGGTTTGATGAGGGAAACCTCACTTCCACTTCGTGTAATCGGTTAAACTTGAAACTGTGTTAATGTGAAGCGAGCGTTTTTTATCAAAGCTAAGCGATAAATGTGAGAACTTTATGGTTTCCGGGCAGTCATATGCAAATTGTTGGTATATATTTATACTGATATTATACTCTATCGATGATGATAAACAGTACGTGAATTCATAGACTTACTATGCGTTCATTGTT
The DNA here is from genome assembly GCA_944452935.1 of Rhogogaster chlorosoma. Classification (NCBI taxonomy): domain Eukaryota; kingdom Metazoa; phylum Arthropoda; class Insecta; order Hymenoptera; family Tenthredinidae; genus Rhogogaster; species Rhogogaster chlorosoma. Next base: position 27,396,329 of record OX101797.1, read on the forward strand.
AACCGTTTTATAACGAGTTAAATGAAATTTTATTATAATAATTTTGTCAAAAATTGATGGAGTTTGACATTTCATGTGCTTGACGTCTACCTACTGGCAGCCATTTACACGCGTCGGCTGCAAATTGCGGTCGCGATTGCGCGTTATTCGGATTTCTTCGGCTGCGGCTGCGGCCTTTGAGCCGATTGGGGCGACAGGTTGTGTATGGTGTGTTTGTTAGACCTAGTGTTACTTTAACAGGTGCAGGACACCCGTGTATGTGTAGTTGCGATGTATCAGGGGAACTCTTTATGCGAAGATAAAGATTATTTATTGTTTTAACAACTTGCGACAGACACTCATCGCAAAAAGGTAATTAATTTTCGGTCCATTTTTTACCTTAAAGTTTAATATCATTTTTCTTAACAAAATGATTACGTAGAGGCGCTTGTTTTATGCAATCTACAGAGCGGCACGTTATATTCCAGATCGTGGCGCCATCACGGAGATTCAATGATATTCCTTGAAAACTACGTTCATCGCAAACAGTTGGGCGGCGAGATTAAATGTATTAGTTATTATTAATTAAATGTGTTAGTTATTATTGAAAACTAAATCACGAGAGATATCAGTGTAATGATCCCGGCGAACTATCTGTACAATAAGTATTAGAATTGCGGGCGTTGCTGACGAATAAGGAAGAACTCGAATGATGATTAAATTAGATAATTTTTGGTAGGGAGAAAAGTTCGTAATTAAACTTATGAAATTATTATAAGATCACAGAATAATTTATTCAACATTGCTACGTAATGTTAAACAGCGTTGTACATGTACTATATATTTTAATTATCTAATCCTAGCTACTTGCTTACTCCGCCACAAAAAAAAAAAATATAATAAAAAAAAAAATAAGAAAGAAAAAGAAGGAAACGTAAGAATAAAGATTTACAGTGGACGTGAAAGCACAACCTTAGATACACTTTGAAATGTCTATTGATATTGTATTATATGTAGACACAACTCGAGGAGTATTCAACGATTAAATAATAAATACTGGACTTGAATTATTAGCAGTTTTTTGTTTAATCAAGACCGTATTGCCTGCATACCTGCAATGAACTCAATAATTACCTGTTTACACTGAAATACAGGGTCAGTATTAAGCAGGATTGGACGGTAGACCCATAGACCATGCGTCCAAAAGTTTTTGGTCGTGTGGACCTGCTCCCAAGCTCATCATAAGTCCAGACAAATCCCCTCTGTGGCCTCGTCCTCTCATAGCATGCACTACTCTGGCTATACTGAGGACAAGAACCGAATATTGTTGTTTTTGCATGATTTGATTGAATAAGGACATACATTAATCTTTTCTCAATTTCCATGTCACATACTTTGCCCATTCTTCTTGTAAAGCAACAAAATGCGCTCTTAAAACCGGCTCTCCCAGTTTCTCATTGTCGAATGACTTTTCAATCTTGACTAATAGTGTAGGTAGCTTTGCAGGCAGAGTACCAGCCCACTTAATGATATGTGATTTTGTATTATCCATCCTATGCTCTTTTGGTAAAATGTCCAGACGACATATGGTGGAGCTTGGCAGGGGAACTGCTACTGATGTATCCATACCTGTATTCCAAATATGAATTTCAGTTCGCTTTTGAAGGAATATACTTATAAATGAATATCGCCAACTTACCGATAAAATTACACGCGTTTAGATCCATGTATTCAGTTGCCTGAGTTACAACTCGTCGACATGCTGCGGGAACCAAATAGCTCAGTCCGTATAATGATTCCAGGATTTCAATCCTAGGACCCCGTACTAAAACTTGGATACCTATTAGACTCGAGTACAACAACTGCCGGAAATTCTCATTTCCAATAACACGTCTTATACCCTTCAGAATAGCGATTGGAGACTTGTAAGAGACCTCAGAAAATTCTGATGCTATCTTTGTCTCTTCCAAAGTGAGCTTCGGGATTACAGGCGACTTTGCATTCACCAAGGTAAAACCCTCTTCAGTTTCTACAAAATAAGCCAAAGTGTTGCAGTAAAATATCAATGAATGATCAATTATTGCATAATTAGTAAAGGAAACGTTTACATATGTTCGTGAGTGTACGGTAATGTCATATCACCTCACATACCTACATGATGTTCCAAGTCATAGCTTAATTCGTCGTCTAGCAAATTCATAGGTAATATTTCGACAAAATGTCTGGTACCTGCGCTGAGTATCCACACCAGCCACATGTGTATTCTGAAAAGAAATGACAATACCAGTATATCTCCAGATAATAATGATACATTACGGATAATAGATGACTAAGAATCTATCAATGTTTTACCTAGCGAATACATGCTTTTCATTCGTAATATCACCAAGTGATCTCGGTTGTTTATTTGAATTAGATTCAGAGCCGCTACTCGCGGTTGTCAATCTGGCAGCTCTCTGGGGGCATTCAGCCTCGTCGTTATTGTACTTTTTTTCAGAAATATCTTGCAGCTCTCGAATTACTTCTTTCAGGTTATCAACTAAGAACGGCCACATATTTAAAAGAAATTGTTTATCTCGCATGAACACAATGAAACTGCACCACCTTTTGAATCCTCGAGCCTGTAGGCAAAATTCCAAACATTATAAAAAAAATCCTAAACCTTGAATTTATTGACGAAATTATAAATGGCACACAGTTATCACCTGGGCATCTTTCAGGGTGAACGTTTGACTCAGAACATGTCCTCTATAATCATCTCCAAAGTAACATATGCCCTCTTTTCCAGGATGTACCTCACAGCTCAAACTTCTGAAACAAATATGAACAAGAATTCAGAGATCATTTATCTTATTCAGTGAACAAGTCAAGTGATGAAAATGTATAGTTTCGCCTGTGTTTGTATATTGAGATTAAATACAATAACAAGATATCGATGGCTCCTATCGAAAAGAGCGCAACTCAGCAGTTCAGGAAAGAAGAGCGTAACTCGGCGAAGCAGTTAAGAAAGGCGTATGTCCCCTGTGACGCCCTATGACAAATGCCTTTCTTAACTGTCAAGTCGAGTTACGCTTTTCTTTCCTGCACTGCTGAGTTACGCTCTTTTCGATAGGAGCCATCGATATATACCTTATACATGCATCTTTCAACAAATTTCCAATGTCTTGAGTGAGTGGACATTGAGCGGATAGAAAGGAAGTTCTAGTTTCATGTTCATTGCTTAAATATTTGACACTACCGAGACTTCGGCATCCTTCACAGTTCCGCTGGTTTTCATCAGCCTGCGGTTGTCCCTGGGCTTCATTTTGTCTCAAAACATCTTTAGATCCATAGAATTTAAGCCTTTCTGTGCTCACGTTACCAAAACAATTACGGTATGTTTGTGTTGTGAAAACTACTTGAGGTCCATGCACTTCGCAGAATGTGCATAGCGCAATCACTGCGTTCATTTTCCGTTCTGCAGAAAGATTACAGGTAATTCTTTTCTCCAAGAAGTAAACTGTGCTCTTTTTCTCGATTTCTGGGACATTACCTAGAATTGAGGGATTAATTCTTCCTTTATGTTTCATTCTTCCAGACAAAAATTATATTCAGTTCTGGACAAAGAGTGGGCGAAAACACACAAGCAGTGTCAAGATTCTTCAAAATTTGGGCGTACGGAGGTAATTTCGTTTTTCAATTTAAAATAACGGCTTTTATATCGAACTGCATAACTAAAGTAGTGATTTTGAAAGTAAATGCTACTTTCCAAATGATCAATAAAAGCTTATTTTTGGAAAATACGTCTTCATTAGAGACATAACCTCTACGTATATATACATATATGTTTAAGAACTGTCCAGGAAACAACAATGTTAACCGTAAGATCGTATGTCTGTCGATTACTTGCCTTTCCACTGATAGTTATGTACGTAGAAATAACTATTTTTTAGTTATTTCCCGTGATATAATCTAAATAACAGCCAGACAGAAGCACATGACATTTTGCGATAAAAACAATCACTGAATTATCATGGTTATTTATTTTAGAATTATCTGTTTATTGTCATACATAACAATATCGGTAATATAGAACCATATCAGTCGGCAGTAAGGAACTAATAGCAACCCTCCGTCGGTATCCGAAAATATCAAGACTTGTTTGCATTTCTAGAAGACCGAGGACGTGTTCCAAACATGATGCGAATAGTCTCTATTCTTCATGGTTCCGAAATAGGTATACACGGAGTGAGTCCTTCTTACCTCTACCCTCCATAGTGTTAACTTTTCAGAGAAATCTCAATATATAAATAGGCTTGTACGGCTTGTATGATTGTATACAAATCTAAGAAGTAAATTGACGAATTCAATGAATTACAATGACCCGTTTTATTACCATCCTTAAATCTTGTATTACAGATTTTTATAAATTTCGATTGATTTATGATGTTGCAGGAGAAATTAATCATTTTCAAACACCTAGTCTAAAATACATTTTTCTGCAAGCATTGGTATGACATTTTCAATTTAACACCTTCGTATGCTGCTCTCATCCAAATTCCAACTGCATGTGCTCCTGGATCAGGATACTCGAACCGCTTGAATCACGAGACAAATAATACATCGATATATACTTGGTCAAAGACAATGCAGTTCACGTTACAAGAAGAGCTCTTCAAGTTTAAAAACAACCAAAAAGGAAGTTTGAAAGTCACTACTAGTTATATAATAGTGGGTTTTAAACGAGGAAATGTTACTCAAGTCTGTGGCAGCATCTATCACAATGTTACAATGCTTCCAATTCCACTTGAATCAAGATACGTGACCAACTATTGAAGGCTGCTTTGCGTTTGCGCTTGAAGAGTATTCCTTGTACACCAACGATGTATGAGTAATGATTCTTCCTCAATAAAGATTTTAAGTACCTTACATGTGACTAAGCTAGCTCTACCCACACGAGCCGGCATTTTAAGAGTCTCGGTAGCTCTGGATTCAGCTGCTTTAACCGCATCTCCAAAGGCTCTAATGGGATGTAAATTCATTTTCAAGGCATCAGCAAGGTGATTTTGAGCAGTGAGCAATGGGTCAAGCATCGTTCTGTCTCCTACATTCGCCTGACCATATTCTATTATCGCCTCATTGCCTGCTGCTAATGCATTCAACCACATACAGGCATCAACTGGATCTTTCCAAGGTCGTTTGGCAAATTCCTGTTGATTGAAATACCAATAAATTTGTTATCAGTAAATGTTGATTTCATAGCTGCCGACTGTTTTGAATACTGTTGTATCAGGAATTACGCGTTATGTATTTCTTTGGTCAAAAACAATATTTTCATGGATTCATATACTGAAGATTGCACATTTTTTCATAATCAGTAACATAGAGGTTTAAAAAAATATAACAGTTAGTAAAACTACGTGCCTTGGCACCTGCGTCAAAAAACAATGAATAAAGTCCTCCCATTATCCCACCCATCACTCGTTCGATGATGTAACTAATTTGTCTAAACGTTACAAACGGTCTTGAACCCGAAATTCGTTTTTCCTGTAACATATTAGTTATATGTATTGGAGACATCATTAACATAAACGAAAGTTATTATTTTCATGTCTTGAAATTATCTTTGGGAATTATTACTTTGATCGCTGCTTTGATAGCGCTGGCACCCAGCGCAAGAGATGTTCCGCAATCCCCATCTCCAGAGTCTTCATCCATAATATTCAACTGCTCTGTGCAGCTGATTAATGCCTCACAGGCGAATGTTAAGACTATCAGAAAGATTTGTGTCGTACGTTCATCAAGTTCCGGACCACAAGGCTCTACGTTTGGAATGCCACTATCATGGCTAGTCTATTAAAAGTACAAGATTGCATACTTTGAAATATATTACCACGAGTAATAGAACGTAAAGTACTGGAGCTATTCGAAATGCAAATTAAACACTGCATCCGAGGCCAAGGAAAGGAACTATGAACACACTATAAAAGAATGGGTAAATTGTCCTTGCTGCTTATACCTATACTATATGTTACGTGTTACTACATATACCTTAGAGCCTTGTTGCAGAACAGCTCCTCTCATATCAGTATTCGATCCTTTCTAAAAATGGAATAATAATTTCTGGATTACGTTTACATAGGCTCAAGAGATATCGGTAGATTTAGTAGATTATTTGGATCAATTTCATACAAAATCCTATGATTTCGTAAGGATTTTGAGTGAATCTCAAGTGATTTGAAATATGATGGACAATATCCGTTTACCCAGTTCGGTCCTAGAGCTGATATGTCAAGAACTTTGGGCCAAGCTGGAGCAGCTGTTGGAGCATCAAGATATTTTTTCAAATTTTTATCTAACGACAATTTCAGCACTGAAAACTGGAAACCGCTAGTGTCCAATGAAGTCATCAGTGTCCCCATGTATATTCTTTCTACATGCAATCCTCGAGAGATCAACTGTTGTATAACTTCCATTCCAAATATGCCTGATTCTATTTGACTTGAACCTTAGTGATGCATCCATGCAGACATAAAGTACAAGTCATAAGTTATAGTTGTATGAAATAGCCTTGATTATTAATTATGAAAGTGTCCACTGAACAAACCAGGTAAAGTATACTTAAGAAAATTGTATTGCATGAAAGTCTGAACAGATACATACGCAAGGATTGAACTGTGGCTTACTATTCAGAGAAACAAGTTGTGAAATATATACTCCATGTCTGTTAAAATGAAGCTATCTCGATATTGGCAGACAGTAACTGCATAATCAACATGCAAGTATTTTCCTCACCTCCAAGATTGTTAATAATTAAGGCAATTTCATCTCTCGTATTGGGGTCATTAGGGTGGGCCAATTTTAAGCTAGCTTCGGCGGTTTCGTCTGTCATAGTGTCTACCATTTGAGAAACTATGTCTTCAACTGTTGTAAAAGAAACTCTCGATACTCCAGGCTCGCCATGTATGCCTGAGCCTATAAAAACGTATTTTCAATCAAAAACATTCGAAGCAAATGGAGAGAGTCCAGTTTTACACAAGCCAGAAATGTTCACTGCTCTTTAAATCAATACCATAGCACGCTTCATGAAACCAAACATGTCGTGAAATATCATTGGTTGAATTTTGCTGCAAATTTTTAGTAAGAAGAATGAGTACAAAATCAACACACCAATCTCCACTTGTTCCGTAGGTGGATCTTGGGCACAGGCAAAAATGCCCGCCGGAGGTGCTAGTCTAGTGCATAAGCCAATACTAGCAATTCCCCCAGGATGCATAATTCTATTACAAACTACACAAATCTCTTCTAATGATTTTCCTTCCTCAGCCATAGCACCCGCTATCTTATGGATAAACAATGTAGCAGCCAAACCACGCCGGCCGGCTGTTTTTTCGTACGATTTTAAACAGACGTCATCACCTACGGTGATCATCCCGACGAATATGCCTTCGTTTTGGGCTCTCAACTTGGCGAGTCCAAAATTTATACGGTATCCCGTGTAATTTTGAACGACGATCAGAACGCCTGGAAAATGAAATAAATGCAGACAGATATTTAAAATCTGTACCTAATCGCATTTCTTATATCTATGATTCTACCTGGCGAATGATTGGAACCTATTTCTCGAATTACTCTCAATATTGAGTCACTTGGAGGCGCTGAAAAAAGATCACCAACAACGGCGGCAGTCAGCATTCCTGGTCCAACAAAACCAGCATGTGTCGGCTCGTTGCCTGCTCCTCCACCCGATAATAATTTCACCTGTTATAGTAATAGCAATCCAATTGTGGAAGTCCCTTAAAGAAATGACCGCAACTATACAACATATTTTTATCTCACACTCCTGTTCGTATTACCAAAATCAAGCGAGTTTTTGTCATTATTGAATATCCTGCTCGCTTACTGTAATTGACAATAAACCTAAACCTACTTTCCCAGACATTAGAGCGTAATCTCTGCGTAAAACAGCCCTGGAACCATCGAGAATTATCGTCCCAGGATGGGCGATTGAAAATCCTCGCAAGTATTCGTCTACAGCGGTTTTTGAGTCGTTCCAAAACCTTCGAGTTCGCATCGCACCAAGAGAGCGTCTACTTTTGTAAGACATGTCCTAATATTTAGGTATTTGCGATACGTAATGTGACTGACTTGTTAGAAGAATCGTATTCTTGATTATCCGTATTGCCGAGAGGTTAGCTGTCAGTTGAATTAGGTTATGAATCAAAATATATTGAGTAATGAATTTCAGATGACCTTGTTATTTATTGTATATTGTTCCTCAAAGTTCGGGGAACGTTTTTACGCTATGATTTGTGTCGACTGATTATACCAAACGAAGTTTTTGCTACTTCTTACTACGCATTTTATATTTAGAATAACACATGTGATCGAGTATTCCTTGAACGCATGTTCACATAAGACCTTCGACTTATTTTGAACTTAGCGCGCGGTGTTGCGTGCGTAATGTATCGAACGATAAAATACTGCGGACTTATATAAATCGAAAATTGCAACAATTATTGTTGTTTGTTTTTTTCTTTTCTTAAATTTTGAATTATATAATATTAATGTTCAGAGATTTTGTAATACAAGTATGAAGAGCTATAAATTGTGTCAATGAAACAGAAAATGCAGTGTGAAATATAAAGGTATATATTTTTTGTTTAATAATAAATTCAGCATCATTGGCCAAATTTTTTCACTACATATTTTGACTACAATAATTGCGAGTTGCAATATATTATGTGCTGTCTAAATAAAATAATGGCATTAAAAGACTTGAATGTTATAAAACTATAAGACTCGATTTATATTAATTTAAAGCTAAACATTAATTTTAATAATAATCGAGTCGCCATTAATTTATTTCCACCGCACAAATAGTTTAAAAATTTATAACAATCTTAATAGTATCAGTCTACAAAGTTATACTAGTACTTATAATAGATAAATGATAACATTTTTTTTAAACAATCATCGATATTGTTTTCAAGCATTCATTTAATGGGCACCTTATATGTATATATATATATTCATATGAATATAATATACATATGTATACACTTATACATAAGTATAATACACTCACATCACTGTTCAATTACTTTTTCAATATTTTTTTGTTCTCCTTCTCATGCAACATTCACTCTATATTTTATACTATACTATTCTTTATTGTCTACATGACATTGCATTTTTTCATTTTTTGTTTTTTATGACATCCCTGTGATGATTAGGTATGATTTAAAAAAAAAAATCAACATGTAGCGTCGCAATAAAGATACTACAATTTAGTTGCTGAAATGTGTGATGGGATGCAATTTGTCCGCTGCTGCAGCATGTAGTACATACATACACAGACACATGAGATACATTCTACAGGATATCAAACGACATTAAACAAAATTATGAAAGTTGGCATAATTTTGTCCATTATTGAAGAAATCCCTCTGATTTACTAACAGTTAATAAAAATTCAACAAATAACATTTTAATATTCAACAAATTTATAAAGCACCTATTATTTACAAATTGCTGTGTAAAAAATGGCACTTGCAAAAATTGTCGCGTGTAAATTTTATTCTATTATTCATCTATCCATAACAATATTTAAAAAGTAATTTATATCAAATGTAAAGAGACTTCCTGTATCCAAGAAGGCTTCAGTTAATGTCAAGCAATAATCTCTTGCAATGAGACTATCAAGTTATTGTTAGAGAATATTGCTACAATAATTTTATATTTCTACATATTCTTGAACCAAGAAATTAAATTATAAGATATTCATATTGAATTAACTTTTGTGCGTCTTCTTCATTCTTCATTTCTATATTCAATATGAAACTAATTGATTTGACCATCTCATTCATTCATTCGTGGCTATTTAAGTGGCCTTTCAATATTAGATGATTACAAATTTTAAAGCGACTTGGTAATATTGTGGAAAAGCCGCTTTCCCCACCAAGATTCTAAATCGAATGGTTTGAAGTCTGAAATTTGAAAATTAAAATTCTTTATTAATTCTAAAACTGAGTGTTCCACAGAAAAAGTGGCATTCAAAAATCGAATAAGAAATAGTATGAATCTATCATAAATATATACAAAGATATCTATACATCATATCTGATGATAATATCACTATTGGCATAATGGCAACCCGTAAGCACAGATATCATGCAAAAAAAAAAATTCAATGATAAAAATAATATGATAACTATCACTCAAACTTACCCTGTAAAATAACATTAGGCTCTCCATCGTTGTAATATACTATCGTCCCAGGATCTGTGACATAAATTGTTAAAGGATAATCAACTTTTTGTAAATTTAGAGATTCTATATATCTTGGTTGATTTCAGGTGAATTCTGACTTAGAAAGAAATGTAAACTAGTTAACTAGTAGAAATAGCAGAATACGAGTACTAAACATCACTGTTTATAGACTTTACTATAAGTAAGCATCATTTTCTTTGAAATATAATTAATAAAATCTCTGTAATTATGAATTTCATTACTTACTACAGGGTTCAGGGCATTCTGAACCATCCGAGGACTCACTGTTCTGTGTGCTTACTTGACTCCATGCTAAAATAAGATTAAGTATTCGATTAGATCAACAATTTATGGAAAAGTGTGATTATGTAACAAATCTATGAAGTTGATTACTGCAAAGTATTTGAGATTGTCGTTGGCGTTATCTAGTCAAGTTTCTCTCGAATTGCATCATGTTACTCAATGCTTATAATGGAAAAATATTATTCATATGTATATTGAAGATCAGATAAATGTGCAGAGAATAGGGCTACAGACCCCATAGTGTGAAAGTGGTGCCATGTGCTACCCAGATCTGAACTTGACAGAGAATGATGAATTGCTTTTATAATTAGTATTTTGGTACGAGTGATGTATCTATTTAAAGAGAACAGTATTAAGATCTCAAGTTTTTACATAGGAAATTCATTAAATAATAACAATCTGTTTTTTGAATGAACAACAAATAGGTTGAACACTAGACTAAAAAAGAAAAGAAAGAAAGAAATGGACAATAAAGACAAAGAACGATCGAAAATATTGCAGTAATTAAGATATTCTAAGAAGAATCTTGAATGTATTAAAAATTCGTGTTTACACTCATAGACGAATTTGATGAGCTCTTCGTGTTGCGGAGTTATTGCTTCCTGATTTTGAAGATGCCTTTGAGAGTTGAACTTTGATTTTCCATTGATGTGGAAGACTGGCTTTGGTACGTGACTGATCAACAAAAAATAAAATTAGTGTCTAAAAGACCCATTAGAATATTTTTACTGGCGTTTCTCAAATTGATTATTTATTGGAAAAAAGGAACTGAGGGATTTATGTAGTCACGGATTAGATTTCGATTTGAAACAAAAACGTGTTAAAATAGTTGTCTACCTTCATATTCGTTATCAAATAGGCGAACAAGTACATGGGTATAAGATATCTTTTTTTAAATCATGTTATAGCTGAACACAATGAAATGGTCGTTATAATGCAATTAACTATATTGACGAGAAATTTCGACATAACAATACTTTATACTAAAAAGTAGTTAGAAAGTAGTTGTTAAAAAGTAGTAGTTTTAGTAAAAAAGATATAGTATTTGAGCGGATAAACAAATTTTCTTACGAAATTCCTTATCAATGGTGCAGCGAGATACAAAATACCTACAGTTGCTATGGGAGATGGCTTGCAATACTATCATTGCGTAATATTAGAATAAATAGGTAGGTAAGTAATTGTTGGCGCGTCAAGAGGAACAAAATAATTATTCATACGTCGCCTTATCCCACTGTCGATTTCGCAGTATTGTATTATCACTGTGACTTTGAATATGAATGATATAAAACTTACTTAATTACTTCGTGGTTTTCGTCGGGATCTGATTTACGCGTAAGATCACGCAATGTTTCGAGCCTCTCTAAGTTTTGAGTAATTCCTGAAATAATAAACGTTGTATAATATGTCTATTAAATGTTGACAGTCTATCTCGAATTTTAAATAATTCGCTACCTCTTCGCGTCTTTGCTACAATTTTACTAGGCCCCTTTGAGACAGTGTACATGATTTTATTTCGAAGGAAAAAGATTAACACTCACTAGTATCAAAGTGGTATGTAACTGGTACGAAACTGGAAACACGAGACCATCTAGCAGAAGCCCTGAGAACCGGGCTGAAATGTAAAAATCGTCAGATGGGCTGCTCGGGGCTGATCTCGTCTACGAACTTTCTCCAAACTGCCTCGACAGCAGCTCTATCTATGGTTTATATCGCTAATCAAGACGAGAATAAAATATAGCCAGATGCCATCACTATCAACGGTGTATAAGAATTAGTTTAATTTTCGAATTTTTTGAACAAATGAAACTGTAAGTCTGTTCTATTTACTTGTGAAAAAATACTCGGGAAGTTATATACATTTAGAGATGGAAGAGTTTCAATAAAAATAGATTCTACAACCACATGTGTATGTATAATTATTAAATATTTTATTATTACAAATCGTTTAGATACATTCAATGGTAATAGCAATCAGATAGGTAATACAAATGAATCAATAAATTATATTTAACGTATAATTTAACACTCAATCTCGAATAATCGATCTGTACGGAAATTTATAAAATATGGATCATCCCCGATGCAGTTATACGGTTTAACACTTTATCCATAAGGGTAGAATTGCCCTTCTTCTCTCGTCGAGATCGCGGCTTACATATGTAACCATCACCTGGGTATGGCTAGAATGCATCTACGAATAACAGTCACCGAGGAGATATAATTATAATATCAAATTATTTTATATTCGTATTCAGCATCTCTAACTGTCTCTAACTTATCCCTGAAGTCCCTGATTATCTCAGGCGAAAGTTGACACGCTTGCGAGTATGGGCATTTAAATTGCAAACTTATCAACTCAAATTTCAACTATTATAAAAAAAAAATGAATTTTTGGTTCCGAAATTTTACTTATATTTAAATGATTTTGATCGAATTAGATAATTTTTAATCAACTCTAAAGGAGAATAGAACATTTGAGGAAAGTGCAAAATTAATTGGGTTAGATAAACCACAAAGAATAATATACTAGAATCAAATCTCCATATTTTAAAATAATATAAACCTAAATTAACACTATATCCTAAATTTTATATAACATGATTTCTAATTAATATATCAAGAACTGAGAAATTGATTTCCCAATAACTTGTACACCACTACAACCTTGCTTTTTAATAAACTCTATCACTTTCAATGGTATTTCGAAGTCTACCTTCATTACACATACCAGCAGTTTTTAGCTATTATGGTGTACCCAATGTGTCAATATCTCACTATATTGGTCCGATTACAAAGGAATTTCCTATTTTCTGATACTTACATAAATTTTCGTTTCATGGTATATAATTACTATTTGTATAGAATCCAAGCTACTGCTGTTATCGTCAATTTGATTGGACATATTTATGTTCGAAAAAACAATGGTCTCTCACATCAGGACCAATATGGTAATTAACACGTACAGCATTATTGGCTACACTTAGAACGAAATTTTGGCCTGGAGTAAAAATTTTACTTGTGCATTAATTTACGTATGAAAATAATTAAAAAATGAAAACAACTTTTGAAGTATAAAGAGAAATGTTCGGCTGTGAAAAATATACAAAACAGCCAGAATAACAAATATGTCAAAATAACATTGTCGTATGGGGAACCAATGAAAATTCATCATAAAAACAGCTTGTTTTAATATTGGCAGAGGGGGGGGGGGGGGGGATATTCTCACATTGATAAAATAAAAATATTCTATTCACAAAATGTTTTTCTAATTATAAATATCATTGTAAGAAATTTTTTGAATAAATACTAATTATAATTGTTATTTTTCAACGATTCTGCCCATATCTGATTCTGTCTATCTTTTCATGGAATAATAATATATAAATGCAATAAGCATATGTTTTGCTTGGCTAGTAATCATTTCTAAATCTTGTATGAAGATAAACTTCGAAGTTATGATCGATGAAATAAACAATAATAATACTATAGTAATTTTAATGAAGAATGAAAATTAAGTCTTTAAGAGGCTAGATGGAAGGCTTGTAAGTGACATTCTATGCAAGCATAAATTGTCGCTAAAGGTTATTGAGAAGTGGAAATCAGAAGCCGTCAACCATTTATACTCTATACTTAAGCTATTATGTAAATATGTTTTTAATATTTTCAATAGATTATCTTTTATATAACTTCGTGTAGCATATAAGTATATAATATACTATATATGCACTTATATACATATATGCTACAATTTTATATTTAAAATAATATTAATATAACCGTATATATTTCTATTTTTATTTATTAGCTTCTTCAACTGGTATCTATGCAGTGCTTGCCAATAATGGATCTCTTTTCATATTAATACGTTTGATTATTAATCAATTGAAATTAAAAAATAATACGCAAATATAGTTAGTTAATCAAACCGTTATTTTGATGTAAGTACGTAAAAGCATGAAGCAGTCTCTCTCACTGGGCTGAATAGTCTCTGTACAAGATGAAAGAATATTTATATCATTTAAAGTTAGCAACCGATTACTGCATTATCAACATTCATAAATTACCGAATTTATAAGCCTCACCTCACATTTGCCTAGAGAGCAAACAGGGACTTGTCTTGATCTTTATTAATTTGACGCTGCGCGTTGGTGTTGGTCGTGGTGGTAGTCGTAGTCGTAGGAGAAACTGTGGGTAATGCTTCTGCCGCAGCTGCTCTTTCTGCTAAAAATCTCTCAAACTCAAACGATGTGAGCGATTCTTGGTCACCTTGAGCACCAGGCTAAAATCATAGTGTAAGAAAGACATTTCATCATTAAAATCAAGCGAAAGACAGTCTGTCAAATTTCTGACAATACTGATCTGGTTTTCTTGCCAAGTGCTGACAATTCGAATAATATATGGAATGATATGAAATCATATATACAGGTCAGTTCAGAAGACGTGTATAGAAAACAATAAACACAGTATAACGTACTACATAGATCATTGGCAGAAAGTGGAGAAAAACATATTACATAGCCGACAAGTGCACAAATAGGAAGTCACTCACTCACCGTGTGATCCAGCCAAGCAGCCATCTCGTTGAATTCAGATTCTTGATTTAGCTGAGCAACAGAAGAAAACCAACATTCAGCAGGACTAAATACCAATGCAAGCAGCGAAAAAAATCATAATATCAATGTGGGTACAACACGAAAAAAAGAAGGGTAACTGAAGATCTTTCGATAAATAATTATCATTCCTGTATTAGTAGAGCAACACATCAAACATCACAAAAATAAATAAAAATACAGCCCTGTTAGGCATGTTACCATTATTGCCATCGAATGAAAAACGAAAAATGGACATTAAAATTTCCGAAAATATTCAATCTGAAAGAAGTATCCAATAAACAAGCAATTCATAGAATCTGCAGCACATTACCGAGCTCCTTGTGTATTTCTATACCTTTGGTGTGTTATATGAGCAAATAAATATTCCGATTTTACAAGTCCAATTGCTCAATTCATTGAAACATTATATCACCACAATTGTTACAATTTGTCGACTTGAATCGATATTACGTCATGTTTTGCTGTCAAACAGTGTTATTATACGTACAGCAGTTGTTGGAGCAGCAGTAGTTGTATTTTGTGGCGGATGGCTGGGGTTATTCCGACTAAGGATTGCTGAACTCAAACCTCCTTCGCTCACCTGCTGTTCTGCGTTATCCTCGTACCTGCTACCACTACAAAAAGGCAATACCTTTAAGTGATACACATGAAAAAACCGATCAAATGATTATCGAAATAATTTTAAGTGAGCTCTGCATATATCAATTGGCAAAAACTTTTATTTCAATTGATTATCTGTTGAAAATTATGAACAAATGATGAAATGAGGGGCAAATTTTACTTCGAAGTTTACCAGTTCTTCTATTAAATGAAAATGGCCTTAAAATCTCATTGTTTCAGTATAAAATAGGCTGCTTATTTTGTGAACGGAATAGTAGGGTAAGGTGATGCAAGAGCACGCGGTGTACAAGAGTACACAGAGCCATTATACAATGACAAAACAGTGTTGTGCGGATAGTTTCAGTTATTAACAGTCCACTGACATATCAAGTGCACTATCAAAAGAATCTTCTCGTTTTCATCTAATTTCGAAAGATTGCGACGAGAAGAAGTGATTTTGAAAATCTGTGATCCAATATTTATAACTTTTTTGAACAGGATTGCAAGAAAGATTGGAAAAGAATGTTACTTTTTCTTGTTTATCCCAGTGAGGTTAATAAATGAAACTATCCACAAAACACTGTGTTGTTATTGTGTAATGGCTTTGCATATTCTTCTGCACTGCGTGCTCTTGCACTACCTTACCCTATTTGTTATCAAAGAGACATTGGAAATACAATAATGTCATTTTAATTACCTGGTCTTGCTTGTTTCGTAAGTAGCGTTGCGTGACTGGGCAAACATATCAAATTCATCATTATCACCTTCTTTTTCCTTCGGCTTTTCTTTCCTTACATCACCTTCCCTGACTGCATCTTCCAACATACCTAATTATACAGAAAAGAATGTAATCATTTAATGAGAAAACGATCGTTAGCAGATACTAATAGTTAGATGTATTTATTTGTAATTATCTAGCTCTAAGACTCGACGACTGACAAACTACTAACTCTTGCTCAATTACGTTTAAAAATGTTATCAAGCTTCTGTAATAAAACTGTTTGTTCAAACGAGACAAAAGCTGTGGACACATGCTAGGCCTTCAAAAACACCCTTATTCAAGGTACTCCCTTAAAAGATGGAAATTAATAAATATATTACGCAAATAAAAATTCGGGTAGATTATTTATAAATTTAATAGACTTACTAATGCTTGCTAATTCTTTTCCCAAGGCGTCCGTCCCATCTGATAAATCGATTAGTGATTCAGCTTCGCGTTTGTTTAGCACGGGAGTGGCATTAGCACGTGTAATATTTTGTGGCTGGCCGATAGTCTGTGCTAGTATAGTACTAGCCGGGGTTGCCTTATTTTTCGTGTATCGAGTATAGCGCAGAAACAAGTTGTTAAGTTCATCATTAACACGAAGCAATTCAGCAGTCATTTCATCATGTGCGAGCTTACCAATTAATTCCACAACTCGGTCTTGCATCGCTTTGCATGTCGCATGTAGTTCCTGAAATTTCATGTTTCAGATTAAATCATTCAAAGCATTATATAATTTGTATAAAACTTGCTACATATTGTGTATGAACAGAAAAGAATTAAACATTGAGAAATGACAGTCATACCGTAAGTAGTTCTAAGTCAGCTGGATCTGGTTGCTGATTGACCGTTTGATTCGGATTAGTAAGATGAGTTAGCATCTCGGCAAGGACGCGCATATTACCCTGAACAACATCCAATTCGCTCTGTAGTTTAGCTAGCTGTGGTTCGGTGAGTTGGGCTGGTAGATTAATTCCCTGTGCTGCCAATGGCGCAGGAGGTTGTTCGGCTACGGGTGGTGCTACTAATGCTGGGCTCTGCTCAGATTCCGGTACACTCTGACAAGTGACTTTCTGTTGTTAATATACGATCGAAGAGAAAAAGAAAAAAAACAAATAATATAAAACTAAATTGTGGACAAAAGAATGAGCCACAACTTTATCTATAGACAATTGGAGCAGGCTAAACTCAACGCCTATCCTATCTCTCCTTATCAAAATGTCTCAAATCGTAAAAGTAAATGCGTCCAATTAGCAAATGAGCCAGAAGCCAGGTACATTGTAAACAACTTATCAGTTGAGTAGAAAAATATTTACAGATATGCATTATTATATATTATCACAGAAAAAATAGGGATGATAAAAATGTTGAAATATTGTCTGGATTCGGACATTGTTGACCGTGTTCGAGATAGAACATAATATGAACTGGACCGAATTTTTTGAGATAATTTTTATGCATTTAGAAATCATATTTACCCTTTGTGGTGTGATTATTGGCGCCATAGCATCAAGGTCAGTCATAGGAAATTCAATCCCTTTTTGTTTGAGTTCTTGATAGACTTGAACAACTCCTTGAGTGTGAGGTTGATGCCTGAAGGTTTCAGCCCAAGCTTGAATAAGACTCAAAACTTTTTCCTGAACAGCTGTTGGCGGTTCATTCTTCGGACCGATCAATTTTACCAGTTCTTGTACAAATTCTCTTGAACAAGCCAACGCGTGAAAGCACTTACCGCAATTTTTGACACACGTTTCAAGAACCTAAAACAGCGACGCATAAGTCAATACTTAATTATCATCATAATAGTGAACAGAGATAATGAGGAAATGGTTTTCACTTGATAGCAAGTGTAATAATTGTGGAAAAAATTTACTAACGGTAAGAGTGTACATAACAATGGTATAGTTTTTTCCAGCTGCTTGATTTAGCCTTCGTCTAATTGCTTTAACGGCATCTCTAGGTCCGTCTTCAGTTTCGTTAATGATGTCGCATATTTCCATATTAAGTGCCCAATTCTCACTCGGTAGACTTCCATCTGTGGCTTGTTCTGCAATTTTGTTTTACAATAATTGCTTGGTTCTTATTTAAGGGCAATGTGAATCATAATAACAGTTCATAATTGGATCAATTTATGAATATCATTTATAATATATTCCGTGTATCATATGGATGGCAAGTTGAGTGACAAATTTTTCGAATTTCACTCGCGCTTTTGATCTATTGTGATCCCTGTACAAAGTTTAAAACTAAAAATAGATACAAAACCTGTTAACAAGATATTGTTTTGTGTCAATTAGACTAGAACGCAATTTACAATTTATGACATGTGAATAAATTACATAAGTTAATTATACCTCCAGTCTAATCTATAAATGGCACTATCATTTGAGGAGATTCGCCCATGTCAATTGACAAAGTCATTCCTTTTTTGGTGATAACTAGAGCCGACGCTCTTAGGCATTTTGGATAACGATACTGCTAGTTAAACGTGACGTTATACTGACTGGGATGATTCATAGAATTACCAATGTTCATTAGCAGATGTATAAATAATGACAATAACATGCAGTGTTTTAATAATGTGATATGCAGTCTTGGCAAATAATCAATAAAACAAAGTAGCTAAAAAACCGCTCTGACAAGACAATGGTATCGAACGTTTACATAACGCATTAAAGTCATGTGTAAATTGATGAAAATAATTCTTTATATTTATATTCCGATAAGTGAGTTCCAACTTATATGGCGAAATATGAACCTCACCTATCCGCTGACCAACTGCCGTAGAAAATGGGTTCACACCGAAAAACGACATTCTTATTGTCCGGTTTTTACTGCTTGAGTTTGACACTGTGTCTTCGATCACTGCCGCATACGGGACTGGATAGTAATATATCGACAGATTGTTGTTGGTCAATGATTTATCAAATTTTCACGTCGGTGTAAGAACTAAGAATCATATGACACTGCGGAGTGCGGCTAGACGTCAAATCATGTTATTCACCAACCAATAGTGCTCCATTTTCTATGACGTACTGTTTGTGTAAGGCCTCCGATTGGCTTAAGATTAAAATGGCGACGTCAATTAAACGCTTTTGCTACGCACATTCAAATGCCTCGAACGACAAGACGTGTCTATACCTATAGTTAGCGGTAAATACAATTAGCTATTGCGTCTCTATGCATCGTTACAATTTTTACATAGATATATTCATATCATAGTGTGATTAGAACTGATCTAACCACTTGTAAAATTGACCAAAATAGAATTATAGACATGTATAGATACGAAATTCGCTCTGCCGAACCCTAAGCAAACTATAGGTATATATTTCCCGTTTCTATAGAAACGAGATTAAAAACTTTTGGCGTTATTGGATTTCACACTCAAAGGATTTAAAGATTTATGACAGGAGACGTAAAGCGCAACTATAAAAACTTCTTACTGTAGTATAAATTTATTTAAACTATATATATATAAGTATAAATATTTACATAAATTGACTGAAATTATGAACGATGGAGACGAGCCGATTATTTTACAAGAATCTGCAGAGCCAGGTGTTATAGATAAGAAAATGTTAGTCGCTTTGATAATTGATCAAGGACCGAAAATGGAGGCTGGACGTCTGTATGTAGAGGATGGAATAAATCTTGAGGAAGTAACAGAAATTCGAATCGAATTTCTCAGTAAGATTCATATAAACTATTATATTACATATTATTTAATGAAATATATCCCATAGTGGATAATAAAATTAGAAAATAAGAAATGAAAAAAATTAAGTTTTGACGAGTTTTAATTTACAAATTTTGTTTCCTTCTAGATATATTAAATATCGATCATCTGTGGCTGATGCGTAACTTGGTAAAATTAAAATTAAGCAACAATAAGATAGAAAAGATTGTGAACTTGGATGTCCTAATTAGTTTAAAAGAATTGGATCTGTCGTTCAATCATATAGAAGTTATGGAGAATTTAAACCACTTGAAAAGTTTGGAAATTTTACTCTTGTATGAGAACGAAATAAGTACCATTCAAGGAATCGATGATTTAAGTGAACTCATGATCTTCAGTATTGGCAACAACCATATCACAGATTGGGAGCATGTAATATACTTGTTCTTTTATTGTTTAGAAAATTTGAAAGTGCAATTCATAAGAAAAAAGTTATCTACACAGGAAATGCGGGATCTGACCGCACAATGTTATTTATAGTTAAGGGGCCCCATCTACCTAGAGGCCGGAAAATCATGTCAAAATTCGGAATTTTTTCATGAGAAACGATTGGCGAAAATAATACGCAGTTTTTTTTAACACAAAGGTACATATACATTAGAGCCTTAACAAAAAGAAAAAATCATCAAAAAATGTGTAAAAATAAAAATATGGCCGGCGACAGATGAAATGTTTTTGGCGCGACGTTCGACGGTGGATATTGTCCAGCTGAAACAGTGCATCTGCAATTCAAAAACCAAAAGGGTTATTGAAGGTAACAATATATATGAGTCGTTGACGATCGTCGATTTTCAAAATCGTTTTTTTCTGCAAAATGGCGACGGAAACTCGCGTATAAAAAAAACGATGAAAAAAGTCGTCATTTTACGTAATTATTAATGAAGATAGATTTTTGAAAAGTGAGATCGTCATCGACTCATATGTATTGTCAACTTATATTGTTCAGTTTTTCGATTGCAAATGGACTGTTATTTCAGTTGGAGAGTGTCCTGCACCGCCGAACGTCGTCAAAAACATTTCATTATCTGTCGCTGACCATATTTTTTTCATATTTTTTAATGATTTTTTTGACGGCTCTAAATACATGTACCTTTGTGGTAAGAAAACTGCGTTTTATTTTCACCAATCGCTTCTCAGGAAAAAAATTGCGAAATTCGATATGGTTTTTTGAGCCTCTAGGTGGATGTGGCCTCTTAATGTGAATCATTAAATAGATACAATTATGCGTACCTAAAGACCTTGAACAATTATAAGTACTAGAATGTTAAAATCTTGTACAGGTGATGTATTTACGTAAGATAAAGAAACTGCGCAGTCTGAATATAGCTGGGAATCCTTGTCTGAGCCAGGAAGGATATTTAGACTACTTGTTCGCATTCATACCACAATTAATATACTTCCAGTATAAGATAATAACGGATCAAGAACGACAAGCTGCCATGGATCAACACTAGTAATTATATTCATTCCAGTCAACTTACACATAGTTTAGTATTATTAAACACATTAGTAAAGTCAATTTTCATAAGGATTTAATGATGACTGATCATTTTGCGCCAAAATTAAGGTTCTTCAATTCTCTTCACTTCGTTTCAATCTGAAACCTCCGACGAATTGAATTCAACAAATGGTTTCAGTCTACTGAGCTAGTCACCTTGTTAGTTAATGAGTTAGAAACCAAAATCTCATTATTTTAATAGTATTCTCATACATTTTGAATATACTTCATTGTTTTAGTCGGGCGATCAGTAATTTATTAGAAGAAGAAGCACAGGAACAAGAAGAGCTCGATAAGCAAGCAGCATTCGAGGCAAATGTTGCACTATTATCCATATCTTACGTGGAATACCTTGATGGAGATTACCTATTTAACAAAATGTTTGACCGGGACAAAGGTAATTGGAAGAATAATAATTGTAGTCATACATGATAGAAATATTCCAGAAAAGCTTTTACTTTCCCTCAGAAGCAGTAGCAGATGGGTATATTGTTACTTTCTCAAATAACTTTATTCTGAAAGTAAAACTATTCCATGGTAGCAAACTAGTATGTTCCAATGATTCCAATGGAGTTGAATTTCTTGTTTACAGAGGGTAATGATCTTTTAACACTGAGTGAAGATGCACGGTCAGCTCATGCAGAGTATAAACTGAAGTTCATGGAACTTTGTAAAGATTTATACGAGCTGGGACTTGCCGAACAAACCCGAAGGTCTAAAGAAATAAAAATGTTTGAAGACTTAGTCACTAAAGGCGAGGATGATATTCAGAAAGAATCTCAAGTGTAAGATTCAATTTTGCGCTAGTTTTAATGTGCATAAAAGTTGATGATTACTACAACCTTTTTAGTGGCATGAAATTACATATCCTTTATATAATTATTTACAAAAAGAGTTGTGAGGTTGAATATTCCTTAATTATTAGTGATGCGATTCATGTTTCTCTCTACAAATGAAAATATCTTTGAATGCAGAATGATGGATGAAATAATGGAGAGAAAGGCTGAAATATTAACTGATGTGAAAGAACTGATACAATCTATAACTGAAGAATTGGAGACGGATGTTCTTGAGGAAAAATTAGAAAAAGCTCGACAACTGTCTGAAGAATTTAGTGATTTGGTTGCTAGAACATGGACAAAGCTTATGCACAAGGAAGTGATTCTTCACGAGCAAATGGAGGTGATAATTTTTTGATCATTTATGGATAAAAAATTATAATCACAAACGTAGAAGTTGATAATTATCTATTCAACAGTTGCTTTCCATTTCGCAGTTTGTAGAACAAATCTTTGTAGTGTTTATAAAATCATACAATCCAAAAACGTTCGAACTGAAGATTATTGCATTGTCTTAAACAGATAATACTTTGCAGGACATAAATGAAGTGTTTAAACAACATATGACAGACATGGTTGGTTCGTTCTTAGAAGCCGCCCAGAATATATTCTCCCTAATGAGAAATCTTGAGGCAGAATATACTGATAATATTGCTGGAATAGCTAGTGGCGTCATGAATGCAAATCAGGCTACTGAAGATAGCAAAATGTCTCCTAGCCTGATGGGAATAATTGGCGACAAGGATATATTGAGTAACAATCTCGGAGCATCACATGACCTACATCTACAGGTATTCAGCAGATCCACATTATGTAGAAAAATTGGAATGATGTAAATGATCAAATGTCAATAGATATTCCATGCCTTTTGGGGACAGAACATTTGACAAATGTTTAATGAAGTTATTTCTATGCTTTCCTTTTGCTTAGATTATCGATGGACGTGAGGACCGTTTAATTGGACGGCTTAATTCTTGGCTCGAAGAAAAGATTGAAAAGCTAGTAGAGTAAGTACAGAGATGTGAATAACTTCCAATGCAAAATATTGTGGTAAACTTCGAATACCTCTTGAAAGTGGTGAATAATAGTGACCACAGTGGAGTTCAATTATTTATTCTAATGTAATCAACATGTTGAGGTTACATAAGAATCATTTCAAGCGTTTCCTAAGTTATACCATCTTTTGTAAAGGGACGAGAGTAACAGAAACCGACAGAAGATATTGGAGATATCTCATTTTCTTGAATGTCAACGGGAAGAATTTGATGCACTGCAACTACAACAGCCTCTTTACACGAACACTGAAAACCCCGATATCGCTGCAGTACTTGAGTTCTGATATGCAAGAGGAGTGATTATATTTCGTTCACTTTTTCTCATACCATACAAATAAAATTAGGTAAAAGAACATGCGGTATAAACGTTTGATTCGTTTGTATTGTTTATTATAAGGTGTGATTTGATCTAATCTAAGATATTTACAAAAATTCAATATAAATCATTTCATATAAAAATATGTATGTTATTGAAAACACTTCTTTATTCGAGCTATGATTTGCTAACGGTTTCTTCATCACTCTTGTTTCGACCTCAATCGAATGAAAGAATGTATAGAATAAGTTTTCAATTCGATTTGTTCGTTCATCGTTATTAATTCCAAATGTAACGGACTTAGAAATATTCCAAAAATATTTGAAATATCAAAATATTTCAAAATTTTACATATACAATTGCTGCACAGTATGTTAATAACTATGCAAGTATTAATCTCCATGGTACGTGTAAATTATGAAACTGCACTTTATGTTGCTATATCCTTAGTTTTGGCAATTTTATTTCTTTTTTAAGCTTTGGATGTAAAGATCCAAGCTCTTTTGTACCTGTGGTTGTTCTAAGAAGCCAAGAAATATCTTGACATCTAAATCTCGGTTTTTCAATAGCCAGGATAGCGGTGCCTTTCGTATTTGCTGTTTTGTCGCAGCCCTTGCCTCAGCTATAGATTAAAATTTTAGTCAGATCATATAAGTACAGAAAGCCTGAGAGTAACTTAAATCAAGTATTTTATAAAATAACTTTCATCGTTACTTACGGGATATTTTAGCATAACTTGAAATATACTTTTCACACTTTGCAATTGCATCCCCTTTGTCAGTAGCCAATTCATCCACCATACCAATTTTCAAAGCATCTTCCGGTGAATAAAGGGCACCACTAAATATAATTCTCAAATATTACATAGAGTCATTTTACAAATAATATTACACTGAATATTTAATGCTGTTTCTGAATAATCAGAGAACAGAATAAGTCCTACCGCAAGAGTGATATCTCTGACTGGCGAGCACCGATAACATTGATCATTGTATCTTGAAACCATTTTGGGGCGATTATGCCAAGCTTTGTTTCATTCAGTCCCATTGTATGTTTTCCTTCAACAAATGCACGGTATTCACAAGAAAGTGCAAGCAGACAACCACCTGCAGGACTCGAGCCCTGGAATTATCACACAATGCTACAAGAACGAAAAATCTAAAAATAGTCCAATCATTACTAGAATTATATGCAAAAAAGATGTTTCATGATTTGACCATTTAAATTTTATAACTTTTTCGAGAGATTAGGAATGTCTAGTTAAAAAATTAACTATTTGAATACAATTGAAAAAAAACTATGTACGAATATTTTTCAAAATTAAATCTAAGAATATCTTAGATCTGGCTTTTTCATTTCACAAAGGTAGCTCTACCATACATTGATCGCAGCTGCAGTAGGCAGTCCTGAACCATACAAAGTCAACCAAAGTTCCTGTAAGGATTGCCAGAATTTTTCAGCACGTTTCATATCTGGTTTATACATTTCTAAGATATCTAAGCCAGCTGAAAATACTGTTGGGAGTCCAGAGGTCAATATTACACCTCGACATTTACTTTTCTCTAGTTCCTGGAGGTTGTAGGTTAATTCTGTGATAAACTCCAAGTTGAGACTATTTACAGGTGCTTTGTTCATCGACACTGTAGCGATTCCTGGTTTGGGAAATTACTTCATTAGCGATGAGACTTCAACATTATTGTTAATGCAGCAGATAGCAAAGTATCATGAATACACAAAGAGTAATAATTATATTATTGTTCGACCTACCTGTCTTATCGTTCACTTGAATGTCGACTGATTTAGCAGCAGCGACATATCGCCTTGCTAATGGAGTCGCTAGTCCTTTGACAACATATCTTCCCAATATAGCCATAGCTTTAAATAAGGTGATTGTCAGCAGAAAGTTGTTTTATACTATTACTATTTTATACAAGCGACAAATATATCGGGAACTATGGAGTGTAGATATTAGGAGCAATTGGGAGATCGAACTTTGATCGAATTAAGTACTCATCCCCACCCCTGGTTTTTGGAGCCGTATAACATAGGTATAGCTATCGTAGGCTATCATTCGACGCGCCTCTAGTAGCACTAAGCAAAGGCTCAGGTGGAAACCGCGCCATTTCACTGTGATTCAAACATGAGATGACTTTTACCGTATGACTGATGAATATTCTATCAGTTAACGTTTTTACGTAACTTATTGCTCCTGGCTACCGGTAGAGGCGCGTCATATGATAGCCTACGACTTCGACAATGCTTGTATGTACTTGGGTTTGTTGTCCTTTGCATAAAATCGTTTTGTTCAGCGCATGTCTTACAGCACAGCCTTGTTTTTCACGTGTCAATACTTTGCCGGAAGACTAAACTGTAAAATTTAATACTCACGCACGCCACGAAATGGGTTCTTTACAACTATTTTTCGTGCTCTGATATGTAGAACTCGTACACCCTTCGATAAAGCATTGATAAACTATTATATTCTATTTTACTGCTTTGCTTATTTTTTTTTTATGTCGAACACTGTAAACACTAAAAAATCTGACGATGAACACGCGAAGTGTAATACTGAAATTTGCCGTAACCTCGTGGTAGCGCTATAGATCTTGGAACACGCGTGAAGTTATATAGTCAAAGGTATATAGTCAAAAGTTTGAACGTTGTTCAATTTTTATTTCTACTTGGCAATAGGTTGTTCGTGCTAGCTACACTTTCTACACTTTTGCCAGATTTTACACTTTTCACGAGAAATTTACACATCATATTGAACGAGTGTAAAAAATATAAGCAAAGTGTAGAAAGTGTAGCTAAAACGAACAGACCTTATATTCCGAAAGGTGATAAGCCTAAAGGAAACAAAAGAATTCATTTGACGACAGTAGGCTACATTCTTAATTGAAAATAAGCCACAGGAACAACAACAACAATCTGACGACAGTACACAGAGAGAAACTTTTTTATTTTTTAGATGGAAAAGTTATATGAGTGTAATTCAGTTCAAGCTGACATGCGGTAAATCATATACATGCACTCATCTCATCTTTTAATACACAAGTGTATCATTATACTACGGTATCAGTTGAGATAAGAGATATACTTGGAAGAGATTAGCGGTGATGAGTTTTCAAGGAATCATTTCACGAAAATAATGTCATCTTTGTTGCTTCTTTCGTAGAATTTCGGATGTCACTTTGAGTTTCGCCAAAAGTAGTCTTCAAAATAGGTCATCTTTTGCGACGAGTGAATCTTTTTTCAATATTTTACGTAAGCGATTTTCCTGGCTAGATCCTTCATCGATGAGAAAGATCACACATGCACATATCAAGCGGATGTTTATACGAGTTACAGTTCTGAGAAATGCCCCAGAATAATAACGGCCAACCTTTATGGACTACTAATACCAATACCAGTATTCACGGAACCACTACACAGTGCACGCACTATACGAAAGATGGAAAATCCGAAGCATCCGCATGTTTGATCATCATGGAGAAGAGATTTTAAGCGAATCTTTCTGAAATTCGGTATACTGTCGCAGCGTAAACAGATATTAAAGTCAAAATTCACCTTAAACATTGAGTGAAAATATTGTAATCAAAGAAATATAATAGTTGCATCATTCAAGCGTCGGGTAAGCCCGACGTGCATATACGTCCAGTATAGATATAATTGTGTGGGTGCAGTGCCGGCTCTTCCATAAGGGCACCCGGGGCACGTGCCCAGGGGCCCCAATTTCCGACTTCCGCTAGCCATAATAACCAATAAAATCACTAAATAAAGATACAAACTGATGTTATCCTTCACATTTTTTTATGTCCTAAAACGTCCCAAAACTCTCCGTGTGCCCAAGGGCCCCGAGATGGCATAAGACGGCATTTTGTGGGTGTTACGTATAAATATGTATGTATATTTGTTGGAATAACTTACCAATAGTTATCGGCATATCAATGCCGCGTTACTTGAATTCCATTCTTGTTTCGAATTGAGTGTTACGTATTATTCAATCGAAAATAAAGGATTCTTAACGAAGAAAGCACCGCACCAGATTCACCGACGTATTATTACACTAGTAGTACTTAATTATAGCTGCTTGTTTCAAATTTTTACTGTATTATGTGCTCGTGAGCGTATAAGAGATAGCGAATTTGTTTTTGGCACAATAGAATTATAACGCGGAATAATTAGCTGTGCAGGACGCTTAGCCGATCGCACCGTTTGCTTTCAAAACCTAAACTGCATGATAGCCGTTGTTTATGCACAACGTGCACAGCATTAAATCACGCAGTTTACATTTTGAGAGCTTACGGCGCAATCGGATCAGCGTCTGCTCTCCGTTAGAATTTGTACGGGACTTTTATACCGCCGAAAACGAGGGGAATTCAATATATCAATATGTGGGTAAGTCCCTGGCCAGCAGTATAAATGACCACAATCGATTTCTCATTTGGATCGAGTTTCGAGGCCCGGAAAGAATGTTGCATGATTCGACTACGGCGTGGACTCGCCCGACCCAATAGTGAGATACAAAAGATAGATTTAGCATTCAGCAGGACCCTAATTCTAGAATCGTATCTCATCGTATCACCGGCGGGATACACTGTCTGGACCAATCAAAGAGCAGCGTTAAACGGAAACCCGGCTCATACGCCCGTGATACGATGAGATACGATTCTAGCATTCGGGTCTAGTTACCACTAGGTGCGTCCAGATAGAAGTTGCCCAACTAGGCGGTAAATTCGTTTAGTCGCTAAAGTTTTAAGGAACACTTCATCAATATTCAAACTCTAACTACGAAGAGAATATGAGGATATGATGGTATACGGTGAAATTATAAAACAATGTGCTACGGGAGAGCACTTAGTTAATTTATTGAATAAGTTCTAAGGTATAGATTCTACAAGTAGCTCAAGCGAGCCCCAAGATAGAAGTGAAGTTCAAGGTCTCTGCAGATCTCCAGGGTAGGAGATCCCTTTGGGCACACGCACACAAGCTCGCATATACCTATATAGAGAGCAATTGATATACATGTCGCCATCTAGCGATGATGAGTGACTATACATGCACACGAAACTATTGTGCGGCACCGATAAAATATCGTCTTCCAGCCACCTAAAGGTAATATTTCATGCACGCGGCTGCGGCAACTGTCGCGCGACGAAACTACGCTGATTGGTTGAAAATTGACGGCGGGCGAGTGTACTTTCGCCGCATGTGGAGTACTTTCTGTCGCACTGAAGTAGATCCGAGATCAACTTCAATGCGACAGAATTCCATTCTGGACGCGGCGAAGTCGATAAACCGCGAAAAGCAAGGTTCGTATGTGTCATGGATAGTAAATTATTTATTTCTAGGTTAGTAGATTTTATTTTATGATTTAATTTTGTTTTTATTTCTATTTCAATTTTTTATGTTCATTTTTATTTTTTTTTACAACTCGCAGATCGTTGACATATTTCATAGACGCGACGGAATTCTTGACGTGAGCGTGGTTTCGTCGCGCGACAGTTGCCGCAGCCGCATGCATGAAATATTACCTTAACGAAAAGAACTTATGGGTGGTTTATGCAGCGCCGTAACATAACTTAATTTAGGGATTGACCAATCAGAAATCTCGGTTCACCTGGCACGTGGCTAAAGCAGTTTCTTGATTGGTTAATCCTTAAGGTAAGTTAAGTTACGGCGCTGCATAAACCAGGCATTATACTCCATCGGGAATCAATGTTCCTGTCCTTATGGGCCTCAATGAAATCCAAGTTAGGCTGCCGTCCCATGGTCCGGAATTCGTTCCGTCTCCACGAATCCGGAATCTAGTCACTTTTCAAGCACTAATCAGAGGCGTTCCGCTCCACTCATTTACGGGATGCATTTTTTCCGCTGTCCCATGATATGGAATTTACACACACGGAACGATCGCCTTCGAATTGCGATCGTTCCTTTTAGCGCTGAATTCGAAATGCGCTATTGTGACTGGGTGTCGGCGCTTCCGAGCGTGTGCATTCCGTGTCATGGCACACCCTATGCTGACAGGGACGAATGCGTGTCACTCACACAAGCATGTGCATTCTTGAATTATAGGTTAGAAATTAGGTGATATTAGGTCAAACGTGACGGAAATTTTAATGATTTCATTATATCCATTTCAATAGCAACTACAGCAAACATATAAATGAATTTCATATTCTAAAGAATGATTCTCTATCGAGTTATGATGAACACCACTTTTTTTCGAGGCGTCTCCGGAGATTCACTGTCACTCGCTCAATTTTCAATATTTCGCAATGAAAATTTATGAAAATATTGTTAAAATGTTGCATTATCATGTAGGCATTGACTAAATCAAGTAACACTATCTGCATCGAAAAAAAAATCTTAAAAACATGGCTTTGTTTCACCGAATTAACCTTACCCCCCCCCCCCCCCCCCCCCCGCCCCTTAACTAAGGTTGTCTAAGAGAAAGAGAACATTTTGCAACATACAATGTTACGGTATATAAAGTGTTATGACGGCTCTATCAAATCTAATTTTCTGTGATATGTAAGTATAATATTTATTATTCTAGAAAGCATCCGATATCCAATTGAAAGGAGACAGGAAAGATAATATTTATTTGAAACTTTATCACGCTGCTTGCGGAACATGATTACATGGAAGCGCATTAATTCGCTGTTCAACTTACAATTAGTACGATTTATAGCTAGGGAAACAAACCGCCGTCAAGTTATACTATTATATACTGTATACCTACTCATCAACATGAAATATACATAGTTATAGACTATAATTGCGTAACAATTCATAAAATATCCGTATACCATAATTCAACACAGCCGTATTGAAAGAAAGAAATATATTCTGAAAAATTACACGGTTGAACTTCTGAATTTATGGTAATTGGCCCAACAGGTATCAATTACTTTCAATTTTGTTATATGCATAGCAATTATATTCTGGAAAGAGTCGTGGTCACTGAAATTCTGGCTCATTGATATGAGTAAGCCGAAATAATCAAACTTTAAATACTAGGTCGACTTTCGCAAATGAAAGTAATCGTACCCTTAGATGGTCTTCCTATAACACCACTCACCAGGGTTAATTTCTGCAGCTTCGACGTCCGCTGACGCGTACATCCGTTGTCTGAGAAACTTTTGCGGGTATACAGATGCTCGGTGATTAAACTTGTAGATGCATTAAAGTGTGCAGCGAGAATTACTAATGGAATACCGTGAAAATCGATTTAACTTCGCTTGAATAGGATATATGTGCTGTCATTTTAAGTCAGGATCTCGGCAAAGATAGAATAGAGTGCGTCACTCAAGAGCGGTACAGCTTTTGAAGTCTAAATCGCCTTTGTTTGGAATTGCATTCCGAACGGACAACTTTGTGACAATGTTTGGAAAAGTCACACCAGAAAAGGCGTTTCAATTCACAACAATCTGTGCTCGGCTGGGTGCCTGTTTACCACCACCGGCGAGCGCGAAATATTCAGATATAATTTGTTATGAGATTTACTGGTGGTTTTCTTTCTGTATTTCATTGTCGATTATCTTGCCAATTATATATGATACGTACTTGAATATTGAAGATGTTAATAGCATTCTTCTCAACGTAGCCGAATTGTGTCCGTTATGTACAGGAACGTTGAAAATGTTACTGTGCAAGTACAACGGACAAAAGCTACAGGTTCGTTAAATATACTTAATTCAATTCACGAATAAGCTTTGGTGTTATCGCCGGTGTAAATTGCTTCAAATTTTGCATATTTTCGTTTGTTTTTATAATAGAAAAGTTTTGAATCTCACAGAATTTCGAATACTTACCCCACAGGCATGTGTCTCAGAGATGGAAAACTTTCTGAAAACAGTCACACTCCGAGAAAGGGAACTACTGCAGAGATATGTTGACCAGTGCATTGAGTTCTACTACTTCATGTTGTTCTGTATCATAAGCACTACCCTGGGATTCAGCAGCTCACCTATCTTCTTGCCGCAGCCATATCTAGCGCACACATCCTACCCGTTCGAGGTCAACACCAAATTGCTGAAGAACATCTTGCGCGCTCTCCAATTAATAGCACTTCTCCAGACCGGGCTTCTAGTCGCTATTGATTTTATATTTTCAGCCCTCGTCTGGTTGTCTGCTGCTCGATTCGAACTTTTATCAGATGAATTTCGACGAGCTTGCGATACAGAGCAGTGCTGTATCTGCATTCAAAAGCATCAGGAAATACTGAGGTAAGCCGTGGGTCAATGGTCAGTTCCATCTCGATGATCACAGACCTCATGGAAATCGATCATGGGAATGAGATTCAATTTTGGGCAATTATCTATGTACAGTGGCGGATTAGAAAAGAGGGGTGGGGGGAGGCGAACAGCAGCTATAGCCCCGGGCCTTAAGGGTTCCAAGAGTCTCATACTATCGAAGGAAAAAAATATTAATCACAAATATGCGATGATAAATTTTGAAATCGAATAAAAAATATTTTTGAAGAGAGTGTTTTAATCCACTTTTCTTCAACAGCGGAGCGAATCCAGCGAGTTCCCATCCTCATTTGCGGATGGAAATTTTGCTTTCGGACCACTATTGAAGAAAATAGTACCTATGTTCTACTAACAGCAGCACATACCTATGTATGGAGTCTGTTATTTGAAAACTCTTAGTTGCGATCAATTGAATTTAGTGAAATTGACTTATCATGGCGTATTCCAAAATGTGACCATGGTGACAGTTGAGGGCTGTTGTATATTTTTTCATTGCATTCAATAAACGAGGATGAAATAATGCTCGGAATACGCCCTTAGTAGGAACAATGCACACACACTTACCCTCACGGATACCGATTTGAAAACAAATATCACAAATCCGACAATAATGAACCTGGCCTTAAACTTTATCCTGATATTTACACTACTATGCCAGAGGAGTTTATAAGAAATAACTGAGTATTTGTGGAACGAGAAGCTGGGTGTCACACACTTCTTCGTGATGCGAAATCTGAACAGCAAAACCATGCGCCTCCTTACGGAGATACAGGCATTGCGCACACTTGCCCACTGCGCTCGGTTACCCCGAATGACTCGGGTATTGGAATTAGTACGTGTACCAAAAATTTTTACTTTATTCCCATTTTTTTCTAAGAAATCGACGATTTCTCTGCCCTTAAAGGGGCCCCTTCTTGATATATCCTCAGGTCCCGCGTAGTCTTAATCCGCCGCTGTCTACGTGATTTACGAACGATGTTCGCAAAAAATTTCCTAAAAACTATGCTTGTCCTTCCGAAATGAAGATCTCGAATTTTTCAGATTCGCTGAAGACGTGAATTTAGTAACACGTCTCATCGCTTATGGTCTTGGATGTAGCACAACCATCGGGATAGTATGCGGTGGCATACAGCTTCTTCGG
This sequence comes from Rhogogaster chlorosoma, assembly GCA_944452935.1. Lineage (NCBI taxonomy): Eukaryota > Metazoa > Arthropoda > Insecta > Hymenoptera > Tenthredinidae > Rhogogaster > Rhogogaster chlorosoma. The sequence goes on from OX101797.1 coordinate 27,429,687, forward strand.
GTAAACCTTGTCTCTCGTTTTTTCTGTTCCTAACAGCTATATTACGCGAAGTCATAATCTGACATAGTCTAGACCAGCATAATTCAATAAGGTTTTGGTATCGGCATTCAGGATGTATCTGCAATTACTAAGGTGCGATTCGTGACTTTCGTAATAGCTGGTGGGCTGCAACTGTTCGTGTACTCTTGGCCAGCTGAAAGTTTGTTAGAAACTGTAAGTTTATTATATTTGGTTTATTACGTATACCGCTTTTTATACCGGTATGTGACGTAGATACGTAATAATTAACCAGAACATAAGAGGTAGTCATAAATAATAATCACTGACGCAGAGTGGAGCCATTGGATTCTCCATTTACAGTTCAGATTGGATTGGCCGATCGCCAGAAATGGCAAGGCTCATTTTGATCGTCATGCAAAGAGTTGAAAAACCGGCTACCATCTCCGTTGGCGATTTCCTGCCAATGTTGTCACTCAGCTTTTACGGATCGGTAAGAAAACCATTGTTTCTCGGACATCGGAACCGTAATTGTAGGTAGATTGACTATAATGTGACATTCCGTGAACGCCAAATTAGTGGGATAGTGAATGATAGAAGTTTGGGGTAGACATTAATGAAATAGATTAGTTCCGTTTTTATTTCATCTTTGTGAGCGGGGATGGCGACTTGACGGTTCTCTGGGTAAACATTTCACTTAGCGTGAATGAGTTGTTAATCTTTCCGACGTAGAACACGATCGCTCAGTAGCATCAGATAAGATCTAAATGAAGAATAAAAGTGAAAAACAGTCCCATATTTTCAAAAACAAAAGTTTCTGCCACTTATTCCGCATGTCAACATGACGACGTACACCATCTGCAGCAAAATTGACAACCGTATTTCTGGAGAACTTGATATGGCAACAAGGACCTATTAGTGTTGTTCGTATATATTCTAATCCATCAAAGGTACTTGATGTGTGCTCCATTTGTATTTCAGTTTTTGTCAACATGTTTTTCTTATTTTACTACACTTCGAGCAACTGTTACAACGAGCGCCTCGTAGTACGTGCAACAACACTGCTTCGCTTCTAAGTATACTTAAGTCGAATTCTGTGTTCTTGGTCGGAAGATAAAATGTTTAGTTGTGAATATTCAAACGCGCGAGTGATACGCGACGATTTATTTGATATACGCCAGCTGTATAACGAAATGCACGATGCAAATGAAATAAACTAGCTGTACTGGCATTGAAAATTCACTCTATTATTGAACTACTCTTGGAAAATTGACAACCAAACATAAACATGGTGTTGGCTTCTGCAATTACTACCAACAATAGATAGACAGAACTATTCACTAATGTTCAAAATCTTGATTCTACTGGTCACCTCCTACATGTATGTACTGCGCACAGAGCTCACCCCGGCGTCTATAATAAACATAATATAGAATATTCAGGAGACATTTCAACATCAACATTGGACTACAGCTGCAGTTACAACTCAATTCAGTCCTTCAATTCGCCCTTTTTATCCTAGTCTCTTTCAGAATGAGCGCTGTTGATTCAACCTTTTACAGCATTTAGGGAGGCATTCTCCAAAGTAACATGTAACGGACAAGTTCTTCACACTGTTTTCCCGTTATCATATCAGCCCATCATGACACTATCATACTATACAGGGTGATTCATCTTAATCGCCCCAGGCCGATTTTTCCAAAACTAAGCAAGATACAAAAAAAAGTTTGGTATAAAATATTCAGGGTTCAGAGGGGGACAAAACCAGGTGGTATCAGTATTTCCGTAAGTGGACTCGCCGCGGTCAGGCGAAGGTCAACGTGGTTTTCTTAAATGGAATGACATATTTTTTTCTCCAGAATCTGAAAGAACGTCGAATTCTGCACTAAAAAGTACTTGCATACATATGGCCTAAGGTCAATGAGTTCCGAGGTAGAGCCGGTCAAAGCAGTATACATGCGGCCGCGCCTCGCAGTCGCGGCGCAGCGCCTGCCAGCGTACCGATCTACAGATATCTTTTCGGAATTGTGAGGAGACTTGAGTATCCATGTTTTGAGGGATATGAAAGGGTCAGATTATTTCTTACGTGGAGTTGCTGAGGGTACATAAAGTGTAACTAGTTGATTTTGATTTTGTTTCGTTTATTCTTCGTAAAACGATAGATGCGTTCCGACGTAGACTTCAATTATTAAAAATGACAAAGATAAAAAAACATTGCAAATTTGACGTAAAAATGAATCATAAAAAATGAAAAACACAATGATATAATTCTGAAATAATTCGTTGTTTAATTAATAAACGAAACAAAATCAAAATCAACTAGTTACACTTTATTTACCCTTAGTAACTCCACGTAAGAAATAATCTGACCCTTTCATATCCCTCAAAACATGGACACTCAAGTCTCCTCACAATTCCGAACAGATATCTGTAGATCGGTACGCTGGCGGGCGCTGCGCCGCGACCGCGAGGCGCGGCCGCATGTATACTGCTTTGACCGGTTCTACCTCGGAACTCATTGACCTTAGGCCATATGTATGTAAGTACTTTTTGGTGCAGAATTCGACGTTCTTTCAGATTCTGGAGAAAAAAATATGTCATTCCATTTAAGAAAACCAAGTTGACCTTCGCCTGACCGCGGCGGCTCCACTTGCGGAAATACTGATACCACCAAGTTTTGTCCCCCTCTGAACCCTGAATATTTCGTATCAAACTTTTTTTCGAATCTTGCTTAGTTTCAGAAAAATCGGCCTGGGGCGATTAAGATGAATCACCCTGTATAGCTTCGGGTGGGCCTTATCTTAAATATTTTCGAATTTTTATGATTCCAAAGGCTCATATGATTCGAAATAAATTTAAAAAAATACGTCACAAGTTTCAAGTCTCTATCTCAATTTTAACCCTTGCCGCACAGCGACGTAAGTTTCTAAATCTAAATAACATAGGGTTTTTGGCAAAAAAATTTGAAACTCTGTAGACTTTATCCGTACAATGAGAAAAGTGAGTAGCTCGGATAGCAAACTAAATAATCGCTGCCTGCTACTATCCCAGTAAAACTGTGGGAGCTATACGTATGGGTCCGTGAGCCACACGTATATTTATAGCTGACCTAACTATAGTTCTTCATCGTTCAGCTCCCATAGCTATACCACATCGTTTGTGTAGCTGGAAAACAGTATGATTGTGACAAAAGACCCGATTATAGCTACAAGAGCCAGACATCTGGCTGTCACAGCTACTCCTTTTTCTCAGTGTACAATAGTAGCTGTCCTGAAGAATTTTTACAGATTTTCATCTGTTATAATTTTGGAGTTGTAGCTAGATGAACAAAAAAAATTTTGTTTTCTGAAATTTTTTTAAACTTAATAGTAAATCACTTCGCATTCTTACATTATGATTAAATCGCTGAAATGAAACGTCTGCAATTAAAAATAAATGCAATAAATTGAAAAAAAAAACCATTATTTATTCTATTATATCGTGTGTTTCTTCGGATGCGCCCCCGGGCATGCGGGTCTCGGATCAGGGTGATATCAACGCTATATATAACAATGTATGTACTGTCTTTGTGATACTATATTACAGTGTTATAGGTATGTCACGTGCATCTGAGTCAGTCCACGACAAGCGGGACGGATTTGGCCAAAAATTTCCCTCGATGTTTCTGATTCTTTTGTAATTTTTTTTACACATTCTCTGGGTAAAATAAATGGATGAAACATTTTTTTTTTTAACTCGAAGGGCTTAGAAGTTACAAGGGGTCGAATTTTCGAAAAAAGCACCAAAAACCGGAATCGCTGTCTTCTTTAAACGTTAATATCTCCGGTTTCCTTTGTCGTACAGCATCGGCAAAGACTCATTTTCTGTGGGGATCATTTATGAAAAAATCCACGTGCATTTTTTCACAAATCACGATTATAAAAAAGAAGCTGTTGCGTTACAAGCTCGATTTGAGAAAGCGAAGTTAGTACGTGGAACATTGGCATTCCATTGTATAAAACCTATTTCAAAAAAAAAAAAATTGTTGCTAAAAGATATTCGAATGCACAGAAGTGAGTAGAAGCATTGGTTTCCAAGTGCTTTATTGGATTCAAAAAGTACTTTATATTTACCACTTATTTTTGACGACTAGGAGCTTTAGTTTCGAATTTGTGATGTGTTTTAAGATTTTAGTTAAGCGTTTTATTTCCGTATTAATAATTTTATTGTTTTGAGTAGAATATTCAGTACGAAATGAAATAAATAATTCTGTGAATTAATGGATTTGATGAATTCAGACCTATAACAGCCCCCCTGTATTCCTTGCATGTGAAGAGAACAAGCTTCGGTCTCGGCGCGCCCGCGTAGACAGCCGCGCGCGACGTCCCGCACGAATCAATCGCTTTTTAAATATAGTTTCCATCGGAGTTCCATTTTGAAACTTACAGATTTCGTAGAGAATGAAACAAGGAACACGCTCGTATTTTTTTTAGAATTTTCGAAGGGTGTAATAGTCTCGAAAATCACGTTTAAAAAATATAATTGTTTATAACAAATAGAACATTATGTATTAGGTGAATTAAAAATTAATAGCGTGAAAGTGCGATTCAAGAGCTTTAAAATGAGTCTTTGCCGATGTCTGTACGACAAAGGAAACCGGAGATATTAACGTTTAAAGAAGACAGCGATCCCGGTTTTTGGTGCTTATTTCGAAAATTCGATCCCTTGTTACTTCTAAGCCCTTCGAGTTGAAGAAAAAAATGTTTCATCCATTTATTTTACCCAGAGAATGTGTAAAAAAAATTACGACGATTCCCAAGAACATGCGGTCAAAAAGGTGTCCCGCTTGACGTGGATTGACTCATATGCTCGAATAACGAGCCTCGAAAAAAATTAGCTCTAAATATTAACATTCAGAGGTCGCTCATCGCCATTTTTCTTTTCCATTTGAATAACATGAGAAATGTTCTTGTGGCACTTTTCGATTTTTATATCTCGAGAACTGATCTACAGTCCGACCTCCCAATAAGAACGCCCGCAATAAGAACCCTTCCCCAACTTCTCGCTCGAGCACTAATGAGGTGCAATAATTATAAGCTTGTAATACTGCTTTTGGCACAGATGTTCGGGGTAATTGGTGAATATTATTATTTCAAATACTTTAACAGAATGATTTGTTTGAAGGGTGTGAAACACAAGTTTGAATATGTTAGTTAATATTTTTATTTGAATTTTACATTTCATTAGTACTCCCCCCGTAGAAAAATTGTAAATTGACGCCAGAAAGTAATCATAGCCTCTGTTGCATTCACTGATAATCTGTAAAAAAAAATGTTGTTTTTGCGATAAGTTTTGTTCGCCATCCACTGATACCATAAGATAAGCGTATAAACTTTTTTACAATGACCTTCAAGATTTCTGCATCTGCATTGTCGAACTTTAGCAAGCTGCAGCTTTTAAACGATCATTCCGAGAGCAAAATTCTAAAGACATTTTTTCTTCCTCTTTCGATTATCTAGTGGCGGTATTGTTTATTTATTTATTTATTTTTTTTTTTTTGCAGATGCAGAAATCTTGAAGGTCATCAATTTGATAGCAAAATTCTAGAGAATACATCACAAAATTTACCCTGAAACGTCGTCTGATATTTCTGAAACGTCAGGGTAGGTCACATTGTATTTATTATTTCTTTCAGGGAGCATAGTTCCCACTGCAGGTAGGAAAACCAGCTGGAGCCTGGATCATGTCACTGTATTCTCCAACCCAAAAGACTGCACCCATTCCCTCCTCGGAGTGAGCTGCTATGTGACAGTGGAAGAACCAGAAGCCAGGGTTGTCAAGGTAGACGCGTAACACTACGTATCCTCGGGCTGGTACTCCAATGGTATCTTTCAGCGGCGGAGTATCTAAATTTTTTTCAATTGATCCTGCTTCGTTCAAAGCTCGCACTTCAGCTACGGTTATAGTATTGTTTCCTGGGGCTATAGCCACTACCCTATAATAGTGGCCGTGAAAATGTATGGGGTGATCGTCTATCCACGACGTAGCTGCAACAATTATTTCGACTATGTATTGAGCGAAAAGCTTCCACGAGAGTCAGATCCCTCCCATTTGACATGACTGTGACTAACTAATTCTGATGTATCTGCAACATGGAGAGCCTGTCCTATCTCTCCATCTTGGGTGTGGGCATAAATATAATGGGGTACTATATCTATGGTTTCAGTGATGGAAGAGAGTTTAGGTTAAAACACTTGCAAACTTTCCAAACCTTATCTGGCACAAAATTATTACGTAGACTTACTCTCGTCGATGAGGAATATCTCTATCATGCTATGTAATTTCAACTTGTAGATGTACGAGCAAGTGCAGTAACCATTGCTGCAAATTTTCGCCGTATCATTATCTTGCGTGCAATACATATCAGGTGTAATTTCATTGAACTGAGTATATATTGGCATGGGTGGTAACGAAAAGCTGATGTTGTTCATTTGCCCATAGGGTCCGGAGGTCATATATTCATCTGTAATAATTGAAACCAATCACTCCTCTCCATTTTAACACAAGATTTGCAACTATTTCATGCACATAAGCAAGAAAATCCGACGGGCAATATTATGGAAATGGTAATCTACTCACCGTACAAGTTCATAGAAATGGGTATGTAAAGTGTATGATCCGGTGTTCCTGAGACATTTGCCGCGTCAGACATAGTATTAACGAGATCAGCCACTCTAATCAAGGTGTTGTTTGAGTAATCCGTTCCTGCCTCTCCAACTGGGTTCAGAAGCTGCGAGAAATTTTTAATGCTGCATGTTAATATGACGCCTTTGAAATTTTGTGGAAAATAATAAAAGTTCACACCTGTGCTAGTACTTGCACAAAAATATTCTGATCACACTCACCACTCCGGATCTATTAGCATCGTCGTAATCCACGGTTCCCGATGGATCATCATCACTCGCCCCTTCGTAGCGGAGAATCGCCACTGAGGAGACCGTGTCACAGCTGTCGCCCATGCCTCGGAATCTGATCCAGTAATTTAGGATGTCTTGGTCTGCTGTTAGAACGACGTCATATCGTTCTCCGGCGTTGATAATAATTGAGTCGACTGAAACGCACGTATTGAAGACATTTAGGGAATTGAGCATCTATTCTACTCTCTGTTCACAGAGAGACTACCCAACGATCGAAACAGAACTCGTCCGTTTCAGTTAGCCCCCATGTCACCAAACGGGCCTAAAGCTAATCAGATCCGGCTACAGCCGACAAGGGGGTCCCAAGTCTGAGCCTATTTGTCAGTCTCGAACATTTGAACATTAACTGTCGTGGGGCCCCAAACGTATGATTATTTAAACACGGCGTTGAGTTGCGAGCCCCATTACCCCCACCCAATTCTCAGGCCGTTCGAAGCTGCGCGACGTTTGGGTAGTTTCTCCGTGAACGGGTAGTAACATGTATTAACATTTCCAATCTATTTTTATCAAGAAATCTACTCATATTTAAGGCGTGGTTTCAGTCGGTTACAGTTACACTAATTTTCGAGTCACATTGTCATATGACCATAACGGTGTTCCGAACATCTCCATCTAGTGCGAATTCTCATGCTCACACCATGGCTCTCCAATTCCTACCTAGTAAAAGTCAATTTTGACGCCATTTACCACACCTACTCACATCGACGATAATATTATTCTTTAATCAACTTTCTGGAGCGTTAAACGACATTCCAACAGTTTCTTTCAACTGGGTTTTGATCTAAAGAAGAAATTAATATTTTTTTCCATAAATACATATTATTGGAGTGATCCGGTGTAGAATTAAGGAAAATAAACGTACTCCCAGAAGGGAATCTCATTCTGTTCGGTAGTGTTTGAATACAGCGAAACTTTTGGCGTACACAAAATCTAGCTGATTCTGTACCGCCTGATGATATGCAACTGAAGATACATCTTTGTTTAAGTTCGCAATACTCTGGGTAATAGCTGACTCGTGAGCCCCCGCGACGGAGACGGGCGTAAAGAGCGAAGCTCGGGTCGTTTCATCGGGCAACATCTGTCAAAACGTCAATTTACATAACCAGAAAATGCGTGAATCATTTCTCAGAAGCACGGTCTTATACACAGGTCTGGGCACTCTATACCTCTTACCATAGAATGTCGCGTGCCATAACTGAGTCCAATTGTACTTACTATTTCAGCCACAGTCTGGTGCGCTGCGATCGTAGAGGCCAGTATAACAGGCCTGGCATGCGCTATGACAGGCCTCTGAGTAACTAGAGACCTCACGTGGTAGTGGCCTCGGATGCAGCACGGATTTCACATCGAATTAAGCGCCCACCGTATAAGACCGCTCTTTTCGCCTGTCTCCGATGCGGGACCACTCGAGGCAGTTATCGAACAAAGTGTTGCCAACTTAAATGAAGCTGTATCTTCAGTTGCATATCATTAGGCGGGACAGAATTAGCTGGGTTTTGTGTACATGTTCGTTTGGTCGGAAGGGAAGTACTGAAACCCCGCCTTAAGGAATTGCATTTGTGTCAACCATTTCTTACTAATGTTTGAATGACCATCACATATTTCATTGCAATTTGAAAATTGCTGTGTAAGTATTATTTGTACATATGAAAAGCATAATACCTTCAACAGGCTCAACTGTCGCGCCGTCAGAAGCAATTACTGTCATCGTGTGACTGTCTACAGAAACTTGAACTGGACAGTAAACTGCCATGTTGCCTATCAATCTGAATCTGTATCTATAACCCTAAACACATTTCAAGTACGTTATCACGTATGTAAATTGGTGTTCATACTGGCAAATAGGCCGATAAACAAAACATAATAATTCGGTAACGTTTTGATCCCTGTTTCGAGAGCTTATTCCAGGGAAAAATATATTTAAAACTTTCAACTTGGTAAAACATATAGCAGTGATATAGCCTCATCCTGTCATTGGGGGGGGGGGGGGGGGGGGGGTCCAGTCGATTTTGACCGACCCATCTAATTACTCAAATATCTCCGAAACGAGGGTATTAGTCAGATTGTCCTTTTGGCAGCCGATGCTTGAGGAGGAATGAGATCGAACTAGCACCTGAAATTCAATAAATCCATTTTTTTTTTGCTTGTCGCAAAGTATGGGCGTGCCACTTATTTCGACTTATATCAAAACCTGTATATCGGAAATGCAAAATTGGCTGCCTGAACCCGATTCTGTATGGAATTCTGACCACAACACCAACATAAAGACGCAATATGTATTCTACGAATTCGTGGTAACTAGCGATTGGGAACGGCTGGGAGATGCCATGATGTTAGCCCGGATTCCCATGCGACGCACACGGCAGGAAATTTTGCTAATCAGAAGCTTTGGCGCAGCCGTCTTGTCGCGGCGCAACGTTTAAATAGAAATCCGGAAATTCCATATAAAATCGGGCTCAGGCAGCCGATTTTGCATTTTCGATGCAGACTTTGATATAAGTCGAAATAAGTGGCACGCCCACACCTTGCGACAAGGAAAAAAAAGATTTAATTAAATTTCGGGTGCTAACTCGATCTCATTCCTCGTTAAACATCGGCTGTCAGAAGGATAATTCGATTTACAGCCCTGTTTCGGAGACATTTGAGAATTTCTCAACATTGGTCATTTCAAAGATGGGTCGGTAAAATTCGACTAGAGCCTGCTCTTAAATACTTTCAGAGGCGGCTGAGACTTACTTTAGAACGAAAAAAGAGAAGAAATAAATGTATGTCAAATCAAAGTGAAGAAAATTAATTGTAAGTGGAAAGCTTTAGTTAACACTTATACTCCTTATTTCAAGGAAATATAGGTATATTCATTGCATTGCAAATCGAACATTCTACAAACTACAAGCACGGGGAAATGTAGGTAAGTACCGTACTGTAATTCACATCAAAAAACTATCTAGAATAATGAGTTATCCCATATATAATGCGGAGATAGTATGAAGGAAAGAATCGCAATGACAAAGCTAATTCCACATAGGTGTATACACAATTCCACAAAATCAGAAAACTATGTACTCATGAGGTATATAGACGTCTCAAACCAGTTCACTATGATATTGCAAATCACTTAACAATAACTTAATACCAATCAACTACCTGGGTGACCGTGAAATTTGCCAAAGGTGTGTAATGATCTTCATTTTCTTCCGTGAATGCCAACTTCTTGTTGTATCCATTCACTGTGAATTCATAGCCGTATGGCATCGATCCTTTTAGCGTGTATGTGCGGAGCTTTCCGGGTGTAGGCGTGTCAAACCAATGCCAAATCATCATTAAGTGTTCGGGGTTGTCAAAGTCGTACAAATGTGCATTCACATCGGCTGCCTCGCGGATAACTAGACCTCCGTGAACTCCGTCAGTTTCCTGTAAGCCTATTTGGAAAGGGTGAAAATATTGAACACGACATGATAATTGCGGTGAAAACTATAATTTGTTTTCTGCCCAATTATGTTCACGAAGAGATTTATGAGTTATAGTACTATCGGGTGATTAATTCATTTCCGCCCTTGTAATCCTTTTTGATTTGATGAGTCTATGTACAAGACTACGATATTACAATCCCCTATAATTTATTGAGGTTGTGGTTCACAATCGACTATAATTGAGGGGTCAGATGCAAGAAGGGTATATTACTTTTTCGTCCACCTTGCCTTGAAAGTACAACTTTGCATGCATGTAAAATAGGCGCCCATTGCCGCCCACTCGCAGTGCCCATGTGCAATGCCACCAACCTACACCAGCCACCTTACACCTGCTTTACATACTTCAAACAGCCGTTTTTTCAAAGAAGGAAGTCGGCCGAAAGAAATCGTATGCATCACGGGCGGAAGACGATTTGACTCGTGTGATAGCCTATCTCACACTCGTCGCAATCGCTTTTTCCGCCCTTGATACATAATGCACTATTGCCCTTGTAATTCTCTTGGATTTGATGAGTTTATCTACGTAATTACAATTTACATCTTATAATTAAAATTATTGTTAGCATGCTAAGAAATTGAGTGACAGATACGAAAGGCCGAAAGTACATTGTTTCATACAAAAGGTTACATGATTTCAGGGAACACGGTAGTTGAATAAATAAAGCAGTATGAAAATGACAAAATATAAAATTAACAGACTTGAAAAAAAAACCTGGAGAAAATTTTGCCACTTATTCTTGATCATTATGCTAGTTCAAGTTGGTTTGATCGGATCTGAGCCTGCGAAGATCTGGAATCCCCAATGGAGGACTAACAATAAGAAGGATGACTTCTTCCAGCATCCTATTCCGAAAGTGCTCCAATCTGATTTTCAATCATTCACTACCATACCACCGTAAGAAGCATCAGGTTAGGTAACTTATTGCATAAATAATGTATTTTCAGCTTTTTATATTCGTTGCTTATGTTCTTCAGCGCATACGAATGATAATTTCAATTATAGAGTGGGATAATGTAATAATGAAGGAGTATAAAATTAAAGATACATGGTATAAGTATAAATGAATAAGAAGTATATGTGATATCATCGTGATTGACGAAAATTCATCAATTGCACGATCATACTACAAATTGGTGCTCGAGAAAAAGACAAAGTTCTAAATAGGCTATATAAAGCAATCTGAGCCTTAAGTTTTGGCTAAAAAAATAGCCGCACACAGTCCCATGCAACTCCATGGACCCCTTGTCAGTCAAATCAATCTCATCAGGTTTAATCCCATACTTCCCATGTAGTCAACGAAAGGTTGCACATACCAACATGAGAGTGCCACATGTGAGTCCCGGCTGGTTCGGCTGTAAAATTATAGGTAAACGTGTTGCCCGGTAAAATAGGGCACTGCGTCAAGAACGGAACCCCGTCCATGTAGGGGGTGTCCATCTGACCCAATCCATGCCAATGAATGGTCGTTCCTTCGCTACCAAGTTTGTTGATGACTTTAACGTTAATGATGTCTCCTTCGCAGACCTAGAATTGAGTGTTGGTAAGCTCTCGATATTGAGATAACAGGTGTTAATAATTTGTCTTCATCCAATGAGGTATCAAATTTAACACATAATGAAGCAACAATATCATTGTTCTTGTTTTTCATTCAATTTTTGAGGCAATTAAGCCACACGTTACCTCTGACAATTGACGCGAACGTCGGTGATAAAAGTAAGCAAGACTGGCCTATGTTTTAGATATCTGCAGAGTGGCTACTTTTTCTCATTTTATCACTGATCGAAGAAATTTGAGCCAAACAATCCTTATTCAGCGAGCAGCGCAAACGGTAGGAGTAAGACAAATATGTTAATGGATTGCTCTACCTGAATGCTAGGTCCAGGAAGCATATGATTCACCACAGTAACTGTACGGCAATCACCACCAGCAGTGAGGCACCCGCCAATGTAGCAATCGTCTACGGTATATGGGCAATCGCCACACTGCTCAGACATTGTCAACCATTCAACTAGAGTAAACTCGTAATTACAGGTGCGTATGTCATTGGCGACGCATTCCCTGTAGCACTCGTGCGACGCTCCACCTGATCAATCAGATTATTTCATTTAACCAGCTAGTGGACTCGAAAAAAGCTACAGTTAGAAGGCGTCCCCTCGTACTCGTAGTATAATGTTGCCTTTCAAGACTAGTCCAAAAGTGGATATACCAAGGGAAAGTTCATTGTAAGCTTCATGTTTTATGCCCATTAAAACATGATATTTAGTATGATAAACTTATGCCACGTTACACACGCTAGTACGTATCAATTATTTGTAAGAAATGACTTACCTCTTACTGTTGGACTGGTGTTAGCGACAGCCTAAAAGAAATATGAAATATATAAGACTAAGTTTCTCGAGTAATATTCAATAAAAGCATCGTTGTTCTGAGAGCAAGAAGAAGACAGTCAAGGCTACTAACCGTTGAAGCATCTCCAAGGAACGGCAATGCTGCACAAAATGCAATATAAAGTAAGTGTCTCATCCTCTTCGCTGTTGAAACTGAAAACAATATTATTATCAATGAATGTACAGGGTGTTTCATTTTCATAGAAACAAGGAATTATGTTGGAAAGTAACAGTCGTTATTAAGAGAATTATCACCAACATCTTGGGTGCAAGAAACTTGGAACAAGTATAATCAAATTTCCATTACCCACAAAAATGCATTCATTATCTGATAAAGTAATGACAATGAAATCAGATATTATGGCCAACTGATTGTGAGTGCTATAAGTTTGAAAACAATCATACATCATATAGGAAATAGAAAATAGGTAATTCCGGAATTCACACGAAGATAAGATGAGAAGATTTTAAACAATAGTGGTACTTAGCGAGTAATTTGATATGTTTAATAAAGAAGTTCAAGTGTATCATTTTTCATTCCATTTTTGTGTTATTCATTGCACCGCCAGCTGCCGAGTAGGTAGTTCCACTCTCGTCAAATCTGTATATGATCATGTCAATGACAGTTCTATTTAATTAATTTGATTCGTGCCTAATTAGTATAATTTATTTGACAGCAAGAGTTATTTCAATACTTTTTTCGATGAATAATGCATTTCGACGGGTAGTTGAAGAATGAATGAAATTAGCGCAATGTTTTTCCACGTAAGGTGCTTTACGACCAGAAGAGGGTAACCCACATATATTTCTTTGATTTTGGATGAATTTGTTACCATAAGGGCATATCTGAAAATTTAACAGTTAGGCTGTCAGTCTTCGTCTATCACATGTCCCCGGCCAGTTCAAAGTCGCGCAGATAATTCTTATTCCTAAACCGGGTAAAGATCCAGAGCAAGTTACATCTTACAGATCGATCAGCCTACTATACCCATATTGTCCAAGGTATTGGAAAAACTGCTTGCACTAAGATTAAATGATATTATTAGGTTGAAAAAACTAATATACCCGACCATCAATTTGGATTCAGACAAGGACATCGCACCACAGAACAAGTTAACAGGGTAACTTATATGAAATAAGAAAAGCAATAGAAAATAAGGAGTATTTTTCTGCAGCATTCCTTGACGTTAGTCAAACCTTCGATAAGGTATGGCACAAACGGCTTTTATATGAGCTAAAAAAGTCTCTACCACTAAACTACTTTCTGCTTCTTAAATCCTATCTGACCGGACATTCCAAATCAGAGTGAATAACTCCATCTTTCCTCTGTACTTGATTAAAGCAGGAGTCCCATAGGGTAGCGTGCTGGGTCCTATATTGGTCTTGCTATACACAGCAGATCTGCCGCAATCGCACAAGGCGATCATCGCTACATATGCCGATGATACTGCAATTCTGGTACGTTGTTCCAACGCAATAATGCATCAAAGATACTACAGGAACATTTAAATCGCGCTCAGCTTTGGTACAAAAAATGGAGGATCTAAATAAACGAGTTCATGTCTACTCATGTCACCTTTACTTTAAGAAAGGGAAACTGCCCTTGGAAGCTTAGAAGGATGTACTGGCTGATTGGTAACAGATCGAAATTGTCACTGAATAACAAAATACTAATCTATAAAAGCATATTGAAACCAATTTGGACATACGGAATCCAACTTTGGGGTACTGCCTCTAGGTCCAATATCGACATTCTCGAAAGATTTCAATTAAAAGTATTAAGATCAATTGTTGCTGTTCCATGGTTCGTTCCGAATGAAATCATCCAAAAAGATCTAAATATTCCACTAGTTAAAGATGTAATCAAAAAGTGTTCGGTAAATTACAAAGAAAGACTGACTAACCATCCGAATTAACTAGCTAACAGGCTGCTGAAGGACGTTAAATCACCCTTAGGAATTGAAAGATTTAATCGTTTATAATCATATATTGAATAAATATATCTGAAAACATTGTCTGTGAATGAGTATGTATGTCGAGAGAAAGGATATTTATAAATATATATACAATATTATGTATAATATACAATAAGCTAACGTGTGAGTGAATTCTATTGAGCTATTCACTTTTCAAGTTATTATTCTTATCATACTAATTTTACTTATTGTCACCCACAGGTGACAGATTGTAAATAATTAATAAATGAAAAATAAAAAATATATTGTTCGCACACGAGTGCTAGTAATAAGATAGTCTTGTTGTGAGCGATTTGGCATCCAAAACTTAATTTGTCTGCCGCGCATTCGCATATTTTATTCAATACGATAAGAGATAATAATTGTTCAAATATTAAACCTGTAACGCTATAGGCCTATGAAATAGTACATTATGTGACTAGGGAGGAAAGTTGATCTTTTTTGACGGGTGCGAAGTTCACGCTGGAACGGCAAACTTCCACGAGTTAGGAAAGACCATTCTCTCCCGAGTCGCATACGCTATTTTTTATCATACATTTTATTCATACCGGAGGTAATGATGAAGAAGTAATAGTAGAGCATTTCGAATATACGTATGCGTGAAGATGTAGTGAGGCATATGAGCAGCTTCTTTCCCGATCCACAGGCATAGAAAAGTATGGCGTTTTCATGCGCCTGTGGTAAAAACTACTATTTTTTCGCAAAATGTAGACTTTTCTTCACATCGGTCACCTTTTATCTATTTTTATTTTGTTGAGTATGAGTCAACCGTAGATCTGATAAGTAATTGGGAGAAGTCCATACATTGAAACTAAGGATAGTTTTTTTCTCGAATCTTTTTTATATTTTTGAAAATGAGTTGAAATATTTCTATCAAATTTTTTGATATATTTCTGAAATCTATTACTAAATTGTTTTTTCAACAATAGAAAAAATTTGTGTGAAACATATTATTTCTATTCCATTCTTACAAATATATTTAAGATATATTATAGTGACGTTTTTAAGAAATATTGAATGGAATATTTGTGAAATATTATGTTCTTGTCAATGATTATAACTTATCGGCTTTAGAACAAAATCAATTTCCTTACCTTATCGGGTATACGAGAGATGGCACAATTCGCAAAATCACAATAAAAATATGGTTACAATAAGCGATGATATAGTTTTAACGAAACTTACCGGTAGTGATAAGATAGCTGTATCTGGTATCGTAGAAGACGAATAAATGTTCTGAGAAGAAACGGCACGGAGTAATGTCTAATTTCTGCCACAGGCGGGCAGAGAAGAATGGTTGAGCCCGCTGGTCCCGGAAATTTAACGGCGAAATTTAACGGGTGGCCGTCGCCGTGACTTGGTTGTGCCGTGTGAAATTGGTGCCGTGTGATATTATAGCAACTCTAATGGAAAAGATCAGCCTCCGAATCTTTCGGCAGTATCTTGATATATTATCTTATCTTATATCTTGGCAGTATGTATTTCCATGATACTCACTATGATTTTCGGAGATGATGCTGGAACAGCAAAGTCATCTGAAGTCTATCCCGCTACCTACCCTATAATAGTGAGATATCGACGAGTCCCACAATAGAGCGCTATCTCAAAAAGACGGATACAAAACGGCATATGTCCAACAACACGGAGGTGGACATAACGCTCTTTCGTTAGTATCCGTCGATATATGCTCGAGTATCAGTTGCACAAAAAATTATACAAAGTCATTTTGTATATTTCTGAATTTTTATACCATTTTACGAAATATACAGTACCTACCGCTCAAAACTATCAATACATTGGCAGACGAACTGGGATTTACAAAAATTTTGTTATGTCTGCCGAAAACTGTTGTACTGCAAGTATAGAACTTTTTGAATAGAAAGTTCGAAGAAGAGTAGGTAATAATTAAAGCTTTTGTTCTGTATTGTCCGTTTGTGTTCATTTTGTTTTTACTGAGTTCTACAATAATATGAAAAATTTCAATTTTCGGGGTTTTCTTTTATTGTATTGAAAGCGTGCATTTTTGGAAAAAATCAGCTAAGCTAGAATTTTTTTATCTTCTTTTAGCTATATCGATAACTCCGAAATTATTGTCTCGAAATAAAACTGAAAAAAAAAACTTTATAGAGGAAAAATGTATGTAATTTTATTACATGCTAAATATGAGGAGTTTTACGCCAACTTGGTGATAATGATTCTGAAACAGTGTACTTTTTGGATCTGTTTGAATCTTTTGTGTACGATAATACTATTAGAATATAAGCGGATATCCATTTCGGGATTGCGAGATTTTCTACGGTGGCCAAATATATACATTTTTCAATTTTCTGATTTTTTGAGGCCATCGCTTCCACGGACCTTTACATAAGAAAAAAGGAGGGCAAAAATCACGGAAATTACCCTTTGTCTGTATCATCTTGTATCATCACGGATGTATCCCGCAAGTCACAGAAGTGTCCTGGGGGCGTTTACATCCCTACACAAAAAGACCGATAGAAGTCTGTCCGGTTTTATACCAAAGGATAGAAACGGACAGAGTACAATTCGGTTTCTGTTGAAAATCCTATACGAAATCCTATACAGTTCTATCGATTCCTATCAGGCTTTTTTACCAGGGATCAGATTATCTGTAGTTCGTGGACGGTCTCGTACATGTCTCCATATTCGAACACTCAGAAGTCTCCACTATGAGATGTCAAAGAGACATATTATCTTAAACTTTATGAGAAAAATACCGTTTGGGCATTATAAGTATCAGTCGCTGGATTTTTTCCAAACAAGTAGGAGTGTACACTGACCCCCAAAGTGTGCAGCCGAACGTACCTACATCTTGTTTTGAGTTAGCAGCACCGCAGACTCAAGAAATACAATTGTCTTGCTCTGATTGGTACCGCCATTTTTAGGTCTGACTGCTAAAACGCAAACGTGGTACTGTATATGAAAGCCGCAGTTTAATGTGTGTATGTGTGTGTGTACACGCATAGTTCAGGAAAAATCTATTGTCTCGCTATAATTGGTCAAACCAAACCAGCAAATGGCGTATTTCCGGGACATGCTTTGACTACTACTCCGCGGTCTTGACTCTGCTTGTGAGACTCTAGGCAATACCAGGCTTGAGAGCCCCCACAATGGAGGGTGCAGCGGCGCAAATGAAGCTAGGAGTGCTAATATATCCGACGACATGTCAGTGTTACGTGCATCTTACGATTAGCTTTGGCAATACGGTGTGATTGAAACGTCGGTCAATAGTATATACTTTATGCGGCATGTCCGTAAACCAAGTCTTTTGCAGTCTGACTGATGATTTTAACAATCCTGATTGTGAGCCGAAGCCCGAAGGCCAGCTGTAGGTCGTACGTGAGCCAAAGGCTGGAGGTGAGACGAAGGCGTGCTAAAATCACCGGTCTCGCGGAAAATTGGTTTACGGGCGCGCCCCATACATTATTTTATGTCAGTGCGTACGAAAAGCCACGATCCCAACCTCGCCTCGTTCGGTTACAACTGAGGGTCGAGTCACTCACGAGTAAACTCCTAGAGAAACAAATACTACTAGTGCTAACTATTTCATTACATTTCTGTTTTTAATTAGGTTATGCAAAAATTCATTTCGTAAATACCGTAGATACGTTATTAATAGGAAGAATATCGACGGCTAGGCGGAAGAAGAGCCTATCTCAGAAAATCCGCGAAGAAGAGTCTAACTCGGCGGAAGCGCGCAGAACGACCTATCTCAGAAATCCCGCGAAGAAGCACTTATTTCACCTTTAATCGCAGAATATGCTATCTCACAAAAATATTTCGCTTTGAAAATTTTGTAGTGGTACCCCTGCAAGCGGAAGCATTTATTTAAAAATTGGGTCCACTCTAGTGCCACTATGTCGTTTACTACAATGTAAGAATAACAATAGAATTAAGAATTTGAGTACGTTCAGGCGTATGAATTATCAGCGGTACTCGCTCTTTATTTCATGCGGGATTTCATGATATTTCCATGCTACTCGCTTTTTATCGTCAACTATATTTTGTAGAATTTAACTCATTTGACCAAATGAAACTGCTTACAGTTTTCTTTCTAGATTTTTATTTTACTTACTCGAATTTATTGCAAATCGTTAGTTTAGATTAAGTTTTGATACTCGAGCGTTACTCGAGAGTGACTTGCTCCTCGATCTGAGCGAAAAAAAGTATTTTTCAACGAATATCGTTATAATTTTCGCTTTCGACTCGGCTTATGAACTCACATTCGTTGGAAAATACGTTTTCGGCCTAGAACGAAACATATCATTATACGGAATCTGTATGAAGAAGTCGCTCTGACGACTATTCCACTTTGTGACATGACACAAAGTAAAAATGATAAAAAGACCTAAATTGTAATTCAGTCGGCCCAAATCGGTGTAATGTAAATCCATGCTTTGCACTTGAGCATGAAAAGTTGGGTACAAATGATTTATTGTACGAATTTTCACCAGGTTGATTATATCTGAGATATTGATCCGCAAAGAACACATTGCGGAATTATGGATACAAGAAGTTTCATTTTTAACCCTTAGGTAATAGATATGTCTATCGAATATCTGCATGTTTGAGAATTCAGGATGAAAAAATTTTCATTGATTGTGAGCTGGGAGTATTAACTCGTTTGTGTTAATTATGAAAAAATAGAATTTCTGATCGTAAGAGCGAAGTCTTGTGACTGGTCGGAGTTGATTATTCAATAAGAAGTTATCAATTGCTACCCCAAAGCGTTTAACATGCTGGTGGCATAAGCCAAAATAACTTACACAACTCCAATTATATTTCTTTTGGTCTTTTCGCCGAAGTTTATCTTTTTCGATGTTTTTTTTTTTTTATAAAGTTTCGTCTTAGATTTTTGAATCGTAATTCTATGAATGCTCCGCTTTTCAGTTGAAGAGTATATCTATATAAAATATTATACGTCAATATATAATTAATGAAAGGAATAAATAAAGGTAAGAGTGACAAAGCGTTGCGTATCAAAATATGTAATAAATAAAGACAATAAAAATAAAACTAATAATAAATTATACGTTCCGCGGAATTTACTGTGAGGCTGTAGAAATTCGACAAATATTATTCCACCTGTCAGTTGACACAAGTGTGTAGCGAAACGCATTCCGATATCAAATTCTAAGGTAAATCTAAATTATATAAAATATGTAATCATATTATTCGGTACCTACGTGAATACTCAATTAATTTTCATATCTGTTTTTTAACATTTTAGTTGACGATTAAGAACCTAGCTGAAAGACTTATAATGTACGCGAAGGGAGGCAAAATGAGCGCCCCTAAAAAAATTTCGTATTTTTCAAAATTGAAAATCTTTTTGAATTCCATTATTTAATTCTAATCTATTTCTAAAATTCTATTCAATCCAACGCGCCCACTTACAAAGGCGTTCGTCCAAACTCCGTCAGCTTTTACTACTATATCCTGAAATATTTATTTCTCAGAGCACACCTCTTATTTCGGTTGGAAATCATGCCTTGTTCCACAAAAATTATACTTTCCTATTCTTTATCTGCAATGATTTATCATTATTCCTATTCAACGATCCCCATTTCACAATAAGCTGCTCTTCATGTGTATTCAATACTGCAATATTGTCTGTGCGCTTAGAAAGAATAATCATTCGACTGATTATAAAAAGAAATTTTTTCAAGTTTGTAATATAAGTGTACAAACACGATTTTTGCAAATGGTATAAGGTTCCTGATCGCGCGAGCGGTTGTAAATTCCAGTACTGACATTAATGCCAACATAAAATCATGCGCTCGTTGTAGTCGATTTGCGGACTTATAGGAAAATTTCGGTGGGCCCAGAGCCCCCCAGCCTATCCAGTGGAGGTATGCATTCTGGGGTGAAGTTGCGAAGCAGCTATGAGCTATACCTTGCCCTTGCTCTTGCAATAAAGATATATCATTATTATATAAGTATAAGTCTTATTAAGATTAGTATTAATTCGTGATCAAAAACGAAAGACGTATAGCACAGCAAATTCCGTTGTCCGCAACTGAATCAATAGAGCAATAGAATTATTGCGTTTGACATCAGTAAATATGTACGGAAAAAATTCCCGCACAGAAAAATCTGCTCAAATAAGCGAGATATTCGACATTGCAATACCTGCTGTGTTACATAAGATCCGTATATAGAAGCGCGTGTATAGTGGCATAATAATTAGTGATGAAATGACCACTGCTTTGATTTAGTAAGTTTCTATATAAGCTACAAGAATTTATTCGGCAAAAATTTTGTCATTTGGAAGTAGTGAGTGGGATGAAAAATTCATTTCCTTGTCAATTTTTTGCGCGGAATTTGATGATCATGAAATAAAAAAGTGACCATTTTTTCGAACCACTTTTTGATTTCTTTTTATGTCCGAAAAATTTTGAATAAATCCATCCGTACTATCTTGAAGAATATAATTCTACATTTAGTAAAAAAAATCACTAAGTATAGTCATTGGATTGATTTTGCGATTTGTAATACATTTTAGGAAGTAACATCATCTTTATTTGTCAAAAATTCGTCATCATCAATCTATCGTATTTATTTAGATCAAGAACTAGGATGATATCAATATTTTATTCTATTTTTGATTGTATTGATTTGATGTTTCACGTCGACTCTGGACGAGGAAGAGAGAAAATTTCTCCATCATCATTAGATACGATAATAAGATTCAAAATAACGATACGAATTAAATGAACAGGTACAGTCAATATTTTTTTATCAACAAGATATAGAAAGTAGCAGTTTTCGATACAAGTGTGCAAAGGTGGCATTCGCGTACGAGTGTGGAGGGGGACACGATCTTAGAGGTACATCGAAGCTCGAAGACGAGCCGAAAGGCGAGAGTCCTTTCTCCACACGACTTAGGAAATTCCACTTTTGGCATACTACTATTTCACTGTTAGCAGTACGCAAAGTACTTTGCGTACAGTTTGCAAAATACTTACCGCTCTGCGAACGTGCGAAACACTATTTCGGCTATCTTATTGTTAAACGGTAGCGAAAGGGCATTTTCCATGTATGTGTGACGAAAAAAATTGTTTACCATCTTCACATGAGAACTGTAAGAATTATAGAGTCATAATATTATATTAATAAGAAAATATATGAATGTTTTGCGAAATCTGTAGCCATAAAAATTGAATTTCTCTTAATGAATTTTAGCGAAAAAAGTGAAAAAAAATACCGATTTTGTATGTACAATAAAAGTGTATTCATCTGTTTCTGATCCTCCACGTGCAGTCCAACTAAGTTACCTTGAATTTCTCATCAGGTGAGCTTGAAATCAAATATTTAATTAAGGCAATAGTAATTGCCGCGGAAAAAGTATTCATTCAACACGACAGACTGCTAATAAATTAACGCATCACATGACAGACGTAGCGGACCAAATTTATTGTTTGCAACTGTATCAATAAAGTGAACCAACATTGAATTTTATTCGAACAATTTCCTTATGAGAGAAATATATTCCTGGACTCAGGACTATTCAGCAACTAATGCACTATAATATTATATGTTCATTGGTAATGCGGTCACATGCAGATAACATTCTACATCCCGTAAAGATTCGTGGATGCGCAAAATGGGGAACCCCAATTATAGACAATCCATAGGACAATTTACACTTTGAGCTGATTTTATTTTGTCTTCTTTATAAAATTTTACAAATGAAACTCGTTCAAATCGGCTCAGGGTGTAACTTGTACTATGAATTGCCTATAATTCCGGGTTCCTATGTGGCGCATCCACAAATCTTCACGGTATACAGCGCAGTTATATGTATATGAATATCTACGTTTGAATCGCATCGTGTTTTAATTTTTGTGAGAAATGTTTCATCGATTTCATTCAATAAGCATATCGAAGACGCGAAACAATTTTGTATTTTCCTTGAAAACTTGACGATTTACAAGACAAAAATATAAAAATACAATCTTCGCAGTAAAACCTTTCCTATAGCGCAGTATAATACATATTGTATAATATATATATTATATTATGTTTAAACATAATATATATATATTATGTTTATCCATTTATACTAGCGTTTTTCGGAGTTGGAAAGATTTTAATACGAAAAATGTCTACTCCTTAGATCAGGAGAACATCTGACCGAAGGAGGTGTGCTGAAAATTTGGGGGTGTGGATAGATAGACATGCATACGTGTCTTCATACACGTCTCCTGTATACCTATTTCCGAGTGTCGCAACAGCCGGCTATTTTTTAGCGTCTGATGTTAGGCGATAAATTTGCGTCCCACACAAATGTCACGCAGGTTGAATGTGGTTAGGCGCCCCGATTTTTGGGTAAAAATTAGTTCGCTCTTCTGACAGCGAGATGACGAGAGCATCCACTACCAACCGTTAACAATCATTGCGAATGGATGAGAGAGTAAGAACTACGTCTTCGATTTCTTATTTACCAGCAAACTTGAGTAAACTTTCAAGGAAATGAATTATGAGTTCCTTAGTTTATGTGCGAATAGGAAACAGTTATACGAGTTGCAATTACCGAGGACAAGACAATTATCTTATAGCGGGTCGCAACTTACGGCCTATATAGACAATGCCCGTATAGAAAGAATCATAGTATTCTGACTCCTAAAACTTTGTTCAATTATGCGCATTAACTGAAAAATCTATTTATTGTTCGGTTCGAATGGACTTCAATAATTATACCTAAGTTTAATATTTTACATAAAATAAACTTTGTTTCGATTCGGGATATTTAAAAATAGGATTTCGTAATCAATTATTCATTCACCGAAGTATATACCTATTCACATTATAAGGTACAATAAAATTCTTTTTCAAGTTTGTATATCAGTTTAATAACGAGTTGGTATAAGGTATTAATATATAAGGTATTATATAAGAGCTTAAATTTCTAAAGTTCACTTAAGAATCTCTATTTTGCGCCAGATTTACTTGCGACTGATTACAGACGCGATTTTGAAGTATGTACTACAAAATTGAACTGTCCTATGTTCATACATTTTGTTTTACTGAGGCAGAGCAAGCATGTTCATGCATACCTATATCTGAATGATATATTAATTCAAAATTTCTTGCCACAAGTAAAAATAATCAACGATGATTTATGCGGAATTTGATTATATGTATGAGAATTCTGCTACTTATAGTAATGAAGAACAAGTAAATAAAGTAAACAAGTATAGTAAAGAAGAACAAACATGTTGTATACTTTGTATGAAAAGTAATGCCATTTTAGATAAATACATGACTTAATTCGGGTGGTATGTATGTACATGTAAATACACTGGTTACTTTAAAAGCTGCTCACCAGCTCTTTTTTTACTACTTATGATGTTACAGTTTCTAGATGCCCATTATAAAGCATTTCAGTAAGGCGTTACCTCAAGTGGGGTAGACATACAGATTATGGCGACTGGTCCAACAGTCATTTTTCTAATAATTGTATTCTGCCTGGCATACATACTTCTTCTTCTTGATCCTTTTTGGCTTATCTCCGTCAGGAATGTAGCCTAAGTCTGCCTGACATAGAGTTCACATAGAATATGCGTCTCAAAAAGCGATAAATCCTTATCCCACTGGTTTTAAAGAAGCGGGAAAGCAATTACGTAAACGATACCAAACGCACTAGCTTTACAAAAATATACACGCTCAAATGCGGAGCAGCGATACCAGAACTCCTGCATTTACTCCAGACATTTGGAACTTATCCAATAACGGCAATAAAACAACATGGATGAAAAACCTTTGTTGACTAACATGAAAATAAAATTAAGGGGCAGTAGTAGTTGTTGACCTTTGTACGTGTATTTTGATTTGAGCTCTGAGATGGGCTGCAAACTAATTTTTGCTCCGTAAAAAACTAATTATAAGTTTAATACTGACTAATTTATGTCAACAGTAACTGCTATATAAGTACTGAGTGTCTAAAACTGTTAGCATAGCCAAAAGTCGATTTATTGGCTTTCAGATTGTTCGGCAGCTGCCAGCATTTTTGAAAATTCGGAATTCTGGTTACTCAGTAAATTTGACGGAGTATCAAATTCAAGTACTTTGCCACTGTCCATTACCAGGATTCGGTCAAGAGACAAAACTGTTTGTAGCCTATGCGCAATAGTCAGTATTGTGCAATCGGAAAACTCCTGCTGAATCGTCTTCTGAACTGCAATCTCAGTTTCTGGATCCACAGCAGCAGTTGCCTCATCCAGGACAAGTATCTGCAATCATTGTAATTATTCAAGCTATAAAATTTCCGACAAGGTCTGTTGGCTTAGGAGAAATCCATCGGTGCGTTTGAAATTAGAATCTAAATATAATATGTAAGAGACGGTAGAATAATTGATTTTTGTAAAAGGAAAAAGGCGATTTATCTTGTCCAATAAGTTAGAATAAGAACCTTTGTGTCTCTGAGCAATGCTCTCGATAAGCATAGAAGTTGTCTTTCACCCACGCTCAAGTTGTCACCTCCAAATCCAACGGATGCATCAAGCTGACCACTTATAGATTGCACTCTAGTTTTAAGCTCGGTTTTTTCTAATGCTTGCCATATTTCCGCGTCACTGCGAAGTTTGAATGGATCTAGGTTTGACCTGGAAGTATAAAACGGGAGTGATTCGGCCGTTTCTTGGTTGTTCATTTTTTTTTCTTTTTTTCATCTACTAATATGTAGGTATCTACCTAATGCTTCCACTAAACAATATTGGATCTTGTGGAATTATCGAAAGCTTAGTCCGCAATTGGCTAAGGCTTATTTCAGCTATATTCACATTGTCTATTTCTATTTTTCCTTCTGCCAGTTCAACCAGTCTAAATAAAGCCACGGTAAGAGAACTTTTACCTGACCCCGTCCTTCCAACAATACCTAAGATATGAAATTTCAAGTTATAAATAATACCGGGTCAAAGATAAGCTGAAAAAATTTTCAAAAGTTTTGAAATCGAACCAATTTTTTCTCCAGCATCGATAGTGAATGAAATGTTCTTTAAAACCAGAGGAGAATCATCTCCATATGCCATGCTAACGTCTGCAAACTTTATTTTTGCTGCTGCTGGCCAGGACGATGGCGGTTTCACGGTAGGTTGATGCGTCTCTCCTTCAGTTTTCAGACTCTAAAATTTATAAAACTGGAAGTAAATCATTGACCATAACTGTTCTCCAAGACTTGAATTGTCATGCATGAGGAAAAGTCTTCAGGATCTACTAAATGCAGTGAAAGGCTTACTTGTATATAGTTGTTTATTGTTTCTACGCTAATAAATCGAACTTCTGTATCCGATATTATTCTTATAGTATGCTGAAAGACACCGGAGATGTGTATAGCATACGACAAAGCCAGGCCAGCTAGGGCTGGCGATACTTGGTCCCGTAAACATATCACGGAGATTGCAGTAATGGCAGTTATTATTATTGCAAGAGCATCAATTCGTATTGTAAGCCATCTCATCGCTATGAAACACATGAACATACACTTACTATTTTCATCAAACATGTTCATAAACCTGAAATAGAATAAAATTATTGTACAGTCTTGAGCGATTCGAGGTAATAGGTATCTGACGATGTGTTCTTACTTTGTCAGAAAATCAGCCTCTTTGCCAAAAGCATGAATGGTACTAAGCCCTTGAACTGTCGTTGTAACAAAGCTAATAATTGGCCCACGAGACTTATTTTCCATGCGTTTCAGATCTCTGACTGCCACTCTAAACAGAACATAAAGCAGATTGCAATCTAGCGCATACGTTCATTCTTTGCACTGAATTAATTTGTATACAAGTATTTTTACCTGAATATATTACTAATGAAGTAATAGACAAAACTAAGAATGCACAGTGGTAATATGAACCATGGGAATACTATGGTTATGATCAGTACAGCGAATGCCATCGTGAATATATTTTGCAGTATATTCATAAGGGTAGTTGGGAGCCTGCTGTCCACTGAAAATAAAAACTATCCATCGTTTCAGTGTTCAATGATAAAGATTTTGCCGATTCCAATGCACATGGGTTTTTCAACTTGCGAAGAAAATATAATCAAGCTCAAATAATATAGTGTAGACATAATCATGAATTAAACAAGAATCTTTTTAGAGTGAAATGTTGAGAGTACCCTTTGATTTTGTAGAAATTGGCTAATAAAGTAAGAAAATAGCCAGCAAACCTTCATCCATATCTCTACTGAACATGTGTTGTATTCTTCCAGTTGGAGTTGTATCAAAAAATCTCATTGGACATGCAATTATTTTTTTGAACAAGTCGTTGTGCAGCTTAGTCGAAGCTCCTACAGAGGCTTTAGTGAATGCTATAGTACGCAGTAGACTTGCCAGTAATATGAGTCCGATTGTGGCACCATAGACCGTTTGGTAATACCCAAAATTAGGATTATCATTTATATTTGTAGAGATTACGGTCACATTATTTTGCACAACAGTAGTATTCTAGAGAAAAAAAAATAACAAATTTGAAAATTCGATTCGCATTCAGTCCGAATCGCGCTGGTGTACTCAGAAGATGATATGTAACAAGTTTTTAAGATAGAAAAATTCTCATAACTATGTAATGATTGACTGAAAATTTAGCATGATCTTTACACTTACACCACTGCCATCTTTTATCCACAATGCGAGCCACGAAGAGCTGAACGCAATACTTCCAACAGTCAGAAAAAATGTGAGGATCACCAAAAAGGAGAAACAGTAGCCACCCGCTGCGACCATGTATGCATGATACGTAAGTGCCTTTATGGATCCTCTTTGAAGACTTTCATCTACAGTTAGCCGTGTGCCTGGGAAAGAATAGGATCAGTATATTTCGACTATTGTATACAGGTTGAATACCCATCGTATGAGCACATGGAATAAAGTTCACGTGGCCGCGAGTTCAAATCTCAATCAAGAATAATCGGTGTTGAGAGAGTTCGCGAATAGATAAAATCAGTATTCAAGACTAATTTTTGAAGGATTTCTCCTCATTGTACTAGTGGTTGTTGACAACAATATCGGACATGTGTTGTTTACCTGCAGGGCTATTAGATTTCTTGACAATGTTTGCACCAAAATCAGAGGTATCATAACCGATAGAACCTCGATGTTCCTCATCATCTGACATAATGACATCCAATTCCAGTTTGGGCTGGATCATCTGACTGAGAGAATGAGCCATTTAGAAGCGTGAAATAAGCTGTTAGTTATAATTGAAAACGTGTTTGATGCTTACTCCGCAGGGTCCGAATTCTCAGGTTCATTATCGATCGAAATAGCCGTGACCATTGACGCATATTCACCGTCCAGTTTAATTAGGTCATCATGCGTGCCGTGTTCTATGATTCTGCCATCGCGCATCATGTAAACATCGTCACAGCGATGCAAATACTGAAATAAATTGGAAATGTGTTAAAGGAGCAATGCTGAAAGATTTTTGCAATATAAAAATGATATAATACTGGACTTACTTGAATCTGATGAGTAACAAAGAGAACAGTTTTGTCGCTCAAAGCTTTAAGTATCAAGTTATCAAAAATATAGGATCCTACTCGTGAATCGACGGCGCTTAGAGGATCGTCCAAAAAATATATATCACTGAAATGAAAATGTATGGGCTGAGGAAACTTGAATCCACTCATGCTCTCTGCAGCAACAGAACAGAACAGAACAAAGACTCTAAATTTTCAATCCAAACATACCAATCGGCATAAAGTGCTCTGGCCAATGCAACTCTCTGCTTTTGACCACCGGACAAGTTGACTCCTTTTTCTCCAATCTCTGTTTGATCGCCTCCAGGCATAATTCCGATGTCCTGACTCAAGTTGCAAGCATGAATCACCTTGTAGTATCTTCTGCGGTCAAACTTTGCTCCGAACAGTATGTTCTCTCGCAAAGTAGTGTTGATTATCCAGGCTTGCTGGCTTACATAAGCGCACGAGCCATCCCTCATGACCTGTCCCTCGGATACTCGAAGCTGTCCCAAGGCAGCTAACAAGAGGCTGGACTTCCCACTACCGACCTGACCACAAATTCCAACCAATTTGCCTTTTGTTGCCTCAAATGATATGTCAAAGAGAACGTTAATGTGCTCAGCATCATCTGCGGGCTTGTTCAGTTTCTCCTTTTCACTGTCATCCGCTAAACCTGCTTTTTCATGATTCCTGCAAAACAGTGATACTGTGTCATAAGGAGAAGTAACGTGATGATCAGTCGTGAGAGGGTTTGGTAATTTACCGTTTCTTGCCATGTGCTTGAGGACTTCCCTCATTTTGAAGAGCATAAGTGTTACATGCAAATGTTCCGTGACTAATCACAACAGCTTGAGATTTAAAAATTGGGTTTGAAATCGAACAGTTGCCATCAGCTAAAAGTAATATGCTCTGCATAATAACAGTACAAAGTTATTAAATTGATAGTATTAATATCACAGTGAATATAACTAAGATGCAGATGATTGATGGAACATACTGCTATGGATGCAAACGAATTTTCAAGCAAATATGCACTACTATGTTCGCAGAGTTTAGTTTAAAGTTAAGTTCTTAATCAGCAAGTAATAAAGCAACATATAATAACGTAGAGGTTCTAAACTTCATGGGTGAATGGCAATGCTGCTCAAAAATGTACAGAATATCTTATGCTATCGGAGGTGGACTCGAAAGGGTTACATGAGTCCAAAGCCTAGGATTATAGATTAGCTACAAGAACAATGTATCTAAGTAACAAGATCAGCTTAGACTTTGCGAGCAGAAGCGAGGAAAGCTATGAAATTATGGAATGATGAATGTTCATGCAATAGGCTAATAACGATATAAGACATAGTAAACAGAAGTTGGAAGACCTTTATCCTATTAAAGGCAACAATGCTATCCACGATCGCCTGTGAACCTTCCCTAAGATGTGACAAGGCCTGTTTGATTTGAGTTCCAAAGAATGCGGAAAGTGGGAATGCCTGTGAGATATATTTGGTATATTATTTATCGGTTTCAACGAATAGGAAATACCTATGATAAAACATATTCTGAGAACTAAGTGAAGTTATTTTGCATCTTCATATCTGATATGCTGAAAAAATTGGCTAATATTTATACACCTTATCAGGAATAGAAGTTCTTAGAACTTGATAAAGCAAATTATCGCTGAATAACTTAATATTTTACCTGTGCTGCAGTTAAATTATTTCCATTGGCCAGGTGAGCAAGAAACGTTATGATCGTAGAGATAACTGGAATAATGGGTGCCATACAAACGCTGAAACATTGACAATAAGAACTCTTGACGAGAAACCGCTGTTCCCTCTTCCGCGTATCTAAACACGTTACGAAAACTGTTGTAATTCCGATTTGAGCAATGAATCTTTCAGCGGTAGAGAAAATAATGTTCATAGGGGATGAAGTGGCTAGTTAATTATGTACCTAAAAGATCTTGGCTGAAACGTTTTTCCCAGGCATACATCTTGATCAACTTTATGCATTCCAGGATTTCATTCATGAGCCTTATTCTTGTGTCAGAAATCATCACTGTTTTACTTCGGAAATATCTAATCAGATCGGATATTTTATACTGTAAATGGTGTTCACAATTAATGCATAAAGTGATGTGGGAGCTTACATAATAATGTATAGAATAAAGACTGTACTTCAAAGTATATAACTGCAGATACTAATCGCAACTGACCTGCAGAATGTAATATAACAGGAATGCTGCCATTCCGAGAAGCGCCATGGGGCTGAACAGCCAGAGAATATAGAAGATTGCCCACACTACCATTATTGGACTTCCAACAATCAACGGCCCGTATATAACCATATCACATATTCTCTGGGCATCATTGGCAAATATATTGATCACCTGTTGAATGAAGTTTACAAATATTATTATGTATAACGAATGAATGATCTATAATAATAATACGATTGATATATGGGCGGTTCCATGTGAAAAAAATGGTTCAAGTTATTGTTGAAAATTTACTGTCTAGAATGATTGTTTTTATGCTGGCACCGCCCATAGTAATTCAAAGTAACTCGACGGATACTTAGCAAAGAATTTTACCTCCCCGATACCTTTGCTTCCCAAATTATTCAGCCGAATGATTTTTCTGTACAGTAACGTCATACACGCGGATCTTAGTCTCAAGCCTGTTCT
Source organism: Rhogogaster chlorosoma (assembly GCA_944452935.1). NCBI lineage: Eukaryota > Metazoa > Arthropoda > Insecta > Hymenoptera > Tenthredinidae > Rhogogaster > Rhogogaster chlorosoma. Next base: position 27,460,639 of record OX101797.1, read on the forward strand.
GTAATTCAGTCCCCATGTCCAGGAAAAAAACACCGAGCGTAAGGCCTCAGCTCCAGTTAGCAGACACACCCACTTAATACCTTCCGCCCAAGTCCCGTTGCCCGATTGAACATATTCAAGCAGCCCTTGCATCAACAATGTCTGGAAATTGAAACTGTGTTGAAGTGAAGAGTCGTAGCTTACTGATCGATCAAATAACGATTAAGTGATGAAAATGAACAACTCACAGGGTTGAGGATACCAAAAGTAATACTCAGAATGAATACGACACTGGAGCCAAAAAGTCTTGTCCGACAAAATCTCCAGGCTACCCTAAAGAAAGAAGCCTTTTCTGGTCCTTTTCTGGCCAATTCATCGTTCCATAGCAGTTCTAGTCTGATGAAAGTTTCGCTTATTAGATTTTCTCAAAATTTGGAAATATTTTCATAAATAAATGAACATATATATTATATATGGGGCATTCCACCCCATCTCGACTAGTGTTAAACATTGACCATCTGGAAATCATTCTAGGCTTTTTTCTAACATTCTACTCGGTGAAAGACGGTTTCAAATTTTTTTTTAGATTTCTTTAGCAAGCTGTTTATTATTTTAAAATTTTTGAAGTTGATTGAGAAAGCCCATTGTCAAAAATCTGAAAATATTCTCAAAAATCCAGTGAATGACATAGAAACAGCCACCAAAAATGTGGAAAACAATGTTTTCAACTGTTTTTTTATTTTTTTCATTCAACTCGAAATTTTGGAAATTTTGAAAATTGAAATCGACCGTGCCACGGAGATCAATCGACTCTCGTTTGACCCACACAATTTTTCCCATACGACATTACCCAAATTTATCTCTGTGAAACTGTCAATTTCAATTTTCAAAATTTTAAATTCCGAATTGAGTGAAAAAATAAAATTGAAAAAAAATCAATTCCACATTTTTAATGATAGGGTGCTGTATGTCATTCACTGGAGTTTTGACAATTTTTTTACTTTTTGAGAATGGGATTTCTAAATTAACTTCAAAAATTCATGAAACATAAACGGCTCAATAAAAAAATTTAAAAAAAAAATCTGGAAGGATTTTTCACTAAGTAGAATGTTAGAAGAAAACCTGTAATGATTTCGTCATGGTCAGGGTTTAACACTAGTCGAGTTGGCGTGGAATGCCATATATATATTTCTTGGGGAATTAATGAGAATTCTCTGAATATTGATTCATATACATCCGAGAAATTTTACAGTTAATATAATCAAGTGGCAAGATACCTATCCGTATTATAGCTACAAGTATCATAAGGAGATACAGATGGTAATTCTTCCATTGTTATTCCTTTCCTGTATGCCTTGTAGATGTACTTTGAAATCCATGAGAAACTTATGACGGAAAAAAGGCCCGCGTTATCTATAGGCATCGTTTCCTTATTGCTGTAATTTATAAGGTAGTAAATTAATCAAGCTACACTATATATACTGGATAAAAATTGAAAAAATATAAATCAAACAAAATGTAATCTTGTGCAGTTAAGAGATAAGTATGTTAAATATGTTCTTGGAAGTTTTCTCACAAGTGATCATTTTTCTCTCTTTATAATTTGAAAAGAAATGCGAAAAATAGTTCCTAAATTCTAATGAGGTGAACGACTGCTGTTTTCTTAACATTTTATGATTACTTTCCACTCCGGCGAATCGGTATCAAATTTTTCAGGGAATTGTTGTAACGATCAAATCCTCTTCCTGGCACATATTTCCAAGGATGTTCATCTTTTTCTTCCGTATTCTCCACGAACCTGTTGGGTAGAATGATTCATTGCCATTTATTGTATCTCACATTGTGACCATCCATTCTTCTAAAAAATACAATCCATATCTGCATTCAAATAATTCTGGGAGCCATTATCCACCACGTTTAGGAAATAATATTTTTTCAAATCAGGAAAATAAACATAAGGAAAATATCTTTCACTTTCGAATAGGGCTCAGCATGATCGTATTCGGACACAAAATTTTTGTGATTGAAAATAAAAGAATTAAAAACGATGTTCAGTTTGACGTTTCAAAACTTCACAAATAAATAACGGTTCGGAGAAAAAATCTGGAGAAAATTAGAAGTCGATGTTAGAATTGGGATAATCGTACAAAAAATTATGAATTAAATCGATAATGGCGAGTGAAAATCATTGGTCGAGTTGGCATTATGAAACATCTCATATCCAGGACGGGTCTTTAAAAACTGGCGCCTATCAGCTATCGCTATTCGCGTCGATAGCAACGAATCGTTTGCAGCTCGAAGGTAGATGACCGACATACGGGAATTTCAAAATTCTCCTTCCAATTTTTTTGGGTCGGGTTCAAGTACGAGTTCGATGTTTCTACCGCAAGAGCGCCTCGCCCCAATTCGACTTTGACCCTCGTTTTGCTTCATCTCATGTCTTTTGCACGTGATGTCTAAAACATTGAGTACCCATCCAATCACAGCTTAAGTCGAACCGGAGAGACCAAGCAAACATCACGTGAAGACAAGCCACAAGGCATTAGATTTTCTTCTGCAAACGCATACAATACCTTCTATTAAATATATTGTAATTAGCCGCTTACCCATTATCGCGAACATTTTCCGGTGTGTATTTCCGACCCACGTCACCGATCTTAGAATTCGCATTGGGTTCGATCTTCCCAACCTTCTTATCCATCGTTCCGCCCACTGCACCGGAATGATAATCTATAGCCCACGGCGGACTCAATAGAAATGCGTATGTGGTGTCAGAGGCAAATTGAATGAACCTTGCGTCATGCTTTTAGCGTTGGATATATTTGGTTTGTTATTGCCAGTACTGCGAGTAATCTAACGTCTCTGTTCCGCTGGCAAGTTATCATTTCCTACTGTTTCCTACTGTTTCGTTACCAGCAGTGGAAACATGAAACAACAGCATTTTCCGCCGTCGTATGTTGCCAAGTTTCATTCCAGTTCAAACACTTCAGGATAATATATAATTATTTTCTGATTGGTCTTTTCGGTTTTACTCGAGCTGCGATTGGATAAATATATTCTCACCGAGGGTCATGTGATAGGTAGTTTGATAGCGCCATCTGCGCTCTGCAAATATCTGCAATCGCTCTATTAAACGGGATTCTCGTGTTGTCAGATCCAGTAGTATCAAGTATGTGTATCTGTAGTACACCTGCTGTTGTAGAAATATCTGATACTTGTTATTAGGATAAAAGAAGGGTCCTTCTAGGGCTTTGATATAAATACTGTTCGAAAATAGTAAGCAGTTATGGATGGAGATGAAATATTGCGGCGCGTGTGCAAAGTGATGACAAGGATTTACGTTTATTCATACAAAGGTGTGTGTTTCGTAACCTCTAAGAATTTATTTTTGACATTACTCTCTTCGGTAGTATATACATATTTTTTCTATCCGACCGTTGAAACTAAATCTGCGTCATTTTTTTTTTTGTTCTACTTCTTTCTCTTTCTAATTACAGATGAAGTTGACGACTCTGACGACGAATGTGCCCTTTCAACAACAGAAGACGGTGTTCCAGTACGAAAACTCTTTATCGGTAATTTAGCACAAAGAGTAAGTAAAATCTATTTATTATGCGAACTACTACGTATCGAACTCGATTTTTTTCTAGTTATCTACGAAAATTTTCGAGCTATTCCTTCGTGACATTTAAATATACCTTTGAAGACCGTTATTTTTTTTTCTTTCTCTTTTCCCCCTTTTTTGTTTTCTTTTTCTTTTACAAAGTTAGTTTAATTTTTAAAATTTATTTTACAGACTACTGCAAAAGATTTACAAAATCTTTTCTCAATATATGGAAAAGTTGATAGCTGCTATCTTAAAAGAAATAACGGCAAAAGTAATTACGCTTTTGTTACATTCAGTAACGTCGATGATGCTCTAAAGTGAGTTGTTGTTTTGATCAATATTCTATATAACTCTTTCTTTCCATTACATTATTGCAATTATTACTTATTATCTTTATTCTTCTCGACATATAATTATTTTTTTGATAATTTTAAAAATATTTATTTTATCCCATCTTAGAGCTAGGCAAGACGGAAATCGGAAAGAAATTCACTTGCACAATCGTGATTTGAGGGTAATGCCCGCCGACTCTTGGCATCAACCGGATAGCGTGGAAAATCAGAGAAGACTCGCAGCCAGAAAGGACAAAGATCAAGAAAAGATGGAAACCAGCGATTGTTTACTTCAGCCATACATGCCTACTAAGGAATCGTTGGAAGACGATGCCCCGATACATAAATTAAATGACGACTGCCTAATGCACGTCTTCCTTTATCTGCCAATTATTGACAGAGTAAGAATTGAGCGAGGTACCCCACTCCTTATGCTTTTAAATATTCCCGTAACAGAAACTTCCGAATTCTTTGGTATTTCGAGAACCCTGTCATTCATTGACTTTGGTTGAGCAGGTTGGAATGTTGAAATCAGTACATTGGTAATTAATTTCATTGGGTGATCATCTCTCGGTGGACATTTATCACATTCATTTACTTGTAAATTGGTACTTTCATTCAAACCCCCGGAAATATAAAAATTACAAACAAATGCTCAGATATGAATGATTCATTTCAAAGCATTTTAAAATTTATGAAAATCTAATATCTCATTACCTACAAATTTCATCTCTACAATTATTTTCTCATCACGTTTTATTGTTGAATATTTAATTTTATAATATTGCAGTAACAAATAACAACGTTCTAATGACCATTGAGAACGAGCATATTTTTCATGGTGAAGTTCATTCACGATTTCAACACTCTAACCTCCTTAAAAAACTACGAAAGATCAAAGAAATCGTCAACTGACTTTCCTGATTATACATCTTATCGAGACATTTGCTCTGAATGAAACTCGTTTTACGTAATAATTTTTCATGCAACAGACTAGAATCAAAATATACTACAAATTTAATATGACTGATTAGTCTGTGTTTCTTATCACATTGTTGATATACGTGGTTAACATATTTCTACACTGATAAGGTTGACGCTGAGATTTCACACCTGACTTTGTATTTGGTGTAGTAATTCGTTACAAAGAACACTTCACTGTTGCAATCACTAATGCATAATCGTCGTACATCCCTAATCGCTTTCTGATGTATCATTTAATGAAAGAAATGTAAGGATGTAATTCATTAGATTCATAGGTTTTTTTTAAATAGAAATCGACTGCTTTTGAGGCAAAACAAGAGTTCCATTGCTTTCTCTATTTTCATTAGAAAGTTTGATGAAAAGGAAGAGAAGTTTTTCTGAAAACAGTAATGTTTCTGTTAAGAAGCGCCTGCTAATTATTGTTTATCATTGCCCACTAGCAGTGTCTTTCAATTCTTTGATTTATCATTTCAGTATGCAAACGTTGGCACGCTGTGAGTCAAGTATCTTGGAGGGGCGTCAAAAGGTTGGACTTATCGTTGTCCACTTGGGGACACATCTCGGGCACAGGGGTTCCAAGTATCGATACCCCAACTTTGCGTAAAATCTTAATACGCTGTGGTCATTTTCTGAATCACATCGATCTGTCTCACGTATATCACAGACTACGCCCAAGTACACTGACAATCGTCGGCAAGCTTTGTCCGAATCTTCAAACGATAGATACTACCTCCCTGAATGTTTCATCGTCGGGCATTGACACATTAACTCAACATTGTGGAGATATTAGAAGTCTGAGCCTGGGATCCTGCACCAGTTCCTGCGACAATGATCTAATAAAGTTATTTACAAAAAATAAAAAACTCAAATACCTCAAGATAACACAAAACAGTCTTGTCACTGGAAAATGTCTGATGCATCTGCCAGCCGATGGAATTGAAGAAATTTCTTTGTCTCAATGCAACGCCGTCACATCGTGTAACTTTTCCAACGTGAGTTTCAAATCTTTTCATTATCTGATATAACGAAAGCAAACTCGGTACTAATCGGAACTTTATTACTATGTTGATCTTCACTCTCTGATTTTCAGGCTATCGCAAAGTTTTCCAAACTGAGTTCTCTGTCGCTCAGCAAATGCGTGAGTCTTAACGACAGTGCAATTCAAGCAGTCGCTTGCCGCGCTGATAGTCTGGAGCATCTTGAGCTGAGCGAATATTTCCCATTATTGACTACAGCTGTGATGTCACATGTGGCCAATCTCGTCAATCTGAGAAGCTTAAAGGTTGCATTGAACCCCGTAGTGACTGATGATTTCCTCATAGTGCTTGCTGCACAGTGTGTCCTACTCAAACACATTGACATTACCGGTGAGATTTCCTGTCGATATTTCAAATCTTCACCTTGTGATAATTGCTAGTTTGAAATTCTCATTTACTAAGCCTTTTGAGAGAATATTTTTCTTCCGAAACAGGTTGTAACGCTGTATCAAACGAAGGTATTACTGCCATAGCGTCACTATCCAGTCTAGATAACTTGGTGATGAGTTATTTGGGTAAAGTGTCTGACGAAGCTCTAGCCCACATGCAACAGCTGAAACAGCTTCAGTGTCGAGGTTGTCCCAGTCTGACTGACGAAGGCACATCAGCTCTGATTCAACTCTGCCCTCAACTCGAATTGCTCGATTTATCAGGGTGCGATCACATCACTAATGCGACATTGGAAGTGGCTGTTAAAGCTACTAGAGTACGAAAGAACAATACGATCCTGAAAGTTATCGTAGGAGGAACTAGCGCGGCTACTGATAAATTGACGGAAATATCACCGTTGTTACAAATCGTAAACGTTGATCTGTCCGATATGCATATGAGGCCGGATTTTGATCATGGTGGGTTCTTTCCCTCCGAGGATGACGACATTGAAGAAGATGACGAAGAATTTTTGTACGAATTATCGGGCGAGAGGGGCGTTGGATGCGACGATGAGTTTGCTGAGCTTGATGAATTTGACGAGTATGACGATTTTCTTGACGACTGGGAAACATGGGATGTAAAATAAGTTGGTAATAAGTAACTGATTATCGTAAGTTTCCGACCGTGTTCTGTTTATGTAAAGTACAGAGCTGAAATGTAGGCAAGTTAAGAGAAAAACAGATACAATTAAAAGAAATATTTAATCGCATTTTTAAAACACTGGAAATCAACATATGTTGGGCGTGGAATAATTCAGTCTTTATATGAACCGTCTAGTATCATTTTGAAGAAATCTTTAAGATTTTAATTAAGTATTTAGGTATTATTATTAACCCATTATTTTCATTTCGATTGAGAAATAACAATGAACACCATTATTCTCACAAAAAAGACTTTATTTGTTCACAATTTGAATTGCTATTCCAGATATATGCAAATAATTCGATCCATAATTTGATTTTAATCAGTATTATATCTAGGTCAGCCAGTTTCTGCTAAAGTCCGACGAACCTCATTGGTAATAACAGCAGTTTGTCAATTGAATTTCTATTGGTTTTTTTCTTCTTACATGTATATTTCTGATTGCAATTCATTGGTATTTGTTATGATGAAATAAATTGACAAAAATAAAATAACAATACTGCAGAAGGTGTGCATTTATTTTGGAAATCATGAACCCTACTATTTCCTTGTTTGTCATTTATGTCTTGTTTTTGTCATTTTGATACAATATTCATGCAGTATCTTCGTGTCTTCCGAAAGCTGGAAAATGAGTCGTCTTTCCGAAAATACCTCCTTTTTGAAACTTTAGACATCTTCAAAGACACGTTAAAAATTTCAAACCACTCTTGGAGAAAAATCATAAAATAAAGAATGAAATTCATGATAATTATGTAACCCGTAATTGTTGTTGTTTTTTTTTTTTTTTATTAGTTGATGCGTACAGTACATTATGAATGTAAATTTAATATAATTTATATACTTCCGATTGACATCGATAAAAATATACTACATCTATCCCAACTTTCTATAAACATTTTTACCTCTTTTTCACAAAATCCTTCAAATAATAATATACATCGTATGACATTTCAGTAATTTCTTGGCTGATATAATATCTAATGATGGGTATAGAACACAGTGTTATCATTGAATTTGTGACTGTGACTGAACAGACTCTGTGCAAAAAAGATTTCACAAGAAAAAAATTACGAACTGGAACAAGAATGTTCATTTTACATTTGAAAACACTAAACGTGTTCGTTTGTATCGGTAAATTAGCTGGCTTTCTGCATCACGTGTTGCCCAATCATAATAATTCATAAAACATGAAGAGTGAAAGTTGTCTAATAAGTTGAAGTAAATTGCGGAAAGAAGAGAAACTGGTTCATTTAATGCTGAGCCATAGAAAGAGTATATACATATGTTACCAGTCCAGTTTTACAATTAGTGATGAACATATTATACTCTTTCTAGATTTCACTCGGTACATCTATGATAACTATGAAACAAAGGACTAAATTTCGCCAAAAAATTCGCAAATTGTCATCATTGTATGCTAGGCTTTCTCCTAATTAACTTATTTTAGTACGACTTATGGATATCCTATGGGTATTTTTTTCGTGGTATGGTTCGATGGCAGTAGAATACAGTATGTGATGTCCTTGTTAAGAAATAAACTAATTTTCCCATAATTCTGGACATTCTTATCAAGAAATCACAAGGTGACCCGGTACAGGCCCGGTTGCGTTGCAGGGACATCAAATTACACGACAATCAGCTACTATTCGTTTATACTTTTTATGGCAAGCGTTCCTGTGACACATTGCAAAATAGTGTTCAAATATTCCCTTTAAGCCGATACAAAAACGGTACACATCCAAAACTAAAAGATGCTGCGATTGATCTCAATAATCATTTCAATCACTGTGATAGTTATTTTCATTTCTCTTGGATCATGTTCCTCTTTTGTATCTCAGAACAAAATTCGGTGTTTGTTTAAGACTCTCTGCTTTCATATGCTACTATAATCACTGGCAAGTAATGCACATGATAATATATCTGGGGCACTGACCATTTCTCTTGCGAATATAGTTGATGAGAAAATTCGACCGTCACACATGTGTGTATGTAAGAATAAACCTATTATTTTATAATAATTATCTAAACATGCCGCATATACATTGCACACAATTTATAATTTTAATTAAGCTAAGCAAAGCGAGATGATTGGAAATATATATTTTTAACAAATATAAAGCACATTGCGATCGCGGGAATAATTCAATATTCAGATTAGTTGAATGGATCGTTTGAAAACGGTTGCATGCAATTTATACTATCTAAGAGTCAGAGAGTCGTAATATATTAATCGCAGGGGAAGGGCTTTACATACACTTGCCCACAACCATGATTTACAAACAGATCGATGCATATTAAGTTTGAAAAAGATGTAGTTTTTGTGATTCAGCAATCGTGAATATGCGTTGAATTGTTACGTTTATCTTTCAGACTTTTTTTTTTTTTTCACTTCTATAAAATAGAAAGAAAAACTTCGTTTCTTTTATCATTGGATAGCAAAAAGACTTTACAAATTGTCATTAAAGTTCGTTGAATTTTCAATAAATCTCGCTTGGCGCAAAATAAGTTTTTAGAGTCTGAACTTGAGTTAACATTGAATAGTTACTATTGATTTTTTATACAATATATAGCTTAAAAATTAGGCTATACTATATCACTTTGTGGCAATACTAATTATGCACAACATCGTACTCCGGAATGTGCACGTATGTTAAGGAGTGCCAGGACCGACGAATCCGTTGTGCTTGGTTTATAAACTATCTAATACAATACGCAGATTGCATTGTTGTTACTTTATAAATAAAATATAACAGATTTCATGTCTGTTATCAGGCATTCGACGCGTTAGGCAAATAAAATTTATTCTCACAACGTGGCATAAAAATTTATTGGTTGAAAACTCCGGTATGTTTTAAGCCAAACCGGAAGTGGCCGATCCTAGCTATTAAATCATTGTTATCTAGGAAGAATTGTTCGAACTAAATTTCAACCAATATGAAAAGAAAATAACATACTATTTCTTTCGAATCTAATAATTACTGGCCTATTAACAGATACTATGAAATTCTGTACCAAAAAGCCAGAGCTCTTCACCTTACAGAAAATTTGCATTTCTATTTCTATTTCAACGATTTATTCCAAAAAAGTAATGATATATTATGCCAATGTATCCAAGTCGATACATGCAGCATACTCTTCATGCTGATAGAAATAAAAATTTTCTATGCAAGAATACTATTAGTAATCCAAGCAGTATTGTCTCAAAGTATAGGTTCCACCCCGTGACTTTCCAGTACAGACCTATAGACATTTATAGTTTATCTCTGCCGATACGTTATCTGTTTAATTCGATTCCCATTTCCGTTTACTTACTTTCAAATACATAGAATATACATTTCATTTGCGAGTGTACAACGTCACTAAAACTATGCTATAACTTTTTATCTTACATACTTTTAAATGGAACTAAACAAACTCAATATTAGACATTTAAAATAATAAAAATTTAAGCACAGTGGCATAATATTACCTCCACATTATTACCAACGTTTCTTTCGGAATTATCTTAAACTATATTTATTAATTTTCATTTTTTATAAACTAATATTATAGTTTATAATTCATCAACAAATTTTCTCAATGCAATTCTGAGATCTAGACAGTAATTAAGCACATCCAATCAATCCCAAATCCTTTCATAACTCTCAACAATTTTCCTACTTTCTTAGAAACATCATTCAATTCCTTGTCTATTTATTAGCAACTTTTACTTCAAGCCTGCTTCTGACATTTCAAAAAAGCATACACTTTCATCCTATGATCAAACGCAAAATGTTACACGTAAAATTGACAAACAGTTCATCGTTACTATCATTTTTATATTTTAGTATACCGGCAATCTTAGTCTTTATACAGTGAAAGATGAGCTGATATTCTGACTGAATGGAATTGATACAATTGTCGTAGAGCAGGCGATGTGATGTTGATTGTATTTCTGTTCATGGAAATGTTTTTAACAATTGATAAAGCCAATTCAATAAAGTTATCATCATTCGCACTGATATTGAAGCATTACTGTCTACTCTCAAAACTGTAGTATATTGACATGATCATATACGGAGATAAATTTTAAATGAGAAAGTGCCACTGCAAATAATTGACTAAAATAAAAGGAACTCAGAACTGCTTAAGAGTACTGAACGTGGATATATGTGGTCAAGTATGTAAGAGTGACATTTATTCAGGACTGTACGTTCGCTAGGCGCGTTGGAGTGGTTGGTTGAAGGTCCATAGTGCGACATACCCATCCAGCGATATCCACATTCTCTAATTCTGCCTTTCGTATCCACTCATGGTTCTATAATTCGTAATTCATTGATATTAATGTTTGCTGTTAACCTATATCAGTTATTATTACTGCACATGCAGTTTTAATATGCCAATTCAATCGGTTTGTAAAAATGTGAAAGACTATAAGTCAGAAATCAATTAAAGCATACCATCAAAGTTTTCAGATCCGCCCTTTCGGCAGGATTCTTTTTCAGACAACGGTCAACAAAATCTGTGAATGAATTGGTGAAAATGCCAGCCGGAAGTTTTGGGGGTGGTTCATTCACTATGTAGTCCAATAATTCAAAAATGGCCATAGGTCTTGGGCTACTCGTATCTATAATTCCAAGGGACATAATTTATGAGAATCTTTTCCATTTGTTATCTTAAAAACTTTTGTCGGAACAAATATACCCTAAATTTTACAGATACACTTACTGTGAGCTGGTGACTGTGATGTCGGGGTGGATACATTATTAGCTGGAGCATTGTCAGCAGGAGATTGACTTTGTTGATGGCCAAATATTGAAGCCAAAGTCCTTGCGTCTGGAGATGGAATCGGATACATTCCAATAGCCATTTCAACTAGGGATAATCCCAGCGACCAAATATCGCTCTGTACCGAATAGTGTGTACCCTGAAGTCTTTCTGGCTGAAGTAACATAATTCATAAAAGAAAAAGTCCGAATGGAATCTTATTGAGAACATTTATTTCGCAGAGAATAGTTGGATTCATAATTTGTGGTGATTTGTTCTTTGAACGATGTAAGTGGACATTAATAATTTGATGAACTTCGACATTACTGCAAGTAAAAAGATCTCGTTATTTCTCATACTTACAGACATGTAACTCCTTGTGCCGACAAACGAATTAGCCATTGAATCGATTAGCTGACCGGAAACACCAAAGTCACAAATTTTTATTTCGCCAGCGCTGTTGACTAGAATGTTGCTTGGCTTGACGTCACGATGCATAATTGCGTGTTTATCTCTCAGGTAGCTCAATCCCTTGAGCACCTACAGAAAGTGGAACATTATTATCCTGCAGTTACAAATATTTACAGGTTTCATAATTCACATTGGTATTTGTTATTCTCTGTGAGAAATAAATATTGCTGGAAACTGGCATACACCCCTCAGGTGAAATTATTCATCCGAGCATGATCGAAGGTTGCTATGAAACAATAATCGCACGTGAAATCCATTTTGTAAAAACTATCAGAGAGTTTGCTGTTGAAAGAAGCTTGCTCAGTGAACTCTAGACGTTACTTAGTATTAATTAACAATCAGTAAAAATGGCTCGACGTGTAACTACCTTTTCAATAACAAATTTAACAAGCGCGACTACAAAGTCCGGCATGCATATACAAAGAAAGAAGTTAACTGAAGATCAAATTAAGGATTTGCACCACGAGTTAGAAACTGTGGATCACATGATAGAACTGCAAAGACTTTGCGAAAAATACAGTACAAATACTAAAACTGGTTTAACTAACGAGAAGGCTGCACATTTACTCCAAAGAGATGGCCCCAATGCGATATCGCCACCTAAGGTGACGCCTGAATATGTTAAGTTTCTTAAATGCATGTGCGGCGGTTTTGCTTCCCTATTATGGTCGTGTGCAGTACTGTGTTTCATATTATACGCAATTGATACTGAGGACGAAGGCATACAATGGTTCGGAGTGATTATCGTCTCGATTTGCATAATCTCAGGTTTATTTGCTTACTATCAAGAGAGTAAGAACTCAAAGGTGATGGATTCGTTCGCTGACATGGTGCCCACGTATGCACTAGTTATCAGAGAAGGTATAAAGCTGCAGATACCTACGGAGGAGGTGGTCATAGGTGATTTAGTAGAAATAAGACTTGGGGATAAAATTCCGGCCGATGTCAGAATCATTAATTGTGTAGGATTCAGAGTAGAGAACTCTAGTATCACTGGGGAAAACGAACCGCAGTCACGCTCTGACAAACCTACGGATCCGAACCCCTTGGAGTCACAAAATGTAGCATTTTTTTCATCCTTTGCTGTAGCAGGTGAAGCAACCGGTATTGTCATTGCTACTGGTGATCGGACGATGATCGGGCGGTTGGCAGGTCTGACTACAAACCTGAAGAAAGTAGAGCCGCCCATAGCCAAGGAAATAAGACATTTTGTGCACATAATTACTTTTGTTGCCATCATTTTCGGCCTGTTATTTTTTATATTGGCACTGCTTTTGGGCTACAACCTGATAAAGTCCTTCACATATCTACTCGGCATTGTGATTGCCAATGTACCGGAAGTATTGCTGGTCACGGTAACAACGAGTTTGACTCTGACGGCAAAAAAGATGGCGAGTAAAAATTGTTTAGTCAAGAATTTAGAAGCAGTTGAAACCCTCGGATCAACGTCCACTATTTGCTCGGATAAAACGGGAACTTTGACACAGAATAAGATGACTGTATCCCATTTGTGGTTTGGGAACGAGACACATCAGATTATTGCTAATCCGAATCTCGGCGCAGAGAGAGATCTTTTGCTGGAGAAAACGGCATTCAATATACTTGTGAAAGGTGCGACCCTCTGTTTACGCGCAGAGTTTAGGATGAGACTGACACCAGATACTATCGTGCTTCCTATTGACGAATGGGGCGTTATAGGTGACGCGTCAGAGACCGGTATAATAAAATTTTGCGAGCATATTCATCCGACGACAAAGTTTCGCAACCAGTATCCAAAAGTAGCAGAAATACCGTTTAATTCTACTACTAAATTTCAAATGTCCATACACAGAGAGGAGAGGAACGGATACATTATGATTTTGAAGGGGGCTCCAGAGGTGATAATAGATTCATGCAGTTCGATACTGGGGATGGGTGGTAGCTCTGGGGAATTAACTGACTCTGTTAAGGCAACTCTAAGAAAAGCATGCGCTGATTTAGGATATTTAGGCGAACGAGTTCTGGCATATTGCGATTTGCAGCTACCACAGAGCAAGTACGGTCCTGATTATGTATTTAATACAACTGATCCAAAGCAGCAGAACTATCCATCCGGTGGATACAGATTCCTTGGACTAATAAGCATGATCGATCCTCCTAGGCCAACTGTTCCAGACGCTGTAAGAAAATGCCGAAGTGCCGGTATCAAGGTCATCATGGTCACAGGTGACCATCCAGTAACGGCAATGGCTATCGCTAAGAAAGTTGGAATCATAGGGGAAGGTCATGAAACAAAATACGAAGCAGCTATGGTCCGCAATATATCAATATCGCAGTTCGAAGGCACAGAGAGTGTGGCAATTGTGGTCACAGGCAATGAATTGAGAAACATGGAAATGCATCAGTTAGATGAACTCATAAGGGACTACGAGGAGATTGTATTTGCTCGGACCTCTCCACAGCAAAAATTACTCATAGTAGAGAGCTGTCAGCGTTTGGGTGAGATCGTCGCTGTGACGGGAGATGGCGTTAACGATTCACCGGCTCTGAGAAAAGCAGACATTGGGGTGGCTATGGGCATCGCTGGATCTGACGTAGCCAAGAATGCAGCTGACATGATATTAATGGATGATAATTTTGCCTCGATTGTAACTGGGATCGAAGAAGGAAGATTGATATTTGACAACTTGAAAAAGTCTATAGCTTATACCCTGACATCGAGTGTTCCGGAAATGCTGCCCCTGTTGAGTACAATAGCATTTGGTATACCGTTACCATTTGTTATAGAAATGGTACTTTGCATTGACATCGGAACTGACTTGTTACCGGCTATTGCACTGGCATATGAGAAAGCGGAGTCTGATATAATGCGACGAGCACCTAGAAATCCTCAGTATGATAAGCTAGTAAACAAGCGTTTGATTTCCATGACTTATGGCCAAATTGGGATGATACAATCGCTGGCGGGGTTCTACACTTATTTTACTATACTTGGATTCTACGGCTTTTATCCGCAAGATCTGATTGGTTTACGAGCACAATGGGAATCTAAGGCGGTAAATAACTTGACCGATTCATTAGGCCAAGAATGGAATTACGAGAACAGAATGGCTCTACTGCGGACAGCAAGGACTGGATATTTCATTTCTATAGTAATAACCCAGATGGTGGATTTAATTATTTGCAAGACACGAAGGAACTCTATCTTTCAACAAGGCATGGGCAATTGGTTTTTGAACTTCTCATTCCTCTTTGAAATAGCCTTGACGGGGATACTCCTCTATGTGCCCGGAACGGAAATCATATTCCAGACAGTCGCGTTGGATCCATTCTGGTACTGGCCCTGTTTACCCTTTGCCTTCTTGCTCTGGGTATACGACGAACTCAGAAGACTGTGTATTCGCATTTGCCCAGGAGGTTTTATTGAAAGAGAAACATACTACTAGAAGGTTGGTGATATTGTCACTTGAGCTTGAATTAGTTAAGATTTACTTTCTTAGATTAAACTGAAACGGAACTAAATCCAAGTTCCGAAATTGTATAAAACTGTGAATACCAGAGTGCTGAATATCAATAAAATGAGAAAATTCGACTTGTTAGAGTCTTGAGTGGATTGCTTTTTCTCATCATGTATACGCATTAGAAAATTGAATTGACAGGATTGTTGTACGAATGTAATTGCATCGAATTTATCTAGGAAGAGAAACAAAGATTCTTGCATCTTTGCTGCAAATTGGACATACATAAATCTGCACAGTAATGTAGAACGAATAAACTTCATATAAATCTTGCTTACCGCAGCTGTGATGGTTCCCAATATTGATTCCGGTATTCTACCAGCTTTTTTTAAAATAAGATCCAACGACCCGCCGTCCATATATTCCATGCATATACTAATCTCACCATCACTGAGAATGAAAAAAGAAATTAATAATCTTGTTGTTTTGCTCAAATTGACAATCTTTTATAAGTTGTACCTGTAAAATGCACCATAGAAGCCTACAATGTGTGCAAAATTGCACTCGTGGAGAACTTTGAGCTCTCGTATTATTTGTTTCTTTATAGCTGGCTTCACCTCAAGGTGAATCAACTGAAATTGAAATAGCATGTATTGAGTCTTGGACAGATGTAATACAGTTTTACTCGCATCTAGCAATTAGCGTAAATACCTTTCTAGCCATGATAAGCCCGTATTTTTTGTGTCTGACTTTCATGACAACGCCTCCATTCCCAGCACCCAATTCTCCAAGTTTTTCAAAATCCTCGTCGCACAATTCTCCGACCTTTTCTTTCTGGCCGAGAAAACTTTCCAGCCTTTTCCGTTGTTCTTCGTCCATTTCCAATTCCTCCAATCTCTCTTGGAGAGCATCAATACTCATTTTTCCCATCACACCACTGTAACATTCATTTTTCGAAACGGTAACTGAATATTCCCAAACTTTCCGATAACCAAGATGATAGGTTCAGTTGAAGCTTTAACTGTTAACGATATTCAATCATCTACGAAACTTTGGCTGAGCAAAATAGCCGCTATAGTTTTTTAAAAATAAAATTCACTTTTGCTGAGCTCATGCTTCTCTCTCATCACATCCATACAGTCTTCATTTTTCCATACTATTTTTATCTGCGCATCTTGAGGTATGACATAGAGCTTGACCATAAAGATTCAGATCTAGTCAAACCTGATTGTTAAAATAAATGATGGTTGGGAAATGAATTTTTCCTTGTACAGAAACAATATAATATGCATTGACTATAGTTTATAACGCTTTTGATCTAGTTTGTATTCATTAATCTTAATTACAAGGTGAAAATTTTGATTTTGGGTATTTCTAGCTACATTATCACATCTTTCACAATTGTATATATAAATAATACATTCTTATAATTGTTGGGACGAAAGTGTTGTTGATATTGTAAATTCAATCAATTTTTTCAAACATTTAGTTTTCATTATTGTCAAGAAAACTTACTCGGGTATTGGCACTGGGGGTTCGGTGTAAACAGGTAAAGGTGGAACCGGCGGTGAAGGCGAAACTGCAGCTACAGGCTCAATAGAACCGGCAGGCAGAGTGAGGTTTAATTTATTTTTTGACATTTGCCACGGTTTGTTTAAACTCTTGAAAACAAAATCTGTTTTCGAATGAAAATTTTCCGAAGAGTATTATAGCTAGGCCCTAAGTTCAGCGATTTTTCAACGTCTTTCTAACTCCGATTCATGAATTACGAGACTATTCTCTATTATTTAACAATCTTTTATTATCACCGTATCAGTAGCCGCAGATTATCATCATTTCGAAAATAAAACCTCCTAGTTATCAAGCACCTATACTATAGTATATTAAAGATGTGACAAGGATAAGCTGTCAAACCTCCCGATCTGTCAAGTAATTTCAGTTGTATTTCGCACAGCACTTAAGTACGGGTAAACGTTCTTAAGACGAGAGAATTTCACGGAGAAGAATTTACGTACGACACTTATCTCCGAACTTTCGGCGAGAGTTTAATCATGGAATTTGTCTAAAATGTATGAGTAACTAAAAACAAGGTTATATAGATCCTTTTCACCGTACAAATCAGTTTCTTGATACAGTCCCGGCGACTTAAGATCCCAGCGCCCCGGGCTGCGGGGTTTGTTTTGTCAAGTAAAGAACCTGGGCGAGGGCGAGTATACAAGTGAAAAGCAGCGCCATCCTCAACAGGAAGATGAGTATTGGTACTAGGGAGTTTAGGGAGCGAAACTCGTGACGTCTTTTCCTGTAATATCGCTCCGCGAAGAGGTACAGGCTAAGCTTTGTTATTTTACGAATCTAGACGCATCTGTAATATAATTTAGGATTTTCATTATTGAATTAAACAATCTTGTGCTGAATACCCTAGCGCAAATTTTCAGTGTAATAGTTTTCTGCTTTAGTGCTAAAAGTCTGAATTATACTCTTCCAAAGATACGTGCCAGGCTTCATGGCGCCGCCTGATGTTGTCCATACCTAAAAATAATAAAACTATTCATTAATTTCATTACAGAGCAAAATGGGTCGGTATTCTCGTGAGCCTGATAATGCGACGAAGTCGTGCAAAGCCCGTGGCTCAAACCTTCGGGTGCATTTCAAGGTAAGAAGAATAAAATCACAATTATACGAGCTAACCTATAAACTCAGATTATTTATCTGGTCGTACTCTACATCCCAGCTTGGACTATACTTTTGGCAATAACACCCGTTTAGCAACGAGTTTTCTTGCAGTCGAAAATCGCCAATACAAATTTTGTTTGCGCAGTTATTTCTTTGATTGGAATTTCTCATATTTTATCATAAATGAAGTGCTTTTTCCTAAAAATCGACACAATAAAACTGAAGAAGTTTTTAAACCGAGCATTTCATCTTATAAAATCAAGTTCTAATGATGCGTGTTGAATTTGTACTTCTTTATTAGTAACTTTCAATAATTCATTGTTATTTATCAAAATTTTACATAACGTGAACCCTGGGATAATAATTTCTCTTTCTGTTTCAGAATACGCATGAAACAGCTCGTGCTATAAAGGGAATGGCTCTGCGTCGTGCCCAGAGGTATCTAAAGAGTGTTATTGAACACAAGGAGTGTGTACCATTCCGTAGATTCAACGGAGGTGTTGGAAGGTGTGCGCAGGCCAAGCAATTCGGCACTACCCAAGGTTACTACTGCATTAAGATACGAAATCTACTGATCGGACACTCAAGAGCTATAAATATGATGGATTTATGTTTGAAATTAGAGTACTAATGGCTTGTTTGTTAAATCAGGTCGTTGGCCAAAGAAGTCAGCAGAATTTCTGTTGCAACTTCTGAAAAATGCTGAAAGCAACGCCGACTACAAGGGGGTCGATGTAGATCGTCTCGTCGTTGACCACATCCAGGTAAATCGTGCCCCATGCCTGCGTAGGAGAACATACAGAGCCCACGGTCGTATCAATCGTAAGTATTCATTTTTATTATACATGAATTCAATTCTGCAGAAAAATTGCTTTTATCAAATTCTTTTTGGTAATTTTCATGGAGCCTAATATAAATCAATGAAATACTTTAGCATGTATGTGTAGTTTCAGCCTTATTCTAAAAAAATACTCGCGTCCATTAGACATGCATGAGGATGAATTCTAATAGTACAGAATATAAAAATGTTCTTGTTTTTATTTTTTTTCTCTTAGCTTATATGAGCTCGCCTTGTCATATTGAGGTAGTGCTCACTGAGAAGGAAGACGTTGTTGCAAAAGCTACCGAGGAGGAACCCTCCAAGAAGAAGCTGAGCAAGAAGAAGCTTGCCCGTCAAAAAGAGAAGATGATGAGAGAATAAGTAAACTAGCATTATCGACTTTACAATACGAGATCAAATGTACGGAAACATCAGCAGAATAAATGCTTACTTTGCTCTCAATTTCATACACTTTTCTCACCTCCATATCCCCACTCCAATCATCAATACTTTCCATTTTTCAACCTATTCTCGGTCTTCTATATTTTTTATCAGTACAAACTAGAATTAGTTCGATATTATTAAAAGATTTCACGAACGATGCAAAGCTTCATACATTTAACAACTGCGTGGAATATGAACAGGATATAGTGTTTATTACTGACAACAAAATGAACATTCTTAGTTGACAATAAATTCAAATATGTTTAGAATAGCAATAGCTAATATGTTTCATAAGAATTTTAGAGTTTTAATAAAGTAGAAATAGTCTGCGACATCATTTCCGATTCATGAACTTTTTTTTTTTAGTATTTTTAGGACCCTTTTGTGAACACTGGAAATTATGTATCATAAAGACATTCTTCCCGTTGCAGAAAGACAAGCCATCTCTTTCAGGAACTTTTAAGAGCCTTGTGGGCTTGTTGAACTGATCATTGATAATCATATTATCGAATTCTTCTGCTGATTCATGTTCCTTTGCTACTTTACCAGTATCATCTAGCATCAAGTCTTCTGGATCTACTATAGATTTGATACGATAATGTATAGGTACAGCTGTCCTCTAATTTCTCCTTTGCAGGTGTACTGAAAGAATCAGAGATGAAATGCTTGGAACATATCCTCTCGTGAACTAGATTCAACGTTTCACATCTAACTTTCTCATATCCTAAAGTAATACACAAAATAAACATCAGTTTTAATAATTAGCAGATGAAAATAGAGATACAAAAAATACAGTGCGTTCAAGATTGTCTTGTGTTCCCTGGTGTTTCAGTTGATCCAGAATAATCAGAGTTGAGATTTAGGGAGGTTGAGCAGATAGTATAGTACCTGCGTTGCAAACCCAGGCGTGTTTTCTTTTTGGATTAGTTTTCTTCGGAAACCAGAAGAAAGTAACGGCTGAATCTGCGTCGCGAGTTTTGGCATTACAATTACAAGTAGCAGCATCGACAATGACGCCGGTTTATTGACATTATCAAATATACTGTCAAAGTCAAAGACTCGGAATCTAGGAAATATAGCAAAAATAAAAGATAAAAAAATGTTCTAAATCTGTATCACGCCATCAAAAGAATAAAAGTGCAACATTACGAATTATGAACTAATTTATGAACTATCGAACAGAGTGACATTTCGGCTATCTGACGTCACACACGCACGTGTTAATTCATAACGGATGGCTGGGCGCCGAGAGAGCTGCGATTGGTGGAGAACAGGATGAGAATCAGGGATGATAGCCGGCTGTGATTGGGCAGAATGAATGCGCCGATGTTGAAAACAATCGAAAGCGATTGTTTACTTTTTCTTCGGCATGTGACGGCGTGAAATAATTTTATTTAATTATATCACGAATTTTTGATTTATCGAAGCGGAGATACGCTTCGCGAGATATTCGTCGCATGAATGATGGCAGATGAGACGAATGTCTTGTTTATAAGAAGCAACACCAACGCGGTATGATAAAGACACTATTTTGTTTCGAGGTTAAGAGCGAAGATCGTTTGGGACGGTGCGAGGTTATGTTCCGTTAGAAAATCGGCAATATCTTTATAACTAATTACAGAAATCTAATAGTACCGTTGCTGATGATATTTGGGACGACACAGCCCTCATTAAGGCTTACGACAAGGCAGTCAATCTCGCTAAAGATGAAGTAGCAAAGCGTATGGGTGTCGAAGCGCAATCAACTTCGCACGGAAAACACAATAAATCACAAAATCAAAAACAGAATCGGCCCACAGCCAAGCCTTACAAGGTAAAAACATTCTTATTCTATTCTCTAATAATAAAGAGATAAACATGCTGTGATTTCACCCTGTCTTACAAGAACAATGTTCAATCTGTGCCAAACTTCAATTCATCTGCAAGAATCTTTACAGATAAGTTTAATTTCAGGATAATTAGTTATGACCTTAGAAAAATTTCTACAAATTTTTTTTATAAATAGACCAAAGATATAAATCTGCAGTAAATACTTGAGGAGAGTTGATAATTTGAGCCTAGATTGTTTAACAGGCCAGAATTTTTCTTGAATAGAGAAAATTCGCCCCGCTCAATTAAACGTAATAACTTTTATCCCAAACTGAAATATTGGCGTAGTTTATTGTTCAAATATTGTCTCTTAGA
Organism: Rhogogaster chlorosoma; assembly: GCA_944452935.1. NCBI lineage: Eukaryota > Metazoa > Arthropoda > Insecta > Hymenoptera > Tenthredinidae > Rhogogaster > Rhogogaster chlorosoma. The sequence goes on from OX101797.1 coordinate 27,482,427, forward strand.
AGTGGGTAGTGGGGTCACCATGCCGAGCTGTCTGGTCCGAAGACGGCCAAGTCTACGAAGCAGTAATACAGAAAATCAATGAAAATAATGGATCCTGTATCGTCAAGTTTGTGGGTAATATGTTCCCCAGTTAATCATGATTCTTGTCCCCGAATCTCGATTCAAAATACCGGGATATGTATCTCATTGAATATTATCACCACTAGGATATGAAAACTCAGAAAAGGTTGAAATTAGTTCACTCAGCGAGTCCGAAGGACTCGAGAGCCAAATAGCTCAAACTAAAGAGGCAAATACAGATAAAACTAGCAGCCTTACTGTCGATTTTGAACAATTTGCTCCTGCCAATAACCATGAAATGGGAAATATGGTGGGTGAGGATAAAATGGAGTGTGATAATGATGAACAAAAATTACCAAAGTCGAACTTTGGGGCTGGTACATCTTTTGGCTGGCCATCTGGCATGATACCACCTGCACCACCTTTGCCACCGCAATTGATGACTAGGTAATTTTGATCGGCGGATGTTTTTTGGGATTGAATATCAATAGTTACTATCATTTTCTTTGTTTGTTGATTTTTATACAGGCTACCCGAAAACGACGCTGATGCACTTTCTAGTATGCTGATGTCTTGGTACATCAGTGGATTTCATACTGGTAAATCGGCTCATCTAGATCTATAGATTTGTAATTATGAATCTGAAAATTTCAACAGGGGTCTTTATATTAATGAATTGAAAATTTATTTACTGTGCAGGATATTATCACGGGATAAAGCAGGCCAAGGAAAATCAGGAGAAACGAAAAAAATGATGGCCACAAAAAATTTGAATCATAAATATAATTTTTTTATAAATTTGAATGATTGATTTTTGTAAAAAAAAATGTCTCTATTTATATGAAACTCATAATAAATGTAGATAAGCAAAGTTTAAGACTCTCTTTTCTTTTTTCTCTGAATTTCACCCTACTCTCCGTTGATATTCTCTCTCCGAAGCAGAGTGCCAGTGAGAGTCCTTATGAAATTATATGTATAATCACAATATTGATTATCAAATAAAAATTCTGAAGTTTGTCGGAGAATCTATTTTTAAAATTATAAGTACAATTCATTGGGGCGAATACCTATCTCAATTTTTATGACAATATCGACATTGTAGAGAAGGAAAAGATACCTGTTTGCGGATTTGCCTGAAATTAATAACATCTGAATGATCAGATTTTATGGCTCAAATAATAATAACTATAAACATTAGAGTGTCCGTAATTCCCCAAATGTTTTTTCTCCTTCTCTGACGCCCCCAAAAATATAAGCTTATACCCTAAAACTAAAAGCCATAACATAAAAAAAAAGTGTTCGATTTTTTTAATCCTTGTCGAAATCACTTTATTTTTCCCATTCATTTAACGTTGGATTCTTTCTTCATTTTTTCCCATTCATTTTATCAGCCATCCTACGAATTATTATTAATTTTCTTTCTCTCGAAAAGTGTGTCTTTCGATGAAGAAATTTTGACATTTGCAAGAAATTTTTTTTTTGTGAGAGAAGTGGAAGATTGAGCAGCTCGTGGACGTATTTGCGATTATTTTTTTTACCGATGTTATGTCTATTAAAATTTCTTCATCGCAAGAGACACTATCTGAGAATAAAAGTTAACAATGATTTGTTAGACAGCGAATAAAATCTGTAGGAAAAAAGAAATTCAAGAAACGAAAAAATCCCACGTTAAATGAATCGGAAATGTAAAGCGATTTCGGCAGGGTTTTAAAAAAGACGGAATGTTTTTTTTTGCCACAGAAGAAAAAAAAGAATTGGCTAATAACGGACACCCTAATAAACTTAACCATAATTTCGACGCACCGAAAGTTTGATATTTTATTCATAGTCTCTATACAATGTGGATCTAGTTAAATTTCGAAGTATATGATTCGTGAGTGATCAAAAAGCGCTTTAAATTATTCGTCTTCATCGTTGGATATACGAACATTTTCATCACAGCATTTCACGTTTGGTTTCTGAATGATATAAAGTTGTCAATTACTCCATTCGTGGATGTTATGATATGCCAGTTTTCAGATACTTTGAAAACGAATCTTTGGTAGAAAAAAAACTAGTAATGCATTCGTTAGGATGCGCCAAACTTCTCCTTCCACTGTTTGTACATATCGGCGACGTGCTTGGCAGTGGGTTTTATTCTATCCAGAGCGTCTTGTAGGTAGTTTAATTTGCTGATAGCCCCATGATTGATCTTGCCGACTTCTTCTCGCACGATTTTATTCTCCTCAAGCATTTGCCAGATCGGACGCAGCTGCATCATCCACGCCTCTTTGCAGATCAATTTTAAATCCGCGCACGAGTATCCTTCAGTTTTTTCTACTAGTTCAAAAAATTCTTTTTCTTGGAGGAGATCAGTGTGGACATAAGATCGCAAGTATTCAAATCGGCTTTTCAGATCTGGTAGATCGACCAGAATCCGTTTTTCAAGCCTACGAAGAAGAGCAACGTCCAGTTCCCTATACAGATAGAATAAGGCATTCGATTAATATACCAGCTGTCTCGAAAAATTCGGATTCCGGCTTACCACGGCAAATTCGAAGCTGCAAGAAGCAGAATTCGGTTCTCCGTTGAAACGAGGCCGTCCATTCTGGCCAGCAGTTCTGCTCTGAAACGTCTGGCCGGTTCTGTACTCGAAGACGTCAAGTCTCCGTGACCTCCAGCAGTCCAGTCGGCTTCATCGACAAATATAACCGCGGGTGAATGATGATGCGCAAGTTCGAAGAGGACCTGTATCGTTCAAATTTGAAAAAAATTGTTCAAACCTCATCCAATCGAAAGCATGTGTCTTTAGTCTTTACTTGCCCGGACTAGCTTCTCCGAGTCTCCTCTCCACTTGCTGACTATAGAGCTTGAAGAGATGTTGAAAAACGTGGTCTTGCACTCAGTTGCTACAGCTTTGGCCAGCATAGTCTTACCTGGGGCGTTGAAATAGGAAAGGAAAAGATGTTGATAGATCTGAGTTGATATGAATAGAAGCGATGGTTTGACATTTATATTATAGGGATGACCCGAAAATTCAGCCAGATTTACTTTACGCCTACGCGGAGAAGCGTATCGGTGAATGATGGTCGAAGGTTAAAGGTCGAGGGTATGTATGTTGCGATGATTAAAGGGAAGTTAGTTCCTAGCCAGCGAGCCTGCACGAGCTGGAAATTGGATTTGGAATTTTTGCGCGGTGATTTTCAGGGCCTCCCTCGACACGTGATGACGATAATTTTAAAAGGGCGCTACCCGTTCCCGGTGGACCGTATAAGAGGATTCCTTGCCAAGGAGCTAATTTCCCTCCAAAAAGTTCAGGATACTTCATCGGGTATACCGTAGCTTCTTTCAGCAGACTTTTGCACTCTTTCAACCCCTCGATGTCGTCCCAATGAACGTTTAAATCCGTCATTACAATTTCCTAGAAATATGTATGAATTCATAATGACTCTGGTCCCTCCGCAGGTCTTACCGCTCCAAAGCAATAACTCTTCTCCCCAATTTCCGGATTTACCTTTGATATCATTTCTGCCATTTCCCTCCATTCTGTTCCGGGTTGATACAAGTCTCCGATCGGTTTCAGAATTCTCTCATGCGCGAAGAATGCCTCTTCGTTAGCTACCGCTACTACGTGAACATTTTCTGCATTTCCAGAACATTGGAATACTGGTGTCACTGTCATACCGAAGTTCGGTTCAGCTGTTGGCTGTAAGTTGTTCACTTTTGGTACTGATTTGGCTCTAGCTGGCTCGGATGGCTGCACATCTGATCTCCGCAAATTTTTATTCGTTTTCTCTTTCTTGATCCTGTAACGTAAAGTTTTTCGGGCTTTAAGGATGAACGATAATAATTGTACAGACATTCCGCATTGTTGCGTGGATATTATTGATGAATTTGATTAAATTCTATCGTTCCTATGGCATGAGTTTCCACGGCTAATTGTATTAGTATAGGATGGTCTGATCTCCGATGAGCCGGTAAATTGTCAGAGCATAGTTCGCACGAGTTAAAGAGCTGAAAGAGAATCTATAGCTCGTATGGTATGTAAAGTCGTCGTAAATAATTAGTCTCGCTTGACCTGAATAGTCTAAGGCAGTATATACAATGTTATAAAAATATCGCACAATTTTTGTATTCGTTCAGTAATACACGTAACAAGCTTGCAACTGCAAGAGTACATTGCTTATAGCTATACCGCCGCACGCAACTGACGTATATATTCATTATAAAATACCCTGGGTTTTACTCAACTGGGGCATAATTATAACTAAAATTAATTCTAAACACGGCAGCACAGGAGTTGGGACATATAGGAAGTTAATTCAAATCCAACTAAAATCAGTGTATAGAAATGCAGGTTCTGTACGTATAGTAAAGGGTTTCTCATTAACAGTTCGCAAAATGCTACAGCGACACGACCAGCGCCGGCAAGTTTTGTCTTGTCTGTGTTGTCACGACAACACACAGAATCCTAGTAGTGTGGAATTACAACACACGAAATTTCATCATTGCAACTGAAAATTCATGAATTTGAACCAATTATTATTATTTTTTTTTGTAATTTTTTCTGTAATTCTTGAACAGTCGTTTTCCGCGCTCAAAAGGTTGAAAACTTATTTAAGATCAACCATGACTCAAAACCGGCTAAACAATATAGCCGTTTTGCACGTCCATAAAGAATCGACGGAAAATCTGGACTACGGAGAGCTGATTGATGAGTTTGTTTGTCGAATTGCGATTAGGAGGGCGACCTTCGCCATGAACGAATTAAAAATATGAAAAAACCAAATCGGTTTTCTACCCCCCCCCCCCCCCCCCCCCCCAAACGTGACTTGACAACACACGAGAATTCGGTAACTTGCCGGCACTGGACACGACAACTTGCTATTAGCTATGCAACGCATCGGAGTCTTCAATGAAGTATTCATTGTTACCTGGGTGTTATACGCTTTATAATAGCCTGACATTGAAAACTGGAAAAAACCACACTGTACTATGTAGTACATGGTTAATCAATAAAAATACGCTGGCGTAGGTACACGCACTAAGTAAAAGATGGATATCCAGGTGTCGCACGATCTTATTGATCTTAATTCCAGCTGTTAGAATTTCAAGTAAAAAGTAAACGGTAATTTTTGAAGAATTCCCGCTACATGACTCGAACTTTAGCTGCAGGAGGGTAATATCGTGAAAAAATCCTAAATACACAATTTTTACTCACGGATTGTGAACGGCGTTGTTGTAGCCTGTCGCTTCCACTTTTTTACAAATTTTCGGATATTTGTTATACTTTGCGTAGTAGTAGTCGGAAAATTCAACAAGTACTGTGTCCAGATCAATGTTGTCGCAAACTTGATAGTCCCCTGAGAGTTGAGCCTCTTTCGTCAACGATTCAGCCGTATCCGTGCATCTATGTTTTAAAATTTATACATCAACCTCACCGATCGTTTCATGTACAATCTGGTATCTGCACTGGGATTCAGAATTATACCGCTAACAATAATTTATTTGTCACAGAATTCTGGCCTGAATTACTGATCACATATTTATGCATAAATCGTTCAATATATAATTCAACATTTATGTACAATATTGACTCAATCGGCTTGGATCTTGATGAGATTTTTCAAACGAACCTTTCCGCAATTCTATTGTGCGCGATCGCGAAACAACCATAGCAACACGATTAAATGACCTTATAATTTCTAGGTATAATTTATGTGTCAGATTGTAGAAAAAGTATGTATATATGTATACTGAACCAATTAGCTGGTCGGGTGGAGTTTTTTTTTTTTAATCAACCGTTTCGCAATTAAATTGCACGAGCGCGAGACGCCCGGTAACGCGATTAAAGGAACCCGCTGCAACGATTTTATTTTCAGCATAGCATAGTGCAGCGATAATAAAACACGATCCTCTATAGGTAGAATAGTAAAGCTATATACGGGATCGACGTATATGATATGAGCTTATTTATGAAAATTTTATCATAACTTATTATATTATAGGTTGTAACTGTGTTCATCCTGATTTTATGACATTTGGGCGAGAAATACGATTGCAAAAACTAGGTTTTTGGGTAAGCCTACCCTTGTTCGCGCAAGAACTCGGCGATCAAATACATCAAACTCCTCCGCCTTTCCTGAGCGCGTTTTTCCTCCTGAAAAACAATAAGTAATCAGACAATTTGTTGATATGTCTTATTTAGAAATCAATAGAATGGAACAGAAAATTTAAAAGGGATGTCATTGGCACAAATCGAAAAAATTCATGCATGGGTTTATGTTGCAAGAAGTTTTGCGCCAACATCCTTTTCAAATCTGATAAAAAATGAATAAGTGAATGAAACTGGTTGTAAAGAATATTCTAAAGCTTCGCATCATAATCCTGTAATATCATGTTTATGCTTCCCAAATGGATCTTGGGTTTCACAATTCTACCGTTTACGAGGGTGTCCGTTCAGGCTTCAAGAATTGACGAAGCTTTGTCATAAGCTTTAGGAATAAGTCACACAAACTCCATTTACAAATAAATATACAGTGGAATCTCTCATAGCTTACTTAATAGGGAGACAAAGTAAGATATTTGAAGTACCAATCATGAGCCAGAACCAGCCAGGTTTGGTTAGTTACTACAATCGAGGTTCTTCTTCTCCCACATTCGCGCAGTGCCGTAGCTAAAAACTTACGTACATATGTACATACCCCCGTATTCTGTACCCAAATTTCCTTGGTGACGTGACTTGTTATTATAAACAAAACCTATATCGACAAAGTAAGTATTCATTTATACGTAGAAAACATTTATTAATGGTGTTATCTGTCGTGTCTGTGCGTGTACGATTTTTCCGGATATAAAGCGTCATGCGTCGGTCCTGATCCAGCGCCCCCACCCAGCCTACCGCTACGCCTAACGACTGCCCTCGTAAGATATGAGGATGTAAGCTATGAGAGATTCCACTGTAGTGTAATATATTCGTATAGGAGTTGTTCCGGACGATTTCAGATTGTATATTATTAGCATACCTTCTCTCTAGCCACATGGGCTATTTTGCTGGTTGAATAAGACGACAAATAGTCTGCCATTGGGGAAGGTCTGATCCACTCCGTGTCTAGTTTTATGCTAAGTCGAAAAAAATAAAATTTGTAAACTGCCTACGATTTGACTAGGACGACGGGCGGGTAAAGAAAACAAAATTGTTTCGATGCAATAAGCTTGTTTCCGTTACCACAGCGACAGCAGAGCTACCCCTGTATTGGACATCGCGTTTCGATCGCTTGGCTTGCATCTGTTTTCATTATTCCAACCACGTTTAAGTAGAGCTAACGATTACGGCTAATCGTGGCCAAATCAACTGCCCATTCAAGAGAGTACTGCCGGAGGCAATTATTGCGTCTGCTCTAAACGGCGCAGCGTTCGATTAACCCAACCGATTTTACGCTGTCAAAAAATACAGCAAATTTTCGATTGAATGAATCGATAAAAATGATATTGAGAAATCCATTATAAACATTACATTACTTTAATTTTGCAGCTGTACATTATTGAACGTCAGCCAACTGATAAATCACACGATTCGATCGGTAACTCGCGAGCTTTGCCAATTAGGCCGTGAAAATCTACCTATATCTGGCTGCGGGAGATCTTTCAGGCTATGCAATCCAAGACCGCACTAGAATCCAAACGGTACATCGCAAAAACCAGGAAATAAAACGACAAACTCCGATGTTCCACCAATCAGTCTTGTCGCTTCTAGTTAGTCACCCCCCGACGAAAACGTTTCTTCGGTATCTAAGTGCAGATAATGAGCGTCCCTGTGAAACTAATGGTCGCTTCTAGTCCGCCGAAAAATTATGCGCGTTCGTGTCCTCAAATATTTACCATTTACTGCAGTACATGGGCATAATGTAGGCATGTGCATACATACGTATATTGATACATCGAATGCGTGTTTCTTCCACATACGACCTGCTATGACATGCAGTATGCATGCGTGCCACACATACCCCACACCTAGTGACGCGGTAATTTCGTTTCGCGGTGGTGGTGGAGGTAAGGGATGCGGGTGGAAAGGGTGGTCCGCGCGAGCATCCGCGTCGTACCTTCGGGTATACAGTTTGCGTTCGATCGACCCGGGGACTACGCAGCGTGCTGCGCTCACTGCGACAGTCGGTCTTCGTTGGTCCGGCACGTCGCGTGGTTCAGATTGGGTTCGTTTATCAGAGATATTGCCCAGCTGACCAACGTATTGGATTTCAACGCCTCAGTCGGTGGTCGACGTCGCACCTGCAGCGACAATTTTACTTAGGGTACAAATTCGTGCCGTGACATTGCGGATGTATGGTGCTTGTGATTAGGGACACGCACGCGGTCACTGTTCACTTCTGTTCGCACCTTTAAGGCCTCGTCGTGTCGCGAGAATTACAAACGCATTATCTTTTAATTTCTGATTCGGGGAGAGATGTTTTTCCAACGCATTCGCATCCGTTTCTTAATCCTTTTTTCATCGCAAGTCCTATAACGCGGGGATACGGGGCGATGAGACATCAGAATTAATGTCCCAATGTCGTACGTGGTAGAATCTCTGCCGAAGTCGATGGAGTTTAAATCCGAATACGTGAATTAAACTTTTTAAGCACAGCCGTCATTCTTGAGGGACTTTAAGGTGAGCGAGTTTCAAGTATGAAATTTTAGTGGCACCTTACGCCATGAGTTAGATTTGAAGTACTAGACTCTTCTTCTTTCCACAACTTGATTCCATTCGCGGTTTGAATGAAATTCGGTCGTGAAGTTTGTATCGCGGGCGAAATGTGTAATTGCCAATGACCAATTGGGCCGAGTATACTTCAAAGGATGGAAATCGTTTGAAAAATGGGGAGATAATCGTTTCCTTAGATTAAATTAGGCTAAATCGAGATAATGAGAGAATTTCTCAACCCGCTATGCCGCTTCTGAGGTTATGTATTTATAGCAATTACTCAATTTGCGACCAATCATCATTCCCACGCCGTTGGTTGGTAACGATGACAAACGTATCCTAATGTCTTGGTGAGGAGTTATGCTCCTGCTTATACCAGCGCGCTACAAGAGGTTCTTCGATTGAAGATTCCCAACAGAATTCTTCGGATAGAGTCAGGAGCCGGACGTTGATAGAGTTTCCGTTTCGAGTGATCTTCTTCTGGTAGCTGAAGACGTTCGTAACAATTTTCATCGCAGCCAAAAGGAAGTAAATATCATCATGGTCAATGCAATGATGCGGTACCCCTGCTGTAGTGTCCCACTACGACTCGCTGCATCCATCTTCGCTCTCGCAGCTTTTCTTGTTACAAGAACAGGTGAGTGATTTTCGTTCGAACGTATGAAGAAATGGAAAAGTCACTCGCTCATTCTCCTTATGGAAATCATTTGGATTATTGCATAATCTCGATACGGCCGGGGTCGTGGGTATAACGGATGATGTTATTTGTCCAAAATATCACGCATTGATACATATGGCATGTAACATGTGTATCGAAGTATTCAATCTTCTTTCTCGTTCATTTTACTACACATATATTGTGTTCAGTGAATTCAAGTCTGAAGTTAAGTGCACGGAAATTTGTTTCTTCCTGTCGAGCAGTGGATTCGTAACTATTTCTGGATGAAAAAACGTCTTCCAAGAACATGTCTGACGTATGATATAGAGTTTCGAATTTTTTTTTTTTTAACTCGAATAATAAAACTGTAACATTCACGATTGATGTAATTATGTCACTCTTTTTCTTGACGACACGATTCTGTGCCTGCGCTTTTTCAAGGTACAGATTTCTATCTGAAATTCGCGGAACTCATTACCCGCAAGGGCAGATTTACATGCAAAGGTCCAACGTGTCGCGCAAGAAGTATACAAACCTGATACTAAGCTACTATACTGATGGTTATTGGATTTCCATTATCACTATAAAATGAATCAACTTTTGTAGGTATAATGGACTGTAGAGTTTATTGCATAGATTATAGGAAAAACCAGGGTCAGTCTTATTATTGTATGCTTCTCATCAGGGTTGAGGAAAAACATATTTTTTTGTTTCGAAAACTGCAGGATCAAGTCTTCCAGATTCTAATCCAAAATACAACTTCGCGCCCTGCACCGTATACCAAAAAATGTTCATCCATCCTTGTTAACGGCCTAAAAACCTATCAAATACAGTGTGGACAGTATCGTTTCAGATGCACTGGAAGAAAACTGTACCGACTTCCAGGGTGGGACAGTGAGACACGGCCTCCTCTACGTCCCAGGACCAGCTGTCTGCAGCCTGTGTGTGTGTTACCATTCGGAACCGATGTGGTGCAAGGCCATCTACTGCACTCCACCATTAGTAAGTGCAGCAGTGGTTTATCGCGATACGACGTATGCATGTACCTATATCTGCGTATAAAAACGATTAAGAACAAATTACGACATCGTCGCCTCGAATCTATGTCCATTAGGACAACTATGTAATGCATCCTTATTACTTACGCGGCCATTTAGCGAAGCCTTTTTCTGCCTTGCCATCGCAGAGTGAGGGATAACGTATGTACATATACGCGGTACACATAACAGAGATCATCCTCGTGACAAAAAAAATGTGAAAAATTTTCACAATAGGAAGCTGGACTTTCATTTTTCAATGATGACGCCATCAAGTTGGCATTTTTGCTAATTGTAAATGAGAAGAAAATTTCAACTGGATATTTATCTCAGCGCGGTTTTAAGTCTTGACTCACATCCGCTGTGATTTGCGAGTAGATTGCTTTGGTTGTATGCGCTTAGATGCTTAAATCGTCTGCCTACATTCCTACAACGTTTGGATCAGTGGCAAGCTCAACGCCTCTGCGTTAGACTTGATTGGATCTTTCCTGCGGGAGTTCACCTTTTGTATAACTCGCTGCTACCCCTTTCAGAGGTTTTCTAATCAAGTGTCGTTCCCGTACCAAAAAAAAGATTGCATTGTCAGTGGGTAGTCGTCGTCCTGTCAAGTACATACTCTGTTCGAGAACAAAGCACGATTTATATGTCGTACCAATTGCACCTTTTTTAGTTAAATTTCATCGAATACGCGCACTAGACTTATTGCCAACGTATATAACGATATTTGGTGTATTCAATTCACGCAGACAACTGTCTAAAGCGAGTAGAGTACAATTTTCGAAGAAATATCACATCGTAAGTTATTTTTCCTCGTAGAAAAACGGTCGAAAGGTTTTAGCATACACCGCAGTACATGGCACGCTAGATTCAAAATAAACCACGATTTACGGACGGATAATCACACAAAATCTAAACTCAGCCGGGCGTGATCCGTGCGTGAGCCGGCTGCCCTTGTATCGCAATTGTGCCAAGGGTCAAAGCTTTTCGTTACTCACAAGGGTTCGTTCCGAACCTTTGTTCTCAAAGGATAATCTCGTCAAGTTGTGCTCTGATTTGCTCGCAGCTTTTCATGCGGGAATTATTTCATTATCATTCTAGATTATAGGCATAAGTATCGCGTGTGCGAGGAGGAGGACTACTGCATCTGCAGAGGTATTATATTCCTGAATAGTTTTTTTTTTTAAATTATCAGTGATTTTTTAGACGCCGTTTAGAGAAGACGAACGGCTTCACATTAGGGTAAAAATTATCTTATAACTCTACTTAGTTGTGCTTCTTCCAGGCGCTTGCAGCATATATACTTAAAATCATTATGTCGTGGTGCACGATTCACATAATATTTTGCAATATCTTCAATTGGCTTACATGCATTGAATGTCTTAATCTTATTTGTTTCCGGAAGCGAATATATGAGCCGTCTTACTTGCTTGATTCAATTTCAGCGTTTAAAGATACACGGATTGCAGTTATGTAACGATATTATTTAATCCTCAGAAACATTTTCTCTGTCATGTCACAATAAGCGAAGGTCAATCTTCTTTTGTTCTACATAGTTTGATTTCGCGGGAAAATAACTTTGCTTAAAAATATTTAAAAAATATGCGAAATATATACCTATATATGTATATATGCTATAGGTATGTAGAATGGTGCCAAGACGCAAACCGCGCAATAGGAATAAAAATTGTAATTATAAATTATCCAACCGTTTTTAGGGGATCTGAATTTTTTATTTTGCTATACTGGTTCTGCAGGTGATCTGCAGATGTTATACAGTGTGAATACAAATTCGATACATAGTGAATATAATCATGAGCTACACGTGGCGTTGAAATATCAAAATTTCTCACACGTATCTTAATAAGTCCAAAAAAGAAAAAAAAAAAAAAATGGAAAAAATATCGAAAATCGGAGTTAGATACATGCAAGATATTTTCCATAAAATTGTCACCTATATAGTATAGCACTCCTCCCTACGATGATTATAAATCGCTGTTGTTGTATATTCATTGTATAAAAGTTATTGCCAATGTTTTTGCGACAGAAATAATTCCCATGTTTCACTGAATTATTGTGATATTTTATTTCTTAAATAGTGGATAATAAAGCGATGGAACTTTATAGGCCGATTTTTCATTTTGGAGCACCGAAATACTGAGACAAAATGTTTGAAACTTATGTGGTCCGTATTCGCTTACTTTATCATATGAAAAGTACTTCTAATGATAAAATCTGATCTATTCAGAAGGTTGAAATACCTAAGACTGTGCTTATTTCCAAGTCACAGATCATGTTACTTATATTCTTTCCCTTCTAGACGCTTCAATTAGCTTGATTAAGTTCAGAAGCTCGGCGGTCTACGTCACACGTTTTTGTTATTTTTGGCGCGGTGCAAAGTGCAAATTACATATTCTATATTTGATTCGATCTTGTAAGTTTAGACTTTACAATCCGAGTCGCGGGAACTTAAAAAATTCTCGAATCAGTATAACAAATGCTCGATTCATTAATGTGTACAATTAAGTACGATTCAACGATGTGTTACTCCGATCTGAAACGTTTGATCAAAGGTTCACATAGTGAGTGAAAAATTCGAAAATTTCTTGTATTTTACAAAACTTTAATTGCCTGGTCGTTTATATTGATTGTGTAAGCCAGAGGCCTCAAAATTGTGAAGATATACTGAAAATGACGGCAAGCAATCCACCATAATCCCTACAGACGCCCGGGGCTCACGATGAGCTACCAATTAGCGGCCTCAGGCGTAAAGCAACTGTATTGTTTGGCCGAATCTACAGATTGAAAATCGTGTTAAAATTTTTTTTCAAGGTCCTAGCGAAACGCGATACTCCGGCGATATATATAAGTGTAATCTGTTTATCAGAGAGTAGCAAATTACAAAATTAGGTAATAAAAGATTCACCAAGTCTTTCTGAACTGATATTATCGATAAAAAAAGTTACGAGCCCTCTATGACCTTATTTTCCATGGTGGGTAAAGCTGAAAAGTTTCACAGAAGCTGGATTCAACTCAATTGCTGTATAGACTTCAGCCGTCGAGGGTGCGGACGAAAGCTGTTCCATCGATTCAAAGTTTCAAACACACTGAAAGAAATTGTCGTGTTTTAGCGGACTTTTGATTTTCTAATCTTGAGATCAATTGGGTAAAGCAGTTATGGTCGATGTAATCAATTTGTTGTCTTCTTAGCTGAACACTGCCAATGTATAACGATTCGCAACACTTTTACGGTGAATCTATATAATACACAAAATTTTCGAACTCGTTTCTGCGGAAAAACCACATCTATCAGCATGTGACCAATTATGAAGAACCATACGTCGGTAGAGTTAAATCCGCTTGCAACTTCGGTATAATCTCAGCTTTCACGCTTTTCTGTGTATACTTAAGGGTGAGAGGGAAGAACGCCGGGGGTGCTGGCGAACGGGTATTGAAAATTGGGTCAAATGCCAACCCTTTCATATTAATTTCCACAGAAGTGTAAGCGGTTCCGCGTGGGTGAGAGATGCTGTGAGTTTGAATGTTTGGATGGAACTGATGCCGATTGGAATGGACCCGACCTCATTATTGCGGCTGGGACTTCCACTTTGGACCAAGGCATCTGGCTTTTTGTTACGACGCTGATTGCAGCCCTGGTTGCACCTTAACCACTCCTAATCGCCCCGCCTTGAGGCTTGGAACTCTACAGGATCCAGGATTTTCGGGAAATGGCTGATAACAGAAGTATAAGCGAATGCAGATTTTTTTAAGGGCTGTGGACGGTGCTAAGGTTCTCAATGCTCAAAGTAATATGTAAGTATTATTTATGACGAGGTATGGTGGAACCTGATTGCAGGACAATTTTTTAATATGAAATTCCCTGTAGCGTGTTAAACGAGGGGTTCGCTCTCCTCGTTGATTTCCAAGTTCTCTCATTGATACAAAATTTGTATAAATATATTTATCGCGCTTTCACGAGGAATATGGAATTATATTATATAATATTGTTACCTGCAATCGCATGGCTGAGGGCCAACAGTCGAAGTTAAAGTGCAGCTCGGTTTGAGGGCCTGCGAGATGGTGAATAGAGATTTTCTAGCTCCGGAGATTTCGAATCTTGAGATAAATCTTCAATATGATTGTCGCACAGTGTGCCTGATTAAATCTAGCAAATATTTTCGTCCTGGAAATGTCCTTCTATAAGAATCGCTTTGACTAGTCGACTATCTCGATCAGCTATAGGTGCTACGATACGATGTGTAATAAAATATGAAGTGCTTGCCTGGCGTGGGTGTGAGATTATTTGTTTACAAGAGTGACATGTTATCCGGTCCAATTTGAGAGTTGTATAATATTTTTTATCAATCAAGCTTTTGGAAGCTTCGCTTCGTCCAATAAATAATTAGTCTTCGAATAATGCGACGCTTGCGAATATCGAGAATAAACGAGTCTATGGAAAATCTTTGCCAGTTTCACATCCGAAGCCTGAGCAATGATTGAAGTTCGTTAAGTACACGGAAATTTGGTAATAAACAACTACTTCTTCACTTGCAGCTCGGATATATTTATAAATCCATTTTATATGCCATTTGATTCGGTAAGATAAAAAAATGTGTTGAACTGCACCACGATGAGACATTTACGTCAATTTTTCTTCCCTAATATGAACCAGGAGATCTCATGAACTAGATGAGCTTGTAAATTTCAAGAAATAACAATAAAAAAAACTTCACAGTGCCATTGGAACGAGTAATCTGAAATCATAATTAATTCTTAATGAGTACACTGATCCTTATGCATCGAAATATGCTCATATGCTTAAATTATCTGTAAATCCGGACAGAATTCCTACAGGGTAAAAAGAAAATAGAACACAACTATACCTAGAATGCAACAATTTGCGTGTGCAATCTTGGCAGCCATATGAATCGATCGATTTCATGATTCATCAGATTGAATTGACCTTTTCCATACTGTGAGCGACTGGAGGAACTTTGATAAAATCCATCCATTCGGATAACAATCTATCCTATGGAGTGTCTATCCTTCTGATCACATATCATTCCAGAAAAAACAACCAAAAAAAAAAAAACATATACCGATGTATGCGTTATGTTTATCTATGCACATATAAATATCGAGTCAGCTGTGCTCTGTTTGCTCTAAGAAGACTAATTATTGTCACGTGCTGATTACCTTCGACTAGTTTTAAGACCGTGAAAAATCATGCAGTTAGTTATTTAGAAATTTTTGAATATTTGCCTAATATCGTTGTCACGGCATAGGTATAAAAAAGTTGCTTTTTGACGCCTATCTTCGTTCCGTAAAGTGACACTTTATACGGCTGACTTCAAAACTACGCTAAAAAGTCTTTCTCTTCTACCTGCATCGAAAGTAGGCCTTTTCGTGCTCAAAAACTGGGCAGAAAGTGGCTCTTTTACGGTATAAGGCGGTAAAGTGAGCTCTAGGGCGGTATAGTAATCCCTAGGGCGGTAAAGTAAAGACCTTCCGCGCGCTTACAGGCACTCAGAAGCCCACATTCGATGCAGGTATTGGACAAAAAATATCGTGTGTATCTAGAGCGGAAGATAATTTTCGCTCGTGCCAGTTGCAGCCCTTGCCCTCGCTGTAATCGTCTACTTTTCGATATCACCATGCCTTCTTCTCACCTGCGGCCCTTGGCTCGGGCGAGCTGAAATCATCAATCTAACCGAAAAAGTCTTGGTTTACGGGCATGCCGCATAAAGTACTATTTTCTGTCCATTAGCTTTTGGCAAATTCACGCATTGAATAGCAGTCCTCTTTAAAGAGCGATTGTAGGCATCGAAAATTATATCCTCTTTCAATTTGTTGGAGGCAGTTAATTATACCTCTTCTTGGAGTTAATAGAGTTACAGATGATAATTATTTCTGCTAATCGCAGAGAAAATTTAAAAATCTGTCGCCGTACTATTATATTGTATTAATAAGAAAAATTCGCGGATCATTGTCATCAGTATTAAATGAAAAACACAATGAATTGTTACGTCTAAAAACGAAGTCAGTATAAATGACGATTTATGTTGGACGAGAACAGAAATGGTCAGAATTAGGTGGGCGAAATAATTTTTTGAAAGAGCTGATAAGACTTTTGCTTGTATCGTACAAAAAACTGTACGGAGTCTCGATACGACCTCTGGAGTTTTTTTTTTTTTTGCTTTACTTGCCCATCTAATTTTCACCTGAAATTAAAACTCGTTCATCACATCACATTCGTAATTATCAGACGTTATAATTGACCAATTTCTCTAAGCTTACATATTTAAATAATGTTTATAAATACGTAAATTTATTATTATATTAATGTAAATATGAAGATGATAATGAATAATTATATGATATTGTTGTTAAATGAAATATTAAGTTTGATTGAAATTTATCGAGAAATCATCAAGGGGCCTTTTATGTATAAATAATCATTTTTAATTCATTGTACTATATTTATTTATCTGAATTGAAATAAATTGTGCTAAGTTATGAACTTCGAATAATTTAACTGATCCGTCAGGTTGAAATAAAATTATACTCCTGTTTTTGCAGTAAGGACAATTTTTCCCTCTTTCGAGATCTGTAATATAGGATCTGTCTTTTATCAACTTTTTTTCATTAAAAATATTATTAATGCAACGTTTGAGAAAGTTATTTTATAATTTTGAAATCATTGTTAAATCTCTGCTCCAAAAATTATGAGTTTACAGTCCAGTCTCGTATCGTCTAATCACAGCTAATATAGCTATAGGTATTTTATACTCGCTGATCGTGAGTGTTTCCTCTAAAATTCATTCTCATTCGTCATGCGTCCTGGAAAATTGAACAATCTATACTCATATAATCTTAGGGCTGTCCAAAAGGGTCCATTGGTGAGTATAACGGCACATACACATATATACACCTACGAGTGAATTTCGCCCCCTAAATTCTCGAGGATAAAGAATTATTTCGAAAATCTGATGTGGGCTGAATGTTCCTTGATTAAAATTGTTTTGCGTGAAATAGTGGAGGTTAGCGACAAATAAGCCTAAAACTGTAATAAAATATTATTAAAATCTGACACAATAAACATGGCCGCCGCGTCATACGCATGGAATCACATTTTGACAATATAATGATTATTCACATTCGTTGGTTACCGATGACTATTTCACGCACAATAATATTACGGCTGGAATAGTTTAATTATGATCCGAAGTTGAAAAGTGATCTGAATTCTGCGAAATCAGGGGGCAAAATTTTGCAGCTGACAACGAGCTGCGTGCGGGGACCCATAGCTGGCAAAAATCGTCCGAGGGCCCCGTCCATTTCACCCACACGGTCTCACACATTTATGACAGATACAAAACATATGCGAATACACAGGGATAGCCAGTTTCAGTATTCCGATGTGTGATTCAATCGATTGTTATCGATAAATATTAAGAAATTAGGTTTAATAATCAAAAGCACCACATGTTTTTAGAAGCTCGGCCCTGCAAATGTAGTTCGAAAATGCATCGTTATCCGCACCATGGGACCCCCTCGGACAGCTTTAACAAATACCTGTGGAATCATTTTTTCAAAAAAGTTGCATACAAGTTGGTGCGTTGTTGAAAAAAAAAAAAAAAACTAGAATCTGAGTTCTAGCCTCATCAAGAACTGCCAGATCTGGAAAAAGGTAATTACAGTCACATCCAGGTTAGCAGCCTTTCGCAATGAAACGAACAGTCCAATGGCCAGCGCGGAAAACTCCATTAATAAAAATATGATGGGAGCACGGATGAAAGAAATAAAAAATTCATTAAAATAGTCTATCTGTTTAATTTTGAAAGAAGAGTTCTGTGCCACCTATGTCAGCTACCAACATGTCTTTTCCGGACTTCAATTTGTTAAGTACTTTTCCCTAGGGATTCGTCAACTGTAAGTTATCATACGTTATGTATCCTCATTCCTTGACCTTCTCCTTGGGCTGGAGATACCCCGGTAACGTATACCTGGTTATCAAGAGCTCTAGCTTGTTGCAGAAGGGACCAATGCATGGGTCTCGTTATCGCGTTGAATGCCGAGGGCTATGATAACAACTGGCATTTTGTCGAAGCAGCAGTATTTACTTATCAATGTGAGAATGAATCTTGACAGTAGCACACAGTTATGCAAGCTGTGTACTCTTTTTTCCTACAATTCTATATGACGGATGTGCCACAAGTAGAATCGATATAGTATTAGTACACAGCTATTTTTTGCATACTACGACATGTGTGTCGTCTAGGATGGTAAATTATAATGTAAGCCCTCGTGATAATTGATGAAAAATATGATGAGAAAAATTAACGGACGATCCGGGAATCGAACCCGGGTCTACGGAAGCCTATCCGGGAACTTATACCACTAGACCACCTAGCTCGCCCACGTTAATTTTTCTCATCATATCTTTCATCATTTACTTATCAATCTATACGGTTAATGATTTCGCAGCTCGTAACAGATGCCCAATCCAATCTTCCAGCCTTTGACCGTGAAAGTCATCAAGGCATCACCTGCACCGGTATAATTATTGCTTTACCTGATCGGTTGTCAGGGGAGGACAGGTGTTTTTTTCGTGGTGAAGTTGTAGATAATGGGCTTCTGAACAAAACTAGAGGATGTAGAATGAAATCGACCAAATCTAATAGATTTTTAAGAGTTTCTAAACGGTTAGGAATAAAAAATTCATATCGTAGCATTTGTTTATAATTTTTGATATTTTTTGCATGGCAATTTTAAGAGAAATAGGAGTAGTTTACAAGTAAATGAATGTGATAAATATTCGATGAGATATTATCATCTATTATTGCGCCGCTAATTACGATGATCGAAATAACAGATAGTCGTTATTACACAGGATCGGTATGTTGGATAGGCTTGGGTTTTTATTATGCGAGATTACTCAATGATTTAAGATTCTTTACAGTAACAAAGATTATTTTATTAAAGGTAATTTTATAATTTTACACGCCATTGATAGCCCTTGCTCGACTATTTGGAAACTTTGGAGACCGTATAGGTTAACTCCGCCATTGAAGAGCCTAACTACAAGTTCGGGGAAGTACTGTAGAACTAATAAGGATCATACGCAGATGAGTCCATTATATACAGGGTGAGGCGCTTATTATAGTGACCCGGGCAATTTTCTCCCAAACGTAGCGGAATATGAAAAAATGTTTCAGACATTAGTTTCATGGTTTTAGGGGGACACACATGTCTCCTCCGCTTTTCCCGATTCAAATAATTGGCATATTCGTGTTATTTGCAATTTTTCGCGCAGTTCCTTCTCGGTCCACAGTTGATTTGACATTCAACACCATTCTAAAGGATTTATGAGTTCTTCCTTCCGTCAATCTTTGTACCATAACTTTTATTAAAAATTATACAAAATTTCATCAAGTTTATTTGTCATTTTCATGAATTTCAATCAATGTATGTATATTAGTAAACAGTGTTAAGTATAAGTATAAGTATAACAAAATATATCAATGCACTAATGTAATATCTAAAAAAATAGGATGAATATAATAACAGCGTGTAACAGTTGAATCAATCAATAACAAATGAGATGCTGATTTTTTTTTGCTGACTACTCTTTCTTCCAAACCGTATCGTACAAGTCGCTGCGGCGTTGACCGAAAACTGGAATTTGTTCTCTGACCTCATCTACGACTTTCAGATCTAAAAAACGTCATTACCGTTTCATCCTTGTTATAGAAGTCCTCGATCAGTAGACCCAACAATAATTTTACCAAGACTTTATCAATCATCGGCATAAATATAAGGAAGACAAATTTATTGAAATTTTATTCAACTATAAACGGCGAATTTCGCATTACCAATGTCAGCTACAATCAAGTTCTCTGCAAACTCCAATTCGTTGAGTACCTTCCCCCAGGGATCCGTCAGCTGCGTGTGACCATACGCTACGTATCCAGGACTTTGTCCTTGGGCCGGAGATACGCCGGCAACGTATAGCTGATTGTCAGTGGCCCTAGCGCGTTGCAGAAGAGACCAGTGGATGGGTCCAGTTGTCATATTAAATGCCCCAGGATATAACAACAGCTGACATCCTGGTAAACCAGTGGCAGCCGTTCAATTACATCATACGGTATTAAAGTACGGGCGCAAGCTCACCTAAGTTTCGATATAGACGAGCCAGCTCTTCGAATCGCATGTCGTAACAAATGCCCAATCCAACCTTCCATCCTTTGATTTGAAAGGTCGTCAAGACTTGACCGGCGGTCAGAATATCGCTTTCTTTGAATGTTATTTTTCCTTTTATATCGATGTCAAACAAGTGCATCTACAGAATAATAACATTGTTCATATTGTCGAATCGACTTCGCGATCCTTTCTTTCGGACTTTCGTAACAAATACCTTCCTGTATTTCCCAATCAAGTCTCCCTCGGGATTCCAGATCGTGCAGGTGTTGTAGAACTTGTCCCCATCTCGTTCGGGAATCGATCCACCGACTATACAAATTTCATTTGTTTTTGCTGCAGTGGACAATGCAAGACTCGTCTCACCCTCGGGAATGATCTCGGCGTAGTTCGGGAAGTGTGCTATTCGCGCCAAGTACAATTATATCACGTATGAGATATACAATAAAATTTGAAATGATTTTCTATCAGATTTTTATTCCTCCAAATAAAAGGCAATCCCTATTCGTCCACCTCCTTTTTGTCGAAAAATGGGTGGGGGTAGGCCCAGGCGCGGAAGACGCAAAAACAATATGCAGCGCGTTGATTCAAATTCAATTCCGAACACACATACGTCTAAAAACATGTTCGTTTTTAGATTATTCCGAGGAAATTGACATTTTCGACGCCTGGGCTCACCCCCGCCCCTTTTTCGAGAAAAAGGAGGTGGGCGACTAGGAATTGCCCTTAAAGTCCGATCAATAAATATAATTGCAGGATATCAACAGAAAACTTTACGAATCTGGAATAAAAAGTTACGTTGTAGTTTGCTAATGATTATATAATTTCCAAGCACATAGGGAACTCGTTATGTTTAGTTTACGCAGCGCCGTAACTGAACTTAATTTAAGGGTTGGTCAATCAGAAAGCTCGATTCGACTGACGCGCGACTGAAGCAGCCTCCTGATTGGTCAATCCTTAAATTAAGTTAAGTTACGACGCTGCGTAAACCAGGCGATCCCGTTTAAAGCGGATATACCGACTACATTCGTCATTTTTTAATCCGATCCGCCAATGGACCTAAACAAGGAATCATGGGGTGCAACTACAAGTATATAGCGATTTCAAATCTCTTCAAACTTTTTTGTGTCTTGCATTGTCAATGGGATTGTATGTTGAGTCAGACTCAATTAATTATAATTCAGAATCCTTAAAATATATGAATTGCCTGAAAATTTGGGGTCTCGTCTCTCGGTAGGTAATACGGTATACGAATTAATTACTTGCGACCTATGATCGCTAGTCGATATTTAACAAGATGCATCTAAGCTGTTTTACCAGTTCCATACGGTGAGTTGAAGCATTCTGGAAGTACAATAATGTCAGCGCCTTGCTGTTTCGCCTGTTGGACGAACGAAAGTGCTCGAGAGTTGTTCGACGCCTTATTATCACTCACGGCGAGTTGTACCAGTGCCAATCTAAGAGCTTAACAGCACAATCCGTTCTAAATATTATCACAAATGACAGCGGGATAGGAAAAAAGCAAATATTGTCAATAAAATTGAGAAAACATCTCATACGTACTCGTCATTGTTTTGCTGTAGTGTCGAACTAGATTAACCAATGCCATTACCAGACGTTGGTATTGTTAGGTTATGTCAGCTGACTAACTCAATGACGCGGTTCTGATAATTTGTGGTTTTATTCTGCAGTTTCAGCTTATATTATAACTCCTCGGCGCTGATGAGAAGATAAGACTGTATATTTACTCGCGAGATTTAGCAGCATTCGAAGTAATAAAATGAAAACTGAACTGCTTCTAGTATCTCAGTAAACCCAAGGGCTTTTGTGTAATTAGAATTAGATGTAATATAGGATTGAATTCATACTACGATGGATAAAAAATAACGGTTTTAATTACGAAAAATTTATAAATACAATCGCGCATTGAATTACATTAATTGATAAGTCTGTAAAAATCATCTTCTAGGCGATCTAGACCTAGACTTCTTGTGTTTCTTGTGCTTTCTTCGTTCCGGCGATTCGGAGGATCTCTTATCCCTTCTCTTTTCACGCTCCTTGTCCTTCTTGCGGCTTTTTCTACTTGACCGCTCGGCCGAACTCTCGCGGCTTTTATGTTTCTTGGATTTTTTTGACTTTTTAGATTTTCTTTCCGCCTCGCTACTCTCCGAACTCATTCTTTTCCGCGATTTTAATTCGGGATCGCTCTCGTTGCTCGTCGAACGTCTTCTTTGTTTCTTTACTTTCTTCTTTCCACTGGTAGAGCTTCTTTCCTTATATTCTTTCTTCTGTTTTCTTCCCTTATCTTCACCCTCACTTTCCGCCAATTCTACAACCGGAGATCGGCTCTCAGCATCAGTGTTATCCTTATTTTTATACTCTTGATACTTTGCAGAGTCTGAAATTTAATTTAACGTTATATTAAAGACTAAATCTTCAAGTTTTATCTCGATATCATATCGCTTAGAAAGGGGGCTTTCAAACGGGATATTTTGGCACATTTCAGAACACCGATTATCACGGGAATCAAAGTTGCATAAAACGATGTCTCCCTATATTCAATAAATTCGAACTGATCGAAAAATCAGGGTGCAACAATCCAGTTTAAAAACCCCGTCGTATTGTTCCCAATCTACTAACTTAGGACTTTTCCATTCTTCAAATAATCATCCTTCGTTACTGCCTGGACAACGGATTCGTTAAGAGAAATGACATTCCCTCCAAGTGCCATTTTCACTATGAATCTACCCGCGTCATCGTCCAAGCCTTCGATCTGCCCGTAACAATCCTTCTGCTTTCCAGCTACCATTTTAACAAAAGCTCCTTTTATCAGCTTCAAGTCTTCCTCTTCCTTTGTTTTCGGTCTACCATTCTGCTTCTGCGTTGCCACTTTGTCTGCACCAAGTCCCATCCCTTTTGGCCTTAAGGCAGGTATAGATGCCTCGACTAATCTGAAAGATTACATGGCATCTGATTTAGCTATAAAATTCGTTACTCTACTTTACTACTGTTTAATAGGGTAGCCAGAAAAATTGATCCAGGATTGTTTTCTTTATCACCGAAAGACCGATTCTTCCGGCTTAGTTTTTTAATTATATTTCTTACATAAATTGGAGGAGCATTTCAGAGATTATATGAACATAAGAGAAACTAATGGAAATGAATACTTCCAGGATCATAGGACACCTTGTTGCCCAAGGATTTCTACATTGTTACGCTTTGACTGGTTTGGTGACGAATTTTGAAATATTCATACTTCTCATTTTTACCAATTCCTTTACCAGGCTTCCATCCCATGCCACGGAGCATCGCCATTCCGTAAGCATCGATTGGGATATTTTCATAATCCTCTAATGTCGACTGAAACAATAATTCAGCTGTAAGATTAGCAGTAAAACTTGAATCACAGCCAGCCTATTGGTAGAATTAAAGTATAAATATTATTTACCTCCTTCTCCCCTGCTAAAGAAGAGCTTTCATTCAGAGGAAGGGAGTAGAGGTTTGGCTTGTCGCCTTTTTCACTCTCAGCACTTTGCAGATCTTGTAAGATTTCTCTAGCTGCTTGTTCTTCCAATGTTTTAGGGGCTTCCTGTTCCTCGACTTTGACCTCTGCTTTTATCGTTACAATTTCATCATCGGTTTCCATCGGCTCTTGGAAAGGCTCTTTCTTAACCTCAATGAGAACAGGGTCTCCATTTTCCGCCGATTTTATCTTTGGTTCATAAATATCCGCGTCGATTTTGTTCACGATTCGATCATGCCAGGTTTTCGATCCTCGCAGAGGTATTACTAGCGGTTCATCCTCCTTTTTTTCTTCGACACTAGACGAGCGAAGCGTTAAAATAGAGGTTATGTTTTCTGTATGATGCCGCGAAACGTACAGCAGATCGTTTACTTACCCGATAACTTTTATAGCCTTCTCATCCAGACATTCGATATAATCGACCTTCTTTTGTTCATGGGGTGCGATACTCTTCAAAGCTGGCTTTTTCACTGATTTAGAAAAGCCGAATGATATCTTCTTCACTTCTTCGGCCATGTTTGACATTTATGCATAACCAAAACGTCATACGTCAGCGATGAGATTCACATCAAAATATACTACTGGGTGGCGCCATCTGACAGGCTAACTATGAACTACAAAATATCGGCAAGCTGCGTATAATAAGGCGGAGCTGTACTCGTGGGATACTTTTTTTGTTTTTTCTACAATGAGGATGTTGAATTGTATCTTTTAGTTTTTGAATCGATACCTAGCTAATGTCTAATGGTCTAATGGTCTGCAGTTTCCTTTGTCAATTTTATTAAGTTCTTGCGTTCATCACATAGATGAAATATAGTCTCTATAGAGTCATTCCGAATTCACAACGGCATCTAAAACATGATTGGTAATTTGTTTAGTAAAAAGCAGAGCTAAAACCTTTCCGAAATATCGTAGAATTCTGAAGTAGCTTCTATCCGATGAATATTTAAATTTTTAATAGCGATATGTTACCACATGCCCAACTTCAATCATCGGTGTTCGTTGAATAATCGCCCACATTTGATGCTACGGATGCTTTACGATTTCCAGTCGGCCGTATTAATAACCATTAACCAATATTCAGTCCAGTTCTGCAGAAATAATGTTTCAAAGATTGACAATAAAGTAGGGGATTCCCACGATAGATTGATCTCTACAGCTATATGGGTTTTTAAAATCATCAGATAAAATCATGGACGCAGGAAACTAATATCATTTTCCGCCTTGTTACCAGCCGTGAGAAAAGAATCCACTAGCGTTTACTTTATTCTACGAAAATTTCAGGAAATTAAAATTAATGTCAGGCAGCGTTTTGTAGTTTCTACACTAGCTTCGATACACCGAAAAAGTTCGTACGAATCCCATTGCATGTATAAAAAGCCGATTTTCTCGCGCCGGAAGCACGGGTAAAAATGATAACTAGGGACTTCATCGTCTCCGAGCTGTCACAAAAATAAATCCGAATTCTAAACCCATGGAGTTTTGGAACACATGTAATTATTCTCGCGCAGGGTCAGATTAGTTCCCGCGCGATTTCTTACGGAGAAGTTGGAGTAATTGCAGTGCAATGTCATTTATCGAATAACAAGATTGTACCTCAATATTAATACAGAGAAATTCTTAGCGGCTGCACGCTGTTTCACGATCACATCTTGTCATGGTGAACACATCGTAGTGATAAACGTTACTTATATTCGTGAGGCCCGTGGGCTTCCCGTGAGTTTACTAGGTTATAACAATGCAGGCTCTAAGCAGCGACCTGCATTGTTAACAATCACTAATCTGCAAGACCGGGAATCGTTTGATCAGTGATCTAAAGAGGAAGAACACCCGTCAAAAAGCTGATCGGCATTCCAACAAAAAACAACAAACGTCACATGAAAAACCTCGTCGAATTCACGAAAGAATTCCTTTATTGAAAATTTGTTTCCAGTAATCTTGCAATGAAAGTTATGGATGTCTCAATAGAAGAACAGGATTGTAGCATAGAGATGGTGACACCTCCAAGAAAAAAAATGAAACAGGGTATGCAATTACTAAGAAAATTCAGATTCTTTTATTCTAACTATTTCATTGAAACTTTTCATCATTTCCAGCCTTGCTGCCATATCAAATGGCCGGTCCGCGTGGTCCGTCTATGGCGATTAGAAACAAGAAAAGAAAGCTGGATTCGCCCTCACCAGTCGAGCGCAAAAGTCCCAGGACCGGCAAGGGCGTTAAGAAACAAAACGCGGCTAAGAGAGTAAAAGCGAGCGAGGTCGAGGTTATCGAACTGACCCTTACAGAAGATGAGGAAGACCAGGCTGGGCAGGAAATCAGTGAAGGGATTAAAATTAAAGAACATAAATGCAAGGAATCCAAGGATGAAGAGGGGGCAGCTAAGGGCGACGAGAAAATTGAAAAAGAGAATCAAACTGAGGTGAAGAAAAAGAGGGATTACAACACACTTCATATGTTTTTAAAAAAGGCTCAAAGCAAAGAAGCCAAAGACGATATTCAGCTGCTGGCAATGAGCGATTATGAAAGCGGTAACAGCAAGGACAGCGATGGGTCTTTGAAGGCGAAGGCAGATGGCCAAACCGCAAAGGAAACAGTTGAAGTTTCGGCCAAGGAACTGAGCAGCAAGAATGAGAAAGAGGGAAAGGGTGATGAGAAATTGGATGAAAATGTGGAGCCGGAGACCGACGAGAAAGAGAATAATATTGCTGTGGGCGAGGCGGGGCCTCAGAATGATGTGAAGTCTGATGAAGATATGGAGCAAAAGACAGATGAGAAAGAGAACGAAGCTGAGTCTTTGGAAGAGAATATTTTGGAAGCTGATTTGACTTGTGAAAAGAAAGATGGGGCGACGTCCGATGATAATGATTGTAAAAACGTTGATTCTGATTCTGATATCGGAGTTCTATCTTCGGAAGATGATGCGGACGATGAACCGGACAAATCAAGCAATGAGAATGAGAAGGATAAGGATAAAAATTTGGAGGGTGAAGACGGGAGCAAGACACCGAGAAGCGACTCTTCGAATGCTGTTAGAAATAGAAAGTTGACTCCTAAACAAATTGAGAGAAGAGTTCAGAGCGCTAAGAAACGTGAAGAGAAGCAACGGGAGAAACAAGTGCGTCTTTTGAAGCTTGAATATATCGTTTTTTAGCCCTCGGTGATTTTCCGATCATGATTTATATTTGTTTTCTTTAGGAAAGGAAAAAAAAGCGCGAAGAGGAGCGGGAGAATCGACGGAAAGAAAAAGAGGAGAAGCGCAAGGAGAAAGAGGAAAAGGATAAGGCAGAGAAAGAACAAAAGCGTAAGGAAAGGGAAATGAAGGAGTTGAAGAAGCAAATGGAAACTGAGTACGTGATGGATATCTGTAGAGTATTTTCAATGGTACAAAGGTATCCCGCTTGTTGACTGACTGTCTAAATAAAAAAGACTTGAACATTTCCAGGCAAAAACAAAAGGAGAAAGAAGCGAAGGAGGAAGAACGCCGAAAACGAGAAGAAGACAAGCTGGAGGCTGAGCGCAAGAAGCAAAAGGCTGCGTCTAATTTCGCGAATTTTTTCGTGGCCAAAAAGCAAGAGTCTAAAGTTGCGGAAGAAGACAACGTAGTCAAGGACCAAAACTTCATGCCTTTTGAAGTCAAGGTTGACATGAGGGTTGCTCCGATAACAAGAAGAAATCTCAATGACGAAAATAAACTAACTTTCGAGGGACTATTCAACAAAGGAGTTTCGCAACACGAATTATACCTGAACCAGCTCAAACTAAATCGTAACGCTGTTGGTAGATCTGATAAAACTTGGCCCTACGAAGCAAAGGACAACGTTATCATAATCGGTAATTTGAAACAGGATTATTTCATATATTTTTCATTATCAAACAAATCTGTGATATTAAATTTTATGTGATAATAAAATCGCCTATTTTTATTCAGACGAAGATGATGGCTCCTCCGATGCAGTGGATCCAGGCAGTGGTCCGGTCGCTGAAAAGCATCATCCCAAGTTGTTTATATTTGCTGAAAATCGTCGCCCACCATTTTGGGGCACCTGGAGAAAGAGGAGTGATCATATAACCCCGCGAAGACCGTTTGCGAAGGATTCTGTAAGTATTTATACGAATATTCTACCGTGCTGCTTGTTTTTTATTTCTGTTTAATCGGAGGCCCAATTGTCCCAAAACTTGACCACGTTTCCTGAGCTGTGTGAATGCTTCAAACATACATGTTTAATAGACTGTTTTTTTTAACTGATGTTTTTTCGCTCAAATTAAAAAAGTCAAATCGAAAAAACATATCAATTTATTAAGCTTAATTACTCGGAAACGGCTTGTCTGACGAAAATCTATAATCAGACCTTTTTTGTAGGGAATTTAATTTTACATAGAAATGAGGGAAAATAAATTTTTTCACTTCAATGTTTTGACAGTTCTAACGTAAAACATCAAATTATGACTAAAAATCAAAAATAGCGATGATAGACCTCTTAAAATTAATATTAAGGGCTCAAACTTTCACGAAATTTTTTTTTTTTCATTCTGAATGATATTCTCGATATATCTTTCAAAAATAAAAATAGTCAATTTTTTTGGCCCAGTCTAATGTTTAATATCAAACATTTTCTAGAAATTAGTGTGTTCTCTAATGAAAGACAAGAAAATATGAATGATAATAAGTTGCTGATAAGTATGGGAAGAATTTTATATCGTGGTTGAGTTTGTCGGTAATAAAAGTAATTCCTTGTCATTAATTACAAGATCTTACTTTTGAAAAGCCTATGCTTGTGTTTTGTTGGACGATAAATATTGCCTGCAATACTCGTAATGTAGATGAAAAAGAAGAATCAAAATACTACGTCTTCAAATTGATACAAAAAAGAAAAAAGAATGAAAAGAAATACGATTGTAAAATAATTGCAATGCAAGTGACGATTCTTATGGACGTTCGGTAGTTGTCTACGGTTATCGCGTCTCTGTTTTAATATTTCGTAATAAGAGATAAAATATTATTCGTCATAATTCGTGTTGGATTATCGCGGACGTGTTTACCAACGTATAAAGTATCTTAATTTTTGTCTCTTCAATTTGCGAAACTTATTCAATTAGTTTCCGCGAGAAAAGAAAAAAAAAAAAGAAAAACCAATGCTGAATATTATTATTGTCATGCAAGAATATAGGGTTTCTTGCTGAATATAATGAGACCGGGGGTCCCCCTGGATAGAATTATTAATTTTGTTTGTTGAACGATAAAAAGTAAGAAAAGGAGAAAATTTACAGATAAAGAATATTGATAATTGTGTTTATTATTATTTTTTTAAATGTCATGGCAATAGCTGATTAAAAAAAGAAATAACTAAATATAACTGCCGCAGATATAGCTACAACGCGTTAAAATTATTGTCGATGCGCTGGAATTAAATGAACGAGTAGAAAAGAAAAGAAAAGAAATCAAATGAATAAGTATTCGTCTATGGATTGTGTATGTAATGCCAGGTTCACACTTCCAACTCGAAGATCTCTAATATCATTTAAGATCGTTAATTAATCAATTGATTAACCACCAAAATAATTGATTAATTATTCTAAACTTTACATGTATACACAGTAAGTATTTATCTCTTATTGACTAATGGAGTATTATTTTATTACGTATCAGCGTTTTTTTTTTTTTTGCTTTTTTGTTTTTTTCACACGCCAAATTTAGACGGTCAACTATATAACTCTAGATCTGCAATAACAACTCTAACGTATCATAATTATTAGCGGCGATAAATCGAACGTTCGACTTTTTATTTATTTATATTTATTTTTCACCATCGTTTCTCATTACCGATCACAAAAGATTCGAATCCTCCGGACTACGCTCTTCCAATAGCCTTCAGGACTGGATGAAAAAGAAAATTCTTAAATACATTTGGCACATCGTTCTTTGGCATGATTTCTTCCATTCCAATGATTCCCTCCTATTCACTGATTCCATTTTATATTAATACTTGTCGACAGTCGGAACAGCGATTTATTTCCCCTTAAAAAAGATAAACGAGATCTTTTTCGTGGCTTATAAAATCGCGTTGCTGTAGCATATGGTGTGAATGCGATGCACATAATTGTATCACACCTCGGTAGGTATAGCGTTCATTTTAGCTGTACGAAAAGTCTTCACCGAGCCCGGGAATGTCGGGTATGCGTTTTTCCTGTGAACTTTACGATGCTTCGCCAGATGATCACTCCGGGCGAATCTCTTCGTGCACATTTCGCAGGGGTACGGTTTTATGCCCGAATGTGATCTACGGTGTCGCGCTAACTCGTCTGATCTACTAAAACGCCAACCGCATCCGGTCCAGGTACAGGCGAACGGTTTTTCACCAGTGTGTCGTCGCAGGTGGGCTTTCAGATGCGATGCCTTCGCGTACATCTGGAAAAGATGATAAAAATTTTACTCTGGGCGAAAGACACCCGAAAGCCTAGCCCATCACGATTCTGAAGTTAAATTTATTTAAAACAACACAGTTATCGAGCTATGCGATTAACGTGAACTAAATAGTTCTTGTTCTTGAAAAACGCATTTTTTACTCCTCTTTCCGAACCTCCGAACCTATTCGGCCGAGAATGATGAATAAAATCTCGAAATTATCCGAAGTAATTGATCCCCGCGATTTTTGGTATAACGTACCTTGGTACAGCCTTGATATGTGCAAGGAAAGCACCGATCCTCCGCGGCATTAGCTAGGTTTCTGTTGGTGTAGTCATGGGTGGCCAAAGCTGCGTTAGCTGCGGATTGCGCGAGCAGATTTTCCTCGACTTGATTATTGTTTTGGTCTGTAAATGCGATAAACTAATCGTAAACAAGGAAAACCACATACAAATATCGAGAATGGTGGGAAAAAAAAAGCTCACCGGTTCCCAGAGAGTCTTCAAGCGCCCTGAGGTCTATACCTAAAACGAGGAGTGGTTCATCGTGCTGAAATTGTGGCTCTTGCACTTGCGGAGGCTGTGGCAACGGAAGATGCAAGAATCCTTCGCAGCCAGGGGTACAGAGTGGCGTTCTTTCCGGCAATCCGGTGTTCCAGCTCCGATCCAAGCACCATTCAAGTTCCGAGTCAAGTTCGCTAAGTTCGCTGAGCTCGCTCAAGCACCCTAAAAACAAATCGGGATTTTTTTAGTCAGAACAAGAGCCATGGTGCACCGAATAACATTTTGCATTCGTAAAAACACAAATTAAATACCCGACGACGACGTAGAACCGTTCGTGGACCAATCGCTCCAAGTCATTTCCGAAGACGAGGATAAATTCCCGTAGTATTCCGCGGAGTCTCTTAACGGCGTAAGCGTGTAGTCCGAAGGATCCGAGGTTTCGCTTAGCGGAGTAGCGCACGGGGTTTCATAGTCGTAAGTAATCCTCGTGAGAGATGGCGAAAGTAGTTGATTTTCGGAGCTTGGCTCAATGCTCAGACCCAATGCAGAAAATAGGAGTTCGTCCGTCATCTGGGGTTAAACAGTTAGAGTTAAAAATGTCTGTCAAAAATCAATTGCAATTCGATAAATGTAAGGGTACCGGTTTTGGGATGTAGAGGTATAAGTTTTACGCAACTTTTTCCGATGCAGTATGCAGAAAATTAGATTTCACGCACTGTGTTATCCGTGCGTAAAATCGCATTTAACGCACTTGTTGCATAATGTACATATTGTTATTCATTAACACGCCGTTTCATTAAACGAATGATAAACTCTGTACTGTTGCCGCGGGATTCATTGACTTCAGAATCTCGACTGCAGAATGCTACCTTGCACTTTTTGATACGAAAACATCGCGAATAGCAACGTAGCGTCTTGTCAACACAGAGTCAATTTAACGGGTATTATCCAACGGTATTCTAATCAATTATCAGATACTGACAGACTGATCGTTGCTGAATGAGCATGATAACAATGAGTCATAGAGATTTCGATTTTTCACACAGTATACTCACGTCGAAGATCGATGTATCGGCTACCATTATATCGCCCTTGATCCTAACTTGATATACAAAGTAACAGTTCTTTGCGATTCCACATTAGCTTCAGCGGTATTTTCGTGATTACGAACTATGCGAGGTGAAGGGATCGGGTCTTGTCACATTATCCTCAGCTACACAAATGAGAAGTTGACAAACGAGGAAACACTCTGAATTAATGCAATGAAATCATTTTTGTTTTTTTGTTTTTTCTACCTCGTACAGCACTGCGGATTTATATTTTAATTGGGTGAAATGAAAAAATTTCTAACGTTTCACAAGGGATACAATAGTACTCTCCCATAGCTTTTGGTCAACGAGCCAAAACCGCGGGTCGGATACCGTCTTCACATGGTAAAATTTAACCGGTGAGTGCAGCGGAGTGCAATACACGTGCTAGTGAGCGTATAGGCGATTGGAAACTGACACAGCATCGCAAAGCGAGTACGACAGTGAAGCGACGTCGCCGAAGTGATATCACGTTTTGTACCACTCGGCGCCGTCCCCGCCAATCCCGAGGGAGTTCCTGGCGCTGTTCTTTCTGGTCTTTAGTATCCAGACGCGGTCAGTGATGCTAATTGGATAATTGCCCGATTACCGAGCGATTTATGCACGCAGAAATACCAATAGTTAGCTCTCGCCACCGGTTTCTTTTTTATTTCTTCATTCGTTATTTAGGATCTAATTTTCCTTCTCTGTGTCATTTATTTCTCTCCGGTATAATTAATTGACAGATTATGCATAACTCGTACAATTGGGATAATAATACGGTGGGATTCGTTGTCAAACGATCAACATTGCGAATGTATGATAAAGTGGAAAATGCGTAATTGATAGTTTAAATAATAATCGATACGCAATAGCTGATTAACGAAAGGCACCAAACACGTTTATCGGTATTCAGCGTTGTTGAAACCAGACGGTACTGGGCACCCGGTTTCATGTAAAACGATATTCCAGAGCGCGATATCGCGCACGCGGGAGATAAATCGAGTCGAGTAAAGTATCTCCACGAAAGCTGCGATGCTTTTTGAACTTGGACTAGAAAAAATATCGCATATATAGTAACATACTGCATACATCTACCAGAGGAGATCGACTACTGCTTTAATGAAGTCCAGGACACTAGGAATTATTTCGAATAAATCAACTCGCTCACTCTGCAACGGGTTGTATCTATGATCTACGGGTAGCCGGTAATCTCTATATGGGGTATAAAACAGCCATTACAGATGGCCCGGTGGGTTGAAAACGCCTATTAAATAATGTAACTGCACTTGAGAAAATTTCGATTAGGATTTAAAACCCTGCGGTATATAGGTACATATACCATGTTCTTTTATTCTCGACGGGTTCGCTCTGTCCCTATCACCTCGCATTTGTCAATCTGTCACCCGATGCCTGCGATTGGGTTTTTTCCACTTCTGTTTTAATAGAAAAATTACCAGCGTCCAGACTAACGGGAAAAATAGTCGCTCATCTCTGGTATCGAACTTGTGTCGTTACATATTATGGTTTCCGTCTCAATTAATATCTGCGAGTGTTTCTTCCACAGGTTTACGTTACGAGAATTAATGTAGCGTATACCTACCTACGCGAAGTCACGTGGTGACGATTTGAATCCTTTCTTGCCGCCTTTGTTTCATATTCGCGTGATGAATAGAATTCATGAATCATTACTTTATTGTGGCGATACTATCGCGCGAACGGCATATGAAATTTTTTCAACAATGCATGAACTGATATCGGCGAGCATTTAACCTTGTATATATTATAATGATCCAGTAAAAACTCTGCTCTAATTCATATCAAAATTTGGGATATCGTTAATTTTCGGCTATTTTAATTACCTGAGGTTAGATTATAGATCTAACTGATTACTAGGTGACCGCGGTTAGGCAATTATCTGCGGTATTTTGACGAACTCTTATGTTACGTGAACAATTACGTGTCGAATGCAGCAATACAGAGATTTCTGATCCGTGCTGCAGAGTCGGTCAAAATGATTCGTGACGTATGCATATGCATGTATTATTGGAGAGGAACTCTTTCTGTATAATCTTGCACGGTGAATCACGAAACGCGTGAAAGATTAATCGCCTTATCGTATAATAATATATATCATGAATAATTGCCGACAGCGATATAGTACGCTTCGTTTCTGACGTGGCTGATACCATATTTTATTTACCAATTATTTTTCTGTATATATACACGAGTTACAATCTACGACGGAATTAGGGTACCGAGTCTACCTACACACAGTGACCGTCAAATTTCACGAACGTATCTTTTCCGGGTTACTTTCCCTTGTAAGTTTAACCAACACCAAAAATTTTTTTCACTTGGATATTTGTCTATAAATTTTTAAACGATACTTCTAGTATTTAGCAGGTGAAGATCCGAGACTGAAATATTTTGTCCATAAGTCACCGTGTGTATATATTTTATTCGCCAGTTTATAATTATTGTTCAAACTTCTTATCTACGTATAATGAGGAAATATCATTCCAACTGAACTTCAGAAATATATATGACATTACTCTTATTCTGTCATATAGGTATTGGCAACTTTTTCTTTGATAGATATGCGGCTGACCAATGAATTCCTGTGTGTTTCCTTCACTTTCGAACACCCAGTCGTGTGTTTTATGATAACGCGATAATCCGCATAAGCTGACGTTATATTGTTTACTCGTACGTTCACGGACTGGCTCGAGCCCATGCCGTTTCTATCTAATTACAGACATACAATTTTCGCGCATAACAAATTAAGGAAAATGAAATTTAATTGAAAAAGATGATCAAGAACTTTGTTTACGATGTGACGTTTTTTTGACGCTTGGAAATCGACTTATAATTTAGCCTTCGATTCAATCTTCATTTTGTATAATTGTCTTAACGCAGACTACGGCACTATAGCTTGAATAACATCTCACCATTTTATTGCGCATTTGAATAAAGCCAAGCAATTGTGGTAATGAAATAATCTCCCCACATGCGAGTGTAAATGCCAAACTATTTTATCTTATTCAGCCAGTGATATTTAGCACACATAATTATTTTCCGGAAGAGATTGCGGCAGCTTTACACAAAATTATAAAACGAAAATTAAAAAAAATTGGAAATTTTTACAAAATTTCTGCACTCTATTATTCGATCATTTTTATTATTATTATTATTATTATTACGATCTAACTCTCGTTATTAAATTATACGCGTTTCGGGTGAAAACAAAAAAGACTTATCATCACTCACTTTTCTGCCGCTACTGAAACTCGGCTGACTTTTCTCTTGTCCGAGTCCGAGTCCCTGGCCCGGCTTGGCGACTTATCGTCAGGCCAACGTTGAGGAAGTTGACGCTGATACGAACGTCCTGCTCATTCACTAACGACTGAGGTTGCGATGTCCTCGTCTGAAGCCGGCTTGAAATGTCCAGGCTCAAAAAGACTCCTAATAAACTGCACGTATACCTTAGACCGATTGACTATGATA
The DNA here is from genome assembly GCA_944452935.1 of Rhogogaster chlorosoma. Lineage (NCBI taxonomy): Eukaryota > Metazoa > Arthropoda > Insecta > Hymenoptera > Tenthredinidae > Rhogogaster > Rhogogaster chlorosoma. Next base: position 27,518,059 of record OX101797.1, read on the forward strand.
AGAGCGTCAAAATTCCGCGTAGTAATTATTGGCTTTTACAAAATTAGGAAAATTCTATGCCTAAAGTATATATATATATATATACATATACGGAGAAATTTTCCAAAGATCTTTCTCTTCGTGTCTTTATCAATTTCTTGAAATCTTTTTGAGAGATGTGCAACACTTCTGTTCTGTCGCGTGAGTCGAGCCGGATGTCACGAGACCATGACACCACGAATTGAATAAAGAAAAGAAATGACTCAAAGAAGAAGATACCGGGATTCAATCGGCCGTTGGGTTATTCAACGATTTCAAACGAGGGAAATTGACACTTACAGTTCTTAGTATTCCTGAAAAGAAGTTATTTAGATCGATCTGCAAATCCAGAAGTCTTGTTAATGGTTTTAATTACATTATTAGATCAGTTGCGAAAACCTGGAGATAAGCTGGTAGCGTGTTAATTAGCAGAGGGACTATAAATAATATCCACGTGTGAAAAGTAGTCGAATTTTGGAGTCTAGACACTTTTCGAAAACAAAATGTAACGGAGATTAATGTCTTTGCAGAAATGGTTCGACTACGATGTTGATTCCGACGATGAATGGGAAGAAGAGGAACCTGGAGAATCTATACGCGGTTCAGACGACGAACGCGACGAGGAAGGCCCCGAAGAGAATGAATACGACGTTGATAACGACTTCATGGTTCCCCACGGGTAATTTGCGACTACGTATTACACGATTATGCTACGATTTAATTTCTGTATTCAAACGCGTCGTTAACCGTTCGGATGGGACGTAATGTGTATGAATCCTGTTGCAGATATCTGTCGGACGAAGAGGCTAAGGCCGACGAAGAAGACGGCGAAGATATGGTAAGCTGGAAACTGTGCGGGAATTGAAAAAGCAATCGATGTTTAATATTCGGAAGATTTTAACACTTATTTTTCATCCCTTAGTCGCCCGAAACGCAAAAGTTGAAGTTGAAGATACTCGGGGAGCAATTTGAAGCTGAACGTAAAACTAAAACGTCCAAAATCAAACCCAAAGTGATCGGATGCATTTGGCAAGGAGCCGTTAACACCTACCCAGAAAACAGTGAGTATTCTCCACTTCTGAATCAACCGTCGCGTCGTATCATCATTTCGTCAAAAGTTACAAAGAAAGTACGAAAATATACCACGCAGCTTCAAAATTCACCTAACTCACTCACATTCCAAGATACGCGCTTATCGCTCCTTGCTGGCTACAAGCTCTACTCGGGTGTAGATCGGGCTGCATCTCTACCAGGCGCAACAATAACCGGGGCTATCAAATTCCGCAAAGAATCCATCATCCGCGCCAATTGTATGAAAATCATTCTCGGAATAGTACTTTTCCTAACTGATTGTAAAAAATTTGATTTTCGACGAATTTCTGCCCCAACTTTCGTTCCATTGGTCAATTAGCTTGGAAGTTATTCGAGCTTCTTCAGACCCACTAAATTCCGCCTCACTCATAACTCGACGTGATTTTAATTTCTAAATTTGAATTTCCAGCAGCGCCAAACGTGGTGGAAATTCTTCTGCCCCGTCAGGCATGGACACGTGAAATTCCGATTATACTCAGCGCGGGATCGTCGTCTGTTTCGGAAAGTTCGCTTTCCAATACGTTAGAGTGCGGAAGTCCAGCTCCGCAAACGCCGGGGGCGAAGAAGAAGCGGGTCCCAGAAGATGCTATGCCAAATCTGATAAGATTGGTGCACGGTAATGTCAGAGGGAGGATATTTTTGATCAAAGAATTTATCTCGTTCTGGGAGAAAAACAAGACTGGCGATAGGCAGATATCGAAACTGAGTCTGTCGCAAAAGATTAAGGAAATTGCCAGGTGGATGCCGTGTCCAGAGGAGGGCCCGATGCATCTACGTTCGTGCTGGTACGTAAGGGAGGAAGTTCGCAAGGAGTACAACTGTCTCGATCTCAAATTGCCCAATCGATGGGAATACACGTTGCGGTCAACGCGGAGAAGCGATGTCGCCGAGGCTGATAAGCCGGAGAAAGTGGACAGGGATAAGAAACGGATACCGCTGATTACTCAATTCACGAAGAAGATCACTCAGGAAGAAAAACAAAAGCAGTTGGTCTTCAAGCCTGCTATTTCGCAAAATAAACCTCCGAAGAGGGTAGCTCTGATATCCCTGCCGAGAGGTGAACAGTTCGCAAAATCAACGCAAAATAACATCCTTTCAAAGTTTGTTGAGTCAAAGAGCGTCCAAAATCAGGACAGCGATGCCTCCGGTGAACAGAAACCCATTGTCATTGAAAAAAACCACGAAATCTACGATGTCCATGATTCGGACGCAGACGAATCTGACCCTACGAAAAAAGATACGACAGACGTTGATAAAATTGATAAAATTGATAAAATCGATGAAATCCAGGCGGGGGGATCGGGGGTTTCAATTACAAAGGAGGTAGCCGAAGGTTCAAAGTCGGCGTGTGATGGCACAGAGCTGAATGTAATAGAGAATAAGAGTCTGGTGGAAGCAGAGCCTGTGAAGACTGAAGAGGAGAATGTCATCGTATTAGACGATTAGTAATCTGCTAGAAGTTTGCTACCTGCACTGCCTATACCGTCTGACTCCGAATTCTCTATGGTAATAACTAATAACTAATAAAGTTGCATTAGACGAGGAAGAGGAGGGACGGACATTTCTGTGCCTTATTCGTCGGCTGTGACGTTGCTCCCAGCCACGTTGGATAAATTCCGCTTTATATTTATCTATACACACATGAACACACATTATAAAATATGTATACTACGAGAGGAAGAATTATCGAAGTTAAGTTTATCGAATACGTGTTGGAAGAATAAAATAGAAACTTTCGAAACCGGAATAAAAATTGTGTAGTTATAGAAGGATTTGATAAAGGTCACTTCGAATCCGCTGCAATTGATTGATTCGTTATTTGGTTAGATTTCATTGAAACGAATCAACGCCGGTTCCTCGCCGCGGGTTCGTTGTATCGGTTCATATAAAATAAAAAGGTAAAAATCAAGGCTTCTCCGTTGTAGACCTACGTATGCATACGTCGATGTAATTTTCAAACTTGATGAATAAACAGGACCGTTATATCAAATTTTCATCACATTTATGTTCTGATTCGTTATGTACGTGTATTGCTTAATTTTTTCGTTTTGTATTATCGCTATTCATTTAGAATAATATATATACTATATACTATGATATGCCTACATGATACATACGTGCATGTTCAATTTGTAAATCTATTTTTTACCATACATCATAAGTTTATCAAAGTTTTGCCATTATTAAAAGCGTGATTAAGAATATTGTTAAAAGAAAACAAAGAAACAACATTTTATTCGGTTTTTGTTATTTATTTTAGCTCACTTTCCGTGTTACCCATTCTATTCAAGATTCGAAAGACGCTATAGCAAGTCGCAGTAGTCGGCTGCTGTAAAGAGTAATCCATTAGATCCGTAAGGAAATTGGCAGCCTTGCTATAACCGCTGGCATTTAGAGCAATTTATTATCCAAAAGCTTCCGACCCGTGGACTTTCGCCAATTAGCATCTGGAACTTATTTAATTCATTAAACAGATATCCTCAGAGCAGAGCGGCTTTGTTCGGAAGTGAATTTTGTAAATGAACCCTTTTTCGTTAAAAGATTCACGAGGGCCGATTCCAGCCTTTTCTAAGTGGCGGGGAAGGGGCTCTGCTCTGGTCCTCAGGGTCCTACTTCTTTTTTTTTCTGCTTATGTTTTACGGCGGACTTACACATTATCAAACATATCTTTTCTATACTCGTTTTAGTCCGGCGAATTTTCCCAACCTCATTGACAGAACGAAGAATTGCTTCAAGTATATTATTCAATGCATTATTGATGATTGAACTCTGACGACGTATCTTTTTTTATTTCCTACGTTTTTCGTCACGTAACCACTCGTTATGAAAGCGCTGACTGTCATAAGGAAATGTAGTTTCAACAAAACGCGAAGAGGTTAATAAGTGCTTCGGACATGTCAAACGAAATGAAGTTTCGTAAGTAATATTCCTGTTGCTTTTTTGTTGCAAGTAGAGGGCGGCTTATAAGTAGATAAAAATTGATTTCCAGAGGTATCTACGTGTATAAAATTCAGGTTTAAAGATAGTTCAATGAATTTAGCCGGATAGCTACTCGATGGAAGATCCGGAATGATTGAAAATCCAGAACTGAAGAACTGGAAAAGTTTTGTCGCATTCAACTTTGCAAGTAATATCCTCATTGTTATCTAAATTTTACGAAAAATTTTGAAGTGTAATGCTGGCTGGAAAAATACATCATATGTCGCAGATTTCAGCCTTTCATCAGGCCCGGATTAACTGTAAGGCTATAGCCTTAGGCTTTCGAAATTTTCAGCCCTTCCATTTTCAGGATACAATTTTTCATAAATTATACTATGTAAGATCAAGAGTTTAGTACGTTTTGAAACAGGCGCTTAATCATCAAACTATAATCCACCAAGACGAATTCTAACTGCTATATCCGTGTGAGTCTCAGTCAGATTTAGCGTTGCGCGCAAATTTTTGTAATTTGGATCTACATTCAGCCTTTTCTGCAAAGTAGCCTTAGGTATCACGACCAGTTGATTCGAGCCTGCCCTTCATCCCATAGTCAGTTTATTTTTGGGGGATGGATGAATAAAATATCTTTTGTATCGATTGATATATCTATGAATTATGTCAAAATGAGAATCTTCGTTTATTCCATGACGTCGTGAAAAAGAAAATAAATTGTCAAATTACTTTAACCATTTGGAAGCCTTGTGTTCTAATAAAAAAGATTCGAAATTATTTTCGCTGTTCAAGTTAACATCTTACCTATTCTGCGGATTACGTTAAAAATTTTCCACAAAATATACTATAGTTATCAGAGACAGAAAAGAGATTCTAGTTTCTGGATTCAAATTTCTTTCCATCTTCAATTTTTTAACTTATTTCTCCCAAACTAGTTCTCAATTACTTCCTTAGTATCATTATCACTCTTATACTTTCTTCATTTCTTGTCAGTTTAAGCATTAGGATACCGCGCAAGTAGAGTCCTCGTCAATTATCCCCTTTTCATGTTATACATTCCGATACCCTTTTTTCTTTGGCATTTGAAGAACATGTTATAAGAAGTCAACACAAAAACATTGTGGAATTACTAACCACCATTAGATGTTATGAATCCGGAAGAAGTCAGTTTAGCCAGTAAAACAGGGTGGTCGTCCCCCGATTACTAATCGCATGTTGATTCAGGGACCAGAGGTGTCCTATGATGAGAAAATAATGCAGTGAGAATGAAATTTTGCTGAATTTACAGATTTAAAAAAATTGAAAATGATTTTGCAGCCCTGGAATATATGTAGAATCTGTTATGATCTTAAGACTCGCACTGTCTTCGTATCTTTTACGATCGCAAGAGTGATGCTGTTTAAATGCAAAGGTTTCTATAGAAAATTTGACATTCTTATCGATTACATGATTTTACGTAAGAAACATTGAGAAACGAATGTTCGATCGCAAATAAGGAAATAATGCCCTTTGTTCCTTAGCTCTTCATTTATACTTTGTGTTATCGACTCATTAGTCGTAAATATTTCTATCCGGTATTTAATTACAAAGATTTAATTATTCCAGTGGCGGGGCAATTATGGATGGATTAAAATGACACGAAATGGCATAGGGTATACCTATAATAGTCTTGGTATCGCAGGGTCTTGGAAGACTCAATAAAGTGCGAGATTGGAATTACCTGTTGTCTTGCACGCTAAGGCAAGTCAGCCGTTACAAGTTCAAAAAATTGTTCGACCGTGGCTATTAAGGAAATTTTATAGTCGGTAGTTCAGCGGACTTAACCGGAGGCGAAACAGTGGGGCAAGAGGCATATGGTCTGAACTCTGAACAACTAAATGTGCCTCCAGATTGCTGCAATTATCGAATTACACTGGTCCAGGCTTTAAGAACGGTGCTATTTGAAATTGTTAAAGTCTAAATCGCCCCAAGTGGACACGACACGGTCCCTCGATTTCTTGACGATTTTTATCCCCAAGATACATATATGCCTTTTCCCCGCATACTACGGAATATGTAACTCCACGCTATATGGTCCGCTGACACGTTTCGCATCTACTTGAGATGTGAAATCCATCTGAAAGATATACCTAGGTATATACGTATGTCCAAGAGCATTGTTCGTTGGTTCTTCTGAAAGAAGACTTAACAGTGGCTTGGGTGCCCCGGTAGTTCTTCATTATCGACAATAGACGGGAAATCATTGTGTCGGTCAGAGCTATACTCGCGGTGCGGTTCTAAGTTGCGGGTAAGTCACCTCTGGCTTTCGTCATTGGTGTCTCTCCGGGGTGTCTCATCTTCGCTCGCTCCATCTCTTCTTGCGAGTCTTGTTGCTCCGTTTGTTCGTCTCAGCTTCTGGTCGAAGGGTATGTATAAACCGAACGAACGACCGCTGGTCCCTCCATCTCCAGCTCTCCGTCTCGTCGTCCCTCCGTCCGGCTGTCCGTGCGACCTCCGTGGCAGGTATGTATACGGTATAGAGAAAATGGTAGCCAATGGCGTTGCCGCCTCGTCGCCGCTACAGTATTGAACGTCTCCTACGTGAGGTCCAGGTCTCCTCCGATCCTCCCTCTGCTCTCTCACCCGCTCTCACGTTCTCTTGCTCGCTACTTCTCTCTCCATTTAGCTCTCTCGCTCTCTCTTTCGTGACCCTCCGACGTCCTCCGTTACCCCGCTCTGCCCCTCGACCGTCGACCGACGCCGCCGCCGCCTCCGCTGCGACTGCCACCTCTACATTTACCTCCAACTCCAGCTCCAGCTCCAGCTCCGCAGTATCGTCTGAGAGTCTGCTGCTGAGATCCAAGGTGGGATGGGAACCGTGCGGGGTCCGTATATCCTCCCATTAATATCCACGGCGTAGAGACACGACCTCGGCGCGGATCCGCGGCTGCCCCTCTCCTCTTCCTGCTGTTCTTAATTGAATACTCGTGCTACGATTGATGCCCAGTGTCAGTGGCTGCTGTTTGTCAGCTTTCCTTGAAATCGACAGAGATTGACTAATTTATATAGACAATTCAGGGGGCCCGAAGGTAACGCCGTACACCAACGATGCTGCAGCTAACCGCAGCAAGGACCCTACCGATGGCTTAGACACTTCGAAATTCTATATCAACTCTTGGCGATTTTTTGAAACTGTTTCATTCATAGCAGCTATCCTAATTGGAAACTTTGGTATAATTTTGATCTTGGGGATGCTCATGATCATTGTCAGCTTACACACGTATTCTTATTAATTAGATGATCAAATATATATAATATATATTAGATAATATATATTACCCTTTACTTCTGAAAAACTCTATCGAAAGGGAATTGTCGGATAAGATGAAGTAACGATTGTTTTTCTATAAGAGCAAGTTATGTATGGGACATTGAGCGTCACGGGAATCCATTTTTTCGTGTGTAGGATATAAGTATAGACTTAATTGCGGACACATCTATATCTCATATACATATATACATGTACATATTTTTTGTTCTATAAGACAGAGGGTGATCGGGCTATCGCCACCAACCCCGTCCGTTCTGGTCTCGGGCTGCAGCTGCCGACCGGATCTTATGCTAATCCCACCCTCAAACGATCTCCCATCCCCATCCACCCTCTCCAACCCTGCTTCTCGCATCACGTGAAAAAGTTGCTCGTTACACGCTCGCTCATAAATCTTCTCGCTGAGCTTAATCTGTTCGCCTCCTTGGTCCTTACTCGTTCCCGCCTCTCCCGCCTCCTTGGAAAACTCTGTCGGCGGCAGGTGTGTCCCGGCCGCGGATTTTCATAATTTTTTATATTTCGGCGAACTCGGGTTTCCCTTGGCGTATGTACCACAGTGAAACTTCGTCTCGCTTTATCTCTCGCCTTGTTTTAACCAACCTCTGCACACTCTACCTTACGACCTTAACGAGGAGATGTAGCCATAGATGTTAATGCATTGCGAAAGACGAAAGAAAAAAAAAAAGAAAAATCTCCATGGGTATGACGGGGTATAGATTTTCTTTAAACTGACAAGAAATTAAGCTACGCGCATCTCGATTGCCTTTGCTCCTGCAGTCGTGCACCGTCATTGCCTTGACGCGACGTGGCTATGGGCAAACAGGCGTATACTAGGCAAATCTCCGGCAAGCTTCTTACGCGAGACATACAATACACTAGCTCACTGACGTGCTCAAGGAGTAGGTGGTTGGGCGGACGGGTGGACGGGTAGTTGGGGGAGGTTTCGGGGGCCATTATGGAGATGGATCTTCGTTCGAATAAAGGTTGATGGTAGCGGGGGTGGTTTCGAGTGGCGGCGCGCGAGTCTGGGTCTTGGTCTGCGTGAGGGGCAAAGGAGGGAAGGGCGTTCGCCCGGGGTAATATATCACCCTTGTCGTTCGTGAGACCATGCGAGCTCGTCGACCGATACCCGTACCACTTCCACCGCGGTCTGCACCACGACGACGACGACTACGACGACGACGACGACGACGACTACGACCACTACCACCACCATACCAACCCAACCTATATTCCTCCGTACCGTGTGCCGTATTGTACCCCTCTTCCGCCAAAGAGGTCTGCTCGACCTGGAGGCGGGAATTCGGAATCGATATCTACACGTGACGACGGAGAGTGTGCGACAGTCGGTGTCCCTATGGTCGTAGAAACGGTAACGGAGAACGGGGAACGGTTGACCACTCCCTGTTTCTCCGTTGGACTCTCCGATCCCATATAGGTGGAATCCTTTGACCAGTTTTTCTCGATCTTGGTACATGCGCGGAATATAACCAGCATCTTAATTGCAACGAAATAACGATGTTATCGGAAGCAAGGAAAATCAGTCTTTCACACACATACTAAAGCAGCGAAGATCAGAGCTTGCAGTGATGTTCGCCTGAACCTAGTCGTCCTTCGCTATACCAGTTTATAGATTCTCTCCCGGGCGATATTTGCTTCTTTTTTCTCGCTACGCGATGTCTGCTACTTGCGTAAGCAGAAGCGCGGCGAGGTGAACCCGGTTTAATCAAGGAAGTAGAGGTTGAGGGTGGTGACCATGGGGCCGGTCGGTTCGAGAGCGTCGATCGATTTGTCGCCGACTGTCCGGCCGGGTATTCCGAGCGCTTGCGCCTCGCTACTCGAAACTTGCGACATCGCTGATTCGTCCTCTTACCGAGCCCTCCGTGTCACTCTCTGTCATCGGAGTTTTCCGCCGTGAAAGAGTAGGACGAGGCTACGGGAGAGGGACATTCGAGACGACTCTATAGGAGACCGTCGGTGCGACATCGTCTATAGGCTCTTGCTCCAACCGGGGTGGGGCTGCTGTCGTGCTGTGCGGGGGCGTTCAGCGCCGAATGTCTCTGTCCTCGTCGGTCGGTTGGTTCTGTCTTTAGTCAGAGTGTCGTTCCTTGTCGCCCAGTCGAGGGGACACCGGGCGACAACGCGTATTGGTCCTTACCGAGGACAGGGCGTGGTGCGCCTCCATTGCAGCTTTTGATAATTACAGTTGGTTCGCGGTCACCAGTTTCGTCATTGAACGTACTCGAAGGATTCCAGCTATGTTACACAACGCGTTAACCTATACCTAATACTTCGAGGGAAAATCTCAAACTTGAACCGATTAGAATACGAAAGCAACGATAGACACATTACATGCACATAGGCGTATATAACCTGCATGCGCACGGTACGTATAATGTTGAGGATTTTAGCGTGGGTGGTGGCCGGGGGTATCGTGTTAACGGATAATTGGGACACGTACGTCGCGGCTGCAGCACGGATTGCGTGGCACGTAGATATAGGTAACGTACAAGTAGGTATAAGGCATAAGGTAGGTACATACGCGGAGCTCCGTGTGATTGGGGAGGCGGAGATGGGTCGCGAGAGATAGCTGACCCTAACTAAGGTAGAAATGGGAAGGTATATCTTTAAGGACCATCTTTTCCATCTGCGGCCGTGTTACCGGTTAGGTGGTGCCTCGCTGGTCGTACCTATCTACGTCGTACTTGATGCATGGCGTGGGCGTTTCTCTCCTTACCTCAGTGGTTCTCAGATACGTATTTTATATCTCACCAAGATATGCGACCTCCGTGTTCACGAATTCACGGTATCTAAGTTTTCATTATCTTTGTAGAAAGACTAAAGTTAAAAGAAATAATTTTTCGATCTATCGATTCTCGGGATTACACTTGAAAAAACAAAATCGTTTACGGTTCTAATGTTTTCCCCGTTTACTGCGGACTCTATGTATGCGGATAGTGAATTAGAACCCCATGCGAATTCGAAGGGAACTGATATCACAGAAATCCGAAGAAATTTGGAACGGAAGGCTTTGTCGTGTATGCCGTAGAAGCGATTCAGCTTTCGTCGGTTCCTTCCGGTTCCGAGCTAGTGCGGGAGGGAAGGTTAGGTATTGGAGATGAATATTGGTTCCCAGACCTCCTGCAAGGGATAGTGAAAAGTAGTGGGTCGTAGAATTAAAGTGTGTTTGGAATGAAGCGGTGCCCATGAAGAACCGAAAAAGACACGCCAGATTATAAATCATAATGTTTGGCGGAGCCTTTTGACGCTGCTATACGACTATATGGACGTCTTGGTCTTCTGCCTCGCACGCACGCACGCACGATAACTGCGGGAGCGGGGGCGGGAGCCAGAAAGGTAAAGGAATTGCTGAGCGAGGGAGAAGAGAGAAAGATAAAAAGAAAGAGTGAGAGGGGAGACGAGTCCTCATTAACAGATTATTAATCGCTTCCCCAGTTTATATTAATGACGAACGCATCTGGTTGGTTTCATATGCGGAGGTGCGTTTCGGCCAGGCTTAGTTTCTTCAAAGTTATTTAGAACAAAATGTAGAGTGCATCAGCTTGTGTCTCATGTCGCGTCGCGTTGGAGGAATCCTTTGTCGCTGGTTGAAGAATCCTTCCACTGTCTTCTGTCTGCGATTGACAATAATTAATTGCGCAAATTATAGCAAAATATTGTCTAGTGAAGATGACGACAGCTAATCATGTCACTTGATCTGTTGGGGCGACGCTTCAGGAGATTATTTCCATCCCTTCAAAGTCCGGAGGGCATCTGCAGCGAGTTCAGACCAAGAGAACGATAAATCACGCGAAAAGACGCGTATGGTAGGTATTGAAGCGATACGCTCGCAGTAGCTGCTGCGGAGCCGTACATCGCTTCCAATTTAGGCCGTATTCACCTCAGGACAAAGACTTCAGGAGTTCATATGTCATCGCAGATTGTCAATGGCTGACATGCCGTCATTATTATGATTATAGCTGTAGGAAGCTGCATAACTGCGACGGGGGTAAGAAATAACCAACTATATTATAATAGCACCGAGTCTTGGCACAAGCGAATGCTAATGGGTGCATTATGCCATCTTCAAGCTGCGCAATCCCCTTACGTCAACTCCCAGGTGTTCTGAAACAAACAAATTATGCCTAATAATCTTCGGATTAAAGTGGCGTCCGTAATCAAGTGATTCGCGTGTCGTTGATCTCACTGCACTGATCGGGACCAGTTTGACGCAGAAAAGCGTCCTGGGCTGTTGCCTTCGTCAATTCCTGGAAGCGGTGCGTATTTATCTAGGTGGTTCGCCGCGTGACTACCGGATGCGATTCCCTGAGGTTACATAGGAATAGACTTAAATTTGGAGTTGAGTTAGGTTGGTTAGCGAGCCTAAACCCACCTTATACCTGGCCATTGTCAATTTTTGTGCAATGAATATCCTGGCTATCGTGGTATTATTCTTTATGATATAGAATCGCGAGATGCCAATATGCCGTGGCTTAAGATGAGGCGAAATAAGAGGCTAGAAAATAAGATAAACGGAGAAAGGGGATGGTGGAAAAGAGTTCTAAGCGTGTTATTTGACGTTTAGCGACTTAAACGTTCGTCTGTGATCGCCACTACGCGTCTATAATTTTTAGGCAATTCCGAATCCGAACATGCAAGGCGAATTGCAAGGGGCGCAGCTGCTACCATGCCAAAAGATATAGATTCGTTCGAGCTACTTTCGTTGGTAACTGCACCAGCGCCCATGGTTTGCCTTGTTGTCTGGCGTATTAGTTGCCATTTTTTTTACCCTATTTTATTTCTAAGTAGTACGATGGCCAGGGTGTGTAGGGTCGGAGGTTTGGCATGGATTTCAAGCCGACGGTGTACTATAAACGGGTTAATTGATTGTCGGTGCAACGGACGAGGGCTCGCTGCTTCGTTTCGCGGTCTTTATCTCGGTTTATCTTAATTCGTATACGAGCTGAAAGTAACTTCGGTTGAGAATATTATGCCCAGATTTCAGGAATCCCCGATATTTATCCTTTTTTTTAGTAATCTTCCTCCACAGGACCCGACGCGCTCCCGTCCTTCGAGGGCCGTGCGACCACCGCGTGGATTCATCCGCATATGTAGGTAGGTAGGCATCCGTTCCCGAAGATAGCTGAAGCTGTTCTCCATCGTCCGCGGGCACGCAGGCGTAAGCACGCACGTGGTGTGTCGCGTCCTGCACGTAGCTCGGGCCACGCGGGGCAAAGGAGGCGCCGAGAATCGCGCCAGTGTGGGAACCTGGCGCGGAGCTCGCGAGTAGCATTTAATCAGGGCCCTCCTGCACGCGGCCCCATCGCCCTGTGAGTAGGTATATGGTTCGGTTAGTTTTTGCTCCGAGGTTGCCTGGAAATTGGCGCCAAATTAGTAAGGAGACGAACCCGGCGTTGAGGAGCTCTAAGGCGGGGCGAGAGGAACCCGAGGGCGCGGGTACCGGGAGGGACTCTTCGCCGTGCCTTCGGCTGCGTGACGCGAGACATTAAAAGTAACCTCTGCTCTCGTGCTCTCCGTTCTTTCCCCGCTCTCGGCTCGCAGCATCCGCGATGGACCAAAGACCGTAGGTACCTAGGTATTGTACGCGTATATGTATACGTATACTTATATTGATGTATATATCGTCGAGCGTGAAAGGGGGCAGCTTAGAATTGCTCCGCAGTAATCATGGCGCTTCGCCCATGGTTCGTTGGTAGGTTACTCGAGGTCGAAGACAAAAAAAAAAAAACAGAAACAAAATCAAAATTGAAAAATAAACAAGATTTAAAATAAATAAACTAAAACACGCGCACTTACGCCGGACAAACACGTGGGAGCGCTCCCGCGGACGTAGGGTACCTATACTAACCTCGCTACGTGTAACCACCACTTTTCAACAATTTCGGATGATCTCCGACTATTTCCAGAGCGCGATGAAAGAGAAGATTCGTATTTTTTGATTTAAAGAAATCGCCACCTCATGCGATCATAGAAATCCGGCTTGTGGTTAGTCCGGAACTGTACAATGTAAAAATTAACCAAGTCAATTTCAGTCCACCTGCAGATTGGTGATAAATTTCAGCTGAGATAGTTGTTAGACTTAATACTGCGTTAGCATTTTTTAAGATTTTCCAGTTCTACACGAATGCAATGGTGAAAAATCTTCCGATTACCTACACATCGATGGATCCAGGAGCTCGATTCTTGAGATCATGCGATAAATTTTCGCATGCGAAATTCGTTCTTCGGCCAATTGCGACGTTGGCATGATTGGTCGCTAAACGAATGTTGCATAAGAAAACTTACCACGTGATTTCGAGAATCGAGCCCCAGGTACAGTAATATTCATATATGCCTTAACACTTCCGGACAACTATTTCTAGGTCTGAATCTGAAACGACCTTCAACGCTATGAGAATTGAATGCATGTGACATATATGTGAATAGCTGCTGACTTACACAGCTAACCTGTCGCCAGTATCATCGCCAGTCACACTCATTAAATTCTCATAGCGTTGAAGCTCGTTTCAGAGTCAGACCAAGAAATAGTTATCCGGAAGTGTGAAGGCATCCATGAATATTCGTGTGAATATTACCTACTATACGACAGAAAAAAAGGCATACATGTAGCCATTCAGACCGAATAAAAAAAAGTTTTTTTTTCTAACTTTTAACGTATATAGACGTTTGTTTTGTGCCTCATTACGTGTAAATGAGAAGTTGAAGTGGAATATCCATCCATATAGTTTCTAAAGGCTTTGTTCAAATATTTGGATTAGCATCATACTCATGCTGATTTATGATTGGAAGCCAAGTTTGACCCTTTGGTGTTAGTGCCCTGCATGGCAACGCTTAAATATCTCCTTTATCGACCCTCAGAAATTCCAAGTGGCAAGAGCTGTTTCGTAGTTCTCTTAATTCCTTGGCTTGAATGACCCTTGAGATATTAAATTCCCCTTTGACATCTAATATCTTTTAAAAACTTTTTGAACAAAAAATATCATCCATGCAGTGAAATTCATGGACGATTTTTTTGAAGGTTCTCCTCGCGTAGATTTCAACCTTTCAACTTACAGTTCAATTTTGAGAAACAAATTTTGCATGTACTCGAAACTGATACAGGTCATAGAAAGCCTCCGATGAGAAATAATAATTAAAGTATCTAAACATCATCACGTCGCTTCATCAATTTTGCTACTCAGCATCAGTTCAGCAAATGAAAACGAAATCTACCTCTGGAATCTGAATATGTGAGTCTGTTATTTTCATATCTAAAAAAACCACAAGACTTGAATTTAACTGGCTTTGAAACTCAAGATTACTCTAATAGTAGTCAGCTCCTATCTTTTAGGAAATTTCTACCACCTGCTGCATCGATATCTAGGGTGTTTGCGGCGCCGGTGGTTGCGGGTATGCATATATGACAAGATTTCCGATCGTTTAGTTCTTTGATCGTTAATAGATGCGGAGTGCCTGTATAATAATATATTTACATCGGCTGAAAGTTGGCGTTGAGTATGAGGCGAACCTTCGAGCTAGACACGAAGGTCACCATACTTGACGCGGCGTCTATGGTTATATGCAAATAAAGTACACAGCGGGCGTCTCTTTAATGGTAAAGCGTCCCGGCATACGTCGAGGTCGTTTCCGAGACGTGGTAAGAAGCTCAGCGAGTTCCCCGGGTACCGCGGGCAGTATATCACGGAGGCAGGGATAAGTTTTTGATCAGCCCTCGCCGCCCCGCTGGCTGACCTCATCGTGCAGCGCTCTGGGGGTCTTTATGCGAGCCGCGTTGGCCACGCATATTCTAATCAGCCTTTGTTTTAGGCCTCTGGTCCGTCTTCTTACTTTCCAACCGACAGCTGGCTCCATTAATACAATTATTATACTGTGTCGGTCGCCTAGGTCGACTTTAATTGCGACGACCTATTTTCCGCGTGAAACAAGCGAGAGTTCAAACCTCGCAATTCGAAATTTTCGGACACACATTGCGACACAAGACACGTGTGCCATGCAGATTAACCTCGTTTCTCAGAATCATGAGAGAAGCAGAATCATCTGCTGAGTACAGAAGATTATTCAATAAAACAGACACATCGTTCGGCCACGATGACCAGCGAATGGAAATCGCACTGGATTCGTGGCGCCAAAGTTGAGCATCTAGCATGGATTGGAAGAGATGTGATGGCCTGGTGTTCGGGGCTGCATATCCTTTTTTACGACGTAGTTCAGAAAACCGAAGTTCTGCACAGTTACGTGAAGCACTCACAGGGCGAGGGTGTATGCTGCCTTTCAGGCCATCCGACACTACCGCTTTTTGCCTTCGCTGAAAAGGTGAGCAATCCCCGGATTTTGGTGTACACGTATCCCGCTATGAAGCTGATATCTGAGTGCGTCAAAGGCGGCCCAAGCGGCTACCATGCAACCGCGTTTACGGAACATGAGCACCTTGTCACTCTGGCCTCCTATCCGCACTTTTCGCTGGTCATTTGGTCCTGGAGAACTGGGGAAAATCTGACCACTGTTCCAACTCACATTAAGGACATGAAGAGACAGATGATTGCGACGACTTTTAATGGGCCAACGATGATCGCCCAGCTAGGTAAAGAGTCAGGAAAGCTGAGCGTTTGGCAGATGAAATTATGCGGAAAAATGGTCAGCCTAAGGTTTAAGGATATCCAGCTGCCTCGCGGGGAGCGTGTTAACGCTGCAACATGGAGTCCGGAACCGGGACCTCCGATGTTAGGAATTTTGGATGAAGACGGTCGAATGTACGTTTTGTTGCACGATGCTACAGTGCCGACGAAAGTCGTTCAGACGCAGAGATGCTCTGAGTGTGTGGAAATCGAAGCATCTGATATCTGCTGGTACCGCGGTGGTCTTATTCTCAAGACAACCTTCTGCCAGATCCGGTATTACAAAAAAATGTCGGAGAGTACGCCGCACTGGTCGAGGATATGGATGGTTAAAATGCAGGCGCATCCTTACGTACTGAGTTCACATCCGTTCAGGAACGATCGCGTATTCTTTCACACTCTTGAAGGCGACCTGATGCAGCTTGAAATCCCTGACGATTCTGAATCCTCGACTCAGCCTAGTGTGGTTACGCATCTTCGCCGCGGTTCGGTCTATCGATTTATGAACTGGATTTATCCTTGGGGCCACCACCTCACGGTTGTCGATAATGCGACGGAGCTCAGCGTCCTGGAAACCTACACGGGAAAGGAGGTTAGCAGAATTAATCTACAGATGTCTGGGTCCGTATCACGTCTTACTTGTAGGAGAGACCTACCCCTCGTCGCGGCCACCAGCAGTGCGGGAGAATTCAGATTGATCGGTCTCTGCGACCCCATGGAACCTTTGATCCTCGCACAGTATCACCTTCACCGCGATGATTTGGACTTGCTGAAATTCTCCTACAGCGGAAACCACGTGATAGCCGGTTTTTCATTGGCCGGTGTCTGCTTTTGTATTGCGAGCAAAATCGGTTCTCGGTTTGAGGTAATGGCTCGACTCGAAACCAGCCACCAGATATCTGACATTCTGCTTTACGACAATCTCGGTCACTTGAGGCTCTTTGCATTGTGTGTCACTTCGAAGCGTGCCACTGTCGGCAACCAAATCCTTCTCTACGATCTCCCAAGTGGACAAAATCGTATCACTACTGCCAGCTATGTCTTGGAGCTACTCGACAGTTTCCAAAATCTGCAGTACAGTACTGTTAGCCAAAACCAAGTGTTAGCTTCGCCGTACTTGACGCGGCAGATACAAGTCCTCGGGATTCAAGGCTGGAAGGAAGTTACCCTCTTAGCAGCGATACCCTCAGATCACCAGGTGCGCCAGACAAATATTTTCACTGACAGTCGTTGGGTAACGACTTACTCCCGCGACGGGATCGTCACTGTTAGAAAAGGGGATAAACTGCGGACACGCGTGGTGTTGATCATGCCGCATCATCGAAAGGATCTGGGTGTCGTTAAGGCAATCATGAAGCCATCTGGCGACGTGATAATTTCGCTTGGCCATGACGGATCTTTGGTGTGCACCAAGCTGTTTGACGAAACCAAGCCGAAAGATACAGAGGATGTGGAAGATCCAAGTTTGAAGGACGTGGGAGCCATCGCTAAGAAATCTGAGTGGCGAGCGAAAGTGTTCAGGGATGATTACGCGACGCTTGATCCAAGCATTGTTAAGGCGCTGACTCAACCTCGGGCTTATATCGCGGATGCCGCTGAGTATAATGATCAGACTTGGGAGGAATGGAGGCGTTCGCGAAAAATCGCTGACGAGACTAAAGAGCATGCATCGACAAGGGCAGCGATTCAAAGTTCGTTTGCCGAGTTGAAGGCAGTGGTCACACAGCTGATGAATGCCAACGAAATCTGCCCGGAAATCGAACAAGTACCCGTATCAGCATTTGACTTGGATAAGGTTAGTCGTGATCAGAAACTGAAGGCTGCTAGAGACGCACGAGAAGATTACCGCTGCGAGCTGGAGTGGAACTGTGCTGGAATGGATCAGGTTTCGGATTGGATAAAGAAATTCTGCTGGGACAAACAGCAAGTGCAAAGGCAATCAATTAATACAATTTTCGGTCGGTTCAAGGTCATAAATTATCCTACAATCGCGGCTGATCCTTCGGAGAACAACCTTCTCAGCTGGGCACAGTTTTCCAAACAGTTTGTAGACGACGTAGCGGATCCAAATGCAACTTTTTACCCCTGGATGACACGGTCCAATGACGGAGCTGCGGAGCAGCAACCCCTCGTAAGATGTGACACGGCTCTGTCAGTACTTGACGAAAAACAACGCATCGATGCAATACTCGATGAGGATGAGGTGGATGCCGTTATCGATGAAGCAGAGCTTGAAAATCAGAGGATTTTGGAGGGTATGACGACTCACAGGTTCATCGAACGCTCTCAGTACTACTATTCGCAATTTGAGTTGTGTAGTTATGCCCAGATGGCAACCGAGAGGCAAATGCTCAGCAACGACGTACAGAAGCTACGAGCTTACTTTAACAAGCTATTCAACGACATGTACGCCATCAAAGAACGTGAGATGAGTCTTGTGCTGGAAAGGAACGAACGCATACGGTACATCGACAAGGAGTTGAACCTAATGTACAATCAAAGAGTTCCTGAAATTCCGACCGACCCGGTGTGGGACCAGACGGAAATACCAGAAAATCTAATCAATGTGCTTAGCTCGGAAGTCAAGGTAGCCCCGTACATCTCACCCTCTACCCAGGACATACTAGACAAACAGGCTGAAGAAGCGAATCGTTTGAGACTGTTATTGCTTGCCGATGACTTTCGGGAGCGGGCGTTGATAACGATGATGGATGGGGTCCTCGAGGTGCGTTGGGAGGATCTGATTAAGAAAGACGTTCCCAGGCCACAGTGCATGCTGACAAAAACACCGGATGCATATACCGCGGAAGACATCCTGGCAGTGCAGCAATACGAAAAGGACGTCGAGGCTTTGATGCAAGAACGCGAAAAGTATAGAAGAATTCTTGAAGCTGACTACTTGAAGGTGAACGGTGCCCTGAAGGACGGGATCGAACGATTTAAGCAACGGCTGAAGGACTTTTTCATGACAAGAATCCACGTTGAATCGGCGATTAAGCAGCTTCGGCTTCGCTACTGGCGTGGTTGCTACCGTGAAATGCGTCGAGAGCAAATGTACGAGAGTGAAGAGAAGCTGAAGACCATGATCGTTCACAAGGAGGCCGAGGTCATCAGTCTAAGCGAGGAGGTTCGTAGACAGCATTCCGCAATCGCAGATCTTCGAGGCCACTACGAAGTCGCTTGCAGTCGCGAAAAATGGCAAGAGAAAAAAGTCAGGTCCGAGTTTCCCGGCCTAACCAAAGCCACCCATGACCTTTTGATGCGTCAGTACAAGCGTCGACCTCGAACTATACAGAAGGCCTTGCCACCTACTTATCTCAACGAATTGGGGAAAGCTGTGGCAAATATGACGAAACCATTCTTTCTAATAGGCGAATGTTTAGACTTTCTCAAAAGTCTAGATGCTCTTGATATTCGTCCAACGACCCTTCCATCATCGGTCGACACTGTACACTGGGACTATTTGGTACGATTTCGTCGACACAAGATTGAGAGTGAGATGCGGGTCAAGTCCGTTTCGGTGGATATTATCGACGCAGAACACACGGTGGCGGAGTTCAATAAGCTTATCGCCAGTGTGAAGGCGGAAATAGAGATCCTCGTTGAAAAGTTAATCGCTGAGCGTCAGGCTAGAGTGAATTTTGACCAGGACATCGAGGTGCAGTTTGTGCTGAAAATGGGGCAGGTCGAAGTTGCGTTGCACGGCGACCCGGAAATTGCAGAGATCATCTTCATACCACGGTCTGAAATTGAACAAATTAACTCGGTTATCCGGATCGCCGGTACCACGAAACTGAAGGCGATGAAGAGGACGATAAACTTCGGAAGAGGGATTAACTTCAAGGAGTGGGAGCATAAAATGCTCAAAATGCGAATCGAGGATCTTCGCGAAGAGTTGTACTGCGTGGAACGAATCACGGTCACGAAGGAGATTCAGGAATACCTGAAGCGAAAGGCCAAGGGCCTCAAGGACGATAAAACGCAGCAACAGTTGGAAAGAGAGCTGGAATTGCTGCGAAGAAACTGGGAAAAACTGCTCATGGATTGGTTCCATAAGTTGGAGACAGTTCAGACGAGAATCAAAGAAATTAGGAAGACAAACTCGATCCTCGACAAAAGAATCACTATGATGAACGTCGCGCGGTGCGAAATGGAGCTACAGAGAGACGTTACTGCCGAATCCAAGGCAGTTAAATATTACCAAAAAAAGTTGGATGTCGTTATTAAGCGATCGCGCCTCGTACGAAAACTCCAGGACAATTATTCCGAGCTGTTAGTCCTGCAAACCGAACATGAACTTTTGCGACTACGTCGTTTCCCGGCCTTCAAATTCTTTAAAACCTTGGATGATGATAATTCCAAACGGGGTAACTGCTAGTTTAGTTTGCATTTTCTATATCGGAAAATATGCCAGTCCTTCGGAATTTGACATCCAATTGTTCACTAACATTAGATATTTATTGTACAATGGACTTATGACTTGATAGTCAGTATAGATTCGTAGCATTATTAGTTTTTTGATAGTAAGTCTCGTAGTTTAGCTTTATGAAATGTACTTCGATAGTAGAAAAGTAAAAAAAAAAAAACAGTTTCAACGATGAACGCAAAGGGATTGCATCATTTTGTCTACACCATGCATCATTGGGGTATTAAGTGACTTAAAGTATACATAGGTACACGACTTCGGTATGATTCAATTGTATCGAACGTGAGAAATTCCCAGGTGGCCCTTACGCTGCTATTTTATTATTTTATTAAAAAACTGAAAATCATCTCACACCGATTAGGTATCAAAAATAGTTCCACTCTTTTAAACGACGAGGGTTGGCCTTCCCGATCTTCCGGGCAAATGATCCTGGTCGTCGTACGTATGCCAGAAAAGTAAGCGCAGACTTTGGGCACCGAAAGGTGTCCGGCTTACGGATCGCCATTGTGGGGGAACAATATAAATATTTTTATTAATGGGGGAATGATTTTTATTAATGGAAGTACGACATCAAATGTTTTGGTCTGTAGTTGTATTTCTCACTGTCAATGTCACCCTGAAGCACAGTCCTTGTATAACGGCACCCTGCACCAAAACGACTAGAATTTTTTTCAATACACGAAGAGACATCAATCATCGACCTGTTGCACTAGCACGCATGACACGCTTTGGATTTGTCTACGGGACTGAAGGTAGAGTTACAGAACTCTGAGGAAAGTTGACACTCGAATTTCCTTGAATTATTTCCTATGAACGGGGCTGCTTGGAGGAAGTGAAAAAATGACTAAACCACCCAACCTCTTCAATTAACACTGAACATGCGTCTGATATTGATTATAGGTTGTAGATTGAGTAGGTATAGATTATTGATATTTGATGTGAGAAGACTCGTTTCTACTTTTGCCACAAAAATGTTGTTTCTTTTCTTGTCGAATATCAGATAGCAGAATTATAGATGCGAAATTCTTATTCAGGACGTTTGTCTAGGACACAGCGAATATCTTAGCAGCGGTGTCGAGAAAAAGTTTTTGAAGTAATTGGAGTAAGAAGGCCAATCGTAGTCTTTAGCTGAAATGAGATGCTACTTTTCATCGATGTCGAGTGGAATTATAACTATTGTGAGTGAGTTTGGTATTAGACAACTAACGCATGCGACTGAGATGCACGCATTACATATTGGAGAACGAAGCACTCCAATCAATGCAAATAAAATCGGTAGAGTCGGGAATACGAAACGTGGGTAGATATAGGTAGACGAACGAAATAAAAGCTTCATGAATGTAAAAGACCAGTGAATGCTAACCATGCGAGGCAATCTGGTAATGCTTCTTTACGGGGAAAACAGGAAAATAGCTCGCCACTGTAAGTAACGTGAGTAAAGGGGCTTTCACGCTCCTCCCAGGTTACGAGCGTTGCTTTAACCGACATATATGTATATATATACCTAACTTACAGCTCTGTGTACGAACATGGAATGTCAAATTCGCGATAATTTTATAAAAGATTATCGATACCCATGCAGCGAAGGAGAAAGACTGTCGAACTACACATATGCGCACCAACACATGGTTTCGATAAAATATGAAAATGTATAACTTTGAATCGTACCCTTGTGCTTATCACCCGAGCTTATCGAAGTATAATTTCGTATCACGCGAATTCCCAGATAAACCTTCAACATAAATTGACTGCGTGAGTTTTCGTGAGAATATGTTTGCCTTTGCCTTTGATTTCCAATTTTTTTTCTCTCCTCCAACAGATATGTATATTGAGATATTTCTATGATTATTATTAGTAGTTCCACTGACGGGGTTAGTCGTGAGATATTTTTCCACACAGTTATAATGTCGCCGTTCACTTTCACTCTCACACTACAAACACGGTTAATGATAGTGTTAGAAGTGGCTGGAACTTCAGAATATCGTTTTTATTACACTCGCCGCATTGTAAATCGAGCATTTCTAATCTCCAAAGGGATTAGCTTACGCACTTACTCGTCGCGTGATGACTGCCCATTCGATCGTGTTTTCTACAAATGAAATTGGTTATCAACTATCCAACTCTCGACTGAATCGACCAACAACTATAATTGATAAAGTTACAGGCTTTCGTGATACTTTTGATTTCAAGTCATTTACATGTTTTTGTTATAGCTTTCCTGCTTTAAATCAGCCATTATTCATCGGTAGCAAGTTTTACCTCGCAATATCTACGTTATTAGGTTCTTCGATTTCTCGAACTTTATCGTCGTGAACCATCACATTATGCGGTACACGTACAATAATTATTACACTTATGTATCAAGCTCGATATTAGGTGTCGCTCGTTTCTAATCATCACCCATGGTTTTGTCGATCGTCGTCGAACGGCCATGATTTGGAACTTATCTTTTCAGTGAACTCGGATGCACCTTTTTCATCTCATGTTTGGAAATTCGTAGATTCGACATGACCGCGGTATGCTTTAAGAAAAGCATCGAAAGTCAAAAGTATGAATATCGACAAAATGCATTTGTTGGTTCCCCTGATTACCATTGCAGGTAGTAATCACCTTCGTCTGGTTTGTATCGTAGTTTTTCTTGTCGCGTTCCATCATAAATGCTCAAGCCATCGCTACTTATTTTCCGAAAAATTTTCGTCAAGGCTGCAAGCGTCTGCAAAATCCTTGTCTTGTAATTATTAGCGTGTAGAAATTGCCCAGCTTATTTGGTGGTACAGGATCAATAATAATTCACTTACGCGGATGTATAGAAGCTTTCGGGTTATACTCGCCCGATCTCTAGCTATTTCGACATGCTCTATATAATTGCTCATTGCTAAGGAACAAATTGAATTTCATGCAGCTAACAGAGTAGGCAGGTAAAACAACTTACTACAATGGCCGTACGTGGAACTTGCTGAACGAATCTGGCTTGATAACATGTTCACGATACTTATGGGTCATTCAAATACTGCAAGGGTCTTAGCTGATCAGAGTTAACGATCACTTGACGAGACATTTTCAAAACCTGCAGTCACCAGGCCTATGAATAGCAAAAGAAAACCATTGCGGAGATGGATAATGGATTGAAGATTCCTTGTTAGGTCATTGCCCAGAGTAACGGATAACGAGGGTTTGAACGAAAAACGAAATTCATTATTTTTATGTACTTCCATCATTGTGAACTCTAGTTTTCTACACAAAACAAATCCTTTTCTATGTTCATTTAACTTTTCGAAGTCTACACTCCCCCCGACGTCCGATTTTTTTAATCTTACTCAGAAGAGGTTCTTTGGGTTACTGATTCCAAATCTGAAGTCCCAAAATTGTAGAAGTAAAGTTTCGCATTGAAACTGATGATCGAATTTTTTTCGAGCCGCTAATTCCAAATCTAAATTCAAATTTTCACCAAACTCAGATTGAAGGAAACTGAAATCCCTGCGTGGCAATTTTTATGTGACTCGGCCTACTTACTAAAATTCTGATCCATCACTTGAAATTTTCGCATCTTGACTTCAGACCGGATATAAACGACGCCAAAGACCATTGAGTGCTAATTTTGCCGTGATCAGTCTGCTTTCGAAAATTTAGCTCTAACAGATCCACGATTTTGAATTTCTATATTTCGACCTTAGTCTGCAAAAAGTTGAATAATAACAGAAAACGGCTTTCGCCACCTCTAAGAGTTCATCTCGCGGTAGGATATGTTTCATGTCAAAAAATAAGGTTGAGATAGATGGAAATAAGGAAAATAAAATTTTCGTCTCTTCCCTCAGACATCCTAACCGGCATATGGTTATACAATACAGGGTGCAATTGAAATACCTCGATACCTATATACGACCACGCATGTAGTACTTTTCTTTTTCAACTAGTATAAAAAAAGATAGGTATATACTAGCGGAAATTACCCTCATGACTATTAATTCTATCTATAAGTAAGCCACACATATAATGCATATGTGATACACATACACATACATATGTATCAGTAAGTTGCTAGTGAGAAAAAGTGGAGGTTCGCTGGTACGTAGGCATTTGACACTGACTCTTCGTGAGAAGTAAGGTGGTTTAAAGGTAAGGGGTTTGGCGAGGGACAGGAGGGTAGGTTTACGATCGACGGTACGCAAGAGTCGAGGAAAGGACAGCGAGCAAGGCGTGTTATTATCCAACCGTAGCTCTTCGTGGCGCTCGAGCGTCTCGGTGGCCGGCGTCGACGACTGCAACAGACTAGGGAAGCCGCGGTGCCGTGGCGTGGCGGGCTTAGCGGGTAATCCGCGCGAGCCTCCACTTTCAGCCCATAAAGAGACAAAGGAGCATTCTCGCAGTACGGGGCCGTAAAATCTCGTTTTTGCAAAAACTTTGCGCGCGACTAACAGCCGCCGGCACCATGCCTATATATATGTACGGGTACATACACCGTAATGCCAAGAACGGCCATTCTTTGGACCATTTTCGAACCGCATCACTCAAGGATCAATCCTACCGGTAAAACTGTCTACGATGTACATTTGAAGACTCACCTATGTCCTTCGGCGAAAATCTCGAAAATGCCAGATATGTCTAACCGTTTCGACAGTACATGACATTAATCCTACGTCCGTGGGCAGTTCTTGTCTTCTCAAATCAGTATACCCATACTATTACCATACGGTATCCCAGTCTATAACTTCTATACCAAGCTAGGGTTTTTGAAGGGGGTGATCGGAAGCAGACCTTAGTAGGGTTTACCCTACCAGAGTTCGGTCCCAAGTTGCCACGGCTTACACTTGTCCGTTTCCGAGGATTTAACTGAACATCAGTGATGTGGCTTCTGCGGATGGCACCTCCATTTCCATTTTCTATGTACCTATATTCCGATATAGCGAACTAGGTAGGTATTAAGACGAAATTCCCAGAAATAGGTAAAGCCGAGTCAATTACATTTAACTTTTTATGATGTAATCGACTTGCCATCAGATCTCTTTTCGACAAGGGGTTGAATTGGTTTGCAAATAATGTTGCACAGACAAAAGGCACGAAATTATTATCTTAGAAAGTACCTATGATCCTTGACTTATGGACGCGATGAGTGAGGTGATGAGTGATGACTCGTTGAACCAAAAGGGATCACCTATCCCAGAATTGTTGACCTTTAATGCAAACATGCTTCGCAGTAGTGACTGACTGATCTTCTCCCGAAAGTCCAAAGGTGTCGACGTCTCGTTCGTATCGAAATTGCCCGCTTTGTTCATTGACAGCTAATCGGTGGACTAAGAGGTCTTCGGAAGATCGTATATTCACGTATATTGTGAGAGTGGGAGACGGCATCAGTGCTCAGCCTTGTGTATAATATATAGCAGTATGCCATGCATGTAGATACAAGCATCACGCGGTCTACGCATAGTTGGTGCAAAGTCCACGCGAGCGAGTGAGCGAGATGGCGGTTAAACATTGAGACGACTCGAAGATTTTGAGCTAATCTCATTTTAATGACCGGGTTCCGAGTCGTGAAGGAATAATGAAGTGTCAAATGGTCTGTGGTGGGCGTTGTTTTTCCCCAGCCTCTCACGGTGTATACAACCAACGCATTTCTCGGGCAGATTTTAATTAGCGGGAGGATCTCCTCCGTTGTTAAGGTCCCACCGTTATTATCCCCACTCCAACTCATTACGAATATTAGAATTTAGAACGCGAGTGTCTCTAATCATCCACGTATCATACTTGAACCAAGACGGTCGTGAATCTGCTAGTAGTTCAACGCATCTGGAATATATCTAGCCTTAGGCCTTTAGGGCAAAATGGGGCTGTCCGAATTTTCATACGGAAAGATTGAGCATTTATTGCAGTCAACGAGGCACACGTTGGTAATACAAAAATCGAAAGCCTCGAGGCATGGGTAACCATGAGCTGAATAACACTAAATGCTGAAATGTCTTAGTGAAATAAAACTCTTTCCATTATTCGAAATGCGATATAGTATATTGGAGAGACCGTTTATCTAGTTCGAACCCGGCAGGGTGGGTGTAACCTATTTAAGCTCGGCATGGCGCGTGTGAAGCGCTTTATGAACCTGGTATTATAACTAAAATCACGCAGCAATCGTGAGCCACAATTCAAGATCGGCAGCCCCACGGCTCGGGTTGCTCGGTGGAATCGCGCTGGATCTCGATTGCCATTAATTCGAAGTTGGCTGACAGGTCACTCGAGTAGAACAGCCCATTATAGATTATATAGCCGCAGCGGCCGAGGCAACAGTTATTTAACTTATTGGATATTTAATAATTATTATTGTTGTTTGCATTGCGGATCTCACGGGTCGCGGGGTCTTTGGACGTATTTCTGAATTTATTACCGTTGACCGGGAGAAACGGCGTCTATAAGAGTTCAGAGGTATGGACGTATCCTCGATATATATCTCTTTCGCAGGTCTGGAGAGTAGCAGATCGCACAAGCGCTGGCTTTTTTTCAAAGGACAACACTCCTGTATCCAGTGAAAAATAAGCTCCCGCAGTAATTACCGAATGGCAAAGCGGGATGGGAGAATTGCAGAGCGGGTGCCACTTAGACAGTTCCGATGCATCGACGGGTTCCACGTTTGCGTGCTGCGAATCAAAGACGTGGCAAATAAAACTGAAAAATGGAACTTGCCGCAGTGATTCGGAGGCCTGAGAGCAGAACAGCCCAAAACGCAGGTCTCACATGGTTATATCTGGTCGATTTTTACCTTTCCTGAAAGTGGACGAGTATATGCTACAACACATGTGCAAAGGGATACACGGGGCCATAACTTATGAAGACGTCTTCGACCTCTGGTTCTAAGAGACCATTTCCTCTTTCCTGAGAAAAGTCTCGCGTCTCGAGTTGCGTCGTTGGTGCTGCAGGTGGTAAGGATTTATTTTGCGATACACCGTGTACGCGGACTATGAAGAACCGCACAATGGCTGTTGGTGCAGCGACGAGGATGACGTGGTAATTTGCCAAATTGCTGCAGCAATTGCTAGACCACCGATTCGATCCATTGTTATTCGAACGATCCGCTCGAAGGTGTTCCGGAATATTTTATAGTATACGCTATGAAATATTTGCCTGGATTAGTTCACTCCGCGTATATTTCGACGGGGAACGTATAGTTCGCAAAGTTACGTGGAGGTTTATATAGCCCTCTTTTAAGGAAAAAAAGAAAAGGCGTCGTTTAAACGTAACATACCTACAAATTGGACAAAGCCTTGAATTTCGCTTCAAGAGAGCTGGTGCAGTATAACGTATATTTAACTATGGAGGTATCTGTGCAGCGGTTTAACGTTTAGTAAAAAATGACTGACTTAAAGTTAGTAGGTAGGAAATGTTAGCGTCGTCAGGGACAGAAGGACGCGAACTGGTCCAGTTGCGGTGAAGAGGCAGAGGACGAAGGACGATTACGCGGCAGTAAAGATCGCGAAACGACTCCTCTCCGAGAGTCCTGGCCCTCCACTGAGGCCCTCGAGGCCTGTAACCGCGAGTAATTATGTAATTGGCGAACGATTACTTACGGTCCGTTCCTCCTTACGTACAGCCCCTCGCCGGCATTATACTAGGCATTGGCAAGAGGGCCAGTGACATTCCACCCTTTTTACAGCCGTCTTACTTCTCGGTACTTGCATCTGTATTCTCTTTCCATCGCCCGGGTTTCTTCGGCTCTGTATACTTCTCAGTTCACGCGATACGTAAGACGCCATTGAATGATTTTTATCAGATTTTGCAAACGAACGACTATAGTTCTAGCCCCGGCAGCGTTGCTCCGTAGCATAACGATGAAACAACTGAATATATAATTACTGTGGCTTTCGAAACGATCTACGTTTATCTATTTCCGCGAGAACAGGAAAAAGCAAAAATCTTCTGGGAAAATTGATAAAATATGCAAATCCGAACTCATCTTTTTGTTTTCGTTTCCGTACGTGATAACGGCATCACGTAAGTCCAGTTTTCCCAGTCGTGCAAGCGACGATGTAGGTTTAACCACGCGATAGGATCACACCGGGTCCTTCGAAGGGTTCCGGCCAATTTCACTGTCAAACTTCCGTGCGAGCGTTGATGTATTAGAGCGATTAAGGGCCCCCAATTTGTACCCGTTGTAGAAAACACTGGGTTATCAGCGTGGCTATCGGACCATTTTATGAGCATGAAATGCGGAACTCCGCTCTTTCGGCCACTCGCGATTATTGTTAAACGAAACTGATCGTCATTCTGATTTTGTCAACGACAGAAATTCAAGACTAATGATTAATCGTGCGGGAGATCGGACTTGACTGATCCACAAGGATCATTTTATAAGGACCTCGTTTACACGTAACGATATGTGCGATGGATGTGTTGAAAAACCGGTAGGTCCAATAGCTATGGACGGTTAATCGCGTGTCCGAATTACCCGCAGGCATCTAACAATTGTGGTCGATGGTCGAGCAGCAAACTTGTGACATCCTGTGACGAACAAACATTCGAACAGATGGTTACCTGCAAAGGAGCGAAAAATACGTGAAGAGTAGTCTGCGGTGTCACCATCTGACCATCGCAGACTTCTCTGGCCGGATATATAGTCAGCTGTGGTCGATGGTCCTCGGTTTTCAGGATTTTTCGATATACCGTAGACAAAGCTCCTTAGCTATAAAGGATCCTCAAGTCCGTGTTATAAGTGCAGCAGATTTATACAAAAAAGTGAAAGCCAAGTTATAAAGAACTCTGCATAGAAAACGACAGATCGGTTAATTGGCCTCGCCATACGATCAGCGGCTCGATCAAAAGATCGAACGAGGTTCCCCCTAGATCCGCTTATTTCGTATATAATTCAGTCCGGAGCCTAATTCAGTTAGATATAAGCGGCTGGAGGGTATAGGACACAACATGTGCAGGACGTAGGAAATTGGAAAGAGATTTTATCTGACTGATTCGATATTCATCGTTCACGATATACTTGCTGTGGCTACTATCTGGCGATATTCAGATATACGATTTGCACTCCGCGTGTGTGATTAGCGTGGAACCCGCGCCTCGGTTCAATCTTACCGTCTGCCGTTTTGTCTGCGTGTGTCTTTCCAGCTATTTACAAACCAACAGGAGGATCTATACAATCTTCTACTAGCGAGGAGTGCGGGTATTTTGCTAGGGCCCTTTTTTGCGGTCCGCTACGGTAGCGCGTCTGTGAACGGTGGGTTCGGGGTAAAGACAGGTTACGGTTCTACCTTTTCATTAAACAGTATCCCAGCCCCCAACTTCGGACGTTTGGACGTTCGGACTTGCGCCCGCTCAGCCTCCGCACGTAATATTCGGGGAGTCGCGTTTTTTAGAAACGATAATTCCCCCTTTTCTCCTCCGCCGCGCCGCACCGCACCGCGCCGCGCAGCAACGCCGACGCCTGTTATTTTTCAATCATCTTTGCCTCAGCGAAAGAGTTCGCGAGAATCGAGGGATCGGGTAACTGCGAAACATTAATAATCGACAAAATATATTTAAAGACCAATCGATTTAGCGTACATTATATACCTTGAACCGCAGCGACCACCAGTCAGTATCGACTACTACTGGCATTCATTTCATTGCAGCATGCGTCAGTCCGAGTGGTCACCGCGCCGGCGGTCCGTAGAGGAAGGGAGCGGTGGGCGGCCGGCGTCGTTCCGGGGCCCGCCTTTCCTCGCGCCGACGCGACGCTTGTCGTCTTTACTTATTTTCAAAATTTTTTCTACTTTTTATATTCATAACTTTTTCGCTCCTATTCGATACTCTCGTAAGACTTTCGCGGTGCATCGCATAATTGGGTAGTGTGCTATAAAAGTCCCGAAATGACATGAGATTCCTTAAGCGATTCGCGGTATATCAGGAAAGGAAACGTGAAGATTTTGGGAAAAGTACTTTTTCCGTATGGGTATGTACTATGTAGGCATATGTGTATTTGAGATGCAACGTATGTATTAAAAAAGCATTTCAGCGAATTTAATCTTCACTTGTTACACCGGCGCGAAACTCGAGTTGGTATAATCTAATCTCTTAGTCGATTAAAAGCTAGCAATTATCTTACCACGAGGAAGTTAACGAAGTGGCCGGCTAACTTACGTGTAATTAACTCGCCAAATCGACGGGGACCTCTTCGGATCTCTTGAACTAATTATCGTCCCGTAGCCCATGATGTCGTGTTTGAATTTTCTTATTTTTCATTATCAAAAAAAGAAAAAAAAACGAAGAAAAAATGAACAAATAAAAATAAAACGATATAACATATCTATATATACTTAATACTTATAGATATATATTCAGTCACGGGAACGCGGTCAGCTCTACATCAGAAAGGTGGGCGTGGCGGTCCAGAGATCTTTCTGATAAATGACTAGGTATTTCTCATTTCGGAAGATTTCGGGTTTTCAAAAAGCGAATTGGGCGAACCATGGGCGGGGCCGCATCTCCACTCCACTCGAGTATTTTTCATTTTTACTTTTGTCTGTCCTGGGGGACGCCACTCGCGAGTATTATACGTATATAGATTTCTTGCATTAAAATAAATATGTCAATGACTAGAATTTTTTCAGATTCATATGGAATTTTGAAGATCAGTGGAAAAACTAATATACCCATTACACTTTCGAGGTAATTATTTTGTCTTCATTATCAACGTCCATAAGAAACATCGGACCATCGGTAGATATCTATTTCTAAGAATTGCGGAAAATTTGTTGGACAAGTGACTGGGGAGGGGATGATGAAGTGATATTCGTGTAATATATCGTCATTCATTAATTTTTATATATTTATTTTCATAATGAGTGTTTTTTTTTTTTTTTGCTTTTTTTCTTTTTCATAATTGATCTATAATATACATCATAGCATTCAATTTATACATAATTACAATTGCAGATTTAGTTTTGTCTTCGTAGTAATTTAGTTTTTTTTTTTGTTTTTTTTTTTTCTTTCATTTTTCTTCATTTTCTTTCGTATATATAAGAGATTTCGCGCTAATATGTATTAAAAGAAAAATGCAAAAAGACAAAAAGAAAACGCGTAAAAAAAATTCCCTTTTGCTTCTCTTTTTTTTTTTTGATCCATCAGTTTATCAATACAATGTGTCATGTTGTGCCGAAAATTATATTTAATAATACGAAAATAAAAATATGTACAACAAATATATTGTACGGTGGATTATAGCTCGGCGCTCTAACGGCTATTATGGATCGTTTTGAGTACGCGGAGTATTTCGTAGTGTTACTGTCATGTAATATGTATGTATAATAATTTGATCTATTGGTGATTGATTTAAAGATTATTAGGTATCAGATTAGAAGTTCCAATATAATTACTCCGCGTCTTTCAAGGATCGACCGAGGCGCCTAACCCTAACCTAACCTCTAAAATTTTTCATTATACATTGTAGATAACAGTAAAATTTAATTCTAAACAGGAAGTCAGGCGGCAGTGCCCGCTACTGGCCGCTTGTACAGAATATCATAGGATTTATAGGAAACAATAAATAAAATCTATCTATTTTCATTTATTTTAGCGAGAGACTGAATTATGATTTTTCTTCATTTCTTTTCTTTTTCTTATTTTCGTCACTTTGATTCGCTGCGGTCAAGCAATAAATTCGTTTTTGTCAACCACTTACTTAAAACTCTACTACTACTAGTTCCCTGCACTAAGATTGCAATCAATTTATTATTATTATTAATTTTTCTTTTAGCTGCCGTTGTTTCGATTATTATTTCTTTTTATTTGTGAATTATTCTTTTTTGTTTTTGTTTTGTTTTGTTTTTTACAAAATTTGCAATAGTCACCGTGGTATGATATCAATTACAATTATTATATAATATTACACTATAATATAGCCTATAGAATACAGTTATCTTTACGCAATACATCGATATATACAGTACTGATTGGTTAGTGATTAAATATTAATTACCGTATTTATTATTATACATTATCACAACAATGATAAAATTAGCATAGGTTTTTCGATCTACTGCCTCATTTTCTCTCTCTCTCTCCCTCTCTCTTTCTTTCTTCTTTTCTTTCCGTATCTATCTATCTATCTCTGAATCTCTCTATCTATCTATCTATCTCTCTCTCTCTCTTTCGCTCTCGAATATTTATAGTATAATAACTACATGCAGTTCTTCGTCTAGTGTTACGGTTATTGTTGTCCCTCTTACCCCAAAACATTTTAATCAATCCCATTTTAAAAATATACACCTTATAACAAGCGACAGAGAGTATTTGGTATTGCACTTCTTGCGCGCATAATCATCCTGGCCTCTGGACCCGCATGGGTGTATTCCGATATAGGTAGGTTCTAATAACCGCATTGTATCGGTAAAATCGTTGATAAATCATCGATTGATGATAATAATCGCGACGGCCGCACCAACGCCACGATTGTATTTAACATCTACGTATGTATTATATAAAGTATAAACCTTCTATATATGAACACGAGTAATTTATATATTCGTATATGAGTGAGCAGAAGTCGTTAGTAGATTTTGGCATCACAGCAAAGAGTAATTACGTTGGCGGAGAGCGTGATACCAGGAGAGCGGTCACGAGGTGTTTGTAGAGAGCGCGGGAAGGTCGCGATGCGCCTGAGGGTCTCGAGAGTGCGCGTCCCGCACAGCCTTAGAATTGAATACTCGGTCACAGCCCGGTATCATGCATCTCGCAGCCTCCTCCTTGACCTGGAGGTCGTCGAGATTCGGCGAGGAAACGGGAGACCCGGAATGGGACGAGTTATGGGGATTGCTTCGCTCCTGCGACAACCTGGTCAGGTGGTTAAGGTGTTGATGAGTGAGACCGTTCAGACCAGCAAGGTGACTCGCGAAAGAAGACAATCCCGGAAAAGTACCAAGGTGCGGGGGTAGGAGCAACGGATGCGGGGGAGGAATCCGAGCGGCGAGATCAACTCCACCAGGAACACCAGGAGGCATCGGGTAGCCGCCAAGAGCACCGATACCAGCGTCTGCGTAGAGTCTTGCAAAAAACTCATTGTGAAGTAGAGGGTTAAGCTGAGGATCTTCGAGGTGCGGGGGAAGATTTGCTGAAGATAAATTCGCGAGGGGAGGACTCGACGA
This sequence comes from Rhogogaster chlorosoma, assembly GCA_944452935.1. Lineage (NCBI taxonomy): Eukaryota > Metazoa > Arthropoda > Insecta > Hymenoptera > Tenthredinidae > Rhogogaster > Rhogogaster chlorosoma. The sequence continues at coordinate 27,551,578 of OX101797.1, forward strand.
TGTGGATAGGAGCTTGCGGTGAAGATTAAGATTCGCGGAGTGACGATCTCGAGATCTCTTTGAGGGAAAAGCCGCGTTGCAGCCATCAACACTGCACCGGTGCATCAGTTTAAGGTGAACGTTTTGGTAGTGGGTCTTGACGCCAAAGTGGTTTTGGAATACCTTTCCACACGCCGTACACCGTCGAGGATTTTCCCGGTCCAGGGGAACCTCCTGGGTACTGACGAAGCCGCCGTTTTCGTAACGGGCGTACGTTATCAGACTATTGTCCATGTCCATGCCCGTTGTGGAGGGCGAGGCGCTGGATGAGCGTGAGCCACGAGAGTAGGTGTCCATTTGGTCCATTAGGTCCAATTGGTCCAATCGGTCCATTTGGTCCAACCGCTCCGTAGGGTCCATCGTGAGGCTGGGGCTGGTAGAGATTCGGCCAGACCTCGAAGCCTCCAGCGTTCCGAACAGCATGCGACCCTGCGACAAGGACTCGAGTTGACGCAAAGCATTCGAGGAGTCGAGCGAGAGGTCGTCGGCAGTTGTCAGGTGGCTGCTGTCGACCGAGCTCGGGGCACGGGGGGGATCATCGGGACGCTCACCTTCTTGAATCGGATGTTCGACTGAGATCTCGTCCTCGTCCTCATCATCGTCATCGTCCTGGTCCTGGTCCTGGTCCCGTTCCTCTTCGTCGTCAGCCTCATCTCGCACTAATACGTCCGGCTGCCGTTCGCCGCTCTTCTCCGACACGTTAGAATTTCGGAAAGGTTCCTGGAGTCGTTCGGGTGACGACATCTCTCGAGGTGGTGTAGTGGGAGAGGCGGCGGATTTTGGTTCAGGAGTAACAGGTTGCCTAGGGGAACGACGACCACTGCTCGACCTAGAGCTCAGATCTCTTGGTTCTTCCTGCAGCGGTTCTTCCTCAACCGTCATCACCGCTCCGTCGTTCTCTTCTCGACTTCCATTCATAGCTGTATTTACGGAAGTCTTACCAATTGATTCTCGGCCTCGTTCCCGTTCCCGCGACATCTCCGGGGATCCAGTAGCAGACCTATTTTCCTGCAAAGAGACCTGCACGTTTCTTGGCGAAGGTGACGTCGTCTTTCTCTCCTCAACTTCTTGTAGGCGAGACATTGACATGTCCTCAGGTTGGTCTTGAAAAACTGCATCATTAGAAGAATCACCATCGGTCGACGACGAATGGATCTCAGCAGGCATCGCGCACCTCGTCGGATTTTGCGATTTTCTTTTTCGCACTCCACGGTTGTGAAGGTTCGAGTTCAAGGAATTCGCATGCACTGAAGATGGCTGTTGATCGGTTGTGCTCATCGAATCGTTGTCCTCATTGCTGTCAGCGTTGCTACCCAGGTCATCGTCAAGATCACTAACAGATAATCTAGGTCTCTTAGCCAGGCTAAAGTCCGCCGGTTGATCTTCCTCTTCCCTCTGCGCAATATTCATCGGTTGGTGTGGGTGATCCTCCTCAGCAACGACAACGATTCCGTCATCATCGTCGTCCTCCTCTTCGCCTTCCGGTATGGTCGGGGGCGCGGGTGGTGACATGCTAGCCGTTGTGTTCGATGACGCTCTCCGCTGATGTAGGTCTTCGTATCCGCGGTGGTTTTGCGACGACGAGAGATCCATATGTTTGAAATCCAGAGCAGCAAGTGACGCAGAATGACGCAGGCTATCCGGGGGCGGAGTAAGCAAAGGAAAGGATCCAAAGGATAAAGGATTCAGTCCCGTAGCCGGAACCGGGAGGCCGACCTGGGGCGGAAGAACCAGCGCATGTGCCATCGACGAGCGACCATCGTGGGGTGAAATTTTTCTCCGGAGGTGCGGGGAATGTAGTTTAGGATTTGGGTTCGCGCTGTGACGATTCCGAGATCTCCTCGAGCTGAACATCATGTTACAACCCTCAACGGTACACTTGTGCATTTCCCTAAGATGCACAGCGCTGAAGTGTATCTTGAGCGCCCCTTTGTCGCAGAATGTTTTTAGACATACATTACACTGCACTCTTTTCTTCCCGGTTGCCGGATTAATAAACTGCGTTCCCAAGTTTAGCGGAAGGTTCGGCGATGTGCCCCACTGTTGCCGTTTACCCGGCGAGTGTGGTTTCCGTCCCGGTACTCCCGGTGGCCTACCGAGAGGCGCCGGTTGCATGGACATCGGGTGATGGTGATGATGGTGGTGGTGGTTATGGTGATGGTGGTTATGATGGTGATCCTGCTTCATGGAATCCCTACGGCTAAGGTTCAATGCACTCCCCGAGTTTTCGTCGTCATCTTCATCGTCTTCGGAGCCGAAATCGCTGCTCTTTTCTCCGCTGCTATGCATGTCCACAGAGCCAGGCATTCCCCCGCTTAGTGGCTTGCTCATTAACGGTGGTGGTGGAAAGTGCGTAGGGAAATTTGGAGGAAGTGTACCCGAGGAAACCGCAGCAGCTAAGGAGTGACTAAAGGTAAGGGCAGCCGACGAAACCGGGGGCATCGTTGGTACCGGCGGCCTGAGCTGAGAGTTTGAAAGGTGATGTGGGGGGCTGTGGGAGCTTTGCGAATGTCTCAACGACTTGCGAGAGCCATGAAGAATGTCCGCTGGAGGCTGCGGAGGAAGTGGCGGAAACCCGGGCAGACCGAGAGCTCCAAGTTTCCGGAAATCGAAAGGTTGCATGCTCTGTAACCTGTTCAACGGCGACACCGTGAAATGCGAATTCTCTAGGGTCCGTGGCGGAGAGTTATCGCTGGTCGTCGGCGTCGTCGGAGTGTTCATCGACGATGGATATACGTGCTTTTGCGCGGACGGTGACATCGACGGATGAGAAACTGACGGCGCAGGTGGAAGCGGGAGCCGAGAACCGGGAGGCGCCAAGCTACAGTGCAGAAGGTGAAGCGGCGGTGGCAAATGGGCAAGTGGCATCGTTGGCGGCGAGGGTCGACGACTGGGGGACATAGCATCCGCTCCCGGCGTTCCCGCTGCCGACAAAAGTTGCTGAACGATAGGACGCGTCTCGGCGAATCTGAGGAACTGCTGAAGGACCAGCGGCTCCTCCTCAGCCGAGCATATACTCCATCGGTCCAGAACCGGGCCGTTCTGCGAGTCCTGAAAGTTGGAGAAACATCATCATTACATGATTACGATAAGTGTGCAGTTAGGAAGGACACAGGAATGGGACCTCTTACTTCGTCAAGTTTTTAAGGGTCTTATCCCGAACATTCGCGAATAGGAATTTGCTAATATTCTGAAGGTTTTCGAGGACTGTTATAAATGGAATTCAGCTGATGAATTTGAGTCAAGTCTCCTTATTCCATTAGTCCTGGATCTTGCTACGGGTTATACAGTGCAGGATAAAAGCACGCGGCATTGGATTCAATTGCCACTGCCGGGGAATTCCCGAGGAAGGGAGACTGAAGAGAAGGGTTCATGGGTTAAGGGGAAACGTTGTGGAATATAGAGGGAAAACCTGTTCCGTTATTCATGACTGCGCGTAGCGTACAATAATAATTATCGGTCGAAGGAGGGAAGCGTGTCTCGCGACGAATTATCTCGCATCCGACCCGAGTGACCCGCGGGCCTGGTGCGAATCTTCTTTGGGGGGCTGGGGGATCGGAAGGGGTGGGTCGATAACGCCCTTCCGTTCTTCTGTCCGTCAGTCCGTCCTGTCCAATTAAGGCACGCGACCTGATTTAGAAATCGATCGCAGACGTCACGACTCGGAGGGAGAGTCACGCGGGTCCTTATAAATTTGGAAGAGACGTGTATACAGCATCGCTCTGCTTGTCTCTCTCCTTGTATATTTACGCATTCCAGCGGAGCGTCGACGTAACCCAGGACGCCCAGCGCCGCGACGTCTTCGAGTCTCGTGTATATTTGTTCAGCGGCACACACAAGATCAGCCCATCGCCCGGGTACTTGGTTATCCGTGAAAAAGAAAAAAAAAAAAATTGAAAAAAAATGGGAATCTCGAATTTTATCATCAAAATAAATTATTATTATATTATAGTAATTCCGTTAAAGTTACTTTACGTGACAATTATATCGCGCGGCTGACGTCAATACGCGTGGAAACATTTAAACAATGATATTATTATTCGTCCGCTCATCTTCTCCCCCGCGGTAGAAAGATATGCGTCAAGAAACTTTGATATCGTTTTATAGTTCTCTTTTACGGTCGGGCAGCTCTCTTCAAACATTTTTCTCTTTTTTCACCGTCGCGAGATAGATTCAAATTATACCCACACGGTCTATTCGTTATGCGTGTTCAACTCGTCCCGGTATTCTTCGAAGTAGCTAAACAGTCCCGGGTTCCGTGAAACAAGCGGAAAAGACAACCTGTCTAAGACTAAAAAAACTACGTCTAAACACCCGGGCAAGATCGCCTGCAGAGTTCGTTGGCAAAACCCACAGGACAGAATAACGTTTGTTCCTTCTTCAATCAGAATGATACCGATCACGTTCTTCAATCGAATTTTAGTTTACAAGTTTCGACATTATCAAAACCGAACAATCCCTCGGGGAATCAAGCCTCGAAGTTTTTCGAAACTTTATATTAATCGATAACGGTGATCCCGATGCCATGATTTATATTCATATTTAGATTGCGACGAGAGAGCTCTAGCCGGGATATTTTCTTGAAAAATAAAAATGCAATCGTAGGTGCCACCCGTGACTGGACACTGAATATGATTTCACGGCTGGCGGTATTGTCTTATTCGTGTGTAGAAAACGTGAAGATCGTGGCCTGATATCTGCTTTTCAATTGCATCGTAACCCGGTCTTTTCTCTGAATTGAAATTTCGTCGTTAATGGCGTCTAGTTATCGGGTTTTAAATCTGCCCAGAGCTGCAGGATGCCGCTGTAACGGATGGGAGTGTTTCAATCGCGCTTGTAACTGAAATAATTAAATCTCGATAAAGAACACGAATCGCGCTTAGAGCAAGTAATTAAAAACTTCTCTCAATAATAACCGCACCAGCTTATATGCTGTCCGCAAGAAGACACTTGGAGATAAGTCACGGAAGTAGAACTTATTATCGAACGAAAATAAAAAGAAAGATGGAGAAAAAAAGAAGGAACAGTTCTCAAATTTTTATCCGTCCTGTCGACGAGGTCCGGGAACCGAATAGGTATACGTAGTAGGCAGATACACCGGACGTCATGAAAGATTTCGAGTTTGCTCCGGGCAACTCGCGTCGTATAATATTAATAATATTGATATTACCATATGATAATATAATTCGAGCGCCTTAGGGTACGCTTAAAAAACACAAGCTTCGTTGATACGATTCGGAGTGGCTTGTACCTACGTCCAGCTTTCCCACAACGGTCGCGGTTCCCGCGTGTCCTCCTGGTGGGTTATCCCGAGTCCTGGAGCACGAGGCCCGGCTCAACCGTTGACGACGCCCGCCCCGGTGGACTGACCGTCGATTTACATACGAAACACGTTTTTTGTATCGAACAAGATGGTGGACTGATGCGGCGTCTCTCACGCGTGGAGACATTTCAGGCAATTTCTTGCAATTAGCTAGGTATATGACGTACCCGTAGCTATATGTATGAGAGGTAACTAAAATAATAAGAGATAAATCGCGGGTCTGTATCGCGTGTGAATTATTCATACGTAGGTAGGTATAGGTACATTTCAACCATAAGGCTTGCGTTGTGTACGAGGAGAAACTCGCTCCGAATAGTAGATCTACATATACACCATACATATACGTGTAGAATTTTGACCTAACACGTGTTAAAATATATCGCATTCATGAATAAATAATAATCCGGGATTGAGGTGAAAACGCGTGGATTATTAACAGAATAAGAGAATCGTTCGTAATTTAAGCCAAAGAAATTCCTCCAGCAGCGGTTATATTGTCATTTAAACGAAGTTTTAAGCCGACCTCTTTTATTTGCATCCAGTTTTCGAACGCTTATACCAACTCTTCGCCTTTGGCTCGCGTGACAACGTCAATTTAAATCGTCGTATTATTCATTTTTTGATTCCATCCGTGCTGCAAGTCGCAGTCCGCACCGGCGTATTTACGTGGTCCAACATATACGGCGAAATGATTCAGAGGCAGGTATTAAATTGATAATATTTTCGATGTCGTCGATGTTGCGTGTTCGATTGCTGGCATTTTCTATGTATCCCCTCAGATCTGTTGGCCCCCCCTGACGGGGTGCCAAGGGTCAAGAACATCGACTAAGTTTTTGTCTTCAGTTCCGATCGTTTTATCCTCTCAAGGACAATCATATTCAAAACGAAGAATTGACCAAACAATGCGCGTACACCGATATCATCAATCATTTAACGCAGCATGTACGTATATATATTATATACCTATAGGTATACGTAGGTGTAAAAGCTGACAACTTTCACTGACTGAGTAATAAAAAATTTATCCCTGTGGCGCGACGTGTAAGTATACTTACTTCCGCACTCGGAGTGTAAAATTTATTTTAACTTACCACCTGTTATTACAGTAGCTTCGAAATGCCTATATTCGCTTAATTATATTCCTTGGTTAACTCCGATATGTTTTAAGATTAAATTAATTCCGATGCGCTAGACTCGAATTCTCGATATTATGTGTAGGTATAAAGCTGAAAGTACGCCGAAAATGGGTATAAACACGTACATCCATATGAGTTTAATCGACAACCGACAGGAATATAGTATTTTCAAGTCACGTGAATGGGACACGGAGTGCTCACGGTATACCGTATAGCTTCTTCCAGCCTCTTTCTTATTTTCCGCTGATGTCTCTACGTAATTAACGCGTACAACTTAATAATCCGCGTAGCATCGAATTATCATGGGACCTACGTCCACGTCTATTAAAATACATCGTCTATCCTCACGCGGATATATTCAAGTTGGTTGGATAAAATTTTGCGGCAAAGATTTTTTTTCAACAAACACTTTACTTTTATCCCGCAACCTGAAAGTATGAGCGTCGCGCGTAGCTAAGACGTCGTGCCGTCGCGTCGTAAATCGCGTCTCCGCAATAGCAAGTGTATTCAAGCATGCATATAGGTATATACGTACCGATATTTTGGCCTCGCGGCGATAAGCAGTCTGAATTAATAATCAACCGATTTCCTTTTCGTTTTGGTTTTTAACGGGTTTTCGAAAACTCGTGTGAATCCGCGGTAATAAGAATTGCAGTTTCTGCACCTTCCAGTATATGATTACCGTACCTATAGCAACGCGTGTTGGTATCCAACAGGACTGTCAGAGATGCGAATACCGCGATACGCGATCACCAGCGGAGTTCTATCTTTTAATAATTGTCATTCCACGAGTCGGTATGACGTTTTCGGTATTTCCTACGATGACGCGGAAGATCGATTTTAATCTAACTCCGCATCGGAGTATACAGTCGGTATAATTTCACGTTGCGTAATTCTCCGTCATTTGTTCGCAGCTATACCGATCATCTTTTACGAAACGGGACAGACACGTGTCCTACGAAACCTTACCTACAAAAAGAATTACACAAGTTCGTAGATTTATCCACTGAATTTAGTCTATATGATCTGACATCGAGCATATCTCGTGCATACCGATTATAATTGATATTAAAAAAAGTCTATTTCGCTACAGATTCTTTTCTATAAATGTTAGTACAACGGAATATCTGGTCCATCGATGTCTTCCACTTGTTTTTCGCACTTACGTCTTCACGATCATTAATCAACTGTCAATTATTCACTATTAACTTTTACAGTTTTCATCATTTTAATCACTTTTTCGTTTCTTATCTTCAATACACACTTCAGTTTTCAGTTTTTTTATTTTTTGTTTATTTCTTCTTTTTTTTTTTTATTCATTTAAGTCACACTCCCGAGTCTGCTGTACGATTATCACTGATACCCAGCTGCACACACTTTCCTCTCTACTAAGATTATACTTTATTACTTTTACTGTGATTCTATCACGAGCTTTTGTCATTTAAATGAATCATTTATCATTGTCTTAAGATCGACAGATCTTCTCCCACAAACCGATCGTGTTTAAATATTTTTCAGCAAAGTTTCAACCTTTTTTTTTTTCTTGAAAAAAAAAAGAATAAAGAAAATCTGTATAATCTTTACGTTCACGCTGTCATTATCAAACTTTACTGTCAAATCTTAACCATCATTCAACGATCGTCCGTGTCACTTCATGTACAACTTTAATTTTCTTATTTTCTTCTTCAACTTCTCAAAGATAAATAGAAAAACAAAAGACAATGTCAAAAGTGAAATAGAATCGTTCCAGATCTCACGTGCGGCAATTGAATACCTTCGAATAATCGCACGAAAGTTGAATTGCGGGTGGAGATGAGGCGAATATATCATGTCACTGTCACATCCGTCAAAGTACTCCCTCTCCCCCCTCCCCCGCTCCCTGCCCGCCGATCGGAGATTCCCGGTTTTCTCTTTCGCGCCTAGAATTGTATATATAACTATACCGATCTTTGTGTGAACATAAATACGCATGTGTGGCGATCTGTCAAAACGATTGAACTGCGAACGAATGCGATACGAGTGGGTGTATGTAGATAACGAGAGGGGGTGCGTGGGGGGGAAGACGAGGTGGAGGCGGGGCAGGGAAGTCAGGGGGATGGGGATATTAATTTAAAGAGCCATCACAGGGACGAGGAGACTCACCTGCAGTATGTATCCTCTACTGTAATCCTCGTTGGTCCAGCCAAATGCGGCGAGAAGACGGGTAACTTGGGGATGTGGGAGTTGGTTAAACAATTGATCGAGTAAGATTTTTAGTCGTATAGGTAACGCGCGCGATCCATAGAGTACGAGAGATGCGACGTCAAACGCGGCCGTCGGCTCGACACTCTCTGGGCTGCGTGACTTCTCCACCTCCTGCTCGGCGCTCCGGTCATCCCCACCAACGGCCGCTACCCTCCCTCCGGCGCCGTTATCCTCCCTACCAACTGGTAGGGGGCTGGAGGCGACATCCCCACCACCAACGCCACCGCCGGGTACATTTGACAGTCGCGCGAGCGCTGCAACACACAGAAAATAGAAAGAGAGGTTAGATACACCACCGACCTACAACGAGGCACGCCACCACCGACGACTCGCCGCACGACGATCTCTCCCACCTCATCGCGATCTCGACGCTTACGTTCGCCGCGCGTCGCCTCAAATAATCCCTACCTCCCGCCCTTACCTTCGGTCCGTGCCTTCGGTTCAAGCGACGCTTTTCTCCCCCACCTAAAAACAACTCCCCCACTACACGGAGCTTCTACTGTCGCTGTGATAGACCCGAAAAGCCACCGCCGCCGCTGCCGCCTCGGGTTCTATTGCAACGCGAGACGCAGCATCCATCAACCTGCTGCCGATGGACCCATGAACCGCAACGGACCGAACGCCTTGGACGACCTTACCGCGTTCGCTCTCCCTTGTATAGACTATAGGGAAAGGCCGTCGCGTTGCGTTGCACCGGTTCTTCCGATTCCGTCAGCAACGATTTAACACTGCGCTACGAGGTGGCAGCACACAGTTCTTATCTAGTGCGCTAGACGCGCGAAGGAAAAGTGGGGACACTGTGAAACTTATGTATGCGCTTATCGTTTTTCTTCGTCTTCTCTTTCTTGTGAGAAGTCTAGATGGAATCGGTACTTTATCTCCTGTTATAGGCGTATTTCGAATTTACTCGCGCCCCGAATCACCTCGATTCAAGTAAACGCTAGTCTCCGAACATCTGCAACGGATTTTTTCGCGCAGCTGGATGCGATTAGGAAAGAGGGCGGTATTTCACCGACTAACTATACACAAGTATCGGAAGAACTGGAAGCGATACGTAATTTTTACACCCCGTTGCTCCGGGCTGAAACAGAATACCTGACATTACTCTTACTACAAAGTAACATTCTTCCGAAATGTTATTCTACGTCGCGTCGTTCGGATTATACTTCGTAACACTTACGATTAGAGGTAACCACTGTATGTACATATACAGATATATCGACGTCTGTGATTCGGATATGATCGCGCGATCTCTAATACACAATCGTGAGTGCTGCACACTACACGTGGATAGAAGTAGGATCCATTAAATCTTTTTTCTTGCTGACCAATCGATAATATTGAGAAGGCGGTGTGTCTTACACAACGGATGGCCTTTGCCGGTGACTGTTATATTGTCATTATGGGGCCCGGTCGGTCCCAAGGCTCGGGCCTCCGAGTCCCCCGGCGTGTATATGCAGCGGTCAATAGAAATCATGGAGTCATCGCTATTGGGCGCCACTTGTCATTAATGACTCTTCGATTTTCGATTTAATTAAACTGCGATGACGATCTGCCACCTAGAGTAGTTATTTCTTGGAAGGACGCGCCTACGCCTTGATATAACTTTTACAGTATCGGTACCTACGTTATATACCTGCAGTGTGTATCGCGTAGATGGAGTTGAACGAAACCGTGTCGTCGCGGAGGGTCGAACGATAATCGCATATACGAGCCTGGTGCCTCGGATTCGCTTAATCCTCCCACTCCCTGTATACCTCGGTATACATACACGCCAGCGCAGCTCGTCCGAGAATGACGTAGTAATTGGAAAATCTGCGAGAATCGGATTTTGGTGTAATCCAGTAATAACAGAATATAGGGTTACTCGACGCGATTCTCTCTGATATTTTCACCCAATTTTTCGGTTTCATTTCTCTCTTGCCCGGTAGATACACTTCCTTTCCCTCTACCATATGCTTATAAATATGTTATCAACACAGATATTGTTTCATATACACAGTGGTTTTTCATTTAACTCGTTTCTCGATTCAAGCCTTGCGAATATGCATCCGATCGAGATGGCTGCAATCAATCTCGGAAGTTCCTAGATATTGGTAACGGCAGTGACTTCGATCAGTGACGAAATGAACACGGACAGTGAACCAGCATATTGAAGATTGAACCTTTGGTATCTGATTAGAATGCAGTTGAAATAACATTGAATTTCAACACTCTTAAATCGTCATTAAGATATGCGAGGACTCAGACATGTATTTGACGAACAACGTTGTATACATTCATGCTTAATAGATATCAAGTTACGCTGTTCGTTAAATTTCAAGAGAAAAGCACATTTTTATCGAACACGGTTGATACAGATCTACATTTGTTGATTTAACACAGGGTTCATAGTGGCCACGAGTTCATCGTTGGTCAGTAATTCGGATTGACGTTGTTTCACGCTTTGTTCTCAAATCCGTCCATCCGTGCTGTCGCTTGTCATGTATACCACTATCTGGCGTATTGTAGTTACTGGGATTCACGTGCATAACGAAGCTAAGTGTATAGCTATCGAGTGCTATATTACGAAATTGCATTTGTGTTAAAATTTTTTTACTTCATTAGCTAATGTACTTCTGATTTAGAGATTGAGGGCCTTCGATGGGCTGTGAGACAATGCAGGGGTGTTTTTCTGTTCACAAATGGAAACGCATGGTATTGGTATGGCAACCAGTGATGTAGAGAAAGTATACGTATGTTTGGGATGAATCTACACATGGTGGCCACCGAGTGAGAAAATCAGGAAAATTAGGGAAACATCAGGGAATTGGAAAATGGTGAGAAAAGATCAGGTAAAATTCGGGGGATTCTTCGATTGGTCAGGAAAAATGAGCGTTGAATAAAAAAAAAGCTTCCTCAATAAAAAATCAAAATTCAAATAATGATTTTTTTTCACATGCTGCAGTAATTCCGGGAATAATTATAATTTGGTCAGGGAAAAGTCAGGGATTTTTTTCGACCGCTTTTAGTGGCAATCATGTCCCAATGCAGATAGGAAATGATAGGATTATCGGTTCGATTCCCATTGTTAAAAAATTCCCAAACGCACTTGATGATCGTATCCGAATTTGGCGTAGACACTATGTACAATATCCTGGGTCACTATGACTGACTTTATTTGATTAATTTACAAGTTTAAGCTTTGATGCTTAGTATACACGTAATTGAATACTTTATCAATATATTCTCAAAATTTGAAAATGATCCTCTGTTTAGTTTCTTGGAAATTTTTGTTTCAATGACAACGTTCAAGTTCCTATACACGGGCTCTTATGGTTCACAAGCTTTCTCCGCGTCTTTTTCAACTTTTCTCGATATCAGCCTATCCCAACTTTAAGAAATAAAAAACCATGTGTGATAAACTTGAATAATTTTAGAACAAGATTACATTTAAAAAATATTATGTTGACGATGTAATTTCGTCAATAATTAGATATAGATAAATTGTTTATATTTTCAAGAATATTGAGTGTTCAACTAATTCAAAATTCAAATTATTTCCGGAGTTATAGCAATTAGAAGTGGACGCGGCAAAAAGTCGGTCCGAATTTCAGGTAGCGAGTGCATCGATACGAGCCGATAGATAAGAGCCTTGACAAAAGGTGGTGTTCAATATTCTTTTATATTAAGTATTCTGAATCAGTCCTTGTTCGCCCAGTAGAACAGAGTGTGTTATTATTGATTGAAGGTAATTTAAAAAAATATTCGGTTTTAAGGCGCTGACACGGTACTTTTTTTTCTTTTGCGTTTTTCTCGAAAACTACATTTTTAAAACTGGTGGAAAAGATATCTCAAAGTCTAATCAAACAATTTTGACGAAATGCAAGTCATATGTATTACATAGTATAATCTAGATTGTAGCATACGGATTTGTCGATTGGATGCCCCGTTAATTTTTTTATTAATTGTCGAATCTCAAAATTTTCGTAAATATCAGAGTTTTTTTTTTTTCAAACAGCTGTCGTTTCTACAAAAAAACTTTCAAGAATTTTTACACATGCTACATTTTTCCTATCACCTTTATGAATAAGGAACTTCTTTTTTTTTCAATCGACGCCTGACAGTGATAAAAATTCCATCACCAGCAAGGATTTTGAAAAGAAGGACCTACTTAACGGCTTATATATCTCCGCCATTTTTCAATTTTCTTTCACTCGTTGATTTTTTAATTGATCGTAAAACTACAATTTGTATTTGTGTAAAATAAAAATTATTTCATACATTCAATAGCTGCGTCAATAATAGATTCTTTTTTATACCCATTTTTCCGGGCGCCAAGGTGGTGTAACTCCTTAACAAACGCGCCGTTGATAGTTGATGCTTCAAGCGTGATTTGATCTTCTAGACTTCCCACAGGCCACGGTGACAGGTGGACAATGGCCTTGCGAGGTCGTCCGCGGGGGCTTTCGAAGCCCTTTCGAATCTTTTGTGAAGACTGCAGTGTTTTCCGAAATTTGTACCAGCGGGTTGCGATTGAAGAAACGGCACCGGGTGGCGTAGGTCGACTTGAAAAGCCGGCCGCTCACGATAGCTCGGAAAGTAATATTTTAGTGTTTTCGGAGGACGCATGGCTTGACTGACCAATGGTCATTTGCTAATTCTTTTGTTATTATTTGCGTGAACAATTTCTCGAGGAAATATCCTAAACCATAATGGTTGAGGATTTTAGGTCTACTCTCGTACGTATCGTAGCTGTGCAGCAGTTCTTTGTACAAAAGGTAACATTTCTTTTCTGTTTTGTAGATGTGACCAGAAGAAAAAATAATGAATAAATAAAAGAATATTCATAAATCAAGTCTGTAAAAGATATTATTTACACAATTGAATTGAGTAATCTAATCCGCGCGCAGAAGATATCGTTTATACACCAAATTGAGCCATCTTTCACTATTAATATCAATTATTTGACCGGAAACTGGGGCGCCGAGGCGGGTGACGGGCCAGTGACGTCACTCCCGGTCAACTACAAGTATTTCGCATTAGGCCACCCCCCGATGACGCCTTTAATTAATTAGGTTAAAAAGACGTTAAATGAATTGATCCAGTTTGTAGCTATCTATTCAGAACAGAAACAGAAATGCGTATAAATAAATGTATCGTAGAAATTTACTTCGTGCACGATATGCCTAACTCTAACAATACGTTATATTATAGATCGCTGAGAGTCTGAGTTTTGGTAAAATTTCTTGAGGTAGATAACAGGAAAAGAAGAAGAAAAAAAGAAAAAACAGGAGAAAGATTCGCTCGTTGAATAAGGGTGGCTTTTGTTTCAGCATAAGTTTTGTCGGTCCTTCGTTAATCCCATCACGGTTAAAAGTTATCTCTACTGCTATTCCTGTACGAAGTTATTATATCCAGTTGAATAATTTTGTTTTTACCGACTTATGGAGGATTTTGTAATTCCGTTTGGGAAACCTAGGCAATCCCTTCACTACGAATTGTAATCCTAATTTAATCCAATATAAGTTTTCGAGAATGTTCAAACGAGTGGAAAATAGGAAATCATGAACCTGGCCAAGATTTCTGCCCAATTTGAGCCGAACAGTTGACAAGCCCGGCCGAGGCACGGAGTTAAACCTATTATTACCATATTTCACCGAAACCCGAAAAATGGTGAAAATGTCAAACGAATATCCTTGGGGAGTGATTCCTCCGGCGATATTAACCGAGGAAACACGAGGAATACCGAGACCAAGATCGAGGCGGTCAGATCAAAGACGACTGGCCAACGGACTATGGTCTCTGCCATAGCCACGGCGTTTGTCGTTATTGTATATGTGATGGTGTATTAATATATAGAGGTTCAACACCGCGAAGACCTCGATTGCCGTTTGCGTGCGCGCGCTTTTAATAATATTTAATAGCCCGAGCAAGATGATGTATTCGTATATACTTTACCGTGATTTCTGCACCGTTCAAGATACTCCCTGGCAAATGTTGAAGAATATAAGTATATACAAGTCGGAGTTAGGCGAGGGAAGAGGAAAAGCGACGTTACGGAATTGCGTCAGGTGGAAAAAGAAAATTGGTCTATACCTTGGCTCATTGTGAGAAACAGGAATAGATTGTTGACTCATCCCATTTGTATCACAAATAATAGTGAAATTGGTTCGAAGGTTCCATTGGCTATAAGGTACTAGATGGAAGGCTATATCTGCAGTGGAACAATTATTTCGCAGGTCCCTTAAGGAGAGAGAAAGACAGAGTCCCGCTGGGCGAGAGCGCGGACAGGATGACAAATGATTCAGAGGTAGCTGGAGGAAGATTATTTTTTAAAATGGCCTTAATCGTCGGCTTTCAACCGAAAGAAATCTAATACATATACGCTATAACAGATGGAATTTAACGGGGGTACATATTATGAACACACCGTGAAAGGGATTATTTCCCAACGACTAGTATGTCCTGAACAAAACAAAATTTCAATTCACCCGGGCATGTGTCACGACAATTCATAATTCATAGATTTGTTTTTTTTTTTTTTTTTTAAAGGAAGATGAACGATTTGAATGGTCGAAAAGATCGGAAGACAAAACTCGAATTTGAACCCTTATTTTTTTGCCCGACTGTAACTGAATCCGAAAACATTATTTCAGATGGTTCTACTCTTCTGTTTGGTACCTCGTTGTTATGGAACCGATTCTATGATATACGAGAGTCCGAGGGACGATATTACGCCGGATTTTTTTCTATTTATTTATCTCCCCAGACGCGATGCTTGTAAAGCGACCAGAGATACGATATGAATGTTTCGTACGTGGGTGAAGAAGTCGGTCGCAAAAGCTGCAAACTTGCCCAGCTCGCATTCGAGTTGATATACTTACACATTCATATATTTTCGCGGTTACATACTAGTATGGGTACTGGTTCAGCTGTATGTGTAAAGTACAAGTTGAAACGAGCATACACACACACGACGGTGGTAAATTCGACAACCCCAAGACCGAATTTAACCCGCACCTTTTTCCTAACCCAAGTCTAGACTCTCTGCTCTTTATTTTATCTGTCGCCAGTTTATAGTCTTGTAAATATGAATTGGGAGGGCTGAACTAGAGATGGCATGAATAAGGTATACCGCAAGGCAGAGAAGGACAGAGCCATTACAGCAGTCTGATTTTCCAAGTGCATTGACACGTTGCTAATGCTTTAATGGAGTTTGCCGAGCGGTATAGAACTCCGAGGATTCGCTAGGGGAGGATTCTGCAGATCGACTAACAGGACCATCGCAGATATCCTTCATAGACTGTATGACCGCCCAAAGGCCAGCTTACACGATTCTTTTTTATCCTTCACTTCATTAATTTTTTTCATTTTATTTTCTTCGTTGGAACGATGAGGCTTGCGAAGATATAGTGAAAAATTTCGTCGTGGATATATTGCGCAACAAGCATATCTACTTCGATTGAAAACAAATTTCCACGATACGTTCGCAGAAGGTATTCAATTAAAAATTTGGAGGAAAAAATTTTCCTCCACTTTGGCCGTGGTTTATAGCATATATATGTATATATATGTATATAATGTATGTATATATATATATATGCGCGGAAAAGTTCATACGGCAGAACTTAGGCGCCCCGGGGAGCTGGCGTTGTTCTCCGACGAGGCAGAGAGTGTCTTTTTTGGAACCCCATGCAGGGAACACGCCCATTCTTCATAATAAATGATATTTTTCATAATTAGCGGCCCCTTTCCTGCCGCCTGCCTGCAGCCTGGTTCCCTTTTGTGTTTGCATGCTCTTATGCCGCCATCCCATGCCTTGAAACTTTCCTCAAGTGTCAACCCCGGCAGGTGCGTCTCATTGTGTCCGGTTTGTCCGACGTACATCGATACCCATTCGAGAGTCTACGCAAATTTTCGTAACTCAGTGTGACCTGGGTTACTCTAGGTGCACCCTGACAATAGGCGCAAGTCACGTCTTTCGTGAAGAATGAAGGAGACATTGCCTGGCTGGAATTTTGTCCGGGACTTCCGTAGCGTGTCACAACAAATTTGCATTTGCCTTCGGACACCCCGGGGCTGTCACCAGGACTTACTATTCAGAGGTATTTAGTTCTGCAACCGATACCTACCCTCGCTGTGAACAGCACAAGGGTCTCGAGGATTTGGATTCTCGAATTTTACAACCTGGATAGGTATAGCCAGGATAAATCACGATAATCACTGGCAAAGGTACTTAGGTTGACGTATATCCATCCGTACCTCGTCGACAAGCCCATCTCGACTTTCCAGCTGATTGAAAGAGAAAATAACGATCTTGAACCTCGCCTGACTTATTTGACTCACAAATATCAGCAGTACAGATTTGAGTGCAATTTTTTTTTTAATTGCTGCAGAAAACAAGCGTCTGATTTTTGGCTGTCTGTATAAGACGTTCGTGTGATGATCACACCGGCATTAAACTAGTCAGCGAGAAGATACCTACTCCGAGGTATCCTGCAGAGACATAAGAGTAGTGGAATGAGACAGAGCGATAGACGGGCACGAGAAGAGACACTCGAGATCTTAGGCACAATGAGAAGCCTGTGGGTAGCCATTGACGAAAACAGCCGTGTCATTCGGACATGATACACCCCATTGTGCCACCGAAAGACCTTCTGCCTCGCCGTTATCACAGTTTCTACATCTTTTTATCGCGTTTTATTATTACTTTCTCATTGGACGAGGATGTGATTTATCCTGGATGATGTGTTCTCAATTTCTTGCGCCTTCACGAATAGATACACAGTTTTTAGAATTCAACCAAACTGCATTTTGCCGTGTGGCCATCATTTTCAACTTGCCGATTGACAAAAAAGAAGTTATTATATGAAGTTCAGTTTCCACGTAATCTCCACGTTTTCAGATCCAGAGAATCATCTCCGACCATTTTCGTATGATTCAGAAGATTCCAACTTAAAACTGATTAGATTTTGGATTCGATCGATCGAATCATTTTCGAGTTATTCGAAGAACAAAATTTTTACGATATCTAGAGATTTTTTGATCTCAATCGACAGAGTTTGTCGCAACTTGAATGTACTCAAATTTCTAAATTGATTCGAATTTTTTCTTTCATTTGAACACAATTTTCTGAGCGAGATATAAATCTGAACAAAAAATGCCACAGCTGGCCCATCGAGATCGGTTGACTCATCTGCTCAACTCAATTGGATTGATGCTCATTTCACGTTAATAAAACTATTTCCATAATCTAATTATAGGCGCACTTGTAGCTTTATATAGATCCGCTTTACTTTCATGATTTGTTTTTCAATAACGAGAGGCTTAGCTTCCGGTATGACGATATTAATGTCTTTATGTGTATATAGATTCGAACAAGATTCTCAGGCCGGGCACACCAGGGAGTAAAGAAGAAGCTGGCGTAGGACAAGAAGTAGAAGGTGGAGAACGTCGAAGTCGGGAGCAGCTGCCCCTGCAAGCTAGCCGGTCGTAAAATCCAATCAAGTCCCACGCAACCGCGGTGGCTTTCAGCGCGTCTTTTAATAAACCCTGATTCGAGATAGCGGTCCCAGGGGTGTTAATGGTGCCCCAAAGACGTAGCCAAGGCAAGGCAAGGCAAGGCAAGGTAAAGTAAGGTAAGGTAAGGTAAGGTGAGGCAAGGCAAGGCGAGGCAAGAGCAGAGGGATAAGGAGAGGGGTTGGTGTTCCGGAAAAGGCCGTGACTCTTTTCATC
This sequence comes from Rhogogaster chlorosoma, assembly GCA_944452935.1. Taxonomy (NCBI): domain Eukaryota; kingdom Metazoa; phylum Arthropoda; class Insecta; order Hymenoptera; family Tenthredinidae; genus Rhogogaster; species Rhogogaster chlorosoma. The sequence goes on from OX101797.1 coordinate 27,570,037, forward strand.
CCTCTTATACATAGATTCTTTCGGGCGCACCCCCCAGAGGGTTGACTAGCATCTTGACACCGCGTTACAACCGACGCCGACAAGATAAGGATCCCCTATAGCGGTGCGTCAAGGTGCGTGTGCCCAGTGCGTTTGTTATTTAACAACCAACCAAGCGGTTCTCCTATACACCTATACGTATATGCATGACTGCAGTGAGATTTAATTAACGCGATTTATGACGTTTTCAACGCGCTTACAACCCGCGTCGAGCTGAACCACAGGAGAACTATAACGCGGAAGCTTCCAGGTGACTAAACGACGATTCTCCACGAAAGACGAACATTTTTTCAGAATTTAATTGCTATTTAATCATTGAGGAGGTATTCCTGGAGATTCCAGTTATTTTTATTTTGTTTTTTTATAACGAGATTTGATACAATTCGTTGATACTTTCCAGACCGCCCCCGGAATACCTATACCGGTCGTTTTTTCGGGAGTTCAGAGGGGTTATTAAATTTTTAATAAGTCTGATCCGGGACGAGACGACAAACTTCCTTGGATGAAATTAAAAGAGAAGGACGGGGCGAGACTCATCTCAATAAACATGTCCTCAGAGGAGCCGTTGTATTCAACGGGGACACGTTTATAACGGCAAAGAAGTCTCATTAGGATACGGGGTCTTCGTCTTCCCTCTTCAATCCTATATAGGTACCATTTCTTCTGCCTCGATCCGCTTTCCCACGACCGTACATATATTATACATCCACCTTCTCGTATACAAGGAAGACTCACCGCTCGCTAACTATCGAAACAATATGAAATTTTTGTATTATACGTACATCCATCCTATACCAAGCACCACGCACACAATCAAGCATATATCTGCTGTCGAGATCGGTATCTCGAATGGGAATAAGCCAAGCTCGTGCGTACCTCGTTGATGAAACGCTGACAGCTTGACAAATGGCTCCATGATTCGCGGTTTCGTTAAAATCAATCACGTCGCTGGGTCACCTTTGCACTCATCTTCGTCCTCGGGTAATTGCTCGTTACTTAAGGAACCCACTCCGATAGAATAACTAAGTTTCTGGTCCAGGCGGGTGTGCGTCGAATCCTCCGACTCCCCCTGCCACAATGCTGTTCATACGTCTGCCTTAACGAGCCGTAACACGTGTCTTATTATCTGTTAATTACGCCGATATTAATTACGATATTGCTGGTTGTATATCGGGTCAAAGTTCAACGATATTCGCTCTTATTTCTCTACTTGATAATATCCGGAATAACGAAACGCCGAGGTGTGATTAGAGCGATTAATCGTTACGTGATATACAGATCGACGACGCGTTGTCTAGTCGATCGGGCAAAGGATCCTGGGGAGTGGGATACAGCCTCGAAGTCGAAAGGGTGGAATAAGGACGGGATAAAGCGAGCAGGGAGGATAAAGAAGAGAAGAACGAGAGGCCCATTAACGCCGTAATTAATAGCCGACAGCTAACCACCGCGATCGAATATTATTCGCGTATTATAATACAAACGGCGATACGATTTGCGGCGCGGCCGATATCCCCGGCTATATTGTCACATTTGAATAACACGCTCTGCGACTAGTGAATAAATTTCATAATTACAAGACAGTCACTGTGTCCGGCGAGGTGCTTCCCAGTGAACGAACCATATATCTATAGTTTGTATTATATGGGGTAGGTGTTGTTGTGTAGAAGAATCGGAGTATCTTTCAAGCCGAAATTTCGGGGTACATCAAGAACCGAATTACACGATTCGAACGGGTACCTATTTCAGTACATATTTGCATGCCAGTGAAAAATCGAGGTATGCGTATATGCGTATAGACGTATGAAGTATAAATCAGTTTTTGTCAAAAGTTGAAAAAGTTTTAACCATATATATGTATGTATATATATGTATATGGATGTATATCGCGGGTGTTATAGACCACCTGCCGCGTATATTAAAACGGTTTTACGACCTTCAGGACAGGTAATTTCCGTCATAGTCCGTGACGACGGCGCTTATTAATATATTATATCGTATCTTTCGGGGGCGGTTACGCAACCCCATAAACACCGTAGCTTACGGGGGCTGGAAAAAAAATACTGGCGACACTAAAGTCCCGACTTTACACCCGAAAGCAAAGTTTTTTTTTTTCTTCTCCTCTTTTTCTCTTTTCTTGGGGTTGATGCTTTGTGCCATGCCGCCATTGATGTCTTTGTCATCCCCAATTAGGAGGCAATAAAACTCGATTTTTCGTGCTCTTCGCACAGCGTTTTAGGGTTGAATGAAATTTTTCTTTTCCTTTTTTTTCTTTCTTTCTTTATTCTCTTCCAACTTTATTACGAAACTTACGGGGGTTGAGAAAAAAAATGAAGATAAAAAGAAAAAAAAAACACTGGTACAAAAGTAAAACTTGCATCGATCTAATTTTCATATAAATTTTTTCACGGATTGAGTAAACGTTTTCACGGGTCATCCTATCTAGAAGAGAAGTCGAAATGAATCCAACATTCGCCAGCAGATTTAGCGTACAATTTTTGTTCCGGCAGAAAGAGTATACCTATATAATTGTACACTACAGGTACGACTATAGCGATAAGTTGAACCTCGCGATAAAATGAGAAGAATTTTCTTACGCTATTCGCTGGAGCTATAGCGCAGGGACGAAAAACTACTCGAGAAGACTCGTGGCTGCACGACACTGCAGGGGGTACCACAGAAACAAGATCTCATCTAGATAGCGGAGCAAACACTCGCTGGCACTTGCTGGCACCCACGGCACCGACGTTGGGCGTCGTCCCTTCTACTCCCGTTGAATAGTTACCACGGCATACACGATCCTTTTATTTTTATTATTGTTATTATTATTATTTATTTATTTTTTTTTATTCATTTTTCACTTTTATTTTTCCAATTTTATTTTTTATTTTTTTCTTCTCCATACATCCCGCGTAGCAATCATCCACTAATAACCGAGACGACGGGGGAACCCTTTATATATAAACGCACCTTTTTTAAACTTATAGGTCTACCTACCTACCTACCTACTCCTATCTCGGCGTTAAAATAATTGCGAACGCGTGAGACGTAGAATTAATTTCCGGGATTATAATTTGCTTAACGGTACATGACGCTGCAGATAATATGTACATCATGTATATATGTATATAGGTTTGCACATTTCTTCTCCCTAGGGGTGTTCGAATTATTAAGCGTTCATATATTTGGCAAACGTGTCAATCTATGCCAATTTTTTCGCATCTTACATATGATATGTATACGTCGATCAGAAAACTTTATACTTATCGGAATGTTAATTATAGTTTTTGTTTTCTTTAATTCTACAATTTTTTTTTTTTTTTTTCAATTTTTATACAATATGAAAAATAGTTTCATCACGTTATGTTGGAAATAATATTGATACTAAATTTCGTGTCATTTCATTGAGCCATCGCAACGGCATTCCAAGAGTCTTGCAGTTTGGTAAGAATACGCTCCGATGTCTCAGTGCAATGAAAAAGTATGGTATCAAAAATTCTGGTTGGAGAACGTGATATTATATCTTCATCACAGCAGATATCGTGATTTTAAACCATAATTTGAGATACAACGTTTTTCCGCACGCCGTTTATTGTTGTCAGTCAATTTATACTCATAAGTATTATAATATGTCATAAGAATCGAATAATGTTTCAGATTTATTTATTGCTCAAAAAGACTATTTCCAAATAATATCCTAGATAAATCTGAATAATAATAAAAAATGTTAAAAAATCCAAACATCTTTTTTGTCTCCTTGATAAATTGCAAAGCTACAAAAAAATAATAATAAAAATGATAATAATCGATCATATAATTGTATCATTGCAATGATCATCGAAATTACGTGAATAAAAATTTTTCATACGAAAAAGGTTCCGCTATAACACACCAGCTGTATGAAATGAATTTTTGTAAAAACTATCTGCGCAGCACCTGCGCTCAGATTCGTTGAGGTGCGAAGGTGTTTTTCATCTACGGAATGAAATAGACGGTTCCCCGTTTATTTCGGAGCGATTTCGATGGGGGCCAGCGCGAGTTATACCGCGATGGTATCTGATTTGGTGGGAGGAATCGTTCGAAACTTCAGCTTCGGTACGTACAGTAAAGCTATACCATCCATATGCCTGGTATACACATGCCATAGCAATATTAAAGCCTTGACAAATTGCCACGCTGAAGGCCGACCTCGGTAATTATAGCCCTGGTTGACCGTAGCTATACTAAGTTACATGAACACGTATAGATATATAACATGTGTACGTAAAGGTAACATACATGTTTGTATACCTATACCGCGTCGCGACGCCCCTGACCACGTTATCCTGATTTCTGTGCGAGTCTATTCTCACGTATTTCGAACAATTTCGGAGTTTTTTATTTTCCATTTTTTTTTTCTTTTTTTCTGTTTGAAGGCGAATCGTATAAATTGGTTCAAAATAGGTACCTATATGTATAGATGTTGATCTGACCAGATTATGGAAAGGGAGTTAGCGTAATGATTTTCTTAGGCAACAAAATGGAAACACCGATGGCATCTTGACTTCTTTTTGTTCCAACTTTCGACGTAATGGTGTATATATAGGCATAGGCACGCATGGGAGATCGAGGTATGGAGACCCACGGTCCGATTGCCAGGAAGCGTGAATCCGACGACACGCCCGCGCGTTCTCGAACGCAATAATTCTAGGTTTCTGTTGGCCCAGCGTAGAGGCAAGCGTCTACGGTGTTATTAAATAGTAGGTGTTTCGTGAATGAATTATTTATTCGAAACTCCGTGGGACATGTATATGTGCGTGTATGTATACAGGAGATCGGAAGAAGCAGATACCAGGGACGATTTGAAACGTATTCAAAGCGCCTTCACCAGGAGGCGTTGTTTGCTCGACTCCAACTCCGACTCCGACTCCGACTCCGATTCCGAACCCGGCAACGTGTCCGCAAGATTTCTGCAGCGCCGCCCTCGCGGTCGCCCTCGATCACCCCGGTTCGTACGTGACTTTACCAGGGAATAGCTACCATGCTCAGTCCTCGTAATCACGAATTGGAAACAGAAGGACCAAATCATAGTCATCAACCTCTGGAGCTCAGAGTTCTCTTAAACGCACGACTGTACAGTTTGGACTAAAAGTTTCTCAACTTTATACCCGTAACCTACGGGATAATTATGTATCTCGAAATTTCCAAGTTTTGCCTACAGAAAAATATCGAAAAATAATATACCTAATTCACGTATATTATACAATCGAATTAATCGGATGTGTTTTTTTTTTTTTGTTGCGAGATTACTTAAAAGTCGCCATTAGGGATTGTAATTTATGCATCATCAGCAAAGTAGGTAAAACCCTTTCGTTAAACCCCCTGTCTCCCCTCGACGTAGTCCTCGTCCTCGTCCTCGTCGTCTTGTTCTTCTTCCTGCATCCATCTTTTAGCTGAAAAGTTTCTAAAGGTTTTCCCCTTTTTGGATACACCAGAGCGTCTTAATTACGAGCAAAGGGCTATACCACTACGCGGGGCTTGCGCAGCCTTTCTGCAGCGTAATATAGAGACGATCTCTACGCTTTTATACAAACAACAATGGGGGCTCTAAAGCGGTGGGTACCTGTCCGTAAGATTCCTGGACAGACAAAAGGACTGTAAATTCATAAACGTGTCGTCCCTGCCTGGCGAAGGAGGGATCCCAGAGCGAGAAGTGAAGAGTGAAGGGTGAGGAGCCCGCAAGGTCCTCTACCCCATTGCCTCCAAATACCGACGACAATAAGACAATAGCCACCCGCGGTGGATCAAACAATACTGCTGCTGCCCTCGATCTATTCCTTGCTCCTGGAGGATCTGGTGGGATTCTGAACCCTTTCTCGGATCTGCAGTGTTGCGAAATTTTCGTACGATTGCGAACGAGCCTGGGGTGAATAACGTAAGCGATGATTCTGGACATTGGTTTGGTGAAAAATGTCGACGGAATGGATCTCCGCCATTTCAGTGCGACAAAGAAGTCTCTGACATGGTCTGGCCTGGCTGAAGCTGAAGCTAAAGTTGGGTTAGCCATCCTCGTTAGCAGCTGCAGCATAGCACGATTTCTCCCTCTGTGACCACCTCTCTTCTCTCCTGCCCCTGCCTCTTGTTGGAACGTATATCCCAACATCCCGCCCCGCGTGTTACACAATGGCCTAAACTCCCCCTAAATAGAGGGTGGTTTAATGACGTCACGGGTGAACTGGGGACACACCTGGCTCTCGGAGTTTGTCGACCAATCGACGTGTCGGAAAGCGTTGGATCCTTGTCGCGACGCGGCTCTCGCGACGCCCTATGGTCCAATGAAATAACGTCCTTTGTCGAGTGACACCAAGGACACCCTGGTGACAGGGTATCCTATCGAGAGTGACAAAATGAAGGAAGTTGATGTAGATTTTTGTGTCCAAAGTAAAAAGTAAAAGAATATAAATCACAGAACCGTGAGGCTATAGCCAGATCGATAAATTTTATATCGGGTGCTGCAGTTATTGACGCAGATTATAAATTTCGGTCCGTTGATTTTGAAAGTGGTCTTGAGGGTACGCGATGCAGCAGCTAGGATAGCTCATCCGTAGAATATTTAATATTAGTACTGTGGAGGTACCTATATAGCTTATTGTATATACGTACATGTTTGCTGTGAGAGAAGACGAGGAGATTGCGACGTGGGGGGAGTCGCCCTAATGAAAGAGAGCTCCCACTCAACTAGTTCTCATCTGTCCGGGTTCCCATGCGAAATAAAATATCGCTAATCACCTGCATGCAGGGTTGGGTTGTAAGTGCCTTCTATGGGCGCCCCACATCCTTACGTCCATATGCGTGTCTGTTTGCCTGTCCGCATGTCCCCTACAGTACTTATATTGTACCTTTTATTATTTTATTTCATTGTATCCGTGCATCCATATAACCCCCGGCGTATACAGTGTAAAGTATATCCACAAGCTTCGATCTGCATTTAATTGGACCCTCCATCCCGGTAATCTTGCACTGCGTGTCTCATGCCTCGCTTATAGTTCGCATCATTCGCTATTCATTTTCATTCCAAACTAAAGAAACGCATTATTTTCTAGTTTGATAACTCATTTCTACGGCTCGTCAATCCTCGGAAGATGAATCGGTTCTTATAGCTCCGATCGCCCTTTGGCATTTTATATCGCGCACCTGGCGATAGCTGTTGCATGGGTATAGGTATAGAATAATTTTCTGAGGGTTGGTACTAGAGGAGCATAAAAAAAAAAAGGAAAAGAAAAGAGAAAAAAAAGACAGATAAAAGAAATGGCGTAATTTTAATACGACGTAAAATCATGCTTGATTAGCATTTGGCAGCCTCTTTTGACGGCGACCCCTAGACCCTCTCTCGATCCCCTGTACGTCACTCGGCAGAGGGTAAGAGCTGCCGAGTTCACTTCGTAAAAGCCATGTGCAATGCAATGCGCACGCCTGTAGGATAATAGAGAAAGAGAAAGAAGAGAGAAGAGAGAAGAGAGGAGAGAGAATAGAGAGCTGACAAAACCCATGATGGCCGCTTTCCTGTTGGCTGAATGAAGAAAAAAACAAATTTTTTTTTGTTGTTTAAAACAGCGCCGGCTCGACAACCCTTTGTCAGGACAGAAGGGCGCCCCTTGATCGCATACAGGGTCCTTCGAAGTCCCACAATGTAGGGGGCGTGTGTCTCTTCGTGTTCCCTATACACTTTTATACGTATTCGACAATCGAGCGACAGTCCCCTTGGATATTAGCGAGGACCTGGACAAGCCCCCCCATTGCATTGTGGGACCCTTCGAGGCGGTACCAGCCAATCGGGCTACCGGAGACGATTTTTTACATGAAAAACCGAAGCGTTAGGGTTGATTCCAGCCCTTCGATTGCCTATGAAAGGGTTTCCCGTTGTTCGAGCACCGGCAATATACGGTCGAAGTTTGTCCGTTATCATTATGGTGTCCGAAATAAGCGTTGCGAAAAGAGGGACGAAAATAAGCAGTTTTTTTCTCCAACTAATGCGAAACAACAACTTGCATGCATCAGGTAAAATGTCAGAAGCAGTATTCCGCCCTAAAGTTCTCTAAATCCTTCGAAATGTCTGGATGAAAGTTCGAGGACAGATAACGCCGGCGTATTAGGCGACTCGGATTTGAATTAAGGTGGATTTAATAATTACCTTCACAGGTGGCAATGGCGAGCCACGACGGCCAGACAAGACATTGGCTGCAAGTGTAGCAAATTTCCTATTTACAATCACGAATATCTCGTTGGGGAACGTCGGTAACAAACTCTGAACAAAACTCATTAAACATCTGTCCGTTTGTTTCGATGTACCTACCTACCTACCTACCTACCTACCTGGAACGTACGTTGTATGCGGGAGGGAATGCAGCGTGGTAAAGGGATGGAGGTCTGCCGGAGTTTAATTCACCTACACGTCGTGCGGTTCTCGGTCCTGAAAGTTGTTAACAAATTATCGGTACCCACGTACGTACGTCGTAGACAGAACATGTGATATGAACACGTACGTACGTACACCCAGGAATTGTATACTCAGACATCTCGTTATCTCACATATTAATTCTAATTATTTTTCTCTGTCTTCGTCGCTCGCTTCTTCCACCCCATTTTTGCCATAGGAACGAGTTTTTAGTTCAGTTCAGTTCAGTTCAGTTTAGTTCGTTACGGTTGAAAATTGTCCGAAGCAGATGTCACGAGTCTCCTTGCGGCTTGGCAGAACTCACCACGACAACTCACCACTCAACACTTTCACGAGTTTGAGGATCGTCGACGGTAGAGTAAAGACAGCATATGGCCAGGTAGTGCTGGTTGTGGTTTCTGTCATTTTTCGATAATCGCCGTTCCTGCTCACCCTTCGCCTGTCCGTTTGTCCTTTATGCGTGCGCTTGTCGTTCCGAGTTTGTTTCCGGTTTATTAAAAATACGACCGTAAAACTACTGCTGTTTAAACCATGCAGTCGCCGGACAGATGACGCGTCAAAGATAGTCGCTGCACTTGTTAGCTTTATGCATATTACTTCCGCATTAATTACAGGACATTATAATTATGCTTTAATTCGAGACGAAAGTTACTCAAGTCTCTACCGATTCACGAAAAACTGCCGCAAACCCGTCAGTCATTCTTACCACTCGGTCTCAATTCAACCGGTTAACCCAAATAATTTGATTTTATACAATCACACATACAGAGGGACGCGTATATGCTTCTCAATCTCGTTCATGACGTAACACAGAGACCTTTTTTATACATTACTCGAAAGCAGCGCCGGTGGCCGTGCCGGTGTCACCTCGGCTTCGGAATAACTGTATGCAGGAACTCCTTCGGCGCCGAACTACATGTATAGATATATGTGTAATATACATCGAGATGAAAATCTGTTGTAAAAATTTATGTCGAACCAGGGCGCACCGCCCATTATATTTCTGACGACTTTGGTGGCCGCTATAGACCGCGCGGCTAGCTGGGACACTTTCGTTGAAAAGAAAGTTCTGAGGTACATAACTCGGTCCACGTTATGATCCATGTGAAATCGTTCCTGTCGCCGCAGTGGACCCGTAGACTTTCTGACCATACCGATCCACGAAAAATGAACGCCTCGGACAAATGAATCTGTTATATGGCCGGCCGACCGGCCGGAGAGAACCCAATTAGCGTTAGTCAATAATTTCATTAATTTATACGCACACTTGGTTCTTTTTTCTCAACCGCGGGGAAGGTCAGGGTCTATAAAACATCCGACGAGCAGGAAACTGTGTCAGGATCATAAGGATATTGAAAAAAGTAGGAGACAGTGTTAAAAAAAAAACATTTTTCAAAAAATTTTTACCATATTCACAGCGAATAAGTTATTACACGTAGGGTCGTGGTTCGATTACACATGCGCGGTGAGTCTGGGTAATGGTAAGTCGAGGCGGTGACATCAGAGGCATCTTCTTGGTCTCCATCGTGGCTGGAGAACATCTAGTGCGGTGTCTCGCGGCCGTCTGTTCCCATGGTATAAACGAAGAACGAATTTTGGAAATAAATTAGTGATGCGCGCCGCGGTGCAGTATACGAGTCGTTAAACGTTTCCATGGTGTTAGTATATACACACAAGTACCTGGCAACATCGTCAAGTCATGGGGATTCGGCGAAGCCGTTGAACGGCTAGTATAGCAGAGAGCCACGGACGCGCGCGTGTCCAGGAAGTTGTCGAAGGTAGAAATAGGTACGAGGCCCTGCCGAGACCCCGCTGAGGTAGGTACTATAAGCGAACTGTTTGCGGATCGAGCCTCGATAATCGGCCAATTTTATTACCGCAAGGCTAACACTCGAGGAAGGAAGGAAGGAGAAAAAAGACACGTGTGACTTAATCCGCGACTGGTATTTCATTACTATGCAATCCGCGTCGTATGGGGTTAAAAAATCGTGCCTCCACTTAGCCAGGCTTCCACATATATCGTCTGATTTCTTTAAAGTCTTTTAAACCACCGAGTCGGAGCGAGTCAATTATTATTCGCAGGTGAATATATTTTCGCCCTCTTCATTAACGCGTATGAGAAATGTCTATCAGAACTTGGTCGGGATATTTGTTAAGTATACGGTACCTAATCCAACCTAGTGTATATTACACCAATACAAATCTACGGCTATAAATCGAGGTGTGCAGAGAGTAGGCTCGTGCATGCACACGAAGGACGCAAGCGGCCGTTGCGTGTGTGGAGGCAATAAAACTAGTATGGAAATCGAGTATTGTATGGAAATCCACTGGGAGTCACTCGGAGGCAACCACTGTGACCAGCGGCCCTCCGGTAACGTCCTCCGCGTTATAACGTCCCGCTGAGAAAGCGGTACGAGACTACCATACCGCGAAGGTTTGCGAGCGGTTTAACGGTGTCAAAAAATCGTCGCGATCCTCAGACGTGCAGTTTGCGCGAAGTTGAAAAACAGTTTCTAAATCACGCCGAGGCTAGAATTTAATATAAAAAAGAATTACTATATTCTTCTTTATATGCGTATTCCTCTATAAATTTCATTGACACGTTATATCCGTCCCCCGGACTCGATAAAACGCTGCGATAAAATGTCTATACGACATTTACGGAGAAGTCATGTCGGGAAAATCAGTGTCTGTAAGAATTGGTCGAGGCACCCCGACCAGGCTAAAGGTTAGCGACTAGGACCTCCCGTGGACTGTACGATCGGGGTGTCTGCAGGGAGTCGTAAAAGTCATTTGACTATAGTTGCAGTACAGATCTCAAGTAGCCGCATCACGTGACCAGGAAGATTAAAAAAACTATAAAAATCGGAGATTCTTATCGTTGGTCAGTCCCCCGGACAAGTAGCTTGTGATTTCTTCTCGGTATAGAAATAGGGTGGAGTTTGGTGTTCGAATGGTTAGGCATCGGAGCTACGGGGAGAGTCAGATCACGGCGAAAAGCAATCACGGAATTTAAATAACACGTTGGACGGATAAGGACCGTTAGGAAGGGAACCCGGTTGTCGCCACGGATGAGATTCCTTTTGGTAGCGGTGACTTTTATTCACCGATAATAACAGGGCGACTCCAGTGCTCCTCGAAGGAACGTGATCAATTTCGTGTAGGCAACTCTGATTTCGGCATAATTATATAGGTGCCGTCAGCCTATCCGGCTCGTCCACGATCACAATATCCCATAACTCAGCGCGGTCTACCCTCTCATCCTGCGACCACCAGATTGTCATTATTGTGACAAACCGCTGTCCGTGGCACATTGATTCCGGCCTTTACGCCTTGCTTTATGGGACAGGATTTCCACCGCGTTTATTCGGCGGTTCGAAACCAAACGAAACCAAACGAAACCAAACGAAACGAAACGAAACGAAACGTGGAGAAGGTAGTGGTAGGTACATCTTAGAAACCTGCAGCACCAGTACCAATCCACCAATACCACCACCGTGCCTCTCGCATCTCTCGTGGTTCGGCCAGGAGGAGCAGATGGCTTCGAGACGCGGGTAATTGGTGTGCCATCAAGATTATTGCCTTTAGGTCCTCAAAGACGGTCAAATATAGCCTCAGGGTTCGCTCGGCTTAGACCAGGCGTTGTCGATCGTATCTTCAAGAGAAGGAGGATTTTCATTCTCGAATGGATCCGGTGCTCGCCCGATATGCAACAGATTTTCGCAATAGAAAAGTAGATAGATTAGAAAAAGGAACGTCTTTTTTGAAACAATTTACATTTCAGTCGATCATAACAATGCATCCTTGACTCTAGAAAAAGGAACTAAAATATAAAGTAGAAAGACGAACCGCACCTATATCTTATTACACTGTCCGAACCTCACTTACGGTCAGAAATAAGAGCCAATCTTCGCGGTGTGTATATGTGTATGAAAAGGTGGGCTCTATATCCTTTTTTTTATATACATGTGGCACCTTGTAGCGGCGCCTATGTGGACGTTCGCAATTATCTACGCTACCAAAAATTACGCTTCTAGACCACGACGAGCAGGCGTTAATTTTCCTTTCGAGAAATAGGAAGCCGATTAGCATAGGGTATCTATCTGTCCGTCCGTATATGTCTGTCTGTCTGTCTGTTACGGAGGTAAAAGCATAGCCGTCCCTTTCGCTGGGCGTCCGGCCTCCTCGAAGCGTGTCGAGGCGTTGGCCAGGCGTCGCGGCGATGTCTCAACGCGCCTGGCACACCAGAAATTCCATTTGCATATGTGTTACATTCGTCCGAAGGGGGAATTTTTCCCATTTCCCGTTGCTCAAAAATCAGATTTTAGATTACCACGACTTTATACTTCGGGAAAATCGCGAATTTTTCATGTGAAAATCATCCCCTGTCTTGCGATGAGATCGCGTTAGAATCGAGTCTCTTAATTTTCTGTTTACAGCCGGGGATCGGCGGTTAAATAATTACGAATTTATCATCGCGGTCCCGGAGAAACTATCGAGCGAGTGCAGAACGAGGGACGGAAACGCGTTGATCGAAAGATGGAGGTTGGGGGCTCCCTGGCCTCTGACCCCCAGAAGTATTTCGATATACGTTCTCGTGCCGCGGAGATATTTATTGGAGATAATTACGCGAGCTCGCTCGTAAACTCTTAAACGGGACCCCGGGTTCGATATCTTCGCACGGACAGAGAGTAGCGTATAGTTCGTGATCATACACGTTGCGGTTATACAGGGTGTCACAAAAGCCCCCCTTCCGGTCCCCCTTCTGTCCAAGATTAGAGAAAATAAATGAGACAGAAGTGAACAGAAAAAAAAAATTGAAAAAAAAAAAAAAAAAACTTTAAAAAACCATAAGAGAAATCTGAGACTTCCGGCACTGCGATTACGCTGGACCATTATTAAACAGGTACGGTTTTAGAATCTCAAGCTAGTCTATAGCGATTCTTCTCACCACGCGAAGCCGGAGCCTGGGAGTTTTTTGATGGTTTATTTTTTTCACATTCAATCGAAAAATAATTTGAGTTTTCATTTTTGGCGGACACCGGGTGTACAGTTTGCGAGGTTGCCCTCGAACGAAGAAGGCGAACCTGGTCGCAGATAGCATCCTGGATAGCGTCGGGCGTGCAACCCACGGAATGAAAATCGATCAGCGAACCGAGCGCGCGAGAATCGAGATGATGCATTGATATCAAAACTTGCAGAGTGGTTTCCTCGCCGCTTGATGGAATCGGTCTGCGGTGTTTGTTGGCCATAGTTGCGGGTATAGATATATGTGTCCGCGTTGCAATTTCGGTTTAAATTATTCCGCAATTTTACCTATCTTCAATTTTCCTTTATCCTATTTCACTATACCAGCTCACCCACTCATCTCCATCATCGACATTGATCTATAGCGTAGATATCCCCATCCAAAAACTAAGTCGGGTTGGATGTCGTAGGAATATATACGATATACGATCACCGCTTTTTCACATTTCCTTGCATCGATGTGATGATGATGCGAATTGACTAAAAATCTCGAAAAATCATATCTGTAAATGATATTTCAAATATTGAGCTGTTCAAAAAACTTGAAATTGAACTTTGTCAGCTCATTTCCGGATGCGATTCGAATACATGATGATAATAAAAATTATATCATGGTATTCTTGAAATCAATGATCTTTAGAAAAAAAGGCAGACTTTTCTTGATTCATAAGTCCGCCCCATGTAAGGCCTTACGGGGTGGTAAAAGAGGCAGGGGGCAGGAGAGTGTCGAAACCTTTTTCAGGTGGAATCGAGTATTATAGCCCGCTTCAATTACACTGGGCAAAATTAAATTAAACACTCCCAATTAGGAGCGAAAACTTTTTAATGAATAATTAGCGAGATGCCTCCCCCGTCCTTCTCTTCATCTCCTTTTGCTCCCCGTTCCCCGTGAGTTTCGTTAGGCGTCTACAAAGACAGTCGTCGACTCGGTTACGGGCCCGAAAGAGGAAACATTACTCTCGAGATTATCATAATTCGACTTCCCTTGGGACTTTGCGATGCCTTTGAATATGTATAGCTCGCTAATTAGAGTCAAGTGCGCTTATGAGGCGCTCGCCCACTGGGTCTCGAAAAATTTTACGCTCACCTACATACACAGACGTTTGTATTATAAAACTCTCGCGTGTACTCGCGCTGTCACAATTAATAAAAAGCCAGCTCTGTCTTATACTAGTAGATACTTATATTCGTTTATCCTGGGATCAGTGTACGAACTCCTTCACGGCTCTTTCCCACCTTTACTGTTATACTTTTTTCCAACAATTTATGAATCAAACTGATTTCCTCTGTCGATCTGCACGCGTTGCTTTTTGGAGCGTATTAAGTCTTACTATTAATATAACTTTGCGACGATTATCGTCGTGCTTTATCTCACTCTTAGATTTTTAACGGAATAGACGATTTTCTTAGATTGCGAAACTTCGCGTACACGTATTATTCCAGTAGCTATTTGTCTGCGGCGATATATAGTTCGCGATAAATGTTTCCTGCGGTATTATGACACGTTGCCGAACGTACCATCCGAATGAATCTGGAATTATGTACACCTTGTGCGTGAAAGAGGGGGATATCAGCTTCCGGTTGAGAAATTCCTGACTTTAGCTCATTAATAATATCGTAACCCGCACGCATTGCGCAATACACGGTATATTGGTTAGCCTCGAAACACTGCAAGAGTAGTTATAGGTATAAGAGGCAGATAGGTAACAACATATACGAAGTTCTTCTTTTTTTTTTACATTTGTCGGTGTCGGATTGAACTTTATCAACTTTACGCAATTACCGTAGTCAGGCACACATATTGAATTAATTAACGGCGACGTTGTACCGAACAGAAAGCCTTTAAATTCGTGTGTATAATCAAAGCGAAATATCAAATTACACCGTATACCTCGTACGTGTCGTATCCCCAATAAGTTGTCTCTCGCGTCATATTCCTTCTGCAGATAATTTAGTCAAAGCAGGTTAACAACTTTGGAGAAAATATATTAGCAATTTACGAAAAGGAGAAGAGAAAAAATGCCGCGGCCCTCGTTAACAATTGTTAAGAATGCAAGAACCAATTAACACACGAAATTTTTTTTTATTACAGCGAATTATTAATTTATAATTTTATGGTCTACGTATACTAGCTTTGCCTAACCAGCTACCGTTATACGCGAGCAAAGACTTGATTAGAAAAGTTGATTTCTGTGCTTTAACGCGGTAAAATTTTAGCTCCGAATTATTCTAATTTAGGGTAATCGAAACAGTATTGAGTGAACGGTTAGAAAAGAAAAAAAAGAAACAAAATGAATCAATAACGAGCGATTTCCTTGTTTAACTTCGCTTTATACCGCAAGCGGTTTCGTATCGCGTGTCAAAAAATCCACACTGGATCGTTGTACCACCCTCTTATCTCGTTTAGCATATAAATCGCCTATAATATTTTAAGGGTATTGGTATGCGTTAGGGTTTACGCCGAGGACTTTCGACGCTGCATTTATGCGAGTTTTATATCAACGGATACAAATCTTTACCCATCCGAGGTATTGGGCGAAATTCGGCCTCATTTCCGGGCTACGATTCTCCGCGTTTAAGAAAGAAGTGAAAATCGTCAATCAACAGCTCTGACCGTTTGACGATCGCCTAGTTATGAAGTAATCAGCAATCATTGAGCTATTTGGATTCGACATTCGAGGCATTCGAGGCTGGTAATATAATTAATATTGAATCTGTGCGCCTAGCAGCTATACCAATGCAGTAATTTATATCCCTTGATTTCGTGAAGATGGAAATAATCCGTGACTTAAGTAATTAACAGTCCTGATCACTTCGTACAAGCTCCTAGAGTTGAATCCTCGATTGAACAGAAATGTTCTACACGTGAGATGATTTTTAGTATCTTACTATTAGAAGGTAATAGTATAGGTACCCAATATATTTGTCACGAGTGTCACAGGACTTGATTTCGTCTGTGTGTATAAAATCTGGCCGAAATAATGATTGCCGAGTGGGTTCCGTTATGGTAATTAGCTACTGCGTGTATTTTATCTTAATTTTTTTCCATTCCTCTTTTTATCGCCTTCTCGTTGCTTCAAATGAAACCGAAAGACTCGCTTCTCGTCGGAGATAAAGATCCGAAGGGGGATGTCTGAAAAATTTCGGCAAACTGATATTTTTTCCTCGCATTAATTGGTACTGAGAATTAATACCGAATGCTTATTGAAGAAGGTCGCGTCGCAGCGATTTTGCAAACACGCGGTTTCACTACGCAAATTAATTATACGCGACGGTTGACGAGAGAATTTTTTATCGACCACCCACCCCGTCTGTGTTTGCTGCTCCAGGATATAACGAATGGCTTTTTTCTGGCCTTACCCTCTCGGCCGTGATCCTGTACGATAAAGTCTGCGCGGTGGGTTGTACTGTTAATTTTCAATGGTCTCTGTACGGTAAAAACAACGTTAATAATAACAATAGTAACAATCATGTAGGAGAAAAAAAAAGAAAATAAAAAAAAAAAAGAATAACTGACAGAAGCAATATACACGTCGAGATTTCCACAGGCTCGTTTTTTTGACAAACAATCCGCCGGATTAATATCCTGGCTTTCCTCGCATCCTGTATCCCTCCGGAGTCCTGCAAGCCCTGGAGGCTGACGTCCCCCGTCCAGTTATTTAATATTATTTAATATTTTTTACATTTTTTCATTGAAAAAGAAAATTCGCCCGTGAGTGTTTTCTGCGTTTGAAAAATAAAAGGCGAAAATACTAACGCCCCGGCCCGCGCCGATTGGCTTTAGGTAAACTGGAAAAATCAAACTCTGCAGAGAGCTTTATTATTTCACAGTAGGCGATACCTGCTCGATTCATAAATCTTGATCGGCATTGCTGGTTAATTAAAATGATAATTATCACTATCGAGCATATAGACATACGTCCAGCCGATCAGGAGAAGGGAATACATTTTTTTTCTCAACTATTTCAGTCTCTAATTAAATATCAATTAAATTTTAAAGACAAAGTCACTGTCTCCGGTCAGGAATCAGACTGCTGCTCCCGATATCGAACTCGTTTATTTCTCTCGGTCGATAGGTATCAGATATGGGGATAATAATCGATCTGTAGGTAGTCATAATCCCGTTGATAGAAGGAAGTGATTTTGAGATGGTTAAAATAAATTGAAGATTAATATAGCGGTCACATCGGCGGCGGCATGGCGTGGCACGGTACATCGGCTTTGGGCATCGGTAGAAATTACAAATTAGTAACGGGTGTAGAAGCGACGACTATTAGACCGTCGAATTTGGATAATTTACTCGTTAAGATATCGAGTCGTTAATAAAAACCCGGTTCTTACAATTAGCGGCGTCGCAGTATAACCGCGGCCGGAGCTACGCCGCGGCGCGTGGAAAAAACGACCGTATTCATTCCACGATAAATTATATCCGGCAGGATATTGAGGATATCTTTGACCACTTTCACGCGCCTTGACGTTTAAGTCACGACTTTGTTTTTTCCCTTTTCTATTTTGCTTCCTTTTCTTATTTTCTTATAGAAAATTTTTCACATTTTACAGCTTCATTTAGTCTACCTTTTCATTAGTCATTATATACCCGAATATAGATGTATATACTGGAATAGGAAACACGTAATAAAAACCTGTTCCTCCCGAGCTCTTCATGTTCTTCTTCCCAGGTGAATATTTTTCAATATCAAAATAAATGAACCATGGTCATTTTTCGTCTCTTCAAATTTATCCCGGGTTTTACGCGATACGAAACACGTGGAATAATCGGCGACATTATAATAATGGGTGAAAATTTTCACTCAAGAATTATCTCAAAAGCGAAGAACCTTCTTGGACACTGGTGTAAGATTGACTGATCGTGCAAGGGGCTAGCGAAATCCTGCATCACACCACCAGTCGGTCCTTTCGTAATTACTGATTCAGACTTTGTCCACGGGTTCATATGAAAAGGGCAAGTAAAATAGTTTCACACAGCTCACAGTCCTTCTCTGTGTGCACCTTTCTTCGGAGGGTAGAAAATCGAGATATGTATATACCTAGAACGGAATAGAAGAGGTAGGTAGGTTATAGGCTTAAAGGTACACGCCCCTGGGCCGCACCCTGCACCCTGCAGGGATTAACGCTCCAATATGTGTTTCGCAAGGGTGCCGGGCAATGATCCTAAATTCGAACGGGTGTAGAAAAAATCTTTAATATTCAACGGAAAATTGAGTTACGCCGAGTTAAGGGAAGACTTTTGTAAAATTTGGAGAAAAAAAAACAGCATATCTTTGTTCCTTAAACCCGAAAAAATGAAAATAAAATAATAAATAACCAATCGATAATTCGTTCCAAAAAAATTTATACGAGTATGCGATTCGAGAAAAATATATCAACCTTATCCGATGAAAGTAGGGGAGGGAGGGGCAAAACGAGGTACTTAAGAAAGTATTCAGTTTTGGAGGGTTTAAATATGCTGAATCTTCTCTTTTTTTAATTTTATTCAAAGAAAATAGAACGAATTTTTAGCTGCCGTTAAAATGTTATTATTCAGAGGGTTTAAATAAATTTAATGTTATTTTTGACTAGTAGTTATTTTATAATGACTTGATAATTAATGTTCAAAATTTAATCTAAAATTTGGATATATCGGATTTATCTTGTAAAATTAATTATTACTGGATAAAATAAGTACATTCGGTACTTGAGTGACTCGTGAAAAAAAAAAAAGAAAAAAAAGTATATATATTTTCGAAATTTATTTTATTATATAAAATAATGTAAAATAATGTAAAATGATGTTAGAAACTATTTTTCACCATTTGAGAGACATTTAAAGAAAGAAAATTTTGTTAACATAATTTTTTGGGTACCCCATTTTACCCTCCTGCCCCGTCTTGCTCCCCCTCCCCCTCCTCTATATAGACCCGAGGAACTCTTTTTTTCGAAATTTGAAGAAAATTGTAACCTTTACCAATTTTAGGCACGAAAAAATCATTCTTGGCAAAATTTTAGAAAAGTACCCCTCCGAGGAATATGCATACATATAGAAGTAAAAATCCGAAATGGCCCGCTCAGTTGTCGCCGATTGGAAATGGGATTCTTTTGTTTGCCTACATGGATCCGAAGGTGGATGGTTACGATTCCATGTGTTGACCCAGCGGCTGTAGTTTTCAATATGTCCGCTGGACCTTTTGCGTCTAAATTTCACAATAATCCTGCGGTCGCCCCCAACCCCAACCCCAACCCCAACCCCAACCCCAAACCCAACCCCAACGCGATACCAGATATTTGGGGGCTCGCATTGTGGCAGACCGGATAGATCGGTGACTCATTATTTTGCCGGCCCCTCTCCCTGGCTCTGGCTCTGGCTCTGGCCGTCGTTGTGGCTGTGGCAGAGGCGGAGGTGGTAGTCGTGACCGTGCTGTGGTGGTAGTCGCTCGCTGCCCCCGGCAGAACGGACACGGTGGGCGCATCGCTGCCTTCAATTTGGGATTCGCGGCGTAATTTCAATAATCTCGGACCCGCTGACGGATTAATATCCGGTACGGTAGATAGATGCAGTAGTTACGTATTGGAAGAAAGGTTGAAAGAAGGCTACCAGGGTTAAGCGGTCAACGAGGCACCGATATAGTACAGAGTAGTATTTTAATTTGCGGGTTGTTTCCAAATATCTTCCCCACCCTCTTGTTTGTTTTTTTGTCCGACGAAATAGAAAAGATTGAATGTTCTCTTCCCCCAAAGCCGCGAGAATTTCGCAATTTTTCATAGATTTCAGGAAGATGCGAGATAAGGAAATGAGCAGAAGCGGCAGGAAGAGGTTTCCGTATGTATACGAGGATAGGATTTTATGAACCGCAAAAAGAATTACACAATCCGAAACCACATGCTAAAACGTACCACATCCTATTTCTACCCCGGAGGAAAAACACTCTCACACATTGCTTTCTCGCGGTTCTTGGCATCGCGTTGCTACAGGAGTATATACGTATATATATATGTATATGTATTCGAATGAATGAACGAACGAACAATACGTGCCACTAAATCCATGAGGGACTCCTGTGCGGTTGTTACTTTTCACGGTAAAAGAGCGAGAGCAGGGGGTGGATCCAGCCCGTGAAGGCTTTAGCAAATGAAATTTTCATGGGGAAATAGGCGAATTTGGATACCTAATTCGGACAAAGTGTCGAGGCCAGTGAGGGAATGGGATTACATAACGGTTGAACGTACTTCAAACGGGCTTTTATTCACCCTTCGGTGAATTGACAATTGACAGAATTGATACAGTGCGCTTGATCTCGGTATGCACACTGTCGATGGAAATATCGCCACAGGCACAGTACAACCATCATCGAATTATATTCCGAGGTAAGGGAGAAAATGAAGAACCCTGCCACCACCCACACCTCACGATCTGAGGCCAATTTCCTCAGCCCTTTTCACTCATGAAATTAGATTCTTTGGCTCATCAGTGATGCAGTCGTTTCTTTCTGATCCTGTTTACTCGGCGTTACGACCTTTAGCTTTACATAGTCTTACAAAAACAGGATTCAGGTAATATACAGAAACAGATATCTGTAACGGATTCTTCCCTTCCTGTCATACGTTTCTCGTAGGTAGGTATATCGATCATTTTATCGAAATTTTCGTGAAAAAATTTTTCCAGATTTTTTAATATCGATAAATCTCAATTTACTGTACGTATATAATTCCGATTCCGGTTTTCAGTAGTTTACTATCTTTTAACACTGATTTGTTGGGCCTATTCTGGCATTAGGGAAACAAAGTACTTTTCTAATATCTGTACAAATTTTAGGCTCTCATATCTCTTTTGAATCCACTAAATTTTCGAGTCAGTCTTTCCCTATATGTATACCTACACAGATTGAGTTCCTGGGGTCAATATATGTCTTTCTCTCCGTTTTTTTTTTTTTATAAAAAATTGATACAATCCATCATTCGGTGCCAAGATTCATTACTTAGAATTTCGAAATAATATATTTAAAAAGAAGTTATTACGCTCTTTGCAAATTTAATCGAAACAGGTTTAATGACTTATTCGTCGACTTCGGTGTACCTGCACAGTCTGCACTTCTTATTAAATCACTATATAAATCGCGAGGACGATTTAGCTAGGTCACAATTCGCGGTCATTCTATATTGGTCAGTGACCGTGTGTTTACTCTTCGATGCAATAACATAAATATGTATAGGTATCATCGTGATTTGGTTGAGTGTAAATTGACCAAAAGCCACAAATCAAATGGTCTTTTTCTTTTTTCTGACATATTAAATTATTCGACAGTATTCATAGTTGTCAAGCCTGTAAACGGTGGGTCCGAAAGGCCACGACACAACACAGCATATACTTACGTAAAAACTATTTCCAAATATCGAACTATATCCCGGAATTCAATTAATCAAATATTCACCAGTTATGCGGTGCACTTTGATCAGACATAGTTTTTTTCCACAAGTTTGACGGGTTTCGCACTCAGGTGAAGAGAATTTTCAATGCATTATTTATTCCCGCGGTCTCTTTGGACCACCGAAGTCATCTCGAATATTTCTAGGTCGTAATATTATGGGTAATGAAGGCAAAGTGAAATGTTCCCGTCATTTATTAACGTGGAGTAGAGAAAGGTTGCCTTTCAGGTTTCGGAGTATTTTTTGGCATCTTAAACCTACGTGCAGCGGATGGTTCTTATTATGCGAACTCGATAAAATCAGAGAATCGGAGGGCGACAACCTCGGCGAATCGCACCAGTTATAATTGCTTGCAGTCTCGTTACGTGACATCCGGTGAAATTGACGATTAAATTTGTCCAAATTTCTCGTCGTTAAGTTTTATTTTTCTTCTTTTTCTTTTCTCTCTCTCTCTCCCTCAGCACACCGGCTCCTTTGTTCATTATTTCATAATTTCATGAAAGGATTTTCTCCTTTGTTGCTACCTACCTGTATTTCAGACTTCTGAAACTCCACAAAGAAGAAAAAGCAGGAATAAAACGTAAAAGAAGAACAGCCAGCTCCTGATCCCGGGGCCAGGACCCAGAAGTAGGTAAATGACGCGGCCAAGGGTAGCCAAACTCAATCCTCACAACGCAAGGGATCTTTTCATTCCGAGTTACGGAATGGACCACTTCTACATTACATGAACCTGTAAAGATACTCATGGTATACTTAATTAGTGCCGAAAGAATCGTGAAAAAATTTGCGAGGGCCACTCCGCGCCGTATCCAAGCGTAGATTCCCCTTTACAAATTTTTCCTTCATACTTCGTGACGTACGAAAAAAAAACCCTGTGTTTCTCGAGATATACACATTATGTGAAATATACACTGTACAGTCATTTTTTTCTTGTCTTGTTACAAGGAAAATAGGTATCTCAATTATTGCTGCAGGCAAAATTAGTAATTTGCATAAAAATATACAACTTGAAATGAATTTGGTCATCGTCGAAACAAAAAAAGACTGAAATCAGTTTGGGTATAGGAGGAAGATAAGTTTGAATAAATCGAGTAAAAGTGGCGTGGGATCTGCGCTTTTATCTGTATAGGTAAAATACACGCAAGCGGAGGTATAAAAACCGGTACATATTCATTATCGGATATGTATTATAAAGTCGCGTGTAACCGAGCCGGGTTGCGGTATTGGTGTTGAGCTGTCAGTGGCAGTCGAGAGTTGAAATCGTTTGGAAAATTAGCACCGCTGGAGAGGGTAAATGAAATAAGTCCTTTTGATCTGCGACGGGGGTTAGGGATCGCGAGATATCAGCGTATGATAAATTCCATTTATAAGGCAATTCGAGTGGCATACAGCGACAAAATTTCAATCCCAAAGCATATTCAAACGCGTGAAAAAACCTCGTGTTATAAAAGGCATCCTTAGGCAGTATGGGTACCCATATACCACAGTAGCTGCTGCAGGGATCTTTATAAGTGGATTCGAGTAATGCGCTTCGGTTCCGAGGGTGAATCGGGAATTCGTGGGACGTGGGGCCGCCGACTAGTAAATATAATCTCATTTTTCAAGCTGGAACCCGTGTTGTTCCCAGTGACAAAGTGACAGCGCCAGACCGCAGACGACCGACCTCTGTGTAACGTCTCGATGCATATACGCATACGTATATGTGTCGATGTCGTTTCGAATATGAAACTTTAAATGCAAACTCGATTGCGACTTTAAACGAGTTTTGCTGAGAGCCGGTGTCACGAAGAACGAGCCGGAAGTGGGGTCCGCGGGGATTCGATTCGAGGTGACGACGTTTATCACACATGCCTATCATATATGGAAATCGTAAATGCATGCCTTGATCGACGAGACGCATTAATTAATGAAATTAATTACTTAAATGTCACTTTGTCTTGCATCCTATTTACTGTACCTACCTACACCTCATTGGTATACCTAGAATACCGCAATGTGAATGCGGATTACCTACCTACACGAATAATTAGCCACCGGCCGTTGCAAACGGGCCACCAACATACGGCTAATTGTAAGCCAAAACAGCTTATTACTGTTAACACCGGTTAAGCGCCCTAGGCGAATGCGAAAACACAGAGGGTCTTGTCGCATTGTATAATCCAGGGATCCCTGCAGGTGGGATCCCTGCGTTATGAACAATTCTTCGGGGTTGATTGATATTGCCATATTGGGGAAAATGGATGGGTTCGATTTCGATTTCCGCCGCGTTATTCGGCGACATTAAAATATTGGGCAATAAAGGTGACGTCGCGGTCTTGTCCAGTAAATTTTTTGGCGTCTTATAATTGCGTGTTGGTCATCTAACTGAGTGGAAGGACGACCGGATTTTCCACGCAAACATGTTTTGATTGTCACCGTAGATAATTTCAATATGTGGTCGTCGAAAGTCGTTCCTTTTATTCTTATTAGTGTTCGAACGTTATATTCCGCGAGGATCTAAAGAACGTTTTGTTTTTCTCATTAATCGAAAGGCGGCAGCTGTCATGAACGAGATATGCGCGATAGCCGATACAAAATACTATATGTACAACACGTTATAAATAACTCGTGACAAGTCTCGATGCGATTTCGGCTCTTTTCTTTCTCTCTCTTTGCAGTATCTACTCCGTTTGCTATAATATGTACCGAGCGTTTCTTATTCAAGGCATAATCACACACGCGCACATATACGGGGGCTGAGAACCGTCTCAATTACACCATGCCACAATGGGCTCTGATTTAGTACAATAATTACGAATAACAGGACTTGGCCAAATTTCACACGTTTTAATTTCATCGTTAAAAAGACGGTGGTGGGTTTTAAGTATCTCACGCGAGACGTGGACATATGGAACCTGGGTACGTCCGACAAACTTAGCCACTCGCGACGACGTGACATTTTGTAGGGAAGTTTAAAAAAAAATATTCTCAAACTTTGAACTTTGACCAAAAACGGCGAGCGTAAGATATCGACCTAGAATTTTTTCCTTTTGCACAGATTTTTTTTTTTTCATGCATATTGAACAATGTTTTCGGTATTAATAATCAAAATTCAAAAAAGCGGATTTTCGGCCTACCCTAATACACATAAAGAAGAGGCGAGGGGAAATATCGAGTCGAAGTTGATAAAAATTGCTCTTTAAAAGTTTATTGAACTTCGCGGAGAACTCGGCTCCACATATGGGCGCCTTAAATATAGAGCGAAATAGGCGAACAATAAACATGTGCAGCCGGAGCCGACGCCGCCGGCTCACCTGCCGCGAGAAAGATCCGGAACGAACCGTCGAGCCGATGCCCTTCTACGGTAATTAAGGATCGTCAAGATACAACGCGATTAGTAATTGATATGAGTTGTGCGTTGTGCAATTTCGGGTGAAACCTTGAACCGTTTAGGTTCCAGGAACCGAGGGATCACTGGATACATTTTGTATTTCTCTTTCCTTCTTCTACGGACGTGTCTGTATGTTGTATGTGTGTAAGTACCAGGCGAGATCTCCGATACCGAACTTTTTGCGAGACCGGAGTAGATTACGACTCTACGACTCGGTTCCTCGTTGATAATCGTCCGTGATGACGCACGAGTCGTAAAAAAAAGTCTAGTCACGAGCCACGGTCCAAGTACCGATACACTCCTGTAGGTATATTTAAGACCATCGACGACAGAGACGCACAAGTCGTATATTGCTCACATGTACGTACCCCATTAACGTATGTAAAGTTTAAGCCGAAGACCGAATACTCAGATCTAAAGTTCGCAGAAGGACGGATCGCCATGTCGTGTCACGAAAGGTGCCGGAGCTCAGGCTGGTGAAGAACATGCGATCGCACGCGAGCCTGAACAGTAATTTTTCTAGTTGTATGACCGATCCACACGTGACATTATCGAGTGGGTCATCGAGGCGATGATGTCGCAAAGCAGTAAAAGAGTAAAAAAAAATAAAAAAATGATGTGTCGCCAATTAACGGAAAGCTTCGAAGATCAGATATTTCACGCGAAATGTCGTCATGCTGTGTCACTGTAATTATTCGGTCTTAAGGATTCATGATTTTTTCGTGTGATTCGACGAGTGAAAAATAATGCCTGAAATATGTTGTTGAAGCAGTAATCGGCGACATAATGATGGTCAAAGATACACGGAGGATGAAATTAGATTGTGACGTATCGGTGCGGGGAGTAACAATCGTCTCTTTTAATTGATTCGATTTTAAAAGGCAAGGGAAGATCTGTAATGTTTAAGATAAAGCGAACGACAATGGACGATGGACGACGAATCGATGAGATATAATTGTGGCCTTGTCACAAAGTCGAGACAAAAACGTTTTGACAAGTAGATTGTTCGAAATTGCAGTGGCCCATGAATTCCAAGTACCGGCGGATGATTAGTGGCCTTCACGGCTAATTAAAGATATGAGCGATTTGTGAAAGGCTACGCTGCGTGACTTTGTTCGACTATGCAGCTCGACTCAATCCAGGTTCTATCCTCTGGGAGTATCACTGTTTCTCCTGTCTCTCAACGCGTCGAAATTATTGATCCAGCTACAAATCGCTTCATGAAATTTATACCCACTCCTATTTACACTAGGACCTAAGATATCGGCCTAATTTTCGCACAACGAATAACGATCCGTTAAAACTAGTCATCGGCATTGCGAATACATGTTTCTTTTCCGTCCCGGTTTAAGACATTCGCGATTGTCAAAAAATCAGGTCATATCATAACTGGGAATTGTTTCTGTCGAAGAGAAGAATCTTTATCAGATTTATGAAATGCAGGATTGTGGGGGCAATGGTATTGGTAGGTTCTTTGAAGCATCGTTTTGGAAGATGACGTTGTCAATCAAAGCATGCCGCCGAGGGTAATTCCTGTAGTATAAAAGAGGAAATATTGGCAGGAAAAATCCGACAGAAAAAAAAAAAAACGGCGCAGAAGAAATCCCGTTCCTTCGTCTAGTGCAGGGTAGAAATAAAAGGGATGCTGCCGAACCGCTGCGGTCTTTGTCATCTCGAATTTGTGCCCCCATAAACTCAACGGCCTTGCACCATCTCCAACTTAGAAGGGGATCTTCTGGGGTTTTTGGAACCTCGAGATAGGGCGCATAGAAGTGGTATATACTGTCCCTCTGTCGCTCTGTGCTCAGTTCTTCACTTTTATGGCATTTCCAGAATTTTAACGACGGTACTAAAAATCAAATACGACTGTAAATATTTTTCTCGTAAAACGAACCGATTATGGAATAGCTACGGGATCCTCAGCCCTCCTATAAGGACACAAGGTGACGCATGGATATCCGTACAACCGGGCAATGACTATTTTGGATCAATTTGATTTTTGGAAGTAGGTATCTATGTATAAGTACTCCTAAATAAATTCCACTAATCGCGATTATTGTCTCTGATCAGAAATCGACTCAAAAATTAAAATGATATTCCATAAAGAATATTCTAACACGCTTCTTAATCAATTGAGAAAATGATTCTGCTGACACTTGACTTTCCGTAATTTCCATTCAACCTTTGAAACTCTTTTTCCCTGACCTAGAAGCACATTGCCTATTCACAGCAAGTGCTCCCCCATATACAGCTAATAAGGCGACAAAGTACTTTCTATCCAAATCGAAACGTTCTCTCTGGTTGTGGTCACGGTAGGTTGCACGCGTCGCCTACTTAGACTTTAAAGCCTGCTTCTCCGCGAGAACGGATGACGGTTGACAGTTGACAGTCGACGGGAGTTTGACACCACGTTTGACAAGGCAGTGCGACGGGCCATTGTGCGTGCCCGAGTAAGCGTGGAACACCGTGGTATTGTTAGGGCGTCGTTCCGGGGCGCTTCACGTTTATATTCACGTTTGCTTTTGCGTTTGCGTTTGCGTTAGAGCGCGCGACACGCGGGGATGAATTATTTAGTGACAGACAGTGAAGCGGACCCGGAGTTCACACCAGAGTGCTCCGACGTAACGCAACTCGACGCGACGCGTCGCGACGCACCGTGTGGTGTATATATAGCACACGTTTACACGCGTATAGGGACTCCCACCAACCATTAGGGTGGCCCACTATGCTTTTACAACCGAGTGACAGAACGGAGAGCTTTTATAAGAGGATCGGTTGACACTTCGCCACTAGATGCACATGACTCGGCTCTTCACTCATGACTTTAAAGCTCGGGAATGATGGTTTGTCCGACGATAACGACGTCAGTTTTTCGACGGGGTAATTCACAAAGCTTCGGAATTCTCTGTGGTGAATTATGCCCGGGTGCAGATGAGAAATTCCTCAGCTTCCGCAACTCGAAAGCTTAAGGTAGTAAAAGGAAGTGGATGGAGGAACGCAAATAAACGCGACAGAGAGAACTGGCGGGATTGTCATTTTATGGTGGTGCTGGTGGGACCCATAAGATCCCTCGAGTGCCCGTTTACGATTGCCTTTACGACCTGTCAATGGGTTTATGTAAGACCTGCCAGGAGAATGTTGTCGTGGTACTAAAAAGCCTGAAAAACATTCACCTGCACGAAACTCGAGAGTTTCAGCATCGACACACGACACATATTTGTCATTCGCTCATTTCTGCGGACGTGACACAGATCCGTCGAGCATCGAGGAGCCGCGCTGCTTTCCTCGAGTGTGCAGCCGACGACCTTTTGTCTGATAGTGCATTAACGCCGGTAGATGGGAATATTAGCATAGCATACGCCCACCGCATTTGAATTGAGAGAAGAGGCAACAGCAGCAGCAGCAGCAGCAGCACCAACATCAGCCCTTCGATGTATAAGCAGAAGCACGTAGAAGGAGTCCCATGGACTCTTTGTCATGCTAATACAACATCCATCCAGCATCCTGCAGAGGAGTCAGAGCCGCCGAAGCGACCGACAGCCGCGATGACGTTGCAGCTCTTCTCCACTCTGTCCGTGATCGTTATTCCTTTTTAGCCCGAACTCTGAGAAGTAGGATGTCACCGAGGGTGAATAAAGAACGAGGATGATTGTCAGTCGTTTTCGCTTATTTCCACGAGCAAAAATCTTCCCATTTTTTCTCCTATTCCAACAAGATCAGGGATCCATACACCGCGAGCTATCGGTCTTGCCGATAGAGAATACGTTTACTTAATTTACATATTCGTCGGGTTCTCGGTTAATCGGGTCGTGAGACCGGGACGGGCCTCAGGCCTGGCTCAATTCCTCAGTTTCCACCTCTGCAGCCCGGACGGTGGTGGGATGGTAGGATGGTGCGTCGATGCCTCGCTGCACTGTGAGATCGTGTTATAGTGCCAAGGTAATGGGATTAAGACGAGCCTCGGGGATGCTGCTAATGTCATCTCCATGAACGTATGCGATTATCAACGATCACGGTAATACCGTGTTGAATAAACGCGCATACATACATGTACCTGCGCCTACCATACGATCGTGCATATATCGTTACGGTTTCTTCGCGGCTGTAGCCTGGCCTCGAACCAAGGACTAGAGAATATGGTCACGTCTGATCCAGGGAACCTTTTTCCCCCGTATTTTATCTTCAACTTTATCTTATCTCAGGTGTATACATAGTGGTCTGAGCTGACCTGCCGATTGAGCTCACGTCTCGGCGCGGCGCGCGTTGAGAGATCAGATAAACCGGGCAGGAGACAAAAGGGCGATGCATTAGTAAACTGCTAATTACCCGCCCACAGATTTTCTGGCACAAGCGGCAGGGCTACATCGTCTACAGTTCCGTCTAGCTGTGGGCGGTTACTGCACTCGCAGCTATAAGTGATCGAGTCGTGACTCGCGACATTTAGTGTCAAACTCTTTCGAGTTGTACACACGCATAAATTAAGCAACCGCAGTGTCGGTGCGCCGACCGGTTTACCGAGTTCGTATTATTTATTAGTTTCATTCCCCCCGTTTCTTCACACGCGTTTATCTCGCGCTGACCTATCCATTTATACGCGACTTATTTATGACTGATTGGGACAAACGGTTCTTGATTGTTTCATTATACACTCTATACCTATATATATTCATATAATATCATATGGCATACGTATATCGTCGCTGCGACAATGTCTTATTTTAAACATTCAGGAATGACGAAACGTTTCACGATTGCTCAACTAACTATGGATAATAATTCAAGAGTCTGTTCATGGCTCAGACACGCGCGTGTATACGATTCAAGATTTTAGCGTTTCAAAATGCCAATCGATTGTAGGTATAATATAATTAACGAGACATTTTTTTTTCTTACTCGGTTAATTAAAATTTAACTTGGTCATTTCATTTGACGTTCAAAAATATATGTTATTTTGTAGGCGTTATCTTCGTTGATTTCTTTTCTTTTTCTTTTTTTTTTTCCTTTTTCTTCTTCTCTCATATGGCTATTAAATATTACCACTACCTACGAGCATTTATGACGCAACGTTATATGGGACTTACCGGTACTGAAATTTGATGTACAACCTTTAAAATTACCACTTACGGGACAGATGACTCGAGTCTAGCTATCGATCGCGGCTGTATACATCTTCCAACTTACCTGAAAGCAGAGATAAAAATATACATGGTATATAACGTAATGAAATTAGAAGAAGAAAAGAAACAAACCTGTTTAATTAGGTACAATCAAGACAGTTTAAATCGTAGACTAATAGGATGTAAAGAGAAGCGTATATAGATACGTCTGTGGTCAATTGCGTGGGAATGGATATTATCAGGTAGGTATATCTTACTTTTTTAAATACGTAACATTAATCTCATTATACGATTGTCACATCCGGAAGCGACGGCTTTATCCTCATCTCGAATCAATACATTAATTATTTAGTTATTTAGTTATTTATTATTCACAGTTTTTTGTATTCTCTTTTTTTTCTCCTTCTTTTTCTTGTTATCGATTTGTTTTCAGATAAATTGAAGTGACACTAGGAACTCGTACATCACTCGGCTCGCCATGAGTTAATGATTTCAATACCCCGAGGCGTATCGTGAAATCAGCATAACTAATAAACTAACAGATACAAGGATACGAGTACAGAGATCCATTATCCGCACATACAGCCATATCCACTGTCCAGTCCGCGGCAAACGTTATGTCACATTTATATCTGGCAACGGTTGTCATTCAAAAATCCATATCCAAATTTTATGTATAATATATCTCCAGCGTATATACTATAATCTGACTCCAGCTCTGTGTGGGTATAAAGTATATGACACGTTCGGTATATGTCGACGTAAAAAGGGACCGCGGATACCCGCTGCGCTACAGGTTATACAGGGAAAACGATGTCCTTGCGGTTAAGGGACAACGGTGATCCTCAATGACACCGGTTATTACATAAGTCGTCTGTCCAAGTGGGAAGGAGGGATCCCTAAATCTGAAAACCGTGTCTATACCTGAACAGGTGACACCGTGACATTTTCAGGGCACTTGACTGCCGGCTCCCTCTCCGATTGTATTGCGGATTGACATTCTCGGCGACGTCGACTGCACCGCAACTCCGTAAACCGTAACGGGATTAGTTTAGCGGTTTAGAATGACAGGGACACGCTTTTGTCGCTTTTGTCGCCTTTGTCAAGTGCGCATTGTCGGAGAATAGGGCTTTTATACCATCGGTGAAGAGACGTGGTCTTGCCATAGGCTGTATACCAGATCAACCGATAATCGATCTGTATCTGTTCAGGCACTTGACTTATGCGCCTTGGTATTGTAGGGACAATCACTCGGCACAGGCTCGTTCTTTCGGCACCAGTCCTTTCTTTTACTACCTTCATGAAATTTTCAATCGTTTATGGATCAATTGGCAAATTTTCTTCTCCTTTATATCACGACGCATGCACATATATATCGTCGGCCTTTTAACCCATTGGGACAGTGTTAACTGTTAACTTTTCGGGTGACGGAGGTTGACCGTAATTAGCTTAAATAAACCCAGAGTGCCGTGACATGGGTTTCGTCGCGCACGTCTGGTGACGTCGTACCTAGTACTGCAGCACCGTGAGAGTTAGTTTCAAGATTGAACCTGAAGGTAAAACGGCATCGTTACGTCGGATCGTAAGATAGGCGACAATACGCGTCGACATTGACGGTATATTTAAATGATTAAATACATAAGACGCGCACGAGTGAAGACAGCTTACGGAATTTTGAGATCGACGATCGACGGTTGATTAACGAAAGATCGAAAGATGGGTATATAAAAGCTGAGCAGATCTATAACCGCATAAATATTGACCGTAATAGACAAAGAAGCGATGCTCCTTTGCGGTAGATAGCCGACGCTGATATATCGCGGAAAAGATTTTAGCGGGGTTGATCTTGCGAGAAAATCTTTTGCCATGCGGTAAAAGGACCTCAGAGGTATAAGCGATTGCATCTTATTCCCCGAGGAGGTGGATAGTGCTGGAAGGAGACGAGGACGAGCCGGTCGCTCTTGTTCTAAAATGTGATAATCTGATAATGCCGGGATTAAAAGTGGTGCCGCATTGGCATTAAATATAGATTTCGTTAATGACAGGTCCTGTGCGAGAGCTCGAGGCGAGGTCCTGCCGCAACTGAGGACCAAGGAGGGCCAAAGGAATGTTGAGAATGCTGAGTGGGCTCTTAATGCGTTCTAAATTGCACCACCGGCCCTTAATTGATTGACAAAAACTTTCTTGCCGATAAAAAATGCCGGTCAGTGACACGTCGTTCTAACGTGTCATTTTTCTGTTCGTATATATAATAACGAACCAGAGAATGCTGCCAAGGGCCACTGTGACAAATCGAGTTTTAACGTCTTGTGCTCGTGTTTCCCGAGTGTCTTAGTAAAATATCTAACTACCGGTAGTCACTAACAGACGAGCCCGTTAGTCGAGTTGAACTGTAAAGCTGCGAAAATGTTACGAGCAGTTTTCCGCATTTCTGATAATTCCAAATTTCGTATGACTGGAACAAGGAATATCATGTTTCTGGCATTTTGAATAGTTATGTGCAGACAATAATTCTTGCCGACATTACTACAACGTAATTCAAGGTTGAGGACAATTTTTGTTGGATTCTTTATCCGAGTGTATAATTATTATAAATATTTTGGAGGTAATGAAGGTTCCGCAAGCGAAGTGGCCGTAAGCAAAAAAGCGAATGAAAGGTTGAAAACAAATCGCGGGTGCCAATATATATAATCGATTAGCCGAGAGAAGACAAGATTCCGAATCGCATATTTCCATTCGAAATTGGCACGCGGGGGAATAATAGACGCAGACATAACAAGTAATAAAAAGATGAAAAAGATAGTGTGTCACAGTCTCACAGTAATTTAAATCTCATTATATTGGACTGTGGTTTTGTGGTCCAGAACAGTGGCTCTCAAATTGGAGAAGTCTCCAGCCCAATAATCGCTTTCGAGTCTCTCTCTCGCCATTCCCATGAGAACACATGCTACGATTGTGCCGAAAATTCGTGAAGTATCGAGTCCGAAGCGAATAGACAATCAGTCTCCTCCCGAAAGTATATTTTCAATCCGTACGAAGAAGACAGAGGCTTGTAAATCTTCGGTGGATATCAGATTGGATAAAATGTCTCGTCTGTTTTTTTTTTTTTCGTCCAGGGGTGAGAATAAAACGTCAACGGAGTCGGGGAACGATTAGGTTCGTCGAGACGCAACAAGTGGGACTCGGATGCTGGAGATCAGTGGATGTCAAGCCGAGGGAAATAAAAAAGTCACCCTTATTCCCCTAGGGCGAGGCTAATAAAGGAGGCAAGTAGGGCGACCGAGGAGTAGGGTAAACGCGCAAGGAACCAACCAGGTTAAATGCTCGAGGGTATAAACTGATCTCACAGCTTATCCGTGCGGAGTAAGGTATTGCTTGTGAAGTTGTATTTGTCACGGATTTCGAATGCTCGTCGTCTTTTCTCTCCGGCTGATACAGAGAAATCAGCTCGGAAAGAATAACCGTGGAACCGAAATGTACCGATATTCACGTAGCGTGGTATAAGGGGGATTGTGTCGGCCGGGAAGAAGCATCGATACTGTACCCTAATTAATTCTCGAAAAGCTTTGATCTGACGGATTGCGGCGATGCACTGAAATGGAAAACAAATATACGCTGATATATAGTGTAGAATACAGACGTCTGCAGAAGGATGCCCGATGCCTTGTTTACCATTTGGTAAAAACCAATTACACCGGAATCCTTGTGTTGATCGTGATCAGAGATTAAGGGTTTGCCAGATCCAGGAACGAATCAAAAGGGCCAACGCTCAAGGTTATTGTATCAAAATCTATGAGCGAATATGTCAAGGGTGGGTTTGTCTAGCCCCTAACTCGGTCACGTGTCACTGTGAGCTTTGAAGCGCGGTTCCACCCGGCAGGAGTTGCAGGATGCGTCATAGCTGATAGCTCTTGCGAAGAATTCACGTATGTAGTATACTAGAGGCTGAAAATTGTGTTAAATTTTCATTTGCCAAATGGGAAGCAAGAGCTTGACGTGCCCGGTGCGCCGCACGTCGGAAATCTGTCAAATTTCCTCCAATTTTGGGTAAATTTCGAGTGACACGCTGCCATGCCACGCTAAAGCCGCGGGGGTCTGCACCGGGTTAGAGGATCGCGACGTCCGGTACAGACGATGGCCTCTGCACCCTAACTAGTGCCCAACGGACACTGTGGTTCTATACTGCCGTAGGGTGCCCCGGCGACGACCTCTGTGATCGTCGGTCTGTGTAATCGCGAAGTATGCAGATGATTAAATTTGTAACATCATCACAGCGACCCTAAATCGAGCAAGTTAAGGTTGAATCCCGGCGGGTTAGTCTGGTCTGTACGTATGTCTGTACGTCCGCCGGGCCAAAGCCTCTGCAACATGCCAACTTTCTCTTACGCGATTATCTGATCCCTACTCGGAAGAGAAGTTCCCGTATTCATTTTATCCTCCTTCCGATATGAGAGCACTTTGGAGGAAAATTTGTGCATTTCTAAGGAATGGATATAATAATAATCCCTTTATAGATATATCATTTTTTAACGAATTCAAAGACATGTAACGTACACATAGATGCATAAGGGTAGGTAGTTTGCCTGAAGGATTTCCCAACGTTTCTTGAACACCCCATTAAGTAAACTTGATGGATTTAGATTGGTCTCTATTGTGGGTGAAAAGTTTATGAAATTTGTTCAAAGTTTATGGTTATTGAAGATTCGCCAGGTAGCCAGAGAGCTGCAGTGAATGGACCTACCAATCACAATATTTTTGACGAGTTATGTCTGCGGTATAATAGAGAAGTTTTTCCCAATTCTTCACGCAGTGCACCGGGCTGGTTCTAAACACACGTTTGTTGTAATTCGGCCACAATGGACGTCGGAGAGGTCCTTGAGCCTTTAAAAGCACAAAGACATTCGCATCCTGCTTATCCCCAGAGTCCCTCGGGGGATTCCTTGGAGCGTGCGTAACGCGTTCACCCGCCCGTGAGTTATGAGGGACGCAATATTAATATTTTGTATCATCCTTCCTGCAGGAGGCAACCGGCAGCCAGGAGCCAAGAGCCAGGAGCCAGGAGCTAGGAGGCAGGAGGCAGGAGCCAGGAGCCAGGAGGGTAGCGACAGAGACCCTTGTCTTTTGTCGTTTGAACACCGCGCGGTCTTTTGCGTCCCAGGAATTTTCGCGAACTTTTCTCAGGGATTACGTGCTTTCCCCTGACTGACAGGACAAAACGCAGACCTCCGTATAGTTTCAGCTTCGTATTTGGTTACGGAAGAGAAATATCTCTCCGATAGACGTACAGGGGAGACTGGCAGTCGTTTCCATTTGCCATGGTCCACGGCCTCCGCAGTTATATCGACAGAAATTCACCTCTGTTTATTTGCTCCGGTTTATTTGAATTCGTTCGTTCCCTGGGTGTCAAACGATAGCATAGTGTAACGATTTCTTAGCCAGAACTCGTTTTGTGGCATTCACGGCAATTACGTCGATTAAACGCGTCGTTAGCTTTGGTTATATACGAAACTCTCAACTTCTCATCAACAGCGAATCATTCGATGGGCTGTTCTTTTTACTACTTTTCTTCTTCTTCGCTTTTTATTTAGCGGTTTTTCTCAAAATCCACTGAAGCCTTATTGTGACCAAGATTCGGTAAACGTTGCGTTTGAATTAGATGCGTATTTGTACAAAATTTGAAAAGTCCCAGCGGTTGGATAAACCGACAATAAAGAGAGAAAAAAAAAAATGCGACCTAGTTTGAGAATCGCAAAGTCGAAGTGAACCGCAAAGATGCGTAAAATTTTATACGGTTCGCGTCTGGTGTAGGTTCGACTTGAAGTTTTCTCGTCACGTTTCACCTCATTTATGAAAACACCTTTTCTTCCTGGAGCCAATAATGACGCGCGGCTTTCGTGCAGAAAGAAGAATAAGAATAAGGAGCAGAGAAAGATGAAAGAGAAGAGAAGAGAAGAAGAAAGAGAATAAGAGAGGGAAAGAAACAATACAAGGAGATGACTGTCAGGCTGGCAGCGAAAAATTGCGTCCCTCTTGCAGAGGTGTGACGGGCTCCGCCCCAGGTTTCGTTCCTGAAAGGTGGTTGAATAGGATCTCAAAGGAAATTAACAACTAAACAGTACCTACTTCTGCGAGGTTATTTGTATTATTCTAACACCCAGGGTTGTGCGGCATTGTTTCCAACCGCACAATGACCGGCCCGCGAGCGCCTCTAATGATCGAACGTCACACAACGAGCCGATAATTGCGACTGTCATTATTTTCCCCACGCTGCACATAGTGTTGGATAGGTACGCGAAAACGCGCACCGTCATCGTATTCTTAATTTATATTGATTGGATTTTCGGCAAGCGGTCCGTTTGCCGGTTCCATCATTATATTCCACGCTCGAGTATCGCACGAAATACCCAAGCTTTCAAACAAAAAAAGAAAAAAGGAAAAAGGAAAAGATGAAAATGCTGCTTCACCGTAAAACCAGCTTCTTTCTCGATCAACGCCAACATTTTTCTATCCGTTTACATCCTGATTTCAAATGATGTAACACAGAAGGAGATAAATTCGGATTACAATACCGTGAATTAGGTATAGGCACATCATTTGTCCACAATATACAGACTACAGCTATAAAGGAAAAAAAAAAACAAGGAAAAAAAATCGTCTGTAAACCTATGTGTGTGGAAATGTGAAAGTTGAGTGGTTCGTGTGCTTAGAGGATAGAAGGCACCATTGTTTGGATTTCACGGTACCGCAACAGCCCTACAGCCCCCTTAGGATCGTTTGAATTAGGTATACCTATACGTGGCGCGCACTCACACCTACGTAAACTCCATATGGCCCTTTTCTCGATTATATTGTCAATGCGTTTCACCGTGCCATCTCATGGGGCACGAAGTACAACTGGATACGTACGTTGGAGTTGGAGCAGCATCCCGTGGAGGAATTCCGTGGAGGCCTCCCTCCGGACACAAAACAGACCTGTTTTTTTCCCTGGATATTAAATTTTGAAAGGAACTCCTCCCGGGCTGATGCCTGATGTGTATCGCGTCCTGCACTGGAACCGTTATTATCCAACCCTATACGCGAGGGATTCACACTTGAAAGCAAATAAAGGTTATCGCGCGCTCGCGAGTTTCAATGCTGAAATGATGAAACCCTTGCCGTAACGCACTGTCCAAGACGGAGGAAAGAAGATCCTTGAAACGAATCCAATAATTATACTCTCTCTTTCCTCGCCGTTTTCTTTACAACGGATGTTCACGCCATAATTGTAAATACAAGTATGTCACTGCAGGCTGCGGATATATTCGCACGACGAAAATACCGGGCCGTATAATTTGGAACAGTGCATGTCGGTCGTGTCTAACGTTGTTTCATCTCGTACTACGTCATGGTCAATCGGGACCGCGCTTGAACTTAATAACGACGATTTCTTTTGTCCAAAACTAATAGTAGGAATATTTTTTGATCCAGCTGCTGGTCACCGCCGGAGAATCTTTCTGAACTCAGCCGTGCGAAACGGTGATTTCTTCCTCCCGTTAATGTCTACAGGCTTTATGTTCATACGACCGTAACGCTGTCGTGTCTGCTTAAGTCGGGGTCACGAAAATTCGATTCCTTTCGCTGTATCGTTCAGAGATAATCGTCGCGTTATTCAACTCTCTTACTCTGCTCGCGATTTACCTTCAGATGACAAAATCTCACGGGTCAAAATCGCGACACGAGGAATGGCTCATCTGTGCCATTGATTCGAACTGCAATTATCCCTTCGGAGATGAACGTCACGCCTTTATGCCTGTTTACGCACAAACACTAACGATTCATTAGAGAGTTGTGTTTCTGTGAAGCTCGCCCTATACCCATTCACGAGAAGACAAATCGTAACAATTTATCATCGTCTGATTGGAGTAGTCATCTCGCTGTCTCTTTCATCGTGAACCTTAATGCCGAGCACCCTGCATCCCCCGGTTAATGACTAACACTGTGAAATTCATATGTGTGGTATGTAATTGACAGAGAATTACCTATATTGGTGGATTAATTTTGACTCGAGAGGAAACGTAGGTACGTGGATAGATGCCTGACTCTGGGATATGTAACGTTACAGTGTAGGTAACGTGGACACTGTGCTGACAGGCTGGCATGTTTGCATGAAATATGACGGTGGTCTTTTTTTAGCAGCAGTTGCGCTACGACAGGATAAGTAGGCGAAGACAAATGCGCATGCCTTATTACGATCAATTGTTTTGCTAACCTATAACGGTGTCTTGTAATGTGAAAAGGGTTTCGGGCGACACGCGTATTAAATATTGAAATTAATCAAATTGCCTCGAGTGGCCCTGGGACAAACGATGATGAGAAAATGATAATAATGAGACGAGAACACGGACGAAATTGATTTCACTTGAAACGAGAGAGTGGTGACTTATCACAGCAGTCATTCAAATTGTCCATAAATCTCTTCTGTATCAATCACCGATCGCAGCTGGAGTCGAAAATTAGATCGTCCATAGGTCTGAGTGAGCCGAAAAGTTTTACATATTTCCATCATTAAATTATAGGTACACCTTGCTCGAGGTGCCCTACCTATTCCATTGGCTTTTTAAAATGAAGTGAAAAAACTGAAAAGAAAAAAAAGAAAAGAGAAAAGAGGAACGAGATTTCGTTGCCGCCGGTGCCCGGTCACTCGAGACGTTTCGTATGCGTCGTTGACCAATGATTACCCAAAGTGTCGCCTGGCGAGCCTCAGGGCTTGCGTGCAAGAATGCCACGGAGAACCTCTCATTATCCTCAGTGTCACCCGGGCGGGTAATTTAGTTGAAAGTCTGGAGCGGTTAAAGACGAGGAAAAAGTTTTAAGAGTGGTATATAAAATTGACTGTCCATTTTTGTTAGCCGAAGTCGACATGACTTGACGACTTTATCGTTTCTGTATTGCGGTTTGTGGTCATCGCCGAAAATAACTACGTTCCACTTTCGATTTGGGGAAATAAATTTCGCGGTGAAAATTTTCACACTCTGATATGTATACCAATGTATCGCGACTCCGCTCTTTATTCTCACAGTTTTATTCGTTGTTCAAAATTAGCTAACTGGTCTTCGCAGGAATGACAATCGCACTCCGTTTCAAACCACGAATTACATCGCGTATGGCGAAGAGTTGGATTCGAGTTACCAAAAAGCTCTCTTTTCAAACTTGTGTCTCGGAGATGCGCGTATATGTAGGTCACTATACTCGATCTGTACGCACACTGCAATGGGCGTCGCGGCGCGTGCGGGAGGTCGTTGAGAAGAAAAATTTTCTCGAGCGGCTTCACAGAAGTGACTCTGTCTCCCGTCACAGTATCTCACCTAACGAAGTCTTCCAGGAACTGGCCGGCTGATCGACGTTGTCACTGGCCGTCATGTGTAATCAAACAACGCGTGGATCAGAAATAGTTCCGTTCTGTTCACGGCTAGCCGTTTCCTAGAGCAGATGGTGCGCGTCGAGACGGGACCCGACGTCACCCCACCAAACCGCTTCGAAACGTCCACGTCGCCTCGCGTCGCGGCGCCGCGACACTCTCGTATTTCTGTCCCACCGAGTATAAACAAACCCAAGTGACGATCACCATCCAGGAATAACACGCCTTTGGATCCCCCAGTTCCTTTCTTCGACCCTCTTCTTGCCTTCCACTCGTCACTTTTAACCCGGTCTCTCTTCGACCTCGAGTTCATAATAATCGTCGATCGTCAAACAAGAGCGTGCCTTGAAACGGGTCGAAACCGATCCGTGAATTTACATTAGCTATTTTTCCTAACCAAGTGCAGAAAATAGTACATTCCCGCACTCATTCGGGTGTATAAAATTGATTTTGCACACTCGTTTAAGAAAAATAGTATATTAGTGCGTATAATAGTATATTTTGCGCACTAGTTGCGTAATGTACCTACTGTTTCTTAATTGAGTGCGCAAAATCGAACTTTGCGCACGCCGTGTGGAAAATGATATTTCGCGCTCTTGCGTCCTCGAATCTTTATACTTTAGTTTTGAGGAATTTGCGGGAGCCGTGGCGACGAGAAGTGATGGAATCGCGGTTACGCAAATGAGCAATCTACAAGGAAAGCTTTGTGGAGTTTTGTCTCCTGATGAATGCGACGAGACAGACTCTGCGGACGCCACGGCGAGAGATGATTATTTCTCTGAGAACGAGTATACCAGACTATAAAACGATCTTTGTACTCATCGGTTTCACAGTACCAGAGCAAGACAAATGTAAACATTTCTGAGGCGGTCGAAAGAGTCCTTTAGATCCGATAGCCTACGCGATTATCATAATGCATATACGGGTTCTTAAGCTCAGCCACGCGTCAGTCTTAGAATAGGTGCAATGCACCCCGGATATCGTGTGATATCGTGCTTCTTCAGTGTGCAGGGGATCTTGAAGATGCATTTCTATATCCTGACCACGGGTGATCCGAGGACATGATCTAGGGTTAGGATTATAGTCGCTGCGGGAATTTCCTTTGGTAAAAAAGTAATTAATTAAGCGAAATAGCTGAAGCAATGAATAATAAGGCGAGGTGGTATAGAAAGAGATTGTATATATAACGCGGGAAGTAATGAACCCCAGAAGATTAAAATATATTTATCAGGTCAGAGATTTTTTTAAGGTAGAAGAAGGTGGGTGTATCTTTTTTTTCTCTTTCTCCCTTTTCGAACGAAAAATACGGCCCTCCCCCCCTCTGTGATAATTATTGAACCCTGAGGCCAATAGCGCCCCCTGTTGGGCCTCGCCCGAACTAGAAAGTTGTCCCGCGCCCGTACCCCGGGGACGACGGAGTCTGCGATGGACCAAAAGAGTAAGCGAGATGAGACTAGAACGCGGGCTTCTTTGGTCAAGCCAGAGACAATACGTCTCCCGCCGGGTCCGCATATAAATTGTTTCATCCTCTGTCACGTGATTCTCCCGGTTCTCTGGCTCGTCCGTTTTTCTACTATCGACAATATGATCTGCTATTAATCAAACGCTAGCATTAATCTCAAGGCGCGATGATGCGTTTGAGAAGATGCGGGAATAACAGCTCTAGGATATTCATCTTTTGATAGATTTTTTTATGGGGTTCTGTGATTTTTTTTTTTTTTTCTCCGCCTAAAACCGACCTTTCCGGTGACCCATAGCTAAGGAAGAGAAAGAGTCTAATTGGCCGAGACCTTTATTTCTATCCCTTAAAACTTGACGTACGTAGGTAGACCTTGTACAACTACCGGGAGAAAAGCTCTCGGAAACGTTTAATCTCCTCGGTTATACTCGCGACCCGAGACCCGGGACCCTAAAACGCGTTTGTCCAAAGACAAAAGCATTGTTCTTTTTGCGGGCGCATGGTCTCGCTTGCGACTGAAACGGTGGTGAAAATTCTAGGGGTGGTTAACGCAAGAGTGTGCCCGGTTTTTGTCCGTGAATACAAGTAGGTACGCCACACAATACGCTGTTCGTGAACAGCTTCCTCCGCACCGACGTTTTATAACAATGTTTCAAAACACTCCCACGCACCGTGGCGTGGAAGGAGAGAGAGAGAGCCGACGAATCCGTTTAACATTTAGTATTTGTTCAAAACCCGATGAGGACCAGCGTCCGGCTTTTGTGGACTCGTACGGGTTTGTTCAATGACCGGTGGTAACGTAGTCATGCATAATATCTGATCCCCACAAAATCCACCTCGTCAAGGATTAAGGAGAGAATTTTTCTGCCAGTCAATGTTATTCCTCTCTTCATGTCCGAACTGTCTTCGTCTCGGTCTTCGTATGAGAAGGATGACCGCTCTGCACCGTTCTCCGTGCTTCGGGCATATATATGCTATGGTAATCCCTGAACGAGGGACATAGGTACGAAGGATAAGCGATCCTGCGGAGATGGCGCCTAAGGCCGTCAGCAACGCTCGTACGGTCCATCGCAAAAGGATACAAGCCAAGTTCTGTTTCCTTGGAATTAGTTTTGCGAAGACACAAAATTACGGCTTCAGTTGTACAATTCTGCTTCAAGTGTCCCAGTTTGCAATTCTCGCGGTAATTGCGTGACGCTGAAGTTACAGGCGACTCGTTCGCGCTTATCTTCGTTCCTCGAAACCTCTAGACTCTTCGGGAGATTTGGGAATAAAAATGAGACGCGGGGATGCGGGGATAAGGAGTTTTTAGGTTTTTAGATTGACTGTACGACGCAAAGAAGGTGGACAAGTTGAAGTCTTGGGTCTCTGAAAGCGTGGGCGGGGCGGAGCACGCATAGCTCCCGGCCCTCCCCTGTCTTTTGTTTTATTTCCTCCTTATTTTGTATTCTACTTCTCTTCCTCCTTTTGTTGTCTTCCTTCATCCACACGAGGATCGCGGGAATGACGTCGGAGCACAAATGGTTCTAGGGCATAACGCAGGACCCTGTGTATAGGCAGTCACGCTGCGAATCACGATAAACCACGTTGTCCACTTATTGTTGCCGCGGTACCTACCTACTGCAACAAAAGGAAAAGAATACTCGCAGGAAATACCTCCGAGTCGACGATGCACCTTCAGTTTTATATTCGAGAGACGATTGTTTGCTTTTTTAACGCTCAACCACAGCCTCTTTACTCCTTCGTCTCTACTCTATATTCTACCTTTCATAAATATACCGCTCGAGACAATTATCGGAAAAGCACTTGCTCCGAAAGCTGTGCTCAAGTCCAAGAATCGATACACCAATTCAATTCAATATTGCGACATGAAATGCTCGAAGTATCTATCTGGTGTTCAGTTTCTTTCTCGCATTCACATATTGCTGGCTGCGGATCGCATTGTTCATCGGAGTTTCTCCACACTTCAAGGGGATATTGTAAAATGATGGAATTCTGAGGCAAATTAGTGATACATAGATAAGATTAGTCTTCTATCGTCGTGTCTTTTCATTTTAACAACATTTACGAAAACAGACGGCTTCAAATAAAAAATCTTCGTAGCTGAAAATTGAATTCATTAAAATTACTTCAATTCAGAATAATTCCCCATTAAATTTGACTTTTTCTTCGACGCAAAATCTCCGAATAAGATGAGCACCGAATTTTTCGTCAATATGTGACACGTGTCAGATCTTGCTTCGCTATAATTTGCGACGAAAATTTCATAATCACTTTTTTCCTCCCTGGCCTTTAGTTTTCTCCGGGTTTTTTTAGCAGGCATTATTATCTCTCGACAAGATGGTTGCGCAGCTGGTTTGCTTAGCGTGTGGCTCGCGCACTGCTCGTGCAATTATGTAATTAACATTTGGTTTAATTATCTACCCGTTCGAAGTATAGTTGCGCGGCCGGCTGCATACTGCAGCGGTTGTTCCGTCCAGATACGGAAGGCAACGTTGTTGTGTGCCGATCCAACACGCGCAGGCCACTTTCAATTAGAATCATTCGCCAACGACGTTTTCCAACTACTAACCAGCTAGCTGTAGGATTTGCAAGGAACGTTTTGTATTTATTTATGCGTTGTTTAATTGCCGTGGAATATTGCACAGCCGACGCAGGTACGTCGGCCTTTTTGCTATTGCTCCGACTCTCCAATCGCGTGCAATTAGATGTCATGAGGAACCATTCGCTTTCCTTTCTTGCTACCAGCGAGAACTTCTTCACCAATTTACCCGCTACGTTGTTTTACACTTTTTCATCATCTCCTCACCTACTTAGGTCCAGATTATTATCTGTGAAAGTATTCTCGCTCACGCATAGAGGAACAAAACGAACCTGTTCAAGTCCTAACAACAAATCCGAAGGAACTCTATCGGGTATATCTCAAAGATGAAACCTTCGGCTATACTGTATCGAAGAGTTTGGACGTTGATAGAACTTGAAGATCTATCATTATGGGAAAATGATATTGATTTCTGTAACTCATGCGATCATGGGGTTCACTTTGATGATGGTTTACCGAGGTAGCGGCATGAATAATAGATGACGGACTTGGAAAGTATTGAAAATTGTAACAGAGACGAGTTAATGTTTCCACAAGATCGCCGTTGCAGCGGTTGTTGTTAATCCTATGATCTACTTTTTTCCACTTTACAAATCACGTTACGGTACGTGACTCACGCGACAGGCACATTTTCCCATAAAATTTAGCTCGCGCTACTTATCGTTAAATCTTACAACTTCATTTTGTGAAACAATAATTATAGTAGAACGTATACAACACTGACCTGAGCACGGAATATATTCCTGCTCCGAGATGAAGAAGTATATTTCAATTATTTCAATCACAGTAGAAAATTCTTCGTCATTACTGTTCTCACAGAGATATACCATAACCATCGTGCTGTACACGGTGTTCCACTACTCTTCGCGCATATTCTTAACGTTTCAATACGTCAAGTGTAGATAACCATTACCCGACTTTACTCGGGTACTCAGATGTCGTCAGCAGTCTAGGAGACGAAAGGGGTTAAAATTGGGGGAGGGGGTTAATCGTGGATTGGAGGAAATATTCGAATTGAATTTAGCACAACGAATGATGTCTGGAATTGTAAGATGAAAAGTAATTGTTATTTTGGTAAACGCGTCTATAGAAG
The DNA here is from genome assembly GCA_944452935.1 of Rhogogaster chlorosoma. NCBI lineage: Eukaryota > Metazoa > Arthropoda > Insecta > Hymenoptera > Tenthredinidae > Rhogogaster > Rhogogaster chlorosoma. Next base: position 27,614,994 of record OX101797.1, read on the forward strand.
CGCCTCTCACGAGCTGAGTATAACAAGATCCCTCGTAATAATCGTCATTTCATAATTGCATTGTGTCTGGATATTTGCGTTCGACAGTTCTGAGCCCGGCTCAATTTTCTCGTCGTTGAACAAATCTCGAGAGAAATCTGAGCGAGTAAATTGTTAGACTAGCTGTTCCACGAGAAACTGGGCAATTCGGGCAAGGCGAGATCGTATATCCAAGAGTTGGTTGACCAACTCCTTAGCCGTTCCGTTATTCCGCATTCGGTTTGAAGACAATAAATAATTATTATTGCGAAAATCACGACTGGCTGCCGCAAATGATCTCGCGGAAATCTTCCTACTAGCTGCAACAACTCGCCCGAGGAGTTTTTACGCAATCGAAGCCCGCGGGGTCGCCCAGTGCCGCGCAATGCGCTTCGGAGCTGGAGATCACAGATTAAACAACACTCCGGGTCCGTCTCTTCAATAATTACCCAGGCCGGGTAATTGCCGCAATCTGAGTAGGTACGGCACGCAGTGGCTACGATAATTCAACCAATGGTGATTTCGAATCAGATTACCCTGCACCAGAAGTTGCGCCGCTGCATGGCTCGCTAGCGGCCAAAGTTGGAATTGGTTGAATCGGAAATTGAGCCCGTGTACAGGCTGCCGAGACCAGCGGGTAATTTCAAACTGTAAACTCAGTATGGGTTAGGTCAGATCGAGCCGTTCCGAGTTTTGCTACGTTAGGCGAGTGCCGTTGAGTTAATAATATTCCGTAAATCTTCCGCTTCACCTTCGGTAAAATATCCCGACAAACTCATTAAATTTCTCTAATATAAATTGAGAAGTAAACTAAATTTCGAGGATTAGCTAGAAGTCTTGCATCATGTTCCGTAGCCTCCGATTTTCGAAGACTATATACCTATCTATCGGAGACATGTTTGAGTCCAAGGATCCGAGAGGATCGCGGGCGCGTTGCATGGTGCGGAGAAGGTTGATTGCCACGTGAGAGGCTGGCGACTAATAAATCCGAGTCCATAGGACCCAGCAACCCCTCGGAAACATTATTTTCGGGTTTGGCTTGGTCATCAGTTTGTAATTAAAAGCTCTCCTGACGGGACCGCGGCCTGGTCCGTGTCATTATTTTGGTCCGCGCGGCGCCAGGACCCAGTATCTCATATTCTCATCCTTCTACAAAAATAACACACTGACGACGGACTCTATGTACCGGGTGTCGAAAAGATTCTTCCGAAAAGTTCTCAGCGAAAAAACAAATAGCTCTACGCCTTCGCGGAACATCCGATAACAAATGCTACAGCTTTTGCCTGAAATTTCAACATCTTTGGCAACTCGGATTCCGAATGAAAATGAAAAATGAAAAACAACTCGTTCGAAGAGGGATAAAATGGTGTAAATTGTCTCGTCCCGTTCGCGAGATGATCCCCAATTATCACCCGGTATAACCGTGGCTTATAGGCCGGTGCGTGTCTGGAGGCCTTTCTTAAAGTCCCGTCCATGCAGATGGGTGGGATACCGACCGCATTTTATTTACGGCCACTGGGACAGTTTTTAATTTGTTCTCCCTTAGGGGGGAAGGAGCTTTGGGACTTTGGGACGTTGGGACGCTCTCGGGACGGTCCTTGGGACCGATGCTTCGGCTTCGACTTCGGGTTCTCCTTCGGCTACGGTCCGGAACCTGTTACCTGCTAGTTGTTAGGACCTGGGTAGGCGTTTCTGTGGTCTTCGGGCAAGGGGGCGTGCGCGCTTGCTAATAAATCCTTAATTATAATTGCGCGAACGCGTGACGGGAATATCTCTCTGATTTAATTATCGATCGACGCCTATCATTGCCCGGTAATTATCCTGATTCCGAAGGCTTCGGCGTACGTAAAGTGACTTGATTTTCTCCAAATTTTTATCCGATCGAAAGAGCCGCTCATTGTCAGTCCGGACTCTAATTCAAAAGATCCTTGATCCCCGCGTTCAAACACTAACAATAAGAATAAGTCGCTTGCCTTGATCGGTAAAAGGACAAGGATCAGTCTATCAACGTACCTATACATATTTCGTACACTGCCCGCCAGGCTTCTCACGTACCTGAATTGGGCTAACAGTGAGAAAAAGGTGGGGGCGTTTGGCCCAGACGTTGCCAAAACGATCTCATCTCCGCGGGCTATTGGGGATAGTTTATATTCGGCGTTGTCAGTTCTAGATGTGTGAATAGACCGAGCTGGGTCGCAGACGCAGCATACCAACACACGCCCAGGCCCGTCTGCATAAAGATTTTTTATCATTACCCGCATGGGCCACGAATCTGTCAAAATGTCGTAGCGCAGTTACGTTAATTACAGTTTCGGGCCTTTGGTCCCTAATAATTATAATAATCTAAAGACACGCCTCTTTGCTAGTCGAGATGGATGGACAGTGGAATTCTTTGAGATTGAACCGATTCCAAGGGAACACTTAGACCATGTTCCTAATTGGCTTGTTACAAAACTTAATCCGGTACCGCATACATTGCCCAACGCGAAGTGTAATCGCGTCTTTTACAACCGAAACCAAGGGATAAGGACAAGGCAGGGATAATAGTGAAATCGATCACGTCCCTAATATGATCTCAGGGTAAAATTTAGCTCCACGATATACAACACGTGATATTTGAGTTACGGTAAAATTGACAATTTTTAAGGAATAAAACGCAACGGACCAAGTATCCCCCATGATAAAATGTCCCACTGTTGCCTTACTATAATAAGGGTCACGTGCGACCCGTGGGAGGTGGTCGCGTAACGGACGGGCACCGTTTCAACGTGACTTAGAAATCGATCGTTGAATATTATATGCTCGCATAAATCTCCGCGCTATTGTATCCGCAGTCGATTCAGTTTTGAGCTAAAGGATATCTGTCCTATTTCCACGAAGAGTTGTCACTTCAATCGACGACCTTCTACTACAGCTTGCGTCAATCCCTTCAATAGACGGAAGGACAATTCCCCATCGATTCATGTCTTGTTTTCCCATTCTGTCTATAAGTAGCTACAGCGAATGTTTTTTCGCTTATTGTATCCGGCAGGCAATCGGGACTCTGGAAATTCACTTGAAAACAGGAGCTACAGACGTGGGTAAGGATAATCGCGATTTAATCCGCGGTCTTCGATGAAAACCACTGAAGTCGGTGAGCCGTTGTCATTAAGGCCCCGCGCGGTTCTCTCTTTGTTTCTCGGGCTAGAGTTGGGTCCGGTCGACGGGTGGAGGATCCGCGGGGGTCCCGGACCGTCTGTCATCTCCGAACGACTAATGGCTGTTTCACGGTGCTTCGTTATATTTTCTAAATGTAAATTCGTACACGGTCGTCGGCTCATGTGCGACTCATATACAGTATGTACCTATCTAAAAACTACGGTAGAATATATACGACATACGACGAACCGCCCGAAGCTTTTGTAAAACCAAAACGGACCTCTTCACTCAGCTCACCGACTAGAATTGGCCGGCTCACTGATTGCACGCGACAGTTTATGGTTCTGTCTCCTCCCAATGGACCAATTAGCCGTGTAGCTTCCAAGAAGTAATTGCGAGTCTTGCGTGTTCCATCGCGTCTCTTATAGGTACGCGTCATTTTTATCCCTCCAGAAAATTAAAAAAGGTCTTGTAACTCCACCTGCATTTTTTCATTCTACTTACTTCCATAAAAACCTTGGCTAGTCGTTTCGGATGATATCATTGGGAAAACAAAAAAAAAAAAAATGAAGATCTTTATCCCACGCCGAGTCTTGATGATATTGATTAACGATAATTTGGTGGAAAAAAAATTGTTTGGCAAAAATGACCACCACGATATTTCGCGCGAGGCGACCGCGACCGTACCGTGCCGTGGTTATTATCGGTCGCTGGTCTTTTTGTCCATCCTCCAGCAACGGGTCCAGCAGGTCCATTGTCTCGAGAAGATTACAACACGTCCACGGTGCTTATAATATAGGGAGCCCGCCGGGCCGCCTATCGTGCCTCCACTATACGCACAGAGACACACTCTGGAGGCGGTCCCCAGTCTTCCCCAGGCACGGGGCCCCGAAGGGGAACAAGGCCCAGTTAATGGGATCGCCGCATCGCCCGAGCCCTTTTAGGGCCCCTCGGTACCCCGCCGAACCCCGCAAGGACGACGACAGCCGACCAGATTCGAGGGCCAATTGGACGTCGCTCGACGTCGCCGCGCGGACAACCGCAGAAAAACTAAACCAATTTGAATTCCTCTTGCCTATTACCAATCGTCGGGGCGGTCACACAAATTGCTTTCGGCGAGCTATACCTACACACCATCGACGAATTGCCGCGCTTGAATGCCTGAATTTATACGACCCGGACCCACCGGTTTGAATTTGCCACCGAAAAACAACCGATAGAATGGAAAAGGTTTTTTTTCTTCTAATCTTACCCCCGAGCGGTCATTCGGTGTAGGAAAAACTCGGACTGGCTAGTCTGGACAATCGCGTAGCGTCAGTTTAGGCTAATCGGTTTTTTTCAACGAAAATTGCGAATTCGCTCGTGTAATGAGTGTTCAGCGTTTCCACGAAAGACAAGCGAAAAAAGAGGAGCGAGAAAAATAATAAAGGACGAAATATATACAAAGGGAGAAGCGAAAGGAAGAGCCTCTGCAGAAAGGCGGCGTTGCGTGGCTACATAAACAACAAAAGGACAATATATATAGAAATTCCTTCGATACCTCATTACGTTGTGACTAGCAATTATTTTATGATTTATACATCGCGTCCTCGTTGGTCGCCATTCGTTAGACGGCTCCGCGCTACCTGGCAATGTCTTGTCCACGTCGTGGAGTTCTTAAAGTAATAAAAAACCTCTGGACAATTCCAGTCCCGTTTTCGCCAGGTACCAAATTAGCGGCAGACACAATGGCATTCTGCCGGGCTCGTATCTTGTCAACGAGTTCCTGCAGCGACGCTGCAGCGACGGTCCCCCAATAACCACGTCGGGACTTCGGCGCAGAGCACCGTGAAACGAGACACTCAAATTCGCCAGCTGGCCAATTCAAGCCAACTTTGCGAGCAGATAGAGGGACAGTTTATCATCTACCTTCGCTGTATCGCTAAGATGACAAACCAGCAATTGCCCAACTTATTATTGGTTATTGATCGGTTATTCATTCAAATGAATGCAGATTACCGACGCAGCTTTTCAATGCTCACCTCCCAGTTAGTCCCAGCAAAGAATAAATTGCTACCGGGCGTGCGCCAGCAGTTAGCAGGGTTGTTTCAAGGCTCTTCCCGACACCAGGTCGATTTACGATCTCGAGTACGGGAGTGAAGGAATCGGAGAAGATTTTTCGAAATCGCGGATGGTAAGGATTCGAAATTATTTCTTGTTATATCGGGCAGAATGGTAGATAGGCTTGAGTCCGTTCCTCGTTTTTGGGGCGGGTTCGAAAGTAGAACCGAACCAGACCCGTCCCACGCGTTCGAATTAAATCCCGCGCGTCTGGTTAGTCTTGATTTATCCCCGTGAATCAGTCTTACTTCTTTTGTTTCGTCGAGCCGACTGCCATGCCGCTGCCTCCATCCCCTTTGTAATGACCCCTGGAGTCGTGAACGAGGACGACGCGTAGCTGCCTCCCATATCCCGAGAGTCGAGAGCCTTCTAACAAATGCGCCCTTTCGAGATGCCCTTCTGCCGCTAGTCTACGAGCTGGTCACGTTTGATGAGGTTACATTAGTTTATGAAACACGTGATGGAAGTTAGGTACAGGTACGCGGTGAGTGACTTTGTTGTGACTTCCACGGGGTGAACGGGCAGATCTGTCATCCACTTCAGCTTCTACAATTGCCGATAGATTGTCGGCGGATAAGGAATTACCCTCTTCGACAAAGACGTCGGACTGAGGTCATTACCGATCCTTTTCCTTTCTTCTTCTTCTTTTTCTTTTCTTTTTTTAAACCCCCAAGTAGCGTAAGATCTTTCTTCAGGTAACGGGTACGATTGAGTACTTCAATATTGAGTTTCGTGGCATATCATATCGACGTCCCATACCAATAAGGGCACCCCTAAAATTCTTCAGTCGAAAAAAGTTGCATCTCGAAATTTCTCGCCGAAGAAAGTCACATAACATATTTTCCGTCGAAAACGGTCACATATCAGATTTTATCGGCGAAGAGATTCACAATTCACATTTTTTCGTCGAAAAACGTCACATACGTTTAATTTTTTTTTTTTAATTGTGCAATTATAAAATGATAAGAAATTGTTGATGGCCACGTAGTTCGATGCCTATCCTAGATTTAGCTTGAATATTCATATGAATATGGATATACTCTTTATAACTTTTTATTTAGCACGAAATTAACAAACTGATAAATATCATATTGATAATGTTATATTAAAGATGCTAAGTATATTTTTGATGAAAATTTTTAAATGCAAACTTCTTCGTCGGAAAAGCTGACTATGAGAAGTAACTTTCTTCGAGAGAAATTTTAGATGTGCCCTTACTAGACGGGACGTCGATATAGTTTCGTCGTGTAATATCTAATCACATGTCATTATAGGGTTCAGGACTTCGTCTGACTTCGTTACATCGGTTTTCTTTTGTGCAAATGCTACGATTTCACTATTATTTGTAATTATACTGTAATGGATTCGCGGCTAAAAGACTAGGTAACAGAAGTCGTTCTGTGAGATTGAATTGTACATGTCTGCTATAATTTTTTGCATGATTCGCAATTCACCGTTGACAAGCCAATTTCCGGAATGATTATTGTAGTTTTTTAGCCTCAATTTCATACAAGGTAAAATTAAGGTTCGACGTCATTTGGTCACAATTTTCTGAATTGTTCAATGTATGTTAATTTAGTTATGCAAAAACCACTCGACTTTTACCTTTGGTAAAAAATTTTCAACGCAAGTCTGTCAACCTTTCCTTTTACCAATTGTTCAATAATGTTGTTTTCAATGGTCTCGACTATAAAGTCAAATACACAATAAGAAGTTCTTTAATTCTAATTTTAATCAACTACGATAAATCTTGATCAGGTTTAAGTCATTCCTCAACCCAGGTCCTCAATTTTATATCAGACAGGGTTAAGTGGGAGAAACTGAAATTGTTTTTTTGTCTGATCCCAGTTCAGAAAATATAGGTAAAACGCTATGATAAACTAGGTTTTTGAAGAAGTCTTTCAAAAATATTTATTTTCAGTCGTAGAAAGGTTTCCGAGGTCGAAAAAAATGCATTTGCAAAAAAAAAAAAAAAAAAAAATTGGAAACTTCTAATGTACACCTACGCAGACATAAACGTGAGTACCCTCTAAAATCTAGGCTTATGGAATCGCTTTAGGCGAGTTAACTGAAAAGAAACGAGTCTGCTTAATCTATCTTGAGAATATTTTACCGCATAAGTACAAAACTTCACATTTGCCACATATAATACATGAAAGTTGAGGGAAGATCCTACTGAAACTAAAAACTTCATCATTTTTCTTATAATTGAAATTACTTATAGATGGTGTGAAAGTATACTTAGAAACTGAGAAAATCCTACCCTGAGCTTACAGATTACTTAAGAGATGTAGAAGTTACGTAACATTCAATGAGAAACATACTGAACTTCAAAATGCTTCTTGCGTTATAACTTCAATCGTATCATATTTTTATTCAACCAAAGCCTTCAGCACACTAAGGCGAAGAAATCCGCGGAACAAATTTGAGATTAAATTACTTGTTTTTTTTTTTTTAAATAGAGATTTTTTTAACGATTTTCCTTAATGAAAATTTGTCCCCGTCTGAGATAGATTAAAATTATCCGTTTGCAGTTCAGATTGAATTTATATATACATTGTTTGTTCACCTATAAAAATATATTACATTGAGTTTGACCTGGCTGAGTTTAATAAGATGATTAAACTTATTACGTTCTTTTCATTTCTATTTTTTAATTTGTTTTAAGGTCAAAACGTTTTATTGCAAGCCAAGCCAACCTAACCCATTCCACATCCAATATCACATCGATAAATTGAACAGAGTGTCGTTCACATTCTTTTAGAAGCTTTAAGTAATTCTAATTATTATTTATCAACGAAATAACGAAATTGTCTTGTTCATTGTTCTTGACCATGAAAATCAAATCGAGATGCGTGACGTATATGTACTGATTTTTTTTAAATTTTCGCTCCACTTGTTGAACGAAGAAAATTTGACGAAAATGAATCGGAGCTGAAAATACTTGGCCTACGCAAAAAAAAAAAAAAAAAAAAAATGGATCGACGATTTGAATAAAAATTTTATACCCAAGTATAGATAACCGTTTCCAAGAAGGAATCTTATCAAGTTTCTTCGAGACGGACAACTGTGCTTGTATTATGCTTTGCCAACAAACTGGAAGAGCTAATTAGCAAGCTATAGCCGATAGCGTGACATGTCGTTGACGCGATAGCGGCGTGAGTGACATGTCGTTAGTTTTGTCTTCTAGGATAACCCCGGCAATGAACCGTGGTAAATTTCTTTTCATTTTATGTAGACAAGTGTATACCAAGAGTTAAAAAAATAATAACAACATCATCGTCATCGATATCAGGTTGTCCGAATGAAAGGAATACACAACATACATACGAGTATCGAAGTTTCCGAGAAATTCATTGTCGGAAGGGCCGCGATTGATTAGTATAATATTTCAACTACTGTCGTCAATTTCTACGTATATATACATACGTAGAGAAAAGTTGGCATGAAAATACTCGCCGACAGATCAATTATTCTAACTAGAACATTTCCGTTCGCTCTTACGATCCATAGATTGACGTGAGCCAAATCGAAGGCGTTCATAATTCCAATTGAATAATTTCAGAGACTTTGACTACGCACATATATACACGCATATAAATATATAAGCCCAGAAATAATTACACTGACTCGACTAATGATTAAAATCTGATCGACGCTACGTCACCCAGGGACTTTCGACGCGCCTCTATTGTTTCAGAGACTTGTGCTGGTCAACCATCAGCGGTCCAGCTCTACTCATCAATATGGAGTAGCCGCATCCAATCCCGAAACAGCCCTCCGGCAGCCCTTTTGAAGGTTACGAGGCGGGCTACGGACTGTCATTCATTTGATTGGCTTTTAGAGTTCTTTGTCTTTTTGATCCTCTCGTTTCTTCGGTGTATATAGATGAGGGACAGCCTCGTTCTTCTCGTTCTTTTTCCCCGGGTTCGTTTGCGGAAGGCGTCTAACACATATGGGCTTGTGGCGATTTGCGAAACGAAAAAAACAAACGAAAAAAAAATAAATAAACTGAAAAAAAAATCATTCCAGACTCTCTGTTTCCCAATCGAAATAGTAAGCGATATTTCGGATGAATGAAGAATGCGCTCACGTCAACGAGACGACTAATGACACGACAAGAATGATCTAACCACCCCATGCGGTTCTTGCGGCTGGATCCTAACAAAAAGTGAGAGAACTAGACAAAAAAACGCAGGTTGACTCCGAGCCCGTCGACTGGACCGCCGGTTCTGGTCATCGGCATGGTCCATCGCCCCCTGGTGACATCTCCCATTCTTCTCGGCACACCATTATCAGGTCAAAGCTGCCGCCCCTACGGGACGCCAAGACTTTGGCGCCGCGGTGCTCAAAGCATCCCCAAAAACCCGGAGTGATCGTACACGAAATTTCCGACCGTTTCCTTGAAGATGTCATTCCGGTTTAGCCTCTTTGATATTTCCCTCTTTTGCGGTTGTATCACGAGTTGCGGTGCGATTGAATCTTATTGCTACACAAAAGTCGACTGGATCGAATACCTAATTGATTTCATTTCGGGTCAAATCCGGGCGATAATAGCAGCGCCGATTGCGTTGACCGGAATATTTTCGATAATTATTGTTACTGGTCAATAATTAAGGAAGTTCGAGCGGTCGTTACGGCCGAACAGATCTGCCAGGCGAGTAGAAAATTGGAAAGTATAGAAATTGAGTGTTTCTTTGTGAAGGTAAGCGTAATGTCCGTTTTATGGATATCGGATCGTGGAAATGAGCCGCGGTTCTAACAATTCCTGATAATCGCCGCGGCCATTATACTCGAGTCCCGCTGCAGTTATCCTGGGATAGAAAAGGCCCCTGAGAACCCTCGCCCGAAGTTGTGTCACCGCAGGTATGTATACGACCCGGTGTCGATCGTGGCTCGTGCCGACCCGGACAGCAAGTGGTGGCCTAAGAGATTGCTATCTCCGATCGAGCGCACGCCTTGAACAAGATTACACGAAGACCCTAAGGTCCAAAAGACCGAGATACGAGTGTTTGCGCCTTTCCTAATGGCTATGCTGATCTATCGGGACTCGTAAAAAGCATGTCGTTTCAATAAGTCTCAGTAGAATGGTGAGTCCCTGGTGATTCGACACGACGGGGAGCCCGCAGTCACGTATTGTGGTTTTGGGGCTGACAGGTCCCGAATTTTATGCCGTGTTTCTTCGACTTTAAATAGAACGATGAAAATCTTATCACCCCGATGACTCGAGGTGACGATGAGAGAAGAAAATTCCGCATAAATCAGTACTGATGAGCAGAATAATTCCGGACTGCGGCAGATCGGTCGAGCGTTCGCGTAATAACACACACGGCACACAGCCCGAGGCGGAAAAAGAGAAAAGTGTAAGCTAAACGCTGGGACAGAGGGGATATAGCGAGGGAAAGAGAGATAGGGCGGGGAGAGGAGCAAAGAGACGAGTAGTGGTCCAGAGAGTGAGAGAAAGAGAGAGAGAGAGGATATGGTGGCGGGTAATGCATGCGATTACTCGGATCAATGGGCTATGGCGCTATTTATGACTCTATCAGCTTGTGGGTATATAAAACCACTGGCCAGACTCACACCTGGGGTTTCGTCGCCCTTGTACATTATACCTATCTCGTATTCCATGCCGTGCTGTGCAGCTCTTTTTCCTACGGTGGAATAAGTCTTGCCTCGTGAGAGCCTCTTACTTCATCTTCGGGGGGTCGCGCTTGGGAACGAGGAACGCGTATAGTTCAACTGATATAATGATCGAATGGAAGTCAATCGGTAAAGCATTCGGTAAAGCACATCGCGTGTTTTTAACAGGAATAATACAGAGAAGAAATGCACCGGTATCGTACGTGTAACACTTTAACGGAGAAACACGATAACTTTGGGATGGTCAAAGACAAACACGTCGTTCTTCATTTCGAATAATCTGACTCTTATCAGAAACTCATATCCACTCTGTGACACAAGAATAATTGACGACATAAATTTCAATAAGCCATACACGCGTATACTTCAATTGAAGACGGCATAACGAGGTAAAGTTTCTTCTAGATTCAAAGGACTGTGGAGTGATGGTCAAGCTACCGTCTGATCAGTCCCTAATAGGCGTATTATACAAACGAGTGTAATGCCTTGATATTCCGAAGCGTATTGCAGCGCGTGGGAGGGTATAATGGTCAACCCAATTAAGATACCATTAGCCAGGGAACATTTACATGTTAACGATAATAGCAGGTATGATACACGTTCTCTCAGGATGGTTAAATATCATTTTCTAAACACGTACGACGAGGACGCGGTACGATACGACCTAAAACTGAATCGATTGCGAACATAGAATGACCGGAGGGTTATCATGTTCTAAAATAATCAGAAATCGAAGGAGCATACCTAATATCGAGTCGATCTTACGCTAGCAGCATCTCAGTTCCATCTTCGTTTAATACATTATGCCTAGATCTTTTCGGATAAAATAAATTTGACCCCGATGCGTGCCAAAAGTAACAATTAAGGAGGAACGACCATGACGGTTATGACTTATGACTCGTGATTACAGAAAGGTTCGAGGTTTGCCGACGTTCTCGGGTCTTTCAATTGCTACAATAAAACTGGGTCATTTCACGCAATTTCGAGGTCGTACAAGTAGGTATTCATACGGCTGCGTGGCACTAGTTCTTGGCTTTTAGGGTTCGTCTCGCTGAGTAAACTCACCGGGTGGATTAAGGGTGACGACTATTACCCCGCAGGGATGTCGTTTCAGAACCGCCTGGCATTGTTTAGTTACCGATGTATATATCCTTTCCGATTGTTATAACTGGATGAAAATGTTGTTTCGGCAGGGTGCAGGTTATGTGATGGGAATTTCTACCCCAATTATGTTGCCTTGTCAACTCGTTCTTCGAGCAAACCACGGCGAAAGAAACTCTGCAAAGTTAACAAGAAAACGGAGTAAAACAACGGCACATGGTCTCAGGTCTACAAGTTGGTTAAACTTCTCCCAGGTCTCCTAGCTCCGGGTTATCAGGACTTTTATCCAAATAACTTCAGGCGGTCTCACCACTGTTCTAAGATAACGAAGTGACGCTGAAAATCCGGGGAGAAAACCCGAGGAAACAACCTTAAGTTCGAGATTACGACTTCGGATTTTTATCTCCAAGGTAAATCGGTTCTTCATTCTCATTGATAAGAAAAACTCGGTTCGAAATCTCCGGTTTTTGAATCTCGCCGACTTCGAAGCCTTCGGCGAGCAAAGATCGACGACTTCCACGTCGACGAACGTCCGCGTGCTATTTAGCACGTGCGGTTCGAGGCAGACATTAGCAGCTGCCAATGGGCCAAGATGTTGTCTCTTGCTAATCAAAAGACGCTGAACTAATTATCCAGTGCTAATTGAGCGCCGCGAGTTCCAGGACCTCTCTCTGGCTCCCCCCACCTGTTATGCAAAACTTGTCCTTCTGAATAATGCATGTCTGGTATTTTGCGCCAGAAACTAAATGCACTGGCTATTCGGCGGTCTGCAGGTGAAAATGTGGCGGTGGGGACGTCGGCGTCGAGGAGGTGGGCGTAGGTCGGTTATTAGAATGATTTATTCCCAGTGGACTGTCAAGTCTCAGTGCACCCCAGAGATCGTTCGACTCGGGGTAGTTGGGCTATGCTTCGCGTCTACCAGCCAGCTATTATTAAATGCTACTGCAAACTAGAGTCAAAATAACAGTAGGTATATGCTAATTCGGTACATACACGTAGCAGCAAGTGGCTATCGTTCCCTAACATTCGATAATTGCTGCCCCCGTAGTTATACGTCATTGTTAAATGTCAGACCGGCTTCCCGCGGTCGGGTCGTGTCCATTCGTATGAAAGCGAGAACGCGTCGGTGTAATGAATCATCAGAATTTTCTACGAGGGTCCTTTTGCCCGCAGATATACAACCGCAGCTTGTTTGTATGAGTATTAATAGAGATTTAACGTGGAAACGTTCAACAACCCTTCATTCCTATTTCTATATCTCTCGTCGGACCAGCCGTGAAACTTTTGCTGATTAGCAGCCGTTTACCCGAAATTAGAATCGAGACTCGGCGCAATTGGCAGTGTCCAGTTAGGTAAGGTACATGCATACATTTTCCGCGTTTCCTGGACGTACCAAACTCTCGGCTATTATACTATGTAGAAACACCAAGCCTGGTGTATTTATCCGCCTAATTCGAGCCGCAGCTATAGTCGTTTACAAGAGACCAGGTGTCGGGCACATAACTCGACTTGGCGTCTGCAGCCGACTGGTGTAAACACGCTTTATAAAACGCCCGATCCTCTAGTGACACTAACGAATTGTATTGTTTGACAAAATCCGGTCTGTGCATCTCTTCGGTGTGATGGCTATGCCGAAAAGAAATGAAGAGTTAGATGAGAGAATACACCTTGTGGATTCTGCAGCGAGAATTATTGAACTGTTACACTGACAGGGCGACCGATTGATTATTGTTTCAACGATTTGCGTAAGAATTTTATAACGTGCAGGGCGGGCTTGTGGTTATTTAAACTTTTTCTTCTTCTTCTTTTTCTTCTTCTCTCCATATTTCTTTTAATCGTTAAAACTTCGACGTCACCGGGACAGCTGGTAACCGTTCGGGACAGGGGCTGACCGAGACGATGACGTCGTTACCAAAGAACAATAGACTAACGACTCGCCCCTCGAAACGGCACACGTTGCACACTCACATACTCGATACTACAGCCTCACACCATACCCTACACATATCACTATTTCCCAGAGTTTCGGGTTGTGGATAGTAAAACCCTTGAAAAATAAGAAAAAGAAGAAAAGCTTCTTTTCCTCGAACAGTTTTCTCATAGAAGTCAAATGTTCAAGATAGAATAACGTTTCTACATTGATTACATCATTTTCATCAAAACTGAGCATTTCTGTCAGTCTCACTCCGTTCCTATATCAACTAGACCTTTCTTTGACTGCAAAAGCAAATATCACCGACTGGCCAAAATGAATTGGTAAAACATGAGCTGTGCACTTTTGTTGCGAAAAATTGCATAGAAATGTAAATCATTCTTCAGTTTGAAGGAACATATATAGACGCAAGGTGCCCTATCATTGCGGCCAACTCGTCAATTGATATGTCTTCCTTAGGGATACAAAATACCTGAAAAATAGATGAACAGACAAATTCTGTGAACTTTTCTACGTCTCGAAGTGCATGGTAGGTATACTAGCCCCGAGTTTCCAAAAGTTCTGTGCAGAAACGGTGAGAAAATGCAGTAGGTACCGTATTGAACCGACTTCGAAAGTACGGAATCAATTACGTAAGGTTGTTTTCGTTCTACACTACAGAGTTAGTAATTATCGGGTAAACTTTGTTCTGGAACGGGATCAAGTCACTGCAGTGGGTAGGTACCTATACTATACTTTGCTATTCGAGATTGTTCGGTTTATTGGCTTTAACCAGCCGTTTTGAATTTCCATGCACTCCTCCGTCGAACCGCCCGCCTCGAGTTCCGACGAACTTCCGAAAGGTTATTGCGTCTGCGAAGCACAGGAAAAGAAGCGTACCGAAATTTCGAAATATCGTACCGCAGCTAACTCGCGTTGAATCGCACATATTATACTTCTTGGGTAAAAATAAGTAAAGCCAAATGTAATACCAGGCGACGATAAATTAAGGCAGCTTATCTCGACGCAACATATGCGAGACTCGCGGAGAAGGTCTTCGGTGCATCCGGTGGCCGGTAGGTCACCCGAGGGATGCAGCTCTCCGGCCTTTGGCCATAGACAAGCGATCCTCTGTGCCTGGACCCCCCTGGGCCCGGAGCTTCTCTGCGGTGATCATGGTCTCTTGTTTTTGTCATTTCACCCGTTGACGGGGGCCACTATGTGTGAAAAAAGCCCGACTCCAGTCCGGAGATGAGAGAGCATTGCTCTGTGCGAGGAACGCGATACTCGCACGTTGTTTTGATAGCACCCTTAGCGTGTTTCTTTAGTATAGATTACGCCATGGAAAGAGACCCCCCTTGGTCCCATCGCCGCATATAACCACGGGCCATTGCAGGCGACGCGTAACTAACCTGACACACCGTAGAGGATCGAGTCACTCCGAGACACTGGCTTCATTCATGCTCCCGACCGACGTCTTATTATTAATTACGTAGCTCTGAGCAAGATTTAGAGGAATATTGTAAACGAGTTGCACTAGAAGATGTGGCTTGGATTCGTAGTTCTATTCGTTAAAGCTTGAACAGTAATTAGAGATCTTTTTTCACGCTTCAATGCCACGTGATCCGACTTACCAACTCTAATTGTAAGCCTCGTTAACTGGTACATATAATTATATAGGTATGTATATTCACGAGAAAATTAAGCCACATTTTTTCTTCATTTTACATAAAACAACATTTCAACAGTCAATGAGACAGCCTATGGGATTATATACGTGAAATTTTGGGCGGTGAAAGACTGCTGATGAAACCACTGTCGTAAATACTTGACACTCAAAGTTTGCGGTTGATTGTCAAGATGTCAAGTCAAATTTTAAAAAATAAATAGAAATTTCGATCGTTTTTCAGCAATTCGCCGTGGAAAAATTTTGATCTAATTACGTCAAGTTTGAACTTTGGATGTCACGGTTTCAAATTATTCCAATCCAAGTCCTGAACTGGACGAATTTCGTACAGGAATTTGACAATGTTGACCGAAAAGGATTAAAAAAACCAAAAAAAAAAGAGTATTTTCACATTCGTGTCTTTTTTGTTTGGAATATTTCAGATAGAGAAGAAAACAAGAAGGGATTTGGTCGAATTTTCACGAAGAGAACGGACCTGTCAAAAAATCCTCTGACTTTAAACAAATAAAATGTATGTCGTGGTAATAATCTCTAAAGAAAAATCGTTGGGTATCTCGGTGCTCGGTGACTTCGCAACGAAGGGTTATCTCAAATATGGGCTGGACTATGACATCGATCAGTCTAAGTCGGTGCAGCATCAGCTACGTCACTTACGGAGTTAATTATTAATGCCTTCATAAACTAGAGACTCGAATCACTGCATTGGGTGAAAAAAAACCTAGAGGAAATTCATGTACGTGTATAGCGGCATACAAGTGTAGATTATTTCTCACATGGATATCGCCAAAGCTCGTCAGCTGGCAGTCCCATAGATATCTCATCGCCATAAAGTGACTTGAGACCCACCATGCATACAGTTTTTTTTTTCTGATTTTTTTCCTCTTCTTCTTTCTTCCTTTCCTCTTTCATTTAGTCACCTAATATATTGAAATTGCAGTACGTCGCCAAGTTTTACGACGTAAACAAAGTATTGGTCGGTATCAGTGCGGCTGTCACCGTACAGATAAACACTCAATGACAGAGGCCAGGTCTGCAGGTCTCTGAGAACTCTGAAGAAAAAAATCACGCGCTCGACGATGGCAGTAGTGGTGGTGGTGGTTATCTTGACGAATCTGTCAGACGTGTGAACTCTGTCTCTTTATATTCGTTGGCAAACAAAATTTTCGTCTTTTTATTTCTGGCTGCTCTTGACTTTGGCGTAAGTCACTCGCACGAATTTATACAGCTAACATTTCACAACGAGTGAATATATCCAATAAACTATTGGCAGACTATTTCGTCGCAAACTCGACGAGAACCGAAACTGAATTTCTATCGATTTTAAATACCGGATATAAAGGTAGAAAATTGATGATTTTCTCATGGTCTAAAAACCCGCAGGGTTTGTGGCTCCTCGGAGACCCCGGTACAGTTGGTTAGGTCCTAATTTTAATTTGCAGGACAAATTTTGCGGCGTTGCTTATTGGATTCATCTCTGTAATTCCGTCCTAAATCATCTCCCTCCGGTGTTTGTCTCAGGGCGGAAGCAGGATTGGAAAGGTGTAGGGGATAGAGTATACTATACGGGGTTGGAAGAAGAGGTATAGCAGCCGGGGGAAGAGAAGCTCTAATTTCGCATCGGGCTTGTGGATTATGCAGGCCAAGCAAAGGGTTAAGTCTCTGGGGACGAGTGTGCTGACGCGACACTATAATACACATAGACCCGGTTCGGCTCGCGTTCTAATAGAACAGATATAGGTGAGATATAGTACACGGTATATTTCTCGCTATACATAACCAGAGATATATACCTATCCACACCCGTTGGTGTAAACAGCGTCGTGGCCTAGCCTCTGGCTCAAACTATAAATTATGGCCCGTAGTTTTACCGGTCAGATAAGCAGAGCGCAACAATATGGTACACGTATATAATATACGCGATATTTGAGGGGCATAGGCTAAAGTTGTATTATAAATGTAGATCTTATACATATGTTTACATACCTATATGTATTGAATATAGAAAATGTTAGGTATAAGTATTTGTCGATAGAGGTTGTTCGAATTTTGAAGAAATTATTATATACGTGTTTGTGGCACGGTACCGCCCATATATATATACCTAGTCGGGAATCTAAATCAAATCTTGGCCTAGCTTATAGCTAGCTTGGAAAGGAAAGATTTAACAGTTCGATTCCATCGTTGGCAAAGTTGTTATGACAGTCAGCGAGCGACCATCCATCACTGAGATTTGGTCTCTGCGGACTGACCGCGGACCAACTTATCCAATATTTAAGGTTTTGTCCCTCGCGGGCCCGTTGATATATCACTCGCATTAATATATATTTGCGGGGGAGATAACTCCGATCGCCGGTGGATATACCAGCTGCAGGAAGAGGGCGAGGAGAAATCATAGAGATATTCTGACAGGGTACCGGGCCTGTGCCTACTTCTGCATGAAGAAGAAGAAGAAGAAAAAAAAAAGAGTCTCACTTTATGCTTCGACTAATTAACGAAATATCAACAGATTCGGAATTTCGTAAGCTTTGTTGGTATCGGGGACATAGATAACTCGCGGAGGTTGTGAGAAACTATTTACGTCTTCGCTGATCACGTTTGACCCGAATCGTAAATCGTTTGAGCATAACATTTCTGCAACCAATCAAATTCCATGATTTTTTGATTTTTTCACAGACGGGAAGATTGAGGGGAGGATATGTTGCCGGGGAACGATCGATCGGTATGATTTGATTCAGGGATGAGAGAATTGGCTGCATTTCGCATCGATCCGTTTAATAGCTCATGAAAAAGATTTACCACGATGTTAAGCTACGGAAACTGTAATTAAACCATCAGTCTGTGACTCTGGAAATCGTCTGCGGTCATCGTCGCAACCGAACGAACGAATGAACGAGTGCGATATACACAGGGGTCTATACACGTATGGCCCGCGGAAATCTTACGTCCGTTGAGACAACCCGACATTATCCATGCAAATATTCGGGTTAAACGACCGTTTAAGACTAACATTATCCCATCTGCGGTGAATGCCACTGCAACCATGTAATTATGGAACTGTTTCCCTTGTACTTTAATATTCTTCATCGCTCGGTTATCCACGTACCAAATCTCGCGCCTCGATTTTTATCCTCGAGCTGGTTGCATATACGTCTGACTTTCGTATTCAAACGAGACCTATCTCAGTGTTATTAGAATAACTTTTTTTCAAATCATTGCTAAGCTTTGAAGAAAGTTGGTCATGGTTCGATCGTTGGTCAAAAACGATGTAATTCCAGGGCGGAACAATTCCATGTAGAGAAAAGGTCACTATTCTATCCTTGCGAAAACGTAACGCACTGTTTCTCAACGTTTCCAAGAAAATGACTCTCAACAAAAAATGTCTGTATCCAAAAATGTAATTCATCGAATATTACTAGTCTGCTGTAATGAAAAATAATTCCTTCAAATTTGAAAAAGTTTATATCCTTTATGACAACGAGTCTTTCTTCAGAGCGATAAATCAGTGCAAAACGAAGCCCCGTAAAATCTGAAATTTTGTTTTGAAGTATTTCCAATATATTCTCTTGATGGTAAGACTGGCGTTGAATTTATCCGAGCGTAGTTTTGAGCTTTCGTTGTAAGTCACATATCCCCATCGTACGATTACAGAGTCGCTAGAATTCCATCCATCTTAATTTCAAACGCATGCACGGAGAGAAATGAATAGTAATATTTACAATGTAACATAGGAATCATTACGATGTTACATGGTAACCAGGATAACCATGGTAACCATTTATTGACTATCATGTAACATAGTAACCATTACCAGAAAAAATGGTAATGAGTCCTATTTGACATAGTATTATTTACGATTTCGGGAAAAATGAATCTGGTTACTATGTTAAAATGGTAATAATTACTATTCTTTTTTCTCCGTGTGAAACACGAGTGGTATATTATAGGTGTAGGTACCCTCGAAATCCAAGTTCACGGGAGTTCATATAATTATATGATACGGTAATAACGCCCAATTTAAATAATACGACGCGCCGTAGTTATTTCGTTTTTTCTTTCTTTTATATTATTTTTTTCTTTCATCTCTCTCTCTCTCTCCTTCTTATATTCACCATATATATTTCTCGCCGGCTCTTTATTCTTTACACTCGAAGATACCTTAACTCGCTAGAAACGATGATATCTCCGAGCACAAAATTACCGGTCTCCTGTAACTGGTCCAATTAGGCAGTTGAAGATGGTAAAATGCAAATGCATTGTACCATTATATCCCCGTCTACATAAATAGAATTTCTTATTGTCTCCTTATACTATATATTCCGCCGCTGCAATCTGACTCAGGAATATATGATACGCCTAAAATGACACCCCCGCTCATTAAATACGTCCCGTTTCTCACTGCAGGTTAAAAATCGTATAAACAATTAACCCTCAGGCGTTGATTGGATAAACCTTTATAATTATTTTAGTTCCAAAGGTAGTACCCGGCCCACACCAACGTTGTTGTCTCCGAGGTGCAATTGCCCGTGTATTTACTCCACCCTTGGGAATCTGCCGGTAGGTTTTGGTCGGGGTGTGTAAAAGTGGCGGGTTGTCTAAGGCCGGAACCCTTTCGAACAGCTTTAGAGCTCCCCCCGGCCGTCTTAAAAGAAAGGGTTAATTAAAAACAACAAAAGCTATCCGCGCCATTAGCGCCAGTTTGTATGCGAGCCCTGTTACGATTATATCCGCAGGTCTTATCGCAAGCAAGCGAGAGTATCTTCCGGCTACCATTACGTTCGCGATGCTACCCATACTAGCCCATCAGCCAGTCGGGAAGAATTAGAGAGATTCCTCGCCTCTTGTTATTGCCCGACTTACAATTGCTTCATTTACCCAAAAGATATTTAACTGGGTGTAAGTACATGCAGACTGATGAAAAACGAAAAAAAAAGAAGTAAATTCCTTGCGATCCTTCGTCGAAAGAAAAATGAAGAAAAAATTTTGCCAATGCAATATATAGCGTGGAGATGCGAGCTTTTTTCTCTTTCTTTTAATACTGAATTCGATTTGCACTCATGACTCAACCCAGACCGCATAACCACACGAGGGCTCTTCTGCGTAACTGTACCTACATACGTATGTGTACATGTAACATACCCATAGAGAAGACAATAGCGTTGAACACGCGGCGGCACGTTACTGCGCGAAAGGCTTGCACGTCGGCGCTTTTGTTGCGGTCGAAGTACTGTCAATCAACGTTGATGGGAGGGGACGCGTCAATCTTTCTACAGAGACCATGTAATGTACGACCCGGTGACCTTGTCGCGAGATAAATATTTCACGAGAATATGAAGCTGCGTGAGCAGGCTAGAATATATATTTCGTCGTCAAGAAAATATGGGACGAAAATATTTCACATAATTATACGAGACATTGAAAATCGTTACTTTCCGGCTTGATATAGTGTTAACACTTAAGTAGCGCATGAGGTTTATGAGGAAGGAGGAAGCGGTCAATAATTCTTTTCACGGATCCTCGACACTCAGGTCACGGATTCTGAGGTTGGCAAAAACCCACCGCGGCGCGACTGACAAATACGATCGCGCGAACTTTGGGCTGGTGTATTATTGAGGGGGAACTTTACCAGAAAGATGACGCCATTTGTATTCCGATATCACGTTACCCTGCCCCAAGAGGTGACCAATGTTCGGCCGTTCGTCTGTCCCAGGGTTTGGTACAACGTCGGCCAGGGAAATGACGAAAAACAAAATCGCATTTCAAAAGCCATCCTCATCGGCTAGACATTATGCTTTCTTCTTACGTTTGCTAAAAAATTGCTTAGAATCAAGAATTTTAACATCCAAAAATTGGATTCATCGAGATTACATCAATTCGAAATGTTCCCTTCAAATTTGAACGAATATTCTTTAGTGTAATAAATTTATGCAAGGCAAAACTCAAAAAAAAAAAAAAAACTGTTGAAATAAATTTCAATCGTCTCTCAAAATGCTGATAGTCGAATAACCGAGTCAAGGCGTGCGATTGGTTTGAAAAAAATTATATTCCCAAGGTATCTTCTAAAGCGAAGAGGCTCGAAATCAAGATCAGGACATTGGAGGACTTGGAGTAGCTGTTATTGGCGAGGTGGTTAGTCTGGGCCACCCATACTGCGGTCAATTGCTGGGCGATAAACGTATTATTTAATTATTGTCAGTAATTA
This sequence comes from Rhogogaster chlorosoma, assembly GCA_944452935.1. Classification (NCBI taxonomy): domain Eukaryota; kingdom Metazoa; phylum Arthropoda; class Insecta; order Hymenoptera; family Tenthredinidae; genus Rhogogaster; species Rhogogaster chlorosoma. Next base: position 27,636,789 of record OX101797.1, read on the forward strand.
TACTGATTATTATGGCGGGCATGTGGGTAATCAACCCGTTGCATCGCGCGCCATTAATTACTCAAAGGATATGACGAAAGATCCATATACAGCTAGATGTTCGCTTGATCATCTTGTCTTTATGTGTCATTAAAACTTGATGCTATTGATTGTCCGAGAATTATATACTTCCTCCCGCGGTAAGTTCGTGTATATATAAGTAATTGCTTTTTCCCCATTCAGAAAAGAGAGCGATTAATTTTTCGTTTCTTTGAAAAGTCACATAATTTGATTAAGTTTTCGAAAAGTTTTTCACCATTTAATGGGGAAACATACAATAGATTCGAACTCTGGTAAACTTTATCAGACTAGTTTGACCACTGAACTAGTTTCGCGTTGATTGGTACAGTTACAGTGATAGCCGAGACGTTGGCGTGGCAAACTGGGGTAAAATTGTTCATAAATGAATGGTGAAATAATTCCTTGTTATCGGTCGCGGTATACGTGTGTCTGAGGAAGAATATCTCGGGGGTAAATATAAGGGCGCATTTATCCTGACCCGCTAATAGATTCCCCCTGCAAAACTGAGCGTTCGGGAACTCCGGGACTCCGAGACTTGGGCTATCTCGGGATGAATGCCCCCATCCCTCCCGGACAACCCCAAGCGACACCGTTCCTCATACCGAAGCTCTTCCTCCGCTTCCATCAGCCCGGAGACGAATGGAGGAGATAAGGCGTCGCGACAATCTGCGTGTCCAAGGTGGCAATCAGGATATTCTCTTCGGCTTGTCCCACGGTTGAGAAGGGACAATAAGGGAGCACAGGGGGTAAACTACGAAAGACAAATAACACCCTCGGAGCTAGACGCCAAACGAGATCGAGAGCCAGGACCCGTCGCACATTAATCTGTATCAACCGATTCCATCAATATTTAATTGCAATCTCGGGGAGGACTGCCTACATATTTTCGCCATGGTTTACTCCGGAGTTTGCACGCGGTCTATTTCAACGTATGAGTCGTCAATTCGATAGAAAATAAAAGACAAATAGATTGCTCCTGTCATTTTGGCACTATCGAAAAGTTCCCAGAAATCGATAGAGGCTTTTCTCTCAAATAAACGTAGAGTAAAAAAAAATGTTCGGAAATTGTATTTCTAGCCCGGTTTTAGCTCTCGACTTACTCTTCGTGACATGTCGAGCAAAATGGCGTGTCAAGGTGACCCCGTTTACTTTCGTGCAAATATTTACGCGACTAGAGTTTGACGCCTGCCGTATATCGGTTCTCTTCTTTTCCCTCGTCTCGGTATTTTTTTTTTTTTAATTTTTTTTTCTTCCTCTACTTCGTGCGTCAGAGAAATTTTGGACCCGCGAATATACTTACTTCCGTCGTCGCTCGGTGCTCTAGCATGATATAATTTTCAGTCAGCCCACGTTACCGCGAAGTGGAAAGATTTATTGGTTCCTCGGTTATTGTAAAGAGCCAGCTGCCCAGCTTCGTCCATTTAAATTTCGTCTTGAAGAATTTTATCTGTATGATCGAGTCGTAACGGTCACACTTCGACACTTCGAGCAGGTTTTATGCATCGCTCAAAAGTCTCCCGGACGAATTAATAGCCATCTCATTCGCCGCTGGATATTTTCGAGGATCGCGAATTATTTTCGCAAAGTATCCGCGCGATCGGCGAAAATAGTATCTACGCTTAGGTAGACCCCAGGGTCCCCAGGCCATCGCATCTCATCGTATCCAATAAAAGTTTGCATCTCTGCAAGTAAGTTTACGGAAGACGCCACCGAACCGACGACGAGAGACGGACGCCAATGTCTCCGACGCTTGTATCGTACCGTGTGCTAGGGCTAGTGCCTGCAGAAAGGTAAACATTCCGCGGGGACGCGAGGCGTCGTAAAGCGCCGCGGCGCCTCACTGTTTACACCGCGACGTCGCGGCCCACCAACGCCGCGCCGTTTCGCGTCTCGCTTTTTACTCGGTGACTCTCACTTGGCATTTACATATCTATTTTTACGTCTTAGCCAATCTCCGTGTCTGCACCTTGTCCACGATGCTGTAAATCCAGGGCCAGATTACCGGCTAAGGGAATCATGGTCAACCCGTTTCTGATTTTTCCAATTTTTCCAATATTTCACTCTTCGTGAAATCTTTCTTTCGGAATTTGGAAATAAGATTTTGAAACGGGGGTTGAAACGTCCAGGTGCAGTCGTTTGCGAGGAGTAAGTATAAATCTTACGTCCATGCATATTTTTCGAAATTGTAAGAGTATGTAAGCGGGATCTGTATAATCGTAGACAACGGACCTATCCAACATCTGCGTATCCATCTGCGCTGGCTGAGCCCGGAGCAAGGCAGCTGAACGAGAAAAGCCCCTCGACATGAAGACATCCCGTAACACTAGGCCATATCCACCCCCGGCATGGACGCCCCGCGTTCCGTCTGCCTACGTCACGCGTAAATCATGCGAACCGTAGTTAAAAGCGACGCACTCACCCCTCCGTTAATAAACACCGCCTAAACTATAAATTACTAATAGAAGGGTGGCGCACCCCAAACGATGTCTTTGTTCCTAACGCCGCAGCGGTCTCGTCCAACCGGAAACTGGCTCCGAAAGGAGTCGCCCAATCATCGAGTGACTTTACCCAGTTTCTCGACGAGTTGTCTCGGCCCGGGGGGTGCCGGGTCCCATTAAGGGCTGGGGGTGCCTTTTAAAGCCCAAAACACGATCCTATTTGTTCTAATATGAAACCAATGCCAACGATGATACATCACGCTTACCCGGCCGCGACCAGCCTCGCCATGAATCATTTCTTAGATGCTAATGTATCAATTTATCTTCGGTCTTCGTATTAAAACTTATTTTCGGTGGGCACACGATGGTAGGCAGGGCGTTAATAAACCTTCGAGCCTAAACACGGAATTAAAATTTCAATCGAAATACGACATGCATGCGCCCCAACTGTTTACCAAAAATTATTAAAGATCCTACGACGGGCTTTCGGTCATAATTCATTCTTGCAGATTCTGGCTACAATTCCTGATGTATATCGATGGTAGATTCGAGTTACTTTGAAAACGGCAAAAACGCGCTCGCCTCGACATATCCGAGCGAAGGAACGTCCGTGTGAGAGAACGGCGATAAATAAAAAATATCGAGGGATAGCCGTGCACACATATCGGTGACTGACGCAGAGCCAAATGAAAAATGCCGAGTCTGCCGATCAATGTAAATATATTCATGACGTGGGGTGGAGGCCAGGGGGTGGCAGATATATGGGGTTCGTTGAGGACCCGATGGCACTTGGACCAAACATAACTCACTCTTTGGCAGCTCATTACAATTTAAAAAGGCCTTTGTCAGTATATTACTCAAGATTTCTGTCCTGCGGTCCATCGGCTTTCACGACTACGACGACTAACCATAATCGACTCGATAGGCTGGCGACATTTGACGCACGGCTGACATCGATGATTTCTCATACATCCATTATCCCCATACATAGATATGATACCTATATTACGTACGAGAGAATGAATCGTAAGAAAAGAAAAATACGAGGCTAGTACGAGATCGTGGAGAACCACGATTTCTTGTTATTCCGGATATCAATCAGCCGTTTATTTACAGATTAAATATCGTTTGTGGATATTTTTCAGAGCGAGTAGCGGGTAACGGGTTGAATCTGAACTGTTATAAAATGGAATGTTTGCCGAGTGAATTATTCGCTAATGATCAGTGTCCGTGGCTTGGTCGCCAAGCACGTCCGCGGTAATATATTTCGCTTCGGTTTTCCCGCGGTTCCTTTCAGACAGCCTCTTTTTCTAATACCACAATTATCCAGTATCTATCCACATGGACGATCTTTTCCCGCGAGCATTAACGAAGAACGAGCGTTCACTCGGACGAGACGATAAAGTCCGGAAATCCTTAATACTTGAGCTGATGACTCGCGATCAGAAACGTACGAAAATAACGCAAAGTCTTGGTCATCACGTCGCGGCGGCATGGCATTTTAAAGTCGCGCGTAACGTCGCCATGGGAAACGACGCTGTGGGAACTCTTAATTTGCTAGAGACGAATCTCTCGGGATGCTGGGAGAGGGAGAGACGAGAGAAGATGAAAAAAGATGGAAAATAGAAAGAGGAGGATAAAGGGAGGAAGAGGAGGAAGAGGGGGGAAGTATCTGTGCTCTTTTACCTCCTTGACGAAATCACCGGGACTAATTTTATTCGACGGCATCACGCGTTCGTTTCAAAGGGTAGACTTTTGGATCTGATACAATTAAGCCTTTGAAAAAATAAATACGAGCCCGTCTTTAAAGAATACTACTACAGGGAGGGAGCTGGTGGGATAGGTATACACAGTGGATGTATAACCGAGCGCGTCAAGAGATCAACTCGTAAATAAGGCGCGATGAGTGTAAGCGAGGAGTAGGAAGGGAACTGAATGAGGATCAAGAAATTTCTAATCTTAGTCGCGACGTGGAACGATTTGATTGACCGTGTCGAAAGGAAAATCGCTCCGTTGCCGTTTCGTGGATTGAGGATATATTGTGTCTTGGCACCCGGTGATTCGACCAATTACATCCACCTTCCTATTGTACGCCGGTGACAATGCGAACGAACTCCTCTGTTCCGTTTACAAAAAGATTTACAAGAAAAAAAGAAAAAAGTAAAGAAAGTCCCATGCGATCTATACCCGCACCCAGATCGTCAGAATCGCATGAAAATTGGGTTGCAATGCCAATTGGCTCTCCTAAAATCGCACATTGACAAATGATACAGTTTCCTCTTCTTTAGTTCGTTCTTCTTGCGAGTCGGATGGATTGAGGTGAAGACAAAGGCTGGTAGAGGCGAAGTGGTATAGACGTAGGTATGAAATTATGATTTTGTAAAATAGCGAGGAAAATTCAGTATCGTCACGGGTGTCCCCGGAGACGTGCTTGGAAATTGATATGTATTCCGCAATGCGCCGGCAACGCCGTTCTCCAATCTATCGTGGGTCAAGCGAGCGGAATTTTAAGCACGATGCGATGTGTGTGTATATATGTACGCATATATATGTATAGAAAAATACGTGTATCGTTCGGTATCCTGTAACATTCTAAAACTTACGACCGCATAAAGTCCGAGGTCTTACGCGGCGGAAAGGCAGCGCGAAACCCCGGAGGGACGAGCACTGGTCATCGTTGGAAAATTGAATTTTGTCCCTCAGGATTTGCCGGATGAAGTATGCTGACATTCGAGATATTTGCCTCGACGGTAATCGCGCTTTTGATAAGAAACTTGTAAAGTATGAATCCATCAATCGACGTTTTCCCATGGCAAGAAATCACATGGTCCCGACTCATCAGGGGACAATTTTGCATTGAAATCACAAGAAACTAACTCACCATGAGGAACCCAGCCGTGGTGACATTTCTCGCAGTATCGCAAGTGCCGTTTTCCTGGTGTGAAAGAATCGCACGAACATCCGTTCACGGTGCATCTGATGGACTGCAATGACACATAGAGACATAATTAATAAATAATGAGTAATGATCGTTTATAAAGGGACAAATTTTTTGTGGAAAAAATCATACGAAAGAAAGGGGATGAAGTTAGTGGACTGAGTTTGTCTGCCGGGGGTTTCTTGCCGGTATACATAGACTGGAGTGCGTGGGGTTTTGGGTTTGGGGTATCTTGAGTGACCGTTTGGCATAACGCCACCCAAGAGGGTCCGTAAAAGATGGGGTTGTCGGATTTTAAGGAACCGTGAATATTTCTACCCTTCGGCTAAAAATTAACCCCATGGGATCCACTAGCCAATCCTAAAAGCAGAGGGGGGAAGATAGAGGCAGGGGCAGCGGAGAGGGAGAAAAATCTCCCCCGTTTATGGATTGGCATTGTTCTTATACGCGGTACACTGACCCGTTATAAATATTTACCCTGTTATAAATAAGGAAATTGGGGCAACGATACCATATCTATTCTTACCACCAACCCACCGTCTATAGATCGTTAGAATTTATATTTCACGGAGTCGTATGGGTGCCGAAGAAATCTAACTGCGATCAAAGTACCCAACCGTCGATTATCGTGAACACATTCCCTAAGTCCTTTCTACGTTCTAAATTGTTACACATACCCATATAAAGGAATCAATGACACAATTGATTAATCATTTAAAAATTTAAAAAAAAATAACACGTGAATGAATCCTGTAGCAGAGGTTATATCCTCAACAGTGGGTCATCGTACGTGTAATCCTTACGTAACAAGTTGCGTATAGGTATATCGCACATTGCATCGCACCGGTCTTGTCTGTGGCTCGGTGTAATCTCTGAAGGGATCATTGACTTTGCATCTTATTTGTCTGCGGATAGAACTGCGTTTACCGCGTACGAGCAATGAACGTAAACGCCTAGCTCGTATAACGATTAAATGCGTGTAATCGCCTCCTATTTACATACATGCGAGGAGTTAACTTTATATATCTACTAATTCTAATCGTGAGTAGAAACAGTGTTTTCTACCTAGATTCGATCTTCAATTGCTTCGCTGATTAATCACGCAAATAAACGGATCAACCTCAATCCCGGTATTTATTACCTGGAATTTATTTGCGACGTTGTTCAAATCCACTAATTAAAATCATGCCAATTATTTAAGGGATGCAGAAATTCATCAGCACGAATACGAGGGACAATATTTCGCAAAAACGTTCACCTTCCTTCCTCTGATTCGGGGCAACCCGTACGCACAGATTAGGGTGTGTCAAAACGATTCAATTTTTTTTTTTTTTTCTGAACTTAAATCGCTGAAATTTCTGGAACGACGTTTAATCATAAACTTCCCAAGGGAGCAGGGATGTCATTAAAGTTTAGGTCAAGTTACATCGAAAAACTTGACCGGGAAAATAGTTCGGAAGTCTGTTTTATAGTGCATGGGGTTCTTTTGCATCGTTGGTTCCGAATCTGAAGTTTGAAATTCTCAACTCTTAACATTTACCTATTACACAACTGATATCTCGTATATTATAAGATGATTCGAATATTTAGATTGAGTTCGTCTTTTGAATTTCGAATATTAGACCCCGGGTTCGGAATCAGTGGCCGAAAAAAATCCGAGCTCTGAGACAGACTTTTGTGCTACTTATCCCAGTCCAGTTATATGAAAATCATTAATATTCTGCGCGTGTAAATCAATTGGAAAGGCTCATTGCCGATTGAGAAGCGATTTTTGCGGTGGTATAGATCGAATGATTTTTCGGATTTCAAAAGCCTCTCTATAATCTCTAATAATCGTAAATTTCCACGACGGCGAAGCTGTGGCAAAATTCAGATTGTATAATCAGTAGGGTGATCCTAAAAAAAAAATTCTTTTTTCTTTTCGAAACTGGTTCGAAAGTTTCATTTAGGCATGAAAATACGCCTGTTAAAATTTCAGCCCTTAATATTAACATTTAGAGGTTCCGCATCGCAATTTTCTATTTTCCATAAGAATAACATATAGGAAAACTCTTTTCATTTTCTTCTTATTTTTATAACTACCTAAAGATGCGTCGTACAGAAAATCTGCAGACACATTTTTGTAGGGAATTGAATGCACTACAAAAAAGGTCTCTTAGTCTTTTTTGATAAATCGCACCGTTTCGAAGTTAGTCTTGCCATTAAATGACCAGAATCGCCAATGAAACTTCGAAACGGTTGAATTCATCGAAAAAGACTAGGAGACCTTTTTTGTAGTGCGTTCAATTCCATGCAAACACATGTTTGTAGATTTTCTGTACAACGCATCGTTAGGTAATTATAAAAATCTGAAGAAGATGAAAAGAGTTTTCCTATGTTATATTCTTATGGAAAATAGAAAAGTGCGATGCGGAACCTCTAAATGTTAATATTAAGGGCTGAAATTTTAACAGGCGTATTTTTATGCGTGAATGAAACTTTTGAACCTGTTTCGAAGAAAAAAATAAGAATTTTTTTTTTTTTTTTAGAATCACCCTAATATTCGTATCCAAGCGTTAATCCGTGTCGATCACTGAATAGGACATGTTTATTTCATGAAATATCAACGCGTTGTTGTTGCTAATATTGATGGTAGAATTCGCAAACCAGCATGGTGTCTTTCGTAGGTTTTTAAGCCACCGCGCCGGGGTATCCGGCGCCGTACTTTTTCGCAATAAATTTTCGAAACGCAATAATTATACAATGAGTACATAAATTCCAATTTGCGTCAGTTATACTTTACTTCCATGCGGTAAATAACCGTAACTACGGATTCTGGGCAGGATCTATTCTCCGAGATGCGACCTCCTCGACATAACGTCGACCTGTAAAAACAAAAACCTGGACCAATTTTCTCGCATCTGAAAATTATACACGAACACACGAACACACGCGCGCACATCATCACACCAGTTTATATACCTACAGCCAAAGCTAATATCACTTTATAATCTGTCGCCGTTCTTTCGGAATAAATTACCTACAGCGAAGTTAATAAAAGTTGAACGCTTATGAAATTTCGTCTACGCACGTATCTAACCCGGTAGTGTATAGGGGGTTAACAAATTTTACGAGCAAATATTTCCCGTTGATATTTCCACGTTGGGACCCTGTCTATATAAAGACACATGGCTGGGGTCGCGTAAGCGCGGTTCATTTGTCTTTATATTAACACCATACGCCGAAACACACCAGCATCTGCCTCCTGCACCCTTACAATGTACCGCACACCACCACAGCGTCGCGACGTTTCCCGGGTTTTTGGTTTATCATAAAAAAAATTCTAAATTTGAATAAAATCGAAGCCTCTAACCCGTTCGTTATATTCGTTCAACATTCAAATATTTGCTTTTCAAATGAATTTTTAAATCGCTTGGTTTGATTAAGGTTTTTTTTTTTTTTTTCTTTTTGTTCTTTTTTATTCCATAAAGGGAAATTTTCCGTTTTTTTTTCTTCTTCTTTTTTTTTTATAAATTCATTATTTCATATCTACCTTCCTCCCTCGATCCTACGGAATACCTTATCGTCAGATTATTGCTAAGTCTGTACCACGACCGAGCAGGTATACCTATATATATTCCGCGAATGGCTTTCGGCGTGTCTCTTCTTTATATCCCTCTGATATTCATATACTGTCTTTCATATCGCGCCGCCCAGCAGGTAATAACGTTTTTACGAGACCTGGAACATTTATTACTGGTGTTGGTGGCCTCTCAGGTCGTTTACTCTCTCTTCCCTGTACCGTTAGCAATTCTATCTACAAAAATACGTGTCGTTTTAGGCTCCTAAACGGCTTCTCATTTCCGGAGGACACAGGTGTATAATTAGTGATCATCTTTCACCTAAACCAATTATAAATCTACATTATAACATCATAGGAGTTCATCAGCATAACTATAATCCGTTCGGAATACTTATCATGGAAGATAATTCAAATGTAAAATATATATACCAATCGCGCTTTTCATCGTTTCTTTTTTTTTTCTTCTCTTTTTGTTCCTTATTTTTCGAAAATTCATGGTCACCGTTCATTACAATCACATGGGGGATGAAAATTTTAATTTTATTTAGATCAACTACACGATTTAAGATACCTTAGACCATTTTTGATCAATGTACGAGTGTTCTATCCTATCTTGTATCAATCGATGCGGTTTTTCCTAACTTATAACTGATTAGATTTTGTATTCAATCGGTTCAACGGCTTCACAGATATTGTATGATATTTCGCGAACTGATCAACGGATTTTTGTCATATTGGTGCCTATCAATCGATAGGATTTACTCGCACTCAAATCTAGTCGAATTTCGAAATTGATCTTTCCAATAGCTTTTCTGTTACACTTCTCTTTCTGGTAATCCAATTTCTCACTCATTCGATACTATTTTGTTTTTTAGAGCCTGAAAGTACTAATTAACGTATATAATTCTGTACATTATATAGACCATATATAGATAGAGATTTGTCAGATTAATTCGTTATAGGCATTGATCCGCATCTTGATTAGTTGGTCGGCATACAGCCTGGCGAAACGGTGCCGTATCCCGCGTGTACGATATTCGTGTTTAATGAACAATGCGATAATCTCCGAATTCGAAACGCAGTGTTATAACGAGGAATAGCACAGCTCCTGTTCATTGTTGCGAATTAATTTTCCCTGCTGAATCAAACCTCAAGTAACGCTGATTAAACCTGTGGCGATGCGCCCCATTCGTACGGGGCGAAAGGGGGTGAACGGAGGGAAATTGGGAGGAAATCGAACCGAGTATACGTTATATCCACATCGGGACTAAAAAAGTATATCGGCAGGTGAATAATTCAGTAATTACAACTCCGTTGCACTGACACAAGTTCATTCTCGCAGCTCGAGTTACGGATTCCGGAAAATAATTGAATAGCTATCCAAATCTGTCAAAGTAAGAATAGAAAAGTGAATTTTATAGAATTATTTATAGACGACTGACTGAATTTTTATGATTAGAATATTAGACAGTGAATCACGATCTTTGATAATAAACTGTAGAAATATACTTACAGAGGAGATCACGGGTGCGATTAGACGATTAAACGCTGTATAACTACATATTCTATACATAGACTGAAATCTAATTGTGAGTTAAACACGTTATAATTATCTGCTCGGGCAATTTCGAACCCTGACTGATTATACACTTCTATAGAAGTTCTCGGACTGGGTAGAAAAGCAATTGCTCTGGTATAGTAGCACAAGGATATACCAAAACGTTTCTCAGCTCTATGTATACAGAATTATGTTATTTAGGGCAAAAACGAGTAAATTTAATTGTTTCAAACTCTTCGATACCTCATTCGATATTTTTGAGGAAATTTTTTTTTTGGTCGTGTTGTTTAATAGGATGAAAAAAGAATTTGCACTTCGAAATAAAGAAGACATATAAGCCACATCCTACGTATTTTGTTCGTTAGAGCAAAAATTTTGCGATTTCACGATGATACCAGCAAATTTTGCACAAATATCATACCTCAAGATGCCAGTCAACTATACTGCGATGAAAACTGCGTTATTTTCGCCATTATTACTCACGTGGAAACCTTGTCCTCCGATATAATTGGAGATATCCTCGTTAACGCTTTCGATATTTCTGATTAATTAATCCTTCGCTTTTGTATACGAGTTTGTTTAGCATGAATCAATCCAGTGCCTTCGGAGTTGAATATCTCGTTATCGGAACATCGGAATTTTATTACATTCGGTATTTGATCCAATTGATTACCTGCTGGAAATTCGGCGGTTTGAAAATAAAAAAGATGGATTTTCAAAAATCTTCACAGAAAAAAAGAACGACAACCATGCACCCTTCGTGAAGTCCTACTGGATGAAAATGAACGAAAATTTCTGTCCCAAGGAACAATTTTATTAAAATATCACCGATCACCTAAAAGTGCGTGATAGTCATTGTCCTCGGGGTGATCTTAATTCGTTCAATTATAGGAACCGAGGAGTGTGTTAATTGGTGAAAAATTGGGATTGGCGAATTATTGTGACCGGTAAAAAATATTGATTGGATAAGGAAATGTATATGGAAGAAGGTGGGAAATCGGAGAGTCCGCATATGGGAAAAGATAGGACGATTCGAGGAACTGGTACACGGAGTTTCTAGGAAGAAATATATGCGTAGATAGTTTTATGGTAGACGAAAGAACGTGATTGAAAAAATAGAAGGAAAAACCCTTGTAAGTGCGTAGGTATAGGATTGTGAAGAAGACGAAAATTTCTGGGTTTATGATTACACATTTGGTCGCCAAATGTCGAAATCAGAGAGATTAGTTAAACTTTATGGTCGAAGTCTGGCTCTCTATATTATGTCCTTGAGTTTTACCTGGCTAAGTGTCTCCATAGAAATTGGATTAAAGATAATAATTCTAATATAACTAAAAAAAAAAAGACGTGGCTTGATACGTGAGAGTAATGATTTAAAACGTACCAATTGGATATCGTAATTATTTTGTGCACGGAAGGATACGATATATCGATACGAATCTGAGAATTCGGAATTTCTAAAGGTCCTTTGTACCGTTATTATTTTTCAGCTACATAGATCACCGTCTCATATATAAGACACGGTTAAACTAGCACACGAGTGTTCAGCGTGTAAGAAAAAGCGACAGTCGGAGGGAGAGCAGAAACGCTTTTCTCGGGGTGATATCATTTCCGTGGGGTTACGAACGTGGCTGGGTTAGCATACGCCTTGACTTACCGCTCCTTCGGGTATCGTCCGTCATCTCTCCTTCCCGCAACCTTTCCTATTTCCCAATATTTTGTCGCTAAAGATATTTATCGCACGTCCAGGGCAACCGAGCCTCGGCCCTCCTCTGCATTCGCGACTACAGAACGCTGCTAATATATATAAAATAAATAAATAAATAAAAAATGAAAAGAATCGTAACATTTTACACATAGTCAAAAATTCGAGACACGCAAAGCTGCACGCGTTGTAATTCACACGGGTTCGCTGATATCCTTGGAGCTATACGCGAGGAGTTAATTCCGCTACATTTGAACGCGTCCTCGTAAATGGGGATATATTTCACACAAATTGCCATTGTGGTCGCGACAATATGCTAAACAGTCTCTACCGGCGGGTGGCAGTTAGCATTTCATTACCCTCGAGTATAGGCTTTTCTCAGCATCGCATCGGAGCCATCGGAGGATGAAATTATTGTTATAGGCCTCGGTGTGCAAGGATGGCGAAGCAAATACTAGCTTTCTATGCTCAATTTTATGGACACGTTTGTATGTGTGTAGTGCACGTATATATATTCGCGTTTGGGGGTTGTTACGAGCATTTCTGCACGGTGTGTCAATTGCAAGATCGTGTATACGGTTGTGAGAATGTTTTATCAATTCATTAATTTTTTTTTTTCTTTATATAAACGAGCGATTGAGTCGGAAAACCGCAACTTAGTTTAGCCACACTTCGCTCCAATTACTAAATCACCGAATTAAACGACGTGGAATTAAATACCATACAGTTACGCGACCCTGCTGCAAAGAATTTGGAGAGAAGAAGGATCTAACGGTGTCCTTAATATTATATCGGTAGAAGATTCTTATTGAAACGAGTATGTTAAAGACGTGGATAGGTAATTGAATCGATGAATCCGTATGTTTAGATATTTTCGTTTTCAATCATGGAAATCATGCTTCTTAATTCCTATCTAATTAGTAGTTTAAATAATGTATTCCGGAGCCTTAGGATACGAGGAGATTTTAAAACGCTCAAACTTTTATTGAATATAAAACTATGCAAATTTATACAAATATTCAATTCACACTAAAGATACAACTTTCGTAATAATTATCATTCAATTATTTGAACAGTAGAAACAACCTCGCCAGATTATTCGGCCCTTATATGGTTTAGGAGATTTCACAACGCAGTTCTGAAATGATAAAAAGCAAACCGAAATGATCGGCCAGACCCAGAATTTCCCATCTGGCTTTTCAAGCTCGAATTCAACCAGGTTGAAGTTGGAGAAAATCCCATCGATTGAGATAAAAATCATCGAAATCTGTCGATTATAATGAATTGAAACTTTTCATTGCAAAATTTTATTTTTTGAATAACTATATAGTTCACCAATCGAATCGAAAATCGCTCTCGAGATTTTGTCAGTAAAAAAAAATCGATCACATACGTGCAGCCCTAAAAACATGGAGATCAATCTTTCATATTCCGGTCGATTATAATAGCACTCAATTTTCTTTGTTTTTTTCTCTGTTTTTCAACGGGAAATTCGAAGTGTCAGTGATTATAATCACGGAAAGAAAGGGATGAAATGAAATCGTTCCAAGATTCGATTCTCATTAGCAGAGGCAACGCCTGCCTTCAGCTTCGTCAGGGGTGAGAAAATCTCGCGGTACTATATGCATGAGCAGTAAAGGTGTATATCATATCGTATGCATGTATGTGTATTCATGAAACCGGATGAACTAGCCGCTAACATTGGAGATTGATGCAGGCGCACATCTGCTGAATACCTCGTTACGGTCGCAAGGTGCAATCGACTCGATGCAATGGTCCGAGTGTGCGTGAATTAAAGGTGTATAGGTGAATGCAGTCAGATGTGTGGCGGGCGCGTGGCGTTACACGCGCTTCTTATTGTTTCCTACAAGCCTATGTATCATACCTGTATAGGTGTATACGTGGGTACAGGTATAACACGCGTATCTTGACCCAATACGGTCGGTCAGAATTTTCTCAAATTCCAAAAGACCCGAATAGTTTTTTCGAAACTGGGCGGGACGATTGATCAAAGGACGAAGTTCCTTGTAGATACCATTAGGAATTCGACAAGGATGCAGGATCCTTTGTATTTTCCCCGATCGTTTAAAACGGCGTTGAAATTTACGAATGCAACAAATCTCGTCCAACTTATACGCAGGTAAAAATAAAGAAGAAAATTTGATGCCGAGAATTTTTTATGAAAATAAATAATCTAAGTTCTAAATAGCGTTAAAGTGACGATCTGTTAGGCAGATCTCGTCGACCCCTTCGCCTCGCGGAGTTAGTCCCTTGGGAAATGAAAGCGCAGTACGTACTTTTTTCCTTTTCTGCTTCCTGACAAAAGTAAAAATTGTATGTATACGGTAGACAAGGCTGTGGTTGTACCGCGGGTACTACGTTCTTGAAATCTCATTACCGTTGGTTCAGAAAACAATTCGAGAAAAATAACCAAGGGTTACTTGGCCACAGAAGGGGAGTTAATCCACGGTTTAATCCATGGGTTTAAACCGAAAACGAACGATCCTTTGCGCCTCGGATTTTCGCTGACAGGCACAGGCACAGCGGTGGTGCGTTGAAGATTTTTCAACGCGATGAGAAACTAAGAAAAAAAGCCTTATCCAAACCGATACTAATCCCGTATAAGTATATACGTGTATTTACTATGATATATGTATGATATATAACCGTAGATACATAGACGGAGAGAAAAAAAGAACCGGGGAATTCAAACTGGAATTTAATATGCCGGAACCCCATCGTTTGTTTATTGCATTAGGGTGCATACACTGCAGATTAGGGGCACGTTTTAATTCGCCGGTATACCTACGCGATATACCGAGATCGTCTATGTAATTGGTGATTTTGACGATTATTTCTTTAACGCTGATGCGTACCCTACGGTGAGAATATCTCACATATATCTCAATTACGCTCGACCCTATCCGGCTGCTTTTCGCGAGCGGTTTTCCCTCGAGATCACGGATAGATACTCAACATATCTGCGTGGTAATAGAAACGGAATATTATTGGATGATCAATTTATTCCTCGAATACCTTCGGTGGCTGTGCAAGCGCGGTGTTTCCCGTGTATTGTGCGTGTATTGTAGCGGCGATGGGTGCGTGGCTTGCCTTCTGAAATGACTGGACATTTTAATAAAGTATGTTTTCATCTATCGTCCCTTTTCATCGGCAATTTCCGATGGTTCGCTCCGGCTAGGATATCGATCGACATTGTCTACCGCGGGGGTTAACTTTTTCATCGTGACTGCCACACCTTGCCGGGTATTACTATAGACCCAAGGTAACGCGAGGTATACCGAATGAAAATCAACGGTAATTGCATAATGGACGACTTTGTTCTATAACAGCTAAACTCGACGCAGGTAGCTGACACTCCGTCACAATATCTTCCATAAATGAAGTGACACACGCAACCGCACACTCCGTCAAAGTATCGAAATATACTACTCCAAAGTTCGAGATTGTGTTCCGCACTGTCGGAAGAACCTAATATTCAATCCTGATGGCTCCTTGACACGTGACAAAACTTCAAAAATTTCTTATCCTTCAATTCGTTGAGTAGTTTCATCGCCTATCGGTATAAACCGAAACTTTATTCGATGAAAACTTATCGTGTTATTCACGTTTCTTCTGTGTACTTAGAATCATGGGTGCAAAAGGAGGTAAAGGTAGATGAATTACTCGACTCACGCGTGTATAGAATATATCGAAGATATTGACGTGGATCAATGGGTATCATTTAGAATTTTGTAAGCTGATAGTCGGCAGCTTATGGCTTTACCGATGAGATATACAGTCGCGCATACCTATCCGCGTACGACCATCGGTATTTTAATTAACAAAAAAAATTATGGTAAATCTTGTATAATAACGGGTTTGTACATTGCGTGATAGTTGCACGCTGCGAGCTTAAAGATCAAGACTCAGACTCGGCAACACGTTCTTCTATCTGCATCTCTCAATCATGTAGAGATTCGTGCTTTCTGTTATTTGCTGCGTCTGATGGCAAGAAGAAACATTTGACAAGTTTTTTGATTTTTCTGTTCCGAATTTGGAAATCGTAAGAAAAAATATTGACAGCTCTAGGTAAACGAGAATCGCATACAAGGGTAGTCAGGACGAAGTAATTATCTGTACTAACGAGGGGGAGACTGCGTGTCGAAATCGGTTCTTTTTTTTTTTATCATTTTGATGAGAGGCGGGGAACGGAACGGCCTGTATACAGGTAGGCGTCGATAATGGAAAGAAAGAAATTGTTAACGCGAAACGAGGGTGTATAGCAAGGACCTGCTAATAAATCGAGGGATGGACACAGCAGGGACGAGACATAATGCAATGATGGGGATTTCTCGTGTCAAACGATCGTGACGCGTCGAAGGAGTGTCCGGAAGAGAACGTGTCTTGGGCTAACTCGAATCCAGACAGAACTTCGGGGTGCGGGTTGTAGCGTATATCGATCATCAGCCATTGGCGAGGAATAAAATCCGCAAGAGATTCGAAACGGATGACTTTGAGTTTTCTCGTTTTATGAATGTCCTTGAAAAATTTGCCATGTGTTTTTTTTTTTTTTTTTTTCAACTAGAAAAATAAGAGAAGAAAAGTAAAGGCAAGTACATATATACTGTATGTCTGTAAAAGTACGCCTATAATATGTTCAAGTATATGTCTGGTGTCTGTAAGTTCAGTTTCGCGGTGCGTTATCGCAAAATCGCTAAGTTGAACGAATATAGTTGTCGTAAGTTACGAATGCAGGGAATGAATTGGCGGCGAAGTCCTGTGTGGTTCGGAAACATGAAACACCAGAAAACTAAGAGTGGAGATTTCACACCGATCCTTTCGGCCTGGTGCGGCGTACCTACCTACGGCACGATATACCCCGTTCAATATCCTCCGTATAACCGCATACAGATCAGCATGGGCAGCATGAGTATTGAGTATCTTAGACTCGGGCGTGAACGCGGACCTGGGCAGCTCGTACCAGAGTCGATGTATGATATATCGGCTCGTAAAAAACCTCGGGGATAAAATATCTCCGTAGGATCTCAGGGCGAAGGTCGCCATCGCCATCGCCATCGCCGAAAGGGCCTTTCTTGCACCGAACTGGCATGGCATGGCATCGGCTGATCCAAACACAACCTCAGAGGCCGGAGATACTCTCAGAGTTCGCTCGTCCGAGGTGCGAACAATGTTAACAAGTCGCGTATTTTATACGTAGTGTGTGTTGTTTCTGTCTGCAGTTCGCCGATCAGTGGTTCTCTTCTAGTTTCTCCGAGTCTTAAAAGTGATTGTCATCAGAAATGACGAAGAAGAGCGATATACTGCATGGTTTTCGTTTCTGTAATGTTCAAAATTGCACAGGGAGAACCGTTCTCGCCTATATCTACGTCCGGGTCCTTAGAAGTCTGATAACTACGAGATCAGAAACAGGACTAAAATAAATCGCCTTGAATATCCTCGAAATCCTGAGAACCTCGACCGCGTCAATACTTTTCCTACCTTGTTACGCGAGTTGTCATAATTTCGAACATAAACAACGATTTCGCTCGAGATATCTCTGGCTCAATCCGAACCAGGTCCAAGGCGCATAAGCGAGAGATTTGAAGATTGCGCTGTGTATAATTTCCCTAAACTCATATTGCAAAGGTTTCGTTTCAATCGGTCCTTGAATTCCTTATTGTCTTTACATCGAAACCCAAACTTCTTTAATTTCCCATCCCGATGTCCGATTTCAGATGTCCGTTGCGCAACCCACGGGATGGTGAACATCTCTCGTAAAGATGGAAGCGGGACAGTGGGGGGTCGGAGGACCTTGATGCCCTCGAGGGCAGGGGGCACCGGGTAAAAGGGTAGAACATGGGTGGCGGAGGCGAAGCAAAGGGTTCGGACTCGAATGGAACGAACGATCGAGCTGAGCTTGAGGCAGAGGAGGGCGGTCGCCCTCGGCCAGGGACGGCGTATTGATCCGGAGGCGGCGGTGGCGGTCATCCGGCCGCTAATTAAATGCCAATCGCCAACCCCCTCTTTGCCAACCTTCTACCCTCGCTTCTACACTCGATTCACCCTCCACTTGCCGTGTGCCGGACTTCTGCGATCTCTCCCCCGCCCCCATTTTCACCCCCTTGCCCCAGCCGGCATCCTTTGCCCGGGAAAGCGTTATTCCATCGATGGGTAACCTCGGTGCTTGATATACCTAGGTACGTACTTCTTCCTACGCACATATAAGCGGGTACTCGACCCCAGGGATACTCGGCTGTAGAAAAATTAGTTGTCGAGGGTATAATAGTGGGATAAGGTTACCCGATAAGTTTTTCTTTCGGTTCACAATTGTTTACAAAGTTTTCGGAAAATTGGGAATATAGCTTCCGGGTTGAAAATGCTGGAGAGGCAAAAGAGACCGCGTTATTGTTCGCTACGTTTCCCAATAAAGATTAACACTCTGATATACCGATAGCTTAGACGGGATTGTTGGCCTTTCTCCCTTCCAACTTCCTTCCTCTTCCTCCTCCACTTCGCCTCCGTATTCCCTTTTCCTACTCTCATCGTCCCCCTCGTCCCTCGCCATTCCGCCTTCCAACCCTACCTCCTGGCTTCGAAAAGAAGCGAAGAAAGGCCAGTTGATTGACTTCCCACGGGACTCTCCTCCTGGAGTCTACAGCTGATCCCTCTCGGCTATCTTAGCTCTCCAACCCCTTGGTCGAGAGAGCACTCCCGGGCACTCCCGGGCACTCTTGGCACGTGACTGGCTTACTCCACTGCCTTTAACCGGTGCTTCGGTAAATCAGGAGTCGCGAAAATCTTTTAAGGTCGGTGTCGGTCCCTGAGAACGTATTCGAAACTGAATCCCGATTCGAACTTGTGGCTCAAGTTTATTTTACCTTCCTTTCCTTCTTATCGGTGAAATCGCTTCGATCGTTCTTTCGTAATTTTAATTCGATCTGATACTCGAGAATTTTGACAAAATTTTCTCCCTCTATATTGAACGAGTTCGCCATTCTGACTTAGTCACTGAATGGTCTTGAATTTCGAATTGGGTAAAGATATATATACCCGGCTCACTTTGCTCCTCCAATAAATAATTGAATAACATTTCCTCAGTCCGTGGAAAATTGGATCGTCGATGAAGCACTCAAAGCTCTCGACTCACGGTTATAGCTTCCTTATGCTACATCGATTCCTTGACTTTGTTATCGAAGCTTGATTTTGTTGCTGTAAATTCTTGGTGAAACAAAATTCATTTCATTTCATTTATTTTTTCATTTTTCATACCGATGACGAAGAACCGGAGGTAAAACTTTGTTCGGGGACGTATTATGGAGTAGAGACAAAGAGAATCTGAAGCTTTGACCGGTCTCAAGAACGAAAACTCCCATCGGTGGTTTATACTACACCCCTTCTTAGTCGAAGCAGTGTTAATTGGCGCGGAAGTAATTAAGAGATGGCCACCCCCTGATTTTCCCTTTCGCCCACGTCCCTAACGAGCAGAGCTTGCTGCTCCGGGAGATGGCAGCGTTGTGATTAATAACAATCTCTAAACCGGGACTCTTGGTGTCGGCTGTTATAAAACTCCCACCAGTTTATAAACGGAGACAAAAAGTAGAAGGAAAAAAAAAAAAAACAAGATTTTATAGTGATGCAGAAAGAAAATTTCGCAGACATTATTCGCAAGACTCGATTCGCATCTGTTACCGTCGTTAAGTCACGCGTACCTTTAGGCACCAGGTGTGACCTCCCCGAGACACTAATGACGGCTCACGATATCCGGCCCTTCCCGAGGCACTGCGATACGCCGTTAGATGGAGGGAGAGATTGATACACCTTGTTAAAGGGCGGGACTGATGGGTAGAAAAATATCCCCAGGCCATGGGGGCGCGATTTTTTCAACCCCTGGGCCAACCCGACCGCAGTGACCCCTTTATTAACGAAAGGGATGGCGAAAGAGATGGCTGCCTAGAGGTTCGAGCAAGAACGAAAAAAACAAGAAAATTTTCAAAATCAGTCAATTATCGATCGATCGATTGCCGATAGAAAAAATTAAAAAAAAAAAATAGTACGTTGCGATACGAGTTCCGAGGTTGCAGCACGAGCCAAAGGCGATCAGAAGAAGTCTTTCCGTCGAGTATTGAACATAATTTGACTTGATAAGGTGGGAAAATGTCAATTATCCCGCTAAATAAAGTAAAGGACCATTTTACTAGCTTCGCGATTCCCGTGGACTGTGACGATCCCTTGGACCAGCTACGGGGACGAGAAGTCATGCAAACAATATGGCTAGCAGCTGCCTGCATTGTGAGACGAATAACGACGTTGTTTAACCCTCGTAGTACGTTTCAGTTTTTTTGTATAGATATTTATTAAAGTCCTTGCTAAATTTTTAACTGAAAGAAATTGCGCACTCGTTTTCGTTCCATTTCTTTTCGCAATCGATTCCTGCTCAAGGGATGGAAAGGCTGCACCAACACCAGCCTAATTATCTACCCTCGATTATTCTTTTGGTGATCGCGTTGAATATGTATATCATTGTAAGTGCATCGGTCTTGGTATTCCGCCAATAGATTAATAGCCTCGGAGTGATGGTCCAAATTTTGGCACATATCACATTACGGGAAATGACGAGGCTAAATCTTTGAACAACTTCCTGTTACCGATTCCGGCAACGGTTCTACAGGAAGATGCAGGATCAGAAAATGCTCTTCGGTCCTATTGAGAGCAGTGACGGTTACTTAAATGGAAGAGTCGATGGCAGGGATTATCATAACGTCGCTTGGACTGAGATGTCTGTATATATTTACCCCCGGTCCGTCGACGTCGACGTTTGTCGTCACAGGGTGAAACGTTGGCCCCTTACTCTTTCCCTAAGCCCACGGAGTTTGAAGAGTGCGCTTCTTCGCTGATCGATTCACCCCGCGACGGACGCTTACAAAGCAGACGTCAAAACATTCGTGAAATATGAGGGTGCGGACCGCGGAAGATCAATTCCCCAGGACCTGGCGAAGCGAGTGCTAGAGGTGGTCGGCATTGTTAAAAGCCCGTAATAGATTATGCATTAAACGTGAAGCAGAATAGAGAGATAGTTCAACAATGGATCAGCTACTTCCCAATCCCAAGGGGACTTAGTCGTCCGTCATTTCTCGTTCGCTATACTTGCAGCTCGCGGCTCTTTCATCCTCGTTTGAATACGCCGTAGTAGCGAGTCGTCTTCATTTAAAAGATGAAGACTTCTGACTCCCGGTTTCGCTTTCAGTTCCGAACCTCCTGTCACCGAGCTCACATCCTCGTCCCATCAATTAAGGGCGTTTGCAGGAGAAATAAGGATGAATCCTAATCGGCTCGCATGTGGAATATAATAGCGAGAGTGCAAGCGTCGCTTATTCTTCGGTCATTTCGAAAGACAAAATTAGAATAATCACGACTGCGCGGTGGTTAGAAACGGTCGAAATAGCTCGAACTGTTTACCATAATAGCTACGCGGACAGAAGACCGTGGCAGAGACCGGAGACCCAACAATTTGGCAGACTGTAGTCTAATGTCAACAGATTAGCTGTAATAGTGAAATTACACGTTGGCTCTCACATATGCGGCACGTAGCCCTCGCTGGAATATTCGTAATCGGCCTTAAGATTTTGGTAATGCTAGGGTTAGATATTATACTTCGGACAAGAGGTCAAACGGTTTCATGCCACAGATTATATGCATTATATTTTTTTCGCTCGATTCTTATATATTCCAAATAACCGATAATTGCAGACGAACAAAAGAAAAGATTCAAAGGACTTTGGCGAAATGAGAAAACTCAAAGGCAGCTATTGATAACGGGTTGTATCCAATGCCGATACACGCCGATTTGCCTCGGATTTTAATCATTTTTTTCTCCAAAATCTTTCTTCCAGTTCTCTTTGCATTCGTATCTATATCAGAGTGGATTATCGGCTGGGAATTGAACAGTAAGTGGCAATAAAGTTGTCGAATTATGACTGACATCACGTATTCTTCTGTCCCACGGTCTTCCCTAGATGGTTTGAGACTTGGACTTTTTTTTAGAGTCACATAACTCAATTCCGTCAAGGATATTGAAGGCTTCGAGGATGTCACGTCTAAATATAAGCAACTAATCATCAATCTGATATTAGAAGGAGAGATGATTCGCGTTTTGCGAGTATTTAATGTACGCCACCCACCGCGGCGTAATTATTAGGTACGAGTGTCGAAAGAGCTGCGGGACAAAGAAAATGAAAGAAATAAAAAAAAAGTAAAAATAGAAAATAAGAAATCTGAATGAAAAAAAGGAAGAAGAAGGAAGACAAAAAGGAGTAAATCTTGCTAGAATCCTTTGTCGATGGCTTATAGCCAGTTCTCGCTAAGCGTGACCTTGTGGTTTCATTGTCAGGCAAGTTGCGTCATTTCGTGAGACCCAGCGAGTGACTTCGGTCACTCCCACCGCGTCAGGCTCGTCATTGTTGGCGTTGTTGGCGTTGTTCGCGTTGTTGGCGGTGTCAATAGTCATCAGATACGATTGAGACACGACCTTCGGGTAATTAAACTGTTTGATATTTAAAGAGAAGAGATTTATCTCCCGAAGGGTGACACTGCCGGATACGTTCACGATCTTGCAAAATCACGAGAATAACTAAACAACAATTCAACGTGTCTGGCTCTAGACGTACAAAAACTCACATTTTGCTAGCTAAAAATGCTGAGGGACGCAGATTGCGCGAAATTTAAGACAGTTTCAATATCTGTTGCGAAGCAGGCGTGTTCAATTGGCGAAGGTGTGTGAACCAAAAGATATACGAGATGAAACAACAATGAGTGCCAACAATGGAAGACATCGCTTCGCGGCGACTGAGGCACAAATTACAGGCGATTTGACGTTCCTTGGAACCGCTATCCTAAAGGTGACAGCCTCGCAAGGTCCGGGCCTTTTTTATTTTCTGATGGACCCATTGGCGTAGAAAAGCTCAACAGTGAAAGAACGTTAATGATAATGGATGATCGCGAGGCATTTTTCGACTGTTCAATTTCTCCTGCCTTATGAAAAGAGATGGGAAATTTTGGCGATTTCAAACCGAAATATTAAAGCCTCGTGGATTTCATGGTTCATGTTGTAAATGCGGTAGCTTTTGCCCTCCCAAATCCGAAGTCCTGCGCTATTGCCTTCAAGTGGCAGTGAATAGACACGAGAAGAAGAGACCTGTGTACATGATGTGTGAAGTGTGAAAGCGGTTAGGGACTCGTTAGGTCGAATGATAAGTCGGAGCAGTTTCACAGTTTGGAACACCGACAACATCGGAAGAACCGTGGGCAAGGATGATTTTTTGATAATCGTAAATCTGAATAAACGATTGCTGAACTTTTTCAAAGAATTAGCACAAAAATTTGAAATTATATACATTTTCGGACTGATGGCGACAGTCACGTCACAGAGCTATCTTTTCAGCTTTGGGCTCATGTCAGGCACATCTCTTCAAAGTATGATGGAATTTCAGGAAAGTTAGGATCACGTTGAACGTCCCGTCGCCTGGCAACGGGCTAATTAGCGCTGGCAGCTCTCTGGAGCACCCTTGACGCTACAGAGTTGTCCGTCTGCGCGGCCCCTCGAAACCAGTGACATCGTTGGTTTTGGTAGCAATATGCCGTTCAATGGTCAGAGAAAAGTTCATCGTTTTGGTCATAGTTTGCGGTTTAAATACAGACTCATTTATCCATTCGGTTAAAATATTTCATCGGAATACTAATTTCCCCGAAATTTTCCGTTCTTTTTCCTTTCATTCAGCTCCAAAATTTCTCAGCCATTCGCGAACCGAAATCCGCAGAAGGCTGACGAAGAGGACGAAGGTGGAGCTGCTTCAGGCCAAGGGAAGAACAGGTGTACGGGCAGCTCGTAAAGATGCAAATATTCCGGCCAGGATAAACTCGTCTGCGACTGTCAATCTGCGATTGCAAACGGCAGAGAGAAAGAGACAGAGGGAGAGAGGGAAGAGAAATTTCTGGCGCTGGACCAGCCTCGAGGGACGAACGAAGATGAAGCTGGAGAGGGCGCGGGGTCATCCCGAAGTGCATATTGTATAAGCTGCAGAAGGATGGAAGAGGTTGACCCTTGGACTTTGTTGGATGGTTGGAGTTTTGTTTGCTGAACAAACAATCGTACCTTTACCCTTTTCCAGTGAGACGTCGAAAAGTGATACTCTACAGAGTTCTTGAGATTTTCTGAAAATTTGATTTCCGCTTTTGTAGTCCCCATTGTCTCTGTGAGTTGGTGTTTTCGCCAAGACTATTTTTGTGAATGAACGGTTCGCTTTATTTAGGGGACGTAGTATAAATATTCCTGTCAGTTTTCGAAAGTAGTTTCCCAGGAGATATACTGGGTCTCGAACACGAGGGGCGACGCTCTTTTATACCTCTACCAAGGAAAGGCACCAACCCGTCGTCTAAATAAGCAAAGATTTCTTCTTCTTCTTCTTTTTTTTCCTCAAGTCACACTCTTTCTTTCCTCCAGAATGATCGTCAAGTTGATGTTCGTTGGATGGGCTACCAGCCAGTAATTCTTTCGGATTATTATCCCGGGTCAACTAAAGTGTTGTCTTAAGGGCGTGCAACACGACAGGTGTACAATGGACGCTGATGCTGCAGGTGCTAATGCGAACGCGAACGTTAAACCATTAAAGATTTTTACCAACCTGTAGTAAGGCGAAACTTCATCTCTCCCAGAGTAAAAATAAGTTTGTTACGTCTCCAGAACGATAGAAGTATGTAATTATTATTTTGCTCTGGAATGGCATCGTTTTAGAATATTGCCTCCAAACTTTGGAAAGTTTTTGATTAACGATGCGACCTGTACCTCGTGAGGTCAAAGTCTTTCGTATTATACTGGCGAAAATATATTAAGATGAGAAGTCGATTTTGAGCATAAAATTAGTGTCAATGCTGCATTGATCGCAGTTAAGCTAAAGTGAATGTCTGTACGATGATTTTTATTTCTTCATTTTTATCATCAAACTGAACATTCAGTTGGCAATTATCAGCCTCTGTACGTGACGTTATGATACGTGACAGGGGCCGCGGTGTAACCTTGCGAGTAATTGACTAGGATGTCGCGCACATGAGCCTAGGACGACGAAGATCGACTACAGCTGGGAACACGCCGTGGTAATGATAATTAATCAAACTGAATACCGTCGTGGCGTTCTATGCGCTTTCAACCTGCGTAATAACTACGAGTTGTGTGGTCCATACTCGTACTTCTCTTTGCAGGTCCTGCCTCAGCCACTTTTCGCGTAAAAACTACATTTTTATGAAAAATATTTCACATTGTCGAAAATTAACAACATAATGGTATATTAATTATAAAATACGAAACTAATCATTTACGAAGAAAGAAGAATAAGCAATTTGTTAAAAGGGAATAAATAATGTTTGCAAAACTTTAGCGAGACTTGGAATGAAAAAAGCAAAATGAAAAAGAAGAAAAAAAAGGGAAAGTGATTAGCAATTTAAATAAGATTTATTAGCTACTAGTTGTGTAGCGTGACATGTCCGTGCCATCGCGTTACCGCCGTTTAGATAATCGATAAATTCTCTGGTTTACGATGACAATAAACCGGCTGTAAGCTATAGGACGGATAACTTGCAATGTTGTTGCATCACTTGACTGGAATTCAATTTGCAGGACGATAAAGGTACCGTTGAGCAGTTGCTCAACTCGCCGCGAATAGCTAGAAGAGACACTCGTAAAATTATGCGGTATAATTACCGTGACAACACGAGAACGATTCCCTTGCCTTGGCTCACCTTGGCTATCGTTACGTTACGCCGCGAGCTTTGTCTGCCTCCAAGGTAGACAAATTATCGACAACTTTGCCCTCGACTGAGAAATTATTAATAAATATTAATAAATATTGATAATTTCTGCTCACCGAGATGCCTATTACCGTTTTGTCGAAACAAAACGGTTTCATTATACACCCATACTCCGCGCTATAACTTGGATACGATACACGGTCTTTGGCAGGCCAATTTAACGTTCGTCAATATTAATTATCCCTGATTTAAACCCCCCGCAGACTATCTTACAGATTATTTTATACCTAGGTATAGGTATATACCTTGGCTTAATCTTCACGAAGAGACACAGATGCAAGTGCTGCACCGATTACTCAAGTCTTGTCAGCCATGGTGTACAACGCATCCTTATACCTTACCCGAGACTATATATATGCGATATTTGCATCTTTATGAGTAGAATAATTATTTCGTTCTTCAACTTCAACTGCATCTTAGGCTTGCGGGGTTTCCAATGGCAGAACCGACGACGTGACTTAACACAAGGAATAATCATCGCTCTAAACTTACTACACCTACTTATTTCATAGTAAACTTCTTCATGGTTAATAATAATACAAAAATCTACACGCTATCGATAAAAGTTCCTGCATCCCGTGTCGAATTATGAAATTCGTTGACAAGTGACGTCGGAGGATTATGGGGGGTTCTTAGTGCCCCATGAAATTTGTAGAATGGCGTATTCACTCAATAACGATTTCACGATATTTTCTTACGTTCCTCAGGAGATACGATCACAGATTATTTTTCTATCGAAACAGGTTAACGCGTGTATCCATTCTCCCTCGTGGGTGAAAACGGTGAAAATTTGCATCGCAGAGAATGCATCCTTCCTTCGTTGGCGCCTCGCGGAATGACAGGCTTATAATCTCTGTCCTCCCACGCTAAACTCGCGTTCGTCTTCTCCTTGGGCTTTTTGCTCTTTAACCATATACACACATGTACAGAGACAAACACGCGCATACACTTTGTTCACCTATCTCATCTACACGCATCGTTGTTTCTATGCCCTAGGCGGTGCAGCGTTCCTATGCTAGTAAAAACGGTACCCAGCGTAGACGTACGAGGTTCTTTACAAAAGATAACCGTCTAATTGATAACGAAGAAGATAATGGTCCGTTGGTTTGATTGGCAGGTGCGGTTATAGGCTAATGTGTTCGAGCTTAGGTATATAAAGATGATAAAATAGTAATTTTCGATACTAGTGCGATAAAGTGACGTTCCTCGTACGAGTGCGAAAAATCGAACATCGCGCACGCTGTGTGGAAAATAAGAATTTCTCGGATTGGCTAGAATCTAGTTCCCGAATAACTGCAGGCTTGTTTAATTGTTGTTGATATCGTGACAGAGCGTAATGCATACGTCACGGTTTTGCACGGATTGCATTATCGGGTTGGCCAGCTGCCTTCTCTCACACGCATTCTGGCGCTGCGCATCGTTAAAGCAACAAAACTGTACAAGCCGCGATACTGGAGCGGCAGGAGTAGCAGTGAGTCGCGTGATCACATGTGTAGCATGTTAATTAACAATAAGAAAATAACTCCGGCTTGGCTGTACCTATCCGTATATCAAAACCTTTGTTCAAATATAGAACTTTCAAATTTATTCGAAACAACTTTAATTGCCAACACGTCCGTTACCCTGATTACAAACGCCCTCTCTCCTCTCCCTTCATTCGCGATTATATTTCGCATATTTCGATAGCCGACAGTTCAGTATAAATAATATATATAATGATAATAAAACAAATAATGACAAGCGGTTTGTCTAGGTGGTCTAGGAAAAAAGAACTGTACCAGGTATCAAGGTATGCCTCGAAGAAGTCGCAGTTGAGTTTAGGCGTCTTAACGTCGGGCGGTCTACGTTGGACCTGCACCGGGTCAGGTGGCTAGACAAACAGATTCGTTTAGCGTTAGAAGCTGGGGCATCGGCGGGTGCTACCGGGATAGGACAAACATCTACGAGCTGGACTAAGAACCGAGGGACTTCGTTCCCGGTTTATTTTTCTGTTACTTGGCGGAGGAAATTTAAGAAAAAAAAAAACGGAAAAAAATTAAAAGAAAAAAACAAAAATCAAAAGAAAAAGAAAGAAATATATAAATAACAAAAAGGAAAAGCCCCGAACCAGGCAAAGCCCGGGAGCTCGGGACGCGTTAGCATCCTCAGAGGTGTTAATTGTGTCGGCGACCGGCGCTTCCGATGGAGCGGTTCCGATGGACAGGGGACAAGCCAGCTAAACACTACAGCAAATACCGGTGTCTGCGCGGGGTAGCTAAAATACACGGGGGAAAACGGTGATGTACCTGTAGGTACAGATTTGTTTTTTTTTTTTTTTTTTTACTCCCCGCGAAGAGCTTTTTTGTTGCCGCCCGTATATATTCCTGTCGCAGATGGATTTTTGGGGAGAATATAGGTATATATTGGTGTTCGTGCGTTTTCCGAGTTCTCCGATACCGTACATTTTTTTTTCATTTTTGTCGTTCGATATTACGGATTATTACTGTAAAAACGAAGCCTCAATTATTTGAGATTTTTCAGAATCTTGCTCTGCCCTGGGAACAGAAACGGTTACTGAGGTTCGAGATTTTTAACAACTGCTCATTAAACATGAACTTTTTACACAACATCAACGCTTCTTACGACGAGTAGATACCGCGTTTCGGTTTTCACTACGAAGACTAGAATCTCTCAGATTTCACAAACGAAGAAGGAAAGAAGGAAATAAAAATTGGAACGGGCAAGAGGAAGAGATACGAGAGGATGACGGAGCTCGCCATGTACCATTGGAAAGAAAAAATAGTACTGATTCGTAAAAAATATAACAATTTTTTTTTTTTTTTTGCATAATGAAATTTTTATTTTGAAATCGTAACTTTTTTTCAATATTTTTATAATCATGAATTAAAATTGATATTACTTTTTTATAACACATTGCGTTATAATTACCGGTTGTGAAAATAATACTTTATTTGTTTCGTGTGCTAATGTTATTTAACTGTTCGTGAGAAGCGTCGATATGATGCAAATTTGTGCCATACACCCTTTTTACAAGAAATGGTGAATCAGTGTAATTAACCGTGGACATGATCACCGTCAGCTGTAATCAATCAAATTTTCTATTTTCAGGTCTGGAATCAGCGAGAAGACGATGTAAGATTTTGCTTGTTAATTAAACGGAAAACCTTTCGGAAGGTTCATTACGACTCGACGTAATTCTCGTGGTTTCAGTGCTAAAAGTTAGCAAAAAACAAGTCGATCTGTCTCCGTCTCTATACTTCTCATGATTAAATCGCAAAAAGTACTTCTTTAATGGTCTGTTTGATGTTACGGACTCGAGAGAAACCGGAGTCCGAAAAATGTCTAAGAAAATTAGTCAGATTTGGTCTCGGGATCGTGCAGTGAGTCCAGTAATTTATAATCGGATCTCTTACGACCGAATAGAACACGATATTATGTCGGTGTCTGTACTCTACATCGTCTCGATGTGCGTCTCAGTATAATTTATCCTTGAGGAGGTCAGCCTGCCGGAGAGTTGGTCTTCTCCTACTTGTTGTGTAAGGGTATAAAAAAAAAGGAAAAAAAAACGGAAAAAAAAAAATTACTGTTCAAGAAAGCAGCGGGCGAGACCGAGGCATCATGGCGCTGAGCCACGAGAGCCTTGTTAATTGCAGTTTAGTGTTCTTCTACGTAATTAGGGTTACTTGAGCACCTGGGCCACGAGACTCGCGAGTCGCTTCGGATAATTACCAAGGAGACCCGGAGAGAGCGTTCACCGTTCGCGGTTCACTCAGCTCTTGCCTGCGCGTGTAGGGCTCCGCGAGTTCTCAATTTTTTGCACGAGGATACCCGAGCATGTGTCAATTTGACGAGACCCAAGGTTTTGCTACTTTGCTACTCGGCTCCTTCGAGATGTGCGACGCTCTGGTCACTTAACGGGTCCAACTCTCTACTTCACACTGCATATCTATATACGAGCTGGTGCATGGTGCAAAAAGATGCTAAAGCCTTACAGCTACTCCTTTCCTCTTCCTTCATGCCTGTACTATTCGAAAGATGGTTTTTTACAGCGCCGGTTTGGGAACATGGATAACATAGATCTGACGCAATTGCTGAGAATATACGTACAGGCATGTACTTCCTTCAGAAGCATCTGACTAGGCGAGTGAGTCCGGTGCGGTTATACCTAGGACGGTATAAAACACCGTTGGTTAATCCATCCGTCCGTTTCACCGCGTATCCGCGTGTACGTCCGTCAAATCTGAAGGCATCCAAGAAGAGATTGTGATCTGACGTCCTGTGGTTGGCCGCGGTGATGCTTGGTAGCGACATCCAGCACCCCGACTATTAAACCGTGTTTGGGCTAATGGTTTCTACAAGAAGTATACCGCGCACTGCTATGTTGATTGATCGATTGGGACAATAAGACAAAGGAATCCCAGCTCCTTTCATACTTCCTTTTTCTATCCCCACTAAACCCAGGAGGAAAGCTTCTTGTTTAGCGCGATATCTTCCCAACCGTAAACAGCTATCACGGTTCGCAGTTCACTTCGGTACAACTTGACTTCCCGGACAAAAGATCGGCGATTTTTAAATTTGGGGGAAATAAATTTGCACAGGATATGATCAGTGCAGGATAAGCTTAAAGTGCACTGGGTCTTTCCCACGCATTCCTTAATTAATATATCGATACCACACCTAATCTAACCTTATTGCTCTGTTAACCTATCGGAGTATTTTTGCCTCGTAGGTTTACGCAACGGTTTTTGTATCGTAGGCGTAGGCTGAATGGGTGAAAAATATCATTTGTACATCCACTGATGGAGTAAACATGTACACGTGTACGTGTATCGCGTATTGTTGCGTGTAGATATATGGGGAGTAACGTAGGTACTTGAGCACGGCGATCTCTATGCGATTTCTCTTAATCTACGAGCCCGCGCTCGCGTACCTATATCGAAAGGTCTCTTTTGCGTATATTTCCGTCTATACATACACACGAATGTCCAGGGACCGCACCCTTATTAGGGTACAGCGCCGTTGCTTATTACCAACGAATTCCCCCCGCGGCCCCAAGTCCGCGTGGGCGTCTCGACGATACAAAGCAGCGCGCGCGCCGCGCGCACTATTGATGCGGAACAGATTTCGAATAAAGATCATCAGATGAACGAGGTATAGGTACGACGAAGTAACCAAACTTTTTTACCGGTCGGATTGAGAAGAAAAAAAAAAAAAAATGAATACAAAAAATATATTAAAAATTAAATAGAATGGGGAAACGAGGAGAGGAGATGAGATCGACGCGACAACGACGACGACGTCATTAATTACCTCGTATAACTTATAATATAGCCGGTTTAAACTGCAATGTATCTTCTGAACGGCTATAACGAGCAAGTAATGAACGCGGTAAGAAATTTTTTTTTAAACAATTGTTATACGTTGTAAAATCGTAATCGCGGATCTTAATGGATTCAATCGTTTCTTTTTTCCGTCCTATGACCAACGTTTCGATCCTCTCCATTTCTCCACCCTCACAAGTTAGAATAATAAGACTGTATTCATTCGGAGGAAAAAATAAAATTGCCTCAATGAGGTATCGTAAATATTGGATGAAAAAACCATCCCAAATTTCTTCGAATAAGTAAACGATATTTCCACAAAAATAACATAAATCAGGGATCATTGATTAGATTCTCAGCTTGATTGTCATGATTATTTATAGAGCTTAGTATATATAGGCCGATTTTAGTCTGTGTTTCGATTGTATTTTTCAGTATTGTGGGTTTTAATCGGCTTCAAAGTCTTTGTAACACGGGGCGATTTCATATCAATAATATCGATGGATTGACGCGTGTTTCACAAAGTAATCCGAGTAACATCTTTGAGTCAGGGGCCAGGAGAACTCATCCAGTAATGGCTTGGGCACGCCCGGTTCTTGGCAATCGATACACATGGCCATAAGTACCTGCTATCTCGATGCATTACTCGGTTGTGGTTGTTGTAAGTAACGCGATACAGTTAGAATGAGATAAATTAATGTACGTTCTCAGTTCAGGGATAAGAGTTGAAGGAAAGAAAAATAAAAAGAATGAAAATAAAAATAAAAAAATAAATAAAAAACAGAAAGAAAACGGGAACAAACGCTTTCCTCAATTCGTTATTCTGTTGAATTAATATTTCAATTATCACGAGTGGTTTAATATAATCTCGCGATACTCCGTGTTACATAGCGAGTTTAAAAGTGTAACTGAATGTAAGCGATTAAAAATTCGGATCAAATTATAACGCAAGCGTATGAATGAAAGAATGAAGAAAGAAGTAGAGATTTTTTATCTTCCGTACCGTTAAGAGGCAGTCGCGTATACATACGTACCCATACACCTTTTGCATATTAAATCGTATACCCGAGTTGTATTGTTAATTAGAATGTCAGCAATTCGGCTTGCGAAAAGGAAAAACGTAGGTGAAAATGATATTACGAAGAATGAACCAGTAAAGCTCGGGGAGGGTTGGAGAGGGGGGGTATATGAAAAGCTTTGCCAAAATAATGAAAAATGAAAGAAAAAAAGAAGAATAATACAAAATACACACAGAGACTTGTATATAGATATGCTCACGTTTAAAAATACGAAAAAAAAGGAAAGGAAGAAAAAAAAAATGTTCAAGGGAATCCGCTTAATGGGGGCGATGAAGAGCTTAATTCCACCGGCTTTTATAAAAATCCCATTTACGTGGGATTTTATATCACTGTTGTTTGAGGCTCTCCTGACAAAGATGCAACATTCACTGGGGGGTGGGGGTTCATTTGATCGTCATAGTCCGTAATTACAGCGTATAATCCTTCTGTTAAAAAAGCTTTTTCACGCCAAATCCCCGTATGCGATGTTATATCTCTTCCATTATTTCACGTCACATTCTCCGTGAATCGAAGTGCGGAACCGTTTAAAGAATTCCTCCGATAATTCAGACACATTGATAAATAATGATTGGACTCGACGCGGCGATCAATTACTGGATATTTTTAGACCATGATTTAATGAATAAACAATTCGTTTTAATGATATTAATAAAAATAATACCACGCAGGGTGAAGAATCATCGCGATTCTACCTCGACTCGACCTTGTGGATGGATCAGATTAATTCGGTAATCCAGAAATAAAAAGAAATTGAAAAAATGTGTAAAAAAAAAAAAACTCGTCAGCGATGAGCGACCGGACGACAGTGTCCACCGACTTCAATCAATTACCACTTATCGAAAGTGAGTAAGCTCTTTTTCTCCGTTATAAAGTGAACGAAAGGGTATAGACGAAGAAAGAGTCTTAAATACTCGGCGTGAACCTAGTCATTGAATTAGTTCTAGGAACGATGAAACAGGAATTATATGCAGGTTCAATTCTAAACACAATATTCTATTCCTGATCTCTTTTATCTTACGGTTACTATTCGTTGCTGATAGAGACGACGATCGTCGAAGACGATGCTTCCTCGCCACATGGTGTATCGGACTATCACATTTCCTATCGCGGTGTGGGTTCATGCATACAACCCATACCTAGCCCCATGGCTTATACACGCCGAGCCAAGTCACGACCCACTAATGAATGATTATGCTACAATTTGCCCCGGGACGGCAGCTATCGCAATTTATTAAATTACAGTGATCCATGCTGCTCGGCGTGGTTGAAGCCGAAGCATCCGGTAGTCTCGTGCGTTCATTCGTAAAACGATTTTCTACTCATTTTCAATGTTATCAACTCGCGGCTGACGATAAACGCGCGAATCTATCACAAGGAACGAAATTCTTTTCAGCAATAACAAAACCCTTTTTATTCTCACCATTTTTTTTCAGCTCGCTCGTTCATGCTCACAGATCTTCAATTACAAATTGCGATAGCTACCGAACGAACGTGGCCTTGGGGTTTTAACTACTCAGGATCGCAGGATCGCGTGTGATACTCGATGCAGTCATAAACAACAATCCAATAATTGAAAACGTGATAGGCCCGATGTGTTTGCTTGTAGGTACTCGTTCATGGGTATTATAGTACACCATGGGATATCGATATGGTTGCAATATTGCAGTATTCTTTGAAAACCAAGCTCAGAGTTTAAGTTCGACTTATGGGCGGCAGGATGAGGAAAGGCGAGTGTAAAATAAGGTTAGGGGTGTGAAATTGCCGGTAATTTTACAAGCCATAACGATCTACTAAATCTGTGGAATAATTAGGGCGCAGATGTGCCTCCGCGCCTGGGGCGGCGGGCGTCATCGGTATGGTTTTTGTTCCGAATTGCGGCGAGGCATAAGCCCGACGTCTATAAATAAAAAATCCCCGTTGACAAGGTAATCGTCAGCTACGGGAGAAGCCGATCAATTTTCAGTCGCAATTGAAAAGCAATTATTTTTAAAAACCGTGGACTCGACCTCTGGAGGAATCGATCGATATGCCGGAAACGTGGCGAAACGATTTTTGTTCGCCGCTTATAAGCCGGGACACTGTAGCAAATGGCATAGAAAATTGAACGAGCCTCTTGGCGATATCTCATGCCACAAAATGCCACGAAACTCTCGTTCATTCCGTTGAATTGTCGAAAGACTAAATTAGCAAATTGGCATCGTTGATTAAAGTCGCGAGAATTAATTTCGCAATCAATTTGACCGAAGACGGTATACGCCGATCAATCACGCATCAGTTTTTACACAAGTTAAATGAATTACAGTTATAGGGAATTTTTGCTCGTATCGTTTATCATAGAAATTAATTACAACGGTATAGCCACTTGTTTCAACAACATTCCTTATCCTCAATGTTAGATCGAATAGTAGTCGAGC
Organism: Rhogogaster chlorosoma; assembly: GCA_944452935.1. NCBI lineage: Eukaryota > Metazoa > Arthropoda > Insecta > Hymenoptera > Tenthredinidae > Rhogogaster > Rhogogaster chlorosoma. Next base: position 27,671,721 of record OX101797.1, read on the forward strand.
GTTGCTAATTAATACGCTCTCTCCAACACCTAAGTACGGACGAAACTCACCCACATATAATTTGCACACTTTCCTACCTCTCTATTCTTCCCACCCAAAGTTCATTCTACATCGATGTTCGATTCCGCCTAATTAAAGAGCCACTCTCAACCATCGGACGAACTAATCAACTCCTCGAAATTGGAATATCTAAGGAATGGTAAAATGCATGTGTGTCACTCCTGCAGGAGGGAGCGATCAACGGCCAATGTCCAACGACGTAATCGCGACAGCCTGCAGGCTTTCTCCGCATCCCCGTATTGTTGGAAAGCTAGTCTCAGTTGATCGGCATTAGGTGCTATTAACTCGAGCATGTTTTTCCGGGAAAACTAATTGTAAGTAGACGTATATACATCGAGGCGGGCTACTTCCCGGTTAGATAAAGATAACTAGACGCACCCGGCTGATGTGCGTTGTTTAATGACCGTAATTAAATGCGGATACAGAGAAATAGAGACAGGAAATTTCCGCAGTATTCTGAACGATCGATCTGACAATTGCTTCTTCTTTTTCAATTCATTCCACATCGCGGTAAGAATCCACGACGTAAGGCAGTACCGAGGATAGCGCGAAGGCCTCGTTATTAGTTATTTGGTGCAGGGACAAAAAACTCAATTCCTCCTCGGCCTAACGACTGATGGCGAGCGAAGGCGACAAAAAGCTCAATCTATCAAATTGTCACTGGCCTTTCTATTTCTCGTCTCCGGTTGCTGTCTAATAAGCAATCATCTCGGAGTAGGTACATGTACCCATGGCAACACGTTTTATGCATACGCCAAGACGTCGCCTCACTGCGTCATTCCGTAGCATATATACTCGTAAGTTATGGGTATCTATAAAAGTTGGTCACGTGAATGTCTGCATGATATTATGGCAGTCGTAGTCCAATGCACGATAATTCCAACGGGGGAACCTAAATAACGTGAAAAACTAAAAGTATGTTCGTTGGAACGCTATTTTATCACACATCTATCAATTTTTGGTGTGTAGATAATTGCTACATATTTTTTCACCCATTTTTTTTCCCCTTGTTTCTGAGATTCGTCTTGCGCGTAGAGTTCACTAATAAGTCATTCGCCCGGTGCTTTTAATGTCGCCGCCCTCGCATAATGGGTTCCTTCACGAAGACACTGTTACAACCGCTGTTTAATTAACCCTAAGCCAGTTTATCATTGGCTGTTAATTATTTCCAAGAAATGATACGAGGGCCGCTATTATACTGGCATAATCCCAGACCGCAGCTAAAATCAACTGGCTTCCGTTGGGATCCCAGGTATTTTATAACGCTATGCTAATGCGATGGCGCCAACTAATGTTACCTAACTAATTCTTATTTATGCCCGAATGTTAAACGGCCTAGAGACAGTTTATCGCAGTAGTCCTCATCGCTGATTACTAAGATTACATTATACCATTGTCCACGCTATAAAACCCCGTAAAAAATACATCTCAAACAATACTTATTCGTCTCTGGATAGTTTGACGCGCTTCAAACGTCGAGTGATGGAGAAAAAAAAGTGGAAAAAATGGTGTGAAATTGGTCGCGGACTAGTCACTCATTTCCTACTATCCCAGGTCTCCATGGTGGTTAAACTCGATTATCCGCCCGAGTGTCTCATGTCTCGTCGTGACTCGCCTCATTCTGTTAAGTACAGTAACGTACGATACGTAGGTATATCGTACCTGGGTAGAATTCTTCGCCTTGAATCCCGGTGGGGTTTGTCATAATCTTATTAATCAACCCCGTTTCTTTTATCAACAAGTTTTACCTATTTTTATTTTTTCTCACCGAAGATTTCTTTAAATCTCATTTATCCATTTTATTACAAAAAATATATGAACGTCGTGGAGAAGTCGGTGGCTCCTTCGACTTCTCTATTCAACCCCAAAGCCAATTTATCAGGAAGCTTTCAGCTCGTTTTTAAACTTCTGGACGATTCAATCGGTGAACTTTAATTCACTAACAAGACCGGTGACAACGGTGCAGGTTAAATTCACTCACCCTCTCATCGCCTTCACCAATATTTCCGTATTTAATACAGGTGATTGACCTTTCGCGATCGACGTAATCCAGTAAACGCAGTTCTGACTATTGCGACAGAAATGTAAATTGAATATCGATCGCAAATGAGTTTGAAGTGAGAAGAACTATGGATGTGGCTGCCACGCAGGGTGCCTCGTTCGTTTTTAATTACGCTTACGATCGTTTTTATTGCCATAGGAAGGTTTTTGTGGCCGTGTGATTTTTTTCTACGACTGATCGTTACCAGAACCTAAATAAAAAGCTCGTTATTAAAAACAACAAGCTAGATTATGGTAGCTGTGGGCTCGGCGAGGTGTCGCTGATGGCGTGGCCCACGCTCCGACCTGTGCAGGTCCTTAATAAAAGAATGCAATTACAGGCTTGAGGCCACAAAAGCTAAGAAACATGTAATTTCGTTTTTCACGATAGTTCGTGGTACAAATTGACGGTGTCACTACGCCACGCCGTGACACGCCACATCAATAAAACTGACGAAAGGTCACGCCAGGGCAACCCGGACTGTAAAAGGATTTGCATAATTGCAGCTGGTCTCAGCTTTCGACTTGATGGTCTGCAAGAGATCCTCAATTCCCGGATAAATCAACGTCAAAAAACTTATTTGTCGCGATCTAGTTGCCACACCAATGCACCAATACCAATAAGTGTTCTTGGCGTATCCGCATCATAGCCAAAGATTTCACCCGAGATATTCTCAGTCTAAAGAACAGTTACCAAGTCCGGAGGCAATTCATCATAAGATGTCGCATGTGATGGCGTATCAGTGTGCAGGAGTTTATAAATATACCTTGTCCCAAGTCAGATCGAACAAGACGCCGAACTTGGTGAACATTGATTGAATAACGTAACGTTGAAGAAGGTCTTTGCTCATTCCATAAGCATTTCGACGAGAATCGATCGGCCAGAAAAATTCAGTTAGGTGAGACTGGCGAGGAATTGTTCAATTGTCTCTACAGGATGGTGGTTAACTAATCCACCGAGACTGGTACCACTTGGCACCCCACAGCAGTTGGGTTACTTTTAGTCAGTGTCAATCGACGTTTTGTGACTTATCGATCAGTCTGCATTTGGGTATATACTGTATAGGTTCGGCTCACCCTTGTTTAACGCGCGTTCGCGTTTCGGTTACCTTTCTTCGAGGGCCGCGACGATCGATCAAATAATTAGAAACCCCTTTCTGAGAACTACCATCTAATTTGTCCATCGCTAGATTCAATTCAAATTAAACTTACAAGTCCCTGGGGATTGAATTCCTCAGATAAAGGCTGGTTAACAGTTAAAGTTAAACGATAATCCGAATCATATAATGATATCAATGAAACCTATACAAACCCGGTGAGCACACACCTTAAAAGGGCTTATTTTTTGAATGACTAGTGTGTTTCACACAAGAATTCTTACCATAATGAAATACAGTCAAAGTAAAAGTTGTTCTCGTAAAGACTCATTGTCAGATCAACTGCTGTTCAAATTGTCGATTCATTGGCCCCTAATTGTTCAGAAAACAAGTCTTTATGATACTAAAAATAAAATAAAAATCCGAAAGTAATCAATTTTTCTCTACCAAAATTTCAATTGCCTGACTTCTTTCACAACTTTGTTCATTTCATGAAGGCTTTCTCTTTCTGGTTTTTCGGAAACTACCCATTTTCAGATATCTAGCCGCTTAAGTGGTGGTTGCAATGACAACCATGTGAGACAAAAACCAATGAAATCATTCAATCTACTAACCGTGCAGATGGTCGGTGTTTGGCCATGAACCTTGCTTCCATCCGGTGGGGGATCCTGAGTCTTAGAAATGTCCGGATGAATTCTCGGCGTCAATGAAGAGGTGATAGGCCCATTCAAGGAATTCGAAACGTGGGTTGTGACGGGAGCCGAAACGGGCGGTACTTCTGTTCGAAAGAACCACGTAGGCCACTGTAAAAAAGACGAAATTGTCCTGATGAGCAACAAATACAGATATGAATTATACGAGTCTCCTTTTTCCAGGAAGACAGTAATTCCTTGTGCAAAATGTTTCGGAATTTTGCTCGCCCCATCTGACCCTAACTCATGGATTTCGGTCGTGGACTCCCAGGAATCGGTTCCAGTAAGTCCAGGTCTACTTTGTTTACACGACTCTTTTTATCCCCATCGCTAAAACGCGCTCATCGCTAAAGGCACCAGATCAGTCTCCCTCGTCAGCTCAGTTAGTCTTGGAGTCCCGAGCAAAGTCGTGGCGAACATTAGTGTCACTAAGGTTGAATATGAGCCCCTCTAAGATAGATGATTCAAGCCCTGACCCTGGGTAAAGCGCCTTAGCCAGAGCGATCTGTGTGGTCCGTCGAGCACAGGTCCATTGTGAAATCGTTAATGAAAAGTTCCTTAAGAAGTATAGTGGGCAAGATATCCGAGCACAGTGCACGTGGGTGTATATAAATACAGGCCTTAACTCCCGCTTAAGGAGTCTTTGATAAGGAGAAGGACGATCGTTTTGTCGTCAGACTAAAGCTGGTATTTCTTCGGGGCGAAAACGAGGTTCAAAGTTTATACTATTTAGATATTTCTGACCTCCAGAATCCCAGATCACTGGTTAGCGGACGACGAGACGAGGGAAGAAATGAAGAGAAGAGAAGAGGAGAGGAGAGAAGGGGCCAATGGTTCCTGGTGGTCTGGTAAATGTCTCTTGTCGTCGCTTCGGGCTGCAGGAGTTAGCGCGCGCTTTCCCACGAGATAATAAACTCCTAAAGCTGTGAGTTATGCTACTTTGGCCAGCTTCGAGATTTACCAATTTCTTGGATAGCTGTACGGCACGAGCTGCTCCAGACTTTGAATAACAGAACCCAGTCGTTCGTAGCTGCCATGGAAAGTGGCCAAATATTATGTTGCGGGTAAAGTGCACACTGTACGCTGAACAGGCCAACCTAAATTATTGATTATGGTCCATAGATCGCTCGGAATGGAAAAAGGTATGAGAAGAGGAAGAGGAAACAGAGAAGGGGTTGAAATTCATTACAAAGTTCATCGTATGACCTGTTTCGAGACGTGACGCTTAAGACTTCTGTAATCCAATACGCATAGAATTTTTTACTCTATAGTTGTTACTAAAGTCGTACTAGTTTGATGCGGAGAAATCCATCAGGTATCACTGAATGAGACAAATTTACCGCTTCGAGTGTATTTGCTCCGTTTAACTGCATCATTTTTACTTTTACGAGGATACAGATAGTCTGACGTTTTTGTATTTAGATTGAAAGCTTTGGACAATAGTTCGGGGTTGACAGTCGAAGTGAGTCGTCGGAATAGCCATTCGAGATTGACCAGAGTATAATGTAATAAGATTCGAACGGTGAAACGTGCCGGGCAATTCGCTCCGGACCAGAGATCGAGGTGACAAATGCCACATTTCGTGTGACAAGTCATCGAGTCTGAAGAGGAGCGAAATGTCTAGCATCGTGATGAAGTAGTTGATAGACACGGGTCTTCATAGGTCGTCGTCGTCGTTCTAGACGTACGTACAGAAAAGACGTTTCATGGCTATTGCATGGCGCCAAAAAACACTGCCCGTATATACTTCCCGGACTCGCTACTCTCTTCACTTTTTCTCTATTCCTTCGTGACCCGGAGGAGCACACAGTTGCAACTGGAGAATCGAATTACGGAACTCCCAACGCAGATGTCGGACAAGAGGAAAGAAAGGAAAGGAAAGGAAAGGATGTCTGTGTTTCGCGATTTGGGCGTCTCGAATGTTCAAAAAAATTCGTCTGTTCCGTTCGTATCTTCCGCTCCGTTCACTACGCACGAGATAAGCAGGCTGTCATCATTGTTGTTGAAAGCCATATAGATGTTTATTGCCAGCGTGACGTGTTTGGAAATTCGGTCTGTTACCGTCGGATTAATCATCAAATCAGTAGCATTTCGATGATTTGAGAATAGACAGCCCATTCCACACTCTACTACTACTGAAATAGCGTTCATACAAGCGTATCTACGAAAGGCATACATCGTTTGTATAAATTCATAAAACTTGACTGATTAGTTCTTCCTTTTTTCTCTTTTTTGGTCGATTCTGCTTCGATACTTTAGTGCGCTCTAGAGCTGCTGCGTGTAATTCAGAGTTTTAGACTCATCTCATTCAGCGGCTGAGATTCCTTCGAGTGTTTATTAATTATGGTGGCAGGTAGGTTCGTAGGTAGGTACTAATGGGCAATTATTAATCGTCTGGGGTACAAATATACACAAATAGTTATACATCATGCCTGAATCGTCTAAACTTATATCGGGCTGCGAAAAGCTGACCAGCCTTGACAATCTCATGCTTTTTCGACAGTAAAGAGGGTATGCCTCTCATTCTGAGGGTAAGGGGATCGATAATATTTTTTTTTACGTGTTATACAATTTCTTCCATAAATATTCCTGATCAAGAACACAGGGCGAATGCCAACGGGATTGAAGGTTTCGACATGACGAAGCGCGAGGATTCTCAGAACAAATACAACACGCTTTTTGTAGGACTCCATCTTCGAGGAATTTCGTTGCTTAAAATGATGTAAAAGTAATTGTTGGTCATGGTTATTGACGTGTCCGGGGAATTGATATTGGCTTTTAGTGTTCAGAAATTAGAAACAATAAAATCCGAGATAATTTGATCCTTGAGTCCGCGGGTCCTTGTGTACTTGGGACAATTAAGAAACTACGATTCTTAATTTTTTATTTTGGCCACAGCACGCGACTCGGCATCTGCGCAGTCAGGCAACAATCGACGCTTGACGTTGCGGGAAGTGATAGTCTGGGCAGAATCACGCAACCCGTATCAATCCCTGCAGGCACGTGCGACACGCGACACGCGACAGGCGACACGCCATGCGACGCCCACTTGGAAGCGCGTGATTGCTGGCGACAAAACGGCCAGGGCCGAAGCAACGGAGGAAAAAATATCTGCCTGCAATATGTTCGTAAGGCCGTCGCAGCTCATCCTTAGATACCATACCTACCCCATGACGGGTGTTCAAAAACCCTGACGAGCGGACGTTGAAATGCAATGCAATGCGATGCTTCAGGCCATGCGAATTGAACCTAATAATGATAACTGTCTCCAAGAGAGAATTTCCGAGCAAAGAGCGTGATACTTCGAGCTATATACCCTGTAATCTTGAGGGTCTCATCTGCTGCGAAAGAAACGCCCGTTTCCGTTCTTAAAACCATCATATATACACAAAGACACGCGACTTATACTTACTTCCTCACCGGCTTGCATATGCATCTTCGGTTACATTTTTGCCACAATGCGAAACGGGGTACGTATATGTGGTTCTAATCTAATCTGAATAGCTGTATATCTAGTTGTAATCACGAAGGGTTACGGATTTTTACTGGAAAGTAGATGAAACTGATGAAACTAGTATTGGTGATGAGTTCAGTTAACTCGAACACCGTACAGAATGAGAAATTTCGGAATTTTTCAGGACTCTTGCCGATCGTCTTTTGCCAATTTGAGAAAGAAGAGGTTGAGTGTGACATATGAGAATCAAATAGTTTTCCGGAATTGAAGATCGAAACGAAGAATTTATTAGGAAGAAGATAAGATGGACGTTGGACATTGGTTCGAGAAGATTTGCTATCTTCCTAGATCGAGATATACATCGTTATAAATTCAGCACTTAATTCATAAAGCTCGCTTTCCCAATCAGTCATATCTGTTCACCAAACTGAGACGGAGCACGATAGTAAATAGTAAAACAGAAAAAAAAATAGTATAGCCGAGTCTGCGTATAGAATAAGACAGAAGTTCTTCACTCAAGTACTTGCATTGTACAGTCGAGTGGATTTGAAGTAGATCGAGTAGCTAGAGAGAGAGAGGAAGAGACAACAATTTCAGGTATCTCCTGAAACTTCTTAATATCTAGAGAAAATTACTCGTGCTAAGATATTTCCGAATCTCTCTTCGGCCGAAAGTGTAAAAGCAATTAATATTTCTAATAGAATAGTATCCATGAGCAGAGGTTACAGAGATCCGATATCTTTGGCGGTGAGATGTTAAGTCAGGCTGTTAATTACCATTCATTTATTGCCCATTCGTTGACTAGCTGATTGATATAATGACAGGTTATACAGCTATGTGTACTTGGGTGGTAAACGAAACGTATAATTTATGAATAATTGTCGCTTGATCGTCATCATTCTCGATTCTGGAGTGTGTGTGTTCATAGGTGGTGGATTCGGCGATCTCCGTTTGGTAAAGGTAAGGTACACGAGCTCTTCACCTTTCTTTATCCAGGACTCGGGATAGACTGGGAGAATCGGTTCGGGAATGGTCTAAGCCATGAAGAAACCACCAGGTGGTGCGTGACGAATAAATTACACTCACAGAGTTCTCGGATTAATCTATTACCGAGGCTCGCGTTCTTGGCCGTAAGAGCTTCGAAGAAGAAGCGATACTTCAATTCCAAGAGGCAAAGAAAGACCTACTCGGGAATAATTTCAACGGCTCTATAGATACCGATGCCTACACGATATATACAAAACTCTTGCACCTAAACTCAGTATTGGTATCACAGGCCAGTCCACGTAACCGAACAGCTTCATCTTCCATTACGAATAAAGTTGTCCGCACTAAAAACAAAATTAAAACACGCAATGCTCGCTCACGCTTTCACAAACTTTTTGGTAGTTCGAAATACCACCAGTTTCTCTCTTTTCCTTGTTTGTTTTTTTCCAATAACTTATTGAAAATTTTGTATGTATAATATAGAGAAATTTTGGGGATAACGAAAGAAGGATTGTAGGACCGCAACGCTTTGCGTCAGTTGGAATTGATGCCGGATAGAAATTCACGCGGTTGTAATACGACACTGGTGCACAGGGGGTAGCAAAAGGGAACCATACCCTTTAGGTATGGGGAGGTGGAGAAGCAAGCAAGCAAGCAAACCGAGCAACCCTTGCCCGAGGGTTCCGAGATGGAAAGAGCGAGATAGATTGAGAGAGGGTGAAGGGAGGTGGAAAAGGGTATCTGTTGTCATGGTCCCTGATGCTCCATTATTGATTAAAGATGGCTGACTGGCAGACCGTGACGCCATTTTAATATGCGCAATTATAATGTGTACCCAAAGCCCGGCTCCCTGGCAAGAGTCAACCCCACCCATCCCCTTCGTCCCTTGAAGGTCCTCGGGTTTCTTTGTTTGCTGAAAATCGGGGGCCACGTAATTGAGGAGTTAATTAGGACGCGTGGAGAGGTTTAATTGAGTCGACTCCTCTGTCCGACCGAGACCTTTCAACAGGTTGTTTTCTTATTTAAATTCGAACTGGCATGGCATCGCGCCCCACACCGAGAACAAATTTCAATACTTTCTTGCTCCCGATTTTCCACCACTTTTGTCTTTCGATTCTTGATTCTTCATTTCACTCCTGAACAATCTTTCAACATTATATTCGCATAGATATTGTACAACGTCCTTAAAACCGTTGGATTTTCCCTCATCGATGATCGAAAAATTCGTTGGATAGGCAGGTATAGATCACCGTAATGAATATTCCCATTTTCCTCCCCTTTATCGTCATATCCTTACCTTCCCTCACTCCTGCGAGCTCAATACCGCCCCTAATACGTTGCCCTCAACGTACACACAGATGGGCGCTTTATATATCATCGTTGCGTACATAATTCCATTAGACACAACTCACGGCAGCTTGTTAGCGCCGTCAACGGTTACAATAGCGTCGCGACGGTTGATACCTGATAAGGTTCCGTGGGCGTCGCGTACTCGTTCACAATGCCAATATTTTAGCCGCGTGAAAGAGCTCGGGGTAGAGCACAATGGACGTAATAGGAGAATTAAACTTGCGTTGCGTTTAATATTGCGTGTGGTCCCCGTTGTGCGCTCGTCGCACAAGATTTTCGATAGTATTGTCATACCACATTTATACCTACATATAATTTCCACGTTCAATTAAATTACCCATTATACTCCGTGCCTTAATACAATCCAATACAATGCAATGCAATGCACTCCGTTTGATGATAACTGCACAGATATTTTTATCCAGTTGTCTGCTCGTGACGCGTGTTTTTTTTAATAAGTAAACCGTATCCCATGTAGAAATTTACAACGTGCCCAGTACTGTGCGAGTACTGCCGACGACAGTGCCAGTATTGGGTAAGTGTCGGCTGCCAACAGTCGGTGGGTGAATGGCAGTACGTTGAAATGATAACATGGGACCTACGGTAGGCAGACAATGGTCGGCCAATCATGGGCTTCAACGTCGGCCCAATACTGTCCGGGAATAATGGCACAATACTGTATAAATTTTGCTACGCAGAAAAAATAAATTTAGATTGTTGCGCTGAATTTTTTACAATATGTGATGTGTTGAGCAACACCTACAATTGTACCCAACCGCAGATTGATACAAAGTAGGGATTTTTTGATTAGAAAAACTTCTCGCTATTTTGGCCGGGATTCGAACCTACGCATTCGCTCGCATTACTTACTAGTCGCACGCTCTACCGACTACGCTAAACTATTCGCTGAAATATTATATTATTTTTTCGTATTTACTCTCAATATCTTTTCGCGCCGAAGTCGAAATATTTCAAAGTGCCCCGAGTCCAATTTTTTCTTCTAAGCCCCAAGCTCGATTTATGAATAAACAAAAAAATTCGACCAAAACTTGTATATATCAGTCTATTCAAAATTTTACGAGATGAATTTCTATCGCACAATCACCTTTTTTTTTGAGAATTGTTAAAAATTGAATTATTTTTGCAACACCTATTTTTGTGAGAATATTTTTTTTTTATAATTATTTATAATTGTTCTGATAAATGGCTAAAAAAATTATCCAATTATCAATTTAATTTTTTTTTTCAATTTCTTCCATTTTTTAACAGCGTCGCTTTGGAGAAAGTGAGACAGCTGAGTAAATTTTTGATAGCTGTTTACTAAATAATACTATCATATACTCTTAATCTGTACCTTCAACTATCGAAGATATTTAATATGTCATTTTATATATTTTATATGTTATTTGGGTGAAAAAATATTTTAAGCATATAAATAGCCTGTTAATTTTTCTTCGTCATTAAAATTTTCAAGTTTTAGCTTCTCTTCATATAAATAACCTTTCAATAATCCATCGGTAAACCGTTGGCTGTCACTTACGGCCCAGTCATTGACGTCTATATATCACCATAGGCGATTTTCGTAAAATATACATAAATAATTTGAATCTAAAATTAGTGGCCCATTAATGTAACTCGATCGTCGGCCTATCATTGGTACCCATTGATCGGCCAACCATAGGCTAAATGACTGGCCGATTGTAGAACTGTTTGCTCTGATGTAGGATCAATGGACCGCTCGTCGACCATTACTGGCCCAATATTGGTATTTTAATCATTGGCCAACCATTGTAAACCATTTATCGGCCAGTCATCGGCGAAGTTGTATGCCTGGCGGTTCCTACACGGGAACTGCTAGCTCGTCGGGAAACTATAGCCAACCACCTGATGTGGGCACAACGTCACATCAGCCCTGGTCAAGCGATCCTTGCCGATTATCAGCCGCCCAAAAGATTGCCCGACGTATCAGAATCGGCACAGAGCTGCGACGACGCTCGGCTAACTGTTGTTTCAAAGTCTTTGGCCAATAGTGAAGTTTAGTATTGGCACAACCTTGGCCCATTATTCAACGGAGGACCGTGGGTGCTGACAATTGGGCTAGTGTTGGCACTGTTGTATATGAATATCAGGGCCAGGATTGTGCCAACGTCAAAAGAAACGGTCGGCGTCCAAAATCGTGCCAGTATTGGGCAATTTGTCAGTATTGGCGGAGTACGGAAATTTCTACATGGGATGATTCTATAAATAATCATATTATACGTCAAACTATAGGTACGATCACTAGACTATATGTCGAGTGGTGTTTTTTCTAGAATTTATCTCAAGGTCTATTATATTACTCGCGTGGACATAGCTGCTAATCAGTTTTAATCAGCTGCAGTTTTTGCTGAATTTATATTTGAGTGAAAAAATATCTGAGTGGTTTGAACATTTGTGTTCTCATATGGATGTGTTAGAATAAGATATAGTAGATGGGAATCGGATGAGTATCGACGCGGGTTTGTAGGGTATAAGAAATACAAAATTAATAGTGTCTATCGAGGGAGAGTACCACAAGCCGATGAGACAGGGACGCTAAGGTGCGGGGTCGTATCGTCCGCAAGTTTCTTGTTTGGGCATTGAAAGCGTGTAAAGGTATGATACAGGGCCACATAGCGGCCCGTTTCAAAGCATCGACTCAAAGCGGTTCTCCGCCATTGCCGGACGCGCCGGGGGCGCAACAGCGTGATACATCGTTACACGGTGTTCCTCCTTCGTCCATGGGATCCCATACGGATCCCGACCGGATGAATCCCTATATCCTATACGTGCCCAACTCCAACACGTATATCCCTCGATCAAGTATACCTAACGTTTGTAAGTTTAAGTCTCGTTTACACATCACAACTCGCACCATCACGTACACATACGTGTATACATATGCCTACCTATTTAGGAGTAGCGTAACGCGGGGTAATTAGTGTTCGTTTCTTCCACAGGTAACATAACATACGTTTCAAGATGTGTATATATATATGTGATCAATTCTGACGAACGAGACGCGTAAATTTTCCCTAATAGTTTGCCAAGTCTTAACTTGCACCTCTACGCAGGGACACAATGCGTATGACTTGCGGACTGTAAGAGAGATCAGAGATGAACCGCGTCACTGTTTTATGGAGGCATCAATTACTTTAATATTCATGGTCGTAATATCGGCGTTGCACCGTCGTGGGTCGGTAGGTGTCAGCGATCGTAAAGCACACGGGGTAAGGCAACACTGTTTCGTGCTTTGTATAACGTAATCATATGCCTAGAGCACTGGCTGTGTACCGGCTAGATAGTTCTGAACAAGTCCTGCAGTCTCGACTATCGTTCGAACCTTTAGCTAGCTGCTCTGGCGGCTGCCTGGATTATAATAATGTTTACTATGCGACTATGAGTTACTTGTTTAATGGGCCCATAAACAATCACCGGATCGTGTGTAGCCAAGCCAGCCACCACCATCTGGTCGTTAGACTAGGTACAGCCATTCCAAATACAAGGTATGATTAGTTTGAGAACACTCTGTTGTGATCCACGCTCCCACATACACAAACAACGATACACGAACATATCGATAGATGCGTCGGTGTGGTGTGCACAATACATGATGGATATTGTGTACCTACCCACTTGACGAGGGGGACGCGCGGCTCCATTGCCGATCTATGGGGTAGAGATATATACCTGTAGTTATATGCTGCTCGCGGGATCGCCGATTAGATAAATCAGTATGAAATAGAGTGATACCTACTAATTTCAATTTTCAAAGTGAATACCGAGCTCGTGACCTGTCCGGTTATTGGAAATATCGAGGGATGTCGATACAACCGAGGCGTTCCGTTCCATTCTAATCGTAATTACGAATAACCATACCGTGAGAGACACGGTGTTCGTATATCAAGACCCAAGCCGGATGATTCCGGACCTTCCATTTCATATACTCCTATCAGATTTATCCATACTCATAACTTGGCGTCGAATATTGCATTCTATTCGTGCAGATGCTATTTTCGCGAATCGCATGTATCGAGTATCTAAATCTGACGAATGAAACATCAAGTGATCCCGAAATAACGCTGCAACGACGTATATAGGAATGGACTCGGGAATGGGAGGTAATTGTATTTATATTGATATTGAATAAGCCGGTGGAGTTCGTGTATGGGTAGGTGTTATCCCTTTACGTGACGACCGGATTATCCGGAAATGGGATTTATGAATAACGGTGGGAAAACGTTGTGACAGATCGTGACGTAACGTCAAAATAAGGGCGGAACAAAGTATAAATAATTTGCGTGCGGTTTGCCTTGCGGTTGTGCCGGCGCACGCGCCGGCATTCTCATCTGCCTTGCGCCGCGACGGCCGGCCGTTCGGCTGCGACGGCTGGCGTCCTATTTCCTTCAATAATTTAGAAACCAACTTTTTACTCGGCGTAGAATCGCTTAACGAACCTCAATTATTATTTATATGGATCCGCGGTAAACAATTGTCGGCCAGCATCGAAGAGCTGTAATTGAAACAGGTCAACGGAAGACTGGCTTTCTCATTTAAGGGCATATGCGGAACACCGGACAAAAAAAAGATCTGCACAAGCTGAGACGTCTAAACGACTCTTAACTAAACCATGATAAAATAATAACTACGCTGATGCACCGTCACTGCAAGGTTCTTCTCCGTTGTTCCCTATACCTGAGAAGGTCGTAACACATGGCGTTTCGGCATGTGCTTACAGGGGCACAACGAACCATGGCAGATTCTCTTTTTCAATGTAGTATAGAAGGCACCGTAGAACCATGGCCATAGTTCGTCCCTCACCAAAATCGTCCGGAAAGGAGTCCCGGACCCCGTAGGAATAGACACGCTCGAATTGTGTAAACATATTAGAAAACATCGGTGTTTACTTTCAGACTTTTTGTACGGATAATTGGTTGGGAACTGGCGCACTACCGTTGGTTGCTAAGATCCATTCAGAATTTGAGCTACTTCAAGTTTTAGAGTTAGTATTATATATGGCAGCCGTCGGAGGCGGTGATGATGACAGTTTGTAAGTAAATTTTGAGCTGGCATATACCAACGTTAAAGGTTAATCTGAATAGTGGTTGAATTAGAATTTGAATCGCAAATCACTTCGGATGTGTGTGACGTTTGAGGGTTTATACTGCGTATTACGTAGAGTATGGTGATAATTTATTTCACCCGTTTGCTAACTAAGTTCGTTAATCAACCTGTCAGTAGCGAGTTGCAGCTTTTATATAGGCATGTTAATAATGAAATACAAAGTTCCTCGGGGCTCGTAAGTTTGCTGACCATACTAACGTTGGATTATCCTAGCTGCAGCGTAAGGTGTCGTAAAATTTTGCTCCGGGATCAAGTAGCTGCAAAAGTCAAGAACTCCCGATGATTTAAATACTTAAACGAGGATACGTGTACAGCTGACTAACACAGGACGATTATTGATTTACACCCGTGTGAATGAATCTTTCCGTTGCAATACCAGACTGTCGATTATACTTCATAAATTTTGAAACAGTATCGCGTTTCCACGAATTCAGAGTACAGGGTGACAAAACGTAAGACCATATAATTTTTGAACGGATAACCACCTGTGATCTTAGTTCTTTATCACATAGAAAGCAGCCCCGACGGTTGGTAGGAAATTATTAAGTATACGCTGGCTTCGTAACACGCTGGAGAAAAAATCACAATGGGTTTCTATTGACAAGTGATTGATTGTGCCTGGTAAGCATGTCGTAAGACCAGCGGGGATGATCGGAACGGTTCGACAGAAAAAGTGCCGGTAGTATAATCAGAATGACGTTTTTTTCTCGCACATAGATACCCATAAGTTTCTTTCGGTATTATTCGTCAGCTGGCCATAAATATGCACTGTCTTCATCATAATTTTTGAGAAAAACCTCTGAGTGGTCGAAAGCACTCGGTTCGTGACAAGATTTGTTCAGCAACCCCGAAGAAACTTGGCTAAAAATGTGAATTTTTGTCTGGCGTAGAATATGATCTTCAAGCAAATCGGACGCCACTTAGATTTCACGTGCAATCAAACCCTAGGCTCCCTCAATAAGGCGGTACCACGATACTCGGCACAGTTTCCTCGCTACACAAGGTGCGGAGACCCCCGCAGGGCTGCGGTCGTAATCACTGTAATTTCGTATCCAGCGAGCTGGGGATTTTTTGACCGTTAATACCACGCCCTGGGTGACGAAATATTACCTGACGACAATCACGCCCCCAGTATAGGTGTCGTTTACTCGACGTTGTTATTCATCCAACCCTAAGAACTCGGACAATTCTATTAATAAGGACTCGGAAGTGAACAAGATTCGTTGGCATGTTTGAAGAGCTTCTGCTTTTCCTCCCTCATTAATTATACTGACAAGTATCGCGCTCGAATGTGTGCAACGTGTGTTAGAATATTTTGATATTTTACAAAACGGTTGAGAATACTTATGAGCCTGGAGCTACATATACCTTCACGGCATGGCGGGAGGCTCGTGAAAATATAAACTATGGGTTTATAATTGACCGTTTAATTGTTGGCTTGTTTCTTTTGCGGAGCGCAAGATTTAATATACGCGAGGTGAGTGCAGGTGGAAGTGCACAAGAGGAGTGACCGGATGACCGAGACCGAGAAGGACAGAGGAGTCAATTTTTTCCTTCTTTTCAACAGTAAACGTCTAAACAGCTTATATCTATAAACAACATGAGCATTAGGATGAACGAGGGTCTTACCGGCATCGGTGGATGCAGGGCTCGAAGTCCGGGAGGATTGTTCCATTTCCTATGTCTAGGATAGTGAGTTCTGTAGTTATTATTCTGATGATTATTGTGCGTAATAGATGCCGCGGTAGTTTGCGATGGGTTGAGTAAAGAGGTGGCTTGAAAGCCAGTTGGGTTGTAAGAAACCGGCGAAGGATAAGAACCTGTCGCTAATTTAGCGTGGTTATTAACCTGATGAAAATTGTGATTGAAACGATGGTGATAACTTTCATTAGACAACGGTGGCCGCCCTCTGAAGTTAGTATGATGTTGTTGGTGTTGATGGGTGTTCTGGATGTGGTTATGAACGTTGTTCATCTTATTCTGCTGACTTGGCGATGTGTGTTGACTATGAAAAGGCGTAGCAGAAGCCGCTGCAGCGTAAAAGTTTTGAAAGTTAAAATTTGGCTGCAGCTTTGGCCCCATTCCTGGAAACGCCCCACCAGCTGAATGATGATGGTACCCCGAAGCGGCAGGATGATGCGTCTGATATTGAGGTTTGAGAAAGTCGTTTGTGTGAACTTTAGCGAACTGCGTTGGCACCTCGGCGTTTATTTTATGATTTAAAAAGTCGCTTTTTTTAATATCCGTCGTATCAACGCTCGCCAACTCGCAGCCCTCCCTAGTTTCCTTCTTCACTGAAGCCAGACCCGCGAGATTCTCAATATCTGGTGTTTCCATTTTCACTTTAACCTCACTCGACGAATCGCGTGGAATAGGCAGCTTATTACCAACACCATGATCCCCAACGTCGTTCTTAACAAAATTCGTATCATCATTCTTCACAAGACTCGACTCGTTGCCGATCTTTTTCTCCAAATTAACCGGCGCCTGGTTACCACCGTAACAACCGACGCTACCTTGTTGCATCTTTACGCACGGCTAGCTTGTTAATTATTCACAAGCAATAAAAGTCTTATCAACGACATTTTCATACGCCGCATAATATTCAGGCTTTCCATTCTATTCATCACAATAATTTCAGTTCTCATATTCTCTAAACTCGGCTGACCGTAACATTTTCTTTAAAACATCGAATCAATTTGATCACATCTTTTCCAAACTCCTTATCCGCGACGTCACGAAGATACGCCTTTATCCTTGAATTTCCACTCTTCGGATAAGAAACGTTGCAGGAGGGGGGGCTGGTGTTACGTCGAGTAGGTAGTAGGGAGAAAGGGCGGCGTGACAGTTTCCCTGTCACGTGTCCCCGACCTTAGGCTCCGCCTACAAGTCCAATTTTCCCTTGGCAGTAGGTATACTCGTCCATGTCACTTGCCACCGCGATCTTAGTCGGCTACGACCTGGTTGTGCCGGTATTATTAAGGAAATTAGTTCCTACTTCAACGGGAGTCGAAGTTATTCAATATTTTCCGGAATATATTACAGCTTTCTTGCTTGAACTCATTATCGATGTACACACGTATGTAGATTAAGAATTGTTGATTCTCGATGGACACTTTGATAATTCATTACGCAACATCACTGCACTTGTATAACTTTTCGTTTTGATGGATATATTCAAATTATAGATGTAATATTAGTGGCACAACTAACCGCGGACACTATAGACGCGTAATTAGAGTTGTTCAGGTCATATACTTGTAGAAGTATTTGGAAAAAGGTCTACCGGCACCGCGTGGTTGCGTACGTTGTATATGATATGTTAATTAGATTATTAATCAACGAATAAACCACCGAACCCTTGGCACCCATCAGTGAACGAGCCAGTCCCGTTCAGCTGGTTCGCGTACGAGCTTATCCACGCAGCTTGAAACTCGGAGCCGAGGTGCGCGGCCACCACCAACCAACGAACGGTTACGATTATTCCCGAACCTTACCGAATCTAAGGAACGAACCGATGGAACAGAGCCGCTGTGCTATGCCGTGTTGTGCTGTGCGGCTGTGTGCTGGTTGTTGGTTGCTGCTCGCCGCTGCTGGCTGCTGCTGCTGCTGCCTTCACGCTCACGCTAGACCACTTCACCTTTTACGTACTAAAGATATACCGCATATATAGTATATCCGACGTATGGATACGTTACGTACGAACGGACGCCCGGTTGGGAGATGAAACAGAGAATGAAAGGAAGTCTTATGCTCCCGTTCGAACAAAACATGGTAGGGTGAATACCCATACCCATACCCATACCTATACCAACATTCACATCTACCTTACCTACTGAATGCCTACTGAACAGAGAGCAGTCGCGCGCAGCCCGGTCCGGTATATTTTTGGACGGCGTTTAAGGTTGCTGTTGGTATTGCAAGGGGAGATATTAGCACACTGCATTTTCACGTATAACTGCAATCTGCATTTGAATCGTTATGTTACGTTATGTTGTGGATTGAAGGTTCTTGATTTGCTATAAGTAGAGAGATTTCGATAACGCTTGGGGCTAAAGGATAAGAATCTATGTAAGAATTGTTGTAGGTAGTGAGCATTGGTTATGTAATAATTTGATTCAAAGAGAAGATCGCGTGTGTCTATTATTCTGTAGAGAAAACTTTTGCGAACTAAAGAAGAACATTTCTTTTCCAATTTACAACGTGCGAGTACTTTACTGGCCGATAATAAAGTGTCTACTTATCGATTGCAGCCAATCAATCAATCAATCAATCAATCAATTAAACTGAATATAATGCCAAGCTGATAATTTGAGTAACTCAAACCACTGCCCTAATAAATGCTGATATGTATATCGATATCAAAGCTGACTCTTATAAATGGTGAAAATGAAGCGTAGATTGATATCAACGAACTGGAGTTTGGTACGATAACAATATAACGCAGAACTTTGAAATAGAATAGAACAAAATAGTTGAACGTACAATTTCCGATAAGAGAAAGAAATGAATGCACACTGCATTCGTATGTTTTTTACTTTTTCTATAAACTCAATTATCTCATGTATAAAGTAGACGTTTTCATTTCTCAGAAGTATGATGGGGTGGATCGTCACATTAGTCTTATGTAACCCCACTGAATCGCAGTCCAGCTGCCCAGCTGTCTGCCAGGCTAGACATGATCGAATTAGTTCATACTTATTGCCCGAACACATTTACCTATGCTGACTCGTTTAGCGCCGAATGTTCCGTAGCTTGTTGACTCGAATTTTTATCACTTTTTGTTGCAGCAAAGTCTACTCACCTCACTTTCTTCATTCCTTATGCGACAATGGCTTGTATCAATAATACTCCAAGTTATAACCATGGGAGAAAATTTGAACATGTTATGCTCCGAGATTGTGTTTCTTTTCAATTACCCTGCCTTTTGTACAGTGCTGATGATGATGACTTCGTTACATCATTATCCATGTTCACCATGTTCAAAAAATGGGATAATTCAAGAATTCGAAGTGTACCCAAAAGTTTGGATACCCAATCGATCGTAATCTGAAATAGAAAAGACTTCCTTGCCATCGTTCGCTACGACTTAGATGGGCGGTGTCACCAGACTGGGACAGATTCCTCCAATGAGAGTGAAAGAGGCGTGGATCGGGTCCCGGGGACACCCGAGGCACTCAGCTGGGGACAACCGACGACAGCCGGTTCCTCTCTGTCGCACGGTGCGGCGACACAACTGGAGGGGGAAACGAACGGGGCTTAAGGGGAAATCGGATACCTTAGTGGGGGAGTCAACACGCCCATTCAGACTAAGGGTGGGGAACGTGCGATCGCCTCGCCTCGTCAACTGGGTTCCTAGTGCTTTCTCTCGTGTGCGTGCGTTTCGTCCGTGCGTGCACTGAGTCGCGTAAATCCTAGCAAGATATCGAGATAAACCTACCGAGTTTCCTTCGATGTCAATTCCCTCATATCTCGATGCAACTGTCCACGAAGACACGAAGAGTTCCAAAAATGTATGAACGGGATGAAACTGAAATCACTTCGTCATCTGATTCGGATGAAAATGAATAATTTCGTCGCCTGTGTAGATCACCTATCCCGATGCACTTCTTTTGTTATACTTTGTAAGATTCCACTAGCTCGTCAGCGAAGTGAAAGTTCTATTACAGTTATGTACCTACCTGCGCTTTGTATGCGCGATGCACTTATAACGTATGCCTGCACTGCACTTTATGTCATATTTCGAGAACACTACATGGAAAATTTTTGCAAGGAAAAATGAGAAGTGAAAATCGTTCGACTATTCTGTTCGATTTCAGTGTAGCAGCCCGAATATTGATGTGCACCTGTATGTTCCTACAAACCGATGAGCAAAAAGTCCAGATTTCTTTTCCGGGCACATCTTTTCACATCAGACGTGGAATTTAAACGAGACTGACGCGTGGGAGTTCTCGTGAAAGAAACCCCCCACTACATAACATCCCTCAAAGACAGACTAACATTAGACCCTGCGTATGGGGTTGATCCCTCGGTATTAGCCCTTCCGAACGATTGACGTCTGTTAATTACGAGTTCTCTCTTATCTACTGTCACCTTTTCCTTAATCTAGGGGATTCCGGAAGTCTAAGACCTCGGGGGATTAGACTCCATCACTTTTGTCCATCAGGAGCACCTAATCTTTTTCCAAACATCCTCTCACTCCCTACTATATTAGTAGTAGGCGTTCAATGACCTATTGCGTCATCATACAAAATCATTAAACTTTGACTCTGTACAGTTTCATTCCTATTTCAATTGTTTTCGTATATAGGCTGTAGACATATAATATGGAAGTCAACTTGTATCTATAATATGTCCCTCTATAACCCATATTCGCGTATGTATCGACAGGATAATAATAAGCTGTTAAGCATGCAGTGGGTCGATATAAAGTGGATAATTGTTGTACCGTTCAGTTTGCACTTACTTTATACCCGAGGGCATTCTCGACATTAACCATTGACATAGGCGTATGGTATAGCTGGACTTGAGAAGTTTCCATCCAACGGTCGCCCCCATGCATTGGAACTCATACGAGGAGCGAGTAAGTTGAAAATTGGTAGTAAAGTGGAGCTAGTCTGGCTATACGCTCGCGGGAGGGTTGTTTCCCAACAATGTACAACCCGAACGCGTTCGCACCGCCTGAGTGATGGATGTCACACACGTCAACGAGTCGCACCCCAACAAAATTGGGGAAAACATCTCAAAATGATTTATGTTATGCCACGAGCCTTGTATTTACTTTGGAAAACACCAACTTCGAAACCGGTGGCAAAACTGATACCCGCAACACACATTCGAAAAGAAGGGAGAGACCAACCTGGCTTACATATTGTGCACTTTTCGAGTTATATTATTCGTTTAAAGATCAAATTCCCCTTCCGGATTGTTCTAAATTTCGATCCAGACGCATGGACGTAATTTTCGGAGTCTGTCAAGCTGCTAAAATCTCGTTTTGAATTATGCCTGCAACCCAGACATTGGGATCGGGTACAGCAGCATAATTCTAGTGGGGTTACACCGTTACATGCTCGATTGAACACGAATAATGCATTATCACAGGGACTTAGCACAGCATAAAAACCATGTAGCATAACAGCACAACCACGAGCTTCAAATAGTTCGGCTAGTTTATCCTTCAAGATTAGCCTTCAATGTTCTGGACAAACCGAGACAAGAACTATGAAGACAAATGGTTATCGCAGCAAATGGATAAAGTGATAAAGAACATCCAGTTATTCAAAATGAATTGCATTGATCCCAAAACGGCGACGGATATATGCATGAAAAAATATTCCATTTTTACTGTGCCACGTTTTTCGGTTTGGAAGGCCAACTCTCGACTAACTATCTCTTGCATATCGCTGACCATGGCTTATTCACTACATCATGGGCAGCTCATAGTACGTCTATATTTACTAGGCGTTGGTCCCTATTATAGTGAACCGGCACCTTCGACTACCTTCAATCGTCTTAACTCTTCGGCGAGTTTCGGGCTTCTTCGTACCTATATATCCAGCCAAATCACAGGTGAGGGTATATCTACGTGTCTATAGGAATATCCTTGGCTTTCATTACGTCTAATAGCCTTACCAACCTCCGGGCGTGCTGCAGGCAGGGGTACACCCACACCTCGGTAGAAACTAGTATTAGGAGTTTGGGGTTAAAATTGAACCTATTTTAGGCTTTGTTTTGACATTTGACATTAAAAGTCACGATTCTCGTGCAACTTCGTCTCCGTCAGGTTGACGGATCGGCGTGCGCACTCAGGAAATTAGGCAATTTCCGGTCCGCCCTTAACCGACCGTGGCTCGTGCAGTCTACGTTTAACGGCGACCCCCAGGTATAGCTATTCGCTCACCTCGGGACAGCCTGGCGCAAGTGTTACATGAAATAGTTGCTAATTTCGCAAATGGCGTGAAAGTAAATCCGCGAGTAGGTATAATGCTAGAATAAGGTTGATGTTGCCTCGTCAGGTTTGCCCTAGTAGGACGATATGATGCTAGTAATAGTTCTTTGCGTTTAAAATCCGGTTTATGCCTTTCTTGGTTCTTGCTGGTAGCTACATCTACAAAGAGGGATAAAAAAGGTGAATCTAGGGAACGGAGGTAATTACTAGCTTCGGGGTGGGTCGTCGATACACTGTGATAAATGTTCACGTATAGCTCAAGATACTGATAATTGTTAATTGCAAGGACACCGTTTCTTCGTTATAATATAACTCGTAGTTAATGGTACCTAATCATAAGATAATGATCAGATTCATCTGAAACAGTTATAGGATTTTTAACTCCGTACCTAATTGCGTTTCAGATTTGTATTCAAACTGTTTAAACTTGAAAGTTGTAATTAGCGATTCATGTAATACCATTATACGTGTTTTTCACTAACGAAAAAGACACCAAAGGAGATTTTAAGTACAGACAACGATGTACACCTATACCTATACCCGTACCTAAGCAGGATCGTGAAAGCCTGCACTATCGTCCATATCTCTCTCTCGCCATCCGCTGAGCATACGTATGAGTATGAGGCGGTTAGTTAAGACCGCATGATTCGTAGAGCGAGGTTACGGTTCCATATCGAAAAATGCCGGCGTCATAGAATAAAACAAACACAAATTACTACCTACACGAGGTACCATAGAGGACGGAGAGTCAGCGGATCGACAGGGACTGGACTCTATGGCACCCAGCAAAGAGTACCAACGGGTGAGCCGCGGCGGTGATTTGGTTAACCACACGTTCCAGCCTCTCGGCCATCGAGGTTCGACGGTATATCCAGCATTGTTTGCTCGCTTTGATGAGACCAATCCACGTTTCGTATACTGCTAGGTGTGCATGTGATGTGTAGGTATGATTCGCGGCACTGGCACACCGCGTCCGCGCTTCTCTCGTGTCTGCGTGTGTCATTAGTGACCTTTCGGTGAACCCGTGGTTCGCTCTCACCGTCCTGGCTATCAACACCGACCACTGTACGGGACCCCATTACATCTTCGTCCTCCGCCCCCGTACCCGGGTTTGCTACGTGCCGTTCGGACCAGGAGGACGACGACGACGATCTTCTGATGCTTCTTATATGCTTACATGTATGTACAAAACCTATTCAGTCTTCTACTCGATTTGAGTGATAAAACTGTTTGAAAAATTTCTTCAATCAGAATAAGATTATATTTGTAGAAAATTTCCGAAGGTAATAAGGTACAAGGGACGTTTCCAGACTTCTCGATTTCTGAATGGATTTAAATACGTGTTTCCCGCTGCACTTACGATCGGAGGCTTTAATTTATAGATCTGGTGTTGCACGGGGGGGTATAAGGCGTTTGATTTGTGAGTCGATCGTACACGATGGGCGTGCGTCGTGTGCAACACACGCGTTCAGTGCATCAACTTGTAGTAGGTATACTCGAGAGGGGACGTAGATATTATACCTATACTATACGATATCCAGATCCTTCGGCCTTTCAGAGTAGGTCCTCAGGCTCTGCACCCGAGGCTAAGAACCTCCAGCTGATAATTGGAGGACGAATTCCATGACCGGGCGGGGGGACGGCCGTAATTACAGACGCGTCGCGCGGTTCCACGCCGAGTAAGAGGAAACCCGTGACCTTTGGCCTCAGAGTTACAAGGCAAGAGGATACCCCTGCCATACAGGTAGAATCAGTATAAGACGAACGAATGGAGCAGATGCTACCTATACGCACTGCGGTTACTCGAAGTATCAATAACTCGTAAGTCGCATAAGGTGGGCACTGACTGCAATGGTATCGATGGATGTGAAGTAGACTTGCAAGTCCGCGGGTACAGGGTTATGGAAGCGAACCTGCCTAATAAAAATGTTAATTGCATGCCTCGTTAGAAGGCCCCCCGTAAAGACTGCCAAGAGTTCATCCCGGGTCGCTACGCGGGGAGTCGCGGCAGGTATTTGCTTTTAAACCATTTTTGTTGTTGCCTTCTTTTTCTGTTTTTGTTTTGTTTTGTGTGTGTTTTTTTTTTTTTTTTGTTTTTTTCACAACCATTTTTGTTGCTTCATTTCTAGACTGCGGGTACTTTATACAAGATTATTCAATTCAAAATAACTGCCAAGGCCGGGCGATACGCGTGCGCGCGCGCACATATCGTAAATGTCTAGACTTCCGCAAAATTATAAGAAGCCAAGAACGATTCGGTCGAATATTTCACAACCCGTGTATTATAGAATTGATGCAACGATAGTGAGCTAGCCAACCGCCGTGAAATTTTTTTCTTTCGAAACTGTAGGCTTCTGATGGTTGACAATCACATAGACAAAAATTAACGATATCAGAGAATATTAAAATTTCGATGTATCAGAGAAAGTTTGAACTTTTTAGAGGTAATCGATATATATTGCTATAAAAAAAGGATACGGATTTGGTATTATTTTCAAGCCTTTGTCGCACGGAATTTATTTGAAAAATTATTGAAAAGCCCACAATTCAGGAGTTTTCAAATGAAATGGAGATGATTCGTAAAAAATTTACCCGAAAAACTCGGAATTCAGATTTCAATGTTTTCCAGAGCAACATTCAGAGAAAAATGTGAAGCTCGTCAGTTCCATGAATGCAATCAGGCAGGTTTTCAACTATAAACGAAAAAGATCAGCGAGACTCATGTACAGTTAATAATGCGAACTACAACCTTATTTTGACAATATAGTTGAGATAATAAGGCCCATGGTTCTTTTTATTCATACATGGGAACGGATCAGATTTATTTCCGATGATCCTGTGTATGATTGAAATTTACGAACGATACGTGTACGTAGATGTACCGGGTATATGTTGGGGGTAAAGCTCGAGTGTATTTGATGCTTTTCGACCTTTTGCTGCCATGCAGTACTTTGGGGTCTTTCATAGAAATTAACGTCGGCGGATGCACGTAGTCGAGCCAACGCGCCCGCCGCAAATACGGACGCATTTCAGGTTCGAATTGAATGCAATACATTTTGTGTTTTTGGGCATTCAGTCCTGCCGCGTGGTCCGCTGTTCGCCCCATTCATCCATTGACCAACGTCGACCCTCGGTACCGGCTCCCGACTCCCAGCACGGGCCGAATACCGAACGAAACGAGCAACGCTCGGACCTTCCTTTTATAGAGTGGCCGTGTTTAGGCGGAGGAACTAAAAAGCTAATTTACTTTAAAAGTATCCGAGCCCGGGTACAGAGAGCACCGCGCCGTGCCGCACCGAACGTTTCATCAAATGGGGAACTTTTGAAAGCTGGCTAATGCAACCAGCGACAGATTGGCGGTGGCCAATCCTCTGCGAATCGGCGGATGCTCATTTAGTTGATAGCTCGAATAAGAGTCTGTAGCCGGCCATAGAAAATGTCAAAACGTTGATAATGCGCCGTTTCTCCTCCGGCGAGAATCTCCAATTATTTCGGAGTATCAGACCTCTATGCCCGAAATGAATGACTTTCGGTACGTTTTTTACCTCAGTCCAAACCAGCTAGGTACATAGCTGGTTTATACATACCGTGTAACAGACGCGACGACGATTCGCTGTGTAGTTTTTCGCGCCTTTCACGTGACCATCCAGTCGTAGTCGAAGCAGTTACGCGGTTGCGATTTAAATAGCTGTCTAATTATACTTGTAGATTTCAAACAATTAACTGTAATCAACAGCAGGAAATAATCATAACCACGCAATTATTTTTAAATAAGATTCCTCGGTCGCTTTTGTACATATATATACCTATACAAGTATAACTTATACGAATACGTTTGAAACGGTCGTGCCGTCAGCGGTGCAGGGATATCCGTCCGGTCAATTAGACATTTCTAGAGCTGTAATACCAAGACAGTTATAACTTACCCATATCTTTGTTATGCCTAGCCTGGATTTAACCAACGGATACGCAGCTCTTCTCCATCTGAACGATTAATGGTATTGTGCGGCGACTGGCGATACAGCGAGACGCGGAATCCAACTAATACTCAGACAGGATACTCTTGTTTCGAACATCCAGACACCTTGGTTTATCCATCCATCGCCTAATAAGGAGGCGAATTCTTTTCTCAACGAATAACTTAGAGACTTAGAGAATAATAAAGCAGACGTTGGCGTGAACTCGCGGCGTAATGAA
This sequence comes from Rhogogaster chlorosoma, assembly GCA_944452935.1. Classification (NCBI taxonomy): domain Eukaryota; kingdom Metazoa; phylum Arthropoda; class Insecta; order Hymenoptera; family Tenthredinidae; genus Rhogogaster; species Rhogogaster chlorosoma. The sequence goes on from OX101797.1 coordinate 27,698,688, forward strand.
GTTCGCCATAAGATTTAGTGTGACGGGAACTAGAGAAGTAATTAATTACGAGTCGAATGATTGGAGCGAAAATCATCTAATTGAATACAGATCTGGCAATTAGGGGCAATCAACACTTTTTATTTGCTCGCTCGTAATTTAAACCTGATCATTTCTGGTCAGGATTATAGTGGCTAAAATTTTTAGTCCAAGATCACTAGTGTTCTCGTCTAGTTCTGTGCGAAAAAAAGGAACGAACAGAGGCTTAGTTAAAAGAGAAAAGTTTGCTCAAGAACTAGAAGACATCGTCTGAACAGAAGCCGATAAACTTTGGATCGAAAGAAACGAACAAAAAAAAAAAAAAAACGTTTCGCCAAATGAACTTTTGTCACTTTTGTCTGGGCTCCGATCGGTCTTGGAAAAGTTTTAATCGTTGGTCGTCCAGGCGTCGACGTTATCCCGACGCCCCCGACTAAGTCTGCCACTTTTTTCCCCAGACCCGCATGCGGCAGACTAATGACTCATAAGACACTGGGACGATCCGTTTTGATAAATTGACTCCGGGTCTTCAATTCGGGTTCTCTGCGACCTCTGCAAATTCTGTTCACAGTCCGAACCTTTCCGAATGTCCTTCGTATGAAAATCACGTCCTTTATCATTGGCCAAGTTCTCTTCAATGGGCTTGTAGGCTATTCCCTATTATCTCGTATCATCAACCCCATGAAACTATAAACAGCGTCTGCCCCGTGGACCGCAGTATCGATCCACCCTCGGTGCACCCTATTGTATGGTTAACGTGACCCTCCAGCTATACGTTCTGGAGCTAAATGACGTCATGTGTTACACCCTAATATTCTCCCTTTTCTGGGTTACTGTGTCAAATAGTATACGGAGTATTTATAAATGTATAAAGCTATAGCGAGACTTTTATAGTGTATGAGACATCCGCATGAATTTTTTTCTCTTCTTCTTCTTTCATTTTTTTCACCAAAAAGTTAATCCGCGACGTTATTTACCCACGCTAAAGTTTTCTATCGAGGGGCGTGACACTTCTTCAGATTCTTCCTGGTATATACTGATGAATGCTGCGAGGTGTATGCTACGTGTCGCGGTGTGACAAATCCCATCAAAGCACCGACTGCGCGGAGTCCTTGTGGCAAGGTGGTCTGATTCGATCCGGCAAGACCGAGGTCCTAGCAAGAAGTATAAGGAGTGAAGATCCTTCGCAACTCATGCGTTTCGTGTCACTCCGCCGATGTATTATTGCCACTTAAGATCTTATCCGTCGTCGCGGTCCCTCTTATTCGCCTTCTGATCTCTCCGCCCGGTTCTGTTCTGATTTCTTGATCATTTACTCCTCATTCTTGTTTTATAAATAAGTTTCCGCGAGATTAGTCGATTGCCCACTTCTCCTTCGTCGAACATTTCCCCGCAGATCGCGAATCGGAAATTCTATACTCGACTTCGAGACTACCGAAGTTAATATTAAGTTGGAACGCAGGCAGGTATTCCGGGTTCATCCGTTACCGCGGGAAACGATTATTAGTGAATAGACATTCGTGGTTTGATACGCTACCTAAAATTCTGATATATCGGACCCGTCTTGGAACTGCGATATTAAAAATCATGTTTATTTCACGTCGGGTAGAGTTTTAAAGGTTTCTTTCCATAATTCCTAGAGGCGGAACGAAGACATTTAAGGAAAGAATAGAGGCGTTGAAATAACCGTAGATAAATGAGAGTAAACCTATAACAAGAATTAAGGGTTGATTGAAGTGTGATTATATTGGCTCTTGGTTCTTTGGCAGCGACACTTTGATCCTTTCCCAAGTCCCGTAGAACCGGCATCCGTTTGGTCTGATAGTTTCTTCACGTTTCCGAGAAGCTTTGAAAAGAAAGAACAGCATCGTATCTTTCCCGTTGGACATCGAGGACACATAATGAAGACAAGATGAGCCCGTCACGTCGGCGTCTACCCGCTGAGAGGATTCTGCGAATCGTGGCTCGTCGGTATTTCGTGTCACCTTTTTTACTGGTCAGGCTATTTACTTATTCACAGCGTCACGTATTCAGAAGAGACCGATTTTTTGGCCCCGGGCACCGAGTGTCCGGTTGACAGCCCACGGTCATTTTTTACCGACTTAATTGAGGCTTGACATTGTAATCAAATGGTTCAAGGGTTCCTGGAATCGATTGTTTTGTGCTGCTCCTATTCCTCGCTGGTCGCATCTGATAGATTATTGTCCCGGGTATCTTAGAGCCATTAGCCGGAGCATGAAACGAACCGAGAAGTCTCGCTACCAAAAAGGACGACGAAGCGTTATTTTAATTTCGCCGCGCAGGTACACAAGTTCCTTTCAATATGTTCCATCATGCCACCGCAATTTCCTCTCCAGTATGAAATCGATTAGATACCAAACAACCAACTCAAGAATTTATGCTACAAATAACTATATAAAGATCGTTGACCCGAATCTTGTTCATTGTTCAAGTTCCTATTAGTTGTTTAGCAATATACTCGCGGTGCAGTGTATCGGGGAAAATTCCGCAGACAGTAAACTTGACGATTTCGATAATTGCGTATTGATTGCAGCGTTCGACGCTCCCCTCGTAGTGTTTCGAGGAAACTTCTTATCGCACGTATATCGATTACAGTTTACCCCCGAGGTCCGGGTCGTCTACAATACTGCAAAGGCACCGATCCGATGCAGGACGAAACCCCGCGATCTTACCACTAGGGTTTGCGGTCATAGTGGCCTTGGGGTGTCTAGGAAACCTAGGGGCGTTGCGTTCTATCGCGCGGCACATTACTTTTATTCCGTATCATTTGCGCGCACACAATCCGCCCACACTCAACCCAAAAGATGCAATAGATTTTCCACGAGTGGTTTTTCCGCATAGAACTCGGAAGTGGGTATAGTTTCGCACACATACCAAACTCGGTACCTCATACACACGTAATCGCGCTGGTGTGTGTTGCTTTGCGACAGCCACTTCGCGACAGTAAATTAGGATTGTTTATTTCAAGCGGATGGGAGACTCTTCTGAAATTATTTAACTATTTTATTTAGCGGTCGCAGGGAACGGAACGTAACGGAACGGAAGGCATCAAGTGCTCGACGATATGGCCACGGAATTATATAAAAATGAAAAGTTAATGCGCCCATGGACGCGGTGGTGGCATCAGGGGCACTCTAACCCTCAATCACTGGGGGTTCTTATGACCGTACGATCCACCAGGGAAAATTCTGGCGATCATGGAACATGCGACATCAAATATGCAGCGCGGTCGAATCTACGGTTATGTCGTATCAACTCCAACCAACGACCGAGCGAGCCCTTCCTCTTTCTCGCTTTCCCTTTTCCACGGAGTCGATCTACCTGCGAGGGGAAAATCCTCTTCGGAAAACAAGCACGCAAACAAGTGTGTGATCTCGTGATCCGCTCAAGAATTACAAAAATTCATTCCGCAGAATAGAAATTCCAGGTTCATTCTACGAGTTCTTGCCACAGACTCGAATATGGAAACTGGAGTTTCAGGGTACTAGGATTTCGCATACGATCGAATTCTGATTTACTTTTATAGAAATTAATTTCATATCTGTTTTAAGAGAGTTCAGACGCGATCTAGACTTGTGGAATTCTAAAAATGTTTCGTGATTCTTAACTCGACTTATGCCCTTCAATCTTCGATAAAACGTTTTGTGAACTGATTGACGATAAATTCCAAGTCCGAAATTAAGATGATCATTGTGTTGGTCTTGAGGCTGTAAGTAGAATTTGAAAATTTAATATGATATAGAGACGCTGATTAGAATTTCAAGCCAAGACGTTAACTCCAATTCACACTCCCAAATTCTCACATAGGACATGATAGTCATACTAAAATAGAATTATATTCCTAACAGAAAAGCTGAAGAAACATAAGGGAGGGCCGAACAAAAATTGTTATTCCGTGACGGAAATTGCAGATACGAGACTTTCCCTCGTTTTGATAATTTCTTCAAGTTTCTTAATGTCTTCGGCGCAGAGATTAGGATTAGTTGATGTGAAGCGTGTAGATCATTGGTTTCTAGGAACTCGGTTTGAAATTTGGCACGGTGGCGGCGAGTTGTTTTTGAAATATAATGTATAAAATCTAGAATGAAATTGTTCGTGGACAATAATTGGACAGTAGTTGAGACTCCCGTTTAGTATTTCCATCGAACGTCCGAATGCCTGTATCGTATACGAAGGTCGTGCGTTTTAGAAGCCCGTGGTGACCTATTGGAAAGCTGAATAATAGATAGAATGTCGGGACACGGACAGCGGCACGCCATCTAGAAACACAGCCTTGTCACTCGAAATGTCAGACGGCTGGCGATGGCTACCTATCAGGTATTAATTAATGAACTGTAAGGTACTGCGCGCCATCTTGTCCCTACATGGAATAAATACGAGTAGCGATAAACAAGTACAAAACAGTACCACCTTAGAGAGGCATTAAAGGTGCCGCAGAAACCACAAAACAAGAAAAAAAAAGTGGTTTTCTTAGAAGATCATATTTATGTCATTTATATTGAAATTTTGAGAATCGTGATGGACAGTCTTTGGACATTTTCAATTTATCCCTTCTGAAGCGAACGAAAGATCAAAGAAAGAGCATTTACCACTAGAGAAATGTGAATGGGGTTTCTAATTCTTCGTCACATCTAACTCTATTTCAAGTAAAACGGTATAGAATTGTTGTTCTAACGATTGTTTAGAAACGAATTCAAAGAATCTATTCTTCTCCATGCAAGTTTCGAAGACACGCCTTACTATAGTATATTTTTTCATTTTTTGTATTGCATATAATGACGAAACATCTTTCTATCCAGGTATACGTATGTTCGAATATAAGAGACGAAAATTGATAAAGTGATGTAGAGTTCACACATGAAAACGATCACCAATCTCTATAAGACTGATGAAAAGAAAAAAATGTCTAGTTTGAAACTGGATTTGGATTTGGGCTGAGGTGACAAAATATGAGAACGAAAAACTCAAGACGCTTCAGCAAAAGGTTGAATTGCTCGCCGGCTTACCGCGTCTTCGATGATTGTAGGTCTGCCATCGCGCGGTTTATTCCGCGGTAGAAATAATCCTTTGTGATGCTAATAACCCATTATCGTCTGCCGCATTGTTAATACATTGTTAAAAGTCGGTAGCTCCGAGACAATCGCTCGTTCACACAGCGTCGCTTATGGGTATATATGCGCCAATATATACATGCGAGTAGGTACGCTTACACGCGTCTACGCAGCTCGCATTGCCTCGCAGCTATATCGCATCGCAATTAAAAATTAGCTCTGGCATAGTAGAATAATAAGAATGATTTGTAAACTCGCGAAGTAGGTAGGTATCTGCTGCACGAACGCGAATAGTACCTACCACTACAAATACAAGTAATTATTTCGAAGGAATCGTCAGGCTATATACGCGGGGTTTAATGGCTGCTCGGTATTCGGTCTCAGACTAGAATCTCCTCGTAATTAATCACTATTCATTAGAGACTAAGCGGAAGCTCACTCAGATGAAGAACTGAATTTGCTTTCCGCACGCCAGCTGTATAAGCGTAAACCGTATCACAGTCCGCAGCGTGTCCTTTGATTTTGCACGATCTCAGATTGCTACAGGTATAGGCTTAATCCGTGAATTTTTCATGCCATGAAATTGAAGTGATTAGGAATCCGCTTGTTGATCAGTCGTTTGCTCTATACCTACTATCAGCAAAAAGTAGAAACGGATTATTCGCTCAGGTTTACCGGTCGATCTGGGCATCCCGCGATTATTACGCGTCTTGATATTCTATTCTTCGATGTGTAACTGTAAAAGTTAGATTGGCGCATTAATGAGGTATGAGAGCGAATTTCAGCAACGAAGAAACTTGAATCGTATTGAATTCGGGTTTGCAGATTTCAGAGGAGATTGGTGGCCCGCGACCTGCCCCGACCTTGATATTATATACATCGAACCTATACTTGATACGATTGGGGACTTTCGAGGGTGAATCTTTAGCTTCCGGCGGGAAAGTGTTGAGCTTTCCCCAAGGTCTCGGGGACGTCGTAAGGGGATTTCTAACCCTCGTAGAACGCGGAACGCTTTAAACAATTTTAAGGCTCATTTCCCCCCTTAAAGCGAATATCCCGAAGGTCGGTTATCCGGCAGTATCGCCCGCGGCATCCGCGACCCTTCGCTTCTATCCCTGCCCTCGTCTTCCTCCTCCGTCTCTTTCGCCGTTTCTACGCGGTAGCTCCGAGGTAACCCTCGTATTTACCAATTACCTAAGTAATCTGCGGTGGCCAGACTCCGTCTCTAAACTGTCCTTACATCTTCCCCCATCTCTGAGAATCTGTCTAGTAGTTTCGCGTATATATAGGTATACACGTGCCCTCGGGTCTTTGGATGGCTGGAGCTGTTGTCGTTTTCAAACCCGGGGCAAGTACTGCTTATATAGTGAAGTTATCAGATCGGGTCTTACACGTGAACGTCAATCAAAACTTTTCACTCTTATAATTGACGGCGGTCAGGTGATCCGTGTCCGCGCGGATATAGGCGCGAGTATTCAGCCTTTCTCCGTGCGGCCAGCCGGGCTGCATATATACGGAGGCATCAGGCACGTGTAATAACTAATAAGTATTCTGGAAAGATGGCCGGCGTTCGTGGCTTATTGCGTAATCAACGTTAATTATCGCGTAGCATCGCCGTACCTAGGTACCTATATACCTAGAGTACGTTTTCCATAGGCACGGATTGCCAGCCAGCAAAGTGGTACCAAAGCAAGTTGCGCCGCCTCAAAGAGACATAATGGCACTCGCGCAATCTGCATACATTACGTCGCTCCTCGCTACGCCATATTCGCCCGAGCGCTAACACAGCTTTGTCCCGCGCGTTTCTCACGGAAGCTGTACCGAGATCCATCACATTCTCAAGGTCTCGCGCTGACGTTGATTCGATTCCTTGATGTCGCCATTTCTCGGACTTATTGTCGTTTTTTTCAATGACTCGAAAAGTTCGACGAATTTCCACTGTCATTACGTCGAAGAGATTGGCTAATGCAGCGTCTGCGCTGATAGTCCGCGCACCGTCTTTTTGGAAATCTACAAAACGCGTGAGTTCCGGTCACAACGACTGGACCGAAAACAAAGAGGCTGATAAACGAGTCACGACTACTGACCTGCAAGTCACGTTACGTAATCGCGAATGTACTCGAGTTACTTCAGATCTTGTGAGACCCTGAGGTCAACTACCTATCGCGAAGGCGTTCATTCGACGTGGTGTAAGATCTATTGCAAAGGACGTCGCCTCGTTTCAAGGCCGCTCAGCTCGGTTCAAACGGTTCTTTTCCCTCTGCTTCCTCATTCGGATTATTCTCCGGAATGATGATTCCGGGGAAATTCGTGCAGGCCAACGTCTCACGATAAAGTCCTGGGAAAATCCATTAATCGATGTAGGGAACAGGTCTAAATACAATGAGCAAATATTTTGACACGTTCCTCTCGCGAGTGTCAAAGCATAACGTTCCAATGACCATGTCCAGTCGGTCAAACCAGTCGACGACGACGTCGCAGCGCGCTTGTGTTTGCGCTTGATCTTTCCCTCCGCTCGCGAAACAGGCATTTACTATTTCTGGGGTGGCAGAAATAATACGGGGTGAGATTTATACCCGTCTGTCTTTCGCGCTTTACTCCACTCGGGAGGGATGTTCGGCTCATCAACTGCCCCCGCAATCAGGACCTCTGCACTCCGAACACGTAACAGAGAACACTGCGTCAAATTGCTTCGGACGAGCAGAAGGTCCCCAAAGTCGTCGAGCAGAAACTAACTTCACCATTACCGGGCCTCCTCGCTAGAGAACCGGCTCTTTGGAGACGAGAGATTTTCTTCATACTAACTTGTTGTACAATATATTCGTGTATTTTTTATCGAGAACGATCGTTCTTATAAATTATGCAAACAAAGTTCAATTACTTCAAAACTTGACGCAACAAATGGAGTAATTCCACACTTCGAGACTGTTTTCACTTTCCGTTACGATTGGCGGTCCTCGGCTTCAAATGAAGGAAATTAGAACCGGAACTTAGCATGATGAAGAAAACGTTGTGTCAAATAGAAAAACGTCCGCGAAGTTTATAAATAATCTTTATATTATTAAGATATATTTTTACTGTTTATTCAGTTTTTTTTTTTGATCTTTTTTCAAAAATATGGTGTTTCTTCTTTTCCCCAAGGCTTGAACTTTAGACCTACCCCACGCAATTCGCACCATGCAGAAGGAGAGCGGGTACAAACTATCCTGAGAGGTCGCTCAATCGATGTCTAGTTTTATCGGTAAATATCGATTAGCACATCGTGAAAATTTTTCCCTACGGATTCTGTTTGGAAAGTGCAGTATTTCGAGATTAAAATGCACTTCCTTTTCCTTTGACACATCCTAGTATAAAATGAACACATTTCACAACGTTGAAATGAATACATTTTTTGTTTGCATTTGAGAGAATATTTTCCCTCGGCTTATTGCTTCTGAAGTAATTATAACAGTAGCTCATACAATTACTCTGATCATCGTACCTCGCTCAGCGGGCTGTAATTGTTCCAGTGATTCTACCTCGCGAAGAGCAATTCCACCTGTTTCGATTTGGTTCGGTTTTTGCTATCGCGAGCCGTGCGATCATCATATTTTTAGCCATACGGAAATCGCGGCACGCAAGGCGGACTTATGGTTGATTCACGTCTTTAAGGATATCATTTTCGAGTAGGTATTTTCCTGCCTTCTCTTCTCCACTATTCACTCATACGGAAATTCAAACTAACTTCAGAATTACAGATCGCTGTATTCGTTCGATTTTTGATTAACTGTCTGAGATCAGGGAAAGTTCCTGATCTTAAGGGGAGACGAACGTACGTACGGGACAATACGTTCCCAGCACCATTCACCGCGACCTATCGCCCTCTCAGCCAGGCGCGCCCACTATGAAGATCAGAACCATCGTGCAGAAGCAGTGAAAGAATATTGAGAATGTTGTACATAGTACCTACACTCCTCGCTCATATCTTCGTACTCTTTCATTCGCTGTGAAGACTTTCCTCATTTTTATACCACGAAATGTAATCATCCTAACCCGAAATGAAATTCTGGTAGATTGGAGTCAGCCATAAATTTCCTCATCATTTGCTTCTCTTCTCACCGATTCGGAAAAATAAACTTTCTCACGGTATATAGTTTCAAAAAAATTTTCATCCAAAATGATCAAATCTTCACAGTGAAAACCGTGTCACTCTTAATTCGATCCCAAAAAAGACTGAGATTTCACTCTTTCGAAATAAGATTTTCTAGTTTTCTTCAATCTTGTGAAAAGTAGAACGATTTTAAATCCGAAAAATTATAGAGATTTGAGGATTCTGCAGGGATTAGAATCCTGCTAGGAAGGATATGCTCGATTTTGATCGCGTCTGTACCCACCAGCTCGTCTCTAGTCACTCACGCACCCACACGCACGGGGCGTGCAAGCGAATGGCACGTCTAGTCAGAGTTACCTCACACTCTAGTAGGCGTACATGCGGCTACTGTCAGATAGAAAAGTGTGCATGATTCATGTCGACTCTCAGATGTTTGATAAGCCAACTCTTACACGAGCTTACAAATTGGAATTGCACAAGTGCCTGCAGGTATTTATCGTAGCGAGGAAGGCCAAGACGATCAGCCATCGCGTAGTTTCTCTCCGATGTGATGCTTCAAGGATTTTCATTCGTTTCAACTACCATTTCATTAGAAACCAAGGGTCACTTCCGAACATTTTATAAACACGGTTAACAAATTTCAAGACCTTGACGTCATCAGATTTCATCGGATTTCATAAGATTTCAAAAATCTCTGGTGGTGTTTTGAATGGAAATTCAAAAAACTGTACGCAGAAATCTCATTGGACCTTACAGATTTTTTTGGGATCTCTTACAATCTTTGTACAGTTTTCATAGAATCTTACGCTTTTACCCATAAGAAATAGGCGCGTATTTATTCGAAGAAAGAACAAGTGAAGGTATCTAGTTAATTACTAATCGAGCTTACAGTTTTATTTCTCCCTCGTCAAATGGTCTTCGCAATAATAGGAGTAGCTATATTGAAAGAAAGTGATCAGTGAAAAGTTTCTGCGCTCGCTAAATGGTTGTGCCAAAAAACAAAGAGCGAATAAAAATAAAAAAAATGTGAAAAAAAGCGTGCGACGCGTCAGGCGTGAACGACGAAAGAACGGAAACAAGGGAGAGCCGGTCGTCGGAGGGTGCAGCAGATAAAGGAAGAGGCAGGAAAAGGCAGAGGAGGCGAGAGAATGGTAGATGAAAAAGTAAAATGATCCTGAATGGGGCTTACTCGAACGACAACGATGGCTACTCCCTACATATTCACGCCAAAGTTTTCCCGGTTTTGTATTCTTCTTACACCCGGTGAATTTCCCGGTCAATTCTCACGGTCGAATTTTTCTTTGAAGTGGCACCCGTTCCTACATACGCATCATGCTGTATCTAGAGATCCATAAGTACTTTTTCTACTTTCCGTTATAACCAGTCGGAAAATTTTCTCGAAAAAAAAATTCACGCATTACGGTGAAGTGTTCGAAAATTTTCCAAAGTCTCAGACGTTTCCTCTCCAGCGATTAATTATTCGCAATAATTGTAAACGTATCAGATTTTACATATCGATAAGCTAATGTTGTTCTGTAAATCCCAGCTGGTTTTATTACTGCATCGAATTAGAATTAAACTTGCAATGTTCTGTGTTCGCCTGCAGACTTCGGTGTAGACCCCTTAAAGCCGGGTAGTCGAGTTGGAAAAGGGGATAATGGCAACGGCAGCTAATTATGAGGAGGTGGCATTGTGTTGTCCTTTTCTCTTCCGCCTCTTTACGAACCAATTAATCCAATAATTGAACTCGAAAGGAGCCGTGGCCACAAATCACCATTAACAACGGGCGCGAGGCCATCAGCGGGACCCATCCATGAGTCCGTCCATCCGGCCGAATTTCGTTTGCGTCGGGTGGTAGCGCGATTACCCTGGTAATTGGGTTTTTGTCATTAAAACTTTGCACCTTGACTCTTTGGTGATTCGGTGCTCGGGTCTTCATGGGAGAGTTTTGTCACGGTACATCAGAGCAGACTCCGAGCCTTTTAAAAATGATTTTTAATTAATCCTCACGGCTCGTCGCGCGTCAAATATCCAACATATGAGTCGGGGCCACAGTTCTTTGGGATATTTCATTGTGACAGCATCACGTTTCACAAAGACTAACCCGATTTCTAACTCCGGAATGACGACATGCCAGATATTTACGCAACTCTCTAGGACGTTTCTGAGGCCAGATGATCGAGCTACGTCAGGTAGCACGGAGGAATGATTCGCCCCGCAATCCAGTAGGACGTGCCTTGATGCGGCGTGGTCGTTGAAGATACGTGCGCGAAGAGGCTACTTCTTCTGTGCAACTACAGCGGTAATGGCGCTCGGCCACTGCGGCAAGTCCACAAGCATCAAGTACATCGAGAGCACTGCACATCCAAGATAATTTGCCCTCAAGAAAATAACAGGGTGTATCCTCGTGGATGCTGCAGCTCGCCCAGCCCGATCGTACAGGTATATACGTACACGTAGTACATACATACCTATGTACCTACAGCTTCTCGAAATGATGGCTTCGGCTAGGGCAGATCAGTGTTGGCCGATAGGTAGGCGAGCTCCTCTCTGTTCTTCTGCGGTTCGGGATCGCGTGGATCTAACTCAGGAGCGTTGCTATAATTGATCGTTCTTTCCATCGCTGGCATGCCGTGTATATTTACTTTTAAAAGCATCACGGCCTTCGTCGAGAGCTCCTTGTCCACGTATAGAAACTCCATCAGGGATTCTTACGAAAGAAGACACGTTGGTACAGGGTCGATTGCATTTTCCATAAAGAGAAGTTTTTGGAACAACCTGAGGGCTTTGGATCGTAGCGATAGATGTTAGAGTGTAGATGAAAATTTGTTCGACAATTTTTCGGCAGACAATGTTGATTGGCAGCTGTCCTTGGTATGGAAAAGTCTCACGGAGAAGGGGGCAAGAAGAAGGACTATACTACCTCGGGAAAGCCTGGAACCTCGACGGCATTTACTTCGTAAATAAATGGACCTTCTCTCGTCCACAGCTTCGCGCGGTTGGAAGTAATTCATTACAAGAGTCCGAACAAGAGCAATAAACGACCGCTGGCAATAACGGGTGATCTGTGCCCCCGGTCAGCTTCGGTCAGCCCTCGACCTTTGCTTTATAGGTCCAACTCGCCACGAGCCCCGAGAGACTCGATTTGTCAACTCGTTAGTGAAACTCATTTGAGCTTTGCCCACCCCCACCCCCACCCCCATCCCCTTCCTCTTCACTTCGCTTCGTGCAGTTCTGCTGGGGAACGCCGATCTGTCGCTTGAGAATTCCCAGAGGGTGTTGCGCGCTTATGTATACCCATAACCCGGTGTACTGGCTGTTCCCGGAGTCGAGGAGTAGCTGGGATCGGGGTGACGGATGCCGGTCCGCGGCCATTACCCGAATATAGAGAGCCATTGGTCACTTTGCCGGAACGTACTTCAAATTGACGAATGGTAATGAGTTTTAGCAGTTAAATGACTCTACAGTCGGTCCTCTACGGTGCCGTGCTGTTGCAGCACTAGCGGCTCCTAACCGAAGTGAATCTTGAAAGGCGAAGCCAATCGAAATTACTGGTCGATTGGCGGACGGAACGCGGTCAGTATATTCAAGGGCGAAACGTACGGAAGAGTATCGCATCGCTGATATATTTTCAAAGTGAAAAGATACCGCGGTATACGAACTCGCGCTATGATCCTCGTATACGTTGTGCTTCTTAACATACATGGATACGTACTTTCTGGCTACACACGTCGAAAACTCTCGGGCACGATTAAGTTGCAAGTAAATTCGCATCACCGTTGTCCCGGGAGGCATTCTAGGACGGGGAAACTAGACGCGGACGAGGCTACGTCTGTGCTGACCGTACTTCATTATCCAGCTCAGTCCCGACCCGCGGTCCACCTAGCTCCCTGGCCATCCGTTATCATTTTTACAACCGACGCTATCCAACAACGTCGAACGAACCAGGGTCCGTCCTTCCGTTAGCCCGCAAGGGATTTCCTCTTACCTCTGTTCCATGCACCTTGAGCTTTTGAGGTATCGATCGCCTCGCTTGATACTTCTCTAGTTTTCTCTCTCTCTCCGTCTTCAGGTTCTCTTTCTAAAGCCGAGGATGACGTCGAAAGCTTCGTCGGCTCCTCGATGAAATCGCAATGGTACTAAGAATTTTGGGGTCCATAAAATTGGTACCATTACGGGGAAACACCGCTCCAAGGGTAATTAGTACTCGAACGTGCATTAGTCCCCTCGTCACCCTAACCGGAAGGAACGCCCTTGCAATAAAGTCGGAACGACCAAACGTCGCGAGTGCATTATACTCTAGGTGAATCTTACCCACTCGGAGTTTCACGGAACTCCGTACACATAAGAATTAACGAGGAAAAATTTTGCTTCGAAAGATCCTGAAGTCTGGTTTGAGAATGTTAACTCAAGGTATTCGTCGAAAGGTTATTGTGAAATATAAGGCCTTTAATTTTTGAAATCTTATTGCGTCAATAACGACGAGCAAAGGTCACAGAAATAGTGTGTATTTCCAGAAGCACTTGAGCGGAATTAAAGCCGGCCGCAAAGCTTCGGCTTATCGGCATCGGGCCACGCGCGTATAATACGACTACGGTGCCACGACGTCGGACGTCGCCCCGTGACGTCACGCGACATCGCTTTTTTGACTGGCGTCTCGATATAGGCTCGCTCGTCTACGGATTGACAGGTTAGCTCTCGAGAAGACACACTCTGAAGATTATTCCCGGCAGTATACATGCTGTGGTCTTTCCTACGCGTGGCCGGTATGCTCGGCATGGGCAGCTAGCTCAGCTCCTGCTGATATGAGCCAGAGCCAAAGCCAGAGCCAGAGCCAGAGTCAGAGTCAGAGGCTTGCACGAGCTGCTTACTTAGAGCCACTTTATCATCTAAGCTTAATTCGGGAGTTTAAATATTTATACCACCAGGGTGACCTCACGACACGCTTTCGTCCCATCTCTTAGCCATAGAGCATAGCCTTAGCTGTGGCTCGTGCGGCAAGCCACGCTCTTGAGCAACGGATCTATTTTTTAACACCGCGGTCCTCGCCGCGACCGACGTTTATAAGCTTACACACTCGGGATTTTGAAATACCTATTCGAATTCACGATCGTTTGGCAATACCCCCGAGTTAAGAAGACTCGATATTTATTCTAGGCGTAGTTAGCTGGAGAAGAGAGAGTGGGGAACCATTAACCAAAGGGACCATTGGCTGTTTAATTTTCTACTGACTTACGGCTTACAAATAAGCAATTTGAAAAATTACTACTCGAACACACTGGTCTTCGATGGTTACATTTCGCGCCATAGACAATCTAGGATTGATGCGGGAGTATCTTCGAAGAAATATATCGGCAATTTTTCAACTTGAAGAAAAATAAACTCCACGACTGAAAGTCGTAAGCCGTTAATGGCGAGAAAAAATAGACTTTCGATGTCTATGGCGAGCACAAGCAGGCTCACACCATACAATACCAAGCTTAAGCCTTGTTGCAAGCATTACTTCAAACTGGAATCTTCCGAAATTAGAATTTCGATAGGATGATTGGATTTTCCAAGTCCATTTTCAGATCACACACGTTTATTCCGCTTTCATTCAAGGCTGAATGAACTACAAAATCTAACACTTCGTCGTACAAGAATTGGAACGGTATGTTAAATTCGTCTTCATTTCTGCTGCTAGTTTTGTATCCGAGCAATAAGTCACTGTTAAAATTATCGAATTGCTTCCAAAAATGTAAATAAAATCGTTCGAACTATTTTTGGCATCGAATTGATGAACACTCTCGGCGGGAATACTTCTGGATGAAATTGTCGTGCCAAAAATGTATACGGATCTCATGGTTCGGGGAAATATCGAGGACAGAAAAAAGACGTTTCCTGTCGAGACGAGGGCGGGAATTAAGAAGGCAGTCTTGTCCCGTGGCGCAGTTAACCCTTTGTTGGAAATCGTTAGGTTGTTTGACCCCGTCGGCCCTCGCGCTTATTCCCTCACCAAAATAGGGTGAGCACTGAACGACGGCGTGATGAAATCAACTAGAACAACTTCCATTGTATCGGAAAGGCACTTGCCTCCAGTGACAGGCTACGGAAGGGTTACCCTCAATCGTTGTTTTCTCCTAACTAGCTCCGAAGTTGGGACAACTGGGCCGGAGCCAGGGTTGGATCTACTCTGCCCATCTCTTCTCTACCCTGTTCGAATACTACTGGTCCCACGATCGCTCCATCTCTTATTGCCTGTCAATTGTTCACGTTCGACGTTATTAAATTAATATTAGGGGTCTAGCTTAACTCGTTCGGAGCAGGGGTCAGCCGGTGTCCAGTTTTCCTTTTATTTGGAGGAAATTTCCCATGAGGATCGAGCCGGGCTGAAAATCGATCCAGACCTTTCCTTTTTATTTCCATCTCCCCCGAGGTACGTCGAGTATCTCCGGCTTTTGATAGACTTGTATTAATTAACGGTTAGTTAATATTCTCAGCACGGTTAGCAAGATTCAACGGGATAAACGCACGTCACTAGCTAGTGACTTGACATGAAAGCAAAGGACCTTGTCGTCTTGGTCTTATGCCGTTGCTTCGCTTCGTATACCAGACAACTTTTGCTCAAGGCTAAATCGAGGCATGGTTTGGAACAGAGAGAAAGACACGACATTGTGATGTCAAATGCATTTAGCTACTACAAACGAGAACTGAGCGGAATACCCGGAGGCTACGTGTCCTAGATCTTGGGGAGTTTAATTGCCCGAATAATAGGAAGAAGCTGACATCTCGGTCTATCGATTCCACGACGCAAATAGAAAATAGAGAATAGAAATACTTAAGCAGCGTCTCTTCCGATTCGCCGAACGTAGACCAAAATTCGCCTAGCACGGTACGTTGGAAAAACTGTCGAGACTAAATCGAAGGGTTAAAGAATGGGATGGGTACACTGAATTAAAAAATGCAGTAGGACATCCCGAAAGAAATTTACGAGATGGCCAAGTTGAATGTGCAATTGTAATAAAATATACCGGCAATTACCGCCCTAAATATTCTCGCACCGAAGCGTGTGATCTATAGTCTAAAGAGAAAACGAAATACAGAGAGAGCGAGAGAGAAAGAGAGAGATGAGGCGAAGCTAAATTGCTTTTAATCGCTATTTTTCAACGGAAAAACGATCACATTTATTTTTCCCTCGAAGAGAGCTGGAGGGTTTCGTTACACTTGGTCCAAGATATTTCTCCATGAAATTGATCCTCTGGCTGCTCCGCAGTCTGTAAATCTGCGAATGCTTCATGGCCGCTTTTGAAACGACCACCTTTGTCACGTGTCTGTCGATCCCCGAGTTTTTTAACTTGTGAATTATTTCCTTAGCTCTTTTCCCTGAGGTGCAGAAATTCGTCGCTAACTAAGCCACTCCTAACACTAACTCATTTTTGTAATTAAGCGGCCACTTCTGTCGCGGGCGAGAGAATTCCTTGATAAACTTAGGAGCAGAATAGAACGTGCCGTAGCGGGACTCTGGCTTGAGGCTTGTGTGTGAGTTTGGTTCTGTGTGGAGACGCGGGGGACCCTTCGGTAGATCAAAGCGCCCCCAAAGATCAATACGCCCCTGAGAAGAGACGAGTGAAGCTATGGAGAGGCTGGGGAGACGGAGGGGTTCGTCCGATAGGTTGATTGAGGGCATCGAGCATTAGTGGTCCGGCTGTTCATAAACATGTCACGTACTTCTTTCGGGCCGAGAAAAGCAAAGGGGCATAAATAGACGCAATTAAGCTCAAACGCGAGTCTCGAAATACTGACTTGACTCGGACTGCCTACAGCCCTACTTCTCATGAACCTGAACGAAAGACTAGCGCGAAACCACTCACTGCAAACTATCGGGCAGGACTACCAAGATCACAAAGTCACTGACCCGAAACCCAGGAGATGATCCTGTGCACAGTGACGTACAACGGTCCTATTGGGTTTCTAAACGGCACCCAGGCTCGCATTTGGTTAAATATTAACAGCGTCGTTAAGAAAACGCATTTGCGGTTCATTAGACCCGAGGGGTGCGTAACGGCCACGGTTAAGAGGTACCGTGTCTAACCACTCGAATTGAAACCACCGATCGACGACGCGACCCGGGGTACCGACCTTCGTCACATAATCAAAGGTACCTCTTCTGATGTTATCCAGACTACGTTAGTATGACGAAAATATACGTTCATATTGAGTTGTTTGTACTGAAATCTGTTCTACAGATCTTTGAAGACCATTTGAAAAGTAAGGTAATCGGATTCACAGGTATAAAGTATGAGGGGTAAAGAGAAGGACGAAGTTGCACCAGGTCGGATCGATGCTCGAGTTAATTTGGCGAGGCTTAACTCTGGCAAGTTTGCGATTTGCATCTCCTGCACACCCTGGATGATCATAAATCCATCCAGCGTTACTTCCTGACCCTGGTTGTCCATATATCGCGTCCAGCTCGCAACTCAGCCAGATCTGTTCGGATAGCGCGTAGCCGAGACGCGATAAAACTGTTCGCCGTATGTAAATTCCTGCTTTACATATCTTCTACTATTTCTTCGACTTCCATGCCAGTCTTGACTCGCTGAATCTTTTCGGCTGTGCAATACTTCTCCGGACTTTGAGCCGCTTTCCAGAGCTCGGACCTTTGCCGGAGACCCCAACAGAATCTAAGAAGCCCGATAAAGGAGCTAGACTCCAAGCGGGAGGACAGAAGGCGATATTTTAACAGCATCCGCCCCGACGCCGAGCGTCCTGAGGGTTGTGCAAGTAAGTAAGTGGGTGGACTGCGCTATAGCGTTAGTTAGGTTGGGCCGAGGGACGAGGGTATAAATCCTCGACGGAGTCGAGGGACGACCTCGCCGCACGCGAGGTCCTTCGGTGGTCGCGTAGGGTCTGCGATGTTGTTACCGAGGTCACTCTTTTCGGGACGATTCTCCGCCTGGACACGGAAGGACGTCTTCTTCGCGTCGCGTGTTTCCACCTCGATTCTTCCAGGAGTTCGTGGTACTCGTGAAATTCTTTTACGAAGATAGCGTGGCACGGAGGAAATCTCTGGCTCCAAAGCGCATAGACACAGAGCAGGTGATTCGGCCTCAGATAAGTTTGAATTATTACGAACGGGTAGTTCCTCGCTAGTTTCATTCCCCTTCATTTTGCCGCCCCAGATATCTTCCCGTCAAAGACACAGGAGCGTTATTCAATAGACGCTTTCGTCGTGTCATTTCCAAAATGTTCATTCGGTCCTTTCCTCGAATTGTGATTAGCTCTGACTTTCTAAGTTACAAGAATCTGTGACTCGGCTTCCAACCTTGACAGATGCCATGGCTGGTCTCTTCTCGTTCTCCGTGGGCTGTCAGTGTCGGATGGACTCGAGACTTCGCTCGAATCTTTGTGGGGTCCAAGACGTCCACAGGACCAGACGAAGACGAAGGGTGACTGTGCGTCGAGGCGTCACCCGCCCGGACATTCCCGGCACATGCCCGACGTGGTAGAGATTCCTCGAAGTTCCGATCCGACACGTGCCCTCGAGTCGAACATATTCGAAATGCCAAGACGTGCACGCGCCCGCGGGTCCTCGTCCTTGGTACAGAATGTACAGTGATGAATTACGACAGGAGTTTAAGAATTGGTAGAATAAATTCATGAGGTAAGAGTTGGGGATAAAAATCGTGATGAGGGTGCCGAGGGAATCCTCTTTTATACGATCTTATAAACGTCACTTGAGCCGCGGAATCTGTCACCCTGATGGGCTGTGCGGTTTACTTTTCTTTTTTAATAGATATATTTTATTTTCTCCCCCAAGAGTCGCGGGAGAAACCCGGTCTACCCTGTTTTAGGGTGAGATTTAAAACAATTAGAAGGAGTCGAGAACAGGCGCTAGCTCGAACCAGCGAGAGGGATGGAGAGGGGAGCTAATCTCGAGGGTGGTTTAATTAAAAGTGTTGCCAACTGACGGGCGCCCATCGATCAACTGGTACTGCGCGCCACAGTCTGACGGACGACGGTGAACAAAACGTTTACTTTGCCGATGACGGCTGAGGGAAGTTAGTCCTCTTCAAGGCATTATGGTTAATTCTATAATTTCGATGAAAGTAAAGTACAACAATTTCCACATGGACCAATCTGTCCAGATTTTAATGCGACTGCACTCTCTCGGACTTCTCAAAGCTATAGGCAAAATTTTTCCTTGAAAATCGTGGATCTATAGTATAACGAGCCAAATGACACCGGCGCACCGAAGTTTCCCGTGGGCTCTCGCTTGTTCTTCTTAATCGTACGCGATCTCGGGTACGAAGCTGGTAAATTAGCTCGGCAAAATGAGACGCTGTATATCTTGAAGAGCACTAAGCTGGTAGAAGTTAGCGTATCCATCCATAACTCTGGTCTAAACGTATAACCTGCCCTTGCTATAGGTACGAATGGTGCTGAGATGTATGGTAATTGTACCTGGCTAAGTTAGAGACTCCAAGATAGACCCTCCGCATAATACTTCCCAGAAGATGCTCCGGGCAGTACTAACTTCCGGTGTATCACTGGTTCCAACGCACTTAACAGAAACTTTCGCACCGAAGCTATTATCATTATGCTTATAACCAAAGCTCTGCATAGCAGATGTGTACATATCATGTCCTAGCGCATCGTCAGCATGCGAAATTTACCTAAAAAATATATTATACTTTAGACCTGGTCATATGCAGGGATTGCACGTGGCACATACATAGAAGGAAGATGTATTGAGATGAAAAAATTTTAGTAAACTTTCAGATATCTCTTTTGTGCCTATAGAGTGTAAAGGGAGTCTTAGGGGTGATTGCCTTCAGAGCAGAGGTGGATCACCTTATGAGATCAAAGCTAGTGTAAGCGAGGGGTCCACGGAGCAAGTTCTCAGAGTTTTTTGACCCAACGTTTGAGTGGTGTTTATCAGTGCGTCTATGCGACGATGGGCAGATGGCGTCCCAGTTATTTTTACCACACGCACTCGACTACCTGGTCTCGACATTGGGCACACTTCGAACAAAGATATTTCGTGGATTTTTATCAGTTGCATACTACGAGCTTTGGGAGTAATTTCGTGCACCTAGATACCTGGCGCCGTGGTTTTCGCGCAAGGTATAATGCGGCAGGATAAGTTAGACCGAGGCCAACGTCCCCAGGCGATACTTGGCGAACCTCAACCACCAAGTACTGCACATTTCCTTCAAGCATTCTGGACAGAATTTCCTCTGTGTCCGGCGTTGGCTATTCCAATCCGTAATCCATCCAGTCGGCAAAATTCAAAGTTAAAAGAAATTTTCAGATCATAATTGGGGACGGAAAGTACAGAAATTACAGCAAAACAAAATGAGTGAATTGCGATAGAAGAATTTCTGATAAGTCGTGGCTTTCGGATATCGACGGGTAATAAAGCTCCCGTTTTCGATCCGCCCGGTGTACGTGTATCTAAAAAAAGATAAAACGAGGATATACTACTCCGTTGTTTGCATAGGTGACGAATAGCACGGGCGCAGCTGACCGCGAGGCGAAGACGTATTGCTAGCCGTCAGGAAGAAAATTGAGTCGAGAAGTTCATCGTCGTTTCGAAGCTCATCTGGTAGCGGACAGTAGCATCCTCGATCGGTGGGGAATGGTTTCTATATCGGAGCGGTTTTGATAGGAATTTGAACCGGCTAGAGAGGGAATAACGGGCGTAGCCCGGGTCACCCCATTTCGCAAGTGTCGCCGAAAAGCGGGGCTAATTTGTCAGTTGTCGAGTTAGGCGTCCTCCAGGGAATTTACAACCACTCTGTACCCCGCCATCCCCTATTCCTCGGCACGGTAATCAACCCGTGAATATCTGAACTGCCTGAACTCCTACCGCCCCACCTCTTGCTCCTCATTTATAAAGAAGAGACTTCCTGGAGCGATTGATTGGCCTTGGATTGGCGGCGAGGCAAAACAGCCGTCGGGGGTTGAGAATGAGGGCCACAGGGTAGCAAAACGAGGGAAAGGAAGGCCTCGACGTGAGCGTAACTTGCATGTAAATTCTTTATTGCTTCTGCGATATCTACCTCCTTTATCTCTTTCTCTTCCTGTTCAGAGACATAGAGTCCATGCAGAATTCTTGACTTGAGAAAGAATATCATGTAACGATATGTGGTGAATTTCTTTTTTGTCTCGTCTTTCTTCTCTCCTCGAGTGGACTTACGAGACTCCGCGCGACACATGCGAGACCTTATTCCGATGTGTATCATATTATGTAGCGTGAGGGGATGCGGCACGTGGAGCTTGAAGGGAGCCAGAATTGGTTTGGTTTGAAACATTTCTGGCAAACGAAAATAAAACAGTCGCCCGCGTAACACGAAGAACCTCGAAAAGTGGCAGCTAATGTGGCTTGGATGGCAGGTGGGTTTCCTCTGATGTCACACGGTTCAGAATTCCCCCGACAGCTTAGCGGATTTTAAGGCTTTGTAGTCACCCATTTCCCGGCCAACCCCCTCAGCCTCCTCGCGCTCTCTCTTACTCTCGCTCACCCCCTCTGTTCTCCCACCCTCGAGCCTACATTATTTAAATAAACAAGACGAGGGAGATTGCCTCCTCTCTTCTCCTTCACCCTCTTCCCCTCCCCATTCCCCTTCCTTTTCCCTTTCCTCCCCTTTCTAGCCAGTTTTCTCTTCCTCTCTCTTCGAGTTTCGTTCCCGTCTCAGTCCGCAGGGATCGGCTTGCGTCCCACTTCCCAGTGACGAACAATTACCCCCTCTGGGTAGACGGAGTGACAGACAAGGGGCGTGTGGCGGGTTCTACACCTTGTAATGAATTTTAAATTGGCTCGCATTTATAATATACCCGTGTTGACAGCCGGGATGAGCCGGAGATGACAAAGTAAAACAGACTCGCTAAATTTTCACGAATAGGGGGAGCAGACAGAATCCTGTCTTATCCAACCGACTCTTCCTCATTTCACGTCAGCCTTGTCTTTTCGTTGTTCTAAATTAAAATCCTTGACTTTATTGTACAGCTGCTTTATTCCTTTTGCTATATGTATGAATAAGTTCGAATGAAATTTTTCTATTCTTTACCCATCTCACTCTATCCACGTATACGTATAAGTATGCGAATTCCGAAGACATACTTGACCAGGATGGGGTGGATCTCGCAGTACTTTCATCCCCTTTGCTCAAATCCTCGCAGAAATTCTCCAACTCAATTCTCGCAGTTAATACAATATTACCTTCAACTTTTTTCAACAAAATTTGAATGGATCAAATTCAAATGAATAATCAGGTATTCTGTTAAGATTTCCCACGAAATCTTCCAAACTTCCATGATTTGCTGTTACAAAACCTCGTCCCTCCAAGATCGCAACGAGTTTTATGACTTTTAAGAGTTTCGGTGGTTTTTGATGAAGCTGTTAACAATCCAAAATTGACATTCATGTAAAATTTCGTGCTACTATAGATGCCATTTTCGGATTTAAGATAAGATTGGACGAAACTTAGAAAATTGCAACATCCGATGGGATCGAGACTATCGGTGTTCACCATGTTCCTAGAGACTGTTAAACTCTGGGGAGAAGACTCGTTTAGAGGTAGGAAATTCTTCAATGGAATCTAAGTGGATTGAAAAAACCTTTTGGCTGAAAAAAATCCGTCCATCTTTGCGTCCCTCGCGACGGTCTGCCTCAATGCCAATACTTTTTCAATCGGAGGAATTGTTATTCGCGCGGTGTGGGCCTCTGGTGTCGCTTTCACTAGAGTCGGTTCCTGATAAACGAGCGGTTTCACCCCTGCCGCAGGGCCACGAGACCGCGCATTGCCCCGTGAATGTAAACTCACCCCCGTAGACACGCTTTAAACCCCAGCCACCACCATTACATTTATACACAGATCCCGGGCTACACTCTTTGAACAAGGCTCAAATCAAACGACACACTTGTAAGCTGAACAAAAAATGCTCCATGGATTTCGTTCTTTTTCCCTTTTTACAGTTTTTCCATAATTTCCGTGTCGATTTCATCCGAACAACGAATCAAGCCTATCCAGTCACGGTGCGAGGGAGAGACGAGGAACTTTTCTATCGATTTTGCGATCGTTTATTTTATTTGCTCAATTTTGCGACAAATCACACTATATACTAGACTAGAAGAGGTCCTGGGTCGTACGTGATCCGCTGAGGCAGGACAACGCCTCCAGGGAACGATGTCTCAAACGACGACGAGGGACCCGGAGTAGACACACCTGCAGGCAGCTTTCCTTGTAGTGGCATGAAAAAATGTTGACCAAATTGTTGTGTTAGTTGCGAGTCGGAGTTCAGACAAAACATACGCTTCGTGATGTAGGGAAGAAGTCGCGAGAACGATAAGTTTGTCATAGCCAATTTATACAATTGCAGTACTGCGACGCTATTTGGCACTAGGGACCGCACGAATTTATTGTTAATGTCTCGGTTTCTCAACGTGGAGGGAAATATCCGTAATTCTCTAACAGCTATTCCCGACGTCTTTCGTCTTGTCTAAGGATCGGGGAAACATAAATCGACATCGAACACTTAACGCAACAACTGCAACTACTAACCATAAGAGAAGTTGACTTATTCGCAAACGATAAACATAATAGTTTAGATATTTTCTTCATGATATTCTTCGCGGAGTAAATTGTAATTCTACTCGTAAGGTGAAATAAAAAGCGTAGAAAGCATGTGTCACGTGAAATGGACGTGGGACTACGAGGGACAGAATTGCTGTTTAAAGCTGCATCGACGATCTCTCGTTAAAGACACGTGTGGTTTTTAATGTCCACCAATGCCCGCGATAATGTCCTTTAAACTTTTATCAACGGCTATCAGCGAACGTGGATCGACTCGCCATTGCCTATTGGAGGGTGTCGAATCGAGTTCACGACAATATCGTCTCAGTAAAGGTTCCGAACCATAGTCTGAGCCGGAGTTGGGGTTGATGTATATTGGGTGCAATGTTTCGACCGAATCCCGCTGTCCGAGAACTCTGTATACTTTGGCGTCAAATATTGGAGATCAATACGAAAGTGCGCGTGTCCGCGAAAGGCCAGCGGGTCCATTATTCCATTACTGTTGGCGAGGGGTCTCGTCTCCAGGGAAAAAAAGTTCGAGATGATTAACCGAGGCCAAATCATTGATTTTGATGGGTTGCGAATACGATACCGCATACATATGGCTCCGGCAGATCGGTCCGCGTATTACAGATATGCTGGTACAGCGTGGGATTACAAAATCATAACAAAGTGCGAAGTAAATTACCGAAGATTATAATTCTGTGATTGGATTTCTTCTTTTCCTACCATTTAGGTTAACAAGAAATGATCATTAATGATCGAGGAGCCAGATAAATGAATCGCACGAACTTTAGCTGTTTATAATCAAGGCCTCATTTTAGACAGAAGATGATCGCGTGAAATGGCATCATTCGTTGGTCGTAAAATTAATTTGTGATTCGGGTATAATATCAGTTGTAATTAAAATAGCTGGAAAAGTATAAGAATTTTGAACAAATGGGTAAATCAGAATTTGCACGTACATCTGTAGGTTATTAAAGAATGAAAATCAATAAAATGATCAGGTTTGCGAAACTTCCGCATATATTACACCAGACTATTAATGACACCGGCAAAGGTTAGGACAACGCATAGAATACGTCTTCTAACGAATTACGCGATGTTACAAACCTTGTCGTAATAGACCTGTAACCTTTTCAGGAAAGTATTCGTCGAAAGCTCAGAGCCTTACAGGACTTTGGGATTATGTGAAAGATAAATTGGGATACAAAGAACCTAGTGAGTAAAGTAGACAGAATTTATCAACCTTATCGATCTTCTCCAATAGTCATAACAACATCGATTCGTTTATCGATAGGCCATTCGTGAGTAGGCCAGGTATAAAAATATTCATCACGGTTTTTTCGATTAGAAAAACCAGCAAAGGACAATCCTATGCCGGTACATCAGCAACGCAAACCGAATGTTCGACAAGAGACTCCTCTTCATGAAATATGGAAGCCAGGGTACCGCGGTCGTACAGATAATCAAAGGTTTTAGGTAGTTTTAGACATCGAGCGTGAGAGTTGAACCGAAGTATAATTAGCTGTTTTTATGTACAGGACTTTTCAATAAATCTTTTCGTTATAACGGATAGTTATCTATTCACAGGAGTAGAGCCTATGATTAATGATAATAACCCGGACATTTTTATGAAAGAATTACCCGATCGAGACGTATGGTATACGAAAATTCAATTATTCAATTATGTAATAAATTATACGCACACGAGGAACCAGAGAGACAACTTATTAATAACTTAGCTCTTCTATGATGCTGTTATTGCCTATTGGTCAAGGTTCGTTCGAGTGTCGAGTCTGGCCTTCGATCAGAAACAAAATAGCGTTGAAGAAGAAATAAAGAAAGGTCTGTATTCCGAGGCAATACACACTTTCTCGGCAGCCTTTTCGATACGAGATAAAAAAAAAAAAAAAAACTATTAACGAACAAATTTTCTAAAAATTTTACTAGTATTAATTCCTACATAATGAACACACTTTTATCCTCCGCGAGGAGTCGTTCAATCCTACATCACCGTAGCAGCTTATTCGTAGTGCTTGAAAAACTGCCCCAGCTTTCTGTCAAAAACATATCAAACTGTAAGTTTGACGATAAACTCGATACTGATTTTACATGAATTAAGAATTGCTCAGGTTACTTTTATTCGGCGAATTCATTTGCCAAAGCTCCCGCAATTACGCAAAGGGAAATGAATGCTTGATATAATCACACGAAAATTTTAACCTGTAATCGACGATATCAGTTATCCAAATTCCAAAAAATTACGACACATCGCGAACAACCGAACGTTTGCCTAAACATTTTACGCCCACTCGTTTACAGCTAGTGCTTGGTTGGCCAAAATCGAAAAAGAAAATGAGAATTTCATGTCCAGGCTGATGAAAATCTTCGGCAAGGCATCTGGTAAGAATAATTATTAATCATCAATTAATAACAAGTGATATATTCGCCAAAGAATTAGGCATAGGATCCTAAAATTGGCAGCGAAAGAAAAATTGCAAAGAAAACAAAAAATGTTTAAGTACTTGTCAATTTGATTTGCGGGTACAGAAAGCAGCTTTAGAGGGATGATACTTGTTCATAGCAAGTCTGATACCGTTGACAAGAATGTGAGTGCATTTTTGTATCACTCCGAAAACGTTCCCCGCGTTTGGCACAGTAGAGATCAACGACTAGTGAACTTCTGTACAAGATACAAAACTGGAACTTATCGACAGATGTCCTTGTTGAGTTCCTTGAGGTCTGCTCTCGGTCTAAATCCGAGGACCTCGAAGCCTGCTCCGATTCGGGAGCCGAACATACCCCAGAAGCCGGCGAGAGACGACAAGAAGGATAAAAAGCACAAGAAGCCTGTTGTGCAGACAGAAGAGAACAGCGAAGAAGAGGTTACGCACGTACGGTCCGCTATGATGGATGAACATGGGAATCCCGTGACTGAAGAGAACTTTGTGCGAACCGAATGGGGAGTCAGGATAAAAGATCAAGCGCGAAAAGTTGATCCACAGATTGACGCCGTAGAAACCATCGAGAAACCATTTTACGTTGTAAAATCGATGTGGGGTGTCAATGTAAAGCAGTTCATGACCAGGGATGAGGACGCGCACGTAAATCCTGCGGTTTCAAATTCAAACAACACCGCAGCCTTCGCTCCCCAATCGACAAAATCTTCTAATCTCAATCTCTCCGCACAGAAAACAAAATTTTCCGATTCCGTGGATAATTTCTCTCAGAATTCAATGTCGAAGAACGAAGTACCTCAGGCTGCGAAACAATCGTCTTCAAAAGTTTTTATAATCCACCCAATCGCAAGGACCGAGTCGAGCGGGATCAGGACTAAAGCGAAAAGTGATACGATAGTGGAAAAGGTTAAAAACTTTCCTGATGTCCCGGGAAAAAATTCCAGCACTGTTCTGGTATCCCATGATACCGCAGCTACTGGAACTAATCGAAAAATGCCAGAAGTTACACCCGGTGATGAGATCAGTGGTTGGAAGGATAAGATAGAAAAGGGTAAAAACGCCCAAATTAAACATAAGGAAGGATCCGCCAAGGTCCCTGACATGTTCGTGGAACCGAAATCACGAGTATCGAAGAAAGGCGTGAAAGCTTTTCCTCCGAGTGAGAACCGACTTGGTGGTATTAAACCCTCAGCAAGTTCTTCAAAGATTGATGACACAACTAATAAAAAGTTACACACCAGCAGCACTTGCGCATCTTGTAGATCCTTTCACAGGAGGCGGGATTGAGACGTCGTTAAATGACACATTGATCTCTAATCTTAAGAATAGGAAATTTGTTGATGGGTGTTGACACTGCTGGAAGTAACGATCCTAGTCACAGTGATCAGAATTTGGAGATCATGACACAATGAAGAGCAACGATTCTTGGGGGTTATGTAATTGACTGCGACGGTCGTACCGAGAGTGAAAATTTCATTAAATGCTGAAAGAGCGAAGAATCTTTGCTTAAACTGTGCAGAATGGAAGAAAAAATGAAATCCTCTGAAATATTGAAATGCTTCTCTAAGTGAAAAGAAGTTACATCCGCAAGGGATTATAGGCGGGTCTGAACTTTGTACCGAAGGCTAAAATTTCAACTGGACGGTGGAAATTAAACAAAAAGCTACCACTGACTTGTGTGAGTATTTACACTGGGTCGCTAGAATATATCATTTGAACCGTATGTGTCGGTACCGCGTTTCCTCAAAGCGTGATCCTATAACGTGGGTGTACCCGGGGTAAATAGCCACCATATCTGAGGCCTGAGTCTGTTTGAATTTTGATAATTAAACGTTCCACGTAACCGCGGTACCAGAATGTTATAGCCTCACGGACTTTGGGTCGGAAAAAATAATCTAAAAGTGATCAAAAGTCAATATTTCACGATTTTGTTTTATTATTTGGTATTTGATCACCTTATACGTATATACCTATATGTTGTCATAATTAGAACGGTAAAAAGTTCATAGAATTTTGTACAAGCAAACAACATTCGTTATATGTTATCGCAAATCGTTCTGTGACCCGTAACATTATACTTTTTTTCACCCATATTGTTTCGATCATCAACAATCCTTTATCCAAAATTTAGAATATCTCCATGACCAAATCTGTGACTGTGAATTAAAGCGATTTCCATAAATGAGACTCTGTAAAAAAATTATTCCTTTTTCGTTACAGCGATGACTAAATTTTCAAAAAGATTGGTTCCTGTGTAGTTTTGCTTTACAGTCACAGACTTCAACTAGTTTGTAAATCCAAGTAACGACAAACCAGCCTTCTTGTGTGAATGTACTTTTCTTTACAAAACAGAAGCTCCTGAACGGAATAAATCTTCAGGCGATTCAGGCTCAAACACGAGTCGAGAAAAAAAAATCGAATCTCACGCGGTTAAAGCTACCCTTAATTCCAAAGATCTATTCGAACGCGTTCAGACAATACATCCTGACGTTACTAAACCTCCAACAGAAGTTCTCGGAGCATCGGAGGCTGTTCGAAATGGTATAGCTTGACGGAATTAGAGTGTATTAACGTGTAAATGTATAAGATGAGAATAATCATCAGATTTAATGATTTAAAAAAATATTTGAATATTTTTTCACGCAGAAGCCAGTCTCCTGGTTCAACAGCCTTTGATAAGTGTGTCGAAAAAAACTGGCGTCGATGATGCTTCCTCATCTCAAACGATTATCAGACGACAGATACGTATGCTATTTGGGATATGTACGTTGATGTTGATGGCATGATCTTCGTTACTGTATTCTATTCTCTGTTTCAGCGATTGATTTAGAACGAGATGCTAATACTTTAGAATTGAAGAACTACTCCTATTTACGCCCTGATGATATAAAGGAAATGCGTCTGTTTCCAGTATTTGATGAAAAACCTAATGAAGACTAGGGCTGATTGTTCAACCTTATCAAACTTTGGGTCTGAAGAGAGTAATTGACGGTTTTTCAATCTCTACGCATTCAGAAGATTTCCATTACCGAAGCTATCAAATTTGCCTACCACAAAAGTCGTATGCCTGTTGTGAAAGTGTTCAATAAAAGCTGCGGGAACAAGGGGTTCTTTTTTTCCTGTTATTAATTAAATATCAATAACACGATACGCAATTTGCAATGCCATTCGTCGCTGAGTAAATATTATTGAATATCAAATTTGCTAATCGATTGAAAATCGATATAATTTCACAATCGGACCTGAACCTATCAGTGTTAATGTCAAATCTTTCGAGTGAACATAATCATTTATTCTATTATAACTGTCTGAAAACATGGTCTGAGGTTTCAACTATTTTTCCTATTTTACGTTTTTCCAAAAGATGCGAAATATTTTGAGGTGGTCCATTACGCGTAGAACCACCGCGTCCTGGAGGCGAAGTTCTTATTTCAGGTGAGATTCGACTTTTTAAATACCGAAAACTCGATACATGCGACTTTATACGTCCATCTCAAACTCAATTGCCTCTCATCGATTTATAACCCATAATACATCCTACACCTGACTATGGGGTACCGAAGAAACGATGTGCACTGCATAATGTTATTTATAACATCAATTTCCAGAATCGTAGTCAGCGAGGAGCACCTTGACTAATATCAGACTAATCATTTTCTGAAGCCCGTTAAACGAGTCGGTAAGTACAATCCATCTGCACTCTCGAAAATAAAAAATTCGCAAGTTTTCTTCGCCATTTAATAACCGGGTCGGACTTACCATTCAGATAGATCGATGTGCAGGACTTTGCCTTTTTACACTTCGCAAAAAGGGTAATAATTTTTCAACTAAAAAGACCGCGTAATGGTTTCGAGTTGCCACGGTAAGGGCTGGATCAAAGTTCCGAATTTTGAAAGTCCCGCAAAGTGTAAACTTCGCATTTCAATATTACGGACTCACAGTTTTCAGAAAAAGCATTACACGAAAGTCTCCACAGCCGATTCAAAAAAACTCGAAAAGTAGAACACCGGAGGTTCAAAATTCCGAAAGCTGAAGATCCGAAAGATCAAATCCCCGAAACTTGGAATCTACACATGTATTCATTCGGTGTTTAATAACTCGGACTGCATAGATCGTATCGAAGCCAATAAGTGGTCAAATTAATCGTCGAGATTCACTTTTGGGAAACGAAAGTTTCAAAATCTTATCAATTACATATGACATCGGAGTGATCGATTAAAGTAGATAAAATGGCTCTTCGCCAAAAGGGTCTCGTTTAGAATGAACTTTTTCTCGTCTTTGCATCCTGAGAAGTAGACCGGAATTTTCAGATTCTTATGCCTGCGGGGTCTGAACTTTCGGACTTTCAATCTTCAACGTTTCTGAAAATTCGATCAGACTACCGAGATCTCTATCCCCTCGATTTATTCGATTAGAAAGTGAAAAGACTCGACTTATGAGATAAGTAGCCACCTGCTATCATGCCTCCACCATCTCTTCGGACAATGTATATTCGCTGGAAATTCGTTTTTGATTTGGTGCTGCGGCTTGATAGAACGCGGCAATGTCCTAGGCCTCTGAAAGCCGCAAGCTCGAGGCTATTATTCGATCATTTCCGCGCGATTTCTGAATTATCGATCACCTAATCATTTCTGGTGGTGGTTGTGATACTCGTAGTGGCCGGCACTACGACGATGATACCCGTTCTGCTCGTGCTGGTGGGATACCACGTTAATATGATTCCCTGGCGTATCAAGGGCCTACCGTTTGCTGGCAATTTGACGGATAATGACGGACCCTGGTTCTGATTGCCGGCAAGGCCAGCAAACAGATTGGACACAGATGCCTCCTTGCCTCCTTGCCTCCTTGCCTCTTTGCTCATCCGCACGGCCAATCGAGCCTACAGCTGTGGGTTGCGTGCCAATTTTGTTCGGAATCAGCGAGCGCGCCAGATAGCCAAGCGGTCAGACTTGCCCATCGGATGTCCATTCACTGCCATGATGCACGCGCAAGATGAATGCATGGGGATACCTATTAACCTGATCCTATAGATTTTAGAATCATGGAATCGAACTGTACGATTCATCTGGTCATGAATCGATAGAATTTCATCCGCCGATTTTCTCCACGAAAGAATTTTCAGTTTGATCCAATTTTGAAGATTTTTTATACCTCAACGCGTTGAAACAAGTAATATTCATTTGGCTGATTGCGAGCAAAATTTGATCGCCAAACACGGGGAAACGGATGTTTTCTCAATTCAACGAAGTAGTACTTGATGCAAAACAATAGTGTTAGAGAGTACAAGCAATGGCTTCATGCGATTTCGGAGCGCACCAATTTGTATAGGTCAATTTATAGGTCATTATTAGCTTGCCTTGAAATCACAAATATTGAAGAGTTTTTCAATATTTGAGAAAAATTGCATAAAATCTCAGATAGGTTTCAAAGTACATGCAATCAAAAGACAAGAATAACGTTTTTGTAATGAGTCGAGATCAGGATTCACATATCATTCGATGAATACCTGACCTGCGCTATTCTCGATCGGTTTACCAGACTCAGTTTCGTAGTAAGACATGAGACGTCGAGGCTTCCTACCGCAGTCGCATTTATCGCACCTGAAAGGTGCGTCGGTCTAACTTCCAGGTGGAGTTGGGTAGCTCGTAATAACGCTGGATCGACAATAGTAGCAGGGTACGGTTGTATTTACGACTAGAATCGCTAACTCCTCCGGGTTCACAGCTCCTTGACCCTCTCTACGGCAGGGCTGGACCGATATAATCTTGAGAGAGCTCACGGATCATTCCCTTCGTACTGGATGTTGCACTGTAAAATATCAACTCGCGAAGGTACATATATATACCCAAGTTCCTCCGCCGGACGGTCATGCCTGTATATTACTCACGCTGGTGTATTTTCACTCTGCGAAGCGATCGGCGCCGATATCATAACTCCTTGTCTCGACGCCGCTGCTGCCAGCCGCAGCGTCCATTCCGGACGAACGCTTCCCGTGGTAGCAAAAGTCACCGGCGTAGTCACGGCGATAACGCCGGCTCGCTTCAAAGTCCCATTAAACGTTCACTATCGTACTTTCTGACCGAGAATAGTCGCCTGACCACTCTTAGAGAAAATGTGTATCTGTATAGAAAAAAACGATCACTGAGAGTAAAAGCGGAAAGAATCACTGGCAGCGGTTGGATGCGTATAAGGGTGGTTCAAAAAGATCAAAGATTCATTTTCCTTTTTTCTTTCAAACTGGCTAGAGATGCTTCCGCGCTTCTCAGAAGCTGAGAAAAGAGAGGAAATAGCGAGAGAATGGTAGTATTGGCGCCCCGCTAAATCAAAGACTGACAAAATCCCACCCCATCGTGTTGAGATGCCATGTCATCAGGTTATACCGAGACTTTAATCAAGGCTAGAACGTTCAATCATTTCCACCGGGTCGTCGATGTCGCGATCAAACGTTCGTCACGATGCAATTAATATCTGTGGCCAGTGGGAAACCCGTGTTATTGTACCTCCTAACGATCCTAAGATCGTTTCGCTTTCGCCCTTCCATAACTATCCCGGTTTCGATTTGGAGATATATTAAATGGTGCTCCAGAAGCACCCTTAAGGAGCCGGAAGCTCAATCTTATAACTATGCTATTTCGACGACGGATCGAGTGTATCGAATGATTTGTTTGATTCGACAGCTTATGGTAGAAGAAAACTAGACTCGTGCTTTTGGAGAATTCTGAGGAAATTGGAAAAAAAGACGCAGTTTTGATATACGGTAAGAAACTTTTCTATGGCTGTAAGTATTTTCATGACCTGCGATTATCTAAAAACTGTTCAAAACGTGAATCAGGTGCCCTTTGCAATAAGTTGTTCAATTGTTTAGTTAATTGATCGGCACGTCGATTAAGGTATAATAAAGCGTTGCTGATACGACGCCGTATACTTACGAGCGATCATTACTCCCGGTCAGAATCGGAGCTGATAGTGTGGAAAAAAAATGTACAAGTTGAGGTATATAGCACTTGGCGCCAGCGAAGCGCAGCGTCACGTCGGCCGTCAAACCGACGTTCAGTTTTGTTATTTCAGACTTAAGCGTGACATTCATAACCCAACCGGTGCGGGTATATAGCCACGACGCTACGTGATGCTATCGGATCGATATAATGCCACCAACGAATGAGGTACCTACCTACCTCCGGGCATCCATCGTACAAGAGCAAAATACTTAGAGGGATAAAAAATCCTCCGTACTACAGTCGTCTTACACTTCTTGCGATCTACTAATAGAATGGCTCGTCGCATCGTGATCTTACGGGAATCGGCTTGTTTCGAACCTACAGAATCGAGTCTTCCTTTTTTCTGATGAAACTCTGCGGTTTCTACTCATTCGCATCGTCCGCTGAGCAGGAACTCGGACTGATTGTGAGATATCGTCGCAAGCTCATCTACGGAATCAATTTAAACTCAAGATTCCCCTGGGTGTAAAAACTGTTTGAAAAACCAGAATCCTGATATTTTTGACTCATTGAACTATACGCGTCCCAGCGAAGGATTCTGGATTCTAAAGTTGTCAATGCTTCCAGAAAATCGTGAACTTCTATTAACGGGTATTCCGAATTGAAGGGGAATTCAACCATCGAAACGGCGTGAAGAGACACCCGTTGTCATTCGATTTGCAACGAGAGAAAGGTCTGGTCGTTAAGCGACCCTTCCTTTCGTCAAGTTAGTCTTCTCTCGTTGTTTCAGGCAGTGAATTCTTCCCTTGGTTCGGTCGTTACATCACTCTCACTGCGGCTCGTTCACTTTCTGTTTCTCTTGTTCTGTGGGTTGGATTAAGGTTGCATTAAGTCAAAATTGCAGGGACGTGCGACGAGAGAGGTGCTAGGACCTTGAGCGGCTAATTTAGACGGCACGTTGCTTTGCCGCCGTATAGGTAGGCATATCCTCGGGCAACGCAAATTGTCATTGCAAACAGGCACGTCCCGGACGAGAAACTACCGACGGTTTAAATTGTCAGATATCTACGCCACACCATTGCATACTCTCCGGTAGGTATATTCAATCGACTAGTATAATTTTCGAACAAAAGGTGAAACAAAAAAAAAAAGAAAACACCACTCCATCCCACGCAGAGCCAATTATAATGTGCATAAAATCCAACTTAACGTGCGTTTTGTTAAAATAAAAAGTCCGATACACGTGCGAAGACTTTTGCACTAGTATCCAAACTTACTATTTCCGATGAGAATATCGAATACGAAATCCTAGGTGGATGAACACATGTGCATATAATTATGGATAGAATTGCGTGCGTAGGTAGGTGATAACGTGTCGTGGTGTTGTGGGGAAATGTGACAGGTTGGATGCGTGGGATAGCGGGTAATCGGTTTGCTTACAACACGCGGTGAAACGCGAACTCAAATGAACTGAAATGAACGGGACGCGAAACACGTGGAGAGTTTCCCACAGGGTAATTACTTGGTCAAATGGACCCGGACTCTTGATGACCGTCTGTCTCATTGGACAAGAGCCTTTTCAAAATCCTCAAGCTTTCAGGGTCTACGCAGATATACTTTCAGAGAAATAAAATAACTTGTACGCTATACATAGTTAGACATAGGCACAGTATCGAGTAACGAGTTATTAGATAATCGTGCATGATGCTTCTACCAACACGCGGAAGTCAGGTAATTGGAGACATCGGGTTGCAGATAATGAATTGTAATGGTCAGTGGCAAGTATACAGAAAATTATTCGTTGCGGTTAGGTACAGCTCCGTCTCGCCGAGATGGAAATACGGTTATTTTAACGAGTGAATATGATAGTGAGATCCGTAACGGTGGAGGTGATATATTTTTTTTAAAAGAACGGCTGATTGCAATTGCTATCGTTTTTTACAATAAAATATTCAAGATTTCACCCAAAAAAATTTCAACGTAGATATATTGACCGATCAAATCGAAATGTGAAAGAAACCAATCAACTTGATAACCGAGAAAGTGATGTTAGAAGAGATTTGAAAGCATGCATCGAAATCACGAATTCTGTGCCGACGTTCTGTTCATCGATGATAGAAAAAAATGTTTGAAACTTGAATCGTGTCTATATGGAGCGTTTTTTGAAGTTCTTGAAGTCATGAATACGTAGCGGGAAATAGCTGCTGTTCAAGTATCGACACGGGGTGAAATGGATGTTGTGATTCGCTGGGATTTTCAAAAACACATACCTAGGTGGCTTTGACGCTGTAGGCGGTCTGCGGCTGACGGCAATTAATCGAGTGACGCGGTTTGTGGGGAACGGCGTGATGCTGACTTGCAACACTTGCAACCCGGCGAGGTATCATATTAGCGGTAATTGAAAGATATCGACGTAGAAAAGATCGGGATTTTTGCTATATCGCAAACTGTAACAGTAGCAGTTGCTTGAAACGATCGTTCGATGACTTGCATCGGAGCAGCGTACACACGTATGGATATTATACACACAAATACACGTGGGATACATATACATAAGCGTTGCATAGGCGACACACGCCTGACCGGCGACAGGAGAACTCCAAACCAAACACTGCTCTGGCGCTGTGATATTAATACCCGCAATTTTTAAGGGGAGCTTTCGAAGCAGCTTCATCGTTTGAGTTGGCTTCGGGTCGTGACAGGCCGCCGTCATACGAAAACATTCCTAGTCAATTTACTTTCAGGAATTTTCGCATAAACGTTGACGTGTTTAAGGGAAGCAGTAAACCATCTATTTTCGGTAGCCGAGAGTAGAGAAGGTCGTAACTCCACTTTTCCGAAGAAAAAAAAAAAAAAAAAGAAATCTTTATCAGCTCTCCTCTCACTACAATAAGTTCAGGATCCAAAAGATTTAGTGTCAAACTTGACAGGAAAATTTTACGAAATTTCACTACCTATTTTTAGGCGTGAACATCCGTCCATCTCTCTCCCTTCCTTTTTCTCTTTATCTGCAGTGGAGCGGTTGACCATTTTGATCGTACATAATGTGCCGGTAGCCTGTTTACTGAAAAGTTATTAAATCTCGCACAAAAAAATCAAACTGTCAACAAAGATATGCCGGGAAATGATGAAGCGATAAAGTACCCCGATGAGGTTAACGGTGCCTCTCATACCTCGCGCGCCTCGAGTTTAGATTTTAATAATGTCACGCCTGTTGAGCGATGCCCTCAGCTTGTCGTCGGTCGGCACCGTATCTGTGTTTGCTTTTTCATATTATACCGTTTCCAACATCGAACGAAAACCCCATCGATGACAGATCGAAGCTCTCGCCTTCAAGCTATCCGAATTGTCAACCTAGCTGGGCCAGAAGCTCCCTGCATTTTCATAATGCATTACCAAACAGATTCGTTCCGTACAAAAAAAAATTTTTTGAATTATGCTTGATTTCTTCTGATCGAATCCTTTCGATTTCGATTAGAGCGAAGATAGAATCATTCGAATGAATTTTTAAAGATTTTTCAAGCTGTGCGTGACGTGTTACGTTTTCTCAAGCTTCTGTACTAATATAGTGGTTTGAATCGTTGGAGCAGGTTATCCGCCAACTTGGTCAGAATTAACTCGAAGTGGCATAATTTGGCAAAGGCTTTAAACACATTACTGTTATTCGATGTTTCGTCGGTGTGGAATAAGGCGATTACGTCTTGAAGCAGCCTTCTCCGCGGTGCTTAACGTCAACCTAAAGAACGAAATTGAATTAACTAGCAAAAGTACTTCATTATAGTAAGTTCAAGGCTCTGCCAGCTGGGTATCTCTATCGATAAATCGGGGGATATTGGGAGAAGTTTGAATTCGTTGATCGCAAATTGTTCCGCTCGAAGAGCTCCGATGTCATCTTGCATATTCAGAAAGCGTTGTTATTCTTTCGGAAGTGATTTTTGAACCGAGTTCATTTTTTTGGGGAGATTTATCGCGATTTTTGGTTATTCGAGGAGAAATTGGTCTCGAGGGAAGTAAAAGCAGTTGCGAAGGCCACGTCATGTCGCCTACAAACAAGGCATCGTTAACTCGAGAATAAACGCCAGGTTTGCCCAGCTGTTGGCACCGAGCCTTGTATTCTGTTGACATAACTTTGACAAAGGCGTTGACAAAGTCTCGGGTATACGTACGCGTATGCAGCTTGCAACTTTACGATTTCGGGACCATTAAACGCTGATAAATCTCCGTAATACTATTTCAAGAAGCTGACGGATACATCGCGCCCCTTGCCGTACATCTCCGCATCCCTCCCGCAGCTTCTGCTTGTGAAAACATCGAGGACTATCCTCGTGTTTGCTCGTGTTTGTCACTCAAGCGCCCCGGGGCAAACAAACATCTCTTGGCCCAGGCCACAGCGCCAGTGACATAGCCGTATCATCGCCCTGCTTTACCGCAACTATATTTATACTTCCATTTTAAAACTATGGTCTGTGCCCCTCGAAAGGTACCCAAAGGCTTACACGTCAGATCAAACAACAAAGCTGCAGGAACGAAAGCACCGCTTTTACATTTTATCCGGTGAGATATCGCGGGCTATGGTCAAGCGCGAGTGTTTGTTAAACTTAGTCAAATGGACAGACTTCTCGTTTCCGGGAACGTTCATTTGCTCTTTGACAAAAATCAGTGGAAAAAAAATGTCTCAAATAATGAAAAATATCCCTTGAACCGCGTTGGTCTTGGTCGTTGCAAAACCAGCAGCATTCGCGCGTCGTCACTCTCGTAGCAATAATATTTACAGTGCGATTTCCAGGTTACATAGGTATAGACTACTATGAAAGTATACTCGATCCACAAAGGCTCGATTCACAGTCAAAAGGGAGTTTTCAAATCGACTGAAATCTGACAAACTAAACTTATAATTCGATGTTTTTATCGTTTGTGCATTTTATCCAAGGACAAATTTGGCGATTAGACTGTATATGCGAATATTCTTTTCACTTCAAAACGATATTCAATTCACGACCTGCGATCATCGTTTTTGTTCAGTAAAACGACGTTGATTTGGTTCTTCTTCTGGGCGTTAGTAATAAGTATATTAGCACTCGTGGCTAGGAGTTTCCAAAATTTTCGTCATACAAATCTTCTCGCCAAGTCTTGTAAACGAAAGAATCGTTTCTTCTTGTCCCTTGAGTCATTTTTTTCTTATCAATTCCTTCTAATTTGGTAAAACTAAAACTTTCTTGCCGAAAGTGAGCACTAATTCATGTTGCACAGATCTACTCCGTTTTGAATCTGATCATGATCGTTTCCGAGAAATTTTGTCCTCCAGCTAAAAAATGGCGATTATTTGCCAACTTGTATCCATAAAACTATCAATGAAACACAGATATTCGTCCGTTCTATAGCCAAAGCCTGGACCAGTGGATATTTAGTCTCAGATTTTCATTGCTCAATTAATTTCGGATTTAGTTATCGACGCGAAATGCAGTTGGAATAGGTGATACTTTATTTTCGTCGTAACCAGTAGGTACCTACGTTTGTAACGATGTTTAAATACGAGCGAATCTGGGTCGTAATGGAGTTACGAATCATGCAAATTTCCTAGTTTTAAACTCTTCTAATTATAACTTTGAGTTACAGCAATGTACGGATCTACGTGAAGAGTTATCTCGAGGTCCTTATTTATCAGTGATACAATTAGGTATAATTATAAACTGGCAATTTTCGCATCTCAATAAATCTTCGATTGCACTTTTCAAAGATGGACAAAATTTGGCTTCTGGGATCGTAAAGAACGTTTTCTGAATTGAAAAAGTGCGAGGATTTTGTTTTTTCGCAAATAACTGCTTCGAAAAGTATCCATCTACCTCTAATCTCGTTAAGTGTTTCCTACGATCTTGAAGAATGGATCTACTCTCTCTACTTTCGCAGCTTAGTTTAGGTTCACCGGGTGATCGCCATGCGTATAGCTATCCACCACTTGGTAGGTCACGCTCAGCCTATGCCACATGGCTAGTGCGATGTTTAAACGAGGGAAGAATCTGTGAAACTTTTATCACCTATTTCACAAGATCTATTACTTCTTGTATCTGTATATATGCATGTACGATGTCTCGTTCTGATTTCAGAACATGGCTAACAGCAAACCACAGTGTCAGCTGGCCCTAGAATCTCCTCGGACTATTACGAAGAGAATCGAGTCTTACGTAGCTAGGTGAGCTGAATTCACGTATACATATATGTGTGCATTACATATCCATACTTACGTAGAGTTCTAGGAGTACGGTACAACCGCGCGCGATAACGGTACAGAGTATTTTCATTCCGTTGAACTTGATTCGTTTAATAAATGTGGAACTGAGTTGCGGTTTGATATACATATATGTATGTTATATATTGAGATGATTGAGGTGGCAAGGGGGAAGGAAATTTTGCAGAGTATATACGAACGTATAGAGTAATTATGATTCAACGGTTAATTTGGTGGAATTATCGCCTGAGTAGAGCCCGGTCAAACCACATTTGGGCAAACGTCGAAATTGGTTGGGCGGATGTTTGCCGTATTCAGAAGAAAAGCATGGCTTTGTAGAATAGGTAGATACGGGCGTTGCCTTTGGTTGACCATTTTCAAAGCCTAAAGGCCTTCCTGGCTGATTGCCAACCAAAGAGAGCCAAAGGATTTTAATTATCAAAGTTTGTTCGCCGTAAACAGCCCCCGATCTACACATGAAAGCCGCCCAGCGAGCTTATAATTTCACTTGGTACACGAATAAAAAATCTTTCGTTTTTTTTTTTTTTGTTTTGAGAGGATTATCATTCAAAGCCGCATGCTCCGTCTATCGTATCGATGCGCGTGCCCCTCCAGGGCTATTGATAAAAGAATTCGGCATATTTCTATAGATATAGGAGCGTACGAGGTATTTCTTCGACTATGTAAATTATCTCCAACTCTTGGGTACTCGAATATCTGGAAATAACCTCTTTGACACGAAACGCTCATTACGGTTAGATACCATTGAGGAAAAATGCCGAAATTTATTTCTGGCTTATAGCCTCGATGTCACTCATGTTGCGTGCGTCACCCAAGTGACAAATGACGACGTTGTCGTTCGTTTGTTCAAATTACTCCAAACATTCCGCGCGCCCTTTTGCCTTTGAAATATTACGCCCCGCGTGACTGTTTTAACCGTTTCGAAGTTCCTCAACGAGCAGACAAACAGCTGTTTCTCGCTCCTCTTAGCGATACGGACAGATCGCTGCTTGTCGCAAAGTCTGCGAGTCGAAAAGGCGTTGGTACGGATCGATACATGTAGCGTCTTGAATAAAATCGTGATATTTATTGTTGGGAAGCGTGTTTTTCCTCCCGATGACAACTAATTCGGAATCAATTACAGACACGTCAGCAGTGCTAAAGAACCCGAAGCAAGGGAGTATGCTAAGTCTGCAGGCGAGACGTTTTTCAACTCCTGAAATCATTAATCACTTGCTTTTTAGGCCCGAACAGGCCCGAACCCCATCGCGCTTCGTTTACAGAACGCGAGGGTCGGCGAAATGCCCAGTCACCCAGGACTCACGACAAGGGCTGCTTTTTGTTACGTAAATAGCGAATCAATTCCCTTCGAGGACAAATCAGCTGTCATTCAATCCTATCGCAATCTCGAGAGTTTTAACCCCCGGGCGAAAACGACTCGAATCCTTCGTCGTGATTACGATGCATCGTAGGTATTCTTTAATTAACTTTGTCACTATCGATACTGAAGAGCTTTTTTTTCTAACAAATATTTGAGCTGATATAGGTATGTGTATCGACCCACGCAGGCTGTTGAGATACTTGAACAGGAGATGGTTTATACTGTATCGAAACTATTTTTACAATACACATGACTACAGCTGGATAGCTAGCGAGCGCTTCAACGTACGTCTACATCGTTGTGTAATAAACATAAATATCATTAGCAACGATGCAAGCTTCGAATTACATCAGAAATCGATAAATTCGAAGCTAGTTATTAGAAAAAAAAAACGAGGCAATTTTAGAATGATTGAATCGTATATTGAAAGAATTCGGCATATAAAGTTTGTAACAATTATCAACGGTGAAAGCAACGGAGTAGGTATTGAAAGTTGTGAAGTTTATCTACCTACCTTGGAATACACACCTCGCAGATCTTTCGCGGTTTTCACGCTATTTTTGCGGCTGATATTTCGAATTAGAGACTCGTTTAGTTTGACGTAGAATCAGAGTGTTTTATTTTCATCGATCAGTCAGTAATAACTCAAAGCTATAATATCGAGACCTGTAGTAGATAATATGCATCATCCTAGAGCAATTCAACATTCAAAACTGCTTTCTAAATTTCAAAAGTGAGTCTGGATCTGTCGGCACAAATCGAGCTGCGGACATTAATCAGTGCCTTTGGCCACCAATCATCATTTCTAACTGGGCTATTCGTCGGAAATTTTAAAACCCAATTATGATCTCAGTCTGTAGGAGTCATCGGTTGAATTTTTTCATTAGTAATTGCGTTCAGGATCGAGACATTCATACGTAATCGCTCGAATCAATAACCTGGCCATTTCATTAAACCGCAATATTACGACCCTACCATGATCGATAAATCCACTCATCTCAGCGGGCGAGTGATCAGGTAACATCGCAATGAAACACGGCGGTTCTCAGTCCCAGTGTCCATCTCAACTAAGTACTGTTCAATTTGAATTGAGAGGACATTTTATCATTTTAGGTAAGACTGGTTTAGCTGATGGTTTTGCCCATGAAACGGGATGACTTTTGGGCAGGTTACTC
Organism: Rhogogaster chlorosoma; assembly: GCA_944452935.1. Taxonomy (NCBI): domain Eukaryota; kingdom Metazoa; phylum Arthropoda; class Insecta; order Hymenoptera; family Tenthredinidae; genus Rhogogaster; species Rhogogaster chlorosoma. The sequence goes on from OX101797.1 coordinate 27,740,605, forward strand.
GCGTGGGTTTAGACTCTGCCGCCTAGGAATGACGGTGTTCGTTGAGTAGGTAGGATAGGTAGAGGTGGATAGAGTGGCATCGGTTTACACGAATCGAGAATCTCTACCAACTTGCTAACTGGCTAACTGCTAACTGCCGGGGATAAGGACTGAAATAACAGAGACGCATTAGCGACGACTCGCGAGGATCAAAGTGAGAGGAGTGAACAGAGTGAGCGAGAGAGATGGGAGAGTAAAAAAAACCGACAGAAATAGGAAAGCCACCCAAGCCGACTACCGGCTCAACTAAACCCATGAAGAATGGAGTTGAACCTTCTAACCAAACTCAACCGGTCCTTTTTACTCGTAGGTACATACACATGCATACGTTTAAGACTGTGTCAGATGGTTAATACCCCCCGCCACCCATCCCACCCCCGCAACCGACGCCATTGACTATAATTAGCCTGTATTGTGTTACTCGCGCCCGGATTATTGCGCTCATAAACCGCTCATAAAGTTTTTTTTCGGGCGTCTTGCGCCACTGGGTGTAAAGATTTTCGTCTTGTCTCGGTAGCCATTCTGTCCAATGATAAAATGTGCGTATGGTTTGAAGGTATCGATTCGAGCTGAGCAAAGTATTGGCCAACGCTAATCAAGTGCTCAAGACTTTCCCTGAAATAAATTTCATTAGATGATCAAATTCTATGAGCAATATGTTCGGGGAGTTCTGAAGACACGGTGTGGGCCTTGGCCTTGTTTATTTTGGCACTGCTCAATGTATCACACGAGCTTGGTAGCATACGTTTCGTGTTTAACACCGTTTGGAAAAAAAAATAAACTCGGATTTACACTTTTTAAAATTGATGCTCTTCCGACACGCTCCAGAAGAAATATTAAATTTAAATAGCTCGGTTAATTATTCCTTATACTGCCTTGAGCATATATTTCCAACTATCCTGCGTGTATGTATACGGCCGGTGAATGATTCTCAAATGGCACCAATTTGCGGAGAAATATTTCAATTCTAATGGCCTGCAGTCGTGAAGGGAAAGGCACAAAAACGACGCCGGGGATTTTATGGTGAAAATAAAAAACAAGGAGGTGAACAGGTATGGCTGCGTCATTGCCATGACGGACTCCAGTAGCGCAAATGTGAGATTTTTAGGCTACAGAAGACCCAGAAGAGACCACCATATTCCATCCAAGATTCATCCATTCCAGGAGGGGCCCACGGTGTCCTCAGAAACCGGTGTCCTTTTCTTCGGACGATGACGATGCAGGACTGTTGCAGGCGTCAGTCACGACCAGGTCCTCTTTTCGTCGAGGCTTCTGTCAAACACGCGTATACACGGACATAGACAGAAACACACATGGACACACTCACCCGTTCACTTCAAATTACTTTTACATTGTCCCCGGTCGAGTGATACTCCGCTAACTAATCTTTTGTGTCACGCGGCGACCGGAGGAATTTCTTTTGAAAGGACAGGAACAGAAAAAAATACCGGTTACGCCAGCCCCAGGATGGGCTCTTGCCTTTCAGTCCACCAAATAACCGCGTAGATTGATTCACGGATACATCATAGTCGCTTCTCCTCGCATGGAACCCCGTGCAAGCCAACAAACCTCTGGCCTTGAACCTCGGAGGGAATAAGGAAGAGAAAAAGACGAAATGAGGAATTGGAGAGCTTTGACGGATCGCAAAGACTGAGGATTGAACAGTGAAATAACGATGGAAGCCCATGGCACAGACTAATGCGAGTTGATTCGCCATTAGCGTGAAAGAGGGTTGATCTTCATTCATATATACGCAGATATCAGTGAAGCTGTATCGCTGAATCATATGAGACTTGTTAGAGATGAGTGAAAAAGCGATACTCGGAGGACGTGTGTTCGTTGGTACCGTAAGTTAATACAATAATGATATGGAGGCGTTGATCTGTAAGAAAAAGTGAAATTAATAAACGCTTTTACGGCAATTATACACGTTTAACGATACTAATTGAGTAGGCATTGTACAAGCGTTCAGTGACGTTCTAAGCATGCCTCGTTTTTGCGCCGTCGTCATGCACGAGCGATCGAACACACTGTGCAGGTCTAATTTAATTTGTCATCGGATGACGAAGACGCGTCCAACTTGACTAAAAACTTGCGAGGTACCTACTTCTTGCCTCCGTTATAACATGTGATTTTATTCATCCATTTATTTCTCTTCATTTTATACCTATTTGTTCAACTTAGCTTCTCCACCAACCAATACATTTCTGTTTCAATTCAATTTCACGTACATTAGCCACCTCGAAATGAGAAACGATTCGGAACTCGCGGCTACGGAATATCGCTAAAGAAAAATGTCGGAGATCTTCACATGCAATCAAAAGACAACACAAACGTCTCGCGCCATACGGCGACAATTTCAAATTATTTCGTTTATGATTCCTGTGTCACCTCTCGTCATCAGGGATAAGAGATACCTATGCTATTCGAGGTACAAGGAACTTGCGGTTCACGACTGCAACTTGAATAGTTCGTTACAGTCACCGCTGATGCGGTTCTATACATGGTACTAACGATGCATTGATGAGTTTTAGTAACTGTCTCTCATCTTTGCGGGTTTCCGAACCTTCGCGCACGTTATCGTGGCCGTATATCACCGGCGGACTGACGGAAGGAGTCGGTTATCAAACGCCGAGGAAAAAGAAGCAGGAAAATTCATCGATTGAACGAGAGAATCTGGTATTCCCATGTATTATAGAGTAACTTGTTCCTTTGGCAGTTTTGTACAGGAAGCGTAGGATGTCTTTGATGATTTCTATTTGAATGAAGGGTGACTTGCATCCTGGCAAGTGGCACGAGATATATACCGCACCATCGGCTACACTGGTAGAAGTAGAAAGCTGATGCCAACGCCCGATAGAAGTCACAATACTCCAATTAATAGGTTGCTTCCGCTTTCGAAGCCCCGGCTAACTCTATATTGAAGTCTAACCTGGCACAAGTACGGCGTGATTAGCTGACGCGACGATCAGCTATATACACGACGTGTTATTTTTCAAAAACTTAGCAAGCTCTACGACTATTTCTGATGATTATTTGTCCCGAGACACTGATCTCCAACTCGAAGCGGGAAGAGTAGCTAAAGAAGAGGAACTGGAAATTGGGCGCAGAAGTAATGGCAACGTGTACAAGCCGAAGTTAGTTCCAAGTACGTAGAGTAAATTGAAGAAAAGCCAGAACAGTCCCAAGACGTACTGTGAGGAAAAGATTGGACGGCGGTAGTAAGGCTAAGGTCGAGCGAAGCGGTACATCTCGACGGTCGATTTAAGGTGGTGTGTTTTCCGGTAATAAAGCCGGCTTGGCCCGCGAAGTGGGTTTTGTCCTGTACCGATAATGGGCACACTTCATCAACGTCTTCCGTCTCCCTCTTCCTGCGGGACACACGGACGCGAAGTAGGAACCAAGACCAGGACGCCCGCAGGAGGCCATCTGTTTCGTCATTACCGCGGAGCAGTAAACCACCTTCTTTCTCTCTTGTCTCGTCCACTCCCCTGGGTGATACATCGTCTTGCCTTATTTCCCGGACGTGCGCCGAGAAAATCGTCCGAGAAAATCGAGTGATTTGTCCAGGAGGTGTTAACACCGGTCACCTTACCCTTCCTGTCATTAGAGCACGTCCCTGCTCAGGAATTAGGTACCGCAAAAAAATGTCTGTCACGTTTTTGCCGAATTCGCTCTGCAACATGTCAGCATCCAGACAAGAAGCAATAAATGCTACTAGGATTTGCACTTTGTTCACTAAAAGAAGATTTCCGAGTTCTCGTTTCCTTTCGCGGTTTAATTCAGGCGACGAATGTATCAAGTGAAGAAAGATGATCCCACTTCCAAAGGCGGGGGCGAATGAACGTTCGGTAACCTGGCGTAGGTAGGTGTGCGTCTCGGGAACAAGTAGGTAACAGAATTCCAAGGAGCCCAAGCGAAGAGCCCGGCGAGCAAAGAATCAGTAGGGAATCTTCAGAAGCTGTGAACCTGTCAATGAGGTGGATTCCTGGCGGCCCGGGCGCAAAAGAGCGAAGATGGCTCCTCCGCCCTCCAAGTCCCTGGAGCCAGCGGTGCATCGCGGAGGCCCGGAACCCGTCCCTAACCTCAGAAGCCCGGATCGCCCCGTCGGCGTGACTTGCACCTCAATTTCTGGCCTAGGGGATCCCCTACACATGTGGCACACACCCACGTGTAGAAATCCGTGTAGTCAAGCAGCGGGTCTCACACACCAAGAGTATCTGCTGTACCGTGGTATCTGGTCATCAAGGTATACAACTTATTGTAAGTTGCTCGCTCTGGTGCCGAAAGATGATAGTAATATACATTATTGTTAAGCTCATTACAGTAATAGTTGTATCATTCCTATTCACAACGCCGCGATGCGATGATGGTTACGATCACTCGATCTCTAAGCGTTCATCTCATTTGTTCGCATGCCATTTACTCGCCTTTATGTACTTACAATTTCCAATCTGCCTCCGCCCCCCACCCGCAGAAGCTGTCTTACGTCACACTCGCTACTCGATTGGAAATCATTTGCGAATTACTGCTGTTTTATTATTACCAATTGAATCTAGATGCGCGGATTTGTGAGAATTGTGCAACGATTGAAGCTACGATACTTACGTGCATATTGTGTTCTTATAGAAACGAGTTCATTCGGTTCATCATCAGCCTTCGATTACGGGATACAAATTGAATGAATTTATTATACCTGATACATCCCGAGGTCGGTTCTATACTCTGCTGAGTTGGGCTTGGCGTGAAAACGGCTTGTGACCTATAATGCTACCTTAAAAAGCCACGGAATGTCATCGATTCGATTCTATGCATTAAACGGAGCGGCTTGACCCTATTGCCGTCTGTCGGCACGGGAGAAATAAACGTCCGAGGACTGCACCTCCTAGTTCTAACGTGAGCTTAGGGCTCCTTTGCCACATCTACAATCGTTAGCTACTTGAACGCGGTTAGAGATCGTTTAGTGTAATTATGGCCCTTGTCGCGAGGCGCCCTCCGCAGTTGTAATTAGACTGTTTATTTTTCTACGCCCGGTGGGAACCAACGCTGATGGATACTCGATGGATGACTCTTCACCATTTCCTTTGACGGCGGCTTCTATCCAACTTTTAACGTTGACGGCACCGAGCTCACTCGATCTACCGCCTTGACCCTTTAACCACATCCCTACAAACCTTTGCTTTACTACCAGAAATCTAGTTGGTGTATTGTGTCTGCTCCGCCACATCCCCTTCTTCCACAATTCACCTCGAGGTGTAATCGTCCTGTCACGTGTACATAACATACCTGCAGGACGAACATATGTCGGGAATACGTTAGAAAAGGATGCAATCAATATTGCCAGAATCAGGGCAGGCTGAACGTGACATCACCTAAGGTAATGCGAAGTGGATCAGCCCGGGTGAAAAGTGCATTAAAGGTCGTTGGAATCAGTCGAGGCAATCAAATCTTATTAATAAACCAGCGTAGACGTCCGATGGAAGATAGGATCCCCTGTTGAGCGAGGCGGCTTGTCCTTATAGAGCGTCATTAGCCGACTCTAATTACTAGGAGACGAAGATCGTTGTCGCGAACAGAATAGAATAGAATATAATGGTGGAGAGCGCGGCGCTCCTTGCCCGGACGACACGTTCGATCATTCATCATCTGAAACGCAATTATTGTTATTAATATTGGTGGCAGGAGATTTTATCTGCTCTCTTGACTCGATATATACCCGAGCTTCGATATTCCCTTTCTTATTCTTCGCGCCAGCCAACACGTTCGGCGTGACATCACACTTATATCGGTACTTCTATAACGCTACGAGACAATGAGATATGCCTACACTCACCCGGACGTTATGTTTGCCTTCGATATCTGCTTGTACTGAAGCCGTACAAAGCAAATCGCATTTACCTTTCATCCATCATTTGCTCATCACGTTTTCAAATTTCATTACATTTCAATCAAACGTATCTTTTTCGACGCGAGCGAACCGCGAGAAAATGATTCCAACCTGGGTGCAGTATGTACGAGAGATTTCGTCCACGTTGAATAATTCACAGCAAATGACTTGCCGCGGGGATCTGTCACTGCGGGATCTGAAATGATGTGGGTTACGCGTTCCAAGACGCTTAAGTTTTGGCTAATGCTACGACGAGGTCACGGGAGAATTGGCAAAGCAATAACATTAATCCAGGACTGTATAGTGTCGGCGAGGATCGAGGCAAGGAAGGACCTTGCCATCTCGCGGTCAGCTGAGGGTATCCCGGAGTAATCTCTGGCGGTCAGTAGCCAAAATGTTAGCATAAAGCGTACAACAGAAGTCAGGTCACCAAGGAAATCCACCCCACGGCCTACTGTCCCAAGTCCGTTGTGGCTTGTCCCTAGACGGGGTTGTGGCGAACGCTCAGACCCTTCAGGCGACCCATTTGTAATTTTAATAAGCCGTATTATGAAGATGTACATCCCTCGGGTGCAGCCTCGCCCAACTATATCGTCCTGCCAAAACTGCGTGCCGTAGTTACGAATTACGGCAGTCAGTCGAAACACGATTTCTGTTATATGTATGTAACACTATCTTGGGAACTGTGAAAGTTAGAAAGAAACTGAAATGTGGAAATCTGCATAATTAATGGAAAATGAGACGCGAGAGGTGAACACATCCTTTCTTTATCCTGTGGAGTTTCGCAATGGTCATCTGAATATCTGGTGACCAGATGAAAATCTTCTGTCATTCATTAGCAGAGGAATTATATGGGGTGTTGTAAGTTCGGTGTCAGAGAAGAGTTCGAGTCGTTAGTATAATTCGTATTGATGATCGATGCTATTAGGCCTGGTCGGCTTTTGATCAATCGAATACAAGATTTAGTTTCTTTTTTTATCCCGTTTCGATCGCGACACAGAAAGGCGACGCGCTCATTTCGAACGACGACAGTTTTATGACCGATGATTGGAGCACGCGAAGGAACAAAGCGTCTGCAAACACAAGTATACGTATCTTGGCCTATAAAAAGTTTATAGCAATCGTTAAAGTGGTTTCGTAGGAGTTACTTACACGTGGACTGATTTTTTTTTCTTATTTCATTTTATTTTTTTTTCCTTTCTTTCCTATTTTACGATTACTTTTAAACTTGACAAACAAGTGCCTCGTCGTCGATGTCAATGTCAGCTATTTTTGATGCCTGACCGAGAAATGCCTAGTATCAAATGCAAGGCTACATGCAAAGTCATACCAATAAAGAAAAACAGCATTCCATGAAGGCTATGAACACTTTTTAGAACCATCATCGTAATGGAACTTCTCACGTGTCGCTATTATCAATGAAAATCATGGATGGCAGCAAATATCAATTTCGAAGGGTAATTAGAAAGTATACGAAAGTAGACCAGTCGTGTTAGAAATCAGCCAGAAATTTCCTGTCTCGTATGACATCATTTCTACGGATAATGATTAATTCGAAATAATAAATGCTGTCACCGGGCTTTCGAATTGCATGCTTAGCGGGTAATTGATAAGTTTTAATTATGGTAAACAGATACCTGCTAGAGTAATTAAAAAATGTCTAGCCCGCCCTGCATCTTCGCTTTACATAATTATAACCCTGGGTGTAAGTGACCTCTAACGAGTATGAATTGGTGTAAGTATAAAACGTTGTAAAATCTGCTTGGGGGAGCCAGACTCTGCTCTGCTCTGGTGTCTGCGCCCTATAGGACACCGCTCCAAGTATCAATTTGTGGATAGGGGGTACGATTTAATTGCCACCTTGTACATTTATTATTTTATTTAATTAGAATCTGGAGGGTGTCGCGGACAAATGCGGGACCCATTTAATGAATTCCTACCAGGACGACGTCGCGAGGCGTCAGAAGGCGTCACGAGGCGTCGGCCCTCGACGACGACCCCCTCGTAGACGGATTAAGACGGTAATCTGCAACACTTTTTTCAAAGTGACGGGCTTTTTATACCTAATTAATTGCCATAAATCTAGAGGATTATTCCCAGGACTTTTGCGAGCCTTGCAGGCAATTTTTTTTCAGACTCGCTTGATCAAACCAGAGACTAAAAACACATCCTTGCTAAAATTGAACCCTTACCGATTTCTGAAATCGATTCATCTACCATAGCTGTTAAATCTTGTATCTCATCGTCACAAATATTTCGTACACGGCATGTATGCTTTCTGCGTATAGATACTAGCAACGGATTGAAATGCATTTTCCTAATTTCTCACGAGCTCGTGAGAAGTAGGTACGCATCGTAAGGGAGCCCTGCTGGCTTGCCGGGCAAGGAGCTTGAGAAAGCTGAAATAAATTACCGCGTACCAGAGAGGTGCATATTTAATTCGAGCAATTAATGCCGTCTTGTAAAACATGCCGTTGGGGTGGCCGCCCTCCACCTTCACCCCCACTTTTGCCTCCACCCCGGGCGTAATGAGCCCGATAAATCAACTGCCTCTGCACTCGAAAGTTCGAATAACTTCAGGATTCTGCAGCTTGTACAAGTTTAAAGACGCGAAGGGGATAGTTTTACCGCATGAAATCCCATACACGACACCGTTACGAATTTCTCACCGCATTTGACTCGTTTTTCTATTCGAAAACAAATTTATTAATCCATCACCATCGCAGAACCTGTTTCAAAGCTCCCTTTTTATACTTTTCAGGGGCGCCAGAGACGAAGAACGCAGAGCCCAGAAAGCACTTCTTCTGTTGAAAGCTCGGGACCAGCAGATCTCGCTTTTGGAAAAGCGAGTCGCACAGTTGGAAAATGCTGCTGCCGACATGCACGCGATTACTCTTCAGGTACAGATACCCACGCCGGATACATCGGATAAAACTTCGTACTTCAGCATCCCGCAGGGATCCCTAGAATCGCAGGAAGTTTCGGACAGGATCGAAGGCAAGGACCTTGACAGTGACCAGAACGGACGGTTCGCAGAGACTGGGAGGCAAAAGAAGAAGCTTGAGGGAGGGCAGACAGTCCATGTCCCGGAATTGAATTTTTCTTCGTCACCTTTATCCGACTCTGAGAACGACGTATTTTCTACACCTGTGTCGCCTGGGTCAGAAAATGAGCGGGTTGAAGAGCATAAGAATAATTCTGAGAACGCGTGCAGCGCCGTTATCTCTGATGAGACCGTGTACTTCCTTCGCAACGAATCTCCAAAGTCTTATGCCTCCTCGAAACAGACATCCGTCGACACCCTGCCGCGAGGTATAAGCGGCGAACACGTTCATCAAATGAACTCGACAGGGGTCAAGGAACCCGACAAAGAGTTAACGAAGACTTGCAACGTTAACGTAGAGAAAAATATTTTGTCTCAAATTCCTGACAACAATTCTTCGTTGACACTTCTCATGGCAGCTGCGGCTCTGCTGCAGTCTAAGGAAATAACTGCCATTAAACAGTCAAAGGATGAACCTCGATTTGACAACACTGCGACTCAACCATCAGGTCGAAAGGTCAACGGGTCGACCGTGAGCTTCAGCAAGCTCGAGTCATCGCGTTCTGTGAAGCTGTCACCGTCCGTCCCTTGGGTCAGGGCGAAGAGACGCTTGCGTAGAAAGTCCCGAGGCCATGAACTGGGACTTGGTACCAAAGTGGAGGCGGTTCTACGAGCCAAGGATATCAGACGTCAACAATCGGGGTAAGTTATTGTGTGATACTTGATTGAGATGACCATGTCTTGCTTCGAAACAAGGAGGTCCAAGGAATCTGAAGAATCGCGGACACTCGCCGTTCAAATCTCCGGGTCAATGTAATAAATTTGTCTATCTCGTCGTGATGTAAAAATCTGTGACAAGTTAATAGTCGGAAGTTATACGACCACTTTTGTCGGGTAAATCCTCTCCTCTCTTCTCCCTACGGGATGAAGAAGGTGAGGATGATTGCCCGCGTGAGATGCCCTCGTCCCTGGGCACGTTCGAACAATTTTTCGTAACGCGTACCTATACCTAAGACGTTCCATCGCGCGTTCCGCGCATAGATCCTGATAGACCGTCGCGGTCTCGGTGATCGGCAATACGGACCGTGGACTTGAAATGAAAATGCATGTAATTAGCTGAAATTGATGTTGGCTGCGGAGGGGCCGCAATTTTAATCGGCTGTCGTATGATAATTACGCGAGCGAAGGACCTCGCGACCCTAACCGGATAAATCATCTTTCACACTGTGGACTCTCGAGCAGCTATGATTCCCAGGTATTCATTTACTTCGTATTAATCAACGTGTGAAATTGATTATAGACTGGTGTGAGTCCGTAACGAGAGCCGCTACGTATTTTCAGTTATCCAGGTAATGTGCGCCTGTCTCTTCCTCGCATACATATGCGTCGTCGATTCAGAACCGATATTATTTCGAGCCATAAGTACGTCGCGTTAAGGTTCCAATCCTGCTACTATTTCAAACGGCTCTTCAAAGCTGATAGAATTTTTCTACGAAATTCTGGTCTCGCGTAGGTACCATGACCGAGCAGTTCCGATCAAACATAGAGCGTATGATATATACAAAGAGGCTGCAGCTGGTCTGCCTCCACAAGATCGTTGGTTCCGAGCTCACGACCGCGGGCGCAGGTAAGCGGCTTCGATTATAATTGCGCAGCGTGTAATCGGTGCACTATGACGCGTACAAAAGGCGAGTCAATAAATCTGTCAATATTAATCCACGCCTAATTGATTCCATTAGCGGTGATTCTCTAGTCGGCCGTGCCGTGGCACACTGCCGCTGATCGGGCAGGCAATGATCTGCATTAACCACGCGGGTAGGTACCATGTTGCGTGCCGAAGAACTCGGGCTCGCGGTAAAGGCTTGCGACGAGAACAAAGGTCAGAGGCTAGCTCCCTGTAGGATCCTACCGTTGTTCCTTCGGGAGATCCTATCTTCCGACGAGCTCCTCCTCCGATCTACCCGTTGCGGACTATCCGTATAACGCTTTCGCTCTGCGGTCGATGATAATTTTGCAAACCCTGTGTTCCTTGATCTTGGGATTTGGTCCTTCGGCGGGGTGAAACGGGAATGAGGTTACATTGTCTTGAGAAATGGTATCATGGGGTTGGACGCAGAGGCGACGACGTGGCTCGTAGTTTGTGACCGTTATTTGGCGAGTAGTCGTATCACGTATGTATAAAAACTGCGGAAAGTTTCTGGCTCAAGACTGCGGGACGTCGCGACGGTGTTTACGGCGTGGCGTGGCGAATTTATCGCGTCCAATTAGCCCAGGCGCGAGACTCGTCGAGGAGACGTTTCGAGAAGTAAGAAAAGACGCGAGGTGGCTGGACAGAATGACAAAGTTAACGGGGACGCGGAGCAAAGCGCATCCGGCTGGCGGACGCTCGAGTGACTGGCGTCTCTCCTCGACCGAGTTGAGGGCAATTGCATTGGATAGTCGTCCACGGCACCCGTCGCAATTATAAGAGAAAACCCCATCGCTCCCGGGTGACGGGCATTACCGATCAACCAAGTCGAAATAATTCCCAGGTCCTTCTTCGCGCCGAGGAGAGAATCGCGTAGACGGGGACTGGCGAGGAACGTCGGATATTATCGCGACCGATGCGTCGCGGCGACAGCCCTTAATTAAAAGCCTCGCCTTGCCTCCTTTGATCTTCTTGGAGTTGGGCGCTTAATAACACCGCAGGCAGCTCCCGAGGTAGCGAATACACACAATTGCTATCACGCCAGATTACCAATCCTGTAACCTGAATCCCTCATGAGAATATCCTCGACTTTATGTCACGCGCTGAAGCCTTTATCGCCTGGACACGGTGCGCGCTATCGATTTGCATACTCGCCCCCGAGTGCGTGCACGTCTCCTGAAGGCCAGGGAGCAAGTCGGCCGTGGTCGGCGGTCCTCGATCGCCGATCGGCGGTGACATCCATTAGCAAAGTAGCAAATTTCAAATCTCAATTAATGCTCCGACTATAGTAGGTAACGGCATCGATCGATGATCTGTTGCAGAAGTAGTTGTGGTTTACTTAAATCGCCGAGTCGATGTAAATAAGACATATTCATGGCAAATGCGCAGACTCTAGTGCAAGAACGGATTTGACAGATAGAGATCCGTATGAAGTAAGTCGTACTTACGTCTTATATACTCACGCGGTTGATCGTAACGTCGAGAAGCGTGACTCGCACGATTACTAATCGATGTTTAATTTCTAAACACGCGAACGTCACGCGGCTAGTGAAGATGTCTTAGAATCGGTATTTCGAATCGGACAATAACCGGTCGGCACACGCGGTATTTAACGATCTATAAGTACTCGCATCGGTTATTATTGCATCCGATTTCTCTTCGCTATGGTAATCGGACTTTCGTCAGAACGGTATCGGTCATTTCTAGGAAGAAAAATCTCCAAAGTAAGACAATCGTTCGATCGGTATCCGGGCCTACTTTCAATGTATCCTGAATTTATTATTACGACAATCGTCGTTAATCCCATAGCAAAGCATATCTCGGTGGAGGTCTGATGGCTACCATTAGCGTAGCCGCAAAAGCAATATGCGTTTCGATATTACTCTGTACTTTCTTCTTCGCCTGACACCAACGTCGTACCGATGGGGAAATGCAGATTGAAGAGAATCTGACGGGTATCTCCGTTAGCGATTTTTCTATGCGGAGGAATAAAAGGTGCGATACTAGGAGCTTGTTGTTAGTAATAGATAAATACGCCAATGAACACGCGAGGTAACTCGAGCCTGAAGAGTACAGTGGCTTCCCGTGGAGATGACAACCAGCCAGGGAACTAATCCCAGAACCTGACGCGTTTAGTTCATCACTCTGATCCGCCCCTTCGCTGTGCCTTGGTTCTAATCTAATATAAGTTGCAGCCAGCTCCACCCGCCTTAAACGTACACGGAGGCGAGCAATGGGACAATAGCTTTACCAGGTATATAATACGCCAGCGAAACAAAAGCGATTACCTCGAACGATATCTCGCCGTGCAGTGGCTGCCGTAAGAGGACCTCTTTCCAGAGATTCGAGATAATAGGCTGCGCCTTCGCTATACCATGGCAGGTGTGCCAGCTGACAAATAGAGGCTAGGTTCCGGCGATACTTATGACACGCTTCCTTTATGTTATACCTGTGCATATAGCGAAAAGATTTCTCCTTGTCTTGTTTAACATTCGAAAATTTTTCTTGTTTCATTTTTTTTTTTTTTTTTCTTTGACGATAATATAGATACGATTTGATGTGTGTATCGATGCATGGATTGTGGAAAGGTATATAGAAAATGTCACATGGAATTACACATTAATCTATAATTCATTCTGAGTGAATCAAGAAAATATCTTGAATTTTCTTCTTTCTACCTCGTGTATAATCACTGTTGTGATTAATTCTTAGTAGTCAAGTTTATGACGCCACGCAATCAATTGTAAACTGCTATTCTTGACCTCTTTTGCAACGGAGGAGGAGATTTTCTTCGATGTAGGTATAGGTCAGCATTGAAAACACTATAATTTCTATTCCATGTTTCGGTCCATATTAGCGCCACCCCAGTCCAGAAAATTCTTCATTAATCTTTGTGCCAAGATGACATTGTTAACAAAATGTGTCAAATGAACAGATTTTCAAATGTAAAATGGACTTTAAGATCCTCATCAAACTTCATTGTACAAAAAATTGAGAACTTCGTGATGCGAGGACGAAAGTTGATTATTCCCTAATTTGTTGAAACCAACGTATCCTAAACGAAAGAAAAATAAAATAAAAAAGAAAGACAGTTGAGTTGGGTGAGAAACAGAAAAGGCGAAGGACTACTTTCACTAGATCTATAATGCCGATTCCCGAACAACCTTGTAGCTTTTTCTTTTTTCTTTTTTGCAATAGCAAATGCATGCCTATATAGAGACGATTGAGTCTATCCTCGATAGTTTCTTCGTACAAACAGAAGTAGATGCTCAGGACAGGGTCTTTTTAATAAACCTTTGATTGAGACAACAATATATCTACATCTATCCACCAAGTTTAAAGAAGTGCGTATCTGATATATATACCGGTAAGATATTTCTCTCCGATCATCATTAAAGTCAAACAAATCGGCGGAGCTATTAATCAAATCATACTCTATATCAGTGAGAGTTCTACATTGAATTGTAAACGCTTGATGGGATCATACGATCGGTGAAGCTCCAGCTCTTCGGCTAATTAATACAATTTGGTGTCGTTGGAAAGCTAGAATCTTGATAACTAATCCGTCCACTCGTATAAGGCAGAGGCCAATGCTTCCGGGATGAGTAGGGAAGCATTATTCGTGACGTATACGATAAAAGTGTGAATTGATTGCAGGCATGATAAAGTTCGGTTTGTTATCGCTCTTCGATAGTTCCACACGCTTATGTAGACTGGATCAATATTATCGCCGAGTGTTCCGTGTTTCCTTAACGGATTCGTTGCCCGTTGTCCGCCGCTTCTTCCGCAGGCACTTGTATCTTCGTAACGGTCACGCACGTTGCACCGACACTCTGGCCTGTCCCTCCGCGAGGAATCATTCGATTTGCTCGCTACATCGCGAGACGAACTAATTTTAGTTTTGTCAGACCGTCATGTCTCGCGTGGACCGGGTCGCCTCGGGTCACCTGTCGACTCTCCACCTCTCTTCTCTTCTCTTCTCTTCTCTTCTCTTCTTTTCCCTCCTGTTTCCTCGGAGCTTTTATTAATGCCATGTCACATCGTGTGCCTCCTTTCCTCTTTCTCTCCCTCGTTTCCCCCTGGTCAGAGCACCAGCTCTGTCTGTGACTACCTCCGCAACTACCAGCGCCTGTAGCATTGGCGCAGAGTGCGTTTAAATCAGGTTTGCCCGTGCCCGTCAAAGTGGAGCGGACAAATTTCTCCTTTAATATAATATCAGAGATATAAACTAGCGGAGCCGTGGGGCACCGACCTTTTTCGAGGATTCACTACCAGCTGCTCTTTGGCACCGGGAACGGGGTTTAGAGGAATCTCTTTCATCGTGGATTTACGTTTGCTTGAATGACAAAAAAAGAAAACAAGATGAACATTCGCGTGTGCGCGGGAAGCCTCAATTTCTAAAATAATAAACAATTCCGAACAAACCATGCATATAATTCCGTATACTGTATATTCTATAATTAATTCAACAGCTTTACCATGAATAAATACCACAACGTTCGAACCAAAAGTAATTAAAAAAAATAAATTCATTTTTATGGTGTTGTAAAACGATATAATATGTCGCGTCCTAAAGCTTCGTTCAAACGACGCAACTGAATGCCAATTAGTTCGCGTCTCGTTGCGTGGTACCCGGACAGCCATTCTCCAAGCGCTGTCACCGGTCCCTGCGCCTGTTAAAACCACATTCGATGCAAGGAATAGGTATAATCGTGAGCACCGAGCGTATTAAAGTAACGTATTTACATATATGTGTAGGTATTCAAGGCTAGGTAGTTATAACCAAAGGTGACATCAACCGCTGGGTTCCTGGTCGCGTCAATTTTTCAACTAGATTAATTCCGTAATTGAAATAAAGTCCTTAGAGGATATTTTCCAGCGTAAGAAACGTATCAGGTTCGTTTTACGCAAAGGTCAACTCCAAGACCGGTCCTACGTTCACCTTAAGCGTTAAGCGCTCCTTAACGTCCTTAAAAGCGATATAAATGCGGTGGAATCATTACGGAGCATTTTGAACGACGGCTTCGGTAGTGCGATAACGAGAGTTGTTCCCAGGTCATTTATGCACCCGGTAGTTTTTGTCGAAACTTACTTATCATTAGTCGACCGTCGAAGAAATGTCCCATAGCTAAAGCTCGAGGTATAGGCTTGTAAACGAAGGGAATAAAAAATGGTCATCAAATCAATTAGGAACCTCGAGGTCCCGGCTGAGCAAGTGAAACGTCGATGGAATTAACGTATCCTTGTATGCCGGCGTCCTTCTTTGGCCGCACGTCCCTGAAGGAGACAATTTTTCATGACATCACACATACGCAGGTATACATATAACTGGGAAGTTTATATCGTAGGACGTTGGAATTCGTTGTTCACCTATCAGGGCTTGCGGAAGCATTCGGAGCTTGACAAGCGTGACGAACGTTTTTGTCTGCGGGTCAAGGCACGACACCCGATCCTTATAGGGTCATCGATGTGTGTCACTTGACCAATTTTCTAAGACGCTAAGCAAGGAGCGCGTCACTACAGGCTGACAAAGACGAACGAGTTTTACGTCGCCTCGAGGATTTATTTTCCCTCGCAAAATCTCGTCCCGGTCCATTTGCCACGGCAAATGCCGCGGATATACTATATACTGAAGGAATTCAAAGCCACTTGGTTTTGAGCGTACGCCAATGTCCGAGGCGAGTTGCCCCCCATCGGAAAGTCTTGTTCCTTCTGATTGAACTATACTTGAGTCGGTCGGTTCCACTACCACAGCTAGGCGCGGTGGTTGCCTCTCTTTGTCACGATCAGGTATTTGTACAAACTCTGGCATCACTATTTTATACGATCACGAAGGGCTGGCTGTGCCATAACGCCGAGGTCCACTACGGTTATCTTGATTTAATAACTGTTAATGTCATCCCAGTCAATCACCGGGTACGCCCAGTCCTCGGCCGCTGTCAGGAAACACGCAACGCCATCAATTCGAACACGCTTCGATTTTAAAACCGAACGTAGCGGTCAGCGGATCCTTTATTTCATCGAGTGAGAGTGTCCGAGTGTCCTAGAAAAGTTTATTTCAATTTTTCTCCTCTGTCCTCTCCACTGTGTCTACCTCACGCGTTTCCTCGTCGACGAACAATAACTTGTTAATCCTTCGAAAATTGGAATTCTTTGGAAACATGTCGAAAGAGGAGAGGCGGTCTCCGTCCAGGTGGCAACGATTTGTCCCTGTTTCTTTATCACATGTCATCTGGTCTCTTCGGATGGTTCAGGTGGTTGGGATAGTCTGCCGGTGACCCGACACCACGCTTGACTGCGTGCAACGAACGCTACCTTGAAGTGACACCAAGCACAATGGGAACAAAGCATCTACGTCCTCGCGAGGCTTGACTGGGTTTTGTTTCATTCCTTGGACGACACCCGTCTTATTTGTCATGCATTTTCAGTCTCGCGATTTCATCTCGCTCATTTCTCTCTGCCTTGCTACTCCGGCTCGTTCGCCACACAGCCTCAGGCTTTCTTTACGGATGACCAGGATCGAAACAGTCTCGCGTGATCGGGCGCGAGCTAAGTTTAATTTTATCAAACAGCTCACAACATCCATCACACACACATGGTTGACTCTTGAAAAGCCTCCTTAACTCGCCATCACGATTAAATTTTCAAAATTGTGTAGCTTAATTCTTATTGTCACTAATCGTAAGCTTAGCCATGATCTATATAGTGATTTTGTGCATCGCATTGATCTTGTGAAGGCTGTGCGTCAGCGACGTATTGCTAAAGTGAAAATCTATCCCGGAAACGTTTTCCCGTTATTACGAATCAGGTCTCATGTTCGTTTAAATGGCGTATCAATCTGAACCGAAACGTCAGATTCCGGTGAAAGGCGCTGCGGGATCCTACAGGTTAATAAAGTTACATCCATCCGTATACTGATCGGTAAAATCTCGGCTATGCCACTCGGCACGGCCGTTCCGACGCGTTGCTTAAACGGGCGAGTAATAAGATTCGAGTTAAAAATTCTTAGTGGATTTCGAAAGATGTGTCGGGTCGGGGGCCAGTGGTCAAGGAGAATCAGGGGAACGCATATCACTGCAAATAATGGAAGACTATAAGCTTCGCCAGTGTGTTTTTGACCACTTGTCAAAATCGGACGCGTGCTAACCGCGTTAGTTGTGCCAGTAAGCATGATGTTCTATAATTATGTATGCTGAGCGTGGCCACCAGTTTGACCCCGGTCGAATGAGATTTGGAAGAAAGAGGAGAAGAAAAAAAGGAAGAAAAAAAATAAATTGTATCTAAAAAACGTTGGAACGAATCGAGAAAAAAAAAGAAAAAAAAAACAGAGATAACTAGCTGACGCTGACGCCGACGCTCGTCAAGTAGCGATATTAAGTTTCTTCGAAGATTTGATTTCTCTATTTAGGTCAGAGGATCTTCCGCGTTGCCCGCTACCCGATTCAACCTTATGTCACTCCTGAGTCTCGCTTTGTTCTACGCTCGTCCAAATAAACAATTTCCATGATGCCTGCGCGTTATGGCTACACGTGACCACTGGTGCGGCGAAAGATCTTCAATCTGTAAGGCGCAGGTCCCGGTAGCTTATATATACATTTGGTATTTTTTTTTTTTTATAGATCGAGGAAAGATTTTGTCAACCCGTTACATGCTACTAGAAAGGACGCGTAGACGTCCTTCCGATAACGGCTGGGAGCAAAAGGAGGACGAGTAAGGAGCTGAAAAGCTAAAACGCAAAGCATTTAGGCGCACGATATCTTAACGACCAATTGCCGAGCGTTTTGTTAGCTAAGCCAAGGCGAGTAAAACGCCGCCTAGCTAGGTATTTTTGAGTAATTACTGGTATCACGCGATGGAGAAGGTGTGAGCTCGTTGCAACAACGTGTGATCTCTCGGCGTAGGTTATGGACGAGTATTGGTATATCTGTAACAACATGGAGGTTACGTTACCTGGCAGGGTTGAAACCTTTAAGCCTTGAAACGTTTCCAGCCTTGAAAGCCTTGAAAGGCAGAAATCCACCCGCCACTGACAGTAGTTAAGCAAAAGTTGGAAACTGGTAGTTTGATGGTCGCATGACTCCAATAAGCGATTATCCTTTAACGAACTCTCGCCAAGAACCTAATGGCCGGTTGTTTCATTGGCTTCTCACGATTGTTTGTCGGTAGTAAAATTGAAGGGTATAATACGCAAGGGGCACGCTGAAGCCGTGTGTCCGAGGCCCTGGCTATACGTCGCTTCAATTTCCATTAACATTTCCATCTCAGCCGTGCCATACTTGACTTTGTACAATGTCTTTCCTTAGCTTCTTGCGGTCCCAGGGACATACTTGCACGGGTATAGGTAGTATATCTACCGAGCCACCCGCACTGTGGTTACATACGCGTTATGCCGACCAACGACCGCTTGGAATTTGCATGTACATCGTTGGTTGTTTATTTTGAGTAATCATGAAAATAAGGCGTCTCTTTGGCTCGTCGATAAGACACAATTACCCCGCCCCGGTGCCCGGCTTGTACCCACTTTGGCATCCGACTTAAAGAGCCTGGTTACAGATAGAGAAAATTATTACTCTCAAGGAGACATCCGGCCAAAATTGCGAAATCAGAGATTATTCGAGGAGATAGCATTATGTTGCGAAACTTTCGGAGATAAATTGCAGTCTTCTCACGGCTTCTCGATTATATCTGGGTAAGCCGATAGTTTTTCAGGATTGACCACGAAATAGTGACAATACAACCTTATTTCTGCACCGATTGGATTCTTCGTTATATACGTATAGATGCCTACAGGAATTGCATCTACTCTTTACGTTCTTATAAGATATTGCAGGTATAAGGTTTTGCAAGAATGTGCAGTACGTGGTTTTTCGCGATGTTTTTCCGCAAGAATTTCAGGACCGAGAATAACCGGGCGCATCGAATCCACCTCCGTTATCTGCACAAAAATTCGTGAGAATCTCATTTCGACGGTGATAGAAAAACCTGCCAGAGAATGAGCCACGTGATGTACAGACGAAAGTCGAAACGATCATTGTCTGCTTCGTAACACTTCCGTCTTATCGGATCAAGGGCTCATTTGAACCGGCATAATTACGCGATTCGGCACTGTAGCTGAAGTTTTCCATTCACAAGTCACCCGAAAGGGAGAATCTTGGAGCAAGGCATACAGGGATTCTGGGACGGTTTGAGTTGAGAGCCGTGGTGCCGATAACGACGTCACGACTTTGCGTGGCTGGGGACGGCGCGCGATGGCATGCAGACTCCTCGCCGACAAGTGGAGCGGGCCCAGGGCGGCCCAGAAGCACCCAGGAGCGGCTTCGGGGCGGCCTTCTGTGTTGTGGTCATCGTAGCGTCACGCGCTGTCGAACACGACGCCGTCCCTCTACAGAGGAAACGACCTATACGTGTTGGCGCAAATTGATTGCCACCGAGCGTCGCGACGCCCTTCGTCATTCTTCTAGGATGTAATGAACGCCGGATAGGTCCCGGCGGTGACGATAGAACAAGAATGATTCTAATGACTTTGAATCCGAAGATCAGGACTCAGTCTATTCAAGTGTCCAGCTTTTCCACGCTGTACCAATTCTCGTGCATTTCTTTTTTCGCGGTGAACAAAGCGAAGAAATAAATAAAATTGTCTCGGTGGTCTGATTGCCGGTGTCCGATAAGTGCCTCGGAGCTGGCGACTCTTTCTGGACAGTAAGCTAACGGCGGCTGTTTCGGATGAATGCGTCGACAACGCCGGTCTTTTGTGCCGTCGTCCGTCATAATGACATGCGGCAAAAACTGTCAATGCCGATGTATCGGCTTTCAGGCATACGTTGAGGATCCCCAAAGTTTCGTACCGAAATTATTTACCTTCGACTAACCCGTCATCTACGAGGTGGACGACTTTGCTACGAACACTGAAGCAATACGAAGGGCAACTATAACCGGCAACTTACGCTTCATTCGTTTCATAATTTGCCAGAAAGTATCTAACTTTAATATGAATGAAGCTTGCCCACCTGAATATCAATATCTGGTATACTGTATTCACCTGTTGAAAAAACCTCAAACGTAGTCAGAAGACCAGGTTAAGGTTTACTACGTCTTACGCTTATTACAAGTAAAGAGAAGCACGAGTTTCCGCATCTGCGAATAACTTCGATGCAAAAACTAGGTAATGATGCTACCTCCAATCTGTCGAGCAAAACGGAGCAGACACGTTGCAAGAAGTTGTAACTGTCCACTCCCCTCAGCCCTGCGGAGCAGGATACTGGCTATAATAAGCAATATTGATTGCCCTGGATATTACGACAGTTTTTCACAAATTATTTCGTTCTTTGTACAGTTCTTGTTCGATTTGAGAGAAAAACGCTTTAATTCACTCGGTCAATTCGATCCCGCTACCATATCCCTGCATCGATTTACTTTTCAGTTCTGAGCCTTCGGCAATTACTTCGTAATACAACCTCGCCGCGAAAGCAGAGCTTACATTGTAGCTTAGAGCCTATATTCCACCGCATTCTCGAAAAAGGCCGACTTTTCCGCGGGTCAGTGAATCAGCGGCAAAAAAAAATCTTTCTAGAATGTCATTTTTTAATCAAATTTCGATTTATACTTGTCTAACAAGAAATTCTCGCGGCAAGAGCGATGCTTGCGTTAATCAATGTCCTTGCGTAACATTTAGCGAACGGTATCTCTGAGTCGCTAGAAAGTAATCGGGCTAAAGCAATGGGTCTTAATGCTCGTGCAAGGGTTGGCAGTCTAGACGCCTGCGGAGCCCGTGTCCGTGCTTAGGTCACATTTTGTAACGGCACCTCGGATCAGGCGCGCCATGAGATCGGAGTATCTCAGCTTGTGACTCGTCGTGCTGATACCATTTCAGTTTCGCAAGTCGGCTCCCAGTGCCTTAGATCTGATGGCCGTAAATTAATGAGTCTACCAGCCGGACTTGACGAGGTTGTGGTAACCTTTTAAAGTTTTCACTAACGGATCAGAATAATGGTCCTTCGTTAAGGACTTGCGGTGACGCGTCGCGTTATACACCAACGCGCAACGACGTAATAAGCTCGATAAATTATACCCTATTTACTCTGAAGGCGTACGGCCGTGACAAGATGTTTCCGATTCGATTAGTTGGTTCTCTTCTGCAGGTACATCAGCGGGAATTACCCGGTTTACAATTTGGAGTGAAATTAGGAGCAAGATATTTTAACGATTCACTTAAAAACTTGCGGTGAGTACGGTCGTATAGAAATACTCCTCGAAACATGCTTCACGAGAAAAATGAACGGTATGATCCATTAACCACCTCGGACGCCTAAGATCACGCCAATGACAGAAATTTTCAGGATTATTTCCGCAGCGGTATTATGGATTCACACAAAAATTTTTATACATAATTCAATAACGTGAACTCAGTGGCTATACATTACGGCGTCGACATTAATCCTCTTGTATCCCGCGTGAATCAACTTGAGGTAATTATAATAACATAAAGGTAACATTTATCTTTCAACATTCATGCCGATAATGGACTGTAGTGGACTCAGATGCTTGTCATTGAGCGCTCGACGACTACACAACGTTAAGACCACTGTGCGAAGTGATTCTCTTCTTCCTTTTAGTTCGAAGTTCCATTAGCGGTTGCATGCGACGATGACGCACGTATATGAGATCACGGATGAAATTATGTGTCGGTCTAGCCCCCCATATTCCTTGATTTCATTGTCAATTACATCCGCTGAAGATAATTAGTTCGCGTTCCTTGAAAAGCTCGGGATTCCCAGTTCCCATGGGACTGGTACGCGTTCATCAACTCGAGGTCAAGATTCGACGTGACAAATATTCTTCGTAATTAAAACGGCCGTCGCGAAGGCCGTCGTCGTTCGTAAGCCTCTGTGAGTATTTATGCGACGACGAAGAGTCTCACTTGCAAAAGGTTCTGCAGGTCGATGGCGATAACTCGTCGTCGGCATCGCACTTGGTCGTAAAGAGAGTTGAAGTACAGAGCTTGGCGATTATGCCTGGAAAAGTGCAACCCTTTCGCGGCGCGGCGTGGCGGTGAGCTTTTAAAAACTTTTCACCGCCTCCTGGGTGCTATAGACGCGAGGCTTTATACATACATTTTCATGATATAAGCCTGATTAAGAGCTCTCGGTGTTAAAAATGTATGCAATTAGCTCTCGCTTGCTCAACCGTGGGCTAATGTTTCTTACGGGGTAGTTTGAATGATGCGCCACCAGCTTCAACCCCATCCTCCATAAGAGTGACAAACTTACGATCCAGCGGGTGTCGTTAATATCAACGAGATGGCTGGGGAGAGATGATCTGCGAGCCAAGAGGATGCTGTAACACGGTTTCGCGTGAGTAACAGCCGGAGGGGATGATGCTCGGTGAATCGATACGTATACAACTCCTACTACTTCGCGATTCTTGCCGGAGAGGGAGTTCGGCCGAGAATCCCGCGGGACTTGCAGCTAAATCGCCTCACGGAAGATGCTGCAGGGAAAGCATCCACCCGTCCAATTCAAGGTGGAATTTCGCTATTTTTAATTGCTGTCTAGAGTCCGTCAGATCGACCATATATTATCATACCCGGCGAGTGTACGATTCTCGGATAACTCAACCTTGTCGAATAGAATCGGCTGCCGATTCCCACACCGATAATCATCTGACCTCTGAGACGCTCTCGCTATCCGATCACTAGATCTATGGATTCATGAATCTGCTTTGTCGAGAGGCGACATCGCCCAATGAAATGACGCAATGTCGCACCTCTGACTCCGATTTTTACGATGGCATAAATAACTTCTCAAGCGAGTTATACCGCGCAGAAGAATGTCACTGGATGCTTATATACCACGTCGATTGTCATTCTTGACGTTTCTCAGGCCAAGAGACCGGCGTGGTTGCGGCACATCGCGTACCTATGTCCTATTCCGTGATATAGCAAGGCAACCCAATTTCGCGGTAGACTGTTAATCTTCGATGGCATTCGTCATTTGTCTCTGTAGATAAGTGATGGTCTAGGAGGCAGCGCCGGGGCGCCCGCGCCGCGCCGCGTACGTCGGTCAGACGGGTAAAAGGGGGGATTAGGACGTGTGGGTGAAAGGAGATGGAGAATCGTTGCCCAACTCTCAATCGTGCTCAAGACTCGCAATTATGTAACCGCTGTGTCATTGTGCTGAAGTAATTCCATTAGCTAATGAAGCACGAACTCGAAACGTATCTAGAAAACGACGTGCCAGTGAGACCGATCAACAGCTGGCCTGGACTCGAACCTTATCTATCCACCGTGTTACATACGCCTTGCGTTTCCTAGATAGACTTCAAAATCGGAAGTAAAAAACGTCGATATCATTTCACATGAGGACTCTCATTTGTCGTACGAAACTGAAGTTTGACAGAAGAAATCGAACAAGACCTTTCACATTCCGGATATAAGTGTGACAGGTCTGCGACCAATATATTCTAATAATCTTTGGGTCAATGATGTTTCGGAATTTCATCCAGCTATTTCTGAAAGTCCTGAAGGGAGTAGCTGACCGATGTCCACGAGGCAGTGGTCAAGGGGTGCAACGACCCATACGATCTCTTCTTAAACGTTCGTTTCGTTCCAAAGTTTTTACCTCGCGTTTTAGATTTAATCACGTCTGTGTTTATTCCCCGATAGTATCGGACCGCGCAATGTCGCCTCTCCGCGCCCGTCAAGAAGCCTTGACAGGAGGTTGCCGGATTCTCTCACCCCCTGCGGCGCCTGATTCACCGAGCCGCAAAGAAGGTGACAGCTGTCAACTGTCGTATGCCAAGAAAAAGGGTGGCAAGGGGGTCCTGGGGGACGGAGGACGGAGGACATCACGTGGTGCCAAGCTTTGAGTGGGCGGAGAAGGCCGACGACGATACGTACGTGTAACCTCGCGTGCGTTATACATGCACGTGTGGCTATGTGTACGTACCTGCAAGCACATACGCGCATCATGTCAATGCATGTGTGTATAGATATAGGTATATGGGTACATGAATATACAGACACTGTGAGGCCCCTGGGTCGCCTTGACCCGAAGGGCGTGCGAGGCGCTTGCGGCTAGCGCCTCCAGCACTCGACGTGGACGAGTATCAGAGAGTATACCGGGTGAATGACGACGCTATCGGATTTCGTACAATCGGCAAACGAGTCACCAAGTTTCTGCTCATTCGTTGTTCATTTTTCCGTGCAATTTTAAACCGGCTTGAAACGTACAGGTGTGAGGTCTCTCTATGTTGATTGAGTCCTTTCGAATTGACGAGTCGAAAATTGGCGAATGATTAAACTTTTGTCACTGCAGAGTAATGGCAATTTGAAATGCCTAGATCTGTCCTGTAAACTCATTTCTAGTCACGAGGCAGCAAGACTTCGGATACATTAGCATAGGAGCATTCAAAGATCCTCGTGAAAGAGTCAAAAAGTTTGCACGGTATTAAATGAGACAATTTTGGTGAGAGTTCTGTCCTGTTAGAATCCCTTTTCGAGTATTGATAGGCCTGAATATTAGTGGGTCAAGGTTGAAAGGTATAAAAAGTTCGCGTGAGGTGACAGAATTAGAATTTGTCACGTCATAGTTGCGAATTACTCGGCAGTATCATGAGAGCCTGGATATAGCGGACAGATAAGGTTGGCGAATAATTCAGCGCCTATCCATTCCCGAAGCACGGATGGTGGCTATCTTGACGTTTGAATCGCTCGAGACAGACGTCTGCAGGGGATCCTTTGCCCCGGACTGTGGCAATTCACAATAATGACAGAACCGTAATGCCGCGGTTGGACGCTTCCTGTTGGAATCGCCTTCGGGACAATGGGAGCACTCGCTCGTGCGATGGCCATTAATGATTGCACTGTCTCGACTGATGGCCCGACGAGGCTTCAGGAAGTGTCACTCCGTCACGAGGCCCTATTTTTTTATTTCTATTTATTTCATCTTACATTTCACTCCGGTACCTCTTCTTCGACATTCTGCTCGACGATCCTGCCCTGTGTCCACGAGACGTCGCAGCGGGAGATCTTCGCAAGGAAATCTTCTCGGGGCATCCTGCAACTCCACTTCCCTCCTCCATCGCTCGACCAAACGAGCTTGTTCGCCTGCCTGGCTGCTTGACCGCCTGCGTACCGTCCTGCGAGTTTCTCTACCTGTAACTACACGCTCTGTGACCAAAGCTATACCGATACCAGATTCCACATAGAACATGGCATAGAATTATACGCGCGTGTATACACATGCGGAATTAGCTGTCTTGGTCTGCGTCTCTAATAGCTACTGCTAGCTATTTCTTTAAGATCATAAAGCCGAAGTCAGAATGGTCGTTCGATATATTTCACTGCATGAAAGTTGAACCGTAAGGTAAGGTGCGAAGTACGTTCATAAATTTATGGTACTACGTAGTCGTGGGAACGTGACACTTTCAGATTGGTACTCGGTTCAGTGGATTATGAGCCTGAGCGCGTGATATTTATAAGATCGGTGACATTACGGCTGAGTATATCTCTAAACTCGATCCCATAATCAATTTCACGTCCACTTAACCATAATCCAATCGATTCTCTTGTCGAGAATTTTGCTCTCGCAGACTTCTGATCAATATTCCCATGCGTACTTCTTTGTATGCTTTTACATTGTCCATGATGTACTGATGTACCCGAAACTGATCAGCTGCTACTTGTACATTTGCCAGCTCTCTGGCTCATGCCTCTAGCAAGTCGCACGATTCTACAGGCTCCTGGGTATCGGCGAGTAGTCGGTATCCGAACCCAAAAAGGAGATCGGTTGGCGATCGATGTTTCTTGTCGCTGTCACCCACCTTCGGTTAATATGCAAATTTCGGTCTTTACTCAACGCGGCATCAGAAGCTGCTAATCTTAATTCGCTTATCGGGTTACTGCGCGGGTCTCGACGATGAAGATGTTTTCGCCGAAAGATAATCCGGTAGGTATGGTAATTCAAAACCTACCAACAGGAGAACGATATCGTTAGACAAGGATATTACTATAAGGTATACGGTGCCCGGCAGGGTAAATAAGGTTGTTGACCACTCCGTGATAGCGGAAGATGCGCACTTGATAGCGCCATAACTTGGGGAGCGGCATGGCTTTGCCAGCAGATATCTTTCTTCTCTAGCAACGGCCCGAGTTCACCTATAACGTCAGTAATGCGATGATCAAACGTCTGCGAAATCCCAACGAAGACGATAAAAGGTCCTAATTAGGAGTAGAAAGACTCCCGCAAATTTCACCATAGAAATCCGCAGTTAATTACATCAAGAAAAATGGTCCTCGCCTCACTTCCGGCATTATCATCGTGCTCGAGAATCACGAGCTCGCTCGTTAGCTCGTATCAATCAAAAAAGAGTTAATTACCGAGGATACAGACGGTCTCGAAAAATTAGACAGAAATCGGAAGATATATCATAAGGAGCGGTCGCACTTAGTCGTCGTTTACTCAACGAGTCTATATAATTCCTGGTGGCAATCAGAGCAGCGCCACTAATTACATCGCGGCTTCCTGCCACGAGCCGACGAATACCCGGAGGCTGAAGCGCCGCGGCACCGACCGCAAAAGATGTCTCCGGGCGATCGCGTGCGCTCTTCTGCAAACGTCTCGGGTTTCTTTATTGGACGGTAAGACGGTGACACCGAACCGCATAACCGTATAGTGCCCTCGACCTGATCCTCTGCCTAGGACGGCTTCTACGGTAAGCGAGTAGATACACGCCGTACCTCCGGTATACCAACGTTTTAGTGCGCTTCAGGTATACCTGTGCATGTGCATAGGCGAAGTGGTGAAGTGGTGAAGTGGTTTCAGCGCAGAAGTATAAGGACGCGCGTTGTACAGCTGAGCGAGTTGCACGGAGCACGAAGGAGCATGGAGCACGACGGGATGTGGCTCGTATAATAAAACCATTTTTGGAGTTAGCGTCTCGGCGAACACCCACTCGGTAACATTTGAGATTTGATAAAGGCCTTAGTCTTAGCGGAAATCCAACGAGATACGAAACGCACGGTACGTGACCGAGCTGAATGTTATTCTGTGCAATTCAGGAGACGAGTTAGCTCGGCTATATTACACATATGTTTACACGTAACCGCAGCAATTGGCCAAACAGAAAAGAATTCCATGAGAAATTTCCTATACTCAAAGCTTTTACGACCGGGTGAGAAAGTTGCCGGTGAAACATTTTCGGAAAGAAATCTTACGCGACTTTATGAGCACCTATTTTCGTACGAAACGGAATAGTGACTCCCGCCGTGACCCGTTACTGTATCGCCAATATTATTGGATTAACCATCGTCGCGAATGGGTATTGGGTTAATTATCCAACTTCGTAGAGCCTGAGCTAAATGGCAGGTGTCGAGTATTGGATTCGCAATACCATCGATCTTTCAGGCGCAGGACAATCCTTCGTCCATGATCGTTGCCATTACCTCGCTTTACCCTCAGACGCCTCGTGCAGATAATTGGACGAATCTGATCATAGCTGTATTTTTAACTCATTTTCTTCCTAATCCTGAGACCGGCCTCGATTATTTATATATGCCATATTACCATCTACATGGTCGTAACTAATTGACACAAGAAAGCGTGCGAGGAATTATTACGGGGAGGTGGGGGCCTGTTCCACGCATTGCAGCTTTCCAACGTTGCCCCACTATCCTGCAGGAATAACGCGTCTGTTCGAACAGGCACGCCTGAAAGAGACCTTCGCAACATCGTCGCAGTGCAAACGAATAACTCAATAATTTCCAATTTGTGGAGACGAGACTTTAATTTTATTGGGACCCCAAGAATCGACTGAGTTCTTATTCATTCTGATTCGACTGATATAAATCTCGCAAGATTGCAAACATTCCTTCTCATAGGAGCTAGACTACAAAGCTACGTGATTCGCACGTGACCCCTTTCGTCGTGCAATGGTTTTGCAATAATTGAGCTTGTCTGATGCAGCTCCAACTGAATCGTGCACAAGCAGATCTCTGACAAACGGTAGAGTGTCACAGCTCATCTACAACACGGGGGTGAAGCATGAAAAGGAGGCATTAACCTTTATAATCGTAGAATTATATGTGGCGATTAATAATGCGGACGCGACATGCGTGGGACTCCTGTATACTCTGTCGTTAGAATCGAGCGTGGAGATAGGCATCAGTCGTGCAGCTAGCTGGCTTTACACAACTCGAGACCCGGTAATACGACAAGGATAAATAAATGGTTCTGGGTTGAAGGAATTCTGCTTTTGTTATGGATTACTCCAGAGATCTTGCCAGTCGCCTTATTGATGCTACCAAATTCTTGGACGAATTTTAATACCGATCTAAAATCACCGCCGCGCATAATCTTACATGATTAGTTTCTCTGAACTAATTACATGCATCCACTGGTTGTCCATCATGGCAGAAACACGTCTAGGACACAATACGTTCCCTTGGCCTAACTCTCTCGGTCTCTTGCTCACATCTCTCTATTGCGTATCTGTATTAAGCCGCGGTATCATTAAGCTTGGATAAAAATCAACCTGTTCACCTACAGCTCGTAGCGCTTTCATTCAATCACAATCGCTAGCCGGACTCCCCTCGCTTCTTCCTCTCTTCGACTTTGCGGCTCTTTGCTATAGCATTGATTCGAAACGGTACAGAAATCGTTCGCGTGGGCGAAAATCTTTAGCAGACCCAACACACATTGTTCTAATTAATAGCCTGCGCCGCTATAAAGCAACAGCGTTGGTATACGTTTTACACGGAAAATAGAACATCCGCCTTTGTGAGATCGAAAAGTACTTCAACTGGCGTGGCGTCCGACGAAGAACTAGGTACCCACTGTCGCCGTACCTATTCACCGTCTTCGCTGTTCTGCGAGCGTTCACCCACGCCGCCTCATTAGAGACTCGGCTCTACCGATGTGAGTGTGTATAGAGAAAGCTCTTTTCTTCTTCTTCTTCGCCTCTTCTATATAGTTCTTCTTCTTCTTCTCTTTCTGTGGCTAAGATAGCCAAGAAAGTCGGCGTGCTCTCGATATTGACTAACACGAGCGGCGGTACAAACGATGGTCGAATTTATGTTCTATGGTCGGAGTCACGGCTCGAAATCTACCTGGTGAACCGTGTGACAGAACAGTAGGATAATATGTGAACCTTCGAGGGAAGAGTACCGCCGCACCGTCGGCAAACAGCGATCCGATCGCCTCGCCCACAAAAGGTAGCGAGCTACTAGCGGTAAGATGAGAAAAACAAACCAAGACTACGCGACCTTTAGAGAATTACCTGTTAACAGCTTGCCGTTTTGTTCGACACTCACCCTCTCTCACAATCCTATACCTACCTACCTACCTACCTACCAACTCCGTAATTCTGCCGAGTCGAAAGACGCGGATTATAATCGCATGTAACTATATGCACATGTTTGCACGACTAACTTTGACTACATCAAGTCGAGACTTCGTCTAATCACAAAATTACGACAAGCCATGTTCTGCTGAGCTTTCGCATTGTCTCATGCGGAGGAAATTCATTCTTAGCCCCGCACTTCTCTCAGCAATCAACGGCTCAGTTTATATACATGAATTTACATGCGGCGTTGATCAATTTTTTAGTTAGGGTTACTAACTGCGATGGGAGTTTACATGTTTACTGGATACCACGGCGTTCGACATAATGTTAAACTCCGCATGTCATGTCTTACATCGCAGTTAGTACCGGGAATTCTTAACACGTTTAATATCCCACACCAATATGCATGGGGATTTTTAGGATTGGTATTTATTCATCCCATCTCGTTGCCATTAGATTTGAATCTTCCTTTTCTGCCTGAACCTATTGCACGGATCCTAAGTCATTGTGTGTTTGTATCCATCAAATTAGGTATATGGCTTATTACTGAGAACTGTCGATTCGTCTATATCTGCGTATGTTCGATCGGAGACGAAGAATGAAAGCCTAAGTGAATTAACAGAAAAGCCGTCTTCTGCACTTCTAAGAAACTTCATAGTTATGACACCGTGTATCCTGACCCTAACGAAAATTACAGGACCAGGAAACCTGGTGATTAGCGGGTGTTCGAATCGCCGACAACTACCGCTCCGACAATCCGCAAAGGTTCAGTTTGACGTAACCAAATATGGCCCAGCACGATCCCGCATCGGCATATAATTACGTGTTTTGCTTTTATAAACATGAGGCCTCGTCGTCGTAATGATATTACGGCGGTTGCGGGCCTAGTTGTGGAAACAAGAGATCACCGCGACCCTTACGACCTTTTTTTGAGAGAGAAAATAAAAATGAGACAAAGAGACAGAGAGACCTCGTGATTTAGATGAATCGCCTAGAAATTGGAGCACCGATCTCTACCTCCGGCTCTTTTTAGACGGGCGAATACTTCGGAAATGGCTCTTGCCTAGAACGACGCCGCATTGCGAAAGTCGGCGACGAAGTTCGCACGGGAGACGTGTCACGTGAATATTGTGAAACGAAATCAATGTCTTCGCAGATAATGTCAGGGATGAGTAACACTCTCAATGACTTCTTTCGAAATATCTCAAATCGCATTTCGTTCTTCTGTTTGCAGTAGAATTTGGCCAAAGATACTCAAATCATATATTTGCAATCCTGAAAAAACTTGGATGCAAAATTTGGAATCAACTTGATTCGTGATAGTTGAAATAACAACGTGGATATGTAGGGTGATCATCGTTGAATGTTTATCGATCTAAACTCCCTGGAGAACTAATTTGAAACTGGTCCTCGGTAAAATGCAACGTTTCTGCACGCAACACGTACTGCACTGTACAGAAGCAAACAGAACATAATTACTACCCACAGGTTAGCCTGTTTCAAACGCCATTGAGCGATCGAAGTTTGTTATGATTGTTGAAGCGTATATCTGAGCAGTATGTGCTTATTGTTCAATCGGCCCCATTCCGGAGTGTCATCGTTCATGAAACTGGGCAAAATCATGAAGAAGCAATTTTATTACTTGGGCGAAGCTCCTTTCGATATAAATCTCGTTAACATATTTTTTGTCTCGCTAAGGGTCGTGCCTGTGAACAACTTACTCCTGGCCACTTGCACGCGAGACTTGATCACGCGTAGCGTGCTACATCACGCACATTACATGCAGATACTCATGCGTCAAGACTACAAGCACCTTTCCGACTCGCAATGCCTCGACCTTCGCCTGGCAGTTCTAAATCTCATTTTTTACCCGAAAAAACGTATCTCATATTAAATGTGAACAGAATTTAACTACAAGAACCTGTCACACAAGACCAAATTGAGGACCGCCTTGAAAACTACTTATAGCAATAATTATTAGGGGTATAGCACAATTTTGATGTTACTTTTATTTTTTTTAATTAGTGGTACGCTGTGAAGGGATATTCTTTGAATCAGTTTTTTGAATTCGATTCATAGTATTTCTAGATATAATTCGAAAATATTCGAGATTTTGTGGACTTCGTCTTGCACAGATTGATTGCATTGAAGAAAAAGTGGTCGTCGAAGAGTACAGGCTGCATATCGTTCATCGGAAGTTCTTCAAATTTCGGGCAAATCGATGGGATTTGATGAATTTAATTTTCAAATAAGAAAATTTTGGATTTTGCTACATAAGGCGAACATCATAAGATGTGAAACAATTCCTAATTGTGTTTAAAAATTCACGGAGTCAGACGTGAAAAAAACTTGGCCAATAAAATAGTTCTTCAAAGTGTGCTAGAAGTTGAGTAGAAATTATTGCCAAGGTGTACGTATACCTCCTTAACGAGGCTCGTGAAAAGGAGCAAATAAGTAAGCAGAAAAAAAGAATAAAGAAAAAGCCAAAAAACATGGGATGAAAAGAATGAAACCCATGAAAAGAGTGTGCAATTAAAATGTCCAAGTTATAGGCTTACGGAGGTAATTGACATATATTTCCAGGATTGTCGGAGGCTTGTTGATAGCGCAACATTAACTGGTTTATATGAGGACGCTGGCGGGATGCGTGAGTGCGTTTTTATTTTTTGCTACCGTAGCCAGCGGACGATTGCCGCCGGCATGCTTCCCTCCTGGGCGATTAATCATTCGTGGCAAAGGAATGGTGAAATGCTTGCGATGGGTTTATAATTCCTGCGGTTATCGTCTTAGGCGATACACGGAACCCCGTAGGCGCGTCTTATGTACTAACTTAACTCGTAACGCTCCAGACTCCAGTATAGGTACCAACCTGGTCTCGTGCGAGGTCACCAGGGTTACGCGTCCGGCTTTCTCTGCATCTGTCCATCGGACCTGATTAGCAATTTTACTCAAACGCGTCACGCATTTATATATATATACATATAAATATATATATGTATATAAATATATACGCCAGTTGTAATTGACGTAGACAAATCATTTTGCTTGAGGAAAAAATCCATATTCAAATGCGCGTTTATTACTAATGCACGAAGAATACGTGATAGTCTAAAGCTTATACGAAGAAGCGGGATCTTGGCACAAATAGTACCTACCTAACTAATAACATACCTACTTACGTATATAGAGGTATCATCATACTTATTATGTACAGATCGTAGAATCTTGGTAATTATAAGTCACACTCTGACCACTGCGGAGTCGTAAGACCGAAGTAAGTACTGCGCGTATAAATACATTCACATCTATATAACGTCGTGCATATCTTGAAACATGTGCATAAAATGCATGAAAAACACTTGTAAAAGGATGCTTAATATACATGGCGGGCGCACTCGCAGCACAGTTCCGTTACAGACCTCAGGCACCTCGGGTGAGCCACCTCGACATCTAATCGCTATTAATATGCATGATTGCCGACTATCAGACGTGGATTTTATCCTTTTGCCAGTTTTTGTCCCATCTCGTCCACCTGGAGGCATTGAGAATATAAGTAGACATGATACTCGAGTGTCGCAGCTGGTACGAACAGTCGTAAAGTTGTATTACTTCATTATACCAATCTCGCCTCTACCTTTCTCAATTTTCTCCATTATCGGTATCAGGAAGGACAAGCCGTCAAGGAGCAAGAGAAAATAAGAGTGAATAGAGAGAAAGAGAAGAGGAGGAAAAAAGTTAACGGCATGCCCGCGGAAGACAGGTGATCGCTAGCTGGCATTTGCTAATGGTAATACGAAGACACTGCCTCCTTTATCTCCGCCTTCCTCCTTTGTCGGGCTTTGAACTTGGCGCCCTTAGGCGCACAAGAGATACCAATATAATACGGCTATCTTGAGGGGAAAGGTATACCCACTGCGTGAAGAGTACGGAACCGCGTGTGGAAGTTCAGCTACGAGCTTGCACCCACCCACCCACCTACCTGCAGCCCACCTAAGAAAAAGCGATATATTACACGGGCACGTCGTGACATCTCACCTGCGCTCTGCCGAGGCTGTTTCCTCGTGGGTGGATCGCCCTAGGGGACGAATGCACGAAGAAGAGGAACGTTGAAATTGTTCCCTCGAAGAAAGGAGCTTATGTTCTTACCTCTGCGCGGGCAAGACATGCATGTGATACCTACTTACCTTGCCCATACCCACATGGATGGGCATAAGTATGGAGAAGTTTTCGGCGACGGCAGCTGAGAATGAAACTAAGAAATCGACGGAGAAGAAAGACGGTATAATCATTATCTAGGAGCGATATATCACTCGGTCGATTTCGGTTATCGATATCCTTCTGGACTGTGTAAAGATGTAGACACCTATACTTATACCTGTTTCTAAATAATACGTGTATAAGTAGAGTTGCGGGTCGGGGCGACTGACCAGCACTCATATACCAAGCGGTTATTAAAAATTCAGTTATTACAGTGTGCGGCGAAAGGCACACTCCGTGCTATGGATAGTAACGAACGAATTAACTCCCCGCGATGCGCGCTATAAGTAATGATTTAAGAGTTTAGATCAGTGACTCTATATGCTAGTACATGAGTTAGCTCGTGTATAAATGCGGTTATACTTTTACCGCGTAGGTCGAAATCCAGTACAGAGATACATAATACGTATACGTATGTATATCGCGATTAGCAACGCGGCTGAACTCGAACGGAAATTATATTCACGGTATGGTAGTAGTATCTGGAGGCTGAAGCGTGCAGTGGAGGAAAGCAACGGTATTTAATCCGGCTATCGAGAGTTTGTGAGGCTGCACCTGTGACGTTTAATTACCACCACGCACTCGGAAGAATTAGCGGCGAGGAGTAAGTAGATTCATTAAGCCCTGAAGTCCGTGACTCAGGAATTCCGGGTCCAGCTTCAGAAGGACGGTAGCCGATAGGCCAGGGCTTGGAGACATTAGTTTAAGTCCTAAGACATCGTGGGACGCATTTACCATCGGTTAGAGAACCTGGATTGCCTCCAACCTGCCGTGGGCAGTGACACCGGAGAAAATAGATAGTTAAAATAGAGTTAGCGGTAGCGGTCGTAATTAAACTGGCGATAGTTCTCGCGATCTTACGCCACGCATCTGGAAGAAACATGAGACAACTATAAGTAGCTGACGATCCACGACTGATACATTATCTTTCGAGGAAGCAGCTGAGAAAAATTCTCGATCAATATCTTCGCGAAATTTCCTTCATTCTTATGTTATTCACTTTAGAACCAAATAACGTAGGTTTTAGTTGGACTTTAATTGGAATAGCTCGGTATACCATGTAGAAGAATCAGGTTCTTCGCGATCTAACAACCGCGGAGACTCTCACTAGCGTTCACATCGGTGTGAAAAAATCGTTGAAACGTTATGCGCTTAATAAGATGCAGGATTCCGCACCGATGATAATCGTAACTTGGCGATAATCCAATAAGGAAATAATTGGAATCACTTCTGACCGGGATGTACGACGATCGTCGCTTATGGTTCCAATAAGTCAATGGATGAATAATGGTGGATCATTGATCGCAACTTTCGTAATCTAGTGTCCTTCGGTTTCGACTTGGTCAGAAGTTGAAACCAATCGGTTCGGTTAGTCAAGGTTTATTATTCCGATATGATCGAAAACAAAGCGGGCTGCCAAAGCTAAGTTCTTAACAAGGAGCGTCAATCACTCATAACCGAATGAAAATTGGAGTAGATAGTCGTGCGAGACGCTGAAAGTCGCCGAGGTATTGGGTCACGTCGTTCGTAGATCCGGGAATTGTGTGATGATGGAAGCCCAAGGGTTAGACGTCCGCCTGGGTAGAGGGAGTTCGTGAAACTCGACGACGAAGCTAGAAACTCCTGCCTGCCTACTGGCTACTACCAACTCCCGACTGCTGACTGAGGTAATTTACAACTCTGGACATCGCGTCCACCTTGGTTTATTACCAGGTTGTTTATTTTACGGTCGAACCGTACCGCGTCCCGACGAGCTCCCTGCGGAGTCCCGAGCTCCAATGTCCAGGTTAGCCTCGAAACGGGGGCGTGCTAACTTCAGATTACGAGCATAACCGTCGATCTGATTCCCACTTCACTTTGACGGACGATGCGACGAACAAACGTCACGACTAACAATAAGAATCGAAAAAATGTCACGTTTTTCAATTTCCCTTGGTACTTTTACGAGACAACGATACGCCAGGGTGCATCGTCCTTTCAGTAATGCAGTCGCAAAAGGCGGATATGCACTTGCGCCAGTGCGAGGTCACTTTCGAGTCAGCTGCTACCTGGATCAAGCCAAGTCATGCCGTACTCGGTTTACTATCGCCTGAGCATTGGTACCCGCGGTATCAAGGCGCGGTGGGTGCTCGAAGCTGCTCGAGAGCCGTGTGAACGATGTGACATATGCAGTGTCGTTTTCTTCAATGACTGTAAGTGAAACCACTCGCGTATGTACATGTGAGCAAGGGGGGTCGATGACACAGGTGCGCATGGGTTCACTTGTGGGCAAGGGGAGAGTCCGAGAGATTTTCCGCACCACTGCAGCCCGGCCAGTAACGTTCGCTAATTGGCGCGGCGTGGCAAGTGAAAATGCCAAGCATTAATTCCATCCTCTGCAATGAGACTGCGGACCCCGTTCCCGTCTTTGGACGGCGATAGGTTGTTTCTTGCGAAACTCTACGACGCCGAAAGGTCAAGTTTTGAGAAACAATACGTTTCATATATATACGCCCATAAGTACGAACGTTTAGACATTAATTCTAGCATTCCCGTTCTGCCCAGTGTGAATAATCGGGTTTTTTCCTCTGTGGTCGGGAATCAGGTGCCTCTGCCGAATAGTTCATCAAGAAGACAGTGAAATCTTGAAACTGTGGTAGCTACTTATACCAGCGACCGCATATGTATCTATGAACTTTCGACGACGAAATGAACGACAGGCTTGAATCTCCGATGCCCTTTAATGAGACCAGTCAGTAAAGTGAAGTAGGTTTGGAGACTAATTCTGGAGCGATAGGATAAAACGCGAAGACATTCGACTCGAGGATGTCTGGCAACTTAATTACAACGTCGTTCTAGGATGTGGGTCGGCATTGACGACGTCGTCGTCATCGTCGCGGTC
Organism: Rhogogaster chlorosoma; assembly: GCA_944452935.1. Taxonomy (NCBI): domain Eukaryota; kingdom Metazoa; phylum Arthropoda; class Insecta; order Hymenoptera; family Tenthredinidae; genus Rhogogaster; species Rhogogaster chlorosoma. Next base: position 27,777,737 of record OX101797.1, read on the forward strand.
GTCGTAACGGGCCCTTTAATGAGACTATTGGGCCCGTCGGCCCAGTTCGGTGTATTATGCCTCGTACACATACCTATATCTGTTTACACATAAGCATATGCTCGTGAGGGCTACGCTGGCGGCATGCCTCGGCGCAAAAAGGCTCAATTCTGCGTAATGGCCCGCGCATTATGTCAACCGTTACCGACAACCATTTATTACCCGTACCTCGATAAAAACACATTTTGCATAATGTAAGATAATCAAGTAAGAGACAGGTTTGGGACAGGTGCGAGGCCGCTTCCTTCCCTGGCCTCTCAAGCTCCCTCTTTTCATCTCTTCCTCTCTCTTCGTTCACTCGCCTCGATCAGCGGACGTGTAAATTAATAATCTATTAGGCTCTCCTCCCTTCTCTCTCGTGGAATTTTCTCTCTCCCTCTCTCTCTTTTGCTCTCTGAAATCGACGTTCGTGAGAGTAAAGGAGGCGGTCAAATATGGCCCGGAGGGCACTAAATCGAGTGCGACGGGTCTGTCCGCACGGTCTTTGTTGCCATCTACTTCCCGCGCTTAACCAGGCCTCGTGCATTGTTTGTAACTTTGAATCCAAGAGATTACATACCATGCTAAGTGATTGTGCTTAGCCATAGGATCCACGCAGGGAATACCAAGTGGCTAATCTTCTCGGCGTGACTTGGCGCATGTAAGATATAACTGGTAAACGGCACACGTGCGCTGATTCCATCTTCTACCTCATGCCCCATAGATGCTGAGGGACATTAGGCGAAGGGTTAAGCGACGTGTGTCAAATGTCACTCCGCCAATCGCGGCCAAGATCTGCTCCAGACTCCGGGGAATAACGAGTCAGGAACTAACCACGGAGCAGAGTTTAGGAAGGATCTTCCAGGCACGTAATATCTATTTTCAGTTCGACCACCGCGATCAGCTATGATCCCGTGTGACCAGAATCCCCTACCTGACATATTCTCACGGGAAGAATAACGACTCAACACTTGCAGGCTGGGGGTACTCTCTGATTAAACGCAATTAGGCCCTCGTTTATTAAAGATCACTATACATACAGGCAGAGGACGTGGAGGTTGGACCCAGGACCCGAGACCCTGGTTTAAAACGTGAACACTCCCGACTACCTGCAACTATGTACATTATGATACGATCGTATACGTAAGTAGGCGTATATGTATACATGCATGTATGTATATATGTGCAATACAAGCGCCGCTGTTGAGTTTTCGAGGTTCGGCGAGCAGGCACTACCACTCCGGCACTATACCGCCAGTTATCCACAGTTATTCGAGAGCACCGTCAGCGCTTCATCAGCATGCAAATCGGCGCCCACTGCGAGGGCTGTGAGTTCAAACTTGAGATTCATGTTATGGAGCGCAGGGGTCAGTTAAACTCGTACACTAACACGTGGCGCGGGATCACGCATGTCGATCACGTTCGCCGGAATCATTATCATTGATCATCCACCATCAATCCGGTCTGAAACGGCGAGGTTCACCGCTATTCGATACAATCCTCTAATTGCTATCGCTGCAGGTTCGATTTCTAGGATGAAATAATAACCCCGCGATGCAAAACATCTGCGCGCCAGTTAGTTCCGATAGAAATGGAGAGAACATCTTCTTGTCATGGGATGTTATGTTACATTATACGTCGCCACTTAGCTGGACTATACTTTCATTGAACTCTGCATTAGCCGATTTGGAAGGAATCCGATTTGCGATGCGAAAGTTTTCCGCCTAATCTTGATAGCGTTGGCTGTGGGTAAAAGCTTCTCGGTGATTATAGACTACAATTCACATAAATTCATGGAGCAGAGAACCCCTGGCTCTCGCTTGGAGTAGGCATATAGACGGACAGTAAGGAGGAAGGTGCAGCAATCCAATCCAATGCAATGCGGTAGAGCGAAATGCAGCCGGTGTATCGCAGTCCAGAAGATAGCCGAGGCTGGGCTATAGCAGTAAGGCAGGCGTGCCCCGTTCCAGGTTACGGGCGTTACGGCAATTGCCACACATGTTCCCAGGCTGCTGACCGTTATCATTTGCCTACATCCAACTCTGCAGCAAAATACGCGTGCGAGAAGAGGCGACATACCAATACCATACACAATGCCTTTGCTCAATGCGTTGCGAGCCCTTCTAAACAAGGAACAAAGGTTCCTGATGCATTTGACAAATGCAATCCAATTCCTATGTCGTCCTGGCTGACTACTGACATAGCTTATGGCCGTGGCTTATGGTGTTTGTGAATCGCGACTCTCATCCGCGTTCCTTGGCGGATAAAACGACCCGTTCATTATTGCAGATCGACGCTATCTGCGTAGGCTCAAGCATCAACACAGATACAAACGAGAACCAAGATGTGGTGGTAGCGCCGGCGGGTGTCCATCCACCTGCCCGTCGTCCGGTCGCCCAGTCGCCCATTCGCCCACGCACGAAGCGATATCAGAACTTAGCCGACGTTACGTACCTCCATGTCTCCTTGGACGATTGTAACGTGGTGTGGCCCGAGGGTAAACTTCGCGTTTGCCGTGGTATATATGCATATATACTCGCTGTATACGTTGCCTCTGCGCATGGCAGACGGGTTATGGAATATCAGCTGTGTGATATCAGCGATAGAGCTGATTTCACGGTATTAAAAAATCGTATACGTTAACCCGCACCCTACCCCACCCTCTTCGCTTGTCAGGTGCAACTTCGACGATTATACGCGATAGCATCGCGGAAACGGATGCGATTTTAACTAGATTTTTCTCTTACTAGTTGGACGAATTATTTCCGACAATTTCTCGACACTTTTATTCGCCGTGATTCAACTGGGCCATGAGACCGTCGGGAATTTTTTATCGTTCATAAAATCGTGACCATATAATTGACTGGGATAAAAAACGTGATCGGAAAGGTCCGTATCACGCCGGATTGAAGCGGCTTGGAGATTTATAAAAACTACAAGCTAGGGGTGGCGAAAAGAGTCCCTATTCAAGTTTCTCTCGCTGGTATTCGCACTTTTTCATACAAGTGAAATTTCAATCAAAGTCGCTTTGGCATTGATGGAGACTTTTACATACGAACTAAACAATCACATTTTCCATTTACTAGCTACCCCTGTCAAGCATCCAGATTCTCATTACAAGACAATTTATTCATCGTTTGATCATGTGTTAGCTAACAAGGCTGATTTGGTCCAATCTTGAACCGATACAACACCAGAGTGATTGAGCATCGATACCAATCTGCACATAATGTTCAGCTATAATTGTTATACTCAGAATTAGTTAAATTAAGCCAAAGGTTTTACTTTTCCATTTACAAAATTGGAGTGTGGAGTATTTGGGGCTTTCCAAAAAGGCGACGCAGCACTCGTAATCAAATAGCATCCAAAACGATTGATGGGTAATGAAAACGAGAACGTATGATGGGTAATTAAATCCTCCGCGTTATACAGGTGGCTGGAAGAGGTAGTGGAGTACATCTATGCGCGCGTGGGGATATAGAGTGAAATTTTTAGTGACCAGATAACGCGAACTCGGTACTTGGTTCTAGGTAGGTTGTAGTTTACGCGATGAAGCGCATTACCTTACGCCGTCGAACGAGTACACTTTCCTTGTGCAGCACAAGCTCTCAGACACATAATAAATACGAACGCTACCCGGGAATGAAACTTCTTGGTAATAAAACATCGTACGTAATATATAAACCAAGATGGTTGCTGCCAGGCTAAAGGGGCTAGAACTGTTGCGGGGGTATGAAAGAAGTTGGTTTGCATGCAAGAAACGCCTCTGACAACTTGCACCCCGTTACCGCACCAGCATAGCATAACGAAATTTCATAAACAAATCGTAAATTATTCATCATCACACCTACCGTAAGACAGGCCTCATCCAAGATCGAACCAACTTGCTAAACTTGATGACTTATTTCGTGCTTAGTTACACCAAAGAAAATTTATTCTTAAAGCTAGTATAATATACTAAAATTTAGTATATTTTTCTGTAAAATAGGCGGTAAGTATATTTTCTAATCGTTAGAGGAAAATAATTTAATGAACGCATACTGATGTGTATGCATACTAGATTTCAGAATATCCTCCAATCTGTGGATTAAGGATATTCATATAATATTAAGGATATAGCGGAGATTGAACCATTTCCAAAGGATTGAATAGTTTTGAAATGAAACGACACGGAGGGATTATCCTCTTGAGGCATAGGTTTTCATTAAAAGCTGAAACAAGTCGCAGTTAATACTTGTAATCCAGCAACTTTTCAAATTCTGACGTTATCAATGAGGATTGCCAATGATTCTAATTGTAAGCTTACTCAATACAGCCTAGGTACTGCAGACTGTGGCTATGAGCCACGATATTATGACAGGCCACAATTACACATCATGTAATACCAAGCTCGGTATATTTATAGTCGGGTTAGTACACATTTTAACCTATAATTGGCATGTAGTAATATCATCGTCCCCATTACGACAATCGCGAGGTAATATTGGTTTCGAAATTGGTCAATAATTGGCTCAAATTTTAGCTTTGATTTCGTCGGATTTGATATCCAGCATCTGCAGTTGTTGTCGATATTAAAACCTCTCCTCTCGCTCTCATATGTAGAATAATTTTTATTTCACGCGTTACGAATTTAATCCGTGACGGGCGAGATCCAGCTGTACGTATAATCATTTCGTGCGGCTACCTATTTTCGACAATTTTAAATCTCGCGCTCAAAGTCGGACGAACCTTCGCTCGATTTTCTACCGGGATTAAATAAGACGAGAAATTTCACCGCGCCTCTAATTCGAGGATAAGGGACCTTCAATCCGCTGTGTCATACCATTTGACGGGAACATCTTCCGGGGCGAGGAAATAACACCGTCATCCTTTCGGTATCCTTAAGTCTTTTGACCATTTGACATGATTACGCAATTAATTTCTTAATTACTGTCACTCGTTGAATAAGCCGGCCATAGCTGCAGATACTAGGATTCATCAGTCGCTTTGGCTGGCTTTAGTGTCCGTGTAAAATAATTTATCGACACGCCTACGTAAGTCGGGATTCCATTAGTAACTTATTAATAGCGATCGGATAGCCGGCGCAAAGAAACCGCCGCATCGATCAAACGTTCTTACCACGCGGCTTGTCTGTCTGCGTGTGTTACAGCGTCATTTCATAAGATGTATGAGGCTGTAACCCCGTATTAGGAGTCGTCACAGAATCGGAACCCAAAGTCTAGAACCATGACACGGCATTGAGGCTGAAAGTTATTGAAAATATTCCCAGTCTTGAATAGTTATTCTGACTTTGAGTGTCGGTAAGGTGTTTAGTCAGGTAATAAATGACTTCTTAATGACACACGGAGTACGCGTCTTCCAAGCCTACGGCGGGATCCTGAAATGATAACATTATGCGTCCTCATGCCACTTATATTGTACCTTTGCAATTTACTCATGCGAAATGTTGCAGCTACCTACATTGATGCACAGTTAATTCGATACCGCTGAATATCGCGGCTTGATCTCACGTTCGAAGGCATACATTATACAAGCATATGAGAGAGAAGGAATACCTCCAAGGTGTCCATACCCTCTTGAATTAACCGACGATGTGTAAGCTGCCGAATTAATTGCCTGTGCTAGGTCTAGCTCTCAGTAATTGTCACTGTTCAACGCTTTTTCATACTTCGACGCATCATACCGAAAGAGACTCGGTTCTCGGTGTTACGAACTACGCCTTAAACGGTGGACGGTAAATAGGCGCGCAATTACAGTCATGAGTTTGCGTGCTTCTTTGAAGCTACCGCCATATCTCGAACCAGGCTTGAAATTAGTCAGTTTTTTGTTTATTGGAGTAAACTACCAATGTAAGCGGGTTCGGCATGTGTGACAATCCCAGGAGTTCTAATTCATTCATCTACAATAGCGAAATGAAACGGCTACAAGTCAAAGTATGACACGACTTGAAATTCGATGAGACGATGGTCGGGTTAAACGGACCAGGAAGAAGAATGATCCTTCTTCCTTGAAGCGACGAAGACTGTTTTGCATACACGAAATTTACGTACGAATATCCCATCTGCGCGTGGCTTGGTTCAAGCATCGGCCGCTATCCTGAAGGCATCATTATCGTCATTGAGAGCAGAGCAGTCGCGAATCGTAGATGTATGCATGTACGTATAGGCATAGTTCTTCGCTGCTCACAAATGCGGTCAGGGAACCGCGGGATGAGAGTGTGAGTCGATCTGGGTCGGCCCAGCCGGTGTCCTCAGGATTGCAGAGGAGTGAAAGTGCCGTTTGAAAACCACCACCAGACACACGCCGCTCCCACACTAGCTGATATCCAGTCCGTTCGGCGCGGTTCTTTAGGAAGACTTAAAATTGCTTTCTTAATTTCTGGGATTTTAGACGAATGCAGTTTATGAATTTCGGTGCACTGGACGTGGGATTCTATAGCATACTGCGAAATTTTGTTGGGATTTGAAGACCCAAGGAAATTGAGCTTTGACTTCGAAACGGGACAACGTTTACTTGAAAAGTAAGTAAATTGAAATGTCTTCTCTATTTCGTGTTACAAATTCTTCGATGCGCCTTCACGCCGGGAATCCAAAGCGAGATATTCAAGTAGAAGAATAAGAATAAGAAGAAGAAGAAGAACGAGATCCTTGGTGAGATTCCGTAGCAAGAAGCACAAGACAAATGTGGGCGAAAGCAATGTCCGCTTATGAGATTGTTTATTCTGGGAAAGAGGAAGTGTCATATTTGTTTATGCAAAGCGGGAATTGTTTTGCTATAGCGAATCAGCGAGCGTGACAAGCCTGATTTATATTGCGGACGTCTTTATTGCATTGTCTGCTCAAGAATCGCAACAAATAAACCAGTCAAGGAAAGAAACACGGCTAAAAGTATGTATAGTAGCAGAATTATTCTATTCAAAAGAGCGACGTAGATATAGGTACGCTGTGACTACACCGTGCCTATACAATGCTCAAACGCGATTGTCAGATTTTGGTAAATTTTCACCAATTTATATGCGTGAGACATTTTTGAGTCGAGAAATTCGTGAGAAATCTTCTGACTCTGTCACGCGAAAAATTGCAAGACTTATAACGTGAAAACATGATTTCGAAAGGCATGAATAAAAGGTATGAAAACAGGGAGCAGGACCATGAGGATTCTGGAATACGAAGGGGACACGGTGGAGTATATCGAGAGTCTCACGACCCTGAGGTCTCAAGACGGCGCGGGGCGACACTCAGCTGAGAAACCACGTTCTATGTAATAACAACCCGACTGCAATTTGCTGTTAATAACTTGATAAACGCTTTATACCGAGAATGCGAGACACCTCGCTGACCCCAGCGTCATGCCACGCGAAATCGCTCGACCACCTTTTAAGTAAATGGCAAATCAAAATTAAATTAACAATTACGGTCTTGCAAAACCACGTTGATCGTTTTCATGGCTGATAAACCGTGAGCCTACTACCAGCCCGGCAATTCACTGGCGGTCTCTCCTCTATCATTTAACCAAAAACGATATAAATTTGAAAAATCATTCACTGAAGCCTGCAGCAACCCCGGACCCAATGCAATCAAGACGTACCCTATATACGGTGGAAACTATGACTATAACCGTAACTTAAATATAAAATCCAAAATGACGTCGTAAACATTCCTTCCGATTAATATACCTTTCATTTCGTTATGACGGACCAACATCAAAGCCTGACGCGTTAGAAGAACAAAAGCCAATGTTTAACAGATTAGCGGATGATGGTATAAGAATCTGATGGAACACGCAATTAGGGTCTAATACGGCTTAGTGCATCCTAGTCCATCCTGATCCTGAACCGAAGAAATTGCATATGCTGGGTTTAGTTATTGGATTTATAAGAGACTTCGGCTTCTTTCGCAAAACGGAAAGCATAGATATACATACGGCTAAGAGATAGAGCAGTGGACTGTCGAGCGTTGGTGGTCCAGACCACGGAAACGATCATAGAGCTTGACTAAGATACCAAGTACCCACTAGAAAGGAGCAAATAATAAATAGCAATATAGTAAAGAGTTGAAGACATCTCATTAGGGCGTCATAAGATAGCATTACGCCTCTCGGCGCTCCGTTACTCCAGCTTCTAGGCTGCGGTTACCGCTTGGGCCGATGTCCAATCGTTAAATTATGCTGCGTAATTTATAATATATTATCCTCCGACTTCCGGTATGCGGTAACCCACCTGTACCGCAACATAATTTCCCGCTCTTCAAATAGAACACGAAATCAATGTCGTTTGGGCAATTTTTTGAGTTTTTAACACAATGAAACAGCGAGAGGAACAGAAATGCAGTTTTGAAGTTTCTCATTGTTTCGCCTTTTGAACTGCAGTATCTTGGAAAGGACATATGAACTGCACTTGCGTACACCTGACTGCAGGCGATCTTTAGTTGTAATTTTTCATAGACTTGATTATACTTAATTTCGCGGCACCTCGCCGACCGTTCGTTAAAGAAGTGAAGTAATTTTCTGAATTTGCATAGCATCGTTACCGAGCACATGGTGACTAAAAAGCTCGTCTAGATTAGGTATGTATCCCAGGCAGGTAGTCCATGACAAAATTAAGTTGCGGTTGCGTGTTTCACCACGCGCCCCTAATTTCTGATCTGTACATCGATAGTCCCGCTTAAGTATATGGCTCAACGCTGGGTGGAAGAAATTTAGAAAATTGTTGTTAATTGAAGAATATCGTGCAGGGGTGCCCTGCGAGTTCGACAGGAAGAGGACAATTAATCGGTTGTTGCAGGTAGTGGCAGGGGGTTGAAAATAAAATAAGAACCGCTTTATACACGTCACGAGTTTTAATTCCCCGCGGCTTTATACTGGAAACAAACGAATCAACATCAACCATGATCATTTATTACGTAATTATTGAACTCTTTCTGTATAAAAGCTGTAATAATTCCTCTCGTGGAATATGGTAAGTGACATTAACACCAACTGCACCGCTATTCGAACTCGACAAAGTCCGCGTGCGAAGATGACAGGAAGGAAGTTAAGCCAGGTCTAATTAGTAGCCTTGATATCATATTCCCCTAAGCGCATTATAAGTAGAAAAAAAACAAGGAAAAAAAAAAAAAAAAAAACAAGAATGTCTCATGAATTATTCAACGAATTACAATTACTATACTGAACTGCTAAAAAGGCACGACTTCGAAGTACAATGACAATTAGCAGACAAATATAACAATATACTTATATACTTCTTTTCTCGGATTCCCGTTTTTGTAGAGCAGAATTTATTACAATCACACGGAATATGAAAAGTCAAATTTTCATCAGATCTCCACGATTTGAAGTCCGGAAAACTACTAACTTAGATGTGATTAGATTTTGGATTTAACCGGTTCAGTAGTTTTCAAGTTATATTCAAAAAACAACATTTTGAAGAATAGTTCATTTGATGATATCTCGAGAACTAATCAACAGAATTCTATGATTTTGGTCTCAGTCGATGAAATTCGCTTCACTTGAAATCCGATTAAATTTCGGAATCAATGGATCCACCAGTTTCTGTGTTCGACGTAAAAAATCATCTTTTCGCTCGTAATACATTCCTCTTTTTTTTTAGACTTTTGAAAATCCGGGCAGAAAGTTCTAGGGCTGGCGTATCGAAATCAGCGAACTTACCAGCTCGATTTTCGATCAGCTGTCTACTTCTTCAAGCATGCTATAACTCAGCGAGAACTAATCGACCCGGTGCAGTGCAGCCATTTCTAGTTTGCTTATTCTTACGAAAAGAGAAGCTATTGTACCACGGTAGGTGAAATAGCGCATGTGCGTGTGTGTACGCATAGTAGTAGACGGAAAGGAAAGAAACGAAAGGAAAACAAGCCTGGAACAGTTAATTTATGGCGACAAATTTCTGTTAGATGTGCGCAAAGCAGTAAGTAGGAAAGATTTCACGATGGTAACAATTAGTGGATCGGTGGCAGATCTTGATATCTTTCAGGTTACCATAATCTTGTACTTAAGATCGGCCGACAGCGGGGAAAACGTAGCTGGTAGCGAGTGTGGTGAGTTCGAAATGCGTAAATATGTGTGTATCCTACCTACATGATACGGCAAGCGCATCGAGCGCAAATATAAATTAGCGAAACGGTTAGCGGCGCTTCTATCTGGAATTGCTATAAGCCGGCATCAAAGTGAGGAAAGCTGCAGATATAATTTCAAGATTTTATCACCAACCGCAACGACGTCTTCAGGTCACAGAAACAAATTCATTGCCTTGGCCTGGAAAATAAGTGAATACAAAGTGTCTAATTACTAAGAATCCTTCGCACGGTTGGTACAGGAGCCGTCTAGATAGTAGAAAATGATTTTAAACCAAAGTACCTTTCTCGCCTTACATTTTATCGTATTTATACATCCTGTCAACGGCTTAGACACCTGTCAGTTAATATTTATTTAAAAATTTTCTCCCCTGCAACAGCCCTTCGTATGAGTTAATCGAGACGCCTCTTCACCGCCTTGTTATTAATGCGTAATTGAATGTTGCCATTCATTACCCATACATTATATTCCAACTCGGGAAGTAATTGAAGGTCTGTTCATATCGCGTTTCAAATCCTCGCAGATTAAAACTCTGCAACCTTACATATACGGTATACGGTTGAAATAATTTTCATCGCAATTACAGTAACTGCGCTTTAAATCCATCCCTCATACGAGTTCGATACCCACTTTCGAGCGCGACCTTGGCTTAGGCACCGATAATTCCCGTCCAGATCGCGGGCACTTTACTTCGACTTAGGAGGAAACTTGCATAAATTTTGCCAATGACTCGTTCATCAAGTGTGAACTGACCTTCACATCCCGTGTGGCAGAGAGCCGGGAGTCCCACACGACGAGATAGGTATACGGCGTGGAAGAACTCATGAATATTCATGATATCTCTCCTCCGAGTATGGAAGAAGGAGCGTGCATTGCTCCCAATTTGTCACACACCATGGAATTATCCCATTTTGTTAATAAAGTAATATTATACCCGGGAATCGCGACGGGTGATTACTTTTTAGTTACTTCTTATAAACATCATTATGCAAGCTGAAACGATGGTAGTAATTGTGGAGCAGATTGGTCGACTCCTGGTGCATCCAGCAGGTTATTGCAGGTGCCATGCCATGCGATGCTTTGCCAGCACACGGCGCGTCGTCATCCACTCCACCAAGTAACGAGACACAACTTTATTGCTCAGTTCCTTGTTACCGGTATCCCGTCGTAAAAAGGAAAGCTCGGATCGCGGAAGAAACAGCCATTGGTTTTCACTCTGCATTTAAATCCGGACCCGATCTTGTATCTGAACATATATATTTCTGTGTCTACCTGTATGCTGATATAGCTACCTGTCGACGTCTCGGAAATTATTCTTCTTTCTTCGTTTTTGTACAATTTATTTTCAGAACAACTCATTACACTTAATTGCGCGCTGACAGTATGAGACTTCGTTCACCACCAGCTTTCCCTAGTTGGTTATAGTTCTGGTTAAATACCGATCGACAAATTAAATCCCATAAGGAATTTAGATTGAAACTAGGAAATCCACGACGTTTCATTTCAATTCTAGTTTCATAAGGTAGGAGACTTAATTTATACCTATCGCTTCACTTCTTGATGTTAAAAGTTCAAGTGTAGGCGTATCTGTACGTCTAATGCACACGGTGTAAATAGAAATCCTACACGCCTCTAACAATCGTAATTGCACATCAGTCCAGAAACGATTCGAGTAGATTCAAGTATTTCAGACCTTTATCCCGCAGCCACTACTGTATCGCTCAGATTCCAGAACACTAATGCCTTCATTTCAATTAATTTCACAACGTTACTTGATTTTGCAATAAACGACTCAAACATCTTACCTCTGCGCAAAACGACTCAAGTATAAATTCAAACTATACGTTTTTCAGTCTTCTGTCCGAAATTATACCACCTTTAATTTTCGTCCCTGCGGACTGATCAAGTTGATTTTTTCGTTTTCAGATTCGAGTTTACGTCAAAGAGTCTTCCCGCTGTGAACGGCGTCCTTCTAAAGCCGACGGTGAGTGCCTATATATATTTATATCGATTACTTTTCCCATTGCTATAGGATATCTACTGTACTTACTTACGCATTTGTCGAGATGAGATAGAAGTGTAAAAAAAAAGAAACAAAAATCCTGGAGACTAGCGCATCTCTGATGTCCAAGTAGAGTGGGCAGCAGAGATACCCAGTCGATGGTTAACACGAGCAAGCGTGGCCTGTTCCTCGCCTACGCCATCCATATAGTGGCGATTGTAGAATTTATTGTCAACTGAAGTGAAACCTACGCGCAAAATACCGTCGCCAACTGCACAAAGTCCGCAAAAAAAAAAAAAGAAAAAAAATGAACAGAACCGCTCCTCGCCGCGAGCGATCGAACTCACCGTCCCGTATCGCCTTCACGCGACAAGACACCACGGAGACAACGATTTTACTGGACATACATAAATGCAACGCATACCTGGTACACTTGCCGAATAAACTCTCTCCATTTTCACAACACTCGAGATCTCACGGGAGCTGCGTTTCTCTTGAATCATCAATGCGTTTTACTTGTCACGAACCGATCTCTGATCTAATCCCAAGTACGGCGCCTCGTCAAGTTTCTTGAATTAACAAGAATCCGTCCATTCAATTCATATGCTCATACGTAGAAACCAAAATCTGAACATGTGCGTCGAGAATGGATGAGGTATTTCGTGAATCGTGCGTGACGTCCTTTGTCAAGAATGCACCCGAAAATATGGTACCTTCTCTGAAAAGTTTTCAAGATTGCATGTATCCGGGAAAAGAAGGTTGTTGAATTATTTGTGAATTTTTGTCAATATCGCGTAAGGAACGCATGGAAAGGTTCGAAAGACGTGACGATTTTGTCGGCCAATATGCCGATGTCTGGTCAGAACTGGGATGGCGTGCAGCACGACCTGTACGAGTTCCGTGGCGCTGATCAACGATTCAGTCGATGTAAGTTGCATCGGCGGTTACATCACCCGGTATCAACGCGGCGATGGAGCAACACGACGAGGCTGGCACAGGAGTCTGAGGGGTGCGTGTCGGGACATGGCTTGGCCATTAGATGCACCAGAGTTCCATCAAAGTGCTGCTAGAGATTCCGTATAACTCGATCGCAACAATGCCGGAGACTAGCTGAGGATTTCCACGCTTCCTGGATTCGCGAACCTATACCTACCTACCCGCATTGATGCTTTGACTCTATGATGAGGAAAGGTCGACCAGAATCGCATCGTAGTTCAATATCACGGATGCTGGAGATGATCTTGACGAAGGTCAAACGTGGCGAGGCCAAGCCGAGATAGCATACCCGTTGCAGTTACCACCTTCCCGGTGCCGCGGTGGATCGCGCATAAGAATCGCTTTCCCATTGCCTGATAGAACTCGAACTTCGCCATTTTCTTATTGGATATTTATCGGCCGATCGCGCGGGCTATATGGAATGGATGAAACTTGGTTTACGCGGACTCTCCGAGGTGCGCTGAACCAGGTATACCTCATTAGGGTACATCAAAGTTCCCAAAGTAACCACGGAGAACAACCCAAGTCCATTGAGGATCTTTTTATCTGCAATTTGACGACATCCACACGTGGACGCGGAGCCATTCCTACAGTACATTCAATTAGAAACTCAAGTTTTTCCTAACATTACGGAACGCAATGCGTCTTTGCGACACCGGGCAGACGCTCGTACCTCGGCGACGGTATGTTGTCAACAGCGAACAAGGTGTTGATAAAAAGAAGTGCCTCGAGGACCAAGGTACGTGTCGACGCGGTGATCATCCCGGTGATCGTTGATCGTGACCAGAACCGCTAATGCCGCGGCTTGTATCGCAAAAAGGCTTCAGCCGGCTCGTAGCTGCTGGACCGGGTCCAGCTCCAGGTCTTCTTCCCTCGTGAGGACAACCAAGAACCAACCCGCCCAGAGTGTAAAGTGTATAGAAGTTCATGTAGCTTGTATAGTGCGGAATCAGATGAAAAAATTGTACGAAAGAAGCGTGACTGCGCTTCATGCGACGAAGTGGCTTCCGTCGTCGCCTTTTTTCCTCGTCCTTCTGTTTCGCTTTTCTATCTTATACATTTCTGATTCCATTGCTGAAACCGTGTCGAGACGAGGATGGGTGGATCGTGGCGACGACAGCTGTCCTCGATAATTTGCCGAGGTCACTAACCTGGCTGGGGAGGAGTAGGAGGAAAAAAGATCCCTTGAATAAGGCGCGGATAGATGGGAAGATATTTCGCAGACTTAAAGACAGTTTCGTGTATGCACGTTATATACCTTGCCGAGTTCGGGATTCCTTAGTGCAGTAGCTTTCGCTGGAGACTAGCAGATAATTCCCGTTCAAGTGCTCTTAGAGTAGCTCTGCACGCGAGAACGAACTCCTGGTGGCCGCTTGTCAGCGTTATCTCCGGTCCCCGACGACGTCCACTGTGCCTGAGTCTACCCGGTGCTTCGTACACGCAGGCCTCCTTGGTCCCAAGTCGCCGTGTCTTTGGGTGATGTATATCGAGCGGTTGGCGACAATCATCAGTTCACGTGTTTCCAGAGCCAATTACAAGCCTTATACCTATACGCAGAGCTGCGCGTGCGATCCGGACTCTATAAGACCGCCGCTTTTATCTCCGAGGATATTTACACCGGTCTCTTGTTCATTAGGACACTCCGAGTCCCACACCGAAAACTGGCCATCTCGCGTGCGAAGGATTCCCTCCTTGTTTCCTTATTCAGTATATTTCTGCCAGGGTGGTCCAAAACTACGTGCTCTTGATTATTTGCCATAGTACGAGTGCCCCATTAGTAGTTAAAAAACGAGGGAGCAAATTGGCTGAAAGTTCTACCGGATCGAAGAATGTTCAGAGAGCTTATTACCCATATCCAAACGTTCGACGATTGTATTGTATCTTTCGGACAATATCACTCAGAATGAAGAACAAAATCAGTTACATAGATTCAGGAGTTCGTCAGAAATTGTTTCTTGACCTATATACGACAGGGAAATTTCCTTCCAGGAATTTGCCAAGTTGATTTTTGACGTATAGGAGACTTGTATTTCGCGTCAATTTTTCCGCGAGGAATAACATACGTCACATTGATAAATCGAAGACTTTATATTTATTATTATTGGCTACGATCGAGGATGTATTTCCGTGTCCCGATGGGCGCCTGGAGGCGCGGTTCACCTCGCACTCCATCTGACTCGGAGGTATTTGATATTGACTTCTCCAGGCGCCGCTTTGAACTCCTGGCACACCAGACTTTGCCGCTCCCGCCACCCTGGACCAACCCAAACCACCCCCTCTGGCCCGTAGTATGTTTAATTAAAAAGCTTCGTACGTAGAGTATCCCGGACCCGGACCCCGGGCGGGATCGACGTCGACGTCGACGTTGAAGAAGAGGGAGGTATGGGTCAGGGGAGAAACTCCAGATTAGCGCTGCTACCGCTTGTATCAGTATGCGTTTGTGTTTCTGTTTGTATTCGTGGCTGTGCAATGTGTGCACAGTATCCACCCGCAAGTAGAGAGGGTATAAATACGTCTGGTAAACCACGACTAGCTGGAGATACATGTATGTTAATTGTTTCGAGTCGATGTTTAACTGGTTCGAGAGGTTCTTTGACCAGCAAAGCTGCGGCAGAGGCACGGATAGCGCGATTGGCCCGCTTTGATCGGAGGCAAATGAAAATAGTTTTGTAAGTCCAGTTCAGAGACGATCGACTGTTGCTTTTTGCTCCTTTACTTTATTGCGGGTCCGCGAGATCGCGGGCGATCTTCAAGTATGGCAATTAGCTTACTTGAGATTCACCGAGAAAATACTTCATGCTTACTTTATATTTAGTTCAACTTCTACTTAAATTTCTTGCTTTACTCAATTTTATACAAACTTTTTCGCATCTCGTCTCAAGTTTCAGTATACCTTAAGTAAAGCACCTGTACATCGATCGTTCGTCGAAATATCCTTGGCTCTTTTCCTCTTGACCTGTGAAAAAAAATATTCCAACTTCTTCGCTCTTCATTTATCGCAGGCTTCTTGGCCAAGCTAAGAAATAGATTAAATATATCCTGTCCTGTTTACGCACGGTCTATTTGCGGTAAACGCTAACTAAGTAGCGTTTTTCAGTTTTTAAACAATAATAATAATTACCCACGAGAGACTTCGTTACCCTGCATTCGCTTCTGCCAGCTTCTATTCTTTATTTATGGACAAGCTCATTATTTCTGTGCAGGTAAGCATATGAAAAATCCCTACCCCCATTTTTTTTCCCTTGGTCCTTCCCTTCTCCCTTTTATACCACCTATACCGATGTCCGCCACCCACCAACCTGCAAGCGCGTCTCGCTTTTTAAATTAGCTAGCTCCGGGAGATTTCGGCAGACGCAAATTCACCGCCATTTGCAAAGTTGTTTTTTTTTTTTTTCCTTTTTTCTTTACTTTCCTTTACTTCTCTGTTCTTTTTTATTTCATCTTTTTTCACCTGTGTTTTTCTTTCTTTTTTTTTTTCCTTTTTCCTCTTGTTTCCTTTCGTTTTAACTACTGCGGGTATTCATAAAGGGACGAAAGCTCATCGCTAGCAAATAAACCTGCCAGAACGACTCACCTTCCTTCGCTTATTCGTTCATTTGCTCTCGTTAATATTCATCCCTCAACGATACCGAACGTTGCTGCTTATGCTTCTTTCCAGAATTAAAAAAGTCAAGCTAAGTAATCCGTGCCAACGAAATTTCTCTGTTATATCGCCTGGTTATTAAAAATCAATGATAATTCGGGAAATCTGATCCGATTAAATCGTCGAGAAAACACTTCTATGTTATTATAATAGCACAGATGCCATAAACTCGTATAAAGCAAGAAGAAGACAGTCTAGATAACGAAAATAAGACTTCTGCCGCTGCAGCAAGAAAAGAGACATCTTCTTATCTCCAGCATATGCAGCAGTGCAACATAGAGTCACGCATTTTAGAGCAGATAAGGTCGAAAGTCCTGCGGGAAGAGGACAGTTTATGAAGATTTGATGTGACTGGTGACTGTGACAACTTCTCTGCGAAGGACCGACGAATAAAAGGGTTGCCGACAGAAGTGGAGATCCGAGGACGAGGATAGGCGAGATTTCATCTCCCGAAAAGGTCCGCGGAGTGGTAGTGTTCCTGCGAGGTAAACATATTTCTTTTAACCACAAATCTAAAGACTTGTGAAAATTGAGAATGAGATGCGATTGCGAGGGAAGTCAGTTTCCGACGAAAAGCTCGGATTCTGAGTAAGAAAAAGTTTCCAAGAAGCAGCCTGTGCGGACCACGCGAAACGCGGGTCGTTGAAGAACCCCGACGCGACGCCACGGCGCCTCCCCCAAAAACCGAGACTGTTCATAATCCGTGCAAACAAGGTAAGCCAACAGCCGCAAGGATGGGGGCGACAGGTTTAAACAAGATTATCAAACGATTAAAAGAATTTCCTCCTCGCCCCATCCCCTTCCGCCAACTAGGGGAGTAACAGATCGGAGATTAGCCCCGGGTTCTTCCTTTGTGCCACGATGAAAACGGCTTGTCTCAAAGAACCGGGATGGATACATTTTTAATTACCAACTACCTCAAATATCACTCCTCCGCGGTATTCCTCGAGTTTCTTAATTAAATGTCTCAATGCCGTTTCGTTGGCTCCAGATGGGAATCGGGGGTGAAAAGTATGCGCGATCTGCACTCTGGTCAATCCACCCAAAATGCGTGGTTCAAGTGGTTCCAACAGGAACTTAAAGTACAAGCGAAAGCATGTAGACTACAGAAATTGATATTTAACGAGCTAACTAGCAATCAGAGAGAATTATGAAACGGGGAAAGCTCGAATCCTGTAAAGCAATTTCATTGTTGCGATGTGAGTTGGCAAAAATTCAATTTATCTTTCGTATTCTTTGAAGACGCAGCAGGCAAGCCTGAATTAATTTCTATACATTCTCATACCTACTTACGCCGGAGTAACCGTTGAGGATAAAAAATTCTTATTATTATAAACGTTATTATGATTATTACCAGAATGGCAATGTGGCGGATATTAGTCACGCGGTCATGGACTAGCCAAGTAGGTATCTAAATTTGAATATAACAACGGTGTAGCCAGAATCGAACTCATACTCAGTACGGCATGGGCATCGTGCGCATAAAGTGGTGAGATACATATCTATGCAGTGGGGTCGGTAGCTGTGAAACCAACGCGTTCTCTTTGCTTGGAGACACGTTTATGGTGCGAATTATAATTTCGCAAATTATTGCTCACGGCACGGTAAAACGCGTTTGTATCTATTTACGTGCTCGCAATTTCAATGCGACGACACCTTCCGCCCCAAGTACTACAAAAGCCGAGAACTGAACACTCGGTTCCTTCACTCGCTTATATTTCATCCCTATTTTGCTTTTCGTAAGAAAAAAACAAAATTGACATTCTAAACTCACCCTATGCCGGAGCTCATAGTGGAGTTTATTTTCTTCCTTTGTATTTTTTTTTTTTTTTTCCGCCTATTTAGCTTTTCGTCCGGTTCCTATCTCGTTCGACAAAATTAGGTAAAAAGTCGAGTCAGTCGTTAGGTGAATATAAAACCAGCCGGAGGACTCGAGGCTGTTTTATATATGTGATCTATTATTCAGCTCATGGAATAGTTGAAATAGCAAACAGGAGTGTTTGTAACCGAGCCATAGGTGAACCGGGTGGTCAAAGTAACCGCAAAAACTAAAATATTTGTAGGGAGCATTGCTGCTGACCGCGGTCCGAAACATCATGTCAAATACTTGACCAGACTCGGTGGTGCGAGGCGGCTGAAAGTATAAATTAAGAAAAAAATGCGTCAAAGTAAAGTTCGTACAGTAATCCGTTAAAATATGTCACACAGTTTAAAACTATGCGCTTGACAGCCCATGGTAGAAATGGGGAATGAGTGGGGCTGGTATTAGATATCTCTTGTCGGTGGTGCAGGATCGGAGAAAAAGGAGGACTGTATAACACATGGCTCTCGTCCATGGGTGAAGTGTGATCGCTCTTTGTCAGTACGACGTGTCGCAGGCAACAGTCACACCGAACTTTTGATCGATGTCTCCCCTTCGTTGAACCTCTAATAAGAAGAACTCAACACTCGACCGATATACATACAGCAATCCGTTATCCAAGGCGAAGAATTTTCGCACGATTGTCTTTCGGTTTTATTTTTATTTTATTATTTTTGTTGTTGTTATTTCCGACCAGATGCTACGTCGCGGAAAAACATCCCTGTGATTTAATGAGCCAAGTGCAGTCTAACCGTGTTCGCCTTCACCCCAATGACATTCCGCGCCTGGACGAGGATTATAAATTATTTAATCAAGCCAGCAGTAGCGGCGGTTTCTATTCGGAGAAGTAGGCAAAAAGAAAATATTTGCCCCATTATAAAGAGCGAGGCGTGTTGGGCCAAGGGTGAGAGCGATAGAGAGAGAAATAGGGCGAGGTTGAACTCGGAGGGTGAGTACAGGGGAGGGTGGCCTCTGGCAGTAATAAGACGGCGGCATAGTTTTAACTTCTCTTTTATGTCGGCATTTTCCGCGGTGCTGCTTTGTGCGAATGAAAGCTCAAATTGCCGGAGCGCCTTCGGGGAGACATTGAGACACGATGAAGACGCCTCACCCCCAGCGCCCACCCCATACTAGGATAACATTTTCTTTGACTCTCTGATCTCTTCGGGCTTCTTAAGTCCTGCGTTCCGCCGCGTTAGTATTGATTCCGGTCTTATTCGTTCCGCCTATAAAATACACGGGTCAAATCTTTCGAGCTTTACGTTTTTTCCCACATTTGTCAAGATAACACCGCGGCCGCTCTCATAATACAACTTACGCAATGTACAATTATGCTTTGTACATCTACCCGGGAAAATGTCGCTCGAATATATGCGAACGATATCGCGAAAGGATGAGTACGATAAAGACAGATATACCCGGAGAATGAGAGAATGAGAAGAACCGAACTATGGGGGGATGAGTCAGTGCGCAGTGTGTACAGTACGGTTTAAGATGCGTTATCGAATGTTTTATTCATAAGCATAGAACAAAGCCCGGTGTTTATCCTGAGGACATCTCGCCACTGCAGCCCGGTAGCTAAGTGTACACAACACTACAGGTATCGCAGTGTAGATACCAAGTGGGCTCTTTTCTGGGATCGTGTGGGTGCAACGGCAGTAGGGTATTCAAAACGTGGATCGCTACCAACCAGGCCAACCACTTGTGGGTCGTCTGAATTGCCCTAATAAAAATGTTCCACCACTTCTAGGGGAGACTCGGGGAAAAAGCGAACCAAGACGCTCGATCGACGTGGAAGATAACGACAACCGTACACGGTAGCTATGGGGCCAGACCGCATCTTTGTCACTTGTCACTTCTAACCCAGGTGAACAGGGCTCATCCAAACGTGAATGAAACTATTAAGAGCTCTCCGCCAGTCATTGGCATTAAATCCTACGACATATCGTCAAGAGGATTCCTATAGTTGCCAATAAGACTTGCGGAAACCCGAAGAACAATCCAGTAGATCAACTCGATTCGAATATAAAAACTTCCGAAACATACGGTGGTAGTAAACTTTTACACCATAATGATGTTCAGAGTCGTGTGCCCCGATACAGAAAGATGATAAGGTGAAGTTTACAGTCGATGAGATTTTTCATTTCCGTTTCTAGTTCGGAAGTCCATCTCGTCGAAGTTTGTAACTGAACATTGATACTCTTATTCATCATAAAACCGCAGAGCCATAATCCACATTAATTCTGGCATTTCCATTTTGCTCGAAGATCCGTTACTCTTATTCGTCTACTCGTGTACGCAGAAACTACCGTGGAAGGAAGTTGTACATAACTATTTTATAGCGGATATTACACGACGTTAGTCGGTTATATGGAAATTTTTTGAAACGGAACCACGCAGCATATACCATGCCCACAATTTTTCGGTACTAGTTTCACTAATTCCATCCTCGCAATCGCGAGCTATTGAATTAGTCGCTGGAGTCATATCCGAAATTTCGAAACGAATCTGTCGGGAATAAAAAATCGAAATTCTCAACATGGATACTATGGATTGTGAAATAGATATTACGGCTACCCTTTGCCCCGTTAATTGTCATATCGCATCTCCGAGAGTGCGAGGTAGGCACTATACGCGCGTGGGCGCAGGGCGAATCGTTTTGATTTATGACAACCTCAACCAGCCAGCGTTGGGTCCGAGCTCTAGCAGCGTTCGCCGATAGCGTCAGAGGCACATAAGTCATCGCGACTTTCCCGCAGAGGGTCCTTACTTATATTTGCGATACGAGCTGGTCTAGCGATCTCATACCACTTCCACACCGTTCTTACTTCTATTCCTAATCTTCTTTCGACCCCCATTATCGAGACGAAGGTCCAATTATAACCGTGGCGATACAGAAGGAATTATAATTGACTTATCGAAGTGGGATTTAGACTTTCGATCGTAAAATATCGCTGTCAAAATTTCATCCGATAATGTAACTAGTTTCACTGCAGCATTTCTCTCTTCTTCGGGATCAGATCTCTAGACCTGCAGCCCACTGCTCGCTTTGGCATGATAATACAAATAGGCTGGATTTTTGCTGCATTCATCTTTGAGTTAGATAAGACTTGCGTTTTATTGAAACAGACTTGTGGCTGATAACTTACTGAATATCCAATATTCCCTGGTAATCTGATACTGCTTGATACGCTAGTTTGATACGAGTCTACTTCCTGTCTGCGGCTGATTGTGAGCCCATCCGTTCTATCTCCAGCAAGTAAGCAACATATTATTCTGTCTCTATGGGCGATAGACGAGCGAGGTGTATTTTTTAAAAACAACCAGCATGAGCCGTGAAATTTCAACTTTTGCGGACGTCAGTCGTTGCAATTATCGTTCTTGCAAGAGACGGTGGTCAGATATAATGATGGGAAGAAGTAATCACGTTGTGATATTTTAATTCTCAGAAATCAAACCTGTATAGTCTAATTATTCGTGGACTGGGAAAAAAGTGATTACTACAATGATTACGAGGAAAGTAGACACGGTCCTCGCAGCAAGGACTTCCCGTGGCGTTCCACTGAATCTGATATACCTATCAGATCATCGTCATGGTGTAAATAAGACATTCGATCGTTTTCGTAATAAAGTTCAAAAGAAAAAAGTTACATAATTGGGGATAAACCCAATTCAGACGTCGATTTTATATCCGACGAATAAAAGGCGGCTATAATCGGGCGTAGCAGTACGTTGGACTCGGTGAGATTATGTATTATGTATTTTCTGTCCACCTCCTTTCCAGCCCCATTTAGACATCTTGACAATTATCTTTCCAGTTGCTAAGAAGCATGTAATATTCATGGCAAAGACGGCAGTCGGAGCGCGTCCACCGGTGGCACACAATACTAGAGATTCCGAGATTGCGCATTCACCGTGACACTAATGCCGGTAAGGAAACGGTACTAATTGGAACTGAATTAATATCGAGGACCGGCAGGATTATTCCGGTCTAATCTGTCCTTAATCAGGCCTTGTGTTTGCTTTTCTGATTCCTAAACACAACATGAAACAGCTCCACAGGTTGTAACGGAAATGGGTATACCTGCAGGGTGGGCGTTTGTTCGAGAGTGAAATTGATCGGCTATAACCTTTCGATATTCCTCTGTACTCGCTGTTACAATTATTTACTAATAACGCGTCACGCGATCTGCCTTTTATCAATGCGGGTAAAAATGATCGATATGTTTCTACAATTGGAACAACCAACGTAGGATATACTATCGAAAACGAACTAAACACCGTTTAAACACATATCCTCTTCCTGGATCATCGACACGGAAGAATGTTACCGATCGCCCCGGGAGGTCACCAACCCGTTACGTGAACCGTCCATAAATTTCGGAACACGCACTATTGAACAGGATAAACGGTCCCTATTTTCGACCTGAGGGAACATATTGGGAAAAATATGACAGCGAATTGCCAAAATTAATGCGGGTGATGTCGTATTTTAGTGATCGTCAATAATTACGAGCAATATGTGAGAAAGTTGTTCAGAATTTCTGAATCAGATGGACTAGGACGAATTTTTTTCGGACCTTTTATGCCCCTGGAATAAATTCCATCCTGAGGGAGGTTCGAGTTTGGTACAATTATACAGGAATTTATATAGTGCCGGGTTCTAGAGCAGGTTACGATTTTTTTCGACCCCGTGTGATTTTTGGAAAGTTTAGAAAATTAACTTTGCCGAATTCGGTCCCAAGCGATCCCGGGGTTCTTCTAGAATCGGGTTAACCTTTCGGCTAGGAGGCTATGTGGCCCGTTTTTCGGACATAAATCAATGTGACGTGAGGGACGCTGCTCCGAGACGAGCTTTAGGTTTGATCTAACGTTGCCAGGGTGCGTATTAACGGATACTCCGGCTATAATTAGAGAAGATCGCGGGACAATCAACTTTCTGATGAGAAACCGAAATTTGACCCGGCCCGCTGTGAAGAACAAGCTGAAGAACCCGCGCCACCTGTGATCGACAACCCGGTGGAACAGTGACGGAGTTTTTTACGTACGAGACCCGGCTTTACTTTCATGCGATTTTTCGACGATTTCTGACAATCGATAAGATCTATGAATACGAACGAGCCAATCGCGCAAATAATTCGGCCTGGTGATTGAAGATGAAAATATGCAACGCCGGAGAGTGTTCAATACCTGGATCTTCATTGAAAATGATTTACAACGGGTCGAACACCGTTGGTACAGCCCTGGTCACGTAAACGTCTAGTTAAATGGAAATTTGCCGCTTGAAAAACTAAGGATACCCAAAGAACTAACGAATTCGGGCGTCCTGGGTTTGACAGATGGGTGAGTTATACCCGGGCGCCGAGACAACCGCTAATTTAGTTAGACGACGATGAGACCACTGCGATAATAACACCCCGGGTCATCTCTCGCATTAAAATGCACCAATAACAATGCTTAAAGCCAGACTCTGTGATTATACGCGGATAAATCTCGCCGCGGTAGCTATACAGCGCTGGGTATATGCGCGCTTGGCTACGCTCTAGGTCTCGTCTAATGCTTGCCCGGAATTTCTAGCTGCTCCTTGGAAATCTTTATTACGCTTCCGTGAACCGTTGAGACTCACCCGGGTGGTTTTCAGCTCGATTCGGGACAAGTCTGCAGCGTAGGCTTGTTGTTTCTTCCTTATTATAGAGAAGCTCGGTGAGTCAGTATTGAGAGAAGCTTTCCGGCGACCCACTCCGACGCGTTTAAAGGAGTACAATGTACATACATACACCTACATACAGCCTGAAAGGAGTAATCTATCCCAAAATGAGTTTCCAACAATCGAACCTGATCATAGAAGTTTACAATCACCCGTCGAGGGGGTGTATGGATTTCGGGAATTATTTTTCCTCCTTGTACCTTCAAATGTTATTAGAAATGATTTCAGATCTCATTGACTCTGCTTTGCATAGACTGGAATCTATAGAAGAAAGAGTTGGCAGTCACAGGGTAGATTTGGAAGGAATATTCTGAAATCATGTAACTCCGAGGTGAGCCGATAACATAGAGATGATGTCAGAAGAGATATCAGAAGAAGGTGAAATTTGAATATCAGTTTTCTCCAAAATCACATGAATTTAGAAAAAGTTTCGATGAACTATGCGACCTGTATATTACGAGAGTCACTCTTTTTTTCCATACATTAAATGTACGTGAAACAAAGTCTATAAAATCTGCAATAATTTTGAATTATGTCCGAAAACTTTAGTCATCAGATGTGAAGAGATTGAATCAATAGAACATCTCTTGACGGGGTGCCAGTGGTTTGAAACAAAAAATATTATTGCCAAGTTTCATACTCGCCCCTTTAAGGTGCACGCATCTACTGCCTCAGATTAATCATCAGCTTCAAACCGATCATGTATGCCGTTGCTCTGCAGGATTGATTATTAATTTGACAGTTGATTTTCTAATTAAAAGTTATCGTTAGTTTACGGCTCCGTCTCTTTATCCCTTTTCATCGCCCCTCGTCTGTGCTCGTTCTTTTAGTCGCTGTTCTTCGTTCTCCGGCTTCCTTTCCTTCGGAGATTCCCTCTCCAGGTTAAAATGAAAAATCAATGCCTGACGATATTAAAATTTGACGACCGTTGGAAGTAGGTTACTTATGTTCGCACGCTCCACCCTTCCCTCCGGTCTTCGATCTCTCAACCTCCTTTTTCGCCATAGCGTATACTACCCTCTCAAAACGACGGAGTAAGCGGGGGTGGATACTAAATGGCGATAATATTTCACTCGTCCGGGAATTGAGAGACGCTAGTCTCTCGAGATGTACAAAATGCGTAAACGCAAAGTTAAAGTGATCGAAACGCAGCCTTGTGCAAATTTTTGAAGGAAAAAAGAGCAGGAAAGGGTTCGATTTTGACGTAACAATTTTCCGATCATTGCCACTGATTGTGAGCCGAGAATTAGGCATACGTCGCGATAACATCGAAACGAGTTGGTGTATAGATATGGTTATAAATTAAAATGTTTTCCACGTAGAAAAATGAGAAAGCCATAATATGCGAGGCACTAAATGTTAACTGCGGTTTCGGCCATCTCCTAGCTCGTGCATTAGCTTCTTCGTTCTACGCCTCCTTTCTCTCATTCTAATGCGCTGGACTCCCGAGGTTAGGCCTGTTTTTCTTTAGACCTTTAAATTATACCTCGTGGCACAAGACGCAAGAACGTATCCATCCACACGTACCGTGCGAGACGTCTATATCTCACGTTTCAATATATCTCAATTATATCGTAAATAAAATATGACCGTCTAGGTGCGTGCGCCTGGTAAATTGGCAGCCGAGGAGACCGTTGACGCAACCCATTCCTTCCTATAATAATACGTAAATTTCCATGCGTATATGCCATTAGGAACATCGGTTATAACTTTATTTATCATTTTTTTATTTTCTTTTTATTTATTTATTTATTCATTTTTTAATACCCTCGCTGCAAGTCCGCTTCAATTTTCTAAATCAATATTCATACATAAAAAAGATATCTCTTTATGAATTTAATCAGCCTGAAATCGTTTTCACAAAATTCTGTTAAACGTGCGTGTAAATGACGACGATAACGGTAAGCGTGGTTGAAAAGTGGTCAAGACACGTGGGGGTCAGCAAGCGCAGACGAAGGCATCTCGCTGTAGCGGCTATAGATTATGGCGACGTAAATATCGGCTGATATATGATAGCGCTCCGTTTCCTCAGCACGCACGATAGCCACATGAGAAATTGGCAGCGAAAGGCAGTCAGTCGGTTCGTAGATGACTAATTGAAAGGTTATGCCAACTTTGTCTGAGGATTTTAATCTCGGTAATTGTTACCGAGGTCGTGTCCCTGCGACGGTGGAGGTCGTACTATAGTATCCACACGCATGCAGGCAAATCAATCTTCGCAATCATAGTCCATAGATCAGTCCATCGAACGTATCTATAACCGCATAATAATGCGCAATTCTGTTTCCATAGGAAACTATAATATATACGAAGCCTAGAGGACTCTAGCCTCCGAACTCGGGGGCTGATTGGTTCAAATGAAAGTCAGCGCCATCTACGTGGTAAGATTTCTGACCGTCTGATTCGTTGAGGCTTAGGAAGCAGCTTCCGAAACGACGAAGTAGGGATAGGAGAGTTTGTGTTTTAGAGGCAAAAACAAGGCAGGAATACTGTGTTTTCACTTTATTTTGCGTTAAAGCGACAAGTTTAATATCTCCGTGTTGTGCGTTGGCGTCGAGGGGCTGCTCGTATAACTCGGTGTTCCGAGGTGAAACTTTAATACAATTTCATTTGCCTCTAGCTGACAAACCCCTCGGCATCCGCAGTTCTTTACTGCTTTTGAAGGAATACAATTTATAATCGCGAAACCCTGGAGATGCTTTATTCCATGACAAGACTAAAGCATCCCTGCACCGTCGCTACTCCGTCAACGAACTCTCGAGCGAACTAATCAATTCAAGCGGTGAAAAGCACGTCTTGGCAACAAATTATCACTCTCTCTTCTCACGACGTGAATTTTTAAAGCTTCAGCACGGCTGCTGGGGGGTTGAGATTTTAAGTGCTTGCGTCAGCATTTCTTTCCCGGTTTCGAGCTTCGCTAGATGGCGTGGAACGGAGTAGGTATATTAGGTAAGCTCGATACGGTACTGCGACGAAAAGCAACGGTTTTAATGAAATTCATTAGTTTTATGAAACATTTCAAACACGTCGTAGCCCCGGTGTCTCTCGAGACAACGGCGGTGGTGAAGAAACAAATTTTTAAATTAAAGGGAGGAGATAATGTACTAGAAAAGATGTGAACATGGCGCGTTACAGTTCTGCGTGCCTGAGGGGAATATGCCGAAGAAACTGTTCAAAATAGCTAAACGGGGTGGTCTGAAAATTTGGCAAAGAATATTTGATGAAAACATACATCGCGAGACTTTTTCTCGACAATTTTTGGAGATAATTCTACGTTTGGTGAATAATGCACGTTTGTAGAACTGGTGCAGTTGCGAACGATACTCGACGTTCCGTATCCCGGAGGAAATTAGGAGCCGACGCTCCTCGCCTCACACCCTCGCAGATGCGGAGTCACAAATGTAATATTCACGGAATAATACACTCGTACTGACTCCAGTGTTCCCTAGGTCACTTTATTCTTCTTATTTGACGTTCCGATCCAACCGCGTGGACTCCAGCTCGTTTCCAGCTCGAAATTAAAATATTTTAATTAAAACCGCGAACTCGCCGTGGTCTACGTACCGTAACTACCATGTCTCCCTGAAGCGCTCTGAATATTTGTTAATTATCACTCGTCTATACGAACGCTGCGTTATACCCTAACTATGTGCAAGCTACATCATTATTAACGTTTGTATAGGTAATTAATTATGAACAGGCTAATTATCCCGAATACTGACAGCACATGTTACTGCGAACAAATTCATCACTACTTTTTATACCGATAACAAAAAATAAATAAAATAACCAACAGGGAATCCTTTCGCTCCTACAGGTATAATAAATACCCATTTAACTCCCATATAATGCAGGCTTATAGCTATCGGAAAATAACAACCAAAACGATGTTCAAAAAACGTCAAATATTAACCCCGACTATGTATGAACGTGAGGACAATGCCCTTGCAATGGCCATAGAGACGAGCTGAAATAAAAGTTAAAGAACGACTGATTGTGAGTGACAGAAAATATACGATAAAGCAAAGATGACCACTGGCTGGTCCTGCGGGAAGTGAAATTTATTTCCAAAGATCTCTAAACACATACACGGTCTTGGTCGACTCCAGGTAACAATGTTATCTCGCGTAGAAAAAAAATTGAGACGTCAACTTCTGCTTTTGTGAGCTCTTAGACAGCTATATGGTTACAACTGTATCAGGTTTTACGCCACGCGATGGTCAGCAGATATAGTTGAGGCAAACTCGAGGGTAATCAGAACCCCGTGCGCATTGCTTACCTTTTGAACGAATGCGTGTCACTGCGTTCGTTCATGGCTGTGCGTAAGTACCATGCCATATAGTATAGCTACGCGTTACGAAGAGCTGCTGCAGCGGTGGGCAAGGAGGACAAATCGACTGGAAAGAAGAACTATCAGATCTTATCACTGAGGCGATTTCTCATTCCACGCGAAGACCAAAGTCACATTTCTATGCCGGGAAAATTCGAATTAAACAATGAGATTTACTCTTTGTTGTTTACACGGCTACCCACACTTCCCGGATCGTATGACACGCGGTAATTAATCCTCTACCGATCCTTGTACGAGATTTTGAATATTCTACAATTTATCTAATTCTATGAATCGGTCGCTTGTGAATTATTCTCAATACATTCATGTCGGCGTGACCTGAACGAGAGTCTGTATAGCGGAGATTTCTGTATGATAGAAGGTGTGTAACGTGTATGGGTGTTTCTTCTCCCCTAAAATTTCCTCCTCTTCCTTTTTATTTTGCGTCAAAAATTATTTCTCCCATTACCCGACATGAGACGATATCGAAGGTGATCCCCGCTGATGTGCGGTGCGAGGGCCAAACCGCCCGCGCACTCATCATCGCCGGGGTAATCGAGTGGGCGGTCCTCGGAGGATGCCGAGAGGACGAGACTTGGTCTGGGGCAACAAAAACCGATTCTCTGGACGCCACTCGACGCCGAGAACCCCGTGAATCCCTGAGCTACGGTGGCCTCTTTCTCTACTCGATCCTTTAGCCAGGCACACAATTCCCTGCAAGAACGCACACGCGCGTCCTTCCCGATCCTTTTTCACTACCAGCTGTACACAACTCATCGCGTATCTTTTCGTCTTTCGTTTAGGAGAGAAGACAAGGTCAAACGATCGTTACTCAACTACTTTTCTCAGCCAAGTTCTACCTCCGGTGATCGAAACATTACTTTACCGATATCGACCGGTACTGAGTAGACAGTGAGATACCGATTCCTCGATCATTCCGAAGATTCGAAAAAAGTCATCGACGAAGAAAGTCATCTGTAACTAAGTCATTCACAGATCAGTGATCGGGGGTCGGAGATTTTAACCGAAATCGACAAATCAGTTCCGAGTCAGTTCCACGACGGTCCCGGTTCCGCCACTTCCGGTTTCTCTCAATATAGCAAATTACAGATCGTCGGTGGGCGAGTCGGACCAAGTGACTCGATTCGGCGTGGTATCATTGGTTCGAAAATTTTAATAACGTGACCACCGATAGGCCGGATATCCACGCATGTGCGTAGAGATGTCATCGGCGTAACGCGACCCGCACTCTGGTGACATTCTCGTCCTCCTCTCGGCTCGGAGGAAGGACTCTGCGTCCTCTGACGCATGCGCCCCGCGCGAAGAGGAGAGGTCCTTCGAGGGTCGCGGGCTCGAATTTCTAGACTCGAAGGAAGACGCTGGAAGGCTCATCGGCTGATTCCATGGGAAACAGACACCGGGTTACAGCCGGGTACCAAGCGCAACATTTTCATAGCTTGAATAAATCTTGAAGCCGGGATTCAAGAGAGAGTGAGAAAACTGAGAGAGGGACTCGCGGGTGACCCGGGCGCTCTCTGTTCCTAGGATCGATACCAACGGCGCGCGCTGTGTCCTCTTCTGCCATTGGTCATCCCGCAAAGCTAGACCTGCCCGGTTCGAGTTTACGCTTGTGTTCGCCTCGGTGCTGCTCACTTAAAATGCTTCCACTTCTCCTTGCGCGAACCGGAAGTCTCGAAAGCTTCGAAAGCCTCGAAAGCCCGGAATTTTTCCCGATTCAGACTCAATGAAACGTCTCGAGTATCGAGAAACTGAGAACCGTTCCTAATTCATGGATCCTAATGGACATGTAAGACGAGTCAATAGAACGGATCTGTTAATCCTATACTCGATGAAGATCCTCGGTGGTTAGGTTGTCCTCGATTTCTGTAAAGGTCGTACCCATACGGCACAAAAGATCCCACGATGACTGTCAACGCACGGGCGACGAGCTGCTGCGAGGTCTTGCCGTGGCGTGGACGGAAATGACTACTGAATATGGATGAGTCGAGGATCGGACACACTCTCATGCTCACGACGGGGACATAATTGCCTTAATTAACGCTAATATGTTAAATCGCGGATGGTTTCCTTCTTCCATCAAGTAACAAACGTTGGCCGAACGTTCCTCCTACCGAGAAACCCAAGTATGAGAACAACGGCTCGCCGGAACCGCGGCAATAAAAAGAACCGATATTTCAGATATGAGTGAAGCTATTTCATGAGTATGAGGTGGAAAGAAAAAATTTATAATAGAGAATAATAGAAAAAGAGTCAACGTCTGAGAAGGCAATGAAAAACCACGTTGCAGAATGCAGATACATAAATTCATGAGCAAGTAACAACCAGTGACGCCATGCTAGGCTTCCGTGCAGCGAACAGCGGCAATCGTATTCATGAACCGACACGGTAATTAGGGACACTAGCTCGCCTCACAACCGGAAGTCGCCTTAAGAATCCTCCCTCCGCGAGGAATATTGCCGGAAATACTTATGCATTTCGTTCGTTTCGTATATAGGATGTATACCGAAAGAGTTTCGAGTCGAAAAGTCGTTTTAGACGCCTCGGCAGCTCTCTATATTGCTAACTGAAGATCTTGGCTTCATAGTATCGTGCAAGCCACGCCTAACGATCAATTAATTGCAACTTTGTGCGATACTAACTCATCGAAAAATGAACAAAATGAATAAATGAATAAACGGCGTTCCCCCTCGACCTGGAAATAAGAAAAAAAATAGCCGAACGATCGGAGAGGAGATGGCGAGTAATTCATTACGCGAAAATCCCCCGAAGGCAATGATAACTCGGATACGCGTGGGTCTTGACTTCGGCTTTAGTAGCACCGGGAGTTCACGTTCAGTTCGTAACTCTGCCTTGGTGTAATGAAGATATAACCGACCCGACTGTGCCGAGACATCTTTACATTCGCGGCACTCGCTTTCTAGCCTCGTCTCGTTACACACCCGAGCTATCTCGCTCTCTTCAGCTTACGAACCCAGGCGTCGTTGTTAATCAAAGACCGCTTGCGGTATAACGACTCGGCTGGAACTCGGAGACGCCCAGGAGACGCTGCCGCATGATGCAGGACCAACGTGGGCGAGGATGGAACGGGGAGATACTTGCTATTTAAATACTACTTGGATACATATACCTTACAGGATGACAACTTTTTTACCTCAAATTCCCAATTTTCAATCTTACGTCGAAATTTCGTAATTATTGGTACTTGAGTAAGTCTCCCAAAAATTATACGCCATCCAAGAATTTTGAATGGTCGCTCGAGGACTTTCGAAGGTGCTCCAAATTTTGGATAAAAATATTATCATTTAGGGGTCAATCGAGAATTTTTACTCGACCTGTGAATAATAATATTTCTATTTTTGCCAAAAATTTGAAAATTATCGCAAATCATTCGGTTTCGTCCTAGCTACTTTAAAATTGGACCTACACATATATCGTTTCCGGTAATGAAATTGAGTAATCCGCTACACCGTAGTGTCAATACATCCAAACGATCGGAATGCCGGACAAAAAGAGCCGGAATATTGTCAGTGTTCATTTCGAATCGTCTCTAATTAAACGGGGAAAATAATTCTGTTTGCACGGTCCTATGAGTACTCGAGCGTGGAGTAGTTACTGCGATCGGGAAATATGTACATAAATGTGATCAGTATTGGCTGGAAAATTCACGGAACTATTATACCACCGGTGATGAATACTCAGTCGTAAAAATGCACGGTGGATTATCCGGGATGAATTAATTGGAGGCTATCAATATGAGCAATACGCGAAAATTTTGCCATCGCTGCAGTATAGGTCAAGATATGTTAAGTATATCGTAGAGATTATTTGTGACGCGCGTGAGGCTGGAGTGGAATTTGTTGTAAAACGTCCTGTATAAACCCTCCTCGCAGAGTT
This sequence comes from Rhogogaster chlorosoma, assembly GCA_944452935.1. Lineage (NCBI taxonomy): Eukaryota > Metazoa > Arthropoda > Insecta > Hymenoptera > Tenthredinidae > Rhogogaster > Rhogogaster chlorosoma. The sequence continues at coordinate 27,810,298 of OX101797.1, forward strand.
TCTGCTTAAATATATGCATTATAGTTTCGCAAACGTCTGCGAAGACGGAGCGCGTCGAGCACGCGCCACGCTCGCGTCTACTGCAGCAAAAGCAACAGCTACGAGCTCCAAGTTATAATCTTATTACAGATTTACTTATTTTGCGGTATATTTAAACCGGCTTACACCCCCGAACCCCTGGCCTTGCCTTACGTCTAACAAACCGCCGGCTGGAACGCCAGTGAACAATCTGGCCCAGGCTGACGGGCTCGCGAAATTGGCTGGAACGCACTTTTCCATTAAGCCCTTCTTTCACCGTATTATGAATTATTTTCATATTAAAGGATCCGGGGTATCAGACACGAGGCTAATCACACCTCAAGAAAAGGATTGGGATTCGATACTTGATCTTCTTTTTATTTTTCGTCGTATTTCTTCGATCTGGTAGGATTTGCCACCGTTTTTTGACTCCCAAGTCAGTTTACAAGGCTGTGAATTAATCCTGGAAGAAAAATCTGACCGATAAATGAATTCAGCCTGAGTGATCTGGGTAGTCACAGCACGCGGTATAATTCTCCCGCTGCAGCTAATGGCTATAAGCATTCACGGGTAGGTACGCGGTTGGCTGTGTTTTACACGTGAGAATCGGTGAGCCTTTCTGAACAGCTGATGCGTCCAGGATCCTCTCGCAGGGAGACGAATGATAGATCACCATCGGGGCCGGCCTTCCATCAACGTATACCTTAAGTAGATATACATATGGATGTACACCTATCTGCAACTCCCTGCCAAGCACAATGCCGCTATCTCAACGGAAAATAAGTCGAATTCATTGATCGACGATTTTTGTGTCCGCTGACCATGACCCAGCAAGAAAGTTCTCTTCCTTTTTCATTATCCTTAGGGGTTTGAGGCGAACTGATCAGCGGTTGTTTTATTTCACGAATATCCGAATGTTTTCACGTCTAATTACTGTTACGCTTTTAAAAAAACGACTCAGATTTTGGGACATAATTTTTTTTTAAATTTAGGAACGTTCTTTCCAAATTCGGCCAAAGTTTCGATGAACTATGCGGCCTGTATTTTACGACAATCACTTTTTCTTCGGTGGAATGAATCTATACAAGACAAAGTTCATAAAATGTACAATAATTCAGAATTATGTCGTTTTTTTTTTTTAAAGTTTAGAAGTGATTTGAAAAAACACTATTTCCAGGGCGCGATATGATAATTGGTGATTTCACGAAACTTATATCTTAGCCTTATTATCCGTTGAGTGAACCGTTCGAAGGTATGGAGATGTAGACAGCGATGGGCATTAGTTTTGATTAAGGCAATTCCATTAAAGCTTCATAGCTACTCCGGGCTGTAAATTACTAAGTGCGAATGTCGTTAGGATAATACCTGGGCCGGACGAATTAGCTTTTTTAATATCACAGTGGTTGAGAAACCAGCAGAAGGAGCAGCGCGACGACGAAAACGGCAACGAAGAAGGTCGTAGAAAGCCACACCCCATCCAAGGCTAAAAGGATTTGGCAATAAACAACGGTGAGTCTCAAAATTACGCGCAGGCCGTCCCAATCTGCATAAAAATCCCCTCGCTAGACGTTCGCCCGAGCGTCGGGGCTCCCGTGCCTCGATTTCGGGGGTGCAGGCCAATGGATTAACGATGTACCAGCCGAAGAAGAGAAAAAAAAAACAAGATAATAATAAAAATTACAACAGTATAGTCGAATTTTTCGCTCGCGCCCAGATGCTGTCGTTTTAATTACAATTTTTTAAACTTCCTTGGGGATCTTGACGATGTTTCTTCGTAGATGGGGTCGTTAGACGCGTTCCTTGACGCTTCTTATACATGTATTTCGAATTTATCTCAACCTTTGCTTTTCTCTTCCCATAATCAGAACCGGGATACGGAAAGACAGCATGGCGACGTCGTCGCACGGAGTTTGAATTCTCAAGAAGCAGAGCTAGCTGGTCTAACTCTACGTCCCGGTAAGTGTATCTAATTACCGTGGCGTTTGCGTCAGCGTTTACAGTGATTTACGGCGAAATTGTGGCAGCGACCTTCGCCCAAGACGAGCTCGCCAAGCGGGTAAGCGGTTCGCGGCTAAAAACTCTGAAACATTTGGTCATTTATCATGGCGGCGTCCCGCGGTGCCTCGGGGGAGAGTTACTATAATCCGACGGACAGACGGATGGGCTAATCGCCGGTTAACTATCGTGTATTATCCACAATAATTTCACGTCATAAGGGACTCGGTGAGATTTCACCCTCTTTCTCTCTCCCCTCCCTATTTATACCGCCGATTTCGAACTGGTTCAAAGTTTCGAGGTACTCCATGCACAGACATTAATTTATTGACAAAGAAAGATCGGGACATCATCCATAAATGAAAATTGATGATTTTGAAGCAGATGACACGGTGTTAAAAATTTGATAAACGCCAAAGGGCATAAGGTGGCCGAGGCCGGGTCGATTCATGGACAAACAGCCTGGCATATGCCAAAGGTTATAGTGCCAGAGTACACCGTCCACCTCCGTGTTAGTGGTCCGCTTATAACGCCCCAAATTACAGAGTGGCGTCCAAGAGCGAGGTCCATCCATCACTAGGTTCGTAGGACCCCGGACCCGGGACCGCCCCAACGTTTAAGTCGTTAGCAATTTCCTGCACGGGACCATTTTCAGGCCCAAATTCCATATGGCCCGATAATGCCCGATAATGTCCTATATACTGTACGGACACGGACGCGGACGTGTTTCGGAGTAACCTTTGCCGTGGTAATTCCTAAAATCGATCAATTTTTCGTAATTCTTTCGGCGTGGTTTTAGGCCGCAATATAATCGTTGCCGATTCGGGAATAATATATTCTTTGGAAAATCGCTGTTAGGACGGTGAAAAACACTTAAGATCATTCCAGTCCTCGCATTCAATAGGAAATCGCTCTTCAGGTTTCGCTAGTGAAAGGCACCGCCACGATGTGGCAGCAGCTAACAGATAAGTCGAATAGAATTACAGAGCGTTGTCGGTACCCGCGAGTACTGTCATATAGGTCCGAATACCAGATTCTGATAAATGGCAGAAAAAATGGAATCGAAATCCCAATTGTAGGTAGGTAGGTATAGACGTATGATTTGACGCGTCGACAGCAGGTGGCTCACTTCTCGAATAAATTCATTAGTCAAACACACCGCGACTGTCCCTATCGGCTCTAAAGTTATACCCGTAATTAACGCCGAGTATAACGAATAATCCGTAGATGTTACACACCTATCGATTAATATCGTAGTACAGGACTATTATATCGTTTGGTGGGTTTTACCGGCTTATATTGAGCCGCTGAGGTGGTATCTAATTCCACAGATCACGAGACTGCAGCAGCTTCGTCAAACAAACATGTAATTATACAAACTGCTCCGGTCCGAATCAACGAGCCTTCGGGGTTCAAGCTGCTTGCCCAAAGAAGAGAGAACAACGAATTGCTCAACTCTGAAAGCCTGTCACGTACGACTCTCCGTGAAGACAGAAAATCCTCAAAGTATTGGAGTGCGGACGACGAACCGGCACCCCAATGGCTTATTGAAGAGGCTCTTAGTCGTGGGCGAGAGGTGAGACTGGAGTCTGGACGAGAAATTGATCGACCGAAAACGAGCACATTTCCTTTCAATAATCAAAAGTATCTTCAATCCATAGATAAGCGTTATCAATCGATACGACAAGCCAGATCTTTGTTCTGCGGAAATGAAAGAAGATATTTATTCTCTGAAGAAGAAATATGAAGAGATCATTTCTGACCTAGAGGAAAAACTCGACGACGTTAAAGCTGAGCTTGAAAGAGCCTGCGAGAAAAAACATAATCTTCGAGAAAAATTTAAAAGGTCTCAGATCTTGCATATATTGCAGTGTGATTAAAAGCAGTCCTCTTATATCTAGGGATTTCATAGATCATCTTGCAAAAATTTAAGTCACTAGTCATAGGAATAATAAATTCCTTAGCAAGCTATGTATTAGGATGGTTCAAAATAACCGGACCATCGAATTTTTTTTCGGGGCGCTCCCTAAAAAGGTTCAGGGCGATAAAAGAAGACATTTCCTACTTGGCAAGCGCGAATGGATACGATTTAAAGGTCGCGCAGACGCGTTTTCTGCCTAAATTCATCATTTTTCTCGTTTTCGCGTTGTTATTAACAAAAAAAAGGTTTTCAATTGGAAATGTTTCTAATCAAGAGCTCCCGATTTTTTTCTTTATCAAACACACCTTAACAACCTGAAAAAAAATACCAAAACCGTTCCTGAAACTATAGATGATGAGATAAAAACTCTTTCGCGTAATTTTTTTGTCAGTTCACTTTATTTTCAAAAAATTCTAACTGGCATGGTTTTCACGGGATTCAACTTTTGCGGGTTTAGATTTGTCCATGAAAATGTAAAGTTTCACACGAAAAATTCGCAAATCATAGGATATTTTAAATACCCTTTTTCATCGCCCTGAAGCTTTTCAGGGGATGCCTCTAAAAAAATTCGAGAGTTGGGTGATTTTGAACCACCCTACTGTGTATGAATACTTGCAATAAGCGTTTCATTCTCATTCTATTAGATGAAAGATGGAATCAATTTCCTAGTTAAATATTTACTCGAAAATTATTCAAGGGCCCTGCGAAATACTAAAATTGAATCGATGAAGGAGAACGAAATACTTCAAGAAAAAATAGTGAAAATCTGTGGTTCGGTGTTAGAAAAATTTGGACCGTATGCTTTCGATCGAAAGAGAGTGAACTGCAGCCGTGGTACGAAAGGTCAAAAATCTTGCAAACGCTATGGAAAATCGTCGAAAAAGCTTCACCGAAAAGTAATTCCGTCGATCGCGCGATATGAAGTAGCTAAGGTTATATATTCCAGTGCAGTCTGTTTTCAAATGAAATTACAGCTAAGATCGACCATCGTTATGTCGAATAAACTGAGAGACGAGCTAGCAAAGACGAAAGAAGTTGTCGAAGAAAAAAAAAGACAGCACGAATCTTTGGACAGACGTTTTACGAGACTCAAGCAGGAGCTAGAAACTACGGAACTCAATTTGAACGATCTAATTAACGAAAACTCATCCCTGCGCAAGAAATTTGAAGACACTAGGGAATGGATGGAGCTAAAGATTGGCAAAGACCGCCACGAACGGAATAACTTTATACAGTTAAAGGACATGCAGAAGAGCAGGGATATTCTGAACCTGAAAAAGAAAGCCGAGGAGGATTTTACTACGATTACTCAACTTAGGAATAAGTAAGTTCAAATGAACCTACCAGCATTCGAAAATATCATTCTTTTGTTGTTTCCTGCGGATTTTTGGGTTTTATTGAGTTACATGTCTTAGATTACTCCGATCTGAATCAGCAAACGCCAACAAGGGATTTTTGCTAAATAGTTATAAAGGGCAGCTGGCAGATTTGGTCAAAGAAAAAGAACAGTTGATATCGAAAAGCAAAGATCTTGAAAACGATTTGACTCAGCTAAGAAATACCAACGCTCAATTAAAAGCTAAGGTATATTATATATTATATACTTACCTCAGGTATACCTCACCATTTTAAAAGTTTTTTGAAAAGTTTTTTGATATTATATAAAGTGAAAGATATTCATCGCTCATAGATATCGCTGCTGCTAAACGAGAAAGAAAAACTGGTATCAGAAAATGACAAGTCAGAACTTCACTTGAAAGAAAAAGTATGAAATAATTCCACGATTTCAATTCAGGTATTTAATTGAATTCTTGATTAACAGATGGAAACGAAGCTCACTTCCAAGTACGAGAAATCGATGCTTCAGGAGATGGAATCAATGAAATTAAAGTACGACGAAGTTCTTGAAGTCATGCGTGACCGGATGAACGCAGCTGAAAATTGCAACTCGGAATATTACGCCGCCATATCAGTAAATTAATGAAATTGAATAATCTTGGTTTAATCAATTTTTCTTCCCTGTTGCCTTCGTTTGAACACAGCTAACTCCTGCATCTAGGAATTTTTAAGACAGCTGAACAGCCACGTTGGAAATTCGGAAATGCAGGATTCTCCATTCGATGATGGTGAAGCCAGTCATCGCGAGGCCCACCAAACTGCATGCACAATTTTAAACATGACCCCCGAAGAATTGTCTGGTTTTATGAAAGGTCGACCGGTTGACAAAGTGATTGAATTTTTCCGAAATTTGATTCTACGAGAACCTGAAAAGTCGCACAAATTGTTCTGAATAAAGAATAAACCACAACGTTTAATTTGCAGATGAACAGATGGCTGGCAGATGTCCGTAAAATAACAGCAAAGAATAATTTTTCAGACGCTCTGGCGAGATTCTTGTTCAGCAAAGTATCTAATAGCGTCTAACGATCTGATGAAAGTAAAAATTTTGGAAATACTGTACCGTGAATTAATGCTGTACCAAAAATCATCGGATGTTGAAAACATGGAACATCGAGATCAGTGAATATATGAATACAGGTTTGAAACAACATGCAGAATCCTTACAGCTCTAATACGTTTATATTGTTTATAACTAAAATTACACGTCTAAAATCTCCCTGGTTCTCGAAATCACTTGAATTAAGTAAAAATGCAATGGCCTATTTCCATTCGTCGTTTATCCCACGCGAGACCATGCCATAGATTTCAAATTATTGCCGAAAAATCATGGTGAGGCTTGTGCAGAATGGAAAGCGGCCAATAGCAATTGAAGCATAAAATCCTACACCAATACAATCGAATATTGAAAACATCACCTTAAGCTAAAATCACGATAAGACTTATTCTCGTACAGGTAGGTAAATGCATAATGATGAAGTAAGTAAGAAAGTTACACCAGATCAAATGCCGCGATCGACATGAACCCCGAACAATCTCCCCTCTACTCTACTAATTACTCTTCTGATCATCACTCGAATTTTCCAAATCCGTAGTAGTGTGTAGCTTGGCGTTGACCCGGTACCTATTATAATCATCATTCTGTCCGAAGATCCTTCGCCCCGGGATTCTTTCGTCGTCCTTAACGTTCACTTCCGTTCCAATTTGCACCGGCCATGGTAGTCTAGCTTCCGCTCTATCCGCGACTCTGGTGTAGATTTTTTTGTCGAAAATTTCTCTGCTGAGATCCGGGCTCCTCGAGTCTTCCTTCAACGCTGCACGGTCCATGTACGGATCCTCGTCGACCCTGGATTGGTGGAGACCGTCGTAGGGTCGTCTGTACGGATCTCTTCGGTAAGGTCTGTAAGCATCGTAGGGGTAGGGCGTCCTGTAGCGATAATTATTCGGGTCCGCGTTTCCTGGGGCTCGATTGTAGGACGTCGAGCTAGCTACTGCGACTGGGGGCGAACGCACCACGTCGTCGTAAGGGTAGCGATAGTTCCTGAGATCGACCGGCTTTCTCGCAACTTCTGGCAGGTGAGCGTAGTAGATGATTCTCTTCGGTTTCGACGGAGTGTAGGCTCTTCCGTAAGGGTTGATATCCTCCTCGCCGTATCGGTTGTAATAGTAGGAGCTATCGGCTGGTCTTCGCATGTCGAAGTCTCTCTCGCTTCCAAAACGGTCGGGATTATACCGCCGAGGAATTCTCACGTCGAAATCCCGCTCCTTGACCTTCTCGTGAAAGAGGGGAACGTACTCCGGATAAGACCTCGCGAGGGCTGGCATTTCCCTCGACTCTCGACTCTCGGGAAAGTCCCGGCGGTGACCAGTGACGAAGTCAGCCTTGGGAGCCTGGTGGTTCCGTGACCCTTGAAGGTCTTTATCGAAAAGGTTTTGGTCTGAGTTTGATTGACGTCGGAACTCGACGGAAATTGGCTGCTTTGACCACGTTTCCGGCGAATTGAGTCGAGCTTCGCGAACGTTTTTCGTACCGGAGATCTTTTCCATCTTCGTTTCGGCCTCTCTACGAACTCTAGGCTTCTGGAGATGGTCTATGTGAGGGATTGTGAAATGGTGCATTGTGGGCTCCTCGATTTGGGCCACATTTCTCTTGAATCGATCGTAGTCAAGCCAAGCTTCGTCGGCCTCAAGTTCCTCCACGTCCTCGAGCCCTCTTCGATTACGTAGAAAATCCTCAAAGGCAGGATCCTCTATGTACTCCTGCGGCTCGACTTCGAAGTTCTCGATCCCTCGCTCATTTCTACGCTGGTGTTCTGCCTCCTGTTGTTCAGCCGCCACCCCAAGACGACCGACTCCGCTCACGCTACGGACTTCAAAGACTGATCCGGATCCGGGAGATTCGAGACGAGGCCAAGAAGGACGATCCGATGATTCAGGATTTGGACTAGGCGAGATGTCCCACGCCTTACCAACTGCACCGGCATTCACTTCCAACGCCAGGATACACGCCGCCCAAATAATGTGCCGCATTTTCGTCCTGTACAAAAATTCGTTGAAGTAAGATGAATGCAAGCGTTATAAGACATGCTGATGAATTCCATTGAAAATTATTTCCAATGATCGTAATTAAAATTTGAACAAATTTTCCGAGATTATAAAAGTATTAGTAGTGGTTTTAATTGAAAATTTGTATGCGTGGGGTAAAATTGGGTACAGTGAAGTCTCATTAAGTCCCGTAGACGGCGACACCTCTTTGCTTAGGCGGATCGACGTCTGGCCAGTTACCAACCGTGACTACGGCAGTTCAACACACTGAACAACCACCGGATATACATTCCCGTAAACCGACGGCTGATTATTTCCAGAAAAATATTTTTCATGGATTATCAACGGACCCTAAACATCCAAAAATTGTATTTCGTTCTTCTTAGGAGAAAAATTAAGTCGACTTTTTTAACCCGCTGAGGTTCACTATTTCCTGACGTCCTGGCCCAGACTATCCGGACAATAGTTTTTGTGATTTTTCAAAAAAGTAAGTTTTTATTCTGCATTCGGAAAGCAATTTTTGACTAAATGCCAAATTTCACGATATTCTCATCCAAAAATATAAATTTTACATTTCCAACTTTCACGTTCGCTAGTCGTCTAACAATAAGCAAGATTGTTTCCATACCGCTTGACTCCTAGCATAAATTTTCGTCAAAACTTTGAGAAATTTTTTAGCAAAATTGATATTTGCCAAAAAAAATTGCATAAATCATTTTTTCCAAAAAATTCATAATTACGTAATAATATTCAAATTTGAAAATACTTTTTTCTTACGTTACCGCTAATCTACGATTTTAGGACCATAGAGTAGGCCCGCTTACAGACAATGTTCTTAAGATTTCAAACATCAAGACAAGCGAAAAAAAAAATGACCGAAATTTCTTTTCATACTCAAATGAGAAAAAAGCCACAATGACTTTCTGTTCACAGTTCCTGATGTAGGAAGCAGCTTCTCGTCGTTTGGGGAAATGATTCCACTTATATTTGCGACAGGAGAAAGATTCTGTCCAGTTACATCGGTATCTTGATCGGCCAGTTGACTGATGACCTTTTGTCATTAGGAGTGAATCCGATAGCCATGATTATGTGAATGTGATGTGAAATTTTCACCGAAACAAACAATAGACGGGATGACAAGAATGGCATATCCGGCCGATCCATGAACAGATCAGATCGACCTCGAGCTCCGGTACTCGCACACGCCACAGAGCTACGCTACACTTTGCGATAGTAACGGAGTCACTCATTTTCCCTAACAAATATAATTCTTCCGCGTTTCCGCGACATTATATGAATTTCCGGCGCTCTGAATCCGGCCTGCGCGTCATTGTCTGGTCGTTTACATCAGTCCCGTCGATTTTACCTTCCGATACCCTCTCCCTCATTCTTTCTCTATATGACTCTTCCTCTTGATAGTTAAATACAATTTATAGAATTTACTCAATTTTCTACAACTTCAACGATAATTGTTTACAATAATTATTCTTACCGCATCGGCAATGATCAGGTTCAAGGTTGCGCACTAATTACCAAAACGGTACTCATAGGGGTCAGCCGAATTCCGCTATCGAATCGCCCTTTAGCATGCTGGATTACCCAAAAATCACTGGGTCATTATTTATGTTGGACATTTAACTAGTAAGAAAGAATGAAAAAATTCATCAGGGTCTGTACGGTATAATTTATTGTGAAATTAAGTTTCTTTGTATACAGATCGATCAAGGTGACGTTCAGTTCCGTCTAGAAATGAAAGGAGAAAAATTGATCACCGCCAAGTTTCAGACGGGTGATATTAATAAGAGACAGTAACCCTCTGTAGAAATCCAATTCAGTTTGCAATTTAATCGACAAATTAACCAAGGCGTAGGTAACTTAGTGATACGCTTGTACATTTTGGTGATAAACAGCTAATTACAAAAACCATTCATCACTGTTTTTGTATCTCAGCGAGCGTAGGTAATGCTTATTCCATTATTCCAAGACGTAAGCATATGCACTCTTGTGAATTCAACAACGTGCAAAAAAATTGTTGAACTCCTGCGGAGAGTAGTAATAATGATTTGCACCAATTTTGTAAGTAAATGGAAACTAGAAAATAGACCAAAGACCCATTCAGGAGTTCAAAATTGTGCTTTCGAGCAAACTTTAAATTCTGTTCAAAAAAGCATTAGCTTCGGAGAAAAATTGATAGGATATGGTTCCCAATATATCGTGGGACGAAACTTCAAATCAGTTATTCTTGTTCTTATCAAAACGCTGCTCTTTCAATGATCGCTATTTATACAGTCATCGTAGGATCGCCGTGTAAACTATCTTATCGAAGGCCTAAATGAGGAAAAAGTTCACATGATGCAATTAAATGTCAAATACAAAAAAGGAAACTGTTTTCGATCGCGAAATCGCTGCTTTCACGGGACTATCTCCTCGAAAGGCAAAAGACTGTCCCACTTTTGGACTTCAATGGAAAAGAGAATCGATTGTAAATCGGAGTTCCCACCCATTAACCTAGTGCATAACACGCCTCGAAAATGATTGACAAAGATCGAATGGATCGATTCATTTACATTTCGCTTTTTTCTAAATTACTTGCCAAGCAGATAATCTCGATTCAGTCACCTGTTCGATGCTTGATCTTTGTACGCGTAAATTTCTTATTGTAATCTGTAACAATAGCCCCCATATAACTGCGTCAATCACGCTCTCCTATTGATCCCTATTGATCGTGCGGCAATATCAGAACAGAGCAATTTTCGATGATATTGAAATTCGCACGCGAAAAATGTACCTCGTGGATTTTGGCGGACGCGAAATCTACAAAACGGTAACTAAACGCTGCAGGAAATTAGAGTTTGCAAGAGATTCATTATTCATCGATGGTTCGTGGCCTAAGTTGAGTCATCAATTTTTCGCTCGATTTTTGGACAGAATTTATGGCTCATGCTCAAGTCCTCCTCGGATCAAAATGCCCGAAGATTACATCCTAGGAATAAATTTCGAACTCTACGAATTTCTAGGCGAAATTCATGAGTGGAACGAGATCTCAGAAGGCCACCTCGGAGATGACGTCGCGGTGCCGCCGAGCGGACCACCAAGACGTTATGCTACTGGTTTACAGTTAGTGGTGGTTCAACGTACTGTCGACATTTGCAGTTATATATATTATTCTTGCGGGTGACCGAGCAGCGGAAGAACAAAAAAAATTAAATCAAACAGCTGCGGTCAGGATTATACCTACTTTGAAGACACTGTATCAAGACAAATGTACAGAATACGGATTCGACGAACCAACATACAAAAATGAACGAGATTATAGTATTAGCCATAGATTCTTCATTGCGATGAAACAGGACGATTGACAGTGGCGTTTGGAATTTTCGACATAGTTTTAAATACGAAATAATTCAAGGAATACAATTATCATCAATTAAACATGCTAGTGCTATACAGGTGAGAATATAATAAGAGAAACGTTACTTAACGGCCGAAACAAAATGTTTTAAACTTGCGCAAATTTACTTGGTATATGTACCAATTGTCACGTACATCAGGGATATGGTTGAGATTTTGATTGTCATTAATGTCGAAATTTTTCATTCGAATACAAAACGCACGTTGAAAGATTTTTATCAAAAATGAAATTCCATTGTCGTTTAGGTAATTCCTGCGACGATAAGCATCGCCGAAAACAGTCATAACCGTAACGGTTATACAAGTTTTCACCTAAATTCCAATACTTTGATAAAGCTGAATGATATTATCAAGATGTATTAGAATTTGATGTATAATTCATCTTTCATGCATGCTATACTGACTCGAATAGCAATGATGGTACTTCCATATTATAATTGTTCATTATTTACCTAAACTGGTCCCGATGACTCTTCACTATTCAGATACGATGTTGCCCGCACGGTGTGATGATTTTGACTGAAGGAATGACTCGCCTGTACTCTGGTACAAGCGTTTCAGGTGCAGTGCACTCAACCCCTCCACCATGGAGACCATAAAGACCGCTTTTTATTAACTACGAGTAGCTACACACAATACCTTTGTTTCTAGCGAGACGAGACGAGAATAGAAATAAAAATAAATATGAAAATAAAAATTCTGCAGCAAGCCGCGAAGTCATGGCTTCAATCAAAGGAAGCCGATCTCGTGACATCTGAGTAACATCAGAACCGATTGTTGAGAAATCAGTCTCAGTCCAACCCTGTTTCCACGATGGGCTTATAAAAATTTACTACTTAGCCGTTATATTGTCCATTGTGAACTTTGCATCACCGCGTATAGGACAATGAGTCTTATATTATTTACAGAGTGCAGAAATGTACTCGGTATTCATTTATTATAAAGTTCAATCCACTCTATGATTCAATTCCGTATTTATGCTCTCGTGCAAAAATGTGACAATTTAGTTTCTCTTAATGAATTTCATAGACCGTCATGTGACGATTGAGAATGTATCCAGCGGCGTATTCAATTGGAAATTGCAAGAAGAAAAATACCAATTCATCCGAAATTAGTATTTTTAGGTTCAATCGATTCAATTTGAGATCGTTTGATGTTCGATGGTATTTGGGGAATCAGATTCGTCTTCAAGCAATCGATACAATCGTTCGCTGGATTAAGTAGCAGCTATAGTCCAAATGTCCTACAGAACTTCGCGATTAACTTGTCCAGATGGTGGCGCTGTGAACGACAAATTCTCGAGCTAATTACGATGAATCTGAGAAAGCATTCGTTTATTGGATAACAAATGGTATCGCGTTTCCTATAGACAGCTGTCGCTGGCGTGATACCTCCAGTTTCAAAATTATGAGATATTTTTCGAAAATCAAATAGTTAGTAATGAAAAAACTGTGTATTCTTATACACTCCGTATCCACGTTCGGGTTTTTTGAAAATCAATCTTTCAAATGAATCTAAAGTGTGGGTCAAATTCCGTGCATGACTCGCCACCTCAACAACCGCGGAGAGCACTTAGCCACCTCGAATATGATACCGCAGGCGATACTCTTCGTCGCCAAATGTCATCTGATTTAAGCCTCGTCACACCTACAGAAATATTCACCATGAATACCTCACTGCTAACTACCGTGACTAAAGATGATAGCAGTGCGAACAGCAGGTTGAATGACCCTTGTATCCCTTCCCATCCAAACGGTGGTCAAATTGTAAGCTTTCGGAAAAGGCAGGTGGAAAATGTCGTGCCTGTGACCGACAGAGATTCTTCTTCGATGAGATTTATGCTGGATGCAGAGCTCGCACAGAATGACGATACACAGTTGAGTTTTCCTTCGAAGTCTCCTAAAATTGAGAGCAAATTAGAATGCCATATTTCTCTGGATAGAGAAACGCCCTGTAAAGAATATCCGTACACTCCACGGGTTAGTAATCACGAAAATTTGACCGCAGTGGATTCCGAATTGACCAAAGTTATGGCAGCGAATGAGAAAGGTATTCCTCTGAGAAATATTAACGAGGCTTACTGTGCGGAAGAAATTTTTTCTCCGGATCGTAAGATTTCGATGTTCTCCAAAGAGATTTGGACAGAAAAAGTGCTACCGATCGACACGTTCGTTTGCCCCGAGCCAGAACTCGTGGAAATATATTTTGACAAGAATAAAATGACCAATCAGTTGAAACAGTTCGAAGAGCAGAGTACGGGATCTGTTAAATTCTCAGCAACACGGAGAAGTCATAGGCGGAGTGTGTCAGCGAGAAAGTATATCTTGAATAACCGACCTCTGTCGGCTACGAAGGATATAACGTCATCTTCAGGGCAAAAGACGATTAATTTTGACGACGAAATATGGCCCGTTTGCCCAAAGCTGATTCCGAGTGGAAAAGAGTTGTCGTTTGACGTCTCAGTAAATAGACACGAGGTCATTTCGCCGGAGAAATTGAACGGAAACGGTGAAGAAGCACCTGCGATTAATCACCCCATGTACAATTTATTTAGAGCATCTTCAAAGCCGAGCATAAAACAATGTGATCTGGAAAACAATTTGAGAAGGGATAAGGTGATCGAACCAACTCATGAAATTGAGGGCCAAAATAACTTAGCATCGGTATCTGAAGCAGGGAAATTTTGTGCAAATAATTCTTCACCATGCGACATTTCACAAGCGAACTTTCTGCCGGTCAAAGAGTTGCGAGAATTTGATAATGCCAATCGAATAGAAAATAGCAGATTTTGTAAGAAAGAATTTCCGGAAGACCCACGGAATAGTCAGCCATTGATAGAAGCTAAAAACAGAGAGCAGAAGATTAACAAAAGTTTCGAGTCTAGCCATACAAGAACTTTGAAGAAGAATCGTTTGTTCGTAAGTAACAGCGAACCTGTGAGCACAGTTCTTAAAGATACTTTGAGCCGAAAAGATACTGTTTCGTTGGATGAAACAAGATTGCCTGCGGTGAGTTGCAACGAAATCATGTCGTTGGTTAACATGAAGATAAAACAAGGCAGAGAAAATTGTGGTTCAGACTTTCATGCATACCCGAAAGCTGAGATCGTTAAAAATCAGGAAGCCGTCTGTGAACATGTTGAAAAGACTTTTCACACGCCGACGAAGCTTATCTGTGGAATTTCTAGAGAAGTGGACCAGACTTCGCGATTTTCGGGTTTGACCGCGAGAAATGAAGTTCGTGAAAATAGTGCAGAGCTGAACTCCAAAAATCAAGGTACTTTCCGTGAAATTCAGGCGAAAGAAATCCATGCTGGATCTTTAGACGCAGCGCCTTCCTCCAAATTACCAGCGAGTCAATTCAGCAATGTCGAAAAGAACGTGGAGAAGCAAGAAATAGAGAGAGATCGGAAGTTCGTAAAAATGGTTCGTTTCAAAACGCGTGAAAGACAGGACGACACTGTAATAAATAGAACAGGTACAAAGCTTCGAGAAAACTTTGAAGACCGAAATATTGGGCTAGACCACAGCAAAGTACACTTAGATATCAACAATCCGAACAATACACCGGACTGTATAAGTTCTGTAAGTTTTAAGCAAGAGATTGATCATCTAGCCAATCAAATCGTTAGACAAATCGAGACAGACCCGGCTTCAGATGACGCAGTCGTCATTTTGGCGAAGATTGAGATAATCGTTGAGGCCAACCGCCAAACAGCGGAAAGACTGCAGCAGTTACAACCAAACGTTGCAATTCCACAGCTGATCCCTCCGGATGCAGAAAAATCACTAGCCAAGGCGCTAACGAGGTAATTCGATTCTGTTAATCGATATAAGCTTTTTTTCAATGACTACGATTTTCGAAGACGATCCGTGGTAGATCCTTCATTTGACACTAACGGCGAAATTATTCCAGATGCAAAAATTACACGCAGAACAACGGCTCTAGCCGGGATGCCACCGGTACTATAAACAAACTGCTCAAAAGTAGGATACAAGATTTGAAGCAATTGATAGAGTGGCAGAAATTGGCCCTAGCGGCTCGAAGCAGTAGGCATTTTATTCATTGCTAATTGATACGTACTCTGTAGTTGAACTGAATAACAGCTATATCAATTATACCATCTCGTCTTCTCTGCAGAAAAATGGCGTGCAGCACCCGGCGACAGACGTCAATCGAAACAATCGCGTGAAGAGAATTCTTCAAATAGTGAAAGGATTTTCACTGCGGAAGAATTCGGTGTACATCAAGTGCAAATTCTGATATCTGATATTCTCACGTTGACCGAAAAATTAGTACCAAAGTTCAATGGTAAAGAATTTCAGAGGAAGTCTTCAATCACTCCGAACAATTTGCACAATAGTGCCAAAAGTTTACCTAAAAATAAGAGGTGAGGCTTTGAATGTTTCATTGCTGTACAAAATGCAAGCAAGTTGAATGTAGAATAAAGATTTATCTGTTGTTTACTGGAGTATAAGAGAATTATATGATCGCCAAATAACCCAATTTACTGAACTTTTCAGAGTGATTGTGGATTCAACCTCTGCTGAAGTACGCGATACCGATTCTCGCAAAGAGTTGGAAATTATTTTGGAGGCTGATGCCAGAAAAGTAACACATCCCTTAGGTGTGCCAGGAGCTGATAGAGCCGAAGAATTAGTAAAAAGTGCTTCAGAAAAACCAATAATGTGTTCTGGTACTTCTTCTAATCCTCGGATAGATGGATATGACGAGAACAAGCAGATTCGACGCGATCAGAGAAAAGACGAGGAATTGGAAATCACACAGTCACCTATCGCTCGGTCCGGGTACCCCAAAAAAATTTCCTCAACTGACTCAACAAAGACCCTGAAAAAAATATCCAACGAACTGTGGGATAAGCGGTCTAAGACTTTGCCGCGTCATTATAACACCAGTGATTATATGAATCACTTTCGATCGCTGACCGGGTCTCACAATGTCACACTCAGTCAAAAATCACCGGTATGGAAACCTGGAGGTAACAACTTTGTTCAATCGAGCATGAGTGTCATTCCAAATAATCAAAAGGTCCGTACACCGCAATCATCAACTCTCAGCAAAAAGAAGAACGCCGCGAGTGAACTTGGCAGGTATGTTCAGTGCATTGTACGAACATTTCTCGACTTACTGAAAAATATCGAATCTTTCGCATTATTGTTAGCGGCATCAAGTTAATTGATGAGAATGTATGATTACACTGATTTTCTACATTTGTATAGAGACAACAAGACTCATCAACGTACTAAGGCGATACCTGGCATCATCAACGATCCTTCGAAGAGTTTAGAAAAGTCTGTTATAAGAGCGCAGAAAACGACGTCACTTGCTAAGATGAGAACTGATCCAGCAGGACGACATCACTCCGAGGTGCTGTCTTTCGGCAGGAGCAGGGTTCACATTCCGACTGAAGTTCATGGAACCAGGACGAGAAAACCGAGGTCGAAATCAAGGACGAGGACTAAAACTCCAACGAAAATCTCGAGAATAACAGTCACCGAAATACCATTGGAGCATGCCAATGATTCGCCAGTTACCGAGCAAGCGAGGCCAGTCGTCAAGGAGTTGAGATTAACCAAAAGGACCTCTTCTCCAAGGGACATTATACAAATGCTCCAAGAACTCATCAAGTCCGCAGGCGATGAAACTTCGATCCACAATGCTTCTTCTGTTCAAGTCGTCGGTCGGTGTAGTGTCAGTATGAATGATGTGAAGGAGAATTTTGATCGCCCTGAAATTTTGAAAACCGGAGGCGAATTGATGAACGCGAATGATTTGACTCCTTTCAACGAACGCGGTGATTTGTCAATCTCGTCGAAATCCATTGAAGAAATCGTTGAAAAATCTGATAATATCAGTGAGATGAATGACAACGAGGTTCATACTACCGAAGAGGAGAAATCCGTTCCACACGCTCTTGCAAAACCCGACGATCTGCACGAGAAGCTTGATTCCATCTCGTGTTTGAATGCGGAGGAGGTCTTCACAGTTTCAAGATCGGACAGCGAAGTAATTTCGAATCGTTCCACGGGAGGGCGAACTGCACCTTCCGTCTCAAAGATTGCCTACACAGCAGAGTTGAGTTCTGAACATTCGATCGGTAGTGTATTGTCCAAGTATTGTCAGGCCTCGTTGACATCGCTAACGAGTCACGAAATTTCGGAGGAATTGATTTCCAGTCAACTCTCGGACATAGGGGTGACTTCGTGCAACGAGGAGACTCAAAAGGATTCTAACGACTCCTTCGACACTGTAGAAGATGACGAAGTAACGCGAGAGAATCTCGCGCCCCGGTCAGACAATGACCAAAGTGCGTCGATGAACAGCCGTGCAACGCCAAAGAAAAAACATTTCAACAGACACGCCAAGTCTCTGGAAATGCTAAAAGAAATTCTCAGCGATCAAGGATTGGGTATCCATCTACTAAGCAGAGCCGAAGATCAGCTGAGAGACGAATGCAAATGCAGTTCGAACAAGGGAGGATTGACATCGAGAAGATCTCTGCAGGGCGCAAACTTCACCTCCTCTAGGTTTTCTGGGGAACCGATCAACAGAGTATCATTACTTGACAGGAATCTATCGGCTACAGTCTGCAGCAAACTCCCCACATTGTCTGAGTCAGAAAATGGCATCGAACACGTGGAAGCTGCTACCATGACTTCACCAATCGGTTCGGTTGTAGGTCCAGACTATTTGATGTCAACTAAATCGGATTCCAAATCCAGCAAAGAAGAGAAACTATTTTTGGATAAAGTGGTCACGGTCGAAAATGCGACACAATTTGACATTATTTTGAAATCAGACGTGTGCGTTGGTGATGGGATCATCTGCGATACAGAGAGACCTTTTACCGTTCAGAGTAAAAAAGATCACATAGATGATTCTGCGACGCTGTACACTTCATCGGCTGCTTTCAGTTCATCAACTCTTGAACATCAAACCCTTTCAGTGGATGATAGAGAATTGGTTGGATGCAAACTGCCAGATAGAATTTTGGATGCTTTCAGATTGGCTGCGATCAGAGCTTCCAATGTCTATGCAGCTGTTCAAATACTCGAAGAAAATATGCAATCTGAAAGTATACCCACCCATATGCCTGCCCACAGAGCTCTGTCAGCAACTGATAAAAATCAACTCAATTCTGATGAAATAAAATCAGGTCAGGTACTACACTTAAGGAAAGGTTTTGGTACTGATGGTGGAATCAAATTGCCAGAACAATCACAGAAACCAAAGACCGATCTACCCGTGAAGATAATTATACCGAGAATCCGAGTGGAGTTGAAAGACGAAGCAGGGGCCAGTGAACCAGCAAAATTTAAGGACGAAAAAACGTCCGAAGAGAAAGTCACTGACAAAATTGGGGAGATTATTGTAAAGGAATTTGGCGAAAAGGGAACCAGCGATAAATCACGAAGTACTTGTGATCTAGATGACATCGATAATAGTGCTGCATTTGTGCCAACAAAAGGCCTTCAGTCTCCATCATCGAGTGAACGGAGTTCAGTTGAAAAATGTATAACTGAAAAACAAATTGAGACATTACACTTCGCTGGCAAGAGGACTGCTTCGGTAGTCAAAGACATAGTGAGTATAGGATGCAAGTCTTCCAACGCAAGTTTTGCTAGTAACAAGTCAACAAAAGTTGTGGAAAAAAACAGAGATTCGTTTGCTGGATCTCGTATAAAAACGCTGTTGGAGGAAAACCTGCAGCGCTTTAATGCAGACTACAATCCGATAGTCGATCAGGAGATTTTCACAGATTTAGGGAATCAGCTGACCCAATCAAGCGACGATGAAGTATTGATTGATAAATCATTCGCCGAAACAACTATTGTCAAAGCCTGCAAGCACTTGGGCGATTCTGAATCATTTTCAGACGTTAAAAATCTTTTAAACTATCTGATGGATGCGGTGGAAGAGATTTGTGAATCTTCGAAGGTAACTGAACAACGCGACCTGAATACCCACTCACCTCGATATCACCGTCTAAGAAAACACGTACGAAAATCAGAGTTGGAAAGAACAAGAAGAATCATTAAGCGTTCGATACTCTGCGACAAATCCTCGAATGACTTGAGTGGGATAATCATATCGAGGGAGCATCTTTTATCTCTAATCTACGCAGCGATTTGTTCATTTGTATTTTTTTGTCTTCAGTTGTCAGTTCAGTGTGAAGTCTAGTGATGTTTTAATTAAAGGTAGTACTTCCTTAGTCAAATGTGTTTATTTTATCTTATACAAAGATTCTCATTTCTTTGATTCACTGCAAATTAAGTTATTCGTGGACTCGGTACCAAGAGTTTATTAAAACTATTGCAGTTATATGTGATGTGATATTCGTTATTTATTATCAAGTGAATCTGACAGAGCCATACATAGCGTGCTTTAAAAATTATATGGTAAGAAATGAATTCTTGGATTCGAAGATCGTGAATATCCAATACGTGATGATTGTGGTATCAGTCTTCTCTCTCGAAAACTTGGACAGTTGCTGACCCGGTGACGTCGACCAGTTCTTCGGACGTGAACGTAGTCACGATATGTTGTTCCCCAGCCGTTTGCGGCACTACGTTAAATTCTACACGTAACTGTTCCTCTGGATTGATGTTCTTGATCGGGATTGTCATGTTCTTCTCCAACCCTGGACCGGCGTAGTTCACTTCACATCTGGTCAGAAGATTCTTCAACGGATTTGTGAACGTCAGTACAACTGCTGATCTTTTCCCAACTACCAGTTTATCTTTGGTCTACAAACGAGCAAAAAAAGGGAGGTACAAATCAGGTAAATCTCAACTATTCTAATCACCGTATCAAACTCATAGTTATTAGTTACCTCGACGGTGATAGTCGGCTTCAAAACCTGAAAGTCGTCCTCATCAGCCCAAATCTGGTTCGTTTCTTTCACCCTGGCCATAGCAAACAGCTTCATCATCGCATACTCGACTAATTTATCAACGTACTCATCAGCCGAGACGATCAATTTCAGCTCTTCCCCTGCAAAGTGACAATGCCATTGTTATTGCATGAGCATGTGAAAAGCCCCATTTCTTGCAATTCGCTATTTGTGGCAGAATGATTTAACTTGCAAATACTCATTGAAAATCGATTTACGTTCGCCAGGATGACAGACGAAGTCACCCCCTCCTCTTGCCACTAATTTAGCATTCACCCCATTGTAGTATACACTTCTGACCGACAACTCCACGTGGATATTTCTCGGCTTAGAACCCTTATTCTTGACGTGGACTGTGAGAGAAAAAGGTTCTCCTATTTTCACTCTGTCTAAGTCAACCAGTTTGAATTCAACATCTTCTTCGGAAGCATCTGGAATCTCGTATAACTTCCTTCCGCGTACCGTACTACGAGCTGCTCTGTGCAGAGCTAAGCGCTCTTCCGGTGTACCTGAAGTAGTTTTTAATCATACATCAGTAAACGCTCGTTTTAATTACCCAAAAACTTCCGTTCGCCACATATCATACGCAACACGACTTACCTTCCTTGTCTTTGTAACTTTCAGTTATATCTTCTCTGTCTCGATCACCGTTCGGGTCAAACATGAATGGAGCTTTGGTTAAAATCATACGACCAACGCTAAAAAAATAAGCAATCGAAAAAATAAAACCTTGGTTACGTCAGAGAAGAGACAATACTCTGATCTGATTCTGTTAGTGAAAAACACCTACTGTCGTGAATTGCTATGTACTTTTCTCAAGCCTGTTTCACTCTCCTTATCTTCGACCCAATGTATGACGTCGGCGTTAACGGTAGAGAGCATGAATGAAACGTCGTAATTGTAACCAATGGCACCTCGCCTGATTGCCTCCAGAGAAGTTGGTCCGCACTGGAATATTCCGTCGGACTTTTCCTGAGGTGTAGCGTCAATTGCCTGCCAGCCACCATAACCGTTCGGAAGATCAGGTCTGGCCATCCACACGTCATTCCATACATGAAAATTCCAAATAGAGTCGTAGCGTGTATCGAATCCATCTGATTCTGATGTAGAGTAACGATCGATGGACAAAGAGTCATCGCCGTCGTGTGCAGAGATGATATTTGTTACGACCCTTGACGGTATTCCCAAGGCTCTACAGACGGTGGTCACCACTCCGGCGAAAACCCAACACTGACCGTAACGAACAGTGTCTTTAGTTTTCAGATACTTCTCCAGGATAGGAACACTACCTGTCCACGCCGATGGAGGGGTTCCATCAGAGTAGTCTTGCCATTTACCAGCAAGAACGCCTCCGTCTCCATCATTCCAGTTAACCTGGTGAGTAAAATTCTCTTTCATCGCCCGCAAAGTGTATTATATTTAAGTTTTTGTTTTGATAGTGCGATTCGCCATTATGAGTCTCTCGGCACTAATGCCGTGTGCATTGAATACTGTTATAGTTTCTAATATAGAACTGTATTTCGAAACGGTCACTTACAATTTTGGAAATGAATCTGGACATTCTGATCGGATCCCCTCGAAAAGCATCCCTGATTCCGGATCTTTCCAACATAAGTTGACACGCCGGAAGAACGCAGGCGTCAAATTGACCAAAGACCCATTCTCTACCCCTACAGCTTCTCTCATCACCACACCAAATTTTTCCCGTATCACTAATCACGTACTCATCGAGTAGTCGCTGGTTTTCCATGTAGACGTTGTCTTCTATCGACGAAAAAACAAATGACAGCCGTAGTTTAGTACTGAATAATTATTATCAGCGGAAAGCAGTACCCTGACTCATTTTTTACCCACCTTTTACCCATGGATTAAACAAGATATAAATATCCTTTTCCATCTCATAAGTATTGGTCGCTTTGTTCCTGCCCACTGTAGTCGTCTGTATGGTCAGTCGCCAAACGCCAACCGGACTGTCTACGGGAGCTCGAACCTCAACGGAGAGATTCTTACCTTTGGAAGCGATCATACGGATGCTCCAGTCTTCCAAATCCGACATAAAGTTATTCCTGTTGGTAACAGTGTTCACTCCTGAGGTGCCTCTCATCACGTCGGGATGTTTCCCGAAGCTGAACAATAACCGAACGATATCTGTGGTGTCATCGTATGAGCGATCGAAGGATATTCCCAAATGGAAGGGCTGACCACGCCGAAGAACCGGCGTTGGTGGTTCCAGGTGGACCAGCTCGAAATAGCGAGTGTGGTGTTGCGTTGCATTTGCCAATTCGTGTAGACGAACCGTTTCCACATTCAATGGTTCAGACGGCACCATCTTAAAAAGCCCAAATTCGATCTATTAGAATAGAATTAGGATTTTGTTACTATATGTCACTTCTATCCGGACAGAGATCATTCATAAACTTGCCACGCAACGGAAATCGTGAACCCTTCAGCTTTCTTTAAGCTGAAAAAAAAATGTTGAACAAATTCGAGCTTGCTAATTACAAACGAGAATCGTTGGTGAAAAATCATTCCTGAGTGCGATAGATTCGGGAAAGGGCAATATAACTATCATGACTATCGAGTAAATGAAAATCCACCCCACGTATTTTCCATATGAAATGATTTGATTTTTCTAAAAATAATATTTATTTTTTGATAGATTCTTGAGAACCGCGTAAAAATCCTTTAATTTAGGAAAAAAAAACTGATTTTCCCATGCTTCGCAAAACATCAATAATTGTTTTAACCTTTTTATCCAGCATCTGAGAATTTTTTTATTATAGAGACCCGAGATTCCTGGAATTGGATGACCACGGAATCTTGTGGGAAATATGTATCACAATATAGAGCGAGGGCATCGGACTATACGAATACGTCATTGCTGGCGTATCATGGTCGCGATTGCGTCGCAAAGTCTATTTCCCTCTTCACAGAGATCTCGTGGTTAACGATAAGTTGACTATACATAGCATATTCATAAGAAGCATATGCATGGAAATCACCAAGTTTTCATGATTTTTCGGGAAATGAGATCCGGGTGACGGATATACGCTCTGTGTCATTGTGTTTCTAATAAGCAGACCCGTGACTGTTTACCAATAATCAGCAGAAGTGGAATTACTCATCCATAAGCTATGTGAAACTTGCACTATTCACAGGCCAAGCAAATGCTCTGGACTTCGATTCAAGCAGATAAACGAGCTATTCTTATTCGGATGGAATTAATAAGTTGATTCTACTTCTCTGATCACGATAATTACTCTTTTACATTTATTCGATTCAGCAACAGCTCATATAAACTGGATGTTGATAGCTTCAGGTTTTCTCTTGAGGTTGGTGGAATAGACTGTTCTCGTTAAAATTATACATCGCATAGGGATTAATAACATTTTCTACTTTGCCTATTCGTATATCGAATCCATTAATTAATCCAACTAAACCTGGGTCAAATAGTAAAATTTGACGAAATTAATGAAAGCCAATATCAGAATCACACTTGGATACTAATTAGGAAGAAGGAAAAATTCACTCGACTATAAAATATCGCTTTTAGTGTAATTGAACGGACTATTTGCATACAGCTAAATATCAACTATGATTTAACAAAACATTCAATCTTTTTCCTACATAACAACTCTTACATGATCACGAGCAATTGAAACCCACATAATACTGCTGACCAAAATTCATTACTGTTTCGATTTTTGATTTCATTCTACAACAAATGTGTCTTTGATGAAACGGCGAATGATTCTCGAAATGATCCGGTCTGGCAGTCTAAGCTTAACAAAGAAACAGCTAACAAACATTACTCAACGGAAATGAAAATTAGATAATTTAAAGCAGAAATAAAAAAAAAAAAATTTTAACCTGTTGAAATTACACACTTTTTATAATATGTGTAATTCACGAACACTCAACTCACCTTGATGAACTTGATAACAGAATTCTACACTCGACGGCCGAACAGTGAGGTTTATTCTTCACCACAGTCTTACTGATTGTGAGCTCTGGGGATGCGAACAGCTTTTTACATAACATCTACAGATTTCCTCCGGAGTTCCAACTCACCGCAAAGCCCCAGCGAGGAATAAAAAATTTTCACTTATCATTAGAACAACTAAAGAGAACTACGAGAATGTCCCGATAACTCTAATTCCAGAAAATATAAATATGGTATCGGTGGTCATTCATTGAATCCAGAGAGCATTCTCGCCACTATTGTATCACCTCGAATATAGCATGATGATAATTACTGTTTGAAATAGTGGAAAAAAAATCATGAAACTTTATAGTTATAATTAACTGCAGAGATACGAACAATCTGCTTCCACAATTTTATCGTATCAGATCCGCCGCAATTTTGTTGATGCTGTTAATATCTCAGAACTCATATCAGAAATGCGGCTGTGTTATGCCATTTCCTTCAGGATTACAAACCTTCTGTTAAATATGCATTACAGTATTGTATCCAGCACTTTGCAATTCATTGCAATAACAAGTTGCGTCGACTTGAGAAAGGACTAAGGTGAAATTTTGATAAAAATTATTTTTTCAAAACAAACTCATTTGTTTAGAAGTTTTTTAGTAATTGTAGAAACTAAAATACGATTTAGATACAGACCACGGTAGGTATTGTATAATGAACCCGAAAATGAAAAGTTAACTTTTCACCAGTTCTGCGCATTTTGAGGACCAGAAAATCACCTCCAACCAATCTCAGATGGACGACTGGGTGTGGACATGTGTATATGTGATCTAATCCATTTTTTCTCCGACGATATCTTGAAAATGAATAATTAATGGATTTCGACCTCCGTTACATCAAGCGTTGCGGTTATGTGTAACCTAGTACTGATAAGATTTCGATTTCTATCGGTGCAGTAGTTTCTGAGTCATCAGAAAACGTAATGTAGAATTTCTCCGATCAGTAATATCTCAAGAACTGGTCAGCGTTTTCTCATCGATCGTATCATTACCCCTGTTCAAAATGCCTCATCATTAATATCTGCAGTATCATAATCAGCAAGTGGAAAATATGGTACAGAAAGTTATCCAAACATCTCACTCAGCATCAGCAGCTTTACCTTATACTGTCGTCACGCGGAAAATATTGTAAATTCATACAAGTATATAAGTAGCTAATTGTCGAAAACATCGCTGTGATGATTGACCACGAAATTCTTACTTTCAAAAAGAGGAGACCCGTTCAAAACACTTTCGCAGAATCTTACAATCTGCACAAGAAACTTGCATCCACCTTGTCTATAAATACGAAGGAGACAGTTTCAAGATCAAAGCTATCTCAAGTCGTTCAATTGGAGAATGAACTGCACCTTCCATATCAATTTGCCAGACGAAATCTTAGATGCAGAACAATAAAGTACCATTAGGCGTTCGATACTTTGCGATGAATAGATAGAGAACATCTTCTGTCTTTCACATAGGCAGCGATTTGTTCGTTTGTGTTTCGCTGGCTTCTTGTCAGTTCATTGTGAGTTAGTCATGTTCTAACGATAGCATTTCCTTCTTGCCTCGTATTCTTTTATCTTTACGTCCAACAGTCGGTGATAACAAGTCATTGGTATCGTTTTAATTACGTGTAGTGTAATATTTATTATTTATAATTTATTATTTACTGGATTCGATACAGACATAGATACTTGACTTGAAAAAATTGAGGTAGAATGAAAAATGAATTTGAGGATTGATGATGATTCTAAGATACTGAATTTCTAGCACGTAATGATTATGAGGCATCAGTCCTCTTTCGCAAAAACTTGGACAGTTGCAGACCCGGTGACGTCGACAAGTTCCTCGGACGTAAACGTAGCCACAATGTGTTGTTCCCCAGCTTTTTGTGGCACTATGTTGATTTCTACACGCAACTGCTCCTCTGACTTGATATTTTTGATCGGGATTGTTATGTTCTTCTCTAACCCTGGACCGGAGTAGTTCGCTTCACATCTGGTCAGAAGATTCTTCAACGGATTTGTGAACGTCAGTAAAACTGCTGATCTTTTCCCAACTACCAGTTTATCTTTGGTCTACAAACAAGCAAAAAAAAAGGAGGGTACACATCAGGTAAATAAATTTCATATATTCTGATCACCGTATCAAAGTCAAAGCTATTAGTTACCTCGATGGTGATAGTCGGCTTCAAAACCTGGAAGTCGTCCTCGTCAGCCCAAACCTGGTTCGTTTCTTTCACCCTGGCCATAGCAAACAGCTTCATCATCCCATACTCGACCAATTTATCAACGTACTCATCAGCCGAGATGATCAATTTCAGCTCTTCCTCTGCGAAGTAACAAAGCCCGAATTTCCCGTTATTCTACTTATCGTTGAATTAGTCAACTTGCAAATACTTATTGAAAATCTATTTACGTTCGCCGGGCTGAACGATGAAATCACTTTTTCCTCTTGCCACTAATTTAGCATTCACCCCATTGTAGTACACACTTCTGACCGACAATTCCACGTGGATGTTTCTTGGCTTGGTAGACTTGTTCTTGACGTAGACTGTGAGAGAAAAAGGTTCTCCTATTTTCACTCTGTCTAAGTCAACTAGTTTGAATTCAACATCTTCTTCGGAAGCATCTGGAATCTCGTATAACTTCCTTCCGCGTACCGTACTGCGAGCTGCTCTGTGCAGAGCTAAGCGCTCTTCCGGTGTACCTGACGTAGTTTTTAATCATACATCAATAAACGCTCGTTTTAATTACCCAAAAACTTCCGTTCGCCACATATCATACGTAACACGACTTACCTTCCTTGTCTTTGTAACTTTCAGTTATGTCTTCTCTGTCTCGATCACCGTTCGGGTCAAACATGAATGGAGCTTTGGTCAAAATTACACGACCAATACTGAAAAGAGAAGCATTTGAAGAAGTTAGTTTTTTGCTCACGTCGGAGAAGAGACGATATTCTGATCTGATTTTGAAATTATATTCGTCTAATGAAAGACACCTACTGTCGTGAATCGCACTGTACTCTTCTCCAGCCTAATTCACTTCTCTTATCTTCAATCCAATACATGACATCGGCGTTAACGGTAGAGAGCATGAATGGAACGTCGTAATTGTAACCAATGGCACCTCGCCTGATTGCCTCTAAAGAAGTTGGTCCGCACTGGAATATTCCGTCGGACTTTTCCTGAGGTGTAGCGTCGATTGCCTGCCAGCCACCATAACCGTTCGGAAGATCAGGTCTGGCCATCCACACGTCATTCCATACATGAAAATTCCAAACAGAGTCGTAGCGTGTATCGAATCCAACTGATTCTGATGTAGAGTAACGATCGATGGACAAAGAGGCATCGCCGTCGTGTGCAGAGCAGATATTTGTTACAACCCTTGACGGTATTCCCAAGGCTCTACAGACGGTGGTCACCACTCCGGCGAAAACCCAACACTGACCGTAACGAACAGTGTCTTTAGTTTTCAGATACTTCTCCAGGATAGGAACACTACCTGTCCACGCTGATGGGGGGGTTCCATCAGAGTAGTCCTGCCATTTACCGGCAAGAACGCCTCCGTCTTCATCATTCCAGTTAACCTGGTGAGTAAAATTCTCTTTCATCGCCCGCGAAGTGTATTATATTTAAGTTTTTGCTTTGATAGTGCGATTCGCCATCATGAGTCTCTCGGCACTAATGCCGTGTGCATTGAATACTGTTATAGTTTCTAATATAGAACTGTATTTCGAAACGGTCACTTACAATTTTGGAAATGAATCTGGACATTCTGATCGGATCCCCTCGAAAAGCATCCCTGATTCCGGATCTTTCCAACATAAGTTGACACGCCGGAAGAACGCAGGCGTCAAATTGACCAAAGACCCACTGTCTACCTCTAGAGCTTCTCTCGTCACCACACCAAATCTTTCCCGTATCATTGCTCACGTATTCATCAAGTAGCCTCCGGTTTTCCATGTAGACATCGTCATCTGTGAAGGAACAAAAATCTTAATTCTTTGCCTAATTCGCGGAAACTAAAATCAGCAGAAAGCAATGATCTCATTTATTTTTCACCTACCTTTTACCCATGGATTGAACAGAAGATAGATATCCTTTTCTACTTCATAAGTATTTGCCACTTTCTTGCTGCCCACTGTAGTCGTCTGTATGGTCAGTCGCCAAACGCCAACCGGACTGTCTACGGGAGCTCGAACCTCAACGGAGAGATCCTTACCTTTGGAAGCGATCATACGGATGCTCCAGTCTTCCAAATCCGACATAAAGTTATTCCTGTTGGTAACAGTGTTCACTCCTGAGGTGCCTCTCATCACGTCGGGATGTTTCCCGAAGCTGAAGAATAACCGAACGATATCTATGGAATCATCGTATGATCGATCGAAGGATATGCCCAAATTGAAGGGTTGGCCCCGCCGAAGAACCGGCGTTGGTGGTTTCAGATGCACGAGCTCGAAAGCGCTAGTGTGGTGTTGCTTTGCATTTGCAGATTCGTTTAGGTCAACCGTTTTCACAGTCAATGCTTCAGGGGCCACCATCTTGGAAACCCAAATTTGATCTATTAGATACATATTATTAGAATGTAATTAGGATTCTAGGATTCTACAATCTATTCTAGGATATTACAATCTTTCTTGCCACCAAACGAACAGTACGAGTACCTAAAGCCGTTTCTGAGCTATAAGATAATGTTTAAAAAAAGTCAAGCTTGCTATAGTTAAAAACGAGAATATTCGTCACAAATCATCTCTGAGAAAGAAGCAGTGTAAGTACTATGACTGGAAAGTACATGGTTAGTACAGAAACAAATCTAATATTTCCACAAATTGCTGTTTTAGGTAAAACCCTATCCTTTTCCATTTGCTGCGATATTTATGACAATTGTTTGGACATTTTTTTCTAAAAACTGAGGATTTTCCCACAATGACTGCTCACCAAAGTTAAACAGCCACGGGATTTTTTGCAAAACATATACGCAATGATATAGAGCAACGACAACGAACTGCATGAATACGTAATTACTTCGATTGCCCGGGGAAGTATGTTTGTTTCCATACAGACATCTTGCGGCTACGTGACTACAGCGGTATAAGAAGCATGAAAATGACAAATTATTC
Organism: Rhogogaster chlorosoma; assembly: GCA_944452935.1. Taxonomy (NCBI): domain Eukaryota; kingdom Metazoa; phylum Arthropoda; class Insecta; order Hymenoptera; family Tenthredinidae; genus Rhogogaster; species Rhogogaster chlorosoma. The sequence continues at coordinate 27,840,090 of OX101797.1, forward strand.
ATCACTTTTCAAGAACTGAGACTCGAATAGCAGATACGATTATTGTGTTTCTGATTAGCAGACCCATGACTGTTCACCAATAATAAGCAGAAGTAGGCAAAATCCAGAACTGCTGGTTTTGGACGTAGAAAACCTAGTTTTCGATTCATGGAACCAGGTTGTAACTTTTCTCAGGCGCGTGAAAATCGGCGAGAATCGCAGTTATGATGAAGTTGAAGAAATTTTAAACTCTTGGGATGTATATAAGGGGCGATGTTGGATCTTGAACGAAGTGGCACATAGATCCGTGGACTTAAGCCAGGATATAAAGTAAGTTTTCAGGAAATGAAGAAATCTGATACATGTCAGTCGTGACCGCGGATATAAATGTGATAATTCAGAGATTGATAACTTCAGGTTTTCCTTTATGATTCAGAGGATTGGCAGTACGTGCAAATATTCATCGACTCCTGAGCGCAAATCCGCAAAGCTTCAGCAGTGATTATTTAATTTTTCGTTTTTTAGAAATTCTCATAACGTAGAATATTTTTTCTGGAGTTATACGAACCGTAGATATTAATAGAATTTTCTTCTTTGCCCAGCTACTTTTACACAGATCCTGGTAATTAGTTCAACTAAACTTAATTAAATCGAATTGTCAAATTCAAATGAAATGGATGAAACCCAATATCGAAATCAAACTCGCATACTAGTGACGAAGAAGAAACGACTCATATAACTAAGTAAAGTATTTGAATACAGCTAAGTGTCAGCCATGTCATCACAAAATATTCCGTCATTTCCCTAGATAATAACTTTTACTGGATCTAAAGTGGCCGTATATACAGGTAGTCGTATCATAATGAAATTCGCAAGCAATTGAACTCACATTATACTACTGACCTAAGTTCATTAATGTTTGGATTTTCAATTTCACTATACAACGTCATTAATGACACCGTGAATGATGTTCAAAATGTTTTATTGGGGCAATCTCAGCCTGACAAATCAACAGCTGACAAACTTTATTCAATAGGAATGAACATCAGTCTATCTAAGGTGGTGATTGACAATTTTCTTCTAGTCTTGTTGAAATTGCTCCTCATAATATATATAATTACCGAACACTCAACTCACCTTGATTAACTTGATTGTAGAATCTCACGATGAACGTTCGAAACGTCAGGTATGAATGTCCACGACAGTCTCACTGATTGTGAGCTCAGGGGTTGCGAACAGCTTTTTATATTACTCAAAGGTTTCCTCCGGACATCGAGTCCACCACAAAGTCCCCGCGGAAAAAACACATGACTTATACCATCACAGCAATGAAGGAGTCTAAGGATATCCTGATTACTCTATTTCCAAAAACTATAGAAATAACTTTAGTCTATGGTTCATTGAGTCGTTGAAATTTAGTCGACTTAATGGGGATTTCGGTGTATAATTTTAATAGAGAACGATTTTTGCGAAATAATAATTGCAGCTCTGTACGCAGGAAAATTCGTCTAAAATGTTCCTTGCGGATACGATTTTATCGCTAATGATTGAAAATTTTCTTCAGGACAGTAATTTGTAAACCTTGTTGTGGGGAATCTTCGATTACGACTTTTCGAATGATTTCACAGACAAGAAAATTAGGTTTATCAAAACTTCACCGGTATTTCTCGGTGGAAAGTTATTTTTGACTTCTCAGTTGAAAAAAAAAGTAAGGTGGGTATTAAAATCACCTCAACAGTGAAAAGTTAAGTTTTCAACAAATCTCCAAGTTTTGAGTCCTAGAGAATCACGTGCGACGATTTTTAGATGTGTGATCTAATCAATTTCACGTCTGACGATATCTCGAGAACTAATCAACGGATCTTAATTTTCGTTCGATAAGTTGATGCGGTTTTATGCAACTTAGAACCGATTAGATTTCGGAAAAGAATAAAAAAAATTCAATCAGTAATATCTCAAGAACATATAAACGATTTTGATCCATTTTTTCCCAATCGATGATATTACGCCTCTTGAAAAAGATGTCACGTCATACGGAAAATATTGTAAATTTATGCAAGTGTATAATTATCACGCTAAGGTTTCCTGAATGATATTCAGAATGCAACTGCTTTTCCCTATTCGACGGTGTAGCATTGCATCTCTTGATAAATATTAACGTCAGCGGAAGTGAATAACCACTGCGCAAACTAAGGTATGTCTTGCATGATACTTTAACTTTCGAAACAGAGAACCACAGATCTGATTCTGAAGAAGCAGATTGATTGACGCTCTTCGGACTTGTATCAGTCATGCTTATAATAAAACGGGAACAAGGATGTCCGATTCCGTAAAAAAAAAAAGAATTTCGGTTTGCATAACTCGAAACTCGCTCGGCTAATTATCCTTCCGTTTTCACCCACCAAATTAGACACAGATGTGGAATGAACTTAGACCTTCTGACAAACCTGCAATTCTTCAGACAAAAAGAAAACTGGCTTAGCTTAATGAAATTTTTATCGCAGGTCCTGAAAGTCAAAGTGGTCCAAGAATCTTGATTTTTTGCTCCAACTTTCACAATGCAAGAAAATATTTAGGGTATAGTATATTAAATCGCTTTGACGTGGGACATGGATTATTTTCAAATTCTTCAATAGTCGAGTTTTCCAAATGACGACAAGTTTTCTCTAAATGAAACTCCGTTTCCTGTTTGGTATGACACTTCTTACGGAAACATTACCGTGAACTTTGAAACTGCAGTGGAAATCGTTTTGCGTATGAACCAGTAACGTCCGTTCCAAATGGCATCCCTATTTAGTCACGTCTCCCATGTACTAGTGAATCGAAGAAATCCGAACGGAAATATATTCCCAGTACGATTTCATTCTATTACGTTTTGGCAAACGTAATAAAATGCGCGGTCATACCAGACCTTATTAGTATGTTTGTGGTTAAAGCTAATTCCGCTTGTACTAGTTTTCTTGAACTGAAGTGTCGACTTGGGACTATTTAGTTTACGATATATCCGAATATCGCGGTATCAGAGTAAAAATTCATCATCGTTCGTTGAGAATTTTCCGATTTTTATCAATTGTCATTTCAATATTTCAAAATTCAATTACCTGAGATAAAAATTCGAGGCTTATAAATTTTTGCTTCGTTTCATCGAATTGTTTCCTCTGATCAATCTCGTGTCACCACACTCTCTTTTTAGCCCAGTCAATAGAGCACAATCATAATGCGAAAGTTGAGTTTCAAAAATCATAAGTAAATATGAGAATTTTTGAAAAAGTTGAAAAACAATCAGTCATTTTCGAGTTGGAACAAACTAAAAAATCGGAAAGGTGGAGGATTCGGACGGGAATGACTAAAGTTTTTTTTCAGTGCATATATAAATTCAGTCTTTATTGATTGAGATATTTTCATTCAATTTATTTGCAAGTAATTTTAACAACATAAAAATATGTGAGACCACGACTTGAGGCTAGAATTATCCTAGAATTCGACTTCTCCCGTTGTGTGGATACCATAAACTGCTCGCCAATGCTACTCTTGACACAATTATCATAATGACTTGAATAAGTGATCATAATATTAAAGGAATACCCTTCCGTTCTCGGGAAATTTTATCATCTCTTTTATAGCATGAGAAATGAACCGGATGGAAAGTGTTGCATGTATGTATATAATACATTCAGATCGATCTTTGTCGATGAACTGATTGTGGTTTTTATTTCTATACGATGTGATGTTTGCACTAAACCTTCACCACTTAACGAGTAATTTTCTTTTTTTTCTCTATCATTTTATAGTACTACTAGATGTATTGCATGGCTCGATCCTAGTGACCTATTTTGTGCCAATGATTAAGAATCCAGCGACCGCAAGCTCTGGAGAAAAGTAACGTCACTTCCAAACCGAAAAGATTAAGTATGTGATTTACCCATGTATCTCCGCAGAGTTAAGCTTATATGGTTAACGTTATTAGAAGAAATTGAGTGATAAATAGATTCCATAATTTCACAGATATTTCCTTAAGGAGCTAGGAAAAAAAAATACATATTCCGTGTCATAGATAAAACCCGTACATACCTGCTACTTTATAGTCAAGTGATACAGTTTATAATACACCTTCAAATTCAAAATTTTACTGTTGTGAATTTCATAAATCCCTTGAATTCAAGAAAAATCTACTGATAATGAGGTATTATTTCTACAGACTATAGAAAAGAACGAGGAACTCATTGCAACTGGTAACCTACAGAGTTATAAAAATTGTTGTGACTACGAGAGTCACTTGCAAAAATTCAACAATAATCTCAGCGTATTCCGTTTACAAAAATCAGTTCATTTGTTCAATGACCTGCTGCATTCAGCAATCCTGTTGAACGATGCTTGTGAAAAATAATTACAGTTCGTGAGAAATCGCATCTGATCCAGAATTTATGCTACCGGAATCACATGCGTGAGGCAGTTGCTCTGAATAAGGGGATTGGGTGTAAATGCCTCGGAGCGCGTGATTCTCATATCACTTTATGTGCTTCATTATAATTATAAGATAATTATCCTTCTGTATGAGCTATCGAGTCAATGAATCCCATAAATTGCATATTGAATTCTTTTTTTTGTCTTATGGATAAAAACAAAAAATAATCCTGTGTTCAAATTAGCGAGAATTTGATGAATTAATTTAGATAGTATCTTAAAGTTTTTTTTTTTTTCTAACAATTTCCAAACATTTCAAACTACTTCCCATACGATTTTGATATAATTTTTTCTTAATTTGTATTGTACATACATCTACTTACCTGTTTTGTGCAAAGTTCGACATGCGGTGAAGTACCAGTAATCTGACGAGCTGAATTTTGGATTTTGGATCAGGAATCAGGACTAAGATGGAAGGACGAGAATCAAGGTTTTTATGGAATGGAAAACTCTGTAGATCGAATTGTTACAAGAAGAACAATGAAATTTCGGAATTTGACTTTGGATAGAGATCTTGAGAGAGTATAATATTCGAGATGAGGAAAAACGTCTCACGAAAAAAACAAACCTAAGTAAGAAATATATCATGAATGATGAGAATCCTCAAAAACTATGTGATGAATATGCTGACGAACAATTATAGTAAAAGTAGCTTCTGATGTTTGTACCAGTACAGATTATTTATCTATTCATTCATTAGACCATCAATTTATTCATCGAAACCCAAAGTACATTGCACAAAACAAGCTTAATTCTCGTTTTTCAAATTGATTACTAATTTTTATTCTTATCTCGAATTGTACGCAGAATGGTTGCATCCGCCTATATAACACAGGAAAAGTCGGGGCAGGACTGGCCATCCAAAAAAAATTACTTAATGGTATTTCCGTATTACGGTGAGCAAGACAAAATGGTATGCAGAGCGCCTCTGCCGAAAACGATAAAAATTTTGGAGAGTGGGGCAGAACCGACCACCGAAAAAAACAATGGTCAAAAGATATTTTCGCGTTGAGGTGAGTAAAGAAAGATATATATCTTCTTGAAAAACTTTATCACCTTCCCCTACATTGTGCAAAATATATCCCGTGAAAAAATGAGTTTTTTCAACTTATCCAATGAAGATACCGAGCACGACTCGTTACAAATGAAACTAATGGAATCGAACGTCCTAATGCAATTTTTGTTCGAGATGGGACACTTTTTTGCCGGTCTTCTCGGCAAAGACTAGATTTCCCAAATTCTGAATTCCCTTAAATTAAAATGCTATTTGAATGAAGATGTAAAACTAGACTATGGAGAATCAGATTATAGTTGAAAAGATAATTCAACGAAAACTAAATCTATGGATACAGAGATGCTACGTAACTTTATATTAATTTATAATTATCGAATCAATCATCGTAAACTTCGAAAGCTCCTGACCCCGTAACGTCGAGAAGTTGCTTAGACGTAAACGTTGCCACAATCTTCAATGGGCCAGCTTTTGGTGGCACTAGCTGATGTTCTACACGAACCAGCTCACCTGGCCCAATGTTTCTGAATGGTAAAGTCTTGTTCGATAATCCTGAACTGGCATAGTTGAATTTACATTCAGTCAGAGTCCTCTTGAGCGGATTTTTGAAACTCAGTGACATGATTGCTGGTTTGCCAACTGAAAGTTCGTCTTCAATCTGCAAGAAAATCGATAAAGATTGTACATTGATACAATTGGAAATTTTTTGTGGATCCAGTGCAACTCAACGCTTGAAGGATTCTCACCTTAACTGTAATGTTTGGTTTCAAAACCTGGAAATCGTCCTCGTCAGCCCATGTTTGTCTCGTTTCTTTTACCGTGGCGATTGCGTACAGCTTCATCATCGAATATTCGACCAGTTTATCCAGGTAGTCATCGACAGTGACGGTCAATCGAAGCAGTTCCTCTGCAAAACAGCAAAACCATTAATTTCTGATGCCGAATATTTTATAAATCTATTCCATCTACGGATCTTTTGAATTTTTTTCAACACGTAAATTTGAAAGTACTAAAAATCTACTTACTGCCACCAGGTTTAATCGCAAAGTCACCAGTAGCTCTTTTCACTAAATTGGCTTTTACCCCGGTGTAAAATACACTTCCAGCTGACAAAATCGCCTGGATGGTTCGCAGCTCTTTAGAGTTATTCACGATGTTGACTGTGACGGCAAAAGCATCGCCAATCATTACTCTGTCAAGATCAACTAAATCGAACTTAACATCTTCCTTGGCAGGATCTGGAACCGCGTAGAACTGCTTTGCCCTCTCCGTGCCACGGACTGCTCTGAACAGAGTTATCCGCTCTGCATCCGTACCTGAAAATGTTGTCAATCAGATACTCTTCACGTTTCATTACATGATATTCGGAACGCATCTTGGAGTGTTGTCTTACCTTCCTTAGATTTGTAAGCCGCAGTTATGTCTTCTTTATCTCGATCACCGTTCGGGTCGAATATAAATGGAGCCTTGGTCAAAATCTGGCGGCCAATACTGCGAGAAAGAGAAAAAGATTGAATCAGAAAAAAAGACCTACCAAATTACAGTTTCAAGCCGCAGAATCCAACTGCCAATAGAAAAACACCTACTGATACTTGTTAGAGTCGATTTTTGTCCAACCAAAGTCAGACGTGCTGTCTTCTTTCCATCGCATCAGGTCGGCGTTGACGGAAGCCAGCATGAATGGCACGTCATAGTTGTAGCCAACGGCACCTTCCCTAATTGCCTCAACAGAAGTTGGCCCGCACTGGTACATTCCGTCAGACTCTTCTTGCGGTGTAGCGTCGATTGCCTGCCAGCCACCATAACCCTTGGGAAGGTCTGACCTAGCCATCCATACGTCATTCCATACGTGATAATTCCATATGGAATCCATTCCCATTGCATTATTCGGGTCGTAATCAATCATCTCGTTGTCAGCATTGTAGTAACGGTCGACGGACAAAGAATAGTTCGCGTCGTGGGCGGATACCAGATTCGAGACGACCCTTGACGGTATTCCCAAGGCTCTGCAGACGGTCGTCACCACTCCAGCAAACACCCAGCATTGCCCGAAATTCACCGAGTTTCCAGTTTCCAGAAATTGCTCTAGAATCGGAACACTGCCTGTCCATGCAGCTGGGGCTGTTCCACCAGAGTTATCGCCGCTCCAGTTACCGGTGAGAACACCATTGTCATCGTTCGAATTGACCTGTGTTCAAAAATATTCATACTCAGTTAGGGAAATTCATTTTAGACTCACGTTATGCAGTAGGTATTTCAAACGAGTCTTACGATCCTTGATATGGCTCTGGACATTTTGATAGGATCTCCTCGGAACGGTGCCTTGATTCCTGACCTTTCCAACAGAAGTTGACACGCCGGAAGAACGCAGGCATCGAATTGACCGAATATCCATTCTCTACCACGGCAACTCCCGAGAGCTCCGACCCAGATCTTTCCTGTATCGTTGATTATATACTCGTCGAGCAGTCTCTGGTTCTCCATGTAGACAGGGTCCTCTGTAGGGTAAAAGAATAGAAATGTGAGTTTTGGTACGATTCCGAAAACTGATTCTTTTTGACCCACCTTTGACCCATGGATTGAACAACAAATAGATATCTTTGTTCAGATGGAAGGTTTTGGGCACCCTCTTACTACCCAACGTGGTTGTCTCCACTTCCAGTTGCCAAATGCCAACCGGACTATCCACGGGACTTCGAACCTCGACGGACAGGTCTTCTGCATTGGCAGAGATCATACGAACACTCCAGGTCTCCAAATCCGCCAGATAAGTGTCTCGGTTAGTGACAGTGTTCACTCCTCTGGTACCCTTCATCACGTTAGGATTTGGCCCAAAACTGAACAATAAACGAACGATGTCCGTGGCGTCGTCGTAGGGTCGGTTGAAACGTAAGGCCAAGTTGAAGGCTTGACCTCGCCGGAGAACCGGCGTCGCTGGCTCCAGATGCACCAGCTCAAAAGTGCAAGTGTGATGCGCCGTCGCATTTTCTTTCTCATAAAGGAAGACCGAATCCACAATCAACGGCTCGGAAGATGCCATCTTGAGAACTAAAATTCCGCCTATTTGGCGTAAAAACATTATTGTAAAGTTACTGCCAATTGTTCTGGGAATTCTTTATGCGACAGGCGGAAATTTCACCTCATTGCAATTTGCCATTGATATTGCTTTGCTGTATCTCCTGACATGCAGATGCAGGAAATTAATATTAGCATATGCTAACAGCGCATTGATTTCTGGAAGCATTGATCTTTAACTAACGACGAATGCAAAAGGCAATTCCAAGTCCGCATGCTTACTCAACTCTCAATGCCAAGAAGGTAACGTTATTTAATAACTAGAAGCATTCTATTATTGTGATATGCAAATTTTTGCATTATTCCTGAGCCGTGAAGTTAGTTGCGTAGCGTAAACTCTGCGCGAGGAATATTCATAATCATGTGTTCAAGATCTAACTGACATCGCTTCGACGAAGAATAATCAAGAGACGTTTAACAAACAGAAGATAATGCAAAAGCTCATCATCTACCGGTTGCAAAAGCCAATCTATTCTATTGCGCACTCAAATTGCAGAATAATGTTTGCCCACGTTTGCCGGACATTCGCAAATCAGATTCGATTTCTACTTGCTATATTTACTAATAATAAACCATAACAAGTGCTAATCTTTAGGCTACACGTGTCAAAACAGTCAACTTCCTCCAAGATAATAGAAGCTCCCGAACCGCGTTGACTTCCGACCGCAATGATTATCATTCTTCTTATTTTCACTAGCCGCGTAAAGGCGTAGTCGTTTCACTTGCCGATTGAGATATCAATCTAACTATACGTTATAGAGTGCAGTGCATTTCACTGTCACTCAAGTGACCCAATTCCCCCTTCCCGAGTCGACAAGATTCGATTTAATTCGAGAGAAAAGTAGAAAGACGGTAGAAAAAAAGTTCGGTCATCGGAAAGTCTATCATCGTGTTCCCCATTGATCATCGCTATATTCTAATTAGCGTTCTGCGTAGAATAGCTGTCAAATAAATGTAATTGTATTTCAATATCGTATGGGGGAAGGCAGAAGAAACCGCGGACGCTGAGAAAAACAGGGTATCTATGGAAATAATACCCCGTTTACTCGCCCGACCCCATTTTTCCCTACCTTCCCCTACGTAAGTGTAAGTAATTTTTGTGTACATAAATCATTGATCCGTAAAGAGCCGGAAGCTCAGACTTACGGAACTGGTTGCTCTATTGTTCTTATTAATGAATCGATATCATTGCCAAGAAATCACGGAACCATTCGCGCATCCGCGTTTGATTCATCTATACGAATCAGCGTTGCGTCAGATTAGAGCTGCATCGTATAATAAGCCGGAAAAATTCTTTCCACTTGCGTTGAATTAGAGAAAACCTCAATACAGTTATGAAAAACATCCCGTTTCCCAATAAATAGATTTCTAATTTCCGCAATGTTCTGAACAGAGAATCACTAGATTTTCGAAGGACGCAGTTTCAACTAGTTTTGTGGAAGTGAATCACCGTGCCAATTCCACGCGCGAACCAGACATTTAATACCGTAAATACAATCAGTATGTCATTTACTAGTGCAGATGCGTGTGTCACGATTTTTTTTCTTTTATCTATCGATTGAAAGTCATCTCTTACGAACCACATAAGGTAAAGGCGTGAAACAAGTCACGTCTTCAATTCAAAATAAGTCCATTCCATCCCACAATATTTTCGGGAATAATTTATATACGCTCAGGACTCTCGAACGGAAATTCCCCCAACATCTTTAATCACAGCGCGAATTTGAAAGAAAAAAAGAACCTTACTCAAACGCATAGAATATCTGTCGTGCGAGGCCAGCTAACAAGAAACTTTTACGGTCACGACGATCCAGCGGATCTCATAAACCCATAAGCAACATCGCATCAGGTAATTGCAAGGCCAATTCAGAGGCTCGGAGATGAGAAAATAAAATTGAATAAGGAATTTTGATTCGGTTATACAAATTTCGGAACTGTTACAAAATTTCAAAGCCGATTTTGGGACGAAGAAATCATATTCTAGGCGTAGATATCTAGTCAGAAGATATTGATTGATTATAAGTAATGGATTGCCTTATTTTTCCTACATTGCAGATCAGAAAAACGAATGATAAATCGATGTGCAGCGATAAAAATAATAATTTCTCCTTATAAGATGACAGCTCCTACAAGAAGTAAGCAAATCTCAACTAATCACAGAAAGATGTATTCCTAGGCAAGAGTAAGCATCGCATAATTGTTTTTATGTGTAAACGAATACTCGTGACTGACCTTATGAAATTTTTCAAGCGACGTCCGCACGGGTTGGCAAAAAAATAAATTTTATTATCGCGCCGGGACGATGGAAGTAATTAAATCTTTGTTCTCTCGGTAGAATTTGCGACCTGTGAATGTCCACTGCAGTCTCACTGTCGCATAGGGACGTGGACAGCCTTTTATATACTAGTTACAGCTTCCTTTTAGCTGACCACAACATCCCCACTATACAATCTTTGAATAATCTGTACCTGCAAGTCTCTGAAGTTATATAGTTAGTGGGAGTTTACGATGAAAAAATTCTTCAACAGTCCATTAATAAAATCGATTCAGCTTATAGCTATATAGTTATGGGCAGCAGTTATGGCTTGTTAAGTAATTACAGGTGTATGCACCGAGCAGGTTCGAGGTTATCTGACACATCGGTAGGCATAACAATTAAAAGGGTGTATTATACACCTTGGGAATAATTGCTTCCGAATCACTGGTACGTTTTGAAAAAATATTCTATTAACTTAGTTATGAGACAGAATGAGACTTTTTATTATGAGACAGAATTAGAAATTATTTCAGATTTTGTGGATTTAGCCTTAGATAGATTAAGTCAAGCGACGGAAAAGCGGTTGTCGAAGGCTACAGATCGTATAGTTCATCGAAGATTTGGTAAATTTGAAGGAAATATCAAAACACGGTGAAGCACTTTTTTTCCTCAACGTTGAAAGAAAAAGACTTGAAATAAATAATTTTCGAATCAAAATATTCAATTTATCGAACATAATTCGTTTGTCTGTAAATTACATCAATCCAGCATATTTCCTCCAAATTTAAACAAAATTTTGATACACGATGCGATCTGTGCCAATTTATGGAAGGCGAAGTCCATGAACGAAAACTATAATTAAAGTTCTGAGAAAATGATTTTAGAAACTAGCATGAATATTATAATATCGTGGATGTAATGTAAAATCGTCCATCAAAATAATAAGAAGGAAACAAAACTGGAACAGTGCAAATCGAATCGTGGGCAGTTAGTTCCTGTAAGGGAAACGGCTCGTAGTTACACAAAAGATTAGCTTATCAATCAGACACGCGGCTAATTAAGACTAACCGCATATCCCACGTTAAGTGGGTGGACGCTGTGGTTGTCCGCAAACTACGAAGCGGAATAATATCGCAGCTTTTTCTTAACGCGCTTTCGGAACTGTAACATAATTCTGCAAATGTTTGATGCGATAAGAGTGTGACCTAAAATCGTCGGATTTGAGATAATCACTCTTTTAAACTTAGTACGTGCAAAATATTTATTTTTTCTTATTTATTTACTGATTTTTGTGTTTTCATTTTTTAAGAACTGCATTAGTTATAGAACAAATTAGCTGTCGATCGGCTGTGTAACATAATTGATTGACCTTGGCTTAAATATTAACGTTTTGGAATAAGAGAAAATGCATTAATAGTAGACATAATTCACGGAATTTTATTTATCATATCAGTGATCATGTGAGATACATATACGTTTCTGAATATTACGTTTTTATGCAAGGGTTAAAAACCTACTGTCACCATCTACACAGATTTTACAATGTAAAATCATCGTGGTAAAGCCAGGAATGATTCTTATAGGAAAAATACACTCGTATTTCCCAAAGAATGATTTCAGGTATTTAAACACAGGACCCTATTCTATTCTTTCAGCAACGAAAGGAAAAAATAGTCCTTCGAATAGCGAATTAAAATGTAATAACATACAACATTACCACAACAGTAACTGGCGATTGGAGTATCCTATAATAATTGCGCCAAAATGCATAGAATTCATTTTTAAATATCGATACGCCGTTGTCACTATCATACTCTATGAATTTCAAGAGTAAAATGAAGACGAAAAAATCAGTGAAACTTTAGAGTTTCAAAGTCTTATCCAGCCTATACTACTTTTCACAAAAAATCGATGAATCTGCAGACATAGAGTTCGATTCATGCGAAGAATCAGCTATTTTTCGGTTGGCATGATCGATTCAATAATTATTAAATATTGACGAGATGAATAATAATAGTTATACATAATGATCATGATGATGATAGTAATAATAACGCAATTAGCGCTGATAATATGGGTACACTTACAATAATGTAATGATTCTAGAATAACTGCAAAACGAAAATGCTCAGCTGATTATAATAACATACGACGTATGATAAAACTATAAATCTTTGTCAAATCATATGATTAGTTCATCAATCATTAACATTTAAATCGCGGGTCGAGTCACTAATGAGACCTGCAGCCACTCAGTCAGTAGCCCAGTAGAAGTCAGTAGAAATCAATTGAAATTACCCAAAATCAACTTGAAATAAAAAATCAAGCTGGCCACTTTTTCAGTTTTCAATAGTTACCACCGATACTTCGCATTTCGCGTTTGAGTCATCTGAACGCAGATATTTTGACTCGCCCATATGCAGTCTCCCACGAAAGTACCCTGCATACAAAGTATACATGCTACTCCTTTTCTATTTCTCCACATGTCTTCATCTACTCCTTCGCTTCAACGCGAACCTGTCCTTTTTTCATCGCAATCGTTGTATCTGATTATTTAAAAGGTGTCCAGATCTTTTGCTTTCCCGCCCCTTGCGATCGCTGGAAGTCCGTGCCACGATGGCACGAATTTTATCTCAACTATATTACTGACCCTCGCACTGAGAGCACAAGAATCATTATCCAAGGACAGAGAACCAAGGGAAAACCAACTCATCTTCTCTATGGTTTAGAGACTTGTCTATGCAACGCTGTACCAACTACGTGAGATGCTCAGCGATCATTGCGATTCTCATACTTGATACTAACGCTCGCCGACATGTCGAAACGCTTCATACGCGGATGTGGCGAGCGAAACATGCATTATTTGGAAAAATAACGTCATTTCAAATGAGATACTAGCTCGGAGCATCCTTCAGGTCGGGAACACAGCCGGGGATTGGTCCAGTCTCGGTGCCTCCGGTCATTGATGCGAACTGCTCAGATATTTTGTGCAAATTCTCTCGCACCTGAATGAAATAACACAAGGTTGTAGTATTTTGTTCGTCAATAAGTATGAATCATCGCGAGATAAAGGCTGCAGCTTACATTGACGATTTCATCGAGATTCTTTTGGAGATGCTGCGAAAGATGACGCTTTATTGCGTGGTCAGGTGAAACCAGGGGATGGTTGAGGTATGCTGTGTGAAGGCGATTTATCCGCATCATCATAACACCCGCAGATGCAAAGAGAGCGGCCAACAGGACGACGAGAATTGCGATTATGATTCTAGGTTCGAAGTAACGCTGCAATCTGTAGGACAAGAACACAACCAAATAGACAATAATCAGTTTCCAATAAAATCAAAACCTTCAAAAGTGACGAAATTTTGTCATCTCGCAAAATTCTTCATTACCTTATTATTACGGCTGGTGGTTTCAGAAATCCCGCCGAAAATCCGTCGGCTTCCGTCCCGACGATGGAGGATCTCACGTCCTGGTCAACTTCATTTTCCACAATGCCTGAATCATTCTCATCGTAGTTGTCCTCGGAATTGTTGCCTGGAGGATCTTCCGAATTAGGAAAGTTCCCTTCACCGGATGGTGACATGTTAGCTGCAGGACTCAGATCTTTCATATCTTCCCAGAGCTGTTTCATTCGTATAAAGGCCGAATCCTTCCAGAACAAAGAGCCGAAGACATGCTTTTCCTCCTCGGTAGTTATGGCCACAGCGTTCGGAATGAATTTCACTTTCTTTTGCCGGCTGATTTCAGTTATCGACCTCATGGGTATCAGCAGCTTGGTCACGTAGCCGAAGACATTGCTGTAGAAGGCAAAGTGGTTTGGCGTGATGTAGAGATGACCTTGCAGAAGCATGTCGCGTACCAGCGCACACCTGAAGTGGAGTAAGACATGTTCCTCCATCGGGACCTGGCGAGCGATTAAAACTGTTATAAATTTTATCACTAGTCGCGAATTTTTCAAAGAATCCAAGTCATCCTACTAACAAATCGCATCAAGCAATCGAAAACAAACTGAGCTGTCATATCACGAATTATATAAGATAAATCCGGGGGGATGGCCATGAGGGAGAGATGGCTCGCTATGATATTTCTCATGTTACTCGGTAGGCACTTCCTATAGAGTAGATCGCTTCGTAGAGCCGGTAGAAGTGTAGAGGTGTCGAGGAAAAATATTAAAAAGTAAGTAAAATCCTTCTCATTTGATTCTGACTATTTTGGACAATTTTTGACCGAGTTCGCTGTTTACGTGCTCACAATACAATTTTCGAAAAATCACACATTTTCACACGTTGTATTCTGACATAGAATCATTAAAGATTACTTTCGATCTGTACAAAATTATCGATACGGCCATCTATCCCGGACATACTGGGAGAGCTGGCCAGTCGTAAGTTTTTTTGCAGATGTTTTTTTTTATGTAATATTAATCGGAAATCCTATATTTTTGAATTTTCTAACAAAGATATGATGTCAGTTTATGTTGAGACCAACAATATTGTTTCAATCCTAATAATCTTTCGACTATACAGTTCCAAAAAAACTACACCCATCTCCCCGGACTCACCCTAATCATGTCAGTATGCAAAGTTTGACCTATTCACCTAAATAAAAGCGAGAACTGCCACGCGGTACTACAAACTGACGATCAAATTCATGAATGACTTGATTATTGCGTAAAAATATCTCGGCATATTTGCAGAGCTAATATCATAGTGGATATAACTGAAAAGATGACTGTACCACATGGCTAAGATCAGCCTGACGCAATATCCTGCGTCTTATTTGAGCTGCAGAGCTATAGCTGACAATGCAATGAGTCAAGCAATCGTTACCGTGAAATACAGCAGTGCAGTTAAAATTCCTAATATAGCATTAAACCTGAGCAATCTGGGTGGATGTATAGCGAAAAAATGTCTAGAGACTAATTTCTACGGTGTGATTAAACCTTACCTGTTTAAAATATCGGTGAAATCTTCGTTCGCTAGCCCTGCTCGCGGAGATCATCGGCAATGAGGCTGTAGACGATGATAAAGCCGACGAAGATTGACCAGTATGTGCAATCGATGGCATACTTCTACTGAGCGATTTAGATAGTTGTCTGTAAGGAGGAAGCACATTTGATTCATGAGACTAATACCGTATCGCGTTTAGCCTCGAGTTTAAAAATAATATATAACAGCTGGAAAAATAAAAGTATAACACAGTTTTGTGATAACAGTAACGTACTAGATAGTAGTATAGTAATTAAACTAGTGTGACATACGTATCAACGAGCAAGTTAAATGAGTATTCGCAAGTTGAATAAGTTCCGATACTATTTCTGAAATCGAATTAATCTCGGTAAAAATACACACCCTCTCTTCGACATTCTGACCACCATGTTTTGCATATCCATAGTAACAAAATCCATATGAGAATCACTCGCTACGACCATATTCACACGAACAAACTTAATGAAGTAATCAGTCTGTTAAATAGCGAAGGTTCAAAGCCAGCAAATCATCTGCCGGTCGTGCCACGGTCTTGCTGAGACTGAAAGATCGAATCTATTAGCCGTAGTATACGTTGTAGAATCGGAAATCGGTTGTTTTCTATCTAATCTTCTTCGATCGATAAGCAGTATCTCAACGAGTTGGAAAATACGAGTGGCTAGGATTAATACAAATTCAGGGAAAAACCGAATATGTCTATCACTACTGATCGGGTCAACTACACCTGGCGATATCACAGGAGCAATTAATATGAATTCAGATAGAGCCGAATCTTATTTATATTCACTGAGCTTCGCTAATCCTTCTGATCGTCTCGATGGCGATTTCACGATAAGCACTGCAGTCCACGATGAGCTGGTGCGTCATCTCGCAGCGCGGGGAAATACCCCAGTCAGATATACGGATTTATATTATTCATTCAGTTTTTTGATACAATACTTTTTGACACGCACAACACAGACACAAAAATCGGCCAAATTAGTCACGATGTGTAAGTATTCGCATTTTATCTTCGATAACAAAGTTTTAATCGCAAGCGTAGCTCTGATAGTTCCCTCTTCTCCATTCATGAAATAACTACTAATCCAGGACAGGCTCGTTTCGGACGGAAGGCAACATCGAAAGTGACGCTAAACTAACAGGCTGTTCAAACCTGCCTCAAATATGAGTCAAGATTTTTGGGACCACGTGGCGTCAAGCTAATTAGGAGAAATCTTGATACCTTTGATTTAGTTTTTATCAAGTAAACAATTTCCTCATGATAATGCCGAAAAACGCCGGAAATTATGGAGCAAATGTCCTAAAAAGTTGGACGAACGGTGTGAAAGCATATGGCATGGATAATGGCCAATACACAGAATTGTAATTGAAAAAAGTGTCGTGATAAGAAAAAAAGTTTATACGTGGAGTTTGGATGCTGCTGTTACGAAACTGATTACGATAACAGTGTAACATTCGAACGAGCGTTCAGCATATAAGATAAAAGTGAAAATATAGAGCGAGGGAGAGAGAGGGAGAAATAACAGATTATGTACTATCTGAAAAAACCCACGATAACCATAAGAACATTCGGATCTTCGTCATATATATGCACCTGTGACTAACAGGTGATTCATCATTTGGAAATAAAAGCTCATGGGAATTTCCGGATCCGCGATAGCCATAAAATTTGTTAGTGAGTATAATAGGATAAGGGAACTCCAGTTTACGTTATGATTACGTGATATTTGTTTAACTATTAGTAAACGCCTACGGTTTGTCAATAAATACCAATCAAGTCCAGTCAAAATTGTTCTGAAATCGGCTTTCGAGCCGAGTGGCTGATTTTTTTATATGAGTTGCATGAGACCCTCGCAAAAACCGGTGCAACGTGCCAAAGTTCTCACCCCCCGCGGTAGGGTGGTAAAACTTCAAAACACCCGCTGGAAATCGTTTTTGGCCGAAAACTGGTAAACGAAGAGAGATAAGAAAAAAATTTTCACATAAAAGTTGTAGAACGTAATATTTTACATAAGTAGTGTCCAACAACTTTTACTTTAACCCTGAAAGTTCAGGTTTTACAGCGATGCAAAGCTTGATATCATAAAAAATTCATAAAAAATCCATCGGAAAAGATCTCACCTTTTTTAGGAAACCAAAATAAAAATTCTATCCGTTGGTTTACAAATTATAACAATTTTAAACATTTTTTCATCGTTAATCACGCAAAAAAAATAATTTTTTTACACCATAATTTTTTTTTTCCTCTACGACTTTCTGCATGGAGGTGTAGAAATTTATATTTGCGACTACACTACATAACTAGTTTTTTCTCGCGCACCGAATTCAATCCTTCCGGTTTTCGATAGCGAGCGAAACGGTAGAATATAATGGATCATCTTGTCTCTTTGAGCTTTAGGATCTCAAAATAGAATACAGTCTACTTGATGGAATCGAGTATTATGCTTGATATTATCAGTAAAATTTCCTATATATTTATAATAATTTCGATTTCTTATCAATTTTATTTGCAGAATTTAATCGCAGTGCTAAATTACGTGACTCAACTCTGCATATGAGGTCTCTTTGGTTGATAAGGGCCACCTTATCGTCTGGAGGGACACGTGTGAGTAAAAACAAACAACGCTAAGCATATGGATACATAAATTCAACGGATCGCGATCGATATTGAAATATAAAAACTAAAAGCCTCGTATCTGTTATTCCTGCAGTATATTGACGCACATTATCTTCATCTTAACGAACGAGCTAAAAGAAGACTCAAATTAAGTGAAACATAATTTGATTAGAGAAAAGAAAATTATAACCAAACTGTGAAAGAAAAATCGTTAAGAAATTTCCTATATACGCGCGACCCTCCTCAAAATAATTCGTTACGTTTTTTTTCCCCGCCTATTTAATGACGTCAGCAGCGTAAAATGCGCAAAAAAGTTAAGGCTCTTCTGTTCAAAACTAAAACCTATAAGTATCCACCTAAAGTAAAACAAATAGTAAGAATATGGAACAGGAAAGAGTCGATGAATGTGGTATGAATTTTTATTTTATTTTTTCATTTCTACAGAAACATTAATTGTTAGTAACAGTATTATAATTTAGTATGGGAATCCTGTTTCTTTGATTTTCCAACACCTTGGCAATGGACAATAATTATTGGTTCCGGTCGAGAAATGTCTTTTGTTAATTATTCAACGAACCTTTAAATTTCCGAGACGGATATTCATTGATACGTTATGGTCTGTACTAAAAAACTTGCCGAATCATCTCAGAACGCGGCTTGATGAAAAGATCTAAAATTCGCAAGATTTTGTATTCAAATAATGAGTGTTAAAAATTGCTAGATCTCGGTCAATTTGAAAAATATCCGCCTCCTAATTTTTCACTAACAACTTGCCTTCTGATAGTATTTCCTATAATTATAATTACATACGGTAAGGGAATGAAATTGACCTTAAAAAAATATTGTTTTTACATATTCTGGTTCCTTAAAGAAACATTCGACAATAACGATAATAATTCATTATAGGAATAGACAGTTGTTATATATCAGCTGCACTTTGGAAATGATGTGTCGCCCTATCAATTCCAATTGAATCGTACCATCAATATGAATTTGATCACAAAAAAACACAAAGAAACTAGCCATAGGAAACACGGTGATTATCGATCCACGTCAAACTTTATTTTCTATAAATATACGTAGTGTTTGCTAATGTTAGTCCTCGAACCAGGTTTAATCAACAGGGGTCTAGGATGCTCAGGCCAAAAACATTTTCGTAGTATTAGGATACTCGGGAGTCTGGTAAGACAGAAAATTACGAGTCCACGTAGTGTTCTTCATTTTCATACCCGCACGCACAGAATAAACATTTTTCAATTCTTGACTATGTCGTCTATCAGGTCCACCGCATTGCGTTTGCTATTTTTACCACCATAGACCATCTTCACTATGCTCCAATGAAAGATTGGAGTTCTTATAGAATCCTTGGCATTATTATTCTTAGTCACTTTCGTAACTTTGCAATTCCTCTGCGTTTAAGTGTCATCGTGACGTGACTTCCTTTGTAGCCTTCACCCTACATTTCCTGTAGATCGAATTCGATCCAGGATTTAGTTGCGATCCTACAAGCTGTGATTTTCCGTCAAGCGTTCTGGTGAGCCCGGTGGTTCTCTGAGATACTCTGCATAACGGCGATCCGTCCGCACCATCATCAAGGCCGCAGATACGTACATAGTAGACAATAAGGCAAGCAGAATCGTGATGATTGTACAAGGCCTGAAGCCACTGCATAGTCCGGACGATGGCGAGGTGGACTTTGCAGCCGAGATCTCGTCAGTCGACACTGCCGACTGGATTCTGTGTACGACGAGAAATTCGATCGAGTAAAAAAATCCCCAACTGGAATCATAGCGATTCTGAAATTGGCCAAAGGCTGAAACCGCTTACCTCGTCACCGGGTCTTCGACTCTTGGAATGCTAGCAGAAGATCCGTTCATGTTAGTGCGAAAGATGGGAAGTGTCGAAGTCTGATCAACGTCGCTTTCTGACATGCCGATGTCACCATTCTTCAAATTTGCATCGGAGTCTTCGGCCAGGAGAGTTTCCGAAGCAGAAAATGCCATAACGGAATATATGTAAAGTGGGAATCTCCCTGCTCCGATAAACTGATCTCCCAGAGACCAAATGCTGCCAATGGGAATGTGTTTTTGTCAAGCGATTTGGACAGGTACAGGCTGCAATTGAGAAAGATGTTCCAATTGTGAGACAAACGCAAAATATCGTTCTTCGTTCACAGACGTAACATACAAAAGCAGGATTAACGAGTGATGGGTGCAGGTACGAGGAACAATTATTAACTGGTGTTCGTGAAACAGAATATTTCTTCAATTGCAAGAATCTGGGATATCATATGTAAGCCTGATATTTGCGAGTAATTGAAGGATGAATTAAACAACCAGCTGCACACTGCTGTCTGGTTAGTCTGATGCTCCACAGATCATTGGGATAACATCGATATTCGGATGACGACAAGCTTCACCCATTTAAATAGCGAAACTTAAAGGATGGAAATTGATCGAATTATGTAGTTTGAAAGCGACAGAATAATTTGACAAGCACGACCACGGAATTATACAGACTGAAAACGGATGTGTGCTTTGGTAATTGCCAAAACTGAAGTCTGCAGTGTCGTATGTATCTAATCTTTTTGATCGATAGACCGTGTCACGAGGGCCGAAGAGACACAAATAGCCATGACAAAACTAGACTCTTCGCTTCGTATTCAAGCAAATAAGTGCGAAAAAAGGAAAATTAACTCCTACTGATCGAGCCATGGATATTTGTTAGTCATGAGATTCTAAGAGTGAACTCTGGTCTTTCAACGTCAGATTTCAATAATCTCTCCGATTGTTTTGATAGCAATCTAGTGATAGGCACCTGTAACGATAATTTCTCATTGCAGCTGGTCCCTTCCCCCGCTCAAGGACTTGAGGTCATTTCAATCAAACAGAAGATTAAATAATTCTAGCCGTTATCCCTCCGTTAATGGTTTTCTGATCAATTCGAGAGGATATCTGAGTTCTATAAATACAAAGTCGAGACATCTCTAGTTCGTTTTCACAAGATTTGGTTGACTTTTCTGATGTGTCGCTGTAGCGATTTATCGTTAGTGATAAGCACTACGTACGATAAACCGACAGACCCCCCGATCTCGCGAGGAAATCCCAGTCTCAGATAAGTGAGGTGATATAGACCTCGTGAAAATCGTTTTCGAAATAATCAGAGGATCGATAGTAAAGGAGGAGAGCGGGATATAACGGTGCACCTCGACGATGACAAAAACACAATTTTTTTAGAAATTCGTTAATCTTGTTCCTTTTTTGTGTTATTGTAAAAACATAAAAAATCAAGTAAGAGAAACTTATTATTTTTTGACTCTGTGCCTGTTTCGGCCCCCTGCTTGTCTTGTTCCCGTCGCCCCTGTTTTTCGAACTTTTCGTACGTGTGAGAAATGTCAGAAAACTGAAACACGTCGTTTTTGAGAAAGTTATTTTTATATATTTTTATTTCTATTTTTTGTCGAGATACCCAGTCTGCTCCACTCTCCCCTATACATATGTATATGAATACAAAGTCCAGATATCTAACAAATTGATTAGCCATTTAGTCGGATCATTTGATTAGTGATAATCGAGGCTTCTGCATTCTTGTTTCTCCCGTTATCAATGAAATAGTATTCGAAAACTAGCCGCCGTTTTCATTTTTTTTCTTCCTTTATCAGGCAATTCATACGTAGTGTAATTGTGTCTAGGGAAGGGTGGAAGAGAAACCATGCTATTGACGTGGAATCAAAAAACTGTCACACACCTGTTTCGAACACTCATCAAGATTGTGGTAGCTCGGCAGCGATAAACAGATTACGAGCATCGGTAACACGCGTACTTTAGTTTTCGCTATCTTTTGACACCCAGAAAAATACTCTATGTTAACTCATAGCCTCGGAGGGATATTCCTGTTGAAAATATCGTTTATAAAAAGAGAGATGTAGAATTCCCCCCTGTTCTATATGATCCCAAAGGTTATAGTACGCATGGATCTTATAGGTTTCACATAAATTTTTCTTCACATAATCATATCTTACAAAACGTTATGCCCTGCATTCAGTGTGAAGCCTAGCGAAGGGACAAAAAGTACCAGGGTGTCAGTACTGTCAGTACAGAAAATGACTATTTTTTACAATTTTTTGATTCACAACCTATTCTTTTTCATTTTTACCGCAAACGAAACCTCTCCAAGAATCAGCTGATCGATTGCCTCTTGGTTCCTAAATTTGTTGAAATTCTTGAACTCTCCGAAAGACTAAAAAATTTACTTTTAATAATACTCGATTATATCCGCTTGTTAATTTTTGGCGATCTTTGATCCACGCATACAACGAAGATTAAACACTCCTGTATGTCTTGAACTATAAGTTCAGTTCCCATTTGATTTTGGGAAGATTGTACGAATCAAAGTTTCTACAACTGTTAATTATGTCATCTAATATGGTACAAAGCGAACAGAATGAATCTGTATTTGCAATACCACGAATTCAATAATTTGGGCATGCCAATAGGTTGCATTAGGTGCATCGCTCACGTAGATAAATTGATCCCTGCAGTAGGTGGCTAAAACATCTTTCAACGTTGAGTAGTATAAAGCCATTTTCCTCGAAGCATTAGAATCCTTAGTTAGCCTTTTTTATAAAATCCTTATGAACCAATGATTTGTGGCACTCATCTATCGCCAGGTATGATTATGTCAAAGCATTGCAGCCGTATCTTTCAAGATAACGTCTGATTATTATCTGTTCTTTCTATAGGTAGACCGCAACTTTGTCGGATAATGACATCGTAACAATGTTGAAGGAAAGGTTTTCACGATCCACCCGATTGTTTTCAACTTCGAGATGTAAGAAGATTCTGATCATGTCGATGCTAGTTCAATTCCATGTCTGCAGTTCTGATTTCCGTCCCCACTCTGCGCGTGAGTTCTAAACGATGTAGGGAAAACACTAAAAGGAATTTCCTTTGCGAAATCAGAAAATTTCTCCTATCTAAATCCCAAGCAGGGTAATATTTTCGTGGTATTCCCTTCTCGCATTTGAAGAATGTATTGCTCGAAACGCGTCACGAATCGCTACCCACAGAACATATGAGACCACGTTGACCCTACACTTCAACTGCGATCTGAATCGGTCAATTCAATCGTCGATGATTTTCGGGAAGGATTTTCTTCATTTCAAACACCACAGAGAGAGGTACGAATTTGATGATTTCCATGAAGCCCTCCCTTACTGACGAACAGATCATAATAAATCAGAATTCCTTATCGGGAGTAGCAAGTGTAATTTTTAGGTGAATCGATTAGTTTTATGCAAATCACTCTCAGGTATAATATTTGAAGTAATAAACTCGACAAACAAATTCGAAAACTGCAGTCGTTACTGAAACTAGAGCGCAAATCGAATACTGGGCGGTTGGTTCGTTTGTACAACAGGAAATGGTTTCCGGGTGTTTGCAAGATTGGCTTATCAATCAAACATGAGACTAATTAAGACCAACCGCATATACGCCACGTAAGTGGGTGGACGCTGTGGTCGTTTGTGAACTGCGAAATAAAATAACACCACTGCACTTTTTCTGCGACACATTTTCGGAATTTACAATTCGGTTATGCTTATGCTTATGCTTAATGGCACAAATTTCCGGACGGTAACCTAAAATCGAGCATCCACAAAAATGGGACTACCAAAAGACTAATGATTACGTATGTTCGGAGTATTATGTAGATACGCTGGAAAGATTACATACGATATAATTCAGCAAAGTGGTCAGGCTTAGGCTTGATTGATGTGTGGCAATTCGAAACGTCTGCTCTTAGCTATTGCTAAACTAAATATTCGAATGTTCGATCGTTTGATTGGTATTCGTTACAATGCTCTGATTTCAGAAAACTTTCGAAACCGTTTCCATACACCAAGATCAATTGCAAATAGTGATACAGATTTATAAGAATCATGCTACCATCAATTATCATGATATGTGTATTCAGGATGTATTATCTTTCCGATTTCTGTAAAATTTGAAGAAAATAATTATTATACAAAAGAATGATATGAGAGCCGCGAGTCTACCTTCGAAAATTCAGAAATGATTAGTTATCTGGATATTATTAAGCTTTGATTCACTGTGCTTGGATAAAATCTATCAACAAATTGACGTTCAACATCCGAATCCTAATACGACCAGATTAGTAATACTCGAAAATCATCAGCAAATGTCTTCAGATCCCATCGCGGAACTCGGTACCATTCATAAATATTCAATTCTTAGAGGCATGTCGTAATAAACATTTATTAAATTTTCATTTGCAGGACAATAATTTTTGCATAATTATTCATTTGGATTGTGCATACAATAATTTCTACGTTTCAAGTACAATTTTTATTACCTATTAGGAAACATATAGTTTCATTCTTAATTATGTTCGCCCCCGAAGTGTGAACTTCCGTTAGAGTTGGCGATAATCGCGCAATGACTCGAATCATTCATTTGGATCAAGATCACCAGATACGTACAAGCTGTACCTAATATCTGGAAAAGTAAAGAAAATTTCGAGATCTCTGAAAAACCAGCATTTGGTCCAAGTGAAATAGTTGTAACTCACACTGCAGACCAGCGAAAAGTCTACGTTGAAGAATTTGTATGCTGTGAAATTCCTGGCTTCAAATTCGAGCTGCGTGAAAAAATCTCTGATCTGTAAAAGACAACGCAAAAAGATACGTACTATTGCGACGATTCGAAATTTCCATTATAGTTACACAGCTTTTGAATAAAAATTCTTAGATCGATTTCAAACTTTGATTACCTCTTCCTTCGTCGCAGACCTGTGATTTCCTGTCATCTGCAGCTTGTGAAGAGCCACAGATGTAGCCTTTGCCTCAGCTACAGTCGACTCGCAAGCTTGAGCTAAAACGAAGATCCTCATAACATAGAACAAGACCCAGTTGGCGCTTCTAGCAAATGCATAGAAGCTACTCATGTCACCTTCTAAGAACTTATAATAATCTTCATAGAGTTTGCTGGTTATCAACGCAAACGAAGTTGTCATTCCCACGAGAAGATGCGGGCCATAAGCATCATTTACCTTGTGCAAAGTTAAATGCAATTTATCCCATTCGAACGTGCACCAAATTCGTCCTGCAGCACTTTATCAGGCAAATATTTGCCATCCAGGACCAAGAACAAAATTGACTTCAGCTCATTTCATACTCAACTAACTACCTCTAAGATCTAGGAACTCTGATCGGCGTGGTTTGATTTATTGTTAGTAACAATCTTGGATTATTATTATCACCTGCGATTTAGATGGAAATAATTTGTTTCTTAATTCTTTTGAAAGCATTTCGTTTAGCATAGTAACACAAACATATTTGGGAAGTTGCGTTGAAATCTGCAGATAAGATGCCAACCAACTCCTAGTTGATGTGGCATGCGTTGACCCACAGGTCTTTATCACTTTCGGAAACATCCGATAACGAATCTTCAATGCAACGTAATTTCAACTTGCCATTGTCGAGGCTAGCCGGACTGAAGTGAATCTTGATCCAAGGTCCTCAATAAAATTGCACTACAGAAAATGTATTATAATGATCTACCTGGTATGCGATTTCCCACAAATCGTGATATTGGCTTCTTAATGCGTGAAGTGCTCTGATTACGTCATTGTCAGTATGTGCTCTGAAACGACAATGAAAAACATTCGTGATATATGAGTGCAGACCTCGGGACGTTTACAAATGCCAGCTGACTGTATAGTATACAACGAATTCGAACCAAGCTTGCATGCAAGTCTCAATACCTGGGAACTTCTGAAAAATTGATTCTCGAGTGCCACTCGTGGGTTCCGACACGGTAGATGATAGAATTTATTACTCTGAATCGGTTTTTGATCACGGACAGAGTCACCCAGAAAGAAGAGTCCACTATGGAGCACACGATCATAATTGTCAAGTGGTTAATCAGACCCAACAATAAGATTCTGTACAATAATGGTTGGTCGATCACTGCAGATGTACGTAAGCTAAATTCCGACGGCCCGAAATAAATCAGGATCAGCCCATAAATGATGATGTGTAAAATTTCGAACCTGAAATCGCACTGAGGTCATTTTCGATCGCATAAATCGCTAGATTGTCGTTTACTTCAAAATGCGAGCCTTCGCCCAAGAAATAAGACAGCTAAAGGTTGTTTTAAAACATTTTTGAAACAATGAGATCACACAGGATGTCTTGCATCGTGAGTGTACACTTTCCATAATTCAACTATCAATATAATGGCCAGGATACAAACAGGATACAATTGACTCTCGTCTCACAATCAGTCTCGTTTCTGGGACTAAGCTAAATATCGTCTCAAAAGTTTGCATCCACTTCAATCCCCCCGCCAAAGACGTGTAACTCCACGCAGAAGAGAGAATCAGACATTGTCACCTGTAAGTGCCTCTGTTGTCTATGCATCCGCCTAAACTCATCAAGCCTTCATCAACCTTCGTGAGGTCACTTAGTGGAACCATAAATCTGAAATTCGTGTCGGAATAGATGTGAGATGGATGGGAATACTTCTCGGTAACTTAAAATAGTTTGTAAGAGTTAGCAGAAGAATAAAATCACCTTCTTCGATCGAATAAACTTGAGCCCCAAATTATTAAGATCGAGGTTAGATAGCACGCGTCTTCCATGGTGTGCACGAGTACACGAAAGTGCTCATTTTCGAAGCTCCGCCTGACATGAAACAGCCAAACGTGTAAAAACAACGACAATACACATACGAGGATAAACCCTGTGTAGATTTTATGCCAACGAGATTTCGGATTGATTCCGGCCAATCTGGAAACAACTAGCAATGGCTTGGTGGCATCGGATAGCGACATTACTTCACTCTTCGTAAATTGCATTATCACGTCAGGTGTTACAATTGCGAGAATAATTCCTGAATTCATTACAGAAGTAGGAGTATCTAACGACAAAAGTATTGACTCAACGCCCAATTCGCAACTGAACTTGTGCCTTTAACCAACAAGCATGTTATGATAATATATTATGTCGATCGAAATTAATTGATATCCATCAGCACGTCCATTTATAGTGGTGTTCATCCGACTAAAGTAATGTCAAGTATGAATTATACATTAGCCTTTTTCGTTGAAAACGACGTCACTCTTCTAATGAGTGATCAACTATTCATACTCCACAATTTATTATACATTGGATGTTTGGGTACTTATACAGAGTATTATGTGAATAAATTGGATAGATTACAAACGATACAATCAAGCAAACGTGTTGCTATTGAAAATGTCTGCTCCCAGCTATTAGGCTGAACTAAATATTTGAATAATCGATCGTTTGATTGGTGCTAGTTGCAGTGCTCTGATTCTCAGAAAATCTCAAAACCATTTCCACACGCCAATACTAATTGCAAATAGTGATAGGAGATTTCGAAAATCATCCTGTCGACAATTTGTGCAGAGTACGTTACTTGAAAATTGGATCATTATCACACGTGTATTTATGATGTCTTATTTTCCTAATTCCTGCACAATTTTTAAAGAATCATTCATGCGATCCATCAGAGAACAGGTTTATTCACGTTTTGTTAGCGTAACCAGTTATCGCACAATCATTTGGAGCACTCATTTGTATCAAGATCACCAGATACGTACACGCCCCTCCTAATATCTGGAAGAAAATTCAGAGATCATCAACATTACGATCCGGTATAAGTGTGGTCATTACTTACACCACATATCACGGTGTAGTCAATGTCAAAGAATCCGCACGCCGTGAATTTCTGTGCTTCGAATTGGAGCTGTGTCAAAAAATCTCGAATCTGTGAAAATGATGTAAGAATTTTATTCTCGTATGTAGTCAGATATTTTTCAAGGCAATATGCATCTTGGAATGTCAAATGATAGCCTTCAGAAAAACGCATCAAGAATCGTTTGACAACTTGACTTGCCTCGTTCTTCGTCGCATGTTCATTGTCTCCTTTCATTTCGAGCTCCTGGAGCGCAACGTATGTGTCCTTTGCTTGAGCAACTGTTGATTCACTGGCCGTAACAAGAATGAGCATTCTCATCACGTGGAACAAGGCCCAAAGAATGGTCTCGACAATTACGGCGGAATTTCTCTCGGTGACACTAGTGAAATTAACGTAACTAGACCAGAGATTGCTCGTTATCAGCGCCAACGAACTCGTCGCTGACACGAGAAGATGCAAACCATAAGCTTTATTCACCTTTTTTAAGAGTAAGTATAATTTTTATTGAAACCTCAATTCTATTTCAGGATGAATAAATTTCATTTTCACGCAGTCCAATTTTAATCAAAAAATTATCAGACTTATGGACCGAGGTGTAAGTTCGTGATCACGATTTTTCCCTAACTTCTACTCGTTGATCATTATGCTGCTTTCATATTTTTTCCCCCTTTTTTGAGCTAAAACTAGGAATATTTCAGTTTCATCAGTAAATCGCGTCATTCCAAATCTGAAATTGTAAAAGTTTTGCAACTGATGAAATTGTAATATTTCGAGTCTTCCTTCTAGCTTGCGGAGCAACACGTTGATTCTCATTGAGCGAGATGTCTTTCTCTCACCATTTTTTTAATTTTTTATTAGTAATATCGGCATCATCTTACTCACGTCGTTCTGACACCTAGGTCCTCGATTATATCATATGTATTGAATAGTGGCCTACCCGATGTGCGATACCCCGTAATTCGTGATATTGTATTCTCAATATTCTCAAGACTCCCAAGACGTGATTGTCAGTACGTGTCCTAAGCCGGGTAGTAGAATAAATCATTGTTATAAGTAGAGATTACCTCGATGTAAGTATAAGTTGATCGCATTAGAAACCCTAACTACGCCAAAGTGTGTCATATGAGTATTTGATTACCTTGTAACTTCGAGAATATTCACCTCCAAATACGACCCATAGTTTTGAGCCCGGTGAATTATCACATTGATTTCTTTAAATCGCTTTTCAATTATGTTTAAAGTCGATGAAAAGGAACAATCCATTACAGCGCAGATAATCGTGGCCATCAAACCGTAAAAGCGATCGAGCGCAATGATTGTAACCCCTTGATTGTGGTCGACGGCTGCTGGTAATATGTGTAAACCAAATTCTATCGATCCAAAAATCAACAGCATCAGCCCAAGATAAATGCCCAGTAAGATTTGATATCTGCAATTTGACAGGTCATTCACTATCACAAATTACTAAATTGGCGTTTTCTAGAAAAACGTCAATCGTGACCCAAGCGATAGGATTGCCAAAGGTTTTCTTCAAGCTCCCACCAATTTGTTTTTTGTATTTTATTGACTCCTATACTCGATTGGTTAGATCAGTCATAAGAGATGATTGGACATGATTACCTGTAAGTTCCTCTGTTGTTGATGAATCCGTTAACGCTCTTGAGTCCTTGGTCAACGCGAGCGAAGTCCTCTAACGGAGCTATGAATCTGGAAATCATATTGGAAAAAGTATTAGAACGATAGAAACATTTCGCACAACTTTAGCCGACCAAGATACGAATAGAATGACCTCTTCTCATCGAACAAGCCTGTCCCCAAGATATTGAGTAGCGATATGACACGACATACATCTTCCAAAATGTGTAGGACCACGTTGAAGTAGTAATTTCGCACGTTCACCCCGCTGTAAAACTGCCAAACGTAATAGAGTACCAAAATCTCAAATACCAGAATACAAACCGTGTAGATTTTATGCAAATGGGTTTTCGGGTTCATTCCGACCAATCTGGAAACAACCAGCAGAGGCTTGGTGGCGTCGGATAACGACATCCCCGCAGTGTTCGAGAACTGCGGGTTTATATCCATGACAAGTAGACTCGATCGACCTTGTCATAAACGACACGTTTTTAGACGCCACTCGGAATCGCGCGCAAATTTCCTGAGCTTATAATCACCGTGGCAGGGATTCTTCACCGGTTGAAAGTATTCACCTGGACACTTGCTTTCCAGCAAAACTCTTTACTCCTGCTCACCAGCACGTGAGAATAATGTGTTGATCAGAATAGTTTATACATTGGACCGTAAATTTGTTCTGCTGATCAACTGACCGAAGCAATGTGTCTAATGCATCGGGCTCATTCGTCCGATACGATGTGAGTTTCCTCACGGGTCGCCACTTGTACGTACCTATTCATATTTACGTTGTAAGCAGATATTAGAAAAGAAATCGCACAGGGTAAGGCCGAATTTACCTTCACCCTTCACTAAAGCAAATATTGTTCATTAACTTGTGATATGGCAGAGAATGTCCCTATAAAATATTGTTCAGTACATACGTTCAGAAATTTACGAGCGATACAATTAGGCAAAGTGGTTTGTCTCGGGATCGATTTTCGAGCGGCGATTAATAACGTTCGCTTCAAGGTTTTCCCACATTAGAACTAAGTGCTTTCGCATAATCATTACATCGTCTTCCGATATGAAATTAAATTATGCAGAAATTCCAATATGCAAACATGGAAGCCATTTTATTCTTAGGATGCCACATTCCAATTTTATTGATCGACAACCGAATAACTTCATCAAATCTTTTGCCAAGGATACTATCATCCTCTGTACTAATAGCTTGCCAAAGGCTGAAGGACGGAACAATATCCGGCAAGAATTTAGGCCGCTATGCGAAATAGTAGGCCTTTCATTTTCTTTTCTGTTGTTTTAGGTTTTTTCTAGTTTGGCTAGTATATGAAAAATAATTTGCGTGGCTGAATTGACCGGGTTGTTTCCACTATAAGCTGGCTATTGGCTATTAAGTGTGAAAACAGCCTATATTTTACCCGCAAAAGTCGAAGGCCTTGTAATCAAAGGTATGTACTTCTCATAGGTATTAAAAATATCTGGAGATTGATTTAATCAACAGGATAGGATCGTTAAAAGTTAATAAATGATTTTTTATTCAAGAAAACAAGTCATTGTACTCCGGTCTGACATTAAGACAATTTTCACGTTCAACGATAGGAAAATATAATGCAAGTCGTAACCAGTGCTGGAAACTGAAAAATATTGTTTCTCTGACTTCTGCTGTACGAATTTTATGGAAACCCAGTTTCATTCATGAATGATTTCCTTCGTCGAATTGAATACTCTTGTTGGAGCAATCAGCCATCACGTAAGCGTTTAAATTGTTCATTTGGATCAAGATCACCAGATATGTGCACACAGCTCCTAATAGCTGAAAGAAAAAACCCAGATCGTCAGTATTACATTTGGATAGAACTAATAAGTCATTACTTACACCACACATCAGATTGTAGTCAATGTCGAAGAATCCGCACGCTGTGAACTTCTGCACTTCGAATTGGAGCTGTGTAAAAAAATCTCGAATCTATGGAAGGGGTGTGAGAATTTGATATCTGATACAGTAAGATATTCTCGAGACAATGTACATCTTCTGATGTAAAATTGTTACGTCCATAAAAAACTTGGCTCACCTCGTTCTTCGTCGCATGATCATTGTCTCCTTTCATTTCGAGCTCCTGGAGTACTACAGACGTAGCTTTTGCTTCAGTGAGTGTTGATTCACTGGCTGTGACTAGAAGAAGTATTCTCGTGACGTGAAACAGGGCCCAAAGAATGGACTTGCCAACGAAAATGGAATTTCCTTCTCCAACAGCAATGGCATTGAAATAACCTAACCAAATATTGTTGGTTATCAGCGCCAACGAAATCGTCGCTCCCACGAGAAGATGCAGACCATAAGCTTCATTCACCTTGTCCAAAAAGAAGTACAATTTTTATCAAAACGATTATTTCGTTACATAATGAATGAATTTTACTTCTCAGTTTAATCGATTAACAATCACAATAATTGTGGACCTAGGTGTAAGTTCCTAATTCCAATTATTCTCTAACTTTTAGCCTCGGATGGTATTACTACTTTTGTTTCTTCTTTTCACTTTGATCTAAACATTCAGATCTTCTTATCTCGTCTAATTGTTCTAAACTACATTCTTCGTTGTTGTAATTTTCGGTATTCCCAGCAAAATAAAACATCGATGCTCATTGAACTAGATTTATTTCTCGTAACGTTTTCTACAGTGAAGAAGATTGTGCATTACACTGCTTGAGTCTAGCTCTGAACCGCAGTTTCATGACGATATTTTTTCGCAAGCCACAACACAGTTTCAATTACATCTAATGACATTATTGCCAGCTGTAAAATTATAATAGTATGACCAAATGGAAAATAATACACCTCAACATTTAATCTGGACATTTCGTTACTACTGGTAATAATATCATCCGATTGACGTAGGTCTGACACCTAGGTCTTCAATTTGACCATATGTATTAGACATTGACCTACCTGTCTCGCAATTTTCCACAGGTCGTGATATTGTATTCTCAATATTCTTAGGACTTTCGAAACGTGAATATCAGTACGTGTCCTAAACCGGGATTTGTTAGTACAACTTGACTGCATTAGAAACTCCAACCATGCCGACATGCATTATGCAAGTGTTTCATTACCTTGAATTTTCGAGAACGTTGACCGCCAAGTACGAGCCTTGCTTTTCAGCGCGATAAACTATCAGATTGATTTCTTTGAATCGTGTTCTAATTATGGATAGAATCGATGAAAAAGAGCAGTCCATCACAGCGCAGATGATTGTGACTATAAAGCAGTAGAAGTGATCGATAGCAATAACTATGTCCACTTCATCGTATCCGCCGATCGCTGATAATATCTGCGACACGAATTCCAGCGACCCGAGAATTGACAGAATGAGCCCAATACAAATGCCTAGTAAGATTTGAAACCTGCAATTTCACGGGTTATTTACCGTCACAAATCACTCAAGAAGAGTTTCCTCCCAAATGGCGATCTTATGGGCTGCCAGATGTTATCTATATAAGCATCTCACCAACTTTCCAGCGAGACACACTATTTGCACTACATTGAATATTGGCTGTGTATAGATACGCGCCGAAATTAACTTTAGGACAATTTTATCTCTAAGGTCTGAGGCCTACATTTGGGACCAATTGACTTTCGAAAAAACCCTGTTTTAGTACTTTATTGATTCCTCAACAGATTGTTAAACCACTTAGAAAAAACGGTTAGACATGATCACCTGTAAGTTTCTCTGTTCTCTATAAATCCATTTACACTTTTTAAGCCTTGATCGATACGAGTGAAGTCCTCTAACGGGACTGAGAATCTGGAATTCAAGTATAAACAGATATTAGAATGATGGGAGCAGTCTGCTGAATTGATCACGAGATAAATAGAATCAAATCACCTCTTTTGATCGTACAAACCGGTGCCTAAGATATTGAGAAGCGAGATAACACGACATACGTCTTCTAAAACGTGCAAGATCTCGTTGGAGTAGATATTTTTGAAGAATATCCCCGTGTAAAACTTCCAAATATAACAAAGCACAAAAAACACAAATACTAGAATAAAAACGGTGTATGTTTTATGCCAGTGGGATTTCGGGTTCATTCCGACCAATCTGGAAATAATTCGCAAGGGCTTCGTTGCGTCGGACAACGACATGTTGGCCCTACTCCCGAATTGCATCTTTGTGTCAATGCCAAATAAATTTAGTCGACGTTGAAGTATCCACCTGGACACTTTCCTTCTACACACCAGAGTTTTATATTATTCTGACGATTGGAATAAATTCACGCAATAATTCGTAGCTTTTACATCAGACTGTCGATTTATCCTACTGTCCGACTGACAAGCGCAATATGGCTAATGCATGAACCTTACTCGTTTGAAACGATGTGACTCTTGTCACGGTTTAACAGTTTTATGTACCTACTTATTCATACAGGTATGTGATGAGGTATTATAAATTGAGTCGCCCGTCAGTGGTGAACATTTTCATGTATTAATATTTATTACATCAGAGAGGGCCTCTATGAAATGTCAAAGGGATAACGAGCGCTACAATTAGGCTGAGTGACTTATTTGGAGATCGATTATCGAGTGGCAATGAATAACGTGCGCTCTAAGGTTTTGCGACATGAGTATTAATGAGTGATCATTCAACATCATTGCATCATATTTCGGCATCGACGAATGCTAGTAACAAATTGTGCAAATTTCAAAATCCAAGTGTTAGAATCCTTTCATACCTAGTATGTCATATTCCAATTTATCTTGATAGAAAACTAAACAACTTTTTATTGAATTTTTTACCGAGGATTCTGCCATCTCCAACGGTAAAGGACGAAAATATGTGGTGAAAATTTGTGCCGACATCACATGCCAGTAGACTTTGCAATTTTTTCGTCTGCCCTAATTATATGTAATAGCATATTTTGACAGTGAACATAATCTGCCTGATTTTCAATTTCAGTTGACATTCCTTTTTTTCCACACCCTCGAACTTCATGATTTTCTCTCCATTATTGATCAAACAAAATACACAGGCTTGACTATTCATTTGGTCTTTATTATGATGGTATGGTGTTAATTATTTTCCTCGAATAATTACAGATTCAATTTATTCAATAATTCAATCAAACAGTGATTCAGGTTCACGATAACAAGGTCATTATAATAACATGTGATGCTGTGTCTTATGAAGATAATAAGGTATCCGGTCTGGCAATGAGACAATTTTCATTCAATCAGCTGATCCCGTATTTAGCCGTTCAGAAAGAATCTGCCCATACCATAGAAAGATGAATTGAAAAAAAATTGATATCATTTATCTCTGAGGTGAATAAATCTCCTTAACTAATTGTTGTTACGGACGTTTACGTAGTTCACTTAAAAACTAACAGAATACAGCATAAATAAACCTCGACAACGAATTTTAACGAGAGTTTTCCCCCCGATTTGTCCAGATTTTTCAAAGATTGGATTATTATTATACGTGTATTTGTATATGTATTATATTTCTTTGGTTTTATATGAATTTCAACTAAAACTAGTTCCATTCATGAGTAATTGCAGTCGTTAAACTGAATACTCTCGTTAGAGTAGCCAGCTATCACATAAGCAGTTCAATCGCCCATTTGTATCAAGATCACCAGATAAGTGCAGGCTGCTCCTAATATCTAAAAGAAGAAATGCCAAGTTACCGATATTAGAATTCGGTACAGGTATAGTGATTACTTACACCACTGATCAGGGCCGAATCGATGACGAAAAATCGACAAGCTGTGAATTTCTGCGCTTCTAGTTGAATTTGTGACAAAAAATCTCGAATCTGTATGAAAAAGAAAGTTAGGATTCAGTTATAGGATAACATTCTGAATAATAAATTTGCATAATATTCGATTAAAAATTTCGAAACTCGTTTAAAATTTGACTCACCTCGCCCTTAGTGACACTTTCATGGTCTTCATTTATTTCAAGTTCTTGGAGCGCAGCGGACGTAGCCTTTGCTTCATCTACTGTTGACTCACTGGCCTTAATTAAGAGGAACATCCTCACGATGTACATTAGGGTTGAGATAATACTTGGCAAGGCAATACAAAACTGGTTGGAGCTGCCATTTATAAATGAAAAGTAACTTGTCCAAAGATTGCTGGTTATCAACACGAACGACGTTGTCACTGCCGCGAGAAGATGCAGACCATAAGCTGCATCCACCTAGTACGAAAGTAAGTTCGATTTTTCATTAAGATGTTTATTCCGCTTAAATACGTATGAAGAACGGTCTTATCTAGGCCTATTGCTGTTCTTTCTTAATGAATACCGACTAAAAAATATGGAAGTATATCTAAATGACAAGTGCAGAGTTATCAGTATTAGTGTAAAAGCGCGCTGATACCTATAGATTCCAAATTTCATTAAATCAGCATTTAATAGTAACTTACACGATTTGCAATCCCCCATAGGTCATGATATTGTTTCCTTAATGTTCTCAGCTCTTTCAAAACGCCATTGTCAGTATGTGTCCTAGACCGCGAAACAGACATTTCGTTACAAGTCTGGTATGAGTTCACCAAAAGTTCTGACCATTCTGTACAAACCCATGTGAAAGTTGCATTTACCTTGATACTTCTAGAATATTGACCCCCGATCGGGATACGTGTTTTCGAGGGCGTTTAATAATCGAGTTTATTTCTTCAAATCGCTTCTTAATTATAGATAAAGTCGACGAGTAAGAACAGTCGGCGATACCACAGGCAATTATGACGAAGATAATGTGAAACCAATCCATTATCATGATTCTGTATATTTGATTTATAGTGATGTAAATCATATGTAGGACTAATCCTATCAGCCCACCAAGTATCCCCATCAGTCCAACGTAAATGATTAGAAAGATTTGGTACCTGCAAATTCTCCTCCTGAATCGCTAGAATTGCATTTTCTCTGAAACTTTTGACCTCGGCCAAAAAATAATACTGCCAAATGCATATCGAGATTAAGACTATGAAATGTCAACATATATAGGATCGCACAAATCGACCGAAGCTTGCATTCAAAGCAGAATGTCCTTTATCGCCCTATCGGAGATTTCCATATGAGTTAAAAGAAATAATTACGCATGATCACCTGTAAGTGCCTTTGTTGTCGATAAATCCATTTATGCTGCTTAAGCCTTGGTCGACACTACTGAAATCCTTTACAGGAACCATGAACCTACAATCCGTGTTCGAAAAGAATTTTAAACAATTCAAACATTTCACCCCACGAATATTTGTGCAAAAATTAAAAGAATTACCTCTTATGATCGAACAAGCCAGGGACCAAGATACCAAAGAGCGAAACTAGGCGACATCCATTTTCCAAAGTATGCACTAATACGTTAACGTAGTAATTTTTGAATACTAGCCCGCTGTAGTACTGCCAAACATAATAGACTGTTGATAGCTGACATGTTAAAATGAAGACCGCGTAAAATTTATGCCAATAAGATTTTGGATTCATTCCAACTAATCTGGAAGCGACAAGCAACGGTTTGGTAGCGTCGGACAATGACATCGTCGCAATATTAGACAATCGCATGTTTCGTCCGTCAATACCAGATAAACCCGGTTGACGTTGCTGATTATCATGTGAGAAGGAGCTCAAACAATGTTGTTGATTATTCACAGTTTTATGCAAGAATGTTGTACCGGAATTAACATCAGACCAACGACAAAAGTAGCCTGGCCAACGTATCAACCTTTCTCGTTGGAAACGATATAAATTTTCAATTACTTCACTTCATTACTTGTACAAGATATTATAAATGGGTTCACACGAATATGGTACCGGATCCACCCACGCAATCGACTCGTGAACGCGTTCTTTATTAAATTTTTATACATCTGATAATAATGTGCCTATTCGGTATTATGTAGACACATCGAAAGGATTACAAGCGCTTCAATCAACCGGAGTGACTTGTCTCGGGTTCGAGTTCCCTGGCGATCAGTTGTGTTGACTGTTCTATGTTACCACTCTAGACTGATATAATCAAATAGAAAAACTACCCCAAAGAAAATATCGGCGACATGAAAGGTCACATCGACGTGACGTAACTTCATATGACGCGCCTATACTTCCTACTAAAAAAGTTTATAGAAGAAAAAAGAACTCTTGTGCTGCAACGCTTGAGCACTTCCGTAAGCTCTCACCTTACCACTGCACACGACAATTCTGGTAAAGTGAAATCTTCCTGACGTATATCATTTCATTTTGAATCAATATTTGTAGTAATTCAATAGATACATAGGAAAATTTATTCCCCAGAAGCAACGAGTCTTTGCTAGAGAAAGAAAAAAAAAAAGACGAAATTTTTTTTTTTTTTGCGAAAATTATTTTTACGAAAAAGAATGAACATCTAACTTATTAACGTTTTGACGTTTCGGCGAAAAATTCCTCGCCCTTATCAGAATATAAAAATATAGAACGTCACATAAAGCCAGGGAACGAGACAGGTGTCACCGTGGTACGGATAGTTGGTATGGATATCATCTTTTTCCTTTTTCCTTCGTTGCACCAGCTATTCATACTACGGTGACACCTGTCTCGTTCCCTGACTTTATGTGACAATAAGGGCGAGGAATTTCCCGCCGAAACGTCAAAACGTTGATATCTAAGACGTTATTTCTTTTAACACCACCTGACTCGATTCGATTGATATCTGCATTTGCAATAAAACTTAATCTAATTCGACTAGACTATCAGCCAGTGACAGCCACACCGAATTGTCACATTAATGCGCCGGAATCACACACAGCTTATCAGGTAAGCTGAAAATATGACATGTACGCAGATCTGCGCGTTCATACTAGACAATAGGCCTCTTGGATACATATACATGCTTAGTTAAATGAGATTGTGTGGCGTGTATATGCATGGAAAAAACGACCCAGTATCGCCACAAAACTCCGCAAGGCAGCGCTGATAGGCGTATATGTACACGGATTTCACACACACTAATAACACGCATGTATGTTATCCAAGAGGCGTATACATACTTTTCACGCTCTTGGTCAAAATCTCAGCATCAGCACTTCAGTTTCAGCAATTATAGGTGTAAACTATATTTTCAAACTAAATTGCGAGTTTATGAAAACATGCGGTACTTTTGATTATTAAATCTGAGTTCTTACTCATCGATAACAATTGTTTGAATCACACTTCGGAATGCTGAAACTGGCTTTCCCTCTATATTCGTAGAGATTTTTTATTTCATGTAAATGTATGGGGCCGTGTGGGTGAGATGGACGGGGCCCTGGGACGATTTAAACCGGCTATGAGTCCTCGAGCGGAACTCGTTGTCAGCTGCGAAATTTCGCATTTCACATTCCCAATTCTCAGACTTCAGGTGATTTTTCAACTTGGGATCGCGATTGAACAATTCCAGTCGTATAATATTGTTGTGGGTGAAATAATCTTCGGTAACCAGCCAGTGCGAAATAATTCTTTATTTGCGAGAATGTAGCATGCGAAATTCACTCGTAAGTGTGTACACGCGTGGGTGCCGTTACCCCCGCCATGCCACCTCCAGGGCAGCCTCAATACAATTAAATGGTACATAGTGATTTACATACTTGAAGAAATTACATTTATACTTGAATATTTGAAATATCTAAATAAATGGGTCATTTTTCTTAAAGTATATAATTATATATTCCATTAAAAAATGTTCAAAATGAATTCACTATTATGAGGTAAAACTTGACCATTTTACAGCAAATGGTCATCAGATTAGGAGATTGATATATAGTCTCTTCTCCCTTCTTTAACGTTTTAATATCTTATGCATCTACGAGTACAATAATACCTGTGTTTATTTAAAAATAGTATTTAGTTCGATTTTTATTGGTATTGATTTTATATTCACTGTCGCGGTAATAGGCTCTAGGCGCACTGTAATAGAAGCATGTCACTATTGTACTCACGGTAATACATGCATTTGCATATTATTTTTCAATGCCTTTTACTAATTGAAAACAAAACTTCATCTCGCATCGTCAATTTTTTTAGTAGTTTATGCTAAGTTAAACATCATAAAAAAAAAAAAAAAATCAAGCTATATATTTCAATAAGTTTCTAAAATATGCGATCAAAGTTAACCTAGCATTCGAAATCTCCGCTAAAAAAACGCATACTTTCATTAAGTGTTGTGAAAATTGTGAAAAAAAAATTTTCAACTACTTTCGTCATGTGAAATTCAGTTTTTATCTTATTACCAATTACATTTGTAATATTTAATGAAATTAGGTTTAATTCAATCGGAATTACATCCTACTGCAGATTTGAAGAGACATGTGAAAATGTGTCTCGAATTTCAGGGTAAAAAAAAAAGTTACAATGGGTAGAGTTGTAAAAAATTACATTTTAGTTTATAAACTAAAATTATAATATAAAAATCAATCCAACAAATTATTTCGCATTTTTTCATGAAAGTACGATTCATAACGAAAAAAATGAGCTGCAAGTTTGCGTCGATATCTAG
This sequence comes from Rhogogaster chlorosoma, assembly GCA_944452935.1. Taxonomy (NCBI): domain Eukaryota; kingdom Metazoa; phylum Arthropoda; class Insecta; order Hymenoptera; family Tenthredinidae; genus Rhogogaster; species Rhogogaster chlorosoma. The sequence continues at coordinate 27,880,371 of OX101797.1, forward strand.
AGTAAGGTGGTGCAAGAGCGTGCAGCGTACAAGAGTACGCAGAGTCATTATACGATGGCAAAACAGTGATTTGCGAATTGCGGATAGTTTCAGTTATTCCTCAGAAATCCCCGCCTTCAGAGCGCCAACATATGGGGCGTTTCACCCGGCGTAACAATGTGATTATTTTGGTAATGTATGTAATTGAATTTTTATTTGATCACCCATTACTTTAGTGATGTGTAATCAAACCGAATTTAATTACAAATCACGATAATGATGGGTCATTAAATGGGTAATTCAATCAAAAATGTAATTAGTGACTCGTAACACTGCTTTCGGTAGCGTTGCCAATCCATTCGCTCGATCTGTAATCGCTCATTTGCATGAAGATCACCACGTACGTACATGATGCACCCAATATCTAAAGAAGAAAAGGAAATTCCAAGATCTATGCCACATTAACATCTGATTTATAAGTAAAGTGATAATGACTCACAGCACAGACCAGTGAAAAGTCTATTTCGAAAAGCCCGTACGCAGTGAACTTTCTGACCTCGAATCGGAGCTGCCTGAAAAAATCCCTGATCTGTAAAAGATAATGTGAAATAGTAGATTCAGTGACTGGAGACGAAGCAAGGTGAATGCAAACGAGGGCTTACTACCACCCAAGTCTGCATGTAATAGAAAGTTTCTTTTATGATAAGTTTGTTTTCTCGATATGTGCATGGAATGGGCCCTTTTTCTCGCATTTAAAGTGGATAGAAAATTGCTCATTTCTACCATGGACTTCATTTCCTACCTAGGACGAAAATATCCATTTACTCGCTAAGAGGGATTTCCTTCTACTCTTAAAGAAAGTTTTTGAATATTTCAACATTTTTAGAATTAAAAAAATTTGAAAACTCAGCAAATTTGAATCATTTTACAATTTCCAAATTTCCAAAATTTCTGTCCTACATGCTCAAAAAAGGGCCTATACATGGACTGGTTGAAAAAAATACGTTGTGTGAAGGGGGGAGGGTCACTCCTAGTTCAGGTGATGACGTTGCACTCGTCTTTGTCTCCCTCCGAGACTCCGACTCATGCAACATCATCTGACCCTCGCTAGAAACGACCCGTTTCCCTCCCTTGTTGTACATAATGTACTATTATCCCCATATATTATTGCCAAAATTTAGAACTTTCTTCATAATTTCAAAACGTCAGTAACCTCGTCCTTCGTCGCAGGGCTGTGGTTCCCTTTCATCCTGAGGTTGTGAAGTGCAACAGATGTAGCCTTTGCCTCGGCAACAGTCGACTCGCAAGCTTGCGCTAAAACGAGGATCCTTATAACGCAGAACAAGACCCAGCTCATGCTCCCGGCTGTAGCATAGACGATACCTATGTCACGAGTTATGAACGTGAAATAAGCCTCATGGAGTCTGTTGGTTATCAGCGCCAATGCAGACATCATCGCCACAAAGAGATGCACGCCATAAGCATCATTCACCTTGTGCAGAAAACAATGCAGTTTAAAAAATTCAGCCAATTCAACTAACCAACTACGGGGCGGAGGGGGGGGGGGGGCGGGTACTTCAGCCGCCATCTTGCAAAATCGTTTTTCTTAAATATCTCATAAACGCCTCATCCTCCGATAAGAACAGCAATGATCTTTTTTATAGATAATAAAATTTCATACAATTTTTATGCAAGACATTTTTTTTCGGTAGAAGTGATATTTTTTTAGTTACAGCACGCTAAAATTTTGTGCTAATAGTTTTTATGAAATATTTCGTCAACGGTTAATCAAACCGTGAAAATAGTTGGTATGAAATTTGTAGAGCATCAGATTCTCTAAAACTTTTGTATCAAACTTTTTTTACAGAATTAACCCTAGAACTACAAACCGGGGTAGATATCTACCCCAGGCGAACTTGGAAAAAATGACGTTTGGGCTGTTTTCTATCACTTTCAGATATTTAAGTCAACTTTTCACCGACTAAACTTCGATCAAATTAAATTTGCTCTTCACCATTCTCTTCTGCATGAAAAAACGAAGAGATTCATGTACTTAGGAGTCTCATTACTGCTTTCAGAACGATTTTACGAACAAGAAACGCGTGGGGTATATATCTACCCCGGTTTGTAGTTTAAAGGTAAAAAAAATGGGTTTGTAGCTCTAGGGTTAATAGTTTAAGCGTTATAGCGGGGCAAATGCTGAATTAACGATACTCAAAATGCTCAAAATCAAGTTTTATGTCGCCGTCGTCAAGAAAACATTCACAATTTGAACTGGCTTCAATTAGCGACAGCCCGACTAAAGTAAATCTTGAACCAAGATCTGCAATTTCACTACAGTAGGTATATTATAATGACCTACCTGGCTTGCGATTCCCCACAAGTCATGATATTGGTTTCTTAATATTCGGAGTGCTCGGAATACGTCATTATCAACGTAAGCCCTGAGGATACGATGAAAAACTTTTGTTGTATATAAGTGCAAACTCTCAGCCGCTCACAAGTACCACTAGCTGACCATACACGACGATTTTAAACTAAGCTTGCATGCAAGTTTCCTTACCTAGGAACTTCCAGAAAATCGACTCTTGAGTGCAACTCATGGGTTCCAAGGCGAGAAATAATTGAATTTATTTCTTTGAACCTCTTTTTGAGTACAAATAAAATCGACAAGAAAGAACTGTCCACTACAGTGCACAGAATCGGAATTGTCATATGGTAGCACAAACGCATCGATACAATTCCCATATTTTCATAGCTCCGCAATACAGTGAATTGGAATCCTGTCACGCAGAAGAAGATCAGGGTACACCCAATAAAGATGACTCGTGAAATTTGAAACCTGAAATTACTGTGGTTATTTTCTGTCCCACATATCAATCGCTAGAATGTCATTTGCTCTGAAATGTGAGCCTTCGCCCAAGAAACACATGATCGCTGAAGATGATTTTAAAACATTGCCAAAACTATAGAAACACGATGAATCCACTATCTATATTATATATAATAATAATAACAGCTCGGAAACAAATCAAATTGGTTCTAGTCTCAGACTTATTTCTGGAATCAAGACTTATCTTTGAAACCAAATTTGGTCGCAAATGTTTTTATCCACTCCAATGCCCCTCTCAATCACTCCACTCGTAAAAAAGAGTAAGCCATAGTCACCTGTAAGTATCTCTGTTGTCTATACATCCACCTAGACACTTTAAGCTTTCATCAACCTTTGCGAAATCTCTTAGTGGAACCATGAATCTGAAATTCGTATTGGATTAGATATCAGATCGAAGGACTTTGTCGCCAAAGTTTTTAGAATAGAAGAGTAGAATAATCAGAAAAATAAAACCACCTGTTTCGATCGAGTAAACTTGAGCCCCAGATGACACAGAGTGAGGTCACCTGCCACATGTCTCGCCACCCGTGTACGAGTGCTCGAAAGTAGAAATTGCTGACGCTTCTCCTAGCATAAAAACGCCAAGCATAGTAGTCTACGTACAGATCACACATCAATATCAGACCCGTGTATATTTTATGCCACTGGTATTTTGGATTGACTCCGACCAATCTGGAAACAACTAGCAATGGCATGGTAGCGTCGGATAACGACATCTCTGCGGTCTTTGTGAATTTCATGTTCTCGTCAAGTATTTGAGCGTCGCGTCGTCCCAAATCACGATAGCGCTTCCTAATTTGATTACCGTACTTAAAACATTGCATTAACCGGCTAAACGTATCTATTCAACGCCCAACGAAACGTAACTGAACTGTTCTCTCTTATAAAATAAGTGTACTGTTTTATGCACGAATCTCGTGATCGATATCTATTATATAGCTACATCCATCTATAGTTCGTGAAAGTGCCCCATAGGGAGGCTAAATGATCGGCAATTCAGGGTACAAGTAAAATTCAAGCCGATTATAATAGTATCACTGAAGAATGACCGCAAGACCAATAAGCTGTGTGTGATTTCGGTGCATACCGGATGATTCTTCGGTTACGCCTTGGTCATGTGGGTGGCGGACCGTCAGGCTGGTAAACACATGCCGCGAAATTATCAGGATTGCACCAGCTTCACCGCTCGACTATATTATGTTTTATCTGTTTTATTGAAAACAAATGAGGACTACCCTATTTTAAACTATACCTGAATAAAAGTCGAGCGGTGAACCAAGTACGGCACCGATAATTTTGCGGCATATGTTCCTACTGGCCTGACGGTTCACCACCTGCATGACCCTGGTGTGAGCGAAGAATCACCCAGTATATGACAAATCGGTGTGGCTGTTATTGACTAATAGTTCAGTCAAATTAGGCCAAGTTTCATTCTGGCATAACGTAACCATGAAAATTGAGTCTTTCTATATGTTGTTAGGAATTGATGTCAAATTAATGTCAGGCTTTCAGACGATAAGCCAAAATCTGTACAACAGCTGTCATTTTCGGCCATCTTGGCCTACAGGGTTAAAAAAAAAATCATGATGTCAATTCATGAGAAGTATTTTCCGTTCATAAGAAGAAAAAAAATTTATTCTCAAAAATGGCAATTTTTTTGGTAATTTGACATTTTTTGACCTTTGAACAAATAGAGATATCTCCAACAATTGACATGTTATCGTAGATATTATGATAGATTCTTCTTCCCCTTCGACGAGTAATTTCAAAAAATATAATACTAGAGCGAATGACTCCAATAACACGGATTTTTGAAAAATACTTGTTCTTGTGATTCGTATGAACATGACATGGAAGTGACAGTGCCTGTAACTTCGAAAAGCCAACGCGTAATAGCCTATATAATACCTTTTTTGAAACGCCCACTATGGAGCTATTTTTTTCCGTAAACTATGATATTTCAAGAGCATCACCCTAAAATTTTACGAAAATATATCAAGAATTTCCAGAGTTATGATTTTTTTAGTGAAAAATGTTTTTTTTTTTACGCATTGCCTCATGGCTGATTTTTTTTCGCCATTTTGAAAATTTGATAAAAATTTATTTCCATGATATTCTCATTCTGAAAGGTTCGAACTAATATCCTAAATTTTTGTGAGTCGTTCGGAACAATACTGGCAACGCGGCGATTGTTTAAACATGGTTAGGGTCATTGCGACCCCATGTGACCGGCGCGTTATTTTCAGAACGTGTGACCGCGGAGGGTTAAATTTAGGTTTTTCACTTCAACAGACGGAATGATATCTCTCTGATGGATTGTCCGATTATTCTAAGATTGACAGGAGTTGTTCGTAATGCTAGTAGCTATTTATCGAACTAACAATAAGATTATCATCGCACCATTCATGAATGTTTAATTTTCAGGAGCATAAAATGATATGGGTAAAAAAATCAAATACAATGTTTATTACTCATCAGAAAACGTGTTTTTATTTATGAATAGTCTCCGCTACAAGAGTGCATACTTTCGTTAACGTTGCGAATCTGGTTCGCCCATTTGTATCATGATCACCAGATACGTACATGCCGCACCCAATATCTAAACAAGAAAAGAAAATTCCAAGGTCTGTGGTACATCAACATCTGGCCTAAGTAAAGTGATAGTAACTCACACCGCAGACCAGTGAAAAGTCTATGTCGAAGAATCCGTACGCTCTGAAATTTCCGATTTCAAATAGAAGCTGCGTGAAAAAATCTCTGATCTGTAAAATGATATTGTAAAAGGTTTATTTATTCCGATATATATATCATTGTCGCAATTCGGAACCTTGATCATAATCATTAATGATCATAATTTCGAAATTTCGTTAACCTCTTCCTTCGTCGCAGAGCCGTGATTCCCTTTCATCATAAGATTGTGAAGTGCAACAGATGTAGCCTTTGCCTCGGCAACAGTCGACTCGCAAGCTTGAGCTAAAACGAAGATCCTTATAACGTAGAACAAGACCCAGTTGATGCTCTCGGCCACAGCATAGAAGATATTCATGTTATCACGAGTTATGAACTTAAAATAAGCTTCATAGAGTCTGTTGGTTATCAGCGACAACGCAGACAGCATCGCCGCAAGGAGATGCAAGCCATAAGCATCATTTACCTTGTGCAGAGATAAATACAGTTTAGAAAATTCACCCTGTTCAACTAACTAACTATAGTCCACGAGCCAGGTATTAGTTGCTGCGAAATTCTACGCCCAAAATTTTTCTTTTATGATTGAGTTGTGTATCCTTGGAAAATCATTAGCCTCAAATATCTCATAAACGCCGCATCCTACGATAAGAATAGCAACGATCTTTTTTATAGAGAATGAAATTTCATACAATTTTTATCTGAAATTTTTTCAGCATAACTGATATTTTTTTTGGTTACAGCATACCAAAATTCTGTGAAGATGGTTTTAACGAAATATCTCGTTAAGGGTTGATCGAGCCGTGAAAATAATTGGTATCAAATTTTTGAAAACTTTTGTATCAAACTTATTTTGCAGAATTATTACTTCAAGCATTACAGTGCGGAAAATGCTAAAATGACACATAATTGCCACAAATACTTTATCACATTGCATGTAATAAGATAGTAGGTAACTTTCTGACACTCAATATTCTACGAAGCAAATAAGGTGCGAATAACCTGCATATCCTCAATTTCACTACAGTAAGTAGGGGAGGGTGGCGTAAGACGGCCCCCTCGGGCATAAAGCCCCCCCTCAAAAATTTGATCAAATTTTTTTTGTTTTTTTATCAAATTATCATAAATTGATAATTTTACAAAAAATTTGATAACCGGCTTAGGGGGGCCGTCTTGCCCCACCCTCCCCTATATTAAAATGTCCTACCTGGCTTGCGATTCCCCACAAGTCATGATATTGGTTTCTTAATATTTGGAGTGCTCGGAATACGTCATTATCAGCGTGAGCCCTGAAAGGACGATGGAAAACGTTTGTTATGAACAAGTGTAGACTCTCAGCTACTTACAAGTACTACTAGCTGACCATACATGACGAATTTAAATTAAGCTTGCATGCAAGTTTCCTTACCTAGAAACTTCCAAAAACTGGACTCTTGAGTGGAATTCATGGGTTTCAAGACGACGAATGATTGAATTTATTTCTCTAAACCTCTTTTTGAGTACAGATAGAATCGTCAGCAAAGAACTGTCCACTACAGTGCACAGAATCAGCATGATCAAATGGTAGCACAGACTAATCACTACAATTCTGGTATCTTCGAAGCTCGATATTACATGGAGGTTGAATCCTGTCACCCAAAAAGAGATCGGGACGCACCCAAGAAAGATGACTCGTAAAATTTGGAACCTGAAATTAATGTGGTTATTTTCTTTGCTACATATCAATCGCTAGAATGTCATTCATTCCGAAACGTTACCCTTAGCCCAAGAAATACCGCTGGAGATTATTTTAAAACATTGCCGAAACAATGAGAACACGATTGACCCACTATCTACATCATACAAACAAAAATCGATCCTAGTCTCAGGGACCGAGACTTATCTTTGGAATCAAATTTGGTCCCAAATGTTTTCATCCACTTCAGTGCCCCCTTTTAACAACATGTTACTCCACTCATAAAAGAGGATAAGGCATAGTCACCTGTAAGTGCCTCTGTTGTCTATACAGCCACCTATACTCTTCAAGAGTCCATCGACCTTTGCGAACTCTCTTAGTGGTACCATGAATCTGAAATTCGTGTTGGATTAGATATTAGGTGGCAAAAATTTGTCGCCAAAGCTCTTCCTGCATGTGTAACCGAAACCTCTAGAATAGAAGAGTAATCATGAGAAAAATAGAACCACCTGTTTCGATCGAGTAAATTTGAGCCCCAGATGACAAAGATTGAGATCACATGGCACACGTCTCGCGACAGATGTACGAGTATTTGAAAGTAGTAGTTTTTGAAGGTCCTGCTGGCATAGGCACGCCAAACGTAGAAGTCTAAAGCCAGAACGCATGTCAATATCAGACCCGTGTATATTTTATGCCACTGGGATTTTGGATTGACTCCGACCAATCTGGAAACAACTAGCAATGGCATGGTAGCGTCGGATAACGACATCTCTGCGGTCTTTGGGAATTGCATGTTCTCGTCAAGTATTTGAGCGTCGTTCCTAATCGCGAAAGCACTTTCTAAGATGTTTACCGTATACTTGAAACGTTAACCGGCTAAACGTATTTATCCAACGCCCAACAAGACGTAACTAAACTCCTCTTTCTTATACACGAACACGTAATACGATAGCACGTATCTTGATTAAAATAAATGTACTGTTTTATGCAGGAATCTCGTGACAGGTATCCATTATCTATATCCATCTATAGTACGCGAAATTGTCCCATGGGGACGCCAAATCATAGCAATTTAGGGTACAAGTAAGCTGCTACGACTGGACGAACTTACCTTAAGTGAAGTTCGGTCTGGATTATATTTCGTCGGATTATCCTCTAGATGATAGACGTTTAAAGAAAGTTGCGAGCTTAAGGTACAGTAGTCTCGCGAAATTAACAACCGAAATTTTCGAGGGTGCACAATGGTACGATGCAATGCTCAGCTGTTCGCTGGGCTGTAAACGAATATTTCCACAAGTTCCATCTTTCCGAAACTTTTATTTCTTGTTTGGAAACTTAAAGAAAAATCATCTTTTTTGAAAAATATAAGGAAAACATTATTTTATCATTGGGTTCAGTTGTTTTTTTTTTTTTTTCAAAAGTCTGATTTCTTCTCGATACTTATCAGTATGTACTGCATTGGGCGATTACTGATTGGGTATTATTTAATCAAGGTAAATAGTTTAAAAAAAAATAATCCCCCGAATTGTTTGTAGGAAAATTGTTAATTTATTCTATATACATCAGATAACGTAGAAAATACGATGTAGATACGTAGAAAATATTACAGACATCGGAATTAAGCAAACTGACTCGTCTTCGATTAGATTGACGTGTTGCGTAACATTTACTTTCTGTCGCCTGCACACTAAGACTAATTAAATACTTCAAACAGTTCTGCGTATGAAAATATTCCAATTATTTCGGTTAGTCTTATCCACAGCTCTCCGATACCTGGAACGTATGAGAACTATTCCAACAAGCTAACAATAATTTAGGTGAAAATATCCAACAATCTAATGTCATCTTACAATATTCGTGGATGCTGTCGTCAAATTGTGCAGGGATTTAGAAAAATGAGACATGAAAATGGTTTCATGCAAGTTGTGTATCTCTTGAACAGTGTTTTCCAGAATTCCAGCTAGTAGATTGTCGTCTTTAATCAGAGCTTTGTCGACCATCAGACCCAAGTGCACATTTCCACCATAACTCAATACAGAGAAACCGATTCCAGTGGAATTTCTGAAAAATGTAAAAGCAATACCACATCTAGGTGAAATAGGTATATCGCATAGAAACTGCTGTGATGATTTAGCTTAAATTCCTTATTTCCATCTAATGTCTAATTACTAATTACAAACCTGTGTGGTACGAAGAACACAATATTCCTGAGTCTTTGTCCAAGAATTTGGACTTCTTGTGGACCTGGAACATTGCTGAATACCATAGTGCTGTGACTTTTAAGCATCGGACGTAGTATTGCTTCCGGCACAACTACTGATATCCACTTGATCAACCAGAAATTGATCAAGTAGTCGGATCGGCTTCTCAAGTTGTGAGAGCTTCTCGCAACGTCGAAAAGTCGCTCCATTATGGTCGGATCCTTTTTACTTCTCGCCTGGACCTCCGAGCTTCCAGAAATACAAAGAGGCATCAATCCAACGGAAAATCCGTTATCCAAAGGTACTTTTTCGTCCGGTACAGACATTCGGGTTGGTACCACTACCGTCAAGGATTTCGGAGCAGACTCACCTACCTGATTATAAAATTGTCCTAATTAGTGTTCCGTGGTTGAGAAATGAATGGATGATAGGTGGTCTGCCCAAAGTACGAAACTTTTTGTAAAATAAGCTGTATCGTTTCCAGGTTGCGAATTGCGTGATATGAAAATACATGATAAATCAATCGTGTAAGACTTTACGTAAGGGTGATCACCTGCTTAAAGTACTTGTGTAAACTAGCTGACAAGGCAGCAAGAATTACGTCGCCAAATCTTGTACCAGTAGCGTTTTTCACTCGTTGAATTATCGTCTGTAGATTTCTGTCGCCCATTTTTCGACTAGAGTCACCCTCAATCCAAAAGGAAACGATCTTTTCTCCGGACAACTTTGGACCGTGCAATGCGCTGTAATATTTCTGGTCAGTTAAGTTCACGTTTCATGCTGCGAGGGTTTTGTGTTTTGTGTTTTTTTTTTTTTTGTTTTTATAATATACATACAAGCGATTATCACATCTGCATAAATTCAATCTATAACTGACTATTCAACACATTATAAGACTTGCTTTACCAAAATGAAAAAGAGATTCGTTGACTGTATGAAATTGCAGAGTGCATCAATAAAATTTTGCAAATTTTATACTTTGGAAGAAATCTTACGAGAAATCTTGGGAAACACCTCAACTGAAGATTGTAAATAAAATTTAGTTAAATTGTAGAAGCCTTAAGAAAGCACCTGTTGTCCATGCTGCAAAGTGCCTGGTGTACGAGACAGCTTGGCATTTCGATCAGAGCTGACACCAACCTGACCATTTGAGTAAGTTTCAAAACCGTGGTGTTAGCTAAAAGTTCGAACTTTTCCTTAATCATTGTGATGCAGAAATCGAAGATGGCTTCGCTGAATTCCCGGAAGGAAACAAACTTCCCTAATTTCGCCGCCATATATTTCTCCACAGTCTGCTTGACGTTGCTGCTAATTATCAGGCTAAAAGGCATCGATGCCCCGAGCAGATCCTTGTTATTGCGCAGCATAAGCTCAGCGTTAAAACCAGAGAGTTTGACCTTTGTATGGTTACTCTTCTTGCTGTGATCCCCAGATATTACTGCCGCGGATATTTCTGCGCCTTTCTTTTGAAATGATATCTCAACGGCCATTGAGTCTGCGATAGTTGCCAGAAGTAGTCTCAAAAGAGCGAAACCATCCCCGAGAGTATGGTGAACGCGGAAGATAATTGGAATCCCGACGTTCTTTCTCAGGATATCAGTTACAGCAGGGGATATCAATCCTTCTTCCATATCCTTGAAGCGATCAAAATTTTCTTGCGAGTGACTTTTGCTCACCAGAATCTCCCAGGAAGCTTGATCATCTTGTGGCAACGGTTTAGTGCACAATTTCGACAACATCTCATTGAAAGACTCTTTGTTGGTCCTTTTTGCGTGGGGGTCCTTATCATCAATAGTCTCCAGCCATCTTACGTGTTCCGTGATATCAGGGCTATCACGTCTCTCCCAGTAAAAGTACCCATATCTCTTTTTTCTCAAGCAGGATAACTTGTTGAGTCGACTATCCGAACCGAAAAATTTACGCTGAGCTAATTCCCGCAGTTTCAGGAGTAAATCGTCATTGTTTATGTGCGGAGTGGTCTCCAAGGTAGCGAGGATGTTGATCACAGATTTGCAGGAATCGTCTTCAACAGCCCAGATAACATCCGTGCCCTCTAAAAGGCCGGCGAAATTTTCTCCGAGCTGAATCTTGAGCACGAGGGTTATCACACATCTGTATGCATACAGGATAACCAGGCTCGATAAAACGAACGGCAACAATATGCAGAAACAAACGAGGTTTAATACGAAGTAAAACATCGTTTCGAATCCGACGTGATCCGTCGACGAGGCTCTTTCAAAAAGTCTTCCTGAAACATGACACAAAAATTAAATCAGTCAGTTTTCAATGATATTCCAGCTCCCTCAGTAATATTTCAATTTATTTTCTTTCGCACTCTCAGTATCTATTCCATAAGTAGAGCCTTCACTTTCAGACATCCAGATGATGGATTCTGCGCAAAACTTGTAGAGTTGTTTTCTGGTGCCAAAATATATCGCTCATGATATGTTTGACTCCATCTAATGAGCGTTTCTTCTCTCCAATTACAATTTATCATATTATCAATCGATTTATTGATACTTCACTATTGCTATAAAATAATCAGTTTGGATCTGGCTCTATCATTGAAACTTCACCAGTCAATAATAAAGACGAATATCCAATGCATGCATTCACCATATTTCACGTTCGTCACTGCGTTACACTGTGATCTAACTGCTAATATGATGAATCGTGAATGGGGAGAAAAAAAAACCAATTAGATTGAATTACGTATTCATATTGTGCTACAGAAAAACTGCCCTTCTGGAAGTTTGGAGGTCTCAGACTCTCCTTGTCTATCGATATATTCGAGAGGGAAATTAATTCAAATAACCACTATACACAGAAAAGTCTGCTTCTCGAGGCATGTCTCTTTTTTTCTCATAACACCTTCGCAGTTGGTAAATGCATAGTGGTATTCAATCAGTTCCAACATAGATTTTTTTTTTTTTGTTTGCAAATTGATTTTCACAAATTTAGCTAGCTTGTGCTACTGCCATTTGTCGACATAGAAATGAGGAATACACAAACCACATTTTGATGCGATAACCTATGCGATAACTTGAGAATCAAAGTACAAGCCAATCTTTTGATATCAAGACGGTCTACGCTTAGTCGTCGTTCACGTTTACATCATATATGGCGCTAGGGGCCATTCAACAAATACGTTCGCTTTTAGGGGGGGGGGTCAAGGTTGATGTGACGTTACAAGTTTGGGGGGGGGGGGTCGTCAAAATGTGACGTTCGGTTTTTGTGTATAGAATTCGTGTTTTGGCATGAGAATTCCGTAAGTGAGAAATGACGGGCTGCTTATATGGACAATTTTAGAAATCGAGTGGCGGGGGGGGGGGGGGGGGGTCGAGATTTGTGACGTATTACTTTGGGGGGGTCTGGTCAAACGAACCATCGTTACATAGGCGGGGGGGGGGGTCTAAAATCGTCGAAAAAAGCGAACGTATTTGTTGAATGGCCCCCTACTCAAAATTGATTGACTCAGTAATGGAAAATCGGTGATGGATTTTCGAAAAAGTATATCACAGTGGAATATTTTACCGATATTTTCTTCCTGTACACACTATAGAGTACTTGGAAAAATTTGATTTTCCATACAATTCACAACTCTTCATTCAAACCTTTGAAATCACAAGCAATTTTATACGAGTTTTAAAAAAGTCATCTTACAGTTGAAATTTCACACTTCCAAATGCTTTTTCTTTGTTGTTTATTTTTGTGATAACTTTTCACCTATTCGCAACGAAGCTTTTCGCTATAAGTATTTGGTCGTCCAAGTGAACTCACTGTTGTAGAGTGCCTTTGAAATCAGCAGCAACATAACTGGTTGCAATTCATTAAAAATTCATTTGTATCTTATTGGAAAAGACATGGCATTGAATAGATATACTCGAAGTGTATGAGAATCTTTACTTACGAAATAAGAGCTAGTCAACAGTAGTATGTTTTGTCCGGGAAGCCACGCACTGAATGGTATCGCGGAAGAAAATCGCACAGCTAATATACGTATAGAGAATCAGATCAATATACGCCTTACAGATCCAATAAGGCTAATTAATTTAATCTATTATCATTTACAGATATTACATAACACCAGCTAGTCACAGCACCCAAATATGCAAGGAAAATTGAGGCACAACAGACCCTTACGAAGGAATTGCTGTAAATTTTCAAAAATTAATTAATGAAAATATCTGGACTCTGTTTTCATTCAATGAGAATAGTTCGTTCTTCCTCATGAATCCTTCAACACAATTGACCGAACATGCTGTAACCATGAAGTTCTGTACGCTAATTTCATTTATTATAACGAATACGTTGTTTCTCGTTCTACATAGTGTTTGCTTCTAAATTTACCTATAAAATATCGAAAACAACCCATATCTCAGTCTTCATTTCGTGTCATATTCTCAACAAAAATGTCAAAAGTGCTCATGCAGCTACGTGCTTCGCCTCCCGCAGAAGAGTCCGCAAAAGCGAATTCTCGTATGCTAAACGATCACTTCTTCGTACTTCACGAGCTATGAGCGCATCTTTGCTGGGAAACATGCAACTCTCCGATTTGCTTGACATCACGTTGGTTTTGAGCTTCCTTAATTCATCCTGCAGTACAGGGTGATGTTCAGCTTTAATTTAGTCCAATGTATACGAGATTTGCTACTATTACTTGCAATGTTTCTACAGATCCCTTCAACAGAACCTCTTGTTCGTCTTTCCGTTGTTTCAGAGATAAAAATTTGGTACAGATATTTTCAATCGTTTTCTCACGTTGGATAAGGTCCTCCGCTAAATTCAGAAGCCGTTGCTGCAAATCTTCAATCTGCGATGAATACGAGACTATTGTAGAAATTAATCGACCAATTTCGAAAAGCATATATTCTCATCTCGTTCTAGTGACCCGAAAGTTGTTCGAGGAGTAGAGATACGTACCTGCCTGTTTTTGTCTTTCAACGCAAACTCCGCCATTGTTGCCTCCTTCTTCAGCTGATTATTTCGTTCCAACAAAACGTCATATCTAAAAAAGAAAATTATCCATATTTTTGAGGTTAAAAAAAAGATTTTATTGTTAACTAGAAGATTGCCTCATTTATCTTTCAACAAAAACAATCAGCTGTTTTGAAAATACTTTTGACTCCATATGCGCTGAACGTCCTTCCTTAAAGACTCTGGCAGCTTGCTGGATGTTCTCAAATGACCGAAACCAATTTCCGCCGCATTCTGGCGAAATAGATCTGTCCGAAAAATGGGACTTTCGAAGTTATCGGAAATTATTCAAAAAAAGCCAACTTACTCAGCATATTTTTATTCCGTTTGTTTGCCTTGTCCAGATCAATCTGCAGACTCATACTCTTAGTTTTCAGATGAGAATATCTAAAACTCTTCTCTGTATCCAGGCTACGTGTCTCGTGTAAACTGTCATCCAAAGATCTCAGAGTTTGCCGAATACCTTTCAGCTTCTCTTCATACTCTATCTCATAGTTGCCTGCAGTTATAAAGCTTATGAGCGACCATACACGCGATTACCGAAGACACACAAAGCCCTGAAGCCTATTAGTACTTGAGACAAATTTCGTCTGCAAGTCTTTTCCTTGCTCCTCTTTCTCAGCCTCGAGATATCTTATTGCCAAAACCTCAGTCCCAGGCTTCGATATGTCTTCTCTCATTTCTAAGAAAGTAGATGTCGGATTTGACTGATCAGAAAAGTCAAATAGACCTTGCTCGATATTTTTGTCCTTCCTTGGTGCCACACAATCTTTCGGATCGACCTGTTCGATGAGCGAGGCTTGATTTGACTTCTGCGAGCTTTGGCATAGTTTCGTAGGGCTTCTCATTGACTTATTGAAGGTGACTGGTTCAGTAGTAGTGTTATTTAACCGGAGCTGCAGCGAAATCTCGTTACCCATTGTGTAATTATTTACACATAACATAACATTTAACATAACTCAGAGATGTTACGAAGCGAAATAGAACTGACACATCTTCATAGGCGATATAAATCAGGTGAAGTATTCTAGAATTGATCGTTTCTTTTTCTGACCGTCAACTACTAGAACTCATCGTGAGCTAATTTTCTTTTGTTTTCTCATAAAATCTCACCAATAGAACTCGTTAATCGGCTCAAAGTCTAAGGGCCGAATTATTAGTCATAAGATCAAACTTGAGATGGAACTCAAGATCGAACTTAAGATAATAAACTTATAATAAATAAATAATAATTTAATCAATAAGTTTATTTATAAGTTTGAATATAAGTCGGATCTTAAGTTCGATCTTAAGTTCCATCTCAAGTTCAATCTTATGACTAATAATTCGGCCCTAAGCTTGTATGTACCTCGAGTTGCACATCATTTGGCGTCCTATGGGGCACTTCCACGGAAATATCCGGTGTGCTTACGTTTAATTACGCTGTACCGTCCCTTTATTTAATACTTGCAAAAAAGAGATGTATAGAAAAGGAGAGTGGAAAATAACAAAGCAATAGTTTATCGATATAACAGGAAGTTTATTCCTACATCATGAATACAATATTACACTTATCGTCAGGGTCCCGTACATACAATTTGTAATTGTTTCTAAGTAATAAATATGCACCCTCCCAATTTATCAAGTTTCTATATTTGCTCCTTGATATACAGGCTAGCAAGTGCGAAATATTTTTATTTAATTAGTCATACCTCAACGCAACCCCTATGCGTGCCCTCAGACGCCACGAAGGCCATTGACCCCGCAACAAGTGCCCCTAGGTCAGTGCTCCTCCCGTCACGACGGGGTATAAAATGGTATCGCCATCTCGCGACTCAATTCACGAACTACTTCCATCGCCAACGCATCTGCGTCTTATGGTATGCAACCTGCATGCCACTTTCATAATCGCTCATTTGAAATTGCATATAATGAGGCGTACAGATATTTGCGGCAAAAGTAGTTCGCGGATCGAACCGCGAAATGGCGATATTATCATTTGCCACCCTGTTGGGAGAAACCTTGATCTGGAGTAAAAGCAGTTGTCACAAAGTTAATAATGAACTCCACGACGTGGAGAGAGAGACCCTCCCCAATTCAAATAAATTTTATTCAATCAATGGCAGCCCAAGGAGAAACAATAAGAAACGAACAAGCCGATCAACGGTGCTCTTGGATTTCGACAGCTATAGTGAGGTGAGTGTGACATATTCAGTGATTAGGATAAATATTATACACTGTAATTAAGTTTGAATTTTTATTCAAAATGTTAATCGTTTAGTACGATACAGTAAGTAGTGTTACTTATTACTAATTATTACTGTAAGTTTTATAAACTAAATAATATATTTCCGTTGGTTGAAAAAATAAGATTTCGTGACAATCATATCTGTCTGAATGAGAACTGTTTCGATAAACAAAATAAAATATATATTTTCTTTTCTGATCGAAAAATAAAAACCTCAGCGATATTCTCCTTTACTTATCATCATCGGCTATCCCAGCCTCTACAACCACCTTCGGATCAATTGCAGACTCACTCTCTTCTGCCGACTCAATCTCTTTTGCTGGTTCTTCTCCTTCTTCTACCGGGTTTGTATCTGCTAGTACCGGAGGTGCCGCATCAGCAGGTTCCTGAAATAATATGATCACCTCACTCGATCTTCAGAACTTTCAAGGTTCGAAAAGCGCATTAATGCATACTATATTGTTTGAAGTAGATGTAAAGTAAAGTAAACTCTAGGAATAAGAATTATTATAAATCTGAAAAACTGGAGGATTGGTGAAAACCGTCAACCGGAATTTCCTGACTTTTTCCACGAGTCAAGCTGCGAAAAGATACAAACCTTTTTACCAGGTTCCTTGACTCCACAAATTTCTAGCAAATTGTACTTCTTGTATTTGTAGTAATTGGGAGCAACCGAAATAAGACATACTCCACGTATTACTTCGACAACAACAGCAAGTTCCGGATTTTTCAAGTCAGCCTTATTTCCTGGATTCTTTTTGGCAATAATATCAGCCAATTCCTCAATCAGGTTATTTCGTTGAATGTTGTTATTACTGTGTCGACTGAAATTAAAACATGACATTCAAATACCTTTTCCCCATATTTCCTCATCTATTTTCTGTTCATAGATACTCCTTAGTACTTATGCAAGGTTGCCATTGAATTTTTATTTCTCAATTACTTCATTATTCATCACTTTCTTGAATAATTCGCAACTTTTCACACCACACAAGTAACACACTGAGTTCGATAGTCTTACAGCTAGATTATCAATGCATGGAACGTTAGAGGGCTTGAGACATACGTACTTGAATACAATGGAAAATGTTTTTGGCTCCTGAGTGAAATATTTTCCAAGTATTGGATCCGCTTTTAATTTTATATCGTCCATTTTTGCCTTACATACAAGTTCGACTGGTAGTAGCCTCATCAAGAACCTAGTTCGCTGTTTTTTTGTTTCATCTAATTCGCGGAGGATAGATGAGACTAGTTCCAGTGGATCGGGGATAGTCGTTCTTATGAAAACAACGCTTTTTACGCCAGTATCAACGACCTACAAATATACGGAATGCGTCACATTATATTGTTTATCTAGAGGTGATCAATGCTATGAAAAAAGAAATATCGTCTTTAAATTGGTTTAAAAAAATACTCACTTGAAAGCGGCGTAATCCAGCAGGTTTTTTGGAATCTGCCTTCAATTCTGCTACCTCTTTATTTAATGCTGTTGAAATATCTTCCTCTTCTTCATCTTCTTCATCACCGATTTCCGGTTCTTTTTCGCGCCAATTTTCGGGTGCTTTTTTGGTTGTCGATGCTTTGGCGTCTGACGGTTGAGATGATTTCTAGAGAATTTTAGACTTTGTAAACATCAGTACAGAAGCAATTCAACTAAAAAAAAAACCTCCAGAATACAAAGTAGTACACATACGTGTAATTACAGTTTCGAACGTAGCGCGAGCCTCAAGTTGTCTTAAAATTTGACCTTGACAATTAAGTAAACTCATGGATAATTTGAAATCGCAAATGTCATAAAAAAAAACATCGATTCATACGATGTAGTTGAGCTTTGATTTTGAAAATTTATTTCACGGTATTTATACATGATATTGCGCCTGAAAGTAGGCAACCATACGTACAAATGTAGCATAAACAAACTACATGAGCACTGAGCATGCACGCACACCTATGGACACATGTGTGTGTTTCGCACAAAAGCACGATTGATAAATATTTGTTTACGTCGGTAATGAGAAATTATTATTAATGAAAGTCTTACATTTTCAGGACCGTAAAGCTTGTCTGCAAACTCTCCGAGAACGTTGTAAGCCTCGCGTACGCAATCCTTCTCGTGAAAATTGCACGTGCAGAAAAAACCGCTTATACCCGGTTCTAGATTGTACTCTCTCCTCTTCTTCTGATAATTATGATTAATCGAAAAATAATTCCTTTTACGTTTCTGGGCGTCCATTTCGAAGTCAATAAAATTTTATCAACGTGCGTTCACTTGAGTACGTCTCAACTTTGTCGGCGTCTCTCACAGGTTATGTTATGTTATAATTTGCAATAACATGGACAGGGGTAACGTGCATTTTTATAGAAGCGATAAAAGCCGCACTTCCACACTGCCGTGAAGTTATTGGTTCAACGAAGAATATTCAAAAACCCGATCTGTCTGAGCGAATGACAATAATGTAGCTCGTCGCTGATCGTTCACAGCTCTTGTGAAAATGCGCCTTTTGATCAGCGAATGAGACACATGAGCCACCTGGTAGCAATGATGACAAGGAATGTGATTATTCCACGATTATTCAAACGATTTGTAATAAAATCCTATGACAATGCCGAAAGAACGACCGAAAGTGAATAGAGTTTGTTGCATTTGATGCAGCAATACGTCTGAAAGTGTATAAAACACTAGTGAATCGATAAAATTTTATAAATTTCCAAACGAAACTCATCTTCCTTTATGGAAAAACGAAAAACGTCGACAGTGGATCGACGCGATTGGAATGAAGAAGTAATAAATTTTTGCTAATAATCCGCTTGTTTCTATAACAGGATTAGATCCTTGGCCTTTTATTATTATTAATTACAATTCGGATGGATGGATGAAAGAGATGTTACTTGTGAACCAAGCTTCTATGACAAACTGTAATCACAGATCAGAAGTTTTGTAGGGTTGAATTCAATTTGAAACGATGCTGAATTGACCGATTTCTCTCGGATTACATTCGATACATTTGATTTGCTAGTATCTCTGTTACCCGATATCTGGGGCAAGGAGTTGAGCGTGAAAAATAGGCTACTTATTTTTTTGATGAAATTAAAAATGGACTTAACTTATTCGGCTTTAGCTTCAATGTTTAGTGTCCACGAAGGTACAGTGTGAAAAACATTTCTCGAAATTCTTAAATCTTTACCCTAAATAAAAAATAAAAAATTTACCCCAAGTATGCAAAGCGAATTATCCAAATTGTCGACTCATTATAGATTGTATTGAGATACGAGTAGAACAACCTTCAACGGGTGAACAGAAATATTCACTGAGATGTAAAATTTTGTAAATTATTTTTTCTAACAAATTATTTGAACGTTTTATTCAACCCTCCCAATTACGTAACAATAATTTTTCATCATAATAAATTCGGACTCTGTATCATCGAACTGTGAAGAAGAAGACCACAAGTCGATTGAGGTAGCCTTAAAGAATTTTTGCCAGAGCTCTGTTATCAGAAGGTTATATTTTTAGAGTGGGCGTTATGAATGGCCAGAGATTTCAAGGATAATGAATCGTCTTGTCTGAATGTAGAGAGTGAAATTTATTTATCGTAAAAATTATGAAAAACAAATAAGTAAAGCTCAATGATTTTTTTTACATTAGAATCAAACCTTCGCTTGATAAATATTTGACTTTTGCTCATGACTCGATAGATATCACCATAACTAGGTATGTGTATAAAATCGGTATTGCATGAATATGACAGTAAAAAATTGTTACTTGACTCTGATATTCGTCATATTATTTTTTAGATTCATCAATTCCTTTCATTCTCATGAATGAGTTTTAAAAATCTTTTATAACTGTGTATTATAGATAGCAATATGTTTAGTTCAAAGCATAAATGCTATAAATGTATTACATCCTTATGATGGCACAATGTAATTTTTTTTCTTCTCCTTTTCAAGTATTTTTCCACGCCTTTGCTTAATTGTAAATACAATATATCTACATGTTAAATTATCTTAGATTTCTGAAGGTATACTATTTCAATTTAGAAATAAAGCAACTCATCCCACAGAAGTAACATCAAGCAGTGTTTTCATACACAATCAAATGCTCCACCTGCTACTCAACCAGTCCGTATTATAACCACAGAAATCGTTCAAGATTTGGTAGCAGTGTGGTGTAAAAATAGCACTTTCGAAAAATGTAAGTAAACGATGATGTCTTTGCGGCGTAAAGTGGTAATAATCGAATAACGCATCGAACATTAGATTCTAAGATTAACTTGAGGAAAATCTATTATGGCAACCGCATATTTGTCTATCCTAAAAACCGAATTTTGTGTTTTTTCCATCTTTGTTTTAAGCGCTCATTACCCTATGTTCAGATACTTGCTCTGCTAAAGATTCTAATTTGTTCTTTTTGATTATTGGCTGTTTACGCAAACTTGCTAAGAATGAATGACACAATCTATACTAAGCCAACGTTTACACGGCAAGAGCGTTTTCGGCAAGCCCATGAAGCTGTTACCAATATTTACATGCTGGCATGGGAAACTTCAATATTCTCAAGCCTGACTTTTTTTCTTGACGTTAATGAACTCTGTTAGTGTACTATGCGATGCATCAAGCAAAGTGTACAACATAATTCAATGTGCACGGTGAACATTGAAGCCAGAAAATTGCCAACGTCTCTCCATATTTGCACCAATTCCGGATAACTCTTGCTTGAAAACTTGCGGAAATCGTTGCATCAGAGTTTCTACTTCGTTTGGTCTGAGTCCGGGTTCCATCTTTTGTAAATACGACCATACATAGTCAACACTTGCCCCGAATGGATGAATGTGTAGAAAAGTTGCTATCAAGCCTGTGATAGAAATTAAAAGCATGATATTGATGAAACGAAATAGGTAATACTTGAAGTAAAAGAATATAATGTTAATTGGTTCATGAATTAGTTAATCGGGAAACTCGTTCCTTACCGATTAGCTTAGCATCTTTTTGATTAACTTGCACACATCCAGGTAGTAGCATCGGTGGTTTTGGAAGTCTCGGCTCTTCATTGACGTCGTCATCTTTGTCTAAAGTTATTATTTCACTTTCTGGAGGGTCCTCTTTTTTGGTGGTGTTTAACTTCATTGTCAATTCTTTGATCTTCTGATCATCCTGTACTTGCTGCTTCTTTGACTGCATGAGCTGCTCTTGCATTCCCTTTAAAGTCTGTTGCAACATCTTCATTTGCTTGTCCTTCGCGTCCAGATCTGCTTTTGTCTCTGATTTCAGAAGGTCCACCTGCAAAGCATCATCAACATGTATCACAATGCCATCACACCAAAGAACATTTTATTAGTTATGAAATCAGAAATGGCCAGGAGTCATGCAACCGGTTTATAGAATTCTCGTTTTTCATGATAGTCTGATCAGTCTAGACACAAACCTCATTTTTGTAAGCCTCTAGTTGGCATCGTAAGCTGTCGTTCTCTTCCTTTAAATTTTGCAGCCTCTCGACATCATCATTGGCTTCGGATTGACTGCGAGATTTTTTGCGCTGTGGTTCATCCTCTGAATCGGAAACATCCATTTCTCCTTCCCCTTCCATTAAAGCATCTTCTAGCTGCACTGCCTTTATTTCCTGTCATTAAATTTCATACAATTCAGACGTATATACCACTCCAAAGATTCAACATGTACTTGTACAATCACTGGCATGCACATCCTACAAATGAAGCAAAGTACACTATCTGAATATGTGTAGTGAAATCTAACAGTCGAACAACAAAGAAAGCGACCGAATTCATTGTTACTTGAAAATTCGTACTGATTTTAGTTCTATGGGGAATTAACAAGTGATTCGAATAATTACGACTCCAATAAGCATTTTTGGGATTTAATAGTTGAGCGAGTATACTTTGCGTCAAATGATACAGGAGAGATATAATTCTTTTCTGCACTTCAGAGTTCAGACAATATTATCAATTTCATACTATAACTATAAGTTCTTCTTGTTAAATTTATTCTTTTCTTCGAATAATACAATATAATTGGCCTTGAATTCTGCCTTTGATTAAGTTTTTTAATACTCGTACGATTCTTCCTATGGCTTGCAGGCGCTACTAGTTTCTAGCGGTTATTCACCATGCTTACCTCAACGATGAATACAATACACATATATACTTCTGAAGTACAGAAATAAATATACTACTAAATGAAACTTTAAAGTAGCTTTTGAATTCGTCTCTCTGGTAATCCGTGTCAGTTGGTTCGTGACCAGCTTATGATCCATGTGTATCCTTACGGTTCTGAGACCTCGATCTATACCATTATTACCTTGATATCCTGCGATTGACCGACTCTGAGCTAAAAAGTTTTACCTTCTCATTTGTTAGCCAATTGCCAAAAGCCAAATATGTCATGTGGAAAACGTGTCTGACTGTCTGGCTGTCGGTAACACAAGCTCTCGTGTTATCTCGCTTCCACTTACCTGCGTCTTGTATGTTTTTTAAAGATCTTTTTCTTTACGCTAATGCATTTATGCGTTTCACGATCAAAGATTCTGTAGTTTAATTTGGTGGATAGGTTTTTTCAGAATGAAAAGCTAGTGTCCCTTAGAACAAGCCAGTTTGACCAAGGCAATGATCGATTGATATATTTCTAAAAATAATAATTTAAAAAAAAAAATGTTTAATCTTCCAAAATCTACAACTTTGATTATTTGGACATTGACCAATTCCGATTACTGGTAAACGTTTTTAAAAATTTTAAATCTTGACTAAGAGAGAAAATAAAAGAAGATTCAAATTAACAAGCAATATGAGAATGTATTCTGAAGCGTAAGATTTCTGATTGCAATCCAGTTCAGAGCTAACCATGGGTTTCCAAGTTTGAGTAACAAGCCTGGGCCAAACGTGTGATTATTAAATGTTAATAAGTTAAACTAATTGGGACACTAGGTATGTGAGTGTGAGTGTAGTTACATACCGAAGACTGTTTCTTCCACATTTCAATATTCTTCCTCTGAGCCTTGGTGAAGTGGTCCCAAACCTTCTTGTGACTCGCCGCCGTGAACACACGTTCGATCTGACTGACTGTTGATGATGCAGGTGTTGCATGTCGCATACAAGAACACAACAAATCCTCTATTGTACACCCTACTTTACTCGGAAACTGACATTTTATACTGTACTGTATTCATTTAGTTGTACTTTGTTAAGAAAGGTATATCCAAAGCCAAAATGATCGCAGAAACATAGACTATTTCCAGAACCTTCCGTCCTCTGCCACCACGATATGAGAATCTTTACCTAGACCTTTCAGTTACTCAGCACGCTTCATACGCCACAAATTTAAAAACAAAAACAAAAAACGAAGAAAGCTTCTCATACTTTACCATTAAAATATTTGTAATCAGAATATTAAAATAAAAAAGATATTTCTAATTAATGGACTATTTATATGACTTGTGAATCGTGCTGAATAGTTTTTTCAAAATGATGCTTACTTTAAAACATAAAAACGGTTTCTATATTTGCTGTATGATGTCCGATAAGTTCCGTTGAGGAATGATCAGTTGTCGCTGGCGTTGCTGTTAGTGTGATAGAGAATAACTTGATAGTAGCTTTATTAATTGTAATGCCTTGCTGTGCATATTTTCCAAGTCCTCCCTAGTATCCAGTATTCCTTGACGAAGTATAGAGATCTGATTCAGGTAGTTTCAAACCGTAATCTATGAGATTCTTTAGCAGGACTTAAATTGCGTCGATTTCTATGCATATATGAAATAGCAGATTGTATATGAAAAAATTAAGAAACTTGCCGTTCAATGAAGTATATAAGAAGCATTGATGAAAGGATGTTTTGAGTTACTTCATTTTATGCCAATAGTAATTTTCAACTACATAGACCACGGTTGGAAACTGTAAATAACGTAATGCCCAACACCATATAATTCTTAGCATTGCCAAGCATGCAGTTCTTAAATATTTTCTATTATCTAGTAAATTCAATTCTTCGTAAACTGCACATTTGATATTCGACGAGCAGAGGGAGACTAAAATCAAAAATTTTTTCTTCACCCACCTTATGATCTCCTAGGCTCTTCAACTGATAAAGTGAGTCACAACTAAGCTAATCGTAATAGTGATTGCAGAACTGAACATATTCTTAATATTAAAGACCAAGGAATAACGTAAATCAATATATAAGCCACATCAGTTATCTTCCATTGAGAGAAAATAAAGTGCTACCTGTAACTCTCTCCCTAACGTAATGCAGATTTTTGCTTTCTCACACTATAGTGTTCATAGTATTATTTACACAAACTTAATAACTCTCCTATTAAAAAGGATTTATTTTGGCATATCCAATATTTGCCGAAGTAAGTTGATTGCAAGCAAAAGAATAATACAGACAACTTATAATAATGCAAACAACTTTTCAATTGGTCTCAAAAGTACCTCTTCGCAGTGAAATCTTTAATTAATACATTGAAAATTTCATTAAAATCATTTGATCAGCCTATCTAAAATCTCCTTCTTTTCAAATTGATTCTCCTTAGTACCTATTCTTGCATACGAATCTCAAATAGTACACCAGATAATTATGAGATACGAACGATGCAAGAGAAGTGGTTCATTTTTAGTCGGCGTTTCACCATATATTTTCAACTACTTTCTAGGCCTTTCAGTGCACCTTTGATTGATGGATGTATATTTGAATATGGCATCAATTAAAAGCAATAAATAGTGCATGTTTATTCAATCAGTTAGACTCAAGTAATAACTATTTGATCGACCTTTGTCCAAATCTAGACCTGCTAGGAATGAGCAAATCATGTTAATATTGTGTCGGGAGAAGAACCGACAGACTTGTGTTGCATTACTGGAGACTTACCAGGGAAATTGAAAGTTCAGAATCGCATTGTGTGTGTGCAGTATATGTAATTATGAATGAATTAATAGCAGACTTACATTGTATCAGCAGGCCCTGCATCCTGCCCTTCATTAACTCCTTAGCTTTATGAAGTTCTTCTTCATAAGATGCCTTCTCGGTGAGCAGTCGACGTACGTGAGAATTCGTCGATTGAATCATTGAGTAGAATGTGTTAGAATTACGCTTCACACAGTCGCCACGCTCCAACCAAGTTACAACCACCTATAACATCAACAATCAATCGTCATTTATCAAATCAATAGCAAAAACATCATTGTATCATGAAAATTTTCTCAACAAATCTAAATTACTAACTTGAACTGCTTTCATGAACGAGTCATCCTGCTTTATTTTCTCACAAATGTTTGACGCCTCATGATCTGTATAATGGACCACTGGTGGTGGACTAGAAGGGGGCCTCTGTCTTTCTTTCTCTACTCTTTCTCTATGCCTCTGCTCTCTCTGCAGTTGTCTCTGTCTACACTCCCATTCGTACTGATCATCCCTTGCCTGCGAAGAAGTTTAAGCCATTATTTGTCTTCCAAACTTGAAGAATTATCGCGTTTCTAAGCTTTGTTGTTATTTCTCGAAACAACGACTTAACCAGAACCCTCAAATCGGGAGCCTGTTACTAAAGAACTAAAAATTTCAGTTCTTCTCAACATTTAGATACAAAATATTGACAATTTTATTACCGAACTAGAATGAATTCTTCAACATCTACCTGTGCAAAATCGACATGAAGTCGTCCAGTGTTAGCAGCATCTCCGCTCGAACCTAGTCTAACTCTATAGCCAGATAGGTAGATAGCCGCGTCGACACTAGCTTCAAGAACGAATCGAATGTGGCAAAAGTTCTTCTTGGAAAGTCTGAGAGTAGTGATTTCCCCACAGCGTTCGAATATCTCCTGAATAACAGCCTCTGTAATGTTCTCCGGTAGGCCTGTGAACGAAAATCGCATCTGCACTAATCTCATACTATAAATAGCCGAACAGTAATTGAAGCAACTAAACACAATCCAATACCTCCCACGAAAATAGTTCTACAACCCGGAGGTCTTTCTCTGGTAGTTGGCGGCGGAGCATTTGGGTTCGGAGGAAACAAAGTACAACTTTTGCAGTGTATTATTTCTTTGCTTCCCTGTGGGCCCGCAGGTGGAGGAGGCAGCGCTCCAGTCATAATTTGGGCTGCAGCGTCGGTCATAATTTGCTCCGGCCCCAACATCTGGGCTCCTAGCATTGCCCCGTCATGCGGCATCATTCCCATTCCCATCGGCCCGTATCCGTGGCCCATATGATGCCCCAGAGCCATGTCGCCCATCATGGGACCCATTGGACCCATTGGGCCCATTCCCATCATAGAATATCCTACCCCCATGCCCCAAACTCCAGCCGGAGGATCCATTTGCGGTCCAACATTTGGTGTGTGAGATGTACTGCTTGTGCTAGTATTAGAAGACGGCATTTCGCCCCCGTTGGTATTACAGTTATTGTTGTTGCTAGAGTTTGCATTATTACGATCTTCGTTTCGACGCTCGTCTCTCCTCTCTCTGTCGTTTCTGTCTTCACGATGGTCTCTTTCGCGCTCTCTTCTGTCACCGCGGTCACTTCTGGTCCTGAAAATTGGAGGTCAGGTAAAATCTGTGAATCATGCAATCTCGATTTTCTGTAGGCAAAAAACACAGTCTGGACATTGGCATTCTTTGAATGAGGCTTGTTCAGTAAAAAAATACGGGATGATTGTTAATGTTGTCATAATGTTCAGTGAGTATTTTTGCCACCTTCTTCTGCCGTCGCGGTTTTCTCTCTCTCTGTCCCGCTCCCTGTCCCTATCTCTCCTGTTATCACCTTTATCGCTCCGCCTATCGTTACTATCTTCCGTGCTCTCTCTAGCCATCGGAGGCTGATTTTTATTCGTACTAAACTCTAGCGGAGAATCATTCATCCCTGGAATTGCTATGGGTGGTGGTAAGGACGCGAAACCTTGACCCATTGCTGATTGGGCCGTTAGTTCCATAAATCCTTGTGGTCCAGGTATCGGGCCCAGAGGTCCCATTGACCCCATTCCTGTTATTCATGAAATGACAATTTAAACATGTAATCATAATTTTATTGCGAATTGATTAATGAGGTCAGGAATCATTTTAGGAATATTATTCCACCTCAAACAAAAAGTGAATAGCATTTGACTTTTCCAAGCCGATCTTTTCATTTTTGATATAATTATCAATTCCAATGAAAAAAAATTCCAATTAAAGAAAAATTGTTTTTTGTATAAAAATTTGATGAAAAAATACAAGTAGGTGAAAAAAATGGATATTTTTGAATTGCTATTTTCAATATCATATTGACGAACAACGACGTTAGGAAAGTCGAGAAATGCAGTTTTAATATTAAAAGATTATAGTATCACAAATTCTTCAACCGCGAATGAGCTGATATTTCTCTTTTGATTATCGTTTTGAATTACGTAATTAAAATGAATAGACGAATCAAATCCGAGCTTCAAAACATACGACATGATCGCAAGCAAATTAAAATATTATGCTATTTTTAATCTCGTTACTGATAGATATAGTATTAAGGTTTTTAAAGCTACGTGAAACACAGGCGAATATAAAGACATCAATATAATATCAAGAATGATAACATCTTTTGGAGAATTTTATTCGACATAAAAATTGAAAATCCTTCTTGCGGAATAAGATTCGAAAATACGGAAGACACTCGATGTAACTTTTGGTTAAGTTTGCGGAGTTAAATAATCAATGGTTGAATTTTCTTACCCATTGGAGGCATCGGCGTGGATGGTATTCCCGGAAAATTATATGCCATTTTAATAAACCTTTTCGGTATATGTGGGACAAATTTCTTGTTATTTTAGTTCAGAAATAGCAAGGAGATAATGTTGACTGGTAGCCCAGCGCGTGGGTCGATAAATTTTGCTCCCACGCCAATATGGCAGACGACAAAACTGATCGGAGTGCGTGAGCCAGTTGTTTTTGTTTAATTTCTCGCTTATACAGTTCACACTGGGTAGGAAACGATGAAAATCAATGAGCACACTCGCATTATTGGCAAAAATATTATCCTAGTACCCTACAAAGAAACACACGTACAGAAGTAAGCGAAAATTCTATATTTCCTAACGATGTTGCAGACAATCTTTTACCTGATGCGCATGCGCACTGTCACGGCATGCGCGCATATTGCCGGATCGATATCATGTATCGTTAAAGTAATTATATCGATTACTGAAGCGCGAAAATTCGACGGGTTTTTTTAAATATCATACATGAATTCCCCGCTTCGGAGCTTTGCAAAGACCGAATTTCTACACGATATAGGAATGCTTTAATTTTACAGATATCATGAATGGATGCAGTCGCCAGAACTACAGCATTTCACAGCTTCTGAACCGCTGACACTAGAACAGGAATATGCAATGCAAAAAAGTTGGCGCGAGGACGAAGATAGTAAAAGCGTTAATTAAAAAAAAAAAATTAACGTCCAATTTGATATAAAAAGAATTTTAAAATTGCTTAACCCATTATCTTTTCATGTTCTCAGAATGCACCTTCATTATATTGGATAAGAGTAATTTCGATATTACTAATAGTGAAACAGGTATAGGATATGTTAGCTTTTATAATATCTTGTTTACATTTTTTCAGCCCAGGAATTGAAGATTCTCATCTCGTGAACTGATATTTTGATTTTTCAGATGCTATGATCGGGGATACGAATCTCTTCTTTAACAACTCAAAAGATCAATCTTTTGCTGAGGCAGAAATTATGATAGCAGACAATAAGTCTAGGGGTAAAAAAATGGGGTGGGAAGCTATGATACTCATGCTACGATACGGTAAATATCGAGTATATATGTATGATCGTATTTAATACACAAATGGCTGAGAGTATTCAAATTTTACTTATGTTGTAATCATTGGTGGACAGGAATTGAAAAATTGAAAGTCAAACGCTACGAGGTAAAAATTTCTACGGACAACGAGAAGAGTATAAAGATGTTTGATAAACTGCGATTTCATGAGGTGATAATAATCAGCCTTACGATTAGTTGTGTCATGATTTTTCGGTGAAATAATTATAGTATGGTTCACATAAACAGGTGGGAAGAAGTTCAGTTTTCCAAGAAATCACTTTCGATAAAGAATCCACCGAAGACTGGCTAAAGTGGTTGATATCCGAAACAGCTGACGCAATACACGACGAAAATTATGAATAAAACCTACATTTCTTACGCATTCCTTCAGTTTTTTAATCACTCATACCAATCATATCCTACAAGTCCTGATCCAGATATTCTACAATTCTTTGTACTACAATGTCATTGTTGGTGCGATAAAATTATAATAAACTTACTTTTCTTTACGATTCTTTATTCACGTTCTAAGATTTTTTTTTCGTTACGCATTTAATTTTCACCCATTTCTAAACAGGAGTGTGTACAATTCGGTATGATTAAGTATATATGTGAAACACGTCTGTTGCAGGCCATATCTTATCACATCAGTATTAATAATGGCTAAAAGTGTCAACTATATTATATCTAATCTAAATCTTCACTAGAAGATGTAGATTGCATACGTGAATGAAGTGAATTACGAATACAGAATAGGAATTGGCAGGATAATTTCTAATTCAAGGCGTTAATATGAACCCGAACTTCATTCTAATGGTTTTTGATCCAATTGATCAAGACGTGTCTATATAATAATATTTGTTTTATCAGCTATCACGAAATAACGATATATTTAAAGTCATCCACAGATGTTATTGGTCATGATTGAACCGAAGTGGTTTTAACGAGTTGAGTATGTGACTCCCTTCGTAAGTTTGCGGCATCCGTTGGTGAAGCATACGTAGTTTATTGTTATACTGTAACTGTTGTGACTTTTATAATACACTAAATATACTAACATTCGAACGAGACTTGCCATGTGAATTGACTTTTGAATAATTTATCAAGAAATTTACCAAATATTAAGTAGAATCTTTGTGAATAACGGCAGCGATACAAGTGTTGGCTACTGAACAGTAATAAGTGATATCAAAACCAATGGGCATGTGTATTATTAAATAATACATGTCAAACAGTTCTGACTTAACACATATCGCCCGAATTTCAAATCAGTCGTATTTAAACAGCCCACCGAGTTTAATTGCAAGGTGTAAACGCTCAAATTTGTGCACCACATACAGAAGGTAAGCTGATCTAAATATACAAGTGCGATTTAATACATGCACATGATCATAAATTTTCAGACATTCTATACTACACTGAAAATTGCAAATGCACCCAATTAATAATTATTGTTGAATGCGATACATTTTTTCCTCGGCCCCTAAAGTTGTTTCGTAATTGGTGGTGCTCCAAGACATAATGTGCATCTTTTTGTTCATTTCGCTTAATATAGGTGTGTACAGTTTTAAAAATTTCAATAAACATTTATTACGCTAGTTTCAATCTAATGAGTAAATTCGATTCTTTTTAGTTTTTTTCGCTTAGGTATCATTCGAACAAACTCGTTTTATTATAAACTCACTAAACTTTGGCTTCAATTATTTCAGACAAATCAAATCTGAAAAAAATTAAGGTGCAATAACGTTGTATACATAGTTATATCTACAACTTCATATAATCTTCCATGATTTATCTATTTACTTTTTCTATTTACCTATGGTATGGGTATACCTATGTGCGGTTAAAATATAACCAGTTGATTGCGCCACACCCACGCTAGCGGTCGGAAATATAACTATAAGGATAAAGCTCGTCGAAGCATCATGCTTCTCACGCCGCAGCCGCTGCAAAGAAGGTGTTTGCTTCAGCTCGCTCAATACATACCGCGCAGCAACAGCTTGCAGGAGAACGTTCCAATCGTGAAGCACGAATCGAATCATAAGATATTTGAACGCAGCTGTATCGCGTTCACGTATATGAATGAAAGCCATAATATGTTATGACGATATGATATATTTATTAAGCATTTTACTATATACATCGTTTGATCAATCGAATCGTCGATAAAATGTAAATTGACACGAATTGAGTGGGTCGCAACAGCAATAGTGAATACTCGAGCAAAATATTGCGAATTGTGCTTCTATGCATTAATATACCTATATTGAAAAATGCATTGAATGGTTTCAAAATGAAAACAACGTGTAGATCACTGGGTGAGTTTTGTTAATCAAATAGATTTTTCTGCTCAAACTATAGCATGTGTAATTCTATAATTTATAATCTCTATGCAAAAGAATAGGATAATATTCTATCACAACAACGTCATTCTGATGTGAGAATCTATGGTTGAATAATTTTTGCTAAACATTTTGAGCCCTTGTAATTAAACCAATTTATGCGAATTGTAAAAATTTACATTCACCCCGGAACGACGAGTCTAATTATACGGAATGCAGGAAATAAACTCCTCCACTTTCAATCAATCTTCTATGTAGGATATCGGCTTATTGTCAGCTTCGACTTCGTCTCCATGCATTATCCATTCAAATAAAATTGCCGCATTGCGGTATTCCCGGAGTATCAAGATCAACGGACTTAATATATTATATACCGTTGAACGTTTATCAACTGCAATCTACATCATATCTGTGAACCCAACTATAATAGTGATCGAAGAAAGATTGAAGAGAATCAGAACAGATTTATCTTGCAATTTACGAGTCTGATTCTCGAAATTTCAGATTGCAAGTCCGTCACAGAGTCAAATTCTATTTAATATTCAATTCTTTCGAATTCATTTCATCGGTTGACCTTCTATGGTTTCTTACATTGCGAATAATTCCAGCAAAATCTCGTCCATTCGTTTAAACTCGTTATTTCAAATCGCATTGAATCTATATAGAAAATGAGGAACAGGATTCAAATTGATTAGAATAAATTCACTCCTCTCAACTGGCTCATTTAGGATGTTTTAGAACAGTAAAAATTTCATCCGAATTATAATTCTCAAAGTGTTCGGGATTTTTCTACCCTTACAGTTAATTATTGGCTGAGTAAATCGCGATACTGGTTTTATAGCGGCCCCATGTACCGAGAAGCTGAAACCTACTGATGAAATATAAGAGGCGATTCAGTAAGGAAATCCAGGCGTTATTCCTGCAGTTTTGAGCGAGAAGTCCCTACAGCTGGGACTGCCAGGAGATGAGCATCTCATCGACAGTAGTCAGACTGAGTACACTTCCTCAGAGAAGACCATTGGTCTTCAATGCTCTTGTCTACGGATCGCTGTACACGTCAGCCGAATTTTTTCAGCAAACGTGGACGAAAAAGTACATTGTAAGTATCCGAATGTTCATCCTGCTGTGGCGAAATTGAAATTTTCTCGAAAAAAATCGCTCGGTTGATATCAATAATTAAATGTAATAATTATACTTATGGAAAACAGTTGAACAGTCAATAACCATTTTGCTGTACGAGCTCCCGCGGTTTAATCTCGCTGATTTTTATGTTATTATTTTTTTCCCCCTTTTCTTTTTTTACGTAGTTAAAATCGCCCGACGAAAAACATGCCCCGGCAATCATTTCCGACTGCATCCGCGCCGGGCCCTCTTGGCCCTCGGGGCCCTCTGCATGGCCCGTAGCGTTGGTTCAGAAATTGAATAAAGTTTTGGGCCTCGACCAGGACGCAGCCACGATTCCAGGAGATTACAATTGGGCTCAACTTAAAAGATTTGCTATCTACGGCTGCCTTTTAGCAGGCCCAATCCTACACGGATGGTAGATACTATAAAGCTTATGATTTTGTACCTTTCTTTTTATTTATTAATTTACTTTTTTTGTATTTTTATTCAAATCTACAATTTTCGCTGTCATAATCAGCACAGCTTTCTAAAATACGATGCTATATACATTCTCACCGCATTATATACCCGACGATCTTGTCTCTGCAATCTTCCCATAATTCATATAATAGGTATAGCACAACATTTTTAACTTTAATCAAGGATCGTATACAAGAATGCCCAGAATCCACACCCCGCAGCATGGGATTTATTCTTCCAAATTTCTATATTGTAGCGAAAACACAGAAGTAAGCGTAATGTACATATATGTATAATAATAATAATAATAATAATAAGCAGCATCCCCTAATATATTTTTGAAATTGTGACAGCGATTCTTGATGCCGCACTATATTGTTAAAGCTATTCTGCAAGATACTTACATTTCTTCAAAAATATTTTCTTCAATTAGGGTGCTTCAAAAAAAATTTTAATTTTTTTTCCGTTCTTACCCCCTCAAATGTTAATGGTTTAGAAGAAAAAATCCTCCACAAACTGGTCTCTCTAGCTCAACTCTAAGAGGTCGCTCTTTTCATTTTAATTTCCCATTCACTTAACATGTGAAAATTTTCTTTTTCATTAAAAGTTAAATTACTCGCAAACTACTTGATATTTTTCGAATTCATGCATAGATCCTTGAAGCTGATTCTTTAAGCTTTCCAAAATCCTATAATAATGCATAATTATCATAATCAAAACACAAATTTAAGCCATCTGAAAAGTACTGATTTTGAAAAAAATCATTAATTGTTATTATTTTTTGTTTATTTATTTATTTTTTATTATAGAGTTTTGGAAAGCTTAAAGAATCAGCTTCAAGGATCTATGCGTGAATTCGAAAAATATCAAGTAGTTCGCGAGTAATTCAACTTTCAATGAAAAGACAAACTTTTCCATGTTGAGAAAATGGGAAATTAAAATGAAAAGAGCGACCTCTTACAGTTGAGCTAGAGAGACCATTTTTGGGGAGGATTTTTTTCTTCTAAGCCATTAACATTTGAGGGGGTAAGAAGGATAAAAAAAAAAATTTCTGAAGCACCGTAATATACATATAGCCCAACTTTTTTATACACCTGTTAGACTTGTGATGCATTAGGTATTCGCGTTATTAATCAGTTACTTGGAATCCTCGCCCGTGTTCAAGTTTCTATACCTGTGTCTGTCTAGATATCTACATATTCTGAATAAATAATATACGACAAAGCGCCAGAAACGCGCCCGTTGCCGGAGGTGGTTTACGCAAATCTTGATTGGAGCTTGACGGGCATTTGTCAACCATGGAGAAATATTGTTATGCCACGATGCATACGCATCTAATTTACGTATTTATTATTTTTAGCAGGAAAATAGAAACACGGAAAAAGAATCAAACATTGCCGAATTAAAAACCCGAAATATGTATCCATGATTATTTATTAATATTTATGTCCATGATTATTTATTATACTGCGATGGCTTGAGTTCATATTTTACTACCAACCATTAATTACAAGCTATTTTTGATGCTCATCTTTTCAGATTTTATTCTCTAAATCGCGCTTTCTGCCTGAATTTATAACGCTCTTATTATGCCTATACGCACCCCTTCAGAACCATTTATGAACTTCACTTCGTCCCTCGACCACAACGAATTACATTATCTTGCACACGACTGTTGAAAGTTTTAATAATCGTAAGATTTTGCACCAATTTACCCTATAACAATTATGCCTACTATATAAAAGCAAACAAATACAAAAAAGAAAGGAAAAGTTGTCTCGGTTTTTCAAATCAATATGTATAACACGCGTCTTCTTATACCGCATGAACAGACAGAATCGATATTGCTAATTAACATAATTATTCTTCAAATCTGATGACATTATATTAACCTGCACTTGGCTGCAATGGATTATCGTCACTTCATGTTCTGTTTAATTATTATTATAAATACGGAAGCATTGCGACAGCTACATTGCACGCTGCACGCAGATGGCCCGAGACAACCTGTCCTATTTTTATGGCTTTGAGGCTAAAAGTGTACAACATTTGCACCAATTTTCCATTTACTCATTCGTATAAACTGTTTATCCATAACAGAATTTAGGTATGCACTGTGAACTCAAATAATAATTTGTCAAAAGGTACCGCTGGTTGGACTCGGTGTATAATGGCAACTCTAAACGAATAGTTTTTAAGAAGCTGATGGTGGACCAGTTTGTATTGACGCCAGCCTTGCTTGCCTTCTTTTTCGTTAGTTAGTATACTATACATACATCACATCTAAATCATTTGAAAATTATACTAAATACACCACATCTTATTTATTTTTATTTTTTTAATCAATGTACCTTTTCATATTACAGTTATGAATCTCATGGAGGGAAAATCCGACATCTTGGCAGAATGTAAAGCAAAATTCGTCGCCACTTTTGGGGTAATTATACAAGATCTCCAGTAATTAACTACACATTTAACTTTGCAAAATGTATTTACTTAGATTATAAAATATTGTCTTTATAACGCTGTTTTGTGTCGTCAGTTTACCGAAAATTACGTGTTCAAGTCGCTACAAATATTTCTCAATGATAACAACAGCAATAATAATGATGAATGAAACCATGGGTTATACTTTTCACCCAAATGACATCGATGAGACGTTCAATAAATTCAGGAACTATACTGTATCTAAAAACTTTTATTGTATTTGTTGAAAGATTTCCTGCGTATATTGGATTCCCGTTCAGACCTTGAACTTCATGGTTATTCCTTCTGCTTTTCGAGTAATCTACGTTGGGGTCGCCGCCTTTTGCTGGGTGAATATTCTCTGCTATGTGAAACGACAACCACAAATCAACGACGAATAATATAACTTGCCAAAAATGTTCGCCAATGATAATTGTGATTGAAAATAATTTCTTGAGTGATAAATTCTAATAATTACCTACTTCTAATATTCACACTCTTGTTTTGCCGCCAATTCATCTCAATTTCCCTATTTACGCAATATTTAATGCAAGGTCTAGCTTGGCCTTTGACTGCTCACTAGATTCATCGGAAGCTCAAAAATAATTTTGATAATCAAGATTTTAACAATTCGTTTACATGCACTGGCTTAGAGTGGCCTTTTAGAATATTGCACTTCAAAATTCCATATGGATATATATCCATACAGTTCTGACTGTAATTCTGATTTGTATATTCAGTATATTCAAATCTGCTGTTATTCTATTCTATTCGAATAGCAAAATTTCACTCAAGAAGTAGCGAATAATATACTTGTAAAAAAATTGGCAGATTTGGGTATGGATTGAGTGGTCTGCAGTGAAATCCACAAGCATTTATTGGTACTCACAACAATCGAACGTAGATTTAGTTTTCGAAACTTTTGCAGAATAATTAGAATAATGATTATAGGTGAAAATATCTCTGACAATTAGAAAGATTAGTAGGTATTTACAATTCTGTATAATACATGACTTAATTATATTATTGATAATCTTCGATTCGTACTAATGCACGTCCAACAGTATTGGTACATGGATTATAAGGTGATAAGCAAAATTGATATAAAATATTATATCTCTAACATAAATCAGTATGCGATATTTGTAGTATAATTTTATTTAAAAACTGTAAATAGGTAAATAATTGTACAGTGCATATAGGTATATATATATAACTATTACCATTATTGATAAAATAATTACTAGGCGCCGTATCTTTATCACGAATTCACTGTGCTGGCGATTATTTCTTCTAACATATTCGGTTTAATCCAAGCTTTTTGAAAGCTACCACCTGCACGTTGAACGAATCCATACGTATGTTCAGTACAAATATATTTAGTTTGAACCGAAAAATATTGTCACATATTCATACCTCTTATAATCTGTGCATTAAATAAACTTACTTTTCTATATCATATCAAGTACTCAAATATATGGTATAACATCGGAGCATTGTCAATTTTTTGCGACGACGAAGCTGGTAAGTAAGCGTTGGGCAGCTTGGCATACATTCACGTGTCTTTGTCGGCCTGGGTAATGTGATAAACGTTTCACGTTCGATCTACAGATATAACTTAAATATATTCTTACGTTGATTCGAAATTAACTACTAGCAATGAATATAAGTATATGCATTATCAAAACTCAAATGAAGCAACTATATGTAGATCTATCAATTCTATGAAAAATATCCTCATAATATCAGTGAGATCTTGCAAGTAAAGCTATACGCCCATAGAAATATTATCCATTATTATTTTGTGAAGCATCGTATATCATTGAATAGTAAGATTAATTGGACATATTTATTTATTTAAAATTATTGCCCACGGAATCGTTGGAAAGTACATACAACAAATACTCCTGTTTAATGTGCACCTGCACGTCAAATGACGGTGTTAGAGTCAAAACAACGCCAGTATAAAAGATAAAAAAAACGCAGTATTCATCCGTAGTATTAATTTCAGTTAATCTCTATACACGCATGTATGTATATAAATTTTGTTTTTTTTCATATATGCACTTAAATATATAGAAACGAGTAATTCGTTTTGATTTAGTAGTTGCTAAACTAGTAGCGTAGCCATTAGACAGAGCTGTAATGGCGGGTCTACGGTGTGTCGTTTGTTGTAAACATTTCGTTATTAAATAAAAGTTGTTCGAAATAGTAAGACTCGAATAAAATTTTTGTGAAATCTGTATAAACCAAAGAACGAAGATGGGTCGCAGATCGATAAATACCACGAAAAGTGGGAAATACATGAATCCTACGGATCAAGCCCGTGAGTGGAAACCACCATAACCTCAAACTTCAGTCTCGCTAATTTGTTTTACATACTGTAAACAACAATCTACCCATAATTTACGTCGCCCCCCCAAATATCGAATATTTATTACAGGTAAGGAAGCGCGTAAAAAGGAGTTGAAGAAAAATAAGAAGCAACGTCAGTTGGTAAGGGCTGCCGTATTAAAGGGCAAAGATCCAGCTCAGATTATAGAAGAAATGGAAAAAATAGATCAAATGGGTGAGTAGAATATTCAATTCCATCATTTTACACGTCTATAATTTGTTATGTTAAATTGTTTTCATTTTAATTAGAGTACAACGTTATGCAGCCGCCGCCGTTGAATGAAAAAGTATTGAAAGATAAACGAAAGAAGCTTAAAGAAACCCTAGACCGAGTCTTAAAAATGTATGTAAGTATGCGATGTTCTATTTTTGACAAAAGTTCAAGTAATCTACTGGATGGTCGAAATATTTCATGATACTCCTCTTCTTAGCTTAAGCTAATTTGTTGATGCAAAATTTCTTTCACGCAGGCAAAGGACGATCAAGAAAAATGGACGGAGCTAAAGGAGCAATTGATACAATATGAACGACGAAGAATTGATTTGGTCACTTACTTCGAAGCTGTAAGACATGCTCAACAAGTTCAAGTCGACGAAATACCACTTCCTTCGGCCGGCGGGGATATGGCAAGAATTTATACCGGTACTAACACAGCTGGGCCCTTTTTTCAATTTACAATTATCCAAATGTAGAAATTGGCATGAAGTTTTTTAAAAGCTTTGAATGTTTATGTTTTTTCAACGCAGGAGTGAATATACTGGGAAAAGGCTCTAATCATTGATATAATAGTCATTAGAGCTTGAAAATTCCTTGATCTTGAAATCGAGATGCAATGAGTGATGATATGCTGTTTTTTCAGGAGCTCTTACGTCGCAGATTCCATTACCGGAGATGCCGCAACCACCGTCACATATTTATCCACCCCACTCTCATTTCATGCCTCAACATCATCCATTGATGAATATTCCAATACCTCAAAGTATATTGAAGAAGACTAGTGCCTATTCTTCAGCCACATCGAATACTCCTTTGCTACCAATCAATAAGGAACCTCCAGGAGTGCCACCATTTCCTCCACCAGATCTTTCCAGTGATGATGAAGATCCTGTTGACAAGGTGATACTGTTATTCATTATAAATTCCCACGGTTGAAAATCAATCCCATGAATCAGTTATGGCTACCTTGGAACTTTATATCTTCATAATTATGATTCATTTATACCGCAATTATTTCATTTGAACTATACAATGTTTAATGAATACCAATACTTATTGCTAATTATTTCACAGAACAAAGACTCAAATCTCAAGTCGAGAACGATTCGTTTTGCCGATGATAAGGAGGATAGAAAAACTGAATCTGAGATGAAGGAAAAGGAGAAAGAAAAGGAGATAGAAATACAAAAGGAAAAAGAAACGTCAAAGGTAAAGCCTACAACTCTGCAACAAAAGATGTTGGCAATGGCTGGTCAGGACATTGATCAATTCATGCGTGAGATGGAAGTTGTGCATAAGAAAAGAGAGACAGAACGAGCCCAGGATTTAAGCGCCAGGCTGACATTGCTGGACGCTGATGCTAATTCCAAAGGCAATTCTAATGGGAAGTCTGACCAGGATGAAAGCCTCGAACCTCCTGGATTAATGGACCATCCTCCACCACACAATCCACATCATCCTCAGCATCCGCATCAACACTCGCTTCCACCACTTGGTCTGCCCCCTCCGCCACTCCTATATCGTCCGCCTCCGCCACCTATGCATGCTCTTCGGATGCCGCCACCGCCTCCTCCGCGTATTGGACTCCGGCTACCGCCGGGTAAGCAGATATCTATTTTGCTAGAAATAATTGTGTAGTAACCGGTGTAAATGATTGAATGCAGTATTGGGGATAAAAAAAATAGAATCGGTGCATATTTTTTACTTGACAGAGGCTTGTAACGAGTCCACTCCTTTTTTCTCTGGGCTTCATTCAAGTTATTCTTGCAAATTTAGAACTATTGCCGACGTTGTTCTGGCTGGATTATAAATTAGCGGTTTTCAACTTGATTTTCACTGCTCCTGGCTGAATAGGATGAATATAATTATGTAAGGAATGAAAATAAATTGTGTAAATAATTTCAGGTCCCCCTCCTGGCATGCCTCGTTTATTAAGACCAGGTCCGCCCGGCATGCCGAGAATGCCACCACCACAGATGCAGATTCCGAATTTAACGAGCTTGGCAAATATGACGAATTCCCAAATCCAAACTCAATCAACTGCAGGGTCGCAGTCTAAAACTCCGAATGTATTGTCAGCCGCTCCGCAGTTAATTAATAGAAAAGATAAGGATGGAAAAAGCTCGAGTACAATTGAAGCTAAACCGCAGATCAGAAACTTGGCTGCAGATATTACTCGCTTTTTACCAACTTCGCTCAGAGTTAAAAGAGACGACAAAAAGAAGCCTAGTTCTATGCTTAAAATGCCTGATCGTATCCCTGAAACTCAACCACACAGGCTGGTGCCACCGAAAACAAAGGACGATGCCTACATGCAGTTTATGCAAGAAATGGAAGGATTACTTTGAGGATATGATTTGTATTTATTATTATATAATATTATTCATTGATACAGATTATCAGAGGATTTGCGATTAGGATTTGTAATTAAAAAATAACGCATCTCGAGGATTTCTTTCGTTGTTATTAATACTCTATTGAAAAAAACACAGCATGCAGGACAATTTACGTGAAACATTGATACCTCGAAGACTATTATTGAGACATTTTTTGGACCTTTGGTAGTCTCTGAGTTATGAACTTGTCCGTATATTACGTCCCTGTATACAGTTCATATCATTTTCGCAATGATTGATTATTGTTTTTCCGTATATTTTGCTCACGCAATATGCGTATTAAAACTGATAAATATTCATGGAGCTCAACACGTGGAAGTAGAACAGATAAGCAAGACATATAAGTTATTGATAGTGTAATGTTTTGTTATATTCATTGCATAGCTGGTGGATTATGATGAAATGAATTCGACAATGTTGTGAGACGTTTGAATTATCTGAAATTTGATTCTTAACGGATTTGAATTTCATTTTGTTTTATTTTTGAATAATTTGTACATTTTTCTTTATTAATTCATAATTTGTACATAAACTTTCTTCTTATATTGTAATTGTGGGCTAAAAACTACAAATAAGTCATAGATTTCTTTGCATTTTAAATATAATGCAGGTTGTAGTATTCCGTTATGCGGAAGGTTTATCGTAGATTATTTCTTTATTCGTTAAATATTTTCATTTCTCAATCATTCCGATCAGTATTTTATCCCAACTAATTCAGCGAATTAGAAAATCATGAAGAAAATAATAAAAAAATTAAATAAGTAAAGTAAGTATGAGATTTGAATTCATATTTTTATAGCTGTGAAGAAGAAACTATTCATATTTCGCTCAGTGTTCAGACTTTTCTTAGAATTAGTTTCAAGAACTATGACGTCATATTTGTTCATGAAATAAATTACTATCGTTGATTACGCGCGGTTTGTATTATGTCTGGCTAACTGTATTCCGAAGTCCAAATGACTTCCTTAGAAAGTACGGTATACGGCATACGCGCAGTTGAAGCTATAGCTACAGTTCGTCACGCGGCACGGCTTCACCTGCTGAATGAAAAATGACGTATGTACGAGTTTGGTAGAAATAGTCGACCAGTAATCGTAGCGTAGTATAAATCTACACTCTACTACGCTCGCGGAGAGACGAATGGTAGTAGTAAAAAAGTAAAAGAGCTAGTACGGCGCCGGCTAGCGGGGTTCAGGGATAGTGTGTATCAAGATGGCTGACTCTAACGAAAAGTTGTTGGCAGAGCTCCTGAAAAAACCTGGAAATAACGCATGTGCTGATTGCGGGGCTACAAGTGAGTAGATTATCTAACTAGAGTGAAATACTTTTCTTCCAACTCTTCAAATATTAAGATAAATACCTGGAAAGTAAAACCTCTGTGAAAATAAATGAATTTAGATTCACGGATGCCAATGCGTGTGGTTCTAATGCCTAACGCGCACGTCTAAGTCTTGTCTTGTCAAGTTGTCACGGAAAATTAGAAAAACAAATCGCTAACTTAACACCCTCATTAGTATTTATCGCGCTTGTATTGTTATGCCATTAGTCACTGGTATTTAGTTTCGTGACGCACCCACCTACCAATTTTATACTTTCAATTGATACTCCTATT
The DNA here is from genome assembly GCA_944452935.1 of Rhogogaster chlorosoma. Taxonomy (NCBI): domain Eukaryota; kingdom Metazoa; phylum Arthropoda; class Insecta; order Hymenoptera; family Tenthredinidae; genus Rhogogaster; species Rhogogaster chlorosoma. Next base: position 27,922,816 of record OX101797.1, read on the forward strand.
GGTTTACAAAATTCCGCTTACATACATAGATTTTGCAATAACTATATAAAATGCGCAGATATTTCAAAGCGACAATCGCGGAGATCGTATCTACGATCATATATCATATGGCTCATGAAATTCTGTTTCTTTATTACACAATTACTATGACAAATGTAACAATCTTAAATAAGATTTCCGCGACTACGTATATGTAGTATGTACTCGTTACTTCACGTACATCGCAATTTCAAACGCCTGGGGATTTTCATTTAATACCTAATCGAATCCAAAACTAAGCTTATTTCAAGTATTAGCCACAGATACTTGAAAATGAAGTTTCTTCATTTGCTTGTTACTTGAATTCCTAAAAAATGTATTTACTAGCATAAGTTTCGAACTTTTTAATCTATTTAACGTCTGAGACCACATTTAAAAAAAGTCTAACAGAGACTTCAGTGTATTCTGGATTATTCTCAACCTTCCTATATGAATCATTGACAACAATATCATAAATAAGAGAACAAAGTAGTTGAAGTTGAACTCGATTTACCAAGAAAAAAAATTCAAACTAAGGATTTATAATATCAGAAATAACAATCGGAAAAAAAAAAGTTGCATGTCTTCAAGTATATGTTATTCGATAACTCATGTACAGCATTGCTCCAATCATGGGTTTTTCCATAATGATGAAGGCAGGTTATTCAGAATGTAATACGAAGCAGCATTTCCTGAAATGAAACTTCTACAGCAATATTATATATCGTTAATTTGTTACATTATTTCATTTCCTTTCGAGCATTCCCCGGGATTCAGCAGGAAGGAAAATTCTATGAATAAACTTTATCGCATACTGAATGCTGATTAATTACAGATCCAGAATGGGCCTCGTACAACATTGGCATTTTCGTATGCACGAGATGCGCCGGTGTGCATCGATCCATGGGTGCACACATATCGAAGGTAAAACATTTGAAGCTAGATAGGTGGGAAGATTCTCAGGTAACCCGGGTTCGTGAAGTTGGGAATACCGAGGCAAAACTTCAGTACGAAGAACGAGTTCCTTCTTGTTATCGAAGGCCAAATCAAGATGCACCACAGTTAGTAAATTTTTAAACTAATTAAATCTCTTTAACATTTTAGTAATAGAAGTTTTTTGTTATTTAGTAACGAAAGAAAGTTATTGCGGGGACAGGCCTTCTCCTATTTTAAATTCTACATATTTCACTAAGCTTTACTCAAAATATTCATCTCTGACTCAACGTTTTTTTCTAATACCCAGAACCACTAAAGAGTATGGAAGGGCGGCTTATCAAAAGAGGAAATGGTTTGATACCACAAAGCTTATACGGATAGTCAGAAGCTTGCCATGTGGTATAAGTTGGTTCTGAGATTTACGTGATTTGTAACATAAAAATGTACACATACTTTCATTATAAAACATTTTATTTATGGTCATAAAATTAAACATCTGAGATGTTTTTATTTAAATTACAAATGGTTTCAATTTCAATGAGAATTTCAGTTCAAATATCTTCGATCTCTGATACCAATTTTAAAGAATAGAATGTAAATAACTGAAAATGTTATTCACGTTGGGTTTAATGAGCAGAATATTTTGTCTTGGTCTGCTATCAAACTAACATTCGCAAGTTTTAATAGCGACGGTTTTTTCCAATAGGATATTGGTCGAGCAGTGGATAAGAGCTAAGTATGAGCGGGAAGAGTTCTGTCATCCGGAAAGGCAGAATCATTATGTTTCTGGATTCATGGAAGGATTCCTGATGAAAAGAGGAAAAGAGGATTCTAGATATCACCCACGGAAATTTGTGCTCTCTGAAGCTGAGGACACGCTCAAATATCATGTCAAAGAGAACAAGGTGAAAATAGCTCGATTAGGCAATCGCAGAGGACAAATCGCTAGAGCTCAAGAATCATCCATCCTATTATTTCAATTGTCAGATCCGAAATCAAGTCCTAGGACAATAAATCATCGGCAATAATTATATCAATCCTGTTGATTTTTCCAGGAACCAAAAGCCGTTCTAAAGATATCGGAATTAAATGTAGCGTTTGCTCCACCAAAGACCGGAATTCAGAACAGCCTCCAAATATCATTCATGAAAGACGGTAGCACAAGACACATTTATGTTTACCACGAAGAACCAGAAGTTATTACAAATTGGTATCTAGCCATTAGATGTGCGAAGCTGCATCGCTTGCAAATAGCATATCCCGGAACCTCGGAATCAGAACTTCTCTGTCAACTTACAAGAGACTTTGCGAGAGAAGGATATCTCTGGAAAACTGGCCCAAGACAATCGGACGCTTATAAAAAGAGGTGGTTCACCTTAGATGGCCGGAAGCTGATGTACCACGACGATCCAATGGTGAGATTACATTCCTTCGCTCTTCATTCTCGGGGATAAAACAAGTCAAACTAAGTCCATATAATCCGTGAAATCAAATAGGCAATAAAAGCATAGATACATTGCTGCTGTGATCTTTTAATCGAACTCTTTTTACACTATTTACAGGTTTTCAAGTCCAATTTTTATGCCCATTCACTGAAAGGTGTATAAATTTCATATTACAGGACGCCCATCCGAAAGGGGAGATATTCTTGGGGCATACTACAGATGGATTTCGTGTGAAAGTAGGAGTGCCACCGGGTGCTAAGGATCAAGGCTTTTCATTTACTCTCGAGACTCCTGATCGCAGTTTTCTGCTTTCGGCTCAGAGCGACGACGACAGATCGCAGTGGATGAGTGTCATACAAAGGGTGATTGAGAAGCCATTGACTCCACAAGATGCGACGAGTGAGTACCGCGCTTATTTCATTATTTCTTTACATTCTGATAGCCACTGCTCAATTTTGATGATCTGAACTCTGGCTAATTGAATATTAATCCAATTTTTAAAGATGAAATCTAACTTTTTGTTGCTTATGAAATTTTCAGTAGCAGCACGTTTGGTTAGAAAACGCACAGCGAGTGGAACAATGAATATTTTTTCGTCGGTAAGGTAGGGCTGGACCCCCTTAGGTATATGTCACAATTAGTAAATGCTGTTAAATAGGAGATCGAATTAAAGTAGTAAACACGTGAGTTGTAGTTAGGTAAACAAATACTATTTGTTAAGGGTTTCACATTTGTTGGAATATCTCATCGCACAACGTTGCGCCCTGATTTCTTTCACTATGTGAAATAGCTTTGTGTACAATTGACCTAACCCGAGAACAAGCTTGGAGCAATGTTTCTTTGGTGACTATTCCATCCGTTTTACCTTTTATTTAAATTGCATCATTTTAATAGTGAAATAGTAAAAGTAAAAGGCTACGAGGGTAGAGGGTCATCAGATTTCTGTACAACTTTTTCTCGGTAATGTAAAGATAGTACATGTTATTTATAAAACTCATAAGACTGGTGATAAAACTGTTTTAATATACAATATCGGTATTGTTTTAACTTAGTAATATCATTAGAATTCGAAATTATAAACGAAAATCTACATGCTTATTGCTTAAGATGATACGGTTCAGTAAGTATCTATAACTACACATCATGTAAGTTTTTATCTGCACTGGAAAATTTTATCCTAGCAATAATATGCAATATAATGGTAGATTAACGACATCGTAAATTATATCTTTTATTTATTAAAATTAATTATCATTCATTCGTTTATAACGACGACGTAACAAACTCCGAACAAATTTCTTGACTCTCGAAAATTCCGTTATCGTTTGGGCTTCATATTCATTGACTTCAAATTCATTTCAATTCAGTTCAATTTCATACCGTGAGAAGTAGTTTCTCTCTGATTCCGTGGGGACGAAAATTCGAGCTAATGATTTTTAAAACATGTTATGCAAACCCTATACTTTGAAGTCTTAAACAATAGATGTTGAAGTTTCACCGTTTCATGTATACATATATAGGTAATATAATAATATACAAAAGCTAGTTACTAACAGAAAATGTATCGATTATAATTACCACTGATTTCTCAATAATATTAAGTACAATAATATTCATATACTTACAGATTATCATAGATGAATACATTATCATCAATCACACAACAATGTTCTTCATAATCCAGTACAATGAACTGTTACAGTTCGTGGGCTTCACACAATACAAATACAACTATTCATTATTTGAAAGGGGTTACACCTAGTTCGCGGCCGGAAAAACGAGTTTTATTCACGAATTTTTTTTCGGGAAATGGGTGCAGGTTTTTAACTTCTTTTTTTTCATATTTCAAGTATCAATATATTTTTTATTGAAAAATATTTGTAAACGACGGAGATACAGTAAATTGCACAGACCGCTGTGCAAAAAAGATCATTCGCAAATCATCAGTAAGAGAAAACGCTCATAACTCCTCCAATTTTCAATGGACCGACTTGAAATTTTCAGAGAATATTTTAGGAAGGAATCCGTTAAAAACGAAGAATCGATTTTTTCAAAAATCTCAATTAGGTGTAACCCCTGTTAATGGCTACTGTTAAGAAAACGTGATGTGTCCAAATAGACAAGGTGTATGGTGAATCGTTTAGATAGATTGAAAGTCATTGATGAGATGAAAAGCAATGTCTTTACCGCATGATTGTCCATTTTTTACGTATCGAGTATCATGTTTATTTTATGCCAAAGCTTCAATTAAGTATTAATTTCTCTTTATTTGCACCATATCCGCTAAACGATGTGTATGTATTTAGATTAATTATAGATGGCTAAGATAGGTTTTTTCTCTTTTTTTTTTTCCTTCTTTCAACGTACATAATGTTCGGTTTATTTTTGTTATTATAGTGGATACGTGCATCTATATTTTTTGCATATTTATTCGGAGATTTATTTTGAATCCGTATTAAATGATTGAACCTATATCGCGAAAGAAAGAAATGTATGATAATCTTTGAAAGGACATAATCTTTAGATAATGAATTCTGAACATTGAACAAAAGTAGGATGTAAGAAATTTTAAGGAATCGAGCTTATGATTAGAAAGGGAAGTGTTTGAATGAAAACATTCTGCCACTTGTAAAAAAGATATGTAGCACAGAATGGTTTTAAATGCGCGTTACCGATATGTACGTATGTATATAAGTACCATCCGCTTTATATCTTGTCTGTAACTGTATATAAATAATAATTTTTAATTCATAGGGGCCTATGATGCTGTATATTCTCGCTGCAGCCGTGTTATAACTGATATGAAAGAAATTTGTAAAATAAATTTCAGCGGCTCACACCCGTAGGTTATAAAATAAACGACTGAATTATTCTAAAATCTTATACAGATAGGTAGTTAGATTTAAAATAAAGAAGCTGAATTGTAAAATAAATTCAACTGCTATATTGATAGAGTAACGTATACGCTGGTACGAAAAATGATATGATGATGCAATCCTATTGCTATTCAAATTCAGTGCTTTCCTTATACCTTCATGGAAGTTATACTAATTTAAAAGATCATTTTCTTTCCAAAGAGACTTATTTCTAATCTCTGTAAAACCCAATCTATCAACTCTTTTAATCTGCTGAGTATGTTGTTGGATTACTATTAACGAGTTGAGTTACAAACGGAAATTAGTTACTGAATATGTATAGCTACCTTACACTTCATATTGTTAATATGTAATTTTATTGTATGCAGATACTCATAAGTTATTTTATATATAATTATTATAAACTTGATAACAATACAAAGATGATGCTAGAAAACACACAATTCCTACACCTCGCATTGCCTTATCAATTTATATTTTTTCAATTCAACCCGAAGGAAGGAAAGTGGAAAGAACTGACTATTAATGTTTGTGTTAACGTATTATATCTTTTATTTTATTCATTAAATAACACTAATTGTATATACATATTTCTGTTAATAATTGTCATACTAATTAAGCTAAAACTTCAAACTTCTTCATCACTGTAACTTGCTGTACTAAGCAACAGTTCAACTGCCAATTATGTAGCAAGGGGTTTATATTAGACACATTTATAGATACGGTTAAAACTTGAAATATAAAAATATAAAATTGGCTTAGATACATTGAACCTAGCCAAAGGTCATTTTAGATTTTTCGATTTGACTGATAAAAGCTCTAAATAAAACCTATCAAATCTTAATTGTTGACAATAATTCGCTCTCATTATGAATAAATACTTATTGCCCATAGGCCCATTTGAAAAATGTATTTTCTGAATGGCCGGAGCTCAATTCTCTGCTGGATTAAGAGCGAAGTGTCAAGTCGTTTCTGCCTATTGTCAGCATGTTTTCCGCATAAACTGGCAATGGAATTCGCATAACACGACGTTTCACCAATTCTTTTATCATACTTGGTATGTAACGACTATGGAATTCCCATCTGTAAGTTGAAATCAGTTGGATTAAATGTGCTTTTCAATCCTTAGCAGAGTTTGGAATATAAGTACATTCTTATACTCACTTGATGTCAATAACTTCATCCTCCATTTCTGGAACTAGATCAGTACATTTCCATGTTTGATTAACAAAAGTGAGATGCAGCGACTGGGTACTTGGTGGTTCTAGTCCGAAACATTTATCTACATATTCTCCCTTTTGTTTTGATTCCGTAAAATCTATGCCAGTATTTCTGAAACGTAAAATATTGAACAAATTGTTGAAAGATGAAAACGTTATCCTGACAAAATGAGATTTCTAATAATCGATCGTTTTTCAATAATCAAGTATTACTTTTATGAAAACTTAGTGACAAACTGCAATAAAGAATCGAGTTCCTTATGAAGTACAATGCAGAGATTTTTAGTAAGAATTAAATAATAATTATTACCTAACTACAGGTTTCAAGCCTGCATATGCAGGGGGTTTCAATATGCTTTCACTGTTTATAGTAGCTTGTTGCTTAGCCCACAGCAGTTCGATCAATGATTTCAGATCTCTACCGGACAGTTTTCCAAGTTTAGTATCAGTATATCCCAAGCTTTCTGCCATTGCTACTAAATAGTCTTTAGCGATAGATTTCCTTGAGGTAAAGAAATATTTGTGGCCAATTAAAAATGCGAAAAATATGGGATAAATCTTGTGCTTTCTTCGTTTGTCTGGCTTCGCGTCCTTCACTAAGACAAATGTTACATTGTCATATGACGTTACTCGTACATCCATTCGCTGCACATTTCTCAAAAATGAGGCAAAAACTCTTTCTTCAATTTCACTATCAGATTGAACGCCAAGAGGGGTTTTTAGGCCACATAGTTCGTGGCAAGTCCAAACTTTTCGCGCCGAGTGTCTGCTTATATCTGTTCAAGCAATACAAACAAAACATTTTAGGAACATATTTAAGTAAATTAAGTACGTACTGGGAGTTAGCTTCCTGATCATCAGATTATAAGAATTATGAGAAGATTATGAGAAAGCTGATACAATATAAATATACCTGGACATATTTTGTGATGAAATAAAAATATTGTTACAATCAGTTACACATTATTCTACATGATTCATGCTGGACAATTATCTAGAAATTTTTACGGGAAATAATTTACCGATTAATTCTAGAGTTGATAGTCGATCTCTTAAATCGCTGTCTTCAATTTGTAAGTCCTATAACAAAAAATGTGTAACTATTAATTATGAAATACGTTGAATATGTCGGAAGAGGAATATGCGTACAGTTCAAGTGCACAAAGAAGCATATCATAATTTCATTAACATAATGTTTCTTGCAAAAAACTTTACTCAAATCATATGATTATTAAATCACAATACAGTAATTGATCGTGTATAGCATATCACGTGTAAAATGAACAGAAATATGTGTATTCAGAGTTTTTATCGCGAATTTTAAATTCATATATTATTTTTCTGGTTCACATTGTAAATTTCAGAGCTTTCTGAGAGCATATTCTTTCGTTATTACGATACGAAAACGGTTCTTCTAAATATTGCAATTGAACACAGTTTGAGCTTAGTAAATATTACATACTCTTATAATTACTGTTTACCTTTGTCATTTGCTCTATGACTTGAATAGACGCAGGAACAGAAAATGTTTGATGATGCTTTATCAGCGATGATCTTAATTTGTTCCATGTTAATTCAGGAAAACTGGGCAACACCGCTGACTCCAATTCTTCAAATTTGAACCGTCTGATTATTTGTCGCATTTTGAGTCTCACATTACCGTTTACTGAAAAACCATGAAAACATCGAAAGGTTTCGTTGTATTTTACAAAATGCAGACTTGCATGAAGCTGCCATGACTAAAATCACTTCAAGTATACAGAAGTAGTTAATTGCTGATGACATGTAAATTTTGAGTATTAGATGTCTCCAAGCTATGTACTATAATTCGCTCCGAAATATATAGATTGTAAATAGGGTTCCAGATTTAAAAGGATAAATAAGCTACGTGAATTATTGAGCTATAAAGTCAAATGAAATATATATTTAAAAGATGCAACGGGCGCAAAATAACAAATCTGATATGTAACGGACGGTTGACCATAACCTATGATTAGTGATTAATCACGATTATTGACTGAAAATTTTAACCTGTATGTATGTATGGCTCGTGATACTTACCTAACGACATTTTCCTTCAATATCTTTGTACTTTTTATCAGAAAATCGGCGCAAACACATTAAAATACAGTGTAAATAGATCTAGATAAAATGTTGAAAACTTAAATTTTGGTTGTTCGGCGTCACGTGATCTCGCGTAAGCGCTTGTGGCGCCGTCACTGTCGGATCACATTTGCCGCCAAATTTATTTTCAATGAAAATACCCAAAATTCTAATATTTATTTTACGTATGGTGTATTTGTATACTGTAATAAAAAAATTCTGCTATACTAATTTTACGATCACCAGCTGCAATCGTACAGTTGAAACTTCACATTTTTATTCTTTTATTCAAAAATAGCAGCTGTGACGTTTCATCGTTGTCAACAATAGCTAGCGCCGCCTGTGTGACTTGTGAAAGGTCACGAGAGAGGTTATGTTGTCAGATATTATGTAGGTTATGTTCACGTATTTACCCCTCATGGTTCACGATGTGTTATAATGTGATACGGTGACTGTTTATTGTATGAATAATAATGCGTGAAATAAGGTGAAAAGATGTTTGTACTAGCAGAGTTTGAAGACAATGTCCGAATTCGACCATGGATGTTTAAACGTAAATTGAACGATGCCATTGCCGATGAGCTGAATCGAAAACTAGCCAACAAGGTATTTGGAAATTAACTGATTTAATAATAACGAAAGGAAAATCGAAGATTCCGCCAACTTTCTCGTACATACTAAACAAGTTTAATCAGTTTCGAAAAAACACTAATGAACGTGATACTAATTATTTTAGGTTTATCACAACGTAGGTTTGTGCATCGCCTTGCACGATATAACAAGCATAGAAGATTCTTACATTTTTCCTGGCGACGGATCTTCCCACACAAAAGTAGTATTTCGTTTTATTGTGTTCAGGCCGTTTGTGGAAGAAATTCTCGTCGGAAAGATTCGAAGTTGTAGCGCCGACGGAGTACATGGTAAAAATTTTATTATTTTTCCTCACATTTAGCATAGAATAATGGGTTTTACTCTTTTACAGTAACTCTGGGATTTTTCGAAGACATTATTATACCGCCACATAAACTACAGCATCCGTCGAGATTCGATCAAACTGAACAGGCCTGGGTTTGGGAATATGATACCGGAGATGGAGAAAAACACGATCTATTCATGGATGCTGGTAAGATTTTCCCAAAATCTGAGCAATCACATCCAGCAAGTCCATGCGATACATAATTTCTCATTCTGAAACTCAATTTCAATAATTTAGCATTTCTTGTTGCACAGCTATCTGCAAAATTCAGTTCTGAATAATGCGTGAATTATGATAATCTTGCGTCTTCTTTCTAGGTGAAAGTATACGTTTTAGAGTAGTGAATGAAACTTTCGTTGAAACATCACCTGTCGGCCCAGCGATTACCACTGAAACTGTTGAAAAGTCTGAAGTGAATCTCGCTTCGCCGTATACTCTTAGTGTACGTATATTTCACTTGAATAAAAAAATGAAAAAAATTGAACATTATCTGAATAAAGCTTGATAAGATTATTGACAGTCGAAAACTAGATAAAAGTAGAGGAATTTTTCGAGAAAACAAAACGAGATAATATTGAATCTTTCCTCTCACAGGCTGCAATAGATGAGCCAGGTCTTGGTCTTCTGACGTGGTGGGAAAATACTTGAAATTGTAAAGGGCTGAGATTCGGATTGTGGCTAGTTATGAAGTAAGAAACAGCATTAAATATAATGAGGGACTGTAAAATTTGTACAATACTTTTATTTTACTTAATACCGCACTCTATTGTTGTTTAGATTTTTATTTATCCTTAAGGCTAGTTACCCTATCAGCAAAACATTACAAATTAACACAATACACAATGTTTTCCATTTCAGAATTATCAATATTATAGTCAAATGATTAATTTAATCAATTTGTTTTCTTTGTTTTTTTTTTTGTATAGTATATACAATGTTCTTGTGTTTTTCTTAAACGTGTTATCTCCACGCTAAAAATATCCTCGGTATGCAAACATTAACTTTTCTAATACCTATCTACTTTTTACGTCTCATTTTTTCACAAAAGTTCTTCCATTCACTTTAATCAAACCCTTCAATGAAATAATTTGCTTATTAATTACTGTTCATCCAGATGTTTCGTTATTTGTTATACATATTTCATTTAGGATAGAAGACTTGGAGTAGAATAATTAGTGAAAATCATTAGATTTACAAATGTGGTGACCTTACGTTCGATCATGATGTAACCGTTATAACAAAGATAAAATTAAATACTTATAATTATAACTTAAAAAATTCCTCACTTCTGAGTATTACCTGTTACCTTAGTATCACTATTGCCTGAGCACTCCCCTATTGGTAAACTCGCATTTATAATTAACATTTAATTTACTGATTCAATAATTAAGTAAAATTATTAATAGCAATCTTGATCACACAGAACAGTTTATCAATATTATTATTAAGTCATCAATGCTAATGAAATTAGTTTCAAACATAGCGAGGGGGAATCTTAAAACTAAAAAATACAGTTACGATTCAAGTTCATATCATGTATAAAAAGTCGCTATTTCTTTGTAATGAGTAATTAAATAATTGATAATTTGTTGTCTGACTTTTCATACGTAATACTAACTTCATTACTTAGATTTTGAAGTTGTGGGTTGAAGAGCATTTATTAACGCGGTTTGGAATGATTTTTCTTTAACATTGTGCCTGCTAGATAGCTTTCTAAGGTGATGCATCTTGGGCCTTAACATGTTTGTTTTTTTTCCTATGTAATAAATATATTAGAGCAGGTAAAACTTGGCATTGCAATAGTCAGAAATAGAAATAAATATTAAGCTGAATTTTTAATATATCACAGTATTGACTATTGGCTCCGCTGCACGTGTATCTAGTTTCGGAACACATAAATGAACAAATTCTATAATTACTTTGTACCGATAAAGTTTTACGGCATTATTTATGGAAATAAGCTTGACGATGGAACTCTTTACTTAAATACCGTTTGATTGTTATTACACGATTTTCATAAGGCAATTATTAAGAAATATTAATAACAAATATTTTTCCTTTATATAAATTTATACCAATTTAAATTGCCGCATAAAAATCGTGTATGAAATTCTCATCCACTATTTTATCTTGCATTGCCAAGGTACACCAAAAATAGTATTGTGTAAGAGTATAGAAAAAGAGTGCTTGGATGCCTTTACAATGAAGGAATCGTTCTACTTCCTCAGCTGACAAAGTATCCGTGTATGTTTGTCAGCGGTATTTCTTTTTCTTTGCATTGCATTGCGTTTAGATATTTGAATGAAGACAATCGAGTTATTCTGTTACTTTTGATATAGCGGCTGTATAATTATATAATACAAGCATTATTGATGGACAAGCTAAAGAAGAAACTATTATTTATTAAATTCTTATTTGTATTCTTAAGGTTTTTGCGTTTTGTGAATACTTTTAGATATATTTAGCACTCTTTATCCTGTTAAACTCTTACGTATTGCTTTAAGAAAAGTCTTAAGTCTGATACTACCTCCTTTCAACGTAGCCGACAATTTTCAGACATTCACCTAAATAGAGTGCCATGCTTATATGCGACATTCAGAATGACTAACATTGAAAAGAAATTATACATCTCAACAAAAACATTGAAATCGATTTTACATTTCAGGATTCAACATATACGATCTCTTCCATTTACTCAATTATCAGGCAACGTGGGAGGTGCTCTCGCAAATAGTCAAATAGTTCGCGTGATGTTCCTGGGCAGTTGGTTAGTTCTAATTCATGGAGATGTCGCAATTGTATCAAGCTGGATAAACCACTGCTGGTTAATAGCGGACATCCTGTTCACAAACATACAATAATATAACTTGTATTATTCCATACAATTTATCTTAGCAAATCGGTAATATTATAACTTATCAATTTTCTGTAACACGAACTTTACAATTAATTTGATAGATTTTATGGATAGATTTGAAAATAAAAATATACCTGCAACAGAAAGTACTTGCAAAGACCGCATGCTGCATAGATGTTGGAGTCCAAAATCTCGTAACTGCAAACACCATCTCAAAAATAGTGCGCTCAAAGAGCCCATGGTGGAAATGTAGCCAACTCCAATGTCCGTCACATTTACACATCTGGAATACGTATTCTTAATTTTTACCCACATATAGCATTATATACATATAAATATATATACATATACATTATTTAATACGCATTTAGCTCGTACTAAAACAGTTGGTTAACATTGTGGCACAGTTTCAACATGTGAAGCATTCTGAATTATTACTCTGTATTCAGTGATCTTATGATTTCATTTCAAGTTGTTATGCAATGAGATCTAAAATCAGAATAGGTTTTTTCTTTGGCTACCTAAGTGATTTGCAGTATGCTGACACCAACTTTGGACGAAATTTGGTTGACTATGTACAACAACTATTTGAGTGTGGCATTCCACATGTTCCCAACAAAGTTTTGGACTCTTTCCAATTTTATTCATAAAACTTGATGGTAGAGCACCAGTTGGTAGAGAAGTCTGTGATTTTCCCTAAAATTTTCATTTCTGATTCCACTAGATATATGTTTGTGAAATGCTTTCTGAAGTCTTTTTAATTCAGATATCCCCAAGAGTTTCAATGCAACAAATTTAATTACCGTTATATTCCCGAAGTATAGCAAAAGTAGCCAATAACTATAAACTTTTTATGCACAATCTCGAAATGATTCTCACAGTTTGATTGGCAGAAAAAAAAGGCTTTAATGCACTACTATTAAACCATACTTTGAAATCTTAGAACACGTTAATTTCGTATCTATGGATATTCTTGAGCTGAAGAATATAATGAAAGTTCAGAATAAAAAAATGTTGGAAATCAGTTGAAGTAGGTTCCTAGTAATAGATAGGCCTTGTCAATGTCACTTAAATTTATGCTGTACGAACTGAGGCGCACTTAAAGATTATTAATAGATTGCAAACACGCCATGCTTGTCGAGAATGTGTTTATTAACAAAGCTCTTAAGTTGTCAACAAAATAGATTGTCATCCTCAGTCGTGCCAGGAAATGTTTAACGAGCTAACATATGATAATGTAATATAATATAATATAATATAATATAATATAAGACTGTAATTCAAATGCCAGGGATTCAAATAGTCTACTTTCACTATTTGAATCAAGCTGTAAACATATTCTTTTTCATTCTCTGCTCACCTGTCCAATGTGAGTTCTTCCAAGACATTTAAGTCGCAAGCGATGCATTCCAATGATGCATCTGTTATTCTAGGACACCAACTCAAATCCAGAGAACGAAGCCTTGGCAAATTTTCTGCTATTAGTTCTACCCCGTCGTCCGTAACTTTACTGCATCCAGATAGCGAAAGTACAGTAAGGTTGGGCAAAGAATGTACTGAAATAAAAGGATTCGGATTTCTTAAGTCCAGTCCTGTTTTTGTAACTTTAATCTATAGCAATAGTTATATTTTTCATGTAGTTTCATTCATATGGTCGAAACCATTAAATGCATTTACTGGAACTGTTCGCAGCCACTAGCAATTGATCAATCTAGGTATCAATCTAAAGTCCAAACGATATAAATAACAGAGACAGGCCATTGTCCCCAAGCCGCATAGCCCGCCCTGACGCTTGACCTACCGTTGAAAGCTTCAAGTTATATAAAGCTCTCTTTCTTCTTTCTAAATTTAATACTGAGCCAGTTCTATGTGCTTTGGTTTTATATAATAGTTTACCATAAAATGGTGTGAAAGCCCCCCAACTTTTATGAATTTTATTCAACCTACAGTAGTGCATCATTGAATCACAAGCACGTTCCAATAATCGTATTCACTTATATAATTGTGATGATTTTAAGAATAAGCTAAGGCATGTAATCAATAGAAAAAAATGAGTATTATTATTGTTGACTTATGGTTTGGCATAGTGTACCTATTCGGTGAAGTATGTGCTGATCATCAATTATTTTGATTCATAGTATTTAAATACTTCTCAAATTATTTCTCAAATAAGATAAACTATATAGTCTATCTCTACCTAGCGATCTTCTCGACGTACATACAATTTTACATGCACTAAACGCGACCTATGTATACGATCTTTAGATGAGTTTAAAATATCAAGCAAACAAGATGAAGAGATGTTCGCACGTTCTTATCACCGTCGTGCCGGTCCAGGCACATAATATTGTGTTCTAATTTTTAGGTCCAACATTCCATAGCTATAATTGCATATAGGGAAGTGAAGCGAGTATATATGATAATGATATGGTTTGTGTTTCCAATAAGAGATAAGGTAAGCGTGTATGTAAACAATTTTGTATAAAAAATACTATATAAATAGTGGTGAAAATAGAAATTCACGTGATGAATACAAGTTTGATCACATTATTAAACTCAAGTATAATATTGGTAAATTCATATCAATATAACTTGGGGCGAAGGAATCAGTTTGCCAAAAAGAGAAATTAAGATAATTTCGCGCACGTCGCTATTATGCGTGTAACATCATCCTCTGTGTGTAAAATCTATGCGCTTGCAGCAGCCTTGCATAAGACAGTGTCTATAAATACGTGATGACAGCGATTTATTTTTCATGTTTTTCGTATCCATCCAAGTACTCTAATAGATATATGGTCTCATTAAATTATGCGTGTATACATACGCAGTAATGCTGCACGAAAATAACTCAGTCGTTGAAATTATGTATTTACTAGACTACTTGCTGCAGCTTAGATCGCGGACTCTAACTAAGAGTTGTTTGAACCCTGTCAAGTTTCAAGAACAAAGATTTACGCTCATATAATAAATTGATAAGGGGATATGTTGTTCGACAGAAATGAAATCAGAGATGAATGAGCCGTTTTATCGTGCGCTTATACAATTATAGTACAATGGTTTATAATGAGGTGAATCTTGGTCTGATATCAGCGGCTATATTTACGTAAAAATGACTTACCGATATTAACGACACCGCGATTAGTTAATTCCCAACAAGATTGGAGTCTCAGGATGCTCAGAGATCCGCTTTGCTTCGGGCTAAAGTACCCAAGGGCTGCGTCAGTTACGTGATAAGCTTGCAGCGAAAACTCGTAGAGGCTTGGTAAAAGTTGAGCTACAGCACCGACAGCTTCATCCGCAACATTAATGCAATCTGATAAAGACAACGAGACTATTCTTGGGGTCAAACAGGCCCAAAGACCAGCCTCCGTTATCTCATTGCAGCCGGCCAATTCAAGTTCGAATAAAGCCTGAAAACGCGAAGGAAGAATGAATGATACAGAATTCTTATATTGGTCATGGGCTTTGCGGCAGTGAGCTGGTTGATGGTATTTTCGAATGGTCGGTTTAACCAAGTGATAATTAGTTAAGTACAGACCGGATTTTCTATACTTAAATTTTTCAACTCTGTGTTAGTATAACATATATTGACTGCTCTGCAATTATCGATGCGATACCCGTGCAGCCAGAACACTTAATTACTTGAGCACTCATTTCCGATCTGTGTTATAAATATAGAATCGTGTTGAGTCGTTTTCATTACGGTATGGACATCACATTTTTACCTGCAAATGGTCCAGAAGAGCTTCCAAGCCTCTATCAGTCACAGCACAGCATCTCAGAGACAAAGAGTGAACGTGTCTTTCCGCGAGAGGAAAACTATGCCTTAGTTCCAAAGCGTCTTCGTCGGCTGCACCCAACAATACCAGAGAATGAAATCCTCTTCTTACTAAGGATGCGTAAAGACGGGTCCGCGAGCTAGAAGCCATAACCCGGGCCTCACGACATCGTACTACTGGGACTAAACCAGCCCAGAGTCGTGGTCTGGCATAAAGAACATCCCTCCATCTCGAACAAACCTAGATTTTTATTGAATCATTGGATCTTCAACATCGATAATGTTACTGAGATTATACGCATTCGATTTCGGAATGCACCATACGTTGATCAGTATATTGTTTATAGATTTTTAAACCAGTCGAAGAGTTCAACAATTACACAATCTGTTATAATATTGGCAAGCAGGCGATGATATATCATGTGTATGTATAACAGAATAGATAAAAGAAAAAGTTCTGTTTGTTTTCTTATAAAACATTTTTCACACTCCTGATTACGCATTGCCAGTATATACAGAAGAAAAACTTTGATAAATTGCTTATTGTAGCTGCGAACTGACGATTGTAACATGTTCTTACACTGCAGGGTCGTCGATGTAATTCATTTAATTAGTTATTATATCCAAATACTATGGCGTAGCCGAAAAATTTGTTTAGCAAAATAAACAAATAAGTCGTCAATTTTTAGATTTGCAAAGCAAATGATTTTCGAAATATTTTGACTATCTATACTATTCAATGTACATATTTTCAAAATTCTGACTATAGAACCTGAAGTCTTGAGTTTTTCGTTAAAGAAATTCATTCGACCACGTAAATTAGGACAGAAATTTTGAAAAAAAAAAAAAACACGTAATACATCATCTAGATTTACTTGGAATTGTCATAATTGATTGCAATGGATTTTTTACGCAACTTCCAATTCGCAAAACGCAAATTTCAAGCACTCGTCGATCAGGCCTGAGGGCAGTTCTTTCGGAGTTGAGAATTTCTTAAGAACGCTAAAGTCGTACACGGGAAAAAGGAAACTAAAAATATCACAGTTTCATCACTAAATGGCGTCGTTCCAAACCCAAAATTGCAAAAGTTGCAGCCTATAGTGTAATTTTTAAAACATTCTGTTATTATTACAGTACAGGCTGCAACTTTTATAATTTTGGATCCGTAACGACGCCATTTAGTAATGAAATTGTAACATTTCTAGTTTTCTTTTTTACGTGCACATTTATGAAAATTATATAAACATTTAATTCGAGTGCCACCCACCTGAGCTAAGACTCTCCTTTCACCAGCGTTAAAGTACAGGAAAAAACGTCCTAAGAAATGGTCATCTTGTACTAGTTGTTCCCATGTGGCTGGGGGTGCATATCC
This sequence comes from Rhogogaster chlorosoma, assembly GCA_944452935.1. Lineage (NCBI taxonomy): Eukaryota > Metazoa > Arthropoda > Insecta > Hymenoptera > Tenthredinidae > Rhogogaster > Rhogogaster chlorosoma. The sequence continues at coordinate 27,940,397 of OX101797.1, forward strand.
TCCTGTACCACCGCTGGCCAGTGGGACATTTTTCGCCCTGTTTCGAGGCACTCTGCCCCTATTTGCAGTGCCATTATTCAATCCTTTGTTATTGCCTCCACCGGGTGTGCTACCAGGCGTAGGTGCACCCCTACTTGGTTTGTCAGGGGTAGCATTCGCGTTGGACGTTTGTAAATTTGTGTTTGTGCCCCCGCCACCGCCGCAAAATACATTGGTGACGCGTTCCATGACGCTGGTTTTTCCCCCACCTGTAAGAATTTATAAACAAATACAAAAAATTGTTCATATCTATGAAATCATATCTCAATTTCTCCTGACGATTGATATTCATGTTCTATAGGACCGCAAGTTTTATATTAAACGCCGCACTGATTTAGAGCAGCCGATTCATGATACGCAATGGGTATTGCAATTACCTATAGGTAGAATTCATCTTTGAACAGTGGTGATTGACCGATGATAAATAAAACGCATTTATACATGTATTTGCAATAAAAATAGCAGCAATCAAACCTTTTTGAGAAAGGCATTATTGATTCAATCGAACAAAACGCAATAAAATCGAATACTTTGATAGCTGCCGACAACGCATTGAGTTTTATTGATTCCACTGCAGTATTCGTGGTCTCATAATCGTGTCAATAAGCTAATCAAAGTGTCCGTGTCCTATTCATTGAATATCATTTCGAAGGCTATACGTATATAACATCTCTATCTCTAAACGTGAAGACAATGTCTGTTTGAAATGAATCAGAAGCCATACTGCGAATGAAACACTATGGTATATGATTTTTATATCACTCTCTTCTATATCACATTAGGTGAACTTTGCGGATGAATCTGATACAATATTATAATCGTGTGGTTTGAATTGAGTGACGATGAAATAATAATTCTCCTCACGATCGGATTTCTTTCGTAGAATTAAAATTTATTAGACTAGTATTGAAGGTAATTCTCATATCACGGTACTAAAGAATGGAAAATGAATTCAACGACGTTCGTATTAACAATTAATTACAATAACTGTGTGACGAAATATGTACTATATATATGATAGGTATAAGTATCACGATCGTTATTTCTATTAGAAAAAAAGCAGGGAACCACCCTAGCCAGAGTCAAACTATAGGTATTTGAATATAATTGACTCACTCGCAGGGAATGGATGTATGCATAGTAAATTAATTACAAACCATGATGCTTGGAAGCGCGGAGACCCAAGCCGTTGATTCTTTTCGTTAATTCGGCGCTTGCCCTTTCAACAACACCTTGTGCCGATATCGAAGACATTCTCTTCAGAATAGAGTCGCACCTTTGTTATGTGGCTGGTTATAATCAAGAGTAACTAGCATTTGTGATCTTTAAATCTGACTTTAACATATTCATTTAATACCAAATTGATATTATAATCTACGTTGAATAAGGTTACAAAAAGTTAAAAATTATAATATATTCATCCTAAAATCGATTTAGCGTAACTATTAACTTTTGTTGCGTTTAATCTATAGTCTTCTCTCATAAAGGCTTTCATATAAATTCAATTAAAATTGACCAGGTTTCATTGTTATAAAATAAGCTAAAATTATATTTAATTGTTGCAGTATATTTTGTAAATTTTATATCTTCTCAATAATTTATGAGATCATTAATTTTCAATGGCAGTCACTGATATTCGGATTCACATGATCGGCCGCTAACCATCTGTGTCATATCACTGTTAAAGATTATGATTGAATCTCAGTTGTTCACTTTTTTAAGTATAGGATTACAAAAATTAAGAAACGGGCGTTATTATATTATTATTACAATAACACTAGGAACAACAACAACAACAATAATAGAAATGACAATTATAATAATATTAATAGTAATATTATAACAAATAATAATGTTAACTTGTTTTTACGGTACTCTGCCTACAGCTTGATTAAAGAACTAAGTATACTGCTGTTTTAAAAAAAAAACACCTTACTAAGCAAATCAATACCGCAATACGACACTAGTTAAGAGTTTGAATATTTGAAAATTTAAAAAAACGAAAGATGAAAATTCAACAGATAGCTAGACAGTTACACTATAATCGAAGGAACATTTGTTTCGTTTGATATTTACATCGTTTCGTTTATAAAACTTTGCGTTTTGAGTTTGTAAATAACACGTCGAGCTCAGCCATTGACGGGGGTGGTTTAACTTATACTGAATCGATATCCTTGGTGAACTTGTCAGGCCTCTCCCCACTTTCAAGCTTGGCTATGCCAGCGCGCGGCGACTACAGCGCTACGCCTAGTAATAGACAACTTTATTAACACATAGATATTCCTCGGTGAACGATGTATGTTGGTCCGTTTTAATATTCAAATTCATATTATAACATTTACTGATCGGAAAGATCTCAGCATTTCGCTAATTCTTTGCGTGCGTACGTTCTTTACCGATTATCCTAATGTCAAACTGTGCAGGTATATAATCATGTAGACAGTATTTTTTTTTCAAAGTTCATCAATCAGGCTCTTGATTTATGAATAAATAAATAAATTTGATAAATTGTTACAGTAGTTGAGTGCAGTGTTATACATACACTACCAATCTTACAGCAGTATTTGTCCACGGCGAATTAGAACCCGTGATAGTTACAGGATCTTATATGAGCGTATAGTGATTAGTAATATGCGGCTATACTGTTTGCATATACGTACTGCGGGGCACGATATGCTATTATTCATATTATGATAATGCCATTTCTATGACTGCCCGTTGACTATTTTTTTAATACAATTCTCTGCTTATAATTATGACCTAATATTGCTAGCGAAAAAGTCAGTCGTCAATTAGTAATCTTACTGCCTTTCACTACTTTTTGTACTACGATCACTGTTCAAATTTACCACCTTGGAACCGTAATCCATTATAACGCAGGCGCAGTGTAATTCTCCTGCGTATCGCACTTTTGAAATGGTGAGAATCCGTATGAGGGCTGCGTTAACCAGATGCCTGTGACATGAGTCTCAATAGAAGTACTACGAACACAGGGAAATTATCGCAAAATAGAAAATGCACCGATTGATAGAAAATATTATTGTTTCATTTCTTGAGTAATTTATTGAATGAATAGAAGATCTATTATAATAAACTTTAACTCGAATAATTTCTGCTTCTGGTATCAGGAGAACATTTGACCCGAGGAGGTGTGCTGAAAATTTGGGTGTATAGTTATAGGCATGCATACGTGTCTTCATACGCGTCTCTATGTGTTTATCCATTTATACCAGCGTTTTCGGAAGTTGAAAGGATTTCAGCTCGGAAAATTTCTGCTCCTGGTGTCAGGAGAACATCTGACCCAAGAAGGTGTGCCGAAAAAGGATATGCCTCTTGATTCATTCATGCATACGTCTCTCTATACTTCTCTATACCTATAATTAACTTATACTAGCGATTCGCGGAGTAAGAAGGATTTTAACTCGCATAATTTCTGTTCCTGGCATCAGGAGAACATCTGACCCGAGGAGGTGTGCCGAAAAAGGCTATATGCATTGATTCATTCATGCATACGTCTCTCTACACCTCTCTATACCTATAAGTAACTCATACTAGCGATTTTCGGAGTTAGAAGGATTTTAACTCGCAAAATTTCTGCTCCTGGTATCAGGAAAACATCTGACCCGAGGAGGTGTGCCGAAAAAGGATATGCCTCTTGATTCATTCATGCATACGTCTCTCTATACTTCTCTATACCTATAGTTCATTAATACTAGCGTTTCAAGGAGTTAGAAGAATTTTAACTCGCAAAATTTCTGCTCCTGGTATCAGGAGAACATCTGACCTGAGGAGGTGTGCCGAAAAAGGATATGCCTCTTGATTCATTCATGCATACGTCTCTCTATACGTCTCTATACCTATAGTTCATTAATACTAGCGTTTTAAGGAGTTAGAAGGATTTTAACTCGCAAAATTTCTGCTCCTGGTATCAGGAGAACATCTGACCTGAGGAGGTGTGCCGAAAAAGGATATGCCTCTTGATTCATTCATGCATACGTCTCTCTATACGTCTCTATACCTATAGTTCATTAATACTAGCGTTTTAAGGAGTTAGAAGGATTTTAACTCGCAAAATTTCTGCTCCTGGTATCAGGAGAACATCTGACCCGAGGAGGTGTGCCGAAAAAGGCTATATGCATTGATTCATTCATGCATACGTCTCTCTACACCTCTCTATACCTATAAGTAACTCATACTAGCGATTTTCGGAGTTAGAAGGATTTTAACTCGCAAAATTTCTGCTCCTGGTATCAGGAAAACATCTGACCCGAGGAGGTGTGCCGAAAAAGGATATGCCTCTTGATTCATTCATGCATACGTCTCTCTATACTTCTCTATACCTATAGTTCATTAATACTAGCGTTTCAAGGAGTTAGAAGAATTTTAACTCGCAAAATTTCTGCTCCTGGTATCAGGAGAACATCTGACCTGAGGAGGTGTGCCGAAAAAGGATATGCCTCTTGATTCATTCATGCATACGTCTCTCTATACGTCTCTATACCTATAGTTCATTAATACTAGCGTTTTAAGGAGTTAGAAGGATTTTAACTCGCAAAATTTCTGCTCCTGGTATCAGGAGAACATCTGACCTGAGGAGGTGTGCCGAAAAAGGATATGCCTCTTGATTCATTCATGCATACGTCTCTCTATACGTCTCTATACCTATAGTTCATTAATACTAGCGTTTTAAGGAGTTAGAAGGATTTTAACTCGCAAAATTTCTGCTCCTGGTATCAGGAGAACATCTGACCCGAGGAGGTGTGCCGAAAAAGGCTATATGCATTGATTCATTCATGCATACGTCTCTCTACACCTCTCTATACCTATAAGTAACTCATACTAGCGATTTTCGGAGTTAGAAGGATTTTAACTCGCAAAATTTCTGCTCCTGGTATCAGGAAAACATCTGACCCGAGGAGGTGTGCCGAAAAAGGATATGCCTCTTGATTCATTCATGCATACGTCTCTCTATACTTCTCTATACCTATAGTTCATTAATACTAGCGTTTCAAGGAGTTAGAAGAATTTTAACTCGCAAAATTTCTGCTCCTGGTATCAGGAGAACATCTGACCTGAGGAGGTGTGCCGAAAAAGGATATGCCTCTTGATTCATTCATGCATACGTCTCTCTATACGTCTCTATACCTATAGTTCATTAATACTAGCGTTTTAAGGAGTTAGAAGGATTTTAACTCGCAAAATTTCTGCTCCTGGTATCAGGAGAACATCTGACCTGAGGAGGTGTGCCGAAAAAGGATATGCCTCTTGATTCATTCATGCATACGTCTCTCTATACGTCTCTATACCTATAGTTCATTAATACTAGCGTTTTAAGGAGTTAGAAGGATTTTAACTCGCAAAATTTCTGCTCCTGGTATCAGGAGAACATCTGACCCGAGGAGGTGTGCCGAAAAAGGCTATATGCATTGATTCATTCATGCATACGTCTCTCTACACCTCTCTATACCTATAAGTAACTCATACTAGCGATTTTCGGAGTTAGAAGGATTTTAACTCGCAAAATTTCTGCTCCTGGTATCAGGAAAACATCTGACCCGAGGAGGTGTGCCGAAAAAGGATATGCCTCTTGATTCATTCATGCATACGTCTCTCTATACTTCTCTATACCTATAGTTCATTAATACTAGCGTTTCAAGGAGTTAGAAGAATTTTAACTCGCAAAATTTCTGCTCCTGGTATCAGGAGAACATCTGACCTGAGGAGGTGTGCCGAAAAAGGATATGCCTCTTGATTCATTCATGCATACGTCTCTCTATACGTCTCTATACCTATAGTTCATTAATACTAGCGTTTTAAGGAGTTAGAAGGATTTTAACTCGCAAAATTTCTGCTCCTGGTATCAGGAGAACATCTGACCCGAGGAGGTGTGCCGAAAAAGGATATGCCTATTGATTCATCCATGCATACGTCTCTCTATACTTCTTTATACCTATAGTTCATTAATACTAGCGTTTTAAGGAGTTAGAAGGATTTTAACTCGCAAAATTTCTGCTCCTGGTATCAGGAGAACATCTGACCCGAGGAGGTGTGCCGAAAAAGGATATGCCTATTGATTCATCCATGCATACGTCTCTCTATACGTCTCTATACCTATAGTTCATTAATACTAGCGTTTTAAGGAGTTAGAAGGATTTTAACTCGCAAAATTTCTGCTCCTGGTATCAGGAGAACATCTGACCCGAGGAGGTGTGCCGAAAAAGGCTATATGCATTGATTCATTCATGCATACGTCTCTCTACACCTCTCTATACCTATAAGTAACTCATACTAGCGATTTTCGGAGTTAGAAGGATTTTAACTCGCAAAATTTCTGCTCCTGGTATCAGGAAAACATCTGACCCGAGGAGGTGTGCCGAAAAAGGATATGCCTCTTGATTCATTCATGCATACGTCTCTCTATACTTCTCTATACCTATAGTTCATTAATACTAGCGTTTCAAGGAGTTAGAAGAATTTTAACTCGCAAAATTTCTGCTCCTGGTATCAGGAGAACATCTGACCTGAGGAGGTGTGCCGAAAAAGGATATGCCTCTTGATTCATTCATGCATACGTCTCTCTATACGTCTCTATACCTATAGTTCATTAATACTAGCGTTTTAAGGAGTTAGAAGGATTTTAACTCGCAAAATTTCTGCTCCTGGTATCAGGAGAACATCTGACCCGAGGAGGTGTGCCGAAAAAGGATATGCCTATTGATTCATCCATGCATACGTCTCTCTATACTTCTTTATACCTATAATTAACTTATACGAGCGATTTCGGTAGTAAGAAGGATTTTAACTCGCAAAATTTCTGCTCCTGGTATCAGGAGAACATCTGACCTGAGGAGGTGTGCCGAAAAAGGCTATGTATATTGATTCATTCATGCATACGTCTCTCTATACGTCTCTATATCTATAGTTAAGTAATACTAGCATTTTTCGGAGTTAGAAGGATTTTAACTCGCAAAATTTCTGCTCCTGGTATCAGGAGAACATCTGACCTGAGGAGGTGTGCCGAAAAAGGATATGCCTCTTGATTCATTCATGCATACGTCTCTCTATACGTCTCTATACCTATAGTTCATTAATACTAGCGTTTTAAGGAGTTAGAAGGATTTTAACTCGCAAAATTTCTGCTCCTGGTATCAGGAGAACATCTGACCCGAGGAGGTGTGCCGAAAAAGGATATGCCTATTGATTCATCCATGCATACGTCTCTCTATACTTCTTTATACCTATAATTAACTTATACGAGCGATTTCGGTAGTAAGAAGGATTTTAACTCGCAAAATTTCTGCTCCTGGTATCAGGAGAACATCTGACCTGAGGAGGTGTGCCGAAAAAGGCTATGTATATTGATTCATTCATGCATACGTCTCTCTATACGTCTCTATATCTATAGTTAAGTAATACTAGCATTTTTCGGAGTTAGAAGGATTTTAACTCGCAAAATTTCTGCTCCTGGTATCAGGAGAACATCTGACCTGAGGAGGTGTGCCGAAAAAGGATATGCCTCTTGATTCATTCATGCATACGTCTCTCTATACGTCTCTATACCTATAGTTCATTAATACTAGCGTTTTAAGGAGTTAGAAGGATTTTAACTCGCAAAATTTCTGCTCCTGGTATCAGGAGAACATCTGACCCGAGGAGGTGTGCCGAAAAAGGCTATATGCATTGATTCATTCATGCATACGTCTCTCTACACCTCTCTATACCTATAAGTAACTCATACTAGCGATTTTCGGAGTTAGAAGGATTTTAACTCGCAAAATTTCTGCTCCTGGTATCAGGAAAACATCTGACCCGAGGAGGTGTGCCGAAAAAGGATATGCCTCTTGATTCATTCATGCATACGTCTCTCTATACTTCTCTATACCTATAGTTCATTAATACTAGCGTTTCAAGGAGTTAGAAGAATTTTAACTCGCAAAATTTCTGCTCCTGGTATCAGGAGAACATCTGACCTGAGGAGGTGTGCCGAAAAAGGATATGCCTCTTGATTCATTCATGCATACGTCTCTCTATACGTCTCTATACCTATAGTTCATTAATACTAGCGTTTTAAGGAGTTAGAAGGATTTTAACTCGCAAAATTTCTGCTCCTGGTATCAGGAGAACATCTGACCCGAGGAGGTGTGCCGAAAAAGGATATGCCTATTGATTCATCCATGCATACGTCTCTCTATACTTCTTTATACCTATAATTAACTTATACGAGCGATTTCGGTAGTAAGAAGGATTTTAACTCGCAAAATTTCTGCTCCTGGTATCAGGAGAACATCTGACCTGAGGAGGTGTGCCGAAAAAGGCTATGTATATTGATTCATTCATGCATACGTCTCTCTATACGTCTCTATATCTATAGTTAAGTAATACTAGCATTTTTCGGAGTTAGAAGGATTTTAACTCGCAAAATTTCTGCTCCTGGTATCAGGAGAACATCTGACCCGAGGAGGTGTGCCGAAAAAGGCTATATGCATTGATTCATTCATGCATACGTCTCTCTACACCTCTCTATACCTATAAGTAACTCATACTAGCGATTTTCGGAGTTAGAAGGATTTTAACTCGCAAAATTTCTGCTCCTGGTATCAGGAAAACATCTGACCCGAGGAGGTGTGCCGAAAAAGGATATGCCTCTTGATTCATTCATGCATACGTCTCTCTATACTTCTCTATACCTATAGTTCATTAATACTAGCGTTTCAAGGAGTTAGAAGAATTTCAACTCGCAAAATTTCTGCTCCTGGTATCAGGAGAACATCTGACCCGAGGAGGTGTGCCGAAAAAGGATATGCCTCTTGATTCATTCATGCATACGTCTCTCTATACGTCTCTATACCTATAGTTCATTAATACTAGCGTTTTAAGGAGTTAGAAGGATTTTAACTCGCAAAATTTCTGCTCCTGGTATCAGGAGAACATCTGACCCGAGGAGGTGTGTCGAAGAAGGATATGCCTCTTGATTCATTTATGCATACGTCTCTCCATACTTCTCTATACCTATAATTAACTTATACCAGCGATTCGCGGAGTTAGAAGTATTTTAACTCGCAAAATTTCTGCTCCTGGTATCAGGAGAACATCTGACCCGAGGAGGTGTGCCGAAAAAGGATATGCCTCTTGATTCATTCATGCATACGTCTCTCTATACGTCTCTATACCTATAGCTCATTAATACTAGCGTTTTAAGGAGTTAGAAGGATTTTAACTCGCAAAATTTCTGCTCCTGGTATCAGGAGAACATCTGACCCGAGGAGGTGTGCTGAAAAAGGATATGCCTATTGATTCATCCATGCATACGTCTCTCTATACTTCTCTATACGTATAATTAACTTATACGAGCGATTTCGGTAGTTAGAAGGATTTTAACTCGCAAAATTTCTGCTCCTGGTATCAGGAGAACATCTGACCCGAGGAGGTGTGCCGAAAAAGGATATGCCTATTGATTCATCCATGCATACATCTCTCTATACTTCTCTATACTTATAGTTAATTAAAACTAGCATTTTTCGGAGTTAGCAGGATTTTAACTCCCAAAATTTCTGCTCCTGGTATCAGGAGAACATCTGACCCGAGGAGGTGTGCCAAAATAGGCTACGTGTATTGATTCATTCATGCATACATCTCTCTATGCGTCTCTATACCCATAATTAATTGTTACTAGCATTTTTTGGAATTAGAAGGATTTCAACTTGTAAAATTTCTGCTCCCAAATATAAAAGGAGGGGACCCTTTGGTCTTTGTATATATCCGAGTGTCGCAAATGCTGGATATTCCTTCGCGCCTGATCTTAGGCAATCGGTTACGCTGATGGCGTGCGGGTTGCATCAAGTTAGGCGCCCAGATTCTTTTTATTTTTTTTGGGGCTAAATTAGTTCGCGCCATTGACCGCGTGATGGCGAGAACATTTGTCACCCTGCGCGCCCACTTTTTGAATCCAAACCTATAAAATAATGGGTTTTCCAAGATTTTCGACCTACAGGCAAGAAAGGGACAGGGGGAAATGATTCAACAATTTAGTATTCATGATTGAAGGGATGTTTATTGAGAAATGCCCTAAAATGCGCCAGTTCACGGTAATAATACATGTGTTTCGCATAAATAGTTTGAATACGTGATTATTATTTTATTCAAACAATTGTAGATGCGATCGTGATACGTCCAATACATCACTTATATCACTGACTACTACATATTTGGTATTTCAAAAGTTCTAAGATATTTGGTAAGATATTGGTTTATTTCAATCTATTCATTCGGAATAACTACATAGATATAATTAATAATTACATAATTATATAATTTCTTTACAATTGTTGATTAGTTCATTAGTTTACTATTGGTTTTTTCATTATAGTCTGTACTTCATTTCGCAAGTTCCTTTATGTCCTGTTCATAATTACTCCTCTTCATTTTTTTTCATATTCGTTTCTTATTGTTTGTTTCTCTGATTGAATTGTTTATCCTTATATTTTGTTTAAAATAACATCGTTCTGTTTTGTCGATTATCGGTACCTAATGTGTTTTATTGATCGCAGTTAATTAAGGTTTCTCTTTATAATTGATTTTCTTTGTCTTTCGATTATGAACATGCCAGCTTAGCACGTTAATCGTGTCCATTGATATGCAGTGGGAAATGCCCCTATTCTTCAGCATTGTGCCATCCACGTGTCTCAGTTTGTTGGCATTCCCGTTAAACATAGTATTCCAGCTGATCCTGCACACATTCCGTACAATGATTTGGCAGCATTAACCGCCGTCACGCCCTGTGAGCTAGTACGGGTCTAGCTATGAAGATACCAGGTCAAGGAAAATCCGAAGCTGCTGCACGCTCTCTGAAATAATAGTTACTAATGATGCAAAATCTTGTACGGCACAAAGTATGAACTGATACAGGGATGCAAATTGTTGTGTGACACTCAATCCAGCTGCGTGTGTACACTGAGTCTTTGAAGGAACAGTCGAAATTTCAATACTATACTATCCGTCGAATTTCATTAAGAGCTTCAGTTTTAACTCCTTCCCAGCCCGATTTTGTAGCTGTGTGAAAAAAAATCATTTCTGGAAAATTTCTTCGGAAGCTCGTAAGCAGCCTGCGCGGTAAAACTTTTTAAAATTGTTCCAAATATGGAACAGTGGTAGAGAAGAGGTTGAGCTTCTGACTTTGGCAAGTTCTGGATCATGTAGTAGACGCTTCGAATAGTAACCGTAGGTTTTTTAAGGTTTTTCTAAAGCCGATAAAACCTTGAAACCCTGACTGTTCCATAAAAGAGGCAGTTTCTCGAAAAATATAATGTGCACACGTAGGATTAATGTCGTCGTGAGGTGACGCTTTTACAGATGCACTGTAATTATGAAAAACTGTCTTAAAAAAAAAAAAAAATTTCACTGAACTATACCTGATGGTCCGCTACCCGACATAATGCAACGTGCGCAAGGCATCACCCGGTATATAGAATAGAAGAACTTACTTCAGAAAACGATGCGCGGCTTTATTCGAATTTAAATTTTCCTCCGGTGTTTTTATCAGCGATCAGTTTCTCAGGTTGAAAACTGCGGTGCTGTATTTTGTGTTGTAAAAAGACGGGCCTGGTATTTGAATCGGATGACTAGGTGTTGAAATTGATGTACAAAAAAAAACTATGTTTCTCTTTAGGGGAAAAAATAAACCAAACGCTTGTTATCTTGTTTATAATAACCTTCAAGGTTTATTGTTTTAGCTCACGATTATAGATGCAAGTATGGTTAAATGAAAAAGAATATAACAATTTCTGAACAGAATCTATATGACATCGAAAGTATAAATTCATATTTTCATACTGTGGTCCCTTTCATTTCTGGTAAAGCTGAAGAAAAGCAATGTCTAACAAACTATGAACAAAACGATTTATATACTACGTGAATATTTCTAGAGAACACAGCGTGAAAGCGTAAAGTCGAATTTTTTAAAGTGGACGTAAATAATAATTTCTAAACATTGTAACTGTGAAGCTAATAGGGTCGACAATCAATTAGTGACCAAACTGACAGTAAAAATTATAAGAATTGTTTCGATTGACTGACTTAAGCAAAGACAAGATTGTTTAACACGTTCATATAGGCCATGGCCCGAATTGTGTAGATTAGAGTATCAGGTTCAACAGTACTATCCAAAAGCATGAAATTATAAGACTAGAAAGATGAATAATACAGGTCCAACATTCTGCCATATTTTATACTCTGAGAAGATAAATTACAATAATGACTTTTGAACAATACATGTATACTATACGAAGAGTGAAAAAATTGAAATAAAAAAATAAATAAATAAAAAAACTAAGCTGAAATCATCATTCACTCAATGTGTGTAATGGGTATTTTCATGTTCAGAACATTTGGGGAATTCTCTTTAATTAGTTAATCAACCGAGTTCTGTGTATTTTCATAGAGATATAAAACAGAAATGTAACTCGTTTGAAATTTAAAGTGATCCTGAATGTACCAAAAGACACATTTCACATATCTTGTACAATTATATGTTGTACACAATATGAATTTATATGTATAATATATATGTATAAGTATAATGTAATTGTAATTAATATATTTTTTATTTTTTATTTTTATACTCGTGTGCATAAGGAACATTTATTTATTTCAACAATATTAATTTTTGCTTCATACTCCTTACTGCATTGCTCCATTGTGAAAAATATTTGATCTTTAAAACATTGTATGCGATGATTTGTTTTTTGTGTTTTTTTTTTCTATATTTTTTTTTTTCTTTCTAATAAAATAAAATAATAATTAATCATAGAACTATATTCAGCGAAACAGATAATATGTATAAATGGAATGTAAAAATCTCAAAAATAATAATATAATGTTTGACCTATCCAATTGTAGACAAAAAATAATACTAAAAAAACAATACCAACGTTTATAAATATCAGAATGCAACGTAAATTATTAGGACATAAATGACTCGAACAATCAGTTAATCAGATTCAAATTCCTTCTGTAAGTAGTTGGCAACAATTTTTCTTATGTAAGATTCGATTATGAAAAGAAGATCTGAAACCTGCACATATCCCCTGCTATAATAACTTTTGATTATAGTTTGCCACTCTTGGCTCCAAAAGCGATATTGCAATGATTGAAACCAAATATTTCAAAACAATGGTAATAACACAGTTGCTTGCCATACATATGCAGTGAACAGGTTTTTCTTTCTCTCGCTTTTGCAGACGGAGATTTGATTTTATTATTAAAGTAACATAGCTAATAGTTTATCCAACCACCAACAAATGCGGGTGATTATTGTTATTTTTAACATCATTTGCCTTATTTCCATACTTTATATTTACAAAACGATCCCGCGCGCGCTGCAAGCCATCAATAATCTTGTCGGTATATTATAATGACAAGCTGTTTCCGTCACATGTATAAAGCTATCAAGCCGAATAATGTAGAAGAAACAAAAATGATATAAAATTTTTAGAAACTCATGAATTGTCTACATTGTCATGTATATTTCAATCATGATCGAAACAACCTTTGAAATTATAACAATCGCGGTTATTCATTATTAGAACAATTAGAACCATTTACGTTTAGAAACAAAGATAACAATATAAATATGATGGTTTCTTACAGCGGCTCAACGTCACCAACATAACAAATCATACAGTGTTCATAATATAACTAATTAGATCACATTTTCGAATACTAATTAATACAGCAACTAATATTATAAAATAAATGTATATAATTCATAATACAATAAAAATATAGGCTGTGCATTTTTGTATGTTTCTATGAACCGACATTCCATACAGAAAAAAAATCAGTTATATAGCTCATACTTGAATAAAATACATTGTCTAACAAATTTCCAATTTTCATTTATATTGGCATTTTATGAAATATATGGTGTGACTCGATTTCATATTTATGAACAAATATAATTTATGATTTATTTCAACTTTATTTCACGTCTACTATGCACTATGCACTATGAATAATGATTTTCAGATTTTAATTGGTAATTTATAAACCGGCTGACGTTTAAGACTTGTCTTGGACACAGAATTTTTCATCCACATAAAGCTTGATTATGTTAATATTTAGCAAAGAGAAAAGGAAAGAAGAGAAAAAAAATAATAAAGTTCCGAATAGAAATAGCACAACATTCCAAAGTTTATTTCAAATGTTGTTAATTATACTGGACTCAATTGTATCCATACAAATGTTTTTTTTTTTTCATTTTTTTGTTACAGTTATAAGTTTAAAAAAAATGTCAAGTAGAAAAAGGATTGCTCGTATCTAATAGCATTACCAATTGAAATAAGTTTGAATTCCATTTCAGTCACCCAATATGTAACTACATGATCAGGCACAACGAGTGAAAATAATGAATTGCTGTGATTGTTAAATGATAATTTGATTGTATGAAATGCGAATACGCTTTCCTGATGCAGACTATCTCTCCCTAAGCTTTTTTGTATTATTAAAAGTAGAAATACATATTTTATTGTTACTACGTTTACGTTATTATATTATATCCGGTAGTCAGTCCAAGGCAAACATTATCCGCAATTATAATATAGCTACTATTTCGTATCGTAGAATTGATCTACCTATATATTACTTTCTTTTAAAAAATGTATACTTAACATTTAATATAATATAATATATCTCTTTAAAATATTTACAATCAATACTATGGTACAGTATTATTAGTTGTTTTTGTGTTAATTTTTTATAAAGGCAATTATCAATATAACTAGTTACCATTAATCGTATAATAATAATATTTCATGTAATAATTCTTTACAATATTCACTTCCATGATATATAAATATATAATACACATTAGGACATTATCACAGATTAACACATAGAGCTTACAGATGATAATGTAACACCGCGTCTACATCAGGGATTTAATCGTTCATACTTGTATAGAAATAAGTTATTGCTAATGCACCAAAAGCTATGCCAACATTGGCTTTTTCATCAAAAAATTGGGCAACAAAATGATGGCCAAATTACTACAGTGTTACATGGTCATTGATTGTAAGAATTCACTGTATTAGCCTGTGATATTATTGTGTGAACTTGATAGTTCCATATTTTACAGACCTTCGCTAATGACTTGCAGAATAAATAAACTGCGTTATTTGAACAACGTAAAGTATAACAAAGAAGATATCTGTTTGCACGATATAACAACTACAATATTTAACGTCAATCATTTTCTTTGTCTTGTTTGTGTTCATTTATTATCCAAAACTCCTTTTAGCGCAATTCCAACTATAATGTATACTATTGATATTCGTTTGGATTCGAAAAACACATTCGGTACAATTTCTCCATTTATCTGCACTTTCATCTTATCAATAACTGTTCAGAATACGTGAGTTTACTGATCAGAAAAAATGCAACGTTCAAAGTATTGTGAAAAATGATTTAAACGAGATCCGCCGCTAAACTAAACATGAACTCTTCAATTCCGTTAAATAAACAAATCTTTAGATTTCTCGTATTTAATTTACCATTCAATGAAATTCTCCGACTAAACCATATCCTGTAAAGCGTTTGTGCCAGTTATTACAAAAGCTATAACTTCATTGTACTAGTATAAAGATATACATTCACGAACCACTGAGAGCTAACTACAAGCTTAAACATAATTGAAGATTGCCTAAAAAGAGCATCGGATATTTTGGATCAATAGAATAAACTCACAGATTAATGGTGTCTAGAGTATTTGAATTTCTAGTTGCATTTTCTTTGGGTGAAGTTGTTGCAACGTTAACCTGCTTAGATACATTGTTAGTAAACGGCATGGCAAATCTGAAATCAGAGCTATTGGGCAGTTTTCGCATAATTTTCCCAGACGTGATAAGCCGACCGAATCCTTCCTGGTGAGCAAACGCATAACCAGAACGCAGAGATCTTCGTGTACGCCGTGTAGACGGTGTTCGCATGATATCCTGGCTTTGACGCGAGCGCAATTGGGCCAATCTTTGCTTTAGTCTCACTCTGTCTGACAAAGTCGGCCGTACGTCTATGAAGAAAAACCTCCAAGATAACACAGGTATCACCAGTATGATACAAGTTATCACAGTTGTAAACCAAAACGTTGCTTCAGACATGGCCTGCAATATAAATTTGAGAAATTCCATCATTCGAAGACGAAATTAATTCTTACGTTTGATTGTAAAGAAGTTAAAGCTGAATTCTAGAATCTCTTTTTAAATTCTGAATTTCAATAGATAATAACTTAAAATACATACCATAGTCAGACTACCGACGTAACTACCGCCAACAACGAAGTTATAGAAGTAGTCCAGTATGAAATACCAAATGAGAGAGCCCCAAACCATTATGTGGTTGAACACTGTCCAGTAAGATGTATCAAGGGCTATTTGAACTGTTACGACAATAACTAATATCGTTGCTACCACACTGCCCAGCAGCATGTGATCGGACAGTACATAGCCCTTCGGCGATACTCCGTCCTTGTACGTTCCTGAAAAGTAATAAAAATGTTCATGGTATCTGTGTTCTATGTTTTATTCTAATTCTCTCGAATGTCATAAGTAATATACATTAAAAAGGATTTGTGATTGCATTTTATACAAAAGACGTAGGATAGAGTCATTGCCCAATATTTGAACTAGCAGGGTTTCAGAGATATCTAAGCTGTTTACGTATAATTGAAAGGAAAATTACGGCTTTTAATGCTTTGAGCGAATTTTAAGGACACCATAATTAATTAACAGTTGAGAGGGCCAATGTGAGGATGGGAATAAATCTTACCTACTGGATATTACACTGCATTCATTTCATTATTCATAATAATTCAGAAATTTCTACTCGACGTATTTAGTCATAAAGTAGTTTAAAGTTACCTATTAAGTTATGTATGTAATAGGTAGATATTATAATTACCATAGGGCACTAAGAATAAAACACAGCTTGCGAAGAACCCGTGTATCGCACTCCAGCAAAATTCTTTCTTGTTGAATAGTAAATTTTGGTGCCCAGGCGTATACAATTTTGGATATAATAAACTGTTTTTATCGTTAACGTCTTGGTCGAATATACCAATTGCCAGGACAGGCAGGGATGTGTAAAATAGATTATAGACAGAAATGTACATTGGGTCAAAAACAGTCTGTAAAAAAAAGAATACGACAGATATTTAAGATAATCAGATTAACATGTTAAATCAATCTATCTAACCCAATACTTAATTAATTAATATCAGATTTAGTTTGGACTCAGCGCCTAGCGTTGCTCAACTTTGGGAACAATTGCTCGACCGAAGAAGCTTATAGGATATCATATTCGCCTTATTATCATCATTTTAGAATTTTTGAATAACTGATATGAAGCAGACTATAATTTCTCAAGTGAGATAGATATTAGACCTATAACTGCACAGACAATGCTTCAATTTTATACATTAATATCTACTATATTAAGATGCCAATTTGTTATGTGCATGATGAATCTTAAAGTAGCTGGGGAAAAATTATTACAGCTACTTGAGCATCAAGCTATTCAATTTACAATGGTAAACAGCCCTTTTTAACACGATAATATGAAGTAATGATTGTGCGGAATTGATCAACCGAATGAATGAAGATCTTGTTAAAAAGGACGATTTCATCAGGCGATATGGAGATGAGTTTTATACGTAAATATCAGAGAATATCTTACCTGAGCACTGAAGCCACAGAAGAAAGCAAACCAAAAGTGGCATAGAGTGAAGGCAAAATTCTTGTAAAAAAAGTACCTAAGGAACTTGCACATTCTGTAATATGACCACCTGCCATGGACGAGTAATAGCCTTTCTAGGAAACGGAATTGACCTATAGAATAATCGGAGGCCAGAACAGCCTGCATTCCTTCTTGCCCACTGATACCAACACCAATGTGGGCAGCTTTTATCATCGATACATCGTTCGCCCCATCACCAATTGCTAGAGTTACTGCTTTTCTTGTTTTCTTTATCATTTCAACTACCATTGCTTTCTGAAGAGGTGTCACTCGGCAGCATATAACAGATTTACCTATGTCAAAACAGAATTAATGGATTAAATTGACTCGTATTAAATCTAGAATCACATACGTTTTCAAAATGCGCTTTTGCCAAGTTGTGGATAAGAAAAAAGAAAAAAAAAAAACTCCAAACATTCAAGAAAAATATAAATACATACTTCTACGGCTATTTATGAATGAAACTTACAGTGCTTTGAAACATCCAAGAAGAGTTGCTCCAGTTGTGGGTGTAGAGCATGCACTAAAGAGTGACCATTGATAACAATTGCAAAACCTGAACTTTCTGCTTGTTCAGGTTCCTCGTCTCGGCTGGGATTGTATTCCGTCTCACTGCTGCATTTTAAAAACAGAATTTTAGAGTACAAGGTGTCCGATTGATTATTCGGAATCTTTTAACGTCTCAAATGAGATCACGATCCATACTTTGTGTGCTAAGACCAGATTTCAAATTCCATTTAATTTTATTCAATAAAACTAACTAGTTTGGCTGGTTCTTGAATTAGATCCACATTATGCCAAGTATATAATCCATTTGAAAATAGAAAATAAAAAATAATAAAATAATAAAAAAAACAAGAAAGAGACAAAATTAAATATTACATTCCAAATCAGGATTCTAAGCACATTCTGACTCAAAATATAGATCTTTAGTAATTTTTTGATATTTCAAAGTCTAATGTTACGACTAAGAGAACAAAACCATAGCTGAATGGTCACTAATAAATGATTGAATTCCAGACTCCCGAAATGAATGTTACGAAAGTAGAAAAAAGGAAATAACGAGTAGAAGATACTGTATATAGATAAATAAAAACAAGAATGCATTATATGTGCAAGATACTTGAATATAATATTCATCCCAGGAATTCCCAGTCCGATATAGCGAGCTAAAGTATGTATATATGGAAACGAATAAACATTTCAGAGGATAGAAAATTAGAGAAAAACTTCAGTCCAGTATAGATTGCAACATAGTAGTAGCATTGAACAAAAAATTCTACAGCAAGCATCAATCGAATCTCTAAGGGTAAATAATGTTCTAAATATTGGACTTTAAAATTTGCAATCTGGACTTAGAATTATCATAGTCGATGATATGATATAAATTTTATTACACGATATAGAAAGTGCACTGTAGTCAATTTTTATGGGTATAAAAACATGACATAAGCAGCAACATATCATCATTATGTTCTTAACTTCTTACCAATAATTACGATTAATTATAAGCAGACAGAAAGAGAAGGAGTGAGTATCAAGCAGTTAAATAATTAATTTAACATATTCTATATGACAATTATATAACTTCATTCTCTATTAGAATATTTTAGCCGTTACATACGTAGCACACAAACAAATCATGAATTAATTATCCATCCAATCTACCGATCCTATTTCTATTCTAAAAGTAAAATACATATGGATTTGAAATGAACCATTATTAATCACCAGACTAAACTCCAACATAAAAGCTAATCATATTTTCGTATTTATATTCAAAACTACATTGCACAACATCCTTTAACGAAATCTACATCTGTACGAATAGTTTTTTTTTAAAACTATTCAGTTTAAATTGAAACTGATTGTTGCCCCTAACGGTACCTCTGTGATTAGAATCCCCTTGATTAGCCTTGGCATTGATATTATGCAATGTAATCAGCACAAAAGACAGGAGTAACATCGACGTATATACAAAAAATTGAAGCGCTAGGCTAATTAAAAGAGGAAAGAAATTTTTATATCATTTATATGTTTGAGTGAACAAAATTCATAAGAATATATGAAATCCAAATTATATCATGGGATAGAACCCCGTGGTAATCATTGATATTGGCGAAATAATAATGAAATTGATTCATACTGAACTGATTATAGGTAATTATGGATGAAGATTTTGAAAAATAATCAAACTGAATGGCTCAAATATCCTTGTTACTATTATTATGAGTATTTGAATTAATGAAAATAACAATAAGGAAAAGGAGAGTACTACAGAATAACAGGATCTACGATTTGATCTTGCAGAAAATTTAGGATCACATACATTTCTGCAAGCATTATATTCATCCCATGATGTTTATACCCTAAAAAGAAAGGTCTCAGTCCTGAAATCAGATATCAGAACACTTTTTCAAGGAAATCAGATCCGTGTCTAGAAATGAGGTCAATATGAAATTCTTTTGTGGAGGTATTGAAAAATTAGAAAAACCACTTTCCGGCTAAATAAGAAACCATGAACTCGGGAAGTGCGAAATGTATGAAATGTATTATTTGTACCAACGACATCTAAATTTCCTCAAAGGGTTTGTGAAATCAGATTTCTAGATCGTGATTCTCCCCTCATTAGACATAATAGACAAAGCATTACACAAATAAAACACGGTGCCACATTCAATGTGAATTATAAATCGTTAACAAATGCGTTAATCAGTATTAGAACTGTAAATATTATTAAAAAATCATCAAGATTGTGCTCCGTCTCTTTCATTTGCCTGACCTTTCCTTGTCCCACCTGAATGTGACAATGGAGAGTGCTGGTCTGCTCTGTTGACTAGACGCAGTTTTAATTGCTTCCTGAAATCTCGTTAACTGAGTTTCAACGCCGTCATAAGTAGTTGCATCCACTATAAAAACGTCCGTCAATTCGTCCGTCAGTAGCTGACAAGAGTAGCCGATATTTATTGCAGTCTCTGTGAAAGTAGAAATAATTATTACAGAGAATTATATATAGGGAAAAGATTTCTTTCTCGAATTTAGAAGAACAAAAAAAACGTCAGTTTTTATCACCTTGTTTGTCTCCCGTTAAAACCCATATCTTAATCCCAGCCAACGCTAAGTTAGCAATAGTCTGGGGGACTCCGTCTTGCAGTTTATCCTCAATGGCTGTGACCCCCAACAAGGTCATTCCCTTCTCAATCTCCTCGTAAATTGCATCTAATTTATCATCCCTATTTTCAAGACTAAGTGCAGCTTCTTGGTGTCTTTGTTTCCAGTTATTGAAAAACCGTTCGTCAAGATCTCTTACGGATAAGCAAAGTGTTCTCAGACCTTCGCCAGCGAATTTATTCAGATGCTCCTGTGTCTTTGCCTTTATGTCCTCGCTACCTTTCTTTAATCTTTCATATATCACATTATCCGCACCTTTACAATACAATCTAAGCTGTCCGTCCTTCCTGAGTATAACAGACATTCTTTTTCTTACATTATTGAAGTCAAGAATGCACAAAAGCTCGTAAACTTCGCGACTCCCCATTACTTCAATTGTAATACTGTTCGGTGATCGTTCTTTGAAAACAAATCCAAAGTTTCTAGCCGCAGATACAAGTGCAGCTTCGTCGGGCGATTGCGCCTGATATTCTAGTCTGCCACTTTTTTCTTCTGGCATAACTGTGTGACAGAGCGCAAGAAGTCTGAAGAAACTATGAACATCTTGATTATTTCGCTGTACTGCTTCCAGCAATGTTGCGTCATAAAATTTGAATTCCGGTTCATAGTTTTCATTAAATGAAAAATCCAACGGCGGCGACGTCTGTAACACGGTAATCATATCTCAACTAAAATCGCTAATCTTCATTCGTGCAGATACATTCAGTTAGAGAAACACACAGTTTTCAAATCTTTAGTAAAGAAGAACATTAACAAAAAGGTAATAATCAGAAGTCCTTCAATATCCAAGTAATCTCTGTCTATGGTAGAATTATGCGAAAGGATTTACACAGTGTTAAGAAGTTAATTGAAATAAGGACTGAATTCCGCTAATATTTGAGTAATAAGAATAATCATTATATTCTGATTAAACTTTTGAGATTATGGTATTTCGTAGCCTCGACAATGAGCAAGGTAAGATGAGATTTGTTCGACACTTATCCAAGTCGATTAATTTTCACATTACGTATGACAGAGTTAAAAAAAGACGTAGATTGTTTCCAGCTGTAGAGAAATGAGAGAGTGATTTTAATCATTCTGAAGATTATATAAAATCAAGGACAAACGAACAACATGCAACACAGAAGCATTTTCAATGAAAGGTGATAACAGTGCACGAAATGTTACTAAACAGTATCGAGGGAGAGAATACTTCAAGTGTTTGAAAATAGTAAACAAGATATTAAGATCTACGGATATCTCGCATCTAATTGGACATGAAAATGTGTTTTTAAGATAAAGTATGCCATATCAGTACTGTATTTGACGTAAGCATGCATACTGAAGTAGTAGGTGCCGTTCTAGGTTGGCCGTTGATTACGGGTTCCGGGGTTGTGCTTGATATTCTGTCGGCTTGCTCCAGAAGCCGTGCGTTCACGCCACTAACTGGCGAATAAATAGGCCGAACGAATTCTTGTCCATTCTTCCATTGAATTCTTGGGCTCTGCACAGCTCTATCTGTCTACATGCAGCACACACATGCTAAATAATGTGAACAAAAACTGCAAGCTCAATTCAAGACCTCGGCAACCAAAGTTACTCTCAATACTTTACATTACTTGCAACATGTTTAAGTATACTATTACGCATCTACAACATGTTAGTGTTGTGATAATTTGGGTGTATCTCCAAGCTTGCGCTTGTTAAATAGATTGAAAGAAGAACAGGCTTGGAATTCAAAAAAATTAACTCCTAGGATTCATATAAAAAAGATTCTTTCCTTTTAGTTGCCGATTTCTTCAATGACATAAACAAAATCTGTGCATGTTTGTGAATTATAATATGTATACTTTGCACTAGAGTTTTATAGCTGTGTTCTAATCAACATTTTATTCTCCACCCTGTGATATGATGATGTGTAAAAGTGAATTATGAAAGTTTCTAATTTGTCAAAATTCAGAGTGTTGATTTGAAATTCTTAATTGTATTTATCTAATCGATTGTAACACAAATCTGTGTATATTACAATAACAAAGGTGTGCAGTTGTTAGAAATGTGTGAGCAGCAATACTACATTAGTGTTATCCGCAGTTTCGTATAGAAAATCATTTTTCTTTAACGACTTTTATTCATTCAAATATTCTGAGCAAATTAAAACTGTTGCAAACGCATGCGAATGGAAATGTTTTCGATCTGGTGTCAGGTGTTGTTAACTTTTATTAGACACTGTCTAAGATGTCCAAAATTTTTGCTGAAGTAAATGAAATAGATCTTTCGTCAATGCATAATTATTTATCTAACGATCAAAACAATCCTATGAAAAAGAGAAAGGATTCCAAGCTTAATTTCTTAGCTGCTATCGGAGATATTTACTTGAAAACTGCATACAAGGGTAAATATTTAATAAGCAACAATGCAGACATAAGCATAGGCATCTATAATAACTTATAAGTATAATAATAAAATGAAATATGGAAAGAAATGTAACGAGAAAAATAACTCACTTCACTTAGCTCGATAACATCTCCTGTAGTCTCGTCAATAATATCTCCGTAACTTTTACCAGCTACTGAACACTTGTTAAACGTCATTATGTTTTGGGTCAAAGTTCCCGTTTTGTCTGAAAAGATATACTCTATCTGTCCCAATTCTTCGTTGAGCGTTGTAGTCCTGGCTTTAGCGTGAGTATTAGTTGGGGCATAGTACATTTCTTCGTCCCAATTAATTAAGAATGATTGAACGAACCTGATCACTTCAACACTAACGTATAAACTGATGGGCACCACTGTGTTCAGAACAATTGCATACGAGAAGAAAACTAGCAACGCGATAACCGTCGCACCGCCCAAAGGCTTGCTAGGCACAAGCGAGTCCCAGGGCAAGTACAGTTGGAAATAACGGCCAACCAGGCTCTCCCAGATGCCGCAACCAATCATACAAAATAAACACATTGATAATAAAAAGAACACTATTCCGATTATCAGAAGGTTCAGTAGTCTGTCTATAGAAGTTCTCTTGAACTTGGTTTTCCCCGAGTTCTGCATTAGTTTTGTATCCTTGCCAGCAAAGATTACTACCCCGTAACACCACTGGGTATTCCGCAGAACGCAACCCCTCAGGATTACTTTGTCATTGTCCAGGGAATATCTGGAAGTAGTGTTCTTGGTTAAATCTCTCCAATTCTACGTCATTGATAAATGGGCATGTCTTAAACCTGAAGAATATTTTTTCTCTCTCAAATCTTAGACGTACGAAAATAATCTCAAATAATTTCCAATCATGTTTCATCAGATTGCCTCACTTTCCAGTTCTAATATTCAAATTTGATCCACCACTACGTTCGACGGGATATTTTCATACCTTTTCCCTCTCCACAGAAGTGTGCCCTCAAATTTGTTCAGCAAATTATTTGGAGTTTCGCAAACAATTTCACCGTCAAACTGGCCGATCAACTCGTTGTTTTCCATCATTTCAGCAGTTTCTATCAAGCACTGCCGGCACTTGAGGTTTGTCTCTCTGTACAAGATAAAATGTAAAGAAAACGTTAACAGATGAACCGAAAGGATATTGCAGTCCATTTATTTGTTTACCAATCAAATAAATTGGTTAAATAATCTGTTAATCGACAATGAATGAACCTCTTTCTCAATCAACTGACCCATCCAATTCCGCAGTCTCTATATAACACAGGCCATTTGGTTCGCTAGTCGATAACAGAAGCACATCTGCGGCAACAAACTGATCGTTTTCCATTCTTATAACATCGCCAACCTGGACCTGGGCCCATTTTTCTTCCCGCAAGCTCGTGCCTCTTAAAGCTTGCGACCTCCTGTTGTTTACTTGTGAATCACTTGTATGTCGTTGCTAAGACAGAACAAATCATGCTATTAGATTAATGCGATAAGAGCGGGAGGCAGAGTTCAATCTGTTTCAATTCAATCCTGTTAAGATTGGAGAATTTGATTATTGAACTATACATTTGTTTGTTCTCTGTTCTTCACACGTGGATGGATGTATGAATATAGGCATTATACTCACAAAATCATCGTAGGCGTCCTTGACTGCAGTGAGCATAAGCACCCCAATCAAGGGTATGGCTGTGGTGATAGGTGTGAGCGAAGATATAGCAGGGATTACTTGAAGCACAAGTAAACACAAGAAATAGAAGTTAGCTAGCCGCTGGAATTGCTCGAACAAATTCAGCGGCAAGAACGTCAGAACCGAATATTTGGACGTCTTAATGTAGTTGTTCTGTTAAAAAACGGATCAAGATTAGCGAAGGATGAAATGATCTAACGAATTCCGTGGCTTAAATAGCGGCTAGAGTCCATTTGCTCTAATTCCCACACCTGTATTCATTCGTCAATTTATTCTAATAATTCGATGGCATTGCGATAAAATACCTGATCAATTCAAAGAAAATGATAATTGAATAAAAAAAACTAAACATGTTGCATCTTACCGCGTAGTGAAACTGTGAGTTGTACTCGCGATCATTTGCGCGGATTCGCCTCTCCGTTTCTGTAACATTAAAATATCCATATTTTAACGACGTGCTGAAAAAGGTTTAATTGTATTCCTGTCCTCGATTGTATGTATGCCTAATTGCCTGTACATTGATAGAGCGTTATGTGGGTGTATAAGGCGATTACGCGTACCTACCACGTTCTTATCAAACGGACAACAACATGGAACCAACAATTAGGGAGTATTGGGGATTATTTTTATTTTTATTCTTTCTCTTCTTTTCGAACTGTAATTCTTAACAGTCAGTTTATCGTCTGTCCAGTAGTGAGTAGATAAATAATTAATCAGAGTATATAGCCGCAAGTTTTTGTGGCACTGACCTAAGGACGTTTATTCTAACGGAAACAATGCTTTAAAATATGCAACAAGGACATTCACAAGAGCCACGTGGCGTATTTCATTTTACATGAACAGGTAGAACAGAGTATCGACAAATAATGTTATCCACCGTTATAAAATACATCTTGATATTATGTATTTTAATTTTAATTTCCCATCCACTTAACATGGAAAAATTAATCTTTTCATTAAAAGTTAAATTACTCGCGAACTACTTGATATTATTCGAATTCACGCATAGATCCTTGAAGCTGATTCTTTAAGCTTTCCAAAACTCTCTAATAAAAAATAAATAAATAAACAAAAAATAATAACAATTAATGATTTCTTTAAAAATCAGTACTTTTCAGATGGCTTAAATTTGTATTTTGATTATGATAATTATGCATTATTATGGAGTTTTGGAAAGCTTAAAGAATCAGCTTCAAGGATCTATGCATGAATCCGAAAAATATCAGGTAGTTTGCGAGTAATATAACTTTTAATGAAAAAGAAAATTTTCCCATGTTAAGTCAATGGGAAATTAAAATTAAAAGAGCGACCTCTTAGAGTTGAGCTAGAGAGACCATTTTTGGGAAGGATTTTTTTCTTCTAAACCATTAACATTTGAGGGGGTAAGAACGGAAAAAAAAATTATACATTCTTTTTGAGCCACCCTAATGTCTATAATACCACGTGCGCTTAAACCGTTTATAGCAACGATCGCAACGATTATTTTTCGAATTCATTTGACTAATAAAATTATCGAATACAATACGAATATAGCACTCGCCAAATGCCGTTGTTCAGTCGTGTGCACTCACCTATTGGCACAGTTAATCTATCAAACCCACGTCAATTTCTGTACTAGAGACGTAAGTTATTTATAAAAAGCTTTCTTACAGCTCGCAGCATCCACTTTACTAATACTTAAATCGTAAGGAGTTACGATGCGCAGTCTAAATTTAGGATGATAACTTTATGCATAAAACCAATCGATCATCCCTGCATCGTATTTGATCGTTATTGCCGTCGATCTCTCAATATCTTAACACTGCAGTGCAGCCGCACGTAATTGCATCATCAATATGTATAAGAGGTTGGTAATGAGGCGCATTTCCGCCCGTATTACCGACGCGGAGTTTTTAGCCTAATTTACGTTGTTTACGTTATTTTCGTCTACGAGATACGTAACGACGAGAAAACTTAAATATAGAAATACGTGTTGAGGCTTTTAGTAATCTTTCAGTAACGTTAATCGATGAAATCGTCTTCACGGACGATAACCGTTTGATGGATCCGCAAATAATCGCATCATGGACACGTATAAGCGGTTTTGATAACAAGGTGTCCATAAGATATTTTGAGATAAAAAAATTTGAAAATAAGAACAGATTTTGAGGTTTTTATTAATCTGCAAGAATGGTTAATCGATTGAATCGTCTTGACGAACGATAATGGTTCGATGTATCCACACAACTCACCGCTGGAAAAAAATGCGGAACTTCGCCCGATGCATTCGGTTGCTGGCGGCGTGTTAGGCGGCACTGATGACGAAGACGTTGGTGTTTGACGGTACCTGCTGGTTCCTCTCCATACAACAAGCTTCCCGAGTACATTGAGGAGCGATTCTCTCAGAGAACTGTGCCTCGTGCCTCCTAAACTGCTCGAACTATCTCTTTTCGAACATTCGCCGACAGGTTCAACCTCGTCAGACGACGAGGGAAGATTCACTATTATATGGGGTGTAGGTGACTGTTGTTTGCCTTTGGATCGTCGGCGCTTCCGTTTCTTCTTCCTTTCGGATGCAGAGCCCCGGTCGTCGTCCGGATCCGGTGTCGCTAGGTCATTACTCGTCGTCCTCGTGTCACCGTCGCCACAACCACTGACAACGGCATCCCTCACCTTCGCCAATGATCAGAGAGCGAGAGAGAGAGAGAGATGGGGAAAGAGAGAAGAGAAAAAAAATCTATTCGAGGCTGATAACTGGCGCCATGGGCTAGGCGAGACATTTGATGCCTCGGTTAAAAGGGTATAAACTTCGGAGAGGTCGGTTCGCCTCGTGTTTACGTATACCTAGTCGTTGGTCAATTTACTACGGATAGGTATATTTGACCTCGCGGAGGCTCGGTCCTGATTTCTCCGTTTTAATCAAACCCCAAATGATGCGCCGCTCGGACGTACCTCACCTTCTTTAACGCGTTGTATACTAAAAGCCGACGCGACGCGACGGTGTAGATCGTTTCGAAGCTCTAATACCGGCGAGAAAACAGTTAACAGACCAATTTTTGCAGACTTATAGCAGCCCATCATCGCGGATTCGAAAAACTAAACGGACACTATCCAGATACCCGAAGTACCGAGCCTCCGCAAACGAGCTCGCCTTGATAGATTAAACTATACGTTACATTGGTTTAGATTAGGTTCTATCAAATTTAGGTAAAAACTAGACGAGCTCGTTTCTCGTTAGACTATGATGTCTCGAATCTTAGAGTTCTACAGCTCGCAGGAAAGTTTTATACTCGCCGAAATATTCGCAAAGATTAAATTTACCATTTATTTAACTCTCTCGGAAATATTTAGGTTATTCACCGCAAAGTATGTGGTAAAGATTTTTTCAACCAGTTCAAGGTAAGTTAGATTGCGGAACTACCACGTGCTGACCACGCCTTAAAGAGAGGGTCCTTTTCTCAAGGACTCGTGTCCCGAACTGTTCATTTTCTACGCAAAATTTTATCCAAAGAGATTAGGGTTTGATCCAAAATTATTGCGTTATTGGAAAATATCTGATTCCATACAGACTCGGACTTTCATCGAGCCATGCCGAAAAAAACTTCTACCCCTTCGACGGTTGATTTCAAAATTGCGGTATATTCGGGGAAAAAGTATCTCTGCCTAGAAAATCACAAGTTTCATCCAAATCGCACGAAAGAAATCATTAGATTCTTTGGAAAGACGAATGAACAGTTTTCGAAGATCTTATGATTTAAAGATTCGCTTGTACGACGGACGAGTCCTTCAAAAATGTCCCTTTCGGCTGTTAGAGGTATAAATACTGTCTTGAAAGGATCTACCCCACTTGAACTTGAATATCAGTGAAGAACTGAATCCACGAGGTTTTTTTTTTACTCGTAATTTTTTTGAAAATTTACCAAACCGTATGTACAAATATCCGATACTAAGTATGCATCGGTCAATGCCATAGTCCGATCCCGTGAGTTTCAAAGTGATTGTAATTTCGATGATTAGTTCTAAGATATTGCGATTTGAGAGCTAAACTCCGGAATTTCAAGCTGACTTGTCGCTACTAAGTTATGATATCGATTTTATCGAGAAAACGAACCGAGGAATCGAAATCTACCTTGCGACTTTCGGCTGTCGAATACTTTGGTACGCTTTCAGAAAACTGGAATAGTTTATTTTTGTACTGAAGAGATTATTGCGTGTATCGTTTACTAGGAGCAATACCGAAAACTCCACGATCAAATACAAAAAAAAAAAAAAGGAAAATGAGAGATCTGACGTAAAATTAGAAGAAGAACAAAAATATTTTTTAGACTGACGTTGAAAAGCGTTTGTAATAGAACATAGTTATCGTCCGAGAAGATTGAAGAATAGGAAAAAGAAAAAACGATTCTCTTTCATGACTTTGAAGTGATTGAAAAAACTTTGTTGATCCAGTTTTTGGCAGAGATTCAAAAATATCCGACGAAAGAAAAAAATGAAGTGATAAATATGAGAATCTTGACTCATAAATCAGGAGCAAAAAATAAATCCTCATTCTTAGTATACCTATAGGTATAACCTGCCTGCCTATCCTATCAGCTGCACTACGAGCTGGAGAACTCTGAATGAAACTAATGCATTTTTAATTATGTATTTTTATTACAGAATAAATTTGGAAATAAATTTAAAAAAAAAAAGCAACCCGACCATTTGTATTACGTGAGGTTTTTTTTTTTCTTTTTTTTTTACGTAGTTAATCTCTTGGGGAGATTTTTTACCAACCTCGAAAACCTCGAGTTCCAATGTATCCACCTCCGCGCTCATCGCTACCCCCTAAGCTACTGTTTCCTCCAGAGCCAACCACTTCCACGCGGCACTGTTATTAAACCCGTGACGACGGGGTTTAACCCGGAATTACATAGTTCTCGGTGAGTTCTCAGCCGAAAAATCATTGCACACACGAGGGCGAATTATTCATCTCATCCAATAGTTTGCGGCGTTCTAGTAGCAGGTAGCGAAAGAATTAGTCCTGCAGAATCCATGCTTTTCGTCTGATACCTTGATATCTTTATTTTCTTTTTCTTTTCTCTTATAACTTCCAATTGTTTTAGTTATAAAAACTAATCACTTCGCTACTTTCCCCGATCCAACGATCACACATCCTATATATTAACATAAGCTTCGGTTATTACACTGCAGAAACGCATCTAAGATACATGTTTAAACCTACAAATGAAGTTGCAGAATTGAATTTCAAGGGTACTAAATCGTGTTAAAATTTTGAAAGAATAAAAAATACCAGAAACTAAATAACCTTTCGACATTAATCGAGTATATAAATCCTAAAGGTTCTTAAAATTTTCTTTCAATCTATGAAATTACGCGAGTAATCTTTATTGCTGCGTGCTTGTTAATTCATCGGCGGGGCATTTACTCATCGAATAGATTTCCCTATAATTTCATTCCCTTATAAGCGCTCTTAGGACGTAAAGCCGCGCCACGCGGTCGTCGACGTCTCGTTTAGACCTCTAGATTCTACAAGGAAGTTCCTCGGTACAAAAATATTGATTAGTCGGTCGGTATCTGTATAAGGGTGTACGGAGTTTAGTTACAGAAGTTTGTACACTCCGTGGGAAATATGAGGAACGCGTGACATCTCACCCTGTGATAATATTGCACGAGTGACAGGTGCAAAACGCAATTTGCAAAATCAATGCCCGGTTGCATTGGAAGCCGGACGTATGTGTGCTATGCTATGGGATGCGATGCGATGCGATACGACGCGATGCGTGCGCCTGAATGAGATCGAAATACGGTCAGGTCTGATCCGTTACGATTTTACTCCACTGCTGATCCCCACCTTTCAACGTCGCGTCGTTAACACAGACTCCGCGGAACGTATAGTCGCTTAAGAAACGTCGAAATGATGTCTCACGGACGAAAATATTTCTCCAAAAATAATAAGCCTGAATAAAACGGGCCTTGAGCCTTGATTCCCTAAGAAAATCGTTCGAAATATTGAATTATGTAAGTTATAGACCAGCGTGAGTCAGCTGGTCACGAGACGTACCAAGGACAAATGAACCTTGATATTTGGGAAAAACGTTAGGAACTCTTCGATCTAAAATTAAACTGCTTTATTGCTCAGCCTTTCAGATATGAATTTCTCATTTTTTCTTCTGCCCTTTCTTCTGAATAAAACAACCTTGCCCCGTGGATTATGCGGCCATTGTCTGCAGTTGACACGGACGAGTTGAATCGCCCAATAAGCATAATCGAAGATCGGAGATAAAACCCGGCTCTTAAATTCGTAGAAAAATTTTCAAACGGCTTGTACTAGTTTATTCATTAATCTGATAGACGTATATGAACAGATAAGAGTTAGTTTTCAAGTATTCTAAATTTGTTCAATATCCAGAGCGATTTTCATTGCCTAAAATATTATTTAAGTAACTTGAACGAATTTCATGACGACAGTATAACGTACGAAGGACTGCGGTAGATCCGTATTATTAACAGAAGAAAAAATAGCCCACACTACGCGTATAGACGAGTGAAAATACGTTAATTGCATAAAACCATTTAGTAGTTAGTTTAATTCGCGCTAAATTAATTCTTTAATTGTATAAACTAGACTATTAGAGGCCTCGGGTAAGATAACGGCTAAGCTGGTCTAAAAATAATCGAAACATGACCGTATTTCGATGGAAGAATCACGTCCTACAGTAACGAGTAAAAAATTATTCCCTACGCGCGCAATGACGATTAAGGATTTTCAAATCACATCAAGGCTGATCCCCCGCCCCCTCCCACCCCACCCCCCAGGGTTAACGATCCACAGTTATATTAATTCCGAAAAATAACGAGGATGGTTTAAGCTGGGTAGGAAGAAAATTCTCCATTTGTGAAACTACCTAGCCAGGCGTTAGGCGTTTTCACACATCAATCGATATAACACTTAACGAGAAACTTGCTCTTAGAAAATCCGAGCCACACAATTCACCGATGTCGAATGACTCGTTTGGAAAACACTTTATTTCACCCGCATTATACCCTGTCACAGGTATTTCAATTTTACGCATTATAGGGCGCATCACCTGCAGCCAGGCTCTCTGTCACATCACGATAGGTGCCAACCACGACGACGAGATTGTACGGAAACCTGCGGGGGCGTCGCGGCGGCAGCGGCGTGACTCTGGTCTCTAGGCGTCGCCGTGTGGCGCCACTAGAAATACCGACCCTCAAATAGCGGGAAATATTTGAACGAGATTATCATTTGAAATCAACTATTTTCCCGCCGTCTCCATTCAAATCTATAAGACGCTGATGATCGAATGATAGATGAAAATAATATGTCGAAATCATTCTGGAAAAAGCGTAGAAAAATCGATATCCCATACTATTATTTTCTTTTTAAGATCATTAAATTTGTGTGAATTTTTTCGAAAATTAGAATAATTGCGTTTTTCAGATAATTGAAACAATACGTATATATATATAAAATGTTTCACGTGGAACACCCAATGTATAAAAGAAATGTATTTCTTTCGGTAGTTTTCAAGGCGAGAACTATCACATGTTGAAATATGGGGAAAAAGTGAAATGGTCAGCGTGACAGACTCGGTGACTTTGGTATGGAAAAAGATGCATTTATAAAACTAAAACTGTTAATTAAGTCGATTATTGGATTTCAAGATTTTGAACTTTTGATACAGTGCAAGTTCTTTTATAAGTAACTTTCAAACGGTAAAAATTGGTGCAAAATTATCGTCAATTCTGTGAGTATAACTGCAGTCGCATGTCAAGCTGAAACTTTCCCGACTATATATTCAACATCGGATCGCTTATCTTATCTTATCTCAGAAGTATCGACGACACGCGTGAAAAGCGCTCGAACCTGTATAAAAGTTTTATATAATTTCATTAGAAAACGAGGATGAAGTGAGTATCTCGTACATAACGAAAGAAATTCGGAATTAATATCTTTCCTATTTGATATAGTCTAAATCCAACGACCAATCAGTCCTATAATTTGAAATATTATTGAATCCTGATGACAATTTTTGCGGAATAAAATGAATAAAGAACGATTTAATAATTTTTATCAATGTTTTAAATTCCACCACGAGATCTGGATTTTCCGAGAGTCTGTTAAGATCGAGTATGTTAAAACCTGGAGAATAAAGAACCAGAGAAAACCACCGGAATAAGTACCTACTACCTGCACTTAGACTGGGGATTCTGAGAGTAGGTACTAAGGAATGCTTATTCTTAGTTCACCTCCTTCGCATGCAATCGCGATCGAAGTGTGACCAAGTTGCGTGACAATTGTTCAGGGCAAAGGTTACGACCTTTTAAATTTCATTTCTATTAAGTTAAAGAAAAGAATCAACTATAAACGAAATTCACTTAGAATGTAGAAATGCGATTTCTTGCGGAATTTGTAAAATTAAGACTTGAAAAGGCTATCAGTGATGTAAAAAAAAAAAAAAGAATACATGGCTAAATTTATTTTCACTGATATCGATGATGATTTTAAAGATTTTTTATCTGCGATTAGTTTTATCGACTGTTCAAGTCTTCGGCAAGAGTTTCATAGTAATTACCGACGCTTGAACTTGTTTAATATACAATTTGCACCGCGAATGACATATTGATTTGGACTTCCTGCCTGCAATCTGCGAAAAATAAAACTAAAACTAAACGAGCTATTTGCCATCATATTACCATTATTTAGCAATTTTTCGAAGTATGTATACTGTATAATATTGTTGTGGCGACTAGCTTTTAGCACCTACGACACATCGCTAGTATTGATAAGCTTATCTAATATGACGAAGTGCAATAGCTAATAAACCTATAGAATAAACGTACATATACATACATTGGAAATATTCTAATTTAAAAAGTCCATAAAAGGGTCAAGTTTTAGGTAAAAGTATGTACACGCATAACATACGCAATATACATCTCCTATTCCTCACATATCCTGTGCGAATTGTATTTTTGACTCGTGGAAATATTGCCTCAGAAGATTTTATCCGGAGTTCATTTACACGGAATCGCATGATAAATAAATATATCATATATGTTATCGCGTATTATGTACCAATTATTCAGCGGGTGATTCATTTTAATTTATTCATATTATATGATATGCAATTTTAAGCCGTATAAGTAAAGAGGATGCTGCATGATTAGGGTCTATGACGAATATGTTCATTTCGCGTTGTGATAATGCAAAAAGAATTATTATCCGTATAATAATGAAGGAATTTTTCAATTGAGGTGGATCAACCACTGGAATTAGTTTCAGAAATCAAATACATAGATTAATAAAAATAAATAAATAAATAAAACTGTAATTCATGTGCGAACTATATTATAATCATTAAATTTGTCAACGTTATGTATAACTTGTTTGGAGGAAAAAATGATGCGATAAATAATTTCTTTCAAATATATGGAAACTGATTTCTTTCCAGTGTTTGAAATCCCTGAATTTTTATTTCACTACATATAAACGGTGAAATTATGTTGATCAACTCACCTGCCATAGGACGCGTTGCTGCGCTTCGTGACATAGTTTTGGCCCCAGTAAGACAGTAGTATAGGATTGATAAGGTATTAAGGAATCGCGTTTTACGGACGGATCGCAGATATGTTGAAGGTATAAAATGCACCCTCTCAAGTAAATTCTGGGGCAGTGAGAGAGTGTCGTAAAAAATGCTTCATCAATTATCTCGTTAATATAATACCGGGTTAAAAATGTACTATAAAATATATCGATATAATTACTCGGCTTTTGTCTATGAAAATAATGATTTAAATCGTAACCAGCACTGCCAGCAGTGCAGAAATCTTCCCTTAAGAAAATACGGGCTCTAATCTCCTGCAGGGTATAAAAAATTCGATCGTCTCCCGGACGATCAATGTATAGGCACAAATTGGTAGACCGCGGTCGAATGGACCGTGATTTTATTTCACTATAGTTACGTTTACGCCAGGTTAATTTACTACAATTAATTAACGTTATTGGGGATGATTCCCAGGCTGATGATTGGGTTCCTCCAACAGTTACGTTGGATATTCGGCGGCGAGGTAATGCGCGGGTATACGACGAGGGGGGTTTGGGGGGTGTTTTGGAGGTGTCCATGTGGTGGGGTAGCTGGTCACCTCCCAAGTATCCCTCCTACCCTGACCCTCTTTATCTCGTCGCCCCAGCTCCTGGTTTCAAGTCTCCGAAGCTGCAGATCTGCGTCGTCGCTTAGAGCCGTAGCCTTCGCGCTAAAAACACAAAATTCAAATATATTTATCGACATGTGTGATTGTACACCCAGAAAGAAACGGGATTGAAGTAAATTTTCAAATTTTCGCTCAAAAATTTCCACAAAGAATCTCACTTTTTTTTTCTTATAATTCTCAAGTTTTTTTAAGAGCACATCAATCGTCGAAACTTTTCAAACTTTTTAGTGAATATTCTAAAATCACTCAATTTCAAGTCAAGCCACCACCTTAAAGTTTTTTTTTTTTGTTGCGATCACGCAACTATAACTTCTTTTCTAAAAAAAATTTCAAACAATTTCGTAACTATAAAAATGAATGTCTATAAAAAGTACGGGAATGTAAAATATTTCCCAAAAATTTCAACGAGTTTCGCCGAACGGTAGAGGTAAGTAGCTGTACCCTAGACGAGAACCAATTTATTCTCCGGTGCGGAATTTAGAAGAGAGACTGATGTCTCGGATTAAAAACTAAAAGAGTAGTTATATATCTCTGGAATAATTGGAATTTAAAGCAGTCATTCTTCGTCAAATGAATGGCAAAAAAAAGGTCGTGCAAGATGAGATAACTTTCTTTTCTTTTTTTTCTTTAAATTTTTTATTCTTTTCTTTTTTCAGGAATCTTTCTTGTATTTCGGGCACAAAGTGAAACGAATTTTCGGCCAATTTTGGCGAAATTTAAACGCTAGTCTAAACCTGGATATCATAGTGCAGCTATGAGCTGAGAGAAGAAATGTTGTTTCGTTAGAAGAAACCTCGTTAATTTTTTTGTTAAACGGTATTGATTTGATTCGACAAATCCCATTTCTTCGTGAGGACATAGATACCAGTCAGCCAAATAATTACAGTTATATCTGCCCACTGGTCATCCGACCGTTATAAATGAATGAGTTCATAGCTACCCTTACATATGAATAATTTTCGTTATTTTCCGCGTAAAGAAATCCGTATTATTCCTATATTTAAAATCTTTTAAATGAACTTTTTAATGAGATTGGAATATCGTTTCCCCGAGTTTCTTTTTCCTCCTGCAGTCTGCTGCAATGTCGTAACGTTAACACTATATACAACTTTGCCCTGAATCAATTGTGTGAGTTTATCCTTACAGCCCACAGCAACAATCAAGTTCTAGACTTGAAAGGAAACGGAGCAAAAAAATAAAAAAATAAATAAAAAGAGGAAAAAAATCTACTAAAATCGCTTTACGACGATCACCTGACGAACTGAGTGACACTTAAAGTGGTAACTACGCTCGTTCGACTACGTCGTAACCTTGGGCTATCGCGGCATCGAATCGTCTAACCGTAACAAACACAACGATAATTTTCATCGAGCCAAAATTAAGCTGATCAATTCGGAACACGATCATTATTTTATATGGTCAATAAATTGATTATTCTTAATCGAACAAGAATTCCCGCCTTTCCTTTGCCTGGACATCATTACTGTTCTGACAATCGGAAGAACAGGAAAAATAAAATCGCAGCACGGACTTTACGCGGCTTAGAAAAACCGATAAATATTTTTTCAATTAATTTTAATCCGCTTTTTTTTATATTTTGTTACCTGTGTCATTAATGTATCTACTAATTTCAGGTATGTATCAAAGGCACAGGGGCTAATTGAGACTACATCAATAGTGTAAGCATGTAGTCACACGATACCACACTGAAATGATCGGTCATGGCTATTTTCGCTGTGCTAAACCCACGAGTACGACGTTGAAACAACAGAGTTTGCGAGACTGCGGAATCGAGGTATTCGAAGGTTGGAAAATGATCGAAAAATATCGAATCGAAAATACCGGCTGCAGTCTAGTAAATTCCTTCGAATCGCAGAATATAGAATTAGTTGGTTACAGTTTTCAGAATTATTGAAGAATAAAAAAAATTTCACAATCCCCGTCGAAGATTTTTTAAACAAAATTTTCAACAAAGGTGTTAAAGAGCCTATAATACAACGAACAAAGCAGCCACTCTGACAATGAGATGCTCAATCAAGGATTTAAACTATATAAAAGAAGAGAAGGACTCTCAAGAATTTTTTTTTTCTCTTTTTTTTTGTTCCCTTTTTTTTCGCACTGCGGTCATTTGCGAGCACGTATAAACTCTGAGATTTTTTTTTAAAACATCGTATAAGAGAGACGAATTTTTCAAGTAAACGGTTCTAACAATATAAGAAAAAATTCTATGGCAAGGTTCGACAGGATGTGGTGGTAAAAGCCAAAGGATATCCCATTCATTGGTCAGATACCGTTGATAATATATATATATGCGCAATTATATCCTGCGGTTATTTGCGGAAATTACACGACGTGTGGCGTAATGTGTATAACGCGTCTCATTTCATTACGACTTATGTGTTGAAATCGAGGGAAATTATTGTTTTCAATTATTTGGCTGGAAAGTGGGGAAAAACTGTTATCAAGGAATTCAAATACGTATACGTCGTGTTTCTTTCTTCCCGATCGAAATTATATAGGCATAGGTTATACCTATGCCTAATTCGTTCCGGGAATGAATAATTAGCGTGAAATTTTCCTTTACTTGGTTGTTAGAAAAGAATTTTTACCTCAGATAAGAAAAAAGAAAGAATGTTTTTTATTTCTTCTTTCTTTTTCTTGATCATTTTGTCGCACGCGATAAAACCAATCACTTTTTGACTCGAACACTAGGCCATTCTGTTCGTCTTCAGGGTGTGTCCTGGCTTCTTTATATATACGTCGTCGTCATCCTTATCAAAGCCCGTAACTTCGAGACGCACCCAGGCATTTTATTCGGATAGGAGAATGAAAATCTTTGTCAAAATACGTTCTGAATAAAATCTGTACGTAACGAAACATCGAAAGAAACCCTTGTACGTTAAAAGCTGTTCAATATATTATAATGCCGTGATTAGACACGCGGGTGATTGACTGAGCAACGTAAAAAAAAAAGAGTTTATCAACTTCAAACGGTTCCTCTCAAATCATTGTTCTGCTTTGAGGCTTTGTTACTACGTGGAATACTTAAAGAAAATTTGATTTGAAGAAATTTGGAGGAAAATCCGCAAACGAATCGTGTTCAATCTCATTCCCGGAAACACTAGACCCCAAAGCTGAAGAAGTTCGAAAAATTTGAAACGCATAATATTCGCTCTTGCGATTCTATATTCTATAGAAAATTAAAGAGATCCGAGTGTTTCGCGTCCTGAACCTCGGTGCTTGATAGTTACCCTAACTACTGTGAGATATATTAGCTTCGTACGATGGGTAAACGTCAAAAGTTCACGGCTATAGAAAATATTGACCGAAAGAATAATAACAGGTATTACCAGTAAATAATTGAGGCGCGTTTAGTGTCGTGTATTTAACCTACGCAGCAATGGATACAGTACATAATCCGTATCTGCCATCATGTCATTGCTGAATGGATAAGTTCCCCGCAAAAAGCTAATTGTAAGATTAATTAATATTTATTGCACGCGCCGACAACGTCGAGGAATCAGTAATTTCCAAGTCATAGACGAT
This sequence comes from Rhogogaster chlorosoma, assembly GCA_944452935.1. NCBI lineage: Eukaryota > Metazoa > Arthropoda > Insecta > Hymenoptera > Tenthredinidae > Rhogogaster > Rhogogaster chlorosoma. The sequence goes on from OX101797.1 coordinate 27,979,229, forward strand.
TTGGATTGACCGATCGATCGGCAATTAAATTTTTTCGGAACTTTACACGTGAATTAGAATATATTGAAACTTCAATTATCCCATTGCCGGTAGACGAGGAACACAATCGAGCTGCTTACTTGATTAGGTCCGTTAATCAGCGTTGTTTCCTCTTCGTGGCATTTGTTTGTAAATTATTGACATTCTAAGTCGATAAGCCGCCGGTTTTTATCGTGCTGAATGAAATCAGATGAAATCAAATCAAAAACTGACGTCCATAGGTATCACAAGTTCCGGTGATGTTTGAATTATTAATTATTGATTAGCAATCAATTCCCGATTTACTAGATAGACACAGTGAATCGAACAATCTACGATTCGCGAATGGCCAACAATTCAATGTTGTCCCTCGACGTGTAGGTAGGTACAGCAATTCTGCTTCTATCGATCGCACAATCATCGAACTACCTCATATTATCTTTGTATAAATAATATTATTGGCACACTTTGCTTCTTCGTATTTCTTCCATTCTCAGATTGTGATGGTTTAAATCCTTTCTTACGTTGATCAACAATCCTCATCAACCAGCGGTATTATATCCACACGTAATTTGCCGCAAGTAATGAATACTCTTCCCAATTTCATTCTACACATCGATTACAATTCTTTAATTTAGGGTTTGCGATATCGAATAATTTTCGACACGATAAGTAAATTCTAAATGATTGCAAAAATCGCTGTATGTTCTTTCCTCCGACAGCGTGAAACCTGCGTCTGCAGAATATTATACTGGTACCGTAGGTAATCAACGTTTATACCTATATACAACGCATAATTTAATACCCCTGATTGTGGCAAGAGCCTTAAACTGTTTCGCAATGATATCTAATAGTATTTACGTAAGATTACACGTTTATGTATAGCTATTTACTATTTAATCCGTGACGAGACTTAAGGCTGTAGAAAATAGAGAGAAAAATCATAGATCGCAAGGCTGTAGAGATTAAGAGCTTCTTCTATCATTTTCCCTTTTTTCGTCAATAATCGCTCCAGACTTTCCCAAACTTTGTTCTCCTGACAGACACTCATATCATTTGTGCATTCAGAAAAAGCCCAGTTGAACTTTTGAATCGCTGGATAAATGGAAATTCGCATATATTTTGTTGCATTGAAATCGCAACCACGAAAGTTACATCGTCATCAAATAATTACCTTATCGCTATGTAACCCAATAGTAACATCCGCTGGTTGGAATCATGAGAACTGGCAGTTGCGCCAATAGTCATCTCATAGCACTCTCAGCACTATACGATCCTCGCCTTAAATCATTGTTTAACATCGGAATGACTAATTCCCCAGTGAGAATTAGTCGGATTGAACTAATGAAAATTAAAAGTGGCGGTGTTTGGTTTGATCCTGTACACCACTCCTTGATCCTCCCGCGAGGTTCACACGCGTTTTACTTTACCCCGAAGACTTCGATCCTACAAATTGGACAATTGCCGTGACTATTTGCTTCGATCTGTTCTAAACGTAACTAATATGCTTATCAAGAATGCCCGAAATCCTATGATTCTTTTTCTTTTTTTTTTTATTCGTCATTCTTCAAGCGAATTTATCCAGCGATATTAGGCTCGTGGCAAATGCTGCCATCAGTTATTCGGGTAAGAAAATTAGAGATGTGGCGCCGACGTATAGATCAGAAGTCTCGTTAGATACGACGGATCGAGCTTGTGCCATTTTAGTGACAAATTCGAGACGGAACATCAACTTGACGTAATCAGAACAGTCCATAAACTTCAACTAATAGTTGGGACGAGTTCTAGGTGCATTTGTACAACGAGTAACTGCGAAAACATTCTGAATTTTGAAGATCAACGATTTTCAATTTCACGTAGATTCCAATTTCTATCCGTCCGCTCGCATCTTAATTCTAATTCTTCAGATATATAGGTAGCTGAGACCTAGAGACCCGTTTCTTCCCACATACACTAACCGGATAACAGGAAGTCAAGCTACAGGATGTAGACTGATGCAATAGCAGCGAGCAAGATGGAACCAAAACACTATTCATTTATAATACGATTAAATTTCAAATTTGTATATATATATCACAAATTCATATTATCATACGTTCAGTAGAAGATCAAATTTTGCCAGGATAAAATCTGAAAAAATTTCTCGTCCATTACAAGTGGTTGTATATATTTTTAATTGCATATAATAGCAAACAGTCAAGAGGTTAAAAATATTTTTAACAAAGATATACGACTATGGAAAGCAGTAGTATGGCATATCTATAATCAAGCTGTTTTTAAGGCAAGAATGATGTTTTCAATACTATAGCCAAAGGCCAACAGCGAGTACTGAAAAATTATTCGAGCCTAAAAACAGTTTACAAGCATGCCACGTACATTATTTTCTAAATTGTCACGGCAACAGAACTAATTGTCGCATATTATAACCGAAAGATTATTATCTATTTAGAATAGCCTAGTATATAGATAAGACTCGTAGTGATCAATGTCACTGTGAACGTAAAAGATTATACGTATTCGCACAGCATTCATTTGCACTTGGTGTGAGTAGAGCTTTAGATCGCAAGAACTTTGTCGTGCGTATAACAAGGCCGAGATGTTAATTGAGTTAACGCTTCGTGCGTTGATATTGTATATAGCGCAGATATGTCACGTGTGCAATAATTCACAACCGACAATATCTGTCCCTCAGTACACGCAAATATCTAAAAAGAAGATCAGAAATACCTAAAAAAAAAAAGAAGTAATTATAGAATATATTCTTCCTGCTCCACGACCTTTCGTAGCTATACCAGTTTCCCATTTCGTCGTAATGCTTGAACACCTTTTGATAACGATTGAAATTATTGAAATTGATAGGAAAGCACATAGTTTCCTAGTTGCTGAGAATAGTATGGAAACTAATGCTCAAATAGAAGAACGAGTCTCCGGGCTTTAATCTTTGGGCATGGAATTATTTGTTCCTTGAACTTTGACCCGGCGTGCAACTCCAGTCTCGGACGATGTATTAAGGATAGTAGAGATTAAAGCCTTAAGCCTATAGATGGAAATTTCCAGACGCTTCAAAAACGACTAGAAATACAATGGCTAATGAAGTTCGCGATAGTTTGTTTCGTTTCTGAATGAAAGAAGAGAGGAAATTTCCAAATTTATAAGTCTGAGGACTTTGGTTGCCCTAATTTTCCCAAAGAGTTACGGTCATACCCGGCTCCCAAGGTCGACGAGTGTCGATTAAGTTCACAAAGCATTTCAGTCGTTAACGTTACTCTTGAGTTTGTCGCATGCGTTGTTAATTACAGAAGGCACTTAGCTACTACTTACATCAGAATAACCAGTGTAACGAACAACCGGGCAGAGTTTGAGCCGCGACCCCGTGCCTTGGGCAAAACTGGGTCAAACCGAGCGGAGCTTTTACTTTGATTAAAAGGTGCGTTTTCATTAAAACTGATGCTACGATAGAAAAGTGATCGCGCACGTCGTTTAATGACTTAATTTTACGAACTAAACTCCCCGTCAGTAAAGCAGGCACTTAATTTTACAAATTGTAAAGATATACGATACCAAGAAACTCTATACGCTCTCGGCGTCTATATCAGTCGATTACTAATCCGCGAGTTCTTCGGAATTATTTCATACAAGTCTGATTCAAAATTCGTTCGACATATTATGTTTATGGTATATTATAACGAAAATTGAATGTGTACAGGTACTAATTTTCGTTGAACTTTAACCCTAGCGAACCACTGCACATGGTCTCTCAGGAGCAAGAAATTTTGATGGGTATTCTATTGTATCGACGAAAGTAGTGGCCCAATGGACACGTAATGTGTTGTATGTCTAATTCAGGACGTGATTACTTTTTCAGAATTGCAGCCGGGGCCGATTTAGGGTTCTCTGTCTTCAAGAAATATTATACAATCCATGACGACGATTAATTATTCAAACTGGAAGAATTATGCATTGGTGATAACCGCCCATAGGGTGAAAAAAAAAAATTAGTCTCTTAGTTTTCGACGCGTGTTAGAGAACAATTCGTTCAATTCTCTCTATCCTCAAAGTCACATATCGCGATGTACATACGTTATTATATCGCCGGATCAATTTTTGGTGCACATTATTATACCTGTTTTAATCTAATTCCTCTATAGTAGAGTCAAAATATTCATTATTCGTTACGTGTAGGAAATTATTTCACACGCGATCTATACTCTCGGTTAAAAATTTTCGCGATCAGTATAGGTATACAAACAGTAAAAAGACAACGAAAAAATATCATCAATTATTTGAAACAAACTATAAGATTTCTCATAGATCAAAAATATCACCGAAATTATTTTTCTGAATTATTTTCAGCGTGTCGATTGGGTTTTCCCTGATTCATTATATTATACCGTATAATAAATCGAGATTAATAATTATTGGAGTATTAACGTAAATAATTGTCCAAAATCGCGGCAAATGGTCAGCCCTCGATCAGCGAGAAGATTAAAATTTCGAACGAGCTCATACACGCGTAGGTATATATGGACAAGACTTCGAGTATTCTGTTACGAGGTAGAAACTGGCTATTTAAACATGATCACCGTAGCAAACGATGACTGGCAGATAGAAAAGACGGCTCTTATCGTATTATCAGGATTGTTTTACAATGTGTGGTGTACTTCAATAATATAGCATAGCTCGGAGTACCGCAAGATATATATCTATATCATAGTTATGTAGATACACATCGCTGCATTACACCGAGGTAGATATTATACATTTGCCTTATCATTATCGTACATGTATTTGCGTAGATTTATACACACAATAATGTGAAGAAAAAAAAAAGAAAAAACGCCGAGTCAACCAAGAGAGCAGATAGGCTGCATGAATACTGCAGCAGAAACTTGCCAATTTTCAAAACTATGTATCTGGGGTCATAATTCATAGCCGAGAACTTGCCTGGGCGTTTAATATATTTCAAGCCTAGATATGTGGTACTGTCTTCTATTCAGGTATTGAATTTCAAGGAAAACATACAGACATCGGTTTGTCGTACGTGTTAGAATACCTGGCGAATTACCCAATTCTAGGAATAATAATAAAAAAGAATGAAAAAATATGTTAAACAAAACCACTATATTATGGCGCCCGCGCCCGCATATTTAGTTGCGGATAAAAACGTACATTTAATCACAATCGTCACGAAAACTCTTCGCTCAACTGTCTATATAGGAGTTAACCAAAAGAGATGAACGAAAAGAGATTATAAATCCGGAAGTTCAATTTTTCAAAAGAATCATCAGATTTCGGTGAAAACAATTTGTTTTTTGTTTTTTATTTCTTTTTATAAATTCTCGTCCATCGAAGATCTCGTTCTCCCCACGTCTACAACTTTCCGCCGATTCTTCATAGAGCCCTGATTTTTCATCGCACGGGCATCAACCCGGCTTCGTATCGTGTTATCAGTCGGTACCCTGGCTCTGATCATCGCAGATTAACATTAAGACGTAGCATGCCAGTGCCTTAGCGGATTAATGATTAATCCAAAACGTTAGTACACGAAAGCTCTCGATTTTGCTGAATTGACCATCAACCCAACTCCCAATTAATTATTCAGCTCCGGGTTAAATTTACAGATATATGCCCTGCAGGAATAGCAGCTCCACTTTCTTGTGGACAAAACGCGGTTCTACTAGCTTATCGTTAGCTATTCTATCGATGCGTTAGAAGCAGTGGATTAAAAACGGTTGAATCCACTTTTAGAAAATTTTCCAACAAATTAAAAAGCGAGTGAAATAAAATTTCGTTTCAATTTTCAGGGTAAAAAAGTTTCCAATCCGTTTTTCATCGACAGATTTTCGGATGTCTTTTTCCGGGGTGTTATTCGTCGCCTTTCAGTATAGAATAATTATTTTTAAGGATTAGTTTGGCGCGAATTTTGTTGTTTTTGTTCAAATCTGGAATCGAGATCAGATTTCTGTCCTTTGGATTTGTTGTTGGCTTCGATCCTCGAAATACAAAAGCGACAGGAAAGTAGTACTTCTCTTACCCGCCAATTTCAGATAAATAGCCGAAGAAGAAGACGGGAAAAATCGCCGGAGTGTTGTTCGCGTGTAACGCAGGCATTACCCTAGTACCTACTCGCCGTTCGTTTCATTACTTATACATACATACAAAAGAGCCATAAAGCTACGCCAGAAGAACGTAGTATAATATGTGATATACAAGGTGGCAGCAAGCCATGGCAATTTTGTAATTAAAATTGTTTCCATCAATCATGAAGATTCCGATCATACAAACAAATTTCCAAGTCGTATAAGAGATCGGAAGTGAATTTTCTTCGATAGAATATATACCCATCGATTTTAGAGACTGAATAATGCTTTCGAAAATTATCATTTCACCGCGCTTGCCTTTAAGATATATTTAATCAACAAGCGATGATAAAATCATGATGAAATTTACCGCACAGTTTTTCAGATGAGAAAGTCATAAGTTAACACAAGATTACGTATACACGCGTGAATATGTGTAACGTTAAATGACTTTGGTGAAAATCTTAGACAAGCGTTTTAATCTCATGACAATAATGAACTCGAGTGAACTGGTGTTAGTCTTTTCGGAGCGCGCACGCGTTGAACTTCTCTATTCTGATTGTGGGTGAACAAATTCAACATTAAATTGTTACACTGTACCTCTCTCTCTCTCTCTCTCGTTTTACCTCTCTCGGGATTTGGATGCAGGCTGTGATATTCTATCTCCTTGTATAACAGAACGAGGTTGCAGCTGGCGATAATTCACCCGTATATTTAAACTTTGAGTGTTTTTCACACTGGTTACTTGTGTCGTTTTTTTATTCAATTTTTCGTAAATTGCGATAATTGCGAACGTTGACTGAAAAATTGTCATTCCTTTTTCCAACCTCGTTGAAAATGTATGAAAACTGAAAGTAAATTCTAGATAAAGAAAAGAAAAGAAAAGAAAAAAAAAATGATAAGATCGAACTTCTTATACTTTCGCACAATCTCAAAGTTTCTTCACCCCTTTTTTATATCATGACTAACTAGTTGCTCTCCGTTAACTCGCCGCTCTTTCCGTCGCTAATACGACGGAATATATGCGAAGGCGTTGAACGCGACGCGGCAACTATACGCTAGGCGATGCGGCACGGCGTCGACGTCGTCAACCTCGTCAACGTCAGCGTCGGCGTCGTTGTTACGATCCGTTCAGGTGCTCGCGTACCGCTCGACTGAAGTCTACAAGCAATGCTATCGGACTAGGTATAGTATTATGTACGATACCCCAAGCGTCGCGACGCCTTCGATATACGTGTGCAAAGTAGTCAAAGAACCGAGCCTCTATTCAAATCATATGAATAATCGATGCGGGCGGATAAAAATGAAGAAAAATTTCGTTAATCGTTGAAATTTGCATTCGCATTCGCAATCGCGAGCTTTTGCGAGTAAGAATCATCTCACGGATGTATACAGGGTGATTCAGGTTGAGTATGACCATAAGGGTGGTCCTTAGAATACATAGGGTCTGAAAAAAAATTCATGATGGATCCTGTCAAATCGGCTCCAAACGGTGACAAAAAAATTCCCCCAATTTTTTCAGACTTTTAGTTGCTTTTGCTAGTCTCCTTGTTCAGGCGGTAATTTTCGGATGACCGAAAAACATGCTTATTCAAAAAATCGATAATCTCGAATATTCAGTGAGATTCATCTTTTGCCTCACAATCAGTAAAAAAATCACAAATTAGGTATCTCATGAGAATCTTGTGCTGTATTAAATTAAAGGGAAGTCCATTTTCATCGAAAACTAGAATCTTTTAAGTAGGAACGAAGATCAAAAAAGTTTCATGGTACAAATCGTCAGTGAATATCGTTAAGTTTTCTTCTGGTTCAAAAAAGGGGAGATTTCTGAAAAAATGTCAACTTGGTTTGTCGTGGATTTCATTTTGTATACTTCAACGAAGACAGGGAGACGAAGGGAATGAAATAAAAATCTGAAAAAATTAGGGAATTTTTTTTGTCACTGCTTGGAACAGATTTGACTGCAGGATCGAACATGAATTCTTTTTCAGACCCCAAATAAGGATCGTCCTAATGACCATATTTTGAGGGTAGAATCCTCGTGGGGGTTCAAAACTGAATTTTGTTCACCGAAAATTTGAATCGAACAATTTTCTGGGCTAATTTCAAAGCCTCCGCCCTCAAGTTCGCGTGGCTATGTTTTCAGATTTTTCAAATCTGATGATCGATAAAATATTAGGTTCATTGAATTCGGCTAACGTAAGCAAAGCGTTGGGCTATAGAATGTTAGCTGCATGGAGTAAAACGGTGTCAATGAATCTCTTCCACCTTTCCAATTCCTCTCGCAAGTTCGTGTAGAACTTTTATTCATCTAATAAAGGCATTAATTGAAGCCCTGGAATGGAAAAAAGAACATTGGACTTGGTCTTTGCGTACGTAATATCTATGGCTTCAACTCCATCCCATCGACAAATCTTGAGGATAAAAAACCGAGACGACGCGACGATCTACCGCAGGATCGTCGAATTCCCGTTTTTCCCTAAGCTAAGAATTAGCGCGAAGCGAAGCTTTTTGGTGCTGAAAATAGGGTATCAGTTAACTCGAAGGAAAGCCGAAGGCCACCGACTTGGCTCTCGTCTTCTCCTTGCCCATTTCCGGCCATTTACTTCCGGCTAGAGCGTTGCGTGTTCGCATGGATCACTACTAACACAAATTTCTAAGTCTCGTGTACCCAGTGGCCTCGAAGCAAAGAAATACAACGAGGCATCGACCTTTTCATTCGCTATTCCAAACTGAGAGCAAGAACCCACCTGCGACCTAAAAATTGACAAATTAGCAACGCTAACGGTCAACAATGATTCACGAGCTTCACCGTTATCAGCATCGACTATGGCACTGGCAGAAATCACTTTTACACATTTTAATCTCACTCGTATTAATCCCGAGAGACTAGGAGAAAATAAAAATGTATGAAGTGAATTTTTCATTCGATAACATGTTTCGACGTCGTATCCATACAGTGGGACATGTTTTTCTTACAATGTGATTAGGAACACGGAAAACCCGTGACCACAGTCAGTCAAGGCAACAGCGCAAGTTTATCTAGCTAATGCTTGTTTGTGCTCGTATATCGGCAAGATAGAATCAGAAATGGGCTTATCTACATAAATCTACTATTTCTACATACATCTGCGTTGCGGAGTACACCACATGTCATCTAAGCACACTAACGTGTCGAAAGTATTGCTAATAACGCAAAGCCTCCCCGTGACGGGACGCATAATAGTTTTTTCACGATTTTAACAATTCACAATCCCCCGAGGGTGCAATAACGCGGGGGTTTCCTGCTGCCCTTAATATTGTTAAAGGTAAGTTTGACATTTGGCAAAATGTCGAGCCGCGGCATTTGTCCTTCCTTTTCCCAAATTGTCACTGTATTATATTACCTATACCGTTATTCCTCGTCGTCATGAGAATCTACTGCTGCAATGCATAATTATTCGAATGCCTGTTGGTTGCTTATTTTTTTAAATTTTTTTCGAAAATTTCACAACCGCCGAAAATCTGCCGGTTTCAATCTCACTTTCACTTTCTCAAGGACTCATATTACGGTTTTATGACGTATGAAAATTATACTACCTAGATATTATCGTACCGCAGTACGTGGTACGTGGTCTAGAATTCTAGAGTACGAATTTGTGATTGTAATGATTTGTTACATCAATTGCAGCATTCTGAAGTCGCTGTTGCTTTTTACGTAATTCAACGTTACGTTATGTCTATACTCAGATATATATATTACGACCAGTATTCACCTTCGGAATAAGCTAGCAATTTCCTTTGTGAATATATGCGAAAGTTAAAAAATTATTATTTTTTGAAGAAAAAAAAATTGCTCGACTTTTTTTGAATATTGAGTTGCGATTGGTCAAGTGAGAAGAAAAACTTATTCTTGTCAAATTTCCGAACCATTTTATCGCCGACAAAAGATTCACACGAAATACTAACAATAGAATTTAGTCAGACGCTTAGGATGGACCAAACATGTGGGCGATGAGGAAATACGAGTGTCATAGCGAATGTAGGTCATAGTGAAATCGAATTCGAATAATAGGGCCGGAATATAAGTGGACTAAAGTATAGACCACGATATCGCGAATTATATGAAAAGAAAAAGAATATTTGGCAGAAGGACAAAAACCCTGGCCTCGTGTCCGGCAAGAATCATATATAGCGTTAAATCAAAGTAAACGATTTTTTTTCGATTCAAATCACCGAAAATTTCCATTACCAGATTTTCGGCTTGTATTCGCGGTTCGAAACCGCGCGACAAGAAAAAAAAAACTCGCGATGAAATGGCATCGTTCGATCACCGTGTGATGAACCCTAATCGATCAATGATAGCCACTCGGGAATTGTAATCGGTTGAAAGTATATGAATATGTGGAAAATGTCTAGAATCGAACACCCTGTACTTATGCAAATTTTTCAAATCGATTGACAACGAACTGCAGCTATGCATATACCTATACCTACGAGTGAATTGTAGCAATCTTCACCGCGTTGACCGCTAGCTCGATTTACACTATGAAAAGTAACAGTTGGTTTTTGAATAAGGAATGACCTAGACGGCGGCGCTACTACGTTGAATAGTATCTCTGACAATGAGTAAGGCTGTATAAAAAGGAAAGTGATCCCTTGCCCTTCATTCGAGGAAAAAACATCCAATTAAATCGAGTTCTAACAAAGTCTTTAAGATTTTAAAAGACATAGGACGATTTGCATCACCAAATATTTTTTGATTTTTGTTCAAAGATTGTTGTATACGGTGAACAAATCTACTCCCCTTTAAATTAATATACGTTTCTCATTGAATACCCCGAAGATCTTTTTATTTTCATTGAAAAGAAGATAAATTTCACACTGAATTTTCGAGATTATGCATTTTTGTTTTGCCTACGATTAACGTTGAAATAAATTTTTTACGAAATATAGTGAATGAGCATGTTTTCGGAATCATTTGTCAATTTCCGCTCAAACAGGGAGACGAAGAAAATGAAATAAAAATCTGAAAAAATTAGGGAATTCTTTTTTCACCATTTGAAACCGATTTGACGGGCTCCAGCATTACATTTTTTCTAGTCCCGATATAAGAACCACCTTAATGTACCTACTAACGAATTTTTACTGGCAAGTACTTTTTGTTAAGGCATCATACTTTTTCGCCAAGTGTACAGAAAAATTGTAGAAATCAAATCTGCGAAGCAGGGTTTCCAGTTTATTTGTCGATTCCAATTTCCCTGAGAATTCCATCAGGTTTTCCGGAGAAAAATTATTATTCTTCCAAAGGAAATTAGAGTACTAAATTTTTTTTTCCCCAATTACTAGAAAAAAATTGATCCGGTACAAATATCATCATGAACTTACGAGTTTCAAAGAAATGGAAAAAATCTATACCAAATTTTTTACCACCAATATGTTGGTATGTCACCAATCGATCAAAAAATCGCAAAAATTGCAAATGAAAAAAAAAAACTAGCCTCCCAAAGCCAGAAGCATTCGTTTGTTTAGACAAATTTCGAATTTCCATTAAATTTTCAAAAATTTAGGATCGCGTTTGAGAAAATTCCATGAAATTGTCAAGTTTTTTCAAGGATATCACATTCCATGAGAATTTCGAGGAGAATTCCATGATCAAAAAATTCCCATGAGTGGACACCTTGACGAGGAATGGTAGTTTGGAATTTGATTGCAGCACGATTAATCAGAGCTAATTTATTTGGGTACTTTCTTAACCCCAGACGGGGCGCAACTTGTTCTTTTAACCCTCAGCGAATTAACTAAGGTCCCCATGGCCCCCAACATGGGGTTAAAAAGACTTCACCATGCATGAACTTTTTCATCGTTCAATGAGGAAGAGAATGCTCTGCGTTGAAGGATGTGTACTGAATGAAAAAATTGTTTAAAGAAGACGAAAATCAGGAAAAGAAACGAAAGCCATTCTTTTTGGATAAATGTTCCGGCATATTATTTTGTCCCCCAGTTAATCCGACTAGGGTTAATTATTTAAAAAAAACATAGAATTAAAACTTCGCGAACCTATACATGCACAGCAGACTATACAGACTTTCCGGCTGTTATTTTTGACCCTTATGTCCGTTCTCGAATCCCAGAGAAATCGATTAAAAGACATTATACGTATCCTTTTAGGAAAGTGTCGGCAGATTGACGTACGTTTTCTGCTCTGCTGTTTTAGTAACTCGATCTAGATACATATACCTAGTTCGAAAGATTCTAGATAATGGTGCTTTCTATGTTTGCACTCTTTCGCTGATTGTATTTTCTTTCTTCGTCGCTTGTCATCGTCCAGACAAATTTCCGAATTTATAGACACGAATCTTTATTTCGACCTTTAGTTAGATTTACGATGCGACAATGAGGTCAAAATGGAAGGCAACGTTCATTCAACACCAGAAATCATGATGAAATATTACTAATTAATTACCACAGTATATAGGAATTAATTAATGAAACTGACAGTCGCGTGTTAGGGTAATGAAAATCGTCTCTGCTGTTCATTTCATTTGTATTTTCAGCCGCTCGTTATTACCGCTACGATAACAAAGACGAATTAATATAGTATCAGTCTCTATATATAAACAACGAAGCCGAAATTTTCCGACGAATTAAACTTTTGATGATAAAACGTACGTTTTTTTTTTTTCTTCTTTAATTTTTATTTTAACTTTGTCCCATGATATCTGAATCTCTTACACGTACGCGCTTGCTCACGGCTATATTTAAACTCAAGGAATTCTGTCGATTTTTCGGCAAAACCTTAAAACCTATATTTATTGGAAAAGTTTGAATCTTTCGGTCGTTGATTCTATTGTGTCGGAGCTGATGTCTGATATTTATTTTTAATCGCCCGATAGACGGAAGCCTTGATTATAGAACCTAGAAATTACAAACTCTGGCATGAGGTCGATTTAGGTGGTAGAGCGAATTTTATCGATGTTCTCATTTATTTTTAACACAAAAACAATTCCGGTAGGCTCTCTTCTCTTGACTTCTATATTTGCAGATGATTGGCGTATATATATATCTGTAATGTTACCAACTGCATTTTATCAAAATGTGATTGTCCACGGCTCGAATCGATCTCGGAATCGATCGTGTAAAATTGGAAATAAACTTGGATATAATTCTAAATTTATAATATATGGAATACGAGTTGCCATTATATCTTTACCTCGATCAGTTTAACCGACGTTAACCCTGTTGTTAATCGTTCAATTGATTGCTCAGATAAAGCGGCAATTTATCATCAGAAATACACATTGAGTAGAATTAAATATCCCATATGGATAACGCGAGCACGATGTGTAATTATTGTGGTAAAAAGTATAATTTCCGTATCGGATTCCATGCGGACCCCATTCACAGGAATTTTTAATCTAATTTAACAGGGCGGTTCAGTTTCCAGATCATTTCATACATAGATCATATTTTTGTTAGAATTGTGTACATATGTATTGTAGTTTGGAGATTATCCTGATGAGACAATATTTTATATAAAAAAATCAATGAATATTTAAACTTGTCGAATAATTACATAAAAAGAAAAAAAAAACTTACGAATGATATTTTTCATATCCGATATACATATATGGAATATCGAGTGACTTATCGACCTCCCAGCTGCGAGATACGTACGGGTATAAAAACAGCGAAAAGCTGACCGATTACTGCACGTATTTCTCAAAATATACATGCTAATCACCTGGTCTGATTAGCAGATGTAAATTTTCGTATTTGCAATAGCGAATCTTGTCCGTAGTTTATTTTCCATCCGATAAGACGCGGCGACGACTAACTATCATTTTTCTCTTTCTTTGCATTCATCTCTACTCTGTCACAGAGGTCGGATGCTGCAGAGTCGTACAGCTCCGAGACGTGTGTAAGTCTGTTACAGAAACATGCGTATACGTATACGTTTACATCACGTATCTACTATTCTAATTGAGTTCTAATTGCAAGGCCACGTGCTTAAAGACGTCTATACATATATACATCGGTGTGGTTAATCGCAAGCGTCCATACGGTAACGGCGAGTCTAAACTCTGAAAGATTCAAGATAGGCGTCTATTATGCACTGGCACAATAGATATACATACATCTAGGTCTGGCTGGATTTATTAACCGGACAACGTCTGACCGTCATTACACGAGCATCTTAAACGTTTTTGGTCGAGTTCGCGATAGCATTCGCACAGGTTTCCACCGCCGGACTAAATTTTTAGCACTTCTTGTGCGGACACTTCGGATGAATTCGAGGGTGAGAAAATGATATTCAGTAAACAGGAAAATCCTGAATTACCTGAGTCCGGTTTTTCCATGTTTTTGGAAGATTATAGTCGGTGTGCGATTCCAACAGCTTCTGCAGTACGTAAGGTGAAATTTTGAATAATCAAGACAACGAAACAGCTGCTGATGGTTCGAATAATTTCAGGCTAAAAGATATGGTGCAGCACACGATTCGTCTTTTATTATTTTGAAACGCGTCCGATGTAATTGTTAGTGATCAAACTAATCAAACTGATCAAACTGATCAAACTGATGCGTTAAGAAATGGACAACTTGCCACGCAGACATAAATTCTCAACTGCAGTACTCTGTAAATTGACCCTTCGTGCTCTACAGTGATATGCGAAGAATCTGAACTAATCAAGATGAGACGTGTTTCCATTTATCTCAAGCCGACTAATTTTTTAATTTTATCTTCAATTACATATTTCGATAGGAAAATCCAACCAAATGAACCAAAACCTCGAGCGTAATTTAGAGACTGGTATTCAGGGTTAAAACAGAAACAGGCAATTCTTACACGGGTTATAAGACAGCGAAATTTTGGGGGTAAATTTTTTGAACGGTGGTATAATGTGTGCATAGGACGTAAGTCGAATGTCAATCCACCCACGTCGCGAAGCCCGCGCCCGTGCCACCAGGTATGGCACATCGCCCGCCAAGGCAACTTTGTAAGGGTTGGGCCACTCGGAGATAGGCTAAGGGTGCGGCATATCATTTCATTTTACTGTGCCTTTCTTCATTTAATCTAAATGCTAGCCATAATCTTTTATATAGACCACTAACCTTTCTTATATACCCGACTTAAAGGCCTAGGCAAAAGATATCGCTGAGAAGATTGCGGGGAGATTTATGTTCTGAAATATCTTATTGTTGGAAAATACCATCAGCACAGGTAACAAATCGCAATCTTCCACCTGCCGTCCTGCCGACTTTCCTAAAGTCAATTTTTTATCCTCTATCAATAACAAGGTGAAGAAGCTTCACTCTTTTTCTCTTTTCAGTTATCGTGTGCGAAGATCGAGGCCAAGATCGTACATGATCCCTAAACCGTGCGCAGAGATTTTTCGACAGGATGTTCAGTTGAATGTGAAAACGAAATTCCATCACTTGGCTACAGTCAGAAGGGACTTCAGTTATCACGATAACCGTATCGAGGGTCCAAAAACTATTTTTAAGAATTCCCGTATATATATTATCAAGTTCCCTGATATCTCAGCTTTTAGTACAGATATTGGCAACAGATTAGATGAGAATTTCATGTCCTCAGAAATGTTCATCATGACTGCATGGTCAGCCATGTTTAATATTGTTGAAACTCATTTTCGAACGATGGATTTTATTATTACTTCCCGATCACTGTATGTTGACAAATTGTACATACCAGTCCGAAAAGTATTGAAAATTTCCTTTCCGTACGTAGCGCAACGAGAAACACTTCCCACAAGGCAATATTAAATAACACGTCTCTATTTCACCGTATAAAGTCGTTTGAAATTAAAAACTGGGTCGAGGTCATAATGGGTGGCCTATTTCGCATGACACGAGTAAAAATTCCTCATTCGAATGGATTTATTCCTCGTTATTTAACGACTACGAGAAAAAAAAAAAAAAAAATAGATCCTACCCTTTTATTTCGCGGATAAAAATTCAATACCCCCGGTAGCTCATGTCTAGGGCAAGCCGATTTTGCATTTTCCATGCATATGCTTTGATATAAGTCGAAATAAGTTGCTTACTCGATCCCATTCCTCGTCAAATATCGGCTGCCAAAAAGACAATCCGATCGTTACCCCTGTTTCAGAGGTATTTGCGAAATTATACGGGGCGGTAAAATTCGACTAGAGCCCCTCCCCGGCTTTCTCGGTTATTCTACAGCTGGTCATGAACTTCGCGTAATTTAGTTGATCCCTTTTTGAATTTTTTTTCCTGTTTTGTTTAAGGAAATAGAATTTTTTAGTATCACGACCAGATGCTCAATCTCTTCTGGAGGCTGTAACGCGCTTCATGTCTTCATAGCGTTGTATATAGACTATAAATAATTATAATATAATGTCTACTATGTAGTGTTTAGGCTGTATATATATGGCCGTATACTTTGCCCTACCCAAGCTGACGCGTTGTAAACATCAGCAGAATCAAAGCGGGGATAGAAATAGGATACATGATAATGTAGTGGACCGTGGGGTTGGCCTTCGAAATCGCGTGGTGAGTTAGATTTCCGATTATTTCAAATTTTGGATTCAATAATTTGAGAAAAATGAACGTATTGCAAGAGCATCATGCCCGCTGCAAGTCGCCACGTACAAATTTTGATTTTGGAATAATTCGATTCAAGTTTAACGAAGATTAACTCGTCAGGATTAGAAGCGGAGCAAATCCACTGGGTTCAACGATTTGAAAAAAGAGAACGTTTCGCGAGAGCATTATGCTTGCGGCAAATCGTGATATACTGCACGTTTCGACTTTGGGATATTGAAGTTTTGCGAAAACTAACTCACGCGAGTTTTGGAAGTGAGGTAAACTCACGGGTGATCAATAATCCGCGAACTCTTGCCTGTTGAACATTTACTTGTTGAACTGTTAGCAACGTTAGCATGTATTAGTCAGGCATGTCCAGACTATGTTAACAGAAGAATTACGTCAGAGTTATGAACCTCGTCGTATGAATGTTGTAATATCAATTTATATTTAAAAACTAGCGATGTTCGTGTATGTAAACTGTTTATTCTAGATGACAAGCGGTATAAATCGGCTCTGCACGATTGCGATTAACCATACATCAGGTAAAAATGCAGCTTACAAATTAGCTGTAATTTTATTTTTATTTTTTTACTTTTATTCGCATCTCTAGTATTCGCTAAAAAAAAGACAAGAAGATGAGAAAGAAAAAGAGCAACGAAACAGAAAAGAAAATTATGCGAAACGAAGGAATGAAATGCAATTCCTCGACTGCAACGATTATACAGATACGATACGCTATACTGAAATTATTTTATTTACTTATTGCAATATTACATTCTCTATAGAATGTCGTATATTCTTTCAGGATAACAATAAGCGTTATCTTATTGTTAGAATTGGTAGATCTGGGTCACCGCATTATCTATATTATTACTTACAGGCTTATGCGGAGTTACGGTTTCAATTATGCAGCTGACAAACTACAACAATTCACTCGCACTTTGGCGTGAACATATACTATAAGTGCAAAGTATGAAGTATTGTCAGATTACGGGCTATGGCACAGCCATTTTATTTCGGCAGAGGATTCGATCGAGGAATTGGAGGTACTGTCAGATTTTTCAAACGGGTATGCAAATCCCTTGAAAAACGCGTTGAGCAATTTTTGTCTACTTTTTCCCAGAAAGCATGAAGATTTTTAATTCTCGTTTTAACGTTCTAAGAAAATTGAATAATGAAAGATTGCCCTCGTCCGATACTTGAGTGGGTATACCAGCCTGGGGTAAAACCAATTTGCTGTTTCGTCAATTTTCAATTTATCTCAACGACAAGCCAAATATGACTATGCTTCTCCTTTCGCGATTGATGATAATAACGGAAGGACCATTGACCTCGGATTCTGTACTCAAGAACAAGTGTCGAGGATCCCGAAAGAGAAAATAATATAGAGAGAGCGAGGCGAGGAAAGAAAGGGGAGATGTAGATACGTTCATTGTTGAATCACGTCAGTGTAGCCTCGAAAATCTGGCATCGTGACGCCCACACTCGCTCAAAAAACTAAAAGTATTTAATAAACAATGAGATTTCGGTTCTGGCACTTTCAGCACAATGTCACTACTCATGCGGAGGAGTCGGTACTTGAAGTAGCCGAAACTTTTCAAACCGGGGAATTCAAAAGTCGAATAAAAACAACTAAACCGCGCTGTGAAAGGCAATGAAGGCTTTCTTTATAGACCAATACGAACAGTGACGCAATGTCCAAGACTTCCTTGTGCAAAGACCGAATAGATTCGCGACGAAGAAAAAATTAAAAAAAGAAAAAAAATCCGCAGGACCCGCGGGGTTTGCATCAGCACTTTGAACCTTAACGCGAGCAAAGTTTTCCTTAACGATAACTGACAACCGGCAATTTGTTTCCATTCAAAGCTCGCGGATATCAGTGACAGCAGAAAGCTAACAGACCTAAGAAACGGAAGCATCGAATGATTTTCTTCAAAGCTCTCTGTAGGCACCAAGCCCACTTTTACTTCGCCCTAAGACGTCGGAGGAATATAGAAAAATGAGACATCTTTTTTTTCTCGAATTCAACATTTTGAACCAAAATTTTCTTCAAAGTCCATTTATTCGCCGTTAGAAACAAACAACGCGTTATGTTGGTATCGGTCAATATTTATTCTCGAAGGAAACGGGTGCAGGCGAAGTTGAACCATAGACTCGACGAGATAAGATAAAGAGCGTTCTTTTTGCACACTCAGTCATTTCAAGGTAACTTTAACCGTATAGAAAATCCATCCAATAGAACCGGAGGTTTGCACTAAAAAGGGGATTTTTTTTTTTTTTTCTTCTTTAACAAATGGTCTTTCACGTTTTATCGTAACCAACACGCAGGTGAGAAGCAGAAAAAACGACAGGCAAATAGCGACACCACTTTAGCTCCATAAGGGATTGACTTTGTTCATTCACAAAGTACAGCGACGAATGCTTGACACTCATCGATTATATGAAGTTCAGGCAGTCTGTAACGTCGAGGAATAGAATACCTACCAAATTTGACAAAGTTTCGAGGACATGAGAAACTATAATTATCCGAGTTGTGTTCACGATACGGCTACTATGACAACATTTATTTTATAATATAATTGGCCGGTTCGAAACCTGCTGCGAAAAACTGAAAGCAATCGCATGTGAATATTTTATTGCATAATTCTGAGTCAATATGTATGTCTGCGATAGGTAGGTATGTATATAGTATGGACGTGGTTATCGTTCTAATTGAATAGATACAGTCCGCGAGACGCCCATCGCCGACGACCGGACTCCCACGCTTTTGAAGTAAAACGGAGATAATGAGATTGCACAATTTCAACGAATTCTCCACGCCTTCGGTAACTAAACAAACCCTCTTTTGCAAACTAGGAACGGTCGAAATTTCACCTTCTATAGCTACTTGAATTTTGAACCGATAGAAAAATCGATCTGCGAGTAACGCGACGCCACTGCCTGACGAATAATGCAATTTTCATCAGCTGCTAGCTTACTGCTGGTCATCGCGAAGCGGTATGTCCGTGATTAATAAAATGTGGGAAAAAAAGAAATTCACTTGGATCTCGAGTCTGGCTGAAGACTCGTATTTGTGCTATATAGTGCTAGAGCTAGACCCTTGGCTGGTACCTTATACCATGTACCTGCGTCGAGCCGATATACCGTGGGAAAGGTACAACCGGAAGGTATTTTTATTGGCCATAGCTACTTCTTGCCTATACCTGACCTTGGTATTTGTCGGATACTGACCATCAGCTATAAGACTGTCCTGCCTTCGTCTGTATAGACACGGTACGCGAGTTTGAGGAAGAAAACGTTCGCGGAAAAATTGCAAACTATTGCGAGATCAGTGATGAATCATGACTTCGCCATTTCGACTATGAATACGAAATAATTGATTAAACATTTTCTGTTTCATTATGGAATGCTGCTTTAACACAGCAGCGTTCTAAATAGCTAATTAATTTGATGGGACTACCTTCGAGCGATATACCCGCCTGCGTCAGACAGTTCATCTAAAGTCGGTATATTTACGGAGTTTTACACCGAATACATTACGTTTAATCGATATATAGTAACCCGGATGAACTGGCTGACAGCTTTTCAACAAACTATACGGCGTGAAACCTCCGATACACCCAAAGCTTTAGTGCGTCGTATGGTGGAAAAATATAGAGAAATTCGTAGCTTTAAAATTGCATAGATTTACCCGTTTATCTCGCTTCTTTCTGAACTGAAAGTTTAGACAAAGATTATTTCGAGTCGTAACGAGACGCGACAAATTTTGCTCTTTGGGACTTTTCTGGTTCGTGATACCAGGGATCGCATAACCACTCTATTCAGATCTGGTTCAAACCTCTGTATACGATACCTTGATTTCGCAATCTTATGACACTACATTGCAATCTTTATTTTTTGGTAATCCCGGGTAGAGAGAGAAAGAGATAGATGAAATGTACGCTTCGTATCTCGAACGAAAGATACAAGAATATCAGTAAAATCTACGCGTATGATTATAAGTATAGAGGTTGTAAATCTTATCGACATTTTTCTCTAGATTTGACTATGTATACGACACATGCTACACCCACTTTTTATTACGTGATAATGTATATTTTTTTTTATCCGTATTTAAATCGTCGTATAAAATCTTTGAAATCTTTTGAAATTCTATGAAATTATTCGATTATTTAAATCTGCTTTGTATGCAAAAAGTAAATTTTGTCTTTTGCGTTATTCGATATTACGCATGTATAGAAATCCGGAGCGATACAGACAATACAATAATAATTTAGGCAAGAAGCTAAGATTTTGTACTTTCTGCTGAAATTACAAGTCAAAAAAAGTATTTAGTCGCTTACTTATACGTCGAGAAAAAAAATTACAATATCTAATGTGTACATGTCATGGTCTAGCCTCTGTCAACGTTGCTATAATATCGCCCTTCTTCCAACGCTTTTTTCACAAACTTCCGGACAATTTTATGCGTACAAGAGAGATATTATGTATTCGTGAATCGGACACCAATTCAACCTTTCGAATGAAACTTTCGCCAAGGTAGTATCTGCAGCTATATATCCTTTCGCGTCATTTCATCCCGAAAATTCAGACTTGAGAAAAATCGAGTACACGCACGATAAGTTGTATCGATAAATCTATATGCCACAAAATAATTTCAGGTGCTATCATTTAGTTTAGAATTCTGATTCTCATTGCATGTATTTTTGAATCTAGGAGATCAACAAAAGCGAGAAGTAATGCATTAGAAAAATTATTCACCGAATTGGTAATGATTCAAATGTTGATCAGCTGACTGAGTATAAACTTGTATTTATGATATAAGCCTCGGGTTTCCTATGGCAGCTAAATTATACGATGAAAAATCTACAATTTTGTCGAATTTTTAGATGATAGTAATCTTGAATGAACTTGTTCCAAAATCATAGTAACATTATATGGCTGAAGATTTATGGCTAGATTATAATTTTTTTTGAACCAAGCTCTGATCGATCAAGATAGAGTCACCATTATAACAACTCTTTCAGACCACAACGACAAACCGTCGGGTCACACTGGTTTGCTTGGAAAATGGTCAAGGCCTCGGTATCACACGATTACGTAAAATTGATTGACGAGTTATACGGCAGAAAGAGAGAGAAAGAGAGAGAGAGAGGGAGGGAGGCAAAGAAAGAGACTCTATACGACCTCAATCCGTTTCCTCGCCCTTGCTGCTATAGCGAAATTTTTCGCAAGCTATACATTATAGTGTGGGCGGAATATACCGCGAAGGAATATTCTATCCTATACGTAAAGATTTCTTAGAAATAAAAGACCGCCGTGAATTTCATTTGAAAAATTAACAAATCACTTGTCACAAAAGGGGCACACCGTTCAATTCTTCAAGTATAATTGTTCATCCGCTGAAAATATGAAATTCTCTAAGGAGGTAAATGACTGAAAATAAATTTGGTACCAAAGTATCTCGAGTAATTCGTAAATTATTGATTCTGAGAAGAAGAAAAAATCGCATCTTATTAATGTTTAATATTTTGCACCTATGCAGAACTTCAAGCGTTTGATTTCGACAGTTTATTTTTCGCGTTCGAAGTAGCGGCATATTCGCACTAAAGGCAAAGGTATAAATCGAAGTACTTCCAGTGTGGAACTATAGGACAGACCTTGAACACAGTGGCTATATAACTTGTATTATTTACAGGCATCCCTGTGAATCGATTGCCATATATGCGATGTACGTTGTAAAACGAAATACCTACTGTATATCTTTGAAAGGTTACAACGTACCTCTTTATTATAAGTATAGGGATTTTTACCCAGATTATATAACGAATTAATGAATTACTCGTAAAGGATGGTAAACAATTTTCATAGTAAATTTTTTTCAAACTCACTTCATTATCCTTATGAAGCACTGTTCTGCGGCTTTCAGCTAATTTTACTCAGTTATTTATTACTCACTCAAATCCGCGGGAATATATTTTTCATCCTTTCATGATTAATTAGTTTATTCGTATATAGACCGTACGTACGTTCATGAACCAGTGACAATATAATTAGGTATGTAAATGAACAGTTTACTAGGTTGTCAAGCATTTTAAAAACCATAAATCAACGCAAGTAATAAATAGATATGATAATAGCCTTTATTCATATATATTTTCATCGATATTAAGATATGAAGACTGATGAATCTATAACACATTGTATCAGCGCATGAATGAAAGTCTGTACATATATAGTTTTTCGTTAGATTTCATTTGACAGGAGCGATAATATATGCTTGGAGTTTTATATTACAGTTAAAGTGTATTAAACTTAATTGTTTTTCTTCTCCACTAATCAAGTACCTACATACTTCGTGTAGTCGTACACGCGTAAGACATTCTTTTAATAATTTAAATAGCAAAGAACATGTTGACTAAATTCGTGCAATTAAGCATTTATTATTCAACAACTTAGTCGTCACGACGACGACTCGTTAAATTATACGTCTATCACCTAGACACACGGTGCAATCTAGGTCACGTGATTATCGCAAATAGTTGGTACACGTAAAGCAGCATCGCGCTTATTATCAACTATATATTATATTATACCAATTATTTTGGATAGAAAATTCATTTGAAAAATGATTGTATTACCGAAAAACCGGAAGATTATTCTCTAATTTCAATTCCCTATACATGTATTGAAACGATTTTCTTGTTCCTTGATAAAATTTCTTGAACATAGCATAAGATGTTTTCCATACGATAACCCATTTGCTTGCAATAATTTATTTGACTGTTTTTTTTTTCTTTGATGGAAATTGAAAACATTGTTAATTTTCATTCTGCTCTCATTTCTACGAATTTTTTTTTTTATTCCCTATATGCCATACGAAGATATTTTATCAATGAACAAAAAAATCGTCGTCTTTTTTTTTAATTTCAGACAAAAGTTGGGCATTGCAACGTTCGCGCGTACCAGCGAAGGACCTTCACAAGATGACGTATAACTCGGCCATTATTTAAATATTTTTCTGCAAAATTTTTACAAGGTTTTCATCAACATATGCTCTGGACGTAAGAATTAAGTAAAGAAAAAATTCTTCAGAAAGAATTCGTAAAAAAAAACCTCAAATATGACGCTGCTTTGAGCGCCTCATAACGGCATAACTCCTTAACAGTGGATAACGAAAAAATTCTGATTGTTTATCAGCAAAATTTTATATATCTCGAAATATAAGCACAAAGTTCAGTAACCTTCTCGCATACTGCATATATACTAGGATTCATAGATCGATAACGGTATAAGGCGATGAAATCATTGAAATAATATGGATTTGAACTCGCTTTCGAATTTAATGTGACACGTGTGATTTTTTGACGACAAACCAGTTTTACCTACGTTTTTTAAATG
Source organism: Rhogogaster chlorosoma (assembly GCA_944452935.1). Classification (NCBI taxonomy): domain Eukaryota; kingdom Metazoa; phylum Arthropoda; class Insecta; order Hymenoptera; family Tenthredinidae; genus Rhogogaster; species Rhogogaster chlorosoma. The sequence goes on from OX101797.1 coordinate 28,003,279, forward strand.
TTTTTTCATCTCTTTTCTCACTCCCTATCTTGTTTTTCATATTATTTTATATTCATGCTGCTGCTGTGCTGCAGATCGTTTACACGATCCGAGTTATAGCGTTATATAATTTTCCTGACTTGACGATAAGCAGCTTGAAACTAAAGAGCCCGCGTTCTATATGTATAGTCGAGTGGAGTTCGGACTGCGGGCAACTTTCCCTTCAAACTCCATACAGGTAAAGAGTAAATAAATCGCGTGGACATATTTTCTACCCGCAAGTTTCACGCAACGTACTCATTACTTCAATGGGTTTTATAATATTACCTGGTTATATTGTTCTAACGAAATTTAGATCGAAGTTTAAGTTTAGTGAAAGATCTTTAATAAATGCGGCCTTCGAATACTTGGCAAAGGTTCTAAAAAGCCGCTTTTACAACTGCGAAAAAATTTCAATATTCAATATGAGAGACTTGTTATTCCTTCACGTTCCAAGTGCCGCTTGAACAAATAAGAAAAAGAAAATTAACTCTCCGAAAATTGATATTAAAATTGAATAAAGTTCAATTCATTCATTAAAAATGACAACTGGCAGGGTACGGATACCGCAATTGACCATAAAACTTCTGATCACCTGAGTGGACAAGGGAAATACATAAAATAAAAAAAATCGATCTCGGTATATAGTTTTATCAAAACGTATTCCCGTAAATACAAGTACACTGATCGTAACGTATTGCGTAACTCACAGAAGCATTTTATTCTTTCATATATATGAGAGTTGCGATACCCTGACCTTTCTTACGCATACCTATATTAGTAAAGTGTATTATTTTATTCGTTGTGGTAGGTAGAGAAACGTATATTAATATCTCGAACTTTATCTTAAGAGATACCATTTTTTACCAATCTTTTTGAGTTCGGATGACTTCCGCACATTTACATTGCAATTGATGAATGACAATACTACATACCTTACTCGATAAAAAATCAACGTTTTGGCTTGCGCTATGGTGTTAGTCTGTTAGATACCTTTTTCAACACGCGATGCATGGCTATGAGTGAAATTAATTCTTCTGAATTTAGAATACCGCTAACCGATCATTAGATTCGTTTCTATTCACTCAAATTGATTAAATGTTGGCCTGGAGCCATCCGAGAGGAAAACTATATCCGAACTGGATTCGTTTATTTGCCGATTTCTGTGTGCAGAGTAGATAGAGCCTGTTGTTTTCCAAGTGTGTTTAAGAATTGTTAAAACTTTCGTTTGACATAACAGTAAACTTTACAGCTTTAATTTTAGCACTACGAGCAATCGTGACACAGAAACGTGTAAAGAGAAATAAATATGCATTATTTATAGTAAAAACTGATCAACATGTGAAATATTATCTGTATCGCGTTGGATAACTAATCGGCGATAGTTACATGGAGATGTATTCCGTCCAGTGCGACTATAAATCGTGATAATTGTTTAGCGAAAGCATAAGCAGTCTGAAATAGGAAAGTAAACATTTCCGAGTAAACAAAAGTAACGTAGCGGTAATTTATCAGCTCGATTCAGAGCCTGGTCAGGTTTAACATATATATCTCAACTTTCCGCTACTTCGAGAGAAAAAAAAGAAACTAACCCATTCCTACAGTGTGCTAAAGCCTTATTATACGGCCATGGATGGATACGGCCTGCGGGCACATTCGGTACACTTGCACTCACCGCCAGTCAACATGTTACACACGGTACACGCACGCGGCTATACTATCAAGTTCAGCGGTCACTTCGCTCTCCTTTTAGTCGCACCGGTCATGGACTGATATGAATGGTCAATGTCAAGGTTGGTTCGGTTGACCAAAAAAATGGAAAATCGATTTTTGAGAAAAGATTTTTGGATGAGAGAAGACTGTTAATTTTAAGATTCACTATTGAATATAGAGGTGAACGGCAACCGATACGCGCGTCTCTGTAGGTAGAAAGATCGACTATGATACGGAATAAGAAAATATGAAATGAAACCGTAATGTATTATATGACATTTGGCATTTCGCCTAAACTGAGCGCGAATCACTGCTAATCTGGATGCTGTAGTATAAGTAGGCAACAGGCGAAATGTGTAAAAATAAGGATCATCGGAAGATCTGATAATCGATTCAACACTAAGAAAACTTTTTTTTATCGACAGTAGAATAGAGAAATTATTTATAAGTATTTAATCTTTATATTACATACCAACTGCAGACGCTTCTAGTCGCGAAATACGAGGCACTTCGAAAGAACAGCACGGACGACATAACCCGCGCACTGGAACTCACCAGCCATATTGTTTACTGGTCCGTAGCATTTCAGCTGTCCATAAACTTGAATCCATGTGTCTTTATACACGTCGCGCTCTCTGTGTACGATTCGAGAACTCGGCGTCCCTGCGTTCACTCAGTGCCATCTATCGACTGTCGGTACAATTTCGGTCGGTAACAAAGGCCTATATGAACTTGGACAGATCAAGGGCCGAGAGAATAAATATTGTAATACATATTGATTTTACTTAGTATGATTCAGCTCGTTGAGTGTTCAGCAGAAAAACATATTAATCGAATTGAAAAATAAATCTCTTTATTATACAGCACACGCTACGTTCCATCACGATTGTTGTAATCTAATCGTTTCGAGGGAAATGGGAAATTTTACGTAGCTCATTTAACTTCAGAAGTATTTTTCCATAATGAATATTTACCATGTTTTGTCTATTTCCATTTATAACAAAGGCAAATTACTTTCAATAGATAATTAAATCGATGATAAATATGTCGTGAAGTCTTTTCAGAAATAACCTGATTCTATATGAAGCAAACTAATGTTATGAAAATTTAATATATTGAAGGAAATATTTTCAACCAGTTAAGATGTTACTAGATTTTAGACTATCGTTAATTATTTGAAATAAATTAATTATAATTGATGTATTAAAAATTGTAACAGAAATGAAAGTGAAATAAAATAATGAAACTATTACTATGACTTATCGCTATTGAATTTACCTATATTAACTATAAGTAAGGAAATAGGAGGCTCAAGGAATGAAGACAATATAAACTGAAGACTTTTATTCGCTCATTAAGCATAAATGAAGTACCACATTATGGTGAAGGAACTAATATTAAAGAAAGTAAAAAAGGTTTGTAATGCTATCAATACTATCAATTTTTCATTTCATCTTTTAAGCGAGATCAGATCTTCCAATCATCAGTCTCAACCTTAAAGACATCCTCCGCGGAGTCGCAGAACCAGATGAAGAGTCGACTCCTTTTGAATGTTATAGTCAGATAAGGTGCGGCCATCTTCCAGTTGTTTACCGGCAAAGATCAATCTCTGTTGGTCTGGAGGAATTCCTTCTTTGTCTTGGATCTTCGCTTTAACATTTTCAATTGTGTCTGATGCTTCGACTTCAAGGGTAATGGTTTTGCCAGTTAGGGTTTTGACAAAGATCTGCATGCCACCACGCAGTCTTAGAACAAGGTGGAGAGTTGATTCCTTCTGTATATTGTAGTCAGATAAGGTGCGGCCATCTTCCAGTTGTTTACCAGCAAAGATCAACCGCTGCTGATCTGGAGGAATTCCTTCTTTATCTTGAATTTTAGCTTTTACGTTCTCAATTGTGTCAGAAGCCTCGACTTCCAGGGTGATAGTCTTGCCAGTCAAAGTTTTAACGAAGATTTGCATTCCTCCGCGGAGACGAAGTACCAAGTGAAGAGTAGACTCCTTCTGAATGTTGTAGTCCGAAAGGGTGCGGCCATCTTCAAGCTGTTTGCCGGCAAAGATGAGACGCTGTTGATCTGGTGGAATGCCTTCCTTGTCTTGAATTTTAGCCTTTACATTCTCAATGGTGTCAGAAGCCTCGACTTCCAAGGTGATTGTCTTCCCGGTCAAAGTCTTGACGAAAATTTGCATACCACCTCGCAGACGGAGAACGAGATGGAGGGTGGATTCCTTCTGAATATTATAGTCGGACAATGTGCGGCCATCTTCCAGCTGTTTTCCTGCGAAGATCAATCTCTGTTGGTCTGGTGGAATGCCTTCTTTGTCCTGAATTTTAGCTTTCACATTCTCGATGGTATCTGAAGCCTCGACTTCCAAGGTGATTGTCTTGCCGGTCAAAGTTTTAACAAAGATTTGCATTCCTCCACGAAGACGAAGAACCAAGTGAAGAGTCGATTCTTTCTGAATGTTGTAGTCAGACAAAGTGCGGCCGTCTTCTAGCTGTTTTCCTGCAAAGATCAATCTTTGCTGGTCTGGTGGGATTCCTTCCTTGTCCTGAATTTTCGCCTTTACATTTTCAATCGTGTCGGAAGCCTCGACTTCGAGGGTGATGGTTTTGCCAGTCAAAGTTTTAACAAAGATCTGCATTCCTCCACGAAGACGAAGAACCAAGTGAAGAGTAGATTCCTTCTGAATATTATAATCGGACAGAGTGCGGCCATCTTCAAGCTGTTTTCCTGCAAAGATCAATCTTTGCTGGTCTGGTGGAATTCCCTCTTTGTCCTGGATTTTCGCTTTCACATTCTCAATTGTGTCGGAGGCCTCAACTTCTAGAGTAATTGTCTTGCCGGTAAGAGTTTTGACAAAAATCTGCATCCCACCTCGCAGACGAAGAACTAAATGGAGTGTAGATTCCTTCTGAATGTTGTAGTCGGATAAAGTGCGTCCATCTTCTAGTTGTTTACCGGCAAAAATAAGACGCTGTTGATCTGGTGGGATTCCTTCCTTGTCCTGGATTTTCGCCTTGACGTTCTCAATTGTATCTGAGGCCTCTACTTCCAGAGTGATTGTTTTGCCAGTCAGTGTTTTGACGAAGATCTGCATTCCTCCACGAAGACGAAGAACCAAGTGAAGAGTGGATTCCTTCTGGATATTATAATCGGACAGAGTGCGGCCGTCTTCAAGCTGCTTTCCGGCAAAGATCAACCTCTGCTGGTCTGGTGGGATTCCTTCCTTGTCCTGGATTTTCGCTTTCACATTCTCAATTGTGTCGGAGGCCTCAACTTCTAGAGTAATTGTCTTGCCGGTAAGAGTTTTGACAAAAATCTGCATCCCACCTCGCAGACGAAGAACTAAATGGAGTGTAGATTCCTTCTGAATGTTGTAGTCGGATAAAGTGCGTCCATCTTCTAGTTGTTTACCGGCAAAAATAAGACGCTGTTGATCTGGTGGGATTCCTTCCTTGTCCTGGATTTTCGCCTTGACGTTCTCAATTGTATCTGAGGCCTCTACTTCCAGAGTGATTGTTTTGCCAGTCAGTGTTTTGACGAAGATCTGCATTCCTCCACGAAGACGAAGAACCAAGTGAAGAGTGGATTCCTTCTGGATATTATAATCGGACAGAGTGCGGCCGTCTTCAAGCTGCTTTCCGGCAAAGATCAACCTCTGCTGGTCTGGTGGGATTCCTTCCTTGTCCTGGATTTTCGCCTTTACATTTTCAATCGTGTCGGAGGCCTCGACTTCGAGGGTGATGGTCTTTCCAGTCAAGGTTTTGACGAAAATTTGCATTCCTCCACGAAGACGAAGAACCAAATGGAGAGTAGATTCTTTCTGGATGTTGTAGTCAGAAAGAGTGCGGCCATCTTCAAGCTGCTTTCCGGCAAAGATCAACCTCTGCTGGTCTGGTGGGATTCCTTCTTTGTCCTGGATTTTCGCCTTCACATTTTCAATCGTGTCGGAGGCCTCGACTTCAAGGGTGATGGTCTTTCCAGTCAAGGTTTTAACGAAAATTTGCATTCCTCCACGCAGGCGAAGAACCAGATGGAGAGTTGATTCCTTCTGGATGTTGTAGTCGGAAAGGGTGCGGCCGTCTTCGAGTTGTTTTCCTGCGAATATCAACCTCTGCTGATCTGGTGGGATTCCCTCTTTGTCCTGGATCTTGGCCTTGACGTTCTCGATTGTGTCGGAAGCCTCAACCTCGAGGGTGATGGTCTTCCCCGTCAGAGTTTTCACGAAAATCTGCATGTTTTATCTGTAATTGTAGAAAAGATGCTTTAGACTAATGCGATTAGCGTATGGAAGTTGACGCGATCAATAACTGGACTGTTTTCACAAAATGGCGGACGGCGAAGACGCAGTACACGCACAAAGAATCCAACGATTTAAGATACTGTCGTACAATAGCTTAAGAAATGAATCTGATTCGGTGTGAAATATCAAATGCAGCAATAGTTTCGCTGAAATTAGGCAGTACCGTTTATTTAAGTTGATAAATGTTAGAACTGAGGATTCTGATCGATGATGGGGAAGCAAAATGGCGATTTTTTCGACAAAGGACGGTTAAAACAAAGCCACAAAGAAGCGATGCGTTCAAACGAAGGCTGCGACTTAGAAAATCGATAGAAAATGTACTTGGGATATTTACCTTGTACCAAACTGATTTATAATACTATTAAATGCAACTGAAACTGCACTATTCAATAAGAACTTGAGTAAACTGTCCCTTGCGATTCGGCGTTCACTTCGTAACTAAATGTCGGGGGCGACGTGCAGCTGGTATTTATAGACAATCGTAACAAGGAAGAAGAAACACGTGATTGGTGGAGTGACTTGCGCGGACTTTCCTATTGGCTTATATTTCGTGCGTCACATACATACGTAGGGATGATGTGACGGATGGTATTGGCTTCTAGAACAAAGCGGATTCCAGAATATTCGTCGTTGGCCAGGAGTAGAAACGAATTTACGAGTATATTATTGTGAAATTTATCATAACCTGGCTTATATTAATATAATAACTTTTTTAGCACTGAAAATTTAACAAACTATTACCGGAGTAACGAAACGATTCTTAAATTTTTCTTTCGGTCTCCCGTCGCGGGAGACTAGATGGCACCACGCAAGATATTTAAAATAACAGAATATGTAAAATAAATGAGTTAATATATCAATCTATTCAGTTTTATCATTCCTCATTTTATTGTACGAATATCACGATAGTCAAGCTTTGTTAAATTCGTATTATTTCCAGTATAATTATTACCCTCGAAGTATTTTGATTTAAACATTAATCGAGGTCAAAATTTCCAAGCACAATCTTCACAGCATAACATATGGCAATAATTCCCACGGAATAAGCATTAATTCAAAGTATCTATGAGTTGCCAGGAACTGACGCAACATTTGGAATATTGGCATAAATTGCGACAGGATTTTCGTTTAATTAATAAATGATCGTATCTTGGGATTTCGAAGTCTCGTTAGCTTTTCCTTTTACTGTGAATCGCGTTATTCATTTCGTTTCTCGGATATGTACATTTTTATCAAAATAATCTATCAGGCTTATTTCTCTGATATTCTAATTCGTCCCTATTTCCAGTCTAAATGAAATTTATCATAGAACCTTGAACCAATAGTTAAATATAAACAGTTCAAAGCAAATCGCAAACATCGCTCGCCCGATGCCAAGGATCGTAACAAGATATTCGTAGAAATGTTTTCATTCACAAGGAAGTTATTATTAGTGCTATTTAAACATTTTTCCTCGGACTGTGGAAACATTCTCTATTTTTCCTCGAATACGCCAGTAAACGCTGTATTATGCTGTATTATGTCTACCAACGAACTATCACTATTAAATATTCTACAAAACGAAGCCTGAAAAATGCCTACTTAAACCTATACTTACTTTCGGTCTTTTTAAAATCCACAAAATAGCAAAATAACTTTCTAGAAGATGACGAAATGTAACGCAATACTTTCAATGACTATACATATGTATATATATTTCACTTGATTCCACGTTATCAACAACTTTGATAGTAAATAATAACTAGTATTCGAACCGTTTTGTCGGGTGATCTCATGGGTATATTGAACCGTAATTGTGACTCACAGATGACAACGCATGAGTCAGCGAATACTCGTTACTCGTGCTCTAGTATTGTTCGCTTACTTACGTTTTTTCTAAATTTTCAAATATTAAATTTCAATCGCATTACGGGTACGAAAAACGTCGTAGGTGTTTACAAGTAAAATACGAAAACAAACAAATAGGAAAATATTCCACCTCGTGAAATGTTAAAAATAACAGTATCTCTATACCACAACCAACGATAAGATCCGAGACTTTAGCCAGACTCGTACATACCACTGTAAATATCGCACGATAAGCAATAACAATCATGTTATCAATCATTTCTGAAATGACCTAAATTCTTTCGCAATTTTTGAACGCAAGCCGTAATTCAGAAGCTGTTGAATCGTTATTTATTACAGAATAATGAGTAAAAAGTGCACGTTCGTAAAAAGTTAATAGATGGATCAATAACAGTGTTGGGAAACGAAATACTTTTTGCTTTCTCCACAGTATTTCCTATTTTGTACAGGGTGAGCCAAAAAAAAACTGGACTGATTTGAAACGTGAATGAAATCCGAACGCGTCGACCGATTTTCAAGAACTTTTTTTTGCTTGAAATGAGAAGAATGAACCTTTCGTTTCGCGTTCGAAAATCCAAAAAATCTTTACTCCTTGCTGAGATGCACGCTTTTTTTTATCGGTCTTATGACGAACGAAAAATAAAGGAAAAGTAGAAAATTAAAGCTTGGATACAGCAGAGAGATTGGAATAGGATTAATAGTCGAATCAGACAACAGAATTGTATTCTTCTCATACATTTTCGTTTTATTCAATGTTGATTTTGAAAATACAACGGCAACGCCATACACATCAGATGAAAGTTAACAACGCAGGCAATAATGATTGTTCGACATACTGCGATGTGTCTTCACAGACACGATTACCACGTTTGTTAACTTATGTAAATCGATTGACCCGTGCAATTGATTTTCATATAAAGTAAATACATACATAATAAATTATGTACGAATACTTATGTTAATTTGTTAATGCAAGGAACTACGTGTCCGCAAATTAATAGGTATATCCGTTGGTATACTACGTCTTATTAAATGTGATTTTAGCTGTATTCCATAAAATTACACACGCAACATTCACAGGAGTCTGTTTACAAGCTACTTCTACGCTTAAAACTTCGGAGAACCTTGAAATCTTCATTATTATTATTATTATTATTATTATTATTATTATTATTATAATTATAATTATCATTATCATACTTTAAACTGAAACACTCTTCTTTTATTGTGACACTTAAAATATATATCTAAATAAGTAATCAGAACTAACATATACATTATCCATTAACTTTTATTCTTTTCCTTTTTTACGAAAGCCTAGTGCTGTAAGCTAAGTATCAATGGCATGTTTTACGAATCCCCCGATTTTACCGACACAAAATCCGCACTTGAGTCAATTAATAATATCGTTAGCGACGAAACAGTTTCCAAGTCATAAATAAAACGACTGAAATTATTCAATCAATGAAGTACAGTTCAGTCGTTAATTAAATTATAGGTTTACGGCGACTTGGAAAACAGAAATACCGTTTCGAAACTAACGAGAATCATTTTACAATTTGTTAACTGAATTTCTCTCATATACATATCAGTTAGAAAATAAATGGATATTTTTTTTTTATATATATGACAACTATCTAGCTGTGTATAATCGTAACTAACAGTCTAGAAGTCACTTATACATGTCCCATTTCACACGACTCACCCGGTTCTATTCATAAACAGGCTATTGATATTAGAGAAAGAAAGAAAGAAAAAAAAAAAAAAGAAGAAAATTCTTTCCATCGTAACAACTCGATAGTTATAATAATATTATCAAGTGAATTCAATCGTTCTGTTAAAACTTATTTCGTGTCTGTCTCCATCTTTATTTCTTCAGCTTTTTTGTCCTTCTTTGATGCTTCGCTATCAGTTCCTTCGCAGTTGCTGTTATCACGTCTTCGTTTACGTGCGAAACGTCCTTTGTATTTCGGCGGTGGAAGTTGCTCCATACCAAGTACCTTGTGGATTTGACGAAACGCGACTAATCGCAGCGCGTATTGTGCTGAAGATGTTATGTCCTCTCTCTGCTGCGCAGTCATGCTTCCTATCGCGTCCACCGGCTCCTTTTCACACGGGTCCAACAGACCTGGTGAAATAACTTTAGATTATTGGTCGCGATTCGTTTGGTGTGCCTTGAAACGCGTCATGCGACATTTAAAGAACTAATTTCAAAAAATCTGTCGCAATTTTTACTGATCATTAATTAATTTAGAAATGAATTAGATTCGAAAGAAGAACTGTAGACTGTATTTAATGCAGTCTTGAAATTCATTCATTCTGGGATAAGAAACGGTATTATTCAAATTTTGATAGAGTTATCTGATTATGGGTAGAGATCAGTTTGCCAGATCATCTTATCAAAGCTATAAATACCACCGACGATACAAAGAATACAAAAGACTTGTCTCAACGATTATCGAATGGTTATACAGCCCGATCAGTCTCGTCATCGGCTCATCATTTCTCTACTTGAATGAACTATGACCGAAAAATGAAAAATTTTCTCTTTTTAATTTATACCTGGACTTCCTGGAAGTAGGATTCCTCCAGCTACACATTCCAATAGTCGTCTCAGTGCTTCTCCCGGGCTCAAGGGTCCACCGGCGGTGCTGATCACCTTCTCAGCCAATAACTCCAGTGCCTGATGAAATAATTCCAATTTTAAAATGAAATCATTTTCAACAAAATCCTGGCAAATTTCCTTTCCCTCGCAAACTGCCTTGTTAGCTTTGATTGGATGGATTTAAGTAAATAATACAAACCCATGCATTGAGTGGTCCCCAGGTAGGTACTCTGTTGCAAAGATCACGCATTATGCGAATAACCATGACACAGCTCTGGAGGGATGTTGCTCTAGCCTGTTGAAAATGGCATTAATTTAAGATAATTTGATTCTTTATCCAGGTGAAAAACATTAATCCATTTGGAGAGGCGAGAGATCATCCTAGCTTAACTCCTTTTTGTTCTTTTTTTTTTTGTTTTTGCTTTGTGTGGGCTTTAGCTATCCTCCCAGCCTCGTGTCCTATATACCCTAACTTTTAGCCCATATCAAAATTACCGGGTGTTTATCGTGTCTTGAAATTAGACAAACTAGATACCTACTACAATGGCCTCAACTATGACTTAGTCAGGTGGCAGAGGAGCCACTACGGTTGTTTCATTTATTGTTTTCTTTTCTTTTTTATATCAAATTTACTTTATGTCAAGCAATATCTATTCTAGAAACACCCGGTACAGTTATGACACAACTGTGTGTTTGTGCTTGTCTGTCTTAACATTGAAGAACTGTTTATAACAGTCTGAAAATGAATTCAGTGGTTCTTGGGTATCGTTTACCCAAAGTTTAACAATTAAAGAAAGTCGATGTATGATATTTGGTCATTTTCTAAGACAGACCTAGAACAGACTCAGTCTAGGCTACCAATTATTAGGTTCTTATAATTTATCCAGAATAATGAATAAGCTTATTCGAAAAGCATTCCTGTACCAGATAAATAAAATAAATAAAATTCATCTGTCAATTATTTTCTTAAAATTTAACTCAATATTATCCAGTCACTTTACGAGCAGTCTCCTATTATTCTGGATGTTGCCGACCAGAGGCGTAGCAGACATAAATGTCCCTGATGCCATCAAAGTGACAAATAGTGACATTTATATACTGCGCAAGCTTCTTACCTGACATAGACTATCTGTTCGCATTTTTTAATGTCAATTATTTCTGCGCTCTTTCCTCAGCAACAAAATTTGCCAAATATCGATTACGAATTATTTTTTATTCCGGTACAAGCTTATTAAATAAACTAAACAGACAGCAATACTTAAACAGTCAAATTCCCAATTGTTTTCCGGGAACTTCATAAAACTAATTTTTAAATTTGGACCTCTCTCTTCAATGAATAATGATGGCACGATAGAATTATACATCGTGAAGATGCGGATATCTTCGACGCTAGTGTATGAAAAGTAAGAACAGGCCAAGAGAGAAGAAGACAAAATGCATAAAGTATGTTGAGATAATGTTTTTGAATAGCATTGCTGCTTTTAGGTCATTGCATTATTTGAATGATCAAGATTTATTTATGATTGTATTTGGCAGACTTATAAAATAATTAGGACATTAAATGCAAGCAAAGAATCATTAGCCAGGCAATTTGGTTTTCCAACAGTTATGAAATGTTTAAAATAAAATTATCACAAGGCTGGAAGTTCTAAGACTGCTCTTTTCTGCGATAATTAATGAATAAATACCGTATCGCGCGCGCGCGATTCGCGAATAATATAAGAATAAAACAGAAAACAGCCGCGAGTGTCGCTGAAGTGGCGTACTGAGTTTGAAATCTTTGAACTGAGAGTTGATTGATTCAAACCTGAAACCACTTGGCATGCCTGAGTGCAGCTAAAGCCTCCAAACACTTAGCCTTGGGAAGTACGTCTGGTGGGTCTGGTTTCGGCGCGGCAGTCGTCGCGGGCGTTGTTTGCGGTTGCGCAGCTCCCTGTTGCTGCTGTCCAGCATTCTCTGAGATCCCAACAAAGAAAGCACAACACGCTTAGACAACACTTAGAGTGTTTGATCATGCCCAGCAATCGGGATTATCCCTCCATTTAATTGCCAAATCAAGTACAACGACTCGACGGCTCTAAAGACTCGGTAATAGTCAAAAATTAAAACAGGTCTAATCATCAAATACAGTATAGTAATACGTGACACTTTCGCAGTAGACTTGTCGATAAAACATTTATCGAACATTATTCAAATAAATTGATAGCCTCATCCTCTTGCGCCGAGGATAAAACTACAATAGAGAAATATCAAGTCTATCTTGAGTCGAGCTCAAGAAATTATAAATTTTATAATGAAAGTGTCTCCATATTATTTTATTACGGTATTTGCTCTAATGGAGGGAGAGGTGGTCACATGGTTCACGCATGATCAAAAAGTCCATAGTTTTGAGATTGCCTCAGCGTTGTTTTTTCCTGTCCTAAATAAGCGTGTCCACGTTAACGAGGAAAATTGTCTTTAATATTTGTTTCATACGCATTTGATTATTCCGTCGAATTGATAAAGAAAATATATTATTTAAACGGACTAGTGGCTTCTAAAAAAAGTAAAACCGAACGAATGAAAGCGGTCAATCTTAATTTGCGAAGATTCAAGATTCTCTATAATATCAGAATATTTAATCCATGGCTAAATTGAAGAAATATATCTTTCCACGACATTCATAAACGGCGTTACTTAGGAATAGAAGCTGTAGTCGTGGACACACTAATAACGCAGCTTTTGTCAATTGGTTTTTGTTTTTTTGCCCTATATTAAAAACGAAAAGAAATTTTTTTTTAAAGTTAGACCGTAAGTTCACCGACGACCCCGAAGTCCTTGGCTGTGAACGGCATCCTCCTAAGTGCTTAAAAAAAATTCACAGAAAAGTTTTTTTTTTTTTTTTTTTTGTTTCCGGGCCATGAAAAGAACAAACGAAATCGATAAACTCTGTGTGTGTTGGCTACGTAATAAAAAATGATGAGTAAAGGAAGAAGTAAAAAAAAAAAGAAAAAAAAAAAAAAGAGAAAAAGTGCTCCCGCTTTGTAGAAAAATTATTGATTATATAAGTTATCCTTTTCTTGGCCTTTGCAAAGACAAGGTAATAATATAACTCACCGGCTGCTGGTACTGCTGCCACTGGTGTGATCTTCGGTGTCTCACGCATCAGAGGACTGGTCAATGTTACGCTCACTGTTACCGATCCACCAGATACTGTCAGAGCTGCAGATTCTGGGTGTTTTCCAACGTTGTACGTGTCCTCGGGAGCGACAGTCTTCAACTGAGTTGGTAGAATCTCAGCTACCTTGTTTAACAATGTTCTGAAAGGCGGGGACACACGTGATCAAAATGACCAATAACAGGAGAGAAAAATTATGGTCCTAAATGTGAAAGAAAGAAATTATAACAATGAAATTACTCACTTGGTGGGCTTTTCAGCGCACAAAACTACCAGACACACGTGATTATCGCCGGACAAGAGGAGTCCTTTGGCGAGATTCCCGACCCGCATAACTCCTCGCAGGATTCTAGAATCTTCTTTTTCCTTTTGAAAAGAGAATAGGTTTCCGTCACTTCCATCCTCTTTTATCGGTGGCGGGGTTTGTTTCTTGTCAGCTTCTCCGTCCTTCTTAACGACAGCTTCTTCCTTATTCGTTAGGGTTGTAGCAGCCGCAGGAGCAGCTGGAGCTACTACAGCCGGTGTAACAACTGCGGCAGCTGGTATTGGCTTTTTACCTGCAATTATAACGATTTTAGACTATTAAAATCTCTGCGACAAACTCTGAGGCCTGATAATTAGAGCGTATAAATAAAAAGTTTCCAAGAACTCACCAGCCTCAGCCAGAGTGTCTGAAACAAACTTGAGTGCCTTCTCAGTATGAGAAACTATCTTTTGAACAGCTTGGAGCTCTTCTTCTTTGGGATATATCGTAGAATGGTGCGACAAGACGTGTTTGTCGTCTGAAGATTCTGGTCGTCTTTGTGGCCCAGGGAACATCATCATGGGCGGAGGTCCTGGGAATGGTCTTGGCAATGGCGGAGCACCAGGTCCTCGTCCGTAGCGGCGATACCATTCGTAATATTCGCATTCGTCTTCGTAACGGCGCCTTTCCTCCCAGTACAACATTTCCTCATCCATCATTGGGCCCATTGGTCCTATAGGTCCTAATTGATTGATTTCTTCCCTGCGTCTCATGTACTCGTCTCTCATTTGCTGTCGGCGAAGTTTTTCCTCCAACATTTTACGCTGTTTTAGGCTTGGCTTCATATCGACAACTAAATCGGGGTTCACTTTCTTCTTGTATGCAAATCTGTGCCGTCTGCCTTTCATGTGCATGTCTTTGGCATTCGGATCGTTAAAACGACATTCGCACAGTTTACAATTAAAACTGATGATTTTACCATCCTCTGACTTGTTCTCCTCGATATACTCTTGCCCTACAGGCTGAATATCTTTCTCGTCAATTGCAGCCTCTTCGCTAGCGTCGTCTGCGACGGGCTCTTCCTGTTTTACTTCCCCAGTTACTGGGGGCTGAGCGACTGTGCCCAGGTTGCCTGCTGCAAGTTAAAACAAACTTTAGATATCGAGATATCCAGGCGAAACAAAAATAAGTTTCAAAGAATATTCTATAGACTTAGTTATTTCTCAACTGATTACTAGTGTTTTGTGACACGATTAGAAATTAATTGAGAATTTCTTGACTCTCGAAAAAGCAGGAAATGATTTCTTTTCAAGTTCATATAATACAGAGTCTTTTATCGCTGTGAATATTTCTTAAAATTAAAACGATCGCTTGTTTTTTTTTGTTAAATTTGATCGAGTTTCTCTAGTTTTTTTCGGAAACTTTATACATGCCATAAAGTTCCAGGATTCTAGGAAATTCCGATTCCCATGTTAACTGGATCCCTGCACTTAGCTAAGAATTAGACAAATCATAAGCAGTCAACTTACATGCAACAAAATTAATTTTAGGTGTCGCAGTGACTGTGGCCTTTTTCGTAACGGTTGCCTTAGCAACAGCCGCCGGTTTGGGATTAAGAACTGTAGGGTCTGCGCTTGGAATAGGCTTTCCCAATTTCGTGTGAAGTTTGACAACTTTTTGATGCTTTGCTCCCCGGATGTGGGCTGCGTAGGCGTCGTTACCGGTGCAAGTTACGTCGCAGAGTTCACAACGGAGCGAGTTTCCGGCACCACGGGCTGGCGGTTGTTGAGGGACCTTCAGAGAAGCCTCCTTTTTCTTGTGCTTCTGACCTTCCAGATGCTCTCGATAAGTCTGCGGTCCAGCACAGCTAATCTTGCAGACATCACAGTAGTGGAGTTGCTGAGGCTTTGGTGTCTGCTTGGGACGCATAGACTTCATCGCTCCACCACCGGCTCCGAATCCTTTCCTTCCATAACCCTGCCAACCTCCAGACTTTTGGTTAGTTGTGTTGCTGTTTGCGCTCTGTTGGGCTACGTACATGGTCGCGGCGCTATAAAGCGCCGCGTCGTAGCCGGAATACGTTGTACTCGCCGTTTCTGCAAGGGGAAATGAATATCCGACCTCAAATTTTGAAAAGGTTTTTTTTTTCTTTTTTTTTTTAACGAATCGTGAAGACCAACAAACTTAAAAAGCTATTGTTGTGCTTGTTGAATGCAAGATAGGAAGAGATATATTTATCTATAAATGAATTTGAACGCGATTTAAAACAGTTTGAGAGATAAAAAAAAAGAAATGAAAGCTTAGGAATGTAAATTGCTGTCAAATGTTGGAAAAATTATTTTGCTCGAAAGAAAAGGAAAAGCAACAACCAATAATGTGATATATTTACTTCGAATCTGAATTGACACGTGCTTCAAAAGAGTCAAGAGATCAGTCAGCCAAATCATCTTTATTGTACAACAGATACGGCTAATACCATAAGAAAACAAAAGACTTGCTTTCAGAGGCGATTAGCAGTACTGATGAACATTCAGTCTCGTCATCGGCTCATCATTTCTCATTGTTTGATACTCAGAAGATATTGTGTGTTGGTGAATATTGAATTTCTGCCAGTTGGAAAAGACTTTGGTCTTGTATTGCAACAGCATTTTTAATAATTATCCAAATTTCGGAAAAGTGATAAAATGTGGGAACGGTGAATTTGAAAAAAAAATTGAATTTTACCGATACCCACCGATGTCTCTACTGTTTAAATCGCGAGCTTCACGACCTCAAAAACATAAAGGAATAAGAGAAAAGAAAAAAAATAAAAATAAATAATGAAGAAAAAATAATAACAACCTTGCAGATAAGTACAAAAAGTTTGACAATTCAAATTATCTGACAATTTGATTCGGCGGACCTACGTGATCACTAACAATGTCGTAGCCCGACAAATTTTGCTACCAGCGTGTACACAGTAACTTATTAAACTAGATAAAGCATGTAGCGATGTTGCAGACAAGATCGCTATAGGCTTTAAAAATTCTTAATTCTATACAGCATGCTTTAAGTTTAGTAACAAAATTCACATTCACTGTTGGCAATCGAACAAGCCGCTATTTCTTTGATGACTAAAACTGTCTTTTGGATTTGTCAATCGCTATAAAATATTACACAGTGTTAAATGGACGAAATTTTCTGTCAAATGAATTAGCAGTAGCGATAAGAAGATTAAGCAAAGTATTTTGTATCAATTTAAAACGAGCAGGAATGTTACTAATCCAAATAACAAACTTCAAAAATTTCAGGAACAAGCGAGAGTCTACATATCTTTGGGAATGTATCAACTTTCTTGTGTGGTGAGTGAAAATATTTCAGAATATATACAATAAATAGAGGACAAGTAGGACTTGTCATAAACTTGTCCTAAGCTTTGATACCATTTTTTGTTCACATAAGGAATAATAAAATTAAAAAAAATTATTACGCCTAAATTTTGTTCAATTCTTCAGGTAAACCGCTCCTCGTTTGTAGAATGCTAAAAGTAACCAATGAGTAACTGCACATAAAATTGAAAAAACTTGTTCACAATGCTCGATATACATAATACAATTTTTCTATTCAACTGGCTGTAGTGGAATCTATTTCAATACATCCAGAGACATGTTGGCATGACCTCCGAAGCAAGGAGATTTCCTTTGCATCTCAGAGCTGAGCATTTTTCTTAATTAATATAAAACAAGATGAGAGATCTATAAATTCTACAAGCACAAAAAACGAAAGTACTGGCAAGTGCCAGTATTCTCACATTTTTAACATCTGATATAAAAATGAAAAAAAAAACTCGCAAATTGTAAAGTTGTAAAGGTATCCTGTTTCTTGAACCACTTTTTGGTCAATTTTTTTTTCGTTTTCTTTTTTCTTTTCTTTTATTTTTTTAGCCTGCAGAAATAAAACGCTGAAATATCGTGCAGGATTAGAACTATACATGTGTTAAGGTAGTAAATTTTAAAATAAAACAGATTTTAGCGGACGCAGAATTCCGCAGCTATTAAAAAAAAGAATAAATTATTACACAGTGAGGTAACTTAGTTTCAAACTTTGTTAAATTTCGTTTACAAAATGAAACCAAGCTTTCTTCGTCTTTACCTAAAACTTGAATTTTCAGATCAGAAGTTGGGGCCTGACATAAATATTCATAATCATTTGCTGAATTAATAATGTTATTTCATCAATTTTTGCATAATCATAAAAATAAATTTACAACTTCGAAACGAATGACACAAACAAAAAAAACAAAATCTGAAAAATGTCGTGCTTTACTAGCTTGGATGCATTTCGGTAGAATAGAAAGTTCACAGTCTTGAAGACTTCAATTTATTCGAATAAACTTTAAAAAATACTGAAAGAGTTCAACAAAATACTTGAAACAGGTGGCTGTGAGGGAAAAATATCCTACTTTAATATAAACGTGAAGAAGCCAGTGATTTATAGTCTAGAATCGTGTAATGAAATAAAGAAAAAAAATATTCTACTTCTGGTTAAAAGCTAAAAAACAAAAATACTAGGATACACAATGGATGTTGAATGAATGATAAAAACAGCCAAGTTGCAAAGTAAATTCCCTTGTGTTTGGAGCAACAAAACCAGACTTCTGTGTCCATGAAACAAGTTCCGATGCAGCCTTAAACCTTACAAATATAAACAAATTGAATAACCAATAATAACACTTACTGTTAGTTGCTGTAGACGCGGTTGCAGCCGGAGTAGCAGGTGCGGTATATCCGGTTGAATAAGTGGCGCTTTGCGTAGGATTAGACTGTTGGTAAGCTGTGCTAGATGCCTGGTATGTTTTGGCTTGACCTGTCGTCGTGGCCTGACGCGGAGTGCCCGTGTAGGCGCTGGTTGTACTATAGGCCGGCTTTGCAGCCTGATAGTGAGTCTCAGTCGTTGTGTAAGTTGCAGGCGCAGCGGCCGGTTGTTGATAATAGGTTTTGGTAGCGTCGTATGTAGCCGCTGGAGCCGCACGGCCGTATCCGTAGTCGTAGGTCTGCGCTACCGTCCCCGCGTTTGCTACTTGGAATTAAATCGTCCAAGTTCAAGATCAAGCCCTTAAGAATTAATCGATTTTCGCCACATGAGGAGATTCTGATCATCTCAACCCGAAAACACATCTTCAAACGTGAAAACTAGGCTCATTAGGTTTCTGACATCATTATCAAACCTCTGTTGAATGACGAATGTAACGAAGAACCGCGAAAGACGATTTTAAAAGTACTGCTGACCGCGTGGCTCGCGGAGCAGACCGAACTGTTTGATACGGAAAACGTGAGATATCTGACAAAGTATTTGATGCAAAAGTGCGATAATGTTAAATTGATTGAACGTGACAGCTGAGATTACTTACCGGCGTATGTCGTGCCTGTTGCAGCCGCGGCTGCAGCAGCTTGATAAGTTTCGTATCCCGTAGCAGCGGCGGCGGCGGGACGTTGAGTGTATGTAGCTGCTGTGGCTGCTGGTGTTACCGCGTATCCCGCCTGGCCAGTTTGATAAGCGGCAGCGCTAGTTGCACTGTTGTAAAAGTAATTATTTAATAACTTGTGAAGGATTATAGTAGGATTTATTTTTATTGCGAGTTTTATTAATCCCCCTGCGGTAAGGGAGGGATGATTCGATTCGTTCGTGCGGTCAAAACGCTCGATGGACGACGCTCATTTAATGGCGGCCTATAACCGGCTACGCTTCGCGTCCGCTAAACTATCTACGGATATTTCAAACCTAGACGAATATTGTGACCCGAGACGATTATTAATCGCGTTCACTTATCGCTAAGATTCGCTTTAATATTATATTCAATCGATTTCGTACCCATATTGCGTTCCGCCGTGTGTAAAACCGAAATAATTATTCTGAGCCATCCTTCCTCGTAGAGTATCCCGGAAAGAAGGACAATGGAGGAAGTCGCTGGGCGTGCCTCAGATTTGATCGAATGGCGCCGTCAGCGAGAATACTATCTATGATTCGCTCGTCCGCTAGAACTTTGCCCAGCTATAGTGGGATTGACGACGTAACGCGGTCCCTCATTGGCCGGTTCTTCTACACCGGAATGAGCACCTCGTGTCAAGACTACGCGCGCGCGAATCAAGACAAATATCAAACAATCGTTGAAGGTTTAATTAAAGAGTGCTAAAGATCGTATGGATCGAAGCGAAAATTGATTTATACGGTAAGATTACTCGCTTCTGGTTTGAAATAAAATATATTATTCTCGCGTTATTCTTTACCAACAAAAATCCGGCGATCCTGCGCGATAGGAAACGGACACAGTCGCCGGTACGCGTGCGTCATGATTTGGCGATGTTTTTGCAAATCGCTCGAGAGCCTCTAGTGAGGGATGGGACAATCACTCTACTGAATGAGGATTGGTCGCCGCCATGCGAGAGTTGTCTCATCCTTCAATACGGGGTCACTAGCCATCAGCCGAGCGATAGCGAAGCGCTCTCTATCGTCGGGGAATGAATTATTCCAGTAACTACCGATGCTTTGAATATTTCGCGAAGAAATACACACATTTCTTAAGGAATATATTACTTGACAAGTTATGAATTTTTACTTCAAGTACCGGGCTCTAGCCGTTTACTTGTAACAATAATCATGTCGTTGTCGTCCAAGCCTGCGCAGGACAAGCTCATTTCACTACTCCCGATAATATTCTAATCATTTTTCTAATTCCTCGAATAGAGGAACAGCCTCTGATGTCATCCTGACAAATTTCGTCTGCTAGTAGTATTTCCCTCTTCGTAATGTTGTCTCGGTCGTGTCACATCCTGGTTAACAACGAGAACCGTTTTCTCGGCTTAATATCAATTCATTACTCACCTCAAGCACTCGATTAGCAATATCAAAAGGTGTGGTTATAACCCTGGCTCGAAAAAATGTCCGAACTTCTACCGTGCTGACAGAGAATAATCGCGGATATACATAACTCAGTGCGGATAATATAACTACTGCAGCAGTACCCCGCCCCGCGGTACTAACAACGAGATGACCACGAAACTGGCCAAAGCTCAACACGCCAAATATTTCCAACGGTTTATACACCTCTTGCCAAATCAGTTGGCAATCCACGATTCCATCCGGCTGACAATCGCATTTTTCGCACTTTCCGGCCTCGACGTTTTAAACACTCTCGATGTTCTAAGTGAACAAAAACGCTCTGAGGCTATAGAGTGGATATACCATCTCCAGGTACGAGGAGCAGGTCCTCGGTCAGGCTTTCAAGGCTCTACATCTCTCTCCTCTGAAGCTAGTAGCTACCAAAGTGGTCACTTGGCTATGACTTACCTTGGACTAGCCTCCCTTCTAACATTAGGCGACGATCTTAGCCGCGTCGACAAAAAGTCTATAATCGAAGGAGTTCGGGCTTGCCAAAACAAGGACGGCTCATTTACAGCGACTCTAATTGGCAGCGAGAGTGACATGAGATTCATTTACTGCGCTTGCTGTATTTCAGCAATCTTAGACGACTGGTCAGGCGTCGATAAACCCAGAGCTATAAACTACATCACTGAAAGCATTGTGAGTCGCCTTGATTTTCATTCAGTTTTTATTCAGTTTTTGACTTGAGTATGATGTCGCTTTATTCAGGTTGTACAGTCATCATGGAATTCTCATGGAGTTTAATATCCTCTAGAAAAAAGCTAAAAATGTCATGAAATTTTCTCAAACTTAGTAGGGTTTCAAAATTTATCTGCACAAGCAAATACTTCTGATTTTAGGAGGCTAATTTTGTAAATTTTGCAATCAATTGAAAGATGATTCTTTTCCAAATTTTTGGGCTTACATGTTTTTTCATCTCTTCAAAAGTCGAAATTTTATGATGATATTTGTATCGGATCAATTCTCTTCCAGTACTTAAAAAAAAAAATGTAGTGCTCCAATTTCACCTGTAGAAACAACAATTTTTGTCTGGAAAACCTGAAATTCTCAGATAACTTGTAATTGACAAATAACTAGATACCCTGTTCATTCGAAGATGAAATAATCGTTATTTTCAGTCCTACGATGGAGGGATCGGCCAAGGACCTGGGCTGGAGTCCCATGGCGGTAGCACATTCTGTGCAGTAGCGAGTCTCTTCCTTATGGGCGAACTAACAAACGTATTGAGCGAGAAACAGTTGCAGAGATTGAGGTACTGGTGTCTGATGAGACAAGTCGGCGGTTTTCATGGAAGACCTAATAAGCCTGAAGATACATGCTATAGTTTTTGGGTCGGCGCTACCCTCCAGATATTGGGGGTCAGACATCTCACCGATGCCACTGAAAATAGAGCCTATGTTCTGACTACGCAAGACTCAGTCTTGGGAGGGTTGTCTAAGTTCGATACTTCTGCACCAGATCCTTTACACACGTACCTAGGTGGGTTAAAAATCTCGTCAATACCTGAATTTTGTTATGAAATAATGAAGAACTAATTCAGAAATAATTTTGATACGAATTGATTGGCTGTTTTTCGTTTTCAAATGATATTCCAAGTCCTGTTTACTCATGAATATCATTATTGCAGGACTCTGCGGTTTAAGTCTTCTGGGAGAACCTGGCCTACAAGCGGTTAACGCAGCTCTAAATATCTCCCAGAGTGCCTTTGCCCATTTAGAAGAAATACACAAGACTTGGGCAGGTGACTGATTCTTAGATCGTATGTAGATTTAAAGAATAACGAATGTTGAGTAATCGTTATGTTCATATCAAGCGCACATGCCGAAGCACATTTAAAGCGCTACTATTCTATATTTTGGTACAAAAGGCAGATTGATAACAGACGGAGAACAGCCATGATAATATTTAATATTATGATATTATGATATTATGAATTCCAAAGGCAAGTTTTCGGTCTCTCCCATGTATCATGATTGATGTCTACCACGCCATTCCGTATACTTTTTATATTATACTATTAGTGTAATTCGTAATTATTATCTATTGTTTAGACGGGGAGGGAATACTGTATACTTGTCAATTAAGATTGTCACTGTTATTTAATTAAATCTAAAATTTGGTTACCGAATATACATTAAATTATTCTAATACTTAGTTCCCAACCAAATAGTATCGATACTTTAAATTAATTTCTAACATTCTTTATACCAATTATTAATTATTAACTCTTGGCAAACAATTATATTACAAGTAATGCTAATCTACGAAATAGGCTTATGACTGAAATTTGAAATAATTCTAAACCGCAAAGCAACTAGCTCGAATAACACTGAAGTGAAGCTTTCTATGATATTATGTGATTGCGATAATATAAAAAAGATGAATTGGTATTTTTGTTTCTGATGTCGACTTCTTGAATCTGTTTTTCATAGTTTAACAATAAAATTGAAAATCCCATTATCTGAAATTAGAAAAATGTCTCAAACAACCTATTATTCACTCGTTTAAATACCGCGTCAAACAACCAAGGGGTAGAGTTTTTTCGATAAATTCAGAAAACTGATTTTTTCAATCGTATTTCAAAACATACATATCAACGAAGACATTTCAAGCTTTTTGCCGCCTTCTTCGGAATATCTTTAAGATTTTATATTGCTAATTTATGTACAATAGAAAAAAACATTCTTTCTTCAACATTCAAATATGAGTTTTTAAATCTCCCGAACATTCCTTATCGATGTTCTTGGGAACTTCTTTATCGACGTTCAGGATATATTCGTAAAGTAACCGCATCACCGATCTTACCGACGAATGATAACGGTGAGATCACCGACATGTATCACGTCACTTGTGAAAGAAATTCGAGCCGTGACGTAATTTCCCTCTCCACTCCGTTGGATTCCATGGTAACCGGGGAGGGCGGCTGATCACAACAGACGACACTCGACGACTGCCGTAGTGACAGGAGAGTTGAGGCTCGTCGTATTCACGATAACATAGAGTTAATACAGTAGATTTATACCACAAGGAAAATAGAGAGAATAAAAATAGATCTACATATATCTTGCTAGTGTTGAATTTCGTGGTTGGATATTGAAATCAAAGCATGGTGTTCTAAGGACGAGCATCAAAGAATAGTAATTCGCAGGCGGGAGAATTAAAAGAATTATCATTCAACCAGAGCTGGGTCGCTATTCGCGACCAAAACTGCAACCGAGGTTAGTGCACATTGGATATTTAAATTCGACACATAGACATAGTCGATAACGACTCTGATATTGAGAAGCTAGGTTCAAGTCAACAATTACTGACAATGACCCTGGGGATCTTTTGTTTTCAAAACTATAATACGACGTATTATTCTTCCTCTGGTATATCCGAGTGTATATCTAATGCGATTTACTTGAATGCGTAATTTCTCCGCGTCAGACAAGGAATTTACAAAATGATATGCAATAATTTCATGAAACAGACAGACGTAATATACGTAATAACACATTAGTCACCAGTTCAACATAGACTGGTGATGTATAGGTATACATAAATGCGTCAGTGGAGTTGACGGAAATGTGAAAACTTGTCGAAGTTATCATTACATTTACGATTAGACACGGAGCGTACGTCTCCATCACAGTTTTCAAGTTTGGATAACTAACTTTATTTTTCGTACTTTTAGAATACAATTCTTGAAAAAATAAGGATTGAATAAATCGTAATGAATATGAAGTACTTTTTGAATTCCAATAACGCGCGCAAGTTTTTCTCTCATACAAAACAAAAAAAAAAAAACAGGATTTAAACAATTTTAGGCCCATATGCGACGTTTTAACACAAACTGCAGTGAACTATATCCTGAAATGAATGAATGAAGTAGTTGTTGCGGGCTGTTCTCATGTGCATGCAATTAGGCGGCAAAAACGCGACATACATTTTTATTACTTTCACTATATCTCGTGCACTCGCGTTGGTATCTGAAACTTAAACAAAGAAAACCTTGTTCGGCTAGACTCGCTCGCTCCCTTCCTCACTTTAAACTCACTCAGCGCGTTAAATTTCTAAAATTTCTCGCTGCGTGGTAATATCCACTGTTACAATATATGAGGCTAATTAAAATACAGCAACGCGGGCACGGGCTGTCGCATGTTCGAAAATCTTATCCTTAAAACGTCAAGTTTTCCGTATCTCTAACCGCCGATCGCATATATATGCGCAATTAATTATTTTTCGCGTAGCTATATAATTTCACTCGCAAGGTCCTCTCCCAGCCAGCTATTTAAAGTTTTAGAATTCAATTCAATAACATGTCAAGGTAATATTAATATTATTCGTTGTAGTTATGTTTCTTCTACGCGATGCAACGCATATGTATAACTATATGATATATGTACAGCGGCCCCCAATTATACGCAAAAAACTGCACTGCAGTATATCAGCTGCTCTTGATCCTCTTACAAGCATACCTATACACCTTGAAATTTGTTTACTTTAGCTTGAAATTACCGCGCTACGGAGCACATTTCCTTCCGAGCACGTTACCACGTAATTCGATACGTCGTACGCGTATGCATTTAATACTTCCACGCGGATACGACCTATAGTACAGGTCTACGTCTTATACGCGAGTATAAGGGATGTATTCGCAAGGCCAGGTGGAATAGGGTGTCTTTTCAAAAGAGTTCGAATTAACGTCGAGGGGTTCTTAACAGTTGCACAGCTGTCGGTACCCGGCAACAGCTGCATCTTGGCCTCGTAGGATGTATGAAGTTATACGTGTATTGTATAGTATAGGTAGAGCTTGTACGACTTCGAAAGCGCAAGATGTTAGACCCTCGCCTCGGCGTTATTCTACCAGGCGTTAAATGCTCTTCGAGAAATTTAATATCTATGCTCTACATTCGCGTTTGCACTGCAGGTTTCCACAAACAATTTTTTTTTCTTCTTTCTTACAACGGTTCTTCCTTCCTTCATTATTGCACCGGATGTAATTCGATCATTCGATAAAACACGAGGAAGTCATTCAAGCACATATATATTAGGGTGGGCCAAATAAAACGAATCTTACAGTTTCCAAGTTATTCTGTTCATTCTGGTCATTCGGTTAGATTCGTCGAAAAAGACCGAGAGACCTTTTTTATAGAACACTCAATTTCCAGTAAAAGTAGCTTTGCAGAATTTTTTTAAGTACCTAAATCAGTTCGTGGGATATAAAAATCGAAATGTACCACGAGAACATTTCCCATGTATTTTAAACGGATACCAAAAAAAAAAATAGCGATGAGTGACCTCTATATATTAATATTCAGAGCCGAGTTTTTTCCAGGGTCGTCATTTGATCATAAAGAACAAGTTTTTAGAGTAACTTTTGAAGAAGAAGAAAAATAGTCGGTTCATCTACCCAACATTTTACATATATTATATTATAATCGTCATTAATACCTACTGCAGCTACTAATTAATCTTGTCAGTTTCATATTTTCAACTTTCGCACGTCATTGTAAAAGATACACAGATTGTATATCGACCTATGTATGTACGTACGTAATAGTAACGAGACGTCGTATGTCATGGGCGCCTAATGACATAAGAGCGTTTTTAGTTTGATTACCTCGGTCTTCCTTATAAAAATTGGTTCTGAACACAGCTAGAGGTATAAAATGCGTGGCATATACCCGCGGCATGTCACGTTATCGAAATATTGGTGGCGTTACGATTAACTGTACGTCTTAATTCGTTGCTATTCATTAGGAGTGGTCTACGTTTACATATACGTATGAGCACCTATACTTACCCATAATTAAATCAGACGTAAATACATACAGTAAGCGTAAGCCGGTATATATTCAAACGAACTGTTGTCCCACATTTTCTCGAGTCAAATCTCGCCCGATAAAATTTAACCATCTTATATTATATGAACATATTCTCTGCGGTGATAACAGTGGAATCTATTCAGGAAGAGGTTCCGCTCCCAATTCCATTGTTACCAAAGTTATCATATATAGTTTGAAACGATAAGAAAATTGTGAAACACGTATTTATTTACACGTCACTCGTGTTACGATGGATTAGATTTTGGGAGGTAAATCTCTTCCCTTTTCAATGAGCCAAATCCCGAGCCTTTCAATATATGGAACCATAAACTGAATGTTTTTTGATTTTCTAGTACTATTGATTCTATACTTGAGGAAATTATAGATGAAGGATAACGGGTTACAGCTGCATGTCCGGGGTAAAATTTTTTGTTGGAAAAAATCCATCAAGAATGAGTTTGTAATTAGAGTGATTACATAATATAATCCTGAGCTCTTTTTCATCCAAGTAATATAGTCAGTGTTGCGTGTAGTATTGATTTTTAGCCCTAGGAATAAAGGCGTTGCGTTACATACTTTCAGTTTAGCTGAAAAAAAAAAATTAAAAAAAAAAAAAAAAAGAAACATATGTACCTATACCTGCCCTCTTCATACGAGTAGTCAATTCAATTCAATTCAATTAGTATATTGTCATGTGGCAGACACTCGCACGCATAATGCTGGCTATTTTATTGTTATACAACAGCCATTGTATAACATCATACATTATATGCGGCAATTTCGCACTTTAATAATACCGACGAAAATTCACACATATATTCTCGAATTTGAATCTTGGATTATGTCACTTCCGGTTTTGGGAGTTCATCGTCAATTCAATGTATAATATTTTTATACCGATTCATACTGAATTTAAACGATCGTTTCCACTCATGCGATGATCTTTTTGTCGTTTTTCATTTTCATAATTTTTAGCAGCTTTTGCCTGACTGGATGGAAATTTAGATGAAAAATCGTTGCAGATATTATATAGAAATGTTGTGATTCCAGTTGCGGTCTTGAAGTCAAATGGGTATGGGTGGTACTCAAACCGTCAGACACATTTCTCTATGTATATATTATTGTATTTTATAAAGGTCTCGAGGTATGAACTTTTATTGAAAAAATATCGGGAAAAGTTTTGCCATTGTGAATATATACGTAGACTTTTTTTCCCAAAGTCGATTGTACGATTGTTTTGCCAACAAATTAGTTATTCAACCAAAATTCTTGTTCTCCCATTCTTCTTCTTTTTGTTTTTCTCTCTCCGAAATTTAAATGAATCCTCGGAAAAACGTTCCTTCTTTATCCGATCAATAAGTAAAGTTTCCTTCTATCGTTAGAGGCATTTAATCAACTAAATTCGCCAAAGAAAATGATGATTTTTGATATTCGTACGTCCGAATTTAGAAGTATTTCATTACGCTTCTTTCGATCAGAATATTAGATAATGAATAATAAATTCGTTTGAAAAAATATACCTAGAAGCGATCGATATACCTATACTTTTGTTCATATCATGAGTTGCTAAGAAAACGTAATTTTCTCTTATTCCGGAAATACCTACCGCATTATATTCATGGCTGGTTCAATGCTCTGTTTTTTACTTTTTACCAGGGCATACGTATATTCGGATTCAACCTTCGTCACTTCAGCCCCCGGCGTTCAAAAGTTGTTCTACTAGCGCGGAACCTCGCGCACAGGAACATACGAACGTTTACGTATATATACGATTTCGTAGCATCTATAGCTTCTTCCATATACAAATATAAAGTCGTAGATATGCGTGAAATATTGAAAAAGATCAAGTCTAAATAAATCACTCATACATACCGTGTTTCGAAAAACTTACGATATCTTTTCGTTTGTTTGCCGGATTACAACGACTGCACTGACTAATTCGTAAATATTTTCTAGCTCCTCTATTTTCTTCTATTACCGAATGACTCAGGATAATTCCAAACCTCTTATCAATGACGTGTATCACCGCGTAGTACTTCGGCCTATATAAACTCCCGTTTAACTAATACAACCGCACCTATCCACGTTCGGTTCACGTAGTTTATCGAAAAATGAAGAGTTTTTGATAACTTAATACATCTGCGCAGGGAAACACATTCATATCGGTTTCATATCCGGTATATATCATCTGAGATTGGATATTTCAGAGTTCCGATATCCTGCAGTTCCCATAAACATATATATAAGGCAATATGTTCTCCTCAAGATGAACTCGTACTAAATATTACGAAATAAGTACAGGCGTGTGTAGGTATTGCAAATTATGCATGCCGAAAATTTGAACGTGTATCGTAATCCGTAGCGTAAACTCATTAAGGCGTCCAAGGCTGTCCTTAATTGTCGACTAAACGTGTATCAGCTTACATACAAGCATATATTGTACACAAGAAGTTAGGAAATAAGTATATGCATAAGGTACACACTTGATTCTTTCTTAGCCACTATATCATACATGATCTCGTAGTCTGGCTCCACGGAGTCACAAAGAAAAGATCTGTACAGTATTTCATTCGTGTCTCAAGTGGCTTAATTGTGTACGTACGTGTTACGAGGATGGGATACGCGAGACGCATGCATATGTAGGTATCATAATACCTATAAGTACGTGTATCAGACTGAGAGAAGCACCCCTGCAGAGTTTCTTAGCAGATCGGTGCTTTGTCTGGCAATTTTCATTGACTAGAATAGTCCTGCTGATTGTCTGTCCACATTCGCGACCGTAATGTCTGTAGGTACAATAAGTAAGTATAGATTAGATGTGCGGAGCGAGAATAGGAAGCCAACTTGTGCTCAATTTCCTCGTATATATTTGGTTGTAACGAACCTAATGACATGTGTCATTATCGAAAATAATATAGGAGGCGAACTCTAATATAGATCTACGATGATGCATCATTTATCGCATCGCACTACGTATATATGTATTCGGTCCCATGGTATATGACGCATCTTTGACGCTCCTTTCCCATCGACGTTTCTTATCGTGAGATGTAAATTTGAACAAACCTTACAGCCTTGCTTTTGCAAATTGTTAAAATGTTAATAAGTTAAGAACGCGATGACTGACACTTTCGATAAGTCTTTCCACATTTTGCCTTTTTAGACACTCCTCGTGTTTCTTTTAATGAAATATTATCCGACTGATGTTCTTCCTTGTCAATTTATGCGAATGAAGATGTTGCCACGCAGTAGGATCGCGAAAATCGATAGTCCTGTATAGCGGTAGACCCTGATGCCTCGCTATCAATACTATGGAATTATCAGTATACTATCTATACCTCCGTGGCTTCATCCTTTACCCGAATCTTGGCAATAGGTTTATACAGGGTGCTCTCCATTTCGGTCCCCGGAGGCGAACATATCTTTTACCGTCGAAAACCCAACATTTATTCTTGTATAAAAGTGAGGGCGGTTTCGCTGGAAGTATACTGAACTATATTCCGAATCATTTGAACAGTAATCTCGTCTTTTGCATGAAACTCAATTTTTGATATTTAGGCTTACAAAGTACGAAAATATAATCACTGAACGATCCTATGTTTCGGCTTTCAAAAATCTCCGTTCCATACTTGCGTCGGATTCTTTATAAACTTCTATACGATTTCAATTCGCTCTTCATTGATGAACAAATCGTAATTTTTATATACATGCCAAAACTATCAATTTCATTCGCTTTTAGCCAAGAATAACAATATCAATTCTGAACCCCGTAATCCTCGGTAATTAATCGGTAACAAGTATCTTTCTCATTGATTCGAATAAACACGCTGTATTCTCAATATTTCCGTCTTCGAATTATTTCGAAATTTGTAATATCGGTTAGACGCGAGTTCTTCGGTGACTTTAGCATCAGCTTACAGTTTCTTACAGTTTTCCTTTTCTGTTTATACGCGAAAGGTGAATAGATGGAGACTAGGGTCGGCACTCTTCCGTTATCGCCAGCCACCCCTAGCCAGGCCACTGTAAAATACATAGATAGCTCGGCGTACATACCTAATCCTAATCTATATGCGCATATGTATTATAAGAAGTCTTTGCAGAGCGATTGTAATTTTTTTTTCTCATTTTTATTATCCTTTCTATAGCTGGCGTGGGGTACGGCAGTCATGGAGTTACAAAGCTGGCTACTTTACCATCTCGTAGCGGTCACCGACTGCAATCAAGGTACGCCGCTGTGTCCTTTAGAATTCTTTCTATAAACGTGATATGCCATGTATACTATACATATGTATAGAGAGAGTCAACGTGTCCTTCGCTATATTTTTGGATTGTATCTTTTGAATTTTTACAACTTTTTTTTCTTATTCAGTATCTCATTGACCCTGGACTACGAATAAATTCACAATTTCACCATCATCGTATATGTTCGAATTTTATTTTCATTCATCAACTTACCATTTCACATTTTTCTTTTATTTTAAAAAGCTTGAGATATACCTTGTCGCCTTGAGTTCGTTTCGTTCATTTGACTGAGTTTTGAACGCCCCGTGACACGTTTTATCACCATATACTCTCTTCGGATTCCGTTATCAAGAGGAAACTGCGGTCTACCAATGTTTGACGGTGAGTATATAAAGACGTTTATTATAGAATATTGTTTAATGCGGTCTTCACGATCGTTACTGCAGTACCTATGCATAATTAATACAAGAACTTGATTCTGCGATCCTGCTTATACGTTTCCATATATTTCTCGAAATAAATGTGGTTTTAATTAATAAATAAAATGACCAACTCGGTAAAAACAATAAACAATCATTGAATCTAGTTTTTAATTAATAAACTGTTCTTCGATTATATAAACTCCACTTATACTTCGTATTATACTTTCCTCCTCTGAGTACCAGGAATAATTATACATCTGATTACCATCAACGACGCATATATAGTTGCAGAATAAAAATTAATTCACGTGTAATGATCATAAGTGTAAATTTCCGCAGTGATGCAGCAGTCTGCAGCTACGGGTGGAGGAGTATTTCCGGCTGGGAGTAGCGGTAGCAGAGCTCGTGAACTAGGTCTTCGTGCTCAGAAAAAGATTTTAGGACGTGTCGTATCTACCGGTGCAGGGCGATCTCTTCTGATCGATGACGCGACCACGTCATTACTCGACAATCTTTATAAACTCGCGGAAAGAGCTGCGAAGAGTAACCCTGGTTTGGACAAAAAACAACCCGAGAAACTCCTGAAAAATATCGTCAAGCTATCAATCAAGGTGAGATTAAGGCCATAACGTGACTCCATCTGGGAATTCGACTTATTCATATATTTTTTATCCAGAAATTTGCGAAATCTCGCGCAGTAGTAATAATAATGATGATTATCTATGCTAATATTTGAATATATACCTCTAATACCGTATTCCTTGATGTTTTATACATGACAAACAGTATTGAAAACAGGTTGTTCAAGATTTTTTTATTTTATTTTCTTCTTTTCTTACCTCTCATATATATGTATATAAATTGATTTGCTTACAGATTGGACTTTTGCAGCGTAACCATCAGTTGGGAAAATTAGACGAGCCTAAAATCGTGGAGATCAGAGCATCGCTGAGGGCCGTTGCCATGGCTGTGGTTTCATTTTACGAGCTTGAATTCAGCTTCGAAAAATCTTACTTGACGGGATCTTTGGAGAGATGTAGAACGGCTATATTGTCATTGATAAGTTCTCACCTGACCGATAAATCCCAGGATCGTTGTGATCAAGTTTTTGACTTTCTGACCCATCCAGAATTTCTGGAAGCTGTTTTCGGACAGAATTCTGAGCTCAGACCAACCCTTGGACTGCTAGTCACGGATATTAACAAAGCTCTCGATGTTGGTCATCTTTGATTTGATACATGAAGTTTTTGTCATGCGATATAATGACCGTAAATTAAAATTATTACCTCAAAGGTGGCGAGAATATAACATTGAGTGAAATAAATTAGAATAGAATAGAATAGAATAGAATAGGATAGGATAAAATAGAATGAAATAAGAATGAATAAGAGAAGATGAATGAAAGGCGTAAAATTGACGAACTTTGGTCAATTCATAAAGAGAAAATATCACGCCCTGCGGCAAAGCTTCATAATACTTGTTGATCCTCGCGAGTATAAACGTATTTCGTTTTAGTCAGTCCTATTAATTCACCAAGTCCTGAGCACTGAGCGTTTGTCATTAATTTCGCGTTCCGTATAGTCATAAGGCAGTGCCAGAAGCTAGTGATAATTATTACGTAAATGTGCTCATTTATTTACTATATATAATGCAATAATTATAAAATACTCCGTTCATTATATTTTACTGTCGGATAATATTTATTCACAATGTTAATTAAGTAAGTTACATATGCACTTGAACGAATACCAATTATTACTAAACCAAAAATCAAGAAAAAAAAGGAAAAAAAAAAAATGGAGAAAACAAACAAAAAAAAAAAAATGAAGAATAATGAGGAAAATAGGAGCTCTCTTGTCCCCGACATATGTAACTCGGTATTGTCGAATGTTTCCCAAGATATTGACTTAATTTTATAACTTTACAAGTCGAATTAACATATCAGTGCGTAGAGGTATGCATTGCCTGGTAAATTTAGCGTAAAAGTTTTGTACATATACATATATATATAAACATACATTGCATAAATATTATGCGTATCTCGCACAGTCATGGAACACTCAAATATCACAAAAGTCACATAGGTATAATATAATATATCAATATTTCCAACATTAGTTCGTAATTAATATCGGGTCTGACCCTCCCCCATTACTCACATACATATTCACACGTTAAAAGTATAGTATATTCAACCTCTATGTATACTCAGTAAGTCAGTGATGATTTGAGAGGAACTCTGATAGAGAGGTGAAAGAAATACAATTTTTTACACAATATACACCCACTTTACACGTATTACTTTAAGTAATAATTATTAACGTAATAAAACGTTGTATTGACATATATATCGTTAATAAATTATTTGTAAACATTAACATTTATACTGGCAGTGTTACTTATTTTCATAGATATGTAAATTACTTCTATTCATTGAGGAAAAACAAAGTATATATCTTAACAAGAGGATCGTTTCTGAACTTGAATGGAATTGATATGACGAATATCTGGATTACATAAACTAAAAGCTAGTCTAGAGTATAAAATTATAGAATAATACAAAGCGTTAAAATGTAGGTGAAGCGATCCATGAATCCAATCATATATGTATACTTACATTTATATATGGATCTCCAAAAGGAACGATAATGCAAGTAATATTTTACTGTCTTTGGATGATCTTAATTCTCATATCAGTGCATATGATTATTAAAATTTGTATGAAAATACCGATAATACCAATAGTTTCCAATAGATTCTTGTACATGGTTCAACAGTTCTATTATAGTATTTCACAAGAGTTATCATATGTGTTAGTCCGTACGAGCTACTTCCGTGAAAAGTATTACTTATTCAACTGAACTAGAAGTATGAAACAATTTCCAATCGCCTATTCACTTAATCGTATACATAATTGAATGTTAATATGCAACGAAGTGCTGAGATATAGAAAATCGATAACTTATAGTGGTATATTCGTGTCCTGCACTAGCTTTATAATAAAAATACATATATTAAAAATCGATAACTTTTCAAAATGTCAGCATTTGATTGCATATTACTGTCCAATATTATGACAATGACTGAAAAAGCCGATTCCAAAAGTCCTATTTGAAATCTGCGTGGGTTCCTACACGCATATTTTCCATCGAAAATTTGCATGCGATTCACAAAGCCTCGCATATAATAATTGTATATTCATTTCTGACTGAACATTTCGATATTATGTCAAAAGTCGAGGACCACTGCACATAGGGCAGTCTTACATTAATCTGTAAATTGTAAACTGAAAAATTGTTTGATCCAAGAAAGTTGCACGATAATCTTTTCAGCCAAGACAATTTAGCTCATTGCCATAGCCCCGCATAATTTCCGTACAGGCCAGCTGGAAGTGGACCACCGGCTGTGAATAGACGAGTTCCGGATGCGTCGTAGCAGTGCGTAAATATGGCTGGCTGGTATTTCACAGTTTGTAGACCATCTATGTAATCTTGATCAGGATACTGATGAGGGTTTCATGAGATTATTTCACATTTTATATACCATCAAAGTATATATAGGGATTTTATATACCATCAAATACATAGAACCCGTACGTATATTTATTCTCTTGATAATTAAATTCAATTTACATTTTCTTGAATGCCATTTGGTTTTAGTAACAGATTGAGAGTGTGATGAGTCTCTTTACACAATGAGATTAATTTTTACATATAAGGAAAATTCCTAACGTCTGTACGGTCCGAGTCGTGTTGAGGCGACTGCCGGTCAAAATCAGCAATTGTTTTAGTGGCTATAGCCAATCGAGGACTCAGACGTTAGGAATTCTCCTTGTGGGGGGGGGGGGGGGGGGGGGGTGAGGTACCCAAAAAATTTTATTAACAAATTTTTTTATCTTTAAATATTTCTCGAATGGTTAAAAATAGTTTGTAATATCATTTTACGTTATCTTATTTAACAAAATTAATTTCAAAAATATATTTTTTTTCTTCTTTTTTTTTCACGAGTCACTCAAGTACGGAATGTACTTATTTTATCCAGTAATAGTTAATTTTACAAGATAAATCCGGTATATCCAAATTTCAGATTAAATTAAAAAATTTTAAAAGTTAAAAAAATTTTTTTTTATAACGGCGGCTAAAAATTCGTTTTATTTTCTTTGAATACAATTTAAAAAAAAGAAAATTCAGCATATTTAAACCCCCCAAAACTGAATACTTTCTTAAGTACCCTGTTTTGCCCCCCTCACCCCTATATATATATACGACCTTGTCATTTGATAAAAATAGATGAAGGATTCTCAATGTTTCAATACAAAGTATTATACTCACCACGTAACCCTTTGAAGCGTCTAAACCCACCGGTCCATTCGAGTTGATAGAAGATTCGAAATACTGTTGCGCTCTAACATCGTAAAACATCACCAGGCCATGCCCTGTTCCAATCGTCAAAAGAGATCCTTGAAAACTAATCGACCTTATACCGATACCGGCATACCTGTTGACATATGAAATCGTTAGCACGTTCTTCTTCTAATAATTGATTTTCAAAATTGCAAAATTATTGCTAAAACAGATTGTAAAGAAACGCAATTCGATTACTAGAGCCATGCAAGACGTAAGATTTCGAACGCAACTTGGTGGCTAGTACTGCATAATCTTTGCATTTGTATAATTATGAATTAATCGAGTAGTCTGAAGAATTCAAGATAGCTAATTGACTTTGATGATTAATTCTCTTACCAACCTGGGGGGTATTTTTTTAATGACTTGTAATGTTCTAGCATCAAATAGCAACGTGCAAGAACGACATCCGATTGCGTAAACTTTGTCATCTTGGGCTGCCAAGCAAACATTTTCTCGTCTGTAGGCTGCTGGTATTCTTTTTGATAGCTTCTGTCCAAACGTTTCGGCTGACCAAATGTGTATGCAGCCGTTCAGAGAAATCGCAGCTATTTCTTTGAGAGTTTTGTTAAAAGCTAAAGCCCGAACCTTCCGTGCTGATTGACATTGTTTTATGGATAGAGGCTGAATTAATCTGTGTAAACAATTTCACGCATTGAATTAGCTATAGCCATTTGGACTCGAAGTGCTAATTATAATGTTGAATGTGTAATGTGTTCGAGGATAAGAATAGAATTCATTTGAAAAAAAAGAAATAGCTAAACTCGTATTACCTATGGGTCGGGATGTCCACTCCGTCCGGAGCATTCGCCAAGTCGTTATCAACACGCCATAACGCTATTTTGCTATCTCTCGATCCAGAAACTAAAAATTCATCGTTAACCCAACACGTGTCAAATACCAAATCATTATGACCACCCTCTCCCACACAGACAGGTTCTAGATTAGGTAGCCTGTAAACTGCTATTTCGTTGCTGTTTCTTGCTCCCGTAGATAATAATGTTCTAAATGTAAAAAAAGATCGAGTATAAGTCTGACCGCTCGTAAGAGACGAAAATATAATGGCACTCACAATCACGAATGCAAATGTATATGGCTAGCGATATTTATATGAATATTTATTCAGACATTCCCCATTCAGATTATGCATTTATTGTCAGTGATATCTGCATAGGTGATACGGAGAAATCTTTTCCCATCTTTTATAAAATAATGTCAAAGAAATCTGAGCTTGTAGATTTGATTACAATAATTTCCCTACATTCTGATGAACAAGCAAAATAGTTCAGATTTCTGCCAAGGAAATATATAGCTCAGAAATCGATAAATATCTGTGTTGAGTGTGCAGCCTTGAATAAACTGACCTCGAGGGATTCATTCGTACATAATGAATACCGGATTGTTGAACAGGAAAACTCGCACCAGGTGGATGTATTTGTCGTCCATTCAGCGTAGGTATTTGAATGAGTTTTTCTGTCACGACATCGTATACCATTAGCTTATTGCATTTGGTGCCAAAAATGACTTGGCTGTCGCTCAGCCATTGGGAACAGAACACCTTATTCATATTATTCAAGCTAACTGAATATTCCTTGAATAAGTCGCACGTTAACATGTTACGAGAGCCATACTCCTGAATGATCTTTTGAGCATCTTCTAAATTCATATTTTGAGCTGGTACGTAATCGACAAAGTTTGAAAAAAGTTCTCAAACACTGTCTTCCTTTCGCCTTTATTTCCTTTTTTAAGCGCCAGAATCCTATGGCGTCTGAAGATTTAGGTCGTTCTGGATTGCGATTCTTCTCCACCCGCAAAGCTGGTCTGGAAAAAATCATACATTGGTTCGTTCGGTATAGCATTCCGTTTTTTGTCTCGAATTTTTTTTGGCAACTTCCTTGATGAATCGTCTGAACACTCTGCAAGTGAAAATGTGGAATTCTACAATCCGTTTGAGCTGCGTATAAATTCCCGAAAAAGCTTGCACCACCGTCTATGCTCAGCCATCACGCTGGCACACAGCTCTACCCACCCACATTGTGAACACTTCACTACAAGAGACTCGAAATGATTTTCTCAAAGATTTCGGCGATACTTTATAAATTTTTAAATGTTGTTTATAAAGAGTGCATCAAGCCCTTTCCATTCATGTATGAAATCGATATGTAGTGGGATAAAGAAAACCTCATGTACAAGTGGTTGAAGGAAGTTTATCAGCGATATAATATCTATGTGAAGATCGACATTTTTTGATTGCCAATGAAAAAAGGAACTTTGGCCACAAAAGATGTGAATGGAATGGAGAATACTGTACGCAATTGTAGAAGAGATCCCATCGGGTTGCACTCCAATCTAAGGGTGGAAGTATCCATTTTCTGGTCTGTCGATAGATTTTTTTAACCAGATTTATCTCCTCATAGTCTCCTCATAAAAAAAATGTAAAATGTATACATAAAATACAGTATCGCTCATGTATTCGTATACTTGACTTTCGAGTTCTCTTTTATCTGACTCGCCTCTGACCCTTTTAGCCCAGCACTGAACTTAGGTAGGGCTTGGGGCATTTGACCATCCAGTGGCCGTGACACAAAAGGAGTTGCCCTTGGAACTACCGGGAAGCTAATAATTTGTTTAGGAAAATTTAATCTTCTACAAAATGATGTATAATTTTTTTTGATAAATCTATCTTTCTTCTGCTCTTCGCTGCTGCTGATATGAAAAGTATCAGGGTTATAGCGGAAAATGCATGAATTCCTCTCGTATGTCATACGTTGTTTCACATATTGCTTATTTGAGATGAAGAGTCGCAGGGAGGGGAAGATAAAGTACAAAATAGTGATTAGGTATAAGGTATAATGTGAGAATTTATTGCTTTAGCTGAGATACAATAAGCTTTGGGGAAAGTAATGTACAATTCTTATCATCTCTGAAAAAAAAACATGCATTCGTCACAGTTGTTTGAGTCCCTTTACAGCGTCATTTCAATACCCGCGTGGGAAATGCGAGTTCGGCGGCTCGTTGAGAGAGGACGACAACGTGGGAGAAATTCAATTTCTCCCACTAGTAGGAAAAGTAAATGGGAAAAGTGCCATCCATCAAGTCTCTCAACTTGTTTCGAACCCGCATTCCCATCGCGGTAATTGGAAAAAGTATCGTGTGCAACGAGCGCAGGTTGGCGATTCCTGACTCATGTGAATGCAGCATTCGCCTTCGGCTCGTGCCGCAACTTCCACATTCGTAAGAAATCGCCAACTTCCCGTACTCGTTCCAGACTATACTATTGTGCTGTGACGGGGGCTTTCATTTTCGCCCTTGGCTCAGGCCGGACTTAAGTGTCTCGAGGGAATCTTGTCTGAACGGACGCGCAGCTCACTACTAATACGACACAGGATCGGTAAGGCTGGGCGCCAGGCGAGCCTACTCGCTAATTTCAGCAATAAAATCCAGTGAATTACAAGGGCTAGAACGGCACTATAGGGCGGCAGACGCTAGAAGCTACCGGCTAACGGGACCGCGGAGAAAGATCGGGATTTACTGGAGGAGTGACAGGCATACAAATAATATCCCGATCAAGCTACAAATTTGACGAATAGAATAGAATATGTTATTCGGAAAAAAGGAAAGACAAACTAAATACATAAAATGAACGCAGATTCCCAGCGAAAATGAAGAGCCACACACAGGTGGTTTCCTTGGTAGTTTCACTCCGGTAACTCAACTCAACTAATCCTTCGAGGAAATTAGCAAATGAAAATTGTTCAAAATGCAGGATTCGATACAGTATACTGCACTACTCAATAACAATAACAATAGGCCTCGGAGACTAAATTCGCTAAAGTTATAACTTATTCCTAATTCTGCCTCGAGGGTCTGTCGGAAGAGCTCTGACTTGAACTCGCTAAACTATTATTATTATTTAACCTTAGGCTTATCTCTGAATTGAATGTAGCCGAACTCGCTAAACTCTAATACGACTTGACTAGATATGTATCTGCACGCGTCGAAAAGGGACAGAAACAGACCGACTTAGGCTCTCTCGCTCGCTCTTATATGCCAGGTTCGGAACGACTAAACTGGACTCCTAAATGACCGCGCGTTTTGGGTTCTTAAATAAATTTTATTCGAGTCTCTATACTCTTTCCAACACTGACGACGGCCCAAGGACTCACAACTCGGCTTATTTCGTCCGCAAGTCTAATAAATCGACTCGTAGCCCAAAACAACGGCAAGATAGCGGAAAGCCATGAACCTGGTTCAAATACCATGGGCTAGATGAACTGACGCTTACCGTCTTCCAGCCTGCACCTTGCGTAACGAACGGCCTCACAGTGATAATTCAGGTCGACGTCCACGAAGAAAAATCACACTCAAACGCCACTCACTCACACTTTTCCCTTGTGGGAAAAACAAAAGAACCAAAATGTGGCCCGTGGCCTTTATAATGGTGTACTAGAAAGATTGTTCAAACACCACCCAAAACGAAACAGCTACGGTGCTCAATTTGCTAAAACGGCCTAGGACAGAGTGACACAATCGAGCAGGGCTTGCATCCTTGGTCCTATTTGCGCTCCCGATTTGCGCATTATCGACCCTCGATCCTCGAAAACGATCGGAGGGTTGCGCCATGTCAGGCGCTCGTCGCCTATATCCGGTTGTCCATCGCCGATTTTCGCAGCCGCTTCAGAACTCTTTTCTACCGCCGCGCCGATCTCCCACGTAGCTGAGCGCCCTTGGCACTCCTCCGCGTTCCTTCAGGTCTAACAGACAACAGTAGTCCCCGGCGCGCGTGGAACCTTCTGGTCTCGACTCGTGATTACGTCCGGGATTCGGGGACGACTCCCCTTACTACGCATATAATAGAGAGTATGGAAAAAATAAAATAAAACAAAAGTATAGAGAGAAGTTATATTTATTATTCGTCTTTTATAAAACAAAGTATAGAGAAAAGTTATTCATTATTTGTTCTTTATTAAAATTAATCACTTTTCGATATCTCAGAAATAGCACTACAGAAAGCAGAAAATTTTCGCCCATCTAGTGCTTTTTTATCACTTGCAATATGGCGATATCTTTTGGCACCTCGTTGGTAGTAGTACTTGGGGCAAGGCCGAGCGCCGACCTTGGGTATAGGTGCATAATTGTGGAGTCAGTGGCCCTTGCAGCCACAAAGAGGACGCGTGAGGGTTGCACGAACAAGACACGACTCGCGTGATAGAAATACTTCGTACTTGCTAACTTATATGCCAGGAAGTAACTGAGGAGATTTGAGGAGTCACGATCGTACATATTCACTTTTTAGAAATAATTACAGATTAGGGATAACTTTGACGATGAGTAATATGGTATGAATGGTGCAGGGATCAATAATCAATTGCTTCGTTAATTCCCGCTTTCCCCTTCCTGCGCCTTTTTATTCAGTAAGACTTCCTGTAACCGCGGAGAATATAAGTCCCTCGAAATTTTAGCACAAAGGATATTTCGTAATCTCTTCTGAAACGTGCTTTCAAAAATCCGACTCGTATTACATCTTCTATCAGAAATGCTGCCTTAAGATTACATATGGTCCAGCTGCGATCTATGATCAAACCAGATT
Source organism: Rhogogaster chlorosoma (assembly GCA_944452935.1). Taxonomy (NCBI): domain Eukaryota; kingdom Metazoa; phylum Arthropoda; class Insecta; order Hymenoptera; family Tenthredinidae; genus Rhogogaster; species Rhogogaster chlorosoma. The sequence continues at coordinate 28,044,558 of OX101797.1, forward strand.
GTTCGAAATAAAGATTTGTTTTTCCCTTACTAAGTAAAGCAATTTTATGTATGCGCGCAGAACTGGACTGATTGTTCATTATTCGAAAAAAATAAAATAAAAATATGGTCAATAATAGAATGCACATTACTTTCTATATTTTTCGATGAGTTTGATAAAAGAGAGAATGAGGGTCAGGAGTGCAGACAAATAAGAAGATAATACTGTTTTATGATCTTGCGAAGAAGAGCTTGAAATATATTTACAGGTCTCTGTGTGTCTGTATATATATATATATCTACATACATCCATACGTACATAAGTAGTAAATGTATATACATATGTGTGTATATACATAAATATATGTGTTCTGAATCACGTAATAATAATAAACTTATGTTGATATAGTTAATGTCTAAACAGTTTTTTTTTTTTTGCTCAAATTGCACGGTGGTCTGATACATAAATAATATGCTTTGTGAATTGATGCGATGTCACACCTAGCTTACTAAAAATTAAAGCTACCTAAATAATAACAGTGTATGTATAGCTATATACATAACAGATTCTCTACAACTTTTCCTACTACTCGTTTCTATTCTAAGGACGAATCATCAAAATAAGATAAATAATTACAAATTCTCGTGTAATGATGCAAATATGGCATAATAAGTATGTGAAACGATACAACATGTGACAAGACCATGATCAGAATTAACATTTTTATGATTACTACCTAATTTATCTTGATTACCATTTACACACACACCCACACTCTGCCAAGTCATCAATCATCTTCAATTATTTTGACTGACCGGATAATTCGATCGTAAAATGGAAAATGAATGTTAAAATTATTTGGCAAGCTTCGAAAAAGTACTAATTCTAGTCGGTATCTCTTATATTCTGTCAGTTTTTCAAGTCTAGCACATAGTTTAAGTGATAGAACACCGTTTATATAATTAATACTAAATCAACCAATTATGTTTGCAGTGGTCCGCCAAAATCTTTGAAAATCGAAATGGCACCCACGAATTATACGAACAATTAGGAAAAACCACATTTATACATTCACAATTTTCATACTCAACATTTGTTACCATTTTTCTTTACAGAATTTATTTTTTAATAATACCTAATGCACGTAGCCAAGTATTTTTTGTTTTCACATTTCTTATTTCAATTTTTCTTTTGTTGTTTTTTGTACAAAGTGGCCCTTCCCGAGGATAAAAGTGCAATAAATATCGTCCCTCGGGTCTAGGATACTACAGTTGCGTTTGAAACTGACATTAGAAATCTGACCACTTTGTATTATTTATATACGTATAAGATTTTCAAATAATCAACCTCAAACCCTCCAATACCCATTAATATTATTAATTATGAGTTTTGTTTTTTTTTCAATAATCCTTGGCATAAGCATAATGATAATGTTACAGGCTTACATAGTATTAACTTATAAATAATAGCACAGACAGTCAATTGCGTATAATCCAAAGTATATCTGAAGACTTAGCAGAGTTCATCCAGTCATAGAGGCGAGGATCAATAGTTCAGTATTCTGTGTAAATATGCATTTGCATAATTACTATTCGAAGAGAGTTATAGAAAACAACACTTATGCCGTAGAAATGTTTTCTCTAATTCAACTAAAAAATGTAAACGAGTTTTGAGCATTTTAATGTAAACAGAGCCTCAGGCTGTGCTTTTACTAACACATTACTGATTTCGAGTTATTGAGTTCTGTACTTTGGTTGGTAGAAACCATCCAAAGGCTGAACCACTCTATTGATAATTTACACGAATTCAATGACGGAAAATAAATCAGCTGCTGCAATTGTCAGAAAACAAACCAGTCGATTTAACAAAATGTGAAAATATTTATATCTTCAGATTGTATTCTCAGTCCAGTAAAATTAGACTTAAAAATGGCAAAACGGACTGTATTACCAAATTTTTTTTGACAAGTAGCGGGTTATCAAAGATGCCCAAAATCACATTCTTCTAACAAAATTTCCTTGTGCATCCTTCGCGATCTTGATGAACAGCTAATCCTTGACAGATATCAAAAAATGTTCAGAACAAAAGTTGTAGATAATATTTTTCTCTGCAAAAGTAAGAAAAAATAAGTGCGATCCGACCACTAGAAGCGGAGATATCAAGGAGTAACTGGTTTTCAAGATGCTCGACGAAGCACAAGGAAATTCTGTTGGAAGAATGTGGTTTCGGGCATCTCCTATGACCAACTACTTGTCAAAAAAAATTTAGCAATACAATCCGTTTTGTAGAAATTAGGTACTTTTAAAGCTGATTTTACTGGACCGTCTTGTATTTGGCATGGTACCCTTATACTTATTGCTGAGAATTAATTAGTTGATTTACAGTGTAATTATTGAATATCCGAAAAAAATCTTGAAACGTTAAGTTGGTACAAAAGTTACTCATGTCTTTGGAAAAAAAAAAAATATTATCACATGATCTACCTGGGACGTATCTGTACAACCCTGCAAGCATGAATTGTAAAATTGTAAATTGTATGTAGATACAGCTTATCTACGCTATTTAGAGCCTTTAAGCGGTGTCGTCAAATGAAAAATAGATTCAAAACTAAAAATATTCGTCTATATTCGGCCGTTGAATTTAAATACCGTGGTTCAACGACGACGTTTTTTGAATGGCTTTCAAATCGCCAATTTTTGTGTACGGTTTGGAAAATCACCGTGTGTCTAAAAACAATAGGCAAGCTGCATTAGATACACCACTATTTCATTTATACATATCATCGAATAGAACGATAATGAAAATTATATTTTATTCTTTTTTTTAAATGATTTTCCAATGTTACTGCATATGGATTATTGAACCTCGTATGAAAAAAATCATCAGCAATGATAGTTTTCAATTGATTTTTACATCTGGTTGGATAGTTCTATTGTATTTTTTCATAAGACTTCATACGTGGCCGCTAACCTACCTCCGTGCAAAATTTCAACTATCCAAGACAACCGGAGGTATGAAACAATGTTCAATCACCCACTTATTCAGTCATATGCATAGTTAGATAGTAATATGCAATAAAGTGGTATATTTGTGGCCTACAGTAGCCGTATGATGAAAATATACTAATAATTAACAAATTATCTTCCAGAATGTCAGTTAACATTTTATTGTGTATTACTTTCAAATTATGAGAATAATTGAGAAAGCCGATTCGAAAGGTCTTATTTGAAATTTTCACGGGTACCTGGATTCAGATTTCAATGGAGGTTCTTATGATACGGGGCATTCCACATAAACTGACTTTCACCAAGGGGGAAAGGTGTCTCAATTCACGTAGAAAGCCTCGTATAATAATTGTAAATTTTTGCCTAACTAAACATTCCAATATTGTACCAAAGGTCGAAGTCCACATATAGTGCAGTCTGACATAAATCTGTAAATTGTAAATAGGATAATTGTTTTATCTAAGAAAGTTGCATGAAAAGCTTTCCAATTAAGATAACTCGTCTCATTGCCATAGTCCTGCGTAATTTCCGTATAGGTTGGCAGGAAGTGGACCACCGGCTGTAAAGAGACGTGTTCCAGATGCGTCGTAGCAGTGTGTATATATCGCTGGCGTGTATTTCACATTTTGGAAACCATCTACGTATTCTTCGTCAGGAAACTGATAAAGATTTCATGAAAATTATTTCAAATTTGATACCATTAAATTACAGGGATACAGAGAGCCAGCCGTGTCTTCGTAGAAAACCTCGACTCTTTTATTCCGCAAAGACAGATGAAGGATCAAGAATAAGTCAGTACAATACATTATACTCACAACGTAACCCTTTGAAGCTTTTAAAACGACGGTTCTATTCGAGTTGATAGAAGATTCTAAATACTTTTGTGCTCTAACGTCGTAAAACATTAGCATTCCAAGTCCTGTTCCAATCGTCAGAACAGATCCTTGAAAACTAGCCGACCTTATACCGCAACCGCTGTACCTGTTGGCATATGTCGACATCATTTTCTCAGTGTTTTTCTAACAATTATTTGATACAATTTTGGATGTCGAATAGATCGATTAATTAGTCTCAAAAAATGTAAATCAGTTGCGAGTTTGATGATTAAAAGTAACGACAAACCTGGAGGGTATTTTCTTAATTGGTTGCAACGTTCTAGCATCTAATAATAACGTGTAGGAACGACACCCAACTGCGTAAACTCCGTCATCTTGTACTGCCAAACAAACGTTTTCTTGGCAGGCTGGTAGCTTCCTTGATATCTTTTGTTTAAACGTTTCGGCGGACCAAATGTGTATGAAACTATTCAGAGAAAGAGCAGCTATTTCTTTATAAGCCTTGTTAAAAGCCAAAGCCCGAACCTTCTGAGCTGATCGACATTCTTTAACACATACAGGCTGAATTAATCTGGAAATACAATTTCAAGGATCAAATGTATTAAATGCCAATATCGTTCGATGTGTTTGATTATTAGAGTAGAATTTATTCATACAAAAATAGCTCGATTTATTTTACCTATGGGTGGGGATGTCTGCTTTGTCCGGAGCATCGGCCAAGTCGCTATCGATACGCCATAGCGACATTTTGGTGTCTCTCGATCCAGAAACTAAGAATTCATCGTCCAACCAACACATGTCAAATACCCAGTCTCTGTGACCACCTTCTCCCACGCAAACTGGATCTAAAGTAGGTAGTCTATATATTGCTATTTCGTTGCTGTTTCTTGCTCCCGTAGATAATAATGTTCTGAATGTAAATGAAGATCGATTATAAGTCTGACCACTCACAAAAGACAAAAGAAATGGCTTACGTTCACGTATGCAAATGTATATGTCTAGCGATATTTCTATAAATATTTAATTAATCAGATATCCCCCCTCACAAATTATGCATCCCTTTGATTTTCATTGTTAACTACAAAAGAAATACAGCAAAATGTTTCTTTTTTTTTTCTTCATTATTTAGAAAATTATACAAAAGAGATCTGACCCTGCAGATTTTATTCCAATAGTTTAACTCTAGTCTGCGGAGCAATAAAAATATTTCTTATTGCTTATTTAAAATTATTTCAATATTCCTGGGATAATTGTGGCAAAATTATGGATTTCTTAGCCCGTTATTGAACTGAAGCTTATGAAATATACAAATGGTTGCACATTGTTTGCCTCAAGGGTATATACACACTTTGGAGATCAATTAGACTTATAAATTAAAACTAATAAAATGTATTCTGATTTGTTGTGCCCAAATCTTGAAAAATACTTGTTTCGGTAGTTGCTAACAAAGTGTGTACACCCCCTTAAGCTGAAAAACATGGATAAATATGCGAGTTAAATGTGTATTGTTGGATAAACTGACCTTGAGGGATTTATTTGTACAGAATGAATACCGCATTGTTGATCTGGAATAGCGGCACCAGCTGGATTTGTTTGTCGTCCGTGGAGCGAAGGTATTTGATCTAGTTTTTGTGTCGCGACGTCGTATACCATTAGCTTATTGCATTTGGTACCAAAAACGACTTGTCTATCGCTCAACCATTGGGAGCAAAACACCTTATTCATATTATTCAAACTAACTGAATATTCTTTGAATAGGTCGTGGGTTAAAATGTGACGAGAGCCATACTCCTGATTGATTTTTCTCACATCTTTTAAATTAGTTTCTCTAGCGCGTACATAATCGACAAAGTTGAAAGAAGTTCTCAAATACTGTTTCCCTTCTGTCACCGTTTCTTCTTCTTCGTCGCTAGATTCGTAGCACACAAAATCTTCAGGCTTTTCTGGTTTGCGATTTTTCTCCAACCGCAACGCTAATCTAGATAACAAAAATAAAGATGAAAAAAAAAACATCCAATATTGGCTTTTTCAAAATCAATCTTATTAATCATAGATAGAATAATCAAGATTATCCATCATGAATCTGACTTGATTCCCGCAAAGATTCAGGTATATGCTGATGTCATGTAATATGCATACTTCACAGAGCGAGAATTGAAAAAAAAAAGTAGATTTAACAAAGATTTGGAAATCATAAATGGAAGCTATAAATTTAATGAGACTAACGGTACAGGTGAATGAGTTTAATAAATATGAATATTTTTTCCAAGTCATATGTTTGTTGTTGTTTTTGTTTATTTTTGTTCATTTTTTGTTTTTGTTGTTGTCTGTTCGTTTGTTATTTTCGAACAGAACCAGTCGTTTATAAAATTCTAATCAGCGAACATGACGAAACTCATGTAGGTTTTTGGACAAAATTTTGTTTATAATTGTTTATCATATTGCAAAATGATGTGTCAAATTATTGAGAAACAAGGTTAAAGAGTAGTTCGTAATATACTCCAATCAGAGATCAGATTAAAGAGCCAATTAAAAGATTCCGATTCTTATACTTTATCGAAGTTGATTTACGAACGGGTTTCAATGGCATGCGGAATTTTAATACGATATGTAAATGTAACGGATATTTATCGTTGAATAAAGAATCTTATATGAATACGTGTATTCAATAATTGTCTACCTTCGGGCTCTGCGTTCTTCTAAACGCGATCCAGTCGCACAAGGAGGATGTCGACCATAGACGGGCATTCTTTGTGTTTCAGCCATTATTTGTGTTATTTACTTTTAAAGGAAGCGAGATATAAACTATGTGAACTTTCAACTGATGCCCAAAAATTCTATAATAACTCGATTATTATCACTAGTATTTTAATAACGAACGATACAGGCGTTAATGAAATTATTGAGCTTTTGTTATAGGTATGTACGATGTGTTGAACTGTCGTCCGAGTTATTGCGTGTACTTTCTTACGCTACGCGTAAACACTCCCCAAATAATCCTCTCTTATTTACAAATATTTCGAACACTGCGAAGCAAATGTTGGTATTGAACCCGAGAAAACATAAGATAAGTTTGAAAAATACATGATAAACCAGTAGAATTCTTCACTGTATTAAACTAACCACCGCCATCTTGGGCAACCCAACCATACATACTGGGTGAGCAATAAATATCTATTCTTCGTATACCTTTTGTTTTCACTCTCCTACGCACTTTGACTTCAATCGCAACGAATGTATTCTGATTTTAATACATACGATTTACCGATAAGTTCCCACCGTTAATTTATACGAATAATTTTAAGGGCCTGTGTCCGACGATCAGAATTCTGCGACCTTTAATTATTAATTTTTCACATTTCTAAGCTTGATCTACGGACTACTATTTACAATTAAAAAAAAGTAGAAAAATGTTGATATTTTTGAATTCCATCAATCTTCTGCCGCACTCGGAATTCCACGTTTTTGTTATCGTCTAGTTTGTCATACTCCAAATAACGGGTATTCGATTTGCCATGTTTGAGCCCCACCACCAGACCTACTACATTAGACCGAAACGAACATGGCTTCGTTCAAGAAAACTAATACAAAATTGTTCGCTAAAGCGGGTCCAGAATTAACACCCGATAATATTTATTGGAAAAAATTCACGGTGAGTTATGTTTCCTCATTTTTATCTCTGACCTAAGCTCAATATTCAGATTTGTGTGTTTAGTTTCAATGTCATAAACACCACGTGTGCGCTACGTAACCTCAAAACGCATATCTGACATGTTGATATAAAATTATTCCCTTTGACTATCAAGCCGCAAATTCTTTGCGTAAATCTAAATCAAAATACGTGAAATTCTCCTCTTTTTCCTACAGCCACCGGTTTTAGTCAAAGAATTCGGGCCGGTTGATTATATAGATTTTTCGCCAATCGAACCCCACTATTTTGCCGTTACATCCTCGGTCAGAGTACAAGTCTACAATCCGATAACCAAACTTGTAACGACAAATTTAAGCCGATTTAGAGAGCAGGCTTACGGCGGCTCGTTTCGTAGCGATGGCAAACTGCTCTGTGCTGGCGGTGAAGAAACTAACGTAAGATTATTCGACATAAACACAAAGAGCTTACTGCGTTTATTCAAAGGCCACACAGCCGCCGTCCATAGAACATTCTTCACTAGCGACGGCATTAGAATCGCTTCATTTTCTGACGACAAAACTGTCGCTCTTTGGGATATACCCAGCGAAAAACAGCTGATTACATTCAACGAACATGAGGACTACATCAGAGCTGGTGCAGTCAGCCCTGTTTCTCCTGATATATTCTTATCCGGTGGATACGACAAAGTAGTTCATATGTACGACACTAGAACAAATAAAACAGTCTTCAAGGTCGAGCATGGAGCTCCTGTTGAAAGTCTGCTCTTTCTTCCGTCTGGTGGAATTTTCCTGTCTGCTGGTGAGATTGACTTCTTAATCAATTTTCTTAACTGAAGATTCTGCAGTTGGTCGAATATTGTTCAAATTTTAATAAAACGGGGTCAATATCTCGAGCTGTTATTCTCTGTCCGGAATCTAGTCCCAAATATTTCAGCCTCTCTTTATAAACTTGAATAATTTAAAGGTGGCACTGAGATCAGGGTATGGGATGCGCTGGCTGGAGGAAGATTGCTGGCCAAAGTATCCCAGCATCACAAAACAATAACTTGCCTCAAATTGGCTTCAAACGGTCGAAGGATTGTCTCCGGCTCTCTGGATAGGCATGTCAAAATCTACGATGCTGGTACCTACAAAGTCGTACATACTCTGGATTATCCCAACGCAATACTCAGTGTCGGAATCAGCGTGAGTAACCCAGGCATATTAACTTCACCGACCGAATGTTTCTGCATAAATATAACCCTCTAGTGTTTTCAAGATCATTATTGCCTCGTTATTCATTGATGTCCTCCATTTTATCAGGCTGACGATGAGACAATAGTAGCTGGGATGGTGGACGGCCTGCTATCGGTGAGGCGAAGGGACACAGAAGTCAAGCAAACAAAGGCACAGAGGAAGAAGGTGTCTTACAGATACGCGGATTTGCATTCGCGCGTTTCAAGCACAACGGACGCTGTTGTGCAGGAAGAGACTAAAGAAATAATGGCTAAACAGGACGTCTTTTTAAGAGGATTTCAGTATTCCAAAGCCTTGGACAGCGTCCTTTTGAATTACGTTGTGAATAAGACACCGCATGTCACAGTCGCCTTATTGCAAGAACTGACGAGACGTCAAGGACTTAAGCAGGCCTTGGCAGGACGGGATGGAAAGTCACTGGCATCTATTCTTAGATTTTTGATACGACATATCGGAAATATTCGGTTCGGGAGGGTTTTACTCCACGTTACTAGCGTTTTAATGGGTGAGCATCGTTCCTTGGCTCTGTTAAATTTGGAGAAATTTGTTAAACTTTTAATCTATAACAGAAAGAATTTGATCCGAATTATATGGGCTCAGAGAGATTCGAGATTTATGAAAATAAAACGTCTACGATGAAAGATGTAACAAGCATTCTCTTTGTTGTAGATGTTTACGAGGAGAGTTTAGATGAATTAACCGACGAGGGACGCTTGATGTTCAATTTACTAGCTAAGAAGTTAAGAGAAGAGGAAGACTTGACCAAATCTTTTTTGGAATTGCAAGGAGCTTTGCAAATGTTGGTTACTGGTGCTGAAATTGTATCCTCAGTCCCCGTTAAGGAACCTCAATCTCTGGAACCGTCGGAAGGAGCTCGAAACAGCCTCGTCATTAGTATAGGATAATTTTAATCGCTCATCAAATGTACAGTTTTTAATAAAACCCCCACAATAATATTTCAATCTTAATCAATATCCAGGTAACACAAATTTTTACATCATGTCGTTCGTTCTACATTCCTGTTCAACTTTCTTTGAATATCGAGCCTGGTTTGACATTGTTATCTACTCAGTACACGAGATAATTACAAGCGGAAAGAAATTAGAGAGAAACAGGTGACACAAAACTGTGTTAGGAATATGGTGCATTTAATTTGGTAGCATAATCAGTATATTCGAACAGAAATAACTCTATCTTATTAGTAAAAAAACTTCATTCTTTCTTCAGGTATTTTTGCCAAGCAGCAGACGAAGGTGGGTCAGGCATTACCCAGCCGATAGGTATAGGTGAGCCGAGCCCGTTGCAGCAGATATATTTGTCCCATGCAGCTCTGAAAAAGACAAAGGGATCGATTGGGTAATAAATTATTATGTACTCAGTGAAATCTGATCGTTTGGAGTAGTTTGTAAAACATCGTGAAATACCTAATGGTGACGAATGCGTGTACATTTCGTTGGAAGGAATCTACGGAGGGTAGTTTTCTACCGAAAAGCACATTCTCCCAATCATCGAAATTGTTTCTTTTCTGTTTCTCGATTTTCTGCTCATTATCTGTTTTCAACATCAGCTTCAAGCCTTGTTCTTCGATTGAATACTCTCGATCCATCGCTGTCCATTGCTCCACCAATTTATCTGCAATTTGTTTTTCAATAGTTGGTTAATTTCATATGCATGTATTATGAAGAAAGTTGGAACGCTTGATACAGAAAAATCTTCATTACGATAGATGTGCAAAAATACAGATTGTTTTACGCCAATTTTTAGAGAGGTGTATTTTCGTTCGGTTTTTTCCAAGAATAATCACGATAATTGCTAACATCAATCGGATTGGTCAGATTGTGGAGAATCTTCCGACGAAAAAAATTACCCCTGATTTATCGAAATCGAATGAAAAATTGCGAAGGTTTTGAACAATGTGAAACAATGAAAGTAATACATGAATAATTACCAATAATATTACTAAACGCCTCATCGGCTGCAGTAGACAAATGTTCTCCCCTTGCTCTGGCAATGTTGACTTGAATTCGTCTTAAATTTTGCAGTTCATTTAACAGTGCTAAAAATTTTCTAGCATCGTTCCTCCTGCCTCTTACTTCACCGAGTACCAAATCGGCGTCTTTTCGCATACTGACTTCCTGCTTCTCTTTCTCGATTATATCTTGCTTATCTTTTATCCAAGCATCTGCTTTGGCGTGGAGTTTAATCCTCCTTTCTTCGGCAGCTGATTTTTCAGCTTTTCTCAAAACTCTCCGTTTCTTTTCGCGCAATCTTTTCTTCTTCCGTTTTTCTATGCTAGTTTTTACATTGCTTATAAATTGATCCTCTTCCAACTTATCAAGAGCTTTGACTATCTCAACTCTCTTACTTTCGGTAGCAGCTATTTCTGCGCACCATTCAGTCTCCGGTATATCTCGATTCTCTCCAAGTTTCTTACAAATTTTCTCCAATTCATTATTCAATTTGAAAACCGATAACAAAGCGGTGCGAGTCTCTGAAATTCTCGACTCTTTATGTCTCTTACATTCATTTTCTTTCAAGAATTCCGCTTCATTTTCCTTCAAGAAATTTTCAATCGTCTGTTCGTCGCGTCTTCGCATTTCGATCGCAGCGATCAAAGATGATTCCTCGTCATCAGTATTATTCGTTAATGGGTTAAAACTATTATAGTCTGTTTTAGCTGAAGCAATACTCGCTCCTTGGGGATAATACGAATTGTTTTGCATTTGAATTTCATAGTTTGATGGATAATTCAGATTCGAACAAACCTGTTCAATTTGACGAGGACCCTGGCTGTCGTAACCATAAGGTGGTGGTGGTGGTCTTTGTGAAAAATCTCGATTCCCAAACATAATGAATCAAAAACTTGTTTCTCAGACCATAAATGCGAGTACAAAATGAAGAAAAAAAAGACTAATAAATTCTTAATAATTAATTGATTACCATCTAGGGATCTTAATAATAATTCATTCTATAAAATGTCCGGAATTATTTCGTTTAAATGCATCGTTATGTGTCATAGTATATTTAGTGAATGTTTAGTTGTTATTGAAACTGTGTTAACGAAACTTTTTATGATTGTTTAACATGCGCTGAGGACTTCTCCTGTTTGTGGTAGTTGTGCTTCGGCATCTGCCATCACTTTTTCTGCGGCAATGTAGGCATCCTCTGTTTTCAAGTCTTTTTCATTGTCCAAAAGTCTCTTCAAATCGTCGAAAGCCTTCACTAGACGACGTTGGCAGTCCGGTACCATCATCAATGATTCCTGGAGGACCTCTTCCTGCTTCCTAATATCGTATTCATCCTTGCCTGGAGAAAGAAAGGAACAAAGAAATGAAATATGGAAAAACGAATCACCTAAGACGGGTAGATAATTAGACCGTGAAAAACACGAATGGGGGGAAGAAAAGAGTGAAATATTATCGTTTGAAAATAAGTCCGTTGAAATACCCTCACCCTCATCCTTTAATTTCTGTATTCTGTCACGTTGTTGAGCAGCTTCTTTTTCGTAAGTAATTTTTTCTTTCGCGAGCCGTCTCACTACTCCGGTTTTTATTTTCATGGATCGGATTCGGGGATCGGACATTGTGGCTGGCGTTAGTTCTCAAATTCAGACTTATACCTCGAGATCCGGATTTGGAAAAAAAATGTCAAAAGGTCTCCTTACAAGGCACGATGATTCACAAAATGACTATGAGACCCAGTGAGGCCTGAGAGACGCCAAGTGTGCGAGGTTATGTATAACCAACCGATACCAAGTGAGAAAGACAAACTAACGTCCGGCGCACGTAAAAGGATGGGATATCGTTAGCGGCTAGCGAGGGATCGACTAGTTTCGAGCTTGGGTCGATCGCTGATGTCACTTGAAAATGGATTCTCCCGAGAGATTGTTATGCACGTCAGAAGGAATCGAGGAGAATTATAAACCGGGAGAACGTCTCTCAGTTATTTTGAGATGTATTTGAAGATTTGGAAGTTGCGAGTTTGAATTACGGTATAAGTTTCGCGGAATAGAATAAGACAAAGAATTTTATTAATTACATCTTTACCTGTCTCCCAGTGGTATCTATGTGCCGGTGTTACCTTCGATATATTTCATCACCGATACGAATCATGCCAACTTCAGACAGTTTTCAATTACTTCCGCAGAAAAAAAGCTCGACTGCGTCCGCATTGAATGGTGCAACGTACGGGATAGAAGGAATTATTGTGCTCTAGTCTGAGAGTGATTTTGAAAGAAATGTAACGTAAAAATTAGCTGACACCACGATGCAGGAGGACTTTTTTCCGGCGGCTGAAAAAATACTTTCTGACATCGAGAATGTATTCAAGAAGGATACGAGTCTGTGAGTGTTTTGGGTGCAGCTAGGGCGGGGTTTTTGAATATGCTAACTATCAAATACACGTGAATAGATTCATACAAAGAGTATCCATATGCTATGTCCCGATATCAGTCTCGGCAAATATTAGTGTTCGATCGTTTTTTCATTATTCATTCTTGACAGTGAACTTTTTTTTCAGATCGAATCGCTGTATTATTTTGAAACATAGCACAGCTACAATAGTGTAATGAAATAATCGATCTTACCACACGTTAAATTAGGTTAATAACTTCCGGTAAAGGAAAAACAACAGAGAAATGATAATATATCTGAATGATTCAGTCTGTTTCTTTTGTTAGATTTACAACCACTTTTAAATTTGGTATTTAAGGAGGTTGGAGCACTTCACACTAGTCAAATCAGTGCTATATTTTGAAAATCGTTTTTACAAATATTTATATTGATTGATCGCGAAAAACGAATACTGCTTTACACTGCAGCTTGGATCCTTAATACGGAAAAATGTTCTTCACGATATATTTGCAAAAATACAGGTTGTTTCACATCAATTTTCAGAGAGGTGTATTTTCTTTCAGTTTTTTCCAAAAATAATTCACAATTTTGATTCGATTTCAATAAATCAGGGCTTATTTTTTTTCGGAAGATTTTCAAAAAACTGACCATCCGATCGGTGTTAGTAATTACCGTTCAACATTTAAAACATTTTGAATTTTTTTGCTTGATAAACAAATAGTTGTAACTTTTAATCGCGATGACTTTTGCAAAATATAGAATTGATTTCACTAGTGTAAAACGCTCCAATTTCCTTAAACGCATCCAAACGATATTTATTTCGTTGTTGGTTAGATTCGAATTCAAATTTATTCTTTCGAATAATTTTTTCCATTCGCCGGAAGCTATAGTTCCGAAATGACGTATTCAAACGGTGGAAATAAACGAACGATGAATTATTTTCAGAATTGGGTTCGAGATAATCCCGGCATTGGACAACGAGAATAAGTCGCCGGTATTGCACGCGGAGAATTCGCTGGGCCTGGCTTCTTGGAGTGTCAAGCCGTTGTACCGTTACGCTTACAACCGCCTATTGGAGCTGCGTCAAAATCGTAACAAAAGAGAGGATCCGAGTACCGTTTCAAGATGGCTGCTCGGCGCTCTTTTGTTAAACCCGGACGTAACTACATTTTGGAATATGAGGCGGGAGCTCGTGAGAAATGGGAGACTAGAGTCGAAAGGCGAGCTGCATTTCGTCGCCGTTGTTCTCTACTACAAGGCGAAATGTTTCGAAGCGTTTGCCTACAGACGTTGGCTCCTTCAGTTCATACTAATGGGAGATACACTGGAGGCGTCAAGCGTAGAAACGATACTTCAAAACGAAGTAAACATCGCCTCAATGTCGGCGGACAGATACGCGAACAATTATCACGCCTGGAATCACCGCGAATACATAATAACAACATTCAGGTCCTGCTCCCCCCGCAATTACAGGCAATTTTTAGTAGCGGAGTGGCAAAGTTCCGGGAAATGGTGCAGCCTTCACATTTCCGACTACAGCGGCTTCGCTTACCGACAATTTCTCCTTAAACGACTTATCCAGGTCGAGGATGAACCCGGACCTCAAACGAGAGTAGAGACGAGGTGTAGAGAAATCTTGTCCGAGTTTATGAACGTCGAAACTGACGCTGCTAGCGGCGCTGTTTCTGTTCCCAGCGCCCCTTGCCACGACGTGTTGAACTATTTGCACGCCGCATCCGGCCAGCCACCCTCCCCTCACGACGTTAATTACCTCTCGATTTTCACGGGACTTTCGTACTGGGCGGAAGAGTGTCTGTTCAATGAGGAATTGCTCAATCTTTATCCGGGTCACGAAGCTTTTTGGTACCACAGAAGATTCCTCTCTCATCTGCTGGTAGTCTTGACTAAATCCTACGAGAGGTATTCCGCTTATAAAACGGAACTTATCGACGAGAAGATACCCCGAGGATACGGAAGAGGCGGGGACGCGTCTGGAGACGGTAATTCTCGGCCACCGGCACACAGCCCGTTGGAAATTGCCTACAATAAACGGAATTATAATATAATAGCAAGTGCCAGGAGCGTGGGTGGTCACCAAAATATTATGGGTGAAAGGTTTGCCAAGTTTTTATCCGCTCGGGGATTGGAATTGTGAATATATAAACGAACAACGGCGAAATAACGTCGTAATGAGTCGAGATATGCGTATTTGGTGTTAGTTTTACGAGTATGTAAGGCGTCGCGATGCGCATGACGAGACACTTGCTATTAGTAATCGTCAGCTATCAGCTTATTGAAAGAAAGTGACAATTTTTTTGAACCTTCGTCTACGAGGGCGAATATTATTACTGTATAGTCGCAGTCTAATGCAGTTTACCAAAATGTATCTAGGCCAATATTAGTGGCCAAATATTTCGCTGGTTTTGTGGCTTGTGTTGACAAGTTCACTCAACACGTACCTACATACACATATGCATAGGGGATAGTTATTAAAGTTGTATATTTTAAATAAACAGTTCAAATTTATATATCAACTAGGTTTAGTCACTTATTGTCCTGCGTCGATATTTCATTTCGTCGATATGCCAAGGTAATGTTATATATTTATAAAGCGGCTCTGATAGATTGGCCCAAGAATATGGAGCTTAGATTGAACAAGCGAACCGAATTTTGCCAAGGCATTTATTTATTTATTTGCGCAAGACACGCCTACGAGCCACTGCGGCTGAATCGTGCAGTTCGGTACATAAGTTTTTACTGTGTTCGCCTCTGAACATCATTGAGAAGTACTTGTGGTCCAAGACTTCGAGTGAGTCAAGTTTAGAATCATCCTTAAATTCCGAGCTAGCGAGTGCGGATAAACGATTGAAACGATCGTTAAATCGAGGTATAGAGTTACCCTGCAATTTACGTATTTCACGCAAACGCGCGCTCTTCATTGTTAGTGGTACGAAGAATGTTCATTCCGCGAAGTTCTAACAGTCACGAGACTTCTTTTCCTGAAACGGCTTTTACCCGACGCCCTTTATTCTACTTCGTGCCTCGCCCACATAATTTTCCTCATCAAACGGAAACGCTGAGTGCTGCTCTTCGCCCGTGCCTGTAATATGGATATTCGTAATTTATCATCCATCCGCGTCGGTTCGTTTGTTTATCCGCAAGCTTCGAAAGCAACGTGTCTGCACGGTGCCTTAAAATCACACAAGAACGAAGCGGAGTTTTGATGATTTTATGGCGACCTACTTTTCTTGATTCATTATAATGGCATGAAACTAGGCGCATTGTCGTTAATTAAACATATCTCAAGATCGATACTACCCAGGAGGTTTTCGGTGGAAGCTACGTAGGAATTACGTCACTCTGGGGTTCAGCGCCAGAACAGTCTGTGCATGTAGTATAAATGTATAGGTATGTTGATATGTATAACATATAGACAAGGACCTTCGGGGTCTGTGGATCTATAGCCATCCTTCATCGGTCTACACTTCCACGCGATGACCACACTACTCTCCACCATCACATTACGTACTGGGCTGGTCGTCGATTAGTGTCGCGCGGTCTCCTCTTTGAGGTAGATGTGGCGCGAAAATAACTCGCAATCTTTAACCGTCTATAACGTCGGCGGTCAGTCAGCGGTTGCCCGCGGAGTTTCTGTGCCATTTTCAACTACGTAATAAAGACTAATATTCCGAGACTCGCAATATCGACTGGGCTTTGAGGCGAGAACGAGATGAAGAAACAAGCGAGAAGCTCGGCGTTATGATGTATACTTTCGAAGTACATCAGCGTCCGAAAAAGTTTTTGAGATTGAAACTTACCCGGTCCTCCAAATATTGGGAAATATTTTCGCCTTCCTCGTCCAGTCACAGTTACGGAATAGAGCAACAGGTGTATACGCAAAAATAGACATCGGCATCAAACTACAGCTAGTAGTAAGGTCTGCGGTGTTCGACAGTGTTTAAAATTAACGAAAAAGGTTACCGGGTGACGAGCGGGAGCTGTTTAACGTCCTTGAAGCGAATTTACTATTAGCAGCGCCCACGAAAATCTTATTTCACCAATAAGTTCCTTTCGTACGTCATCTCGCGTCAACAGTCTATCGAAGAGGCGTACGGGACGCGGACAAGTAGACGTAATAGAAGGCGGAGATCAACTCATTCTCTCCAGTGCGTCATCTCTTCTCATTCTCACTTTAAAGATCAAAGTGGAGTTTGAACGCTTTCCGAATCCCCTCTAGATAACCTCAACCCTTAATTATTTCAACCTGACTGCGGTAGCACTGCCCGAACCGTAATGGCATTATAACATAATATCGGGTACTTTATGTTAGTAGGGTTCTTGGTCACGCGTGTTACGAAGAACTTCCGAGGTGACTGAAGACACCGCAACATGCAGCGGTCAGTACTTCGTCACATTACTCGTGCCAACTGAGCGGTTGCCACTTCAGTGATAATCGGGTTTCATTTATATGGATTCCAAGAGTTATAACTTTGAAAATATCGAACTTTTTGCCTTTCGGTGAAGTACGTGTCGTGCGTCAAAGTGTTGATTCGTTAATAATTCTTTAACGGGATCATAGGTGAGAAAGAACTATGAAAAAGAAGCTAACGCGTATCGACTGACAAGTTCGTGAGTCGTTGTCGCAGCTGCATAATAATTGCAGTAAAACTTTAAACGACCTAGGTATTAAATAGCGAACTCTGATCACTGCTGACATTGGCAAGAGATTACTATCAACGCGTCGTTTGAACAGCACGTGACATTCTTCGGATATTTCTATTGGATGTTCGTTCGTAGTTTAGTGTACTAAATGTCTGTTGAAGCGTTGTAGGATAGTCGATAGTCGTTACAAAACAATTCGAGCCACGCTGATCATTGGAAGCATTGTGCGGCAGTGGCGGGCTGGAGTGGTTCTATATAAATTTCAAGTTCATGAAGTATTGCTGATTACATGAGAGGCGGTATCTGCTCGCCTAGAACTTGAGCTTCTAAGAGGATATACTATATCTATCGAGAAGAATAAAAGAAAAGAAAATAAAAATAAGAAGAGTAGATCAAAGTTCGATTTTGAGACATCGAAAATGGTCACACCGAAAGATGACGTCGAGGGGAGTCCGGTCAGTCTCCGACGTGTTCACAGCTTGCGCCTTCCGTCATTATCGTCATCAGAAACTAAAGGTAATAAATGAATGACTGAATGACTGAATGACAAAATTCTCTGACGTAAGTTAGTCGCTAGAGGAATATACTGCACGCCAAGTGTCTCACGCCTTGAGGAACCTGTTTTCGCATGCATAAATACACTTTACTCGTATAGTTTACAGCCTTTATCTTATGTTTGGTCAACCTCAACCTCTTGGCAGCAGCTATCGTCAGATAAAAGAAACTGATAAACTATAGCCATTTAAATATGCTTGCGTAGAAAATCTACGGTTCGACAAAAATAATAATTGATAACTCCTGCAATATAATCACTCCACCGCATCTACCCTTGCGAAAGGTTTAGCGTTACGCGCTCGTTATAACTGGCTTTGACGTAAAAATTATGAGGCTATTTCGAAAGGAGCTTTCAGAGTGGGAATACAAACAGGAAGTGACGCTGTTATACATTGTACTTTGAAAGTTTTGACAGGTGCAGAAATATCTTTTTCAACAATGATATCGCTTTTATTATCCGGCGAAGTAGTTTTTTTTTCCTTCTTTTTTTTTTATTGTTGCTATTTCCACCGGTCTGAGTACCACACGGATAAATTTTCGCCAAAGTTATAGCTTTGAGATAACCACGTTTTGGCACATCCTATTGATTTGCATCTATTTTTAACGTTTCACTGTCCACGGATTCGCATGCTTACCTATATAACCAGACGATTTGAAAGGCTAACGATATTAGGCACGGGATATTAAGTTTTGATATAGGGGCAAGCCTAAATCTCGTTCCTCGTTTCAAAGCCTCGGATAGCTTGAACGAATCTAAAGCTTATTGTTAATTGATCGCAAAATACTTTTGCCTATACTTGGTATATAATGTGAAGAAATCATTAACAGAGAAGTAAACAGTTCGCAAAGATTATATACAGGGAATGAGTATCTCGAAATAATTTGAAAACACTACGCAGCTTGGGTGCAGAGAAAGTGTACAGACTCACGTCTACAGATCTTAGAATTTAAAATTTTCTCTAGCCTTGAAAGGGTCACCAATTCTATTGATTTTTTTTGCAGCAAATAGATACATATGTGCCTGAGTATATCTAGTACCTATCTCTAACCAGCCGGCGAATTTTACATGTGTGGAAAATCCATACCGAGATCTATGATTCGAAATTCTCAAATACTCGCGCGTCATTGAGGCCGAGGTATTTAATTGGCGAAAAACGAAGTGTCGCGAAATTTTCACGGAAGTGAAACCATCACATTTCTTCGAGAAGTCCAAGGTGCGCGGCGATATGCCAAAAGATGCGGAGACGCTCCTCCGCGACGTAGATATATATTTAAGGTCTGCAGTCAGTGGGACAGAAGCTAGGTAACGCTTGTCGCGGGTTTGGCGACTTATTGAGCTTCTCATAGTCAGCTATACGAACTTTACCTACTGTCATCGTGATCGTCTTTGCTATATCAAGATTCAGAATTTTCCCTTCAAAAATCTATAAAATTCATCTCTGATCCTCGTTTCTCTTGTATTCAGCCCAATGGCTTTACGAATATTCCAAATTCAAGGTAAATTACCATTATCAGGTACACCAACTAAAAATCTCACAGATCATTAGAATGCCAGTTGTCATAATATGTTCTAGATTTCTGCTGGTCTTGTTCGTTTGCTTTTTTGTTACGTTTACCCGAATTCGCAGAATCCATCAGCGTGGTTACAAATACCTGTCTGTATCCGTATCTATACATTATACCCGTGCATGCGTCCCTATATATGTAGCTACAGTTTTGACCATGTGTTGTCGCTCATGACGCAGTCTTTGGTCAGAGCCGTTGACCAATATTTCACAGTTTTTGCACACGAGGTATAAAAACGCCGTTTCTTTAACGGTTTCAAATTATTTCTTTATATTGCATATAGTCCGGTCGATTCCGCGACCGCGTGATTGTTGGTACCGAAAATCTGAGAGATTTCAGAAATCGTAGAACTTTGCGGAATCAACTCGAATAAAAGATCAGATTTTACTTCTATTCGAATTAGTCTGGATTTATAAACACCCGAAGAGAATCTGTTGAGGAACTCGTATAGTTTGATTTCATCCAGAATTTTGCCGCGAAACTTATGTACACGTGGTCCCAATTCTCATTCAACTCTCTTTATTCCAGAGGGTGATGTCGGCACGCAATTAAGACGCGGAGGATCTCTACGCGTAAAAAGAACCACAGATTGTGCCGGTCCCTCATTGACCGTACCTCTTGATTCCGATGAAAGCACCAGCCGGCCCGCCAGGCCCACTAGACACTCTGCACCTTCCACAGCTGCCCCTGCACCAGAGTTCCTTGCCCGCAGCCTCTTGCAACTTGGTTGTCCGGTCGTCTCCATACCTCAGTAAGTTTCATTTATGCTACTTGCATAAAGCGTGTATAAATCGTAATCGTGTCGTTCTTCATCAGTCATGTCTTTCTCCCCGCATCCTACCTGTAGCTATAGAGTATAATCATCATCCATACCCTGGTTCCTCGTCGTCTCCAACTGTTTCCGAGTCCGCATTTACCGCAAGTTATTTCTTCTTTTCGGAATTTCGCTATTTGTATGTTTAACCACATAGTTAGCTGTGGCTACGGTTGCATCAGACAGTTCAGTAATTGAAATTACCTATGGCGGTAAAAGTTTCACGGACGTTGAAGAGTTTTTCAGCTCTCGTAATACGTAAAGTATACGATGTTGCTTAATATTACGAGCGAACTGATCATTTGCGAACAACGATAATTATTCGTCGAAGCGCAAGAAAGTAGGGAGTCACGCAATCAGCGATCGTGTATGGGTAATAACTAATATACCAGATCCGGTTCAAATATTTTTACTGACAAATAATTTTCATCTTCTTTCTATCTTAGTTCGATAAGAATTATTGCCGGAGTTTCTGTAATCACCTGGGTGTGGACAAAGATAACGTACACCGTATCTATAGGTGAGATAAAGTGTAAACAGAAGCTGCGTACTGTTAACGTCTTTCATGTCGTATTAAATGGGGTCTGGGAACTTGGGATGGTTATAGCTGCCTGATCACTCGATGTTTTTACACTCGAAACCTACTTTCTCAGAGTTTCCCAATTTAGTTTGAATAACTGACTCATAGCTAACAGCTGTCAGCTTGCACACCTATAGAGTGTAATAAATAAAAACTTCGTGCAATGGTGACACAGCGTTCAATTTCCCCCGCGGCAATATTTCCAGGCTCAGTTTGCGCGATTCCCTAGAATCCTGGGGAATCCCCTTGACTTTCCAGCTTCCAGTCGCAATCATACTTGCGAAGATACTGGGTCGGCAGATACCCCTTACATGCATGTGCGTTGAAGGTGTAGTTCGTAATGCACTACAATACACCATAATTTGCGTAAAAGTTAGGTGCGTCACCTCAATTTTTGGCCTTAATTTTCACTCTGTACGTATAGCAAAACTGGCTATCGTAGATTTGACGAGTTAATACGGAGATTATGCTCTAATGTGTTGCGAGTTTTTCAGATTATAAGTTATTTCGATATCTAAAGTGGGTACTACGCTCTGAACGAAACAATAGTATTTTTTCTCGCCATAATTGTAGACGAAATCAAGGATTTTACAACAACCTGTTATCTTCCAATTTTCTTCAGAATGACTACCTCATGGGATATAATTGTTTTAATTACGAATGCTCGAGCCAGTGTGATCTGTAATTTTCTGCTTCAGGCTAC
This sequence comes from Rhogogaster chlorosoma, assembly GCA_944452935.1. Lineage (NCBI taxonomy): Eukaryota > Metazoa > Arthropoda > Insecta > Hymenoptera > Tenthredinidae > Rhogogaster > Rhogogaster chlorosoma. Next base: position 28,066,497 of record OX101797.1, read on the forward strand.
CTACAGAAAGCGTTAGTTTTTCGATTTTAAAAATTATTCGATTCGCGTAGTTGTTCAGTTTTTTATTTCCCTGAACTCAATATCTGGGTTGAACCACTTCTGAAGTAGAGAACTGCTGCGAGTAGTGGTACGTCATCGTGTAGGGTAGTCATCGGAATTGTGGCGGGAAAAAGATTGGACGTGGATCAGTGTAAAATTGAACGAAAAAAATCACCAAAAAATTTAAACACGCTGTCACAGACGAATTTTAACTAATGCTACTTATCTACCGAGTGTTTTTCACCGATTTCAACATTTAGGCAAAGAAATTAAAGCTTCAAACTCACAATTGGCTCTAATGAATCTGTATGCGTTATTATACCGCGTGAATTGCTGCACGTTGTCCTAATTTACATAAATATATGCAGATTCGCCTATATATCTGGTGAAATATATTTTGGCATAGGTATATAGGCATCGCTGTGTAGCTATAAGCTATATACTCGGTCAATAGGTGAGGTCAGGCGCGCAGACGCACCCGGATAACCGAATGTAACGGTGTATGCTTCGTCTGTGAGGTGATGTGATGTGATGTGATGTGATGTGATGTGATGTTAAGCATAAAGTGCATGAGTGCAGGGCGCTGCACGTCCGAAGTACCGCATTGCCGTATATTGTAATTCTATTTTTCATAAAATCCCTGTACAACAATATGAAGAAAAATTCTTCCTCTTAGTCGATAAAATAATCATCGGAGTATTTTCTAAAACGATCAGAAACGTTCCACGTTGAGAAAATCTCGCCCCACAGTTCTATAGAGTACCCTTGTCGTCGTATCAGGAAGATCCAATAAGTGTTGTTTTTAATACAATAATTAAAATAAGAAATTAAATTCATACAGTTTCATTCGTCAGATTTAAGCCTTTTGAAGTAAACTTATTTAAATCTCAAATAATTTAATCATATACTCTTATAATTACGTATTCTTGACTGTCTACTTCCGTCTTCCCTGCAATAATAAGCTCAAAACTATATTTCTTCGTAAATTTACTTTATACAAATACGTATAAAGTATTCGCCAAAGCAGATAAAAGGGTCTGAGAATATCCAATAGATTTTTTTCTTCTTATCAATTTTCAAGCTCGACTAACCAAAAATTTCTTCCTTTGGTTACCATATAGTCGATTCGTTGTGTCGTTGTAGTGAATGATAATTAAAAGCCTAATATTTATTGGTACATTTGAAAACCAGCAGTTTTGTGCCAACGAAGTGAAACCTAAAGAAAATTAAATTATAATAAATAAATAAAATTAAACGTCATTTCTTACATCCAATTTTATTTTGGATTTATTTGATCGTTTTGTCCGATACGCGAAACAGTGGCGCCCCTGTACTGGACGGCAAGCTACGACACTACTCGCCACAGGTGCAATTTGTATTTGATTGAATTTGATTTTTCTTAGAAAACAAAAAAAAAAAAAATACAGTGAAAAAAACAATTAGTCATAGATCAATTATTTTGGCTTGCTTGCGCCTGCAGATGAATTTTTTTTATTTATTATAAACAGATCAAAGCTGTGGCTGAAATTTGTATAGGAAGCCGTAGTTACAACCCCTACGATTACGTTCAATTCTCATCGATCAGACGTTCTCCTTTCGCCTATATTTATTTCTCCATCATGTGTAGATAATTAAATACGACTGTAACTCGAGTCAAATCGAATTATCACTGCTTTGGTATCACGGATACCCCCTCACCAGGGTTTAACTAGCTATTTAAATTTTCGAATATTGATCGAGTCAGGTGAAAAGACAGCTGTGAAACTGCAATCGTATATTTTGTGAAAAAAATTCGTTCCAAAATTCCATCCGATAGACTGTTTGAACTGAGAACTGTAAATTACACTAAAAAGCTTCGAGCTATCGGGGATTCTTAGCCATAGAAAAAAAAAAAAAAAGAAATCAAACCCAAAACCGCGTCAAAACGACTCAATTTATTACTTTCAACGCAGTCTGATATTTTCAACTCGTTTATCTTCCCTGCCAAGTTGATAATAATCTTCTAAGTGCCGGACTGAGTTATACACACATATTGGAAAGAGTTTGAATTTCCCTCTACCGCCGACTACATCGATCCGTTCATTTATTACGTAATTTTCGCCATGCTGCATGGAGGCTGGTAAAAAAGTGCTGCCACACGGTGGCAGAAATAAGAAGGAGGAAAAGTGACACGGTTATTCGGTTTCCTGATGATTTACCGATAAATTTTTACCGCGAAATTCAACTGTGGAAACGGCGGAGAATCGCGAATCTAAGTATCGCGTATGAGATATCCGGACGTTCGATTATTACAAATTTGAATAATTGCTCTAAACGATGGATAATAATATTGCACAGCTCAAAATCCGTGCTTAAATTGGGATACAAGAGTTCACCTAAAATTGGGTACTTGTAAACTTGAAGCCATCAGTATTAACGTGAAAACTGTTTGTTTAAGTACGCATGTGTAGTTCTTTATGCGAACTTTGTAGAAACTGATCATCCTTAATGTCCTACCGCGCTTGAGTATATAGAATTAATCATTAGGAGGTTTTAGAATCTGATGAGGATTTTCGCGGTAATATTATTGGCGATATTTTAACCCCCGAACGTGTGCGGGATCGGCTGCTCTCATGAGAATAAAACTCGTGATGTCTACGATCTACGACCACAAGATCCGACGAGTAATTACCAAATTTCATGCTAAAAGATGTCTACCAATTGGCGCTCGGATATACCCTCGGGCAAGGATACACTTCGAAGGTATAAAGACGTTTTTCTTACAACCTTGCTTGCAGAAAGACCCGATTTCTCATTGTCAGTCATTTAAATCTTGGAAAGAACCTTTTTTCTCTCGCATGCGAGTAATTTGCAGGTATAATAGATAAATATAGTTCGATGATTGAACTGTAATACGATTTTCATACTGAGGTAAGTATTAATGATGAAAATATCATTTTTGAAAATGGAACAATAGAAAAGGCTTGAGTCCGACATTTTTAAGCGATCCTGGAAGCTCTGGGAGCCCCGGAAATTGCAGGGATATAAGTATCCTGGAATTTTACTAGGATCCTGGAAACTTCTTAAATTCAGTTGTAGGAAAGTTGGAGATATTTTATTTTTAGTCTCATCGATCTGTGAACAGGAATCATCAAGGAAACTTTATGATACTCTGGACAATTAGCCATTTGTTTATAGAAAAGTATTTGAAAAGTTTTGGATCTACTTGTATGTAGAATAAAATTTTATTTAACACTCGGGATGAATATTTATCTTCCGGGAATAAGTTATATTCGTAGAATAAAATAAGTTTCTTTACTGCGAATATGATTTTTTAGTAAATTCTTATTACGGAAAATGAATGATTTTTTCGCTAGATGTGACTGACTTGTAATGAGCAAAGATTTGCTTCAAACAATATTAGAATTTCCTAGTATGCATACAGGCAACTGAATCATTTTCCGATTGTTGGGAACAATTTTTTCAACGAATTCTTGAAAATTTTAAAGAGGAAATGAAATAGGTCGAATGAGTCTCGTCCAAAGTCGTTTATTTTCACTTTCTGCTTCGAATCTTTAAAAATATAATCCAAAATCTGTTTTCTTTCTTAGGTTTTCAATGAAATTTAGTAACTTGGAAAGATTTCTGGTTACTTGAACTTTATTAATAAAATTGCCAGAATTTATTTCGTCGCCCCAATTATATACAGCTCGAATATATAATTATTACCTTTTGAATTTTTCAAATGAGAATTATTAATCAAAAAGTTTTCTGAACGTTTCGGATGTTAGTCATATATTGTAATATAGAATGAAAATATTTGCAGCGCGCGATATAATGAAATTTCATCATATAGTTAATATCCTTCGTACTTTTCACAAGAAGGTGAATACTTCACTCAAATAGCGAGCAATCTCTCTCGTCTATTTTCCGAAAATTCTAGATAGTTAATTGTATCTATTATTTACCGTTAAATTTGTGTTTATTAAAATTCTAGTCATTGGCAGACAGAAAGTAATTGTTATTCTTTTCTGCCATACAAAAGACAATGGACCAACTGCGGGTCCAGCAATTTTCTTATCAAAATCTGAATCTTTTCATTTTCCTTTTTGCTAGGTAGGTACAGTTTCTTTGGACTGGCGATAAGTTGAACTCAACTGATCTGTATAATAATATTATTGCATATCCAGAATTATTGGTTATCGTGTCTCTGATTATCCGAAATCACAAGGAGGTCGTGAGATACGTTTGGTTCTCTTTCAATTCGAACGGCTCACGGCATGACAGTGTTATAACTTTGTCTCATTCCAGGTCGGATATTTCACTGTCAGATAAATATGAACACTGCATTATAAAACGAGTCTTTAAATTTGCATTTAACTGTTCCTCAATCACACCATACACAGAATACTCAGATTATAGAAAATAGTAATGATCAATATGGAAAACGAGTGGATGGTCTTAAAAAAGGTCTATCTTGTATCTTGTCACAATTTCTCGTTCAAATAAAACGAGTTTTTTTTCCAAACATATACTTTGTCTGCATTCTTAAATGCTGAGAAAATATGAAGATGCTTTTTAAATAACCGATCCGATCGAAATACGTTTGATAATAAATTGGTTGAGTCTCACGATTAAAAAGTCTCCTTTCACAAGAATTGTCTCCTCAATTATTCATTTTTATTATTATATATAAAGAAGTAATTCAAAAGTTGAAAAGCTGTCGGATATTTCTTTTCAAAAAACATACTATACCCTGTCGCAGGGATTTTCCGATTTTGATAAAAACCCACGTAGGTATGTATTCTTCGCGAACTTATTACGAAAAGCTAGATTCAGAATTCTGTATATTCGCACAAAGGGCTTTGAGACTTTTGAATTTTGTGTAAAATATTGCAGAACGATATTAGAGGAGTTAAGAAAAAATTTTACGAGGAAATATTATTCACTAAAGATCCTCTGGCCTTTTCAATAAAAATAAAATTTTCTGTAGCTATCCTGCGTCTATGAAACTTCTATGGAATAAGTCCATCGCGGAAGAACTTGTTATCACTTTCTGTAACAAGAAGTTAGTATTTCGAGTTGGACCATTTGTTAATAAAACATTCAAGCTTGGTAAATAAACATGTAAAAATAGAAAGGAAACCGGTTGGTGTAACACCGCCTAAACCAACTTCATTACCATTTAATTTAGGTTTCTGAATTGATCATCGTAATGACTAACCAATGCAAAGTCATCCATTCAAATCATCTAACGTTCAAAAGTTCAAAATGACATTCCGGGGTTCAATGCACTCTAATGAAAATCCATGCATAAGGATATTCAAAATATGTACACTTTATAATAATGATTTCTCGCCCTCGATTGGCGTGTGAAATACATTTTTTTGGACCCGAATAATTCAACAAGCGGTAAGATGTATGTACAAGTATGAAAATTCAATTTTTGTTCAGTTTTTCATCGTATGTGTGCATTTTTGTAAAGAATGATGGAGCTATTTGTGCACGTAGATCTATTCTCGAAGCATAACTATGATAGTATGCTAGGAAATAGTATCAGCATGGAATGTCGAGGAAACCTTTGATTAGCCAATTAATTAATCAGCATTTAAACGGCACTGTATACATGCACGTCCACGTGGTCGTATCAAACGAGCTCAAAGACTCTAATTATACTGTTGATTGCGATTAACATTGAAGAGAAGTGTCTTTTTCGCTATTTTACGACCGAAAGAATTTTCCAACGTTTTCTGACTTTAGGGCATTTCAGACACCATGATTTGAATATGGTAATTATCTCGCAGAAGTTCGATAGTTGAATACAAGTCAAAAGGGCAGTCAGGCCTCCCGCGGATTAACATAGCACTGAATTGATTTGAATGGCCGATATAGTATATCGGATTTAGATAAAAAACAGAAATATTAATCATTCACGATCTAAGAGTATCGAAATTTTTTTACGAATCGGTATTTTCTCAAAAATTGATCAAAATTTTACCATGGCTGTATCTTTGCAAAAGTTACGTTCCTCGTCGTTTCAGAGTATTTAGCTACGAAGTGGTGATTCCAGAACTGACTTATCGTTAGTGCTGTTTGTCCTCTGACTCAATCGGTCTGTCTCCGCGATCGTATTTCTTTTTATTGTTATACGTATACTTACTGATCTCGCACATACGTCAAGCAACAATTTATTACCCTGAGAAATAGTATATTGGCCAAAGTTATTTCGTCAAATATTCTGCAATTTCCTGGCAGGAATGTAATTACGAAAAATGTATATTTAGGTAGAATCTTGTCATCCGAGAATCGATACTTCATTATCCACTAACTTATTTCATTCCTCATCGATAATTAACGGAATTGTGAAAGTTTGATTCCGTTTCGTTCTTACGTGCAATAAAGTTTGAGGATAATTATTGTGCGAATACAATTTGCGAAAATATCTTGAAACGCAACTCAAGCCTACGGAGTTATGAGTCACTGTTCTCCGGCGTGCAAACCGCAAGGTCATAATACTAATTAGACGAAATTGAAGAGTTGGATGCAATAAGGGCGTACAGTGAATTAACACGGTTCTAGATAGTTGAGAAAAACCCACTATTCATTCAGTCATGGATATTTCGAAGTGATCAGTTTTTAGTCAACCGTGATGCGTCACTGTACCAATCAGACCTTCTGTTGATTACAGAAGCAAATATCACTGACTAGGCAAAATAAATTATTGAAATATGAGCCGCTAGCCCTTATTGCGAAAAATTGCATAAAAATATATCATTTAACGTCCCATTCATTTGAAAATCACAGAACTGCTTCTTCGCAAAAAATAGTCCATCGCTATATTCAAAACTCTGGCATATTCTTGAACTTTATACCTACGAGCGAGATTTTCGGGGATCAGATAATAACAGAGCTCAGAAATCAGCTGCTCTAGAGACTCGAAATTTTGTTTCTTGTCGCGGAAACGATTAAAACTTTACAAATTGTATTTATTTTACCTGCAATTTATATCCTTTATCTATCATCTCCCCCCCCTGGCCCATTGGCTTAGGACACCTTTGTGCAAAATATATTGGGTCATCGACTAATTGGCCATTACATATTTGCATTCTTGTGAATCATATTTTAGATTATTGCAACAAGGGGATATTCAGGCTCAAAGTATACCTTTACCCTTCTTGCATACGACTTTTTAATTTCCATACTTGTTCCCTTCTTTGTAATAAATCATGTGATTACAGTGCGTCAATATCTCATTCTCATGCCGAATGAATTTGATATAGAATATCGGTATCGCGTTTTATGAAAATAAAGAAAGTTAAAAAAAAAATTTCAGGCCTCGTGGAGGAGTGGGGTCGGAGCATCTGCCCAGCAGTGACAGCGATGACTCTTTGGCAACTCATAGTCATCATGCCTATAGTCATGGGCAAGTTGACGGACTTGGGCTGCCAAAAGTTCACGTATCGGGACCCTCGAATCCCATGGATGCACCCAGCTTGAATGGGTGAGTTTCGACGAGTCTGTAGTTCATCAAGGTATCGTAATTGTTAAGCCATTTGACGAAGAGATCAAATTCCCAAATTCTCCGCACGGATCTCCAAATTTATATATAGGTATCGTCTTATTCGTGAAAATTAAGTCAATCAAACTCACGAATAATCGTGTTCTTCTCTGCTGAAATTTTTTTTTCTTCTTTTTGTTTTCGTTAAAATAACTCCGGTTTCGTTGAACCCCTTGATTGAAATATGACTGTGTTTTGTTTTCCCCGATACATATTATACGTGTATACACACGACGATAACGACCTGCAATATAAAGTATGAAATAAAACTATATACGTCTCTTCATCGGCTGACAAGCTGTACAAACAGACATCGTGTTTCACATACACATGGAATAAATTATGCGATATTATAACGATTTGAAGATAACACGTCGAATGATACGCGTATGGTGTGGATATTTTTTATCAGGTTATTTTGGGCCGTGATGATCAAAATGTTAAAGTCCATCGTAATACCGTCGCCAATAAATTTTGCAAAATTCTTATCAATATTGGACAAGGCTATACGTCAGTTGATTAATGTAACATATTCTTATACTCGAACCATTTGATAATAGCTTTGTATTTTTTCAACAAAAGCAGACCGAAATAAGCATCAGTCCGTTTCATCTTTGGTGATATCTTGAGCAAAGTTTCATCGATTCGTTGCCAAAAATCTAGGGCATTTAGTATGACGCGTTTAATAAAGGGAGAGCCGGATGTTAGTTCACCGCGAGGTGCGCCAATTCGCTATTTATTCTTCGATGTATAAGACAAGGCCTTTCGGCATACTTTTACGCGAGATAAGGCCGATGATATAATTTCAAAAACAACAAACTGCCTTGATAACAATACACATATATTTATAAACGGATATCTACGCCAGCTATCCTCCTCCATGACTGACGAGGAGCCAGCTGCTGGTAGATAATGAATTCGTAGTCATTTTCCCGTTCAGTGTGTCGTAGCTGTTTATTGTACGAAGGTTCGACCTCAGGGCAACAGTTCGCAAATATATATTCTCCCTGGTGACATTTACCGTATCGCCCTTTATTTGTTTCATTATTTTTTTTTGGTCATTCGAGAGATTCATTCAACGTATTTCATACCGTAAAATTTTTCGGAAACAAATGGAAAGTCGATACATGTATTTTTATTTTATTTTATTTTATTTTTTTCCGCGAATTTGTTTTAACTCCCCTTTCAACGCGGCGCGCGTGACAAAATGCAGTAGCGACCTTCGATAGACGCATGGTGTTTTACGAAAAGTTTGTGAATTTTAAAAAGAAATTTATATCTAGTGAAAAGATTGACAGACCTAATGGTACAGGGATATGCCAGGATTCGAAAAACTATAAAATTCAATCTAAGAAACGAGACAAAAATTCTTTCGGGATGATGGAATGGCTCCGAATGGAGGGGGCGGGGGCAATTTACCCCGAAGATGCTTTTCGGCGTTTATCCTTGCAGATAGTGTCGCCGCGGTTTTTGCGCAAACCCCGAACATCGTGGTGAGGTTTTTTACCCAATATTCATACCTTTCATTGATTCGTTTTCAAGCAGCGGATTTCACTCGATTATTCGCCATTAAACTAGTTTCACTTTACGCTTTTACTTCGCAGCAAAAGAAATTTAGTTACTTTTCCAAATTAGCATCCATTTAGAATCGATTCCCTTTATTCTTGGCCGTTGAGACCGCAGATTTGTATTTGTATCTTGTAGGTACCTATTCCAAAAATTAATTAACAAACAAATTGCCGGCATCATTTTTCAACCGATTAATCATACCGCGCGATATCAGTCGCGGCAGTTTTGGCAACTCATTAATCATTGATTGGTGTAACGACAATTGATAAGATGTAAAAATCGGACGACTGATAAACGCCACAAAATTCATTGATAAAATCTGCTCAATATCTGATATAACGCTATTTTTGGGCTCAAACTCCGTATGTATATTGTGACATACGCAGTGATATTTATTGTTAGATGAGACGATTTATTCACATATATAATTTCGTCTATAAGTTATACTTAGAACAGTTTCTAAATAGTAAATAGTCGCACTTGTTAGTTGTTGGTAAACCGAGAATATAAATAGTTTCGTCTGGGAAGAGAGCTTAATTTAGATCTAACATTGACATTTGGGCACGTTCCGCATTCCCAGACAATAGTTATAACATATAATGTTGTTATATGTTGTATTATACGTGTAAGGTAATACGCAGGTGATCGATATTAGGTGAAATTGGAATTGTTCATATTTTTTTAAATTTTATTTCTACCAGAAAATAATCAAGAAGTAATTGATTTTTATACATTCGTTGAAGAAAATGTATTTTCTTCTAAGGCTTACTCAGTTCACTCGGTTATCGATTTACGTGCTGATCCCATCTACGATTATAGTCCAGAGTGATAAATTAGTCGTTTAACATTAAACATTGAGGAGGCTTAAACGGATGATTTGATAAAAAAAACATGAAATACTTTGTGCCACGTGAATTGAGCCTCTTTAATTAAAAAAAGGTGCTTGAATTCCTTCAAATTACATTTATACAAATGAGTCAGACAAGTTTGAATTGAAAAGTTTAATATCAGTGATGGGAGTAGCATTTTGATTATACATTTCGTAATTATTGCACCTTCAAAAAGCTCCTGGCGTATCTAATCTTTTAGTCTTTTAATTTCAACTTTTCTCTATAGCTCGCATTTTTGAAAATACTTTGAAGAAAATATGTGTCTTTTTTTTTCTAATTGATTCACGCTTTTCGTAGTAAAAAAATGATTCAACATGGATTGCATGGGTTTTATGTAAGAATGAACATATCCCTTATAGGTTTGATGAACGAAAATCTGAATTTCGCAAACTCTGAACCGTGACAAAAAAAAAATCAAAAAAAAAGTATATTTTTTGTGGACTCCCCGGGGATATTCTACCGTCGATATGACGATATCGCGAATGAAAAAAGCTACCCATCTTGCGGGCGAACAAATCAATATACCTACGACGAGCGCGACGAACTCCTCAGTCTAACGGCGATACGAAAATTCGCCTCTATTGAACGGCACGAGTATTTTTATATATGTCCCCATATATAGTAGCTATGTAATATACCAATATACCTACATATAGCCCGAAAGTATATTCACGTTGTAAAGACGTCGCTGAGGTAAGGTGTGCGCGAATCTCATCATACTTTTGATATACCGATGCGTATTTTCATTCATCCGGCATAAAGAATTAACGAAAGTACGGATCTGTGGCTCAAAGAAGTTACGACGCTTTCTATTTATCGTTTTTTAAACGTTCTTGAATCGAAACTAAGTGCTGAGTAACTGACGTTTATAAATAAGCATCTACGAGCGAAATTTAACTCAATATCGATTTATGAATGCGTTAGATTTTTGGCAGTAGTACTCGTGGCGCCAAAAAGCTCATCGCGATCCCTGAGATCAAGGAATGACATTTATTGAACGTAAATCTCTATCTTGAAAGAGCTCAATACTCTTTCTCTCAATATCACGAAAAGAAGAACGAAATATACGTGAAACGATCAAATTTTAACCTATATATAGATCTGAGTGAAACCTTTTTTTTTTTACTACTGTGACGCAAATATTAATTCGTCGAGACAAATTCATTCGATTGTCAATAGCCTTTGTACCGTTTCTTGGTCCGAGTTGTTCACCTCACAACGCGAATATCGATATCAGATACTATAGCAACCACAAAAACATTCATTTTAACGTTCGATACTTGTTACAATTCATGGCTATGTTTATAACGCTGAGCTTAAATTTATCATCCGTAATACAAATCACGGATAATTTCATATTTATATACGTAATTAAGTGTATCGCTGACCGTTCAAAATCGCCATATGCATAAATCTTTAATCTGCGTTGTTATACACTTGAATATTTCAATCTAATCGGGAATCATTGATAATCATGTAAGCATCGCGTAACTCGCATGACTCTCTTCTCGCTAATTATTGCGCATTATTCCGCGGTACTGCAGGATTTCAGCGCATACCTACATCTAGCGTCAACCGTCATACTCCTCGAATATATCTTATGATAGTGTTATCGATGTACCGCGTAATTTTTCACGAAGCTGTTTGATAAATTAATAACAGCAATTATTTTTCGCGGACAATTATTTCTGAATAACTATATACGTCCATTCGAAACGGGATATAAGCGAGATTTGAATCGCTGGATAATATCTCAGATTAATTTCCACTTGTTTATAAGATACGGATAAGATGTAGGCGCGTTTTTACCCGGATCTAGTTATTATCGTCATTGTTATTTTTTCCTTACCCTTATACCTATACAGGAGGAAAATAAAACCACTCCTGCGGTGGTGAAATACACCGGTTGTTAAAAGCTCGACGGGAAGTAGCGTATACACAAATCATTAGCTTCACTAACGAGGCTGAGCTGAGCCATACATAGAATTCTAATTCTCAAGTAAGAAGGCACGTGCGACCGTATAGGGTATAGCGATACCAGATTTTATTCTCGATATTTTGTACGTTTTTATGAAATTTTGTTAAAAAAAATCTAATCTGCGGTCTAACGGAATTCCGGCACGTGGAAAGACGCGGTTTCCGGAAATTTGAATACCGCACAAAATGCGATTGCAATCACTTTATGCAGACGTGTATAATTAGCGGAATTGACTATCGGACCAGAATTCTTATTCTTATACATTCGAAATGAAACGATTTATGAAAAAAGGTGCAAATTTCTGCTTATAATTAGCCTTTTTTCTTACACGTACATACATAACTATAAATGTCATCGATTGCCAAACTAGGGCGTCAGCGTGTATATATAGATTCGTTTTGCAGACGAATCAGGTAGAACTGATTTTCTACGGCTTCAGAAGCGAAGGCCCCGTAGGCCAGTATACCCAGATCGGGGTTAATCTTTTCATTTTTATTTACATATTAGCAGCTGACGACCTCTACATACTTTCTGTTGGCATCAATAGTTGACCTACAGTTATACCTAAGGGTGCATCGATAATTGGGTATTGGCACGATTTTCATACAGAACTATCATTCCGCTCTATTTCGTCAAAGAATATGCATAACGTGAATATATACGCGTACAAAAATTTCAAAATTATCCGCGATCAAGAATTTTTCAGACAAGATTGAGACGTTTGAACTTACCTATATTACTGTATATATACGGAGGAGAATCTCTTATTCGTAAAAATTTACATGAATTCATGCCAGCTTTTGATTTCGCGACGAATGAAATCGATTCGAGGATTTATCGCACGTTCGTAATTATAATTCCTCGCTGATTTTTCGCGACACGAAAATGTTCTTACTGAAATAAACCGCGGACCAGGTTTGTTCTAGAAAAAAAAACAAGAATAAGAAGAATTAAAAGGCCTGCGTCGTTTCGATCCAAAATGAAGCAGAAAAACAGAATTTTCCGGACAGAACGAAAATAGTTTCCCACTGCGATCCCTGCGCTTTGCAATAGCACCAGCAGCGGCATAGAATGCTTTGAGTAGGTGTACGTTGCTATGCCGTATTGATTTACTTATTCCACGTGTATATCATGGGCACACTATGTACGTATGTGTATAAAATAATTTGCTTTGCCCACGTTGCCCATTATTAAACTCTTAAGGAGTAGATAATATAAAGTTTAGTCTCCAGGAAATTTCTTGTTACATTTTCTAACTGCCCTGCAGACAACCTTGATTATCGCACAGAGTTCGTTGCACGTTACTAAATTAGAGTTTAGACCGTTGAACAAAATTAGCCAAATTTTTATCTTCTTTCCAGAAATTTATTCAAAGAGGAATGTCATTCGACATTCGATACGATATTGCCTTCGTGCTATTATAACTCGATGGAATGGAAAGGGGTGAAAATTTGTCAAAAATTCATATCAGACAAGTTTATTTTTCGTATTTAGTTGATGTTCGTTCGAAGTTGGTTGGTGCTTTAAACCCCCCGTACTGCAACGGCATAACTGAAGCGATTCACGTGACCAATGTGTACCAATAATTGCCATATAGCGGGCGTTGGTACTTCTATAAATACTAGGGGTATACTCGATCCGTGCTAAGCGGTTCTAATTCTCAAACGCCCATTCAAATCTATTAACCTCAATTCTGAGCTATCCCTTCCGACAAACCCGTCAGATGAACGTCGGCTTTATGTATGCACGAACGACAGGAGGCTAAATATACCGGGTGCCCGGTATCTCGAATAAGAAGACAGGAAGTACGCGAGAGTCCAGAGTCCAGAGAAACGGGAGCAGACCAGCGAACCTTTTTTCTATTTTCAATTTTCGCCTTTTATCTTTTTATCTTCTCTTACCATCCACTCTATCGCGCTCGTTCATTCTTGTCATTTCAATTTCGAATGATTTTTCTCACTCGGCCTTCGCGACAACGTTTCGACACAAAATCGTGACGAGATATAATTTCATTAATTTTTAATGAAATGTACAATTTATGACTCTTAGAAATCTAAGGATTTAACGGAATGATTACGGAACATGGTAGATTGACAATAGGACGGAAGGAAGTAAGTGCAAAGCCAATTTCACTATGTGACGCGAATCCCTGCAGGCAGTGTGACAGAATTGGCTTCTTTTGAGACTCGTTATCTGTCGGCTTACGATTATTCGTATCGCATATCTCTCTGCAGGTGTGTTATCGTAAGACTACTCTATATTTTAGACCTGTAGGTCTATACAGGTATCGATCAATCGATAGTAAAGAACTCGGAGACTCGACGCTCTATGCCTTTACGAAAACGAAGAAAATTTCCTGATCCGAAGTAGAGAATTATTCATCGTAAAATGAACATAATCAACACATTTATTCTAACAAACTATTTGTTTCTCTTTTCGAAAAATATTCGTAGATAAATATAATCTCGAGGAAACAAACAAATTTCAGCAATTTTTAGCTGAGCAGCCAGCTGCACCTTGGACTCGGTCTCCCTTATTCTACTTGAAACAAAATTGATTCTCGGTTTTTACAGCGAACAATCGAAATAGCGTTGAAGTAAAAATAAGAATTTGTTTATTAATGCAATTTTTTTTTGCGTAAATCGCGAGTTATTCAACATTTTTTCTAGTAGAGTTTTTAAGCTCTGACATTCTCACCCTTGATTAATTCATCACTTCAAATTTCCATCACACTTTGAATATTCAAAACGTGTGTATGGTAATATACATCGCGATTCGCGTCTACATACAACCTCGCGTCTGATTACATATTCTTGATTTCAAATTCTTCGCCTTCTTATAACCGAGCAGTTTGATCAGATGGGCTGCGCTACTCATCGCCAGTGCGTAACGGTTAATACGCAAGTGTCTATTATACGTATATATGTCGCGTGTCTAATGGCAAAAATACGATTTTGGTGACTTAAGGTCGTATAATTTCATTTTTATTCCGTGATTCGGAAGAAAAATTATGGAAGGGCATAAATAATTCGAAAATCTAAGATTCTGCTTCTATAAGGTTTTTAGAACAATAAAAAATCAATGTTCAACAGGCGTATCCACCTAACATACGACCGTCTGCTTTCGATTGTTGAATCAGTCATTTTTTAAGCTCTTGCCAAAATTTGCATGTTCTTACTTTGACAAATGACAAAAGCTTACGACCTTCTGGAATTATTCGACGTGATTATTTTCTTTTCGGATTGGTCCAAACGCCAAGTCTCACAACGTTCGGCACTGACTTGGCCAATTTTCAATTTCAACGTCTTTCGACATATGTTGTGGCTTTTTACGAAAAAAATGTACAAGACATTCTGATTTGAAAAATACCAAACGGTCGTATAATGGCGTTTACGACTTTGTGCCGTTAGACACGCGATACATGTATTATACGTACAGATATATGTATACCTATACAGCTCTTGCTGTGTGTGAATCTATCGTGGTTCTACCGGGAGAATTTTATTTCATTTGATACAGTCGAAAATTCGATCAGAGTCATTCCAAACAATTTGTTTGATGATTTTCTCATTTATCTGGAGAACTAAGGTTCTTTTTTTTGTCTCTTCTTCTCAGGCTTGTTCTACCTCAATAAGCAGCAGCTGTCTCTTATAATTATTAGCTACCTCATGTATGTAACGAGAAGCTAGTTATTCCGAGGTTAACCGCACAAACCTTTGTGTTTTTAATCCACGTATGTACGTATTAGCGCCAAACCACATTGGCGCTTGCTTTTTTTTCAGCTTTTATAACTATACACCCATACCGCAAAACGAGAAGGGGGTTATCCGTAATAACTGCGATAATCGTATTAAAGGAAGAACGTCGACGAAATAGAAAGAAAAAAGAAGGAAAAACGCAGGTTTCAGCCGACCCAACTTTAGGCAACTTACAAATCCTTTTAGTGACTTAGGACGAGCTGAGCACTCGCCAAGGTTTTTTTATTCCGGCTTTTATTGGCTAGAAACGCGGACTGATATATCAAGTTCGTTAATTTCTAAAATTCGATACTAGACTCATGTTGAATAGGCGAATCGTTGACGTGGAAAGAAATCGATGAAGCGAGGGAGGAACGTGTTAAGAAACGAAGTACCTAGACATACAGATTCGATGATTAGAGCAGAAAACGACACTGTGGCTAAAAGGGTCCGTATAAAGAGATAGACGTAGGTATAGGTATAGGTTACGGGTACCGCAAAGTGTACTTAATTATACACCGTATGCAGGAACTGAACGGTTACTTGATCGACGCAAAGTGGCCTGAGGAGAAGATTACAAGACACTGGGGACTCGCGAGATTCTGGGGCGTTAAACACGTGCGCGTGTCAATACACATAGGTATGAGGTACGAGCGTGCAGCTTTCGGAACGCGACGTAAAAATACAGTTTTATGGTTCCCGTTGTGTAAACTCGACTCATACTACTCTCGAAATAAAAAATTCCTCTCGCTATCTACAGGTGTAGTATCAGGGCTCCGGTACCGAATTGGCGCATTTACAAATGGAGAAAATAAGAGAAGAAAAATAAAAACGAATGACGAGAAATCCGCGGAGATAATTCCTATCCTATTATCATTGAAATTTGTATAAACATTAGCAGACTAAACCGCGCGTTATATACTCTGCGACAGAAAATATATAACATATTTAATAATCGGTCAGGTTTCTTACGTAACAAAGTTATCGCGTGCTAAATATCGACTAATGTACTTAAAAGCGTAACTTATGTCCCTTCTATTATAATCCCTGTTAAATGGGTAATAATTTTTGTCATTCTTACGCTATACCTATATTCGTTTAAACTTAATTAGGCATATGACATATTGCATAAAGGAATTGTATATTTGTATTACATATAATATACTTATTAAGTAACTGTGTGACGACGAATGATAACCTCTTTCATATTTTATCTGGAATCTCAGTTTTTGTTTATCGAGTATCAAGCTGGACTCTGACATAAATAAGGTTATCTGAATACGGGTCAGCCAACTTATTGGCTCTTTGCCAGTAGCCTGGTGCTCTAATTTTTACACTACTTCGTATAATCCAGCTGAAATTTCTGCTGTTCATTACGCTTTTACAAAGAACTTGACTCTTTTCTTAAGATTAATAATCCATCCTTCATATTCTTGAGAGTAACACTGCCAATCCTTGTACGTTTGAATTAAAACAAGTTGGCAATCCAATTCGTCGTCTCTGATTCGTTCGAATTTCAATTTTTAAATTAATTACACCTGTACGGATATCCGAAGAAAGAATCGTCTCTCCAAGATATCCTACCGGTGTGGAAGGAAACTCCTGAAATCCACGTCACCGAAGGAAGAAAGGAAGGAAGAAGCCGAGGGCGAGTGAGAGAAAGAGAGACAGGGACAGAGGTTGAATCAAGCGAGAGATGGTTCTGCGGTAGTTCTCGCAAATCGTGGGTTGTCGAGCGGCGAAATAAGGCGGCGACGTGTGTCAGAGATAGAGAGAGAGTTAGTGAATGAGCGTTCAGCCTCGGAGAGAGAGAAAGAAAGATAGAGGCAGAGACAGAGAGAAAGGCAGAGAGCGACAGATATAACGCCAGAGAGACGAGGGTTAAAACACGTGAAACGGGGGGGAGAGAGATAGAGGAATAGATAAAGAGCGAGAGAAAAGGAGAGGGAGGAAGAGCCAAGCTACGGCGAACGGGATATAGCAGCGAGTATCGAGCGCCTCGACGCGACGCTACGGTCGGGTCTGCAGTACGGAAGAGACCGACCAGTGGCAGTTGCCAGTATGAGACGGACACGGGCCAGGCACGCTGATCTGATCCGTTCGCGGTGAGGCTAACGCGCGTCGGCCTTTTCTCTTCACGCAATGCCGCAACCAGTCAGCCCACGTTTGTCTCGCCATAGATACGGTTGATACGATTTTCGAAAACTACTTCGTATACTGCTATAATTCATTCAATGACTAGATGAAGTAATATATTCCAAGTTCAAAGGTGAATATTGATAACGTCAGAAATACGCGTACATCTTGTATAGGTATACCTACGCCTGTGTAGCATATGCATACATTTGTAAGATCTACCCACATGTTATGTGTGCTAAAGAAGTGTGCTTTTGACGTCTAGTTAGGCCTCGAATATTGCATTAAACCAGTGGTACGCCTAGTGAAAGTTGGGGAAAATTTAACGACTCAAATCGTTACTCTCTCGAGCTTTGTGATTTAATCAAATGTTTAACTAAAGTGGTCCAGCTCGTGCCTTAGAATAATTATTGAATAAATGAAAGAACACTTCTGTAACTCTGTAGTAAATAGTTTTCTATACATCAACGAGTTATATTGTTTCCGATAAATAAGATTATTGGAAATAAAGTGATATTCCGAATGAATTTGTCGAATTTTGTTAATCGGAAGGCATTCTGAACCGAACATCTGTATCTCTCTGCTTAAGGGTATAACGTATAAGTTAAACGGTATAAAGTAGCTGATACACGACTGCAGTGATATTAAATTCTTGAATTAGGACGATTAGTTTTCCGCTGCGTTGGATGTGTGACGATTTGAACGGATTTAGAGATGTTCTAATCGCCGCGACTTCCCTTCGGACAAATTTAATGTTTGAATTAAAATAACGGGATTTTTCATAATAAGAAAGGTGCGGATATTCACGCTATATATATATATATATTGGAAAGAAGAGGCACGACGAGTTGTATCAAGGTGAATTCTGAACTGGCAAAGAAGACTGCCTCGAAACCCGACAAAGAATTAAACCGTATATTATTTGGTACGCGTGCTAAGATATTTCTTAAAAAAGTGATTTTCGCGAGGGATAAAGTGACCGTTAATTCGGACCTGGTTAAACCTGATCCACGAACTCGGGACGTTGAAGATACTGCACATACCGAGTGCATGGGGGAGGTAGACTCCCCGCCAAGAGAAGCCATAATGCTTTGTTTTGTACAGGGGCTGAACGGGTGCGAAGATGCTAAATTACGCCGTTCAAAAAGGTAATTAACTAACTCGATTAATAAAAAAGATGAAAAATAAAAAATTTTTATTCCCAGTACAAAACCAGATGGCAATAATTTCATACGGCAATAATATCGTTCTACGAAACTCGGAACGTTCTACGTACATGTTTGAATATTTATACAATAACTATGATATTATCAGGTTCGTAAAGAAGCTCATCATTGTCGTTTCAACAGCTGGTTGGGCCGCTTGGTTGGCCTGATTAACGGGTGCACACGGTGCTCTAGGAATTAGTTAAACCGAAGAGTTTGCGTTTCTTTCTTTTTTATAGTTCTGTGTATAATTTGGGACGAAAATGAACCGTCCCAATGAATCTGAGACTGAATATACAATCGTTCTCTATCTCCATAGCGCATTATAGATACATATACGCGTAATCATAATCCCAGGGCTGTTATTATTTATGCACAATCCGTTCGTCGTAACTCTTCAGGAATTGACCCACAACCGTGACTCGCTATGAAAGGCGATTGGTCAAATTGAATCGAATCAGATATTACGGTGAATGACATTGCAGTCAGCGGTAACGAAATACGTCCTTGCTTGGACGTGTTACAGACCCTTTTTCTAGCTCTATAGTCTGGTGGATATACACGGTGATTCTCTCCAAAGTGGGCCAAATTCTGAGGCCAGATTACTTCTCCAATTTCAAGACTGAATTTCCTTCCCCAAAAATTCGAGAGCTTGATAGTTTCCGAGCTACGAAAGATCTCAGTTCATCAATCGCAGAGCGTGTGGGTGCAGACGCTGACAGGGCTGACCAGGGGCGGAACTTGAGCGGTACCCCATAAGCTCAGCGATTGGTTAACTAAGATCTTCCATAGCTCGGAATCTATAGGTCCTACGAATTTTTGGTAAAGGAACTTTGGTCTTGAATTTTTTCGGGGAATCTACGTTTGAAAATACTGCAATTTTCATTCACTTTTTTTTCGTTTTAAATACGAAAACGAGTATAGAGACAAGTTTAAAATGATAAAAAATGAATTGCACTCGATTAATCGGCAAGTAGAAGAATTGGAACTACCTATGGTCAGTTATTTATTATTCGTTATCTCTGGACATAGTTGCAAAGATATGAGTTTTATTACCCAACGCAAGTTTTCCGATAATAAGCTATATACGTGTATCTTTTGTGCGGAAAATATACTCTGAGATGATTAATATCGTAGAGTTTCCTTCCTCGCGGGAATTCTGTTCCAGACCAACCACATGATTATGAATTGTAGAAAAAATTATTTCTCCTCAGTATTGAAAGTATTTTCCCCTTTATGCATCACAAAACTTTTGTCGATCATTAGTCACCTGCTATATTACTTCGTATCATTATATTTATACCGCGTCGTTATTGGTAAAATCACTTTTTGCGGATCTGCGTCATTCGGGTTGATCGTTATTTGAGGTCAAGCCTGAATCTCTGATTAGTTTCGATAAAATCTAAGAAATTAAACCTCATCTTAGTAAGAAGATTCTCACAAGGAAATGCGTCTTTAAATCGTGAAGATCAGTCGATTTTCACAGGATCCAGAAGATCTGGTGCACAAAGTTTTCCCCCTTCTACTAGAACCGCATAATTATCCCACGAGTAATCTCGCAGGAAGACAGCCAGGCCGTTTAAAAGTAAGAATAGTTCTCCTTCTGTTTTCGGTGAAAAGTTGCTCCGATTCTAAACAGAAACCAGACCTTTTTGAAAACTGGATTCTCCCTTGAGTTTTTGTGTCTCGTAGTCATCGGCTGAGTTTACTTGCGAGAAAAATGCGATATCCAGGGATAGTTTTCGAACTATTGCCTACCGAAACAAACATTTGATGTTTAAACTATTATCGGGTGATTTTGAACAGTTGAATTTAATTAGCAAGCATTCAATTACTGGAAACATTGATTGTTTCACAGTCATATTGAAGCCTGATGATGTCGATAATGATTATTGATAACACCGTCTTGTCAGATTATTGAATTTCGATGATAATCGAAATATTACGCGATTATTTCTTTCGACTGACAGCTGTCTAAGTAACAATACGTCCTACGCGTGTTTTGTTCGGATATCGCTTATCAGTTCGAAATATATTATATACAGTGTTTATATATCGTCAATAACTTATTGAAGCGATAATAAGTAGGTAGTATATAAAACTGATGAATATGAGTTACGTTATAAGGCGATTGGAGCGTGAATTGTTTATCAAACATTCGTTTTAGTAGTATACAGAAAATTAATATATAACGCAATTCGCGCTGTTGTTATCTGCAAATGTAAGTAATGGTGATAAGTACCAGCTCAACATATTATTATGCGCGTTATTTCATCAGCTGATATCATATGCGTATATATGTATGTAACATAGGGCCTAGTGTCTTTTCGTAAACTCGGTCCTTCACGGTTTCCATTCGCGTTACGGATGTAAGGAAGGTCTTCTTCCGACTCGCAGAGCGAAAAGCGTTTTATATAGATTATCATAATTCTCTCAAGACGCGTGCGCAAGGCTTAAACGCATGGACGCCTGTCATAGCTGTGGGTAAGGTAGATCTTGATTTCACGACTCACGGAGCCTTCGGAAGTTAGGTGGTCCGGGTTGCACGGCAGTGGCGTAATTACGGGGTAGGAAATATCCACTTCGCATTATTTGAATGCCGGGAAATTCGGCGTAATCAACATTTCCGTTTTATTTTTTATTCTTGTTTTAAATCACTGGCATAAACTTCCAGGATATGCTCCAATCACTCAGTTTTTTCCACAACTGATTACGCTTATTTTCAGACATTAGATATTATTTGAATCATTTTCGTGACTTCGGTCTACACAGATTCTGTCTACGGGGGAAAAAGTGGTTCTCGCAGAGCACAGGACACGTTGTTTATTCCCAAGAATTCCTAGTGTATGGCGGAGAAACGGGTACAAAGTAAAACTAGCTTCTCTAAACCCATAAGAGCCGAAGTTCTATTGACGTGATTAAAATGCGACGAAGTTTTTTTACTTCAACGAGTCATTTATTACGCAGCGAAACTTGACGCTTATATTTATAGTTTCTCTGGAAAAAAGATAAATGAAAAAGAAATAAACGAACAAACAAATGTATACACTGAAAGTTCACACCACGGGCCCTTTCACTTCTGGTTACGTCACTGACGATGAGATATACGCGTGATGTGTTATACCAGGTTCGTATATAGGTACGTGAATTTATTCGTATAGGTATGTGGCATCATACGGACGTAGGTATATGCGACGAAGCATCTGTATGCGACAGGAAGTAAACGATAATGACCACTTCAGCGTTACGTGATACCCGTGTGTGTGCGAGTATATGATTGAGTTTCGGGAAAAAAGGACACACTTACGATTTGGTTTTTAGCATTGAGAGATAATATACCTGTAAAGAAGAACGCGGGAATGAAACAAACAGATTTTCAAAAGCCCCAAAAATCTGAAATCTTTCGCTCTATTGCTCAGGACATAAGGACGAGAAATAGTTCATTTGAATCGACACGCTCTTTCCGGAAAACTATTTTATATATCCAAATCAATGACTATGATGACTAAAATAATTAACAGAACTTTTAAACTCTTGTCTCCAATCAGTAAATCTTAAGACGATTAATTTCGCCTTTAATATCCTGTACAGGCCGAGTTATTGATTACTGAATGAATACACGCGTGAATTTCAAAATTCGGTCGTTTGGTATTTTGGATCTTTAGTTCTCGGAATTTTGAACAAGGTTCTTTTAAATTGGTCATGCAAATTTTCGGGTGAAGAGTTTTTCTGAAAACTGTAAGTCGGTATACTTAATATTAACGCTCGGAATTTTAAAAATTTACAACGTTAAAAATGTAAGAAATTAGAAAAACTCTGCCTACTACCTTTAGAATTGATCCTATATATTTGGGGAAAAATTGCTAAATTACTCGATCAATATATCTATTTCCAACATAAAATTAGAGAATCGGTTGACGTAGGTCTGGTATTTATTGCATAATCGTTGCCTAGTATAACTCCTGTTACTAGTATAGAAAACACGTGGTTACACACACAAGTATTCTCGCGATGAACGATTGATTGAAAACTGCTAAAATATTGACAATAGTTGTCACTTTCTGACCTGAGCTGTTGAATCTTGAATGAAATATTTGCGATGACAGCTGGGGGTTCGTTTGAAATTTTGCACGGCAGCTTAATCTAAATTTATCATCTTGAGTAAACAGTGTTTGTACTTTTTTTTTTTGTCAGACCTTCTAATAGGAATGTAATATAGATTGCACGTGAAGATAATTGAGTATTTGAATGGATTTTTTTTTTTCTATATTTGAGTAGTTTAGAAAAAAATAATTAGGTCATTTTTTTTTCATTTTTCAATCGAAAAAAGTTGATACAGTATTAGTTTGAATTTCAGTCAGGGAGAAGTCAAGGACTTGTTTCGGCTGTTTTTAGTGGCCACTATTCTTTTCCTTTCCGCGATTTCCACTTCATGCACTTTCCACGTAACTCAAAGACTTTTATAATATTCTCCGTAATTCCAAAGCAATTTCAAACTCCTCTTGATTTTAGCGGTGAATAATGCCTTGGCTCGAACATACGCCAAATACTTTTTGGCACCGATTTGATGACCGCGTAGAAACCGTGAAATCATAGGTCCGCGGAGTTCTAGTTTCTGTTAAGTTGCCAATGACCGGGGCCGTGAAAGTCAAATACTTTATGGCGAATTATCGAAAATCTGCGAAGTGTTTCAGAAATAATTAGTCACAAAAAAGCCTATTATTGTAAGCTATATGGATCGCGATAACTCATCGATCGCAGGAATACAGTGAGTCGCGAAATCTTATAGAACCGTTTTATCGTCCGCGTTTCAATTAATATAGACGTAAAGGTACTCGGATTTTTCTGAATAAAAAGAATCTACGTTCGATGGTTTTTTCACTCTAATCTTATTCCAAACGGTATACAAAATCCCGTTGCATGACTGCAGCTAATAATTGACAACGGTTAATATCGATCCATGTAGGTGTAGGTATAGCGGCTTGACTAAGTCTCACGATTCTATATGCAGACTACAATTTTTCGGCGAATGTTCGAGTCGATTCATAAAAAGGTAAAAGTACAACTAGAAAAAGAAATAACAAGAAAAAAGCACATTTCTATTTTACAATTGCCGCGAAATAAGCTGGTTGGCATTAGTTCGGATCACATCGATAATCTGAATGTCTTTTTTCTCATAACGAATAGTTTTACCAGATGCTATATATTCGTATTGAGGAAATAACTGACAAAAGAAATCGGATAAAAAGTAATAATAAAAAATAACAACTATAATTAAGAAGCAAACATCGTTGATTAGACTTCTAACATCAGATTATCGTTGTTTTCGACCGCAATTATTTTATTTATGCGCTATAATTATTTATCCACATATACAGTGGTATTTGCAAACGTGGCAAACTACTCAGGTCTTTGGGCGATTGAAAAACGCCTCATTCAACTTCAAAGATGATTTATTCAACGCATACAAAAATGTACGTCGCGTTTCATCGCTGTTTCAAATTTCCTGAATCCTTATCCATAACCGAATAAGCTTACTCTTCCTTATATCTATAAAAATGAGCTTTTTCTTTGAGAAAAGGTTGAAATCGTAACATTCCAAGACCCCAATTCCTCACAGAGGCTTATATTTCGATAATTACTTGTACATATGCGTCTCTGGCTAATCAATCGTGGGAAAAATTTTCCACTGATGAACAGAAAGCATAAGCTGCTGAACTCTGGACGTGTGTGTCATTGCGTATTGCTATTAGAATATTGAATAAGCATACATATTGCGGTATGCAATTAGCGTCTGTACCTATACCATCAGCATGATCATTGCTATTTGTCACGTATAGGCGCATATATTCTCAGAGAAATCGTGTCGTTTTATAATATCCTGTCAGGTATATGTGTCATCTTAAGAGGCAAGAAGTGGTTTTCTTAAATTTCTTTGTTCGTTAGTCCTGAAGAGTAACGAGAGGCAGACAATGTCCAATCCAGCAACACTTTGAGATGTAAGAAAATGGCAAACGCGGATCATTTACACGTATTGCAAGCTTTGGCCCGTGCATGGCTTGTTGATAATGTCTGTGTGAGGGCGAGGGTTAACTTCGTTCAATTTTTAATCGATGTATCGAACGAATTATGGGGGTCGAGTGCAACTTGGGAATATAATTCTATACGTGTGATAGGCGACTACCGCAGTTGTGAGAAAGTTGTAACGAGGTCGATTGGAAAAGACGATTTGGTGCATGTCGAGGACCTACTTGCATCTTTACTTCAATATATACGATTTTATTCACGGACCAAACGCAGTATTGGAAAAAAGGGGCTGGGTTCAAGTTCCGAAAATTTTCCAGAAAATTTACATAGCCGATGTAAGAAAACTTTCTAACTTGACATTCACGATAAAAAGATCGAAATTTTCGTATTTTTGGACTTTCAGGGGTCTGAGCTTCAATATTTCTGAAAACTCGAGATCGTCTCCCAAGGAATTTGGAACTCGCGGTTCTTCAAATGCAACCTCGCAGCTTTTCGAGTCTATCTTGCAGTACAAGTGATTTACCCTTCGTTTCATTCGCTCACTAACCAATAGCTGATGTTGTTGTGGACTCTTTCCAAGAAAGCTATAGTAGAATCACGAAATGATCAATTAAATAACGGTGTCAATGGGTCATGTCAATATTAGCTCTATGCTACAATGTTTTTCGACAAGAGATATACTAACCAAAACCAGACGAATTTGGCCTGATAAAATACACGCACGACGACAGCTGACATACTCGTTGTGAGTTTAGAATAAATATAACTTATTTATCATTACCGCAGTGGTAAATAGTATAATCTTATTTCTTATTACGTCATTATTACACTCAAAGTCTAAGAACAATGAGCGATAAGAACCGGAGACGATTTATACACCGAGCAGATAGATTACTAATGAAAGAACAGCTGTGCAATGGTCAGCAGTGAACCGAAGTCAAAACAAACGCGTCGATTGTATATAATCGTCAATAAAATATAGAGAAAAAATATACTATACTGACGCAACGGACAAACAACGTTTTTATTTATCACAATCTATACCGAGAATGAGTTGAGCTCAAGTTCGGCAACCCCAGTCTCATTTTCTGCGAAGAACTTGCAGATGACTAATACTACTCGCTGGTTGTGACAATTGGAAGTATAATCGGAGGAAAACTGACCTGAAATTTATATTAAATGGTCTAAATTTCATTGCAATGAATTTTTCAACATTTTTCAACAAGTAAATTAAAAATGGATATTAAAAATGAACATAACGTTGGAAAAAATACACGGGTCATTTCTAGCTTGGGTTATGACGTTGCACTCGTCGTAGTGCAATATTTTCCGACTCTCGCTAGAAATTAGGCGTTTCCCTCCCTCGTTGTAAAATGTACGATTTATTTTTTACATTCTTGTTTACATGACATTGCGGTTTGGGCAGTTCATGTGACAAGTGGTAAGGCCATTGGTACCAATTTTCTCAAGATATTAATACTACGTCTATAACCACTTGCGTAAAGTAGCAAGTCGGATAACTGCTCATGGAACTTTCGGTGTGAATGAATTTCGAATGAAACAGTTGTCAGAATTAGTCTGTCTCTCGTCTGGTGTATACTTTGGCGTAGAAACTATTCCAGGTTACAAACATGAATTCAACTCGTGACTAGGCGTGAAATATCGACGTCCGTTTCATGATTAGTTTAGCCAAGGTTGTCACCGGCCAAAATGGGACTCGGGCAAAGAGGCAATGATTACGTTCACTACTGATCTAGTCGGGAGTCATTGAGTGGTTCTCTTTCGCGGTAGGTTAGACTTGGAAACACAAAATCGAGGATTTTCGGTTTCTGCAAGCTTGTTAAAAAATTTCGTAAACTATCCACGATCCGATTTTGATCGCACAATTCTTTCTGGATATAATTCACGCTTTTTCGACAACGTATATTGGTCGGGTCCAACCATAAATCTAAGAACTTTTTTACGGAAAAAAGAGGTTTTTTTTTTTTCACTCCAGACTTGGAAAGATTCTCAAAGCCATCACGAAACTTTTGAGAGGTTTCTTTAATTAGATGCCACGAGGTGTATGTATAGATATCGCGTGAAAAAATCACGAGTAAACTTCGGTCTCATTAAAAATGAAATATATACTTGTCTATTAAATTGCAGTGTTTTTCAGTTCGCGTATGAATCTCGTTGTCATTTTTTGTCGAGATTAGTTTTTGCCTTTTCTTCTTCGAACGTTAAGATCAAGGCTTACGACAAGGACGACGAGAATCAAGTTTTTAAAGAACAACATGGTCTCTAGAATCATTATTGCTCTGATACCTATACGGCGCAATAATCTTGCGGAAACTCGTTGAACAGTTTTTGCTGTAGTTCCATCTTCGGAGATCGCGCGTTGGATTATGATGACGCTAATTATTCTCTCGTGGTCTCCTTCTGTATCGGAAATCCAAGGGTCGTATACGCGTGAATAATAATCCGCGCGGTATTCGAAATTCTAACTTGCCTGTCGCGTCTAATGCCAAGAGACAGCGAACTTCAGAATACACTTGGTATTCAAATTCTCGACTCAGAAATAACCGCGTTTTATAGGATCGACCATTTTGCATTTCAAGTGTTGAAGCACGAATCGTTTATTCAATCCGATAAGCTTGCTATAGCATTTTACATAGATGGAAAATCACCGCTATTGATCGATTGTCACGAGACGTTGAAAGATTAGCAAATAAAATTCAGCCAACGGTTAGCGTCATGATTTAATGCGTAGTTTAGCGACGATTTCATGAATTTAACATCCCGGTGTGTTTTCTCGTTCTATATCGTTCTTCATCCAAAAAACAAAAAACACCGTCGTCTGGACGATTTCCGAGTATGTACCACGCATCGATGTGCGATACACGAAAAAATGATCCAATTTTTTGCACGTAAATAATTAAGAAAATTATTTCCTGAAATTTGCCTTCCTAAATCCAACAGTGGGCCATATAGGCCTGAAGAAATATGCTCAGGATATGAAAGATATAAAAGCCTCGTAAACATGATTTCGCGACAATTAAAAATCGCTTTACAGCTGTGTTCTGTAATAGGTATACAGAGACTCGCAGTTCTGCGATGTTGGATTAATTTGAAATCGATTAACACTCGAGTTTCTTTTACACTCGGTAAATCTGGAACCTTGAAATCGAACTCGAATACTTCGTTCAGTCGATTGTATTGAAAACGGTTCTACCTACTACTTTCCATGCAGATTGTAATACGAATGTTTAAAAACTGGAGCTTCGGTGTTATCTGGTCACATAAAACTTCACGAGTTCCCGACAAATTTGAGAAATATCGAGTATGTATGTAGGTACTGCTATTACATCCAATAAGTAGAATCTTCATTCCTTATTTCTGATTGGAATTTTTTTTTTACGACCTTTGACTTTTGACTAAATATTCTGGCGTTTGGATGAAAGTTTTCTCAAATACATTTTCAATTACTATAAGATGAAAAAAAAAAATAAAAAATGAAATGACCATTCTACATCGGTGAGTATTGGCTCGAGTTGCAATTCTTATCAGTATACAATACGTACTTGCAATTTTCTTGCATTATTGAACGGGTCAGAAGCGGAGTAGACACTTTTATCTGACTTCCTACATTATAAGTGACCGTGACCGCCACGTGTCTTATAAGTTACTGACAAAAGTACAAGGCTGAGAACCATTGCACCAAGCTTCGATCGATCACAGCCGTGCCCTAAGGTGGTGATATACCGTATGTACTATCGTCGTTTTTCATCGGATTAGAAAATCATCCCTCGGAAAAAATATTTTGAAAATAAGATTTTCCTTCGGGGAAGCATTTTCATTTGGATGAACGAAGGACAAAAATTGAGAAAAAACCAAGAGACGAAAAAACTTTTAGTCAATTTTGCGGTTTCTCAATTTTTTTTTTTTATATTCGCTCTTCATTTATCCAAATCGAAACGATTCCCTGAAGGAAAATTCGTCCCTCAAAATATTCTTCCCGTGGGATGATTTTCTAATTTCTGCGGTGATATTTAGACTGTGAAATTCCTTGGTTATAACTATGTACATGAGCGCATGTGAGCTAATGACCAATGGTTAAAATGCTTACTTGAGCTTTGGTTTTATAATTGGAAGATTTTTCTTCTTTCTTTTTCACAACGGCCGCGTGTAACGTTTCAAAGCGTTTTCTCATCCGGTGGATTATACCAGGTAATGAAAATGGAGCTATAGAGGTCACGGAGGATTATAACACGAAAAAATTACTCTAACGAAGTGTGGCGTCTAATTAGTAACAGCTGCGGAAGAAATACGGCGTCAAAAAAAAAAAAAAGAAAAAGAACGAAAATAAAAAAATAAATAAACTGAAAGACACGTTGACGTCAGTCGTCGAATAAAACTATTACATGTACCGAATTATACATACTACCTAATGTCACGTTTCTGGACTTGCATATATAGAAATGCACTGATCCGATCGATCTGTCGAGTCTTTTCGCATAATTCAGCTATCACTCTGAAGAAAAAACTGATCCATATCGAATGAATTTATTCAGAAAACCGCGATCATCATCAATCACCATGATCCATGCAGGCGCTCGAGTTGGCAGCGCGGTTAGAAAAAAAAAAAAAAAAGAAAAGAGAGCAATATGAAAGAAAATACATATCCTACAGCCAAGTGGCACTTTTTATAAAGATAAATCTATTTCACGTATATATAATGGATCAGTAATAGAAACGGTAAATAAAAAAAAAAGAACTAATCAGCAGGAAGGAAAACGTGGGAAAGTATACAGTTTCTATCCGGACTGAGCTTTCACATTTTTTGGCACAGTATTGGATTTCATTGTGCGAATAACTCTGTCTTGCAAAAATAAGGTTCGACAATAGATATAGCGCTGCAAAATTGACTGCCGTCCAAAGTATCGTTATTACCTAACCCTCGCTTTAAGGCAATCTCAATAATAGGATAGCTTAATTCGAGTTCAACTCTCATTCCAGTCATGTCCCTGATGTATATAAATCACGTGTATAATTGGATGACATTTTTTCTGTCTGATAACAATATAACATATCGTCTGAATGTTATAGTCTAGACTCAGGTTCGCGAATTTAATAGCAAAATAGAGACGATAGATTGTGTGTAACAAATGGTATAGTAAGTGGTCACAGTTGCTTCGTTACCATATCTATAGATTATGAAAAACTGAATCGATAAGGTATGAAAGTGGCGAAGAATTATCTTTATTTAAAGCATAATGGTAGCGTTTTGCTCTACAATGAAGTATGCAAGTTCAAGGTGACGACTAGACAATGTCAAGGGGTTTGAATGACATGTGATAGTGGTCAGTCGGAGTGCACAAGGCATTGCAAGAGGTGCTGTCTGGATCTTTCCGTCGCCCTTAAGTCGAGCTTAACATTTTGTAAAAACGACTGGGGATCAATTTTATTGATCGTAAAAATTGCAACGATCGCTTTGGGCCTACGAAGCGATAAGAATATCGAGTTTCGTGCTTTTTGGCAAAATGAGTCTCTACTTTTTAGCGCACTTTGCGCTGCTGTCATTAAGAGACAAATGGAAGAGATCGAAGCGAGTGATTTTTGGAAGGCATAGATATCAGCGAGGGCATTACTAGAATTAGAAGAAAGAAAGAAAGAAGAAAAAAGAAAATTGTTTTTGGTTCTTTCGTTATCAAGTATACCTACATATTTTTCACTTCATTCCTGATGTTCTAATAGGTCGAAATAATCACCATGCGTGTCAATTCAGGACTTGGAAACACGCTCGCGTCAGCTTTTTCTCTTATCTTATTCGAAAACTACATTAACACCAGACGTTTTTTGATTTCAATCATACGTGTATCTATTATAGCGGCGATAAGGTCGCTTTTATCAATGCGGATTCCACCGCCCAGGGTAGAGTAAAGTACAATCTATCAATGCAATCAATCGCTGTCATACCTGCCATAGAATACCGGGTCATGGATAGAAAAATGGAATTCAAATAATGACATATAAGGTGATACGATTTTTGGAATACATTACCCGCAACGTACAGGGATTCGCGAGGGAATTTTCAGCTCTGTTGTAGCTCACACAGCAGACTGCCATGTTGCTCAATGAAATTATGCGGTTCTTCACGTTATCGAAAACCGGGAGGATGGAAATAGAAACTAAATCTTTAATCGAGCTCTGCTTGCGTCCGGTCCCCGTCACGAGGGCAAGGTAGTTATGCAACGATGTGCTAAACAGTTAATTATTAGCATGATTTTCTATATGAGATTAAAGGACGTTTTTTCTCTGAATTTTTATACTCGTGGAAGATTATTCGATCGGAGTAAACATCATTCCCTTGATCGTATCCGATCGCGTATAACTTGGCTATTGCGAAAGCGAATAAATCCCGTCCGCGCAATTACCTGACGATCGACGCAAGTTCAATTATTCGAATAGCCTTGGTTATCGAAGATTTTTCAGATGTATAGAATCGTTAACTGATGACAAGGTACTCCTCATACTCTCGAGCATTGCGTTACAGCGATTAATTAATTGCGCCAATTAACAAACTATGTTGATATTTTCTTTTCTTCGATTCTCACGACGGCTTTGTCAATTTTATACGCGTTTATGCGAGGAATTCACAAGTTAGATCGTGGTTTTATTCATACATTTTTTTTTTAGAATCGTTATAGTTATTGCAAAATATTTTTGCCTATTTTTCACATTAACAAATTCGCGAATTTGAACGACATACGAAAATATGACGACGAACAAGCAAAGTTGAGAAAACGGAAACGTTTTTCTTACGAACTGTTGCACGTAGGTTACCCGCGTAGAAATTATCTCACCGTGTGTTTAACTTCCGATAAAGTCCAGCGAGGGGAACAGGGAATCTTTGTTCGTTTGGAACAGAATCCCCTTTAAAAAAAAAAAAAACCTAACACGTATACTGAGAAATTTCATTTACCTTGGCGATACGCCGCTCAAGGTATTGATTGAGAGAATATTATCCGCTCGTTATGTGTTTAGAACGAAAGAACCGTTCGTGCGTCGAACGAATGCAGCAAGATACCAGTGACTTATAATTTTCGTTCAAAATCAACGTTTTTTTGGAAAAATAAGAAAACTTTCAATTTTTCTTTTCAGGTCAGCGGGGTCTTTAGGCGCGCGTTCGGCACCCAGCACACCACTTCAAAGTGTAGTCTTGCAGGCAGGACAACCGATCAGTGGAACACAACTCACGGTTTCAGGATCTAATCAGCAATTGCCACCTCCTCGGAGTCCCAGTCACACTGCGTTAAAATGCACCGAAAGGTATGAAAAAAATCTGATTAATTATACATACATCCACGTCCCGTTTTACTTCAAAGTATAATGCACTCGGGGCAATCGTTCGATCTCCATAATCTCTTATCGAATGAAAGTGTAATTAAATGCTCTCCTTTAGATCTACCTTCGTTAGGAATCTATCTTGGGGTCTTATTCTTCGTCAAAAAGGTGGAATCGACTCTGTGCGTTAATCGTATGACAATAATAAATTGCGAATTGAATAAAATCCAGTTCCCCGGAATCTAGATGGATATTGATTTCCGTTTGTATAGCAATTCACGGCCACAACTTCCACCCCGACAAGTATATTTCTTCAGAGTTTCGAGTGAATAGATATTTCAAAAAGGCATAATATTTTCTGGTGTAGGTATGATATATCAGTTATACGCGAGGTATAATCGGGAAGTTGTTTACGTGTCTGAAGATAGCGAAGACTAAATCACAGGTGTTACACTGACTCACAATCAGAATAAGTTTTACGCCATTCACTGTCCAGAGGCTGGACTCGCGTCTCGGACAGATGCGATAATAGTTTATTGGTTTTACTTCAATATGGTTAGAATATTGGTCTGCTTTCCCTACTTTCGAAGACGCGATGAAGTCGAACTTGAAGGGTGAGTCGTTTTCCAATTTGCAAAATTAAATCGGTCGGTTTTCAAAAACTATTTTATTCTTATAACTATCAAAAGAAACAGGGAAATCCGTGTTCTACATGTTTTCTAATCACCAAATAGTGCCAATGACCAAAAGGATCGAATCGGTAGATATACACCGTGTGTAGACCTTAATTCCTTAATTCAGTCATATTCGAATTTCGATGCTCTCATGAGCCAGAACGTCTCCAACTATATACAAAAAGATTTAGCCAAAATCCTAGGTTCCTATTTCAATTCTAAGTACCTCCCCAAAGTTTTCGAACTTTTACATGTAAATAACATGCGATTTTTATTACTTACGGGTTATTTTCTGCTTCCTATCGCATTGTCGCTTTGAATAACCTGAAACTCCGCATATTTCTTACCTATAGAAGTGGGTATCCGTGAAAAATGTACAGATTTTTAAATACTAAATTTTATTCCTCGCAATTTGGAGACAAGAAATTTTTTTTTTCGTGCGCTTGTAGTTCTGGAACTTATATCGGTTATATCGAACTTTCATGAAATATCTATTGCTACAGGTAAGGAGTGTCTATACCAAGTTTGAAATTTTTCTGAGCTATGTTGGAATAGGAAGAAAAAAAATTCGAATGCTTTGAACAGGTTTCTAGAATTGAGGTAAGAACCTGGAGTCTTGGCTATATTTTTTTGTATATATTTGGAAACGTTCTCGCCTATGGAAGCGTCGACATTCGAAAATGATCGAATTAAGGAGGTTGGGTAACTTGAAATCAGTACGTTTTTAATTAATTTCATTAGGTGATTAAATCTCTCATTTAATATTTGTCAGATTCATTTACTTGTAAACTACTTTTACTTACCTTTCATTTTCTCTGAAAGAAATATAAAAATTATCAACAAATGCTCTGATATGGATTCTTTATTTAAAAGGATTTAAAAATGCTTATAGATTAGATTCAGTAGATTTCATTTTACTTCTGCTACTTTTGTTCAGAAACCTATTATTTACAATTTCACTATATGAAAAAATGTATTTGCTTTCAATAGTCAGTAAAATATTGATATTCGTTGTAAAAAATCTCCGTCGCGGCAATATTATCACGTTAAATACTCGACAATAAAACATTATAAAAGAAAATTCGTAATGGTAAAGTTGTAGATAATGGGTTTCCGAACCAAAGTAGCAGACGTGAAATGAAATCGACTGAATCAAATACATTTTCAAGCATTTTTAAACGCGTTTAAATGGAAAATCCATATCTGAGCGTTTATTTATAATTTTTATATTTTTTTTGCACGGAAGTTTAAAGGGGAGTAGAAGTAGTTTAAAATTCATTAATCTGATAAATATTTAACGAGGGGTTATCACGTAATGAAATTAATTACAAATGTACTGATTTCAAGATACCCAACTTACTAGACTATCTTTTATGATTGTTTTATTAATTACGACTTTAGAGCTCATGGGATTATTATGCTTTAATCGAACTTGCGCCTCGCGTCTGATCTGAGTGAAGATTTTCGTCGCCAGATTAATGCTGCCTGGCAGCTTATCGTATGGCGTGCTTATCGCTAACTTACTATGACAACCGATTGAAAAATCGATGGATTCTGGTTTTGGAAGTTTGGCAAGTTTATTCAGCTATATCAGTGCAGCTAATGGTACATTGTTATTTTTTTAATCAAGCACTTAACTTATCTGCACCTGCTACTCAATACGTAGCATGAAAGAGTCAGTAGTACAACTCGTATTCGCCTAGCCCTCAAGATAGTACCTATCGATCAGAAAGATTAGATACACGTTAGTCGATTTCCGTTTTTATACATCTGCGCCAGTTTCAATAAACATCCATCTCGGTGAGGGTGAAAATCTTCCTGTCGCTTTCCCACTTCATATTTCGTTTTCGAAATGGTCGGATTACGGTATCCGAAAATTGAAATTGTCGGTAACGATTCATGGGGTCTTAGACTAGTGAGAAAATGGTACGTAAAACTATTCGCATGTCTGATTCACTATCCTCGAATTTATTTCAATCGTATGCGATTACATCTGTCAAAGATTTTTTCAATTCTATCACAGAAACGGTCCCATTATCCATCGCGATAAATACTTCCTTATATCATTTGTCAAGCGTCTTTCTTCGCTTACAGTCAACTATCAAAACCGCTCAGTAGAAGTACGCCATCGATGGCAGCAGGTGTCCAAACCGTAACACCACGATCATCGACCAGGTCATCATCGACGTCCACAAGCAGCAGTGCTCGTCAGAAGAAATTTCACCGACACTTTAGCCAGGTAATTTAATCACCGAATCACGATATTCACTTGTATCTCAGCTCTAATTACCTTGAAGCCAATCACCTGCAGTGATTGCATTATTATTCAGGGAGAGTCATTCTAATTAATCAATTAACTCCCTAATTCCCGACGTTCAATTACAAATTTTTCGTTCCCACTTTGCGAATCCACGTGATATCTAAGCGAATTCTTAGCTTTATGATCTGCAGGTGTTACCTATCAATTTCTGACCACCTGGGCTTACACCTTATCTTCTTAATCCCTCAGTTTTTCCACAACAAAAAGTATGCTCTATAAAAATGAGAGACACCGAGTTTGCGGTTGGTCAGAATTGTATATTGTTAGTGATTAAATTCGGAACTGTAGAGTACGAACAATTGTTCAGGTACCAGCGGAGGAACGGGTGTTAAATTACTACAGCTGCGCACTCGTGGCTGACATCCTTTTGCAAGGACATCTCTACATCACGCCAAACTACTTCGGATTTTATAGCAACGTATTCGGCTATGTGACCAAGCTGCTCATACCCACGGTATCGGTTATTAAAATCAGCAAGGAAAAGACGGCGAGGATAATTCCAAACGCTGTGGCCATCGCTACCGACGAAGAACGGCACGTCTTCTGCTCTCTGCTCTCCCGAGACTCGACTTTCAAGCTAATGAAACAAGTCTGGGATGCTGCCAAAGAGCTAACGCCCGCAGTCGACGTCCCCATACCCGTCGAAGGCCAGCTTCTCGCTCCCGCAGCTCTTCTCGTTGATGATTCCGAAGCAAACTTAGAAGAGGACGACTCGAGCATGTCCGAAAGCGGGACTGACCGCACCTCGAGACCCCCAACCGCCTGCACGGACACTGACGGATTTTCTGCCAGCATTCCAAGACCCGTTGCGACGACGACTAGGTGAGTGATTCGCGATCATTTTACTGATTTTTTAGCAACCTTTTTCCTTTTTCCTTTAAATTTCATGCGATTTTTTTTCGTCAATTAGAATCGAGGCGGCGGTACCGGTGAAAGCTATCTTAGCTGCCAAACCCGCTGCTACGTCGCCCGCACTTTGGGGTGGCTTCAGGCCTGGTACGATAATTGCGATTCTCGTCGCTCTCTTGGCTGCTCTTTACGTATCTGCAGCCTTGATGATGATGCGGATCGATCGACTACACGCAGCGTATCTAAATCATCCACTGGCTTCGCCGGAACGGTTCACCAAGAATCGACTCTTGCAGTATCTTAACTCAAATCTTGACCAAATTGTCAAGGTGAGTAACGGAATTATTTTTATCAAATTATTATCAAACTCGACATTTTGCGGACTTTGACTTGCCCGGATATGGCCTGTCGGAAGAAAAGGTCGCATCGTTTATCAGAACTTCGAAATTTCAGGGAAATATTCGAAACTTATGGGATTTCAGGGGAAACTAATAATATGGAGATTAGACTGGGCCAAAAAAATTGACTATTTTTTTTTTTGAAAGATATATCGAGAATATCATTCAGAATGACAAAAAAAAAAAAAAAAATTCGTGAAAATTTGAGCCCTTAATAATAATTTTAAGAGGTCTATCATCGATATTTTTGATTTTTAGTCATAATTTATATTCTCGATATATCTTTAAAAAAAAAAAAATAGTCAATTTTTTTGGCCCAGTCTAATGGAGATATTATAAAGTAATTCATACCGCTTATTCCGAGCACGTAGCACACCTTTTGTCCTCAACTTTTACAAAAAGTTGTTCAAAATCGATAAACTTCCTGTCTGAACATAAAATTGATCAGAAATCATCAATTTATCCAAAAATGATATAATTTTGAAATATTCCCTCGAAACTTGAAGGAATTCCGATTCACGAATCGACCTGTATCCTACGACAACCACTTTTCCTTTGGCGGGATAAATCTGTGTAATACAAGGTCCGTAAGATCTAAATTAATTCCAAATTACGTCTCAAAACGTTTGTGATAAGGTGTGAAAAAACTGAGTGGATAGAATATTTTTTCTTAAGCATGTCAGTGATTTGAAAAGAAGTTTTTTTACACCCCGTCGTTTTATTCCCAGGTTCGACAGAGTCTCCAGACATTATCTCAACAGTTCGTAGCATTGACCGAAGACACCGACGGTGGACCAATTTCCGGCGGTATAATCGAACCGGAGGACGCTCCGAGTTAGCCCCCGAGGATATCGAGCAACGTAATTTTACCAAATAACACGCGCTCCCTTCGCCTCGCTCGCGCATGAAGCGCTGACCGACGCGGTGGCGAGCGTACGTATATAAAAAAGCAAAAAGCAAAAAGAAAAAAGAAAAAAAAAAAACAAGAAAAAGAAAAAAAAAAGTATGAGAATATAGAGAACGAGATCGTCACGCGATGCCACGGTATGGTATGCAGTTCGGGTTAAAGAATCAGTGTCAACCCTGCGAACGAATTTAGGCAATCATTCAGCATCCAGATTTCGAACGATTGCGAGAGTTAAGGAAGACACGGGATAGTATATAAATTTTGTTTCGTAGAACTTACGGTTCGGAATTAATATAAGGGACAAAGTGATGCGAATTTATGATAGAAATTAGGGAAAGATGAATATACCTAGTGGAGGAGTTGTTGAATAGCGAGTATAGATTAAAACGGTTTAATGAGTACTCAGCAGGCAACTAATAATCGGTGTAAATCCTGCCGAAAGTAAATATATATTGCTGGCTTTTTTCTTCTAATTTTTGATGATCTCTTCGAAGAGAATTCCTATCGACATGCTATACCTACCTACGTAGTGAAATATTTCTCATGAAGAGCGAGCGATGGGGCTTGTTTATTGAACTAGTCAGGTGCGTACCTCCCTTATAGGTACAAAGAAATAATAAATAAATGAATAAAAGTATAAATAAACGTAAATAGTTCGTATATATATAATTGAATAAATAAAGAAATAAGTGAACAAAGAAATGAAACAGATATCACAGTTCGCCACATAAAACTACTCTTCACACTCATGATACACAAATTATTGCGAACTTAGAAATGTTATAACAGATATATTCGCAACTAGTCGGGCACTATTAAACAGATTATACGCGGTATAAGATATTGCGTAATTAAATATAGATTTAACGAGAAATTTGGAACGGACAAACTGTCGGATCTTGAGCTCTCAGATTGTAGACTGCTAATTCGAGATTTACGTGTTTCCTTATTCTGGCTTCCCTGTCGAATATGAACTTTTTAGATAACCGATGAATCGGTTGAATTTATAAACGATTATTGCTCAAGGTTCAGGAGTTTGTCTGTGTTCAATATATGCAGTAACAGACGGGCATGGTATGATTGAAAATTGGGATTGTATTAAAAAAAAAAAAAATAGGGAATGAGATGCAGGAGGTTGACTGTGATAATAAGATTGAGAATGAAGCTCGGTTAAAGTGTCTGCGTTCATACTGACAACTACATATTGCTGTTATAATTTGAATAATCAACATAATCCCTAGAGCCATTTGTGTCTATATGCCAGTATGAAAGCCATTATTGTTTATTTTCCATCTATTTTTAGTCATTTATAGAAAATCTTCAATCAAAAAAGAGCAGGCATAGATTATTTACGAGGTTTTATCTCAATTTATTCGCTACTTCTTGTTCAAAATTCATTATTACATCTATTCGGTATAAACGCAGGCACTTTTCTCTCGAGTCCTACAGGGGATTTAGATGAGAAGTGCTGTTATAATATTAACGATTGATTAACTAATGATATAATTATACGTAGATTTATAGTAATCATTATTATTGTCATTATTATTATTATCATTAATATTATTATTACGTTGTATGTTATCATAGTTATTGTACATTTGTCTCATTCTAGTTTTTATTAGTTTATTACTTTACATCGTTACTATTGTTCTTTACTATTGTCATTATTAATAGTAATACAATTATTATTTTTATCATTATAACTATTATTGTTGATATTTATTAATCGTTGAATCGATGACTGCAGAAAATAATGCGCCAATTAGATTGTTTCGACAAAACAAAACTGTTATAGAAATATACCAAAGATTCTTATTTACTCTATTAGATCTAGGATTTAACCCCGGGATGGGATTGGTTCTCTACTGGATTTATCCGACGAGCGATATTACTCACACATTCGTTGAACTATTACAATTAACTAAAACTCTTCATTGTACAGACATCTATATTCTAAACTAACTTATTCATTCCCTTGTTTGACGAGACATTATAGTATTCTGGTTGATACAATATTTGATATAAAACATTGATAAAACATTCCTTGCAGAATATAAATCACTGAGATAATAAATAAATTCAGTTTATTACTATTATAAACTTGATTTATGCCATATTCATTATCAAACCGCTAGCGACTAAGTAATTATATTTACTGCTGATAATATTTTTTCTCTTCTATTTTTCCTCTTCTACTTGATGCAGAATACGTTTCTCTTTTTCTTTCTTCTTTCAATACGTATGCTATAATATTTATCTGCAGACATCGATTCAATTCAGTGACATGTACATTCTTAAATGCCAAGAAAAATTAGGGCGACATTGACACATGCTCCCTCCCCATACGTGCCATAATGGTAAAGCTTGTGCGTTTCAAACAAAAATAAAAGCAGAGCAAAGAAAAAAAAAATGAAAAAAATGAAAATAATAAACTAAAATAAAAGTAATCGAAAACAGACCTATTATCTGCATAAAATATTTTGTGACTGTTTTTTTTTTTCCGAATTCCTAGCGACAAGCGATTTGGACATGTGACACCGTAGGTTTAATAATCAGTCGCGGGAGACGTTACTATTAATGCTCGATACTGATCGAAGCGAGTTTCTTTTCTCTTAAGAGATATTCGGTAGATCGAAATTTTAAATCCACGGTGTCAACGTCTTCAGTTGTAATCCTATATAATTTTTTTGTAGAAAGAAACGTGTGTATATTCATAATTGTTCTTGTTTACATACGAATACTTGCCTTACAATAATGTTTTCTAGACTTTTTAGAAAGGTGCTCAATACATGGTCCAGTTTCATTAGGATATTTATATATTATTCTGTAATAATACTTAATTTACTATTTCAATCTATAAGTGGATCGTCATTGATAGGTTCCGTTCGTTGACTCGTCTGAACATTCAATAAATAATTTTTACTAGATCAGGGCATCAATAATCAATTGGGGAAAGGGTAAATGGGTATTTTACATCAAGTTTCAGCGACAGTTATACTTTGGTAGTGTAACTATGAGGTGTCAGATATTATACTGTGTATATTATTTGAAGAAACTTTCCGCTTTGTCTTTACGTGCTGCGAATGGGATCTATCAATCGAGAATTTAAAATCGAATGCAATTGTTGATAATTTTATTTTGAATAATATTGTTTTTAATAATTATTGATGAATAAATATTGTACAGGTACACGACGCATATTATACACACGCTTAGAGCCAAGACCTGTAATTGTTGAAAAAT
Source organism: Rhogogaster chlorosoma (assembly GCA_944452935.1). NCBI lineage: Eukaryota > Metazoa > Arthropoda > Insecta > Hymenoptera > Tenthredinidae > Rhogogaster > Rhogogaster chlorosoma. The sequence goes on from OX101797.1 coordinate 28,107,335, forward strand.
CCAAACCAAATCTACTGTCAGACCAATAATTATTACGTAATTTGTGTATAGTTGATACACAGAGCAGAATAAAAATATGAAACTTAAATGTTTGTCTTGTTATTTTTGTCATCAATGTATATCCTATCCATCGTAATGGGGGGAGTGAGAGCGTAACTCGACTTACGACCACTTTCTGTAAGTGCATTTTCTCAAAATATAAACTTCATACGAATTCATTTTGGGTTAACCAAGCCACTTTTACGAGGGGATATACACCTTAAGAATGTTCTTCTATTAATCAAAGGTATTGTCTCGTTTGTGACAACTTCTTTGGGCTTGGAGTATTTCTATTGAGATGTATCTCAGAGTCATGCTTTGTTAATGTGATCCCCTTGCGAATTCTTTGACGGCACGGGGGTCATTGACATCTACGACAGGTGCCAGTACCCTAGGTCAGTGTTCCTCCTTGCGCCAATAGAAAGCTAAATTGTATCGCCATCTCGCGATCGGATGGACGAACTACTTTGATCGTGAACACACGTGCGCTGGATTATATGCAACATACAAGTCTTTCTGCAGACCAAGTTGCATACGATGAGGCGCGTCGATTTCGTGTCAATTCAACTGTGAGATGGCATAACCATTTAGTACTCTCTTGAATCGTTGTGCAAGGTCATAAGATGTCAATCCCTTTAACGTGACAGGCTCCTGACACGTTAAAGAGATTGCATGGAATCTGCGGCAATAAAATATGTATATGACCTGCATTTTAATGAAAAGATTCTGGAGCAATTGCCGGGAATATTCGGCAGTTGCAACGGTTTGAAATCTCAATTGCTGGAGATATCCAACAACTCGAGACCAAAGGGGCCATCCTGTGTATATTTCAGAGCGTCGCAACTGCCGGATATTTACGGCAATTGTGACATTTCAAAACGCTAGTATGAATGGATAAACGTATAGAGACGTGTACGAAGAGACGTATGCATGCCTATATCTATACACCCAAATTTTCAGCACACCTCCTCGGGTCAGATGCTCTCCTGATACCAGGAGCAGAAATTTTGCGAGTTAAAATATTTCTAACTTCCGAAAACGCTTGTATTAATGAATAAACGTATAGAGACGTGTATGAAGAGACGTATGCGTGAATAAATGAATACACATAGCCTATTTCAGCACACCTCCTCGGGTCAGATGTTCTCCTGATACCAGAAGCAGAAATTTTGCGAGTTAAAATACTTCTAACTTCGGAAATCGCTACTATAAGTTAATTACAGGTATAGAGAAGTATGGAGAGACGTATGCAGGAATGAATCAATGCACATAGCCTTTTTCGGCACACCTCCTCGGGTCAGATGTTCTCCTGATACCAGGAGCAGAAATTTTGCGAGTTAAAATCCTTCTAACTCCGAAAAATGCTAGTAATAATTAAGTATAGGTATACAGAGGCATAGAGAGATGTATGCATGAATGAATCAATACATATAGCCGATTTCGGCACACCTCCTCGGGTCAGATGTTCTCCTGATACCAGGAGCAGAAATTTTGCGAGTTAAAATCCTTCTAACTCCGAAAAATGCTAGTATTACTTAACTATAGATATAGAGACGTATAGAGAGACGTATGCATGAATGAATCAATATACATAGCCTTTTTCGGCACACCTCCTCAGGTCAGATGTTCTCCTGATACCAGGAGCAGAAATTTTGCGAGTTAAAATCCTTCTAACTCCGAAAAATGCTAGTAATAATTAAGTATAGGTATAGAGAGGCATAGAGAGACGTATGCATGAATGAATCAATACATATAGCCGATTTCGGCACACCTCCTCGGGTCAGATGTTCTCCTGATACCAGGAGCAGAAATTTTGCGAGTTAAAATCCTTCTAACTCCGAAAAATGCTAGTATTACTTAACTATAGATATAGAGACGTATAGAGAGACGTATGCATGAATGAATCAATATACATAGCCTTTTTCGGCACACCTCCTCAGGTCAGATGTTCTCCTGATACCAGGAGCAGAAATTTTGCGAGTTAAAATCCTTCTAACTCCGAAAAATGCTAGTAATAATTAAGTATAGGTATAGAGAGGCATAGAGAGACGTATGCATGAATGAATCAATACATATAGCCGATTTCGGCACACCTCCTCGGGTCAGATGTTCTCCTGATACCAGGAGCAGAAATTTTGCGAGTTAAAATCCTTCTAACTCCGAAAAATGCTAGTAATAATTAAGTATAGGTATAGAGAGGCATAGAGAGACGTATGCATGAATCAATCAATACACATATCCTTTTTCGGCACACCTCCTTGGGTCAGATGTTCTCCTGATACCAGGAGCAGAAATTTTGCGAGTTAAAATCCTTCTAACTCCGAAAAATGCTAGTTTCAATTAACTATAGGTATAGAGAGGTATAGAGAGAGGAGTACATGAATGAATCAATACACATATCCTTTTTCGGCACACCTCCTCAGGTCAGATGTTCTCCTGATACCAGGAGCAGAAATTTTGCGAGTTAAAATCCTTCTAACTCCGAAAAATGCTAGTAATAATTAAGTATAGGTATAGAGAGGCATAGAGAGATGTATGCATGAATGAATCAATACATATAGCCGATTTCGGCACACCTCCTCGGGTCAGATGTTCTCCTGATACCAGGAGCCGAAATTTCGCAAGTTAAGGTAGTAGCCCAGTGTGACGGCTGAAATTTCGACGTTTTTTCGGAAATTTTCTTTAATAAGAAGATAAAATGCGATCATTTTGTAATTTTGACATATTTTTATTAGTAGTTGGAAGTGTGTAAAAAAATTGTTTTTTACTTAATTTACAATAATTTCTTTATAATATTTTAAGTTAAAGTAGAGTCCACGAAAAAAAGGTGGGGAGTTTTGGGGAAGCACACAGCCTTCCGTGGTTATCTGAAATGAAAAAATCAAAGAGATTATTTTTTTGTAAACTATATTCTAATGAACTAACCAATAATATGTATAAAAAAAAAATTTACGAAAATGGCGGACTTGTGAAAAAAAGCTTCTGAAAACCTAATTTTTTTCGTTGATAAATTGTTAAAAAAAAGTCATTCATTATTAAAAAATTGAATGTTTTAAAGGTTAGGTATTTAGCTATGTGTGTCACGAACAACTGGTTAAATTTTCAGCCAAATCGGTTGAATAGTTTTGAGTCAGTGCTTCCCCGAAATTTCAAAAACACAGTTTCGAGAAAAACGCGTTCAAAGTTTTTACAACACTTACCTACATCAATCAGCTGTGCCTGGTGCATAGAGCAATCCTTCCGTTTTCTCAAAGTTATCATTTTCATTTTCATTTTTGCGTATACCTGCGTGATAGAATAAAGGGCTGAAAGACAACCAAAGAGGGAACCGATCCAAGCAGCTGCCGCTGACGCGTCAAGACACTTTCCTACACACTACGGCGCGCTCTCTTGTTGTGGCTATAACTTTGAAAATATTAAAAATTACGGTCTGAAAATTTGAGAGTATATTGTTAAGATTTTTTTCTTTCAAAAAATGTAAAAAAAAAAATTGATTTTTTGAACCCATCACACTGGGCTACTACCTTGAAAGCCTTCCAACTCCGAAAAATGCTAGTATAAATTGTTGAACATAGTGATAGAACATAAGTAAGCTACGCTCCTAACAAAAATTAGCGGGCCACCCAATTTTCGCTTCGAAAAATGTTCGATTTTAACGTCTTGTAATTCGGCGATAAATTGACTTAGCGAGTTGTTCGTAGAAGCATTTCATAGCTTGAAGCTTGATCTTTTAGATGCTTACTTTCGATTGCGTTTAGGTTTTTGTTGTCTTGAGATATGGTCCCTTAAACCATCTCGTGTCAAATTTGTGTAGCGATGTTCCAACTTAAAAACAACGCAGGGGGTCGGTCATGATCGGAATTTTTATTTCAAGATAGTCATTTTGAAGCTTGGCATGTCCTCTTCAAAAACCCTTTTCTTCGAAATTGCTCTACAATTTCTTTTCATAGTGTTATGCGTTGCTGAAGCAAAAATAGTCTTTCAATTTTGGTATTTTACAAGTTCGAAGATATTTGGTAAGATATTGGTTTATTTTAATTTATTTATCCGGAATAACTACATACATATAATTGATAATAATATAATTATATAATTTCTCTATAATTGTTGATTAGTTTAACAGTTCACTATTCGTTTTTTCTTCATAGTCTGTATTTCATTATGCAAGTTCCTCTATGTTCCGTTTATAATTACTTCTTTTCATTTTTGTTCATATCTGTTTTTTATTGTTCGTTTCTATGATTGAATTGTTTATCCCTATATTTTGTTCAAAATAACATCGTTATGTTGTGTTGAATATTGCTACTCAATGTGTTTTATTGATTGCAGTTAATTAAGGTTTTTCTTTACAATTGATTTTCTTTGTCTTTCGATTATGAACATGCTAGCTTAGCACGTTACCCGTGTTCATTGATATGCAGTGGAAAATGTCCCTATATATTCTTCAGCATTGTACAATCCGCGTCTCAGTTTATTGGCTTTCTCGTTAAACATAGTGTCTCAGCTGTTCCTACACACACTTCGTACAATGATTTGCCAGCATTAAACACCCTTACACCCTGTGCTAGCACGGGTCTAGCTATGACGATGCCACGTCAAGGAAAACGAGGCTGCTTCACGCTCTCTGAAATAATAATGACTAATGATGCAAAAACTTGTACGGCACAAAGTATGAACTGATACAGGGATGCAAATTGTTGTGTGACACTCAACCCTGCGTGTGTACACTGGGTCTTTGAAGAAACAGTCGAAATATCAATACTACCTATACATATTGGTGCAAAACAATTTATAATACCTTAGTATATGCATGTATAAAAATTTATCACTCATTAGAAAAGTAACATCGTCATGATCGAAAAAGGCTAATATATAATTCATACTTGACATTATTTTTATCAGATGAATACTATGATAAATTGACGATCCGATATGTATAAATTGATTTGAACAGACATACATTGTCATACCGTACTCGTGCTTTGAAGAAAAAAGTTCAATTTTGCGTTAAGGTCGAGTAAATACTTCGATCCGTTAGATACTCGTTCCACTGTCAAAAATTCAGAAAGTGCTTGCGCGATTGGAACACTCGGCGTGAACATGCAAGTTAAAAAGAGTGCAGAAGTGTCGCTATCCGATGCCACTAAGCCATTACTGATTGTTTCCAGATTGATCGGAATCAATCCGAAATCCAATTGGCATAAAATCTACACAGGTCTTATCCTGGTATGTTTCTTGGCATTATTCTGGCATATTTGGCAGTTCCATGTCGATCGGAACTTGGAAAATTATTACTTTAATATACTCGTGCACGGCATGAAAGACATGTGCTATGCAATCTCGATCGTATTCATATGGGGCTTAAGTTTATTCGATCGAAGAAGGTGATTTTATTCTTCTGATGACCCCTACTCTTCTATTCTAAACATTGGTGAAATATTCCGATCTGTTCTATATCCATTCCAACTTGAATTCTAGATTTATGGTTCCACTTGGAGAGTTCGCGAAGGTCGATGAGAGCTTGAAGGGTTTAGGTGGATGTATGGACAACAAAGGCACTTACAGGTGACTATGTACCTATTCCTCTTTTCTGAGCGAAGTAGCATGTCTTCGGAGAAGGCGTTGAAGTGGATGCAAATTTTTAGGACGACATTTGGCTTTGAAGATAAACCTTGATGTTAGAAATAATTCGATTTTGAGACTAGGATGAATTTTCGTTTGTATCCGCACTGTTATATGGAACTCATGAAATTAATAGTGCGCTATGGCGATGCCAGACAGCCACTGTTATCCCATTGTTTCCACAATGTTTTAAAATAACCTTCAACGGTTTTATTTTTTGGCTAAAAGCTAATATTTGAAAGAAAACGATACTGCAGCAATCTATTCGACCGAAAATGACTACAAGGTTTTCAGATCGCAAATTGCATATGTCATCATTGTCGGTTCGATCCTGGTGTATTTCGGGCTGTCAGAATTCATCTTCTACGTGTTACCAGCGCCGGACGAACGAATGTACAAAACCTTGTACATCAGTCTAGTGTTTCACTTGACTATAATGATTGTCTGCGCCATAGTGGACTGTTCTTTCTGGGCGACTCTATCTGTAATTAAAAAGCGATTTAAGGAAATAAATTTAATCATATGTCGTTTCGGAACCCATGAGTGGCACTCAAGGGTCAATTTCCTAGAAGTTTTCAGGTAAGGAAACTTACATGCAACCTTGGTTGGGAGTCGTAGAACACGGTCTGCTGACACTTCTAAGCGGTGAGGAGTCTGTACTTATGTAACACACACGTTTTTCATTTAGGGCACATACTGACAATGACGTATTCAGAGCACTTCAAATATTAAGAAATCAATATCACGATTTGTGGGAAATCACATACCAGGTAGATCATTATAATGCGTTGATTATCGTGACATTGACGACCTTGGTTCAAGATTGACTTAAGGGGAGGGACCAGTCGATTTTTTCCGGTCTATCTAATTCCTCGAATATCTCCGAAACGGAGCTATATCAATCGGATTGTCCGTTTGGCAGCCGATGTTTGAGGAGTAATGAAAGCGATTTAGCTCGTAAAATTCAATGAAATCTTATTTTGTTTTTCATACATCGCAGAATGTGGGCGGTTCACTTATTTCGACTGTTGTCTATTATCAGAGCTCACGCATCATTCACGCGGAAAAAGTATGTAAGCGCAATTCTATACGGTATGACGAACACACCCATTACAAAACATCTTTGTTTTGTGCAGGAATAAAGTCTAAAAGTGCGAGCTCGCAATTCGTTGTAATTAGGGATAGTAAATTGTTGGGAAGTCATGATAACCCTTAGTTCCCGAAATACTCAAGAGAGAGCCAACGCGAAAATCGTTGCATTCATGTTGCATCGTTATGCAATGTAACTAGATCAAACCACGCCAATTGGAGTTTTGAAATTCAAGAGGCAGTTAGTTGAATCATAACGGACGAAAAATCTTCTGAAAATGAGTGAAATAAACTTAAGTCAGTTTTTCCCTTGGTCCTGAATGGTGAATATTTAACTAATAAAATACAAGAGAACGAATGTGATGGATTTTCTAAATTGCATTTCTCTTTGCATAAGGTGAATGATGCTTATGGCCTGCATCTCCTTGTGGGACTGATAACTGCATTCGCATTGATAACTAGCAAACTCTATGAAGCTCACTCCATGCTTACAAATCCTAAAGGCAATATCTTCCGTGCTCTGGTCGGGCACATCAACTGGGTCTTGTTCTACGTTAGTAGGATCTTTGTTTTAGCTCAAGCTTGCGAGTCGACTGTTGCCGAGGCAAAGGCTGCATCGCTTGCTCTTCACAAACTCAGGATGAAACGGAATCACAGCCCTGCGACGAAAGAAGAGGTAACCGAAGTTTTGAGTTGATTTGTCTAAAGGCTACGTAACTGTGATAAAAATTTCGAATCGTCGCGATAACAAGTATCTTTTTGCGTTGTCTTTTACAGATTAGAGATTTTTTCACCCAGCTCCAATTTGATGCCAGAAATTTCACAGCGTATAACTTCTTTGACGTAGACTTTTCACTGGTCGGTGCTGTGAGTTGCAATCATTTTCTTGAAACCAATTGCTAATGTTACAGGGATCTCGGAATTTTCTTTCTTTCTCCAGATATTAGGAACAGTTTGTACGTATCTGGTGATCTTGATTCAAATGGGTGATTCGAGTCCTTGCGTGATGACTGTCAACTCTAACGCAAGTTCACACGTCGGCAGCAAACATCACTTCTAAATGAAACCAGGTTCCTTAACAGGTGGTCAAAATTGTCCTTGAAACGTAAAAATTGTATTCAGAAACCGAAAAAATAATTATGTAAAGATCAACGCACGTGTTACAAATAAAAAGTTTGTAAATATATTTTGCAACTTTCTGGGTTATTTAATTCAATCAAATTATCGAAAATTGAAACTAGGGTCTGCTTGTTGTGTGGAAATATTTTGAGCTTCGCCATAAATCAAATAATTAGTCACATAAGCGGTCTCTTCCTGACTCTAATTAGGAAAATAAGACATCATAATTACACGTGTGATAATGATCAAATTCAAGTAATGTACTCTGCACAAATTGTCGATAGGATGATTTTCAAAATTCCCTATCACTATTTGCAATTAGTGTTGGCGTGCGGAAATGGTTTTGAGATTCTCTGAAAAGAGCACTGTAACGAACACCAATCAAACCATCGATTATTCAAATACTTAGTTCAGCATAATAGCTAAGAGCAGACAATTCCAACAGCAACACGTTTGCTTGATTGTATCGTTTGTAATCTTCCCAATGTACCTACATCATTCTCTATATTACGTGCCCAAGCATCCGATGTACGATAAATTTATAAACCACATTTTTACGAGTGACGCGTGGGGGTTTTTCCGGTAACACGTTGGTGCAAAACAATTTATAATACTTTAGTATGTATGTGCATCGCATAGTATGTAGATATAGTTGATCACTCATTAGAAGAGTGACATCGCTTTCAACGAAAAAGACTAATGTATAATTCATACTTGACATTACTTCAATCAAATGAACACCACGATAAATGGACGTGCTGACGTATATCAATTAATTTCGATGGACGTATATTATCATAAAGTGCTTGTGAATTAAAGGAACAAAGTCAGTTGCAAGTTGGGCGTTGAGTCAATACTTTTGTCGTTAGATACTCCTACTTCTGTAATAAATTCAGGAAGTACTCTCGCAATTGTAACACCTGACGTGATAATGCAATTTACGAAGAGTGAAGTAATGTCGCTATCCGATGCCACCAAGCCATTGCTAGTTGTTTCCAGATTGGCCGGAATCAATCCGAAATCTCGTTGGCATAAAATCTACACAGGATTTATCCTCGTATGTGTATTGTCGTTGTTTTTACACGTTTGGCTGTTTCATGTCAGGCGGAGCTTCGAAAATGAGCACTTTCGTATACTCGTGCACACCATGGAAGACGCGTGCTATCTAACCTCGATCTTAATAATTTGGGGCTCAAGTTTATTCGATCGAAGAAGGTGATTTTATTCTCCTGCTAACTCTTACAAACAATTTTAAATTACTGAGAAGTATTCCTGTCCATCTCATATCTATTCGGACACGAATTTCAGATTTATGGTTCCACTAAGTGACCTCACTAAGGTTGATGAAGGCTTGATGAGTTTAGGCGGATGCATAGACAACAGAGGCACTTACAGGTGACAATGTCTGACTCTCTCTTCTGCGTGGAGTTACACGTCTTTGGCAGGGGCATTGAAGTGGATGCAAACTTTTGAGACGATATTTAACTTAGTCCCAGAAACGAGACTGATTGTGAGACGAGAGTCAATTGTATCCTGTTTGTATCCTGGCCATTATATTGATAACGAATCATGGACGATGCAAGACATCCTGTGTGATTCCATTGTTTCGAAAATGTTTTAAAATAACCTTTAGCTGTCTTATTTCTTGGGCGAAGGCACGCATTTTGAAGTAAATGACAATCCAGCAATTTATGCGATCGAAAATGACCTCAGTGCGATTTCAGGTTCGAAATTTTACACATCATTATTTATGGGCTGATCTTGATTTATTTCGGGCTGTCGGAATTTAGCTTCCGTATATCTGCAGTGATCGACCAACCATTATTGTACAGAATGTTATTGTTGGGTCTGATTTACCACTTGACAATTATCATCGTGTGCTCCATAGTGGACTCTTCTTTCTGGGCGACTCTGTCCGTGATCAGAAACCGATTCAGAGTAATAAATTCTATCATCTACCGTGTCGGAACCCACGAGTGGCACTCGAGAATCAATTTTTCAGAAGTTTCCAGGTATTGAGACTTGCATGCAAGCTTGGTTCGAATTCGTTGTATACTATACAGTCAGCTGGCATTTGTAAACGTCCCGAGGTCTGCACTCATATATCACGAATGTTTTTCATTGTCGTTTCAGAGCACATACTGACAATGACGTAATCAGAGCACTTCACGTATTAAGAAGCCAATATCACGATTTGTGGGAAATCGCATACCAGGTAGATCATTATAATACATTTACTGTAGTGCAATTTTATTGAGGACCTTGGATCAAGATTCACTTCAGTCCGGCTTGCCTCGACAATGGCAAGTTGAAATTACATTGCATTGAAGATTCGTTATCAGATGTTTCCGAAAGTGATGAAGACCTGTGGGTCAACCCATGCCACATTAACTAGGAGTTGGTTGGCACCTTATCTGCAGATTTCAACATAACTTCCCAAATATATTTGTGTTATTATGCTAAACGAAATGCTTTCAAAGGAATTAAGAAACAAATTATTTCCATCTAAATCGCAGGTGACAATAATAATCCAAGATTGTTACTAACAATAAATCAAACCACGCCGATCAGAGTTCCTAAATCTTAGAGGTAGTTAGTTGAGTATGAAATAAGCTGAAATAGGCTGAAGTCAACTTTGTTCTTGGTCCTGGATGGCAAATATTTGCCTGATAAAGTACTGGAGGACGAATTTGGTGCACGTTTGAATGGGATAAATTACATTTAACTTTGCACAAGGTAAATGATGCTTATGGCCTGCATCTTCTCGTGGGAATGACAACTTCGTTTGCGTTGATAACCAGCAAACTCTATGAGAATTATTATCAGTTCTCAAAAGGTGACATGAGTAGCTTCTATGCATTTGCTCGAAGCTCCAACTGGGTCTTGTTCTATGTTATGAGGATCTTCGTTTTAGCTCAAGCTTGCGAGTCGACTGTGGCTGAGGCAAAGGCTACATCTGTCGCTCTTCACAAGCTGCAGATGACAGGAAATCACAGGTCTGCGACGAAGGAAGAGGTAATCAAAGTTTGAAATCGATCTAAGAATTTTTATTCAAAAGCTATGTAACTATAATGGAAATTTTGAATCATCGCAATAGTACGTATCTTTTGGCGTTGTCTTTTACAGATCAGAGATTTTTTCACGCAGCTCCAATTTGAAGCCAGGAATTTCACAGCGTACAAATTCTTCAACGTAGACTTTTCGCTGGTCTGCAGCGTGAGTTACAACCATTTCACTTAGACCAAATGCTGGTTTTTCAGAGATCTTGAAATTTACTTTATTTTTTCAGATATTAGGTACAGCTTGTACGTATCTGGTGATCTTGATCCAAATGAGTGATTCGAGTCATTGCGCGATTATTGTCAACTCTAACGGAAGTTCACACTTCGGGGGCGAACATAATTAAGAATGAAACTATATGTTTCCTAATAGGTAATAAAAATTGTACTTGAAACGTCGAAATTATTTTATGCACAATCCATCTGAATAATTGTGTAAAAATTATTGTCCTGCAAATGAAAATTCAATAAATGTTTACTACGACATGCCTCTAAGAATTGAATATTTATGAATGATACGAAGTTCTGCGATAGGATCTGAAGACATTTGCTCAAGATTTTCGAGCTACTAATCTGTTCGTATTAGAATTTGGATGTTGAACGTCAATTTGTTGATAGATTCTATTGAAGCACAGTGAATCAAAGCTCAATAATATCCAGATAACTAATCATTGCTGAATTTTCGAAGGTAGACTCGCGGCTCTCATATCTTTTATATAATAATGTTTTTTTTTTCTCAAATTTTACAGAAATCGGAAGGATAATACATTCTGAATACATATATCATAATAATTGATGGTAGCATGATTCTTATAATTCTGTATCACTATTTGCAATTGATGTTGGTGTATGAAAACGGTTATGAAAGTTTTCTGAACTCAGAGCATTATAACGAATACCAATCAAACGTTCGAACATTCGAATATTCAGTTTAGCAATAGCTAAGAGCAGACGTTTCGTTTTGCTACACATCAATCAAGCCTAAGCCTGGTCACTTTGCTTAATTATATCATAGGTATGTAATCTTTCTAACGTATCTACATAATACTGTCAATGCGTACCGAACTATATCCGATGTATGTCATATTTATGAAAAACATTTTTACGAGTGACGAGTGCAGGTTGTACCGGCAACACATACATCTTGGTGAAAAACAATTTATAATACCTTAGTATATGCATGTATAATAATTTATCACTTATTAGAAAAGTGACATCGTTATGATCGAAAAAGGCTAATATATAATTCATACTTGACATTATTTTTATCAGATGAATACTATGATGAATTGACGATCCGATATGTATAAATTGATTTGAACAGACATACATTGTCATACCGTACTCGTGCTTTGAAGAAAAAAGTTCAATTTTGCGTTAAGGTCGAGTAAATACTTCGATCCGTTAGATACTCGTTCCACTGTCAAAAATTCAGAAAGTATTCGCGCGATTAGAACATTGGCGTGAACATGCAAGTTAAAAAGAGTGCAGAGGTGTCGCTATCCGATGCCACTAAGCCATTACTAATTGTTTCCAGATTGATCGGAATCAATCCGAAATCCAATTTGTATAAAATCTACACAGGTCTTATCCTGGTATGTTTCTTGTCATCAATCTGGCATATTTGGCAGTTCCATGCCGAGCGAGACTCGGAAAATTATTACTTTAATATACTCGTGCACGGCACGAAAGACATGTGCTATGTAATCTCGATCGTATTCATATGGGGCTCAAGTTTATTCGATCGAAGAAGGTGATTTTATTCTTCTGATGACCCCTACTCTTCTATTCTAAACTTTAGTGAAATATTCCGATCTGTTCTATATCCATTCCAACTTGAATTCTAGATTTATGGTTCCACTTGGGGAGTTCGCGAAGGTCGATGAGAGCTTGAAGGGTTTAGGTGGATGTATAGACAACAAAGGCACTTACAGGTGACTATGTACCTATTCTTCTTTTCTGAGCGAAGTAGCATGTCTTCGGAGAAGGCGTTGAAGTGGATGCAAATTTTTAGGTCGACATTTGGCTTTGAAGATAAACCTTGATGTTAGAAATAATTCGATTTTGAGACTAGGATGAATTTTCGTTTGTCTCCACACTGTTATATGGAACTCATGAAATTAATAGTGCGCTATGGTGATGCCAGACAGCCACTGTTATCTCATTATTTCCACAATGTTTTAAAATAACCATCAACGGTTTTATTTTTTGGCTAAAAGCTAATATTTGAAAGAAAACGATACTGCAGCGATCTATTCGACCGAAAATGACTACAGTTATTTCAGATTACAAATTGTATATGTCATCATCGTTGGTTTGATCCTGGTGTATTTCGGGCTATCAGAATTCATCTTCTTCGTATTACCAGAGTCCGACGAACTAATGTACAAAGTCTTGTGCATGGGTCTAGTCTATCACTTCACTATAATAACTGTCTGCTCCATAGTGGACTGTTCTTTCTGGGCGACTCTATCTGTAATTAAAAAGCGATTCAAGGAAATAAATTTAATCATATGTCGTATCGGAACCCATGAGTGGCACTCAAGGGTCAATTGCCTAGAAGTTTTCAGGTAAGGAAACTTACATGCAACTTTGGTTTGGATTCGTCGAACACGGTCTGCTGACACTTCTAAGCGGTGAGGAGTCTGTACTTATGTAACACACACGTTTTTCATTTAGGGCACATACTGACAATGACGTATTCAGAGCGCTTCAAATATTAAGAAATCAATATCACGATTTGTGGGAAATCACACACCAGGTAGATCATTATAATGCATTGATTATCGTGCCATTGAGGACCTTGGTTCAAGATTAACTTAAGGGGAGGGACCAGTCGATTTTTGCCCGTCTATCTAATTCCTCGAATATCTCCGAAACGGAGCTATATCAATCGGATTGTCCGTTTGGCAGCCGATGTTTGAGGAGTAATGAAAGCGATTTAGCACGTAAAATTCAATGAAATCTTCTTTTGTTTTTCATACATCGCAGAATGTGGGCGGTTCACTTATTTCGACTGTTGTCTATTATCAGAGCTCACGCATCATTCACGCGGAAAAAGTATGTAAGCGCAATTCTATACGGTATGACGAACACACCCATTACAAAACATCTTTGTTTTGTGCAGGAATAAAGTCTAAAAGTGCGAGCTCGCAATTCGTTGTAATTAGGGATAGTAAATTGTTGGGAAGTCATGATAACCCTTAGTTCCCGAAATACTCAAGAGAGAGCCAACGCGAAAATCGTTGCATTCATGTTGCATCGTTATGCAATGTAACTTGATCAAGCCACGCCAATTCGAGTTTTGAAATTCAAGAGGCAGTTACTTGAATCATAATGGATGAAAAATCTTCTGAAAATGAGTGAAATAAACTTAAGTCAATTTTCCCCTTGGTCCTGAATGGTGAATATTTATCTAATAAAATACAAGAGAATCAATGTGATGGATTTTCTAAATTGCATTTCTCTTTGCATAAGGTGAATGATGCTTATGGTCTGCATCTCCTTGTGGGAATGATAACTGCGTTCGCATTGATAACTAGCAAACTATATGAAGCTCACTCCATGCTTACACTTCCTAACATCAATATCTTCGGTGTTCTCGTCGGGCGCATTGACTGGGTCTTGTTCTACGTTATAAGGATTTTCGTTTCAGCACAAGCTTGCGAGTCGACTGTTGCCGAGGCAAAGGCTGCATCGGTTGCTCTTCACAAACTTAGTATGAAACGGAATCACAGCGCTGCGACGAAGGAAGAGGTAACCAAAGTTTCGAGTTGATTTACCCAAGCTACGTAACTGTGATGAAAATTTCGAATCGTCGCAATAACAAGTATCTTTTTGCGTTGTCTTTTACAGATTGGAGATTTTTTCACCCAGCTCCAATTTGATGCCAGAAATTTCACAGCGTACAACTTCTTTGACGTAGACTTTTCACTGGTCGGTTCTGTGAGTTGTAATCATTTTTTTGAAATCAATTGCTAATGTTACAGGGATCTCAGAATTTTCGTTCTTTGTTCAGATATTAGGTACAGTTTGTACGTATCTGGTGATCTTGATTCAAATGGGTGATTCGAGTCCTTCATGATGACTGTCAACTCTAACGCAAATTCACACGTCGGCAGCAAACATAACTTCTGAATGAAACCAGGTTTCTTAATAGGTGATCAAAATTGTCCTTGAAACGTAAAAATTGTATTCAGAATCCGAAAAAATTATTCTGTCATCAAGATCAATGTACGTGTTACAAATAAAAAGCTTATAAATATATTTTGCAACTTTCTGGGTTATTTAATTTAATTAAATTATCCAAAATTGAAACTAGAATCCAAAAGACGATCGACGATATTACTGAAGACGCTCCAGGCGGACACTGCACGAGTCGAGACTTTTGAAGACTAGTCGTTTTCTACTAGTCTTATATTAACAAATATCGAAACAAATACATTTCACATTATTCAATGCTTAACGCCAAATACCATTCATTTATACCATCGCAAGATCCCACATACTATATGTACCTACGTAGAACCAGTTTGCTTATTTGCTCAGTTCTAGTACAGCAAGAACATTACAATCGCCCAACGTCACTCCAACCCGAAACAAGTCACTTTGGTTAATTAAAAGCGTTCGTAATCTCTTTCTCTTCATGATATTCTATGGGTATATACATTATCGGAAGTATAAAAATTTCATGAAGAGTACTTCTCTTATTACATGCGCGGTCGCATCCAGTACTATATTGGTATTAAAAGTTTCATTGTTTCGAACAAGAAAGGCTGAAACATTAGCTATATTACGTTCGTCAGTTGGACATCACGATCAATCGTTGGTCCGATGTTCGTATTATAGTACAACATTTTTGCACAAAGAGAATCGCTTGCTGGGATATAGAAGAAAAGAGTTTGTAATCGTCAAACAAGTGTTCAGCTAAATACTTTTCTCCATTTCTCCAAAAAGTGCAGCGCGACCAGGGACAATATCATAACACTTGTCGTGTACAACAATTGACAACGCTAATCGAGCCTCTTTGGGATGGATGAAGGAAACGTGCAATTTGCGAATAAACCGGAGATGTCGTTGTACGAGGCCACCAAGCCATTGGTCGTTGCTTCCAGATTGATCGGAATGAATCCAAAATCTCATTGGCATAAAATATTCACACTTGTTATTCTAGTATTCCAGATTTCGATAGTCTCCTACACTGTGCACTTCCTCAGTGGACTTGACTTCGGAGATTATTACTTCACCTTATTCGTGTGTGTATTACAAGAAGTTTGTCGCATAATTTCGTTCATCGTTATCATGGGCTTTGCCTTGTTCGACCGTAACAGGTGATTATATTTCCTTCATGATCATCTATTTGTTCTTATTTATAAAGGTAATATCTATTCCAACATGAATTTTAGATTTATGATTCCAATAAAGGACTTTGCCATCATCGATCAAAGCTTGAAGAGTTTGAATGGATTTTTAAACAACAGAGGCGTTTACAGGTGACGGTTTCTCTGTTCATTTCTACTAACGTGGAATAATGCTTTGCAATGTGTCTCTGGGAATTCGCTCAACCTATTTTTTGGAGCTTTCACGAGTTTGTAATAGTTGGATCTGAGAGCTGTTCGCCTGAAAATTTCGGGATTTCAGAGATCATGAATTGTTGAATTTTTTTCACACTTTCACTTGATCGTTCCCAATTTTATTATTTGCTACACTGGAATCATTGGACGGATTGAGTTCAGTCAAACTTCATGTTCGTTGGAACTTTCAGATCAACACTACGGGCAGTCGAGTATATAAAGCTGCATTCTTAGATTCTAGCATGCATTCAAAGTGAAAGATCAAGATACTTCAGCGCAGCACATATTCTCACAGAATATCGGAATAATGAAATACGAAGAGATTTTTGAAGATAGGATCTAACAGTCCTGTTTCTTAGATCACGACTGCTAATTCGTAGAAAACGCTATTCTAGCGGTTCGTGACAGAAAATGACCCGAGAACTTGCAGGTTACAAATCTTTCTGGCGATTTACGTTGGGCTGATGCTACTACTTTTTGGACTGATGGGATTGAGCTTATACATATTACGTTTCACCGACAATCCACTCTTCAATGTCGTATTTATGACCTGGTCACGCATTTTGATGGATGTAACTGTCGGTGCTATAGCAGATTCCACTTTCTCATCGACTCTATCTATAATCAGAGAGCGATTCAAAGGGATAAATTTGATTCTTCATCGTATTCAGAAAGATGGGTCGTACTCAAGTGTCAATTTGGTAGAAGATTCGAGGTAATGACACTTACATTTACATAGGTTTATATGTATAGGATAAGGTGGGGCAAGAGCGCGCAGTGTATAAGAGTACGCAGAGCCCTATTTCCTAAATTTGAATTAGTGAATTGTCACTGGTTCTGGGTTATAAATATGCCACTGATTGAATCAGAACAATCTTGATTTTCACTAAATCAAATTTAGAGAGTACTTTTGTTAGACTGGAATTTATACAGGTGTTGTTGATTGATAATGATAAACAGATGGGAATTACTAAATCGATACTTATAACAAAGATTTCTAATGCTCGGCTTAGGGTTCATGTCGATAATAACGTTTTGAGAGACCTTGGAATATTGAGGAAACAACATCACGAACTGTGGCTAATCGCAAATCGGGTAGGTTACAATCAAATACATTTATGTGGTGCAATTAAGGACCTACGGAAAAGCGGAACTCGATTTGACCATTGCGAATTATTTGGACCTTTGAGAATATGAGTGGCATGATAGGTCAGCTTGACAACGATTACAGCTTCCTCCAGTCCTTATTACGCCTAGGTCCTTAATTGTCATTACATATTCTGTTTTAAAGAGAATACAACTTCTTCTATACATTACCCTCACTCTTGGACAAGGTGAATCAAGCTTATCGTCTTCATCTCCTCGTTGTACCGATGACTTGTTTGGCGTTGATAACTAGCAATCTCTGGATGGCTTACTCTATATTTATGAATGGCAACAAGACCAAGTTATGCGTCGTGATCCAGTGCATTACATGGGTGTTGCACTACGTTACGCGGATGTTTCTTCTAGTTACCGCCAGTGAGTCAACGTACGCTGAAGCAAAGGCTACGTCTGTTGTGCTCCATGAGCTCGGTATGAATGGCGATCGTGACGGCGCTGCCACGAAGGGTGAGGTAAATCATGTTCAATAAAAATTCTACCATTCTTCGTTTCAAGGTTCAGCTCATTACATATTATCTTGATCATATCGCAAACGAAATTCTCACTTGACTTTTCACAGATTCGAGATTTTTTGACGCAGCTCCAAATGGAAGTACGAAGATTCAACGCCAGCGGATTTTTCAACGTTGACTTCAGTCTGATCTGCGCCGTAAGCATGTACTTATATACTTTTAATGAATCGTAATTCGTAATGTTAGTAATCTCAGTGTCATTCTTCTCAGATATTCGGAGCAATATGTACGTATCTGGTAATCTTGATACAAATGGCCACTCCAAAAGCTTTTTCGAAAATTGGCCAAACCAACGACAGTATACACTTCGGGGTCGAAGATCATTCATGAACAAAACTATGTTTCAATCTATGATAAAAAATAATTCTTTCGAAACGTAACCAGTCCAGAACAGTAAGAAGTCCAGAAACATTGATATAGGTATCATGTATATGCATTCCATTCGATAGTAGGTACATAAAACGATTGTATGCATCACGCAGGGATGCACATACTTATTACGCCTAAAAGCCTGTATGGAACCTCCTAAAAATGTTTTTTTCTTTGGATCGACGAACGACAGCTACCTGTGTATGAAGTGAAATATCGTTTGATTTTATCGTGTCAGATCACGTAAAATGGAGAGCATAGAATTTCGCAGCGGATCATGGTCATGGCGGGTCAAAGGGGGGAATTTTTCATAGATAAAATAAAAAAATAAAAATTTCCCAATACCTGGAATATCAATGGATGTATATTAAAAATTTTGAAAGAATTGAGTGCATAGTTTCATCAGAAAAAAGCGCTTGTTTTAGTGCAAAAACAAAAGAAAACGAACAAAAAAAAAAAAAGAACCGAATCCTCATTAACGTGGTCATCTTACTGTGAACCCAGTATTCAATTATTCCTTAGTAATTTGAAATATGAGGGTTATAAACTGAAGGAAAAATCAATTTGCAAAAATAACCACTTTATCAATATATATATAATATATATACATATAGAAAATATACATATAGAACCAATTTGTTCATTCGATTAGTTCTAGGGTGGTAACAGCATTTAATAAACACTTTAATCGCTCAACGTCAAGCGAGCCCGAGATAAGTAATTTTAGTTGATTAAAACTTCGTAATATTCACGACGTATCTACATAATATTTTCTTTCGATTAATTACAAATGGCGAAATAATATTTATAGTAATGTTGTATGCGCGTGGATCCGGTACGATATGGGTGTAATCCTATTCGTAACATAAGTTGTCGTATATCAGCATCTCTTGCCGGTGCTTATCCATACAAGAGAAAAGATCTTATAGTTGTTACGCAAATATTGAGATAAAAGTTTTCATCCAAATCTATTTTATGGTGATTAACCCAGAAAGTGCTCCAGCCATTAGAGCCGACGCCTGAACGCTGCAATCCTTTATAAAAATTATTGACAACTTTGATCAAGCTTATTTGGCATGGACGAACGACACATCTGACTTGCGAATGCTGCCGGGATGTCGTTGTCGGAAGCCACCAAGCCATTGCTGGTTGTTTCCAGATTGGTTGGAATGAATCCAAAATTCTACTGGCATAAAACCTTCACGGTTTTTATTCTAGTATTTCACCTTTCGACAGATTGTTACGTTTGGTGGTACTATAGCCAACAACCCATCAAAAATTACTACTCTAATTTATTCATAAGTGCGTGGCAAGATGGGTGTCGCACAATCTCACTCCTCATTATCTTGGGCCCAGAATTGTTCGATCAAAAGAGGTGATTTCATTTTTCTCGCGATAAGTTATAGTTCGGTGAAATGTTTCTATCTATCTACTACCTATTCAAACATGAATTTCAGGTTTATGGTTCCTCTGAAGGACTTCACCACCATCGACCAAAACTTGAAGAATTTGAACGGATTCATAGACAACAAAGGCATTTACAGGTGATGGTGTCTACTTATTTCTTCTAACAAAAAATGCTTTGTAATATCTTTACGCAGCTTTTGGGTGAATTATTTTGTCTAAGGGGTTGTTCATACTCCCCACGAATGGATTTCTGAATGTCTTTGCACCATGACACTCCATATTGTATATTTTCAATTCCATTATATGAATTTCATTTCGAGTTTAGTGTAACTTCAATTGGAAATTTGACGTATGTATTTCGATATGCTGCATATTCCATAATCAGGTTTTCCAGTTTGTTAAATCTCCATTTTATCCGAATGAAACTTACTTCAAATGTAATGTAAATGTTTCGCCATTAACGATAGAGTGTAAAACATAAAGCAATTCGTGACAGAAGATGACCTGGGAAATTGCAGGTTTCAAATCTTTTTGGTCATTTGCATTGGGCTACTCCTAATAACTTTCGGGCTGGTGGGATTCATCTCATACATGTTGCGGTTAATCGACGATCCACTGTTTCGAATCATTGTATTGGGCTGGTCACACATGTTGACAGTCGTAACTATCGGCTCTGTAGCAGACTGCACTTTTTTATCGACTCTATCAATAATCAGAGACCGATTCAAAGCAATGAATTTGATTATTTATTGCATTCGAAAGTACGGGTCGTGCTCAAGGGTCAATTTGGTAGAAGATTCGAGGTAATGATACTTGCATATATACTCAAGTATGCGTGGCTGAAATTCGTAGCACTGTTCACTAACGATATAGTGACCAGGTAGAACTAACTAAACTAGTTAATCTATGTTTTAGTTAATCTGTAAATATTTATAACAAAGATTTCTAATCATCGATTTAGGATTCATACGCACAACAGCGTTTCGGGAGATCTTAGAATATTGAGAAAACAATATCACGATCTGTGGGGAATCGCAAATTCGGTAGGTCATAATCAAATGCCGAGTCTTTTTGTGAAAGTGCCCCATAAGAACCCCGAATTATAGGCAATTCATAGTAAAATTCAAAATCTGTGTTGATTTTCTTTTGTTTTCTCACAAAATGTCATCCATGGGGCACTTCCGCGAAAAGACCTGGTATATTTACAAAGTCAGATTAAGGACCTGCGTCAAAGAGAGACTCCGATCGGGTTAATGTTAATAATTGCGACGAGTACAAATCGAACATTGAGTATATTGTATTAATCTTTAAAGGATAAGAAAATGTTTCCAATCTTTTGTCGAAGAATGATGGTTGAATGGTCAAAAAGAATGTCGAATCTGTGAGCTTGAAAACGAATGCAGCTCATTTCAGCCATTCATATAGCCAGGTCCTTAATTCTGATTATTCTGTTACAAAGACATTACATGATTTGATCAAGATTACTCTTACTCTTCGACAAGGTGAATGAGGCTTATGGTCCGCATCTCCTCCTAGTAGCAATGACTTCGTTGGCGTTGCTGACCAGCAATCTTTGGACAGTTTACACTTCAGTTAAAGAGGGTGTCAAACATGAGCTCATTGTCGTTTTTGAGTGCAGCATTTGGATCGTGTATTACGCTGCGAGGATCTTCTTTCTAGTTAAGGCCAGTGAGTCGACAGTCGCTGAAGCGAAGGCTACGTCTGTTCTGCTTTACGAACTCGGAATGGAAGAAAATCACGACTATGTGACGAAAGCCGAGGTAAGTCAAGTTTTCAATCGATTTTTTCGATGTTTTGTTTAAAAGTGGTGAAATTATATTGAGAGCGTCACATGGTAGCAACAATATCTGGAAAAAATAAAATTTTCACTTGGTTCTTTACAGATTCGAGATTTTTTGGCACAGCTTCAAACAGAAGTGCGGAAATTTAGCGCAAACGGATTTTTCGACGTCGACCTTACTCTCATTAGCGGTGTAAGCATACTCTTACTGGATTGTGACCGTCAGCGAACTCGGTATTCCCCTGTTTTCAGATATTCGGAGCCGTATCTACGTATCTGGTGATTTTGATACAAATGGACAGTTCCGATGTTTGCTCGACGACTGGCCAATTCAACGAGAGTATATTCACTTCGAGGACGTAGATCCCTCATGAACTAAACTAGTTTTAGATTCACGACAAAAATTCATGTATTATGTATGCACATAATTTAATAATAAAGAGATCCAGATTGTCGATCGATCAAATGGAAATAAATGTAACGAAATAAATTGGTATGTACTCTAGTTTGCGATTGGACTTAATTAAGGGGGGAGACCGGTTTAGGAGGCCGAAATTTTGTTGTTTTTCGTGAATTTTTTACATAGGGACGGAATAAACAGAATTTTTTTCAAATTTGGAAATATTTTATTCACGTTTTCAAGTGCACTTAGGAATTTTTTCAAGCAATTTCCGCCGGAAATGGTGTCGTCAGATCGTGCTGTCCATGGACGATTGCCATCGGAGTATTTTGCTTGCGGGCATTCCTGTGGTAGCAATTTTCATCCGTAATCATCACAATTTTTTTTTTTCGTTAGCAACATATTTCCTAAGAATATGAACCTGATTGTGTAAAAAAATATTGAAAATTGCATTTTTTTGAGGTGTTTGAAGACAATGTTATGTTTTTATACCATATTTTGTCACCTTTTTCGCATAGAAAAACATATTTTTAATAATCATATAATCCCGGAATTAGGTTCATCTAGATCTGAATTGAATAAAGAATGTTCACACCAAATTTCAGAGCGATTGGTCAATAACTTTTCGAGCTAGAATGCCCGCAAGTTGAAAAAACGTCGTTTCGAGAAAAACGCGTTTGAATTCAAATGAAGCGAAAACGAGAAATTCAAGGCAGTAATTAATTATATAAACTGCTCACTGGTTAATCAGCTATTCTAGCACCATATAGCAATTCCTCTTCTTGTTCATACGCGTAGTACATACAGCGGTATTGTCTATTGAGGCAGGTCACCGAAAAAGGGCCCCTGAGCGACCGCTCTGTTCGAACTACCGCCCGCTTAAGTGCTCATAGCATCGGAACTAGTGCGAATTTTGCTTTCAAATTTTGACCACATATTCTTGAGTAGTTATACTAACAATTTATGCAATAAAAAAAAGTCGATTTTTCGATCGGTCTAAACCGGTCTCCCCCCTTAACGAAGTCAGGTTTAGGCGGTCAGCTCTTTGCGATCGATAAATTAATATCCTTGTAATTGAATCTATGTGTCACTGTTTGATTAAACCATAGATTAAATCAGTTCCAAATACGATTTTGGACAATCTACAGATTATTTTGATCCCTGACCAGTGCTGTGGTGCAGTCTCAGCTCTAATTTTGAAAAATATGCACAATTTGACGAAAACGTTCATCATTACCTCAAGATGAGAGGACGATTGTTACTATTTTACGCCACGATCTAAACTCATTGTTAGCATATATTCAAATGATTTTCATATTTTTCGGAAATTCGAGTGCTTTGTATAAGGCCGCGACTCAAAGATCGATCATGCAATTATTCAGTTCAGAGTCAAATCTATTGTCGCAAGAGCTAAAACTACACGTTCATTGTCACACGTCGATCAAGACCTAGAGAAGTCACTTTGCTTAATTGCGGCGCTCCTAACCTTCTCCACGTATCAACATAATATTCTCTAGGTAGATTATCAGATGTATAAAAAATTCATCATTTTCATTAGTGACGTGTAAGGATGGGTTCGGAACCATATTGGCCCAAGCCAATCTATAATACCTTTTTAACATAAGAATAGTTAAGTATGTAGAAGTAACCCATTATAAAAATGAGATCGATAAAATGACATAAAAATGAAATAGAACTAGAAATTTATTTTATTCAGTAGTTGACCATCATTGAAAGCTGCCGTGTCAAGGAAGTATAGTTTGGATTGAAGCCGGGCATCGAAATAAATACTTTGATCCGCTGATGATTTCTACTGTGGTAATAAACACAGGAAGTGCTCACCCTTAAACGCTGGGCAAAATTTAAATCCGACAAAGTTCATCTGCCATAAGATAGAAAATGCAATTTATGAAGAGTGCAGAGATGTCGTTATCCGATGCTACCAAGCCATTGCTGGTCGTTTCCAGAATGGCCGGAATCAATTTAAGATCAAACTGGCATAAAATTTACCCGACTCTCATAATGGCATATGGCATTGTCGTACTCTCCAAGGTTTGGCATTATCATACTAAGCGAGAATTCGAAAATTACTATTTTCAAATACTCGTGCGCGCTGTGCAAGATTTGTGCTGCATGGCCTCGATGATCGTCATCTTAGGCTCAAGCTTATTCGATCGAAGAAGGTGATTTTACGCTTCTGATTATTCTCTGCTATTCTAATCTAGTCCGGGAGAAGAGATGATCAAATATTTTCCTTTCCATCTACAATACCTATCTATTCTGTCATAAATTCCAGATTCATGGTTCCAATAAAGGAATTTGCAAAGATTGATGAAAGCTTGAAGGGTTTAGGTGGATGTATAGACAATAGAGCTACTTACAGGTGAATATATCTAATCTATGCGATAAAATTTTATAACACACTTTTACAGTTCTACAAGAGGCTCAAATTTTAGAGTAAAGGACATTCCAGCAATTTAACAGAAATTGACGACGTTCATTTCAGGGGGGAAATGTTACGAGTGATTTGTGTTGCCTTAGTTCCACTTTCCTACTGGGTGACAGAATTTATCTTACGCATATCGATGGTGACCGATATACAAATGTACGGAATGTTATCGCTGGCGTGGTCCTACTACATGATAGTTCTGACCGAGTGCGCTATAGTGGACTGTTCCTTCTCAGCGACTCTATCTCTAATCAGACAGCGATTTAGAGAAATAAATTGCATCATTCGTCGTATCGGAACCTATGAGTTGCATTTGAGAATCAATATTCTAGGGAGTTCCAGGTAATAAAACTTGCATGTCAATGTGGTTTGTATTTCGGCCTCAGTTAATCTGCACTAATAACAAAGATCTTTCATCGTCGGCTTAGGACACATACTGACGGTGACATTATGAGAGAACTCAAGATATTGAGAAGCCAGTATCACAATTTGTGGAAAATCGCAAACCGAGTAAGTCCTTATTACATCTTCTACAGTAAAATTGAGGACCTTGGTTCAAGAACGATCTAAGTCGGCTCAATCGAGACAAGTCAAAATTGCGCACAGAAAATTGGTTACTACGTATTTCTGGAAATCACGAAGATAGATTCTTTCGATCTCGCAGCTAAGCAGAGGTGGACTAAGAAGGATTGGTATCTTATGCGAACGATTTAAATCTGTACTGCAGCTAAGGTCTATGACGACAATAGTTTTTGACATTTATGGAAAAATGATTAGAGTTTTGTCCGAAGAATTATGATTCTCAGTTACACATGAATCGATATTGCATGAGGTGAATAAGTGCTCAAGACTGAAATTGATTGATGTCTTTCTTAATGGATTTTGTATAAAATTTCTACTAGAAGTCATCGAATATTGTACCTACTCGTTCACTGAAGGAATGAGTTAGCAATAAATTTAAGACCGGGAAATTTTTCTAGATGAAACGATACTGTTTTTAGACAAAAAGAATAATGCAGTAACCTGATAAAAACGATTGAAACAACAGCAAACTTATTAGTCGTTCTCTTCTCTGGGTCCTTAATTCCAAATATTTATCCAACAAAATGTAATTTTTTCGTAGTTTTGAATAGGATAAAATATGTTCTAATGACAGTTCCATTAATCTTTGAACAAGGTGAATGATGCTTACGACCTGCATCTCCTCGTTGGAATGACAAGTTCATTTGTGCTGTTAACGAGCAAACTCTATGAATTGTATGAGCGGTTTTCAATGTCTGACGGAAGTAACTCGTACGTTATTGCCGGAAGCATAAATTGGGTCTTCTTTTACATTACCAGAATCTTCGCGTTAGCTCATGCCTGCGAGTCGACTGTTGCCGAAGCAAAGGCTACATCAGTCGCTCTTCAAGAGCTCAGGATGGAAGGGATTCACAGCCCTACGACGAAAGACGAGGTAATCAAAGTCGATTTCAGAAGTTACGATAGTTTGATGAAGCTTCTGAATCATCCCAACGATATAGCTGAATGAATAAACTTCTCATACGGTTCTTTACAGATCAGAGATTTTTTTACCCAGCTTCAATTTGAAGCCAAAAATTTCTCAGCATACAAAATCTTCGACGTAGACTTTACACTCGTCTGCGGCGTAAGTTACAATCATTTTACTAGTGCCGATTGCTAATGTCGCGGCGATCTCTCAGATTCTCTTATCCTTTTCAGATATTAGGTGCGGCTTGTACCTATCTGGTGATCTTTATACAAATGGGCCATCCGAGTCCTTGCGTAATATCTGTCAACTCTAGCGGGATTTTATACTCTCGCAGTGAAGATAATCACTCTTGAATGAACCACATTGTCAAATGAGTAACGAAACGTATGTGTATACTTAGATCGTAAAAATTGTGTACAAAATCTAGGAAAATAATGATTCAAAAATCAACGTCTTACAAAGGACAAGTCAATGAATATACAAAACGTGTTATGCCTTTAAGGTACGAGCATTCATAAATAGTGCGAATCGTTGCGGTGAATCTAAAGACACGTAGCTCAATACATTTCGTTAAACTCATGCCTCTAGATGTTGCCGCAATTCTGACTGGAAATACCGCGTCACCGATTTGTACGAAGGAAAAGAAACGGCCAAAACACAATGTCGAAAAGGGCATTCAAGAAAGAGAAACGTGTCCTACGTCGGGGCCTGAGTCGCGGTGAATTGTCTGTGTAGCCAGACCTAAAGATCGGGCTTTTTGCACTCGCTTTTCCTGCGAAACATTTCGTCCTTTTTCTCGGTCTCATACTGTCACTACTGAATTCCGACGACAGATCAACTTCCTCGGATGTCGAATCGATGTACGAGTTCATCTTCAGAGTTCTGTGTGAAGTTTAATCGTTAAAATTCATTATTCGAAGCAATATATGAGTACTACTGAGTTTACGACATTCTTTGCATCTCACTTCGACCATCGATCTCGGGATCTGATTTTTGGAAAGATTTTTGAGTCGCTCCACGGTTTTTGTACATCGTGAATGCTCAGTTGCAAGTTCACGGTTCCTCTTGAATCTTTGCAAGAGCGACAGGCATTGTTCAGTCGCAAGTTTTTTGAGGTCGGTGAAGGATAGTCTCCCGCACTGCCCACCTGGGTGATTGGCGATTTCTCACAGGGTGGAGGATTTATTTTCACGTCAGTGAACTCTTGCTTTTGAAAACTGGCCCTGAAGAGAAAACGACACTTTGATATTGTGATTAGGTACACACAAGCAAAGTGACAAGTCTGAAGGCTAAAAGCAATTGCCGTATATTTAGGGAAACTGATGAATCGCAAAGTATGTTTTTTCATTTTATAGGCTTGCCGATTTCATTATTCCTAGCTTTGTACGATTATTTGAAAATTCTTGAGAAAATTCACGATAATACCTCGGAATTTTAGATTCCTTGAACTTAATGTCAACTATCGACATGGTACATCAGTACAGTGGCAAACGTGTACCGATAGTAGAATTTCAAAATAAATCTAACAATGAGAGAGTTGTTATATTTTTTGGAAAAACCTGATCCGTCGATTCTTCTCTTTATTAGCAAAAAAAAATACAAAAATTTGAAGGTATGTAATTAGATTTTGAGACACGATTGAATCAGCTCAAATAATATGCTTTTTCTATCAATGGCAAAGATGGCTCTTCTATTCATAAAATTAGCTCATCATCAGTCACCACGAAATTATATAACTTACTTTTTTGTCTTACTCCGCGCAGTGAAGAATGACCGTTTGCACAAAGAGGTTTTCGAATTTCCTCTTAAAGGGATATGAGCAGTCTGTAATACGTGAAAATTGTATAGTTTACACACCTAAACTTGAAGCAAAACGCATGTAATGCTGTTTCCACCCCTGAAAGCTTTTTCTATAGATGTGGAAAATCAAATATCTTGATTTGTATAAAGAAATGGTACGCTTATCGTTCAAGAAAAAATCTACAGAAATTTTATACGAATCACAAAGTGGTAAAAATGTAGAAATAACAACATACGTTCGTTCCTTGAAAAGGAAAGTAAAAATCGAGGAGGACTCAGATGAAATTTTGAATTTTGTTACGCAGAAAATTATCCTTATTACGTATGTCATTAATTACCTGATAAACTCTCGCCGCAGCGCAGGTGATTCTAGTCGCTCTTGGAATTTTACTATTCTTGTTTCTATCGTGCAGTAGCGACGATTTGACTATCTTTTTCTTCGCTATTTCCTTCAGATTGGTTCTTATTTCCGAAGGATTTCTCTCCTTTTCTATAATCGTACTACAGACGTGTTCGAACTCCTTCACTTCACTCTTTACCGATACAACGGGATTATTTGGTAATTCCTTAGACGAAAAATTGAGCCTTGAATAATCCCAACACTAAAGAAGCTCTGTCTTTTATATGCCTGATTTTTCTCACGAACTTCGCGGATCTTTGCAGATATTATAATAACTACAAATTTCGAATTCTCTATGGTACCTTGATTTCACTTGCGAAATTGCTGACATCTACCCCTTCATCGCCGGATTCGTTGACGATATTTATGCACCCCACGCATTCTTGGTGGGTTGTTTTCTTTTCACTCGGAATTTCAGTGGCTAATTCTGTAACAGTTGTCAATTTTTCAGAAATTTGATTATCTGTGAAGAGGCACACTGTCTTCGGGATAAATTCATTTCCCAGATGAGTTGGCGTTGTCTTCTTTTTTTCGAATAAAAAATCCTTCAGCGGAACCGTCCTAACTTCTCTGTCATCGGCGGGAGATTTTTTAAGTTCTGGTTTGCTTAGGACAGCCTCGTAATCGTAGGACGCAATTTCAACACTAGGAGAAGATTCCAGGATTATGTTACCCCGTTGTCGACTTTTTAATCCAAGATTCACACTGGTTCCACCTCTTCCTTTGCTCATTGCTTTTTCTTCATCCCGACGCCCCCTGATATTTTCACAATCAGTTTTATCGGCTGTGATGACTCGTAATCACCGTCACAAAAAAGGAAAAAAGAATTTAGTCTAAGTTGAAGAAAAATAGGCTGGGAAGAAGGAACAATGAGAAAAAAATCTTCGTAAGAAAAGAGAAAGAATTCACCTAGGAGTGACAGGCCTGTTGTCGAATTGCTTGCCAAAACTCTCGTGCACCTTCAGTTTGTAGAAAAATTATTTCCAAAATTTCAACGACAAGTCTTCACTCGGTGTCAGGATTTTGCACTCGGGAAAGTCGCCCGGAATTTGATTCATCGGGCTTATATTAAGCTTGGCAGATTTCACAATTACTTTTTCACGACTTGAACAAGAAAAATGAGTGATAATTTTAACTCGAGTAGTCTGCCGCGGTCCGTTTTCACGTCCTCGTCAAATTCGATCGGATTGAATGGTCAGTATTTGCCATATACAATTATACATATTATATAGCCCGAAACGACGCGAATATTCAACGATTTTTCGACACCGCATATGACAGGCAAATTATCGACCAAATTTCGCTTGTCATTTGTCATTGAGATATATACAAGTCATATAAGTAAGGTGGGCTTGCGTCAAATGCATTGCCGACAACCTGATCGATATTGTTTTAATTTCCGATTTGACATATGGCAGACAAAGCTGACATGTTTCCTCTGCTTTCAATTACTGAATTTCCAAAGAATTTCAGTGAGGCGTTATGTTTTTCATCATAGCCTTACGTCGAAGGTGTATTAAAAAATGTCATATGTGGTTGGGAAAATAAATAAGATTAAAAAAATACCAATAATGCCTGAAATAAAGAAAAACAGATATTTTATTGTAGGCAATTAATATAATAACGCAATACTCTCTCTCGTGTTATCCCCCACCATTGTTCAATACGTGAGAAGCTGGTATGCACAGTACATATCTACTTATAAAATTATATCTTTTGACGAAGTTTAACGATCGACAAAAATCAAATTCAATGGAACGGATTGAAAAGCCTCTAATTCATTACCAATCGCGCGATTAGGCTGAATTAGAGTAACGCACATACATCCAGGTAGTACTAAATTAAGTCATATTGAGATACGTCTTTTTTTGTTCTATGACATTCGGGCTGGTCGTATGATCTATGGAAAATTATACTATCGCATAAGTCAGCACTATAGTAATAACCTAAATACAAATGCTGCAATTTTTTCGTACGCTGAAAACATGAGAGCAGCCGTCAACACCGTCTGCAAAAGCTTCGCCTCCATTCCTTTGTACAAGCCGTTCAGACCGTGTTTCCTAGAATGAATAAATACGGATTTCCATTCCAGGTTAATCATACACGACCTAATTACATAATCAGGTTTTTTTACGCATAACGAGCTCAGTCAGCCAACTTATATTCAAGTTGTTGGTTACTCTTTATTTTCCTCGCTAATGCATGTACTCACTTCAAAATGTAAAGAAGAATTTGGAGGGTTCCAGCCTTGGGTGATAGATCAGGGTACTTGTGGCCATGCTGAAATTATTTTCATCCTATTATAAACACGATATGGACTATTCATTTTCTTGGCTTCGATACAGAAAAATGTTCAACGGATTATGTCATCTGTTCATTCATTTTCGATCCGTAGATCTTTCGATATCAACAGTTTCGGAAATCACAACTTCCTCAAAAACTTATCAGACTTGACTCACCCTTAGCTTGGTTTGCGCCAACTGCAATGGATAAGTTACGGTAGTTGCGACGGTCTTCGCAATTGCCCCAATGAAGAAGAAGACCATAGCTGGAGGAGGCGCTGAGCCGAAACTTTTGGTAATCCGTCTTTTGATCGCTTCATAAGTCATGAATTGTATGGCAGGATTTGAGACCAGCAACAAACTTGGCAACGTTCCAGCCCACAGTTTTTGAATGCCTTCATTCTTCCAGATGTGGATTAGACCCTCTGAATTGTCAAAGTTGGTTTATTTTTTATTTCATCTAATTGGGGATCATACAGATACAATCAGGAACTACTCGACGTTTTCACGAGTAGAATGAGGAGCCTGAGTTCTATTATTTATTGGAAAATTTGAAAACTGAGATTCTTCCAAAAATGAATGTTGGCTGTTTTACAAATCCAATTTGCACATGATTCATCCATTATCATAAACGATCCAAATGCCCAGCTATACGTATCATTTCAATAAGGATAACAAGACACCGGAAATACGTTGAACCCTGCGTCTGATCATTCATTTTTTTAATTGTTAATGTAAAAATATTTAAATCTGCCAACAATACGATTGCCTGGCAAGTTAGGTCAAGAAATTTGAATACTACGGCCATGGCGCTTGTTTTTAATACAAATGTTGTACGATGCTCACCGTAAAGCGTATTGAAGTTGTTCCTGGCCTGTTCACTGTGGCTTTCAAGTCCTTTCATCTTTAGCCTCGTATTGACAACCCACAATGGAGTCGTCGTTAGAACGTTAATTATACCTGAGAGCAATTAGACAACCTTGAATACTTCTTTTCTCGAAGCTCAAAGCTCGATACTTTCATCGACTTTACTCTAGAATGATGTCAATTACATGAACCTTGATTTAACTATTCCAAGTTCAAATGAAAGAGGAAACGTCCCTTTAGCCTGTTGCAAAAAAAGTGAGGAATAAAACTCTGATTGGTCAAGGATACTCCATTCATTCTTTTGTATCACTAACTCAGCTTCACCTATTAATCCAACACTTTTTCTATTATTTATCGCTTTTGAAACTGATCGGATCCTCCTATGACAAATCACATCGCCGTGATTTGAATTCGGTCGCACTTCGGTATAGAGTTTAACGTAAAAGCTGTAGCATATCTCTTCTAGCTGTAGAAATTATTTTGTATCTAACTCCCGGTGTTTTGAATCATTCGAAATGATTTTCGTCCAATTCATTGTCATTTTTAAAGATTTAAAAAATATGAAGATTGCTGAGAACCTTACCAGCGATTGAGGCCATAAGCAGATCATTTCCGGCGCTCTGTTCCCTGGAGCTTCGCAGGATCTTTAGGCCATGGAAAGTGTAAAAGTAGACAAAATTGCTGGCGCAAAGGCTTTGGAGTACCGGAATTATTCCTCTGTACAACGTCGAGCTGTAGAATAATAATAATAACGGTGTTTATTATTCACCTTTGTAGCTCAAGGTTTCTCGATAAGTTAGAGAAATATAATAGCTAGAGTCGAAAAATATTCCCCGTGATTTATCAAGTATTCAAAACTTCATCTTTTCGACACTTTGCTATTAATAATACAGTAATAAATGCTGACTGGGAATTATGAATAAAGGAAAAGGAATCGCATATGCAAAGTTGATTCTGCAATTCTCGTCATTTTTTTATGGCTATTTGTAAAGAGCTAACGCAAACCACTCCTAATATTATAATCAAGCGCAGACTGCGAGTGATAAGATTTGGTGTAAAACCGCAGCTATATTATTGCATATCAATTAACGAGAGTACAATTATAAAAGGCAGAAAATATTGTTAAATATTTTATGATTACTAGACCGCTCATTTTCATTAGCGAAATCAAAAGTTATTCTGAAATTCATGATATTCGTTCATTAGCCGGTAGAAGCATAACCTAACACGCGATTTTTCGTCCATCAATTTTACTCATTTCACAAAAATTCTGCTCTATGAAGAATATCTTCCATAGATAAGGCTGTTCTTTTCCTCTCGCAGTCTGACAGGAAGTAACATGTTAATCAGCTTGAGGCTAGAGAAATATACCGAGTGAAACGCAAACTCACAATCCTTCCTTTGCGATCAGTTCCCGTATAATAGCCAGTGTGTTCTTCGCCTCGCGACCTTCTTCAACTGCAACAGAGCACAAAGAACCATAAACGGTACATAGAAGTTGGAAAAATGAAGAACCGGTCAGCGGAGTTGATTTGCATCGAAGCAAACAAGATTCTTTTGTTGTCTGTCAAGCGCAGATGCAGCGCCGTGTTAGCATTATGTTGCGCCCTAGGCTAGGTAGCCGCCGCCACCCTACCTTCCGGCGAAAGTTTTTCAATAAATTAAATTTTTTACGAAATGAGCTGCGTTACCTGTTCCATTCGGACTTTTTTCTCTGCAAATGATTGTATGATGTCATTAAAATCGATTTTCCGCATGTATTCTGTCTCAATATAAAGAAATGAAAGAGCATTTAATTTGGCCGCACGTGATTTTTCCGCCTCTGAAATATTGCCGCCCTAGGCTTCAGCCTAGTTAGCCTGTGCCTAAACACGGCGCTGCGCAGATGACAGGTGATAAATATGGATATGGGGTTCAACCAATGCTTTCCGTGGGTTAATTAGCTGCATTCTAAATCTGCTTGTCGCGTTTTAAATCGTGGTCACAAAAAGCGTAAATTTTGAATAATACATGATTTAATTATCACGTCTATTCGATAAACCTTTCCACATTCGTGTTGATTACATAAAAGCGTTAATCGCAGTCTAGCGTTAAAAAAAATCTAAACTGCTGACCAAATCGAACACTGGTCATTACGTGGTCAAGGTTTACCACGCTTGTAATTACGAGGCTTCTTTTTTCCCCACTTTAGAGTACTCGGTCTCTAGCATGCCTTAAGTAGGGCAATGATGTATACAATCATAGCAGCGTGCGGATGTACTCACGTTGTAGTCTGCTGCGGACGGTGTCCAGTGGAAAAAAGGTCGTCATCGCGACGACGCTTCCCTGGGATTATAAAACAACGTAGTTTACTTAAAATTACCAATTTTTATCCATATCATAAACGAAAGATTACTACTTTGAGGAGATTTACTCACCGCTGCACCCGACAGAGCATGGACTAGCGTCTCGTAGGTAAGGACGTTGTCGCTGTTAACGTGTCCCGGCATTTTCAAAATCGATACTATGAGGCTTAGCGCAAGGATTTATGCCCAAGGATTAATAATCTTGAAATCAAAGTCCTGGCCGTTGGGTTGACTTCGAAAAAGAAAAACGGAAGTCATTTAGTGGTCATCGTTCGGGTCGTCTTATCGATTTACGTCCAGTTCGGTGAGAATCGAGTCGCTGGGTCATGCGGACTTCTATCGAGTTTAGGCGAAGCACTAATTCACAATGCCGAAATTCTGACCAATCCGGCCGCTGTTCGAAAATTTCTCAACTCTTGCTTTAACTGATTCGAGATTTCATCAACACGTCGCGTCGGTTTAATTCGCGGGAATATCAAGCTTCGCCAATCACGAAGAGGGAGTTCCCCTGCTCGCTTCGCCTTACGTAAGACACAGCCAAGACTTCGGCGTTCTTCCGCGATGACACAGAGATTAGCGCGACGCGACTTTCACTCGCTGATTGAGGCGCTGCGTCGCGAGTTAGCGCGTAAAAAACACCTCGCCACACCACGTGCTGCTCATTTCCCTCTTTTGCTGTTTTATAATGTAAACTCAGCGGAATCCACCAATGTACAACAGCTATCTACGTGATATCAGCCATATTGACCAGGCCAGTAAACTGCGCCTGCGTCTCGGATACTCACACATTTTCCTGCCTTATTTCTATTTGGGTCGGTGATGCTCGTGGTAAACGATAAGGTTGAGCGCTATGTTATCGTGATTCCAGTAAAGTTGATGAACGTATTTTCGGACTCGAAATAAAGAAATTTCACCATCGGTTTCGTAGATTATACCTACTTCTGATTGTTTTTTGTTCTCATCGTTTTTGGAATAATTATTGAAAAACAAAAAAACCATTCCGTGAAGTTGCATGAGGTTTGAATATTTTTGAATCTACTCTGAGAGGGTTTTTTGGAATTGATATACTTTTTGAAAATCACTGGAGACCTCATAAAATAAATTTGCAGATTCGCTAAGATTTGAAAACAAAATCTTTTGTAGAATTTTTGGTTAAATTTCCAGAAGTTTTAACGACGACTATTCAGTTAGACTGAAAATTATTTTCATTACATAATATATGTGTTTGCAGTTTATTTTATAGACACTAGCTGAAAATATCTGATAATTTTCTGCGAAACCTCTTTCGTTCATACAGTTATTCGGAAATTCGTAAGGGCATAGTTTTTTTACCGAGGCCCAGCAATTTTTCAGCTAACATTGATACACGCTAATGTTTAGTTCGGAAAGTAACTTCACTTGTACTTGATTAACACCATCGCTTGTGAAAGTTGAATTTCATTTCAGAGAGAAATCTGGTTGCATGTGTTTATTAATGCTGTGTTTATTGTACCAATTATCCCTAAATTAATTGAAGGTTATCACTTATACTGTGAGAAAAGGGTTGGAAATTTTTTACGCAAAGTTTCTAATAGTCGGTTATTGGTATGCGACAGGATAAAATTATGAAAACATATCTGTAGTATATACGTGTGATAAATTTATATTAATAAACATGCGCATATAATGACAAATGTTTCTGAATTTTGACTAACAACGAGGAATATTGATGTATGTATACATAAATATGTATGAACTTGAGAATGATATTCATCTAATCAGTAAACACTCACGTAAACAAATTTTTCTACATATAAAAAGTATACTTCAATTCGTATGAATTTCAAAATGTTCATCATTATGCGGTACGAAAATTTGAAAAGCAATATTAGAATCCTAAGATAAGGCATCGATGCTGTATGTAATACACCTAATTCACATATTGTCATCAAACACGAAATTATTTCACACGATATATTCCAAACACACAAAATTACGTTTCGCACAAAAAAAGCATAATCAGATATTATGGTAACATTGTTCTATAGCTAATTAATTTGGTTATGATACTTGAATCTGGTATTTATTTATCACTGTAGTTTCGAATAACAGGGAAAGTCGACTGAATGGTACGAAAAATAATTTTTTATGGAATCGTGTCTTCGCCGATATAAGCGATTTCCAATTACTGGAAATATGCACCTGACTGAATAATAAAATCATTATCGATTCGATCCCATACAATTATTGCTACTATCATGAATAATGAGATGCCTAACGAAGTCAAATCAAATCTCTGATTGTGAGCTGACGTTTTCCAGTAGCAGTTGATATTCAAAGTCGAATGTTGAAAATCGTAAAAATTTGTCAGTCCACTTCTGAAGTAGAAACGAGATCTCAGGTCAGGGTGATATTTTCTCGAATATCCGTTCGCTCTATAAGTCGTAGAGAATCCCCTGGCGTATTCCGTGCAATCAAGCGTTTCTAATTTGACGGTAAATACGTCAGGGTTTATTTTATACTACCCTTCGCCAAAATTGGACGACTTTCTTACGCTCACCCTATCTGTCTGTCTGGAATACTGATACGATAAACTTAGCATTTTCATAAGAAGCGGATTTGAATCTGAAGGAATTGTCCGCCTCCAGAGTGCCTTCTTTTAAGAATTCTAAAAATTTCATAAAGTGGGTAAAAATAAACGGAGCGAACCTCGAATCTGCGATCTTCCATCTCCGACCTCCTTATCGCTTGTACTGGCAGGACCTCTGTCAAATGATTCGTAGCCTTACGGGACGAGTCCCTTGTCAGCACTGATGGGGAATTTGGTTTGCCCGATAAGAGACCTACAAGGGTCGTTGACGATTCCTCGACTATTTCACGAGCCGGTTACATTTCAGTGTCAGATTTGCGACTCAAGTCGTGCTCCCGGATTCCAGACGGAAAAACCAGCCCCTAGAAAGATTTCACTCCGATTCGAGGACACGACTCTGACTCTGGTCGACGTAGAATAAATCTATAGTAACAAGTAATACGATTCTAAATGACCTTCTTGTCCGACCTCTTCAATTCGCGAGCTGCCCATTTACCTGTCCAGAACGACATTGTTACATCTACTTTGCGATTTTATACACATCGGTTTATGGCGCGGAAAGCCAGAAAGGTTCGTGGCGAGCGGGCGAATTTTATATCAGAATATGGAAGGACTTGCGTGGGTGGACGAGGCTGAGGGAAAAATATCATCCTGTAAGGAACCGAACGCCAGAGTCTTGGCTGGAATATCTTACTGTTGCGAAGAAGATTCCAAATTCGCCGTATGCGCTGACAAATCCGATTACGTTTCGCTCCAGGAGTGAGAAAAACCGAACAATTTCGACATTCGATTATCGCTGTGAGTCTATGGATCAATTTCCATCGCATTCTATAATAAACGGAGCATCAGACCTGAAAGTTGAAAGGCTCAATGTGAAACTGTCAAGTTTGGGTATAATCGAGTAAAAGTTGCACTAGCATGGTATCAAATTTCAATATCGATTCGTTAAAAGGTCGATGGGGTTGAGAACAGGATAAAAGCTGACGCCACAGTCAGCTGTGACAGTAGTTTCTGAACCGTTGTAGAATTATGAAATTGAATTATCGATCGGCTCTGTATATATGCGCTTCAAAGCCGAGTAATCGAGTTGTATAAATCAAATTCGAAACGTGGTGATATAGTGGGAAGAAGAATCGTCGACGACATCTTTAAAGAGCTGTAACGTTGCTTAGAGCTTAGACTCGTATTGATTTCACGTGAAGCGAAATACTAGGCAGTGTGAGGTCCTTGTAGAGTTTTGGCTGGCGGAATATATGGTAAAGAAAGAGGGTGGTCGGGGGCGGTTGGTCTCTTAAAAGCAACCCTTTTTTATGGATGCTTAGATACGTGGCTATTCCACCTCGAAGATGAAATGGATGGAATCTGAGTAACCGAAGAGCAAGAAAAATAATATCAGATATGGTTTCTATAAGGGATGAAATTCTCAAAAATGAAACATTTTGCTCTGAAAAAGAAATAAAAAAAATCTGAATTGCTTCGGCAATTAGTGTTAGTGCAGCTATGAACGAATCGAACAATTCTTTCGGAACGAGTTATTAATTTTTTTCGTTTATCATTTGCTGGTGGAAGTGGAACGGCTCAAAAACTTCACACAATGCTTCAGCGTATTTGGTTATTCGGATTCTCTCAGGAGCTTTGCCAATAGCAATTAGCGCCGTTCGAAAATTCTCAAACTTCGTGTTCAAATTCAATTAACCACTCGAATTGGAGGTAGTACAGCTTTCTCCGGCGCCCCTCAGGATCGATAAATACTTTTCGAAAATGTCTGGCGAATTAATTAATCTGTCATTCCCGGAGAACTCGCGTCGAACATTAAACTGTTACGTCTGGCGATTATCAAATCGCTTTGGATTTTCTAAACTTTGCCCGACAGATGAATTTCGGAAATGAAGTAGAGGTAATTGTGTGTTGGATAACCAGCCAAAAAAACGG
This sequence comes from Rhogogaster chlorosoma, assembly GCA_944452935.1. Taxonomy (NCBI): domain Eukaryota; kingdom Metazoa; phylum Arthropoda; class Insecta; order Hymenoptera; family Tenthredinidae; genus Rhogogaster; species Rhogogaster chlorosoma. The sequence continues at coordinate 28,145,625 of OX101797.1, forward strand.
AAAATAATATACAAGACAGATTTTCTTGTATTTATATAAGATGTCTGATGAATGATTGCACGAGCATAAAATAGAAACAGTTTGTTAAGGGTGAAATTACGCTTCCAATTCACCGGCTGTCGTAGAATAGGAAGTCCAGTTACTGGAACCGTGAAGCATTTAGTAACGCCGGAAGTGTCTGACTAGTGTTTAATCGATTTGCACAATCAGAGAAGCAGTCGTCCTTTGTGATGGAAAGCTTAACTCCAGTGTCCATCGTGGAGCTAAGCTATGTTCTCGAGATATGAATTTACACTTGAAATAGAAACAAGGATTGCTGATTGGAATATGAGTTGATCGGGGGACAAATGGAAACTCAGATGTGTGGGTAAGTATATTTCTACAATATGTTATAGACGGGATACTACAATGCTTCGGAATAAATATACTCAAGTATTTTTCCATCTGTAATAATTAGCTCGTTTATATATTGCGGGCAGATATCGCGTTTCGATCCTTACAGATCGTACAATTTTCATATATTTATACATTGTATATATGTACGTATAAACGATAATGTTGAAATTGAATTTGTTAAATAACTGCATATATATTTTGTGTATATCAATCTGGAATGTGACTGTTGCCTATTATACTATACTTGGATAAATGTATTAATGAACAAACTACTAATTATTGTTAAATATAAGTACAATTCTGAGTATGATACACGTTTATGCATACGTAAGGCGCGGAGCGTGGTCATTTTAAATTTCATATATATATACAGGGTGACCCAGAGCTCCCGTACTTCCTTGAATTGAGACATTCCTTGGCAAGAAATTCCTAAGATCAACGGTGTCCGAGTTATCGAATATCCCAGTTATCCACTACTCCATAGTTATTTATAGTCATCAATTTTTTGTTTTTCAAGTTTTCAATCTTTCGCCAAAGAACTTTCGTCTTACAATTAAAATTCGACAAGAAATATGCCCATTCAAGGAAGTACCCCCGTGTTTTGGATCATCCTGTATACGTATGTATATATATATATATATTTATAGATTTTAATCATTTATATATTTATTTATTTATTTTTATCAATTTTTTCCTTACTTGCGCAATTTATTAGAAACCTAAATATTAACACACTTTATGTGCCGCGTATATTTGTGTCATTGAGGTTTAGAAAAAATCACGTAACGAGTGTCAACGTGAATCAATTAATTTTATATATTTATATATCATTATTTTAAACTCCAACATCTTATTTATAATAATATATTTCTCAATTATTTTTGATCTAATTTTACGATACCTTATAATCATAATCATTATCATTTGTCTTCATTATTATTATTATTATTATTATTACTATTATTGTTGTTATCATTATTATTATTATTATCATTAGTGCTATTTTTTAATTTATTATTACTCTATCATTATTATTATTATTATTATTATTATTATTATTATTATGCAATTGTTATAAATACAAAACAAGAAAGATGTCTCAAGTCCTGCTCAGGTCCGGCGTAGGAGTTTAATTTCTGGAAAAAAAGCGAACCTATCATTGTATTGTGCAGGTCTTCCTCGTGTCCGAGGATCTCAAGGTAATCCTTGAACCTGGAGTGTTGTTCTCATTGCCTGTACCCAAAGAGCATGTCTTTGTCCTCATGATCATAAGGTCCGTCCGGATGCTGGGGCGGCGAACATTGGGTGCTACGACGCCGCAAGCGTCACTCAGACGTCGCTTTATACTGAGAGTGGCTTTGTGTTTTGGCTGAAAAATGTCATACGAGAAAGCTTAGTACTTTTTCCTTTTTTTCGTTCTTTTTTTTTTTTTTTTTTTCATCTAACCCCCGACCTTTTCTTAGGGTCAAGTGGACGCGGGGAATTAATCTATCATCCTAGATTTTTGAGATACGTACAAATTTTCTCAAGTTAGCCCATACCGTAAATTATAACGTTTTTTTTTTACTTATTTTATCGCTAGCATCTATTTCATGATTCTAAGGGGAGGGTACACCCGTTGATTCAGGTAGGTGATGGAAATGTTATACCGTACTGATGATCTACTTTTCTGGATGAATTTTTACTTCGAATGCAGCGCAAAACACCGTGGATGAAAAAAAAAATTATTTTTTATAGGTTTCAATTTTTGGTTTTCGAGATAATGAAGATATCGAAAAATTCACACCCTTATTTCTCTGAAATATCATTTGACGATGAGATAAAATGTTTGCAAATTTTAACGCAGTTTTTACGACTTTTGAAAAGTTTTTTTGGAATTTAAAATTCGTTTTTTCAATTATCTCTACGAGTATAGGTTTTTCGATGAAATATCTCCTCACCAAAGTTGCAGTTCTTGTTAAGACGCATCTTTTTAGTCTTATACATTTTTCACGTTTATTACACAAATTTTTTTGTAAATTATGGCAATCTGAAATACAAATTCTGTGGAAAAATACTAGTTCCAGAGTGAAATCACACATGTGTAATAAAGATCCCTCTCAGAAATATGTGAAACTCTGTGATGACGATTTAGAGACCGAAATGCAACAAACATATTTAGATTGCTAATTGGGCGTGAGCCGGTGCAACTTAAGTTAGAACATACGAATTACGAAGGGAATCGGAGCTCGCGAACAAGAAGATCGGGACTTCGCTTAGGAACGTGAGAGATCTACTCGGCTGGAAATTTCTAGGACATATATGTGGTATGTGCTGTTCACGTGAGTCACGTACCATGTAAATTTTGAATCATAAATAATGTGAAATATAAGCACAGTATTATATAAAATGTTTTTCCCGCGATCTCTAAAACCGTCATCGTCAGAAGACAATAGGTCAGAGCAGAGTTTCATATTTTTCTAAGAGGAATCTTCATTATACATGTAATTTCACTCTAGAACTTAAGCAGTATATTTTCGGAAAAGTATAGATATTTCAGTATGCCATAATTTACAAAAAAATGGTAATAAACGTAAAAAATGTATAAGATCAAAAAGACGCGTCTTGACGAGATTGACGACTTTGGTGGAGAGATGTTTCATCGAAAAGCCTATATTCGTAGAGATATCTAAAGTCGTAAAAACTGTGTTAAAATTCTCAAACCTTTTATCTTACCTTCAAATGATATTACAAAGAAATGAGGGTATAGTTTGAAATACTTTCATTATCTCGAAAATCAAAAATTGAAAACCATAAAAAATTTTTTGAGTTGCATTAGATGTAAAAAGTGACCCAAGAAACTAAATCATCAGCCCGATACGACATTTACATCATCTATTTAAATCCATGGGTGTACCCTTCCCTTAAAGTTCATTCCCCATCTGCGGAAGCAGAGTGAAGTAAATTTTTTTCCCACAGGGTAAATCCGTGCGAAATAATCCCCCGATGAATAATAATGTCATATAATTTCATTATAATTAAATGTAAAACAAGAGGACTGTGTTAAATCGCAAAGAGGCAGAGCGAGGTGGCATATAAAATTAATCATTACGTTACCTGCGAGGGTGGGAGCATTGTTGGTGAACCAAAAGTTAGGGGAACTTTTCTATGATGATTTGGTGCCATTTCTAAAGGTAAACCAGCCACGACGAATAGTTGATAGAATAATTCATCGACGTGGTAATTTCGCTTGGCAGATATTTCGATGAAAACGCAACAGTCGTCCTGAGTTGTGCAGTACTGTTGCGCCTCCTCCACCGTTACTGTCCTGAAGGGTTTTAGAGAAGGCAAAATGGTCAAGGGAATAGGTTTAATTAGTTGTCTCGTTAATTTTAATCAACTACAGGCGAGATATAGGTACCAGTTTCTCCTTACTTAATGTCACGGTCGCATTTGTTCCCTGCTATAACCATGGGAACTTTGAGGTTTTGATGTCTTCTACCCTTAGCACCCCCTTGAGTGGCGCTCAGTTTTGTTTCTAAAATAGCTTCTCTCAGCCTTATGGCTTCTTCGAAAGACTCTCTGCTGTCCATGCTGAAAACCACCACGAATAGATCCCCTGGAACCAGTCCATGATAAAACTTAGGTATGCATCGTACAACAATTTTCATTCGTTTTAGAGCAAAAACGTGTTTTCAATATCAAGGGAAAATGAAACGGCAAAAGGATTTTTACCGTACTAGGTACACGCATAAACACAAACATCATATTTTTCAAACCCATTTTCTCAACGAAAGCATGTCCGATTGACGTGAAATTAATATCAGCGATAAATAAAAATTGAACGAAGAGCAAGATGCTCTTCGATTTTCAAAAATAAAAAAAAATAAAAAAATTTACAGATCGTAATACAGAGTACTGTCTCTATCGTCTCTAACCTAATCCACTCTCAAATGAATGTCAGTTTGGTCACCGTTTCCTATGTTCGAGCGCCTTATGATCAGCATCTTCTTGTGCTTTGGTCTTGTAGCCAGCCTTTGCCTATCTTAGACTCGAGTCTCGACTTCGTGGAAGTTTTGTCTCAAGTCGCAGGGCCAAAAAGGAACGAGACGTGTGCATACTCAGGTGTGTCTACGTGTGCATGCAACTATACACACGGATAATGAAACCGGGAGATGCTTCTCGAGAAGAATAAGCTTTGTGTAGGTATACACTATGCATATGATACGTATAAGATACAGAGATAGGGCGAGACGCGACATCATCATGGTACACGTAGCTTTGTGAAACGGTGTTTATAATATGCTCTGCAAGATAGGTATGGACCGTTAAGATAATAGAGAATAATGTATCAGCATGAAAACCGGAATATTTGTAAAGAACATTCCTGCGCCTTTATTTTCTGGGCGAACGAACCAGCTTTTGAAATTTTGGAAGAGGGTAACCGAGGGTGAAGAGACGAAAGAGAAATGCAACGGATGATGATGGAAACTATGTCGAATCGGGAAGCTTGAATTTCTCGAAAAACGGAGCGTATGATATTTGTTATTCATAAACAGAATGAAGAAGTTCCTTTCTTGTTCAGATAATGCTTGAGAACTGTGACGACTTTTGCTAATGAATCAAGTTTCGATTTTGTTATCGAGACCCAGCTCACTTTAACCAGATGAAGTTGGATCAAGGCGTTATCACGGTGATCGGAACGTTACCGAACAACCCTGCGACCCGGTTTACGCGACACTCTCACGCGAGAGATCAAAGATAGGTTGTGCTATGACTTCGATGGTTTAATTAACAATTTCTTGCACTAGCTAGGAGAAACTTCGCTACTTTATCTTTCCTTATCTTTGAAAGATCGATCGAATTAGAAAAATTTACTAAATTCGATTGAAATGTCGGGCGAATTTTTCATCGAAGAGAAAACTATGATTTTTCAGAACATCTCTTCGAATCTTTTCGATCGCCTTAGCGAATATTGAAAGACACGAGTGTTTAATAATATATGAGACAAAACGGGGTCCCAGAGGTTGCAAACTTTCGGAAAATTGGAAACCAATAAAAAATAAATAAGAAATAAAAAAAAAAGGATTTCAGTTTGAATCACTATAAGCGAACTATGTACGAAACGAATTTATCGGCGAGGAACGTTTTGAATTCATTTAAACGGCCAATAATTCATCCTTGCGTTCGTTCACCGCACCGTTGGTTCCAGAAGAGAATATTGCAAGTCATGTGGAGTGAAGATTACTAGTTTTGCCAAGAACCCGGGCATAGAGCGTAGAGGAAAGCCTAAATAATGAATGAACCGAATATCTGAGAAATTTTACGGTGTATAAAACGGCTATAAAGTTATCCAGGAGTTCTGGAACGAACTTCGTATTGGCTCACCTTCGCCTTTCCATTAACGATAAAAATCTATAATCAAAAAATCGCCTCTGCTCTCGCCACCTTTTTATAACACTCCAAGTGCTAAGCTATTCAGAAAATCCTTACCTAGATCAATATCGCTTCGATACTCAACGAGATTTACATTCTTTTGTGACTTTCTATCAAAAAATTGACGACGATATTCGGTGGATATAGTATAACCGGCAAATACAGTTATGAAATGTCGTCTTGTCATCGCCAAAACCGATTACAGTCAGATATCACGTCGAGGTTGCTCTCTTTGCTGACATCAGGAAGACACGCCTATGGATTTTAATTCGGACTTGATAATGACCCGATGCATGATTAATTAGTTTAATAAACTGGGGTCCAGCTGTCGCCATAAAATTTGATAATCGTATCTGCAGGTACCCGGCGACACGAAAAACCAATTTTGGCAAATTAATATTTGTGCGAAAAGAAGGTGACACGGAAAATTTCTGGGGTCCATTAGGCCTGGTGTGCATTTTCATAGGGTCAACTCGCTCGTTCAGTTACATATTTATACAAAATTTACGTCTGCTTTATGCATAGGTATTCCTATGTCGACTTCCCATACGAATAAAAGCACGTTTCAAATTCCGGGTGGAAAAGAGCACGTTTCAAATTCCGGGTGGATAAGAGCAAGTTTCAAATTCCGGGTGGAAAAGAGCACGTTTCGGGTTGACTCGAATGTAAGCAACTTTCCGATGGGATAATTATAAATGATAAATAATTGTGAAATTCAAGGGGTATTAATCTACGATTGCACATTGATTGTAAATCGCGGTTTTTCTTGTCATTCAGTTTTAACTTTTAGAATCGTAGGCCTGTGGGACTTCGTATCCATCAAAATAATCCCACGAATATTTTTTTTTAATACGACTAATTTTCTTTCGAATTTGTACTTCACAGATATTTCGTCTCTGTTTGTATGTACATTTATTTCTTTGACATTCACAATTTCTACCGCAGGCCAGTTGAATACGTTCGACAAATCCGTAAAATCAAAGATTTCAATCGAAATTATAATAACTTTCTAATTTTTGAAATTCAAAAATTTCAGAATATCAAGAAAAAAAGCGACTCACAATCAATGTGCAACCGTACATTAATACCTCTCGAATTTCACAATTATTTATAATTTATAATTATCCTATCGGAAAGTTGCTTACATTCGAGTCAACCTGAAACGTGCTCTTTTTTCCCCGGAATTTGAAACGTGTTTTTATTCGCATCGGGCGTCGATATGGTCTCTATGCCTGCGGTGGTGGACTGGAAGTGATTTGATCGTTGATGAGTGATTAGTTCTTCTGATTCAAGACATTAATGTTGACTGTATAACGAAGAGGGTGAAACGTTCATCAAATTATTTTGCTTTCGTTGTTTCGCGTGAGCGATAAACAAGATTTTGTCAACGGGAAACAAACACTTTATACCCTTCCACGAAGCCGTAATTTACGTTTCAAAGCTTTTGTTCGGAGAGTATGTAGGTGTGTACTTATATACGTATATGGGTACCAAGTTCTCTATACGTCTAGAGCTATATACCTACAGGCTCCGTTCAATCAAAGTTCACAAAGTACCTACAAACTAGCGTCGCGAGGCGCGAAACGAGATTCGCTTGAGCGTTCGTAATCGATCCCTTCAATTTCCAGCTACCACCAGCACCGGCATCGGTACCACTTCTTCCTCTTCTTCTACGGGGTCCAGTGTAATCTCGTCATTCGCAACCCTGCGACCCATTCAAAGATCTTTTTTTCGGTATCGCGAGCTCCCCATTCTAGCAATCTTTTTTCTTACACGGTTCCTTCCTCCCTTGGCTTGGTTCAATTTTAAAATTACATAACTCATTCGAGCGGCTGCCTCCTTTATTTCGCGTCACTTCTCGCAGGGCACGTCCCGGACAGAGCAAAGAGTGTTTCAAACGTCTTATGAGATGTAAATTGGATCATTTTCTCACGAACCACGTATTTGCCTCGCGAAACTTTCCTCCGAATTCAGATCAATCTACAACACTTCGGGTCCGTTCTTCAAAAGGAAATTGAGAAAATTACAAAACCGATCGCGAGACTCTTACAGAAAGTAACGAGTGAATCGATGATTGGTAAATCCATCAGAACCTGTCCTAAACAGTTCTCGATTATAAAGGACTAAATTGAAATAAATTGAGAGGCAAATTGAAATCACCTAAACCAACTCGCTCTAGATCCGGTAAGATCCCATGGAACGTGGCGGAGAATCCTATACCAGCAGCCTTGACTTCAGGGTGCGAGGCTAGCCCCAGTTATCGAACGTTTTCACCGTCAGACCTTGGCTGATTCAACTCTGCACCCTTACCCTTACCCTTACCCTTACCCTTGGCTCTCTAGACCACAACTTGTTGAGTACTCGACAGTCTCGAGCTCGATCCGAGTGCAGAGTATCCCCTCGCGAAGGCTATACAGTATCTTTGACAAATTTATGGGGTCAGAAGTGCAGGTTTGGCAGTACTACACACGGCCGGGGCTGGTGGAACATTGGGTCAAACTGACCCTCGGCTAGGGGTGGCAATAATTGTCCCCGACCTCTGTGCCACATAAAATTCCTATTTCACTGGTTGGGTAGCGATAGGGGCTTAGAAATAACGCAAGTACGAAGAAGTATACTTAGATTTTTATTGCCGGATATCAGCGTATGGTGGAATAAAATCCTGAGCTCCACGGTCCGTTCTTTCACGCTAATTAGCGAATTCAGTAATCAGTTATTTATCGTTGGAATGGGAAACGCGTCTCAGGTTTTAAGCAATGCGAAGCGGAAATTATACTATACAAACATAAGGTGTCCAACGGATGTGGGTTTGGTTTAAAATTCACCAAGAATTCCGGGTTCTTTCTACCAAACATCTCACCCTTCCTAGAGCGAATATCTCAGTTCTTCTCGGCCACCGAATATGAAGATATTTGCCTCTTCTATTAAACGCTGGCTTGCTTCTATATTTGATTATAACGAGGCAGTGTAATTGCGCCGGAAATTGACGTTCAAAAATTCTCAGTCTTATAGTCAAGCGAACCCCAGCTGTCGTTGGCATCTGTATTAAACCGAGTAGGTATATGTATATCGGGTGAAATCTTTAGATACTTTCATCAAATTCTATAAAAGATAAGAAAAAGATACATGAGATTACGGGGCTTTACACGTCAGTAGATTTCCTCTTCATATCCGCATACACACGCCGAAAAATGACATGGGTTTAACTCCGCTTCGATTGTTAGGAATCGTCGTATCTAATCGCGGAAAGAAGAAAAAAAATACTTGGAAAACTTTCAACGTATCGTAGCTACGATCAATTTTGTCGGATCAGTACCTATTGATTTCTCGTAACACCGCTCGTGGACGGGTATAGGTAGTTTTTGTCGGACGTTCGTGAGTACGAGTTTTTGTTCAATGAAACCATATTGAAAATTAATGAATGATAGAAGGCTGATAAGTAATTCTCAAAAGCACGCCCTACGGTAGATAATATCTATCTATGTATATGCGTCTGAATTGGTCAAATATTAGTCTTGAGAAATGTTTTTTAATTTGTAGAAAATTTTCGGGGTAAGTGTACGTGGTATTATGGTGAAAGACCGCAGAAACCTCGTTTCGGAATTCGGTTGTGTTAAATGGTGGGTAGCTGGGAATTCCTAAAAAATTTCGGGTGTAATTAAAGTCTGGCATTTATAATTATGCCAAGAATTCGTTCCCGTTGTAAGACTTCAGAGGAGCATATATAAAGCGGTATTTGAATTTGAATAGAGTTTCGAGAGTTTGAGAATGGATATACATAATTGAGGAGTAAACCGTTTCGGTTTTTTCTTCGCATTTTTTTTTTTTTTGCTAGATTCAGAGAAATGAGGTTGAACCTCGTATCCGAACTCGCAGCTACCTGTCTACTCCACTTTGTATTTTCAAAACACTTTTAGCAAGATCATTCGCGGTTGATTAAAAAAAAAGATACAAAAAATAAGAAATAAAAGTATATAAAAAAAAAAAAAAGGAAAAAGGAAAAAGTCTTGAAATGAGTTAAGTTTGCTGCCTGTGTGCGTTCTTTTTTTCCCATGCCTACAGAGTTTTCGCCTTATTCCTCCGAGGCCAACTCTTATCCTGCCCTCTTAGGGCTGAAAACTTTTACGACAGGCCTCGTTATAATACGCTGTAACGCCGCAGAACCAACTACTCAGAAATCCTACCGGTCAAAAAGGATAATCTTCTCATGGCAGGAAAGGGGTGGTTCCCGCTGGTGTCCAAAAGGTCCAGCTGATGAACCTCGCCTCTAATTCTGTACAGCTTTCGGTGAAAGTCCTCGATCGTTGGTGTGTAGCTCTCCTCGAATTTGTTAGACAGAAACCTGAAACGGAAAATCTTCGTGACAGTGAAAGCTCCTTATAGAAAAGTGGGAGAGAAATTTTACAGGAAGCAGTGGTAATAATAATAGTAAGAAAAATTGCTTGTAGTAATTGCTGCAAGGACGAAGAATGATGAGCTGTAAAAAAGTATCTATAGCTGAGATAAGGTAAGGTAGTTGAAACTTCTCAGGAGGATTGAGTCACGAAGTGGTTCCCAGCTAAAAAGTACCCTAAATCCAGCAGGATTTGAAGATCTTTTGTTATTTGTCAAAATATGGAAGAATCAGAGATAGGAGGAATAGACACGCTCAAGATTCGACAAGGGATTGTAGTTTTTCGCTTCTTTATTCTACATGGCGTTAGCGGATTTTCCCATCGCAAGTCCCTAATTTACATAATGCTGTTCACTTATGCTCTTGAAGGAAAAATTTCCTTGCGGATAAACTTTTTTCTGCGAGAGTAGAGACCCTCTCCCGTACCGTTAGCACGTCAACAATTGAAGCATGCTTACCGCTGGGATTTTCTAGGTCCTCGACTTAACCACGGATCCTAGGTCTTTCTAGATATATTCCTTCCCAGGGATTTGCTCATCCCTAAAGACACACATATTCCGTACACAGGCATCGCTGAACGCGCGCATATACCACACACGTCTACACGCACCCTCGTCGATACTATACGTGCTCTCTTCTCGCTCTTTCGCCCCCATGCTTTCTGCAATAGAGTGCAATAACTCGAAAAATTTACCCTTCCCGTCACGTACATTATATTGATCTTCCGAGCTCAGAGTCTTCTGAGTTAGAGGACAAACATCGGTTAGCTACGTTGGTATAGTTTGACTTGAAATAAAAAATAAAATAACGAAAAAAATTCTGCTTTTTCCCCGTTTCATGGCGGCTGGAAATATATCACATTAACCGAACAGTCTTTTGCCTGTATTAAATCATTGAGAAATATTAGCTTTCGTTACTCGCTGCAGCTACTCTTCTATGGCGTTTTTTATTCTTCATTTTTATCCATTCAGATTTATCGATCTTACTCACTTAACCGGATCTTGCGACGCGGGTTTTCTCTCGGGACAACCTACACTGCGTTTCGAACTTGATTTAGAAATAATATTTTTGGAGACCTGGGAGAATATACGCAAGAAATATAAAAAGGTATTTAGGAATTCGATGTAATACATGAAATCGCGATACTATAACAGACAAAAGTTCGATGCTTTATATTTTTCCGAGGTACCACAATTATGGTTTTCGTAAAATAATATAAAAAATGTGGAAGCCGTTCGTTGGAATTATAATGACACTAAGAGTACGTGATTTTCCGGGATTTGAGGAATTCCGTGCATTGGAATTAGCCTAATTGCGTGATTAGCATATTTACGGTATTCCACAAATTAATGCTACAGCCATTGAAGAAAATGGAACATTTCGTGACTGAAGATCGTTCCGTGAATCAGGCGATGCGTGACAAAGTCCATACCGAGTTCAGTGATTATACAAATTTCCACCAGGTGCCGAATCACTTTGTTCAAGAGGTTCAGACAATTATTTGAAAATTACCTGTGCCACCTACCAAGATTCCAAGTGACAATCGAGTAATTGCCTAGAGAGGTAAGCCGGATTCGAGGAAATCCTTCATAGACTTCAAGTGTCTGTTGCAAATACATGTCGCTGTCAGGGAATGATGGATTACTCAGGGAAACGCAATAGTCACGCAGCTATACTGACCCCCGCGATAAGACCCATTTATAGTATCAAAGCCCATATTATCTAGATTGAAGCATAATAATCACTCCGTATTCTGATGTGCATTTGGGAAATTTCGCATGATTTGGGAGTACGAGATATTCGATTTCTCGCTGGGGCCGGGTAGAAGTTCCGAATTTTAAAGGTCGCGGATGGTCAAAATTTCGAAATTGAATAATCACCGAGACAGTTTTTAGGCAGCGTGTTTCCTCGAAAGTTCACATAGCTGATGTCGGAAACTTGGAAACGAAGAATACCGAAACTTGAAATTCGTGCAGTTTTGATTACTTGCACTGTATTGATCGCATTGAAATGCCAATGAGTGGTGAAATTATTTGTGACATTGAAATTATCGATTCAAGAAGATAAAATGAGTTTTCGTAAAAAGGGTTTCGATTAGAATGAAATGTTTTTGTCTTCGCATTCTGTGAAAGACTGAAATTTTCGGATATTTGGTCTTTCCGGGGTCTGGACTTTGGGAGTTTCGAGCTGTTTGCATTCCGACCTTCTGGAATTTAAATGTTCTAAACTTTGACGCTTCGGAAAATTTCAAATTGCCTCAAACCAATTCGAAATTTTGACTGTTCGGAAGGCTTAAAATAAAAAACTTCAACTGGGCTTCCATCTAAGTTACTACAATTCGAGTAAATTCAGCGAAATCGAAATCCCGGGCAAGACGGGCAGCGTCTTAATTTTTTTTTTTAAACTACTTTTTCCAGTTTCCTGAAGTTATTTACACAACGAAAATGCGAAAAATAAGTCAATTGTTCACGAATTTTTTTGTTTTAATCCAAATGGAATCAGAATTTCTTTTTTTTTAATATTTGTTCAGGACTTTTTTCGAAACTTAGTCAGGCAAATAATTTTTTTCAGTTATTATTTAATCAAGTCGATTTTTTGTAAAAATTTTAATTAAATCAATTTTTCGTCAAATTTGGAGTCGAATTATTTTTTTTCGAAAAACTATAAACCGACAGAATTGCACGATTTTAAAACAATTTTGTTTTCCCACTTCATTCATATTTTGCTTCCTTGTGATATTGTTAGCACAAAAAACGTCGGAATATCATTAAAAAAATTAAGACAAAATTATTATTTTTACACTTGGTGCCCGTTTTGCCCCCGATTTATATTTGGCGCCGAGGTGCCCGTTCTGTCTTCGTGCCCCTTTTGCTCCGCTCACCCCTATATCTCTTGATTTTTCATGTCAAAAAACCTGACCTTTCCGTATATCATATTCATTTCATGACGGTCTTGAAAAAAAAAAAAAAACACTAAATATATTTTTTGGACAAGGAACTAATTTTTTTTCAAGCCTCCCCATAACAGTCTTTAATAACATTGTTGTCGGAAAGCTCTCGCAACTTCTCCTTAACGTCTTGAAATTTTCAGAGTGGTTTTTGGGATGGGATCGTACGAAAGTTATATTTAATCCCATAAAGGTGTGAGTGAAATTCTTTGTCTGGTTTAACGAAGTAATTTCATCTTATTAAATTCTGTATAGTTATATACCGCACCTCCAACATGATCAAATATTTGGTCACGTTTTCGGTTGTACAAATACATTGGGAAGTACTGACATCAGAGTTGATCAATATTAATTAGAGATTAATCCGAGTGACTTTCGCACACTGAACGTCCAGATTCTAACTATAAGAATAGTGTCCGCAGTTTCTGCAACCAGTCAGGAGAATTCAGTTCCAATCAGTCTATTCTTTATGTCTGATAAAGTTTGGGCATTGGCCAGATGTGATGTAGTTGAATTGCGAGAATGGAGTTTAGATAAAAAAAAAATTCGCGGATTAAACTGGGGCAAGACGATTAGGTCGTAAAAAAAAAAAGTAATTCTACGAGATTTGCGTTGTACAGTTTTCCGAAAACCACTAACTTAGAGCTTATAGAAATACGATCCACTTGACGTGGAATGAAACTTGATTATTAGAGTCAAAGTTTGAGGAAGTAGAAAAGCAGAGAGAAAAAAGGGGGTGAGAGAAAAGAAGCCTTTAACGGCTGATTGTCAGGCAATCCCGGGGTCTCTATACGCGATATCAGAAGCTTGCAAAACCGTAGTCTCCCGTTTATCAATCACGTGGCACAGACCTACTTTACATGGGAAACTTTCCGTTCACACTTTCTTAGGTTTTACGCAAGGATTTGCGAGGGTGGTATCGAGTTAACGATCGATCAATGCCAACGCAGTCACGTCTCATGAACATTGGTTTACCTGGCGACGATGGCTGTCTTTCCAACCCTAGCGCTTCCCAGCAGTACGAGGCGATAGCAGTTGCGCGGGGGTGGCTTACAGGAATCTTCCTGAGACGAGGTTGATGCTGGGCTAGGGCTGACGGCAACGGGTGGCATCTCCTCGCCAACCCCGCCCGCCTGCCCGCCACGTCGACCTCGATCTCTTCCGCGGATACTGTTGTGACTTGGTTCACTATCGTTTGTACCGCACAACCGCTGCACGCAGCACACAAGTCGCCCGCACACCTCCAGCTAGAATATAAAAAAATAAGGGAACTTTTTTATTTAAGATTTTGGAAATTTGTAGGAGATATTCTACAATGATGTAGTTCTTGGAAAAAATCATTATCCATTATCTTCCATTATCGGGAACACGAAACACAAGGTTGAGGGAAAAAAAAAATTAATTCATGTAAAACGGCGTCGATATAAAATCTGAAACAATTTTTAAAACATTCCATGCAGCGTAGTGTTCTTCAAAAAAATTCCCAAAAATCACCTCTTTTTCAGGCGGTCACACTAATGGTCCCTTTTAAGGCTTGAGAAAATAGATCCGTGTATTACTCGCATGAATTGACGAAGAAATATTTTTCAATTCCAATACAGCCGCGAGGCGTGGAGTTCGTGAAATAGGTTTGACAGCGACTTTTCGTTGTGCGAGGGAAAATATGAAGGCTTGACGAATAAATAATAATCGCGAAGGTACCGGGTAGCTACGGTCATAAAAAATGTAGAACATAAATTCTCCGGAATAACAAAACCGTTCTGGAAAGAGAATAGGCATTTCCCTTTCTGCTAGATGAGCGGCGTTTTATTTTTCAACAAGCACTTACACCGCGGAGTGGTTTTTCTTACTTTTTCCTCTATTTTCTTTCCTGGAATCAGCTACTCGATCGAGTCGCGTATTAAACTGAAAATGATATCTGCGTTTCAGTTTTACTTCTACACTTATTGGCTCGTGGGATCAGATTGATGGAGAGCCTAATACCTTTCATCGCAATAAAATCTGCATAAATCTTTATTTTATACTTGTTTACTGCGATACACCGAACCCATCAGCTACATTTTATGGTAAACCATTCTCGAGTGTAAATTTGGCCGCGAAAAGGTAGCCTGTGTATCGGTATACCTATACGCAAAAAGTAAATTAAAATTATTCAAGCCTCGAAATTTCGCGCAGCGCGTATACGAGGCTATGCAAAAATCGTAATTGAAGTGGTAACTCTGACGGCGACGAGGCATTGCTTTAGTATAATACAATGAACTTGGCTAACACAGTTTCACCCGTGATTCGCTTCTTGATACTAACTTGCTCTGGACATACCAGCTTTCTTACTTAGGCCGCGCGAGGGGTGGAGAGAAGACACTGAGGACAGTTTAGAAACTTCATCGGTAATCAAGACCATTACAGTTTCAAGTTACTGTGGATCTTCATCCCTCTCAAGTTTCTACGTGAATTGTTGAATGCAGCCAACCATGGGATAGCTAGACAAACTCATTTACATATCTACGAATTTCGAATGAATGGATATT
Organism: Rhogogaster chlorosoma; assembly: GCA_944452935.1. Taxonomy (NCBI): domain Eukaryota; kingdom Metazoa; phylum Arthropoda; class Insecta; order Hymenoptera; family Tenthredinidae; genus Rhogogaster; species Rhogogaster chlorosoma. The sequence continues at coordinate 28,161,304 of OX101797.1, forward strand.
TGACAACGAATAGGTAGGCTATCTCGAGGGAGCGCATATACATCAGCGATTCAATCAATTATGAGTAAACGATTCACTGATACCTGTGTAACCCGCGAGAATTCGGGATCGACTCCCACTCCGTAAATTTCAGGGCTTTAAGAAAAAGTTTTCAGCTCCCGGGAGGAAGTGGATTAGATAAAATTGGATAAAATTTGATTAAACTTGATCCAGTTATGTCCAAATTTTGGGAAAAATTGGGTCTAAATAGATCTTGGCGGATCTAAACTGACTAGTTCTAACATTTTATTCTCACGTTTACGCGCGAGGTCAACGCAAATCTAGTGAGATATGGAAAGATCTGGGCTTTTGGATAAAGTTGTTAATATCATTGTTAAGGAGACTAGTGCAGCTTGAATTAAAGCAATCGCAAAAAAAAATTGCATGTCCAGAAACTATACATTCAAGCTGTATTCCTTTAAGTATCGTCTTCTTAAGTAACATAATTTTTGGGCGATTTATACAAATATATCTCGATGAATATTATTTTTTGGAGAAATCGGAATATTTCACATAAAAAATATGTACAGTGATATATTCTTTCTGCCAAGAAGGATAAAATAAGAATTGAAAACGGTAGTTACTGGATCTGCTGAAAATGGGAAAATCTATCCACGTAGTTTCTCGTAAACGCTGAATCCGAGATATTCAAGATTTGGATGCTTTTAGATTCTTGTTCATATACTATGAGAAGTAAAAATGTAAACACTTCAATGTTTTACTCTGAAATCGTTTACCTATAATTGATGGAATTGCACATTGCATTTTAAGATCAGATCTGTCTAACTAAACGCCACTTCGAACAGTGATACTTTTTCTGCATAAATTTTTATGTCTGCAGTCTCTGGCGAAAATGACAGATTCTTCGAAAAATCTTGTTACTTTGGTTCATTATAAAATAATGTACATAGATTTTCATGGGTATGAAAATCTACGAACTTCACAATTTAGAACACGTATGAAACTAAGTGTAAGAAGTTCTGCTTCTATGCCTCAGGCATGACCGGAGGCTTGGGCGTAGTATTCAGTTTATCTATTCTGAAGAATCTATGCCAAGTACCTCGCAAAGTTTGGCCTAATTTCTATGGAACGTGTATTCAAATTTTGTTTAAACTATATAAACATAATCTTTAGAATAAAATCGACGTATATATATGCCGTGGCAAATTCCGGTATGAAAGTTCCAAAATTAGTATGCCAAAAAAAATGTCAGTCAAATTTAAACAAGTCTCATTCGGAATCATAAATCTCGTCATTTTTTTCTTTTTTGAAGCTAGTTGGTCGCCGAATCAGATACTGAAAATTTTCATAGCAAATTTTCACCAAAAATCGATGATTTTCAATCGGATCTCATCCAAGTCCCTCTAGTTTATTATCGAATGAGTTATCATATTGATTTGTGGTACAAAACTTGGTGACAAAAAAATGACGAAATTTCGATACGACAAAGAAAATAAAGAATGAGATTTTACTCAAAGACTTATTTGAGCAATAACGATTATCTGAGGTGAAACGATTTGCGATATATCTCACACACATATAGGTATCTTTGTTTCACCTGTTGCTATAATATATCACCGACTAACAATATATTTTCCTACATGTGTACTAGCTGAATATAATATTGTACACAGCTTTGTTATACGATAGATATCGTGATGATGCTGTTTCGTAATCGTGCATGATGTATGTACACGTGTATGTTATTAGCGTTTGGTAATGATGAAACAACATGTTGAAGCTATTTACGTTGTTAACAAAAGCCTAATTGCCGGTTATCGAGCCGAAAAAAATTCGTGAACGTTTTTTTCTTCATCGTCTTAACGCCAAGTTTTCCGGGCGTGGATTTCACTGTTTGAGAAAGCGTTTGAAGTATTCCATGAATTTTGTCAAACTTCAGAATTCTTCGCGAAACGCCACGCCGTATTAATTGGATATTACATCACCGGAATACCACATAGTTATCGACTTGTTCATATTACAAGCTTTAGTCGCGATATACACCCTACAATGATTAAATATTTGCTCGATAAAGGAAATCACCGGGCTACACGAGCGTCAACGAAGATAATAAATCACCTTCATTGACTGACGCGGATATACTTACCTACTATAGACCCACACGCAAGTGCAATTACTATTTTTCCGATAGAATCAAGCCGCTGAACAAGAAGCACCATCTGGTCTTGTAATAGTGTTTAAAAAAACAGATCTAATAATTGGCAATTTCTGCAATAAGAATTCTGTGGCTGTCTAGGCCTTTGTCTACCACTCGATAGTATCTGTGGTGAACAGTTTTCGCACTAAGGTATTACGGGGATGAAATTCTGCAAAGAAATACTCAAATTTTTAAGATTCGTCAAAGCTTCGTGAAAAGTTTATAAATCGTAGAGTGCAGAAGTATGAGGATATATAACGGTGAACTTTATGTCAGGTATTTTTAAAGGGGATGAATCGACCCGTTTATCAGGGAGTACCTCAAATATTTTATGTCAAACAAACCCCGTGAGGTTCAGTTTTAAAGATGGTGGGATAAATGAATTGTTATAGAACCCAACGAAACGAAAAAAAAAATAATATGCACGGTAACGATAACGACTGGCCTTTCAAGCTCGCGATAATTAGTACCTACTTGATTTTTGAAACTTTTTGATATAGTTTGATAAAGCGGCCTGATCAAGTCAATGGAATATAATTGTGGAATTCAGATCTCGTTTTCTTGGGAAACAAAAACTGGCTCTTCCCTTTCTTCAAGTAATGATCAGAGAAGGTATAAAAGCAGAATCTATCTTCATTTTCGACCAAGAAGAGTCAAGGGTGCGTAAACGAGTCGACATGCATATTCTCGAGTGGTGTTTCCGAGGACTTAAATCTGTGAACATTTTCGAAATTGAGGTGACTGTTGGAGGTAATATAGCGAGAAAAAAAATTCTCTTCGTTCCGAATTCTTTCTCATACCTCAATAAACTTTGCGGAACTTTTCATTCGGGGAGTAAAAAATATTCAAAATATTCAACGTGGGACAATAGGCCCCTCTTCTTTCTTCTACTATTAATTCCGTCGAATAAAATATGACAGTATAATAAATATGTTTTGCTCCAGCCTCCCCTCGTGGTTTAAAGTACACTTTGGCACAGGTCTCCTCGAACTACGCCCACTGACAGAACAAAAAAGGCCTGAAAGTAGAGCCGGTAACTTTCCTAAACTTTTTTAACCACCAACGAAGCGAGGCAGGAAGTAACAGATACGATATAGCTCGAGCTAATTAGCTTTCACGTTCACTCTTGGGGGTGGAACATCTCTCAGACCGGACGTTACATGCGGCTTACGCCATGTTGTACTCAAACATGGTCGGGTGTATCAAGAAGAAGAAAAAAAAAAAAAAAAAAAATAGGTAAACCCTTCGATCCACCAAGTGACCAGTTTCTCTTGGGCTGAGGCGAAGCTAAGATTGGATACGGCTCAGAATACGATAATCCTGAAGGGCTGAGAAAACCTTGCGGCACGAGCTAGGGATAAAGAGTTTCGTTGAAAGGTGGGGTGCCCGGATGTCCCTGGCAGAAGCTATTTAACAGAATGATTAATGTCACTCGCTTCCCATTGACAAAGTCTTCCTCCCGTCGTGGCACGCTTCCGTGTGACAGGAGGGCGCAAAAGCTCCGGGGCATCACGGGGGTATGGCACAAAACAAAAACCCCCCGAGCCAGCCGATGAAAAGCTTTCTCTATAGGCACCCCTTGGGTATATATGCTGTTTTTAGATTTAATTAAAAAAGTATATTGTATACTTGTTTACATGAATATAGATGGGTAGACACTTCGCGGAGAGACCCTTGGGTGGGTGTACGTACGAGAACTTGGATAACTACAAAATGCCCCGATTCTCTATTCCCGTGTTCACATTGAAGGCGAAGTGTGAGTTTGGTCAATTCCACAACTTTCCGTTCTTACACTCGAAGAAATTGTCGAGAGACCATCGGGAGGGACTGTGAGGGTCCTCTAGCACCGTCAGCATTCTAAACCCGCTCCAAGTTCCGACTGTCTGGATACTAGATACTGCAGAATACTGGATACTGGATACTGGAGGTAACAAGAACAAAGCCAAGGGACACGGAAGGCGTTCCGTGGGACGTAAGTGCCGTTGGTTCTGCGGAAGCAGTTGAAATCGTGGAATGCTTAGACCAGGGGAACTGATCAATTAAATTTATCGTTTCCATCCCGACCTAAATCTTGGCTAACCTTGTTCCGCGGAAAGTAGCATAAAATTACGTTAGTGATTGAGTAAAAATGAGTTTGCATATGGGGAATATTCTACGCCAACTCAACCAGAGTTAAACCCTGACCATCTTGTAATCGTTCCAAGCTTTTCCCTAACTTTCTACTCGGTAAAAAACGCTCTCAAATTGTTTTCTAGATCTTTTTATTGAGCCGTTTATTTTCTATAAATTTTTGAGAAAGCCCATTTTCAAAAATCAACCAAAAATTCGGAAAAATCCAGTGTATGACATAGAACAGCCTCATATACCATCAAAAATGTGGAAAGAATTTTTTTTCTATTTTTTTGTTTGTTTTTCACTCAATTCCGAATTTCCAGATTTTAAACACTGAAATTAGCCGCATCACAGCGATGAATTCACTTTCATTTGACTCTTACGATTTTTCCCACGCGACATTATCTAAATTTATCTCTGTGAAACGGTCAATTCCAGTTTTCAAAATTTCAAGATTCTGAATCGAGTGAGGAAAAAATTCATAACGGAGCGCTGTTCTATTATGTCATTCACTGGATTTTTGAGAATGTTTCCAGACTTGTGAAAATGTGCTTTCTCAATTAACTTCAAAAATTTGTAAAACAAAAACGGCTGAATAAAAAAATCTGAACAAAAAATCTAGAATTGTTTTTCACTGAGAGAATGTTAGAAAAAAACCTGGAATGATTTTGACATGATGAGATTCTCTCTATCATTTATTCGTAACTTTCCAGCTTTATATCAATGGGCCATCGCATTTTTGGAAAAGCATACATCTACCGCCCTGCTTGCTTGATGTGTATTGGATATTTCCTCGCAATACATATAGTATTCCTTGGCAATATCTTTTTCAATATTCGGGATATGAATAGAAATATTTTCATCAAAGTTCCATACGATTCTAGTATGTATATGTAGAGAGGCTTGACAGTCTTTGCGCAGATGTTCTAAATGCGAGTCTAAATGACTCCTCGTTTACGTGTAGCCGATCACCACGACGCGAATTTAATGTCAATCGATTTTTTTTCTTACATTAGAATAAAAATTTATTGTAGATCGCTCCGAATCCAATGATATGTATGTGAGACATTTTCAGAGATAGAAGTGCAGTTATCGAGCAAAAAAATCCAGTCAATTAAAGTGGGTAAAATTTCGATTTAATATTTCTAACCGATTCAGGCAATTCGAAACTTCACAAATTCAATTTACTTGCAATAAATTCATTCCGTCATTCAAGAATTCAATTCATCATGACTGCAAGGATCTAAGGATGGGAAAATTACGAAGAAAAAAACAGTTTTGAGCAGATTCAAATTTGATAAACGCATTCGATACAAAAAACGCGCAATATCTTAAAGAAAGTCACGTGTGAATCTTATCACATACTCAAATTTTGTTTGAAAATATAAACATAATTGCTATATCGAATTCGACGTATATGCCATTGCGACTTCCGGTGTGAAAGATCCAAAAAAAGCGTGTAAAGTGTCAGACAAATTTAATCAAGTATCATTCGGAATCATGAATCCTGTCAATTTTTTCTATTTCAAAGCTAGATAATCGCCAAATATATAATATTGATCTGTCGTATAAAATTTAGTGACATAAAATGACGAGGATTTCAATATGAAAAAATATTTCTATCCGTTTAGAGCTTAAACAGATGTGTACCTTGCCTGTGGCAGCTGCCCTTAAGGGCATTTAGCAGCCATGAATTCCTGTTAAAATTGACGAAAATCTTGTTACAATTACTCGAGCGAGTTGGAAAAATTGTTCAATTATTTAATTAACTTCCAAGATTAATGGTACCGAGTTTCTGCCACGGTTGCTACGGGCCTCGAACTGAGGCCGGGTATATATTTAAGAAGGAAAAAAAAAAAAATAAACCTTCCACCTTCGTAATTAACAAAGGCAGCGTTATTTCGCGAGGGACGGTGAAATCGTCCAGACATTCGACCTTTTTTTTTTACACAAGGCTAGCTTTCCGAAAAAGTCCGATGGCCATTCCGGGGAACCGGAAATCGATCTCGTTTCAAATTTCTCAATTCCTTTTTCGTTTTTCTCGCCGAATGGATTGAGTGGGAATGTTTACGTGACGGCGTAAAGTCTAGCAAGGAAAAGGCTTGTGTGTACTTTTTTCGTTGTTTATACCATGTTACGTAGGTAGGTATACCGACAAGATAACTCGGCGTGAAAGATGCCTCAGTAAAATTGCTGGGAATAAAAATAAAAAATGTACGCCCCCTCCGAAGCTGTAAGAGGAATGGGTGAGTTGTGGTTAAAGAAAAAAGATGAAAAACAAGGAAAAAAAGGTCTAGCGAAAAGAAGAGTGAAAGATATAGGGAGAGCTAGCGAGGAAGACAGACGAAGGGTGGCTATTGGAAAAAAGCTCTACAATATTATTACAAGCCCCGATATTCCGAGAGGCTGGGTAAAATTCTGTTTACATTTTATACTTCGCCCGAGGGGAAGCATCCCCTGGCAAATATAATGTGCTTCTCATATAATTCGTTTGAGGGTAGTTTATTACGACGATTATCAACGAGGCGAGGAGTTACGAGTAGGGTCGTGATTAAAGCGAATCCGCGAGATTGGACTAGTGGTAGAATTATATGGGAGTGAAGTGCCGTAGAATTGAGTAAAATTCAAACGAATAATTGAAGGCGAATGAGGCCCTCGTTATACCGTCGAGTATCTATTGTTTCATTCGGGTTGAAAATATTTCGGAAAAACACCCCGGACTCGACTTTCTAAGCCGATGATAATTAACGAGGCTTAGAAGCACGCCGGGACGCAGTAGCTACGTTTATATGGTCAGACCCCAGGGGTTCAGCCAAGGTTTGTTTGCTGCTGACGAGACAAGGGATGACTTCCCGTTGGCGATCCTAATCGTGTTTCTACAGGAGTGTATACAAGTTCCGGGCAGAATTAATTATCTCAAGAGTTCGGACACTTTTCGCGCTTAAGCGTTCCAAGATTTTCCCCAAATTTCATCCATGTATATCCGATTACTTTCAAGTTGGAGTAAAATTGTCCTGATTAAAGGAGTCGTAATAACGTTAGGGATCAGGGGTACGAAGGTGAGAAAATACGCGTGTATATAGGAGCGTGAAAAAGGCGCTTTCCCCAGAGAAAAGGATCCGATGAGGAAACTCCCGGAATCGTTAGCATTCGTGTCGATGGGCCTACGGAAACAGAACCGCCCCAACGTTGGAGGAATACGATTTCAAAACGGCTCCAATAGACTTGGAGAACGGCGGTCGTGGCGCTCGTTTTTTCAAGAGAGTTTATACGCCTTAATATAGATTCTGACAAAGGTTGGTATGTTTCAAGAACCGAGTTCTTACAGAAACCGAACGTAATTTATATCTTCAAATAATATATTTCAAGTCAGAGATCCAGCTCAGAGTTTGAAAAGCGTCGTTTGTCTTAGAGGTCCAGACTTTGCACAGGAATTAGAGAACATCGATGTATCTAGAGCTTGCGATTTTCCTTATATCATCATCCAGTGTGCCGAATTGATAATTCCACGCAAATATCTGGTTCAAATAAAAATATAGGTGCACACGTACGTGTTTTGCATATCGTTACTTGCATAATTCATATCAGCTGCAGGCTCCGACTACTTCGTATAAATTCACAGAGAAAAGTGAGGTTTAAACATACAGCAACGATTGCTATCAATCCACCAGAGTTCACAACAAGCTGCTATTTCCATATAACGATTACTATGCTGCATGATAAAATACCTGCTTCGTTCTAATAGTAACAATTGTGTCAAGAATTACCATCGAATGTAGCATTCGTTATGAAAGTCATCAGGCGATATGGTGGAAAGTAGTCGCTCAGTGAAGGGCACGGTTTCATCCAAAGACCCACAATTCTGGTCAATAAAGCATTAGCAACCCAGTGATTATATAACTGGGTGATGCAGACCAGTTTTAGTATACCTAATAGCTACACCGCTATCTTTATGATCGAAGTTTTCACGTCCAGTTAATTAAACCTGACAGTTTATCTCGTAGCTTTCCCAGAGGTATATCGGTCCGGCGAAACAGCAATCGGATTAATGGATGATCGGCACTTACCTCTAACTATTAAACTGCGATCATGATGAATAATATAAAGCAATCGGAGTTTCTCCGACAATTTTGTTCGATCGTATAATGGGTTCAACTCGTACGGTCAATTCAACTTTGGCAACATTTTTGGGTAAACTTAGTAGAGTTTTATGTGAGTTTAACTGTTGCGACAGCGTGGCCATGTCGTGACAATCATAAGCGTACGTATTATCTTTGCCTAGATTTTTAATTTTTCAAGTTTTGTTCGATTGCCACTCATACTAATTGTCATCGACATTGAATATGCTCATCTTCGCCACTTTAGTTTCACACGAGTTTCCTGTTCTGGTTTCAGTCCGATACACAAGCATTCCTTAGAAATATTCAAATCAATGTAATACATTCTCCAGACCCACACGGTTTTTCTCCATATTAGCCGAACTGTGACCTTAGCGGGTAAAATACTTTTGCAAAACGAGAACCAGACCACTGAACTCAAAGTGGTATAAAGTTAGTTAGTTTTACCCGGTTGTGCACACTAAATAAGACTGGGCAGTCCAGATAAGTGGTATACCGCTGTTCTCAGTCTGATAAAAGCGACTGAATTATTTATATATTTTCCCGTATACAGTTGGGGGTAGAAAACATATTCCGTTAGATTGTAGTTACACACGTGCGCCGGTTTGAAGAGGGCTAGACAGGGAATGGAATGAATTGTTTAATTTATGCGAGAAAATTTAGCGGATCAATGAGTACGTAGATATAGATAGGAAGGTATAGATACCGTTCTCAGATTACTTAATTAAAGTTTTATCCTCGAAGGGTGATACCGAGCCTTGAAACGGGTCACTTTTTATCCACCCGTCAAATGGATTGCGATTATATAGCTATAGATATGCGAACGGTTAAAGCTATGGCAAAAGCGATGAACCCCATCTGGAACCACGGCGGGAATTTCTGATTGCTAGACCCGCAGGAACTACTCATCCCTTCTGGTCAGTCGGACTAATATCGCACATATTTCATCCTAACAACTTGGAGATAGCGAGTGGCCCTTAAATTGGACAATCGGGAGTTGGAAATGTGCAAAACACTCGGATTGCTCCGGACCCCATGTGCTAGATAAAGACGAGGAGAAGGAATAAGCCGAGATAATGAGAACCGACGAAAGTTCACGTTGTTAGAGTCAACATAAGGCGTGTTTTCAACCCACAATAATTAACGAAGCTCGCAATTGATATCGTCAATTTTTTAGCCCAATTTTCACGATATCGAATGCACTGCAAAACACTTTCCAAGATCGATCTCCAACCATGATGTGACCAGGGTGGTAAATTTATTGCCAAAAATGATCGAGATCTAAAATTAGCGTTTCACATACTCGTATGAGTCGAGCAAATATTGAACTAGTTTCGCACATACATCCGCTCTCGCCATGCCAATGAGAAACTTCGAGTTACTTCAACGTCGAGAGGTAGTTGTAGAACATACTCAAGTTCTATGTTCTATGTACGAGTAGATATATAAAGTGCACTGTGCCTGTGGGTGACGGAAGGGTGGTGTTAGCGGGTTGTTGTTCGTCGAAATTCAAGCCAGATAAGCAGCAAATTTCTCTCGACGTATTTCGCGGGAATGGAAAATCGCGATCTGCCAGAAGGCCGGACGATAAATCTTTGGGTAAAGAAAATACGTCGGCGAGGGGATATGCGAAGAGTTAAACAGAGTTATCGATTCGTTTGTAGGTTGGTGCTGGATTGGAATATCTCGGTGGTCTGGTTTCGCTTTGAAATTGCATAGATTCACGGGGATATCGAATATACAAACAGGTTGTCGTAAAATAAAAGAAATTGGCGAGTATCTCGCGATAAAGGCAGACAAAGGTCCCTCCAGATATTCCGAGGCTTTGTTCAAAGATAGTCGAATAAAAGTCTATCTTCAATATATCGGAAGTCCTAAATAAATTTGCTTCTTCAAGCCTCTTCCCGAAAGACTAGGATTTGCAATCGTACTCTCCTCTTCGCTTCCTCTTCGATTCTCCGCGAATCTCTGCGGGGACAAGATCTTCCCCCTTTATTCTATTTTTTCTTCTTTTCTGCCCTACCTCATAGAGCTACCACTATACCCGAAGACAAATAAAATTCAATAAAATCTCTGACAGAAAGTCTTCCGTTCCCCGTCTCGTTCTGCTTTACGTGGAGAATTTCTTTTCCTTTTTAATTTCCAGAGTATAATTTCCAATAGATGCCCGGTGCACTGAAATGGATCGGAAAAGCCAGTGATGCGTATATTTGTTGTATTCATGCACAGCTATATACTTATCTTAAGGATATGTATTAGACGCGTATACGTATGTATTTCGTCAAAGTGAAATCCTATTATGGGAAAGTTTTCCCGAAGCGTCAAGGGAAACTTTAGCATCGCTCTCGACGTTCTCTAAATATTTTGAATATTTAAAATTTCACGTTCCTTCAAAGGGTAGGTAGGCACCAGCTTCTGGTCTCACTCTTCTAGCGCGACGCTTCCAAAGCGATTTCATCCTTTATGTGTACGAGGAAAGACGAACCAGAAGAGGCAAGAAAAAGTATACTATAAAAGTAAACGCTCGAATGAATACTTTTCCCTCCGTACAGTGAATAATAAATATGTTTTCAAATGGAATTGACATCATGAGCCCACTCGCTGCGTTCAGACATATCATGGATTCCGAATACTCACGCGTTACTCACAGAGGGGCCAGTCCGTCTAGCCAAATCTCTTTAATCCAGAAGATGATAGAGGCATCTGTTAGCTGTCAACAAGGTTTTAATACAACAAGACGGTAGTATAATTAGGCGAATCACGAGGAAATGAAACCGCGTTCAAACACAGTGAGTCTGTCTTCTCTCTTGGTTGGTCTCTGGGAATTCACGACAGGTTAGATACTCTGCGAGAGATCATGGGGGCCCTGATAACACGACCGCAGCCGTTGCCAACGAAGAACAATATTTGCACCTTCAAATAGGTAGGTACACCTCGGTTTTCCAACCTGCTCGTAAACTCCTGACGTTTAAGGTGAATCGCGTCCGACGTGGGAATAAAAGGTATATAGGCAGCAACAAAAGGACAAAGAAGATAAGATTATCACGCGGCGGTTCTCGCTCGGTCTTTGCACTAAAAGCCATATCGCACGCAACCCCTTCGGCGTGGCCCGATTCTGCAGCACATTTATTGCTGGGCAGCTTCAGCTTCCGGTGTCGGATTCCACGCTTTAATTCCAATTTCTTTTTCCTTCTTTTTTCTGTTTTTTCGTGCTGCGAAAATCTCGTAAGAATGCAAATTAAAGGATAAAGGTATGGAACAAGCGCCAGCTTGGATCATGCTGACTACTTGTTTCTATGTAGTGCAGAGTCGAGATAAGAGACAGACTCGTTTCACCATTTGCAGTCGTAAGCCGTTCAAAGTGTTAGAGTATAAAGTATGTAGCGCTAGCCTGCCGCAAGGTACGAGATTTGCATAACACTCGGAGCTGGCTGTTCGAATCTCCGTCTCTGAGATGCTGGAGAGGATAGAATGGCGAGCAGATGTCCTAAGTGTAAAATATGGACAGCTAATAGAAGTAGACTAGTTAAGGAAAGTATGGGACATTCGCGTCACCCTGACCCTCAGATTTCGTTCATTCTTTTTTTCACGATTGCATTGAGTCTAAAAGGCGCCATAAATTATTTCTACATTTTTGCAAATAGCCCTTATTCAAATTCATCTTCTTTCTTGTCATGACAAAAAACGCCATTTTTTAAAACATGAAAAAATTCCTAAAAATCCATAATTATATGCGAAACATTTTATTAGTTTACTTACTTATGGTTGGTAGATTCTGATTCTCTGTTTTGAATCAAAGGTCCATAATTCGGATTTCGTTATTAAAAAATTGTCAGAAAATTTTCTTTTTTCTATTCGGTATCTACCCAGGGTGAACTGTTCTCGAAAATCTATCAACGTAGGATAATTCCCCCAAATTTGCAACATTTTCGACAATCGATACGCTCTGTACTCTACGACAAGCACTTTTTTGTGTGAAAAAAAAAAAAAAAAAACTGAGCCAATAGAATATTTCTTCAAGTGATTTTTACAAAATTATTCCCAAGGTGTACGTGTATCCCCTTAATGGCAGTTGGAGTTCATAAACGTTCCCTTGGGTCGAGGAAAAAATTCAACCGATGAAGTGAAACCGTCCCTCAGTTTTTTCTATTATGGCTTTTTTATTCGAGTGAAAATCGGATGGGATTAGTTCTGATAATAATTCCTTAGAGCATCCTTAGCCACGTCGGTCGCATCTCGCTGTTCCTCGATTGTAACAATTCAATGGTGAATTAATTGGCATGACTGCACACTGAAACACGTCTGAAACGTTTCTTGGTTCTTAAGTAAAGCTGATGGTCCCATCTTCTACAAAAGGATGGGTATGGTACGTACGTGACCGAAGACACTGAGAGAGTAAACATTCGAATCAACGCAGGATTTCGCCGTAATGAAGACTCGCAAATTTTAAAGTTGACGATTAAATGTTCTTCTCGTAGTTGCAGGTTGATGAAAATAATTTTACCTACTTGACTATTCAGATACGAATTGAAAGCCTAGATTGAATTTACGATCTGAATTACCGGTACGTCGTATGTACATATTGGCCTCCTTCAGAACGTGCGTATATCACTCGAAAGTAAGACAGATTTAGAAGGACCCAGACTTTCAGGAATATTCGTTCCGACTCGCGTTAAGTACTTGGAGGTACTTCTACACCGATGAAAATTTTAATTAAAGAGTAAAAATAAAAAGAGAGAAAAACGATTAATTCTGTTTTACGTAACATTTACAACTGTTTGCCTCGACCCTATGGCTGAAACTTGTACGAAGGGTGGAATGTAATAAAAAATGGATTGCAATAACCAGCAAGCGGTTTGGTAGGCGGGAAACAAAGCTGACTATTTCATTGTCAGTTCTTTTCTTCGGAGGTGAAGAATTCCGAGATTTGTGATATTGATTGCTCAAAGCTTTAGAGACTACAGGCTATCCGGAAGTCTGGCGAAAAGCGAGAGCTCACAATCGAACAACGATTTCGCTATAAGGAAATATCTCGATAGCTTTTAACGTCGAAACTCCAATACACAGATTTTTGTTAATAATATTTAATCCCAGATAGAAGATCCGGAAAATTAATATGGAAAAGACTAATCGATATGCAGCTATCATATTTTTACTAGGAAGTTGAAAAATTCCAATCAAATCGTATGAATCTGGTGTACGTGAGCCTAAAATATTCGTTTTTTAACTTATAAAAAAACAAAAATGAAACAGTAAAATTTGGCTTGTGCTCAGATCCGCATCCATAACGTCATCACATGTCGGAAGTGAAAAAGAACGGATCTCCGTACTAAAAAAGTGAATACTTTTTCTACCCATTTTGTGGTTGTAAAGTTAGCGTAAATCGATCATTAATTAAATCGCCTTGCCGTTTGCCGGTTAATAAATGGCTTGTAAATATACACCGTCCAGCCTCGCTTGACCACAAAATCCCCCGTACAAAGGGGTCAAAAGTTCGTTAGGCTCTCGAAAGGGCGAGCTTTAGCTACCTACGTTATCCCGAGGATGTGGATAGCAGCTTGCAGACACGCAGGCGCATGGACGAAGAGATGGAGAGACAAGGAGCATCCACTCACAGAAGGTCAACTAATAGGCAAGGCTGGACCCTGTTATGGCTACTTAACACCAGGAAATTTATTTCCCTAGATTAGATTCAATTTCAGGCGAATTATTCTCGCCCTTTATGGAATACCTGCAGTTTCACTCTCACTCATTCCGTCCCTCGGTCCTTTTTCATTCTTCTTTGTCTGCATGAGGCGAAACGTCGATCGTGCTGATTCAACTTTGAACCACTTATCCCGATAATATATGGAGTGCAAGAAATTTGAATCCCGCTCATTTACGACACTGTGGCAAAACGAGGACTCAGTCTCCTCTCTATCCGGCGTGTCTTTTGTCTCCCGCTCGTCCATCGTGTTTCATTACAGGAGGCCAAGTGCCCAGGAGAATGGAAACCCCGGGGAGAGAACGACGAGGAGAGAGAACGAGACAGAGGGGAAAGAGATGAAAGGGATTTCGAGAGAGAGAGGGAGAGAAAGAGAGGACAGCTAGAGGAGAGATTAGCGACAAGCCCCTCACGAGTCTAATTGGAATGGGACTTTACTAGGATAGACGACCTACGCCATAGCAGCCCATGAGATTTTGTGGTTACACATACAGAGTCTAGACGGTCAAAGTTGGGACCTGGCATGATTACCAGAAACTATGTTGAAAAAATGAAAGACTGAAGGGTTTTTATTTTCGACAATTTTCGGACTCCTAGGCTTAATGGCATTGCCGGTCAATCAACGTTCAATTTGACAGAGTTGGACGCCGATTAGACTCCAGATCGAAGTTAGTTATTAAGCAAACAGCTTCAGCCCATTCGACCGCGTAGTACCAGGTATATGTCATTCATGTATCCGCAATTCCGCATCTCAAAATGCTAAAAAAACGTGAAACCAATCCTCTCCCTCTCAGCTCGAGACTATTTTTTGTCATGGACCACGCTGTCCGGATCCTCCCTTTGGATTGACAATCGCCATTTGGCGTCCAGAGACAGCTATTCATCTTTTCAGGCAGTTTAGGCCGAGTTATAAATGGCAGCGGGATACCCGGCTATATAGCTATAGATATGACAATGTGTCGGCAAAAACAACATCAAGGAACAATGTAACAGACAACAAAACGACGACGACGATCAGTGCAAAGAAAGTTTCAGCTCTGAAAGGTCCGCCAAGGATAGAAGGATAGAATTGCCACTTGTATAAGGTCAGACGCTAATATAACTAGCGACGAGGACACTGGAGCCCTTGGTGATTACTAGCCTGCTAGGGGGTGCTAAAGAGATTTTATCAAGCGTCTAGCACGCCATCTAGTGCATCGTCACGGGGTGTATACCTGTATGTTTAAAAATATCGAGATTTTATACTAGGTCGATAACAATAAGGTATACTGTTCCATTGTTTGCCATTTTTTTCGTTTTTCTATACAAAATGTTCATGTGAACAGAGAAAAAGTTCTGATTGAAGAAAAGAAAGGATCCGAGTCTCCGCGTTCAGTGAAAGAGCCATATTTCATGGCGAGTAGAGAAAGGGCAAATTGCAGCCTAGCCTTCGGTCCAGAATTTTCCTAACAGTTCAGTCGCGTCCTACGGCAAACTTTGTCCGGAGGAATTTTCTACCCATGAAGCTTTCGGTCCTCTGTCCCTCGTTAACTAAACATCGACATGCCCGACCATACGTGGTTTTACTACTCTGACCCGGGCAATCCGCGTTGCTTGTTTTAGTCGGACTCACGGACTCAATTGCTGACCGCACGCGCCTCTTTTACTGCTGTCACGCAGGGCTGACAATATTTGAACTTTTACTACTTCTCGTACGTATTTCTCTTTGAAATAGAATCGTGCGAAATGTCTTTCAGTCTTGTCTTCGTGGTCCTTACCTCCCCAACGATATACTGTCGTATATCTTCCGTTGACACTTCGTGACCCCGAAAAGCTTGGAATACGTGACTTCCTCGTGACAATAGCTCAGAATTTACTCCCCAATTGCGCAGGTGAACGGGATATTCATCTCACGTTTTATTATCAGCTCGCGAATACACACGATGGAAAATAGACATCGTATTTTGACAACTGTTGCTACTTCAATTTTCCCGCTATTTGCTGCACTGCGCCTGAAATATATTGGCCCGATGTCAAAAAGCTACGCGATTAGGCGGATGGTATGAAATGGGAAATCAGATCTCGAACGAGAACTTCAACGGTATTCCATCGTTTTATTCTTACTTACCATTCGACGAACGATCTTTAGCCGATTGTGAAATATTTTCAATGCCATTTTTCCTAAGGATTCACTTTACGTGTAGAAGCAGGCTCTTTTAGGTCAATTATCTGTGCGATTTCAGGTTCCATTAGCAACGTAGCCCAACAAGTTTTTTCTCACATTGTTCAGGAATTGATGTACCTTGTTTTAATTAGCTCGGGAAGAACTTCGATATAAAGTGCAGATTTTATATCAGGGCAAATTTAGAGCCCCACATCGCTAGTCAAGCGATTGAAATTCAAAATTCGCCATTACGTCGATACATGGATACATGAAAGTTTGAGTCTCCGTGATGGGTTCCATGGGGAAAATATCCCCGAAAAGAAGTGCCTAATCAGCGGCTCAGAGTGTTCTTTGACGTGAACGATGTTACAACTGTACGACCAAGTTCCAAGGTACTTTTTAGAGCTGAACTCCTTTTTAGATTTAGCTGAAAAATTTCGCATATTCCACAAAGTGAACGCGAGCAAAAGAGACTTTATAAACTTCTTTAGCAATCCGTATTATGTATGATTAATAAAAGGAAGCGGTGTTAACAATTTTCAAAGTGCCATAATGTGTTTAGATCATTTATACATTGGTCTTATGTCGCACTACGTACGTCGAGAAAATTTTTTGAGATGGCTATGCGTATCTAATACCAATTTATTCACCGACCTGTCGAAGAGTGTGATAATATCGTGATTGTTCAATGGTGGGTCGTTTCCACATCTGGCATGGCAGCTTGGTGTCGATATATCTCTGATGCGTATGTCACGATAGAATATTTTTGTTGATAGCATCGCGAATGAAATATCGAAGTATAAATAGGTAATAGCTTAAAGCCAGAATTTTTTGTATTCGGAATATGGCCAGAGAGAAAGAGTAGAATCATAGATGTCATATTCTGACGGAGTTAAATTTAGCGTCACTGATCTTGTTCGGAAATAAAATTCTGTCAGGCCCAATATACCTGTAAAGTATCGATGCCTCTTCTGTTGATAAGTAATATATGGAGGATTCTGAAATTTCACTCAAGGATACCCTCAATTAACCGCGAACTCATTATAGAAGTCGTTTGAGCTGACACCAGGCCTTTACAATTAGTGATATAGATTCAATTACTCTGGGCCAGCGACGTCTTAAATAAAGGGCCCACGAGTAGAACCGTTACAGTTATACTAGACTGGAAATATGAGTACGAATGAATTTAAACACCGCGTGCCATAAAATGAATAAAAAATTGTCATTTGAACACATAACGGCAATACGGTATCAGGATGGATTGAGATTCTGAAAAATAAGTTTTGGGCTTTTTGTTATTTCTTTCGAACGTTCAGAGAGCCAGAACTTAAACGATGGATCCATTCAGGGAGTTGAACAGGGCGTGGAAATAACTATACTGTTGATTGCTAATCATCGTTAATCACCCATCCATCATTCTGGGAACAATACGTTTATAACTTCCGGGATTTGAAGTGTTTCATCAGCTAATCAGCTTGGGACGGAATTTTGTCTTCATGTTTTTGAAGGTAAGATACAAATCTGGTCATTGGTATGCAATTTTGTTCTTGTACGTGCAGAGATGTGTGCGCGTTACGGAAGTCGAAAGAAAGAGAAATTTCGCTCATCGATTTTCTCGCACCTTTCCAATGAAAAGAATACCTCGCGCGAGACCTGAGGCACATCTGATTATTTTCTCTGCTGGCAGATCGGTGACGAAATTGTTTTTTAATTTTAAATTAATTGTAAGTTAATTTGCTTAGACACAGAATGTTTCTGTCATGTATTTCACTACTTTTTATAGCAATCTGAGGGAATCGCAAAGTTTGTGCCAAGTGACGCAAACACACGTTACACAAAATGGCAAGAATTATTAACCTCGATAAATTATTTAGCTTTCCAACCAGAGAGACTATGCCGAATGATAGTAGCAAAGTAATCGATGGTTGGCCCATACATCGACGTAACTCTATAGGTTTTGGCCTCATCTGGCGGACAATACAATCGAGATGAGCTGCGGGAACAAATCCCCGAACAGATCAAGAACTTCTATTTCATTTCCCGTTTATTTTCCTCACAATTCTAGCCATTTGTTGTAAACAGTCAGCGCAGCTCCATACGTGTAGTAAAGCTTCGACCTAAATTGCGGTCCAATAAAACCACGGAAATCGAAAAACGAAGCTTTTTTTTCGAATCTGACAGCGAAAGATGAAAATTTTACAGCAACTTGTCGCTAGGCTATTTTGAATCTTTCTTACAGATTCTATATTTTCATTTTTAAATTATGCAAAACCCGGCTTGGCTTGGTCAACTAGTTACCATATTTTGCACCAGTTTGCTTTTCGTAAGAGACCAGTGACCACTCTAAAATTTGTACAGACAGAAAGTGAGTAAATTTGTACATGAATCTTACAAGTCTTTTAATGCTTCTAAATCCTTTTGGTTCTTGGCTTAATCTCTACTGGTTTTTCATCAGTGAAGTTAAAAAAAAATTGAAGCTCCGCAATGTAATCCGAAATGCTACGATGTTTGCTTTGAGCGCACGTCTACTAATGAAAAGTAAATAAATATCGGTGGTCGGCGCTGGAAAGAACATTTATATTTGTGATTTTTGTCAAAATCTGTTCCCTTGTTTATTTGTTGAAACAAATGACTTCTTCCAAAGCTCGATTGAACAGATTTGATATTGTACTGTCTTTGGCAGTGTTTTCAGTTCTTCAAAAATATTTTTCCAACACCGTTTATGGAGGTTGTAAATTTCGGGAACGACTTTTTCAAAGGGCAATCTAACTTCAATTGAAAAGAAACCAATTCACGGATAAGGGTGGAATAATATGATCTAAAAAATGATATCCCTTGATGAAAGTTATATTTTTATGCTTTACTTCGAGACTAGATCCAAAAGAACTAAATATTACCTCAGCCTAATTGGCGCCTTTTCCCTCCACGCTTCACTGTACTGATGGACGTTACTTAACGAACTGAAATCTGATTGCCAAAAGTTCTCCTTGAGGATTAGACACAGATTTATGATTTTCAACCAGAAGGTAAAAGCTCGGGATTTAGTTTTGTTGGATTAGAGTAACTGAGTTACGCACATTGCATAGGATAAACTCCTTTCAACGGTATGTTATATAGTCTGAAGTTTAAGCCTCTCTAGTTATAACTAATCATGAAAATGAGTCACTGCCAATCTGAGGGAATGTGCGTGGTATATAATATTCAATGACAAGACTCTGAATTGAAATTATTAATTCGAAGAAGCGGTGAATCGATTTGTGGACGAAACCAAATCGGAAAGACCCCCTCGCAATCCATAACGAAATAAGGGAGGGTAGCAAAAAGTTTTGCCATTATGTGTGTATATATTTATGCTTTGTGTCTTTCCGCAGGCTGAATCCCGGAAAGAAACTTGGGACTAATCTAAAATTCTATCAGGTGTTTCAAAAAATTACTAAGTAATTTGTATATGCGGCTTGTGACATTGCGATACGCCCGATTATGCTGCTCATGTGTTCGGAGTATTAGAAAGATAATTTTACATATCGAATCTGCGTTACCTGAACGTTTTTATAGTCGCAAACGTAAAGAGTATCTTTCTGAATTTAAAGCCGGGTTGAAGTTCCGAATTTTAAAAGTTCAGAAAGGTAAAAATTCTCGACTCGTTTGAGACGGTTCCGAATTTTCAGAAACATTCAAGTCTAGAACATCGGAATTCTCAAAGGTCGGAATGCAAAACGCTCAAATCTCCGAAAGTTCAGACCCCCGGAAGATCAAAGACCCGAAAATTTCGGCGTCTTTCTCGCGAAGTAAATGATGAATAGGGTTTTTAAACTTTTTTTACTTCAAAAGGTACATCTCATTACGATTAATTATTAGTTATTAAACACTGAGTGAATACATGCGGGAATTTTAAGTTTCGGGGATTTGGCCTTCGGGACGATTAGTTTTTGGAATTTTGAACCACTGGCATTCTTCGTTTCAAAGTTTTCCAAATCAGCTTCGTAGACTCGGGTAAACACCTTGTCTAAGAACATGACTCCGTAATATAGAAATTCGGAATTTTTACCGCTCGGTACTTACAGCATTCCGAACTTCAACCCAATCCCCAAAATCCAAAATGTTTGTATCAAAAAATCATATGCAACGAATCAGCGGCCTATAGAATATTTTCTCAAAATTTGAAGAAGTTTATACAAACGACACAGCATGCAGCCACTTTTTTTGGCGGAATCAATCTTCATGTAAAACAAAGTCTGCAAAATCTTGAATAACTTTCAATTAGGGTAGGGTGGTGCGAAGGCGCCCAGTGTACAAGAGTACACTGTCACAAAACAGTTTTTTGCGGCTAGTTCAACACCGTTCCTTACCCTATGTCTTAGCTGGTGAATAAGATATTTCTTCATAGGGTACCAGTGATTCAAAAGACAAAAAAATAAGAATAAACATACTGAGCTGTGTGATGAAAAATTTGATCGCTGAATCCACAGGTGAATTTTTCCGTACAATTATACTTGCTTGCCTATTTGCCAGCTAAATGAATAATGTTTCAGATTAATTTAATCAATGCGTGCACGTGGCTGGCCGGGCCACTCAAAATGCAAATATAAAAACCTTCGCAGCGTGCAAATACTATGCAAAGAAGCTTTAAATATGAATGACTCGAGGTTAAGGAGTAGCGTAAATATGAAGCTAACGATAACCCAAAATCTGAAACACTCTCTTTCTACTTACACCTTGCTCGTAAAAACGGAAAGAACTGTAATGGGGGTACATCTGGGCCAAAAAGCCAACCTAAATAATGTATGCGCATTGAGGTATGCACAATGCCACGCACCACCCTTGTACTTTGATGATCTTACCGTCTATTGAACCCACGTTATTTTAAAATTGAGAAAATTTCAGGAAAATTTTACTACCGACGACACCGTGTTTGCGAGGTTAAAAAATATCGGGATTTTTTGACATGGTATTGGAATAAATTGATGCGGTAGTACACCAGCGATACAGAAGTAATAGAGAAGTAGCACCTACTTTGGGCGAGATTAGGGTCGACTCCAATTTTTCTACATTTCTTGGAGCCGACAGAATTTTTACCTTCATGTACTTTTGAAATTCGGAACTTCGACCCGGCCCCGAATTTTGAATGATAAAAGCCAGACCTTATCTCTATGTATTCCACAATATTCGCTTGAAATTTCGAAAAGTTTTGATGAACGACGCGGCCTGTACCCTGCGGCGACCACTTTTTCTTTGGCAGACTCAATCTAAATAAGGCGAGGTCTATAAAGTCCTAAATAATTTCAAATTATATCTTAAAATACAAGTAATCAGCTGTGATGAAACTCAGGCTCTAGAATACTTCTTCAACAGTTCAAATGTTGATATTAGAGATAGAAGCTGACGAATTTCATTAATTTTTTGCTGAGTGAAAACAGGGCAAAAATTAGGAAACAATATCACCATGTTTTATCGGTCTCAAATAATTTCTCCAGTTTTGGTCCCAAATACTTTTTCAGTTTTTTCATTATTTCTCATTTTGCTAGTTATTTGTCTCTTGCATTTGAAAAAGTTTGCTCTCAAGTCTATACTCTACTTGAAATATTAACATCAGTCGGTGACACATACAGAAATTATTGGCACATTACGCATGGGCAATATAGAACTAATCGCAACGATAAAGGTATGCCTATCCCACAGCTGTCACAAGAAGTGTGGAAATATTTCCCGTAAAATTCTATCCTGGAATAAAACTCGACAAACACAATGTGGCGAAGAAATAATCAGTGTTACCACGCTATAAATCTATGATAGTTCAAACAAGCCAAAATGGTGATGAAAGCGGCGGATAAAAAAATTCCACAATCAAGATCGAGCCGAGCAGACACTTTGTCTCGTAACACTATTTTACCTCCCTATATACCTAAATGCGTACATATGACGATAAATATTCAGGAATAATCACTCGAAATCAGAATGGCTTGGCATGAATAATAAAATATTATTATGGTTCTAAAATTTTCAACTTCTTTTATATAGTCAAGTATGGATACTTGTCGATTGGGGTCTCTGTGACTTCTTTTTTTTCTTCTATTTCTCATTTCACCGAACGGGCTATATGACGTGATTCGCAGATATAATATGCAGTAGAAAAACGATTCTCTTTCGATCTATAAATTTTCCTTTCATGATACGAATCGGCTGCGTGAATCGCAAAAATCCATATGGCATGCATGCGATATAATTATCGGGAGTATAAAGCTGCGATTTCCGCCAAGCTTTCGAGGAGTCGTATCATTGAATTCTTCAAATCAACCTCTGAATTAGTTTTTGTATACATCAAGTCTGTTTGCTATCTAATTTTCGGAGAATTTTCCTCAACTAGAGATTTCCTGATTCCGTAGCCACATTTGATAATTGAGATACTATTCACCGTGCACGAAAAAATGTCGGGGGAAAGAGTATAATTCGACATGGGGAGAATTTCGTACTGTTTTTGGCGCGAGTTTCTAAAATCAAAAGTAGGGCTGTCATCGCATACTCAATTACCTCGAAAGTTAGGTAATAAAATTTAGAAAATAGCTCGGAGTTCGTTCGCTTGAAAGTGGCGTGAATCCGCCTTATATAAATTGATGAATTCATGGAATCCAGGAAATTATAGTCGGCCCTAAACTCCTTTTTAATAATGCCCTACCTACATACGCTCTTCAGCCTCGATTCTTTCGCATAGCGCGTATTATACGCAATCGTTACAGCTCGCAGTAGAATACATATTTAATAGAAGGGTGAGGCGAATGAATCAATAGTCCCGCGAGCTCAACACAGAATTCGTGTCTACGTAATTAAAAATACGTACACGCTATTAGCTATATACAAAGCGGTGGGCTGACCGGCGCACCCGTGCATTAATTATCCTTTGAAAAACATGCATCGTGTTTTGAAGCTCAGGAAAAAGCCTGCCCGTATGAGAATTATCGCGTATTAATTCAAAAATCAGTAAAAATTTGGGGAAATTTTTTTCAACCGGAAGAAAACAAAAAAATAAAAACCAAACGAAAGTCAAACCATTAGCTGCTTCGAACCGAAATTCAAATCATATTATGTTTGTTCCACGTGTACTTCGTCGCTGTATATATGAATTTTGAAACGGGTTATTGCTCATGGAGAATGAACATACTTTTGGCAACAATAACCCCATATATTACTGCTCAGAGAGTCTGTAATTCATGGCCTACGGATCGAAGGATTTGACAATGGTAAAAAAACTTCAAAAATATGAAAATAGAATTCAATTGATATCACTTTTTCTTCTTAGTTCTTCTTTTTCTTGTTCTTCTTCTTTTTTTTTTGCAGCGTATCTGATTCTCGTGTTACTTTCTGATAATGATGTATCCGCGTGTCACCAAAGGCGACGATTTTTCTTTTCATGAACATTTAACGAATCTAGCTTAAAAGAGATCCGATTTTGTTAAGAATTTATTGTTCTATATAAAAAAACGAAAAGGGAGGGATTTTATTATGTCCATCAGAGATACTCTACATATGGGCCATTCCGCATCGCCTCAACCACAAGAGAAAATAATATTAAAAAAATCACAAAATTTTAACAGATCAATATTTTTTTTTTATGGATAATATTAAATATTGATAAACAGGGCAAATGGATAGCATTTCTATCGGCAATGCTTATTTTCTTGTCATATTCTGGAAACAAACCAGAATGTTAGAGAAAATCTTACTTATGGTAATCGCAATTGTCGGAAAGTTATATGCAGAGATAATTGGTTTCAAAAATCTTGAAAAATCAAAAACCCGGTAAAAAAATTCGAATCCCATGAAAATAAAAATACTCAAGACTCCGTCTATCCATACAGAATTCGAGGATATTATGTCAGTGATGATATCGAGCATCGTTCCTTTTAAGAATAAGAAAAAAAACATATATATATATATTCGATGATTTTGCCCTGAAACCTTGGTCAGAATTACTCAGTTAAAAATGAAACCGAGCATGTGGTTCTTAAACGTTTAGCAATGCTATTAAAAGACAATGCAAACGAGCGTCTGAACACTTTTCACTGTTGAACAATTCTGTTCATCGTATAACTCGTTTTGCATATAAATTCATAATGAATAATAATTTTCATTTTCAAATTCTTCGCAAAGATTTACGTATGTATAAATAACTTTTGTCCGAAATCTTTTTTCAATCCAATACTTAGTCTTCGATATATTTCTCCTCTCCACTAATACATCATGGAGCTGAAAAGTTGTGTGTACCCTCCTCTTAAATCTGAATAAATTTGAACCTTATAGGCCTTAAAAAACCGCTGATTCTTGTCTTTTGACATTGTCGTTACGTTCAACCTTTCCCAAGATATCACAGTGTTCAAATGAAAAATAAAAAAGCTTGAGACGTATTCCGTAAAAAAAAAAGGATGAAAAAATTTGTAATTTTTGGGGATTTTTTTTTTAGTGACTGAAGTGACGCGGCATGGCCCATTTGCGTTTGTATTCGGGCATATTAAGTCACGGTTATTAACGTTGCCCGTCATCAATTTTGATCGTCGATTTTCATCCCTGGTGTAATTACACCGGACATTTTCCGATCCGTATAACGATAGTCCGAAATTTTATAGCCTTTTGATATAACGAGGGGAAAAAAAAAGGAATTTTTCAGAGATGAAAAAGCCGCGGATCAGTTATCCTGTCACTCTCGTACCGACGATTATTTTCCATCCTTGGTCGCGTAGATTTAGACTACGTGATTTACGATACATTTCTACACTGGCTGCGTACGTGCGTGCGAGTCTACGTAAAATATATATATATACACCCTCGAAAGTGCGAGTTTAGTGATAAATTATTCAAGGGTTCTTCTTCGGTGTTTTACTTCAGTGCAGCCGTCTAGAGCCAGGATCTTAACACGTCAGTTTATGGACAAGAAAAAAAGTTCATTCATGTATTCCAAAATTTGACAGAAAAAACTGTGCTGCGTCAGTGATTTCTGCAGCGCCCAGAAATTCTAAAAATTGATGAAAATGATGAAAAGGCTGAATGTATGAAACGACGTCTAATTACAGCCCTAATTTCTGATTTTCTCTCGGAAATTAGGTTCATAGAAAATTCTTTTTGCAAAATATCAAAGCTTCCCGAAACATTCCCTAATTTCTTTACCGCAGGGAACATTCCGCCCGGAGTGCAATTTTTATGTGCGCCAGTTACATCCTCGTAAAAATCGAGCAGCCATTAACTATTCACTCCTGTCGACCTGGGAGGCAGTATCACAGCTTGCAGGATCCGACTATAGTTGGATGCGCCTAAATATACGCGAGTCTCGTGCCCGAGTGTGACTTTATAATTCAACAGTGCAACAAGTTAGGCAACAGCTGTTTCAATAGAATATAGAACACTGAACAAGTAGATACAGTCATTTGGGCGCAATGCCAAGTCTGCGTTCTCTCTCGTCTTTAGACTGGCCGTTTTCCGTCGTTGGGTTCAACCTTCTCCGTTTCTCCGGCCCAAGTTGCCTTATATTGCCTGAAAAATCGGGGCTCATTTTGCGTATACAACGTTAAATTACGAGGTACTTTCGTGCAAGGAAATTAGGGATCGGAAGACCGGATCTATTATCATGCTGCAGCGGGGCGAAAGTTCGTGATTAAAATCATATTGCATTCTGATGTCTCAATTAAAGACGGGTTTACTTTTCTCATCGTCGTATACCGGGGTTGATTAGCTTAACGCGGGTCTCCCAATTCCCTCCGTTAATTTTTCGAAAATATACTTTTGCCACTGCAAATCGATTTTCAATTTAGACGCTAAATTCCATCGGCGAGATTACTGCCCCATTTTAATCGCGTAATCTTACTGATCCCAGTTTCCCCATGAAGTGATAATAATTGCTTGTATACGAGGCCGGAGGAGACGGACGAACCGCGAGTGGAGCTGCGGGTGAAAAAATCTCTGGTAGGTAAGTTTTGACGACTTTTATCTAGCGTTTTAATCATCACTTACCTCCCACATTAATTAAATTAAATAATCCACACGGCTTACGATATGCGCTAACTTCTTTTTCTCTAATAAAAACTTTGCTAGGGAGTTCTGGGCTCGAATTTCTCTAATAGAGGCGAGACCCGTCAAACTCTGAAAGCTCTGTCGACCGTAATGTTACCCGGCTAACGTAAGTAGCGAAGGTACTCTAGAAGTACTGGCTAGCCGAGCGACGCACTTGCGAATTACTCTGCCGCGTTAAACTGTACCGAGCTTCTCCTTAGCTGAACGGCTAATTACATACATGTGTGTGTATATAATAGTTGCGCAAATTGCCAAGTATAACTCGGATATTCGAGTAGATTATAGAAAGTTATAAGCCATACGAAAGTCCTCGAAGCGGAGGATGGAAGGGAGAATAGTTTTTTTTAGAATCACCCCGCACGTGTCGATGAAGGGTTGCGTTATGACGCGTACGTATGTACGTACGTGACTGCGGTCAGAGAACAGTCGTTCGATCATACGTTCTACGAATACATATAGACAGGGACCTACACCGGGCAAAGGATATCCAATATTGAGACGAGGGAGGAATTCGAAAAATTTTTCTTTCATCGTCGTCAATATTTGATCGAGTGTCGATCAGCCAGAGATAACATGTATGGGTACATGTGCGTGGCTCGGACTAGTGTAACTATGACACGTATGAAATGTGGATTAATAAGTGATAAGGAAGTTATATGCGTACCTCAGAGGTGTAGGTAGACCGGTACAGCGCGAACCGAGTATATTCAAGGGTTGAGACATACACCGAGCTGGAAATAAGGACCTGAATGGTCCTTGGCCCTTATTATTTCTTTAGAATTTCGCTCACAATTATTATTCGTGAATGATTATTCCGCTGTAGTGTATCATCGATTATTATCACAACCCACTACTCACGCACTGTTTTAACTGTATGCCTACGGGATAGAACTCTTTACTTATTTTCTAAAAAAAAGTACAAACTGAGGTTCCGCTATTTTTCTCTTTTTCTTAAGAACACGCAAGCGATCTACGGATCATCGTCTATCATCACACGTATTGCATTTGATCAATGGACAGTATCTTGTCTCCCTTATTTATTCGATCGACAATTATTTGCCGAAATAATATCACGTGCCGATTAAGTTTTCATTAACAAAAATTGACTCTCATCAGCTGCGAGTATATCGAGCTATCAGATTCCTCGATAACTGAACGCAATAGCTGACGCAAAGTCGAACCGTTGACTGAAACGGCGGCGACGAAGACTAGGGGTGGAAAGCTTTGGTGGCGGTGAGGCGATCCTGCGATCCTGCGCGTCGCGGTGCTGTTAAGTCCCGTCCACACTGCGCGCCTAAAAATATCTGGTCCTTGAACATGTATACATAGGTATACAATTTTTCATTTTCGCTATTTATTCCCCCCCATGTACATAGGTACTATTTTTAATCCCGTTTGTGAAAGCGACGTGATCCTGGCACGGATCCTGCAGCTAACTTAAATGGACTGGTCGAGATACGACTAAGCCTGGCTCGCACCACTAGCAGGACCAAAAAGTGTCTCTATCTTTTATTCATTATTTTTTTTCTCTTCGGCCGCCGTTTTTTTCCGACACAGGGATGATTTCTGGATGTGGAAATTAAGCGGTTCCACGACGTGATTGACTGGGGGCTGAATTTTCGTGAGCTGGTGATAACGAGAAATAGATTTTTGTGTCAAACTATTCAGCTTCTATGTCTCAGAATAGAATTTTGTTTTCTCCGTTTTCTTTTCTTTTTCTTTCTTTTTTTTGTTATCAAAGTAAAACGATACTTTGAAAACAAGTCACGAGACTATTAACTCGAACTCTCATAAATTTAGGAAACTTTCAGAGAGCTATACGTTACTTATCTTTCAATCCTTCATCCGTACTTGTTCCAAGAACTTTAAACGGATTTTTCTCCCTGTATTCTTTCTCGGTTATATCACGTCTCTTCGACTTGTTAGAAAATATCTGTAAAGACCAGACGACTCGAAAGAATATAAACTATTTATATTTAAGCAACACCGTGTTCACCTTTCCAGAAAAAAAAAAAAAAATTTCGATAAGCCATTAAGCGTCTAGGACTTGGCTATTTTGAAAAGAACTTTGCACCCTTGCATGGAAAGAAATTGAATTCACAAAAAATAATTGAAACATATCCCGGCCAAGTTTATTCGCGTCGGTTTATTCTGGTTAAACGTTTGTCTCAGGATAACTACGCTTGAATAATACTGTTCCGAGTTAATCGAGTCAATTAGTTGGCAACTTTGAAAATAAAGCCAAAATTAGTTTATCACTGAAATATTTTTCTAATTTTCTCCGAGTTCTGGGTAAAGATTTTCAAATTAGACCCACGCCCAGCTGGTCGTTATTAAATAATTCCTTAAAGTCTCAGAGACACTCAGCGGTTGCCTACTTTGCATCTAATCCCCTTTGCAACGTGAATCAATTAACCGTGTCTCTGTAATTGCTAATTTAGTGCCTACCTACCTTAACGGTTTTGCTGACTAAGAAAAAAAAAAGGTCCTGGTACCTACTGTATGCAAAACGTGTCCTCGCATATAGGTTCGAGCCTCATAGTGTTCCGCTCTTTAGTGTGCGTAGAAATCCTGCCTTTCGAGGATCCTCGGAAGAAGGATACGGGACACAACGCGAGTGGAGAAGTCTGCCTGCCAAATAACCAGAAGCCGAGGAATTTGCCGCAATTTTCTCAGGCTAACCCTGAGGCTTTTCTACAGGGAGGATCCGCCGGGCTAAGATGACGTAGGACTTCACTTTTCTTTCCTTTCTCGTTCCTCGTCCTTCTTTATACTCCCCATACCCGGAATAGGTCAGATTTTGCATACTGATTACCGATTACTTACCTGTCTCGAGTATAGCTTCAAGGACCAAACCTGAGCCTTGGCCCTTCCTACACCACGACGTTTATACAGATTCGCGGAAGGATTTGAGCGACTCGATACTTTTGATTAAAAATTCGGTACGAAAAAAAAAAAAAAAAAAGGAAAATCCTTTTGATAAAATTATATCTTCGTATTTTGTGATTTGATAAGTTTGACCAATTTGTAAAAGGCTCGTGTCGTGATCGAGCTTTACGAACAAAACGCTTCATTTGAACATGTTTTATCTGATTATCATTTTTCGATATGATTTTCGACCGAAAGTTGTTCCTCTTTTTTTTTTCCTCCCCCTTGGCGCGCACCCGCATCGCGTATTTCGAATAGATCATCAAGAGAAATATTTCCTGTTTTTTATTTCGCGAACCTTCAGCCTGTATTCTGTCCACCCCTAGTGACGGTACAGAGACGAGGAATTTCTGCCTCGACAAGCGAATAACCAACGGGGAATTTCCGGCATTCAAATTATCTTAAATATTCAAACTAATCGAATCGAAATTCGAACTGCAATTCTTAATTCATTCAATAATCGAGTTACTCAGAATTTATAACCATCTTGATGCATCCTTAATGCCTGGCTATTTTTCATATCATAATTTCTCAGCAATTTTCAAGACCTTGACACTAACAACGTTATTAATCCAACTTTTCAAGCATTGGAATCAGATTCTTTCAGACATTTATGCTAAACCGGTCGAATGGCTGCAGAAACGAGTCGTTTTCACTCTGTCAGTTCTTTTTCATGAAAAGTTACTGCGCTTGTAATCCGGACTTTAATTCATATGAAATGAGAAATTCCGTAGTCCATATAATCCATACAGTTACACGCGTGAAATCGGCGTTAAAAAGTTGGAGGATCGTAATGCGGGCGAACAGAAATCACCCGGTGTGTTCTACACATTCATATATTTGCTTTACCCCCGGGGGATTGCGAGTTAAAGCATACGATGACCCGTGAAAGCAGCTTTCGGATAAAAAATTGAAGCTTCAGTATACTTTCCCTAATCGTGTCGGGGAATTTGAAGTATGGGGGATGCGAACGAAACAGTGATGGATCCGGGTGGTTTTACAGTCTTCTATATCAATCTCCGCGATTGATACCTTGCGATCATCGTTCCAATCATCGATTAGTACAGTCGATTAGAATCCTTTCAAAATTCGAGAATTATTATCGTCAAACGTTCATCCCTGTTGTACACGATGTTTGGACGTGATGTGTTGCAGGATTAAAACCCTGGGACAGTTATCCGATGTTTCGTAGAAATTACAAGTCCGCGTTTTATCTGTCAACGAAGTGGTTGTATATCTTGATAAACCTTTGTGAAAATCACGGAGAATTTTCCTCACTTGAGATCTATACGTCCGGTGACATACATCGATAAGAATTCTTTCGTCGAAATCGAAGGATGTCTAAAAAAAAAAGAAGAATTTTCGAGCTTTATTATACAGATCACCGACGTGTCTCTCATCTTTTTTGCGAACTGATACTATGCGGATTTCTTCGGATAAGGAAGAAAGGAATATTCACCGAAGGGAGGATATCCCGTTCTCCGTATAACATTTTAGCTAAAAGATATCGATACAGTATCGGGAGTAACTGATGCTTGTATTTTTTCACTCTGAACTAAACCGGAGCGTAGGTTATACCTGTGTTCTGTTTTTGTACAGTTTTCCTTCACCCAGTCATCCCTAGACTCCACATACACATTCGAGAGCAAAGATCTTTACCATAAAATTAGCGAAGTATATGCACATACCATAATATTCACGTCCAAGATATTTTATCCTCAACAGAGCGAGAGTGAATCTAATTAAAGTGTATGCTGGAATATTTCCCTTGGGTTGAACAGAATTATAATTTAATGAGCGATTTGTACACGAAACAGAGGTCAATTCGTTTGATTGTCTATTCATTATTAGAGATCCATTATTCCCTGGATTTAAATTCATAAATTAATTAGAGATGATTGAATGGTTTTAGCAACTAGTTCCTGGAAGATATCTAGATGCAATTTCATACTACAACGCTTCATAAAAGAATTACAATTTCCTTTACGAACTAGTTTTTTTAATAGGAAATCGACGATGTGCAATAGCTGGCGAGTCCGATACAGGATGCTTGCTTGATCAGCCATCCAGCTCACTATCGACTTTTAAGTTTACGTTTTTTTGCTAAAATTCGCTCATATTACAATATAGGTTTAATCAAAAGTTTCTAATATCGAAGAGCACTGAATCAATCTTTCAATTTCGTCATAGGTGATGGGAGGCTGTAATTGTTCATTCGATATCAATCGGGTTGATGTTAACCTGAGAAATTTCATCGAAACTAAGTATGATATTTCCTAAAAATTCAAGAAAACGAACTAATTTGGAATTTGCAGAGAACTCAGTCTGTTCTTGCGATTTAATAATTAAAATGCTTAGGTAATAAATTATAGATCACGTTCTTTTTTTCTATTTAGCTACTTTGGGATAAAATTAGGAAACTTACTTGTTAGTCACAGGAGCCGATTAAGCTGTATGGAAAATTGAATGAGCGATCAATGAACTTCATTATTTGCCTCTGAAAATTTCTGGAATACCAACCTATGCGAATGCATACGCATGCTATATTTTTCTGCAAACTGGACGAAGACCAGAGAATCGTAACAGCCGAGCGAGAAATTTATTTGGTTTCTTCGAAGTTGGAAAAATCGCGTACTTTCGAGTCCGCGAGTTAGTTGGTTCACTCTGCCGAACATTTGGGACCCGCAGCTCATGCAATTCTCTTATGCCGGGTGATATAGTGTACTTTCAGTCTGGAATAGTAAAGAGAAATGGAAAAATAGGGCAGGCAATTGGGCAAAGGGAAAACACCCGTTCGATAATAAATATCTCCAGGCTCTCCGCTGTACAAGGAGTAATTTCGACGAACTGGACCTTTGATGGGGCTGGAAACTTGTTATGTTTTTTTTTCTTCGAAGTTAGACGAAGTAAAAGCTCTCATGTAGTGAAGTTTATTAGCGTGATTAGTGGGGCACTATAAAAGCAAGAGAATGCGAGAAAAAAAGGAAAGAAGGAAAGAAGAAAAGGAGTCTTTAAAACGGATCCTGTGCGAGTATCAGATTACTGGATGTTCGCGAACTCTCTTCTGGTCTGTTTCTCGCACAGCAGATTCGTACGTGACAAAAAGCAATTTATATTTTATCACAAAGCTGGTAAAACAATAAATTCAACGTCGCTTATCGTTAAATGTAATCCGTATTGTTTGGCGCTGGTGTTTCATCGCTATTACCTGAGACCTGAGTTTTATCTTCGGGCAGAAAGTTTCGGTAATTACGACGATGGATAAAGCGGAAAACACCTTTGGGACTCCGGGAGCAGCATGGACCAGTTATTATCGTGGAAAAACGTTAACCCATCGGACGACGAGACGCGACCAAGATCCCTCCTGTTGAGCTTGACAGCTAAACGCCATCAAAGCAAAATTCTCGCAAAGTAAAGGAAAAAGGTTAAATAAAATAAGGTTTGCCACACATTTTTACACTCAGCTTTGTGGCGCGGCTGCAGTAACACCGTACAGTATCCGACTCCCAAAGCCGGGCTTAGGTTTATGACGTCAATATTGGCTCAGCGTTTATTTCTATCGTTTTTTATCAAGTTCTTTTCTGCTTTTTTCATGTTACGTTTTTTATTTCAACAATTTTCTTACGCTCCGCGGCAATGTAAAAAATAAAACTTAATTCAGAGGCACGATCGAAGTCGTCAAACCAATTCTTCTAGCTGTATATATACTTATTCGTGAACGAGAACAAAGAGCAAACTTGTCATAAGTCAGAATCAGTAGAGTAGAAGAATTAAATTAAACCAGTACGTCCAATTTAGGGAACTCCGTTCTCCTTGTATACAGGGTGAGTTTTCTCCGGGTCCTCATCTGCGAGGAGTTTCGACGTGCTGAGACTCCGCCTTCTCCTATTCGTACTCGTTCTGCATTTCGGAAGTGAAGAAATTTTTAGATGAGGGTATCTGCTCTAGTGCGAATAGAAGAAGGCGGAGTCTCAGCGCGTCGAAACTGCTGCCAGATGAGACCCCGAGAAAACTCACCCTGTATATTTGTATACTCCTCAATTTCGTTTCACGGATAAAAACTGCAGGGATTAGCCTCGTAACTTTCTAATCTTTTGACAAATTTATGCGAAAAAGGCGATTTCCATTTGCTGTTATATCGCGACCTTAGTTTCTGAAAGTTGACAAGAAACGCTATAATCGCCTATACCTCAGGGAACTAATAATTCTATCATGGTATTAATTCTGCATCGTGAAGGTTTGCTCAAGTTCTGAGAGTAACTTTACCCGCTACCACATTCGCCGCTTTCCTACCTTTGCAATAAATTTTCATTACTAAAACCGTGATATAACCTACCCAACGTTAAACTTTAAGCAGCTCCATTTCATTGTCAGTATAACTTAACTTTTAAAAAGTTATTCTTTCCGCTAATTTTTTCAACCAACACTGGAGCTTCGTGTGCAGTCTGTGCGAAGATTTGTCTTTCCTGCGATTTATATTTTATTTTATTTTTTCCTTCTTCTTTTTTTGAAGCAAATACGCTCTTTTATAACACACGAAAAGTTATACCATGTACCTACCTACGCTTATGTTCTGTGTACGAAAGAGTTTCTCGTAACCTTAGCGGATTTTTGAATCGGGCATCGCCGTTTGGAGGGCGAAGAAAACTCTTTTAAAATTCCACGCCTCTGGGTAAGCATGTAATAAGCTTACCTTTGTTTCATATTAATTAATCTCATTAATGGGAATTGAATATCTGGATTTACCGTACGGATTTTTGCCACTTTTTAACCATCAAGTATCATTTTATTATTCTATAAATATATGACGTACGATAGCCCTTCATCACGTCGCTCGGAGTTAATTATTTGCATATGACGAGGTTTGACCTTTCAATCACATGCCCCGTAATTTTATGTTCGTAGAAGCATGCCATGTTATCCCTTTGATATCGCGAAATAGTTTATCGTAGTTATACGGGGTACGAATGGTGCGGCGACAGGCCGTCGACAACTTTGATAACGTATCAAAGTGAAGTTGTCTGAAATTTTCATCTCCAAAAGACCGCCCTGGATTATACATTTCAGATTATATTCACAAGTTCGGATTATACTCTGTTAATCCTACATATGAAATCACTTCGTTTCACGCTTCCAAAGCTTCCGTTTCAACGTTTCCCTACGTTATTCTCCCGCGGAAATCATTAGGTGCACATCGACGTTACTTCATACCCTTAGGACGAATATTGGGAATACTGGAGCCGAATGATCAACCTGGAAACACGAGAAGCAGGACTCATTCCTGCGAAAA
This sequence comes from Rhogogaster chlorosoma, assembly GCA_944452935.1. NCBI lineage: Eukaryota > Metazoa > Arthropoda > Insecta > Hymenoptera > Tenthredinidae > Rhogogaster > Rhogogaster chlorosoma. Next base: position 28,195,852 of record OX101797.1, read on the forward strand.
TTTTACCAATTATCTGCCCGCGAACTACCACTTGTGTTCGCCAATTGAACAGCAAACTCTACTTTAATGGCCGTTAAAATTCCACGAGAACTACAGGAAAGCAGGAACGTTCTAACATTGTTCACCAAATTTGTACGTACCTCTAATTATGTGCTAACGGTAAACTAACTCTCGGGGATATCATGTGCTGTACACACACATATTTGTGTATAGGTAGGATCCTAAGCGCCAAGGGTATTTGCAAAACGGGTAATAAATTTGCACCAGCGACAAGGGTGATGAGGTTGACGAGGATCTCGCTGCTGGCAGACCCACAAATCTTGCTGGGAATATGATCGGCAACTCTCCCATTCTATTTCCAAATCGTTTCATACGTCTATCCGTGTCTTTTGACTCCTCGTTTCTCTGGTTTCGGAGGAAAAAGGAAGTTATTGTAATCAGCCCGAAAATAAAAGGTCAATTTTCACAATTTTGGTCTCAATCGACGACAAAACTTGCCAAACTTAGAATTGATCAGATTTTGACTTCGATCAGTTCGATACTTTTCGAATTATTCAAACAACAAAACTCTGAAAAATAAAACAAAAATGACAATAACTTGAGAATGGATGAACGGATTCGAATGAAAATTGGTATCCTGAAGTTTTTCAGGTCGCTGATCACAAATCTGGAGGCAGGTTTGCAAAATTTAAATTCGGCGCATTCGGTATGCTAAAAACGAGTTTGAAAACGGGAAGTTCAAAGGTGGCGCGTGGTCGGCCAAAACCCGCTTGTTCTTTGTGTCATTGGATTAATTTTAAGGATTCGGATCGATTAAGCATTGAAGTGCTAAAAACTCAGCACATGTTTCTTTCACATGGAGGAATACCGTGGGAATGAAAGGATCGAGAATCCACCGTTTTTTGGAACAAATTGTCGCGAAGATTGAAACGTTTTTTTCTATTGCCAATAATATCGTGACTATGATTCGAATTTGTATCATTTGACATACCTAGGTGTTTGATAGCTATCTATGTACGCAGACAAAGAAATGATAAATTTCCAATTTTGTGTAAAAAAATTATTCCAGTGATATATGGTCTATTGGTTTTGCAGGTATCCGAGATTGCCGATCATTCATTGCATGACAGAATAACATTTCTTGCCACGTATTGAATATCGATTCTCAATTTTTTCTTCTATACTTAGTTCCTTCGAGAATTCATTGCCAACGAATAAACTTTGTTTCGGAATACATCGATTTTTTCTACTTTAAAAACGTCGAAAGTTTAGTTGGACGAAAAATTCCCCTAAGTTGTAAGAATTCTACCTTTCATAGATCGGGAGAAACAGTGATTCGAAAATTCGCGTTATCTTCTATCGAAATCATCGTATCTTGAAAATTACATATGGCATGCGCGAAATCAAGCGATGAAAAAGTTTGGTAATTTCATGTTCTTTTCCGTAAAAAAAAGACGCGGTGAAGTATATAATGCATTCTACCTACATATACCGGAAAAATGTAAAAAGTAATCGAAATACACGATGTTGAGTTCGTTCCTAAAATTCTTTTGCACTCTGATTTTTTACCGCTAATGAGGTAATCTATCAAAAAAATATTCCTGTCGAAGAAAGTAACGGTAAACCAGATAAGAAATAAATCAGAAGAGGTCTGGACAAGAAATTTGGAGTTTGGTATGAAACTATCCAACCATACGAGGCCTGCTCTTCTGTATTCTGTATGTCGAACGAATTGTACGGATATGTCGTACGGGTTTTTTCATGGATGACATGTTCTTTCAAATTTCTACCTATTTGTCGCATCGATATAAGCTCTTGAATTCACTCGCTCTCTTGCCGAGACTGAATCAGACAAGACGTGTTGTAGACGCCCGGAGCTCTTTCATCCTTCTAGTCTGCTTCCTTCAATCGCGAAAAGATATTAACCGAAATTATTGGAAAAAAATATGAAATTTTCGAGAAGTTCCCTCGTCGCTATAGTATCGAAACCATCGGTGTGAAAAATTCTTTGAAAGAGAACACGCACGTTGGATTTTGTCGCCGAAATAATTCTGTGCCTTTTCTCTGTTTCTATTTTCTGTCGCGTTTGCAGAAAATTTCATCTTTAATGGATTTTAAAGAACGATATTCAGACCAGTAAGTCTCTGAACATATTGTAGAAGATGAGTTGAAATTTATCACGGATATTGCAGTCAGACCAGAAAAATTCACCTCAATGAATAAGCCCAGCTTAGCCCTAGCCCGCGAAGCTCCTCGTACAGGAACTGGGCTGAGCTTGAAGCCTTGAAATTGGAACAGGTTAACCTAATCCTTATTTAAAATGAATTCGTTCATCACGAGTATGTTACACGTTGAAATACGCCACGCGGTTGTGAAAGAATCATCAAAAATTACTCTGAAACAGGAAGCGACGTAGCTACACCTTCGTCTTGCACGGGCATGTCGTATTTCTTTCGATCACATAATATGCAAATTTTTGAAAAATTCAATTTCTGTATAATTATGCAGCAAAGTAATTGATGGTCCGTCGTTTCAACGGCGAAATATGTTCCCCAATTCCTCGTATATATCCACGCATGAGGAACTTGGATTACAGATTAAAGTGAATCGATCAATGGAATTCGATTTTCTGTAAGTGCAGTAGAGGGGCCAGGATTCGAGAGAACGGAAATGATCACTGACCCAGAATTATTTAGAATTGAATATCCCAACTCGCGTATGGTGTATGTCGAGATAATAAATTTACTGCGAAGCCCTCGGTTCGACGTGTTCATATTGCGCAACGCGGCTTTTCTCGTTAACGATTTTCCATGTATCGGATAATTTTTCTACACATGTGTATGCTGAATTTGTTTTCCACACGTGATTGCTTTCCAAGATCGAATAGCGGATTTTCGGTGACTTTTCTTTCACGTAATTCTATTTGCAAGTAGTGGAATTAAGTCTTCCGAAAATGTAATCGATTCGAAAGGTTCATACGGTTAGTCTAATCTACTGATCGCCTTGCTCTAATCCGATACGATAAGTCCTATGATATCAAATTACAAGATTTTTCCATTACTCTCACAGCCGCTATTCTCACCCTTCCAAATCCCCCTCGAGCTTTAGAATAATTTATCTCGAGGGATAGACGTGGAAAGGAAAAGCTCAGGTGGTAAAGATTTCTCAAGGTCTAGCTAACAAATGTAAGTTCTGCTTCCGCTACGGCTATCTGATCTCGAGGCATAACGGCCCCCTAGTTCCATGCGCAAAAGACATTTGGGGAAAATTGTGCCATGCTATTAGAACTTTTGACGAGATGTAATTATAGTAACTGCTCTAATAACTATTCTGGAAACGAGCTACGGTTACATTTACATCATGTAGGTAGGATACGTCGTTTCATAATTGCTTCATCTCACTTCATAATATTTTTACTTCATTACGGCGACGATGGTTGAAGAATTATACGCGAAAGTCAACATCCCATTAAACACAAGCTTTGAAAGCGTTCAGTAAAACAGACAGTATGTATAGGTATACGGATGTAAATTGGAAATTTTATTGTACGGAATTATCAGTCGCCGAATAAACAGCGAGAAATATTTTCCACCTATACATATGTATAAAACTGTGCGTTATACGTGTAGCAAAAGAGTAAACTTAATGCCATCTGCATCTGGGAACGCAACCGTGCATGGTAATATTTCAGCGAGTATACGATCCGTGTATAGGCTTCTGAAAAGCGCTAGTAAAATTTATTCCGTTCTCTTAGAATTTCCATAAAATACTCGTTCAGGAGCGGGTAACGAGCAAAGATAGCGAAAAGTTTGCCACTTCGTCATCAGAACAAAATGCAAGGCAAAGAGCAAACAAATAAAAATAGAACAAAAAATTGGGAAAATATTTTCCACGACGCAAGTCTCAGATCCTGGTATTAATATACTAGAAGCTCTGCGCTCAGGTATACAGTGAAATAAAAATCGAAACTTTCGTCCCAAGATCAACTTCACATTTGGCTAAAATTTGCAACCGATGTTTTCGCGATCCTTTCGTGCAAAACCATGCATTCTACGTACAGAGTGTTTATTCAACGATACATCGCAGTATGTTGGGTTGCCTACGTTACTGTTTTACCGACGTATATTTAATGAGATCTGTGACTGAGATTATCCGGTCAGAAATATCAAACAAAGGCAGATAAGGAGCCGAGCTGAATCGATTTTTGATTATATCAATTAATATATCAAACATACACTGCGTTTTATAAATTTATAATTATAATTGCAATCGACTGGCTGGCGCAGTGCATCGTTAGTCTTACGTACTGAATTACCGACGCATCTGTTAAAGAAGACGATAGGCAACCCAACGTACTGCAACGTCTCTTTGAAAACACCCTACGCTACGTTAAGCTGCGTTATGTATATGCCCATCGCACAAAGGTGTGCCTGCATATATGCCTGTACTATATATACCGGGTGATCGCTATTTCGTCGGGCGAAAGAGTTTTGAGCATAAATTAGACTCAATCACCTGTTCCATCGACTGTTTTTTCTGTTTTCAATTTTCTTCAAAAGCTTGAAAAACTCAAGTCAATTAATTTGTTTCGAAAATTTTGTTGAATATCGATGAAAATTTTTAATAATGTGTTTAAAGTCTTCAGATGTTGAGAATTTTTTCAATATTGTTTCAGAGATGATCGAGGCTTATGGGACTTTTTACATAGCATTCCAGAGTTCTGCGGTTATTAGAGTTATTTGGAAATTTTTCTGGAAATGATCGGGAATATATTTCAAGATATCGACTTGAGGGCGATCACCCAGTATGCATACATGTCTGTATGTGTATCCGGCGTGCCCTACTTGACGTATATTAAAAGTATGCAAGTATATACGTGTACATGTCCTCCACGTATATACCTAGTATGAATATAGATGTTTCATCATCTACCGTACCATGGCCGGACATGATCGTGTACACATACCTATATACTTCGGAATATGTATTCGAGAAATAAATTATAAAACTATACATACGTCGTGTAAATGGATATAAAGAGTTTCGCGCAACTGGGACAAGCGACATTTTTATCACTGTTCTAGTTCGAGACTTATGCATGTCACAAGAGAATAGAATGAGGCTAACAGAAAGGCAATAAGCAACAAGTTGTCTGAAATGCATGCCGTTCTGAAAGCACTCCTTTTTTACTTTAATATAATTATATGTGAACGCATATATCTGGGAAGGAAGACGTGTTTGAATAGACTGCAGGGTAGAGTAGAACCTCTACGGTTACAAATCACGATAACCGCCTATGTGCAGAAGAGAACGCATCTGCCAATTCCCACATAAATTTTCCCAACTTTCGCACTGATATTATATCAGTGCTTTGAAATTCGACGCAGGATATAAATTGCCTAGTACTGCCACGTCAGCAATGGATTCGACGATTTCAGATCTGATGCTGTTGATTTTTTATAAAGTGAAAAGTCTTCGCGCGATGATTTTTCGCAAACACTTTGATTTTGAAAATGTTACGATCGCAATAAATAAGACCAAGCCTTAGTTCCGGTATCGTCACAGTATTGGAATGATACTCGCTTATGCGGAAACTCGCGGTATATAATATTAATGCGTATCGTTGAAAGATGGAGCCGAGATCCCGAGAAATCCGAGCCTTGATAAGAATTCTATCGGAAAATGCGAAGCCGGATACTTAAGCCCGTTTGAGTATGAAAGTGGATACGACTCCGATATCCTCAATTGTGAAATATTTAAATCAATTCGATCAGAAAGGGTGCGTGCCTTTCTATGCTCACCACAATTTCCTATATAAGTGCTTACGGATCACACCAGGATATACGCTTTTGTATAAATATATATCCTACTGTTTTTGATAAATGATGAACACCTCGGTTAAATTACAGTACATATATACCTAGATTAGGGTGGGTCAAGTAGACTGAAATTTTTTTTTTCGAAAAGGTATCTTCAGAAATTTGTTCTTCATGCTCAAATAACGAGTCTCGAAATAAAATTAGCTCCCAATATCAAAATTTAGAAGTCGCTCATTGCCATTTTTCATTTTCCATTTGAATAACATGGGAAATGTTCTTGTGGTGCTTTTCGATTTTTATACCTCAAGAACTGATCTAGTTAGAAAAATTCTGCGCGGCTACTTTGGTTGGAAATTAAACGCTCCACAAAAAAGGTTTCTTGGTCTTTTTCGACAAATATAACCGTTTCAGAGTTAGTCTTGCCATTAAATGACCAGAATCGCCAGAGAAACTTCGAAACGGTTAGACCCATCGAAAAAGACCAAGAGACCTTTTTTGTAGAGCTTTTAATTTTGAACAGAAATAGCCTTGCAGAATTTTTTTAAGTTGATCAGTTCTCGAGATATAAAAATCGAAAGGCGCCACAAGAACATTTCCCATGGCAAATTTTTTTCGAGGCTCGTTATTTGAGGATAAAAAAGAAATCGTCGAAGGTGCCTGTTGAAAAAAAAAATATTCGGTTCATTTGGACCACCCTATAACCTACATAGGTACATAGTCAAGGAGCCATATACCTGATGGCAACCATGTGCCCCACTTATAGCCAGTACTGAATTTTACTGACAAAGAAGACCCAGGTCATTCAGTTTCCATTATACCTAGTGAATTCTGATAGAGGTTTTTTTTTTTAGCAGAAAAAAAAGGCCAGTTGATGAATTTCGTGTTGAAAATTTGAAATTCATAGTTTTTGCCATCATTTTCACATTACCTTGGACGGATTATGTAGTAGCTTGCAAGCTTTCTTCGATCGTTTGATACGAGAAGCAACGCATGTGTGATAGTTGCTCTTATCTCCTAGTCAACGCGAGTATTTACACCTCGTTCCTCAAATTGAGTAACTCAGGGATTTCAAAGACGCGAAGGACGTGGATTATCGGAATAGGACAGCTTTGAACTACATAGTGTCAATATTGAGACGTGGGTATTAAACCCACGTTCTATGGGTTAATCGTTTATTTATATGTAACATCGATGCTTCACCAGGAAGGACGTTTAGCAATGCGCGAAATTGCGGTTGAATCGATTACCAGATACCTGTAGGTATATATACTCGCCAATTTCGACACATCAATGCTCGATCATTAAATTCGAATATGATTGTAGAATAACGTCTACGAATCCGTTCGGAAATCTGCTCATCATCATCTCCCAAATTTGTATTTTCTTTCGCCTTTTTTTGCGAACTTTAATGCATCGAAATGGGCCTGAAAAAATCTAGTATTTCTTCATCGAAAATTCTGTGAATTTGGAAGTTCTTCGACGAAGAGAATAATTACAGATCCTCTTTGCCAAAATATGCATTACGTGAATGATTTATCACTGTCGCAAAATGTACGGTAGTCTGTTTCCTAAATTGGACTACCTCAACTGATGAGTATTAAAGCGGGCATGTATAGCACTTAGTATCGGAATATTGATATTCGACACTACGAATTGGGAGTCCTTTATCAAATTAGTGCACAACATTCATGCGGTACACTATTGCGATGCAAATGTGCATCGGTGAAACCCAGTAGTGCATCGGTTAATATGGTCGAAGTGATTATAGTTGTGTCTATATCTACGATAAATTATATACTAATCATGGAGTTGATTCTGTATCCGAATAATTGAGTCAAGGAGTGTTAAATTTTTTAGAGGATGTAAAACAGAACTAGAAGCCGGGTGCGGAAGCCGTTGCTTGTATTAACATCAGTATCACATGAAATTGTGGGCGAATAAAAATCAAAAAATCAGATAAAAACGAAAAAATGGTGAAGGCACGGATTTCTATTCGAATCGGTCGATGTTGAAAAAGTAAAATGAAGAAGGAAAAAATAAGTAAAGAACTGATCTGCAAGTATAATAATGACCGTAGGAAATATCTTCTGAAATTAGTGATTAGCTTGGATGACGAAATAGGCTCGGTGACGATTGGAAGTAAAAAATATAAGAGAAGGAATAAATGTGGCGAAGTGTATAGCGGAAGAAAAAGGCGTATTCTGGAGACGACGAGCGTTAAGGGTGCTTTCAGCCGTTGAAAAGCCTGAGTCGAGGTGTTTTTCTTGAATTTTTTTTTAATCAAAAACGAAAAAATACAAAAACTTGCGAGTGACACCTTCCATTTGTCATATAATTACGCACACTTTTTTACAGCTTCGCAATTACTTTCAGGCAAAAGAATAAGCTCGAGGGATGCTTCGTACAATGGTCTGCAATATCGACCGCTGGCTCTTTTGTCCAAATGATTATTCATGAATTTCGGCTCCACCACAAATGTGATTTCATATGTTTTATACATAAAACCTGTGAATAAATGCTCAAATATTTGATAAACTGGAGTCAAAGTTGAAATGAGAATTCGAGAAGAACTGAAAAATGTACAAAATCTTCATTTCTTTCTATTCAATTTTAAGCTAGAAACGGATATTAGGATTTTTTAATATTATTCATTTTTAATCCCACGATAGTACCGCATACACGAGTATTTTTATTCAAGAATTCTATGAGATCCATTTAGCATCTATAATAAAAAATATGAGCGAAGTTTTCGCGTGCAAAAAGACCGATTTTTGATTGCAATTATCTCACAAACTAGTCGTAAGTAGTGGCTTGAATTGAAGATTTATTAATTTGTTAATCAAGGTTGTGTCTTCACTATACTAAAATTTCAAGCGATTCCTAAGATTTGACGCAAATTTCAGGACTGTAGATTAAGTGAAACTTTGAAAATGTCGACAAATTTTCTGCAGAAGCTCTGCCACTACTCATAAAGTGTTTCAATTTCCAGGATCTTTCAGAAAAGACCTCGAAATAATTAGAATTCTTAGATTCATTGCGAAAATTTTTAAGAAAATGATAAATAGAAACGAATTTGCGAATCTGGAATAGATCAGATGTCCAGAACAAACGGAAAACGGTATAAGTGCATAATGGCAATGCGATAATGAAATTACGATTAACACGATACCCGCAAGAGTTGCGATTCGCGATACCGGTAGCGATAAAGAAATTTGTGAAGACAGTATTGCCGGCTTACCATACTTGAAAGAGAATTATGACTGTGCAGAAGGGTCGTGGTTCCGCGAGAGCTTATCGGAAGAGAATAATCCCTGATTTTCAAGGTACACAATCTCCCCCTGGGCCTCAATAAAGAATCCCCCAAGATTTTCTTTGGGCAGATTTTCGGGGAAGGATCAAAGACTCCGCTTAGATAATTGGAAAAAATTTGTTTTCTGATCTTCGACGAATGTTGCGGGCGACTTATTAAGACATGAAAGAAAAGTACAGTCGGTAAATACACTTTTTCGGAAAGAGGTGAAAAGAATACCTTCGTTTCGCGATAAGTATATTTCCGGAGGTATAATTCCGAAATATTCGAATATGGCAGTCAGAAATTTTGCCAAATTTTCGAAAAGAACGAAAAACGTGACTCGAACTATTTTTTTCCTGGCTTTATATAACACCCAAGGTTTTCCCTCCGATAATTTATTCATAATTAGAAACGGTATTCCGCGTAGAAGAACCAGGGTAAATAATTGTAGACTGTGAATTCAGGGCATACCCTTAAATTGTAAGAGACCGAATTTATTTTAATAATAAATATATAAAATTCTGCGAAGATATTAGGGTACAGAAAAATAAAACTTAGACAGTTTATAATCAAGTTACATATATTCGGGGGAAATAATTACAGGCAAATATTATACAGTTACTAAGCTGTTTGAGATATAACAGTTTATTAGTCATCTAAGTTGCTGTGCTTTCTAATGGTCGCAACTCTCGGATCGTCGGGTCTGATAACTGAAATCAAACACATAAACATCACGAAGAAAATTCCAGTTAATCACATTCCAGTTAATCATCTTTGAAATAATTTTCTAGGACATTCCTGGGCATCTTTTCCACCCGACACAAAGTGGAATAAATTTGAAGATTCTAAAAAGCTTTTGCATGGATCTTAAGATACGTTATGCGATTAGTAATATTCTTCGAGTAAAATAACATTTTCTTATTTATGTATATCAGCTTAGAATTCGTTCTAAATCTCTCCAATCCATGTTTAATTCATACAGTTTTTATTCTTGAGAGAAAATCGAGACCCAAAACGATTCACGAGTTATACGATAATATCTGAAGTCTAAAACTTGTGAAATTATAGATAAAAACGATTTTTCAAAAGGAAATGACAAAAGTTTCATTCTTTCAATTGCAAAAATTGCTTTCAATTCCGTTATTTCTTTGTATTGATAAAAGCTAGACATACTTCTGCTAATTCAGAACATTTTAAGAACATCTTTGACGATTGTGTACGAAATAAAATTCTGTGAGTTAATTTATTGCGAAATTATCAGCTCAGAATAGAATCAGTCTTGAAATTCACGCAAAAGTTTGTCAAATTCGTTAATAATCAATCGTACGTCACTGGTTTGAGACTTAAGTAAGGTTATGTAATACCATAGTTACGATTAGAGACAGGATGTCGAGGAAGAGTTGAATTTTATACGACAGATTAATGAATTGGATACTTTTAAGCCCCTTACCAGTATAGCGCAATTTATATTTCTTGTGATCTCCGTCTTTATTGTAATACATCCACATAGCTGTTACGCCGAGGCCTGCTCCGATCAGAGCCATGACTGACGATCCAACGACTTCGGGGATCTCGTGCCACGCTCTGAGAAGAAGACCCACTACGAAATATCGAGAAAATAACGGATATAAAAATTTCCGAGGTATAAACGTATGTTATTATCGTTCGTTATCTCATTTCAATTTATTTTCAATACCTTTCGGTGCTGAGCCTGCCATCTTTTATTCGTCCACCACAAACTACGTTAAACTCGATAGAAGGCAGTGTAATCTGTTCAAAATGGAGTCAGCCTCTTGTTCGAAATGCGAACCTAGCGGTAAAAAGTCGATTCAAGAGACAGCGGATAAAACAGGCAGCGATATGCGGCTGTTGACGAAGATTAGTTCCCGCCAGCAGTTTTTGAGATATTGTTAATTATCGATTTACCATCGTGAAGCGATTTATTGTTCATTATTAGGTGAAAAATTGATGAACGTACTGTTCCTGTTAATGTAACTCTCGGGAATTAGGATTCCCCAGTTTAGATTCGCGCGTGGCGGAAGATCGTATAACTAGTCAACGTGGGATTCCGTTACTAGATATTAGTTCGTGTTCCAAGCCCTACTGTCTGCGCTAGGGACTAGGGGAGTAGGGTTGTTGACAATCGCATTTCGACGAAGCCCGTTGTGTCAAATAAACATAGCGGGTTATAGAATACGTTTAGACAGTAATAAGCTACGTTTGTGATCCGTATTACCTCTGCCGGAGTGTTGGATTAATTCAAAGTGTAACAAAAGCCGTTGAATTCTGCCGTGAATCGTCTATAATAAAGAAGAATCCTTGGAGAATTGTGACAAATCAACGACTGACACATTTCCCGTGGTTATAAAAATGAGGTAAAACAAAAACAGAGCAAAAAAGTAAACTGAAAAAAGTACCAAAATTTCTCTGCAATATTACCACCGCAGACCTATCATATAGGTTATTTAATTCTAATAATTTTCTAACCATACCAGTCAGATATTAATTCTTATCTACATCAACATACTATCTGAGGTTATCACTTCTTCAATGCGCATCAGTAAAGAGATACTCTATGCATCTTATAGATTTTTTTTCCTTTCTTTCTTTCTACGAGCCTCGCTTGTTCGGTTAAATGTCATAAATGACCGCGGCCATATTGCCGTCTGACATGTCACAGCGCGACAGCTTACATGTGTTTCGTGTTTGGATCACGTGCGTGTCCTTTGACACGTTCGCCACAACAGGTTTTACCTGTATACCAATTCCCTCGTACTTTTATCATCTTTTCAACTTTAATTAGCCTAGAAAATCGATCCGTCATACTATATTAAATAAATCGAAAATTCCCAGAACATTATATATGTGTGATTATTTTATTTTTTAATTCTATTATTATTTAATCGATTTTGAAGTAAACTTGAGATTTCTTTTTTTTTCTTACACCGTTTTATCCTTCTCAAGCTCTTCGCTTTCGGTGAATTCTATACTATAAATGAATATGTACTTTTAAAAAAAAGAACAACGGGAATCTTACATGTTTATTAGATCTTTAAATTACAGTGGAAGATCTCACATGGCGGCGATGAACGGAAAGCGACCATCTGCTATTCCTGCCAGGCTGCAGCCTGAGCCTCCGACGCAACACGATGATTTAATAAAATACATCTACGAGTGTAATTATTCATGCTTTCTCAACTTTTGTTATTTTCAATTATTACTTGTCCTCCTATTTATCCAGGGTAATTTTATTCTGGAGTCTCGAACAGGTTTATAGCTCAGAACTGTTCATTGTCGTCAAAAATATGATCAGAGAAATTTGGCTGCATTCTATCGCTATTCAGGGCGAGTTAATTTTTTTTTTCTTTTTAGTAAAGAGAAATAAATGTGGATATAAATTATTGGAAAAAAATTACCCCAGATCAATTATGAAGCTACTCCTTCATATGTGAGAACCATTACCTAATTACTACTGTTCATTCAGCTTGGAATCGGGTATCAAAGGAACTGGACATGTGCCACCAGCAGCACAACAACGCGAATTACAGGAACCGAGCATCTGTTACATATTATCAAGAAAAAGAGCCGAATCCACAGCTGAAAGGTATCGTACTGTTCAATATTCCATTATGATATTTGAGTTGATTTTTATTCATCAAAATCAGCGATTGCTTTAGCGATGCCGCATGCTTGCTGAAACTTTTCTTGTTGTTTTCTCGCTATGTTCATCCCCGTAATTTACAGCTACTAATTATTGTGCTTGAATAAATGGAGTCAGGGTGAAATTCCGAATTTAGAACGAATCAGTCTTCGGCTTCACATCCTGAGAAACGAACAGAAGTTTTCAGTTTTATCAGAATTTCAATGTTTCTGAATTTTTTGTTTTGAAAATTCGGAATTTCGAATTGGCCCCATTGACGAATTTGTCAATTAATCGATTGGTAATTATCGACATCTGGTATGTGCACGCTAACTATTTTCATAACACACTTGACCACTCTGCTTATGGCTTTTTTCCATCCATAATTATCACCGCATTAAATACTGGAGAAATAGATTTATTCAGATGAAAATAACATCCGTTCGGTTTTACGCGTGAGCAAAGCTTACCACATCGGCAAGAATTACATTTATGAATTTCATCTGACAATTTAACAACAGAAACTATCGGAATATAACCGAAACTGATATCTGACACGTGGCGAAAAACTTGCGTGATAAATTTTCTGAATTTTCTCTAAACCCACGAATCTGTGTAAAATAAAAACGGTTCGTAATGTCAACAGCGAAGTAGACGCAGTAATTCAGGGTATCAAAATAGGGACGGATTCTTGCGGCGATTACGATTCGAAGATAGCTCGCTACCGACTGATAACGCAGATACGATACTTTCGTTGAAACTGATCAATCGCTTATTGAACTTTTTTATTCCTCGCTTATCGGACGTCTAAAAGCATTCTGTTCGGTCACGTGCTTTCCGAATGTCCTAAAACCGTCTACTTCGATCATCGCATAATTTCGAGCCGATGTTATCGATTTGAGAAATTTTCTTTCTCTTTAATCTTCCGGAAACGAATGATTTTTGATTTTCGATTAACGAATTTCTTTTCACATCGGCGAGGTATAGTGCAGTGCTAAGCAGGGGTGAGGGCTGATTAGAGAAATAATGAATCGCACTGTGATTTGAAAAATACTTGTTCATCGATCGTGGCTAACACAGTTGCTCTATGCTCTTGTGATGGATTCTGCTTCGCTTTCTTTATGCACAAAAAAATCCTATCCCTCTATATTTCACGGGGAAAAATTCGGCGCTTTTCTGGTCAACTTGCATTTGCATACGAAAGTTATTCGCCCTTTTTATCCTCCACCATACTGCCTGCTATATATCGCCGGCTTCGGCCTCAATATACGTTTCGTCTCCGGAATCGATAGATAATAATCAACAGTCTGGGTTTTTATCTTTCTGATTATCGGGGAATCGCCTGGACAGAAAATAATCGGGAATTCGACCTTTTGATCAAAAATCGTCAACTTATTACGCGATCTTGATCAAAATAAATGAAATAAAAAATGAATAAATAAATAAATAAATAAATAGATAAAAAATAATGAAAACACGATTAAAACTTTGTTTGTGCTTTTGAGATTAATTTTACTTTTGCATTTTACATTTTGCATTTTGATTTGGTGTTATTTTCTCATTTCTTTTTTTTTTCACAAGGCGAGTTTCTAGTTCCTATACAAAGTTGCTGTAAAATTTCTTCTCCTTAGCTGCAAGGGTTGCGCGTCTCTAGCTTGCTGCACGTTTAATTAGGACGCGCAACCAGCTTTATAAATACGATGAATTAAATTTCTATCTAGCCTAAAAATCGATTTCAAATGTCCATCCAATCCAGACTTTGAACCGTTCAACTTGGAAGCTTGGTGGGGTCAACGCGTCGTCCAGAGCATCACTAGGAACGCGACCTCCTAGTGCCAGGCCCCGCGCGATCATCGGACCTTTTCTCACAGGCATAAGAAACAGAAAAGATAAATCGCAATAATTTAACGAATATTTCAATAGATTATTATAATCGATTGAAATTCTTTTTTTTATATAAATTAACAACATGCTTTCGTAGTTCAGCAGCAGCAGCAGCAGCAGCAGCAGGATATAATGATGATGGTTATTTATAAAACATAATCGCCACGTATATAGATATACAATATCCTGCGTGTGGATCAGTTATTCGAAGCAATAAGTACCCAGTTTAAAAACAAAAAAACAAGAAAAAAAAAAACGAAAAATAATTTGAAATTATCGCTGGGTCAGTTTCGTATAAAATCTATTTCAACCGTTCGATTTTAATTAAATGGTATTTAGGTAGTTTTCCGAAAAATATAATGTGTTCAAGAATTTTATAGCGAAGAAGGAGGGCGCTTGGTAATCAGACGAGGGTATTAATATTTATGTTTGAAAGTATTGAAGATATAATGAAATTCTTATTAATTAATGGGTTATTTACGAAACTGACTTTATACGAGGGATTGCAAATTACACGAATAAAATACTTATACGCGATTTTACGAGATCCGACTGTCGTAAATGATGAAAAAAATAAAAATAAATAAATAAATTAAAAAAAATAAAAATAGGTTAAATATATAAAAACGAGCAAGTTTGAGTCAAAATCAAAATGGATAAATGAGAAATGAAAAAGAAAAAGACTAAGACGAACTACTTAAATTCCTAATTAAATTGCATTGATGCGTATTGAATTTCACTCGCGTTGTTCGTTGCAGCCGGATTATTGCGAATCGCGAAATGAGACACTGCCCGAGTTTTATTTTTCTTCTTCTTCTTCAATTGAAAATAAAAATGATTCAATTGATTTTTGTAGATAGAGTTACTCGACAAACACATACACACAAATGAGTGCATACATATTGTAATGACTATTGCCTAATTTCGTGTCATTCGATTTTACGACATTGATTGAATTAGCAACAGCTAATTGAGGTTTAAAAATTGAATGATTTCATCAGTAAAATAAGCAATTAATTAATTAGCCATGCTGCGCCCGGTTGATTATACATACTTATATATATATATATTATATATATATATTTTTCTTCTCTTCAATTTACGATCGCATGTCAGAATACCGATGATAATCGCGCGGTAGAATTGATGGATATAAGGTTATTGAAAAATTGAGGTTCACGAAATGATCGATTGTCATTTAAATCGCGGTATAGACAATGGACTTGTGTGCATTTTAATAAGTGACATTCCTCAATTTATTGTACTAATTAAATTTTCTCCTTCCCGCGCGGAATGTTCGTATTATAATACAGACGACCGCAGATACTATATTTCGACCGCAATTTGTCATCGATAAATACATACGTGAAATAAAAGCGTTATAGGAATCATAATTGCCGTATGGATATAGAATTTTATAATTCTAATCGATTCTATTTTAACGAAGACGGAATTTTCTTATATATTATACATACGTATATATAATGATATATATCATACACCCATACCTTATTCACGTTATTTGGAGTAAGGTGTATGATCTAGGGAAAAACTTGGAAAGAAAATTTATAATATTGAGATAATATGGGAGTGAAAGAGAGTTATTTATTATCATTGACATACAAATTATATAATATTATTATAAATATATATATTATATATATATACATACATACCTTATAAAATTACAATACAAATATGAATATATAAATTAATTATTCGTAGTTTAGACACGATATGAGAATAGATGAAAATAAAGGAGGGGAAAAAAAAAGGAAAAAAGAAAAATTGATCAAGTATATATATATACCGTATATGTTATATTAGCTTGACGATATGAAAAGAAATAAAACGAAGTTCATAATGTCCTTAGATATTTTTGTATTTGGCAAAAACATGGCATCCAATTATTCCCATCTGCAAGCCAGTTATTCAGAAAACGGTTTTTCCCCCACTAGCCGCATTTATGACGTGGTTATAATTAAATTTGTGAACTTCTATAACCGCCTGCCTACTGGGTAGAATTTTTGTAGGCAAATTTCTACTTTTGTAATATGATGTAATTATAATGAAAAAAATTAAAATAAATAGAAACGAAGGTATGAGAAAAGGAAACGAAAGGAAAGGAAAGGAAAGGAAATTGAAGAAAAGTCGAAATCTCGTAACAACTGATATTTATATCTACCTATATGCGAAAATCACGGAAACTATACATATACAGCTACGCGTGTTTGCATTACAGATTTTTTTCTCACACGTTAGTGACCTGCATTCGGTTTTTCTCCCCCCAATTAATTATTATTACGAAAATATCGTGATTTCAACTTTAAATACAAGCTCACAGATATATGAATAGGATTATTTAGGATTTGGTATTCTAGCAAGAGTTATATAAAATAAAATAAAAAATATACAGTCGAAATTCTACCGACAATTAGTAACGTTTCTAACAATGAATAATAGTTATAATAGTTATAACATTGAATAATAAATAATATTAATAAGTACCTTGAAAATTAACGAGTTTATATTGCCCTCCTCAACCCTCTTCGATAGCTACCTGAATTTTCACTTCAAAATTACAGTCTGGATTCATTAATCGATAATTACTAAAACCACGTTTCAGATATCACGTATATATCGGGCATTCCCCGAAATTTCGATCAGGATGAGAAATTTAAGTTTCCGATCTAGTCGAAATTTTTTTCTGTCAAAGTACAGATCGAAATTAAAAAGAAAAAATTAGGGTTTTGTTTTTCGACCAATAATTTGGCAGAAAAAAATTTCGGGTTGATCGAAAATATTTCTTTCTCATCTCGATCGATTTTTATCAAGAGCTTGAATATTCACATCGATGATACATGTATAGGGAAAGGGGGGGCAAAACGGGGTACTTAAGAAAGTCATCAGTTTTGGGGGGTTTAAATATGATGAATTTTCTTTTCATTCAATTGTATTCAAAGAAAATAAAACGAATTTTCAGCTGCCGTTAAAAAAATTTTGTTTAACTTTTTAAATTCTTTAATTCCATCTAAAATTTGGATATATCGGATTTATCTTGTAAAATTAACTATTACTGGATAAAATAAGTACATTCTGTACTTGAGTGACTCGTGAACAAAAAATGAAAAAAAATATATATATTTTCGAAATTTATTTTATTAACTAAAATAACGTAAAATGATGTTAGAAACTATTTTTGACCATTTGAGTGACATTTGAGGAAAAAAAAATTTGTCAACAAAATTTTTTGGGTACCCCATTTTGCCCCCCCCCCCCCCCCTGCCCTACCAGTTGTCAGCACCACGATATTGATTCGTTTCGCGAGATGTTCACAAGTCGTAAAGGTATATACTGGGCAACAAATAATGCCTGGATCCATATCTTACACATTTAGGTATACCAAATGTATGTGTATGACCCCGTGTGTCATAGTTGGCGTGCACAAACCGAAATAATGTCGAATTAAAGCTTTTCGAAATGATTTGCTCGAAAGCTTGCGAAAAGATCGCACGAAGATTGCATTTTTTCAGGTACCTTGGTGAATCGTAAGTTTTTCCGTATGAATAGCATATCAGAAAGACGTGATATTTGTTATAAATTAGTATCACTCGGACGGGTTTTATGATAAAAAAATTTCGCACGGTGCTGTCTTACAGAAAATTGAATTTTCTACAAAAAAACTCATCAGAATTATTCCCGTAAGGTCAATAGTTTAACCGTTATAAATGTTTGAAGATTACGCCTAAATATCCACCTTGCATGTCGTTGAATTTATAGACTTTATTCTGGAGTCGTTTTTTGTGGAGAATTTAAACTTCTATGACCACCCGAAAAGTTAGACCCGCCTAAGTTTGGTCATTTTTCAAGATAGTCTAGCCTCGATTTTGACGATTTTAAAATAGCAGTGTTCGGAGCATTCCGTAAATACTGATAGCATGATTTAAAGAATTTTTCATATCCCAGAAAAATGTCAAAAAATTACCAAACTTCACATTTTAATTCGTTTCAAAATCGATAAAATTTCTTCTCGCATTGATAGAGCTCCCTGATTACCTTGCGTCGATGATCTTACTGCAATATTAAGCAGACCACGAATTCATCCAAGTATAGTAAGCCGAAAACTCGAGATAGCTCAACACCGGAAG
Source organism: Rhogogaster chlorosoma (assembly GCA_944452935.1). Lineage (NCBI taxonomy): Eukaryota > Metazoa > Arthropoda > Insecta > Hymenoptera > Tenthredinidae > Rhogogaster > Rhogogaster chlorosoma. The sequence goes on from OX101797.1 coordinate 28,214,635, forward strand.
TAGGTAAACGCGTATCGACGATTGTACAGGTAGGCGTCCTGCAAGAATTTCGATCGTTTAATTCCACTCCACAATTCTGATGGCAGGAATGATTTGCACTTGCTGAATGGAAAAATGGTCCGATTAGATCAGCGAGCATTTATAATTTCCTCAATATTCAACGATTTTTGAGTACAGAAAGTGATTTTACCTTCTGACGCGGTATAAGGGTTGAATCGGAGCAATCGGCAGTATTTTGCCGACTTGTAATTTCTCATTCGCGTGAAAAACGAATGAAATTGAGAAGAAAATAACGACCATGAATCTCTCTTCAAATCTCGTAAATCACGTTGCTCCGAATTGAGAAAGGTATTTAATACAATCGAAGAACTCTTCGCTGGGAGGAAATTTGTTGGTGTTGGTAATGAGGGATCTTGCAAGTCCCAGAGCTTCTTCGCCCGCTTGAGAAACAGTTTTTTCCAAATTTTGGATACTCCGTTCAATGGCTTGTCTCTCGCTGTGCAATATCTGAAGTGATCAAGAAAAAACCTAAAGATACATCCATTTATCAAAGAATATATACCGAGACGACCATACCAGTGACCTATTACGTTTTTACGTCGTATCGATCAGATCGGTTGAAAAAAGCTGCAAAGTTACTATCGCGGATGGTTTCGGATCGATGAACAGGGCGTTGAGGAAATAAATTTGAAAAAAAGAAATTATTCCGGAGGTATGAAAAGCGCGTCTCGTCTGTCGTGTTCGGCATTCAAGATAACATGGCTGTTTAACTAAACGCTAAATGTATCTAATGCTGACTGAGCCGCCATTCAATTTCCGAGCACCGAGCTGTGACGTGTTTGTAATTAAATTCGAATCGATATTTTGCGAACAAATATCAAAGACATTTGCCCAAATGAATATACCAACGTGAGTATATTTGAGACTCGTCGACAGCTGTCGTGCGTTTAAAATTTGGGTCGCAATCAGACTTCATCTCGATGTCATTTATACTTTATGAAATTTGGTGCACTGCTGTCGGTTTGAAAATTTTCAAACTTGTTTACAGAACGTTTCTAGCTTGCACAAGCAAATTAAATCACTTCCCGAGTCGCGTCAAGGCGAATAATTAAATATATCTTTGATACAAGGAGATGTCTGAGTACATACCTTGACTCCGGTGTTTGCTTGGTTGTTGTAAATTTTCTCGGACGTTTTTGTCTGTGTGAAAATCGTTTTTGTTGAAATTTGCATAGTTTGAACGGCGCAATTGGTCATTTTTGAATTTAGGAAAACGAGCTGAGTGCTTTTGCAGTCGAAATAAAAGACCGTCTCGTCTATCGGAACACTTTGGTATTCTTCTTCCGAGTGAACGGATCGGAAAGGAAATATTTCATCCGTCGATTCTCGGCTTATTGGATGCCGAATTTTCAAGTTATGATTTTTGAAAAGTTCTATTGTATATTCCTTGTACTGAACGGAGTTTAAATGAGATTCTATCGGCTCCAGTGAGCCTTGGCTAAATTTATCAAGTGTGTTTTTTTCAACGTTCAAATAATTTCCAGTATTATCTTCAACTTTTTGTTTATCTTTTAACCTGACGTAATTCTTCCCAGAGCTTCGTTCTAACTTCAGAGACTCGAAATTTAATTCAGGACTTTTCATCGTGTCTCGCGTCGGTTTCTGCTTAAACTTTTCAACCCCCCTTTCCTCGAGCCTCCAATAAGCTTCCTGACTTCTGTCATCATTAAAGTCCGGACTTTCTCTACTCTCAGAATAACTGATTGTTCTTTTGTCCATCTCCATACTTTGTGATTTCGAAAAAATCGCTCTCCGTTCAGTTTCCTTAAACTTCAACAAATCCGAGTTCATTTTCTCCTCCAATTTTGCTATACTCTCTTTGCTCTCAATCTCCATTTCTCTCAGATCAGCATCCTTCTCCGCGAGTAAATTGCACAATTTTTTCTTCTCCAAATTTAATTCAATTAATTTCTTTCTCAGTTCGTTGAGTTCTGGATTTTCTTCACCCAGTGGCTTCGAAATGATCACTTCACCCTGTATTGAAAGATCAGGGTACATCATAAGGTACGATTGTGTATATATCGTCGTGCACGTTGTTATTGGACCATCGCACATCTCACATTTACAAGGTGGTCCATTTTAACCGCCTTAAGCGAATATCTCAAAAACTGAAAGTTATATAGGACAAAGTTTTATATAAAACTTGAAAGATTTCGAGGGGGAAAAATAATGTTGGTATATACATTGACTTGCAGAATTTGCCATTTCCGAGATTTCAGAAACAACTCTGGATTTTACATAGGAAACACACATTTGGATTAGCAGTATAGTCGATTGCGAGATCAAAGACTAATTTAAATACGAAAAGAAAATATTTTTTGTAAAAAAAAAAAAAACTGCCGTTAACTAGAATATGCGTTCCCTATCTGAAATCCAGATTTGCGTACGCAATCTCGGAAGTGGCGAAATCCGCAAGTCAATGCATACCAGCATTATATTTTCCGGATAAAAATCCTTCTCTCAAAACTTTGTCTCGTAAATCTTTGAGTTTTTGAGATATTCGCCTGGTCTGATTACATAGGACCACCATCTATACAGGGCATTCTCTGCAGAGTGAGAATGTCATCGCGAAATAAAGCGTGGCCGATTTCCTTGTCAATACTATATATCACGAAACACACCGTCTTCAGACCCAAGTCAAGTTCGTTTCTGATATTGCACGTGATTGCTATACTGAAGGGGTCAAAAGTTGACACTCTTTCTTTTTATTTTCGGAACTAATTATTTTCTGCAAAAATATAGCAAAATTGGGTATCCGTAGATTAGATTTGTCGCAAATTTGACAAGCTTTCGTTTCAGTTCCAAAACTCATTCGTCTAATTATCTTCTTAGTCTTATTTTTGCGTTTTTCAAGGATTCATACATCGCGTGATTGCTTTAAAGACTTATGTCAGTATGTATTATGAAATATTAATGTGAATAGTACCGAATTCGGCCACAGTTCGTTTCGGGAATGGTCTGTTTTGCAAAATGCCCCTTAGAAGGGAATACAATGCTATAAATCAATTTTGATGAGCTGGATCTGCCACGTTTGAAATATATCTGACAGTCAATAAATTTCTAGGGTCAATAGAGCAACACACGCGCAATCCTATCCCCGCGACTATACGCACATAGATGAACGAGTATGATAGGGGTCAGATGTGCAAATATCAGATTTGTATTTTTCGCACGAAAAGGAAGTTGCGTAAGTTTCCTGGTGAATTTACTGCTCGGGTAGCTAGATATCCTGCGAGGAAAATATGGTGTGAAGGATCTTGGAAAAACACGCAGGAACATGTAATTTTGGATAAACTCGGTCAGAGACTGCGCAATTTGAGAACTAGTAAAGAGGTGAAGCTTATTACTGCGAAGACGAATCGAATTACCTTTCGAACTTTGGCCAATTCGTTTTTCAACTTTTTAACGACTTCCCTCAGCACCAGATTTTGGCTTTTTAACCCTTCGTAATCCGGGAGATTATCCTCTTCGGCATTTACTGCTGAGCAAGGAATCCGCCGATGCAACTCGTGATGCAGTTCTTTTATTCTTCTATCATACTCGTCGTGAGAACTACTCAAACTTCGTAATACTATAAAACATGAGAAATGAAAAACCGGAGAACTTCTAGGCGAAAGTTTCCACAATCATTCTAACTCACTTGCAACGATGCAACTGCCAACGGTTTCTAAATTCTCATTAATTCCTGTGGAATTCTCAATCAGATTAGCCAACTCGTCAATTCTATACCTCAAAACGTCGACATCTCCTTGTAAGATGATTGCTTTCTTCCTGATTACCTCGTTCTTGAGAAAGTACAGATTATTCTAACTTTATAACAACATTAGTACGCATAGGGCAGTCGCCATTATCGCCCAAGCCCACAAAGCTTTCAATGTCAACTGTATTAACCATTCCTTAGCCCTTCGAGTGGTTGGCCTCTTAGGCACGGCTTGTATACCCTGCAGTGCTAAAGGGTAGCAATTAGCATACGAAAGGCGTGCGATAATATTTCGGGGTGTTCCGTCTCCCCTTGAGTAAAATCGAAAGCGTTTACATTCAAGATGAAAATCATATGCTTGTTGAGTCTCGAGGATTTCGGGAAGCTTGGCTCCTGCCTTATTCTTTGAAGTGAAGTACGTAATACAACGACTAGAATTATGGGGATGAATATGAACTGATGAAAGAAAACTCCGTTTTTATTTCATCCCGTGATGCTCTGATGATTTTCCGAAACTGTATGTGCAAATTCATGTTCTCGGAGGAGAATACGAAACTCCTACGGCATGGGCTGATTCGCACAGTCAATACACGATCTGCATAAAACCGGGTGTATATTTACTTGATTCAATGTATGCAGAAAGCGATAACCACGCAATAACTTGAACAATTTTTAACCGGATCGACGATCAATTGAAGTTGAGCTTGAAAAAAGGGGACTAACAGAAAAATACACCCACAAAACGAATGCATAATCCATATCCTTTATTGTTATGTATATTAGGGTGATGCAAAAACATGGATTGTACATTTTATTTGCACAGTACTTCGAGTCCAATAAAATTAGACTTGAAAATGGCAAAACGTATAGCCAACATTTTTTTGATGCCCAAGCCCGCATTCTTCTAACAAGATTTCCTTGTGCTTCGTCTGCCATCTCGAAGAACAGCTAATCCTTGACAGATGTCAAAAAATGCTTCGAACGGAAGTTGTAGATGATATTTTTCCCTGCAAAACCAAAAAAAAAATCATCGCGATCCGACCACTAGGAGCCGAGATATCAAGGATTATCTGTTTTTCAAGATGGCGGATGAAGCATTAGAAGAATTTTGCTGAAAGTATGTGGTTTTGGGCATCTCTTATTATCTCACTCTACTTATCAAATAAGAATTCGCAATACAATCCGTTTTGTAGGTATTGGGTACTTTTCGAGATAATTTCGCAGGACTATTCCGTCTCGTCAAGAAATAGGTGAACGAAATCGAAATGGACCTAAAAAATTCTACGAGGGTATCCCAATCATTTCAGAAATGTTAGGATCGAATTTTGGGATCCTCTGATTCTTAGAAATGCTCGATGTTTCTTTGAGATTGTAACACTTTAAAAAGTAACTCGTCAAAAATAATGCATATCTTTGATAAAAGGTTGGGAAGCATATCCTTGTCGCTTTTTGTATCAAGAAATGAATAATTCCGTATCGATGCTGTCGAACTTCGAAGAACGGACAATATAAGAGAGAATAGCATATACCTAGGTCGGAGCGGTATATTGAATGAAAAAAAATTCTGTGTCGAGATGGGGCGTTTGTAAAAATTGATAAAAACTGTAAGTTTAACGCAATTTTTTTTCCCTTCACTAAAGAAAAAACTGACTATATAAACTCTCCGAGTCAGAGATGAATAACAAACGAATGAATTTTGAAATCTCAACTGTCTTAAAATTCCGAAAGAATTCTCAAGGTTTTTTATGCATACAGATCTTCCCTCGGTCTCCCCTGATTTTCCAAACTTCTTCGAAACTGTTCAACTATTCCCGCAGCCCTTATACAGTCGAGGCTAAGTTATCCTCCCTGAATCCTAATCTTTTCCAGTTTCCTAAATCGCGTAATAAAAATTCTTACATTCACGATTAACTCCGGTTGAAAAATTTCACCAGAAACTCAATGCTCCGAAAACTATCACAGTGAAATCGCATTGTAAATCCAACGTTTTTATTCCTCATCCTGTCGATGTGCTAATTATTTCTGCTTTGTGGCAAATGCTCAGCATATCGATGCGAATATTCATCGCAATGCGAAAACTTCGTGATTAATTATTTAATATTAAATATATAAAGTGATCTTTTGAGACACAGCCATTTCTCTATATCTCGCATAGGACGGAATTCGCACGCCTTATTTCCGCTAGGGAGGATCGATACGGAGGATACGACTCTGTATACCATACACAGATATAGCTTTGCCTGTTAAACCGATATACGACGTGAGCTTAATGTTTTACGTGCGGTGACAAATGGTTTTTATTCCTTCTTGAAAGGGGGATTTCTTAGATTAGGAACTCGGGGAAAACACCCTTATACCCTTGGCTAATCCCCTGCTTGCTTTGAAACTGGCTTTAAAGTCCTAGAAACGTCTCCACGTTTTGCATAGTTCAACGAATCCATCCCATAGCTTTCCATTTGATGAAATAAAACTGTTGCCATTTTTAGTTATATCCTACGAAATTGGCCCCCGTTGAGCCACTTGAAAATTGGTCGAAAGCTTCGGGGCTGAGCAATTGATGAATAAAACTCACCTCTTCTTCGTTCAGTCTGCAACGATTGGCCATCTCTTGGATGTGCTTTTCGGCTAGACTCTGAGTTTCCCTAAGCGTTATTTGATGAAAGCTTGCGTCCGCCTCAATTCTTAGCTTGCATTCCCTCAAGCATTCTTCGAATTTTCTGAAATGAAATTTGACGGGAAAAAATGTTCAGGACGAATTTGTAATCAACAGGCGCTCATATTTCCCGTTCAAAGTGCGTGTACCGGAGTAAATGAATGGAAACGAATGAATAATTAATGAACATCCGATGATCGGCGGAATAACAGATGCAAATTTAATAGTGGTTACACATAGCTCGAAAGTTTCCAGTTCGAATTTCTCATTACGGATGTAGCAAAAACGTGGCACGGTTGGCTAAACGCTGACCGAACAGAAAATCGGCCAAAAAGTCTCATCGGGGATGCAAAAGCACGCGCCGTGAGCTCTTCGTCGGTATCGCATTCATTCTCATTTCATATCACGAGCGTTTGGACGCAGATAAATGTCATTACATAAATGATATGACGAGTGGCAATTATTTTTACCTCTCTCTCTTACCCTACGAGCTTTTCGGACCTAATTACATTTAATATTTTTTATTAGCAGCTGTGAACGAGACTTTTATGTGACCGCCAAAAAGGATGCAAATAAACGGTGAGATTACGATAATCTTTACAAACGATTTTCATTAAATTTCATTCTTTTCTCTAACGAATTTTCATTCCCATATATTTTCATTTCTTTATTTTTGTTAATAATTGGCTTTCCGAAAAAACCGGTTAACTCTTATCGGATAAATCACATCAGGGAATAAAACCAGTAGAATTTTATCGTCTACTAAGCTATGGCTTGCTTCTCGATATACTTTTGGTATGTGAAATCTGGGCAGATAATTCAGATTTGAAAACGTGGCAGAGGTAAGGAAATGAGCAATTAGACTCAACGGCTTATAGGATTAGTGTTTCGATTGTCAAATAGATTGTTTGACAATCTATTGCTTTGCATAATCCGTCGGTGGGCGCCTGTTTATCGTGGGTACCCGAGATTTGCATCTGTGATAGCTTTGATCGTAGGCGTAGCCGATTCTCCATGTACCTACGCATCGAACGATATTGTTGTTTCCTGGGTCAGAGGACACGCGATAAATACAGCACCTAGATATCAAGATAGAATTGTAGGTTTTCTTGTACAAACGCAACACAGGAAAGACATCATTTCTTTGAATTCAATATTAACCAGCCGGGTTCTGTGATAAAAAAATTTACATAAGTCTATTTCGTAAAGAATTGAATTCTCTGCAAAAAGTGTCCCTCGAATTATTTTCATAAAATCAATAGTTTGGTCGTGACGAGCATTTGAAAGTAACTTATATACCGTTGAATTTTCAGACTTGGTTCTGGGCAGATTTGATTTTTTTATTTTTTTTATTTTGTAGAGAATTTAAGTTTCTATGAAATCGCACTGTGCAAAATTACGTGTCAAAAAATCCGGCCGCGTACTACTAATTTGAAAATAAATCGCGTCTTTCCTATATTATTTAAACGGAAAAACCTATAATTCATTGAGCTACCTTATAAAATGTGTTTTCAGCGCCACCCTTCCGCAAGGATTTCCCTCTCGCCTTATTCGAAAGGATTTTCAGCTGGGAGTGAAAAAAATTATCATACATCGCCCCGAAATGACACACCCTAATATACACCTGCGAATACTAATTAACTTGCTAATTTCACGATTTATTCATGATATATCTGCCATTGGAGTTGAAATTTAAATAATGTGTGCGTAGATCAACACACGCGCATCAATATTTTTCCTAAAAAAAATATTTTGAGGCATCGCATCTGTTGACTTGGTAAAAAAAAGGAAATACTTCAATACCTGTTTATCCTTAGATATTTTTCAAAGAAGACGGTAAATTTATGTTATGCATGATGTGATTAATGACGTCATGCAAGTGCCCTACTTTTCGGAGATGGATCATGTTTGAATTTGATTTCGACGTTTTTCAGTTTTCGAGGATAGGAAATAGACGAGAGAGACGGAGAGACGATTAATGGAGAGTCGTTGAAAACGAAAGATAGGCCTATAACCATATTGTATACCCAGATACGTATACCTTTCCTTATGTAAATCTGCATTTTTATAACAAAATTTCAAACTCTTACGTCTCTTCGTTATTATAGTCGTTCGTTCGTGAAATTTCCGTTCCAATAGGTACACGTAATATATAGCGTAACCTTTCGACGACAAGCATTTCAGTAGCTTGCCAAACGATCATTTCCTTCGTTTTTATTTTACCATCAATTATTCGCCTTTTACGATCCCCGAACCTCGTAACATTCGTAATTTGTCAGGTATCGTAACTGCCAAAGTCTTTGCTGCTAATTGCAATCCGCGTTTTTTATATTGTTCACAGCCTAGGTCTTGGCGAGAAAAAAAATAAAAATCTATAAAAAACTACTGAGCCAAATTCCAGAGGATTTCAGACAAACTTTTCTGATTGTCTCCGCGGGTTTCTTTCGAAAGTCCCATTTCGCGGACGCCTAAAGACTTTTTCATAGGAATGCCGTTCGGAGAGACGAAATTAGGGAGAACTTAACTTTCCAGTTTTTCCAGAGAAACATGAATTCTAGCCGAAAAGCGATTTCGACTTTCTCTGCTAAATCGCACGGTCTCAGTCTCTTGGTTTTGCGATTCTCTCTGACTAATCATAAAAATCTCTCGGGCTTTGGATTTTCTCAGATTAGATCAAGAATCTCCACATAATATTCCGGTTTTTTATTCACAATTTTCTCATTAAATTTCCGAGTATTTCATCAGAAAGAAATGCCCACCAGCGCTTCACCGCCGACTTCAAAGTGTCGTTTCAACGTCGCCTCGCGTATGAATAAAGACGCAATTACTTTTTGCGATTACCGCAAGAAACCGCCAAGTTTAACCTCTCATAGTTATTACAATCTTCAGACTTGTTCGAAAGAAATTTACCCGGATTTTATAATTACCGATCTTTTACATCGCAGCGAAATCCAGTCAACTCTATATACATATCTATTTCTACCTCTACCTTGCTACGTAAATACTTCTGCATATATACTTCAACTATTAGCTTTGAGATTCAGGTTCTCTATGCTCTGGTTACCTGTGATCAAATATTATCGTTACCGCAGTAATAGGCCATTACCTACAGTTTTAGTGTAGACAGATCGCTGCAGAGCTCGTATTACTCCGGTGCTCAAACGAGCGATTATTCGTAATTGGTTAATCGAAATCTGGTCGATTGGACTCGAGTATGAAACGACGTCTAGGAATTGTTGTTAAAAAAAGAAAAAAAAACTAGCCAATTAGATCCCCTTGAAATCGCAGCATGTATCGCAATGAACAAGATTCGTTCTGTCCATTTCATACATTGACGTCGTCTGTTGGGCTTCGGGCTTTGAGCCACAGGCCAGTAAACCTTTTCCTTGGATATGATAGCCAGCCGAAAAGCTAGGTGTTTTCGTTTATAAATAATCGATTTTCACTTTTCCAGACTTTATGTATCAGTTTTTCTCACAGTCGCCGTTAGTCTCTGAAATAATCCGTTTTCCTCGCCGGATATCCTGTGACAGTTGGAAAATTGGCGTTCATTTTATTCAGTTCAGAATACCTTCTCCCTTTAAGATTTGCACAGAGAATATAAAAGATTTGTTTGCATTTGGAATAGGGCTAGAAAAAAGACATCGAATCTCTTTCATTTCTCCCTAATTTTAACTGTACAGAAAAAGTGGAAAAATCTCTGCAACCTTAACGAACTAGAGAAAAGACAAAGAGAAAAAATTGAGCGTCTCGAACATACCTATATTACTTTAATATTACGTTTGTATTTCCACAAATCTCGGGGATAGCAATTTCGGTAGAGTAGATATCCCCTGAAGACGGTACCGCTTTTAGCAACGTAAATAAATATTGCGTATTCTAGATTGAAATTTATTGCGGTTCTTTTTTTTCTTCTCGTTTGTTGCAGGCCAGAGAAGAAGACAGTGGAGACGACGTCCTGGTAGTAGCTTCCACTTCCGGCACGGCAATGTTTCGGAGTCTTCAACTCGGCCCAGTTCTAACATCGACAGAGGTTACAACCACCAGATCAATTACTATTCACATTCTTATCGACGATACCAGTATAAGAACAACGTAAGTTTTCAAGTTTATCCTCAAAAGTTTGACATCAAATTCGACTTCGAATAGACGAGACTTGGGTTCTCGTTACAGGTCGCATCCTCGATCGTAACTGCTTCAAATTTGAAGAAAATATTTTCTACATTCGTGTAATTTCGAAGCAGACCAAAATGATATTCGATGAATTTGATAATTCCTGATCTGAAACCACCCTTTTTCTTTTATAAACGTTGAGATGAAAAGTGCGTAAGTCGCAGACTCACTTTATCTTATATATATTATTGGCTGGCCTCGAAATGATGTCATTTCAAAGTCCATAAAATCTAAACTAACGTCGAATCATATCTTAAAACGGAAGTAATCAGGTGTGAAAAAGGAGACTTGAAAGGAAGAAAAAAAAAACTATTTCCATTTTATCGCAATGTAGGTAGATTCTTTTCACCAAAAAGAGAAACGATCGCGAGGATTGAGTGACTATTCGTGAAAACAAAAGGGTCTCGTTGTTTTTTGGCATAACGTGATACCGGGGCAATTCATTGAAATTATTTCCCGCCATTCAAACATATCCGCTGGGATGAAAATAATCTAGAATTTTTGTGTAACGAGCCGGGAGGTAATTAAATAAAAAGCGGAAGCTCTAACGGGTAGAAAGAAGCGGGTACTAAAACCTGACGCTGTTGTTGAGGGTGTACTTTTGATGTATAGATATCTACTACGGCGGCTGACCATTTCTCCTCTTTTCATTCTGCTACTGTGTTGAAAGTTTGTTTATCTCGAATTTCCTATACGTGTATACCCACCACCTGAACTTGTTGCTCTCAAGAGACCCTCTAGTTTACGTCAGAGTCTAATAAACCCCTTCTTCCCTCTTTTCAACTTCATCATTCTATCTCTGCGGGCACCGCTCTTCTCTATCTTTCGCCGAAAGGGATATCGCATGATGGATATCATGTCGTGCAAAGTTCTTGACTCCGCGAAAATTCTGCTCATTTTCCAAACGCCTTTACAGGGCCATGCGCATAGAAATTTCAAACTGTTGAGAAAAAAAAAGAGATGAAATAGAAAAAATAGAAAATAAAAATTGGTATAAAATTTCAACAGATAGACAGATGCCATTTTCATATATCTTTGAAAAAAGTCATCGAAAAAAATCCACTTATGTTGTAAAATTTCGTCGTAGCATCCACTTCCTTATCGCAAACCACTATCATATCCTTTTGTAACATCTTCCAAGGGCGGTATACACCCCTCGTAACTCAGAACTCTCGTTAAATAGTTACTTCCCGAAGAAGAGCTCTGGCTTATAGCGGCATGACCGTAACACATGTATAGATATATATATATATCTCCATTCACGAACGAGACTGACCCACAACCACGACTAAATTCTCGGACAAGGGTGCCGTGGCAGACGAGCCTATAGCGATGCCACCCGCGTCATCAATCTATCGGCTGTCCATTCCAGAATGGTTTTCATTCCGGATATCGTTGTGGTGCGAAATGGCCATTTCAACTTTGGACAACACGAAATTGAATCGTAAAAGTCTTGAAGCTTTAGCTGTCCACGCTGAGCCAGAAAATTCGATTAATCATCCTTGTCATTATCGTTGTTCTCTTGACCGTTCGAATCGCTAATCCACACCTTATTTCGTTATTGAATGAAAAAAGTGGGCGCCGTTTGAAACGTGAGATAATTTCGCTCCTATCATTTGCCTCGGAAGATCTCAGATCCTTTAGCAGATGAATGAAAAAGATGGGAAAAATTTCCTCAGCGATTTTCTCGTTTCTAATTATTATAATCGTACGGAGTAGGCTGATACTCGATCTAAGTCCATAAGTCGAGGAGATTGGGTATAATCTTATTATATAGTGGGATACGGTTACCAAATTATCACCTCACGCTTCTCTGAAGTTCATGTAAATGAACCGCAAGGGTAGCTGCCAAAGTTAATACAGAGAGCCAGCTGGCACGTTTTCACGTTCCTGGCCAAATCTTCTTCCTCGTTTTTAACTCTTTGAAAGGAAATTCGCGCCTCTGTTTCTTTTATTGTTTTTCAAAAATTCGCTCACGCTTCAAAGAAGCTGTATAATATCTAGACCTATACTTTATACGCGATTAAAATTAATCCGATTTCGTTTTTACGACCTAATGCTATCCCTCTGAAACCAGCTCACGTATTTCCTACTCCGCGTATGGATAAGAGCTTAATTTATTCCCGAAAGCAGGCGTCTTCATCACTCGATCGTAAGCTCTACGAAAGCGATACTTAGTGTAGAGCAGCTAAATATACACCTACTCTCACAGCGATGATGTAATAGGTACCCTAAGTTAACCTACCGATCAAAATTTTGCCCTAATTCCGGGTTAATCACGAATTAATTTGGATCACGTGCTTATACGCTCGATGCTTTAATATTTCGTGAAATTTTCTTCAAGAGTTATTAGCAACTTATGAATACTCGAGCATCTAGTCAGAACCAACTCAACCTTCACCCTCAAAAAATTGCAGAAAAAATCGGAAGGGTTGTAGACAACGAATTTCTGGTTCGGTGTGGAATTCTCCGTCTACGATATACACGATCTATAGACGAAGAACATCATTCAAAAATTATAGTACGGTCAGAGTCGAATTTCTCGCGGGAAGATAGGTCTGAATCAAAGCTTGATGGACAGTGAAATACAGAGTAACAGAAAGAAGGATGAGAAGACAAGACTCAGAAATCTGGGATTGAAAATCTTATGTAATAAATTCACGGGGAAAGTTTTGACATCCATGTACGTACTCGTATTTTGTATTGCACGAAATTATCGCTAAGTTATCAGATGGATAACGAAGAACACTTACTAATTCGTTGATTTGGTAACGGAAAGAGAGGTAGCGAGTTGTAGCAAGTTACAAAGAGAGAATGGAGGAGATAAAAGAAAGAAAAAAAATGTTGAGTGGGAGGTCGAGAGCCGACACTAAAGACTCTTTCTTGGGATAATTGGATGCGAGTGGTGTGTCGACACGTTAGTGTTTGCGTAGCTAGTTGCCCTGCTTTCGACAGAATATCGAGAGCACGCAGAATTGGCTGTGGACTGAAGAGTCTTGGCAGTCAAGTCGGATAAGTTTCAACGACAGATCTGTTGTACCTTTCAGAAGAAGAATGAAATTTGCTTTCAGCACCGAGCTGAGCCGAACCTGCCTTCTAACTCGTTTTTTCAAAAGTTTAAATCCAGTTTTGGCTATACCGATGAGCACTAAACCCGAGATTGAATTTTTCTCTTCATACACAGTCGTCCTTTTCCCCTTTTTCATTCAGAAATCGAGTCCGAGGGTCTCGCCAAGATCGTTAAACGTACCTCTACCTCAGAGTCGATGTCGGTTCGAAGGGTGAGAAAGTGGGCAAATAAAACGTAAAATGCCTACATCTGAACCGAGTTAATAAATCTCTGACTTTTTATCCCTGTACGAAGCTTTCGAAAGCTTCGCGTCTCATCTTGCGGAGACATCGAACCTGGATTTAAGTCTTGGATAAGCACTGACGCGGGTTCGTTGGCGAATCTAAATCTAAACGCTTCTTTTCACGTCTTCTTTTTTATTCTCACCTCAGAACGTTCGAGGTGAGCAAGGCGCGCTTCGGCAAGCTTTCTAACCAATCTGCTACCTCATCAATCTTGGTTACGTTACCTATCGCACGTCTTCCGCGGTTATAGACAGCTCGATGTAGCCACACAGGTGTATTTACTTCGCGAAAAAATACTGTCAGAGATTCTCAGCATTCCACGATTTGCAGGATACAATAACACCGAATTTGTCAATAAATTTCGTACATCTGTCGGGCCAGACAAGTGGCTTTTTATTTCCTAATCGTCAGACAGTCGTACATCTGCTTTACTGTCATAGCTACCAAAAGAGAAATGAGAACCGAGCAAAAACCGCGATATACTCATTGTACGGATTTTCTTTTGCAGTCGGAAAAATTGATAATTATAAAATGGATATCCTACACGATATTGCGTCCCAAGAAAGTGCACTTGGGTATCGAAAAAGTGTATCGATTTTGAGAACATTTGGTACATGGATAAGTTTGATACAAAATTTCTACATCGATTATTGGATTTGAGAAAAATTGAATAAGGATTCCGAGCTTACGGGGGAGTGAAAAATGTGTTTTTAAACAAGTATCATTATCTCGTCTATCGTTTGTGTAATTCAGTTGAAATTTCATCATTTTCTTTGAACCTTGCATAAGTTTTTCAAAGCATTAGTTTTCATTTGAAACACCTAATCATACCGGAGGGCAAAATGGAAAATGTTTTTCATCGTTCGATGATTATATAGTTGAGACTTTATTTTAACACAAGGTTTAAACTGTACATCTAATACTCTAATGCTATAATTTAGTCCACTCGTTGGCTCTCAAGGCCCATTAGAGATCCTCTCAAGTAAGACTCATCTCTAATTCGTGAACAGTGTCGTGTAGCTTAAATTTCCAGACAATATTTAAGTCGACACGGGTCATTGCCCTAAGTTAGGAAAATTCTATGGTGGAATAAAGGCTGGTAGATTCACAGGACATTAAGTGAGTATATTTACGGAAAGGTTGAAAGTGTTGAAGGTCCATTTGACTCTTTGGAAGACTAGCAGGTATAGGTATCTTGTGAAATGAGGCTTAAATCATGTTCATAATACAACGCGGACAATTACTTTTCGGCGATAAATTTTCTCGAACAAATGAGCTCTCCATATTCAGGATCGAGACAGTCTCCCCTCCCTCTTTATCAACGCTGTTCTTTACTTTCACATGAGGGTTTATATTTCATGGTTAATGGACTCCTCATGCCTGACAACGGGGAAAAAGTGTTGGCGCGATTTTAAATTCAGAGGTCTTACTCGCACGAAGTTACTCTGGGTATACAAAACGTGCTTATATTTTTCAGTACCCATAGTACCTGGCGTATCCGGCTCAAAAGTCAAACCCTTAACCCCAGAGGCTGAATGCTTAAGCATATCGAGAAAATCGTCCCAAACTTTTCTCTCACGTCGTCAGATCCGATTTAGGTACTTTGTAAAATATAATATCGGTGAAGTTTGGATTTTTTGACAATCTAGACGATTGAAATTCGTCCATTATTGACAGAAAGCTTTCAAAGCTTGATTGTCGATTTGCTAAACAAGCTGCTATAACGAAACGTCAAAGTATCACGATCTTGCGATTATTGGAAAAGCCGATATCTACGTTTTTCTCTGATGACTCTTTCAATGAAACCTTATTCCTAGCGGCAAATTACCATATAGAATCACAGCTGCGGCTTCGATAGTTTGAAAAGCTGCCGATGCGAGGCGAATATTAATATTAGCTATCCGAAGTTTTCGAAATCGCACAGGACTCACCCTTCGTAGAATTTCTTCTGATCAATTACAGCTTGTTTCCAGTGGGCAAGACCGTTTTTATTGGCTTCTTTTTCGTTAGTCATTCGGCGTAGCTTATCTTCCAGTTTGCAAAATTGTTTCCAGCGATCCTTTCCAACTCTACGAAGCTCTGTAAGCGCGGTAACTTTGTTAATCATGACTCTCAATTTGTTTCTCTTATTACAATATTTGATTAGCAACTTTTCGCGAGCTGATTCTTGATACCTACTTCGGAAGCTGGAAGAACTCTCGCAAACTATTAATTCGGTCATGGGTGTATTGCGTGATAAAACAAACCTAGGATGCAACGTTTAGATACACACAGCGTCGCTAAACTTACATATTGCAGTGAAATGAAATAAAATTCATTCCAATAAAATTGGGCCAGTTGAAAAAATACTTTAAAAAAATGAACGAAATGAATTTTTGGTTCAAAACTTTTGGTCGGCGGTTCAATATAATCCCCTATCTCCGTCTCTTTTTTCATTTCAATATCTGTAAATCGAAGCTATATGAATTTTTGTACGTCGTGGTAAATGCACCAGCTTCTAGATTGATTTTTCCAACAGCGTCTGCAGCCCTCATGAAGAAACGGGAGAAAAGCAATCTACGCCAAAAAGAGTACCGGGGAGGATGAAAAACAGACTTGTTCAGAATCTGGCGAAGCTCGTATAATTATGGTGCAATACAAATACCGGTACTTAGTTTTCTTTAAACTCGTTCAAGCTAATTTCGGTTCGAAAACATATAATTCTAATTTCCAAAAAGCCATCAGGGAACGGTAATTAGCGGATAATGCGTTCACTCGAATAGATCCCCGCGAATAATTTCGGGGGCATTACGATGATCTATATGCGGAAAATAATACGCCAATTCACTCGAATAGACGGAGCGGTGTTGATTTATTAATCCTGGTAAACTGAGAATCCTACATTCAAATTTTCTACCGCTGGACTCGTTATCGCGATGGCGTAATTATACGAGTTCTGCCTAAATTGACGCTTGAGACTCTCACTCATTTGGCAAATGAGGGGACTTGCTGATTTATTAATCTGCTACAAACTGCTGCGATTACTGCATCCTGATTCATTCCGTTATATCTAGTTCTAGTTTTGAGGAGAGTCATCCCATTATCCTCGTTTTTAGATCTGAAGGGTTCAGATGATCATAGTTTTGATTTGTTGAATGAATGTCGATTAAAATTAAGCCAAAGTCAAATTCTTGGCGCTCGATCAAAGTGCAATGAAAATTATTCGATATCATGATCGTGTGCTTCCGAATGACATGACACTCGCGAAATGCGAGCAAAGTTAATATTGCTCACGAAGTGGCAAAGTGCCCCTAAATTATGACTTTTGGTAGCCTAGTATGTAGTCGAATAATTTTCCCATTACGTAATTGGCTGTGTAATAAAAACCCGATTCATAGAATATCTGGTTACGATTTTGAGATCGAAATTTAATTAGGTCTGTTCACAAACTTACTCGAGTTTCTTTCTTACCTTGATCTCGAATCTTATAAAGTTGGTATTTAATTAAGGAGGTGAACACGCCTTGAAAAGGGGTGTTTTTAATGGACTGGTATCTCGAAACGAACTATTCAATTACTATCAGTTTTATAAGAGAAATTTACAGTCCTTTCAAGATCGCTGCGTAAAGCTAAAAGATTTGGCAGCTCTGCCAGTCAGATGCAGTCAAAGTAAAAGCTCTCATCTATCGTAAAGAATTTGATCAATCCTCGTCCCCGATTGTCCAGAAAATAACTTTTTTAAAGTCGTGATCTTCTGCACAGAAAATTGAAAAATATGTAAAAAAAAGATTCTGTGAAGGTGAAAACTTGGCAGAAAAATTTGGATTACTCAAGTAATTTTTGAAGTGTGGATAAAAGTTTTCTGTTCACTTGGCGGAGGCTTGTTTTTCGGACAATCGAAGACTGGAAAATCTAAAATCCAAACATCGGGAATAGAGTCTATAGAATGTTTGTGCGACGCTGAATTCGTACCTTCCTGGGAACGACGTAGGTCGTGAATTTCGATCATCTGCTCTTGGTGAAGTTGTAAATTATTTTTGAAGGCGTAATCCAGCTGAGCGAAGCGGCCTTGAAGTTTCGAAAACCTCTTCTGCAAATCTGTGAAATCTTCTTCTTTGTCCTTTAGCTGCGCCATCAGCTGGCGACTATAAATTCGCAGGCTTTGGCCTATCTGTTCGTCCATCTTTCGGAGATACGCAAACCTTTCTAAATTCACCTAACTTTACCGAGAGGTAAATTTAGGCCTGTTTGAAAACGAATCACAACCTCGTTCAGATCTTTGCGCCGAGTCCAACGGCAGTCTCTGTGCCAAATTTCGGGACATGACATTACTTCTACTTTGACATTTCAAATATATTGATCTGATTGTCATCCCGCTGTACATAACCGTGATTCACGTTTGATGTTGGAATGAAATATTTGAATTGCCGTTTAAACAAAACCTGTCGATTCCATGAAGTTCGTTTATTTGGTAGGTCGTATAGATGTCTGCGATAAATTTATCTTTCATTTAAAATAATTCAATGTTCATCGGTGCATATTTTCCCACGGTTCTTTTTTTTTTTTATTTCAAGTAATAATTTGTACAACTTAGCATCAGATTTATGAGTTTATAGTAGCTGCAGCAGTAATGGCTCATTTCTAATCCCAATACTTCGAATGTAGATTGTAAGGGTGCTAACTCATCCCATTTTACGGGATTAGTCATTCTCTTTGCACCAATTTCAGGAAAGTTTGCTGATACGCGAACTTCTGCCTAATTTCGTGAAGTCAACCCTGTTGGTAATATGTCTTTCCGTCGAGACAGTGCCTGTCGCGAAATGGGGGCTAAATATATGATAGAGCTGTGTTGTCACACCGTATCTATGAGTGTCTTCAATCCGCTACAATCAGATAAATTTCAAAAACACTAAAGAATGTGAGATACACTTTACAGGAAATTGTTGGCTGTAGCAAAATCTTGTAAGTTTTATCTCAAATTTAAATTCTTAAAGCTATAAGCTCGATAAATAATTCTGAGACGATGAAGCTCAAGGCTTATGCCACTGACACCGAGTGTCCTTTCGATGAATCCTTCATCTGTAAAATTGCATTGACTAATCCCAAAATATTGTCAAAGACAAGAATTTCGTAAGATGATCTTGAAGAACTATACATGAAATTAATTTTTTTATTTCGCATTAAATTGCGTTTATAGTTGACAAACGGAGCTTCTGAATATAATATTGCGAAATTGTGTGCCATTGAAAATATTTCAAGATGAGATTAAGCAACTTTCTAAATAAAACGATTATTACAGACATACTTCACAGAGGCATCAACCCCAGAGTTCATTGCCTTACAAACCCTGCCCAAGCGTGACTTTGAATATTCAAGTTTCTGATATAGGCTAAGCCGCAAGGTCAATAGTTGCGAATCTGCTTAAGAAAATTCGATTCTAAGGTCTGACATATTTACTTTGAAAATTTGCCCGAAATTAAGACCTCTAATCTTATGTATTCAGTACTGAATTTTCGGATTCCATTTTCCGTCAGATTCTCCTATTCTATATTCCGACCTTTTGTCATCAAATGAACACTACTATCGCATCCCTTTTCGATCCCGCGTACTAATTAAGGATCTATACACGCTGATTAAGACACAACATTTTTTCTACATGATTTCTACTAGGCTTGAAGTTGTTCTATGAAATTTTTACTCGAGAGACGTTTGGCCTTGTCATTCTATCGGGAGATACAGTCTGCCACATATTTTATTCGGGAAATCAGAAGAAGATCTCTGCACGTATTTGATTTATAAAACTCGCGCCGCTGATACCGCCTATCGTAGCTCATCACCTACCCTTTTATCTAGCTGATAGCCAATCTAACGATCTGTGAGCGAAGCTTTCTATTTTCTTGTGAAACTAGCTAGACACTCCGAGCTTTTCAGGTGTTGATCCCATCCTTTCAGATAAAAGTAATAGCTCGGGTTCGATAGTCCATCGAATCGGTTTGGAAGTAAATGATGACAGGGGTTGATTTTTTGCTAACATTTATTACGCATAACGCTACTTTTACACTTATAATTTATCGAGTAGAAATTCGCCAGGTCGTTTCATGAGCACCTCTTCATTTCGCCTACCTTTGTTTCTTTCAGAATCGTTCATATTCCGGTGGGAATTATCCGTGCAACAACCAACGCGAAGACTGAAGAGCAATTTCAACTCTACTTCCAATAAGTAAGAATACTTTTATACATGTATTATAAAAATTCGGAACATTTTCTCATTCTACTTTCTAATTAAATATCATTTGTTATAAACTCGTCAGTACTTTATTTGATGACCTGGGTTCTGTGAATTATTCGCCACCAACCATCTTTAAATCTCGATATTCTACCTTTCAATCGAATCACAACCTGTCTTACAAGTCTCAAAGCGGTGGGTTAACATTTTTTAATCGTCAAATCCGGAAAACATTTCTCTGTAATAATTTTCAAAAAAAGTCACGACACTGTCACCTGATCGTATCAGTTTTATCATTCTGAATAAATTATGCGGCCCCATTAGGCTGCTTTATTATTGACGATTGCCTTAATTATACACATTACCCGGGAAATGTAAGCTTATTATATTACACCGTCCTGGCCTCTTATTCTGTCCTGCAGCTTCAAAGCAGTCCCAGAATAAGATTTGCACCGGTAATTCCATCTCGTGGCCCCCAGCCCGTAGGAATGTGAATTTTCAGTAAACTTCCGTGCGAATTAGCACTTTGAGAGTTATGCTAGGCAAGCGAACTAATTAGGTTGCGTTATTAATTTATTACACACGGTTCTGGGAGCCGAAACACGTCGCTAACGAGTGATAAATGATAACCGCGTTGGTTAAGACCAGACCTAATTCAATCGACTGAGAAGTATTATTTTTTAAGCGTTTCTTTGTTCCAAAATTTCTGTTCAATCTATTTCTCTTTAATATTCTAATTCAGATTCAACGAGATGATCCGAGCAGCTTTATCATCAGCATCGAATGCTCCATCCCGGGCTTTGGAAGGACACGTGAATAAAAACCGTGTTTAAATCCAATTTTTTGTATTTAACTTCCAATAAAATTTCCAATAAACTTCCCAACTACTAAAAAAAAAAACATTATAGTAATGATAATATAATGATGTTCCAAACAATTTTTGGACATCTTATAATTTTTCAGGCTGATTAAGTATACTTTCAGATGAAATTGCCAACTCGACTTCTTCAGTGTTTTTAATTAATCTGTACAGGATATACAATCCGAGAAATGACCGCAAGTCATTTATTGAGTTCTGGCTTAAGGTCTGAATATAATAATCGAAGTGCATTAATTTAGTTCGTACTGTACGAGTCTGTGAATTGATCAACTGATACTGAATAGTGAACGCTACTAATTGATCGTCCTCAACTTCCGTACTTCATGTAAGTTCGAAGCTCGCGATGACGAGTTTCTCTCACGAATCAAGTTTCATCTCTGAAGGTGTATCCGTCTGCATCCCACCTCCGTCGTTCAATATTCCGGAGTATGAGAGTCCAACAATTTTTCTACAATTGTACCAAGGTAAGAGTTCTTTCACGTAATAACAGCTCGGGATAAAAATTGGAATAATTTCAATCTTTAAATCCCGGTCATGATTTGCAATATGACTGTGATATCGCCGGAATTCAAACAGGAAAAGCCGGGCGTGCATTGGAATCAATTTAATTACCGGCTACCCAAATAATTACCCAAACATTACAGATTATATAAATTATTCTGTTCGCCATCTCCATTCTGTACAGTCGTATCCTGGGAGTGATTTCGCACAGGATATCACGATGTAAATTTCATACAGAGGGTTGTAGAATTTTTTGAACCTCGAGGGCCTCGAAATTTCGACTTTGAAACCTTGAAAATCAAGGATATTCGTACTCTACTTACGCGTCGAAGTATCGATGCGTAATGTGTATTGGTGAAATCACCTCCTGCGGGTATTTGGTCTTCTGTATATTGCAATAAAACCCGCACGTTTTAGTCGAGCGTTTGAACGTTTATAACACGCTTTGGGTCAGCCAACAAATAATCCCGCATTAAATACTACCGTATAAAAGAAAGATGAATACCTTTTTTACGATACATGCTTCGGTGGGTTCATTCTCCCCGCACTCAGACCTCCATCTCCAATTCGCTTCTAACTTTGGGCATCCCCTATTCTAGTCCCGAATCTTGCCTGACTGAAGTGAGAGGTGTCCAAAGTTGGGAGAGAATCGGAGATAGTCAGATCCCTTCTTGGTTAATAATTGGCAGAATCAACCATGTATAAATTTCCGAGGTACATCGAGAGTCTCTTCTCCTAAGGTTCAGCGTCGGTTGAAACGGAATATCACGACTGATCGGCTTTAGGGCTGGAAATTAATGGCCAGAATTGATCTCGCATAGTTTAAGGACTAATCAGCTATGGCGAGGTAATCTCAAGTCAGAAGCTCGGGACATTTCAATTATAAAGCAACGAGATCTATGAGTATATACGATCATCTTACAAGCGGTACGATTCAATTTCATTCATGACTGAGCCAGCTTGCACCGTCGAGCCTTCGTCATATAACGAGGACTCGTTCAAGAAAGGAGCAAAGAATCTGGATAAAAGATCTCGACTCAAAAGTCAGGACAGCATCTTCTGTTCGGTGGGATTAAATACGGGATACTAATTTTGAAATAAGATTAGAAACTCGATGCAGTATGGAGTTCAGCCAAGACTGCGGTAATAGGTGGCTTATATAGCTTGTAAAGTACGAAAGTGCAAAACTGTGTAGGCGTTCGAAGTACAGGCTAGTTTCCTGTGCCTCGAGGCCGAGGATTACGAGAGCTCCTTACGTACGCAGTTTCGCTATTTACTTTCCCTGCGATCCTGGAAAGCGGAGGAAACGAGTCTGCGTTATTGTACTTTGAACGGTACCTAATACCGAATAAATTCCAAATTTTTCAGAGCTTCTTTTCCTTGTTTACCAATCATTAGGCTGTTTTACTTTCGCCTTTAACTCTACTAGCCCGAGTTTAAAGGAGAAATAAGACGCTGATTGGACGAAGCGATTTTTAAACTCATAGAATTAGGGGCGCGAGGAAGTTGCGCGGCTTATAAGGGGTGTAATTCCGGGTCGTATACTCAATGCGGTGTCCCTTGACGGATATTTTATTCATCTTTGTAATTAGTTATAAATTTTTTATACTTCGTACTGGGAGCATTTTGCGACGATGCGGCAAGCCCGAATTTATGACTTTTTGTTCGTCCCGTTTTGCGGTTCCCCAAAACGAGTTGGTACGGTTTAATAACTTTATGATGCCGCACTAAACCGATTGAGTGAAATTCCACGCTGCACATTTACCCGGCTTTATTGCGTGTCTGAAACATCGTTGGATCACAGCGATCAAGAGCGGTTTTAGAGAAGAAATACGATACAGGGAGTGAGAGCGGATAGACGGAAGCTTTTTCCGAGGAAATCTGCTCTCGACAACGCATAGTTATTTCTTTGAAATTCTCAAACCCTCCTGGCAAAGCATAATTTGAATACAGGTTCTCCCGGCCACGCGATAAGCCAAAAAAGATTCATTCATCATCCTAAGAGTTCTTACATAGATGTATTAAATGTGACTGAAATGAAGGTCCGATTAGACGACATTGACTAACAGCCATCGCAATCAGAGTTACTTTTTATAACAAAATCTAGATGCAATTCCATTCCTCCCCGCTTTCAAACCCCAGCGATATTCCGCAATCAATAAAGTGGATTATCTGCACGTGGAACTGAGCTCCGTGTACTTGCAGGCGATGGGTAAGTCCATGCAAATGCCTCCGACGTTGATAATTCAAAGTCTAAAAACGCTTGTAATGATCGGTATATCATATTTTTTTTGTTATTCCTAAGGAGGATCGCACCTAGTCCTGCTAAAAGGAGCGATGGTTTCCTCTTGAGTTTTTTATGCCAGGCTTTACAGTCCGCGAGTGTTAGGTTTCTTGATAAATTGTGAATCGTAATTAGTCAACTCTCGAGTGAAGGTAAAAACCCGAGATAAATATTAAAAGAAAAAGACGCCATGCTGTGACGTCTACCGCATATATATCTAATCAGTGGGATAATTGGATTAGCGAGATAATTGGATCAGCAGTATTGTTTGCAGTCCGTGAAGATGACGGCGCGGGTCTATGATAATCAACGAATTACCGTCTCAATTATTCGTGGTTATGCAGAATGTGCTCGGGGCGATGCCTTGCTAAATTGTATAACGACGGGATCTGATCGATATTGTAAATAATTACCATAGAGTTGAATGACAAAGGCCCTCTCTCGCTTAGGGTTCGAGATAATCTTATGCAGGGCCTGCGTCAGTGGTGTTAGCAAGTGTTCAGTCAGCCACGAATTGGTCGTTTGCTTAAAGCGACGGCCAATTATTGACAGGGCTTAGCTACCTTACTTTCTTTTTTCTTATTTCACGATACCCGCCGTTTTTATCGAAGGGATCAGCAATCAATTAAAGTCTTGGGAAAAAACATGGGCGTAAGTCCAAAATGATATTTTCACAATTTTAACACGGCTTTAGAAATTTGAATCCACAATTGGTTAAACTTATGTCCAGAAAATGGGCCTGAATTGAATCAGGCATTGATGGAATTTATTTCGTAGCAAGAATCTGGATTTTTTCATCTATGGCATTTTAAACATTTTAATGACTAATAATCATCTTCTACGTTGAGAGAGCGAGATTTATAAATATTTCAAGGTATTTTCTTGATTTTGATCAACAGTACCTAGCGAATGAACGCAACTTGCCATAATAAATTTATGAAAGCGTTGAGCCAGAGTTTATTCACGGGCGGATTTACCCTACCGGCAATAAAATGTTGACAACAAAGCGACGAATTCGAAGAAAAGTTCATCAGCTTATTTCGCTCGAGATTAACGCAAATGTTTGCATCGCCGGTTATAACGGGGAAATTTGTCAAAATGCGAATAATTCAACGATCTACCTACTTAAAAAGAATTCTGCACGACTACTTCTGTTCAAAATTAAACGCTCTACAAAAAAGGTCTCTTGGTCTTTTTCGATGAGTCTAACCGTTTTGGAGTTTCTCTGGCGATGGTCATTTAATGGCAAGACTAACTCTGAAACGGTTATATTTATCGAAAAAGACCAAGATACCTTTTTTGTAGAGCTTTTAATTTCCAACAAAAGTAGCCTTGCAGAATTTTTCCAGCTAGATCAGTTCTTGAGATATAAAAATCGGAAAACGCCACAAGAACATTTCCCATGTTATTCAAATGGAAATTGAAAAATGGCAATGAGCGACCTATAAATGTTAATATTAGGAGCTAATTTTATTTCGAGACTCGTTATTTGAGCATAAAGAACAAATTTCTGAAGGTACCTCTTTGAAATAAAAATTGTCGGTTTATTTGGCCCTTCCTAATCTAATCTATATAGGTATAGGTATATATAATATTCATCCGATTAAAACTGAAGAAAGTTGGCCCATGAACTTGCGAGGGCACGTCAGACGGGTCACAAGCCATTGAACCACAAGTCAAAGATGACGCAAGGGGCTTACCGAAATCCCCAAAAGACGAGCTGCAAAGTTACTTCTTGGCCCAGGTTGACCCTGATTCGCCAATAACAAGCCTGGAAGTCATGTGTCAAGATGTTGACGAAGTGTTTTCCCTCCTGTTAAATCCCATGCGGCCTGCGTAGGTACGACATGTTATTTTATATGATATATATATGTGTACGTGTTCAGATATCGTTATGATTGAATTACTGGCACATTTTATGGTTATCGGTCCATAAACCAGCTCACGTTGCACCATTCTTGGTTTTTGCATGTGAAAGAGAATCTCATTCTTCACAGGGCCTAGATAGTGGTAGTCGGATTTCCGAAAGGTTTATGTTTCCCAATTTATCTCCAATTTGTTTGAGACTCTATGGCTATCCGCGGGCATTTGATACATGCAATTAATTACCCATAGCAAGAATATATACGATGAGAAAAGAGACGAAGGAAAAATCGAAAACCGTACAGCGTATGTTCATTTAAAATTTTCCACACCAGATGAACATTTTTAGTGGATTTCTTTCGTTCTATAACTTTTTTCGCTCTATCATTGCGAGAGATATACTGAAGGTATATCGTATACGTACACGTACAATATGCAGTACATATAAATACGTACAGGGAATTTGTACGGTTCAATTTCTTCCGACTGCAAACAGCACGCGATGCTCTCGAGGAGCGTAATAGAACAGACTCAATAATCTAGTAAATTAAATTCTTGCAAATGTTGGCAGTAGGGTACTCCTGGGAAATGGAGAGACTAGATACCTAAAGGTTGGAAGAAGACAAGACGCACTAGATTATTCATTTTATTTCGAATTAAACTTCAACAAAAAAATTTCCAGCGAAATGCAGCTGAGTAACTTTCAAGCAATTGAAATATGAATCAGTTTTTTTTTTTTTTTTTTAATATACTAATGCAATGAGGTAAATACGGAAAATTTTGAACGTTGCCTTAAGCGGGATAATTATTACTAATTAACGAAAGCTGGCAATTGTTTCCGATGAGATACGTGAAACCCACATGAAAGGCAGACAAAAACCGATAGGGGTGACTTTGGTCCAGACTCTATACGCACATTGGTGGTCAGCAGCTCTTCCCCTGGGATGCTCGAGGCACAGTGGTCGGAAATCGAAAAAGACTGATCAAAAGTCAATTTTTGAATCCTTTTTTAATAAAACGTTCGTATGAGGACGTTGCACGTTGCATATTGGTTCTATAAAATATGCAATGAACATGCATATAAACCGTATTTATTTTCTTTCCGATATTTTTATCTTTCAATAATCAAATTACTCCATTTTTTTTTTTGCATAGATATTAAAAACATGGATCTTACAACGTTTTCGCGTAAAATGCCTCTACTCATGAAACTCATAGAACTCTGCCGTAAATCGTGACCAAGAAACTTCATTGAGATTAATAGAGTATAAATGATGAAAATTTAATTCATTTTATTTATAGGGCGTATTCTAGTCAGAAAATCTTTCGCACATTTTGTCAATTGTTTTTTTCAGACTTGTCGTTTTTTGAGAGCGAATATATGTATAACGTTTTCAACCTCGTCAGGCCGCTAAAAATTAAAGAGTTGGTATATATACTGGATGACTCAGCTCATTAGTATTTTCGAACACCTTTTACGGGGAAAACTAATTAAAATTTACACCATTTCGTGCGGCAGTGAAGTGTTTAATTATTGACTACTCCTGTGAGGATAAATTTTGTAATTGCAGTATTAGAGCTTGAAGTACCAAAACGGGGCGAAAGTTGCCTCTCGAATTATCGCAAATTGCTATACAATCAAGTTCTCACTCTCTGAGAGTGCTACACCGCCTCGAGAACTAGCAAGTCACAAAAGATGTATAACTCCTTAGAGAGATCGAAGAACCTGAGCAACGCTACTTTTCTCCGGAAGAATTATACCTAATTGCATTATCACGCCTCTGTTTCATCCCCCAGTTTCTTAAGCATTGAGATAATCTCACTTAAATTCAAGGCCAATCAGTTATCGGCGTATATCTACTCGAGCTCTTACGATCAATGTATAAAATTTGATTGTAATTCAATTGAAATTTGTAAGCTACATTTTTCGAAGCAAAAATAACAAAAAAACACCCCGTGTCTGAGCATGCAGGTAGATATTCACACGAATTCATATTGCAGAGGGAAAAATGTCCGACAACTAACGGTAGAACTAAAATATAGTGGAATAAAAATATTGCTCTGAACATATAATAGTGTAAAATTGAAAGTTACGGTTCTCGTTAGTTTCTCTGACATTAATATTTGACCGCCATACAATGGCACAGTACGCGTTTGCATGTGTGCATGATCCACGTCGTGAATTAAAGCCATCAGTAATCTGTCGAAATGATAATTTTCTACCTGGTCTGATTTTTAACCCAGATATTTCGGATCAGTAGTTCGTATCAGTTTCTATTATTTGTCAGACAGAATTATGCGGTAATGTCTTGCAATTAGATAAAGCGAAGACTTGGGCTCCACAAGATCAAGTCCAGTCGAAAATGAATAAAATTGCGATTATGCCGGAATAAGTATAACAAGAAACAGAAATTATTCGATTTTGGACTTTTCGAAAAGTTGTTCCCGATCGCGGGAGAGTGGACTCGACTTGCCATCCCTAGTTTCTGTCGGTCTCTATCCTATAATAGATTTGCTCGCTATTCCTTATGCCCTCTGGTCTACACTCAGAAACAGAAGTCTAGAGGTACGATATACGGAGATTCGGTTGGGAAGTTAAAGTGGTGTCGCACAGCGGTCGGCTGGTTCCAGTCGCAGTCCTCGAGGAGGTCCTCGGGGTGCTACAGGACATCCTGGTGTCTAAGCGCCTGCGCCCGCACCTCCGACTGTCGGAGGCGCGGCCAGGACTTTTGGCCGTTCAGTTGGGCTTCGTGCGCGACGTGGCTCCATCGCCGGTTCCTGAGCCACGCTCTTGTCATTGACTGATGACGAACGAAAGTTCGCGGTTTGTGGGTGTAACCGGTTCCGAAAAATAAAGAAACTGTACGAAAGTCAAATTTTTCAAACTTTCATGAAATATTTCTTTCTTTCAAAACCGAGCCACGGTTCGAACCGTTAGATTAGTTCGAAGATTATGGGACCGTTTTTGCTCCCGTTAAGACGAACCAGTATATAGTGATCGGAAGAGTTTTCAAGTTCACCAAATATAAAAGTGGGAAATTTATGCGCATCCAGGAATATCAATACGAACAAATATACCATCTTTTCATCAATTTCTGTGGGGACCAATATCTACGTGAATTACGGTGGGTCCAGTCGATTCTCGCTTTGCCAGAGAATAAGAAAATGCAAATTTCTTGGGCTTTATGCTCGCTTGAAATTCTCCAATTTTTACCCTCTCAAACGACTCAGTTTTCTTACGGCCGGAGTCTAGGGCCACTTATACTCTTTAGTGCAGGGGGCATGTTTTCACACTTTTACCATTGAATCCAAAATTTGCTCAGTTTAATAGCCTAGTAGATCGTAAATGTTGAAAAATTTTGAAAGTACAATTAGACATGCTCACATTGAGAGGGCTCTCGTAGTTTTCAAAGAAAAATGAAAAAAAACTTCAATGTCTTGAATGTCCATCGAGTTCGGACTGAACTTTCCGCTCTTGAATCGTAGTCCTTATTCTTCGTGGAACGTGTCCTAGATTCGGGTTGATGGAAATTAAGGAGAATGCTAATGAAAGTTGTCCTTTGTCCACCGCAGGCAAAACAGTGGACAAACCTTACTCCCTTGCCTTTAACTTGAAAAAGCACTTTGGTAATCGACCTAGACACACAATAAGTCGTGCCAACGATTCGGTCTTGAACAGTGAAAATTCGTGGCATTTAAAGACGACCTTAAATCGGATTCTGAGCTGTTATAAATATTCATCGAACCAATGGTAAACCTACAAAGTCAACCGATCACGAAACAAGACCGTGATTAAATAAGGACAGGTAATTAATTGCCCATCAATCTTTTCCCTTGACCATTTTCATTCGCAGGAGTCAGTCTACGGCCCCACATCATTAACATTACGCTCTGAACTGCAGACGACCAAAACCAAAATAATAGATATCTCGTTCCTTGAATCGAAATCGTCTCGGAATTGACGAGAATCGACTTCAGTTTTGCTCCAGCATGGCTAATTAATCAGATCATAATTTGTGTCGTGACAGAATCCTTGAGACACATTTCCCCAGGAGTTTTAAAAACGAAAAGAAGCCTAGGGGCGTAGAGAGAATTAATCCAAATCTCAAATCTGAACCCTATACGAACTTATGAAGTTGACCCTATCTTTCAAGGGAGAAAGGAAAGCAGTATTTTCTCTAGCCTAAGAAACCTAGTGGCGTCTTCCGGGTTTCGTTTATCCAAAACAATCCGAATATTAGTGGGTCCTTCGATCTTTGATATTCTTTGGGCGGGTGCTTTGAATTGACGTAGGTATCTCAGGAAATGAATGCTAGCAATCGTGATCAGTGATCTATGAAACGCCGAAATAATCATCAGAGAACAACAATATGCTTTGAGAAATAGAAGTCTCGATTTTTGTAGACTATCGCTAGTTTTTTCGCTCTTAATCTGAGAAGAAAATATCTTTTACACTCTTTTCAAAGATGGAGATAAAAGAAAAATTCGAAACGTTATTAAACGAATGTTGGGATTTTTATTGAAGAAAAAAACATCTCATTGGAACGAAAATTACCAATGAAACACAGCGGGTCCGGGCTTTTGAAATGAGCCTAATTTTGGAGGGTGAGAAAATAGTAGATGTTCACAAGCACATAGCGAAAGGAAGTCGCTATTATGGCGGGGAAATGGCAATTGACTTTGCAATATGGTGTGCTCTGGGAAGGGGTGAAATAAAGGCGGTGTGATACCTACCGCGGAAGCAAACAGGTTCGCAAAGATCGCCGAGAGGACCATGAACCATGGACCAAAGAGCAAAGAGCAAAGAGCAAAGGCAGTGGCGCGATTCGCACATACACATACCCTGTAGCTACCAATTGAGCTCACGTCCTCTTGATCCAAGGGATCGTAGCGATCCCGTGTGATCCCTACACACCCGGAGGTGAGATTCGATCTCAATCTTCACCCTTCTTACTCGCTAGAAGGGAACACCATATACATACGTACTACCGACTACAGTCTCCACTTTGGCTATAGCCATTGCGACAGAATTTTCAGCCTTATTTATTTAGGATGGAACAACTTTGGACAGGAAAAAAAAGACGGGATGAGATAGCGTTTATTTCTTCAACAAAATCTGAGACTTGGTCGTCTACACGAGTAAGCAGATGTCTCTTCAATAATGTACATATTCTTCGCGTCAGAATATGACATATCGAATCTCTAAGTGAACTTAGCTTTCTTTCCTCTCTTTGTATGTCAGTGACATTCAATCTTTCTTCTTCTTTCCAAAACACTAGGTAAGCAAACTTTTCCCTGTCGACTTGCAAAGAATCATACCATGTCTTCCCGCACACGTCGAAATTTTTCGGTTGTTTCGTTCTGGATTTTTCTTCCACTATTTCGATGTTACAATTGTTTGGTGTAATTTTGGATTTTTTCCGTCAATGACTTCCACATTGAGTAGTTCAATCAAAATTTCTCTCAACTGGTAGAATGTCGAGTTTGTACCTCAAATTGATACTTCAATCCAGGTATTACGTAGACAGGTAACTAGACGGGGAAAATTTGCTCGTGATGACAGTCGGTTGGTATTCACATCGTCGCTATTCCGAGTCCTCGTTAAAGTGATGAGTCGAAATTTCGGTAACAGCAGGAATCGTTGATAGTGCCATAGGCCAGGTTTATGTCATATCATTCCAGTTGGATGACTAATCCGATGATAGGTCAATCGATGAAAATCCAATTACAGTATATGCATCGCTATTTCAGCATAGATTTGTACCTTGCAAACTTAGGTCGGTACTTTTGCGGGCTTGAATTGGCACGTATGAAATTGTATAGTACGATTACGCGCTTAAAGAAATACGTGAACTTTTATACTCACTTGACTTTACTTCATCAGGTTTATTCGAGTTTCTACTTTTTAGTAAATATCCGGTAATGCGAACCTCCGGCGCCTTTCACTCCATTCAGTAAACGTCGTACAAAAGTTTCCTCGCCCAACGGGGTTGCGAAACATTTGAACCCGCACATGTTAACTAGTCGTTATTCATCCACTGTCAGTAAGTTTGAATTCCCCATGTCATTATAAACGGAGAAGATGTACCGACCCAAGCCATTCATAGACAGTTTAAACTCCCATATATTTGTAAAGCTAAATACATGTATTTGCCATTTAGCGCGCAAGTTAAAAGCTTGCATATCCCAACGACTGACGATTAGAGTATTTATACATATACGCATCATTGCAGGCAGACTAATTGTCTATCCAGAGACAAAGCTTGCCCAGGAGTGATTCTCCGCTATAACCAAAATCTCTTCGTATATCCTTGCCAACGAGAGGCTATGGCTTGTGTCAAGGCTACCAGTAACAAATGTGCCATTTAGTTAATGAGTATTAACTGGCAACTCAGACTGTGAGCTACGTTTACTTGAATCTCACTACTCGTGGGTTATTAGCTCGCATCAACAGCAAAGCTCAACGCTGTGATTATGTGATTCGAAAGCTTCTAGCTGATTGTTAGTATCCAGTAAAGCAAGATGCTGATTCGTATAAGTTTGACGCATCTCTCTTTTTGTCGAATAAGCTCAAGTTATGTAATATACGGATTCAGTGTGAGTTTCAAACGGACGGACACTTTGTAGGATCTTCTGCTCGGTATGATCCGCAGGTAGTCCGCAAAGTACCCGCGAACTTTCCTTGGTTATAACCCGCTGTAGTCGCCCAGGGCGTGATTCAGAGCATGGTAGTAGAGGCTCCGGGATCAACCAGGGAATCATTGAAATGACTAAACGTAATGAACTTAATTATTTTAGGTTTCATGACGAATCATTATTATAAATTTTTTGGATAGTGTTCTGGTTCGAATCATTCATGATTATCGATACATCATTTAATTTTCAAGAATTAATTCGATTGGCTTACGTGTCTACATTCGCTACGGTCGTTACGTTCCATTTTATGACTTCACTTCTGACAGACGTTGACGCTTTTCTGGCTATTAATTCATCGTTCATACATGCTCCGTCTGACAAGTATAAATGATCAATTACAGTCGCTGAATTCAATATCTCTTTATAAGGACAGCATTGAATTAATGACTGAATGGGTTGATGACTGATGATCTCGCAGCGGTGAGGCCAAGTTCTGCGGAACTTTGTATGGTGACGACTAGACCGAGGCAGAGATAAGCAGACGTTACTTGTGCGGTATTCATGTAGCTGGTTTTCCTACGATTAGAATTTTACGAACCCAATATGTTAAGTACCGTTGTGAGAATAGAATGGAAGTTTCGTGAGGAATTTGGTCGTTTATTTTCTCGTAGAAAACCCGCCGAAGTTTAGTTGGCAATTTTTAAGAAAATTTCTCATTTTTCTTTCAAGCTATTGGGATAGAAAGCAGATTATCGCCACGACTTGGCTGTCAACTTGAATATCTGTAAGAAAAGTCGACTGCCTACTAGCTACGGTTATAAAAATCTGATAAACTGAACTAAGTTTTCGACGCACGTATTCTCGAGACCGAATTGGTAGGTATATCCTCCAAGTTTGAAAGACTTGCGTAATCCCACGGTTGGCAAAAGTATAAAACTGCGGATAACCCGCCCAGGAACACCTGCCGAACGATATTTGATTCCATACATCCTTCGGGGATGAACTATTCATTTCTTCATATTAAACCAAGTATTATATCTTTTTCGTGAGCTGATGGGAACGAGAAGACTGCGATTTCACGGGACTGTCGATCCTTCAGATATTTCCAATCCCACTGAAGGGATGCACATGATGTACTTTACATCAGACTGGACAGATATATGGCTGGGAACGATGTATTGGTTCGAAGTAGCTATCTTTATACTGCAAGGAGGCAGCAAAGTAGCTTTTAGACGAAGTGAAGGGAAAAGTGCGTCACATAGGAAAATATCGTTGAATTTTGTGGTGATGCGGTGGTATGGGAAATGGGGCTTGCGATATAAATGTTTCCCAGCTTTTCCGCGACCCGAGAGAAAAGCTTTGCTTTCCTTTTACACGGTTAGATGTACAACATATAACTGTTGTTTATATACCTTATATGATTCTTCCCCCAACGTATATATCAAATTCAAAGGGTCACTGCAGCAGCTCGGTGCTTTGTTAGAAACGGCAGACAGCTGACAACGTCTTTTCACGAGAAGCTTAACGTCGGGAACGGCGAGAAAAAATTTTGGCGTTGACGTCGAAAGAGTTTTTCTCCCTCTCGCAGAGGCTGGTGGGGATTAGAAACCATCTTGACGCTTATATGATCCGACACACTGTACTTCCATCCCTTGTTGTCTCGGCTCACTCTTCCGCGTTAGTCACCGGATGAAGTCTGCACTTATTTCAGTTTGATGAAAGATATCAAAATCGGAGTGAAACCTAGAGATGTATTTAATACGTGTTTACTCCCTTATTCGCGACGTGACGTCGCATGCGTAGGGTACGTGATCTGTGAAATAATTGGGTTAGGCTATAAAATACCAAAGGACCTAAGTATGGGAACAAAAGGAAGGGCTGTTGTGACATAAATTTTTTTATTCAGGAACCGTACTCACAAAGTTCTGAAAAGTATACACGAACTGACGAGAGAAGAAGGCTATTCTATCCACTGAGTCTTCTCATTTTTTATAGCTTATCAGGATATCGAATAAGAATTTCGAATCAATAAGTTGTGTGATAAGAATATGGCATACATCTCTGCCGGTAGTCGTGTTCACGAGTTATAATAAAACGTGATTCAATGCGGTGTGTTTTATTCTCATCCGATTATAATGGTAGGATTAATACCACTGCCACATCCAGCTTTAAATGCTGTCTCCTTTACTCGGCTGGATTTGTTGTCTAACTGGGACAAAACCATGGAAACAGTATCTCAGTATGACTTGCGCTTGTAATTTGAGTCGGTCCAACCACCCGGCTTATATAAATGAATATAGGTAATATCCGTAAACGACTAGTAGGGAGAGGCGAACGGAGATTCAATTATTTGTGTGCTTCTTTTGAAATTCTTTGTTCGATAGCTGGATAAGAAGAGTATCCAATTCCTCGATTAGCAGACCTCCTGGCTCCAGTGCATCCGGTCATTCCATCAGCTCGTGTGGTTTTGCATTGGACTTTTTTTCTAGACATTTTCCATATGTAGAAAAGGGAAAACAGTTTTCCGATTCTATTATAAAGAACATTGAATCAGTTTCCAAATGAGCCCTCGTGAAAGTTCCTACGTTAAACGATTTAAAGCAGAGGACATCGAGCCTTTGAAAGCACTACGTCTGAGCCGAGTTTAACTCAATTTCAGCAAATTTTCAACTTTAATGACTCAAGTATTCCTCTGACTTCAGGAGCTGTAACTTTGCCAAAGCTGACCTTTTTCGATGAGAAGGTATGATTATCACCAAAAATTAAGAGCTAATTTTTCCAAACTTCAGATAAGACCAGGCGATTGAGTCGAGTCTATAACTTTCGAAGGTACTTATAATCAATTAAGAAAAAGAGCGGCTGCGTGCTCCGTGCGTAAATTAACGCTGAGATTTCCAAAGGCGTTACACGAGGCGCAATGCGAAAATACGTGATCATGTCGAATTCACCTAGATGTCTTTATTACTAGGGTGTAATCGCTAATCACGCATCACAAGATGACGGCGTAGTCCTTCGGAATTCTGGCATAATAGGAGGATCAGGATGATAATGTCATAGACTATTACGCAAGGGGTGAAATTGAGGAAAATTTGTGTCACGTATTATTTGAATGAACCCATATCACTTGTCTGAGCGGCAAAGTAGGTCGATGGGAACGGAATACTTGCATGGGAAGAGGGAAGGTGGCCTAATAGCAAAACTCTATTGTATTTGGCTATAAAAACGAAATCGAAATCCATAAAACACTGAAAAATGAATGCATGTTGAAATATATCGGAATCGAGGGAACTTATGTCTCCCTACAAACCGTTTACCATTTGTGGGGACAATTTACCCTCGACAATATACGTCTTACAGGTTTTGAGATAATCCGGCCGACCCTTTCCCATAAAGCCTACATCACGAATGTATTTCATGGTGGTGTACTATTTTCTGTAAATTAGGGGGCCGATTTCACTAGGTATACTTTATGATACGAGGCACATTCGAATTCTCAACATAGAACAAATCACTCCGTATATTTCAGTTCTTGAATTGAGGTAGGAAGGAACTAACCGGCAAAGAAAAGAAGAGAGCCTTCTAGGATGGTAGACAGTAACCCCATTAGCAGTCGAGTGATGTAACTCTTCCGGCTAGAAGTGCCTTGTGTTTAGGTAAAGCACGTGATTCTACGCTGGCTCGTTTTCTCCTCGTTCTTTACGCACTTTCAAACTATCCCTGAGAGAGTACAAACGTAGGTACTTTTTTCACGATCAGAGTACGTACCTGTAACGTGACATACGTGTCCCCATGCGGTTAATTTCTTGCCTGTAGTTCGGATCAAAGAAACGTTGATTGTGGCTGTCAGAGGAAGATCATTCCATGTAGCTTGCATCAGCAATGCCCTGCATTTATAGTTGCATGTTAAAAGTTCGATTCCGGGTTAGCCCCTCGTTTCTGCAGCCCAAAGTTCCTGGAATTCGCTCTATTCGGTATAGTATACCGATGGGAACGAGAAAACTGCGATTTTCAGCGACTGGCGACTTCACGGATATTTCCAATCTCACTAAAGGGATGCAGATGATGTACTTCACGGATATATGAGTAACAAGTTAGAGTCCATGCCGGGTAGCATGTATTGGTTCGAAGCCGGTATCGTTCGACGTGAACTTGGTCCTTACGGAGCTCCTCTTTTCTGGAATCAATTATTATTCTATAGCAAGCTATAAATGGATGATGTTTCCCCCGGCATCGATATACAATTGTGAGTTATTTTACGACACGCATACACCTCAGACAATAAACTTCTCCGAACGATTTCTCTCGGAGTTCGTTTCTCGTTCCAAAATTCCACAGATCGATACTCTAACATTTCCCAGGCGGCACTTGGCTGCCGAAAATATTTTAACTTTGAGATATAGCCGTGGAATATAAGCTGAATATCGTATTCGAAAAGTCTAAGAGTTCGATCGGCACACAGAAGTCATAAATTTCGATCCTTACCTACGTGGAAATTCATTTTTCTACATTTTTATTCGTCCGATAATGAGGTGTCAATTTTGCAGATTCTAGTTTTATCTGTCTTTTATCATGTCGTTCTCATTTCGTTATACTTTCACACTTACGTCAAACCGGGCTTGAAATTTTCCACATTTTATAATGCATTGAATAATAATACTCCGAAGATTCTCAGAGGACCCGTTTCAACGTTCCTGGCGAAAGAAATCCACTTTAATTAAGGCTGGCATTGTGGAAAAAAAGTGAATCTGCGAAAGAGCACGCGTCATATATGGAAAAAGGTGCAAAAAATACTGAGGTATACCTAGATAGGAACTACATGGACAGCTGGAATGAAATTAATTTGAATTTCTAACGAAGGATATCACACCTCTCATCATTTAGAATCTGGCCGGTCATAATGGCTGAGCCAATGTGTACTTTGAAGTGTGGGAAAAGTGGGGAAAAAACTTTTTCAATTAGGTCAACAAGTTTTATCCTTAACGTGAAGAGAATTTTCTCGTTGTTTATGTTGTATAGATGCTAATCTTCGGTTAAGAGAAATTTTCAATTAAAATAATTCAGGAGTATCTCGAATTGTGCGATCTCCCTTCGTATACGAACTAACCAAGCTTTAAACTTCTCGTTCAAGTTTAAGTTTTAAATCCAACATTTCTCAATTATTAATCAAGATTTACAGCCAGTCTTGCTCCTCGAGAACTTAGAATCTCAGCACCCGACTTCTTCCGGGTTATTATTATTCAAATTAATGATAAAACTCTGGATATATCGGCCCAAAAGGGGTCTTAATGTTGTGTAAAAATGTGTAAATCGCATCTCTGTTTCTCCACCAGCCACAGGGTGGGTTGTCTACTTTTCCACCTTTGCAAACCAAATTTTCAGGAGTTTCATCGAAATTCTTTCACGTCTTAGACTCTGGAAATTATTCAAAATTCACGATAGGGTAGATTGGGTCTGTACCTTACTGAGATCTTTGTACAATTTCTATACACAACATACCTCAGAGGACTTTAAAAGGTTCGCCATAAACGATTTGGGTGTAGAAGCAAAACGGCGGAAGAAATCGGTTCAAAAATCCAAGCTGTGTCCAGGACGCGCAGGATTGAATTCAATCCAAATACGTCGATCTACATTTCTATGATCAAATCTTGTTAGGAAATAAGTTACACGCTGTACCACAATGCCCATGAGAAAAACGCGGAAAAACTACTTCCCTTCGATTGGCAGACTTCACAGGTGGAAATATCATTGAAGTTTTCTTAATACTCGGTGACATATCAATCGAAAGCTTTATCACGAAACACGTGACAAACTTGATCATCTTTCGAAGGGTAAAGATGCTCCATCCCGTGGAGCTAACTTCGCCATATTTCTACCGTCGTTAATGGACATTAATGTACACTCTGTGACAGTTATAACGAAGAGAAACGTAGAACTTTATCACAGACTATCGATCAGCTTTTGAACTTTGAACCCAACTCTACTCGTGCATAGAGTAACGCTTGTAATTTTACCAATAATCGCATCGATTCACCGTATATCTAGGCATCCCAATTTATAGTGGACTACGCGTACGATGTCGTTACTATAAACCAACGTGCGGTTACGTCGACAACCAAGATCCTAACAGTATAGTTATACCAACTCCCATGTACCTACTATAATTATAGCACAGCGTTATTGAATAGTTCAATTCTGATGTATTGGATATTGACTATGTATGGGGCCTTGATCAAGGTTCTGAACCAGTGCGATATCCTTGCTCGGACCTGCAGGATACTAGGAGCTATATCGCACATTGTACCGACCCGAGTTCATAACTATATACCTACATCCTGACGTACTGGAAGCCTGCTTGTGTATATCTAGCTAACGTATACATACCTTTGAGTAATTACCACAAGTATGTCCTTGTCGTCGTGGCATGCTTGTCCCAAACGGATTCCTCCTGTTGTGGGAATCTGGAGGTTGTCAAAAATCCGAAACTAACTTGTTTCCAAGCCTCGAGCATTTCGGTACTTTCACATAATTCATTGAATATTTCTACTCGGAGATCTTTTTCGAAAGTGCGCAACGAAAATCGTTAGTTTCACGCCTAGCGGTGACTTCACGCACACACGAAGTGAGAAATGAATCGCTGTTCACAGGATTAATTTATTCTACACTATATCAAGCCGCGAAATTTATCGCTCTAATAACGATTTAGTTTTGATCGTGGATTATTCGCCGAACGCTTGTTGAGTCGAATATAAACTTTGCACGTTGTAGAATAAATTATAGCCATTATTTTTCCTCGTGTACTCGTATATGGACGTAAATACATGCGCCAGTTGGTCGGACCGAAGAATTTCACTCTGCTATGTCACAATGGCA
Source organism: Rhogogaster chlorosoma (assembly GCA_944452935.1). NCBI lineage: Eukaryota > Metazoa > Arthropoda > Insecta > Hymenoptera > Tenthredinidae > Rhogogaster > Rhogogaster chlorosoma. Next base: position 28,253,813 of record OX101797.1, read on the forward strand.
AATGTATGTGTCTCATAAGAATTGGCACAACCACCATTCCCCATGGTTGCAATCAAAATACTTTTACATAGCTGAAATATAACGCTTGCGTGCCTGGAAGCTGCAGGATGTGACTGGATGCGTTTATTTTTATAAGAATTCGAACCCACTGGACCGTAAGGATCGAACTTCCTTTTCCCGGGAGGAAGATAGGGTCTGTCTATTTAGGTATGTATATTTATATTATCGATAGAATTTATTTATCTGCATTCGAATAATGCGAGTATCGAATAAATTCGATCAATTATTCTATCCATAGAGAGGTTTTATACTCCTATAACTTTCTACATAAACTTTGACTGCGTATAAGTAGATCAAGATCTCCTCTTCGAGTAAAGCATGCCATTTTTATTGTCACCGTGTAAGACAAGAAAGCAGCGAAATTGACAATTTTCGAGTAAAGAAAAGAACCGCATCCGAAGATATTTTTGTCTATAAAGAATGAAATGTCGATTATTCATATAAATTCGATGTAAAATCATATAAATGTCCAAATTTTCAGGGTTTTCCATAAGCGATCGCTTTGAAATCCGAAGGGAACTGGACTCCCATCGAATTTGCGTAAATATTGAAAAGGCAAGTCTAATACATAGATTTGCATGTGAAATGTGGGTGTATTAGGTGATAGGAACCACGTCGTCGAATTGACATCAAAGCGATGCATAAAAACGCAACCTAAGTTGAGAAAAAAATATTCGAATTAGATGGATTGATATCAATTCTCAGGTCGCTGATTTCGAAATTTAAATGAGGACAGTGACGGACATTATGAAGCCAGGTGCAGTTTGTTCAGTTGGATAGATTTCTTCATTTCACACTTCTACGAAATAAAGATCCATTAAGTTCTCGTGTACTCGTTTACACTTGTGACGTCAAGTAGCCGTATTTGTCTTACTATATAGAGTGACGGGAAATAACCGTCTCTTGGAAAATGGTCGGAAAAGTTTAAATGAATCCATCCTACCAGGCGGAAATGTATGTTCAAGTGCACTTACGAGACATATATAGGGAGTATCACAGCGCTCGGTGACTCTTTCACCACTTTTTCTTTTATGTTGACCTCGTTCATCTTATATATATATAAATATAAATCTTTTTCACTATTATTTTTTCTTCTCATGGCTCGCCGAGCTTCTGAGAAAACACGAGTTGCATTAAGAGTATCCCTCCGTATGGATCTAAATGCATCTTACGAAGTCCGCCTCCAATTCGCAGACCTAGCCTAGGCTAAGATTCTCATTAAAAACAGAAAAATACAACGAATTTCCGATTTTTTTACGTCAGTTGAACTCGAAATAGAAAATATAAGTTTTTAGTAAGGAAACATTGAAGCCCCGAATCCCTCGATATTTCGGAGTTCAGCGAAACCTTGAAAAACTGCTAACTCTGTAATAAGTTTTCCCTGACTATAAATTCAATATAGAATCTAAATATTTGTTGTTAGAATTAAACGTGCCGTACCCACATATTAAACACATCTAGCAGTGACTGGAATTCGAATTCAGACCCTCCCACACTACAGCCTCTTGAATTAAAACCAGTATACCAGTCGGTCTGATAAAATACGCTAGCTTGTAAATTGAATCTGAATTAAATAACATCACACTCGTAGACGAGGTAACGAATGTACACGCAGTTTTTGCTCTTCTGATATCATAAAAGGTACCGAACACAGAAACAAGTTTCAGTATTCATCCGACGATCAAAGAATTCCAGGAATCATATAATACTCTATTTGCAAATTAGCAGCATAAAGAAATTAATCACCGCGTTTTCACGCCAGTAAAGATCATCATTCGCAAGTTTTTTGTGGGATTATACAAGAGTTAAAAATTTCTACTTGTTATGCATTAAATTAACGAAAAGATCTTTACACCCATGTCAAAGTTTGCTTTTAAATTCTCGGGAAAACTGATAACGAAGAGGAAGAGGCATGATTTTTAAACATTTCGTTTGTTTCGTTAACTAATGATTCAAGTTGATTGACAGAATTTACAAAAAGATTTGTTTCATTTTTTTTTATCAGATGAAAAACCTGAATCATAAATTTTCCAAAAATTTCTCTAATAGCTGATTCTCCTGGCTACGAAAGCAAGCTTTATTTAGTAAAACTATTTTGTCTTTTATCACCTATACGAGGAAGAAATCAAAATTTGACATCTAGAACCTAGACTCAAAATTCGCGTTGACCGACAGTGTAATGTATGCACTGTTACATTAGAATTTATGACTTATTGTTACCGACTCCAGAACATTTACCGCTTCTCTGGTTGTCTAGAAATTGGCGTGTTGAGCTCTGGAACCGAGGGCTTGTGAGTAAAAGCCCAACATCCTAACACGGTGGATATTTACCTCGCCAATGCGCTACCATGAAATTCACGTGTGTGGTTTCGTGTTATATACGAACTATAAGGTGAAATGATTTTGATTAAAACATGGAACAGAGGCACAGTGGGAGATCCCCGTAAATTTGACGTTATTTTGTAGCGAAGTGTATATCTCTGGATAGAAAGTTTTCTTCGTAAAATAAAACGCCGACGTATACACAACGTGAGGTCTGTAGGCTGTAGCAGACTCGATGCTCGTTTATCTTTGTTGTCCAATAGTCTTATCGAATTTTGACTATCGTAGGTATACGTTCCACGTGTGTCTTTGAATTCAATAGTCAAGCGAGGTGAGATGTCATCCGCACGTAAAGTCAGGATCGTAACTCACAGGATGAAAAGTAAAAATTCCGGAGACGGAAACAGTCTTCGATCGCGGGGGAGTTCGATTATGCAGGGTCCAAGTCGAGAGATTTTGCGGGGCACGTACGCATCCTCATTCTAAGACTTTCGAATCCCATTTTGTCGCTTGGTTGATTCCTGGTTCCACTAAGGTCTTTGCTGGTAGTTCAAAAAGATGATCAAAGTTTCAATCAACTTTTTGATTCTCAAAGCTGGGCTGGAAATGACTGAAGACTTTGATGCAATTAGAAAGCCAGACGTAAGCCTGGGTCCAAATTAACACCAGTTTCAGAGGAACTTAAATTCGATTTATACAGCAGCCAAGTTTGTAACGAAAAGTTGAAAAATCAACACTTCTAACTTGCGCTATGCTTGTATACTATATGCTTGGTACTCGGTATACTATTACGACTTTATGTGAGTCCGAGAACATAAAAACCGAAGCTTACTGCGAGTTGTAAACCGGGTTATATCACGTCATACACAAGACGTGATATTTTCACATTTCAAGCCCATGGTTCGGGGAAAGGTTTCGCGTATGTCTACCAAGTAAAATCTTCCTCGTGTTCTGGCAGTGAAGATTTCATTGTGTCAACAAATCTGGATGTTTAAAATGCAATTTTCTATTCAAATTGATGCATTGCTTCTTACACGCGGCTTTAATTTTAGTTGAAACCGTGAATCGGCCAAGTTAAGATTCCAGCGGGATGTGAGATGCGGGGGCGTTGAAATAATTATAATAAAAAGTTCTAACATAAGACACACAAAAAGCTCGACCCGCGAAACTTTTTTCTCCCTTTAAAATTGAATTATATTTTCCAGTTCAATGGAAATAACAGCCATCCTGAGGTGAATTCAAAATTTGTCTTTTTTTTTCTCTTGCATGCCACCGCGGAAAGGTTATCTGCGTATATTATATTCAAAGAGATTGAGAATTTTCTCAATCGCATACTCAATGTATTTTATATTTCTAAAGCGGGTATTACAGTACGTCTTATTATAATTTTTTTGATGACGATGAATAATCAGCCATCTGACCATGTCTACATGTTTCCAGTGCATTATAGTTGATGTAAATTATTTCACCAGGCAGGTTTCGCAGAGAAATTCACTAAAACAATAACCAATACTTGTACACAAAAATTTTTGGTATATTTCCCATTACATAGTTTTTTTATTTTTTATGTTTTGCAATTATGATGTATAAACGAATAATTAACATGAAATACTGCTGATTAAGTCATGCCATATACGAGATCCGCTTTTACGTTCAAGTTGATCGATTTACCGATGGTTTTCACGCATGTGAGTTCATACAGGGGTGATATTGCTGGGGTAATTTCAAATTGTTTGAGTGAAGGATACAATTTCGGTTATAAACATGGTTCACTCAGTTTTGATAACAAGAACCCATCATTTATAGAATAACGTACATTAAGTGGCGATAAAATCCGAGATAGTATGAGGGTCACGCCCGTGTTGAAAGTTCACCGAAAGCCCCATATATATGTAGCAAATATACATATGCGCACTCATGCACGCGGATAGATATATAAGCGAAGATTATTAAAAGCGATGTTCGGATTGTGTGAAGCGTAAAAGAAAAGGATTTCCCAGGAAATTAGAGGAGAGTAGGATATGCTGTCCTTAATGCTGATGGGAGAGGGATTCTTCTTCGCGCCGAATGCTTTGAGATAATATTAAATTTTCTTGGAATGTTGAAAGGAAACTTTTTTTAGTCTAGTACATCATACGAGAGAAAATTAATAGCGAAATTGCGAATATAAACGATGGTACATATTATATTGTTCGTCTAGGTTTTTCAGAAGCCACTTTATGCAATACGATATCGCCTGTAGGCACATACATAAAATTTATTGCTTTCCAGAAGTGGATAAATAATATTGTCCGGAAATATTCGCGATTGAAACAACAGCTATACGTATACATATATGGGATGTTCCGTGTATACAGAGTCACACGGAAACCTGGAAAAATTCACTTCGTATATTTCAGGTATTAGTTTCGTTTTTCTCTAATTCAATCTTCATCATACTTCGTTTTCAATTCACCTAGGCCCTTGTTAGAACAGAAAAGCGAATTTGATAACACCGCAGAGCCTTTTCAACTCGAAGAGCTGTTGAGATAACAAGCTTTAAAGTTTTTACAAGTTTATCAAATCCGCTCTTGCAGGGATGCTACATCGCGTCGATAATATCTTTAAAAATTACCCTTTTTTTTCATAAAATCAATTGGACCTAGAAGTCTTAATGGACGTGAGGATCTTCATTCTTTTGAAGTCTTCTATTGCGTCAATCTAGTTTGATTGAGGATGCATTTTTTAACGAAACTTCGGGTCAGATAAGTTCAGCCGCAATCAGCTCGATAATTTCTTCGAATCAATTGAACAGTCCTTTATGAATTACTCTTAGAATCGTAGAATACTCTATCGCAATTCGTAAAGAATCGGTTTCCGTTCAGATTTTTACAGAATTATAAAAACGTAAGAATTCGATGACTAGAGAACCTTTCGACTAAGGGAGTGCTTAAATTTTGCTAAATTCGAATGCTGAAGAGAAAAATTTACCAAAATGTCGTTTTTCAATGTGTGCTGATCTAGTATGTATTTTTTATTCACATACTTGAAATGGACTCTGCCCATCATTGATATCTTTTGAAAACGTACCGTCACCACGTACCGTGGGAGCATCTGATCCGTGACCCGCATTATGCGGGTTTATAAACTTTCTGCATAGAATTTGGAGAGGAGGAAGCAGAAAAATATGCGATATGTTACCATGGGTTTGTGTGCTCTTGATATTTATTGCGGAAATGGTCCGAAATTATGGTAAATGCAGCCCCATCCACATTACTCGGCATCCACAATCTTACTAAATTACGTTGTATCAAATTTTAGCTGACAATGATGAAACGATGAACACAATTCGCTGTGATAAATATCATGTAAGCACAAAACTATTGGTTTGTGATAGTTGGAATTTTGTAAGGTGGTGGGAATTTATTACCTCACTAGGATTTACAGATTTTACCACATATGCAGGAAAAGGACGACCTTCCTTGAATTCATGAACTTTGGACCCTTCAATTTTACGCAATCAATTCCGTCATATAATTGAAAGAACGATTTGAACTTGAAGACAGTCCGAATGATTCGGAAGAATCTCACGACGGACTATTGCACTTTTAAAACGTACCATAGGTGTCTACGATAAATTTCCAATAAAATTAGTTTCGCTGGTTGAACAAACTTTATATATATCGGTGTGAGAACGGATGTTTTATTCACGTCACATAAACTTCGCTATAAACTTCGGAATTGTTAGATGAACAAATAGCCATTGTAGAGTCGAACTTTCCTAGTCTTCTTTTTGGCGAAACTGTCTATAACATCGTCGCAGTTTATTCCACCAGCCACATTGCTCTCGTATCTCAATGGATTCACAATATTTTGTCCTCAACATCAGGCTGCAGAAATCGTTTGTAAATCTGTACGAATTCTCAGAGCGATACGGAATTGAGGAAGCGTATCCAGTAAGTTATTTTTATTAAAATGCAGCAAAATAGGTGAACTCAATTTTGAATTTGAAAAGCAAATTCTGTCCAGTCCAATTCCAGTCCAATGGAAATCCTTATAATTCAGGATGTTGACGCACGTCATATTCTAGTCTCATGATTACTCAGATCATTCAACAGTATTGCAAAGAAGCCTCAATGGGCCCCGCAATTTCAAACTATGAATACACTGTGCATACAGTCAAACGACATGAACTTCCGGCTTGAATAGAAACAGATATGGTCTCTTATTCAGTGAAAAGATATATAGAATAGATGAAATCCGAGAGTTTCACATCACCCAGCTGTTCGTCCCACAGAGCTCTTTGATACGGGAAAAATGTTCTCACTGAAATTTTAATATTGGCACCAGCGACAATCATCTTTATTAATCTTCGCCGGTATTTATACATTACAAAAACAGCGATGGTACTATAGGATAGCTCTTTATAGCGAAAAATTGAATTCCCTAATGAACCCTTCGACCCAGGCCATTTTTGAACGGTTGCCGCGTGAAAACTGTCTTTCTGATTGGGACCGAAAAATTATGAAACGTACTTTGAACATTGTCAAATATGTGACGAAAATTTATATGCAAAAAATAAAGTAAGAAAATGTGTTTAGAAAAATCTTAAAGGGGTCAATCCGCCACAAAAGACACGTTTGTATTCAAAAAATTATAACTTTTTCAATTTTTAAATTTTTTTGATACAATTCATGGGTGATATTCATGAGGTATGGTACTTTTGAGAAAAAAATACGCCTCTAGGTGTCGAGTGAAGCTCTAGTATTGGCCACGGACTTACCGGTATTTATCTTCAAAATTCAAGCTCGGGTCTTTTTGACTCGAAGTGACCACGAAGCGTTGAGGCAGTTGAACATAAAATTCTGTACTTAGAATCAACTGCGTACAGACATTTACGACATATTCGTATATGCTGGAGAGTATCAGTATTCAAATTTACGTATCGAAAAAGATTCCAAAGCCGAAATACGGTACAATGATAAAAATTCCGAGGATCTGAATATCGCAGAACAGAATTGAGTTCAAGATAGGAAAGTTAGCGCCAAAAACGACCTTTTCAATTTTCAGGAAGCCAGTGATTTTCCAACCTGGCGCCCGAGGCTCTCTTTCCTTCCTTGCAGAACTAGCGCTCAAATTTTCCAGATATTCATAGTTTTCTCTATAGAAATCTCCCTGTATCTATATGTATAGCCATTCCTATGCAGCTATTCTCTTCACTGTTACGCCTTCCTCGCCGTTGCCCTGGGGTTGCTGTACGTATAATATACGTACATGGTATACTTGCTTCCCTTGGAAGCTTTGGACTTTAACCAAGCCACGTTCGTTGGTGATCTACAGTTCGGTGATTTCTCATAGTTGTCTCAACTTCCCATGGTTCCTCGACTCGTGTTCTGTTGCTACACAAATGTGACCAATCTCTGGGCTTTAGGATTCCATGCGGGGCTTTGCAGCATGGTAAATTCTGGCGTTTAATGTGAGGGTCGTGCGGGTTTTGCCCTCGTTTACACAACACCGTTTTCTAGTTTTATCAGCCGATTCCTTGATCCGTTTATCGATAGGATTTTCCACGCTCTTATACGTTTCAGAACGATTTTTCGAAGGTAGACTGAAAATCCTTCGAGCATAGGATTTCTTCTGAAACTCTATCAGCGCGGTGAGCCAGAATTAATCATGAGATATAATTCGCCAGTCTATTTGATCAACGGTAATGTAATTTCTAATAAAGACGCAAGGCAGACGGTTAAAAAAAAAGACTTAAAAAAACATCCAGACTTACTCATGTTTCTGTCTGGACCAGGGGCTGTCTTGTCGGGGTAGTATTCAAGCCTCACCAAATTGTACAGCCCTTTCCACTTCATCCTTGACCCAATTGCGCGATGCTCCTATACGTCTGTGCAAACTGCAGCAAGGTATTGAAACTGCATTTTTGTTGCTTTCTCAACCGAGAAGTATTGATCGAGTGAGTCACTATGACAAGAAAATATATAAGCAGCTGATATTTCATCGTTCTGTAATTTTTCATTATCTCATAGATTGATTAGCGAAAATTTATTTCACCTTTCGTTTAGAAATCTGTACGTAATTTTCTTTGGAGCCTAGGGCGACTTCGCGTTTCTAAAATTCTGGGGTGGTAAGACGTGTTTGATTTTCAACTAGGATAGAAATTCCCTGTGGCACGATGTCGTCAACAATTATCTGGAGAGTGCTGTGCATTTTCATAGCTAACAATAAAACAATCGTCCTCGTTTCCAAGGGTGGAATAGTTGTGATTCAGTCTGCGATGCCAATATTCTGTGGTTGTAATCGCGCCAGCAAACCTGGCAACTCGAATGACCTGGAAGCGAAGCAAAAAATAAAAAGAGAAAATGAAAAACAGCCCTAGGCCAGCAGGCCAAGGTTGTCTGTATTTCGGGTGAGCGAGAAATTCATCCGTCGATATTCGAAGTAGTAATTCTGCGGAATGCAGAGCAAGGTTCTTCATTCTAGTTTTCACTAAAATTCTTTAAATACGCGAGGAATCTCATCACAGTTAGAAAATATGGAATGACGCGATGTTCCCGAATCTATTGTGATTACATTTTGGAGATTGATGATGCAAGTTCCTTCGAAACTAACGGTATCTCGTTATACTGACAACGAGGTAATTACGGTGGCGCAAAATCGCTGCACAGCAGTATGCTGCACCCGCCTAAATACGACGTGGACGATTTTGTATCAGGTCAAATATATTCCCTAAAATCGGTGCAGGTGATTTAAAAAAATGATAATCCCGAAGATTATAGCTGAAAATTGACTGGTGAATTATCAAGATATGTACAGTCTTTCGAGCTTGAGAGTACCTACGTTGTATAATTCAATTGTGGAGGCTGGAGAATTTCAAAAGCTGTACTGTGGTGTCTAGATAAAAGATATCGCAGGTATTGTAATGGCGTGGCTTTGTAAACAGCCAGAGGTAGTTTGCTAGTGGAACTGTGAAACTCCGAACTAACACACCTCAACATTTTCGTTTTGCTGGGCTTAACGGCGGCCCCGGTTTTCGCGCATCAGTGTGCAATTTTTTTCCCAATTATAAACTCTGATCTGCATCCGAGGATCGCGATTTCGTTCTGTGAATACGAAGCTCCGTGTCATTACATTCTCTCGCTGCAGATTCCTTTGAATTCAACACTGAGGGGTAGGGGTATGAATAGAACTCGATATCTCATTATACGATACGTGGATATGCATGGGGATTTGGTTGGCGTTATTCCTTATTTACCGATAGCTGATTGCCATTTTTTAGCGAATAGAAAAAGTAAAATAATTCAATTAGCACGGAAACTTGAGCGGCTAATTGCTAACGAGGCAATTAATGTTACATCACTAGAGTATCATAGAACTTTGACATTGCAGGGGAAGGTGACCCACGCATAAAAAAATTCTCAAGAATAGTTAACACGCCTCATTTATAATTCTTAACATCATAGTTAGGGGTAGTTTAAAATAAGTAGCGAATTTTAACGAAACAATAAATTATTTAGGCGAATTTCAGAAAATTCGTCATTCTTATGTTCCAGTCAAGGATGTAGACACTGGAATTCCGAATTCGAAAAAGTATTTCGAGGTACGCACAGAGCCTTGTTTACTATATTTCTCTGCTGGCGTAGAAAATTCTGTACGGTATCAAAACCGCGTCTAGACTTGTGAAATAGTAAGTTGCATGCGAAATTTTACCAAGATTTAGAAGATCGGCATTTTATAACCGGTAAAGTAATGAGATTTGGGGATTATTCGTAGCGCATTTTCACTGGAAACATGAATCTTCGGTAAAATTCAATTTCGGTCGGTCGAGTTTCGATTTAGCTGTTGAAAAAAAAGCTATATTTTTTCAATGCTATATTTTTCGTGGCCACAAATCTGGATTACACTTCACTCTGTGGTTTTTCTGAAAATGGTGCGTAAACCAAAAATATCACAGGCATGGATCTAACACGTCATTCATATTCGTCTTCACTTTCGACGGTATTTGATAATGAATAATTATACGATCGGTCGCTTTTTTTTCAGAAGCAAAATCTTCAGTGATTCAGGATTGATTCCTCTATAATCAAGCCGAAAGCAAAACTTGAAAGTAACCACGACTTGGAATAGTTTCAAAAAGTTACCGACGTCAAACAGTAATTAGAGAATAAAATAGGTTCACTCGCAGGGCTTTATTTATAGAGCCATTATTTCACGAAAGTGGGACTCTGTACGTCTAACCTTCTTAGTTCAGTCTAGACTTCATTCATACTATTTAACCCTTGGCAGTCACCATGGCGTTTTAAATGAAAGTTTGTTCTTCTGACAATTTGACCTATTTACGATTTTTTAAAAATATGTTGTCATTTGAATTTTGATATACCGACTTTTGCTACCTGTTCTAGAATGTTCAGAATATTTTTTAGTATCTTTTCGATCTCGATGGGACTGATAGTTTTCACACAGCAACCATTTGAAACTTGGCTGGGTAAATTTCGCCCATGTGTGACTACCGCGTTATTCTACAGCAGTGTGACCACGAAGGGTTAATGAAAATTGAAACATTATGCAAAACCACTTTTTTTTCTTTTCAAGTTCACACCTTAATTTTATTAAAAGAAAAATTTGAACAGCCGAGGAGAACATGTCTCGACGGTGACATCGATACTATTCATTTGGATATGGAGAAAGTAAGCAATTACATATCACGATCTGTGACAAGTCTACGTGCATATATGGGAATATGTCCACTGATTCAATCTCTGCAATAGTCGTTGCAATTGATACCAAAAGAAAGTGGAAATAAAAGGGTTAGGAGGAGAGTTGACTGTCTAGAAAACAAGCAATTCTCGATTTCCTCTCGAATTGTACTACCTGGTTTTATGGTAGAGCAGGCAATCTTCTTTCTGTCCATATCGTCCGGTTCACTCCGATCCACCCTAATGGTCTGAGGTTTTGAATCTATCCAGAGAAAACGTTGATAACTCGAGGGTGGAGGTGATCCATTCAGCTTTTCCCAGCCGGCAAAGATCCTCTTTATGAAATATCACAATGACGGTTTTTCGACTCGCCCAAAACTCATACCGGATAGAAAAGTAGCTAAGGATTTCGAGTAATTCACGACAAGGGTCCTGGGATAACCTGATTCCAGTTTGTCAGGGATTTTTATTTCCGAATTACTCTAAAGTTCAACGTTATTCCTCGGTCGCTGCGATATCGTCCGGATGCTGATAGTGTTAGTATCGGTTGTGACGGGGTTACCACAGCACATCGACCTCTTATTCTATTCTATTCTCTCAATTTTGTTACCCCTTCAACCAAGACTTGGTCATATTTATCCACGACGGTGTGTGATGTCAACCGAGTTTCTTTTCTTATTTTTCGCCGAGGAACAGTAACGAGTACAATGGGGTTGAGCCAGAAGCTGCCTAGTGGGACAATGGTGGCTTTCGCCTAGCTTAGCTTTATTAACCCCAGAATCAGATGGCGAAGACGTTCTGCCACGTGATGTCTGCAAGCTCATAACCGTTGCTTTAATTTATGCGATTGAAATTTGAATTGAATAAATACATTCGCCGATAAAAAATATATGCGCGTCGATTGATCCAGATCCATTAATTACTCTTTGAAAAAATATTGTGTCTTCTATGGAACGGGGAAATGGCTGGATAATTAATCGCCGCTCAAACAACAGCCAACGATGGTTTTCGCTCGCACGAAATGCTATCGCTTTGAGTACACAGTCCGTGTATAATATTGATTGTACATTATGCATGCACACGCGGCTTATCAGCGAGTTCAATTATTAATATCCATTGATGAAATTTACAGTGGCTTGAAAATGATGAAGAGAATTTTCGCTTTGAAAAATTCAGTCACTTCTTTTTCACAAACTCGCAAATTTGCCAAGTTTTATTCCCACGATTCCCAAACTTCTGTACGCATGCATAAAAAATATATATATACCTATATGTACATAGTTAGTAGGTTAATTTGTCATTTTCGTGGGTGTGGTGACCACTTTCCGCCGCAGTGTTTCGGAGAAAATTAAGGAGAACGATGTGAAAGGCGGGGATAAACGCAGTCATATAACGTTGGAACGGTAGAAGATATCCGTATCGTAACTCGGCTACTTACGTACTTAATTAAATTCAGCCTTTTCGGGGAAAGAAAAAGTTCTTAAATATTCTGAAAATTAACCAAGAATCATTGTCTTATAAGTACTAATGGTAATGCCACGACTAAAATGAGCACTGAAAAGAGGAGGCTTGCGACTATACTCGTAGCGGAGTAATTGTATAAAAAGATTTGAGTGAACCAACCCACGGCGAAGATTCCTTAATCCATATAAAACCCGAAGGCGGAAGTAGGCTGGAGATTAATTCTTATGGCTGACAAAGATGTTTATGAGCAAAAAAGGATTCGCGAAAGGAGTACTGCGAGGAGGAGGCGGAATTGTATCTGCGATGGCGTCATACGAGATGAAAAATTAAAGCGAAACATTCTCGCTGGGTTATAGATCATCGTGTTTACATTTGCGAGTTCGAAATTCGAGTGGGACGAATTGGAATTCTGGTTGAGCATACACTGAATCATTTTCTATTCCAAAATTGATCTCCTTGCTGGACCGATCGGTCTCGTATATCAGCTTTCGACAAGATGAACGACTTTATCACGTTTTTCGAGCCACCGGAACTAATGTAGATACAGAACTACAGACTGACTCAATTTCTCACAAGTATATACAGCTGTCTCATATTCAGATCGACGAATGGATCATGCAGACGGAAATATGTGTTGGGTGAGAGGCGTGTATACGTGGCTTTGAATATCATAGATGAAGAGACCAGGGGATGCAATTAATTGAGGAATTTATCAAGACCGTGGGAAGCGGAGACCAAATATTTCACGTCCGCGTCGCCGAAAAAGGGTTCGGAAATTGCCCAGAGCTTCCGGCTGTGGGGAAAAAATATAGTGAGAAGGAAAACATTGCTTAAGACTCGCAAGGCATTCCGGGAACTCTGGACTATGGCATCGCTGACTTTCGGAGGTACGCGGGATCCTATTCTAAGGATTCAGCTGATAAAGATATCATTGAAACCTTCGACGAACGGAAATATCAGGGCTTCAATGGCCTTTCTGACAGATACGTATATTCGGTGGAAAAAAGTGGCGTCAAAGCTAGTATTGAAAAAAATTTCTACCGACTAACCTCGATAGGTGACGGAAGTTAGTAATCGAGATTTTGACATTTGAGTAAGAATATTATGGATATACTTATTGCGTTCTTCATGACTCTTATATGACTTCTCGATCTCCTTGAATTTTTTGACATTTATTTTGACATTGACTTTTTGAATATCTATACATTGAAGTTTTTCGTCATCAGTTTATTGAATCATACAAAGAAACGTATTTCCCAAAGGGGTGTAGAAGTCCGGCTCCTCTAACCAGACATACAAAAAAATTTTTCATGCCGGATTTAGAGACCTCTTTATTTTATGCGGAGAAGAACTACTCTAGTTGTTCAAAAAAGTGTAAAAAATTTGAATAAGCGACTACATATAGTAGTTGATCGTTCTTTGCCACAAGAAAAATCGAGTTCTTCACAGAATGAAAAATTGTCTATCCATTCTCTCAGATCGAAGGCACAGTAGTTGATGTATTATATTGGAGTATTATTTCGAAAAATTCAAATCTCCCTCATGCGTGGAAAAGTTTTATTACTAGTGAGCAGACCGTCCTATTCATCGAGTCATGCAATACGATGATTAGTTATCATGGATAGTCCGTAAGCATAATACAAAACCGAACACGTGTCTTCGTGAAGAAATGAAATTTTTTAACACTTTGAAATAAGTTTAAGCTTTCAATTGCCATAAGTTAATAAAAGTTGTTCTACGGTGACAAACTCTAAACCCGATTGTGCAATCAAGTCTCATCGAGAGCGGACATTTTTCTTTATGATTTAACTCTAAGGGAACTTTCCAAGAATGAGCAATTAACCCTTTGAAGTTGAAAGTTAAGTCGTAACTTTGGCAATGATTGTGCTTGTGTCTGTATCAGTTAATCGTTCGCTATTGTGTGCATTAAAACACTTAGATTTTATTCGAGAGATCAATCACACAATCTTCAGGGTAGCAGAACATTTATGCTAAAACTAAATGAAAAATGAAAAATGAAAAACATGTTAGGAAATGAAATGTTTGTAAAAATCTTGGGGCAATTGTTATAGTTATTACATAAAAAAAAAAAAAATGGTAACGAATAAACCTTCGTAAATTACATCCCTGGATCCACCAGTGAAAGTCTAACGGATTTATACGCTAAAAGAACATCGATATAGGGTCCGAACATTGGGAAATACATTTATCTCCGTTATACCACTGTTTGCAATTCCAATGCTCGAGCTAGACTGATCCCCGTGACGGTTCCGTTTGATTTATTCCCTCGTGGATATTGGGCAAACGACGGAATACCTTGTTTCCGTATTCTTTTTTCTTCCCCTTTGTTTTGCCTCTTTTTATTTGGAATTCTTATACCTCCAGCCAATCCATGAGGTAAGAAAATATCGAGGAATACAATCTGTACAGGGGCAGGTGTCGGCGAAACGCATCCCTCAAGGGGGAAAAAGCAATCGGAATAATTCCCATACGTTAATTATATTGATTGTTCATGATTTCACAATTGGATCATGTATTTATATAATGATGCAAAAATTGGGGGAAAATGAATCGTGAAGAAAAAAAAAAAAAAAATACAAACCGTTCACCACCACATCCCAGATTCCACATCATTACAATCCAATTACTGCTTGATTTATTCTTTTTTCTTCGTACTTAAATTGACTTTATAATTGCCCCCATTAGTTCTGACTTTTCTGACTAATGTATAACTGCGATTAATGGGGTAATGAACAGGGCTATCAAGGTTCTCCCGCTGTTACGATCAACTGTCAACTTTTCCTCCGGAAATTTACGACTCAAAGTAAAGTCTGTCTGCTGAGTCAAGAAGCATTAAGCTTTGGGAATTATCCCCGATCGACGTAGTCGTTGGTAAAGTGCTTCCGTTTCATTAAAATTCTCAAGAATTCAAAGTCGTAAACAGACCCGTGGAATTTCCTGGCAAGACACTATAAACGAAACTTTTCTGAACACCGAATTACGCTGATTGTAAAAAATTTCGTTTCATTTATCTAACAAAGACTCGAATCCGTTGATAAAAACGGATCGAATCATTATTTCAATTCAACTGTTAGGTCAAAGCGAGGAATTGTAACTCAACAACCAGTTAGATCTCCGGCTCTAGCCGCGACTAGAATTTGTAGTAAATTTTGGGAATTTCTCGGGGCGTTGGTTCTTCCTTAAGTCGCGACGACCGGTGTTGTATAAATTAAAGCACCGTTGAGAGAACAGCATTTCGTTGTCTTAGTTCCTGGCTTTGTTACTTGGCAGCGACGAGGAACAATTTTGTTAAAATCCCACTTGACGACGGATTTCCTCCCCGTTTCTAGCCTTTTGTTTTCAGGAAGCAAATTAGTATTTACCACAGGCTCGTTCCCAGATAAGAAATAAAACCAGAACCGCACACGGCAGTATGATAGATCGATTATTTCAAGCTTGTAGAAGTTCGCCACAGTTCGGAAAAATATTCAAACAGACCATAAGTCTTCAATGCCACAGCTTTCCCGTAACGAAAATTCATAATTAGGCCTTCGACATCCCTGTCTAAATTACCACATTTTGCATCTATTTTACACGATCGACTCAATGAACTGTGAGACGTGCAAAAATTTTTGACTTATTCAGAAAAAACGTTCTTCGATATATCACTGTGCCAGAATATAGGGGACGAGGCATCGTATCTACTCGAAGTATAGGATATCATTTCATTTCACCCCATTAGACATTGTAGAAAAAACGTATCTACAAGTTTAACGCGTCAAATCATTGAGCTAATAATTCAGTAGCACATGCTATCAGCTGCGAATATTGGCTGTAATGATTTTCAGCATAATGCTTGCAGACGAGTAAGCCAGCCTGTTTGAATATTTTGCGGTCTATCATGATCTGGCAAAATTATTTACGTTTCTGATAATATAATTTCAATGGTATTCGAACAACATTATGCAACATTATTAATGAAGGTATTATATCCGCGAAACGATATTGGAATATTATTTAGGGATGCCACCGTACATTGCGCCTTTCCATAATCAACTGTAACCATTTTTCAATTCAGTTCAGCCGAAAATTTTTCCTGGAGCAAATTAGATTATTGCTATTCACGGTCTTCTGTTTCTAAATCTCTCGTAATAATATTATCTTCGCATTACTTCATTATTACGCTCTGACGTGACTCTGTATTTTGGGATACTGTCATGGGAGCTTTTCTACAGCTTTCCCGGCTCATGATCCGTCAAAATTTTGTGGTTGCAGGTACGTATCAACCCATGTAAGTATTTGCGTTAAATATTCAACTAATTGTCAACGTGACGTCCATTATTTTATTTTACGAAATTTCAATGAGTTCAGAGTAAATTTTGAGAAAATTTCGGAGAAAAGTATAACGTCAAATTTACTGAAAATTAATGATCGCTGTATCCGTATTCAAGTTATATTATTAATGAAAAATATATTAGATCGTATTAACAATTTTGTTTTAGCTTATGATTTGGATTCTCTGAGAATGTAGGCATTCGATACAGTATTCTGTTCGGATTAAAGCAGACGGGATGATATAAGTGAAAAGGATGTGGATTTTGTATGACACGATACTTTTCTTAGTAGGGGAATCGCAGTACGGTAGATCTATATGTATACTGCAGTGAGTTATACACTGCATAAATAGAAATGAAACTTAATATGAAACTCGTAACTCCAAGGATATCGGAATTTCAGAATTATTTTATTGAATGGTGCAGAGGGTTGAAGAAAATATCGAAGATAACGTTTGATAAGGTTGTATCAGGCGATCTAATCTATATGTATGTATGTGTGTCGTATACGTACGTTTTACCCGCCCCTATACATACGTAATACCGAAGCAATCAAGCCATACACAATATTGAGCTTAGTTATAAATACGGCGATTTCTTCAGGGAAGAAATATACGCAGAGGCCAATAAATTGAGCTTTTGTCGACAGCTGATTTCCGCGTTGTTGTATACATATATGCAGTGAAATTTCTCGCTCTGCTATTCCGAGCGTTAGAATCCTATTTCCAATATCAGAACCGTCAAAGGTCTCGTCTGAAAACGGAATCCGAGTTGAAATTTAATTTCTCGTCGAGCCTTGGGTCACATGTATCGAGTGAATGCTCACATTCAATCGCGTCGATCACACATACAAGCTAAGAATTCGAAAATAATGTCCAGGGATCTGACCCGACCAAATACGAAAGCGGATGGTAAATAGAGTTGAGCTTTCCGGAAATTAGAGGAAATTAACGCCGCGGACAAATTAGGGTTTCAGGTATTTGCACACATACCTTGTGTGCCCGACTATACGAGTCCCGGTGAACTGATTAGGTTTTTATTACGTGTGAGTATGAGATTATAGTCGAAGCTCATACTCGGAGTTATACAGCCAAAAAGCTTTGGGCTGTAGATTTTTACATCAATCCTATTGTTCGCCAGCTATTCATGCACGGGCTGCACAATAGACTCGCGCAAATGTTTCCCCGTGGTTTATGGGGCGTGGGTGGATGCGATGGAGAAAAATCTGTTTATTCGTGCATACATACAGAGTTTGACTGTTTGCTTTGAATCGAACGATTTGGAACAGTCATTTTGACACATACTCGATATTTTGTAATACAGCTGGTAATAAATGGGAACGCGAATTCGTGTTTTATGAAGAAAAACTCGAGCTCGACAATGCCTCCTATCTATCCAAGGCGCAGGCTAATTTCACTCGCCTTTCTATCTTTCATATGCAATTATTCTCTTTCGCAAAATGAATTAAGCTCAGTTATGAAATTGAATATATCCCGCGGGGATGAAAGAATATCCACTCTTGAAAAATCCTAATTCTCACAGAAGCTGCTGATCGAAGGCGATATTTCTGAAACTCCGTCATCTCGGAGAAGAGATCTTCCCATAAATCACTTTGCCATCCGATTTATTCTCGCATGAATTTTCCGATATGCAATGAAGACAATTGTAGTTTTCTATGCAACTAATTTTCGATTCATTCCTCTCATTTTTTCCTACATTCAAATTCAAAACGTAATTTCATCATCATAAATATTCCAGATTGTTTGTCTCTCTCCATTCGTTGTAAACTACAATTAATAATTGGGTTTACCAAGTAATATACACGGCTGCAGCCCTTATCATTAGATCCGGTTGTTTCGGTTCCGTGCAGCGACTGTCAATTTCAAGCTTTAACGCACCGCTAGCTTAGATTGGAATTAGCTAGAAATCAGACGCCAGGATCTCTCGACTTCAAACCACAGAATTTTACCACTTCGAAAAGTTTCACTCGCAGTATGGTTCGTTTTATAATACGAACAATTTTACTGTGACTGTCCATACCAGCTTAGCAGATTGAGAATGTTCCATCCTGAGATTCTCACGTTCTTCACTTGCAAGTAGATGATAAACTGATTGTAAAAACAGACTTTCTGCGAAAAAAAGCTACAAGTTTGAGTTTCATCGAAAATCGAAATTCCACCAATTATTATATTAACACGATCAATCAATTTTTGTATGTCTTGTCAGACTTACACATAGGCATGTTTCTGTTCCCTTCTTTCATTACGTTTATCATCGATTCTGAGACTCGAGATCAGATCTGAACGGATGTTAAGATAAAAATTTGGCACACTAGTCACGAAGAGGATTTCGAAACGTTTCTATGGCTTTTAAAGCAATCGGCGGATTACTTCCTCCCGACTCTTCTTTTGATCCTAATCGACAAAATTCTTATTCACATACCATTACGTATCGTCAAAGTACAATTTGACCTGGCGCGTAATCGTTCGAATTGCTTACTACGGGATTCTATTCTATCCAACTTGGTGTAATTGATTTTCATCCGATTCCATGAGCACTATAAAGTATCGACGTAGATTCATCATGCCTAACGACTATCCCATCGTTTGATAACGTCAATAACTTTCTTCTAAACCCTTATAGCATATCTTTTTCTGAAATCAAATCTAAGTTAGGTGAATTTGAGTCTATATTCCAGTGTCTCTCGTTTTCACTTTATGAGGAAAGCTTCGAGGCATCTATCCTGACTTTTAAATTGTCCTTTCCGAGGGTAGCGTTTATTGGAGTAGCACATTCCCTGACATTGACATTTCGCGGCTTACCAGGATGCGAAGATTTCAAATCTTTGATAATTTATTTCCGGGCTGGTTTACTTCGATTTAAAGTTCTTCTGGTCAATGTTAAGTGACGAACGCGGCGAAGGAGATAACGAACAGAATCTCTCTTCGTAAACAGCTTCGTCGTCAAAATATACCCTGGGAATTGGAGAGAAATTGCTGGCATTCTCGTTTGGAACTGGAATCTATCGACCAGCCCCCACCAATGAGTATGTTCTGGGATTACATATACCTGCGGTTTGAAAGCAGAGAAGAATAAGTGGTCGCGTATCACTAGCCCAAATTGATCCGAAATTGAGTGCCATGTATACTCAAGTCCTTCAGAGCTGAACACGAATTTTATACCGATACGCGTAAGGCAGACTTGTTTGAAAATCAATTTTGGTCCTAATTTATTTCCAAGTCCAGTAATCACGTCGGAACTCGTCGTAGACTCCGAGATAATTTGAAAATCAGCGACTTTCTATATTCCTGGAATTTTCGAATTTGTCATTCATAGTCTCAGGCTCTGGTCAAAAATTTATTGAAAATATAACACTCGAAACTACGTCCGTTTTTGAAATTTCGAGCTTTTTCGAATGTCTTTCGATAACTTCCGGTTAACACGAAGAATGATTTATATTAGTTTGAGATAATGAGGGCGGTTAGTTGGCGAGTTGAGAATTGTAGGGGTGGCCGTGCAGCATGTGGGTGTAAGTTTTCCCGACAGATAGTTTGCATTGATTATTTATACGCCCTCGTTACAGGGAAATCCCCTATCTATAAATTACTGCATTCGGTATCGGAATTTGAACGTAGGTATGTGCGGTTCGGCAGAAAATACCTCTACGAATTTTAGCATTCCTGAATAACCGAAAAGCCGTCGTTCGTTTCGCGGGCCATGGTAGTCTCGAAATTTTTGATTCATGTAAATTTGCCAACTAATTATCTAATAGGACTAATTACTGATTGGCTTGTTGTGCACGGGGAGTAAGCGCTGCGTGATTGTCCCCCCTTCTTTTCTTTGACACGGAATTAATTTCGTACTTTTTCAGCTCGCAAGGAAAAGCAGAAGAGCTTGCTTGTTTAAGTTTCTGAGGAAGAGAATGATCACGAATGTTTAATACGCTTGTAAAACTTACCGGTAATTAACTTCGCCGTAGTTAGAGTCGAGACAGGGTAGGAATAGGTACGAAGTGGAGTATTTAAACGGCGAATTTCAACAGCTAGGAACTGAAGGGTCGATTAAAGTTTAGTTCTCGGACTTTCGGAAGGGTTACTTCAATTGGGGCAATTGATCTTGTCGGCGAATGAGTGAGATGAAATGGAGGGAAGAAATGGGGAAAAATAAAGGCCCGTGAATTCCAATACCATCCCTTAGGATGAACGGGATCAAATTCTTGAGCCGAGGGGATCGCGAAGATTTTCGTATGACTTTGTAGAAAAAATCCACTGTCTTTGAACTTTGATCAAGTTTAGAATCAAATATCCCGCAGCTCGGTCTTAATTCGGTCCTCAACTCCGACGCTTCGTTGTTTGTATGAAAGGGAAATTGGGACGAAATCATAAGTTCGGATAAAACACCAAATGCACGAGGCAATTATCGGCATACCTCGGAATCATAATTTTTTCAGGTTACAGAAACACGGAATGAGGCTTGTGTCGATTATCTGACGTATTTAATTTTTTTAATAAATATACTCGACGTCAAGAGCGTGCGTTTATTCAAGACTTACTATTTTTGCCTCCCCTTCTTAATTCAGAGCCTCTCTTTTTAAAACTTTCTCCTTGTTAAGCAGGACATGTTCTATACCCGGGGGAAATTAATTAGTGCTTTTTGTGTTCGAAACTTCCAACGTGTTTCACACACGGACTCACGACTCGCTAACGTATCGTATAGGCTCCTACAATTAGTCTTCGAGTTTTTTTTTTTCTTTTTGTTTTTCGTTCTTAAGTCTTTGGGATCAAAGTATAACGAACTCGATCCACGTATATCTATTATTTACCAAAAAAGCTACACCGACGGCAATTTGCAGCCAATCAAGCAAAACCATAATATACCTAATACGAAAAGTACGGGATGATATTATACCCAGCAAAGTGACGAGACTGATAATTTTGTTTTCTGATTTTCTCACTGCCTCAAGCTATACAATAAGTTCAGTTAACTTGGTTTACTTGGTTATGGGCAAACAGAATCATCTATAGGAACAAAGTGATTGGATTTCAGTATTTATGATCTCGTCTTTCATTTGCAATGATAATCATACTATGTACATAATTTTATTTAGTGAGGAAAAAATCAACTCTTAGAAGAAACGAAACTTTTTTTTTGTCTGTCCTTTTTCTTTCTAAAGTAATTCAGATTCAAATTGGTTCGAATTTTCCGCGAAAATGTACCTACGATATGAAGTTTAGAATTTACAGATTAGAAGACTAACTAATTAACTCATAGTAACACAACTATACTCTGATTGTAATTTGCCCAGATCATTGCACCAGCTCTCTATATTGGTTCATTTTACATGATTTTTTACAAAAACCATAAATGTGAGAGGGACTAATCAGGCAGTACTAATTTCGCCATTAATTATACAAATTAAGAGCTAATACACAGATCAATAGATTTGTCACGGATTAGTTAATTAGCCCAATCAGCGTATCGTGGAGTGATGATCTATATACCGAGCAACGTTTGATGCCAGAATTTATTTCTTTCGTTACTAATCAGCTGATATAATAACATGTCAACACTTCGCTACAGATGTGATTATTTATTTACTAAATTTTGGATGGAATTGATTGAGAATCATTTCTAATTGCGTATGATTTGGCACAGCTTAGTCTTCCGATTAGGTCAATGAGTGAAATGACACTACGCTGTGTTCTTTGCTATTTCAATTTGGATCTCGTTCAGAAAGTTAGGCAACATTTTTTGCTGTAGTAATCTTGTGAAGATGCCAAGTGAACAGTTTCTTTATTGCACAGAGAGTCAACGGAGCTATAGAATTTGACTTAATAGCGAAAAATGGCAAGAAACTTTTGTCTTACTTTTCCACGGATTTTACTCCCTTTCACATCATACTCGAGATGAATTTCACGAACCAAAATCCACCTACGCCAATCCAACTGAAATCGTTTCCTATCGGTGAATGAAATAGTTAAATCCAGGTGTTGTGAAGAATTCTTATAATTCGAGACAACATCTTGCAATTTTATTCCTTATTTCGTATTAGAGTGATACTCCAGGTGCAAATCTAAAAAAAGTCAAGATACAGAGCGAGATCTTGTTTCGGACAGAGTAGATTTATATTATTCATCGTCTGGAGGGGGTGAGTTTTGCGCCGATGCGATGGTGGTATTCTTCGCTTTGCGCTCGACGAAACTTTCGATAAACATACATACGTGCATAGTAAATATATACATAGGTACGTACATATG
Source organism: Rhogogaster chlorosoma (assembly GCA_944452935.1). Taxonomy (NCBI): domain Eukaryota; kingdom Metazoa; phylum Arthropoda; class Insecta; order Hymenoptera; family Tenthredinidae; genus Rhogogaster; species Rhogogaster chlorosoma. The sequence continues at coordinate 28,276,931 of OX101797.1, forward strand.
TACCTATGTCCGTGCACACTTTTTAAACATAAATATTATCATCCTGTATCATATAGACCTACGTCCCAAGTAAATTAGGAAAGTTGGTATACATTGCGAGCAGGAGATACCAGCAAACATCCCTTGCTTCTCGCATGGTCGTAAGTTCGGCAATTCAGCTGAATTATCGCTCTCTATAAGCAAATAATAAAATTGAGTAAAAATTGATACAGAATGATAAATTATACGAAAAAACTGATACAGAGTTTCGGAATGAGTCCTGAGAGGATTGTTAATTGTGATAATTTAATTCATAATGGAATGAGATAAGCGTGAAATTTGGGGTGAAAAATGTTTCAACGAAGCTTTGAAATTCGTTATGATCTGAATTATAAACTTAGTGAAAAACCGACGATAGAAGGCCAACGAAGAGCCTCAAGGGATGAAGATAACCGGCATGGAATAAAGAGACATCAATTACTTAAGATCATTGCAATCGTACGAATAATGAACGAAGTGAATTTTCAAGGTTCAAAGTGTTCATTCCTTCGGGCTATAGCGACTCCCGGAAATTGTACTGGATCATCTGGGTGGCTATAAAGGATTGCATTTCTTCAAGACTACCGAGAATACTATAAATAAAAGATTCCCCACTGAAAGGGCGCTTTATATTCGATATAAAAAATCCAGTCTCTTGAGACCGGTATAAGAATTATATTACTGTTTGTTATAGACCTTCTTCAATTTCATTAACTCAACCTTAAGTATCCGTACCCGTCTTATAACTCGATTCGAATCAGTTCTGTCAATAGATTATGCTATTCGAAAAAGTTTCAAGAGAGTGAGGGCAAATATTCATTTATCCTATTGTCAAACAGGATATTCTATTAGCAAAAATAAGGCGTTTTGTTATATAATATAGGTCTATAGAATATTGTTCGTTATGTTCTCGTGATCTGTGATGAATGAAGCGATGTTATATAAGAATCGATTGTATCAAATAGTATGATTTCTTCGGGCGAAGTTCAATATTTGTTCAAGCTGAATTTTATTTTCTTTGTTTTATTCAACGAATGATTTCATTTGCAGAAACGAATTCTCTCGAACGAAATATTCGGATCTCTCAAACAAGCATTTCTCAGCTCCCAGCTATGTTGATAATATAATAATAATTTGCTCAGTGTAATGAAATCTTGATACCGAGGGGCTGTACTTCAATTAAGCAAAGGGTGCTACCTGGCTGACTTGATTTTCTCCATATCATTAATTTAAGATGATTTCGAGTGATGTTATGCTTTACACGATTTCAGTAATTTCAATTCTCAAAATGTTGTTTAAAAAATATCCGGTACTACTCACCATTGAATCATACAGAATGGAAACGTTTTTTGTTGAATCAGCTTCTGATGTAGAAACTTGATAAGAGGAAAGCCCAATTACTAATATACCAACGAAGTCTGGGAAACAGGGGCTTCCAGACTCCAGAATCGTGGCCTAAATGGTCAGGTCAAAGTTGAAGATCGTTCGCGGATAATCGAGTATCTGCAAAAGCCAGACTTTTTCTTTGGCCAAACGTCACCATGATTAATCATTGTATTTAACTGGAGTTCAACGTGGCATGCGTTCGATCGAATGATGCCAATTAATTCACTTGCAGTGTCGTATAGCTGTGCTTCAATTTGTAACACAAGAGCGCAGTTGGTGTTAATTAAGGGACGTGTAATGTACCGTGGTGATAATCTGCTTGCTATTTCCCTGTACCTACTGACGCCGTTGTCGCCTAAGTAATTAACCCTTTTGTGCTCCGTTTATCAACACGAAAAAAAAATCGTCGATATATTCCTCTGCGACAGAAAAAATTAGTAGTATGATAGATGGTATGTATTTCGATATCAAACGTGAGTGATATATTAATTAGTATAGTTTCACATCATGATGTGATCACTAATTAATGCCGATTTTAGCCCGGGTTGGTTATACGAAACTGCATATTGTAGTAAAGGGTTACAACGGCTCCGAGTAATACGGCTGTGAGCAAAGCACGTCTCTTGATAACCAATCTGACAGCCTTAGGGGCGATATGGTATAGACTGCAAGCATAGGGACCGATGAAAGTCGAGCTACATTTGGATCCGTGAATTTATCAATAAATTATTCAGATTGAAGACAGCGATCCATTTTTCTGTTCCAGATTCTGTCCCATAAACATATTTCGGACTCGGAGAAGCGGTATTTTCGAGGGATATCTCGAAGAAGAAGGAACGCGGTTGGAAACAATCCGTCAGAAGTGAATGGAATACATAAACTCCGACTTTGCAACTATGGACAGTTCTTTCTTTCCTTTCTGTTATCTATTCGTGATCGGGAATTTGCAAAGTTCACGCAAATGTGCCGGGGATTAATTGCAACGATGAGATGTGGATAATTATAAAACTGAATTCACGAATTGCACCGCAAGCGAAAAGACTGGTTTGCAGCGATTGTCAGATCGACAGAAACTGTGAGGATTGAAGTGTGTGTCTACCGGGAGTCTGAAAAATCGAAAAATATGTTAGACGTTAGGGAAATCGACGAACGGGGTGAAACTGAATTTCTGAAAGTGTGCTTGGTTCGCGAGAGTGAAAATTTGAACTGATGATATAAAGTGAAAACTAAAAGATCTCAGATCTCGCATGATAAGGATCTCTTGGCGAATGACCAGCGAAGGTATGTGATTTCCTGTGTGGGCAATGTGCTGGCTGCCCTTTTCCTGGCACGCTGGCAATTTTTAGGTCGAAGTGTCTCTGAGTAGGAAGATATGCGAAAGTTGAGTCCAGGCAGTTTTAGCGAGGGGAAAATGAGGGTCGTGTTGGGTCTTCTTTTATTTTCACTCGGGGCTGTCGCCCTAGGGACGACACGTGACAGCAGTGTGGTGCGAGCAGGAACTGGAATTAAGATTGGGACCAGCGACAGAGGAGTCACAAGAGGTGGTAATTCGGGAACGGGCAGGGTGGCATCGGGTGTTAAGATCGGCGACGCAAGAGTCCATAACGGATCCGCGAGGCAAAGGACTATTCCACCGACTCCTACGACGCCGATTTCACTGCCCTTTACTCCTTCCCCAGCGGCTGCCAGTCCGAGCATTTCGAACAACATAACTTACTTGAAGGTGAGTAGGTACACATACCTGTTTCAACAAATCCAATTTTCATCAAGTTTTTCACATTTTCCTACGTTCAGTCAACGATATTAAATCCTGTTGGAAAATTTGTGTCAATATCAACACATTCTGAGTACCCCATTCGATTCACTCATAAAATTGATGGTCATTCAACACAAGAGTCATGTGCCAAAATTTTAATATAAAGCTTGTGTCGATATTCCAATACAAGAGCTAGATAATCAACGTATCGAAATAATAAACCTTCGAGGATTTTGAGTAGCTGGAAATTTTTCTAAATTCTTTTCTAATGATTCTGTTATCATTAAACGTAGTTTCATAGTTGATCAATAAAACGGACGAATAATGGCGACACATACGGGTCTCGTTGTCATTTTCATGTGAAATAGATTGTATGTAGTTGATAGATGAGCTTACGTCCAACTAGTTTAAACTTATAGGGAATATGAGATCGATCCAAAGGTCTGACAGGCGTATAATTAGTTGTAAACCCAAGTTTGTACAGTTTGACATCAGAGTTTATGAAAAATTATTTATGACAAAGGTGCTTAGTACCCGGAGATAAATGGTTGTTAATAACTAGTAAGGCGAATAGGTACTTACGCAAACTAAGACTATCTTAAACTTTGAAGCCTAGTACTGAAAAAAATCTGAAATAATCCCAGAATACACTTCTCTACGTTCAGAATGAAGGAAAATTATTGACCGTGAAGAATATTCTCTTATTTCAGTGTTCATGGGTCTAGAAAAAGGCAGCGTAGTGCGCGATATTAGGTTCCAAATAAGGCCATTATGCCACTTTTTCCATCTACTCTCCCCATTCATCTCAGTATACTTCCTACATCGTTGTATGCATGGTATTAGTCGCAGATCCATGTTCCATCTCTCGACGTACCGTACGTGCACGAACAGGGGCGAGAATTCCAAACACGATCCATGAACTCGGGGTAAATTGGATCGGAATTCTATACTCTAATTTAAATTCTCACGAGAGTTAACGTGTGGTTGTAATTGGTCTGAGTGCATATTTTTCACGTTGGTCATACCACCGTTCTCATTTTGGTTGTCTCCAGATCGAATCATTATGCGAGCAGTTTCGGCGATTTTTTCTTTCAATTTATTAGATTTAAAAAAATGACAAGTCCGGTTCTTCAAGTATTTCGAACAAGCTACAATTAAAAAAAAAAAAAGATTTCTGCAATTTAAGAACGTTTGACCAGTCTATCAGTCGAACTCAAAGTAATGGACTGCAACGAAAAAAAAAGTCGAAGAGATTTTGAGTCCAAAAAGTGGCATAGATAAGCCACAAAAGATTGAGAAATAATTCGTACTATAGAATTTGTAAAAGCCGTATGAATCCCTTCGAATTGCATCTACTAAAGAGGTAGAAAATTTTGAATGGAAAGACTCAATTTTCGTGACGCGAGGAGCATTTAGATAACATTTCGCATATTGAGGTTTCTCGAAACTCTTTCTGTCACAACTTCTGAACTCTTCGGTTCAAACTTCTCTAGCTAATTTGTGGATTCAACCCGAAGGGATGCACAGAGTTTTTTCGAAATTAGTTGATGCCGAAGCCCTATTCCGCTTTAATAAAAAATCTCATCTCGTTCAACCCGTGACTCGGTTTATATTAGTGAGGTAAAAGTAAAAATTGATCGTTATTTTTCATCTTTAAAAACGGGCATGGAATTGTGAGAGATTAAATCTGATTCATCAAGTGAAATTGGGAACATTGGAGACTCGTTAACGCTTTTCAGGGTGAATTATGTGAGAGTAATATATCACGTGCCAAGGTATTTCGAGTAGTCAAAGATTTAATGAAGGGCTTACCGATACACATCAATCACATTTAATGATCACTTAAAATACGGCAAGCGGTCGCTTAACTCGTCAGAATCACGCAGCCCCTGGTTCTCCACGAAAAAATGAACTGAATGGTAAATTATCGTGGTTTTTCTACAGGTTGGGATGGTTGTCCCTTACAAGTCTTTCGGCGTTAGGGAGTACACAAAAGCGATGACTACGGCTTTAAACACGCTACAAAAAAGCACGAGGGGACCAAGGCTCGGCCTCTTTCAACGCTACGACATTCACGTCAGGATTGCAATGAAAGAACTGACACCTAGTCCGACTGGTGAGTCCAATTTGATTCATTTATAAATTAAGAGAAACTCAAGCCTTGCTGAATTCATCTCTGATACATCAACTTTCGTACTTAATAAACTTGAAAGGATGATTTCTGCAACGTCCGGATTTTTTCACAAACGCTTAGATTTGTAGCCCATTGTATTCTCGAAATTAAAATGTATCACCTTACGGTATGTAAGCTGAGTGAATACCGTCCTGTCGTGACGCTGACAATGGGCCAGATTTTCAGCATCCTTAAATCTTCCACAACGCTTTTATTCCCAAGCCAGTTTCGTAAAACTTGCTAAACGCTGGATTTTTCGGGTACAATTTGCGAACGTAGTAATAGCCGCAAACTCAAATCGATTTTTTTCTTTTTTTTTCGTATTCTTTTCACGAGATTGGGTAAGTTGTCTTCCGGCCATGGCAGGAACTGTAGACGATTAAAGCTTAGCAGCCTACCGTACAACGAGAAACAAATAAGAATACATTTCACACTCCGTTTTCGCCAAAGCTGTTTCCCTGGGATTCACTATTTAAAATTCATCTCGATTACGTCTGCTTCGACCTCGGCAATAATTTGTCGAGTTTTTCTCCGCGGACAAGATTTCTTATTTCAATTTCACGAGATTGCAAAATACCTTTCAACCACCTTGGAACCTCTTCAGCGTTTAGAAAAATTCAAAAGCTAATCGACAGATTGAAAAATTTTCAATCGTCAAAGACTATTTTTAAATCAACGACCGAAGATCAGGTAAACATTATCGCTATCCGATTTTTTTTTTATCGTCAAAGCCGTGGGATTAATTGTAGACCAGTGATTGGAAAACACTCTACGAATCCCTCCTAAAGCAGCAATGTCTATCGAACGATCGTTCCAATGCCCATAAAGAACGAGTCACCAGCCTCTGAAATTCACGATCGAGAGTAAGATCCTTGCTCTGATTTGTCGCCACCAGGATGATGTCGCCTGTGTTATGGTCTGTGAATTTATACTCTCGTATTTTGAGTGTGGATAATTCATGGCCGGTATCCTTACTGAAATCGAAATCCGTGTGATATTATTGCAGGATTCATTCCGATGTACATTCATATCAGCGAAATTTTTGATCAGAGAAATCGAGTCACGATGAAACAAGAAAAAAAAAAAAAAAAAAACAACAAGTGAAAAGCTAAAAAAATCGGGGCACTGATATAACCAGAAAAGAGGGAATATGAGACGGAAAGGATCTGCTCCACCCATCGCATGTCCTTTTCAAATCCATATGATTTTTGGACGCAACTGATTCTCGGTCCTTTTACAGCGAGATAATTATTTATATGAGACCCAGATCTATATATCATGTGCATACACGTGAACGTACAGAGTTCGTTCTGCAAGTTTTAGCGGTTGTTTAAAAAAGCCATAAAGTGGACGGTGAAGTATTCTTTGAAAATATCCTCCGGGATATATACGCTCCGCAAAATATTATCTGAGATCCTTTAAAGGTGGATATATATTAGGGAGAGGATATTATTATGCTATTCGTGTATGTGATGTAAATTTTCTTTATCAGTCATTTCACTTATCCAGTTTATGACTCGTTCGTTCATATGCCTGTGTGAGTTTTGAGATATCTCTGTGGGTCACCCGAGTTCGAGGGTTCATCAGATTTATTAAAGGATAGAAGGATGACGGAGCTTTGCATCACGCCTCGAGCCTCGGCCTCAAGACTTGAGATTAAAATGAGAAAACCCATTAAAACGTTTCACTTCGTTTAATGAAATAACAAAGGGTGTGCGATTTAATTGCTCGCCCTTTTGCGAGAAATATTTGTCGAAGGATCAACGATCTCATCGATAAATCCATCTGTTTGAGAAATATTTATCTGTCACATATATCGCCTTTATACTTTCGGCAAAGTATCCGACAACAAGTTGACGACGTACTTATAGCCACGCAAGTACGTAGCTTAAAGAGCGATGTATCGAATGACAATACTGATCCTGGAGCTCATGTTCCACGATGAGAGATACAAAGCTAGTAGAGCAAAAATCTGGATTGATATTTCAGATTAATTCAGGCTTCTGGTCTCTGTACATTTTTTTATTTTTTCGAATTTATTTCAAACTGTGAGAACGAATATGAGATATAAAATAACAAAAGATTCATTCAATCTCTTATTGTTTCTCATTGAATAATTACATTTTGTTGTTGAGATTCCTGACAATTTCGAAAAGCACATTACGCGATGCAAAATTATGAAATAAATCCTGGGAGTGATATTGCGTTTATGAAAATTCCGATTGGCCTGATCAGAAGTAACTTATTCGGGTAGCAAAGTCCGGGAATAGGAAGAGACACAAGGGTGTGATAATATACGCGTTACAAAATGGCGACTATCTTTTCCCGGCAACTGCATAATTTCGCAGTTAAACCCGCGGGCTGTGTCATAAACAAGTCTAATGCTCCACACGATACGACTACTAGTAGGTATACGCACCACGGGTGGCGTTTACTTAACACGGCCCATTTTACATCCTGAGAATATATATTTTCATGTAGGTATATGTGACGCGAGAGGGTGCGCAGACTAACGTGAAGAATATGACTTCGGGAAACCATTTCAGCATCTGGTTTAAACAATTCCGTTCGTGAGCTGACTCGTCGTTCCAACTGATCGACAGCTTCAAATTAGTCGTTTACCTAATCAGGACAATGAGTAATGAAATTTAGAAAATATTCGTTCCTGATTTAGGATAACTTATTGGCATATAGGAAATGAGCAAAATGAAAAATAGTTAAGGTTCGGACATTATTTATTTTTATTTTTTGCAACTGGGTGACTGTGCAATTTTTTGCTAGCCTAGTTTGCTTTTTTGGCAAAGACTTTTCTCTATCTGGTATAAAATTGAAAACGACACCTTTTTATGAAATGAATTTTGAACCTTTCCCTTGGCCGTTTGAGGGTGAGTTCACGTTTATCTATTCAGGCTCTTCCAGCGACGTACCCTCTCAGAATTTTGGTATAAATTTTCCCTCCTTTCATCTCATTGACAGGAGTTATTTCCACAAGTTAAATGCCTGGTGGAAAAATTCCCGTCTTGTCTAACATTCTTCAAAACTCTTCAATGACATTCTTTCCCGTACAAGGTGAATTTTTCGAAATTCTCATCCATCTTTGATCAAAGTTTCCAGTGTTATATCTTTCGAGCTTCGCTCCGATACGTTTCTCTCCCTTATTACTGATAGTCTACATCCTGCGTCCTTCTATTTCTTGGCTAACACATTTCTGCTCCCTGCACTCGGCAAATCTTCCTCGCAGTTGATAACTCTCCTGTACTTCTCATGCAGTATTACACATTACTCCAAGGCACTCCCCTACGATCTTTTCTACGACCCGTAGTCCATTCCTTTTCCTCAACCCACTACATCGTCATTCATTCATTTACCTTCCTCAAAACTCGTTCTATTACACACTCACACCTTTTAATCAATAAAAAAAGAAGATCATCATTAGACAAATTCATTTTAAGCAATCATTAACCTTTTTCCATTCTCCACTCCAGTTGCTTCGAAGTGTAAAACAGGGTTGAATCCATAAACGCGACGTTACAGCAGCCGGATTTCTTTTCCTCAAAGTATAGTTCTTCAAATGATTCTTCTTTTGCACCGTTTCTTTAACCCGCAATTATCATCGGGTATACAATTTCGAATAACTTTTAAATCGTTCGTAACGTATTTTTTGTCTGGGAAAACCGATTGCTTTTTTCGAATAAATATACGTATTTGCGAGTGTACAACAGGCATAAGAGGCCAGAGTTGGAATTTCAGAGGCGAGAAAGGATTCGTCTGTAAATATTTTCACTTCACCGTGGTATGGGGGGGTAGGTATGGTGGTGAGTAAAATTTTTCCAGAGGCATCTTTCCACTGCTAAAAGGTTTTTGCAATGCTCGTCGAACTGAGGGTACAAGTAGTCCATATTTCGGATGTATTCCTCTTCCCTTTGCATTAAAATGAAATATTTTTTCACACCAAATACCCGTGGTTCTCTGTTCATTGATTTTCTCAAAAGAAATTTAAATATTCAACCAATTTATGAGCGAAAATCTTACCTAAGATTTTCGCAGGGAAAGTCTTAGCTATGTTTCTGCACGTACTAGGAAATTGTGCCAGAAATTATAATGGTGCAGAAAATATGATATAATTTTAAGTGAAGATAAGTGAGAATGATATGTGACGCATGGAACAGGAAGTAGAACAATACTAGATATTTGATTACGTAACGCTGCAGATATCGTAGTTTCACAGTACCTAATGCGAAGCGCAGTATAAAGCCCCGCCTAGAACGGGATTCAATAAAAGCGTATCGAAGCGGGTGATTTCTGAAAAAAATATGTGATTTTATTGGGATTGAAAATTGTGAAATCGCGTACTTTACCTCTGAAAATATTTATGCAACGCGCGAGGGCTTTGGCAAGCAAATCTCAACCTTTTTGTAGATTTTATTTTTTATAGCTATAAGGGAGGTCTCAGACCTTTAAATTCCAACCACTAGATTACTTGATAGATGATTTGAATTCATATGCACCGAGATAAACGGCGGAGGACCTCGTCATCAAGGATGCTGATCAAATCCATCATGTAAATCCGTTCTGTGACTGCACGTATGTCTATATTATCTATCGCACAGATTACGTCTCAACTCGTAAACGAAGTTAGAATCTCCAATCCGACAATTCAACCCCTTCAAATTAAGCGTAGCTACATTAACGCGGTGAATATAAAATTTAAGAGACTCTCGAGTAATATTTGTAATTCTCTCAGAGGTTGCGACGAAGTGCCAAAAAGCTTTTCTCCCTCTTCCATGAACTGAGGTTTTATTTTATAGTAACTGAATTCCCCCCCAGCTTATGATTTGAGAATTAAGTGAAATATGGATTCCGTGGGAAACAAGCATGTTTTTTTCTCTCTATTTTTGCGTCAAGAAATAATGGCTTGATCCGGTACAATCCCGCAGACAATCTGTCCGAAAAAAACTTCTCATCGCTTTCTATAGATTTTAGAATAATATTTGTAATTCTCCCAGAGACCGCGAAGTACCGAAAAGCTTTTTTCCCTCTTTCATAAAGTCAGATTTTACTTCAGTATTTTATTGCAAGTGCGTCTCTCCGAGCTTATGATTCGAGAATTATGTGAAATATGGATTCCGTGGATAACAACCATGTTTTTCTTCTTCTATTTTCGCGTCAAGCAATAATGGATCTTTTCGGTACAACCCCACAGACAATCTATCCGAACAAAGTTCTCATCTTTCTATAGCTTGTTCGGAAATTTATCGCGTCAATTATGGGATTAGTCGAAAAAACGAAATCCAAGAAATTCGTCAAGGTGAAACTTACCGCACAATTTTTTATTCGGAAATAGCTGACCAGGATTCTAACCATCTAAGAAAGTGCTAAGGGGATTCGCGGGTAGGATTCACTATAAGTCAGGTCCAGTGAGACGACTGCGAATCGTTTTTTCACCATTTATCCTCCGCCAACTTTTCTCTCGTCTATATAAGTCGCGGTAGAATTTTCTGGCGTGAAAACAGGCTGGCTTGTCCGTATACCTAAACCATGTGAACATGTTGAGCGAGGTAAGAAACTGCCAGATGTCACTTGTCCTAGAATTTGCATAGCACTTACCAAACTGACGGGATACGTCCCTAGGCCTACGTAATACCTCCAAGACGAGATGTTTGTGTCGCGGTGATAGAAAGCGATGTTTGGTGATGCCGGAGGGGTTGAGATAGAAATACGGTAATTGAAAGTCGTCATAACCTGCAGTGGCACGATTCGTATGGTAAAATGTCTAGCTCCATTCGAGAACCGGATGGTATTCGAAATTACCATTTTTCTGCACCCGGAGTAAACCATTTCTTGAGTTAATTGAAAAAGTGTTAATTCTCACCCGATGCCTCTATAAAGTTCCTCGACTTATTGCCGAAACTTTTCTCATAGAACAAAATAATTAACACAAGGAATTCACGGCATGGAAGCTGAAGCGAAAAACGAAGCTTATCGTGGTTTCGCTGAAACGAGTAGCCAATAAATACGGAGGTTTAATTTTCACCCCAAATTAAACCCATGCGAATTTTTAACGTATATATTATATATGCAATTTTATAACCTGGCTTAGTAGATACACCATTTATTTTTCGCCAAGATAGAGAAATTGATATAATCAGTTCAGGCTGCTGTTTGGTCAGAATATGCGAATAACACATGGGGTTTTACGCTGTATTTGATATTGTGCGGTTTGTTGGTCTATCCAGCGGCTAACCACCATGAACATTTGGTCCAGAGGGCAATTGGGTTACGTCTATGCACAGTCTTGATTGAGGTTGGAGTTTATCTCGATGAATATAGAGATATTCGCCGGTACTACTGTCGCGGAAATATAATATGATACTGATAAAAATGAAAATTTGAATGCTTCAAATCTGTACGATGATATTCATCGAAGTTTTCGAGGCTAGAATAAGCAATTAGAAGTTGAAAACTTGGAGTTGAAATAACTCGAGGAATGGTTAGCGATAATTACCGAAACGTATGAACGTTTTTAAACTATTAAACGAGGTGAAAGGTTATTTCAACTTTGTCATTTATACAAACGTGAATTTGACGACGATTTTTATCCTGGAGTGGAAATTGCTTCGACAGCTGTAGGCATTTGCATACAATATTTATCACACACTGAGAAGCACAAGTTGAAGCGTAATAAACTATTTGGTAACTTATCCATGGGATATAGTGGGTTTTTATCTATTGGAAAACAGTTACAATCGAACGGAGTATTTATCTTGTTACGAATAATTGACTTTACGGAAAAACTAATTGTCGTCGATCATTCATTTTGGATTGTGCGCAAGCGGTTCACCCTTCCCAAACGTTGACTAATTGAAACTGCATACTATGTCGTATTCCGCTTCGACTGGTCCATTTAAAATTGAGCTCAAACTACGACAGGATAGATCTGTATAAATGGCAGTAACAATAGTAGAGAATTAATTGAAGTTCTATGATTTTGATTGCAATGTGGAATTGAATAGAGTTTTAGAACCAGCTTTTTCGGTCGAATTTCCAACGGTGTATCGCACGATCACCTGCAGCGTTGTATAGTATAGCCAATGTTGATTTCAATCCCATAGTTCGATTCCAATCAGCGATTTTTTTTCAAAAAAAGATCACGGTGCGAATTTATTAAACATTTATTCATCCTGCAAGGTATGACCCATTGCTGAATTCATTGAGCTGCGTGTATAGAAATCCGAAGACAAAAGTGAGACCTAACAAAAGGAAGCTTGCTGCCATATTCAGTTTAGAGAATGGGAAAACGTGAGAGAAAAGCTGGTGGTGGAAGACTGCTCGTAATGGACTATCTTCTTGATGGGAAACGTAAAAAGCCTACCTTAGAAAAAAGAAGAAGATTAAAAAAAAAAATTCAGGTGTTTCGCGTCTCAGCGCGAAATAGAGATATCGCGAGTGAAGTTCTTCTGACTCAACCATCTTCATCAAATTTGAATAATTACATCATTAGTAGAATATATCAAGCAATTTTCAACTGCTTGTTGCACTTTCATACTTTTTCTCGCGTCATTTCGAGAGCATAGTTTCTGGTTCGTTGATTTCTAGATAACTACGTATCCAAGGTATTAAATTTTCCATAAAAAGCGTTGGATATGCAAATTGCGTTATATATTGCGAAACGTGAAGGGATAAAGGAAGTACAGGAAATATATGTGAACACGGAAAGGAAATGGACATTCTTGAGAATCTTGCATCATATTTCTTCATAAAAACTGTCCTGGTTCGACACTCCATTTATTTTCTGTAATAAAGAGTTTCTGCGCTTTCATGTAAATACATATATACATATATATATACATGTATTACAAAAGTTTCCGGTGGTCGGCGGCGAAGTGAGGATGATGTATTTTTTCAGGACGTGTACAGGTATTATTTTCAAAGCTCAAAGTACGTGAATAATTTCTCTCAATCGTGGCAGAATTACTACAGAAATTTTCGGCTCGCCAACGAGACAATAATTAATGGACGCGCATTAATCACGAACTCAATTATTAATCAATCAAAAAATGCAATTCCAATTTTACTTATATAGCATAAAAAAATTCTACCTTCAAAACATCCCTGTAAGACATTTGTCAGTGTCAAATATATTTTCTCAAAAACAAATCGTATTTTTAAAGCAGGTCTTACGCGTTACAAATCATAAGGATCGTCCCCTCTCTTTACCAACTTTGAAGTTTGATTCGGAAAAGTTGTGAGAGGCGAAGTTGATCCGAGATTTTTAATCTCATGCACGCGTCTATCGTATAAGGTATGTACAGCTTCATATTTCCGAATCTTTGAGCTGATTCAAAGGCATAGATCGACGTCAAGGAGGAAACTGCTTTCAGCGATAGAACTGGAATGCGCAATATGTAAATCGAGAATGAAAAAGAAAATGGAAGTTTGCCCTACATTCCGTAGCGTGAAATTGTCCAAGTGAATTCTCCACGCCCCTATTCTAAGGTGACTGTAGTCAACTACCCGTTTTATCACGTTCAAAGGTGTATGTCTAACCTTGCATCGGTTATCCATAGTTCGCATTCGTCGCGTATTATCGCACCCTGCAAGCTCGGCGATCCCACTGATTTCAGATATCTCGAATTCTCCGATTTTCCTATCAATTTATTGACCCGATTTCGAGCATTCTCTCGCCTCTGAAATTCACAGGAGTTAAGTGGAAGAATTCGAGAGCGTTGAGAATCGACTTTCCTTCATTCAACTCAATGTCAACCCTATTAAAAATTGGCTCGCGGACCAATCGCCGCAAAATGCAGCACAGTGTATGTCTAGACGCTGGAACTAATGAAAAACCCTACTTCGATGGCAAAATTTTAGAATAAAGACGTAATTCGTTTTCTAAAATCGTAAAATTACAAGCGAAACGTTGGATAAATTCATTCAAAAAGTCATACAGGGATTTGAAAATTTGTCAAATCCAAGACTCTGAGAACTGAAAACTCGGTCAGTTTTTGTATTCCTTCAGGATATGCCTGAACCGATCATGTATCCGTCATCAATACCATTTGGTGCAGCGAGAATCTATCGCGAGTTTTCATACAATACCTGAATCGGTGAGCAAACCTTTGGATGCGTTCATAGAGCTTACGTGACGAGAAATCTTCCGGGATTTTCGACATCAAGGCGAATTGTGCTCGCTTAGCACTTCAGGCGAGGAGAATTTCTTCGGAAGGTTTTATACAGTGAACTGAGTGCATCATCCAAGATTTCCTAGAGGTATTCAAAACGCAGGACTCAAGTCGAAGAGCTATGACGATCAATCTTTTGGGGATCGGGATTTTTTTACTGTATGGAAAAACTGCGATGGGATTGCTTCAAGAATTATCTTCAAAAATATTTTTTCGGAGTATTTCCTGAGCCACACTGTACGAAATGGCAAATCCTTCGGGACTATGCTCGAGCATATAACTTGTAATTGAGGGAATAAAATTTTAGAGTCATAGAACTCCGTTACTTCACTGAGATTTACATAAAACTCAAGCGCTCTTGAGACAGAGAACTTATTTTTTAAATTGGATCAGTTATTGAATTGTATTTGAAGAATCGATGTAAGATCGATACGGCGCCCAACAGGAGTAGCAGAGACGAGGCTAGGCTACATCAGAACGAAACTTTTTATCTTGTGAGTTGATTGAATATGATCAGCCGAATATTATTCTCTTCGCTCGAAAGTGCTCAAGTTCAGAGGATATTGGACGTTATTAAAAACCTTGTAATCCGAGGAAAAAGTTATGAGTACGCCGTAAAAAGGGTTGAATGAGACATTACGTCGCATCAAAATTACATTGTTCATCTTGAAGCTGAAGTTTATGCCTTGAGTAGCTCTCCGTGATTTTAATTATTTCTTTCCTTTGATAAGTTCTCGAAGAAATGAAACGAACGGACTCATTAATCTCACTATGGTACATACAATAATATGAAAAAAATCTCCAAGCTGATTACAACTTGCAAAGTGGATCGTCTGAAATCTTGAAAATCAGAGAATTCTTGCAAACATATTGCGAGTCAAAAGTATCAAGGATGAAAACTGTGTTCAGCTTCGTTTGAAGACGCATACTCCTCTGATCGTGAAATTGGTTCGGTCTTGGTTATTGGAAATTTATTCAAATTAGAGGCCATTCAAATCTCACACCACGCTATTTTCTCCTGTTTCAGACTCTCTTTCTCTTCCACGTCGCCCTTCGTCACACACCTTTTTTCATCCCCTTCCGAAATGGCATGACAAATTCGCTATCCCCCGCCTTGCTTAATTTGTTTCAACACCGAAATTCTTAGGTTCACGTGATTGCAATGAGAATAATGATCAACAAAGAATTTCATTTCTTTATTTCCGATCAATTTTCCCCTCGAACGACTCCTTGTGATGTTTTATTGAAAACCGTGAAATACGCGCAAAGAACCTCTCGCTCTAGATACGGTAGGGTAAAGAAAAGACTAGTAGCAGCCCATCTTTGACATAAGTTTGTCTCGAGTACAGGCTGTCAAAATTGTCCAAAATAAACATAAATTGACTTGAACTGACCCTTATAACCTTTTCCTTATTATTAGTCTCCACTTCGAACCCGAGAACAAACTATGAAGGTTTTGTAGCTCGTTGCTAGGTGGTTCTCGAATGAGTGGGATGTCATCGCCAAGTGAATTCCTAGGAAAAACCGCGAACCCATAGTCTCACGTCTTCTCATGATTAAACGAGCACGGTCATCCAGCTGCTACATGTGCGCTTTCATACCCAAGTAATTTTCTTGCCAAGTGGATGTTGCCGTGTGGGTGTTTGATGCTTCTGAATTTCTATTTAAAAATAATACAATCGTAGCAATGACGTACGTTTTCAATTCGAATTCTAAAGAAAGACGATTTCCAAATGAATCAAGCCTAGGAAGCAAAGAAATAAAAGCTACTCAACCGCAATAAATGGCAATGGCAACTCGGCCAGGTGGTGGCGGCTAGGTACACGATAAGTCATGGCAGTAATAGCTCGGTAAAAGTTACGTGCATCCAGGTGGATGCTGGTAATCCAAGGAGAGGGCGGTACCAGGTGAGCCGATGTAGAAGCTGTGTTGGGTTCGCAAGGTGGTGGCCAGGCAACTATGACGTCAATTCAGAATCGCGCTGTGCCAGTGGCTATATCCGGGCTAGAACTGGGCAGCATGTCGATTGCAGTAACCGGGTAACAGCCAAATGGCACGTCTACGTGATATGCATGAATCCGAAAGCATAGGACATATCAATGACCATTGAACGGTATCTGAAGCTGCGAGCCAATCTACACGGCGAAAAATTCGGCGAGAATGAAATTCAAACTACTCCGATTCCCGTGCAAGCTCCGATATTACATCGCTTTTTTTCTCGGAGTCGGAATTTATTCTAGTTTTTCTGCAAATTAGAAAGAAATTTACATATATATTGAAAAAGAAGAAAGTCATGGCACCGAGTTGTGCATTGTGCCATCTGAATTCTATACTAGCTGAAGCAGCGGTCTGCAAAAAAACAAATTTCCGCAGTCTGACATGATATAATATCAAAATTCTGGGCATCAATTTTAGACGTGAATAAAACAGGAACCGAAAAATCGTTAACCCACAATAAGTGGATTTTTGGGTCTAGTCTGAACCGCAGTCTTCGAAAATTTTGATAATATGTTTAAACAAAATTAATTTTTTGCATATGCATAATGTCTGTATGTCGATCGAATTTCATTCAACATCTAGCATTGCTTTGATGAAAAAGATCGGAAAAATTATTCTAGGAATTGCCGTTTCATTTGAGTAATTGACAGGCTAATTCTATCGGCCAGCCTTAGCCAGCTAATCCAGTTCGGGTACTTCCCGTACAATTATTGGGAAACGCTTTATCCCCTTGAAATTGAAGTAGTGCTTACATGCCCTGGGAGCGTGTGGTTCTGAGCAGTTATAGGCATCTCTACCGAAGACGTTATACCTATATATGATGAAAATGAAACTGAAATAACCCCTTGTGTTTGAAAATATCGCGCCTGGTACATTGGTTTTTAATTGCTTAAACTCAGCGTGCTTAACGAGCGAATATAAAATATGCGTTGAACGCGAGTTTGATATAAATTTTAATCA
The DNA here is from genome assembly GCA_944452935.1 of Rhogogaster chlorosoma. Lineage (NCBI taxonomy): Eukaryota > Metazoa > Arthropoda > Insecta > Hymenoptera > Tenthredinidae > Rhogogaster > Rhogogaster chlorosoma. Next base: position 28,294,401 of record OX101797.1, read on the forward strand.
CCGTCGTCAAAGTTTTTTCGGAATAATTAATCGTCATCTGATATGGCTAACTTTTTGTTTCTTTTTTTTTGGGAATGAATCTTTTTTGTTGCTCATTTAAAACGAACAAAAATATGAGAATTTTTTTTCTATGTTAATCAAGCAGAATAGTTTTTGTCTAAACGAAGCATTTGGTTGAAATCAATTCGCACACAACTTCGTATACAAAGCGATTCAGCGGTTAGAGGAAATCCGCATTTGCTACAGAGTTGCAGGCAATGCCCAAACAATATCTTATACGAGCGGAGCTTACGTTATCGAGCTTTTGCGTCCCTCGACGCGCGGTGGATTTCATGCAATGCCTGGGACTACGTCAACATTATGAACATTTGTAAACGCTGGAAGCACGATGTATCGAAATAGGTATACCGCATGCAGACAGCCAGATAAATAGATGCAATACAGCAATGTACATACTACATTCGTTGGAGCATGTTATCCCTTTTTTCATTTTCAAATAAACGCATACTAAGCTAATAGTTATCTGAGGAGGAAATTGATGACCGGATAGAATTGCGATCATTCATGTATACATCACCCGCGAAACCAGACCAACTAATTAATTTCAGCTGAAAATAATTTTGGCAAGTATCATCTGCCATGGACGTCCGTGTATTGTGAATATGTTATAATTGTTCGAATATTCTGACTTCGAATTCTTACCTACTTGGATAAAAATTTAAAGCCTTTTGAAAGGCGAAGATTAATGTGAATATTAGTGTTAATTTCATTCAATTTACCCTGTCGGATTTGCAGGACATCGCCAGTCATTAATTGTGGCTAATGGTCAGATTCAACAAAATTAAACGTTCAATGATCAGACTCAGCTATACCTTACATAAGCCGAAACTATTTAGCATTCAACAGTTGTTACCGTTCGAATGTGTATATCAGTGATTCCTACTGATCAATCGTTTTGTCCAAAGGTTTCAATCAGCTACTATACTGGTTCTGAACTAGATGAACAATCATTAATACTGATCAGTGATAGACATATCAGTGCGTAAAATAGTGATTGCATTGATCGTAACTATTGGCGTATTGTCGCTAATGATATAAATCATCAAGTACCATAAGTTCTGGTTGAAACTATTATTCATTATTCGTCATTAGTTCAGTAAAGAAACTGGAAGAAATTTTTACAGAATTGATAGTTGAATTGCAGTAGTCAAGTGTGATCAATCTAGACACACAAAAAATAAGTAAATCTTTACTGATTGGGTCATTAGGTAAAATTAATAACGCTTCGATGGGTATATCCAATCACAGTAATTGAACCGTGCGTGCAAACACACGCGAAAATTAGCAGTCGATTGAAAATTAACCATTCTATAGAAATTATACGAAGAAATTCTTTAGGTATATGTATACATACTCAGTAGTCAAATTCGCAGACTGTAGAACCATAATTATTTTCCTCTTCTTTCGTTTCACTTATTTGACCGAATACCAACGCTAATCACAGCTAATCTCAAAATTGAACTGACCGCTTTGAAACACAATGGTAACGTTAATTCTGTGAAATGATGCCGTAGCTCATGTAATTTCACTGTCATTTGGCCATATGTCATGGGATTTGTTACTCATTGTCAAATAGGAGTCGTTTGTACTGATGTGCCGTAGATAGAATAGGGTACGCAAGCGTGCAATTAGTACGCAACCATCGTAGCATGAAATTATCGGCATCAACGCAGAGAATATTGGCCTTCATTAGAACGATCTAGCATCAACGACCCTTCTAACGATCTTCTTGTTCTGCAAAGTCGCGAATCAGAAATCATCTATTATAACAACGAAACGAGCTGTAGGCCGAATGTCTTGAAATTTTGCATCACTAATGTTATTTAATGACAAATTTTCACCAGTTTTGTTACTGTTTCGAAAATGATCGCGGGTAATTATTGCGAAGGTATTAACTGAACCGATTTCGGTGACTAAAAATGTTCAGTTTATTATAGAAGACATCTTTTCTGTCATTAGATGAAAGCTGTCTTTTCAATATATGAAGTTACACGAGCCAACCTATTTCTGAAATTACTTACTGGGGTTGAGCTTTCTTAACAGTGTCTAGAAGTTGTTCCAATCTATTTTACAGCCGAAGTTCGATATAGCTAATACGTTTTATCGATCAGCCAATCAGATTACTATACCCAAGCGGATAAAGCCGGTGTATATAACAATGGTCTTATTGGGAAAATACATACAGAGAGCATGTTACATTCGCACATAACGTGGACCTAGAAGCTTGATCAGGAACGCGGGTACCATTTGCTACACGTGTTCTCTCTGACCAGTTTCACTTGGTGATTCAGTCTAGCGAAATTTTTGAAAAGGGTATAACGTATATAAATGAAGTTTATATGGAAAAAATTCGTTTCCAAGATCAACGACTCAGGATCCAAGACACAATGGGACGAGACTAGATCGTCTGTCAACCCGTGTGACATAAAATATGATCGTTTTGAAAGAAAAGCTTTTTACTTTACATTTTCAAAATTTTTTGTCGAGAAGATATATATTTCTGAAAATATTGGGATAACTTTCATCGATTTTTGCGGAAATCAGTCTATCGAGAATTTCATTTTAGCTAAGCTAACCAGAAGACACTTTTTCTTCTGGAGAAAATCATTTTCCTGTTACAGCATATTATACTCCACAGATATATTATATACCCGAAAAATGTGTATTAGTAAGACAAATTTCCTAGACCACTCAAGCAAGAAGATAAACTGAATCCGCCGAAGGTTCAGAGTTCTGAGTCCCACTGAACCGCGAAAAAGCCTTTTTCCGCTGGAAAGATAATTTGAATTAATTGGTGCCGTCCTTTTTGCCATTTTTTGTGAAAAGAAGAGGCTTGCAAGCTTCGAGATTCGCGAAATAAACTCACCCGATTCAACTTCGTTAAAGTATTATCTTCAGTAAAAAGAGGAAAAGAGAGATGATAAGATTTGATAACCAGTACATTGTACCTGCGAAAGCATCCACACTATAGCAATTCGAGATGAGTCCATTCCCGTTTCTATTATATGGCCATGAGTAAAAATTTAGCTAAAAATTTCGTTTTAAAATGGAAATTATTGTCTAATTTGCGCTCACGGCAATCTCACCTATAATCATCAGTATTCCACTTTGACACACGACGCGTTTATGTAATTAATACATTGAGGGTGTACTGCTATTGGTTATGAAATGTAAATTAGGTAGAAATATTGCCTATGTATACCGTAGGTATATTTCGTTTTGATATCGGAACAAATAAGACATATCAGGACCGAGGCGCCCGTGTATTTCATCTGCCGTCGTATATTTCTATCATCAAGTATCCAAGAGGATCAAGATTTCCGGCGTGAAGAAGAAGAGAACCGCAAGCGTCGGTCCAGATGCACCGTGAAATGGAACCGTCACATTACGTCGGGAGAAGAAATAGTCTTTGACCAATTTCAGTCTTCCAGAAGAGCTCGGAGCTTTGGTAGAAACGAACTACGGTGCATTCCGTAGAAAATAGAAATTTTAAACGGGTACGAAACTGGAGTACGAGGCAATTTGAAGCAGTTAAAATTTTCTGTCTAAACTTCCGAAGATCGAAGTGGTGTAGGGCGCATTTCATTCGCTAGTTGCATTCTGAAACCCGGTTAAGTAGTCGAAAGCATTTTCGCTAGTATTCTGAAGCGAGGATGCGTTTATTGAGTAGAATAAGACGAGCCCTGTCGGTGCAAGGTCCTCGATTTTGGAAGCTCTGTCCGATTGTGAAGCAGTAAGCTTTTGCCATCTAGCGGAAAGCTCTGGAACTTTGCTGTGCCACGACAAAATCCATTTTACGAAGGTCGGTACGGGTCACAGACGATCCATTAACCCCCGTCTGGAAGCACATGTAGATAATAAAAATTTATTGCAAGATAAGACGCGAAAAGCAACGGGTTTGTCCCATGCAAAAGGCGCGAAGTAATTTTCTAAATTCAATTCAATAGTTGACTCTACTTTTACCTTCACTGAATTGAGCTATCATCGAGCTTACGATAAAGAGGACGGCTGCATATTCCATCCAACCAGTGAAATTGGATTTGAAATTGCTTTTAATTTCATTAAATAACAAAAGATTCGATTCTTCAAATAGTATTGACGCTATAAAGTGGAAATCTGAAGCAACAAACGGCGAAGCTTCCACGATTCTTAGCACTGATGTGAGAGGTCGTCCGGAATTGGTAGTCCATGAACATCTGAGTACAAATGAGTTCTCTTTATGCCATTTTTGCATAGACTTCCAGTAGAATAAACTAAAGTGCGGAGTACCCATGAGTCAGGGGAGAATTTTGTTCAACAGGGTAAAAGCAGTTCTGTCTGTGCTTTCGTTCCCATGGAAATATATTATGCAGCAATTCTGCTCTTTGTACCGGGAGACATTGTATTACATACATACGCGGAATTGGACAGACTTTTAGCCTATCTGCCGACACAGAACTCATCTAATTAGTTCACTTTTTAGTCGTTAGAAAGTAATGGAACGGTTTAGAAACAAATTTTAACAGTTTTAAAGGCACGATTCGGGTGGCGGTAAAACGTTAACACGTATACCGTACCTATACAGCGAAATGTGTAATTAAATCAGCAGGGAGCAAAAAGAGGGTCCTGTAGCTCGGTATATTGATGAGACTTATAGTCAGACAAGGACGACGCGTCTGGAGTACAAAATGCGATTGAAAGCCCAGGACCTAGGTAGCCTCTCTTTTTTGCAGTTCAATGCATGTCGTCATATCTTTTATTTTTTTGTTCCCTCGGGGTTAGCGATTAGCTAACTTAAAACAGATCATCATCGAAAATATCATCTTTACAGCTATCGAATTTTTCGTTTATATTTTTCAATGGAATTCTTCGATGAAATACCGAGAAAATAAATTGTCGTTGAAGAGCTTAAGCGTGAAAGCTTTCCGGGGAGCTTACGTGTGTAGATTTTCAAATGTATCAAGTCACGAATACATTTTTAAGGCGAGAATATTTCCATGCGTCGAATATCTACAGTGAAAATTTATTAATCGTAATTTTTCAACCAATTTTTTAGATTCCAAATATGAAGAAAATAATTTTCCTCGCGTTACCCGCAGATCTGCTGTGATCTGAAATTTAGAAGAAAAATCAAAATTTCACGCCCTTTATTGTACGGAAATATGAAATAATAAAATGGTCAGCTTTTTCTCAGGTTTGGAAAAAAATCGTCGATTTAACGTATCTACAATTTTCAGGGGACATCAATTTTCAGGGGACATCAATTTTCAGATATTGTTTTTTACCAGTACGATTAAGGAGGGTTAGTTCGCCACTGTCACCCCACAGACATAAATAAAGACTCCAGAAAACTCGAGAACTCTTTTACCAGGCGATGTTTGTTTGCCGATGCAAACCACTGCTAGATACCCTTAAGATCGATAAGTTTTTCCCTATCTTTTTTTGAGGTCAAGTTACATCGTGGAGTGCTTCGGGGCGAATGTTTCAGCGATGTTGATTCTGATTAGATCGATGACAGACTTCCGGCATCCTAGCCAAAGAAACAAGTGCGTGTGAGATGAGGTAATCTCGCATGAGACGCCTGTCCGATAATCAAGGAATGATCAGAAAGTCATCATACTTTTTTCATCTTTGTATTTGAAGCTTGAATACTTTCAGCTATATTTATTATACGTAACGGACACAAAAATCCGGGCCCTTTGGCCTAAGCATATATCCTTTGATTGTCGATAAAAAGCCGGATCTTCTTCAGTTTAGAATTTAAACGCGTGTTGTATATCTATAGGTAGGAATGAAATGCTTTGCATAAAGTTATTCACAAAGAGGGAAATAACTCATATCGCTGGGAGAAAAAGTTTTGTACGGAGGCGCGGCGTGAATTTTTAATATAGCAAAAAACATTACTCGCTGTAAGAAGGGCCAAAGAATTTTCTCTCTCGATTTCGCAGTTATGATATACCAACGCGTGAATCAATAGAATATAACCATGATTCCTCGCATTACGAACTTAAACAGATATATCTGAGAATACGTCATATTCCATGTCTAGGTCTGTATCTACACAGATGCGCAATTCAAATCAGTTCTGAATTTGTTTTCATGTATTCCATGTCCATACCGTTTCTCGTTCGTAGGAGCACATCGCATCTTTTCTCTATCTAGTTCAACATATTTTATCCTGCGCTGATGCCGGATATTGTCCTGGGAATAGACGGTAGCTCTGAGAAAACCCGACTTTAACTTGAAACAGGCGGGCCATTGAACTCCCGGCATATCCCTTGACTCTTCTGAACCTTTCGCCCATCGACTAGAGCAGTCTCTATCTCAAGGGGCACATCGTGCTGTCAAGAAACTGACGATTTTTGCTCCGTTTCTACAAACACAAAATCTTGTTCTTCTTTTTCCCACAGCGATATCTATTCTGAAGATTCGGCCGCTCATGAATTGAATCGTGCTTTGCATTTCGCAGTGCAAAAATCAAAATACCTGTCGGAAGAGTATTGCCTATATGCGTTGTCAGATACTATAAAGACACATGTCTATCTCAACAGACATGTCAGAATCGAATAAAATAAAACGGGATATGGTTCATTGCGCATGATACAACCGATGATTGGGATGTTTATTCTCCTGGGATTTTAGTTATTTGAAGTTTGTCAAGCGAGGGAACAACTGTTCGTCAAAATTGTTACGAAGACAAGCCGATTACCGGCCGAAAAGTATAGACATCAACCGACTTATCGTGATTTTAATTGCCTCACTGAAATTGTTACGAGTTACTGGATCCGAGAGAATTATCAGTGGATTGAAACAGAGTCTGGTTAATGATAAGTCGAAGGGAGCTTGCGAAGGAAGTTAATGATACCTAAATCAGTTATTTCTGATCCAAAGAGCCATTTTCTTTTTTTGTCATTTGTCAAGCATATGATTTCTACGTCAATTTGAATTTGTTCAACAAGAATTGACGCTTGTTTTTCATGCCTAAGCTGAATATTTGATCAATGCGGAAGGGCTGGGAGGCTTACAAGAATATGTTGGCTTTTCATTTCTATTCTCCTTGTTCCGGTTCTAGTAATACCTTTGGAATTGGGGTATAACATATGCCTTTGAATCGGCGACTTTTGTTATTTCGCGGTTCACAGAGAACAAAGACTGTGCTTTAGTTTGTTTCCCGTCTGTGTCAGCGTCGACAATCGAAACGTCCAGTTTCAGCAGCAGTGTTTCTGGCACGGAGGATTTATCCGACAGGGAAAGATACACGCGCGAGTAATTCGAACTACCGGAAAATTGCTCTTAATAGAAGTTTAATAACTTGATATTTAATCGATTCACGTAATTCACGTCAAGTCTACTCGTGAAAATTATACTTATTTCACGCCAAGCCGATGCTGGGATCTCGTTTCTTACAGATTTATCAATGAGTTTGAACAAGCAGCCAGAAAGCTAGTCTTGCAATAGTATTTGATGAATTTCATCTCACAGAAGAGGGTCGTCGAGAAATTGAGAAACAATGAATCAGATGGATAAATTTAGTCAGAGCTTAGAACTGTTAAGTCGTTAATAATAATGGAGCCATTCAGATATCCTTATTTATAATATTCTGAAACCCAGTTCACGTAGGAATATTATTGCGAGCAAGCGTCTGAGAAGCGGTCATAGAATCGATCGTTATCTTCAGATCTCCTATCTACTGTAGTAAAGTTGGAGTTTAATGTTTTAGTTTTATGGGATTTTCTGTTCTGTAACAAACTTTAAAATGAAATATTAAAAATGACTTAAAAATGAAATATCGTTGAAAATTGGTGAAATTCGCTGTCAAAATATCAGACTTTTACTCTTAAATAAATCACTACGTAAAATAGCACAAAAATGAAACTTGAGGAGGAGCATTTTTTACTTCAATCTGTCCAATATTTCATTCCAACTACGTCTACGCTGTTTTAAAACAGGGCAAATTAAAATAGAAAAATTCTGGGAGTTACTCCAGAAGTTTTAGTTTCCCAATATCGCAGATAAAGTTCAGTGGGAATTCGTCACGATTCGAAACGTGGGATTCCAAGAGTTCCAAGACGCACAAGAAAAGCAAGAGTCCTTCTGCTAGCTGGTCAGAGAAAACTAATCTTTCTGTCTCGCAGGCTGACTAGCGACATTTGTCGACAATTCGTATTTGCATAACTGGTTTAGTGCAGTGAAACTTTCGCTTGCTGGTTACGAACTCGTGGTGCGTTGTGACATTGTTTGAACGGCCGGATATCCCGAACAGAAAGCACAGTCTGCAAAGCTCGAAGTCACTCAAACCGCAAGCCGTGTCGTCTCGTCGTTTTGCTTTGTTTCATTCTTTTCCAAATTCATATCTGAATGCAGACAGACCTAGCCAAATGTATTCTCCTTCGGGCATAGAATTTATTCGCTCTTCAATCTCCTGCGAGTAGGTAAAGCCCCGCACAGAGAATACATCGAAAATTGACTTCCCAGTTATGAAATGGGTATAATCTTTGCACTCTGCCATTTTATTATCAGAATACAAGAATAATTCGTATATACCTGTTCGAGGAATCCTCAGCTTTAGTTTAGTCTGGATCTTTTTTCTGATCATATGTCTTGCAATTAGATATTTTTGACGGATTCTCACAGGCAATAGTTCCGAAATCGATTGATTATACTTTCACGAACACAATAGAGCTATGTGGCAGTTGATATGTTTCACTGTTTCAAGATACATCTGCTTTTCTCCACCCTCACAAATTCGACGATTCTACCGATTGATTGTGGCAGCGGTGGCGTCTCGTAAAAACGAAGAATAAAAAATTTTTTTCTGATCAATATGGATGCTATTGTGCGATATGCCTCCGGAATTGAGATTACAAGACCCAATTTAAGAGTTCTGAAAAACTGGAGGCGTAGTCAATTTTTTGATTATTATTCAGAATTGTAAGTACAACGTACAAATTGTACGAAAAACGATTTCGAAAACTGACCCAGAGTAGAGATAGGTCAAAGGGGTGCCTTAGCCTTTCAAAAATCTTCCTAGAAGTCCCTGTTTTCATTTCCATCAGTATCTTAGCTTCCCATTATTGGCGATTCAGCCACACATCATGAGATATTATTATGTATCGAATCTATAGACAGAATCTTGAGTCATGCCATTCTCTATGGATTGTTGAATGCTAGGACAGGAATCGATCCAGTATATTGTTACTGACAATGTGACTACGAACTTGGAAAGAAAATAATGCAGAAAAAAATTATACAGCTAGATTGAAATCGGCCATTTTTTATCAGCCACATATGAAAGACGTGTGACTTCTGTAAGCTTTGGAACGTATTCTGCACGAACAGTTTTAGTATACCTATAGACCAGGTTGTAACGTTATGTCTATGTCAAACGCAAGTTAGCATCAAGATCCTGTACCAATCCTACTACAATATAAAGGGTATCCGACCCTTCACACAGGACAACAATCAGTTTGAAAATCGAAGCTTTGACGACCGATTGCTCCAGTTGAATCAGAGAGTGGTTTTGGTAGCTCAAGCTCTTAGATCGGAGTGAATAGTCACGCGCGATTCGACCTCGTCTACAATCAGAAGACGCACTTGAACTATGGAAGCGACCCCGACAAGCACGTCTTAGACATCGGTAGAGAGACGGTTTGAAGAAAAACAGAAAAAGGAAAGAATAAATGCGATGAAAAGGCTTGAACGACCGCAAACCGTTGAAGAAATCGCATTTATCACGCATTTTCACGTCCCTTTCACAAACACGTGACAAAAGCTTGTGATACGTTTGATACGTTGAACTTTTACGGTTGGTTTCACATACATTTTTAAACACGAATTCCTGCTCTGATCATTTCATTAGCTGAATCGTAATTCTTGATTAACAAAAATAATCATTTTATGCCGATGAATTCGCTTTCCAAATTTCACGATCATCCAGATTTTGGCATGTGTGGTTCATTCAAACTTCTAAAGATGTAAAAGACTTCATCGTTCGTCGGTTCCTAGATTAGACATTAAATCACAGTTGACACACAATAAAGCTCACGAATTCAAATAATTCAGCACAAAACTAAAAGCAGCCAGAATTAATGCCTTGTGAATGATGAAACGGTTTCGATATCCAGGAAATGAGTAAATTACCGTAACAGAGCTATCGTGTGATTTAATGAAAATTTTGTAATCAACTATTCGCTTGATTTAAATCGTGAATTATAATTACCAACTGAATCTACTTCAGCCACATTTCCACATATTGACTTGTGCACTAGAATCAAATAATTAATCTCGTTTGCATCGATATGGAAGTCAATACTCGAGCTATTTACTAAAATTTGAATCCGTAAAACGAGGTTATATCGCTGTCAATTACAGCCTATGCATGAAAGCATCGACCTCGGTATATCGAATTTCGAATTTCTGTTGGACATGAACCTTCTCTGCGATTCTAAGGATCGGTTCGCCTTCAATCAATGTTGCAAGTCCTGGCATTGAAGTGAATGAATATCGGAATTGTATCTTTCGGTTAACTGAATCCGCGAATCGAAGATTTTTACCGGTGTGAAATATTTGTCTTTGATTAGCAGTGAGGGTTTAGTTTAATCAGGTATTTGGAAGGGTCGTATTTAGTCAGGTCCAAAAGCTCGCGGAGAGAAGTGTGTATAAATAACTTTTAATCGATAAGCCTAACCGCAGAGGGTATCCGCAGGAATTTACCTAATAAAATTTGTCTCCTATACATTACACACGTTTCCCGGTATTTTCCAGAACTCGTTTACTCTCTCCAGAAATGCTTGTTATTCCCGGAAGCTTGGCCAGTGTTCAGTCGACCCAGATAACACAATTTCACTTCCAGCATTTGGGAACGTATTTTGGACAGCTGGATGGGACAGGAGAAGTAAAAAACGTGGAGGCTGGTAAATTAGTTTCTGAAATTCGTTAAGTACTCAAACGAAACTTAGCTTCGGACAACGGTATCAATTTCACTTTAACCGCCTTCCCATAGCCCAGGAACTTTTGACAATCCATAAAACTGTCGAACTTTTATTCATTCAATGAATCATCGAAAGTAATTAAAATTCTTTTATTATAACCGTCCCAATGTTCGCCAATGTCTATAATCCCGCGATTGTTATTCCGGCATGTATAATTATCGTTACCATTCGCCCTCCTATATCTTCAGACGTGCTCACAGCATTATATGTTTGCGTAGCGATGGCTGATACCGCGTTATCATCCCAAATTTCGGCATTTCGAACGAACTCGCAGTGAAATTATGGTGAGTGGCCAAATTTTCGAATAGTAATTTTGACTGTAGACAATATTTGCCGGAGACTCGTACCCGTTTCAAAGGATCATTTCCCTGTTATCTTTCGGCTTGGTAAATCCTTGCGAGTTCGGATACGAATTGCCAAGTATCCTCGTCGGCTAGACCCTTCGCTAATTGCCAGGAAAGAGGTAATTAGAGATTGTCTCCGGCACTGCTGGCCCGTTCCGCAGAATGTAGAACAACCGAGGAAGGTGGTTTGCTCAAGTACTTGATATTTTGAAAATTGCCTAAAATTTCCGCCACGGTCGGATGTGTTTCGTTCCCAGGAATATCGGGACTCGAAATCACCGCGTGATCAGATAAATTTATTTCAAGGTGACCTCAATCCGCATAGGATTTGACTTCAACTAGGCTGGAATCACGCTAATGTTCAAGTTAGTAGTTAGACGAAGTTAATTTCGTGGTCACGTTTTCGGTGCTCAGGGTCCGTGAAAGTTTGCGGACGCGTTCGATACCTATACGAACAGAATCGTCCTTATTTCAGGGAATCGGGTTCGACGGGACATCGAATATGGTTGTGAGTCTAGCGAAGCATAGCGTATTATATTCAACTAGTAGATTAGTTCATCTGAAAAGATTCATTAGACTACGATTTTGGGAATCCGTTGAGCTTTTTTTTACAATTAAACTATGTTTTGAAAATACAGTCAAAAATAATCTTCGATTAGAATTAACAATCCTCATTTTGTCGTTAATAGTAAATTTATCTTTTGATAATAATTACATGATCAATCTAAAAAGACTTCGAATTCATCTCAAGCTGAGAATAGGTCAAGTAATCAGAATGACAATGAGAAGATGAACAATAGTTTTCCTATTCTGTTCGCTCTAGTTTGTTTGGCACTTGCAAATGTTATTACTCACCGTTAACAATAAGCTAGAGAGTTTCCAAGGGGATCTTTCGAGTGGAGATGAACCGAGTGATGAAGACGTAGTTTCACTTAATGAATCAATTAGCCATTACGAGATTTGTTATACGAATGCGTAACAGTGCCGAGGTAATAGGTTTTCCGAAAAGCTTCGTGGAAAATCATTTCATGCGATCACAGTTAAACGTTACTAACGTTTTCGCTACGAATCAGACGCCACGAATTTTTCATGATTCATTAACTGGATCTATCAGACTCGCTCTTCGTCCTCTAATTAGTTCTGTGCAGACGAAGTAAGGTCCTCGGAATTGAGACGGGCGAGTGATACCGGGATAGTATCGGAATCACATCAGACTGGCACATCAGCTCGTGCCTTCTCGTTCTTGGATATCGACGGAAGTGTTCTTCATTAGCGGAAAATCCGATGTTTTGGTAAAGAAATGAATAGTATCAAGCAAAGTATATACAGGACGCCGTGCCGCAGGTAATTATTTACTTCCTTTGCGACTAAAGTTTTCCTTCTGCTAACACATCTCTAAGTGATGGTGAATTATGAACTCATCGTCAGTTAGGCGAGTATTTCTATTATTTCTATTCGTCTGAGCCAAGGGGAAGAGACTCTTCACAGACGATAAGGGTAGGTAGTCTGTCCCAGATGCCTGACACGGTGGAAAAAGTGCGTTTCTATATTAAGAAAGGGGTTGCCGAGTACGATGACACGTACAGGTTTGATCGAATTGCGTCGCCCGTCAGTCGCACGCAATTTCTGTCTCATGGGGATATCCATGCACGTCGTATGGCGGTATACTGCACATGGTGTTCTGAGGCTTGGACATGAGCTTGTAGCTGGATAGCCGTGTAGTTGTCATGGTGACGACGCCGGCGCAGTTCGGGGGCTCGCAGAATCTCTTAGGGGTGGTTTCGCGTGTTGGCACACCCGGGCTTCGCTGGGTTGGGCGGTGTCTGCCACCTTTTATCCTCCTGTCCTGTGCTTTCTCTCTGTAGATATCGCGAGCTTTTCCGAGAAACCGACCCCGAAAACGGGCGCAGAAATGATAACACAATTTCTCGAGCCAGACTCTTTGAACTCGCCTCATTTACGGCCAGTTATATTTACGCGTAGAGATCGCGTGTGCTCGTTGTGAATAGTGAAAGTGTTGTGCGGTAGTGTGTTCTAAATATCTCTAGATAGAGTCGCGTGAATGAATGAAAACGCAGACGTAGAAACGTGACAGTTGAAAATTATTTTCATTCACAAAATGAATGTTGCAATGTATAGTGAATTCATTGCGATTCCAAATCTCACTATTAAAATAATAGATCGCACGTTACGTTCGAAAATTAAATACACAAAATGAAAATGTAACTCGCCAGAGATAGAGAGAGAGTGAGAGAGAGAGATAAGCGGTGAATTTGTTCGTGGATAAAAAAAAAAAATCAAATAATATAAAATACGGAGAAGGGTTGAGCAGTTGATGAAAATTTGAAGCTTTTATACGCAGCGTAGATCTCACAATTAATAAAACTAAATAGTCACTGCCATGTTAAACTAATTAGGCGAAATTATATACGCGGTAATAAAACACGTCCCTAAGCGCTGACAATGCCACGTTTCGAAAGCAACGATGTGAAACGATGACATGTTGAAAGAAGCTCGTGAAGTGGTGTGTAATTATTTGTCTACCGTCTGAAATTATCACCGATTAATCGTGTGCGTCGTTTGAATTTATAATTTCATTAAATTTCACCTTTATTACTGACACGAAGAAAATCTACTTGCCGTATAATTTTTGTCGAATAAGGGTGGCGTGTCTACCTTGTACTAGGTTATTAAAATTACGTCGATGTAAGGATTTGGGAAAATTGTATACGTATATACTCGACCTAATTACAGCTTTAATCCCATCAGGAAATTAAATCTTATCTCACCTCGGGTAATGCGGTTGCAAAGCAATTAAAGCCTTTCTTAATTGCTTGAAGAAAATTCAACTTGCGGTATAGTGGTAAACATTTCCAATGGATTACTTCATTTATATATGCCGTACAGCTCAGCAATTTAACTTTCGCTTTGTATCAGAAGAAATTTACTTCTTGTTTACCAGTAGGTAGAATTGGCACGTGGCATTAGAGCCGCGGTATTATCGAACCGCTTTCCCATGAACGATGGCTTTTTATTTTACATGGGGTGTGGCGGAATTTTAAACAATCATTCTGATCCCAGCTTTTGCAAACTTTCGCATATATACGAAAGAAATTCGACTTCATCTCATCCATATTATTGCAGTCATTTGAACAGACCTTTTTACCAAACACGATGCATGTATGTATCGTTGGAAAGCTTTTGCACCCAAGCCATGGGGTCACGCGAAAATTTCGCAATAGATTGTCGGTTGTCCAGAATACTGTACACCGGGGAGTACCGTAAAATGGCCTCAGGGCGAGGAGAGAGACTCTGTTTCTTGATAGAAGTTACCGTTGTAGAGGTGAGCTTGGTTACAGAAGCTCTAGCTCACAGGGGTGGTTTTATTAGGTCTAATAAAAGTGACCAAGTAGTTTTTTTTTTTTTTTACCATATATATCTGTAGATACGTGCATACCTACGATCGTTGGAGAAAGTTATCCTCGGTCTACGAAAAAATCACACTTTAATTACGCCTGCTGAGCGGAATAACGAGTCGAGCGTTAAAATGTGGAAGATGGCGACGATGAGTGTGCGAAAATGAAATTAAAAAGGTAATAAGAAGCAGCACTTGAGGCACCTACCCCCTGCCCATGAATACCAGCTTAATTGAAGTAGGCGAGGTGATAAATAAGCAAAATGGGAGTGGCCGGTAAACGAAATAAAAGCTCACCCCTGCCAGGTATATTCCTTCGCGTTGGATTGCTCCTTAACTTTTCAGCCTATCTCTCGCAGGCTACTTGACTTTGAGTTTAGCCGGATTTTTCGCGGCACGCGATCGCAGAGCGATACAAACTCCCGAGTTACCCTACCTGTGACCCCAAGGAAGCTCGAAAGTTACACACAACGGAAACCCCTCTAGATAAGGGTCGGCATACGCTTTTAAGCTCAGCTAACAATAAGAGAGGGCATATTTTGGCAAGCTCATTGCGTCCGTTTCTCTCTTAAATCTCTTCTCTTTCTTTGAGAGAAAGGGACTCCGTTTTTGTCGCGGTATTAGTTCCAGTGCATCGATTGTGATAGAAGTCCCGAGTGTCCTGAGTCGACATTGACGATTACTAATCAGCTGGAGATCACTTTTTCAGCCTTCTACGAGTCGCTTTTAGGCAGACAAGTCATCTCCACCCTACGGGAGGGGAATATGGGTCTTTGTATTCGGTACCACTTAGATTTCAACGCTGTTCGATCCTGACACGTCTGAGAGCTTTTGGGGTGGATGTATGTGCGAGAGAAGTGCTTACTTTTTCTACGCACAGCGTACAAGTCTTGGCTCGATCGTTTAACTCTCTTTAGAAAAATCCATGAAATGGGTCCTGCTTCTTATCTGAAGGCAAATTGTGGTCCAGTTTTCGATCGACCGCAACATCAAATGCCTTCATCTATTCCTGTAATTCTATCGACATTGGGTTTGTCGACAATCCGGTATTTGCGTCATGGAACAAAGCGTCTTTGTGCCGCGAGTATTATTGGCTTTAATTGATCCTTAAACGGTTAATTTCAAACCCTGAGAGGTCGAAACTCGTTTCAAAGCGAATTGGTAGGCTTGCTTTCGAGGGAAAGTGGATTCTCTAAATATCTTCGGATAATCGAATGGAAAGGTTTCAACAGCCACCTTCAAATAGGTTACGGCCGATTTGCTGAGCCCAGAATCTTGTCGTGGTTTAAACAGGCGGAATCGCGACATTTTTCTGTCAAAACGGGAAACAGGAGACATGCGATAGAATCGTCGGAAATTCTGAGTGCTCGAACTTGCGGAATTGGTAATTAGCACTGCTTTATACGTTCCGTTACGTAGTTTTGCCGTGAGTTTCAAACCCTGCAAATTGGAGGATGAGGAAGTAGTCCTCGGTCGTCCCTAGAACTTTCGAACAAGCGACTCCTCGTCTGTTCGGTTCTGTTCAATGCTTAGTTTCTCACAGTCAATACGTGCAATCACTAGCAATCCTTGTGTAATATATACGGTGAAAGAGAGGAAAAAATATACCCTGCAACAAACATGCGGTGTAAATCACGAACGATCGCGGGATTATTAATATCTGAGAATTATTAATGATTCACAGATGAACTTTATTTGCGTCACTGGAAGTTTTCATCAACCAGATCGTGCAAAAAATGTGGAAAAATGTTTTATTTTACTGTTAATAATGCTAGACGTTGACTAGAAGTTGAAAATAGTGAAATTCTGAAAGATGTGAAAAGGTCAAAAGGTCCTCTCGCTTAAATTCGACAATATCAGGAGTCTCCAGAAACTTTATCTTCGCAGAGTTGAATTCTGTTGTTCTGTGAAACTGAAAACAGTTCGAATTTCGGAAGATAAATGAAATAGGAAACTTTTACCATGACTATCTCACGGTTTTATGATTCATTTTTGTTCCAATTATATCCTGAATCATAAAGTTGAGAAAGTTTTGTATAACAGACAAAAATCCGCGATTCTTTAAACTGCTTTTCGCACGGCGCAGTTGGCCGAGCTTTTGCCAACTTCTTGGTACTTCAAGGCTAAATTAAATAAATTAACATAAAAGATCAACCTTGTCTCGTTGTCGTGGCTATAATGTTTCGTGATGTGGCCATTACACGAGGGGTTATTTACTTGAATCCAAAGTAGTCTAATAAAATTTACACTTGGCTAAGTATGAATTTTGCTTTACAAATATAAAATGAAATAAAAAAATGTCAATTCTCATGATTCATTATGCAAGTGTACATGCGACATTCAAAGCTTAATCATTCCTACTGGATATGTTAAATCACACGTTCATAAGCTTCCATTCCGTATGGAGAACTCAATGTCAATATCGAAAATTGCAAGCTTCGCGGAATAATATGAGCTCGCTTTATTGGTTCAGATATTCATCAGTGTATTCGACAGGGTAATACTGATTGAATACTTGAAACGGGACGAATATATTTATGTCTTTTCATGAAGGGAAGGTGTAGAAAATTTGAAGATTCATTTTTTGATAATGAATTCTCGATCTTTATTTTTCCATGTACATAAATTTCGGGAGTATTTCGGTAGAATCTCACGATGCGAAAGAATGTATTGACGCTGGTGGTAAGTAGCTCATAAATTACATTAAATAAAGGGTGACCAGAAAGTGGGCCGGGCTGTGTGATAAATGGCCATCCTTCGCGGAAGCTTACGGTAATTAATGCCAGGTCTAATCACCGTTCACGGTACAGGAAAGCCCTGGATTTAACGTGCCCAGTTCCAGCTTCAGAAGACCAAAGATATTTTGATAGAAATAATTTTTTCGTCAGAGAGTCACACGCAAGAAGGTCAAAGCTTGCGGAGATAGAACTTTGGAAAGCTTTTAATCAGAACTAAATGTCATACAATTACTAAAAAAAAAAAGACAGAGTCATTTATTTCGCTTTAATCCTCTTATGTCTTCTCGCATCGTGAACTTTGTCACGGTATTCTGTATTTTCATATTCTGAACAGTTTGATTAAGAGTGAAAAACAAAAAGTCTGTACCTACTATTGACGAACGGATCACATATTCCCTTCGGGTTTTTGAATCCGAGTAATTATCCATTGTCGTCTGATCGAAATGACAGGTGCTTTGTCACATGCATAGTTGAATCCGGTCAGATTTCATCTGGACTTTTTTTAATATCTCTTTTGTTCGAAATTCATATCATAATAAAATAATCGGATGAAAAAGTGAGCCACTAGAAAATGATCGTAATATACCCACACCCACCCTTGTCTAGCCATGTAACTTTGGAGATAGGCAGTTGACGGGATAAACAGGATCCTCCAAATTCTAAGAGACATTATCCTTGAATGAAAGAGGTCGTACGGAATCGATTCGCAGTAGCTAATCGCAAATATTATTTCATGCGAATATTCCACGTATTTTCTCATGGGCTTGGGAAGTTCTTTCGATACTAATGGGCCATTGGATATTCTGTATAGAATATAAATATAGAATATAAAATACAAACAGTGAGAAATTTCTGATTCTTGGCTCGTCTTTGTTAAGCACCTGAAGATATTTCCGAAATCGAACAGCAGCAGAGAATTCGGAAGGCTTGAAGAGCCCTTTTTCGTTCTTATTTCACTTTATTTAACATTCTAGATATGATCAAACTGTGAATTCGTGAGAATAAATAAAATATTCATATCCCTACCCTCTTATCTTGTGTCTTCAGGCGTTGCGGTGAAATACGATGAAACATAGAACAGAACCGAGGGAATTGTCATTGTCGTAATATATAATACAGACTGGAAGATTCAGGCTCTAAGATACTCGAGATCGGAAGACACTACGATATTGATGGGCAAGGGAATCGATTCACAGTAAATTCATCTTCTAAAGACTACACCTTCCCATCATCCCCTGTTTCGTACTCCTCTTCGTGGCAGACGAATAATATCCAGCAGGATATATCCTATGAAAGATAAGCGCCCTTGGGTAGTAACCTCACTGATGGAGATCACCACTAAATCGGCGTGAAATTAGTTTCACAGGCTTTAGTGGCGCACCGCATAGCGAGAAGATGATAAAGATAAATTCCTATCTCATTGCTTGGTCCAGAGTACGACGAAGACATCTACCGCAAAAGCACGTCGGAAGAAATTATCGAGCAACGCTGTTGAGCCTCTCTTTCACCAATCGGATTATATTTCATCTCCGTTGAAACGGCCATCTCCACGTCCCTGTTTTCGTACCGTCGCGTCCTGCTATGTCTGTATACCTATATTTCTAAAACATGCTTCAGCTCCTGAGAGAGCTTTACCTCCCGTACCTAAGTGCAGCAACTTCCCTGACACCGATATTTGGAAATTTCCTTGATTACGGTGACGCCCGTAGTGACGCCGCGACGCCGGGAAGGATGGAGGTGGGAGATGTAATAAAAATTGGATTTTCACCCCCGGAAGAGAAAAAAAAAATTAAAATAAGTTTTTCGCGACGCTTTATACCTATAAGCTTGAAGATTATTGCACAGATGGCTTTTCTGCTATTCTGAAATAACTTTGATTTATGATTATTCTTCTCTTCTTATTTAGAATCGTTTATTCGTTTTTTCTTTTTCTTTCTTCTTTCATTATTTTCGGAAAGTCGAAAAGCTCACTAATAGTCGGGCTTCTTTCGGTAGGAAAGAACTCAGCTTTTTTTTTGACTCCTGACTGCAGGTACAGATATATATGAATATCTCTGGGGCATATTCAGAGCTTTACCGACCACTAAAGTCGGGGGGGCGTTTAGTTTGAGACGGTACTTTCCAGCAAAGTAACATTCGACGAAGTTTCTGTTAATTCAGCAGTATTCAAGGTACCCGAAAAGCTAGGTGACACTAATTTCTACACAGAGTTAAATGACCTGCGCAGTTTCAAGCGACTGATCGTGAGCTAAAGTTCCGAACAGTTTTCAGACAGCTGAAAGCTCCGCAAGTCCAGTCCTCCGGAAGCTTAAAAATTCGAAAATTTTCGTCTATTTTTCGGGATGTGAAGACAAAAAATATTTCGTTCTAATCGAGACCCTCTTTACGGAAACCCATTTTATCTACCTCATTCGGTGGCTTCGTATAGAAATTCGAGGATTGTGTTTTCAGCAAAAAGATTAAAATAAAAAACAGCAATGGATAATTCCCGGATAACTTCTGTACAATATGTTTGCAGTTATAATTTCCGGTAGTTGACGAGTGTGCATTCGTCACGTGTGCGAATGTGTCACTTCATTATTAATTCGGAAACCGTTATGAAAATCCATCTGAAAGCTGGCAGAATTTCCAACCGATTATTAAAGCTCGAATTTCTAGGTGGAAAGTTCAATTCTCTGTTACAATTTCATTTTAATAACCTGCGAAGTTGCGCCGACGAACGTTATCCTCGCCATGCCTAGGTAAGGGTAAGGTTAAGCCGTGGTATGAGACGTCTGTAAAATGTGGAAGTTCAGTTTCATGGCTGGGGTGATTACCAATCAGTAGGGGATTGCGAGCAGTGGCTCTCAAGCCTTCCAATCAGTTACGGTTAATCTCATATTACAGCAAAGTACTTTGAATATAGGTTTACGCTGCGGTAGGAAAATTAGGGAGACGTTTTACCCTTCGGATAAAGTAGATAAGACCTACACGGTGAAAATTTTTTACCACAACCTGAAAATACCTTCATAAATACGCGATAAAAGATCAGAACATATCAAATGGTTTTCAGAGTGTTACAAACGTTAATCTGCAGGATTAGGCTCGTCAAATTTTCCGCTTTATACAGGATTTAATTTTTTGTTTTAATGTTAAATTTAATCCAATTTTAAGTGGAAATTTAAAGCGTTCAAAATTCCGCTTCAACGAGCATAAAACTTTCTCTCTGTGATCCTGCCACTTTTTATGGACACTTCAGGCTTCTCACTGCAGACATAGAAATACGACTGTGTAAAATATATACAGATATATGTATACAGATATCCTTTCGCGAAGATTGTCCCTCGATCTGTATTGGTTCTTTCATCCGGCGTTGGGTTATCTGATTCTCTCTCTCAGGGGTAAAGTTAATTTCCTTCTGATTGCTCCGTGGAAAGCGAAAGATAACAGCGAACCACTCGAGTGATGTAGCCACCCACCATATAAGACTATATATCTATTACCCATTTGTTGGATGAAAGAAAAGAAACTTTGGAGGCAAGATTCGTCGACAATATTTTTCTCGGATACAATGACCTTTCGTCGTCGCTGATCGTTTTATTTCTAAAGCCGCAATAACCCCTGCGAACATTCGAAATCAGATTGAGTAAAATTTATTGAAACGCTAACAATTTTTCATCACTGAGTTCATTTTTTATTGCATAATAGTCGAATCCATGTATTTACCGTTAAACAATCGATTTGGCGATGGAATTTCCGCATATATTCCATCCAAACTTCATTTCCCTATTCTGCAACCTTTCTTTCCGAAAATTCGTCGACTTTCATCTCCCTCCGCATGAATTGATCGATTGACTTGAAATTCGATAAAGAAGTGCGAAGCTTGTTTCGCATATGGGCTTCATAATTTTTGTTTAATTTCCATGAAAGAAATGTTTTCCTGTTTTTGTTTATCAATAATTTCCCAAACTTTGCGTACCCGACGTCGGTTTGATCGCGCGACAAACTAAGTTGGTTCATTTAATTCGCAACGAAAACAAGTACTTGCTAATTGTGAGAGTTACTCCAGTTAAACCCGTTGAAACCGGGCACGTCCTCTAATTAATTACGTAGTTCATTAATGTGTGACGACAAAGCACCGCGAGCGTGATTCTGGGTTAAATGAAAAAATTAATTAACACTAACCCGGAACCATACAGTTGAATAATTTTTCCTACGGCAATTTAAAATGAGAGAAGCGAGCTGGATCGGTAGCGCTTGTATGTCGGGGGATCATGCCTGCTTACATAGTTCATCAACGAAATAAATTCACAACAAATTACCGGGCAAATGTAAGGAGCTTACATTAGAGCTGAGAGATTGAGTAGCTGGAACAGAGGACGAATGAGAAAAGAGGGTTTAGCCTGGAATGCCTCCAGGGATTTTGGAAGATTTTAGTATAAGATTTCCCCATCCATAGCTTGTCGTAGCGAAGCCGACCCCTCAGAAATTTACTGTGCGAAATGAGATTGATGCGAGCTAGATCTTTATTCGTATAAAAAATTCCCACTTTGACTAAAATTAAAAATATTCGGAGACGAGTCTATCAGACAACTTAATAAATGCCGAAAGTACATTTCATTCATGAATTCAAACCCCATAGGAGAATTCATCCGAAGGAAATAACTTGTTTGATTATTCTGAATGTTATTTTATGGAAATGAATTGTCCGAATTGTCGTGGACCAAGTTCTGAATAGGTTCATATCACGGCTGATCGTGATTCGTGGTAATGTTGTTTCACTAGTTCACATTACTTGAGCTTCTTATTGTTCATACGTTCTGTTCAATGGCAGGTGGGTAATAGAGGCAATTAAATGCAGTACGCTCACTGTTGAATCTCGAGTTTGTCAAGAGCTTTTCAACGATACCTCTGCAAACAATGCTTTGGGATAAGAGATTGACATTGTTTCAGAGCTTCTGAAGTGACTGTATTTAGCTACGAGTATAACGCAGTACGAAATCCGTTTTGGAGAATCGTAGGATATTATAGAGGGATAAAAACGAGGCTTGTAAAAATGCCGAAATTTTTAAGTGATGCGAACTAAAGCTAGTATGCCTATATTGATTAATCAAATTTACCGTAAAATATGTAACACATGTCTTCCCGTTCATTGATAGTCAGCGGATTCAACCCACTCAGTTTTTTTTCGGAGGAACAA
This sequence comes from Rhogogaster chlorosoma, assembly GCA_944452935.1. Lineage (NCBI taxonomy): Eukaryota > Metazoa > Arthropoda > Insecta > Hymenoptera > Tenthredinidae > Rhogogaster > Rhogogaster chlorosoma. The sequence goes on from OX101797.1 coordinate 28,317,107, forward strand.
CATCCCTCGGGATCAAAGCAGAGATGTTAAAAAACATGAGTTCGTGCCGGGGTCTTCATGGCGTAACTCGAAACGGAGGATACGGCGTGGCAGATTCGCGGCAAAAACTTGAAGCGTGGAAATAATTTGGAAATAAAATAAACAAGTAAATCGATATGAAATGATCGCCGAACTAGCGATCGATGGAAGTTGGTCAAAATGTAATGCCTTTAAATTGATCTAACCAAAAGTTCAGAGTTGGCGCGCGAGTGCCCACGAGACTCTGAGAAAAATGCACTATTTCTCGAGCGTCCTGTTCATATCAGGGACATTTTTAATATTCCACGCGAATTGCTGGAGGTCGCCGAAGTCCGGTCTGCCATATTCCATTCCCGGCAATGGATCAGTCAGACAATTGACGATTGGCTTGATTGTGCCTCACACCAACTTCGGCGTTCGCGAATATGTGAAAGCCATCAACACGGCCGTCGGCGGTCTTCACAAGGTCAGAGGTCAGCCGAAGTTCTCCTTTTTGAAGAAGTACAATTTCACCCAGAACCAAGTGAGGAGCACCATGATGGAGCTGACCCCGAGCCCCACAGGTAAACAATTTCATTCCATTATTTGTTAATAATCAGGGAGTTTGATTTAATTCGACGTTTCTTCGTGTTCGTGGATTTCCAATATTCTTCAAATTTTATCCTCGCAGATGCCTGTAGGCAAAAGTTCGCGTGCTGAATAACACCGGGGCGTAAATCGTCACAGTAAATCGGGGCAGTCGTGTTTCGTACAAAAAATACGCACTCGATCAATCATGTGGCAATTGCCGTCTACTTTGCCCAGAGCATTTCAGATACGATTTAGTTCTTTTCTAGATTCGTTGTCCTCCAATAATTAACAACTGTCAAGAGTTTAATTGTTTCTGCTGAGGATCGGATCTGAAATTAACAACCGTGAGGTATTCTACACACAAAGGCAACTGAGCGTATTGAACAATTGTCAGAAACTTAGTCTAACGAAGTATTTTCATGTATTAGTCGCCAATTCCTTTGTGGATATATTGAACAAGGGTGAGATAAGCAGAGTGCTAGTTAGGATGGAAGGGTTTTTTCAGTCAGAAGGGAAAGCCAGCATCGCGAACTCAAAGCAGGATAAAGCAGAGCAAAGCAAAACTTGGGTGAAGGTAGTTTGATTTGGTCTGAAACGTCAGGGATAACAATACCCTGCTGTGAGTTAATACTCCTCGAATAAAAGCTTTAGTATATTTCTTGCTGTTATCTTGAACTTTGCACGTGCTTTTTTACTTCCCAAGTTTTCCTGGATCATAAAACCGTATCTTTGCATCGATGCATTTCATAGCACGGCATAGGAGTAGTAGTAGTAACATTATTATGTTTTATAAAGAAGGCTAGTCGAACTGAGCCGGGTTTTATTCTTCAATGCCAAGTCTACTTCACTATTATTATGAATTGTATGCTTGAAAATTGAGCTGTTCAGATGTAACGATCGAATTATAATTAGCTGGGTTTGCTTCTTGTTCGAGGGTATGGCTTTGGTTCTTGTTACGGACTCTACTCCAAATTTAAGGACCGTGACCAACACCTCGAATCAGAAATCTGACTCTGTGTAATACAGTTATAATATCCAGTATAGTTTCTTCGATTCGTCATCTTGCCCATTTTCATATAGTTCTATCATTATAATGGAATAGCACGAGCTGTTAATTGGATGTGTTACGAGCAGAGAGAGAAAAACTTCCCAACGAAAGCTTCGTAATAATAATTAATTAATTGTATTGAGTTTTACTGCTAATCATATTGTTTCTGATTGAATCAAAAATTAAAATCACTGGATAAATTTCATCATAATTTTCGGCTTCAGCAATTGATAGAATACCATAGGCCTACGATTTTTCAAAATTTGAGATTCTCGCGAATCGAGAGTTTAGATTTGACAGTGATTTTTGCAGACGCAATGGAGATTCCGAAGATCATCGATCATCTTATAATAAATGGTTGGTCTTTGTCCCGTGATTTGACAGGCCTACTTCTCAAGAATTAATGTACTGTTGTATCTCCTTTGCTTTTGTCGTATACGTGCCTCTTCAGGCGTGTACTGTACCGATTTATAATTGAAACGATGATAATGAATTATTGAATGAATGTAGCAACTACAATATGCGGTTAGCCAAATTCGGATGAATTTGTGCTCATGTTCAAAAACTGCAGATGCGAAAAAAATATTTTTTTGCTTTTCAAACGCACTAATTGTTAATCAATGAAATCTTCCTCATGGGATGAATCACCTTCATGAATTGAAAGAGATGTCTATCGATAATATACGAATATTTCTGATGGCTACTCACGTATCACTGAGATTTTTCGCTTCTTTATATAAACCGTGAAGAATGTGGATTAGATTTTGATTTTATCACGGATCAGTTGCCTTCTAAAGTCTAGTACCTATAATTCGTTGATCGGTATATTATATGATACGTGATGCACGGAACAATATATCTATATCTTCAATGGGCGTAATTCCTTTGGTAAAAAAAAAGAATTTGGAATTTGTAGTTGTATAACATAAGTGGGATTTGATTTGAAATTTAATAATTGAAAAAAAAAGAAAAGAAATTTAATCGTCTTATTTTCGTGATAAAATAACTGATGAGAACTAGAATTTGAATTTCGATAATTCATTGCATTTTATACGGTCCCAAAGTTTGTTAGATGGCCTGTGGCTATCGATCGTTCAACATCTGGTAGCATAATTAGAGCTATGCTCACTGGTGAGATTACAAGGTCCAGAACAAGGGCTTTTTAATTTATATACCCGAATAACTCACTGCAGTAATCTGCAGAGATATGGTCGTGACATTTTAGGAGGGTTGCGAATTATAATACAAGTCATACAGTCGAGAGGTAACGACATGAGAACGAGGGAGGGTCGGCTCTAACATATGCTTCTAAAGCAATCACGCTCTGGCCGATGTCTCGGTAATTTTCGACTCCTGATGAAGTCATCGCCACTTATTTACGTCGAATTCGATACATGTATAACTACGCAATTACAATCTTCCGTAATTAAGAGTCAACGACGGGTCTGAATTTCATCAACTCCGACGTAACCCGTGCTCCGGTATCGCCGAGGTGAACAAGTTTACAGACTCGCGAATGTCATTCTAATTACATACATCAAACACCAACGAAGCCTCTCCATCGAGGCATAAATTACTCTATATTTTATATCTCAAGGTTCTTCATCATCAAATATTTTACCTGTATAGTTTTCATCAAGTTTTTTTTTTTTTGTTTATTTTTTCCACCAAACAGATAAGTTTTACTCGAAGTCGAGAAAGAGCAACGGATTCTAGGGTATGGAGATTGGTCTGGTTGCGTCAGCACCGAAATCTCAAATCTCTGCGTGAATTGGTTGCGATCTATACGATCTACGGGGATATACGTCAGCGCTGAGTAAAACGGCTTCTGAAGGAAGATGGAAATTCCTCGTTTTCGAAGGATAAATGATTTTCCACCTGGGCCTGGCGTCTCCGTTAGAATTAACGTTTCGAGAACGAGAACCACTCGGCTTTGAATCCTCCCTCAAGCTTTTGGAAGATCGATATAATATATCAGACTCAAGCTAGATGTGCCGACGCCTGCAGTCAACCCAAGGATATAGAGAAGCTTGTCGAAGAGACGAGTCTAACTTCACAAAACTGGATTTTAAAATGACAAATTTTTCACAGCTATCACTTCTCTCTATTTCCAATTCCAATTACATCTTATCATCGATCATTTCCAAGGCGAACACAATTTATTTTTCAATAAATTCCAGCAATATCTTCACTCATTTCTCATCTGCATTTGCCAACGTACGCTCACTGGCCTTTTTTTTGGTCGACGAGAGCTTTTATAGAGCAAACATATCACGAGCCTACTATAACTGTGGCTTCATTCAATAACTTGCAATATATGACTGAGCCTAAGAAACTTGAAATCAGAAGAGTTTTGTCGTAAATAAATTGTCCAGTAGTAATTCTTGGAACAAATCTACAAATGATGATGTGTTCTAATGAGGACAAACCATCATTAGAATGAAAAAACATTATAATTTTGACACACAAGCTTTGTGCAGTAGACGTCCATACGAGCTAATGGATTGGGAATCTGTAATCGTGACTGAATTGCCGTCTGGGACCGTAGGGATGAGAAAGTGTCAAGAGATTCAAGCCTAGATTGCCCATAAAGATTTATTGGCTTGGAGAGAATTCTGCAAAATGTTAAGCCAATCGGAGCTCGTACAGATCGCTGGTGACTCTAATGAATCATAATCGTTAGTTGATAAGCTGATACGATATCGATTCTGCAAAGCATATAAATAATGTGGGTCTGTATGTGCTCTGGGCTAGCGGTAAACAATCCGTGTTAGCTCGCTCGAGTTGAAAAGCACACTCAAGCTTATCCATAAGACCAATTAAATTGCCAAGCACTTCGCTCTTTTGCGCCATTAGACGACTTACGGGCAGTAAATATTGAGAGGCCAATACACAATGCGCTGTATCAAATCCACGATGCAAGTTATCGATCGGTTTGCGGGTTTCGTTGTTCGCGGAGCTTTAATTTGAACTCGACGAGACTTACTGCTTTGCAAGATCCGTACGAGCTCACAAAGCTTCTGTATTGTGATCTTTGATAAACCTTGCATGAGAATAAGGCCTCGGGAGTCTTGGGGTCAAAGTAAACCGCATTGGGAAGTACCTCTCGAAGATTGTAAATGGCGAAGAAAATCCTGACTGGAAAACCGTTTCGAGTCAGATTTTCTTTGTAAGTATGTAGGCAGTCTAAGAGTCGCTGACGTGGCCAAAAATCGGCCCTCGTAAATACACGCGATAAGTAATAAAGCGATGAGTCCGTGGGCGAGGAATTATTCCCAAGAGATGAGTTCACGGTTCGAGTGTGGTGGCACGGTTCCGAAAGGTAAGAAAAGCTGGGGACCGAGAGAAAAGAAAGTTGAAAAGGCAGTCCGAGTTGACAACTAGATCTTCCCTCCTTCGCTTCACTTTAAGACAGACTTTTACTGACGCGACGCTGAGATTCCTTAACTGGCAAAAAACCAAGGATCCTGGGCCAGATTACTCACCCATCTTCGTTTGAAAGAAACAGAGGACAAGAAATAACACAAAAACAAATTCTGAGCAATACACCGATACTTGTTACAACTTAAGGGTGTATACACGTATTTTTTACGGCTTAGTGTCTTTCGGAAGATTTTATTTTTTCCGACAACCAAGTCTTCTCAAAGCATTTCACTAGTGTTTGTAAAAATAATGATGTAAATATCAAGATTTGTGAGCCTCTGACAGAGATACATCCAGTAGAAGTAAAGGCACTCATATTGTAGGACCTTGGATGAACTGCTGCTTGAATTTCGCATCCTAAAAAAATCCGAAATCCAAGTACCAGTTGATCAGAGTTCTTACGATACTCTTCTCCTCTTGCTTTGACTGCATCTAATCATCAGGGTCTATGGCTCACGAGCCCTACTCTTAACGTGACTAGTGAAGTGCTGTGACGAAACTGAAAGTTTGAAAAATTCTTCCGGGTCGGACTGGTCCTCCGAAAATTGATGAAACCTATCCGTGTGTCTATTTCCTCGGAGAGTAACACATCGATATAGCGAAGTCAGATTCATGAATGTTATAATTGTATTATCAGTTCATTAGCACAGATATTATCCGTTTCATGTGCAATCGTCTACAGGATTTCCCGATACCTTAACACAGTACTGTCGACCTCGATCTACTGGCGCCGATGGAAAAAATGACATGTCAATAAATTTGAGGCCTCGATCAAAGAGCACCTAGAAACGTCAGGATATATCGTGCTCAGGGTATATGTGGAACGAATCACAGCGTGTCATGGCGAAGCCTGTCGACGTCGTTCCAATTACAGCAAAATGCACGAATCCATGGTGAATTAATGGACTTCATTTTTCAGTGTTATTACACCATTTCTAGGCGGAGGCGTCTTGGAAATGACTATTTCTCATAGTAGGTATCCGTGCCAAGTCATATTGACACTGTAATACTGGTGCCACACTATAAGTCGTTAGTCGTAATTGTTTCAACGGAATAGCTTTGATGTTCCAGGTCAGACTTTGAACGTACCTGGGAACATTTACGTAGGAAATTAATAGTTGCGATCTATTCCTTTGACCGATATTTCGCGACGATGAAATTTCACAATTTCAGTGTCAAAGGAGCGTTATAATTATTAAACCTCATTATAAAGGAGATGCCTGCGTTGAACAAACTCCGATCTTGGAAATGGCCGCGTTATTTTATGTGAACTCATTTCTTAGAGCAATAAAGGAAAAACGAAGTCCGAGAGAAAATGTAATCTACTTTTACCGTAATTCCAGAATTGTAGAAATGCAGTTTTCTCTAAGAAACTACCACTCTTATTTCTCGTATAAACAAGCCAACCAAGCCCAGTTATAAATAAGGAACTAACAGACCTGCCAGACAGTCAATTCTAGCACATTAAAGTTTTATTCCTCTACAGACATAGTCGACAGTTCAAAGGACCACTTCTTTATTTTCAGTTTTTGTATCCCAGCAAATTCGATATATCTACCCCTGTGGTCATAGAGTACGAAATGCCGATCATATTCGTGTGTCATGCAATCAAGTCAAACAAAATTTTCAACTTCACATATTTTTCGTCATTCGTCGACAGTTTTTCATCCACAGTTAGATTCGATTTTTGAGGATATTTTTCCTTGACAAAATTTGGAAATTGGTCCGCGTGTGTTGTATTCGCTTTTGTTCATTTTAAGGAGGCCCAAAAATCCGAACCGATGCCTTAAATCAAAGGGCTTTGGGCGATCAACTTACGGAGAATTTTATAGAACCTTTCGACAAAAGGTTCGAGAATTTATTGGATACTAACCCTCAGCTAACCAGTGGCTGTCTGAGACTAGCTTGGGTCCTTGCTACCCAGCAGACCAAGGTCTAAGAGCCAAAGGCCTGTCCTTTCATTTGAGTCGGGTTTCAAAAGCATAACGTTTAGGGCTTTCGTCCAAATCTCCTCTTGGCTTGTAGCATGTAGCTGTATCTTATCGATTCGAACTTCATAACGAAGCAGTGCCGTTTTAGTATAGAATTTATCGACGATATGTTCATAGCGATACAGTTGAGCAGTCGAATCTTTATGAACAAACTTTTGTCCCCACTGACTCCATCTGAACATCTAGTTGTTAAGATCCGAGACCAGGTTGGAGAGAATCTACAGTGATCGAACTCGATAAAAAACTTTTACCACGATAGTAGCTCAAGTCTCGAGTTTATCGTTTGAAGGAGATCAGAGAGCACTGTAACGTTGACTAAATAATAAATTATGCAGTATCATTACCACAGGCTTTTCCAGCCACCGTCGTACCTATATCGATACGACGCTGCTAGGCCGTAGTCAAACGACGTTAGGTACGCATCTACCAGGATATCGAATTGATTATGAAGCAACGAACGAACATCCTTATATATAAAGTATCGATCGTTTTCAAGATTCAAGAAAATGCTTTCACCAGCCGGTAAACATTTTTTCCGAAAAACTAACATATGCACTAGCTATGGCCTACATGTTGCCTGCAATATTGCACACCATTAAACTTTTCTCCGAGGAAAACGCAATTTTGTATCGTACTATCTCGTCGATGAATACCACGCTTATTCCTGTTATATAATCCCGGCCAATTGTATCAGCCACGTCTTTCAGTGATCTCAGGTTCCACGGTGGCCATAAAGGTGGAACGAGAACATGCATAGCTTGCCTGAGCTAACTTCATAAAAGTCTTTAATAGCCGAAACGCGGAGGTGGTAACTGCAATGCCGCAACGCATCCTGAATGGGATAATGGGTACTTCATAGTCGCGAACCTGGTACCAAGCAGCAATAACCTTGAGCACATCCAATTTGATGGAGGTAAGCAAGCCCTTGGCGTAGGTAAACACGAAGATCAGAGAGCTACAGGGTACACTGGTGGAGCCACCCCCGGCTACGAAAGGGCGTCGGAAAAGCAGAGAGTGTAGCCAGGGCGGGTCGAGGCCATAGGAATGCGGTGACCTACATTTTCCCTGGCTTTTCCACCCACATAGCTGTGAGCTCACCCACGCCACACATCTACAGGCTTTAACCCCGAGCCAGTATCCTGCCAACACCGCGACTATGGCTAGAACCACGCCGCTTGAATCAGAAATTAATGCCCAGAGCTTATATAACGATTATAAATTCGCTTGAGTCGACTGCCGGACAGGAACACTTTTACACGGTTGTCTAGAATGGGGATGAAATTCAGATGAGAATATTCCGGTAGAGGAATCGGTCCTGAAAATTGAATAGTTCACGTTTCGAATTAGCGAAGTTTCGCGAGTGCGAAACGAAAATAACGCTCAACACTATAGACAAGGACATTCTTGACTTTTTCGCTCTCATTCTCATCTTCTGAGAGGATTGTCTCACAGCGAGTCACGAGGCATTAATCTTTATCGAAGATATTACTGAACTATGGCAAAGTGGGTTTCGCGATATTATGGGACTGTTTATAAATCTGTTACGGAATACTGATGACGAGACCTTTTTTATATGATACTAGTGGAACATCTTGAAATCCTCATTCCGTGTCTCTCTGATTGATTTGCTTGTTTGAGCGGTTGACTAAACCAGCTTATTACATGACAAATGTTTAGTCTTCGATTGCCATTAGCTATATCTTCGTGGATGAGTTTCGTATTGTTTCAGGCAGTGAAGATAAAAAATGAAATAAAATAACAGAATGCTAAAACAAGGGAAAAGTTGTATAGCTTCGAAAAATTCCGCGGGTTTCCCATCAGTTCGCATTCTGAAAACTTTGATCGCAATTGAGGCGGAGAAAGGGGCTGTCCGAGTTCGTTGAAATTTTACACCATGCAGACTTGCAAAAGTTCGGTAAAAGTTTTCACAAACTTTCGTATAACGCTACCTATCCCAGGATTCACTTTCCTTGTTACACCGTAATGAACAATCGATGAGCCCAATTCGCGAAAGTAATATTTATGCATAGAAGACTGAATCACGAACGAAAGATCGCGAATGGTTGCGACTGGAGTTTTCACCGAAAGATCAGGTATTCATAAGCCTAGGAACTATTAATTCTTTACAGACCAATTAACTGTAAAATCCGTTCCATGGAGTTGAATAAAACATCCAGAAATCGCTGGTCTTTTTATTTTCTCAGAATGGATGCAGCAGGTACTTTACCATATTATGAATTCACGTCTGATATGGTATTTGCGATTTTAACATTCATTTTTCGAACAAAAATGGATTTTAGCTACGTTGGGATCGGGCGAAATCGACCAGCACTAAGCGGAAAGAATTTGTGTAAACGAACGGGAACGGGCATATAAAGTGAATAGTTTAAGCCGTGTTTGTCGTTCGTGAGAAAATGTGGAAAGTAAGGATAAACGGAATTTAGATAAGTGGCGAAATCAGGCCCACAACGGCTGGACGCCTAATCGTCATACTTCAGGTTTTCGGCAAAAGAACGTGAAAAAAGCACTTCTCATGGTCCAAGAGCCATTCTCAGACTCGATATCAATCGCTTATCATGAACCGTGGTTTAATTTATCAACGTATTCCTCTGGGATTGATTCACAAAAAAAGTGTCCTCATTCAAGCTCTCTTAGAACATAAAAACAATAGGAATACCCTCGATGAAAGAAGATCGAGTTCTGACAGAAAACTGGTGCCACCTACTCACTGATTAGTTTTCGGTCAATCATTTCGCATTTAAGAGACTCGCAGACTTCAGGATTCAGAGTTAAACGGATTGCGATGCGGTATTGAGTCCAAAATCCGTGATGGATGTAAAAGCTGTCTAGCTTCACCAACCCAAAACCGAAACAATTAAGGCTAGTGAAATATAGCCCACTGAATTAGTTTGTGGTCCAATATACCAGCTTGGCTTGAATTTGTTACGTGTGAATTTCTCAGTGGAACGCGTATATCTACATCAATCCTGATTTCACTCGACGGCGTTTCAGTGCAGCAAAATTTCACACGCTAACTTTAATTAGATTCCAGGACTTTGCAATTAACAGTTATGTTTTCTACGGACTGCAAACCCAACGTTTTTCGAAAATCACATATCGATGGCTCCTAATAAAATTCCATGAACTTTAGAGAGGCTGATTGTAATCCACTTAACTCTGTGGAAGCGAAGTAAAGTTCATATTAGTATATTAATCACGATTTCTGAAACGCTACTCTAACATGGGTGCAGTTTACATTATTCACGAAAATATTATTATTGTCGATATAGGATGAGAATTTTTCTGTTTTAGCCATCTTGGATTCGTTGTGCAAGGAGTTCCTCTCTGTGAACGTCTCGGCCATTCTTTACCTCATGAATTACGAACAATACGGTAGAAGTACAGCCAGTGCTCAGTACTTTCTGCAGTTGGCGGGTTATCTTGGGATTCCAGTGATTGCCTGGAACGCTGACAATTCTGGCCTCGAAAGGGTGAGTAAAAGTCACGAGTCCTTGCTCGCTTTCATCTCTATCTTGACCTTCGGGGATGACTTTTCTGCGGGATAGATATCGCGGAAGATCGATAGGTTGAGGACTCTTGGCATCGTTTATCCCTCTCCATCCCGTGTGTCCTTTCTTTAGACCTTTTTCTATCCCTTTCACTTTCTCTGTCTCTTTCTCTTTTCATCCATAAATTACTGAGAAAACGGGTCTGATAATATCAACGAATGGAGAGCGAGAAATTTTCAAACAGTTTGCCACGTATTTTCCTTCATTACACAACGACGCAGAAATTCATAACAGGAGATACTGCTGCTCGCTGGTTCTTATCAGTAGATCGAAAACGTGAGATAATTATGGTACGTAGGCGTAATGATAACAGAAATCTCAGTAATCAGTTTTCACCGAGAAACAAGATTCTAAAGGAAGCCGAAAAAAATATTCAATGCAAAAGTGAAACAGAGGCAGTTGGAGATTCTCGTGTCGGTTGATAAAACTTCTCCATCTATACATGAACAAAGTTCAATATTTACATTCATGGGTTAATTTTTAATCAGCAAGTCTGCGAAATTTGGCAGGACATTGATTAGGAGAAGAATTATCACTGAGTTTTGAGAGTGGAGTTTTGCGGCCAAGCTTTTCCCCCTCGCATCAGATATTACATCGACCTTAAATCATTCGAGATTGTTTCGCTATTTGGGTGCTGATTTATCGTGGACTTTTTTAAAATTCAGCTTTTGATTATGATAATTTATGATAAGACGAAGACGAAATACTTTCGAGAGCCTACAGTGAATTTCAAATTCTAGACGGTATAAAACCCCTCTATTATAGATTCCGCAGGCAATTCAAGTCTAATCTCATATCTTATACGCTGTATTAAAAATAACGAATCGAAAAGTTCAGTAGCAGAGAATTATAAAGCCCGGCGATTTTCCTTCCGATGATAACTCCGAACTATTAATTTTTCAATTTCCTATTCCAGAGAGCTTCCCAAAGTAGTTTGCAGCTTCAGCTAGCCCCATCGCTCGAACATCAGACCGCAGCGATGCTCAGTATCCTAGAGCGATACAAATGGCATCAATTTAGCGTTGTGACTTCCCAGATAGCCGGGCATGATGACTTCATCCAAGCTGTCAGAGAGCGGATATCCGACATGCAGGACACTTTCAAATTTACTATTTTGAATGCCGTGCTGGTAACAAAGCCCGAAGATTTGTCAGAGCTTGTGAACAGCGAGTCGAGGGTAATGCTGTTGTATTCAACACGGGAAGAGGCCATCGCGATATTGAAGGATGCTAAGAAGAGAAAAATTACGGGGGAAAATTACGTCTGGGTAGTTACACAGAGTGTCATAGAGAATCTACAGACTTCGCAGCATTTCCCTGTCGGCATGCTCGGTGAGTATTTTCTGGCTTAATCTGCGAAGCATAATGTATTTTGACTCAAGTGTTTTGCTGATCGTGTAATTGACGTTTGCGATGCGCTTGTATCTATGTTTTACCGGGATAATCCGTAAGTGCCGATTACTGTTTCGATACGTCTATCACAAGGACAGCTCCCCTACTTGCTCCCGAAGTGTCTAAAACGACGGGGTATTTTGCGATCGAGTGAGAAGTTCGCGCACAGATTAATGGAGAATGAGGGATCTTGTTCACGGTTCAATTGGCGATAACAAAAGTGCGCGTTTGTCTACGTCCTTCTAGAATAATGATAGGATTTATCCGGAATGTCGCAGCCTTTCTTTCTCCGCCTGTTTAGAGATTCTGATCAAAATCCTCCAGCCTTTCGCGAACGCGGGAAAAAAGTCTGTGAAAAAAGTACGGATACCTACTTACGCCCTGAAGGTTTACATTCGAAAAAATCTCGTAGATTATACGCGACTTTGGGATTAGACGAAAGATACTTTACACGTAAAGTTCAGATGAGAGACTAGTTCAAATTCTTTTTGTCAATTATTCCTAGTCAATTTTTTCACATAACGGGAGTAGGGTCAGAGCTCTCAGTCTTTTTTCTTCTAGTTATAATAAACCTTCACCTTCATGAAATGAGATAAGAGAGCGCGAAGCAAGACCAGAATCTGTGCCGAGGCCTCTTTTATTTCGACGATGAAAGGACTTTGTTACTTGAATTTCCCGTCACGTGTAAGGACATGGCGTAAAACAGAAAAAGTCAGTCCATTTCGTTCATGTGAAAGATCTTCCTCGATCGCTATGCCCGGATCTCCTCGCGATCGGAGGGAATATTTAATCAACTTTTCAAACTGATTGGGTGTTGAACGTTTGAATATTGTTTACCTGTTGAAAATTTTACTGTTTTAATAACTGGTTAACTTTTGATTGTGTCATTTTACGCTCTTTAAAGGCTGACCCTTTAATTCACAGACGAATTCCATCGATAATTCGGATTTATGCGAGAATTTAAATTCGGTCAGTTTCGAACCTCAATCCACAGATAACAAACATATTTTTCCGTTCTGTATTCGCTTTTTGATAATAATTCCAGCCCGGAATTCGGGAACAGGTATTCCGCCTTTCGCTTCGTAGCTTTCAGCGTTTTATAACACAAATGAAATTTTTTATTTTTTCTTCACTCGAGTACGTTCCACTGTTTGATTATATTAGCCTTGCAAATTCAAGCGAATAATTATATACACGTAGTAGAAAAGCATTCGTTTTGCATCATTTTCATAGCCAATTGACAAATGTACAGACACTTTCTTTCTTCCTTTAAAGGTTTACACAAATTTGCAAAAATATCGTAATAAAGACGATACAGAAGTAGATACATATTCTTATTTTGGAAAATATGTTGGGGATTCTATCACGATACCAAATTTAGTCAATTGAAATAACGATATTTTTCTGAATGTGGATAACAATTATGTAAAATTCAATTCTGAAGTTAAAATTTATTTCACAAATTTACTTTTCCATTCTCCCTATACTTAACACCCTGATCTTACGAATGATTGGAGATAGATTGTTGCTTTTAAGAGAAGTTTCGAGCGCGAGAATAATGGTAAATAAAGTAACGATCCAGAAACTCGAAAAGGCAGAGTTCGTAAAAGCTTCCGAGTCGCGGGAAAAGTCGACGATACTTTACGCAAAAGTAAAACACAGGTCTCGACGAGCTACGAATTACTTCTAAATATGGTAATTGTACTTTTGAATATTTATACGAGTATTATATAATACCGAGTATTGTTGACGCTATACTGTATATTGGTTTCAAATCTATTGCTTTTGTCTTAAACTGAGATAATATGATATTATATATTACATGTTATATTAAATATTACATACTTATTATATGATATTAGATATTATCTTCTACTTGGGGCGTCGGTGCGCAGGGGTGAGATATTTATTTATTCAGAATAAATTCAGGTACTTTTAGGCGCGACTTTTTTCCGGTAATTGGTTGAGATATTTCCCGTTTGCAAGAGCCAAAGTACCAGGACCCTCGCAGCCTCGGGTTCTCTGATTAGGCTGACACGAATGAATCGAACCCAACTCACTTATTCCAAATTTCGCAGAGCTTCCAGAAACTTTTCATCCGATTATGCGAGGTTCTTTTTCATTCTTTAGAGTTACCACTGATTCGAAATACATGGCCCTAAAGATTTCTGCATCTGCAAAAATGGATTACACTTTCTCCTGCCTTATTCAATTACCTAGATGCGGATTTTTTCAAAAGAAATTTTAGTCGTGACTTTGAGGTTTTTGCAGAATCTAACACTTTCCAGACGGTCGATCCGAGATCAAATTCTATAATTCTTTATTATACTGTCCCTTATTTGCTCGCGCGTAAAAACCTTTCTCTCTCTCTCTCTCTCTCTCTCTCAGTTAATTACGAGAATAAACGTAATTTTTAGAAAGTTGAGGAATCGAAATGAGAAGAATAAAGTCTGCGAAAACTACGTTAATTTCGGCACTAAAATTTATTTTGAAAGTAATGATACTTTTGTCTTTTGTTTTTTTATAATATGTAAGTTTTTGCAAATGCAGAAATCTTTGGAGTCATTCAAAGTATCGGATGTTTAAATATGAGAGCCTAATTTTTCGATATTCGATCATTCATCATCTATCACCGCGGCGTAGAGCGTTCGTTGTTTGATAATTTGCGAGAAAATTTTCGATTAAAATTCGTGAAATTTACTTGGAATTAGAAAAGTTTATTCATGTCCGTTTGCGATCAATTCCAGATATTCAAGGGTTAAAATCAAACAGAATTTGCGCGCAAACAAACACAGACAAAATAACATGATCGGCAAACAATTTCCTTTACGCTATATATCGAGAGCTGGGTTATAAATTCATCGCGTGTTGATCAACCCGTCGAACTGGCACTGAGCTTTCGCAAAGCCTTGATGATTTTCAATTATTTCATTAGTCTAGCATACCGTGGTTGGAAAATATACGTATTCTACAGATAGGCGGATAGGCGCTAGATACGAATTTATCGACAAAAATGATAAAGGGATGTTCAGTAAACACGATTTTTCAACAAAACGAATTAGAACTTGAACCCCAAACGATTATATATGCAAAGTTCTTCCGTTCTGAAAGTTAGCTTGGCTGTTAGTAACGCAGCGTCCACGAGAGACTTGTCGGGGGTGTTGCAAAGTGGTTCGACCATAGGAAGTCTAGTCCTGGGCGTCTATTAGTCAGTCAGCCCCCCGAGAAATTAAGCACCTGACTAATTACGTGGACAGATAGTTAGTCCTTGCGGATGTCGCCCGAGTTCTGATAAAACTGGGCAAACTTCATTCTCCGGTAATTATCTGTTCGGAATTTATTTCGAGATTATAGTATAACTGGAAATGGCGAGCGTCAGGGTGGATCTTTCGTGCCTCGAGCTTTTTATACTTACAGAAAATACTTGGCCGCAGTTCAGTCGTATAACAGGAGACGCAACTCACAAAAGTTTTATTGAAAACTTCAAGTCTCGTATCTACCTCCACAGCACGGCTTGCTTTCGCAGAAACGTGCTGAGATTTCAATTTTCCAGTCGCGATTCTGAGGCCAAGTTTACATTCGACATTTATCGCGAGATATTTCTATTCGACCGTCTTTCCCCCCCGTGTGTAAATATCCGAGATATTCCGATCTCCAAGATTTATATCTCATACGGTTCCCATCATATTTTTCACATCCCCATGGATCTACACGTTAGCGTCAGAGTTCAATGTGCATTTGCTCAAATTTAGTTTCAAATCAAACCAAATTTTATATAAATTTTAAATTTATTGATATTTTCGGTTGTCTATTTGATTCAGAATATTCAGTAGGGTTTGAAAATTTGTACATCTTCTCCCAGAAAGACTTTTTTTTTGCGATATATCATCAAAGAAGAAAGTTTCCCTTAAAGTAGCCAACATATTATGAATGAAGAGACTTTCTCCGATATTTTTTTTATGAAAGTTATCTCAGGAACCTGCTTGCTGCAGTGCATGCAGAAGTGTATTTTGCGGGCCGATTAAGGCGAGAGAAATATTGGATAAGTTCTTGCCAGACTTTACGCACTTCCGTTGAAAACAGGGCTAGAAGTTCTTTGCCGTTGTCGGGAACAGCTTGGGTATATAACTTTTGGCTGCAGCGTGGGTATACCCGTGACCTTTGTCTTCTATAATGTCGAGAAACATGCGTTCAAACTTGCTACAAATATTACAAATTTGAGGAAATATTGCTCGAAGAATAACGAGGGTTTCTCTAAGCGATGGAAACACTTGGAAGAAAATTAGGGCCAGAATTGAGTCACTGTCCGAATGTACAATGAAAAAAGTTCATATGTAGGAATAGCCACTTCAGACAATAGAAAATTCATTTTACAGGAAATCTCCTCACGGTCAGACGAAACTGAATTCCAATTTGTCTGTACAACTAGGAAGTTCACATTATATTTGTATTTCCACAAAGGGGACATTTTAATCCACAAAGCGCTCTTCGAAGTTAAACATGAACTACTTCGACTCTGCGACTCAAGTACGCAGCTGTTTTTCTCGAATATTCTCATCACGCTTACGTGTACGTATTTACTGCTTTACCTGATTATCTCTAATTATCTCAATTAGAGGGAAGACGATGCCCACATGTCGCTGAATCCTTGCCGGTTCAGGTTTGAAAATCAACAACTGAACTGAAATTATCGCAATATCTCTTCAACATTTAAGTTGCGTCAATTGAGTTCGACAATTTTCCGAACGAGTGATTAAAATTTCATTATTATGAGTATGAACCAAAATTTCACGGCTGCCTCACGAGGAAATCAATGAATGCTGGAGATATTTCTAAAAATGTATTAATCATTATTTCCCTTCTTTGTTCTTCTCGGATGGATGAGAAATCAGAATCGCAGTATTCGAATTCTTGCGACGATTAAACTCTAATAAGATGAGAATGTCTGGAAATTTTCTTTCAATTTTATTGAAATATTTTCATACGATTACTAGTGAAGGTATGTGTCAAATTGAAATTCAGCTGCGTATGAAAAATTTCTGTCGACGACATCCGCCAACAAAGATCTAATTCCAAAGTTTTTTGCAATTGCAAATCTGACGATTTTACCTAGAAACTGGCTTCTGATAGATTAGTTTCTATTACTCTTAAATATTCGATCATTTTTTAGCCCTTGCCATTGATAAATGCAAGATAGTAGACGAACCAAATTCCGCTACCAAACTGAATATATTTTGCGAGTTACTTTCCGAGATACAATAAAAAAAAAAAAAAACAGGAAGAAGTTTCATGTTATGTAACTTTTTCTTTATTGGTACGGAAAAGATAGATATATATATATATCAGTTCCGAAAGTTAGACGGTGCGATTTCTTAAAATAAAATTCGGGAATTGTACATATCTACATTCTGTAACAGCTGAAAGTTGAAAAAGATTCAGAAATTTCGGATCGAAGCTACACTCAATCTCAGCTTGCTTTTTGACGTCAAAGTTTCGCTCCGCCTAAGGGTAGATACTTTTCTCTGCTTCCAGAAAGTACGCGAAAATTATACAGCCCCAAGTCTCATTCCAATAAATTTTTAATTGCAAAGTATTAATTTTTTTCTAAAAGCGGACGTTGCAACGAAGAAATTGCGCGTATTGGCTGTGTATTTTGACGTCAGGAAAGCACAATATTTTTCAAATCTGATGGTCCATCCTTGCATACAGCCATCACGCACCCTCTTGTCAAAATGTCTACGTAATTAAGTCGAAGGTTTACATCGAAAGTTTGGTTTCGGTCCGATTTTAGTCTGATTAAATAAAATCCTCAGAAGATTTATGTTTCTTCTTGGTACGTGGATGGCTTCGATAGATTTTTCTGCATAAAGTTCATCCTTGCTCATGGGAGTATTTTTCCTTCTCGTTGATTTCACTTTCATTCATAGTCAGAACGACTGAAGACAATATCTGTCTTTGTCGAGTGCAAGCTTTGATACACCAAGGAACCTTTTAGCCTTCATTATCATATGCGATATTCGCGAAGATCGCAAAGTACAAAATTTCAGAATGTATGGCTCAGGCAATTAGCGTGGTTGCAATTCATCATGAGTCTCATTTCGTGCTATGTGTTGCTCTTCGTCAAACCAGTTGACAGATATTTTAGAAAGACTGTTTACTCTTCATCAGTGAACAGGATTCTGCTATTCTAACCGACTGTGTGAGATGATTACCAGCAGGCAAATATTTACTATCATATTCGTATTTTATGTGGCTATAGAAGTCTACACGGTAGATATACGCAGAATACCACATCGAGGTAAACTCTGGTACTATACTATATACCCTTTTTGCAGCACGGGCAAAGACTAACCGAGACACTAAGCCTCGAGCGGTTCTTTTTTTCAGGGTATTTCATTCCTCTCAAATTAAAAGTAATTTCGTAACTTTTGAACCCAAAAATGACATTAATTAGGGGTGCGAGTTAGTCAGAAACCTCCCTGTGTCGTTTAGCGTAAAAGACAATCGACCGAAAAATCATAACGCGGAGAAACGTATAATTAACTGTCGCTGGACAACTCACGAAAAATTGGTTGTATTAATTTGGTTCCATTTTTAACCGAATAATCTTGTTTCCAAGATTGGTTAATCCAAAAAGCCAAAATCTGCTTTTTTCCCAATTTCTAATTCGCTGGATATTTCTTTGAAATTTTACAGGCGTTCACTTTGATACCAGCAGTGCAAGTTTAGTCAATGAGATTACAACGGCAATAAAAGTCTACGCATATGGTGTCGAAGATTTCGTCAATGACCCGGCCAACGTTAACAGAAGCCTCAATACACATTTGAGCTGCGAGGGTAACGGAGATTCGCGATGGAATACCGGGGACAATTTTTTTAGGTAACATTTTACACCTGCTCCTAATTTTGAATTGAATTTACTGAAATTATTAATGAAAATAATATTCCAAAAATCTTCGTTTCCAGATACCTGAAAAATGTCTCCGTAGAAGGAGACCAAGGCAAACCAAACGTCGAGTTTACTCAAGACGGGGTATTGAAGGCTGCGGAACTCAAGATCATGAATCTTAGGCCAGGAGTCAACGAGCAGCAGCCCATTTGGGAAGAGGTAAGAATACTGCTAGAAATAATGAAAAATTTATTCAAATTTAATCGTCGGATTCATTTCAACTCCTCTGAACATACGATTAGAAGATCATTAGTATTGCTCGCGGAAGCCTTCAAGGTGACAGCTTTTACTTACTTAGAAAGATACTTGACGCTCGACGTCAGTCAAAAATCAATCCGTAAGTATTGATCTGCTGTAATAGGAACTTGGTCAAATTCTGAGTAATTTACACTTGCTCTTTCGGAACCTGAGTCTTGGGTGCAGAAATTCGTGAAAATCGGGGCCCCACATCAATTCGTATGATTTTCAATATCGTAGAATTACATAATCCACTAGCGTCCAAGTTTTTTGTACTTTTTTTTCAAACGTTAGCTAAATCTTTTCCAAAATTTAAATGTCCACGAAAGTAGATTGGAAGCATACCTATAACTTAGACTTGTTAAAAAAATTCAAACCTATAGGTTACATGGGACGACTCCAGTGTAGTGAATAATTAAGAAATTTATTGATGTGGCAGACGTCTAGTCCTTCATAATGACGTCGTAAAATCTGCCATCATTTGCAGGAACTGGCCATGATATTCTACGGTATAAGGTTAATCTGCTCCACCCTTTCCATCTACATGCACTTCTCACCATTTCGTACTTCTCTTGGTTTAATTAATTTTCCAATCACCGCCCAGACTAGTCTTCGTACAATTTAATAATCATCTAAAATCTCTGGTTTAAAGTTCCTAGAAATTCCTAGCTACGAGTAGCACGCGGATTGTATTCGGAATTAATAAAAACTCACATCTCTTGCAAATTGATTGAAATTCCTGCGTGACTATGTGTGAAACTCAGATAATTGACCGGAGCTAATGAATGTATAGGATTCACTAGTTCTTGTACCGATGGTAACAGAATTGAATGCATGTAGTCGCCACGATAAATATTTTCTAATTAGATTGGTAGAAATCCATGAATTGACTCGATTACGACAACAATAAATTTATGGTTTAATCGAGCGTGTCGTACAACTCGAGCATCGAATTGGAAAACATGCGTGACATCGTAATTTGAATATTTTAGAATTCAAATATGGGAATATGAGGGTAAATGTTGAATACCCAATGTACGCATGTATCGATTCCCGACTGCTTTATGAAACGGGAATTTCAAACACGTTTCTAATCGAACTTTCGTCGATTTTCCGCGATCCCCGCTCTTCTCACGAAATATTATCACCGAAAAGAGAATATTAGATACGCCTTTGCGTCTGAAAGAGATTGGAAATTTTCGCCAAGTTATCACACTCGAGTTACACACGTAGGCCATCATCCAACCTGCTAAAAATTCACTGTACATACGCTTCGGTATCAGACTAACAATTCACTATTATCATATTTCTTCCGAAATTCAACTGTCATCATACGTTCCATGTCATCTAAAGGTTATCAAGATGCAAATTACCAAATTATTATCCACATAAAAGGATGTATAGTCAGTTTGATAAAAGCATATGGTAAAAGTGGCGGCAATTTCCAACACGTAAAAGGATGTCATCCCCTGGCCTCTATCCATTTTTCCATCCGGCCTCATTCTTGCAGCGACCTTTATCGGAAGTCGATACTGTGCGAGGTATACCTATCAAATTTCCCTCCGCGGATATACGCCGACTAGAAAACTGATGGATTTTAGTAAATATCCTGTATAAGGAATAACTCGGTTAGTTATTCTCTGCATGAGATGAAGAGGAAAATAGAGACGAAACAAGCGATGGCCGACCAAGCTTCAGGAAGTTCCTCCTAGTCTCGCTTAGCGTGAAAATGCAAAGGTTTGATCCTTAAACTGCGAGTTCCGGTTTATTTTTCAGGGTGTGAAAACAAGATATATTTCGTTCCAATCCAGACAAAAAAATAGGTACAAGACTTTGTCAAACATTCTTCGCACAGGATTGTTTTCTATCCAAGAACCGTTAAAAGCTCACTATTATTCCTTGCTTATACGTTCGCGTGAGAGAAAATTTTTCCACGACTTTGAAATACCTCTTCGACGTTAAAGCGAGGTACTTACCCACGGGGAGAGAGTAATTTCATTCTTTAGGCAAAACTTTCTAAGATGCTATACCTATTAAACTTCGAATGGTTGATGGTAACCAGGATAATATATATAGAACACGAAGTCGTGTAATACAAAAGTTTCTCGATCATAAACGCGAGTTCGTTCTTGATAGATCTTGAAGCTCAGTTACTTGCCTCTTATAAATTCCCACTCGATCATTTCTAAACACGGCATGATGAGGCCAAGAGTATTTGGCACTGAAGAGCGCGTTCTCGCCGTTACCCATACCCACCTATATCTTTGCTCTAAATCGACGTCAGTTTAGTTTTGTGCAAAGCTGAAGAGTCGAGGGGGTCCTAGACGCAAACAGTTCTGACGTTAGACCGAAATTAATTTCGCCTTATCTAACAGGAGCCACGCCGCGTACCCATACATGCCTTCTGCAAATACATATTGTAGGCGTTATCAGACGGTCTTATTTGGAACGGCGCAAATTCTGCGGGAAATTCGCAAAATGGGCAATCATTGATCCCATTCTTCGGCATGTCCTAAGCCCGTTAGTATAATTACACCAGCCGATTGCTAGAGCCTAGATCGTCGAATCCTGCGGCTGCGGCTAATAGGTCAATCAACCAGACGCCAATCTCTCAGGTCACGGTATCTCCGCCGTTATGACTCAGTTTCACATACAGTGACCGGGATTTAGAACCGGAGCTAAATCTATGACGGGCGCTATAACGTCATCTCCATAAGCCTCCGCGTCCGCAGACTGTTGGTCCAGAATTCCCACCAGATTCCCGGGGCGTCGTTGATCGTTATTTTTATTGTTATTCAGCTCATTATGATAAATAGCGCAATATCTGGCGTGGCATCTTATAATATGGGCATTTCTATGATCGGCTTAATTTCCTCGGACTCGGTGGTCGGTATCAAGTGATATCGCACCCCCTTCGAAGTGGCGATGAAATTGTTTGGAATTAGGAATTGCGCGTGAAAGTAGGGTGTTTTATAACGATAGGTGAACACGTTATCGACACACAAGCGTGCGAGTAGGGTTTGAGGATTTACATATCGACAGGCACTTTGCCCGGGACACCACTTAACGGCTATTTTCATACAGTAGCACGTGCGACACGCCAGGAACGCCTGATGCCATTAGATGCGAGAAGGATCTTACATGTAGGCTGTACCCATGCGATATAGATCGCTGCGGTTACACACGGTGAAAACCGCGGGGATTATTTCCAGATATGTAGAGGAAGAGGAACCGCACTAGCAAGTAAATTCACGGGTTGAATGCCGCATGTATATATAAATCAACCGCGAATCTTCAGCCGGCATAGTATCGGGCTGATAGCTTTCATCTCGTGGTAGATTTCAGTGCTTAAAGGGGGCCTGTAATATAGACGAGCTTACGCCAATACTGTAAAATAATTAGTACTATCAGAGGCATGGACTGATTTCAATTAGGCTACGGAAATCTCGCCAAATTATATCCACAAATAAGATAGAGAAGCTTGAACTTAAGGAGTTGAAATTCGCGAAGCAAGGAACTGCTCGGAACCTCTGAAGGTTTGAAATTTAATCATAGATTTGTAGATCTGATTTGAAGGGATTGACGTGGCTTTTTTTAATTCTAGAAGCTTCATTATCTATGCGAATTTTATCGTTCGTGTTAAATTTTGATTGCTGAATCAATATGCCAGTGATGGGTGATTAATTATGAATAATTCAACGCAAAATGTGCTCACACATGTTACGCAGAAATTCATAGGAATATTTTCATCATATTCGAAACTGCATATACCCTAATACATAGGTACAACAATAAAGCTGATTAAAGGATTACAATCTCGCAGCGCAGTGCATTTTTGCACTGCGAGCATAGAAGTATCATCTGGTTGAGAAACCGTATTGAAATGCACGTGAAGTATGTACAGCGCGTAATTTAACGGCATAACTTTTTGATGTAAATGAAAATCGAAAACCAAGGATTTTTGTATTTTACTAAGCTGACGAGAGTTATGAACGCGTGGAGTTTTCGTTTTGTGATTATGGGGATATAAAACGACACGTTCAACGAGAAACAAACAATATATGATTGACATCGCGTGACTGAAAGCAAAACGGTATATGCACCAAAAAGTTGAGTACCATATCAAAACGACGTATGCCGACAGAATCAGATGATTATAATTATTATTAATGTACGGTAACGGTATTAATAATACTGTGATTAAAATCACGAGGGCGTATGTGTGCCAAAAAAATTTGCAAAATGCCTCTTTGGCTTTATAACTTTTTGAGGATATAGGTATATAATTTTAATCTACATCACATACGCGTTTTTGGTTTGATTTTGTTTTCTTCTTTGCCGAGTAAATTATTTGGCCTATAATTGCGAGGGTAGGAATAGAAACTGTAGGTTGAATCCGAGAAATCCGTCCTAATCTTTGTCTAAGCTCCGTCTAGCTGAGGGTAGCACGATTATAATTATTTCCTGTGTATCTCTCGCCCTCTCTTGACACACCAGCCGCTCCCTTCTTCCGCGGTTACCATAGAAGTACCATTTCAGACCCCTGGTTAAAAATTTCTGAAAGATTAACTGACGCGTAATCCTGAATGGAGGAAATCGGATGAATCGAAACGGGTGATGAATTTCAGTTGAAAACAAGTCACCAATGATTGCACGCACTGAACCATCTTGGTGAAAAAACGCTGAGTCTTGTCTCAATAACGAGGTCAAAAGTGTCGCAAATTGGCATTAAAGTAACATTAAAGTCGCCGTGGACGAGATGAAAAAAGTTTGGAAACTGGAAGAGACTTATTCTTGGCTCGAAAACTGAGACGTTCTATTATTTAAAGTCAAACTCCTCGAAATTTCAGGAATAAAGTAAAAGCAATCTCAAGAGCGAAGCTCTGCGTTAAACGCTTCTGTTCTTATTGATAGCATAATTCGAAAGTCTCGTATTTTGCATAATCTAGAAAATAATTAATTAGCAATCCATTTGCGTGCTCGAAGTTCTACTTCTGATCTATTTAAGCGAGAAGATTATTTATTGCGCATGATTTGCTGATGATCTGTAAGAAGATTATGTCTACAGACCTGCGGTGAAAACGTGGCACTCGGGAAAGCAAATTCAAAATACGTGGATTGTAAAAATCTGACAAAGCCGATTTTAAGTGCTAATCGAAGATCGACGAAGACAAAGTCTTCGTTGCAATTTATATCGCAGGAAGAGTACGGGCATTCCGGATTTTCCAGACGGTCCATTATCCAATTCCATTCCTTCGTCGCTCCGAAGATTTAGCTGCATGAAGAAACGAGTGAGGAAGGCGTTCCTCCTTCTTTCTTTCATCTCTTCGAATTCCACGCCTCAACGATCATACCCACTAAATGAATTATGGCCCGATCAAGTCCGAACTTATCAACTTTACACACCCGTCGGTTCACTCACTTAAATTACCATCGATCAAGCTAGCCATGTCTCCGACTTTTATGCCCACGCCATGCCATGGGTTTATCATCCAGTTATCGCCCCGGCCCTAGTCAACCGACGCCAATTTTTGGCACGGCAATCGCGTATCATATCGCGAAAAAACGGCTTCCCTATGTTGTGAACTGAAATTTATTGGGATCTCTCCTTCCTTCCGCTATTGTTTCGCCCTTTTTTCGCCGGGTGACAACGTGACAGAGTGCTGACGCGCGTCGTCAATCACTAGTTTTTACTTTATCGATGATTCCAAGTCACGACGTTTACAACCGACGATGGCATTGACGAAGAGAAACGAAAGTTTCACAAACAGACTCATAAGAAATCAGCAAGGAAGATGAAAAAACCGAGACAAACCTCCTCCAATCTTATAAATTCCGAACTTACACGATGTAATTTATGGAGACGAAGGATCGGTTCTTCCGAATCCTACAGACTATGTTTTAAACGCCGAACAAGCTAAGGCAAGCTGCTGACAGCGTGCTGAGGATGAGATAAGCTTGGCTTGTGAGAACATCAGCCATCCAGGGACGTAGAGCACCTCGGCAATCAAGGAGATGAGTTTACCAGCGGCTAAATACTAAACTAATAATTAAAGTTAACGTTGCCAGCACCGTGGCGATCTACAAGTTAACTTGAACATCAACTTCTACCACAGCAAACACTCTTATCAGGTGCAAGCCGCTCGTCAATGTCACAGGTTGCAGTTTGTGAAGAAGATGTGCCTTTCGTTTCACTTCCAGTATAGTTTTAGACAAGCGGAGATGGTCGGATAGAAATTGGTCTAGAAGATATTACGAAGTATGTGAAGGGTTTGCGCGAAATTAAGATCATCGCAGAGCCAGGGAAAGGGATTACTTTCATTCCGCGAATTGCCATTATCTGTTGTTGATCTCTATGATTTCGGATCACGTGTTTCAAAATTGGAAGGCCTAAGCTTTTCTTCGGCTCTGCGGGAGGGTGCTTTGAAGTATATCAAAGAAAAGAACGAGCGAGAGTGACGACTGGCCATTCACCAGGCGTTGTAATCTCAGACATTTGTCACGTCCTTTCGAAAGAAGAGCAACGAACAAAAGTTCATAGCTTGAAGGACAAGTCGAGAGAAGAATCGATTTACTTTTTCTCATCCTAGCTATTCTCTGGTTTTAGATTGGTGTGTGGAAATCCTGGCAGAAGGAGGGGCTGGACATCAAGGACATCGTGTGGCCTGGAGGCTCCCATACCCCTCCTCAAGGGGTGCCTGAAAAGTTTCATCTTAAGATCACGTTTCTGGAAGAACCACCGTACATAAATTTAGCACCGCCAGATCCAATCACTGGAAAATGCCTGATGGACAGAGGAGTTCTATGTCGGGTTGCCAAAGAGTCTGATATGATTGGGTAAGTGAGATTGTTCTCCTATCTTTGCCACAGCCTGACTTACGTCCATAAGAATGAAGACCGGGAAAAGTGTATCTGTAAAATTGAAAAGACCTTGAAAATGCGTACCAAGGCTCTGACGGGTAATTCTATTTCCGGGTATGTAGCAGAGACCAATTTTGTTAAAACGGATGGGTAACTCTTGTCGAGTGAATACCGAAAGCAAACTTTCTGAAGTAGAGGAGTTTCGTTGCAAATTCACTTGGCTTGATTGAAGATGGGGGGAGATGCTTGGGCCTGTGTCAATTGCTTAAGTAATCAATTTCCTGCCGAGTGATTGCGCTTTGTAACTCCCGTGTAAATTATTCCTCGTCCCCCGGGCACCTCAAGCCCAAAATTCGACCCGGTGTTAAAAATTAACGAGAGTATCTTAATCCTGGAAAGGCTCACGTATGCAACAAGAATATTCTTTCCCTTAAGGTTTAATCGATTCCTCATCTGATTGCGAGAATCAGATCTTTTTCAACTGTTAATTTTCAAATATTTCACTATCGCTTCCGCATACGTCGAAGAAGCTCGACAGCCTTCCACGAAACGCTTTCATACGAGTTGTATGCCTTCGAATTCGACGGGTATATAATATGAACGCCGAATTCTGGAGTAGGTAATTATTGGAAATATTTGGGAATCGAAAAGCATAGTTGAAGCGTAACCGGACGCCGTGATCTCGTCTCCCGAAAGGCTTTCAATTTCACAGGTATAGTCGGATTTCCATTTATATCAGAATTTTTTTCGTCGGTTCAAAACCTCTGCCAGAGGTAAAATGATGCCGAATCTGATATCGGACGTTAAATTTTTGTTTCGACGGTAATGTGAATTGCTAACTAGTATCAGCTCTCGTTTATATGATCCGGACTCCGAATTAGAGGGTCTCTAGTTTATGGCTGTGGCTAAATACGACCTATTCAGTCAGGATACATTCAGCAGACAGTTTTGATGAACGGGATATCTCCAGATGTGCAGAGGGTTGCTATAACGAAGACTGTTAACTAAGTTTCGGCGAGATCCACCTTTCCACATTTCTACCTTTCCACCCTATTCCCTCTTACAGACATCCCGAAGGGTCTGACCCTCCTGCTTCTGTTAACTAAACTCCATTACTGTTCACTAGAAAGACTTGGTTTCGTAAACGAATCGGCGACGAAGGAGCAAGTAGAGGGTAGCGTATTACTAGCAGCTAAACAAGACTAAAAACGATCTATACCACAAGCATGCGAGTAAACAGAACCAAAAAAGTTATCTAATAGGTAGCAAAGCCAGTTCACCTTGATTGGCCTTATTTCATTATATCTTGGAGTTGAAAAGACTGAGCATTTATTGAGCTGAGACATAAAGGGATACCGTTTTTTTTTAGTTAGAACCTGAAATTTTTATTTAATTACTCATTACTGTGTGTGTTGTCAGCCTGGTTTTCTAACGAGATACGTTCTAACTCACCCTACGTCTACGTACTTACTTTTGTTAATTAAAGCTAATTAGAAATTAAAAAGAAATTACTTTACGTATACCTAGGCGAATCCGTTGCTGTTTCATATTTCGCCGGAAAAAAATATCTCGGAGAGCAATCCAGCTGGAAACGAGATAAAACAATTGGGGTAAAACAGCAATGTCTACAGGTTATTAACGAGGCAATCTCTTAGGGCTCGTATTTCAAGGCTGGAATGTCGAGGCCTTAATTCTTGTCCACCATAAAGTTTGGACCTGCAGTATTTACCGGTGTATTTCAGACTGGATCTCATCAATCCCCTCGTCCTGGGGAGGAAGAGGTTTAAACTGATTGAAACGCATTGTCGCGGGTATTCCATTAGGTTTACTTACGCGAAGGGTCAAGAAAAGTTTTTGGTATAGCCGCTGGGTAGAAGAGTGTACTGAAATAAAGGAAACCTCGTCCAAAGTCACTTTTCACTTTGTAACTTCGTGAATTCGAGAGCCGTACATTGATCAGGAGTTCACCTCACATCTGGGTTAACCTTATTTATATATACGCGGAAAAGAGCTTGCGAATTAAAGGCTAATATTGCAGAAATATTCGCACTATACTATTTTAGAACTTACGTCTTCAAGGTACAGAGTCATGGGTTGAGCAAACTTAATTCGAGTTACGTGCCAAGTACTCCCATAAAAAGAGAATTAAAACGATCGAAACCCCACAGAGTATGATTACCGGTTGCTGTATTCAACTGCTTTCTTATTATTCCAGGGATTCGATGGTTTAGTTTCAGAATAAAAATCTGAATAGCTTTCATTTGAACTCTAGTCGTACAATTCTTGATGGAAAAATTTATATACTCAATGCGATGCTGTTGCATCTGTCAAAAAATTTTTAACATTGCATCTGAGGATATAGCTATATGTTATTTTCGCCTGACTGTGAGTGTAAATCGTACTGGTGTTTATTCTAGCGAGCTTCTTCCTTCTTTACTCACATGTAAAGCTCGAGTGACAGAATCGAGTGACGATGGTCATACATCAACCTGTCATGTCGTAGCGGTAAGCTCGAGACAAAGTTCCGTATACTTAAAGACTAGTCTGAAAGGTGGTAGAGTTATGACGTTATTATTGCAAAAAGGGACCATCACGGCAAATTGAAAGGAGGCAATGAACCGGAGTGATGACCGTCCGGGACAGCGTAAGCTGCAAAAATCCGTTGTCGTCACAGCTAAACTCGCGCACTTTGTACTTCGAGAAAATTTTCAAGATTTAGTGATTAGGATACTTAGCTATTCCTCCACGAATCAGATTAGCTTTTGAAAAAGTTTTTCTTTTTTTGCGACCAGAAAAAAGTCGCGTCTGGCCCGTATATAGGCAAGTCTACGAATGATAACTACATACCTAAATTATCCCGGGCCAAAGGTTTTACTTTGCTGTCATTTTTACTAATTGCAATCTGCGCGAAGATAAGATAGTCCGTGAAGTTTTAAACTTTCCGTAATCATACAATCGAACGTTGATCGATTTTCTGGTTTTCAGCAATTTTCAGCATTATTTTAAATTCATCAGAAAAGCTGAGAACGTAATTTTTACTTTAGATCATTTGCTTCCATGTATATCGTGGAAATCTTCCGCTGCTGAAGTAGACGAGTTGTATTTTTTTTATAAATAATCGGGAACCTTATCCAACACGCTTGTCAGCAGGTACTCGAAAGCTAAGAATTCATCGGGGAGTAACTCGGAACCTTGGAACCAGTAGGTACCTTAATTAGATCTGACTTTTGCGTGAGCCGTCATAAGATTAGCAATTTTTTATCACGAACTTTTCTGGTTCCCCCAGGGACACAGAGGGATCCGCTCATCGTTCACGTTTCAACGACGTTGGATTTCGTTATATTCCAATCAAAATGGTATAAAAGACTAAAGCAACTAAAACTCAAAGTTTAATTACTATCTTGGGTTCAGTTTGTGCTAAAAAAATAACGCGTCAATTTCCTGCCACCGAAGGCTATCTCACGATTTATATTGCAATTTCAAGCCAAAAGGGTTTTCTTGAAGTAACTCGGGTTCTATAAACTTTAGATGAAATAAAATAACCATCCCCACTTTGAAACGTAATTAAATTCTCTAAAAAGTAATACCTCATCATTCTTGTACAACTTATAGTTCCCGAGGTAGAACTTCGGGAAGAATATTACAAGACATTGCAGAAATATTTCTCTCAATTTTATACATTCCGAGAATCCGACCATATTCTTCCGCATGCACATACCGAGTGGTAGACTCAAGACAGAAGGCTTTAGATTGCAAAAAGATGTTGAACAGTCGATTTGAAGACTTTCATCCCATAAATATTCGGGTCTATTACAAAAGGGAGCTTTTCGCATACATGTATAATGTATAGATTTTTGCAAGATTTTTTTTCAACAGTTTGCCAATAGGATGCCAGAACTGCACCCTTAGCAAAAAGACCAATAACTTTCAGGTTGAACATCGCGTCAAATATAAAAGCCGAAACCAGGACAAATGGTCCTGAGTGAGGATGAGGGAAGAACCATGGCGGCTGGTGACAAGGAAAAAGAGAAAACCATCTGGTAAACGAGAAGCGATAGTAAGGAGGTTCTAGACATATAGAAAAAGAGCGCGTAGCAGAAAGCAAGAGATATTTATGAATGTAACGGTGTCGCGACAAGCAGCGAACTTCCGTTAAATCTAATTTAAGGTGAACGCTGGTAGGCATCCTCTTTAATCAAGTTACCCGTGTGGTTTACCGGACGCTTATCAAATGCAAATTGAAACGAATGGCCGGGAATGTATATTTTTCGTCACAAAAGCCAATAAATTTTATCCCATGCCTAGCTGGAGGAAAAAGTATCATTGGCCGTAGGTAGGTATGTACATGAGCTTCACCAGAAGTACTTATGGTGCTTAATGGCTGCAGAATTTCACGTCTATTGTAGGACCTCACACCCTTCTGCATTATACATTTTTGTGTTAATTTCAAAATGAAAATTGATCAGCAGCCATAGAGAGAGAATTTTATCAAGTCGAAGTCTTCGTTTCTTTATTTGATTAGATTTTTTTGAGAAGCAAGAAAGCTTCGGTTAGATCCTTCTCGGAATTTTCCTCTGATTTGTCCCGCGTGAAAAGTTATTTCGCTCAAGATTCACGGTGGAGCGTGTATTAATCGCCTAATTAGATGATATTTTCCGCGGAAACGTGAAACCAATTATAACGAATTTTACGGCGAAAATTCTGCTCGAAAGAAATTTGAATTATCTTCAGACACGTACGGGAGATCTTGTCGTACCGGAAGTCACGTCATATTCTTCGTTCGTGCGAAGAATTTTTAGGCAGCATTAAGGTCGGACCGATACGCGAATCGAAGTCCGACCAAATCGACGTACCGAAAAATGTTCTCTTCTCAAATTCGCGATATTCTAGTCTTCGGAAGAGACCATCGATTCTGGCAGACAATCATTTTTCTCGAAAAAGTAACGAGAATTGACTCAAGGAACGTCGAGCCTCTTTTGAGTTATCGTGCTGGAGATAGCGCAAAATGTTATTTTGCCAAAACGCGGTTCAAAGCTTTGGGTAGGTATACCGTACATAATATAACGATCGCATGGCGCTTCGTATTTCAAGCTCCTGCTTCGTCAATTTGACAAATTGCTAGCTCTAATAGTGGAGAAACGGGTGGTTCAGCACACCTAACAGAGATTGGCAATAACAAACTAAATACGTGTTACAGTAGACTGAAAAAGCGACAAAATAATGTTTCAACATCTTCGCTGCGTTTTTTAAAAACGGTAATTCGACGGAGGGTATTTTTGGAGCGTGATTACCATCTGAAATTTGAATAGAATATCAACCATTCGCGATTTATTTTCGAAGACGATTCTACCCGCGAGCATGAAGTCGCGAAAGCTGATGACTAAATAGCTGAGTGGCGGAAAGCTTGGGGAGATTTTTGGTATCAAAGACCTCTGCGAAGAATTTCCAGATCCAAGCGATACTTGATGTTATTTGATCAATTTAAACGTTTCAAAGGACTCACTCACGGTGAAACAAACGGAGATAGTCAAGCGATATACCTACCTATAAAACATTGGAATAGAAATTTCCGTTCATCTGTGTCCATAGCATTACGCGAGTATCCATACAGTCTGAAGATCCTCGTGGATGCAATAAGTACGGAAATTTTTCGTCGAACCTTCCTGGCTGTTTGATAAGTTCGATTTTGAAGATATTTGGGTATGATTGTCTATTCGTCCCTTTCTTTATCCTTCGTGTGTTTTCGTCTATCTTTACTGTATCCTATCACATCCTGCCCTGTCCTAGTCGTCCCCTTGGCACCGTTCATTTCATCAGACTATCTGTTTGGCTAAATTTTTCATCCCCCTTCCCTGGAAGGGAAAAACGAATTTTGTATCTATATTCCACGTCGACGCCCGTAGAAATGTTTATCGTTACAGGGACTGTCGAAATGCCTTGAATACAAAGCAGTAATGGGAAGCGTATTTGACGTCACGCGACCCCCGTCCCAGTAGGGTTCAAAAAGGAGCCAAAAACGGGTCGTGAGCAGTGCTAGACATGTATAATGTATGGCTCGCAGCAAGAGACGCGGCTGGTAATGGATGTAGCTATTTGTTTAGAGAGAGAAAAGCCGGGTCGTGCGCGGTTTCGTTTTCATAGATTACTCTCCCTGCGATCCTTTAATCCTTGAACAAATTTTGTATTCCTATGTCAACGCCTAAATTCTATCCCTCTTTCTTCCTTCCGATTGTTTCCTTAGGATTTAACGTCTGCCATTTGACTTTTGCCAATCCAGATATAGATCCACAAGTTTTAGTCTTTTCACAATCCTTTATAAGCTTCACAAATAGTAGAATAGCTTCACCTATTCCTTATATTTATACTTCACCCTACGATGCACAGAACTTTTCCCAGTCTCCTGTTAGGAGAGAGATTTCTAAAGAGAGAATCACTCCGGGGGATGAAATATCGTGTAAATATTGAAGTTATTTTTTTTTTTTCAAATTTTGTTATGGCAAAACTCTGTTCAAAACTCTTCGGGGACGATTGAATTTTCTGCTGCGTGTGGCTTTTTCTTGCCAAGTTTGCGTTTGAATAATTGAAATCAGGTTTCGAAATTGTTTTCCAAATGTCTGCGAATAACAAAGCCTCATTCCCCTCGAATTGAGGATTGATATATTCCACCAGCAGGCTTGGGACTCTGTATA
This sequence comes from Rhogogaster chlorosoma, assembly GCA_944452935.1. Taxonomy (NCBI): domain Eukaryota; kingdom Metazoa; phylum Arthropoda; class Insecta; order Hymenoptera; family Tenthredinidae; genus Rhogogaster; species Rhogogaster chlorosoma. The sequence goes on from OX101797.1 coordinate 28,349,853, forward strand.
TGTGTATGAATACGCGTTTGACGTATCTGGGCGCGAAAATTCATTTCCTTAATGCTGATTAACAATTTGTTTGCCTCTGTCTTTGACTATAAAGCCCTGCAGTTCTCCGTGCTCCATATATTTCAATATTCAGAAATACATCCCGTGAATTTTATCCTAATGGATTTCAGCTGGAAACTTTAGTCATTTTTCGTACAGAGGGATAAATTCCAGTTTTCGTTACTACTACTACTCGGCGGTAAGTAATTTGTCAAATTGCTTTTCATTTCCTTGAATATTTCTGATCCGTAAAAAAAAAGAGCGAATTATAAATGATCAGCAAACATAAATTTCGCAGAATGATTTCAACTTACGAATGCGAAAATTTAGTCAAACAAATAATATATATGCAAATATTATTCACGGTCGATCGTATTGTGGGCGTAGATTGAATCAAGCCAACTCGAATGTATGTAGATAATTCAGGTGATATTTGGAAAAGAGGAATAATTGACTTATACCCTATTCTCATCTTCTAAAGATTCGTTTTTCGTGTGTTCTGTTAATTGTGTGACTCGAGATGTTGAGGGTGAAACATGGAATGTGTTGAAAAAAGAAAACCAAGTTGACTCGGTTTCCGAATATTACTGCAGGTCCTTTATTCCATTCCTCTCTTCGATTATAGATAATGCGATGCCATATTGCTATATCTGATGAATATAAAATTATAGCTTCTGTTTTCCAAGTTGATTTTATGATCCTGTATTTCACACTACATTCAATTTCTGTCCTCCCTCCGCGACAACTATTCGTTCACCAAGTGAAATGAAATTCCGCAGATTCTAATTCGGCATTAGGAAACCCTTCTGAAAAACACTTTTCCTACTGTCATGAATGATACGCGTAAGGATTTAAAGTTACATGAATAGTGAGCTTCGAGTCGATCATTTTTACATCATCCAACACGAAATTGGTTTTCTTCTTCCCACCCGATTGGGGCTGAATGAATGGGGACGTGGGTTGGCTGCCGAGCTTGAAAGTATTCGACAAATTTAGTATCCTTATAACTTATGATTACTAAATTTCAAACACGAAGGTATAAACGTGTTAAAATAATAAAATTTCGAAACGATGGGACATTGAAATTGAACAGGTTGCAAGTTGAACACGCAGGGGCTTTGTCGAGCTGAGATTTCCCTCGTCTTCAATATAGTTTTGACTAGCAGTTAGAGTTTGTTCCGAGAACAATCTGTAACTGTAACAAGTTGACTAAAAACTATAGAACCGGGGGAGTAAGAAGTTTAATTGTATAGTTAGTGTCAACGTCTGAAAGTCTGTTCTGACTTTAGCGAGTCATGTTTTTCACCGTCAATCTTGCAACTAGGAAATTTCATCTACCCTACAATTTACACCAACTATTCTACAGACTCGGAAACAATGCTGCCTCGCACCTTGCTCATCTTCTCCCACCTCCCACTTCCTCCTTCTCTCGTATCTCTTATCTCTCAGTGCTCGTCGGTTCTCCTTTATGTCTCGATCAGCTGTCATTTAACAACCATTCCATACGTCGTAAACTGCTGAAATACTAACCGCAAAATCCCAACGAGTTTACGATCTTTGAGATATTGTAAAACCGATTTATTGCTGCTCACGTTTGCCTACTTCAAATGATGGCTGCTTGTAGTATCTTCGAATTTCACAGGCAAGATCGTATATCTCAACAGTATTCAGAAATTACATGCAGAATAAATATTGTACTATCGCCTAATTGGATATTGCACATGTTTTCGAACCAAAAAAAAAGAATGTGAAATGAATTAGGACTGATCATGACGTCAATGGAGATGAATAAATGACGAATATCGAAGACATTTAAAAGAAATTTTCAATGTTCTGGATTTGCCCATATAGTCAGTGAAATTTTCGAGGCTTTGATCCGATCTGAAAGTATGCAGAAAGCCACTTTCATTCCGTCACTCCTCAATCAAACTATGCCCTGATTCCTCGATATTGGTTAAAAAATGGAGAGTGAGAGAAGGCGAAAGTCCGATGTGTACGGGCGAGGCGTCGAACACAATAGGATTATGAGCTTAAAGCTTTTCAGCTCAAGGCCTCTTTTCAGACTTTTGTGAACGGTGAAGTTTCTACTTTGACTTTTCAAGCGACAATAATTAGAAATTATTACTCGTTTACCGTTTTCGACGAGGTAATATTTTCGTTTTGTATCTGGCTACAATATATCCTCAGGTGCAACGCACGGTGTAGCTCTGAAGTTTACCTGTCTTTCTTCGTTGCATTAAATTTCCACATGGCCTCATGCATACTTAAGCAACGTACATTCGCGAAAGTCTTTCGTACCGCGGAATAATGGAAGTTCACGGTGATTCTTGCGAGATTATACAAAAGAAAAACGAGCACAATCCGCTTTGCAAAGACCGCGCTCAAGTGAGCTTCGTTATTTGTAACTTAGTTCTTCTTTTTCCCTTACATTTCTTTCATACTTATTTATCATTTATTTATGTTACAAAACAGCAATGGAGGAGTGAGAAAATCCTCTCTTTCTTATTTAATAAAACTTATTTTTCACGTATAAAATTTACATTTCTATAGCCGAGATTCGGTTTCAGAGCAGAATCCCATCGCTCATGCTTTGTGGGCGAAAGTGTTCCGCATCATCGCATTGTCCGCTAAAAATCCACGTCCGTGTACACTTATTCGAATTCCATGTATCATCAATTCTGAAAGATTTGCATATCAAGTATCGCGAGAATAATTAACAGAACTGCGACAAGTTTTTACCACATAAACGTATAGTTTTCATTTATTCTGAATAAACGTTTTAGCGAGTGCTTGCTAATGGCGAATTATAACGGGACACTTTTCGAACTAACTCACTCCTCTAAGTAGGCTTTTCTATGCAGAGATAGGGCAGAGTTATAGGAAGTGAAAACTTATGCAGGAAGGAATACAATCGGAATATAGAGAAGGACGAAGAAATAGGGGTGAGAGTTCAGAGGGTTGTGAATTTTCTACAAATGGTAAGTAGCTAGCTGTTTAGGAAAACCGGTGATTAACGAGCTAGGCTTGAAAATGTTTATGGAACAGGGAAGGCCCGGGCAAAGCGGGTTGGCTAATTACATGATAACGAATAAAAGATATATTATAATTGAGAAGAAAAAATTACTAATTTATTCAGCTCTTTTTGGAAAATGTAATTAGCGATAAGAACAAATTAGAAAATTATCAAAATGTGATTAAAACCACTTCCAAAAACTACTTTAGTTCCATAGACGAGAAAGTTTTCCAAATTGTATACCGAATTGTGAATGGATCAAGTAGGTATACAATAATCCAAATTGTTGATTGAAACAAATCACCTTCCGTGATCTACCTACGCGCATATGTGCCTGGGTTTCCTTCGCAGAAATTTCCGAAAATCTATATATCGAGTAGGCATACGTTGCAGATATTTTATGACAGGATATTAGGCGAAGAGAATCAAGGGGTGAAAAGGATTAGGGATGTATCTGTGTGGGGTGGTAATATTCGGCAATATCGGGTTATTTATCAACCGATCGAATTAGAGAGCATAAAGGATGATATAATACCTATCGAGATAATTATTACAATTAATATTACCCCCATTAATGTCTTCATTTCGAAACTGGGGGGGCATAAATCATGCTCCAAAGCCCAAAACTGGACGTTTGGGGCAGAATCGCTCATAGCTCCCACAATATTATAACAGTGAACTAATTATCCCTAATTTTATCGTTTAATGAATTGAGTGATTAGAACAGCGAAATCAAAGCTTGAAAGTAGCAGATTTGGAAAACAGATTTATTTTGCGACGGCACCGTCTTCGTACTGAGAGAAATTTTCCTCTCGAACTTTCAGAATTGTTTACTGAAACCTTTGCTGCTTTTAACGTTATTTTTTTTTTTTTGGAAATAGTATATCGAATTTCTTTCTCTAAAAGCTCGAATCGGCTTTTCGACTGACTTGTAGACGTACAGCAGCAAGCGAAGGATGGTAGTATCTCGTTTTATCGTACCATTCGGCTTTGAGTGGGTCTAAGCTGTTTAAATTTGGATTGATAGTAAAAGATTTGAGTACGCTGAAGACATCTAGTACCTAATTTGCTAGAAATTTCCAGTATTTAGTTTCGAGCAAAATCTTAGAGCATGTACTTTAAGCATTAGCATTTTTCCACGGTAAGTACTTTAAGTATTATTATTCAAGTGAAGAAACTTGAGTACACTTGCTCATATACTCACTACAGCGCAGCAGTGTTTCGAGTTTTACGGTTATGAAGTTTGTTTGGATACAAGTTGAAGTTATTATGAACAGTATCCAGAATTAGGTTTCAGTGACTAATGAAAGCGCGTAGCTTACTGATATCGTTGATGAGGGTCGTTGCCGGATATTAATCAGGCGACACTTCGCCAGGCACCTTTGCTGCTATATAGAATAAATAGGAAATTCGAACTTGTAAACCAAGAGCCAGTTGAATTACGAACGAGAAAGCAGCCTCGGAATTAAATGATTCGCAAATTTTTCTTCATTTTACGGAACTTCCAGGGAAAACATATTTATAAGCATCATATCGGCATTGTTCTCTTTTACCAAATATTTATCAAAATTTTACGAAATGAAAGCTAATTTTTCATCCGTAATTAATGAAAAATAAACTGATCGTGAAAAAGAAAGAATTGTCAACGACAAGCGTTTTTTTATTTCGATTTTGGAGAAAAAAAAAAAAAATATATCATAAAATCGACGTTCATAATTGAAACATGTGTAATAATGAAATTCCTGAGGGAATTTATACGTCGAGAATATATGTAGGGCTGGGAGGATAAAGGGACAACAATTTTTTCACGTGTTTCAGAAGCTCCGCGTTAATTTGATAAAAATTGATGTAATAATTTTTCCTTGATTTCAACAAAATGATTGAGTATACCTGTACTACAGAAAAAAGAAAAATAAAATCTACGATATCTGTCTGTTAATGTATGATGTCGAATGTATTATTCGTATTTCAAGCACTCCACATTTGTTACAGTATCGATATTACAGAAGCGCATAGAAACGGAAGCTTCTTTCAGTGCTGCAGTGGATTCTGTATCGATTTACTCGAGAAATTTTCCGAAGAACTTGGCTTTATTTACGAACTAGTCAGAGTGGAGGATGGCAGATGGGGAACCCTGGAGGTAAATCAAATCACAATAGATACATAAAAAAGTGTATATATATTTTATAATAAATAATGAAAAATGTATATATTTCCAAGATAGTTCGTACAGAAATGCAAAATGGCGTTCGAATATCCTAGAATTAATGATTCAACGATTGAGTAGCTGAACTCTTTCTGAATGCACGCACAGCCTGACATAAAGAGGATATTGAAATTTTTGCTAATTTACCAGCATATTGTTCTCGAAACCGAAATGTGTCGGTTTTAATTTATATCTGATCGATCAGCCGATGGATAAAGTCATTGCGTATGATTATTTGGTCGATTACATATCGCGGGATCTTTATGGAGCTTAAAAATTCAAATTTGAGTTCATATTAATACCGAAAAGAGTCGGGAATGACATTTTTCGTAATTTATGAGGAATGAGAACGGTTTCGTTCCTTCGAAAAGTCGGTGGTATGAATAGGAAGTTTATTCTGCAATCAAATTTTATTATATCTACGTCGAAAGCTCTTTAATATGTCTTTTCTGCATTTCGGTTAGATGGTTTTTCAACGAAGTTGAGTTATCATAATCGATGAAATAAAATCAGCAGAGTATCCAACGACCCGTTATTTATTGTTTCAGTATCGCATTCGCGAATTTTTATTCTATCAGATATAGGTATACCTATGCTAAACAGAATTTCAATGAATCCCGAATATATATGTATGAGAATAGAATAACCTGGCTTTTCTTCGCTGACGACGAATCGACAAACTCTAAGCCACGACGTGCAGTGAAAAAGTTAACCGCGTGTACGAAACAGTACCGCAATTTTTTAACTTCGTGCTTTTTCATAGAATGGTAAATGGAATGGGCTGATAGCTGATCTAGTGAACCGAAAGACTGACATGGTAATGACCTCTTTGATGATAAATTCAGAACGAGAAGCCGTGGTCGACTTCACGGTTCCCTACATGGAAACAGGAATTGCCATTGTAGTTGCCAAAAGGACTGGCATCATATCGCCTACAGCATTTTTAGGTAAGCTACGACTTTTTGTGCTGATCACTATGATTTCGTTTGAATATATCCACTTTACGAGGCTTCCATCGTATATTGCATAGTCAACGGATCGACTGACAATTATAATCCCGCATGAACGCTGACTGTTTTTTTAAATAACGAGAAAACGAAATTCAGTTTAGCAATTTGCAACTTGTGTTGATCAGGATGCCAAGGATGAAGCTTCGCAGCTCTGCATGCTAGCTGTTTTTAATACATGCGTAATCGAGTAACTTTAAGAAATTGTAATGACGAATAAGTACAATGGTTAGCTTAAACTGAAGAACAAAAGTTCTGCCTATTCATTGCTGCATGTCTTTAGAACATCCCGAAAATCTCGATATACAGTCCAAAAAATCCAAGGGTCGATTTCACGCAGATGTAAGTAATTAGAACATCGACAACGATACTTCAACACTGAATAAATGAAATGCACTCGCGATGATAGTCGGGTAGATTCATTTTAATTTGCCACGGGATGCAAGAGGATTAAAAAATCATAGCAATCAATCGAAGTGATTCGAAGTGAAACATTATAATATGTTCTGTTTCGTAACGTCAAAAGTAGCAGGCGAAAATGCCCTCAATAAGACGAGATGCATTACAAAAAGCTTCGATCGTGTATTTTTATGGAAATTATTGTAATCGCTGGATCTCTCAAGCAAAATCTCTAATTTTCATGAAAACTATACCGTATTATGTCACGCATTGTAATTCTGAGTGACTTCGTACGTGCAGCTAGTAGTTATAATTTTTTTTTTTTCTTTCTTAAAATTTTTTCTAACTTCTAATTAATTTTTTAGTAATTTTGTGAAAAACTTTTTTCAGAACCATTCGACACCGCTTCTTGGATGTTGGTTGGCTTGGTTGCCATACATGCCGCCACGTTGATGATATTCTTATTCGAATGGCTATCACCCTCTGGTTTCGATATGAAGGTAAACCCTTCCACCGCTCCGCAAAAACTGGTACCTTTCATTTTGCTTCTTATATTAACTTTCCACGTCACTTCTATCTTCTACTCTCTATCTCTCTCTCTCTATTTCTCTGACAATGCGTATTCTACGTATCTATTGACCTCGTTGTTCACCTTTCAATAACCAAAACTATCCGTGTTTCCCAAATAAAAGTAGCGAACATTCTCCATGTAGTATCGTAGATTAAATTAACCGTTTCTTCGTATTCATGTTAGTTAATATTCTTTAGAACCGTAGCCCATAATGAGTAATCACATTCTCGGCCAACAATTCGACCCGATATCCCTTGCATCCAAGATCTAGCATGGATCGATTATTCATTCGTATCATACACCTTGTGACTTTCGTATATTTTGCACTGTTTTGACATTATAATTATACCTTCACAGTTCGTGATTCAAGTATCTCATTGTCTCACAGTTAACAATAAGTCTGACATTCACCCCACTGAACATTTCTCTCTCTCTGTTTCTCTTTCTCTGACTAACAGATTGTTTCGAAAGATTTGCTGCGACAATGTTTTGGATAGCGTCTGATTCCTGTTCACGTTTTGCTCTCAAGACACATGGACTATTTTGTCAATTTTGGGTAGTGGAATTATCAAATCCAAAAACTGCGATAATTATTGGCGCGTTGGCGATGAACAAGAAAAATTACAGATTTCGATATTCATGAAAACTTTTTGCGATTAGAAACGAACGAAACGTTTCGCACGATCGTTTAAAATTTTATCCCCATTTTCTTGTTTTCGTTTTTGTTTCTGTGTTTTTTTTTTCCTGTGACTGTGACACGACGCGATGTGGGGAAACGGATATTTGAGGCTGAAAAACGCACTTTGACTTCGTTCCAGTTGTCCGTGTCGCAGATCAACCCGTCGCCAAATCACCGTTTCTCATTGTTTCGGACCTACTGGCTGGTTTGGGCTGTACTTTTTCAAGCAGCCGTGCATGTTGACTCACCGAGAGGATTTACCGCGAGGTAAATCCCAAAATTCAAACGCCTATTCCACCGCCGAGCCAAGAGTTCAACAAGTAAAACGACCGGCACATATTCAAAGAATTTTTCATCCGCAAAATTCTCGCGAGTGTGAATGGAAAGTGAACAGTTTTAATAAACTGTTCTAGCATTGCTGCTAGTGAAATCTCTGCTAGGTCCACACCGCTTTGAATTGCTTTTGCAAAAATTCCGCTCTTTAGCTTCAAAGCGTAATTATAAACTTGTGATATCTTTATTCCGTTAATTTTTACTCTCATTAACGTATATTTTCGTCAATTTTTATCAAGGTTTATGACCAACGTATGGGCCATGTTCGCTGTTGTCTTCCTTGCCATTTACACTGCCAATTTGGCAGCCTTCATGATAACCCGAGAAGAATTTCACGAGTTTAGCGGCGTCGATGATCATCGTTTGGCCAAGCCATTCTCGCACAAACCAATGTTCAAATTTGGTACGATACCCTGGAGCCACACGGACAGCACGATAGCTAAATATTTCAAGGAAATGCACGCCTACATGAGGACTTTCAATAAAACTACCGTGTCAGAAGGCATCGAAGCTGTAATCAGCGGGTGAGTTGATTGACATTTAATACCCGAGCTGTTGTCACTTTTCCAATCATTTTTAACAAATTCATTGACTCTCATTGGAGCTAATTGATTTTCATTAATTTACAATCACTTGTTCGATTCACTTCGAGAAATTGGAACCCTCGATTCTTTTCACCGTCGTCAAACTCTTTTCAAAATCGATGAGCTGTCTTACCGAAGTCCTTCATTTTCCCGATAATCGACGAGGATTTTATACCGCTCAGTAAATGTGCTTTGGAGGAATTACTATGGGTTTTATTGTCGTGTGAAATTAATTTTCGAAGAAGATATTTTCAAACAACCAATTTTCTACCTAAATCCATCGCTATAATCATCACGTACGCTTTGCCTGTCTTTCCAATCGAAATTAGAAGCAAGACTTCGACACCTGAGATCCTGAGTATAACCCGAGAGATACGGGGCAAGTCTTTAATTAAAATCAATTCTGAATAAGAACAGCTGCTCAAAATACCCGCCGGTGATTCAGAAGTTCGAAAAATAATGTCGTGTCTTTTGGAGTAACGCCAAATTAGACTTTTTTGTGCCACTTGTCATTCATAGCGAAATTTTTTATTCTTATTTTGTCTTTCGCTGATATCTGGTCTGAGAATTGATTCGGGAAAAGCCGTAGCATCGTGTTTCAGAAGATGGATGTGTGATTAAGAAAGAAATCGTGGTTTCAACACCGTCCGGAATTTTAGCCATGGTATTCTCACCAAGCCATTTCACGAAGTTACGGAAACTTTTGAGCCGCAGATTTTACCACAACCGGTGAAACCGGGTATTGGAAAAGCAGTCAATATCTAATTAAACTTTATAATCCTCAAACTGCCTAACAAATTTCAAGCTGTGGTCAGACAGGTATTTGCTCTGAACCACATCAAAAGAAGAAAGCAATCATTATCGTAGGGATTCAATTCTTCGGTAATTGGTGTTCAGATGAATTATATGTATTCCATTAATTTTAGCTTCTTCTTTACTGACAGCTCTTTTCTCTCACTCTTTTTTTCCATCGATTTTACCCCGACAGTAAAAATTGGGCACGACTTGTTCGCAGGTCAATTAATGATTGGCTTTGAAGAAAGGTCATTAAAGATGATTAAACAAACTGTATACGAGATTCTTTCTACTACACACCGATTCATTTTTTTTTTTCAACGATCAATTAGAATTTCGAATATTCGGGAAGCATCGTAGATTTTTTTTGATTGGTTCTTTTCTAGTATTAAAAAAAGGTGAGAATCATTCTTGTCAAAGTCTTAGGGATTTGATTCTGATAGCTACAATTAATCGAATCGAGATATGATTGATGAGGTACTCATACATTTCATGTCGTATCATTTCATTCGCATTTACATACTTTCATTAGTTTTTTTTTTTCGTTACTTTATTCAAATAACGCTCAATTCTGCTGCGAAGTAATGGACCAAAACTGCCTTCCAGTTTCGCGAAGGGTTGGTACCTGTCCTTTGATAAAAACGTGTATTACATCTCCATATTAGCATACAAATGTCCGGGGTACTTTCGCAGAGAGGATCCCGTGTATAAATATACATACTCCGCGTTCTGTTATATGATAACGAAAGGTAATTTCAACATCGTTCTTAGAGACATGGATGCTTTCATCTACGACGGGACAGTATTGGACTATCTCGTGGCGCAGGACGAAGACTGCAGACTCCTTACTGTCGGGTCTTGGTACGCGATGACAGGATATGGTCTAGCCTTTTCTAGGAATTCAAAATACGTTCAGATGTTCAACAAACGACTTCTTGACTTCAGAGAAAACGGTAAATATCCTCAAAATCACCTATTCCCCGCTTTTTACCACGGTCTGAATTGGCTTCGAAAGATTTTCACAGCTCTATCTTATTCTCGGCATAAAATGAAAACAAATTCCGCATTTGATGATGAATGATTCGTCCGAGATCAAGGTATAGCTAATTTCAATTTGCTTTGGATTTCGACGAGTTTCTGTTCATCCACAGGTGACTTGGAAAGATTACGGAGGTATTGGATGACCGGAACTTGTAAGCCAGGAAAAGAAGTTCAGAAGAGCAGTGATCCTCTAGCCTTGGAGCAATTCTTGAGTGCTTTTCTTCTCCTAATGTGCGGCATTTTACTCGCCGCGGTTTTACTTCTTCTGGAACATCTCTACTTCAAATACGTCAGACATCATTTAGCTAAAAGTGACAGAGGGGGATGCTGCGCTCTTGTCAGTCTGGTGAGTCAACTTCGACTCTCTTCCATCAAAATCAAACGTATACCTATACATATATACATCTGATCTGTGTGCTGACAAACTTCCGAGCTTCTTAACGTATGAGAGTCTCTGGCAATTAACGTCCTAAGTGAATATTGACGAATCTGTTTGTTCAAATCTTCAGAAAATTGACGAAAAATCGACAATTCTTCTTTTATTCGGCAAATATGTATTTCGAAGCTCCGGGAATCTGTCCGCTCAAGGCTTTCGCGAGATTAAATTCGCACAGATTCCCGGCTAATTTTTTATTTCAAGCTCGATATTCTTGTCGAATGAAATTTTTGAAAACTTCTCATTCTCTTATTAATTCGTTGAAAATAACAAAATATTGTTTAACGTTTATTCAACTTGTGAATATATTATCGGAATTACAGAGTATGGGAAAGTCACTGACGTTCCGAGGTGCGGTATACGAAGCCCAGGACATTCTGAGGCATCATCGTTGCCGAGATCCAATTTGCGACACTCATCTGTGGAAAGTAAAGCACGAATTAGATATGGCACGGATCCGGATACGTCAGTTAGAAAAAGACCTCGAAGCTCATGGAATCAAGCCCTCTCAAGCCAAGTACGTTTTCTTACCTATAAATATTTCAAAGATATTCTATACCTACACATACGAAAATTTTGGTCGGATAAAATCACCGAAGCGATGCTAGAAAAATGACTAATTGAAACATTGAATATGGAAGAATTAGTGGTGAAATAAAAGACTTCGTTTTCGTGTCTTTGGATAATATAGAGCCACGAGGTATACTTTTACAGCATTATAGATTCCGATAAGAAGTTAGCTTAAAAAAATTTCAGGGAAGATATAGGCTGCTGTTAACTGTTAGGCGAATTTTTCTGGGAACTTTATAAAAAGGTAGATTTCGGATTTGTCTCTCTTTGTACAAATAAAATGAAAGTGAATGATTCAAATTCGGTCGTGGGTTCTTATTGGTAATAATTGAATCGAGGGTAGTTCGCTTTCTTAGACTTATGCTTCGCGCTGAATACCTGAAATACGTGAGACAGGAACAAAGAGATAAAGAATTTCGCATGATGCCATATAGTCACTTTCTGTATTTATTATACTATTATAATTTCTTAAGGTCGTAGCCTGCTTCATTTCATTGAAATATCGTTCAAAATTATTCTACATTGCACAGAATTATATAAGCTCTCAGATATCTTGATAGTGAGCAACGGCCTTAAGCTTAAGCCTACTTTCGATCACACTTAAAATTGAGTCTTGCTCGCACAGCATGTAACCACTTATATCCACTGATATAATTATATTATACTATATTATATTATATTCCTTTTTCTATCGTCCATACTTTCTATATATACTGTCGTCTGAATTGGCTTACGTAAATAATTGGTGATTTAAAATAAAGAACACTCAATGAAACACTGCCATTAAAAGGGTGTAAGACAACTATAGCTTGAATAATTATTATATCTTTAATTAACTAAGCTCAATGCTCAAACGTATGGAAAAAAAGAAAGAAAGAAAGAAAAAAAGTGATAATGGCGAGAAAAAGTCGTCGACGTTAATTAAGTATATTAAGAAATCATCAATCCTTACACCCTTCAACAAGATGCGAACTTTTACGTCGTCACGTAGAAAAAAGGCGTCGATATTGATTCTTCCTCTAATATCGGCCTCCTGGATTTTCAGCTTCGCAAAGGCATCGACTCTATAATTAAACCCATTCAATATTTTCGCAGAAACCAAAAAAAAGTCCGTCATTATAGTGTAATTTTTTTTTTTTCTTTTTTGGTTTTTGACAAAGCTTAGGGTTGTGCCGAAATCCTCATTCGTCGATGCAAACGATGGGTATTTAATGGAAATTAAATTCTTTATGATTAGTGACTTTTTTGCGAGTAGGTCCTAAGAAAAAGTGAGACAAAACCCAATCCAATCTCACGACCTCATCTCAAGGGTATCATCTTCGAGGATTTTTATTTTTTTACCCTTAAATTTCCTGTCTCGGAAGGACAACAACTAGGATCGAAATGTCACCACCAATCGATTGTTTCACTTACCTATCGGCAAAAATATCCTTCTGTTGATATAGAATTGAAGATTAAAAATGTCGATTCTCAGCATTTTACAAAATTGTTTTACAAGTAGAGAGATTTTTCCAATCCCAGCTACATTCTAGAATCCCCTGGGATTCGTAGCAATGCGTACGATTTTTTTATTCTATTTTTTTCTATTTCGTAGAAACCAATTTTTCCTTTTTTTTTTTTTTTTAATCAAGAATAGTTTCGTGAGGTGATCTTCACGCGTCGAAAAATTAACGTGAGTTTATCGATTTTTTGAATATTTGTCGAGATCCGAAATACTTGAATTTTTTTTAACCTTATAGATTGGCAAAGTGTTGTATAATTTCAATTCGAAACATTAACTGAATTTTTGTCTCCCCGGTGAGTTGTATCATAAATACCAGCAATTCACGATGTTCCAAATTTTTTCATCGAATACGCGATTGAATAAACATGGCGGTCCGCCAATCCCCCTGTCCATCCGCTTAACTCACCCTAAATGCATTTTAAATCACGGCTCGAGCCAGGGGAGAAAAAAGGAAATTACCCGTCGTAAGCGTAATGGGTTTTATTTGTTTCTATATAATCTATATTATTGCCTGTGTCAGTAAAATTGGTATATCCTACTATCGCTTCATAATTATCAAGACAAGTATAGGTCCCTTCACGTTTTTAATATCGGTTCACATTTCTATGAGGCTGACATCAGAAATCACAGGATCGTCATCCCCTAGTTCCGGAATGAAAATCTGTAAAACTAGTACTTCGTGGGCAAATTTTTTCTCATTTTCATTGCCCATCAAAGTACATCGTATGCGGATTTGTTTTATTGGTAATTCGATTCATGCAGCTAATAGGTATCGTATGAAAAGACAAACGAGGGGATGATATTCGGCGCCTTTTCTCTACCATCAAAATTACCACCATCACCATAACAACATATAACATATACCTATTCATAAAAACACAGTAAATTAGAGTAAAACAGCTGAGCTTGGTAATTTGAGCAATGTAACGATTTTAGGAAGTTCCCTGAAGTGGGGTTCAACTGTTTTGTCAAATTGTCCCGTAAACGTTTCTTATATCGAAAAATCGAAACGTGTGTTAAAAGGACTGAAAGAAGGAAAAGAAACGGTGTGAATTCAAATAACATAATTTCCTTATACATATAATGGAATATTTTCTTTTCTTTCGCGAATTTCGATACTTTAGCAGAAATTCTATTCAGAATAACTTCATATATAAAGTTATAAAGTTGCTATACGATTTTTTTAAAAATCCTTTCGCGACTCTGCAAAGACGTAGCTAGTTGTCTTCTTTTCTTGTGAAGCAGAAAAAAACAAATAAAATACCTGAATTGATAAAAATCAAATAGCTGGGAGCAAATAAGAGAAATTATTGTCACAAGCGAAAGATTTGATTGCGGTAAATTTTTGGGGAAAGAAAATGAAGCCCGAAACGAAAGGAAAGATCCCACAGGAAACGGAAATCAGATAATATAACGTGAAACGGGAAACAGGGGACAGGACATAAGGGTACGGTGGTGGGTTCACTAGGAGCCGGTTATATGAGGCGGTAGAGTAGGTAACAGATCGTCATCGGGTTCTTTAAGGAGGAAACCGGGAAAACTTGGCTGGTGGAGAGGATGTCTCCCGACAACGGACCACTCCCACCCCCACCCTCCGTTCGCGGTGGAAGCCCCCCACCCGCTACCCCCGTACTTCGATTCGTAAGTTGCCAGCCTAGAAAAATCCACGACGAAGAAATTCAGGGAAGAAATTACCCTGAGTGAATTTTTTTCCCATTATCCGGTGGGCCGGGGTTGAAAAATGATTTCGAGTAAGAAATTATTTGGTTTGATATAAAACCACCTCAAAAACAGAAAATAAAAAAATAAAAATTGACTCAAAATTCGTGCTCAAATCAATTTTCATTTATTTCGAATAATTGGCTGTTTTTCTACATAAATCTCAGGTAATTGGATTTCAAGGCGGTAGAAGTGATTATTGATAATTCTTCAAGTCGCGATTTGAGACAAAATCGACCGAGTTGACTCGGGGCCCGTTTGCATCCACCCCTTAATTTCAAGTAAAATAATGGCTGTGGAATTAGCAGAATTAATTCTTCCCTGTATTTCTCGGATTAAAACGTCGTGCTCAAAGTTATGGATGAATGATGTCGCATATGTGTATCGTATGTGAGTGATATCTCGTTTTAAAGAAGCAAAGTTTGCTTGCGAAATTTCGAGTCCAAATAAAATAGAAATGAAATGATTTTGAGCTCGATGGGATGAATCTGAATTACGCTTACAATTAATACTATATAATACAGTATAACATATGTGATAGATTAGCTGCTTAGCTTTTAGGCTAGAAAGATGTATGTACATACATTTTGATAAGAAAATTTAATCGCATGGCATGCAAGTTCGGATGAAACAAAAATTGAACGTGAATTAATATATTGTGAGTTTAATTATATTTACTGACAAAATTTTCTATCAAATATATACCTGATCATCATGCTTTTCACAGCTTATCGAACGTACATACACGAAAGCTAACGATTACCTGCATACAGTCATAGGTATACATGAATGTCAATTGTATTGTGGTTGGATAAATCTTTGTCAAATTGCATGACGAGAAAGTGCAATCAAGAATGTGCTTGCAGGGCATTGCGGGGATCACCCACTGCTAAACGGACAATGAAATTTATGAATAAAAAGTGGGTTACTCCGAAGCGTTGACTGTTCCGTAATTTTTAGATTTTTTCAAAATTTTGGAATTTTGTTATTCTCACAAGTGAATATTGATAATAATACACAATATTCGGGCGGATGAGAACAGCGCATGGAAATGTTTATGGAAATTCTAACGATGTCAGAATTCTGACGAATATACCGTATTTAATATATACTTAAATAACGATCAGCAGGAATGTCGATTATCTGTTTTCTTTCCTTCTTTTTTTAAATTAGATTCGTCGACGCCGTCGAAGTCGCCAGGCCAAGGGATATGACAAGGAATCACGTGGCGAGCACAGAATATTCGGAGAGATTTCTTCCCACGGAAATTTATAGGTAATGTTTCTTTTGTGCCATTTTTATTTGGCGAACGGTATTCAAAGGTCCTGATTATGAAGGGTGCGATTTTTTTCGACGATTTGATAGATCGTTTATGTTTGTTATTAAGTATTGGAAAAACGTTGTATAACTGTCGAAAGAAATCCGATAACTTTAAAGCCAGGACCCTCCCATCTGTATTCGCGAAGATAGATCAATTTCGATGAAAAGTAATAGCGAATTGTCGCAATCTAGGATTTCCGACGACAGAACGGCGGCGAGGACGGAGATCGCAGAGATGGAAACAGTTCTGTGATGTTAAAAAAAAAAGGAGAGAAAAAAAATGTATCATCATCAAACCAATCCATCGACAACACTTGTAAATAATATAAAGACTATTATATATATATATATCTAAACTGAAAACGAATTTGTCTGAAATTATTGTGCTTTTACCAAAAAAAAAGTTCACAGAGATGTTGGGTTATCGAAATTTATTGATAAAAATTTAGAATATAAGTTTTTTCTAGACACTTAAAATCACGTTAATAATCATGAATTACTATAATTATACCATTTACAAAATGAACGAATAAATGAATATATATATACATATATATACATATAAATTGAATTAAATGAAAATAAAAAATAAAAAAAAATACCTAAATAGATGAAATAAAAATAAAAAATCAACTCGTTAAAAAAAAAAATAATAAAATAAAATCATTTTAATATACGCTGCCGAAGATAACCCTCCACCTCGTAACTTTATCTGTATATTAAAAGTACGTCCGTATGGAACAGAGTGCCAATAAAATTAGGGGTTGAATTTCATTGACAGGAGATACTATTGTTTATTTCTGTAATATGAGAATAAATTGATTGAGAAAGTTTGCAGTTATTTCTATCCTCATTTCTTATTGGCATTCTTATCGGTTTTCTGAAACAACGTTTACATATGTATACCCTCACATAGGACCGTATGTATTCAAAAGCTATTATGTATATCATGATAAGACCGGGATCGTAGATTTTCAATCAATATCCTGCACACAGTCGGAACCAATATATATATATATACCTATGATATATTAATTAACGAAAAAAAAAAAAAAACTTAAGCGTAGATAGGCACCAGCAATGCAATACCTATATAGTAATTCAATGGTTTGTAAAGGAATAATGTATTTCTAAGTACTTTAATCAGAAAAATGAATATTCATGTGACAGAGAATTTGAAAAAAAAAATTAAAAAAATAAAACTAATAATAATAATAATAATAATACTGATATTAATATTACTAATAGAAGAAAGAAAAAAAAAAAAAAAAACAATACACTACTAAACTAAACTATCCGATAAAATTGATGTGTATTATACTAAATAAATATTAAATTTAAATATATGTCAGATAATATTATCATGATAACACATAATATATAGGTATATAAGAATAAACTGTGAAATATTCTAAAGTTTACTTTGAGGACGTCGTAACATATGCTCAACTACAGAAATTCGTAATCTGTAATCGATAAAACATTTATTTAATTTGTATTCAGGTGTTTTTTTTTTTTTTTTTCTTCTTTTTTTTTTGCATTGATAATTATGTATAATTATTTTTTGATGGAATTAGATACGGTACAATACAGTCCCTTAGAGCGGAAAATAATACGCAGCTTAATCGTTTGAATATGAACGATGAATTTTTTAGAAATTATTGAAATTATTTTTTTTTTTTCATTCGGTGTCAAAACGGGATTTCTAATGGTTATTGAAATAATGATATGTTACAGAGTTTGAGGGTATATAACGCTGTATATATATATATATATATATTTCGGCATTGTACGTAACATACCTAAACTATATAATATACATACCAAAGATTTGAAACTTATGTTAATTTCTCTTCCATATCTAAAAATCACGAAGAATTTTTGTCTGCAAGAGAGAAATGAGGCCAAAGCTATATTGTGTAGGTATATCGGTGAAATATATACCAGTTTGTGCAAAAGTTTATCCAGCCTTTGTTTAAATTAATTATTCCTATTATTGGGTCGGAAAAAAGTATGACGAATGACTAATTCCAAGGAGGATAAGTTTTTGCACTATTCACGGTATAAATTATTATACCACGAAAATTCAAATTTATGTACTGTAGCCGTAAGCGAATGCAAAATGAGATTTTAAATATGTTGTTATCGGAGGAAATGTTGTTACTGTTGTTGTTAAAGATAATAGTGTTAACTTGTTAAGTCAAATTTATCTTCGCTGCATATATATATATTATATATAGATATATTACATATATAATATATATTATATATACAAATGGCGTATTTTTAAGCTTACGCATATTATCACATGATGTAAATTTATTGCTGCCAGTGACGTATCCGAAATTTCTTCTGATCAGAGGGTAAATAATGAAATGTATAAATTTGGGTAAAAATGGAATACGAATATCTTTAACGTTAACGTGGCTGCATAAAATATTCATTCATTAATTTCCTACCCTGCGGATACGTCACTAATCTCTACCTCTGAATCTATATCCTATATTATTCCTAATTGTTCCTAAATTATTATTTAACTTTCGCTAAATTGTATCTATACCAAGGCATCTATTGGCCATTGGTATCTGAATGCCGATATTTTTCTCTGCGAGATAATACCTGAATTTACACACATACTGACGATGATTTTTCGCAATCATCGTACGGTAAATATTCGGTAAAATTATAGCGAAGCTCAATTCCGAAACAACGTTTCAGTATTTTGAGCTTTTGCAATATAATGTCAAGAACGATGGCACAGTATGACAAAAGGGCGCAGAATTTGTTGAAAAGTTTGGTTTGAGAGTAAAGCTTCAAATTTCAATACTAGAGAAACGTCCCCTAACGATTTTCGGATAATTTTACCTTTTTTGTGTGCAAAATCGAAACGTCTTATCCGCTGAGTTTACAGACAGCAGAAGTTGTACTGATAAGGCAGCTCGCCAAAGCGCGATTTGCCGTCGTAAGCTTGCAGAAAAAGTATTCTGGAAGCTCTGGCAGTACCAGAACGTTATCGACTGTAGATCGAGCAGTGATTATAATTTGCCAAAGTCTTGTTTAATAAGATTGATTATCGTGTTTAATTAAAAAGGGAATTGAAAAGCAAAATAAAATAAAATGAAATGATATGAAACAAAATATAATAAAATAAGAGAAAATAAAATACTGAGACAAGTTATGAAATGAATTACAGAAAATTATCATGTACTAAATATTTACATATATAGGAATAACTTGAACTATACCATATATATTTTTTGTTAAATAAGAAAATCATTCTGTATGTATATTTCACTGTGAGTGTCCTGCATCCTCGTTGAAACTCCGGGCCAAATAACTAAATGATGATTGATCATTTTTTTTTTCAGCGAGGATATTGTTCAAATTATTGGCTCTGGGATGCTTCCGTAAAGTAGGAACCAATGTGTGTGTTGAAAAAACAAAATCAAAAAAAAAAAGAATTATAGAACAATTGTGCGAGCTTCCATAAAAAGAAAAGTGATTGGATACGGTACTGTGCATGCTAGTTTTGCATCTTTTTTTCATAAATCAAATCAAAACTTGACGCAACCACTCGGCTGATGATTAAAATAAATTTGAATTCCATGGAACGATAAAATACTATTGTACCTTATTCGCAATCAAACGATTAATACGTAGAAAAGAAAGAGAAAAATGAATAAAAAAATAAAAAAAGCTATTCAAGATTAGTAAGCACGTGCGATATCTAACATTTTAGTTTTCTAATTTCAGCTTGCAGAGCTTTTAGCGTTGCTTCTTCGTGTGCTTTATTACGTTTGACTATCCCATAATTATTCCTACTTCTAGAACCTAATGTAATCTCTAACTCTTGTAACCTATTATATCTTCAGGCCCTTACTCTGTCCAAATTCTATAATTACAGCCGAGACTCTTTCCATCGCCGACATAGGTAACAACAAAATTCCCATTTCTTCATCTCACTGTTATTTTCGAAAAGTAAAATTCATTCAACCAGATCCAAAACGACAACGAACGCTCTCATATATCCTATAGAAATATACTATTATATCCTACTGTTCGATAATTTTTTTTTTCTTCAACAATAAAAAGATTTTCACGTATGAAATTATCGACACGTAACTAAGTTATCAATGCGGTTCAATAATATAATGATTTAGGGTTTTTCTGGTCAACTCGTGTTTGGGCCCTTCTTACCCAGAAATCATTTTTTTCTAACATCGGATGTTCGATAAGAGTCAAAGCTCCTTAGAAACCTATATACCTTACCAAATCCTCGTAATTAGTAAATCCCTAGCGTAGCTTAGGTATACCTTATTAATTATAGAAAGTAGATGACAATTATGTGCCCACCAAAATGTTGCTGTGACGTCATTATTAGATATATGAGTATGTCTACTTAATACCCGTGTCATCGTGTATGTATACTCGTGTATTATTGTACATAGCCCTTATTAGCGTGAAGGTATTGTATGTATGCCTGACCTATAGACTCATCCTACCCAATTCTAAACTATTCAAATCTACCCATTATAACCTTGTCTAAAAAGTATAACTATCGACTAAAATTTACATTACCTTCATAAACGATCAAACGAACATTAAACTAGATGGCATTAAAATAAAAAATTAAAATTAAAAAAATTAAAAAATAAACCATATATTATGTATGCTTTGAAGAAATGCAGAATATAGAATATATAATATGGAATAGCTGATAAATAGCTGATTTTTTAAATCATTATTCAATCGTCAAGTATACATGACTTTTAATTAACTCAATTGAAGAGAAAAAAAAACAACAACAAAAAATGGAGAGAAAACGAATGGAATATTTTTTCGGTGCATACAAATAATAGGCTTAACAAAAAACACCCCATGGCATGTGATTGTACGTTGTTCCGAATAAAAAAAAAAAAATTGTTGTTTTGTATATAATTGACTTTCAATTAACTTGAAAAGATTAAACTGACGTAGACACTTTGATGCAATACAACTTTGGATAAATTTATCTTATTAATCAACTATGAATAAGAATAAGAATGACAATAAGATATACCAATGAGATACATGATAATCGATTATAAACTAGTTAAATTTGCTTGAAAATTATTTTTCACAATACTCATTCTTGCGATAGCTACTACAACTTTTATCGACATTAAATTGACAGAAAATAAACCCAACTTTATTAAAAATCGTTATTTTAACTTTACAGATTCGTCTAGATCAGGTAAGTTCAGAAACATACTTCATGATTTTATTTTGGTACAATAATTGCGATTTTTACGTATTGTCATTTTTCGTTGACAAAATGCTTCGTTCAGTCATTCAGCAAATTTCCCAGGCATGTGATATTCACTGTATGTAAATAATACACCGTAAACAAAGCTTCAAAAATCTCAGGATAGGTACGTACAGTCGGGCTTCTCGCTCGCTCGAAACATGAGCGGGTTTCTCAATAAGAGCGCTTCGACTCTCCGCGATTCTTCGCGTTGGTATAGCGCGAAGCGTTTGTTTCGTACATGTACAATAATCAAACTTTGCCGAAAGCTCTTATTGAGAAGCCCGACTGTATATTATTTCCAACGAACAATTTGCTTCCTTTCGCATTCAACGTCGAACTCTCGTTCAGTTTAGTCCTTTAGAATTTCTACAGTTTAGACAGTAATTCAAGTATAAATTTTGTCCGAAAAATCGATAAGCTTTAGATGAAAACATGAAGGAGAATGAAATGAGATCCTAACAGAATGAGTAATATTGCGAATATTGTTTGCACGTTATTAGTCCGAATATAATGACTTATTTTTGAAAAATATGTAACTCGATTTCAGATAGATACCTACGTGAAATTATAGAATATTAGATACTTATGTGAACTTGCAATATAAAATATTCCATCAATGAAAAGAACTTGACAGTCAAATTTTAGATTCTTCTACTTGCCAGAATCGCGTTGGGCAGTTAGAAAACTAGGGAGTGTGCTGAGTGACTAAGCGAAACCAGGCATTCGAAATAATGCTCTTTTTGATGGGTCATTCATCTATTTGCTGGCAGTTCGCTAACTGACAAATTCTTCTAAATGCCCACGACATATACATATACATATACGTAGTACTAGGTTCCGGACAAAAAATTGAATCTAGTCAATAAAATCGATTAGTTGAAATCAAAGAGCAAAAATTATTTCAATAAAATTCGATAGGTAATTGCAAAAAAAAAAAAAAAACGAGTCCCTATCGGTGCAACTATAGCTAAGATACCTATGTAGGGGAAAGGAAAAAGAAAGTTAAAACTGTAAAGACGGAGACCAAGAGAAATAAGATTGAAGAAATATCACAAGACTAGCGGATATTGCGCGAATCGTAAAAGCTTGATATATGCAACGTCGGGATATCCAAGTCGTCAATTTTTTCGACATAAACAGAAACGTGCGTTTTATTTTTTCCCTTTTTTATTTTTAGTATCGTGGAAGTCTTTTAGTTTATTGGACGACGGCTTTATGGTCGTGTCATAAGTTCCAAAATTATTTTTATCGCTCTGAACGGATCAACTCTTTCGGTTTTAGGTATAATAAAAAAAGTAGATGATGAGAAAGTGAGGGATTATAATATGATATGAGTAAGTAAAAATCCGTATAGATATATTATACAGAAAATTGTAACTCCTGAATACCAACGTCATCGCTAATATTCGCAAATTTTTAGTTCTTGTCGACCACAGTATAACGTAGATTGTGAAAGATCTCAGTGATAACAAAGCAACTAATATCCAGCCGACTGTGCGAAATTAAATTGGCAAAAACAACGGGGGCAGTGGTTTCGATAATTTGCAATAAAATAGGCAATTATTTTCATGCTACAAAAATAAAGGTATGAAATGTTTTCAGCTGTACAAGCTGTATATTGCAGCATGTATATAAACGGAGTAGGAAATACGTTCATTATACTTTGTTCGAACATTAATTAGCTGAAGTTCATACTTTTATAGATAAATTAATAACTGCAGAGAGAATTCAGTGCGCCGTTATAGAAAAAACTTTGTTGGCTCATTGTCATATACGAAAGTGTAGTCTGTTGCATAAAGTTTCAACTAGGTCAAGGAATATTGGCCTGGGTTCATTTAAGCAATTAATAATATAGGCTTCCGATCTCGAGACACTTTCAAGCTGTGCCACGAGTGAACAATGCAATCTTTCTGAACGTATTATCTCACGACTTACTATCGAATATTGAAATTGCTTTAATGACAATCCCTGTTTAATTCTGAACCGAACAGTAAAACTACATTGAGTAATCGAATAGCTATACGTTAATGAGTGTCGGAAAATTTGGAATGGAATAAAATCTTTATATATTCGATCAAGATCAAATCGGATATGAATAAAATGTAAATTGATATTTTTTTAAGCACGAGTTCACTCCAGTCATCAATCTTGACGGTTCGATTAATTAAAGGACAAGCAAATATCGGTAGGCAAATATTCATACGACCCTCCACTCCAATCTCGTTAAAGGAAGTACACAAGATGAATAAGGGATGGTATTTGCTTGTACTTGGCATACGGTCAAAGTCTGATTATTATTATATCGTCCTCATTTAGCAATTAGTTAAAGCCTAATAATCAAGGATAATTCTACATACAGGGACTTTCTGTGGTGGCGGCACAGTTAGTTCCATTAGCCACCGCCACTACACACAAGCTCGCTTCGTCCATGTGACAACCGAAGACTTCACGCTTATGGTTGCTATACTCTTTGCTCTGTTCAAGCTGCATCATTCTTTTTTTCGGTTGGTATCCCTGGCACACGGACGAAGCGTGCGTGTGTTTGATGGAACTAGCTGTGCCGCCACCACAGAAAGTCCCTGTATATCAACCTGTATAAAACCGACGTCCTACGTCTCTGACTCAGAATTGGTTCAATTCTTCCACAGGCTTATCCTCATGAATTGTAAGATACCTGCTAAGTATCAAGAGACTTAGAGTCTTTGGACCCGCATGAGAGCTTCACGCGCCAAGTACATTTCAACGAAGTGCTGGAAGACCGATGTCTCTTTATCACAGCAACTTAATTTCGGCACAGTGGGGGGTTCAGGAATAAGATCTTCGTTTCTGGTATCACTTGTTGCGTACGAAATACATTAATTTAATAATAAATTAATTTGATTAAAAATTTTCAGAAAAATCGATTGGATCAAAAATGACCGAAATAAATTATTTGCCGAACTGGTTTCGGATTCGAATGAAAATAAAAATGTCATAGACAATTTCACTTATCTTTCGGATTTCCTTCGTATAAATAACGTCAGGAAGCCGGAACAAGTCGGTTTAAAAAAATTAAGAATGTACCCCCGGTTTTTATTTTGCGCCGAATACTGAAAGGTTATACTAATATCATCCAAAAAGCACCTCTGGTGAAAAAATCTTTCGCCAAGTACATATTAATGTGATCGTTACTTAAAAAAAAGCCCAGAAATAATTACCTACAATTATTATTTTACACAAAAGTTCGTCCCTCGTAAAGAAAAAAAGATTCGAAATCAGATGCTACTGTAAAGTACTTATAACATATTTACTTTTTCTCAGACAGAAACACGCGAAAGAAAATAAAAATAATTAGTGGTACTTGGCGGGTCAATATTTCCCATATCTACAAGAGGCCTGTAAAGTACCACTACCTCCAATTTTTTTTTTTTTTTTTTTTTTCAGCTTGGTGGTAGCGTCTGATTTCAATACTTTTTTGAAGGAGGTGGATGAGGACATGGATGTATTTGGCGCACGATTTTTGCACAAGACATGTTTTTTGTCTTCTTCAATATCCACGGAAAATCAACAGAAAAAGATTCTTTTTGTTTATAGTCTTTTGAGTCATTCGTTAGATTAAAGTTACATTGTGGGGATGATGTGGAGGATTTCCATACTTGGATCTCGCACCATGTGGAAATTCTGCACTCTCAGCCTAACAAATTTTTTTTTTCAAATACATAATCAAGTATCACACATATGATACTTATTTCATATAATGAGAATTAGGAATCCAAAAACTACTTAAATAGTCGTTCTTAATCCCAAAGTAAATAATAAAATATATATCGAAAAACAGCCCCCCCCCCCCCCCCCCCCTCCTACAGTTCTTTGAGCGAACTCTACACCCTGAAATATGTTGAATCGCCGGCACTAAGTCACATTATCAACAATAATCTTTCTGTTACAGTTTAAAGAACTATCGTCACAGTACGGACGTCTCTCTTCAACAAGGATTGGGTTTTGCAGCGAAAAAGTGTATACATTGAATTCAATCTTTCTGAATTTAGTTATCTTAGGGTATTATATCATTGTAGTACAAATGTAGTTTCTATTGTAATAACTTATGTTTTACATATGCCAGGGATCGATAAAATGATTCAATCAATTGAGATGTATACATGTATCGATACTGTTATAATAAATATCCAAATGTGTCAATAGCTTCGTAATTTTTCATTTTTTCCTTGCCCAGACTTTTCATTTCAGGAACGTTAGGGAAATAGGATGAATGCATTCTCAACTATTTGAAAATTTGGCACACCTCCTTACTTCAGATGTCCTGATACGCGGAGCATTTTTCGACTCCAAAATGATTTTAACTCGGAATAACGCTAGTACACATATATATAATTACATAAATACATACAGACATACTTGAATACGCGACATACGCGTATGCATGCCTGTATCTATACACATATCTTTTTTCCCGGCAAAATTTCACTACACCTCCTCGACCCAGATGTTCTCCTGATATCGAAAGCATAAATTTTTCGAGTTGAAATCCTTCTAACTCCGAAAAATGCCAGTAATAATTAAGTATAGGTATAGAGAGGCATAGAGAGACGTATGCATGAATGAATCAATACACATATCCTTTTTCGGCACACCTCCTTGGGTCAGATGTTCTCCTGATACCAGGAGCAGAAATTTTGCGAGTTAAAATCCTTCTAACTCCGAAAAATGCTAGTAATAATTGAGTATAGGTATAGAGAGGCATAGAGAGACGTATGCATGAATGAATCAATACACATATCCTTTTTCGGCACACCTCCTTGGGTCAGATGTTCTCCTGATACCAGGAGCAGAAATTTTGCGAGTTAAAATCCTTCTAACTCCGAAAAATGCTAGTAATAATTAAGTATAGGTATAGAGAGGCATAGAGAGACGTATGCATGAATGAATCAATACACATATCCTTTTTCGGCACACCTCCTTGGGTCAGATGTTCTCCTGATACCAGGAGCAGAAATTTTGCGAGTTAAAATCCTTCTAACTCCGAAAAATGCTAGTAATAATTAAGTATAGGTATAGAGAGGCATAGAGAGACGTATGCATGAATGAATCAATACACATATCCTTTTTCGGCACACCTCCTTGGGTCAGATGTTCTCCTGATACCAGGAGCAGAAATTTTGCGAGTTAAAATCCTTCTAACTCCGAAAAATGCTAGTAATAATTAAGTATAGGTATAGAGAGGCATAGAGAGACGTATGCATGAATGAATCAATACACATATCCTTTTTCGGCACACCTCCTTGGGTCAGATGTTCTCCTGATACCAGGAGCAGAAATTTTGCGAGTTAAAATCCTTCTAACTCCGAAAAATGCTAGTAATAATTAACTATAGATATAGAGACGTATAGAGAGACGTATGCATGAATGAATCAATACACATATCCTTTTTCGGCACACCTCCTTGGGTCAGATGTTCTCCTGATACCAGGAGCAGAAATTTTGCGAGTTAAAATCCTTCTAACTCCGAAAAATGCTAGTAATAATTAAGTATAGGTATAGAGAGGCATAGAGAGACGTATGCATGAATGAATCAATACACATATCCTTTTTCGGCACACCTCCTTGGGTCAGATGTTCTCCTGATACCAGGAGCAGAAATTTTGCGAGTTAAAATCCTTCTAACTCCGAAAAATGCTAGTAATAATTAAGTATAGGTATAGAGAGGCATAGAGAGACGTATGCATGAATGAATCAATACACATATCCTTTTTCGGCACACCTCCTTGGGTCAGATGTTCTCCTGATACCAGGAGCAGAAATTTTGCGAGTTAAAATCCTTCTAACTCCGAAAAATGCTAGTAATAATTAACTATAGATATAGAGACGTATAGAGAGACGTATGCATGAATGAATCAATACACATATCCTTTTTCGGCACACCTCCTTGGGTCAGATGTTCTCCTGATACCAGGAGCAGAAATTTTGCGAGTTAAAATCCTTCTAACTCCGAAAAATGCTAGTAATAATTAACTATAGATATAGAGACGTATAGAGAGACGTATGCATGAATGAATCAATACACATATCCTTTTTCGGCACACCTCCTTGGGTCAGATGTTCTCCTGATACCAGGAGCAGAAATTTTGCGAGTTAAAATCCTTCTAACTCCGAAAAATGCTAGTAATAATTAAGTATAGGTATAGAGAGGCATAGAGAGACGTATGCATGAATGAATCAATACACATATCCTTTTTCGGCACACCTCCTTGGGTCAGATGTTCTCCTGATACCAGGAGCAGAAATTTTGCGAGTTAAAATCCTTCTAACTCCGAAAAATGCTAGTAATAATTAACTATAGATATAGAGACGTATAGAGAGACGTATGCATGAATGAATCAATACACATATCCTTTTTCGGCACACCTCCTTGGGTCAGATGTTCTCCTGATACCAGGAGCAGAAATTTTGCGAGTTAAAATCCTTCTAACTCCGAAAAATGCTAGTAATAATTAAGTATAGGTATAGAGAGGCATAGAGAGACGTATGCATGAATGAATCAATACACATATCCTTTTTCGGCACACCTCCTTGGGTCAGATGTTCTCCTGATACCAGGAGCAGAAATTTTGCGAGTTAAAATCCTTCTAACTCCGAAAAATGCTAGTAATAATTAACTATAGATATAGAGACGTATAGAGAGACGTATGCATGAATGAATCAATACACATATCCTTTTTCGGCACACCTCCTTGGGTCAGATGTTCTCCTGATACCAGGAGCAGAAATTTTGCGAGTTAAAATCCTTCTAACTCCGAAAAATGCTAGTAATAATTAACTATAGATATAGAGACGTATAGAGAGACGTATGCATGAATGAATCAATACACATATCCTTTTTCGGCACACCTCCTCGGGCCAGATGTACTCCCGATTTTTCGGCGTGATATTTTTGGCAATTGTACCATCGAAAATCGCTTGTACAACTTCCAGACAAATGACACCGTAAAAAAGGCATCAACTGCTAGATTTTTCGTTACTGAATTTAGTTCCTCACTCATCTAATAATCGGCGCCACTTTTCAGTCTTCCGGAATAGATTTTTTGTTTTTTTTGATCGAAATTCACCAGAAAGCACATCTGCCATATTATATGCAATCTCAAGTTACAAAATCACAGGAATGGTTTGCGGGTCGCATACAATAAGGCGTACTAATGTTTGCGGCAAACGTAGTTGTTTAATTTAACTACGA
Source organism: Rhogogaster chlorosoma (assembly GCA_944452935.1). NCBI lineage: Eukaryota > Metazoa > Arthropoda > Insecta > Hymenoptera > Tenthredinidae > Rhogogaster > Rhogogaster chlorosoma. The sequence continues at coordinate 28,378,584 of OX101797.1, forward strand.
AATGGCGATACCGTTTGTCACCCCGTTCGCCAATTTCATGATTTCAAACACATTGTAAACGCATTCAATTTTTACGATTTTCCACTTATGGGCAAGGAAAGGATGGGGGAAACAAGTTCAATAATTATTCACAAACGTAAGGGACATGTTATAACGAATGCATCAATTTATTATAAAAATACATGATTATTGGATAAACAATCTTAATACATGATTGTTCAATCGTAATACATCATATCTAATATATTTCAGTACCTATCGTATGTACATTATCTGAAAATTGGTTGTAGATTATACTATTGTTCAGATAGCTATTAGTTTATGGATGACTATTACAACGAATTTGTTAAATTTCGATATAATTTTCATTGAAATAAATACGATAACTATTTACCCGATTGCGACTGTTTACTTCTGTTATATACACCTACCCCGACCCCTAGGGCCACCCTTTCTGCAGCACGATGTTAAATTAACTGAATACATGTAGTCTGTAGGGTAAACTAAATTCATCCACGCGGTTGGTTGAACATGGCCAACATGTTTTATTTATCATACACAAATATGGGTAATCGTGAATCTGAGTGAAGTAACGTATATGTACTGAGAGGAAACCTCGGCGAAAATTACAGATCTAGCTTGTTATAGTTACAAAGACAATTTCACGGCAGCAAATAAATTATATATTTTCTATCCCTAACAAAAATGATTGGTTGTTTTTTTTGTTAGTTGACTCAATTGAAAAGAACACGATATCATTAAGAAAATCTTTCCCAACATATTTCTAACTTCTTCGCTGCCAGTTACATTCGATGAGTAAATAGTTTTTTCCGTATGTTTTATGACAGCGTAAAAATGTTCATCTCGTATAGCATATAGGTATAGATCCAAAAAACGTAGAGGGTCTAGACACAAAAAAAAAACTGCTACGGCCGGAGAAGAAACATCCAGCTTCTCCTAACTTTTTAAGCTATATATTGATGGTCGAAAAAAAAAGAAAAGAAAAAATGTCTCCTGAAAGTTGCGTAGTATAAATAAGCGGACGAATTTTTCCTCGAGAATTTGGCTCCTCTTGATGGTTGGAAAAGTGGTAAACTGCGATAAACCGTCTAGAAAACAGTAGCGCAAAGTACGATTAAAAAATGTACAGGCTTACGTGTAGCTTTGAATTTACATGTGACAACGTTTTCTATTTGTTTGTGACGGAAATTTAGCTTTACAACCCTTATGACCAAAAAGAAAAAGCAAAAAATGTTATTCTATCTAAATACTATTCTATTTGTACCTAGTACAGACCCAGTCTCAAAAGGTTGGAGAATCGTCATTTGACTAAGAAGAAGTCTTGTGTATTTTTCACTCGTGAGACTTTAATACCAGAACCATCGAATATTGGCTGGGTTTAGATCGTATAGATGAAAACGATCCCCATCTCTGACCTTTCGAAACCCACCCGATTTTTATTATATGTAAATATCTTGACAAACAAAAGGAAGGTTGTCATATGAATGATAAAAATCAGTGCCCAAATTCTACTCACATGAAACGACTCTGATGAAATTTTCCACGGAATAGGATAAGGCTTTATTGGATTGAATTCGAGACAAGAAAGGGAAAACCCTATTGGAACGTGATACTTACTTTACTTCTTCGGAATGACATCTGCCTACCTGCTGGACCACCCGTCCAATTGACGAAGAGTTTTTCTGCACATATTACCGATTGTCAAAGAAGTATTCCAACTTTTAGAAGCCGGCAAGTGAATGAAATTTTCTTCTCAGATAAACCGATTATCACCAATCACGCCCATTCTGTAATCTGTTGATGGCGATAAGGTACATGCGGGTGAATCGGGAGAATCTAAGAAGAAAAATTCGTGCGTCAGTGGCACAAAGACTTATGGTGTTCATTAAATACCCAATGTAAGTTGGAAGACTTATTCTACATTGCTGACCATTCATCAATACAATATTACCTAAAGCAACAATTTCCAATGATTCCGCAGTCGTCCCGATTCACCCGCTGATTTTGCTATCCCTCCGAAATTTTACCGATTGTAAATTGCACCTCCCATCTCCCACATTCGTTGATAAGATTTTTCACATACCCCCCGTAAACTAGAGTTTGCACGAACAAAGGCACCCCCATGAAGTTCATTTTCAACTTTTCCAGATTGAGCTGAAATCAATTTTCCCAAAAGTTCCCTGACCCACCTGCGTACTCACTGACTCAACTGCCGGACATGAATCGTTGTGTTTAATTTATACAGATCACCAGCTGACACAGACTAATAGTGGGGCGATAACGAATTAAGGATCACTCAACAAATTGGAAAGTACATACCCGGATTCATTCGAGACACTAAATTTGTACGAAAAGATTAATCTATCCATTCGCATGATCGTTTTAGAGCTGGGATTCAACGCTATCGATCCTGTGCCGGATTTATTGTGCTATCAATTTTCGATGCTGGCCAAAATACAGGAAATATGACTGTTTCGTACTCTGCCCTAATATGACTGTATAGTTTATTACCCGAATTTGATTATTTCGAATGCCTTGTTCCGATCGCGGTTTATCGTGAGCTGTCAGATTTCTGGAGTCTTTTACTGCGTCCAGGCTCTTGAGGTCCATAGAAATGTGTATCACGTAAACAGTTGATATAAGTTGAAAAGTAAAGATTAAATGTCCGCCATGAAACAAGTTCGCGAAGTTCATCCTCGGCCACACAGCTAGATTTAAGTTCTCGGTAAGTTGGTCGAAGTTAGTAAGGTGGTAAGGATACTCCAGGGAGCTACCAGCTAAGGTAACACAAGTCAAGTTTCTGACTAGCTATGAGGGTCACGAGGGCCTATTTGCCCTAAATACTTAATGCCTAAGTCCACCCGAGTCGGACTTACTGCATACCTCAAATGCCCGTACAGCACCCCCTTGGGTACGTATCCTTACGTGACTCATATCGTTGCCTTCGCAGATATTGCCCCTAATATTTATCCCGAGGATTTTCGGCGAACAATATTCTCTCAAGGGTTGTTCAGGATCGTTACAAATCAATTCGTTCTAATGTACGGAGAACTTCATATATATACGGATGCTGCACGAGTGCGTGAGAGTTTTAGAATCGTTTTGATCCTTTCCGGAAAATTTGAACATTCGAACTCCTTTCGTTACCGAATTTTTACTATTTTCAAAAATAAGATTCGAGCTAACAATTATGTGTTTTATAAATACGAGTAATAATTTGACAATATAGGTATGTATTGGGGTCTTGGTAATGGTGATGAATATCATGAGCGATTTTCTTACAATTAAAGATACATTTATTTTTCATTTATAAATTGTAAATGGAATAATAGTTCGAGATAGTACATACATATATGCACTGATATTTCACTCGCATAGATGGTAATCGATAATCAGAATATCAATTATCATATCATACATGTAGATATGTACAAGAAGGATTTGATTCGATTAGCTTTTGAACTATTTATACATTATAAATCTAATTTAACGAATTCGTTTCGTAGAGCTGGTTAATGAGCTCATCTAGCTACTACAGTCCTACTTACATGATAGGAAGATTCAATTAAAGTAAATAATGCCGCATGTATACAACTGCATTCACACTTTGACTGTAACAGGAAGCTGTTTATTAAGTGACTATATTCTATATCCATTCAGTATCATATTCTCAGATTTTGATATTGCGTTATCACATATCACGTACATAAGAGGTACACAAGCAAACCGTAAACATAGATTATAACGTGTGTAATAAGTAAATTACGTATATAAAAAAAAAAAAAAAACCGTATGATTATTGAGAGTATTAATTATACAGCTGAATCGTAACCAATTCGGTTTTGGTCTTTGAATCATTTCCTTTTATGAAAAGGGGCTATTTTTCATCGGATACAATTAAGTATGCAAAAGCACGAAAGTTACATTCAGCATTTCGTGAACTTTTAATAATAAAAGCAATCTATTCACTCGAGGTAAATGTCGCCTTCTTTCTATCAGCAGTTTGTGATTGATGGAATACACTTTTTTCTTTACCTTTTAAAATCTTCAGCAAGATTTCAGAGAGTAGATTATAAATAGTTAAGTTTAAATCTTCTCTAACCGCACAAATAGCTATAATTAATTGGTCGTTATACTTAAACTAATTTACATCAATAAAATAATTTTAAATCTAACCCCAATCTGAACCCCCGCGTTTTATTCGATTTGAAACAGCTATAGTAAGCGGAATGTTCAATTTATTCTTATAATTCAACAGATAAGATTTGGTCTTTAAATTACTGTTTTGAAATCAATTTTTGGTATTAATTAAAAATAAATTTCATCAATTCTCACTTCTGTGGATGTGACAATACAAGACGCCAACAAATCAAATGTTAAATGGCTGATTATGATTTAAAGCCCTTGGAATATCGGTGAACAAGAATGTTGATTTAAATACTCCTCAGTCCACGTGTTGCTAGGTACAAATTTCAAATCACTGCACTTCACAGACGAAGAATGTCTCAAAACTGCAAGAGCTGTCATTCCACCTGAGGCCCTTGCCATCCCTGTTCCAGAGTTCCAGGCAGTGTTCCTCCTCTCCGTTCTCGTATCTATGTTTTTTTTTTTTTTAATTAAAAAAAGTTTCCACCAAGATCAGAATTATTAATGGGAACTATTTTACACATTGAAACTATCTTTGCAAAGCTTCTGTCTTCGGTATCGAATAAGCAAGGAGATTAGAGTACAAAATAGTGATCTTCTTACCGGAAATTATTCGGCTCTCCAACATTCCAATTTTCGAATGTAATTGGGCGGCCATTAGCCATCCAGAAAAAAGTCCCTTCCTCAGCCTGATCAGTGCCAGAAGTCCAGAAGTGTTCGTGGCCTAGCCCAAAGTCCTTGATGTGTTTTTCCAGTCGGTCATTTTCTTCCTGAGAAGCTATACTCGCCAAGTGCATACCGTGGTACCGACAATATTGCGACGCCCTGTACCAGTTTGCCTGGAAATGGAAATAAAAATCTTGCTGACCTTTTACCAAAACTTGAATTGGTCCAGTTTTTCATATATTTTTTCGTCATAATTTATTGTCAGTGAATTTCACGAGTGGATTATAACACGTTGCAAGACATAATTTCGTGGTTTAGTTGGATTCTAATTAGCAATCGGAGGCAAGGTAGATCGAAAGATCAAAGGATAATGATCTTGCGTTTCGCGGAAGTCCCGGATCAGCGTCTTAATCCCGCGTTTCTCACAATCAGACATCACTTTCCTCGAATAGTGTCAAGTCAATCTCTCGAGGCGGCCAGATCTCTCTGAAACTAATTCTTCCCAGACACGAGATCTGCGGGACCTTTGAACTTGGACAAACCTTACTATCGTCTATAGAATATAAAAGGCTATAGCCAGAGTTTTTCACTGTAGAGTATGCAAACATGAAATGAGAATGCGTGAATTATAATAGCCGTCGTAAATCATACGATATTCCAGTATTGCAAATAATTTTCAATAACAAATTGTACAGCTATGTATCCAGCTGCAGTACGACTGGTTTAGAGTGTCTGCATTGCACATCTCTGCAGGGTCAACTAGATGTTTTTTCACTGTTAATCTTTTTCATATGTAAATTTATAGAAATTGTTTGTGTAAATATTTTTAACATTGAAACAAGTTACGTCGAAGCTATAGTATGGATATGAATAAACGATATCGTTTTTAGGCGATGAATTCTTTTCTGACAATTCTTTCAATCAATATCGATGCAAATGCGGTGTAAAGAATTAATCACTCTTTTACATACAATTGGAACAATTGTTGAGAGTACTCGCATCGAAGTGAATAAATTATCGTTTTGTTGACGGAGAAATCCGTGAGTGTATCTTCGTTGTAGATTTTATCTGTATTTTTACAATCAGTCTTAAACAAATGATATTTACGATTATATACAAGCATAGGTACGGTACTTTCTAAATACCCATAAAACGGCGTCATGTGACTTTTTGAATTAGGCATATGAAATCGTGAGTCATATTTTCTCGGATGAACTTTTTGGCAAGGTCGGAGAAGACAAATGCTACTTTATAGTGGTAATAAAAATTCCGAGAAAGCGGCTAATTATGTATTATAACGCAACTATATAGCCGGTTAAATTCATCTTGAATTTTAATCAATTTTTCGATTCAGGATGGTTTAATAATTCTTGCGTAAGCTAATTGTCCGTAATGAACGCAAGGCCGAATACTGAAGTGTTACAAATCGATCAACGAATATTCCCACGAGCCAAACTTCTGAACAACAAATTCCCACGAAATTATGCCCGAAACAATTTTCTTAACAATAAGAGAATATTTCTTCATCGGGAGAGCAGAAGAGGCATACAAGTTCTGCTTGACTTTGCAAGCGTTGACACGGGATCAAGTGATCGGGAGGAATGTCATTCATCATCTTAATTTTTTTTCTGAATTTAGAGTGTTGCTCTCTTCGATGGGTAATACCATTTTACTATTTCGATCGAGTCCGTGAACAGTAACCGCAAATGAATCTAAATGTAATTTTCTCAAAAATGTGAAACGGTGAAAGTCTAGAAAAAAATTTAACTAGGAGATTTAGGCTTCAAACAGTTTCTAAATAAAATCAATTTAAAGAGAAATCAAATTTGATTGATGCTATCTTTCTGAATAAGTTCCATCAATTACAGTGATGCGAATTAGTCTTCGATTATTCCGTGTATATATTATAACGCAATGATTCTTAACCCAAGTGAAATTTTCCTAACACATTTTACTCGCAGAATATGAATCCGCAATTGGATCATCAATTGCCACTGTTTGATTAGATGGCAAATTTCTATCGTTGATATATTTATAATTTCGGAAATTTGTTTAGAACGAAAAATGAAAGTTGAACGTAAGATTGAATGGAAGCGATTAGTTACCTTGAAGAAAATGCCCAAGTAGTATCTCTTTTCACCAAGTTTTAGAAGAGGCATGGTCCATCTGGAAGCTGCTATATTTCCGCTGTGTTCGTCAACGCAATTCGGACAATCATCTGCACATAAATGAAAATCAAATTTTCGATTAGTTATGAAAAATCGAAAACAATTCTATAAGCCAGAATAAAGTTTACGTTGTTTTTAACTAAACAGGTAAAATTTATTATCATCTAAGGTTTCTCTTTATCAACTAGACGTATCTATATTGACCATGCTTCATGCCGTGCTTGAGGGGAATCTCTCGAAAAAGCCTTTATATATATCCTTCTTTTTTTTTTTTGATACGAATCATATCTCTTTGTACGAAACTTTTTCCCCCATACCGGAAGTCTTTAACACCGTGTGCAGGGTTGTGATTTACGAGATACTCTAAGAGTTGGAAAACTGGTATCCCGACCATGGACGTATACGCATGCCTACACCCATTTTGGTATCTCAAAGCTAAGTGGAATAAACGAAACTGTATAAGTAGCTCATTTCATTTCATTTTTATTTTTCACCTGAATTTTCAATGAACCTCTAACACACCTACGTTAATCGACTGTCACTAGATATGTTAATGTTTCTAATTGTGAGTGAAAATTAACAATCTGCAAATTCATTTGCATAGGAGAAGTGGCGTTCGGTCTAAAGCAAACGTATGTTTAGCCGGCGGGGATCGATGTGTACAAGATTTACCTGTCAGTAGAACGCAGATCAATATATGCATATGTACGCGTTATAGACGCGCGTCAATATCGCGAATACGTTTCTGTACGTTTATCTTCCTTTTTTTCTCTCTAATTCCTAATGTAATTTTTTTCGTTACACGTTTTTTGTTTTCATCTCGTTTTGCGGCCTGTGAAAGCAACAGAAAACACAATGTCTGATAAAAGTACTTAGCCGCGGGTACCGGGGTGGCAACGTACTGCTGTTTTCTCACAGTAATTTGCTCTCTGTGCCAAAAAGTGTGTAAGAAATACAAGAACACTGAGCCACCGTTTCGGGCGAGAACAAAAGAACTTTTCTACCCGCCGTAATTGTGAGTAAAAATCCATTTCCGCTCGTCCAACCAACGCGAGTTCCCCGGATTAGATATAAAAATCTGAAATTTAATACCAATTAGGTAACATCGGCGTGGGATCTTAATCGCGTCAGTGCAAAAAATACATCCCAACACGCGTTGCGTAATTGTACAGTGATGGGTGAGCAGAGAATTGCGATAGAGTTAAAAATCTGGTAAGAACGTTCGCGCAAATCACGGATAATTGGCACTATAAGTACATTTGACACAGATTTCCTCTAGGTCCTGCCTTATGTGATTCCGTTCGTATCACGGCGAAGAAATGTTTTATCAATTCAATTTTTTCACACTTAATTCCTGGCATTTTGAAACACAATTCAAAATTATTTGACATTTTTTGGACCTCGTCTTGCATGTATTAATCGCACGTTTAATAATAATCAAATCGGGAATTTTTTTTTTTTATTTGGAAACAAATGAGGGGGTGGCACAGTTGAAATTCGAAAATCGGGGGAATAAGAACCACCCTAATGTGTGTACCTAAGTTTCTGTGCGATATTTATGGTTTGAAAATCTTTTTTCGAAGAGAAGAAATATTTTTACCCCAAATAGAGAAGAGGTTGTGGTATTTTTTAGATTCTTTGATGTTTTTTGACGGTTAAATCTTCGGATATGTCAATAAACGCTGAAAGCAATATAAACCTACCCCAAACAAACAGATTTGGTATCGGTCAAGAGACACATACCCCCGGAATCCACCCCTACCAAGGTTTTACGTCCATAAACTTGAGCTCTTGACCGATACACGAGAAGAAATAAGGATCTTAAGAAAAAAGACATTCAGTGCCTGACGTCATTAGAGAGAAAAGTAACAACTGCCACGTAACCCAGTTCTTATACACTCACAACGTCAACTACAGCACTTCACTTTCGTGGTGTGGAACTAGTGGCCTGAAATGTTAAGCTTAGTTTTTGCCCATTAAAACGCCAGAACCACTACTCTGTTACGTTGTACACATTCTCGGCAAGGTCTCCATTTTCTAATTTATTTTCCGACCATTTTTCACCTCAATAGAATTACTTAGGTGACGAGTTGAACGCGAAATAAAACCATGCGAGTTTGTACAGAATTATCGGTATAGGGGAAGGCCGGGCAAAACGGGGACGCTAAGAAAAAGATGGACTTTCGAACTCAAATATGCTGAATCTCCTTTTTTTAACTTCTCTTCAAAGTAGTTTTCAGCTCATTCATTTTCGAGAATTATTTCACGAAAAAATCTGAAAACAATCCAGGATACTGTTGAAACATAAAACAACCATGTCAAAAATTATAAATAGAATCCGAGGGGTCGAGGGTCAAGTCCAGATCGAAACGGCGTGGAAAGCCCTATATATATGTATATAGGTATGTGTGTTAATGATCATGAAAAGCTTTCTAAATTTTATTCAAAATATTGAAAAGTTGGACATTATAGTATAGGATGATATTATTCAATAACGGATTCATATCACTCTGATTAATCGATTGATTCATCATTCTGGAAGCCCACACATGTCGGGACCTTGGATTAATGAACTGCACTCGTGCGGCTTTAAGGGTTGACACAAGATCAAAAGTAAGAAGAAAAAGAAGCAGCGGACTTTGCTGGATGAACTAATGAGAATTGGGACGTTTTTTCAACTCGCAAAAAGTCGTTTAATAACTCCTGTTTTTATTCATTTTTTCCTACTCGGTGAATCCTTTATGATTCGAAAATGAAAATCGTCTGCAAACAGATCTCTAGTTGACCCGACCATCTGAATTTTTTTAATTTTTTTAACAGCAATCGTTCGGTGGTCGACTCTCCGTGTTTAGAGAGGAGAGCTTAACGATTCTATGAAACTGGCATCGAGTCAAATTCTAATGAAATCAGAAGAAATCGACTTGAATTGAACAAGGGTGAATTATAACGAACTGCAAGCATATGCAGCGAAGGTGAATGTTCACTTTCATCGGTCTATGCGTACGCCTGAAACTCTGCTAAGTTTTCACCAAGCAGGTGGAATCTGGCGACGCAAAATTTCTCTCGACTCTGAACTCAAAAGTTGACTCGCCTTGGGCGAAAGAGTTTCGTATCGTTCGGTTAGTCCGCCACCTTTGAAATTATACATTCCTAACCGCCAATCAAAAAGTGGAACAGGATTAATATTTGGATATCAATTATCGACCGGTTCACCGATGAATTACATTAATATTAATGCGACAAATCTGTGCGGGTTGTTCTTGATTCGATTTAGAAAACGGATACCGAATCACAGAATCTAATTCGGTAGCTGGCTGGCGAAGACAGTCATGATTTTTCTCAGGCTTTGAGTTAACGAAAATTGGTAAAATAAATGCGCAGCCTGCAAATGAGAAAAACGATGGTACAAGGATCTCCAGAATTCTCGCCTTTATTTCGTTGGCGGAAAATCACTGGCCTAAAACAAAGTGAAATTCGCAAGAACCGCATACCTAGCTACTAGCAATTCTCTTTGCCTCGATAAAAGCTAGTCATAAGAGCGGGGACATATAGTGCACCTATACTTTATTAAAGCCCGTTAATAATACAGAGGATTAAAAAGGTTCACCTAATAATTCTCCGTCCTCTCTACTCGGCAAGCTGCTTGTCCAGTAAATTTATGAAAAGCTGAAAATATTACCGCGCCAAGCTCTGACCGGGGATGGAAAATACATTCAATTCCCACGTTGGATGGTGGTCGAATATCTTCCATTATTTATTCTCTAACCCTTTATTCGATCCATTCAATCAATTGAAATTAAGAATTCATGATCTGATCGAACGGGGGTTAAAGATTGTCAAGGAAAGATGTCCCTCTTTGTAAGCAGAGTTTTTTCGCCAAACTCTTCGCCAATTCGATTCACCTAGCTCTCAGATTATTTTTAATTCTCTCGATCATCTGGTGTGGCATCTGTTGATTCACCCGATCCGCTTCTTTCATTACCGTACGATTCGCAAGGTCGCATAATTATTCAATCCTAGTTTGATTAGATTCCATGTGTAGGTACGTTTGCTTGGACATATACATGGTACAGCACTGTCGCCAGGATAGCCAAGGCCTCGCGTGTAACGGATTCGTATTTATCTAGAGCAAACATCTGTGGTGAAATCTGACCGATGTTCGCAATGTGGTGCATATACTTACTGGGCACAAGGAATCCAGTTCTTTCACCACAATTCAATCCACCGACACTTTGAGTATAACATTATTTCTTTAAATTGTTCAAAAAAGAATTTCCCCCGCAGTCAAAGTTATCGAGCTTTCCGGTTCAGACTGTCTTACCTTACTTGAAAAAATCAACGTTACATTTTCCTTTGTGTTTCTTGGTCAAACCAATCGTTCTGGCTCTTTCTTTAAAACCTTGATTAACCCGAAGTTCTGGAGCTTGCAAAGTATCGCACAATGGCTTTTTGCGTTCGCGAAATTCATCTTACGATATATTTTCGACAATATATCAAGTATTCAAACTTTGTGTCAGATGTACTGAAGGAAAAGCAATCACAGTTTGGTTCGGACCACGAACTGTCCGTCTAGTAATTTGGTCAGCAACTGCACTGCCAAACAGCGAATGGATCCATGCATATACTGATGCGATAATCAAAGCTTAATCCGGACACTCCGCGTATAGATATTGTACGTACAACTGTATTTGCTGTATAAAGGGAGCTTTACAGTAAACAAACACAGACAGACATAATTATCTGGCGACGTTATTAGTCGGGTTAGCACTATTGTTTCGCATCAAATTGTATTCCCAATTGAAAAGCTCTCTTTTCGTACAGGGCACAGCTGACTCGCATCAACTGCCATCGCAGATTTGATTCGAAAGTATCCGAATGCATCGTGTAAGCCAGCGAATCAAGGTCTTATCTGCAGTTCGCAAAGATCAGGCTCGCAATCGGATTATTTATCAATCGCAGACTTGTATCATTGTACAAAACTGTTGGAAATAATTTGTGGAAATGTAAAAAAAAAAGTCTCAATGTTGAAAGAGTCGCGCAATTGGAAAGTTAATTTCATATTAAATGTTTCTTAACATTGCCTAGCTGAGATTTTTCGTTACTTACGTTACTACAGTAGTAACAATTTTGTTTCAAACTTGAGGCTTGACCCACTGAAATGGGATCGAGAGGAACTCGAATTAGCAGAAGTTTGGGCTGTTAGAAATCTTGAAAAAGTACTTCTGGTTTGTCAGGTGCCGATCGTGCCTAGCGGGTAAGTTTCTTTCATGGAATTGAGAAGCCTACGGATAAGTTGAGGCTGGAGTGTCCGCGTGGAGTAGCGGAATTAAACACTTCTAATTCAAGTGACAACAAACTAGACCGTTGAAATAGTAGGATGAGAGATCTTTTCCATGATCTGTTCCCGCAGGTCATGGTGTTGATACGCGTATATGGATGATCAAAATGTGAAGCATTTACTTACACCCCTCTCAATTCGTTCTTCTAATATTATTTCACACGCGAATGAACTCGCTTTCTCATCGTCTAGTTAGCCACGTGCGATAGGAGATCGTGCCTTTGGCAACGTGAACGAGAGAATTCATCGCCTGGGGCGTGATCTTCCTTTTTAATTCGTAGACCCCATAAATACTGAGGAATTCCGCCGCACCTCACTGTCGTTGCATGAGCATTGAACCTCTTCAATTTTTTTCGATTCCATTCAGTACACTCTGCTTGTAGTTTAAAACATTTTTGAGAATATTAAAGCGATAGCTGATCGCGGTTGAAGAAGGTATAGAATAAAGTCGAGGAAGATGAACCAGTTCCGAAAGTTGGACCACGCTATTTCGTGAAGTATATACATTCTGGTACCGTCTGGTACCATACAAAAGCTGTAAAAAACTTCAGCCCACTTCCAACAATTTTTATCAGACTTACAGCATTTACTTGGATTTGTAAACTTTTTGAATTTTAAATAAAGACCTGACGATATTTCTCGGCCAGTCATTCTGGACTCATGACAGAGTCCATCTACGGATCAGAAAGATGTGATTAATCTTGGGATAAAAACTACCTGACAATAATTCCTAAAAAAAAATCTTGACCATATTTTTTCCGAAAAAAGGCGTCAAAACGAGGCGATTGCATTGGCTTATTTGATTCACGTCTTTGTCTATAAAACGTGGAAGAATAATCTGGGCAGTATTATAAAGAAATTGAAATTTCAAGCTGGATCAAATTAGTTTCTCGTAAGAATTATGGTGGTCGATATCCGATGTAGGTACAGAGCTATACGGTATGGGTAAATTCAGCGCGTAATCTATTGTAGTTTCTAAACTATAACCAGGTATATATACCAATATAATCTTCTACCACGATAGTTTGTATAGGGAATGGAAATTGTGGGCACGGATTACGATGGATTAAAACTGATTCAAACTTGTTTGTCACGTCGTAAGTATTAACGAACTAACAATTACTATGGGATCCCGTAAAGCTAGGAATTTCAAAATACTGCAGGGTATTATAAGCCCGAGTACAAATCACAGTCAACAAATGACTAGCGTCCGTTTCTACGCCACTCGATGTAAATCTGGGCAAGAAATTTTTAGCCCCAAATTCACCATCGTAAGTATCAAATCTCTTCCCGATTTTTTCACCAAGAAAATCTACACGCTGCCACCTGAGCTTGTAAAGCATACATCGCATGACATATAATACATGCTACATATTTTGCGATGGTCAATGGATTGTGACCGCTGAAATGCCGATCATTTCTCAACTGCTTTTTCACTGGACCTTGATTCGCGTGTATATGACGCATCTGAGTTATTGTTATACATGTACATCGATCTGTAGATATACCTGAACACACCCTCGTAAAGGTTCCCCTTTGATCACATGTCGTAATGGCTCCAAGGTCCGGAGGTCCAGTTTCATAAGGCACTTGGTCAATGACGTTCGAAATGATGCATCGTTGGTGATTTATTCGGCGTTCTTTATTAGAGAGGGTCATTAGTTCATCGTTAAACTATCCGAAGGTCAGAGTTAACCGTATGACTTTACATTTAAAAATATTTCACAACTTCTCCACCTCGACGTGGCATGTGGGTACTACCATCGAATTATCGGAAAGTTTTGCAACGATTATATACCCTGTTATTACGAACAATTTGATGATGTTTCTTACCTACGCGTTTTTATGTCAGCTGGGAGAGTTTCAAACGAATCTTCGGGTTTTTAATCAATTCTGAAATTGCATTTTTAACCTGCAAGAAATATAAACGAGTTTTGCAATCGAGTATTGAACGACCGAAGACTCGTTACTTTTTTCGATATATAGTTTGCCTGTCGTTCGTTGGGAGTTTCGAAATCGGATTAATTAATTTTATATATATTCCTGAGAATAAGTTAATGCGTTTTCGAAAATTCATTCGTCTGATATTTTCCCCCGAGGGAATTTCATTTGTTCAAACGATCTAAGTATAATTAAATTATTCTCAGAATGAACGTTCTTGGACGGAATGATGGACATAATTCCAGCGTAAATTCAAATTCGACGTGGCCCGAATCCGCTCTCTTTTATATTATCGTCCGCTTATTTCTGACGCAAATTAATTAGTCAGAACGGTGCACAATAATTAGACGAGGGGCAGCTATATAACTCCGTATGTAATTTTATGAATGTGCATATCACTGAAGGAGAATAGAGGAAGATTCTGAATCTGATCCGACCTGTTATCGTGAGGTTTTTTCGGTTCTTTCTACCCGATGATTTATAGCGATGTATATTACAGATCAATAACTGGATTTATTTAAGCATGCGTATTAAAAAAGAAGCCTTCAATATTTCTCGCCGAAAGCAGATTTATTTCATTTCCGTGAATCCCGCTCATTCCATAGTCATATTTTCAGCCTTAATCGAGAAAAGGCCTATCCCTGCCTTGACAGATATTGTATAATCTCCCTTTTTATTCAACAAAATTGACGCAAAGGTGTGAGTGACTTGTGAACCAGCTGTGTCTAACGTTCCTATGAATACCTTCCCAGGGTAGATTTCATGCTTTATCCCTTTGAACCACACAGTGGACAGGAATAACGCGGCATTTTATTTCCCAACGAAAGTTAAAAAATGCCCATTTTATGACCATACGAGGTTACCATGTGCCACGAAACGACGCGTAACAGTTGGGCATTCAATTCCAAAAAATTGGATAAATATAATGGTAACTAATTGAATTTTAATAACACGAGATACGAAATTTTTATATCGTTTGCAGCAGATATTATCGAGATAATGTTATCTAAATGGTGTAGAACGTTTATCGACGCTGATCCGGTTCAATAACGATTACTTTATCCTTATGTAATTCTTTGCTGTTTAATACAGCCCTAAAGGAAAACCGCTCATATCCTGGCAATAATAATATCTTATACTCTTACGAAATGTGTTAATGACGTAAGGTAAACCAATTGTTACATACAGACACACCCACGTAGGTATGTACGCGTTGCAATGCGGATTGAGCGGAATACTCCAATTTTGATGTCGCTAATAGATAATATTCATATATATACGACAATTATCCATTAAGTAATCCGGAATAGGATACAATCTCGAATGGCCAAATGGCAGTATTGTAACTCAATGGCGGAATAAAGGTTGGCTAATAATTATTGCAGCGATTGCTTGTAACTTTTTTCATTATTAGTATGATGCATTAAATTCCAGTCTAATAACAATATAGGATATATACGATAGAAATTATGTGCTTGAGACATCGTCGAGTGTGGTTTCAATTCAACGAATTCAACTTTTACTGCAGTTTTAGTAGTTTGACCGTCGCATCAGTTTACGGTTCGCAAAGCACGTTTGAATATTTTAACTCTAAGCGTTTGCATAAATTAAAGCGAATTTGAATAGCTGTTGATTAATCAGCACCAGGAACTGGCTATTTTCGAGGGTTAGTTAATCAAAAATGAGGAAGCCTCTAATTTATTTTTGACTGTCAAAGTCGATGACCACTGCAAAAATGTAAACTCATCATTGAACTCCTCTATAATGAGGATATGCCTCAAGCCTGTACCTTTGGCCCAGATAATTTCAATGCAAAATAAATTTTCCGTATAATTATGATTATGAATCTATTGGGATTCACATTCATCTGCTAATTTCTTTAATCAGGTATTCTTATGTAATCAGGAGAACGCTGTTCACAATTTTTTTGAAGAAAATCCCTCGTGGTCAAAAGTGAGTTCATCGTGCATGAAAGTAAATGTGAAAATATACTTCGAAGGCTAATCCCAAGTAACTAAACTTTTGTTCAATCCCAGCACGGCGAAGATAAGCGACAAAATCTGTCTCTACTGTACGAACATCTTCGCATTTCTCACCTGGTTGGTATATCCCTTGAAAAATTACCATAGATTCGATAATTGGCGTGGCAACGATAGTAGAAAGTTTTGTGGACGATCAATATCAGGTCGTTTATCACAATTGCAAGAATAACCGATGTACTGGAAATGACACTGCAGGTGCTCATTTAATTGACAATGAATCTGTATTTTTGGCCAATTAATGTTCATTACAGTTTCAGCATCGTAGCCTTGATTCCTTTTTCGTTAATTATTATATCGAGGCGCATTGCGATTTTGCAAAATTGCGAATATCCACACGAAGTGGTAGTCTGAGGAAAGTTTCGAACGCGTAAAGTCCACCTGAGGGAATTTTTATTTAATAAATTCTGACTCTGAATGTGTATTACAAAGGCCTCAGCTCCAGTACGGATACTCCTGGCTGGTTAGTGACAGGAAAATGACAGAAATGGTGATTGATGGTATGGCTGATTGGCAATTATCCAGGGAATTGTAACGAAAATTTTGAACGACGGAAACGTAGTGAAAAAAAGGTACCGCACCCTGCCCCTGCAATCATTCGGCCTGAAGTAACGTACATTGTAGATCCATTGAGGCGTGTGATTGGTTGTTATCGACCCAAATAATCAATCGACTGCCCCACGTGTGATTGTTGAGAATTGACTATTTTTACACCACCCAATTAAAGTCCCTCTTGAATTTCTTCCGTCTCGTGAATCGAGCGAACACTCCATGGTTGATCACGAGTTGAAATTAAAAGTTGACTACTTCTCCGAGCTTTCACCGGGCTGTGAAACTTATTTGAAAACAGTCAGACTAATCTTGATGCAAATTTGACATTAATTTCTCATTGGCAGTCTGGTCTCATAGCTCGAGGACTTTCGTAGTCCTTTTCGTTTGTAAGATGATGAAAATGCATGTTTCTAATCAAACTCTTGGGATCCCGATTTCTATTCGGAACAGCAATCCGGTTTGTTGAGACGTTCGAAGTTCGAGCTTATCCTGAAGTAAAATGACTAAAACGTGGAAACTGTAGAAATGAAATGATACGGCAGGGGTATAATTATGAAGAAAAAAAGGTGCCAAAGAAGGAAGTGCCAAGGCGTTATGTCATTCACCTACATTTCGAACTAACGATACTTCGTTTCGCGAAATTATCGCATTGACCTATTACAACGAATGTTTACATAATTAGATGAATTTTTTTTGCAAGATCACTGTCTCCTGGGTTTCTCTCTCGCTTTATTCTGATCGTGAACTGATATTAATCGACAAATCCACACACACAGATGTATACATATACTCAAGTAATTGACGTACCATTAAGTCGTCCTGGTATAGCTTCTAGTACGCCCACAAAAACAGCAACGAAAATAATCACTGATATAGATATCCGTGCCATATTTTGTAGTTTTTTGTTTATTTATTTATTTATTTTTTGGTTTCTACAGAAATCAAAGCGAGAGTTGCCCCCGGCGTAACTCGCGATAGAACTGTTAATAAAGTAACTTGGCACGCACAACGCGACTGAAATGAAGGAAAGTTGCTAAGTCAAGACCCGGAGCCTCTCGATGCTGGGTCTTGGACGGACGGCAAGAGAATGTCTCTCCCAAGACTGGCTTTACCTGGAGGAGATACGTCTTGCCACAGAGTAAGGTAAGGTAATGGTACGAGGAACGTTCGTACAGTAATAGGAAACTGGTACCAATAGCTGATTCGTTCGACAGAGACTCTCACACTTTTTTTTTCACAAACATTAATTATCCTATGGAAAGGTGCCGCGGATTCCATGACCATCGTCTCATCTTCGACGTTTACTTACAGCTGTACGGTCACTCCGACCTTCGAGATTCAAGTCTGGACCTTATTGCTTCAAGGATTCTGTTGAGACATCGTTTCGCATTTGTTACAGTAACTGAGTGAGAGATAATCAGCGTTTTCTAACTCCGAGAGAGATTTCTTGTTCACTTTCATCATTTTGCTAATGCTTCCTTTACAGTTTGGGACCTTCGGAACGGTATTGCGTCCACTTACAATGCGGAGAACGATTGTTGTCTAGGACATTCATTTATGTAACAGTATTATAAGTAGGGATTTAAACACTACGCAACAGAAGCCAGTCTAGATAGAAACGTAGAGGTGTGTATTTCGTTTCGCTGATCAAAGTCCTTGGTAAGGGGGATATACCTTTTCAAGATAGCGAGTAATCTCTAATCTTAATCTGTCGAACAACGTTACGACGCTGGATTACAATACCAATGACTGGATTTCGTATCAATTGTATTACACAGATTTCTTCATCTGTTTTATCCGGAATTAATATACACACAAAACCGAGGTAATTAGTACCTGGCACTAAATGTTGAACAAAAAACTGGAACAAAAAAAAACTAATGGCTCTTAGTTTTTGGGCAATAAATCACCGAGAACCGCAGAGGTGTAGCTGCTGAATTATTTGCTTACTCTGCATGCTGCACTAATTGCTTCATCCTCTGGAATTGACTTTGCTCCCATACCTATATTGAAACGAAAGAGAATTTCATTCGTGTGAATTTATTGGACAATCCCACTTATCCGAACATTAAATACAATTGTTTCTGACTGATGGAAGATTCTTACTTTATTCGAGCGAGCAAACCTCAGAAAAAGAGAAAAAGGAAACTGAAAGGAACGTTTTAACTGAAATTGGAAGAATGAGAATTTCACTAAACTTCTTCCTCGAACGTGTTTTACTGTCCAGAATCGAGGCTGGTTATCCTGGACCTCTAAATCCCGAAGAAAGGTAGCTTTGAGTTGAGCTTGTCAGGTGGGAGGTGTAACTGACCGTCTTCAAAGAGTACCCATATCTCGTTTGAAACCGAAACTGACTCAGTTGTATGCTCGGCAAGGCCGCACCGTGACCATGTCAAAATCTCCTGGCGTTTCACGGTCGATCCTTTCCTCGAGTTTCAATTACTGGAATCGTGGGCTGTGCTTGTTCGATCCCATGAGAGAAATTACGACGATTTCTGATCCGGGTGTGATGCGAACGATAAAGTTTTCCCAATCCAACCGGCAAACATTTCGCCCTAGTTCGAGGACCGAGTTAATTGCACAAACGTTCCACGTCACAATTTATTAGACAGGATCCAGGAGTCGGAAAATAAAATCTATTACCCCCACATTTCAAGACACTTCTATTATATTTCGAAGTATTTCATCCAGCAGAATTTAAACGCAGGAAGCAATTAGGAAGAACCAGGAAGTCTGGTCTAATTAGAATTGCGAATTTCTAAATGAAATTTCAGTGTTTTCCAGGAAAGTGGTTACGCTTCATTATGAGATGAAAAGTAGGGAGAAATATTGAATATTCTTTCCATAGTTAAATGCGTTTCAAAGACTACCAAGGAGGTGAATTTCGTCCATATCGAAACACTGGTTACCTACGTGTCGAATTTTTGGTAAAAGACATATCTTTCTCAGAGTCAATATCAGATGTGAAAATTATTCAAGATATTTGTGAAGCTTTCGTAAGGTTCGATTGACTCCTCTGGACAACTTGAAGAATTTATACACGTGTCCCACTTTTTGGGACATTGAAGAGCATGGGCGAACTTTCGGATTCCGAATTCTAGCAGAAAATCGCTCGACACTGTTTCTTGAAACCAATTTTCCTCCTACGCTCTCCTATGATGATTGTATCTATTCAATTGCCAGTAAATAGTATAGAGCATCGGTTCGAATGACCCTTTTCGCCAATGTATAAGGATTGCCAATATATTGTAGTCCGCGTAAACAATACACCTACTCCCGCGTATAGAATGATCGGTAATAGTGGAGTCACGTCGCCAGAGAATGTCGATAGTCTGAGTAGCCGAACAGAAGGAGAAATTGAATAAGCTGGCATGGCCTAGGTTCGTGCGGGTCTAGGGTTGAGGGTATCGCTAGCTATAAACTGTCCATTACTGCAAGTTTAATACAGAATGCCATAGCCACCTATTGTCCAATTCTACGTGGGTCTCAGCTACGAAATGTCTTTGTTAATTAAACAATAAGCTGAACCGAGTTAGCTAGTGCTAGAACAAGTCTCCCGAATTCCATGCTTCTCAATTGTTGGTAAACTGCGCTTTAGAACACCTGAAACGCGTTGGGTCCTCCCTCGCCCTTATGTGACCCAAGTGTCGATAGCAATTCGAGCAGAAAAACATAACGAGGGTATCTAACTATTCAATGAATTCTAAAGCACATTTGAGGGCGAACTTATCGTCTGAAACAGTATTAATTCCCATCGATATATTTCCTCGGCCTCCAATTTGCACGCGAATTACTCCATAGGTATCAATTAGCCAATTATAATATTACGTATCAAAAATTGAATTTGACCCGTGAATATTGCAGATGATGTATGTATTCGGCGGTGAGAAACCGTCATTATTATTTAAGATTTGGCAATTCGCATGCGTAAAATCGTGCCTGGAATATTGAAAATTGTTGAATAAATACAGGCGAGAATGTTTTCGGCGTTGGAGAAATTGGCGACTTATTTGAAACTCCGGCTTGTCAGAGGAAAGCGAGAACTGATCAGCCGTTCAGATATAGAAGATGTTGAAGTGGATATCCATTCTCGGATGGATTTTCAATACGTGAAGAGACGTTGGATCTAATCAGTTTGCGCAATTGGAGAATTCATTGCATACACAAATGCCAGGGGTTTGAGATCCGCGAGTTACTTGTGCCGCGGTTATATGTTGCAAAGGTTTACGCATCTGCTAATTATCACTTTGACCCAATAGCTAATAACGTTGCGTAATGAAGATTCGGCTACTATTAGGCGCCACGTTGTTCATAGGTACGAGGAAAGTCAATCTTCTAAAAATAGGTAAATCATTGCGTAATTCACGAACGAAGCGACGAAGAAAATGACTGTAATTTAAACAGCCAGGAAGACTGAGCCGACAATGTACCCACCTTACTCAGCTTAAGCTTAGGACTTTTTCGTTAAACCCTATAATTTTGGAGCTACGTGCGATCGAACTCTCCGGAGAAATCTACCTGCCCGTACGGGCCTGGTTTCGCAATTTTTGCCTCAAGCCTGGCGTGGCGGCCAGAAACAACACTTCAGCATCGGTATTCAGGCCTGGGTCACCGTATATCGACCGTGATAGTACCTTGCCTAATATGAGCTGCGGATAGCGAGACGTAATATTTTTCCAGAAATTTTCAAAGAGATAATTAAATCGCGCCTATTGTCTACCGAATGACTGAGTGGGATAAGATTTCGATTTTAGCGAACCAGAATTTCTTGCCGGATTGTCTGACTCTTCTTTTTATCCACTCTCCGCCGAGGTGAACTCGCTCGATTTTTTCAAGGGACAAATGCCACCTTGGAAATGAATTCGTTAATTATTTTCCCGTTGGAATGAATAAGCACAGTTTAACTGCGCGAATAAGAACGAAAGTCTGATAAACCTGATCGTGACTCGAAAAAGTAGAACCGTGAAGCGATCTGTGGCCTCAAGATTCACTTTCATTGGCGTATTTTGGTTCAGCCTTCGATTGCCAAGGTTGACTCTGGGAATTTTTAAGAGAACTTGATTTCACCTCAGAGTGAGAAATTCGAATTGATCGTGGTCCTTTTTTGCAATGATTATCTGCTGAATGTTTGGCGCCAACGTGCTTGACGTTAGTCTGGGTCTTTTTCGAATAAATTATAGTGGCCTAGAATTTAGCGAGAGAAAATCATCTAGATAATTTATAATCTAACGAAATTTTATAAACGATTTTAGTAACTCAATCCTTCCATAGAAAAGGCGAGTCTGGATCTCTCGACGCCCACGCCTTGACTTATATCTCCTCGCAATGGTTGCACGTAATTTTTTTTAAGGAAAGTTTTTACCTTCTTTCTTCGCGGTTTCCTCAACCGTCGCGTTAAATCTCGTGACTCTTTTTCCTTCTCTCGTTGAATATAGAAAAAGATCAAGATGATCGGATATACCCCTGACGCATTTTACGACCGCAACGGATCACATTCCGCGTGTATATGTATGTATGTATGCAAAGCTGGCAGATTAAAGCCATTAAAAAATGAAAGTCTCGATTCTATGAATAGATTTTAGGCTGCAACTACCTGGTTGGGCTCTGTTTACTCCGTTTCGCTATTTTTCGTTTCGATTGATGATATGCTCAGGATTTAATGAGTGTAGAAATCGTGGTCTGTTTTTCTCCATGCGAAGCGTAGCCGAGCGAATCGAATCAAGATTCAAATAATGAAATCTCGTTTTTCTGGGTACTTGAAGTAGACAAAGATGCACCTTCGACACGAAGTGATTCCACTTATTTGAGAAAAGCAATCTCCGCAGAATGTCGGAGGCAGTCTCTTTTCGTTATTTTCAATTTACTTTCCTCGCAGCTAGCGGCAAACAGGTTCGTTTGAAAATAATTTTAATCTCAAAAGACGTCGAGACTTTCTATCAGACTGACAATATTTCAAACTCGAATATCCCAGCTGGATTCACAGCTTCATTATGCTTTCAATATCCACAAAACCTTCCCAAAACACACATGAGACCAAATCTGTTGAAATATTACCAGCAGCAGCCATGCAGTTTTATAATTAAAACAATTCTTCGGACAAGCAGAATGTCGATTGGAGAGCGAAATGCTCATCTGCTCAAGGACAGGCTCGCCTCTCAGGATGGGAATTCTCATAACTGACTCAATCGAAAGTGAAGTCAAGTTGACCTACTCGCCCGATCTTCGGACTGTTCGAAACACTCGTGCAGCCCACGAGTGTAAATTCATCGAATTAATGATTCGTTTGCAGAATCCTTTCGGAAAATTTGAGACTCTGAATCTCAGGAACTTTTGCCTAAAATTAGTTCAGCTTATGGATTCTTGTATGAATTCACATTCGTGACGCCTAAAAGTTTCATAAATGCTTTGTCGCGTGAGTCGAAAAATTCTCGAATGAGTAAACCCAGCGTGAAAAAAATTTGGCATCTAAATTCCCCGAACAATTTTTAAATCCGCTATCGAATTCAATCAAAATCGGATGAGGGACTTTGCAGAGTAGTCAGCGGTAGAAAATCTGTTTTCAAACAAGTATTATTATCTCGTCAACCGTTTGCACGAACTGAACGAAATGTTTTTTCATTTTTTATCTTTTTTTTATTCGATACTTCCTGCAGCACCAGCAATTTTTTTTTTTTAGAAATATACTGTAAGCTGGAATTGAGGTGCCATAACGAGTATCAGTTGGCTTCAAAATCGACACCCAATTTTATTTATAATTGATATAAATAATCTTATATTGTTTTTTTTTTTTTAATGGTTTTTAGAGAGAAACAGGAATGAAGAATTTACACAGATTGAGAAGAAAAGCCTTGGTAGAATATCATTTCTAAGGGCTTTTCTCTTTTCGTTCCCTATAACGATTGGTCGCCTTGAAGATAAAAAGGCTGTGACAAATGCGAATATTGCAAGTAATTTCCCGAAGATGCGAGATAAATCTCGTGGAAAATATAACTCGCTTCGGTTCTAGTCACGTACAAGGAATCTTGCGACAGAATGTAATTCCCTACAGCGCTGACCAGCTTCGTCCAAATGCCATCCGGTCATTAAAGATCCAAGCTGCACGTTGAGCGTGTCGTTTGAATCGAAAACGTGAGAGAAATTCGCAATTCATCAAATACTTGATAGCAACCACCCGAGTCGAAATTTTCCGCCTATTTTAAGCCTCTTAAGTCCTACGATTTATAGGACATATTAGAACCTATGAAGGTCTAGTTTGCATTGAATAGACAACCTATTTCAGACCTAAAAATGGCAGATATTTCCATTTCTTCCACTTTTAGGTCCAAAATAGGAAATCCTCAAAATCTCTATATTTGTACAGGATTGGAGGATGGAGATTTCATCCATTTGATATCAAAATTAATATTTGAATTTGGCTTAATACCAAATTGTATTTAAGTCAATTGTAGACAAATACTAACGTATGAAAATGTTAGTCCTCCCGAGGTTCTAAGTTCTCAAATAAGCAAGCTCAAAGTTTTAGGGGAAAATTTTTGACTCGGGCATAGCTCCGATTGATAGAAATTTGTTTTGAAGATCAAGTCCTGGTTTTACGAAAATTTCGACAGTTCAGAATTCAAATGATACGATAACTCATTTCGAAACAGTAAAGAATTTCTTTTGGCTAGTCTAATCAACTTGTTGATAACACTGTCGTACCAGAGACCTTATATCACTCATCTAGTCACGAAATACAAGCTCCTCTTCATGAATAAATTAATTTCTACGAAGCTCTAATTACTTTCGCGCGTCACGTAGCTCTAGAAGTCATCTGGCTCGCAATTACCAAGAAACAAATTGCCTACTATCATCTAATATTAATATTGAGTAGATTGAGGGGAAAAAAACTGATTTTTTTAAAGTCCTAACGAATTTGCAGGCGGAATAAATCGCACTCCTAATCATTGCGTAAATCTAAATATAATTAATTTGCGATAATGACCCGATTCTAGATCTTTTCACTGGACAATGAACTAGAACTCAGCAGAGTTTAGAGCAAGGTCAGCATCTCGCGTATACACGTCAATGAATTTCGAAAGCAACAGATTTCAACTCCTACACGCTTCAAGGCTGCAGAGAACTGTCTTAACCAATCCAAACTATTTTATTAGACAAATACTTGAACGCTCATACGTTTCTAAATACTTAGATATGTTATTCTTAGGTTCTGCTCATCCATGACAAGTCATTGCATAATTTCTCAAGATCCTCTTTCCTAATGAACCTTACAAAGAGTCTCCTGGAAGTTATGAAATATCTCTTCAGGCTCCATCCCAGATTCGTAGAAAAGTCTCTAAACTAGGAGTTTCTGTGATTAGCAGGCACTAATTAAACGATTCTCGAGATTTTTCTACAAATATTTGCGACTCCAAGATGATCTATGACGTTCTAAATAGCTCGTCTATCTCTAAGACTTGCTAGACCAGTGTACTATTACTTTGTTTCATAATATCGGGTTTCACTCCATTGCCACGATTGATGGACTAATTTAGGCGATGATTCAGATCTGAGCATCAGCTTCATCTGATCTTTAACCGATCTTTATCGACTTGGTATTGGCATCGAATTGACTGTGTAAATTTCGAGAAAATATTCATTTTCGTAATAATCATGACACCCGCTCAGTTACAGCTGTCAAAATTAATTTGATTTATGGCTGCTAAATTCTATTGGCCAATAAACAAACAAACCATAACGCCGTTTACTTGTGCTACTTTGATTCAAAGCCGCTGAATCAAGGTCCTAGATCATCCTGATCAGTAATCCGACTTTGGGCAGATCTGTATCTTCCGAAATAGATGAGATCGGATCAAAAATCAATCCGAAAAATGTCAACGTGTGAAATAACAAACTGTTAGCTGCTCTAATATCCTTAGAATCCGAAGATTTACGTAACCTGTTAAAAATTACAAATTATTTCTTTCTACTTTTGCAATATTTTACGAAATTAATTCACACCATTCCACTTGTCAGAGCGAAATACTTTTAATTACGTCTTCAACCCGTCACTCCCAGGTTCGATAACTGCCAGTTAATATCCCAGCTCTACAAAGCATCTCAATGCCAGGGAAAAGTGACGTGGCTGTGAAGGCGATCATTGCCCAGTTAAGGAGATCCATTCATCTACATCGGTTGAAATGAATTAATCTTAAGTTATTTTGTATTGACCAAATTCGATGTTTAGTACAGCTTGCCGAGGAAGGATTAAATCAACCATATTTCTTGTATTTCGCAGATTCTGTATCACGATAAAATGAGAATTGATAATAAGCTGGAAATTAGTTTGTTCACCGTGACAAACCAGAGTTCCGTAATTAGATGAAAACTTTTTGCAAAGCACCGACCGCAAACCCTTTGCACAATTTGCGAAATACCATTCGTGGCTAAGTTTGCAATAAAAAATTCAATGTTTTAAAATACTGAACAAATTATTCTGTAAATATACCGTCAGGTATTTCAGCAATGTTTTTATGAATAAGACTCGTCCACTCGGAGATTTTTCGACGTTTCGCACGCAGTCAGAAAATCAAGTGAAGTAGGTTCGCGCAACGTAACCTATGATCAATAACGCTCGCTGCAGACACTGCAGATATTGCGGTTAACCACTCATTGAATAAGGGGCAAATTCAACAACTTCTACCCTCTACTATGTGGTCAGACCTGATAACACTTCAAACGCTTCCCTCCGGATGAAGGCGTCGTTGACACTTGTACGATATGACGGGGGACGGTGAACATAGTGAGCAAGACACGTGTATGTACGCGATACACATCGTATCCACACATTATACAGGGTGTCCAATAATTGGGCTTTCCTTACATCAGAGATTTTTAAATGTCCCTAACTTTCGAATGAGAAAGGTTTTTCGACACGATTCAACTACGCTTGGAATCAACTGTACAAAACCATCGACAGAAATGGAGATAACGTTGAAATCTTCGAGGCACCTTTAGCCGAAGAAATTTCATTTTATCTAGGTGACATTCCCGTCAAAAATTTGCCCGCGAGTTTGTTATACTTTCAGGAATATATCGGAGCGAAATAATCGAAATCGACCACCCTGTATACAGCTAGATTCTAGATACTCATAACTCGTTACTAATTGGCCAGTAGTCTGTCACAGATATCGTCCTTGCAGTATATACCATTCGGATCAAAGGCTTGGCTACATGCAGGGTGGCCTTTGACCAAGCGACCGACCCTTCAACCACAAAATCATTCGCAATTCTGAGATTCCATTACCGCGGGTGACGTTATGTACTAGAAACACGGTTTCAATTATTCGTACAAATCACGATGGATTGAGCTGTCGAATATGCGTGTGATTTTTATAAGAGCGGAAATATGGTGTAGGACATTCAGGGCAGATAGTGAAAATTCCGACACGCTCGGAAAAATTTCATGGATCAGAGACGCGGAAAACTCATGTGGTAATCAAAGGCTACGTATCAACTGGAATACTTGTATCACGTTACCAACTAGAAACACTTTTATCTTGTGCCCCGTTTTGGGGAAAAACTCATGTTTCATGTTTTAACTCATTTTAAGAATTGAACTCCATGACTTGATTAGCTCCCAAAAATAACCGAATCCGATGTCGAGGAGGAAGAAAAAAATGCTAAAAAAAATGCACAAACGTTTTTCAGCGAATTTCGCACAATTTCTCACTGGTGGCTAAATCCATATGCAAATCTCGGTAGACTTTTTATACCGCTTGTTATTAAATATTAGTTTTTGGATCAGAATATTCTATAAATCATAGCATTTATTCGAATAAAATGAACCTGTAGGCAGTTTATTTTCAACAGCTTTAAAAATATCTGCAGTCAATTCTGATTAAGTTGTCTGGATTCAGCCGGGTTTGCCCTATATACGATGATACCGTAATAACTTTGTCTAATTGTGCACTAAAGAAAGGATAAGTATTGATTCACCGTTGGGTATAGAGCCTTTCGACATCTGGGTCGAAAGCTGTTTGCAATATATCGTTGGGGTGGCCACAACTACTATTCGCCGACGGAGGCTTTTTGCGTCGCATAACTCATGACCCCTTTTATTGGTTCAACACTTTCCTTATAAACCGCCTGGCCGCCGAGAACACTCGAACTATGGAAATCGGCTTTATATCCAGCCAGTAAAACATACATGGGTGTGCTTGCGTCCTTACATGTGTGCATTTCTCTGCGTAGGTGTATATTACATGCGTAAAGAGAGCAGAGAATCAGTTCATCAAAAATCTGCGAATTCGCCAAAAAAATGGAATTCACATGGCCCAGAGGAAAAGGTTGAAAGAGAAAATACAAAATTTGTATAAAAAATGTCAGCAATTTAAACCGGTTGTTATACATTTTGGAAATTCAGAGCTTTTTCAATTTTCTGTTCACAGATTGCGCCGAGCTGCTTGTACCTTAGAGTTACTCAATGATTTTTCGCTTTATGCTCTTCTTGGCTAAGTAACTGAAGCCAGATAATTTTTGGAGCATTTTTAACTGAGAATTTTTTTAATGCCTCCTATATCATCGTGGTTTTCATGCAGTAATTATATCCTTCGAACAAAAGTTCGGTCAATTTTTAAATGGATATTACATACTTCATGTACCGAGACTCGAGACTCGTGCATGAGAGGCTGGTATATATGCGAAACGCTTTCTCTGTAAGGCATCCAAGAGGGGCAAGCCGGACACTTCAGGCTCACTTGACTGGCCTTGGTCACGTAAACTGGATTTCGCAGTATACATATTCAACGATGCATTTCTCCGTTAAAATTCCATAAAAAAGAAAACAAATTTTGTGTTAATAATGATCAGTATGAGGTCCAGTATGATAATGACATCGATTTGACTATAAAACTCAAAAAAGGAGATTGAAAATCATGTCATTTTCTGAATGTGTTCGAATTCCTCGATGAATAACAACGGCAATCATTTATTTCGGAAAATATGTTGTGTGGAAAAGAGCCAAAGAAAATAAACTGCGGTGATGGAAAAACGTAAAGATGGTTATGCCCGCTATGCTCGTTTGCCAGATCACGTTGCCAGATTTTAAGAGGAAGAGAGATGAAACTTAATGATATACAGAATGAGAAAAATATATTTGCAGATTTCGATACGATGAGAATTGAGTGAAAGTCGATTACGTATGTCCTACTCGATGCGATGCCCTTGTACTTGTTGTAGGCACCGTTTCGCCAATTCGCCTGAACTTTGTCAACCGCATGAATTTCGGAGATGAGATTATGTCTGGACACCATACGAAATAGTCAAATTCCAACGAATACCAAAAGTTATAATAATAAATTAATAGAAGCTAATTAATTCTCGAATTGATATAATTATATCCAACCACCGCCAGCAAATAATTCTCACTATATCTCTGCCTTTGTACAACTTTCACTGTAACAAAGTTTCAGTTACTCAACAGTTCTGACTATCAGCTACCTACCTGAAATTTCTATTAACGTTCACCAATTACAGGGAGCCGGAAAATTAGACCAAAAAGTTCCGGGTCCAGTTTGTATTTCGAAGAGACGAACAAACGCCATTGTTCTAGGAATTTATCCTTGACCTTCGTACTCTTCAGACCATTTAGTCATCATTTTGGAATTCTCGTAACCTTATCCTAAACACTGACCAATGCAACCAGAAAATTTGAAGGCGAATTTTGGGTCTTTGATATATGCTTTGAGGAAGAACAAGACACGTTGAGTTAACGAGAAAAAAATTGCTTGTCGAAAGCTGTTCGCCTTGAAAGATTCATTTCCGCTACATAATACGAGTAAAAAGATTTTGGTTTTATTTTTCGAAACTAAACTTGATTTGATCTGAGACGCTGGTACTTAATCGCGATGAATAAAGCCACTGATCTGATGTTATGAGCTAAGTTTACCGACTCACTATTCTCGGTATTGACAGCTTTTAGAACTGATTATCAATCGGCGTGGGATATGGTTAGTTCCGAATTAAACTACGTTGATTGAAGTGGCGACGATCATTGATATATGGTCAGCTTGAATGCGATTTGCTGAATTAATGAAACTGAATGAATCGAACTTTGGCTTTTGATAAATTGGATTGGGGATCACGTCAAAACGAGATTTTTAACTGACCTTCCGCGGAAAAAAAAAACACTTCTGTGAGAACGCCAGAGAGTTTTTTCCTCCTTGAAAACCACCCTGGGAATCGGAGATGTGAACCAACAATCCTGATGAATTTTTCACACCCTTTTTGTTGAAGGTTGACAACGTATCTTGAGCCAGAAGCCCTGGGAATTGAATGTCTACATACTTTATGCAAAAGAACCTGAATTTTAAGCACTCGTCGCTCTATGGTTAGCTAATGTGGCATAAAGCTTACGAGTTTGTACACGGAATAGGAGGAGCGGTAAAGTTAAAGAAATGAATACTCGATGTGCAGCCCATCTCAAAGTCACAAAGATTTCTTCACCTTGAGAATAGAATTTGTTGCAGTAGCCGTTCGGCTTCAGAACGAACATCCCTTATTCGTTAAAGCGATAGAATAGAATCCATAGGAACAAAACTCTCACTAAAAGCGATCAATATCTTTTCTATCCTAATAGTTGAAAAAGTTCAGTCGTCAACCCAGATATAATCTCATCATGAAACACAGTTAATGTCTTAAATTGACCGTAACATCAATGGCAGTTCAGAAATGCAAAATAATCCTCGGATCTTCACAAGTCGACGAGAAACCCTTGCTACTAATTTCGCGAATTCGTCCCAAGTATAATATTATTTCTCATCGTTCAAGACGGAGGCATCCAGGATAATAATTAATTATAAGTATAGGTAATTATTCCATCGAGTAACTCGTCGGTAATGACTAATGATAATTATACGGATGTTTGTTGCAACAGCATAGCTTATCGGATTATACCTACATCGATGGATCCATTGATAGGACTACAATTGCATCTGCCTGCAATCCATTCCAGGAATGGTTAGCTAGTTTCCTTAGATGTGCTAATTTGGCTGCAGGGAGAATTGACGGTTTGTATTGACTCCGTGATTCTCATGGAACAAGTACCTAGTCAGAGTGGTCGTCAGATTTGAACAAGGTACATCAGCTAGCGAGCCACTTCTAATCGGAACTGTCAGTATAATATCGTCATTAATTACTTCCGCAGTCTAAAACGCGCGGTTCGTTCTGCCGGAGTTTGAGGTCTGCATGCTAATGCGCGTAGCGTTCTCGTGTTCGTCGTTAGATTATCCGCCTAAGCCATCCCCCGTCCCCCATCCCAAATCCCCAATCCCCACACCCCTCAACGGTACACCGAAAGCTCTATAATAGTTAAGTTACGGTGTGCGCACACTCGTAAGCCACGGGAGTCTGGCGTATTTACACAAGAACTGTAATTAAGTTCAGGCTAGGGGATGGGAACATCCTCATACACGTTTGCCCCACGGTGGACTTAGGATTCCCAAGGTCCTCGACCACGAGGAGACGTCGCGCCGTTGAAGAGGATCGGACCACTTCGTGCCAAATATCATAAGACCTAGCCACAGATTTGACAAGCAGTGCTTTCCCCCAAGGAATTGGAATCCTTGTGAAAAATCTCCTGATACACGCAGGGGCTTCCTCCGGTGAAAGACGGGTATACAATTGTCTGGCACATCAAGAGATGATCGCATGATATATAAACGCGGTTTCGTCAAGTCCCTTTAAAGTCAAAGTAACCTCGAACCTTTTACCCACAAGTGGGGAGTCTGACCTCTGTGGTCATCGCAATAATACCCCAAAGCTATTCGGTGTAATTAGGGCTGAATTATTTCGGGATATAAATCTAGGCATAGTCCGAATGTTCAATTAAATATATATCGCCGAATCGCGGTTATATCACCTCAGGAATTCTCGCGATATTGTCCACGAGGTAGGTACTATAAGATATATATATCAATACACTCGCAGTATGTACTGAAATTGAATGGGGTCATTGCATTCCTAACAGTCGTCAGGAAGTCGTCTCGTCGTAAGAGCAGAGCTAATGGCGATTCCGATGACCGTGTCAAGGTACTTTCACCTGTTCACGTTTACAGCCTCGCAGTTTATTAGGAGGGCTTTGGCAATAATCGATGGAGATTCACGTTCGTTTGAAATTTTTCAAATACGGACGAACGTGCTCGACAGGATTTGAAAATTTGTGTAATCATGGGCGGCTGGTATTGGTCAGTATTTTGGACTTCGAGCTCTGGACTTAGAGAAATGTGAAAATTTGAATATCCCGTAAGAACAGAGAGCCGCGGTTTTCGGAATGACAATAATTTTACGATCGATG
Organism: Rhogogaster chlorosoma; assembly: GCA_944452935.1. Taxonomy (NCBI): domain Eukaryota; kingdom Metazoa; phylum Arthropoda; class Insecta; order Hymenoptera; family Tenthredinidae; genus Rhogogaster; species Rhogogaster chlorosoma. The sequence continues at coordinate 28,410,786 of OX101797.1, forward strand.
AAACCGCTCGGGGCCAATAAATGTACGCGAATACATATCATATACATAAGCACACACATCGGGATGTTACATACATAAATTTAGGGGGGGTGAGATTTGTTTGCATGAAAACGGATTTGAATCCCAAACAGATATGACTAAAATAAATGGATTAGGTATCGCTGTTGGCGGTGTAGGGAAAGAGAATCCATCAATCTCCGACAAGGAAGCGATAAATAAAAAAAAATAAAAAAAAAAAACACTCTTTTTAAAGCAGCCTGAGTGCGTTAACACATTCAGTTCGTATTTAACAGGGTGCGAAGGTATCCTGCGTTAAAATCACGTGATCGAAGGTACGCGAAAAAAAAAAAAAAAAAAAAATGCGCAAAGTGACGTGGGAAAAACTTCGATCAAACAACTGACGCTGCGAGAAAATCGGACATCATTTGATAAAGTGAATCTTCATCATAAAATCAGCGAAATTTCACGTCGACGAGTTCGCAGATGCAAAGCCGAAAATAATGGCGGTAATATAAATTACGGACTTCTTCGTGAATCGCGAGGTAATAATGATGCAATAATTAAGACAATGGAGCTGAAAGGATGCAGATATTGTGAAACGACTGCCCCAATCTCGAACGATTCGCATCCGGCTGTATTTCAACTTTCAGCTAAGAATATGTTCTTCGAAGAAGAGCTGCTCGACCGTGCCCCAAGGTTCTTAAAGATTGCGGTAGATATATAGATGTAGGTACAATACGTACAGTACGATTTCAATCTACCCGGACGGATATATCTCCTTTGCTATCGAAATTCCGGCGATGTTTTATCGAGGAGAATCACATCGTTTTGAGACACGAGATAAACGAAAGAGTTTTTCCTTCTTTGTTCTAATTTTGCAATCATCAGAAAATGCTACGAAGATCAAGCTCAATTTCGCGACGTTGACCTTTCCTATTCACACAAATCGCGTTTCTTTACTACCTATATCTACTCACTGCAGGGTGAGGATCTTTTATGGAAGGTCAAAGCCGTTCATAAATCATGAAATATTTTTGTCCACTTCCCGCTGACACCTGTTTGTGTCACAAAACAATTCCGAAGCGAACCGCAAACCACTAGACAGCTTCGAACCGTGTAGTTTTCGGGCGAAATTTATTGCAGTAGTTATAGTCATAGTCGGCACATTATAATAGACGAACAGCATTGCCCTAGGCTTGAACTCAAGTACAGATATTACTTACGACCAAAAAATCCCACGCTAGTGGCACTCCACGGACTTCGAATTTTACCTTTAAGCTTGAAACAAACTCGAACAGAAATAATCAACGTTTTGTGCAGTTAGAAAAATTATCGCACTTTCCTGAGCTTCTTCGGTGTGCCTGGTACATTTTTTTTTTACTCTTCCTATCTCGCTCTGAAGATTTTCGATAAAAATTATGTCATTGAAGTTCGAATACCCAACCAGCTGACTGGAACGTCATATCTAGTGTCAAAGTCTGACGTATTTCTGGGATTTAGTGAGAGCTCTTATGTTAGAGATGATTTGAGTTTCGGCTTTGAACCGATCATCCCTTGCTGAAGAGGCCAAAGAGCCTTTGAAGGACATGAGAATCCCGAATCGTTTCGAATTTCTATGAAGTCTGATCGCAAAGAAAAAAAATTCATCATCATGGTCTCTACAGCGCTCTGGTATATATGTATATTGACTTCATTTGCTTAAAGCCTTGAACATCAGAAATTCTCTGACGCCACAGAGGGACGTGAAAAAAGCTGCGATTGACAGGCGTCTAGACTCGATCAATCGCAGGGGTTTAAAGAACGATTAAGGCAATGGTGGAGCAAACGAAACGAATAGACGGTGAGAATTTCACCCTCAGTAAAACGGAGTTATACCTATAGAAATTTTTAAACCATATTCAAAAATTTCACGAGATGTGACTGACATTTTATATGAGCTACCTAGATGTCAGATATTACAGGCATGGTGGAGTTAATGAATTATTTTTTCGTTTTTTTTTACCGAATAAGTTAATCCTAGTTCGGCTACGCTCGCTATCTTCAAAGCCTTGAAGATCGTCTTCGTAGTCGTCGTAATCCTCTCTTTGTTCCTCACTTTCAGTCCGATTAAGGTCCACGTCGGCATCGTCGTCGGATTTTTCGACCGTCTTACGCGCCCTGGACTGTCGATTCAAGTTGAAGAGGACGGAGGGTGGTGGAGGGCTAAAGATTTGCACGCCTTGTAACCGCTTCTGAAGATACCTTGCCAAGATTCCCTGTACCGCGTCAGTTTCTCTACCTGAAGACAGAAGAAGAATATTCATGACTCAAGTGACAATATTTTCTTCGCTGAGAATTTTCGCGGTCATTTTTTGGGAAATAGTTGCTTAGTGAAACGAGAAAACATTGTCATTTAATTGAAGTATGAATATCTTCCCCCGTCTTCTTGTTCCACCCCTATCATAGCCGGAAATTACCAGATCTAATTCGAAATCAAGTTTCGAGGTATAAAAATAAATTTAGCCAATAAACTACGTGGTGTGTAATCTCAAAAATTTGATACACATAGTCAGTCGTGTACTATAGTATATTTCAGATTTTGTTTTTACAGTAGAACGAAGTGAGACTCACCAATTTTGAAAAATTATTTTCGTTATCTCGTCGGAGGTGGAAATCAAAAGAGACGGTCAGCGATTTGTGAAAATGCATGGATATACAATCGCAGAGTAGGAAAGTGAGTCGCGATGAATCGCTGTAATATTTCATTGAAATGAAAATTTGAATCTAGTTTAAACTTTGGTTAAACAAATCCATCCGCTGTCGACTGACTTATCGTTAGTGTTAGTTGAAATATTATTGATGTGAATGAAAATCCCTGGGCTTTAACCAAGTTCGGTTTTATTTTTTATCAGGATATCTGATAGGAAAACAACTTCGAACACGTCGATGTCAACGTGGGATGAATATCGATAGGGGAATCTACCTTTGCGTCAACACATCCCTTTGACAAATGTCAATATTCTCTCCAATGTTTATCCCCCGGACAGTTCCGATGGTAAATACCATTTGCGAACACGATAATACTTCGAAACTAATTGCAATACAAAAACGTACGTATTGTGGAAACGGCTAATCGCATGGAGTTCAATCAAGCACATTATTATTAATTTTTTTTTTCAATCATAGGTCAATTCCATAGATAGATTGCGGATAGAAATAAGCTCTGAAAAGGATTATCCCTTAGGTTTTATTCGGTTTATCGAAAAAGTCAGAGAAGGCGTAGAATTGACGATGAAACAAAATTCGTGTATTTATTTTCTAGATAACTGTTAGGCAGTAACCTCGACGTGTCACTATATCTCGTTAGAAATTCTCGGAATTTTGTTCAAAATTTCAGTCGCTATTTACCTATTCCTCATAAAAATATTGACGATGATAATAGAGAGAAAGGGTTTAACCAGAAGTAAAAAACAGTGAGTCTATTCACATGGGGAACCCATCTCACCAAGAAGCGAAATGACATTGCCCGCGGGAATTTTTATTGCGTTGGGAATTTTAGCTCACGTTATTCTCTGGCGATATATTTTCCTCCGGTTTTTTAAGCTTTTTAAACCTTTCGAGGGTTCCCAAGATTCTTCTAACACAGCTAAACCCAACCTGGTCGACGTCTCTTTTTCAAACTGTAGCGAATCAAGTCATGAAGACCGCGAAAAATCTTTTCGGATAGTCGCCAATATCTTGCCACCGAAGCAATCCGTCGTTTTAAGCTTTGAGCTTCTATCGTGAGTCCGATAAATTGAATCTGGTGTAATTCGAATAAAACAGTATATAAATTGATTAGAAATCAATGCAGCGATATCTTTGTGGATTCGGTAGTGAGGATACGCATTTAATTCTCGTTGGGATTTTCAGATCGTTAATTCAACCTGAAAGCTACGTGAATCGAAGTAAGGGTCGCCTCCTTCTTGACGTCTATCAAAAACTTAATCACGAAAATCGTGTGCTTGAGGGAATTCAACATCTCGCCAATATCCCCGATGCATATAGATCCTTGAAGTTGGGTTTACGCTGGAGGATTGATAATTGCGGAATGTCGACGATGATGAAAAAGGATAAAAGTGAAATGCCAAAGCTTCGAGAAATTGAAGTCGCTAATGATGAAGACCAAGGCGTACAAAGGTCCGGAAATCGCGTGTTCGAAGACGTTGATAGATCATTCAGCAATTTTGACGACATCGAATGCCAACCGATGCCTCTGGGCATGTGAGTTTCAAATACCGAGTATAAAATAGCATTTGATTACAAAAAATATTTCACTCCTGCATAGTCTCATGAATTTTTTTCATCCAATCGATGACACGATAGCCAGAAATGTTCGGATCTATGACCTATGACCTATGTATTAAATCAACTTCCCGTTGTCTCTTGTATTTGAGAATTTCCGTCAATGGTGGGTATCGGCTTGTATCGTCGATCGGCTCTAAAAACTCTGCTCCGAATTGCGTGAGCCATTGATGACTCGCGTTTAGCCCTGGAATTTGTCGTTTTTCTGTACTTCGAGCTTGGCAGTTGGCCCGATTCCGGGAAAAAGTGCAGGGGGAATTTCGGCGCTTTTCTCTACTGACAGCGGATCACGGGATCGATCTCTCGGTTTCAGCAAATCGAATGTACAGCCTGGCGGAGAGGAGAAGGATTTGAATACGACGATACGTCGCTTGGTTGCAACCGAATTAATGAAGTGTTGTGAAAAGGAACATGGTGCGATGAGCAGAGCTCACTCCGACACTAACAACAGAGTAAACTGGAAACGAAACAAACATACCAAACAGGCTGGAAATTTTCACGAAAAGTAAGACCGCCGAGGGATCGTTCTCCAGGCATTATTTATGTAGCGTTAACAGTAAGCTGCCAGCGATAAAGAATTACTTTTATTTTATTAACCCTCTCCCGCTAGCCTTTTACATTTCATTTTATTTCATTCAATTCATTTATTTCATTTTATTTCATTCATTTCATTTATTTCATGTTTAATGTACCTTTTATTACTCTACCGCGTGTATTAGGTCAGATGGAAAAGTTTTTCACGTTATTTTTGCGTCTATACAAACGTTGTGCATCATGCATGGGGTTGAGTTTCTTCAGATGAGGCTCTAACACAAATTTTGTGATCTCAAAACAGCAATTTTTTACTCGAAATCTCACAGTTTCGTGTATTTGATTAATTCTAAATAACTTTGAAACTGTTGGCGATACTTTGAAATCGTCTGAGATTGTATGGGGTCGTGGATCTACTCGCATGGAAGAATCGGAGTGAATAGCCCGCAGTCTGAAAGACTCGCTTTAAACACCTGGTATTTTCAGATGAAGAGAATCCGTAACAATTCATCCAGAAGGCATCGTAGTATCTGTTCTGAATTTAATTGAATCAAGTTCTGTTTCTGTAACCAAATACTCTTGCTTATAGCTTATCGACAAGTTTATCATGATCCTTGCGAGAATACGAAAAGATTCGCGTATAATATCAATTAGATGTGTAACCAACAGTTCAAAATTATTTCACTTACAGCCCTGGGCCCTCTTCTCGTCAGTCTGATTCGCCACCGAAAGAATTGACGTGTGAGTCTGGTAATACGGAATCTATTCCAACCTTTTTAAACTTGGCGAAAAAATCCGGCGATCTTCTTGGCAAGTTAATCGACAGTGATTCTACACCGAAGTTTCTCACTGAAGACGTTGTGGAAGGCGATCAGAGCTGCAGGTCTAACTACGAGGATGAAGACGGAGGCAAAGGCGTCACAGAAAATGTTGCGATCGTGGAAAACGACGTTTCAATCTCATACAGAGAAAAACATAGTCGAGAGAAGCTCTCGGTACTTGAGAACGCGGCGTCCAATGAAGAACCAAAAACACAGATAAGGAGAACTGGGGCGGATACGAAACTTCGGTGAGTTGTAATAGTATGCCATAAGACCGTGTGCCCTGGATTTGACTAATGAAAAAGAAACCGATTTGTTCGAAAGTTGTATATATGCTATGTGCGTATAGTTCAAATCCGGGCATAGCTGAAACTGATCGGATTTTAGTAACAGATTGGCTTTTTCCGAGCGATTTACCGAATCACTATACATTTTTAAACGGAATTCGACCTTTTCGTATCGCAAACGGCGTAGGGGTTGAAATAAAGCGAACGACACCCCTAAAATATTCCATTCTAATGACTACGCCCTAAGTTATAACCTTCCGAAATTTTGGAATCTGAGACGAGGCACTTTGCTTCAACGTAAGCCTCACAGTCTTATAGTTCAGATTTATGAAGGTGCAGTTAAGATACAGGTAAATTAATAGAAAAAAAAAATGTATGGCATTTGGTAAACTGCCACAAAAATTCAATTAGAACCACGACATACAACGTCAGGGAAATAATTATCAGTTAATCAATGCCTGTCGAAATCGCTCTGAAAGTATAATTATTGCATATATGCAGGCTGCAGGTCACAAAGTTTTGCGACACGGTGTACAACTAGCCTTAATATGCATGTATCACGTATATTACACCGGGAGATTAGCTGCTTGGCCTTCGCACTCGAGACTTTAGCCACGGTAGTAATAGACAAACTATTTCGTGGGTGTAGGCCCACTCAGAATTGACGATAATGAAACAGAGACTAAAAGTTCGGCTGTTCCCTAATTCTCGTATGATATTTGGATCGAATCCAGGACTTTGATACGTTGATTATGGATACTGATTGGAAATAACTTGCTTCTGATTATTTGAACATTATTTCAAGACTGCCTCATAAGCGGTCAAACTACTCTGGATTTTTGTTTATTGTAATCAGTTTTACAATGGCTTTTGATCGGGATTCCTTTTCGGGCCCTATTTGGTATGTAGTTCACTCTTCGCTAGTTACTGTTTCAAAGAGTCGTCGATCGTTGTCAAAGGTGATACGTGATTTTGTTCAAATTCCACATGTGCCTTTTGTGCGTCAAATTTCATTTTCATTCATCGCACGTAAGTGTTAACGCGCACACGTTATACGAACTAGAAACGTGAAAAAAATTGTCATCCGTTTTAGTTAAGCTCTGCGAAAATATTCTCCCACGTTTATTAACATATCTTTACTTTTTCAGGCCCAATACGACGGTGAGTCAGTTCGAAGACGTTTCAACGCAGACCGAACACATGTACATGATTCGTGCAGTTCGAAGTTGCCCAGGTCGCAGAAGACGTTTTCAGCTTCTCGAAAATTCGCGAATAATTTCTAAGGCTAGAAGTACGGGCAAGACTTTTCCACTCGATATTTCGCTGCCCACATTTCTGTACAGGAAAGCTTCGGACAATCTGATCTACGAGATGAGTAAAGGCAGTCGCAGCCCCAGCTACATACCCATGCCAGAACGTTTTCGTTGGCGATATATTATGCCTACCAAAGTTAACTGATCATCAGATTATAACAGCAAAGTCATACTTCAAGTTTGTCATTCTTACACTGGTATATGGTCATAGATGTCGTATGACTTATCGGTTATTTCAACGGATATATCCTTCGATACATCGTAAGTAGAGAAAAATTTGTCGAGTCTCAAATCGTCTACCGAAATTTGATACCTGATTTCAATGACGGTTTTTTTTTTTGTGGATGTGCTGATGCAAACCTGTACCAATTAGTCATTACGATGATGATGTAATCCCCGGTTAAAAAAATGTCAAGTTGAATAAAATTGTACTAAAGCATATTTTACTTTCGATTAGATTCATCCCTCGAGTCAGAGAAGATATTCGTTCTGTCGAATTTATGTTTTCGCTTGAAGCTCCTGCAACTTACAAACTCATGTGTGATGCAAAAAATTTGGTTGAGATTATCAGTAAACAGAATGTTTTATTGAAGACAATCCAATATTTATGGAATGTGTGGAAATTTTCGCCGGTTTCAATCGATTTACAAATTGAGATGATTTTTTTTTTTTGATTGACTTGTGAACGCTCTTTTTACGGAGATCGACGAAATCCGGTTGTTTCAAGGCTTACAACTTTCCGTCGTTGTCATCGGCATGAATGTACATTTATTGATTTCACTACTATGACTAAAACAAAGTTCACACTGGCAGAAAAGAAATGTCTGACAGCATTTGGGAAACCTTGAGGAACGAAAGGTGCTTTAGCGTAGAATGATTGATATAGGTATAGTCCCTCGCTAAAAGCCAAAAAAAGACTGCTTCCAAATCAATACGTTTTATTGAATTCTGAAGTTATTCAGAGGATATATTATACGGGAGGAAGTCAAATGAGGTGAACATTCACTCGACATGAACCATAATGTGTCAAAATTGGTCGAAATTCCAGACTTCTTTTCAAACTTATGAATATAACCCTGTGACATCGCAGACTCGAAAAATAGCGACTGTTGATTCAATGCGTGCGTGCAGTCTTTCTTCTCTTTGCAACTCCGCTGGATGGGGATTTATTGCAATTCACACTGTCAGTGCGATAGAAGTTTGCTTGTCGCAATTCATCTCGTCGCACAGGATACTCGTTCGTTACAAGTTCGAACACTAGCGATGGGGGGCAGCCGGGTTTGGTCCACGATCAAAATGGAACTGTAACCCGGAGGCAATGGATGAGTGTGAAAAGGTCGACGACATCAGTTTCTCCCACGGTACTGAACAAGTACGATTTTAAAATTCGTTTTGGAATGCGTTTGCACTGCATACTACCAACTTTTTACAAGCTTCATCGAGTCTGCTGGCAATCTCAAGACGGTAAATACGTAGATAATGTTAATCTAACTGAGGCCAGTATTGAATATAATTGCGAATTGAAGGCACGCCTAAATATATATGCGATTTTGATTACTCGTAAAGCAGAGGATACTCACTGAACTCGATAGTTTAATGAAAAAACTTTGACACACTCCACAGATGTTTTATTTACGGCTATCTACACAATGCGTATAAATTCCAGTGAGAAAGAAACCACCTTGGAATAATACCTAACATTTGTTCCGTGATTCTTGCGAACTCGAAGTTGCAGAGAATAATTGCAATATTTTGCTGTTAGTATCTCATGATGAAGTACCGAAGAGAAATTAGTTCGAATTTACTTCGGCGCATCGTAAGGTTTCCCACATTTCCATGAGATAGTATGGGATTCGCAATTATCGCTTTTGTGCATAATTTTCACCTCTAAGTTTGTCGTTGCAAAAAGTAAACTATACCTTTAATTGAAAGCTTGTTATAATGGACCGTGAGAGATCTGAACTATGCGTATGATTATAATTTAAATTTGAATGGTCGGTTTGATATTGAATAGACAAGATGGAATCAGGTCGGTGTACAACATGCTGAATTTTTCTCTGGTTTGTATGATTTTCACTGAAGAACCCTTCGAATTCTCAGCGAATTGATTGGCGTTGAGTTTAATTAGTGAGAGAATTCGATGGAACTGGATTCCAATGTACACGAGGTTCTGCCCCAGGCGATTTCTTCATTCAACGAGAATTCTTTTTTTCCCTTTCTTTCGTTTTTTTTTTTTTTTTTCAACTACGTTGAATAATCAAACCTAAGCGATTTCATTTTTATTTCACAAGCTGGAAGAGCCTATCGATTTTCACCATGGCAACTATAAAGCTACCCATGTTGCCGAGTTAAAACTCCTATATGTGGGTGGATGTCGCTACATAAATTATACCCGAAAATTTTATTTTCCTTTTCACAAATAATAAATACCTACGGGATTGTGGAGAGTAATTTCCGCTTCACCGCACAAAATTTTTTCACAAAAACAACAGAACTGTGAGTTTGTTGATTAGAATCTCCAAATATTTCTTTCGTAATTTATATAATTAAAATTTCATCATTATACCATACAGTCGGTTTAATTTCGTATACCTATTCGAGGTTTTAACTCCATCCCTTCATTTTCACCTGCTGATTTAATAAACTGCTGACCCAACCGAATGAAATGGAATTAGAATTCAGGTACATATATTTCCCAGTTCACGTATAGATACCTATACACGTGAAACTTGATGTGATCAGATCAAAGCGTGAGCGTGGAAAAGAAATTGGTGGCCGAAGTCTTTGTGTCTGAAAAGTTTGAGATCCCAGAGGTAAAAGGAGTCTGATACCTTCGGTAATTGAATCGAAGAATCCATGAGTTGAGGGCCAGATGACTTCTCCCTAATTTCGCGTTGGTATTCTCTCTAGTCTATTCTATTCTGACCCCGAGGTAAATTGATCAATCGCATTATTTTGCAACACGCCAATGGCTGCCAAACATCGAAAATTCGTTATCTCTTTTTCCCCGCGTCGACCCATAGAGTCTTTTATAAAAAAAAATCAATGCCTGGTCTGTATTGTTACTCATAATTAAACCAGCACTACTTTTGCCTCGCGGTGGTGGCGCGATCCTAAGCCTTATTTTTTCTTGATTGGATACGGCAAGGCCACAGAGAGAGAGGGAGAGTAAAAGATTAGCTCTCCGTAGAAAATAACTCCCCCATTGTTGCTGGAATTCGTTCAATTGTTGATGCTTTCCTTTCCTCTTATCCATCTTGTTGTATTCGTCGATATTTCAACTCAACACTGGCTTTATAGAAAGAAACTTATGTTAGTGCGAATGGAAGTAATCTGAGTGATTCCCAAAATGCACATTAATATATTCAGTTTATAATCTGGTTCAGTATAACTAGAGGATCTGTGACTAAAACGGTTGGCATTACAAATAATCTTTGTCTACCTGTAGTGTAATAATTACAAGTATAGTCGCCAGTCCTATCATATTCTATATTCCCACCGTATATAATTACTCTCAGCGAATGCGCTGCATTTCAGTGCACATATGAATGCATGCACTGTATATGTATGCGGACTCCGATATGCGCGGAGAACTGAAACAGGAACTCACAAGAACAACGCACCGCATTCTACCTACCCTCTAATCTATTATAATATTTGCCAACTATTCTGTTGTACTTGGTAGGTTGCTTTACTTGAGTTCTACATGCACGTGCTGCGTGATTAAACTTTGCTTAAATATATCACACGTTTGTAAAGCTAACTTTCTTGTAAGACCCTGTTACAGACATGAATGCGTTTATATGTTCTCAGGTTTTAATTTTATTTTTATTTTCTTGTACTTTTCATTCTGGACATTTACCTACGTGAGGTGATTCCAATTTGTGAAAAAATGTCCGATTCACTTTTCGAACTTCGAGTGCCAATGCAACTTTTCTAGCTTCTTATCGTAACTGATCGAGAATGCCGGCGAGTACGCATCTTTAGGTAGATTAGAGTCGATGCCAACATCGTTTGCATATTCCGTTCGGTTCTTGCACAGTTGTACCCTTCCGTGCCGAGTATCAGCTGGTGATATTGTCGGACATATGAAACGGTTGCGAAGTTTACGCTGCTCAATTTTCCGCAATGTCTTTCGGAAACTCTGTTCTTCGCTATCTGTTCACTTTCTGGCTAAATTTATTCCGAAGAAAACGCGAATGGAAAATGGAGAGCATTTGATATTCCCAACTTTCAGAAATAGCATAATTGTTACTATCGAGGAATAAGTTACGAAATTACAATCAAGTCGTAAGGAAATTTAATCAGAAGGACTGTTAGTTTCATTATAAAGCCATAAATTTCTGATATCGATAAAACGAATTTCTTTATCAAGCTCGCGTTACTAAAATTTGAAGGGACCAGATTAATGAATCGATAATCCCTTGGAGATTGTTAATCCGTTTTTTGGGCCATAGAAAAGTCGGATAAGAGTTGCATTTTGAATTGTTGGATGACGTGGGTAAATCAGATTTAAGTATACGTATGCGTACATAATTAGTATAAACTAGTGACAGGTTTCCGCAGCTTGTTTCTTGATTACTATAATTTCATTTCCCATCCAGCTATTACTCACTTAATGCATATTTAAACATTATAATTTCGTACAACAGCCAAGGTTTTTATTACCAGCGTTAGTTTCAATCCGACTGAAATTTATTCGATATTAATTCAGTACAAATCACATTTAGTTTTCACATCGAATTTCTCTTCGACATAATCGGGCCAAATTTTCTAATTTATAATCGTATAAAGGAGGCAGAAGAAGAACTTCTATAATTTTCTCGTCAGTTTTACGATACCATACATAAACGCACTTTCACCTTATTCCCTAGGCTATCGCCTGGACAGCGCCTTGATTGATTTTCCATCGCGATTGACCAAAGCGTGTAATATACTAGGTGAAAAAATTTCCATAGATTGTAAAATCGTAGCACGTCTGTTTTGTGGACACAGCGATTCTTGTGGGCATTTTGTGACCGCGCATAATCATCACCATTCAACCGTTTGCAGATTCAACATTACTTTCACGTTAGATGCGTACGTTTTTACCCGAAAGTCGCAGTTTAGAAAATTTGACTATCCCGAGTGTGAAAGACTTCACGCAGTGGTGCAATGTCTGCGTTATTCCATCCTTTGCATAACATTCTTGATATATTCTTGTCACATTCTCGGTTCTTCTTTTCAATCAGGTAGCATAATATAAATCGTGTTTAGCCGATGTTTCGATCCTATTTACAATAATATGCCGTTTTCAGTCACGCGTCAATTCACCCATTTCATCGAAGCATCGATCGGTACTCCGGCGAACGATTTCTTTTGGGATCTAACCCACCGCGTAAACGGTTAACAAGTTAGAAAGCAATTGAGCTTTATTGTTGTTTCAAGTTTCCAACTTTGAACCGGCCAAGTGTGCATTGGTTTCTGCTTATTTTAACCGTACAGTCAAAGTCTGATCGATCAATAAGCTTCCGAACGAACAAGGAAATCTAAATAAATGTTCTCACAATTTTAGGAAACTACAAACCTCCCTCATGTCTCACACTGTCGGAAACCAACGCCGGAAATGTTCGTCAAAAACGACCGAAAAATTTATAAGACAGTAAAGTTGGGGCTAAAAATGAAACTTGGGATTCTTTATGCACGATTTCAATTCCAAGCTAGCATACGATCGATAGGAAATCATTGTCGGAATGATGATTTCAATTTCCGTTGTTTAATATGAGCTCTACATCCCCGGTATGGTTCATACCGCAGAGTATGATATTGGTAGGTACAGGGTAATAATTACCGTCAATCCCGGTATTGTAATATTGAAATATTTTGATACGCGGTGAAAATTTTTCTCCGTAAAATCCTATATTTCATTCGGGGATATATTTGGATGCAAAAGTTTCTCTGGGTAGTATAATGTGCCTTAAAACTGCTACGGTCAAAATATTTCCCATATGTAATGCGTTGCGCTCCATTAATTTGACAAAGCCACCGTATTACTAGTAACTAACAATTTTTGACCACGTTAATTGTAATCGAGAGATATATCGCCGGAAATATTATACTACCTAATGGTAGAATTGATAATAAAAAGTAAACGTTACGCTCGGTTTGTACGAGGTCGACGTATATCTGCATACATGCAATGCGAAAGAGGAAATGGGTGAATAATAGAACGTATAACATAAATGTATGAAATTTGACGATGTATATATGTATATATGTATGTATAGTACACGGAGCTATGTCGGATATGAAAACAATTGAATACTAATGAAACTCTGACAGAATTATGCAGGGATTTTGCGAAATCGTTATACACCGGTGGATAGACAGTCGCGTTTATTTTGACAGCATTTCAAGTATCCTGTTGAGGATTCAGCCTGATATTTCTATCCAGCTAGGTCGTTACTGATGTTTTTCTTTTCCGCGTTGTCATAAGATGAATAAAATTATATTTGATTGATTTCCGCCCTGGCAGACAGCTACCGTGAATTCGCATTGCTCGGTTTTGGCAAAAAAATTCATAAGAAGTAAGATGAAAATTACGAATTCCGAACTTCGCCTAACATTGATACAAAGCGAATGACGAAACTACTCTCAGGTCTTGAATTTGCATACAATGCCTGCCTCGGCGGCTTCAATCTCAGACAATGAGATTACTTTTCTATCTAGGACACACGGGTGGTGGATAGTGATGCGAATCATATCTCGCCATTAATCTACGGCTAAAGTTCGATTCTCGTACTTTGCCAAGACAGAGCTATAGAGCCATAAATATATTTTCAATTTCATTTCATTTCACCCTAGATTTCTCACCACCATATATCGGGAACCTGTATGTATATTTCAACGTATTCGATACTTATATTGAAGATAAATTCACCATTTTAATGCAAAAATTGTATAGACATTGATATCAGAGGCGAGGGTAACCACCTAGTAGAATGAATCAAGTATTACCAATATTGGATTAATTAATTGAAACAAGTAACGCGCATCTATATAGTACAGGCTATACGCTCATAAATCGTTAATCCAAAGCAGCTTTACAATGATCGAGTAGATATACGGTGTAGTGATACCGGCATTCATGGAAATTGATCGAACTTCCTGACCGAGTGGCAATTTTAAAGTTTTCAAGATGTGGCCTGGTGAAATGATATTGGTTTAGGTCCCGATGCATAGGGGAATGGCGGATACTAGTTCACCCTGAATAGTTATTCGCAAAATGTTGAGTCAGTCTTATAAGGTTTAAAAAACGGTTAAAATCTGAGAACGTGATAAAAATTTAATCAACTTGACTTCGCGTTCCAAGAACTGACGCGCCGTTGTTGAAGCTTTGAGGTTGGTGAAATTCTGGTGAAATTTTTCACGTGCTTTCCCTTTGTGCAAGACCCTTTCGGCCATAACCTTGCGGTGGCTGGGACTCGAGATTTAGATTCAAGGTAGTGTCGAAGGATTTCTATATACACAGCAGGATGTAAACTTTGCTGAACTTCGCTCAGCCACCGCAAAGGAGAGATACATGCCAAAATATACCCGCACGTAGCTACCACCTATTTTCCCCCGAACCAACCCCACGGAAGAATGCTTTGCGCGTGCTACTGGAAAAAATTCTATCTCGATGAACAACCATCAGCATAGTGGAAAAAGTAAACGATGCGAGAACACGAACAAACCATAGTCAGAAATTATATCTACAAGCTTATAATAGCACATTGCGAATCCATTACTTCCATTTAACATTATGTCAGGTTCGAAGTGCTCACTGTTGGATTTGCGTCAAGTTACCATCTTACGATTCGCGACTGACTCTTCGAATAAAAATTCTCGTTTCATCCTCTGAAGCCTCGATTCCCTTCTTATTTAGTTTTGTCGATAGAAATGTAATTCTTTTTTGGTAGAATTATACGTCTGGTAGAAAGCTTGCGAAACGATGTTAAGGAGAGAGAGAAAGGAAGAAGGTGGAATCTCAGAAATGGGCGATTGCTATTACAGGTTTGAGTAAATTCGGGAACTTTGGAAGCCGCTAGTCATTTGTCACCCGGCGGAAGTGGAGGCAAGAAATGGAACGAGATTTCCAGAAGCTCCTGCGTTTCCGAGACTACTTTGATCCGTCTGAGAGAAAGGCTCGATATTATAGGTTGAATGCTGCATCAATGAGATGACTTTCATGAAAATAGAGAGAAAAGAACCGATGAGACGTTATTTCCGAATCTACCAACCCCGATATCGCATAGCGAACGTAATAGATTCTCGAGGAATGAACGAAGGCTTTTTCCGAGGTCGGAGAACAAACACTCGAACCAGACGAAGGACTTGTTGAGAAGATGACGGTCCAGATCACTGGATTCACTGGGGGAGGCGGGAAATACTTCCGAGGATTACTGAAACTTATCTAAGAGTAATCAAACTCACCGCAATTCTGACTGCTCTTGATATCGACTTGCGACGAAGAGAGTTGAGCGCGAGAAATGAGTGGAATATTGTATACGTATATTATAGCCACTCGAGTATATTCACAGTCCTATTCGCCGCACGCGGCACCCCATTATCCCCTCAATCCTACCTATTCGGACCATTTTTTTCGCTCCTCCTCTCGTCCTGTAGGGATTAATGCCGCAATCCTAGACGTGGCGTAGGGAGACGGGAAACGACAATACGAGGGTTGCACTCCGTCGTCTTAGAACGCTTTTCGATGTGCTCAAATTCGAATATATTCAACCTATGATCATTCGCCAGGTTTCGTTGCTCGCATTGATGATTAAAATGTCAGATAATGACTTAGGAAATGAGAAGTTTGAAGATTTTTGAAATTCGAATTTGGTCTAAGAAACGAACTCAGTTTCTTGATTTTAGATTTTTACTAAAGAATTCGTACGATACTAGAATTGTTAAACTGGTTTGTAATGTGTACCGAGTCGGAAACTTCGTTAGCTGTTTTAGGGCGAGTCTCCGGATCTCCAGCATCCGAGACCGGACTAGTCGGAATCAGGAAGAAGAGGTTGTGCTCCCTGGTTCAAGAACGCGCGCAAACTCGCCAATTCAGTGTTTGGCTTCACTGAATCGAGAATTGCACCTTGAAAAGCTCAGATGTTAAGTCGAGATACTATTTCAACGGTGGCTTGAACTTTTGGCTTGAATGTCTATCGATTTTTAAAGCTGAACTGAACTGGGTTGTAGCGCAAAAACCTCCGCTAATCTATTTTCTCCGAGTACGCGGTGTGAAATTAGTTTCAAAAAATAAAAATAAAATGCTGATCCGATGAAGAATGATGATCTTGTAGTAATTGTTTAACAATCTAAGCAAAACCAAAGTCGTTTTGTAAAACAGCCCAGATGTTATTTCTCATTTCGCAAAGCAATGTCTATAAAAATGTCAAGAGCAGACGGTCAGATATTATAACCGCGCAATGTGCTGTCAGGTGCGGAGTGCGTTGTTTTGTATTATTCTTATTGTCAGCAGGAGGCAGAGTCTTCATTTTTACTTATTAACCCCACCGCTTTAATCTAGGAGAGTGAAAAATGGAAGTGAAAAAAACTCACTGATATTTTTGTCTCTGTACTGTGGCAGAGCTCCTCCGAAGAGACAGGTTATGGATATCCACAGCACAAGCCAACACCGCTCCATCCTTTTTCTCTGCAAAAAGAAACGACAGAAAAACAAAATAATAAGAAAACTTCACGGATAGCAATAAATTTCTCAAAAACATAAAATTATTTCCATTACAAATGGTTCAACCTCCGCTAATCCCCTTATATATATTATTGCAATTACTCATCGGAGTATAATACAGGCACCGTGAGATCACTCTCTAAATCTTAATGTATATTATATATTATCTTCTTCTTTCTCTATGCATACTTTTTTTTACCTCAGATCAGTTCGTTGAATAGAACAATATGTTTTTTGTTTAAAAAAGAAGATGCAGTATCTGTAAATCGGCTAATCCAAATTCGTGAATTCTCATTATTCTTAAGGAACGATGTGTAATCTTGTTTTCGATCTTAATGGCCTATGTAGATATCTACGCAGCGAGATTTAATAGCACCTTACTTGATTATTCATTAGTTAATTCAATGAATTGAGTGAAAAATGAATTATGCGGAAAATAAAGCCCAGTGCAGACATATAGGCATGATATATTTTCTCAATATATGGCTGGCTAGCCATATGCAAATGTAATAGGTCATCTTTGATGAAACAAACTCAGTCAAGGGTCTTTCGATACTCCATCGATCACCATAATACCTAGCTGTTCGATTTCACGCTCAGATGGTTTAATATATTCTTAACAGTTTATTTTCATATCTTAAAAATAACTAAGAGAGAGAAGCTTCGCTAGTAAGTGTATACCTTTAACAATTACACCAAAATTTATTTTATAACAATTCCAAAAGCGTTCAAAACGCCGTAGATATTAATTAATAATAATCTAAGAAATTTGAAAAATTCTCCAAATTTTGCAAGCAGGTATCCGTAATGTAGGAAATTAAGAGGATCTCACCTTCTTTCCATGCTATGCAAACTGTAAGAAATCAACTGAGAAAAAAATCTACAGTGTAATCGACGATTTTCTTGCCAGAATCCGTTCGTGTATGGATATATGACGTATGTTCAGGCTTGGGAAGATATAGGAATGCCGAATTTTGATTAACGGCATCTGTCACAGTGCTTGGTCGAGAGATTAGGTACCCGTTGGTCTCAGCTGTTCCCGCAATCTCTAGACTCCGAAGTAATTCCTAATGGCAACTCTTCTAATTGGTTGTGTTCCCGCCGTTTCTTAACGAGGCTAACGCTATATTCGAGGGACGTGAGACGCGTGAAAAATCGAGGCCGTAGCTGTGAGTTCTATTAAAAGATATTAACGACGTCTTATCCCTCTGTCTGTCCATTTACTCGTCTTACAATCAAAATTTGTCCCTACCTTCTATCATACTCCAGTGTCGCGTTGATTTGAGATTACGTATGATGTGAGAATTTTAAATAAAATCTTACCCAATCAATCGAACAGACAATGCGATTTTCAAAGGCTGAATAACTCCGAGTGCTCTTTTATACCTGAAGACTTACGCCCACGCTAACAGCTTACCTCTTCATTATGAGAACTCGCCTTCTGCAATATCTGATATTGAATGATTCTATAATGCGATAAACTGCCCACTCGTCCGTACCGGTCCGAGTAACCGACCGTAAATTTCAACGCCATTTCATCTCTTGTAGTTTAGAACAATTAGTTCTTGTCGTGAGAGAAAAATTCATCATCTTTCGCGCGCGGGTAACAGAGAATGAATGGATGTTAGGATGAGGCAACGTCCAGAACTTCGGATTGCAGAAGCAACGATCTGCTTCTACTTCGAATGAACTTTAAAAAAAAAGCTCAATGATTGAAAGAAGAAGAGATTTGACACGTCGACGAAAGGACTAGGACTCGCTTTCCCAAATCTCATTCCAAAAGCGTGGAAAGACCAAGAAGTGACAATGCAACTGATTGGATTCCCGAAGTAGCCTGGCCTTGCCGTTGCGATTTTGAGTTCCTTGTCACGTGAACACAATGATTGCGAAGATTGGACGTAGTTCATTGGGTGAAAGAATTTGGCAGTATCCACGAAGCTTTTACACGCAGGGTGCAGCCTTAGAGAAGACCCTTTCGAAAAAAAATTCGTTATATAGGAACCACGACTTGAAATATTAAGCGAGCAACGGTGAGCTCGCTAGGCCTAGTTTGTGCTCCGAATTGGATATAAGGCCTGACCTGACCAGATGCTCCCACGAACTGGGCTGAATCAACCATCGATCGGTGGGCCTTCATCTGCCAATAAAGCCAAGTTACCAAACAAACGAGCTTATCTAGGCCCCTTGTTTAAATTACCTTCGGGCCAATAAGTCGGCTTATTATTATACTTCGGTCCCGAAAATATTTACTAATTTTAAATCACTCGGTTCTCAACGGAAACGTAGAATTAAATCCATGTCCAAATTTTGGAAACAGTGATTTGCAGCTCTGTAACTCATCTCGAGTCACGGCATACACGTACGCAGGTACGTTCTTCAGTGGGCAGGATGTGGTCGGAGTAGAGGAATGTTTAATGATCCAGGTATATCCTCCGGTTAACCAGGAATTCAGAGGACTTGTATAGAGAACGCGCTCGATGACCTTTGGCCTAAGAGTAGTAAACGTTTATTCTGTGGCCCCAGAGTTTACCGAATCAGTAAAACTGCAAACGGCGTATTTTACGAGCTAGTTAATCCGGAAAAACTGCAAATTAACTTTACATTACGATTCGATAAATTCAAAAAAAATTTCAACCCTGGGAAAAACTTGGAAATTATTTTTAAATGAGAAAAAAAAAGAGGGGCGATTTTGCAATACCGTAAATCGTTATTGTTTCCAGTCACTTCGACTATAAGGGCTGTAGCAGATTCGGTAGATGAATCAAATATTCATTTTGCGCATTAAACTGTACATAATTTGCCAACCAGGCTGCGATAACCTGGCACGCTTCGGTTCTTCTTGTGTGTTGTGTAAAACGAGCATACAGTCGAGCCAAGCTCGTCATTAGAGTTGAAAAGAAATACGGAAAGAAAACCGTGCGAGAAATCTAACGGAAATGGAAAGTAAGCCTGCCATAATTCCCTGGTCTTTGGAATTTGTTTACGATAAACCACCTGTTGATCGTCGCAGTTTGTGCAATCCGAGTCTAGCGCGGATCAAGTGAGATTCAGTTATCGCCTTGGGCAGGTGTGTCACGGGAATGAGGAGGCCAGGATGCTATGGTCGTCTAGAAGGTCTTCAGGGCAATGCGCAGGTGCATTCGCATCCTGATCGATATTGGCAGTAAGTGGGAAGGTGGGCAGATCAGGGTCACGCGGAGGGTGAATCGACTCGGCTTTAATGCCTCCAGCTTTCTTTTTCTCTTTATCCCTGTAGCAGGGTAATCGAGAACTGCATCCCTAGGTTAACACGTATGAGACACAAACCAGCGCCTGCATCGACCAGGATCGTATATAGAGTCAAAAGGGAAGATCACGCGTGAATTTAATGTCTGATGTAATCGGAATCGCGAACGTGTCTATGAAATTTCAGTTCTAATTATTTTATCAAAAATATCAAGAAATTTGTTAGAAAAAAGGGCACAATTCTGCGATGGAATATTCTGCTTAAATAGTAAAACGCAATTTTAGAATGAATTTTACTGGAATCGATTCGATATTACTAATGGCATAATTTTAAACTGCCATCCTGCGCATACCTGGGTGATAAATTTTGATATGTTAGGCCGTAAGGTTCAGTACCTTAAGAAGTATCGAGCAGATATGAAATTTCGTCGAAGTCCTTTTTGAAGAAACCATATTTTCCCTTCCATTTCCAAACCTTTTTACGCATTGCGCTCAGATTCGTGTGATTGGCGATACAAATTATTCAAAACAGTCGTGAGACCAATGAATGTATATAGATGGATAATACGAAGAATTTACAAGTGCCAGACTTTGTTCGGATAGTAAAAAGCCCCGAGCAAGAACGGTGTAGAAATGTTTCCAAGACTTGCTAGAGGCTAAATCAAAGTCTTTTCATTTCATCGTGAAAGGAGCATGAAAGAGGATGGTTCTAAAAACCAGCGTGTCCTGAAAAAAATTGTCAAAAACCGAGTTTTATCATAGCAAGGATTATTTCGTCGAAGTAATAGTGAATTTCAAAGTTTGGTATGAAAAATTCATCACTCAAGTCATTTCTGCGATGTCAATGTAATGGATTCAACGATTGAGTGAAATGGTTCGGTTATCCCGCTGGTATTTGCTCATCCATAAATTCATTTACATAGAGCCCCGCCTTGTGACTATGTACAAAGGGTATATCTAGGTGGCGCCGAGTAGCCCACTCTATCTAATTGCAATTATAGAGCGTACACATCTAATTATAATTACCCGAGTCACTAGGCCCTGCGATTTTACTTGGTCTCTCGTTGTCAACATAAATAACTCTCCCTCGATACCGGAATCCCCTTTTCCGTAGGGTGTGCCAAAACGAGTAAACATTTTTTTTCGAGATCCCGATGTACAAATTTCTAGACTGACGTCAAATAACCAACCCTTCTAAGGGGTAGTGTATTTGTCATTTTATAAGCACGCAAGACCTCGCATCGTGTTACTATTGTTCGTATAACTTGGTTGAATCCCAATTAAATTAGAAACTTAATTGTCGATTGGCGCACCGCCTATAGGAAGATTTTTGATAGAGAAGAAAGAAAGGATCGTTCGGAAAAATTACTCCCGTTTTTCGGATATTCTTATACGATTTTTAACTTTAAAATTCACGTGAGAATTAGAAACGGGTTTGAAAAATATCATCGAGCTTTTTTGAAAGGTCTTTTTCAAACGTGATTTTCATACACCGCTGGTTTTGTTATAACTTCTACGATAGATGCCTGTGTTTGTTTCATTCGTAATAAATCAAAGCGATAATAGGTGGAGAAGCCTTCCTCGACAGCGTGGACTCCTCGTAGCAGCGGCGGTCTCTGCACTGCCTCAACTCCCAGTGCGCGAATACGGGCGTCGGGTTCCCTTCTCCGAGCGGTGGAGCGCGCGGGCGTCGCCGGGACGCCCGCCGGCGACCTGGACCTGCATTATATCGTAGGAGTCTACCTCCCACGCCACATGATTTCCGCGTGCGGAGTCGCCACCAGCCCACCATTCCGGGTGATAATTAAACGTCTCTCGCCCACCTACCACGATATTTCTATGTATATCCCTTATACGGTTACAATTTCTTCGACGACTATCCTCAGGGTGGTCGCCTAGGCGCTGGACCAAGAGCATAAGCAAAGTAAAGTAAAGTAAAGTAGAGTAGAACGGAGTGAAGTAAAGTCCTCGTATTTATTGGTATAAGAACGTGACAACGGAGAACTTCTGCGTTAACGTGGGATCCGTGGATCTCGAGTGAGTCTGCCGGCAAGTTCACGTTCGCTTGACTGTCAGAGGAGGATTTCACGTCCAACTTTATATCAGCGGATTGCGAAGAAGAGGTCTTCCTTATTCGAGCGAGCTTATCGGTTAGCGTTCGATCCTGAATTGAGAAAGCGGTTGAGCTACTGTATCGCGGAATTTCTGAATTGGCGATGACTTTTTTCGAATCGCCATATCGCACTTTCGAGAATTTGATTTTTACTGATTTTGTTTTTAGACGTTTTTCAAATCTTAGGGACTTTGCCTAGTGCTGATTGAATCTAGAGATTGAATCAGGGTAGAGGTCACGTGGTTCGTCAAAACTCTTTGAAATACGAATGGAATCTTGTGAAATAATGACGTTTTGGGTCAAACCAATAATATATAGACGGAAAGTGAATCTTTCGTTGCTTTGAGCACGCGACACTTTTTTTCTCGACGTTTACGAAGAAAAGAAAATCACTTCGAAACAGAAATTTTCGTGTTAATAAATAAAATTCGTCAAGTATTCTAAGGCTTGGTCCGAAATTATAGCAATGCAGAATATTCCTTTTGAGTTTGACGAAGTTTCGATAAACGATGTGATATCTAGGTACCCTACGACAGCCACTTTATCTTAGATGGAATCAACCCATACGAAAAAAAGTTTGTACAATCTCAAATGATTTTCAATTTTGTCTCAAAATCAAAAATCTCTATAACGATACCAAACAATCAACCTCCAGGGTAACATTATTCCACATGCCAGATATTTCCAAATTTCAAAGGTAGTCCATTTGCCATTTTCGGAATTTCCACTAAATCAACCAATCTTAAAATTTCAAAATATTGCTTCTTCTACCAGATTGCTCTAGCCCTCAATATATTTGAACCGTTTTGAAAAATCTCCAACTCTACTGCAGCCTTCGGAAACTCAAAAAAACTCGAACCTTTCCATATTGGCCATAAGTGCGGTGTGGCAACCACTTGACATTATTACCTGGGCTCCTGTATAACTTGACCGGCATAAGTAGTGCGAAAGTCTGTTCAGGTGCTGAGGGGTTCTTCGGGCCGTTGATTCCGAATCTGAGGTCTAAAATCCCAGACTCCAAACATTTACACAACTAATAACTCGAATATTTGAATAATTCAAATATTTAGATTGGATCCACCATTTGGAATTTGGAATTTTAGAACTCGGATATCCACGCAATCAGCGAAACAAAAATCCCCGAGTACCTAGACGGAATTTCGTACTACTTGATCCGGACGAATTACACAAATATTAGTTACACGATTTGAGGTGTTTCATATCTAGACATAATTATTATTCGGCGTAATTCCAGTGGTTTTTGCGAGCCTCGGCACATATCTACGGAAGTATTTCATTCGTATAAAAATTAAATCCCGATCTGTCATCGACGAGGTGATAATACGTGGGGTATTTGAGGCTCGAATTATCCGATAAAGTTATTGATCATATTCTTTAAATTTTTCGATATTTCGTTCCCCCTGCAGAAAGAATTCTGGATTGTGTCCATTCTGCCGTCTCGAACATTGCGAACAAAGATATAAACCTTTTAACAGACAGCAGGGGACCAGACGTCGCGATGATATCGGCGTTCTTTTCCTTGGAAGAATGAAACGAACTGACTTCAGATATAAATATTTATATATATACCAAAGTTTATTCAGAGAGCTGTGAAGTTTCCTTAAACAGTTTAAAATCGACTCATTCTCTATTTGTATAGGATTCTGAATCGTGTATTAAAGATCTTGAAGAGTCTATTTTCATTATAATATCCAGTGAATAAACATCATATTTGTTTCACGGCTGAACAAACAAAGAAGCTAAAATTAATTACGTTTCTAATTAATTAGAAATTTTCCCTCGCGAGTAGATAATTACAGGCATTAACCGTCTTGCGACATTTTCCGTGGACAACAAAGGTAATTAACCGTCTCCTAAAGAACCCAATCTGATGAAGATAATGGCTGTACCGTTGTCATTACGTTCGGCAACGACTCTAATAACAAGGCGTAACTCGCGCCAATTGAACAGGGAAAAGTACAGTTGAATTAGCAGCATTGTACCTGCCTTGTACACTACGTACTACTCAACTTCTCTGTAATCAAAGTCATTCCACCGAATGCCGGAATTCCAACGTTTCAAGCTAACAATAAGATCGTTCCACTTTACGTTTTTTCCAAAAACCTACAATCTTACGTTCCAAATTTTCGCCGGCTAATCTCAATCTTTCAATTTCATACGAGAAAGTATTTATCTAACGGTTAGGAAATTCCCTGCCAATCTGATTGATAATGCGATTAAAAAATAAGTCGATCGATTAGATTGCCCAAAATTGCACAGCCTTCTAGTTTTTTAGAATATTTTTTAGCATTCTCCAAATTTTCATTTAACTCGTGACTTATATACGTCATGGCTATTGCTGATATACATGTATAATTAGATACTTTCAGATGTACTCGGATTTAATTTGCTCCACAGTAAAACCAGTTGAAAAACGAATGACCAAATTAATCACACACTAATATATTGGGCTCGAGTCTTTGGAGAGCAATGCCACCTATCTAGATAATTTTTTAATTCATATTATAATTCAATTTTATTGCCATCAGAAAATCCACGTGGGAATCAACGTGGTAGAGTACCATCCGGATGCCCTTAAGGATTTGATATTTCATCATAGTTCCCGTGGGAATCGAAATGGGTTCTTTTTTTACAGAGATGTAAATTATTGCTGTAATTATTCCGCTCGTTTTGGCATAGTTTTCACCGACTGCGTATCTGCAGGTATGGTGAACTTTATAATGCATTCAGTTTACCTCGCATGATGATCCAGGCCAGATCAAAGCATGCACCGATAAGAGAAGAAAAATTGAAATTTCGTTTGAAGTTAACAAAATTTTTGACGAGACGGATTATGGCCATTCTTGTCTCTTTCAAAAGCTTAAGTATAAATCATCGCGGAATATTTTTCGTTTGATAATGTTCTGTTTTTTGTTTTAGATCTGACTCGAATTTGATCAGATTACTTTTCAGACTCGTGTATACATAGACATGAACAGAACCGTGCTTTGATCACGACTTACTGGACCCCAGCTCGATCAACCATGATCCATGATTCAATCAGCTATAATTAACTCATAATCATTTCTCGAAATTGTCTTGTCTGAAACAGAGATTTCCGAATCCTTCGATTTCAGTTTTGACAGAACCACGATTCAATCTGGAAGTTTATAGTTTGTATAGTTTGAGCCAAGTTTGATTGGCAGTTTCTCTACCACAGCTTGAGTCGTGCTGTGCGATTAAAGCTCGGATTGATCCAGTCTGAAATCTGGATGCGGCAGAATGTATTTTGTAGTTAGGAAACGGGGCATGGAGTGGTTAAAGCTGTTATGGATTTCAATACCGATACGTGGCAAATACCAAAAAGGTATTATTATGTTATTAACATGCTTATGCGATCGCGCGCAAGCACACGATTAAATAATTACCAATAATCCAACAGCAGGGTAGAGTGTGAACAATATATTGCACGTCGATTAGTGAACTGCAGAAGGGAAACACTGAATGCATCTCTGAATTCAATACCCATTGTAATACTTAACGCTGCAAAGCATTGATAAACAGTTTGCACGTTGCATCTTCACCTATACATAAAGAAAAGTGAATGCGATACTTGTATAGAAATTCTAATCCCATGTATAAAATGAATGCTTCGTTATGTACTTAGTAGCTACATACCTGTGTACATATAGAAATTGCTGAAAGGATTTTCTGACGCAATTAGAATAATGCCATACGATTTACTGTACCAATTTCTAGCAGCGCTCTGCACTGATGAGAAATTCTTGTTCTAATTGTCTTCTTCAAATTATAGCAACTTCATTTTATATATTTCAATAATGCTTTGCAGCAGAAATTGAAAGACCCACTAATATACCTACCGATAAAAGAAAAAACTGATCAGTCTGCTCTTGTAATATTGATTGAATATTCAATTGGCGAATCTAGTGGACTAATTAATAATAAATATTCTCCAGTGACTCCCACGCGAAGCAATATTCAATAAAAAGAATAAAATTCGGGTTTTTTATGTTCGCGAAACCCAGAGAAAGCCACTGTATATCTTTTTTTCGTTTAACCAAAGAAAATAATGGCATATCCAACTCGTGTATAGATTGATATGATATCTTGACGTCATCATCGCTCAATATACGTCCGCAATGACATTTGACAAGAAAATTGTGTCAATATTTCAATCTGACATTGAACGAGTACATGGATGTACAAACTCGGTCAAAACTGAGGCCGAAGTTATATGGCCAAGAATGGAAACTAAGTCGGTGTCACATTCGCTATACGGAATCGAACACGCTCCGATTACGATGCTGAATAAGCCGGAGTCTTGACTCTCGCGGGGTCATTAGCATAATAAGGTAACAGGTATACAACCTGCGCCTGATACCCTCCTGCACAGCCTGCTCGCCTGTCCACAAGAGGTACGTTCTTCTACCTGCCTTAACGCCTACACCTCCCACTTTCTCCTTCGTACCTTTCGGTAGGCGGCTACCTGAGCAGTGAACTGATGCTCGATCGACGAAGTGCGTGTTGGAAATCTTCCTACTATCAGTTTTGATGGCAAATGCGGAGTTGACAAACCTTTTTTTTTCTCCTCCTGAGAATTACAGCCATTCAGATTTTGGATTATTCAGGTGAAATCTGTATTGACATTCTCTCTTTCGCTAAGACTAAAAAATAGTTGATTCGATTCGTGGTTTTTATTGATTACATTAAAAATTGGCGAACGGTAAAAACAGTGAGACTATTCCTTGCGAAGAAACATGCGTAGATGAAAGAAAGGAAGAAATCGTGATCACGCTCTTTGCATTTGAAAAAAGAAAACGTCATAAGCTCGGGCCCTTCTTTTTTCCCCGTTACTAATCCTTTACTCAGGTGATTTTATAGCTTGCTTTCTATCAGGCAAACAGGTTAAAACGCAGGTGTTTCCACCGTTGATTTGCCTGCGTGACGGGATACGCTCAACGAAACAAAAGTGAAAAGAATGAAGGAAGGGCAAACGCTTTATGGTTGGATGGCCACGGGAGGATTTCCTTTTCAGGTGAATCCTGGACGCGCGGGTAGACAGGGAAGCATCACTTCGCCTGGGGTGGTTCGCCGGCTTTTTAGCCGCTTACTACTTCTCTTATTCTCTTTTAGTCACGTACTCTCATACTCTTGCCCATCCGTGGCTAGTTCCTTTCTCGACACTCGACTAGGATTCTACCTTGATGAGCCACTAAAAGAGACCGTAACTTTGCGCAGGACGGTCGAGCCGCGATCACGAGTACCAGGTTAACAAGAAACTGTCGAGTTTCGGTGCCGATATTGCAGGCCACGACTTTAGAATCAAAGTCGACAATCAGGGAGTGGAAGAAACTAAAACCATCGCTGACTCGGAATGATAAAGGAGTTTCAACTTTCAACTAACAAATAATAATGCCAAAAGTCCATCGATGCAAATTCAGTACAACAATGCATTATTGATCGGGGAGAAATATAGTACTGCAAGTTGCGAGGTGTGCGGTATATCTCGTATTGATTCCAAGGCGAATAGTTGCTACCTGAGCACAGGTCAAACAGTAGCAAGTAAATCGCATTTCCAAGATTATTTTTGCGAGTCGTTTACCGAAGTGACAACGCTTGGAAATTAGAAATTCAGGTTTAACATAAATCGAGGGTAATGATTCTGGAGTAAAATTTGTCGAATGATAAGACGAATGATATTTGTTCGATGTGCGGGTAGTACGTCGTAAAAGAACCGGTAAAATTAGCTAAATGTAGAAATCGCTAGTCCAACACGTTAATTTGGAGTTGTCCTGTGCTCGGACGAAATTGCCCGAGTACTGCAGTTGGAAGTTATTTACAGAAAAGATTAGTTGAATTTACTCCGCTGCAGAGTCAGTTGTACGTGTATCTAGTAGGTACGACGGTATGCATTGCTCTTGAAATCACTACAATTATAGCAAGAGCGACTTTACAGGTATAGTCAAAGTTTCTGTCTAAGAAAGTTGCCGTTACTACAATTGAAGTAATCCCATCAGCAAAAGCCTGCTGTCACGCACATACCGGTATAAGACAATTTTACACTCGAGTAAATTTAGCCATCTCTCTTTTTCCATTTATACCATGCAAATTTTTAGCATTCTCAACATAATTCAAACTAGTGAAAAAATTCATAAAATCTATACCATATCATATCGAAAGGGAAGAACCCCTCTACAACAAGACTAATGAAAACTAGTCGAACATCAACTCTTTGAATATTGATGCATAGTTCGAATTTATTTATTAATGAACGTAGTATCCCTGTGTCAAAGAAGAATTGATTTTTCGAATATATTCCCACAATTCAAACTCGATCCATGCTATCCCCATGATTATGCTAATATTATCTTTTGAGCAGCCTTTCAAATCGTTGCTTAATATTCTATGGCTACGATGGATCGATTAGGTATACTTCGGGACCCGGGGTACATATTTAGTTGTTAATAGCGGTCGATGAAACGATAAGAAGAAATTTTTCAAGCTCATCGCTCTGAGTAACTGATAACAGAAGGTGGTGGGCGGCACATTGAAAGAGATAAGGATTGTGCGGTGTAAATATACTTGCAGATAAGTAATCAGTCGGAGATAGGCTAGGCAAGGTAATCGGTGCTTACCTGGCTTTGAAACGCGGTTCCTATGACCTCATTATGCCCTGGTAGAATTCAGGTGGAAATTTCACCTGTCCCGGCTTTCAACTTTAAAGATTCTAGAATTTTACAAAATCCAAACAACGGGGCTGAATAGACCAGGTACTGAACGGTCGATTATTCGATTAGTTATCGCGCTGCTGATCAAGTATTCGTATTCGCTTATTTGTAAACTCTAGTTCGCCTGAGTTACCTGAGGTACCAGTCTCACCTGGCTAAAGACCTGCTTAATTCCATGCTCTCCTGGTCGAACAAAGCAGCTATTTTACCTGAACCTATCTTAACTCAGGTAAATGCCCGGCTATAACGCGTATAGATGATAATCTATGATTTGAATCAATCTATATTCAGGATTAATTTTCTATTTTATCAATCTACAGTTATGTACAGTTTCCGTCTAGCGTCCTTTTACGATCGGTATTAAGAAACGAAATGATAATTTTAAAGGATGAAAAAACTTCGATAAATAATTGGGAGTAAAAAGGTAAACTTTCGAGAACAGTTAACACGACATTGGTCGGTATAACAGGTAAAATAAATAAGTTTTACCTTTCGAAAGGGTTGAGCCAAAATAGCGTTCACTTTATCAGAGGTGTAAAGATCGCAGGAGGACTTCTAAACGCTCATGCGCAGATAAATCCTTGATTCAGGTGCGCAGACAGGTGCGGTAGATCAGGATAACAGTTCGAAGAACAGGTCGCAGGTATCTCGATCTTCGAGAATAGATCATCGATCTACCTACCGATCCTGTCAATCGCAGTAGTCCCTCGTCTGTACAGGTAACAATAACTCAGGTGAGTTTACTAACCGATTTCGTTTACCAGGGTAACAGGTGAAATTGCGATAAGCTGTGTGTAAAAACCACCACGTATATTCCTGCGAATTTAAATAGCCTAAGAGAATTCATGTAATTATGTTTCCCTGCTTAACATGCACCTGCGTCATACCTGAATCGACGATTGAGATATACCGATGAACGGTAAAAGTGATAATCCGCGATTTCACGCTCAGGTTTTGAAGCCGCGTGAGAATCGTCGCACGATCTCCTGAGTAACCTGAGTTCCTGATAAAATGCACCTGTTTGCTCACCTGGAGCCGATATTCGCCGATCTACCAGAGCCCGAATTCACAAGCCGATTACCTTAGCGGATAGATCGCTGTCCGGTTGCAAAGTGAACAGAAAAATTTGGGAAGAAAACGGTTACTAAATTCTCACCTGTTTCACTCCGCGTCTTACCTGCTTCCCTGATCTACGGTACGTCTCAACGTTTGCTCATCGTACTTTAAATAGTCGAGGTAGACAAGCGAAATGACATATGAGTTACTTTTCTTCTTCGGGAATGATTTTCATGGGGAAATGGGTTTCATATTATCGCGCAAGGATCGTGTATCGGTCGGTTATAGTTTGAAAAATGGAAATGCAAAGAATGAAAAGTCAATAGAGTTAATGGTTATGGCGAGGAGAAATTGGAAAAAGTAGTAAAATATTTTCACAATTTCTCCCCAGAGTTGTTCCAACGTACTATAAGCTAATAGACGCGTGTTATCTCAAAGAGAGAAGTTAACAGCAGTGCTAATATTGGCGAAGTGTGATCGTGGAAAACAGTCCTCGGCTTGGGATCCCAACAAACTTTGGCCGGTGCGTTGATCGTGTTGATCAAGGCGAGGCAATCCCAGTTATCCGTGTGTCTGTCCGACTGACCTAATCTCTGACGATGTAACACTAAATGGCAATGTATGCTGAAGGGAGTGGCTCCCGTTAAGGAAATCATTGTGTAAACAGCCTGAAGACAGATTTGCATAAGGTGTCAGATGCTGAGTCGACAACGCCGGAACTCTGGCACATATATATGAATTGACTTTCGCCCGTTGTTAAATATGGGTACAGAAAAAGGGAGGAACTTGAAATTACCCAAAGTACTCCTTGAAAAATGGACCCTGCGAACATTTATGCTCCCTAATTTAGGGCTGGAACAAATTTGGAACAATTCCCATAGCTTGGGACGAGTACTCAAATCATTCTAGTCTGGGTCAGTGAGGGACGAATTTTCCCAATTCCCTTGAGAAATCATCAAAGAACCTCTCACCATAATGCATGCATTATACCCTTAAGTCATGTGGAGGAGTGAGCTATGATCTTACGCTTTATAGGAAATTCTTAGCCATATATTCTGCCATCGTATAATTCGGATAGCTACATGCATGCATCGATATGTGGAGGATCGTTTGTTATGGTTATATGCAACAAAATATTTGTCGTACGACGAGAGCCACGCGATACGTCGCTTATGTGAGGCTATAGATTATAGTGTACGAAGTAACCTGTTGCATTACGGTGTTCTCGATCTCGAGATCGAAATCGTCATCGTTTACAAGCCAAATTGTACATATTATGGGTGTATGAATAACTGGAACAATTTATCCCGAAAAAAACGGTCAGTTTTAAAAGGTAAATAAAATCGGAGGGCATCGCTCAATCTTCACGATCTCCTTTTTCCCGAAACTAGAAGAATGAGGCTTTCATTTAACGTTTTTAGATCCTATAAATCTCTGTTCGTTGCAGAGAAACAGCCGCTTGAAAAATGAGTTCTCAAAATGTTGCTGCTGGGAGAAAAACAAGCGATATAAAAGACTGTTGACATTCAAATGTTTGTTAAAGGGCCACATAGCCGATTCCAAAAACTTGGACGCGAAGAACACCAGATTCAAAATTCTGAAAGCTAAAAATCCAAAAATCCAAACCTCCGAAACTTATTATTATATTCATTAACTCTGGCTATCTTGATCACATCGAAACTAACAAGTAGTTGAATCAATCGTCTTCAGATGTACTTTTCGGCAAAAAAATTTCCAAAATCCTATCAATTAATTATGACATCGAAATTATCGATTGGAGTAGAAGAAGATGGGTTTCCGTAAAGAGATTCAATTTTCGGAGGTCTGGACTTTCGTAGCTTTTAGCTTCCTGTAGTTCGACCTCTTGGTAATCTTACTGTTTTAAACTTCAACGTTTCTGAAAATTAGAAATTCTCTTAAACGAATTCCGATTTTTTGTCCGTTCAGACCTTTTAGAATTTGGAATTTGAACCTTTCCCCTAATCAAGTGTGTTTGCAACAAGATTGTTCAGTTTTTTCAAGTTCATAACAATACACTCCAGGCTTGACAATCCACGAGCGTCTCAGCTGCTGATAAAGCACTATCTATTTCTGATGTCACGAACAAGACTTAGAATCTTGACGCGAGTAATTTGTAGCGTGAGTCAGCTCAGTATTCCACCCGCAATCCTATACAACCTAAGCTCAAGGTTATCTGTGGTTCAGACTTCTGGCTTACATGTATTTAGATACCTACATAATACCTGGGAGTTTGTGGCTATAGAATTCATCCGGAGTACACGTACCTACATACACGTACCCTTCAATTTAAGCCCGGCCTTGTCTTTTCGAAAGATTAAACAAACTAAAACCGATATCTTCATCTTTTTATTGCTAAAGTGGTTCGATTTCATTTTATTAACTGTCAATCCGTCATGCGAAGTGTTAGGTAAATATTTTTAACCACAATCATTCAGGCATGCCAAGGCTACAACTGACTGAGGCTTAGGATCCGGGATGAGATACGGACAAGTTTTATACGAAGATCATAATATCTGGCGAGGAATTGAACTCGAAATTTATCCCCGTTGAATCGGGATAGCTTCGCTAAACCTTGGCATAGAATTCTCACTCGTAGAAAATTCAGCGGGAAATAATTGCAGAGGGAATTGTTACTTGGCAGCTAAAGAGTTTTAAGAAATCGTTCTTTTCGCGCGATAAAATTCTACAACTTTTACTCGGCTGCAGTTTCAGGTCCGGGTCTTTACCCCATCGTATTATTCCGGCATTAGTCGACGGAAAAACTGTCGAGGGAGCTTGCACGTTCGCGCAACAACCGATGATCAATAATTTCAAATTTCCTGCGATAACTTTCGAGTCAACGTATTATTTTCTTCCAATATTAGGTCCAATATCAACGTATAAATTATACCTACATAACTTATTGTCAGATCGCCGGTCTTTGATAGCCACAACACGAGTACAACCGCATTAGCTAATCCTAAGCCCGGTTGCATAACAGCGTCGAATTTGTATATTCTTCAATCTTAAACGGGCATAGAAATTTATGATGGCGCCTTATGAAAGTGTAAAGACCAACTATAAAGGGCATAAGTTAATGAGAGTCTTCACAGCCTGCGGAGAATAGTTTCATGTTCATTAAAAGCGCGGAGAAACGGAAGAAGTGAAGAGCCTTGCGAAGGCGCGAACTGCATTCGAAAGAAACATTGAAAACGGACTCGTTACGCGCTGTGATCTTGATGGAAGTGAAAATTGCATTGTTTAACTAGTGCACTGGAATGCAGGCCGTAATGTGACGTAATGTAATACTCAAAAGTCTGCACACGTGCATAATAATGCCCCCGCGGAAGACAAGAGGCTGAGAAAGTAATGGGAACCGTTTTGCGCTACAATTAAATCTTGCATTACGCTAGCGAGTAAGTATATCATGGACAATTACGATTCGCTAATTACATTCGCTAAACGTGTTTTCTCGCCGTGTTCTGACTCTACACTAGTACGTTGACTACTGTCATTTTGGATAATTAATCGAATTCAGAAGTTCACGCGTCGCAGGATGAAAGTGGAATATTAACCTGCGATCAGCCACGTGGCTTTCACCGCTTGACAAAATCATTCGCCAATCACTGGCCGAACACTGTGTATTTTTTTCATGCGAGTATAATCTACGTATGTATATGCGAGATTGATTTCTGTGCGATTTACAATTTCGCGGATATCTCGTCCGGTTTAAGCCGCGGCACGTTACGTCCACATTTATTCGACACGCATACACGAACGGACGTCACTGATTGCTGAGATGTATACGTACAGCATTACTTTCCATAAGATTTGTGTATTGAGAATTACAGGTTTTCTCTTCGGGACTGGCTGTAGCCGTGTAGCGCGATGAATCAAAACTGAATAATAATCATGTATTCGGGTAAAATTTAATTGCGAATAAAGTGGTCTCGTCCCTGAGCTCAATTTTCGTAAACCCTACCCCCACCTTATTCTTTACACCCTCCGACAATTAACCGAGGAAAATTCGCTCTGTGGGTGAAGTCGAGGAGACTAAACGAGAGATTTCATCTCATCAGGTTTTCAGACTCAAGAACGAGATCACTGGCGGTGAGACGGGTCTCTTTACATTACTTATTCATAACTGATGATGAGAAAATGCAGGAGGTCACTCACCGATTAATTAGAAGAAGAGGAATCAGCCGAGGGTGCGCTTTCTTGACTCTCGCTGCCACCAGCCGTCGTATTTATAGTTGAAAGAAAAGTTAGTTAACACTTTTCGCATAACAAACTCACTGGAAAGTTAATGTCCTTTGAAAAGTGAACGTTGACGTTATTAAATTTTCTTCACTCGTTGTTGTACGGTTATACTTTCTTCTTTTCTTCTTTATTAATTAGTCACGCTGTTTTGATGCAAAAAAAGTTTAAGTTAAAATTTATTATTCAACAAATTGAGGCTCGCGCTGCCACCCATCTCAGGATTTTAACTCTCGTATTTTATATACGAACTCGTTAAAACTATCAACACAAGCTCAAATAGAATTGAACGGAATTTTATCACCCGGCATCTTTCCTAAAGCTCAAAACCGGGACATTGCAAAATGCTGAAATTCTATTCTTCGAATATCCGAGTAGAGAAATCACCGATGATATCCGGTGTAAGAAATGAGTAATTGATTACCGAAATTTTACTACTAATCGTAAACTGCAGGCGTGAAATGAAATTAAGTGAACTTTTCTATCGCCTGTTCAAGTGGCAAAGTTTACTCGGTTATCCTGATTGTGCACTTGTAAGCATGAGTGTCATTAAACTCGTCTACAAATATCATTTGACTACAAGATCAGAATCTGTAAAAATCCTACTTTACATAAAGAATGAAAAAGGGAAGAAAAAATTGCAGTGCATGGTCAAGAGTTGAAACCAACAATTCGACCATGTAAATTTGAAATTGTGTAGATTGAGTAAACGATTGACGTATTTATAATAAACACACAAACTAGAACCGAGTGCGGGAGAAGGCGTCACGTTGTAACAAGCCTGTGATCACTTTGGATTACAAACGACGATTTTAAGTCAGACTGCACATTCGGGAACGGATATGTACCGGGGTTCCAATTTTTTGGATAATCGTCGTTTGTTTTACTTATAAGAAAGCCACGGCCCGAGAAGGTTATCCATTCGTGCCACGTGACTCGATCAGAGATTCGAACGAGAAAAAGGTGATCGGGTCGAAGTCTAGTGAGATACTGAATACCTGGGCGTTCGCTTGTCTCAGTGGCACCTCCGAGACTTTGCACCAGCTTCTCTCTCTTTAGCCGCCTTTCGAGCGAAAGAGAGAGTGGTACACGTCTTTACTTCTCGTTCTTCAATCTTCACCGGGCTCTGTAAGATCTTTGTGTTGCTTGTGTTGCTGTATTGCTGATCAGTTACGCTCGAGGTAGCACGATGTCCGGAGTTTGTGTGTACATCGACACTTACATAACTGTAATACATCCATACTGGGATCTAGCTGGATGTTCGAGTATATAGAGACGCCGGACTTAGAGGTAGAATGCGATATTTCCTTTACAGACATCCACGAAGTTTGAACGAAGTTAATTTGTGAGTTTGGTAAGATCGAGGTAAAACATGTTCTTCCGGAGAAATTTATCCGATGAAAATCTTGAGGGCAAAAGTTTCATCCAGGATCCGAACAAGTGACGAAAAAATTCGAATTTTAAGTAATTTTATAGTCTAGTGATGCTGATTTTTTATGTTTGTGATTAGCTGATTTTTCCAAATTTTCTAATCTTTGAGTGAAGAAGATGAACGTCAAGTATCACTTTTACCCTTGAATGAAAAAAAGGCGAGGTTCTTATTGGAGAGAAGTGCTGGGACCTTCCCCATTCAAGTGTAGCGGCTAAGAGGATCTTGATAAGAAATTTCACCTTGTTAAAAGTACTTCCAATAAGGATCATCTCTTGGAAATTGAACCGAGTTCGATAACAAAATTAGGAAGAAACACAGGAACAGGATCCCCTCACATTATACCGCATTACTTTATGGCCACTTTATGGAGCTTCTTATTCTTATACCAATTTCATTCGCGATTCAATTCGTGGACAATTCTCATCCCTTCAGATTTCAAGGAGCAGGATAACACGTCGAGAAGCTGTTCGTGCATGCACGTATATACACCTAATTCCAAGGACGAGATAAATCCAACTGTGACAAGCTCGACTGTCTAGTTAAACCTAATAAAATTATCATCAAGACATTAGTTCGGCTCTACCTTCCTAACTCCGTCTGTCTCGTATCTGGTTCGTACTTAATTGAGTTTAGGAATACGGGGCGAGCACGGCGAACGAACACGGGAGTTCGTTATAAAGTTGCGACCACGCTAATCGCTGCCGAGGGCGTTAGGGTATATTGATCCGAGGGTACTTCATGAGGTTAATCGCAAGACTCTGCCTCTGAATTAGCGATTTTTCGTCAGCCCAAGACCACGACCAGGCCTAGCCGTGGTGAAAACAGGCGGTAAACGTGCCACTTTGAATTTTCAACCGACCAACGTTCACTTTGTTAAATAGTAGGTCATCTCTGCAGCGGAATCATCTTTTCAACCTTTCACCCGATCCTCGTACCGCCTACGTATCATATGCTGCTTAATAATTTGCTACTTCCTATTCTTTCATGGATTTAAATTAGCAACACCTAAACCTTCTTCTCTGTCTTCTCTCCATTCGAAGTCGGAGAGGATGGGCCAGGTCAGACAACCGCATTCCGCTGCACGTGAACGCGCCTAAGTATATGAACCCGTGCTCAAGCTGCAACTTCGAAAGGCAAGGTCTTAGGCCCCATTGCTTATGAGTATATATGGTATAGTTACATATATACATCTTATATTACAGTTCATGGAGACATTCTCCTGCGCTTTTACTTTATGCACTGATCCAGTTTGTGTTCAGTTAGTAGTTTGTAGGGATTCGAAGGTGTTCGGGATCAGCGTTAATTCACACATATATTTGACAACCGTTTCTTTAGCCCTTGGCTGAAAACCCACGCGAAATGAAGATCGAATTAGAAGAATTTTTCAAATCCAGAAAGCTGATGAGTTAGAAGATTTTCAATTATCAAGGAAAAGATTTGTCCATGAGTCTCCTAGTCAGGATTGGATATTCGACTCCCTGTTAATTGATGTTACTTTTTTTTTCCATTTATCTAAGTATGTTTGAATTAACTACGCTTGTAAGAAATTCAGATAATTACTTGTATAATTGCTCGATTTTATTACACGTCTCAGGATATTCAAACTTAGCAGCCAGTTTGATCAAGGTTTATCGCTTAAGTTTTCGTAACTAATCGTTAAAAGTAACGACTACTCGTAGCATACTTGCGAATAATCAAGGTCTACGAAAAAACAATTTTTATTTGGGACCTTCTTTTTTCAATAAAAATTCTTTCATTCAAATTGATAGTTTTATATTTACTTATCTTCTGAACTCTGCACGTGAAGTGTAAATTGATTTTTTATAAACCGATCCAACTATTCGTGCATTGTTAACTTCACAAGTGTAATTTACTCTTCAATAATCCAATAGAGCGTGCAGTTCTAAATTCAACAAATCCACGATGGTAATAAAATTTTTTATGAATTCTTTGGGATTTGCTAGAAGATTGCTCGGCAGTTAAGAAGACTGCCATCTTTTTTATAATAACATTTTCGGCACAGAGTTCTGGAAGGTTAAGTTTTCCGAAAAAAATCCTCAAGGTAATTATCATAACTAATCGCGATCTTTGGAGATCTGAAACACGAATGGCTAAAGATCTGAGAGTTTGTTTTCAGCTATTAGGCTGAATAGGCGAATATATGTGGCACACACTTCGTTAATAAAACGAAATCTAAGGACTTGGGATTTGAAATGCAGAGTGCCGCAGAAGTTGTGTAATTTTTTACATATTTATAGTATTGATTCAGATGGGAATATGATGTTGAATAAATCAATTTTGAAGGATTGAATTATACTAGTGATTTTAATGATACAATCCCGGTTCCTCCTCGCTTAGAAATAATCCCAACCTTCAGTTTGTTAAAAATATTGCTCAATGATCGTCGCTTCGTTTCTGCCTAATTAACGAAAATTAACATTCAGTGATAAATATAAAATTTAATTCAATATACATATTAGGACAGGCCTTGTGAAGTTTTGTAATATTTTATCAAACAGCAAAGAGCCGATGGGATATTAACGTTTTTTCCCATTAAATTTGATGATTTGATAGCTCAGTAATCCGCGCCAGTCAGATCGAGAATGTCGCAAGACTAACTCAGCGGCTCGAAAATAAAACTTATTTCTCACCCTGATGGAAAATTTAGTTTTTCATAGTCGTTAATGAAGCGAGGTAGATGATAATCAATTCTCTGGTGCATTTCTCTTGCATTCATTTACGAAGCGATTACTTGCTGAACGCTTTTCTCACCAAACTTATAAACGTATATGAAAGTACTTGAGCTTCTGGGTTGAGCTCAAGCCTTTCCCCGAAACTTAAGAAGCTTTTGCAGCAGATATAATTTCCGAGACTTGTTAAGCCGTGGAGAAAGATGTCAGGTAGGTAATATTATTATGAAGGTATAGGATTTTATTCGACGTCCCTTAGTTGACCGTGCGCACGTATACATCCGTTTCCTATTCCCAGGACGAAACAGAAGTGATCCTTTGAAACGAGTCCTCGCGGAGAGATCAATTTATATTCCACTGAACCAGCTACGAAACTTTCCAAGCCCCGAGGAACAGATATAATGCCTTGGACCCTACACTACTTTGTGAAAAATAGGACCGAGGACGGGACTGCGAAGATGCGATCCATGGGAATCGCGGAATGAAATATTTCCTAGTGAATGAGAACTCGAGTACCGAAGTGCTCCACGTCTGCAGTTTACTTGTTTTTGATTCCATCGTCGAATCTTGAAAAGATATAGCAAACGGTAACCCGCGAGCTTGAGAGTTGGTTTACGAGGGGAGCGGAGTATCAGCAAATGAATTAGTCAAATTCATGAATCGCGTAGAGCAGATTCGTGTTTATCATATTCTGCAGGTCTGGCTGCAGCAGCCTCCGACATACGGGGATGGGTGCGATTCGCCTATATCTACATGTACTGCAGCAGTGATGACGCTATGCTCATTCATTATTAGGGTAAACGCGAGATCGCAAACTGGCGCTCCGACATGCATTGCGAATTAGGTAGGTTATACGAGGCAAGTTCAGTTGACTCGAGTCGAGTCGAGTCAAGTCAAATCGAAATTGGCGAGCTTCGGTAACACCTGGTGCTATAATTCCCTGAATTACAGCCCATTGTTGTTAATTGATTTATTGTTTTTGTGCGCCATCATCGAACAAGGGAAGTATATCGTATTGCTTTTGGTGGGTAATTAATTTATCGAATTACCCGTTAGTCCGTTATCTCACTTAGCATTACCCCGTTTTCATTGTTCCTTCATTAGTCCAATTCCTGAATCAATTTACTTGCGATAAAGTATTGCCTGCCTTTCTCATTAACTGCACTCTCAATTAATCTAATCAGATAAAAGTCTTCTGGTTCTACCCGAAGAATTTCACCCTATATATTGAGATTTTCTGAATAACAATACGTTTCGTCGATCCCCTTTTTTGTCTGAAAAATACCTACATTTGGAAAATTTTCGTTTATTTTCAAGTGATTAAACATTTTTGTAGTCAATTCCGTCGTAATTTCTAACATATATAATATACATGTTACAATACCTTCAAGGAAATTCTCCAAAGGCTAATGATTCGGGTATCGATTGATCAGTTCATTGAGTTTGGGCATGGCTCTGTCCATTACAGGCTATGTAGTCGAGCGCTCAAAAGCACGCAACTCCGGGATTTTCTTGCTCTATAAATAAGCTCCAAACGGACTGAAAATTTTACAGAGACACGGTTCAAGTGTTCGACTGCCTGCTGCATAATTTTCAAATTTTGTTCACAAGACGTGATTTGCTTTTAAACAACCCTAATCAACCATCTTGTAGATTGCCAAATGCTACTGTCAAAAAATCTCAAACGGTCGTTAGATTTTTATCAAATATCTGTATAATTGATTCTCATACGTACGGAGTGAGCTTCTCGTTGAGTTTTTGAGGCATTGAATCAACCTTCTAGAATGACGCCCTTTAAGCTTGATGAAAAGTTTCAACAGGTAGTTCATTAAGGTTAGTAGTACACTCTGGAATGAATTTATGTACTGTAGCTATATGTGACGATATAGAGTGGATTTCTTTTCTTTTTTCTTTTTTTTTTGTTGTTTATAGTGGAAATCACTCGTTGATAGATTTTTTCGGAACAAGGTTGAACTCTCGATTTCGTCCCATCGCGTTTAAACGTGGTTAAACATTTTATAGGAAAAGGACGTGATCTCAGTTAATTTGTTAAATCGCTTGTATGTAATCACGTGTAATTTAGTCCTAGGAAATTGGGCAAATTTACGTTAGTCACGGACCTGCTCAAGCGTATTCACTCTAACGGTTATCGATTCAAGCGACCTTTACAGAAAATCTAATACACCGATATTCCACTAAATTTATTACCCCTTCGATATATCCAGCAGCCATAACCGTCCGAGATTTTGCCACAGATATAAGAATTGCGTAATAAAGAAATGTAGAATCGTGGTTATAAAATTTCACGGTGAAAATGGGGACAATAAGTGCTAACTACATAATTTGGGGGAAAAAATTTGATTCGCTGAGCACGGATTAGACCTTATAACGCATTTTTTTTTTTTTTTTTTTCGACCTGGCACGCGACTGGATTTAGGGTCGCGTGACGCGCATGAGAACGTATTATCACAGGGAATTTTCACACAGGATAACCTGCAAGAATTCGGCAACTAGACCCTCCATTATACCTCTGCATTGCTCTATGTACGCGCGACAATTGCCTAATTCTATTTGTGCGTGGGCGCACGAGCAACTATTCGCTCCTGAGTGCTTAAAGCCACAAAACCTGGCCACATCCCACGGCCTGATCATGCCTTAACCATAGATAAAGGGCAGATTATCCGCTACAAGTACCTGCATAGATATACGCGTCGATCGACCCCTGACAAGTTCTTGTTTAATTACCTGATATCCCCGGGCTCACGTCGTCGTCTTATAAAGCATAATCTCCCTTGATGAGATTCGATGAATTTCTTCATGAGTTATAAAACATCAAAAGATATGCTTGTGCTTGCGAGTAAAATCAACCACGTATTTTCATCCCTTAAACTTCACTCGGTCACTGAACAACTTCAATGCCAAATTCAAGCGACGATTCTAATGTTGGCAAACGATCAGGAACGGGAGTATTGACGAAATTGGTGCCCGAACAACTCGAAGCGATTTAAGTCGGGCTTGAAGCTCTATGCATATTTTTCGGCTTTGATCTTTCCAGTAACTGCCCCGAAAATTTGAAAACTCTGTAGGGTAAACGGCGGAGGGTTGAACCAGTCGGCGAACCAGTACCACTAACTTTTGCAATGATTACCATGCAGAGTTTATAGAGGAGCCTATGTGATGTCACAGATTGCGTTATGATTCCCGAGTATCATCTATACCCATATCACACGTTTTTAGAAAATTTATTAACAATTATCGATCAAAATTGGTCGTAGACGAATTTTCACATACTTACAGCGAAAAAATTCCAGGATTGGTTCACAGCATGAGAGAAAGACTATTTCGGAAGAACACAAATCTTTTTCGGAATTATGAAAGAGATGAAAAACTTCAGGAAAATCGAGAACTTTTAAGCATGTTTTTTGATCGCTATCCAATCACAGCCTATCGACTCGGACTAGAATTGAAAAGCTTGCAGACAGTCCTCTGTCCTGAAATTTTTCTAAACTTTCAAGATGGGATGAGGGATGGAATCCTTTATGGAGGTAGAATCTCCGCGGACGGTGATGAGATCATTTAAAAAACTTGTTTCGAGTCGTAGTGGTCGCAGAAGTCCTTCAAATACCGACAGGATGATGTAAGTTTTTGAACATCTACCTCCCATCCTTCGTAACTCTGAGGATATTCGAATTTTATTTACGTCAATCGGGGTAGTTTTTTTACCCTCGGACGGCAGAGACGCGATTTAAAAACTTTGCGAAATTTTTATAGTTTTTTCCCGGCTTTACGTGATCGTTACGCATCGAATCACAAACTGCACTATCATTCGTCGTTCGCAACAAATGGAGCCACGGCACGGCTATTCTGAATTCTACGTGTTTTTTATTTTTTTTTATTTTTTACTAGTAATTGTAAACGAATTTCACAGCACTTCATTTTCTCATCAAACCGTGAAAATGACGGCATCAAATCCGCACCGATCAATTCGTCGGCTTTAACGGGTCACTCACTAGCGGAGGGGATGGATTCCCACTTTGACAATGTCAAAATTATCGATAAGGAAGATAGATTCGCGTGAGGGACTATCCGCAAAAATGATGAGGGTCAACAAGCCTTCCAACTTTTAAAAACCGAGCCATACTTATTTAGGCCCCAGTCAATTTCGTATAATAACTAATCAGAAGGTTACAGATATTTTCAAATCAAATCCAGGGTGCGTGTAATTCGTGCCGGAATTATTCCATGCTTGATTCAGTCTTGGAGAATTTTCTTTACAGAACAGTAAATAGCTACTCGAAAACTTGGCTATTGTATATTATTAAAACCTTCCACCTGAAGTCATTCTCTACGTACTCTGTACACGAACATTTCCAATGAATAGAAGGTACTGGGTTACTATTGTCGGCCAGATCTATTGTAACCATCGAAGCCCTACAGAACCGGTGTATAGGTCTATCTAGAATCTAGCATGGGTTCCACTTTATGAACTTCTCAACGAAGTTAGTACAGCATACGTGACTCGCTCGAACAGTTCGTAAAGTTTGTTAAGGCTGAGAGGTGTGAAGTGTTTGATGGCACTACAATCAATTAAATTTTACCGTGCCGTGTTACAATTGGTTTATTATGTAATTCAGGGGTTAGATATGCAATAAGGGAATATAGCGAGTTAACGCACTTCGAGAC
Organism: Rhogogaster chlorosoma; assembly: GCA_944452935.1. Taxonomy (NCBI): domain Eukaryota; kingdom Metazoa; phylum Arthropoda; class Insecta; order Hymenoptera; family Tenthredinidae; genus Rhogogaster; species Rhogogaster chlorosoma. Next base: position 28,453,978 of record OX101797.1, read on the forward strand.
AAGTGTAGAAACACGCTCCATTCAGTGAGCTATAAACATTTCGAAGTCACGATATCAACTGGACCTTATCTTTACTGAGAAAGCAAATATTTCTGATCGAGCAAAATAAATAGACATACAACATCTGGCGTCCAATACATTGAGAAATCATAGAACTGCCACTGTGAAATTTTGCAAGACCGCAGATGCTCATATTCGATGCAAGACTATTATATAGTGCTAATTAGATGCTTCTCTCGCAAAGATTACAGTAAGGGCTGATTCTAGAGTGTTCTCCAGACTTGAGTACGTCTCCTTTCCACGGATTATTGCGATCAGGATATTGGAGGGCCTTGAATGCATCTAACTCCTGAATTGCATACGATATCTATCATACAACCGTATACGAGATTGCGGAGTACTCTGCTCCGCCATACAGACTCGTATACGAATATGTAATTCGCACCCTTTTTCTACGTTTTGCTTGCTTTCTTTTCATCTTTTAACTATGCACTGCCCCTATAGGTTCCACTGTCAAAGCGAAGAGAATACCCACCATGTCGACAAAGGGATAAAACCTGCAATTAATTCCGCTTGTATTTAATTAAATCCCAAGTGCTTCTAGGAATCTCGTGCTAAAAGAGTACGCAAAAAATTCGAGCATCAATCCAGAATGGATATGTGAACGGCAAATTGCGTGAATGGTCGATGACCGAAGATGTCAATAATATATATGCTGTTCGTTATTTTCTAGTCTTCTAATCAGATAGGGAAATTAATGTCAGACACACGTGTCTGCGTGTGTCGTTTCCTCGTATGTTTATAATAGGGGAAATGGCAAAAGTTCTCGGACTCGATAGTTTCCACTCGCTTTAGTCCGGCTCCCTGGCTCCGAGTTACTTAAGTTAGCCCAGGTATACGACCCCGGGGGTCGACCGCAGTGACCTCTCCGTCAGTTATCCACTCATGGGCCAACAGTACTCGCTCTGCTGGTTTAAAGGGCCGAGACGCCCTCCAGGCTCAGGGGTATGAGCCCCACGGATGTGGGGGTGGACAGGGGTGGTGGGGTGGAGCAGTTCGCGCATTGTTTAGCAGCCATTGTCTAACCCTATTACAGCACCGCGACCCGTATCCCAACGCTGCACCAGTTGGCTCCATTTGTCTGAGCAAATTGCTTTGTTACAGCTGCCTGCGTCCGTACGAATCCCATGTATCCTATATATCCCAATAACTATTTACCTGTATCTCTATTCCACCTGATATCCCCACTTACGGATCCAGACGCGGATACAGCGGCGGCCCGTATAAAAAATCTGAAAAATCCGAAACGATGAAAGTCCGACTTCCATAATTTGTAGAAATTGCTTGAGAAATAGAAATGGCGTTTTTTTCGACCCAAAAGGTTATCGCGATTTCGAAGCACTTTAGATGAATGAACATACGCGAGTATAGGACCAGTCGTGCTTATACCGAAGATATGTTGACTGTTGCATGGGAGAGTAAGAGTGTGACGTATATAAAGGGCTTTTAGTAAATTATACCGTAGCCCCCACAGTAAATTTAACTTTCCACCATAGTAAAGAATTTATTATTACTTCCGTATACTACCGCATGCCTTGTTCTGCGTGCCAGATTATATTTGCTAAAGAAATAGTATAGTAGAAGTAGAAATAACGTAATATTAGTAATTTATCGTGTGTTGTAAAATATGCTTTATTATAGTAGCAAGTAATTTTATACAATACCGTTGAGTACGTTTTTATTTACCTTTTATTAAAATTTACTTGCAGTACAGAATTTTATATATATACTGTAGGTAAATTCAAACCCGGGGTGAAAGATGCCCTGGGAGAATGTAATTTTTATATTAAACACATAAAAATGGGAATTCTTTTTTCTCCCATTGGCAGAGTAAATTTATCATTAGCAGAAAGCGTTGCTGCACCTGCAATATATACTGATTTCAGCATACTGATTTACTCATTTTTCTAATTATCTTCAAAAAGTACCAATCATATTTCAGTCTTTGAGAAAATTTGATCAGAAAATGTTCTCCATCGCGACGCAGTGTCCGTAGAATGAGAAACTGAATCAACAACGTATATAAACAAATTTCATCCTACCGACTACGGTTTCCTCTTTTCATATAAAAGTGAAAAAGCTTGGATCAATCAGAGGATGGCTGATGCTCGAGCGTTTTCAAAGAGCAGGGTAAATATAAGTACACGAAATTACATACACGGCGTGTTTACTCTCATCGCAGATTGTACAGGTGCTCCGAGTTAATTGCTACCAAAGTTTTCCACGTTTTTTTATGTTTTTTTTTTTTTTTTTTTCTTTTTCTCGGATGTTTAGATCATAAATGTTCATATTTTCGAATACTTATCTTGAATAAGTTGTAAAATCTCGAGCAAAGTCCTCATATAATGAGCCGCGATGTTTCTTTGAAACAGAATTCGGTATCTCTTCTCCGTACCTACCGCGAAATTTCTTCCCAAATGCAAAATGACACAAAAAAGAATTTTCTACCTCCAATTTCCTGCCGTCTTAATTTTTTCCTTCCGCTCAACCGAACCCTCAAGATCCTTGCGGCCATACATCTCCTTATTGCTAAACATGAATGATTTTTGAGAGGAATTCTTTGAAGGATGTAATTCCTTCCGTTCGTACACATGACGATGGTTTTATTCTCTTATAAAAATCTCTCGTTCCGTTTTGAAAATTAAATACGTATATGTAGAGAGAGAGAGAGAGAGAGAGGGAGAGAGAGAGAGAGAAGTTGCACCCTTATTTTCGAACTCATGAAAAAGTCAAACTGAGAGTGTCGCCGATGTCGAGGGTCGGCCAGCTCCCAGAATTCTATCACTACTTACACTGCAAACCTTGCCTACAGCTACGTAAGGACTTCCATGATTCTTTTATTAGGATCAGAGGTTGTATATACGGACCACCAGTAATCGCGATGCCACTGGTACCCCCAGCTGAAATACGAGGTGACCCTAAGCATCCTAACCACATCCTAAAAACATCGTAACCCTCTTGGCAGTCGAGCATAAGCTTTATCAGTTTGTTTGGTGAAAATGAGGGTAGAGTAAAGTATAAATGATTCCGTTTCCACAACTTCATCTTACCCGCGGAGAAACTACACCTAATTTACTGTGGCAGTAACACAAGCGATGGCCAGAAACCTCAACACAACACGTACATATTTGCACAAGTAAATTTATACAAGAATTTTCTTTCCAGGTTTTTGTGTGGGTACTTGTTGTCGCCTATTCCAGACTAGGACTGCTGATGCCCTGGGCTATGGACGAAAGAGAGTTTTTCTCGTGCGTTCAAAGAAGGATATTTTTTAACTCTAATTTTTGCCATTTGATCTCTAATTGTATAAAAAATAATCGTGTTTCATATAATGAGACAATTCTTCAGCAGGGAAGAATGAGGCTATTAGTTGACACAGAAGCGAGTTCCCATGTTTTCCAGGCTCCTGTAGCACCATCAGCGGATGTAACAATATTGTCGCATTTTCGTGTAGTTTATTCAATTTTTTAGTGTAAAAGTGAATTTTCATATTAACACAATTTTTGAATATAACAGAAGAAGCTCTCTAAATTTTTTTCGAGAGAAGAAGAAGAAGAAGGAAGACAATTAAGTAAGGAAAGAATAGAGCCCGGGGCTGAAGAAACAAAAGGGCTATCAATAAAGAAAAACTCAAGTAAGCCTGACAGCAACTCAGACAATAAAGTTGAAAATATATGAATTTTTGTTTTTTTTCAATTAACATGACGTCATTTTCATATTTCAACACAGAAAAGTACATTTCAAAAAAATACACGAAATATCGCAGACGGAAACATATTTCCGCTGAATCCAACGACTTGATTTACACATGCCTGAACTCCGATTCCATGAAAATGAAGTTTGTACTTCGATTGGATAATTACATATTTCTATCGCGATTTCATTCTGTTTATGCCAAGTTTAGGATGTACCAACTTGCCTCCGATTGAAGCAGGTGGATACAATAAAAATGGCAGGCGAAGTCTATTGATACCAGTGCGAATTTTGGAATGAATAAATTACCTGGATGCTCAATTTTTTTATATCAAACTTTGAAATTGACCTGCGTACTTTTTCTGGTTCGATAATATTGAAAACAGTAATAACAATGTCGATGGCGATGTCAGCATGGATTTTGATCGTTTTAGAAGCTAACGATGGAAATATAACGAATAGTAAAAAAAAAAAAAATGATAGCAAAGAAAATTATCTGATGAGAATAACTAATTGAACAAAATTTTGTTCCGATACGTGTTTTGAGTTAACGCGTGATCTAACCACTGACGCTTTCATTTGCCGCATTTACTCTAATGAATGGTTAATCTCGCCCACAACTCGAGCCCCAGTGCGGCATGGAAAAAGCTCTGTAGGGTCCTGTTAATTTTTTTGAAAACGGAAAAAATTCACGTACGTATATTGTATACGTACACTTTTGCCTGCCCGTAGCAAAGCTGAAAACATACCTAATTCCGTGTGCATGTACACGTGTATTTAGCAGCGTGGCTTCTAAAATCGTTAAAAATGCTGAGCGCGTTAAAGCCAAGCCAACCGAGTAGAGTCGAGGCTGCCGACTCGTGTGCGAATGAATGCCCGCTATTAATCGCACAAGGCAAAAAACGGAGCATTTTCAAGTCCCTCGTCAGAACTAAAAAAGTTGGGAAAACGACGACGGGACACGACGCGAGGCAAGGAAAACTCGTATCCAAAACACAAATGACGTATAAAAGACGCGTGCAAACGACACAAACGGGGAGAAGGGGGATAGGGCGGCCCGGGAATATGAGAGGAGGAAACAGGAGAGCAAAACTTACATTTTGCTCCGCGAGTGCGACCACCGCAAACGAATGAGCACATCAGTTTCCGAATCTCCCCTGCACTTGCTGGGCTGCGTCCACAGGCATCCAGGGACTTTTTGCTCCTGTAATAAAGCGTTCTTAGGATCTTCATGGTAAGCCTATCCGTATGGGTTGCAATGGTCGCCGTCAGTCTGATCCGTCTGGACATATTATACTTAGCCCTAAATCCTGCCTTTTGCACGTTCACAAAGAACGCGGATTCCATTTCGGTACGACAGATAGCGTGATCCTCTTCATAGCTTTTCGCATTTCCCTCTTAATTTTGATCCTCATATTTCGGAGGTTAGCCATGCCTAACTAATTCCCCCCCAGGATATATTTGGTCATTAATTTCATTGCGAAACTAACATCCGTTTCGCGTAGGCTAGGACGGTTTTAAAAATAGCACATGGTCAGACGGCTATCGTTATGGTCATTAATATCGACTCGCTTATACCCTGCATCATGATAAATTGCTCGTATAGAATACCATTAAAAATTCACAAATCCCGGTTTCTAATGAACCAAGAACACGACCGCTATGTCACTACCGTGTAAAATGTTTATGAGCTTATTTAGGTGAAATCATACTACTTGAGTAAAATTAGTCTTCTCGATGGTAAACATCGGACCAAGATTGGGCAAGGCAACAACGTCCAGCCTTGGCTCGTGACAAGAGTTTCAGAAATCACCGAAAATTTTTAACTGCTTGGGATATATCCAGCCTTCATTTGTAGTGACAATTAGGGAATCATTTATGAATTTATAATTCCGGAAATATGTTCAGGCGATCGAATGAATATGGATTTTCGTTCAGAAAATGTTCGTTTTCATCCACCCCGGAGATATTTTTCGATTTACTTTTTCTCTGTATTACATAGCTTCGGCGAATTATTGAAAGCCGAACCTGGCCAAATGGCAAACCATACAAGGCTGGTAACCAGTATTGGCGTCTATGCCATAGGGTGAGGCTGGAGCAATCTGATCATTTTGACATTGGCCCAGTGCTGCTGCCAAGCATGCGCCGAGGCTCGAAGTCAACGGATACACTCTGGTATTCGCAGTAATTCAGAATCCGACCAACAATATCTTCGTGATTTAGACTTGTGAATGAAAATCTGACTGAAGTAGGCACATACCTGGTTTCGAAATCATCGAATCAACTCTGTGTTCTTGTACGGCTGGTCACGTGCAGAAAATACACATTACACTCACCTCTGCGATTACCAATATGCCAATCATTGCCATTATTCACCCATTTACTACTTGCACAAGTCCGCGGAGATATTGACACTCTTCCTTCATCAGCCGCTCATCCTACTTCAGTTGTTAAATATTGATCAGCGAGTTGTGTAAACTAAACTAACCGACGCAACTGCTCAAATCATTAGAGCGAACTGGAAAGCGGGAATAATTAACGCCTGTGTATATTGGCCGCTGAGTCAAGCGAAGATACTCGTCTTTAGTGATATAATGTTAAAAGATGTGGGAGGAATGCGGAATAAACGGGGTGAGCATTACTGTGGAAATTGGATGAGTACAGTTGCGTGATGATGTCTTAAATAGCAACAGTTTAGAACAATGGTACGGTATCCTGAAAACAGTTTGGTAATTTTCGCTGAACTTGTAGCTTTCTCAAAACTCATTGTTAGAAGAAAAACTTTGATCTAGCCCCTGTTAGCGATGCGTGAAGTAGGTATACCGAATGAATGGAAAAGTTTAGACTACGTTGGTTCCGTTCGTGAGACAATGGGTCTCATTGGTAAAAGGATGAGGAAAAGTATTAGGTAAGTATAGCTAGGTGTATATATATGGGTAATACTTGAGGTTAGCGTCAAAATGTAAAGAATCCGGGTAACGTTACACCCACTTAACTTCCAACGAACTGGATGACATTAATTACAAAATACTTGAAGCTGGGGAGTTTTCAAAGTACCGCAAAAGTTCGGTGCCAACAAGTCTAGAAAATCAGTGCCAAGTTTTCTCTCTGAATAAAATATTTCTCCGCGGGGGCAATATTCCGCGAGGCTAAAACCAAACCGAAAAAATAATTTTCAGGGGTAGGTCAAACGTAAGGCAAACAAATCGCGGATTGGCGAAGTTATTCGCATTTTTAAATTCCTTCCATTGAACTTCAGGTTCTTTGGCATTCTGATGAGAATCAGCTTCAAAAAATCGCGATCCACGCCCGTGTTTCTTCCCGAAAAAGCAGGTTCTTAGTTACAAGATAAAGCTCAAATAAAGAAAAAACCGATCGGAGCTTTCGGCGTGTAAAAATGAAGTGAAAATTGTCAACTCCTCGATCTGAAACGAACAAATACTTCGCTCGGTTCAGAATGACGATGGGAATTTTCCTCGTGAGATACTACGTGGGTAGCTTGCGCAGAGCTTGCGCGTGGGTTGGGAGTCAGACGGGCCTGGAGCTTTAGGGAGAAACCGGCAGTTGGCGGCAGCCGGGCGACGGCCTCGCGTCTCTCTGCAAGCTCCTCTCAGGACCTAAACCGCGAGTTTGGAAAACGAGCTGCCCACGTTTCCCTGATAAACCTGACAAATTTTACTCCATTTATTTTGTTTAAGAGAAAACATTTTCAGCCCCGACGTCAGAGCTTGTTTCTTTGTCCTTTGGTTTGTTTTTTTTTTTTTGGTTCTTTTTCTTTCTTTTTCTTCTGTTTTCTGGTGACAGGAAAATTATCCTTTGACATTCTTGTGCACGCAGCACATTATTACGGTCAGACGTTCTCCTTTCACTCTCGTGCTTGTCCTTTAGATTAAAACTTACCCTCTTATTTTATTTCCATTTTCAATTTCCTTCAAACTTTTTCTCCTTTCCCCGGCCACACATGGATTTGACATCACCTGATGTTAGAAGTGAAGCTTTTTTCGGCCACGGAAAACACACACAGGACGCAACAGCCTAGTGATATTATCGGCATTGCAAAACCCACGGAGTTCTTTCTGTGAATATTTTGTGCGTTATGAAGATGTGAGTGCCAACGATGAAGGTAAAGATATTCCGCACATGCGAGCTTCCGTATGCAGCTGCACGTGTTTTCTAATAGATTAATGCATCTCTTTCAATAAGTAGTTTAAAGATCTCAACTATACCGAGAGATGAATCGAAATAGCGTATGGATTCGGATGAATTATAAATGGCTTTTAAAGGGAGCGAATATCCGTAAATTGAAAGAAAATTACGTCGCTGGTATAGTTGCAGTGAAATTGTCTATTAAAACTTTCATTTTGCAAGCTGTACCCCACCGGCGTTAATGCTGCGAAAAGCTTACAATACCGAAATAAAATCACGAGGTAAACGCTCGCCTAAAGCCAGCTTACAACTTATTGTTAAACTTTCCAACGAGCTTGGATTCGGAGCTAATTTTGTAATCCTATGTGAAATTATGGTATGTTTTCGTCAGATTTTACGTATGTCAGGAAGAAAATATACAGAATTGGTAGAGACGTCGGACTGACGATGAGATTGATACGGAATTGGGAAAAGCTGGATATCCGTTTGACAAAACCTTCCCAACGTCAAAGCTCTAGCTTTGCATGCAAAAGCCAATGGGATAAAATAATTTATGTAAATAGTGGCGTTCGGTGAAGTACTTGAATTAATTCCACGTCAACCACGTGTCCCTGGACTGCTCCATTCGGTCCAGCCGGCCATCCAACAAGCAGTAATATAATTGAATCGCGGACTAACCGCAAACCACGAACTGTGGAATGGAATCATCTGAAATTTCGACTTCTCGGTAAACGCACGAGCGAACAGATTTATTCACCGCGTTCAAACACCTCGTATATTTTTAGGACATTTCCAGCACCCCATACGCCGTTATATGGTGTAATTTTTCAAAATTCTCTACGTCAACAATTTTTAGCCTCGCTTTATTTCGTTTGGTAATAATTTACAATGTCAACAAAGTAAATTTGCTTTCATAGCCCCAACGCCAAACCTACAGGGCAGATAACATACACAGAAAACAGGCCGATTTAGCTAACGGGAAAATCAAGTTATATCAACCGTATTCATAAATGTTTCTCCATGCTGACAGCCAAATGAAGTTGACTGTCAGATATCGTCAAAAAATAAAAAAATAAAACAAAGTCAAATAGAATGAAATAAAAAACCACAAAATAAAGAAAGGTGGCTTACATTTCGGATACTAATCTCGATATATCAGAAGACTATCTCGAAATAGTGAAAGCAAAAGCACTCTCACCGTTTGTCTACGACAAAGATCTTCGGGGACTAATACTAACGGAAACTGATATCCGAATCAGATTTCAACAAACTAAATATTTCACAGATAAAATACGATAGGATCGTCGCTGATATTCGACACCATGGGTTGCGATATGCTTCATCAAATATTTAGCGAAATGTGATTTCAGATTGGCATTAATAATTGCCCGGCCGTTATTCGTGTGCAATAATTAGATCTGCATAACGTATTTTACGCTATCTTCAATTAGTAACTCCGACAGTTTCGCATTTTATTTATTAACAGTATATCAGTGTGTCGAGAGTTTCGCTTTAATTGTATTCATTCATCGTTCTACGAAGAGATTTTTCTGAATACGAAACTATTATACGATGCCAACTTTTCACAGCATGATACCGTCCAATATTTGACCGCACTGACACAACTCTTACCTACGCTTTGCCTGAAACCCAGCCAAGTTACCTAACCGAAGTTTTCCAAAGATAAATGTTGGAACAACCCTGACAGATTCTCGATCACCCCTTATTCATGCTTCGGGAGTACCATGTAGGCATTTATCGTGTGGATCTATCATCACTGTAGCCAAGGGACACCATATACCCAATCGATGAAGTTATCGCGGATAGTTTCGACCTTTGTTCGAGTTAATTAGCGATGGGAGTGAACGATACCTAGTCGTATATGAAAATTGCACAGAGAAGAAAGAGGAATGAATTGATTATCGAAGTGAGAACGGACAAGTGCAGGATGACAAGAGAAGGAGGATTAAGAAAAGGGAAAAGAAATTGAGGAAAGGGATGCTAAGAGGAAAGCAAAGAACGGATAATGTTTCACTTATTAGCACTCAGCTCCCTAAAACTCCAACCTCACTCATCCCCTGTTTATCTGCCATCTTTCAAACCCAAACCCTGCCGAAGCCCTTCGGTCCCGCCAACTTTTCTACACCCTCAAGCCCTATTTAACGACGCACCAAAGACGTCCACCCACCATTACTTCCTGGACCCCTTCTCTCTCTTTCTTTCTCTTTACCACTACTACGCTTTACAATCGATTGTTGAGGCGGCCATAAATTTCTTGGATAATTTTCCATTATCAAATGAACTTACCGACACTGCATCTAATTCGGTGAAGACTAGATTCTATAATCAAATCATAAAGCAATATAGGAAACTTTCCGATTAAATTTTAATCCGAGATGGAGAAAAACGATTCATTTTTTTTTTTTCATTTGCACAAATCTTCGACGTACGCCTCTCCTAGGTGCATGATGGAAACCGCCAAAGCCAGCTTATGTTTGATACTCACTTGCATCTGATCCTCCTTTTTCCTTGAATTTGGAATCGATCGAACGTGGAATTTCCGTGCGGTCGACCGCTGGTCAAAGGATTGATTTTCATCGGTCGGTTAGAAATTGCGAATAACCAAATTGCAACGGTGTTATATAATGAAGGCTTACTCGGGCATAGATGAAAACATGTATACGTGTAGTTTACTTATACGCCGTTGCATTTCACGCATGAATAAACAGCATTTGATGCTCGCGTCCCTCTGACCACGCTTCAGAATCTCCAGCCTCATATACGGCGTACTTAACGGTTTAATCTCCGTGGTATTTTCTGATAAAGATACCTCTACCCAAGCTGCACGCTCTGTTAACTGGAAAAACTAATGAAAATTGGTCAATATTTGCGCTACGTTTTTCCGTATCTTGAGTCGCGCTGTTCTGTGCAAGTCTTGTCTCCTCGCGTAACGAATGTCCACGACCTCTGTGTCTCTTTGAAATTAACCTTTCTACTATTTAGTAATTCGCCGAACTGTTTTCTCCGTTCCTTTTTTCGATTCGGGGAAAGACCTCGAAACCGAGTTTTCCATGGCTCGGCAAATTTACGGCATCTCGACGCCGGGTCAAAGGGTCCGTTGTATGGGCAACATTTTCACTCCAATTGAGTTAGGTATGCCTGGAGTTGCTCAGGAAAAGGTATACCTACCCTGAAGAATACTGTTTCTCATGGAAATGAACCTTCAGATGGTCAAATATCCGCAGAAAGTAATTTCTGAAATTTGTAAAATGGAACCAAGTTTTTTTAAATTTCAAGCAGCTTTAAATACCTGAAAATTCATTTTCGAGTCAAGGTGGGTAGGTGGGTACCATTGGACGTGAAAAATTATAATGATGTTTCGCATCGTTGATTTAAGAGCTTTACATCTGAATGCTGAGTTATTCGAAGTGTTCGTTACCTGGCGACTTCCCTGCAGGGCATCGCGCAAAGGATGCTTTTATTCAAAAATATAATTGAAAGCATCTTTGCATAAAAGAATTTTTTACGTCTTTTTTTTTTCTTGCGGTACTTTTTTGCTTATGGAAATGACTGAGAATTATTTCTTTTAATTTAAAGGGCGCCTTTTAAATTTCAAGAAATGACAATTATTCTATAATTAATTGCGCCATAATTATATCATCAATTCGCCTATTCAGTTTCTGGTAAACTTGACCGCGTGAAATGTAATGAAAACTATAGATGTAACGCGTCGAGCTACAAATCATCTCCAGCGTCGTTCATAAATTGGCGCTGTTGTTCGCGTATTACGCATCTCTGCACCCACACGCGTCACGCCACTATCACTTTGCGAACGATAAAGCACTTTGCTGCGAGTAAGTTGAAACTCAAAAGGGAAGTTCCTAAAGATGAATTACTTCGAGCACAGTATTTCAAAAAGTTATGCGAGACCTAGCCGAAAATATCGCACACGAAAATCAAAAGGATGAAATGAGAGGAAGCAGAATTCTTCAAACTTTTTCAAGAAACTATTGTAACCACCCGCAGTTGTTTTGCCGGAAGAAATTGGCTAAATCATTGTTCAGGTTGTATGATAATCCGAAGACCCGGGTTATCTTGTAGATTTTTCCCGGATATTCAAGTCAGGTAGGAATTTATAGCGATTAAATCCCGATTTGTTGATCAAACTTTTCCTTCATGCACTTTATAATTGGAGTGGTTCTCTCCGGCTCATTTCCTTGATTATTGGATACGGATTAAAGGCCCTGTTCGAAATTCTGTAAAACTAACTAACGAGGATTGCCGGACCTGTTTGGTCTCCTCGGTTTGTTGAGGTCTGGCCGTTGGGTTTGGTCGCATAATTATAGGCTACTCGGTTTTGGAAATCTCGGTTATTGGAGAGAGTCGATCTCGCGAAATTGTTAGCCAACGCGTTTACGTTTGGCAAACTGCGGAAGGTTGCGGGATATAGAGTCCGGTTTTGTATCAGACAAAAATGTACATAGTAGCGATGAGCAAACAGAAAAGATGGAAAATAATTTTGCACAAAATCCGCTCCACGCAATTTCTAATCATAAATGAATACAAAACATAAAGACTGGCAGTTTCTACTCTAATTCAATACTAAATGTATCCGTACCTTGTTTCACTTGGCTGAGTATAAGCGCCTAGATTAGTTTTGCAGAACCGTGGACGCTTTTACTCCACGCTTGCTTACTCATAATCCAAGATTTTCACGCACGACTAAATACTGGAAAATCTTCAGACTTTTTTGAACCGTGTAAAGATCAAGGAACACATTGACGTTGTCTATACCTAATAACAATTCACCTTACCTAGCCATTACTCTTTTTACTGTTCTTTTGCAAACTGTCTATGCTCTGCCATATTTTGAGACATGAGACATGACTCAGGCTGTCACTTTCCACCTCAAATCCAATTCTGTATCGGCTTTGCTGGGCACATTATTTTTCTTCATATGAGAGCTCGCGATTAGCACCAAACTCTGTGTTTGCAGATTTATCATTGAAGATTCAGCGCTCTGCTAATCTTCAGCACATAACATGCTATGAGACTTCATTGCAGCATCGGGCATGGATTGGTCTGAAAAAAAGTTTCGAATTTGTTCGAAAATCATTCGGAGTGAAAACGGAGATTTTGATATTCGTTACGTCTTAGAAAATTATTTTTTATCGAATGGATAAAATTGAAAATAAATAATCGAGTCTTGAGTCTCAGAGCCGCATGCAAGTCTGAGGTATTACCTTCGCCTTATAATTATATTAGTTAATACTCGGAATCCTATCCGCGAAATATGGTAGCTAATTCATGTAAAACCATTCCGAGAATCCGGTTGTTCCTTAAACTTTGAATTACGCTACCATACGGTTCATACGTAGCTTGGTATTTCGTACCAATTATAAGTTAATGGTATCTAGATTCTAGGTTGAATCCAGAACCGTTGTATTTGCAGTACAACTATTACTCATGGTATAGTTACAAGCATAATTGAACTGCGGTTTTCTGTAATATTTAATTTCGATTATTTCGGATAAAAATATAGGAATTCGAGATCGGGCTATCACCTATGACACTCGCACATGGATTGCACTGCACATTTGTCTAGTATAGATCGTATATCGCAATCGTACTTATCGAGGGAAATAAATTGACGAAGTTAATGAATGTCTGGAGAACGCATTTTTTGGGGAATGATACTGAAAACTGGGTTTCTAATTTCCCTAATTTCCCTAATGGATTTGGTAACAAGAATCGCAATTTGTTGATATGTATACATACATTATATACGGCAGACGAGAATAGGCTATATTTTGATTTCTCTACCCTTTTACTCGATCTACCCCTCTTTAGCTGAAAGCTGATGTTTACACAACCCGATAACAACTCGAAGCCTTGAAATACAACAAATTAATGACCACCCAGTTTACTGGGATTCCAGGCGTTTGTTGGCTCGCTGGTCCTGCTTGTTAAAGCAAAACGCAAACAGTGCCACTGTCGCCTGTTATATTTGAATTTCGAACAATTTCGTAAACAGATAAACGGCTCAGCCCACTTGATTCGACTACGTCGATTTTCGAACATTGAAAAACGTTCGTTCTAGGCTTTTGCATGATCTGAAAAGCCTATTTTCAGAAAAAAAATTGACTCAATCAACACGGCTGTTTTAACACTATATTTCTTTCACCCCTTGCCTCGACTACTCTTCATTTATACTATAAAGGCTGGTGCTGAGATGACTGATGCTGAGCAGACTCTGAATCTCTTGATTAGTAGCGAAAACGGTGAATAAACGACCGAGTCCCTCAAGACCTTTTTCCAGCCTCCGTACCGCTCTTGTGCTCTCTTCTCCCACTGAACCTTAATTGCAACCGATTACCTCAATTTACCTATTTATAGTTAAACACAGTTTATCCATCCCTCGGGTGGTGGGCGAAATAGGCGTTGCAATGGGGCTGAGGATCACCTAACAGCCTGTACTTTTTTCTAGATTGGTACAGCCGTCAAAAGAAACTTTTCGTTGTTAGAGTCGGATGGATATTTTGATGAATGATTTAGCCACATGTGCCAGGATGATAAATTGCGCTGACAGATCACCTTGCATAATAATCCATATCCGGAGACAGCTTTTTCATCTTCTTATCACACCATTTTCCTTCACTTGTACATCTATCCTTGGTAAAGTTAAAAATTTCGAAGAATTGAACGGAAAATGCAATTCAATCTCTGTCCGCAAGTATGTACAGGATTCATTTTATGAAAGAGAAATTTATTTTCAAACGATACTAAAAGCTCTGAAACTGCCGCTAAACTTTTTACAATTTATTTCGGCTGTATGCCAAATCTGATAAACAAAAACTGAGAGTTTTGTAGCCGAATAAGACTACAATCTTTATAATGGGTAGGAAAAAAAAAAATATATATCACAGAATCGTGAATTTTTGAACAGCGAGATTTGATATTCATACAATTTTGCATCCTGCTTCTGTATGTATCGAATCAACGATCGAGTATACCAGAGAAAATTCGGGCCAAATTTTAAGCTACTTCATCCCGAAACAAGTTTTTTGATTATCAAGTATGGAAGGACACGTCATTGTCGGTGTATTTTTAATTAGCTTCGGAAAGAGTTTCCGGGTCGGAGATCTATGCAAAAATATCTACATCTATCATTTGAGAGAAAAGAAAATCCTTTTGATCTGTAATTGAAAAAAAAATTGAAGTGGGTCAAAAATCCGTCAGATATTATGCGGTTATTACCGTTATGGAGTTGATTACAATCCTTACAGTCGGACAGACCCTCGAAGAAATTTCACGTGATAAGAGAGGAGCCTGTTTACCCTTGGTAAATAGATTTACGCCATGGCCTTGTGTGCGGTGAAGCAGTAAGAGCCAGGAGACGTCTTACACCAACAATTCCGTACTATCAAGAGAAGTAATCTTGTTCTAAATCTGCCTAGTTGAGATAAGCATATCGCGAGCATATTCTTCATGCATATGATTCCTCTACTTCCAGTCAAGGTATAATCGCATGCAATTATTCCCTGAAGAGACTTGCCTTTTTTTTATTACACAGGTATACATATGTATATATTTTGCAAATAGCGATTCAGGCCAGTAAGTGCCAATTAAATGAAATGAGAATGAAAAAATACTCTAAGGTCATTGGTGCCTTTGATGTGCTAGGCAGACGCTTGCGCTGACCACCCAGCAATTGCTGTAAATTACTGTGGTTACGACTCAATTAGATCGTCTTGCTCTCTCGCCTCGAAGCTTCTTTTAAAATATCTCGGAAAATTTAATAGGGATTCTTACTCGAGGAACTTTCCAGTTATCACCTTCGTAACTGCTATTTCTACTGTAATTTTCTTCGACTCAAAGAGCCAACGGCTCTTGAACCGTATTAAAGAAAATTTCAACCGTATACTTATTCCTCGTAATCTCCGATACTTTTCGACGGGATTTGGGCACAGGATCTTCAAGTTGAAAGTGCTTTTTCGAAGAAATCTTATTCGGAAGGTAACCATTCCTAATAACACAGCGATTCGCCGAAAATCAACAATCCAGGACGAGCTCCGATTAACATTTTCAATTTTAAACCAAGGAGCAATTATTAAGCTGATTTGTACGAAAATTCAATGAAGCAAAGCTTTGATCTGGAAATTGAACTGGTGAGAAGAATCGCATCTTTGGTCCCTACGGTGTTATTGAAATTAATAAAATATACAGGGATGTATAAAATTTCGTGACTGCCATGTCGAACGATCGTCTTTTGTCTCTTGGGAAACCGTTGTTCCGGACTTTTGGTCCGAGAAACAAAAGTAGGTGTCCTACCAAGTGATAAAACATGCTATACGCACCCGTGGAAGTATCTCGCGGGACTTGCCTCGGGGCTTCTTTACGGTCATCCCCAACGGGAAAGAAAGAGCTGTAGCGGTATCCGATCTACATTGAGGTAGAAGAAGAAAAGGACGTCTTGGACAGCACGCGGCCATCGCTCGGGTGGGCAATATCAAACGTGGCTTACCATGCACCTAGAACGTGCCTGGAGTACAAGAGCAAAATTCGAGGTCCACTGGCTGTGCTAAGCTACAAATTTTTGTGAGAGACAAACCGCCGTTGACCACTGGTCACTTTTAGGGATGAAAAAAATACTTCGCAGCCGTAAAGTTCTCCATCCCTTCTTCCCAGCATCCCAAATATAAAAAACTAGCTATACTTCACTCGTAATTATTCTTATTTCTTAATTGTCCGATAATTTCTCTTTGCCAATAAAATCTTAGACAAGGATTCCGGAGTAAGGAAGGCTTTATATTTAAGCATCCTAGAAGTAGGTAGTCCGATTTTTTGATAGATCGAATAATGAAGTCTACTTTCTGCCAATTTCTGCACTGATCATTAATTACAATTTGCAAATGACTTCGTGGCGAAGGAATTATATCGCGCAAAATATGGTCAGCTCCTGAGCCAGGAGCCCGGTGTAAGTGATCTAAGAAAGCGGTTCAGGTGCGTGAGAATATCGTCGAGTGCTCACAGGCCATAGAGGGTAGATGTACGATAACACTCTAGAAGCTGGCCCATCCCTGTGCCGATCACGCGCACGTTTCAATCTTGAACCAATCTTAGGAACAGGAAACGACCACCGCCTTCCATCTTCGCTGTGCCAAACGAGATGGCGAGAGAGATTGATCAGCGCTACCGCCCCGGCGGTACAGTGATGAGAAATATCCGCGACAGAGTGACGAAATAATTTCCTCTCGCCGCATGTGCGATCGGCCGCGTTTCATTTGCTTCCTTGTTCTGTTTAGTTCGGGTAGTGAGTTTTTGCGGAAAACCTCACGCCAGTGCAATCAGTGGAGCCGGAGGGACCGAACAATCGGATTCGACGAGTAAACTTTTGTTGAGAAGTAATTTAAAAATCCCAAGTGGTTATCTCTGCGGTAAATCCGCGGCTATTCGTCGTCGCTGCAGCTGCCATGCTGCATTCACTTAATTGGTGGAGCGGTTATAGCACGTAGTTAAATCCCATTTAAAAACAGTTCCATGTTCCCTTTCCCGCCCAGTTTCTTAAGTCACGCTCAGAAGTTGCGTGAAGTAGAATTCTTTTTTTTTTTTTGTACCAATTTACTTAATTTCCCAAAAAAAAGGAAAAAAATATTCTGTAAAAAAAGACGTGTATCCTTTCTTTCGCAAACTCAATTAGCACGCAGCAGTATAGCGTGCCATGCAATTAGGGAATGGTAGCGCTACCGGCATCTAAAGCAAGTAATAATCAAGCTCACGCGTATATATCTATCTATCTATATTGATCATGGTCTTGAGTCTACGTTCAACCGCAATATGATCCGACGCATATCTGCATTCATGCGAGAGCTGTGCATAATATGAATATTCAAACTCATGATCTACGATCGCTACGATCGCTACGATCCACGTCACATATGCTGTTATCGCCAGAGACCTAGAAACTAAGCGATGTGATGCGATGCATCGTCTAATTTTCGGGAGAGATTGAATATCCAAAATCAAATAGCTTGAATACGCAGACTGCAGCGAGGAGGTAAAAAGTTCGATGCTATAATTGCGGCTGGCAACGCAGCCGTGTTTCACACAGAAGATGGGTGCTATTCACGTAACTTTTCGAGTGCGATATAGAGCAATGTTTTGTGCAGCTAAAAAGCATTGTAGTACCTATTTTGTGAAATCAACGTGTACTTTGATCGCTTCGGGCGTAAATCCTCCAAGGACTGCGCTCTGGTCGAAAGTGAATTAAAAGCAATACAGAAATTAGCGTGAAATTCAGATGCGCGTGTATTGCAACGCACACAATCACGCTTATGGGCATAACAATCAGATTTCGCTTCCAGAACAATTGCAAATGGTTACTATTATCGGTATAACTGTGGCTACAAACGGTAGCCATGGTTACGATTCTGATAGAGTAACTCTCGCAATCAAGACATGTTGCAGGAGCACAACAAGACTATAATGTTCAGCCATGGAACGAGCCATGCGTGTATGTGTCCTCTCAACAATATGTGCAGTTAATCCTATTATATTGCACTTGTTACGGCAATCGCAGTTTCACTGTATCTACTACATTGCGAAGCTTAGATAATACAATATTCTCCTGGAAATTATGTGGTACCTTGATATAATTCTGGAAGACCTTTTAACGCTGTAACTCGATAACAAACTAATTGCTGATATTCTAGAAAAGGGTTTTAGAATTGGCGCAGTACGTATACCAGTCTCTGAAAAGACTGATCTAATCGTGATGTAAATAGGCTCAAATTTTGAATAATACTTCAAGATTTCCATGACCGAGTAAACTCAATGAATTCTTTTCATTTCTATGTTCACCATTGTTATTTCTTTCGAAGTATTGCATTATCGATAGTATATAAATTTTATGAAGTGAAACTCCCACTCGTAGAGAATAAACATTCGCTTCCCAAGAGCAAGATCTCCTTCTTTTTGGAGCGAAATTAAGAATGGCACGATTTTTGATATTCGAAAGTGAATCGTTACTCTAAAATACGCAATTTGATTAGATGGTCTTTGCTGTTGACCATAACTTGTGAAATGAAAGTGAAAATTGGTTAGTACAATGAATTGTCGTTCAAGCCTGCGTACCTTGAAATCAAAAATAATCCCCAACCAAGAAAAAATGTGATATTGAAAAATATCTGTGCCATACACGTGCGAGGCAGCCCTTCTGTTTCATAGGTATAAAATTTATTGCTGGGTTGAGTCGGAGGAGTTTTTGATTGGCAATAAAAGTGTAGTTTTTGTCAATTCACAAAAGGCAAATTATTTTGCTTGATTCCGAGTGATGCCCGAGCGATGTAAAAAACGAGGTACATTTGTTTGCTGAATTTCGTTTTATTTTTTATTTTTTTTCTCGATCACTGACGCAATATGGCTCAAGGGTTATTTTCATTTTATACCAACATGTATATTCATGGACCAGGTAAAAATGCTTGATACTTTAATTCAATGGCTTCCCTTTACTTTTTTTGTCATTACCGTTACAACGTACTGCTTTGTGTTTGGAGTCGAAATCCCTTGTATGTTTTTCCACTTACTGATATAACTCATCACGTGAAATAAGAGTAGAGAGTTAGGTCCAGCGATCAAAAGATCACTTGTTTTTCTTGTTCTTTTTGTATTCGGATCGTTAGGTCCTCACTGACCACTGAACTGAAATCGCAAAGCCTTTCTGGTCCATCTTTACCTCTGCCTCTCAACTCGGATGCAACAGTAAACGTTGCATCGTGAATTTCACCTGTACCTTATAAATCCGAACGCAATATATATATTCACTTGGAACTTTAAGAGAATTGCAATCTTATTCCTATTCAAGATCATTCTCATCCTGAGTGATAACTAATTAAATTGGCGTTCATAACGCAAAAATATTCGCGCCACGAGGCAATTAAGAGAGCTTCTGTCTCCGAGGCGGTGAATTTGTCGCTGCCCTTAGTTCTCGTTGGTAAATTCGCAATTAAAACCTGTTAATCTCGGAAGAAAGTACGGACAACTAATCTGGAGGGTGTAATAACTATTCGTCAAGTTGGCAGACGGAAGATAGAGTAAGCGATGGTTAAAATAAATGCCACAAAAGTTCGCATAGCCTTCGAAATCGTCGAGCTTTCGTCAGGCCCTCGTCGCATCGTCGGCGAACGTTGAGCTGAGCAAAGAACGAAGTAGGTTAACGGTGACCTAATTACTGTACCGCTCGTTAAGATAGAACCCGTGGCAATCTGAGACGTTCCTATCAGATCTTTCTGCGGGGTTGAAAGAAAAACCAGGGCCCACCTGAAATAAGATAGGGCAGATTTCTTCCATCTCGGAAATTAAGGTGCAGGCGCTCTTCTATTAAAAGTTCGTTCCTTCTTATTTTAAGTCTAATTCCCACCAAGGATTATCATCCCCACCGAAGGATTTTCGCTGAATTCTTTTCTGTTAAGATTTCAATCATGATATTAAGCTGCTAATTCTGATGCCCGGCCTATCTGCTAATGATTATAATGTAGATATACCGAGGGGCCGGGAGCGAAATAATCACAGGAGCTGTTAGAAGAAAGAATATTGAATTTGGTAGATATAGGTACGAGTTCCGGTTCTGTTGCCAGACTGTATTCCTCCATTCTCCTGCATTATTCGATCACTTTTCAATTTAGAAGTTGCAATTTTCTTACAAATGCCGCTCTTCCCACTTTCTGGTAATTTATATGCAATGAAACAATCTACATAGAAGATCACGTGTACATTGTCCGAATTTTGAAAGTGTGTAATTCGTCAAAATGTTCGCGAATGACTGTCTGACTTTAGAAAAAATCTATCCTCAACCGTTGCAAAAAGAGGTAAATTTCTCTAAATCAAGAGGTACTAGGTGCTCGTCTATACCACGACACAGCCCTAACCCTTGCGTGTCTGAAATATTGAGGTCAGTGCAACGTCTAGCTTGAGTCCCTTCGACATACAAGACAATAAACTAAATCGTTGGTATCGTGTCCGGTGAATTTTCTCCCTCATCGTTTCACAATAGCCAGTTTTCTGCGTTTTTCACCTATTCACAAACTTTTTTCTTACTTATGAGGGATTTCAAGCTCACATATCAGTTCCCCAGGCTCGACGCCCAGAGTGCCCTTCGATATTGCCATAGATTTTTTGATGTTACGATAAATTTCGTACAGAAAATATCGCATCTATACTCTATGACGAAATTCTCCTTATGCTAATGCAGCATAGTCCTAATAGTACACGTCTATAAGGGCATACCCTCGTCCCGAACATCCGGTTAATTACTTTCGCCCAGTACGTGGCTGTATTACACCTGCCCTCTGGCATAACGTCGTATTACAGTGAGTGAGCACTGAGGGGTGTACCTGTATCTGACAGATATCCTACGTCTGCAAGGCACAATAACATTTGCCGTTAAAGATGGCGGTTTTGTGCGCACGTTTGTGCCAAGTAATCTGCTAGGCAAACGTGCAAACTATTAACGTAATTAAACTGGAGTTAATCAGCAAACGTGTACACGCTTCAATGAACCGTCTATCTCTTCATTTCCAGAATGGCAGGAGCAGCTGACAAATAGTTAGTACATACCCGAAGTGTTTATCGTCAGTACTAGCAGGGACGAGACCCGTTTTCAAAGTCAATAAATTTGGAAACAAAGATTCGGATAACAAGGGTAGGTACTGAACGGTTCGTGAAATGGGGAACGAGTTGTTTGCAGATTTTCGCACGGTCGGATGAGCAAATTGATCGGAAGTTGATTTGCGGTGTTGAGGCAATTGAGTATACCGAGATACCCCGTGACGAAAGGTAACGGAGAATGATAGCCTTATAAAAGCAGCTCTTCGGGAGAACTTCTTGACTCGTAAAAGCAGCCCTAGGTGGTCTGTGTAACACCTGGTACGCTCATTTCTCGCCAAACTTTCAACGTCAAAGTTTACGGTAAGCTGCACTCCGAACATGGTCCTGTTAAAATGTTGCAAATGATCCGCCTCGGAAATTTACGTTGTAAACATTTTCCTGGTTCATCTATTTCGTCTAGCACAGCAGATTTTACAAACTGGCTTCTTCTTCCCGTTGACGTTAACGTCGTTCCCTCAAGTGCTACGAATAGCTTAATTAGCAAGACACTTTGCAGACTAAGCCTCAACTTCGTATCCCTTCAACCATCAAGCCTCCACGTGATAATCAATTTCTGAATAAAATTTCAATCGTGCTGCTTCACGAGCCAGGGACTGCCAATGGTTAGTTTCACCTAATTATCAAATTTCCAATGATTTACATTAATTTCAAAACACGATTTTTCAATTTTTCTTTTGATATTTCGCGATCTTTCAGGCATGATATTTTTTCGATTAAGTTCAATTTTACTTTCAATATATGTACAGATGGAAATACATCATTTCAACGTCAGTCGCCTTTGTCATTTCCATCAGGTTGCCAGTATCACCGATAAAAAAAACAAGGAGCAAAAGATTGATGGAACCAAATATTTAGGTACATTTCTACTCAAATGAGTTATACTAATCGAATTTATCCTATATATTTCTGAAGATCTGCGAATATTTCGGTAAATGAGCCCATGAAACGATTGGACGGAACTGTGACAGTAGAAAGATTTATTTTTGTCTGATTATTCTAGCGCTAATTATTAAAAATTACGGATTAATTGAATAGAGTTTAATTATTATCAATAAAGCAGCGTGTTGAATTCGAAGATCACAGCTTATGTTTCGAAAACATTGAAAAACTCACAAAGAGAAATTCAACGTTTGTGGCACCGTGAAAAGCTCCGACTCGTCGCAAGAGCAAAGCGCTTTTATTTGTCTGGGAATTGTTTTGATGTGGTAAGGCTTGACGGTGAATAACTATTTTTTATATCCTATAAAAGTAGACCTATACCCCTGATATCCCTGGATGGCAATACAACACAAAAGAGAATACCCGGGTGAGCCAAATAGGGTTGCCAACCGTCCGCTGTTTGAAAGGACAGTCCTCCGTTCGTACAATTTGTAGTCCTATCTTTAGGGCAAGAAGAAAATTCTTTTTCTATGAAATTGGGTAAACTGAAGGTACGAGACCCCTACTTTTCCCGCTAACGAGTATTGCAATTGTTTCCGAATCCGCGTCGTATTTTCAATCAGATAATGTGAATATACTGCGCCTCGCCCATTGAAAATTCGTTATCATTCTTCTGAAAGAGATATCTTCGAGGATAAAGACTGTATTATGTATGATTTGATTTCTGTTACGATATATTTGAAAGAGACGTGAATTGTTGATAAAAAAGCGGATGAAAAAATACTTTTGCGGACCTCCATTTCATTCGAGGACCGTTGGCAATACCAAACCCAAGACAGTCTCTTCGTTCTTTCGTTTTTCCGCAGCAAACCTTTGGTCTTCGAGTGTTCTTTAGCAGCAACGAAATTCAGGCATAACTGTAGTAATGATCCAAAGCACCCTAATCATTGTAAAATTTATAAAAGACGCTTTATGCATGGCAGGGTAGCATTAGGCATTCCTAAGACCCTCAAGCAGAGCCTTGTACCCACCAAAGTCCCTATCGTAAGTTGAAATTTCGGTGGCTTCAAACGGACCAAACGACGCAGGAAACTACGCGTAAAAAAGCAAATGACGAAAAATAAGGAAGAAAATCAGCCATGAACACTGAACACATTTTTTTAGCGAAACGCCGACTTTGAGGCATCGGCTTTTCCCAAAGCTGCGGGATATAGAAGCAACCAAAGATCTGATCTATATGCAAAATTCAAAATAACATATTTGCATACACGTATCAATCAGAAATCCGTCAAAAAATTTACTTCTGATGTACAACATATTTGAGCTTATAATTTTATTGATTAATGACAGCTCGAAATTTTGGCCAATTTACTATTTCACAATGACTAACAATAAGTAGTAAAATAGCAATGAGGAAGAAAGTCAGCGGTTAGCGAAATTCGTATGATATATTGCAATTTGATCTTCTCTACTTATCGCTGCTTAGTTTTTTCATTTGCCTCTTATTTGAGATTCAAAATTTTGAAAAAAATGACTCTAGACAGATGTAGCAAATCACGAAGTACCTACTCTTGACAACCATTACATGTGATGCAAATTGCACTGCATAAATTGAAAATTTCTGTTGGTGAGATCAAAATTCAATCATATTCTCTGAATCGCTAATCCTCACTCCTGACTCCCTTTAGCTTACTAATTCGCTTTTTCCTCTCTCTACAATTCTCGTCTGAAGGTTGATCAGGACTCAAGTCTGTGGTTGGAAAACGGCAGGCACAGGATCACGGAGACTGTATTCTTACAGGGCAGCGGGGTGAGCATCAGAGTGCGAAAAGCCCCGCCTGCTGCCAATATTATTCGCGATAATTGTTTTCGCGGAGAGCTTTAGTCCCCCGGTTGTTCAAATGGAATAACAAATGAACGAGCACGAACATTGGAGTGAGTAGCCTACGGCTATGAACGAATGAGAGGTTGAGTAGAAAGAAGAGACCTTTCCCGCTTATATTTCATTTCTCATGCGGGTGGGACTCGGGATTCTGACTATACGAGCACTAGAGAATTACCTAACAATGCTAGTCGCGCACTACCCCATCCAAATACCTCCACATCGATCTACCACCCACGCATATACAAAGTACCACACTCGGCGTGCTCTGACCTCAGTAAATCGTGTGGTTCAGCATGAGAACACGAGTACCAAGTGCTAAATTACGCAAAGCTTTGCAGACTTTTTTTTTCAACATGTCAATCCCGCAGTGTGCACTTGTGAATACATGTCGAGTGCAATGGCACGTACTATGCTGTAAGCAATCCTGAAGCAAATGCTTCATATGTATACGAGCTCGCGAAGTCAATACCGCTTTCTATCTTCTCATCTGCCTCTATACTCGTTGATCTTTTCGTTTTTCTCTCCTCTTTTTCGTTTCTTCTTTCTCTCTATTCGCTGAACGTCCAATCGAGGACGCGAGGCAAATTGGACGACGCATTCGTTTAGGTTGGTGCGGGGATCTAGGCGGATGACAGGTTTCAGGGAAGAGCTGTGATTACCGAAGGCTGTATTCGAAGGCGGTCTTTTAAACGCGAATAGAATCTTAGAGGGAAAAATTAACTCTGATACATATACATGCGGCTGTACTCGAAAGCTTGGTATCGGGTGCTTATAGACTCCCGTCTATCTTGATGTTGAATCGAGTTTGCGTATCCATGGTAGCAATTATTTCCCGTTGAAGTCCAATCTTCGAGTTGGAAAATCCCCGTCTCAGCTGCTGCACCCTTGGAAAATTCAATCATCGCAAAACGATTACTGGGCATATGACCCGAGCTCGTTGTATCCATCTACAGATGTACAGCTTTTGATGGTATTTTCGGAAGACTTATTTATTATTATTTTATTTTTTTGTTCATTCGTTGACGTGCCGAGACGATATGCCAGGCGAACTTTCTACCCTTCATATTTCTAAGAGAGAAAGGAAAAAGAGAAAAAAAAATTGGAATTGGTTCCTGACGCGAATCCCGTAAGACACATGCCTCACGCCCACACAATTCTCGATAACCCAGAATCCCGAAATGGTTCCTATTATTTCTTCCAAGCTGCTTTGTTCAACCGGACAAACCAGTTGAAGGGTTCTGGAAATTTCCGGGCACTGTAGACGAGGGTGGATATCGAAGGTAGATAAAGCCGCTTACAAAAGCGATATATACCTAACAAGAGATAAAAGGCTGTGCAATTAACACTCGACGATCCAGTGGAATTCAAAAGTCACCCCCTGACGCCACGCCACGTTACAACGTTTTGTATGAAATAAATAAGTGCGTAAAGTATATCAAAATTAAATAACGTCAGTATCGGGAAATCTCTTAACAGCAGGGACGAGCCTCATTTCATTGTGGACTCGACCCCTGTGGCGGCGTACCCGCACCCAGGCCCCCGGTACCTTTATATTGTCGCTAAATTGCCTCCTAAATAATACTTGAGCCCCTCGCCCACCCGTTTCCTTTCTTCTGAACTACGAGCGATTCCACTCAAGATTATAAAACTCCGCCACCGTCCGACCGCCCCGAGACCAAGACAGCCATGGGGTACCTACCCCAGTCCAGATAATAATATTGCCTTTCTCCTAAATTCAACCTTATATATTTCACCCTTTCCAGCCACCCTTCGCCCGGACTCAAATCATACGCCTGCAAGCTGTTCTTGCGAACATGCCTATGCGTATACACGCACGTATATTTATGCGTGCATTAAATCTTCGCTCTAACGTTCTACCCGAGACACATTTTTATCAGCCTTTTATCGCTTGAATTGTAAGCGAAAGTTGTATACTTAAAGCCTGCAGAGATGACACCTCGCGGATACGAAAACTTGAGGCATTGGAGTGGGCCGAAGTTCTCAAAGCTTAGGGAAACTAACATAAAAGCACGTCCGGTCCTAAAGTAAATAAACTCTTGGGAGGACGGACGGACACGGATAAGTGGATAAATTCAACTAATTCCATGAACAAACCTGAATTCGTTAAACACAAGCTAACTTTTTTACGTCAATAGGTATGGACAGATGCTGCGGTGTGTGCGATGCGATATTGACGATTCACACTGCGCCGCATAGCAAACCGCTCTCGAGATGCATCGCTCTCACTGTCAATTTTTCATTCAAATACTATAGGGAACGAAATGATGACGTTATACGATATCAGAGGCGACGCGGACAGTCTAGCTGGATGCATTGCACGGCATTTCAAATGCTACCGAATCCCCCGCGTCTAGCACGCTTGCATCCATTATTGAAACGTCTCTTGGGCACTGCCTACCCCAACCCCACTCGTTCTTTCAACCCTTCTGACTGTCACTCGGCATTTGCTCCTTTCTTGGTTCGAAGAGATAAGCCAAGATTCTAGTCTCCAGCCCGGACACGGATCTTGGAAACACCACGACGCGACATCAGTCAACATTTTAATGATCTTACGGTCCAATTACGCTTCGACACGTGAAATATTGAACAAAAAAGAATTTGGTCTGTCCGATGAACTCGCCTAATGATATCAGAAACGGGTCGATGAAAAGATTTGAAATTTAGGACAGGGCTGCGATCAAGTAAGTTCATTTGATTCAAAAAATTATTTTCCGGTTTCGAAATAGAAATCCTGAGAGTTTCGGAGTTTTGAATTTTTGCGGACTGCGTTAGAGTCAGCGATTTTTTTTTAAACGGAATAAATGTGTGGGTGTATTTCGACAACTGCTTTTCGATTTTGCTGTCGTAAGCATCTGCATGACTTTCGCGAAATCCTGACTTCTCGCTGAATAATTGTCACGTATCTGTAGGTATGTATATCTACCACTTTTCCCTTTCGAATAAGACTTCAGTTTCAATTTAGATCCATATACCTCGAAATGTGATGATATCTTTACTGCTTTACAATCGATTACGTTGAAAATATTCTTTTAAAAAATACAGCACTCCAACCTCGTATTAAAATGAACAATTCATCCGAAAAGACAAGAATGTCTATGAGATTTAGCGATCAAATTTATCACAAATTATTCTTGACCATCGGTACTTACATGTCTCAATATTAAAATTTTAGTAAAGACTAATTGTTAATTGTTTCTCACGTGTAACATGGCCAGCCATAGCTTCAACAACATAAACAGCATAAGTTAACCATTAGTGAACTTCAACCCTGTCATTTTGTTGAATACAATATTAGACAACACGAGGTGGAATTGTGGTCATATTTTTTTTTTACCCTGAGTCAGACAGCAGGATGGCTATACTCACGAATAATTCTTCCCCTGTGCCTCGTTCTGGCCATAAAGATGATCACCAGGGTGCCGGGAAACTGCCTTTTAATTTCTATTTTTTAACACACCCCTATTCTTCTCCATTTCATCCCAAACGCATATCTCTCCAAATTTCAATCCGATATTCAATTATTGACTGCTCGCACAACTTTTTTTTTTTAACATTGAAAATGTTCATAGTGACGATATGGCAAGCGTTACGTAATTTCCGGAAGTGAAAATGAACAGTTCCTATCTCCCAGTCTCTTATCTCTAAATAAAACAAAAACCTATGAATTCGAGATCCTAAGGTAGTTCAATTCACAGACTTCTGGTTTTGGAGGTGAAAGAATAAAATATCCACAGCATAAATTTTGATGAATCTTATTCAGCAAAAATCGGATTTTGGCATTTTTTCGGCGACTTGTCGAAGCGAACATATCGCATTGAAATTTTGCAATTTTTTTTCGGCTTCTTGTATATTGAAAGTAATCTCGAGTTTATTCAGTTATTCGTAACAAATCTAGATCCATCAATTTCTAGAAGATCAATTTTCAATTTGGCAATGTTTTGCCGTTGAGAAATCTAAATTTGCATAGTTGATATTGTATTCAAATATTCAGTAAAAAGAAATGATTTCAGTCGGGTGCGAAACGCCTGGTCAGCTAGTGGCAGTAAATTGTCGATTGAGCCCGGTCAGCTGCTATAAGCTCGACCATTTGATTGCTAATAATGTCTTCGACCCAACCCGACTGTATTTACTACATTGCCTTGCCACATTTACTCGCAATATCGTAATACTTCAGCCAACACGGTGAGCATTGCCTTTCGAATAATACTCCTCCCTTCGAATACCTTGTCAACATACAATTGAGTATTCAATTCATCTAAAGAAGAAGAATTTCGGAAAAAAAGACCACAAAATATTACCGCGGGCTAAGATTGGGAGACGATCTTGACTGTCTATTGAAATTCACAATTCTGTAAGAAAAAAGAGAGAATTTCAAATATATGTGAATGTTTGATAAAAAGTCACTGGCTGTGTTCGACAGTGAGAGAAAGACTTGACAAACCGCATGGTTACCCACATCCCCAATCCTATTTTATGGGGACCCAAAATATGATATTTCTCCGTGTTTTTATGGTAAATATAAAAATGTCGCAGGTTTATTTGGACCGTAAATCAAGACTGAGGAGAATTTATCCCATATTTTTTCCTCCGTGAAAAAATACACACTAATCAAGAAAGCTCGGCGATGGCGGGCAATGCAACCGATTTAATAGCCCTGGATTGAGGCCAGTCCGGCCAGCCAATGTGGTAATCGAAGGATTACTAGGGTAGGAATATAATAGAGGAGGGAAGAATTACATGGCTAAATGCCAGTAAGGTTGTAGCCCGAATTACCGAAACAGCCGAAGAGCTAAGCCTAAAATTGGGGCAATTTCATGCAAGCTTCCCCAGCAATATCGACTTGGAAGTTAACTTATTTATCGTCACATATTTCGCATACCCTCGCATGCCCATTACGTAACCTCTGAGCTTTTAATTAAGCAAATTTCACCGTTTTATCGAGCTACCTTACCTCGTAAATGACAAATTTAATGACGTTTTACCAGACTGTTCATACCACGTGTTAAGCAATAACATGTCAATTGAATATAAAATCACCATACCCTCTCAACTACCTCTCAAGAAAGTCCAATTTAGTTCTAAAGCTCACTGACATTACAGTCGCACCATATACGGAGGGCATATAACGAATGTTGAGCAAATTATGCATCAGTTCCTGAACTATCCACAGTTCTGTCTGTGAGAGAATTAGTGATATGCACACCGCAGGGAATAAATTTCACCGTGGTTAATTCTTGGCGTTTGATGTGTGATTCCGTAGGTAAATTTTCCCCATGATTCTCCTATTTGAATCAACGAATCGATGAGAGTTGACATTGAGGGCGTTTAAAGTTACTTCCTCTGTTTGCAACAGTGTCAATCGTGGCGTCCGATCGTATGAAACGAGCTAGATTACAAACGTCGATTGATTCGACGAGATACGTCATTGGGAATTGCTCCAGGGAGTTTAAACTCGATGCCAGAACCATGGGGAACGCGTTGGATGATGTAAAAGGTACATAAAAAAAAGTGAATAAAAATAAACTTTCGCGTAGAGTTTCGAAACTGTTGGTAGTTTGAGATCCGGCATTGCATGTGGCGCACCATGTTACAAATGCAAAATCTCCACCCCAGAAGCGCTGTAGTGTCACTCGGTGCAAATCTCAAAGTTCAACGGGCAACGCCGAATGCTTTGGCATTGCTCCAGTATTCCAAATCCCAGATTCAATCTCTAGTCCTCTTCACACCATGTGCCCATACATCTGTACCTAAGCTATACATAGATACGTACCAGGTGATCACGACCAAATCGGGGCACACGGGTTCAATTGCAGGGTAGCTACCCTTGGGTCGTTAAAATCTTTGGTGCTTCTGGTAAATATGGAGTCACTGATACAAGAGTAAGTTTTACACTTGTATCTTCATGTAGCAAGCTTCCTTTAGTACCAATTTTGGTAGAAGTAACCCAAGCTGAAACCTGGATGGTACAGACCTTGCAGCACTCGTCTAGTGAATGCGACGTGATTCCGGTCTCCTGCTGCAGTCTTCTTATCACGAAAGTGTCTGACGTCGTTAAAACTGGTTACTAGAATTTCTAAAATATACATTTCTCGTCGGTTTGAGACAGAGATTTCAGAAGTCAGGCTTCGAGATACAAATATCTCTGTACAGCATTAATATTGAGGGGAATGCCGTTCATTGCAGAGAAAAAAAAAACATATTTGCATTAAGTTGTTGGACGAATCACATCGTGTAAAGTTCGATGTAGATTGAACGAAGGTGTTACGCAAACATGCATAAAGTATTTACACAGTATAAGTGCCGAGAGAAGTACGAGTGCAGATAGCATGAGGTGATCAATTTTCCAAGGAGCTCATACGATGTATGTCCACGTGTACAGAACCCCCGTGATCTCGATCATAGCTCTTTGTTAATTGGACGACGACTTCGCAGAGAATTTGCATATGAAATGTCGAGCCATTCGTCGTCTCATTTTTGATTAGAAGCTCAGCAGACACAAGTTGAGACATTCTCATTCGCCAGATTTATATTCTTGGTTTTGACGACCCGTCATTATGCGGGATTTAGGAGGGTGTAAAGTGCAGCGAAAGATCTCTGCAGTTTGATGAGAAATTATGACAACTGATTAAAACCACTATTCTAGGTTTGTTTAAGAGATCGTAGCAATTTTGGTAAGAAAATTTCGTTGTGTTAGGAACCGAGGGACTTTCATTCTGAATTCAATTCACCTCGAGCTATACGTTTTAACAATTCAAACGTGAGTCGCGGCGCCCGTGCCGTTGGGGTAAAAGTGTTCGCTCAGAGCCAAGTATTATTCTTATGGCTTTGCTAAACTCCGCTATGTCAACGGGCATACCAATCTACCTTGGCACTTGAGATAAAGATAAACTTTTAAATTGTCTCCTTCACCTGGATCAATTCGATGTTCGATCATTCGATCCACGGAATGTTGAATGAGAAAATTATTCAAAATCGCCTACGACTGAATAAACGTTTCCATTCACTCTCCCGGCTAAGACAACCGGTCATATTCTAACTGATTTATCTTCCATTTGTAACTTGTTGCAACAACTTACCAGGAAGTAAAGCGTATTGTAAAGTAAAGCATATTGACCCGTACGGTATCATTTATTCCGTTACTTGCATCAGGTTTTTATAAAGATAGAGAGTTAGATGGAAAGAAATCGGAAGACGAAAGGAAAGCAGCAACTGTAAAGAGCTTAAAGACTTATCTCTATACAGAAGGTGACGTAGACTGTCCCTGGTGGGACATTTAGGCCGTCAATTCTCATGGGGATGAACGGAGAAGAGGTTGAGCGTAAAATTATTGCCGAAGATTTTCAACCATCGGTACAATAAGGCTTCGAAATTCACTTTATATCTACCATCTAAGGCAGCGAGGTCTTCGATTTTGCTGTAAATTTGCTAAATGGTACACAGTCGGAATAAATACGTTTCGTAGTTCGACTTCGATTCAATTTTCGTCTCAGTATCAGCTTTCGTACAGAATCGGTAAGTGGGAATGAAAATTTCTTGGCTTTATGTATGGAGACTTTGGAGTAGACGGGTTTCGTAACTTTGTTACAGACTCGGCTTTCTGCTCCAATGAATCGAACGCATCTTCAATTTTGGAAATCAACTGCCCGTGGCATTAAAAAATTAGAATTTTCATCAGACTATATAGCTGAGTGATTGGCTCAAAGTACCATTCATTCGACGCTTCAGCCACCATAGAATTGACTTTGTACCTCACCCTGAAAGGCAACGGAGTGAAGCGACCCCTCCGGGCTAATTTTATACAAAAATTGGATCCCTTCGATAGCCTACCCTTCCTCCCTTTCATCCCTCTTCTCCTTTAGCCCCTGTTTGCTTTTCTCTGTCTATCTAAATGGCTACTCGATACGAAAGCTGGCGCGGAGCGAACAGGACGTTTTTAGCCTCCGAACGGCTTTTATTCGCCACCGTATTTTCTCTTCTCCTAAATGAATTCTGCAGTCTCACTCGACCCAGGCATAGAAAAAGGTACTGGCTGGTTCAGAAAAATATGGATTCGGCGACTGAGAGAAAAACTGAAAAATCACATTATATACGAGCGACGCTCCATCGCCGCGACGTCCGAAACACTGACAGCGAGAACAGCAGCCATGCTCGTAAACTTGAGGTCGTTGGTATCAGGTGGTGGTCATTGAAAGCGAAGAAATATGTCCGTACAGAGTGATGCAACTCTCGCTACAAAACAGGGAAAAATGATTTTTGATAGAAAAAAAGTCTGACCAAAATTTCGCAATTCAGTTGGAACTCGTCCGTTCCCAGTTTTCAACGAATAAAATAGATCGTATTGTGAATTTTGAATCACCATGAGCAGAGGTATTGAGAAAAAGTAAACCATAGCGTGATACGTGGGTCATGGATGATACGTACGAATATGTATGTGGCATAGGTATATTATATATCATCGCGCCTCCGGCGCTTCGGCAACTCTGCAAAATACGAGAGTCGGAAACGTGGGAGAGATTTTTGCAAGCACACTTCTCGTCCCTCCGTCGACGGAACTCCTCGGCAGTTCCCAGGTCGGGCAGGATCGAGTTGGTCCAGACGTATACACCTACGCATATACATACATGCATGCCTCGACAACCTCGGGGTCCCGGAGGACATGTTTTGCATCTCCTAGAATATGCGAGCTCGCTTTGCAGCTGAATTTTGTCGTAGCCCATACGACTGCGAAAAATTCTCATCGAATCACCATGTCAAATGAATTCAGACATTCGTTACATCTACATACCTAAATGAATACAAGGACAGTTCTTTTTCAAATTTCATTCCAAAACACCTATGTACAATTTTTATTCAAGCTTCTGGATTTTTTAATACCAAATTCCTAATGAGTAGTTGAATATATAATTAATGAACAACTCATCGAAACATTGGAATATAACCGCTGGTTATAAACTAATACGAATATCAGTATGATTTTCCATATTTCGGAACGGAAAAATGATTGATTACACCTCAGCGATTCAAAAATTGAATATAATAGGTAAAACTCGTGATAGAAACCAGGAATTTGTTTTTTTTATCGATTTGATAAATGGTCCGAATCCGGTATGCAGCTATGAATTTTTTTCAGTATTATTCCAACTATAATAAAATTTTATTATCAAATACGGCGTAACATTTTTTTTATATTTTATTATTTTTAAAAATATAAATAAACCCTATATGGATCAATTTTTCACAAATCACATTTCTATGACTGTCTGGAATTTTTCCATAATACAGAATATATACCCAACGATAGCAGTTACAGTTCTCTAGCAAAATTTCATCGCGTTTCCAACCCTTTCCAGTCTTTTTCATCTCTGACTAGATCTCTTCAATCAATACATCGAAAATCGACATATGTATATGTACGAATATCTTTACGTAGGTATATCACACACGTATCATGCAAGACATGAAAGTGCCGGCTATAAAATGCTTCCTCTATAAAACCTGGTCG
This sequence comes from Rhogogaster chlorosoma, assembly GCA_944452935.1. Taxonomy (NCBI): domain Eukaryota; kingdom Metazoa; phylum Arthropoda; class Insecta; order Hymenoptera; family Tenthredinidae; genus Rhogogaster; species Rhogogaster chlorosoma. The sequence continues at coordinate 28,487,829 of OX101797.1, forward strand.
TAATGAGTCACAGGATACAAATTGGAATGAAATATATCGTATACTCTTGGTAATTGAGAAAAAGTATGTGTGTATGCATAAGGTTGCGGGTATGTTTTTTTTTTTTCTTTTTTTTTTAGCGGGGTTTGATACCCACTTAAAACCAGGTGCGGGAAATCGTTATAACCAAAGTGTCTCTCAACGTCACGTTGAGTTGTCGAAAAACTGCGGGAGATAAAAGATTCGAATAAAGCAAAAGTTAGGATCGATGGCATGGAATTAAATCTCACCGCCTCGGACCGAGTGGTTATAAAGTGGAAACCATCTATGGATTTCCTGTGTGTATTTTTTAATTTCTTTTACTCATTTTTTGCTCCACATGTCACCATGCCTCGACTTTCCATCGCCGAGCTGAGAGTTCGAGCCAATTTTAGTGCAGAATCATTTCACGTTAATCAATCTGCTGGATCATGAATACTTCTTGATCCTTCGGGATTAATTTTCAATCTGGTTTCCTTCATCAAAAAGATCTTGGAACGGTTCATTGCGGAATCTCGTGAAATTGTATAAAGTGTGAACGAAAAATTTCAATTTCCTTCAAACTCGCGTATTCCTATCTTGAGGATCTTCGCCAGCCTCTGTTAAAGCTCTGCTCGTCGAATTTGGCGTCACCAGAGACTAATGGGGCCGAGTTGGTGGGTGGAGAAGAAGATTTACGCTCCGATAGCCAACGCGGATAGCATAGAAGGATTCCTCCTATTCCACGCAAGCGCCAGAAAATGGCAGAAGAGTCGTACAGTGCCTGAGCGATGACCGATGATATTGGCATCACCTTGAGAGCCCTCTGGGGCGATATTTAATCCAACTCCAGGCATCAATCTTACGCAAAGTGAAGCCAAAGGCGGCGGAGAAGGACTCGGAGAAGGATGTAGTAAGGGTGCGAATAATGGCGGGAAGCGAGGGAGGAAGGGTGAAAAATACGGAAGTTGTCGTTCCTTGGCTTGTACGGCTAATGGGTGCACGAAAGCCGAAAGCTGAAATCTCGAATCCACCGCTCGGGTCAGAATATGAAGTGCAAGGGTCGAGATACAAGATCGAAGATGAAACTGCGAGGGGAACAAGAAGAACCACCCCGATGTAGTGGATGTCCGGAGTTCAGAAGGGTCGATGGATACCAACACCTGAAACAGACAGAAACAAATTCTCTACTTCTTCTTCGGACCGATGGTCTCAGTTCAGACGGGAGTCTTTCACTCAATCCTCTCAAGGTCTAGATTCTCATCTCCTTGTAAGGATGGTTGAACACCTTACTCCCTCAACTACCGCTTTTACGTAATAATACTGCTTTTCGATTCAATGATCATACTTTCTCAAATTCGATGCATGTACATGTTATATATGTCGTATCAGTTAAAGATGTTTCCCTCTCGATCGCTACATACGGTCAGTTCAATTTGCAGTAACCGATTCGATCACATCGTACGACGCTAACCTCGCGGTAAACATGCCACTTGCCCTTCCGGCGATATACCTACTCTGTTCCTAATTCAAACTGACACGTGGGACGAGTTTCTGAGGGTTCGCGAGGGGACGAACAGGGAGAAATCCCAGTCGCTTGGATATGCCCTGTTTTTCACCCCTAATTTCCGTGATATTGTGAGATTTAGGAAGGTCAGATGTTACGGAGGGAAGACCGCCTATATTGGACTGCTGCTTAAATTGAACCGACCGCATTACTCCTATACCACACTTCTCTGCGGTGGTTATAGTCGATAAAACGTGGGCTAACGTACGGCTTTCTGCTAATCAGTTTTTTATAAAGAAAAAAAGTATAGAATTTTATTCGCGAGGTATATGAGGCTTTATCGTATGCAAAGAGATACCTTCTGCGTATGTTATCACTTCCTTAAAATATTGTAACGAGGTCAGCATTAGATACATCTAGGCTGATATAAAAGAACCTGAGATATTTTGTGAGAAAAATTTAACGAAATATTCTTGAATCGATACTATCTTGAAATTACTTACACTTGAATGTAAAGTAATTTGTCAAAATAAATGAGCCTTTTGAATGCAAAGCTCGTGAGAGGTTATTAATGATGAAGAATCTTGAAAAATCGTTCCGTTTTTTCCCTTTCTTCAATTTAATCGCCAAGAACCGCCAGCTACGTCATATTTATCGCGGTTCAAGGAAATATACTGAGTACGTAATGCTATAATGTTGTCTACCATCGTAGTATATGAATCATTGTTCCTTACCGAATACTCAATGTCTAAATCCTTCGCAACTAAGACCTCCAAAATGTACATCCAAAGATAAACTACATAGATTTTTTGTTTATTAAACAAATACCCGTCTCTAATGACATTTTTTTCTTAGTCCGCTTTACTTAATAGAAATTAAAGAGCTACTAGTTTTTGGATGGTCTAATATGCGAGGTGTTCTCTTCAGAAGATTGATCAACTGTGGCCCCTCTCAAACGTGTCAAGTCTGAAGTTCTTTATCGTTCACGCAATGCAATCCACCTCCTTCTCGATGCTGTATATTGATTAGGTGAGATGGGCCGGGGTCTTGCTCGAACAATTTGTAACTTTTGTTTTTGCAAGTCCCTTACGAACCCTCGAGCGGAAACTGCGGTGGTTTGATCCTGACGAATATCTTTGAATCTCCTTAAAACCTCAAAGCTCTATAAGAAAATGTAATTTTCTCTCCCGTCGCCAAGCACTTGCCGGATAGATTTAGGGCAAGAGTTTCAACCAATGTCATCATGATCGATAATTCTAATACTTTGAAACTGGAGAATTATTTTTTACAACCACTGCTCGACTTGATTTATCCTCAGAGAGGGTGAAGGAACGGAAGGTCCCTGAGGTGTTTATCTTCCTGCATGTTTATGAGAAGCATATTTCGTGCACGCGCAGGAACCATTCTCGCATAACAAAACTGAAGAGAAAATTACATGTCCAATATTCCCTTTTGATTTTGGAACACTGATTCCTGTGTAAAACATGACAGCTGCTGTATCTACGATTGAGGTTCCAGGCTAGAGGTTGTTCGCAACAAATTGACACAAGCAAAGAGATGCCTGCAGTAAAGAGAAGCGGACTTAATGGCCATTGCAATATTCAGAAGGCAGCGTCGCCGCGTCCCAATGAGGAGTGGGTTCAAAGGATGAAGGGATCGCGGTGATCAGACATTCCGAGAATTCGTCGTTTTGCTTATCGCCATGGGTAGTCCTACGTTCACGAAGAAAGCTAAGGGTCATGGGCGAGATTAATCTTCGAACGAGGCTCTTCGCTCGTCTTGTAATCATGTTGGAAGGATGACTGTGGTCCCGAGCTTTGGAGAAGTGCAGAAGAGAAAGGAAAAGGAGAAGAAAAACCTTGCCACGATTCTGTGAATTCTTTTCAAGATTCGAGCGGAGCTTTTCAAGACGGCTGAGCCATATAGCAACGGCAATATATACCCACATGTGGCAGAATCACTTAACGGACATTCATCGTTCAGGGATGCAAATAACAGCCGGCATCAAACGAATCATTTCGTCGTCGGAGCCAGTGGAAAAGCACATACCTACGAGTGATGTCACGCGTTGAAAACGCGCCTGTGACATCTACTCGCGATGAGAAAGAAGAATGAAACTGTGAAAGGAAAGAAGAAAGGGAAGAAACGCTAACTCGATATCAGAACTGGTTGCTTTTCTACAAGCGATTAACCCTAACTCTCTGTCACTTTTATTACTACCCTTTATATGACGTCGGTTTGGCGTGGGTAATAATTCTACTCTTACCCTCGTTCCGCTATACGTTTGTGCAATAACGTTAATGTTTCGAGTTGCGTTAGTTCGGCGGTGACAAAGAGCGCGATTCGAGCTTGCCTTAATATGCCTTCGTTTGATGGATGACACTGGTGGTTGATGTACATATTATATACAGGGTGATGCAAGATAACTGATAGCTAGAAATATCTTCTGTTCTTGTGAGCCGAGAGGAGGATCAGTCAAACAAATGTTATGCAACGAAACGGACGTGTCATTCTTTCCAATGATTTTTTCGCAGCTTGGGGTGCGTATGGCGGGATAAATTTTCGCTCAAAAATAGACGAAGAAGAAAGCAATATTCGATAAAGTGCAATTACAACAATTTACCTAAATTTGAATCACGTGGAACATATTTCCCGGATGAACTGTCTTTTTTCTTTCATTTCGACCAAAATTTCAAATCACCACTCACGTCGGTGCTTCTCCCCTTGGCATAAAATGTGCAGAAAATTTAGGAACTGAACAATTCATAAGGTTCAATTTATCAAACATTACCGATTCACTGGCATACAGGATCATCGCTTCTTTTTTCTTTCATCTTTTGCACGGTGTTCGGCAATATTTCTAAACTTTGTTTCAACAATGTTTTTGAAGAGTATTGTTGCTAATGTTTCAGTGTTTCGGAATTTCGCGTATAAATAATCGCGGAAAAGATGTCGCGAAATACAACAGTAATCTGTTTTCTCACAAAGCCACCCCTGAAACGGAGTGAAATTTGACCTAGCTAATTGCGTCAGTCGACTGAAACCCCGATTTCGGGTGAAAAATATCTGAGAATGATCCCATACTTTGTCGAGGGATTGCCCTTTCCGTATGATCGTTTTGGCGAACCCTTCAGGCAACGCCTACTTCCGTTTCTATTTTTCTTAAAAAAATCAATCAGAAACGACACTCTCATACCTACCCCCGAAGGCAGGGTTGCGCGGCGAAATAAATTCTCGGGATGAAATTTATAATGTTTTTTTTCGGGACTCGGATGAACGGCAGAGTTTAGCATAAGTGGATAAGTTTCTGTCCGGGAGCGTGCGAGCGCAAAAACACAATAAAGGGAAGACGGGAAGATACTGGAAGAAAGAGAGACGAAAGTTTAAAGCCTACTCCGAGACGCGCCGTCTTGAACCAGTAAATTCCACCCGGTAGTTCGAAAACGGGAAATATCGGTCCAGTACAATATTTCGACGCTGTCATCGATGCGGTATCGTTCTTTGTAAAATCTCATTTTCTTTTTCGTTTGATGGAAGAACTCCCGGGAAATCCGTCTTGGGCTTTTTATCTCGTCACTGATGCAGCTATTCTATCATAAGTGCGGATTTGCGAACTCGAAATGCACCGCAAACGCCGTTCCTTTGTCGTACGGGTTTCTTGGAAAACTTCACCCTGTGTGAACGCAGCTTAACATCACGTGGACTATGACTGTATAGGATATGAAATAGGGGGAAAGGTTTTGGGGCTTGGGGTTCGGGGTTTGAGGTTTGATAAAAATTCACCCGAGTCTCGGTGACTTCTTTTATTACGGTGCTGACAGAAAATATTAGATGGCGGCTTACGCGTTATGTTTCTGTTGACTGTGTGACACACAGACTTAATAAAATTGACTAGCCTTACTCCACTCCCGACTTTCCCTCGACTCATATACTTGCGAAAATTATAAGGTTCAATTTTCTATAATTATAACACAGCTGAGCAATACTTTCGTGAATTGTAGAGATCAAGGCAACCCTTCATTATCGTGACTCTATTTCTCAGTGTCTATTAAAAAAATGTCTCAAAATCAAAAATTGTCATATAAACTCAAAATACAAGTGAAAACTGAGTCAATGGAATATTTCGTCACAGCGAACCAGTGATTTGAGAAAATATTATTTCTACTATCCCCTCGAATTGATAAAAGTCTAACGTTAGTTCTGAACCACATTTCGGATGACATACTATCAGTCATTTCTGCCCTGCACCTGCACTGTACCAGCGTAAAGCTGTTTTCGTTATTGTCGTTTTCTCGCATTTCTCAAAACTCTGGAACTGTTGTTCGGAGAGCAATCGCAGTGCATTGGGGAAATAGAGCACATGCACATCACTCGATGCACAAAACTCGTCGACCGTTTGGTTCAGGTTCTCTGTCTCTCAACGTTCGAAAACAAATTTGAGGGAAGTACGCCGCAGCGATTTTTCACGAACAAAACAAAAATCAAGCATTCTAAATAAATAACGAAAGTGTGCCCGCGCAACAATCAAACCCAATAAAGCTCCGAAAGTAATTTCTGCTTCGCTCTCAATCGCTTTCCAATCAAGAATTTGTCACACGATTTCGACATGTATGTATGAATGATATACTTGTATAACTTGAAACGAATCTCAATTTACCTGAAAAATATTAAAGTTGGATTCGAATTCTTGATCGTCGTTAGTCGATTGGCTGATTTTTTCAGATTGATTTGCCTAACGTCAGATGGAATGGTTTTTATTGCTCATGGTAATTAAGTGACGAGTTTAGTCTAGCTGGACCTATTAAATACACTGGACGATATCCTAGGAGCGTATATACAACGATAAAGAGCGCTCGTATAATTCTTCGTAGATAGCGTTAATGTAAGCGGTCGAATTCCTCGTCGCACATCTGAATTTAACGAGAAGAATAATCAGCAACTTTCATACAATAATTCTTCAACAAGAGCCATTCGCAATTTCCAACAGAAATTTCACCACCATAGTCTCCAACGTGAATATATTATCATATACATACGCATATATACATACATATGTGCTCTCGGACTAACAGCAATATACAGCGGTAGGCAGGGGTGCCAGAAATATTTCACCACACCAGGGAGCTGGGAAACTCGTTATGGTGTTGTATCCCACGTTACTATAAATGATGGTATCTACAATAGTTATGTACGCGAATTTATAACGAATTGTTAACACACACGAGTGCATTTTGTCGATTTCATCCGCCAAGTTAATGTCATTTCACGGTTCTAGTTCCTAGCCTTCTTTTTCAGTGACACACTTTTTCTGGGTGATATTCCGTCCAAGTGTGCGCAGCTTGTGTCCGGTAAATAAGCGACCCTTGGTCTCTTTGATTCGTCATCAGGGGTGATTTCGTCGATATAATTTCGTACGGTCGCGTAGCCTTTTGGCAGCCCTTCGGCGTGTGCAGAGCACAAGTAAAACCACGGTAGCGCCCGATGCAGGAACTGGTTCTCACTAACTCTGGGAATGTAACTGATGTCCGAAGTTCTTTGGAAAGAAGTAGCTTTCAGTAGCGTCAAATTATGTGACAGAGAAACTGTAAACAAACTCATGTATGGTTAGACTAGCCATGCATCACCTCCTCCTGTTTTATGGCTTTCTGGCCTCTTTCCGTACTCTGAACTCTTACCAGGCCGTTTTTTCTACTTAAAAGTCAGAACCAAGCCAGGAATAAAAATCGTTGAAAATCTACGACATCCGGGGATTAATACATGTTTGTGCCACGCACAACCCCTTCTGAATGGAAGACTTTACTACCGTTCCAGCTCACCTCTCGATATAAATGTAGCTTTTCATGAAATAACTCAGAAACTAACGCCCAAGCACTCCAGCCAAAGATTTTGAATCACTCTAAACTTACGTTTTAATTTTGGCACAGCTCCCAGGGTTGTGACAGTGATGGACTGCGTCACCTCCAGCCCTGTTCCCGCCATGCCGAACTCGGTTATAGCCCAAATAGTCGCTAAGGTCAGACTCAGATCGTTTGCACTCTCGCCGATCGTCAGGGAGAGCTTCACATCGTCCAAAAGTACCTTTAGGAAAGTTGTTAAGGGTTCAGGACTCGCGTACGACGTCGGCGCCGTTATGAAATCCGAAGTAATCGTTCCGGCCATCCATTCCTTCGACTTTCGCAGAGCGTATTTCGCGTTATGAATTTCTGCTCGTCTCCTGACTTCCGCTATACCTTCACGGACGTCGAATCGTCCCGGCGGTATGTCCCTGTTCAACGATACTCAAGCTGAGTTACTGCCGCAAATTGTATGCACTCGCAAATAGTCCAGGTAGAATTTGCGATTTGGATGGTCAAGGAAAACGGTGCAAGGACTTTTCAAATCGTGATTTTCTTCATTATACATCGCGTACCTCGGGGTTTGCAAAAAGTTTTCCGCGGAATCGTCCAGGATTACTTTTTGCTTTATCGACAAAATTTGTACATAGGTTCGCAATACGAGTGGACAACGTGGGTATAAATCTACGTTCTGGAGTCTAATTTCAGCCGACTATACGAATTCGATATCGAAATTCTCTACGGAATTTGCAAAAGCCGAGATACTCGGTATGTACACTAAACTGACATCAAGTCTATGGAATTCGTGAATTAATTCCACTTCGCTTACACTACGCGATCCTTAATCCGAAGATTTTATCAAGTGCGAATACCACGTGTCGCGAATTATTGCCAGCCACTAATCTCCGCAGTCAAATACAAAGCTATTCTCATTCAATCTCGTTGTTAGTGACTATGCAGTCGAGTAAATGCAACTGGCCAGAACCCCATGAGCTGAATATTGCCTAGATGAATTTATTTTCTCAAAAATTGAATCGAAAATTCTGAGCGAAAAAATGAGCCAAACCGCAGGGAGATTCGCGAATATTTATTTTGCCAAAATTAGAATGTTCCAGAACGTGGATAATACTTAACTGAGAAAGCTCGGAAACCTGGAATTCGCAGGTAATCTCGGTTCCGGGTCTCGATAGGAACTATGTGTTCCTTGTGACGTAAATTGAACGGTGTAATTTGATGTGTACTATTGAATCCGGCAGTAAGTACACTAAACTTGACTTATTCGCATTGAACGGATTAAGAAGATCGAGTAACCCGATGAACGGAAACATTCGGATAGATGGGGGTGACTTGTTACAGTTAACTACTAGAATTACTACTTCCTTTCCAAATAAATGGCTGAACCCGCGCGGTTCTTTCTACCGTATTTTTCGTTTTTTGTGAATTTGCTTCACCAAAACGGAAGGTTAAAATGTTCATTGAGATAAAAGCTTGCGTCTCATTATCCGGTTGGAAGAATCACACGAAAATGGTGTTAGCTACTCATTAAAAGATCGATTCAAAGCCGTGGAGACCCGATGAGAAAATCTCGATCGTTTTTGATAAATAAAAATGCGGACTGTTCGGTTTTTCGATATTTAAATGTTCATGATCACCTGACAGGTGACTGTGGTCGTTTAGCCAAGAATCTAGCGTTCGCGGAATCGTCGCGAGATCCACCGACGCAGTATCTCGATGGAGGTATATCCTTGTAAGGAATATTTCTGGAAGAAAGATCACAATAGAGTTTTACGGGATTCATCAGATATTGGCAGAGATTAACTGCATGCATGTAACTAAAGCACGCCAAAGGCACGCGTTGACGATGGGAAAAAGAAAAAACGAGGTAAAAAAATGTATTGTCTACCCCAGGGTTACAAATGCGGCGATAACGCGCCCTTTTTATAATGGATATCGTCCTTTGTATTTACGCGCGGTGCATAAAGTATACGCATGCAGGTACACACACGGGTGAATACGTATACCTGTGTACATTAAAACGTGGCTCGATTACTTTCGGCTGAATGCCCACCGTGCAGTACCGCGATAAATAACTAGTTTGCCTTCATTTCTAATTAGAGATTCCGCGTATGAATAAACCCCCTTTAACAGTATTGATGGATTTATACCACAATAGCTCAATCGGTTCCCAGGTATCTAGGTAGGAAGCAGGCTCGATTTCATCCGTTTCGAAAACAGTGAGAAAAATATATCCCAACGAAAACTTTTGTTCGCTAGAAGAATGATGAATTTGAAAGTGGGTTTCAAAGCAGCGTTGCTATATTTCTGGAAAAGAATCGATGAGGTTTTATAAATTTGATGGGTGAAATTTTTCTCCAACGTTAACTCGACGGAAGAATGAAATTTTTTGAAATCAATAAAACGCGAGGATTTCATTTGGCTCGCAAATCATCAATCGATACAACTTTTCTTACAGACGGTGCGAGACGAGAGGATCTTGAAACAATTCCGACTTAGATATCAATTCTGATGTTGACTCGTGTTCTGGAGTGGAGCGAAAGCTCTCATACTCTCCGTCGCGAATATCGAGATAGTCTTCTCCACCTGGGTCTTTGCACGTCGTCTCCTCTTCAAAAGCAATGAACGCAGATTTTTCTCTGCTTTCGGATATCGCACAGTCGATGCTCTCGCCGCACACTATGAAAGCACGGAAATCGCAACGGTCTGCATAATTTATTGAAACTCTAATTACGCGTAATAATTATTTCACGCCATCCGTCCGATAATTCTATACACCACTTACAATTAGCCGCTCTTCATTATAAACTGGCAAGCTTCACAAGCCCAGGCTCTTCCTGAAAGTCTGAGTAATGACCCGTCTAATTATCGGCCCATAATTTTATCGCGAATTTTTCCTCCCATAGCTAAACTTTGTCAGATATATTTCCAAACCTGTCATATAACGGTGTGACTCAGGTTTATCGCCGGGAACAGATACGTCGTCCGATTTATCGCCCTGGGCAGATACCGCGTCTTGACAAACGTCGTCTGCCCGGTCAGACCCACACGTGATATCACAGGGCTCTATGTCCTGGCCGCATATCGGTCCGATGCAGGTCGCATCCTGGAGTCCACATATAGACGGTATTTCATTATCACCTCGGCACCCGGAAGATGAATATAGAAAGTCGGATCCTCCGAAGTTTAGTGAGCTTTCGTCGCAGGCGGGTGAAATATTAGTCGAGACTTTTGGAAATTGTCTTTTCCGTACACATACTGACGATCGGAATTTACTCGGCGCAGGAACTGAGTTTTCGACTATTTCCTGCCCTCGATCATCTTTTTTTGCGAATACGTTTTTACCCCGTTGCCGAAACGGAGGATAGAGACGGTTTTTATCTCGCCACGATTTGGAGACCGCTTCGAGCACCTCATTTCGCTCGGTGATCTCGTCATCGCGCTGATCGTCGCTTTGTTCTTTTAATGATTTTTTAACGAGTTTCGAAGTTTCAAGATTCATTTCCAAGTCTTGAATCGATGGAGACATTTTTTCAAATTCGCACAGAAATTAATCACCAAAGTTCACAAGGATTTCATCAACGTTTTAGCCTCGCCATGGAGTTATATGCGGTCAGCACTTGCCTACTGCAATATTTGAAATTTAGGTTATTTCAGTTGCCATTACGGGAAAATTTCTGCCATTTTGGATCACAATTTGCCTACTGAACATTGCGGAATCGACTACACTCTGAATTGGCTCTCATAGCGAAATCGATACCGCTGAGAAATGTCTATACAATTATTCATCAAGCTGCAACTACGGAATTACCTATATCTATAGGCATCCGGCAAATGTTTGAATCTCGTTGCGAGATCTTTGTCATCGTTGGAAATCAGTTCCTTGCTAAACCAAACGCGAAACGTAATTTCCATTAGCGGATTTTAATCAAGCCACCAGTAGCAGCATCTGGGTAACGGTATAGCCCGCGAATCCTGGAGCAGCATGTTCACGATCTGAGTCGTGGATGGCGAATTCATCTTTCACTCCTTAGTCTCTCCAGCTGCTGGAAAAAAGACGAACCGTCGACCGAGGTTCGACTAAGCGGCAAAAGTTCCGAATATTAAAAAAGCGAGCCAGAATGATCTATCTACATTCTACCTAAAGATGTACTTCTGTGACACGTACGAAGACGAACATTGCGATTTTCTGTATACTGTACGAGTATAGAAGCAAGGATTGGATCGAGTAATCTCGTGAACAACACGCGATATCCATCATAGAATTGTTTATTCCAATTCTTAAAAGAGGCGAAAAAACGTGAGATTATTACATGCGTGTGAGAATTCCTGTTTTACATCTATTTAATGGCGATTTCATACTGCTCAAACTCAATTATTTTTAATCTATACATTATTGCTTATACTTGATGGAAAATTGTATAATCCCGAAGGGAGAAGTTTTCAATTGATACAGCGAGTTGGAATAAGAAATAAGTGCCGTGGGGCTCAAGGGTGCGAAATATTGCCATTAAGAGCTCTGTAAAGAAACTCAGAAGCACACAACACAAGAGCAGCATTAAAAGACTCATCGGTGTATTCTCTCGTTCCGTTCTCCCACGGCTCCCTTTTTGCTAGCCCTCACTCAACGGGAACCGCAATACACAGGGAAACAGGAAAGAGTACTTTGTTCTTGAATGGTAATGGGTGGCAAGTTGGTGTTCATTTTTACTTGGCAATCAGGAAGCACCTCGGTGCTTTCACCGCAACTTTATTAATATTGTTTTGCAACAGGAGTGTTTTAATCCCTTCCAACGGAACCCTGCAACGTCACAAAGAGATATTTCATCAGAGGGCAGAGAGCTCGAAGTTTCGCCAATCTTATTTCTCTTCGCGAAAAACAAAGAATCAGAGCAACTTCACAGACGATTTCCTATCTCTGCGAGTCGAAAATTTATGTACATTTTTTGCTAAGAGACTTTCGGGGATTCTTGGATATCACATCTATGCAGCTATTTTACCATTGCTTCAACCGTTTTGCATCGAATCGCCCATGTAAGGGAGAATATATATGAGCGTATCTAAGCGCTAGAAAAGTTTCAGTATTTTCGACCAATTTTTGCCACACTGTTATAATTTAATTTCACATTTTTCAACGTCGAAAATTAAGGGTGAATTAATGTATAATAAAAATTAAATAATGTCCAACGATGCCGTTGAGACGTATGATGTGAAATAATTTCACGTCATATTTTATATGAATCAGAGTCTACCGGTAGCGTTGAAAAAGTATGTACGAGGACTATTCAAATATATTATATTTTTGTTTTTCATTGCAGTGAAAATTGAATATGAAAATATGGCGAGAAAAGTATGCGTGAGTCGATTCAAATCTATATAAATTCGTTACGAATTCTCTTCACTAGAATTCAAAGGCGAAATACCGCGAGCTTCAGGTAAGCTTTACACTCGCCACGAGTTTCTAAAACGCGATGGCTTCACATTCTCGGGTACGAAGACATTCAAATTAAAGCTATTCATTTTTTCATCACCTTCAAAAACGTATTTCCCACCTGGGAACGTGTTGAAATTAAATTCTAACTGTAATCACGATTTGATTTTGAGAAATTAATCATCTGTCATCGCTGCGTCAGTTTAATTTTGTTTAATGAGCTTTCGAGCCCCCGATGATGCTGAACACTCTCCGATCATAAAAGTCTCATTTATAGACTTCAAAAAGTCAAACGATAAGCTTTAAATTTACATACAGAACTCACTGAAAATATTATTACAAATAAAACAGCAGCGTGATATTCGGAAAGCAATTCCTGAATTCGTTCTGATTATTTTCTTTCGTATCATATATACGGGCAAAAAAAAGCCACAACAAATTGTGTAAAATATTCGTTTCCACAAGTTAGGAGTTAATGCTCCAGTTCACATTACCGCTCTTTTTTTGGATAGCAACAGAGTTGTCTGAAAAAAACTGAAATCAGAAACTTCGAGTTTGTTATCCATCCCACTGTCGCCTATACATATACCTACATATAAGAAGAATAAACTGTTCAAATCGTAACATGTCAGATCCAGACGCGTAGGTGGAATTAAACTGAAATTCCCCATAGACATTGACTTCTCGGTAAAAACATCAGAGATAAAAGCTCAAGCTAATATGTGAATCAGAACAGAATTTTCTCGAATTTACAAAATCCCTTTACTCTCACTATTGCGTATATTAATGCAGAATGTAATCTCCCCGATGCTCTCGTTCCAAATTACGTTCCAAAGGTATTACAGACCAGGTATATAGTCGGTACCTACATCTACTTTCAAGATCAAAGAAAAAAGTGCTGATAACTGAATGAAAGTTTCAAAAGGACGCACGCTAGTTGCAGAAATATTTCAAGCGTATGAATAGAGATTCAACTGTAATGTCACTGCGAACTTTACCCGTGCAATCAGCTCGTTCTTCTCGCTATTTTTTTTTTTTCTTTTTTTTTCCAGCGTGGAAAATTCAAAACTTTTCCTTTGAAGTATATCTACCCACCCTCTCCTAGGATATGGATTTTGTTTCCCACTTAATATCTTCTTCGTTTCAAAAAATGTACAGGCCACAGCCGAAAGATTTTCAATCTTAGCCCAGCCTCTCATCCTGCACATATACCTATAGGCTCGGATGAAAGACGAAAACCCAGAGTGGATTCTAGACTAAGCCTGCTTTTTATTGATCACATATTTGAAATCCACCCCCAAGGGACCTGATCTCGTGCGCGAAATAAACCAATACCAAAGAAAAAAAAAAAGAAAGAAAGATCTCTTACATTTTCTCGCTTGTAATTTCTACGATTATATGAGGTGAATCGTATGTAGAGGTTCGAGCTTTTTTCTAGTTTATTACAAGAATTGGAATTTGAAGAAAAATCTTCATGTGCGACGATAACTTCTAGCAGCTTTTACACCAATCGTCGATATTACTTATGTTTCATTAGGTTCGATCGAGGTTCCTTTTGTTTCTACGTAGAGTTTCGTCCGTCGTTCAGCTTTATCTTACAGCTTCGATTTATCGAGGACGTTCAGAGCGTTCAAAACCTTTTTCCCCGCGTCGCTGAACACCTTCCTTTTAACGTAGTTGAAGCAGTTAAGACAAAGTGGTTAGCGAGACGATTCCATCTCTTCGTAAGAGTTTACTCGAATCAAAGTAATCGACGGAGTAATATCGCCTGTTTTTAAGACGATCTTCATAAAATTACGAGTCCTCGATAATTAATTACCTGCCCATCAATCCGAGAAACTTAACGGGTGTAGAACTCGGAATGGGGTCTGGCAGTATTTTTTTTTTTTTTTTTATACAATCATGAACATCGTCAGAGTTTTATTGCTTTCTTCGACTGTCGTTTGTTTCTCTCCCCCTCATTCCAAAACGCGAAAGCTTCGATCTCCGCAGTTTCTGACGGCTGAACATTTTTTGCGATCTTAGAAACCTGAGACCACTGGCATGGTTCGGGTTCCTTCGAAAGAGTCAGACCCGCTTCTCCAACGAATAGACAAAGTAACGGTCGTTGCGCTTTTTCTCTTATACTTCCGGTCGACCAAAGAACTAGAGACGATGGTCGAATTCCTACAGTTACTCTTGGCGAGGATCCTTCTCGTCTCGATTACTTGCTACCCTCGATGCGTTTTTATCATTAAACAGACAATCCCTTTGTTCGGTCGATAGCTATCATCAATGAAATTTCATTCGATGAAAAAACATAATGTACAAGCCCTTGAATACCGTTGCCAATAATTCTATCAAAGTTAACTGATCATTCGGAATTATTATATAGCTGGATAAAAAACTTCTTTGATTTTACCTACGATTAAACAATCTCGGAATTACACGCTGTAATTTTTAGCAAATGAATTGTAACGCGAAGTTACACTTATATTTCCTTATCGTATTAGGGTATGGCCTCTAATGTCACAGTCAATCAATTTGTCGATTTTTTTCTCAACGGAGTAAAGTCATGCCGTAAACATCCCCACGTCCGCGAGCTATCGATCAGATGGTTTCGAATTATAGCTACGATGTGGTAGCGTACTTAGCGCGGCTTTTCGACTACCTCCTCCTCCTCCTTCACCTTCTATTTCCCTTCCTTTCCCAGCCTCCCTCTTTCTCTACCTTTTCCTCTTCCTCTTCCTCTTCCTTTTCCTCTTCCTCTTCCGGTTTCTCTCTAGGGGTTCGGAGGTAATAGGTTATTCCTACATTCGCAAGCTAAATAATAACAGCTATCTACAAACGCGCTTCGCCTTCCGTCCTGGGCGCTACAACAGTCAGCCCTTTACGAGATGACGCTGCAGACGAGCAGGAAAATTAATGATCGAAACAAGCAATCGTCGAGGCTATTGTGCGTTGACCTCGATGTAACTCAACCCACTCACCAATCCAACGACCAACAGACCAATGTAACCATAAAGGCCTTCCATGCAGCTACTGTAGTACTCGCTATACGAATTAGAAACCACAAATCATACGCGTACAATGGTCAACTCGACGCTATTTGCGGATGATTACAGTAGGTACTATGATTGGTTACCGTCGAGCGCTGCGACTTTTCAGTGTTTAGAAATATCCAAGTATCATTTTTTTCCCGAATTCTATTGGCTTTTTCGAAACTCAACATTCTGCACGCAATGGCCCCCGTATTCGAAACATGGGAATGTTAGGGGGATGAAAAAGCCCGCTGTTAGAAGGCGCAAAACTTTACCATTGAATTATACTGGAATCTAAATGACAGACTTTGAGGCACTTTCTGGAAACGGAACCCTCGACTTCGACCAATCATGGTATTGCCTGTACTTGTTTATGGGAGACTATATCGCTGACGAGTTTCAGGGCTGCGATTTATGGATTCATAGCTTTTGGTATCGGGGACGAAACTCGAAGATGACTTTCTCGAGTCGGGCTCATCGATCCAATCAGCAAACAGCTGGAAAGGCCCAGAGGCTGAATGTCTTTGAAAATCATCCAAGCTATTTATTAATTTTTGATCCTGCTATTTCCTTTTGATGCGAATGATCGCCTTGAGAGACTAATAATAAGTAAAGCACCCCGTAAGTGCAGTAGGGAGCGTAAGAATTGATCGCGCGTCGTTTAGCCTTAATTAAAAATGGCCGCGTACCTACTTCTCGCCTACCTACTAGATTGCCTTTTCTGTGATAATG
Organism: Rhogogaster chlorosoma; assembly: GCA_944452935.1. NCBI lineage: Eukaryota > Metazoa > Arthropoda > Insecta > Hymenoptera > Tenthredinidae > Rhogogaster > Rhogogaster chlorosoma. The sequence continues at coordinate 28,504,365 of OX101797.1, forward strand.
ACGTCACGGGCCGCCCCTATTCCAGCTAGGTGAGCCCTCCACGACGTACAGCATAGCCTTTAGCTTCGTTGACTCGAAGCAGCAATTAAAAGCTCTTCGTGAAAACTCCGCCTTAGCAGACGAGGTTTCTTGCAACCAGGTCGCCCAGGGCATCAGGGTGTGAAAATACCACCCACCCCGAACTAACAGACCACCCTATCTCCTTGCGCTCTGCATGTGTTTGCTCCTACAGGATGTTGAGCCAGCTCCTGAAAATTCGCAGAGTAAATCTCGCTTCGTATATACGTGGTCCTGTTGTGCCAGAATATTACATAAAAATATATACTCCCCCGCACCTATATGTGCTTATATATTTTCGGTACCTACATTGTGGAAAAATTCGCTCGCCAATTTCGTCCTGGCAGGTAATGTGTATATGTATGGAAGAAAATTCTTACAGTCACGATTTTTGTACGAACTGTACGGTACTGTGCAAGTGACGTGCAATTTTCACACATTGTTTTTCTTTTTCTGTTTCGTTTAATCAAAATTTACTCACGTTCGAGAAAGTCGAAGTTTCAGAGCACTCCCTCTCACTGGAACAATAAAAACTTTGGTTAATTAGTTTCTCGCCAAATAACTACTGCAGTTCAAATACCTCTGAGTTAGAACTTGGCAATCGACAAATTGCAGACCCTACGGAGGACGGTATGTCGACATACTAGACATCGCAAGCTCAAAGTGAGGAAAGTGCAATTAATTTTCTCATCAAGTCAAGGCATATGAAATTACGTATCTCTGAGCCTGTAGCTGCCATATGGATCTTGAACAACAAACTATCTAGCTAGCGTGTCATACATGGATGAACAAATCTTCATATGCAACGACATTAGCGCTAAAATTGTCGTAAAATTATTCACATACCGAAATTAACTAGTAAAATTTTGCACGGTCATTATCATACAGTTTGAAGAGTATGACAGCACGAGTTCTGTCTACCTACACCCATTTTCACCCATCTAACAATCAGAATAAAATTAGGCCATTGCGACACTAATTTTATTTCAGGTCCATACACGTGTCTGTAATTTATACGAGGCTTGGCCGATGCTTTTCGCGTGACGCCTGCGCCCGAACCTGATTACCCAATTCTCATTAGAATCCGCTCTTGACACAGTCAGGACACAAGCAATTCGTGATGCAACAGCTTCATGATTTATTGTCTTACCCTGAGCAGTCTGAGACCTCGGATTCATCGATCTCTTTAATTCGCGAACTCATCGTCCAGAGGATCGATCGAATATGATCTGATTGATCCAACGAACACAGTAATAAATTGGAAAATAAGGAAAACGTATATTAGATCGAAGATGGTACCATCAGAATTTCACCTCTTCGATATTATTCTAAGGCTAATATAGTCTCAAAGATACTAGCTTTGCCGAAGCGACCTGGATGCCTGGTGCACCGTGCATTACCCATCTACCTAACTACTTAGTTATTAGTTGATACGCTCTAGCGCGCAGGTGCATTCATCGGAAATAGCCCTTTGTTTAACTTACGCTAACATCTAAATGAGGTCGTGATCTAATAGCACCTAACTTCCGCCATAACGCGTTTACCGTTCAGGATCTAAGCAGCCGTAGAACGCATACTTGTTCTCATTCTAATTGGATTGTGACAAACAATTATCGAGGCTTCTCTAAATCGACAAAATTCCCAGCATTATTTTACTTATTGTAACTCTGGGGTAAAGTAATACGCGAAATTTATGGAAAAATGCGAATTTGTCTTCTACTTGGCAGAGAACAACGCCAAGATCGCTTTTAAGTGTTCTCAGCTTTATACCTACGCAGCATGTGGCATACGAAATGTAATAAGTGAATATCAAGTTACAAGCACATACATCAAGGAGGAGCTGGCTTAACTTATTTACAGCTTGCAAGGACGAGCTGCACTTGCAAGCTGCGTGGTTCCTTTGGGACTGACGAGACCCGCAATAAGTGGCAGATGGCAGAGTGCAGAGTGCAAAATATAGGAGGGAAGCAAAAGCTAACGCTGTGAGGGAGGAGTGGAACAAAAAAAAGGAGAAAAGAAAAATAAAGAAAGAGCGAGAGAAGAGGCAGCGCTTGGCTGGTGTCAGGAAGTGCTAATTTTCTGCCTGACTTTTAATTCACCCGCTACTACCGCTCCGCATTGCCCGACGGTTTTCGTTTCCCCCATGTCTCGTCAAGTCACAGTTGAAAGCCAAGGCACATCTTATTAACGCGGAAAACAAGTGACCTAATTCGAAAAATCCTGTCGCCTGTCTCGTTATTTTTCCTCATATTTTTCACCGCGATTTTCCATCCTCCAATGCCACCGTCGATCACGTTATTGTTCGCGAAAAATGTGAAATTTCAAGTGACTCAAATCTGTCCTGTATGTATGCGGCCTGATTGATCGAGAGATAACGTTCAACGACGTATAAGTAGTCGTAAGCTCTGCAATTCGAACGCGAAACCGTACGCCGCGTACAGACTTACCCGGAGGAGATTGGGAGCGGCGTATAGTTCGAAATTTTACAGTACCTCAGGATAAATGAATGACACAGAATTTTTGAAGAATTTTCGTTTATGCAGATTACAATTCGAAAGCTATCTTCCGGAGCGGATAGATTGCATTGTAATTTTTATGAGAAATTTTCAAACATCGATTTCTGTATGATTGAATCAATTTTTTGGTATACAGTCACAGAACCAAACCATACCCTGGCAGCGGGTACCACGTCGATATTCCAAGCCGCACCGTTTTTGCGGCAGACAAAAGTTCGATACGTCTAGGTATAATCAATCTTGTTCACACAAGAAAGTTCGGAGTCCTTTGAGTTTAGTTTTATGCTCAAAGTTCGATATCATTTGAGTGAGGAAATTATTCACGATTAATGTGACCGTTTAATTACCTCGATATCCCGTTGAATTGTAGAAAATCAGGTGGAATGGATTATATGCGAAAAATGTTTGTGGTATTTGCGTTTTTCCAGGAATAAGATTAGCCAAAGCTCGTACAGATATTTTCCCATTTAATCAGCATCACATACAATAAGTAAATGAGCGAAAAACGAGTTTCCGAATGCGGTGAGAAACGAACGTGACGCCGACAGGGTTTTGATAGAAAATAAACTCCATTTTGCACGTGAAATATTTGGCCTACAAATATTGCACGGCTATGTGTAACATAAACGCGCACACGACTATGGATAAAATTATGCGAGGGTACAGAGGAGCTAGAGCGATATACCTACTGAACCAGAAACAAGGCAACTAGGGAGGCTGATGTAATTAAATTTGATTTAGCTTGCGCACAATTAAGGAGAATTAATACTTCGGTGATGCGGGTCGAGATTTTGGTCCTCACCTCATTTCCGTTTACCGTGAACCCCTTGGCCTCCACGGCCTGGGGAAGGAATGGTTGATTTCTTCCGGTAACTTCGTCATTGAAGACTGTTTGAGAAAGTTACATGCAGTTAGAGCAAAGCCTATCTTCCAGAATGACGGGGCTCTTAATTCAGCTGAAGCGATTATTCCGCGGATTTCCTCGCCAAGGTAGTCACTGCAATGATTAAGCATTCGCTAACAAGCAGGGTAAATATTCCCTTAAAATTTCTGTTTAATTACCCTGACCCGTGAAATTCCATTTTCTCGAGAACAATTAAGCAGGCGCTGCAGAGGTTAAACCTTACAATTACAAATTCTTCCGAATATATTCAAAGCTTTTTCTTTTTTCTTATTATACTAAAAGACTTATGCGGGTCACCCCCAATTTCCTAAGGGAATTAAAACGGAACCATTTAACACGGATGAGTCCGGCTTTTCCTCTGGGGTGCATCATTCCGTGAAACAATAACAGAAGACGGATTTCTGGGGCGCTCGGAAATACCTATAAGGTCCTTACCGGGGCGAACCAAGTCAAATGGCAATCCAAATGCAAACTTGAACTAATCCAAGTTTAGCACAACTTGGACACACCCGTACGGTGCGAGTTTGTACTTTGTCGGCAAACTGGCAAGAAGGGTAAGACGAAACTAAGATTGCTTCGAGGTGAACGACTTTCACCTAGTATAGGCTCAACGAATCGTTTCACAGAAAGTCCTGTCGAGTACAAGAGTGTACTACACCCTAAAGTCGTATTGGCAAAGTAACGTCTAACTATCTGAGTCTTTTTGGGACGCCCTAAGGTTCTGAAGAAAAATTATTACCTATCGGCTTCCAAATTTCAGTTCATCCTACTTCGGAAGAGATCGAATTATCTCTCCAGAAATCCTCTCTGACCCTTGACCATTGGGTTGCAAATTGGGGTCAAATCAGAGGGTCTTACTTGAGACTAGAATTGAGATAACAAGTTTGGACGTCACGTCGGCCGCGGCTGATTGTGAGACGAACTATAGGTATTGCTATTATTTACCTGCATCTATTCGGTGCAACGCGTTCGAGATAGCTATTGATTTCAATATTAATATTGATCAAAGCTCACTAACTCGACAAATATCAATCTTAGAGATTTGGCTTGCAGGACTTTTTTCGTAGGAAATTAAATTTTCTATAAATATGTCCTTCACATTTTTCCTGTGAGTTTAGCCATTGATGAAATAACATCAAAAAACAAGAAATTTATACAAAAATTGACTTTAGTGATCTGTACTGCCTTACCGATGTGAGTTACAGTTACGCCGCACTAGACACTTTTGTAGAGCGCTCAATCATGAGTAATTTGCGACTTTGGGCGATATGATAGCACAAAATTCCGCTAAGTTATAGGAATTTGAAAAAAAATCTAAATTTACTTCTTATTCAAATGGAAAATCTTTTCACGTTGAGGATGAGTACTTAACATTATTATTAAGTGCTCATATTTTGCATTACTAACAAAATTTCAGGTCGGGAGCGAAAAAAAAAATAGTCGTAAAAAAAAGTACCTTAATATTCGTAAATGTTCATCATACTGATAATGTTAATGATACTAACTATTTGCACACGATATCCCATGCATGTGCAAAGATTGAAACTCATTAGCTCAGCACGGGCACTATTAGATCCTGAAACTATTTGTTATAAATTTGCAAACTGGAATTAATATCGAAATGGAATATCAGCGATGCCAAATGGTATTTCTCTCAGTAGCATTGCATTGTCCCGCAGGTGATCGATAACTTCAAAATTCTCACAGATACCGAACTATTGATTAAGCTCGTGTGATACGTGGTTACGAATATCAAAAATCATACGCGAATTGTAATGTACACGAAAGAGCGTTTTACCCATTAAAACGTACGTCCCACAATTTCGAACGACGCAACTCTTAGGAACGTGAAGGAAAAAAGAATTCGTTTTTTGACAGAAAATTAGCTTCAAATGCAAATGCCAAAATCCACAGAGTAGGTCTTGATGCCAATTTGCCGTGAAGTGGCGAGTAACATATGCGTCCAAAGAGCATTTGGGGTTCTACATATACATAGCACCCCAGTGTGCTCTTTACGGCTGCTTTTTGCACAATTATTAATTTTTTCCTGCCTCAAACATGTTTCTGAAGTCTTTTTTAACGCTCATTCTTTTCCAAGCTTCGCTGAACCTGACCGCATTTACGAATATTCAGAATACGCGCGTAACAGGGTAACGGAAATAGTCACATTTGCAGATCTGAAAAAGTATGTAACCGCAAAAAGCCGCGATCCAGTTCATTAGAACTTTCAAATTACAGTATCGGACTAATTCTAGAAATTCTAGCAATCTTTAATAGCGAAATAAGCGTGATAAATTTTGCGGAAATATTATATACGGACGTTAATTGATCCTCTCCAGATTTCGAAGCCTCAAAGTTACGAGTCCGGAACTCCGAACCACCAAACTTTCCTACGCTTCATAATTGAAGGGTGGCACAGCAAAACGGTGTAAGCGCCAAAGCAATGCGGAAGTCTGGATATCTCGTGGCTACGACGAAACGTGAACGCATAGCGAAATATTGAAAAAAGTTATGTATTTTAATAACAACATCTAATGAAAAATCACCCACAAATTTTATTATGGCTTTAGTCGTTTTTTTTTTTTAACTCACTGGGAGTTGTACGAGATCGCAAGGAGACCACAGACAACGAAGAGGGACTTGACTAATATGCTTACTTACTTACTTGACTACGATGTACTGCCATCAAATAAACTGACTATACTTTTGTACTGCTTTGACGATAAAATTTCATGATTTTGTCAACAAATTATATTCATTTTGTCCGTCCCTAGTCCGGCATTTCGCCCCGTAACATTTGAAAATTTCTACGATTTGGAAATCTACAACTGGATTTTATTCATTAAGGTTCATAAATTCGATTCATATCGAATTCAATATTGAATCGGGGTTTGCACCGTTTGAAAGAGCTTGGAAAACTATAAAAAGTATTATTTTATTTTATTTTTATTTTTTTAAGGTATTGACCGAATTTTGGAACAGTTTCTTTGCTCTCCCGTAAAATCATAATGATGGCACTTACGTTCTTTTCCTATGCCACCCTTCAATTAACGTATTTTTAAGTCTTGTCGTATAATTAACGAACAGAGACGACTGCTTCAAGATTATGAATTAGATTAATCGATTTTGTGGACAGAGGAACACCCCTGATATAGTATACCTACCTACGTGAAAATAACGATGTCTAGTCCAATTTTCCACTGAAATAATCAATTATCGAGAAAATTAGCCTGAGTTTAACATCAATTACAGTGTTTATGTATCGCAATGCTAGACAAGCCAGTTTACTCCATCTATTTCTATCTCTTGCTGGCTCGTCCTCATCCTGTTCTATCCTCCATCCCCATGCTCTTGGTTTCTCTCAAGTAGTAACCGCTCGTAGCTAATCATTAGCGAGATGATAATATTATCAGATGAGTCTAGTCTACCAAAGTTTGCGAACAGGCGAGGAGAGAAGAGGAGAGCCAGTGTGCCAAACTTTCATAATTACGGATATTTATTATGTAATTATCAAGTTCCCACTCCTCCCATTCCATAGTGTACTCATATCATGTCTGAAGATTATGGCAGCATGGAATAAACCTATCGCTTTAAAAAGTTCCGGCGTGTTTGGTACGCGGAAAAATTCACCGCCTTCAATTTTTCGCCTCAGAAATATCTATGTATGTATACTGTATACCTATATTATAGCTTACGATGCTATGGAAGTATCCACCGTATCGTTGGAAGTTTAGACTTCATAACGAAGCAGTTGGAATATCTAGAAAATGTTCTTCGCTAGATAACGACAAGCAGACGAGACGTACGGTGCGCTATAGAATTACTTATAGCAGTTTCGAGATCAGAACAACTGGAAAATTAGATGAAATGATTTCTACTTTCGTTATTACCGATACTTGCTTCTACGGAACGAATAATGCCGATTTATTATTCATAATTGATCAACTCACGTCGTGAGATGAATGTCCAGAACTTCACGGAGCAGCCCTCGAAGTCTGCTCCTATCTAGTCAGGTTGAATTCACTTCCGGGTAAGCAAGACGTACAAAACTACGTTGCACATACAAGGTACCAAAACTTGGCAAGTTCTCTGCAGTTTCATGTTACCCCGGAAGGCTGCTTCCTCGGGGCAAAGCAAAAGCAATCTGAAATTACTTTGCGGTATACCGGTGCTGTTGTTTCAGAGGGTGGGACAGACAAGGATCTCGAGGGTTGGGAGATTGTCGCTATAAGGCTTGAAAACGACCCTGTACCTTATGCCATGGTAGAATGCTAATTAGATATGTGTTGAAATTATCATGATACGCGTGCATTTATTTCTATTCATAACCACGTGGATTACAGAGACGACATTTTCGTACAAAGTGAAGAGTCGTGTCAGATATATACGTAAATGTGAAACGTTGTTTCTTTTTCAAATTTCAAACGAGTCAAGAAAGAATATGAATTTGTAGGAACATCCAACTCTATCCCGCATAGCAAGACGTCAGTTATTGCCTTTACTGGCCGAGTAAATCCAACTTTGCCTTGCCTTGGCAGGACGAGAGTCAAAGCTGGTGGCCCGCTTCGCCGTCTTCTTTCAAATCAAATATTGGATCTTCAATTGGTGTCTGCCCTCTGAAGTCTGATGGCCCAAGTCTGGAATAGTTCTTTTCTATGTACACGAGCCAACCTCAACCAACGATCATAAGTATTCTCCCTTTGCGTTTATCTACGACAAACTAGCCATCTGCACAGGGCAGAAAATTGGAAAGCTCAAGAGTGCGGCTTTCATCATTTTAACTACTAAGCCACAGGCTACTTCTTTCGAAGGCGTTTTTACCGATATTTTATAAAAATAAATCGAGTCGTTATTTCCGTCGATGCATAATGTGGTTCTTTCAATTTGTTACCCATCGGTATTCGTTATTATCGATAACGGATCGAAGTGGACCATCTGTTACGGGATCAGCGCTGAATCGAGCCTGGGAGTTTTACCTCTGACATACGAATGACACTGGATAATATATTATACGTGTGCCGTGCCGCTACACGAGATATGACCATTCACCCATAGAAGTACATTTTTTATTAAAAATTACTTTTTCACCAGTCGGGCTCTCGTCTCGCAAAGCGTGAAATTCCGATGAATTCATATAGAGCGATATTTCCACATAGTATATTCGTTCTTTCCATACAAATATTGGTTTCATTCGACACCTGATCTTGTCCGTGTATATGTGCATATCAAGCGGAAATTAGCTGATTTGAAAACAGTTTCGTATTCCATAAAACCGGGTGCAAACTAATCCAATAACTCTCGGTTTGAAGCTGAACCAGTTTCTCAATGCATCGCGCTGTACCACAATTATTTCAGCAAAACGAGTCACTGAAGTCAGACGAAAATTTGCGAAAAATTGTAAATTAGAACTTGATGTATCCTGCCTCACATTTCCGAGCATTGCCTCACCTAACTAACAATAAGTAAATACAGAGTATCTGCAGTGTATAACCGTTATAAATGATGCTGACAGCCGTAGCTGGTTACAAATGTTAGAGGGTTTCGAAATGGCTACACCCTCTTTGGTCGGCAGAGGATGACGTGGACGGGGCAGAAGGGATGATATTATACGGGACTGAATATAGATACTAAGAAGTAAACGTAGCATATAATATTGGAGGGTTGGTCGAAAGAGGGAATAACAAAACGATGTTAGAAGCGTTTAACTTGTCTTCAACTTTATAATTTATTTCGATAAAGTAAGGTCGGAAACGGTTTAGTCGAGGGAACACTGAGATGAAAGAAGGAGGACGCGGGTAGCACCGTTGGACAATTAGTCAAATTAATGCAAATCCAAAAGACAAACGTGTCATTTACATTACTAATTATTTCTACTTCATTCTTAAGGAAGTGCCTGCAGACAGCTGCAAATCTCCTCCCTGTTTTCACGTCGATTTAGCATTGATTACTCAATACTATTACGAACAGTTGATATAAGTACTAGACTACTTAATTTATTCAACCTGCTTCGACACTCGAGTCGAAATGCCTGTACGTACGCCCCTGCTAATTGTAAACTCTAAAGTTGAAGGCGCAGTACCCGCTTACTTTGATCTGCCAAATGCAAGACCCAGTAAAAAATTTGTAAAAATTAAAGGATCCGGTAGAAGCTCCGATTCCACGATTTCAGTACTTTTTTTTTCGCCATTTCTCACACTTTGAATAATGCCTGTTCAAAAATGCGTAACTCCTATTTGTGATGAAAATCGTTCTTCTTCGGTGTGACGATTTGAAATATCTCGCCGAAACCATTTCCACGCTGATTATTTTCGACGAAGACACAATTCTTTCGAAGGGAAAACATTTGCGGATAAATCTGAACTATTTTAATGAAATTCATAACTTTTTCTTACATTTACCTACCAACTTATCAAGCCACGGAATATAACTCTGTTCAAACTCTACATAATTTTCAAATGAAGGTCAAATTTCGCAATTCTTTCTCTTCTGACGACTGAGAAAAAAAACTTTTGCAACTTCGCTTCGCACGGTTCAATTCGCTGCACGGAGTACTACGAACCCAATTTTTTTCAAACCATTCGACGTGATTTGGCAGAAATGAAAATGCTCCTTCTCTCTCCCGGAAAATTTACTTTTGACGGAATGTATCTGGCGGAATGTAGACATTGCATAAAATGTTTTCCTAACACAGCGTTATTTGGAATTTTGCGCAATGGTCATGATATGAGTTTCCCTTTACGTAAGTTTTCGAAGGATGTCTGCTACTCAGGGAAGAAAATTTGAGGAAAATTCATACATCGAAGTTTCAACTTTTTCGAACTCGAAGCAATTTCGATATCTAATAAATTCTGAAAACGGTACAGCAGACACAACTTATTCTTCATATTTATTTCCATTTCTTCAAAGCACTCACCCGTTTTGCTATTTTTCGCCGTTTGGTGAGTTGCACGAAGACTGAGGATCGGTCTGGGTTCTTCGATCGAAAAAGTATGCGTATACTTGTACAGATGTGCGCGTGTATATAAACTCCGGCCTTATATGCCGCACAGCTCCAGGGGTTGGGGAAATCTTCGAGTGGCCAGGTGCGGAGTGCGGAGTGCGTATCCACTTGCCGTCAGGGCGTAACAAATCTTCCGTTCATGGAAGATACATAAAACGAGAATTTATATAAAAACCAAGCCGCAGATAAATCCTGAAATATTTATCACCTATTCATTTGGAGGCATGGGATGCCGGATCGTACGATACAAAATGTCGCAATCGCCAGAATGAAATTCGAAGAATTTCTCAGTTTGTAAAACAAATGAATATCGCTTCTAAGGGTTTGGATACAAAGCTCAAAGCCTGTGGCACGCGCCCTTACCTAGAATCGAATCTCTTATCAATATGCAAATTAAACGCCTAACGTAAACTGACGTGCGTAAAGGACCCCAAAACTTCTTCACGTCCTCGTCAACAAATCCATTTATACATAAAGCGAACAGTAGCAGTAGCAGGAGTAGCAACAGATCGTATCGTGGTACGTGCGGATTGCAAACCACCCTTGGCTGCTTGTCTTCCAACAATCACCATCTTCTCTTACAATCCTGAATTCATATATCTGATTGTGACTTGAAACTGTACATCAGTTACTTGATTTCATACACAGCCTTGGTTTCATCGTAGTTGATTACCTGGGAAGAACGAAGTGTAGGAGTTTCCGAAAAATACCAAAACGCGTTACGAATGCATATGCAATCATCATGTGTGGACTGTTTGAACTAACGCAAAGGGTAGTTGGGTGATTGCTGTTAGATGAAGTATAATATTTCCGGCGAGTTTCTGTCGCTGACATTCTGCGGTGCTCTTCAGAGATGAAACAACTTACAGTTGTCACTGCGAGGGTTCAAACGATAGAACACGATGCGTGTAATTATATCATTGTGACAGAAGCGGTGGCTGGCAGCCTTGAGGCGGTATAAGCTATGGAATAATATATTAATTCAAATTCTCACTACCGAGAAATATTTCGCAAGGAAACCGACGGAATTTACTGATTGCAAGTTGACAAGTATGTCTAATTAATTTATCAGTCCTGGAGTTACCCGGATCTGAAGAATATTCGAGGTGAATTGATGCTGAAATCTCATTTTAGAGAAATCGACGTCAGTATTACAATCAAAGTATCAGGCGTGGGTGGATTCTCTTTTTGAGAAAACGAATAACTCTATTCATCGCTAACGAACCATGACCTAACTTTTTGATAATGAATACGTGGATATCCCGTTGATATAGCACGTGGTCCGGATTCACGAGTCGAAATCGTAACTTTCCAAAACAGGGATTCAACGCTCATTATCGCCTAACAAAAGTAATCAATTCTCTAGATTGACAATGAGCGTTGATGGCTTAAATTGATGAATAATATAGATTTATCGCCCAGAAGTTCATCTTTCATAAATCATTGTCTATTGCAGGTAGATAAAACTAAATTCCCATCACACAACATCGCGAAACGGTGGAAAATCTTTAATACACGAAACATCACTTGCATTATCACATTCACCATTTCGTACCAGTAAGCATATTATAGATGGAAAATTGAGTTCTGTCATTTTATTTCGAAATCCTGAGCCAAAAATTTGACGAAGAAAGTCTCCAAACCTCTGATTTCTCTTCTTCCTTTTTTACCATTCTTCAAAACACTTTGAAAATTCGAACTTTTTCATGATCAATTCTATATCGATGAAACACATTTGCAGATCATACGTGATCAATGATTGAAGACCGTCTGATAACAGCTTGCGCGTTGTCCACGTAATACGCCCCCAGATTCTGTGGGCTACGTTCATTACTCAAGCTTCCTGCTTCGTGGAAACGTTCTAATTTACCCGCAAAACAGAGCCCAATTCCTCCACCCCAACTTACACGGCTCTTCCAGCTTCCAAGTTATTATCCGTGGTACCCTCGTCAAATAATCACTTATATAAGCTACACACTCCAAGGCCAAATGATTGGGGAGCGAAGATACCTACCTATTCCTACCTTATACACCTACATCTTCCCCGTCGAGTTGACGCGATCGTGAGACTAAACTTGACGTACCTACCCTTCGACAGTAACATTACGGATAGAAAATATGTCCTCGAAATTTATATACGACCAGAATCCTTTCGATTCTAAAATCATCATGATCACCTAAAACTTCAATAAGATATTCGAAATGAAATGCGACGCAAGCTTTCGAGAATTAAGTGGTCTTGTATCAAATGTAGGCAGGAAATGAATGAACATTTTGTTGGAAAGTGCAATTAGAACGGCTTGAAAATGAAGTCCCTAATTTCATGGGTCTAGTTTAAGGTCACGGATCACTTTAATACAGGAAAGCTCGTCACGCTCGCGGGTATGCGGTGCGTCGAGAATCCCGAATGAAATCCGGGTCAGCAAAGTACCATTCCTGTTCCCGAAACTCTTCCAGCCCCACGGTGTCGGCGATGTCGTAGCCGAGGTAGGCAGACCACTTCGCCCAGGAACCTTCTACGTAATGCATTAGTTAGCGGTGGTTTCAACTTTTGCTACTCCGTCGCTTGGCGGCCTCTCAGAAGTGAGTAATACCCCATATATCCTTGGTAAGGATAGGTAGGTATTCAAGCGGTGTTCGACCCGCGACGCTACCTCGCTCTAAGGTCCACGACGAGGTGTGGGAAGCTGCTTGGGCTCTCTGTGGACTGGGATCGGGCACCCCAAGAGAGGTAATTTCTCTTACGCCATCCACGTCTACTTCGGCGACCTTTCCGCCTTCAACCCCGCGTTCTAGATCCAGTATTTCGAAACTTCACACTTATACATTGTTCGGGGTGAGCCTAGCTGCGGTGCTTAGGGTCCTGCTACGGTCGACAGCTAAGGTTGTTCGCGTCCGGTCATTTTTCAAAATCAACTCAACCCACGAAAAGACCTTCGACTGCGGAGAGGGAAGCTCATGGAAGATATCATGGCGATTTTCGCGGCGAAATTAACTGTGTATACCTAATGGAGGGAAGCCGTTCAATTCTCGAACAACTTAGACTCCATTCAAACAGTGCTTAGACCTGGAAGAAAATATACAAGAGATTCCACTCGCCTCACTGAACGCCGAGGTGTATTCTTTTGTCAGGATGCCGGTTCATCATCTTCTTTCCAAACTGTATTCATTTATTCCGTCTCAACTGTCCGATACATATTTATAACTAGGACACACGAGCTGACGGAAATAAGTCCCATGCAAATACCAGCACCTATACCTTGCCACGGTATTGGAAACGCGGTAGTATATCCACGATTCTCTCTCCTCCCCGCGTGAACTATAAAGATTGACGGAATATGATTTCAGAGTAACGAAATCCCGAAATTCTGGAAATATGTATAAGAAGAAATGATTTTACAGTCTTTTATTGACAATGAGCTTCAGTGATATTCAAACATCTGTAGTATTTCTTGCTATCTTTAAAATTGTCCAGGAAGTCCGGGCTTTTTACCAGGTTCACTAGTTTTTAAGGAACGAAAAGCTGCAGGACACGATAGGAAAAGCTCGGCGAAATGCAAGTACATGAAAAGAAATGTTTTGGTCAGGAAGTGCAATACATTGGGTATAGTTTCCTGTTAAAAAACAAACAAAAAAGGAAAAAAAAAAAACTAATCGAATAACTTTTTCCCTCAGAAATTTTCCGCCAAAGTCATTGTAACCCGCACGTATACGAATCCCTACGGCGCACGATATGGGAGAAAAGACCATTTATATCTATAGATATATAGGTATAGTATATATGTGTTAGATGTGAGCCAAATGGGAAAAGCTTGGGCGGAAATAGGGAGAGCTGCAGGTGGAGGAGTTGGTTTGCGTGCGAAAATCGAATTCACCGCTAAATAAATAAATATGAGATCTTGGCGTGACGCTGGGGACTGGCGGTGAGCTCAGGTGCTTGAATAATGCCTTGTGGGAGAAAAATTTGGACAGGGAATGATTTGTTCTCAACAAATATGCTGACAGAACTTGAAACCGCGGATCTTCGCTCCAAGGATGTCCAAAGATTTATAGATATTACGTCATAAGCTAACTTGACCAAATTTCAAAAAAACTTTCATCACGTCGCTTAAACAGCCCCTACAGATGATTATAAAAACCACGTAGCATATCTCAGCATTTGCCTTCACGCCACTACCGCATTCATCAGTGTCTCCTACTAAATTGGAAAAGTCCTCCGATTCCCGAGCTCGTTTACTTTATTTTTAGTTCTACGTTAGTTCGACTGCAGATTTAAAGGGTGCAATTTTCTACCTCTCATCCGTCTCCTTGGTAGGCAAGTCGCCTTGCCACGCCATGAGGTTAGATAAGATTAAATACCGTTGTACTAGGGAGTCACTGTTCCCTTTGTTTTCTTCCATTTCCGTGGCCATAATCCGCGCCATTCCTTGTTCACGACCTGGAGTCATACATATTTAACTCACCGGACTCGCCACAACTGGGGTAACTAAGCCCATTCTTTTCTCTTGCCTTCGCCTTTTCGGGGTTTATTTTTTTCTTTTCTTATATAATACCTTTCCCATTCCTGGCCACCTCTGACTCTGCTTCTCTTTATTTCATCCTTATATCCTTTCCGCCGGGTGCCAGAGGACGAAACTAACGTCGGCAATGCCCTTTCAATTCGTAATCAACCAAGATTTGTCACACCCAAGTCGTAGGGGATGACACCACGGGGCGCCCTCGTAAATATCACTATACCTTCACCAGACACTGTCCCTTACCCGGATCAATCTTACCCATATATATATATATCTGACCCGTTTGTCTCACATTACGATTTCACGAAATATGGACGCAAGGAAACCAAAGGGATCGTTTTACTTCAGACGAATCAGTTTGAATACCAACTTATCAGATTCTAGAGATGATTTGATCATTTCATCCCCTTCGTCGACTGGAAACCATTTCGATATTCTCATACGAAGGGCTTAGCCGGGGATATGAAGAAGGTAAAAACTAGTTAAGTTGGTTTTTAAATTGGTCAAAAATATCCGAAACTTAAGTCAAAACTTCGGGAAATGCTTTTTCATCAGAGAAACCATCTTTGTCTACCTACACAGATATATTTATAGATGAAGAAAGTGGCGAGGCGGATTTTCAATTTAGTCGTGTTATCGATTGAACAAATTCCAAAGATATCGTGAATTTGTTTATTAAATGCCTCATTTTCTTATAAAATTCTGGTGCAGAACCTCTCGAAAAAAACTAAGAATTTAACTGCGGTATATACTACATTAATCATACTCCGGTCTGCTGCATCGTTTTCTACATAAGATAAATTTGAAAAAGTTTCGTAGACTCGGCTACGACTCGAACGAATCCCATTTAAATGTTTGCCTTCGAGATCAAGGCTGCCGAGACTCGCGACTTCCGCCCTTTACCGTTTTCATCCTAATGCTTCGGGTGAGCGAGGAACAGTTGTGAAAAAAAAAGCAATTCGGTTGCAATATTGCCAGCATTTCGCCTACCGCGAGTCACGCAACCCGGCCTATTGCTACTTATTTAAATATTATTTCTCTTTACTCGTTATTATGCATTTTTGGTGAAAAATTCGTAGCTTTTTTTTTCATAAGCGGAGGGTAGGTCGACCTGAAATTGAACTCCTGACCTTCAACGAACCCCTTTCATGCCCCATTAAACTTTGAGCGCTGCAGTATTTTCCTACAATATTTTACGACCCAAACTGGTTTGTATGAAAAGCTCCATTGATTTTTTTCGTATTCGAACACGTTACGTATCTGTCATAAGTTGGCTCGATTCGAAAGCTTCTTTGAATATTTGATTCGATTGGTTTCTCTTCCGATATCTGAATTTTTTAACCTTACGCATATCGCATCTATATACGTGGCCCCAGTGTTTTCCGGCATATTCTTTGGCAACGGGTAGCTTTTGCCGGTCAAAAGAGATAAGAACCAAGAATAAATTCACTTCACAATCCGCGAAATTAGCAGCTTGATTACGATGGCTGCCTGGAGAGAACCAAAAATTAAAAGTAGGAAGAATACTCATTGGGCTCTGCACCTAGCTACGTGCTTTTCGCGTCGATAAGTAAATCCGGCAAAGTTTTCAGCTTGATGAAGACTTTAGAGAGATATCGTAGTCAGATATGCGCTAGAGAGCGCCGACGCTAATTACCGACGTGTGATTGCCAGAGCCTCCAATTCCACTAGTTAGACGTTTGTACAGGCAAACATTAATTGCTGTACTAATTCAAATCAGGAGAGATATTTTCATTACAAAAATCCCGAATCGCTTCGGCGTCTTAAAGACGAAATCCTCGTTCAAGCAGAACTGGTGATTCCGCTGTGAGGAATAAGAGTATAGATCATTGGGTTTGAATTGTGACTTGGGGGCAGATATGAGACTGCTGCGATTTGTCAAATCGTTCCTTTTTAGTCCTCCACGTTTTTAGAGGCGTCTGTTTTCCACTCGGGACTTGGCCTCATGTAAGGGAGGCTATAACGCTTTTTTTTACTCAGTTTCGAAAAACCCTGAGTGAATAAAGAAGACGATATCCTACTCGAAATTAGTTTCGCGTACGGTTGTGGCCAAATGAACCGACTATTTTTTTTTTTTTTTTTTTTTTTTTTTTTTTTTTTTTTTGAGGCACCTTCGACAATTTCGTCTTTAAGCTCAAATAACGAGCCTCGAAAAAAATTTGCTCCAAATATTAACATTTAGAGGTCGCTCATCGCCATTTTTCATTTTCCATCTGAATAACATGGGAAATGTTCTTGTGGCGCCTTTCGATTTTTATATCTCGAGAACTGATCTACTTAAACAAATTCTGCGAGGCTACTTCTGTTGAAAATTAAACGCTCTACAAAAAAGGTCTCTTGGTCTTTTTCGATGAGTCTAACCATTTCGAAGTTTCTCTGGCGATTCTGGTCATTTAATGGCAAGGCTAACTTTGAAACGGTTAGATTTTAACTATAATTTCTTATAATCATTGTTCAGATTGAAAAAGTATTCTGCAACGAGAATTTCATTTTCTCTGTGATTCGCATTTTACTTTGATTTCAATGAAACTACTATTATCAAATCACCATTTCTCATCATCTACATAAAGTCCTCGAAGTTTATTTCGGAGAAGTTACTTGAGAAACATCGGCGTAGTGTATGTCTGGTGTATAACGCAAGGATACAGGTATATTAATTATCCTCTACCGATTCTCTGAATCGTCCTGAAACATATAACATCTGAAAACATGAATCTGCCAAGAAAATTCAGCCAGGTGAAGGCAGAAGTGAACTATTGAGAAATACCTTCGTTAATTTTCGGATAAACTCGCCCAGGGGCTACTCTAAGTTTGATAGTACGGAATTCCTCATTCAGCAAACACTCCAAGAAGGAAAGACGACCCCAGGCAATGCGTCAACATCTTTCGCAGGCTTTGGCTATCCTTGGCCGATTGGAATCCTGCATATTCCATTCAAGACTTTTCCGGATAATTTCATTCTTCAGAATGAACCGCACAGCGAAAGTGTTTTATAAAACGGCATTCGGTTTCGCTCAGCAGAATTAATTCGATACCCATTATCACTCTGTGATACTTTTTATCTCTATTAAATATGAATGAGTGAGTGAAACTTTTTTATCCCTGCTTTGGCAATTATTTAGCGATAAATATTAATTACACTTTAATTGGTTACTCGCTGTTGTACTTTAATAACAGAATTCTTGTGTCATAAACGCCTTCCACGTAATCCATATCGCGTAACATCAAAGCACTTCGGTACCCAGTCAGTTTGGTGAGAGCCAATCGATAATTACAGGTAAAGCTCGTGGAAATATTAAAGTCAAGAGTGAAACCCGCTAGTTAATTTTAGGCTGCTATTATTAAAAATGAAATTAATTGTGCATGTAATTATATTTCCGCTTTTTTATGTTACAGGTGAGTCAAATATGGAGTGAAAAAGTACAGAATTATGAATACACGATTGCGTAAGTAATAAACGATACAGCTAATGACACCCACATATTTCTAAGCACGAGTTTCGCATAGACATAATTCGGCGACCGCAACCGGGTGTCTATAAATTATCCAGCGTCGTTTTCCCGGCCGCAAAACTCGGGGAATTCACGATATCGCAAAAAATGAAAACGCAAAGCGTCCCGCTAGCAGTGACAATTATTTCAATCTCGTTTTTAATCGGCTGCTGCCAATACTGTACCGTACCTCCGTCCCATGGCGTTTGGAAACGCTGGTTTGAAGCTGAACGGAAACGCCGAGCCTCGCGTGGGCCGTTTCGTATTTCCTCCGGAAATGTGTTCACTGGGTCTACTAATGTCCTCATGGTGGACCCGTGGAACATGGTTTGATACGGATTATAAGTCGGGAATCCTAATTCGCGTCAATTCGATTCTGAAAGTTTCGATTTCACTACTCGATTTTTATACCTTTGAATCCACTGTGTTTTCAGAACGGTAGTCCGCTGAAAATATCCCGCTTTTTCCGGAGATAATTTGATTTTCAGATTCGGATATATCATGCATTCTGTGAACCTTTCTCAACCGGATTTCGTGACTTTGTTTGTAAACTCCTGGTTTTGACCGTCGAAAAAGTTCCACATTTCTATTGAGTGACTGGTTGACTCGAATAGCAGATCTAGACCAGGGTATACTGGCGGAAATGCCCCGGGCTTCTTTTCTTCCTTATCTGATTTCAATTCCATCCGAAACAAAGTGTCACCCAAATTTTCAAATTCAAAAAAAAAAAGAAAATTCAAATATCTGCTGGTCGCTAAACACGTTCTGAAATTGAATTCTTTCCTCACAAAATTTATCAGCGTTTGACAAAGCCATGTAATATCCAGTGCGTGATCAACGTACTAATTACCGTTTGAAATATTAATAATGCCTAATGATGTTCGACGATGAGTAATAATCATGAGGTTTAGCAATTTTATCGTGAAATTTTTTGTCGACTATTTTACTCAAAAATAAACTTCATTCGATTCAATAATACGTAGGAAATTGAACGCATTGATCGAAGCTTAATGTCGGCGTTGATGATTATAAGTTTGATCAAAGGTTAAATAGACATCTACTTGAGGACTTGGATTGAAATTGAATTGATCGAATAGGAATGGAGCGAAGGATTACTCGAGGATTAAGTGTGGTTGAATTGAGATTGGAATTTGAATAGTTGACATAGTTGATTTGACGTGAGAGATAGGAATATTATTAGATTCAAGATTAAATTAGAAGTCATAAGATTGATGTTCGATTCGGATTTGGAATTTGATGCGGAATTACCGGTGGATAGTTGGAAGTTGGATAATTCGGACGAAGTGTAGGATTTAGACTCGAAATTGTCGAAGGATAAACCAGAAGGCACTTCGTAGGTGGATTAATTAGAAAAGAAAGTGTTTTTAGAAACGACTGTGAAGAATCGTAGAAAGTCACGTTCGGCTGACTCGATGCATTTGACAATATACCATGTGGGACGAGTAGCATCGTGTCACTTCCAACGACTGGATGAATAAAGTATGAAGATATAACCAAATAACAAAAAAAGAAAAAAAAAGAGAATAAGAAGAAGAATAGGATATACGGAGCGGGTGGAAATCGAAAGACGAAATGTAGCTCATACGTAAAGCTTTACTATTCATTCGAAAAAAATCGCAACATAATTTTTACTATCATCACAAAACTTCTGAATTCAAAAAAGCCCCATGAAGTTCTTCGAATAAGTAGCATTTTGAGAATATTCAAGATACTGAGGTTCCGAAAAGCCCCTTGCCTCATAAATTTCGAATTCTTTAGTTTAAGCTTTTCTATCTCGATCATGGATACGAATCAGTTCGTGCTTTCTCATAGTACAAATTATTTCAGGAATTTTATAGTATTTTTGTATTCAGGGATAGCTAACAATCGCACGTTGTTCTCTCGCCTTCAGCAGATAACGAACAAACGAACAGTAACCAACTTTGACGTGATGGTTAAGTACTTTGCGTGTATACAATCCAGCACTTGGAACTCAATATTCCACGGAAGTGTAGATATACTATTTTGCGCGAGGTATTTGCTCATCCAAGCCTCAAGCATAACCGTAAATGTACCAAAGGAGGACTGGAGAGAGGACACGAAAGACGGGGTAGATGGGGAAAATGGAAGGAGGGTGCGAACGCGCTTCGGATGTTTGGTGATCTGCCGTCTGCGTGGGTGGTCCGGAGTGGCAGGGAGGATTTCTGGTAAGAGATGATGATCGATGGAGGTGGTTGCGGAGAAAAGCGGTAATACCTTGAACTTCCGGTGTACGTAGTGCGAGGGCTGAACGAGCGAGGGTGAAACAAAGTTGAGTAAAAATTTCATACTGAAACACACCCTTTCTCTTTTCCGCAGAAAATCTTAGAAATTTGTTGTTCCCAATCTAAAAAAACAACCGGAAGAATAAAAAAAGGACATATTAGAAGTTGATCTTGATTTTTGGCAACCAGTTATCGGAATCTTGTTATTCTTATTGCGCATTCATGGACGCAGAAAAACGTTGGTCATATATTATGCGAGGAATCCTATCATCCCTTAACAGAATCGTTCCATCAGTTTCCGCCTGGCTACATGTAACCCTCTCCCATAGGTGGTTGAATATTTCCGCCAAACGACATCTGCTGGAACATTTGTTTCGAGAGGTGGCTTATCGCTGGCGTGAGAGGTTCGACTCTTTGCGAAAAAGGCGAGAAAAGTCGCGTAGAACTTCGAGGGTTAACCAGTTAACGTATACGGGACATTATCCGAAATGAATTATTTAGACCCCCCACTCGAGACACTCGAGGTCCATCTTTTGCACAAACGTAGAGGCCGGAGACTCTTGGAGAGTAGCCATCTCTCATTTTGTTGCATTTTATTTCCACTCACGAGTCACCGTTCAAAAGGGTATAACCAACTTCAGAGTCGCTTTAAGTTCACCTATTTTAACGTACCTATACTTTTATATCCACTGGTCTAAAGCTAGATCCTAGCTTTCTTCAAAAGTTTAAATCTCCCACCCCATAATACCCTCTAAAGTCTAACGTGATCCTCTTCGGTTACCAAGAGCCTTTTGCAGTGTGACACGTTTAGCACTCGAAAAGTTTTTCATTTAATATCCCCAGGGTCCCCGCTTTCGTCCATTAAATGCATCAAGTATTTGCAGACAGGAGAGACTCGAAATAATTATTCTAACATCTTCGAAATGTTAACGTGGCGTTAAAAATTCGCTTCAAACGCGAATAAATTGACATTGCAGTAAGGATCCGTGGCTAGAGATATCGCATTCAAATTCGTACCAACTGCATCCGTGGAAGTTGATCGATGCTGAATGGATTAGGATAGACAGAACGTGGATACAGCAAGTTGCGAGCGTTTCCTCGTATGAGTATGATTATCAGCTGAATTATGATAATCGTGAACAATTAGCGTCACTCAATCACAAGGCGTTATGAATTTGCTAACTAGCAGATATAAATCGTTTAATCTTCGGAATAGTGGGCCGCTGATCCCGGTCGACGATCAATGATCATACTCGTACTGAGTAATAGACCTTTGCAGGTTTATCTATGAGGAAAAGTTTCATAACGAGATCAATACCCCCTGAATTCGCCGTCGTAGTATACTTTAGGGTATATGTATGGGTGAAATTCCCTCCGGTGTATATAGATTGCTGTGGGGAAAAAACAGCATTTTTCATTGGCTTATTCTCTTCTTTCTAATTTACCCCGTCGGGTCGTATCGTCTCTCCCACCTAGCCATTACTCTGTCCTTTCTCCACCCTGTTCTCGAAAATTTTTCCCTCAATTTCGGGACTACTTCCCGGATTCATAATTCATGGCGGACCTGTTATGCCCCGCACGCTTCGTAGAGGTAATATTTCAAAATTCGGTACGGAAGTATTTTATAATTAACAGACACGCGTGCGTGTGCGGGGGGCATGCGAAATTCAATAGAGATTTATGTCGACGTTAAATGGTTGCGAGAACTGCGGGAGCGTGACTGGTTTACCGTAAACAATTAAATTTTCTATTTTTTTTTTTTTTCTTCCTCTCTTTTTTCTCCTCTTCCCAAAACCTTCAGACCTCCTCGGTAATATATGATAATTAAAATATAATAAAACAATTAAATAGCTTTCTCTTTTAAAATCAAAGCTCGTATTTAATTTCTGAAAGATAATGGTGGCTCGAAAAATTTATTAATCAATTCATTTTTTCAAAAATGCATAGATTTTCCGTTATAATTATTTTCATTCAAGCCAATGAAGCACGGCTTTCTTTAGTTAAAGTGATTCGAGCGTTGAAATCAGTGCATTTGTTTTAGAAAAAATTAAATGAGGAAATTTCGATTCCATTTTTGATCGAGATTCAACCTGTAAAATGATCGTGACAAGTTCTGTTACACCTTGTATATGCCAAGTTATTTTATTCACTCAATAATTAATTATAATTGTCAATTAATTACTCGGATCTCTCCGTGCCTAAATAGAAATTTTCCGGCTTCCCATATATAGCAGGTACCAAGCTTCATTATTATTCACATTATTATTTATTATTCACCGAGTCTTAAGTACATTGAAGTTGAATTACCATGCTGAAGATTACGCCCAGCCGACAGGCGATAGTCGGGATATTTAATCCCCGTTTTTTTCATACTAAGTAGGAGGGAATGCCCTTTCTCCCTTGAAAGGAGGTATTCTTGAAGGACCGAGATTTCGGTACAGAAGTTTCGCCACACCTGCACAAGTCTTTTAAAATAGAATCAGGTTTAAATATCGAGACTTCCGAACCATCGCTTAATGAAACGTGTGAAGAAATGATTTTGCTGAAAAATTCTGGATTCGATCATAATTTCCGTTTGCTTCTGAAAGACATAGAAATTCTAAGATCTCACCAGACGACAAATAATTCGATAAAACTCATTCGCAATAAAACTATTTCCCTTTTCCAACCCGATTGATCGGAGCTAGGAAAAGATTCTTGGAAAGATGGAAATAATTGGCTCGGAGTCCATGGCTTTGAATTTAGCAGACGGGGGAGAAAAGAAACAAAAAAACTGAGTTCTCTGGTACTTTGTTGGTGCATGTACTCATTTTGTTACTGTCTCGTAAGACGGGCTGCTATCTTAGCTCTACGATGCTATTTCCACCCTTTCAGTGGCCTGTTTTCACCCCCTCTTCAACGAAACACTCGCACTCGAAGGGGTAGCGACAACACTTGAAACTCGCTAAGCACTGTCAATTAATCGCGCAAGCGTCGTTTGTTACAGACGAGCCAAGAGTGGTCGTTAACGAGTAAGCACTATACGTATAGGATATATGGTAGTGAGCTGAAATCCCTACTTTATAACCATTACGCTCGTACATTTGTAAGTACTCCTTCTAGAAGCTGTATTCACGTCTTATATGCACTTTCGTAATGATACAGTATGCCTATAGATATAATGTGCAAAAGTGCATGTAAGCCTTCGCCAGGAATTATATTTTCCGTACTATTTGGATTTGGCACTGCGCTTGCTGCAGCGTGTGAAAACCTTACTCATATCTATACCTTAGCAGACTAGATTCTAGTACGTTTTGGTTCTCATTGTCGGAATTCCACCCTCAGCTTTTATCCTAAAAACTGTTTCTTTTTATTGTTATTTATTTTTACCTCGGCCCTGTTTTTTCGCCCGATTCACAGTACGTTGAACACAACGACCTAGTCGTTCTTTATAAAGCCTGAAATTATTTCTTTCCTTGCCTAATATAATCGAGAAGAACGTAATCATTACTTATACTGCCGGAGACGTACAGGCATGGGAAATAACTCTGAATACTTCACCAAATTTCGGAAGGATTGCCGTGGACCGAGTTTGACAAAATTATTTACAGGCTTCCGAAGGTATATGGTAGATTCATTTCCCAGAAATAGGAACGTGTGTCTCTATTCAGAACTTGAGAACTGTGCTATGAGTGTAAGGGCTGAACTTGAATGGGGGAAGAAGAAAAAAGGGTTGACAAGACGTAATTCATAAGTTTGCAAACACGCTTATACAAGAGGAAGACAAAAGGAAGTTCGGATAAGTTCGTACCTTTGAAGCCTTTCCTTCTTTGGGAAATGGGTGGGTGCCTACCTCTTCAAGACTTACGGGTGTACCTTTCAGAATCACAAGTCCAGAAATGAAGACCGTCCATGACCTCCACGGGGCCCTTAACCCGACGATTTATGAATAAAAGTTTTCAGGGATAACCGGAATATCAGAAACGTTCGGGGCGGCGTTTAACCCTGGAGGGATGGAAACATCTACGTAGGCATGCAATAGTTGTGTATATCTGTGGCTGGGGTAGGAGAGACCACAACAAAGAGTACTCTTAGCATCCTGGTGGGGAAAGTGCTGACTTAAGTAGTGTGCCACTATGAACGATCAGCCACAGCTGTGTACGCACTTTAGGCTCTCAAACATTGCGGAGAACTCGCTAATAGCGGACGACACATTCGCTTGTGCGAACCTGCGAACTCACAGGCGAATGGTCTCTCGTTACAAGAGCATTCGAACAACCTGTCACGGAAAATAATGGCCTGAAAGCCGGAAACTTAGCCAATAAAGTATCGACAGCCCTTATCTAACAAAGCCAGCTTGTTTCAACAGTCCGAACGATGTATTTGATATCCATTCACGAAGTGGTTTACCCCACGACTGACATAACAGTGGAGATTTAGATTTCCTCACCCTTTATTCCTCGGTGTACGTCAAAGAACGATTTTCATCGTTGCTCTCTATTTTTTGGATATTTATTCACTCGCGAGTGATCGAAGTTTGCACTCTGAAACTCCTAGTGGTTTTCAAGATTGAAAAATGCACCAGGAACTCCGAGGAAACGCGGGAGAAGTGGGAAATAAAAAACAGTTTCTCGACCGCATGCTGGTAAGTGTATAATATAGTTGGATACACAAGACAAACGGGGCACTCAGGTAAAAACCAAGTTTAATTTCAGAGTTGAGTTCCTATTTGAGTTGGCCGAGCGAGCTTTGCAAGTTCACTTTGTTAAAAATGTTAGTCCAAGGTAGTCCTTTCTCCATCTGTTAGTTGCCTTCCGCCACTCACCAGTTTGATTTCTTTTCTTTACGGACTCACAAAAGCTACGGAGAGCTCTCTAGTCCGCGGAAAACTTCTTTTCAAAAGTTCTCTTCGTCCCCTACAATGAAACCAGTGCAATTTAATTATCTTAATATACTGCCTCACGCTATTCCTCCGAAGCTTTCCTTCCTTATCATCAAAAGTATTTCATTTCATACCTGGATGCACGTATACATATATATACCTTTGTCTATTATATTCTATGA
The DNA here is from genome assembly GCA_944452935.1 of Rhogogaster chlorosoma. NCBI lineage: Eukaryota > Metazoa > Arthropoda > Insecta > Hymenoptera > Tenthredinidae > Rhogogaster > Rhogogaster chlorosoma. Next base: position 28,530,178 of record OX101797.1, read on the forward strand.
ATTAATTAACACATACTCGGATGAATTCAAAATGCATGAAATGCTTTAAGAGGAAAAATTTCCCCTCTACGTTTTCAGTGGCTATTCAACTTTGCGCACACCTTTCAAAGTTCAAAATATGTGATATTTGTTTCTTCATATCATCCAAATTCCAACGTTTCACAATAGATATTGTGTAGAAAGATTGGTGAATTGGAAAGCATTTTTATCTGTAAAAAATTGATTTTGCTACGAGGAATCGGGTTCATCCGTTCATGCATAATTTTTGAGTGATTTATCTCCAACTAGATTACGTCCTGGAATCAGTACACCAAATATAATTGACTTTCGAGGGTGAAGTTTTTGCGTGTAAAATTGCGCACTCGAATATTTGTCCAATCTTTAAAGATGAGGAAAAATTCTTTTGACAAACGCGTCGTGGCTTAAGGGTTAGAATACATGATCCGTGAAATGGATTTACGGCGAATGACAAATCTATCTTGAGGTGGGATTTGATGCAGCATTTCCGAAAGCCTAATAACGCCATATGATATATATTTATATGACTCCATCATTATTGATTTTACAGACTTGATTCTTAAGGTAACTTTGTAGAGAATTATAGATTCTCTAAAAAATCATGTCCTGCTGAATTGGAAAAAAAATTACCTCCTTAAGTAATATCCATTTAAACGGAGCAAAAATATTTCCCCATGTTATATTTAAACAGGAAAACTTATAATTGAGTGATGGACCTTTTAAAATTCAAATTAAGAGCTTGCTCTTCGCGAAGATTTTTTTTTTAGCTGAATTCTAAAGGTTTTCAACCAGGAATCCCCCTCCCGCAAAAATATCGATCCGAAATGAATCACCCTGATATATATAAATATGTAAATAATATACGTATATTTTGTTCACCTACGATACGCACATATACATGAACAGACACTGACAATCAGTGAAGATTATTATACCACTAGAGAAAATGCGCTTGACGTAAAATTCCATCTCTCATTGTCGCGTACCTGTCTACTCAGGCGACAAATGGCCAGAGTTGGACGAACAAGTCCGCTTATTCGAAATAATCGAGTTCGATCTTTTCGCGACCTTGAACTCGCAGTTTCGAGGGGAAAAGCTCCGGTGCCGACTGGGAATCGAAGCTTTAGCCGCGGCTGGCGTCTGGCGCCTGACTCTAGTGGACCGAAAAACACGGCAGTTATGCAAAAATTATAGGTTTCACTAGACTAGCTGGAGGTGTGAAGCTGTGAGTGCCCTCATAGATTTCAAAAAATTGAATTATTATATCTGTTAAAAGAAAGTGAAAAAATAGCAAAATCTCACAGAGTAGTTCTATAGTGTATTTTATTATTTCTCTATTTCTATGAAGCTAGAAAATAACGTGAAAAATTTCATTAATAGATGCGATATTATGCGAGCGGAATCGAAAAATATAGCCACAATTAATCTCTGAATGTTCGTAATTAACTTTGAAGATTCTGAATAGAGATTTAAGATTAAAGCCTCAACGTACCTTCGAGTTTCATCCCTAAAATTAATCTTCTCGTCTCAAGGCAATCAGTTTTTTTTCTTCATAATTTTGACAAATCGCCACGTTTAATCTCAACCCCTTACCTTGACTCGTGATAACCCTTTGCTAAAAAAAAAAAGCTTAACAATAATTAGGGATAAATACTTCAGGGATTTGTACATGGATCTTCTTACTGAAGCTCGCATTAAAACAGCGGACGATCAGTACTGCACCAGGAAGTGTATATCAGAAAAAAGTAGTCGAAACTTCATTGATACGTGCCCAGTGGAGACAAAGTTACTTAGAAGTTATGGAATAACTGTCAGACAACTTTGGATGCAGTTATCTTAACAGAGTAGAAGGGGTCGTAAAGATACTCACGAATAAAATAGCTCAATTATTTGATACTACGTTTAGAAAGCTTGGCATGGATTCTTTATTCAAAGATTTCAGCCCATGTTCATGCATAATGATCTTAGATTTCACGTATCCAGATGAACAATCTGTCTTCGACACAGCATCCCCTGCAGTAATTTCACTGTTATCATAGCTGAATGTAGACCATTAATCCCAACGCGCGCAGAACCCTTTTCAAAAGACCGGGATAATGCGCGTTGAATTTTTCAACGCATTATAGACCACGACGTGACGTGAGAATATTCTAATCTGATCAGAAGTTATGCTTCCCTGGAGCAGCCCCAACGATATCGAGATATACGACCGCCTTGATAGCCAAGTCGTGTAAGACAACTTTTCCAAAGTTTCTATGCGGCTTTGAGAAGCGTCGATAAGTCGATGACTCCCATAGATCTCAATATCGTACGTATAATCAAAGGATCATAAATACCGCCCATTATTCAATGCCTGGATTATATATAATAAACTAAAAGATGATCTCCTAAAATACTGCGATCTCATTCGCCACCTTCGATCCAATTATTTATCCAACAGTATTGAATTGGGTTTTATAAACCTTCTTTGATATACTACGATTAACAATCTTCAGAAATGGAAGTTCCGAAATCATATCTCGATACTATTACTAATAATAAGTACTTTCGCAAACGTATATCAGCATTTTTTCCGTAGTAAACGCCTAAATACTTCGATGCATTTTGTCCACCAAAATATTTCTTGATTTCACTACGAATAATCTCTTCGAGCCAATTTTTATAAGAGAGTAAAAAAAAAAAAGAATCGCTTTCAATTATTCAAAATGTTGAGATTTTCTTGAGTAAAGCTATACTCTGCAAGTAGAGCTTTTGATCCCGTATCTTCATTGTTATTGCAAGCAAGGGAACATCTCCAGATTGCTTGTCGTCACTTTTATGCAAAAGAAGGACGAGGACGTACACACGTACATGTGATACTGTATTCGCCCTCGATTCCAAGCAAAGCAGGGCACAGGTAGATTCCTACCTGAACAAAAGACTATAAAGTCACTCTATCCCTAAGAAAAACAAGGACGCTCATATAATGCAAGAATTCACTGGGAATACCTGTCATACGTAATCCTCTTTCATGAAAGGGATTCGTATTGAATTTTGCAACGAAACGTCAGGCAGTGCTTCTCACTGTTCTGCTTCATTTCTCAGCGTGAAATCTCCTCTTAAGTAAAATCAAGTTAATTAGAATAGTTATTATCAGAGGACACGAAGTGTAGAAATCTCTGGCTGTAACGTTTTCATTATAAAGAGTCGTAACTGGGTCATACAAATTTTTATCACCGTTCCAAAGTTTTCTTGTCTTTAACCGATGGCCTCCCCGGCATTGTAATGAATTTCTGTAGCCAACGAAGAACGTATATATACAGAGAGAAGATAAAAGTTTTTGCTGCTTTGTGTTTGAGGCGTGTCGTTGGTGTGGAGCGCGGGTGGTAAGCAGCCAGCGTTGCGAATCCCGCTTTCGCGTCAGCGTCAAAGGAAATTAAAGTAAGGCGGGGAAAAAGTTTACAACGGGTAGAGAATGAAAAAGGAATGTGAGGAATAAGTTTGAAAAAATTAACAAATAAAAAGGCCTCGATGAAATCAAGGCGCCGAATCGAGGCGAAAACTTTTCTTTGCACCTTAGCAGTTCCGCTAGCCCTTAACGGAAACTGAAAACCCGTTGGGCGGACGTAAAGCGGACATAGGAAAAAAATGATGGAAAAATAGAGAACCGAGACCCGCCAAAAACGAGCTATTCCCAAAAAGGCGATTTTCGCCAAATCCCAAATACCGTTGCCGGCTTAGCAAAGTCCGGGGATTTCCTGCAAGCTCTCCCAATTTTGGCCTCTGTAAAACTACTATACTATTCTCCCGCTTCTGGTGCTACTATGGCCACAAGGATTGTCAAGAACGCGTGTAAAATGCGCTGAAAACTTCCCTCGGAAGACGCGTTGACAGCCGTTGATTCATTTCTATTCGGTGATTGTCCAGAGTCCACGAGATTTCAACCAAAGGACATTCTAGATGCGGGTAAAATAGTCCGCAGATGGAAGTTGGCGGAAAAGTTCTGTTTCCTATACGATTCTTTATACGTTACGTTTCACATATTTCCAAGAATTTTATGCACACCTCCGTGATGGAAACAGCGACTTGATTAGCGGATAGACTCTTGGAGATTGGAGAATATGGGATCGATTGAGGTATAAGAAGAATGGAAAATGAACTGCGAAAAAAAGACAATTTTCACGGAATACGACGTAGCTTGGAAAGGCGGAGTTGAAAGGTGTGTTTCCTTAGGATTGGATTGAAAAATTGAACATTTTTTGCTGAGAACCGCAGAAATTGATCGGTTCGGTCAGCCTGGAGGAGTTACTGAATATACTTGAGCGAGGAGCTTCTTGTATTTTTGGAAATTTTTTGAATTCGAAGATCTATAATTCGGAGGATTTTTTAACTAAGAGGTATAAAGAAGTTCCGAAAATCATTTATTTACTCGAGGAAGGTACTTACGCGTTTAAAATTATGGTAATACCAAATTATGCACAAATTACTTTCAGATTTTCTCCCATTGGAATATAAATCTGTTAGGGGATCATCGATTCGAGGGTTTCTGCGTTCGCAATATTATTCGATTACCCCGACAAGCTCCGGAACTTGAGTTTCAGCGACGCGGTGAATTCCTGATCGTTTCAACTCTCGAAAGGTTACTCACCATTCCGACAACCGCATATACTTAATTCACTCAGAATACCAAGTAATTTCATCAATTTTACGCAATTTTGTCTTAAAACGACGCACGCTGCGTTTTACATATACGCTGCCAAGGTGGGCAAGGCGACTGCCAAGTCGTACGAATTTCCTGCAGGTATTCTAGCTAATCGGTAAAATGTAAATTCCGCCCTACCTACTCTAAGAAGAAAAGAAAAACAATTTGAAAATGAATTGTCAAAATATCAAGCTCACAATTTTCTCGATGAGTTTTTTAGACATGGATTTGGTCCGTGAAAAGCGCACATCATAATACGGTATTTTTGTTTTATATAATACAAATCCTACTTCGAAGGCCGTTAAATACTCGCCGAACAGTTAATTAAATTTAAAGCCGAAATTAACCTGAGGATATATTTTTTTCACCGAGATGGATAACGACTCTCGAGTTGGGTGTATGAAAATTGCCTTAAAAATTCGTTTGCTTCGTCTGTGTTGCAGGATTGTCAGTGAGGCGAGTAACCATTAACAGCTAATTGGATTTCTCTTTTTTTTTTTGTTTCTCGGCAGTTTAATGTAGAAACGATTAACCACGCTCCCGATTTAACGGCAAAAATTTCCCAGACCATCATTGGACAAATTTCATTTCACCTGTACAGATAAACATTTTATAATTCTAAATTACTATGCAAAGGTATTCGGCAACAAATCTGCGAATGTAATTCCATTGCGATACGAAATTCAACTCAATCCGATCTCGCTTGATATAAATATCTCACGATATGTATGTACATCGATATTATAAGCGATTGGTAAAAAACTCAATTCAATCCAATACACGCTCCAATTTTGGGTAAGATCTTTATTACGAGTTCAACGAAACAGCAAGACGTTAAACACATAAACGAACCTTAATTAACAGTTCTAAATTCTGGACCTAAAGCCTTTCCGCATTTTACAAAATCTCAGCGATTTTCAGGAGAACGCTTTTCTCCGCTAATACGCGGATAACCTTAATCTGAGGTATACTGATGTGAAAATTTATGTAAGCTTTTAACTTTTCATTGAACACTGAATACTCATTTGGTTACCTTTGCCTAATCTTCTTCACTACTTTTACCTAATTACTTGAAATTTCACAGTTCTTTTCATCAGCGTGAAATCTTCGGCTTTTACCCAAACATATTCAATTTCCTATTCATCTTATGGAGAAACGGAAGAAGAAGTATTAAATTTGTTCTTCTGATATACCAACAATGAATTTTACTCAATATAACGTAAAAATAATGAAAAACAATAGGCAGCAGCCAATGAGCAGCTTCTATTTCATGGATTGACATTGTTTCGTGCAGTTATTGTAACGCTAGAATTACGGAATAAGCCGCCAAGTAAAAGTCAACGGATTCTAATCCGAGGTAATTTGGCAGTCGATAATTTCCCTATTTGCATATAAATTTGATTAAATTCCGTTTCCTTATTAATTCGCGAAAAACTGTCCGCTTGTGTTTGTATATTTCTTGATAAAACTTGATTCCGGGGTTACAGCGCTCAGCGAGTATATTAAAACTTCCGCCAGAGGCACCGGCAAAGATTACTACGAGGGCATTGGACTGCTGCAGACTTTAATCAAAACCGTTAAGAGAACGCCGGTGCCGAGCACCGGAGATTCAAGCTGCAAGCTTACTTTCTGAATGATATTATACTTAATCATAAGCTACCCTTGCGGCAGGTTGCGATGGGTGGTCGTCGCGGTGGTCCTGGTTTTGCTGGTCGTCGGTACCGACGCGATCAAGCGTACAACGTCACCATAGCTTAATAGTTTAATCAGCATCCCTTTCGCATTCTGCCTTAGTCAATTTTCCTTTTACCTTCTAGAGGTCCTTTTCATCCCTAACATGTCGTTGCTTTCATGGCTTGAATCAGGGAGAAGTTTTCCGAACTTTATGGCGCAAATCCGCGATCAAAAACTTCCATTTTCTCCCGATCGCGGTGTCCTTCACGTTTTGATTTTATATACGCCCTTAAATTCCATGGAGCTTCTTCAAACAGGTGGTGGCTGCAGCGTAACATTCTATAGGTAGAGGACTCTTTGGCCATTTTATTTTATCGTTCGTTTTACCGCTTCTCGTGATGACTTTCCCCGCTGGATAGACATTGAAAAAAGACTGGAAGCTGTAGCTTCTTTTTTTATCAAATACAACGAATCACACCGTTTCGCATATCGATTTGCTCTTTGATTCGAAATCCACAAGCCCTTGATGACTGACTATGAGTTTCATCAATTTATATCACTAACCCTTGGCTGTAGATTTCATGCAATAAGATCCCCATAATAGTTATAACCTTGTACTCTACGAGCCGAAGTTAACCCTGGGTATTAACATCTCTGGAATATTTGTGATACCTCCCTCTGGGGAAGACGGAATGTTTTAATCAATGTTAGTATCACAACTCCATAACTACATCTACGTGTGTTATACAGAGAGCCGTACTAACTCTGGTACTAACCATATTCTGCAGACCTTAGGGATCAATTTTACTCGTAAAATCATGTAACGTGCAGAGAATCAACAAATCCTGAACTCCCTTTGGAACTGAAAGTAAATCTTTTGCCAGAGATGAATCTGAGGATTAACCAGCTTATTTGCCAACAGCATAGTCCACTTTGTCCACCAACCCCTGCAATGGGCTACGTATGGTAGAAACAGCGGGCCAAAATTAACTAACTAATAGGTAACATGCGACATATACGTGATACGCACCCTTCCTGATGAAGCACTGCGGTCAGGATACCATGTGGTTGTGTCTGGCCTGCAGGAACGGTTTTAGAAGCTATGTTATCTGCCGCTGGGATAACGAGGTGTTTTCGGAAATTTAAAAACTCCAAAACAAATTACATCCCCTATCGTCCGCAGGGCTTGCAGGGCGCGATCCCACGCGTTAATTGCTTTCGGGCGCTAATTATTGTGACCTTATTTTCCTTGCGGCGTGGAGTAAGAATTACTTTAAGGGCTTGGATACGCAATTAAAAAGGGTATTTTTCGAGGACCGGTGTACCCTGAAAGAATTTTTTTAATAACCGGACGCTTTTAGCGTAGCAGTTCGCTAGTCCTTCGGGGTATAAAATCCTTGGATCTAAAATTTCGTTGTCTTCGTGTGAAAATTTGTCCATTTCAAAATTCCCACGTTTACCTGATCGCTTCTTCATCTTTCTGTAATCTGGATTCAATGAATTCGGGTGATCCTGCAATTTGAATGAGTATACCCACACGTATTCGGGTGAATTAGAGAAATTCCTTCTGACAATAGTCAATTTAAATGCCGCTGCCTTGCTTTCCGAATCATTCGAAGATCCACTTAGGATCGGAATTGTTCTCCTTTCTATTAGGCGCCGTTGACTGAATCTTCAAGATTTTATGAGACGGTGAAGATTTGCGGAAAAGCACGATGAAAGCTATCCAGTAATCCGGAATGCCCTGGCCTTGTCTCTGACACAATTGAGTTCCAATTACTTCGATATCACCTCAAATCTATATCGAAAACTCCCACACTTTAAAACAACGCTGATGACTCGATTTTAGATTGGAAAACGAAACGAGGGAGGATTACCTGTAGGTTGAACCAAGAATAACAATGAAGTTATGTAAATATTACGCTTTATACACACGAGCTTTTCAGAATTGGAGAAATTTTCATCATTTTTTTACCGGCTATTCATCAAGCCAGAATAATTCTGCTTGTATGAATAAATGCCAGGAAAACATGCTCGACTGGAACTGAACTCAAGAAGCAAGATTTCATATGCAGAGTTCTTGTCTTCTAGGTAATAATAGTGCAGCTGTTTTCAACTCCTCATCTTCCCACAGAGTATTCCTCGCAGGTAGTCTTTAAGAATCGTATATAATTTGCAAAAATCTCTCGTTTCTAAAAGTCGTTTCAATTTCAACGCCGGATGACTACGTTCTAGCCACCAGGTTTAAATAAACTGACTGAAATAATTCGATGTTACTATTTATTCGTTTTGATCTTTCTAAGGCTCTCCAAACACGAAACGTGCTCTCGATTGTGGGCAAAGAGCAGATCGCTGGTAAATGGAGAGGTCCTCTTGGGTCCATTGCCGGCAGCAGGGTATACTGTGCAGGAAGCTGTGCTATAGAGGATGGGAGGAACGGCATATCGCGTTGAATGGTATAGCATTTCGAAATAATTAATGCTTGCCAATAATTGATGAGCGAAAAATGAGAATTTATTTTCCAGGCGGAGTTGGGTAGGCATTGTAAAAGTTTACCTAATATCAGTCGAAGCCTGGAGTAACCTTAATCTCCAAATTATCTCTCGTTAAGTAACGCAACCAAATCCTGGATTCGAAAACCGATCTCCACCATTCCCAAATAAAAGATAAGGGAGGGTGGTCCTTGCGCTTCAGGGACGAAGTTAATTGCTAAGCGAATCGTTAAAGGGGCCAAAGGATGGAGTGGGCCATTTTATTCACCATAAAGTAGCCTCGGTTTAAAACTTTGCTTTCATTTTTCTAGACGGACGTTTATAAAACTCATTTATTCTCTGTCTTGCCTGCAGGGAAACGAAGTTCTATATTTGGGCTTATTTAGACACAGGAATACTCGAGCTCGATATTTCCTTCGATTTCAAATTCAGCCAAACAAATTTTTTTCCTATTTGTTTAATTACGTTATTCAATTTTCATTCCCTTCTCAATAATTTCAGGAAATATTTCGTTATTCAAGTTCGTATTGATTAGTATTTTATCATCAAATGCGTGTAATTAAATTCTGGATGGGTCCTTTACTTTCGATTAGCTTCGGGGAAACATTCACTCGGGGAATAAATTTGCGAGTGACATTCGACAGAAGCGAAGCTCCAATCCAAAGTTTTCTCCATGTATATCAAACCGAGGGAGTGAAACGGAAACACGATGTATCAACTACTTGCCAAGTTGTCGGAGAGGATGATTAATAACATAGCCACAGCCCCGTTTATGAATGAATTATTTCTAGCTGACAAGAAAACTACCCGCTAGTATTATCTCTTAATGCTAGTACAGATGAGCTATTATAAAGCGCAAGAAAAAAAATATGAAAGAACATGAAAAATGGTTGAATATTACCATCAAAGTTTTTACTCAACTTCAACATGCTTTTAAATATCATTCTATATCCTGATCCAAAATTATGAGTATCTCTGCAATTCCCGACTGCAACGATTCGTTTGAAACTATGAAACCTCATCCCTCTTGTACCAGAATGAAAAAGGATGTTCATGAATACTGGAATGTTACTCGCTGATGAGTGGGTGGGAAATAATTTGCATTATGAAATTCGCAAGTTCAGAGACTGAAACCTACGAATTTAGATAATGTATATGAAATGAAATCGCTCCAGGCATCCAACGTATATCAAAGTTGTGTATTTCGACAGATCTTGAAAATTCTGACCTGACACAGGGGTGGAAAACTCCACAATAATTAGGGTAACTATATTTCAAAGGAAAGAAATCTCGCCTAGAGGTTTCTTGGCGAATCTTATAACTTTGCACTTAACTAAATTTACGACTTAACGTTTTTGGCGGAGTTGGTTCATTAACAAAAAAAAAAAGAAGGACATTTTTGTCAAGCAGCGTTGCGAATAAGGCGAGGGGGCGGATGAAGCTCCGTTGTATATATATTCGCATACGTATATCTGTGCTCAGATTCAGAAGATTTCTACACCGAAAGTCTGGCATTCGTTGGACATTGAAACTGGGCTACGGAACTGAAAATGAAAAAAATGCGAAGAACAGCGTTTGATGGATGCTTTTCAAGTTTTTCTTCGCTACAAAACTTTCTTATTTTCTTCAACGAAGAAGATTCATACGTACTAGGGAAAGGACGCGCCCACCCACAAGCCTAATACAGAAACTTTCCACAGAGAAGTTTGAAATTGGAAATACTTTTATGCGCACGTAAACGTTCGAAACATCCGAATCCCTTGGCTCGGCAAACTTCACGGGGTGGCGATTCTGCGAATGTAATTTGTCAGTGGCCCAGTCCGTGGTAACACGCATCAGGTCCTCTCGACGGTGACTCAATGAAGCAAATGACGATTTGTTCTACTTTTGGTCCGTCAGGCAACGCGACCCGACGCTACATTATCACGTAGAAAAAATAAAATAAATAAAAAAGCAAGTCTCGTACGTCGCGCGATACAGAATGCAAAATTTTTACGTTTTATGATTATTGCGAAAAATATACCTAGATACGTGTATCAATTATTACCTTCGAATTATATTTCGGCAAAGTTAAACATTGCTGCGATTAGTATCGAGAATTCTATGACAAATTAATAAAACGAGAACGTGAATGATGATTTGAAAATTGACTAAAATATGAGGGAAATTTTTGCCTCATTTTTTTTTATATTGAGAACAATTTTTTGTTTAATAAGTTAATATACATGCGTTAGTGTGTGATCATTTTTTTTTTTTTTTTTTCTTTTAGAGGGCTGAAAATTTGTAATCTGAGTTTAATTCCGTTCAAAGCTGTTTAAAATATGAAAATTTTATTCACTGACGTTGTGGGATGGATCTAAAAATAAATTAAGCTTATCCGCCTTTGAGAAGTTATCAGATTCTGCAGAAATATGCTCATATTTTTCAATTGATCTTTCGAATTTTCATTTGAACAGGAAATTGGTTGGACATAAATTTACTGTAATCTGCAGCCCATGAAATTCGATTGAACATGGATAAAACTGCTTATCAAACTGAAATGAAATTCTCATTATAATTAAACTCATCGGTTTCACTTTGACGTATGATTATAATCTCGATCTACTTCTGACACAGATGGCATAACGTGTTTTAATCAGATATCTTGGATTCAATTTCTTCGCCAATTCATGAAGATACGCTCAAAATTATTCAGCTGCATGAATTAATAAAATAGACAAGTAACATTAAAGCTTTTATTCACCCATACGTCAGAAGATTATCGAATGTGAGCTATGGCTCTATGGCTATGCAAATTTCAAGATTCTACGACCCATGGAGCATATGCTACGCAGAAATCAACACCGCTCGAAACCAAAGAGAAAAAGCGCATTACTTAGAAGCTCTGATACTGCTTTGGCCAAATTGTGATATTGAGCGTAATCAGCTTATACCTATAGGATGTCGCCGATTTTAAATATGCCCTTCACTATAACCATAGCTTTATATAAAAGCCTAGGCACTCTGAAATATTCTAATTAGAAAAAAAAATCAAAGATGGTGAAGGCCAGTCGATTTGACTTGGAATTGCCCTACGTAGAAATAATAATCGAGGTACTGGTGGGCGGAAAATAGGTGAATTATGTAATCCCAAAGTTTCTCATTAAAACTTGTGGCCTCTGATTACCTTGAAGGCGAAATTTATTTAAGTAAAAAATGTATACGCTGCGCTGGGATTACATTTTTTTTCATTTTAATTCAGTAAAACTGTAGCCGTCCCGCGGTAATAGTCAGATCTTACATAAACTGTGAAAGATAAGTATACAATATCTACCCGAAAACGCAATTTGCGATTTCACCTAAATTTTGCAGTACAAAAGCACAGCGCTCGGCTTTAAATCTATCACCGACTTACGAAAGAGTCTTAATCTACTTTACTCAACGCTGGAAATCAAAGCCAAGGGTACTTTCATCTGCTAGAAATCAATTATGGATCTAGGACACCCTTGGCACACTTTTATTATCAGTTTTCACGACAAATCGATCATTCAAAAAGCATGAAGATGCAAAGAATTTGTTCGAAACTGATTAGCTAGATGAAAAGTGGACTTTTCTGATGAATTATTTACGAGGAAAATGCGTCTAACAATAAGATCTATTGGTCGGGATGTGAAGTTCTGGGATTGTCAAGCGGTGGAGCGTGCAAGCCGCTATTGTTCGACTTTAACATACATCTTATCCCAAGACGCAAGCATCCCACGTTGCACTTCGATGATGATGAAAATAAGAAGGGAAGTTTAGGAGAAAAATCGCATTGTTGTCTTCAAGTTTTGTAGCCTCCAAGCTGCTCCGTATAAGATTTGATTTACGAGACTCAATCTAACCAGAAGTAGAAAAGCTTTTTAGACCGATCACGTATCCTGGATACCTTTTTCATCAACTCACCTGCGCTACTCACATACAAAACCCTAGCGAGTATCGTTCACCACTATTATTGCTACGTGAGCTTCAAATGTATAAAAAGCACAAAGCCATCAAACGGCAATGACGATAAATGAGTCACTTAATTCGAAACGAGGGCTCGCCCAGCCTAAGATCAATGCCACTGCGTGTTTTGCCCGGTACACAAAGTATGAGAATTTTTATTGAACTGTCCAGCTATGGAAAAGTGGTCTACACTACCGTTAAAATTACGAGGATAATCTCCACTCACTTCGTCAAACTTTTCTTGAGTCCGTTTGTCCGGTAAACCAAATGGAAACGCGCAGGGGTTTTCCAGAAATTTTTCTAGTTACCAAGCCTCGCCCCTATCTATTCTAAAGAGAATTATTCAGTTGTGGATAACTGACAAAATTCATTTTCGTTTTACTAGGATGGCAATTGGCTGATTTTTTTTCAAAGCACACCGAAGAAGTTCTTCAAAACTGTAGCTTCAAAGCTTTGGGAAAAAAATCAGTCATTCCTTTATTAAGTTCAAGGCTGCAGGATGAAATTTTTAAGAGATTGATTCAGGTAAGGGTTCACAACCGTTTGACAATTTTTCGAATAGGTACATCGTGCACACAGCGTTTGCAAACGACTAGACGTTTGTCAGCATAATTGTTATTCATGGTTGTGTTTGGTGAAATTGAATGATGCTTTGGCAGCCTACCGCAGTGCTGTGCAGATGGCTAATCGAATCAACTTGGGAGGGTGAATTCTTGAGTGAATAACGAAATTGATTTGCAAAAGCAAAGCGCGGTTATAAGGGCAAGATCGGTTTTTGGCGCAAACGGGCCCGTGGTAGCGGTTAGTATAATATACTTCACGAAGCTAATTACTTAATTACAAGAGTATATTAGCTGACGCCACCCCCCGGGTCGACAAAGTAGATTCCTAGCTCGGTGATATTCTTCGGAAGACCGCAATGAAACGCTTGCCAATTGAATCTTACCGTCTCTGCCTGGTCGATGAACAGAATTGATAAGAGGAACTTCCCTCTATTCACAATTCACAGAAATGGAAATTACTTTGGCGAGAAAATTCCTCGAGGACCTTCTACCCCGTACCATTTTTATCCTGGAGCTAGATCCGAGGATGAAGAAAGAATCACACTGCGGACTTTGCTGTACCGCATCCCTTGGCAAACTTCAAACGTTTGTTATAAAAAAAAATAAAATCAATACATCCGAAAATTTGAGCAACTATCGGGGAAAAATGAAGCGCGAAGCCTTTTATCACGACTAAATACGTGGCTGAAATAAATTCGGTGCTAATTATCAGCGAATCATCATTCTAATATTAGGTGGAAAATTATGGAAGCTATAATAATCAACTAACGTTTGAAATGAGGGGTGAAATGTATAGATTGCGGTGCACGAACCAAGAGCTCCGTGCCCGAGGACCAGGAGAGGAAATGGGAAATTGAGATATTAAAAATTGAAACTAGGGCGTAAGTCTGGGATCTTGGTAATTAAAGTTAAATTTCTCCGTTCCGATATAGTGACGTGGGCTATAACGGTATAATAATTCACCCGGGATACAAAAGTTGGTGGAATCTGATTAGATTTAATGATTAATGAAAACAAAAGTCCTGGAGCTTGATGTATGCGATATACATTCGAAAATGACATACGGGGAGGATCGTATTTTGCAGGGTTGTAAAAGAGATCTACCGAGGATTTGTAGGCGTTTGCAAGGATGTAGCCTTGCACGTGTTATCTCCTGTAACAAACGGCGGTATTATTGTCACTATAACATAACGCGAGAAAAGCGCTACAATTATGTAGAATCCTGTGCGATTAGGGTAAGCTCTCGCTGGATAAAGGGTCCAATTTCTCTCGGCGTACCTAGTCCGCCTCATTGTATCTCTTCGCCGGTATTTATACGCCTGCAAAACGGGCATGTGTACACCTATAAATATAAATATTAACAATAATTGTTAACAAAACACGTTAATCCAATATAGAGTAGAAATATATTCATGTGGGATTAGCGACGCGAAGCATACTCCTACGTTGACCGAGATGTATGATATTCATTGAATCCGGATTACGAATCGCTGCTTTGATTCACCCGGCGAATCTACCTGATGAAAGAAGCCGAATGACTACCTGCACTGATTAATTGAGGGAACTGCGTGATATATGATCCAGCATGCCGCATGGGGGGATTAATCGATAGATGCTAATCTGTTGTAGCTATTCAGCTAATTAATTTATACGTTACGCTACGTGGTTCGTTTCAATGCACCAACCTAGAGTCAAGCGTTAACTATGATTGATACAAATGTCCGATGATGTTTGAATGACAACTGTCTTGAATGGCGAGAGATATTTCGCGATGTTAATCGGTTTGAGGCAATGACGTAGAATAAATTTCGGATGGACATTTTATGATACCTTGATGAAGGGATGAAGTTCCTAATTTTCAAAGTTCCGACCGGTGAAAATTCCAAAGTTTAATGTTACCGAATCACAGTTTTTGAAAAGGATATTACCCGAAAGTTGACATAGCCGATTCCAATGAATTTTAGACGAGGAACAGCGAAGGTTCGGAGTTCCAAAAGCTAAAAATCCGAAAGGCCAAGCCTCCGAAACTTGAAATTCGTGCATGAATTCATTCTGTGTTGAATAACTCGGACTGTATTGATCGTTTCGAAACAGGCAAGTGGTGAAATTAATCGTCTTGAGACACACTTTTTAGAAAAAAGGGTTCAAAATCCTATCAATTGTTTGTGACATCGAAGTTATCGACTGAAGTAAATGTAATGGGCGTCTCTTCGGCAAAGAGGCCCTCAATTAGGCTGAATTATTTTTTGTCTTCATATCCTGAGGAGGAGGCCGAAATTTCTGAATTCTTGTGCTTTCGGGGGTGTGTACTTTCGGAGTTTTGAGCTGTCTGCATTCCAACCTTTCGGAATTTTAACATTCCAAACTTTAACGTTTCTGAAAATTCTAAATCGTCTCAATTGAATTCGGAATTCATACCATTCGGAGCGATCCAAATTCGAAAATTCAACCCAAACCCTAAGACGTCAGCACAATTGTAAAAAAGCTTTTGAAATATAAAACAGACAATACTACTGCATTATTAATCGATCAAAGTAATTAATCGTTTTTCTCGTCTTTTCCCTCTGGCTTTTCATCACACTTGATCGCTGCTAATCTTCTGTTATTTTTGTAACAATAATAAAATGTCATTGTCATGATTCAGCGAGGCCTTGGATACGGTCGATAATTCAGATTCTTCCCATTAATTAAAAAATCTATGATTAATTGATTGAGAGAAAAGATTTTTTTCCAATGGGAATGTTGTTGGAATTTGGTACTTGATTTATTGTACTCACAATTTTTAGTGAAAAAAATTGTATTCCGATTTTTTTGAATGATAAAGAAATTTATAGTAAGTCAAAGAATCATTATGCCTTTATAATGAATAATTTATACGCATGTTTTCGGATTAGCTTAGAATTAGAAACATGCGAGGGTCATATACAACATAATCGTACAGGCGCCAACTAATTCCATACTGATATTCTACGAGTATTCCTCTCTTTGGCAAACGTGTATTGCTTAGCCTCCTTGCTCAAGCACGTACTGAGGTCTGAGCAAACTAGCGTCGTGGCGCATCCCTCGGCGTCATTTCCCTATCCTAGGTTCATAAGTCTAAGCCGGGATATAACGGGCCCATTAATCCTTCGTGGATCGACCGAAAATTCTACAAGGTCGGTGTGAATCTCCGAGAATTCTGACATCCAACGTACCTAGGATCTAAGCGAGAAAATTTCCTATTTAAAATTATGCAAAAAGTGGATTTGCTACAATTTTTAGGAAGGAGAAAAAATGACATATATCTCTTATCATATTGTTGCAATGCGGTAGTTCTTCGCTCAATAGTATACGGGGCTGATACCTGAGAATATAGATTCAGAAGGATGAATTTGAAATGGAATAACTCAGGGGGGTTCCAATCACATTATTTCTACAGTTCGTTGAATTCGAACGAATAACAATATTTTTATCATTTCAGAAGGAATTTAATATTTATGTAGGAGAACGTCTTGGATTCTGACGTGAAATGTGTTTTGGTCTATAGGAAAGAGCTATAAAAAGTTACCCAACGCTTCGAGACTGGCCAGGCCAAAATTTCGGGCCCATTTTTCGATGATCGGTGTTCGCAGGTGCTTCACGGAAACCATTATACTAAATCTACAGATCGCCATAATAAGGTTCAACTACTCGCGTAAAGTAGAAGCCCGTATTACCGCCCCTGAAATTGAAACCCCTGATTAACGACCACGCCAGCTTTTACCGTACAAAATAATCTCCGGGCAATCTAATGATTTATTTTTTTATTTACAACACGGCCAGGTGATATCGGCAAAAATCTACTCTAATTCTCTCACATTGGAGGTAAATCTGAACCCATACACTTGACCATTAGAGTTTAACTCCGAACACACCCTGTGTATGCCTACACTACACCCTAGATCGTAAACAAGCTTGAAAGGCACTCTACCGAAAATATAATTAGCGTACCACCGTGACTTGGTAGAACCTCCGTAATTGTGTGTATTTTTGAATAATTCAAGACCTCAATTGAATCTTGAAATGAATTTTTCTACCTACGAAGCAAAACTATATGTTAATCAAACTCCGTGTTATCCCAGGTGCAGTAAAGTGCTCCTCGTTTCATGGAAAACAGCTTCGTATCATATCCTGCTATAGGCACTTTGCGGGTCACAGACATAAGGGTGATGTAGGTCGACGCCTGTAGCTTACCATCCCCATAATAACTGGGTGTTCGTAAACTTAACAATATACCTACTTCACTTAAAGCGGTCCATTCCGTCGGAATTTTCATGGGATTCTGTAGACCCGACTGCAGGAATCGTTCGAAAAAGCTAAAACTGACGTTTTGTTCTTTATTGTTGGATAGAAAAACCGATTTTTGTATCCGAATACAAATCTGGAAGGTAATTAAAACACCGCGGGCAATTAAAGCGAATTTCAAGCCACTGGAATCGCATAGGAAAAAAAGATACCGGAGGCTTTATGATCACCTTATATATTATACATAGCGAAGGTTGGGTCGTAAACAAACTGAGCTTTACGAGAGCTTGGCTGAATCCTGGGCAGGACCGAACGAGCCTCTCCCCCACGTTCCCTGGTCCTTTGGGACAGCAAGGACTTGTACGCGGGAATCCTACGAGGCATTTGCCAGAAGAGTACCAACGCGACAGTGTGTACTCAAGATCCGACGAAGACCTATACGTTTCTACAACTCGTCAAGATTTTCATTTTCGACGAGTTAACTCGAGGGATCTTTATGCTAATTAGTATATGATTTCAGCATTAATTTGCCTGACAGACTAATATGATTATTCGAATGGATGACTCATTAACTTTAACTAATGGATGACCAATATACAAAGATATCTACTATAGAAATTTGTTAACAAGTTTTCCACGAATGAGGGATCTGTGTATCTGGCCTTATGCTGTGTAGGAGTATTTCACCCAATTCGTTATTCTACTGATTAGAGTCGTTGAAATTTAGTGAAAATTGAATAATTGGATAAGTGGACAAGCGATCAATTGAGAATTGCATTATTGATATATTAATTACCAGCTGAACTCGTTGTTGCAATTTTTATATCAATTATTAATACTGAAAGATCTGTATTACTGTAGAAAAAGAACTGGCTTGGGTAATTAAATATCACATATCATTTACAAGTGTTCAACTGTATTACCAGTTGAAAGACACTGCAACCTCATGATTCCTACTTAGTTAAATGGAACTTGGACCGTGAGCCCACGAAAAGTACTAATTAAGTACTAAGCAATTAATCAAATAAAGCCTCTTGTATTTAAATCTTAAGTTGACAGTAATGAACTGGAGCTAATACATTATTAACGTCGAGTAACTTATTTATAATACTGTTTTACAACGGAGATTTTCCCAGCATCCCAACCAGGATTCGAGTGAAATATTTTTCCAAATTTAATTTCAGGTCAGAGGGAGTGTAACCTGTATCGAATATTCGCCTGTAGATATACAAAGGTTACCTGAAAATTGAAATTTTCAAAAGTTGTGGAATTCTTAGGCTGGAATTTTAATTGAAAGGATTACAGGGATCCATACCTATAAAGTACTCGTAAATCCAATCTTCCAATCATCTAACATACCTACCCACATAATACCAACGATCAAAACATTCTTTTGTATATTTAATTACTGCAAAATACAAAACCGTCATGAACTACAACTAACACAATTCAGAATTCCATATTTTCAAAAATCTGAAATTTTCGGCACATTTTTTATTTGGCTTTTCGGCAAAGTCTGATGGTTTTCTGAGTATGTCAGACAGATTTCTTTTATTCCAAGCGATCCATTGTTGATAGATCATTGTACCAACGCCTGTGGATAACGACTACATATTTTTGGATGTATAACAAGAGATTATCGCTATACGTCATCCGAAAGAATTCCAAGAACATTCAAGTATAAGGTAGAAGTATAAAAAGTTTGGAAGTTTGGCCAGTGAAACGACGATTTATAACCCAAATGCGCGAGATCTCGCTCCATATCCTCTCAGTATCCATGAGACGCCGTCATACAATGGCATTCAAAAGCTCAGTGATCATTAGTCATTGCCAAATGCGTAATCTTAAAAAATGTTTTATGCCAGTTCCGTGCTTTCTAACAGCGTATACGATAAAAATGAACTTACTCAAACTCTTTCTTCTTACAAAATTCCATTTGTTCTTTCGATAGAGAAAAAAGATTAACATTCCGCTTCATTCACGATGTTATACATTTCAATATGGAAATTATAGCATTATTATCGTTTGTGAAATGATTCTTTCGACAAATCAGCAGTCAATTTATCCTCGGAATAATTTCCAATGTGTCTATTTTTTGTATCAATGATATCTTCTTCTTCTTCATTACAGCGTGGTTTTGTGTCGTAAAAATTGTCGAGGATATTCAACAGTATAGAGCAAACTTCTATTTTAATGAACCAACTATAACTTATCACTTTCAAGGTACATACAAGAGCCAATTTACCAGGTCGGTCAAAGCCCCCGATATTACTCTCGCATCTCAAAAATCTACGCAAGTCATGGTTCTCTCGTTGGAATAAAATCCATACGATACTTATCGCATCCCCTCTGGAAACGGTGGTAATATAAAAAATACGGGTAGGGAAATGGGATTTTCATCTCATCTCACCTATGATTGCTCAGTTTTTTGATCCGTCTACTCATAGCTGCGTTGATTGAGCCTCTAAATCAGATATCAGTACAGCTTATGTCACGAATCGGCGTTGACTTCTTTCGGATGATTTATCCGACCTGCTGTATCGTCCAATTTTTCGGACATTTTAGCATTGAAACTAGATGGCAAAAGGACCACCGTTCGTGTTATGCGTGTAAACACTTGAAAAAAGAACTCGCATTCGACGTTATTATTCCGCCTCTATGGATGGATATATACACGTGACGTAATATTTTTCCCCATGGAATGGAATCCTACCTTGGGGTAGAACCATTGTGTATACCTACTTGGTCAAATATTTATCATTTTTTTGTTTCGATAGAATGCCCAGTGTTGTCTGAGGATAAAAAAAGGGCCATACTTAAGCCCTAGGAATATGAATAAGGGCATTGTAGGAACAGAAAAATCTGAGGATAATGCCAAAGAAAAAACGAGGGGAAAAAATGTGCAAAAACTGCCGGTAGCAACGCCGGACGCAGCTTTGTCTCTCATAGGATTATTATTATAATTTTTTTTTTTTTTCACCCTCTGGAGGATTGAGATTTTAACTCTTCGAACCCGCATTCCGTTTTTCACGAACGTCAAGTATTCTCGGAGCCTTCCATGCCGGAATTAGTTTAATTAACGACTCGACACGCGATGCCATTCTCTGATAATGAGTGAGAAGTTGAACGGATCGGAATCGATTGAACTCACCCCGTAATGGCGAAGGCACAGGCTGGGAATGGCCAAAAGCCGAAAGATGACATTTGGGGTAGGATCTGTCAGGGTCGTTGAACAGGCGTCCCTTTAAGAAAATCACTGACATCACCCTCCACGCCTCTCAGACTCCGGCCTTTGGTCCTCTGCAGGGGTTTCTTGTTATTTATATGGGGAATGAGGGAGACGGTACGAAATGGCAAGGGCTACACTAGTACCCTACGTTTACATCCAAGTCTGCGACCGCATAGCTATCCTCTCACACGTGACGAGATACGAATCACCCCGAATCATCGAATTCCACTAACCGATTAAATTCAATAATCACCCATCTTCACGCTACAGGATGTATCTACCATGGGTACTAATTCTATAAATGGCTGTAAGGCTTTCCCAAACAAACAATATCGATTTAGCAACTAATGCTTGACAGCTGATAGATTCGCCTGCTGACGAGAATTGGCAAAAAATCGGAAGTTCTGGGGCGTCAATGTCGTCGATATCATTTATACAAGATCGAAAAGTGATTTGAATGTCGTTAATGCTGTGCTTACAGTTTTTCTCAACTGATTAATCTTGAGTCTTAGTGCTGGCAGAACTCGGGGTGGATTTTTTTCTTATCGAACGGCGGGGGGAGCAGTAAATACTCGTGGATCAGGAGGTTCGTATATTTTCCAAGGGTTGTTTTCCTCCTCGTATGACAACGTTATAACAAAATCGAGGAATCCAGTTTTTGGAAGACTACACACATGATTTTACGGATAAAGGAATTTTCCTGCCCAGTGGTGCAAAAGTCCGGCAACTCAGCGAATCTGGCCTTTACATCCCTCCACCCCCTGCTCGACCGTCGGGTCTCTTGTCCGCTGTTCTATTCGCAGTCCCCGACACTATGGTTATAGGTTTATGGAATAGTCACGCCGGAATTTGTCAAAACGTTAAATCTGACGTTATGTTGCACGGTCATTTCTTTTCTTTATTAGATACGACATGAAACCAACAGGAAAGTTTACCCATTCTGAAAATATCTCAAACGGTTGATGGCCAGCGTATAAAACTTCTCCGACAGAATACGGGTATATAGATGAAAAAAATATGCGAGAGAAATTTTTATTGCTGACTTTATTTCATTAGATACGGTAAAATTTCAACTTTATACAACATCAAGTCTTCGAGATGTTAAAAGTCTATAATACCGATGAGATTCGATATTTCTCATTAACATTTTATTGCAAGCACATATTTCCGAATCAGAAACCGTCTAGATATTAACTGAAATCGAAATCGCGGTCCCACCAGGAATGGTGCAATTACCTTTAATTATCAGTATGCTGCTGCACTTTCGTCAAGTACTCCACGAATAGCCAGATTCAAACCTGAAGTGACCCTAAGTTGAATTTCTCAGGAGGTCCGTTCCCACAATCCCCCAAAAAACACGAATTATTAATCATTTACCTGGAATTACATTTTTAAAGTATAGAACATACAACTTGTTGAATTTGATAATAATTTTAGACAAGGACTGTTATATTCTATAAAACGGACATCTGTTAGTAACACTTTTTAATTTTTGAGCGAGATTTTTATTTGACGATGTCACAAACGATGTCTTCGAATAATAAGCTCCAAAGCCTACCACTTTCTATGCCCAAAATGGACAGAGCCGACTACTTTCTCTGCAGCAATGTTGTTCTATATTAGCATTTTTTATCATCTTGAGTCTGGAAAAAAAATTTAGTTTGAAAAAAATATTCAATCGACAGATTTTGTGACTTACAAGGGAAACCTGCCAAGTATCCTTCTCTGATTTCAACGAAACATCGGGAGATTGTAGAAGGGGTGAAAATATTCGACACGTCTTTTTTTTATATCTATGGAATTCCACCCTGAGGGGTGCAATCAAGCCCTGAAAATTGCAGATTTCGTTATTCGATAGCTCGCGAAGAACGACTGGCCGAAGATTTTGGACTCATAAGGTGCTATCGGGAGTTTTTTGGGTTGCTGATTTCAAATCTGCAGTCAAAATTAAAAAATTCAAAATGGCTGATCCGAAATGTCGGATATCTGCAATTTTCAGACGTTCATTACGACCATCCCCCTCAGGATGGAATTCCATAGATATAAAAAAATACGCGTCGAATATTTTCACCCCTTCTACAATCTCGCGAAGTTTTGTTGAAATCGGAGGGGAACTTATCAGAGTGGAAATAAGATATGGAATCTACCGTAACTGTAAAAATATAAAAACCTCAAATTTCAGGGGCATATTGTGTAATCAAGAAAATTAAACGAATTTCAAAATCATTTCGATTACCTGAATGGCCATATTCGAAACTTCATAACCTCGTTGATTTGCTTGCATTTGCCTAGGCCTTACTTCCGCTGATCGTGAGTATGCGTACTGAGGTTCATTCGTGTCTAGGTTACCGTATTGGCCCTTCTGAACAGGGTATTGTTCTTGTGGTGAAGGATACGAATACAGGACTGGGTTTGGAGACGGAATTCGATAGGGTGATGGATCTCCGACTTGATATGGATATGGGGCTGAAGCTGGAGCTGGCCCTGAAGCTGGATTCGGAGCTGGAATATGATCGGGAGATGATGCTGAAACTAGATACGGATATGGGGCTGAAACCGGAATTTGATAAGACGATGGCACCGAGTATAGATATGGAGGTGGAGCCTGAGGTTCGGGATCGGGTACAGGTTTAGATTCAGGTTTCGGTTTAGGTTCGAATTGAGGTTCAGGTTCAGCTT
Organism: Rhogogaster chlorosoma; assembly: GCA_944452935.1. Classification (NCBI taxonomy): domain Eukaryota; kingdom Metazoa; phylum Arthropoda; class Insecta; order Hymenoptera; family Tenthredinidae; genus Rhogogaster; species Rhogogaster chlorosoma. The sequence continues at coordinate 28,553,743 of OX101797.1, forward strand.
GAGATTCAGGTTGATGTTGAGGTGGAGCTGGAGCTGGAGGGTGAGGTTGAGGTTGAGGTTGCGGTTGAACTTGAGCTTGAGATTGTTGGATGGAATCATCCACTAATTGTGAGTTGTTTACTGGAGCCGGATAACCGGGGATTTCAGGTTGCTGTGAAACTTCGGGCGGGTGGGGCCTGGAAAAACCAAAATCAATACATTATCAATGCTTCCAGATACATTTTGAGACGTGTTTCGAGTATTGGCGATAAATCTCTTGTGTAGACTGTGGGATATCCTGAACGTCCTTTCTGTAGTTACCTAAGCTCAGGCTGTTCATGACACATTCTCTATAAGAAAGTCTTCGTGCTATGAACCAAGTAATAATCAAAACTGTGCAGTACACCAACATATAAAGCCATAGCTTCTTGGAACGGCAAAGTTTTTGCTCTTAAACATTCCCAAAGTATATCAGAGACTTGACAGGCTGTCTGTATGAACTACGATGAAAGTTAGTTTTCTTAGAAGATGTTTTCAGTACTAAAGGCGTCTTGTGGTTTGATATAAGGAAACCGTTATAGATATGGCTACGCGATAAAAAATAGTGTCGTCTTGATTTCTATAAAATCACAAATTTCTTTAGATGTGTTCGTTGCGCCCCACCCTCCCTCGTGTCTTTTCTACATCTATAGTAGATAAATTTTGGGTATAGCATTGCCCATGCTTTTTTCCAGAGGGAAAAGACCCAACTTTGGTCATCGACGTAAAAAAAGGTCAATGTAAAGTGCAAAGTTTTATTTCTATCCAGTAACGACCTTAAAGATTTTTTTAGTTATTTATAAGTTGGAGAGATTCTTCAGAGCAAATTCCTTGTTTAAACTTGAACCTGATTGCTTGGGGTGATCACTGCGAGATTTTGCACTCGCGCCTGATTTGAAACTCGAGGGTATTAATGAAGGCAGCGATTCGTGGTAAGAACAAGTTTTTCGAAGGAGATTCAACTTCGAATAGAATTTTTGAATTATTCAAGCCCTTGCATTTCGTTTCTATATGTAATGAAAATAATACACCGAAAAAAACAAAAAATTGACGAAAATCGCATACAAAAAGGAAACAAATGTAGTTATCGTTTTCAAAATTGTAATACTTTTCCCCAAAAAAAACCAAATCGACTTACAAGCAATCCTCATCTGAACCCGAAATCGAGATATGGAGTTGACCTGAAATTGAGATTGGAGTTAACAAACTAGCATTGAATCCATAAACGAAATCCCACTTTAATGTATTATAGCTTTCAGTTTCGTTACCTGGGAGGCTAGGCCATAGTCGATCAAAACAGGAAGAGAAACTGTTCGATTTTTTTCATCCTGTAATACTTTACCTTGATTTATAAAGACCAGTGCTGACAGAGCAAGCAAAAGTACACGAGAGCTTGCCATGTCAGGTTTCTATTGTGAGTACATACAATGGCGATCAAATCTCGAAAACTATGCCACTGACACTGGTCATCTTATACTCGCACGAAAGTAACCTATCGGCGATTAATCAGGCGGTAAAGATTGCCGGAAATTGATATTGAGTAATAGTGTATGCATACAGCTGTGTCAACGGTTTGGTCAGGAGGTCGATTTATAACCGATTTAGAATCCGATCCCATCAATATACATTGCACTTCCGACAGAGCAATTCTTGCATTCTGAATTTCGGAAAGTTTCGCAGTAAACTTTTCGGGACGTGAAGCTTTCCGTTAAGAATTTGAATAATTTACCCTGAACAAACGGTTTAGGTACTCACAGTATTTTTATTTTGCGAAAGATTGCCATTTACTGTTTTTTAAACTGCATTGCGCATACGAATGCATGACTTTTTCAGCCATGGAATGATTTCTTGAAGACCTTCAAGCAATGTGTTTTCAAATACGTACAAATTGCCGAAATCAGAAGCCCAGATAATTGTACGAATGAAGTTTCGAAACACAGAGCTAGGTCAATAGTCAAATATCATCGACTGTGCACTGAGCATTAAATACTAAATCAATAATTGCACTATTGAAAATTATCGGTTGATCCGGGAATCGGACCATAGCTTCACAGAAACCTATGGAGTGCAATCAAACAAATAATATGATCTCGCATAATACGCGTTGAAGAATTTAAATGCAACGAGAGCAATCGATTAACAATGAAGGATTTAGCTGCCAGGTCATCCTTTGACTCCGTTCACCAGAATTCCTGGCTCAAATTTGATCAATTAGCACATCAGCTTCATTAAAAATGAATAGCCATGTTTAGAAAAATATACTTTAATAAGTTCTTAGCGATATTGTATTCTCCGAAGAAGTACATTGCGAGACTGGACTCAAGGAATGAAGGGTGGATTTTAAGTTTGGGAATAAATATGGAATATCAGTAAAGCGTTGAGTAGTGAAACTCGTCCTGCAAGAAAGAATGGAACTTTACCCAGAGTGGCATACTGAAACGGAATAGGAAAATGTACGGAAAGCCAATAAAGAAGTAAATATTTATCATTCGCATTTTCTACAGTGAGACGAATGTGTATTTTTGCCTCCGATCACGCTGAAATACAAAATCAAAAGACATCTCCCAGTAGCCCGACTCACGTAGTTGAAGAGAATTTCTTCCGGAATAATACATCATCCAAGGAAGAATCGCTCCATCTTATCTTCGCAGAACGAAACCCGGTACAAATCAATTTCTCAAGTGATTACTCTCGTCGACAACTGGGATGCTGATAAAGCAACAAAGTGACTGAAGTTTTAATGACCGACTGAATTTATTGACTGACGAAAGTTTCAAGTACCTACTATACACCACTGTTCTCCGTCTTCGAACTTCGCGGACATTGATACACGCGTGTGTCACTCAAAGTCATCTAGCAGATCTTAACGGGTTAGGGTTTTAATTGCACCTTATACTCGTCCGCGCCGAATCTCGTACGCTTCTCATGCAACTAAATCTCAGTAGAACCATAGCTAATTTCTTAATCTTGTGCAAACATCGGCCAAAACGTAATTGCGAATTATCTGTAACCCTGTATTTACAGCGAACCTCTTTGCATACCAAAGCAAAGGGTAAGCCAACTCAATGCAGAAGCCCCGTGTAAAGACGTTGAAGATATCTCATTGCGTATAATACAGAGCTGCCTATCAGAGACTCGGAAAGTTCGCGAAAAAAATTGAAGGGTCATTATCATCCAGAGAAAAGTGGCGATGACCACCTCTATCCTTCTACTTTTCAACAAACGTTAACGCAGTAACTAGTGGATAGTTTTTGCGATTTATCTTAGACCTCTAGTTCATATTGTCTGCCCGAAATGGTAGCTGGCAACGAAATATGACTACAAGGGCACAAGTTTCATCAAGAGACTCCCGCACTGGCCTTATTGCAGTTTTATTCTATCGGCGAAATGACAACTGAATCTGTCGATTAAATTTTTATTCTGCGATCGTAATGCTGGATTAGAATCCACGGAGTTGAGTAGTACTTTTGGCGTGTGTTAAAAAGTCGAAAGAGATTCAGTCACCGAATTTTGCAATACAGCATAAATGCTGATCCTCTTGTTCGCCTTCACATGTGGCATATCGAAACACAAATCTACGGAATCGACACGTCGAGGTATACCAGTTGATAGATAACCGCGACAGATGTGAAATATGACCACAATACTTCACACCACTATTCAAGGGCCGGCGATACTTCAACAATACTTTTCATTGCTATACAACAACGAAACATGCGAGCATTCAAGCTTACAAAAAGTAGTGGGATCACACTAGAAGCACTTTGGATGCGGAAGCATCGCATCTAGTACATGATTTATCCCATTATCTAGAAAAATGCATTCTTGAGTATGTCATGAAACTTGAACAAATTTATTAGTCGATCTCCAAGCAATTTTCTATGTACACTGAAGTACTCTATACTTTTTCACGTATACAAACTCCATAAATATCGATTTCCAGATAACGCTGCTATTGCATTTAGACTTGCAAGGGTTGTACTCCATCATGCCTATCTATTTCCAGTTTTCTGAAACACTTTTCTAAAGCTTGGGACTAATTTTTGATATCTTTCTAGAGTTTGTCTTTGATTTTTTGGTCCAAATAAAAAGTTGAGTCGATTGTTTTTCCACTGTTAATAACACAGCGGCAAATATCATTACTCCTCGACGGAAGACTTGTTCTTGTAGTTATATGGTTGAATAATATTATAGCTTGGGATATTTTATATGAAATTGGATCACATAACCCTAGGGTCTTTGGCTCTTCCGTACAGCACGGTTCCGGCTCGTTAAATTTAGCTATGGTAGAACATTATCCGGCCTTGAAATAGATTTATCTCTAATATAATTCGAGAGTATTTTTCCCTTGATTTCAACGAAATATCATCAGACTATTCGGTAATAACGTGACGGAAACATTACGCGCGAATGGTACGCCATTGCGCGTTTTTCAAAGTTATTTCTAAGACGGAAAATCGTATTGATAAAAAGGATGTAATAAAAGTTTCATATCCTCAGAGCTCTACAATTTTGCTCAACATCCCTTGCAGAGTTAATTATTTCTAACGATGTAAACTTAACTTCACAAACTAGTTTCGGTATTAAAACTTCCCATACAGATATTATTATCGGCGTCAGTTTGCCAATAACATCTTTCTCCCTCAATACGGATAATTCAAAATTATTAATTTATCCCTAGACTTGACATTTTAAAAAGCTTTTCATAAAAATCTAATAAGATGGGAAATACTTACCGCAGTCTTCCAACCACCTCGAGGAAAACTTATCTTCGTACCGGGAGAGAACCGGCCAACATAAGCAACGCTACTTCTAATCGCGAATTCTTTCAGAGAATGTTTCAATTTCGTATATAAAACAACCAGAGAATAAAATTGTTGCCATTCCAATCTGCCATTTAACGCCTGTCTTGAGTCGCGTTCATTCCCTTTAAAGAGTTAACTGGCAAAATTGAGCTGCTGGTTTATCTATAATATGTCCAAATGTATTTGTACATGCGGTCTGTCAGCTATGATTTCTAAACGGAGGAATTTGTGCAAAAAAATGTCGATTTCGCAAATTATAACGATAATAATGCTGCTATGAATTCCCTATATCGATACTTCAACAGAAAAATCTGCTACCTATTATACACAATACGACTTTTATAATAAGAGACGTTCGTTCTGATTCTACTCATTTTTCGTAGGAGTGAAGGTCTGCAAAATTAATTGTTCTACTGTACGATTTATTCCTATGGAAATAATTTGTATTCCCATTCCATAAACTGAGCGCGAGTTCGTGTAGTTCAACAATATGTCTAGCGATGTGTAGCCTTCTACGTATAATTGGAAATTATGTTGTGACGGTTTCTCTGTCGAATTGGCTATCTTGATGTTCAGGCCGCTGTGGGATTCGCAGGGTTCATAGGCCCCGGAAGAGAAATAAATCTACTCAAACTCATTTTAAAATAACACTTCGGTTCTGTTCAGTCTCTAAGACATTCGCTGCTTTCGATTCGATCAATTTTCTTTATGTAATAAGTGATATAATTGCGAGTGTGAAAAAATGTACGTTCTCGAAGCTTTTCGAGTACGAGTAACAGGTTGGTTACGAGAAACTTTTAATTACCGAGAAACTTAGAACCTTATAAGCACCCGCGTCACCCTTGCTGCTCGACATTATTGAAACACTACTGCGTACCGATAGATCGTAAAAAAACTTCAAAGTTCCTCAATTTTCATAACGCATTTCTTTTTTAGTTTGTCAATATTGAAAACATTTGGCCATTACTATGAAGAAGCGAAGAGGTAAAAATGAATGAAAAGTCCAATTTTAAAACGTGACTAACCTCGTACTCTGACTTCGGTTCGCCTTGTCGTTACTTACATCGTGGGAGAAACTGATCTTAAGCATCGCTAGGCATGCGAATAGAATCTCCACGTCCCACGAGGGCAAAGTACTTAGTATTTACGATTCAGGGAAACGAAGAATTCGAAGTATACAAAAATTGCGAAAACCGTTCAGTACACGAAGCAAAGATAAAATCAAATGATGACCTTCCAGGTTGATGCATTAAAAATTTTCACCGCATATCTGAGGTTCAGAATGCCGCAATCAATCACGAGCTCGAAGTATAGTTATAGGGGTTAAGTAGATATACGAGGAATCGTAAAACTTTTATCTTCCTTTTCACACAGCAGGCTGAAACCCATCTACCTATACATACAAAATTTCCATAAAAATCTGAATTCGTGTAACGATCTCATTTTTCGTTGACCCCCAAGAGTTTCTTCGGCCACGTTGAATTCAGCTCTATAATCTACCAGGGTTTAATAATTTTATATCAATAATCGTGATTATGCATTCGATGTCGTAAAAATCGGACAACTTCTGTGAAATCCATAACGTTGGAAAATATGTCCGGTAAATAACCGAATCCAATTCTTTTTGACAAGGGTGCAGTAAGGCGATAAAAAAAATATTGGTATTGAAGTTGGGCCACCCTTATCGTTGCAGGTACGGGACAATCGTATTTCTTGGAGGATTTTATTTCTGGCCACGCACAAGAACTGTATTATCTATAGCATACAAATGGAAACATAATACATAAGCATTGAGGTAATGCATAACACTTTGCTGCACGTGGCGCCGTGCCATAGCCATCTAGCCGACTGGTATTTTCATTTCAGCCATTACTTTTCACTAGCAGTTTAGTTTTATATGAAATCCAACTCCTTTTGATGTCACTACTCGTTATCTTCAACCAAGTGATAAAATCGAATAAGCTGACTACAAAAAAGGGGTCGCATAAAAGCTGCCGGGAACGTTTGTGATACAATTTGGGAAAAGTAATTGGAAATTTTTCACAAAAAAAAAGTCATATGAGAAACAATGAATCTGAATGTTCGGCGAATCCCATCAGGCTGCTGTATTTATTTTATTGAATCGTATTACACCTGTAATGAAGCTCAATCAATACCCAAAAGTCGATAATTTTGCTCGACTAAAGAGAGAACAGAGTATATAGGCACAATAATTTAGATCCTGCACGAATTCGCGAAGATCTAATCAAAATTGACAATTAATTCAGTAATAAATCTAATTCCCAGTGAAGATGGCATTCGTAATCAAGCAAATCGATTTGGATCCAAATCGAACTGAGGTCAAGATTCATTTAATCAAACAACTCAATCTGACAATATTCTTGCATAAAAGATTTATAAAATGACCCACCTTTCCTCAAATTATTACGCTATAGGAACGTCAGCCGGCTCGCTATATTTCTGAGAAAGTTGGGGCTCAGAGACGTTATTTATAATTTGAAGAAAGAGGAAAAAGACAGAAAGGCGGTGGCCTTCTCAGTTTTCCAAAAGGAAACAGGAAACACTTGACTTAAACTCTAAGTTGAATAAATCTCGGAATTTCGGTTATATTTTTGCACGAAACTCGAGGACGGTGAGTTTGCGCTAAATTTTGCAATTCGCTCTCGAATTCACGCGTATTATAGTACGTTTGCTCCAGGGTTAGATAAGTGATAAATTCCCGAGACGTGCAAGGGCAAGAGTTGGAAATTTTACACACCATATTTCGGTAACCTTTTGCAACGGCGGCGAAAAGATTGGTGAAATTGACGTCCGATAGGGCTGCGATTTAGCCAATTTTAAAGACAATCTGAAATTATGTTTTTTTGAGCTGGAAATGGTTGACCTGGAATTCCCCATACACTGACACGTCGTATCCAACCTACAGCTAGGATACGGGATAAAAGTTGTAATATACATTCCTTCTGCCCCTATCGCGTAGATAATGTTACTCGAAATTCATGTAAATAGCCACGACCACCGCAAAACTTCACCTAAATATTACGCGCGTTGTACGAGCTGCGAAAAACTGGCCATCAATTTTTTTTTGATGTGAAAGGGAAAAAATTGTGAAAGTACTTTAAAGTTGCGTTACCCAAATTTTCCAACAATTTATTCATACTTTATCTTAAAAATTATTTGACGCTGTTGAAGAATCTTCTTCTGTTCTTCAAATCTGAAATCACCTGCTGTATGACCTCTTTAACATTTACCATCGAATCGGCAAAGAAAGTAGTGGGGCGGCGTGGGATAAATTAGGATAAATTAGCAGTAACTTGCCATTCTTGCTTTATATTTTTTCTTCTTCTGATTATAAAACGACCCGGAATCGTGGTTCTCCACTCAAGCGGAATATAGAGACAGTTTGAGAGTTACCTAACTGCAAACTGCAACTATACAATTCGAGACGTAATTCCTGAACAAAGTTCGGCGGTTGTAAAAATGGAGAAAGAAAAAATACAGTGATAAAACGTAGCTACGTGAAACGAGTTCCAGAGTTTTGCCAACTAATTCGAGTTACTTTAATCACCAAAGAGCCCCCGAAGATACGTGGGGATGACCAATCCCCGATCCTGACCACTTGCTGGAGTCTCTTTCCGGTAGAAATGTATAGGTATACACATTGACAGGTGTCGTATAGAATTGGCTGTGTCTGGTGTCCACCGAGAGTACAGAACCCACCGGTTCAAGCTCGAACTAATCAGGTCTTGGATGAAGTGCGAAAAGCAGAAATAAATAATCGAAGATCTGTCATGTACATTCTGTACGAGCGTCGTTGATAGTTGCTGAAATTATCCAGCGAGGACGAAAGATCCGTAAAATTTCAAATTGCGAGGAAAAAGGTTTCTACGAAAGAATCCGCAGGTAAGAATACAGCTTTATAAATCTTCATCAAGATACCGCGAGGCAGTCCAGAGGCGGTCTGCACGGAGTCCATGTGTCGCTCGCTGAATCAGAGAGTCTTGACTTTGGACTTGTGCGCGAGGGAATATAAATAAACGGGGTAGCAGCCGTGCAAAGCACGGGCCAAGTGCCAGGCGAGGTTTATACCCCGGTTCTCGGCGGTGCCACAAATTCACTGTTTCCCCTTTTAGCCCATGACGTTAGACACCAGAACTCTGAGAACTATCCAACCCCTGGCACAGTCCATCTTAATTCGAAACCAACTAAACCTAAATGCCCTATTCTCTTCCGCGTCAAAGTGTCGTACCCATTCTCACCCCGATGATGATTTTTTGGGAATTTCCGGAAAACCACGAAAGTTGAATAAAAAACGTGTCTATTATTTACAAATAGCTCCGCAATCGCTTGGTATACGGCCTGGAGATGATTAGCAATAGCTAATGATGCCAGAGCTAGTAAGTCCAAGGATCAATCAAACCTAACACGTAATTCGATGAATGGCGGCGTTTATCACTATTATCTCCTATTGTTCTGTTGTATCCTATTGGAAGGTACTATCTGGATTCAATTAAGGCCCACGTGCGCTACATGCAGTATGAAGGGAGTATAGGGACACTTGAGTGAGGACTCTGCAGTCTCTCGACTATTTTGACAATCAACGAAAATCGTTTAGGTCAAAAGCTCTCTGAATTCAAAGAGAATGGATAACATACTTCGAAGTCAACGCAGTTTTTAAAGCGGTACTGTTGATGCAGGACTATAGCCTAAATCGAAATGGGTACAATAGGAATGATTGAGCTGCATTTGGAATGAAAAATTGTGGAAAGTCACCACCTGAATCATAAAACTAGGACGTGCCTTTACTTGTGGTGAAATCCGTGTGGCAGGGTGCATCTGAATTTTACACTTGCGGAATCATGATCAGGGATGACATACGACGGAATATACGAATTCAGTTCCAGCTTCATCCACATTTTGATTGAGGATTTTACTCAATGACGATTTCGAACAAGATACAAGACTTTCATTTCCTAAAATCGCTTTCATGCTTTAATAGAAATAGGAATTTCGATATCTCCAGGAAACTGAGTACCTCTAACCACATCCTTTCCCAAAATTCAGCCCGAAACATCGTTATGGCACTTTCGAAATAGGGGAGATAATAGAATGGCGAGACTTGAGTAGCTCGCTCTACACACCTAACTATGAGTGGCAAAAGTTCCGTGACAGAATAGAGATTGGACACAGAAATGCATGGAATATATGCCCGCAATTCACAGTGTTGAGAGCTGCAAGAGAGTGAAGTCCAGCATAGATTCGCTTTGATTTTAGCTCCGGTTATTTATCGTTTTATTTCCTAGTGTCAGGATGCAGTGCACTAAATAACGAAACCAATACTTTCCATCACTTCCATCGGGAATAGCGAGGCCGAATTTAGCTTGGATGCATTTATTATGAGCGTACATTGTCTGCATGCGCTTTACATATCGCGTTGCATAATATTTCGCAGAGTGAGCTACGCTAAACGGTTTCGGAACGTAATTACGAGCTGTTTTGTTGATAATTGTCAATTAAAATCTCGTTCTATATTCTCTGTGACCTTACATGCGAATAATCTTCAGCTACTGAAAATTTGAACAAGAGTAGCGGTACACGAGCTTGATAACAGAACGAAACGCGAATTTCCCCGTTTATCGCAGGTTCGCATTCGTCAACTTATCTCCGAGGCGTGTCGTTAGCTCGTTGACGAGTTATATTACATCGAGATAACGAACCTATCCAACCTCGAGCTGTATAACGACAGGCTTGACGCGGCTGTAACTTTGCTTTAGTAGAATCATTCCAGACTATGTACAGACATATACCTATGAGCTTTCGGCTAATAGCTTCGGAATTGCATCGAGATCAACCCCGATATTGAACAGCTACCGTCGTATTGCGTTTACCAATCCGATTCTAAAGTCCGAAAAAGATCGCTGTAGACATATCGAGTTCAGCTTATAGAGGACTTTGTAATCTGGCAGAGAACATAGAGCGAAGAACAAGGCGTGGACAAGGAGGATGTTGGACCTGAGGCGCGCGTGCTAGAGTACCGGCTCAACGAAGAAGGGCATCAAAGTCTGGGAGCATGTGAAAAGCTCAATTATCTGTCGTTAACCTTTTAACATTTTCCGCCACGCAGCACGTCTTGAAAGCTGAACAGCACGTCGCACAAGCTTTGTTCCTTTTTCTGCTACACGTGCAAGTGCCAACTGAGCGGCCTCCTCCCGTCTTTGATGTCGAGTATTTTATGCGATTACTACGTACTAGAAATTTTCAAGAACCCCAACCCGAGACTTGGGCCGAAATTCGCGAGTGAAACAAATCCAATCTCTCGCTATACGGAGAATTCCTTAATTACAATTGATTCAGCAATAGGATACGACGAAGGCATATTGAGCCTATATACATATGTGCCCTCACAGCATCGAAACTCCAATATTTTGTCTGTTTTTTTCGTCAAAGCAGGAGAATTCATGTTGAGCAAAAGTTGAAATGGTTTATTTATTGGGTTACAGGGTTGGCGCAACAACGCTTGGGCAGTGACTATAGTTTTCGCTCTTGGGAGTTGGATTGGTCGGGTTGGTCCACGACCTGCCGGTGGACAGTCGTCGCTTTCTTCGACTCGGGAGAGATTGGAAACGGTTCGACAAGTGCTGGCAGAAGTCCCCCTCATAGACGGCCACAACGATCTGCCATGGAACATCCGGAACTTTGTCCACAACCAGCTGGCAGAGTTTGAGTTCAATACAGACCTTCGCCAGGTTGTACCTTGGAGCAAAAGCGCCTGGAGTCAAACAGATCTGCTCAGACTACGCCAGGGCATGGTCGGTGGTCAGGTGAGTTATGGGAGAACAGTTTTTCCACAGGTTTAACGAATTTTAGGAATATATCCACTGTCCAACTTCGAATGCTTATTCAGCTCTGATTACACGCTGGAGATAAAGCCTCGTGTAAGGAACACCAATCAAAAATGGCGTCTCTAATTATAGATGAAGATAATGCTGCAGGTATACTGTAAGCCACCAAGTAGTTGCATTCTGGTGTCCCTTTTGTCTTTCTTCGGAAGATTTATAACTGGATAAATCCTGAAACCGAGAATTAAAGGTGGTCCATCGGCGATAAATCTTGCACCAGAGGTCGATAAGCCATCTCCTAGAGCTGCCGTCTCTGCTGAGAGTTCCCATGCATTGCAGAGCTTGCGCGGGGATGTGCTGGCACACAAACAAGACCATTTTCCAAAGCTCTATCCGACCCAGACAGTGGAAGGAATTCATTTTTCTTCAAGTTCTGTTAACTCGATTCATTTTCATGTTATTTTACATGACTGAGATGCGGTCATTAACTAGATTTCAGCTGCGGGCTATATCTGCGATTTTACCAATCAAACTATAATGCGAATAATCCATCGTATTATAATGGTTAATTATCCACGATACAACCGAATCGAAGAGAAATGTTTCAATTTGATTAGAGAAGAAGAAAAAAGGCTATCGAGAAAGAAAATGCTATCATATATGGTAGATATGTATAGACGCGCGCTAAAGCACGTATGTGCTACTCCGTAAATATTGGAAAAACCACGGTACGATCAGTCACGAGTTCGTAGCGTGATGTGGAGTTTACCAGAGGCGAGAAGAATTTTGGAAATCTAACGTAAGACCATCGGGTGATATATAAGTGTTTGTAATAATCGATACCAATTCGTGGTAAAAAGTCAGCAAAGCAAAGAGATCAGATACGAACAGACCTACGTGAATTTGAAATGAAAGAATAGTTGCGCATAATTCGCGAAACTCAGATCTGTGTTCTGCAAGATTCGTGAAATATTGAGTATGAGGTCCGTATCTACAGTTTCTGGTCTTCTTGTAGTAAAACTGCGGCTTTCTTTCCCCCGGACTCTCCCTACAAGGATTTGATCCTTAATTATGAAATAGTTTAGATATGTATAGGCTAGAGTCCAGTCGTTCAATCGGAGACTCGCAATGACTCGCGGATTCAAAGCTCACAAGTTATTTCGACCCTAATTCCTCTTTACTCAATTTAAAAGCACATTGCTGACGCGAACCCCTGTAGAACGAAAATTGGCCAATTAATATCTATCACCATTTTACTGACTAGATGTTTCACTGCCGATTAATTGGCTCGTCAAATTTGACTGTTGAGTTGTATATATTTTTCAGCAGGATATTGTTTAACGAAGCATTAAAATGACAGCGTTGCATGGTTATTTTCACGGTTGAAGCTTCTGGCTTTTGGTTTAAATCGAAACTTGTTTCCGCAGAGCACTGATGCCTGATATTTCTGGCAGGGTCTTTTTTTTCGATCAGTTATCTTAAAAAATAATAAATCGTTGAAGCCTTCTCTATCATGAAGCTTATTCTAAGGATTTCGTTACTGTCCGGTCAGGATTGATGTCGACACAGTTATATCTCCGGGACAATACGAGAAGGAAGCAATTCGGAGCCGAAAACTAAAATAATATATTTCGGACTTGGAAACAAGAGCCATTATGCAAACTCCTGATTCCTAATTCGGTCGAAATTATTCTTCTATGCGACTCTGAGAGTTCTATTATCTTTATTTCAACACATCTATCATACTCCAACCTATCACTCTGAAAATGTTCCAAGGTACGAAACCTCAAACTTGATAATCCCAACTTTCCTTAGGCGTCGGATTCCCCCGGAGTCAAAGCGTTCCTATAATTACTCCATAACAACCACACCATATCAGATAATATACGAAATCTGAGAACTTTCACGTTAATATCAGGTTGAACGTATATTTCAGTGAAGTACGTAAGTCGCAAAATTTTACCTCCATGCATAGAATAGTGCGACCTTTGTACAGATATTACAAACGTCGACTCACGCCGTAGGCCATAATGAAGCAGCTTGACTCGGGCATCTGATTAAAAGAATGCCACCGTATGGATGCATCGCACAAAGGCTGCCCTGAAAAATGGTACTATGCGAATTCTACGGCTGGCGGATTTTTCTTTCCATGAAAAACAAAAGGGCTATACGCTGTACGTAAAAAATGAAAATAACGTTGGCGATGAAGCTAACGAGGGGTTGCTTTCCTGTACTTCGTATACACGTAAACCGTCTTATTTCTCAACATCCCTTGCAGTGAAAGCCTCTCAAATCTGGGTTACCTGATTACCGGAATTACGTTATTCTCTTCGTCCACGAAGACTCGATTTTTCTCCGACTTCTATTTCCTCGAGAAAATTTCATGCACTTTTTTCTTCACCGTCGATTTGAGCTCGGTATGTGCTTTGACGTATATTTACACTTGACGACCGAAATATAAGTGCTCGGTAAAGTTCTATGCCCGCTACTGGGACGCATATTCGCGCAGTTTGATGACGAACAAAAAAAACTGTGAGTACCTACACATATTCCGATTATCAAAATTTTTATCACCGGGCCATCTAGGGGTGAAAATTTCAATGTACAAAAAACCAACGACAAAAAAAAAAAGAAAAAAAGAAAAAAATGGTTAAAATTTGTGTTTCAACCGGCGCAGTTTTGGTAATTGAAACACCGGTAGCAATTACCTTTGTCGCTGATAAACTGAAACAATTTTCGTATTTAAATTGCACATCGTTATTCCTGCCCACGCCCCAATTGTATGGGTTGTACCTACGAGCTTGTTTCGTTCAGTATGAACATGTCATTAACGGGAGTGCGAAACAATGTACGAACAAACAATTCGGCCATAAAAAATATCGGATTGTTATATTGATTGATAAATTATGGAATCGCACGATTACGGCTATTGCTGTATATACAGCTCAACAGATTTCCACATTTTTAAACCCTGGAATCGCACGGCAGGGTCATTTTCCTCCTGGCCGGCTTCTTTCCGGGTCAATTCGTTCGGTCAATAGCTGTATACACCATATCTTTAAACATTACTTTTTAGGCCGATACTCTTCTGAATCTATAGCTTAGAATTGATACCGAAATTTTGTCTCCATTGAGTCCGGCTCGGTCTGGACTAAATAATAATAAACAGAATCTGTTCATACGACGAAAAATAGCAACGAATAATGCAAAGATGCAATTTATTCACCCCGCAATTCCCCGTGACATACGTAATGCAAAGTAGAAATTTGCGAGACGTAGAATACGGGGAGCTGTCAGCCAAGTTGTCGGAAGAAGAGCACAACGGCTTATCCAAGGTGGCGTGTATGCACTGTCAACTTACGGAATGGAGAAATACGAGAAGAATGTACCATATGTGGAATCTTAGAATTTGATGAACCAATATGCAGCATTTTTCGCACGCCATCATCGAATTGTCCTGTCGAAAGGAAAAGAGTGAGTCTGATTTGAAGAAGCATAGAACACGCACGAAAAAGTATACTTTGATTATTTTTAGCTGTCTTCAGAATGCATTTTGAAACGTAGCACAATTTTATTCTTTCTCGTTTCGATGATCTCGGGAAACTCTGTACGTGTTCGTTTCTGTGTAACACGGGGAAGATTTATTCGCTCCATATAGGCTGTTCGCACAATCAACTCAGAACACGTTTCACATCCTACCGTTTCATGCGGCGAAAGAAGATAACTTTTATTGTCTTTTATTTGTTGATTCGTTTGCAACACTTTCGATTTCCATTATTATCAGCACGAACATATAAATATCTACTCTGGTATTCCGGTCACAAGAAATATCGGCGGAATCAGTACCTTCTTATATTTTTAAAGTCTGACAGTTTACTGTTATGTGTTTCTGAAATTCATTTTCTTTTAGATTTTACCGCGGAAAAGGTAATCCAAAGTTTTGTAGGTCGGGGCTTGTGATCAAATGATAAATCCAACTTGCCTCGAAATTCAATGAGGTGAGAATATTTAACACGATCGAAGATACGACATCGAACCATTCCCATTCGATTCACATTAAAATACTTCCATGTATATTACAAACTAATTTTTTCTCCAGCTCATTACGCGGGGTACAGCGAGCGGAATAATTTTATACCTTAACTTAATTATTCGATTCACGCTTGGACCTCGGCTAATTTAACTAAGATCAGTCAGTCTTCGCTGCACGTAATCGCGAGCCCTATTCGGGAGACTGAGTGTTTTGTAATTAGATTTTTTATACGTCTTTTTCAATACATATTAAAATCCTCTCATTTCTCCATTCGAATGCCTACATTGCGAAAGGAATGATTGCTTCGTTAGAATTTTTACTTTCATACTAAAATAAAAGTTGGACTATTATTATTCTTTCGCAATGAATTTTCGAAATGCTCGTTTCCATTATAATGTGCGAAACAATCTGATCCACGTGCTCCGAGCTCGCTAAAACTATGCTCGTTATTAAGAGATACCAATCCTGACAGATATCGAAGTCTACTACATTCTAGAGTAGCTTCTACGCACGTTTGCGTCAGTTATTACCTTTCATGATAATCTGGCTTTGGTTGCTACCGGGTATATTAAAGTTTCACCGTAGATCGATGGGCTTTGATCATCAAAGCTGATTTTATGTTGTAAAACTTTGCACAAATATCAACAAGGGATTCGTGCATCTACCCATGAGCTCGGGTTTCCATGGAAAATACTTTTCTATCGGCTTTAATTGGAATCGGGGGCAAACACGAAAAAAACCATTTGCATGAGAAGATAAAAGTATTCCTGTCTGAAATTAGATATTTTTCACTCCTCGTATTCATACAAACTGTTACGCCTACCCGAACAGTTCGGAGAATACATTTGTTTCCAACCCCAAATCTACGTTGAAAAAATATACCATTCGAATCCGGATATCGAATGATGGATTCGAATCACATCTAGCTTTCTATGCATTGCCAGTGTCTCGTCGTTTCTTCAATTTTATACGTATATCCGATTCAAGATAAGAGGAATGAATAAATTGTAAAATAATGTTGTATGATATCGAATCCAGTATACATCCGCAAATTACATAATGCGTGATCCGTGCGAAAGAGAAATACTGAAGAAAGCAGAAATTTGGTTCAGGTCTCAGTATTTTCGTAGACTGAGTCTCGGAGGAGAAATGAGTAAAAACCTCGAAAGAATTTTACCCTGATTAAAAATTGTAGGTAGTAACAATTCCCTCCATCCGAGTTCCTGGTGTCCTCTTACATCCCCTTATTTACTCTCTCTAAAGAACTTCCGCTGAGTGCAACATACGATATTCAAGGAACTGCAGCTATCTTACATGACTAAAAGTCGAAAGCAAGTACTACTACACCCGAAGTACGCTGATGCTGAGCTCTTTGCCGGTAACGCTGAACGATACAGTTCAAGAAAAATAGAAAAAGAAACAGGAACCACTGCACGGACCATGCAAACGACGAAAAATAGGTAAAAGGAAGCAGGAGCATCTGGATTCTGTGGTGGTTCTATGTTTTCTGTCTTTTCGATACACTCAGGTATTCCTTGTTTTATTCAAAGCTCCTCGAACGACAGCGATTACCTACTCCATAGTTTATACTTGTAACAGATCGCAGCGCACCTGAGCCCCTGAGAACAAGTCTTCTTTTCATGACTCGTAATTCGGTAAGACCATTGACGAACCTGATCAAAAGCTGTATTTTTATGATAAAGCGTATCCAAGTGGGCATTTGAATTTTTTTTTTTTTTTTGCTACCTACATCCACGTTAATCACAATTCCAATTAAAGTCAAGATCTGCCAAAGCAATTCTCGAAGTGGGTGTATTAAATGCGACTACGGAGGTTTACAGATTTCAAATTTCTTCATCGGGGAAGACGAAATTTTGCGGACGAGGAGGCGACGAGGTTGTTTACGGTAATCAATAAATGTCTCTTCTTCCAATTAAACAGCCACTTTTGTCCTGCCGGAGAGAGTTTCGGAGTCATTGAAGTTGAGGCGAAATTTCTGTGGCGAAATACTCAAGTGTCTTAGTTAATGAAAGCCTACGGACCAAGGTATATTACTGACGTGTATCAAGAAGTACCAAGTACCCCTAAACCATGAATTCGTAACCTAAGGCTCGCCCGTCTTGATAGCGAAAACTGACAACCGCCTTTAGCCCTCGGCGCAATCTGTTTCCGTTAGCGATCCCAGGTACTCAAGAAGCCGGAGTTTACCCAAACGATAAGTGATTGAAGATACCACCATTCCGACTGACGCATGACAGTTCTCAGTCCTTGTTAACAAAAGCGTTTCTGACACCAGTCCGCGTAGGTCCTTATAGTATGCCACCCTCGTTTTGGCAAAGTTCACGCATTGAATATGACTGAGAATTTTGGAATTTTTCAGTTCTGGGCGGCCTACGTACCTTGCGAATCGCAGCATCTAAATGCCGTTCAGCTGACCCTGGAGCAAGTCGATCTCATCAAGAGATTGATAGAAAAATATTCGCAACACATGCAGTTTGCCGCTTCGTCGAGAGGTGAGATCATCCATTGTTTTACCCATTTTTACACGTTTTAGAATACCAGTCGAACTATACAAATTGGCTTAAAGAATGCTAAATGATTGGCAGCTCTCGAATCAAAAAACAAAAACAAAAAGCTTGATATGAGTAAAAGGGAAATAATTTGGAAAATTAGTTGGTGAAGATTTTCCAGGCTGAAAGGACCCAGAAAGGAGAATTTGATGGCATGAAAAATGTCAATTTTCCATCGACTACGCGACTACATTTATCAATCGAGATCCCATGCCCCGTAGATCACGGTCAACTGCGGCTAAGACATTCCCGACGTTGTTGCTTCCCCTAGTCCCTCGATGTCCCACTAACACCCTAACATGTGCACTTTGGAGGAAAACAGACGCTATATATTTCTCTTCTGTCAGGCAGACTTTAGAAGCAATCACCCCGCGCTCAACGTGGAAATTTAGAGGAATGATGGAGAGCAGATTTTCTCCAATAGGCTAGGGTGAAAATGCTACGATACGAGGGTCCTTAGTTTCACCGACAGAAGAATAATTCACTTTGCAAACTTTTGTGCAAAAGTGGAGTTTGCACAGTGACTTTGAATTTTGTGGAATCATAAGATCAAAATTTTCCATCGGTTCGGTGTATCGATAAGCTCCGATTTCGCACATCTTACGTTATTTTTTCTGCATAATTCCGATATCCAACTTCGTGGATTATTTTTCGAAATTTTTAGCAGCGAGAACGTCGTCGGTAAAAGAAGTGAATGAATTCTCTAACTGTGATATCCCTGCAGAGAGTATCTACATAAAATCTTCGATCTGGACAGCGGAAGGCTTTCAACTAAAATGAGGAACATTTTCGAAACTTTCTATAGAGAGTGATTGGCCAGGGATACCCATATCAAATCCTTTGCTTCTCAATTCATTCGATCATTCCGTCGACAAACACCCCAATTCCCAAGACTATAACTTCGCAAAACTGTGAATAGGTTCAGCTGGAAAGAATCACAATTCTTATAATTAACGTACAGGTTTATTTGGAGACTGAATTCGAAAAATGAATACAAATACGAACTACCTACTCCGATCGAAGGAGGCGAACATCTTCCAGGATATTGGTTTATTTTTCAATTGAACAAGACTTATACCTTAGGTTATTGTCAGCGAGTTACTTGCGAAGTTCTGAGCTCTCTTTACTCACACAATAAGCGTCCTGAAAGACACCTTGTAGAAACTTTCCACTGTCTCCACGGATGTTTGACCATAAGCAGCGGTAGAAAGATGTAGGAGCGTCTGCTAACGCAAAGTTGCACATCTTTATTTTTTTGCCAAAGTTTTTCCTGATGGGAACAATAAAATGCTGTAAAACTTGGCTAGTTTATATCGGATGGAAAAATGACCGCTTTTACCTGCAGGAAACTCAATGACTATTTACTGTGACTCTGAGAGAAGTCCTGACGATATCACGCCCGTCGGGATCATGATGTCATGAATATTTTCGCAGGAATTTTTGCCAGACAAATTTCGGACATGCCTTATTCGACGCATCGCATCGAGCGTGAACATAGAGGTCCAACAGGGCAAGCGCAACCCTCTGCCAGCACCAGTTTCCTGACAAATTTACTCGGTTGCCTTTAAGAAAGGAGAGGAGATCCTGGAGCCTAAGGGAAATCACGATATCTTTTTTCTTCTGAATTACAGAAATCCTTGAGGCCCATGGCAGCGGAAGAATAGCATCGTTGATAGGGGTAGAAGGCGGCCACAGCTTGGGAAGTAGCCTCGCTGTACTCCGAACTCTGTACCAACTGGGTGTACGATATTTGACTTTAACCCATACGTGCAATACACCTTGGGCAAAGAGTTCCTCCGTTGAACAAGGCGACGGAGAGTCAGGTGTGTATAACTTATCAAGATTTCTCTATTTGAACGTTCCTTAGGGCACTGCAGAGACCCTTAGGAATTTCCCCTACGACATATTAGTCTGCGCGCGATATCGCGGTGAGGGTAGAATCTACAAGGCTACGAAGCACTTCACGGAAGTAATGAGTAACTAGGTATACGTAGGTGGAGGTATAGGTATGTGTTCAAGATCCTCGATTATTCTCACTAACTTCATTCCTCAACGTAGCTCGAAAACCGTCAATCACTTTCCTCGAGGGTTCTAAACGCTACTCGTGATTTATGGATTAATCCGATGACTTAGCAACTGATTCCCAGTTCGTACTGGTACAGAAATATACCTACATCCATTTCGTTCGTTCACACTATTTTCGTGCTTAGAATTTTTCGAGGAAAATATTCACTGATTATAACAGTTTTCGATTTTACTCATACTATCTTCACAGAATTTATTTTCTCAGCGTATCTAGATAACTTTTTCGTCTACTACAAAGACCAGGTGAATTATTTCCGACTTTGAACCACGTGCGACAACTGTAACTCGTAATAATGGTGATAACCTACCCCTGCACTGCTGCAGCATTTGATTTATTGTTTGAGTTACTTCAGCCTTATCTCACTTTTGAATTTTGCATATTAGGTAGGAATGTGAAATATTGGCTAGCATTCTATTGAAAACAATTGGGTAATCGTGGATTTATGACCCGCAGGAGAACTTAGAAAATTATAGAAAATTCCATCTTCCCGGGGGTAAGGACGGGCAGGAATGATAACTGCAACACGGGTTATTATGCAGCAGATGAAATTAATGTTTTTGCCGAATAAGACCCGAGAAAAATAACCAAGGTGTGGGAAATGGCGAGTGTTTTCACCCTTGGCAGAAATACCCGCGTCCTATTTACTCGCAACATGGATTGTAATTATGAGTAGAAAAGGCGGGTTTTTTCACAAGTTTGTTGGAAATACGAATTGCGGAAATGGAAGTAGGAATATGGAGTTGTAAATACGGTTACATCCGCATCAATTATTGGATATTTGTCACGAAGTACAAATCCATGTGATTACCAGAGTCAGTCTCCCTCGATGTACACGGGACTTCCCAGTGCAGCCCTCGCCATCCCGGATTTTATCACCACTAATTCTGCGTTATTCCATAACTGTGGAGTACCCTGAATTATTCTGAGAATTTTCATTGCAGCCGTTCGTCATGTGTTCCCGTTTTTTGAATTTGGGAAGCCGTCAATTTTGCACGAGCAATGTGGCCTCCGATCGCTCATAACTCGTGATTCACACGATGAAAATATCAATCGCAGCATATATCAATGCAAAGCTCTTGAATCCAGTCATACGAATTTATAATTTCTCCATTTTTCCATTTTCAAAATTTTCATTTCTACCATGAGACTGAGTTTACTTTTATCCAAGAAGTTGATGAAATGTAATGAATAAATGCTGAAAGCTGTAGAGTCGATAACCGCAGAAAGGAAAATGAAACGCAAGCTGCAGGGTGCTAAGAGGCTTCGTTTTGGAAAGCGTCTGACTTTGAAACTTTGACGCTTTTCCCAAGCACAATTTACCACCGAGTCTTTCGACGTTAGAATCCCCTAGCACTCTCTGCCACCTTCTATTCCCTACTTAACCTCGGCTCTTCGGTGCTATTCTGTAACCAAATCTTCATCTTCACCTTCGTAGAATCATCGATCTTTGACTTGACTTTGATCACGATACGGTTCGACTAGTTCTTTGTAGGTGGACTGAGATAGATACCTTGATCTCAACGCCGAGTACTTTTGATGGCTTAGCTGTGAGAAACTCCTTACGATTTTGCCTCCTTGCCGAGACTGGTCAGTCAAGTTTTCACTAAATTAAAATCATTCGGGGCAAACTTCTCTCTTAAAAAAAAAAGAAACAAAAAAAAAAAAAACAACGTCACCGGACGAAAGGACGCTCGATAGTCGCGACGATCCAAGGGTAATTTTCAAAGAGCTCTTAAACAAAGAAGGTTTCAACTCCTCAACCCTCTCGATTTATTTTTGTACCCCTATTTTCATCTCCGATTGTTAAAGCAAGCGTTATCCAAAGCAAAGTATTTTCAATACACTCGTATGTTATAATCTGAAACTTTTCGGCCAACGGAATTTGGCCCGATGTGAAAAAAAAAGAGTATACAATCGTACGCAAAAAGTATCCGCGGGATGATCCCTCACACTTCTTTCGCATATTCGTCAGTCAATAAATTTTTATGAAATGTTTTCATCGTGCTCTATCTCGCCAACCTTCGCCTCGTATCGGGATGATATACACACATGCTCACATACACATGCTGTATGAAAGAGGTACGGGGTTGTGGGCCTACACGTAGGTATATTTTTAACATACCTATACATACACGATCGATTCATACCAATGCGAATGGTTTAACATCGACGAGTTAACATCGTTTTTTCTTTCATTTTCCCGGGCCAATAAAAACCGAATGAATGTTTTCTCGGTTTTCCCTGTTTAAAAAAAGTCTAACGAACCTACGACCTCCAAAATTCTTTTGAATTTCGAACTCCCGTATTTATTGAAAATTGTGCTAACGATCATTCACGAAAATCTGAAATACTTATTTAAAAACCGAAAGCTGATGGTTGTGCTTTCTTCAAAATTCTAATTTCGTCACAGATTTTGGGGTTTCACACTTTAGACTCGTTTGGCCACTTTGTCAATGTAATTTTGAAACATTTTTCGTACTTTTCTTTTGCAATCGGATCGTTTTTCAACACAGTATAGATTATTTTACAGTTTTGATTAAACCATTTTTACAGGCCTCCCTGAAAACTACGAATATCACCCCGAACTGATAATCAGGGCAAAATTAAACCGAAGAAGCACCAACAAAAAAAAAAAACACAATTATAACCTGAATTGGCTCTGGTTTATTTTTTATTTTATTTTTTTTGTGAAACTCTATGGTATAATGTATAATAGAATCCATGGTATATGTATATACATACAGATAACTGCTTTGACACAGGGAAGACTTTTGTCCCTTGGAACACCTTTTCGATTGTTTTATATAAGAACAAAAGGTGCTAATTATTCTTACGTCACAATGGCAGGATCCAATATAAAGTACACGTTCTTTATCAAAGCACAATACCATTTATTGTTCCAAACAATGTCATCTGGTTTTGAAGAATTTTCAAAATTTAATTGTACTTTATCTCACAGTGCAATACTTTATTGCAATATCTTATCGTTCGTTTGATAAATCGTTTACTGTTACTGTCTGTTATCACTGAATTCATTGTAAGAAAGGTAATAAGCGTAGTTAATTAATTGCTGATCATTATAATTGCGCAAATAATGTTTTTCATGGAGTAAACTTACATATATGAAACTGATGTGCGAGTGGGTCAAATGAAATACATACTTAAAAAATCAGTGTGCCATACTGTTTCATTGTATCTTTGTTTCCCAAATCCGACTTTCGAAACTGCTTGAAATTTCAAAAGTGTCTAAAAAGGGTTGACATAAAGACCCTTGCTTTCGCTTCCCAAGGTACACAAGAAAGAAAAAAGCTATACTAAAGATATTTCTATACAAACAGCAAGATTTTTCTATGGAAATTTTTGTTCTAATACTAAAAAGACGAAGACCTAACTCTAATCAAATTGAGTTACTTCTTACTTCCGAAATCCTTCATTCCCTATAAACGACGATTCGTTCAACTAAATAACCGGGCAATAAAGTCACATGTTTCCAGTATTTTTAATAGCCTATTGTTCCCCCAAATCAGGGATGTGTTTCAAGAGACAAGAGATCAGAAAGGGTTCCCTTTTGTATGCTTGAAATAATCATTTTTTATTTGCTCTGCAAAGATCACGACGAATTGTTTGTTGATATGACAATTAACGTGTCCAACTTGCACTCCGTCTAAACTTCTATTCATATAATATTTATAGGTTTTTTTTATCGTTTCTTTTTTCTTCATGTTTCAGGTGGAGGACTGACGCACTTTGGTAGATCTGTAGTTAGGGAAATGAATAGATTAGGAATGCTCATCGACCTGAGCCATACAGCCAGAGCCACGATGCGAGATGCCCTTGGAGCCAGTAAAGCACCCCTTATATTTTCCCATTCTTCGGCATTTGCGATTTGTAACTCAACGAGGAACGTACCTGACGATATTCTCAAACAACTGGTGAGTCTTCGCGTCGTATTTAAAATATGATAATTTATTCCAATACCTACTCTTGACGAGTTAGCCGACAGTCTCGCGCCAATATAGTTATCCAGGACTTCCAGAATTCATTTTATTTTACACAGCTTCCAAGCCTCGTTTATAAAGAGCAATGATGCCAAAGAGGAATTTCTAATCGTGCCGAAAGAATATTTCAGACAAAATTTGCATGCGATTTTTTCGCGGAGTTCAAGCTATTAATCTCGGAGAAATTTCCACCAATTATGAATCGTTAACATTCTTTGACCGATATTATCATATAAGAAGTTGAGACCAATCCAATGAACCCGAATTGCTCCGTTGTCGATGAACTGATCACTAGACATTACGCTTCAAACTGCATGAGTAATGCCAGTGACGCCACCAAATCCCCATGTCCGATTTTCGGACATTGAGGAATTGCTGTCGATCACTCATCGTTTGCTTATACTTCTAAACCCGTAGTTATAATTTCTCAAAATGCACTGCGAATCAACTTTTTGTACTTCGACGGGTGATTCCTCGTGATTGACACGATTCGTTGATTTTTTTCGTCGATTCATTCTGCCATAGTTTTGAGGAAAAAGTGCTTCTCGTGTAATTCGAAAAATAGTAATTGACGTCAATATCTCGAAGACTGATAACTCCAGGAAAAATTTGTCACGTATATCAAAACGCTCTTTCGTGATGAATTTTAAACTTTGAAATTTCGGAAATTATGGTTAGTTGGAAGTCGGTAAAGTTTGGAAAATAAACGGAATAAAACGTCAGGGAAACATTCTTCAAATGCTTGCGACCCTCGCTATTTCCTAGATTGAGATCTCGGTGTTCTTTCCTGAACCATGTTACTATCTCAATTTGAACATTCCGAGGGAGAAAATTATTTATCTCACGTATGCGATATAGATAATAAAAAAATATTGATCCCTCTACGAACGGACTGCTGTTCGCGAGCAGTCCTGAATTCAGATCTGAAGTGTTAAGGATATTTCCGCACCTCGAAACTCGTAAATTTTTTTAAGAGTTCATTCCCCTTTCCAAATCCCTTGAATAAGACAGATGCACGTGTCGTCTTCTCCTTTTCTCGTTCCAGTTCATTTGGATGAATGAGATTTGACATTTTTCACCACAATTTGTCGAGATTGATGATCTCGGAGATGTTGATTAACGGCAATCGCGAACGATGCACTTATATATCTGCGATTTTTTCTCCTCTTTGCGAACAATATGTGCCTCTAATGCACCTTCATTCTTGGAGTAATTGCGAGGAAACGAATAATGATCAAGGAACAATGAATATCTTAAACTTTTAATGGATAAAATAGGTATAGGTTGATCTTATTCGCGCGATTACTCAAACTTCTTAAATAACGAAACAGCAAGAGCGACGAAAGTGGGTGGAAAATCGAGACAGCGCACGTGTCACATGCCTTAAAACTTTTACCATCCATTAAATCAAATTCCGAACAAAGTACGTTTAAACCCTTCTAATTAATTAATTAATTCACGTCGGAAATCGGTATGCGCGGAGTTGTACGTTAGGAAATATTCTTACTGAGAAATAATCTGAATCGGTATTATATTAATAACACTTACCTATTTGATAATCGACTCAAGAATAGGTGAAAACTTTCTGCGTTACGTTTAAATGAAAATTCATAAAACATACTGCACTCTCCGGAACATGGTATCAAATGAAGTGGAAAAAAACGCACGAAAAGTTGAAAGCGGAACATGAAATTTCCCACCTTCCAACCTTTGGCCGCCTACGAAGTGAAAGATAATTACCCAACTCGGGTGCTAGAGTCCTAGAGGCCGAAGTTTAAATGGTTTCAAACAATTACCACGGCCAATTTCTGTCTATTACCCAGTTTTCTACTCCATTAGAGTCTCGGAAAACCTTTCTTCTCTTTACTCTCCAGTCTCTATCTCTCGTCCTCTCTATCAGCCCGGTGACCTGCCCTGAAATCTCCTACAACCTTTCTATTTACTTAACGACACTTAATCTGCCTCCATTGAATCCGTACAGGAATAGGACTGAAATATCTATCAAGTAGTTGGAATTCTCTCTTTAACCTGCGACCGCTCACTGTCAGGACCAAAGGATCGATCCGTTAGAAATTAGGGTTCGAGCTCGTTTACGGTTGAATTCATTTTTTCGGATCGGTCTCACAAGCTCGGGTCTATGGGGTCGAGTTTAATTTTTTTCACTCGGGTTAGTTAGCAACAGCGTTTTTTCTCGACCCTTTTTCTATCGCTTTTGTCCAACTACTTTGAACTTTTCTTCCATCGATTATATTACATCAATGATTGTCGTAGATCCACGAAGACGAGAAACGCTGAACTGCTTTTCGATTAGAAAATTTTTGTAGAATCAATTTCAGATATTCAGTTCAGTACCGAAAGAATTCCAGTCAGTGGTTCTTGTCAGTTGAATAACTTTCGAACTTTTTTTACAGGATATGGTAGACACGAAGCCCTTTTTTACACCGACTCTTTTTATTCAAAGAAGCAAGAAAACGCTGTAATTATAGTATTTCGAAAATTTTTTACTGTCGGAATGTCGGGAGAAATTTTCCCAAGTGTAATAGTGTAAGTTAAAGTTTCTGAAGATCAACATTTTCTCAAGCATTTCCAACTGTTTGCAATCTCGCAGGATTTCCTGATCCTCGTAATCCCAAGACTCCTAAAGCTCCTCCGGCGATTCTACAATCCACGATACCTACATGGTGTGTGGGCAAACACGAGGAGATGAACAATCGCAATGTAATTCCGTTTATATTTTTAACGTTTAATTCTACGTTTTAGACATTTTCACATCACATACGTCAAGCTCACGAGCTTTAAACAATTTCTCAACGATTCATTTCGCCGGATAGCGACTCGGCTTTTCACCCAAGCTACGAAAAGTAGGACAGACGAATTATTTTCGGGGTTGGGATCATTTTACTCGATCACGTCCGCTATAACTTGTCGGAACAGAAGAAAAGGGGGATGAAACTTTCCACCCCCAATTTTATATTCAAGATCCGCATTAGCGCGGAAAAATTTCAAACCCATTTGCACGGATACGTTTAAATAATGTTTTAGTCTCCAAGTTGAACACAAAACGAACCTCATTGTATTCCAGGCACAACTCGAGGTCTGATCCAGTTTACTTCTGTGACTTATGTACTGCATCCCTAAGATGCATGTCTATACCTACGTATGTGTATCTATCTCACGTAGATATATACGTATGGTGCATTCAACTTCACAGCTATACTGCAGAATACAGCCCCCAAACCGTCTGGGAGCGCACAATAAACTTCCGGAACAATTAAGACCTGTGTGAATCTGATTGCAAACCAGTACTAATTACACATTTTTATAACTAAATTTCCGAGTCGAGTCCCTCGATAAGAGCAGCTGAAAATCCTGCCAAATCAGGAAATACTCATTCATTATTACAATTGATGCACTTTCGAAAATAAAAAATACATTCTTCCTTGAAATGATTTTCCTCAAATCCAGTATTGAATTTTCTAATTTTTCAAGGTCGTTCTGTACCGAATCTCGTCGGAATCGTTCGACCCGTTTGAAAGTTATTTGACGAATCTAGGAACGGACAACGTCAAGAACTTGAAAGCCTCCCACTTTCTTGGGACACTAACGCCTAGACAGATATTCGATATTCTAGTGGAATAGGCTGAGTGGTTTCCTTCGTTTCTTTTTCACTTCCTTCTAAATAGTCTTTCACCTTTCACGTTGATCGAAGAACACAGTGCTACATTTATCCCGTCATGTGTCGATCCCTCAATGCGACGAACGTGCACCATCCATTCAGAGTACACGGGTATACCTGTGTCTGGATAGACGCTCTTTCCACGGGAAGACTTACTTCACATACTACATACACAGCTTTTGGATTTCCTTTAGCCGACACTTTTGTACCCTGGAGCCTAGTGGACATACGAGACACACGAAGCACGTGAGGTTACTTCTAACGTGAAAGTCTAATAGATGCCCGTTCCCTCCTCAACCAGTCGCACATTTACTTTTCAATCCATTACACTCAACGTTCGCAATTCGAATGCAGTCCGAATCGTACTAGGTATTATTGATTCGAACCACAGGAAACCTTCCTAACGTGTCAATTTTCTGGATTTTTTACATTCAGCCGATTTCAGTCTTTCTCAGTAGGTATGTACGTGTCTACGCCTACCTACAAAATATTTGCGTCTAAATTTCGCGGAGATTATTTCGCTGTATCGTCGTAATTAAATTCGACTGTCAAAGGTAGATTCATTACGTAACAATTATTCGGTATTGGAACCAGGAGAAAATTTTTAGAGAGCCAATCTTCGCCGTCGACTCTATAAGTGTATCGTATTGTTAACACGATCTTACATTTTCATTAAAATTAACTTCAATTATACTGCGAGTACCTAACATCAAGAATTTCATTAAATTTAACGGGAATAATATAACGCGATGCAAAATTAGGATTCCGGATTCGTGAGCAGAAAAAATAGCACCCACCGCGAATATTACTTTCGCCAATCCACTCAACCTAGTATAATAAGAATACTTTTTATGTCAGACGTAGTAGAGCACTAAAAATACTATTCCTACCAGAAATTTAACACCCCAACATCTAGCCGAATATTACCAACGCTTTTTCCACTTGAGAGCCGTTCTGCACAGTGGTAAGAGTCCCATTTACGTCAGACATCACGCAGTAGTAAGAATTCAGTCGGCGCGGACCACGTACCTTGTCATGCACGAACCATATTCGTAGGAAAATATTCTAGATAGTGGTTCAGCGATATGCATATGTATTTCTACAATGAAAAGATTTATCTTTAAAATAGTAAAGAGACCAGATATAAATTTCACCGTGGGTTTAATAATCATCGCGATATTATTGTCGTAGGAATTTATACAAAGCACACCTTCGAATTTAATCTTCAGGTGGTCTATTCAATCGAGCTTGACAACTATTTCTCTACTCTGATCAATTATTGTTTAGTAAAGTCAGGATTAAGTATACGAATCTGTTTTCTTGCTTAATTACAGGCTGCTAACGGGGGACTAGTCATGGTCACATTCTATAATTATTTCGTCAAATGCGGACCTCAAGCAACCGTCTCTGATGTCGCTGAACACATTTACTACGTGAGGAACCTCATAGGGGTCGATCATATAGGGGTTGGTGGCGATTTTGATGGCATTAACAAGTAAGGGATATGTAATCAGATAAATGAATAATCATTATATAAGTAATAAGTGATTTACGACTTGTATATAACGAGCTTGATTTTATATCAATTCACGTAAACGTGGATTAGGAATAAATCGAGTAAATTTGATATCGATTATAGTTATATCCAATTTCTTTCAGAACACCAAGAGGACTGGAAGATGTCTCTAAGTACCCAGAACTATTTGCTGAGCTTTTGCGAAGCGGGAAGTGGAACGTACTTGACTTGAAAAAAGTTGCCGGACTCAACCTACTTCGAGTATTAAGAAAGGTGTGCATATATACCTATAACGATCACGTAAGATGGACAATATAGTAGTCTATAAATGAATCGGTGTGGAATAGTACCTCGCAAAGTTCAAGAACTTCTTCGCCGTATATATACACGTTGTAGCATTTCAATGAAATTACTTTTATTGCCTTCGTGAGTGGATTCTGTAAATCAACTTCATCAAATAATCGGATTTATACTCCTTTCATACCTTTATTGAATACGCTGAAAGGTCGATCTATCGACTATCCTGTCTACGAAAAATATTTTCAAATATAATTGAAAGTTATGAAAAATCGTGTAAAATTTTTCATTTTCTGTTCAAGGACATAATCGAAAGTTTTGGCGAATATATCGCGTATAATTATTAATAAGAGATTATTCTGTGCCGAAATATTGATCAATGGCGTAATAATTCGATCAACGATGTGTAAAATTCATCGCATAATATTGTTCGGATATTCACATAGGTCGAAAGCGTCCGGGACGACATGAGGACAGCGGGAGTGATGCCTGCAGAAGAGTTTCTCGATTCTCCAGACACGACGGGCAGCTGTGCTCTGGACATCAACGCCGTGCAAAGAGTGATGGAGGTCTGACCATCACCCTCCGAGGCATCCGGGATGTGTTTCATCGGTGACCCTGTGCTGGTGCTCGCTCTAAGCTCAATTCTGAACACTTTGTAATCTACAACTATTATTTCCATCTCAACTATAGAAGAAAGAAGTCAAGAAAGAAGGAAAGAAAGAAATCAAAATGCCATTTGGCTACGTCTCTATTATTACACTTTCGAAAAAAAATAAAGATTTCAAATCGTTGCCACTATCAGCCGGCACGTGAAGGCTGTTTACGTGTTGGCTGGACGATTGGATCAGCCCTTACGAACTCTTACGTATACATACGATTTTGCGGAAAAATTATGATCCAAGAATATTACCCTCGAATATTAAAAGAATGCTTTTAAGGAAATAGCTGTCGCCTAGAAGGACGTGACTTTTCATCAAGGTTTCAGATATACCTTGTAATCTTGTGATCGACAAGATTTTAAAGAAAATGTGACGAAAACCTTAGTCTTGATATCTAACTTTCGTAATGTACGTTCCTCAAGATTGGTAGTTGGTTTGAATAAATACGGTAACTCGTTTATACCAAATTTACATAAAAGATGCAAGATAATCGTATGGAGTAAATGGGTTATAAATTAATGCGATATAAAATGAAACGCTAGACTTTTCTCCGATTCTATCAAACCTTGAATAAAATATTCGAAAAACTTCGAAATATTCTGCCAAATTTTTTGTCAAATCGCACGCAAAATAATGCAGAATGGATAGATTATCAATCTGAGAGATCGAGTTGAAGCTTCACTTCAAAGCAACGCTACTAATTAAACAATAACCGATTCCCTACTATTCGAGGGGATATGACAGATTCATATTCAATATCAGAAGACCCACGTTGAGGGTTGGCCCTCCAATGTCTAATGGCTGAGCATTGCTAGACGAAATAACGCGTGAATGAATCGCGATTCGACTCTTCTGCCACAGGCCTGCACGATGATGAAAAGTTGCACTGCAGTTTATTATCCGACAATTCAGTGGTCCGAAATATTCGATTCGGTTTATATCTGCTTATGAAGTATCAAATACACATAGTCTTCCTTCCACGATTTTTTGCGACCAAGGCAAATGAAATTCGTACAAGTTTTCTTATTCTTTAATTACCAGCTATTTTAATACATACATCTATTCACCCATGAATGTACCTTTATACGTTTGCTGAAGCTACAGCAATCAAACTTTACACTAATTACTGCAAAACGATCATTTCACGACTGATTGTGTATCGAAGATCAACAAAGCTCTGTGTTTGGGGATACATTATGCCCGTGCTCTTGGTGGTCCCATATAGTCAATTTGCAACTATTCCAATAACAGATAAAGACTCGAATGAGTAACTAAAAAACGAATTATAATTTACAAAAATGTAGCATTTTTATTACATTTTTTCGCGCATGTAAGGCGGGGTCTTTTATAATTAACTATCTTTTTTTTTCTTTTCTTTAGGCGTTGATTCAAGTTAGAGTGAAATTGAAATTCTGACCCAGGAATGGATAAGATAATAAATGTGATAAGATAAGTGTACTAATACAAACTTCTAATCAAATCAATGAAATTTGAACAGTATTGGTTGTATCACTTTCTCGTATCATGATATCGGCGATCTCAGAAATTTATAAATACCTGCAAAGCATGTTGAATACATTTTATTTCCTCATGCAGTAATAGGGGCTGAAGAATATTTCATAGAAAAATTGTTTTATAAAAATCCGGTTCCTATCTCGTAATTTATACCAGAGGTCGCCCAACGCTATTTTTCATTTTCTATTTAAAATACATGGGAAATATTCTTGTGGTACTTTTCGATTTTTATATCTCAGAAACTTGTAAACGGTGAGATTCATCGGAAAAACACCAAGAGACCTTTTTCGTAGATCGTTCAATTTTGAACAAAAGCAGCTATGCAGAATCTTTCTAATTTGAGTTGAGAGTAAGTTTTGAAAAAAGATTAGTCGGTTTATTTGGCCCACCTTAAGGTATGTATATCATATTGTAATTTAGAATTAAAACATTACTGCAACAAGGGGTGAAATGTATTTAATCCAAATAGCAGATAGTTATAGAGTTTTGATATTTTTAATGGACGATTAACATGAAGTGCCGAGATAAGCGCATTCGAAGTAAAGTATAGATACAACCCCTACGAGTTGCCATAAATATACCAATGATTAAACACCGGCGTGATTGTAAAAGAACTTGATGTAAAAAAGGCGAAGTGACGGTAATTTTAACGTTCTAGTTAAATTACTCTATTAGGAAACTATTACCTTCCCAGCACCAAACAAAAAAATAATAATAATAATAACAATAATAATTACAACACCTCTATCAGGTCCGCAAAATTAAATAGAACGTAATAATGTTTCGTTTTTTTTCTTCATTTTTATTTTTTTATTAAAAGTTGATTCATTTTATAATAAATATTGAGATCTAATTGAAGAGATATATATATATTATATATTGAAAAAAAACTGTTTATTCGATTTTAGATATCCAATTCTAATGCATTCTATTTAATTATTGAGACCTTGAAACACCTCTCTGCGTCTCGTGTGCACTTATAACAATATAGTCCGTACTGCGATAACTTTGGCCTCTGTAATTTGAACAGAAAATTCAGCTGAATTAATAACATCATAGGTGAACATAAATCCGGCTAAAATTGTCGCGTATGAACTATAAATCCGCCCTAAATATCTTTAGGGTGGTTAATAAATAGAGACTATCAAATACCGTTATACCTCACTGACGGATACTATAAATAAATGTTTCTATTGTAAGATGTTCTGCAATTACTGTTTCCATCCATGCCCAGATCCCGAAAATATCATTTGCAAGAAATTTTTTTCATCAAAATCAATGACATTTTTCAGGATCTTTTTATGGATACATTTTTTCTATTCAGAATTGAAAGAAATTACTACTTCATTGGTAAGTTGGGATTTTCTCATGTCGATGATATGGTTTTCCAAAACTCCGACGAAATCATGATCTTTAAAAAATTTTAACTCCTCGAAGATCCAAAATATTCAACTGATTTTCGGAATACGACGAAAGTCGAGTAAAAATTTTCACTGGGTAAATAATTGATCAGGAATTAAACGAAATTGGCAGGATCCGAGAATGATAGAAATTAACAGAAATCAGTAATAGGCATAGTTTCGAACTACATATCTTGTTTCTAAATATTTCCCACCTTTTCTAACAATTTTGTCCGGTTTTTTTTGTCAAAGACTAAAAGAAATTCTAAATAATTTCCAACGAATTTTTTCGCCACGATTCTACTTCAACTTGCATACCGAGGAATAGTAAGAAACAAAAACAAATTCTCTGGATATTGATTATTTGAAAATTTGAAAAATTCTCCAAAACCTGGAATATAGTTCTGGAAATATTCCGCTAATTTTTAACAAAAATCTACTGATCCAATCAATAAATTTCTTATCAAGTATCCCTGCCTTAATATCAGCGACTAATCTGCACCTCGTAGGATAATTGAGGTAATTAAATAATAATAAGGTGGAACAGTTTCCTCTACCGATCTAATTGGAATTTATTTAACATAAATAAATATAACATGTGAGTTCTGCAGGTCGTCGAAAGGCAAAAAAATAAAAATAAATATATCATCGTTTGTGTTTTTTGCGCTTATGTTTCTTCTGGTCTTTGTGCTTGTGTTTCTTCTTCTCTTTCTTCAACTTCTTATCCTTTCTCTTCTCTATCCATTCACCCTGCGTGTAAGTACCTGGAGAGCTTGACACAGGTACTACTATACTTTTAAACACATGTTTCTGGGTTTGTGTTTGAGAGCTTATCTCTGAGGGTAGATCTTCTACATTCTTTACTGGTCTTGCTGGGAGCACAGGGCCGTACATATCCGGCAGTATTTCCAGGTCAATTTCTGTCTTAATTTCAATTGAGTTTCTAGAGTCTCGGACATTTCTCGCGATTGTATCATCATCACCGTTGCTACTTGGCTTGGAACCCGAAGCTTTCGAGGTTTTATCCCCTTTGGAATTTACCGAGGCGGTATTCTTCCCTTCTATAAATTTAATCTCGCTATTCTTCTCACTCACCTCGTTCAGGCTGTCTAAATCTAAATTAGCGAAGATTCCTCTCGGGGGAGAAGTGTTTCTCTGCACGTTTAACTCCCCAGGATTTTTACCAATCAATACAGACTTCAACTTCTCATCGTCCAACTCTTCCTCCTTATCCGAGTCAGAGTCCTCGCTGCTGCTCAGAAAAATTGCCTTGAACAAATCCTTCTTTTCGTCAATCGTTCTCACCAGAATTTCTTCCGATTCAACTCCTTCGTTTGCGCCAGATGGTCCGGGTAAATTCACCCCTTGATCAGAGCTACTTGATTCCATAGGCTCTCCAATATTGTCTGCATTTCTTTCCCCTTCTACAATCAACGGAACGTTATCTTTCACAGTTTCTTCCAAAACGTGAACATTTTTGCCGAAAATTCTCTCGTATTTAACTTCGAAGTTACGTTCCTTCGCTGAAACTTTATCCTTGTCAGCATTATCGCACATAAGCATAGCGGAATTGTTTGTCCCTTGAATTTGCAATCGGGGTGAATTTAGCAGCCCTTTTTTCGCACCATCTCTGACAGATGTGCTGTTGAAATTCTCTGATTTTATTCCAAAAGCAACGTCGGTCGCGCTTTGAAACGTCGAGCTATTGTGCACAGATTCTTCCAAGTAATCGAAGACAGAGAACTTGGACTTTTTCTCTGTTTCTTGTTTAAGACAGCCGGTTCTTGGCTCGGCGATGTTAAATCGTTTGCAAAGAATGCTGGCAGGCTGCCAGTCGATTCTTATTCTTGTCAATTTGCCGAACATTTTCTTTGCCGCTGCTTCTCTGAGTTGGAAGTCAGTGTCCTTAGTCTTCTCTACAACACTCAGTGGGTTCATATCGTCCTGATTTTTCCCGCTGACAAATCTGTCGCCCATACTTCCAGTCAGAGGTTTATAAAGCCTCGCAGCTTGTTCGAATTCAACTCTTTCGTGGTCCCTTTCCCACTCCAACATTGACAGGGGTTGAATACTGCTCAGCTTGCTCTTTTCTCCAGATTTTGACAGGGCCAAAAACTGTTCGTATCGTTTTTGCTTGTCAGGGTTTGCGACGAATGGCCTGAAAGTTGAATTTCGATTTTCAGAATCAGAGTTATCGCCAGTTTCTCTCTCTACATTATCTGCGGTTTGATTTATCGAAGACCCTGGAGTAGCGGCGATGCTTTTTCCAGTCTGAACCGCCTGGAGAGATCCTGTAATCGCTTCGTCATTCAGGGTCAAGCTCTCAGTACCACCCTTGACGAAATTCTTGACGTTTAATTTCTCGAGCCAAGAATTCTTTGCCTTTGCACTGCCATCCGGTTCCGCATTTTTCAAACCCGATAAGTTGTTCGCGGCTTGTTCCCGGTTCCTAGCTGCCTGTTCTCTGCCCTGCAAATTCAGAGTTTTTGTAATAATATTTGATATGACTGAAGGTTTTTTTCCCGCTTGCTGGTCATTCGAGTCCTTTTCATTCCCAGTAAAATTGGAAACAGGCTGAGCTTGTTTCTCGTCCATGACGCAAGGAAACAAACAACTCTCCCTGGAATGTTTTTCACTCTTGTTAGCCTCCGCTGTTTTGGCAGATTCTGTTCTACTTTCGTTCGATAAAACTAAGGTAATAGGATTTGGATCGTTGATTATTCTCGCTCTATCTTCTGCCCTCAAATCATGTCTGGCGAGACCCTTTCGTCTTGCATTTTCCAAGCTTGTGGACTCTATGCTTGGCTCGAATCTGCTTTTTCTAATCACATGAACAGGTTTAAAACCCTTAGGTAGTTCTGGTGGATCGAAAACCTTTCTAGTTTCCGACTGATTTTTAGCCGGCACAAAACCTTCTATACATTTATTCCTAGACGTGCCAGCTTTCTCTTTTGACCATCTTGACTTCTCTTTAGTTTTTGGCTCCAAGCTAAAATCATATTGCGACATGTCGTCTCTTGAGTAAATGTCTTCGTCTTCGGCTTCAAAAGCACCGACTCCGAAGGCTTGACCGCGAATCGAAAGTTTCTTATTTTTTTCTTGTAATTTGAATGCAGTTGGTTCGAACAAGTTTAGATGCTGCGACAGTATGGGCCGCTTATCAAGTCCGCTATAGCCAATTCCAAAGAAATTGTCCTTCGGGTTACACCTTTTCGAAAAAAACCATTCGAAACCTATTAATATCCTGGATACTATTATAGAAACTAAAATAAACAAGGATAAAAAACTGAAGATAATATTATCAATGATTTTCAAGTTCGAAATCATACCTAAACGGCTCGTAATCATCGGGAGCAAAAGTAACGCCGCTATCCTCATCATCTGACCCAGCGGAATCAGCCTCCATAATTTCTTCTTGTCCAGGTGGCAGCGGGCAGCCATACACTTTGATTTTATCATTTTGTTGTTTGATCTTGGACTTCTCTTTCCTTGATAAACGAGGCCCAACACCCTGACCGGGTTTCCAGCCCATTTGTTTGAGCAGTTTCACACCTACAGTATCTCTATAAACATGAAACAGATTTCATTTCAATCAATGAATGGGGTAAATGAATGAAGCAAATGTATAATAATGTTCAGTAATGATCGGATAGTTCAAATAGAACCCTTCAGAACCTTCAAATGCTTACTTAACAGGTTTCAAGAGTTCTCTCAGGACAGGAGTTCCTGGGATAGGTCCATCCCCAGCATATTTGATCCTTTCTCTTTTAGTTCCCTTATTACTATCGTGGTCTGTGTAATCTGCAGTAGCCCTAATGGCGGTGGGAGCAATACCGAACTGCCCCATGTCTTCATCGTCCATAAAATCCTGAGGTCTCTGTGCTTTGTTCTCGGCTTTGCTACTCCGAGAGGATTTAAATTGCTGAGGTCTCCAGCCGTCGCGAGTACCGACAGTGTTAAAATACCCGGCTGAAAAACCGCCGGTAAATGCTCCGTGGAATCTGCGCCTCCCCTGCTCGTCGCACGCATATTGATCCTCTATAGTCACCGGCTTTTTTCTCGGCAAATTGTCTGTTAAAGAAATGAAACGCATTTATATGAACCAATATCTTATCCAGGTGTCTAAGCCGCAGTTTTCCGAGTTAAGGTTGAGGACGTAAGGCTCTGGTTATGTTGATTCCGCATTTCAGATTTCGGAGTGAATGTGTATTCTAGGCTCTAAATTTTGGGGATATAACGATCTTAGAAACTACATAAAATCCATCCTACATAAATACATACTGCGAGATCAAGGATCAAGAGGTTTGTTATTGGTACCACTATGATCGAAAGTTTTATTTGACATTAACACACCTTCGTCCAAGGGATCTAGCGGCGTCCCGAACGTGACATAATGTTCATCCTCTGATTCGACCATTGCGTCAAATATTCGACAGGTTCAAGACTAGCTTTTAATTAAATACACTGACTACATTGCGCTTTTTTAAGGTTATATTTTTACGGGCAAGGGGGTGGAATGCAGTATCGCCACATCGCGGAAGAATAGAGGAACTACTTTTGCCGCAAGGATCTGTATGTTTTGTTTACTATATGCAACTTGCACGCCATTCGTTGATGCGGTTGGCATACAGTAGGGCGAACCGATGTTATCCGGTCACATAATTCCTGTGATATATAATCGTCATGTGCAATATAATGATATACATGATTCTTGGAAGTGATACCTACGTTATTTAGAATTCTATATCGTATAATAAGTACTTGTGAAACGCATAAAGCTTGCATAACTGAATAAATTGGCATGAAACTCGTTTGGCGTAGATGAGAAATTTTCGAAAATCGAGTTACGTGAAGTAGGCAGTAAAGTAGAAACATGGCACCGTACTCTTCGCTGGTGAATATCTCCAGCCTCCGAAGGATAGTTTCCATACAAAGTAAGATATATATTCCTTGAAAACTGATGAGATTTACTATCTAAATTAAATCTAGATCAAATGAATCTTGAACCTTTCCATAAAATAATTTTTAATACGCTAGCATTTGACCAAATTGTTACGTCGTTTTCACATGCATTGACAGAAGAACGCGCGTCGTAGCTAAATACGTACTTACACGAATTGGCACTTTGCTATCTGCAGAATAATTGGCCAATTCCTAAACCCTATAAAGTTGAAAATAAACATCTTGTGTGCGAAGAATCGAATTTTGTCGCGTCATGCACAAACGTGGATCTATTCTTTGAAATATCCCGTCAATCTTGTGTGGAACCGCTAACGTCTGTGTAACATAACCTAAAAAATGTCTACCGAAATGATAAAAGAGCCGAATAAAGTGGATCTTAGCAGTGAATTAATCCGCGATTTAACGAACTTATTGAACAGTGAAAAGACCGAAGATGCTTTGAGGGTAATCGAAGATGAAAAATTTTCCGCGTGTCTAAAGGATTGTTCTTGGGATTTAATTCCGATAGTATCCGGCTACCTAAACAGTTACAATATGAAAAACAAGCCGGAGTTATTTCAATGCTGTGAAATAATGTTGGAGAAAATCGCGAGCTATTCTAACCCGGCGGAAACGCTTTTGGAATTAATCGAACAAGCCGAATGCCCAGAAAATGATACGAAATTTTGCGCCATTTTAAAACCGATTGGCACAAGTTTGGAAAGGCTTAAATCGTCCAGAGGCAGATCTTTGGAATGGTGTATAAACACGATAAAATCTCACATCGTAGAGTTACCGCTTCCTGAAAATCAGAAGCTGGAAGGAGAAGAGATTGTCCTGCTCGACGCGGATCCGGCCGTGTTTAGAATCGTCAATGTTTATCAAGCCGTCCTACCATTTCTGAAGCCATTTATCTCCGAAGTATCTTTGCTCGGCGGGGATAAAGCTGCGGCTTATAATCGGGACCTTATTATGAGTTCGTTGATCTCATTGCTCGGCAAGCCTTTCTGTTATCTGGAACTCGAGGATCCAAAAAGTCTGAGAAGATTGCTGGCCGATGAAATCCTGGAGAGCGTAACACACATAACTGGAGACTTGTTACGTTTCCTCAAATATGTCGAAGAAAGAATGATGAAAATGTCCATTTCTAAGTCAGACATATCCACAAACGATTCTGAGATCAGAGATGGACCAAACAACCCAGTAGACTTGTTTGCCATTCAAGAAAACGTGTCGGATCTCGCTTACGCCAATTTCTATTATCTAATTCTTGGACTAGGCTTGAAAGCGAGATCAGTTCCTTGCGTTTATCATCCTCACTATGTCCTGCATAGCTGCCTGTACTTATCATCTTGTTTGTTGAAGAAGCCAGAGTATATATTGATCTCTAAAGGATTAGCGTTGGCAAAGGCAGCGCTAATTAAAGTCGACGCGTTCACAGTCGATACAGACGTCTTGGAACTAAAGATTTATGTAAACTTTGTTCAAGATTTGAACCAAGTTATGATTTACTGCGACGAACGCAGCCAGAGGGAAACTGCTTTTGAAATATTCAAACTTTACTTTCAAATATTCACTATGGAAGCTAAGTACCTGGTGATATCGCACTTGTATGATGTCTTCAATCATTCAGGAATACTGAGTTGTCTGACGAGCATTGTTAAGGACTCTGTAGTAAAATGTCTCGAGTCAAATCCGATAGATAAAAGCTTTGCCGGTAAACGCGTTGATGCTTTATTGAGAAAAGCTTGTAAAATGCCATTCGCAAGTTCTTCCGATTTAGTAGAGATTTCTGACGAGATAATCGCCGGTTTAAATCTCATAAGATTCTTGGTCATTCGTGATAAAACTAATTTAACTGGTATTTGGGATTATACAACGAAACTAAAGACCGATTTCCTTCGCCCTCTCAGGGACGGTTTGGATATATCTCGAGCTCACTATGAATTGAAAATAAAAGACTTGGAAGCACAAGAAAAATTGGATAAATCAAGGGGCAGGAATCAGAGTAAAAAGTTAGATGAAGAGATTAGCATTACTGTAGGTGGCGAGACTCTACCTACTATGCCAGTAAGAGAGAAAATCAATTTTTGTCGCCATGCTATCAATGCTTTTGATGTTATGGAAAGTATTTTGATAAGGGTAAACGAATGCATCGAAAATCGCTCTATTGAATAAATATCCTCCAAGAATTAAATATTCTTTTCTGAAACTGATAATTTTTCATCATTTAAACCAAAATTCTATGAGACGTTATTCAACAAGTCACCTTTCGTTTGTCTGAACTATGCTTCTTTATTTGATATTGTATCATTAGTAGTATTCTACAAGTTATTTTCTTTTTCTTTTATATATGAAATATAGAATACATAATGTAACTTTTATATTGTTTAATAAATCTTTGTGTCTACAATCAGACCTTGGTTTTGAAATATTTCTGCTACCTGTACTTGCATCACAGATTTTACTCGACATAAATATACATCACATGTATCTGCGCTCTGGTTCAGTAACAAATAATAAAATTCATAAGTTACTCTGTCAAATCCAGAGTTTTACCGATTTGGATTTAATAGAAAGGTGAAAATTTCCTCAGAGAGTTAATCAGATCTGATCCTAATCCTAATCGAACTTATATTACATTAGCTTTCAGAGGCATTTGGACTTCGAAAGTCCTGCGAGCTGATCAAGTGCAAAACCTTGCCGTCCATGAAGCAGGCTCTGAATCATCAGGCAATGAAAGCGATGGGGAATATGAAAAGAATATTAGATCAAAAATCCTCAACGCCGCTATGGCCTTCGTACCTGACCTTGGATGGAGCAAGCAAGCTATCAGCGCTGGTAATTGGAAATGATTGAGCAACCCTTGACAAAAATCAGTCGCCGGGATAAACATGATAAATTATTTACACTAATTTGAATTTTTCAAGGTGCCGAATCCGTCGGCTACCCAGGAGTGATTCACGGCATGTTTCCCAACGGCGGTGCAGACTTGGTTCTACACTTTTATTCAACATGTAACAAAGACTTGGCTCACCAGCTCAAGTCCGAGGCTTTAGCTATCAAAGAAGATTCCCAAAAG
The DNA here is from genome assembly GCA_944452935.1 of Rhogogaster chlorosoma. Taxonomy (NCBI): domain Eukaryota; kingdom Metazoa; phylum Arthropoda; class Insecta; order Hymenoptera; family Tenthredinidae; genus Rhogogaster; species Rhogogaster chlorosoma. Next base: position 28,595,181 of record OX101797.1, read on the forward strand.
GCTAAGAAGTCCCCAGAAGTATATGTTAGAGATGCTCTTGAAACACGGCTGCGGATGTTAGTTCCATTCAAGAAAAGCTGGCCCCAGGCCATGGGCCTCATGGCTCTGCCACCCAACGTTCCAACTGCTTTGGCAAATCTGTTAACAGTAGTCGACGACATTTGTTATTATGCCGGAGACAGATCGGTAGATGTGAGTATCTGAAGTCGATAAGATTTTGCAAATTGTTTCACCGGTAAGAATTTCGCTGTAGTGAATGACGAGAGAGATTCATGCATGTCTCTTTTGTCTGATGATTCTTTTTTTCGCAGTTCAACTGGTACACGCGGAGGATTGTTCTAGCTGGAATTTACAAGGCCACTGAATTGTACATGCTGCAAGATAGCAGTACCGATCATCATGAAACATGGAAGTTCTTAGAGAGGCGAATCGAAGATGCTGCACAACTTCACAGAGTCTTGTCTGCCGCTCCTGGTCCACCAGATTTCAATCAAGCAACAGAAGCTGCCAGTGCAGCATTCGTCACGGTGAGAAAATTTCTGCATATTTGCTGCATTCGTTACCAAAATATATATATAACTTGGATTTTTTTATTCCAATTGTGAAAATATTGGGTCCAAGATTGTTTGACTGTTTTTTTTTTCTTGTTGATGAACTTAGTAAATTCATAAAGGTAGTAAGAAACTTTTTCTTCTATTTTATAGGCACGAAATATACTGGGGCTTAATTGGAATAGGTAAGACTTATCTGTAGGAGTTTTAGTAACAGCAAAACATGTAATATATCTAACTTATTGATAGCAGTGATTAATACATTTCTGTTGCAAGTAATTATTAATAAAAGATACTGTTATTATATTTATTGAAGATTCTTAAATGCATTGTTGTTTACTGTCAATATAGGTAGACTAATCAGAGACAGATATAATAATTGATAACAATTTCAGTCGTATATTAATGCTTTAAAGTGAAATTGAGCATTCTGAAAGTAGGAAGTAATCAAGATTAGATATTTATAAAATTTAACGGCCTTTGAAAGATACTCAATCGTCGAAAATTATTATACATATTTAATGAACAATGAATGTCAGACTAGATTACCAAAAATAACGAAAAAATGAAGAAAAGTTGTAATATTTGAAATAAATTAATGGTACAAAGTTTGTAAATATCATTTATTTTTACACACAACAAATGTACGGTATGTAATATTTCCGTACTATAAAAATTGCTGACATATCAACGCAAATGGATTCAAATTATTAAATTTGATACCTGAATGGCAGTAATAATATAGTGAACTATATAGCTTTGGATAACCGGCATTATTTCCTTTGGGAATTGTAGTTATTGTCGTATAGTAATTAGTTTGATATTCCCCTTAAAATTACAATAAAAAAATAAAAATAAAAAAAAAAATTCGTAAATACCAATAGTTTTATTTTATTTTATTTTATTTATTTATTTATTTATCAATATTTTCACAAAACTATTTATTTGTGAGAAATAGGAAAGTATAATAAATATTGTATAATATTATATATGCATGTATAGATATATATATATATAATTCTCGAATATTTATAAACAATTAAGAGAAACGAAATTTAGCACCAATTTCAAAGAATTAAAAAATTTTATGAACATCTTCTTAGGGTGTCTCACAGATTCAAAATATTAATAGAGATTCCTCCGAACTCTGACATTCTATAATATATGAATCAATTTTATATCAGCTAATATCAATTCTTTTTTTTTTGTACAAAAATATGCATTCTCATTTAGTTTTTTTTTTTTTTTTCAATTTATCCAAAAATACCTCGTCAAACTTACTATTTCCCAACATTCGTACTATCTTACAATGAATACAAGCCTAATAGGTATCTAGAGTATAATTATTAGATACAGCAGTTATTGAATCAATGAAAATATCAATACTAAATGAAACTGCGGCGAGGATTCTGGCATGCTATTTACTTGGTAGTTGGGACTAAAGATTTCGATATTTTTCTATTCTTTGTAAAGAATTTTCAAAAATATTTCATTAGTAGTACAAACAGAAGTGAGTTGCGCAGTACTCAGTTTTGTATTGACTCATTGAGCTGCATATAAAGTATCTCCACACATGCTTTTACGACTAGTAATGTTTCATTTATTATTCCGTATTTTACTTATTGACACTTCAGTCTTAGATTTAAAAGAAAGATATTACCAACAATGTGATTTGTGGCGAGCAATTATTTTCATCATTTTTTTTTTTCTCTTTCCCGCTCGACGACTGTTACAAATCGATTTTATTTGAATTCTATTTACAATTAATTTTTTTCATCATCATTGCTACATGAGCATGAATTCCTCTTCTCAAATATTCACAAAATTTTATGAAACGAGTTGATTAGCAGCAGCAATAACATTCCAGCTTTCAATAAAGCATAAATCACTAACAAATATACAAATGAAATTTCGCATCCTATCTCTATTACTTTTTTATATGTATACATATGTAGGTATATACAATCGAAATATTTATTCAAGTGTATCAACCCGTTCAGCAGAATTACCTTTCGCCTCTGTGGGCAAAGCATCACAAATATATCTCTATATATTACAAGTTCAACGAGTGCCTTCTGCAGCTCGACCTTATATACAGAGGTGAGAACAACCGTACAGACTCCATCCATCATTTCCCCCTTTACAATATATTCATAAAGGTTTATCCGAAAAATAACAAACAGCAAAAATACGTGATGTATAATTCACACGTATAATCGCTACCCTAAATAGCTGTATATATATATGTATAAAATAAGCCGAGTGTGAGAATTTCCCTCTAATAATGAGCCTCTTCTATGTACCCTCTAATAGTTTCAGGCAAAGGAAGTTTGTCGATATTATCGACTCTGGTGTTTTGTCTGATGACGAAACGGCAGAGATATTGTAAGCTTCTGACTTGCGTGAATCGACTGACCGGCTTGGTTAATCTAACAGGAAAAGCGGGATGTCCAGGGTACCTAGGACGCGAATAACAGTACACAGCCGACTGGCTGAAGTTCATTGAATGATTAATCAAAGCGACTACAGATGAGAACCGTTCGCACTCCGGATGATAATACAACGAGAATAGACCGCCGCTGTGTTCCACTCTGGTGTGGAGTAGTTTGCCAGACGATTTAAAGCTGAGTGTCAACAAATACCTAGATAAGAGTGAATCCTTAGTCTCTGGCCGTTATCATTTAGATTTTCAACATTTTTACACAACGAGAGTCATTGATAATGAATTACGTCCTTTATACCAGCAGTATTCTGCTCTATGAGTAATACTATGACTAATCGTATGATTGCAATTAACTCATACATCGTATTATTCACACAAGACAAAGCGTTTTCAACCGTAAGCTAGAGTTTCCATGAAATAACATATTAACATGTTGAGAATATTTTTTAGAGCAGTTCAAAAACAGAAATGATGAAAACACATGCTTACCTGTCTGCTGATGAATCCCGTACTAAAAATGCGCCATCTGGTTCATTGGCCAGTTTGGTGTCAGCCTCGTCCCTCGAAATTGGTCCCCAATACCATCCGTATTTACTAAGCTTGAGCAGTTCTTCTGTGAGATTGAATTTCTTCTCGTTTCTACTCTGTGAATCGGGACTCAATTCTCCAGGTTCCCTCGAGCTACTGGCCTGTGGTTCAGCCACGTTGCCTAGCCCGGAAGAAACATACTCAGGCTCTTCCTGGAGCCTGTCTTCCTCCTCTATAGAATCGCTCTCTGAACTATTTTGAGCAATGTTCAGGTAGCCGTCGTCTCCGCTTATACCATTGTGCGCAATACTCAATTGGCAGTTCTTTTTTTTGTTGAAAAATATTATCGGCAACTGGCTCGGTGTTACTTCTAAAGTATCGTTCATACCGTAAGAAGGACTTGATGGTTCAATTGTTTTAATCTGAATACCGAAAAGACGAATATAACTAATCGCGAGAAATGTCAACAATGTTTTTGTCAAAAGTACAAACAAGAAAGCAGGGGTTTTCTGAGTGTGGGAAATAATGTTTTATAATTACCTTCTGTTTGGATTTACACAATTTCAAATCCCTTATGTGAAGACGTTTTTTTATACTTCTAAAGAATCCGTTGGATTTTAATTCTTTATTAGATTCGTTGAGTTCCACGTCTTGAAATGATTTATCGGTGTTACATGTAGCAGAAGAGGTTACACGGTTATCAATACTTTCTAATATATTTTCATCGTCGTTTGATGCGGCCGAGGCGCAGCCTGACGAACCTCCAGATTTCTTTTGAAAACTGTTTTTCAAGTAAGTTAAACTCATTTTACGAATTTTCTTCTTTCCATCGTCTACGCTACTACTTGTGCTAGCAGCCATCGCAGACGACTAATATGTTATCCCAGTTCGTATTATAATTGTCACCGATTTTTAAATACCTCGATATTTTTTTCTTATTTACTCAACATCGTTCACGTCTCTTCTTTATTTACCATTCGCATCGCGATATACATCTTCAACTTTGCGGTTAGCAGGAATATACATCGCCGCGGTCCACATGCAACATTATATGAACAACTCTGAAGATGTAGTGTTTGCCAGAATTTTATCAGTGGTTACCAGCCGATTATAAAATATACTTAAAATTCGATGAAAATTGTCCAAGGCTGAACGTTATCGCTTTGTTTTAAGCGTCGCAGCTCAAAGCAAGCTATATCATTGGTCAATTCAGTTGGATCCGACCATTCATATCACAGGAATATAATTTTTCAAACCCCTGTTGGTAACGACATCGCGAAATGCGTTGGAATCTGGATGTGGCGCTACCTTACAGAGTCCGCGAAAATTAACCATCTCAATACACGACCACGAACTACATTAATAAAAAGAAAATGCATTGATTGACGGTAAATAGAATACATTTCTTAACATCTGTGAGGATGTTGACCCGTTTAATAGAATGCGATGGATCTATGGGTTTTCGTAAAATCAGTACAGAGTTGGAACAGATCGCATTCCGATTGGAATATCACCTCATTGTTTATCTTGTATGATATTTAGGCTGAAATCTGTATCGAAGCGCAATATACATACGTGCATTTGCAACAAATATAGCATATCATTTATAAATAGTTCTGCCTGATTAGTGAGGAGCGATTATTTGAATTAAAGAATAGAAGTTTAAAATGCGAAATATTCATATTTTCATACGTCATCAGAGACCCGTCAGATATAGCCAATCAGCGATGGGAAGAAATGCCCATCGCGATCTGGACGGTAGTTTTACGAACTAAATACCGAACTTAAGTTTGCAAGAAAACAGTAGACAGTCGGAGTACAACATGGCGGCAGTTCTGTGTCATGTTCTCGCGACGTTCCTTCTTATTTTGTCATATCCTTAGTTTTTTCAAAGACTTATAATCGATTTATATAGTGAAAATAATGCTTGATCGTGTTGTGTAGTGTGTGAGTGAAAATCCTGTGAAAATGTCTACCCGTTCGCAGTTAACAAAGGATTTAAATGGTAGGTTGTACATCCCGTGTTTACGTTTAGGAATTTTGGCACAGTGGTCGAAACAACTCTATGTTTGAAATCGCGGTTCTCAGCTGTCTACATTTTCTATATTTTTTATCACTGATTATCGGGCGTTTAACAATCAAGGTTATAATGTATATAACTTCCCATCCCTTAAGGTGGTAAAACTGTATTGTCAACACACCGCAATCCGTCAAAATTCGCCAAAATTGACACAAATTTTTGATACCGTAACGAGAAAGGAGGAGAAAAAAAAAAAGAAATAATTCTCACGTTCTATGTTGTCAAACGTATAAATATTTTCAACAATTCATCGATCATAATATCAAATGCTCGTATAATCGAAAATTTCTTAATTGAATATCATATCCATCTATTTTTCTATATCACTAAATTATTATTGATAAAATAACAATATTATATCACATACGTACATAATATATTGTACAGTATTTTTGAATATATTTCAATGTCTTCTTCGCACGAAAGAATTCAATTGGGACAAGTGACTCATCTGACATTCTTTTTATTTATTTTTTCCCTGTCTTTTTTTTTGTATTTATTTTACGCAGAGATGCTCTGGTGTTCCTCTTTTCATCGGGCGTACATTCATTGCTCTGATGTTTTATTGTTTGTATTCAGCTTTGTCTTGAGAAAAGCGAGAGAGAGAAAGAGAGAGAGATGGAGGGAAAGAAAAAAAGAAAAAAAAAATCTATACCCATGTGAAAATAAAGACGAGTATCACTTTAAGTGATTAAAAAAAATATTTGCAAATAATATTTTTTCTTCCAACCTCTTAGACATGGATTTTAATCATTGTTATATGTTCTAATCTCAGCTTTATTGATAATCATTATTATTTTTCATTTTTTTATTCTTCTTTTAATTAGAGTTTTTTCACTTTTATCTCAAACAACAATGATAAACTAGTGTTATTATACTCGATTATATTTTCACTTATTGCCAGTAGAATTTTTGTTACTCCGTATTTGAATTATTCGGAAATTTTTCTTTTCCGTTTTGTTACAGAATCCGTAAAGGCCTTGTTGGGCAAACACGTTAAAATATTATTGAAGAACGTTGTGAGGCTAGAAACAAAACAAGATAAACAAGAAAATCGTGTTCTGGTGAGTCTATACATATTTTTTCTAAACAATGATAAATGTGTTCTTTTCATCCACAAATACCGCAGGAATCCGCCAAAAATTTCAGTTAAATAACGAAAAAAAATGTCGTATTTTTTTTTTAACTCCAATTTGTCAATTATGACCTAAGTGTAAAAATTAACAAGAAACGTCCAACCTCAGGGTCGACTAGGCCTACACCTACCCCGACTCACAGCATTGGGTACCCTAAAAACCATCGTCCTTTAGATAATTATATTTTCCTCGCAAAGAAATATCTACCTGCCTGGGAAACACGAAAGGATCAAATAAGTGAGCCAGTGAACAAGCAGCGTGAGGTGGCATACATTTACCCAATTATCCCTTGGTTAGGATAATTATTGATGTTTACTGGCCACAAAAAACTCAACTCTCCCGTCCTTGAGACGTATTTCTTGAACTTTGAGTAGCCAGAGATAACCAGGATCTATTTACTGGGAAATAAAATCTCTCTAGCATATTAAAAGCCCGTTTTTATTGTGAATGAAATTTTGGAAACGAAAATGAAAAATTTTCCCATAAATCGCGTAGCGAATTTATTAATCTGTTATTTTGAGCATTTCAATGTTTTCATCGATCATTAGATGTACATGCATCGTTGTTAGACTTTGACAATCGAAGTGCGTTATGTTAGATGAATTATTAGAAGAATATGTCCTCGTGGATTGAATCTTGTCGCGATCGTTATAGCTCTGTAATACATAAATCTAACGGAAACTAAATATTAGTCACTTGTAAACGTGGCAGGAATTTAAATATTCAATAAATCCATAAATACTGTCATATAAGAGAACAGGATGTAGATGTACGACGTCGTTCAAGTCTACACGATTCTTTAATATCTCTTCTACGCTACCTGCCTGCTTCTTAACTTCACCGTAGGTAATATAAATACGTAACAAGAACAGTAGAATTGAGAAAATATGTCAAATGGCTCGTGCGGGCTCAAGGTACAAGTACCACGATCTTTAACCACTGAACTAATGCCAATTATTCTCAAAGCATTTAAAGCTGTGAACGAGTTTTTTTTTTCAAGGTTATATCAAATCCAGGAAATTATGTAACTCCGATTTTTTTCAATGGATTGAAATTTCCTTGTACGAAATTCATTAATTTTTGTCGAAGATAAGATGACTTGAAAAAAAAAAGGACTTTTTCTAGAAAAACATGTTTGAAACTTGGTTTCGCGTATATAAATTAGAAGAGATTCTTTTTTTCGTAACAGTGCAACTTTCTTACTGCGTTAAAATAGCTGCTTTCCAAGAAAGATGTAGCTCGAAGAAACGTGTTTTTTTTTTTCTCAACAAATCGTAACGTCTGTTGGGTCCTCTTCCATGAAATTGTATCAGTGACTGAAAATACTCAGGCTTTACGACATCGGATGATAAAAAAGCACTTCAATTCACCCGCGATGACGCGGTTTCTAATTTTCCGGAAAGAGCCTGTGAAATTATAATGTCGAAAGTCCGATTGATGCTCCCTTGTTCGAAGTCCTGTCCATGACTATTCTCATTCTCATTTTTAACACCGATCCCATATGCGTGCTCACTGCTGTAACGAAAGCATTCAATTAAGTATTCTGCAAATGCTCTGCAGTAACGAGAAGTCCGCGAGGAAAAAGCAGCGAATTATTCCGCGAAATCAGGCTTCATGTATGCCGTGGGCAATGTCTTATTTGTCGAAGGATATTGACACGTTAGATATACCGTATATTATTACGATATTCGCGCCGGTCGCAATCGTTATCGTAAATATCGCGTTTGCACCTAGAAATAAACTTTACACTGCGGTTGTAAAAGAGAGAAGTTCCGTTGCTTTTAAACCCGAATATATAACTAATCAATTTTCATTCTACACATTTCGCATTTAAAATATTCCGCGACACGTTTTTATACACAGAAATGTCTTTCGTCACGCGAGTAGGTATGTCGGTAAATTATTACATGCAATATAAAGAGAGCAATGCCGTTATGTACTTAGGATTCGTATTATGTATTGAATCCTAATAAAATCTCTTTTATCATTTATTATTTCCTTTGATGTTATGTCGGAAATTCTCGGACTCAGCTCTCGAGTTCTTATACCAATTCGTTTACTTGTACTATATAGAACCCCCTCCCAGACAAACTTAAATCAATACGGTATATATAGGGACCGATTTCGTCTTATTTTTGGTATCTATATTCCGATGAAAGCAAAAGCGATATTCGCATCCGTAAACCCGACAATTTCTTCTCTGTTAATTTGCTTTTAGTTTTGCAATTTTATCAACACTCTTCTCGCATAGTGGATTTTGACGAAATTATATCATATTGGCAAAGAACGGTCTATCAAGGTTCACCCAATCAATGAATTCTTTATCTCACAATCAATGGATAATCACCATGACTCGGAATTGCAGTGAGATTCGTTGGTAGAAAAATCAATGTTCTATTTTTTTGAATTAATTTTTGCGCAAGATATCTCGTTCATGAAAGTAAATTATCCGGTTAAGCTATACGAACATATATGCATATGTTTATGTATTTATGTTAATCAATGTGTGAATTAATTAAAATAGAAAAGAAAGGTGTGATCTTGTATATATACGCGTTAAGGAAAAACACCGCTTTCTCCCTTTTTACGTAATTCAAGATAACTTACATATCTATAGAATAAACCGTGAATATTGTTATTAAACTATTCCCACTCCCCGGTACCTACGAGCTGCAGAAATACTCGGACTACTGGGAGTAGTGAAAATAAATTTGCCAAAATTCTAGTATCGATCGGCCCACTTCCACCTGACATCAGTGTGGCACAATTTTCCCCAGCCCAGAGCCCGGGGTGGTGTACCATATGTATAGGAATATAAGTATAGCGACAAAGAAATATAGCATAATGAGTATTTTTGAATGTTGTTTAATTGGTGATCACTCAATTATAAATAGAAATTACTTTCGGACAGTTTTTGATAGCAGGAGATAAGATACGACGATTAATTTATGATTACGATTCCGACTACGTGGGTGAGTTTGCACCCGAATTATCGCGAACTAGATACGCCACGCGTCTAGTTGCTCGTTTCAGCCTATATGTGCTAATCAGCATTCGCCAATACGTCGTATGGCAGATCGAGTCTGCAGCTAGGGGTTGGTTTAGTATTCTCTAGACATGAACACACGTAGGCTTATGTTAGGAAATTTATCAAAATATCATTTCTATTCGCATTTGAATTTTTTTTCTTTAATCAGGAACAAAGAAGATCATCTTTTTGTTCCAAATCTGTGGAATGGGGATGAAAAAAGGTTGTATTTTGGCATAGAAAAAGCTGGAAAAGTATTTAAACGAAATTAAATCTTTGATATATCCAAGTATAATTTCGTTCTGTGACAACGAATGCATTTTTCTCGAGTAATGTTACTCCGATTTTATCAGTTTATAAGATTAAAGCGCAGAGATTTGAAACATCAAGTACTGAGAAATACAGGACATGTTTAAGACTATGATTTTAAAACTGGAACGTAAAGAATAGGATTTGGTAGTCGCTTAGTCAAATGGCCTTAAGAATTGTTCAACATATTATAAGTCATCTCCTTGAAAATTCAAATCTCCATATGTATAGCGGTTTTGAAAGAAATCCTTTTCAAATGGATATTGTGATGTTAAACGTATCTTGGAGTCATCAGATATGACGAAAAATTCCTGCTTTATAGAAACGAAAATTCATCTAGTAGGTACCTACTCCATGCTCTCCAGGTGAATGCAATATTGAAATCAACATTTGTATAATACACCGACAGAAAAAGTTCTTGAGATCATATTAACTATACGGCTTTAATTTAAAAAAATTTATATCAATGCCTATGTTTGTGTCGATGAAATCAACGTTTTATTCTCACCACTAAACTCTAATCTAACTAAAACTACTGCACTTATAAAAATAATAAATAAAGGCATATAGGTATAACCATCGTTTAGTTTTAATCGCATAAAAGAGCTGTGTAATCGTCACGGATTAGCACCAATTTCAATGATCAATTAACCAAATTGACGTTTAGTTCTAGTCAGTTAAAGTAAGCGGGTGCTATATACGTATACTACCGTCTATTCAACAGAAGGTATATAAACGAAGTGATATGTTAATATGTAACTCCAACACATGTAATTTGGGGTTTTATTTGAATACAGAGTCAGAGATTTAAAAAGTTTTGCGATTTTTGTGGGAACCTAAAAAATTTTTTTACCCTCAAGATTAAGTATAACAAGTATTCTTAAAATCTATCATATATACTTAATTGATTTTCGAACCAGTGTCAAAATCATTGTTAAAAAAGAAGAAATCTAAATTTCATATAGGTAAAATTTCAGTGACGAAGAAAAAGGCAGATTTTTCGCACATTCGGATGTAGACTGAGAAATTTTTCGTTCATCTGATTTTCGTGCTATCTAGCTGTTATTTTATTATTATACTCGCACTTTACAATCGATCTCTATCAGGTTATACGTTTATTAAATTTTATCGTACATTGTTATTCATCGTTATTGTATCATTCATATTCGTCGATATTCCTCGCCATCATTACCGAATTATATTTACATCCGATTAACAACCTTTGTGGCGTCTAATCTCATGGTGATTAATTCTCAACCATTATAGGGTATCGCCTGAATTCGACTGACCGGAAATTTCATGTTTGAATATAATAATGACGGACAGTAGGTCAATCATTTTCCATTTAATCTTCAGCCTCGATTTATCATCACTGTACCTATATCTCGTTTTTTTTTCTTCTTGATTTATCGGATAACTAATGATCACACACTCGACAAATACTAGAGTCTATTTAATTATCGATGTGAGTTGAATAATCGCAATATAATAAAATATGCGAAATGTATATCGTACAGAAGTTGAAAAGCGGATGAATATAATTCCTGGAATTATAATCCGCGAAGCGTTTTTATTGTCTCCGAATTTCCTAATTTGATATCACATTCTCAATAGAATGAGTAACTCAATTTCACCGAAGTCATATACTCCATTAATTTGCTAATGCGATATTTTTTTTTTCTGTCCATGAACCTCGAATGATGGTCAAACACGTGAATGAAACAGGTAATCTCCCAGAGGGCGTAATCAGAACTTTAGTGTAGGTAAACTCGTCCGTAAACCGTAAGGTCCATTGTGATTTTTAAACTTTAAAATACCTACAACATAAATTAATGTGAAATAACGTAATATACAGGCTCGTTTTAACTTCATCCCGGAATCGACGTCGCAGGATTATTAGTATTCAAGGTATGCTCATTATATTTGTGAGGTTGTACCTGTATAAGTATACAATTTCGTATTACAATCTTGAGGAGCGATAAGTATATTGCTAATGACTTTATTTCGGTGCCATCTTGGCTGGTTCATGTCGAATTATTGTTCGTCGAAAGCCATTCAATTAAATATACGACAATACATCATATATGAAAGTAGAACAAGAAATGAAAAGGAGAGGCAGAAGCCGAAGTTTTTTTACGTCCGTAAAATTTTTGGAACGTGCCCAAATATAGGCACAAGTTTTTGAAGCCTATAGAGAACTTTGAAATTAGTTGGGTATATCGGCAGATTAGCGAACGTCGTAACTTGCATTAGATATTTTTCTGCACCATTTTTTGCACTCGTGAATCATGGCTTTTATCGATGAAAAAATATCTCGTGATCTGTCTCATATTTCTGGAAAACTATTAATGAAAGTCGTAATCTCACCATCCGCAATTTTATTTCGTTAAATTTGTGGAGTAGATGATTATAGTTTCACGAATATTTCAACTGATCCCAAAAGTCTATAAGAATTTTGGAAAAACTCACAATCTGGGATCCATCGTTAGCTCCGAATCGATTATCTACTACGTAATTATGTATACCAACGATTCGCGTGCATCTGCTTCAAGCGATTTTTCATCCCGCTGAGCATTTCGGTCATGAAATTTACTCGTTTATCCACCATTCGTCAAACATGCCAAGTATATTTCATTGGCCTTAATTTTTCTATTGAATGAGCAAACTTTTGAGTTTTTTGATATTTCAACTAGGTACTATTTAATCGAAAAGTGTGATTAAATGTCCTTTCCCGAATATCTTCCACTTCAAATCAAAATAGATCGACAATTTGTTTGAAATGAAGGAGAAGAAAGATCAAGAATTTTTTAATCACAATTTATTTTCGAACACTCATAACTATCTAAGAAGAAAAAGAATGATGTTGGAATTTGATCTTCAAAAAAAAAAGTACTTTTTCAAAGATCGGTGGATAATTAGCGGATTATCCATGTCCCTTTGAGGGTACGACTACAACCTGATCCACTGTACGGCGATCAGTTTGAGTGAAATCGGAGATGTCGAGGTAAAATTAGATTCTCCAATTTGTTAGAAACGACGACGAATTGCCCCCATATATACAGTATATGTATTTACTATACACAATCCTATGGAAATCGAATTAGCTTCGAATTGTTGGAAAGTAAAAAATGGGTCTGACTACGCCGTTGAAGAAACTAATTCGATAATTTGAACTTAGCTTTAGCTTTAATCACTAACAGCAATCAGACAGTTTTGCTCTCTTTGTATTACATCGTTCGGATTAAAGCAGAGTTCTGGCCAACGTTTTAGGAGCTAAAACAGCTTAATGGATACTACTGCGTTCCGATGCTGCAGGAAGATATTTCTGCACGTTTGACTCACTACGTATCTACACGCTTAAACATTCCAAATTAGAAACTGAAATAGAGGCAGCAGCTAACACTAAGTATCGGCTTGCTTCTCAAGTCCTGAAAATTTTCTCGACTTCAATTTCACGACTCACAGCTATTTCATCTTCACATAATTATAACGTAATTTATTATACGAATGATCCCTGGCGTCGATTCTCTCCTTTTCCATATTTCTTATACTCTTATCATAAAACTACACGATTCTATTGCTCAATAAATAAAATCAGGAGCCTTGACTCGACGGGAATTAACCCTCGTAATTAGAGCGTAAATTTGAATAACTATTGGGAAAAGTTTGACTATATAGATTTCAGTGCGAATTGAAGCCACAAAAATGTAATTAGCTACAGAAATTCTGTGAACAGTTTCTAACAGATCGATAATTCGCACAACTGGAGCATATAGCGATAAACGATTTACTGGAAATAATTGATTTAGGATAATCGGTTTAATCAAAGCATTACGATTCAATAACGAAGCGGGTAATCGATTCGAAGAATAATTATCGACAAATTCTGAAAAATAAAACTGCAATATAGTATGAGGTAAGAAACTGCGACGATTTTGGTGAAAAGTATTTTCTTTGACTTTGTTTCTCGATTATGCTCTAATGATAATAATCCCTTGAAATTTTTCTGGGGAAGAAAAGTCGATGTCATTTTTGAAAGTTAATTTTCGAAAGCGATTAAAATACGCAGCTATTTTTTTTTCTTTTTAGATTCTTCGCTATTTTCTTTCACATCGCATGTCTAGGAATGAGAAATAATTATACGTCTTGTTACACCTGGCGTATACCTATAAGCTATAACGAATACAATAAGATTTCGTCTTTGATAAAAATCCGTTTCTAAGTACATACCTACGTACAACCCCACGCCGTTACAGCTTTCACACTTTTACCGTATATATTATTAACCAACGAATCAATTCACAAGTCAAGTTTCACGCTGAGTGGCAATCACACCCAACATTGATGATTCACCAACGCATATACGTTGGAAAATCCCACTGCCACTTACTCCTATATGAAATTCTATACAATCATGTACTTACTCACATCCGAAGTAACTGCTCTTGAACACGAAATAATTCGCGAAATGTGTGCCTCGAGATTCCCAAATCTTTGAAACCTTGACGAAAATGTCGCTTATTAATTATGAAAAAATTTAGACCAGAACTTAAACAAGTAAGAAATTTCTTTCTTGGATATATATATTTTGTATTATTTGAATCAGAATAGCGATCAATATTTGACTCCGATTTAGCGCTTGGCGTATCCTCGGCGTCAGAACGTCGCTCGTATAATTAAAGGTAAAATTGAATAGACGAGTTAGTGGCAGCTAGAACGGCCTCGATAAGTTTAGGCAGAAGATATTATACTCGAAGAAAATCAGGTCGAGATGTCATTCTGTATTGTGAAATTCTGAATCTGTATAGAAGCAGCTAGACAACTAACCGAAGAACAGAACCGAAGAGACAAGAGACTCGAGAGGAACCCCTGTCAAACTTTAGCGTCGAACTGTCGCCTAACTTATTTTCCGTTTTCCTCTGTTACTAAGATATCATCTATGTCGAAGTCGAGGGAGTATTTTCGGAGTACAAAATGCAAAATGCAAGAATTCAATTTCTTCTTTTTTTTTTTATATACTTTTTCCGATTGACTTAGGGATTTGAAAATTTGTTTTACGAACAATTAGAGATCGGGGACAACGGAATCTGATCCGATGACGAGTCTTCAGAAATTGCTCTCACTTTCGTTATGCATTTGATTAAAAAATCCAGAATCTTGGTGGATTGCACTTCAGAAAGATAAAAATTCTTTCGGGATACACTAGCCTGTGTACGAAAAAATATTCCCTGAATTCATTTGACACAGTTCAGCCTCTCAGAACACTGTACGTATTGTAAAACGTGCTAAATTCTTATTTTAGGTTTGAAATATAGGGCGGTCGAAGTACTCTTCTGCAATCCATAAGTAAGTAACGTCTTTGTTTCCCCTGGATCGAATTGAACATGAAGTGCATTCCATTTTCTCACCTCGTGTTCCGCAGTGATTTCTTCAGTTTACCACTTATACAATATTCAGATGCGATCGCGTTATAGGTATAGACAAAATAAAGAAACTCCGGACGAACTAAACGCGCGATGATTTTATTCGCTTCGTTGATCGGCTCTCCAGCCAAAGTATATATATGGAAGTTCATTTGGCATGAATTAAATAACTTATAAAATTAATTAGGTCACACTCGACGTACGGCTACGTTAATTACTTTCCTATGAATCTCTCACCGCTGCACACCGAAATCTTCTTGGCAACTTGATATCAAATCTTTCGCCTTACCTCTGTACCATGTAATTCATTTCAAGGGATACCTTTAAAAAAAAGAATGGAATGGAATGAAATGAAATGAAATTCTCCAACGAATCCCCAAATCGTTTGTATACAGACTGTATATATATATACACCATACACTTCTGCATGAATAACAGTGTGTAGGTACGTAATTTAGTTTCTAGGTAAAACAAAATGGTAAAAAAAAGAAAAAGGAAAAGTCAGTATAGATCGATGCCGGTATATATGAATATATATATATATATGGCTGTCTGTATATTTAGGTATATAGTGTGTAAAGGGCGCCGTATTGTCGCGTCGTATAGCCTGTATTTTCACTTGTACATTTACACTTCGGTACGACAGTATGGGTCAATAAGTAGGTACTGTACCGTATGCGGAGCATGATGCGCGTCAGCAATAATCAACTAGCACTAATATAACAGAAGAATGGGAAAAAAGGCTGACGGTAGTATCTGAACTCGTATTATCTTCCCGTAAAGCTGTGTGTCTCCAGCCTGATTAAATATGGGAATTTTATGTGCCTACTATGAATCATGCGATTTGTACTGAGTAGGTAAATGGGGCATTTTACCTGAACTCAACGTCTCTTCAGGCTTCAATACCCACGCTTCGAACCAAGACTATCTTTAATCGATATGTTTTACCGCAAAAGAGAATTCACGAATTTTCAAGATTTCGGTCACGACGAGTGTTCGAAGTTGCAATATTTCCAAAATCTGTGATTTCTTTCGAAGAAATATTGATACTAGAAAGTCTGATGGCGGAATTTTGCGGACTATGCGCTAAATGTGAGATTAAGGATATAACAATTTCTCTAAAAAATTTTCTTGACAATTACCTACACACAATATTTCACAAAAATATATCCCAATCTCGTTTTTTTTTTTTTTGAAACAACATGTTCAACATATAAAATCAAGCCAAGATATTCGAGAAGATGAGGGTGGTCATAATTTCGTTGAATTCATCTGGAATACCCTAATTATTTCTCATGATCGGATAAAGTTTAAGATCTAAAAACGACTAGATTTTACTCTGAAAAGAGGAAATCTGGCCAGTCAACTGGTCAACTATCAAAGCTCGTCGTCGTCGTCTGAGCAGATTCCAAGTCAATTCTGCGGCAATCTTCCGCGGCGTTCAATCGCCCGAAGCATCTTATGACCCAGCCTCTTCTGCACAGTAGGTAGGTATTCCCTTTACATTTCTACCGGAATGGAAGTCATCGATTATATTGCGTCTCGGAAACAATTAGCCAGGAAAAAGTCACTTCCACGTTATTAAACGTGTAACGATTACAGAGGCAGATATAACACTCGTGTGTTCTGACTTTTGGACAATTTTATCTTCGCTGATATTACAATTTGTCGCACTAATATGACGATAAGATTGATAACGCGAAAATCATTTCTGTATACATACTTGCAATTCGCTGTACTCTGTACATGTAAAGAGGTATAATCAGCAGTATCGAAAAAACGATGATAAAATCATAACAACAATGATAACTTCCAAGCTATATACCTACTAGGAATTCACTGCTATCCACCTCGTGCGATGATTCACCGATCCTCGTTGTTATATATTTACTGTACTCGCTGTAATGTGATTGATAACGGTTTGCTGAGACAGAAACACATCAGATCGAAGTCCGAAACCGTTCAGGCTTCACTCGGGGTCAACATTTTCTGACCATTAGTTATCCTGAATCCTTATTTATTTGGTGAAGATTCCTCCCGGGTATCTAGCGACAAGGAAAACTGGAATGTCTCAGCGAATTTTGATTCACTGGGAATCCTAATGATTCTCAGGCGACGTTGAAAAATTTCCTGAAAATTTCGAATCTTGTAAGAAAAATGGAAATTCTCAGACTGGGCTTCATTCTTGAAAAAACTGCATATATTTTTTTGGTGAACTTTGAATTCTCAGGAAATTTCAAACTCTGGTCTGCGTATGATTGATTTTACTTCTTGGATTAAACGCGGCTATGAAAAATGTCGTGACGTGCCCGGCTGCAGGTTCACTGCAAACCCAAACATCTCACATCCGCAGTATGTACATATGCCTACTACAAAGGGCTCTTATTAAAGTTTTCAGGGTTCATAGTCGTCAGCTGAAGAGGAAGGTGTATGATGTAGACTCCGGACCCCATGAACAAATCCTCTGGGCGAAGCCCCACGTCCCCCATAAGTACTCTGCTTCTGTTGCTACTGCTTTGAGTGTACATGTACGATATACCTATATAGAGACTGCAGAAATAACCTTTTAGCACTGCGATATGCGATTCGTCTGGCCCGAGAATCACCCCTGGAAGCCCTTTAACGCGAGCGGGTTATAAGTCAGACTGATAAAATCACGGTGTGGGAAAAAGGAACAAACTAAGACTCTTGACTCCCAGAACCGTTATAGACATATTAGAGCTTGCTTTGATACTAAAGTTCCTATCAATTTCATTTCTTAAATAATTTCAACGCCGAATTATTAGCGTTTATCAATCGTATTTTCGACCTACCTTGGAAGAAGAATTCGCGATTTGATACCGCCTCGTAGTATTAGGTGTTCGAGTCAATTTGGACACCTATTGTATCGCGTTACTTCTACATCCTCGTCTTTTGAAAGGAGTGCAAATCGCTTGCAGTGTACAACATTCTTCGTCCAAGTCGAACAAGTCCCGCATTGTTTGATGCTAATTCAGTATTATAGGAAGCTCGCAGCAGACTTCGGAACATCTTAAGAAGACTTTTAATTACTAGTCAGTTGAATCCCTGTTGCAAATCTCGTATAATGTGAAGAAGAAACTGCCACTCTGTATTCTTGCTCGTAATTATTTGTAATCCTAGCGTTTCCACAATCAGCAATATTACACCGCGGGCAAATTGCAATCGTTGTTCTTCGTAAGGATTTCCGATATTCATATATGCCCATTACGTTTAAACTATGACTGATACGAAAGCTATACGGGATCCTGAATCCTAGTTTTTTTTATTTTTTTATTTTTAGATCGATGCTATCGTTGCTTGCATCATTTTACATGACGGTATATCAATTGTTACAACAATACTTGAATACATATTTAGACTGTCGGAACTTGAGGCAATAAGTTGTGTTAATTAAATGTGAATTGTCGACTCTGAAAGGCATTTGGCTAGCATTATGTTACGTGCGTCTAATTCTCAATTATAATTATTTAGTCATAATTTATTCTCCTCGGAGACTATTAGGAATGATTATTAAGTCTGGAGTATACGAACAGTACGATAATTGTTACAAACCGATGGGTGATTTCTTCGACCATGAATATTTTTAGCTCGTAAAAGACCAGTCGGAATATTATCGTGCGAGTTATCCTGATCTGTGATCCCAATCAATTATTAACATACGATTTTTTTTCGCACAAATGAAAATTAGGAAAACCAAGTAGTCTGTAACGAGCAGTAAAAATTTTACGTATCATACACTTAATATAAAAACATTTCTCGTTATCAAATTTAGACAAGGAATGAAAATTTCGGAATCCTTTTTTTCAAACATCCAGAAGACACGGAGGGTTTCAGAAACGGATTCACATAAACTGTAGACCTCATCATTCCCTCAAATTTGTTGGTTTATTTCTAGTCGAAAATTGAACCTCTCTGAATCCTGGGGCTGGCAATAATTTGCTCTGGTTGCCTCAGTGGAGTGATCATTTTCTCACTTTGATTGAACACCCGAGATAACACGCTCCTTTACCAAATTTTACTCATTATACCGTGTCGAATCAAAAATTGTATGGATGTTCGTGAGATTTTCCAATCAAAATGCTGTCATACAGTTAAGGGTAAAAACTGACAACAGCAGCTTGAGGGCAACTTTGTTAATAGATTTTCGAGAGAAAGAACAAGGAATTGCATTTCGTAGAGGAAATTTCAAAAGATTTATGATGCTGTTTTGTAAAATTGAAGAAGAAAAAGGGTCAACATTCTACGTTTTATTTGATTAAGAAAACTTATAAGCTAATTAAAAGCCCTTTCATTATTAGCCCTTTGAAAAATTAAATTTCATTGTTAAATTATAGAAGGCGTTAATTCCGCTGTACATACAACACTTGACATAAATTTATCATAGTGGAATATTTATTTTGTAACAGCGGCAGCATTAGACCATTTCCGATTACATATCCAGCTGTGTATTCTCTGATACGACTTATCGTAGCAAACAAATTGTACTTCAAACTCATTAACAATGTAGCAGGTGGAGTTACGTCATCAAAGCTTTCTGTCGAATTATTCTCAGAAGCTATTAACTTATTGTTACAGACATAATATTGGTTTATGTATGTCATTCGAGATAAATAGATTGGATATTTTATAGTCATTCAAATAAGTTGTTAAAAATAACAAATCGTCATCTCACCCAAACACTCACTATGTAACAAATATTATTCTTCTCTGTTGAGAAATACGATTTAAAAAATCGTTCGCTTCGCCCTGGAGTTGATTAACAATTGAAAAAAACAAAACAAACAAACAACTATTTTTCTTTCTTACAGGTATTTTCACCATGCCGCCTATTCCTTCTATCAGCCAAAGTGCCAACGAGGGTAAGTCTAATTTCAGAAATAAAACGTGGAAAAAAGAGAATTGAGCAGCCTTGCTATTTTCTCATCAAATTTTGTCGCACATAGGACGAAGGTATAAAACTTGGAAACTTTATTTCTTGAACAGATCGACTGCCATTTCCACTACTTAGAGATTACAGCTGTGGAATCAAAAAGAGGAAATCAGTTAAGTCTAACTGTAGGAGACAGAATTTACAGCTTCACTACGATGGGAGGTGGAATCGACACCGCAGAAGTAGACGCTATGATAGAAGCTTTGCACACTGCGATCCGCAATATTTTTCCAACTGTACCCCTCAAGTGAGTTGTTGATCTATTCTTGAGAAATTAAATAATGTTTGCCATCTATTATCTCAGAAGAAAGTTAGCGACGAATGATAATTAGTAAAGTTCTTTGAGGAAATTGATTAAATATAAAAAAATAATTTTCAGTTACATAATACGAAAAATAGACGTGATACCAGCTAGCAGGCTGCAAAGTATAAGAGGCAGCGAACTGGCACGAAGTACAGAAGCTACAAGGCATACGGGTCCTTGCGGTGGATTTTCTACTCAATATGCTTGCATGTGTGATTTACACGGGGTTCCATATAGAGACGAAGTCGCATGGGTAAGAGAAATTTAAGACCTCGTTACATCCTGAGTAAATTAAGTTTTCTAAGCAATAAATTTACTCTGGATATAATTATAGCTATTCAAATAATATGATGCGGTTTTAGGATGTCGATACGATATACTTATCCCATGATACCCGAGAGCTGAATCTTAGAGACTTTGATCATTTGGAGCAGAAAGATTTGGTGCCAATTATTTCAGCCTTAGAATATAACACATGGTTCACTAAGTTAAGAGCCTCTCACATAAAACTAAGTCACGAACCTTTGGAAAGGCTGCTACATGTGATGCGAAGATCTTTGTCAATTCAAGAAATTTACTTAGACAATCTAGGGTTTAAGTGGTGAGTATCTTTGAATCTAGGAAGTATTTTACATTGCTGATTGATTGAAGTATATAAATGATTTTTCCACATCTTTTATTTCCCTTAATATCTGTTCATTATTTACAGGGATTTTGCTCACAAGTTATCGATAGCTTTGATATCAAATACAAATACTATGCTGCATACTATTGACTTATCGAATAATATGATAGAAGATAAAGGTGAGATATCAATCTTGGACTAAAAGTATAAAGCACATTGTAATACGGTTTTTATTATTTTTTGATTTATGCATTTTTATCACGCTATATTTATAGTAAACCTTATGTCACTGCTTTTGTAAATAATTATTGATGTCTTGAGTTTTTCTTAATTACACTTTTTTTTTCGTACATACTTAATTTACTCCTGATATTCAAATCATTTCAAGCCATTAATTTACAACAAAGAGAGTCGACTCTTTTTCACAAATAAATAATGTGTATAATTTTGCCATAGATATATGATTTCATATTTTATTCATGCAAATCCAATGCTTAAAACGTGACACAATTCCCGTGTTGTTTCCCTCGCATAGATTTGCCACAGCAGTATGGAGCATACTTCCGACAAAAATATTCCACGTCAATTATTCCTCCTACTTATCCAAAACATCTTAAACACAATGAAATAATACTAAAGTTATTACGCTGCTTCTTATAAATGCTGTGTTCATACTTTTATAGGAGCCTCTAGTTTGTGTGGGATAATAGCCAAGTTGATGCAAGGTGTGCACAAATATTATAGTAACTAATTATTATTCATATCACTTTCATTCCTCAAATTTATCTTCTCGTTTTTCTATAAATTTTAATCTTTTTCTTTGTCTTTATAAAGCATGCATATTGAAGTATGGCGCACGTAGTGTCCAGTGGTTATATTCAAAGACATGAGTATAGAGAGCAGGAGCTATCCTCTCAATTCAACAAAATTCACATTTATCATATTTTCAACAATCTTATTACTCGCCTTATTTCATATTATGTTATTCTATACTCATGTCTAGTTCTCTTACTATGTGACTTTCCTTATACATCTTTATTGAAGAAAAATAATCTCCTGTAGGTGCTACACACTTGAGTGGTCTAATGGGCAAACTCCCAAAGGGATTGCAAAAGTTAAATCTTGCCCATTGTGGTCTGACGGGTAAAGGCATCAATCAAATCGCACATGCGTTGAGTCTGAACAGAAGCATGCCGACTAGTCTTCAATACTTGAATCTTTCTGGAAACAGCTTAAAAGATGACGTCAATGTGAGTAGAGTTCAGCGTAAATATACTTCTTTTCACAGAGCTTTCTAAGAGCTAGTAGCTCAATGTATCTCTTTAATACTTTATATATATACAGATCTTATCGAACATGAATAAATTCATACCTTTGTTCTTTGTATCCATTTGTTTCCCAGAATTTGTGCAATTTCTTAGCACAGCCAAACAGCTTGACTCACTTGGACCTTAGCGGCACGGATACAACATTGGAATGTGTAAGTTTTCATTGTTATATATGAAAAATATAAGGTGCGAAATATAGCGCGAAATATTTTTAGTCCCTAGATATGACATCAGGAAACATATATCTACGGAAAAACGTGATGAGTCGAAGCTAGAGCAATGAATTTATTATTTTTCAGCTGTTTGGTGCTCTGCTCAGAGGGTGTGCAACAAATCTTGTCCATTTGAACGTAGCTCGAAATTCATTTACGAGCAAAAAAACCAAAGAAATTCCGCCAAGTTTTAAGCAGTTTTTTACCGCAACTTTGTCTCTAAAGTATATGAATATTTCGTTTTGTAAATTGCCGTTAGAAGGACTGAAACATTTACTACTTGGCTTGGCGTGTAATGAAAGTACAGTTGAATTAGAGTTAGATATGAGCGGAAATAATTTGGGTTCTATGGGTGCCCATGTGCTAGAATCCTGCATTCATGGTGTACGGTGTATATCTTCATTGGATATTTCAGATAGCAGTGAGTATCAGTTTCAAAGATGAGTAAATACGAATAAACTCAGACCCTCATTGAGCTTGGAGATCTCTAGACATTAAAAAATGATCTTTTACAGACATGGACGTAGATTTAGCGCAAGTAATAACTGCTGTGAGCAAAAATAAATCCATCAAACAACTATACATGGGTAGAAATACCACAGGAATGAAAACTAAACACATAGCCGTTGTCATGGACGCATTAGTCACAATGGTGCACGAGGACGATTGTGTCTTGCAGGCTTTACATTTGCCTGACTCTAGACTGAAGGGCGATTTATACAACTTGATTAATGCATTGGGGAGTAACACGTGCCTACATACACTAGACATCAGTGGCAATCAGGTAATTCAGACGAGGAGTTTTGATTTTGCATAAAAAAGTAGCTGAAGACCTAGGGTGGCAATATTTTTTGGAATTTTTTTTTATTTCTTAAAGTTCACACAAGAATTGGTTAGTTTGATGCACTTGAAAAGCCCTCTCTGAATTTCCATATGTTTTTAATTGACCTGAAATTCGGAGAGGGTTCTTAAAGTGCATAAAAACTAACAAATTTTAGTGTGAAGTTTGAGAAAAAAAAAAATCAGTCGATAAAAATATTGCCGTTGTATAGTAAAGACCGATAACTTTGTCTTTCACCTTTGATTTGCTAATGTTTTTAGATCGGTGATCCTGGAGCTCGTCTTCTAGCAAAAGCATTGCAGATAAATAACCATTTGAAAAACATAATTTACGATAGAAACAACATAACGCTTCAGGGATATAGTGACATCGCATATTCGTTAGAAAAGTAAGTTCGAAAGTTTAAATTTGTCTTTTACTCTGTCGGATCTTCATGATTACACGTATTGAGCTTGTCTATATCACCTGCATTATTTTTATTCATGTAAATGGTTTATCAACAGCAACTACAGCGTCAGACACATGCCGTTTCCAATCTTTGATTTGCAACCCTGCATGAAAACGTCTGCTGAGAAGACAGAATTACTCATGAAAAAGATCCAAGACTTGTTGCAAAGAAATGTTACACCGAACAAGTACAGCCATGGTCAAGCTTTCAGGCTACAGCAAGGATTTTTGTTGAGTTCTACCCAACAAATGGTAGACAGATTAGTAGTCCAAACGCAAGATACTATAAAAACTTTAGCTGCGGAAAGCTGTGACGCCAATAATGACATCAACTATGCTACAGGGTTGATTCAAGACGCTGACAATTCGAAAACGGTGAGATTAAACTATTCTACTCTTGCCGTGTATCCGTTATGTCTGAACTTGAAGATTGATCAATACTGAAACTTCATTCTTTTTCTAGCTTCTGCCAAGATTACACGAGGTTGTTACAAGGAGAGATGAAAGTAGTCCAATTGAAATCAAATTGAAGGACACAGCCGATGAGATCCATAGAGTCGTTACTGGGTATTTACAGGTACTAGTACTCAAATTTGACAATATAAGTTTACCATATTTCTTCTATTAAGAATGAATATCGATTTTCTTTGCAATATTGTCGTTTTAATATTTAGGGCTCTAACTTTGAAATATCTTATCTTTTTATTGCCAACTAGTTCAGAGGCAACCCTGAGTGTCATTTTATTCATCGAATCATCTAATATTACAGGATTCTCTGGACAGTATGCTGAAATGCGCGATGGATCAGTGTCCAACCGTTTTGAACCAGACAGTTATCAGAGGGGATGAAAGCGAACCGATTTCAGTTGAATATGACCTCAGAAGCAGTTGTAGGGAGAAGAATCAAATCAGTGCGGAGTTTGTTCATACCACCATCTTTGAACAAGCAGGAACCGATATTATAAACAAAGTGAAGTAAGCTCGCTCACTATTTCTTATTCACTGTTTACAGTGAACAACAATTAAGCTTTCTATTGCAATTATAACAATTCAATCCATTAAAATTCAATAATTTCCTACTACAGAACATAAACCAGTAAAACTATTGTTTATAAAACGTATTGATTATTTTAATGTCGCTTTTTTTGCTCAAAGATATAATATTCAACGAATTGTGAAATTATTAACGACAAACTGATCAGATTTTCGAGATTAGATTACTTTAATACGACGTGATGCGTATCTTAGTATAATTCTATCGTACATATCGCCATAGCGGTCACTTGCCAATCACTCCCTCAGATATTGGGTAGATAAATGCTCCCTCTTATCAGAAGCCATTTCTGTACTATCAGTTATTTGTGCATCACAGTAAGAGATATCAGCAGTAAATAATTTCCAGTGTCTACTTCATCCAACTTTTTTACACGCAAAATTTTTTGCTCAAAAAAAAAACAATTCAACTGACATAAATAATAATAATGGTCTATTTACTGATCGCTGTATCCAAACTCTGACCAGTCATAAACCAGACTTTGGTCTCTACCTATAATCTAACCGAAGGAGTGATTAATTATATCGATGTTTCAAAAAGTTCGGTCTATTCTTCTTGAATTGAAAATATAAATTTACAGAAAGGAACCCAAGTCACAATTTTAGCACTTTTTAACTAACAAGAATTAATCATAGTAGCTTTTATGCTACGCCGTGTAATGGTTTGGAAAACACCGCAGTTAGATGATCTTTTCAAACTTCACTGACTTAGTTCCCTTCTGGCAATAAGCTATTCTGTTATTCTATCGATAAAATATCTTAACACGTGTGTCTTATCGTTAAATTTCTGTTCTAACAGTGAGTTGAACTTGGCTGTGGCAGCTCATGTATCGGACAGAATCACTGATGAAGTGATTGAATCGTTGTCACGGAGCTACAAGACACTGGTGAGTAAAAATTTATAAAAATGTACCCTAAATTATGTTGTGTAATATTATTCACTGTTTATTGAAAACATGTTTTTTTTTTTAATATGAATCTGAATTTCTTCATACCGTTTAAATCGTTTCCACGAATGCCTACAATTCCTGATGAATTTTAATATAATATTTCCCCCCATTTTTTTTTTTTGCACTTGAACTGGTCTTTTTTCTTCAGATTGGTGACGCCGGGTGTAGAACGAGAAGTAGCACACCGGATGTTCTGAGATCAAGCGGGTCTGTCAGTGCTGGAGTAAGTAGCATTGGAGGAGTTTTATTAAAGCCTACTGGTAGAACTAGCCTGGACTCTGAAGAGGAAGGCGCCGCCAGTCTCTCATTTGCTGATACCATCAGTCAACGATCGAGTGATCAATCACCAATGGTAAGCTCGCATTTGTAACTTGAAAAAGCAATGATAATCTCAACTCATGTGCAATGGCGTGATCATTGTAATTATCTGTCGATAAAAGAGGAATAACTAGTGAAATTTTAGTTGTGAAAATGAATGTATATAATGTTTGAAATATTTTGCTTTCTTATCGCTTACCAGAAGCTGGAATATTTGAACTTGGTAAGTATACTGTAGGTGCTTTATTATTAAAGTGATACTTTGAATTCTCATCACATACAAAGAATAAAATGAACATGGCAAAAGGTCAAAGAAATTCTTCATCTTTGTTCATGTCTTCTCTTCCAGGCTACTCCACACTTATCTAATAAACGGAAGAGCTTGCACGGTCGGAAACTGAGGCCAAAATCTGTCGTAGATTCTGTTGAAGGTCTGTCCGCCGATGACATTCCAGATTTGTTGCCGTCGCTGCCTAAGTGTCAGGCAGAAGGTAATTTAGTTATGAGACCCTAAGAATCTACCACTTTATTAGTCTCTCATTTGATCAGTAAAAAAAATAGTAAATATCTTCGAATTATCTAAATCAGGCCATTATGTCAATAATCTGTAATCATTTTTGCCTTTTCTTTTAGCAATATCCGAAAACGAACACTCGTTGACAGAATCTCTTGATTCTGTATCCGAATTGCCAAATACAGTCGGACAACAATTGCAACATTTGGTCAAATCAAGACCTAGAAGAACTAAAACCAGAGCTCCAACAAGACCGATGTTACGTCCCGATCAACTAGCCGATGGTTTGGCGATTGGCGAAGGACTAGACACCTTTTTTAGACCTACTACACCCACAACACCGTTAGTATCTCCGACTAGTGATGATAGGTAAGCTGAAGAACTGTTGAATCAGTGAAATAAAGAGACTTTAAGTAATTGTATGAAATATATGTGTTGAAAATTCTTAGAAATAATCAATTTCCAATTGTTTTCACAGTTCCCTGAACACATTTCCAACTGACGGAAGTCCAAATCTCTCTTTAGCAAGTCATAAAGGTGTAGCCCCCGATGTGAAGATTGACGGTGATAAAAAACAAGGTCGAAGTTCTCCGATGTTGAAAACTTTACTCGAACCAACACCCAGGTCTAGATCGACTGATAATTTGGAGAAATTCTCACCGTTAATTGGTCGGAGATCTCAGGGAGACTCACCTTTGACTGCGTCACCACTTGCTCGAAGAAATACAACAGAAAGTGCTCAGAGTCATGAGAAATATGAAATGAAAAAGGATGTCAGTAGTGGGAGTATTAAAGACGGCTTAATAGATGTCTCGAAAAGAAGTACCCTACCCATTGCTAATTCGACCGGTTCTAAAGATGACGCGAGGAGTTTGATGCACTCGGGAACAACGGGAAGCTTCAGGGAAGGCGGCGTCGATAATGTTAAAAGAAGTATGAATAACAGTACGCAAATTCCGAAAGATCCAGCCTTCGAAAATGGGAGGAAAAATGTACCGTCTGGTAGTCTTGTAGCATCCGTTAAGGAAGATGGAAAAAGGACTGTTATAAATACACTGATTACGTCAGCAACCAAAGAAGTAGATGCGAAAAAGAATATTACAAAACGAATATCTGTTGAGGATAAGCCGTTGAGTCCAGTCATACCTTCGGTCAAACTAAGATCAACCGGGTTCGATTTAAGGAGTCCGACGAATGGAGGGGGCCCAAAAAGTCTCGGAGCTGAAGTCTTGAAGTCACCAATTTTCAAACCAATTCATAAAGGAGAAGGTTCGTCGGCTGGTGATCTTGCCAAAAGTGGAAGTCAGATGAAAAACAAACCAGCACCGCCGACTGCGCCGAAACCAAGACCATGGAGCATGGCTACAGATAGGAAATCTGGTAAAATGAAGCTTTGATAAACATCAGCGCATAGTGTCATCCTAAGTTTATAGACACCTTGAAGGCTTAGTGAACCGAAATAAGTAATCAGGGACTGAAAAGCACATATTTTCTACATTTTTCTAGGCGAATTCAATCTGTTAAGCGACGGCTCAAGTCCTAATACCTCAGCTGGAAACACACCAGATTCTGGTGACGCCTTAGACGAATCAACTGACAGTGGTGTTAGCGGACCGGCGTCTCTTCCACCAACATTATCCGGCAGTAGTACTACGAGTTCGTTGAGTAATACCAGTACAGAAAAAAGATCTGTGAGAGAGCTTGCAGCCAGTTTGAATAAAGTACAGACAGATAAGAAAGAAGATGGTAAGTACAAAGTATGTCAGCCCCTTTTATTTCCGATTTTGAACAAAGGTTAAATTATTGCCAGCTAGGCTGTTACTTGTTATGTATGGCTACATTTTAGCATAAACTAAACGCATGCTGTTATGTCTTTAACTTATGCACCGCACATCTAGGTATAATTGCATTTCTGCTTCAGCCACATATTCGTATTTGTGTTGCCTCCACTAATAGTTTTATTCTTATCTTGTATATATGTTGTATAAAGTGTAAAAACTACTCACAATATTTTGAGAATACCTACAAGGGGATATGATCAGGTGATACCTCGGTACAGAAAAGTTTA
The DNA here is from genome assembly GCA_944452935.1 of Rhogogaster chlorosoma. NCBI lineage: Eukaryota > Metazoa > Arthropoda > Insecta > Hymenoptera > Tenthredinidae > Rhogogaster > Rhogogaster chlorosoma. Next base: position 28,624,290 of record OX101797.1, read on the forward strand.
CGATATTTTAGGATGGATATACTCAACCCAAGTAATAAAATAAGTTTTATTTTTTACAAGTTCTGATAACAATTGATACTATAATATAAACTAATTACATTCTTGATAATCCAGTGCAACACTTCTTGCAGTATATGTCTACTAATCATTGTACATCGTATTACACGCAAGATTTTCTTCATCATTTCACGTCGCTTTACTGTTGAGATAATGCTGTTTCAATTATCGTATGCTAAGTAATTATGGAATTTTTTCAGCGATGTTAAATAACAAGCTTTGTACTCTGGCAGGCTAATTATTTGTCATTATTAATCATTCACAACAAACGGTTTTTTTTATTAATTTTTAAGATATGCCTGTGCATGATTTACCTCATATTCACTAGTTCGGCTGTACATATCATTTTAGAGCATACAGTGCCTGCAGCATGGCGATCAGTGCTTCGACGTTCAGTTGACCCACCAAGTGTACAGGTATTCTATCGTTTTTATGAATTAATTTTCCAAGTTCAAATGTTTTTTACCTAAATATGCCCCAGTATTGATTTTCCATTTCTTGAAAGTTTCTAATTTTACATTATTGTGTAGATCTGATGATATTTATATGGGGCTAACATTATTTGCATTTAGTTAATGCTCGTCAAAATGGTAATATTAAATTTTTTTTAATCAATGATTCCAAAGTTACTAGACATATGTCGTAATTCTTGACAATGTTCGTTCTCAGAGATCTTGGATAGTGAATAGATTGAAATAGATATGATTTTAATGCTTTGTACATTGATCAACTAGAACATAAATCATTAAATTATGATGACAGGTCGTGGAAGTGGAGAAAACGGTTGAAGAGAATCCAGTCAGTTCCAAGCTTCGTCGTACTTCGATATTACGTGACTCGAACTTTAACTATGACAACGATATCGTTGACGTTTAGCAGCAACTAGTAATTAATAACTTAATAATTAATGAACGAAAGTCGAATTGTAATCTTATTAAAACGACGTACCGAATGCGGACATAAATAATTAGTTATTATTATTGTTTAATATAAATATTAGGGTAGTGAAGAAAAATAATTGTCGGATACTAGTGTGATTATTAGTTTCATATTGATTTTTTTCTTCGACTATAACTATTTCTGGTGTATATATACATATACATTTGCCACGAATTCACCTGAATGCAATAGAATGAGATCAGAGGGGAGAAAAACATTTAAGAAAATGAACGTATATTTTATTTATTTATTTATATTCGTTTATCAATAGTATTATAATCAGAAAGTTTACGGGACAGCTGGTGAAATCGTGTTTAAATGTTACACCGTAGATTTTAAGCAAGGAAAAAAATTTTTGAAATCTATATTCGGCATTAACTGGATATGCTATTAAAAGATTTCACTAATTACCTAATAGTACTGTATAATATAATATAAAAATCGAATTTATTCCTTAACTTTAGTTAACGGTCTTAACACAAATTATTGTAAATATGTCAAATTTTCTTCTCTTTTTTTTTCTTTTTCTATTTTTTTTTCTCCTTTATTAAGTTTTTATTAGTCTGACAATCTAAAGATTTAAAAGAAACAATCAATCAGCAACAGAGTATATCTGGGTGTTTAGTATTTATTTTTAATTATTTCTAAGCCTATTATATATTCCATTTCTGCATTTATTGTGCCATATACATAGATCTATACAGCCAGGGTATTTCACGTAAAACTAGTCGTTTTTGGAAGATCGACTTTTCTTATTTGTATTTTCTTTTTTTTTTTTTGGTTTGTTTTTCATAATTTTTAAATCCTCAGCAACGACGAGGATTTTTTTGTATCAAGTTTTCTCACCTCTTACGCGAAAATAAAAGACATGAAATAGCTACGAAAAAGTACAAAGTTCGAGAAAAAAACAAATTGCCGGAAATTTCAACGAGTCTTCAAACTAGTAAGAAGCATCAATCGAAAGATTGAAAGTTCAAGAAAAGCGAGGATTTCTGTTTCTGTTTAGCTGACAAGTTAGGCAGACCGAAAATAGGTTGAAATAGTATGAAACGATGCATTTGAAGAGTCCTAAAAAATCTACGAATGGAAAGCGATTAAGTTTATGAAAAATACCCTACATTTTAATTTTCTACACCCATGGTTCTTATTCAAATTTAACGGCTGGGTCTCAGATTATACACGTGATTCATGATTATTTGATGAACGTCTAGCAGATTTTTACTTATATTATTTATAATGAAAATAATTTTTCAATAAAAATTAGACATGCATTAGATAATTATGTACAGAGTTTCACGACTCTAATAAGAATTAGACCGTTGAAAAAAATAATTTTGAATCACTCTGTCCCGTTGCAATACAAAAGTTAAACAGTTACCAAGGTAACTATTGTTATTTTGCAATAGAGATATTTCCCGTAGGACACATCTGTTCAGAGTCAAGAGTTATTCATGCAGTTTTTATTCTATTGAAAATAATAATCAGAGGGTCATTGAGAAAACTGTACATCATAGATCAGACAGTAGATTGCACTTATCAAATTGAAATAGGTATTCTAAAAAAAATAATAATAATAATAATAAAAAAATAAATAACAATAAACAAGTTAATCAGTAAGGAATTGCCAATGTATCTTTCATCAATGTTACGATGTACGTTATCCAAAATTTTGGGGATGCCAAATTTTTCCATAGTTATTATTACCAATTCCTTGGAAAATATATGCCTAGACATTTCGTAATTGAATTTAGATTTTTATCGAAGTTATTAAGCTAACGAAACAAAAAAAAACAAACAAAAAGAAACACATTGAGGTGCAAATATTTTGATTAATTTACTTATTGTTTCTAATTGTTGAAATTTTTACGAAACTATCGCGTCTGAGATGAAATTAGAGTCAATATTAGTTAAATATATAATTAATAGTTTTCAGTTGTAATTTTGTATCTTTGAATGTTTGTACTGTGCGGTTTATATGCTTTTAACAAAGATAATATCCAGTGGAGTGCCTAAACACTGCAATATCGATTGATAGATAATCAATCGACTCTTTCTCCGAAAACGGCTCTCTTGGATAGTTATTAATTGTAGCTAATAATTAAAAGTACCTATATTGTGTAAGACGTTTTAAAAATACTTCTGTCTACGGTGAAATTCATCAATTTCTTACAAACAGACATTAAATAATTTCTTATGATAATTTCAGTTATAATAACGTCAGGCCATCACTTTTTAAGAAAACTGACTCGACTCGATCGATTGACACCCTTCTCTGATTACTTCCTACTTCGAGTGATACCTTCATGATGAATAATAATTTCAGTTCTTTGCACACTGCAGAAAAATTTCAAACAATACATTCGCATCGATTTGATTATATTTTCATCATTTCTCACAAAGTTTAAACGAATAATTTGTATATCAGTGCCCGAATGTGATGTATGTGAATTTAATTAAACAGTGCATCTCTCACTTGTTACAATTACAAATATCCGTAAATTGATCAAATAGAACCAGACTATATTTACTATGGGATCGGAGCAAACGCCGCAGTGCATATTAAACTGTATAAGGAAATTGTGGGATGGAAATTTTTATTTGCAGATGATGAAAACTTTTCCAGGAAATGTATAAAAACATTTGAAATACCTTATACCATTGTTTGACTCGAATCTGTGGAGTTTTAGGGTCTATCAAATACGAAATTTTCCACATGCAATATAAGTGATCAAGAATTTAATCATACAACTTTTTGTGTTATTTCAAAAATCAAGCGTTTTCCGTACGAATATTATGAAAGATTCTAAAAGATGTATAAAAGATTTCACCTACCCTTTGTACAATAATCTGGAGATTTAAAATTAGCTATATCAAATTGAAATGTGATGAGAAATTTGTTGAGAGTTTCTCACGTCATTTAAAATCAATACACGTGTGACAGGAGATTACGTGATGTTATACAATTGGTATTTCTGATATAAACGCATAGTTCGAAAAACAATATAAAAATATAAATAAAAAATAAAACTAAAAGACAAGGATATTTATAACTAATTTTGTTAAACATCATGTACATACATGAAAATCTGTGAAATTATTTCCTAATTCTAGCTTCACGAACATCTGTCGCCAGTTAGTCAACAACTGCATAATATACAAGGTTGTGAATGAAGAGATAATTTGATTAAATTAAAGATATAAGAATTATTCGTACAGGTCTGTATATAACGTGAAACCTTATTTGGTATAATGGTAGTATAATAATGACTTACCAGAACTATATATTTAAGTATAATATTTAAATGTTTACTTTATTAACGAAATGATTATTGATTGCGAAGCTGAGAGTTCTCAAAAAGAACACATTCTATTACAGAGAGACGAAAATTAAGATGTAAAACGGCTATATATGGAAGAAAGAAAGAAAGACAGAAAACAAAAATACTGTTTCGAAACGCCCAGGTCTTTTTATCTATCGGATGTCTTACCATTAATTACTTTGTGCCTCGATATAATCATATTGTTTTTTTTTTTTTAGAATCATTTTATTGCAGATAATCTGACGTACTCGTTGAAACAACAAAATCTTTGATGATATGCAGTTGAATTTGAAAATTGTAAATCTGATGAAACAATACTGTGACATTCCATGTGCTATGGTGTATCAATCATTGAACTATACTGAATTTATGTAACAAGTAACAAGACAGGTAATTTTCATCGGGTACGAATCCTTCCATAACGATATTGCCACATTCATACATGATATTATCTATATTGAATCAGATTGAAAACTAATTGCGAATATAATTGTATAATTTAACAGTAACTTACGAATGACATTCGCATAGTTAAGCCGAGTCAGTATATATGATAAAGGGTAGATTATTATAAGAGAATAGAAAAGAAAAGAAGAAAAAGAAAAAAAAAAAAAACAGTTCATAAATTTACTGATATTAGTTAATTACTAAAAAAAAATCTTGTATATATTCTAACTCGCTCTAGTACATTCCCTGTATTTACGTCACGCTATATTTAAGGGGTGATCTCGCTCAAGCGGGATATTTTATCACGGGTCACAACGTTTAATGCCTCTTTAATTTACGGGTTTAATATTTTATTGTAACATCGGTGAACAAAGAGCGAAAGGCTATCAAATTTATTGCGATGTTCTCTTGGAAATACCCCAGCGTACACATACCTATATATTACATCCCCTGTGTCCGAAAAGTGTTTTCTTCTTCTTTTTATTTCTTTTATCTTATTTTACATTGGGAAAGTTGTACAATTCAAAAATGTGCAGAAAAGTGTCCAGCTTGAGCCAGAATACCTCGTAATATTACTACCTAATATCGCAGTATAATCAATCAAGAAAATAAAGACTCAAACATAAATAATTAATGCTTGAATCATATTTTACCCTAATGCAATAAGTGGAACTGTGGTTATTTCATGTGTGATGAAAATTTCAGGATTCAGGATTATGAAATCAAATTAAACAATATTCGAGAGCATTGATGGATTACAAGAGCGTAACACCCTTTACCGGAGATCAGCTTAATGACTGTTTCATTATCGGTATTCATCTGTATGCTGTAATAAAATTATTCAAAGAAATTTGCAGGAAAAATCGGAGAATACGACTTCGAGCGAAATGAAGAAAATATAGGAAAAGTATTTTGAATTTGTTTATCTATTCCTTTGCATGTAATATTTTTTAGATGGATAAAAGAAGAGAAGTAGTTCTATATTTTTATTCTGTTGTGTGTTAGAAAAAAAGATTGATTTTCTTTCAGGTATAATAATATCGTGTGATCATCGAAGTTAGAATTTTCCTAAACTTTTTGAAACCGTTTAAAGCCGAGTATTTTTTTATTTCAAGCTCCTTTTTTTCAGTCTTCGACTTGCTAGCAAGGTAAAATTCGCAGAAAAATTGTCCAAATAGAGTTTCCGGAAAATGTAAGACTGGCAGTTGAACAGTTTCATTCGATTTATTCGAGTGAAATTGAAAGTATGCGGTCGTGAAATAAACTGTATGCGATTTTTCCGAAAATCTCGCCATCGGTTTAAACCGAAATTCTTCGAAAACGCGATTTTCTTCTGAAGTAGAAAAAAAACTACAAAAGATAAATCCAAAAATGTTGTGATAAATCATTTCATTTGGCGTAATTCTGACATCACAGAGCATCAAATTTATCCGCGAAGGATTTCTCTGAAAAATGTGCTTCCTTTTTTCCGACACTATTAAATCGCGGTTACGAAAAATGACAAAAAAAAAAAAAAAATTCATCAAAATTTAGTCTCCACACTTTTTGATAAATAATGGTAACATTCTCTATGAAAATATTTCTCCTACCCAGTAAACAGAAACGAATTTAGTATGTGAAAAACGGATTGAAACAAATTCAATAGAATTCGACAGAATTTTGTGCTAATTCTTTTTGATTTTTTTCAATTATTTTCAATTCGTCTTAATTCCATTTTTCACATATTTAATTCCTTTTGATTGGTTCTAGTTTTACTGGGTACCTTCTAATAAATAATAGAAATATTCTGGTGCCTCACTCAAAACATCTTTCTGTATTACAGGTATAATGCACTAGCCCCTAGCATTTGCCTACGATATTGACTATGAAGCGTTAAACAGCCCCATAATTTATGATCAAACATTATACTGGTAGTAATTGCGCGATCACTGTCTCATACGTTTACCTTCCGGAGAATGTTTAATAGACCGTATATCATACTGAAAGTTATACCGAAACCCTAAGAACCTTTATAGTAGCTCTATTAAACTTCAAGGCAATTATATAATACCAAAATCTTTCAAATCTCAGGTATATGTTCCTCAAAGATTATTGACAATCATTAACCAACTGTCAACTCCACGATCAAATAGTAATCATCAATAATCTTTGGACGAGTGGTGAAGCCGCCAATTAATTGATCGACTATTAAACGATAAGGGGTTCTTCTGCATGAGGAGATGCAGCAGTTATTTACGTTATCCGTATTACCCTAACAGACTGCATTCATGTCCCATATATTTACAAGATTTCATGAGGCATGCTTGCAGGTACTAATTATAGCTTTATTTTCTGGTTTCCCACTATGCTAGACTAGCTCTACGTTTTTCTATTCCAGCTTCGTTTTATAGCCTATTTATACCGAACACAATTCTCTGGCAAGCACTGCTCTTCACTCAGTGGTATTTCACATTGAACGCGCTTGAGTAGAAGAGCAGTAACATGTCAAAGGGCAATTAAGAAGTCGGAAATGGCAGCGAGTGCAGTAAACTCTTTAATTTATCGCAGAAGCATTAAGATGAGCGATTGGGATTAGGGTATAGTAAACTTTCTGATACTATGTGGTCTGTGCACTAAATTTATACGCATTCCCTGCAGTTATCGGTCTCGCCTGTAACACTGACTTAGAAAATGTCCAAACAAATCTTGTTAAAAGCCCATTGAGCTTATTCAGACCCAGTGAGAGCAGGTCTCAAAATTTGTAGAAAAAAAGAGCGCTTTCTAGCTGCACCGAGTGGCGAAGGATTAGGGGTAAAATTTTTCCCACCTTTGGCAATAAATTAAATTTCAAATCCTCCGAATTATATCTTTTGGGAGTGAAGAAAGCGGCTGCCCATCCGAGCTTCAAGGTATAAAAAATAAAGGATATACTCATGAATTCAATCCTGTAGGCCTCTTCGTGTCTCTTGAGAGAGGCTGATTATACAGTTGTGGGATTTATTATTTGTGAGATGTCTATACAGCGTACAATGGTTTCAGATAACATTTCGACAAGATCGCAGATTCAGGAAATCTGGCGAAAAGAGTGCTGCTGCTGCTACCATTCGTTACATTTTTCAGCCTCACATCGTTAAATTACTAATTGTCAATCAATGTCGTGATCCGTAGAGTCCGGGGTTATACAGGTCTCTCGTTATACTTTCAGAAACTTTTTTCATACATCAAAAGTCGAGACGATGCGATGAAAATGAAAGAAAAGGGGCAGAATGTTCGCTCTGTTATACACGCCATCACTGATCTATCATTTTTGTATGCCGACAAGTAGTCATACAAATGGGGGAACATAATAATTATATATCGAGTGGCCAGTCAACTTCGACCTAATTATAGGTGCGAACGCGATATCAGCTCATCGAAATCTTACATCATATCTTGTCGGTTGGCATATGTCAAAGCGATGTCTTATCAATTATTTACACGGTGATATCTTGTGTAAATCGACAAATGCTCCCTTGACTAATGCCTTATCATAGACTATGATATTTAAGTGGAGGAAATTCTTTCGTTGGGGATGTTTTTTAGTTCCTCGTTGATTTGTTAATCAGATAACACAGTCTTCCAGTTAAAATCAATGATTGGAAGGGAAATTAAATGTGCAGAGTTATATAGCTAGCCGTAGAAAGAGAGAATACATAATTGAGGGAAAAATTGCGGGGATCACGGAAATTACAAGAAAGGAAGTGAATCAACTGAGAAAACGGTGTAATTGGGGGTAGCTTGAGGGGAAAAATGAACTCGGTAATGCACCTTCCGTTTTCGAGGGAAATGAAGTTTAACCCGCGAAGTAATGAGCGAATTGTTTCTTGTCCAGGTTGCGAATTTGATATGGAAAGACAGCTAATTCACAGAAGAAGTGACATGGACTACGATTCAAAGGCTGAATAGAAAAGTCGGGATAATCTGGAAAAAAGGTAGCTAATTTTCAAATGCACAATATATTCGTTCCATTATTCGCACATATATCCGTTTGCTATGTGTTTTCATCCATTGCATATACAACCCTGAACGTTTCATGTCAGAATTTCTGTAATTACACAATAGGTAGGATACATGAAAAGCAATAATGTTCGAGCTAATCGAAGTAAAAAGAGAATGTATAGGTCGATTCATCCCCCGTTTCGATCCACCTTTTCGATTGATGTTGAGTTAAACAGTGTTCATTCGAATTAAATGAGAAATACTTGGAAGCCACTGATTTTCTCGACTATGAATAGCTTTGATTAATTCAGCGAACCCGGTGCTTTTATGCGAAGCTCATAGCTTGTGATTATAAGACGTTTTCTCCCGACCTGGTGAAAGACTTTGCTTGAGATACATCTACTCAGTTTTTTTTGGTTTTGAAACTGAAAGCTAAGATAACGATTTCCGACTGAATACCATCGCAAAGTTTGAATGGAAAGGAGCGGTGCAAAGGTGACCATTAATGGGAATGAAATTTGCATGAAACTTTTTATCAAGAAAATTATTATATGTACACGTCTCATTTTTAATATGCATAGAATCCCACCGCGCAGTTAGTACCCAAAAAACCGATGCCTCTGGGGCGTGAAAGTCTCTCAGTCTAATCCTGTCGGAATCAGTGAAAAATATTACTCATAAATCCAAAAGCTATAGCTTATTTGATAGCATTTCCGTTATGGGTAACTGGCTGGTTAAAATTATGTCGCAAATTACTATAGAATATGATATAGTCCTGCACTTATAACATATTAGCGAGGTGCATGCGTTGTATTAAAACGAGGTGCCGATAAATTTCATCAGCTTTCAGAATACGTGTTTCAGTTTTACTTCGTTTAAATATTTGGCTACGCTCCTACCTCTGCTAATTAATTTTATTGAAATTTGCGTATCAAAAGTTTGTTATAAAATTGAAGAAACTAGCTCACATAATTACAAAATTGTATAACGTGATTGGAAAATAGTTTAAACTCATTGAATCATCAATGAATAAATTCAATCTTGAGTGTAAACGGTTCAAGATGACTCCGAACTTCGAACAAATGCTGACCGCTACATGCCATACGTTGTAATGGGAATCTATTGATCCTGAAAATCCGCGTGATTGATGTTCGACGAAGATTTTGAAATTTTGAAAAGCGTTCGACGAATTTCAACAAAAAAGCCAGGTCCCACCGAGATTTGAACTCGGATCGCTGGATTCAGAGTCCAGAGTGCTAACCATTACACCATGGAACCTATCTCATGTTAAGAAATTCGTTATTTATCCTGCCCTAAGGGATGACAACCCTACACGAAAATGCTAATTTTGTCGCCATGGCTCCTGGTGCCTTTGCTCATTAATATAATTTCACCAGTTACCTTGGGATGGGTGAAAATTATAGAGTTGAGTCGTTAAAATTTAACAGGATGGTTTATTATATGCTAGAGTATATGGAAATGCATGCACCTAGCTGTAATTAAGAACAGGTGTATTAATCACTTGGAAATTCAGGGTTTTAAACGAATACTGTGATTCGTAGAAATTTCTTTCTCTATTCAAACCGGAAATAGCAAATATTGAAAACACTATTGGATGCGATAAAACCGGGTAATAGTTTCGATTTTCACGTAGTTGTATGGCGGTATAAATCGATGCCGGATTGTTATAGCAACAGCAAAAGGTTCGATGCAAGTATAAGATAAGTGTCACGCATATCCTCAGCGTTTCATTTATACAGAGATATTCAGAACATAGGAATCAGCCTCGAGAACCTAAACTGTTAGTAATTAATTTTCATCCGTTTTCATTTATAATCGAATAACTTTCATGTTTTGTCAAACGATGATTCAATTTTTGTTCACTATAACCGTCCGGGAATCTTGGAGAAAACTCGCAACCTATCGAACATAGATCTTTGCGGTTCAAAAGTTCGCAATTTTCAATTACTTGCAATGCGATCTAGAACTCCCGCAAAGAAAATCTAACCATTGCCAGTCTCACGATCGTGCGATTGTCAGGAGAAAAGTGTTTCGAGACCACTTGTGTCACCACTATAAAATGTGTCACGAATATGAATGTCACCAGCGTAATGTACGTCAGATGGCTTTTATTTCCTTGGGGATAAAAAGTTCGGCATAGGGTGGTGCTCTCTGCCTAGGGTGCAACAATCGATAGACGAACGTGGGGTAAATTTGAATTTTCTTTCTCCTTTTGGTATATCCGGAAATTCACGCTCCATTCATCAGCAGGACATTGCTAATATAATGTTTATAGCGAAAAAAATCGCCACGCGAAAATTGATTCGTTACATCAACATCATTTTGATATCCAGATAAGTCGATGTTTATGTTATCAGACAGCGAACCTGAGCACGAACGTATGCAATGAAATAACATATTACGAACTTGCAATATTCTTGATTAAACTCTAACAAGTAACAATCATCTCGAATCGTCTACAAGAAAATGATACAATTTCATTCGTTATGTCTATTAGCTCAGTAGTCATTTACTGTCGTAAGTGGAGTGATCGGGAAAACACTGGACACTCCAACGTGTATACGAACGTTGATTGTTCTCGTATCTTTCACGCACAGCGAGGGATATTTCCCAGTTTAATAATACTCTCAGTCGATGATAGATACGGTTACAATATATGATCGAAGTGTTATTTTCATCTAATTGATTTCACGGTTCAATATTCTTTCGTCTTACCGTAAGGCTGCTAGGTCTAATAATCGAAAAATAATTACAGGGACTTTATGTGATGTTTCTTCCTCGAGCAGTTAGACTGTAAAGTACCGTATCTATTCATCACTCGATCATATGTTCGTGGAATTATAATTCAGACGAATAAAATCTCGACTAGAGCGGCAATTAGACCAAAGTTGGTGAAGCTGGATCGCAAGGTTTCTAACAATTTGATTTTACTTGAAAGGAGAAAAAAAAATACATATTTCCGAGGTCGAAGGATCGATTGAAACTGAGAATGCTTCCGGATTTTGATCATGATAATAAATTTATAAAAAAAAATTCAGACTCAGGTCAGACTCGGAATGAAAAGCATTACGTTTACGCATTGCGTGCATTCATATCGAACGAAGGGCGTGGATGTCTGCCCAGTTCCTTGCCAAGCTTTCCTTAACATTCGCTCTGCAGAGCGGGGCATTTGAAATGTGTACAAAGGTTGGAATAATAGAAACGATTCGCGAGGATTTGGGCACCTGCGAATACCAGGTGTTGCAAAATGGGCGGTTTATAGTCGGCAGAAGTTGCCACGTATATTGCCTGCAGGGGTGTGTTTTTGATTATGGGTCAAGAAATCGCCGGGCCACGTACATTCGGGCAGTAATTTCAGTGGGTTAATTGCTGGTAAATAATCGTCGACAAAGTTTCGGAGGGTTGTGTTGCCGCGTAGATTTCAAGAGAAATTATACCTGTTTTCAGGTATAAACGTACAGCGAAAGGAATGCTCCTAAGCATCTCCTTTGCGCAGCTTTTCTCTTCATTGTTTCACGACTACTTGACCTTTATATTCACATTATGGAGACCGAAGACTTTCGTGCGAATTACAATTTATTATTGTATCCTCGCGTCTACTGCATGTAGGCAGATAAGTTCTCTATTACACGTTCGGATGATCAGGCGTGAGGACGATGTGACGAAAAAACTTCACGAAAATGTGCAATCATTTAGAAAATCGATTGATCTGATTTATTCAAACCATGTGAATTCATCAGACAAGACGAACCAAATTAGTGCACATTAAATACAAGTGTCTCTAACTGAAGCAAGATTCTTCCTCCATTCGAGCGTGCAGACCTCAGAAAGACTGAAAGAAACCGAAAAGAACATTCTGATCTGATTTATCATGAAGTCTTGAATCTCTGTCAGAAAAGTGAATCTTATCTGCTACGAAATTCGGGAACCAGTGAGAATCTTTTGAACTATTAAGTTACACGAAATTCGAGCACAAGAGGATTTTACTCCGTGGTATAATGACGAAAGAACGGAAATTAGTACCGTTCTTGTAGGTATTACTGAGAAAACATAGGAAAGCTCTGTATAGAAGATTTGTGATTACTTCCTGACGATGGACGTTGGGATGAAGGGAAAAATGAGGGAGTATAAAAGACCTCGGTCGATCTTGTGATTCCTTTGTACAAACATACGATTATTATTACCTATTCACGAATATTCTGGATATCTTACGACTGTTCTATTTGGTATACTGATTAAAGCTGCAAGACGTATCATTCCATGATGAGATTGAGACAGAATTTGTCATAATAGTTTGACTAATTATTTTCCACTCTTTTGTCATTCGATTCTTTTCCTAACGCCAAGACTTTTGAAATCGGAATAGTTTACTCGGGTATCCCATTATTTTTTGATTTCAGTGTAGTATCTCTTCGACAAAGTGCAAGATATTCTCACTATCTTGTCTATAGAACTATAATACATTACAAATTGCGAGTCTAGTCGCAGGTAACTCTGACGTTGCGAATTATGACACCTGTACCAATCTACTCCTCTGCTCACGATCAGCAAGCCCCGGTCTTTCCTAGATGGAAATCAATTTTCTCTTGAAACAGTGTGGCTTTCCCTCGCAACAAAATGCCCCAGACCATATTTCAAACTAAATTGTAGGCGTTATTAACTCCACTGACAATAATATAATTGGGTCTTACCAGGAGGTTAACAACGACTCCCAAGGGATAGAAGTAGAAATTTACTTTTCCCTTACGCTGTGTGCTCGTAAACTCTTAGTAACTGATACATCGTATGACGTATCGTATAGCCCGGAAATCTTGTCAAATTACCCTCGTATCATCAACGAATTATATTGGATATATTGGCGTAGTCTCAGATTTTCTAATTTCCATGGAATTCACATTGTGCCAACTTGCCTCTGTGACATCTGGTCATCTCGGTCTCCCCTGGTGTACCGCATCATTTATTCAGGCACGTAATTTGCGATAAAATGCGTCCTTGGTGGCACAGTTAAAATGTTCTGTTTGATGAATGAGCGAAAATTGCCATGGTTTACAGCTGAATTTTTAGTATCTAACGACCGTCGCTAATTTCGCACTTTCGCAATTCCGATTGAGGAGCTATGGCCGTTATTCGACGATTGAAACGCCCTTAAATTATCACTGACAACTACTGCAGAGTCGTTCAGTGTCTCGCCTCCGTAATGCAAAACCGCTAAAGATTGAGGAAGAAATTTGCAGCCTGTTCGTTCGCGAGACACTTGCCATTTTAAACATCGGAAAAAGGGGGAAAAACTTGGGGCGTCAAAAGACAGAAGACGGGCAGAGCGATGGGGACAGAAACGGAGAAAGAGAAGAGCTTTCGTAAAGACCCAGAAGATGAGAGTAGAGAAAAGGCGCGAGAGTCGATGCCTCATCTTGACGCCAGAAATAGACTGCAACCACTACAAGTCAAAAATATCCATACGGCCAGAGCTATTCTCAAAGCTCAGACGAGGAATTGTATTTTCTTATGTCTTAATTGTACCAACAAGGCTAACTTTGGAGTTATTTCCATTTTTTATAACAGCTGTGTCAGAACTCAGATGGACCAGAACTCAGAAGTGCGAAGACTTTCGTTTTACTCGCAATATCTTAGGCCCAGATTAAATATAATTAGCAAGCAATTAATTAGCGATAAATATGGGGACGTCTTATAGCTAGTAAATATTCTGGGTTAATAGTCTTTATTCTTAGAGCTATATGCTGCAGCTACGCCCAAGTTCGAATGAGTTCTCATTTAATTATGTTAAAAAGTAGTTGACGTAATTTCTTGGCCGGAACTTTAATTGAATAAAATAACGAAGTAGACATCTACTTATGAATTCTATCAAAAAGTTTCGCCGAATTTAATGGGTTCACTGGCTCTGTCACAGGCCGAAACTGAAAGCTACAGGAATTGTCGTGGAATTTCAACGATGGACCCACTCGTCGAACTCGCAAGTTCTTTATGAAGAGGCTTATGAAAATACATCGATAATTTCATAAAAGAGAGGGAAAGAAAGAATGGGAAAACGGGTGAGTGTTTTGCGTCAAGAAACTGAAATCAATGTTTTTATACGAATATAATGTGCTTTACAAAGAACATTTATGTCAGTGATGTGCGGAAAAAATTGTATAGGTATCTCCACAGCAATACTTCCTACGCTTTGCCTTAGTTTACACAAATCTTTCGATTCGGATCAATTCGTATTGGGAAGAGTGTGATTCTGGGCTATTTACGGAATCGCGAAATAGTCAAATCACCGTTGACTCATGTGAAAATTTATTTAACTTAGGAAATTTCTGGCAATACAAAATATACGATCGTGAGAGTGAATCTGTAGACGATGAAGTGGCTCTTAGACCGTGAAATTTCACCACCAATATAATATACGGCTTATGCTTTCCTTGAATTTCGCATATTTTCCGAAACAGAATTCGTGGAAATAATTGCAGTAAAATCGATTGGGTTTTCCTCCCCGCGACTAAATCCACGAATAAATATCACGACTTTATTAGATGCTCCGATCCAATCGCCTCGCAATTATGGGGTTCGATAATTTATTAGTGGCCAACCGCAGGTGCAAATTGTTTTGATAGCATGACGGAGTTCCTTTCAGATATGAAACTCCCACTCGTGTCTATATTATTCACTTCAGAATCTCATGCAGCTCCCTAATACGACTCATCAGAGTTTATATGCCTCGATTAATTATTTCTTATCGATACGTATATATGTACATTAGGGTGATTCAAAAAAAAGCAATATTTTTTTTTTTCTTCCAAACAGGCTCAAAAGTTTCGTTTTGATGTCAAAATAGGCCTGTCAAAATTTGAGCTCTTAATATTAATATTAAGAGTGTCCTCATCGCACTTTTCTATTTTCCATAAGAATAACACGGGAAAAATCATTTTTGCTTATTCTGATTTTTGTACGCCACAAAGGACTGCTCAAACAGTAAATCGCTATACATATTCTTGTAGAGAATTGAACGCTCTACAAAAAAGGTCTCTTGGTCTTTTTCGATAAATCTAACCGTTTTGAAGTTTCTTTAGCGATTTTGGTCATTTAATGGAAAGACTAACTTTGAAACGGGTAGATTTATCGAAAAAGACCAAGAGACCTTTTTTGTAGAGCGTTCAATTCTCTACAAGAATATGTATAGCGATTTACTGTTTGAGCAGTCCTTTGTGGCGTACAAAAATCAGAATAAACAAAAATGATTTTTCCCGTGTTATTCTTATGGAAAATAGAAAAGTGCGATGAGGACACTCTTAATATTAATATTAAGAGCTCAAATTTTGACAGGCCTATTTTGACATCAAAACGAAACTTTTGAGCCTGTTTGGAAGAGAAAAAAAAATATTGCTTTTTTTTGAATCACCCTAATGTACATACATGAAATAAATTTAAGAAGATATTTATGAAGAATTTGAATCTTGATGCGCGTGCGTTTCTGGTTTCTTCGCATTTCTTTGAACGAAACCTCTCGATGCACTTCCTAAACCACGATTTAGTCTCAGAGATCAACGGTGTGTTGAGTATCCCGGATATAGCGTGGCAATGTGTGTTTAGCTGGCTGATTGCCAGGGGTTGAACGAAGTACGCCGAATGAACACGACGCCCGGCGTCGCGACGCCGGTATATCTCGGTCTTGCGCCGCGTCGTTCAATTTCAGTATGTCGCGAAACGTAACGCGGTCTTCCTCGTGGAATGGTGTTCGCCGTTTTAATTCTTGACTGAAACAACAACAAAAAAAAACTTTATACAAGTTTATCGTGACATGTGAGATAAAGATTCCAAAAAAAAAGATCCAAAAACAAAAAAAAAAAAACTTTCAATCGTACCTACACATTAGAAATTGTCTTTTTTTTTCTTTTCTTTTTTTTTTTCAAATATCTGCATGTACTCCATAAGTGACGTTATATTCGTTTAACAAAAATCTGATAATCCGTGCCAATATTATTATCATAATATAAAAAAATTATGCACATTTCACGTTGTCATCTCTCCTAATAATATTTCCGAATTCTAAAATCGTATGGTTTATTTTTTTTTCTCCATTGAAATGAGATTTTTGGGAGAATTCAATCAAAATTAATTGAAGTAGGTACAAGTATAGATGAAAATGATCGAGATAGAAGAGGTTCGCGACAGTAAAGACTATACGGCTATTTCGGGGTAAAGATTTTCGCACCCGTCCCTTCGTATAATATCATGCAAAATTTATATTTATTTTTTATTTTTTGTTTGTTTGTTTGAAAATTATCGTCAAAAGTTGACCTTAAGGGAAGTTTCCTTCTTGTTTTACGACTATTTCCCATAGGAACCTTGCGGTAGCTACGGTCGCGGAGTTTTCGCACGTATGCAAAGTGTAGACTTCTATATTTCTATATATATATATATTCGTAGTGTAGTGGGCGAGTAGGGTATGTATGTACACATTATTGCATACAGTTGGTGAACTTTATTGTGTACTGTAAAAGCAAACAGACGTAGCGTTATAGGGAGACTCTAGAATTAATTGTAAGCTTGAAAATAGAGAGAGAGAGAGTTGTCAAAACTAACAATAAGCGTCATCCGCGTTCGAGATACTCGATGATGAAATGAATTACGTGGTATAATGTTGTTTGATCAAACTCCAAACTTACGATTCGCTTATTTTCGAGGAAAAAGAACCAAAATAATTATTAAGCCTTGAGTCAACAGAGGGCGGTAAATAAGTTGGCAAGAACTTTTTTCTCTTCTTCTTCTTTTTCTTTTTCTTCATCTTATATCTACCGTACGCAACAAATCTGTCTAGGTTTGAAAATAAACTTCTGATTCAGAAAAGCAAACCGAACCTTAACACAAAAATTATGTAGATTATGACGTCACTGGCTGTCGAGTATCCGAGTATCTAAATAAATTTTCTAGTATTTCACGTTTGTCCAAATCATTCGATACTCTTCCTTCTCGATCTCGATAAATCTCCATGTGATAATCTCTACGAGTAATAAATTGGAAATTGAAAAGAAAACAGATCCCTATGAATGTATTAAAATTTTCAGAAAACCGGTTACAACAGTACCTATACATGAAAATAAAATCGTGACAGAAATCTCGGTCGTTCATTTGTTAAGAAAAATTCTTAATTTGACGCGTTATTAAACCTCGTGCCAGAGGTGGTTTAATAAACTGTATAAAAACTTGATCAAAGTGAGGCGAAACGCGTCAGTAAAGCACCACCGCTCTAAAGCGGAAAACGTCGAATTGGCCATGGCCGATGACGTCCTCCAAAGAAAGGGCCGGTCAGCCTCGATCTGTGCGCCCGGTTTCTCCAGCATGGAACAAATGCTGGGCGCTATACCTCCCTCGGGGGTTAAGGAAGGGTATGGTGGCAATGGTGGTGGTGGTACCAATAGTGGTGGCAGCGGTAATGGAAACGGGGGTGGGACGCCGGAGAATAGTACACCGACCAGAAGACGTAGACCTGCGACAAGATCTCAGAGCGCGAGAGTTTCCGGCGCTAATAAAAGCATCAGACGAAGAGCTGCAGCGCAAGGTATGATGATGATCTCTAGTTTTCACGTGGGTATCGTAAAGTGGAATTACATTGATAGAATGATATGTCGAGCCGAAATGATCGCAAGGAAGTATGTATGTACTGCAAAAGAGGAGATAGGTATGCGGTATCAGAGGAATTGTTTTGGCTGTTCGAAACCGACTTATGATAATCCTAGACGATCCAATATACGATAAATTCTCTCGTCTCTTTAGCACAAATCCGCGACTATACTCTCGTTGCTGTCAGCAGTCTTCGCTTAACCCCTCGTAAACGTGACTTTATCGAAGGATGGCTTATCCCTGTGATAAATAAGTTTAAAAGAGACCAAGCAAGATTAAGTTTCTCAATTTTACTTCGCTTTTTTTGCATCAAATTCTTCTCTGTATCAAATCTTAGTACCTCTGAGATATACGCTTTCGATTTTGCTTCGTCCCTTTCGCGGTTAGTATAATGATTGTTTTTTTACGCAGTCATCGTTCGGAAATTTATTAGTTTGTCTCGTCTCGCCCCGTTGCTTCAACGAACTAACTGTTCTTCTTCACAAGTAAATAACAGTTTTCCCTTTATTATAATCGCGGTTCGATAAATTTTAGGTATACATTTTCCGCTAAGAAATTACTGCGAAAGAATTTTTCGACAGATTCTTCAATGCTTCTCAAAAGTCGGGAGAACAATTCTGGTTTTGTATTCGCAAAAATTATAGAAACGTAGGATAGATGAATTCCTATGAATTCCCTTCCGAGCTACGGGGGTGAAATTTCAAATCTGAATCGTCATCGGCGCTAAGGCTCTGCCATTGTATTCCGAGACAGACTAACTCGTAGTTAGTTCATCAAAACTGGATAATTCCTCATTTCTGGTCCCCTCAAAAATGCGTAACTTTTGTCCAGAAGTCCTTAAAGCATTTTGAAAAGCAAGAGATAATCTTGGGAGTATAGATCACGATGTGGCATGGCCGTTACCAAGCGGAGGAAAATTCTCGTTACTTGATGGAATTCTTTTACGACAATGCAGTGCTCAGATATAAACCCATTCCGCTGGGCGTGGATAAATCCACTCATCCTTCAGAGCGCATACGAGCCACTACACAGATCCTCGATATATTAGTCCTGGTGGCTGTTGTAAAGGCTTCGATTTCAAGAATGGCGAGTAGTTCATCGGCAATACGTCCAATACTCGAGTCCGCTTTAATTATTTGCTCGCGATATTAAAATCACGTTCAATTCCAAAAAATGTATGTTATATACGTACCTACGTGATATGTGAGTTCGTTAAGAGCACAGCACGTCACGGTGTATAAAAAGCTGCTGTTTAAATGATCTACCCCTGCTTCTGCGAGAAGGAAAAATTCTAGACTGACAATTAGTGCTTTCAGCGAACGCCTGAGTGACACAGTTAATCCCATGTACCACTAGAGTAAATCCAGACGAATTTCCTGACTGTTGAGTAAACTGCAAATTACCGTCAGTCACGCTGTGCTCATGCATGCTGTGCCTGTATTTACGCGTTTTCCTAATTTGACAGCGTACATTGCGCTTTATATGACATACACAGGTATACAGCACGTGCAGTATACCTGCGCACACGCATTTATGGTCGAAAACATGACGCTGCAGTGACATCAATTATAGTTGTGCCAAACTTTGTCCAATAAAGTACCATACGGCTGCTGACAACGAGTTAACAATATCATAGTGTTCTCGTGACGTTCGAAGTTCTGACCACGACATTCGGTCCGTGCTTTCAAAGCTCGAAGTAGGTACTGGTGTGAGAATATCGTAAACGTTGAGTGCTACTGGTAATATACTCACAGCACGATATCTTATCTTCGTGGTATGCTTTAGGAATGAAAATAGCGTTTTTTATGAAAAGAGAAAAAGGTATTCAGATATCAAGAATCAGAAGTAAAACGAAAGCTGTAGTGCCTTGGATGATGGATTCTTTTCCAATCTTCGACGTCTGGTTCGGGGCTTTCAATTTAGCATTAGAGAAAAGTTTTTGAAACTTGTTGTATACGTGAGTATATGAGCTTTCCATTTGTGTAACCCGGAAGTTCTGAGAAATGTACGAAATCATGTCACGATTCGAATACCTTCAACGTTTAAATAGGATCTGACCTATCGTTAGGCAATTGCATGCTCGGCCAGACAGCCTGGTCAAACTTAAATGTTTTAAATAAAGGCGAAGAAATTTTCTTGAACTTCCAGAATCCGAAAGATATTCGGCGTTCAAGTCGAGATTTTGCCCCGTATATCTAGTTCAGGGATATCGCGTGACACGTTGGTATTAGAGAATTGAAGTTTGATAACGCGAGGTACATTTTAAGGCCTTTTCCATATACAGTAGATTACAATTTTTCATTCACGCATTACTCATTAGGTATACGACTCATACGCTTACTTTTTAGGTAACACAGAACACATATAATTCCAAATCGCAGTTTGATCTTAATTTGAGTTTCTCCCTCACCGGCTTGCGCTGTGGTTTATGAAAGAATGTTAATACGCGTCGAGCTTATCGAAAATCCAGCACGAAAATCTTAAAAATGATATTCTACTTTAGGTATGTCAACAGTCGCGGCATTAGCCGAATGAAAGGTGCGAAGCGTCGAAAACGAGGACTAATTTTCCACCACTGCATTTAATCAGGGTCCTTGCTTTTAAGGAAATTTTTCTACATCGCTAAAGGTCCTTGTTTGGCTTAGGGGACTCGCAAAGCTCGATATTAATTCTTGCAGCTCCTTCTTCGAGCCTCTTTCACGTAATTTGGTACCTACACTTACATACCTACCAACAAACACGAACGTGATCGGGCTTGCAATCAATCGAGATCAAATTAAGACACAATAAAATCGAACAGTGCGGCTTCTTTGACCTGAGTGTAGCAATCTCTGTCACGAGATTGTTTCAGCTAGTGTCACTCCGTCTCGTTAATGAAATTCTGATTGCTTTAAAATTCATTATTTGAGGTCTTGCTGATTGCGAGTTTTTCAAACAGTTGAAAGAACAATTCCCATCCGTACAAATTCAGGATCGATAATACTCCTTTTTCTTCAATTCGTCTTACGTTAGCTGATCTTGGACAGTTTCCTCGATAACTTCCGTTCAAATTCGCCGCACCTGAGTCAATGCGAAGTCATGTAATACCCTAGGAAACAATAAATTACATTCTAAAAGATATATACATCTGCACTTTACATCCCGTTCCTGCTGCAGCTGCCCAGGCCAACTGGATCGCGTTTCACCTGGAAGCCACAGGTCGTTTTTCAGGTCAATGCACTGGACTGGCCAGATAAATTCCGGGTCGAAATAGTCACGGGACTTTATCGCTTCCACAATGAAAGGCAATGAGCTTTTGAGACATGGATCTTGGATGTGGACTACATATCGCAACTTTGAACATTGCCCAGTGCAGCACTGAGACACGCAAACCCGGGGGGGAAGACACCTCATCTGTATGTGCAGGGTAAACTTGAGCTGGAAGCACGCTTGTATAAATTGTTGACCGAAGTGCTCGATTCCTGATTCTATTCACGTCTGTACTTACCCTTCTGGCAAGTCCGCGGCTATTCCGAACCCACGGCATTAGACGTTCGTTAGTTCAGACTAGTTCGAATCGAAGAAGTCTCTGCCATGTATGTAGAGAAAATCAGGATTTAGAGATTACTTCTGCACTCAAACAGGAAATTCACACACGAGCTTCGAATGAATTTCAACGATCCTGAATGACTTGAGGATATGACTTTCAGTGGAATTGCGAATTTTTACGGTTAACAGTCATGGTTAGCAGATAGGATGTATTCAAATGATTTGCACGTGACTCTTCGCTGGCTGTCAGTGACTTTTAGAAGTTTCTAATGACTTCGGGGACCTTCAAGGCCTTCTATAGCTTTGATAAGCGATTTTTCATGTTCTAAATGATATCTTGACCGTTTCTTGTGGACTTGGTGAAAACCTTGTCAGGGGTTATTTATTCCCTGTACAAATTATATCTTGATGTATCACCTAGTCATTCGATGGCTCTATAGTTATCTTCTGTCGCCACCAAACCCATTAGGCATTAAGATCAATAAAACTCAACTTTTGTCAATTGTAGGCTACGACTCGGAACTCGATATTACGAACAACCAATTCATATTCTAGGGACACTGTTGGGAAAGAGAAAAATACGAACAAGATAAAATCTACGAAACCGGGTGTCTGAGTGAAATTTCAAGTTGGTGATTATTCTCACTTTTCGTCGCTATCTTCGAGAGACTAAACAGGGCTCATTGTACTTTGAAAAATTAGTAAAAATGAGTTGCTTTATTATCATCTTTCAAGCATTTCGACATCCTCTTTTTTTTTGTCATTCGGTCCACTGACAGCCCAAAAAATGAGATGGGAGCTAGCCAATTACGCAACGGCCTTGCTGTCGTGCCATTGATAAATCGCTCGGACTTGACCAAAATCTCGAAGAAGAAAAAATACGGGCAATTTTAATCCACCATTGATATCCTGGTCAAAAATAATTTCGATATAACAAAAAAAGCGAATTTTCTATGAGATAGTCCAAAAACTATACGTCGCTGTTATCGTTACCGAAATAATAACAGCTATTGTGAGGATCGAGGATTACCTGGTGTGAATAGTTGACTGTATGCAAATAGAGATTAGGCGTATGAAATAACTAACACTGTTTAATCTATGGTATACGTGAAACTTTTCATGTGCAGAATTGTAAACAGATTGGCTTATACAAGTTGTACAAATTTACATGGGAACTTTGATTAACTGACGAACATAGAGGCTCTTAATTCTAGCATATAAACGCTTG
Source organism: Rhogogaster chlorosoma (assembly GCA_944452935.1). Taxonomy (NCBI): domain Eukaryota; kingdom Metazoa; phylum Arthropoda; class Insecta; order Hymenoptera; family Tenthredinidae; genus Rhogogaster; species Rhogogaster chlorosoma. Next base: position 28,647,408 of record OX101797.1, read on the forward strand.
GATCGGCCGGAAATTTGCATACAAGTATTCACAATGAAAACAGGATTTCGAGGGGTCGGGTATATACCTACTCATGAAAGCTAGTGTACCCTCGTGAGCGGAACTCCAGTATGCAGTTTTATGAAACACAGTACACTGTTGGGGAAGCTATCAAATCTTTGAGAACTCTGTAAATAACTACAGGAGAAACTATTGGCCAATTTGAAGACCTATGAAGTCTCATGGAATTCGATGAAGATCAAATAGACTTCTGTTAAGCGAATTAGCAATATTATCTACGGAATACCATACATGTATACATCGAATCGCGTAAAATTTTATAAAAATTCATCAGGAATCTGTCGAATCATATGCAATTTCGTAAATTTCTTGACATTTTATAAAATTCTAGGAGATTTCTGAGATCCTTGTGAAATTCTACAAATTTCTGAACCTCTTTAATCTCCTTACGAAATCCACGAGATCCTTGGGAAGCCTCTAAGATAAGTTTGTAAATTCTTCAAAATTAAATGAGGTTCCTTTACCATCCTTGAAATCTTGACATCCGTGTAGATACAAAATTGTGGAAAGTCGATGGCCTCTCGTTATTGTTCCAACGAGGTTAGTAGCCTGTTGCATACCTGTGGGTGACTTCACGAAGCGGATCATATACGTGTTAGATTTCTACGTCAGGTGAGTTCAGGGCAGATTAATTTTCAAGACTAGGTTTATTTCGCTTCAGAGTCTCGCGCTTAGAAAAAATAAGTACAGTTTTCACTTGGCAAGATGTGCAATTTTTGTGACCCGAATAATCGCCGAGTCGCAATGCCTTGTCTTCCGTTTACCACACAGAAGGCATGTCTTTCTTTCCAGCCTGACCCGCTTTTTTGAACTCGGAAATAAATTATTTCTCTTCTCTTCCTGCCGTCGGTAGGACCTTATTTTTTTTCATTTTTGGGGGTATTTTCATTTCAATTGATGCGCTTGGACACCTGTCCTCTTCGCCCAATACCATTTTAGGAAAAATAAAAATATTTCGTTTCAAATGAAATGGAGTTTAAGCAGATCGTGTTGTTCCGAGTAATTTGGTCGGAAAAAGTAATCCGCGAATAATAAATGTGCCCACTGAATTGAAACGAACGTTCACCGGAATACCTACATCAAAGTACTTATACACCGTTATAAAACTTTCAACAAACCGATGCGACGTGGTCAACTTTACTCGCTGTATTCTGTCTCCAATGACACTTTCGAGTTCACTCACTCTCCGCTGTTCATAAAAACGCAGATGTTTCTCGGGTTCTAAGGTAAAACCAACACTAGTCACATTTTTTTAATGAAAAATGTAATCAGGGTGATTTTCGAACCCTAGTTAAACTCAGCCTCTTCCAGCAATATCCAGTTACGAAGCTTCCTAAGTACATAAACTGGGTGCATTTTGGACCCGTGTATTTGGTACGAATCTCGTTTAATTGCAATGGGACTGATAGAGATAGATTCCAGCGCTCTCTGCCGCATGTTGTCACCAGGCAATAGAAACTCAACAGTCCGGAAACTCAACAACTCAGCATCCGTTCGAGGGCAGATAGCAACTTGAGGATAGGATGTATCAGTGGAATAGTATGAACCATACCGACGAGCAAATTGAGAATTCTATCAAGATCAAGTGAACATTGAATTTGGCTCAAATGTGTATCGAATTGTTCATATCGTAGGTATGTTCTTCAAGTATATCGTATTTTGACACATTTTTCTCTGCGTGAAAAAAATTTCGTTTCTTATAAGAAATCCCTTCGAAATTAAGGGCGAAGTTATATTGGATCTGGTAATTATCAAATTATTTTTCGACTACGAATGAGTTGTGTTACAAATAGCGGATATCCCTGCTCTAAATTTTGAGTAGGTACGAGCCACACGTAGCTGTGAGTGCATATAGGGTTGACCCGGAAAAATCACATAAGGTCATATGAGTTTTATGGAATAAGAATTTGTAGGAAAGGGTATATGTGTCAGGAGATAATTGTACTGTATATAAGAATGGGCATATAGGTTACAGCGAATTCCTTAAATTCTTGAAAAAATTTAAAGAAAACTGTTTTTTCTACATTCTTTTGCGGGACAATAGATTAAAAGTGCTTTACATATGGTTGGAATTTTTTTAATGAAAAATTCACTCATGCAAAAAGATGCCGAGCACGTGAATGCCGGGCGATCAATGCGCGTGGGCAAAGTTATGAATCTTGCGAAAGTCGCTCTACAGAATAAACGTTTTAATATCATCGAAAATTTTGCAAATTCTGATACACCGTTTTCCCATATCGTTTTCTCCTCATGCGCCTATTTTCTTGAGAATTTAAAAAATTCATTCAATATCAATCATAAATCTTGAAATGTTATCGGGATGGACGTAATCATTCGTCGTGAATTTTTATGTATAAAAAAACAAGGTTCAATAATCAAGTTGTGCTCTGAAATGAAAAATCTGGACAGTTCAATTACAGAAACGTTCTACGATCCGTGACGTTTGCTTTCCAGTTAACTGCAGTTGAAAATTATTTCATACACCATGTCAAGCATGAGTGGCTCCGGTAATGCTATGTGTCCGTTTCCTACTTCGTCAAAATTGAATGCAATCATTTGAAAACAGATGGAAAATTGTTATACAATCAAGGTTGTAGAAATTCATACACATATAGTTTCACGCTCAGATGATCAGGTATTAAAGATCGCATCTTGTCGATGAAAGTATTACTCATAATTACTAAAGTTATCATAAGTCGTGTTTCTATCAATCGGGTAACTAATTAGAGCTACATTTTCTTTGCATTTGATTAACAATTTTTTAGTAGCCCCCGCTAGTACTTGGAAATTGCAAGATCGCTGCTACTATATTTCTACCGTAAAGGTTTGACTTTGATGAATGCAGTCTCATGTTTTACTTACACGAAAAAGTTCCCAATCTCGAGACCTTAACTTGAAACATTTTTTCAGCATAGTTTGAAGTCATAAAAGACCATTACCTTAGCCATTCTCCCCCCAAATTGGAGGTATCAAAAGTTACGCATTTTTCAAGTTGGTAATTTCATAAGTTGACCCGCTATATCTCTACAACGGCTGAACGGATCAAGGTAATCCGATGCTGGAAGTTACGTACACATAAATCTCTGTTATTAAACGTGATAATAATAATAATCTCTTTGGTATAATAATCGTCAAGAAATGTGGACGTAAAAATTTAATACCAATAATTTTCGCTCTCACTTCATAATGAAACTGTATTCGCGCTCAGTTTTCATGGTAGTGGACTAAACTGGCTTCAGTTGTGCAGAATTGAAGTTCAAACGAAAAATGGAGTACAGTTCTTTCTTCAATGGTCTCATTCCGATTCTAAAGCACTTGCATGAATAATGAACCCATTGTCACAGACGCTGACCCGTCCCAAAAATATAAAGGGTTGATGTTGTTTCGTGAAATAGAAAAATTTTTGACTCTTGGGATTCTCGTAGATTTTGTAAAATCGTCCTATTTCCCTAATTTCAATCAAATCCGGGTGGGCATTGAATCGTGTTCGCTATTTATTCTTTGGAGAGATGTACTAGGTAGATGGGAGTCGGATAATCCGGTATTATTTTTCGCCATGCAAGGTATCTCAGTAGAATTCTACTTGTCACTCTTCATATCTTATTCAGATGTCCTGCGCTTCGCTTTATTATGAATTCAGCATCCTGTACACGAGAGGATTATACAATTAATGAATATTTCGTTCTTCAAGGATTCAGAACCCGAGTCGAAGCCTTGAGTTTGAAAACTCAAAGTTTCCAAGTTTCCTCGACCTGCTTGCTTCAATGAAGAATACTCAAGTTGTCCGTAAGCGTTTTATTAATTACATTTCAAGGCGATATTCAACTCGTCAAAAAAGTGCCTACCTATCTTTCAGCCGTTCAACCAACGATCGAAGTCTAGATATAGTATGATAGTTCAATCACGAAAGTGCGAACACTTTTCGTCTATATTCAACCCCGTTAATCCGCGAATTTTCCAACACATGCAAATTTTGTTAAGCAGAATAAGCTCGCCGTGGAAAGCATACGAAATAATTCAAGCCGAAGCTTACCGTGACAAGTCCGGGGGGTTCGTTAATGATTCCCTTTATGTTTCCGAATTGTTAATCCGTGATTGAAAAGTCAGCCTGACATAAAGTCCGAAAATTATTTTTTCTCAGCTTCTCTGGTTTTCTCAAAGTGCTACATACCTATTTAAATACTGCCTGTACAGGGATCGCTGAATAATTGCGTCAATTAATTTCTGCTCTTTTTCTGGGTAACGATGAGCCATAAGGCTGAACTGATTCATTCCACGATATATACAAGTCCGCGGATAAATAACAAAGCATTCCTGCATAAATGATTGTAACCCAAATGCGGTCGAACGTGTCGAATTATAGATGTACGCATTCTGCAAGTCCGTGGGATTTTTCATCCTCGGAGTTTTTCTCTAAAAATATTCTTGTTATTTGTACAAATTCAGATTGAGAGAAGATTTGTTTTTTCTAATATTTCGTATTTCTTTTCAATTGATACGTAGCCTGGTTTTATTGAAATAACATCCGGTATAACTTCCCTCGGACATAAATTTATCATCAAAATTGAACCATCATTGCAGCTACTTCTGCCTCGGTACCCGAGGATTGTATATACCTATATCTCTTGGCAATATCATGAGTGGTTAGCAAAAAATAAGAAATATGTATTTTGAAAACCCGCCTCTTGAGCTTTCACGATAATGATTCATGCCGTAGGTAGCACCTTCTAAAATGAAGACGCTGGGCATAAAGTAGGTACGTCGAGTATATTCACATTTGAGAATGAAAATCGCGTCGAATTTCCTATACGTGAAATTTTCTGGTGCGAAACCAGTGGGTTTATCTGCTTCCAAACGTCCGTCACTAAGGCACTATACAGATTGTGGTAAATCTTTGAATTGGATTTGTCTCCTTTATCCATGAGAAAATTTTCTCGGTTATCCTACGTGTGCCTGGTTAAAATTGCCTCGCCATCCCCTGCCTGTTTGGACTCAATATTGTGGATTTCCCACAATCGCACAAGCCCTTGTATACGTATACCTACACTTCCCATACTTATTGAAAAATGTGAAAATATCCAACGCCACATACTTGACATAAAATTCATCTATGCATAGTCAACCAGCTCAAGCATATCGTATAATACAAAGATCTCGATCGGGATGCACAAACTACACTATGCAAGATAAAATTGGATCGTAGTAAATGGAAAATGTGATTGTAACTTTGGTTTCCAGCTGCTGCACAACACCACCATCAGGAAGCGAGCGTGAAATCAGCTCACTGCAACAGCGAACCTCGCCTATCTGAAAATGAAGTTAGTCCTGGACTCAGGAGGCGCGGTAGCCGTCGTGGTCAGAGTATGCATCATGCACATCACAGGAAAAGCGCAGCTTTCTTGGATGTACCTGATAACTCGACGCAACAGCCTCAACGTGAAGAAGGCGAGGATGAGGACAGCTATAGACTTCGTAGCTTCAGTCTGACCAGCAAGGGTGAGTTTTTTTTTTTGTATTTTTTTTTTTTTGTGTAGGTAATTGGTTCTAGGCATATGTCAGTCACACGTATTTACGTATATATATATATGATAGTGGAGTATTTCTCAACCGTGAAAAAGCGTGGGAGTGAAAGGATAAAGAGAGACTTTGGCGACCATTTTGAGGCAGGAATCAATTTTATGACAAGTTGACGCAGGGTTTAATCGAACAAAGAATAAGCGAACCCTACGATTCCGCATTTTATCGGAGCTTACTTTTATATATGAGGCGTTCAGAGTGGAAGCGATAAGGCGATGAAGAACACTTTTTTTCATATTCTTCTGTCGCGGAGGTTCCAACACGTAGGTCGAAAAATGTAGCGGAATTATAAAAAATTGATCGTTCAATGGATACTTCATGGTACCAAAGAACATTGGAATTTTGTGAATCAATCAATCTATTGAATTGCACGAGAAAACGTACTTTCCAAACGACTCATTCAATGCTATTCAATGCAGCTGCACAAACTGCTACAAACTACTTTAGTCACTCGTTGAAAGGATTGATATGAGTAGGATTCAAATACCCAAAGTATTTCTGCACTGCACGATTCGATAGTGAAAAATACCAGAAGGTTGTTAGATTTTGGTATGATACCAGACACGAATTTGAAAACTTTTCGAGTTTTGCATCCAATTCGTGGAGTAGCCTAACCAGCGAGCTAGAGAGCCGTCCAGCTTCTGCCGAAGTTCGAAAAAACTCGTACACAATTTTTCAATATGATGCGAAATCTCCAGTTCACTTTATCGCTGTTTTTGAACCCATGTCGAAACGGTGCACACTGTCTGCGGAGGAGCGATCATTCATCTGTTGCTCCCATTGAAACATCAAATTCGGCGAAGAATAACCCGCGAATTTTCCATCCCGATAATTCTTGAGGCGAGAAAGGCGGAGTGTAAATGGCCAGCCTCTTTCTTTACCTTACTTTTATACTCGTATACGTGAGTTTGTGCGTGTATAGATAGTTTCAAGTTTCCCTTATTTCATTTTATTTTTATATCACAGACCAATATTCTTTGCAAGCATTGTAGGCAGCTTTTGGATGCTGTGACGCGTAGCGAGCTTTTAGGCTTGACTGACGGAGCAGAATAGGGGAAAAGCGTCGAATTAGATAATCGAAAGGAAACGAAAGCTTGTAGAGGGTTCGTCCCCATCGAACGTGATGGGATGAACCGCAATTTATGTGCGGATACTGTTGCGCCGTGAATTGAAAGCTAATAAAAGCACAAATCATTGTCGGGGACATTGAGGAAAAACTTTGATAACTCGGGGTCTTATTTCCGAATCAGAAACCAGATCCTACAGTCGATTGATAAAATTCGTGAAATATATATATATATAAAACGATACTTATATCATGTGAATGCAATACGCGGTCCCATCCGAAGAATATGAATGATTGTGGCAGTGGTAGAGGATATATATACTAGAATCTTTCTTCACCAGCTATCAAGACGTTTTACGTCTGCAGTGAGGTTGGTTCATTCTTTTATTTTCATTTTTTGAGCTATTTTTGGTATTCACTAATATCCCTAACTTCGAGTTGGTCGAAGCAAGATGGAAGGCAACAAGCGCAGCGTGCTATACCGCTCATCAAATTGAAACTACTTTAGATTTGAGGTCGAGGATTTGTGCGTAGTCGCATAAATATACCCTCAGCTAAAAATATATTTTTGTATAAGAGCAGGGAAGATAAACGCTTATAGAATATACAAACGACTTCCCATATCCATAAACGCACATCCATAACCCGGTATTAATCCTGCGGTTCACTTTACCGAAACCTCTCTATCTCGATTTTCTTTTTCAAAGGATTTTCGATCAAATCGGTAAATTGACAGACGATTGAAACATGGAAATAGCTATAGGCCACAGGCAGACGTAAATCCAATTCTTCAATTTCTGCACGCTACTGCAGCTGCTACTGGAATCAGGAAACCGAGTTCTTGGATAAAAGTTTTGCGGGTTCAATTATGACTCAACTAATTTTATCAGCCTGGTTATAGGATTTCGGGTTCGATTTTAATCTCTCTCAATTCCTCACACGAAATAAAATTCATTCCACACGTTTGCCATTGTATTCGAATTACGTATAGGAATTCGTGTGACTATTCAGCGATATTTTTTCCGCGTGTAAATATGAAGCACTCGGTTGAGAATCGAACAGGGAAACTGCCTCGCTTCTCGTAAAAGTGAATTGGACATGCACACAAAATCTAAAATTCAAACGTCAGGGACTTGAGGAGAAGAATTTATTTGACAAAGCAAAAGGCTACACAATCGACTTGGATTTCCCTCAAAGCAAGAAAATGCTTTCTGCTGAATCTACTGCGGCGCAAATCCTTTTAAATGAAGATTTACTTTCACGGGTGAAACCAAATGGAGCGAAATCTCTGTCAATGAATGTAACACGGAATGATAAACACAAAGAGTAGAATAGTTCCAGTTTATCTGCGCGAAGAAAGCGAAAAAGGATTCACCCCCACGAACCGAATTCTTCTTTTATTTCGCGCGACTGCAAAAAATACAGAAAAACTAACAATCATCGAAAGATCTAAATTATATATCCTCCCAAGTCATTGGATAACTGCAGGCTCGTCATGATTTGATAATTATTCAAAGGCGCACACCTGCCGGAGGGCTTCGGATCCAATACTGTCGCAGTTCAATAAAATTCAGTTTTAGTATGAAGCAATCATAGAGATAAAGTGAACATAAAAAGTTTTCTCTGTACTTTTTTCTACTCCCGCTGATAGAGGTGGACCCGCAGCTTTTTTTTACTGCAGTCCACGTTTAATAGCCTAGAGCGTTCAATTCAGCTGGAGGCAGAGTGTCCGATTTCGTTATGCACAAAGCTAAACATCGAAACTAACCACGGGTGCTTTAGGCAAGCCCCTAAGCTTTTGTTTCCAAAATTTTGATCAGGGTTTAATAAAAAGGTGAAGTTCAAGAGGCGTATTTAATTATATGCGACCCATTTTGCAACACCTACTCGGAATCGTATCAATGACTTCTTGAACGACGGCGCAAATCGAGAGGAAAGTAAAAGATGCAGGGGTAGAGGATTTTTTCAACTTGGTGAGGTTACGTTATTTATAGCAACAGGCCCGCTGGTGAAGTACATACAACGAACCAATCGATTTTAATCACACTTGAAAAACCTATATCCACACCGTCCGCCTGCCCCATCTCGTCGAACACTAAAATTAGCGGTAACAGGCCAGAAGATGTGAAAGGTAAAAGTGGCTTCTCCCCTACAATCTTCCATCGACGATTATTTGACCCGAAAAAAATCAGGCCTTCCATCCGAAATGTTGAAGAAATTTTTTGGCATGAGAAAGTAGTTGCGGGAGGTTCTACTTTTTTTTAGAAAAGCTGGAAAAATGTTAAAACTGTGATGTCGTATACTTTTTTTTCACACAAATTATGGATGCGATGGGGTTTTGGAAAAATATATCCATCATTGTATTGTAGGCGTTTCCGAAAATTCGTGCTGTGAAGCTTTCGCCGCCGAAGTTCTCTTGGGGCAAAAAATAGCTCGTCTCAATCGCTGTATCAATTATAGTACCTACCTCCGCGTCAATTACGAATCCGAAATAGACACGGTGTGAAGCGATATGTAACGAATGGAATCGATCTCGTTTACGAACCATCCAATCGACAGCAATTACCATTGTTTTGAACGTGACGACGCTTCGGCTGAGGGGATGATTAGGCGAAATTGAGACCGGCTAAATTATTACACAAAATTATAATCGACGCACTCAAGGGTTAATTGCGAAACACGAGTAAGCTCGGACGAGTTTAACGTCAGAATTTTCTCATGTATATCCTTATTCATCTTCGAGGTGCGCTTTTCAGCTATCGAACGACGAGATATTGGACTATATTACACAGATCCTTTAATCTTTTAATTAAACTTCTCAATCGAATAATAGATTTGATAATGAAAATTTGAATTCCGCCTTTGCCCTTACGCGAAACCCAGATTATAAGACCACATCCACATCCAATCGAAGATTTGTGCAATCACAATGGAATAGAACAGAGCACGTCGCCGTAGCTGAGAGAATAGAATAATTCTCGTATAAAGGAGGTAAAGCTGGGGGTGCGAAAGCCTCGCATACCTCAAACCTGGCTGATAATATACGGATGGCTTGCGGCGATGGATTATAACCGAAAACGGATACTACAAGGATTATGAAGATTGCAGAGATGTTGTAGTGCCGAGGATCCTTCAAGCGTCATCCATATTATAACATCACCCAACCTTATTGATTATCTTGAATCTACTCGGTTTTGACTCTATCAGTGGAGCCGATGCGATATGATCGTTAATTAATTTCCTCCTAATTCAATTCTACTGTATTTTGCGAAAGTTTATACGTGGGCCGGGAAATGCAATGAATTTTTTTTCTCCTGGAATGTGTAATGGAAGAGAACATACGGAAAGAGAGCACAGAATTAGATTAATCCGGGAATATGGGTTCGCAGAGTATACGAAAGTCGGATTATCCCCTTTCCCATATATTTTATAAAGTTGAGAATCATCACCAAGCAATCCTGCAAATTTCCTTAATTGGCTTTTCCCGCTGGGGTAAAAGTCTTCATCAAGCTCGGATTGATTATCCTATCGGTACACGGCTCTCCCCTCTTTGAATATCAACTGACATATTCATCTTGAATTAACGCTGCCCCATGCTATGAAGCCTACCCACTTGTCTTTTGAGTACGAGAATCTTTTTTTTCAAAGAAAATTACGATGTATAGACCAACGATAAGGCGGAAATTGTGTCATTCAGTATCTCTGAATGAGACAACCCTGTATTGTACTTCAGTACGGATTTCAACATCGTGTTGTCTCAGGGCAATAATGCCGAGCTTTGTATTCCAGTGCCTAGTTTATGTAGGGACTTGCACAGGAGACTGTAGTTAGCTCAAGCCTCGAAAGTGAATCTCTGGGACTTGTCTATACGCTAACTAATGGCAAACTCTCGCCTTGCATAATCACGTTTCTCTCCCCCACGTTGCTTGGCATCAATGATTCAGTTATCAATCGGATTACCCAATTTTCCCGTTAATTTGAATGTTAATTCCCCGATGCCTGATGTAAGGTTGCTCAGTTCAATATTCAATTAACGATTTGGGAAATTGTTGTGTCGGTTTTCGAGAGTATGATTATTTATTTATTTTTTTAACCAAATTTCGACAAGTAGTTTGATGGGTTTTTAAAGATATGAAGATTTCTGAAATGTAACTAGCGAGAGTTCTGTGTTAGGATATTACAGTAGTTAGGATCGACGATAATATGATCTGAATTTAGCCTGGAGAGAAATATAGTCGGCGAATCTACCGAGTAGAAAAATTGCGTGGGATGAATAAAAAGTATATACGTCAAGTTACACAGATCACGCATCGGGCAGAAATTAATGGTAGAGACTCGAGCCAAACGAGAGAATAACTGTCAAGAGTCGGGAAGGTTTTACGTCAATGAAAGCACGGAGTCACGCATTGCTGGATATCAGTTAGATCTACATTCGCAGTACAGATCTAGATAATGTGTGGATACTGGAGTGATAAAAAAAAAAATAGCTTATTTATTAAACATTTTTCCGAAACACTCAGCATTCTTTTTCATTTTCGTTCGGAAACGAAACCCCCCCAAATTTCAATCTCAGATTCAAGCTGATCGCATTACGCGTAATGCGAGAGCTCGTTTTTTGACAAACTTCATACACTCTGATTTCATTCTTACACCGCTGATGAGAAAAACAGAATTAAATTTCCGCATAACTTGAGCCACGAGTAAATGTTGGATTAAAATTTGAAGAGCTTTCGTTCGGAATCAGAACTAACAAGCGTAGATGTTTGTTACAAAATTAACGTAAAATACGAATTTTCGCTGTCAACCTCATGAATATGTTTGCATGCCATCGGTAAGCAATAAAATTGGCTATAAAGTAACGAATGAAGAAACGAGAGAGAGAGAGAGAGAGAAATAGGAAAACCTTTGACGTAAATATGTTGACGATATTGCAGATTATTTACAGCGTTGGTTATGTATAGATTTCTGCGACGCTTATAAATATATATGCGTCTATATGTTTAATTATAATACATATCTGTGCTCAACGTCGAAAGGAGAAATGTGCGATAGAGTCAGGAGAGGTTTATATTTTAAAACTGTTGCAAAAAACAGTATCAAAAGTGCTTCGAACTCAGAATTTCGACTCGAGTTCAGCTTACTTATTAATCTTGGCAGTAAGAAGAATATTTATTTATATTCACTTTCCGATTTATTTCATTCTGCGAGTCAGAATGACGCTGTGGTGAATCTTGCTCGGAGTTACCAAACTTATCGTGCCTATACGTACCGAGTTTAAATTGGTAGGCAATGTATAAGCACTTCGCATTATTTTTAGGATTAAAATCTTTCCTTTTTTTCATTCTAGATCTGGGAACATCGCGTGTGCTTTATCCCTTTAACAAATAAACGAGGTCGAATTTTAATTGAAAAAATTGTTCTCTTGATAAAAAAATCACATGCAATTAACGTAAAACGCAAGACCTCCTTAACAAGCTCTGTAAATTTTCTCAATTCTGTTTTAATAGATATTTGGTGAGAGGCAGATCGGGGAAATCGTGGATTTTAAATGTACTATCGAGATTTCGACGAAATGATGCTAACAATTAGATTCGTGCTGTTTTTATCGAGTGATGTTCTCCTTTCTGATACTTTCTGTGAGAGAAAAGTAGACATTTAAAGGAGAGAAGTCGTACGACAGATAAAGAGCAGAAAATATTCATTTCTTCTCAAGGTTTCGCTAGTATTGGATTGCTGTGAAAAGGATACAAAAGCTGTCTGAAAACAAACCCTGTTCTGTGAAGTATAAACCTAGACCTCCCTTATCATCCTTGATTTTTATTTTTTTATTTTCTCTTCTTTATCGAACTTTTTCTCTACACGTTATGTTGACCAGAATGCTTTCAAGTACTTGAAAATTGAGACTTACGTGGCTTTCCACATTTCCACAAACAATATTATACGATAGAGCCGGAGGCGTCTTACATCAGTCAGCTTTTCTGCACATAAAAAAAAAGGAAGAAAGCTTCCGGATATTTGAAGCCTCGCGGGGGCCTCTGGGTCTACGCACTTTCAACCTTTTGAAGCTTGACCATTGCGACCGTTGAAAAAAATATCGCAATCTTATTTTCAGAGAGTAAAACGCGATCACATGAAATATAAATGTACGTAGCTTGTTTATGCTGCTGATTTTTTTGACTTTTTTTTTTCGTTAAAAATAGCACAGTTATCTTTTTATGGATGAACAGCCAGCCATTGGCCCCAAGCGAGTGTATAAAGAAAGTTATTTAGAGCTTCAGAGCTTTTCAAGTTATACGTGAGACGAGATGCTGCGATGGTTCTCAGGTAGACAAGGGAAACTATCTAGAAAATAAGAAAATCGGGCATTCACCCGATCATCCAAGAGTTCATAAAATATTTTGGTTTTTTTTTTATCATCTTCCAGCGATGAACTGTTTGAAATGATTTCGAGGATTAACTCTACCGTACGATTAATCGGGAATAAATTATAGCGAAAGTTAAACATTTCGAAAACCGTTACCACTCGCCAATTTTTGAGTAAACAATACTTTATGGCTGATCTTTTACGAGGTGATTTTTTTTCATCTTTTTTTTTTTCTTTCCACGAGAGAACGAATGAACAAACTGAATGCGAGTCTTCTATAGGAAACTGACACACAAAGAGATTGTCTCTGGTGAATTTATTTCCCCTTCGGGGTCAACCGACGAGTTTGTTTGCTCGTATTCTCATACGGGATTTACCCAAGGTCTTGTAAATTTAGAGACAAGATTATCTAGGGCTGCAGTCGTACCTCGGGATAAAAGTTATCCCACTTTTCGGACGCGACGGGAATAGTACACTTTCTTTACTTTGTTAAAATACGGTTATTTATGGAATAGAAGTCCGAAATAGTTCGAACCCCTGTCATACTATGGACTTGTGGGCACCGGATTTGATTGTACTTAGATACTGTACCCTGGGAATACGATATACCTTAGAGCTCAAGAATCCAGTATCGATTGGTTGAAGGGTTCATCCTCAATGGGGCGAACCGTCTGAGTTTCAGGTGTCGAGGCGTGGGTAGCTCGCAATTAGTTACATTGACACTTTTTGATTCATGGATCGTTATTAATATGGGTGAAAATAATTAGACTTTTCTAAGAACGTGTCACATTATTTTTAGGGAGTAAAAAGTACCCTTATACTCTTATACAGTTCGTGTAGCCTTCTCCGTTTTCCTCCCCTAGTCTTAGTCTCATGAGAACGGTCTGATACCTTATATCGATAACGTTTGGAATAAGGAATTCCACAAGGCAGGTAATTTGTCTGCACTTTGTTGTATTGATCGGGATATCGAGTTGTGGGGACATGATAGTTTCATAGGTTTTAAATCAATATAGAAATATCCTAGTTCTGCCTGATTGTGAGATAAGTATATACCTCAACGCCGCAAACATTTTGTGAATTAATTATTTGAGCTAAATTCAAGCCGTGTGAAAATTAACTGATACAGAATTATCTCACTCGAATTTGGTATTGAATTAATGAAAGGCAGAGAGATGTATTGAAAACTGCTCGTTTTAGGAATATCTCTTGATATCATATTAAATTGGAGTAAAAATTAATTAGAAATTTGACAATTTTCTTAGAACTTTCCAATCAAGCGTTATTGGTTTTCTATAAAACGTAAATGAGAACATCGTTCACGTTTCAAAATTGATCCGTTATTCTCAAGCCTGCACTTCATACGTGCCTCTCTCTACGTGTTGCATCTTTAATTTAATGAGACAATGCCAGCAGAACCGTTAACTAATCTTGAGAGGAAATGTAGAGTGATACTCGGCAGAGCGTGGAGTGGAAAATTACCTCACATAAAACCGGAATTATATTGTTGAATAATCTGTTGAAAGCTCATCGCGATTCATTTTCGGACGAGATTTTGGTCATTCGTATTCCTCTTACTTATCAGGGTACTGCTACTTGGGTTAATTTTTTCGCCTTTTTCGTAAACCTTTTCTTTTCCGTTTTTTTAATTTCTTAAAAAAAATTTAATTTTACTCTCTTCAAGTCTTTCATCTAATTATTCTAACCTATAGTAACGCTTCTCGGCGATATCAAAGACGAGTAATACACATTATCAAGATAGATATTTTTGAGGTTTCATTTTCCCATAACGCTTTGTTAGCATATCACTTTGTTGTTCGAAGGCACGAGACTCATTTTTGTTCTCCTAATAAAAAAAATCTTAAATTCTCCGCTACGTATTTTATTACACATTTTTTTATTGCAAGCTATACCACATATTCTAGTCGCGAAAAATTGCCGAGGAAAGTCCTAGAAATTTTGGCTTTTTTGAGCTAAACTTTCGACGAACATTCGTGTCAATCCTTCGATGTCATTTATTGAAGAATCGACTTTGTTGAAAAAAATAAAAATAAATCAAACAAGGCCATGGTGCATCAGGTTCAAATTTCAAAGCTCAGTTCATTGCAGCGTCTGCATCCGCTCAGTGCTCCATCCGTATTTCCTTTCCGCTGCGCATGCAAATTTGCATACACCATGCTGGGGTGGAAATTTTCGTTGAATTTTCGATTTTCGTACAAAATAAAGTAGTGAACCTAGTGAACCAAATCAATGAACCAATCAATGCACGTTCTTCAACTTTGTTTACGATAACTCTAAGAATCGTCCGAAAAGCACCAGCGGTTTCTGGAATATGAAAATATTGTACGAAGATTCGAAATAAGGGTGTACCATCTACAGATCTAAGAATCTCGAGAAACACATCAGTAGGTAATTTTATTTGCTCATATTCACCAAAATAGGGAAACTATAAAAGGGTTTTTTGGTTGTCAGTTAACCCGAGATTATTGATAATAATTTGAGAAAACGAGCCCTTATTCTTTTCTTGGAGATCCCTCGCATACACTTATCACTTTACATGTTACTCGTCATGACGGTTCGATGGTCATTATACACCGACGATAAGCTGTTCCGTTATTACTGACAATCCGTTATAACTGATGTTCATGAAAACCGACATATGCAAATGTAGGTCTCATATGTTATACACTATGTGCCTGCATGATAGATTCAGGTGTCATATAACATAGGAGTATATTAAAATAAAAGGCTGAAACGTGTTTGTTTCTATTTGGAAAATTGCGATGGGCGATATAATTCCTTGCATAAACTGTAATGGACTTTTGTAACTATGGAAAGTGCATTACAGGACAGTGAATACACGTCGTAAGTCTACTCGTGTTCTTTACCTCGATTTGCTTTTCGCGTGTCGAGAGTTTTTTCTTTTTTTTTGTTCTGATTGATGATCAGGCCTGTATTTATGATCGTGGGCTTATAGCTTCGTATTTTATTTACGCACTGAAATGTCGTGTAGAAAAACTGAAACATGTGTTCAGCTCAGCACAGAATGTTGAGTCAATATATAACCGAGACGATCCTTTAAGACTTTGCAAAAGCCGGTTAAAAGGGACTTTATTGGAAACGGGAATGCAGAGGCCTCGTCGTTATGATTTCTGCGAGGTTTTCTCCTGAATGAGGTTAAAAACATAATATTATTCAAAATCTTGCCAAGGTATACCTGGCAAAAGTTTAAAAGAAAGAAGATTCACGGAGGAATGAAAGGAAACTTCACGAGTTTTCCTAAAATTGATCAAAAGTCAGGAATAACATCAATTCCAGAATATCTGTTTATACTGGCCAGCTAGGTTTTCGGCTGAGATATTGTACATTTCGGTTAATCATAATAATAGGTAGAATTTTTTTTTTTTTTTTCGGAATCTTAATCGCCAGCTATCGAGTGCAGATTAATTAGCGAGAGAATCCGGTGGGTTTGTTAATTAAAACGGGCATTCTTTCCGAACGATTTCTTGCTGATAATTTTTGTTTTCTCAAATCCACGAGTTCACAGTTTAATTAATATTCGATCGATTCGCACAAAAAGTTTTTCATTTTCTCAAGCAATAAATATAAGTATCCGAGAATATACAACCGACGCCACTTTCTACACAGCCGATCACGGAGAAAGCTTAGATAATTGAATCTCTCTTTTATCCAACTCCTAGAAACCCCATCCCTATTTCTACCCTTAAAGCTTTTCGCCACGCCTGGTTTACCTGCTGTTTCATCTCCGTCACCCTCGGCATATTCCCGACACGATTTAACCCCGGTTCATATTACTTGCAAGTCGTCGTTGCATTAATTGCAGCAAGACTTATACTAAGCGGATGAAGAGCTCTGAATACCGTCAGATTATGGTATAATTTCCAGGCTTAAGTTTACGCCGAATATCGGATGTAAATAGCCGCAGGAGTATAGCGAGAGGAGGCGTCTGTATGGTCCGTCAATCGATTGTCCCACGATAATGTTCGGAACGAAATCAAGTCGGTTATAGTATAAATGTGAAAAAAATTTCCCTCGAGAGGCCGGATGAGAGAAAACATCTGGTTATCTGGATCACGGATTGATATAAGCCGAAATCACTCAACAGTTTCAACAGTGAATCAGACAAATTGAACATCACGTACGAAGGTATCGCGAGGGTCGAGAATGTGCCACGCACATTCCCTCACCAATCATACTCTTTATTCGCCTTTTCTTTCTCGAGTTTGTCGAGTTGAATTCGGTGGGGTGTGCGTGCCAGAGAATTGGGGGGAATGCAGAAATGTTGAATTTAAACAAATTGAATTGTATTGATTTAAGGTATGGAAACAGTTTCATCACGTCGGTGGTGTAAGCGGCTCCTTTAACATACGGCCAATTTTTTTATCTCTTTTTCTTATACACTGTGTCACATGCGGAACTTGATTGATACATCCGCAGGCCACAATTCGCGACCCTCTTTCATAGGAATTTTAAGATAAAGCGGGTGGATGTCAGATATATATGCTTCAATAAATCAAACATGCGAAGTTTTCCGCTCGGGATTGTAACGTAGAAGTGATTGTCGAGTGTTAATCTCATTGTACTAACATTGATTGAAAATTTACAATTGACTTCATTCCTGACTTCATTTTTTTACCTTCAAACGCATGACTGGTCTTTTCTCGATCATAAAACCGGTCCTATACTGATAAACAGACTTTTGCATACATGGTCTTCTTCGTTTCTTCATAAGCAAAAGAATAGTGTACGAGAAATTCGGTGGTATTTACATTTAGTTAATGACAAACTCATTCGAAGTCTGAAAACCGGAAGAAATTAGCAAAAAGGAGCGTATAGGTAGTTCCAAGTTGGCGCGGGGTCCTTTCAGACCCCAGTCATGAGTTGTGGGGTTAATAATCGGATTACTTTTCAAGCTTTAATCGATTACATATCCATTATCTCAGATGAATGCACAGAAACTACCGCCATCATACTAATTCTCTCGATTTTCAATCTAGGGGTAAATAACTTGTTGAATTGACGTGCCAACGGTCCGTAAATTAGTACAAATTAATCGAAATAATTACGAATTGACATGAATTAATTTGCATTGGATGAATTAATTCGGATTGGAAAAAATTGAATAAATTTTATGAAATGAGATCGAGTTAATTTAGATTAGGTAAAATTAACAGAAATTATTTCGAATTGATCGGAATCAATCGAAATTAACCTGGATTCGTGTCAACTCTATTCACTCGATTTACTCTAATTTTTACTCGGAATTACCCAAAAATTCAAGCCCAATTTAATTCGTACGAACATAAAATTCTGTCAATTATCACCAATTACATTTAAATAAATATTTAGAATCAATGAATTCATTCGGATTACAAAAATTAAATTAGATTGAAAAGAATAATGCGAATTAATTCAAACTAAAAAATTAATGTGTCAATCCAGGTTTAAGTTATTTCCCCCTCGCTTTCTATATAAACTAATCTATCTTGACTTTCCAAGCCATCATATTTATGCAGAAATATTCCCCTGGACACTAATTGGTCTGGGAAATTCTGAAAGCAATCAATCCGATTTACAGATTTAGTGTATTACTTCAGACTCTGCGATTGCCTGCAGTGTCAGCATCATATTTATAATTCCACATCGCGGGCAATGAAGCTCTTAATTTTTACATTTCCTCTTTTCATAAAAAAAAAAAAAAGAAATGGAAACCGAAACACTAGAAAATCTAAATGGGATAAAAGTTCACGGTGTGTTCCTGTTTTAAATACAGCACCTGGTATGATCGAAGGTGGATCATATACATGTTCCCCGGATATGAGACTCGGTTTGTGTTTGGGCTCGAATGCTC
Source organism: Rhogogaster chlorosoma (assembly GCA_944452935.1). Lineage (NCBI taxonomy): Eukaryota > Metazoa > Arthropoda > Insecta > Hymenoptera > Tenthredinidae > Rhogogaster > Rhogogaster chlorosoma. The sequence goes on from OX101797.1 coordinate 28,666,347, forward strand.
CAATATTCGTAAATATTTGATAATAAATTTCTCGAGACATCAGGGACTCACGGATTTTTGTGATTTTTCAGCATCCCGTAAGACCTGTGATAATTTTTACGGCACATGGGCAGATACGGGATATCTTAGGTTCCTAATTTTCGCCGTCACGGAATGAACTGGCTTACCTATTCAAACACCTAAATATGTATGTACTATCGGAAATCAGTTTCGTCAGAAACTAATTTCGTGTTCAAATTTATCGAGGTGGTTCAAAATTGCGAGGTAATAAAATCAAGGCCATTTATATTTCGGGACTATTAACGCATGCATTTGGTAGGTAATTCGATGTACTTGATATAGCACACGCCTCTGTTGCACGCTGCTGAAAATCCGGTACGAAACTACCTTCGCGATATACTTAAAGAACATTTGATACGGTACTCGGATGCAATTTCGACCGAGTGCTATTAATTTACTAAATCTATGACTGATGAATCTATCATATTGCACTTGAAACTTAAATTCTCTAATCAAATTCATTCCAATTATGTTTATTATTCGGTACGTAATAATTGAAGGCAAAGTAACGAAATCGAATTACATGGGCCTGGAGAAAATGTCAATTTAGAAAAAGTTTGTAACATAATGTAATTGAGCCGTGGTATCATTTGATAGAGCGGTTCATCTAGTCTACATTTCTGTTCGAAAAAAGTTTGACTATGAGACTTCAGCTCGGGGCTAAAGCCACGAGGCAAAAATTTAGTGAAAGTTAGAAATTAATTGAATATTTTTGTGCATTTTCAAACCCTTGACCTATTGTGAGCGAAATGCTCATGAGCGGATCATAAGATTCACCCGTCACAAGATTCACAGAGAGGCATGATTTGATGCGGAAGACTGATTCTGACATTCCATTTTTTCTGCTATAGAATCTCTCCGGATCTTATCAGCGATTTCAATTCAAACTTCAAAATGATAATGAATAGCGGAGAATTTCATTGATTTTTCCTCCTGCATACGTGACGGCATATATCCAGATCAGGGTAAAAGCAAAAACGGATTTTTCTCATATTTATTAGGAGATTTGAATCCAGTCCCATGTTTATAGTCCCAATATATAAATGAAAGATGAACTTCTTTTTATGAACTTTATCAAAATTCAGCGTATAACTTCTAACTCTATTGCAGCTGTGAAACAGAAAGCTGAAAGGATTATGAAAGCATTTACGATAGTCCCTCAGTTTAGATTAAGGACGAAAAAACGTTTTTAAACCCTTTGCGTAACGTAGTGTGTGATCAGTAAATGTGATGTAACGGACTGTAAGTGTTGTAGCTGTATATTGGATTGAAATTTTCTCGCTACCTCAATTTCGGAGGCACGTGAACGGATCGGTATAGGAGGATGTAATCGAGTATATTTTCGAGAGTAAATGTTCCAGAATTTTTTTAACACGATTACGACCAGCGATATTTGAATATCGAATTGAAATTTGATATGAAAATGAAGGAAAATATGAAATGTATTAAAAAATAATAAAAAATTTTTTGCTGTCACTTTATAATTAATTCAGATATACAATATGCGAGGTATATAAACTTGAGTTATTTTAGTAGAAAATATTCCCATACGAAAGCAAATTCGCTGCTCATTGTTCATATTTCGTCTTCGAAATTTCAACGATAAAAAGTTGGATGAAAAAAAAAAAGAATTAGATTGGCTGTATGTTATACTCGCGAATACGTCTCCTGTACGAGTGCCTCTGTGAGAATTTGTCAGCCGTAATCTTCACTCGTTGGAGGCTTTGAAATACCGTCGTATTTCCCTAAAAAATCTCCTAAAAAAGTCCTCTGACTCCAATCTCAGCAGCTATACTATACAGTTAAGCTACAGCTACTCTTTTATTTAAAGATCACAAGACTTCCGTAGATTTCGTTGAGACATCAAACGACCAATTTCGATACACGGAAGAAAACGCGAGTGAAAGTTCCGTATGACTTCTGCAAACAGCTATTGAGCTTTGACGATTGCTTTTTATACATAATATAAAAATTGCTTTACATGAAACTATTTCGTGATAGCAATAATGCCTTGTGACTTCGCGAGATACTTTTCGACTCTGGTGTTTCCGAAACTATTGAAATTGATCATAGATACTCATCGTAACTCAGAAACTTTTTGGTGATCTGGTCAGGAATTGCTACGTAAAAGCTTGATGTGGTTGACTGTAGGCTGGAGATTTTGATATTTCTTTTTCTTCTTACACTTTCTTCATTTATTTGATATGCAATTTTGGTTGGATTATTGCCAACCAAGTTCCGACCCAGGTGTAATTACAATCAGAGAAATAATTGCGTGTCTACTGTTATCCCTCGCCATGGCGAGTACGTACCCTGGGCTACTTTTGACTACCTTTGTTAATTTACTCGACTTTTCAATCTAAAACCTTTAATGCGAGTTTTATGGAACGGCCGGAGGCTCCAATTTAATTATTACAGAAATTTATGCAGACTTCCTTTATACACGGTTATATAAAATTGATTGAGAAGCAGTCTCGGTTTTTTTAAACGAGCCTGAAAAAAATACGACACATCGTCGAAGAATTGATTATTCAGATCACTTCGTCTTTACGTAAAGTAATGTTGCCGAATTATTTTGACAAGATAACGAATTGATGATTTATTAGAGATATTTCATTTGCTTTAATTAATTCTCGGCGCATTCCTCGATTATATCTGAAAACTTTGTTTTTCGAATTACGTCGCCCTGCTACCATCAATCTTCTTGATTTTAGACGGGCTGTTTGCAATACAGTTGAATTCGCCACCATTCAATTCATCTCGATCCAATACACGATACTTATCTATGAGAATGTATCAACTTTTTTATTTTTTTCTTATAAAAAAAAAAAAAAACCGGTAAAGCACCAAAAATCCCCTTGTAAAGAAAAAAGCACAAATAAGATACAGGAAAGATATCTAGATCGTTCAGTCTCTTGGAGACATCTTGAATTCGCTAGACGCTATAATCCCACTAAAACTTGGACGGACAATTTGTCATAAGATAGTTTCAAGTTTAGACAATAATTCGGGCATGCTGTTGAATTTTTGACATTAATCATCACAACGTCGTCTATACCTATATGGAAGTTCGCTACCAGAATCAACCTTTACTTCAGAGTTTAATTAATCTTGCTCCAATATTCCCGCGACAAACGGGGACCCACGCAAATGACGTTAAATTCTACAGTCCGCTACTGGGATTGATTAAATTTCGTTCGTGATGCCGACTATGACAATTAGTTGTCAAGAGAAACTTCCGGCTGAAATCAAAGCGTTTTCGACAGTGACTTATCGCCTAATTGAAATCGAAATGAAAGCGGTTTGTGATAATCATTATGAATACCTCAGGTAGAAGTATTTGTTTCAGCCAGACAGTCTACCGGGAAGGAATTTTGATAGTATCATCCGAAGGATTAATCGAATTGATTGAGCAACGTGGGATGTTGTCACAGACATGTAAATTTGCCTTATTGCAATCCACCGCGCAGTAAAATTATTTGTATTTCAAGGGATCCAAAATATTACTTGTTGTATCGTGAAATATTGTAATAATAGTATAAAAGCATCGCGTCGAATCACGAAGGCATAAATTGATGTAATTGGTGCGAAAACTTGCGGAGTTTGAAATGCTTTATTGCCTAGAATCTAGTTCCGAGGCGACTTTAATTAAAAGTTGTTCAAACTTGTGAGAGAATTAGTATTGCAGCAATGCTGCAAGTGCTGGCGGCATGATAACTTGGCAATAAATTAAAGCGAAAAGAAACGAGGATCTAGGGAAAGGTTCACCCTCAGTTTCCTGCGGTTCTGTGCAAATAAATTCATTGATATAGGTATTTCTGTTTTCTGAAGTTCGCGACTCTTCTCTTGACACCTGCAGCTCTACCATAATGGTATACAGATATTCGTGAGAAAATTTCATCGCAAAAGTATACCGTGAGAGATACTGTTTGTTATTCTTTCATCGTACCTTTAAAAGCTCAAGTATTTTCCGTACGTTTATAATTTTATTGTAAAGTTGCTGGAAAATGGCTGTTAGAAACTTGGAGTTGAAAGCAGAAGCATATTGCGCTCCAGTTACTGCAGAAACTGTATAGCAATTTGTAATTTCAAATGCAATTTGAACCTGGACGTATATTGTATTCATTACTTCAAGCACTTGCTCAAAGTACTGATTTGAGACGACCTAACGTACTAAAGCAGGAGATAGGACAGGGCTTCTGAACTCGTTTTGTTTCCCGAATTTCTGAAGCCGATAATAATTGCTTCAACCACCTTCTCCACAAAAGCATTCATCCCTCGAATACTCCAGGAATATAATATTGTAACCCAGTGAAGATTGTTCTGATCGTTGGATGTGGTTGCGTAGTTGTTACCTCGTATTGAATGTCGTATAACAATCAGTGACAGCATCTTTGGCGTATTCAAGTCAGATATTCCTCTGGTGGAATTTCGCGTTTGTATAATATACAATTCCCGTCACACTGAGGTTGTCTAATCATCAAGAAGGTTCAATTTCTTGAAAACCTTAGTCTATTTCATCCCGGATCAAATGTCATCTTATAAAATGACGAAGAATTGGAGGAAATGTTGTAAAGGATTGGAGTGGAATAAAGTTTTTATCATCCATACATCAGGCGACCCTGTTTTATTAAAAAAGAAAAAAAAATCTGCGGTAGGTACAGTATTCGCGTATTTTACGAGTGAAACGTGCTCTTGAGATACGCGATATTGTAAGACGTCTTCACACGAGTGGGGCGAGTATTTGTAACGCGAGTATCAAAACACGAGGGAATCCCATTAGGATGGCCAGAAAATGAAATCTTGTGTTTGGAATTGTTTTTTTCTACTTCATCTCCCGAATTTTTCTCCCCGTTTATTCTTCTCTGGTTATATTCATCTCTGGGTGTGAGAATTCGAAAATGTTTCTTCACCTGTTGATCCGGGACACATTTCTCCAAATAAAATACGCTGGAGTTCACTGTTAAACGAAGTGACGAACAGAGACAAAGCTTTGACCATTTTTACTCGCAGATTGTGACACATCGCGCTGTTTAACGAATCAATCAATCATGTTTATTGTATTGACAACGATACTTTGATTATGAAATAGCAGAGGTTCGAAAGCTCCCTTCTTCTTCTTATCAATTTCGTTTGTATACATATATTCAGCTCTATAATTTATCTATTATTGCATTCGCCGTTTATTTTCAATCATCGAAAGATCTCTTTTACAGCCATTACTATCAGACGTCATAGATGTTTTAAAATCTGATAATTCCGATCGGAAATTAAACGTGTATAACTCGTCATTTCCTGTGAGATAAACTGGCAAATAAGACTTGACCTCATAAAAATTCTAGGGAAAAACCTGGCATGTGTGGTATTTGAACGTTCATAAAACTCCGCTTCATCTTCGCTCTTCCGTTTCTATACCTATACGATCTCGTTTTCTAACTTGAATTCGTGTGATATTACGGGTTTTTAATGATCAAAAAGTAGTAGTTAGTTCATCATTCACTTTTTACGAACTCCTATAGCTGCTGAGATGAAAAGTTAAAAACGTTGGAGTGGATAGCTCGAAAGAGAAATATAAATATGAAACGTAAGTCTGAATCTGAACATTGGTAGTGAATGAATACGTTCAAAGCTGTATTAAGTGTAGCGAGTTAATGACAGAAAGAACTGTCACATAAATTAGAACTGTCTACCAAGCGACAAAATTTCTTCGTTTGATACTCCGAAACTACTTCCGGGCATGTGGATATGTCAGTAAATTTGAACGCACAAACTTTACATAAATATTGATTTTTCTGCCAGGCATGACCTCGGCTTGTTACGACCAGAACCAAGTGTATAAATAACGTTTCCGGATTAGTCGAAAAACCTTTTCATGTCCGAAATACTAAGCCGAAAAGAATACTGCAGGTACTTCGTTATAATCAAGATTATGAGAAGCTAGCTGGGCGGGAAAGGTTTTCAAGAATACGATTTGGCAGGCATAAAATCCCCCCGCCTGAAGAAAAAGAAAAATATCTCAGTTTTATCGTACCTACGATAAGTTAATTAATAAGTCGGTAATATTTCGTACCATCAGATTTAATCTCATTTTATATTTACGCTGAAATTTAGTCCTGAACTTGGAGAATAAATTGATAATAATTTCTACCCTATATTTTGGGGTATTAGGGCTACGGCTGAAAGCGTATGTATCCGATACTTCTTACACTCCGTTGAACACCCTTCGAATTTTTGTTACTCGTCCGAACTAAATTCGCAAAATAATCCCTCACCGATACCGCATCGCAAGGTATTTTAGGATGGTAGAAAGGGTGACAGAAAAAATGTCCATCCATCGTTTGGTCAGTTTCACTTGATTCATTCCATTTATTTTCTGCGTCTGATATTCCCAAATCTATAGATTTGTCAAGTTTATCAAATCTCGGAGAGCAATAATTGATCGATGTAAAAGAGGGTCCTGCAGTTACTCCTGCATACATATTATACTCGTATAATTCTTCTCGCGGAGATATGCATCGAACATATTTGTTGAATTGTTACACGAAATGAATATTCATTAGATGGGGTTAACCCTTGTATAATTGGGGTACATAATATGCATTGGTAGGGATTTGGAACAATTGCGAACCAAGAGTCAAGATCGATAGAGATAATGGTCGGTACATCGGAAGCTGTACTTCTGAAGGGAGTTGTAGTGTGAGAAAATATAACGAGCTCAAAACTTAGTGCGTATATTATGGATATATTGATCTTAGTAACATCAATGAGTATCGCCGTTAGAGTAATTGAGACGCAAACTTGAAACTTGATGTAATCAACGATAATATAATCCACGGCTAAGTGGGCGATGTTGGTTTTATCAATAGAAATCACGTCGCGGTTTATCCCACATTGGATTCCAAAGCTTTGATGGGATGTTCGAGTTTGCAGATCAAAACGTTGTTAACGAGATGAAAATGAGTGGTTCAAACTTTGCCATTCAATTCGTCACGGTTTCATATCAGACTTTGAGAACGTGGATATGAGTCCGTTGACAGAATTTCACTACGTATTTTTGGCACAACGATAGTAATAATATAGATATCGTACTGGTCCAAAAATAACCGTGTAGAATTCGGCCCACAGATTTTCGGAGCTTGGATCACTGCGGGGTGAAACTGGGCTAAGGCTTTCCTCCGCGTTGTAGACAGATAACGGAATAAACTTTCCAAAACGAGTTCTACGGAAATCAAATATCTCCTAGTTCGCAAGCTTACGACTAGGACTGTGCCACATGTCCCATCGAATCATTGATTCTTCCCGAATTCAATTTCGTTTGAATTTATTTTATTTTTTTGTGATCTTAGCGAGGGTAGACAAGCCTGATTTTAGGGTCTTCTAATTTGTTTGTACGAGTCATAGAATCTACCGAATAGGGAATAATAAGTCTAGCTTCTGGGCGAGAGAGGTACTACGTGTACGCAAATAGAAATATGCTCAGAAGGAAATAGCGACAACGCGACGATTCATCTCCGTATAGTCAGAGCTTTCGGTCAAATAAACGAACCCGAAACGTTTGCAAATGGAAATAAATTTGCAACTCTAATTCCACAGCATAATGCCTTCGATAAATCGTTTTTCAATATTTTACGGTGAAGTGATCGGCAAAAACTCGTTAAAAAATGCTTTTTATCTTCGTTTTTTTCAAAGGCGTTGATAATCATCTTAAAAGTAATAAAATTATGCAGTGAGGTGGATGACGGATAAAAAGTGGGAAATTTAAGTACCGTTTTCTTTTTTTTTTTTTTTTAGCGACGTGTCTACATCGATATAAGTGAGCCTAGTGACGTGATTGACGTATAAAAAAATAACCAAAATTATGAAAATGTGACCCTCGTTCGAGCAGAATTTAGTCAGTAACAATTCGCATACCTGACTTAGCAGATTTGTAAACAACGAGGGTGTTTCTCGCGCGAGGGGAGCCTTGTGTAAATTTGAAAATACACCACGACTCTCTCCGTACAAATCTCATAGCCTAAACCTCATTCATCTACATACGTTGGATGTTTATCACTTTCATTTTTTTTTTTTTCTCTCTCTTCCAAATATCACTACGTCACCACCGCAAGAGATGACTGCTATTTTTGTACGTTTACATGGCAGTTATGAGGGGAAACGTTTCTAGCAATCCTAGAATTATTATGACTTCAGTGAAGGTGGTATTTGCAACGATTCGAGTTCAAATGATGGTGTTAAAAGCACATTATTCAACACGTTCAATAAACCGATTAGGTTCAGCTCTCCGAACCAGAAAATCTGAGTATTTATTCATACATCTGACGGGTCTTTTCGGTAGCGGAGTTGTAACTGTCGAGATAAATTCTTCTCGAGAGTAAAAAAAAAAAAAGACGTCCGGTTTTATCAACTTTGAAAATATATGCAAAACTAGCGGAAAACCTGACTTCAACACAAATTCAGAATTTTATATATGAAAAAACTCCTTGAAAGCAAACCGTGAAAATCCACTGCGGCTGTTGATTTTCATTCTTTGAAGCCAAAAAATTAATTCCAGAAATAATTGGTAGTTACAATATTCTCCTGTCAACGCCTCTCGTCTGGGTGCTGTAGACTTTGCAATTCCAAAGTATAACAGATATATTTTATCTGAACTTTGGACTTGCTCCTTGTGTAAGCGTACAAAATTACTTGAAGTATTGTCGTCTTTCTCCGGATTATCAAGGGCATTATTCTTCCAACTTTGGACACTGATTTAACGAGCTGAAAAAATGAAATTTACTAGCGTTCTTTACGGTCGCCTTAACTCGCAGTTAGTATTGAGAAAAAAAAATGTCTTAGAAAGGCCGTGATATTAGATTCTGATCTCGGAATTGGAATATGCAGTGTAGATAAAGTTGAATTAAAACCAACCAGGTAAACGGTGTGAGAAGTTGAGAACAGGAGAGTAGCCCGTGAGAAATACCCCGAGAGAATAAAGAGGGATCAAGTCAGAGTTGTTCTAACATAAAAATTCATCAGGGTGCAGGAAAAAGCACCGTGAAGACTGGCAATCGATGAAAAAAGATAAACCTACGGAAAATAAGGGCGTAAAGTAAACGAAAATCATTTTCCGGTGCTTTCTAATCAGATATCGAGCAACCAAGACTTTGATTTTGCTAATGGACGCGGCTCTCGTAAAGTAAGTGTTTTTTTTTTTTTAATCTCATTGTCAGATCGAAGGATGTGACATCATATTGTCTAATGAGTAATAAAATTGAGTCATTACTTAACAAGATAATTAGTAGTGAGTAAACGCGAAATTGACGAAAAGCATTCTGGCGTTGAAGCTGTGATTTCTACGTTTTTTCAATAATTTATTTTAGGCTGTTTTTACCGGATTATTTGGCCTTAAAGCGTTTCAACGGTGTTAAGTCCCTGCGGTTGGGGCGTTTGATAGCCCAGTGAAGCCTAAAATCCATTTAAAAGCAGGGTTCAACACTTTTAAGAAAGCTACCCAAACTTTTACCGAGCTTTTCCAGGTGGCAGCTATTAAAAAATACGGTGGTCAATTTTGTGTCAGATTTACGGAATTCATGATCCGCTTATGGCACGAAAGCCCCGAATATTCAAAGACAAAGAGAATTGTGAAAGGCATTATACATATTCAAATGTAGAATTTGATAATAGGAACGAAACATGGGTTTTGTTCGCGTCACAACTCCCGCGTTATCCGTCTGTTCCAACTGAAAGCAGAAGCGTCTCGAGCTATGGGGAAGACTGGGAAATCTGGGAACCTGGAAACCTGAAAACCTGGAAGCTCGTTCACCGAGACCTAGGACCGCGATGACTGTCACAGTGACGGCTCATAACGTTTTATGACTTTCGCGCTCCGAAGCTTTAATGGGATTTCGCTTTTGAAAGTAGTGCCTACCTACGTTGGTTGTTTTCGTTAAAATATAACCGCGGAATTGTCGTAAGCACGTAACTTATTCCCGCTGGTTAATTTCCCGGTTTTATTGCCATTCGACCGCCGATGAGTGCCAAAAATATTTACACAGCGTGAAAAGAAAATGGAAAGAAAAACAGAAATAGAAAAGTTCAATTCCAATTGTTTCGAATTGTAAGTACTTGGCCCTCCCCATGATTCTTCATTATTTTAGCCCAAAAGGTCGCGATACTTTGGCAAATCCCTCAGGAGCTCTGAAGCGATAGATAAGTAGTGGATTTAGCAGTAAAGGTTCTTGCGTAATACAAATTCATAATTTTCAGTGCCATTCCACGCTAACTAGCGTCGAGAGTAATGAATCGGTACAGTTTATTCGGAAGCAATGATCGTCATTGTGTAACAGCCACGTTACGAGAGAGTCGGAAATCGATTATGGTACGTGACGTTCTCTGAAACGCAAAATTCTTATCTGCAATCTAAATCGAAAGGTAGAGTGACGGATCGATTTTGAAGTGTAATTAATTGCATAACAGCATATTGCGCTTATTAGATGGTTTTATAAAATTCATTTCACGTTGCCTACGACCAATAATTTCACGAGCATCATCCTCCTGCTAATGAGGCACGATTAAAGTACAAAAAGAATTTTAATGGCGCGTAGAAATTGCGGTAATTAACAGTCCGAAGTTTTGTTCTGGAAATGGCCGTAAAGGGACGAACGTGGTTTTCGCCTCATTCGTCAAAAAAATACCCAGAGCCTCGCGACAATTATAAGGAATACAGGAAATCTGGTGTACAATTTAACAGTTGTTAAATTTTTTCGCAAAACCTTCGTTTCATGGTTCTGCATTACCCCTGACACCCTCAACCACAAAACTGTTTCCCCTAAAAATACTTGGCCCCCAAAAAAAATGCGCACATACATGCGGCGAATTCTCCGGGTCTATTATACTGCTTTCACAGAGATTCGCTGAACATCTCATTTAACTGGGGGAGGAGAATGAGTTTCGAAATCTTCACAGCTCTAGCTTCCATTATTATTCACATTTTCTATCATCTATTCGATTGTGTTTGGAAATAAACCTAGTGGTTCATTAGCTATATAGTTCGTTCGATCTATATAACATCAACTAACGTTGATCGACGTATGCATGCATCAAGGTATACAGCTTTTAGTTGCATCGGCATTTAATGGAGTTCAACCACAATAGAGTCGACCGCGTTGCATCTCACCGTATCTAATACTCAATACCTCAGCTGCGGTCGATTTAATTCGGATTGAAAAGCTGGGACCTTGGATAAAATGAGTTAGGAATAATCTGATTCAATGAAAACTCCGATACAGTGAAGAACGACGGGAGTCTTAGCGCAGGAAATGGAAGGATAATGTACTTATCTCGACCGATGGAGGCACTTATTTTTAGAGAATAACAGCACGAGTTTCTCACACTGTGTATTAGCGTTTGAAAAATATTTATCCTTCAAATTCCATTCCTACTGATACTCCAAACGAATTATCATCTCTTGCAATAACTCGCGAGAAATCGATACATAGATTAATTGAACATTTTTGTCCCGGAAAAAAAAAATTGTCTATATCCTTCCACAAGAACCGCGACAGATGCCTTCGGCAGTGAAGTGTGAAGTAACGATTCTCACCGAATTGAGAAATAGGGATCGAATAATTGATTGAATAATATAACTGTACGCAATGCCAATTCCGTTAAAGACAATTATTGTGCTATCAGCCGTTTTAGGTATAACAAAGTTGTAACAATCTTACGCTCTCTTATTAAATCACTGATTTTTCCCGGTTATATTAGTCAAATAAGTATAAAGTTCTTTATGAAAAGTCAAGGAGATCTGGACATCTTGGCAAAACTGTCCCTTTTGAAGTCATGAAACTTTCTCATAATTGTGAATGATAAAAGTGAACCTGGGACTTGATCAGATCTGCTTTAATAAAAGTAGTTCAAGATTCAAAATCATGCTTACACGATGTACACTGACAAGGAGATAAAATCACGTGGAAGTTCTGCTCAAGTCGTTTGTCAGCGAAATTCAAATCAGATAAATAGTAGTCTTGAATTTAGTATCTTGTGTCTAAAACCTCGTTGCTAATGTTAACGATAATAATCATCTTTATTGAACACGATCTGATTGAAAATATTTCACAGTAGACTTGGCTGTGCAACAAGACCTATCAAAATCTGAACTAAACGTCGCGTCGGATAGGAGATGGGGAGCAATAATAACTCACGTAATATCAATAGATTTTACATACCAGAAGATCATTAAGAAGACACTGTTTGATTCAGATTTTACTGTAAGGGGCCCTTAAAGTTTTACGGTCCAACGCCCAGAATCTCTGAATTTGTTGAAACGACATTGACCTAAGGAAGTAGAGGCTCTTAATCAGGTCTCGCACTTATTTGGAGGTCATTATTAGCTTCGAGATTCAACTCAATTTAACAGTGACAGAAAAGCTCCTATTAAATGTTAAATCTTATGGCTAATAGTCGCCCTTAGTTAAAAGCAAGACCTGGATACTGGATATGACTGTATTCGTATATCAGTACACATGCCGTTATTTCCTTTGGGGTTCGGTTATCATTTCAGCTGGGTCACGCACACATGGTACACGTTGACCTGCTTGGCTTTTTCGGCACCTCTGAATTTTTCATCGTTATTCGCGTTTGCCAGAGAAGAGTGTGAGCCTGGACCAGTTGTACGTTGTACCCTTTTTTTTCTGTTTTCACGAGACTCGAAACGATTCAATTTCCCAAAAATAAGTCCGAATTCTTTCATCTCTACGGTCAAAGCCTTCACGGTTTTTATTGAATATTCAACTTCATTCGCAATTTTTATCGTCATGAAGCAATCGCGAATATTGGATGAAAACATAACGTCAATAACCATACTTTATTGGAAATAATTAAGCCGGTTTCGCCCTCTTATTTTTTCACAAATCGGATTTTGACATTTTTCGGAAAGTCATCATCAAATCAAATGTGGACTTATATTTCTTGTAAATCAGTATCTAATCGCACCGAGTGCGTACCGAATTCATTAAAAATTTCTATTTTTCGACTGAAGCTTTGACTCCATAGAAATTTCGTTTCTTGCCCTTTGCTCTCTGCATTCGGCTTTGATTCTTGTATATAATAATTATTGACGTGAAAATTAATCAATCGAGAACCGTATGACGACTCTATGAAAGCGTACATGGCCTCGGCACACTGTAGCTGTTTATGCTTATAATTTGGCACACACCATCAATCACTTAACACTCGTAGTTCTATAAACAGAATTGCAAACGACGCCAGGGTCGATAACCACGAAAGGTACAATTGTTCGTCATTTTTAACCGGATCGAATTTTCCACGAGCATTACTGATTTGGAAAATTTGACAGAAATTTTGCTTCAAAGTCGTGAGATCAGTGTGTGTACCCATGTGTCATATCAACGTAGTAAAAATGATGTGATCACTTCGAATCCTTCACTCCCACATTGGTCAATTTAGTCGCACAATGAGCAGCACATCGACGAGAGTGCGGAGTTCTGTAAGTGATCGAATCATTTTTACTCCATCGCGAAAGTGCCGCAGTGTGCAAACGCGTACTGTAATGAATGGGCGCATTTTCCATTGTTCTGAATCACTCATATTGCCGCTCACTTGCACCCTGCTGAACGCGTTTGAAAATCTGTATTCTGATATTTCTGCGCCGAGTGAATTCTAGCAAATGACCATCAAATCGCTTTTTGATACGCCGTATATTTTTCGCTGTATAAAATACATTTTAATGGGCGATAAATGCGTCGAACAGCGTCTTGGGAGAAATTGATGATATCTGTTTTTGATAGAATGGAAATAAAACGAAAATTTGAAAAGGGTGAAATGAAACCATGAACTGCATATTTGCTATGGATTATAGATTTCATGTTGGTATACATATATACCTGTTTATGTGGCTGAAACTCGTCGGGAATATATGTCAGGGGTAAATACACAGACTTTAGATTTGATTTTACTGATTTTTCGGGATTTTATTGTGATTTTAATTTGCAATTTCAACTCCTATATATTTAGTTCCCTCGCGAAGTCAACGATACGAATACACGATATGTTTGGTCGTTTCCTATATTCACACTTTACCTTATCACGCGACATATTTATATGTATAATATTCGCGTCTACATGCAAATCCGTATCGGCATGCATAGCCGTATATATGCGTAGAACGTCCGACCATAGGTTTAAACTCTGACCCACCGAATATTTTGCAAAGCTAATTAGGGTCCTATTAAAAATTCGCAAATTAGAAATAAACATGGTTTGATATGGATCAAACGGTACCGGGTAGGGCTTTCTGGAATGGGTCTCAATCACAACTTGCAATTATCACTTTTTTCATAATCAGGAATTTAGAGAGCAAGGAAAACAGATATGAGTCGAATCCATCTACGCAAAACAAGTTACACTTCGACACAGAATTATTTCGAGTACGAGAGGTTCCACGTGAATCGAGTTGGTCAGAAATTGAGTATTTGAAAAAGTTATGAGTCGGAATTATGGTCCTCCGAGAGTTAGACTTTCCGCCGCACATTGTGCGAGAATTTTGTTGGAAATAGAAAACAGAAAGTACTTTTTTCCTGTCAATGTGAAATATGTATGACAAAGATGGAAAAACGAGAGCAAAAAATCTGGAGCGTATTAATACCAATTTTTCGATTGTTTATTTGATCGACATATCTTGTTTGATTCTATCGGATAAGCGGGTATTAAAGGCACAAAAGAAAAAAATTGGATAGAATCAAAAATAAACTTGAAAGTGTTTATAGAACTTCGTGGAAAAGAAAAAATACGAGAAATATTGGAGCTGGGTTCTTATTTGTTCTCGTGAAATAGGTAAATGTCTGAATTTTGCAATGCGTGTATTTTTGCCGCTGCCTCGTCGCTTCGGTCTGGGCATTCAAGTTGACCTGGCTCCCCTGTCAGCTACGCTGGTCGGAGCTGCGTCTAATACGCGTTGCAGATTGTAGGAAATATCGACGTATGGCAAAGCAAATATGAAATTCTGAAAAAAGTCCCACAGCTTCGTAGGACATGAATGAGAACGACTACCGAATTTGAACGATGGGTTTTCCACGGTTCTCGAGATAATCTACCTCGCAAACTGACCAGTACTTATTCGGCAAAACGATGCGATGCATTGCTGCTGAACATACGATTGATACAATGATCTTTGTCATATTATGTCTGAAAGGCTGCGAATGGTATTTTCAATAAATTGAGTATTCTAAATGAGATAGTCTCTCTTATTCTAGGTGTCGTCAACAGAGGTGACTCTTTCAGAAGGCGACGTTCCAGATCGAATTCCTTGGTCCCTGCGGAACAGGAAGCTGAAGAGACGAAAGCTTCTCCACCGACAGAAATCATCTCCTATACCGTAGCCATGTTGGGTGCTAGAGGCGTTGGAAAGACTGCCTTGATCAGCCAATTCATGACCAGTGAGTGTATCAACGCCTATGATCGTCAAAGAGGTAAGAACCCGGAGAATTCAACTCCATATGGTATCTACTCACACGTGGCTCGCATCTTTTATCTTTCATTTCGTACTTCGACATAATATGTACATTCGACATAATATGTACTCACCCTTATTCAGCGACCCCTAATATCGGCAGAAGCGCATAGACCACATAATTGATTCCATATACCTACATAGAAAAACGATATTCCTGTCTAGCTCTCGGAAGTACATTCCGACATTTTTATTCCACAGATCTAATTGTTATTCATTTTTTTAAACTGCATTGCAATTTGCAATATGAGATAAGTTCGTGGGGAAATTTTTTGTATCATTTGTTTCGATTTTGAATATCATCTCGCGTCATGTTTGCGATGTGTATTGAAGACGCAGTCCGAGTGTCCAAACCGAGTGCAGGACTGTTCGTGAAATCCTAAGATCATTCTGGGAGTTACGGAAAGAAGATATCTTAATTAGATTTGGTCGAACTTTTTTCGTCTTTTCACCGAAAATCACAACCGTATTATTACGCTTCCCGGAAATCTGCAGCCTCTCTTGGTAAGCAAGTATTTAGTACTTTCTTGATGAGTGATCATTCATTTTTAATTATACCAATGAGTAATTGATGGAGCAAGTAGAACGTATTATGCCAGAATGAATGATATCACCGATTAATAAATATACCTGCAGAACTCCGTACGATATTATTCACGCACCAAATTTAAATCGGCCAGCTTGAGATTGGCTTTTGGCAAATGATCGTGAGAAAAAATTTCTCACCCATACATATGCAGTTTTTAACTGAATTCTACCTCTATCGATACGCGATGTGTTATTTTATGGTAATTCCCCGACTTCCTTGTAAGTGGTGAAAAATAGAAACGTTATAGACTTGCCTACTCTTTTTCGGTATTGCGAAGTCATAATTAGGCAGTAGTCTAAAAAACTAGGCATAGAGGATCTCTCAGAATTTTTTGAAGGCTTTGGAAGTGTTGAAACATTGAGAACGAGGGAAAGAACGAAGATAGGATTAAAAAAAAAAAGATCTGGTGCTATCCCTAAAACTCAGAAAGCTTCGCAGAGGTCTTGCCACGTCTTGATCAAGATTAAAAAACAGAACACGATGCGAGCCTGGGGACAAGTGGAGCATGGAATAGAACAGAAACAGAATGAACGACCGCGTACCGCGTAAGAGGGACACCTGTGCCTCGGTATTTTTAGTTGCCGGTAAATCTTGGCTTCTCTTGCTTCTCTTTCCCTGCTTTATACGTCACACAAGCTCGACGCAATTCATTCTCGTCGCGGAGATCGGTGAAACATTAAATTCGTCTATATATACCAAGTTTCAAACCACTTCGGCTGGTTCATCTGCACATGGGATTGGAAAGAGCGCCACGAACCGAAATGCTATCACAGAATCGGTGTTCGTACTAAAAATGACTCGAAAATCTAGTATTTTATCCGTCGTCACTCTCTTGGCCTGTGGAAAATCGGCGCGAAGTTATTTAAAAATTTAAGAAAAAAGAATGAGAACATTAGCGGAGTATTAATCCGATAATTCTGAGACTGACGTAAGTCCACTAATCGTAGTCGAGCACAGGTGTTTCTCTCGCCTATACGCATCAGTCCACGTGCGTTCCATAATCTAGTCGTTAACTATGACGTCGATGACGCCCAAGCCAAGTTTCACACTCGCAGCTGACCGTCGTCGTCGCAAACGTAACATAATATTCGTTTAAAAGTTCTTCAAGCGTATGTCTGAATGGTGCGAAAATATATGCAACACAAAAGCCAGAGGATAAAGGGAAGCTGAAATAATCACAAATGTAGGTATTCAATCTAGCGTTTGTTTGCAAAGAATAGAATGCGAATGAAAATGAAGTTTTCCAATTTTCCAGGTCTATGTGAGATTCTTTTTTTTTTCAAATTACTCTGCGGCGTCCAGAATCGCATGGGAATTCTGACGTTTTTCCTCGTTCTGTTGAAGGGTAGAGAGGAATAGTGTTGCCCTTTGTCCTGTATACCTACCCCTAATATCTCCCACGGGTACAGCTGGTCGCCACATTACTGGCTCCTCATTACTGATCGGGGATCAAATTGGGGTCAAGTCAAAGCAAGGGTCTGATACTAGCCGCGCAAACTTGTCAGCGTTTTTGCAGAACTGCCCTATGGTTCTCCAGGCCCCTCTAGGTCAGGGCTGATGCGATCGAGACATCTGTTTCAGTTTTAGATGATACCGCTTCGAAGAGGGTTCGCTTCTTCTGCCTCAGTCGCTGACATTAATGATCGAATCTCTAAAAAACGAGTTCTTGGCTCGGAAATTCGACCGATTAATTGTCCAGATTATGCGAGGTACTTGATGTTGAGAAAACGGCAACAGTTCTATCGAGGCAGCGATTAATCTAGCTAAATATAATCCGAGTCTACTCTCGCTCAACAATTCAATGAAAAGAAGGAAAAAGGAAAGCCATAAAATCGCCAAGCACCATTTGATATATTGGGCCCCATATCCAACCAACCCTTGTTACACTTTGGATGCTTCGTGAATGGTGACCATGAGGGCGAAGGCTCGGGGGAGTGAAATATGGTCGAGGACGAAGAGCGGTTTGCGAGAGGGAGCCAAGAGGTCCGGCACAGTGTGTTAGTGTTGTGCCGCGAGAAGCGAGAACGTATTTAACGAAAGATAAGTCTGCCTCGTTGTTCCATGGTTTTAGCAATAGATCGATGACGTAGTATACGGCGGGGATTTGAGCGTTTAAATTCTACTCAAATTCAAGTGCAGAGTGGTATACGACACTCTGCATGTCGGCAAAGTAGTTCAATTTCTGCACAGATCTGATATTACTACATATACCAGAAGCGTTGGAAGTTGAGGACCTCGTTATATTCTCGACGTAACTTTCAAACTATATAATGTGTATTTGACACCCTAGGGCGGAAGATCATTATGCGTATTCAATTCCTGAGGTGAGATACGTCAAGATGAGAGATGCGGGATCACGATCTTGTAATAAACTCCTGATAGAACTCCTCGTCTAATACATGACCACTTTTGTTGGAGGGTTTCGTGATGTTATTATCTCCAGAGATTTGAAAGCACAGGGTCTACAACAAAGAGCGAAAATTTCGCACTGAGAGGCTTGACTCGTTCTTATTCTGTCATGCCATCTTTCTTTATCCCTTCAACCCTGTGGCATGACATTGTTCATCGTAATGATATTTTTGTCACGACATCGCCACTTCGCGTTTTCGTTACAGCCGTCCTTGGCGTCGATACAAGTGCGTATATATTCCCAGACGTATGAATCGCTGCTAGACTGGAAACTGAAAAATATCGCGTAAGAATATAGGTCAAAGACCCAAAACTGCCAGAGTCTCGTGAAATATCGCTCAAGAGCATCATCTCGCTTCGCAGAACGTGGAAACTCCCGCGTAAGATATATTCCATTGTCCCATGAGCGCTATATCTTCGCTTGAGTAACATTTCTATTTCCGGTCGCTCACCTCTGTCCATCTTCTGTACCATGTCTATGTGAATAATATAATCATTGAAAACAATAGGGTTAATTTTAAGATATTTCTAATATTTTGACGAAAGTTATCGCATATGGAGATGAGGTACGAGAAAATCGATGAGCGTACAAACATTGCAGATTCGCCTTTTCTGGAACCACTCTAATTATGCTCTGACGATACAAAGAGGTTATATCGTATTCGCGCCCCGCGGGGAATTCCCAGTAAGTATAACCGCAATGGTGTGATGGGTCCGTTTTACAAGAAGAAGCGAAATGTGGCGCCTGGCATCATGAGAATAGAGCCAAAATCGTTGCGGTTTACCGAAGTGGGACACGTAGATTTATTGGCCACTTTGTCTTCGAGTTCTTGGCACGATAATTCTTTTCATACGTCGTTTACATTCGAAGATAAAAGGAAGAGACTGTCTTTCAGTAATTGTTGAGATTGGTGATAATACTTGCGTTAGTAACTTTGGGGTTCAGCGCATAATGCATGGAGCAAAATCAGAGCTGAAAAGATCCAGTGATCACGTTTTGGAAGATTGGCGAATCTGTTAGCATATTATTTACAGAACCAACACTTACACAGTATGAAAAATCATTTATTATTGCCTACTAGATCATTCAGCATTCAATTCACAGATAATTCCAGTTTTTTTTTTTTTTTTGGAGGTTTTCTCACTTTCGGAGGGTCTGAGCGATGATGTAATGTTTGTTTAACGCGTATACCGTTTCTTCAAATAACACAAATCGTTTGATCTCACGGCAGTGAATCACAAACCAAATCTACGCAAGAATACGTGGGTTAGCCCATACACAAAAGAAAAGTAAAATATCTGCAGTTTTTCTTCGTTAACATATACCAGATACGAGACTGCTTATTATCACCTTCTGGGTCGAATCTTTAAACTAATAAATCCGAGAATAGATGGCGGTACAGGAGGCACCCTCGCGGTCATAAATTCCGTCATTAATCATGCGTGATGTTGAAGTTACGTTATAGCAGATATTTCGGTTGAATTATTGGATCATCAGTTCGAATATCATTGCTCCGTTCGGCCGATTATTGACATTGAATATTTCCGTTTTGAAAAATTGATATCGTCGATCATCCCGCGCTTCTCATCCATGATATACAAATTTCGAAAAAAAATATGCGTCCATCTATTATCCATTCGTCCTTTTCCAGTGAAGAATGTTAGAGCGAATTCGATACCCTGAAGTAATAGATGAATCATTTTCTAAATCACGAGATAAAAGGTGCTATTTAGGTAATTTTTGCAGGATTTACACTGGCGGTTTCTTGGGTTGACAATCCTTCCATAATATTTCTCTGAATTCGGTATATTTGCTCGAGTTTTGCTTCAATTGTAGATATCTACTGAAGTATTCGTCGACATTGAAATGGGAGAGAATGAGTGACGCACTCACTGTCCAATGCAGGAAACACTCTGAATACCAGTCCATGATATCTGTATGCGAATATGGGCCCCGTGTGTTGCATGATGTCACCAATATCTATCGACTGAACTTTCCCTGTTGCTCTTCCTATAGAAACAGCGAGCACGCTTTGTCATCAGCTCAGGCTTCCAACAATTGAAAGTTTGTACTTTATTCATGGAACATAGATTCACTCCTCAATCAGGAATCACCCATGTAAATGTAACTAGTAGACTGTAGCTACGTTTCGAACAAATGCATGCAGACGTCTCACAATCGGTGGGTAATTCCCGAGATGATTCCCCCGAATTGTTCCAGTTTGATTGATATTTTCCGAACGTTATGTTCTGAGACGTTTTCATCTTGTTTGTTGGAAAATGATGGAGTGATGAAAGAGGCGAAATATGTCGACGATTTTCATCACACTTAAAATATCCCCGCAATTTCCAAACCAAAGATTCTTCGATCTTTGCCCGAGAGGTAAAGTATTCGTATTCATCTCCAACACAGTTTTCTCTCGTAGTTTGAGGCACGTAACGTAATTACGGAAGAATGAAAGCAACCATCCACACATTTTGTACAAGTTTAATTAGAATTTTATTTACACCTTGCTAATTAAGAAAAATTATCATGTCTATTTTTTAACACGGTTTTAGTAGCCCAGAGTAGCTCTGGGATGCAGAAAACAACGGGGTAGGTACATTCATTTGTCACTATATAATTATACACAGCACCAATTTTCTCTGTTAACAGCCCGTATTCGTGAGACTATTATACAGGATATCCCGCCTAATGTCGCGTACAAAATTACCACTAGAAGCTGTGCTCAAAGATAAAAAAATACCCCGCACTTTTATAGTTCGGCCCATAAAGAATGTTTATAAATTATATTCAGTGTTTTTATTTATCGAGAAATTGATAATAACTACAAATTTTTAAACGCGACTACGTGCCTCTCATTCGCGATATCGTGGTTCAAAATTGCAGAAGTTATGCGACATCCACGCATCTTACGGTTATCTATTGAATAGGAAAATTCGAAATAGGAAAATTCGACGTCCTAGGATATCGTTCGGGTATTTGTATAAATTGAAAGTATATTTCAATAACGCGTGTTTCAGTTCTTTCAAGCTTTCTACGGGAAGTTCGGTCACACTATAAATATTTGATGCTGTTTCAACCAAAATATGATTCCATTACGGCTGAACCAACATTTCGTTGAATTCATACGGAAATTTGTTATTTCAGATATTTTCTTTACAGCGATTCCTCGATAAATTTTGCATACAAGAAAAAAGGCTGTTCCATACATGACGGGCGGAAGAATAGCATTGTTTTCAGTCCAACAGATATGCATACATGCATAATACGAAGCCATGTGCGAATTGTGCGAGTTTCTTTTCTGCCCTCTTAGCAGTATGCAATTGAATTTCATTCAATTTTTTCATACACAAATATGATTTGGGTGCCTTCATTCTGACTGTCGTAACTAGGGCTGGCCCTAACCAAACACGAGGTTCAGTTTTCAAAGTGACTACGATATCGCTGAAACTTGATAGGAAGGCAGCGTGCAGGGAGTGTCCCGCGATGATAAATTACTAAAATATTACCGCTAGGTATGTAGTTTTTGATTTTATTTACTCTTGCAAAGACTTGTGATAGTATGGTATGTGGATTTAATGTGAGTTTGAAGGGCTGTTCAAAATAAATATCCCACAATCATACCAAAGCGCTCATTTCTCATACATTTAAATGCCCTCCGTGAGGAATTTAAAAGCACCGGCGCAGTGGAACGCATAAAATCATTTATGGACAGAGACAGTGACATTTACGTCCAACTCACCGGAACTTACGAAAAAAGGTAGAGTAAGATGCATTTCGCCAGATCTTTTACGGCGTTACAGAATTAGATCCAGCGCACCGCTGCAGACTTCAAAGTTCATGATGTGACTTTAGAAATATTACAATCGATTCCGTCCAGACTGATGATCGTCTGTATTTCTAATACATCTGTAGAATTATTATGTTCACTCGAGGATTTTCGGATAGCTTCTTTTCTAGGGACTTTCCCGTAACCTCCGGGTGCGAATTGAACGGTGGAGTTTATCAAACACTTCAAGGAGTCTGCATAGATATATTCCACAACGTTATACTTCGCTTGAATAAACTGCAGTTTTATATCTACCCGGATATGTCCGTAAAAATGTGAATTTTATACAAATTTTTGTTGTACCTGTGAAAGTGATAATCGTTTATGTGCTAAGTGCACTTAGTTAGTCTTAGACTTTCTATATCTCGATCCGACTAAATTGTTGACGTGGGTGAATAATCCATTCTCTAATAATGGGCGGCATTAGGGGGCGCGGAATCCATCGCTTTGCGCTTTTATATAGAATTGCGGAAATTGATACACACGCGAGATATATCCGAACATGCGATTTCTAGCTGTGCATCCAGACGGTGACATCCTGGATAAAGATTTGAGTGACGGGAAAATAAACTTGCATACATCTTTTTCGACGAAATCATCACGCGACGATTCGTATTGTGGTAACAACCCTTCGTTTAATGATTTCGGTTATGAATCCGACCGTAGTTAAGCTTCCATGAAATTCACCCCGTCAATCTGGCGAGTACCATGACATGTTTGCTATACATGGAAACAATCCAGACATTTTAACAATGACATACCGCAATACGTACATGTCGCATTAAATCACCTGCAGTCACATCACGTCCAACTATTTCCTTTCGCTAATGATACTCGGCACCTACCTGTAGCTATGTGTTCATTGAATGGACACCCGTTTGAATAGCTGATGCTGGTCCACTGGCAAAACCATTGACACGTTATCGGGTACCTCATTTCATTTCACTGCCTATGAATAATTGACGTGTGAAATATCATCACGAGCCTATTCTAGCCATGACAGAATTCACGATAGTCTTTTCTTTGGAGCATAGAATATTCAGGTATCTAGTTTATTCCTTGGGTTTTAAGTATCGTGTGATTGAATAATGAGGTGTGAGAGTTTACTTCGAATGGAAACACGGATAAGGATAAAAAAAATCACCAAGTTTCAGCGGTCTTTTTCATTTCGAGTGAGATTCATTTGATAGAAAAAAAGTCCCACTGAAAGAATAATTTATTTGCCGATTCTGGTTCCCTGTTTTCGAGTGAATAAAGATCACCTTCAAAGTCTGCTATTTTGGTGGCTATTAATTTCATCCCCAATTACTGGCCATTGAGCGACGTATGCTTTCTCGCTCAAGGCTCGGGAATTACGAGAGATAAAAAGATGCAAAAAATTAATGGAATTTAGGAAAAAAAATGAAAAAAAAAATCAACCAAGAGTAAAGTGCAGCAAAAGGAACGATGCGGCTTCTAAGAAAGTAGAAAGTGCAACAGGAAGGCTTACGGAAATAAGCTGGTTATATTTGCACACGCAGGGGTCTTTAGATCTAAACGTACGTCACAGCCTGAAATCTGTTCATCGTCTGTAACTTCAGACACAGCTATTTACACCGGCTATTCGGATGTATAGGTGCTTTGAAACTTTAATGTCATGAAACTTTGATTTCCTATTTGTTTGTCCTATTTTTTAGCGTTGCGAAGGCTATTGGACGCAGTTTTAGGCTATAGGATGACGTTTTGTATCACGCGATAATTTGGTGAAAATTTGGACGTCATTTTTTCGACCACGAAATACCTAGAACTAAAAATCTATCCTGTCATGTCAACTGTCAAGAGAAGTGAGAAGCGTTTCTCGCTGTTTACGAGAAATATGATTTCAAGTCGAAGCAATGTGTTAATTCTCTATATTTCAAGCGAGGATCTAAAAACCAACAGAATTTAAATTTACCCGTGTATATCATGAGAATATACAACGTATGACTTATCTACGCTCCTCTAGCGTGCGGTATTAAAATTGATGAAGAATTCGCGCTATTTACTAAACAGCAGGTGTTCTTTCTCGGGTAACGCGATACCTAATCGAAATAAGTATCATCAGAATATGGATATCGAATTAAAGTCTCGAATACCATTTTAAAATATTCTCTTCAATTTTCTGTTACAGACGTACCTAGTGAACAATCTGTGTTCATAATGTTGAATGGCGAAGAAAGTGAGCTGAGATTTTTGAACATCACAAACCCGAAGGTATACCAGCTATCTCTTTACTTGTGTCTTCCATATTTCTCATATAATTTATTTCTACGCAAAAGAAACTTGTGAAATCATGGCACCGCCGTTTGATATCAGCATGCTTCTATGATCGATCATTAGAATCACGTATTCTGTAAGATTTTTCATCGTGTGTTCTGTTCCGATACTGGGTCCTGGGATGTGGCAGTCGGTCTAGCTTCTAAAAGTCTATTCAACAAGTATCTAATTGCACTATTGTTCATAGTTGCACACCAGCGTAAATTTCGAAGGTAGAGTTCAGATTCGCGGTTTCACTTCGCATCAGCCCGACGTGGCTATATGCTTGCAGTGTATAAATGGACGAGCTGTATGTTTACAGAGCTTTTATAGTAAAATGTATTCCATAAACGATCGATGATGGTATCCGTCCATTAACCCCCGTAGCTCAATAAATCTATCGCCGAGTAAAAAAAAAAAGAAAACTGTTAAATTATCATTTTATCCGGATTGTATGAGAAGTGCAATTATTTTTACTGTTGCGAATTTGATTTCTTTCTCTCTCAAATTTCGGACGGTATTATATCTCTCGATTGCTTTTTAATTCAATTTATGTTTTCACGCTATTAGGAGACATTCTCGATCTCGAAGACACACAAAGCGGTATATTGCTTTGCATCGAGTTGTTTACGAACGAAAATGTAAAGCACCAGATAATTAATGTTTTTCAGGCGGAATTGGACAAGATACCACAGCCTGGCGCTTTCGTGGTGCTGTATTCTGTCATTGACAAAGCATCTTTCCAACGAGCTGAGGAACACCTCGCTCATTTACACGATCAGGATCTTCTGCGGGGAAGGCCAGCCATCTTGGTTGGTAATAAGATTGACTTGGCGCGCTCGAGGGCTGTTTCTTCACAAGGTGATCTAGTCCTATGAATATCTTGAACTTTTATTCAGCCAGTGATCCGAAAAATTGTTTCAATTCACTCAGGGTCAATCTCAACACTACCAAAAATCATAGTAATAAAAAATTTGCCAAATAACGCGAATGCGAATAGAACAGGGTCACTCTTTTGAAAAGTCGACGGAAACGGGACGAAAGAAGTAGAAAATACGATTAATGATTGTGTCATTATCAGGTGACTGGAGAATTTCTATACGAGAGTTTTATGCCTGAATAACGATTTTCATGTAATTTTCAAATGTCTAATATCTATTCCGATTTTTATTTTACTTTTTCTTTTTTTTTCGTAAAAACTGCTTTTTTGGATTAATTCTTCATTGCCACAATATCGATATGCCCCTTCTTTCGCGATTCAGTTTAAAATATCTGTGGAGAATTCAGGGCCAATAATTCTGACAAAAATTTGAACTTCGTATATTTATTAAATTTCCTTTTCTTTTTTGTTTCTTTTAAATTCGGAAAAAACGTAAAGGTAAATTTAACGGAATCCTAAAGTCTTGCAGAACTTCTAATTTTCATTGAAAGTCACGAGACTTTGAAGAAGTCAGGGAAATGCGACGACTTTGATTGGGGAAACAAGGAGAAATCAAGGAACTGTGAAATCGAAGTCGCGGGTGTACCCTGTTCACGCTAAAAGTCTTCGCATAAAGTATCACTCATTACTATGATCACAGAGCTCCATTTCCTTCCTGAAAACAAACAAAAAAAAAATCTCATTTTCACAAGATGAATCAAATTATTTTAATACATCACTTAATTTGCTCCTATACCCAGAGACTTTTCGGAAATTCACCTTTCAAGCCTTTCTAATTTCACATACTCCATCAATCATCGGTCTGTTTCCCAATTACAATGAGTTCTTATTGGATGCCCATCCGTATGCCTGTTCATTTGAACGTACATAAATGGATAAACTATATTCTAATCTTTCTTTTTTCACATACTTATATGTCATGTATAAGCTTTCAGCTTGTTTGATGGAATTCCTCTCTTTTTTCTTTCACAGACGGCAAGTGCATGGCGTGTACTTATCGTGCAAAATTCATCGAAATATCCGTGGGTATCAATCATAACGTTGATGAACTTTTGGTGGGCATTCTTAATCAAATTCGTTTGAAATGGGTTCACGCCCACTCCGAGAACCGCGGCGGTGGCGGCGGCGGAGGTGGCGGAAGTGGAGGCGAGAGTGGCGGTCACTGGTACAAGTCAAGAGGAGTCGTCAGAGCGAGTATGAAAGCACGTCAGATGTTCACTTGGCTTTTTGGCAAGGAAGACAGCAAGTTCAAAAACTGCGAAAACCTTCACGTTTTGTAAGTCCCAAAAGTATAATCGTAGGGCAAGGCTTGATGGACATCACGAATGCGTTTCGTCAGAAAAAATGATGTGTGAGAAATGCTGAATGGAATATATGCCGAAGAGAGAAAGTAAAATAAATTACACAGTTAGCTCACTACTGGGCTCCTCATATTACGACGGGATACAACAGCTACAGTGCTTCCAAATATTTCCTGGATGTAAAGCGCGGTGATATTCACTTCCTGAGTGAAATAATTTGCCATACATGCAACGTGGGGTATACCAAAAATTGCAGCTTCCTATTTTTACCTGTGTATCAAAACCGAGCTTTTCCGGTGCAGGTGAAATCACCGATGGCTATGGAACGATGTTAATTAATCATGCGCGGTTATACTCGTCAGAATCAGTGGTAGAACCCTACGTACATTGGATGAATTTCAATGTTCTTTATCCGACCAAAAAGTTGTAAACGAATAGATTTGTTTCTGAAAGCTTTTTTTCTCCGTTATTCATTCGAACAGATTTCTATGAATTCTTCTGATTGACAATGAAAAGTCCCAATTCGTAGACTCTTGAAAAGTTTCTCAAGAGAAACGTTGTTTGAAGAAGAATTCGGGGAGACACTAACTTCGGAATTTGTCAAAGAAACATTGATTTTCTCCGCAAAGTTGAGACCTTCTCTGCTACGATACCTGGGTACCTATTATTTTAGAATTCCTCAGGAACATGCATATATCATTTCACCATTTTGGTAATCGAATTTTTGTGATTGTTGAAAAAGAAAGTCGCGTTCTTCAGAATTTCATTTCACCGTTCCTGATAATAGTACTCAAATGAATTGTTTCCTTGATATGTATCACGTTTGCCAAGTCATTACAGAGCTGAGTTAATTTAACGGTGCGCCCTTACGTGGTGTGTCTAATAATTGGGGCAGGCTTACACGTGAAGGCTATACTGCAATATCACAAAGCGGTATATATATACTGCGAACAATAAATATGAATGAAAAATGAATTTATAAACGTACCTAATATGTACCACTATCCTCACTGTTGTTATAAATACTTATGAAAATAACTGTGTGAAAAAAAATATGTGGAAAAGAAAAAAAATGTTAGGGAAAATTTGATGTCACAGCGATCGTCGAAAGCTCAAAGGCAGATTCGAAAGTCGCGAGTACTAGTTAAAATAATGAATAACAAAAAATTGGACCATGGCAAGATTAGTGGCCAGACAGCTTATTGCGTTTGTATTCTACAATGAAAATAAAAACTTTTTTGAGATGTATATAATATATATATATATATAAATATACTATATAACTAATGGCGCTATTGTATTAAAAACTTTACTATTAAGTCGTTTACTGTATTTCGTGTTTTTACCATTTGTATATGTTTCGCTAGAATTTGTCGTCAAATGTTTGTCAAAGTTTTTACGACATATTCTGAGCAAACTTTCATGAATTTCTTGTCTATACATACTTATATAAAGGTATACCTATATAAATATAGCCGAATTATGCCCAATTTCGATTGAGAAACGTAATTGTTATAGTATAAACAGGATTTGAAAAATGGAAAATGTGGAAAAAAAATTTAAACAAAAACTAAAAAAAAAAAAAAAACAAGAAGAAAACTTCGCAATATCAAATTATATGCTAAACAACTTGTACGTATCAAATTTTACTTGTACTGACTTTTGTGTTCTTCGTGAATATATTAGGATATTGTATAATTATAGCGTAAATATAATATCTACAAATAAGTTCTAGTTTTGGAATAGAGTTCAGTTTAAATATTTGATTGTATTATACCATCTTCAATATTGAATTACACTTATTCACGATTACAGACTACAGCTGGACCCCGCTTCTCATACAGTAAGGGGTAACGGGGGTCTCCTTCTTTCTCAGCCCCTAAATTTGACAATTATGTCACTCAGAGTGAACTTGATATGAGCGGGGTCTAACTTTAGTGAATGATTTCTCTTTCGATAGAGTGTAGACAGCTGGGAAGACATTCGTACCAAATGAGCTGAGACTCTGATGAAGTGCCTTCGAGTATTTTAATAAATTGTCATATTTGTTAGATTTTGAATAACCATCGTTTTTCTTTGATCATGCTTGTATCAAATCAGTATACGTGCAGAAGAACCTGTTTGAAAATTTTCAATGTAACGTTAATCACGTAATACGTTACTAGAATCTATATCCGTATTTATATCCGAAATCAATGAGCATTCACTGCTTTGAAATAAAAATTCTGTCGTATATATTATGCAGCGTATTTACTCTATACGATTTACGTGGGATATTGAAAATAAATTTTTTCGAAAGATCAACTCCTTTCTATAGCCAATCAAGATTGTGCTGTGTACTGAAAAAGTGGCAGGATTTATATGCATGATAATTGCGAATAGCGATTAGTGAGATCTAGATATTCGCAATAAAGAATATTGCTGCTCCGCTGGTACCAATATCTACAAGAGGATGGTTACAGTACTTGGATATCGCTTTTTAATTTCATAATATATCTATACTTCGCTGTATATGGGTTAAACTTATTAATGTTCGTTGTTACGATGTCGACTCGCCATAAAATGTGAAATGACAATACCTACTGCCAGTTCTCTCAACAATAATAACAATAATAAGCATAAATATTTAAAAGTATTCTAATTGTTGTTTTCCATTTTTTTACCATACATTATTACTATATGCTATTCCATTTATACGTACACGTGTAGATACCTACATACCTATCTGATCAAATGACGACTACCAAGAGGACTTCAAATTTCCATGGACTCGTTATTTTAAATAACCATCAGGGTATCCAATAGGAATTTATCAATTTCATATCTACATGGATTTTTCTAATATTTATTGCCCAGATTAATTCAAGTACCAGAACGATAGGCGCCGACAACGTTGATTGCATTAGACTCTCGCGTGACACAATTCTATAGCTGAGAATCATTTACAAACCATTCTTCCGAATAGTATAGATGTTTTCTAACATCGTGGTAATTGGAAAGACTTACAGTTATAGCTAAATGAAGGAGTTACAGGAACAATTTTTCAGTCGTAAGATTTAAAGATTAGGAGTTTTTTAGGATGAACGATGGTCATCGTGTCGCCGTAACCTGCAATCTTCCCCACGCTATCGGTTGTACAAGCCACGGTAAGTAACGTTGCGATTTTTAAGCTAAATATAGGCACACTAGCCCACGAGCTTCGAACATTATTCGAAGACTTAAGAATCATTAAGATCCGATAAAAGGGGTAAAATGACACTTGAAATTAAGAGTAAGCATATAGGAGTCGAGTTCGGCATTCTGCTTTATCGTTTGCACGGAGGAAGGTTCATGCCATATTTTTCCAATAAGTTATGATTACTTTAGCAGTAAAAATATAGTAGTCTAATCGTAGATATTGACGGATCATGTTGTTATTTGTACACACGGTGCAATAACTGTAGGAAAAATTTTAGTTACAAATAGTAAAATCTGACAAATAGTATTACGCTAGCATATGTAGGTATAGACAGATCTGCTTCGTAGTTTTCGTCAGTCGAGTAATCCGCATTGTAGTTCTCAACGTCTAGATCCTTTTGGATCTCTGCTATCGTTCAGTTCCCAAACTGGGACGACCAGTTCAGTTACCCTTTGTCAGATGCAACCTACGAATCATTTTTCGTTCTATTTAGTACTTCAGGTTTAAACCCGATGGTGCCACTGGAGCCATTCTAGGACATGTACTGAGCTAGGATAAGGGCTTCGTACACCACTTGACGGTAAACTATTGCAGATAATACGTTGATCGTTCCAGTGACAGACGTCGTGAGAACAATTCATCGAAACCATGATTCACCGATGATTTCTAGCAGACTAACCATCATTGACAAAATAAGATTTGTCGCGGCGAGTTATTGTGATATATATGTCATATTAAAATACTCGTCCTTCTGTTACAGATTAGCTGAGATCGATCCGAGTCAAGGCATCTCTGTTTAACGAGTAAACATCGAGCACCATCTTTGTGGAATTAGTTCTTCTAGGTATAGTTCTATTATTACGCAAACAATGTATATCTCTAAAGAAATTCCATTCAATTACTAGACTAGTTTGTAGTTTTTTTAAGAAAAAGTTACAAATTATACATAACTTTAGCAATGAGAAATGTTGTATCGATGCTGCAGCAATAAAATTCTGAATATACCAATAATCAATTGCTTCGTTATTCTCCACTCTTCCCTCCCTCGGACTTTTTATCTTGTGTACTGTAAGAAATTGGGATTATGGCATTTTCCGCTACTAAACAATTTGGGACTACCTCCTCGGGTTAGATGTTCTTCTAATACCAGAAGCAGAAATTTTGCGAGTTAAAATCCGTCTAACTCCAAAAAATGCTAGTTTTAATTAACTATAGGTATAGAGACGTATAGAGAGAGGTATGCATGAATGAATCAATACACATAGCCTATTTCGGCACACCTCCTAGGGTCAGATGTTCTCCTGATACCAGGAGCAGAAATTTTGCGAGCTAAAATCCTTCTCACTCCGAAAAATGCTAGTAATAATCAAGTATAGGTATAGAGAGGCATAGAGAGACGTATGCATGAATGAATCAATACACATATCCTTTTTCGGCACACCTCCTTGGGTCAGATGTTCTCCTGATACCAGGAGCAGAAATTTTGCGAGCTAAAATCCTTCTCACTCCGAAAAATGCTAGTAATAATCAAGTATAGGTATAGAGAGGCATAGAGAGACGTATGCATGAATGAATCAATACACATATCCTTTTTCGGCACACCTCCTTGGGTCAGATGTTCTCCTGATACCAGGAGCAGAAATTTTGCGAGTTAAAATCCTTCTAGCTCCGAAAAATGCTAGTAATAATTAAGTATAGGTATAGAGAGGCATAGAGAGACGTATGCATGAATGAATCAACACATAGCCTATTTCAGCACACCTCCTCGGGTCAGATGTTCTCCTGATACCAGGAGCAGAAATTTTGCGAGTTAAAATCCTTCTAACTCCGAAAAATGCTAGTAATAATCAAGTATAGGTATAGAGAGGCATAGAGAGACGTATGCATGAATGAATCAATACACATATCCTTTTTCGGCACACCTCCTTGGGTCAGATGTTCTCCTGATACCAGGAGCAGAAATTTTGCGAGTTAAAATCCTTCTAGCTCCGAAAAATGCTAGTAATAATTAAGTATAGGTATAGAGAGGCATAGAGAGACGTATGCATGAATGAATCAACACATAGCCTATTTCAGCACACCTCCTCGGGTCAGATGTTCTCCTGATACCAGGAGCAGAAATTTTGCGAGTTAAAATCCTTCTAACTCCTTAAAACGCTAGTATTAAATAACTATAGGTATAGAGACGTATAGAGAGACGTATAGAGAGACGTATGCTTGAATGAATCAATACACATAGCCTATTTCAGCACACCTCTTCGGGTCAGATGTTCTCCTGATACCAGCAGCATAAATTTTTCTAGTCAAAATCTTTCTGACTTTTTCTGAAAGTTTCAAGCAGCTGGAAATGCATTAATTGTAATTTCCTACTGTTTCTAAAATGGAGAGTCTGAAAGAGAGGAGAGTAAAAAATTACCACGCAATTGATATATTTGGGTATTTATTGTAACAGTATCGATACAATATTGTATGATATGACACCAAGAGTTACACATATAATTTATAAATCTTGGTACAAATAAATATGTATTCATCTCAGTCGATCGAATCACTTAATCATACCTATCCCTGGCATATACATATGTATAAGTCATTATAAGTCATTATAAGTTATGTATAAGTCATTACAATATAAACTGGATTCGTATCACAATGATATAACGCTCTAAGCTAACTAATTTCACAAAGATTTAATTTAACATACACTTATTCATTGCAATTGGAACTCAATCCTTCCTAAGCAGAGATGTTTGGACTGTCATGGAAATTCGCCTTCAAACTGTAACAGAAAGATCACTATTATAATATAACTTTCATGTAACAAATGATGAGTCAGACGACTAATAACGAAGAATCTATTTCTGTTGATTCGCCTTGAATATTATAGAAGACCGTTGTACGATTCAAAAAAATACCAAATGCACTACCTAGATGGGGATAACTTTCTTTCTTTCTCTACTATTTCTCAGATTCTCTTGCGTTCCCCAATATATGCTCAATCCACCGAGTCAAAAATGAAATTCCGTCTACAATTAAATCGTCTATTTCAGCGTCTTACGCATTCGTAGAATTTCTATTGATTTAATTCAATAGCTGACACAATCGTATCTCATTAACAAATACTGTCATGCAAACTCTTTGACGCCACGATGGCCACTGATCGCTCATGGGCTGTGTCAGATGATATTTATTCGTATGTGTATTCATCGTAGGTTAGTGCATCTCTCAATAAAAGTGAATTCTCTTAGTGAATCTCTCAAATGGTATTGTATTGCTATTTCGCGAAGAAGTCTGCGAATGAGTTTTACCGCAAATATTAGTACGCCTTACCACGCGCAACCCGCATGTCGTTCCTCCGTGCGGCTTGCGTATGATCAGGCTGTCGATCTTTGCGCCCAAAGTAGTTCGCAGAAGTGTTCGCGAGATGGCGAGACTATTTCTTA
This sequence comes from Rhogogaster chlorosoma, assembly GCA_944452935.1. Taxonomy (NCBI): domain Eukaryota; kingdom Metazoa; phylum Arthropoda; class Insecta; order Hymenoptera; family Tenthredinidae; genus Rhogogaster; species Rhogogaster chlorosoma. The sequence goes on from OX101797.1 coordinate 28,699,882, forward strand.
CCCCGGTGGGTGCAATACTGACCTAGAACATACAAATATTTTAGTTATTTACAGCAATAACAACAAACCGTGATCTTTTTCAGTGAATCATATTTTTCTGAAGATTTTGTTGAATTTCAAATATCATAATTAGTCATTCTGTAGCGGTGACTAGTAATCGAAGTCATATGAGCAAAGATTGCAGAATTAATCGTAGAGCTGCTTTCCTAGATATACAGAAAATTCTACGGTCATTGTATCCGCGGCCGGTTTGTCCTAACCTTAAAATGTTTAAGGTTAAAATGGTGGAGTAGATCTCGAATATTATCGTAACATTATCGTAACATTATCGTAATATCCAGCCATGTCATTAATGAGAATTAATCCACGATCGTACGCAAGATTGTTGACGATCTTTCGGAATGGGAAGCGAAATTATTCTGTCATCGCGAGAGAAGATGAGTATTCCGAAGTCCCTAATTACCCACCGATCCTGGACGTCTCATATGAAGCAAAACTGAAAAGGAGGGAGGAACTTTTCCACGAAGAACTAAAAGAAATCAAAACAGTCGAAGAGAAACTAATAAAGATAAACATGCCGCGTTATTACGGTTGGAAATCTGTCATTTTATCCGAACCATTCATACCCTACAACTCGGAATCTTTAGCACAATTTGTCACCAGAACTCACATTGTCAAAGAACACGGTCTACCCAAGTATTACGACCGTATTATGTCCTCAGAAAAAATAGACTCGACATTACAACAAGTCAAAAAACAGATCGAGGATGTTGTGCTGTTCGAACACACTAGCCGCAGGTATGCGTCAAACCATTTACAGGATGATAGAATCACTTGTTTCATTCCCACCGCTTTTAATCATAATAATTGTATCCTTATTCCTCTGTATTTCTCATGTTAATAATTCTGCTTCAGGAGAGACGAAGAATTGAATCCAACTGAGTTGAAGCGTCCCGAGAAACTGATCAATGTTATTGGCGATGCTATCGTGCATCAGATAAACAGGATTCTACTGGCAACACTGTCCTCCGAATTGCCTCACTTATTGGAGGCTCAAATAGACCATAATCCTCGCGTCGAAGCTTTTTGGTTTGCGGGTGGAATGCAGCCTCCCAAAGAAGTCCGACGAGCTAAAGCCGCAGTAAAATGGGCCAGAAAATATGCCAATGAGAATGTGGACAGGCGTATTCAGTATAAAGGAGAACCAATCTTACAACTTCGGCACGATCTACCTCTGAAGGAAATTGTTAGCCTGGATGAGTCAGAGAACTCAGCCTTTACAATACCTGAATTTCGATTCGACCCCAGAGTATTAGGATACACTTATCAATATGTTCATGGCACTAACATACCTGGCTTTTGGCCCGGTGACCCAAGCGAATTTGGCATCCTATCGTATCATAGGCGGGGCCACATCGACACAAGAATGCCCACATTTAATGACGAAAACGAGGCTCTAAATGTACAAGCTATTTACGCGTCATATAGTTGGCTGCTCACGCAAGCCTGCTATCAAGGTATAGCTCGGTCCCAAAATTCTAAGCTTACTGTACTTTTGATGAGAAAATTTCAGTTCGATGAAACTACGATCACTGATCAACTCTCGTGATATTTAATCAGATAGAATTCTCCTGGTTTTCATTTGCAAAATTTGATTAGAACTCTTCGATCAGATCATTTTTGCACTTTCAATCAATTATTTAAACATCAGAGCTATTTCCGAGGGAAGTTTAGCGTTTGGTAAATGAAATCTGTGTTATATCCCGTTTTTAACATTCGCAGGTTTCTCCACGTTTCAAGACTTGACGTACCCCTTGTTGACGCAAACTGTGATAACAAATGGTCAGCAATGGTCGCTTTATACTTACCAACTAAATACGACCTTGGTTCACTCTGATTACGCTGACGAAAATCCTAGGAAGAATTTGTGCTGGAGTACGGGGACTCTTAAATTGTTTGAGAAAGTCGAAGACGGAAAACTTGTCGGCTTTAACGACGACGTGATTAAAGAATTGATCAAATTTTACGGAAATGTACCGCAAAAGAGAGACGGAATTAACATGAAGCCTTACTTGGGTACATCCGAACAAAAGGTAGCAGATATACTCGATCCGGAGAGAAGAGAATGGCTCGAAAAACATTATAAACACCTTGTTTGCAACAGGCCAAGGCATAGGTGAGTTGTACGGCGGAAAGACCGGCGAATAGTAAGATAAGATAATATCACGTGAAGTGGATCCCGAATTTTACAACTTGTTATTTCTATTTACTCAAAAATCTAGCATCTATTGACAAAATGTGTTGTGTTTCCTTTTTCAGACGAAGGGAAGAAATCAATCATTGGGAAAAGATTTACAAACGGGATTTCAACACTAGATTCATGGACAAAAAACGCAAACAATGGGAATACGGGATAAAAACAATGAACAGACGATTAGACGATCATGCGGCGCCGTATATACCCAAGTCTCTGAGGCCATTAGGACCGAAGAGTAAAGTCAAATACATGAAGACATATTATCCTTGAGTATGTGTATGGTATTGTCGTAATTGAATATTTTGTAACATGCTGTAATATACGTTAGTAAGGCACACGGTTGTTCCTCATTTTTTTCCCTAACCAGTTGAAATCCTTTAATCATTTTATTCCACCTATACACAACATGTTTCGTTCATACCGATTTTTACTTGTATATTATGGTGTGGACTGATTTAGCCGGCAATTGCAAGTCCATGTTTCCCCTTTCTGGATCACGAATTATCACATGTCGATCCTTCGTCAGTCTGAAATCGAAAAAGAAAAAACAATCAATTTCGGACATGAAAAACGCGGATTTTATTTGCTATAATATAAAATTTCAGTCTTTTTTCAGAATAATCGATATATTGCAAAGTTCTGACTTTATACTTATTTTCTTTCTCATTTAACTTCGTAAAATTCGAGTTGAGGGTCTGTTTCAGAATTGATAAGAAAATCTCAGACTGTTATAGAGTTTTTAAAATAAATTACAGAATTTTCTACAAAGCGGACAGTAAGACAATTTTTTGATTGAGTTTGATTTTAGCCAATTTAACACTAGGAAGTGTTTTAGGTAGTTTGGATTGCATTTTAGAAGCATATCGTTAGATGCTGCACTCACGTGTTATACAAAACGAGCACATTCTCGTTTCGTGGAGTTCTGAAGGCCACAGACTTTACAGAATTTTCGTTTTGAGTGAGTTGCATCCTCACAGAATTGCGTGGGATGAATTTGCTGAAGTGGGCTATGGCATAGAACAGTGGCTGCTTGTAAAACTCGTCGTTATCCGGATTCACGATAATTGCAGAATCCACGAAGTTCCTTTTCCAGTTGGGACCGCCTTTTTGATTCAGAGCTAAATTCCAGTCAACCCATCCAGTCACCCAGTGCTCTAAATTCTTTAGCAATCAGAGAAAAACATCGTATTATATTGAAGTACATGTCTTTGATTATCAAATTTCTATACATACTTCAATTATGTCTAAAATATACATTTCTCCTCGATCCCACGATCCCAAAAGTACTTTTATAAAGTCCCACGGTTTGTCACCTGTAGCAAAAATCAATTATTGTACGTCTAACGTCATACATATGAAATAAATAGTATATGGTGTCCCAAATCAGGTTCTTCCACTTTTTTTTTTAATTCTTAAATGTCTGGATGAGAGAAGAGACAAAATTAAAGCACGCCCGGGGGTTTTCATACAACAAAATGTTTTTAAATGTGAAAATATCCGAGATGCGCACAGCTCCGCTACTATTATTTTTTTTCTATTTTGAATATTACTGCGATTAAAATTATTAAAAACATGAATAAGATACTCCAAAGTATGATTCAATATGCCGGTGATCTACTCAATAAATTTTATGGGGTGAAACTTTACTCTTTTGGTTTCTGGTGGCTCGATCTTGACTCTAAGAAATTTTGAGAGCATTGATTTGGGGTAACGAGTCTAATTTCCGAAATTTTTCAGCAGATTTCTAGCTGTACCAATTGATATTCTCCTATTTCATATCGTAATTTGCTAAATCAAAGGGATATTTAATCTTTTTGAAACGTATTTCCCACTTCTTCATCATTTTTCAATTGCCATTATAGTATGTAACCACGAATCAGCTCCTTATTCCCATATCGCAGTAAATAAAAATCCAAAAATTTGGCAACGACTTCTAAACATTCTCGAATTTGATTCGTGATTTATTTTTAATCATGCCTCGCGAACTTCTTGGATACTACCCCACAAAAGCGACTATATGCAACGCGCTTTTACTTACCCACGCTAGCCTCAGTCATGATGATAAACTTGTCAGGAAAATCATTATGGGTTTGTTCGATCAGTGACACGGGGAGTATCTGGTCCCAGTACCAATGAACGGCAATTCCGTCCGTATAATTCTTGGCTAATTCGTTGGTAAACATCCTACTGACGAACCAGGGTACACTGAATCTCTGGTCATCCAAAGCGAGGATTAATGTCTTGTTATGTTCGGAATTTTTAATCGTTGGTCCAAGATTGTTAGCGATCCATTTGGCGACGCCGCTTGGTGTCCACCCCATACAGTTGAAACCAGCTATTGGTATGATGCCATTAGACGGCTCATTGCCAGTTGAAATCGCCCACATTTCCAAACCGTATTCCTTGTACTCGTCCAAAAATTTCAAGAGATAGTCAGCCCACAACTGGTAATACTTATCGAGAAGGAATCCTGTGCCAAATTTCGAAACAATAAGAGTCGAACAGTCACTCAGGCCACTGATTGTGGATATTGCAATATACAATATTACTATGACAGGAAAACTATGAAAGACTCGAAATTTTTTGAAAAATAGGGCAGAAATTCCTTGGGGAGGAACTTTCTACGAGGGATATCATCGCTCGATTTTACCGCTATTACGTACCGAAGCCTACGTAATCGTTGTTGGTCTTCATCCAGGGTGGAGCAGTCCATGCTGCCGCCAAGAATTTGAGGTCCGGGTTCATTGTCAGAGCTTTTTGCATCAGTGGAATTTTGTACACCAGGTCCTCGTCCGCCAGGTTGAATCTCGCCAGTGATACATCATCGTCGACATCGTCGTAGGTGTATTTTCTGGTAGAGAAGTCCGTTCCAGCGATTGGGACTCTGGCCAAATTGTAGTTACTACCTTCTTTACTGAAGTAAGACCTGTGAATTTGTACAATTACCTTTGAGAGAGGCTCATTACATGAAAACACACAAAATTTCATACTTGAGTTCGCGGTATCTCGAGGTAGTGCAATTGGTAATTTTGAAGGACGAAGGGAAACCCTTTGAATATTCATTTCATTTATTTTCGACGAAAGTTAAAATGAAACACAATTTTCAAATTCTTATCCCGCATCAAATCGTAAAGTTAATCGCGATACCGATGCATTTTTGAAATATAATATATGCTTTTAACCTACGTCTTTACTTTTTATAGCCTGATAAGAGTTTTGCAAAACGCAGTGTATTATTCAAATACAGTTATATTAAATTTATCTGAACAGTCAACTCCTACAAGAAAATATTGATAGCACACGCCTTGTATTATGCAAACAGTTTCGTGTTCGCGCACCCTGCTTATGCAACTAAATAAATTGATGCAGTTAAAAGTCTTCTGAAGCCCTCTTGTCGCCTCCCATGCATACACTTGGTATTATACACATATCTAAGTAACGTGCATGGCTACGGCAATACGGATCTCCTCTAGCAAACATATTTCCAACTCTTAAGCGGGTAAGAAATTTAGTAAACTTATTCTCCTGGGAAACGACTCGACGATACCTAGTTTGCCAATTTATCGGCAACTACTTTTTCCCGAGTCTAGGTCACGGCGAAGCATATACCAGGCCAGACCATATACAAATTTATTCGTACAACAATTTTTTCTCTGCCTTCAATGCAATACGAAAAACGAACACTCAGTTTTTTGTTGGTCGACGGTTTCTAGAGAGAATGAATATTTTTTTGTACGTTCTCCTACTGCCTCGGTCACAGATTTTCTACCCGGCCATCAAAGACTCTGAATGAAGTGGTTTTATAGAAGTTAAGCCAATTTCGTATCATCCGAAATTCATCTAGAAAAATGTGAAGCTTCGATGCTGCTGAAGTATAAAATTATAAGCTCAAACAGAATATAACTTCGCATGCAAATTCAAAGTGTTTCTGAAATAATTATTGTTGTTCGGAGAAATTTTACTGTCAATTGTTTTTGATATCCAAAAACTTCTAGTATAATACCTCAATAAATTTTCCTGAGCACCTTCACTCAGTGATTTTATATTGATCCCTGCTGCGTCGGTGAAAGCACCCCCGAAGCCGTGTATACTTTGATAAGTAATGTCGGGCTGTAGTTGCAAGATGGTTTCAGCGGAAGTTGATTCAGTGGTAAAAAAGCCTTCGGTTATGTTCAATCTCAAGCCATCCTTGCTCGAAGTGTACCGGACGTATGAGCCTGTATCTGGAACCACGGGTTCCGGAGTGCTGTCGCAAAAGGTAGCATTGCACACGCAGACGGTTCCACCATTTCCGAAGTCTCGTGGTACGCAGGGGACAGCTTCCGCTGTAAATGTCAAGACATGCATTCGTAAATGAGAATTTCTCTGGCTGTGTAAATGGGATAGTATAGCATATCCAAACGTGTTTTTATCGGCTTTTGATTCAGACCGTTCAGCATTTTCTGAAGTAGCGAAGGAGCTGCACTTGAAAGCACTGGGAATAATCACCGTTGAAAAGTTTTCAACACGGGAATTAACAACTATAGGAAAAATAACGGATATTTTCTGCACGCAATCTTCGGTTCAAAGTATGAGCTGGCGTGTTAGATCAAAAGCTTTGCTTTTTCATATTAAGCGGAACGATCTTGCCCTGACACGATCGTGAATAATTCTTTATAGGTATTTGAAGCCACGTATATGCTCGACCATGCACAACTTTCATTGTAACAATCCTTAATTGGTACGATATTCAGCTGAGTAATTAAAAGGGTGAAGTCTGTACAATTTGCAAATGAAAACTTCTACATCTCATCGTATAACGATAATTGCAAGTTAATAATTGTGGTAGAAAATGTTGTACGGTATGAAAATTTTAAGGGTACTGGTTTGCTCTCATTAAAAAAAAAATTACCCACTTTATTTGTAACAATTAGATATAAATTTGCGTTTATTGAAACTACTGAAATAATTTACAATTTGAAATCTATTTACCTGCGTATATCGACAAGATGAGAATAAGGCCGTATCCTTGCATGGTCTCCTCTCAACTGATGGTGCTTCTTGTTTTCCACCACTTCTGCTTTAATTTTTGCAAATCTAGAATTAAAGCTTGAAATATTTTATTTCTTTGTGATGAATGTGGACACAAATACGGATATCGTTTTCCGACTAAAAAAATATTTACTATCGATGATACTGATACGGAATTCGCATGCGCAAATTCTTATGCTATGATAACACGCTTGTTAATGTCAAGCGCGGCCATCTGGCTGAACACCTGGCACATGTGATTATCAGCAGTATTCAAAAATATAGAAAACAAAATATCGACGGCAGTGCGTAATAAGTATGTAATAAGTCAAATTTTTCTGTAAATTCAAGTGTTTATTCGTCTTTGTGTCTATGAAGTAGAAGAACCAACACGATGTTTTATATTTCAATATGTATTCCTGAATCAAAGTTGAAAAATTTTATCGATGAAACTAGACACAATTTAACAGAAAAATTTATCCATGTATATAAATTTACTAGAAAAAATGTATAAATTTTAATTTTCGTTTAATTTCATTATTTAAGTATTTGAAAAAAATATATTATCTCTCCGTTTCATGTTCAATTATTGATCTGAGTAAATACTTGAATTTACAAAACAATTCAATTCATCAGAAGAAGTTAGATTTCATTAGATCGCAAATGCGTGTCAAGTAATTTTGCAACAGTTTTTATATAGCGGGATGCACAAACCGGTACCTAAACGTCGAGCCACGATTTGACCAAACCTTTGGCTGTGACTATTGCTTGGCTTATTTGCCATTAATAACCGTTGAGTCATGGACAGTGGCGGCTCTCCCACAGGAGTGGAATCCTCCACAACATTTACCGGTCACCAATGATCGTGCAGGATTGAATAAAATAATCCTTTGAGTTGGCATTTGAGGTAGAATAAAAATGACAATAGGGAACTCGATTCTAACCGCACATATAGTTTTGTTATTCATATGTGTGCATCTCGTTTCTATTATTCATTGCTCTTGTACTATGTAGTTCACTCGTACTTTGGTATACATAATTAAAAGTTTCAATTCATTCCGCTAGCTGTTATTCAGTTTCAGGCAAAAACTTTCAACGCTGAAGCTATACGCCAACTCCGGAGGACTTTGACTGCTATTTTCTCCAGTCGCTTGTGGCAAGAACCATCCCTCGAATCTCGAATAGAATTTATATACTTAACCACAATTTGCTGCATTCAACTTATAGTTTGAACATCGATAAGAGGAGACCGCAGTCCACGATACTATCTCAATTCGGAAGTTAGTTATTTCGGTCACTGATTACATGGGGCGAAATATGAACCAAATCTTTTGCGCTGCACCACTTACAGTTGGAAATCACAAGCTCAAAGCTGACACTGTTCGCGTCAGCGAGTTCTCCAATTGATATCCCTGTCAGTTTAGTTGTAAATCTCTGTTCCACTATACTATGTACACTCATCACAACGGACTGAATAACCAGATGACCGCGTTCCGGTCATCTGACGTAGAAATTAGGCGTCTAGCAGATAACGGAGTTGAAACAACGCGAAGTATATATGTTGGAGAGTGCAGTGAAACTTACAATTTTTTTAGAAACTAGTTTAAATCCGCAGATTAGAGACCAGCCGAGTCTTACATGCGTACGTACTCACATGAACTAGTTTTCTGCTAATAAACTGCAGAGCCAGGAGCCTAAGCCTGTGATTTCTTCGAATTTCGAGTCGTCAAAGAAGAGGCGAAACGCGATTACGTGTGTTACTTTCTCTTTATAGTTTCTTCAAGATATGCGATGGGATGGGCGAAGCATACGAATGAATTCGAATAAATTATTAATGACTAAAAAGAATCGCAGGAGAGCTCAAATCTTATAGAAATCTGAAATCGACCCTCATGTCGGTGGGTCTTATGGTATTATCGTTGTTATGCTTTAGGCTGACATGAACCGAGTATAGCATTTCTGAAAATAAAAATGGAAAATTCAATTAAAAAAAAAGTTCGCTTTTCATCCGTGATATACGGACCCTCAGATGACGAGATCAGAATACGCTGCGTATTATTTTTTTCCAATTAGCTTTGTATGGCAAGGATTTTGAGGATCAAGAATGGAAATTTTGGGCTTATCCATTGCCTCAAGTCACAGTTTCGAAAAAAAAAGAAAAGAAAAATGACAAATTACGTGATAACCAAATTTCAGGACTTGTACCTCAGCCGCCGCGTCGTCGACTATGTCTTATTATGTGTATAGCTTACAACGAACGTATAATTACGTGATTTGCGTGTCCGTTGAAAGCACTAATTAGGAGGGTCAATTATAAATTTCCATATTGTTTCGTAATTTATAACATGAGAAAATAGAAGGGTAGATAAAGAATGTCTGCAATTATAAAATAAACTTTGTTTGTTATAACTAAGGGCTGAAATCACACTGTTGTATGGTTTAGAAATTCAATATCGCAACAGTTTCGTTTACCTTTCATCTTAGTTTGTTTTATAAAAAATAAAAAAAATAAAATAAAATAAAAATCGACATCTTTTCTGATCACACTCAAAGCTACAAGGTGCGAAGTAGGTACTGAATTGCCTGACTAGTTTCTTTGATGCTGACGACGTTGAGAAACTCTCAAATTGGCCAGAAATGTCAGATACAATTAATAACGCTCTTCTTTGCTACACGATCCGTGATCTAGTGGCGCTCAACGAATTTCGGCAGAGGCGCGGGGAGATAACCCTTGAAGTCTTTACAGAGCTCGTTATAAGTAGCCGAGAGGGGATTTTGCCAGGGAACCTATTCCACGTACCTTCATAATCTTCGGGTAAACTTGATCAAAAATTCACTAGCTATAGACGGTTTGCTCTGCGATATTCATCTCCTCACAAACTGAAATTTACCCTCTAATTTGGAATTTCCACGTTCTTATAAGATTAGTTATTTCACCTACGTGCACACAAGCTTCCTATACAATATTAACTTCGTACCTTAGAAACGAGGAAAAGTAGACGTCAATCACAGCGGTCATCAGACTAAAAATGAGAGTCTTGCAATATGAAATCTTCGCATATCACCAGCTGAGCAAAGGTCATGACGATTATTCGCGCGACCCGTTGGTTGGGAATACTGATTTCGTTTTTTCCGCATAATTCGTCGGCTCATTCTAATCCTCGCCCGCGGAATAGATCTGCGTAGTATGGGTATCTGGTATCAGCGACGAACGTTTTGAATTATTTGCATTTGATTATACCGCTATGAAGTTGCGGGTTCTCTCGAGATGGTGCATTCCCCGAAGAGCTGTAATTTATCAAGATTAATACTTGAGCTAATGAATTATGGAGATTAATGTACTTCAGCGGCGTCTAGAAACGCGGCAATTATCTTGGTGCAAATTGCAATTGTTTAAGTTCACTAAATACCGGGTTTGTTCGTAAGCCGCTATTGGAAACTCTGGACTAAGATAACTTCAGAGTTTCTCGCGTGCCGAGAGATTAAGTCTTCGTATGTCATACTCTATCAGATGTATAATTATGACGACCTCAATACAGCTTATGGCAGTGCTCATTAGTGCAGGGTATCACTCTCCTCGAATCATGCACTAATGTTCCTCCTAAAGTTATAGTAGTAATCCGACTGGCCAATATTTTACAGACATCCAATTATACATATAACTACCCCTTTGATAGGTATTTGGTTAATTTAGCCGCTAAGTCTTGCGAATTGCCGTTTGATGATCAAGTATTGGCCAACTGCAGCTTGTGGGTGTCAAAACAATTATTGGCTCGAGAGCGCGTCAATCGATGAGCAACTAAGAGACATTAATTGCAAGCCATACTGTGCCTGCCTGAAATAAGTGAGAATATAATTGGTCTAGATAACCTGGTTGAAATTTATTCGGTGACTTTGACTCGCTCGATTTTACAACGTGGCAATATGACTTTTGACCCCCGAGAGACGAGACACGACGAAATTGGGCAGATGGCCAAAAACTATGCCTGCATTAGCTGGAGTGAACCATTCTTGATCAAACTGAATTGTTCAAGCTTTATTCAATTCCAATTTCAACTACAATTTATGAGCCAACGTAGGTTGCCTCTGGAACGCATTCAGATCTGCTGAAAAAATTTTATCTCAAATATGTGTCCAGTGCCATTTGGTTTTTTGAATACAGTAGAATATGCTTCACCGCAGACCAATCGTTGGTTTTCGTTCTCATGTCGAATGACAAGTTCATCGTCGATGTATGTTATTCTGCATCGTTGCAAATGTTGTATTTGGTGCATCCCTCGACTCGGCGTTGATACACTCTTATTTCAATAGTTATTATAAATATAAGATTATCCAGCAAGCCTGAATTGAACGCTTAGTAGCCTGCAACTAAGTTGAGAATCCGAAATTTTATCGAGAATCTCTCGAGAAACTCTGCCCAAGTTTTCACAGTCATTGAAAAATATTTCAGAGAAGTTTATACGAAATATTTCAAGTTTTGATATCAGAATTTTATCAAAGAAAGATTTCCATCAGAGGCCAGAGAGAGTAGAGGATTTTCTACGAAAATATGCATCGCATGAGAAAATATTAGTAATGAAAGTTATATGGTTTCGAGAAATCTATTAAATGGTGAAAAAATGAAACTTCCCCACGGCCCTCCGAATTTCAATTTCATCTCTAGTCTATGAAAATGAAACTAAACCAAGATCAGATGAAAAATGCTATAGGTATAATTAAGAAAGTTAACGAAAGTCTGCGTTTGATCAAGCGCTAATAATTCCTTCAAGTTCTTATTGAGGTAATGTGGTTCGACAACTTTTTTACGTAAGTGCAGCCACGTGCTGTTCTGTTCCATCTCCCAGTAGGCTTCTCAGAGTCACGTGAACCAGTACTGGCACATAAGTTACAGCAAGCCTATTTCAACCCCCGAGCATTCGGAGGCACCGCGCCGTAGGCACGAGGAGCTTTGTGACACCAGATGCGGGGCTGGGATCGTTATAAGTGGTATAATTGCTTGAAAAGGCACTTACGTACCAAATCTGGCGGAAAAGGCGAATGAATTTTTATTTCGCGCTTAGTCGATTTTATTGAGTCCACCAAAGAGAGAGAACGGCCGCTTATTTCCGATCGTAAGGAATTTCGAGAGTAGTAGTTAACTCAAGACGTTGAGATTCAATTGCCGAAATGAGCCAGACTTCAAAGAAGACGAATAAAAGTTTCAGGAGGGGATCGGAGATGGCAAGATTGAAGGTAGTCACCCGCCGTTAGACGTTAACGAGTCCCTGCAGCAGAATTTTCGGTTTGCTGTAGGCGAATATTTCAATCAATCCACGACCGTCCGTACAACCGTGACCTTTCCAGGCAAGGCCATCTCGTGCCTGCTGCTCAGTCGAATATGTTCCCTCGTGAGGGTTCCGAAGGAAGGGATGTCCTGCTCCACTCTTTCGCCTCGCCTTTGTCCTTTTGTTCTACAAAAAAGTCCCAGCCCTACCGAAGATCTTCGCGAACTTTACGGATCACATCACTCTACTTTTCGTCAAGTTCATCATGCAATAATATTCGCCCATGGAAGATTTACTACACCTCGAAAAGTGCCTCATTTATACCACTTCTGATGACCAGCATCTCGCCGTAATCTATGACTGCAAGATCTAAGGGTGTGGCGAAGAGAATCTTTTCAATATGCTCGGGGGTTGTTTTCGGGCTTCCTGCACCTTACGACGAACTCGGAGTTTTGGGAGTTCGTTGCTGCTTAGAAGGCTGAAAATTTGCCGTTTGTTATTTAGTTAGCCACCGGGTAAGACCGTACTTTGATGGCCTCTTGATAACATTTGCTTTCGGTGTATTCAACCAATTTTTCTCTTTGATCTTTTGCGTGAATTAAACTCTGAGTTGGAAAGTTTGAAACTTCGACTGCAGTTTGCGTGCCGGGAATGCCGCTTCCCTCTATATCAGTAGAATTCCATCGATACAGGCGGTAAACTCATACATTTACTCAAGGTTTCTACAATTTATCGGCCTTTGGTATATGCATTATTGATACGGCTAGGAAAATGAAATTTATCGACTTATCGTACTTATAACCGTTAGAACTTGACTTCGTATTGAATTTACATTTATAGATAAGCAGTTCGGCAAAATTTACAACTCCGATTCGTATCGCATACATTCTTATCCAAATTTAGTGTGATTTTTTGGTTTTTTACGGGGTTTCCGTGTACAAGCAAATTCCAAGTTCCAAAGATGATATTCTAATCTTTCGACCTAGTAAAAACGGTTCTAAATGCTATAAAGCCCATTGAGGCGGAGCTGATCAGTAATTATATAAGGGCTCTGAAGAAAACGACGTACTTTCATGAGGAAAGTAATATAATGTGAAGTAACTAAAGCAGCCATGCGAAATGGATGTTTTTGGTGTTACGGTGGTGGATGGTATGAGTTGGCGTCGATTGTAGCGTATTCGGCGATGGGGATGGCGGAGGTGTTCCACGCTAAGAAGGGGAATGAAACTTCCTGAACAACGTTGGGACAGCTGTTACCAATAACGGCCAAATTCTGTGTTGGGTGTGATAACAGTAAATTGATTCTATTAGAGACAAGTTGAACTCCGGGTGTTGCGTCGTTATATTATAGGCTGGGTGAATTGTCCTTCTAATGAAAGCTTGAAATCCGGTGATTGTGTCGTTCGTTATTTTCAACCGAAAAAATCATCTCGAATCCCAAGTGTTTCCGATCAACAAAAGTTTCCGTTCATCCTATGCAAATCAAGGCAACGCGTGATCGAATATTCCGACCTTGTTTAAGGGGCAGGAATATTGCAAAAATTATGCATTCACGCGTGCTTGTCTGGATTCATACGGTGTAGATCTCATTTTCGCGTCAAATACAAGATCGACAAGTTACAGCGACGTGAAGATCCATCGACCTGCATAGTTAATCAATTTTCGAACATTTATCTGGAAATCAGTGATAGCTTAGAAATTCTGGCAAAATTTTTGAACCCTTATTAATTCACTCAGATTATTCACGTTACGGAAAAAGAAAAGAAATGAATCACAAGGGCAGAGTCACCATTCGTCTTCTGGACTTTGTTTACTGACCACAGAATTCTGGAAGTATCTGGTGACCAGCCTTACTGATTGAGGGCTGATTTTGTTTGTAGAGACAATACTGCATAGGATGGCTCTCAGAATTTTATATACAATAAAGAACCACAAGAAATATCCCACGTTCTGTATCGAGTTTTGTAAAGTAAAAATTTTGCGTACGAAATGAATACCAATAGTCATCCCACAGAGCATTATTGAAGGAAAATAAATAGCCCTTGAAAACTCGAAATGATCCAATGGTAATCTTTATATCTTGCACGGGTGACCCAAGCGAAATTTCTTTCCTGTGATCCGTCTAATATCAAAGATGATTTTTTAAGGGTGAGAGATTGTAGATTGGGACACGAATATTCATGCTGTAAATTTTTAATGCCTGATAATTCAACGAATAGAAGCAATTAGTACGAGAAGCTGAGAAAGAAAATATAGTGAATCTCTCCCCTTAAATACAAACTAGTCGGGGTCAAAGGCATTCGGTAGGATGTAGTGCATATGCTAGCTGGCTTTGAATTGCAAAGCAAGAGAGATGTCGCCCCTAGAAAAACAAAAAAACTGGTCGAGAGGAGCGAAAGAAAAGAAGGAAATGGGAGTGTGAGGAAAAAAGAGGCGCAAGTTTTCTCGTATAAACCCGCTTTCGAACAACATCATTATAATCTTCCTCGCTCACAATTAGAAGTGTAGAAAATAAAAGACGTGGTCCCTTTTGGTCTAGGATCGCAAAGCCTTTTACGAGCAGGATGGATTTCTACAAAGTCATAATCAGAGTTCAAAGGCATACTATGCCGTCTTCGTAAACGAACGTGAAACCGTAATGAGACTTGCATGCGCGGTACGTTTGTAGGTATTGCGTGAGTGAAACCATACTTCGAATCTTTTCGAACAAGAGTCTCTCTTCAGAAAAATACTTATCCCATACCCAGGACCGACCTTTGCTTTATTTACGGGAGAATCGCAAAATCGATGGATTCCATTTTTACAAGAGACTCCGCTCGGAAATGCCTTATAAATTCAGTGCGACCCCAATGTGCGTGGGTGTGTGCGCAACTACCTTGCAAGGCTGCGTGTCATCAATTTTTATCGCAAACGTCACAGACGTCTACTCTATTACCGGTACCTATAACCTACCTACCTTATTCCGCGCGGTTTTAAATCCTACTTATCACGGTTCAACGCGGATGATAATTTGAGATTTTGAATACAAGGAACCATCAAAAAACAAAAAAAGAGAAAAGAAATCCACTCAATCTGCAAATCGAGAGTATCCTTCAAATTTTTGCTATAAATTTCATGAGGAAACTTCTCCACTTTGATAAGCTCAAGAATCATTCGATAGTTCACTGCAAGCTTTCCCCGCCACAAAATCACACTTATCTACTTCGTCCAATATTCTTCTTAGGATCCACAAAATGTGCGAGTAAAGAATATTTCGAAATCGTGTATAGTTTTTGCGCTAAAATAGTGCTGATTAGGAAATTGATTTTGAACCTACCTTTGAACTAAAGCGGATTAAGCCATCAGACTTTTAAAAACTGTTATGTGGACGAAAGTTCTACATTTCTTTTCAAAAGGTCGTACTTTTTCGTCTTGTCTAGATTTTTTCCGCCCCAATCATCCTAAACAAACCACAAGTTTTACGTGGAGAATGGATCAGACCTAGATGGCCTATGGGTTAGGAAAAAAGGTTACAGACTGTTTTTTGCCCTTTAGTAATTAATTTTTTTCTCCTAAACTAAATATTTTTCTTAGAATGCTCGTTCGCCGATAAAAAGAATGCTTCTATCACATAAGCTTCAACCTAATGTACAGAATTTATAGGGGTTTTCAACATTCGTGAATTCATCCAATACCGGAGTTTGTGCATTTGCCAAATTTTGTAACTTGTTCACTGCCCTGATATTTTAAATTGAGATCGTCCTTACGCTACGCGAGAGATAATTTCATGTCAGAATGTGTGTCTAGATGAAATGTTCTGTCAGTGTTCGAGTATGCAAGCCCTCGTGTCTTGTTTCTGCCCTCGCCACCGCCCATTTCTAATTGCGACCCCTATTTGTCATAGGCTACAAGGGCTTTCGTGTTTATCGTGTCCCGTTCGACGGTATCGGCCAGTTTATATTCAAATATATTCCATATACCTGTTGTAATCAATATTTGCGAATTATTGCTTTTATGCTGAAACAACTAATAATGGCAATAGCATTGGTCAACCCACGTGTTATACCTACCAATGTACTGCACAGCTAATTGAAAACCTATTTTCGTGTTATTTCTCATTCGACAAAGTAAATAAATGCTGATAATTAATTTAACACCGGATTATAACAAAGCTAACTGCATTCACACGATAGCCATATAGAGTCGTACCGAAACATCGACGATGACTTTTGCAGGATCAAGGTACAGCCTAGCAAGACTCGAGTAGGTTTTTCTTATCGTGAAAACGCACAACGTTTAGGCTCCCTTACAAGGGTGGAAAGGTCTGTGTATCACATATAAAGAGCGTAGGCCCAGATGCCATAAATTTCTTTGGTGGATGAGAGACGAAGCTAGGCTGTGGGTCGAAAGGGATGCTACTATGCGGACTGGTCCGAGGAAAATGATAAATTTTGGGGAAAGGATCGTAAATTGTTGTTTGCAAAAGACAGGAAAACCGAGCAGGTAAGGTTGCGGGTATACCCTCTAGGCAGTGAGAGGAACTTCGGGTGTTTCGACGTCACGTTGTCACTCGAGCGTTTTTTGAGCGATTCGATTACGGGCCCGGTACGAGTGAGAACGACCAAGGGGCAGGAAGCTGGGCTGCGAAGTATCCTGCCCGCACCCTTTGGCGGGGTATCACTCCAAGGAAATTGAATATGTCGCTTTCCTCAGCTCTATTTTTATCTTTTATCTTTCTCTCCCGCTTCGCCGACGAAAATTACATTTCGCGAATGTGAACCAAAGATTTCGATCTTTGATATTCGTATGCTTAATGTCGCGCCCACAAGGCCCCACCGATCAATGTGCTTTGACGCCCGTATACCCCGCTTGACGTATTGGTGCCACTGCTATCGGGAAAATCATATTTGCCAGAAAACGAAAAAGCTTATACCAAATTACAGACTGCTCAGCCGTTCGACACCGATATTTCAAACGGAAATATCGAGCTCGTAGCTACCGACAACCTTTCGTATCAAATGTGAAATATTATGTAGTTCCTGTTTTCTGAATTCGCGGAATCAAGCGTGCATAATTATTATCGGCAATGTCTACGTGTTCAGAAATTATCCAACCACGTTGCTTTCAAATTAACAACGCGATTGGGTGATCTCAAGCATGGTATGCTCTGTTTGCATATTTTTCAGGAAACTTGAACTTTACGGCTTGTGAGTTTGTCGCTGAAGGCCGAAATCGTGAAATTTCGTAGCGGAAATATGAACTTGGGGATAATTGTGTTGGCATGAACAATGTTATACAACTTTGGCAGGAATACATGCTGCCGAATTTCCCACGTAATTATTGGTCAAAGACACACAGCCAGTAAAGAAAATTCAACATTTCTAGCCAATGACGAAAACGATTTTGTTTCATCGTTTGTTACCAAAAAAACTACGAAATATCAATATGAATTATCGATATATAGCGATTCCAAAGTGCGAGATCTTCAAAATAACTTTCACCCGTCTAGCAGGTACACACATGAATCTGTATCTACTTGGGGATAGACGCAAGGGACTTGAATCTCAGCGAATCCAGAGATCTATCGAGTTAAAAGGACGAATAAGAATTGATGCTTACACAAGTGACGTGCGGACGACTCTGCATAATACATGATCCATCTGTATGTATGTATAGTGAAGATCTACGCCTGCAGGTATGTGTGCGTTCGCCGTTGTTGGTGAGGACAGGGTGGGACAAAGGAGTTGAGGGGGTTGTACCGCAATGCAACGTCCCCAGCAATGTGGTTTTACTGCGCCACTGGGGCTCGTTTTCTACTACCACTTACACGCTCTCGTCTTTTACTCTCGCTCACATTCTAGTCCGCATTCACATTTCATGTTAAAGTCAGAATTGGGGTGGAGATCCAGGGTATACCAGCTCCCGAGTTGCCCTCGCCTATCAGTGTGACGTCTCGACTTCGAAGTGTTACTTAAAATCTATAGGAACCGAAAGTGGCATCTGTCGTGGAGAAAATGAGATTTGGAAAAAATAATTCACGGCGTTATTTACTGCTGACAGTTTTTCAAATTTGATCGATAATCGAGGGACCGGGAGATGGAAAGAAGTCCCACTTCTGCTTCACTCTGTTTTCGATTACCAAGTGAAATTTGGTTTATGATAATTCGGCTAGATACGTTGCCGACTGAAGGCTGTGTCGTCGCTTTGTAAAGACCCTTTGTGTGACGATCGGGACCTTTCAATAAATAGCGAAGACGGGTGGATTGGGGATCCGCGCAAACTTGGGTTGGTACTTGAAACCTCGTTTGAGGCGTTTTACTCGAACTGGAAGCGAAAGTGAACGCAGAGAAATATTTGATCACGAGATTATTTGGCGAAAGTGGACTCTGGCCAACAACTCAACCCGTATACATTCATGAAACATTCACGAGTAACCTAAAGCATTGAAAGTTCAATTTTCCAGGATCTCTTCATGCCGTCTTTGCTCCGTTTATATATACTTCAAACAGTTGAATAATTGCATGAAAACGTTCCAATTGCGGTATAATATTCCGATGTCAATCATCGATTCGAGTGCTACGATAACACGGGTCACAAAAACCATGTCAAAATAGGTCAGAAGAAATTCTGTGTTACACACAAGTTGACAATGATTAATTAACACTGTTATTAGGCAATCTAATGCTAATGAATATTTGTTTACTTAGGAGACTGAGGCACTTCACCACTCATCGACCCTTCAAACTTTGTTACGCCAGCCTTACTGACTGCTTGACCCTCTATCCTTTCTCACCTATCGCTCACTCTGGCTAAGCAATAGAATTTTCAACCCCTAAAATTTCTATTGCCCAATTTGCAGGTTTTAGTTGACAAATTTTAAGAATATGTGAGACGGTTGTAGTCGGGAGGAAGGAGAGAGTTGGAAGAACCCGAAACAAAAGAGACAGCATTCCCATAGATCTGGAAATTCTAAGGTCACAGTACCGAAACCGTTATGCGTGAAGGGGGAAGATTGTATTTCCGAAATGCCGCGAGCTTTTGCTGGTCAGCGACTCGTGGGACGTGTGATCTCCCATGGGAAAAGCCCGGTTGCTTCAACGCGGTAGTGTTTCGGGATAGAAGCCCTCGATAACGTTTTACCAATATCTCGGCGCGGCGGTATCTCGCAGCTTAACGGACGATCGAACATACCAAGAAAAGGCAATCCGACTTCAGTAGATGCAAACGTCACTTCGGAATTGCATGTCCTCACCTATTTTCCAAAGAGGAAAAGCTCGACATCCAATCAGAAGACATGCAGATGGCGGTATGTAGTACGTTAGGAAAATGTCATCTCTTGTCACTACGGGATAGAAGAACTGATAGAAAGAAAGAGATCTCATATAAGGATGGATGAAATTGATATCAACGCCTTTGGCAGAATGGCAGGATTATCGACGATTAGTTACTATACATATATCTCTATGAAAAGTTCTTCCTCGAGCTAGATATAGGGATAAGGGCGCTCCGAGAGGATCAGATTACAATACTCCAGCTACAGTTTGGATTTTCGTTCCAAATTACAGGACGAGGGTGTACCTACGATTGTTATAGATCCTGGGATCACTTGGACTTCGCAAAAGCACGCTATTGTACAGCTGGGACAATGCGAGACATTATAGAGCCGCAGTTATGCCAGTTTCTTCTAGCATATATTAGAACTACCGTAGAAGAATAAGGGTTGAATAAGAAAGCGGACTGAGGGTAAGAGAAAAGGTCATGCTGATAGCGAGGACTCGGGCGAATATAGCGGTGGGATTATCACCGATTAGCGAGTATATACCTATATAAGATATAGTACTTACCCTTCCCACCAACCAAGGATAAAGGTCCAGTGTAAGACGGTGTTCCGTTAGCGCAGAAATCGAGTGTATCTTTAGAACTGCTAACCCCCAATTTTCCTCAGAATTTAACACAGGGCTGAACCATTATCGGGAATTGATAGAGTCATTATTTCGAATAACGTGAGAAGTAAAATCTAATAAAAACAGATAAAGCTAAAGATCGAGGGACTTTTATATATACAGGATCTGAGAATATAAAAAACGCAATGAGGAGAAACTAACTAATGGAGTTCAATAAAACAAATTTTAAGTTCGGAATTAGCTTACATTCAAGCATTAAGTCTATCGTTACGTGTACGAGTGATAAGGGATGACCCTTCATGTATGCTTCGACACTTTTTTTTTTGCTTCAAACTTTTTCTCATGAACTTGAAAATCGTTAGTAATATCTGAAGAGGGATTCAAGAGAATAATGTCAAGGGAGGAGCGTAGTTAGAGGGGATATTTACCTGTTCAATATTGTTGACCGCACGTAATTGCCACTTCACCATTTCGCACAACGAGAACTTTGAGAAACTCCATGGTTTGCTGTTCTGGCTGTTTCATTGTTTTCAGCATTCAGCTATCTGGAACAAGGTAACATCTGAAATTAGAGAGATTCAGGCTTCAGTACTCACTCACACAGTATCTGAAATTGAAAAAACGGACTTGATAGCCAATTTTTTGACATTCGGTAAGGGGTTGCGGGAGTTGACTAAATGCACAAAGATGCAGCAAAATTTTTTGATAAGTTTGACGGTAGGAAAGTTTTGGCGGAAACCGTGTCAACAATTAAGGGTTGTAAATGGTTCCTGACAATTATACCGCCCTTTGTTGATCCAATCGTAAAACATCTTCTACGATGATAATTTTAGAGAACCTAATTATCAATAAATTTAGTCTATGCGGATTCAAGTACAGTGTCACAATTTATAGGGAGAATCATTTCCTTTTTCTCGATGGGCCAGGCATAATTATCTCCTCGATGTCATCGGCATCAATATATCGGCTCTCTTCGATATAAGACTGAAAGAAAAATGTTTTTACGACCAATGGGGGCTGAGATATCCTAACTTACCCCTATTTTCAACATGGCTGCGATTCCACACCAAAACTTTGTTGGATCTTTACGCATTTAGTCACCTCCTGCAACCCCTACCGATTGTCAAAAAATTTTTGGTACTAGTTTACTGATCTGTGATAGATTGGAACAGGATAATTAGCAACGCGCGTAAAAGCAACATTCTATAATCTATGCCCGCGCGTACAAAAAAAATCTAGCTCCAATATGACGATATTTGAATTTGATCCATTAGGACAAGTCTACACATCAGCAAAGAGTTCCTGCAATTTACATAACCAGAAGTACATAACAAAATTACGACTACTTAATGCCAGACATTGCAGAGTCGTGCAGCCCTGTCAAAGAAACTTAATGTGAATTTGAAATCGAATTTTCGTCCCACTTATAAGACTTTGAGTAATTTTAGATCACACAGTAATTAAGCAATGAAAAATATATATAATGTAGTATGTTGAGATCGGATGTCTACGCGTAGATTTTGAGGAATTCCTGCGAACCTGATTCACATCACTTGCCCTACTGAACGCTAGTATAATGATTTTACTTCCTGCTTCCACAATTCCAGCGGTTTAATCCAAAATTTCGACGAGCGGGGGGGATACGAGCTAATTCGTATAGAACCCACGCTAGCTTTGGCTCATTTTTGGCAGCTAATTACCCATAATACCGTATTGGAGCGTTGATTAAACAATACCGCAAGCTGTTAGTCCGAAAAGTTACAGTGTATGGTCAAGCTTTCGATATCGGAGAACTTGGTGAACGGTGCGGTAATTAGTCTGATCGATTCACAAGTGCCTATTGCACAAGATCTTGTCGTTTACTAGACAGATGGAAAGGATTTGTTGAAATATAGCAAGAGCAATGTTTTTCTCGGTTCCAAAAAATAGAGGTGGGGACTCAAATTGATGATTTCGAGTTGAAATCAGACTCGACGGTCTTGAGCCATCAACAGCTACAGAAAAAACATCTTCAATTGACATGGTATTCAAAAAAAAAAGATAAAAACGCTTTAGCGTGACCTCGAGGAGAAATTATTATTCAAAAGACCTATTCTTTGTCTTTCCTGATCAAACGATTGGCATTAAAAAGCAAGTACGTTGATTGGAATCGAGAGAATAAGTTGAAATGAATAATGAATTAACAATAAGACAATTTGCAATCAACTGAGATAAATCGCCTAATGAAACTGAAGTTAGGACGATACTGGTAGTAGAGATGAAGTGCGCGATCGTTTCTTAAGACTAATCAAACTCTAGTAGAATACCATTTTGAAATGAAATTTTAATAATTCGTTCACACTTCAGCAGCTAGTTCGTATAACTTCGTCATCGAATTAGTCAGGGGCAATCACTTAATCCCAAGTTCTTACTAATAGAGCAGGATTGGAGATGAAAGCAGTCGACACCCTTCCGGAAACCGTAAGTTCGTCGGATCAAAGTGACTTTAAGGACTTGACGTGCGTCTCAAACTTTTAAATTTCCCGTAAACACAGACCGACGATTCTGATAACACACCACGCGTCAGACGTGACACATGATGTGATGCTCATGCAGCGTGCAAACCACACCCAGTTTTGTTCCAGTTAAAAATGTATTCACTGTTCCGTGAAATGAGGTGTCACCCATGGGTACCTCGGGATTTCGTCATTCGAAAAACATTTTTGCGCCCTAAAATCGTCCCAGCGTACGCCACGCGTGGAAAATTTCATTCCAGTCTCGCATCCCTGATACACCGCGATTTCCCACTAATTGCATGTATCACCTGCGCGCAGGCAACTTTGGTAATTAGTAATACAAATACCTGAATTATCCGCTATCGCAGCGCTTGGCAAGTAGCTATCAAACGACCAGACGAATGAGAATAATTGTGCTTCAACATTTTTTTACCAATTTTTGTTTGCACATGGATTAGGGCCGCAGGAATTTATCAAATCAGCTGAAGCTCGTTTTGACGAGATTTTTCAATGGTGGCCAGTCCTTGATTCACAGATTGGGCGCAATCAGCAAACATATGGTACCCTTGCCAACCTTACTGCAACTCGAAAGTAGAATATTTGAGTCAGTCGCTAGACGAGAGTTTCAAACTTGTGGATAAAGTCATTCATTGATATGTAGAATGAAGTCGTTGGTGACATTTTTCTAGAAAGATAAGTTTTCTATTGTCCAGTTCTTGATTTAGGTCGACAGCAGTGTAATCGATCCTCTCCACTCACATGTGACTAAACAAGAGGCAATCGGTCTCGTGGCTGGTTTAAACGGAAGGTTTTACTGCATTCGAGATGGAAAACTCTTGTCGAAAATCGTTGCATACGCGATACACTGCAGCTTATATACTTCTGCATGTAGACATATGCATGTGACCGTAATTGCCGTCTCTACAATAAAGACTGCTGCTTTGTTACCTCTGCAAAGTGCCGCATACATTCAAAATTCATACAGGATGCACAGATATATCTTCAGTCACGTCCGTGTAGACGAGACTTCCAAGTTCACTTTTCCAAAGTTTAATACGACGTAAATGTTACCTTATGGCTCAGGTGTTAAGAAATCAGTAAAAGATTACCGCTATAATCCGACGAGTCTCGAAACAGTTCTAAAAGTTCACACCGTGTGAAATCCAATGGGTTCTAATCGGCGATTTATGATTTCTCACAGTCTTGTGTCTTAAAAGTTGATAGAATTGATATGCTGACAGTGAATTCGTATGTTCTATAAAGTATGAAAAAGTAGAGTGAGAAGATTAGGTTGAAGGCTTAAAAAGTTTTGTCGATTAGGTGATAAAAAAAATTGTTACAAGGGATGAGTCCGGTTTGCTTTCAACTTGACACTCACGACCCTACGAACTTTACTTTTATCCCGCTCACGGTCCATAGGTTGAGATGGGGTCTACACTCGCTCAGAGTATTTTTACGTTGACGCAAAGAAGAGATAAAGAAAAAGAAAAAAAAATGAGATATCTTAGCTAATTATTATTAAAAATAAATTTCTTACAAATATATGAGGAGGTTACAATCAAAACGTGATCTGTCACAGAAATAAAGAAAACCTGTCTTTCTTATTTTTATGACAAATCAAGTTTTGGTTGTAATCTCCTCATATGAACTTCCTTCAACTTTATTCCGAGAAAGACTATAAGTTGGCGCACAGATACGAGCACGAAGGAAGGAACTAGCGGATGGTGGAGCGCTCTAATTGTTATAAAAGTCAGTCGATGAAGTTGTGGATCCTTTGTGCTTTCATTCTTCCATTCTTCCCATGCTTCCTTAATTACAGCCTCATCATAATCTTAAGGAAATTACTAAAATTTATCGTTATTACTTCGTCTTTATTACCAGTTTGTAAGTTATTTTTATTTCATTTTTGTACACGGACAAATGTTCATTTGTACTTTGGTATCGTAAAGAGGATTTACCCCTGCAGTTAATAACGTAAGAATATTGTGCAATCTACACTAGTTTTACACTGCAGTAAATTTTTTCTCACCGAATTACGTACGAATAATAAATGCGAAAAAATAAGAAAAAAAATAGGTTCATAATTCCCCTCGGCATTACGCTGCGTTAATACCATCTATAGTCATTCGTGGGATTATTTGGGCCGTGATAGCATCCGAATGACGGTATGTATTGACATTCAAATCACCGTTGGATCCAGCTCAGCGAGACAGATTATAGTAGTCCAACAATTGAGGGTACGGTAAACTCTGGAAATACGTCAAGCTGCTAATACATCGAGATCGGTGAGACCCTGTGGGTTAAACCCACAAGTAAAAGCGCCTCATCCGGATGGTATGATACCGTCAAATCGTGTGACGAAAATTGCTAAATTAATTCGATGCAGATTCTGGGGTCTTCTTTAACTTGTTTGAAATCGGGTGAGTGGTTACAAAAGGAAAAAACGAAGGCGTGCTTGGTTGCCGATTGCTTACTTACAATTAGTATCTGTCAATTTCGTACCTTATACTGGCTTACTTAATATTGATACCCGGGTTCTCTCCAACCTCCAACCTCCAAGGAGTTCCTGCGATTAATCCCTATTGGCCGGTTAGTATAGTTAGCGAGTGGCCAATTTCTGAAGGATTTCCTGAATGACCGAGGAACACCACGGGCTATGTGCCAACCGCTACATCTGAGTAATACCATGGAATACCAATATCTGATTCTCGAATCCACTGCGGCCACCAAGCCAGACGATCATCGGCTACTATTTGAATTTCATATAGGTAGGATGGTGGGAGAAGATATCGATCTGATTTTTTGTTTTGGGGGAAAATAGGAGAAGGTACAGCCTTGAGGCGATGCAATGATTGGTACTAGTGAAATGTCGTATTTGTATCCATAATTTTTGGAAACTCTTGGATATGTATATACAGTAGCTAATTGGGTGAAATTTTTTACGGTAAAAAGTTAGCGATGTTCATTTGGTATCTTAACCACGTGCCTTCCCTAGGGTGTCTCAACGTGAACTCTATCGCGACTTGTAAGCAGGGGCTTCGTGAGAACATCGCAACTAATCGTAAGAGGCAATCTAATCATTCTCGTTGATGCCGTAAAGATAGAGTTAACTTATGCGATGCTCTCCGACAAATCGGTCAACTTGACGTACTAAATAGCCAACAAGTTGGTGCAGGGAAACAGACACGTTACTATAACAAACAGAGTAAAACCTCGGGCAGGACACCCGTCGAGACCTTACTCTGTGCAGTCAGGGATGACAGTTTCAAGTTTGCCAGGAACTGTGTTTGCCCCGATGGTCCTCTGCGAGTCTCCAGTTTGCACATATCGTCTAACAACGGTGCCAGGTTCCGAAAGGTGTGTAACAGGGTCGGATAGTATGTGTGGTTCAGAGAGAGAGTAGATTGAGTGGGAGTGGGACCACGAGGAAAACAGAGAGACATAATAGAGAGTTTGAGAGGGCCCACTAACTCCCTTGTCCTGCCCGCCTGGAGTCTCTAGTCTCCACCGCATAATATCAAAGTTTTAGACATCTCTCCGGTTTGCGTTGGGTTGTTTGATTAACTGGAAGGGTATTAGCTTATAGGTAATGTCTACAGGGAAAACGGTAGCAAATATATTACGTCTTTGTCTTCAACTATGCTCCTGCACCCGGAAGTCCTGGCAATATTGTCTTTGATCCGAGCCTCGATCAATACCACTCATTTTCACATAATACAAAGTGATTGATACTATGTCTATTGAAAACTGGAGAAGGGTTGTGTCTAAAGAACGCCGTTGGTCGTTGTCGATGTGTCGAGTTTTCTGATACTTGTTTCACTCATCTAGTGGCATAAATATTCTCTCGTACTACCCACAAACTCTATAGAATGAACGCAATTTGTGATATCAGTTTGCGGCCATTGTCGCTGCTGATATTACCAAAATTTTATCAAGACAAGACCAACGACGGAACTGGTCCGAATAAGAATTTGCTCGAAACTTTATAACGCTAAAAGGAGCCGGCTATTTAGATCGAAGTCTTATTTTTTCTATGAGATATTTGATGGCTATTGGGTTAATGAAATACAAGTCGTTTTCATGCCAACTGATCGGCCACTCCTCAGGCTTTCTTTTGGAAATTTAGCATTCAGACCTCATAAATAAGAATAAAATAAAACTCGAAACGCTTAAACAGGAATAAAAAGCCACTCGTATTTCATCTGCGCAAACGCTACGGGATATCTACCCCCGCAATAAAATCGCTGTTCTAGAATTTAGTGCCATCAATAAATATATCACGATTCGATCAACCTCGCGGCTCATCGTAAATAATTTCAAGTTTCAACTAGGTTATTTTCATATTTCGTTCAATCCCGGCGCGGGATTACGCTCGGATGTTCCGCTTCATGACTCAAATATTGAAATAACGCGCAGGCTAGTAGATTTGCAAACATTTATAAAACAGCCATGTCCGATAAATGGAATAAAATCACAACGTGGCTGCAGCCGCCTCGTCCGGCGCCATTACTCGATATTTAATATGATACCAATGTCGATAGCATCAGTCTTATAATGAACGGATTTTATCGCTAAAAAAACTTACCAAAGATATAAGCCGTCTGGATTTACTGTTGCCTACAGCAGTCACGAAAAATTTCTAAAATTCGGAAAGCAGCCAGAGTTCTTTGCCAGTGGGTCAGTAGTATTTGCAAAAGTTTGCGAATCCTTGAACATTGCTAACGATAAGGCATAAAACCACTTGCCCAGAGAATGAGGCATTCTCGAGCGACGAAAGCTCCTCACAAACTGACAGCTAAAGTTTCACCACACCCTAATCCGCGCACCGATCAATGTTTATGTTATTTGCTCGGATAAAGGTGATGATCATCGGGTTCAACCAGGACGTCGAAGCCGGATTACGTTTTTCAGTTTCAGCTTACAATCGTCCAATACCTATGTATCAATACGCAGGAGCAGATAATCGACGTATATACATTGCACGTGGTGTTTGATGGTTTTTCTTTTCATTCGGGTTAGTAATCCCTTGCATTGTATACTGAGGTGAGTGACAAGTTCAAATGGACAAGCGATCGCGGGCTTTCAGCAAGCAATAATGATGGAGCAATGATTATACCGACCTAAACCAGCGTCGCGTCAGCTCATGATATATGGTTTTCGTTGAAATTGGAATAGCACTCAAAGTCGGTGTGGTGTAAGTGAAAGGATCTACCTTTTTCCCCTGGACTAATGCATCGGCGTTATGATGCACCTTTTCTGATAAAGGCGTCCTGCATTTTTCACAAAGTTCGACAAATATTTCAATAAATAGTCGAAAGTACAGATATTCAAACGAAACTATATGACGTGGGATTTAACAGTGCACAGGGGGAACGGGAATGCAAGAGTTAATCTCTCGACATCCCACGTGGTAATTGAAAGCATGGATAATACGAGTCAAAATCGGTATTTTGAGAGAAACAGGAAATGCGTGGGAAACTGCAGTGGTCACACGCTGAAATCCGTGGGTGGGCCTGCGCCAATTTTTGACATCACGGTTTCGTCTCTGTACTTCGGCCTTTATCCCAAATTCTTTGCACTGCAGAATTGTGACAGGGAGACTTGTGCTCGAGAACAATCAAGTAGTAATGACCAAAGTTACTAGGCACTCAGTTCCGAATAATGGAGGATGGATGGTTGGGTGGTTGGATTGGAGCCGAGAGGAAGAAGCGGCGAACAAGGAAGATGAAGAGGTCGAAGAGGGAGAATCCTGCGTCCTGAGCCACACGGTCAAATTCTTTTTCTCTCGCTCTCTTTTGTTGGTCTTCCGAGTTGAGATTACATTGGAATCCTACAGGGGCAAAAGTAATAGGGGATGCAGGTACGGCGAGCGGATGAGTATTGAGAAAAGGGGAGTGGACCGCTACTGTTGCTTCCGTAGCCTCTTGAAACTTCGCAAAAGGTTAATACAGAAACGACATAAAGCTTGCAAGTTTCTTATCCGAAGGTTTCAATCTAAACTTTTGTTGCGGGTCATTCCTGGATAGTTTATTCATCGAAGAAGCTGATACCGGTCGAACGACTCTTTGAAATGGTAGTTGACCTCGGTGTCTTCCAATCGGAAGTCCCTGACGACGACCTACCCTCGGGTAATATTGAAAACTTTTGCCAAATCCTGACATCTGCATAGTCATGCAATTTCGACGCTTCATCAAAGTTACAACTTAATCGCGGTTTACTTTCATTTTAATTATACTTCCATAAAAGTACGAAAATTCAATTTATCGGATGGTGTCTCTTGTATAGAGTTATTTCAACCCTTTGAAGAGTTCAAAAACGTCATCAGACTCTTCGTTAATCGTTACATGAAATAATTGCGTTAATTTTCAATCTCATTTCTTAGTAATTGTCCGTAGCTGACCATCTTCTTGCATTCTTGGGGATAATTTAAGAGGTTTAAGGCCGATGGGACTGGATAAAGCGACCTTAAAGACTAAACCTTCGAGAGATCCGGAGAACAGCCGAGCACGAACGACAATCTGTGCGATATAGCAGCTCCTGAAGTACAAAGACTAATTTTTGTTTGTACAAAAACGTTTCAGTGCTTACACTGGCTTGTTCTCGGCATCCTTCGTTCTCCGTCACTATAACAGCACGATAATACGACACGTCAGGGCATTAAAGACCAGTTTCACCTCCGGGCATTATCACTTAGGTTTAATGGGACCAACCCTTAGTTGCAAAGACCATAACAAATCGCAGATAATTTTCCAATTTAACGTATTATGGGCACGTCCACCCCGATCGGTTATCTCTTCACCGTGCGTTATCTGACAATGCCCTCGACGTTGGCCTCGGCCAAGGGGCAACCAAAGCTGCCACTCCGACGTCGGTGGTTTGAGTATGGGTTGGCGAGCGGAGCTTTCCCTGGAGTTGCGTGTTCCGGATACCCAGTGATCGGACCATCACGCAACGCATTATAAGAATTGCCTTACCCCGTGGAAGAGGACCACGATAATCTCTACCGCAATCCCTTCTTCTGTGAGCTCCTCTGAGAGATCAACTTGCTCTACGTACCGGGTGTTTTGCCAAACAAAAACACACTTCTTCCCCAAATTATCATCCCTAATCGATCTCGAAAGAGGATATTTCATTCCACGACAAAGTTTTAATATGTTTCATCGGGCAAAAAGCTCGAGCAAAACTTCAAGACTCCAAATAACTTCTTATGTAAGGGTGGAATTAACCTTTAATTGCGTGGGTATATTGAATGTGGAATGCTGATGAAAACGATGGTTAATAATCTTCGGAATAATAAGCCCGAGGCGCCTCGTAAGGGAAAAAGGTTGGAGGTTTGAAAAAGCTTTAATGATTTTCATGGCTAGTGGGCAGAGCCCGACAACACGCCGATAACACAATGTGGTCTGTAATCACGAGGCATTATTCTTATTATCTTTGTTAGGACAGGTGCCTGGGCAGGCAATTGCAAATTAAGCTGTTCAGCTATATAGAAGGTAAACTTATCCAGATTATAACCAGCTGAAGGTTTTTATTCCAACAACCTAACATTACTGGTTAAACGGATAAAGCTATCGCGATGATTTCGAAGTTTTATCAAGTTTTGAAATCATTGCGATTAAAAAGAAAAAAATAGTTTGAGGTACGATACATACACCGTGTCCCTCAATTCGATAACTTGGTTAACTTATTCACGTTTTTTGCGGAAATTCTGCGCAGAGCGAAGAGGGTCTTTAAAGCTTGGTTTCCTAAGAAAATAGGAAACGAGTTGCAAAAGAAAGTGGCACGGTCCTTTATAACGCACATTAAACAATACGAATACAGGATTATAATTTGCTTTGTGTTAATAAAAGTCCCGAAATCCTTCAAACACTTTATCATTTTCACTGTACTTGCCGAGGAGGTCCTAGGAACAATAGCTTCGCTCACCCCACCAGAGGCCTCGGGTAATTGGTCAACTTTTTTCCGCTTTACTCTCAAATTAAAAATATATCCTTTTCACTTATTGTTACTACCTAATGCCCATTGTAATTTGAATATGAATTCCTTGCTGGTAATATAAAGCAAAGGAGTTCCGTGTATATTTCATAAAGTTCTCAAATATAATATAAATATAATCGTTCACTAAGGTGTTTATTCATTTACTTTTTCTTCCTCTTCTCCTCCTTCTTCTTCGTCTTCCCTTTGTCCTATTATCTTTCTGACTTTAAGTTAATGATTGATTTCAAGCCTGTCTATTATCCTACAAAATCTTTGCAGTCATTTCAGCATCCGAAGTTGGGGTAATTAACAAACTAAATCAGAATGGCGTCACAATTCTTGTTCAGTATCGTTAGATGGTGTTCTAGGTAGTCAAATCTGACCTACAATATAATTAGAACTACATTTCGAATGAACAGTCCAAATTAAATTTCCGAATCACGAACTGACTCGAGATGATTTTGGAGTATAGTATAGTTCTCGAATTTGACAATGAGACTGAATTCTTTGAGAAGCGGGAATATTTAGCGAAATTCTTCTTATTATCAGGGGAAAAAGGGCAAAGTATATTGACCGAAGGCTTAAACGTGGAAACAAATGAAAGAGAATATAATCTTCGTGCCTACACAGCTACTACACGATCCCGAGATTTTCCTCTAATTTTTCCTCAATAATCTTGAAAATCCCTGAATTTATGGAAATCCCCGCTTTCTTTCTTCGGATCGCGACTCACACCGGGGCAAATCTCCCGAGGCTTAAAAAACACTTCTGCAAAATCTCATCGCAAATAACTGACGAGTTCGATCCTCTGCAAGCAGGGGTTGGCGAAAAGCTGCCGACGGAGATGCCAGTCACTAGCTATTCACACGTGTGTATTCACTGTTCGCTGTTCAGTAGGTATATAGCGAGTCGCTGGCCGCTGTACTTGGTCAGGATTTTGACGCTGATGGTAGTGGATGATAGATGCTTCCTGAATCCATTACAGGGATTTCAGTTCGCGGCGATATTGCGGCTGGTATTTTCCAGAAATGGCTCGCTACTTGCTTTCGCAAGTATTTTATACCATACGTACGTGAACTGATAATGTGATACTTATGTATAGCCCTTCAAGGGGACTATGGAGGCCTAAAATCTCAATACATAGCATTTTTTCTCATAACTTATTCTATTAGTACAATCTTTCACGAACATTTTGGCGCAAAGAAAACTAAAAAATTCGCAAGCTTGAGCTCAGGAGAGCCAAAAGTCTAATTATAAAACGGTAAAGGGTGGTCGCCTGAACTTCAAACGCGTTTTTCTCAAAACAACTTTTTTTTATTAGTTTATTGCAGATTTATTATATGCAGATTGTATTTTGCATTGAAATTTTCATTTCATCCTTATCACCAGAAGAATAATATATCACTCTGTCTGTGTTTTGTGTAAATAGATCTGGGCTGAAATATATAATTTCCATTCCAGGAAAGCTCACGAAAAACCGGCTGGAAAATATATTTTTTGATTGAAAGAAAGACTCTGTTCTTTTTCCATGTGCCACAAATCCTAAAAATTTAGCGTTTTTTTTTTTTTTTTTATACCATTTGGGATACTTCTATTTTACAAAGTAAATCGTGTGAAAATATTGATTGGAGTTTTCCTCGCAAATCAGAAATCTTATGGGAACAAACAATATGTATGAACAGGCAAACGATCAACACAACGAATTTTCTTGTTCGATAATATACCGGAGATTTAACGAGTCCTTATTTCCGGTGTAAAAATAAAGAAAACTGGAAATCACTTTCCTGATTTATGAATAAGTCTTGATTTTATAATTCAATTTACGTCAGTCGAACCAGAAACACGAATGTTTGCCAACTCGAAGAGCTTATGCCTATCTCCGAGTGTCGTTGAAGAAATGCCCTCTGTCTATCCTGCGATGTTCTCAATCGGATTGCTGAATGCCCGACGTAAAAATCAAGGTCCGCCAATAGTTTCTCAAGTGGAGATAAAAAACTATGAGCGAATCACGGTGAGAATCTATCTCCCTTCCCGAGCCTCTGTCTGTATCAAATTTATCTTTCCGTCAATAAAACAGACGAGTGGCGATGGTTTGATCGAGTTGAAAGCTCATTTCGAGAGGCAGTAAAATTGCCATACCATGCATCTAGGTATACTACGTCTAAGGGATATCATGTAAACGGTATGACGGGTTTACGAACGATCGTTGAACGGGTGTATAGATATTAACATGAAATGAATATAGAGTGCAATGTAAAGTAAGTTAATCATTGACGCATCGTCAGTAATTATTGCAGAACTTCCTACACTGCATGTCCGAAATTTTAATTATCCCCAAAGAATCCGCATACGCAACTAGCCGCGAGAACTTTTCCCCATTTATCAGATCCCTCGCGGTCTGCTAGATAACAGTGAAATATCATTTGTTAGAAGGTGTGAGTATACGTATATCAGATTCGCAGAGTAGTCGTTTCGCAAACTAAATGCATATTGCATGATGCCAAGTCACTGTAGGATATAGTGGGATAAACAATACGGTAAGGGTGTCGATTTCAGGAGTATTGGGAGTACCGTGGAAACTGCCAGTGTCCGCATATATATATGACACGAACCTTCCTCATAAATTATTAACACCCATATGAATCTGCGTTATGAATACATACTCCGATACTGCGATCCTCCGTACGATATGTTATGCCGATAAAGAGGCGCGTGTCTCAATAAATACGTTATGGTATTTCCTCATATGTCATGATACTTCCTCATTGAACATGGCATCGTGATTTCTCCTTCCATTTTTTTCTCCCGGTAATATGGATCTTGTGGTAATTAATTGACGAATGGTTGGTTGCTAATAGATGCTTGCGAGTCGTTTGCAAAAATATTACTATAGTTCTTTCATTCAATTTATCTGTAAAAATAATTACGATTACAAATCGGGTACCTGAAAACTGCGGTAAACTCTCTCTCCATTTTTTTTTTCTTCACCTACCGACATGATTTATTCATTACAGCCTTTGTAGCTTTTCGAGATTTTTGTATGTGATAACGATACTCGAGCTGGAAGTTCCGTATACATCATCAGATATGGAATTTGTTTCTCTCAGCAGATATCTGAATATATCTGAGCATATTAATTCAGTATGTGGCTTCTCAATGTTCATATTCGTTCATGTACGATCCCGAAACTCGACTAAATGCTTTCATGAACAAGTACCTTTGATGGGAGACGGCTCAAAATAATCGCACTTGGATTGATACATTTCTGTTATCCGGGTCAACTGGCTATTCAATTGAAATTTGATCAAAACCACTCGATATTGTTGTACATTATTTGTCAATGAGAATGTTTTGTTTTTTTGGGGATCCTGTGATCCAGGATTTTTTATAAGCTGTTGTCGCCGACGAAGCAACTGATAAAACGTCAAAAACGTGGAAAATTGTCCCGTTAATGAGCTGAAAGGCCTTCTTTCTGAAGCCACGTTATACAATAAAGATACGAAAAACACCGAAAAATGGCAAAAAATGCTGATTCCAAAGATCACAATCGAAGACCAAAAAGCCCGAGGGTCTGCCCTCTTCGTGCTTTTGTGTCCTCATTTCCAGCTGAGGGTATGAAGAAAAGTGAAAAGAAAAATTATTCGAATTCGTGATCGAGTGATCAGGAAACGACGTTATACTTGTGGAAGCGGTCTTCACTGTATAAAAGAAGTACTAATTGAGATTGGTAAACTAAAATCTGACGACGTTGTGACCCGAGGTGTTCTTAATGACGAGTTGGCTTCAGAGATGGTTTTTTTTTCTTTCAAAAAGTGATAATCAAATCTGCGAAAATTGCGGGTAGGTTGGATCAGAAGAAAATTAAAGTGATTCTTGGTGGCAAAAGGCAACGCGGGTGGCGCCGTCTCTGACCTGCTTACGTCAAAATCTGATAAATCCACCCTAATCGTGGCCCGAGCCGAGGAGTCCGTATACATAAAGACGATTGTCAGCAAGTGACTAATGTCCTTGCTCCATCCTATTTCTTGCCTCCGCAACGCATTAGCGGATCTGAGAACACTTTAAGTGGCTCTTTCAGAGAGCTTGATCCTGTATATACCTACCCACGTAGATTTACATACATGAACATGGATCTAGAGGCAGGTGAGAGATCTTTAAATAGCCACTATTTGTGTTAATGGATTGTATAGCGGATCCTGGTTTTCATTTTTTCCTATATAAGGGCTGCTTTTCTTTAGTGGCTCTCGAAGAGAAAGACCGGTACTGCCCTATTATTTAGAAAGGTTTCACTACCGAGTCTCTGAGGAATATCTAGCGAGAGGGAAATAAACCCGACCGTTTTCTTCAACTGTATTATTAAGAGTTTATTATGCGGGCTTTGGACTTCCAAACTTTAGACTTTACTTTTTTAGCCATCGCGCATTGCGGAGCTTCTTTTCACGGTTGCAATGGCTGAAACTTTCACCCTTACAGTCCTACGTAAGAACAAAAATTTTTGCTATATAAGTGAAGCGGCCGAAGCACTCGATATTATTTTGTTATTAGGTACTTTCTGTGATTCGAAAACTCAGGGCAGCGGAAACAGCAATACAATAATCTTCTTTCGACGTAGAACAATAAAAACGATCATTACCTAGTATAAAGGCAATTTCAAATCGTTTGTCCATACCCACCAAAGTCATACTTGAAGCCGAGAGGGAATTGAAGGACTACTGTGTGCCAGAAGAGTTTTTCGATAACCTAGTTTCATCACGGTATAGTTGATCAGCCTTTTAAAGTATGATCAAGTAGAAGTTAGGATTTGTTAGCCGAGCCATTGCCTCGCAGAATTGAATGCAGCCAAAGTAAAAGTTGTTATCGTAAAAACTCATACAAACGACAGCATTGATTTTTGCCCGTTGGCTCGCCCTTCGGAAAACAAGCCCCTAACAAATTACCAAACAAATTCTTATTGTTAGTGCGAAAAGAATTACTTGAAAAGAGAACAGACAGTTTTTTAAAAGTATAACTATCGGTCCAAAAGACCCAAACGATATGCTCCAAGGAAAAGAACGCCAATGTGAGTTTGTCGGAAATTATTGATCCTAGACGAACTAAACAGTACAGTATTGTGATACAGAAGTAAACTTGCAAGATCGGTGGATTTCAATTGGACAAAGAGAGTTTACCATCCCGATGGCGTATAGTAGGTCGATCGTGAACGCACCAGGTGTATGTACAGTCTGATCACTTTGCGGTAAACCATGCCTGCTCGGAGTGTTGATTCGCAGTCAGCACCAGCACACACGTGTTCTCTAACACACGTGTGGTTCGTGATCCAACTGCAAATTCGCGTGCTAATTCGAGGCAAAAACTTTGCCGAGAGTCGCTGGACCCACCGCAGCGGTTACGAGTGTAAAACGGAAATGGGACAGTTGATGGCGCGGTTCGAGTCCCTATAATTATACGCCAGTCGGCCAATGCTCAACTTCGTCGCTATCACTCGTTTACTCATATCCCTGGACCCATACCGATCGATATTAAATCGTTCATGCATCTACCGAGAACGTACTACACCAATCCTTGCCAAAAAACTGAACGACTTCTCTCCCTGACCAAAAATTCCCATTTGTTTCCGTTCATTGATTTTGGGAAGACAGCGCTGTGGCTTTGGAAAACTTTTGAAATTTGGTCTGCGAATCGTATGCCTTGAGGTCGCGGCTTGTGAATAGTCTTCTAGTATTACATAATACCTCCCCAAGAATTTGGCATTCATCTCATAGCACTTAGACATCTGCTCACCCATCTCAAGTACACGGGGAAATATTTGCGATGTTGGTGTTCTCCGAGCAGAATTTACTCTCGCTTGGCCCAGCCCATGGTACGCTAGTGTTTGACAGATGTCTGTCGTTGTAATTGCGAGTGGAGTAGCGTATAAACTGGTTGACTCAAAATACTGTACAATTGAAGTTAAACTCGAAGAGATAGCGTAGGAGAATAGAAAAGTTTTCCTCACGTCTTGTATTTCTTTTGGCTTTTTCTTCTTTGCAGACGCTGAAGAAAAGTAACGCAGTTTGGGGTTTGAAAAAAGTAGAAACAGAAACAGCAAAAAAAGAAACTGGATTATGTTTAAGCTCGTGAAAGTTTCGAAAACCATACCATCAGATTCCAACATCGTATTATATCAGGAATAGAAGCCGGCAAGAATTATTATGAAAAATGGAACAATTAGCGTTCTGAAATTTGACGGAATAAATCTTTCCTGTCTTATGCATAAAATTTGTATGGCTGTGAATACGATGTTGAATAAGCGACGGGTGGTTGAATATACGTTGAAAAACACGTCGAAAGAAGTGACACCGGAGACAGATAATTGCCAAAAAATGTCACCTCAGGAACGTTTTCAAGCGTACATACATCCCCTTGAAAGACAAGATGTGAAAGGTGTAGGAGGATGGGTGCGTTAGGGCATATTATGTGTATGAAAATAAATGGGAAAAGGTTCTCCACGAATTTCTAACGGATAAGTAAAGTAGCATTTTCTTTTGTTCAAAAATGCTAACAATAAAATATTATGCCGTGGTATTTATCTCCGTATACCGTCTGGCTGTCATCTCAGATAGCGGAGTTTCCAGCCGAATTACGCTGCCCCATGCTCCAGGCCATAAACGCCGCGTTTGGACGTTATACTTCATGCCCTCCTCTGATTTCGAAGCTAACGACCGAAAAAGTTAACGATCCTTCTGGCCACGCCTTATCCCATTTGGTATTTCTCTCTAGCCGCCTTTGCCAATAGATCGGAACAAGTTTAGTACTGATTCACCTACAATGATGCCATTAAATTAGCTATATAGTCGCCGCATTTAGGCTATGCCATAAAACGGTAATAATTATTCCAATAAATAATAGGCTAATATCATCGCGGTCTAATTTTGCGATTGTATGTCTAAATTATATTGAGAATGTCCTGCGGGCTGATCTATTTTTATCGCAGGCGAGCGGGACACGATATCATTCCATATTCTTGTAGCATTAAATTTCGGGTGTTTAATTTTGGTAAAAATTTATGTTTAGAATGGTACTTCCATCTGGGGAGGTTTATACGTTTCGAAAACAGAAAAAAAAAAAAAAAAAAAATGTTGACTTTCAGAATGATACGTGCTGGCCTCGGGCAAGGAAATTCGTCATATCCTGACAGCAAGGGAGATAGATAGCCTGGGAGAGGAAAGGAGGAGGGAGGGAGATTGTGAACAAAAAAGACAGTAGGGTAGTATAGCGTGTTAGGGGTTGGCATAGAAATTGTTCTAATGACTAAGAGTTAAATGTAGCGAGAAGATTCCTTTTCTCGAAATTGAAAATAATAACGAAGTTGCCTGGTGTATAACCAATGGGAACTGGCGCCTTGTCGTTAAAGCTGTAGATACAGTAGTAAGTATTAAGTAAAGCAATTAACTTGCTGACTTAAAGAATTACCGAACAATCTTGTAAAATGTGAATTTTTCGGTTTTCTAGAATTTAAACTTTACAAATATTTTCAACATCGCTATTAAAAGAAGGATAGTTACATACCCAAAATGATCCCTAACGCGACATTTTTAAGGAAATGAAGACACACTCCTGTACCTACCATTCAAAAAAAAAGAAGATAGTTTATCACCTTTACTAATGCAATCCAGTATTCTAGTTTCTAGTTCAGGTTACTATGAATGGCTTTAATATTCTGTAAGCACGAAGCAGCCATTTTTAAAGTTCATGCATATCCAGAACGTGACCGGAAAATATTACAAGTAACGTGGAAGCTCAAGGGAAAATGCAAGGCTCAAGGCGGCTAGGGGAGGAAAAAAAATGATGTTGAAATGGAGGTGGCTTTGTTACCTTTTAAATTAACGATTGCCACAAAGGCAAGTGAGATAATTCACATAGCTCTGTATACCTACTCCACTTTTCTCTTTCCACGGATTTATCTCAACGAAGATTCTACGCCCAGATGTTTCATTTAATTTTCATCTTCATTAATTGAGCACAGATGGAGGGAGTAGCATTATTGCCCGTGAAATGAGGAGCCAAATTCTGCATTCGAAATCTCCAATTGATTATCAAATTCCAGTTCGGCCATTTTCTAGCTTGCAGCATGAATCCCATCGTTATCCCAAGATTTCATAGCGCTAACGATTTATGCAGAACCTTTTGACTGTCGTCATTATAATCGTCACGTTTTACTGTATGTTCAACTTTGCCTGATAATTCTTTGATGATATAGCACAAGAAATTCCCAGTGAGTTCTGAGAATCGGGCTAATAGAGAATACCTTGTTTGCTGCAATGCAGTCATTAACGAGGCAGGAAACCGGCCATGCCAACGATCGTTCTTCGCACATAGTTAAACATGGAAGGTTGAGCCTTGAGCTCGTGATTTGAGTGCATAGCTATCGATTCAAATGCACAGCTGAGCTTTGTCACCGGAATCGTTTTAACCTCAATGTGCTGGACTTGGGTCTTAACCGTCGCGTCTGACCGGGAATATTATTCTAATAAATTGTTCAATTACGTAAATCTCGAAAGCCACGGCATGTGCCGAACGTATTCCAAGTTTAAAGCGGCTGGACATAAAGGACGTCTATTTGTCACAGCGTATACTTTTTTATTTAATTAAATTCTGCGGAGCGAGGAAAGGTGGTCGACTGGTGGCAGACATGGAAGGTGAGCATAGGTATTTATATATTTTATACGGGCTGTGACCATTCGCCTTAATTTAAGCTAATTTACATTTCACATGTTCGCACCCGGCTGGCTTAGCTCTGCCATTTATCTTGGTTGAATTTAATTTCACTTCAGCCGCGTAAAGTGGCACTTATTCTTACAAATGCCACGGACCACCAGTACTTTTTCCATGCCACCGGCGTTAGTTGTTTTTCTAAACCAAGTCTGGATCACTTACATCGTTGTATAATACGTCCCATAGTCCACGGACATTTTTTCATCGCTATATCGTTCCAACTGTCGTGGAATTGTCTGCGAAATGTGCGTTTTGAAAAGTGCGGTAAAATTCACTTGAAGATCACCAGCGTGGTGAAATGGATGTTCGGATGCAAATGACACCACTGCAGCAGGAAGACACCGGAGAGTTGCTATTTGATTAACATTTTCATCATGTTCCAAAAGTTTCGTGCCCTCGGCAAATCCAAGATTACAAATTTTCATTAAAAACTTTCGCCTCCGATTTGCATAACTTCACCTTCTTGTTGGGAACACAAGCCACAGCACAGCATCCATGAAAGTTTTTCTTGTCTTTATAAATCTTACAAGAGAGGATGTTTATCGTGTACAATTACGTTATAACAACGGTACAACCGATATATAACACTTTCTTGGCGGTGAGAGCTTTCGCGTTGTTATGTATCAATCTACACTTCGTACTTGCATAATTTCAGGAATTTCACAACACCGAGTGATTAGACCAACGTGCAATCTGCGAGGTGGATTCTATTGCGTTAGATTCGGACAATTTTCAAATTAGTCAGAAGCTCCGACGTTCAGTCAAAATTTGTTTAAGCCAAACCTAACAGAGTCAACATCGCCAAATGTACATACCCATTCACAGCCCAAT
Source organism: Rhogogaster chlorosoma (assembly GCA_944452935.1). Lineage (NCBI taxonomy): Eukaryota > Metazoa > Arthropoda > Insecta > Hymenoptera > Tenthredinidae > Rhogogaster > Rhogogaster chlorosoma. The sequence continues at coordinate 28,740,353 of OX101797.1, forward strand.
ATTAGCCAAGCGTTTGGTCAACTCTATGCTCATCGCTGCGCTGAAAAAAATCAAAGTACCAAAAAGCCATAGGAAACTTTATGGAATCCCATTTTTTCCTCAACTTTTCTATGTCACTATATTTGTCTGGAAGGATTTCAAGCTCAACTAGCCCCAGCGTATACTGTGAAATTTCCTGAAAAATTAGGCATGGAATTATTGCAGACAATTTGAATCCCATGGATTTCCGATTTGATCATTTGACACAGTTTCCTAGTGAGGTAGCCGTCAGGTGAGAATAATCAACTGTCTTTGTAGCATACTAAAATTGAAATAAAAAATTAGTGATTTTCTCTGATAAAACTGGAGTAATGAAAAATTTTCTGACACCGCGCGGTCCTTTGAAACTAAAAGTTGAGTCCCCATTTCAAGGTGCATAAAGCCTCTCAAGATAACCTGGAAAATGAACGAAAGAAAGAAAAGAAAATTTCACGGTTTGTGGGAAATTCGTGAGGTAAGAAAAGCGGATGTAATACAAAAGAGGAATAATTACGTCCGTATACGTAATGCTCTCGGAGTTTGTACCGTCACATTGACGGCGACCTGGCGCGTCTGTTTAAAAGGGAAGCGATCCAGATTTCCGCTTGTTATTCTACGCTTACCACCCCCTGGTGACCCGTGCGACCCTAGTGGGCAGCGATCTTCCTGACCCTTGCAAAACCCTTTCAAAGATACGGGTAAAGGGCAAGTTACATAGCATTTTCGCCAGGGCCAAGAAGGCAACCCAAAGGCACACTAAGCCTCACAACATTCCAACTGAATTCAAATCGACTTTAATTTAAATTTCAAACACTGCCCCGGGTCGCCTTTATATACACGGATCCGCTAACTCTACGATTGAATCGTCTGTTTGGGAGCGGAAAAGTTTTCACATGGCATGAGCTCCGCGTAATTGTTTAATCCTAGAAATTTCCGAGTTTATGAGATGAATGCTGGATCGAGTAAGAAGAAAAACAGTCAGAAATTCATGGTGCAATTCTCCGTTATATAGACAGGTCACAGAATGTTATAGTCCTGTATTATTCAGGATACCCATTTTTATGACCACATCTGGTTTATACTGTTTATTCAGCATTTTTTTCTGCCCATAATCTTGAACGATAACACGATGCTCAGGCAGCAATAACAGTAAATATCCATCAGAAAAATTTTCTGGCTGTGTTTCGGTGCGTCTCGCATGTCATAGGGAACTAAAGTCGCCCAAGAGGGAGAGGCAGCAATGAAACGACACCGTATCCTATTTCTACGCAGAAACAACGTGACAGTAGATAAATAGATACGATTGTATATTATTAAATGCACCACGCGTACCCATCCAGATAAAGTACTAATCTCGAGAAACTTCCAAGTTCTCTTCGAAGTATAAGCCAGCAATTCATCCTCTTCGCGCTCACCTCTTATTCTGACCGCAACTGGGTCGCCAGCTTCGTGTAAGCCGGACCAGATCGCATTTTCGGTTACCTATCCGAAACGTAAGCGACTATGGTTCAGCATTCGGTGTCGACGTCTTAAGATCGCGTGCATCGAAAAATTCAACGTGAATTGAACGGTCCATTAACTCCGGGAAGAAACCACCGTATAGGATAGGTAAGTGATTACGCGAAGAATCGTTCGGGAATTTATTCCGAGGTCAGAAGGTCAGTGATATACTTTAAGATATTAAAGACGCCGGAAGATTCCCGAATCTCTACTTGCCATCTTGTGAGAGTAAATATCGGGAGTAGATAATCGGAGGGAATATGCGTATCTGATTCTGCGAATTGATGGAATTGTCGAATCGCAGATGTGCGGTTCTCTACCGAGCATAGTAATTTTTTTTTTTTCTCTTCTTTTTCAGACAGAACACCTGTTTCAACGGCTGACAAATCGTGACTTATTCTCACGGACGCATCTGCGAATTTAACTGGCTAATCTTCACCAGCTTCGTATTCTTCTCTTAACTAAAGATAAAAAATATGGGGAATTCGTTCCACCAACTTGAGTAAAATCCGAGAGACCACGAAATATAAACAACGTGAAATCGAGAGAGACGAGGAGATGAATAGATCGAATGGACCACTCTCTTATCCAAAGCGTGAAAGTCACGGGTCATTAGTTGAAGAAACGATTCAAGTTCGATGTCCCGTGGTATCTTATACTCATCTTAATCGCTGAACTGTTTTCGACGCAATGCAACGTCCAAGTTGGTGTATCTACGGTGAAATTGCTTCACGTCAATGTTATATTCACCAAAACTTTGTCGTATTCATTTTGAGGAGGTCATATGCAAATTATTTGACGAAATTTTTTCGATTCCGCAAAAATTACTTCAACTTTGACTGCATCTGGCTATACGACATCTGACAGCACACGAGTCCTGATTTTTACTCGCGATTATATGCAATTGAAAGGATTGGCGAGGTGTCCTGATGAAATTGAGTTATTGCAAAATGTTTACACGACAGACTGTTCCCGCAAAAATCCCTCGATTCAACGTGTGCGTTGTTCCCTCATGTTGCGCTCTCGTATGATGTGGCTCGTGAATAATGAAATTCGTCAGGTGCTTCTCCACGTTGCAGTTCCCTTGTGATGAAATTTCCGCGACGGCGATACAGCCGCGACGGAATCCCCTTTGTCTACTGATTTCCTCCGTAATCCATTATTGGAATTACGAAAGGTTGCACTCGAGCAAGTTCAGCAGGGTACACTGATAGAGTCCAGGACAAATATTCGGGCTACTTGGAACGCGGTTGCTAAATAGGATTAGCGTTAACGACTTCGGCACGTGTAAATCTAATATAGTGAATCGGACCGGCCGCGGTCTGGACACGGTCCAGTGAAAGGGAAAAATTTTATCACTTCATGTCGCCGGTAGGAGGTATAATAAAACGGTGGTATCGAGCGGCGAGCTTTTTCTTGCTTTTTCTCTAAATATCGCCTTTTGACGAAATCCCATGCGCGGTTTATTTCCACCATATTTTTATGGCCATTCTTTTTCGGTAGAAAATTTCATACCTCTCACCTTTTGGGCGAACATTACGGACGGACCTTTATACAACCAACTATACTATACATGTACGGTTTTCGTTAAGCTGACTACGAAGGCTCAGGCAGCTACGTTTTATATGCTCCAACGCACCACCGGATGCTGCTTGACAAACGTCCGGCATCTCGTCGTGTACTGCGACACAAAAATAAATTATATATGATATGTTTTACAACGGAAGTCAGGTACACGACGATTCATAAATTACTACAAATGGAAGGGTTAATGTCATTCGTTTAATTCAGGAGGTTAACGTGTGAGTTAAAAATTCATACATAATATACAAAAAAAGAAAAACAAAAAACAAAAAAGACAAACAAAAGCGGACATTCAAAGTAAAATATAAAAAAGAGGTGCTTATGCTTGCTTCCGAAACATATTATACATCTGACTGTTCTGAATGTCGAGATGAAGTTCGGTGGAAATTTTCGATTTCTTTCTTTATTCAAATTTGTTACAAATGGCTGATTTTTTATTTCATTTCTTTTTTTTTTTCTTCTATTCCTGAGCCTTTCGTTGTCAGAAATTAAGCTCTATATGGGTAAAATATATCCAGCCTCAGACAAGGGAATACCGATACAATGAAATAAATATACATTAGTTACCGTCAACTGGGGTGAATCTGAAACTAATAGGGTGAATATGGGAAAGCGAGGGAATAATTCATAACAGCGTAAAACATTTGTAATAAATCATTGGGTCGGTGTACGACTTATGCATAGAAATATACCAATTCGTATAATTTTTACCTGAATTCAATATAATTTTGACTATAATTTATCATAAAAACGTTGTACGGGCGTTTAGGATTATTATTTTTTTTCTATATCTGCCAGACCCAGATTCATCTCAGTTGACGATATCGTGTCTTTGTGTATTTTTGATTACGTGCTAGACGCCAATAGTCTGACCAAAATCGAGATATTGATAAAATCAAATAAATTTCTTATACTCCCCGCTGTGTGTCTGAGCGATTATGTTTCTACTCGAGAATTGGATAAAAACCATCAAATGATCACAAAACATATTACAACCGTTACTCGGGTTGGCCGACGCCTCGGGTGGCTGTGAGTTTCGCGAAAGGGTAGATGCTGGGTTTCGTGTCGAACGTAACGAGCATTTGGAAAGCCTGGGATTAATGATTGTCGATAGAGACTCGAAATGATACTTCATCGTGGATTGAACAAAAAATTTTATCGAATGGCCCTTCTATAGGTGCAGTTCAGCGTACAAAACCTTTGCATTCCGTTCTAAATCGTTTGGCAAATGATTACATGTTAAACCTCGAAAAGTACTCAATTTCACATCGAATGGATTCCAAGAGAAAAAAATGTCGTTTCGCGCCCTTGCTGTATGCCTACGAATATTTGCTATTAAATAAATACCTAAATATAAAAAAGGACAGAAAGCTAAAGAGATCTAACCGTTGCCTGGTTAGAGGGTGCCTTTTGAACCTTACACCAGTTGTCAAGTATGAATAAGTAAAGTAGAACGTCTCGTGCTGGGGCCCATCTGCAGCATTTCTCGTAGGCAGACGACATCGTGTATTCATTATTCATATCACCGAGGACAATATCAGTGCCGTTGAGTAGGGAAATGTTTGAACTTAAAGGGAAAAATTTTGTGTCGTAGAATGAAAATGCTCGTTTAAGGATAGGGAATGGTAAGAAAATCGCGGTGAATTTATATGCAAGTGTATTGTAGCTGGAAAGTTACGTGCAGAACTGAGTTATTTAGTTATGATATGGTAAGCCGGTGAAAATTTCCTACCATCTTCAATACGAACGTCGCTACTAATTCGACGGAAGGCAGAACTCGAACTACCCCCTTTACCCAAATTTCTACCACGGTTCTTATAATGAATTCCGACTTTGCACGACGTCGCGAGTAGTACAACACACCTCAATGATGTAAGCCGTTAAGCGGTTTTCCTTGTCGTCTTTCGTATGCACACCACTCACGTGATGGGAATATAAATTCTCTTTGCTAACCCGGGGAACCCAGGGAACCCAGGGACCCTGGTTTGATGCTGAAACCACAAGATGTACAGACGTGCAAGTCGTCGCGATGCGATGCGATGCGACAGCGTACAGTTGCCAATGCACCCTGACAGCGACAACCATTCATAAAGCCGCAGTCAGACGCTACTTATCCAGGGTAAATTACTGGCGTAATAAGTACTCTGTGTTGAAATTAAGCCGAGAAGCGTGGGGAATTTTAGTCACGTTTGAAAACGATGTTCCAGCGAGAATATTACCCGGTTTGGGAAAATCTATTATTACGACTAAGGCGAGCAATGAAAGTCTACCGTGTTGGTAGGATCTTGCGATTACCGGAAACGGACTGTACAGGATGTATGTATCATTGTATATGATATTCGCGTATTTGTTTAAAGTTTTCCGAATTTAAAGATTGTTTTATGCGAAACGATATCCGTAGAAAAGTAAATCGTATCCGAGATCGAGAGGGATAAAGGTAAAGAAAAATTGTTCGATAAAAATGAATGGGTTCTACGGGATGTAGTCATTCTGAATATCAGTTCTATATACATTGTTCGTATCGAACAATACCAGTTCGCGCACAATTCATAGAAATTTACGGTTCCCTCGTGTGGATGCTGCGAGGTTAACGGCGCCAGCATCGATGCTTGGAACAAATAACATCTTGTCGTTCGAAGAACTGGAGTAGTCCTCGAACTTTCTTGGAGCACTACGATGATAAAATATCGGATAAAATAATAGAAAAAATAATATATGATCCTTGAGGATAGTGTGTTCGAGTCGCTTATTGCGGTCTACGGGGAAGACCGAACGTAGCGTGGGTTCCATGACCTCAGGGGTTCGCCCAGGATGAGGCATTGGTGACCAGGGTAGCTGTAAGGAGGGTTGGAGATGTTAGAACTAGCTTATAGTAGCATCTTATATGGAATACGTGCACGCTTTCGCGTAGTTCATAAATTTTTCTTTCCTCTTCTTTTTTAAAGACTAACTTCCTGATCCTTTTCGCTTCGGAGAAGTGAAGTTTATTGGTCGAAAGATGATGTACATCTACACAAGTATACACACGACGTTGAGTGTTGGTGTACTTCCAGAAAACTTGACAACGTATCATAGCACCGGATAAACTGAGTACTAGACTATGCATGATAAGCGGATATAGAAGCTAAACTTTCACCCTTATTTTAATCTAAATCATATGATTTCATTTCGATCCGTGCGACGGCCCGCTAGATAAGTGTTGCAAAAAAGGGTCTGCGAAAAACTTGTCCGGAGAAAAAGTAAAGGATTGTGTTTTTCCATCGGTTTTAACGGTCTATACAACTTTGAGAATACCCGGTCGATTTGGTCGATTTTTTTTTTCACAAAGTTCAATCAGACTCGAACTGTTAGGCCTGTGAATTTCACCCGCACGTATATAGGGTGGTTCTGTAAATATCTTCTATTTTCTGTATCTTACCGTTTGGCAAACTTCGATATTTCGAATGAGAGGTGGGTTCAGAAAATGATAGAAATTTCTTGGCAAAAATCGAAGCAATCGAACCCCTAAGGAAAGGGTTGAAGCACTGGGCTTCGGTTCATTACCCACAAGAACCGAAGCCGTGGGGCGCGAACAAGTGGAAACCTAGGAAGTAAAGGGCACGGTGGAAGTATAGACTATGGAGTGTAGGATTGATCCTATACCATCCCGCACCCGGTTACACCGTAGACCTTAGTTGAGGAACGAAAGTACACCGGGACGTGAGCGGGATACGTTTCAAGTATGCATAATGGCGTCTCCTTAATTACGCCCCACATCTTAAAGTAATTAACTCTCTGCATCGTGGGTGGTGCGATAGTTCCTTGCTTGCCACCTAATGTAACTTCAGTTAAGTCTAGGTTTCCGCAGGGTTCGTTTAACGAGGATAACGAACGAAAATGGTAGCTGGAAAGTTTTTGTCGAAAGCGAGGATAGAGCGTTTCCTAATTTGCCCCAGCCAGTTTGCCGCACGCCAAGTGAGCGTTCCGGGCCTTGCCATTTCGCAAATTTGTATAAGAATACATAATTATTGTTAAGGGGTGGCATAATTAGCTCATTTTTTCAACCGCGTTAATCAACGCGTTGTATACACGCGATGAATATCAGTCTACTAATTATACGTTGCTAAAATAAACGAAAGATCTAATCGAAGGAAACCTCACCGTCACCACTTTCTAAAAAGATAAAAAAATAAAAAACAATTGACCAATTCTCGATTCAAATTTTTGTTCTTATCATATTCATAAAAGTACGAATAGTATTTCTTGTCAAAAAGTTACGTGATTCTGGAAAGGATGTGAGGCGATGAGGCGATGCGATGAGATACAATCGTTTTTATCCATTATACCTATACGTTCCTCCTTATCCATTCTATTTCATAATAGTGCCCAAGCAATGAGTAAAGTCAGCTCATCCCAGCGGATTTAACATCAGTGTATCGGTCCATCAGCTTTACCAGAGTATGAGTATTAAATTCGTGGTCTCCAGAGGATTATAAGTCAAATCAGCGATTTTTATCTTGCATAGTTAAAAATTTGACAACTCGTTATTTCATGATGGTTGAAATACTTGAGTTTAATTTACTCCATGGTTTCTGCGGAACTAAAATAATGAAGCTTCGTCGAAAGAAAATCAAACCAATTAAACTTACCTGAATATCTATTCACTCGATTTTCCTCAAAACGATGTCATACTTTTCATATAACATATTTGCTGCATCATGCATGTTCGAAAGCTAAGTTTCTATCCTGAGCAAATAGCAGACCGCATGTCCTGGAAGTGGCACGGATTCGGTAAAGCTTATTTGTTAAAGTACTATATTTGATGGAGTAAACCGCGGGCACCATGTGATGTTCGCGAATAGCTGCTTATATGCAGAGTGATTCAAGTAGGTTGAGTTCCACGCTGTAACCACGTCCAAAACGTAAACGTGAAAACGGTAATCTCACTTCTTTTGCTAATGTACATTTCTTACTTCGTTCATCATACTTTTTGGAAAGGTTTACTGACGAAGAAAGTGCTGCTGCTATGGAATGAACCATCGTTTTAATATCACAAAACCAATTAGAGATTAGTTTGTAAGAGATGTGATTATAGCAGATGTTGAAAATGGTCACCTTCTGCTCCCTGCTTTTGAATGCTGCCTATGTACCCCGAATCAGAGAACGAGACTGCATGGACCCTTCGAAAGACTCCAGACGCTGCTGGAAAATCCGTATAACAATTTTCGCGAGCTGATCCATGAACTTAGAATGATAGAATTTTTTCTAATTCTCTGCCTCCTGAACACGTGGTATATGCTTGATCTAGCCTTTTTTAAATGCTCTGCATATTAATACAGCTCGCAGTCGTTTAACGACATGAATTCATCACGGAGGACAACTCGAGTTGATAGCGGGCTACACGAGAGCCAGTGTATACGATATTTCGCATTGTACCTATAATTTATCAGGGTGCAGCAGTGCGTGAGGCATAGATTAATATTCCTCCATTTTTTCATCTCACTCGAAAAACATTCAAAGGCGAAATTTCAATTTATATAAATACACAAATCGTCCTCATCGTAAGAGGGTTTCGAAAAGCAAAAAATCGCGCTATCATTTTCCCGTCATTTTTCTGTTCGAATAGTTTCAGAATCTTGTCTCCAAGGTGAAACTCTAACTCTTCTGATCTATGTATTGCTATCATATATTGGACGTGGCGCTCGAATGCGTGGTGTCAGTCGGTTGAATGGACGTGAGAATTCGCAGACAAGAAATACATAGGAGTTAGAAGAGACTGGGGAAAATATAATAGAAAGCTTTGGCGAAGGGTCAAAGGATGGGCAAGGCTGGCAGCAGTGGTCCGTTATCCTTATTCTTGACGAGCAAAGTTAAAGCGTAACTCTGCTAGAAGCTCGGTGAGTTAACGTTTATGGCTGAGGACTCTGCAGTTGAGTAATTATTAAATGAAATTAACCTCAAGACCGGGTAAGAAGAATCCGCAAAGTATATTGCAATAATGAAACTTTCGTTATAACCAAAGTTGAGTAAAAAAAAATACAAAAATTGTGTACCAACTTAAATTGAACAAGTAAGTGAAAAGAAAGTTGGCCTTATTAAAGTAAAATGCCGAAAGAATGGGGCAATGGGTAGAGCAAAAGCTTCTTGGTTCCAGGTTGACGTGAAGCACTTAAATGGCCAGCTTGAAACAAACAGGTTAGGAAAGGCCGAAGAAGACATATAGCAGAGGAAAGAAAAGTAGAGAAAGAACCTATCTCCAAGAATAAACGGTCGCGAGGAGGACATTCACGGTCTACGACGGTTGCTTTGGACGTTTGACAACGTTTATACGCGAGTTTTTGGTGTTTCTGGAATGATAAGGCCTCGCGAGTCTCGCCTATCGTTCAAACTTTCCAAAAGGGGGTTAGTTCTACTTCGCTTTAGAGAAAAATGTGACGGTGCTTAGCATAAGGGTAATACCTTAGTACCTCTCGCCTCCAGCCTCAAATCGATTTCACTACCATTGAGTGTTAATTTAACGCTATCACGGAAGAATTACCTGAATAGGCATTGAAAAAGCTCATTCCCTCAAGTCGATCATTTTTTTCTTCTCCTTCTTCATTTCGTTTCTTTTTTGGACGCCGCTGTCGATTATTGGCTTATAAATTTATTCAATCATTTTTAAGAAAGATTCTAAGGCTGTGCGATTACAGATCTTCGGAATTTCGCAACCTAAACCGCGTAGTTCATTCACTCAACTGCGAAAATATACATCGATCATTCCAACGATGAAATTAATTCTCGATGCTCTATGTGAAGACCGAAAATTATTTCGATTCAGTATACTTTTTCTCAAAAGATTCCGTTTCTTGAAATATACTTCCGGAATACGATCCCTTACGTTCTTTTACCCTGAGGTATTCGGTATCAAATGTCAAATTGAGATGTTTCAAAGTAGGTACGAAATAGATAGCGAATTGTACTATAGTCCCTGATATGAGAGACGTAAATATGATGAGATTACTGTATAGTAATAATTGTGATGCAGTAGCTGCATCGGATAGGTACTGCAGGTTGAAATATGGTCTTATAACGTATAGAATATATTTTGCTTTTGTCGGTGTATACAATGTCAGGTTTTGCACCGCGTCGGATCTTCAGAGGATTTTCTAGGCCACAAGGATTCGCTGCTCAGGGGTGTTTCCCACTTTCATGATTACCGCAAATAGTTGATCGGAAAATCGAGAGCAGGCATGTGTATCTATATAGATATACAGATCTTAACACGTTTTCCGAGCAGACAAAGCGTTGCAGTTTTTCTGCTATCTCGATATAAAGTCAATATCTTTCTTTCCGACCACCCTGCACCGAGAAACGTGAAACATTTTTAGGTCAACGTATTTCATACAATAACTTCAATCGCACACAGCGGTCGAGACATAAAATTGTTTCTTCGAAAAGGTTCCGGGAGTTCAATCTATTTCGAAAAACAAGACACGAAAGCCCAGTAAAATCAGGACAGTAAACTTTAATCAAGTAACGAATACCCGAAACATTTTCAAACATGTTCGGAATAATCATCGATCTTTGAATCTCCAGATCATTCTTAGACGTTCCACGTATCGAATATGACCCGAATTAAAGTGTTGATTCTTCAATCAAACGACAGGTTCTAATTCGCTTCGTTTAATAACAGGTTTGAACGATTCGAACGAATAAAGTGTAACGCTCGACGTTAAATAAACGCACGAGTTAACGACTCGATTGAAAGCGTTGAAAAGGTTTCTGTTCCGATCGTACTACTGCAGTTTAATGATTTCTTTTATCACCTTCGATCGTTCACGAGGAATACATTCCAACTCCCATCCATTTTAAATTCGCTGTTAAGCTCTTCCGGGGACAAGATTAGACGTGGACGAATAGCCGCTCACAAAGCTCACATTTTCACGGCTGCGCTATCCTCGATCTCCACTGTTCGACGGAAATGATGGAAACAGCTCGCGTCGTAATCCAAACTAATCAGGATTAGATGCAACATGCAGTCTTTTCTCGATTCGAGTAAACAACCATGTTTGACAAAGTCTCGGTAATTTTCTCGAAACTAATCACATATCTAGATCATAGAACAATCGCGTCGCCGTCTTGTTCCATCAGATTTTCAAATTTCACTCAAAGAGTAGAAAACTAAAAGATGTACTGCGTGGAACAAGATCAAAAATTGGAAGAGCAGAGGCGTTCACTGCGAAATACCTCTAGCCTCGTTTCGTCAGCCGGAATCATGACGACTTGCATGAAAAGACAAAATAAAAGCACGGAATGAACGAGAGAAGAACAAAAAACGAGGAACAAGCATTTCGAGTGCATTTCCGGTTGAGAGCTTGACAAAGAGACGGAGATAAAGGCGAATGTATATGAGAATCGTTGAATTAATCAACGTTGTCACCTGTCGAAGCGCTATGTATACGATTACACGTGATGAAGACTCCAATTTCATCTCACATACCTGGGATTGTGGTTCGGCTAGTTTATCTGTCAATGCGTTTTGATTGACGTTGAAAGAAGCAGAGCACGAGTGCAGATATTTGTGCCAGGTCATTTCAGGGCGACGAAAACGACCCGCTTTTTTCCTCGTCAATGCGTAAATGACTGCTGAAATGACCTGGGTGAATCGCATAGGTCTGGACCAACAGACTTCAGCATACCCGCATCAGACGTTTGGACGCGATCTGCCCGGAATTTGCCCCTCAGTTTTGCGAACTCATTTAGACCCCGGTGAGAGCGAGTAGTAGCGGTCGTTCCGGAAGTAAAAACAGACGAGAACTTTGACTTCTTAAATTCAAGTGAATTGTGAAGCTTGCACGAGTGCAGGGTAAATGTCTCCCTTTTTGTCGCTCTTTTTTCCGTACTTGCACCGAATGTTTCCGTGCTCATGCAATTTTCATTTCGTGTCTCTTCTCCGTCCTGCAGTTACGCCGGAAAAGTACCTATTATTAAATTCGAAGCAGACTGCAGTTTGTGCCAATATTTTCATCCGAATTTATTATTCGCTCGTTATTAGTACCTCTCTACTCTAGTTTCACTCACTGCTGACTACGAGCGTTGAGAATGAATCAGTTGCTCTGTAATACGTGAAATTATATTATAACCTTGCAATTTTTAACAGCTGCTTTGTTTTTTCCGTTAGCATTGTTACCGTTTGTTTGAATTTGATTCCGCATCAAAATACAATTTTACAGAGTTAAGCTAATGGAATCTTTCGGTTCTTCAATACCCGATTTATTCTTATGAAAAATTAATTGCAAATTAAAGCCTGACTAGATTTTTCTCAAAAACTATGCGTAGACCCGAGAATAGATTAAGTAATTGGGCAACGAGGAATCGCGTAAATATCTTTATCTCTATTTAACGTTCATATCTATTGTGAATATCTTACCTCATCAATACCTGAGAGATATTCCTCGATTGATGCTCTCAAAATTTTTACTGAATAAATTTTACGATTAATATCGTAAAAGTGTCTTAATGTCCTTGTAATATCCGTATATAATCAAGTTTGCAAAGTTATTTGGATCAATACGACGGCTAATAATATACACAGGTATATAGCATTATATACCCGCATATCAGAAATATTATATCCGGGTATTAAAAGTTGATATACTGCACGTAACCGTACGAAGTCGGTACCGAATAAATCATTTAACATGATAAATTTGTGGATATATGAAACAAGCGGAAGTCAACTAAATGAATCACTCAAATGTTATTCGAAAATAGAAGTAAATTGAAAATATGTAACGTTGCTTGCAAAAATCCGCATGCAGATGCTTTCAGAATCTGCCGTACAATTAGTAGAGAATAGCCCAACCAGTTTCAGTCCATTCAACACTAGAGCAAATTGAACAATTTATTTGGTTAAATATAAGATATACGTATAAATTGAAAGTCTAAAAGATTCTAAAACGATCCGATATGAAGAAGATTTGCAAAGTGATTGCACCGGTCTTTAATCTAATTCCTATTCGCGTAGAGACGTATGTACATATATGTAACAACCATACTAGATAAGCTTTGAATATCCTACAGAGATCTGCATAAATATGATATGCATATTGCATACCCAGGAGATTGAATATAGCGAACATTTTTCTGTATGCACCGAATGTCCAGAGGATATTCTGAGCTCTGGATATTGAGTAGATCTGAAAGACATCGGTTAGATGAATTTCTCGTGTGCAAGTGGGTGTTCAAAAAATCGGAAAAATCTATCCGTTGTACGGGAAAATATTACTCCACGATCAGGTTTTATTACGGATGAAACGTATTGCGCGGTTCTGGCTCGCCACTCTAAATTTGGTATTGAATTTGGAGTAATTAAAATCGGAGATCGTCGAGTTTCTGAATAGAGAGAGCGAAAAAAGTCTGTAATAAAGAGTGTTGATAACAAAAAGTTCAATTTACGAACCCCAAGGAATGGATTTGAGTGGTCAGACCTGTAGGTGTTGCGTATATCGCAAGGATGGACGAAAACAAAGCACGACCCGAACAACACCCTTCTGAAATAAATGAGAAAAACGTTAGGGAGTAACGTGCACAAGGCTGAGAGCTTAATGTAATTGGTTTTACGCGTTTTTTGTACGATTATATATACACCGGTAATTTTTTCAGCAATTTTTCTGCACCTATATCCGCAAAAATTCGAACACAATAAACCAATTTTCAGGCTAGAATCCATCGATTACCCACCGATAATTATAAGGCAATTGAATACCAGCCAGTAAATCAACTACATTACGGTTTTTTTGTGTAAATAAAATTGACGGGCCATTCGTTTACCTATGCTACTCACAGATTGCAATTATAGATTAATCACATCCATCCGCTCCCTCAGTCAAAGAGAATACGTCAAATTTTTTATTTTTGCAATGGCCAGAAACAGATTTTTTTTGCAGCTATTCTTTCGCAGATCTTCTACATATTTGAAGTATCACATCATGCACATTTGAATTAATGTCTCTGTACTTTTTCTACGCGATTTTATTTGCAATTCAAAAGTTTTTCGCCGGAGCTTTTTCTCTCCGACTCATTCTACTTATTATGTATCTCCTCGATTGTGCAGAATCCAAACGATCTTAGTCATACAATTTTTGGGATTTATTAGTCGCGAAAGTGCAAAACGTATGGTAGGATTTTTATTTCTATATGATTTTCATCAGAGCGAGGGTGCGTCACGGTTTTAACAAATCAGACAGTGAATTGGGTAGATCTATAGAATTCCTTTGTACAAAAATACTCACGGTTGTATGATGCTTCCAAAAATCATTCTCTTGAAGAATTATCTCAGTGGATTTTTGAAATAAAGGCGTGCGTCAAGCTAGCTTCGGTTTGAAATGTAGATCTCGGTTTTTTATCAATTGAAGGGTGACGGATGGAAGAGAGGCGTAACTCGACTCCCGCCCTTTGCCCGGAGATTGTCTTGAATGAAATAAATAAATGAATGAATTCAATGACCTTCCAGCAGCCTGGCAAAGTTCGACTACAAAATGAGTTACGATTTCATACGATATTGGCAAAAAAGCACTTGAATAGCTACAGAATTGCCGAGCATGTCTAAAATACTTTGGCAGGTTTTTGCACATTTTTCCATGCCTCTCTTTTCAGGCCAAAAACGAGCCAAACTACGAAGATTGAATCTTGCTCATCGAGTTTTGCTCTTTTCCGACAATTTCCGCGATTAGAATCGCGATTCAATTGCGCAATGCGCAATCTAGCGATATAATGGTAAAGTAAAAACAAGGAATAGCTTTACTACTGTACAGAGGCTAAAAATATTCTGAAAATTTTTCATTTCAAGACTTTTCATAGCATCCTCTTGCTAGATGGCAACCATTATTCTGCATCTCAGTCCAGAAGAATGTCGTCCCAAGAAATGCATTCTATTCTACCGTCTGCTTAAGAGTATTCGAATTATCTCTCCGTTGAATCATTTATAAAGAAGAATTCCGTACATCCTATAGCTCGTTGAATAAATGAAACCCATAAATTTTTCATCCTAATATCGCACGACAATCCGTGTAAATATCATCGTTATTATAGCTTCAGTCATTTTCACCTCACAGGCAACTTGGAATTGCGCGATTCATCAGTTTGCTGATGTTTCGTCACTGGATGAGGTCAATTATCTCGAATGGTCGCATCGCAGTGAAAAGAGGCTATTAAAGTGTCAAAGAATACGATAGCAATGGCAATAAAACTACCTAATTTCTAGTCACTCGCCCAATCAAGAAGATGAATCGTTTATAATTAATTCATCCACTTGAAGTAATATAAGTTATAACCGCCCGAGCAAGCACGTTAATTAAGACGGTGGAACGTAGAACGTCGCGTGTACCCCAGGCTATATACGACGCTGCGGCAACTTTGAAACTTGGTTCCTGGTTCTCTGCTTCTTGGTTTTAGCATCCCTTTGTTGTTGCATAAGGCTCAATTTTATCGAGATTAGCGCAACAGAGTGATGATTTTTTTTTACCTAACTTTCAGATGAAATTAAGTTATGTATAGCCAACTAGATCACACTGTGACATAATGCTCTTGTAGTTTCCAACTCAAATGGCAATGGGGTTGTTCTATCGCACAGATGTCAAGAAAGACCTTTTTCGAAAAAAGTCAAAGTTTCTAACGAGCAAAACTCATTTGGTCAATAAACGTGCTTAATTTCATAAGCAATTCTATAGTTCAATGGTTTTCTCATACTATACATCTATGTAGATATAATTGGTTTGGTCGAAAAATCACACCATCCTTCTTAAGTTACGTTCCTTTTTTAGTCAAAGTTTCAATGAAAAATATCATCACTTTAAATAATGGATGAGTATATTTTTGCTTTGGGGATGGAGGGACTTTGCTTTCATTATTTTCTTCCCGACTCTTTCCACTTCTTGCATCGCTATTTGTTCTTACTTCTGTATTTTCTTATCCGATTTTCATTAAGGTACTGTCAGGAAAGTGAAAAAGTTATATTATAGTGAATAATGAATCGTCGGTAGGACTTTATCCTTCAACACACATTCACTTCGCAGCCCTTTCCGATCGAATACCAAATCCCTCATTTACCCTGATCAGCGTCGATTCACTTCTACGCTCTATACGTACCGAGAGATATTAATTTCACGGAGGAACGTAATTATTGGCCTGGGGGTGTAACGTTTTCAACAGTCTGGAATTTCATACCGATCAAAATTGAAGACTAGACTTCATTAGTACGGCTCAGGCATTCGATACTTCAGATACCATTTTTTTCGCAAATTTGCATACCGATTCATAATGTCCACATGAAATATATTACTCGTCGAAGATGAAAAATTTTTTGAAATTTTTTTTCCCTTGCAATTCTGTGGTAAATACGTTATTCCGAATGAAAAATTCATGGTCATAAAAAAGTTCGTTAAAAGTGTAAAAAGTGAGTAGATTTCTAATACGTATTTTAGATTTTCACCAAAACCGTGATACAGTTATATTTATGAACTTGTATCATCCGTACCCTTAATAATTTACGAAGTTAATTAACTCCTTGGGATTGAGTACGCGGATAAAGTACAAAATATAAAATTTCTTCAATACCGCAAAAGTTGAGCGTTGAAGTTTGAAGTCCTGCTACCCCCCAGCCTCTGAAAGATATTTTCTCCCTCTCACAATTGCAGTTGCTCCTCAGAGTTTGGGTGGCCTCAGATGTGATGAATAAATAATTATTTGAGGTAGATTTACTCACCAGACAGCCAGACGAGCTTAAAAATAACAAAGGCGAACTTTCTTATTGTTCAATTTTCCCCACGGTCTCCGATTATTGATCAAAGTCCGGGAAAACGGAAGGAAGAGGATGCCTCAGGATTCCTTGACACGGTTTCCATGTGGGTAACGACCCCTCGCGCTCGTTGTAGAAGATTGGTGAACATGGTCGTTGTTAAAACGCTTGACATACACCGCGTGTTTCTGCTCCGGCTCCACTCTATTCCAAGTCATGCGAGGAAAGACTGACCTGGAATTACGCCGGCATTACACATCCTGTAATACCCCCACCTCTAGACGAGAGGATGAATTTCTATTATTGTTGGTCTTCAGGGGTCAAGTACATCTCTCTCTCTATATATAGGAAACAGACCACAGGAGAATCGCACAATTTATTGGCATAATTTACTCTAGGAGTGCGCCGTCTGATGTGTGCACAAAGCTTGGTGCACACACAGCGTACCAGTAATGTAAGTTTGTCTAGAATTTCCGTATGGATGTACATACACCATCCCCGTATACAGAGCGCTCTATTTGCACAGGTATAACTTCATCCCGTCTAGATCTACCGAACTACGAGCAAGTGAACCATAGTGACGAACCGTTCACGTGCGATGTTTCGGGGTTAATGTTACTATGCTTGGAAAACTTTCAGTTAAACTTTGACTATCTATGCTGAACCGTTGTGCAGTCAAGCTGAGATTGGATCAGTAACCACAGCACTGACGTCACTGCGCGATAGACTTGCTCCTTCCATTTCGTATGGAATTATTTTCGCAAATTTCGATTGAAATTCTTCCAGCGTAGATTCAGCAGACAATATACATACACGTCTGTACATTGGTTGCTCTTAACTTGCTGCACTATTCGACGTTGAATTGGCACCGTATTAGTTTTGCGGAAGTAACAGTTTGCTTATCCAAATGAGGAGGATTTTTGGCATAAGATAAGTTTTTTAACTCTGGTCGAGCAGTAATTTGGCAAAGTTCATTCAGTTGCGGACGCTATCGCAGTGAAACAATGGGTAGCAAATGAGACGGCAAGGTTAATTGACCGCGTTCGTAGCCGGGTGCGGGTCTGTATTTACTCCAACGTACGTGAGACCGTTGGAGACAGGTTGCACTGAATTCACAAACGTGTTGCAAAATAGTACCCCAGGCCACCTTTTTACTATTTCTCGTACGCCGGATGTTAACTAATGGTTTTTTCGATTGCAGTTGTTCACTTCGATTCGTTCCAAAGTTAGTTTACTCCGTGCGTCGGTTTGTCAGCCAAAAAAGAGGACCTGGTACAGGCATAAAGAATATTGTGAACAATTTACAAAGAGCCGAGTCAAAAGTTCTGTATTCACAATGGAAAACTAGTTTATAGAGTTTTACTCGAGCTAATCTCCGGAAAATGGGCTTAAATCGAATTGGACCCTTGTTCCATCTATCCCTCCAATTCATAGTGCGTAAGCCGCTTTCCCTGGAGCTACAATTTTCACAGCAATGCCGAAGCTTATCGTCTTTTCTCGTACATCATGAAGATTCCGGAAAGTATAATTCTATTCTCGCCGAATTGAGTGTAGAAATTGATTGAACGTACAGGACAAGAAATACTACGATGGGAAAAATTGTTATGGGATAAAGTGAAAAAAAAAAGAAATAATAATAATAATAGCAACTTGGATAAATTTACGCAAAACGAGATTCTTGTCTGATCACCCTGTATGTATGATATAATATTTCCGATGGATCTCGACGGCTGAAAGTCTTGCTAAATATCTCCCCCCCTGTACAGATATCAATTACCGTTTTTGCACGCGATTACGATTTCTGTCGGTCGTAAAAAGTGCTTTCCGTCTTTGCGGAAAAAACTGCTTTAATTCAGAGCCGAACCGATGGGCTGACATTCTGTAGGAATGAAAAGAAGCTTCCATCGTTTCAGATTCCTTTGAGGATGTCCCTTCGAAGCGGCATACTTTGGAGCGCGGGGGCTTGTGCTGGAATTTTGTCTTTTTTTTTTTTCTTACTTACTCTCTGAGGTGTAATTGAAATCTTCTGTAAAATGCTTTCTTCCCTTCGTATACGCAACCACGTTGGTCTTGTTTTGGAATCCGTCGAATGCGTTTAGGCTCAAGGCATTCCCATCGAGATAAGCAAGCAAACATTCTCACCACAAAGTCTTGGGAATTTGGATTTACCTTAAACGTACGAAAATGGCTTCAAGTATATGTATACTCCGAAAATATGCTTGGCTTTATACATATGTGCAATTATATACATCACATCTAATTCACTCTATTTATTTGCGAGTTATGTCCGCCTTTCTGGCATCAATTATTTTCTCCGAATGTCTTTGAATATATATTTATATATGACCTGGAACGGTTAATGAATTTGCGCAGTGCAGTCTTTCCGCTAAAGCTCTCGACCAACGTCGACAACGGTTTACCGTTTAAGTCCCCCAGCAGTGTCTGGTATTACTTGAATTTCTCACTCGTCTTTTCGTTCAAATATTATATTATATTGTAGGTGATTCCGTGGCCCACACGATGGCGGAGGTCAGGTTGGGTTGTGATTTCTTTGCGAGGCGGGGAGCAAACGTTCCCCAATTTTCATGAGATTGTGATCAGATGATCGTAAACAGCGTGAGCGGGGAAAAGGTAGGACCGCATTGGGGGCGAGATGAAAAAAGGAAACAGAAAAAGCAGAGATTCGATGCTACTGCGCTAAAGTGGACGCCGTATATTATACAATATTGGGATCAGTCAGTAACTATCTTACCGGACGACGTCGTTTGCTGCTTTTCCAAAAAACATCAACGCTCGTGATCGCACGGAGATCCGGCTACGAGGAGTAAGACGAGACTTCAGTACCGAGAGCGTAAATTAGGCGCAAAAATTCCATTTCCAGAAACAGGTTCACGGTGGAAAGAATTTTAGAAGTCGACCTCTCTCAGTGCAATATATTTTGCAATTTAAGATTCGGTTTTTAGACAGGCTTACAATAATTACCTAATTAGACAGAAAATGTGAGAGTATAGAGCTGGCAACAGAATTTCCCAGAACTTTTCGTCCAAAAATAAAGCAGACATTGAAAGAACGGGAAAAAAAGGAAATTCTTTTTGAATGTAAAACAATGGTCTGAAAGAATTTTAAGGTTTATTACATTCCTAATTAACGCAAGATCGTAAAGCCAGCCAACGTTCGGTATATATGGAGTTGGGAATACCATACCGCCCCAGCGGTCTGATGGCATCATAAAGTGAACTTTAACCACATGGCGGTTAAAAAATGGTTCGGTGGGACAAATTCATTATTCAATATTCAAGCTGCCATCGACCAGTTGCGCGGAGTAGACATTTTCATCGGTATAATACCTCAATATCCAAAACCTGCAGCCTAGGAGGTTTTCGGTGCATCATCATTAAGTCTGAAACCCATGGTACCTAGCTTAGGGAATATGAGACACATATTTCGCTCTGAGTTAAGGGACAGGGTTGTGAAATTCGACAATCGATACTCAGGGTACTTTTTAGCGAGAATTGCACGCAGGGTAAGTTCGCAGAGTCCGATGGGCACTATTCGGACTCGAATGAAGGTACGCGGCTACATACATAGTCTGAAAAAATACTGAGGAATAGGTTGCGTTAGGATGGGCTACAAAGAAGTAGTTCAATCGTTGAAGTGCACGGTTTTTCCCGGGATGGTCAGATAAAACAGTATGTTGTACGCTGTTCAACAACCCCTGCGAGGCTTTTGCGAGCGAGATAAATAAACAGCGCGAATCGTTGAAAAAAGCCGCTACCAATCAGTTCACCACCGAAGGGGGATCAAAATGAAATCGCGAGTGTCATGATTTCGTGATTGAAAAAATAAAAAAAATATAAAAAAAAATAAAAAAACGGACATTTTTGTGAAGTATTACCTGCCTCGTTGTTCCTGTGTTTGACGACATCGGCTGAAGCACTTGCCGCGAATAATGCATAAAGGAACTAAGCACCCCTTCGAAATCTGGATTTAGTTCGTTCTTTTCAATTATTTACAGCCTTTAAAAATTTAAAAATTAATATTCTACATCCCAAGACTGTCATTTCGTGAATCTTCGATAGAAAAAAAAAGTATTTTATATCGTTCAGGTATATCCGAATTTTCGGCAGACCTGACGTGATCATAGACTTATTTAATGAAATTTGTCATTTATTTGCAATTTGGATTTTTTATGGGGGATGGAATTTCACTGTTGTAGAAGGGTTCCCCCGTCTCCTAAGGTTACCTCATTCTATGACAAAGAATTTCACGAAAATGTTTGCAAATTTATATGAACGGGGTCAATTTCCCAAATGTTCCATAAAGTGAGCCCTTGAAAAGTGGTTTCCTTTTTGAATGACGCTATTTTTTTCTTTTAAACTACACGTGCGGGTGCGACAGTTTTCGGAACGTGTCGGCGTACGTACGATGTCATAACAAATGTAGTACGAATCTCCCTCCTTATCGTAAAAACACACGTGCGAATTGTCTCTCCGTTCAATTGTGCGAAAACTTGAAAATAAAAAGATCTAAAAAACGACTATTTCTCAATGCGTGACGCGATAGTAACGCTTGCGTTGCTTTTAGAACGGAAAATTTGCTCTGCATGCGGTTTTTGAGACGATTTTTCATTATGTGTATGCAGGGCTAACCTGCGGAAAGATTTGGGTCACAAGGTGTTTGCTTAATTCACATTGGGCGCCTTTGTGTGACCAGCTACTAAAGGACAACTCGCATTGTGGTTCTAGCTTCTGTGCACTAGGGATAACCCTCCGCAAATAGTGACATTAATTGGCTACACTGCGTCCTATTTGCATGTAATTATTTAGAATAATTGATGACGGGTTGTAGGCTAGGCGTTGAAACTCATTACCATATTTAACCGTATAGCTAGACTAAGCGCGAGGTCTTAAAGTGGTACATGAGGGTAGGTATAATTACGGATCCACGATCTAAATAATTATGAATTATTGTCGAGCGGAGGCGTTAAGGTTCAAGAAAGTGAAACGCGTCTTCAGAGAATTACACCCTACGTTGGCAAGGTGATAATATCAAGAGGCAGGAATTCGCGTCGGAGCATTTGAAAGGATATTAGTTTCCTTGCGAGTTTTGCCAATCGAACCAGCTGTCACAAGCGCGCGGTGGCAGTTTATACTCGTTCTAGTTCCATTGCGAACAACAAAAGCGACATTTTCCCAGCGACAAGTTGTTAAAATCTATTTTGCTAAAGGCCGCAAACGAGAGCAAGAGAAATCTAATTCGAAAGTTTACCCGAAAAGTTCGCCACTCCACTCTTCGCGCTTGCTGGTCGACATTCGCCGTTCCGTGTCCGTAGGGAACTCGCGATTTACGCCAACTGTGTGAATAAGACAAAGGGGATACAGCGGAGCTTCATCTTATCAGCGAAGCTACGACTCAAATTGCCTCTTCCAGTATAGAAGGTAATAGAAATTAGTTTTCTACCGCTCGCGGAGTGCAACGCAATCAATTATTTTTAATGAGCGTATTTCTAAATTGAATAACACGAACTAATCGAAGCAACGAATCTCACTTTAACAATTACGGAAGGCTCAAAGGACTCAGGCCATCATTTTTCCGGGATGGATTGAGAACCAGATCCTGAAAGAAGCTCTCGTTCTTTTCCCTAAAGTGACATGCACCAAAAAAACATGAAAAAACATAAAAAGTTGGTAGGCAAAGCAAATTTTTAAATTATAAATTGTACCATTGTTCCCATTTTGCGTATGTTGATTCTGTAGATGAAAGAAAAAATGAGAGAAGTTGTTTCAATAATTTTTTTTTCATAATTAATGACCATTTTAAATTCAATATTACTTGACCTACCTGGACTTCGACAGTTGGATTTTAGCGTGGTACTATTCAGTCAACCCTCCTACAAATTCTTACGAGGCCTTTGGACCCATATGGTCTTAGTAGCCAGTACAACCATGCAGAATCCGTATATGGGACCGATGGGACACCCATAAGATACGCAAAGATTGCTCAAGGATCCCACGTCAGGCAATAGCAGGCTTAAAGGACACCCTTAGCGACCGGATGGGGCCCTGGTCAGATCACATATGGGGTATTCTCTGTTATGTAGGCCACCCGAAAGATCAAGCGTGACCATTCTTGTCGCCAATCACATATACCTGCCCATAGAACGACCCGAGATCTCAGGTAAGTTCATTCGTCTAACAATAACGTCTGGTTCCCATACTGACGGGGGGAAAGCTTGCCACTTTCTTCTTTTTGAACATCCATTATTCCTCGGAAAACTGGACAAAATTTGAATGCTAAAAATACATTGAAATATATATATTGAATTCATTTTCGATATTGATTTCTTGGATATTATATATTCCCTAGAATTATTGCGGTACAAGCTGCTAATTAAACTCATTCATTAGCCATATGAAGTAAGCCATATTCGAACGTGGTAATTACAGGCTCTATTTGTGTCCTGGCTCAATTTCCTGTGGTCGTAGGATCTCCATAGGTACCCAAGGCAGCCCCACATGTGAAAATTTGCGGCATTGGGGGCATCGATTTCAGGGAGAAACTGTGTATTTGCTTATTAATTCGTTAGGATATCGTACGAAGTTTTAGATTGATTTTTTACAAAACTTATTGACTGATCGACGGAAGATCTGCAGAGAAACAAAGTGCGTTGAGATAATGTGCAGAATACGAAGTACAAAAATTTTCCTTGACTGGAGGGAAATGACAATTAATTATAAAATCCATCTCCCAATAGTCAGATATTGAATTATGAACCCCAGTTGATATGGGGACACTGTTTGCCTCTAGACCTCTCCTGAGATTGGTCCGAGATTGACTGTGGAATAAAATTGAACTGTTCTTTGCAGAATAACAACTCGAGTTTGGAATTGTTTTCTCATGGTCGCGGAAGTTCACGTTCTGCGTTATCTTAGCTACGTGTAATAAAAATTCAGAAACTTTTTCTCTTCACTCTTGACGATGTACTGTTTATTCAACTCCTACGTCGAGTAGAGACAGTATACGAATTCTATTTTTATTTCATTGATAACAATCCGACAGATTCTATCAATTTTCATAAGTTCTCCACATCAGTAGAATATACTTATAAGAACGTCATTCCATGTATTATTCGCAAAATTGAAAGCGATGTCTCGATCAAAGCATCTGTTAGGAATTTACTTCGTTGCTAAAATGCGAGGGATCAGATTTTGGAGAATCTATCAATCTATTTTTCAAATACCCTAGTCCATATTTCAAACAGTATAAGGTATTGCTGAAATACCAAAGGAAAAAAAAATCATCAAAATTGTAGACATTGTTCAATGTTCGTTTTTTCGTCTTTATACGTAGGGAATCGTCGGTATGGATTAAATTTTTGCTACCTTCCTTCATAGAATGTGAAAGCATATTAAATTTCCTACAGCCTTCTGTCTCGCAGTCTTCTATGTGATCAGAACCGAACAAGATATCGCAAGAATATTACTTTGGTTCAAGTTTTATATTTATTTGAAAATATCTGAAATTACGTAGGAATATGTTGGAGTTTTTCTAGTTTTTTAAGTACCGCTACAAGGTTTATGAAACGTGAATCTTACTTGGCAAAAAAAGGGGCGAGCTGATGCGCTATTTTATAAATTTTTGCCCCGAGGCTCATCATCGGCCTTTCGATATGCCCTTTGAGCGACTTTCAGGAAAAGTATTTAGTATTTATGGGGCATTGAATTCCGACCTCCCCGGGGGAGGCCGATCTTATCGAAGAAAGAAAATCAATTTCCCTTTCTCGTACATTTTTTCCACTTTCCAGACGGCTCCGGTTCTGCCTTGAGTCCCGACTGGCACAGCGTGCTCAAAGAAATATGCGAACACGTCCAGACTATATGGGCACAGTTTTCGATTCAAATTGAAAGAGTTTCCCGCGGTGGAACAAATCAGAACGATCGAAAATCAGGAGTCGATGTTCTCCCGACCTCTTCATTCCATCCGACACTCTCGACTCCCGAGGGCACTCCCGTCTTTCCAGACATCGTCTAAACTTCTGATTGCCCTAGATACTTTACGCGAAATCGTGATATACATTTAGGCCGACCGAGAAAAAATTTACGTACCTGCGTCTCATCCCTGTACCAATTTATTTATCTGGATACACCGAGTTTACTTTTATGACAAAGTTTCATTTTCACGTATTAGGTATAACTTAGATATGTTCCAAAGGCAAGAATCGTTTCGAAAAATACTTCCTGACAGCTAGTAGTGCAAGGAAAGTTCACCTCGGATACCTGCACCCAGAATTAGGCGAGGTATGAAAATGTTGGGATAATGAAGCATATATGGGTCTAGATATTAAGGCCTGGATGAACAAACCGCAGCTTCAAACATATTAGCCGTGGCGTTCGCTGCCACGATTTTTTTCATTACATTTGTAGCTACGACGAAAAGGTCAGAAAGTTGCCCCTAAAGTAGACATTTTTACGCGAAGGGAGCTGACCCACTTTGATGTAATCACCTAGGTAGTATTTCACGCCAGATACGGAGACCTCACTTAGGTATACGACGAGCCCCGGGTCCAATGACGATGATCAACGATGCATTGATTATTAACTGCCACATAACTGCAGTGCCAATGCACTGGGTGCAGAACGGCATTGGCAAATTCTGATCGTGCGTTCTAAAGTGCGATAGATTTCCTAGATAAAATAGTATCGTTGTGAAAGTGATGAAACTTACATTATTTTGAAAAATCCATCGAAATCATAAGATGACTAAATTTCTGTGCAAGAAATAAGTGAGTAGCGAAATTCTATGAGCATAGATCCGATAGGATTCGGTAGTGTGGAAATGGGAGCAAATTAAACATGACTTTGTACTCATGGCTCAATTTTAGCCATTGCAGGCTTTAAGATGAGAGGATCTGATGTGTTAAGTAGGTCCTGCTGTTGCAAGGATCTTGGCGGATTTACATTTAACTTAAGGCACAATTAAGACTCGTTAACGGTCCGGCTTACTAGGTTATATCCAGACTAGAGTTGAGACTGAAATGTGATGACTTACTCAAGTTTGACTTGCTCTTATTTGAAATCTATCGCAGTCACGTATTTTGCGTGATTACGATTGCGTCAGAGTTTACTACTAGGAATCTATCGTACAAGGGAAATCGGGTCGTTCGATAAGGATCCTCGCGAATAAGACGCTGATAAAAATGTGAATCAGTTGCTTTGATTAGTGAAAAACAAAAGTGAAAAAAGAATTATTTCACATCGACATTGAGGTGAATTCACGTTACCACGAGAATTATATATCTAAGATTAATAAATTTGAAATTAATCTTAAACCAGAGGTAACGCATATTTAAACCTCAACCTCAACGTCCTAAACTAACAGACCAGCTCGTTAATTAGCAGAGAGCTGTTATATTAAACACTCGAAAAATTGACCATGTGGAAAAGAGTAAAAATGTATACGTGATTTTTGTTCCACGGTTCTGATATCGACATCTGCCCTATTGATATATCCATTTAGTGTGTAATCCCCTCGACCCAAATCAATAAACAATAGATCGGGTTAAGTGGGATTAGTAATACAGCTGGATCAGTTCCCTCATTCAAATAGTGCCATGAGGTTACCGTATTTAATTTACATAATATTGTTGCACGGGGTTAGCGGAAATTTTATAGGTAGTGTAATTTTCGCGTGAAAAACGCTTCCTTCCAGATGTGGTTTCAGCTAATTATTCTCCCCATGTTCAGCGATTGAATGCTACTCATTTTACCGTAATTTCTAAAAGCTGGAAAAATCGCAAACTGAGTATAAAATCTGTGCAAATAAAGTTGGCCATACAATACCTCTGAGATCGGAGTTGAACCAAGTCAATAGATTTGAAAAATTCTCTCGTCAGTCATTGCTCGGTTGTCGAAAAAGTTGCTCATCGTCAGTCCGCGTGACGTGGACCACTAGATTTCCTCCGACTACAAAATCATTTTGTTCCGGATTCATACGCTGCTGAGTGAGCCACGACCTCGCCCCACACCCCTGATCCACTTTGCATATGTATACCCGTGTTATTTTGCGTGATGCATGATGCAAGTGCAAGGATAGGGTGAGCTGGTGCACAAGCCATTGCCCCGTTTGATGTCTAATTCCGTGGTGGTCCTTACGAGGCCGAGACTGGATGATAGTCGAGGGCGTCATCCTCGAGTTCCCCGGACTACATGCATACTTAGGGCTACGGGGGTAAGATTCCTCTCACGTTTCCAGGTCCTGACGCACTCCTAACGTCCGCGGGTAAGTCCTGCGGCCTAGAGAGGTAGGCACGCTGTCTCCCCGGGTGTTTCAAGAGTTTCGAAGCCGTCGCGTGGTTAATTGGAACGCACGTTCACGTTCACGTCCGTCGTACTCTAGTCGAGTGTCTAGGCGAGCTTGAAGGCTGAGCTTAAAGGGGCTCGTGCGGAATGGGTATTGCCACGTAGCCTTGTAATTACTCGGTTGTGCGTTTCGAATTATAACTGGTTAGACGCGGTGCAACATTTGAGACGTTACATAACACGCCGAGATAGTTTCGCGGAGGTATAATATCCGCGGAATAATCACTCTACAAGCTATTAAAGCACATCCGTGCAGCGGAATATGGACATGTACACATTACACACACGTGCCTATACGTACGTATGAATAGGCAGCGTCGTACACCGAATCACGTGACTCAATTTCATTAGCGCGACTTGTGGAATTTGCAGCGAAATCTCCTGCGGTTCCCAAGAAGATTTGCTCCTACCGCGGTGGTTAGCCGGGTTAGCAACCCTCTGTATTATTATCCTCGCCCTAATGAATGCCTATACACGAACCGGAATATAGATATGACAGCCAAATGTTCTCCTGCCAGGTCGCATACATAAATATGATAATTTGAGGTGTAACGAACTTCTGGAAATGATCTGACGGCATAAACAACAGGATTAGGGCGAGTGGTCGACGGTTAACAGTTAAAGGTTGACGGTTAACAGTCTCGTCCTCGTTTTATTCCTTTTCCCTAATTTTCACCCCTCGCGGTTATTCCCTGGCTCAGCGGCCAATTGAACCTAGTTAAGACCGTTTTGGCCTAATGTCTTCGTTCCGCGGGCGCTGCAATTAGTTAATTAATTCGGGAGCCGGTCTTTATTATACTTATAAAGTATGCGAGGACTGGAATAAACGACACCGTCGACTCAAAACGTAAAACGTACCGAGTGGAATCGAAAGATAAAACGGTCTTACGATTGGTTTACGAATCTCAACAATCGTCGACTCTAATTGACCCAGAAATTGCACAAGGAAATCGACACGATTTTACATCAAGAAGAAAGACCAGTCTCACTTGAATTTCACATGGGTGGATCTACTCGCTGTAAGGGATATAGAAAATCCCTAAGGGTCGGTAGACCACCATTGCTGACTGTTGTCAATCCGCGAAAGGTTTTTCGTCATGTTCCAGGTTTACGTTCAACTAAATCCATCTTCTTACGGTATCTGTTTAAAAAAAAACAGTAGGCGAAACGTGTTTGAAATTTCTAATAGAAAAACCATACGACGTGGAGCAATATAATTTGTTTGCAAATTATCTCGAAATATTAAAGCAGATGTATCCGCGAGGATATTTCAAAATTTTTTAAAATCCTCCTGGCACGTTGTATGTATATTATCTCCCCAAACACTAGAACGTATATGAAAGAGATTAAAAAAACGTGACTCTAAAAAGCAGTCGGTTTGGTATGGATTTACTCGTTCGTAGCGGTGGAGTTGACATACGTACGGGGGGCATGAAGTAAATTAAACCGAAACGAATCGAGGGAACAGCCGTAAAAATGTATTAAAATTCGATCAAATAATTCTGAACAATGAATCACAGAGAGCTATACCGGTTTCCTGAATTAAAGAAAAAGTTATGAATTTTATTCAGAGCAAGAACGAGGTGAAATGAATTACACTAATGTGCGTATGAGATATTTGAATTAAATGGCAAGCCGTATTCTACGCTGTGCGAATTGAAACAAAATGTACCAAACATGGGAAAACAGGTGTATCAGATCGACTACAAAATCACTCGGCGTGGGTGTCGTTTTCTGACCAAATATTCGTCATTCGAAACTCACTTCGTTTGCCAGCTTAACATATATACCTATAATCCTCAGAACTGAGGCTTCAATTTGGTTACTACATGTTCACGTTTTCAATAAATCAATGACTCTTTTCCCCGCCATGATCCTGATGAAAGGATTATTCTTTCAAACAGCAGGGTCATTTTCGAATCGGCAAAATGACGGATGATTAATTGCAATACGACACCATCGAGTAAATTTCCACCTGCTTCAACGAAAAAACACACGTATCATCACCTATCTGGTTCAATTTGTCAAAGTTCCTATAAAAGGATAGAATTAGAAATTTTATCAGAAATTATTATTATACTAGAAATTAATATTATTCTTCAAGCTTTGTCTACTGTCTGCTTATATTAGAACCACGTTGATTTTCCTGGTGAAATAAAAGTTACTTGGCTTTCGCGTCTTGAGATTCTTCGTCTGATAATAGAATTATGAAAGCTCAGGATTAGATCACAATTTTTGTACGTATGAAATGATTGTTGCTATGCAACCGGTCGAATCTATATTACACTTGCCCCAGACCCACTTCACTTTTGAAATTCCATTGGAAAGCTCTCTCTAATATTGAAACCCTTTTCCAGCCACCAGTTCTGAGATCTTCTAAACCTCGTAAGTTTTTCTCCTGAGATCACTTCTGAGAATCCAAATGTTCGAAGAGCCCTAGGCACACTACCAGCATTTCTATACTTTTAGAATCTAGGACCGGTATATTTCTGGACATAAATGATAATACAAAATGCGAGGAAACTATCGAGCGCCGGATAATCGCGTCAAGTTATAAGAATTTGAAAAGTTTTCAGACTCGTGAAATAATAGGACAGCAAAAAATCGTGAAAAATATTTTTGCAGCTTGACGTTCATTGCAATAAAGTCTAAATATTGCCTCACCTTCCTCGTCCCGTCAGAGCAGTTCTACATCGCGGACATATATTCCTTGGTATTATTACTCCGCAAATGATTAACCGTAAAATTGTGTCATTTTGAATAAATGACTTGGTGCTTTTTCAAATTAAAGAACGCAAAGCTGCCAGACTTACTCGTCCCGTGGCTTTCTCTGGATGTTACTCCATTTAAATGCAAATTCGTACAAACATTTATTACGAGCTAAAATAATATTCAAATTCTTTCCGGAAACTGTCAAACTTTACAGAGCTTTGCAGCTCGGAATACACATCTACTCGACCGTATACCGCTTACGACCTTTACTTAGGTGAACGCGGACATCATTTTTCCATGTTGCTGTAGAATGTTAATCAACAAATTCCTAATTCTTAGATCATTGCTGATGAATTGTTAAATGAAACAGGGGTGGATTTAAAGCTCGTTGAAAGAGACGATTCACTTTAATATGACATTGCATTGCATCGACTAGGACTCCGTGCACCGGGGTAGGTGGATTCTTTAATTTTCTCTGCGTCACGCTACAATAGAACTATGCAATTAATTCCTGAAAGCGAAGTGGTGCAATTAAATCATTCGCGAATATAACGGAGTTGTATTATTTATCAACAGTGTTCGGGGCTGTTCAGCCGTATTTGATCTAATTCGTGAAACTCGTTTTAAATTAGATCAGTAGTGCAGCAATTAGGTGCCGGTGGAATATTGGGATTTCGAATACCGTGGGGTTCAGGGGTCCGATAAAGTTTACTTGGAACGTTAATTACTACAAATCCTCCGATTTATGCGCGCGAGGGTAGACCGTAAAAATTTCCGTCTGGTAAGTTTAATAACACCTGTTATCGCCGCTTTGAAAATTGAACTGGAATGACGGGTGGTTTTTTTTCTTCTAATACTTATATCAGTAAATTACGACTGTTTTTTAAACTTTTCAATTTTTTATTTTTACTTTTTCATTTTCTTATCGCAAGCTGGATCGAGTCAACAGTCGTTACAGACCGCTATGATTACGCCAGATGAGCTCGAATGGTACAGTTAAAAAGTAAATGGGTGTTGTATCTACACGTTATCTTTAACATTACTTTCCTGTCCCTGAATCATGACATATTCATTACACGACTTGTATTGACGCTCGTGCAAAATCAAGTCCAAACTGAATCTGTCAAAGATTTATATCCAGTGGTTTTTAATAGTCGTATAGTGTCATGGAAACTCTATTAATTCCCGGACAATCAAGCTTCATGAATTGATCTCATCACCCCAATTTTCGTGAGGCTGAGAGACGAGCTTTTCCGAAAGTGCAATTTGTTCAGAGAATTGTATCTTGGATATCTTCCAGTTTCACATAATATGTCCATACGTCAGGCGATTCGACAACACACGTATTGATTCGAAACTATGTATCTACATGTAAATTTGCAATCACCTGACGTATATTGCATGTATGACACGGAACTTGATACTAGTTCGGTTTAATATTTGCGAGTGTAAATTCTTACGACCGAGTCTGTCTTTGCTCAATAATTAACGAATACGACGTATTAATATTATATAATCGAGAATCTGTCTTCGGCATAGTTTCGATGCCTACAACGACCAGTAATTTACCGTTCCTTCGATAATTGCTTTTCGTACGATCAATATTGTCTTGGTAAACTCTTGATAAACGCGAGACTTCACGTAGTCACGCAAGCAATAATCACCAGGTGTTAATGGGATGAATTTACCATATCGGATAAATATTTCAACGATACCGCTCGGATCGGGTGTTATTATTGCTATTATTTTACTGAACATTACTTTGCATGGAAATTATAAATTCCAATCATCTCGTCAATTGACAGAAAAATATTACAGATTATCGCGAGCAAAAATGTTCACACGATATGATTACACAAAAGCTGGCGCGTAATTTTAATTAAACATCGAAAACCAATTAGAAACACTCACACTGTTGTCTTATGATCCATTTTCGAGGAGCGAAAATATTTTATACCCAAGCAGAGGTATAGACGCCCATCAATTTTATACTCAGCCAAAGATGCGGCTGTTAGTCTCTCAGTCTGGAACAATAATCCCCGAGCATGAGACAAAATTGGTAATTACTTTTCGAGGGGTTAGGGTGTGATAAAAAAACGGCATTTCTCAATTTCAACAGTAGGCTTATATTTTGAGCAATGAAATCCTGGTGAATCGGGATATGTCTGGTGCATCGTGGTTTTCGGAATAATTTGATAAATAAAAAGTTTCAATTCAATGAAATGTTCATATTGAAATGGAGAACATGGTTTGAAATTGTATTGAGGTACGGAATTTGGAGGATTGAGTAGAACTGTCCTTTCGACGAATTCGTTGCAATTCGAAAAATGCAGTAGGTACACTTCCTTCGAGGCAAAAACCTTTTTGTGGCACTGCTCTTAGTACACATAACCCGAGTCCGGGCGACAGTTCTCCACATCGCAAGCACAGAGCCATTCTGCATACATAGGAAACGCGAGGACCCATACACATGGAAATTCAACGCCATTGGACCGCAGTCCCTAGCTGTTTGGGATTTATACGTTCGTTCTAGAGGGATCTGGTATTCAGGCTTATGTAAATCCCCGGACATTAGCGAAAAAATGGAAATTACCAGCTGTGAGCTTGATTTTTCGGATCAGCTTATAGTCAAGGGTATGAGATTGTCCGTTGGAATTTTATTCCATGGTTTAAATCACCATGATATTGTTCTCAGCTAGCTAAAAAATTGTTTTCACAATCCCTTAAAATTTCAGGCGTAACACGAACCGAATCATTCTTCGCTTTAATCGACAAATAATTATATTTTCTCAAATGTCTAAGTAAATATGAAGGATATGATAACGCAGCTGTATCATTTTTTCCCTCTTTTATATATTTTTATCAGAAGTCAGGCGCGAAGCCTTTGCCATCAAAGTGCTCCGCATACATCTATATTTATTTACCTCGTATGCTTTGTGTGTTTCGCATTTTCATGCATGCCGGAAGCTGTCACGAAGAAAGATACGCGGATTTCACCTCGCGACAATATTTCATAATGTTTCCTGCCCCGCAGGTCACTGGAAATTTTTCACCCTCTACGAGAACTGTTTTCGCATAGGTCACTAGGAATGCAAAGGCTTAAGCCAGAGATTACAGTATTTCGAACGAAATCACCGAGAATATCTTACGGATTTCTGGGTACTTTGCCATGTATGCCGTTCATAAAGTATGCCATACCTTTAATGGGAACATTCGTTCAGTTTCAATGGAATATTTGTTTTTCACGGAAATCGTAGTTCCTGTCAGCTATGCTCAGTCCGCCTCATTGGCTTCTGTGGTTATAGGTCGATTGCGAAGAACGAGAAATCGTTGGGAAGGTCTGCCATTCACTTACCTCCGACGAACAGCTACCCTGCGCAAATACACTCCTAGGCACCCCTAGGCCCAAGGGTTTTGAAATATTGCAAATCCGAAACACACATTCCTACCTTCACTGTCATTGATAATGTAAAAAGTATAAGTACGTATATTTATCATACAGGAGCAGATATTGAATAGAATAGAAAAATTTCACGGATGGAATTACTCCGTCGAGTTGACAAGCGCTATATACGTCACCGCACGTTGGTTAAACGATGTGAAACAATGAAGCAATGAAAAAAAATGTGAAAAAAAAGGCAAAAAATTAAACGGAAAAAAAAAACTTCCCCAAAGTAATACGAACTTTTCAAGCAGCACTTAACCCCGTTTAAACTAATATATTTTATGAGCTCCCCTTTAGATGTAATTAGAGTAATGGAAGGTCTACCGGAGCCTTCTATGAATAAGGGTGTAATTGTGGGTGGGCGGTTTAAAAGCATTTATACCTTCGTTGATTAGAGAGTGCAGTGGGTGCGGTTACTTAGCTAGTTAACTCAATCACTCGCGGACAATATGTTGTGCGAAATACATTTTTAACGCGAGTAATTTCCGCGATCGTAATCGCGATCTTCGATTCACCATTTGTCAATTTTATTCGAGGTCAGAAAATTACAGAAGATGATTACAAGCCCATCGATTGACCCCTTGATTGTCGTCGTCGTCGTTCGTCGGCACCAATCGACGGGATAGACCATTCTGCGGTGCATCTCAACGAAGCTTGCTATTCCAGTAATGAAAAGCTGCCTTCGCGGTTAGTTAGACACCCGATTCAGTCCACGACGAATCGATATCAGTCGATCCACCAACAGACTGGATAAGTCCCTCTGAATCTGTACCGCATTTGAATCGTATTGAACTGATCGCAAGCTCGTCGAATTTATCGGACGCATCTGTTTTGCTTA
This sequence comes from Rhogogaster chlorosoma, assembly GCA_944452935.1. NCBI lineage: Eukaryota > Metazoa > Arthropoda > Insecta > Hymenoptera > Tenthredinidae > Rhogogaster > Rhogogaster chlorosoma. The sequence goes on from OX101797.1 coordinate 28,774,567, forward strand.
ATCGAAGAATCAGTTTAGGGCGGAAGTTGGCTTTAATGAGAGACCCTAAGCGCATAGAATTTTGGCAAATTTCACGAAATGTGGAGTTATTTTTTGTTGAGGGAGAAATTGCACCTCGCGAAACTGAGGGAAGACGAATGTGCAGAAGTTGACGCGCTGGCTGTAACTTTATCCGGCGATTACCGTCTCACACTTTATGCAAATTAAACATGTAAACTTCCGTAGTAGGTGGACAAGTTTATGAGGAAGGAATTCACCCTGTATATTCAAACGTAGGAAGTTATATGACACATGTGACACGGCAAACGGTAGCTCGCTGCGGTGATCCGTATGTTTTTCCGCAGCTTCTCCAGTTTCATCAGCCCCGTCTCAAGATGCTTTCGGTGGAAGTAGTCAGGGACAAAACGCAGGCCAACCATAAAACTAAGGCAGTCGAATGTGCGAGCTTTGGGCTGAAAGCTTGCGGGCTTTCCAACCGCTCGGGGAACCCCGATCACGTGCATTCTTGCTCTTTCCTGCTTTTCCTCTCGCTCTTTTTCCTTCTATCCTTCTGTCTTGGACCGTGGTATCGCGTCCTTCTCGTTGGCATTTTCCATCGCCGTTTCTGCCTCCAGAGGAAAAGGGATCCTTTACGCAGGTATGGCAACGTGCTTGGAATGCCGGAGAAAATAGTGCCAGTTGACTCATCATTTTAATAGAAATAGCAAGCTCCTAGGACCCGTGGTCTTCGACCTTTTGAATTCACGTTGAATTTACAAATGAATTGGCCAGTTTTATTCGAATCTATGATTTGTGCGCCTTATATCATCCCCTTGAATGTTAAATGAGCCGTGACACTATTTACAGTAGAGATTTACGGGAGATTTTTTAGCCCGATTCGCGGGTCGTTCTATGAGGCAAACTATGTACCTTAAACCTATATATGTACAGCAATGTAAGAAACCATTCGTGAGCCTCAAGAACCAGTCCTTTTTTTATTTCATGAAATAAATTATTCAAAGCATGATCGAATGGCAGAAGGGAGGGAATAGCTATAGGGAACTTTTCTCTGGGTTTCAGGTCTCAACAACAGGCTATAAGTAATATCAAAACATAACACGATGCGATTTGTAGTTTTTCTTTTTCTTTCAGAAATCGTGAGAGAACTTAATCTAATTATTTCAGTTTCTAATAAACTGTCGGTGATGAATAAAAAGGTCGACTTCAGATAAAAAGAAAAAATGATAAGACTTGCAGACTGGGGAATTGCTTTGAACTAGCAGTGTGTCAAGCCTTGGCTAACATGCACGGGCGTTAATCACTGGAAGTAACTCAGGAACATGAATTAAATAAAACTCGATTAATATTTCTCCCTTATAACGTAATACCCACCCCGAGCGTAATGACATCGTCGGCGCAATACGATTAGGAAGTTTTGTTCTGGGATCGTTAACGTTTATTAAAATGCGGCTTACTTTAACACTGGACTTTGGCCCGTAAATTTTTGTTTAATTCGCACTTTTAATATGCCAAGTTACAATCAAGTTGGGGACCAGGACGTTTACAGCGCCATTCGACACGCCGTTAACAAAGTAATTTAGATTATTACGAAAGCTCGCGGGGAAACTACCCGAATAAACTCTTAACCCTTGGCCGTAGGGGTCTGAGCGTTTCAACTTTACGATTGGTTACCCGTCACTCATATAATACAGACGGGTACGTATATAGCATATCTTTTTTTTCGTTACATTTTTTCCCCTCTCCGCACTTCGAATCGTGTACGATACAATAATTCAAGCACACATCTCGAGGCATGGAAATACGTGATTGTGGAGCTTTCGTACAAAAGATATAGGTACTCGGGTATTTCATTGTCAGTGAAAATCAACGTCAAAACAGGCCTCAAAATGTACTCGGTATTATACTGTCCTGGGTTTCAATCTCAAGGATTAATTGCACAAAAGAAGAAATACCTCCTTCGGATCAGGTCTTGGCTGGGTAGAAGTTGGGACAAAATTCGTTGCCCCATATTCTCTCTGAGGCTCTCACCACCACCACCACCACCGTCCTTACCTTCGTGCTCTCAGAACTGTGGAGAATCTGCTTAGGAATTTGTAGCAGACTGATATCCACCCGACTCTGTTCTGCTCTGCTCTCCTATTTTCAACATTAACGAATTCACAGTTTAAGCACGTTCGCCTTGCACGTGACGAGTCCATTGGCACACTGCTAATGAAGGCACGCAATATGACTGAGCCAAGGCATAGAGCAACACGGTGAAGGATCCAGGCTTCTCGTGATCATCCGTTAGTGAATTATTCACAGATTCGATCATCTGTGAGAATAAGAAGAAAGCTGAGAATAAAATTCGCACATATATGGCTACGTGCATTCTAGACTCGTTCGAAGAACTATTTTCTCTTTAGCGCATTACTACGAGGTGGAATTTTCATTTTTTATCAAATTTGTGGCAGGCTGAGTTGCCAGTTTCAGTGGATTGTTAAAATTTTATAGCGGCGTAGAGGATGCTGGTTTCGGAGTAATAAAGTGGGAACGCGCGCAGCGTGACGCGAATTCATTTCACCCGGAAAAGCAGACAAAACATACCACGTTTAGGGGATAAAGAACAGAAAGACGGGTTTTTACTTTCTTTTTTCTTTACATATACCCTGTACACGTGCATGAAGACCTGTTTATTTTATGCTTTGCCTACTACATTCTTCAGTCCTGTTTATATACTTGTTCACAATTTTCCCTATGTAGTTGAGAAAATAAGAAATGATTGCCGGGCATAAGAAAAAGATTTGCCAACCCGACAAGAAGAAAAAAGTGCTGACGTATATAAGAACGAGAATGTCATACGTATTACTTGCGAATACTTCTCACTCGGCTCGAATTTTCGAGAAGAAATATTCTAATATATATTTTCGGGTTTTTGAGTAAGGCTTGAAGTCAAGGAGTGAGTAATCTCAAGGACTCGTTTACTTATCGTCAGGTGCTCGTAGCGCGAGCAGGAAAGCAAGGAACCGCGAGAGCAGCTGAGAGAATAAATGAAAATATCGCCAACAGCCATCATATCTTTAAGTCTTTACTTTAGGCCTCAAACAAAGAGGTAAGAGCTTGATCCCTGGGCTGCGTAAGGCAGCGTTAATTATTTTCTCTCTCCTCGGTTAATTGTCTATCCCCGGATTCTGAGGGTCGCTTTCAGCTCCTTGCTCCTCAGCTCCTCAGCGTCTTTTCTTGCTCAAAATGGTTAATTGCTAGAAAAACATTCAAGATTCCCATGTGCCAAGGACCGAGTCAAGATATTATATATAAAAATATTATTTCAATGGCAAAAGCTTTTTTTGTTATAACACTTTGCTTTAATTCCTGACTTCGTGACACGGAAGGTCCGTTTATAGGAAAAAAACTTACCAAAGGCCAACTTGCACGTGATCAAAGAAGCTGTATAAGTATATCTACCTTATTTCATTCAAAAATAGTTCGCCTTAGCCATTCTCGATCATTTTGATTCATCAAACCCTAAAGAAAAGCGAGTATTTTTTTTCTTCATGTACGTATATGTCCCGAAGGTCTTCACAAAAGTGAATAGTATATTAAATTTGTAAATTTCGCACTCTTTTACATAAAGAACATACAGTGGAATATATATTTTGGCCAGAGATATGAGGACACGACAAAAACTTCTGAAGCTTTTGCGTGGAGTGAAAAAATTCATTAGATCCTTTCGCAAAAACTGTGGACGATTTCGGAGCTTGAAACTTGGTAGACCTCAAAATCTGAGTGTATGGGGCAAAAAGGTGAACGTTAATTGGTTGAATTACCAATGTGTACCTATATATGAACGAATAATTCTTTGGTATTAAAAGATCGATGCGCGATTAGAGTTTATGGTGGTATAATTGTTTTCAATTTATACCAGCGTTCTGGGAATAAAACTCGTATCTCGGAGAGAAGAATTGAAACTGATGCGCATCTTCTCCAGAGAATACAATAATTGTAAGCCCACGAGTGCCCGGGAAAGTTTCAGCTGTGTAACAGGAAAACTTTTAACTTATCCGTGTGCAGACTATTAATTAAAGTAACGCGACGAAAGCTACGAGGCATTCCTAAATTATAAGGTTGAAAAGAGCCATTTCTTTGAAACAAAACTCGTAAATAGTAAAGACAAGAATTTTTCTATACTAAATTAAAATGAATCTAAAATTCTTGCCGAACTTTTATTCGCCATACCGCATCAGATCCAAATGGCATATAATTTTCAGCTGTGCAGGTCGTACGATTAAAAGAAAGTACAATAATAATTCAGACTTTTCTCAACAACTGATGATAGCGCGTTTGTCTATACCTATACGAATAAACTTTGCCAATTTTAAGATGAGAGAAGAATGAAGAATTTCATTACCTGCAAGTTGAGACGGAGATGATATCGAGTTTCTCTCAAGTGCGATTGATTACAACTAGAGAATTAGATCTTCGTCGCCCGGTGACAAAGTAAACTTGAAACAGTAAAGCTTCTTATCCTTGTTGGGGGCAGGTGTCACGTCACGCTTTTCTACCAGATAGCGAATGTTATCAGAGAAGACGATGTCGCTACCGCCACCCTGGATTACAGGCCTTATAGAAACTACTCGACCATCCTGCAGACCGTGGAGATTCTCGCCCCACGATTTCAAGTGTTGGGCTAGCCCTCCAAAAATATTATTGTTTCGTGGCTCGGGTACGTCGGGAAGATTCCCTTGCTTCGGGCATACCTGTGCAAAATCAATACAAAAACTCCAGGAAGAAGAAGAAGTAGAAGAAGAAGAAGAAGAAAGAAAGGAAGGAAGAAAAGGTGAAGTAGAACGCCGAGCAAGAGGATGATGATGCTAAAAAAGGTCCAGGAGGAAATGAAAAAGGAAAATAAAAAAAAACTGAGTTGAAGAGGGGATGAAGGGATGAGAAAATTCGGGAGGAAGCATAACTGCCTTCCATTTGGGAAATGTCGTGGCAACGCGCTTACTCCGAAGTCCTTAACTTTACCTTTGCCATCGGTAAACACGGTTATTACGGATTTCCTTTATTACTTGCCTCATCGTAAAGTACGTATAGAGCCCGTGCCATGCCTGACCAGTTTCCAGTTACGTGTAAGGGGTACCTATACCGAAGTATATCCCTTTTGCTATCGTAATACGAGGTATATATTTTCTTCAAAAAAAGTCACATCTCTTTAAGATAAATGTAAGATGAGTGAAACAGATTTTTTCCAACTTCTGCGCTGTCCTGGAGTTGTCATGATGCCACTTTATTTGTTTTCACAACTCTCAACTTCTTCCTTCGTCATGAAAATTTCAAAGGAAATCAGACCCCGTCTAAAAAGGTTGACATTTATATCCTGAAAAAGAGCCATTTGTGAAAAAAAATCTGTTCTACTCAACTCACGTCTTCTTCCACCCGATTCTAGATCTTCTGAAATAAAGCTTATATTATATTGCCAGCATTATTCTTGAATCACGAAACAGATGTTTTTCCGTTTCAGGTTTTTCATAAATTCAATTAAGCAGTTCGTCTTTATTGTACGTTAAAGTAACTGTTCAATAAAATTCTCCTGGCTTAAAGTCCTGCAAGTAACACAAGAGTTTCCAATACATTTCCTGCAGCTTTCGATCAAGTACATGAAAAAACAAAAAAAAAAATAATAATTAATCTTAAAATCAAACGTGGACCAATGGCTTGGAAGAGGTTGAATTGACTTTGGCTTTAATCATGGGATTGGAGTGGATGATATTCTCTCGTCGGCACGTTACAGCATTGGCTCACGAGTGAAGCATTCTTTGGAATAATATAAATCTCTACGTATGTGCCATGATATCAGTACTACATCCTGGAATTTGATATACGTCAGCATTCAATATCTGGTATTCCATAACACGAAGAATATACATTTATTGCAACGTCTTCAAGAACCGGCGACTCTTATTCCACTCTCAGATATTTGTCGCATGGTCATGTCAACGCCAGGTTCACCCGATGCATGAAGTGGCATTGAATAGTGAGTTTTCCAAGATCGTAAGAAGAGGAGAAAAATATCAGAAAAATAGCTTCCTCAGAACCTCTGGCTCTGATATCAGACTTGAACCGTCAGTCAATTGTTTTTACTTGCTATGAAAATGCTCGTGCCATTTTCGCACTCCAATTCTTCTCTTCTTCTCTTTGCAGTTCCACCTTCAGCTGCGCAAAACCGAGTAATATTGTGGGCTAGGGAAACACAGGTAATGCGTATTCCGTATGCTTTTTATCCGGTATGACGTAGTGCAAACCTCTGGCTCTGACGTAGCGGGTGATAAATGTCGCTAGTCTAGGAAAGAATAAAAAAACTGGCTGCAGTTTGCCGCATAATAACTGGCACTTGGTAAAGAGACATTTAGTGCACTTGGGCTGTGATCTATTGGGCCGAATAGCCCGAGGCATTGGCTTTAGATATATCCGCTCATCCTTTCGCAGTTCTTTTGGCTCGTTTCGTCCGGCTATTATTTACCTCTGAATTACTTACCAGTTTTGGTGAAGACCTGCAGCTATTGCCGCTGTCTTGAGTCGACGGGCTCGTAAGTACCGATTGGCTTGGGTACCTATTGAAAGGTGGAACTTCTCCCCGGGTTAGCGATAACTTTTCAATTACCTTCAGACCAATGAAGTGTTTTCAACGGACCTCATAAATCCGGAATGGAGCGCACGATCGGTTCGACGCATAACTACGTTGTAAACGAATGAATTGATTCTGCGGGGGTAGTAGAGTTTCGATAAATAAGGATCCGCTTATACAAACACACCCATACATTTCATACACTCTATAGAATAGGTTCATCCCGGAGGACTTGAAAAACTCGCCTCGTTTCTATCCTGTATTTACTGCTAATAGCTTTGCTGGATATTCGGATTTCCCTCGCGACATAGAAATCTGCTCAGGTGACATACCTAATGTAAATTTACCCCGTACTTAACCGAACCCATAACATATCGAGGCTTGATTTTTATCCAAAAACTGCGTGTGTGAAAAATTTCAGTTTTCGAAAATATCATGTTATCCCGAAAATAAGAATTTCAAAGCGCCAAATTATGGACTAGTTTCTTTCCACTGATTAATACAACGGCATTTTTTTCAGCCTTGTGAAATTTCATTTCATTGTACCCGTACATGTATTCATGCGGGGTATTTCATGCTATAGCGAACCACCTTTTATTCGGAGTCCTCTGATTTCTTGATTAAAATTTATGCTTTTGATGCTCCACATACGCACACATGAAAATTCGGAGTCTGAGGCTCGCATCATTTTTTTGTGTCCCAGATAATTAGGGATGAAAAATTGGTGAAGTCAATTTTTCGCGTTTTTATTTACTATTTGTGAAACATGATCGATCTCTTTCTTATGCATGCGGAAATATTTACGACAGACTTTGAATCGGTGATGAAGAGCATTTTCTTCGCTGCGAAATTCCGTGCTAATTTCAAGAATCAGAGCTGCTGGCAATCCTAATTGGACCATTTGCTAGTTCGCAGATGTTGAGGAAGCATATTCCGCTTATATTTTGATCGAGAATTTCGCTTCCTCGAGCTAAATCTTACCTCGTATTTCACGATCGCCATTTAGCTTGACGCAGAAATTACATTTTCTTGATACAGAAGATTCTTCGTCTCGGTGCAAGAAGAAAACCAGTGCACTTTTCTCAGCGACATTTTCTTAAATTGACAAAACTGCAATTATGACTACCATTCATTTTTAATAGTCACATTAATCTTCAATATCACGGGTGAAAGAATGTCGATTTGCTAGAAGTCAATTGCAATCAGCTCTGCTAATGGAGGTGTTTATAAATAATTAAGTTTCGACTTGAACTCGAGATAAAGCAAGACAATCTTTCTTCTGCTAAAGAATCAGTCTTCCGCATGTATATCGCTGCATGGAATCTTTTCGTGACTCTTACAACACGATATTTCGAAAGGGTAGAAAGAACTTGACCAAATAATATTATAAAACGTGAGAATATCGGTGAAAACACGCGAAATTTGTAAAGCGAATAAAAATAACATTCATCTATGAAACAAGGGAGAAATTAAAATTGTCCTTTTTTTTTACCCGAGAGTCCGGGACTTGAAAAATGCTGCTGAAACAAATCGTACCTACCTCAGCCGAAGGGTGGTCCTGGGTGGCATCGAACACCCCATATATACTAAATAGGATTCGCTCCCTCGCGATCTCGGAAATAAAATACGAAATTATACAGCAAAAATTAAGATTAATATACGACTAATTAAGCCTCCTTGGTCTCCTCCGGGCAACACCCACCCCGAATCTTCTTTTTGACTTATTTCGTTGCGTTAAATTAACTGGCTTAGACCTGGGACAAATAAATCTTAATATATACAACTGGTATATACCTATATATTCATCGCGCCCTGGTCTGAGCACGAAGAAATTTATAATTGAGTCAAGGTAATCATAAAATTGTGATGACAAACTTTCACGCAACTTATCCTCGACTTTATACAGAACTCGCGATGTTAATAAATATATTAAAATTAAAAATTTATCACCTTCCTTTATAATTACGCATGTCGGTCTGCTTCTGAAAGTCTATAGAGCTAGTGGCACGTTCTGACAAGCACAGACTATCGATTTCTGCGGATTTTTTCTGCAGATGATGGGAATCCATCTACGATGCGTTTTCGGTAAAAATCGTACCATCATGAAGAGTAAAAAAATGTTCGGATAACTATACACGTATGAAAATGCAATAGAGTTTGAGAAGTGGTTGGAATTTTTCAGTGGAAGTTCTTATGAGCGACCTTACGCTTAAAGTATAGTGTGATACCCCCTGGGTTACAATTTACCCTGCAAACTTTGGAATTGGGTTACCACAAGAAAAGCGCAAATGTTTGTGTCGTCTAATGGGTTCGACAAACGCCTTCCGATCTTCGAAGCTGTTTTCCACGCTATACTCGCGGGTGTGTCTTATCAGTAATTTCATTATCATATAGATACGAAAGAACGCACAGGTGCAAATGAGATTACTAGGATTCAAGTTAACGGCAAACACAACCGCAACTTTCGTGTATTTTGGCAGAAAGCCTGGGGACGTCCAGGGCCCAGGTACCCCAAACATTGCTTTACACCTACAAAATTGCCAATCTGCGTGCGCCCCGCGATTCAATTATTGCCCTGGATTTTCCAAATAATTCGCACGCGTGACAAAACCCTTGTTTTCCTATCCTGGTCCTTTCAAAGAGAAAGACTCTCTCCTCTTAATATTTACGGGATTCGAGTTACCGAACGTTTCTTCAAATATCGTTGCATTGCACGAAATTCTATCTTAAGAAGAATGCAAGGCCATAAAACCATCCCATCGTACAAATTATCCACTGTTCTGTTTCACAACCTTGCGGATAAATGCCTCGCAGTTTTAATCTAATAAATCATCTCAAATTATCAGGAATTTGTGTCTCGTATCCAGCGAACGCTATTAGATGTTCGAAACAGCGTTTGCGGCTCTGCGATAAGCTCCAGCTCAAAACTATTGCAGCTTTGAAAAATTTTCGTTTGTTAAGATATTCCTCTTCGATCGATCGCCAGACAATTATTCCGAAAATGAGAATTTGTCCGTCTGCCTTTTCTTTGTGTTTCTATTTTTCAAAGTAACAAATTAGCTATCACTTATTCTTCTGTTACACAAAAGCTACGTCCCACCGTACAAGAATAAGGCGGTGCAAATACTTGGACTTGATGAACGACCCAGCCATATGCTGTAATGCAGAATACGGAAATACATCGCTCGAGGCATTCTCTCTGCTCTTTTCTTATGCACAGATATAACGGAGGGTGCAAAAAGCACCCGTTAACGGGTTGTTAACGAGTCCCCATAAAGATATCGATAGGATTTACAATCTGGCAGAGATATGGACGAAACTTGGAACACGTTTTTGATTAACATAATCAATCATGCGATCAAATTAAATAGCATTATTCAAAGTTTGCCAGGAAAAAATGTGAGCAAAATTTCATCGCGAAGATTTATTCTATTTGAATCGATGCGCCGAAAAAGCTCGGTGATAGATAGTGCGTCTGATCCTTGTGACTCTGTCACCTGGCTGGCAGATTATGCGATAGATTTGCATAATCTTTAGCCTGTGTAAACGCGCTGGTATACAATCTATTTAGGGTTCGGTCTTAGGCTAAGGCTGTTTACTTTGAAAACCGAATGTGGTCCTATGCTCGGATGTCAGATTGCTCCGTGAGGGTGGAGCATGCCAAGAAAACGAGAGCCAATTGCTATTTACTGTTAAAATTGAACAGCGTTATCCTGAGAATTTATCCTGGTCAATTAGTGAAATGGAAAAATGTCAACGTCGACAGAGATAATAATTGATATTTCTTCCTCAATTCCGTATATTACAATTCTGTCAAAGAAAAACGTATCTGGTATACCTTAATAAAAACCTTTTCAACTTGGATTGACATCCGGATGTCGCCTGCGCATACATTATCCCGAAGCCCTTTTATCCTTGGAAGTTTTAATAAAAAAATAAAGAAAAGAATCGTTGAATATCTTTGCTGCTTTCGATCGGTTATGACTATGTTATCCGGATACGTTTCGTCCTTTAAAAACAGGCGGGTGAACTGAGAAAATTCGAATACATAAACGCGCGAGGAAATGGTTGTTAACAAAAAAAAAAAAAAAGAAAAATGTGTAAGACTTCATTTCTAAAATTATCCTATAGGTACTTTCCGAGGCTCGCTGCAGGTTGGATAATAAACAAGGATGAGAATTATACTAACTTAATTAAGTACGAACACGCGTTAATCCTGCCATGCAGAAAATTTTCCCCGTGCTTGGAATAAATAAGTTAAGCTTGTCTTACCTGCCGTATAAGCTGACTCCGAACTAGCGACTTTGGAATAATGATAGATCGAAAAATTAGTGATCTTAGATTTTCGTTTGCGGATTAATTCGACCGAAAAATTCCCACCCTTATAATTTCTGTAATCGAGAAACATTCGTTGGCGAAGTATAAGGTGGGCAGTAATGACGTTTACTCGTTCACGTAGGTAGAGTACGTCTTTATTCTGAACCTCAGCGTAAGCTGTTGTTCGTTTGTAAAAGGAAAGGTGTGGGTGAATCAAACGCGAAAAGCTCCCCACTTGGCGTTTCAAATAACAAGAAACGCGCAAGTATCCCACCTCGCACTGGTTTCCCGTTTAAGAGACAACAGTCGACACTTTATCCGTAAGAGATGAGTAAAACAGAGAAAATACTTGGCAGGGTGAATGAGGGTTGAAAGAAGCGAGAAAGACCCTTGCTAACGTACAATTTATTAGGCGAAGCGCCTCTTTTGTTCGAGACTATTTCGCGGGGTTCTCATTCATCGTATTGATTCGGTGGGTTTACATTAGTCGTGCAAGCCTACGGCAGTGTCACATCCCCTAAACCATCACCCGACTTGTCGTTTTATTTTTAACGATATACTTCACTCGGCCACATTAACACGGATCAGTAAATTGAATTCTTTTTCTTTGATAAGTGGATTCTGTCGATCCGAGGATTGACGCTGAGCTAAATTTCGTATTGATTGAGAATTCATCATCAAGAAATTACGTTTTTATTTTTCGCAGCATAAATCATGAAGTACGTGAATTCACTCTGTACTGATCCCCGCGATTATTTTTCCTATTAAATCGTCGCGTGAAAGACCTGGACGTAGTAGTATAGGAAAACTGATTTCGCCTAGAATGATTCATTTCCCAGTCCCACCTGCAGTATCTATGATATTTCAGTCGAACCAAAAATATGAAATTCAATCTTCTTGACTGGCTTACAATCTCTGGTAAATTTAATGCAAACAATGGCTTCCGGACTGAATCTCAGCAGTTATCGCCCATCTGTGAGCTGGAATTATATTATTCGAGCTTATAATCGATTCATTTTTTTCCCCTCGAGTCTCAGGTTTTTCTTTATCATTTTAAAAAATTCCAATGACCGTGGGATGTCACCGTATTCCGTTGACCTATGACCCAGCTGACAGTGGCAGTGGGAGAGTAACTTTATATAAATATGCATGCATATCAATCGAGGGGATTACATACAACTCGTGTACATTTATGCATAACTCAGTAGCGTCCCAGCATATTATACACGTAGAGTTGAAATTTGCAAATAACCAAATTTCTTGGTGAGATTAATCTCACGATCGAGAATTTATGGTAAAACAAAAACTAATTTACGATAGTAGAACTGGAGTTTCATTTAGCTATCCCCCAAGGATACACAGCTACTGAGATATTTTCCACCTTTAATTACCAAACTTTAGACAAGTATACTTTTCAGAGAGATTCTCTTTGTCTTGGCAAAATTGTTGAGATAGCTTAAGTGTATTATTAGTTTGTTTTAAAGCCTAGATTCGAGTAAAGCACGTCGTATAATATCTGTTAATAATCTAGCAAGCTCCCACCGGATATTATACATAAGAAAGTGAAAAAATTGTAACAATGAGCTTTGCGGTGTGCGATGAGAAAGGAAGAAAAGGAAAAAGAAAAAAATTAAACCAGCGTGAATTCGTTCTCTTGAAAATTGCGAACCCTGGCAATCTTTCTCCGCGGCACGATATCGGAGAACAACGGGGCGTGGACGATGAAAGAAATGAAATTGGACGTGGCTTGTGTGTGGGTGCGGGTCGATTCCTATATGTTTGATCGTCAATTGACTGCGTGTGATTTTCCCCGGTGTCAATACAACGGTTTATTGAGATACCCCCAAGGCTGGATATTTTTTTAATTGCGTTATGTCACATCCGCAAAAACATAACTCTGACATTAAAAAATACGGGTGAAAAATATCCACCCGTAAAGGGGATGAACGAGTGATGATTTTCGACCGTATACTTTTCTCGTCAAAGCGTTATGACTCGAAATGAAAATCAGTTCCAGCGTTGCATTGACTCTGCCAAACGCATTCGAACTATCTAATGCACTATATTTTCTGCATCAAGCCCAGGATGTATATTTTCTGTTTATCTCGTCCCGATGTACCTAAACCTCAGACGAGATTATTTGGCGAGACCCTAACTGAGCCTTTGACGATTCCACTACCAATTATGTGGCCTAATTACCGTTTCCTGCCAGTTTGCACAAGTTTCTCTCAGCGTCCTCGTTACCGCGTTCTCACAACCATTTCATGCTTTTCAAGCCCGACAGGAAAGCCCCTCTTTCCGTCACAACTGATGACTTGTATCGGCATCCCGTTGAACCTTCCACACGAAACGATAGTCACTCAATCACTTGGTGATTGGCCGCGGTTCGATCCCCTGCACAGCTATAGCTAGCAGGCTTGTGATTCAAAGCGTGAGAAAAACTTCACTATAAAACATGTACCATTGGAATTTTCCTGCCGGGCAAGGGATTATAAACGAGCGGTTTGCCTCGCAGTGCTACATGTGGGGATACCTTCCCCAAGACACTTGGGAGCGGTTCGAAACCTCGACCGATACTTGCGGGTAACCTGGACCAATAATTGGGAGCCAGAATCGATTTTTTTATTTTTTTTATATTCTATCGGTGCCAAGAGTTGGTCTCAGAGCAGGCGTCGGGTGTCGAGGCAATTATGGTGTAATCTCCAGGTCAATACGTCTAGTGTCAGGCGTGTAATGGCGCTGTGAAGGTGGAGTAGTAGGCAATCATGAGGTTATCTTGGCCGTCAGCAAGGTAGGCTCCATAAACGGATGCTTGCCGGAGCAAACAAAGCTTAGGTGGGTTATACGTGTATACATTATACATGTAGTATCTCTGGCGTAGCTTCATTAGGCTCTGTGTCTGGCGGAAAAGCGTTGATTGTCGTAAATGCAGGGGCTAAAGCGTGACTTAAGCGCATGGCGGTGAAGGGCGGATGAATTCCTCAAAGTATTTGCCTGGCGAAGACGTGATACGGTAACTCGGAGTGCGTGGTTCTACAGCCCAGAACGAAGGCGAACGGAGAAGAAGAAGAGGAGGAGGAGGCGGAGGAGGAGGAGGACGGCGACCGAGGACGGAGAAGAAGACGACAAGAACTACGCTCAGCTCTCAGGGAAAATCACTTTAAATTTGCTTTGTTCCGTATCCATTACCAACAATGTCGTAAGCTCTTTATGCTAGAAGATTTGATTCAGCGCTCTTGGTTATAAAGGAATACAAAATCAGCTGCCACGTCACTTCACGGCGCCGTGTGAAGCCATCATTTCAAAAGATGCTTCTACCTCTTTCCTGATATTTTTAAACTTGTTAAGAGTTCGACGATACCTAAGCCCGTAAGCAAATCCATTTCATCCCCCGCGTAGGGGATGATAAACGCTCATTGACTAGCTAACAAGTTCCCCTGTTGACAATACTGCGATTCTAATGAAAAGTCAAATCAGCGTGAGACTGCGGATGTTTCAGTCGACCTGGTCTAATATTTCCGCAAAAGCTCCAGATGTGAACGACGCAGTGTACACTTTGTGCGAATGGCGATTTCCCAACTACGCCACATGTTGTAAAATCGCATCTACCTCGAGGAAATTTCACAATAGTTCCCAATGGTCCCGAAAAGTAGTTTCCTCATACCATGCTATTATACCAGCCACCAGGACTGAGGAATCGTGTGAAAGGTAGGTGTGCCTGAGCAGTGAGCTAGAGGCACGTTCGATTTGATATCGATCCGGCGCGAAACTAGAGACCGAAAATGTACGAAAAGCTGCGCACCACCTCGCCTTTTACCACCTCGTATACGCCGAACGATTAACGCCTTCACCGAAGGCATCTTTCATGCCTCTTTTAATCGCGTTAACTCAAAGTTTCACACCAGTTTAGAACTCGGCTGCGGGATCAACGAGCGACGAGAAATTGTCTCCAGCTAACCATGGTATCGGGGGACGCGACGTTGTGCTGAGATTGGATCAAACGGAGTCCCAGGAGGCAAAAGTCTGGTGGCCTCAGAGGCCCTTTTGCCAATGCCTGAGGTCATCCTATGAATGAGGCACCGTGTTCACTGAACCTTTGTGGGAATAGCATAGGTGTTTCTAGGAAGTTTGCGGTTCTCTGTTCATCGGTTGCCAGACGCTACCCAACTTGGTGCCCCGCTTTAGTCTCCGTTGGGTCCAGCTGTCGCCCCGGTTCTCACCCTTGATATCACGGAGGTCCCTAATTATCAAAGGATCGCTACTGCCTCAGGTGATGTTAAGAAGGAGACAATCGTGGCATCAAAGAGTGGGAGTATACTTGAGCAATTATCAGGCAGACGGTGAAAAAAAGCTTTCAAAGTCCTCATGAATGAGCCGAGAATCTTATCTCGTTTGTTTCTCTTTCGTCTCTTGATTTATGTACACGAACCGTGAGAGATTCAACGCTATTCAAGGGCACTTTCCCTTTATAGAATCATACAACAATGAATGAAACAAAAAATTTTCGAAATAATTAAGGATGCGCTGGCGGTACAATCGGCGGCGAAACAATAAGACAGACGAAAATCTAATTCATTAATTTTCGCAGTGATTATGTAGAAAATGATTGGTCAATATTTTCTGAGGTTGTGGAAACATCCATTACTCAAAATTGACCAATCATTTTTCACATAATCTTTATCGAAGATTAATGAACCAGATTTTCGTCTGTCTTGTTCTGACGCCGATTGTACCACCTGTACATCCTTGAGCTGGAACATTAATTAATGAAAATATACCCAACCGCATCCGAGACTCGAACTTCTTGGGGCTCGAACGCCTGGCGAGAACAGATTCAGGTAACAATTACCACAGCCGACACTTTGACCAATCAAGCAACCACAGAAGCAGATTGCGATACGGGAACATGATATAAACCGTCACCCACTGAGCCAAACTTAGCAAGCTCTATTCTACTCTCTGAAACCGGTAGTTGCAGAGGCTTAATTTACCGAATCTAATAATTGCCAACGCTCGTATTAGCGGCGATGTTAACGCGCTGGAGTTAGTCTATTAACTGTACCTGTGCTGATTATGAAGTGCCTTTAACCCTGGAACGGTATACACGGGTCATTGGCGTTCTCGGCGTTCTGGCGATTAACGACCACTTTCTGACCTTTGCTTCCTTTCAACGATAGATTTAACAATCTTCAAATTGAGTTGATGGTTTACGATTCCAAGATTAATATTGACGCACAAGGTTGACGGAATAACGAAAACTGAATTATCAGTTCGAGCGTAATAATTACATTGCCGATTTACGTTTCTATTCAACTCTCAAACCTTTCTTCATTGATTGTGTGGATCTAGAAATTTGAAGAAAAGTTATCTTCGATACATTCATTTCGCCTCGTTTACGAGTCACCGATATATTACCCGACAAACTTCGCAAGAGTTTATCCGGAGCTTTGCAAAGAAATATTTTCCGCATGGATAGTCGTATATTCCAAGATTATGTGAGAAAGTTCATCGGAAAATCTAAGAATTTGCGAAATGCAGTATATCGGTTATTCAGAATATAATTGTACGATAAAGAGTTTCACGTGACTTTTCAACACGCTGATTTTCCTCGTTCCATGTGTCTTTTATCCTAAGATCATTGGTCCGAGATTCTCACTTCTAGGAAAATCTTTGTTACGGTAACTCTCGCTAATCCACATAGACGACGTACGTGGGCTTTTCTGTGAAACACGGTACACATGTGTAGAAAGATTGAATACTTTGCCTGGGCTCTGCCCCGACGATTAACGTATTCTGTATTGTTATCGTCTTGTTGAACCTACTGTTCATACTCTTTCATAACCGTTGATATAATACCTACCGAGGACCCATTAAATATGTAATTTCTCTATTTTTGAAACAATGAGATTCAACTGTAAATCCACGGAGTATTCCGGCATTTTTCAAGCCACAGAATCTTCCTATAAGCTGTTTCGCCATGTTTCAAGATACTTTCGGGTTGATCGAATGAATTGCAACTCGCTTATCAATTGCGGAAAGTTCTGTCTTTGTATTTTCAGATTCTGGATCATTTTCTATAAAAAGAAAAATTTATTGTATCAAGTCTTTTCGTCGCAGTTTTTTTCTCGATATCCGCTCGTACTGTTCAATTATATTCCGTATAATAATTCGAGGAAATTTTGAGGAAGCTCGTGCTGCTGTCTAAAAGGCATAAGGTAGTGAAAGGAATGCAGAAGATCATTCGGATAATACAAAGCAGAAACAATCTTGGTAATGGAAGAGCACAAAAAATTGCATGCATGGACGGCTGGTGCCGTTCCGCGTCGCGGCGCGGGCGTGGGCGTCCCGTCACTCCGGCGTCCGTGACGCGATGCAAGCGTAATTAAAAAGCTGAGAAAATGAGTAGAAACGTAAGCCGTTAACGCGGTACCTATGGCTATCGTAACTCCCACTATGGCGGCCATTTCTTGGCGTATGTTTCACGCTTGATTGCAATCTCATTCTTCGTGCCTAATGAACGAGACGTCGGAAGACGCCCTGTGGAATTGATGCGCATTCTCTGACGGCCCACTTGAGGACAGAAGTCGATTTGGTCCAGAGACTTTAGCAACGATTGGGTCGCTAATCGCCCCACAAATGGATAGTTAGCGTCGTCGATCGGGTCAATGTGTGGCCAGAACAAATACCCATACTTGAATCAAGCTTATGAGTCTGCGGGAGTATGCTGCTGCAGTTTATCGAGAAAATGAACTAATTCTAAAGTCGTTCGATGCAGCGTGGTCTGGTCGTCAATTAATTACACCTCAAATATCTGATTTCGAATCTTGGGAATTCGCATCAACGACGCGTTCACCTAGGCATGTCACATCAGTGTTTCCATCGTAAAGTAACAGAAATGACCGCGGAGGGTCAAGGCAATAACCCTTTTCATTCCTGGCACACGGTCGCACGTAATTTGCAGCCTGCAGGACTGTCGGGTTTTATGGACGATTAATGTTTACAGACTTGGAATGCGGGTGCCCCTTTAACGCTCGATTTTCCGCCGCGCCTTAGTTTTATCGGGAAATTAAAAGGCGATGGTGATTGCGAGATGTTGCTTGCCTTTTTCACAGCGCAGTCCTACCCTTCGCACTTCTCAATGCACACGGTTTTTGAAAACACATCTATTCCCTGCGATTACGTATTTCGGAGATTTTTTAAAGGCGCGATGTCCAACCCAGCAGTCTATACTTTCACGACGAAGAAATCGGCTTCGAATAAAGTAACTGAATCACAAAAGGCATTACTGATCGGATTGCAACTGTAATTTAAAAATTTTTCGTCCGATAAAACTTTGAAATATTCATACAAAATTGCTGCTCTGTACATTTTCGATTAAGCTTCGATCATTCTTCAGTAATTTTTATGTGTCTTGGTTGCGGAGTTGTATGTGAGCTTACGAGAATCGTCTCTTCTGTAAATAATGCAACATAATCTCGAGCGTAATGCAGAAGATAAATTTTTACTCTGCTACAGAGACGACGCTAAATCTGTTACATAGGTCGGTTCGTAAAAATAGAAGCTAAATTGGCAAGAGCTTGAAGGTTTTTTCGAAAACTGCCTCTGCTTTAGCTTTGGGTAAATTTTTGGACAAATTCGTCCAGGTCTGAAGAGGTAGGATTATTTCAGAAGTTAAAGAATCGAGTCTGGAGGAAAGTGCCTTCTTGGGGTATAATATCGCACAATGTGACGGGGAAAGGTCCGCACATAATGCGACCTGCAGGTAGGGTCAGACAGTCTGAGTCGATTTTTGGCCACAGATCTTGACATTTCCACCGAATTTTTTCCTCAATAAGCGAGAGGTTGGAAAGCTTTCTGAAGATTAGATTTTTAACGAAATAACGAATCGTCGTGGTTTCCGTTCACCCAGCTGTCTTTGGACTTCGATTCAAGTGTGACTCGAAATAGGAGCTCTGAAGCACCGTGTTTAATTATACAGAATTGAAATTGGGTATTGGACAGGGACAGGTCCTTGTTTCCATTCTGGTCCTCCACATCGTGCATTGCCGTCAGTCGACTGCAATAACGTGGCGACAGGGAATTCACACCCGGCGCTCGACAAAGGCCATTCTCCAGGCTCTTGCGTCGGTGGCTTCTATGTGTAGATGGCTAGTAAAATTCGCTCTAATTCGATGAAACTTTGAGACCAATTTACAGCGAGATCGTCCGGTTTGCTCAACGGCAACTAGCGTTTGAAAATATCAAATAAATTTCATTAGCGATCCGCCATGGTTCGTAGCGAAGAAGAAAGGGAAAAAAGAGAAAGAAAAAAAGACGGACAAAAAATGGAACGAACATATACAGCGCAGTTCTTTTTTATCGTCCTGTGTTTACGGATTTCCACTATACCATCATTTATCTTACGTTGAAGGGAGAATCCAGGGAGCAAGAGGGAGAGGAGCGAGCTTATCAATCTCGCATATATCGGCCCTACGCAGAGTCTCATGGCCGATCCAATCCATCTCATGATATTCGACGGTCCCTAAGTTCATTTAGTTATGTTAATGGAGTATTAACCCTTCTGATAAGATATCTTCTCAGGGAGCTAAATTGGAAAAACTCTAACGCAATCTTAATAGACCGTACCTTAACGGTTCTTTACGGCTTTTTCGCTGGATGATTCTTAACAGCTAGATTACTGCTACAATGATAGCATGAAAAGCTTTTCATTATCACAGAATTTATGTATCACAAAGTAGCATAAAACGGAAGCAAAATGGAATCAAGGACATGTCGTTTTTTCATCAGTTCTGGTAAACGAAGATAAACATTTTTCTCAAAATATCAAACTTTCACTCTATGTCTATAAATACTCACGTATTCGCCTTCTTCTTTGACCAGTACGTAGTGTCTAAATGAATTACAATACCACCCTCAACGAGACTGCAATTATTTACGAGGTAGTGAAATAAGTCGTTTCTAATTTTCGTTCCAGCCAGGTTTGGATCGATGTCTACGTCGTAGAGTAATATAGTACCAGTAAAATATTATGTAGATCGTATTTCACAGAGATTGTGAGGGGAACGATTTCCGTTCGGGCAAAGAATATATATATACATTTTTTTTTTAAATTTATATATATGTATCAAATTTATCAAGTGTATTTCAATAAATTTGCGTCTACAGTATTTGGCAACAAATAAAAGTTATTCGATTCTATATAGCAGACGAGCAAAAGTAATCTACTAACGATAATTTACTATAGCTATCCATTTACAGAACTTATCTCTAAATTCAAAGAGCGGGGTCTCTTGAAAGCATAACGAAGAATTTCCAAAATCAAGCATCTTAGATGGTAAGCTGATTATTTATCAACGAAAGACAAGAAGATCAGAATTCATCAAGATAAAGTAAAGGCTGACTCACTTCAGCGCGAGCATGTCAGGCCTATAACCAAATTTTACTAATATGAAACTGTCAGATTTTCCAATTTTTCGATGAGCTAAATTCCGTCACAAGTTTAATTTGTTACATTTATTAAAAAAATGGAAAACGTTATTTCCAACTTCTCAACCGCAGAATCACGACGCGAATCCAAAATCGAATCCAACATTAATCCCCAACCCGTCGCTACAGCTAACCAAAGCAATTTGATCGCGGAGGAATTATCTGTGTCAATAAAATCATCGTCAGATGAGATTAAGAAGTCAAACCGAGAAAAAAAGTCCGTAGAATCAACAACTTTGGTGAATGAAAATATGCAATATAAATCCGAAAGGAGATGCGCAGCAGGTCGTGAAAAATCTAAGAAAACTGCATTGAAATCAGGGATTTCGGGGGCTGCCTCGCAATCGATCAAAAGTTTGGCCGGGAAACAAAGCGTTTCTGGTCAAGGATCGTTGTTCTCGAATATGAAGCGGTCGATAGATTCGAAGGCAGATAAAATGATTAAGATTGAAAAGAAGTCAGATAAATTGCCGCCAGCGGTTGGCGAAACGTTGGTAAAGTCGATTGATAAGATCGCTGAATGCAATGATCCCTCGGTGACATCCGTCCTCGGAAGCAGAGCCGAGAACGTATCGCTCTCGAAATGCTATACGTCAAAATTTGACGAAAGGCCTGAAAGCCCACTGAATCCTTACCATAAATTTAAATACCCAAAGATGCTCTCGCAATGGCCGCTTCCAGACCAAGAAGAACCTAAAATAGGAATAGTGAATAGCATAGCTTCTCTAGAGTGTGGACTTTTCCCCAAATCTCCTATGGACCACTGTTCGTGTTGCCCTCATGACAAAGATCCTCTTAATTGCTGTGCCAAGATGATTCGAGTGGACGAAGGATGCTGCGTGTCAGAATGGGGAAGGAAGGAATTTTACTACAAAATAAAATCGAAAGTTGAAAGGGCTATCATGGTACGACAACGGATTTTTGATATTTATAGAAACACTCGATGACTCTAAGAGCAAGGCAATTAATTGATATTTTACGATAAGCTGGGGTTTAGATGATTTGTTCAAAGAGTCTGATTAAAATCGCAGGAGTATTGGACAACTGATGAAGGCAGTAGATTCTATCCCATTATCCTCGACTAATATTAATTGAGTACCTATACATACTCAAACATATTAATCATATAGAAATTGTGAGAACTATCTTTGTCGCGAATCTAAAGTCGGAGGACCTTTTCCTTTTGGTAGTTATTTGCTAATATTTCACACCTCTCCAAGAACCGTCAAGAGTTGAATGATTGCAAATATAGTTAGACTCTGCATTATTTGTATCTAATGTACGACTCACGCACCTGCGATTTATTCTTTTCACTTACAAGATTGAATTTCGTCACAGAGGCATAAAATATTTCTGCTAAGAGGTGAACTCCCTGAGCTACAGAAAGCATTAGAAGAAAGAGGCTGGGTGCAAAAGTACGAAACTAAAAAGACGCGGACGGTCCCGTACGGTCAGTATGGGCTTTGTAAAGAAATTGTCCTTATTCAGTCTAGAGAACGACGTGAAAAATTGAAAGAAAAAAAAATCTCCGAAAACTTGACCCTCCGAGGGTAGATATCGCGATATATTTATGGGAAAAAAACTTGGAACTCTTTTGCAATACGTGAGATATTTATTCTCGCATCACTAGAAGTCATATTCCATTTCGAAGATCCGTACCCAATTCACTTCTCTATCCTTTCTTTCACGTGACACGTAAACCCATCTACAGGGTGGAAAGAAATTCTATGTTATGATTTTGCCAGGTGATTCTCGAGATCGAGATAGATGAAGATCTACAAAAATCAAAATGAAATTGACAAAAACTGAAAAATAAGGGTTCATTTTCGACTCATCGTCCCATGAAGTCTTCTGCTCCTTTCAATGACTATGATTTTTAGTCAATAATAAATTCTTGCCTCCCATAATTTTTCTTACATTCTTCACGATTTGAGAACATGATCGAAAAATTTCTCCAGGAAGTGTCGCAAGTTTAGATACGAATTCCCTGGGCAATCTGAGGCAAGCAAACGGCATGCTAAACGAGAAAGCGTTGATTTTCCGTCTATTACGCCACCGGGCACCAGATTTCATCTGGGATTGCAGAAACAACTTCGTCGACTGGCACTGCACTTTGCGAAATGACACGCTCCTCAACAGATTCCAGAAATCCTTTATCTACACGTCCAAGGTATTATAGTTTGTCGTAGTGAAACTTTCGCGTTGGATACCGCCATTATACAACAGCAATTGTATTCCCTTGGCGAAGGTGCGCTGGGAAATAGTAGTGGTTTCGAACTTGTTGTACAATTGAATGGCGTGAAAGATTTGTAATTTGAAAACTTATGGCAAAAGTATATTAGGAATAGGAGAAAAATTGCATTATGCCGCGTAGCAGTTTGCTTCGGAAACCTGAGCTGAAATTCGTATATCTTAATGCGTTGTAGGTATGTACGTTTTATTTATAGAACCTCTAATAACGAGGGTGGCGGAAATCCTACCGCTCCGAGATTCCGTGTTACCTGTAACAATAGCGTTAGTTGCACGCGACCAATCTTTCGCAGCTTTATTCCTGAAAATGAGGCACGGTGCGCGAAATTAAAATCGTATTCTTCGCTACCGAGGTAAATTCTCGCCAATAATAACAGCAATAATCAAAATGATAATGATAACAGTAATGATCCTCCCTTTCACGACTGACTGACGCAAGCCTCGAATCATTCGGTAGATATCTATATATAAATTCAGGATTCGCAAACGGCTGCTACGGGGCTGCAACGTCGATGGGTATCTCTGTATGACTGGCTATCGGCGAATCCCCAGAGAGTCTGACCAATCTGGGGTGAATGATAAAGTGAACGGAGTGTCAAGCTGTTAACTAGCCTCGATAATTTGTTAATTATTGTGATCCGCGCTCTGGGCTGACTGTAATTCGGCCAAATGCAAATGCAAATTTGAAGGTAAATGGTCATGATTGAGGTCAGAGTGTACTTTCCTATCTCTACAGCTCGGGATGGCGCATCTTCTGCAAAGTTCGCACTGGTTTTTCGAGGAGAATGTGGCGAGTGTCAATTACCCAAGAAGTTATAATTTGACCCGCGATGCGGAGGCCTTCGTTAATGACTACAGGAATACCGCAGCTATAGGACTTCTGAAATGGTATGTGGGCAAAATTCAGAATGGTCATGAAGTCCTCGATCAAGGAAGAACGCCCATTCACATCGCGAAAGTTTTTTTCGCGTTGGAAAAGTGTCAGGATTTGGTAGCTACGGAGACTAACGAAAACCTGGACGGCGATCCTGTTGTCACGAGTGACCAGGAGTGGGCCGAGTTTCTCAATGACTATGATCAAATTCTGCATGCCAATAACGGCGTTCATATACCCTCGCAAAATCCTGGACCGATAATGGAGGTAACGTAAATCAGTGCAAAGGAAAATGTATGAAAGTGTATGAATTTGGTTGAAAAAATGACAACAATGACTGTCAATGTAGATGGGTCACAAAAAAGACGAATTGGAGGAATATTTTTGGAATATCCGGTCTTTTGGGTCATTAAATCATACGAACTCATTTTGCAGGATTACTACTTGAAAGCTATAAATGTTTTGACAAAATTGAAAGAGATCGATCCACAATATGAACTGAACGGTATGAGAAATATTTGGATTTTGAAACCAAGCGACCTTTGCTGTGGCACAGGGATCAGCATATCGCATAAGCTCGAAGAAATTTTTAATAAGGTGAACAGCAGGCCGAAGGATTACTACACGGTGCAAAAATATATAGGTATGTGTCTTATAGATGGAAATATAATCCGCATTTTTTAATGAGAACACAAATCAATCTTTGAAACGGCGTTCAATAGAGAATCGATGAATGAAATATAGAGCTTTCCGTTTTTAGACCGGTTCTTTTCTATTTAAAGTAGCATATTGTGTATGCTACTGAACTAGATCTCCCGATTAAGACAATTTCATTGCAAAGCAGCACGCGAGCGTGTAGAGATTTGCAATCGCTAGAAACTGTACAGACCCAAGGATATTGATCGGAGCGTATAACAATTAACAGCCTTTTTAGTCAATTTATAACCAGGACTACAAGGGTAACTATCTTTCACCTACAAAATATACATCTGTATGTTGAAGCTGCAAATCTATTGAATAGATTGTCAATAATAATTCAGCAATAGGAAATTAATAGCATATAAAAGATTTGCTGTATCTTGATTCAAGTCACACAGAATCAGCAATCCTCTATTTTCATCGTATTTTAATATCATGGTATCCATCGATCCTGGAAGTCCTGGAAATATCCGGAAATCATTGTCCTCTTGGAAACAGTATAGAATTATCCTGAAATTTTACTCGCGTCTTGGAAAATTTGGGAATTCTTTCAATATTTTTTCAAAACACGTGTGTAATTCAGGATGTGAGCGAATTACTGTAAAAGTAATATTCTGAATTAATGAGCGTTTCAACTTTGTTCTACGGAATTAAAAATAGAGTGATATAATGGCTTTCGTGACACTCCGTCTCGTCTACTTTTCATTCACCAAAAAAAAAGAAAAAAAAATGACTCGAAAAAATATCCTGCAAAAATCCTGGAAAAATCTCGGGTTTTCATTCTCCAATTTTGCTTGCCACCATACGTATTTATGAAATGCAAACTTTTTGGGATACAAAACTGCATCTAGACTCCTAAAATCCGTGCTTTAACCTGATCCTTCGTCACGTCAGCTACGTATAAATTCATCGATTCAAAGCTCGCAATTAGAATTGTCCATCAAATCGGTACCGAATTATACAAAACGCTGAACCTATTGTTTTAATTGATTTCAGAGCATCCTTTACTTGTTCACCGAACGAAGTTTGACATACGACAATGGTACTTAGTGACCAATACTTTTCCCTTGACGATATGGATGTTCAAGTAATTACCATTGATTTT
The DNA here is from genome assembly GCA_944452935.1 of Rhogogaster chlorosoma. NCBI lineage: Eukaryota > Metazoa > Arthropoda > Insecta > Hymenoptera > Tenthredinidae > Rhogogaster > Rhogogaster chlorosoma. The sequence goes on from OX101797.1 coordinate 28,799,902, forward strand.
ATCAAAAACAGCCGAGCTACAAAGCTCTGAAGTCTCTTAGCCCAGTCAGCTTCTAACGTTATGGCTTTAGGGTCAAACGACGAAAGTTTATCGACGTTTTACAATCGATAGCATTGATATTAAATTTTTCAAAACTGTGAGAAAACTGTATGAGTCGTACAGAGCTTCCTGGCGATACAGTGACGGTTTATTTTTAGTTGCTAGTTGCGAAGTGAATTTTGACGAAATTATTGATTCGATAATGAGGCTAAATGTCTGGTTATTTGAAACTTCCTGATTGTAATTTGAATCGTAGCGAGGCGTTACTTCGATTCAGTTCTAAGCCATATACCTTCGATAACTATCACGAGGCAATCCATATATGTAACACGGCTGTGCAAGAGAAATACGATGACAGGAAAAAGAGACGAAGGATAATTGATAAGTCGGAAGATTTAGAGGAATCTGTTCGGGATGAGAACTGGGATTGCAAGAAGTTGAACGATTATTTGAAGTAATAATTCAGCGGTCTTTCTGCCATTCATATCGCTTTGAGATGTCGTTTTGCTTTCGAAATATGTTAAACGGAGACAAAAAGTGTATTTTCAAACGAACTAATTCAACATTTAGTTCGCCACACGCTAAACCACATCACCGGCAAATATTTGTAGAGGTTAAATTTCAACAGGAATGTTGGTTACAAAGGAGAACCCTACAGCGATGAAATCTACCCTAAAATGACCGAGGCAATCGTCCTCACGATGCTCGCTTCTCAGGAATACATGGACAAACGAAGATGTACCTTCGAGCTCTACGGGGCCGACTTTATGGTCACTGAAGATCTGTCCGTTTGGCTTATCGAGATAAACACGAATCCTCGAATGCACCCACCTGGGCTTAAGATAACGGAACGTCTCTACCCCGCCGTGTTGGAAAGTTTGGTCAAAGGTTTCACCGTTTTATAACTTTTACGTGAGATCATATCGTCGCGTAGCATTGCGGACTGAGGTTTTCATTTTTCAAACCGAGCATATAAAATTAATCAATGTTCCAAGGTATAGATAAAAGTGTATTCTATCTGCGGCAGGGTAAATCTTAAAATTGCACATATTGTCACATACAATATGTACATTTTTGGGATAATATTTACTCTGTTGAAAATGATCCCTGTCGAAAATTCGCGCAGGAAATTGAGACAGGATATTGTCGGATCCTATACGGTAAACATGTCGGATGTTATACAAGCTCATATATGCCTTCGTAATAAGCCTATATGGCAAATTGTGATGTGTAGAAAAAAACGTATCGATTTTATCATTGATGGACTCGTTTAAGCAATTTTACAATAAAGGATCCATCCACAAGGACTATATATAATATGGTTTTGAAGAAGGCGTACAGGATATAGCGAGACGTAGGAAGTGCTGCAGGGGTTTGATCCTTGCCAACGGAGTTTTTTTTTCATCTTTTACCTTTCTCTTCATTTAATATTCAATATCATCGCAGATTCTGCAACATGATACTACAGCTTGGGATATGATTAAACTTGCCATTGCTTCATTATTTTGTAGAAAAATCATTTAAGAAGAAATCCTGCAATATCCTGTCTCAATTCCTACGCGAATGAAAAGGATTATAGATGCTGCTGATTTTCAGATCGATCTCTTTCGCAAATGTATGTAAAGTCGTGAATCGAATAATTTTCCACTCATCGTTAAAATAATTATCTTGATGTTTTCCTGCCTCAAATTCGCAGTTTAAACACAAGCCAATAAATAATTTGATAGTCGGGTAATCGGCGCAACGATTGACGCCAGAATTTACTGAAATTCCTGACAGGTTCCTGGGTCATTGTCGGGTCTCGCGCGTGATTTCCGGAGTACTTCGAGTTTGAGATACGTAATGCAGTTGGTTCCCTTCTGAACTGATATGTACCATTGAATGCGCGCTTTGCTAACGTTTTATTGTTGTCTCTATACCGGGGCACGTACTAACGACGAGTGCAGGTCATAAAGCGCATATACCAGGCGGAGCTCGGTATCGTTATAGCCGTGGGCACCGATAACCGGCGGCTGGTTCTGGTTCCATTTTCCGTTTATGCCTTTTTAACTGACCGATATTCAGTTCAGGATTGAATGGGCAGCTAGGACCACGTGAAATCGAAAAAATTGCGAAGGGTCCTTCGGTGCTTATCCATATCTCGGTTAACTCGCACGAATGAAAATCTCTAGCTACTATTGCGAATGATGATCGTGCGAATTCTGTTTTATCCAAGTCCTAGAGAATGGAAAGCTAGGTTGTTCAACTTGGTAATAAATTTCCAGTGGTGTTCGATTTGCCGTTGAATCCTTGCTCGGATACTGGCGGTTTCGTCCTCGCTTACAAGCAGACCACATCGGACTTCCAGCCCTATCTTGGCTCCTGCATGTTCGCCTTTGGAAAAGCGATGAATCTGCAGGACACGCCCTGGAAAGAGAGCGAGCGGAAGGCCCGAAGTAGAATCTGTAATCCTTGGGGGAAACAGCACCGCGCTTGGACCGCACCGCCCGTTATGCCGCGCGCCCGAGACCCAGGAGTCGTCGATTTAATCGACTTTTTGAAATCCACTCGCGGAACTATTCGCTGAAATCTCTTCGCACGCCGGGAAGTGAGACCGGAACAAGGCACCTAGATCACGTTTAGCGGCTTGACATCATCACGTAAACGAAGTGTCGATAAGGTAATTGCCTGGACGTGACAACGAGTGATGGAAGCAATGTCTGCATCCAGCCAGGCAATGATCTGTAGCGAAAATGGATTTGCTCGATAATCTCTCGGGAGATTCATGTCGGAGCTCTGCATCATGGATCGGAACGAAACGATCGCTGCGAAATTCTTGAGATTTCAACGCGACTAACTTATACCAGGTCAATTGTCGCAGGAAATTTTATGTCGCCCGTAGCTATATCCGGTGTTATCGCACGTGTCCTTTTTTCACTCTCTTTTAAAATGCGAGATTCTTTCAGGTATAATTTTTTCATCACTTCAATTTTCGGCCAATTTTTTTTTACAATCACTGGTCAGTAATCACTGGACGGAAATTGGTACGCGGCAGCAGCCCCATCGCATATGATGAAATCCTGTGAGGGTGGAGATCGAAATAAAAACGAATCGATTGAAATGACAATATTGACAGAATACACCAACGTAATTAAAGGAATACCCGGAATCATTGCGGCGTAAAACTATAGCGAGTGGGATTTCGACTGATCGATATTTAATTTGATCTCATATGATTGAAACACAAATTCGCAGCGTAATACGGCGGGTTCATAATTGATAGGCTATGTAATCCTATTACGAAACGAACGTCATCAGACCTATCGCACTAATTGTGAACGTGAATAATTCAAATAAAAGTGGAAACGAAACCGAATTTATAATATATTCCATGAAAATTTCCCACGGCTTATATAGAAAGACTTTTTGTTACGCTTAAGATCGGGGAATATTGAATTGAATTTTATCTTACCTTCGTACAGTTGTATCTCACGAATCACAATCAAGAAGATATTCGAGGGAATATTTCTTCCGAAATTGCGTGACTAATCGAATAAAATTAGCGCAGAATACTCGAAAGGCGAGAAATAGTTCCCTGGGCAGTCGTTGGCGTCAATCTTTTTTGCATAATGTAAGTCTTATTGTCATCAAGTCCTCGCCTAAACAACGGAGGCTTCTTTGTCACCTCTTGTACTATCTTTTGTTTCGGGGTGGTTTTGATGACGTTAAGTAAAAGGTGAGTTTGTGTACTGGGGAGAAAATGCTCCCAGATTACGCGTCTTCTCCGGGAAGTTCAAAATGTTTTACGATGACTGCAAGCTGACGAATTGCCACGGCAATTAGACTTCTTTTAGGGCTCATGCAAGGGTATGTCCAACTACGTGCTGTGACTTGGCTCTGGTTTATATTCCGGAAGGTTGAATATGAAAATCCTGGAACGAACGTAATTATATGAAAAAAACGAAAAATTATCTCCAACTTATGAACAGTCTATATAAGACAGAAAAATAACTGGTTAAAGACAATTATTTTATTGATATGTACATACATAAATTTATTTACAATAGTTGATTTAATTTATTTATCGCTTTCTTTACTTCTAATTGTAAGTACCCCTTCCGAATCACTGTGGGCTCCCAACGACACGTGTTTAACAAAATAATTGTATATTTCTTTTTTCGAATCAAATTATTCTTTCGCGTTGGTATATTTAAAAAAATCTTTGGTCACAGATAACTATTATATCGATTATAGTATAGTACTCGAATTAGCCCTTTTTGAACATTCCCGAATTGATACACCCCACTAAGGGACATATTTCTGGCAGAAATATATTACGCCGCTCATGAACAGTCATTTGCTGCACTCAATCGATTAATGAAAAAATTAATTTGGCCGACGTTGAAAACGATAAAAAAATTGTGAGTATACTCGAAAACGCACGACTGACTCCCCCATGATGCATAGCTGCCGGATGTTCCTCTGCAACACAATGCGAAGAACTTGACTATAGAAAAGCGTTCCATAGAGAACAAGTTAAAATATAAAAAAGGATATATATCCTGCGATCCATGTAGTCAATAAGGTAAATCGTGCGACGATGGACCACCAAGATTCTAAAAAATTTCCCACGAATAATGGGGTGGTCCAACTTTCGGATACTATTTCAGAAATAAAAAGAACTCCTCTGAAATGAATCAGATCTTCGAGGTTTTAAGGATAGCTTATATGCTGTCTCACCTTTGACCAAAATTTTGACACTTGACTGATTAAAAAAAATACCGTAGCTTGTTGAAAATATTGGAGCTGGACTGAATATTTCTACAGCTCTTGAGGGATGTCGAATTTGTATTAACTATTATGTTGAATTTGATTGATTCGATTAGTCTTATCAGTCTTTTGATACACGTACCGTTGACAACGTGAACTCGAATGCTGTTCGGGTTCGCGTTGCTTGGACCACAAGTGTAAGTCCCTGAGTCTGTGGCTACTGCTTTCTGGATCATTAATCGACTGGACGTGACTGGCCCCTTCTCCGTGACGAGGCTGACACCACCGCGTGGAGAGTCGAAATTAATCTCCTGCACATAAAAAGAATTGGCCTGAAGAAATAAGGGAGGAGATAATAAAAAGCGGGTCCGAAGGAATGGACAATTTGGCCAACTTACTTGCGTACATCTTTTCTCTACCGAACTCTAGCCAGGCTACCTTTCTCGCGAAATCTCTGATACAGGCAGAGCCTAACGTGAATTATTATACGCTTGTGGTATTTCCCAGTGCCTCGAGGTAGGGTAAAGTTTACGCTATACTCTAAATCTAGAAAGATATCGTGCCTTTTTTTCATTCAAGAGAGAACTATGTTACAAGCTTTCTATCCTTTCTTTCAGTTTCTTCTTTCAAGGGGGAAACGAGGGCAACTGCGGTCAAGTTTCCACCTCACGTTCTCCTCACGTTATACGAACTTCGTTATAATTAAAAAAAACCTTTGTGAATCACTGTGACGACAGGTTTTTCTCTTTCAAAGGTGAATGATTTTGTCAATTTGAGGGCGGGTCGAGTATGAATCACCGGGTAAGTGTGACCACCGCGAATATCACGTTTTCCGACTGGTTTATAATTACGGCGCTGCGCCCTCAGCCCTGACAGCCAAGTATCATCACAGCCCCTTAAACATTCCTCACTTTGTTTGCCCACAGTACGTCCGAGAGAATCACAGAGGGAGAAAGGCTCACTGGCATTTTGCAAAAAATAAAAATAAAAATAAAACAAAGAATATGGCTGCCATCCGTCGAAACATAATAAAATTTATTTTTCTCTCTCCTCTTTCGCCAAAAATTTGCTCCCTCGACCCCAACCCTCGGGAACTGGAAATTACTAATATTCCACGATCTGAATTTGAAGCGATTGCTGCAGTTTTTGTAAAGTAATCGTTTATCCGGAATGTTAAAGAAAAATGTCAAAGGGTGGGGATGATTTTTATTGCAAAGGGTCACACATTCGCTTCACTTCATCCCCTGCTCTTTAAACACTCACTATTCTGTTGTGACTCCAAACCATCATCGGTGGTGGCTCTGGTGCAAAACGGACGAGGCAAGTCAAGTTGATGGTGCTCCCTTTGTTGACGAATAGGTCTGGCGCGCCGACTATTTCCGTTATCGGTTCTGCAACACCAATTATTATTAAGTATCCGGCAGCAAGTGACACCCAACTTCACCTCGCCTTATCAAACGGTATACCAACTCATCAAGTCGAGTGATCAATTCGTCCTAATAATTATGCAACGGGAGTACGAAAACCGAAAGATTACTTCCTTTGACAACGTTGAATCATAATTTGGCAAATTTGTTTCGGGGTATTTGGGTGCCAACAATTTTTTACACAAGATATGCTCCTTTCGCATCATATCGAATTAGAATTAGTTCCTTCTTTCCCTAAGATTTTGCATGGAGCTGCTTTATTAATAAAAAGTTGAAATAGCTCAGGTCAAATTCACCTGGAGTAAGCTCCCATTATCTAACCTTCGAACGATACGCCTGAAGCTGGAATTCCATGAGCTTCTAAATTCGCTGAACAATAGCTAAACTGATGAAATAGGAGGTATAGTGAGTCAGATTTGTGGAAAGATTCTTGCAAACGGTATGAATGTATGTTTGCATTATAACGCAATGAAGACAATGGGTATAACTGTTTCAATTAAGAATGCTCCACGTTTCTGTTAACTGAATAAAATTCTGTCCCATGCAATGCCTGTAACGTAAGCTATTATATAAATACCTCGCAATACCCATTCTAGTAGAAAATCGTGGTAACGCTAGCATTGTTATAATGTGCATACGAATCAATGTTCGTCAGAGGGTTGAGGAGAATTTAAACAAAATCGCGTGAAATAGTTATAGAAATACGAAATTAAACCTGTCTATTTAAAATACAAACATTTCGCGAATATCCGAACGCAATTATGAAGTTAGATGAACCGTTTCAATAACGGTATAAAAATATGCTATTTATTTAGCTCGATGATTACGTTTTACTTTCATGTCTATAGAGGTATGTATTCATATTTCCCAAAAATCGGCGGTAAAAATATGGTGATACGTATACCTGTGCATATCAATTGAATATAAGGACGTTGTGATCCATTCAGAGTAAATACATGAGTGAATTCGATTTCGTACAATAACAGCTGACTCTATAATACTACGACTATTCTTCTCATATATATTTTTTTCACCCCTATTTACGTATATGTCATAAGCACATACGTATTGACGATAAACATACATGTATAAGAAGAATTGAGTCTAATACCATGATATGCTTTATTGAATATTCAGCGAGGGTGTTTTCGCCATAACTGCCCTTTCTGTGAATACGGATACCATGCGATATCCAACGTTTTAACATTCAACATACTTTCATACTCTTCCGTACTAATAAGAGACCCGAGGTATTTCCCACCGGAAGTTCACTTTGTTTCTTTCGATACACATTCAGGGTTTCGTACTGTTTACTGAGGATGGCTTCATGAACGATGAATTTCTGAATAACAATTAAAATTGAACAATTCGACGATCGAAAAATCGCAGAATTTCTGAACGTGTTTTATGCCAGCGAATCAAAGTCTAAACTTTTCCTGTTTACGACGAAATTCTTTATGTACGAATCTTCAAAATGTATAACATGAAATCTTTGCTTACCGACAATCGTCAGATGAACTGGATGACCTATGGGTGGAGTAGTTGATATCTGACACTCGTAGATACCAGAATCTTTACGCTGAGGATATCGAATTCTCAGTGTCCACTCTTCAGAGTGTGGGGAATGGAGTGCTTCAAATCGTTGATCACTGGTATAGGTGTAGCGACCAACGGTCAGGAGGTGAATGTCTCTATGGCGCACCCAGGAAACCTAGAAAACAGTAAACAGTTAATTAATTAGTCGCCATATGATTCCCAGACACGTCCAACTTTGATCAAACAATACATATTGTTCATAAATTCGATCCTCCCCGAAAAAAGATATGCACTGCGTGTTCAAAAAATGAGCTAAAATAATTGTGATCATATCCAGATACGTAGGAGTCAGTCGAGGGTCGTGGGTCACATGGGTTCATCGGCGTACCTTGTCATTTTAATTTACCCTACTCACGCGAATTATTTAATAAAAGTATGAAAAGTGTCGAAAATAGGTTTCGCGCATTTTGATTCACGTCTGAACTGAGCAAGGTACAATTTTGACTAATGACAGTGAAGCTATATCTTGGCAAATGAATACCTCTTTTGTGTCCAGACTCTATATTTGAGTAGGCTGTAACGATGAAACAAGGATTTGCTAATGAACAAGACATTAATTGTTTGATAGGTGTTGATATACGCTACGTTATGAGATACACGTTTTAATTACCACGCTTTGATGACCCGAAGTGGCAATTATAAAACAATCGAATCATTTGTACACCGTGTAATTGGCAGCGCAAAAAACATTCGAGTGCATATGGACTAATTAAATTTCACTGATTTCATAATAAAGGGTATAGATATACAGCCTTGTCTCAGCCCTGACAATCGCGGATGTGAATTGTAATACCACAGTACGCTAGAGTTTGAGCGAAATTTATTACTCCAAGAGCCATTACCAAATTAGATACTCGAACTTGGCTTCGGGGAGGGAAGACCCATGTACGGCTTATACAAAATCCGTTGCAATTTCTAAGAGACAGTGAGAAATTATCAGGCGCCATTGGTAATTGCTCGGCGATCTTACGTTATAGCACTTTATAAAATTATCGGAAAAGAGGCTTAGGGTGAGATCAGCTGTCCTTAACGAGTTCAACCTATTTTCAACGGCTTAATCTTAATTCCTGGAAATTCGGTATCGGGCTTGTCTCACGACCGTTTTCTTCTCCGATCTTGGGAAGAGGCTAGAGTGAATCTGTTTAATAATGTACCCTTTTAAAATTTAACATCACGTTCTCTAGTAGAAGATAAGGTATCCCCCCAGAATGGGAGTGCGCTCGAGTTTATCGGCAATACAACTCGTCAAGTTCTACATTCTTTCTTTTCTCCTTTGTTATCCAGGTTCGGAGCTTTTCACCGCCTGTGCCAACTAAGCCAGCCAAGCTCAGCTGTTATCTTCGGCATTAGCATTGGACGAAGAATAAATTAGTGTCACGGGGATCGAACCGATCTTCCTTAAATATTCTTCGCGTTCACCCAAAGCTTTTGTAGTTCGACAAAGCTGTACTAGAATCTCGCGATTTACGGCAACCTGCGCTGGTAGATTTCCTATTATAGTTTGCCAAGGTATCTTCCTCGTCATTTATCTATACTTAAGTACACGTACTAGACCTATGGAATAGCTCGATGAATACATAACAATTTGTTCAAATTACCCGTTATCTGCCACATCAATATACCTAGAGAAATTGTGAGGTCACCGCCATATAATTTTCGTCAAATACAAGCATATACAGTATATCGTTCGGTGTTTATTATACATAGATGAAAATGGAGTCTGAAAATGTTATCACATTGAAAAAGTTTGTGTTGTGAAACTTTTACCCCAATGAGCTAAGTCACTATTGAACTCGTAAGTGGCTCGAAGAAAAACTATGACTGAGATACCGACGAAACAAACAATCATAACTGGAATGAAATTATACTGGTAATTACTATGATGCAGGGAAACCACCGCTGAGGAAAGATTCAATTTCGTTTTATGAAACAAGGAGGGAAATGTTCCAGAAAGAATGACATTCCTTTCCTGTGGTTTTAGACGCACATTAAATTGTAATTGCAATTTAGTTACCGTCTATGGAAGTTTTTTTTTCTTTTTTCTTTTTTTACAATTTAGCAGACCCGGTGGTTCATTGTTTTAGTAAAAGGTTGACTTTTCGTTGTACAGAACTCTCAGAGCTCTGGCAGGAACTCTTTAGAATCAATTTTTCAGCGCATAAGCAATGCGCGAGGTTGGTGGAGTTCCTTATTTCATAAGCCGAGGGGAATTTCGAGGTTTCAACAAGCTGACACTCGGAAAAATTCGCTTACTTTCAAACATGAAATATCACATTTCTCTTTCGGATTTCATTCTTCACGGATCAATGACTAGAACTATTGCTCACGTGGGCATGTAACCACAGGACTTTCGGAGTACTCCCCGATACCCTGTGAGAAAAAATTAATTTCTTTTCGGACCTGAGGTGATTTCTGAAAGCTTTTGAGTCTGAAATACTTTTCACCATTATACTAGACTCTGGAATTATTTCTGAAAAAAATTCTGAATTTAAACAGAGAACAAGAATGGAACAAATTCTGCCCCACTTAAAGCGACTCACATAATCCAAAATCAGATACTGACAAAAATTCATGACAAATATTGAAGAAATTGAAGAAACTCATATCGTAATAAGCGAACGCTGATAAGTATATGACGAAGCAGCGTTCTTATTTAGCATAAACTCCCCTTGTATTCTTTTTAGTCTTTGGTTCTTTCGTCAAGTTTTTCGTTATGAATAAATACTTGATAGCGCGAACGTGGGACAGTCGTATATACGTGAAAAGAAGTCTATAGTACAGAAAGTATTCATTCGTATCTTTGCACAGGGGTGAAAAAAAAGCATGGAACTTCCACGAATACACATTTCTGCGTGAAAATATTATCACTATCAACCTTGACTAATTGAATCACAGTTTTCCACGCGATTTTTAACCGTTCAATATTTCTATTTCATACAGCATATATCTACGGCGACTTTACGCCCATTTATTGGTTTTGTAATGAAATGAACTGTGTACAAGGTAGAGAGAAGTAGGGGTGAATTACAGAGATTTTAGTATGCTTTAGAAAATTTCTACAATCAAACGTCCATATTATTTATTATAATGTTGATAAAAAATTTGGAAACAATGTTTTACCGCTATATACACACGCCTATTGTCGTTGCATGCAAAAAGGACGTTTGTGGTAAAAAAATATAGGACATCAAAAGGTCGCAAGCACTTTGTGCTTTTGGTAAAGGTGAGTCACAGGTGTTTAATTGCTGTAGAGAGAAGTAACGGTAAGGCCTCGCATATTTTATGGTAGACTCGGAGTCGCCGTTTTTACCCATTTTATTTTTATTTTTTAGGTTTTTCGACAATGAAATTTACATTTTTCGACAAGGTACCCTATACACGTTTGACTTGAAAAATAAATAACAGGTGTATAATTCTCGCGTACTTCGTTCAAAGCGAATTTTTTCACTGGCAATTTATTAGCGTAAATAGAACTCGATTTTACCTTGTTGAAAATTTCGAATTTCCATGGAACCTGGAGATAAAATTGCCTCCAAGTAGTCGCGATAAGTGATATTCAGGTAAGAGACATGAGCCAGCTCTCACTTCGTTAGATCGTTTTAAAAAATTTCGCTCGTAGAGTAGAGTACCAAAAATTCCCCCTGAATTTTCGCCGTCTAATCCAGGTAGTACCAGATGTTTCTAACGTCGGTCGAGTCGTATTTTCTCCATTTTCATGCCCATTTGAACCCCGGAAACTCAGCATAAGGTATAAAAGCTTCATAACAATACATGTCGTTTCAAACCTTGTTTATCAACCCTTCAGACATCATATCCACGCTCGTGCAATCGTTACAAATTGCGAATCAAATGGCAGTATTTTTGTAAAAAAAATGCATTCTGATCTATTATTTTTCTACACACACATATATCTCATTTTCGATCCCTGCCATATCTCAGTGAGAATCTCTGGAATCGGGATCTTGCGGGATCTTGATACGTCTGAACACCGCCTATAAAGAACCCAATTCATTTAACTTACTTAAAGATCTCGACTTATTTATTGCAAGTTTCACAGAAAAATTTTGACGCCAGTCTTTGAATTTCCATAATTGCGTATGGGTGAAACGGTTACTTCGCCCACATGTCGAATTAGTGAATTTCCACTGCCTCAGTCCTGCGTTCGGATCGGTCAGTTGAAATGTTTCTATCCTTTTGGATTTTTCAACGAATTCTAAGCCATGAGAGTTTCAAAGAAATTGGGTAGTAACTTGGGGCTAAAACTTCTAATCGGCTTAGCGCGTCCTGATGGTTGCCACTCAAGTAATCGCCATCCAGAACTTTTTGGCCTTTAGAGGAAACCCGATCACTTAGGTCCCACTGAACACGCTGATCTAACAATAGGGTTCAAGGTAAGTCCATTTGTCGGTCTAGCACGTAATTGACATACTGACAGGATCGAAAATCACCACGTTTTTAGATTGAATTTGAATTTGAATGCTCAAAGAAGAAATTTTCAGAAAAATTAACGACTGGTATCGATGGCATCTTTGACGATATTCTGTTCGTGAAAAAGGTTATCGCTATTCATGACCGTTTAACAAGTTGTTGAAAAATAGCCTCATTTATCGTTCATTTATATATTTCCAGTTCGTATATCCCTGATAAGAAGAATTATGCGTTGCGAAACGATTCGATTACTAAGTAGTAGGATAAAGAGAATCTCGAGAGATTGAGATCTCATGAAACCCAGGGAACAGCTGTGTCGGAAAGTAATTCCAAAAACCGTGTTCCAGCAGTCAGGTGCCGGAACAGAGTTGCTCATATTGCCTTGTGACGATGCACGGCTTCGTATGTCACATGGTATAACTTTTGAACATTTAAATTCAGTCGACTTTTTTAGGCGATGATGAATTATCGGAAATAAAAGTGGGAAATTTTCACTCGTTCGGTATCCCAATCATTGGCTTCACGATTTAATTGACTTGCCATGATTCTGAGTTCATTGTATAATTGGCGATGAAATCTAACACGCTTGACTTTGGGAGAGGCCCACTTAGCACAGAAGCATAAACCCGATCCAGGCATTCGAAACTGTGTCTAAATAGCCATTGAATGTGTTAATCAAGCTTCAATTTGCGACTAATTGAGTGCGTATCACACGAAAATTCCGAATCCTGAAACATTTTGTAATTTCAAAATGAACTTCTGAGCTATTCCCCTCTTTTTGACATATAGGCTGGGTCCACGGGAAAAAATGCAATGCATCTCACGTATAGGTATAGTTCGTTTCGGGTTGTCTAAACCGAAAGCCCAATCAAGGTGAAAAGGTGCCTAAAGCGTCGTTGAAAAACGAGCTTTGAGACGATATGTGGGTCGCTCTTTGTCAATTTGAACCGCGTGTCGCCTTTGGCCTCTCTGATTTTGTTCAAACTTGTCGTCTGAGGGAAGTATTTGTCCGGAAACGAGTCGTTCCGGCAACGTGTTGCGAGAAAAAGATTAGTGGTTGAGCTTTAGGTTCTCACTATTTCGGTCGAATATTGTAAAGTGAATTTGTTTGTTCATGATAACTTTGCCTCTGATGAAAATAGAAACGAAATCAGAAGGAGAGATTCTGCTAATCGTCCATTCAGAGGTAGAAACTTGGTTAGATGATCTGTGCAGCTTCAAACACCCAAAATATGAGAAAAACGGAAAATAGAGTTTTTCAATTATTCCAACTTCGAATCAGCCAAAACTTTTTCGCGGTTTCCTCAGGCTTCTTTCTCGAAATTTCGACAAAATTTTCATACAAACGGAGCATTAATTTCTCGAGTTTCTCACGAGTCACCAGCAGCCATGAAATTGTACTTCTTCGATTAGATTTGTAATTAGGAATGTAATACGATGATACGTTCACCCGATCCTCATCAGCTATCTCATCTTGACGAATGAGAAGACCATCTAGTCAATCAGGGTAGATTAGGTTCGAAACATGATCTGAAACTCACGATGGCTGATCGTCAGGAACTTTAAAACCTACGTTTTTGGTCCGGATAAAAAAAATGCCAGCGTATAACTTAAACGAAAAATTGGAGCTGATTTGAAGCTGGATTTTTGATCGAAGTAGTGGAAGCTTAATTAAGCTCATACTTCTTCGCCGAAACCATTCTAGGAGTGCGGGCTTTTGAGGAAATGCTATCTGTGCATGAGAGAATTGAACGCAACGAGAGTGGTGAAAGGAAAATTTGGTACTACAATCTTTCGAATGACAAAGAACGACCCGTGTACTTTTCCTGTATTGAAAGAGGCAAAGAAACGAACGAAATAAGGCTCACTCGGTATGAGAAAGCCTGGTACTCACTGGATTGGGCGTCAAAGGATCGAAACTAATTCAGGAAGTTTTCTGCGAAGGTCTACTTTTACGACAATAGTAATTGATACAAAATGAAATATCGTAAAACAAGGCAGCTGGTTCAAAGGGAAACTGTGATACGAATGGAAGTATAGGAATTCTTACCGTTCGATTGCCCAAATTCTTGACCTTGCAGACTAAGTGAACAGTCTTTCCAACCAGTCCAGTAAAGTTCGCTGGCATGGATGTGTCGAAGTAAGGACCTGTGCCAGGCGTTGGCCATTCCTCGAGAAAGTCTGTCCGAAAGTTTCGCAATCCGATCACGGTTCCACCTGGAATCAAATAAGAAATCGATCTCAATTATTCGTTTAAAGTGACGAGCAAAATAAGAAGGAAAGGGACTGATGGACTTTGCACGAAATATGGTTTCATATCGAAATTCAAATTCGTACTCTCGGAGTAATGTTGAAAAATGACATCGGTACGACGTTGACCTATAAACGAAGCGGAGTAAAAAAGTTAATCAAACCGCGAGTTAATTGGAAAAAAAGAGCCCAGAGGTCTGTTGATTTTTAATCGAGTGACAATTATTTTAATGCAACAATAACGTCCACGGGATACTTCAGATCCATCATCCAGGTTATTGACCAGGGTGTCTATGTAACTCATGTATTAAACTGATATGTCAGAAATTCGTCAAGCTGGAAGACCTAAATTTATTCCGTTTCTTTCAAGAAACATAATCGAACCTATTATACTCAGGGCATGCAATAATCCGGAATTTGACGCCGACTATTTCTTGACACAGCCATACGCACCATTTATATATATGTATGCATGTTTCGAGAGCAAAAGTTCAAAACGAGGGACGGAATCCGACGAATAATGTTCGTAAGAGAAGGTATAAGTAATTGCAGAATTGATATAAGCTGTGCTTTTGGATTTGAGTTTGGATTTGGCTCACGGTTTGATCTGTTTGTATCTCATTATACGAAAAATTTTTCCCCGTATTAGCATTCTGAATATTATAATTGCTGGTATATTGTTATATGAAACAGAAAAACAAAAGAAAATTTTTATCCACACGAGTGCAGCCATTTTTCCAATAAAGTATACGCATCATACCTTTGTTTGAGTATCGGAGTGCTCGGTAAGTATTAACGAATTTTTTGTTCAATTTTGACGTTATTGGAGAATTTTTTATCTCGTTCAGGAAAAAACGCTCTCCTTTAATCTTGTAAAAAAGTCTCGTACGTGAAATCCTCAATACGTATCCCTCGTGGCTCGAAGGCAAGGTCTCCATCGTTGGAAAATAACGTATAAAACTGTTGCAGATTAAAAAACAGGTATAACCTATTACATTATCTAACAACCATTTCATAATGCTACTATGCCCAGCAATTGGAGGTAATATTTTTCTCTCTATCAGAATCGCGATAGTATTTACCTCCGAGTAATCCAATCGGGAAATGAGATGACTTATTAATTGACG
Organism: Rhogogaster chlorosoma; assembly: GCA_944452935.1. Classification (NCBI taxonomy): domain Eukaryota; kingdom Metazoa; phylum Arthropoda; class Insecta; order Hymenoptera; family Tenthredinidae; genus Rhogogaster; species Rhogogaster chlorosoma. Next base: position 28,815,518 of record OX101797.1, read on the forward strand.
AAATGCACTACGGGGACATATAACTATATGCAGCTCGTAATGATACGTGGGCAATTTAAGATGAGATTTCCTATCATTTTATCCGACATTCATATGCGTTACGATTTATCATCGGCGATATAACACGATCAATTATTGTTCACAACGAGCCAACCCGCCCTTCTTCGCTTTTCCAAACTTCGAATCTTCCTTATAAATTGGTCCGCCATTAATTTTCACGGGCTATACGCTACCACCCTTTAGATATATTCCTGGTAATGTATTCCTTCCAGAATTATACGAGCTGTCGGACACAATAGACCTGGGAGTAACACCGCTATGTAATACTTGGGAAGTTGAATTTTGGTGGGGCGATACGAAATCACATAAACGAGGGTTACCTACCCGCAGTTTTGAAGGCAACAGTTCTGTGCCTGTCGTACCTACGGTGAAACGGTTTGTACATCATCTTTAGATGTTTAGAAGCATTTTATTTTCGAAAACAATTTAAAGCATCGAATTAACGGATATCCGATACTAAACGAATCTGTTTACTTCATTAAGCGAGTTTTTCTATCGATTACGTTTTAGCGTCCTGCTCGACTTTCTCACCGTTATACTTACGGCTAAGATCGTATCGGATTTCTGAAACAGGAGCAATCCATTCGAATGTTTTATGTTCGAAGTAAAACACGATCTAGAGACAATTCTCTGCCGCTTCATAGCAGGTTTTTATTCAGATTCTCATTAATCGATCGTTGTAATTCTACGCTTTATTGAAACAAGACGACAAAAAAATGATTAACGTCGTTTGAGTTCAAACATTGAATTTGTTTATCGGCTAATAAGATCTCCTAGCTGTACAAGATCATCGGCGATATTTCGTGCTCTTGAATTTCGTGAAGAATGTTCTAGCCACTATAAAGCTTTGACGTAAGATCCTAGCTGCCCCACGCCCCGGGTTCTCTGAGCTTAAAGTTTCGAATGCTTAGAAAGGAGGATAGCCCAGGGTCACCGTAGATCGATTACGTTTCCTCGCAGTTAGTCTTTGATCAGTAGAAATCGTGAAATATTCAAGAGTGGGACAAGTACTGCTAGTCCATACATTCAACTTTAACGTAAAAGTCTGGCAAGTAGCAGATGCAGGACATCCATGGACATACACAGTAAGATAAAAATCCTGTCGATAAAAAATTTCACCAAAAATTATTTTTCGAATTTGGGAAACTGTGACATTATCCACTACCAACTGTCAAATAATCTCCCTTAGTTTTTAAAGTGGCGTGTGATTCATTAGAATATATATTACAGGCAGAGAGCTTAGGAATTATACGTCTTGGGGTAAAAAATGTCGCACTCTGTAGCGGGAATAAAATATCATCTAGCCGCGTTAAAAGGGTTGTAAATTATCAAGAATATAATCGCGACTTTTTCACTATGAAAACCAATCCGGTGTCTGAAGGATTCATTGGGCGAGTTTTAACTGAGAATTATTTGATCCCGTAAAATTTAGAGCACCGTCTTAATGAATAAATAAAATTTCATTAAACGTCAGATAATCAAGACACAGATTAGATTAATAACGACAAATTTATGAGACATCGATTTTATAATTAAATTCATGGTTTCACGTTTTTGTATCAATTTAATATACGATCCATGTACATTCTGAAATAGTCGTCTTTAGGATCTGCATATGATCGAGTTTGTTTCCACCATAAATACACCGGTAATCATTTCTACAATCAGTATTGTCCTCTTCGGGTCTCCGCGTTAACTCAAAAAGTGTAAAATTTGAATAACTTTTAATAAAATCATTTGATTAATCCTTTGACAATTACAGAAATCAAATTTGCATTGGCTGATTCTAAGTGGAATAATGGCGTGTGAAAATTGTGTATTTTGTGCAGGTATGGTGTGGGACAGACCGAACCTGTAAAGCTGGGGGAAACGTGGGTCGACTCCAATTATTCTAGAGTTTTTTTTATTTTCTTTTTCTTTTTTCTTGTATTTTTTCGTGTCAACGTAGCTTACGCAGGCATTTTGGTTCGGCTTTGGTCTTGTTCTCTGCCTTTTTTCGTGATATGAAAAAGCTTAACGCCCAAGCATGACACTCAGAGGTATGTACGTTCCTCTGTTTGCCAAAGAACTGGAGAACCTTTTTACAGCAAATAATCGTTCATTTTTCAAGTAATCCATTTCATGTGATACACGAGCTTTCAAAAGATTGAATTACAGCTCCGAAAAGTATGAATAATTCGTATTCAACGGCATACTATCTCAGTAGGGCAAAATTGCAAACAAGCCAACACAGGTCAGAGAATAATTAATTCATTGGACGTGAAATCATACCGTAGTCGTTCGTTATACGAATTAAATACCTACGCGAATGTTGAATATACGTATGAATATGTGAAATTTAAAACTACAAAATCTACGGGGAAATAATTTATTTATTCAACTGCTCCCCACATTTGATCGATGCTATATTGATCAAATAAAAACATACTCTGTACTGATGGCTGCTTCAAATGATTGTAATTGCGATAATATCCTAATTTCAAGATATTTCAAAGCGAATTGGATCGCACAATCGAGTGATTTAAATGCCCCAATAACCCAGGTAGAAATTTATCCAAAAATAAAGTCATTTTGAAAATCGAAAAGTAGTTTTTCCATCAGAGTCAAGCTCACTAACTAGTTACTCTTCTTCTTCCTATCAATTATCTTATATTTTATCGATATATATAATTCGACTTACCAAAAGAAAATATAAAAAGGATGAGCGTAGAAAGAGAAGTTGACATCGCTATCGCGGAGTAAAACTTATGTTACATATTGTCACTGCAGATTTACGCAGATCTAAATGTCCCTTTGACTTCAAACATCATTTCTTCATCATCGATGATATTATTCTACACATGTCTAATACGCGCGATTAATTATGTTATCATCCTTATCTCGGTTCAACACCTCTTAACTTTTGCCACTCCGATGTGTCGGAAACATTTCATCTAACTGACCCAATCATTTGCTGGATCATACTTCGTTGAAAGATTTGCTATCAAAATCGTTGTTTGTCTTCTGATAATTTTGGCCAGAAAAAAATAAAAAAACTTCAATTACATCACGCAGCACACAGAGAGGGGTCAAGATTCCGTCTAACACTGGTCACAACACACTAAAGACACCTTAGCGTTACGAAGCGTTATTCGCAGAAGCGAAAATGACAGCGAAAACAGGGGCGGGAATTGATGAAAAGTACTTCTGGTCACTTCACTGGGAATTTTATGCCGAGTATGTTATCTGTAATCCTTCGATGATCCACTGATAAAAGTTATAGAAATTAATGAATTGGGATGAAAGTGTGAAGGGAAGGGTGAAGGAACGCGATGGCATTCGTCGGCTCAGTCGTTAACGAACGAGGGAAAATAACGAGCGTTAAGACACGAGGTAAAACTGGTTGAAAATTTCTTAGTTTTACTGATTTTTGGGTGAAAAAAAAAAAATTCGCGAGTATTCCGACGCACCTGCGGTGGAGTGTTTCGAACGGAGATGCTCCCGCGTCAAAGATAGCCGAGGGACTACATTGCGCGAGCGCCACTCCCTCGTCGACCACGCAGCCGCCCCGAACGCGACGGATATTTTCTCTGTGTTAGTGGATATCCGAGTGTACGGATAGACACTTATACGAAAGGACATACCGCATATACGCACCCTTACGTATACTATGCAGAATTCCTGTAGGTTATTTACACCCCCTTCGCTCCTGCACCGAAAGCACAAATTCGACTTCAGGCACTGTTGATGCCATTTACCATGGAGAATAGAGGTCCATTGATAGACGGATGAAAGAAGCTCAAATTTTATTATAATCGATGGACATTGTGACTCGGTAGAAGTTGTTGGCAAGGAATAGGGGAAGGGGCCAGGAGCGTTGAAGTTTTTCGGTTGTAATTTTGTCGGAAAAGTATACCTTCTGCAAGTAATTGTTTTACAAGATTCAATCATTTTTACACACTTCTATACTCACGGATTGATTTTGGTACACTTTTTTAATCATGTCGATTCGATTCTAAAATCATGACTCACTTGTTGCCTGGTATTTTTTACAACCGTAATAAAAAGCTGCGAGTGGATCTGTCGCAAAATTTGAAACTTTCATTTCTCTCTGAAAATAAACGAGTTTTCAAAAAAATTTGTTTAATATGATGGGAAAGGGTCGATTGCAGGGTTAAAATATACAAAATTCTAGAATCAATTTATTGACCGGAAACTATGATATTTTCAGTGGACAGTCCCTCGCATAATTGGGCATCCTTTCTTCCTGGTCAACGATAATCCACCGAGGTTTACTCGTTGTATACAGAACCGTGTTTCTCCGGGGCGGTGTTTTTTTTTTCCGGATTACTGTAATGTTCGCTGCCGCTTGAATTCCAATCGAGGATGTAAACGTTTCGGAATTTTGTACCTAGTTCAATTACGTATGCTAAATTTCGTTAATTTTATTCTCAAACCTAAGAGCGTGAAGATTATTTGGTGAACACTTGCGATGTTGCCAGAATTTCGGGGAGTTCATGTTAATCCCATTCGATGTGAAATTTTTCGTCTATTTCTTTTTTTCTCGGAAATACCAGTAGAATTTAATATTCTGTTGAATGTTATAACTGTAACGGGATTGAAAAATCGTTGACAGATTCTGAAAACTCGCCGGAGTATTTTCACTACGAATAAATGAATTTAATCCTCTGCACCTACGCCACGCACTGAATTTCATTTTTATTTAAATTTCAGTAAAAACTCGAGTAATTGGAAGCCTCCAATACTTGAACTAGTTCACCGAACGCGGTCAACAAGAACATTTATAAAACTGCTGCTGCGGGTAAGTAATCGCTCCTCGCTCAACTTTACTTATGTTGGAAAATTTAAGGTTCTAGTTAAAGTTCGCTTTCACGTTAATCTCGCTGTGTCATGCGTATACCCCAGTCAAAATTTCACACCTATTTTGATTCTTGAAGCGTCTACTTTCACCCCCACGATGCTATCTGACCCAAAGCTTCTGCAGACTGCAGTCAATTCCAAACTTATTCTCCTTAACGTCTCTTCTGCATCTCCAAGTCTTTAACTTCATTTTCACCTTTCGGTCTCAGTCTGATTGGCGTTTCTACACATTCTGCATATTAAACGAGACCTGATTTCTCATCAGTTTCATACATAGATAGCTTCAAAAACAGGCGTGAATTCGTTGAAAAAAGTCGATCTGTTTTCTGTTTTTTCTGATAAATATCGATTTTGTAATTATGCCTATATTTTATCATCGATTTCGTTAGAAGGACGAAGGAGGTGTCCTCAACCTCGTTAGACATACTATAAGATACTCGCAAGGTGTATGAAAGCTGTTCTGTTAAATTCACGAGAGAAAATAAATGGCGTAACAGAAGTCTGTTTAATCTTATACTCGGAAAAACATCCCTCCTGCAGTATATTCGCAACGGCTAATCAATCAGCCAAGAAAAACACGTCGAAGATGTAAAGACGGTGTTGGCCTTGAAGGAGCGGTAGAGAACGATTACGAAACAAGAAAGCTTTCGTTGGGAGAGTCAGGGTTCCTCCCATTGGACCCTTCCGACATTTCTTTCCGTTGATTTTATTCAGGTAGTAAGAATTTGGAGGAAAAGCTTAGCGAGAAGCAAAGCCTCATTTCAATATTTCTACCAGATTTAGTGGATATCTCTCAAACGTGAAGTGGCTGGGTGATTTCACGCCCCTGGTCGAGTTTCGTGGTCGTGATTCTGTTCGTTATACAGCTTCAAGTTCGATTAAAAACTTTTCCCTTTCATTTCCCCCAGAGTTTGTCAGGACTTTTACTTTTTACCAAGAATCTCCCGGCTCCGATGAGATCCGCGATGTTTTCCCCTTGTACGTTCAACTATTTACGACCCTTTCTTCTCGCCTGACAAACACTTGTGACTCGAGCCGAGACATCTGTCAACCAAGACGCCACCGAACTATAACTCTGCAACGTGGTCGATGACAGAGATTTCCTATGGATTGACGCAACCATTTAAACGCTATCGATGCTTTGACCAATCTCGAACGAAACCATCCCTTTATTCTTTCCAACAGACTTTTACACTTTTATCATACTAGACATTTGCACGGACATAACCTTCTGCGCTTTTATCTATCGCAGAAACCTCAATCACGATTACTTGAGAGTCTTCGTTAATAATTAGAAATTTCGGGTCACGCTACGAGCTCTTGAAAAGGTCAGCCGTGATTAGAGGAACGGTTTGATCATGCTACGTGAATTTCATGCTTTATAGAAGGTCCATGCGCCGGTGTTGGCATTATATATAGATATACCCCGTGCCCAGCCACGAGATTCATGAATAGTCTTTAAATGTTACGGAAGACAGGGTGGATTTAAACTTTTCTTTGGTCGATTTCCAATTATAGTTAGTTATCTCTCAGTCCCCGTTGACAAACTTTTCTTCGGTGAAATCGCCTCGAACACCCACACACTCACACATTCACACACATTCACACACCATTGTACCAAAAGGTAGAATTCATCTAAATGATTCCGGAAATTCATTTAGTATTAAAAACCGTAGCTTACAATACCTTGAAGTTATATTTCGTAGAGATTTATCGATCTCACTATACTGTGGGTATTGGTGATCATTGATCAGCGATCACGCAATTCTGCAACGTAAACGGCCCTCTTTCTGATAATTTCAAGAAAAGTGGTGAATATTTTCTTTCCATTAGTAACGCAATTGACATCGAATAAATTTAGAATTTGATCATCTCATTTTAATGCCGAAAGTTAACCGATCATTTTTCATTCAATTTTTGAAATACCTGATCATCGGAAGGGTTAGAAGCTGTCGCGGTTTACCTTGCCTCTTACGAATCGACTTTTGGTCTCTGATCATTTCGTTTCTCGGCGTGTTGTCTTAATTCAATTTTTCGTTTGTTCGCAAACACGTTACGAAGATGGATTTCTCGGATACCTTATGGAGTAGACGGTGTTTATACCTTTACTTTTGGCATCAGTCACTCTGATAGATTTGACAGCAACTGACCTTTTTGACCTGACTTGACTTAAAAGATACTTCTGGAGCCGTAATATACCCTCTTTAAAGGTAAGGTCGAACGTTTTAAAATAGTGCCCAAGGGCCGAAAATTATTGCACTGCGCGTAGGTACCTTCAATGACGAGTTGGATTACAAAATTAAGAGTGACTTTGAAATTGATGAAAAAATGATAATTGATAAGAAATACGCGATGAATATAGAACTGCTATTTTATTCCAAAATTAATAAAGTGACGAATGCAGACTTTCTTGATGAATTAGAAACTGCCGGAACAGAGCTTGGACGTTTTTTAGACCATAGCTTAGCTGGTGAAGCATTGATGGGTGCCATAAGTCGAAATCTTATGTGAGAGATCGGTTGAACGGTTGGATTGAAACCATACTCATTTCGGAGTAGGTAGCGAGAGTGACATTATTTGGGGTGTCGGTTATCGCAGAGATATTTCCGCCCTTCAAACTCAGATGCCCAGGGGAGCTTTTATAATCGTAACATGACTCGGTATGGTACAGCCGAAATCTGTTCCCCGCTTGAAGATTCTATCTACAACATTGCGTCTCTTAGGCATTATAATATACTACGTGTACTTGCTACGTGTTCCATTGCAAGCTCAGTGGGTCTTCAGCAAACACAGCCTCAAGCTCGCACGACGACGTTTGGAAGTCTTTCATACATAGGTATATAGGGCAAAGTGGTATATAAAATACGTATAGATAAATGAGAAATGTCACAATCAGCTGGTTATCGAAAAGCAGACGCAAACACCATCGTCTTATCGTCGGGCTTGCAAAATCATGCCAAAGGTTGTCGTTGTAGCAGACTTTGGAACGCCGATGACTGCGTGAAAAGCGAATGAATATTGACTAATAAATTGTGCAGACAGTCGATTGGATATTTCTATAATTACGATATGCATATTTTTAGAATCGTAATCGGGGTATAGTTTGTTATGTCTGTTTTCAGAGGTCGTGCTATCATCAGCTTTGTACGACGTTATTGGCTTAAAAGCCTTTTTGGATTGATCTGTATAAGAGCCAAAGCTTCAGTTCAAGTCGAGGGCCTTTTTTCCTCTCGAAACTTGTATCTATCAAATAAGGGTTCGGTCGACTCGCCCCTCATTTGCATTCAGATCCCTAATTGAGAATGAAGAGGTACTGGATTTTGGTGAGTTTTTTTTTTTTTTTTTTCTGCGAGGCAAATGGTATTGTAACTTTTGAGTATTTGGAGAGAAACTTCATGTGCCATCTGTGCGATTTTCTCACGACAGTGGATACGAATACCTACACCGTATCGCGAAAATTTCAGGGAGAGGAATTGCGCTATTGTCGGGAACTTATTCCTTGTGTGATATTGAATTCCAAAAATTGAAATACTGGATTGTTGGGAGCCAGACATTTTTACGTCAATCTAAACGAATTTACCAAACAAATATCGAACGATATCTTGCAAACAGATGTTCGCAAGGGTCTGCAGCTATGAGATAACTCAATAGGAGATATCTAGGGATAGCTGCGGATTGGCTATTCCTGATACCGAAAAAGCAGCATTGATATCGACAAAATTTGATGCATTTCATCTCGCACAGACATGCTAAGCAACTATAAAACGATAAAAAATGCCAAAAAGCAGCTCGAAATCAAACCAAAAAGCCAAGTGAAGTCCAGGTCACGGAGTTCTTTGCAAAAAATCTAAAATCTAACCGCATAGCCCGCAGGGTCCACGTTTCAAGATAATAATTCGTAGGTCAGGTATATAACACCGGGAGTAGATAGTCTCAGGAACATCCTCAAAGCGGTAGTTTCTCGATGGGGATATCCAACGGAGGCTGTGGTACCCATTGGAAGATAGATAATGCTGAAAACAGAACGAAAAAGGCATCAGAACCCTAATTTTATCGCTATTCTTAGTTCAGGGAGTATGGCGAAAGAGTTATGCGAAATCCTTACGAAATGTCACGTATATCTGCACGACTTGCTCAGTGCAATTGAGAAAAAATCGTCGGACGATGTCCATTATTTCATAAATTTATTTTTCGAATGTCAAAAACTTTCATTCTAAGGTGTCTCGTCAAGTGGAGGTCGTACGTTGGAGTAGGTGCTAGATGGAGTTAGGATATGTTTGATGTATCGAACGGTGTGAACGAAGTAGAACGGTATAGACGTAGCAGGTTACGATATAGGATCAAAGAAGTTGAATCCTTGGATTGCCAAGTGCCCGAAGCAATTCGTGAAGTCAATATGCTTACGAACTTGAGATACTTCTTTGACGTCTAGGATTGAATGAGTTCCACTGAAGAGAAATTTCGCGATCATTGACAAAGATCAACCGATTCTACGGCTCAGGAACAATCATTTTCGGCTATTCTCACCCCAACTGCGATCCCTTCCATTCTGTGTCGTTGATATTCACAATAATTGATAATACTTGATATAAATATGGAACAGACGTGTTTTCGAATGGCTTGATATCAAATACCGAGCAATTCGTGAATTATTCACGGAGTGAGCGACTATCCAACGCAGTTGGAAAAAATGAGTTTTAATTGAACATCGTTACACTCGTTCCCACAAAGGAGTTTATTTTCGCCATCTCTTCATTCAGAAAATACATTGCTGTGTAACTTGACTAGAAATGAAAATCTCCACATCTTTTTCCAGTGGTAAAGATTCCCTTGAAATATAACGATCTAAGCTTTTCGTGCCGGTTGAGTGAATAATCCTTTAATTAACGCTCGAGGACCTCGATCATAGTTACCAGAGTCGATAAAGGAGCCCTAATCCAGAGAGTTGGTTCATCGAACGAATCCTGCCCGGGGTCTCTGAAAGAACGGAATGCGTTCTCTAGTGCTGAATTTTTGGGGGCATCAGATCAGCGATTCCTTCAGTTTATTAAATTTCCTTATACGAATATTCCGAATTCAAATAACCTTTCCTCTGTTGATTTCAGAGAACTAGAAGTACGAAATTCATTCTACGAAAGCGAAACGACGTGTGACGTGTTGGTTATAAGACTTTGAAATCATAATTAGATACTCCGATCTAAGGCAGTCTAGCTCGCAATTTCAGTCCGTGCATGGGTTTAATCGTTCTACGAAAAGAGCACAGCTCTGATTCATCTGATTGCTAGGTAGCCAAACTTTCGATTGACATTCATTACAACCTTGTAAACTTGACCCCACATTTCTCTAGCGACAGATCGCGTGCTTTCTTCTGTGTATAAAAGAACAACAGTTATATCACGGTGTAGATTCGGGTCTAACTAAAACAACGGAAAGGTATATTTTTGATGAATATTGTGGTCCGTTATGCACGATATCTGCCATGGCTGTGTCGGGATCCCTGAATAACAGGTTTCTCGTATTTTCATCTCAGCTCTGGTACAATTTAAGAATGTTTTTCACCCGCGAAGGGAGGCAGTCGCCTTGTGAAAATACACGTACCTACATTTCAGAAGAAATTATTTCGCACGTCTGCTTTCCGTAAATAAGATACAATTTGTCAACGGAATCCCTCCCGTTTGACGTCTCAGTGTGACGTGTACCAGCAAACAGTCAAATCTTCACGGTAGTACATGTATCCCATTGAAGTCGTATTCAAGATACATTGCTTCCAGGCATCAATTATCATATCATTTCAAGATTTCTCATTCTGAATGCTCTCAGTTCAATTATTTGTTCCGGTATTGTGAGAATTCGCTTTCATTCACCATCGCTGCTCAGGGATGAAAGAACTACTCCAAAAAGGCAGGAAATTTATACTCACAGGTTTGTGCAGTGTGAATGTTACGCGAAGTACATACAAATACATCGAATTAGATGCGATTGTGCAAGGCAGGTACAGAGGTGGGAAATTTGCATTTATGTGCAATATGACCGTAGGTACAGTGTATACATACACGAATATATCGAATTAGACGTGATTGTGGGAGGCAAGTACATACTTACAGGTTGCACACACCGAGTCGTCGGCACGTAGTCAAATATCCGAAAGAATTCTCGCTTTCACAGGGCCCGGAAGGTTTTGTTTATCGCAACCGCTGTTTGCCCGAACCATTAGGTATCACAAACATTTGCGCTCTTCTGCGGTGGCAACGAAATTTACATGTTTACCAAGCGAATTGTATTCCGCAGGGAATCTGATTCTTATAGCTCAGCTACGGGCCAAGCTTATTTCTGGTATTCTTACACCAATCTTACACGGCAAAGCCGTAGAATCAAATTTCGCACGAGATAAGGTAAATATTTGTCGGAGTGTACGGAAGACTGGAACGCGTCATGTCAGGTAAACGGGGTGAAAGCAGCGTTAATCTCAAACGTCAGAGAAAGATGCGAAACTTGACTCTCGCTGTTTGACAAACTGATTTTGCGGGAAGGAAAACAAGCGGGAGACCAACTTTATGCTTCCTGGGAAAATCGGGAGACCAGACTACTCTTATTATGTATCTTATTACCTACCACTCATTCGAACTTTCATGTCCTAGGGTACCCTTTACTACACCCAATACCAAATTCCAAAAGTTTGTAACGAATCTAACCAAAACTTCTGAATCACTTTGTCACATAGTTATACGTGGCTCAAATTCTGTCACGGCATAATTGCACGCAAGTATACCCGTACTAGTTGATCATGTATATTTTCTACGATCCAGGGAATCTCGAATATGTTGTTATCATATTTTATGAAACATTACAGCGTCTCTTTGCCTCTATAATACGTCTACGCCTCTCGAGTCTCTTGGGCTTTTGCAAAGTTGCGATGGCAGCATCTTGTCCACTGAGATAAAAAAGCAAGAAAACACACTTTGACTATGTAATCTGCGTGAATTTTCTTCTTATTTTAACCCAAATAATAAATATTCAGGAAGAATTCTCTGGTTTTCGGCAAAAGAAAAAAATGAAATAAATAAAAAATAAAATAAAATGGGTTCGCTCTTTTATGCGAGACGCGTGTTGCTGTCTTGAATCAAGTTGGGCAGAGCTTTACTGCGACGTGTTAAGTTTCGTTTTAGGCCGGCGCCTCGGCATGGGTCTACGGACTTTTTCCACTGATATGATCTTTGAATTGTTCAGAGGGCACGTACGAGGGAATTCTATTTCTGCGGCCAGTTTTTCGTTTTCCATGAGACAATATAATATTTGGTTCTTCGGTGGATTTTTCGAGCGAATAATTTATTCTCAAATCTATCAGCGATGAAGTTCGCTAAGCTAACAAATAATTAAAATCAATACAAACGATTTTCGATGGGTAACGATAACAATTTAACAAACTCGCGTATAAGTTATGAAATTCTCGTTAGGTAGTTTGGGTTGAAATCGGTGAAGCATGAAAGGAGCGGGCGAGAGACAGCAAATCGAAATCAACGGTTTCAAATAAACTTTGAAATTAATTTCCATATAACAACTTGCCACGAATTTGTTCAATCGTCATTTGCGTAGAATTAATCGCAGAAATGTATAAAGATAAACAAAAGTCCTCCAGGCTCTGGTTTAAAGATAACGGGGAGGACGACAGAAAGACTTAAGCTTGACGTTTAAACAACGCAGTAGCTCTATGTCAAAAAGTCTAAATGGCTTTAGCTTTCGCGGATAAATATTAGCCTATGGTATAAGGTATCCCTGAGGTAGGTAAGTACATACATATATATATATATATCTATATCTATATCTATATATACATATAGTTATAGCGTTGTGCCGTCTTCTTCGGTCTGAATCGATGCGAAAGAAGCTAGGCGCTCGCTACAAGATGAATGGGAACTGCCACGCGAGTTTCTAAGAAAAACATTATCCTGACGAATGGCGGGAAAAAATGTTTAAACCCTGAATACTAAGTCCTGCTTAAACATGATCTATACCTACCCTCAGTTTCTCTCATCTTTCTTTCTTCCCTTTCCTTACCTTTCGTCTTCTTTCTCTACCCCACCTCCCCGCCTCTTACCCCTTTTCTTTCTTGTGAGACAAACCTGACAAAAGGTACGGAACCTTCGCACGTCAAATATTATCCAATTTTTATAGCCACCTCATTTTTCATCAAGAATCACCAACGAAGGGATTGACATTAACCGTCAACTTTTGACAACCTATTTTGTATTGTCTCACAAGCGAAGAGCTCATCTGATAATTCACCGATTACAAGATTTGTGCAAATAGGTATATTTGCTAACCCAATTCAACGAGCGAATTCCTCGCTCAAAATCAAACAGTCTCTGCCATACCGAAGAGAAATTATCAAACTTCCATCAAGACAGTATATTGCTTTTAAACAACACGATCGTAGACAGTAATTCTTTCGCAAATTTCTTCAGTCGTGTAAAAGCAAGATGTCAGTATGAGATCGGAGGCAAATGTCAGACGAGGCCATGTGGCAACTGCGAATGTCCTCAATCTACATCATGATTGAATGACATGTCAAATAATGGAGGACCAATCTAGAAAAGCCTTGCTATTGGTATAAATGGCAGGTAGATTCGGTCCCGTCTAGTCAGGGCGATATTTCAAACAAAGTGGCGCGCGAGCGACTCTTGGGGGCGTCGAGGGCGTCGAGACGTTCAAGTCGAGATTCCCTCCGACACACCACCTATATGCTAGTCCGCTTTTGCGCCTCGCCCAGGGCCCTGAGGGAACGATTAAATTGATCGTTTTATGGAACTGGCCTTGTTACTCGATCCCGAAGGACCGCTAACCAGTTTGTATATCTGGTGCAGTTCAATGGCGCATTCAAAGGAAGTCATACGTTATCCGAAAAATATTCCCTAATCTCTGATAGATCGCATGCACTTTGTTAATCGACATGATTTTCCAAAATCTGTTCCCAAATCAAACAAGGAATCAATGGATAATAATTTATCACTGGATTCGAACCAATGGCTAAGAATAAGTACACTGGGTCATCGCATGTAGATAAGTACTTCAGTTATATCAAAGGGTACCTCGGTGTTCGTCGAAGTGCGAATTTGGCATGATGAATTGAACCGAAAGCGTCTGACAATCTGCTCAACTTAGAGTTCCAAGTTTTCGTGATTCTTGGCTGAGTGAATCCTAGACAAGAAGCTTGAATAAGTTCCAAACGCTTACCGCTGCTCTATGAGGACACCAGGCGAATTCGCAGAGTTGAAAACGTCGTCTACCTTATAGCCAAAGCGTTTTAGTCGATCGACTACTGCCGGAGAAAATGAGGAAGGTGAGAGAGATCCTGGGTATTGCATGGGGAAATATCCTCGCTAAAAGTTATCACCCACACATCGGTGAAGCATTGCACGATAAGGAAGCACGGGAACATGAATCCACGTTCGGAGTCTATATTATGAAGAAAAGTTTTTCCCCGTATTCGGGAAACACGACCGTGCCGCAAAAGGGCGTTCACAGTCATCGATAAATCGTCAAAACTGGCCCAACCATCACGTTAGGTGACTCTTCATCATGGAACTCTCTGACTTGGAGATGTATTACTTCAGCTTATTGCTAGCGTCGGGGTCAGACTTACAATATGGAAGCTAACTGGCCCTATATTCCATCGAAACAAAGATTGCATTGGCTGCTGAAACTTTATAGGAATATGAGCTTGTATTTGCTAAACGTTTGTATTAGCAATACGAATGTTTTGATTGTTTGCCAATTCCGGAAGAGCGTAATATCGCGTTGCTATGGCTTTTCTATTCGCTGTGTTGAATTTTATATCCAGAGGTGATCATAATTCGGAATATTATCTAGAGTGTAGAATGTTGTGATTGCGATGCGAAGCTTTGTGGGAAAGTTTTCCAGTGTCTGGGTAGCATGTATCATTTCCGTTCTACGATAAATCTCAGCTCAACTAATTTATATCTTGCTATGCAATACTCGAGTTCTGCTTTATTTAGTGTGAACCAAAGCATTTCTCTTCTTGGAACGTGCCGTACTGCTGATAGGTATCTACTTTTATGTACGTTATCTATACTGACAGGTACGGAAAGCATACATCAGGATAAGGGAACTTCGGTCAAACTTTCAATTTCAAAGATCCTGAGATTCGGAATAATTTAGTATTCAATAATTACTCGTGCTCCAGATGCTCTTAGGTTTGTGTTTTAATCAGTGCCGCAAGGACGAGTGTATATTCGACGATCTTATGATTGACAAGAAACTATACAGCTTCTGTTTTTTACCTAGGAAACATTAATACGATTAAGACTAGGCAGAAGACTCCGGTACGAATACAGATTAATCAAGGAATAATACAAAATTCCTTCTGATCACCGAACTTATAGGTTCTTCTATATTCTAGTTCCAGAAGCGCCTAGGTAGCCATGGGGAATGATTGGAAAACTTTAACTTGTACCGAACGGATACTGATTTAAGGAAGTTATTTCTATGCTCTTTGCGCTGTTACCTTGCTAATCAGAAATCAGCCTCTGTATTTACACACTTTGAGTCCTTAAACCTGGATATTCAAAGGCTAATAAAACCTGGCTATGCAATTCTCTGCTAAATCCTGGTACATTCCAAGAAATTTTGGTCATGAAAGATTGCTGAAAACCGGAGTTAGTCATTTCCCCAAAAACCGTTCCGAGGTGAAAATAAATGAAGGTATTCATTCTAGTTCTGGATTCGGCAACTAATCGCTTTGATATTTTCTATTCACTGCGCCGAACGCGAGAAATTACGTTGAATAAACACAGGTAGGAAAATAGGACATTTTTGTACATACACTTTGTTATGTATCGTGTCACACGCCGACACCGTCCTTGTGTGACTAGTATTTGTTTTAATAGTAGGTTGTTGGGATAAAAAAATGACTGATTGAAAGTTGCTATTGACAACAAGATTGAAATATATTATTGCAAACAAAACTTAACATTAGTTACAAGTAAATGAATAAGAAAAGAGTATTTTGAATTGAATGATGTTTAACGGATTAGCGACGGAATAAGAGTAGAGTAGTGTGTTTTAAGTTGAAGATTCGAGACTAGACTGACTAAAGGTCGGAGTTAATTTTTGGTGGTTGGCGTTAGTGGGAGTGGAAAGAAAAAATGAGTAAGGGTAGGAAATTGTTAATTTGTGTTGATTGGCTGAATTAGGTGAGTGGGAGATTTGTTTAAATGTGAGGATTGGTCAGGAGATTTTAGAGTGGGAGTTTGGGGGTTGGAGTTAGGTTTGTTTAAACATTTTGTTTCTTGGAAGGACAATGTGGAGGAGAAGTAAAGGTTCGAGGCGCTACGTGCTTAAACAATAGAGCTAAAACATACGGAATTTCCAAAAAAGGTTATAAAGTAGAAAGTAACGGGAAAGTTGAAGTCTTTGAGGTCTCTACATTTGGTCGCCAAATGTTCCAAACCTATGCGTCACGGTTTTATTGCTGCTTGCTTAAGGGTACTAGTCGCGTTTTTGACCCTTAGCTCGCGGTACCTGAAGTAAACTCAGAAACTGCAAATATTGAATAAATATCTAAATTATGTCTAGCGTGGTTTGGCACGCAACATGCTCCCCTGTGGAGAAGGCTACTGATCAAGGAGTATACATGTCAGAGTATCAACTAATTATCCTATCTTTGCTATAATGTGACTTAATGATTACTTAATACGGTTCTAAACGATTTGATCCTATTGGATATAGGTGAGTATGCTAATAATTGTCCTTGCAATATCTTATGCTATTCATTGTCTTTTGGTAAGGGGGCTAATTTTTTGACACTGCGCACAAATGCACTGTTTGCCGTCTTGATTTTAACTGTTCGGATGATTCCGTCGGAACCTGGATATACTTCGATTACCCGGCCTAAGGTCCAACGTAAGGGTGGTAAATTATCGTCCTTGACGACCACCACTGACCCTTGTTGAATAGTGTGGGCCCCCTTTGCCCACCGATGACGAATGTTTAATTCGTTTAAGTATTCCTTCCGCCATCGGTCCCAGAAATGCTGTTTTACCTTCTGTAGATGTTGCCATGCTGACAACCGATTGGAAGGAGTGGCCCTGAAGTCTCGTTCAGGTATACTTGTTAAGGTTTCACCAATAATAAAGTGCGCGGGAGTGAGGACAAGGAAATCATTGGGATCAGACGATAGAGGTGTGAGAGGTCTGGAATTTAGAATAGCCTCGATCTCGATGACAAAGGTATTAAATTGTTCGAACGTGAATAGTTCATTGCCAACGACGCGTTTTAGATGGTGTTTAAATGATTTTACTGCTGATTCCCAGATTCCACCAAAATGTGGAGAAAGCGGTGGTATGAATTTCCATTCAATGCCCTTTTCGGTTAGGCATCTGTTGATTTGATCATTGAATTGATCTTCTCTAAATAGAGCGTATAGCTCATCCAAATCGTTTTTCGCACCCTTGAAGTTCGATCCGTTGTCTGAATATATTGAGTTGCACCGGCCTCTTCTGCTGATGAATCTGTTTAGTGCCGCAAGAAACCCTTCTGTAGTCATGTCGCTGACTACTTCCAAATGTACCGCCTTGACTGATAAACAAGTAAATACGGCTACATAAACCTTTATTCGATTTCGGTTTCTTAGTTTCTTTTCTTTAATATAGAATGGGCCGCAATAATCGACTCCGGTATTCAAGAAAGGTCGGGCCGCGGTTACACGAACCCTCGGTAGGTTGCCCATCAGGTAGTCAGGAAATGTCGGATTAACGCGGAAACAGGTAGTGCATCGCCGAATGATCTTCCTGACCTGGTTGCGTCCGTCAATGGGCCAGTAATTGGTTCTTAGATTATATAATGTGGCTTGTACGCCGGTATGATGATTCGTTTCGTGTTCGTTTCGGATGATCAAATCTGTGATATGATGTCCCTTCGGAAGAATCATAGGATGTTGTTCGTTGTAAGTAACGTTCGCTAGTTGAATACGTCCACCGACTCGAAGAATGCCTTCGGCATCTAGAAAAGGGTTTAAAGATAGAAGACGACTCTTGCTAGGTAAGGGCTTACCCGTGAGACACGCTTGTATTTCCTCGGAAAATGCCGTAGCTTGTGTCATTTTAATTATGTGTCGGTTCGCAATGTTTAGTTCCGAGACAGTTAGGTTTATGCCTTCCGAACGATGTTTAAAGCGTAAGCAATATGCTACGATTCGACGTAGTTTATTTATTGACGAATATCTTTCCAGGAGCTTGAAGTCTTCCTTCCGACTGGTAGCTAAGCACGTTGTTTTCCGTTCTTCTGGATCATCCTTGGGTGTAGAAATGGTAAAGCTCGGCCAGACTGCTTCGTCTTGTTTGAGCCAAGATGGGCCCTCTTTCCAGTTTTTATTTTGCAGGAATTTTTGAGGCAGCTCACCTCGTGTCAAGAGGTCAGCTGGATTATCGTGCGTGGGAACATATCTCCAGTTCCTCACCTCCGTTTTGTTTTGTATTTCCATCACTCGATTGGCTGCAAAAATCTTCAATGACTGCGGTGTGGTTTTATTTATCCAATAGAGTACGATACGAGAGTCGGACCAAAAGATGGCTTTATCTATGGGAATCTGAATGGCATTCAATATGGTTTGATAAAGTGTTGAAAGTAAGACTGCACCGCACAATTCTAATCGATCGATGGTTAGTGATGGAGATCCCTTTTTCTTGACAGAATCTCGTTTGCTGATTGGTGCTACTCGTGACTTCGAGCACAGCAATCGTGTGTGTACGTTTCCCTCTTCGTCCGTTGACCTGAGGTAGATGCAAGCTCCGTATGCTCTTAAACTGGCATCGCAGAAGCCGTGTAATTGTATTCCTGTATTTGGTTGAAGTATCACCTTTCTGTCAAACGTCATTTCGTTGAGCAGTGGTAACTGCGACGTGTATTTGCACCACTCGGTGTAAATGGATTGAGGAACTGACTCGTCCCAGGTTAGTTTCGCTCTCCAGAGTTCTTGAATTAATAGTTTTGCCGTAACGATGATCGGTTGTAAAAGACCTAATGGGTCGAAGATTTTGGCGATTTCAGAAAACATTTTTCGTTTAGTGGTATTGTAGCCAGCGTCTATCGGCTTAACCGTGTATATTATCGAGTCCAGCGAAGAGTTCCAATGCACTCCTAGAGTTTTCAGTGTGGCATCATCGCTCCCCTGGAGCTGAAGGTTGACATGGCTATTAGGAAGTCCATGTAATAGCCTTGTTGAATTCGACGCGCATTGTCGTAGATTAAATCCACCTGCCTTTAATATGCCGATAAGTTCATCGCGCAACTGGACTGCTTCTTCGATTGTATCGGCGCCGGTTAATGCATCGTCTACGTATAAATCTCTTTTTAAAATCGTTGCCGCCCTTGGAAACCTATGTCCCTCGTCATCGGCCAGTTTGTGAAGACATCTGGTGGCTAGGTACGGGGCTGGTGCTAATCCAAAGGTAACGGTATTCAACTCGTACGTTGTGGGTATGAACATTCCTTCGTCATACCACAAGATTCTTTGGTATTTTCGATCTTCTTCCCGAATCTCGATCTGTCTGTACATTTTCTCGATGTCTCCGGTAAGTACAAATTTGTGTAGGCGAAATCGAAGCAGGAGCGAGAATATATCATCCTGGATAGTTGGGCCCACCATGAGGGCATCGTTGAGGGATACACCTGTGGTTGACGGGGCTGACCCATCGAATACTACCCGGACCTTCGTTGTGAGGCTAGTGGCCTTGATTACGGCGTGATGCGGTAAATAAAATCCCTCGTGGAGATCGCCGCTTGCCTTCCGCATGTGTCCTAATTCCTTATATTCGTTCATAACGCGAATATATTGTTGTTTCAAGTCTGGTTCCCTCTTGAACTTCCGTTCGAGAGATTCCAGCCGCTTCAGTGCAGTATGCCGTGATGCACCTAGTTGCGTCTGTTTGTCGTTGAAGGGCAGAGCGACGATATATCGCCCTTCATTGTTTCGAGTTACATGGTCGAGGAAGTGAGCTTCGCAATTCGTTTCTTCCATCGACATTCGATTGTCGGTTGAGCAGTCTTCTATTTCCCAAAAGCGCGAGATATCTGCTTCGATGCTCGTTGAGTAGCATGTTGATTCTTCGGGAGTCTTCCAACGATGAGAGAGCGGTTTGGGCACCTTGGCTACCCTTGCGTCGCCTCCTATGACCCATCCGAATAAAGTTTTCTGTAAATACAGTTCTGGTTCGTTGTCCCGGGACAGTTTGATTTGTCCGATGCTTAATAGGGATAACGCTGTACCTGTACCTATTAACATCTGCACTGGGGCTGGTTTATGAAATTCCGGATCTGCCAGGACTATGTTTGACGGTATATTAATTGATTTACGATCGATTTGAACGCTGGGTACCTGATTGGAGATTTGAGGCACCGTCAAAAAAGTTAGTGTTTTCCGATGTTGATTGAATCGTGATTGAATCGTAGCATTAACGTACCCCTTACTGGTTGTAGATGTATTGTTTAGGGCCCTAATGCTAATTGGATGTTCCGTGGTGACTAGGCCTAGAGCGGCCGCAAATTCAACCGTCATAAAATTATCCATGGAGCAGGTATCAATCAGAGTTCGGCATGAAGTTAAGTTTCCGCGAGTGTCCGTTACGTGAATTGTTGCGGTTACCATGAGTGAGCTGGTTTTTGTATTGATTATGAATGATTGTGCGACCGGCTGAGGAATGGTGACCGGCCCTTGTGACTGTCATGCCGCTGATTGTGACGATTCTCTTGGTTGGGTCAAATGTAACAAGGTGTGATGCAATTTGTTGCACGTCTTACACCGTCTCTCGGACCTGCAGGCCTTTGTCTTGTGATTCGACCTGAGGCAATTGAGGCACAGTTCTGCGGATTGAACTGCCTTTATTCGCTCATCTACCGAGATCTCCTTTAATTTTGGACAGAATGCCGTGTAATGAGCTTCCTTGCACAATTCGCATTGTGATTGATGAGTCTGATTGGTGTTTGAGACCAGGTAGGTTTGTCGTTGACCGTTGCGGGACTTACCTGGACCCTTCGTTTTATTGTCCTGTTTTGTCGTTTGTTTGGAGTCGTCGTGATGTGACGTAGACTTCCGCGTATCAGAACAATTGGCTCGTTTAGCCAAAAAGTCCAGTAGACTTGTATATGCAGGTAATTTATTATCTGCTAGGGTCAACTCCCATTGATAGGCAGTACCCTTGTTGATTTTGGATAAGAGTAGGCTGATGATGCATGCGTCCCAGCCACTCACGGGTTGATCTAAACTCTTTAGCGACCGTAATTGCTGCCGAAAAGTGTCTACCAGGTCGTCTAAAGCTTCCGCAGTATCCTTTTGCAATGTGGGATAGTCCTGCAGAATTGCCCAGTGTCGTAAAATTGCCTTCCTGTCGTTATCATATTTGGACGTGAGAAGATCCCATGCGTCCTTGTAACTATTGTCAGTAGTTTCCAAGGCTTCTATAGTTCGAGCTGCCTTACCCGATACGGCTGATTGAAGGTATTCGAATTTGTCTGCCGACGATAACCCTTCGTTTTTATCGATCATGGACAAAAATCGCGATTTGAATGTAGCCCAGTTTTCAATTTGACCATCGAATTTGGGCGGAATGAGGTCAGGTAGTTTTCGCGTAGGTAGCCTTGGTGGCATTGTAACTGTGATAGGCGATGCGGTTGACCGTTCGCTGGGTTCGTTAATTATGATTCCCGCTGCTGGGGCCGATTTTCGAAGAAGTCCTCTTGCCTTAGCAATACCGTCATAGTAGCTTTCCTCGATTTCTATTCTTTTTTCGATGTGATTTTCATTCGGCTCCACATCCTCTAATGTTTTTTGTACTTCCTTGAATTCTTGGAAGTATTGGTTGATTGACTCTACTCGTGTTTGAATGCGATCGTAATCGGGATCGGCTTCGTGTTGAATTAGGAAGGTTTTGAAGTTGGTGAGTTGAGCCTTAATTGTTTTACGTCGCAGCTTGCAGCTAGCGATTGTGTTTGCGAGTTCTTCATCGGCCATTATGATGGAATGGAAGGAACTATTCAAGGATTCCAGTATTTTAAGAGTATGAGGATGAGGATGCGCTGATTATAATTGGTTACTAGATTAACAAGCTTACCTTGAGAATGATGAGTGAGTAGTTTCGACCGAAGATCCGTCGGACGTTGGTTGATGATTCGATTGGTACCCAGTGATGTAGTCACGAGTCCGATTTGATGTTTCGTTTATTACTGGATGGTTTTGCAGCGTACTGCGTGTTGGTTGGTTTGATGATTTGGTTTCGGCAGCGTACTGCGCGTTGGTTTGTTTTATGATTTGGTTTCGGCAGCGTACTGCGCGTTGGTTTGTTTTATCCAGCGACTGCGTGCTGGATTGTTTGATGGTTTTGAGTCTGCAGCGTACTGCACGTTGTTTCGATTAAGATTGGTTTGTCCAGCGACTGCGTGCTGGTTTGTTTGATTCTGCAGCGTACTGCAGGAGTCTGTCCACTTAAACTGCACTGAATACGTTTTAAGAGTTCGATTTGTGAGACATGAGTTTATCCGTAAGTCGCTATCCGGCTCGAAGGACCAAAAAATGTTATGTATCGTGTCACACGCCGACACCGTCCTTGTGTGACTAGTATTTGTTTTAATAGTAGGTTGTTGGGATAAAAAAATGACTGATTGAAAGTTGCTATTGACAACAAGATTGAAATATATTATTGCAAACAAAACTTAACATTAGTTACAAGTAAATGAATAAGAAAAGAGTATTTTGAATTGAATGATGTTTAACGGATTAGCGACGGAATAAGAGTAGAGTAGTGTGTTTTAAGTTGAAGATTCGAGACTAGACTGACTAAAGGTCGGAGTTAATTTTTGGTGGTTGGCGTTAGTGGGAGTGGAAAGAAAAAATGAGTAAGGGTAGGAAATTGTTAATTTGTGTTGATTGGCTGAATTAGGTGAGTGGGAGATTTGTTTAAATGTGAGGATTGGTCAGGAGATTTTAGAGTGGGAGTTTGGGGGTTGGAGTTAGGTTTGTTTAAACATTTTGTTTCTTGGAAGGACAATGTGGAGGAGAAGTAAAGGTTCGAGGCGCTACGTGCTTAAACAATAGAGCTAAAACATACGGAATTTCCAAAAAAGGTTATAAAGTAGAAAGTAACGGGAAAGTTGAAGTCTTTGAGGTCTCTACATTTGGTCGCCAAATGTTCCAAACCTATGCGTCACGGTTTTATTGCTGCTTGCTTAAGGGTACTAGTCGCGTTTTTGACCCTTAGCTCGCGGTACCTGAAGTAAACTCAGAAACTGCAAATATTGAATAAATATCTAAATTATGTCTAGCGTGGTTTGGCACGCAACACACTTGAGGTCTACTACCATCGAGATGTGAAATGTCAGGTATAATATTTGCTTTTCGGCATCCCGTTATTCAATGTATCCCGTCTGCAATAAAACTTCCCTCTCCACGTTATTAGTGCTTGATTGATTGTACGACACAGCATCCCTTGACATTATTTATAAATTTTTACCCCCCAAGCCCGAAAAAAAATTCTCTGTGAATACATCGCTACACGTTTCTCACTGACATTTGGCCGGAAATGTGAAAGATCGATTGAAACTCATGCACAATAAAATATACCCGGTATAGGAGTTTGGAAATTGACATCGTGTATCATAATTGTCAGCAGATCGCTGTGGATACAAATTTTACAAGATTAGTTATGATGGTGCGGTTTCTACATTTAAAATGAAAAGTCAACTGCGCGGAGAATAGATAAAACTTGTAGATATGAAAATTGAAAAATGTTTCCTTGACATAAGTTAGAAGTAAACTTCAATAAATATTTAAAATCGTCGTTTTCTGAGCCACGTCACGTTCGACGATCTTCTGAATTTGCACATATTTCGAGCCTTCGGAAAAACTTTGGCAATTAAAATTTCATAGGATATAAAGATTCCTGTTCTGCTTTAAGGAGGAGTAGGTATTCCTGTTATCTTTTATAAAATTTCTGAACACGCAAAGAGCTGATATCTCATTGTAGGGATTAAGAAAGTTGTCGGTTATGGATAATGTACGATCAATAATATAAATTTTATGTTAAATGGAAGCCCGCCAGTTGACTTATGTTTACTGAATAGGCTGAGTGAAAAAGTCGAGCTCCCCACTTGGAATATACATTTCTTTCATCCGGGTAATGAAATAAGTTCATTTCGTAGGCATTTGTATTCATAAAGGATCCAGAAGAGTTAGATAAAAATTGTGTTCTAATAAATCGAGTAGACTTGAAATTTATAACTGTAGCCAGTTCCGAATTTCATTTCGCACGCAATGTCTGCCGTGGAATATAGCGGCGGATATTGTGGATAGCCAAGTAAGCACTGTAGCTCATATCTCCCTACTTCAGGAAAGATAACATTCTGGGGATATTGTTTCTTTTTAAACGCCTCAAAATTGCGTACCCGACCAGACCTCCCTCTGAAGCCAGATTGAAAAGCTGCGATATTGGATGGATATTGAAAAAGGAACGGCTCACTTACTTACTTACGACTTACCACAAGGAATTGCAGCGCAAAAAGAGGGAAACCTACTCTGCACTATCCGGAGTTATGTCGATCCCTACAGTTTCATTGGACTCAGTTTCCTCTGGCAAAAGCAGCGGATGTCTGGATGACTATAAGAGCACGTGGTTTCATCAACGTAAAACACTGATAACACCGATTACTCGAATTATTAGTAAAGATTTATCTCATTGCCAGTCAATGCGACTTTGAAAAAAGTTTTTGATAAAAATGCTTCGACGTAAAATTGAGCGAGACGTATGTATTGCGAAACTCTTTACTGTCGTGAATATTCATGAGAATATCCTTTTTTTAATCTGGGACGAACCACGAGTTACTGACTGCACTTCCATTTCGAACAGAACAAATTGAATACATTCTGTTGTATACAAATTCAGACACTGGTAACGGCTGCTCGAATGTCCCAGCAAACTTACGCATTTGCACGCTGTTTGCATGATATATTTAATTACTGACTGACGGGATCCAAACGAAGGCTAAATGAAATTGTATCAACATTTGCATGACTGGTATTGGCTTCATTTGATTCACCGTGTTTACGTTTGAAAAAAATCGATTCTCCTCCTACTTACCTCTACCGGTTTCAAAAACCACAAATTTTACCTCTCCAAACGCACTTTCAGAAAGTCACTATTAGTGCATCGAACAGCAAACAACATACGCATATGTTTCGTATTCAGCTTCCATCAGGATTCAGTAAAACCGAGTATAAACCACGAAACGGAATGAGCTGCTGTCATGTCAGTAGAGCTGCAATAATTATTCGTCATTCGCGAGTGCAGCATTTCGCTTACCCGTAGATTAATATTCAAATTAATGAGATTACATTATCCCTCGAATACCCGTACGAACCCGTACTTCGGTGGGTGTTCTCTGCTCTATATTTACCATAAACTGTTGTGTTTCCAAATTCCGTAGCCCATACCAGATACGCAGACGATGTTATTCTCGTATTACCAGTATATGATACCGAGTACTGTGAGGAAAATTAACATTTTACGTACTGTGCTGCTGCAGTCAGTATAATGATGTTAATTAGGATGGAAGTTGTCACTGCATGTGATACGCCAATGATTGATTAGATTTTTTGAAGTAAAGCTCGACTTGAGCGTGTAGGATTATCGGTAACAGTTTTTGGGAAGAACAACGCGATCGTCTCGATCGGACAGAAATATTTTGCATTTTACTTCGCGAACTTGCAATTGGCTTGAGTATTTTTGAACTTGGTTTTATCGCGGTCTCTATACTCAGTTGTCACGTTCGGATATCCAATCCGCAAGCTACTCGCCAAAATACCAATCGCTCACTAAACCTATTTTCGCCCATTTTCTATATTTCTGTAACTTCCTATCATCTCAGAGTTCGCACGCTACAATCTAATCCCAACAGCCATGGCCTCAGCTTCCAACTTCTCTCCCACATTCTAACCCAATAATAACATCCGTCTTCCGCAATCCAGAGAAACGTTGTCAACGGTCACCTATAATGCACTATCAGCAGTAATACTCTGAGACTATTCATTGGCCCTTAGCGTTCTTATATCTATGTATTCTAAATCCACCGTATATTCTCCCAGCTCCAGTTTCTTTTGAGTACTTTTAAATTTATTACGAAATTCATTCTAGTTATAGAATAGTTTCACCGTATCAACTGTTAATCGTCAACTTCAATACTTCGTGTATTAACACAGAAATCAAAGTTTGAATAATTCTTAATTAATTTAAATTCTTCTAATAGTTATGAAAATCAATTCAGATATTCAAGGCATTAAACAACATCTAGACACCAGAAAGTATTCTTATTTTACCTAATCAAACAGCCAAGTCTGCGAATAGTCTCACGAGGATATGCTGAAACCACTGCAGTAATTGGGTCACCCTGCACCCTATAAGCTCATATACTTGCTATAAAATCGATAGATGCAATTCAGACTGGTTTTCGACTAGGAGTTAAGAATGTATGGTCTATTATGGTGATTTTGAATTTTTTTAGTTTTTTTTTTTTAAAAACGCATGTTACGACTGCATCATGCGTAATTCTAATTCGATAGATTGGAATCCAGAATGTTTAATGAAATTTGGTAAGTTTTCTTAACGGGTTTGGTACGAGATTGCTGAAAAGAGCATCATTTGACTTTAGCTTGTTACCCGAAGCACGACTTACAGTGGGGACGACATTGTTGTCTGAACTTGTACCTAATGAAGATTTGTTAAACCAACAAGATATAGAGCAGAGCTGGGATCAATAGCAAGATCATACGACGTTGGAACGTCACATATCAGAATTCCAAGTCTGGGAACTTGACATCTCCAATATCAAAGCTGATATGTTAATAATTGCTTGCAAATTGTATAGTAGGGAGTGTCTATCAATTTCTTAGTAATCAATTCAATTCGATGAAATAATTTTTGGTAATGCTCAGACCAACCGGTTAGAAATTAAACGTGTTAATTGAAAATACAGCACGAATGCTCCTCGCTCGAACGGGGTGGGTTTTACGGTCACAGATTGACGACTGTGGGAGAAAGTTATTTCACGGAGGACAAGCTCTGAGCTGAAGATTTAAAACCATAGCCCTTCCCTAACCCTCGTAAATCAATTTCGGTCTTTATACTGTCATCTATGGGCTATGGCTCTACCACGTGCAACCAAAATGAATTCAGCTCGTGAAAAATAAATTGAACCAAAGGTCTCACGGTTCGGAATAGCAAGAACTGATTTATACGACAATTTTGCGACGCACGAATCTTCATCAGTGTTAAAATACCAGAGGCAAATGACCCCGCACCAAATTTGAAAGAGTGATTTTTAATTAATTTTTAATTAATAAAAATTGATGCGAAAAAATATGTACCTAGATCAGATTTGAATATTATATGAGGGATCGATTAGCAGCAGAATTTCACGTGAATTTTATGAGACTAATTAGCAATAATCTCATTGGAGAAGATATACCCACTCAAATATAATATATATAGACACAGAGCTGGAGCTTTCGCGAACTGCAGACTGCACCGAAATTAAATTACAAATATTATGGACCGGTGAAAGTGAGTCTTCTCTCGAGAGAGTCTAGTAGAAGGAACGCGTAGTTCATATTCATGGTGATTGCCACCCTCGATGCGAGGGATGCCAACCGTAGTTTATAATTAATTCATTGGATTAAAGTTTACGTCATGTTCATAGTATGTATTATCCACGTCTTCGGAGCTTCTCCCAGCATCGTAATCTCCGATGCAGTATATGATATCCACTACACGGGGAGATGGGGCGAGTCCAAAGTTTCAGACTCTTTATTCAAATTAAATCATTGACATTCCGGAGTGTAGAGGGACGTAGTTAATAATTCTAATTAGTTTCTGCTAATGATCATTGGTCCCTGCCAACTCGACGCGAGAGAAGTATGTTTGATCTTTGCCCCCTGCGAGTTGCAAACTGTTTTATTCCTGGCTTGAAGTGCACCTCGATCGATATTGGATAGAAATTCTTGTCGTTCATTAAGAAATTCCAGTAGACAGCGATACTTAAGTAGATGGCTCGTACCCATCTGTTCAAAGTTTCATTGCGATTCACTATTGCCTCGATCTGAACTTACAGTTATCTATACGTCCTTCGATGAGTGAGAGAAGAAACTGCTTTGGATGAGATAAATAAGTGGACGTAAGATTATAACGAATGCTGTTGGATTGCCAATGCGCAATGGTAACTTTCGCTAACAGTATAGAAGCAGCTTGCACTTCAAATGCTTGCGGCGAATATTAGAGGAAACTTATTTGAAAACCTTATTCTCTATTCGGACTATAGTAATATTTCATGGAAATCATTTCCTCCCGAGTTTTACCGAAGGTTTCAAATCCCCTTGCATGGTTTCAAGAAAAATGCAATTCCAGTGTCGATAGGAAGTGAAAATACTCGTGCATTTGAACAGAAAATTACACACCTTCAAAAAATGACCACATTCCATTTCTGGATATCTCTAAATCCTACAGACACTCAGAGAAATAGTAAACTTCGAAATTTTCCGTCACAAGACGCAGCTCTTCGTAGGATAAAATAAAATAAAATAAAATAAAATGATTTTCCAAAATGACGTAGGTTTTTCTATATCATATATAATTTTGTAATCATTTCGAATCTATCCATCCGCCAGTATTGTCAGTGAAGAATAAAGTATCGCTATTCCTATTTCCCGAAATAAACTCCCATGGAGATGGCCACAGAATCGAGCCCAGGTATACGTATGGACGTGTATAAATAATGTATATCCAGGTAACCCAGAAGCTGTGTGAACCGTACCTAAATAAAGCCGCTTGTCAGACAACTTCTTCGGGAACGTTTGATCCTTGAGTTCTTTGAACTACTCGAAAACGTTCTCCTACGGTATAGTAAACCCCCCGATAACTTTGACCTGGAGAACACAATAGATATTTTCATCGATTCAAGTGCCCAGCTATGGCTATCAAACTTTGGAACGTAAAATTTTACGAGGCAATAAAGGCAAAACGGTTTTTCTATGTACGATCGCCAGATACCTGCATTTCAACAGTTATTACGATCGCTTTGCTACACAGAAAAAACTAACTGTTTCGATGACGAATGGTCTACGGCCAGAGCTTTTGCGTGCCGGAATTGTTTCGTTTTAATTTCAAATCCCACGAACTTTTGGAAAACGCACAAGCATCGGCAGAGCGGACACTAATACGAAGATTATTATGGAATAAATAAATCTAGATCATTCCTCCATGAATATCGCCGGTTCGCTGATCTGTTATAAATCATCGTCAAATATATTTACTCGTACAAAAAGCGCTTTCACTTTTCAGGCGGATAACTCTGATACTCATGATCCCGTTTTTTATTCGTCTCCATTCCCTTTTCCTCCAACGCGAAAGGAAGGTAGTGAATAATTCCACGTATTTCGTCAGGATTAACTTTTTTATGCCAGGAGCACGATTTATCTGAAAGCGACGCAATGTTCTCGAAATCTTGTAGGGCTGGATCTCCAGTGCTATAAGGCGCCTGTCCATATCAACATGACATATAAAGCAATATCAAGTCGCAGAATAGTATCAAACAGTAATAATGTATGGTACGAATTTTTCCATTAAGCAAGACCAGTCTAGTAAAATTGAACTTTTCGAAATAAAAGTTTCACTGACGGCAATTTCATAGATGTATAAGACCAATATAGTAGGTGGTAACCGGATAAAGGGATGCATTGAAAATACTAGAATATCTATCAATAAATTTTCTATAATCGGCACGCTACGCTCAGTATTTTGCATGAACAGTGGAAGTATGAAATCGAGGTAGGTAAAGATATGAGTGGGTCGTAAACTGTATCTTTCATGGGTAAATGCATTCGAATTGAAACATCAAAATTTTGTTACTGGCAAGATATGAACGTGGTTCAGTTCGTTTCTGTCGTAAATATGTATGAGTATTCATTTGATCCTATTTGTTGGGTATTCAAATCCTAGGATCTATATCAGGTATACGGAATTCTAATTCCAAAAATTATCACCGCAGGATCTTACGTTCTAAAGTCCTGAGAAGTTCAGTTCTTTCTCCATGATATAGTCAAGATAAAAAATTGCTGGATGGGGTCGATCTGGATGAATACTGCTCTCGGCGGAAGGTCAAAATCAAATCAATATCTCTTTTGACTTTTGAGTTCCGGAAGTCTGATTTTCCACTAGTAGATGCAACGCATCCCTTGAAATGCGAAAATATCACGAATTTCCATAAGTCATATGTGATACAGGAAACCCAAGTTCACTCCATTTCGCGCCCAAAAGCTATCGCCAGTAGTGGATATCGTTTCTTTGTTCAATTGAAGCTGTATCAGGGGTCTAGGCAATCACGCCCACGCACACAACTGTAATATAGGCATTGATATTACGCTGATGGCAATCTCAACCCTTTTAGACGGAGAGAGCGGTGTTTACGTGGGCAGACCCTATTCGGATATTAAGCGACACAATCGCACTCCTGTTCGTGCAATAGCTGCTGTACATAGCGCATTGTATATTTGTCCATACAACGTTCGATGAAACGGTTAGTTTGCTCGCTTTCATCCCCTAAGTATTGAAAAGAGAAAGAAGAAGGCTTTTTCCAAAGACTAGCTCGGAGAGAATCGAAGGACCTGCAAGCTGATAAAATTAATTCCAACCATTGATCTCTATACTGAACGGGGTATCTCGTGTAAGATTCTTCTACCGAATCGAAGCTGTGAGGCAGCTATACTGCTTGTAGCAGATTTGTCAATTTCAATGGCAGATTCGAACAATGATACAGAAATTTCTACCAATATCTTCTGTGCACATTTTCGACGGTCGAAGCATTTTGCAAAATAATTCTGACTGTTTCTGCTGGGTTAACTAATATAATTACATAGAAGCGGGAATTATGTGTAGGTCATATGTGTGGGGCCGGATTATATGTGTTATCAAACGTGGAGGAACGAGGCTTTTCCCCGAATTTCGATCACGTTGAAAACATAGTTTGAAGCCTTTTAGCGAAATAGCTCTGGGAAGTTTCATAAACTAGAATAATTTGGAATTTACAACGCCCGCGGATGTAGAAAGTAAGTGTGATTACCTTGCCTCAGCAAAAAGGACGAAGTTCGCCAGAGCGCGGGCGTGTGGCCGGTGGCGTTGGTTCCTTCTTACCGAATTACTTTTATCATGGGATATTCAGATGCTAAGTTATGTAACGAAGTCTGAATAAATAACGAGCGGTGAAAGAGCGTTACTTTTTAAATGGGGTTTTAGCGCGCCTCACCCACGCAACGGTCAAAAAATTGGACAAATAACTAACTAATTCAACGGCAGTAAAACTAGCTGAAACTAAACGGTTAGAATTTCATCCCTCCCTGCGAGGACTTGAATTTTGCGAAATCTCACGCTGCAGAGCTGGTCTATGTATATAAAAGCCTTGCATGGTTTAGGTGTCTAACGAGGGAAAGCGCGAGCGAAGAATTAAATCGTAAATCATTGGATTTAATTAGACCTAAACTCGCTAGCTCTGCAGTAATCCGATTGGTTATGCGTTCTCTTACACCCTTATTTCTTCTCCCTAATTCCGTCTAGCCATGCTCTAGGTGTATCTCCGTATGCATTGTCATTAGTAACTCTGGGGATCCTCGAAGTTGTCGTCGGTTGGAAATTTGATCTATACCTATGCTAGGTAACAGACGTCGTCACACAATATGCTGCAATTAGGATTTAACGAGAATCCTTGCCGCATATTTCCCCACCGCTACGTGATGCCACAGTGTAATTCCGCGGAGCGGGCTGACAAGAGTTTGTTTACTTAACCACACCAAACGTAGCTAACAAGATACCAAAAACCGCTTCGTCCTTATAATATATGCGGAGTCGGTACGGCAAACCTGTCAGCAAGGAATAAATAAATTTTACTCCAAAGCGAAAAGATCTTGCACTCAGTTTTACGAACCATCCAAAATTCCACGGAAAGAATATTCAGTGTATTCAAATCTCCGACTAATATTTAAAAGGCAATAGCTAGGCAGACTTGATAATAAAATGTCTAAACTGCAGAATAGCTGTTCGGAAACAAATCAGGCATAGGTTCGTTAAAATTTGCAACACAATGCTCGATAAACGTTGGCCATAGCCGTGGCTTATGCTACTAACACTTCGATTATTGGTCAACGTTTGACCTCATTATGCGTCAATGTTTTCCAGAACATTCGCTGCTTTGTGTTGAAAATTGGTCTGCACGAAACGCCGTCATACCACCGAACGATTGCCCCTCGGTGGAGGATATGCTATTGTCAAGAGCAATTTTAGAAATGTGGAAATTTAATCCACCGACATAGTTCCGTTTGCATGTATACTATATATTTATTATATGTATACATAACGTTTGAGTATATAATAAATAAATTATTATACACCCGTGTCTGACGTGTTTCCGAATTTATTTCAGAAGCTCTGTGTATATACCCAAAACGCGACTACGAGTAAAGAGAGTCTTAGTGAAAAGCTTTGCGCGGGAGGAACTGAGTAGCATTCAAATTTACTTGGCCTTCATGACGGACGCTTGTCACTTGTCTCAAGTTAATTAATTATGTTAATTAATGGATCGACTGCTCTGTCGGAGAATTCGTTGACTGAATAGCCAGTCTACTGGCCCTGGTTCACCGGTCCAGGGTGATCTTCTTTCCTTGGGTCTGTGAGCTTCGAGCTTCTATACACACAAGGAGAAAATGTTAAAGATAAATTGTCCAAGTTTTAAGGCGGCTTATTCAGAAAGCACTTCTTAACTCTAAATAGCTGCATCATTAGCAGAGTTTGAGTTATTACGCTGTGTCTCGCGCTAGTTAAAAAGTGGATTACTGCAGATAAAGACTGCTCGCTTACGTTAGCAGTTCGCGATAAATCACTATACCGTCGTATAGTTTCATTAGCACTATCACGTTATTATCTATCGGTTCTTTAATTAGCGAGACCCGCATGCACTCGCTCTGATGAATGTCCACGACATAACGCGCATCATGCCTTTCAAAGCTGTGATAATTTATTCAGAGGGTTCGTTACACTGTCATAGTATACACTTGCTCGGCTAATTACCGCTGTTTCGTGCCATCTACGCTAAAGCTATATACGAGTAACTAAATTTCACCTAACAATGCGGACACAAAGTGCATATATTTCAAAGCATATTTTGGATAACCTCGCTAATGCACTACCAGATAAACTGATAGTGGACAAGAAACATTTTCTGGTTACTGCCTTTCGAGGTTTATATAAAGTGTACGGGAATAAACTACCATCAAATTCTATTTGAAGTCAAAGAACGTGGTCACTTTGCTTTCGACAGTTTGCAGGTCGCAAACTTAGGTTTTAGAATCTTCTTCCTTCTGTACATTTCGAACTTGATTCAAAGTTTGTAGAGCAACTACCACCCTATTTCTGTGTTTTCAGACTGGATTTAGGATTGGATAGATTTGATGACATCGCGTCTAGATGGTTCAAAGACCGCGATTTCACCTCCAGTATTCCGTTAGACACAAAATATATCGCGACGAGTGATTCAGTTGAACTGATTCAAATTCCCAAAATCAGTAAAGCTCACTTCAACCTCAAATCAATTCAATATCATCGAGCTCTGAAACACCGGAAGAATAGCCACAAAATAAGGCTTTCATATTTGAATAGACATCCAATCTGGATTTATATTAATCCGGATTTATCTGTCACTATATATTCCACCGAAAGCCACACACGTTTCATTCTCAGCCATTGTAAATAGGCGAGTCGGGCTACATGCATTTATTATTAACCCTTCGAAGCCACACCGGGGTAGTATAGTACTTCAGTCTCTGCTTGAAAACGTGGTTTTGGGCTTTCTTGGATTTTGATCTTCGGAGCTTCGTCGATCACAGATATCAGTGTTACAGGCGAATTTCTCAGATTCTGAGGTTCTGTGTTATTCACGGTACCTTTTACCACCTTAAAAGCCCATATAATTACCAGAATTATGTTCAAAATATCGGTATGTACTTCGTGTATTTTATATTTTCAACCTAATATTTCATGCAAAAATTCAAAAAATACAGGTTTCAGTCGTTCGCGTACTCCTCCTCAGTACGTCCGTTCATAGACTCCACGATCGCTCATGTGTAATAACTTGATTCATGGGTTTCAAAGAATCCTTTTTGGAAAGGTGTGTGGCCGTTATTGGAAATAGAGGACTCATATAGTCATATGCACGTGCACACCTGAGTCTATCGGCGAGTGAAGAGGTCCAATTAAAATCTACGACTGTGAAAGGGGTTGATGCCTGAAAGTAAACCTCTATCGTAAATAGGGGCATGCGGACCCAATTAGGTAAAACCCGTCGATATACGCTCATCCAAACATAATATCACTGTCCAAATCCCTTTATTCCAACGTGACCGCACGAGGTTTGGATTTCTCATTAGACTATCATATTGCTTGAGGGTTCATGGTTAGCCGAATTCAAATTATACCGGGTCTATGGGATATGCCTGGTTTTGTCTAATGATCTAGACTAAGAAGTCTTCATGGCATACATAACGTAGGATAATATAATGGATCGTGCATCTGAGAAAAGAAAAATAATACCGCGTGTTAATTTCGTTATGATTCATAGGCATTGGCAAATTTCCTCCAATTTTATTGCCTCTGAGAAATTTTCGAATAGTCAGATCCCTTCTCACATCACAAAGCCTCTGCTAACGGGAGGACAGTGACAGAGTGAGAAAAGTGAAATCGATACAGATGGCAAATAACTTACTGATGTATACGGGACTCGTGATTTTTGGCACTGTGTATAAATTCTGCAAACCGAAACCCCGATTTATTATTCCCCTACGACTACATTCATTGACTCTTTAAAAATTTCCACCGGCATCTCTGTTCGCTTTCCCATAAATTGCACTATTTTAACCAGCAAAGGAAACGTCCAAAGATAGTTTGTCCGCATCGTTTGTGATTTATTGTCGAAAGTACAAGAAACAAAGCGCAGGCACCTATCTCTTTTGTTCTGTACATTTAAGATTACTTCAGACGGGGTGAAATTTCAGCCCTTTGAAAATATCGAACTCTGGCTGCTCGTGAGTACGTTGATTTTAGGATTCGATTCTCTCCGACGCTAATCACGAGTAAGAGTGATTACAATCAAGTGTAAAATCCCAAATTGGAAGCTACTAGATACGTCTGTCCAATATCCTCTGTTTCAGGACTGAGAGAAGATAAATACCCACCCCAAAACTGAGCGAACTAACGGCCTAGTCTAGACGATCATTCTAGCACAGGTCTTCGCTAGATTTTCCGATTTTTCTTGTACTGCACCAATGCTGCAGGTATACCCATGCACTGTTCCCGCATACGCGTAACGGAATTAGTGTATCAAATAATTGCACGTAGACCATGTTGTAACATCGTCTCCATGGCGTCAGAATAGTGGAATCGGGGTATCGATCCGATGGCATTTCAGCGGTATTTTTAATTACTGATGGACAGTTGTTAGCGAAAACTGATCCGTAATGCGCTATCGATTTTCGATCCGACTGTTGTTCGATTTCCCGGTCTTTCTTTCTTGGAATACGTAAATATACCTATTCGAATATTTTGTGATGGAGATTTCATCAATTTGTGAGAGTAGGTAAAGCAGAGAAGTTCGGGTAGTTGCTAGGCTCCAGTTTTTCCCATGTAGTTTAATATTCTCTAACCCCATTGCAGTCCGCAGCTTTTTTAAGTCTGGCGTAAAAACGGGCGGATTCAGTGCGTCGATTACTAAATTCAAAGCTTCTTGATGGTTGGGTTTCGACCACGCAGTCCTAGCTATCCGTGCGAGGCATTCTATCCGTATTACAGATTCCTCCCATCCAGGATCCTCGCGCTGCCTTAGGAACGTGCTCAGGATTTCGAACCGCTGCGATCGCTTAACTGATCGTTAGCCCAACAATCCTATGATAATGGGATAGGCAGTAGGCTAATGGGGAATTTCACCATTAAGGAAATACTGCGCGCCGTGTTTCGCGAGGAAGAGCAAGCACACCGCCAGCCTCTATCGTATCTGGACACTTTATTACAGGGAATATTGCGGGCATGTATAACTTTTTGCTAGTTCAGAGTTCCACTGTTTCTCATTGACTTATAGGCGCGATGGAAATGGATACTCGACAACCCCAGAGGGACCTTTTATATGATGGATTGCGTTTGTGTAATGATCTCTCGGTTGATGTATACGTAAAGAGACGTGCGAAAGATTGTCAGAGTTTCAGTAGGAACTGATGTACTACGTTGAAAGCACCATCATTTATATTTTACGAAGCAGTAAAGGTGTAAAACGGTACGCTTTAGAAGTGACTTATAATAAACGCGTCTGTCTGGCTATCTGCCCATGGTCATACAGCTTTTCATCCGGCTATCTAGCCGCCTGGATTTTCATTCGAAATTTCAATTATTTCCAGGACTGCGGGACTGTAGTGTACTATACGTGAATTTCGAAGGAATTTTAAGTCCAGGGGAAAGCTAGCCTGCGAAACTGTTAGGGATGATGTATTTCGGGTGGATATCAAACGTTGCAACTGGTATATGAATGAAATTCTAGAATGCATTCGATTGGACGGGAAAGAGCTGAAAGCGACTCATAAATAATTCCTTTGAATTTTATTAGTACCTCTCCGCAATGAATATAGATGGACGACGCTTTGAATTATACAGGAAAATTCGTATCCTCGTTTGCTCGTGACGTAAAACTAGAGAGATGACAAAGTAATTTCAATCAGCGCAAATTCAATGACGCTAGATGAAACGTGCTCATCGGCAATCGTACATGTGCGGATGTTTAGTATCGATAGCTCGCTACATATTGTTTAATTAAATCTTTCAAACTCTTCAATCTATCGTATTCGAAGCGAATACATTTTTCGATTACATTCTCACAACGAGCTGCAATAATTTCCTACAACGAGAATTTCAGGAAACATGAATATCCGCTTTAAACCTAAGATTGAATCTCTTTTCAATAGAATTTTCCTGCCGGAATGAAAATCATGAGAATTAAAAAATGCCTGATAGATTTTTACACTTTTATATTATAACAAGTTTTTTTCTTATGCCCAGCAGTATAACTGAATTTCAAATAAACCGTCGGTATGGCTTTTGTTAAATATCCACAATTATACGTACGAAATAATTTTTCTTTGTCAGAATGAAATAGGAATTTAATTCCGAGTGAAAATATTCCGTTCACACTTTTGTGATCCCTTGCATAAATTTGGGGGGAAAACATTAATTAACCTTTCGTCGTGTTATCATGCGAAAGCCCGCGATTAATCAATGGAGCTGGGAAATTTAAGACCTAACTCTACCGTCACGGGACTCTGAAGAGCTCCTTTACTCACCACGTGTTCATAAATCCAATAGCTTGACCTCCCGTACCTAGAATCGCCATCGGAAACAGTTTATCACTGCCTCCTCGAAAGTGGTGCATTCTTGATAAAATTCCTTCAACCCGTATACGTGCCTTCAGTCAATCTGGAAGAACATCTCTTCAAACCAATTGAGATATATACGAGTGTGTTGTACGGGATGCAGTGAGTCTTCTTGTCTGCTCTTTGAATTGACTCGCTCTCGTCAAAGAATGCCTCTTGAAGAAATGTCCTTTCTGTGTAGGTAAAACTCTCACAACTCTTGAAAAGGCAATTAACTTTTCTAGAATGCAAGGCCTTTGTCAATCTTCTCAGTAACACGAGTATCACTGGCAAGAGACTCGGTGTCAAGATTCGCTACGTATTAGGTTCTAGCTCGTGCTGATTTAATTTAAAAGCTACAAGGTACCTATTGAAGTACCATCTTGCTGCTTTTCATTCGATGAACCACTTTTCCCTCGACTTTGAAGATCGCTTTTCAAACCATCAACTATTACGATTTACCCTGCGACCCTGACACTTCCATTAAGACTTCGCAAATCACGTGCCATCAACGTCACCCCGGAAGCCACTTGTAAATCACGATCTAAACTGGTCAATCCAAGACCAGAATTTCACCCCGAGGCTTAGCATAAAGCTTAGGCTAAGTAGTCCTCGTCCACAACATGGTACTCTGCTATTTCGCATTGACCATTGGCTCGCAACTATTCTCTGATTCGCAACGTCATCCGAATCTTTCCTCGGCTGATTCAGACGGTACAATTATTCGACTGGCTTTGGTGATGAAATAGTCGAACGTATCCTGCAGCGTTAGTTGCTATCACGGCATCAAGTTTCAAGCTGCAACCCCGGGTTCTCATTATAAATTATTCCGCTATTCGAAACTACTGTATACCTACATGTAGAAAACGGCGAAACAGGTAATGCAAATATGTACCCATACGGTATTACATGATCCTGTTCCAGTCGCGGTTGACATAGCTATATTCCTCTAGCGTTATAACTTTCTGTTGCTCGTAGTTAGTGGGTACATTATCAATGCAATTTTCGATGCGTTATGAGCTCGATGCGGATGGCGGTAGCCCGGGAATAAAAACGAAGCAAAGGTCGTCGAATGTTGAATAAAGTTTCGTAATATTAGGGGAGGGACACCTTCTCTGCGTCGATTTATTCTATGAATTAGAAGACGCGAAATATATAGGTGTAATATAAATAACTTCGATCTCGGGAAGACCATTTTCGAGACCCCGAATGGGTTAGGTCAGCCTTACTTCAAGATCTTCGTCTGGGAGGTAAGTATATCTATATGTATAGGTATATAGTTATATACCTATACCTAAACGCGCATCTTGCCTTAGTTCGACCTACCGGCGAGGGTCCGACTCTTATCAAATATATTACGAGGCTTAAATCCAAAGTAAAGCCTCCTCTGCTCATGCCGTTCCGACTCCCTTCGCTTCGGTGCCGATGGTGTGCTGAGGTAGGCAACTAGGAGGATCTTCCACTTACCGAGCCAATGGGTGCATTTATCTCGACATTGTCTCACAATTCACTTGGGATTCTCCTGCAGACTGACAATACCCTCAGATGCGTAAAGGACCTTCGCTTTATACTGAGTTATACCTGTAACTTGAGTTATCCTCGGCCATTCGGAAGCCGAAAGCTTCACGCTTTACCCAATTCTATTACCTACCTCTTCTTTCCACAGTTATCGATACTAATAAATATTTCCAAAGTCGAAGACCTTTCTGCGTGGAGAATTTCGCGTCGGATCAACCTGCCCTCGATCCCTAACATATTTGAATTCCATTTGGCGAGGCCAGGTTGAAATGGGGTAGCTCAAAGAATCGATAAACAAAATCCAACAAAATGAACTTTGATCAATGTCATCTTGTAAACGTTGGGAAGTTTCGACTAACGGAATTACTGTTCACCGAAGAATGGAAGTGGTCCCTGTCTAACTATAAGAATTGACAGCGTGTACGTCGAAGTCCAGCTAGAAACACGTGTCACATAGGTATGCGAAGAAACTTATTTTCTTACCGTGAAACGTCGTTCTAGCATCCCACCGCCCCAGCCGTGGCTTTCCAATGTCTCTGCATTGCGCGCTATTTCGTATGCAAACGGCAATGGTCACGTTGTGACGTCTCTGGCAACGGTTCGTTTATTAAAAAATTTCCCAATGACAGGTGACACCTGGACAACTGAAATATGGTTTTACACGCACGCAAAGCTCACGTGGCTGTTCCATGTATGATCGGCCATCGTGTTTATAGGTATTAGTACAGCAGCCTTGCGTTTGTGATATTAAATTCGGATTTCACAGAAGAGTTTGGATCTCACCTACAAACGGAAAAAGGAAAACGGAGTTTTATTCCCTTGCGAATCCCCTGGGGTGAGGATCTTGTACTGGTCAAGTTATGCAATACGTAAGGAATCCTTCACGTATAGATTCTCCGTTTCAAAATCAATATTGTCCCTTGCAGAGTCACAGCAGTCCCCAGAAACGTAATGGTGAATTCTGCAGGCGACGTCCACTTCCGGTATCTTTGAAGAATTTAGCGAAATAGACTGGATACCTTTTTCCATGATTCTTATAAACCGTTCCGTGAGCTGAAACCTCTTCAAAGTAAGCTCTGTGCATCGCGATCATTAGAACGAAAGAAAAAGATAGAAGACCTTCAATAAAATATGTGATCGTTTTACACGTTGCTGAATTTTTTCGGAATTCATATTTTCCGGAAAATTTTCATACTTTTTCCAACGGAATTACTAATTGGAAAAACTTCGCGTGGATACATTTAAATCATAGTGAATGTGAAACACAAATACCTAGTCGCGCCTCGTACTGAAACGCTATTTTGCGTTACTTTGATCTAGGAAATACAGGGTCTGTGAAGGGAAGAGCACATATACCCGACAAAAATTTTTCATAGATTGAAAAGACTAATCGGATTTGAAAATTCACCGCATTTTAGTCCTTGGCCAGAGTGCGTTTCGGGGTAGATAAACTCGCTGGTTTGCACCGCGGTTTTATGTGGGAAATTGGACGTGAGTTTCATGGCCAAAAGTAAATATACATTTGATTTCACGCACAAGGATTTTCCTTTTAATAATGAATAAATATCACGAAAACTCTGGAAGTAAGCGTGGACTGTGAGTTTTTTAAATAAATATTTGTTATTTTTCTGTTGCTTTAACCTCTTCCAATTTTACAAATATATCCGAACGCATTGGCCCGGTAACGCACTTTTAATCGTCGAAGATACAACCTGCAGTATTCAAATCTTGATCATTGACGCCGCTGAATAAGATTCAGAAAATGAGATTTGAAAATTCGAAACAAGACTGTCGAAATATCAAATGATCGAACAAAAAATATTCCCAATAGCTATGCCTATGCGAAATATAAACGCATTTCGAAATACTGAGCTTTTCGAAAAATCTTTAAAGTGTCTTTTGAATCTATTTGTTATTCGTCAAAGTAAGTGATACAGCCGAACGATGAACTTTAATGAGATGGGCGAGAAATACTTGTGGCTTCTTTGCACGCGTTTCCAGCTTCGAGCTGCGGAAGAATTTTAAGGAAAGTGCTACTAGGAGGCGATAGGGTGGCGAAAGTTTTAACTTATGTTAGAAGTTAGTGGCAACCATGAAAGTGTTTCCCCTCCTTTATGACCTGACCGCCCACCCTTAACGATTTAGTAGACTTTAACGTCCTCCACTGTATCCATGGTACACCTATACGTTCAATTTCAGGTTTCTCTCTCGCAGTCATAACTCATGGATTCGTTACCATTTTTTGACCAAGTCGAGACTTACATTTCTTCCTTTTCTCTTCTCTGTTATTTCTTTCTTGTAGGAAATCCTCAGTGATCGTGGCCTTTCCTTATCACCGGAGGTTAGACGGATTATAGAAATCGATTCGATCCCTTCATTACGCGTCAACGGGATTTGAATTCTGAAACACGAAATCGAACCGTTTATCGAAAAGCTTTTCCATTTTCATACATTGACGAGCGTTCATGACTGTAGGATAAGTCGCTGAGTTATAGTTATCGGAACAATTCGCAGTTATGGATAGATTTTTTTCTTCTTCTCTCCCTCCTCGGTTGTATTATCCGTCAATTGAACGTATCGAATCATGTGATACCTATATAGGTAGAATTTGGAGCGAGAAATTTGATCAAAGAAAAATTTCGTCGAATTGGAAGTTTTTCAAGATCGCTGATTGCCACGTCTCACCCAAGGCTATCAGCCCTGAGATTTAGGCTCCTTCCGGATTGCGAATCTAGGATCTGAGATCGGGAAAAGCTTGCATATTTCCAGTCCCCGATTTAAGTGAAAAGTAATGGAGCGGTAAAAATGAATACTATCCTTTCCGAGAGCGAGCGAACGAGGCGGTATAGGTACACAGCTGACGTAGTGTAGGAGATTTTATGTTTCCGCTTTGCGTTTTTGTCACTTTCCTCTTACTCTACCGATGGAAAATCCACCAATGAACTACTCGCCTCTCTTCGTTACACACTCTTTGGATACTTCCATCGTACCAGCTTCTGCTGCTTGTCTTCTGCTCTCTATCTTCGTTGGTTATTGTTCTTTCCTCAAAACTTCTTCTTCTTCTTCTTCTTCTCTGGTTGTATTTAACTTATCTTTATTCACGATGTATCTTACCCGAGCCTATTTTTCTACTAGTATCACAAGAGAATTGAACAAGAAGAGGGAAGGTGATAAATTTTGTTTATCTTGTAACTTGAACCTATACCCATACTTACTCATCAACATAATCTGCCCGTGTACTCAAGCACGTATACTCTCAATTAGATCGGAAATATCTTCCCGCAAGTAGAAATTTCTTTGCAGATTCTCGTCAAGTTTAATACAATAATTTTTTGTTCGTTTTCCACTAAAGTTTCTGTTAAAATTTATCCGACGATTCCCATATATCGCGAAACACATTTCACATTTGTTCGGGTTAATGGGATATGTCTCAGAGGAATTCATCTTTCCTTGTAAAATTTTAATCCGGATGGAAATACAAACTCGTGTTGAAATTTCATTTTTACTTAATATCTATCGGTTCCGTGTTCCGCGGCTGTGATATCATTTCAAAAAGTGATAGAATCTCAGACGTGTAGTTATTTTATTTCATTTTTTCAATTCTATGAAGAAAAAGGAAGACGAAGAAAGGATAATAAATAGCTACGTTGATATTGTGATCGGTATTTTTCCTTATTTTTATTTTTTCTTTTCCGTTCTTTTTCGTAACGTGCAACGAGAGGTGAGCAAAAGGAGCTGCGAGAGTGTCAGGTAGTATGAAAGGTGGTGGTGGCTTCGGCGAGGACCGTAATAAAACATTTAATAACGCCCGGAGACGAGGGCTTCCTCTGCTCCCTTACACCCGTACTCCCACTGTTCCCTTGTTTAGTCCATCTTATTTTTCCTCATCTTTCAGGAAGTATCCAACCTGATATATATACAAGCCCGTGTACATGTATACATATATATGTATTTACAAGGTATATAGACACACCCTCCCTGTACAAGTATATACGTGAAAAAAAACAGTGCTTTCGGTATCGTTGTCCGCCCCGGGCAAGAAAAGTCCTCCGTTTATTTCTTCGGGGGATCCTCTTTAGTAAGGTAATTTGAGCGTCATTGAGCTGTGACAACTTCCGGTTGTAAAAAAACTTGACTAAAATATCACAACCACCTAGTGCTAGCTCTTGTCCGTTATGTTCTGGCCACACAGCGACTTTTTCTATGTTCAGCTATTTTTCATTTTATTTTGTAATCTTTTTTTTTTGTTTTGCCAAGTTATAAGTAAACGGTTTACGACGTGGCAGAAAATGCCACCGTAATCGGGCTTCCCGGGCAGATTCCCTCCGGGATAATAAATGCTTGGCATGTCCGTCTGCGCGATAACGCAAACGATTTTACTTCCTTCTAGTTTTTAAAGTCATGCATTTTTTGGTTCATTTATTGGAATATTTCCATTGAAGAGCGTGCGACGAGCGACAAATAGCAGGACCTGATTTTCATGCTTGTAGAATCCAGATTTTTTTTAATCACACGTCGTATCCAATCCATTCCGTTTCAACATATCATACACGCTGGATGATTGTCGAGCAATATTGCAATCCGATATCGTACAAAGCGTAACTATGCGCAGTTTATCATCACGCAATGGTGTAGAAATTAATTTCAAACATAGGTAGAGGATAGTGTGAGAAACGGAAACCAACCACGTGCGACTATCCGTCAAACGAATCCATCGTTATTGCAATAAAGTACAGCGGGACTCATATGGGTTGGAAGCGAATCACGTACGCAGTATAAAATAAAAAATTCTGGCTTTATGGCGGTTGCAAGATGTTATTATTGTTATAGTATAATGTTATATCGTAGTTGGACAAAGCTATTGAGTTCTCTTTCTTCCTCACAACCAAAAGGGTCTCTGCAGCTGGTCAATTTATACAATGGCAGTCGTCTGCGGGGTAGAAGAAATATTCTTCTTCAGATTTTAAGGCTGAAGTAGATCGTGCCAATCACGTATCACCTCTCCAAGTATCTATGGAATAATCGATCCCTGTTATTCTGGGCACCGTAAAAGGTACGCTAACGAAAATTGCAAGCCTGTATACCTAACTCGTGCCGCGCATCGTTTATCGGAAAAACTTGAGCGGAGCTTCCCAATGTTATGCATAGTTTTAGCCAACTAATTAGAAAATGATTGGAATTTATTTCGAACAAGGGATTAGTGATCAGAGTTTTTCGTGTGAACGCCGCGATCTCATTGCGAAAGAATAAATTAATGATTTCGTAGGGGGTTGAGACGAAGGTTTAGATAATAGACGTGCGACGTATCGAAGCGAATACCTGCTCTGATCGTGAGCAATCAATAATAATCTGTATTCCGAAGGAATATGTGGACGTGACAATACTGTATTGATTTTAAAAAAAAAAGAAATTCATTCTCCAGGCTGGGAAAAAGAAGTTTTCTTGACGCAGTCGCACGTAAGAATTGAATAAGCCAGGGCAGAAAATACGAGATGAGATTCCCTAAGCTTTAAGTAGAATTGGGCTTGTCTCGACCTCTTAGGAGCGAAGGAAAAGCGGAATTCTCTGGGTTTAAAACGTAGCACGAAGCTCGTTGTGTGATATTTTATTCGAGTATTTCTCTTGAATTTTCACATACAGACGTGAATTGATACACAAAGCCAAGGTGTTACGATTCAGGAAAACGACAGCTAATTGTAATCGCTCGAG
This sequence comes from Rhogogaster chlorosoma, assembly GCA_944452935.1. NCBI lineage: Eukaryota > Metazoa > Arthropoda > Insecta > Hymenoptera > Tenthredinidae > Rhogogaster > Rhogogaster chlorosoma. The sequence continues at coordinate 28,860,207 of OX101797.1, forward strand.
CACACGTGCTGAAATCGTGAAACTATAACCAGGAAGTTCCTGAGCGATCAATGAAACGAGACATAGATATGCAAACTAGTCTGAGAATATTAATACCTGGTATAGGCGAAGATGCGGTGGGCTCATAACACATCCGATTAAATCAGCTTCCCGCAGTGGAAATGGTAAAATTATAATGAAATTTATTCCTCGAAGAGATCCGCAGTGAGCCTGTGCGTATCCCGGGACAGGATTAAATTGCCTTTACCTTATGAATAGACGTCGTTCGTCCTTAACGTTCGAAAATTCGTGAATTACGGAGAGCAGATTAAAGGCGTTAAAACTTTGAGTATACAAGTCACAGCTTTTTAATTTATTCAGAGAATCTATGAACTACTCTTTCTAATTAGTGCCCTACTTAGAAACACAGAGCGCGGCCACTTTATACCGTTCCGTGGGCTGCACCGAACAATATACACAGAGCTACCTGGTATTTAGGTATTTCGGGTAATTAGGCAAGCGAAGCAGAGACCTGGCTTGTCTAATTATGCAACTCATTGAGTTGATGGCCATACTCCGTGGTCTGCGTGATCTAGGCTCGCCGCAGGGAAACGTGAGCGAAAAGTACCGAAAATTTGTAATCCTTAGTCTCCACCTACCGCTTGTTAGCGATTACCTTCGAACTTTTGATTATACCCGTACTATACTTTTCAAGGGAAAGAAAAATTACTTTTCGCTTGTTATTCTTCGTTTTTATTTCTGCTTCAGATATTTCATATCTACAGATCTTCTTTTCTTCATTGATTTTTCGCCAATTTATTCCCTTCGATTCGTACAACTTAATCGAATCAATTTGTTACACATTTTCACTAGATTAATAATATACGCGGCTACCTACATTGATGGAGAAATTTAGCTATGCTTTGTGTACGAGTAATTATTTCCGCGGCATTTCGTGCATGTGTACAATGACGTCTCACCCTGGACCGGTCATTAGACCGTAATAATTCTCTCGTCATACAACGCGATTGCCTTGACCTGAGAGTCCAGGGCATACCTGGATCGCCATTTACGTGTAAATCGCCCCATGAATCGCGTGTATTCCGTCGATTAACAAAACAGCTCCGCATCTGATCCTTAGAAAGTGAATATCCATCGTTGGAAGAAATTCACGATGCAATTGCAGCAGAAATATTATCACTTGGGACGTTGCAGGAGGAGAATGGCTATAATTCCACGCGGATGAGAGTGTAATTATGTGCCTGTTAAATCGCCAATCTGGCTTGAAAACACCTGCTCTCCCGATTGCGCGAAAGTTCTAGCTGACGCTGGTATATTATACGTGTGCATACCTTATACTTGCTAAGTACCGGCGAGAACAAAGTTTCAACAGTTTTCTTGAAAATCTATTAACACTGGCGCACATGCGCATCCTGATCTTATTTGATCAAGATTTTGCTAACAAACAACAACGTGCTTTTGATCCATTGAGCTTTTATAATTGAAAATTCATTCATTTTTTAATCATCTCATAGTCGAGTAGCTATAACGTATCGCAGGCGCAGAGGGTGCACTCGTCGCTGCCTTGTCAAATTATAATAAAAGATAAGTTAGATAACAAGAAGTCCTTTGCGACTTGACGATGAAAACGAGATATCTTTGAAACCTGCCCGCAATCAGCTGCTGGAGCCTTGCTTTGAAGCGAGTTTCGGATCTGAATTGTCCAGGGTATATTTCTAATCATCTCAGCCTTGATTCCGAGAGCTGATATTTAACAGGATTCAAAGACTTGCCTGAATGTATGTTTTTTGAGGCACAATCTATCTGCGTACAATATGATGACATCTCGTGGATTCTGTGGACCGAATTATCACGCGTGACCGAAGCTCTATCGCTTCGCAAGGTTTCCTTTCGCAAAATGATAACAAGGGATTGTCGAACTTTGATTGGTTTGCTTCCGCGTAATTTGCGAAATGATCATCGTTCGAAATATCAATGATGATGAGATTCTGCGGGAGAAAATCGACCATCGTCATTATTTGAGATTCGGTGCTTTATTTCTGATCAATTTTACCCGCAATCACTTTTTTTCTCTTCTAATAACAGATTCCGAGTGAAAGGTATCCGGAATTATTGAATTGAATTGAATCGAATTGTTCGCGCCTTTTAAAAATCAAGTGGCTATCAAGGGAAACGCGTACCCACCTACCTACACTGCGAACAAAATGTCCAACGAAAATGACGACCAGGGGGACTAAGGGACTTACTTGACGGCGCTACTCAAACGAATCGACGCCTTTCACCTTTGTGCTCACACAGGGCAACCTTTGCATTTCCAACCGAGAGCTCGGGGAGGAAATTCAATTGGCAAAAAACATACCTGAGCGTGCCTGGAATCAGTCGACCATTCAGTTTGCCCTGTATTTAGTAGCTAACGAAAGTGTCGACGAGATTCATTAGACGGTATCTCAAGACTCTTTCAGGCCGAATAATTCAACTATGACGGATGTCGTTTTTCGAAATTTTGTCTGTCGATTTCAGCCGTGTAATATCTTTTTAGAAATCGTTAACCAATCGTAGCAAACAACTCATACATAATCGAAAGCAGAGCGCATTTGCTTCGTAGATGTCTTCGCGAATAATTTAGATCGGACCGATTTGGAAATGAAAAATTTCATCGCGAGCAATGTTTTAACGAAACCTTGACGTACGCTCGCGGAATTGACTCATCCGGCAATTTTTATGATCTTGTTTTTTTCCATCTCAGTGATGGATCGCGGCATTGACTAATACTACGCGGAGAGACCGGACATGGAATAAAACTACGATTTACGTAGCGTGGATAAATAATGTCAATGTTTTGAATTTGGAAACCCGAAGACCCGTTCGATTCATGGAATCACCTCCTCCTTTCAGATTCGTTTAAAATTGAAATCATCCCGGACTCCTCGAGCGGAGATCTTCGAAAATGACACATCCCAAATTCTATGCTATTAGCGAGAGAAAATCAGTCCTCAGACGATTCTTTATTAGGTATCAATCGACCTGACGAATCAGAAGGTTGATAATAATTAGAATGAAAATTAAACAGATATGATTCAACCTTTGTTAACGATAACTTAGGAGGTGGTACGGGATGTGGTAAGGGTACGAAATGAATAGGTAACCGTCGCAGTGGTTGGCACGACTCGGTGACGTTAGTAGATAGGCCCAATATTTCAGGATTTCGTTCTCTACTGTTTAATTCGGTGGCTTTTGTCCCCGACTTTGTCTATCCTACCACGCTTTTCAGAGAAACAAGTTTATTAGTATCATCTATCATTGTGGAAAATTTCACCAACTGACAATGAATCTCTGCACCCTCTTTGAACTCCTCGATTGTACGTCACCCTCCCTACGTATACCTACCCTGTTCAATTTTTCAGCTATCATTACTTTCAAACAACGATTCAACGCCGTTCTGTTAACCTCTCGACTTTTGACGGAAATTAATGCGGCCACCGTTCCCAGACTTATGGTAAAACGAATTGTTTAACGATGGCACTCGAAGCCAGCAGATTACTGAAGTTAAAGCTAATTATCTGAAATATTAAATCGAATATCCAATTGGCGAAGAAGATCGTGGAAAAGACTCACGGATTTTTCAGCTGACCACAAAGGTCCATTTTTTACCTCAAATTTACCTCCATGCGACAATCAGCATCGCATTTTTTCGACAGCAAACAGCAGACCCTTCGAGACTGAAAAATTTCTAACAATCTAGAAAACGAAGATCTGGTTTGACCCTGAAACACACAAGACAATTTTTTGTAGTCATTGCAATTGGGCTTAGAGTTAGATCAATAAGCTTGTGGTATTCTCCACTTCTGCTTTTCGCTGTCGCACTCTATTCTATCGCGTGATGGACCTTTCCTGAATATACCCATACTTCATATCATAAAATTATGCGCATAACTTGTTACTAAAAAACAATTTGCCCATTCCATATCCCGGAGCTGATGTGAATATGGTTTTATATAAATGTGGAATATACCTCCACGTTAAACGCTTTCGTCTGCTCCTATATAAAAGTGACTTTTGTACGACAATTTTCATCGGCTGGTAATGACTTGATGAGTTGGACAGATCGAAGTGGGATTACAGGCAAAAAAATGATACATCTTACTACCTGGTTGAGTCATCGTCAGAAATCTATCTCTCTGAGATGACTTTTTCATCAACTGCTCAACTGATTCGTAATTTTTCACCAACTCCAAAAATAAAGACTAGTTTCGTCTAAAAATCTATTCCAACATAGAACTGGTCGATGCAATGATCTGGTGATCGTCGTGCTGATATTCATTGCCTTACTTCCACGATATCCCTTATAGCAAGTCATTTCTTCTTTCTATCTCCCTTCCCAGTATTACATTTTCTTCTTAAGCCGATGAAGAAATTCAAAGTTCAGTTCAGTTCAGTTGAGTTGCTCTCAGCTATTAGCAATTCCAGTTCCACTACTTTTACGTCTCTAAGATGGGCTGCAGAAAATCTTGCACTACTCACTCTGGATATAACAATTTAACAAAGTTTTCTCCGATTGTGAGTGCAGCAATATATCGCCATGATGCTCTAGCCCAATGAACGAGGCAAAAATATGCATTGCGGATTTTTCCTCAGTTACATATTTTTCGTCAATAGCGAATCTAAGCTGTTTATAATTAAGTACTAAACGAGCTATTGCAGTATTGTTAAACTACGGTGAAGAGTCCTTTTCTCTTTTTTAATACGACGTCGATACATCATATTTTATCCCTTTTTCAATTAACTTCCACTTCATTATTCAGCAAAAGTATACATATATATTTATACTTATGTATTCTGTCCACAGTTAATTGTGACTGGAATAGTAATTATCAAGTTGATTTATTAACCTTTGAGAATATTAACGAATGCGTGCAAAGATCAATTACTGATCGTTCAACCCTGGGATACACTCGCGTCAGTTTCAAACGTCATGTCGTTCCTCGGGGGTTTCCACACGAAAATTATCGATTGTCAATACCTATTTCAAACTGGAACTGTGGCTGTTTGCAATATATTCAGAAAAAGGTATACTTTGACATCAGCCTGTATCACTTCCGATTTTAAGCCGGAAGGTAAAAGGGACGTCCAGCCGTCGCGGAATATCGATTAACCGACTCAAACCACCTGGCTTTTTTACCGCCCTGCACTACGGGTGGCTCGACAGGATTCAATCTCGTAAAATATAAGACCGATAAGTTTCGGAGCTATATGACCGTGAGGGATCTAAATTAATCGGCAAAACATTGACGTACAGTAGTGGACCTCACCCTTATCGCGTTTTGACCGGATTATTAAAATGGCAATTTAATGACGCTGACAGGCTTACTTTCATTCCGCTTTCGGCATTTAAAGTTTTTACGTCCCGTCAACAGCAACCGGAAAATAAATTATAAATCCTATTTTATGTAGTCCGATGTTTTTTTAATTGTCAGTTATTTTCATCCAGATCATTTTCAATCAGTTTATCCTATACGTGGTCCCATAAAATGTTTGGATAGTCGATTTATACCTGCCTGTACGAATCAACTGGATGAAGACACTTCGAACACGTCAGGCTATAAGTATACCACCGGGGCTGGAGACAACATCCAAGTTAGATTTGAAGAGAAACTTTTATATGGGACCTTTTTTTACTACTTTCCTCATCGTTGGTGTAGTATCGATCGAGATTTTTGGCCCACTGAGAGACATGGGACGCGATAAGAATTCGTCATTAATCGTACTGTGATCTGCGCCAGGCACTGTAATTCGTCGTTAGCAATTTTATTCACATGTTCGCAACCTCCGGAGTGCAATCCTGATTCTTTTTTTTTTTTTTTTTTCTAATTGGGACCATTAGTCTTGAAATATTTTTTTTTTGATATCAGAGAAGAAGCCGTTTTATTTTTGCTATCGCCAATTTGCCCCCACAATACACAACGAATCACGCGGACATGCTGTCACGTGGACAGAGATAAGCCCCACCGGCTACTGCGGACAATTATTTGAATCAACTGCCGGGAATTGCAAACGAAGCTATTCGGGTTCTGCGATAAAAACATTCAGTGTAACTGTTGGGCAGAAAGCGGCGAGAAAATGGGCAGCGGCTTCACTGAGATTTTTTGCTGCATTTTGGCTTGGTCATTTGGTTACAATACAAGCATTTTGCCACCGTCTATGCAGCTGGTCGAAAAACTTAAAAAATTACTCCTAGTATCCTGAAACACATATGAATGAATTAAACGAAAAACCAGATGCAGAATTCATCCTCGAAGATGGTGTCAGATAATTTGCTTGGCATAATCCTATTGCACCTCACTTTTCGCAGATTTATTGGAAAATATATTTTCCAAAATTGGAAGCTATTCTTTAAACTGTACTTTCTTAATACGCATACAATCATCTTCCGGGTTGAAGTCTCTCTATGTAACCATACAAATCTTAGAGTCAAGAATTGGGCAAACCGCGACAAGGATTTCGGAGACGATCTGGAAACTGGCCAACTCGATTTTTGATATTAACATGTCTTGGCGATTATTTCTGCAAAGTTATACCGCCGCAATAACGATCGTGAATTATTTGGAGAAAGATTTAAGGCACTGAATCGCAAAAAAAAAAAAGAAGAAAAATAGAATTACATACGTGGCAAGTGTGACGTTGGCAAAAGCATTCTGTGACGATGTCCGTCGCAATATCCCGTAACGAAAGCCAATAAATAAAGGACGGCTTCGCCACGGAATTAAAACACATACATCACGATGGCCCATGTTCGTGCCCTACCAACCTCTGTACTTTACCTCCCTCTCTCGTGGTGTCGACAAGCGCGTAAACGGCATTGGCATGGAGTGAAATTAATTCGGGAATTTCACAAATTGTGAAATTATTTGAAATTAATTGAACACCATCGCGAATTGGACGGATACTTTAATCCAGTTTTCAAAAATGACTCTGAATTCTACAATCCATAGTCGAGAATCCCGGAAAAGCGACGATGGCGGGAAAAATCTTTCGTCAAAGTGTCAGACTTTATCTCTTCTCAAAAACTTCTCTCTTTTATGATAAAGTTCAAGATTCTATTTTCTTGGAACTTTCAGACCAGAATTCACCGCACTCAGTTAGTCTGAATAATTAAATTCGAAAGCTGTGCTGAGCCAGAGTCGAAAATATGACACTGTGAAATCGAATGTGAAAATGAGAATTAAAGCAGCCTATAGCCATTCTAATTATACTATAATTCCGATTTTCTTTAGCCTTATTGCTGTACAAACTGCCTAGAGCATTCTGTACGGTTGCTGTTGCTTTGGTGAGTTGATGTAGTTTTGTTTTTGGAAAATATGAAGTATGGAATCCTTTCGAAGAACCAACTCATGAATATGATTCTGACTTTTGCGGTGAACGCGATAGTAGGTATGCATTTTCACCTACATTCGTACATTTCTTGAATACCTTTCCAGCAATACGTGTGAATGATTCATTTTATTCACAACCTGCAGACTGTGTATACACGTAATGAAATTAAAATTCCCCCTCGTCTACTTAACGTACAATTATGGGCGTAGTGTTTACGCGACCCAAGATCGTAAAATATTTTATATTGCGCACCTGATTAGCATAATAATATTCGAGCGGTACGAAACAATATTCCGGTGCTAGAGACGTCAAATAATTCAGTTAACCACTTACGTGCAAGTAGGTACCTATCCTACCCTCCAATGTGTAATAGGATAAATTATAATCATACCTGTTATGTAATGATGTACTTCGACGCTAGAATAAAAAGAATTAAACATGAATTAAAAGTTGAGAAATTTTTCCGCGGAAAGCTTAGGAAAAATTCTAATTTGTCGGTGGGAAAATTTGTACAGGAACTGATTCCGGCCAGACGTGCTTTGAACGTTCAACGCCAAATCGTGTCGCCGGGAAATCGACTTTCGGGTTTAGTTATGGATTCAATTACGAAAATCCTCAACGCTACACGTTTCACCACCACGGCGAACAAGGACAAAGCCACAAATTAATTAAATTCAAAATACAGAAAATACTGGCAGCCCCACATCCACGACGTCACGTTTTCCTCGACACAGAACTCATCGTCTGCAGTCTCATTTCCTGGGCGCAATCGACTAGATTTTATTGCTACCTATCTTACGAGATACAATTTCAGGACTTCGCCTTCTGTCACTGACGGCATGATTATGAGCCAGTTAATGATCAGATCGGTCGACAAAAATTTATGGAAAAGATGTACAATAGCAGCAAGACATTTATTTGGACACTTTACTAAAGAAATATTTATAATAGCTGAAGATTCGATGTTCAGAATTGAAATTTTTTCAAGGACCTCTGTGATTCACCATGAAAATAGTTTCTAATCTCTAGTTCAATTTCTGTTGAAAAATTATAATTTTTTAGTTAAATTTCAAATAATTGTATACCGCATTTCCAGCTGGAGAAACAAAGTGAAGAATTGATTCGGGAGAATGAAAACGAGACTTGAGGCTTATTTAGTATTTTGACAGACGTGTTCAGTAGAATTTAGAGAAAACAAAAGTCATTGCTGGCTGATGAAAAATCATGAAGTTAAACATTCATAACTGAGGATGAAAAACTCGTTGACCTGGTTCCTGTCGGAAAATCCTTCGGAGCGTAAAATATACCCAAAATTATTGAGCATTATTTGAATTTTGATACTTCGACTAGTTCCTGAAAGCTTGCGAACGTTGCCAAAAGTTTTTTTTTTTTTTTTTACAAGAAAGATGCAGATAAATTTTCCACTTGAACGAGAAAATCCACACATATTTATTACAGTATCAAGTGGAAAGAGATTATGTATACATTCGCGAAGCTTGATCGATTTACCAATCTAATTATTGATTTTATTATTTGTTCCTACGCTCCAAACCGATTTTGCGAGCTATTCTCATTCATTGTTAAGATAGCTTGGGGAAATTGCAATTTTAAAGTCATTGATGCATGCAGAGTACCCCATTCACTTCGAGAAACAGCAGAGTCGTTTTGATTGCGAGAACAGGATACTATTTCTTTCCCACGCTAGAATTATTGAATCGGAAAAAGTCCTCTTTTATTAAAAAATAGTCACGACAAGGAATGAATCCTCAGGGGTAGAAAACTCAGTTCGGTTCATTGTTATTATAATTCCATATTTTTTTAACAGTCTTTCGCTTTATTTTCGATTTTTGATAAGTGAGAAAGTTCACTAGGTACCAATAACCTAATTCACTCGAAAGTGAGACGCAAAGCAATATTAGTGCTACTCGCTATTTGATGCCGGATCCTTACCATGATAACGTAATTTCTAACGGATAATGAACCGTTTCTGTGTTTACCCGTTCAAATTTGATTAGGTAACCAAATTTGGTATTTCCACTCGTAATTTACCCTTCACTTCGCAAGCATGATGCAAGGGTGATTTTAACGCAGAGTTGTTACAGGCAAATCGATAGTTTTATACCGAGACGAGAAGTAATTCCAGCTGTGGTTATCGAACAAATATACAAATATTTAACATCTGGAAATATCGGAGTGTGAGCTGCAGCTTGATTATTCCTTCAGTTAGATGAAACAGTGTAACATAGCTATATCCAAATGTGAATGTGAAAAAATATGGTACATAAGATAAATAGGGGTGGTTTAGAAAGTTCAAAATTTTACTTACCATAGGCAAATTTTACTTACAATAAAGGCAAATTTATAAAGGGAATGCATCTAATTGAAGAGAACTGTCAAGTAAAAAATCATAAGAATTTCAGAATTTCTAACTATATGATCTTAAATTTTCCTACGATTTTGATGATTTGGTTGATCCTTCAATTAACTAAGCATGCAATCAAGTGGCTATGTCATCTGTGACATTAGATCTGATTTTAACAATGGGCTCGCTAAGCCAGCCGCAGGACATCTTGAACGACAAAGCTCCTCAATCCTGTTAGCATGTAGGACACCGCTGAGAGAAATGTCTCAGCTCTAAGTTTCAGCCAAGTCCTTCGAGCATAGAAAAGGAGGAGAACTCGCGAGGACCAGCAAGCATTCTAACCAGCTTAGCTCGAGGGAACATCTATACATGTAAAAGCTGCTGACCTCTTCCAAGACTGGAAAAGTTATAGAGGCGTATAGGACTTATGGCATCTAAAAGAAGTTGGTTTTGCCTCCGGCTCTACTTCTGGAACAAAATGCGATTATCTTCACTTCTTTATATGGAAATTCAACTCTTAACTCCACCGAGTTATAACGCATGGTTTTCTGCAACAAAGCTCAAAGATTACATCGGGTTATAATTTTGTTGGAAAAGCTTACAACACTGTCATATTTTTATGGTATTTTTATATCGATATAATTTTAGGATAATTATTGCATTATCAAATAGCCGCCAAGAACAGAGTATCGGATCCGTCAGATTTGCATAAATAACCTGGAGCTACTAATTACGGTCAGCGCGTGAAGTTAATGAATTTTTTTCATTACTGATCAGGAAATTGTAATTAAAGCAATAAGAAAAAAAGAAGGAAGAATTTGCGCGGTATTATTATTAGATGCATGGTCTAATTTTTTCGCCGTATAACCTGGGTAACGAAAATTATTTTTAAATTGAAAAAAAAAAAAAAAATCATCCGGTGACGCGCGTGGTGGATAAAATTGAACCTTTTGCAATATCTGGATATAACAAATTTGGAGTTCTATAGATTACGCGTAACGAAACGTATTATTAATATTGCTCGATGAACAGATTAGTTGGAATAGGTAAATTTTCAAATCAACATGCTTGAGCTGGGATTTACATCCGATATCAAGCAAATGCCAAAGATAATCTTTACTAAGCTGCTTATTCGTAATTTCAAATATGATCTGAAAATTGTAGTCATATCCTATTCTATACGTAATTACACTTGGAACGAGGTATACGTGCATCATTACACAGTACCGAAACGTTGTTATAGAAAAATAAATTTATCGTCCTTTTAATTGTTATTTTTTGTTTTTTAAAACAATTTGTTTCGAGATCAATTTTTTGGGGACATATTTTTCAACATCTTTAACAATCTCGACCTAGAGACTCGTCGGGTAAAACGGTTACACATCATTTTTTTACACCCTGTACTACAGATTGAACGAACAACGCGAAACTGTTGATCTGTTGAAATATTATCAACATTCAACGAGCAGGGATCTGAAATTCGAAACACTGCAATAAAAATTACCTACAGTGAGAGGCATTAGCAAAGAGAAATATCACATAGAGATTAAAATACTAAATTCAAGCTGAAAACGTTTAGAGCGTTGCAAATCGAGTTAATGTATTGTCAACTCATTTGATTCTGTTGATCATGAACTTCTTTTTTATAGTCATAGCTCAAAAAATTCGAGCCCCTTGGGGCATCTTCTATTTCGAAACGAAACCCTTTGCTTTTTCAAAATCACATGGAACCACACGCGACATTCCATCGCGTTTCAAACCTTTGTTCTATGAGTTTTGTTTAATTAATTTCCAATGTCATTATAACTTTACGACTATTTTTTATTGTTTTACGTATGCCAAAAATTTCTAAAAGATCCAGGTATCAAAGCTCACCGTTTGTGCCTTGAAACTCGTCTGAATTTGTTTTCGAATAACATACAAGACTTCCGATTCCATATTAACTTGATATCAGATCAAAACTTTGACGAACTTAATTATAAAGTCAATCTTTAACTGCAGACGTTGAACTTTTATAGTGACTAGCTCAGCACGGGCGCTTTTTTCCCGTCTGAAACTATTTTTTCTCAATCACCAAATTAGCATTTATATTGAAATAAAATATCAACGATGTGAGACCATATTCTTAAGTAGCATTGGATTTTATCTTCGAAAATTCATTTCATTAAAAATCATCAACGTATTCCCATCATCGGTCACTGCCTTCTATTCTCAAAAATCTTTCGTATCACATTGAATACACGGTGTACTGGCCCATTTTTTGGAGTTCCAGTGCTTTGAAGTTTCGTGTAAAGATTAAAAAATCAAATGTGAAACATGCGATAACTCTGTGTGTATTACTCGAGACCTGTGGTAATACCAAGATTTTTTCTATCAGGAAGATTTGAGGTATTCAATTCACCTCGTATACCAGAACGAATACATTCCACGTGCTTCTCACCCGACTACTGGCTGCAGCATTGAGGAAGATCCCTCGACGACATCTCTGACATTGATTCTCATTGTTTCTTCCCCCAAGTGAACGTTGAAACTCCTCCTTTTCTTGAACAGAGCGATTAATTTGAGGACGTGGCACCGTGCATAGAGCAATTTCGAAATTTTCAAAAGTATTAATAGAATAGTGCAATCAGGAATCAAGCAGAAAAAAAAATGGCTGTATGATTTTGCAAATTTCGACATCGCCGTCTACATTTAGATGATAAATCAGTCGATGGATGGTTAAACGCGAGTGAGGCGAAGAAATAGAATCAGTCAAATGAGAGAAAAGAGAAAAACTTGAAATAAAGCAGAATCCCTTATAGTATGAACCTCAATTTTCCAACTACTCTGAGGATCGTGCGAAGGAACTGGCACCGCCTTCGGGAATACTAATCAAGTTTTCAGGTGGTTCTTGATAGGGAGAAATTAATTTCAACTCTAATGAATATCTGTGGAATTTCAATTAACAAAACGAAAGCCCTATAACACGCGAAAATATTCAGTTTCAATAGCGATTCTATAGAATATCCGTGCGACAGTCGACGATAGAGAGTGGGAAAAAAGTACTGAACAAGCAACGATAGATAAAATTTTGTGTATTCAGTAACATCGAAATCTGTATTTCCCAGAATTTGAATTCCTGCCACTATTTCATATCGTATATCACACTTCGTTACGTCGAGTACAAAGCCTCTCTATAGGCACGAACTTATCCTAAAGCTTTAATGATCCAGCGACCAAATCCCTCGCCCATATTCATCAATTTGCTTTCCTCCACGCTATCAAGCTCCAGACTCTGGTATACTGGATAAATATTTGAACGAGTGCACTGCCCGTAAAATTTCGTCGCTGAATCCAGAAGCTCCTGAGGTATAGGGTTCACGCACGAGCGGATGCGTGCTTTACGGTGTTCCACCTTCTATATAATCGTCGGAAATGATGAAATTTGTATAACTTGAGTACACGGGCTGATTAAGGATCAGGATTATTATTATAATCCAGAACTGACTTGTACATATATACCTACGTCGAGGCCCGGGACTCACGTGCGTAGGAAATTGCTGACATTTCTACATTTTCGCTGAATTTATTTACCCGGTGTGTAAAAGGCGGTGGCTGAGTGAAACCGGTGCTAAAATAATGGGCGTTGAATCTGCAGGGATAATGCGATGAGTTTAATTGAGACCGGTGATATGGGCTAATGAGTCGTCGCGAAAACTTGACTTTAAATGTGGTTTTGTGAACAGGATATAATTGTACTGGCAGCCAGGAGCACCATTATCCCTCCACTCTGTCACTCCATTTGCCATTTATACCGCCGGCTTATGATGTTCATTGTTGTAAGAACCTGAGTTCGAAAACAATAGCGCACATCCCGCTACGTTCCTCGCCGCCAATCTGTTTGCCGCAGTAATTAAATTCAACTCATTTCAGAATGGCTTGTCTTGCATTTGCGGCTTCGGCTACGGCTGCAGTTCTCTATCTGAAATATCACCAGCCGAACTGAAGGAGAAGTCATTTTCTCCAACCATTATGCGATTTTCGAGCCAAGGATACGTCTTTCCTTCGCAACAGATGCCATGCACCGTACTTCATGCTTGTCAAGTAAATTCCTGTACCTTCGTGGACACGTCGATCTGCGACGTGTTATTTACAGAATATGAGAGGAATTTTAGCGACAGAATATTCAGCAAAGAATGTGCTCGTTGTTATTTATCGGAGATCCATGTTGTCAATTTTTCAACTGCGTAAATGACTGCCAGTAGAATGGCGGCTGACAGAATACTGAGAATGGTAGGGGCGCGGAATTATTTGCGCAGGAAAAACTTGCTGATTTCAATTTCCAATGCCCTGTAAGAAAGTTGGGAAGACTGTAATTCAAATCGATTGTATATTTGATGAAATTTTCATCCCTGCGATTGGTCGATCCATGATATACAAACTTTGGTAAATATTGGTTCTCTGCGAGGCGAATCAATCATCATATATAATAGCCACAGGTCATAGAATATCGATATTTATTATACGATGTATGTAAGTTTAATGGATATCTGGCACAAAAACGGAAATATATTCATACAGAATTCTAGCCAGTGGATTATTCGTTGTTATTGATTCTAGAAGAACGTACGTTGATAAAAAAGAAACGAAAATGTTTTCTCGAGGCTCGTTTTAATCTTCAAATAACTCCCACTCGTTTCTGGATCAATTCACGCTCGCGTGTTGCACGGACAACGGTAATTTACGTTCACGTTGCACGGCGTGCACTGGTTTACAAAATAATTCGTCCAGCGTAAAGCACCGGGTAGTCGACACATGTACTGTCCGCGAATAACAACTTGTAATGCCTGCTCAACAAGTCAATTTCCGTGGGCATAAAGTACAGAGTTTTGTACTCCGGCACGAGCATCATGCACGTTGCACAAGTAACTATTATTTTTTGTACCAAATATTGCATCGACTACATTTACGAGGAATAATTTCGTACGAGAGTCTCATTCTGACAATTTTTTCTGTCGTGAGTAATTAGCTGTTTTTCAAACTCGAATCCCGAGGGAAGAATTAATCCCTTTGGGTCGGATTGAATTGTTTGACGCACGTAATATCGTTTCAGTTGACAGAAAAGCTCATTACTCGTTCATTGATGATAGGCACGTCGAATTCTCATAAAACTTTCACGAGTTTTACGACTCAATTTATAATTTCCTAATTTTCCACCCACAAGTCGTTTCGGTCGAACAAGTCCTTCTGAATGTATTAGAGAATTAGATGTCGATTTGAGAAAACGATGTATTGCATCCTGTAACGATTTTCTCCTCCCTACCCGGGCTCCGTGGCCTCCTTTACCTCATAAAGACTCGAGATGGAAATCGAGCCTTTGTCATTTGGCACAATTCACGCGGCACGAATTTCCGCCCGGTTTTTTCCCTCGGTAAGATGACTTTTGTCGTTCAAGTGCGGCAGAAAACGAGTCCAAGTACTGGTTTTGGCCTGTGCTCTAAAACTTTATCGAATTTTTGAACGAACACCGCCCCGATGATTCGACGAATGTCTTCTCACTGTAGCGACGCGCAGTGAAAAATTTTCACGAAATAATTTTCCCGGTAACATTACTGACAGAGTAGAAATGAACGATGATAATTAATTACATTTTCAGGATCATGCCAAAGTCCAAATCCTCAAATAATATTCTGCGAACAAAATACCTCAATCGAAGATCTGCTCTCTGTAGAACGTTCGGACAATAAATTGTTATCATCGATACTCAGAGAGTGATGAAACATGTACTTGGCTAATGCATTTATTTTATAGCTAATTTCATACCATCGAAGTTTTATGGCCAATGAAATGAATTTATAGTAGAAAAGAAACTATAATAAACGTATTTCCGTGAAAAGAGATCGGATCTTCAATTTATCATCAATTCTGTATAAAATTGTATAAAATGTTGGTGAGGTGAAAGGATAATTTTACATCGTGTTAGCAGAGCCATAGAGTTAAGCTGGTACCTAATTCGAAATCACAATATGGGGGAAACAGTGGCACGTTGAATCTGGGAATAGATCCGAATAATAAATTCTCCGAGCTTACATCGCCGGTTAAGACCGCCAATATATTTCCTTGTATATAACTGTATATAGGTATACAGGTATCGGAATCGAATGGTCACCAAGGAACGGGAATTCGTAAATTTCTAGCCGGACCTAAATAGCCGGCTGTATCGTAACTTAAGTCCAAGATGTTTCTGGGTAAGATAAGCGGTAAGCCACGGTAGAAAGAAGGGGCCGAGAGGTCTCGAACTAATTCAAAAGTTAAGCCCTGTTAGGCTAAGCTCGTTTACTTTGCCCGCCCTTTGGGACTAGGGTAGCTTTTTCGAATGAAAATATAATTCGGTATATCGTTTCTAAGCGCACAAAACTATGGCGTATCGGAGTGGGGGATAAATTTTGAAGAAAATCTCCACCGAATATGTGCGAGGTGGTAAGAAATTGCAGTTTAAACTTTTCGGGACACGACCTCTTTACGGGACGTGGACAAATAATCCGGGAAACGCTTGACTCTCGGCTTTCCACCGGAGTATTTATCAAGTTATGATAACTCGAACAGTTTGTTCTTACTAGCGTGAAGAACTGTGCAGCAGGCGTTGAGTTTGTCCCAAAGGAGTTGTTAGAGTTTCGCGATAGCGAACGACGAACTTCTCTGTTGACCTTTGCAGACAGTACTGTGGCAGACGTAGAGAGCTAAATTTCAACAAGCGATATCATCCGCCGAGATTTCTCTTCTTGCTTGAGTTTCGCTTAGGAATTTATGCGCATTTGGGTACACACTTAGTCCTGCACAGAACTTCCCGACTTCTTTTCAGTTTTCGCTTTTATTATGGACCTTCCTTCTCGTTTCTTATTTTTCCAGGAACCTGATCTCAAATCGGAAAGTATTTTTTGGTCATTTTTCGCCGAAACCAGACTAAGGATTCACCTTTTTCTAAGCCTTAAAGAAAAAGAGTAATGAATCTGGTTGAGCTTGACTAACGCAATGAATGATATTTCTTAATTAAGCCACCGCACACAGTCGGTAATAAACGAGGCAATAGATCCCTACTTTGCTGCTAACGAACGTAACTCAGGTTTAGTACTTGGTAATCCTTATCCCCGCAAATGAATATCCCTGCCTTTAAAAACGGCTGGTATTCATACATGTGGGCATATTTTACGAATTATTGATTTTATTATCATACTGAAAAGGAAAAGTATTACGTCAGTACTTCGACACCAATAAATTCACATTCTAACCAGCGATAGATCAGAATCTTTACAACAGCTCCTTTCACTTTGACCGCATCTACTGCAACTATGCAAGGCTTAAAAATCTTGACTTTTGCTCAATTATATATCGAGAGGATATTGAGCTGTGGTGGGAAATTAAGTTATTCAGAAACTTGTCGAAGCCCGCTAGTTCCCGAAAATAGTCACTCTCAAGATGTGTATAAGCAGTCAAACCATCACACGGGGTCAATATAAGATTCAGAACTTTCACAATAGGCTGAATACTTCGCATTGCGAAGTCGCGACTTCTGTAGTCCTTCTCATGAGATAGCTGTACATCAATACTTGCAATCAGGATTGAGCCTGCTTGAGCAGCGACGAGATTTAAAATGGACAATTGAATTGAACGTTATGAAGTAATATGCACTCGTAGAAATTCGATAGATTGCCGTAAAGGCGATACGAAAAATAGTAAGTGGAATAAAGTTTTCCCAGGGCGTTTTTCTAGTTCCGTATTTCACGCATCCATCAAGTGGGGAAAGGAAGACGATTGTAGGCGGTAAAGTGAGCCAACATGAACAATGTCGTATCGCGAAACGGTAAAGGTACCCCAAGTTTGCTTAATCGTCGTAAACCGATGGTTAGACGGCAGGGTTTGAAGTGGAACGTGAGCCACATCTAGGCAGAGATGGCACGTGATGTAAACGAGAGTTGAACCCCTATAAAAACAGCATTACTGACCGAGTGCTTGGCCGACCCAACATTGGCTGATTCACTTAAGTAATTCATGATGTTGGGTCATTTGAAACTGTTTCCTTCGCGTTATATGCATACACAATCCGTAAAACTTTGCATACGAAAATTGAAAAATTGTTACGATAAATTCGGCGGTATCTAGTCAGTGAATCCAAATGGCGTTACAATGATCTTGGACGATCCGTGCAATGAGATTTATGGATTATTTTGGGCTTCAGTTTCGTTTCAAACGAGGTATACCAATTTTGTAGACGATATAGTATCCGTTTTGAAAATTTTTGTTCGACGATGAGTGACGTACTCAGGCATTTCAAAATACGTACAAGAGGCGCTACTATTTTACAGATTGTTCGGTATTGTTTTATGTCAGGCATGTTAGATGAAAATGAAGAAAAAAATGAGGGCTCGTTGTGTCGTAAAACGAGAGTTTAATCTCTAAAGCAACACAGTTATTCCGCTATCCATCTGTCCGGCAAGTAAGCAAGAAAGGAAAGAAACAAGCCAACAAGCCAGTGAGCGGAGCCAGCCGACCTTGTTTGATTTAGGTTTATGGAAAAATTGTTTAATGGAGCGATGCTGAAGAGGGTTGGGATGAAATTTGTTAGAAGGGACAATATAAATTAAATCGGTTAAAGATTTTGCTATTTTTTACCGACTTACTCACCTAGTTTCATGATCACAGTTATTCTCACTTATTCAGAGATTCACACGAATGGATATTATTGGGATAGTGCTTTTATTGAGAAAATGAAAATTTTCTAAACGAGCAAAGCAAAACCCCCATCGATACATATACAGGGTACGTTTCAACATTTAAACCTAAAATTTAAAATCACTCCGTTATTTTCAAATCGATCACCACAATTTCAAAAAAGCATGCGAAAACATCTTAGATACACAATCTATTTTTTCTTTAAGTATCTTTTTCGAGGTTTGAAGATGCGCACTCGCTTTGGTCTCCTCAAACGGTACTAAAAATACGATTCTAATGAATCGTTTTAAATTATTGTCATGTAATATATTGCCTATGGGCCGTAATTTTCGACCCATAATTAGTGTATTCGAACTTTCACTGAGCATCGGCTAAAAATAATTAATCCAACGTAATAAAAACGTATTTGAGAAACTTGATCGGTCCGTAAGTCAGCAAAGTGAAAGTATGCCGGGTTTGAAATTTGTATAGAAATCACCCAAAACGGCGCATACATATATTATATTAGAACCATTGTGTAACATGAAATATACGAAAGTGCGTGTTCTTTCTAGTTATACGCGGTACTAGAGATAGTTGTTTCTATCTCAGAGCCATCGTTTTCTCTAGATCCAATGTTACTCTACTCAACTTCCTAGCGCCGGTGCTTTCTTTTCTCTGTAATAACCTTTCCCAGAGCCTATAGGTACAACGTAGCCATTTAACTTTGATTATGTTGAAAACAAGGAAACCGGCTTTCACACACGTCAGTAATTATCCCAAAGCGGGCGTTGTGAGTGATATGCGAAGATACGTATGATAAACAGATGCTCATAACCCAGATCCCACATTACTTCACGCTGACGTAATTATTATTTAAAAAATAAACCGCTTATCGAAAAAATGAAAAGAAAACTATCACCACTGTAATTATCACGAGCAATCGCTTGAAGTTCGTGATTATTTTTTCATGATCTTCGTCTACACACAAACGTTTCACAGCCGCGGCTGAACACAGCACGTAAGTTTCCGGGTCGATTTCAGCCCGAATAAAAAAGTCCTCTTGGTCCTCGGGAGATAGTCGCTTGTTGAGTTCCTTGACGTTGTGTTCATCGCCGATCCAGGATCTCGAAAGAATCGGATCCAAGGTGTGTAACGCCGTGCGTATACGCTGCTGGGCGTCGACGATGCTGAAAGAGATTGAGGACACAAATAAGCACATTTTTCATTCGTACAATAGATCGGCTAGATCTAGTTGTGATGATCGAATTTAGTTGAGTGTTTGCACCAAATACTTCCGCAGTATTTAGAGACGACAGTATAGGTACGCGTTGTGCTTTCTATAGAATCTCGTCGAATCCCTTGATCATATAGAAAGCCTTAGGACGAATACTCGCTCAGCGAGAGATGCTGAAGTGAACGTAAACTATCCACTAGATTGGAGCGTAAGATGACCTACTTAATTATGCTAATTGTTTGTCATAGAGAGGTCCAGCCAAGGCTACAACGTGCTCGATTAATTACGATTTATCAAGTTTAATTGAGCTCGTTTCCATTCAATGCTTGTTTATACTGTAGCTCGTGATATGAGTGCATGCAAGTTTAATCAACACTGTTCTTTTCATAGTCGCTACGATTCTGTGCAGGTGTCAATGAAACATTGTTGAAATGTTCTAAGACAACTTTTACTTTTTAGGTATTACTGCACGATCCAGCGAGCAATAAAACTAAACACGTAAGCAGTACTTTAGCTATCATGACTGTTTCCTATTGTGAAATTGCGTTGTGTTAGGCAGAGTGACCGAGTAACCTGAAATATTACAAAATCTGGTTCATAAATGAATTAGCAACTGCATATTTGCAGTTGGTTCCATCAATACAGTCTAGTTTTATCGAACGAATCATGAGAAGAAATAAATAAATCAGCAAGCCATGAGGTTTCATTACGACGCGATTTCCAGTATCGATGGAATTATATATTACCATTTTGAGCAAAAAACATAACCAGCAATATGAACAAAAAAGATCTGCCTTTATCCAACAGATATGACTGCAGGCTTATTTTATGTACTGTTTTTCGCGACGACAAATCTAATAAACACTCCGCTAGATGTGATCATGCCTGGAAATAAACTCTGTTTTCGCACTGCGTCGAGTTCATATAGTTTGGCGTTGAAATAATTGCAGTGAAACTATGCCAGTCCCTCAATTCCCGTTTATAGTTTTCAATTGCTTACCTCGGCTTACCGCGGACTATGTACAAAAACGCGTCGCACAGGACCGAGGGAAGCCATTCTAGCAGGAAAACGACCAGCCAGTGTAACCAGGGGCTGGATGTCATTCCCCGAATTCCGAAGGATGGGTAAGGGAATTTTTTACTCGCCCTCGAACCACTTCGGATCACGTCACGCCATGTGCAGTTCAGTGCAGGTACGTTGTAAATAGTCACTTTCCGCTTTCCGCTGTTGAGTGCAAAAGAATAAATGACTCGTTATCCCAAATAAAATGCCCGAGCTGGATCAGAAAGTACGTCAACGGTTTCATCTCTAATTTTAGTACGTCATTAAAAGTTACGTGAAAATGTCCGAAGAGAAAGTACACCTATATCACTCGTCCCTATGAACTTCGGAGGTCAATAAACTGGCATCCATAATTGTCCTGTTGAGTAATTGAGAAAGCAGCCGAACTAGTCAGGCACGAAAAACATAGAAAATAGGCACGAAAAGGCTTTCTTTTACATTTCTCACACTATGATTATATGCTTCTAACTGAATACACCTGCGAATCTATGATCAGTGGTCTTTCTTAGAGTACGGACTCTTCCTAAGTCAATCTCAAAATGTATGGTCTTGCCTTGCTCCTATATCCCAGGCTGATGCGATGATCGTATTAGCTACCAAATCGACCGGAACTATAGCTGCGGGTAGATCTGAATTTCCAAGAGCGAAGCCAGCGCCTATCATTAGAGCCGTTGCACCTTTAAGGACATTTATGTAGCCAGGCATCGGCTCTTTCAGGGCTGCTCCTATCGCTGGGATTCTAATCATGGCCATTGGAATTTCTGGCAGTTTTTCACGCTCTAATGACTCCGTGATCCGACCTCTTTGTTTGAAGATACTTTCGACTACAGCCGCAGCACGTAGAGCAGGAAGTTCACAGCACAACTCCAGAATCGCCTCGTGTGTTCCTGCGGCGTGGATGACCACGCTAACGTTATTTAGGACAGCTAGCTGACTCTTGCTCAAACCGAGATCGGGGTACACCAGATTTCCTTCCATAATTTTGACGCAAGACATTGCATTCGGACACTCTTGTCTCACTCTTTCGAACCTGGAGGAATATTAGAATTTCACCCTGCGTTATTGACACTTCATGATATCCGCGTTTGTAATGAGAAATTATCGCTCGCAGATAGATAACGAATGGTGAGAAGATCGGGAAAAAACATGTGGAATATAAAAGCAAAGGCATACCCAGGAGATTCGATTATTTTCTTCATTCGATCCTCGTTACTGAGGCGATTCTTCGATCTCAGGATCACATGGATCGTTTTGATTTCCGGACAGGACCTTAACAGCTTATTGAGCACGGCGTTACCTATATCACTCGTAACTCCGGTTAGGAGGATCTCCTTGCCCGCAAACCACTCACGAACAGCCATTGCTTCTAACTGAGAATCGGAAGCGAGCTAAAGACATGCGAAAGTAAAGCGAGAGTGCCTAGAGACGGTGGTCAGCGTTGTGGCGGGGCTCAAGTAGCAGTGGACGATTCTGTAAATAACAAAATATCGTTCTCTTCGGGCTTTTGCTGAACATTTATCAGCTTAGGTTGTGCAAGATAGTTTTATGGTAATTAGTCACTTGATGAACGCAAAAACTCGTCGTTAAATGCAAATATATTATAGAGAGACCTGCGTAGCTTTATAATTGCTGCAGAAATCAATTTTTTGCACTATGCTGTATAATGATACAACACTTCTAGTGATCCAGTTAGATGGAAGTGGGATTTCAACTCTACAATGCCATAGGCAGTATTATATAATTTTCTAACTTTCAACAAACGACCGTACTTCGCCGCTAAAAATAATAGTCAAGAGTGAACCTGAAGACATAAGCTAAAATAACTCGAATCGTTATTTAGGCCTATGACATAATAGCATAATTGACAAAAGAAAGAAAAAAAAAAAAAAAAACGGTAGTCGAGATTACAGTTGAATCAACCTTTCCAAATTCTGACCGGGGTCAAAGTTTGCAATTTATCTTGAGCCCAGAATATCTTTGATGGATACGTAAGAATGCAAATCTATATGTATAGCTGTTGAGAAGTTGTGTGTTAAATCGGAGCTTCTCCCTCGTATTCGAAAATTGGTCTCGATTCAAGATCAACACTGGCTAATTATTATCATTGTATCTACAAGACCTAATAGCGGCTTGAATTTCCGTTCCATTTCTAATTCATTTGGGTGCCAAGCCAAGTACGGTTGGGACTGAGACTGTAATTATAATTACAAACTATTTCGAAACGAAGCTGTAACCCACTATAATTGAATGATTACTTTCTATACCAAGTCATAATAACCAGCTGCTATTATTTCGGTAATCAGCCCGGCGTCGTATTCTTACGTAAATCGTTAGATACCTTCAAATCACGAGTGTGGACGTAGGTATGTGGTAACCATTTTTTGTTTGTTGCAAAAGTAAGTATATAAATAACTCGCTTGAGGTAATACGTCATAATTTACTTGTAAAAATGTAACCTCATAATTTAGTTAACGATCTCAATCGATTTTTTGATTCTCTACATTGGTCCGAATTCTTTTTTAGTCAGTTTCTGTTTAGTGGCTACCCACGCTGGTGAAAGCCTAAGAAACTCTCGGAATGCTTGGCGAATTCTATTTCGAACGAGACGAATACGAAAGTTTTCGGTTCACCGAGCTTTTGTATCGCGTGAGGAATGCAAAAGTATTCCTACGATCGTAGATGATTTTTCTTCTATATTTTCGACTTTCGTGATGTTCGAAGGAGCGTGATAGTACTGATCACACGTCGATCATTGTCAATTTCGCTGTATATTCTTACTACAATATTTATATTATGCTTATTGTACGTCGTGATTGAAGTACGTCAGTGAACTCTGAGGATATCGTAAATTATCTCGAAATTATGATATAGTACAGAAAAAAGTGTGAGTAATTCACGAAGCGATTGCAATAAGAATTTGATTGGAAGATGGCCAAACGAAAAACGGAAATTCAAAATCGAGAATCAATAATGCTTTGAGAATTGTGCTACTTATGTAAAGAACATGTGTGTGTGTTAAAATCCATTGACACACGGAATCCGGCTCCTAAATTTCTGATTTCACTCTCAAACTACATAAATTCTTCGGCTGTGATTAGTCTGTCGCTATGAGATATCTGAAAATCTGTTTGGACCAGCGATGTTACGTAAGCGATTGAAGAACGTGTCGATTTTGCAAGTTCATAGAGATGTCACTACAGACTTCAACGCCAAAGAACTCGCGAATGATTTTCTATCAGAAACTTCAAAGTTTGCGTCTAACTAAAATGAAATTGGTTCATAAATTCTGAACTGTATAAAGAATTTGGTTCTTGAACGACTAGTAAATTGGTATAATAAGACTGCATTATCGAGGTACGTTTCCTTGAATCACATCAGTCTTTCGAAACTAGCTTCTTAGTCCATATATACCTTAGTGTCGTCTATCCACCCTTACGCTCTCGCAAGGGTTTTCAACGCGGGTATATATTATAGTTTCACGTATCTTTGGGCATTTCTTATATTCACCTCTCCACTCAGAATGACGGTGCGAGTTGACAGGGGTTACGGAAAGAAGGGTAAGACGATAATGTAATTTATGCATTCACTTTTTAGACTTCATATAACTTTGGAGAGTATTTTAGAACGCTTCGTACCCCTCGTTCAGTTGATGATATCAACCAGCCGCAGCCTACGTTTTGGCGTGCAAGGGTTGATCCTAATACGCAGAAACCATCAGCTCTAGGACAACTATACCCCCGAAATCACCACTGGCAGGAAAGTCTACCCCAATTTAAGGCTATCAAGATATCGTTAGTACGGAAAAGAATATGGGTTTCTCATTCCTGAATAATTGCGATTTCATTCGGTTCTCGGACTCTGATTTAGGACTCTAGTATCATCGTCTGAATCAACTATTAGCTCGTCTGTGCCCGGGATAAAGACAGCGATAGAATGCTTATCTCGATAAAGAAGCGTCCCTAATTAATTACTTAGTAATGTCTATAAATCAAATGGAAAAACTGAAAAAGTTTGCACAGCAGGAAGGTAGTAGGCTGAGTTTATATTTTGACTTGGAAATCGTGTGATATTTTCGAAGATAAATTATCATGGTGTAGTTGCTCCCTACTATTTCAAGATATGACATGAACTCTGGTATGAACTATCAAACATCTAGTGTACCTACTCTTTTCTCGAAATTGAAGAAAGCTGCAGATACGACTGTAACTTGATAGAGCGGAAGAGACTGGAAAATCATTTCTCTTCTTGTCAAGTGAGGAACTGGCTCATTTATCATTATCTTTTTCACTTACGAAATCCAAGAGGCAAGTCACGAGGACTTGCCAAGCAAAGTACAATGTAACGC
The DNA here is from genome assembly GCA_944452935.1 of Rhogogaster chlorosoma. Lineage (NCBI taxonomy): Eukaryota > Metazoa > Arthropoda > Insecta > Hymenoptera > Tenthredinidae > Rhogogaster > Rhogogaster chlorosoma. Next base: position 28,885,273 of record OX101797.1, read on the forward strand.
TTCGTTTCCGCGCACCTGTCGAATAAAATCGGATCTTCACTTCTGAAGATGGAATTTTTCAAACTTTCAATTCGATTAACCTGATTTGTCCAGTCGTGCGGAAAGCTTATCATCGTTGAAAATAATTATACAGGAAATTATCACGCTAAGTCTTCTGCCTCGAGGTGTAATTCGATTATTAAGTTACAAATCAAACTCGTTTTACATTATCTTAAATAAATTCAGAGGCCCACCTTACACAAAGATCATTCCAAAATCGACAGCTATATTTTATTATAATATTTTATCAGAGAGTGAATATTCCTTGTCATTTATGTTAATGATAAGATACCATCACGTACAGAAAAAATAATGTAACCAGGCTGCTATTGACACAAGAAGCTTTAGACCTGGTGATAATTTTTATGATCTTCGCTACTGTGCTTTTGAATTCTGCTTCGTCATTATTTTTCGCATCTCCTCCGTGGAGAGCTTGATCAATAAACTCATTAAGAACACATGTCTTTTCCTGCTGACTATAAACGTAACCAAGCCTGCACATGCAATCGTAGTAGCCAGGTAAATTGATGCAGGTTTTCATATCTTCCGTTGAACAGTTGTCAGACTTTTTACCGCACTCGTCTATGTCCACACAAATGCCGAAACGTGATGACCACTCGTATCCTGGTTCCTTGCAGGGGCAGGTTACGTTTAGTTGGTTTTTTATTAGGGAAGTAAAGTCCCTGTTGTCCTCACGATGCAGAACGCACTGCCGACTATCTGAACCGGTGTAATGAAATCAGTGAAAATGCTTCGCTCAGAGTTTCGCACAAAATATACTGTACAGTAATATACTATATCATTTTCAGCCAGGATCAAATTTTAACGATGCTTTCGATAGGAGAGTATTCTGAAACCGACTCAAATCTGTGTCCCACACACTCGAAAAAGACACAATTAATTCGGGGATGAGTGGGAAAAATATAAATCCGCTTGTAAAGGCACCTGGACTGTTCCCAGCATAGCAGGGATTTTCGGGTGACTGGTAACAGTCATTCATATACCAAATGTGCTCCAAAGGACAGCATGGGTCCGGACAGAAGCTATACATAGCGCAAGCGAAAGGTTTCTTATCATCTGCCCTCGGATCTTTGTTGTTCATTCCATATTGATCAAGACAATAGGCCATGTTGTCACATGGTTCTCCGAAGAGGGCCAACTCGGTTTTACCCAGCATGGTGTACCAGCACATGTAGTAACTGGCCGTAGTCCGCCATTGAAAACGTTCTGTCGAAAGTTTGCGAATTACGAACTCCTCAAGCAGTGAAGTCCTCCCGTTGACTTTTGCCAATGAACCATTCTATACTTGCCGATTGGTCCTTGGAAAGGATCTGCGGTGAGATTGTCCTTTCTTTTTGCCCGTTCGCAGTCAGCTTGCGTCCCGACTATTTGTTCCCTGTCTTTCTCGACGTCCCACGATTGCTCTCTCATAACTGTGACAGTATCATCCTGACGCTTCAGCGACGTCAACTTGACAACTCTGTCAAGGAACTGGAGGCACGATTTGAAACTGACTTCGCAGTATTTGTGGACTTCCCAGTGCAGCGACCGCAATGGTGGTTTCGGAAATTCTTCGTATAATCTCTTCGGGACCTCAGAGATGGACGCGTAATACCGATGGTCAAAATCGTTGAACTTATGCGCTCGCAGGAAATAGGCCAAGTCTCTGATACTTCTGTTCATGTCCCAACTGGGATCAAGGGCTTCCTCGTCGTCGCCCAGGTCGGTTGGGTTACTGGTCTTGATGTCAGGCTCAATGACCTCATCCGTTGCCGGCCCCGCCTCGACGTCGTCGTCGTCTTTATCCATGTCATCGGTTTCCTGGACAATTCCGTAGAGACGTGCGGCCACGACACAGAAACAGGCGTACAAAATGAGCCAATGAGTCGGGTATAATTTCTGCATTGCTTCTTCTTTAGGTTAAAGAAAAGCACATGAAACCAGTCAATGTTTCCAAGATAAACGAAGATCGGTAATTTTCCAATGTGACCAAAAATCGAAGGTGTACTCATACGCGAAGGAGGGATCTTTCGTTTTTTCTTTTACCTCAAAGCTTACTTTTCGGTATTTGCCCTCAAACATTTCTGCCAAAATATCTTTCATGCAGTGAGAGGCTTCTGCAGTCAACAAGCTTTTTTCGCGATCTCATTACACCTACCGTCGTGGCTGAATAAACAAAACGAACAAATAAAGGAGAGAAGTTTTCTGCGCGGAGATTTTCCCGGACCAACTGGTTCGCGCTATGCATGTGTTTTGCCATTATATTCGCAATTGTATTATAATGGGAGAATAGACAAATCTCTCTCGGAACTGCAACGACCTCAGAATATGTATGAAAAATGAATAGTACCTCGTTATATCGTTCTCGACTATACGCTGAGAACTGGTTCACTGATTTTTTACTGAAGGCAAGTCTCATCAGCGTCTCGTTGGATTCATCATTTCCACATTTTTCCTAGAATTCAATTAAAATAACGACCCCAGAATCTGTCCGTATACAAGATAGAGGTACACACATGTGCTATGTCACTGAGATGATAAGTAGAAGCGAACTGCGAAGGTTCTTGCAAGCGCCCTTTGCTCCCTTCGGTTTTGGTCGAATAATTTTGTCGTAGGGATACTTCGCACGGCCTTTTCAGCTAACCTGACCCGACCCAACTCACGTTTACTTAACCAAAGCCAGTCTGCACCAGAGGAAACTTCTCCAACGCGTTTACAATAACTTCTGAGGGGGGTTTGCCAACAACTTGCCCAACTATAATCTTACATGGCAAACTGTATCGTACACCTGTATGAGTAAGTAGTCTACAGTATACACAGCCATCATACCCAGACCAATGCACCTCACGCTTTATTATTGTTATAGTAAGTACTTACAAGCTGCGATCGACGGTCATCCCCATTTTTTGAATAGAAAATCAAACTGGAAGACAAAAGCCGAAAAGTACGCTAACGATCTGCAAGACTAGAAATAATCGTTGAAAGTGTCATAAAGAAGTGAAATCACATTTATTATGCATCCTAAATACAAAATTTCAAGAAACTTCAGCATATCGATCAAATTTTGTACTGATAGGCGGAATCGAAAGAAAAACTTTAGTCAATATCAGCGTTAATCAACGCCAGCTGAGAATCATTTACCCGAGCCATCTCCGGTACTTGTAAACATCGTGTTATATTGACCGAACCACGCTATATTTGTAGACGATATTTACAGGGCTGATAGATCAAACCCGAATGAGATTTGAGGAAAAATTTGGACGCAATCGGTCAGGCATTTCCGAAGCTATAGACTGTCAAAGTTAGTGGAAAATTACAATCTTCTTCTTTTTCTCCGGACAAGTTTTTCGCGGTCCTTTTTTCGCAACACCTATATATCTATCGAACGGCTGCACGGATCGACTTGAGATTTGGAAGGGGGATCTTCTTCATCGATATCTTACTCTCTGTTAATTCTGATTAGTATCCGATCACGTTACCCACAGACTGACCACGGATTCAACGGAATTTTACAAATTCTTGATAAGTCTAATCTCCCTCCGATTGGGCGATGGGAAACGTTCATAAAATATCTATTGGATTTTTAATTCTATCAGCTTCAAGTGGTTTCAGTAATCTAACTCGCATCAAAATATATTTTCCAGCTCAGCCTATTTTTTACTAATTTCTAAGCTTACCTAATACGTTGCTACGATGAAAAGAACATTTGTCTCGCGCGGAGTCAAGATGCTATAAACAATTATAATAATTTTGGATATGGAGGCTTTGTGATAGGTTCAAATTGAACCTATAGTTTGGATGGATGAATATGGATCACTGAACAAGTAAAATATAACTACCATATAAATTTATGGGCGGAAAGTTCCGTCGTATCGTAAAATATTTTCATGAAATTTTTAAGTATTATATAGAACACTTTCTATCATCGATCAATGGAACGGGTTCATCGCTCTCGTTTGGTAGCTAAAAATAGCGGGGGGCTTTCACTCACTTTTGGAATCTCAAAAAATGTTGATTACTTTTTTTTATAACACGTTACAATCGACAAGGAAAAGTATTAGAAATTCATTGCAAATCACTAGATTAGCTAGTGGAATATCTGTAAGTTAGGATACTGAACTCTTGGCGAAATTAAATAGAGCTCAACGACGTAACCTTTTTGTCGCTATGTAGCAAGCAGAGAAACGGATAGATGTAAACACAAAAAGTGGTTATTTACGAAACAGGTACGTTTCTGGTTACGGTTTCTATTCCACACACGCGTGGCTTGACGAACGGACGGAAAGCGTGGGTTTATTTCCTCGAGAAAACCCGCCAGATGTATTTTCGGGTCAAAAGGCAATAGCCCTCTATAGGTCTATTTATTCCTTCTTGCTTTGATCCCCGCTGAAAGGGCCTAATGGAATAAAATATTTGCGTGAATTCCAAATGAGAAAGGTAACATACCAATCACAATGTTGCCATGTACCATCAGGATTTGTGACGTACCAAGGATATATATGTTCCTATTATTACTAGCATTGACCCATTCAGAGATGAAACTTATTGTTTCATCAAGAATTCACTTCGATAAAAAGACTGAATGAGATTACCAAGCTTGCAATTCAAGAGAGAAAAATGAGATAAAATTATCAAGTTTTCATGACGTTGACTTTACATAGCTCTATGTATAAGTTAACTCGTCAGTGATTTTTAGAAAACGAGTACATAGACGCATAGCGAACGGTCATTAGACCGACGTAATAAAGCTCTCGTCAGACGTAATGCTGAAATAGAGTCAGTACAGTAGTTGTGGTGAAACGTCAGCTTATTAATTCACCAGATTTTAATCGCGCGTGAACCGACATTGATAAACTACCCCATAATTGCACGCGACGTACTTGGCACTGTTAATGGTCGCGTCGCACTGTATCGTCGCGAGGCATGCCTATCTAAAGTTTATTCAAAATGCACATAAATAAACCCAATTATCGTTGAAGCCTGCGATAGCAGAAGTTGGCAGCTCCCGCAGAGTAGAATTATAAATAAAATATAGATATATTATTAATCGCATAATCGGGGTGCGAAAATCCTTCGCGTAGCCATTACGAGTTTCACACAAATACACGTAGCTTCCAATCGCAAGATGACCTCGAATCCTTCACCTAATCAGCCATCAGCGTACACTCAACATGTATCTCACTTCATTATTCTGGGTTCCAAAATGGCTGCATGATAAAATCGTACATCACCATATAACTCGGAAAAGTTTCGTAGATATGTCATCGGTTTTATTCATTAGCTAAGTATATCATGTTATGACTTCGAGAAACGGTCCGTAAATATTCCCTCGTGAAGTTTAACTGTTTGTTATAGATTGTATATTCGATTTTGTCGTGGATCGGTAGAGCGGAACACTCGCCCTTTCCGGTAATGGAAAAAAGCAACGTGAGACCTTTGCGTAGGAAAGGAGCGTCAGTTCTCTGTGAGCCAATTACCACACTCTGGGAAACATGTCACGAGTAAATAGAGAACGAGAAGTCCAATTAGTGAGTCGGTTAATTTTTTGGGGAAAAAGTTCCAATGGTTGGTTTCAACGTGGCACAGTGGCAAACCTGGCTAAGCTCCGAAGTTAATACGCGAGGATAGCAGCCTCTAACAGGAAAGCTGCATTAAAATCCCACCTCCCATGTGGAAGGGCACAGCTGGTGGCCGGCCCGAACTATTTTTCGGATCCTCCGCCTGGATTATTTCCCCAAACTCACCGTCGAAGGGACAGAAGTGCCGTTGCATGTATGGTGGCCAGCTATTTTCAAATCGATTAATGTAAAAGTTGTTGCCTTTGGGTCGACGATAAACAAAAGCTTCATTAGCATTCTTCGAGTTTAGATTAATGGAAGTATCTTTGGCTTTTGATCGAGTTCTTCTCACTCTCAACTATTCACTTCATCTCTTCGCGATCCAGAAGTGTTAATTATCACCCGAGGGGTTTAATCGATCTTGAAATATTTTCAAACCTAATACAATTAATCCCTGAAATATTTTTGAGAATCTTGTTCATATCCTTAGAAATTTATCACCATGTGTGATAAAGATTATCGGCAACACGGATCAAGTGTGCTTATGCTCAGATCCACGAACTGATCAATTTTTCGTGTAATCGATAAGGGAAACAAAATAAATAGACAAGAATTATAGGAATGGGGATACGAGGATAAACGGAAGAATGAAGGTTTCCATTCGAGTCATTGGCCCTCCGTCTGATCCGATCAATGACTCACTGGAATCTCAGGCCAGAAATGAGATTATTATTGCCGGAGCGTAATAGGATTGCCATCGTATAGGATTCTGCGGAGAGGAACAATAAAGAAAACAAGGGCCAGTCAGCATATAGCCGAGGCACTGTCGTCAAAGCTACTGTTACCCATTGTAACAGGTACATTGAGCGTGTTGTAGATTGTTCCATCTATGCCAGGTACCAACGATCGTCGTCCTTTGTTCAGTGCTTTCATTGTGTGGTTCGAGTTGCAAATCTGTGCTAAAATCATAGTTTTTTGTTTCACTTACTCCAGTGCAACCTTAGTGATGCTTTTTTTCGTAACTAAGGATCTAATCTACGCTTTCGCAGAGTACGAAAGCAAGAAGTAAAGACTGATCCTTCTCTTCTCCACTTTTTATCCCGTGCTTTTTAGATTCCAGAATCTTGTACCCGCTTGTCGCACTCTACGCACACCACTGTAACAAGTGGGTCACGAAATGCACCTGTGCTGAGCAGTAATGAGCTTCTTTCATACTAAACCTATATCTTTAGTAGTGTTGTAGTACAAAGTGGCCAATCTCAACTCTCGTATATTAGGAAGTTGGTTACGTCTTTTTAGAATTTTTCTTCTGTGTCGTAAAACTTTTCAAAGGAACTGGTTTACCTCAATGGGAAATGGGCTCAACATTCCAACTGCAAAGCCGAAATATCCTGCATCCAGGACGATAACTCTCTCATATCTATGCTTGGCTGTTCCTTTTTTCCACTACTAAATCAGCCAGTCGACTAAACGTTGTAAACGAAATCGGTTTATATAGATGATGTTTCGGAAACGATCAATGAAGTGCTACTGGCAGCTGAGCTATTTGCGAGTAGCTCTGTTCCTGTCTCTCCAAGGCATTTGATGCTACCCTGAGTACACCAAGCACATTGTTACCCCGAATGCGTTTGATGGTAATACACTGAGGCAATGGAGCTATTGCACCAAAGAAATAATTTATACGACGGTGAATTCGCTTATAGTTAGTTTAGAATTCACTATCTTGCATCCTCTGCAACCGCACGTTACAAGTTTTCACGTAATTTCATCAACTTGCAATGCATGAAGTTCATGGAACGAATATGGAGTAGGAATGAGCAAAATATGACGAGAGGAATTGATCGTGTTTCCGAATTGGTTTCGGGTTTTCATACCTGGACCATTCATCTACTATATCGAGCCGAATTTTGGATACTAATTTGAGTAATCAACGGATGGATACAATAATTCGCCGAATCAGTATCCTGAAAGTATTCGAGATTAGTCAAAGCACGTGTGACATAATGAATGATAGAACTCAAATATTCCTAGATACTCATTCACACGTTTGGAGAGGTGAAATGTCATAGGCGAGTCGACACATACGAATATAATGTACCATATGAGGTAATAAATATAGTAATGTAATAAATGGTATAGCAGGAGGTGAACCACCGCCACTTTTGTAACTAAAGCTTATAGAGCATCTAGGGAAGGATGACCGAACCGATGGACACCAGGTCCATGTAATGTCGCGATTCTGTGCTATTTTGTCGGATATTAATGGACGCTGGGTTGATAAATGAGCTGACCGTGGGAGCCACGTGAAAGATAGGGGATCCTGCTTTCCTCGTAGCGTGGTTTTCCATTGCTGGTGGTACATCGTTTCACCAAACGCCGCGTATACCCTGAAGCGAAAAGCTAGAACAGCGTTCAACGAACCACATCGTAAGATCTACTGTTGTCATTTTCACGTCAACTTCACGTCAATCAAATTAGGAGGGTTCCATTCAAGCATTGCTGAACTATACCCCGTGTATAAAATGGACGAGGGTAAGGTGCGGCTGTCTCGGCAAAAATTTTGACGAAAACAACTCGCAGCACATACATGTATATGTTTTCCCTGCTGAATAGTTTGTACGTGATTCCTTTGCGAAGCATTTAGAGATATCGACTGGATTATCCGATTACGTTACGTCGAGTCTGTTCGAAGCTTAGATTCTGTACTCGGACTTTGTGACCGGCGTCGTTAACGAACTGGAGCATGGTATGGTAATAGTTATTTGGTTTCAAACTTTTCCAATCGAAAACGTAATGAGATTTAACATAAATCTAAATCCACGTGAAACTTGAAACTTGAAACTATATCTCACGATACAGACAACCGTGGCGATGGCTCAGGCTAACACACTCTCGTTTAATATATTAATTATTGTAAATTATAGGCCTCCACATATCCGGTCATATATCGTATAGCTTAAGACAATTTTTGCTGATAACTGTCTTCTGATTTACGGAATTTTAATTCCATGTCTTTCCTTCAGATCATGAATATTGCCATATATTCAATTTTTACATACAACTGCCATTCAAGATAATTGCAAGGATCATTATCACGCGAGATAATCGAGGGTCGTAACAATTATGGCTCACAGTATCGATCCATGGTAGGTAATAAACGGTTCATAAAGATCTTGATAAAGTCAAGGGAAGGATTTATGCCATATAGGTATACGTCATTAATAGCTTGGCAGGAGGCATAGTGACGGTTGTTCAAAATTCTAAACACGTTCACGGTGCCAAATGGATCAAGTATTTTCTCTCTTCTTTTCTTTCTGCTTTTTTAATCACGTGAATCCCTTGTAAGTCATTCTGAAAAAATATCAGTCCCATAAATGTCCAGTTTCCAATTTACTCGCTGTCTACCCTCACTTGAAAGTTGGAAAATTGATTAATAGCCCAACTTTTTCTCCATCCCAAGATCCAGTCTATTCACGAAGTCAGCTCAGGGCGTTTTCCCAAGATTGAGCTATCTGCTTTCTTTCTTATAAAATTTACCTCATCTTTAACCCGGGGTCAACTAGCCAACAAATCTCAAGAACGTGGGAAACGTAGCTACACACATATCCGGAGACATACATCTGAAGTGTTCCCGGATCAGGCAAGAACTATTTGAGACAGAAATTGACTATAAACCAAATCTCAACCCTGGGAAATATGGGTCATCCGAAGAAAATGACCAGGCATTTCCCTGGTTACCAAAACGTAATCATATAGATACAGTCAGGATACTGTTTAGCCGGAAGCCTTGCTGCTTTGTGAATGGGGAAGTACACCGAAGTTTGAGGATCTGTATGCGGGACCCAGGGATATAATTACCATACAACTTATGCAAAGAGCTCTTGACAGTTGAATGTCCGTTTCTTGAGTACGGTAGATAATACCCTGAAGACACTTGTATATCAAAATAGGTTCAGCTCCTGATGACGTTGCGATTGAAGTTGCAGAACTTGCAGAAGTTGCGAATCATGGACTTGGATTGATTTTTCACAGCGTGAAAAATACTAGCGAATAAAATCGAGCTGGACGTCATTGAAGTAAGAATTACCCCTTTGCTTTCTCCCAAGTCCAACTAGTATAGATACTAGAATCTGATACCGTTTTGTTTGCTAAACTTCTCCTGCGAGTACGAAGACTAATATTTTCGCTCTGTCCAAGACGAGTTCGAGGACAGCTCAGTTCAGGTAATTCTTTGAGCTTTTTAGCATTATACAATCAGCGCTGTCCAGCAGTGCGTCTATCCTAGTTCTCGCAATTGCATCGATAGTTCAAACTGAATTCCAGCAGTCCGGACTAATGAGCAAACATAGGTAAAACCGCGATACCACATTTCCAAACGCATCAAAGCGTACTTTGAGGTCGAGCCTCTTTGCCAATTAGTTGAAGATTTTCTATGAGAGAAAGTTACAAAAGATGGATGGTCATGTGCGTGCCTACTAATGTTATTCCGCTATTTTCGCCGGTATTCAATAAATGCGTGACCACGTAGTGCAGTAAAACTTGTAGTTTCCACTTATAATTTGTAGTGTGAAATTTGCATATCAAAATATAGTTACGTGATTATTCTGCGAGAGTTTGAAATTGTTTTATACCATAGGAAGGATCGTATTCAATTAAGGTTCGTTATAAACTCGGAAATTATTATCCTAGCTTATTTTTAATCATAATTTTTTTTTCATTTTTCACCAGGTGGGATTATGCGGCTTGAATACTTTCGGCGATCTCGTTTAATTTACTCGCTGCTGTGCATAAGTTACCGTTTGCATTCTGCAACGCTCATGCACACGCTCGCAAACTTTCGCGTAAGAGTATCCACCGGGAGTTGGAAAGCCCCTGGGAAGCATCTACTCCTAAGCAGCTTTCACTAAACTATACCCACAGCGAATGACGTTGACCTGTTAACTACCCTCTAGCCAAGGGGTAAGTACTTCTTATAACTAGCCAAAACCCCTGCCGACAATCGCAATAAGTTCATTCATCCAAATTGCTAGACCTGTTCGTAAGACCTTCTTTTTCAGGCTGCGTAAAGAAATGTGAAAATTTTAGAAGCCTTAAACTAGAATAAAGGTAGGCTCGATGTTAGCTGGCTTAGTCCTCAGACTTGATGTGTCATTTTTGTGCGTTTTTTTTTCGACGTACGTGACTTTTGGTGCGAACGAATGTCGCTAAACTTGCGCCCCAAAACAGAGTACAGAGTTCCATTTCAAAGTTTCCCACTTCTACTGAAAGTAATTTTAATCTTTAAGAGCAAAAACTTTGAGTGACGAAGCCAGATAAAAGCCAGATGAAAGCTCGAAGCTCGCTCGTGGAATCTTTCACTTGCACCTCGGTCCTTTCATTTCACCACGAAAAATTCGCCAATTTTATTTGCAGTCCGTCAGAACTGCTACGCCATCAAATGAAAAAAAAAGACTCCACATATTTTGGCACGAGTAGTTGGGTGTCAAATGCACCGTATTCAACGGCAATACCAGACTGGACCATATTTTATCTCGTTTGGAAGTTGGTTAATATTTTTTGTTAAAACAGCGCAATGTCTCTGAGGCCAAAATTACAACAAAAAAAAAGAATCTAGTTCAATTTCAAATTCCAGGATTAGGATTTCTTCGGATTCGTAAAACTGTTCCATCTCCTCCACAATTTTCAATCTTTTGTTTTCAACTCATTGGAGTTATTCTGACTGGTGTATTTCCCCGAGGACTCCGTCTTGCCCTATCTTCTCCAAAGTGTGGGTTTATTCGTGATTACGATATAAGTTGGCCTTTAAATATTCATGCTGTAAATTTTCGGATGATTCGCATTGAATAATCTACAAACATATGACCTGCGATTCTTAGTTTCGCAGGCGACATTAAACCAATACTGATTTTTCGATTAAATGTAGTACAATCAGGCAAGGAGAAATGAATTTCTTCATCGAGGAAACCTTTTCGCAAATGCAGTATGATCAGGTTGAATTTTACATCTCATATGAATTTGTAGGATAAACTCATAGATTTACTTTGGAAAATAGGAGCAGCTTTTCCAATCACATTCAGTCGACGTGCTTTTATAGGACTCACGATAAGTACACCTGGAATGGCGACCTTGGTGGAAAATAGTCGTTGAAAAATTACACAAATTTGATACAGACTTTTCTTCTTCTCGGCATATTGATGGGGTGGAAAACGGATTTATCTGGTGAAGATATGAGTAGGTATACCTTACCGACTCGACGACAGTATAACAAGCACTATCCTCATGATTTGAATCAGCGCGATGCCCCACCAGGTAGTCAAAAAAACATATTACTCTGTAGGTATGTTTTATCAATAACAAGAAAATTACGAATTTTGAAAAAATTCTATCTCAGTTTTCTGTTTAACGGCCTGCAAACTTTTTCTCCTTTTCCGTGAATGGAAGAAAACATTGAATTAACGTCATATCGAAGAGTGCTTGAAAATTGCTTAATACTCGACTGAATAAATACGCTAATTGACCTAATTGCTAGCCAGGATTTCTGCTAATGCAGGTATGTATACATAGATACAAAGTATATGTATCCATGTTGTATCGTACGCTTTAGGATTGAGAGGAAATTTAGCTCCTTATAGTCTTGGCTTATTTACCAAAGGGTTTTCATCCCTCATCCTTGTGGATTACCTCGAGCACCTTTGCGCAGCTTTGCAGCATTACCTCAGGCTTTATACCCGTATGTAGATACACTACTGACATATAGCTGTACACCGTTCATAAAATAAATAAGTTCCGATATTTCAAACGAACATTTACTGTAGCCGAATCATTCCTTGTTCAATTATATCATTTCATTTGATGAAATGATCAACCCTTAAGAATACTCTCGCAAGCCATCTTGCCTTAGGGGTTTCATGGAATCGAAATACGTATTGTCGTACTTCATACGTATTATCAGATTACCTATTTGTATATCGGAGCACTTTAATGACAAACTAGATCAAATTCGCTGGTATATGACACTCAATGGAACTTTTTCACCATTTGCTGATTAATATGAGCTTGTCAGATTTCGCCCTGAAAACTTACTCTGACGAGTTGGAGAAAGTCCGCTGACTCATTGTCGGCGAAGAAGTAGGAATAAAATGAGGTGGAAGATTACTGCAGTAGAGAACCGCAGGTATATGCATCCTTTCCGCAAAACGCAAGGGTGTAGAATCGCATGCAACCTCAGCGTGACGTCGACACCTCGCTCACAATGAAGTCGAGTTTCCATTATATCGTATAATACACAACTATTGTATTTACGTAATATCGTCGATGAGAGCCTAGGGCAGGTATAAATCTGAAGGATTTTGGCGTGACGTAATGGGGTGAAATAGTAGTGCTTGTGCAAAATGGCGTGGCACATGCGATCTTTCTGATGAAAGCACGCAATGTACCTACAGCTTGCTCCTGTCTAAGTTTTCCGGAAGTGAATAGAGCTCGACTAGGTCTGTACATGGATCGATTATTACAGTATACGTACAGCAGTGGTACACGGTAAGCTTTCAGCACCTTCTCAATTGAGATTGTTTTGATGAAGGATATTTCTGTTGCAGATCGCATACATTTTTCAAAGTTTATGAACTTTTTATACAAATCTGGATTCGCGTGAGGCACCTTGTGCAATACTGCGGAGAATCGAATAATGCCTTCAGTATACAATATCGAATGATCAAGATTTTATCATTTTCAAATGCGATAAGTTTCCGTCGGATTTTACCAGAGAAACGAGTCCGAAGGCTACCACGTTTCACGTGGAAAGTAAAGAGGTGCAGAATTCAGTTCTTATACGTTTTCTTCCACGTCAATACTCTCCGCCAGTTGTCACATTGATGTATGGCTCGAATACGTCGTCAAATTCAATCAAAGTGAACACGAGGAGTACCATGTAGAGTGATACAAAGTACTGGTGAAAGAGAACTTATTTACTTCCACTATCGAGTTACTCCGGGCTTCAGAACCTGTGTAACAAGCACCATTGATCTTAGGACTTAGAATAAGAATCGGGAATTGAAATGCCACGTACTCGAAGCTCGGTGGCAGTAAAATACGAGTTACGGAAACTCGATCCAACGATCTCGAATTTCTTAAATATATATGCATGCAGATAGCTGCTTCCTGACGATGTCAGGACGTCCCGGTATCCTGGCGGCAAGAATCAGATTTTGAATAATCTCGATGCTAATTGAAATCAATATGTATTTGGCGAAGGTCTTACATATTCGACAAATTTCAGCCTATAGCTGGGCCGAAGTTTAACATGCGTTGTAATTACATTAGCGTATCGATATTACCACATTCACGGTTCAACGTGCTAACTAACTAAACTCCTATAACAAGGACAGCAGTAGCTATAGCTGAAGTTATACCGTATAAACCCGTTAACGAGCACTAATTCAAGGCGATTCCCCGGCCCTGTAACATCTCACACCTTACTGTAATGACTGCCGTCTATTTATGCGGAAATTGGCTTGAGGGAATGGACAAAAGTGATTACTTCTAGTTTGGTTCAATAAGCTGAATCTTTTGATCCATTCCGAATGAGTCATTCGTTGTTCGAACGAAGTTTAGTCAAAAAAGTATTTCTCTATCATACAAATTCGGAATTGCATTATACCCTGAGATATAGAATTCTAAGGACATTATAATCAAATCCTGTATAATTAGCTTGTTACCGCCGTAATTCGCCTCCTGAACGCAGATGGATACGTGTGTCCAGTTATTCGACACTGGAAATAGCTTATTGGCAGCATAGGACGAGCCATGTATACTAAAGCTGTCTATCACTCAGTGATCACTACCGATCACTCGTCCAACAAGCGACATCACCAGCCTTTGTCCTCAGCCTGAACAGTGAATTTTGATAGATTGATGAGGTATTTGTAATCATTAGATCCATCGATATGTGGTGAATCCAGCTATTCACCAGCCTGAGAAATAACATAAAAATGTCTAAAATTTTCTTTGGTGATAGGAAAATTCGAATGACATTATTTGTCAGTTAAAAAGGATTGATAATGACTTTTAGTTTAATCCCTGCAGTTTCGATTGGGAGCGGTTTCTTCTAATGATAATAGTTTCAGAAATGTGAGATCGTATCTAATGAAATTTACCACTCAGTATATTTGTATGTATGTACGTTTGCGGAGCCAGGAATAAAAGTGAAAAGTGAGCATCACACGCGAGGATCTGGTCGTATGATAACTAATTTTCTCGTTGAATCCATTCGCCGCACCTAGGGACGTAACCGCATAATATAACAAATACGTGTAGTGCTTCCTCTTGTTGCGGTGGCCGAGCAGGGCAATGTTTCACCTACCTATAAATCAACAAAGTTTAAAACAGTCGTTCCCCACTATCCGGTGGAAGGGCGAGTTTCACACGCGTGTAAAGCAACAGATGTTTGAAAATCGATCGGAAATTTAGCAATTTCATAGTAATATTAATCCCGGACAAGTTTTAGGTGCTATCAAAAAACTAGGACAAACTTGTCAGCGAAATGCATCCGGCTGCACTGTCTGTAGCTTTTCCTTACGCCAAACTTCGGTTCAGCTGGCCTGTCCTAACTTTTTCCTGATATCAGTTGTTCCACGAGACTCATCGATTATTTATATCTATATCTATGGCCGAGTCGCGATATGGCGTATAACTTGCATGGGTACTTGTAAGTTTAAGACAAAGCTTGAACGAAGTTGTTCTCTCGCTTGTTCGAACTTCAATAAACATTTCCATTCACAATGTACTGCAATTTTTACGATATTACGTTACCATGGAATTGGAATTTC
Source organism: Rhogogaster chlorosoma (assembly GCA_944452935.1). Taxonomy (NCBI): domain Eukaryota; kingdom Metazoa; phylum Arthropoda; class Insecta; order Hymenoptera; family Tenthredinidae; genus Rhogogaster; species Rhogogaster chlorosoma. Next base: position 28,900,694 of record OX101797.1, read on the forward strand.
ATAGCCAATCGTGAATAGTGAACACCGGATGTTAGCACAATCGTTTAGGTGGGAAAAAATGTCATGGCCTTTTTACCAGTTTGGAAATGACACGGTTTTCACGAACAGATTCAAACACCCACTAAAGGTGTCACTGCTTTGGTACCGGAAAACAAAATTTCGTGAAAATTTGTAGAATTTTGGTGAATTTGACTGATTTTGAATAAATTCACAGGTCGGGACTCTTCAGAGTTTATCAGAAAAAAAATCCAAGAACCATGATACACATTTCTCTGAAATACTTCAACGTTGGATTCACCCTGAATTCTTATCCGACTAACATTTCTTTGAAAAAAATTCAACAAAATCAAAAGTTAAAATTTTAGAAAGTTAAAAAAATTCTGTTTCAGAGATTTCCAGCAAATTATCAATTGATAAGGGAGAACCCCTAGAGAAGATTGAAGTATCTTGATGTCGGAATCAGCCTATTTCTAATGGCCCGTGACTGCAATAGTATTTTGAACGACTGTTAGGATGTGAGCAGTCTACTAATTGCGCTAAGTCGCTGAAAATAGCTGAAAGAGAAGCGAATCCTTTCTTTTCTTTTTTTATATTTATTTGCGAGTTTTTTTCTTCTCTTATCAAGGCAGACTAATTACGGAAACGTCAACGCTCTTTTCTCTTTCGTCGTGTTGCAGCTCGGAGTTTGCGACCTCAACTCTCTAACGCCGGCATTTTTTCTGCCCGAGGGGGTTAATTAAGTGAGTCTGCTGGTTGCCGTCGAGTGGATCCGTTTACTTAGTCGTACAGCCTTTATTTCCTCGACGACGTCCTCGTCAATGACGTCAAGGATAAATATTGGATCGACGGCTTTAAATTTCTACCCGAACGTCAAGTCGCTACAAAAAGGCCGTCAACAAAAATCGCAAAACTTTCAACCTACAGTTTACCGATCAACAAACCTTGCTAGTCTTTTTCCTGTTGGATCCTAGATGAAGATACAGTAGCCAACGTTACCTGCAATTTCAATCGCTTATTGCTCGCTTCTTTAGCATGAAAATATCCTTGTTTCCTAGAGCAATGAATTATCGAAAAAATACCAATGAATCATCGAAACTGGATAAATTGATAACAATTAATTAATGCTAAAAATAATTCATTTACTTCAAACCTTTTTATTTCAAAAATTCACGATTCTGACAACTGAGGTCGAATATGGGAAATTTTCGGATAATAATTGATATTTTCTGCGTCACAGAGACATGGCAGAAATCTTCTAAAAACAGGCTGCATTGCATGAAACATTAGAATTGTAATTATTCCGCAAGGTTCTTACATTACTTTTCATGCCGTGTGAGAAATGTTCTTTTTTTTATAGAGAGATCGAAGGGGTAAACGCCGGAGGATGGTGGAGTTGAGTTCGCATGCCCCAGCGTGGGAGTATCTCATAAATTACGTGACGGCGATAAGAAGGGTAGAAAAGGGGGATGAAGGTGGTGAACGTTGCCTAGCGTTACATTTTTCATAATCATTGAAGAACTATTCACTCCATAATTATTATGTAGTAACACTGAAACGTAATGATTAGCCTTTAACAATTTTTTCCAGTATTGTAATTGTTTTCGTGTAAATCGGTTGATTATCTTCAAAAATTGGAATGCATGAATGCGTGTTCTTGCTGCATAAATTGAAACGATAAGAGTAATTTCTCGAAGCATCGTACCATAGCCTGTAATATTTTCGATAGAATTTCTTGTAATTATACGAAACGTATAGCAACGTTGCGTCGCGTCGCGCCACGGGGTTACTAATGCAATTCCTTAGGAAATTATCAACTGATCCATAGTCGAGTTGGGAAATGATATTCCTTTCGTGATACGTGACTTGCATCGGTTACATTAGACGTCAAGAATTGACGGGGTATCCTCTTTCATAAAAACAAAAAAAAATAAAATCAACGATTACACTGATCCTAATTACATCTGATAAGTATTTCACATCGTAGAATAATTATTTTGGCATTTATCATATTAACCCGTGAATAAAATGAATTTGATTTATTTTAGCTAACATTTGATAAGCTCAAGCAAGAAAGCCGAGTTTAAGTACTTAGAACGACGTTAAGCTTTTGGGACAAATCGTTATTATTACTGTTCACCTCACGGTGAGGTCCTCACCTCACGCAACCAAGAGATGGTATGAAGTTTCCGCTCGAACTTTTTATCACATCTAATTTAATTGCGGCATATTACGAGGCTAAATAATCCTCACAGTCGAACAAAGCTTAGCTATTCGTTGCGCACACACTCTCTGCTACTCAGGAGCGAGGGAGTACTACCTACGGCTATATTGCGGAAGATAAACGAACCCACGATATATGGAGGGTGTCGCTTTTAACGTCGTGCACGCGATTTCGACCATTACATGTACTCTAACAGAAAAAAAAGAAGAAAAAAACATAATTTCAAGCAGAAATTGCATGACTTTGTTCCGAGATGAGGATTATTATTTTCGTAGGTATAATCAAGCTCGGTTCCTTATCGAGTGAGATTATTACTGTACAGACTTTTAGTCTTATCTGAAAAACCATGATAATTGACCATAAAATCGTGTGAATTTTTTAGAGAGGACACTCGATGTTAGTCGGGACATCCTATGTATTTAATTAATATATGTACATGTATGCAAGCTTTGGTCTAAAGGTAGGTATAAATAGTTGGAGGTAGGTATAATCACACAAAGGGAAGAAAAATATCGGTAGACATTAATTCAAGTGTGCACTTAAATAGATAATGGGTAAGGGAGTTTGTGGCAGGGTGCGCCGTCGTCCGAGTATCCTTTGAATTGCTCAAGATTATGTTTTGCAACCCTTGCAGTTTCTTCACCGCAGTCCCGCGGCTTGATAAATGCTTGAAAAAGAAGAACCTCTAATTTTTCATTCGCGAGGAAATGAGGCTGCGCTGAATAACACGAGAAATTCTCCGATTATTATGAATCTCGCTAACGACCTAGCTTCGATCCTTTTTTTTCCCTACTCCGTCACATAATCCGTTTTCAGTTAACGTATACCTACATTCTTTCATGTCGCCTTTTCCACGGTCTTCCGTCCTTTCGCGATAGTCGAATCTCAATACATAATTTCCTGACTCAAAATCAACTGGACGATAACCGCACAAACCTGTGTCTGCAACATGTGGATACAGACAGAGAAACATAAGGCTTTTGGCTTGGTCTTTCCTCCAGGTTTCCAGAATCCGAATTTACTTTATCAAATCGGATTATATAATGAACAATGCCCCGCACCGAATCCTGACTATGTACAGTGAATGTGATTACGTGCAAAGTTTTCATCCAGTTATATCAAGACTGTCATGATTACGTGAAATCCGAGCCAGGTTAGTTCTCACGTATGATATTTCGGATGAATAATTAATAGACGAAAGTTTTGGTTACCTTAATCCGCGCGTTGACTGAGAAAAGTAATTATGACTTACGGAGTTGACTGCTGAATTTTTCACTCAAATTATTTCTTTAGCAGGAATTATCGCTCTTCGATATTAGATATCTCTTCGCTGAATTTGTTGAGGTAGTATTTTGTTGCAATGAATCGGAAGTTTGAAATCTAGTTAATTTATTGCGTTATCCGTAAATCGTTTGACGTATTAATTTTTTTTTTTTATTTTCCAACGAGTTTTCAAAATCGTTTATTTCGCTTATTTTCCGCATAACTGACCCCGGAAATCCGTATGCATAAACTACTATACTGTTTGTTCAAGTCGTCAAAAATTGGGAAATCCCGTGAACAGGCACCTTAAGCAGGGATCAAAATGATATCTGAAAAAATATACGGTGCCATTCATACAGTAGAATCGGAACGAGAATCATAAGAAGTAAGAAGGAGTAGAGAGATATTTATGAGTTTCCATAGAACCTTATTGTGAGCCACTGATTACAGGTCGATTATTTTCATAATGAAGAATTAGATAAAAAAATTTTACTCTATTTTTCATCATTTTTTATTTTATTTTTATTTTTTATCGATCGGATAAATGAATTTTATCAATGTGAAAGAAAAGCTTGTCTCGGATCATCCCTAGGGTACGATTCTGCTTGTCAAGTAGAATGCTTTCCCTGGGTGTTCGAGGACGCTATTTCCTTTAGAAATATTTTTAACTTCCTCCCATTCCAAAGCCTCCTAAAGAGCGTTACGTTTTTAATATTCCTCGATTTGCAATTTCATTTTCCACTAGAGAAGAAATCGACTTTTTTGAAAAACCATGTCGGCAAAAAAAAAAATAACCAAGGGAAGATTTCTCACTCACGATTAGTAATTAATTAGGCTAAAATCAGGTGGATAAAAACCTATGAATGCCCTATAACTTCATTATTTGCAGACACACGATGTTTCCAACGAACACCTACACACAGGAATTCAATGGTGAGACGTTATCCGTTATTAAAATGCATCGTTTCACCATGGCGTGTGATTTTTTCTTCGATTGAGCCGAACAGAGTTACATGCTCGATTTGAAATCTGATCGAGAGCACCATCGACCAGTTCGTGTCCGCTGTCCTCACAGTTGAATTCGTTTGGTTCGCTTGGCTCAGTAAATCGACCCTGGACGGGGGCCAGCGGGCCCAATGCGAATACGACTGCGGTAAGAGTCTCGTTGGAACGATGGTCAGCGTTTGGTCCAGCCTTTAAAATTCGCGGAAGCCGATGGATGGTCATCCGCAAGCGGTCGCGAAAGATAAACTTGTCATGCCGTTATTCTTTTTGGAGATAACTTCGAACAGTTGTGTGGGTGGATGTTGGCTGCGTGTTTCTAAAGCCGCAGCCGCAGAGCCTTCGTCGTTTAAAGGTTCAAAGAACGTCGACGACCCTGTGATCCTTTATTGTTACTTGAGTTCCTGTTGTTATTATTAGATCTTTGAAGGGAAAAGTTCATCCTCGGATCTAAGTCATTGGATTAAAAATATCCGAGTGATCCGCGACACACGCGGTTCACGAACCCCAAAACATAGTTATCGATTCACGCTTCGTACAGTTGCCGGAACTCTCACGATACTCTTTCGTCTTTCGGGATATGATCCTGCGCGAGATATCGCCCCGACGTATTTTAGGGTCGAAACATATATTAACGGATATTTTCAATTCGAATAAGGCTCATGCTCCTCGTGAGATTTGCAGGGGTGAAAATCCTCCGGCCATTATTCCAACCCTTCGCGTGTTCAGATTCTCAGTTATTCGCGATGCCGAGGAAATCCTGTTTACACAGCGTCAAAATGATCATTCAACCAAGTGATTCTTCGCATACATGGAAAACGATGATTAAATCAAAAATAGCAGCGTTTATTCTAGCTGAGGAAACTCGATTCACGCAACAGAAGCAGCTGGCTAGAAATTCTCCTATGTAAATGGAAACCGGGACCGCCATTCGTTTAATCCGTACGTTGGCGTGACTGGTCCCTATTCATTTAGTTGAATTTATAGCTTTTTTGACGTTCAAAGGGTTTCCTCTGACCATAATGTATATATCTCGCTTGATTCTGTGAATCTTCAAACAGGTGTATCCTTCTACTCGAAATAATTATCAGCAGTAAGCTCATCAGCAGCATCCAATTATTGATAGATCTTATCTCGCGTGGGAGATCCAAGTTCAATTGATTCCTTAGAACGAAGTACCCATTTATAGTGAAAGGGTTAACAGGGATTCAGATCGGAGAAGCTGAATATTGCAGTAATCTAGCCTAAGTAGTTCATTGGATTCAACCGATGCTGGTGGATCAGACGAGTCGGTATAGGGTCAGCGTTCGATCGAACTATTTCGTGGTCTGTAGAGGGGCTAATTTTCTGCTTGGTAACTTGGTTTTGTTCGACGTGCTTCTCAGGCAACATCTCCCTCCGCCTGCTACCTCTTCGACCCTTGTACTCATCTACAGACGATTTTTCTATCCGTTCGTTTCTTCAATCTTCCTTTATCCAAAGCCCCACGAACATCGTATATAGTCTTGAAAGTGGATTACAATCGTTGATCCGTTATCAAGCAGGGTAAAGGACACGATCGATGCGGTGGCAGGAATTTTTTATACCTTCCCTAACTCAATTTTTTACCTTCGGAACGTAGAAATTTTTTATTTTTATTATTTCCGACAGTTTTGACACTTCATCTTAAACTCTTTTTATCGCCCACGTGTATTTAAACGACCATCTAGGATTCCTCGAAACGGACATTCATTTTAAAGATACCCGAGAATCTAGCTATACTGATAATCATTACTCAAACGATATTTTTCGGAGGTCACAGGTGTTTGATGAGAATTACATCTCACAATTGTTCTCAGCTTCCTCTTCCATACTCTAAGACTATCCTCGAGATGGAAATGAGAGACTTTTTATGTTCCTCTTGCGGAAAATCAGTCTCGATTATCTTCACGAACGAGTGGTGAAAATCCGTGGAGTAAAAACTCGGAAAGTTAGTTATCTCACTCGTTTCACTTAGATAGTGACAGTTGATGCTCGTGAGGAGCGAAACAATCTCGTTAAAGCCCATCACCCTGGCTTTGCTACTGTATGCAGCGCCTGTGTATTTAGGTATATACAGATGGGCGTATATGGTATATGTACATTGTAGACATATTCTGCACCCAGACCTCCATACATGCAGCTTCTGTTCTCATATATTTCCTCAGGCTGCCGTCGCAATGGTTTCACCGAAAGGTTTCTTGGCGCGACAGAGTTACGGATTCCTCCAAGCGATTCTCGCAGAACTTTGCACATTCTCAGTCAGCAAGGATAAGACTTTAGACTAGTGAGGGTGATACCTTCTGACGTAACGGAAATACTGAACTCTGGTATCGCGGAGTTATTACGTCAAGGTGTTTGAGAATTCTCGAACTGACAGTGAGGTGAATTTCATCTTATTCGACAGAAAATTACTGTCATGTAAAAGGTCTTTCAGAATACCTCGTATGTACATACGTACAACATATTGATAAATACGTGGCTGTAGCCTGGCTGTGAAACAAGCCAATTTCTATACGATATGCGGTTGATAATTCGAGGGCAGAAAGTTTGAATAAATTCTGATTGGGAATCGATTTTGGAAGCCCTTGTTCGCTGGGGAATAATTATTCATCTATTTATTATCTAATCACACGGGTCTGTAACACGTAATGATAGTTTGGTACAATTAACTTATCTCCTATACTACGTGTACTATGATGCCTTTGACACTGTTTTAACCACGAACGCATAGCAGAATACTACCGGCATGATGCCATGTAACCAATTTATAACAGCGTTGGCTTTATCAAACTTGATAATACATTTACAAGATGATTGACTCGTAAAGCTCCGTGTGTAACAACCCTCCGAAACATGAAATGAACATCAACTTCAAAGGGATAGATCAGGACAAATTGATAATTTCGAAGTGTCTTGTAAGCAGGATTTTGTTGAATGTATCTAATTTTTAGACACTGAACAACATGGATCAGAACTTTTTTGGTAGCCAGAATTATAAGACCACAAATAAAACTGTATTCCTTCTTGACAATACGCATACGATTTCATTGCATTATTTTCAGTGTGGTTCAATGATTAGATTAATTATTGTGGTATGACTTAAAACCGGTTAAAATGTTGTTATTGCGTAACAAATGCATCACCCTTGTGTGCTGTGCTTTTCACTCAGCTGGTCGATGTAACAGCGATTACATTCAACGATCGTTGGTCACGTTTGCGTGCATAATAATCCACGGATCACCACGCAGCGAGCCATACTCTAATTTAATACGTATCGATACATCGTGTAGCCATGTACGATATTAATTACCTTCTACCCAGACGTAATATCCATTTCGAATATACGGTATCAGCCACCGAAATGTTGCTGTTGAATGGTTCAAGTGAGTTTTACAATTATCACGAAATCATTGGCATTAATCGAACCGAGACGTCGCGATCGGATGAGTTGGAAATTTCAACCGTCAAAATATTCTGAAGTATCGGTTTCAGCTCAGCGATTACCCAATTCAAATATTGCCTCGTAGATGTAGTAGAGCTACAATGAATGCATGGTATGTAGTTCGAGTCAAAAAATAAATGAAAATAAATTAAACTGCAGTCCTTTGATGCACACCATACGCCAAAAACCCCGAGTGCACTGTATCTGAAATTCCTACAAAGCAAATAATTCTCTTTCTTGGTCATTTTTTCATTTTGTATCCAATAAATATACTGAGGCATTTCCCGGGTTCATCTATGCCTTTTTCTTCCTCCTCCTATTTTAATTAGCAGCACGATGGCCACGACTTCGTAATTAATTAAAATATGCACAAATACATTTTTTATACGAATGCTTTTGTATACTTATAATTCAACGTTCGCCCATGTGCACATAACTTGAATTAAAATGCTTTTGATGTATGGTATACGTAGACCGTTAGTTTCTGCCTTCTTGATTTCGGCGTAGAATTCTCATTAAAAAATTGATCTCCGTATTAAAATAAATTGCAAATAAATAACAGACCTTATCGCTTCACAGAGAGGTGAATATGAAAGGACCGATTTAATCCCAGACAGGAGATTTATTTAATAATGACAAAGAATATTACTCGTATCTCAAGGGGGACTCGAGTATACAAGTAATACAATAAAATTCAGACTCACATCAATAAAACATGAACCGAATTTCAAGTGGAAGAGTGATTATTCTAATTTTTCACTCAAACGACTCGAGACTCTCGCAATGCTTCATTGATTCGATTCAATCAATTATACTCTAATAGTTTAAAGTAATCATATGTCTTCTCTGGGTCTATAGTTATCGCGATTCAACTTCGGCCTCCGGACCAGGACGACGAAATCGCAAAGCCGAAGGATTTTCCTAATCTAAAACTTAATTAGTGGCAGTCACCCTGGACTTCAAGAGTCTGCTTATAGCATTAAACTAACTCATTCCTACCCTCATTCTCAAGGGAAACCCCCACAGCACACTTAATTCAAGAGTTCCGTTACCGGCGTTAAATGCTGTTGCACGCGGCGTTACGCGCGGCTGAAGCTTGGATTAATTGCATTTACTTGGCACAAGAGTTAACGCAATGCCTATAGGTATGTAACCCACATTCCTGCCCCATACATGCGTTTGTGCTTGCACACAAGTCCAGGAAGGTTTGTGTTGGCATGCAGCAAACTCAGGTGCAAGCAGTTGCCACCGGAATCGTGGAAAGCAACAAATTATTTTTACAGTTAACTGAAATATATGAGTGTTTATTGCTTCTTCTCGACGGTTTATACACGGGTTCAGAAAGTGTGTATGGAATATTTTTTTCATATACAATCTGCTCCGGTATTATAATTATCGAATTGAAGAATTCAGGTTGGAATTAGCAAGCAGACCTGGACGAAACTCTCGCAAAAACTTGGAGAAACATTTTCACTGGCTAAATTCATACTGGGAGGGTAAGATCTTGCGGTTTTTACGGCAGCAAAAAATTTATAGACCGCATGAGGTTCATCCATTGACGATGTTACGTATTTTCGTAAACTGAAACCAAACACTGATAAAAAAAAACACGAGCAGCAGTATAAATATGTTGCATTTTTCAAATTTTATAACACACTCTAAATTGAATCTCCTCGTCTCTACATCATCTCGCAATTTGCATAATTAGTTATAATTGTTTAGTTCACTTCGACATTTGACTGTGATTCAACTAACTGCGGGCATACGCTAAAAACGTAAACGAAAGACCGGAGATGCTTTTTTCGAATGGTTCATTTTTCTCCAGTCTGTCCTTCATAATTCGTCGCCATGCAGGAATTTTAATTAACATTAGACTTTACGACTTTCATACAGTTTCAGGATTATGTACAGTCCACGTTCTATTTGGCCATCGACAATAGCCACAGCATCGGTATTTCTGTGATTTCAGTCACTTATCTGCTAACTAGTATCACTGGTATCGTGTAATGCCATCCACCAATGGTTATCCAATACAGAACTACGATCCAGTGATCGAACTAATGAGGAACTAGTCTGTTTGAGATGGGTAAGCCCGGACTACGTTAGCAGATCAATTTTGATAACGGGTACAAAATCGAAATTGATAGAAACTGAAAATCTATATACATTTATTATTCACTATTAGAATTTCGAAGTATAATTTGATTCTCTTCGCTGAATGATATCGCCGAATAAATTATTTTCAGAAAAATTTACTCACGCTATTCATTCTAGATGAGTGGATGAAAGGATTAATAGTTTTGCTTGAATTTTTGCCAAAAATTTCCACGATTGTGAATCCTGCATGTTGAAGGTAGAAATAAATCATGTGCTTACATCGAGGGTTCTACTTTTGACTTTTGGAGAACAGATTATCTCAATTACTTTCTCAGTTTCAAAATTAAGATCAGGCGCCGCTACTATATGCAATTGGAATAACTGCAATCCGTGGTTCACGATCTCCGTGAACCTGTTCAACTTGTGTAACAAAAAAAAAAAAGCGGAAGCAAAAGAACAGGCGCGTAAAATACTCTCGTTCTAATGCTTTACTCCGAAAATTTAGGTGGATAACACACGTGTAGGTACGTTAAAGAAGTGAGTACATAACGTTTTTTAGTCCAGCCATTTGCAGTGAGTGAGACACCCTTGCTTTGGCGTCGCAAAAACCACCCAGTTATCTTTATGCGCCATTTGCTATTTAGTAGTCGTGTAAATTGACGAAATGAATAAAAGAGGCTGCTCGCCACGAAGCCCACAAAAATGAAGAGTTTTATGCACGCCAAAGGCAACTCTGTGTCGAAATTGCGTAGTTTCGTCAAGTGCCATTTAGGCTCTCCTCGTTACCTCGCAATGGCGTTAACTAACTATCAAATATTACACGAAATTAAAATGAAACTAATTTCAATATTTATTAACGGTCAAATGAAGCCGCTTTATACACACGCAAATATTACAGGTAGGTATATATACAACCATCCGCTAAAGTGCTTAGCAAATATGATATACGATCCGTTACATGGTGAACTAAATTATCGGTGAGTAGCTGTGATAGGGTTTATTATCTATAATCAGGAAAACGAACTCAATCACCGTACAGAAACGATACAGAATTTTATCGCTGTACGTATGAAGATCAAGGCGAGACGTATTGGCGAAGGGATTTCTTGTTAATCCCTCAGAACCGGGATTTCAGACTAAGGGAGGAAGGGAATACAATAGAGCGGAATGAGTTATTCATATCTGGTAAACGTAATTTGGAGGCAATTTCCAAAAATTTATTAATTCATGAAAAAGAGAAGGAGGAATAGTTTTGGAGATGAGTGTACTAATTCGTGTAATAGGGTAATGTGCAAATTGTCGATTGACCTTTGATCTATGCACATGTTGCATCGGTGCTGTGCGATACTGTGTATATGATATATTGGACGGTAGATATGAATATCAAGTGCTCCATATACCCCTTGAGTTAGTGAACCGATCGTGTGATCCTCTGGCGCGTATTCAAGAGTCAAAATAACCGAAAAAGGTGAATGTATACGGCCGTCCTTTCCATGTATCGATACGGAGAGAAGTGCTGCACTTCCATATCATTTTTATTGAAGAATTTGAACATGTGATCTCAATTGGATTTAGAACGTTTTCTATGGCAAATGTGCTGAATAAGGGTATCCAGGACAAAACTTGTTCATAATTTGATAGCAACTTATTTTGAAAAAAGTTCGTTGTAGATTCTAAAACACATTTAGTGCTAAGTAATGGCACCGAGCAGCATGAACAAATTATAATGCAATTTCAATACAACGAATGAAAATGTTTTCCTGAATATGCAATAACTGGTATCTCGTAATTTTGGGGAAAGATATACGTATTTGTTGATCTGCGAAGTCTTACTGACAGTAAGTGATAAAAATGGTATTATTAAAAACGTTTTTTAACTGCGCTGCAAACGCGGCGAGGATCCTTTGTCTCCCTTTGCTTACATCGGGGATATTTCCTTTCTGGAACGTTGAAGAGTTCTTTGTCTTCGTTATACATGAACATCATTATTTCTGGAAGAAGGAACTGTGTTCAAAATAAAACCAATCAGTATATAGTACAAACGAATCATGCCTGCCTGACCCCCAACTACCCAGAAGCAAAATTTTCGCGATTTTAATGGTTTTTGCAAAAAATAAGTTCGATCGCAAAGAACGTTTTGAAATCAGAAAATATAATACATACCCCCCCGCGATCGATCGGACATCGTAACATGTTTGTAACCTACTTATTAACGAAATTATGAAAAGTAGCTAGTATCCCGGTGATCTTATTGGAACCGCGCCAAAGAATTTTCGTTTGTTCTTCAGAAGGATGTGAGGCGATGCTTTCCATGTTCGATAATTCTCATTTATTCTACATATTATATAGTATATGCCGAACTGTATTCCTCAATTTCACAAAACTTACCACTGAATAGAAATAAGACTGTACACAGCTTCAAACCATTAAATGGTTTGCTTTGCCGCACTAATCTCGTTGTCTCCAAAATGTATTGAATGCATTTGGAAGAGTATACGATCAGGTAGCGTTAACGAGTCCGAGAGAACACCATGTAAAAATGAAGGATATCAGTCAAAGGGTTTCGTCGAAAAAATTCCATACATATCAAAAATTATTATCAATTTCATTCCCCCACTGTTACGATCTACTTTTGCTCCAAAAGAGCACAAAAGCGCATCCCAATGTCTGGCATAAAGCCCGATGGTCCGGGCAAGGGACCTATAGAAAATCCAACAGGAGCAGCCTGGCTGAATAAAATTCTATTGAACTAATTCGGTATTTTTTTCGGGGTGTAACCTCGTTCGTCACTTTGAAGGGACTTCCGCAGTATACGATTTCCACAGAATATTTAGAATCCAATTGGTGCATTTTGGCGTGACGTTAGCCGGACAGTAGTTGAATTGTGGACTTTAACCCGGAATGGCACCGGCCCGATTCCCTTGGGTGTCCGCGATCGAGACCTCGGTACGTCGAGATCGGCGCGGTTCGGCGTTCGAGGGTGGCGTTACTCGAGGGTGGCGTTAGTCGGGGGTGGATATTTCGCGAAGCGCTGGCGCAGTCCGATCGAGGTTCTCGCCACGGGAACATTGCGCTTCGTCGCGTGCTCCAGCAAGACCTTTTACCGGGTTAAATATTTCGCGCGTAATTCGAGTAGAATTACAAGCGATTTTTAAAGGGCGGGAACTTTTCATGGGAGAAGATTCTCACAGAGGGAGAGGCGCGAGTTTCACCCTTAAGCGTAACTTACAAATGTTCCAAATTTTTTCGTCAAACAATACAACAAGCCGTTCTTCAAACCCAAAGTGAATGTGTCGTGATCAAGAAAAATTCTCGAGAGTGTTTCTCCCGACTCGAAGAATGGGGGAATAAAAATTGGCACATCAGTGTTTGAGTCAAACGAAATTTTGATTATTGCCAAAACGTTATGTATCACGGTTTACACCATAATCCCACTCTTTGAAACGATGGCATTATTAATCGCCTGCTAACCCTGCTCAGTATTAACAACCATCAATTTTAATGATCCGGGATAATCGACCGTTCATATTTGGACGGCATGCCTTTGTCAAAAGATATCTGCGAGTGTCGACTAGATCATATGATGATCAAACAGCATATTTGAATGGCATGCTGACAAGCTGTTCTTTTGAAGAATAGTTTCTATCGTGTTCAACGTTTCCAATGGTGTGTTAGATACTCTGTGAAGAAAAGCACTTGGCCTGTACTTAGGACGTGCAGTTATAAATATTTCAGTGATACGGATGCGGGAATTATTAATGGCTGGATTTTTATCGCTGTAAAATCCACCCCTAAACGTCAACAGAACATCGTTCATCGGGTTGAACGAAAATCACCGAAGATAAAAGTAAGAAGAAAAAGAAGATTGAAAAGAAAAAATAAAACAGGAATAAAAAAACCGTGAAAAGTTTTAACTTGAACCCAAAAAAGTTTCCGATTCATCCTCACGGTTTGTGGAAACTTTTTTGTAAGAGCAAAGTTTTTCGAAACCGCTTCCAACCTCTTCTGTTATATTAGGGGAGGACGACATCGTGAACTTGCGGAATAGCATAGCCCAAATAATTGTAGCAAAAAAAGATGTGGACTGGAATAAAAATTATCTCTAATCGCCTGACGTAGGCATTATTGTGCTTCCGAAGCTGTGGGCCAAGTTCCAGATCGGAATCAGTGCTGTGAATATGTTTTGCAAACGATCGGTTTTCGGAAAATCGTACGTGCAACGATATCACCAATGCCGCAGCCTTGGAGCACACCAGTTCAAAATGTCGTCAATTTTAATTCTCTTCGTAGCTTTCTGCGGTAAGTCTTTTCCTTCTACATTTTCGGAATACAGATATTATATAATGAGCGCGAATCCGTGTATTCGCGAAACGGCATTTCTCGTCGAGTTCAAAGAAATTTTTTCGACCCCTTGAATCACGTAAAAACCTGCTCGTTTAATTAATTCTTTCCCGTAACGAAGCGAGATTTCATCCGAGATCTGGGAATCGTCTTTCATTTATAAAAGAATTATGACATGGAAGAACAATGGATTAATTAAAATTTTTTTAATACGCACTCATTGTCAGAATAAAGTTGATCGTGCGGATCAACTCGACTTATCCATTTTCCTGTACTCTCGTATTTTCGTGTTACGAGACGTTTCGGATTAGATGGGCTCAAAAATATGGGCTCTTTTACCCCAACTTCTTTAGATTTTGTAGAAACTCGGTGAGTCTTGTTCTACAGGACCCTGGAGTGCTCTTTTCTACATCTTTCTACATATACTGCATCGACCACGATTCGGGTTTTATCGCCGATCAATAATGCCAATTTTTACACTTTGTAACTATGAAGGGTTGCCTTCAGTTGCTCACATCTTAGTCATAGAATATACCACGAAATACTCCGTAAATCTGAAGGAATATAAAAATTCGCGTCCTTTAGCAGAATCTAAAAGATTTCGCCATCAAACGTGTCTGCGATCAAAAAATACACTCGTTCGGTCAAATTTTCCAATATCATCGCATCTGTCTATAACGGTCAGATTTTATCGTGAAAATTTTATAAGCATTTCGTTTTCAACTTAAACGATTAACCTTTCGGATTTCTCGCGAGATTATTATCGAATACAAATTTTGGGGAACTCGTTCAATTTTGAGTTGTAATATGAAAATAATTATCGGCATAACCCCTGCTTGTATACCATCACTCGTAATTATATTGTTATCGCATTTCCCGATATTAATTTCACTTTTAAATCTATTACCGCCGATTCATAACCATGGCGATAAATATTGAGAATATTTTGCAGAGTAAAATTCAGTGAACTCTAACAAAATTTCTGGCTTAAGCAGGTGGGTTGCCGCTTTTGAAATACTTCAATAAAGTTGTTTTTTTACATAACAGTCTTTCTTCGAACGAAAGAATATTTGATAACGGTATATCCTTCGTTTTTAATATCATCAGGCATATTACATTCAAGGAATATTGATAGAAGGATGATTTAGTAAACTTTTTGCAATATCTACTAGGCGATAACTTGATCTTTTCAAAGCTCCTCTGTAAACTACGAGATTCGAGCTAAGTGGAATTGAAGAAAAAATGGAAAAATGTTAAGTTAAATAGATGCTGTAAAGCAGAAGTAGGAAACGAATAAAAGTTTTGTGGATCTTTGAATAAGTCTAACACAGAATGAGGCAGAGCTTACTGGTTAATAATCCCAGACTATTTCATTCGTACATCAAAGAGACCACTTCGCATAAATTTCCCCACGTTTAATCTCATTTTCACACTGTTACCTGCTCGGGTAGTTTGAAAATTAGCATGAAAGACGTTGGTGAAGAGACGAAAAAATCAGCACGTTCAACAGCCTCTTGCTGCTTAAACAAGGCTTACTGTCGGTCGAACGAGCGAGGTGGTGAATATTCTCGCAGTAGTATGACCCAACGGTAAGGGAAACAACGAACCTCTGTAATACTTTAGTGCAGAGAAAAGTGTCCATGGAAATGTACTAATTGTGAATAATTTCCATGGAGCAGTAAACGTTGAACCACTCAATTTTCAGACTTTAGTTACTTCATAACATCGAGAATAATTGTTGATCGTTTAACTCAATAAAACAAAAGAAGTAGGTATAATTTTATTAGCCATATTTCGCGCTCTCTGTACCTCCATGCCCTTTTCTCTACGTTACCTCCTCATCCCCTATTTCTGACTCTCTAGAGAGGGGTTAATGCTACAGATGTTATGAATACACTTCGCATGCTAATGAGACGAGGCTCGTGAACATTGTTCACAAAATCCACCCGCAGTACGCCTTTTAGTTTGTAGACAGTGGGCAGTTGAAGGTATTTTCTGGTTCTTAAAAGTTTCCTCTTTTCAACGAAACGTTCCAAAGCTTTCTTATTCTTTTCCTTTTTTTTTTTTCTTAATTTTTCCTTCTTTTTTTTTTTTTAGTTTCAGTCTCTCTCTTCGACTGCCAAACATAGGATTATGCAAAATTGTTGCGGTTACAAAAGTAAGCGTAAAGAGCTGGAATTAGGCCAAGAAAAGTTTAGCGAGCGAACAAAACCGCGTGCCTTGAGTCTCGCTGTAGGTACCGCGGAAAACGTTACAGCTTAAAAAAAAGATAATAATAATAACAATAATAATAATAATAATATAGAATGTATTCTGCTGACATAAGTTAGAGCGGAAAAACGTCAACCAAGTCGAGAATTCGCTAGAGATTTGAGTAGGCCGCAAGCAGCAAGGTGTTCGCGCTCGATATAAACGAAATTCTGCTCCACGTTTCTACATACGTCTCACTATACGAGGTCACCCATTGTATCTCTCAGTAAAGTTGATAGCATATAACAAAACACAGGATATCATAAGGTGTTAGAGAATAAATCACTTTAATTCTAGAAGAATTTCTTGAACGTGGTATTTAGCCGAGTTTATAGTTCTTGCCGATAAAAGATTGATTGTATTTGATCCTTTGGTAGTGGGTTCGATTGCTCCATGGGGAATTAGAAAATCCTTACGAATTAATGGAGACATCGTAATTTGATGGTTTCTGTCTGTACCGATACAAAGTTTTGGAACATGTAAAGGGTGTGATGGAGGAAGAGGCATGAGACGTTCTTCAAGTCTTGGAAGCAATTTATCCCTTCGCATAGAGCGACTTTGCCAATGTGCCTCTCACGTTTCGTCACAATTCTCATCTGTCTTACTAGAACGGGAGAGAAATGGAAAAGCTTTTCCATCGTATACGCCAAGGAAGGACAGTTCGGCAATTCATCTCTACTAATTGCCAGTTTTCATTTAGAGACTGTCCCCCAAGTTGTCGTCTCAGATTCTTAGGGAATTTCGTATTTCCCACTATTCCGACGAAGATCTATACAGAAGTTAAGATGTAACATCGAGTCATAATTTCACCGATTTCAAGCCGTCTGAATGTCCATCTCAGATTTTCGATCTTAATAGTTGAAACGATGTTGAAAAAGCAAAAAGAATAAGAAAGATGAGAAATCCAAATTCGCGTGGATGATCCCTTTCGGGATTTGACTCTGTCAATAATGTTATACAGAAATTCGAAGAATAAGTTATTCATTTATCCTAGACTCAGCCTGTTAGAATAAAGCATTTGACTATACGGGAGTAATATTTTTATCTAACGATCGGTACTTCTTATGAAATATAATATGTAGTTACTGCAGGTTCATCCCCCGACCAGCTGCGCTACGTTCTGTATTATTTACGATTATTACATGCCATAGGACTCTAGTTTTAGATATATTACCGCACAAGTATATTTACATTGCGCGAATATAACGATATCGCAAGAAACACCCGCGCACCGCAAAAAGGGTGAAATGTTTTTTCAAAGGCAGAGAGGTAGGCGGGGATCTAATGGTCCCGGAAACAATTTTCAGGCTGCACTAAACCGGGACTAATAATTCAGAAGGTGTTTCAAATCGCGTTCATGTTTCCTGTGAATACGAGATTGTCAAGTTTTAAAATTCCACGATTTGATTCGAAAATGTACCATTTGGATAGTATGCTTATCGAGTAGGTATATTTATGTGCGGAACTTGTCTCCCCATGATTTGATTTCTCCCAACTTTTCTGAGTCACGTTGAAAATTAATTCCCGAACTTAGGCAACGAGTGGGTGCAGAGTAATTAAACGCACTATCAGCTAATTTTGCCAATGACGGAATTTCGTTCCCACATGGATCTATGTCTCATTCTTTCACTTACCATCTTTTTCGTAGAGATAACAAACAGTTAAAGAGTTCCCAGTGAACCAGGGCACGTAAAGAGATGCGATTCTACTCCTGTTATCATAATCGTACAAACTGGAGAGGTTGTGACATTTCTCATACCCGTTTCACAGAGATCGTACAAAACTTCTGTATGATATAATGGCGGGAGATATAGCACATGCAAAATGTTTGTCCAGGATTTCTATCTCTTTTTTTTGACTCACTATGGAATGAAGTAAACATTCCGGATAATGAAGGTGTTACAATTCCTGAGATTCATCATGCCATCGGATTTCGTCTGGCCGTAACGAGTTATGTATCACAGCTCCATCAATCAACGAAAAATTCAAATTAAGGATCATCCCGTACGTTTATTAAATGCATTTTATCATCTTCGAACCCGGGTACTTGCCTACAGCCAACAGAGAATAGCCGAGCTGATGAAGATGCTCAGAGAGCTCGGTCATAACAACTTAAGGATTATAAAAGTTGATTAAAAGCTTTTAGCACATCCCTTCGAGTTTTATAGAATATGATCTTGAAGTTAGCAAGCTGAACTATTATCCAAACATTTCACGCCTTTCAATAATTACATTTTCCCTAGTTATTATAGAATCCTTTTTTTGCAGGGATCAACTCCGATCCGTAGGGTGAACAGCTCAGCTATTACCATCCGCCCAGAAACCGACTACATTTGCATATTATTCTGTCAAAATCACCAGCAGGGGTCAGTTGCTGGGCTGGTGTCGATTACTGGAATACACACCGTAATGGACGCTGTATTTGTCACTGTACGTGAAAACGCCAGATACAAGATTAAAAGCTTTTCATTTAATTCGATGCGGATCGTTGAGGTCAAAGTTTGACTTGAAATGAATAATTCCAAGAGCTCTTGGGATCAACTCATTGATCAAATTCATCATTTTTTAAAACCGTCTGAAACGTGGATTTCAGTTTTTATCTTTCTTTATCCTCCGTATGTCTAAGGCGATGGATGCTTTTTAATACGACCTGGCACTTGGGCCTGGTCTCTTGCTCTTCTCAGGATGAGCATTAATTAATCTGAAGTATAAGTGAGTGCGAAAATGCTAAACTTCTTATCTAAACGATTTGCATTATTCATAACAGCTCGTAGTCAAGTGTAATGACAATGTAGATAATTGAAAGCGACTTGTAACACGGTTAGTAAAAAATTATGCATCACGAATCTCAGTACGCGATTGCATGTGTTTAAAAAATTGGAAATAACGCTTTCGATTTTTCTGCTTTCATAGCAGTGCGCAGCCAAGCATAAAACTTGTCCATCGGTGGCTCCTATATGCAGGGTATTATATGGGCAGTTATAGTATACGTCGCAATCATCATTTATCATCATTCTGACAGTTTTTTTTTTTCTCTCGAAAGAACGATGTATCGCATAACGCATAGATGCGTGGTTTGGCCAAGCCCACAACTGTCACACATATAGGGTATGCCATGTGAATCAAAAGTACTTCCGAGAGGCTCATTAATAAGCAAAGACTAATTCTTGTATTGATGGGTCATAGAATGTCATGGATAATTGAATGTCATAAATTTTCACTGTCATAAATCAATTTAGTGAATCTAATTCACTTTCTACTTCACCTTATATTGAAAGCAGAACATAATCACCGAAAAATAACAGAAACAGCATAAACTCTGGTGAAACTTGACCGATATGAATGAAGATGGCTTCGAAGCATGCGACAATGTTTTTCCGAAAATCTTCAATGCAGGTGAACTGAAACGAAATGGTTTTTTGTTTTTTTCCTGAATTCAAAGCACTTTGAAGGCGACTCTCTTTTTTGAAACCAATTTATTTTCAGGGATAAACTTTGACATATGCTGAAGCTGTTTTTTCCATGAAAAAAAGTAACCTTTTTTTGGCCAAACGTTGGGTGTATTATTTTACCCTGGGGTTCCCCTACAAGAACGGTTTTGTAATATAAAACAATGTGATATTATCAAGAAAAAAGAAACCGGGAAAATTCAGCTTTGGAACTCTTTTGAAGTTTTCAACAGCATAAAATATAATCGTAAGACGTTCGATCGATTTCCAATACTTACGGCAGACTTACTCTCGCTGCGCGTTGCGAAATAATTGATTTTTAATATTTTCTTCGTATTTCGCCAATTGCTTCTGTGAATCACATTTGGCTACTAGAAGATACCGTCATCTCGCGTTTACGACCTCCTTCGAAGAGGAAAGCAAGAAGTAACTGCAGGATTAACGATGGGTTGCAGAAGAGGATAGATAAATCTCTCAGTTTGCGATCTCTTGAAGAGTAGGTACTACTAGGTGTAGCCCTGAGCTGAGAAACTAGTCAACTCATGGGAAGAGTACTAAACTTTTTACTATCCATGATGCATTCGTGGATGGTGGATATGTTAGCAGATAACTCAAGCGTCGAGCAGACACCTGGACCATGCATCAAACTGGCAATATTGTTGCCCAGCGGAAATCCACCCCAAATGTCAGAATTTATCAAAGGAAAATTTACGCTGTTGTTAAATCATCGAGCGATTGAAGAGATCGCGTTTTTCATTGTGAATAAAATGTATAGAACGACTGCGAGCAAATCCGAAATTTATAACAGGATAAGCTGGTTTAAGCTCGGAGCGTGTGGTATGATCGCGACCCTGTTCGATGAAAAATGAGGGGCACAGAAGAAAGTGGCGATAGGAAAAGGACAAGGGAAATAAGAAAAAGGTCACAGTCACGTTTTGCGACGAGTCTGGAAAATCAACTGAAAGATTTATGGCATCTTCGGATGGTACTGGCCAGGCGTTTACGCGCTGTTTGTATAGTTTTTCATATAAAAGGAAAGTGAGCTTCGCCGAAGGAAGAAAGCTGAAACCAGGACATCCAAGTGGATACGAACTATGGCAAAGGAGGTCAGAAACTAGGAATGCTGAAAAATAGAGATCTCTTTTAGGATATAAAAAGGCAATTGTGCCAAACGAAAGAATGAGGTATTATTTGTTTTGTTCATACAGTAAGGAATATTTTTCACCACGATTCTAGCTTCCTTACCGATGACTCGGCAAAGTTTCATCCCTGGCGGTAGTTCTTCACTGAATCAATTTCAAAGTTTTCACCGCAAAGGCGAAAAGATTTGTGTACAAAGCTTTATTTTATTCCAACTCGCCTGAACGCTGAGAGGTAGGTATTATTTTCATAACGCGTTCGAAAACTTTCAAGCTCCATGATATAGAAATTGTTTACTTCAAGACCCAAAAAGTAAAGACATTGCATTTCAGTCATATATTCCTTACAAATATCGCCATCGTTCCAAGATCGAGTCAATCCTACGAAACTAAAGATACATTCGCAAATCTTTGATACCAATCAAAGTCATACAGTTTGGCAGATCAAACCAAATTCATCTGTCCTTTAACCTTATTGGCATCGTACAATTAGTTCGTCTCCTGGGGCCATACACGTCTATTTCTATTCGCGTTTCCTAACCATGGCCACATGTAAACGGTGAACCAAGCTACCTTTGTTGTCTCGTTTATCTTTCTCGTTAAGCTCACAGTACCATGCTGTTATATGGTTTGATGACCAGATTTGGGATCAAAACTTGAATGCCAAAGTCACTGACGGTTATCTTGTTTCTGTCTCTAACAGGACGAAACAGGGCCAATAATTATATTAGTGAAATCGTTGTTGAGGTTGGGAAATACTTTGATTTCTACATATCAAATACTCAGCGCAAGCTATCACCGATGCTATCTCTTCAAACCCGCTCGTTTTTTATTCCATTTATTTTTTCTTCATTTCCTTTCTTTTTTTTTTTTTGATATTATTTTCATCATTTATAACACGGAGCACATGTGCTGGTATATATATATATATATGGACGGTAGATTTTCTAGGCCATAAAATATCCTGGAGCGTTTGACGACTGTTTGATGTACAAATAAAATACAACTGCTCACTCATGCAGTAACCTGATCAAATTCTTTACGTATAAGTATAAAGTAGAGAGGAATATCCTTGGTAGAAATATGAGAATAACGAATTCGAATGGTCGAAGTTTATAGTTTTGTTATATCGCTGGGATGTTTTTAGGCGGATATTAAATTAGTCAAGCAGCACGGGCTGCTGGATGAAATGCAAAAGGCAATAATGGGTGAAGTTCTCTGGCGCTAATTTCATCAAAATACAATTTTCCGAACCAAACGTTCTGTGAGAATGACACGCGCAAGAAACTCGCTGAAGTTGTCGGTTTCTCACGCCCGCCTAAAACGAGGTGAAAATAAAGCGAGTAGTAGAATTCCGAGGAAGGAATACAAAAAAAAAAAGAAAAAACGTAGGCGACGAGAAGCAGCAGCAAAAGAGAAGAGACAACTCGATGTTTCTTATTGACACGGGAGGAGAACCCACTGCGGTTCTTGGTTGTTGGTAGCCGGGCGTTGGCTCGTTGCCTGCCGATCGTTGAAAAGTATTTTATATCGGTGAGAATGCGAAGAAGTTGTTTAAATTCAGATCAAGGAAGTTAAATCGACGTATTTGGACAACAGCCAGAATAAAGCACAATAGAAACGAAGTCCGTCAACGTTGACGTCGTGTCGTGTCGTCCTCTCGATCCTTCAGGGGGTAGGTATGGTAGGTGGAGGCAACTTCGAGGCCTTTGTCCAAATATTTACATTTAATTAACGTATAATTGGCAATTTTCTTACACAGTAATAAATTCCACAAAATCCTTCGGATAATCTTCTTCTAATCTTCGCAGCTTGAAACGGTTATTAACGAATGGCAAGTTATTAATTATAGATCATTCATTCCCTCGAATAATATTTTTCGTCAAATTACTACAAGCTTGAGATGAATATCAACGAACCTGCAGGAAAGTACATACCCGCGAATTCAGATCAAGATCTTTTCGCAGGTCAGGGAAATACTTTATCGTGAAACATTACGCTCCGAAAAAGATCTACGTTGCAATAGTATCGACAGTAGGGTGAAAGAGAGTCTGCCTCAGAACAGTTTCTTTTTTTTTTTTTCTTTTTTCTATGCATATACAGTTCGTCGACTTATATGTGTACCAAGGAGTAAGAAAAAAGAAAAGAAAAAACATTATTGGCCATCCGATTTCACCCGGATTTCAATAGCCAACCTCGTCAATGACGAGTATCGTAAGACTGCAGAGGATAAAGGAAATTTGGCATGATATAATTGAAGAAATTGATTGCGTGTTAAGAATTTGGATGATCTTGTCAGCCTGATATTGATTTCTTATACGTACGAGCATTATCTTTGAAATGCGAAGTCCTGGGCTGGGGAAGAAAACTTAGATGAGACGCGTCATTCCGGAAATCTTTGCGGTTGATTTATGCGCATGAGATTTAGGCTGGTGTATGCAACGTAGATTCCTGATGGATTCAAGGCGCATCTATCATTCGGTCTCATCAACGTCAAAATCTCAGCCAAATAAACGTGGGATCAGGCGTGGTTGAATGGTGAATAGCAAACAGCGGCACGATGCCAGAGCTTGCGATCTAAGCTTCAACTTCAACTTGTATGTACCTACACAAACTCCCAGCTACACGTTCTTATACACGACTGGTATGAGCGTGGTGGCTGCTAAAGGCATTGACGGATAAACGTTATTTGCGAGCAGGATTTGGCCAAGTGTTTCCAGATCCTGGGATTGCTTGAATTTCGCTTGCCTCGATGATGGGCTGAACGTAAGCTTCAAGGAAGAATCTGTATGTATTAGAAATTTTTCACCTTTCATTCTTTATATTGAAAAAAGAAGGAAAAAATCATCGTTTGACAAACAATAAAAGATATATTGTTTTATAATTCAAGCGACTTATCATATGGACAGAAAGTGAAGTATAGGAATGGTGCTACTCGGACTGTATCCTAGTGTTCAATGAACGATTTGAAATTCGGTAGAGAGAAAAAACAAAGAGAAAATTGAAACCGACAGATTTTCTTTTATCGCAGACCTTCTGGATGAATAAGTTATCGCGATCCTCTGAGTAAAAAGATTCCATGTAAGCATCTTATCACAGAAGGGATTATTTTATGAATCATTCCTGACACGCTTACGTCTTCTGGACCCGAAGTGATTCGGCAGCACCCTTGCTTTGGACTTATATAGACGAGTGGATATTCGAATGATTGCAATTTGTATGCAATATGGATGTCGTTTGCTGAACCCCGTTCGCCATGAGCTAGCAATCTCGAGTGTCGGTTATTCCGGGATAGGTGAACTATGGGAGTTCTATATTTATCAGTTCATAAACTCATCCTGATCGAAAATATCTGCTGACGTCACTCGCGAAAATTTCCTATCGCAAATGCAGCTGTTTTCCTATGCCTAGTTGATGAATGGCGTGTCATTATTTTTATGAATTTATATTTCCACCCATTATCATTGGAAAAAAAGCATTGGCATTGGTAAATTTTTCCGCGATATGATACTGGAGGATAGTTTTAATGATCGTGTGAACTGATTCCGAGCGAATTATCCTCTGGTATCTTCTGCGTAGGCTTGTTCGACCTTGTGACTATATAATTAAATAGCAGAGAATCTCGAACGTCGACTGTTCGTTAACGTAGTTGCGGTATTTTCCGAAGCAGAGTGTATACCAAAAGTTATTCAGCTAGAACAACCATAGTGCGGTGGATCAGCTCATCAGCGTTGCTTGAATACTTCATAAAGTAATTGGTACAAAAAAAAGGAGACAAAATCCACTACGTCGAAACGAATTTTAACTCGAGGAAACTGAGGACTCGAGTTCTCGGACTTAACTTCCGGAAAAGCCTGAAGAGAAACCTGAAGAAGTGTAGAATGAACAAGTTCGTTAAAGTTCGGGAGTTCATCTACAGTGAATTTCTCACCTGGCGCGAAACGGAATAGAGGTATCAAAGTTTTCTTTATGTGAGTAAAATCAAAAGATTCGAAAATAATCTACCGGGTAGAGTACCTCGCGAAACTCCACTCCACGCCTACTTAATTAATTCGCGAAAAATCTTAAGCAGCTCAACGCAAGCTTGTGCCTACTCGAGACTGGAGTCCATCCTTCCGCCTGTTGTTAGCTGCAGGTTTCTTTGGAATTGCTTGGCGGCGAGGATTGCGTGGGGGTGGAGGTGATTGCGAGGGCGCCGAAATCTAATTTGGCAAAGACTGCGGCGTTGACGCCATGGGACCCATTTCGAGTTTCGAAGCTTCTCCTGACGACTAGGCGCAAAGCTTCATACAGTCCTTGATACAGTTCTGTAGACGCCTCGGCGACTACGGGCAGATGAGAAAACAGATTGTCTAGGGATACGGAGGTGTTAAGCGGCCAAAAATTTCAACTACATTGTTCTCAACGAATCGAATAAGGCTCGTGACTGTAGCCTATAAATTATGCAATAAACACCCAACCGGAGACGCAGTCCCCGATAATAAATTGCAAACTTAGCAACCTATGGGGCATAAGAAGCATAAGAATCAGATAGCTTTTTGGAATCAAAGATTAGTAAAAAGTCTAAATGAATCCAATATGGTTCGTTTAGGCGAGATTATGTGATAGACATCGAACGGCACATGCGAACTTGAAGAAAGATTACTGAAGCTCTGCAAACATCGTATTTTCTTTACCCAAAGGTTAGATCATGGGGTTTGGTCTACCCCAGTCGAACGACCCCTAATTCTTGCTCGGTCATCCGGATAGTATCGAGTGCCTCAAGGACCGAATGATTGGATCGTGGCTGCCCTGAAAAGAATAGAGGAAATGGAGCAGCTACACTGTAAGATAATGACAAGCAGGTACTTTTTACTGCGCCTAAAACTAGGAGACGGATAAGATATACGATCTTGATCGCGGTATTGCTGGAGTGGAGATAAATGTTCCATATCTGGAATAGAATCTTCTAAAATAAGCGAATGAACGTTGAAAAAGGCATTCGAAGTATCACCGATAAAAATTATAGTCTGATTTCGGAATTCGATAAAGAAGTTTACCACAGATATAGGAATCGTCGGAAACGGACTTCGCAGTGTTGCGAATGAATTCTGAAATGATCCGAAAAATGCTCAGGAATACAATCCAATCTTTGGTGGACGGAAATGTAATTTCTCACATCTCTGCAGTTTGAGCAGCTGAATTCTCCGCTGTATAGATCGATACTTAACTCTGTGTCGACTATTTTTATAGAGATTATAATTGGTTTGTTAAATATGAGAGATTGATCCCATAATGCTGCAAATCAGCAGAGTTGGTATCCGGTTAATCAAGGTAGCAGACACATCCGGTAAGTGTACTTTAACCCTGACTTATAACACTGGCGAGCTACCAAAGTTATTAAAACAATCTGGCTTCGTGCGAAATTAAAGTTTCCTTTGTTGTGCGGAACAAAGACCTCGAGGATTCGTAATACGCCACCCTACCAAAGTATATCCGACGAACCGACGAAACCAAGGATCTAGACTCTAGAGTAAGTGATAGGGCGGAGACCATCATCTCACGCTTCGCTGCCGGAGGCGCAACATGAAATTGCACACTCGCCATAGTGAAGTGGAAGCCTCGCAGCTGTAATTCGCGCATGTGGATTCCGCCTAACATCAAATGACCCACATCATCTCTTAGTCACTGTAACACCTTTTTTGCAACTAATTTCATTCATTTACTTCACTTGCTGAAAGCACATGAGAAGCTCATTAAAAACAAATCACGGACGAGACGAGAAAACGCAGTCAGCTTCAGGAGTGGAATGGAAATAGTATTAATCAAGGTCAAGCTTTGATTGAGCCAGGTCAAATTCACGGATTATAATTAAATTATGAACAAAGCTCAATTTTGACGATGCTGCTTTTCCATGCATTTTGCTGCCCTGTTTCACAGTCTGGAAGCTCACGGAGTGTCTCTATGCTCGTAGCGGTTCTTCTAGTGATAACTTACCACTATAAAATCGACCCTAAAAAAGGAACGTGAAAAATGGGTAAGAAAATTCTAATAGCCCCACCGTCTTCCATTGGGTGTATTAACATACTAGGCTCGTAAATATCGCATATCTGGCGCATTGTGGCCTCGCAACTTAATTCGAACTGATGTAGTTTGTCTTCTTGTCCTTTCCGAGGATCTCTTGCCTTATGTTTTATTCGAATACATTCTACCTTCGTGGACGAGTTCATTCGAATAATTTGCATAAATAAATCAAATAAATCATAATTATCCAATTGGGGCCGAAAACTTTTCCCTGTACGATTATCATTGTATGTGACGGCTACATCCCTGTTAACGGAAAACTGTGGATACGATTGTGTCACGATATCAGCATGACACACCCCTCACGCCAAAGTCTAGGCTTGACCTAATAGGACCCTGCTTCCGGGGCAGAAACGATTTCGTCGCTGACCCCCGTTCATTGGGAAAGATGACCGTGACTTTGCTCGTTTCACACCATCGTTTAAACATGATTACGTCTGAGGCAGGCCTTACTTGGTAGCAGCATTTCATTCCGGGTTGATCAGGAGGGATAGAAAGCTAAAGGACACACCGTTCGATAGATCGTACACTTACTTTTATGGCTTTCACTTTTTCGCAAGGGTCACCGAATGGGTAACTGGCGAGCTACACGACTGAACGATTAAGCATTCTCCTAGGACCTGAGACTTACCTAATTGATGTAATTTCGTTGGCATCGCATCCCCGCGAGAACTTACGGATCATTTTGAAAATGAACCTCGACATAGCCCGAAATCAGGCTCAGGAATTGACGACGATAGCTCTGTAATCACACCAGCGCCATCCTGATGAAACGAGGAGTTTTATAAAAGTCTGAATTCGTTTCATTTATAAAAGCCTGTTTCATTAATATCTTTAATGTGGAGGACAAAGTATAACACTTTATCGTCATAAATCTATAATAGGCACTTCCGCGGCTGCCAAGCTTGTGAATTAAGCTTTGTTGAATAAGCCCTCTTTCATCCACCATTTTCTTAATTCCAGATTCTGCCGCTAAGCTTGCATGCATAATTAGTGGCTTTAATTGATTCGAAAATATAACATCCAGGCGAGACCAAAGCTTGGATCACACTCCACGCTCATGCAGCACTAAAAGAGTTTGAGGTACGGTTTTCAGCCCTAATTTTCATGACTATTATAACCAACGCATTGGTCTTGTTCTACTCGGTTGAGGTGGCATGAGGATGCGGTTAACTATGCCCGATTATACCCATCGGGTCCTTTAGGATGTGTTCAGACATACCGCAACAAATTTCTCCGCTGCGGACTGAACCTGGCTTTAAACCAAACGGTATTTGTGTCAGTCTGGTACAATATTAATATTGCTTCCAATCTGCCAGGACGCTTCAACCCAATGTCACCCTTGACACCATTTTGATTCAATCAAGTCTCACCCTCTTGATTACACGGCGGTGCTCTAGCAGCAATCGTTTGCACGATACCGAGGGATTAAACGCTTTGAGGATGCGATTCCTGTTCAAGCTTGATGAATGCGCCGGCTTCATCTTTCTAACTTTCGGAAATTTCCGTCATCCAAATCATTTGTGAATTACAGAGAATTTGTGACGTTACCTTAAATACAGACGAGTAATGGAGGATCAAAGGAATAATTGTCGTGCAAAATATTCTCTGACAACTTGATCCTCCCAAGGGGATCAATTGATCAAACTTGGTTAATCCAACTCTGAGAATTTGACGCTAACTTTGATTACCTGACAACGTTCAGCTGCCAATTAAGAGTATTTGATCAAAAAACGTATCTCGGATAAAGCTCGCCGGCTGATCCGCGTAGCTGAAGTTGTTACAGTTTAAAGACTTTAGTGAATTGCCCAAAGGCTCACTGAGTTATGAACGAAACTTCTGTTTCGGAGACCAGAAGGAAATGGAAATCGCAGGGGTGTAAGAATTAACAAACGCCAAAAATATTATTATCTACACCGCGAATATATGAAAACTTGGTTTCGTATAGTCATACTTTGAATTTTATGGCTCTATCATCTTTGGACCTCATTCAGGATGAAATGCATACTTACTTAGGTTAGTACGTAGCTAAGCAGCCTACTTGTCAAAATAAAAAAAAAATAAAAAATAAACTGAGAGCTGCGAATACCTACGTTGCTCAAAAAGATAGCACTCTGAACTCGAACCGAGTTCTCAATGTAAACTTCAAAACCTAGGGTCTAAAACGCTCAAAATCCAGGGAACCCCTTGAAGAAATTGTGTATGCCACGTGTAGAGCCATGGGTTCCACGATTCCTGGTGATGACACGGATGAAGGTTACTGTATAAATACCGGTGAAGCATCTCATTGTCAGGTCTCTTCGCAAACGGTCTATCATAGACTCTAAGATGAATCGAAAACTTGGTTCGGATATGCCGTGAATTCCATAACTTTATTTAGTATAGGTGCATCATGATCTACATATGAATTCTATAAGTGTTGCGCAGATCTTTGACAATCAGCTCGAACTGATTCATCTGATGAACTCTACTCGGGCCTTCTCGTCTAGTCTGTGGAGATTTGTGCTTTGCCATATCTTCTGGCCATTTGAAAGTTTGCCAGTTCTTCCTGCACACAAAGCTGAATTTTGTGTATCGATGCAATGCGTATTATATAATTCATGTTTCAACTGAAATATCGTACTGCCACCAGTGATCTTTTCCTAGACTTCTGTATTGCGAATACCTACTTTGGACAGAATAGTTCGTTCCACAAGAAGCCTGTCTCATTCATATCAGCTTATGACTTTTTTCCACTTAGATACCCTCTCGAAATACCGCCAATCGTTTCTCACACTTTCGCTTGTAGTGGCCTTAAGAACATCGATAATGAGTTGTTTTCAAGAAGGCTTGACATTCTCTAACTACGTCAAGTTCGATTGATGATAAAGTCAATTCGCCCAGCACCTGTGCGCGTGGTTCGCCCATTGATTTGGTACTCCTGGAACTCGCTCGCTCATGAGAGAGAAAGATCCGTAAAAAAGCTCCCATTGGATCAAAAAATGGATCCTCACCAAAGGATGGTCACGATTTTACTGGATTTCATATCGAGCCACACTTCATTCTCTGCATATGAGCACTCTCACATTCCTACTAAAATTTGTTTGTATTATTACAGTCATTCATTTCCAGAATTCATTACTGTCTCGCGTCAATAATGCTTCGACAATGCATATTTTCCATTGCAGTTGATTCGGCTAAGTAGCCTTGATAGCGCAGGAGAAGCGTGAAGCAGTTCTGTTTGAATGATAATTTTATTTAAAGTTATTCCAGTTTGCTTATACTTTGCCTGAGTTTATCGCGTATACCGTTACTTATTTCTGACTGCTGTATTCCGTATGTAATCGCAACCGTATCTTTATTGCAGCCGACCTAATGCATGGCCTAAAGTATATCGCTTATGGTCTTGGGTCTAATCGCGAATATCTGCTTCCTGTAAATGTTTCTCTACCATTTTGGCGCACTTCTGTACGTAGTATGATCATAGCTACAGTTCTTGGGAAGCTTTGCTCCAGAATCAATAAAAAGTTTCTTAACTCCGAACACTCCCTGTCCTTCTCTTGGCTGTTTGCTCACCCACCGTCACAGCTACCTTCATGCAGCATGAAACGGTTGGTTATCTCATGACCGGAAGGGATGAAATGAAAAAGGACTCCACCACCAAGGATCTTCAGTGGCAAGACAACACGGCACGTCCTAAAACTTCGTGAACGAAAACCAACATCGAAAGAGACCGGTACGAATGGTCTTATTTGCGGCTTGAGCTGCGAAAAATAGCAAAATGTCAAGTCCACCTGCACCGAGAATGGCAATGTGTAAGTCAGGATGGCTGGCAATTCTACAGTTATCCTCGCCACAAAGGTAGCAGACACCTCGCGGGTAGAGCCATAGCCATAAACACCCGGAGTGCAGTGGACCACTCAGAACATCAACTCCGTTGCTTTGCTGGTATCAATGTCTTTAGTTGGACATTTTTCATCCATTTTCTCTGGGCAATTTGCCGTACTTACAGTGTCCTATACCTTGCTAGTTTCTATGAACTCTATCCTGCTCAGAATGTTCAGGGCTAATTTTGTATCATTGGCCTTTCGTGGCATTCTAGAATTTTTCACCCTTCGAATTTGACAGGATGGAATCAGTGACCCGCATGTCATTCCGTCCCCTCATGAAACTCGTGTAAATGAGGCAGCTTATGGGAAACAATTTGCGTTTGCGAATTTGCAAAAATACGTTCCACACACGGCATGATCGACGTTTTGAATCCTGTTTGCAGAGGAGGAGCTGAAATTGATGCTACCCTGACGTATTCATTCGTCAATCATAGTATCCATCTTCGAACCTCGATAAGGATGACGGGGGCGAGTTCCCGTAAGTTGTATATATACTTCTTACGACGAACCCTTTTTACTTATTTACCCTGAAGGGTATTTCGCCATCTCGTTCATAGAAAATTCGTTCAATCAATTATTGAAGATCTGTAATAAAGGAGACAAGACAAGACGATTGACGTTTCGCTGGCAATGCAACGATACGATGATCGTAACATGGAATTCCATGGAAACTGGAATCAGGTGGATCCAGACGCCACACGAGCGACTATTTACTTTATATTTTACTTCGGAAATGAAGACATAAGAAGTTCAGAAGCTTTGCGGGTGCAAAGGCCCAGGGGACTCGAGAAGGACCTGAGAGGGTCCTGGAGAAGTAATTTCCTACGGTCTGCACGGAAATCTGCTCTTTATCGCTCCCATGGCAAAATGTTTCCATTTTACTAACTTATCAACTTACCGTGGTACCCTTAGGTAATAACCTCTCCTAAACAGGTAATTGTGGCCTTACACTGCATTCGCTTATATTAATTATGTCTGATAACGATCGAGCGTGGAATTCCAGATCCGAGATGGTAGGGTAATTTCGATGAAATATTCAAACGATTGCCTCGCGGTAAAAGTGAGGCCTAATATAATTTCTTACGAAAACGAATGTTTTAACAATGTTTTCACAGCCGTTCTTTTTCCACATTGTGCCAAAAGGAATGGAAATGAGTCAATTTAACTAAAGAAATACTAATTGGGCTCGACGAGAAGCAGGGCAAGAGCGATGAAAGGCGAATGAAACACTGGAGTGAGGAGGATCTGAGTTCTCTGCCTGATTGTAAAAGACCGGTAAAGTTTACGTCTTCCCGGTGTGGGAGATCGTAATGGAATAACCCAACAAGAAATATTCTACTCGCGATTTTTCTGAGGGAAAGGGAAATTTTTTCTGACGGCTGGAAATCATAATTCTTCAAACTCTCCAGTTTTATTTCTTCACAGAATCCTTGGCGCTCGATGCTCCTAAAAAGGGTTGACGACTGCTGCAAGCGACAATTTCTATTTTACCCCACCTCAACCCTTCTACCACGAGGCGCCATATTTGACGTGACGCGCAGATCCGGTAAGAGATGAAATCTCTCCTCTATGAGAAGCTGTTCAAAGAGGGACGCGCGAGCCTGTAGAATATAAATCGTAAATTGCAGCTTGTCATCTTCTTCCAAGTTTTTCCCCAACTGAATTTTTCTTTTCCCGTCTTTTGGGTTGCTTCGAGACTTGAAGAGACAGGACAGGCTTAGATAGCTTATTTATAAGCAATTTTCGAGGGGCAGCTGTGTGTGACGTAAAAATTGGTTCGGCTTAAAAAACGTTGGTAAATTTATTGGTCATCTTACAAGTCATTTAATCAATATTAAATTATCACATCTTTGAAAATACGACACAGATATATTCCGGAACAAAAATGGCTGGGTGAAAAATTAAATATCGGAAGTGATGTCATTTCTTTAGCTCTTCACTGAAAATTGAAAAGAATGTCATTTTGATTGAAGAATTGTACCGGGGGTCATAGATCATTTTATTTTTCTGCAAAATTTTCTGCGTATTTTACCTACAGCGGGGTGTCACCTCAGGGGCCAACATTTCAACTCGCTGGTACAAGCCTCGTGAGTTGAATATTACGCTCTAGATCTTCTGACAAACTTGATCTTTCCATCCCTGTTAAACCACCCCCTTTGTTTGCGAAGCGCTTCCAACGTTGAGAATAAGTCACCATGCTAACAAAGATGTCTCAGCGTGGGAACGTGACGAAAAATCAGACGAGCAAATCCACTAAGTACTTAAGGTGTGAGAGGTAGCTGATACTGTAAGCTGAATAACTTTTGTCTTATTCTGATAATAGCAGGGTTTCTTCGCATCAAATTAACTCCGCGATGCCTCTGATGTGGATTTTCCATCTCTCCGCAAAGTTAGAAACAGTCATGTATATTTACAAGCAATTTTCCATACCGCCAGAAGCAAACTACGAATCCCATATATTCTATGGTTCAGGTATATGAGCCTTGAGCCAATTATCAGCTCATGATCAGAGAACAGAAAAATACGTCCATGGGTACATGGAATCGAGGAATTCCAGCTTCTTCCTAGTCCGTCCATTTTTACAAGACACTTTTGTATTCTATACTCGATTCCATAGGAAAAAAGTCCAAATGGGATACGATCTGATGGCAAGCGAACGTTGACGTGACCCTGTAAGGAAGTTCGAAGACGCTTTTAATTTTTTCTGATCATGATTTCAATTGCGGTATTATTGTTGATTCTTGAACCTGAAACTCTTTCTTCCAATTGGATGGCTGAAAAGCGTCTTTTCAGGTGTGTGTATGTGTATAGTGGACTAGTATGTATTGTCTGTATTGTATTTGACGTTGAACGAGAAGACTTGAGGATGACAGCTTTCTTGGAACAATTTCAAAGCCCTCATCTACAATATCAGCAGCACTTGATATTGTACTGTTTTCCTTCCGAGAAAAACGCGAGGTAGTGAGCACTGGATTGAAAAATACGAACACATAAAACTTTATTCGCGAGTTTCAGTAATCCAGGATTTCACGGGCATCAGAAGTAAGACTTTAAAGCAGATGGGCTCAACGATTAATTTCCTT
Source organism: Rhogogaster chlorosoma (assembly GCA_944452935.1). Classification (NCBI taxonomy): domain Eukaryota; kingdom Metazoa; phylum Arthropoda; class Insecta; order Hymenoptera; family Tenthredinidae; genus Rhogogaster; species Rhogogaster chlorosoma. Next base: position 28,934,934 of record OX101797.1, read on the forward strand.
TGCCATTCCGAAATTGATCATGATCAGGTGATAGGAATATGATCAAACGTACATATCGAGCAATTTTGATTGAAATTTTTCTCATCATTAATTCTTAGGAGGAGTGGCCGTTGGTTCGAGAAAATTCAGGACAGATTTCCTCGAGGAGTGGCCCACCCCGGGAACAGCACCATACTTTGACACAACGGTACAATCGAACATCACAGGTCTCGTTGGAAAGACGGTTCATCTCGTCTGTAAAGTGAAGAACCTTGGCAATCGAACGGTGAGTAATTAATTCCATTAAAGCATTTGATTTCGTTGGGTTGAATGGTAATTTTCGTCAAAATACAGAGAGAGAACTTTATCGCGTCAGATTCTTAATTGATAATAAGCTGTCGGTATTCTGTCAGTTACGGGATAAATTGGAATATCCATGGAAGACAGAGTCAAAGTAATAAGTTCTTAATTGTACTTTAAGACTAAAGCTATCTCGTCCTTCCTCCGCCATTGCTTCAGCTAATGAACATAAACTTTCACTCTTAGGGCTACCGAGAGGATGGTAGTAATTGCGTAACTAAGATAATCGTCTCACTTTCACGAAGATGATCCAAGAGATCGTTTCCCCAGCTGCACCATTCCACCCCATCACAGTATACCGAATGTTACACCCCATTTGTACTTGTTGTCAAAGCAATAGATGCACAGGGTAGCTTCCTCCCTGACATCTTATCCGACGTAATCAATTTTTCTTGGATTCCCATTCAGCACAGAACGATAGATTAAAATGCATCCTTAAGACAGGAGTTACGATTTTCAAAAAGTTCTTTCAAGTGATTTCGAATACGAAGCTACGAGGGGAAATAGTTTCTTGAAACAACGACAGAGTCTCTCTTTGTGAATTCAATGAGCGAATTTTCAAAAAGCCTTTTTTTTTTGTTCCAACTCGAAGTGCGGATCTTACGTGGAAATTACAATCGAGAACTGACCGGGCACAGTCGAGTTATATCGTCTTGAAGACGGGATATCAGCTGTCCTGCCGGAGAGCTTTCGGGGTGTGTGACGCTTGATCGAGCAGCCTGAACCTAATGAAACTATCTGGGCATTAGCCAAGTTTTCCTGTTCAATAATTCACGTCAATCAGGGTGAATTATTCACGCCGCGAGATCATCCCGATTAAAATTTATTTCAGGAGAAAGGAGTCAGCTATACTTAAGCTTAATTCTAAAACCTCGGAGCCGGGATTTGTGAAAAATTATTTTTAAACTGGTTGTAGTATTCTTGAGATTTCTACTATTTTTGTTATCAAGATGGGGATTACAGCACCAGCTTCTTTAAGAAATAAAACTCCACTGTTTAATGATAATGAATTCATAGACGAAACTCATGTTGGAATTTTAAAGACTGGTTATGTGTAAAAAACGGAGGATGTAGCTTGTCTTAAATATTTCATCTTCGCATTTTCCTCAATTTTTTTCACTTTTACTTCCCCAGGCATGTACTTTGATGTCTGGAAAAATGTCCTTTGATTCAAGCTGAAAATTAATATCCGAAGGTTCTGCCTGGGCAAATTGAGAATAAAGTTGATTGCAAGGTAACAAGTTGTCGAGTAGGCGTAGATATATATAGGATGGTGATTTTTTAGGAGATGTATTTCTTACCCTGGTTTTTGTGTTCAGCTTACGGTACGGCTGAATGATACCTTTTTTTCAGCACTGAAAAGTTAGAAAGTCTCAAATTTCTGAAGTACAAAAACCTGGTGGACAGAAGCCCTTCTTCACCGTTGTATATTTAGATTCTAGACTTTTTTTTAGAAAAGTTGGAAAACGTCTGTCAAGCAAAAGTTTGCCCTTTGATTTAATGAACCTCTACTCGTGTTCGCAATTACCATGTCGCATTTAAAAAAACTGTAATTTACCCTAAATACAGCTGAAATACTTCATTAGACGTTAATGAAGCTGCCCCCCATACTTCAAGACTTTTTCACCCATTACTAATTGGCAATTGTTTATGACTTAATTCCAAATTAGGTTTTCTCAAATTCTTCAGATTCCGATATTCATGTATTTCTATTTTTTTTATCTCTTTCGGTAAAGAACAAGAAATTTATAAAACCGAAAGTACAGATACTTTCACCAATATATGAAAGTAACTTGGCCCGATTTAAAGTTCATATTTCCCTTTCTCTACACATGACCTGCAGTCCTCAAAAACCCAAAAATGATAAGAACCAGGTTTCACCTGAAAACTCAGGTATGTGAAAATTGCAAAGATGCTATCGTTCACCTGAAAATAATATTTTCGCAAGGGATCTGGCTTCGGGACAGCTACTATTAAATATCGAAACGTTTAAAAAAAAGATTGGCATCCGGATTTATTGAAACGAAATAGAATCAGCTAACGATCATTATTCTGTGTACAGCATTACCCTTTGTCACCTCGATTCTAAAATTGGACATTGTCATGAATGGAGGAGCGTTCTGTTAGAGTGGTACCTAGTCGATGAATGCATCCGATATTCAGTTGTGAACAATAATTACCAAGAGCGAAAGCAAAGTGAGGGAAATTATATAGGTCAATCGTGCTCAGTGGAAATTTTAATTGCAGAAGTGAAAATAGGCTAATTAGAGAAAAGTCGGGTGATGTATACTACTAGCTGATTTCCGGGTACCATCTAGTATCTCCATTGCAAGTAGTACCTCGCTGTCATTTTCACTATCGCAACATAATACAGCTTTTCATATTTCATTAAACACCAAATTTAAGACCATTATTGAAATTAGGTGTCAATCATTTTTGAGGTGATCTATGGAGAAATTTTTATCGCATTTTGTTTCATTATAAATTTGCATTCATTTAATCATGGCATAAGTTATATGAACGAAGAGGAGAAGAGCTATTTATCATTGATTCAGAAAACTATCTGGCGCTCATTACAACCGGTGGATATATAATAATTGACAATATACGCGATGGGCACTAATTGTAAATGTGTTTCCTCGAGATGGAAAGGCCGCAAGCATCAAAGCGAGGAGGCACCCAATTTGACACCAGCCCGAGACGGTTTTGGTAAATTGTTTTCTGGCACGCCGCATCAGCAGATCGCGTGTACCTTTGGGAAAACTGAATTAGCAGCATAGCCCACGTTTCCCTCCTCCGTAAACCTGGTTCAAGCCTCATCAACCTCATCAACCGATCTTGAGCGCAGGTTTCCAGCCCTGTAGAATTTTGAGGAATTTGTATTTTCCATGCCAACAGGCTTTGAGCAGTGAGAGTAGTCACACGTTCAGGAGAAGATACATCTCGCTGTTTAACTTGGGACATAATTGCCGGAATTATTGACTCAAATACCTTCTGAACTCGAGAATGTATACATAGGGGTTTGTGAAGGGTTGACGCGCCGCACTCGAATCCCTCTGCTTATTCCCAGCTCGCTGCAAAGAGAGGGAAGCTAGGCATGACTTTATCAACGAGTACAACGATACATTCAAACTTCAAAAACCTCGCGATACTGATGATTGAAACTCATTATAACATTCCACTTGAGTAGAAACACACTTGTACCTCTTGCTAATTAGGATGCAACTTTAAACGTTCGGAGAATTCAGATAAGCTTCTCACTCATCTTTAGTTTATTTTCTACCCAAAATATAATCCCGCATGGGAAACCCGTAGAAAGTGATTTTTGCAAATAATGGTCTGGATCATGATGCTAACTTGAATAGCATATGTGCGAACTGATGAGTGTCACGTCGTACTGGTTTGTCGAATTTTTTTTCGAACGCTACTTCTTATGGACGTAAAATCTAACCGGAATTATTAATTTTTTTTCTGGAAAATCTGTGTTTTAGGCAATATTTCATGTAAATTAGTTCACATCGTATTTTTACAACGTTTTCACAGATTTTGCATTGCAGATTTTTGTTTTTTGAATCTCCGAGAGCAACGTTATTGCAAAAAAATTAACAAATTCAAATTTATTTGTCAATTTATGTTCGTTATTCGTCCCGAAAATCAACCTGCCGAATTTTTCCTGGCTTTTCATGTACCTTATACCATAGCTATGCATCCGGAAGCGTAAAAATGAAATAGATGCTAAACACATCACGAGGGTTTTACGGCAGTTCATAAATAGCAAAGGATGAACGTCTTTGTCTACACTGAGGTCGTAGAACCAAGTACAGGCACAGTTTTAATCCAAAAGCTCATTTGTATGCAAAGCAGGGCTCAAGTTTATACGAACCTCAGCTACACGTACGTTACGTAATGTATTTTGCTGATAAATTCACTCGTAGTCTGCCATTATGAATAAAATTAAGGATTTTAATAGGGAATCTCACCACCACGATCACGGTGCCTTAGTTGAAAGAAACTCTCCATGTACCCATCTGCACAGAGGAGTGATATCCCACTTGAGAATATTCCTGTACGAAGAAACTGAGGATTCCTAAGACAATAAAAATTTCATGGGCTGGATCATTATCACGTGTTAACTTTTCAGTACTGAGAAAATCATCTGCGAGCATTCCGCAATAATTTTCATTCCTATTATGGTAAGGGCTAAGAAGCAGAAGGGTATACTTCATGAAGCGTAGGGCTGCTGTCGTAGGAGCACATCTGAAAATTTAACACATGGTATCCGTGAGACAAAAATGTGGATGTATGCTGCTAGCCGAGCGTAAGCCAGTCACTTTCAACGGTATATGGCCAGAAGGGAGTAAACCACAAGAAATAAAAAATGATGTTACACCCTTCTGGTAGCACGGGGCTTGCTTTATTTTCGACAACCAAAAAGGAGAGCCGACTACCGGAGGAGGGTGAAATCATTTTTTATTTTTTGTGACTTACGCCTGTTTGGCAGTATGCTTTTCACCGTTTCGATATTCTTGGAACCTTGTTGCAATTCTACCAGAATTTTTCCCAGACGATCCCAATCACTGTAGGTATTGTTTTCAAGTTTTATCTGATTAATGCAATCTCAAGTAGATTTTCAAAATGTGGTAGTCGATTTTCCCTTTTATGCTGGGAGCATCACGAGCACAAACCAAACCACAGGTAATCAGATCGAGAGAAGATAATTACCGGAGCCGTATTAGCTGGCATGATTTGAAAAATTGCAAAGGAAGATGAAAATAATCGAACAGCTATACTTCATCTAACGAGCATAAGTAATGGATATACCTTGCATTAAACCCTCCGGCTTTTACTTACAAACTTCTGTTGGAAAGAGTCTGGACTGATAAAGGGCCGGAATTATTTGTTCGAAACTTAATTCATCCTCGTTGAAAATCAAGACTAACATTTACCCAGCTTGAAAATTTTCTGTAGACTTCGATTATTCATCCATTTCAAGCGATTAGTCAATGTTTTTAAAGGCTGTAAAAACATTTAGTACTTTGTCCCTGATGTCGCACACTGATCGGATACAGCAATTATATCACAGGTTGAAATTCACTTCAAAAGGATGTTAATCGACAAAAAATAAGTGGCGATAAACGGATCATCGAATTCCACCTGTGTTGATCTTTGAGTATTTTGTTTTTCGTTTCTTTTTCCTGCCCCACCTGAAAACTGACCCGTTTGTCACCCCGAAGTGACACTCGTTCAGCCGTATTAATTTTCTCAAACTAAGAATAGAATATTTTTTATCAATGAATTTCCAGGTGTCTTGGGTCCGTCACAGGGACATCCATCTTCTGACCGTTGGTCGGTATACTTATACAAGTGATCAGCGTTTCGAGGCACTCCATTCCCCGCACTCCGAAGAGTGGACCCTCCGGATTCGTTATCCTCAACGCAAGGATTCTGGCCTTTACGAGTGCCAGATATCGACTACACCACCCATGGGTCATCCGGTCTATCTATCTGTCGTGGGTGAGTACCGTTGTCGGAGCAATTCGATAAAGTTAACGATCAGAATTTCAGGCTAACAACATATGAAATTACTCTTCAATTCAATATAATGAATAAATTGTTGTCATTTTATTTGTCATTTTTTCGGGGGTTCATTTTGTTCTCTTTAACAGTTTATATACATTATTTCGTCGCATTGCCATCTCGTTTTCTGAAAAGGTTTCCTTTTTCGAAAGAAAGGCTATGGGTCATGAAATGCACTCCGTTTAATGTACTTTCTTCGTTCGTATAAACGGGTAGCATGTATATAACTGAGCCAATAAAAACGAAACGTACTTTCATGCTCATTCTATCCTAGGACAGTTTTTAGCGTCCGTGGGATAGTTATCTGGAACATCTAGCTATTTCGGTGCTAACCACATTTTCTGTGAATAACGTTGAAACAATGCTGAAACAATGTTCGGTATAGCTATAGTTTAATCGGTGTCTGCAACCGCCAACTATTAATTTAAAGGGAGTTTCACGTACCGAAGAAAATTACCTGGCCACATATCGATACAGTATTGGCAATTAATACCGTCATCCTTCTGTAATAACGTTTTTCAATCGAATTTAAAATTGCTTCGCCGCATACCAATTAAAAGTACCAAAAAAATAGTTCATACTAATTTTCGTACCAGTAATCCCGATGAAACAAACTCGCACTGTTCCTCACAGAGTAGCGTGTGGCGGAAGGTTTATAACTGAACTTTTTAAAAATTATTAGGAATGACATAAAATAAAATTAGAATATTATTTTTCATCAGGATTACACAGCTACGTGAAAAAACATCGATTAAGGATTACATGCATATAAAACTCGTCGGGGAATGTAAGCCACTGCACAATGCGTGGATATACCCCACACATGGTGTGAATGTACAGAATAAGGCTACCCTTGTTTTTTTTAGACAGAAATACCTACCGGTACACCATCATGGTTCTTTATTAAATCCAAGCCATCCACAGTAGCTGACGAATAATATCAATTTTGAAAACCGATTGGAAATACAGCGTGCCCGGTATGCTCTAGTTTCGCATGCTATGTAGATCCGGATAGTGCTTTTCGAGAATATTAATTCAGCTGGAGTGAAATACAGGTGGAAAATAAATAGCGATGGATAAAAGCCATCATGAAGCTGATCACGTCGAGTGCCTATCGTCAACTCGCGTTTTTAATTTTGAAATCGTGCTAATATTTTTAATAACAATATTTTTGATTCGCGTATCTTATTAGTGAACTTATCACTCGCAGTTTCATTTTTGGCACAGGCACCGCTATATGAAAAATTTGTGAAATCTTTCGAAATTGGCATACGCGAGAACAGTCTGAGCGCCCGTCAGCCAGGGAGGGACTGTAACCACAGGATCGAATTGGACGGAAAACGAAATTTGCAAGTCTTTCATCAGTCCGGTCCATCGAGACTTTAAGGCAGATTACGACGACATCAAAGACCAGGCCACGTTTTGTTAATGCGAGTCACGGGCGAAGCTAATTATCTTGTAGCTAATGAAGCTACGCACAAGAAACCTCGTTGAAGCCTTGCCTCGATCTGCCTCGTTCTTTATCGGTAGAAAACAAGCTAGGGTATAAATAAATTGCATTACTTTTTCTCCTATATGTCTCTTTCGGTTTTGATTTTTTTTCCAAATCTCATTCTAAAAGTTCAGGATTCATGATGGTTTTATTTAAAATTTATACTCTTGGTACTCATGGCTTTTCTCATCGACATAGGTCTCCGGATGGAGCCAAACGTTGATATGCAACTTCAAATTAGCGAGGATCTTTGAAGTTGATATTTTGGAAAAAGATCCTGTTCAGATGGAAGATTGTTTTTACGATTTTATTGAACGATAACATCTTCGTACAGAAATTAATATTATATTATATATAGCTACAGCCAATAAGTCCTAGGGCCGGTTAGTCCACCTTTCGATAAAATTTATCCTCCAGTAAAACCTCCAGTTAGCCTCTTAACTGCCAATCAGACCTCCGAGAAAGGGACTTAACTGGAAGATAAAATTTACTGGGAAAGAGAACGGGCAGCCCCTAGACGTATAGTAAAGAAAATAAGTATTATAATTTTGCAAGATTTCGTGAAATGTTTACAAATAGTCGGGGGTCGCTTTTCGTATCTTCCACAGGTACAAAAACTGCGATATTTTAGCGAGTAAAAATGGCGAAACAAATAATCGAACGTAGAACTTTAAAGTAGAAAGAATAAGCTTTGAACTACTCTTTTTTCGATTTTTCTTCGATTCCTTTTTTTCACTAATTTATAAAGTTTAGACGACGACGAAGAACAGATCGGGCAGTATTACCCATCTCCTTCTCGTGAACAGAGGAAAACAGTTTAATCGATTGACTAGTAAGTACATCAACTCATTAGATTTCGTGGTAGATTGTTAATATTAATATTCTAGTCTTGTTTGTCGAATCGTCGAGAACTACAGCCAATGAAAAATATTTAATTTCGATAAAAAGGTAAATTATTCCAGTTTCATATATGTTGAGCACAAATAATATTTTATTTGCCTCAAATGGGTAGCAATATTTGTACAAAATACATAAATTCATTCAGCCTACACTCACAGCATTGATTACCTGAATTTCAATGCTAAAATAAAAATGATTTCTATCATTCGATTCTCTAGCTTCATACAGTTTTCATATTCATTTGAACCGTGGCAGATTTTTTGAAAACGGAACTGCATATTTCCTTCTTTTCCTTCTAAGAAAAAGTCCACTGGGCAGAAATTCGAATATTTCATTTATTTCGCACATAAAGACAATTCGTTAGGGACTGGTGAATTTTTTCTCTCTATTCAGATCAACCGCTACGGTGTCTGGATCTCCGAGCTTTTGGTCTGTACGATTATTCCAAAAATATTTCTCTTTCGGGCACCGAGAGAACCGCGTGATTGTGTAAATTTCGCTTGTAGGAAATCGAAAGAATCGATAAAAAAAAAATGTTTGTGAATCGTGAAGTTTTGCATAACGTCGGGATCAGCCTATCATATACTGTATATTCAGTGGATTAATGCAATTCGATTGTAATCAAAAATTTGGCAAACAAAATGTTGATATAAACAGCGCAGCTACGGTATAGAAATAAAAACTGTGAAATTTATTGACACTGCATGATATCATAGATATGTCATTGTAGGTCAAATATTTTGATAAATCGAGGAAAATGGAAGTTAAAGCTTGAAATGAAAGGTAACATTGGTTCAATACGGCGCCAACTGGTTCCTCGTTTTGGCCCGCATCCAAGATCGTTCCGGTCAGTTTATACGAAATGATAGAATTGTTATTGATGCTTTTTGCAGCTGAAAAAAAGAAGCAGCACACATATTCGACGCATTGCTTCCATGAAAAAGATCATAGCTTGATCTGATCTGAAAATTTGTCTTCATTCTATTCGAAAGCAATACTCCTGATTGATATCGCCGTCCCAAACAAGCCCCAGAAATTCGGCTAGCATAATTACTTTGGAGGGACTCGGATCACCGATGACCCCAGATTGTAGGGATGAAGTGTATATCTATACCTGTTATACACCCACCTGGTTAATCATTGTCTTTTCTCTAGGAACTCTGCGTCCGTTGGTACAACGTTGTACATTAGAGACAGGGTACCTACTTTGCTCGAGTCCTTTGCGGTAACGACTCTTGTTCAGCAGTTTCCAGAGTCCCTTTATAGCAGAGGCAGCGCTATTCGCAATAGGACGTTCCCGAGGCAGATAGGGTACGCAGCCAGGTTCAGCCAAAGCAGAATCGTACCCGAGAGCACATTTGGTAGTAATTAATTTCGATCGGTAATGGCGCGAACGGAAGGTTATTATCGACCGAGGAATGTTCATCCCTTGCAGCCCTAGTCGTAGCAAGGGAGGCTAGACGAAGCACGAAGGAGAAACGACTATGAGCGTCACGATATGGCGCGTAACATATGTGGCTCGTACTTCGTAGTTACACTCTCGCTTGCACCCCAACAGCCTCCACCCTCAGTTACCACCCTCCACCATCTCTCTCCCTCCCTCTCTCTCTCTCTCTTTGTCATACTGCAGTAACACATATATGCTGGTTACACGCTAGTCTGTCGCTAACTTACGTCTGTAATATATGTACATATAGGTATATAGATGCTCATATGTCGGTAGCTAATGTCATCCTCTTGGGTCTAGCTGAGGGTTATATATGTGCCACCCTTGTGCCCTCTGGCATTCTCCCTCCCTTGCTTCTTGACAGTATCTTCGCTCTATCTCGTCATCTATGGTCCAGTTAGTTACACGTTACACTCCAATCATGGTATTGTTCAACCTGTGATACCAAGGGATGAAATCATCCTCAGATCTCTCCATACTGCGTCCGCATATACTGAAAATATGTGGTCAAAGTAACCGCATGAATACGACTCACAGTCGGCCAACACACTCATGTCATATGCACAGACTGAATTCGAACTTCCGACCTCAATGCAGTGGTCCTTTTAGACCTACTAATTTCTAAGGGGAAATTCGCAGGGAAGGAGGATACGATTCTAGGGGAATAGGAGGAAAAAATTTTATACGAAAGAAACGAGGCCTTACTCTACTGGAATTCACGACGTGGACAGAGGCGATATGGTTTTGTATTTTTTTGTACGGGATAGAACCACCAAAGTACTTCCCGGTGTTTTTCACATTTACTATGTTCCTGCCACGTATTACTTTGCTTCAACACGGTAAGGGTGGGAAGACGTTTTTTCAAAGGCTGAAAGCTGATAGAGCAACGAAGCCTTCTGCCCACGTTGCAGGGTAAATGGCTGTATTATATCTCCGCCTAAATGCCTTGCTGCGAGAATTGTGATAAGCCAAAATTACTAAACGTATTTATGTCGCATTCAGAGATAACAATAAAGTATTCCTGGTGCTATATTGTATTTCTAAGGCTCTTAATTTCGCCCGTTAAAATCTTTCGCGTGCTAGTCGTGAACTCTATGGACAAGGCAAGATATCATGGAATAGCCATCGAGATGGTTAGCTTATAACTATAAGAAGAGAAACGAAAAAAAAACTTGATTTCCAGTAAATATAGGAGAGATCAGTGTCGTACTGATTTCTAAACCCAGTGCAACTGATTTCTTCGACAATAATTGTCATTTCAAAGACATTTGGCCAGAGATTAACCGAGCACACGCGATGGGACTAGTGAAAATGTTCACACCGCGTACCTACCCCGTGATAAATTAGCTGTTCACGGCGTACAGCATCTCTGGAAGACCGCTTCTTCATTCCAAACACGATCCGGAGTACGTTACGGACCTACCCGACCAACTATTTTCCGATAACAAAGCAAAGAGTTTCACCCGAATGGCCTAATTCAGTACGAAGCATGAGAATGGAGGAACTTGTGAGGATCATTTTTGGAATTTACCGAGAAAACTCGCCGGTATTTTAAAATACCTGTCTCGTGGGTTACGTTCATAAACGTCTCTGCATTGCAGGTGGATTTAGGCTACATGAAAGTTAATCAGAAGTAAAACTTGGAAAAGATAACAATTCGTTCTGAATAAAAACACAATCATATCAATCGGAGACTATTCGCTCATTCATTGTGGGAATTTTTTGTACCTACCCAATTCCTGGCGGGATTCGGAAGAGAATTACTTCGTGTCCAGAAGTCCCTAGGGCGGAGGTTGAAATCTTAGAAAATTCTAGTTTACGTGGGTTTTCCGCAATTTTGCAATAAGACGAACACGAGCGAATGGAAAGAAAAGGGCAGATGTAATGCTCATACTGCTGGAAGTTGATACGGTGTATGTACATCGATGGCGTATATCTAGCTTCGATATCTGAAAACACTGCTAGACCGGAATTGTTAAGTCATCCGATATTCCATCCTTTATAGAGTTATTCCGTTGTACAGGACATAAGGTTCAAAGGAGTTGGCGGAAAGCTCACGAGTGTATTGTCTTCTTCGTATTTCAGAACCAATTACTGAGATTATTGGAGGACCTGATCTCTTTATCAATAAGGGAAGCACCATTAACCTCACGTGCCACGTGAAATTCGCTCCGGAACCACCGCCGACTATGATTTGGAGCCACAATCGTGAGGTAATTTTTCGATTTATAGCCTGCATGTATGTAGACGCTCGTATGTAATATATACATATACGAATATACATAGAATACGTAGGACCCGACAATAAGGGCGTGAGAATACAAATTCGATATATTTACAATGCCCAGAAATTTACGGACATCCTAAATTGGACGAAGTTTCAAAAAATAAATAAAATGAAATAAATGAATAAATAGAAATGAAATTTTCCATCGTCGTGTAGACTGTAGCCACAATTCTCTTCAGTCTTTCAGTTGGCTCTGGTACCTGACAAGAATAAAATAATAAAAATTCCACAGACGGTTTCGTGAACTATGTAATTTTTTTTTTTCTTTTTTTCTTTGGCTTTTTTCGTAGTTTTTCAATTTAACTCATGAGTACACTTTCCAACCTTGGATAGAGCAGCTTGTAGCCAAGCTTGTAACTGTATAATACGTAACACACATGCATGTTACATATGAGGAGAAACGGACGGTTGAACTTGCGCCATAACACAATTGCCTCGTTCCTTGCCCACAGGCGATTAACTTTGACTCTCCTAGAGGTGGGATCAGTCTGGTAACAGAAAAGGGACCAGTCACCTCCAGTCGCCTCCTTATTCAAAAAGCAATCTTAAATGACTCAGGATTGTATACGTGCGCACCGAGCAACGCAAACCCGACGAACGTGCGGGTTCACATACTGAACGGTAAGAGACATGATTAAGTAATAAGTATGGAAAGGGCTCACCTCGTCGTAATTCTGACTCAATTACGAACATCCGAAAAACAAAAATCAGCCCTCGCCCCTATCTAAGTTACAAAATGGCTAAGTTATACATCATCAAAGTTTCTACTGTGGAAACCTTCGCCCAAAGAAAATTTGAATCAAAGTTTTCGGGCCCTCATCTTGTTCGGTTTGAATATCAAAATAATTTTCGTCTCTAGATACATTTCAAAGAAAATTCTAATGGGTTCAGCATGCGTTATAGTATCATTTTTTTCATTCTTTCCATGTAGATGTCAGCTTCAATCCACATTACTTTTAAACCGCAAGATCGACTAATTATGGAGCTAAATAATTATAAAATATACTTAATAATATTCAAATTGCACATGTTTCTTTTAATGAAAGTTCGACCCCGGAAAATCCTGCTCAACGACGAGCTGAAAATTATACGAAAAATACAAGCCTCCAGGGCTGCGGTGAATAAGCGGACAGACGAACCCGCGGGACTGACTAACGTTGTGTCCCTGCAGCATTAGGAGCAAGTTTGACAAATTAAAATGTAAATTAACCACGTCACTGTGACACTACTATAACAGACCATGACAGTAACGACTGGGTGGCATCAGCTGGGTTCACGGAACTCTTTTAATGTAAATTATTTCCTGCCTAAGGTTGCCTTTGTCAGAAATATGAATTGAGAACAGAAAAACCATAAACTTTAGACTTTTAAGCCTCGCGCAAGTGTGAGTCGAAACTCTTTGCACCTTATGGACTAATTCATTCGAAATCGGCATTAAATAATTGGGATTTTCTTCCATTTATATGACCCATTTGGGGTTGGATAAAAAAGAATGGGGAAAAAAATGTCAGTTTACAGAATTACGTCCTTTGTTGTCGTAAACGGAGTAGAAAGTTGTTCAGCTTGCGACCAACTTTGCCACAAGCTCATAAACAACCACAATCTTCATTAGTACTAAACAGAAGCTGCAGGGTCTGCAAACATTTTAGTGGTAGCTTGAAATCTGGAATTATTTGTCAATGTGTGTATGAGTCCCACAGGCCCTAAAGTCTAGACCATAAGCTCTAGATGAATGCCGAAAGGAAAGAAGCTCAACCCACTGAGACCTTTGGTATATGATAGGTACTTAGCGTGGGTCAATTTGAAACACAAATTCCAGCATAAGTGATAATGGAACGAATTGGTCCATTCAATTCGTTAGGATTTTGAATTAAAATGAATTCAGAAGAATACGAAGAAAATTCGTCCTGACATGAAGGCAATTTTTTTGAACTCATTCTAGTCAAAAATCCGCGAAAAAGTAGATTTTTGCATCTACCTACTGTAAGAAGGTTTGCTATTTGTTTTTTTCTTGTTTCGAAAATATCAGCAACCCAGTTCGAAAATGAATCTTAAAGCCTCGGCGCAATCTATAGCGTGGCATTTGTTTCAGAAGAACACCCAGCTGCAATGCATCATGGTAGTGGTGACAAAATGGCAGCTACTCTACTTCCAGTCGTCGCATTTCTCTGGCTAATATTCTAGGATTGACATGGAACATTGTAGACAAAATATCGAATCAACTTAATGCTTTTTGTGCCAAGACCGTAGAGAGAGCAATTTTCTAATCTCTGGAGTGGTACGAGAACAGGGTGCAACACACGTGAATTTATATGCATGTCTAAAGCCAAGCTTGATAAGCAAATGGCGAAATTTCGACACGTCAAAAGGACGTAATACCGTTCCATGACTCGAAACGTCAAATACACGTGGCTCACATGTAAGCCCAGCATCTTTTTATACGACATTACTTAACACTACGCGTAATCAACTGCACTTAATTGCAGGAGAATTGGATTTTACAGTAAGGTGTAGAGTAAATAAATTTTAGTGTTAAATATCTGTAAATAAGTACACAATTTTGTACATATCACTCGATAATATACTTGATAAATAAATACCAGACGTACTAATCGTATAAGATTGAATGAGACTTGTAAAACGAACCAATATACCGTCATCAGGCATTTTTGTCTTGCCCGGAATGAAGTTGGATGAAATAGGCCCTTATTAAACGGACTTAACCAAAAGGCGTCACGTTATGTATATTCCATAGAATGTAATGATCAATGATAAGACACAGCCACGGTAAGAGTGGTGAATGAAAATCTGCGTCTCCGGGCATGCATGTTTTCCGAACATGCAATCATTTCGAACATGTCTGGCTATTGTGAATAATGTAAATATAATAAGTTAATAAAAATACATGAATTGTCGAAAGGGTGACACCTGATTTCATCACGGATCATTTTCGACCAAGATCAATACCTGTTTCAATAAACACGACATAGACCCTTCAACAACAACCTATAAACTCAATTTCGTATTTCTCCTAAAATCTACGAATCGACGAAATCCCATCAAACCAATCGATACTTGTAATTATTGGGTAACTGTATGATGAATCTGGTAATTCAAAACTTGTATTGTCATAGGCAGTATTAAATAAAAATATTTAATAACGATTCGGAATGACTGGACGTACTATTGCAAATGATGTGGCTTTGTGATTGCGAAGCTTTCCCTTATTATCGGAGATTCTAACTGTCTGATTGGTCAACGGCACAGAACGATGCAGTGGACATTGAAATTCGGTTGGATTCTGCTGCGACGTTTTTACAGCAACTATAGCGCACGCTATTGTCGACACCAGCACAGGATGCCCATCGTCCAATTTTCTACTGCAATGGTTACTGCAACGTTTGCTGCAATCTTATACAGCGCTTTCCTCGTTACAAACTTCTACTACAATCGCGCTGACCACCTTTGCCCCAACTACTCTACCGAAGCCACTGATCTAAATGGATTCAGGTACCTGCTTAGAATAATTGTAGAACTTGTCAACGTGTCATATTATGCTAATTATTTTCACATGTAGTTTGACAATCTTCGAAATGTCCTAATCGCTGCTGTACTAACGAATAGAATGCCCTATCCCTATAAGAAGGATCAACGAATCCAATTGTTCGTCATGCTTCTAATTGATGAAGTTCCTAAAATGAAGGTAAAGGCAAGGGGAAATGATTTACAACTGGTGTGCGCAAATGTGAAATATGAAGGCTACACGTGGGTACATAATCGTAAGTATAAGTTACGTCCGCGTTGGTGTGGGTTGCTGAACTTCGTACACAGTCGTAAAACGTTAGTACCTACCTCGCCCACGATTCAGACGACGATGCGATTTCTAATGATCGCAGAACTCACCCTGCGGGGAGTAGGCAAACCCCTTGAGATTATTGAGATTAGCGGCTACATGAGACACGTTGACCAATGGCATCGATACATCAGGATACCTAAAGCCAAATAAAAGCTAAGAAGAAGACCATCTCCGGTATAGACGTCGAGTGTTTTGGGTAGGGTAGAAGAAATTTCGTTCGCAATTCCTGTGTTTGTTTGTATAGCGGGTAATTAACTGCGCCTTCCCTCGAACAGACCAATATTGGGCAGTGGCCTCTCAATCACGGACCTAGCAGCAAGTGTGTAATTGATTTGGTAACCGTATGAGAAAAGCTATTCCAGCTCTATCTAGTAGATGAACTGATTTATTTTATACAATAATTGACCCAAGAGTGGTGACTCCGATAAATCACCGAGCATCCCTGCAACGATGCTCACAAAGTTGCCTTTATTGTCAATCAAAGCTGTGTCTCTTTGGAAGAGATAGATATAAGCAC
This sequence comes from Rhogogaster chlorosoma, assembly GCA_944452935.1. Classification (NCBI taxonomy): domain Eukaryota; kingdom Metazoa; phylum Arthropoda; class Insecta; order Hymenoptera; family Tenthredinidae; genus Rhogogaster; species Rhogogaster chlorosoma. The sequence goes on from OX101797.1 coordinate 28,951,349, forward strand.
TTGGCAAATCGAAAATATCGCGGTAGCATTCATTTTTCGAAATTCATCTTCTAGTTTAGTTGGAAAAAATTGCGGAGTTCTGACTGTCCCATTTTTTATTTCCAGACGTCAGTGTGAGATCGAAATATATTTCTCGAGGCTCAACATTTGAATCAATCGTATTCTATGAAAGACTAGTTCATAGCGATGGGGTTGGACTTGCCACTGTGATGCAGTAGGCACTTAATTAATTACACTTGCATTATTAGGTCCGTGGTAATTAATATGGGCTAACATCCCATATTTACCTGGAGCTTCCAGAGGGAAAACCCTCTTGGTTCCGTGTGTACAAAATGTTTTGAAAAGTAATCATAGGGCATGCGAAAGCAATTTTTTCGACTTTATTGGACCTCGAATAAACCTCTATTGATATTCGTGGTCGCCATGGTGTAGGTACTAATCGATCGAGGGAGGAAAACGTACTCGAGCCAAACATTGCCAAGTACCTGCGACTAGTTTGGTCAGCAAAATTTTATTAGGGGCTTCAAACGAGTGATACTTGTACATCGCAAGTATATTTTTCAATTCAATTACATCTGATGACAAAAATAATAATTATAACGCCGAATGTGATTGATTTTTTAGACATGTTTGCCGGAATTACTTATTTTCTTTTATTGCGGTTGAATCGACTGGGGAACCAATATTCAAATTCATGTCTTGCGTAAAAGACTGAAAAAATAGCTCAATAAAAATATTTATTATAATATCGGAACATAGGATCACGCGTAAAAATGCTTTTTATGATATCATTCGCGTTTTTCAGTGCTTTCTTGAATTTTAAATGAATCGTTCATATTTTTATTAAAAAGCTGAGTGTTTTTCAGTTTCATGAGAACTACTTCTGCGGTATCTTCATATTTTTGCAATGAATTATTTCATATTATCGCACAAATTTCAACTATGAAAATCTAGCAAATGCAAAATTTCACACGTCGTTATGAGAGTAGTATTTAGGATTCACCTCGCACACGTAAAAAAATAGCTTTGTTCCAGCGTATTCACATCACATAACTTTTGCCAACTTGAGTCTATTGAATATGGATATGTATACAGTCACTGGCTTATTTCACCAAATTTGAATAGTTCATGCCTATAGTATTCGGCTTATGGCTTCAGAAGGTTTAACAATCGAACTCAACTTTGAACGTATGTCTAAGCTATAAGCTACATATTCGACTGAATTTCCGATTATTTCTAGAAACTGTTCCTAATACAGAAGCGAATACACGTTGCCTGGTGTACAATGGTCAGAATGTTATATTCTCGAAAGCTTGAAGACAGGTAAGTACAGGATTTTGGATAGATTCAGTTGTGTTTCAGGCTTTAGTCCCTCAAAAACAAATGCCAATACGACAAGCTTGGTATACAGTTTATCACGAATCAGAAAACGAAATGAAGTTGAAATTCATAACAAAATTAGAACTAAAATTAAAACCCATCCTAGAACCAGGGCACGCTCGAACGCGATTTTTGAAATCAATTTATCCCGTAATCCAGGCTGTTTCGCGAGGTCAGTTAGCAATAATTTCCTGAATAAAATAATGAAAAAAAAAAAAAAAACAATTCCAATCAATACGAGATTCAATACGGGATGACTTGATTTCGGAACTTGGCGCCGTAGAACATTCGAATTAGTTTCCCTAAAACTTGAAATTCGTAGATTTATTCTATAACTTTCTGAACTTTGAAGACACCGTGGCCTGTCCATTCCGTTGGGGATACTTCTGTTAGAGTAAAAAGATCATAAAGCGTTCGTAGCGTGTATAGGTACAGCAGGGTACTGTGTGAATCGAATCACTGAGCCATACGCCCAGAATACGAGCTTGGTAAACTTTCAAGATTTCATCCTTCCAAGCAACTATTCTTTTTCATATAGAAAAACCTCGGCGACGCAATGGTGTGAGCTTCTTAATTGCATTGTGGTCTCGTGAAAGCATAAAGCTAAGTGGAACATATTCCTTTGGCTCGAGTTCTCCGTTGTCTAGCGTCGCCGTTTATCCCGAGAGGATGCAGAGCGTCACTCGCCACTTACCCAGATAATGCAACACTCCAGAAGGACTTCTTGGCACTGAGATTTCACGGAAGGAAGAAAAAAGTGCACTTCCGTACCTTCTTCAGGCACACAATCAGCTCTTTCAAAGAATGAATATGGATGAAGATTCTAATCACACCGTGGTAAATGGCGTTATATACTTTATACTTTATAAGCCTGCGAATTAGACCCAAAGATGAAATTCATACGGGAAAACAATTTAAGGGGAAACATTTCCCTATCCCGCAGGTTCACAAGGATTCACCTTCCCTAGCAGAACTTGACAATCATTCTATTAGGTTTTCCTGAATCCTCCCCACAGTCTGTAGTATCTTTTGTGGCTCCGTGGGGATTTATAATAAGCCTATTAGTCGAAAGCAATAGATTACAGAAGATTGAGCGATACAAGGAGAAGGAAGATTCCCTTCAACAAAGTAGGATCAAACCATGCTTGAAACTCTTAGAAGAGTGCTTAAATACTTGAAATCATTTCCCGACTCGTGGCTTATTCTTATAAATATGTTACTTTTCGTTTTTTGTTAGTCAAAAGCATGAAAGTTTTTTAAAACTGTTTAAAATTTCGTCAAAACTTCGCTGAGCTGACTATAAGGAAATATTTTTAATCTTGTCATCCTGCTGATAGCGACTCGCCTCGTCGCCTCGACGCAGAAATTCGCATTATTACTTGAATAGAAAAATCCCATCGAAATATGTTGCACAAAGGTTATCGCTATCAATAATTTGGCAATCGTTATTTAACGCGATTACTTCTATCGTGGGTTAGCGAATTCCGTGTAGTGATTCAATAAACTGTAACAACAATTTATTAATACGTGATATCAATTTGAATGTATTGGAATTTATTTGTTGTAGTGCGCACGTATCGTTGTATAAAATATTTCAGCTATTCGACTCGTTTCTCTGCCAAGAGCGCGTTCCTCTGCGCTGTACATTTTCTCCTCGTTTTTCGGATTGAATTTAAATCAACTGTGATTATCAATAATTTCATATGAAATTCACAAATTTTGCCATAGCCTTCGCTTATGGAATTTCCCAAATTATGTACGTGCGAAAATCCGTTGTGAAACTATTTCCGTAAACAGCGATTTCCCATGAAAACGCATGATCATCAAATAACAGAACCCAAAGAAAAGTCTTGAACGAACGACTGAAAATAAAATATCGAGAATATGAAAATATAATATGTTTTTTTTTTTTTTTTTTTTTGTGTACTTGAGTTAGGGTGAAATAATCTAAATCCTGTTTTCTCCCAAGTATATTTTATGTGATACATAAGATACTCGTAGAAAAATTGGGACATCTTAGGAATGGAACTACGAAAAAGAAGGTGTTGATGGTTTTCTTTGAAAGTATAAATAATTGAAGAATTCGAAAGATAGAAAAGTAATGATAAGATTTCGTAACGATCCTGGATTAACTGCGAAAGATTAGTTTTTGTAATTTTATTGATTATATACGGTAAAAGGACTCTTTCTCTGATATTTGTAATAGAGACTCGACATTCTAGACGTTGCTCGATCGAGTTCAGAATTGAGAGAAGGTTCGTATCCACCAAGTTTCCGAAGTTGTTGACGGTGAAACTTGTGTAAATCGTGTCGACAAAGTTTGCCGCGAACGCAATTCCCGATATTGACAAGATCAAGAGTCGTGAATAAAATAAAATTCACTGGCTCCTAGGAGCTCGGAGAAGCCGCTACAGGCCCTAAAAAAAGTCCCAGAAAGTTATATAGATCGTAGAGTCTTGACTATATTAAGGTTTATCGGTAGATTGGCAGTGAAGGCTACTCCTAGGGGCGATTTATAATCCGCCCTTCCTTTCCTCTTCTGATTCCCTCCATCTCACATCATCAAAACTACCGCAATACCTACACTAGTTTAAGCAACCATGAATCAAGACTTGTATAATACATTTACCGGAGTTAATGTAAATTTGTACAATTTACTATCAGAGAATTTAAACCGATTCTGTTACACCTACTATTCTAACAATTTTTTTCATTCACTCAACATTATTGATAACAGTATTGTCATATTTGTTTCGTGCCATGTACCAAAAGTTACATACATCTGAAATACACCATACATCAAAGATTTTGGACTTGTGTGAAGACATGTTATAGCAGCATTCTGCAGAAGGTTGGAAACTGTAAAAGCACAACTTGTTGGAATATCTACAGCTAAAGTCTCTCCTAGCTTTGCAATGTCGTCAGTGTCGAGAGCTAGGAACCCCTAGAGGCCGAGGTGAAGCTAAATATTTGAGTTGCTCGTTGATCTCTAATATGTGACTTCTTTGGAGCAACTTCCTTCGGGCTTGTTTAGTTATCTAGATAAAGTGGGAAGTGCAGCGCAAGTATGCAGTTTTAGGATTGGGGTGGAACCGTCGTCAATTGCTTGATGCTATTTTCATGGCTTGCGCAGTCCTCTCGATCCTCATAGATTTGTAGGGTCGTTTAGGGGATCTTTCAGTGGAAATTTCTATCATTGATCATAAAACGAAATGTAACGTATAACGTATTCAAATGATTATTTATGGAACATCAGTTCTGATTGACTTCGTATATTTCCCCTCGACTCGTTGTGACTATTTATTCATCATCGATTGAATGAGAGCAGAGTAACCATACGATTTGTGGTCAAATATTTACCCAATCAAATTGCAGTGGCTGGAGAATTTTTTTTTTTTTTCATTTTTCATTTATTTATTTTTTGTTTTTTATGAAAAAATGTGAAGATAGATATTCGAAACATTTTACTTTATTTCTTCTCTCAAATTTCAGGGTATAATATCTTCTACCAGCAAACATGTATATAATATGACATTTATACGACTGCTCGAGCACCAACTTCGAACTGTCTTATTGTTAGTTTCGCAAGACTGCTTCATACTCCTATTCAAGGTATACCTTTCACATTTGATGCTGTTTCGTAACAGTTTACTGCTCACGGAACTACAGAAATAATGTCGTTCAACTATTTGAGCGTTTACTCGAATAGGACGACTTCCAATAAAACAAATTCTTCATTTTTCTTGAAATAGCTTATTTTATGAACAAACCCTCTTTTAATTACACCAAATCTTTTACAGGATTACGACAAAATTTTTGAAGGTTGAGAAGAGGTATTATAATTAGCTTTTCCTCATCGGCGACTAAAATGTTTATTATCATATCTATCGGTTACATCGAAACTCCCGAAAACTCGAAAAGAAAGGAAAATTATTTGCAGATTATTTCGCAAATATTATTAACAACAGGCTTTTATAATTATATTTCAAATGCCCGAATGGGTTTTAGAATAATTAACCCAGGTTGCAAGTGCAAGTGCAGGAATGAAGGCGCAGAGTTCGTGTATAAGCAGAAACGTTTCAGTTTCATCTAAGTGATACATTTGGAACGGACGATAGGTCAAGTTTCAGCAATTAGTTAAGAAAGTTTAGCATATGCCACTGAATGGGTGTAATGTAGCTGCAGTCTGCATAAAAGACTGTCATGGCTACCTAGGTAAACGGAGTAACAGGTGAATAATATAATGGGAGTTAGCTTAAGGTTGGAGTTCTGAAGATTTGAATAGAGTGCGAGATTTCTAGCACGTCACACGCATATATTATTCATTATAACTCTCAGAATTAAGCTCAGGTCTTTCTACTTTATCCTTTTCACTTTTCGATTCCTTACCTTCGCCAATTTTCGTCTTTTCACGCGGTGGAAGAACGTTCATAATAAAATTCATGAAACGAAGTGTGAACCGCGTTTGAATTAATCTGAAGACAATATAATCAATGCATACAGTATATAACAGAAATAACGAGCGACGATGTTAAAAGATACTCGAAATTGTGAGATATGTAAGAAAAATTAAAATCAAACGCCGAATAAAATTTATGGGGTCCGGGGGAACTGAGATGAAGTTTTTCTTCTTGCTAGCGAGATGCTAGGACTCACCTCGTAGAGAATCAGTCGTCGTAAATTGGAAAGGACGTTGATTAAGTTACGTTTTGGAGAAGATATGTTGATACTGAATTCAGAAAAAAATTTGATCTCCAAGCGCAGTCTGTCTCTGTACTGAAAAACTGAAGAATTGTAAATCAAATGAAGAATGAAGGCAAACGTGTGAAAGCTGTGCAAGCTGCTGAATACGATAACGGATTATTATATGAATCAGCAGATGGGAGCGGGAGCAATTTAATGAAAAATACTTTTATCATAACGTGCAGAATTTTATTATATAAAACTCGTATTTTACCTAGTCTGAAAGATTGGAATAACGGAATTTCCGGAAGCCAAATATGAATTTCTTTTTCTCTGGGATACAAATTAGCATTGTGTGAAAAAGCAATGTGGATGTGGTCGGGATACGGGAGCATGTTGTACTAACAGTTAGAGTAATTAATTGCCAACAACTCGGTACTCGAGCTTTTTATCGAGCCCATGATGGTTATCTGAATAACTATTTGGAAACAAAATCCCCTGTCGATTCCGAGCATTATTAATCCGCCACATTTATAGTAGATCTAATTCCGATAACGAACCAGTTTTATATTTTCCTCTTCGCTCCAACGTGTCACAATCAACTTGCCGTTGTAATTTACAGTCATTGTGCCACTCTGCTACTATTTGTGCTCTAGAAATTTTCCATTGTCACCGCAAGACCCACTATTCATTACTTTTCATGAGATGTTACAGTTCCGAGGATGTACAGCACTCACTTCTCGTTTTAACGACCACCGAATTGTAATTAAAGCCGTATAAAATTCCGTGGGTGTGACATTTTTATTAGTGTCATTTATGGTATCGGCTGCAGGCACATCTATTAGGAAATAGCCTGAAGAAAAAGCTTTTTCCTACGCGAAATTGGCTCTTGGACAAATAGGGGTCGCAAGCTTACCCCTGAAGACCCGGAACCTTTCCTTTGCAATCTTCCAACTTGACTTTCTGTCACCCTACTTTACAGAGTACGATCGACACCGTCGTGCGAATCATCACACGAGCTTTATTCAATCTTATATTTATTTTATCTCATTTTATTCCTTCCACTATGGCAAGACTGACAATAATGCTTCGTGAACAGATACTGAGATTTATTCGACGTGAAATCTGTGCATTGATACCAGAGTCTACGTCCGGAATAGGTAAGGTCAACTGGCAAAGTTCCGAAAACACTTAGTCAGCCATTTTATCTCTCCCATTTCGTAGTCGAGGGTGAGTTTGACAAACAACAATTTATGTACCTTTGGTGAGAATTTATCACCATTTCCAACCTGGTCTGGCCAAATTTATGATTCTTTTGATCCGTGGTCGCATCAATGGGCGGATAAACCGTGTCAAACTCTATAGCATTTCCTTGGGGAGAGACTGGCGAACGAAAGAATGGAATTCTGTTAACGGGGAAAACTGATGCGTCAGGTTCTTCAATAAGCAATGTGACAGACAGCAACAATTTTGGAAAATTTATTCGGCACCTTAATTGAGAAGGGTTTAGTATATTCATCTACGCCACGCGATGTTGCTATCTAGCTACCGAAACTAATACTCAAACTGACCCCGCGGTGGCCGAAACTAATGTATAATGCATATATACATGTACAGATGTCATGCGACCCAAGTTTCGATATTTCCAAGTGATCGAAAGTACGTTGTTAAAGTGATCAGGTTATTATACAAATGAATTCTATCTCCTCTCAATTTTCAGATGTATGACGTAATTTTTCCAATACAAAATAGCGCGTTATTAATTATGTTCGATTATTTCGATTCAGGTTATTATCACAAAAGCTCGGAAGACTCCGATTTTTCGTGTAGAGCTGATAGAAAAATGCTTAGAGAGTCATAACGTTCCCAAAAACTTGGTTCGTGGATTTTGTACTCGTAGATCGATGCTCAGATTGCGGGTCGATGTTTAATTCGATGTATAATAGACACTTATATCGGTAAAGACACTGTCCATTCAAATTTCGCCACCTGGAATGTTGATTGGTTCTCGTACAAATATCTCAAAGCCAAAAAGAAGTGAAAGGTTGTAAAAAATGCTGGCAAATTCTATCATTAATCGTTTGGATCTGCAGTTTCCCAAAATGACGATACTGGTTATAAAAAAAAAAAAATGAGATCCTCGGCCAGAACGCGAAGCGCAGTCGTCATGACACCACTTTTTGCAGCCCGACATAAATTGGATTTCTTAACTCCGATCATGGCTAAAGCAAGATTTCTTTGGGCCCATGATCCACGATTAGACTATCTTTTATATTTATGCACCAGCTGGATAATCATATGAACGTTTTCGAAGAAAAACGAGCGAAAAGGAAAGATGGATAACGCGAAATCCATTCTGCCCTGCCTATACTTCCAAGGGGAATATATGAGTTTAACTTCCAAAAAGTATCGGCAACTAAACTTCCTCTGAACAGTAGGTACTGTACTCATACCATAAGGCAATGAAAAATGAAAGAGTAATATCATTCCTAATCCATGCACGCAGGAATGCCGAATTTCTCACCTTGCAAATAACAATCTTTTTTGGTGGCAAAAATAGAATCAACGATTTCAAACGGAATACGTCAAAGCGTCAACTATCGGCAATCACGCAGGTCGAAAAGGGTGAATTTGACCTTTACTATCAGAAGCTGAAGCATTTAAAATCCACTATGTCGCTAATATAGCCCAAATCCATTTTGCCCGCTCTTACCCTACTGATGATAATCAAGAACAGTCTTATGCACTTAAATTTTAGGCACATTCATGTTGCGAAAATATTTATATAACAAATTTAAGACAACATTTAATTTCAAACCTTAATGTTATCTCAATTAGTTCATGAGATAATAGCGATTAAAGGATTGAGTGGGCTAATAAGGGGCGGCTGGAGCAAGCGAACTCATCCTTGAGTGAATTTTTAAAGATGAGAGTCCATAAATTGCGTTTTCATACATCCAATTGGATCAATGTAGTAACTTTTTGGATAGAGCGACGTAACTTCATCCTTTACTATACGTTTATTCGTTAATCTTATTCCTGGAATATCAATCTTTGAAATTAACACGCTAGACTCTAGACTCTGCTGCATTTTCATTCTATATTCTAATCTCCATCTTTCACAGAGATGAAAACTTGCAGAAAGATACACTTTGTACGGGGCATATAGATGACGGGAAACATCTATTGGCACGTTCTAAAATCTGATTTGCTCTTCAAATATGCAGTTTCGCAATTGACTTAGAGTTTTATACGCAGTTGAGCTACGTGTACTTACCAATTACTTTCAGCTTGACGTCTGCCAGGCTTCAAATTGCAACTACAACCCCTTACTCATTACCAGTATGTCTAAAAAGCAGGAGTTATCGCTTTAACTATCATATACACTACAGGGGAGTGGTAAGCATAACATGCCCTAATTGCATCTACTTTTATTGAATGATGAAGTTGGGTGGAAATATTTTCCAAAAAAATCACTACAGCCTGCCTCCTGGGCTGGAAACGGAAAAATACGTGGTATTGCTATTCGTGAAATTTATTTTGAGTCATGACGACCTTCTAAAATCTAAATCATAGCTTCGATAACGACGACTCATAATTTTATCGCTAAATTAAACGTATATGATGATATTTTACGAACTAAGTATCTGCAGCATAGCTTTCCTTGCAGTCCAAGAAGAAGGATTTTCTGTAGTGTATACTTTTCATTGAAATTACGCGATATATAGATATACATCTGCATTAGACTGGCATTATCTTAGCCTTCGTATTTGTTTTTGGTTCGCCAAAGTCTGCGGGGTGGAGCGAAAAATATTTATAGATCCCTTGAGAGATTTGAATATTTCAAATCTTACCACGATCCAAGATTTAGTTTATCCGACTTTTTCACTATACTTTTGCATCTAACAATGGATCAGAGATGTAAATTTTTTAAATAGCGTCAAAGTAGGTGATTAAAATGAAACTGTCATTCAGATAGAAGTTATAAGAAGTAGAATAAATCAGCGATCAATTTCCCAGAAGAACTAAAATTAAAAAACAAGTCTTAGTAGATTAGAGAATTCAGACAAGCAATCAAATACGTCAGAACGAAAAGTGAGCTTTAAGCAATCGTTGAATATATAAAAAAAAAAAAAATGATTTGAACGTCGTAGTGATTTTTTTCATAGCCAAAAGAAAAGACCTGATTCGCGTAAGAAGGATTCTCAGAATGATTCGAACCTTTGTATCTTTAGTGAACGTGATGAACATGAGAAATGTAAAGATGTGTAACTCCCTTTCTGCCTATTCTGACGGTCTTATTATACTTATACGGCACAAAGAAATTCGTAACCAAATCGAAAAACGAGACCAGTGAAGAATAACTAAGTTCATATGAAATGCCCCTGTATATACGCCACGTGTAGCAAGATGAAATTTCATCGTAGTCGGTACTGTAACAATATTTCTGTATAAACATACGAATTTCGATTTCCATCAGAGAAGAGATTAAAATCCCAGACTTTGCAGAGAGCTAAGAAGCCAGCTTCGTATTACTTTCTTCTATGTATATCATCGGGTAAGGATAGATCCGGAAATTACTTTTAAATGAGAATTATTCAATGTTATAAAGGAACTGCATTCTTGCCGATGCAACCGGACTCGCACGATAGGTATAATGCACAAATACACTTGTGGAAATTTGTTAAAATCTACATACCTCATATGTAATGCTGGTAAGACTCCAATATGGCGTCGTTACAGGAAAATTCTAGCAGGATTTTAAAGTGTACCCATCCTATCCGAAGTGTATAACTCACACCTAGGTACCATACCCCACCAGGAATCTGGAGCAAGTCAATAACGGGAGTGCTGTAGATCAAGCGCGCACCCAGCTCAGGGGGGTAGTATCCAATGGTTTTCTGCGGGAGTAGAATTTTTTTCTCATTTCTCCCGCAGGCATCCAAAGAGAGAAAAAAAAACAGAGAAGGAGAACGAGAGAGAGTGAGATACGCGATGGCGAGGGTTGGCAAGGGCTGCTGAGTGACAGGAGAAAAGTTATGTAATTATTTCTCAACCGCTTTTCAACTAAAACTCCGGAAACAAGTTAACGCCTCGTTATATTTTGGTTGATCAGATTTTTGTCTTTTTATTTCATTTCTTTCCGCCTATAATAAAAAGATCTACATTTTTAGATGGAAAACTACTGTCCGCCCTTTCAGCATGAAGCTGCTAGCCCTAAGGGCGGAGAGAACGGCGAACCAGGAAATAAGGGTCGTCGATTTTGATGAATATTTTTTTAGCAAGGCTTGAAGGAAGAAATACATTACTCGACCTCCTATGGTATGGGCATCCCTTGCCTAATTGTCAAGGAAAACAATGATTTTGTATATTTATTCATTTCTCTCCCTTTGTTCTATTTCAATTTTTTTCCCTCTCCTCATATACCCAGCCCCATGTCGTCTTCAAGATGTCAGGAGCGATCGGTGATTCAGTGATACAGCTTGTCGTTTTACATTGCAGAAAGCCCGTGGGGTTCGCGAACGGCTCTACAGTAAGCTCCGGAATTTCTTTTTCCTCTTCCAATATCGTTGCAAAATTTATTTTCGATAGAATTCAGGTAAACATGTGTACCTGAACAGATCGGTTTATTTGTATAACTTGTTGATTATTATATCTACAAAAGCTAATTTTTCACATACTGAAAGTACACATATTCGGAAATATGTATATTTGCGAGGGAAACCTTCAAAGAAGCTATCAATGATCAGCAAAATCCTGCTCCGTCAGAAAAACATTGATTTCACCCCTAAATCGATCTGTCGTTGTAAAATCCGCTTCTCTTTACAGTCACACACCGAGTTTCATACTTCACCGATATTTTCGGAGTAATAAAGTGGCTTTTGGCATTACCAAGCTAAGCTCTCGACTCCATGGAGGCCTTAAGCCGATATACCTGGCCTCGCCGTTTGTATGCGGTGAGTTTGCAGGTTGATATCTATTCTCACTGCAACCCCAAGTTCAGTTGAGTTAGAATTTCCAAAATACTCGTACCATTTTAAAGTTTTGCCATTGAAATTTGACCAGAGTATATTATTTCAATTCAGTGAAGCAGTATTTCTGATGACAAGAAGTGAAACTTGGTTACGAGAAGAACTTTGCTTTTTGCAATCGGTCCTGCAAAATACTGAAGACAAGTGGGTTAGACTTTGGGTAAAATATTTTAATGAAATAATGCAGCTATTGCATCGCGTTGGGACAATTTGGAGAAATCTGTAGTCAGCAAGAGGTGATGAGTTATTTCCCAGTCCTCTCTTGCCTACTAGAGCCGGATATCTTACACCGAGTCCACCTCCAGTCTCTGGCTCGATAGATTAGGGTATTGAAGTGCACTAGCGCTAAACGTCCGATCCTGCTGATAAAATATGCACTCAAGCTTCGACCATCTCTCGCTTGCTTTGATAGAATATCTTCAACGCTATGTCTTCATAACGGCCCGCTCGTAAAAAAGGGTATTCATAAAATATGAAAGTTGAATATTTGAAGAGCTCACAGCTCCGGTTGAAGCTGATGTAACCTTTTTTCGGCGGGACTATTTGTTCACTTGAATATGAACTAGAATGATATTTATAATATTTGCAGTATTGTGAAATTGACTAAGAACATTCACGCCTTAAATCACACAGTAAGAAAACTTGCTCAACAGAAACAGTGAGCACGCGAGAGTAATCAGCTGCACGAACGGTGTAATAACTATTATTCATAATTTTCAATGTTTACTTATCTCACTGCAGGTTGAACTACAACACCTGCCGCCTTCTACTTATCAAAGCACCAAGCGTTACCAATCAACGCGAGCGTTCCGTTTGACAAGATTATTTATTCCATATAATTACTTAAGTGTGCGCTATCAAATACTGCCTACAACCACCCGACCTAGTACATCCACCGACTTCCTAGAGTCTCTTAGTTTCAGGATGAAACATAGGGAACAGCTCCGTTGGAAAGGGGAGATAAATTGTATGGGATAATCAGAGGCGATCCGTCATCATCAGGGTGGTCTGACCTCCTGTAGTTGGCTTGGCACGCGCATATCGCCACTCTATTCTAAAGCCAAGGCAAAGCCACAGCCAATGCGTCTTATCTCTCGCTGCAAGAATACTGCGCTACTGCTGGCTCTGGTTCCTCTGATTCAGGTCTAAGTTCATATTTAAACGGACCCAAGAGGTCTGCTGTGGGTGCTTTGGTCGCCCGCCGAGTAGGCCAATGCGCATATAAAAACGACGGAATCTAGCTCGTGTCGAATGGATCTTTCCCCAGATCTCCCCAACCCTCATCCATCTCAATTCTCCACCGCTTTCACACTTGTCCATTTTTTCCCTATATTTATTTTTCTCCAAGGAATTAATCTCGGAACACAGATCAGGGATTTTCACTTATCCTGCCTATCATATCCGACGATTCAACGTACCTTGAAAGCGCTAATGAGTTGAATCTCCTCCCACGCAGGTGAATATTTTTTTTGGGGTTACTTCTGTGTTTTTAAATATGATTCCTGGAGCACAGGTCAGGGTTGAATTTTAACCAGTCGAGCTCCTTACACGTATTTTATCGCAGCAATCAGTCAACATTGCGGGGTGGCGAGTATACGTACTGCACGAATATAGTGGAGGGTTTTATACTTTTATGAAAGATGTAGCAAGAATAACCGAGAGGTAAAGTTTAATGGTGGAATTCAACGGAAAATATACATGTAATATGGTGCTACAAAATTTTTCAAAGCAACATTGAATAACTCTCTTGACAGCCTTATGCTTCGTCATCTTTAAGCGGTCTATAAATCATATGATCTTATTCCTTCAACTTGGCGTCCAGCGTTCTAGCTTTCGAAAATTTAATCCTCATATGGAAATCCCCCATCCTTGCAACTTTCGGCTGCATAATTTCGCAATCCATTAGAAAATCATTCGTCGTTTGAGGATAATGGAGTCTACTACTATTTCAGTCATTCACTTTCTATTATCCGCACTGCTGATTAATAAAGAATTTCCCTACATGGCATGAACAGCGCTAATGACTTGAAAATTCAGCAAAGCCAACAAAAATCTACAAATATTCATCAACACTATAACAAAGCACTCAAACTATGCCTGATTCATCATTACAGCTATTACAGTTCTTTGCTCAAAATCCCAAGCACAATCGCACGAGTGTTCATCACTTGAGATAACCACTAACTGAGTACTTTAGCTGATGTTATTTGGTCTTGTGCACGGTGGAGCTGTGGAGTCTTTTATCTCACCTCCATTCTTCGACGAGGTTCTTTCTCACGTGCGGTTATCGGAGAATGCCATTCTGAATTGAAATGATTCAAAAATTTTACGAACGCATATTACCATGTAGAGAACTTCAATGTCTTCCCCGAATAGCACTTCCTCTGAACCGCGTATGGAAAGGGATTTCCCGATACGGGATGAGAGGTACTATGGAAAGGTGGAGCATCTATATCAGTCGAAACAGTTCATCGATGGGCATCTTGACCGATAAACATATCTGTGATCGCTGGTAGGGTTCTCGAATGCGTCGTTTTATTCGTAAGGCAGATGTGTTCGTCATGACAAAAGAATATTCATCTGCAATTCGGTGCAAGAATTATAGTTTCGTAATTAGAATCTGAGAATTGAATAATATATAGACGAATTTGAACTCATTCTGTTTTTTGTATCAATCATTTTAATATTACGATTGATTCTGGTAGAAAACTACGAAGGATCATTCGCAGTTTGAAGGGCTGCATTGACTCTGTTGTCCATTACCTAGAAGATCGATATTCGATGAAACTTGATGCTTACTTTCGATTGATTAATGATCGATGAAAATTACTACGTCAATTTTCTACACCAGCCTTTCACGAGCAGGAGTGCGTATCAATTTACTAAATGATGGACAGCTCGACATCCGAAAAATTCGCCACTTGAAATTCTTATAACCGCAAAATACGGTACGCAATGATACGCGAAATTGAGTTAGAAAAAATGATAAAAATTACGGAACAACGAGATTCATATCACCATTTAGCAATAATTTTTTATACTTTTTCACGGCAAATTAATAATACAAAAATCGTCCAATCAAATCGTGGACAGTGTATGTGAAACGAAAGGAAATCACTCCAACTTTTCTTACATAACTGAAATCTTATTTTCACAATTTTTCAGGTAAACATTGAATCGATTCACCAAGTTTGGGATTTGCAGTTATTGCGACTGAAACTTTAATATCATCCAAGTGGGAGGGCACGAGTATAAGCTTGCCGAACTGAGAGAGTTTAATGCATAGCAAAGTAGTTTGAAATAATTTCACCAAATAATAGGCAGATCAACATTGAACCTCACTGAGAGGTTGCGTTGGTGTGCTTTCTCAGTTATGATAGCTGCAGACTCGTTTCAGGATACCGAAATTTCTCTCTTTCTTCTGATATAGTAATTATAACCGAATCGCAATTGGCGAATTGATATTTGCGTTGCGTCGTCTCTAATTGCGATATAACAGTGGAAGTAAATGCAGTTGAAGGGATTGGTAACAAGTCTTGGCTGAAGTAGCTTGCGGATGAAAAACTCTTCTCGTAAATAAGATACGTTGTTTTCACTCTCGTAAAATAACGATATTGAGGTAAAGAGATAAAACAAGAAGAGTGACGTCTACTCGAGAAACTGGATCCTCTCTGACTCGTTGCTCGTTATTAGCGAACACTCGAACCCTCTAGTATACAAAGTACAACAAAAGCGAGCTTCAAAGTGAAGATAACAAATTTCACTCTATCGTTTGTCGCATTAATAGTCTCAAGTGGCTGTCGCCCAGACTATTTTGAAATAACATTCACCCGTCTCATGAATATGAAGGTAACAGTCATTTGACGCGAAAACATCGAAGAGACTAACGACAGCAGACCGCAAATCCGGATTATTTAAAAGCTTCATTTGTATAACCGCCTGTGTCTGGTGGTCCAGAACTCTTTGAGGCTAAAGTTTCTAGTCTGTAGCTTTGAAAACTATTGCGAGGATGAAGCAACAACATTTGTTGGTTCATTTCAGTCCGTAAAAAAAAGAAACCGAATAGCGTCAACAACGGCTAGCTTATGGCCAACGGAGCCTCAAGTTTTGCGTCGTTAAATATTCTGTATAGTCGCACAAGTTTTCTGGGGTGAGTGAGTCGGTTGGTAGTTACATTAGCTACGATCTTGGTTAATGGGGTAAGGCGAGGATATTTTCTTCCTTTTCCACGATTTGACGGGCACTAATCACCCTGAAAAGAAGCTCGTTTCTTTCACTGTAAGCTAAAAATTGCTGTTAAATACGTAGGGGTGGAAATGGTTAGTATAGCTCTCGCAGCAACGCGACGAGATTTTCATACGAATGAATACCTACGCGAAGAGACAGCTGAGCTGCTTGTCAAGCTTTCAGGAAGCCCTATCCACGTGACGGAATCGTCACGTCTTTGAAAAATATCTCACCATTTCCGAGCTTCGTGGCGTCAAAGACTCTTTCAAAGTGTCAGAGACAAGGGTGGAATGCGGGGCTCAATATTTTCCCACACTGGAGGCGAACAATTCACTGACTTTTTCTCTGCAGAACTTCCAGGAGAGCGTCTTGATTCAAACATTCCGTACCTGCATTATTCGACAAGCACCGCGAGAGGTGCCGTACCATCTGCCATACATCCACCCCTTTATACCACTGCAGCAACTGAGGTAGGGCCTTTGATTTATTCTATGAAGTGCATCATAGACGGGGTGGATTCGTCGACACGGAGTTGAAGAGGTTAAAGAAGTTTGAGAACATCCAGTGGGTTAAGTTTTATGGAACAGAAAATTCAGTCAATGATCTGAAGAAGCGATATGAATGAGTATTAATTGCAATGGATGCGCTCATCTGGCGATTCGTAGATGAAACTTAAAAATCTGGTTAGGTAAGGATGTATAGAACTCGGATGTGAAAGATATAATAAAGCGGATTGGATTCAACGTGGGGTAGGGGGTCGGAGTTATTCTTGGTGATTCGTCGAAGGTCTGATTTAAAATTTTAATATCTCTGATTCAGTCGAATCCAATCTGCAAGTTAATTGAAAGTTCGAATCGAAAGATGAACCAATTTGAATACATCGGTGTCTAGGAAGTTTCTTATTACCCGCGTGCCACCGAGATTGAGGACATCGGGTGTATTTTCAGAGCGGATTTTTCACAGCGCAAATTCAATAATCGCAATGCGAAGCTTTGACGCTATATTTTCATCGTTGTTTAGTTTCACAATTTTTTTTTTTTTTTTCTTTCTTCTTCTTGTTCTCTCAGTATGTGGAATTCTACAAACGTTTTCAACTGTCAAAGAATGAAAAATACTGAACATTGTGGAAATGGTACGAGAAAACGACGACCTCATGCGAATCCGATTTCTATACAGATGTACACTCAGCGGTTGCAGTTGGTGTGCATGACCACCCAAACGTAAAAAGATAACGTGAAAGAGTAAATGGAAAGAAGGCTGCAGCTGAAGATGCAACAGTAAAACCGGGAGGCGCCTTGCATAGTGCAGAAATGTTTCAAAAATGGTAAGTCGTCGCTGTTATGGAAGTATTTCCACTATTACCCGAACGCAAAACTTTTAAGTCAATTTCCTACGAATGACATTTTTCCATTTACGAATCGAGTTTACTCAAGAACCAAATTACCTACCGGTTTCAACTTTTCAGATAATTTGTGAAATACCTTTGGCTACTGAGTAAATCTATTTATTTGACCCGGAAAAATTTTCTCGGAGTAATAAGAAAATCGATTCTTTCTTTTTTTTTTTTTTTTTCAGAGACTGGTATGTTATTTTTAGACTTTGGAAGACTCGATCACACTGGAAAGTTTGTCATTTCTCCATTCTATTTTGATAAAATATTTGATAACGTTCTGGCTGTTATTGTCTCAGTCAAAATGAACTCGAAGAATCAGTTTCACAGGATTTGGGGATTTCGAGATCCGTTGAAAGTCATCCGAAAACATTTGAACGATCTTTCCGACGTGAACCGTAACCCTACCAAATTACGAAAACCAAATTGTTATTTTATAACTCTCAGAGAGGTATAAATATTGAAGTATAGACCAAGTCGATGAAATGCGACATTGGAAAAAAAACCAAAGTTGACTCTTTTTCTCAAGAGGATTCCGCACGCCGTGGTGCCTCGCCTTCGTATATGTATAGGCTGTGCCTTACGCGGTGCAGACAGTACCTGCTTTATCAAAATGTACGGAATTTTACAGTTCCTCGAGCCTGATTTGAAATTCAGATTCGGTTAGATGCCAAGATGCTCCAACAATCCTTTGAATACGGAGGGCAACATCTGTCATATCGTACATTCGCGTGACGATGGACTACTACATACGGTTTCGCGTGTATTCCCAGATGTTCAAGTCATCGCATCAGTCTGTCATCTACCATGAGGGTATAAACTTGATTTGATAAACACAGGTGGGTTTCATTGGATCCTCTTGAATATTCGATCTATCTTGTTGAATTCAAATATATTGCTGCTCAACGCCAATCTAATACGACTCATAGAATTAAACGGTGCATAGCAACTAATTAGACCATTGCAATGGGAATCACTTATTATTTCAAGCACAACTATAGGAAGAAATCATTTCTTCGATTGTCTGCCCCTTATTCCACGTATTAGTTAATTATGATTGACACTTGCACATATATATATGCGTGGAAGGAGCTGCAATATACAGAACATCACGCTATAGGTTGAAAAGATGAAAGGTTCCTGCTTGTGATATATTTTTCACAGAAGCAATGTAATATAAATTAGTTTGATTTTAAGTTGACAAATTAATGAATGTAAAATAATTAAGATCAATTATGCACGTAATTAAATTCTTTCGACAGTTTTGTATGAAAATAATTTTTCGAGTGACGAGATTTTTCTTACAAACGCTCGCAATTTTCGTGTACGAAAGTGAATCATTTTTTCTTTTGTTAATGGGCCAGTTTTAATGAAAAATTTATATGAAAGTTTGCGGTATTATAATTTGCGGGCAAATCTGAAGGTATAGAACTTGCCTCGAAAAGGTTCATTTGGGTCTTGAAGGAGATATGTGCTTCGAAACTAGTCATAGATGAAAATCTGCTTGCGATACTCTGTTTATTCAGGTGCTTTTGGAATCGCGAATAATATAATCATCATTCGAAGTACTTGAATCAAAAATTGAAGATAAAAATACTGGATTGAGGAATGAAACGAAATTCGACGAATGTTGCTAGTAATGTCATGAATATTCAAGTGTGCATTTACTTGATTTCACAACGTTGTGAATTAATATAATTGAATATAATTTACTGCTTAAACTCGTTCAACCTCTTCCAACATGATAATACGCCACAGTTGGGGAATCCAGCAAACAATAACGTTTAAATATCTCGGAGATAAAAGAAACAAAGAATGAGATCAACGAATGCCAATTGAAGTCCTTATTGTTAGCTTAACAGCAATTAATAAAATATAATGTATATAATATCTTTATTACAGGCCCGAACGAGTAATTGGCATTGATATTCAATACGAGTTTCGTTACTTTATGGAAGAACCAACAAAGTGGTGAAAATTATTTTTCAAAGAATTACCAAAATTTGCTATTCCCTCTCAGAATTCAGACCCATCAATTATGTGGTAGATGGATTGTCGAAATTGATTGACCAAATCTGATCATTCACCCGCCTATTCGCCTCGTCTGTTTTTATCGATAAATTGATAGATTATTGAAAATTATTGTTACGCTATGTACGATAGGTGATAAATATGTGATTTGAAAAATATCTAGAGAGGATATTGACGCGAGTAGAAAAGCGATAAAAGAAAATGCGTGGTAGAGGTAAAATACGGAGTAGAATTCTAACAGATATACAGAATCCAGTGTAAAACGAAACTGGCATTCAAGAGATATATGCGCTGACTGTGTACGAGACGTCTTGACAGCATAAACCGTTGTCTTGTACCGCAAGTTGTATGCAGATAGATGGTAATTTCAGCAAACATGCTCTGTTATTTGCATCTTAGATTTCCGAGAGAATTGTTAGACTCGCAGGTCTACGACTAAGCGACTGTCGGATCGAAGCGCAGCTTTGCTTCAATTCCGCCTTTCTTTTGTGTGCTTTTTTATCATTTCTGCAGAGGAGTAAAAACGTGAAATTGAGATCTAGATATAACGTGAAAAAATGTTCCATTTGGTAGGTATTCTAAAAATAAAGTCACGCTTCTGAGGAAGATAGGGAAAACGGGCGAAAGAATTACGTATATTTCCTTAATCTCAGATTTGTTATTCTCGGCACTGTATAGTATCCGCGAAGAATCTCATTAACCCTATTATTCAGAAAGAACTATACTACCTTCGTTGTCAACTGTCGTATAAAAGCTGTTTCTTATCGGTTCGAGCTGATTACTTAACGCGAATGCCTGGTTTTCGCCTTTCGGCGAACCTTATTATACCTCAAGGTAAAATGGTCGAGATTCACTCACTGACTCATATCTTTTCTCCTATATATCAACACAGGCCCTCTATACCATTAGATTCGCTAGATCAGCTGAATAGTTGACCGGCGATAAGTGGACCGTGTCCTAGAATTCCATGAGGACAATTTCTTTGGCAAGGCACAATTAATACAAGCTCAAGAGCCAGAAAGCAGTGGATTCTACTACGGAGAGGTGTTCGAGATGTAAGCTTCGAGGATAGCGGCGAAGAATGAAAATCTTATCCTGAAAATCGACCATTAGCCTTCCAGACGCGATCGCGTTTCTATAAAAGGGTGACAGCGGATGCTACGCCCGCCTCCCGATCGCTGCTCTCTAGCTGGTAGTATGAGACTGGATTTAAGGAGCAGGATGAGAAATTGAAGGGTAAAACGACACGGGTTTCGGATTTCTATGAGATGAGCACTTTGGTCGGATAAAAGGGCTCTATCTGGCGGAGGGGAGAGAACGCCAAAGTTTAGGGAGGGGACTTTTGGCGGGAGTAAATCTGCGAGGAACCACCGATTGCAATAGGCACCACAGCCAACCAGACTACGCGGGGTACGACAATCGATATTTCATTGATGTGGTCTTGGGTAAAGCTCGGCATCGAACGAGGGTGAAAGATATTCTGTAGAAAAGTTTCTTTTAATTTCAAACACATTCTACTTTCGCACTAACCGAAACAGAAACGATGTTAACCATTATCAGATTATTTCCACCCCATCTATATTTGAAATCTAGATGCAAATATTCTTCAACTAGCTGCGAAGCCAATGCGAGTCGTTATTCTGATGTTTCCAGCTTGCAAGTAAATGAATCTTCATGTATTATCAATTTTTTTATTCTACTTGTTTTGGAATATTTCCATTTTAATAGTATAACATCGAAGCAGTCGCGGACGTGCTGATCTAATTATCCTTCGTATCACAGAAACGCGAATTCCGTGGAAGTCCCAACAAGAGAACATATCCCAAGCAAACTTCGTCGATCCTAATACAACTTTGCATTTGTATCTAGGGGCAAGAGGCAGGAATATAAGACATGGCAAGAATGACGGAAGCATATCCTTTGCTCGTTAAAATTTGTCAAATTTGTGGTTTTATACTTGTGGAAAAACTTGATACCGGACAACTTCTGTCCAAAACATTTTTTCATCTTGCCCAAAAGTAGAGCTTGCAAATGTTCTTGCTAGTTCGAGATAGAATGCAATTTCAGCTGAGCCAGAAAACAATGAGTGTCTCACACAACTTATCTATCCTCTTTGCAGTTAGTAGGCCTGAGAAATTCATTTCGCACCGTAGACGAACACTTATGGTTATCGGGGCTTGATTTAAATCAGCGTAAGATTTTATTCTAGAAATGGATATGGTACGTAACATGAATATCTATGAAGATACGCGCCTCATGAACGCGAATAATTGTCACGATTCGCCATTAACGGATATCAGCCATGCCAATGAAATTACAGGTCGTATGAAAAGAGTAAACGAGCGACTCCGAACTACGTGCCTTGTGTTATGCGTTGGACACAGATTGCTACGGGTATTTATGAGTCTCGACTACCATTTGAAATCCGCCAACGATGCAGTAGGTATATTCTTTCAGCGATATCATAAGATACAAGAACTTATGCCCATAGTAGAACGAATCTTTTCACCTAAAACTTGGCGGAATTCATACTCGACTTTAGTAATCCACCTGACGTTAATTATAGCCCTTAGTAAGTGACGAGAGATGCTAGTACCTTATCCATGTCCAGTGAGGATGTTTATGAGATGAGTGCACCAGTATGGTGAAGAGCACATCCCCGAGCTCCCCTAGTTTTCTCTGCTTTCTCCTGGGCAAAGGAGTAATTAACGACACTCGCTGCGAATAACTTCAGAAGTAATTACTTGCTTTCCACTGGCTTTGGTCTCAACCAGTCGTTCCTTCTTAGGCTCGCGAATGGCTTGACTGTGTTTAGTCGGCGTATAAAATTTGGCATGGTTACGAGACAGGGCTAGGGTTGATGTGGTAAAAGGCTATTGTAGCTTATTAATGTTCGGTCTGCTGGTCTGCTGAGATCCTGATATCCATGCTGAAGGTTTTGTCTTGCAAAATAGACACCGCGTACCTACCACGTGAGCGGTATTAACCACTAGATCCTAGAATCCTGGTCGCAAGATTCTACATCGTACGAAATTCACGAGAAGTCTAATCGTGATATGTTCATCGAGACGTCAAGAACAAGTAGAAATCGTACCCAAATCTTCAATGTGAAGATTTTTTCTGCATATGCAGGAATAGGTGTTGTAGTATTGATTCGAATTTTATCACCGCACGGAACCAAAGCGTTGAGACGCAACGAAATTGATTACTCTTTATACCAAGCCGAAGAAATCTAAAGTTAGTCTAATCGAGATACCATAGGCAATAATAGCATAGGACTTAGATACTGAACAAATATCACGCGAGTATGCGTGTAGAGAGGTAGTTCACACCTAGCCCAATAAATATTATAGAGCGCGTGTGAAATACGATAAAATTTGTCGTTATGCCTGAATGAAGGCGATGGAGTTATCAGATAGACTTGCGCTAGTTTACGAGTGTTAGGTTTTGTCTGATTAATTAAACTGAAAGTGAAATTCTTTTCCACCAATTGCCACGAGGGTTTTAAATTTGTTTATCGTCACTGAAAGCGCGATGCGTATTAATCACTTGAAAGGGTTATTGCCGGCGAAAAAGGTGCGGTAGCAAAACGAGCCTTAAAATATTGCACTAAAACGTAGTCGCCTGTCTTCAGGGTTTATTGCCAGAACCGTATTTAGGCCTAGGGCACCAGATTGCGTAGGGGTGGCATCCTATCAAATTCTTTTCAATAATAAAGGTTTTCGCATAAAACTTGTGTCCGATCTATGCCATATAGTGATCCTTCAAGATCTTGCCGAAATATACCCCGAAAAATTGCAATTCCCTCAATTGGTTCGAGCGATTTTCTTTTCTTCTAACTTCTCTCGATTTCATTAAAATTCTAGATCGGATTTAATCTGCATTCAAGTCTCAGTGCTTCCTAGAGATGGCGGTTCACATAGCAGCACTCTCCTGCGTAGTATGACAGACTAATGAATTTGAGATGGCATTTCGAAATTTATATTGTTTGATTTCGACCCTCGTTTACCTATGTATATTATACACGCTTGCGTTTACTTCCTGGTAGAGCTACATGTGGGTACATATCAGTGCAGAACAGTTCGCCAGTATCAAATTTACATAAAGTGGGTTTATACCGTTTTACTGATCCCTCAGACCTTGATGTATCGTGCTGCATTGTAATTACAGGGCTGCATGCTATCGTAACAGCCTGCAGCTAATTTTTATACGACACATCTACCCCAGACATATTTCTTACGAAAAGAAATACCAAAGGTTGGTGTAAGAAATTTATGAGCATAGCTAGCCGTTTTCTGTCCCACGCTTCTGTGTCCCAACATGCCTGTCAGAGGGTTCTATGTCACGCGATTTCTTCGGTTCCGGCTTAACTTTATTTCTATACTGATTGAACGATCAGCTTCCAGCTTAAAACGCACAATGACTGAAAATCCAACACTCGTCTTACCCATGAGAAATATTGTGCAATTTCTCACCCGAGAAAACAGATTGCAGGACCATGGAGAATTTCATAGTTCGATCATTTTCCTTCCTTCATTATAGGATCAGCCACGATACTATCGTGAATTTCGTTAAGGGATGCTCTGCACGGATGCTTGATTAATCGTATCGATTATTCGCTGCGAATTGTTCTGCGGGATTAGCATTATTATTCGGATTGCAACCCCTGCACGCTGCGCTCGGAAAAAGAACAAACAACTAAAATTAATGTCACGATATCACGGTTCAATGGAGGTACAAATCGGATCACTCAACTCAAACGATTGCAGTCAACGGGTGGTAATAACATAACGACACGCGATACTGCAGAGGATATATTGGGGAAATATGCCTGAACTTTCATTCTTTGACATGGTCGTATTCATCAAAATTTGAAATAATATATCATACCCTAATTTCCTGTTAACATAGTTTTTGCCTGTTGAAACCAACATAGGGGATTGACTTCGTGAAGCGATATTTTCCCTGCGTGCTGCATTTGGATTTCAAATATAGATCTCGTATTTTCCATACATCTACGTCTATTTTTTTGCTCAATATAGGTATACCGTACTATTTTCGATCACATATCGCTAAATCTCTACTAAAAAACACGTCTTACTGCTTTTTCTCCACTTTCATAATTTTCACTATCATGTGCAAAAAATTCACTTGTAGCTAGAACATGCATCGCGTGACTTTGCGTTCACGATAATAGGTAATGCTTTTTTATCAGGCGTGGTTCGTGTCGAGTTATTTCATGAGCATGGAGTTTTCCATTTATAGCGGACAAATTTTTTGACACATTATAATACGCGGTCGCCGAATTCGAGAGCCAGTTCCAATTTCGTTCCAAATCATCATACAAAAATAAAAATCATTCATTATTAGACAGTGCAAATAGATCTTTCTGCGAAAATCTTCAAATTTCACCAAATTTCAATACATACTTCGGAATCTTCTGATTCAAATAATAAAAATGGGAAGCAGCTGCTTCAAACCTCTAAGAACTTGTATCGCTATATACACGCACGTAGCTGCCACCCCAGTCGCGCTTAAAGCTCCGGTTAGGCGGCGCTGACAGATATACATATGTGTACAAGTAAGTAAGTGCACACATGGTAGTAGCGTGCTTGTATATATTCAACAGCAAGTTTATACCCACACTTCCAGATTGGAAATAAATGTGGGGCGATATTTCTTCCATTTCTTCTTACGCAAGAGGGTCGGTCTCACTAGACTCACTCCATTCGTAAGTGCAGGATACAAAAGGAGTTTTTTGAAATCAAGAGGTCTAGTCGTGAAAACTGTACAGTAACAGAAACAAACTTATACAGACGCATATGCAGTGAGGTTTAGTGGAAACTTGACAAGCCTAACGTTAGGCAATTCCTGTAAGCACGAAAATTGGACTGTTGCTATTGGAAAAATTCGTTTGTTTCACCGAACTAAATGAAAAGTTTTGGTAGGTATAATGTAATATATACATAAGTGCAGCACGTGGGTTGATCTCGTTAGTTATATCCCACGTCTGTACAAGATTACGAACACCATGGTCGTTTCTACGATTGGGATTTCCCAGTTGTGCAATTTGAATTGCCCGCTGGTTTACACTTGTATATATATGTATATATATGTATGTATATATATGCGAAGAAGAATCTACCTTCGAAGATGTTGCATATAAATGTATAGGTGTGATAAAAGCAGGCGCTTGGGCTGGGCCTCAGGCGTGTTTCTTTTAAATAAGAATAATGGTCGGAAAAACGAAGGGGGAGCCGCTAAAGGCTGGCAGAAAAATTGCTCTAGAATTTTCTTGAGTGGGGAGATGCGAGCCAATGAACACACCCTCTGAATACAGTGGTCTCATAAAAACCGTTTCCATTACCAAAACACGCCTTTTCAAATATTACCGCGTTCACAATATGACGAGCGAGCCAACATCCGGAGATACGGGTGTAAAGAACAACCCCCTTGTCTCGGAAGCAAGCTAGACCGCCTTATTGTTAGTCTTCATGAATTAACGATCCATCTCTACCAAGTTCTCATGTAATCAGCCTCCCGGTCCCTGGTATAAGTAATCATTGTTACACTCTCGAGTAAATAGCTACCCCGTTTCTCATCCGGGCTAAAGCTATCTTCCTCCAAAATTTGACTATCCTGTTTCTCAGCGAAAAGGAGAGTCGATTTTCTCAAAAAGATTATATAGTTCATACCCAAGGGCCATATAGCAAGATAAGAATTAACGAGAGAAGATATTCCACCAGGATGACATTGATGGCAAGGGCGGAGCATCAGAGATTGCAACACCATTCGATAAAGTAGATCTATGAAAAAATTGCTCAGTTTTTGATTGAACAAATTTTGAAATATATATGCAAAACTGCATTGAGATCGTCGATGCTATAAATATTACCGGCTGTCACTGTGCAGAAGCTGTGGAATTTGATTTGAAAATTACGTGTAACGTATTGGGGAAAAGCCTTACAGGATTAACAAATCCGAGAGATGGACAAACGAGTGACACACGAATGCGGGCTTGCGGGTAGCCTTCGTTGTATTTTACCAAAGCCAATTACACTACGATGCTTGCAGCTTGTTCGGGGGCGAATGTATAACCTGACTCACATCAATCACTTACCACGCGATACGGGCGATAGTATGGCTCGCCAAAAGGCCGGTGACCACGCGAGGCTGAACACTGAAAGCTGAAATCGAACAATAGCAGCCACCGACCCTGGACGGCGAGTAAGTATTAAAAAATTGCAATTTTTCAACGAATTTTCAACAAACTAATCGACTTCAAGTTTTTGTCGATTTTTGTACAAGAAAATAGCAGGCAAGGTTCGGATAAAATTGCGGAGGAACTTCAAAATGAATATTTTTTGGTTTTTCCTTCGAAATGACGAATTTCGTTGTTTCGATCAGCTATAAGCGCGATCGAATTGCTCTTGGATTATGGTCGATACATGAAGACTCGGGTCGTTTATGATTTCGTGACAAGATGGTTCGCGACGGTTTGCGGAGAATTACTCAAGACATATATTTAAGTGATACAAATGATACGCTAATGCATACCATTAAATTTGTCACAAAAGAAGCACGAACATGACTAATGAAAATTCCGAGGTTCTTGTGAAAGAACCGAAGGTGTACTTGACATCTTGTGAAAAATGTGTCAGAAAATATTTATACCTATTCAGGTCCATAAATGTTGTTTCACTTTCATATGTGCCATGCTCTTGTACAACTATCGATGAATGGAAAAATCAACTCCTCCTACCTCAGGGAAAATTCTTGATTTCATTGTCAACAGAAAGCAGCTGCTAATATAATAAATTGAACTTTTGAAGTCTGGTAGATTAGCTTGTGCCTTTTGAAAACTTTCTGTATGTAAATAGTAAACCTTCTGTTAGCTTATTGACATGAAACTGTAAGGGTAGGGGGTGTTTAAGTTGGCATACTATTGACTTCAATCGATTACTGATGCAAAATATATATATGAATTTATTAAATGGTACAAAAAAATAAAAGACTACATTATCTGTTACGCTTCGAGGAGATCTTCTCAGTCTCCTCTCTTACCACTTACTGCAGGATATATTCCTCGCCGGCCCAGCCTCTAGGGGTCCCGGGCCCAAACACTTGGCACACAAGTGCCCTTAATTTATGGCATTGCCTGTGTTTACGCCAGGTCTACTTTCTAAACATCATTCCCTAAAAATACTCTTACAACTCGACCATTCCTGACTTTGATCCGTCCTCGGAGCATATAACATAATAGGGTACATAAAACATGAACTTTTCGATATTTAACTCAATAAACTCGTACAATAGTTAATTACATCTAAATATGACAACTAAATCTTTGGATTCTCATGTCCAACTTCATCTTCGAGATTCATGTCTTTCCATGCTCTCATATTCTTTGCTTCCCATACACCTTCATATGGTCTCTGAGAATTCAGAAGTCCCTCGGGATCTGCAACTACATATCTATCATTTCTTAATTTTCTTTGAATAACATACGGTCCCTTAAATTGTGGAATCAACTTTTTAGAAACTCCAGGGGTACTTTCAAAATTCCTCAGTACCACTAAATCACCTTCTTCATACTCATTCGGTTTGCGTCTTTTTTGATCTACGTATTTTTTGTTATACTCCTGAGCTTTTACAATTTTTTCCGCCGCTTGCTCACGTGCTAGTCTTACGTCGCACGGTTTATCTTCCGTCACCGAACTGTCAACATATTCTTTCACATCGTCGATAACATTTCCTCTCTGTTTCACTCCAAACAATAACACACTCGGTGTCTGTCCCGTGGACTTATTAACCGTATTATTTAACGCAAACTCTACATCTCCAACCACTTTATACCAATATTTTCCAATCTCATTATCACTCATTTTCGCTAACATTGGTACCAGCACTCTATTCACTCTCTCGACCTGACCATTTGCTTGGGGTGACCCAGTGGCTACTTTAATGTGTTTTACATGCTTTTCTTCCAAAAATTCCTCAAATTCGCTAGACGTGAAACATGACCCACGATCACTCACTAATACATTTGGCCTACTGTAACTTTGAAAATAGCTCGTTAAACAATTGATTGCTTCTTTACTTGACGTCGTTTTTGTTGCATACAACTTGACAAATTTTGTAAAACCATCAACTATTACTAATACATGTTGTTTACACGCTCGATTCTTATCAATTGGACCTACATGGTCTACATGCACTGTCGCAAAAGGTACATTTCCCTTAGGAATAATGTGTAGATAACCTTCTACTTTTCCCGACGCAGGGGAGAACGCAATACACTTCAAACAGTTTTTTATATGCACTTGCACTTTTTCATTCATTTTCGGAAACCAATAGTTCTCCACAATTACACTGCATGTTTTCTCTCTCGCTAAGTGTCCCATTTCATCGTGATACTTATATATCACATTCGCTTCCATCTGACGTGGCACATAAAACAATAATTTACCTTCTTTCTTTCGGTAAACCAAACCATTACGCAATTCATACATCTTATCCTCTTTACATTCTAAACCTTCACGTATTTCTGTAATAATAGGATCTTGACTTTGGCAAACCAGTAAATTCCATTCAAGAGGGTTATCTTCAATTACCATGATAACTGAACTTTTCCTACTCAATGCATCAACGTGCCGCATTCTGATACCTGCTCTATGCTCAATTGTATAGTCATAATTCATTAACTCTAATGCCCATCTAGCAATTCTCGGGTTTAATTCTTTTTTCTTCAAAGTTAATGTTAACGAGTTGCAATCAGTAACAATCTTAAATTTCAATCCTTGTAAATAAATTCGAAATCTCTTCAATGCATAAATAATTGCCAATGTCTCTAATTCAAACGAATGATATTTACTTTCTGTCTCTGTCGCTACTTTCGAAAAATAAAATATGGGATGGAATTTTCCATCTGATTTCCGTTGCATGAGGGTCGCACCGAATCCCTTTGAACTTGCGTCACAATGTAATTCCGTTTCGTCCTTCGGGCTGTAAATAGCCAAAATCGGTGAACTAACTAATTTTGTTTTCAAAGTGTTAAATGCTTCTAGTTGTTCTTCCCCGAACTTAAACTCAATACCTTTTCTTAACAAATCATATAACGGTTTAGCAATTGTCGCAAATGACTCAATGAATTTTCTGAAAAATGAACAAAGTCCTAAAAAACTCTGAACCTCACGTACTGTTCTTGGAACTGGGAAGTTCTCGACAGCTTCAATACCGCTCTTTGTGGGCTGTATACCCTTCGCCGTAACATAGTACCCAAGATATTCAATCTCCGTTTGTAAAAAATAACATTTATCTAATCTTAATATAAGTTTGTTCTCAACTAACAATTTAAATACGCGTTTCAAAACCTCAAATTGCTCTTCTAGGGTTTCCGTTGTTACTAAAATATCGTCCATATAAACGATGACATTTCCGGCTTTAACTTCTTTCTCTAAGACAGTGTTAATGAAACGCTGAAATGTGGCAGGAGCCGTCTTTATCCCGAAAGGCATTTTTAAACATTCGAACTGCCCTAGGGGAGTCACAAATGACGTGTACTTAACTGAGTCATCAGAAACCTTTACGTGATAGTAACCGTCCTTCAAATCTAATAAACTGAAATATTTTTTATTTGCCAGTGCATCTAGCTGGTCTTCAATTAACGGCAACGGATAATTATCTCTTGCTAACATCTCGTTCAATACCCGATAGTCGATGCACATACGTGATTCTCCATTCTTCTTCTTAACCAATACAATTGGTGAGGCATATTCTGAGGCGCTATTCCTAATATATTTTTTTTCAAGCAAACTGTCTAGAAGTACCCTTAATTTTTCTTTCTCCTCATATGATAAGCGTCGTGGTGTGGAATGAAAGGGTTTGTCATTATTTAGTCTAAGCTTCAACTCTTGTTTGATATTTGGTTCGACTGGTCTCTTAGGCATCAAATAATCTTTCTTAAATAAACTCTTAAATTCAAACTGCGTCTTAACGTCAATATCTTCGTTTATATTTAACTCATCTGTTAATTCGAACTTGTCATCGACTTGAATGTTTAGTAATTCTGTCCCTACTTCATACTCGGCTGTTGGGCTCAACGATAATTTAAACTTTTTCATCAATAAATCTCTGCCCAGTAACGCAGACACTTTAATTGTATTTTCATTTACCACAAAAATCGGAACGTCTTCCACGGCCTTATTATAAAGAGTGACCTTAGCCCTTACTATTCCTAAAATTTCTACAGGTGACTTATTTATGCCTGTATATTTCAAACAACTGGAATCAATCGGATGGATCGATTCTTTCGCGATAAATCTCTCCTTAATCAAACTGATTGGACTTCCCGTATCTAGTTGCGTATCTAAATTCAAAACTCTTCGTGTACCGACATTATCAATCTCAAAAATAACGATCTCACGACAATCCTCCTTAACTGCTGGTTCGTCGTAGATGTTGGTGACTTCAAGTGGTTTCTTCTGTTCTTCGGATTTTTGCCTCTTGTTCCTCCAATTGTCGGGGCAGTCCTGTGCCTGGTGTCCCATCTTGAAGCAGATATAACATGCTCCCTTTTCTCTCGGTGGCTTCTTACAATCTTTAGCAATATGACCACGGCCGTTACAATTAAAACACTTCGGGAGTTCTCTATCTTTAGCCTCATTTTTTTCAGACTTCACTTCTGTTCTTTGCACTTTATTTTCTGGTCTTGCATATGCACCGGAAGCACTTGCTGTGCTCGGTCCACTTATTTCCTTCCGACTCTGATTTTTCACTTCACTTTGGAGAGTTATATCTTTAAATGCTGTCAATAAATCCATCTTAGCTTTGAGACGTAACATTCTCGCTTGATTTCTTAATCCTCTCTCTGGGATACCTTCAATAATATACTCGATTATTTCTTCTTCGTCATCGAGAGGTACTCGATTTGCTAAAATTGTTTTGTCATAAAAATAAGAATCAAAACTTTCACTTTGTTGCCATTTCCGATTCTCAAATTCCTTCTTTCTGTTGAGTTTAGTGGGGCGATGATCGAAAAATGTCCTCATAGCTTCTAATAATTCCGTCAAACTCAATTCTCGATTTTCGGCCTTCGAGTGAAACCATGTTGCCGCTTTACCTTTTAATTTCGTGGTCACCAATAATTGTCCCATCTGTTCATCAAGTTTAAACACCCGCACTACATATTTCACTTGCTTTTCCCATTCAGCGAAATCAGTTCCTTCACTAAATTCCGCTAATGATTCTCCGATTGTCTTAAGACTTGCCTTAAACATTTGATTAGGAGCTTCGGTGGGCTGCTGTGGAACCCCCAACTCTCTTTCACGCTGTAATAATTCTCTCTCACGTTCCAATAACGCGACCTTATCCGTTAGCAACTGCCTTTCTCGTCTCATCAGATCAAGCTCTTGCCTTAATAATTCTTCATTTCGAGTTGCATTTTGTACTCTTCCTTCATTTTGCAAAATTTCTTCATTATCTTCTAAGTTTGGATCATCTTCAACTATCCACCGGCATTCCGGATCTGCTTCCATTAAACGGGCGATCAATTCGTTCTTGCTCCCCGATGTTGCCAAATTTTTTTTCCTCAGGATTTCTTTTAACTCCACAACTGTGAAATCACTTGCTTCTTTAGGCATCTTGAATGTTTCTTAATTACTTAATATTTCTAACTTCACTTTTTCCTCCTATTTAACTTAATATCCAATTGACCAATAAATTAAGCACTTTCGGACGTATTCCTCAGCTCCTCTTTAATGGAAAATTGTTCACACTATTTTTTATTCTTAACAACTCATCACTGTTCACTTAATCTCATTTGGATCATAATCCCACTTCTGAATTTGTAAGGGTAGGGGGTGTTTAAGTTGGCATACTATTGACTTCAATCGATTACTGATGCAAAATATATATATGAATTTATTAAATGGTACAAAAAAATAAAAGACTACATTATCTGTTACGCTTCGAGGAGATCTTCTCAGTCTCCTCTCTTACCACTTACTGCAGGATATATTCCTCGCCGGCCCAGCCTCTAGGGGTCCCGGGCCCAAACACTTGGCACACAAGTGCCCTTAATTTATGGCATTGCCTGTGTTTACGCCAGGTCTACTTTCTAAACATCATTCCCTAAAAATACTCTTACAAAACCAAAAATTTTCGTTAAAATTTAAAAATTCTCTGAAAGCTGCTGTCTCACAACGGTGTGACGCAGGTAGAATATTTGTTTTATTTATTATTTTTTTCCTTTTTTTGAGCCACATTTTCCAGCTGACGTAGGAACAAGGGTAAAATATTTACGGGCACGTAATTATTATTTTTGTTTGTTCTCTCTTTGGTCAGATCTAATATTTCATTCGAGTTTGTCGCGTCGTTCGGATATTCAACATCTGCGCGGATGGTTTTCTCCAACGTTGGGGGAGAACCGGAGCGAAAAAATATTACAGAAAAGAGAGCGATCCGGGAACAAAGAGATAAAGGACAGGGGGAAAAAAAAGGAAGAAGATGGAACTGAGGCCGTAAGAGAAAAGTCTGACAGACGGACTGAGCATGACGTTACCTTTTACTGCATATCTTAATTTTATCTCGGAAAATAAATCCAGACTAAAGGGTTATTTGAATATTTTCACACTTTTACAATTACAGGTAAAGTTTTTTGAGGTGAAACCTAAAGACATTGTCATACGATCTCGCGATTCCTATCACATCTGAAGTTTAGATTAATTCGATGATATACAGTCGGGTAAATTAATTAAATCATGTCTGAAATAGAATTGGGAAATCATAAGCGTGGATCGGTGGAGCTTATAGGCCAGACCCGAGATCTTGAATCCTGTGGGAGCCGAGGGAAACGGTCGTATACGAGTAACCGGCAGATACGGAGCCGGGCTACCCTTATCTTAGTTGGATATGCTGATGACGCGTAAACTTTCTAAATCCCTGAGTTTTCAGCGCCACCGTAAAAATCAAATCCACCATGGCAAGGAAGTTCTTCGGAGCCAAACTAAGCCCCGTATGAAATCCAACCGGTGTGATTAAAGTAAAGCTTCCATCGATGGTGCATTCACGTCACGTGGCGTAAACGGGTTGAAACTTCAAACCGAAAATCTTCCGTGGTCATCTCGAGCCTGAAACAAAATACACTAATAAATATCGTCACTAGACCTCCAGCAAACTTGTTAGAATCACGAGGCCTCCTTTCGATTGGTATTTGAAAAACTTGCTCACATTTCTTCGTTCAATTATTAACGATCTTGATCTTGGCACCTTGATCATCGGTACAAATGATCATCAAAATACGATTCTGCTAGTGCAAAGTCCCTTTCATTTATATCTCTCATTTAAATAGAACAGGATGATTTTTATTCCTCTTTTGACAGGGTGGACATCACATCTCATCCAAGTACCTACTTCGGATATTTATCTCAACTTCACCCACGCGCTTTACGAAGCTGTTATATTTGGAAAGCCATTATACGCGAAGCGTGCAGTATGTACTTAACTACTTACCCCTAATTACGATACCACCGAAGTATCGTTTCAAGTGACGTCTTGTCCTGGTAGCTCGCACCGCATCGCCTCAAACCCTCGACTAGGCCATCGATCACCCCTTTTACCAGCCGTGAGGGAAATAGAAAAAGAAATCACGTCGCTCCGCTTTACGCCCAAGACACCTGATGAGAAATGCTGAAAGGCTAAGCCCTCTCTCTGCATTTCTCAACTTGCTTCGGGCCACCCTCTTATAGTCTTGTATCTTGAATTTTTTTCAAAAACGTGTGTTTTTTGTCGCCCTGTACTGAATGTCACGGAATCCAGCAATATCAGCAAAAAGAAACTGGCACACAAAGCCCCAGGCCCAATTTGTAGATAACTGATAATTAAGGATGAGACCGCAGAGGGTCTCGAGGACGATGGAAGGTTTTTGCCGCTAACCCGTATCGCCGAAAAGTGGCATAGAGATAATCAAATCTTCTGTGGCACGCGGCTTTAGTCTTAAGACCTTTTAAGTCATTGCCTTGTATCACTCTTTGCGTAACATCGTAAATCAAAAATTGAATGAAGCATTCGGCATTGATAAGTATTACGACCCAAGTAATAAGACCGTATCGATACTTGCGAGTGTACAAGAGAGTGGAAAAGGGATCAGAAAATTCGGAGTCGAGGTGTGGCTCCAAAAGGATAAAGCCAACCGTAGCAAGTATTGATATATGAAAGATTTGAAAAAAATCAGCAGAGGCAGCAGCAAGGGTGAAAGTTTCAGCCCCCAAATGCCTTCGATTTATAATTCATTGGAATGGGAGTTTTTCCCCGCATTAGCCCCGATTTTTGTTCTATCTAAACTTGTTTTAAAACGGTCCAAAGGTTAACTATATAGTTTATTGAACTGTGGAACGATTGCCATTTTCCCACGGTGGTAAGGCGAGGGAACTTTTCGAATGATAATAATTATAATCGGCGGCTATTGAAGCGTGAAATTAATGACCCTTAAGCACAAAAACGTATGACTATAACGGCAGGACTCGCAGTATCATCGATCGTATATGAAAATAAATAATTAATGGGCTATCCGATGGGGTTCGGCAGAGGATGGGATATACGGATGGAAAATCACGAGCAAAGTTAGCCGTGTTCAGGAACAAAGGGTTCCTCGAAAATATACCGAACTAGAACAACCATTCAGACGCGGAACACGCTGCGTAACAAGAAGCCAAGTTTCCCAAATCGAGCGAGCAATAGTCTAGTAGGATATATATCCCTTGCTAAACCACCCCAATTCGCTCCCTCTCGGTTCAGCAGTAAGAAATCCCTTTACCCTTCTTCTTTCTATTCCTTACCGTCTCCTCCCTATACACCAAGTACCAACCAGGCCACACTACTTGGAACGTTCTTCTTCTTCCAACTTTCTTTTAACCTCCTCGTCCTACTTCGAAGGAACGACGATAACCGGAAGGCTTTTACTTATTGTTTCGAACGGTCAATTCTATACTCACACCGAGGGAGAAATTCTTATTCCGGGAGTTTTGCGATAACGAGAAATGCGGAAGAATTTTCTTTTCAGAAAACTAGAACTCCATTTTCATAAAAGTTTAGCCGACTCGTGCATAGAGAGGCTGGATAATAACAAGTCACAACTTTTGATAGTTGATATAGGTATTATAATATTGTTATTAGTTCATTTTAACAGCCCCTCGAAGACTGATTGGGAGAGACGGTCATATAACTGTTAAATTCGTAACTTTTTAATTCCCATCGGTGTTTTTATTGCCGAAAACTTTGTCGCTTTCCAATTTTACAAGCCACCCTAATTCGCACTCGTGGACCAACTTTAAAAAGCGTCCAGTCGGCGGTGGAGGAATCTCTTTCGAAATATTATTAGCTCTACTCGACGCAAGCGGACTCAGACGCGTATTATACGACGGGCAACAGGAATGACTGAATAAACTTTTTACGTCGGTTAGGCTAACTTTAATTTGCGTACAAATCTTGGTGAAATGGGGCTATTTCCTGCACTCCCCTTCTCTCTCTCTCGCTTTTTCTCCCTTGCCTTGTCTTATCCTCGACCATTCCTCTACCATAACGACATCCACCGTGACCCATATTTATGATTAACGTAAAAAAGAAGAAGTGGAACGAAAAGGGGATGGAAAAAGAATTGAAAAAAAAATGATACAAAAAGTCTGAGGGAGGGAGAGCACGCTATAAATCACAAATCGCAAATGCGTTGAGCATGCATTTGATGTACTACACAAATAAATGCGTTTGCGTGGATATTCTACACAAGCTGTGAAGTTAACATTTTGAACAGCCAACCCATTAGCGAAACAGGTATTTATTTGTAACAGTGGGCTCGTTGAGTAAAGGCGATTTTCTCACAACGAGACTTATTTCCTCCAAGTTATTTCATTTCCGCTCGTTCATCTCCCTACAGATAAAAGCATTGTTCGCGGTCCGCAACGCGTTACCCTCGTTACTCGGGTGAGGGTTGAACGTAACGTGAAGCGATCTCTGTTAGATGTAGGGGTTCCAGAAAATGGTCAAGTTTCGCGACATGGAGATACTTTCGTCGGTATTCTTTTTCTCCGAGTTTATTCTTCGCTGAAAGCTAAATTTTACAGCGTCTGCTGCATCCTCGGGAATTTATCTGGCAAATAAAAGCAGAGCATTTTCCAAATAACCTATTAACGCTAGAGGCCTTGCCTCGGGGAAGACTTTTTAGGAATCTCTTTAGTCCACCAAATCGCTTAAGCCGTTTCAGAGAGGATGGCGCCGGGTGCCAAAAAAGGCGAAGGGGCGATAGGAATGAGGACGTCTTTCGCAGACGCCGAAAAGGCCTGATTTAATCCGAGGTGCGGTTGAATTCTGCTCGAATTCCACTGGATTTCGAGTGCTCGCTAGTTCCCACGACAGCGAAAGTGCTTTTCATAAAACGCCGCAACGTCCCCTCTTTAAAGAACCGCGATTTAATTCAATTTTCATAAATTTCGAAGGTTGAATCTGCGGTTTATGATAATAGGAATCGTCGACTTACTGTACGCGCAAAGATATCTAGACTATGAAGTCAACTTTTCTCCCGAAAGAATAACGGCGACGCGGCGATATCTCACGGCGAAGTAATCAGTTCGATTATTCATGAACGATATCGCCTTATTATCATGTTTAAACAATCTATGCACACGCGAATAACTGCGCAATGAAACGCGTTAAGGATATAATTTAATGTTCACGATCCAATAATCTTGAATATAGACGATGCTGATTCGCGCCTCGAAACAATACTGCAATAAATTGTTCAGCCTGAAATTTTTGACGTCAGGAGCTTTTTGGAATCTCAATATTTGGAATATGATCAAAACGTAGCTTTTTTAATTAACGCAAATATTTTACACAAGTGAAATGATCTTGGTCCAAAAAATAAAAAGAATTTGATTTGGTATCATATTGCATGATTCCTGCAATACAAAAATCGCGTTCAATCTAGTGGAAAATGGAGTAGCAAACGAGTGTATGAAAAAATGAAAGATTTAGCTGAGAGTCGCTAGTCAGAGATATCGATAGTTAAGAAGTAGAATTTCTTCGGCAAAGAGTTGCCGATGTGAAAAAAATCGAACAAAGTATCTCCGATGACGAAAAATTTTCCATCAAGAATTAATGTTAACGTGATCCCCGATTTATTGCACACTTTCAATGGGAGTATCGATGCGGATGAAAAATGGAAAAAACAGATTAAATTGCTTCAAGCAATATACCAACCAGGCCTCGATACGAAAAAAATTCTCATCAGATCTTGGTTAAAGGGCAGAGCATTGTATTGGTTCCATTTGGAGCCTGAGTATATTAGAATGAAATTCGTGGTCTTTTTTTGTCGACAAAATATGACGACGCTATACGAAGGCAATTCGAGATTTGAACTCGGGGAAAAGGGAGGAAATTCCAGTTACGGCAACTGCAGGTAATTATATTTCAGACTTCGCATTGATAAAAGGACTTGCATTGCGCATTCTTTTTACTTGAATAAGGGAATATAATACAGAATACCGGAACAAAAATGAAAGACAAGTAAATAAATGAGACAATTGTCAAAGTGAGTGATCCACTCCCTTCATATTATACTCGTTGATAAAAAAGACTCGAAAAAAGATAAAGACGATCTTATTACGCGACTGCAAAAAGCACAATGTCAAGACGGGTTAAAGAAGATTGATAACTTTTTGGTGAAAAACGAACTTCTGTTATCTCCATAATTGTTAGTAACAACAAGTTGTAACTACTACAAGAACTTGAAGCCGTGGGTTAATCACGACAGCGACGAATCATCAAGTGAAGTGGACATCTGGAAACAGATGGCCGATTGTAGGACAGTAAGATTTCAACCTCTCGAGCATGACCATTGAGTAGTAGACTCCGTTAATCCTATCGGGTTGTATGTGACTATTTCATAATGAATATCGGTTAGCGAGAGTACGTCGGACCAAAGTCCGAAATAATGGCTTGATTGAATTTCATTGTGTGATAATCGCTGCTAACTAAAGTCGCGATGGGGATAATTTTGCACGATTTTTAGATCTGCCCAATTCCCGATGATTATACCCACATTTATCGTTTCATTTCGCATCCAATTTTTTATTCTGCGTGAATTTCGAGATACGATATATACATACCATTGCATAGGATTGCAATGCTTTACTAATTTTAAACACATGATGCAAAAATAATGAAGGGAAAACTCTCGAGGAAGTCGCACTTTTACGGAGAGTCCTCTCCTCCTTTTCTCCTCTCCTCCTTTTCTCCTCGCTTACCGAATATGTTTTAAATAAAACGCTAGCCAGGCAAGTATTTCCAGTAAACAGAGACGGAAGATAGAAAAGAGAAGCGAAGAAATCCAAACAATATTTTGAATTGCTAAAATATTCTGCTGAATACATTGCGCCTAATATTATTCGACGTATAATAAGTGGGTTTCGCCAGTGAATTCTGGTTCTCGTGGTTGATTCTACCTTTCCGCGTCGTTATTCGCATCTATTTGCATTTGATCCAGTTGCCAGTAGTTTGCTACTATGAACCGTTTGAGTTGTGGCTAATGAAAACTGGGAAAAATGATCACAAACGTCTATAGGCCCGAGACAGACGACATCAGATATCAAACGCGAGCTTCTTTCGATTTTTGATTCAATCAGAAAATAATAATGAGGCTGACATTATCTCATGCAAATTTATGGGCCATCGAATTCACCGGGCTAAATTCAAGCGAACAGGACAACAAAGGAGTTCGGCAATCAAAAGTTGAAATGCTAAAGAGTTTCGATGATTTTATGAATGCCAAAATAATTATACAGAAAAATTTTCACGGAACGGATACCCATTTTCAGTGATTACATGTTTTGATTGGGATGACCTTTGTTGGACCCGAAAATATCCAACGGTATATCGGTATACTCTCACAGACTGTTATTCGACATATTTGGCATATTTCGATTTTTATATCGGTTCGAATATCCTTTCGGTCCAACGGTTCATGTGAATCAAGTGATGCGTGTACTTCAATCTTGCTTTAGCGAATCTGCCTTTCCACAGGTATCGATAAAAGAGAACATGGCAAACGATTTTAGGAAAACAGAGAAAAAGCATTCGAGGAACCAAAAATTTGAAATCTCCCTTGAAATAGTTTCTTTGGATGATTTTTTTTTCAATTTGAACGCGTATGTCAAGCAGCGAAAAGGAAACACACCGTCGTAGGTATACGAATCGCAAAGGTCCCGTCGATTCTACAGTGCTTTGTTCTTTCATGCCTATTTGATGGAAGTCGAGTAAATTGAAGCGTCAAACGCACGGCTAAGAATCACGAAGAAATTCTACCATCAAAGCTCAGCTTTCTAATGAGAGGTTTGAATAATTGCTGAATGTTGATGGGGTTTTACAGCTCGTGATCGTTCAATTGATGCGAAGTTAGGAAAATGTGTACACAGCTATTGATCTCGAGGATATAAATCGCTTTCATCTGCAATCCATCATTTGTTCGACTCCTGTGAATATATTCTGCTCAAAGGGATTCTTCTTCTCCGTCTCATACGTGATTATCTTCGATTTCATTAATATTATACAAGTAGTAGGCGACTGATCGAATCTGCAATGATCGTGAGCGGGGAGATTCTGGTTAAATTATTACTGCTCAATTTTTTATTGCTTTTATTTGGAACCCGTGTACAGAGCTGCGAAAAAATCGAATCTGCATATAAAGGTAAGTTTGCTGGCCACATTATTTTTTCGCGAATTTTCAGCATTCGCCCTAGTTCCCTATGGCATCGGGGCTGTCATATGCCAGCTGCGCTTGTCAATATGAGCTTACTATGACCTCATCCCAGAATTTCTTTCCTCCCCGAGAAGAGATAGCATCGATCGAATCCTTCGCAAGACAATTTCGGAGTTTCTTTTGCGTTTTGTTTTCTGTTGGACATTCGGGGCTTTGTTCATTTCGGAACCTTTTACGAGCACGTCTCAATCAAATCGCGGTTCATGAACTGAGATATTGAATGACATTTTTCTCGTTGATACACACTTGCGTTTGACATATCTGATTTCTCTTACTGGATAACAAACTCATATAAGATCTTTCGATTACAATTTACCAAGAAGTCACTCAACTCCACTTCGGACAACTCTCCTCGCATCAACTATATCACTCCTTGAGAAATACCAATTCATCTAGAATTGCTTTCGCGAATCTGGATGAACGCGATTGTTAGGGCCGATCTCTAATTGAAATTTAACACGATTTCTAGGCAGGTACACCCGCGATGCTCAGGTAACGCATGACTACGAAATAGTTGTACCCAGGAAGGTCTTGATTGACGGGCAGTTCCTCTCGTACCAAATTCCCCACCACTACAAGCGCTCTTACTACAAGGGTCGTCGAAGAGATGAGATGACGCCAGATGACATGGTACATTATCGAGTTGCCATTGACGGCGAGGAGCATCATCTGGAATTGTATCCTAACCACAATCTTCTTGGCCCGGGATCCGTACTTGAGGATCGAGTGTTGGGAGCTGGGCAGCCGGCCACGGACGAAGAATTTTTCCGGAATGCGAAGATGAGGCGGTTAAGAGACACCGAGTGCCATTACCATGGCGGCGTACGGGATCACAGCGAAAATAGTGCGCTTTCCGCCTGCTATGGTCTAGTTAGTTAATGTTCTACCGAAATATCTACAAACCTTGGAGTTCGAAAATGATTGAAAATCATTAACAACGAATTGCATCAATCTCTAATAATTTCATTAGCAAGGATGTTAGCTTCAGTCGAAGCTTTTCTGCGCCACCAGAACTGTTTATAAATCGTTAGAGCTAACGAAACGGTTCAACGCCTTTGAATTAATTAAAATCAAGCGATCGGAATCGATCTGGTTTTTTCTAGTTCCACTTGAAAGAGACTCCGCTTATCTTTGGCGTCTATTTTCACGTGATAGGGAAAGCCATGCACTCTCCCGATTCCGAAAATTTTTATGCAATTGAGAATTCCACTACTCAATACTCTCCGAAAAGCACCCTCGTTAATTGTCCAAAACCATACGCGGGCGATTCACCCTGTGCGAATGGAAACTTCTGTAACTTTTGATAGCCTAGACGCGTCACGTGCCATTTGAGCATGCCAGACACGACGGATCGCCTAATATAGTGAGAGGGGTCCATTGTGCCGGATATTAGTTAAGAATTCTACGCGTCAAACTTATGCTAATGATGCAGCTTCCCATAGCGAGAATTTCTAATAGTGAAGTTCCGCCTTACTCGTCGATACAATTATCCAAATTTTTGGGGGTTCGTAGAATCCTCAAAAATCGACTACATACATTTTATTGAGAGACAAAAACACGGCTAGTGGGCAATGTAGGTAACGAATCTACGAGCTCAGAGCATGATGGATTCTATGTGAAAAAAAAGAGTTGTGCAGTTTTGAACCAAAATTGACGTTCTACTCACGTGTCAAATTCATGGTTGACGTGGATGATCCACTTGCCGAGATAGCATAAGATCATTTTGCCGAGAAAAGTGTGATTCGGGCAATGAGGACGCGTGTTTATTCGAAATAATTCACAGGCAGGGTACATCCGGACCAAACGTTCATTGTATATGATCGAGCCACTCGAGGGACACGATTTTACGAAAGATATCGAGCATCCGCACATAGTTTACAAGAGAACCAGGGACAATATTCTGCAGAACGATGGGAGGGCGTTGTGCAACGTTACACAAGATCTGGCTAAAGAAATAGCAGGGCGAGGTGATACTAGGCGAAAAAGGAACGTGACAAAAGATCCGAAGTCCTACACCGTCGAATTAATGGTAGTTCTGGACAAAACACTTCTGGATTACCACAAAAATTTCGACGTGGAAAATTACGTACTGACTTTGTTTAATATGGTGGGTATCGTAGCAAACGATGATAGAGTCAATACAGCCTGTGTTTCCAACCGCATAATTCACTTCTCCTTCCAACAGGCAGCTGGTCTGTTTCAAGACTGTAGCTTGGGTGTCCACATGGAATTAGTTATAGTTAGGATCATAAGACTAGAAGTAGAAGAAGACGAGGTTTGCGCTTTTCATTATTTTAGCTTATTATCTCCACTCATAGTGCATATCTGCCTCTAAGGATCAAAAAAATTCACATACGTCTTTTTTGTCTTGAATTGTGCTTTATTATCAGTTTAGAGTATTTTCCGATCTCGTATTTGCTTTTAAAATGAATCATGAGACAATCGAATTGCGTGGAAAAGTGTAACTAATTGACGAGTCTGAATTCGAACCCCCTCCAATTTCTCAGCGTCACAATATCACGCTTGATTTCATATTGTACTAAACTTAATGACATCGCAGATGAATTTATCAGTGAACAAAGACGCCGATTCAACGCTCAAGTTTTTTCAAAAATGGCAACAAAAGATGAACCCAGGCGACGATACTCATCCAAATCATCACGACTGCGCAGTTCTCATTACTAAGTGTGTACAACATTCAAATTTCTAAAATCCTCATTTCTCAAAGTTATTCCACTGCAGCTATTGTCAGAAATTTTATTCGGCCTAAAGAATTCTCACGTCAACTTGAAGTTGATTCCGATGTGTTTACTTAATCTGGAATTTGGCAGGATAGATATCTGTTTAACGCAATCTCTGTGTGGATTTACGGGTACGTCAACGATCGCTGGAACCTGTGATCCACTGAAAGGTGCAGCATTGGTGAAAGACAACGGTCTCAATACGGGCTACAGCATCGCTCATCAAATTGGCCACACGTATGATATCATTACAGTCAACATTAGTTTAATCAGGTATTGCCATTTGATCTTGAACATCATTTTTGCAGTCTCGGTATGTCTCATGACTCAGAAGACGGAAACGGCTGCTCTGGAATCACCACACACCAAGATGGTTCCATTGAAACTTCCGTTATGTACCCCGGAAATCCTTACGTCGCGAAGAGGTGGTCTAAATGCTCGCAGAGTTACGTCAAAATGTACCTACAGTAAGGAAATTGCATATTCTATGGTTCTCTGGCCAGTGACCGTTCTCTGGAGCCGAAAACCTGCCCCACCATCCCCAGAGTGCGTTAGGAACTATCATTCCCAGGCCTCAAGTAGTCCGCGTCTAATCCACTCATATCTCGGCAATTACCCCACAATTAACGGTATAGTCGCACGACTTTGGGATAGGTTATTCTATCTAGTATCTAAATTTAGATTTAACTCAATTCGGGGGCCGGCCATTAGCCCGGCTG
This sequence comes from Rhogogaster chlorosoma, assembly GCA_944452935.1. NCBI lineage: Eukaryota > Metazoa > Arthropoda > Insecta > Hymenoptera > Tenthredinidae > Rhogogaster > Rhogogaster chlorosoma. Next base: position 28,995,361 of record OX101797.1, read on the forward strand.
GGTTTAATCCCGTGGTTAAATTGGCAGCGGTTTTCAGTCTTGATTCACAAATTTAGAACAGGGATGGGTACGTGCCTTGAGGACGAAGCCCAGGACCATCAGTTCAGCGGAGACGATATGCTGCCGGGAGTGATGTACAATGGAGATGATCAGTGCAGACTTCTATATCGCCAAGATGCTCGTCAGTGCGATCTGGGAATCGTGAGTATCAGAAAATTTGAGTAACGACAACGTATCTCAGAAGTATTGTCATATTTCGTAAAAGATCTCAAATCAGTTGAAAGATTGAGAATGAGAAAAGTGTTTTTTCTTCTTTTCTCTCGTTTCTCTTCTGACAATTCGAGACTTCTGATCATTTGTATCATCAATTCCTTGAGCTTGAAAATATTATTCTTCATTTCCCGAAAATTTACCCAAAAAAGAGTCACGCTGTTATAGAATAGCAAATGCAACATATCAGTCTCGCGCACTGCATTATCGACATCGGTAACACGAGAGGATAGGCAACCCGACTTACTGCGATGTCTTCTTAGGCAAATCCTATGGATTCAGTAATCCTTGCTCGTAGTACGAAAGGGTTTAAAAGAACATCCATAATTTGATGATATACTCTCGCATTTAAAGCCTAATCTACAGGTCTTGGAATTCCATGCACTCATATCTAGTCGTATGCGGCCGCAAATTTGAATTCTGAGACATTCGCGGAAATTTATATCTGTATCTCTGTAATAGTTTGTGAAGATCGATCAGCATTTTTATAGTGTAATTAAATTTTGGATGATTATCCCAGATGTTAGAAAGAAATAGGCTGGAATAAATCGAACGCAAAAATGTTAACTGTATTTCGTAATTTTAGCTTGGTATTATATTTTTGTGGAAAGTACTAACAAACGCTGCAGGCGGACACCATCTGGCGGTTGAACGTTAAAACTTGAAGTCGGTTACTCCACATGCTACCTTATCCATTTTCATGTATAGAGTCATGTATGTATTACATATATGTATGTGAGTATAAATTTATCCCTCAATTTCAGACCTGCGAAGAACTGAAGTGTTCCATACCTGGTAAAGGCTGTCTATCACAACGATTACCCCCTGCGGAGGGCACACCTTGCGGCGAAAAAAAAGTGAATTACCACGCGATGATAAATTTATATACAAAAAAAAAAAAAAAAAATAGAAAAAAACCCCAGAGACAAAGATCCCTCATTATTTTGGCAAGCTCGTAATTTTTGCAACTTTGTTACTCCTACCTGTGGAAAAGCCGGAATTTCTTTTACCTCGCTTCGAAGAGCGATTGACTTTCAAATTCAAGATGATACTTCACAGTCAACCACACCACTTTTTATTGGTTATCAGATTTTTTTCTCGATAAAATATACGCAAGAAAACGTATCATTTAAATCCACTAAACCACACTCGAAATACTCATTTGTAATTCGATTTCCGTCTGATCAGTTCTCGAGTGATATTCATATTCATTTATAGAATGTCTGAATGTATTAATTATTTCGATGAACAAATTTCAAGATCGATATAATGTGTGCAAAAATTCGCTAATATATCAATCTCTTCGTAATCATGCCGCGAATAGGCCCTCAAAAGTCCTCATTCATTCTATTGTATTTCACTAAATTATATTTTCAACTATGTAGTGGTGCTATGACATGAAGTGTCTGATGATCGGAGAGCGTCCCGGTGCCATCGACGCCGGTTGGAGTACCTGGTCAGCTTGGAGTCGATGTTCTAGGACCTGTGGTTCAGGGGTTGCATCATCGAGCAGAAAATGTAACAATCCGCAACCCTCAAACGGAGGAGAGTCCTGTCAGGGTATCAAAAAAAGGCACAAGATTTGCGCGACTGAAGTAAGTGCTATGATATAATACCATAATTCATGGCTTTATAAAATTTCAACTAGTTTTTGGCATATCGTTTACATGATATTCGAAATAATTCGAGGAATCTGTGAAATTTTTAACAGCCCTGTGAGATTGGCACGCCATCGTTCCGCGACGTTCAATGTGGAGAATTCAACGACTGGGTCTTCCCCGAGGATGGGAAAATTCATCAATGGGTGGGATACAATTTACCTGAAAGTAAGGATATTGGTGATATTTTTTCCCTCTGCAAATGTACCATTTTTTAAAGAAATACGCCTCGGCGTATCCGACGTGCAATAAGTTTGAAAGCATAGATATAGGTATACGTTTTGTCTTCGGTTTCATGAACGAAATGCATGATAAACTAAGAAAGTATTTAATCACCCTTAAGATTTGAAAGCATCCGAGAATCCCTGCGTACTTTTTTGTCTGAGTGAGACAAAGCTACTGACATCTTTGAAACCGAAGGTCGTAGATGGAACGACTTGCTACAGGGGTATTAGAGACATTTGTATCGGTGGAGTCTGCAAAGAAATACCTTGCGATTTGGACATGGAATCGAATGCGGTGGAGGACATGTGCGGAGTTTGCAAAGGGGATAGTACCTCGTGCATGCTAAAGGAAGGGACTCAGTTCATCGCTGAACAGCCACGTACGTTCTCTATTCATCTACGAGGTCCCACAGCTTTCGTTAATTGAAACCGTATTCATTCGAGAGAGAGAGACAAGATCTAGAAGTTTTCTTTTCGTCCAAAGGTCTAAAGAAATTGCTCGACGTGCCAATAGGGGCTAAGAATATTCGCGTGGAAGAAGCTGAGCCAACAAAGTCGAGAATAGTAGTTAGGAGCAAGTCAGCAAAGAACGTACTAATCGATGGGTAAATATTTCGCATTTATTTGCTACTCGATGATTCGAACGTCTACAAGATGAAATTATAGTATGATTTTTTCAGCAATCGATTAGGAATGTTCGACGTGCCAGGCTCCAAGGCTTGGCTTGGTATGATCAGAGCCAAACAGGAGGCACTCAACATTCCCGGCCCCGTATCCGATGACCTGGTCATATTGGTAAGTAGACAGTCAATATTACTGGCGAATTCATCGTCACGTACCCCGTCATGTAGGTGATTCATTTCAAGACAGCGAATGCTTCGAAGATAGCATTTTGTCAGACAAATCGCGAGGTTGAATGATACTGACGTCACGACACGAATCTTAGGTTTACCCGAAGGAAAATGTGACGCTCAAGTATTCGTTGGGTTTGAGAGAGGAAACTCCTCGGAAACCTGAGTTTACCTGGGATTACGTGGATTGGTCTCGGTGTGATGCTCTTTGCGGTCCAGGGGAGGAGATCTCAGTGCCTAGATGCGTGGAGAAAATTGGTGGAGAAGTAGACGAAAGTTTCTGTAAAAAATTTCCGAGGCCCGATGAGAAGACCAGACCCTGTAATCAAGCGCAATGTGTTCCAAGGTAGCAAACGCCTTTACTAAGTCAAATATTGCAATCCACAACGAATTGAATCTGTCATATATTCGAATTTGAAAATTTCTCACGCTGCATCCCATAGATGGATGATCGGCGACTGGCAAGGCTGCGATCCTTGCACTCCAGGCTGCAAGAAACAACGTGCTGTCAGATGCATCCGACCAGTTGGACATGGCGAACAAGAGGCGGATGTAATTGCAGAGAATTACTGCGAAGGTCTGAAGCCTAAGGAATCGGAACAGTGCACTGTTCGTACTCGACGCAGTAGCAATAACGCGAAAATTGCCGTCAAATATGAGGATGTTGGTCGAGGAGGTGGGATCGAGAAGCTGGAAGATCTTGATGAAAATTCTTATGTGGTAGAAAAAACTGGCAATCTGAAGGCAGACGTTGCTGACGTAGAGGATATTGAAGAAAGAACAACAAATGTGAGATCAGAGAAAGAGAGTGTTCATCCATCGACGATTATGAAGAGAACGGACAACGACACCGAAATAGAAAATGTGAAGAAAATCAAGAAAGGCCAAGTCGTGTTCGACAAAGAGGACGTGAAAAATCTTACTCTCACCATAATCCTGGAACGAGATGAGAACAACAACATTGTTAATTTTCCGAAAGATTTCAAACCCCAACCACCAGCTAATGGAACAGACTTTACACTCGTTGGAATAGATGCGATTAAATACATCCAGCGAATACAAGAAGAGGGGCACACAGCGTTTGAACCACTTCCATCCTGATCGCGACTCGCCTCGATTCGAATGTCCTGGTATCTTGTTTTCAAATTAACATGAAACGATTGAGGAAAGACCTGACGAAATTCAACGGTCAGGGGATGATAAAATTCTCGAAATAACTTGAGAAAGTATTGAATAGGCATTAATTTTTATTACAATAAAGAATATTGGCATGGACAATAAAAATGTGAAGGGACACAGGTCGCCAAATTATAGCCAACGAATTGCTTTCGTAAACGAGATAAACGTCTAGTAACCTCGTATTAAGATCTTGAAGGATTGAACTAAAACTGCCTTCCTTCCTTAACAATTCTTCACAAATCCGATCGTCTGGTGTTTATAACAAGCCTCCGTCAGGATCTCATCGATCTACTAAAATCATTCTTCGTATGACCTATCGTCGTTGAAACCTGCAGCTCCGGCAGTGTTGTTTGGAAGCGACACGCTATCAAACTGCAATCGCTTAGCTGCATCTGCACCCGTGTAGTTCTTCATTTTATTGGTTTCAATCTCTACCCCAACCACGTCTCCATCTTCCTGGAATGCTTGGTCGGACAAATTCGACTGGACTATCCCATCTATATATGGAGCTTCCATTACGACAATGCTGCTCGGTGGTACAGCATCCTTGATGATTGTGCCAGGCTTCAGAGTCGAAGCGTTCATCCCCTCTGCTTGAGGGCAGTTCCGTCCACCGTCAAGACTCAAATCATTAGATGGAGCGACCCAGTCGGATATCACGTGTTTCAAATCAGTCGCGACGTTTCGTTTCTTCGATCTGCCATCGATATGCTCGGCGTTAGGTTTAGCTAAGTATCGGGTCACACCCCTGTCCACAAGCTTGTCGATAATTCTCCGTTGCTCTTCCAGCGAAACTCGTTCATCGCCATAAGCGTCGTTTCGTTCGTCGAAGACGTTACTCCGTGTCTTTTTTGAGCAATTCTTCTTACATGGTCTCGAGCCTGTGCAGTCCTGCGCCTGTTTTGGGGGCTCGCCTTTGCAAGCGCTAAGCTCAGCTTGGACGTCTTCACCGCCAGCCCGAGCCGCTGGTCTAACACATTGCACCTTTCTTCGCTGCTGGCCCTGCTTACCTCCGCAAGCACTGCAATTGCTCCATTGGCTTACGCGCCACCTAAATGCAATCGACATTTCAAATTACGAAGGCAATTTTGTCGATCAAAATAATCGGTCGTACTTGGCACCGCAAGGCTCGCTATTGCATACTCGGCTCTTTGGCTCTGGACGTGGAATATCCTTGCAAAACGTTTTGCTCACACTGCCAGTTAAATGCTCAACGCACGAAGCCTGCGCCAACTGTGATAAAAAATAATACGTCAACGTTTGCCGATGAGATTATTAACATCGAAAGTAGTACGGATTACCACAATTAGCACTGGAATCGTATACACCAAATGATTAGTCGATCCAATGCAATTAATCGGGAATTTTAACCTCATGACAAAAACTGTAGGTATAAAGATGACAGGGTTGCGGTTGTAACTCCTATCATTTTTCTCTTTGGAAAGTGAATTTTTAACAGCTGACTTCAGCATACAATATCGATGGGTTAGATATTCATTGATTGAATTGTGTACCTGAGTTCCACCTCCGCATTTCGCGCTGCAGGGACCCCAGTCCAGGAAATCCCATAGATACTGTGGTTTAGATCCCAAAGATTTTGGGGACCGAACGTAATATTCGTAATGTACTCCGGGGTTGATGTTGGGTTTGAAAAAGGTGTACTAGCATGACAAGAAGTTGGTCAGTATTCGTGAACGATGATTTTTAGATTGTTAAACGGGAAATTTGATCCGGAATTACTCACTTGCAATTGAATGTCTTCCTCGATTGGTCCTTTGATAAAAATTTCTTCCTTGTCAGGCTCAGGATGATCATACATCGCGATGTCCCCAGCACAAGGATATTCACCATTTCTTTCTTCCCGGCTATTAGGATGTGAAATTTTTACACAACGTACTTTATCTTCGACTGATGAAAGACCGAGAACTTACTTGTTTCCATTGAGTACGTATTTGTCGCCCTTCTCCAACTTAATAGCTAGAGTGTTTTCAGCCGGTGCTTTTTCGTTGATCCTTATATTTCGAGCTCCCTTCGGTACTGTCACAATCTTTTGATAACCTAAGAACGATAGCGGTAGATTTTTGGCGCTATAATTTTTGCGTTAAGGCTTGTAACGTTGCACCCTCACCTCTTTTTCCGGTCACCGTAAAATCGCCTTCGACTGGAGTGCATTGCGTACCATCTCCGTTACAGATGCCACATTGATCTTCTTGAGCATCCGAGTCGATCCCCCAGTCACAGCCAACTTTCTAAGCCATTTAAAGAACGGTCTAGGTATATTATATATACTAGTTCGAAGAAAGTGATCTCAATTTTTAGTCAGATCCCCGAGGCAAATGAAAATTGTGCTTCATAATTCGGAGTGTGATTCGGGCGTCACATAAACATAAAAATCATTACTCACTCTGCAATTTCCACCGATGCACATATTCTTAGTCCCAGCCTGGCACGGAGTCCCATCTTTCACCGATGGTGCCAATTTAGTGTAGGTATTTTTCTCGTTTATACAGAATAGGATGCACGGATTTTCGTTCTCAACATTTCTTGGTGTCCACTGGTGGAGACCGTCTTCCAACACTTTTTGAGAATTGAACTCTGCGCACTGTACCGCTCTATAGGAGGGTTTCTTTTCGTCGCAAGGCTGTCGAAGCACCAATTATATCAATATGAATTTGTCATTCCTATATATTTGGTTATAATCCGATGTACTGACGGCAGTGTTGCAAGAAGAATACTTCTTCCTTTCGCCCAAACAATATCTCCCACCGTCCATAGGCCTTGGATTATCACACTCTCTCTCAGAATATTGACTACCGCCACCGCAAGTCCTGGAACATTCACCCATCCCGCTCCAGCTACCCCATCCGCCATGTGTAGTCGAGGGTCTCTTACCCATCTCAACGCATTTATGATGTATGCACCACTATGTCGCAAATGTTCATGATAATAAAGTGAGTAGGAGACCCAGGCAAACTAAAATAAATCAAATTTAGGATACCTTGTTCTCCGCGCACTTGGTTCCTTCGGCCGGAGGACCGCGGGAGGTGCAGGAATCAGTGACCCCTTTCAGCCTGCACCACAAAGTCTCGCATATAGTCTGAAAATGGTTTTGCATAGAGTCAACTTTGCAGAAAGTTGAACTTAGATTACGACTGACTAATTAGTTATGTCTGATAATTAATCATCAAATGTCAACGTTACCTCAGTTCCTTTATCACATGACGTTGACTCTGGGAAAGTTAAGTCGCACTGGTATCCTCCGTCGTACATAGCCCCAGGGAGCATCCCAGGAAATTTGTATTTTTCATTTGGCTTTTTTGGATTGTCATTGAGGCAGTCGCCCAAGCCGCTACTACAGACATAACGTTTTTGATTCGGGTATGAATTGACGGCTCAACGCGATTGAAAAAATTTATTTACTCTAGATAAGTTGTGATGAACTTCCGACTACAAGGCGACCATCTAAGGGTAAAGATACCGACCATTGGTGACATGACGAAGTAGCTATTGTCTTTGTCTTTTGGCTCGCATCCACTGACCGCTGGCTCGTCATGTCCACTTCCTAATCTATAAAATAATTCAAAATCCCAATGTATCTTGAATCGAATCGACTTGAGCCTCGCTACTGAATTTACGCGATAGACCCTAAGCCAACCCTGACTACTGGATGATTAAAACTTCATCGATACTTACGTGTGTCCAACTTCATGAGCGATAACAACGCCGAGTAAAAGTCCAGAGTCTTCGTTAATGCAGGCAGCTTTCGGAGGATCGCAAGCTGCCGCTACGTAAGCGAGACCCATGAGAGCACAGGACTGTGCGCCATTATCATTTGAACAAATATCGTATCTGCAAATCCCACGATTATACGAAGAGGTGATTGAACAAGCGAAGATTTGACGAGTCGTGAATGAAAAGCGGGGTAAGATTTTTACTTTTTTCTATCATTATCTCATGCTCACCTCGTAACCAAGACACCAACGTCGTGGTGATTGGGGTGCATGGAGTCTTTCGGATTCATTTTATCTTGCCAAGCGGAGAAACTCTCCAAAGTTTTTTCAGCATCCGGACTGATGTATAGATCTACCTGTAAGCACGATCTATCAATTATCAAAAAAAGTGGAAAAATCTCTCTTTGAGAAAAGTAGAATGTTTATATATCGAGCTTCTTCGGCTGTGTTCTATGATAATTACATATGGACCATTCGAGATTTTTCTCAATTTCGATCGATGGATGCAAACTTACCTCGTCCTTTTGTTTCTCTAGGTAAACTATTCGAACCACAACTACGTCCATTTGATTCCCGACGCTCGCATCGTGGTAAAAATCAGATACCATATTCATAATAGTCATAAGGTACTGCTCGTAGTCCTTTCCTTTATGGTACTCCAAGAATCTCTTGTCGCAAAACAGAGCTAATTCAACAAACCGGTGGACGCTGTGCGTCGCGGACGATGGTGGAGCCCGTTTTATGAACGTTCCATTATCAGCCAATCGTTCCTTTCGATTTTTCTTCTCTATCTGATCAGCCCAGGCCTGTTCCCAATCATCTGTGAATATTAACGTCATTTCACTTCTCCTCTTTCCGTAAATGTAAAGACATTGATGGTAGTCCTTGCCATTAGTTCCACAATTCCGTTTGTCCCGCTGGTTATCATGCAGTCCTTCGTTAGGTGCACTTCTCTTGTAAACCATATGAATATGTTGGCCCTCTTCGCCAGGTACAGCTTCATCTAATGGCTCGATGAAGTAACGGCCTTGATCCGTTTGCACATATCCTGCCTACCTCGACCGGGAAAATGAACTTGTTACTCGTTGATTAGTAGTTATATAAATGATTGCGAGAATGCGATTCGAATTCAGACGATGGTCGCTTGGATAGATCTGGGATCACGTTCGATCGATTCGAAGAGCGAGAAGAAAAGTGAATTCCTGATGAAATTGCATTATCTGATAGAGTGGCAATAGAGTAATTTATAAACGCGGGCCCCCAGCAGCACATTAGCTGCGCAAAAGCTATCGTACGTAGGCATCGTAGCACTTCTCTCCACGCAAGGTTCATATTACATCTTAAACGCATGCAAATTAATAAAAGCATTTGCATATAGATCGACGCATTGCTCCACAATGTCGCCAATTCAACGTGGCGGACGATCGTAAATTCAGGATTGAAACGTGATGCCAATCGGAAAACACAAACCGACTAAATGTAGAAGCTGACTGCATAAGTTTGCTAAAGCAAATAAATTACATTTAAATTTATTCAGGAAGGTCTACTGGGTGTCTACGAAAATCTGCAAACAGAAATATGATAAAACTCTTGCCGATCACAAGATCTGATCATTTTTGACAAGGCATAACCGGGCGCGAGCCAAGCATGCTAATTTCATAAAAACGCTAATTATCTCGTCACTCGACTCAAGCTGGATCTAGAAACTATCCAATATCACCATACCCTGCTGACATTACAGTGTTAAAGTATATGCAAATCTTCGACGTTATAGGATTAACCTTTTACAAAACATCGCGATTTCTCCTAACCCACGTGGCAAACCCGTGTACCTAACGCCATGTGTGTTACTTTACTAACGAAACAATTTTAAACACAATTCAGATTTCATACTCAAATGTGATTCAAAGTTTCGTACAATCGTCGCTGGCTTGGACTGTGACTTCCAACGAGGCGAGATACGATTGATATTTTAAATATCGGCAAGCACTGTTCGTTAGAGCATGAAGTGATCTGAAATCTATGTATTGAACAAGCTGAGCAAGTTACTCGTTCTGCGTTTAATACTCTACCTGTAAGAGACACCAGATAGACAGGCGGCAGAGAGAGACGAGTTGTTTTAACACGAATAAGAAAGACGTGCCACTGACTGGCGTAATGCATTTTCAAGGTAACAAATTAACACAAGCATCGAATTAAATCCATATAGTATAGCTATACGCTAGCTGAACGCTTTAGTCCTTGTTGTTTAAAAATCTTAATTCGAACAACGAACGATCGACGGCAAAAGACACACGTTAACATATGATGAACCTGAATATTGTGAAATCAGCAGATTCCCGACGTCATCGGGTATCGGAATAATAAAATGACAAAGCGCTGTCGTGGTTGTCCAATTTATCCTGGCTACGTACAGATGCAAGTGCATATACTCACCACACCCTCGCAAAGGGACAAGGCTGCTCTTGAATTATCATGACCCTTGACGTGACCCCTGTAATGACACTGCAGGTCAGGAACTCTTTTGAATCGTACGCCGTTGTTGAGGTCAGTGAGGGCGCCTCCACCTCGTGTCTCTACCACCATATCCGGCGAAATAAACTCGTGATGCGGGGTCAGCTCAATGTGGTGATCGGCACCATTGAATGGAAGTATCAAATGCAATCTATGGTCCGCCAAGTCGTCGTCCACGATGTTGGCGTCGGCGTCAGTGTTGGCGTTCGCGTCGGCGGTCCGCTTCTTTCGCGCCTCGAGATCCTGACGGTCGTAGAAATTTGGCAATGCAAAAGTCAGGAAGCTTCCATCCTCGGTTACTCGCCGTGGTATCAGCAGCTCCGGGTCATGGATGTCCCGCGTGTACCTGCCTTGGTCATCCCAAATTACAACGGTTACAATCACATGGTTAGAAATCCCCAAATCTCACACGTTATTCACGAGTCTCGAATGAGTCACGGAACGAAAGCCAAGTCAGATGTCTCCGTGACCACTACCGATGTTAATTACCATCATTAATCTCCCCGATCTTCCAACTCGCGAATCAGCCTTCATGCAATAAGTGGTGACCATTTTTGCACGAAGTGTTCGAGGTTTCGGAAATTAGCTTATTAGCTGCGAAATTCAAGCCCAGAATTAGCTGAGCATTCGGCAAAGGGAGGAAGCGACTTCAGAGAGCTCGACACATATGAGCATCCCCTGAATCAACAGCCGCCTAATTAGTGCTCGGAATTCAGATGCTCGATTTTCAACGCCGATATCTGTGACCAGAATTTTTCGAAATATTGTTCTTTGTGCAAAAACTATTCTCATCTATTCTGTTAGAGTACTATATATTCACCGTGGAATGATCTACGTCAAATAGAATTGAATCAGTATAACTACCTACCTACGTCAGAGGCCTATGACGTGTGAAACGATTTTCTAGGCAGCTCGCGAATCACGAATCGGATCGTGCTTTGCCCATATAATTAGACAAATATACTCGTCAGTATACACCGCGAGGTACACCTTTCCGCAACACCATAGTCGATTTTTTCAGCTACTGGGCATTCGGCACTGTTTATGGAAGCGAATCTCTGGGCCAAACCAAACATGACTGTACAGCTCGGTTATCTAGTTAGCTAGAGTAATTTGAAAGCTATTTTCATACCCTGAGGGCTTGTACCTCAGCTGGATTTATAGAAAATTGCAATTACATGGCAGCCCGCGTAGTTTGCACTCAATGTACTCACATGGCTTGTTTGTCATCAAAAACGATATCATTTTTTTTTAATTTCGAATTTGGCATACAACGACTACAAGAGGCAGGAATGAGAGATAGACTAATACAGAAGTGGACCTAAGAGGCTGTTCGACCAAGAGACCCTACGATTTTTCATAGCGATGTATGTGCAAGGCCTGTTCTTCGCTCCACACTGCATTGATTGCCCCCGCGATCTTATACCACTAGCTATAAATAACACAATTTAGGTTCAGACACAATACGTCGGCAAAAGGTACACCACGCGTGGTTGGCGCCCACAGACGACGCCAAAGTCAATCTCCTGAAGGCATCACGGAAAGCCTGTTCCCAGAACAGGCTATGCCATGCCTCCTACCCCGAGGCTAACCCTCACCGCCATCCACCTACCCACCCACTCAGCTTTGCGGTATTCTTCGTTCGTTATACATATGGGGATAGAAAGTTTTTCAGAGAATTCATGGATTGCCTCCTTGGGAAAAGGTCCTTTTCTTTCGACTTTGAATAACAGCTGAACTCAGATCGAAATCCAATTTCCGTTACAATTACCCTAATCTGTCGCAAACCCTGCGATATGCCTGCGACAACAGTCGGGGATGACGGAAGTCGACAGATTCGAGGAGTTTTTCGTATCTGAAGCTTGGATTTCTAAAGCCACAGAACGACGTGTTTCACGATATCATTGGTTCGAAGTGAATCGTGACCGAAGTGAAAAAATGAAGCTTTTCTACGTCAAGCAGCAGTATTTCCAGCTCCGCTGTATTAAGGATTATTGCATGGGTGAAAGGTTCGCTGGAAACATGTATCTACTCCTTGATGGAATCAAGCTGAAACTTTATTAGCTCACAACCCCTACTCAAGCATGCAGACTTTGAAAACCCAAGCTTGAGGTAAGGAATACAAGCCCCGAAGAGAGAACGGAACCGTTCCGGTACCCACATATCCGGTATATGATTATATAAGTCAAAGTTCTGCTTTCTCAGCAGATGTATTATAATAGGAGAATTTCTAAGTAAATTTCTAAATGACAAATTCTCATGAATCCAACGATCGTAATACGCAGGGTAACATTCTACGTGCCCAACCTATATGTGAGGAGCGTGAATCTGCCAATCAAGACCTACGAAGAAACAAGCCACTTACCTACCATGATACGTGCCACCAGCTGTGCCTGGATTATGTTTGTCAAGCATCCGATAGCTGAGGCCAAAAGCAGGTATTAAAAAGCTATAAAATATCAAAACTGCGAATTCTTCCTTCATAACATAAATCTAAATTCAGCTCTTTGCCAAAATATTGCCGAAGAAACGTCAAGTAATATGGATTTCACAGTCGCGAGATTAATCGTCTCTTGTTTCTTTACATTCATTTTTGTTTCTTTCACTCCTACGACCCATGCGCTGAATGAATTTTTCGCAACTACACGTTCGACCACTCGGAAGATTGCACTAATATGGTTTTATGTGTATCATTATAGAAAATTTGCGTCTTTGCAATCACCATAAGCACTACAACCATGCCTTCAACCGCTGGAATGAAAAATATAAAAAATCCTTGCTGGAAATGGCTATCGTCTTCTTTCTCGACTCCCATATAGGTAGTTTCGTGCAGGACTTACATACGTGGGCCTGGAACGGTCCAATGATCACGTATTTTTTAATACTGCAATGTTTGACATACTGAACTCTGATTTTGCTATAGACGAGTAAAACCGCCCACGCTTTCTTCCGATTCTATTAAACTGCGGACTATAACGCTAATTAATATTCATTCGGCAAAACGCCGTGGGAGCTACGTTGGTGGAACATTATCCACCGACCGTCGACTGTCATGTAATTGTACTAGGGATGAAAGGTGAAGACATGTTCATGTTTATTTGATTTCATTCAATTTTATTGATTCATCGAAGATTTAATACAGGCATATTATAATGTACCAAAAAACACGCGGAGATTTTTTTCATCGGATGTAACAGCATTCAGAGAAGGATATCTGGTGGTTCGATGAATTGTAATAAACTTGTTCACCCTACATAGATCGATATGACATCGCTTACTTTTCAGGAAATTATGGAAATCGATGTAGAAACTCATCGAAGGGGAATCGGTCTTTCATTTATTCCTGAAATTGAGTATCGATGTCCATCAAGATTTAATTTGTTGAATACTTGAAATGCTGGCATGAAAGGTGGTGGATGTATACGTGATTCGTCATAGAAATTGATGATTTCAAGCTGGATAAAAAGGGGTAGGGTAGGTAGGGATACCTTTCGTGCGGTTCTAGGTACACGAAATTTTAATATGTGATGATGTACTGTCAGTAGAATCAATGAAAAATACGATTCATCTGTAAGTTTTGATGAACGAAACGTTCAAGCTTTTTCGTTGCCGAACAAGATTTGGAATGACTTTATTTTTCGTTTTGTGAGACTGTCGAATTGGAAATCGTTTTGGCCGGCTATCAAAACTTACTCTTAACTTTGTCGTTTGATATTTTCTCTGGATTAAATATTATAAAGTTTTTGATAAAATTCGCATTTTATGTCGGAATAATTTCGCATCAAACAAGTCTAGAGTATAAGCTTTCAGTCTTCCGAGTGACAGGATATTACGTGGAGAATGCAAACGTATTTAATAGCTTCGGACCGTTTTTGTGCTGTTCTTTCCAACTTGTCACCTATCAAATGCCGTGGTGTTAAACAACTCACACGTCAAGTGCAAAGCTTCGATATAAAATAAAAATAAAATAATAATACCCAAAAAATCTCTCTGGGCCAAGCGAATAGATAAACCTGCAGTTGAACCGAAAATTTAACCCTCTACATTTTTAACAAACGTTTGCTTCCGATTTCTCGCGATTTAGGGATACATACGATATGTTCATGAATTTGGACCGAAAATCCGCCAAACTACAGATCAACTTCGTCTTCGTAGCGTAATGGTTGAGTTAACTGATTGAAAGGCACCGCCTTGACTTTTTGTGACAGCTGGACCTCGTGGCCGTTCCACAGTGCCTACGTGCAATCGTACATCTCGCGTGATTCGATGTCATTTAATCGTGGATTCCAGGAATTGGTCACAGATTGTAGCACGATCATTTAGCAGAACGTGAAAAGAACGAATTTCTCTCAAGAAGCGGATCGGAGAAGTATTAACATAAGTTCGCAGACCAGAACGTTTGCAAAACGTCACACTTTCCAGCGCTGAAAGCTCCCGCGAGTATTACCTACCTGTTTGCACGTAGGTCACATTCGAATTGCAGTCAGATGTCGGCTTCTTCCTCCTCGAAAAGAAGAGAAAAGGGAGTGAGAATGAGAATGAGATGGATAGTACGCACTTTCTCAAAGTCTGGTCGAAGAGCGAGGTACCCTAATCTCTGGTCAAGGCTCAGATATGTAAAACCAAAACTAACGTAAGTTATAGCCGTAAATAGCCGTTCGGATTAACATGTTTAGTCAGAGAAGACAGATTTGCTATAGATGCAGTGGTTGTCGTCAGATATTTGACAACACTAATCAACCTCTCTTACGAAACAGATAATTGGTTGTTACTCGAAACGCTAGCGTATTTCCAGTCAGAATGATTCGCCAAATTAATATATCTGTCATCGACTGTTCAAGCTTCGTTATTTTGGAAAATCCACAAATTAATGCGTTCCCTTGCGTGGTTCGAGTATTCCATCCAGTGTGAAAATCGTTCGGAAAACGATGAGATCTTTTGACCACCTTAGATTGTCCTGATCTTTTAATAATAGCAAAATAAGAAATCAAAAGAAAGGCTCGACCGGGAAGAGACAGCGATTGTTCGATCGGCTGCTGTAATCAAAGGCTGACCCGTCGGACCCGCGACCGTGGGCTGATTGAGCCCATATTTGGGCCGGTTCGAATATAGACATACGTATACCGCTAAGTTCGTTACGTACGTCCCGGCGACGACGTAGAGATACAACGTCGCGACGCTTCATGACATGGGCGACTACGACGGACAAGCCGCCATTCAAGGCTTCCCAAAAAAGGATTAAGAATCACTTTGTGATGCCGACTTCAGTTCTTCTGCACGTGGATCAGAAATAATGGGTAGGGTCCTGTGAACGGGCAGTCTTTATCATATCGGTGTTAATTTTTCCAAAAAATGTAATTTCTATACGTTTAGAAGCTACCCTTAGATTATTCTGGCACGAATTCTCGGTTCGCCGAGTGGTAACTGTGTCAAAGTCTTGAAGACGAGGTTTCGGATGACAAACTGCGTGTAAGACACGGGCTGAAACCTCTTGTCATCCGTCAGATTAACGAGCGATTAGTGAGGCTTTAATCTGACGATTCGCAATTTCTCACTCTAGAAATTCATTCAGGCCCAATGAAACTTTTCCCCCCCATAGTGAGCGACTTAACATTATACTCATCCTCTACCTCTAGGAGATAAATTATAGTTTAACGTTATAATTAGATTCTAGAGAATCGCACTGATACCAGGATATAATTGTTCGTCAACGGAGCCGGAGATAAAACCTTAATCTATAACGAATTAATCAGCAAATTAGCTAAAGATAGTATTCAGAATTCTGACCAAAATTCTTAAGATATTGATGGAACCGATTATAAAATATCTATTATATAGATTTTTCCTGATTCCTGTGGTATCGAACCCCGAAGACTGCCTTGCGATTAATCAGCAGAACCACCATACTTTTATAGTATTTTAGAGTATTTTTCGGTAACATCATATCCAGAAAATATCGGAAACTTGACGGAAAGTTTTTGAATGGTATCTCCCTGCCGTGTTCTGTAGTTTTGCATTTGCTATTTTTTTGTAAAGTTTACAACGCCGTAACCCAATTTATTTGGCAAGCGGAATTTTCAGTATTTCTGTCTCTACGAAGTTAGTTTACTTTCATCATCGTTGTATAGATATAAATGACTGGTCGATGAATTTGCGTTGGCGGTGGCGCCACTTTACTTCACAAAGAAAATAGACGCGTCAAACAACACACACTGCTCTCGTCCAGATCTAATTCTATAGCAATTTTAGCGACAGACCGAGCTGAACGCGGCTTGTAATTAATTTCCTATAGAATGACAAGTAAACCTTGCACGCATCGACTGCAATTAGTTCCTTTCTCAATTAGAGCCGAATGAATTAACGCGAAGGTGAATTATTGTTATAATCAATAATCACAGTATCAGAAGCCGACTTGTGACAATTCCAAGTAGGATTATTTTTTCCTTTTCTCCATGTTATTCCACTGTTCACGTGATAACATGTTATAGTTATAAAAAATCCCACCGCATCGTGCAAGAATTCCACACGTATACATAATATCGGTTTATAATAGGTGAACGCATAGAGCTGTTCATTTTATACGATCAACTAAGCACATACGCACATAAGCCGATTAAATGATGTCTTGGCGCCGTCGACCCGCTGAGAAAGATCAACATTATGAATTATCGAATTATGGCTGTATTAATGACGAAATCTAAACCAACATCAGCTCCATGGAACAAGGACGATGCCGCTTGTTGCGTATTGGTTAACACGTTATGTTCCAATGCTCCAAACTCAATGCTTGACAGTGATAAGCCCTGTGCACACTCGGATATTGCGTCGAAACACACATCCGACGATTATTGTAAGTTTTTTCTTATCATTACGCATTCGATGGCATGGAATTGCATCGTTTCGTATTCGTCGAAGATGAATGATCTGATGGACGTTTCTAATCTGAACAGTCCGGCTCAATAAGGATCAGGCGACAAGTGGAGAACGGAAATCGGACCACTCCATAATTTACGAAAATTATGGGCAGATACTTCTTGCCAAATACATTGCGATGATAAAAGTCTGTTCTTGACCCCAGTTCTTATCATAGGGAATAAAGCGGTTTCTAAAATAAGCCTTGGAAAAAGGGTATTCAATCAAATTCACAACGAGAACGAATATTTTTCGCCGCTTGTTTCCAGGTTTGATTGAAATCGGAAACAGCTATTTTTTGGTTTACTTCAATCTCTTTGAAAGCAAACTTTTGTACCAAACGCTAGACGTAGGTATAATCGTGAAAGTTTTTCACGAATTTAGAAATGAGCTCTTCTTTTTCGATTTGCGGGAATAAAAATTGTATTCGACTCGCTCTTGCGATCCTCAGTCTCTCAATTGTCCGATGCATAAAATTATCCAAGAATCGAGAGATTCTTAGATAGATTCGACAAAATTCAAATATCCAAATCTGTTACCATCTGGGCTCTTGGGTCGCGGAGACTTACGATGGTCGCTAAAGTCTAAAGTTAACTTTTTCAAAATTAATTCTCACACTAAAGAATCTATTCTGTTGAGCGTGAAGTAAGTGGGGGAAAATAAATAGACGGGAATGAGAAAAGCAGAAAAAGAAAAGAGAAGAAAGAAAAAAAATTTGAAAAAAAGAAAAAAGAAGAAGGAAATATTAGGGTCTCCCTCGCTGCAAACGAGCACAGATTCGTTGATTTGATATCCGAAGATCTCTTGGGACTATTTATAGCACTGGCTATGGGCGCGGTTATTTTTCTAAGCCTGCATTCAGCTCCTCACTCCGTTGTTGTCGCTCCGTTTGTTCTGTTCAACGGACAGACGCCACGAGGTGACGAGATCATCTGATCCGCGCCAGTCGGCGAGACAAGCGTCGAGACGCCAGGATCAGACGCCAGCTGAGACGCCATAGACGCCTGGCGCACCCTCGCGATCGGACTACCAGATCTTCGTCTCGTATAGGAGACTCCAGACGCCAGAGCCAGACGAACGGACCTTGTCCAGTTCCTTTCCATCATAAATACCTGTTTCTAACTCTTGAACACTCGGGCTTAACAGTTTCAACTCCCCTCCCCGATTCTTGATGGGTCTTTAGATCAGAGCTCTGAATTTCTCTACGATGTATTATTTTTATATACCACAGATAACCGGCGATGATCGAAACTGTACATATATCGCATCATCGCCGTCTGATTGTAAATTATCAACGTCATATTTATGGGATCGGGAATTACTCCCATCTACGCTGCTAAGATAACCCGCAATCTGAGTACTACGCCTGCAGAACCGATGATCGCGTACTAGCCACGGTTTGAATTTCGCTCAATTATCTTGGCATTATTTATACATTTCGCGTATAGATATGAACGCCACAGCTCCCATGCCTCGGGTGCGATAACTTTCGACAGTTTTAAAATAGCTCAAGATAAATTTACCCAGGAGGAATCAGGGCATTCTGAGTTTTTAAATTTCGTATCGTACATCGAAAGAGAAAAAGAAGAAAAAGAAAAATGAATTGAGGAAATAATTAACGAACCTCGGGCTAAGGACTTTAATTTTTCTTCATTACTGTACATGATCTCCCTAGGTGTTATTCGAGAATTTTTTTTTCGCTCTATGCTCTTCCGTTGCAACGAATATACTCCAGGTTAAGTATTAAGTGCAGCGATAAATTTCCGCGCTTTAAACTCCGAAGAACGCGAGGCGCCAGCTGCGACTTGAACACCTCGCCACGTGGAAGTTCTTCGTGCAAACTTAGCTACGTATATAACCAAAGAAAAACTCCTCGTTTTTCCACCACTCGAAGCCACGTTATAGTTATCATCTTTGTCCAGCAACAGGGTACATATTATTCGGTCGTTAACGAGCACCTGTTTGCCGGCCGCACGCGCCCCACGCGAACTCGTGTCCGCGTGGGTCGCGACCCGATTTCGGAATCGCGTTTTATCACCGAGCCTTTAAGGCGACGATTTTTTCGCGCATCTAATCTTTTCCTGTTTCGTTATTCTTCTGTCAGTCTTTTGATTTTCCTTTTTTCTTTCTATTTTTCTTTCTTTTATCCTTGTAACCCCGCAGCTCCGAGCTCTATGTTCATTCACCTAGATTACGGTACGGTCACTCGCTGTCCAGGCTTAAGCTCCAAAAGAAAGAAGGAAACCGAGATCGAGATCGCGAGAGGAACGACGAGGACGGGAGAGGCCGAGAGAGGCGTGGAGAGGAGACGCGTCCAGTGGCGGGCGCCTATACAAGCCCGGTGAGCAGGCGAGTCGGCGAGTCGGCGAGTCGGCGAGTAAGCAAGTCCAGCCATAGCAAGAGTAGCGTCTAGTGTTGTGGCGGCAATCACGACCGCGACTTCGCCCGCCGCGAACGGCCCTCGGCGTCTTCATATCGTAGTGCCACACGCACACCTTCCTCTCGTCATCTTCCGCTGTTTTCTCTCTCGGACTTCCGATTCGCCGATACCATCGAATAAACTGCGGATTTCGCGGACCGCGACGTCGTGACGTCGTCCCCGGAACGCCACCGGGGTCTCGTGCGTCAGCGTCGCTTCTTTCGGTCACTAAGTGATTCCCAAAGTAATTATCGTCAACAATTTTATTAGCATTTTTATTCCATGTACATTTTACTATGTAAAGTAACTAAGGGGGATTCTGAATCAGCCATCGAGACCTATATATACGTAAACGCAGTGCACTTTCATTATTGGCCTAGGATATGTACATTCGTGAACGTTTCACGCTGTGTATAATTATCCGTAGATATAAGGAACTATTTTCCACTAGTATACTCGCGGAAGTGTGTATTCCTCCATGGGCTGCATCGCAGTGCATCTGAATTAATATTGGCTCGAACGGGTAGGTACGTTTTGAAAAATTCATTCCGGTCCCTCCCTACCTTTCTCTCTCTTGATCTGAACATCTGCATTTCTCTATCACTCGAACGCCGAACTAGACAACGCGAGTAGCTGACAATTGGCGTGGGAAATTATCGGGGCGGTTCAATAATATCGGTGAATCTTTATGCGGCCGCAAATCATGCAATAACGATCTAGCCGATGCGAAGAGCGACGCTTACAAATCGGCAAATTAGTCGAATATGTGGCAAGCTTTTCTACCCTCAAACCCTCTCCACATTCAAAATTGCGCGCATTAATTCTGCCCAATACGATGACAATCTGAAACTCATTTGAGGACGGATCGCTCGATTTATACGATTGCGAGGCTGAAACAGTCTCGAAATCAAACCACAACGAAATCGCGAGATAAGGAATGATTCTTCGATGCATATGCTCTCAAGTATAATTGAGAATGTATGTGTACCCGGAATATATTTTGCTGGAAGAGCTCTGAAAGAGTATTTTCAATACCTTTTGAACACCTACTCACCTACTCTTGAGATGCATTTTAGGTATATTCCGTCCTGGGTGAATAGGGTTAGGCGTTATTTACACGACTAATTAATCCGGAAGTCACCAGATAATTTCATCTTAGATACAGAGTCAAATATTGCTCAGGGATGTCTGAAACTTTGCCTCGATTTCACGCGTTACTTATCTGGCATTTATTCGACTCGATAACATACTAGACACTACCCAGAGTTTTTTAAGCGATAAGAATTCGCGGGAATTTGAATTCCATTTCCGGGTTGAATGCCAGAAAATTTAACTAAATTATCAGTCGCGTAAACTGAGAGGTAACAGACGTCGGTTTCGGGCTTTAACCGAGATCAATCAATCCGGTGATGAAGGCTTTGATCTCGAAATTTCTAGACCGCAGTATATGGAGATCCGTAAATTCCGTTTGTGAGAAATTAATGAGAAAGTTGTGAAATTGGAAACAGCGGTCGACATAGCAAAGGCTGTAATTTCCTAGGCGTGTCTACGTGAAAATTCAATCAAAATTATTCTATGAATAATGTTTCCGTATGGGAAGCTGTATTTCCAGCACAGCCATGCATAATATATAGTCACCGAAATGATCGCGCCTCGTTGAGAAAAGAGCAGAGAAAATTTGACGCAGAGATATTTAAACGCCTCCCATACAGTTCTGGCGCCCAAGTCGAAGCCTAGGCACGTCAATGAAGCGTCGGCTGGTTAACCGAGGAATGATTAATTCGAAAACATAAATATGCACCAGAATTTGATCAATCATTCACGTGGCGAACAATGAGAACGAGCCGGGTCTCTTCGCTCACTATCGAGCCGAAGTTAAAGTGGTCGGCATAAATCACGGTCGAATATTTACCCTGCCACGCACCCCTGCAGTATCACAGCAGCCCTTTGTAGTCGTAACGCGTGTCGCCCTGATAAACCTCTTCCATTATTATCTGGCACACGTATAATTAAGAGACAAAATCCGAAATCACGTAAGAGCCAAAATGGTTTTATTCACAGTTCTCAAAAGCTTCGACATACAAATTTCAACAGGGCAGAAAATTTTGCCCGAATTATTGCGAGTGCGAAATTTCATTATGAACATAATTAGCGATGTGATTGATTCCGGTTTGAATTGAGAACTTTGTTCCATCTCTCCAAGCCCTAGAAACCGTGTTAGCAACGGGCTGCAAATATCGAACGGAAATGCTTCGGGCGAAGTGTCAATTGCTCGACGTTGTCGCAGGTTAGTTAACCAGCCAGGTAGATGCGTACCTCCCATTCATCAGCTCATTATTGTTTGCCCAACGCTGTCCCGAGCCCGCTGGCAAATTTTTAAACACGAATACGTGTGCACGTACGCATTATACCTGTATCGATACACTCACGCGTGATTGATTACCCGCTAGCTATGCCGACTCCTGGTTCTTGGGGGTATTCCGAGGCTTTGGATCCACGAATTCGTGGACTTTTATACGCGCCATTATATCCGTGAGTGCGAATAGAAATTGTAATGGAAATAAAGACTACGTGCGAAACGGCGTGGCGGTGTATAAGAACAAAGAATATACTTTGGAACAGGCGGAATCCAACAGGTAGCAGCTTAACCGCCCACTCGTTGTGTACTACTTCAACTATCTGGATCTTTCATTCTCGTGTGACACATGCCTTCAACTGGAGGATCTCTGTGAGTTAATAGACCCAGGGTATAGTTGGTGGTCGGTTCAATCGAAGGAGAATCAGAACTCCATTTAGCAAAGCTGAATTTTGGTTAAATCGAAAATTTGTTTTACTGGATTTTTGGCGTTAAGATGAGTGGCGGGGCATCACATCCCTTCTTCTTTGCAGTGATGTGAGAAAACGAGAATTATGCAGTGTACTTAACACTTACTCACCCCTTGCCTGTAACTAACGCGAGGATGATTCGAACGATTATTCTCATCCCTTGAAGTGTAGGTGAAATAAACGTCAACGGATTTAATTAAAAACTGTACTTGCCACTTTGAGCGATTGGAATCGATTTAATTAGCGTAATATTGCTTATAGATGAATTTCTCAATTGTATATCAGCCGATGTACCTCATTGTTAATTATTACGAAATGATTTATTCATACATCTCACAGCTACGTGAGTAAGCCATCAATTCAAGTACTCCTCTTTTATAACAGCTTTGATCTGATTGGATCTCGGTTAATCTGCGTACTTATCTACCTCCCCTCCACGACCGAGATCACGAGTGCGTAATGAAGCGAATTAGAACGTAGTCTTTACGGTCATTTATGCAAACCAATTACCTCTCGGCCTCTTACCGCGTGGACTGCCTCTCCTCGCGTCTCAGTTGAAATATCTAAATAATACATTATTTACTCAATTATTTTCTCTATTGATAAGACGGGGATTTTCTCACGAAAATATTATCCTTTTCTTCGAGCTTAACGAACCTCATTTCAATCAAACAGGACTAATTAGTGACCACAGGCTGAACGGCGGTTTTTACCGCCCTCAATTAATTTCTTAAACTCAATTGCCCCTAAGACAATTATACAATCTTTCACATGGGTTCTATTTCGATTATGGCCCATGGATCGACGTCACTGGTTAACCATACGAGAATCAGAATGGCATGGAAAAGGATGAAATTTCTACCTGGGAATTCTGCGTTTATTGAACAGGTGTCAATGGCTAACATTTCCAGGATGAGATCTATCGTCGAATTGCACTAACAATGAATTTCCTCGCGTAGAGATTTTATTTATCAAGGTATCTCTGATTTAATTTCAGATGAAACGAGGCGATTGAAATAAGCAGACAAGATGCCAAGGTAAAAACGCTGCCAAGTCAGTAGAAGACGGCATCTCTTGTTCGAGGCAAAGGATAGAGAACAGGGCGGAAATTTTCAACGAGAATGTGGATTCTACTTATTCTGCAAGCAGCTCTTGTGCAAGCTACGATTCGCAACAATGAAAGTGGTGTAAGGGGTGAGTGAGTTCTTTTTGCATAATTGAAAAGGAAATGGAAATTCTTGTTGTATATGAGAACTGGGTCAAAGCTAGAAGTATAATCTAGTATAACGGAAACAGTTCAGTAAACGGATTATACAATGTATACGAATAATTATAATTTCGTGATAATGGCGCGCCAAAATTATCTGGCTAGCTCCCACGAAGGATCATTCTTCATTGAGATTAGACCCGGATTGCAATAACCGTTTTAACCGACGATTAAAACGAATGAGAACGGAATTGAGTTAATTAATCATCCTACCTTACTAATGGCAATTAATAACTAAGACTCAATTAATTTATACGTACAAAAAACGGGCGAGCCGCTTTTCACAGGCTGCAGTAAATTATGACTGAAAATTGAGTCTGGAATGAAATTATTTCATTTCCAGTCCAACATCAGTTACTTTATTTTCAACTTCGCATAAAGATTTGCATCCAGCGAATAGCGGGGATTGGTCGACGTTCGGAAAATAGAGAAAAAACAAAAATCTTGCTTCGAATCGCAGCTCTTCATCTCCGTATTGAAACCCGACGAGAATCTCAGAGAATCTGATTTGATTGATTAGATCATCGACGCATGTATAGGAAAAAAAAACGCACCTGGACAATGAGCCGTTTAAGTTCATAGAAGTGATTTATTTTTTGATTCATCGAATCTTTCGTAAGCTGTGAACTATAATTACTCATAAAACTTTACGAGGGAAAACCAACCGCGAAATATGCACTTTGCATATCTGCGAACCATATTTCATGATTAGTATCAATTAGCCGAAGTGACGTAGGCAGAAGTATATCGTTGCATTCTTCCGCATCTCAATTTACCTTTTAAATTTTACAATATGTTCTCGTTCACTTCTGCATGTTCGTTCGTTCTCGGTCTCTGATCATACTATTTACGATGGCGCATACAAACGGCTTTTGTAATTGGACATTCATTTATTCCGTGGGCAATAATAACACCGGCCCACCATACCCACGAGCTGTCGAATCGCATGAACATTGTATACCTACTTATGTATATTACATATATTGTCTTATCTACATGTACATATCCACGGAGACGCCGCGAAATTAGCGTCTAGTTAGAGCCAATTATCGTAATCAGAGAAAATTGCTCTATGGAGGCAGTTTACCCAACCTTACATTAGCCTTACCTCAGCTGGGTAAGTGGTATGGATAATTTGTCCAGGGTAAGGTAATTACTGTTCTTGAGTGTACATCAAGTTATCATGTACCAATTTTTCGCCAAACAACTCTGTACGAAAATTTCCGTATTTACACATTTCTAAGCGAATGATCGAGGCGATAAAATCACGAATTGGATATCGTATGGACGTAACGGCTGTGAACTGATGTCCAAATAACGTTCATACGAAGAACTATACGCCCTCCTGATATTATTTTTACTGGAATCGGAGGGAACATCTATTTTTCGATTGTGATGAGCTCACATCTGGAGTGAGAAGGGTATAAATACTACAATTGGTGTTTTGTCTCGCGTATCTAATGCTGATGCAAAATGATCTTAGAATTTCACAGAATTCTCTAAGATTTCATCAAATTCTGTGAGATTTTACCGAATTTATTCAGGCTTTCACGCACTGCTGTGTATCTACTGGATTTTACAACTGATCAGGTCCTCGCCTACACCCTGATGATCAGCTCGAAGGATACCTACCCGCCCTTCGGCAACAAAATAGCGGAAAGAATACAAGATAGCATAATTACGCAGACTCTATTTCGTTCAGAAACTACGTGAGGTACATGTCAACGAATTAATGACCATCATCTTTAAATGCCACTCACTTTGATCAAGGGAAATTAGAATCGCAATATCGTCAAACACTTCCTCTTATTGCCAGGCCGATCTTCCTCGTATATTCTGTCTGGTTAATAGCAGTGAATCAGCTTATGTAAAATATCTAATTATTCCGTGTCAAATCTAATGGCCGGGAAATATCAATGACCGGAGAAATCTCAGTGTCGTGATTCAGAGTTCAGGGTTTAGGGGACGCGTCGTCGACGCGACGCGACGCGACGGTCTTACGTCGCGTTTAATGGCCAGGTCCATTCATGCGATCTCCTCAAAAACCGGCGCGCCGTCTTGTGAATGACTGCTGGCCGCGGCGCGTAGGTGCGACGTAATAAATAATGCATACTCCGAAGACCACGCGTGTTAGTGCGGGGCCGGGGATCGTGTGCGCGTACACACCTCGCGAGTGCGTCCGTTCGTGCGTGGGCATCCTGTCAATGGACCCGACGCATCTTCTTTCAGGCACGATGCGAGAAGGCCCGCTTTTGCTTTTGCCCACTTCTCCTCACCGATCGCCCACTACCTTGATGGTCCATCGTCTGATATCCGCAGCTCTAATAACGAAGCGACATATACCTGTAATATATATACGTAATGATATATTTACGATAAAGGCAACGCCTTGTATTCGTGTCTATAAAAGATCGTAGTTTAACAGTGATTTTCTTGGAATCGGTAGCTTTGATCAAAGACACGATCTTTCGTCAACTATATATTATCGGTATCGTATATGTGGAAGAAGGTAGGTATATGTGAGAAGATGAGAGAGAAAATACGACTCTGGTTAGAGAGAGAGAGAGAGAAATAAGAGAGCGAAGAAGAGACAACGTAGTTGGGAGAGGCTTATGAATTCGAAAGAATTTCCATAGGAAGTCTTAACGTCGTAGTATACGTGGATATAGAGAAGGAAAAAATTTCGACATCCGTACTATGGCGAAAGATCACTTGTTTCGCATCGATTGCAATTATTCGCATGATCCCGTTGTACGACTGCTATGGGTATAACCCGTGTGGTACGTGACGCGACTACGAAACTCTTGGTTTTTTGGGCCAATCGCGTGGTCTCTGGATAATAAGAATGAACGAGAAATTTTCAACGGTGAGAAATCGGCGTCGAAGAATACTGATATCCGCAACGAACCCGGTTTCCCGATGATGTATCAATCGTTCGCTACAACATACGCCCAGGTATATCGAAACTTAACTTCCGCAATGAGTAATCACCGCGATGACTCTATGAGATTAAGAAACTCTGTGGTCTTGCCGCGGATAGAAGTGTGACCTCACTCTGACAATCGATAAGAATCAACCCGCTCGTTTATACAGAGTGTCTGTTGGCGGCGTTGTGCTGGAAACATGTTATAACTATCGTTATAAACTGCCGGTAAAATTTCGACCGAAGTCACACCGATCAATGTAAATCCAACTGTCAAGGTGAGCTAGTTGTCGCCGTTGTTTTTTCATTCATTTCATATACAAGTATATAATACCTCTTATCTCGAGCTCGACTTCTCGAACAGATCAAAACCTTGGCTATCTCAAATTTGACTAATATCCCATGTTTCGAAATTAATATAACTTCTATTAAGATCGAGATTAAAGACCTCCGATCTCTCGTGATGTGGATTTGACGTATACTAGTCGCGAGACTATCGGGTATATAATTTACCTCGGAAAAAGCTGGCACCAATTTAGTATGTAGGGACTAGCTTCTTGCCTCTGTACGAGCTTGGTCATCGATATTTCATTAACGACACTGGGCCGCGCATTAGCCAGAATAGGAATCTGCCACGACGAGCAAATTAGAAAGCCAGCGATGATCGTTTACCTGGAATTCAAATGATTGTCAGCTCGCGATTACGCTTGAGTTGGTGAACGCCATGGTACGAGACGATACTCGTTCCAATCCCTTGCTTCGCTTTCGTATCTGATATCAGTCGCAAACTTTAGAGCTTTACCCCTTTATAGAACGATTCCGAATCACCTGCATATCGAAATGAATTGTTCTAAGGAACGAACGTTTCGTTCAACTTCTGTTCATCGAATAAGCAGGCAGAATTACCTGAAAAATGAAGATTGCTAACGCGGGTACACTCGCTGATGAAACACCTCGTCATTCACCTGAACTTTGAACCTGTGGGGACGCGAAATTTGAATATTAGACTTTTATGTCGCTAAAAAATGATCGTACGAAAAACCCTCGGGGATTGGAGCGTTTTAATCGGGATGAAACACCATAATGGAATGGTTATAGGATTGCAGCCTAAACGCGGGTGAGCATAAGGCTTTGGGGTTTGGACGTTGACGTTGATGTTGACGTTGACGTTGACGTCCATGTATGCCTGGTCGCACATGGACGAGTGGATCTTTTTGAGAGAAGAAATATCACGCGTGGGTTCCACTCCTTATTACTATCGACCGTCACGGCCCACGTGGCTCACGTTCTAGTCAATCTCTTCGATTTATCCGCCCGCACATGGCTAGAGAGTACGACAAAGAGGTGGAGACCGGGATTAAGATCGAAGAGGTGAAAAAGCCAGACCTCACCTGCGGCGTGTCCTAGACTAAGTGAGAAATAATAGAACCGCGTCTCGGAGACGATTTAAGTACCGGCTTTCCGCAAAGCGGTTAAGAACTTGGCACACGTTGCCGTTTGCGATTGACAATCAGACTATTAGGTGGGGTCTCGTCGGGCAGTGTCTAGCGTCTATATGGACAGCTGGAGACCGATTTAATAGGAAATCGTTAGGCATAGCGAATGGACGTATAAATTAGCATCGTTTACTGACTAATCGGAAAGATTTATCAGCCAAAGTGACTCGGGCATCACATATGGATTCCGTTTGTGGAAAATCTCGCTGTCGCCACTCGACATACATCATCTTCAATAATTATGCGAAGCAATATTAGACGTGGTTTGCCCTTTTTCCTGCTTCATTTGTAGCCTTCTCTCTTGTCGACTATATCCACGGCCGGATAACCATAGATATTCAGAAGCCAACCTACCCACCCACCTTCTCGCATGCTTACATACCTAGGTACACACGTTATATAGGCATTTTCTGCTTAATCGAACCAATCAATGATAAATGTACGCCAAAGGCTGTACAAATCATTATTTCTAGTCCAATTGACAGTTATCGAGCTAGCTCAGCCTTACGATAAGATTTATTTTCACACATGTTAAACTATTCCCAGTTCTCGATCACGACCTATATCTTTTACTTTTATTTTATGTGAGAAAACGTTCCATTCCGTTCTTGTTTTTTTTTTTTTTTTTTTTTTTTTTCTTACAAACTTTCATTGACTTACGTTCTATCTGCAAACTGGTAGTACCATTTTCACGTCTGTACAATATCTACCTTTACAATTCCCTAGCAGGAATAAAACCTAACAGGCTGAAGCAGGTTGAAAATTTGTCGAATTTTTAGGGATTCTAACAGCTGCTCGGGGAATCCCACGGCGCGTTTTAATGCGGGAGTGAAATTCGGCTTATTTAAATTTGATAAATTGATTGCGGTCGCACTAATTGGCGAATATTTACCTACTGCGTATTAGCCTAAATGTCATCAGATCAGCAGATACTGGTTTTATTGGACCGCAGATTATGACCTCACCTTATCTCATATTCGATAGCTACACTTGTAAGTAGGATTCGGAAGTTGTAAAACGCGACTTGACTATTCTAAAGGTCAATCTTCTCGAATTTGAAGAGCAATAACTGTTGCAGAAACATATTTCGCCGATTGGTAAATGAGCAAGGCATTTAAAAGAGTGGCAAGTCGTACGAGCACGCAACTTCGTGGAAACAATCTCCCCTGAAGTCAATGATGTCTTCATTAATTCTATCGCAAAGCGACTGTACACCAACGACGTGGTGTAAATTGATTAAGAATAAAAACTCAACTCGAGAATTAAGAACATCTGGCAAAATTCTGAGGTCATATAGAGAAATACGAGAAACACTCGACGTACAGTACTGCATTTGTATCTCTGGACAGAAACTCTATCTGACGATGAAATGTGAAATAAAGTTTCACGAGACCCTACATCCTGGCTCGTTTCATCCACGTATAATTTCATTCTGAATATATTTTAATCCCCCAGGCAAATATTTCTTCCGATGTCGTAAGCCTCGTAATTTATTCCAGTAATAGGGCACACCCTTTTGATATAGGAACAGGATGGCCATAACTGATATCCTCAGAATCACAGGATACTCATTTTTCTTTGATGGGACTCGATTTTCGTTCGTTCTAAAAACTGTAGAGGAAATCAAGCTGGATATAGCAGTCACTAATTAACGATTACTTCGCATTATGTATTCCATTTATGAGAGGCAAACTACCGCTTTGAATCGTAATTGCCAACACCTGTGCCGCGAATTTATTTTCGTATTTCGAAAACTAATAACTTGTAGTCAGTTTATCGAAACAAGACTTTAGTGGATACCGTTGGGTCCGGCTATATCTTCTCCACATCTTGTATAGCACGAAAATAATGGAGTTGCAATGAGAAATAAAAGACAATAATTGTACGGTATTACCTTAAAAAAAGAAAAGAAAAAAAAAGGAAACTCGAAAATAAATCTGTTCTACTCATTTTCATTACACCTCATTTTTAACACCGATATACATATAGCTTCGATTAGAAAGACAAGAACTACTCCTAATTGATGAGGAACTGTCACTGGCATCTCGCAAGGCGAGATATATTTTTATCAAACCAATCCCCCCACCTTCGATCTTGATATCATTTTCACAAAAACAAATCTAGGCGCGACAAAGAATCCAATCCAACCGATAATTTCAAGCTATAAATGAAATTTTGAAAGGGGTGAGTTGGATTGATCTGATGATTTGTTTTTACTGCTCTGAGGGGCTAATGCAGCCAAAACCAATTATGACATCCATTTACTTGCAGTTCAATGTATCCTTCCGATTATAGTTCTGACACTACGATGTGTGATGAAAACTTATACCCAAAACCCTCGAGCAATGGCAATAACGTTTTTTTTTTTTCTTACCATTTTTATAATTACTTGTTAATATCACACACACTGGTACTCGAAACGTTAGGGATTTAATTCAATAACTCCATATGTTAATACTATACGAGTTTATTTTCGTGAGCGAGGAGTCAGACCATCAATGAGTCACTGGGCGAAACTGGTTTTTGTTGTAACTTCTGGTCTCAACGATAACGGTTCGGTCACCGTCTAAAGATTTTTAATCTGCCCATCGTCTTCATTTTTTCACCACACACTTATCCATCTCAATACACATATATACTCGTTGGTATTGATGGTTATCGACATGTCACCAGGATTAAAAGAGTCAAACGAACGATTTGGCCCCATATACTGTTTCGATTTTTCGAACTGCTCTGGTTACACCGATAGCATACATAATGCCATGGAAAATTCTCACCTTTTTTCAACTATACAGCATGAGTTGTTCAAACTCGTTAAAACCCTTCTATCCGAAATATCAGAAATTGCAAAGTTCAAGGAATACGATTTCGACGACCTCCGAATTTCATCCTCGTATCACGAAATCGCGAGCCAATAATTCGCGCTTTGAATGGCGCAATTGTTCCGCTTGATTTGTGAGCTGCAATGTTTCATGTCAGACAATGATTATTTCATTCCCTCCTCGGACTCGATCGCAATTTTTCACGATTTCATGAAATTATGTTACGTCTGCTTTTCGCCAGTTATTTGATATTCGTCTTATTCGCGAATCGAAGCTGCACTGATCAATTATCTCGTATCTGGACGAGGTGTGAGCCACAAATGACAATCTGCGATAGAAAACGAACCGGCAAATCTCTGGAGTCCATTGAACCCGGGGTGCAGTTCTAGGGTCAATAAGGGCCATCAGTTACAGAATTGCATACGACATATTCATACGGCTTAACCAATCAGAGGATGTAGATAAGTTACGACGTGTGACCTCCGATTGCTCAAGTTTTATAGTCATGTCGTATGCAATTCTCTATGCAAAGGCATAGGCACTCGGCATCATAAGTCGCGTATATGTTATTTGTTGAGCAACGATACCACATATCATTTATCACTATATAATTGCTAGATCCAACGTCCATTCAACTACTGTCAGACCGCTGCAGGCTGACCAATAGGAGGTCTGAGTTTCCGTCAGATTCTTTCATTTAACCCTGACTACCCGGTAGAACCCGCCCATATACTAGTCCGCCATTTTTACTCGGTCAATGATAATGCGATAATGATGATTACAGTTCCTAGCTCTTGCAGTTTACGCCTGTCGCAGTCACATCACTTCTTCGATGTTAGACAAGCTACAACTTTCTGTAAGGATATGATTTTCGGTCATTCATTTCCCCCTTCGATATACATTTCCAATCTTTCCAGGATCGAAATGTCACCCAATTTTTGCAAGACTTTTTAACAGCGCACGACTGATCCTTAGCCCTGCTATGACAACTGCTTCTACTTTGAAAAATCATTGAAAAAGAGTTTTGAAATCATCAAGGCTCGGAAGATACGATAACTCCCGAAAGTCACTAGCTGAGATCTTCGAAAGGCTGCAGTCGATGCTCGAACGTCTAGCCAGGCCTCCATTAATCGTCATGCATGAATCTACGAGACATGGAGGACAAGATATGACCAACGTTGATAAGGTTATTGATAGAAACGTTATACTTAAACGGTACTGATTGTGAGAAGGAAAAATCACCGTCGTCCTCATTGGCCTACTTCATCAAGTGCGGGAGTATGACTCCATATATAGAATTATATAGGATAGTACCGATTGAAGTACTACATGTGTGAAAGCTTAGACTCATATACTCTGAGTAGGAATATTTTTCCAAACGAATTTGGTGAGTGAAGATACAACGAGTACGAGTATTTCAATAGCGGTCAAAGGGCTTACAGTTTTCGCCAATAGAGTTAATCTCTAACGGTGTCCATTTCTCAAGACGGGAATAGTCGCACGTAGAATCCCTCCGCGAAGATCGTGAGGACTTCGCTTTATACACAAATTGTATGCAAATGTGATGATAAATAGTAAATTTACGTCCACCGCATGTGACAGGCAACGGCCCCAAGTGGCTGGGACTACGTCGTTGAAACTAACCACGCACAATAGCGATGATCATAATCCAGTATTTATGGATATGATCGGAACGGTTGGCAAGAATAAGTGTCCCAAGACGTCCTCCGGAACGGCGTGGCGTCTGAAAGTCCGGAGAATTCACTTTCAGATGAGAGATTTTTGCACGCCCTTCTGATGATCAAGACGTCTCAGTAGATCTACACCGCCTATGATAGGATGTCTGGATTCCTTGCGATTTTTGACGACGAAGATAAGAAAATCTTCTTTTTTCTCAATTTTTTGGAGTCAAATTTTTTTTGATTACTTCGGAGTTCCGTGATTTTTACTCGGAAAAATTGAGTGGAGCCTAAACTTTGCAGCCAGCTGTTTTTTCAAAAGTGTTTTTTCAATAACCAGGCTTTTCGCTAACGACGAGATTTCATTTCTCTCGATAATTTGTTACAAAGGTTCATGAAGCGATCGGATAATCCATGAAGAAGTGTCTGAGTCAATTTTTGAATCGGTGTCACTTTGGCGCCGTGTTATCAGCCCGAAATCAGATAATAAACAATGATAGGCTGTACGTTATAATATTCCACGGTCTTCTCTTCTCCCTTTACTGAACTTGTTATCGGAAACAATTTATCACCGAACAAGTCAACCGTACAGAGCAATGTTGACAAATCACCTTAAAATGTCTGCTTACCTAATTCATCACAGTCACCACGATAGGCCTAATAAAGCAATCGATCGATAGAACAGCCTCCACCCAAGTGTGCATAAGCTGGATACACGAGGATTCCTATGTAGGTGTATAACAGCGTTTGTTATACGCTGAAAAAGACGCGCTGTAGCAGTGAATTACCGTTCATTACTGAATCTCACGTACTCTAATTGGCATAACGCACACTTTACTAATTAATCCGGGAATGGTTACCTCCGGCTAGCTAATGATCACTGTTTGACACTATGCCTCACTCATTTACTGTTCTGGTTCGAATTGATTGCTAACCTAATTAATAGCCATTGCTATTCTCTTTTCTCACTGTGAATTCTAATTTCGTTCTGGGAAAGGAATGGGAAGGGTAGAAAAGGGCATTTCATAGAAGAAGGAAGAATTTCCCAATATTTCTTCTGAATCAGAATCGACCAAACTTAAGTTAAAATATCCATCTGCCAATATTTATGATTGTAGAACGATTACAGCCGTTCTTCATGACTGCAGATTTTATGAAGTGCGTCTTAAACGGTTAAAAACAATTCTGGAGGCTTTGAAAGCTTCGAAATAAGATCAATTCAGCTGATCACTGAGCGTTATAGTCTTTCTGCTCTTTTCGAATCTACATCCGAGTCGTTATTTGGTTTATGACAAGTGGTATTCGTGATAAACTCGATAGTCTGAAAAGTGTGGATCAAATTTATACTTGGATGGTTTCAGACGATCCCTATTCATGAAATTAATGTCCCGGGCAACGTTATCCAACTAATTTGACTGATTTAAATATCAGTGTGGAATATGAGCGGGGATATAAACGACCTGTAATATAATTCTGTGCTGAACGAGTCAACGACTTGGGAAAGTAGCCGTGTAAACCTATAATAATTTATGTCTTTGAATTCCAGGCATCTACACGCACGAGCGCACTATCGATGACTATGATGTTGCAATACCATGCAAAGTGACCCCGATTGGCGAACTCGTGTCCCACAACGTGACACACCATCATGACCAGGATGGCGCCGAGGTTCACTACCGGATGACAGTGGCTGGGGCAGAATATCACCTTCAGCTAGAACCTTCTCATAGATTTATCTCCCCAGGACTAGTGGTCGAGCGCCGTAAGCGAGGCATCCACGTTCGACGACCTCCAAAGAATCAGGGAAGCAAGTGTCACTATCACGGAGTAATCCGAGGGCACGAGAATTCTCACGTAGCCATTTCCGCCTGCGATGGACTGGTGAGTTTCTTTCCATTTTTATTTCATTCGTGTTCTGACGAACTTTAAATCTCTCTGTACTCTCTATCTGGTCGTTTTGGCTCCGCAACGAATCAGCGGAAAATTTTGTGAACGAAAAAGAGGCGAGCGCGCATGGCTGCAATTTTCTCGTGACTTCCAGATAATTTGCGTGGCTGTTGGCAGGTTTATAATGGGGTAGCTATTATTCTACTGTAATAATGTACACGGCGTGGATTTCTTGGGACAAGCGAATACCTATTAACTTAAACGACGTCGTTACAGCCAAAGATTTATTCCATTCAGACGAGATCGATAAGATTTATTGAATAAATACACGGGGGTGAGATCAGAGGTCAATATATTTTACCGGTAACGCAGCCACACTTCGTTCTGATTGTTCAACCGGACCGGAAATATAATAACTCGCACTGTTATCGAATCACTGTGCGGATGTCCATAGTGATAGCTATAGGCTATCGCTGTATTCTTACGAAGGACTCGGTCCAGTTACTCAACTTTCCTACAATTCCAAAGGAACTGCATATCACTTAGATTAATTGGTTCGCCTGACAATTAGACCGCTTTCAAGGCTGAGATCTTCGAGATGCTGTCCTTGAGGCGAAACGTTCAGATCACTAATTACGGTGCTGTAATATAATAAGTTCATTGCTCTCTTCCTGCGATTTTTCTTCAGTTTCTTTTTCATTTTCATTTCCTAGGTGGGTATAATTATTGTTAGTTCAAGCCGAAGAGCGCAGAGCCACGCTTAGATAGACTAGGTCAGTACAGACACGCGAGGACCTCACGCAGTGTCCATGTTATCGGTGTATGATCAAGGATGCGTCTGTTAGACGAGTCTATTAATTCTCGGAATGATCGCGACGCGGATAGCTGGCGTCGGTGGGTAGTCGGAAAACAGCTAGCAATACGTCTTGTCTTGGCTAACATTTTCTACCGCCTTATAATATCTCGAGACCTTCGAAGTAACGCGGAATAAACTGATTCATGGGAATTTATCTTCATTTCACAATCACTCCCCGGATATACATGATTCGTGGATATGATAAAGCTAATTACCCGTCAAACATTGTAAAAAGATTTCGTACTCTCAAGGCAATTAGGAACAGCATATACATACTTCCTGGGTCAGGTATCAATAGATCGGTATATCTATCCCATAATATTACTTTGAGAGGACTAAACTAATTCAGGAATTGAAACGCATCTGTGATAGACGGTTTATATGAATGAATAAATGAACGTGAACGGCTACGCTGGTAGACCGATTAATCATCAAACAGACGAATTGGATATTGTATATCAACCATAATGGCATGGTGAATGAAGATATAACTATAGCGTTCTGAGTGGTCTGGCATGGAACATAAATTAGAGGAGTCAAGGTGTGTGAAGTGACAGGCAAGATGGCAACTTGCCAAAGTTGACTATTGGAAAAGAGAAGGAGCTCCGAATTGATAGAAAAATAAGTGAGAATGGGAAAGAGACTGTGGTACGGAAATTAAATTCGCGGTGCTGATAATGGCGCGGACAATTTGCCAATTCGCACTATAGACGTCTCGAGATAGTCGGCCGACACGTATAGTTAAACCTCGTTCTAGATCGACTGCCAATTACGTTACGTTACGTAACAGCGCGTGGGCGTAATATAATAATCATAAAATTTGGCCAGTCGTGAAGTGAGAGATCCTTGTTACGGGCTGCTTATCGTGGTTCACGATACTGGACTCTGAAAGGGTCAACTCGTAATTTAGCACGAACTAAAATATAATACCTGAATCGCTGGGGCAGTGAATTATCATCGAAGATCTCACAAAATTCGATTCTATCAAGTCTGGAATGAAAATAGTAATGATATAGAAAAGCTCGGGAGTTCATCTATGAATTTTTTGAACTGAACGTAATTCTACTCCAAGACTTCGGCAGATCAGGAACTTATTGAAAGGATATTAAATTTATCGCTTGCTGACACTTTCTGTCGATTTTCTCTACGGTCTTCTTTGAATAGAAAAATGACCAGTCAATCAGGGCTTACCCTTTGGGAAAACTTGCAAATAGATGTGTCAGAAGAATGATTATTGGCGTATTAGCTCTGATTTCACATAAACAATCATACGAGCTACCGTGGGTTCAGGAATCACTCGAAAGCCTGGACGAGTATAGGAACAGGTTTCCACGACGCGACGTCAAGCCAGGACGACGACGACGAAGACTAGATAGATATATGCAGTTAGCATATAATCACGCATAATTATTAATCAGTATAGGCGTACTGGACACGCCAGTCCAATTAACGTGCACTTAAGGTTTTCGAGTAGCCCGTATTCCGATTGATACGGATGTCACATCTCATCGACGTCCGAGACTGAAAGCGTTCGAAGATCCATAGACTTGTCTCTGGAGATTTCTGAGCATACAATATAAAAGACGACGCTAAATCCAAGCAATGAACAAAGTAGATGATCTCGCTAATAACAATTATCCTCATGATTGAGATCAGTTACTAAACCAATCGCAGCAAAGTCATTGCGGTTAACCTTTTTCTTGCCATTCCTCTCCAGCTCGGAAGATTATATCTTGTTTCAAACAAGGCTTGGTACGATGATATACTTTTTATAATTTGCAACAACGTAGAGCTAGTTGCGAGTAGTGGACACACAGCTGACCTCAACTCATCCGGCAAGACTCGAACAATTTATTCCAGCCTCTTAAAGTGTCAATCTATCTATCTACTCAGATTTACTTTGCAATGATTGCAGCAAGGATAGAAAATGAAACGAGAATAGCAATTCCCGTAAGTTTTTTTAACTCGAATCTATTCTGGGTCAGAAGTCAATTAGTAAGTTGCAAGTTAGTGGGAGTATACCTTAGTATAAAATTTCAAAGCTACGAAAAGGAATACGTGTGGTAGTCTAATTGTTACCCTATCGATCGTAAATTTTCAACGTAGTCCGTGTTCCCGTCTAATCGTTACCGATAAAATTAATTTATAGACCAGCCTGTTCATGGCGGGACATGCACGAGCGCCTGTGACACGATTAGCAACGATTCTGATCCATCGATAACTATTTAAATATCATGCTACCTCAACAGGAGCGGTTTCATCTCGATTGTACCACCTTGAGGTTAAAGTTAAATACGACATCGTTGATATCTATTAGACTTTGCACACACATGTTTCTTGGAATTACACGTACTAGGATTGTCGGAGCTAACTCAAGAATTGAAGCGAATTCTCCCCAGGTGTTTCAGGGTTGGTTCAGACCAGAGTAGAACAAAATTTTTCGAAGATTTCAATCATTTATGAAAAATTCTATTCCTTTTGTGAATACTGAAACATTCACACTTTGCAAAAGTCCATATCGTGAGCTTTGAAACGATTCCAAAAACAGCCTCGCGCGTTATGTGGAAAATAAGACACATCACGTGACAAAGGAGCGTGGGGTGTAATTATTCCAATTTTTTCATAACGGATGGACGAAAAAATTCCAGCATGCGTTTCTCGGATTATAAAATTATGAAAAAATTACAAAATCTTCTCTTTAATCCTAAAGACTATCATATTGCAAAATCTCGCAGATCGAGATGGGGCACTCATATGTAACGAGATTTGTTGATATCTCTCACCTTTGGTGCTACACGTAAGTAGATAAAACCCGGATGCAATTTCCCACTTACAGACGGCGAGGGAGCTGCAAAAGGAATCGGTTATCTGGTGAATTTATCCTAACATCAACGACCAGCGGCATAGCATTATGCACTGTCCAGCAAGAAAGTACCACTATCCTAACGATTCTAATAGTGATATAAATCTCTTCTGTAATAGGAAACATTAATCATCATCTAATTCACAATTTATAGGTATTTTGCCCGGAGGGGGAGGGCAAAAATTTTTTTATTGATTCTAACGCGGTGAAAAAATACTCAAAATTGTACGCTCTCATCGCATATCTTGGATTTTTTTTTTCTCCCTTGAAATTTATTCATACTGACGCCCGACAGAGTCAACCTCGTCAAGAGCTTCGGGTGGCATAATCACGCTTTTATTGTTGCCATGAAATTTAATTTTTGAATTGCCTTTTGAGATGATGAGACTACGAGACTTCGTTATTCCATAATTTGTCGTTATATTCAGGTTGTTCGAGGTGGGTCATGATGCATTGTTGGGGCTAAGAAATCATAATCTAGTACCGTTACCCTGAATCTCGTAGAATTAATTGGGCGACGTTGTGCGCGGAATACAATCGTGGGACGCGTTGCAAATCGCTTCTGAAATCTCTGTCTACGTGGTTATATACCTGCCTCGGGAATCTCTGTAGGACCTCTGTATCATGCAGAAAGCTCGTTACGGTAGATCTTACGATTGTGAGATATTGCGCATGAAGTTTCAGTCCAGATTTTTGAAAACGAGAAGTCAAGAGATTGTTATTAATTGTCATTTAATTTGTCAAATTTATGACATAGATTGATTCGAACTGTAATACATTGTACAGAAATGTAATTAGCAGCCAACTTCATGCATGTTAACGGTACATGCAAGACTTTCTATTTAAAACCTGAAGTAATGCCTTTACTGCAGTAGGATACTTAGACTGGTCAATTAATTTAGCAATGTGCTGAACGGAACTGGGTGAAAAATTTCAAAATCAATTTAATCCGAGACAATATGATTAGATGGGAGTATTCCATCGAAAAATATTAAAGACAACAACGAATTCTGAATATTCTGAGAGATATCAGAGAAGGAGGTAAGTATACCATTTGAATAAATAAATATAATCTGTATATATTTACATATACATATATTTATATATATATGAAAAAAAGTAAGAGAGATTCGACGCCGAACATATTGCCTCGAAGCCGTACGGTTCGCATGCTGTAAGACATTTGTATCTGGAAAAATCCCGAGATCGAATGGAGTGGCATTGAAAAGAAAATTGGGAATGATCGTATACTATATCGGTATGAAAAATGTATAAAAAAAATTATGTTTTTTTTTTCCTTTTCTTCGCTCGATGATTTCTGCGAAGATATTATTTATGATATCAGGGGGGTAGTCTCGCCTTATTTTTTCTTACCCGAAGATAAATGCTTCCCTAATGCATCACTCCCCGTATAAATTTTATACGTTATATGTATATATGTATTACTTTGATCATATATATTCTACGGGATATATATATTCAGTCTGTAGATACCTATATTCAACGCTCATACATGCCTACCTGGAAGCTGCGATGTACCCCATAACCTGGGCACTGCCTTAGGCGTATGCATACCGACGCTGAATGCAATGCGGTTCTTTAAAGATTTATGGGATACGGGTGCGAGGGCGAGTTGATATTTTATCGGAAATTATTTTCTAAATGGCACTTATGACGTCGGTAATTTATTGTCTTCTGGTATATTGATTCTCGTACCTTCGGACAGTTGTACCTACTTCTGATTCCGATAAGGTGTAGAAAGATCGTATGTAACGTTGTAGAACCCTTTTTCTTGGGCATTCGTGTCGATGGAATTATTTACTCTCCAAGAAAAGATTATAGTCTGTTCGTTTTAGAAGCTGATCAGTAATTTTTACTCGAATATTTAAGGAGAGTCTGTTTTCCTCGCCACGTGCGAGCCAGGTATATTACACCCACGTTAGTTTTTAAAGAATTTCAAAAAGAAAAGTTCAAACAAACAATTTCCTACCGGAGATTTTGCTATCTTGGTAAAAAAATCTCTTATAGGCGTGCGTGGGTTCGTCTAACTAAAATTCCTACGGATCTAGCCTCTGGCAGTACGGCTATTATTACAGACTTCTAGCTTTCGGGGCTTCCTATTAGCCCAGCCAATTAACCAGTCCCGATTTTAGTCCTCGATACTGCCCTCTGTGAATTATAATCCACTGTATTCCCCTGGGAACTTTTTAATCTTGTAAATTCTGTACCAAATACGTGGCAATGTGATTTCGAAAAGCCTTAAATTTTAATTGAATGCGATAACATCAACTGGGGAGTTCCCTCGCGGGGAACATGATTTACGAAGCTCCATCTCTACACATTTTTCTTAACACGATTATTCCGGAGTAAAAAGCCAATGGACAAGGAAAATCCACATCTATTGCTCGAACTACAATGGAGATACTGAACCGCGTTTCATTTTCCTACAATAGGGCCAACTTTTATTTTTCATTCTCTTACAATACACGACGTCCAATTACTCATCGGAAATACAGGTACGGACAAAGTCGGGTCTTACATTAGCTCATTCGTACGCGAGGAGTTCTCGTTCACGAACTCACATGGGTGGCTAATGGGCCGCAAACAATTAACAACTAGAGCTTGATAATATGTGCGAAACAGTGTCTGGTCCTTCTGTGGGCAGTAGTTAATAGGCTGAATTTTTACCTATCCGCAAAAGCCCAGGCAAACCATATGCAATAATGTCAATCGTATGCGCGCGCCCGTAACTTGAACTAGGTGTGCGATCAATCACCCACTATCCGCCACCACTGCCCTGGTCAGTCCCACACCTTCCGATCAATGAATGTTCGATTCAAAAGTCTGCTCGCGAATACTCATGTGCATTACGATCTGGTTTAACACGCCTGCTCGCGTACGATTCTACAGCGTTTTCTTTGTCTCGCAGTATTGGAGTTGACTCGTCAAACGCATCGCTCAAAGATCTCGAGTATTGGATAGAACGAGGGGTTTCCCTCGTTATTATATTATGCCGATAGAAGATGATGGATTTACTTTGCGAAGAAAAGCTCCGTTTTGAAACTGCGATGTAACCAAAATTCCGACCCTCATTTAAACCACCGATCCAATCGGAACCCGGTACTAAAACTTTGATGCGTTGGTTAATGCCAGATTTTTTTTCCTCGTTTTCACGGATTGTGACAGTTTCGTTATTTCAAGCAGCGAGTGGAAATCGTCTTTTCATATTTAGGCTCGAAGATAAGCTCGGTGAACCTAATATATGTAATTCTATGCATGTATATGTGAGTTGATATTTTTCAGATCGCGCCACTTCTGAAATAACTTTTACCACTCATCGATCAAGATTGTTATTTACGCGATGAGTGATTGGTAAAAGTCATCCTTCCAAGCCTTCCTATGAAATTAATCAAAGATTGGAAAAAATATATTTCGTAAAAACTGCTTCAATTTATAAGAGAAGACGGCTTTGGGTATGTATAAGAAAACTTGGTCGGAGGTGAACCACAATCTGTCAGGAATCACTTCTCAGCGACTTAAGGAATAGAGTCATAGTGGTGTAAAGAATGGAACGTGCTTAATAGAAATTTAAATAAAACTGGGATGAGTTTGGGAATTAGCTTTGGCGCAAAACCTCCCTTGGTCATATCGTATTCATTACATCAAATTATTCCAATTACCCAGTGCTCAGTGATTAAAGCGAATATTTTGCGTTGCTGCTAACCAGTAATAATGAAATTGATTATGTTCGTAATTAACTTTTCAATTAAATCGCCTGCTAGGCTCACCGTGACGGCTTGATTGGCTTTTACCGTACGCAAAGCTCTCTCAGCTGTTATCCTTTTGCTTCATATTATACTCTTCGAAAAATTCTATCCTTTTTATTTTTCACCACAACTTCGATACGCATGTATATAATTTCTCCAGCGAATTTACGTGTCATCTTCAACGCCAGGATTGTCTTAATAAACGTTACCGATACCTTGATACTTCGTCTTCTACATATCGTAAGAAAAAGTCTCTACCTTGTTCGTCCGCACTGC
Organism: Rhogogaster chlorosoma; assembly: GCA_944452935.1. Lineage (NCBI taxonomy): Eukaryota > Metazoa > Arthropoda > Insecta > Hymenoptera > Tenthredinidae > Rhogogaster > Rhogogaster chlorosoma. The sequence continues at coordinate 29,037,781 of OX101797.1, forward strand.
GAGTATTTTTCTTTAATTTGCGGAATGATATTCCAGCGATAAAATACACCTACTAAAAACTTATGTATAACTTATGTATACTTATGTAAAGATACACGTTATGTGGTAACCCACACGCCAACATCATGGGCGTGAACCTGGTGCAGTGAAATCCGCCCATCCCACACCTCATAAACCTGCAAGCAACAAGGATTTGTGATCATAATTCATACCGTATGCAAGCAAGAATAATTATTCTACTTTATCGTTAAGCAAAGTTCCTACGATAGATTCAAACCAGACTCCTCTGAATCCTCGATTTATGGCAATCCTGCAGTGCGGTGACACCGCAGCCCACTATGTATAGCCACGGCTTACACTTGTACAGATTTTACTATTCTAACACATACACAGGGAATCTGTATACCTACGTATCGTGTAGGTGGCCAATCGACGGGTTCCGACATTCAGTTCGCCAAGGATATGCCAGCATGATGCATGGACACTGAGTGTAATGAAGCGTAATGCATCTTGTGTGGAACAAAAAAGTACAAATGAAATACCGTCGTAGGTAGCCGTTGGATTTTTTTCACTCTGGTTGCACCAGTCCGTTCTGCACGATCTGGAGATATCAACGACTCCAGTGCATTGTATGCATAGCTTTTCCTTTTTCTAATTTTTGTTTTTTCTACTTTTCATTTCTTGTGTAGTAAATTCGATGATTCAGGTCAGGACAGGTAAAGGATCCAAGTGCAAGCTACTTCCACCCTCATTTTCGAAGAATAACACTTTGCGGAAATTCTTCTATGAAAAAAAGTGAATAATCTCGGTCCGTTTTGAAATTCGACTATTTTCGAGTAGACGGACAAAGCCGTATCTCAATCGGTATAGAATTTGGTCTCAATAATGAATCTAAGTAAAAATGTTCATCCAGCACGTAGGTAATTCGTTGAAAAGAAAAATCTCATTCAACGATTCCAGAGAAAAAAGTAACACATACAATAACAGCAATTTTTCATTTACTTTCTTTTTCTACATTTTCGAATTTTTTACGTCGTTGAAACGTACGTCATAGTAATTCAACCCTTCGGAGCTTGTCTGGTATCTGCTACCACGAATTTAATACCAAGGTATACCACGTGCCACAATTGTGTTCCGTATCTTCAATTAATTCTACGCTCTCGAGGATACAATTGTCTAGCTGAAATTTGAAGTGATCACCAGAATTTCTTAGCATTTCAATTTAAAAACGTGAATTGGTTGCCAAAAGTGATTTTTTTTTTTTTTTATCTGACCGTTTCTGAGATCATTCGCTGAGTTTTCGTGACGGACAAACGGACAGACATTTTTCGACAGGAACCAGGCACTTTTCTTATCCCCTTGACGACGAAAAGTAAAATGGATATAGGAACGTAAAACAAAGAACGGAAAGTCCGGATGTTTCCTATTGTGATGACCATTAAACTAAGGCGTACAACGGATGCACTTGGACTGGACCGAGAAACATGAAACTTCTACGAAAAGCAGGCCCCTCCTTTCCCTCAAAGAAACTTTATACCTACCTACCTTTGAACCCCCGAGACTTGGGATCTTTCATATCCATCAAATCTCGATTTTAAACCCTATCGTGAAACATGAAATGACAGTACACTACGCTCTTGTATGGAATATACTTTCACGCGGACTCCTGAATGCCCTACTAAGAGTAAATAAGAAAAGTAGCAAACGTATTGTACGAAGCTAACTATAAATGGAAACGACTGGATCTGGAATCTCCCGGACTATTTGCGGCTCAATTTTGACGATATTGAACGGCATGAGTAAAGAGCGTCATAAATGACACCTTTTGTTGCATCACACCTCGATTTGTGACAATCTATGACTTCTTCTGTTAGTTCTTGCCTAGTTTTTTTCTTACTGCGTTTAGGCGGTGACTGCCCTCTTCTTCATACATTTTTTGCCCATTATATACACCCAATTGCAGCGATGAATGCTACACTTTCGACTGTCGGCTTACATTAGACATATGTTACATATAATTATGGGCATGTAACCCAATGCTCGAATCCTCAAGTCCAAAGATTGCACATCGCCTCGCACGTTTCACGTTCAACACACTCGCTTGTATAGCAGAAGATTTGATGAAATTCAAACTGCGATACGCGTATGATTACATCCAAGGATTCCCAAGGATTTATTCTTTTTCTCACGGGGTTTTGGCGTACATCATCTTCACTACTATATTGTTCAAGGCTTTTCCCCGGGGATTTTTTTCTCCGAATAGCTTCTATCAAACATTACTTTTCGCTTGAACACAACACACGTCATGTTTTTTTATCAAGGTGGAAGAAATTGCGCCCAGTATCAGTGTAATACGTTTTCATACCCGAAAGGATCATTCATCGTATTCTTTCAATGTCTACCCAATCGGGTCGCAGGAACCACAAGTACGAGTAGAAAGTCTGCGTTTTAGTTATTCCAACTTTTTCAATTCTATCTAAAGCTAGAAAATAATTTCGAAATTCGCATCCTGACGAGAAAACCTCTCATGCCATTTTTGTATTTTTTATTTCTTATTTCTTAATTTAAAAATCGATTGGATCAGCCGCGTAATCGATACGGACGACAATGTCTAGCGCAAGGCCCGTCCAACAAGGATTGCCTTACATGGTAAAAAATCACTCCTTATATAGGCGATCAAAGGGCGTCACGTCTGCGGGCAACCAAAACGAAAAAGCGAAACTTGAGGCCCCATGCAGTGCTGAGTCAGGCCTCTTTTTACCCGTTGCCGCGGGGCCCTCTTCCTCCTTATTCTGATGTCCAGCACCACACGATCCCCGCGATCGACGCTCAACGTCCGACGCTTTGTGACGCTGGCGCCGAGACTTTTCACGGTTGATGCCAAGACGGTCAAGGCGGCTGGAGTGACCGCAGCTAGAGTCGGCATCGGTCGAAATAGCGAGCACCACCTTTCAGATATTTTTATCCCATTGTTCCCGGAACGATGCGGACGATACGCGACGTTAAATCTCCTCTCCAACGGCATGGCATAGCATGGCGCGGTGTCTAGCCGACAACTATAACCAGGTTCACCGGACCGAATCAGCGCCCCTCCTGCTCGTACAGACTCATACCTCGCTCCGAAGACCCTCTTGTAACACCGGTCATTTCTGACCGAACGTATTAGTCGGGTTGAGTACTGCCTGAAGGAGTCAGAGTCCGAGCTTTTTTTTTACCTTAACTTGATCATCGACCCCACTTTGACTAATCTATGCGACGTCTGTATTCAGTTTAGGTAAATGTCGAGGGCAAAAATCCTCTTGAACCGAGACAGGATTGACCAACGTATCATTGACCATAACCAAGCGGCGATTTGCTCGGATAGAAGAACGAAATTTTTCTAAGTGCAGAGACCCGTGGAAAGTCCATTCTATGTTGACTGAGAGAGAATACAGAGAGAAATCTCGATTGAAAGTTGAAGCTCGTTCGTCAAGGGATTCTTATAGGGTGGAATTAATGAAAATAATTCTAAAATGATCATTTTTTGAGAAATTATTTTTTCATTGTATAGACTTGAACTCAAATTCAGAATTTCATTTCAAATTTTGATTACTCTGATTTTGACGGGTATCATTGACGTGTGCAACGTTACTTCTAGAATTCTCAAAATACCTACCATATCGTCGTTTACCAGTTGAATTGAATTTCAAGCTGATCGAGTATCGATTTATGCGATGCTGCGGAGGTCTGTCCTGTCGTCGAAAGCGGAGTAAAAACTACCCTTAGGAGTAAAACTAAAAGTAGATGAAAGGCTCGCGAATTATTGAGTTTGCCAACAATTTTCAAAGCCCATAATTCCGGACGGCCGAATGCCATGGAAGGTAAAAAATGAGTTAGGTACAGGTACGCAGGTAATTCTAGACTAGTTGGCGTCCGCTCGTGGCTAGAGCGTATGATCTCAACGTCCACAAACGCGTTTGCGACACGGAGCGTAACAAGAGACTGACCCCGGTGTTGTGTTTCAGACCGGAGTACTCCGAGGGGACCACGGGGAGTTCTGGATGGAACCAGTCGCCGTCGTGTCCAGAGATCGAGATCCAGTGGTCCACGCGACGACGACGGCAGCGTCGGGTCGTCCGCACCTCGTATTCCGACGCTCCACGCCCGCCCTCGCAGCCTCAGAGGTTGGCGCCAACGCCGGCCGGAGGCGTAGGAAGAAAAGGAAGAAGAAACATGAAAAAAACTGCGGCACCCGTGGTGAGACCTAATAGACGCCTCGGTAATTGGTCCCTCCTTTCCTTTTGCTGCTCCTGACGCTACCGGCTCCTCAGGGACTGTCATTTCTCTTCCCTGCCATTGCAACCCCTCGCTTCGATCTTTCTTTGACTATAATGGAACAGGAAAAGTGAGGACACTTTCATCTCCGAATTTCGCTACTAAGGAATAATTATGAAATATAAAGTTCTCCGGATTTTTACGATCATATGAAAAGTCGTAATTTTCTCATTCTCGCGGTGGCGGAAATTAAATATTTGCTGCCTTCCCCGCTGCGAACGTATTACTTTATAATAGTTGAACGTTAATTATGAAATCATGCAATTCCGGTGGAATTAACTTTGCAGAAGAGTCTGGCTCGAATATGATTCTGGACCGTTAGTTGGAACGAAAAGCGACTCTGTGTCTACGAATCTTGAAGCACCCTAATTGTCTCAGTCTCTGCAACATCAGCGAAATTATCGCCCTAGTCCAATCAACGAACACTTTACGAATAGCGGGAAATTCGCGAAACAGCTTTACTCGCTGAACTTAAACAATTAACCGTCAGATTTAAGTGTTTTCCACAAGGATTAGGTATACACCTCTGCTTTCATTATTGGACTAAGGAAGACCGTCTGCGTAATCAATGTTCAAGAACCCAACAAAATAACGGAATTCACTTCAAATATGAAATTCGTTTTCTTGCACTCTTTGCACAGCAGAAATAACCATTTCTATGCTACTCTGCGATAAGGGAAATTTCTCTCATTTATTTTCACTGATAGTGATTCTAAACGAGTCGATATTCCAAAGTGTCGAGAGTCTTGCACCTTAGCTTCTTGTTTCTTTCGTTTTTTGCTCCAGGATCCGTACCTCTTGCAGCAAGTACCTAGACGAGTGAATATTAGGTATCCATAAATTCTGTGAAGAAATTTTGGGTCTCTTGTAAATCAGGCGTATCGGTGCGATTCGAAGGTCGATAGCCTGCGTCCCTACAAATCAAATATTAATTGTAGGCGCCGCCAACCCTCAATCTGCATAAATCAGGTGCAGGCATATTCGGGGACCAGACAACGCTAGAAGGATCAAGCCTCTAATAGCGCAATTTCTAGCCAACGATTTATAGTAGGTGTAAGGAGCGTAAAATATAACTTGACTTTAAGAGAAGCCACTTCCACCAGTCTTAGCTGAGGGGCGATTAATATAAGCCATCGCTAAATACCTCGTTATAATTCGCATTCGTCAGTAAGATTTAGTGATGCACTCCATTATGTTCGTCTATATCGTTGAAAATATTTTAATAGAAGGTCAAAAATAACGCTACAATTTTCTCGCGACTGATACAGGCTAATATATGAAGAGACAGATCCCGCTGAAAGCACAAGCCGTTTTTTTACTGCTCAAAAGCCATTATTATACAAGCTGTAATGTAAAAGAATGACCATTCGACATTCTTTGTAATTTCGGCAGATTTTTAGCTAATTCTAAGTCGGGTAGTTGAGGTAGGGTATTTTCTAGATTTTTATTTAAACGAGTCTACCCTTTCGAACAAGCCATGGATCCAGTTCCAATATCTATGGGATTCAATGTGCGATTATTGACTATAATATATCAAATTTAAAACTTTGAAGAATCATTCTTCCGCCAAACGATTTTGGGAGGTCTGCAAGTTATCTGCGAAATCGAATAGCTCGAGGGAAATCGGTCTGTCAGATTGACGAACAACGACCATCATTTGTTCTTATCTACTTATGCTATCGGCAGAAGAGCCGGATGGTACAATCTTCATGGATTCGTATTGCAATTGAATTAATTGAATGACATTATGTAGGAAAACAATTTTCAATGATTGGCAAATTATTCAGCTGGATTCTTCTGTCGCGTTACGTCGTTGCATATACATGCAAGTATCGTACAAACACGCGTAGATAAATGCATGCATATAATATCTACAACGGTAGAGTTTTTGACGTATTAAAAAGAACAAGAAACTTGTAACTCTGTTCGTTTCAGACAGCTAACTTGACCATACAACGGCTAGAACCTGGCGCCGAGACAAGTGAGTTACTAGTCGATAAATTCTCTGCCCAGACGCCATTCTTAATTTATTCTATCCCCTGACACCGAAGGATTTCCTTCCATTGAGCATGGCCATTATACTATTGACCGCGAGGTTTATCCGCAACGTGAAGAATGCCCATAGTGTAGTTTCAAAGTTCGAAAATTCATCTGTTTCGTTGCTTCATTTAGATAAAAGTATTGATCAATTTAACAAAAAATTCTGGCAGACAGTCGACTAGTTTTTTTCTTGTGAATTCGACCAATGTTTCTCTTAGCCGATTTACGCGAATCAACAAAACTACGCAGTGTCTATATAATGGAACTAATTTGCCGGATAAACTGAACTACTGTTTTGGATCAACAAAACTACCCCGTTGAATCCACCAAACACTTCGTAGGTTCGACTGCACAGCAGTTTCAGCAGGATTGTGCAAATAACTTCATTCATTGTATTAGGGATATATTTTATTTTAGTTAACGAAGATGTGGGTCCAGATCATTCTCATCAGTTTATAACAACAATTCTTCCGTTTACGCCAAGCGTTTAGTTTCTATGTGACAAAACGCTGCGAATTTAGCAAAGTAGGTAATTTTGTTTGAATGGGAATAGTTGAAAAACGAAACAATTTTATTGGATCTAGATTGAAAGCACGTTATTTCTACCTTTATGCATCATTGCACTAATACCTCTCGGTTATTAACATACGTGAATATGATTGAATATCGGTACAAATCGGATGTTCCTCTTGAATGTTTGAAGAGCCAAGACGCCTCACTGAAACACGACTAGAATGGCAAACACAGGCTGGTCTGGTTCAAGTCCAGGGTCGGGGACGTCGAAAGCATCATCCCTCGAAGAAGTGGCATCGTCCCAAAAGGTCTGTGAGCCGAGCGCGACACGTCGAGGCGTTGGTTGTCGCTGATACTTCGATGATGGCTTTCCATCAGGATGGAGACGTCGAGACGTATCTGCTCACGATCATGAACATGGTTTCGTCGCTTTACTTAGACCCGACTATCGGTAATTTCATTAATGTAGTCGTCGTCAGGATCATCCTAATGGAAGAGGACGATGGAGAGGTAAGAAATGAGCAATTCCGTTCTCTAATGACACCTGTACCGTTTATTGTCGACTTATCCTCATTTTTCGCGAATCAAAAGTATAAAATCACCTAAAATTCACATTACGTAAAAGCTATAACTGCGAATTTATTATAATGCGAGAAAATGAGGCCGTTCCCGGATCTGGATCTGGATAATCCGAAATCCATACCCTGGCCTGTCGAACAACCGTTCTTTTCGTCATCGAACACCCCAATCGTTTGCGATTCTTTTCCCTTTGCGAGTTTTGGCAGCAGTATCATTTCCCGAATTTTTTGGCATACTTTATTATAATGGATAAACGAATATCAGTATATCCCCGGGGACTATGCACTTATATCGCTATTTTCGGACACTCGGAGCTGTCTAAGAATCGTGGCTCAGCTACGGATACCTAGACAAGGGCCAAGTATTAGCGAAAATCGAAACTGGTACTGGAATAAGAGGATTAGTTTTTTAGGGCTGAAAATTGTATTTTTATGAATTTTTCTCGATAACACGAAGAAGTTACTAACGCATTGTATTATATTTTGTACGAAACTATAGCAAGGACTGAATGTTACCGTCAACGCGGACAAGACGCTCTATAATTTTTGCAAATGGCAACAAAAACTGAATCCCGGCGACGACTCACATCCCAATCATCACGACGTCGCCATTCTTGTGACCAGGGAGGATATTTGTTCCAGGGCTAACACACCCTGCAGTACATTAGGCGTAGCTCATGTAGCCGGTATGTGTCAACCGGACAGAAGCTGCAGCGTCAATGAGGACAACGGGATCACCCTGGCTCATACAATTACTCACGAACTCGGACACAAGTGAGTCGATAGATCTATTCAAACTGATTCTTAGCCGGCAGCTGGAGGGTTGGCAAATTCTAGATCATGTTTGGATTATATTATCAGTATGAATTATCCGCGAGATCTGAGAACATGTCAATGAACATGAAACAGAGATATGGACATTTTGCAAAAAAGTATCACAACAATCGGAGGATTCATTTCGTTTTTTGTATTCAGTTTTGGGATGTACCACGACACGGAAAAGATCGGCTGCAGTAAAAGAGACGGAGACACTCTGCACGTGATGACCCCAACCTTCGAGGTTGACACAGTCGGCGTAGCTTGGTCGAGATGTTCTAGACGGGACATTACTAACTTTTTAGAGTAAGGATAAGATTCTAGAATTTCTTGCCTTAATTTATTCAGTCAAGGACTAGTCGTCACTTAATTTGGAACCCTGATTCAGCCAAGGAAAGGGAGAGTGTCTCGAAGACGAACCTGCAGACAACGACTACGCGTATCCCGATCTTCCCCCCGGTGCAATGTACAACGCAGAACATCAGTGCAGACTTCAATTCGGCGTCCGCGAAGCAGCCGTCTGCTCCCCGTTGCAGGAGGTGCGTCGATTGAAATCCGATAATCGGAAGTACGCCGTAAAAATCTGTTTAAACATCGCTTCTGTACTTTTAGATCTGCTCCAAGCTATGGTGCATCGTTGATGGCAGCTGTACGTCGATGCTACATCCGGCAGCCCCAGGAACCCATTGCGGGAAACATATGGTAACTATCTCTTCGACTTTACTTTAAGAATCGATCTTCTTCCCTAGTTTCCGATTTTATGGATTCGTTTCACATTCGGCTGCAATTTTTTGCGATGATCTAAACCTGGGACGTAGATATTTGATCCTTTTTTTTACAGTGGTGTCAAAATCAAGAGTGCGTACCCATCGTGCACAAGCCAAGTGCCATTGACGGCAGTTGGGGGGAATGGGGCGACTGGGGTCCTTGTTCAAGAACTTGTGGAGCAGGAGTCTCGATTATTGAGAGAAAGTGTGATCACCCGGAGCCGGCTCATGGCGGAAAATTCTGCGTTGGGGAGAGGCGCCGCTATAAAATCTGCAATACAGAACCTTGTCCCGAGGGAACACCGAGCTTCAGAAGCGCCCAGTGTTCGTCGTATAACGACAAGCCTTACAAAGACAAAAATTACACCTGGCTGCCGTACTTTGATCAAAGTTAGTCCGGTTTTAAAACAATCCAAAGACAAAAAACTTTGACCTAGCACGACTTGAAGAAATACTTTTTTACACGGAATACTGTCTTTCCAGGTGAACCTTGCGAACTATATTGCACGGATACCGAGGAGAGTGTCATCATCCCATGGGGTGAATCCGCACTCGATGGAACGCCGTGTAACGTGGGAACTAGAGACATGTGCATCGCTGGAATATGCAAGGTAATTTCTATCGAGGATATCGAAGAGAAAATAGATCGGAGATCGAAAATCAAGAATTAAAAATCAATTGAAATTATTTGCACTTGAACCAGGAAAAAAAAAATTGATCTTTTGTATCAAGATGAAATAAAATTTTCAGAAAGTGGGATGTGACTGGACTGTGGATTCTGACGCGACTGAGGATCGGTGCGGCGTATGTCACGGCGATGGTACCCAATGCCAGACCACCACAGGGATCTACGATAAGAATGAGGGTCCGGGGTACAACGAGGTAGTCGTGATTCCGGCTGGTTCCAGAAACATAAACCTCGAGGAGATCGGGAATAACAGGAATTACATTGGCATCGGTGTTCCGAAATCCGACAAGTACTTCCTGAATGGAAAACGGTGTGTAACTCATCACACGGAAGATACGAGCTTAGATATTTAAGACGAAAAGTCTGATACTCAGCTTCTGTTGCGTAGGCAGATCACCTTAGCTGGAGAGTACGAAGTTGCGGGCACACCAGCTCTTTATGAGCGTGACCGAGAACGGGAGAAGGTCCGGATCCCTGGACCGATCAAGGAAGACATCGTCGTCTACGTAAGTTCAGACCCAAATGAAAATCTTCGATTCGTATACATATGATGGTCGTTGGAGCAAACAGTCAGGTTGATTCGTCTAGAATGATAGAGAATCAACAATTACATGTTCTGTACTCCTATCTTATTGTACTTCTAACCTCTAATGATTCTCTGGCCCGGGGCGCGACATCCCTACTCTTTCTACCTATCTCTGCTCATCTTTTGTGTCGCGTGGCGACCTCTCCCGTCATGACAGATTCACCGGCGTATACTCACAAAGCTTACATCTCCCCCCTCCCGTCAAGATGCTTAATTTTATCTGGAGATGCAAATTGAGCATCTTTGTACTACGGGTCGTTAGACATAGGAATTAGCTTTGTGGCGTGATACAAACCAAGTGATTTCCTTTTATGTCCGGTGTCTATTTGGTATATTGAATCCGATATTTTTTGTTTTATTTTGAACGGTCCGATTCTGATTTCGTCCATTTTTCTCCTGTTTAATTTATTTCCATTAGCCACGTAGACTAGATCCCCTTCTTTGAATATATGTTGTATCCTGTTTTTATCGAATATGGATTTGTTATAGTCGTGGTACTTCTTTGTTCTGAGTAGTGCTATTCTTCTATCTTGTTCCAAGTCCTTTGAATATTCGTCTTTCCCTTTTAATTCAGGTGGTAGTAAGTCGGTGGATTTTCCACTCAAGAGGTACTGTGGTGAAAATCCTGTAACTGTGTGTTCCGTCTCGTTGTATTTCTTTGTGCATTCTTCCGCTGTTTTGGGCCATGCTGTTTTTGTTTTTGTTTCGTTCAGTTTGCAGCGTATTTTATTTACCAGTGTCTGATTCAGACGTTCATTTAAACCGTTTGAGAAGGGAGCATCCACTGCTGTGAAAATAAGACGTATATTTCGATTTTCCACGTAGTTTTTAAATTCGTTCGAATTTAGAGCCGGATATTGATCTGACATTAGCGTTTCGATCGTGTTGTCTTTTGGAACTTTTTCAATTAGTTTTATGCAGTCCTGAGCGTTTTGGTTCTTCGAGCATAGGATGTATGCAAATCTTGTGAAGTGGTCCACTAATAAGTGTAGGTACTTCTTCGTTGATCTTCGGCCGCCGAATCCACCAATGGTGTCCAGAGACATTATTTGGAAGGGTTTTTCCGCTGGGCCCATTTGTGACATATGACCGTATTTTCTGTTTAATCTTGTTTTATTTTTAATGCAAACTTCACAGTTCCTACATGTCTTCTCGATATTTTTCGTTATGTTTGGTGCTGTGTAAAAGGCTTTCACCTTTGCTTCCATTTGTTTAGTTCCTATGTGGCAATAGTCTTCGTGAACTTTCTTCAGTATGATTTTACTATATTCTTCAGTTAATATTATTTGTTTCTTGTGTTTTCTTTTTTTGTAGTAGACTCCGTTTTCTATCGCGAAATTCTTATTTTCTTTTATTCGTTTGTTTTGTGCTTGATCGCTTTTTATATCTTCTAGTTTTATGATATTTACTGTTTTAAGGTTATCATCGTTGTTTTCGTAATACTCAAAGACTGGATTTCGGCTAAGACAGTCTGCCTCTTTATTTGTTTTCCCCGGATTGTATTTTATTGTACAGTTATATTGGGACAAATAATGAATCATGTCGCCTAATTCATCATCGGTTCTACTTTTAACATTCAACTTCTCCAGGGGTTTATGGTCCGTATATACGGTGAAAGAGTTCCCTAGTAGCCAATATTGCCAGAATTTCAGGCTTTCTTTTATAGCTAGGCATTCCAAAAAAATGGCTCTTTTTTTTTTTTGAGATTCGTTCAACTTTTTTGAAAAGTACCCTACAGTCTTTTCCTCTCCATTTAATTGGGTTTGTTTTAGAACCGCTCCTAAACCCACTATACTAGCGTCCGAATAGATGGATATTGGTAACTTTGGATCAAAAATTGCAAGGGTCGGTTTGGAACAAAGGTAATTTTTTATTGTCTCAAATGTTGTTTGACATTCGTCTGACCAATGGAATTGTATGTTTTTGCGGAGTAAATTGTGCAGTGGTTCGAGTATTATTGAGACACTTGGGATATATTTACCGTAAAAGTTAATCTTTCCTAAGAATTGCCTTATATGTTTTTTGTTTTGTGGAGTTGGAAACTCTCTTATCGATTTTAAGTTATCTTTTAGAGGCGTGATTGTGTTGTCTTTTATTATGTGTCCCAAATATTTTACTGAGTTCGTTGCAAATTTGCACTTTGTGAATTTTAATCGGAATCCTTCCTTTTGGATGGCGTCCAGCAATTTTTTTATGTGCATTATATGCTCAGCGAATGTTTTCGAGAATATTAGTATGTCGTCGATATAATTTACTGTAAATCCCGATAAGCCATATTTTTTTATAATGTTACTAAGTATGCGTTGAAAAATTGCCGGAGACGTCTTCAGTCCAAAAGGAAGGCATGTCCACTGATAGTGACCCTCTTGCGTTATAAAACCTGTCTTTGGTCTATCTTGAACTTTTAATGGTATGGACCAGAAAGCCGAATTTATATCTAGAGCTGTAAAGTATTTGCAATCTATTGTTTTAACCATTAGATCCTCGATTAGTGGAAAGGGTTGGGATTGGGGCACTATTATCTTATTTAGGTCTCTAAAGTCTACGCATAGTCGGTTTCTTTTCCCTTCGTCCCTTTTAAATGCTAGCGTAACTGGCGCTGCAAATGGACTATGTGATTCTTCGATCAATTCTTGTTTCAGTAGTTTTGCAATTTGTTTTTCTATCTCAATTCTATCCGTAATCGAGCATCTATATGGCCTCTTATAACAATATTTTTCTGTTTGTAGATCAATGAACGCTTCATAGTTTTGTACCTTGCCTACGTCATACTTGTCTCTAGCGAAAACTTTATTATATTTATCTAGTATGGCGATTATTTCTTTTCTTTGATCTGAATCTAAGTGTTCAGTATCCACCGTAAATTGGGTTGTATCTATTCCCTCATTAAAGTTTACATTATATTCCGTTAGTAATTCTTTCGCTTTCTGTTCTTTTTCCTTATCTATTTTTTGTTTTATTATGTTTAAGTTCTCGTCATGAGTCAGTCCGAAATTTACTATGGTATCTAACCCCAATATGAGATCATCCTCAAAATCTTTACTCTCTAATATGAATGCATTTATATTTTTCTCTTCCCCTAATATTCTTGCTTTTAATGTTGTTAGTCCATTGGTTTTTCCCCTACCATTAATCGATCTTAACGTACTGCCTTGTTGATTCTTTTCTCCGTTTTTTAATTTTATTAATTTCGAGTTTATCACTGTCACATTTGAGCCTGGATCGTAAATACCGGTGACATCTAGAAGGTTGTTAAGCCGTACGTTAGTCTTGATTAATGGTGGGACCTTTAGTTTTTTTGATCTTCTGGGTTTAGTTCTACTTCTAGTATTGAGTTCGTGTACACATTTCTGCTATCACTTGTATCTTTTTCTAACTTATACCAGCACAGATTTTCCGGGTGGTATCGGTTACTCTTACCCTTTTTCTCACAAATTTTGCATGGCTTTTTATCATTATTTTTTGTTATTCTTTTTGCATCTTTGTTATCGCCTGTACTTTTTTTACTTGTTACTTTCTCATTTCTTCTCAGTTCGTTAAATAAGTCTTGTGAATCATGTAACCTATCCCTATCTATTTTATCCCTTACAAATTCCGGTAATCCTGCTGCAATTAAATGTATCAGAGTTTTTCTATCTATATCTTTGTTTGTTTCTAGTAACAAACGTTCCTTCTTCAACGCGTAATCTAAAACTGAACCATTTAGAAATTTATAATTTATTGCGTGCATTATTGACGACCATCCTTTGTCTGCAAAGGTTTCTAGGAAGTTTTCTTTCCAAATTTCCCATCTTGAGTTCAATGTGTTTTTTATTAACATCGAGCTAAACCAATCTTTGCAATTATTTTCTAGGAATAATCTTAAAGTCTCGATTTTTTCGACCTCTTTTGTAATATTCAGTCTTTCGCATTCACTCTCATATGTCGCCAACCACTGGTTTGCACTAGCATTTTTACCGTTAAATTTTTCGATTACGAATTTTTCAGAGATTTTGTTTAAGTTTTGATTTTTCGGAGTTTGGTCGTCATTTTTCTGTTCGGCCAGCTTTTCCAAGATTTTTATTAGGTTTTCATCCAGTTGTGTTCTTGTTGGCGAGTTTTGTTCTTGCTGGATACTGGGTGTGTGTATTTCTTCCAGGAGATAGTCTCCCATTGCCATATTCCCACTTTCATCTTTATAATTACTTAGTATTTTATCGTTTAGGTTAAACCATACATTACGTATTTGTCCTCGTCTCTTGAGTGTCGTTGAAACTTTCTTGTACTCCGGCAGAGATACAAGCTCCACGTGGTGCTTTAATAACCCCATGCTCTTTGGGATGTAAAATTTCCTGTTTTCTTCATCGGTTATTGCTGTAACCAATATGACGTTCGACTTTGGATCCTCTGCTGCGGCAACTTCGAACTGGAAACTTAACCTTGCCATGATGGTGTGTTATAAGCACCACGCCTGTACGAGATAATTGTTGATTTATGATGGTCGTTGGAGCAAACAGTCAGGTTGATTCGTCTAGAATGATAGAGAATCAACAATTACATGTTCTGTACTCCTATCTTATTGTACTTCTAACCTCTAATGATTCTCTGGCCCGGGGCGCGACATCCCTACTCTTTCTACCTATCTCTGCTCATCTTTTGTGTCGCGTGGCGACCTCTCCCGTCATGACAGATTCACCGGCGTATACTCACAAAGCTTACATACATATACATAATATGCGCCCAGCTTACATATCTGTAAACTTTATTGTCAAATTTCCGATTTCTTTTGCGTTAGTAAACGGGATACTAATGCGGCTAATCGAAAAATCAAAAGTCATCGTGTTTAGAGAAGATCGCCCTTCCGATCGACCGAATTTGAAAAAAACACCAGAAGCAATGCAGCGAATTTTGCCTTTAATGGGATACATGACCCTGAAAGGATACTATGGAAAATTGAATAATGGCTAGTCGCTGGAGCTGTGAAGGCGAATTCTGCTATGTGACTTGGCTTGAATGGCTTGAATAACTTAGGGCTAACAATAGGTTATAGCTGATAACATAGAGCGCCGTACAATGCACTATTTTACACGTATTACTGTGCTACTGACTCCGGGCTGGCAGGTTCGGAATTTTTTTATTCAATGATCATTGAATTCTCGTTTCTCAAAACGTGAGAAAATCACGTCCGATTGACGACTGTACTTTTTCTTCCCGGAAATCGACGTGTCTTCCTTATTATCGCTTCCGCCGTTTATTCGTGTTCCAATCTCCGTTCCCGTTATCCCTCTTCTAATTCTCCCTTCCAATAACGGGGTCCTATCATTTTAGTTGATTTGCAGAGGTCACTACCGCAACTTCGGTCTTCACTACGAATACACGGTCCCTAAAGTCGAACCGGACCGCGCTCCCGAATATTCGTGGGTCTCTTCTGACTGGTCACTCTGCACGGTGACCTGCGGTGGCGGTTTGCAGATTTCTCACGCCTTTTGTCACGAAAGTAAGAGCGGCGCCGTGGAGGAACACTTCTGCAATGGAACAGACAAGCCTGACCCTGTCTCGAGGGAATGCAATGAAAAGCCGTGTCCCGCCAGGTAGAAGTACAGCCGCAATGAGGAAGACTTTGCATCAATCTTTGATCAGTTAATGCAATATTTCCCGTCGCTGATCGCCAACGATTTTTCTCTACAGATGGTGGGTTGGCCCGTGGCAAATGTGTCCAGTGACTTGCGGAGTCGGGTTACGGAAGAGATCGGTTATGTGCGTGTCGTCCGGTGAAGGAAGCGAGAGTTCGGATCTCGCGTTACCGGACCGTGACTGCAACGGCGAGATTCGTCCCGAAGAGCTTGGTCCCTGCCCAGAGCTTCCGATATGCGAGATGACCTCCGAGCCCCCGTTATTCGTTTACACAAGCAACAAAGAAAAGGCGTTTTACAACGTGACTTCGAACGAGAACTACGGGATTACGGTGATCAGCAGTTTGGCTACGGAAAAACCTGAGATATTGGAGTTTGACAACGTCGTGGACGGAAATAAGGACAACTCAATGTACAGCGCGAAGGAAAAGTGGATTGTCTCGGAGTGGAGCGCCTGTTGGTATGGAAAACGCACGCGGAAGGTGTCGTGCTCTACTTCGGGAGATTGCGACCCACTGGCGAAGCCAGTTTCTGCGGAAGATTGTCGAGTCGGGAAATGGGTCACCGGTAACTCGCTCTATCAATTAACTTCTCCGTTTATTTCTACAACCGAACAAGATCTATGCTGATGTGACTCCGCTTCGATTTCGTCCGGTTATATGCTCATTTGGTTTTCAGGTAAATGGAAATCTTGCAATGCCACCTGCGCCTCAAAAACCGGCATCAAACGTCGCAACGTCGAATGTCGTGACAGAGTGTCTAACTCCATCGCAAAGGATTGCAACCTGGCAAGACGTCCGCTCGACGCTCGTCGATGCATCGCGAAAAAGCAGTGCGACGCCCCGGTTCACAGTGAGTTTAAAATTCTAGTAATTATGGAATCCTTTTTTCGCACGAAAACCAGACGGTCATCCCAAAATTCCGGGAGATTTGCATCAATCGCAACTCTCACAGTGTAGAACCTCGATGAATTCTAAGCTGCACTTTCACCATTCAAGGTGCTCTAACGCCTCGTGCTAATGGCGTGGGCGTATTTCCGTCATTCTGTACGCGACAAGAAGTTCCAATTCTTTTACAGATTGTAAAAACACTCCGGATTCCACGACGTGTGAGAAGTACAGCTACATGTGCAACGTATCCGCGTCGCTGAGGGAATCTTGCTGTGCAACTTGTTCCCGAGTGCGACGACACATCCGGCATAATCGACGTCATTTGTCACGCGAGTAATCCGGAAGGAGGTTGAACCACTGCAGTTGGGTTCAGTGGTTGTAAGATTCATCCTTTGCTAAGGAGAGACAATCAACGCTCCCGAATACGGGAACAGGTCACGTTTGTAAACCTACGTACTGAGACGTGGACAATCGGTCGACGAGATTACTCGCTTGAATTTCGTACAGTTTAACACACCGATTAGATATGAAAGTGAAATGAATGTTTGTGAGTGAGTGAGTGAATTTTATCTCCCGCAATAACTTCCTTTATCCAAGACAGACTAGCAGGAACTTGGGAATTTTAAGTCAGAGATTTGAGGAGAGCAAGAAGACCATAGCAGCTTTAAGTTGACCCGAGGTTTAGTATGAAAAAACACATACATGTATATTTCAGCCGGCGTGACTCGCCTTTATATTCTGTAGAACAGAAAATGACACTCGCGATGGTACATCGATTTCGAATATAACAAGGTTCAATTAGCCCTGGGTCCTAGTCGAGCGGAGTTTGACAAAGTTTGTCAAAGGATGTCTGTTCGATCAGGTATTGAATGGGACGTGGAATCTGTTTGTAATTTTCTCCACTAATACCTCGCTCGCGCTTTTCCCGCTTCATAGGACTTCAGCCTTAGATCTGATCTAATGAAATGCAGACACGTAGATAACACACGGAAACAATATCCACGTCTATTCAAATCTGTATACGTGTGGAGTCTGATTCGGCGTCTACATCCCTTTGGGAACAATGCCTTAGGCAAAACGCTCGACCTCTGATCGGAAATGTCAATTTCTACTCATGCTACAGACTTGTGGTGATGATCTCGCATGCAAAGTTCTAAGATCAGAATTATTTCACAGGTATAGATACGAAATTTTCGCACAATAATAACCAGAGATACGTTTACAGTTTTGAGTCTTCCAGAGTACTGTCACATATAATTCTCTGCTCTTTTTGCTTTCGGCTACTCGATCCTGATCTGAAATCCGTGTGCCCTTTGATCTCTCACTTTTCTATCTCTTCAGCTTCAAAATCGATTTTACCTATCGGTCAAGTCCTACTGGATAGTATCGAATGCAGAATTCATCCATTGCAGTGGCGCCATCAGCCGATGCCTTGCAAAACCTGATTGCGAAAGGCGTGCAAATATGATCCCACGCAGTAGCGCGAAACTGCAGGTATATAGTACACTAAACATCGCTTGAAAATTTACACCCAAATTATTTTCACAGTCTCTGCTGCACACGTTGCAATTTTTACCAGCAGTGCAACCTATTGCAATAATGATTGTAACCGCTGCGAAAATTTTGCTAATATGGACCACCAGGCAATAGATTTAGAGGCAAATTTCTCGTAGCGCAAATGCGATCGTAATATTCGATCACTAATTGATTTACACGCGATATTTAATTTGGACTGAAACTAATTCGTTAGAATGAGAAATAATGAGAAATAATCGAATCATCTTCGCAATTTCGATATAATTTTGATTGTAACCCATAGATTTTTTGACTCGCTTGAATGTAAGTCGTGTATTGTTGTCGCATATTCAAAAATATTTTTTCACATCGCGACCTTCGAGGCTTCTAATTGTAGAAGGACTATCACTTTTCACTAACGACTAACCCAAGTTACAGCTGCGTGTGCGAGTGAAAGGGTTTTGCGGCTTTGCGAACATTCTCGTTACGGATCATTACCAATGTCAAATCGATTGAATGAACACCGATATCCCAATTCACCTGTGCTTCGATAATCAAGAGTGCAAAAACAGGTGAATAAAAAAATGGGAGGCTGACCTGAAAATTTCTAAAACTTAAGCATCGTTTTTGGCGATATTTCATCGCAGGCTAAAGGCAGAAGAATCTTTCATGACAAACAAGGTCTGTGTCCAGACTAGACGCAGTTTATCAAAAATGGAATATCTTTTATTCTGCAACTCTGACTCGCTGCGAGGCAACGTTATTCAAATTTATGAACGCTACAGCCGTAGCTTTGCTTTTCCATTGTTAATTGCAGGGTCAACTGCTTCGGTCACTTGACTTACATAGCCTCTGGCTAGATTTTTAACATGACCGCTAAACGATGACGCGAAAGATTCTCATGGCAGAAATATATTGTGCAAGTAAAGCGTAAGACAATCTAGACTATATCGCTTGAAGATTTGGGTAAAAAAGATCATTTCATCCGGTCAAATTATACTTTCTGTGAGCTGATTTTGTCAGACTGCAGCATCCTCCGAATTACAATATACATTTATCGTCGGACATACAAGGACGATTATTTCGAGAGGAACATTTTTGGACGACAGGTATGATGTGATGAATTGTCGACGATAATTCGATAGGTACTGTAATCTGCCATTCGTATTGTGGCTCTTGCCCTGTTGTGTGAGATATTATTTCAAGATCGTTACAGAGCATAACGTGTAGGTTTTGGGTTGATATCGTAGGCGTAACCCTTCCATTGAATTTATCAATCTATAATACTGAATATACGAATGTTATACGATAATTCGTATGGGAAATTGGGTTTCATAATTAACTGAAACTTGTATAATTAATAATATATTATTATTGCGAGGCTGCTGCTGGAGACATGACTATCCGCTTGTATACTTATTTTAAATCATTTTTGTATATTCCAGTTGTTATATTTATAGTTACGTAATAGCTATTAGACACTTATTTAACTGATAGGTCACATTAATCCGTGTGTAAATTTTAAGACTGTAAAATAATATGTAATTGCTTTCATGACAAACGACGCGTCGCGTCGTTATATTAATAAATTTAACAATTTTAAGAACCTAGAACTCTCCGAAACTCAACCAGCATTACGCAGGAAAACTAAGTGGATACTTTTATGCCTGTGTCAAGTACCACGGCAATCCGTACCCTTTAATCGAAAAATAACTACGCAATTAGAAGCTTGCGAAATTGGCAAGCAGCGCTTCATACTGCTTCCTAATGAAATTTCAAAACCGTAATTAACAAACTGCCCCGAGGGTGTAACAAGAGCCTCGCTGTTGCCCCAGCCTGGTCAATGCCAAAGGTAAAGTTAAATAAGGAAACTCCTTCTGTCAAGAACCTGCAGCTGTCATTTCCAGCCTGAAGTAGATTTCAACAGACTCGACGGAGGCGATAAACTTGGTTCTGCCCGATTACCTTTTCCATTGCTCTCGAAAACGGATGAGAAAAGAGGCCAAATACCAATGTCGTTTTATCTGCGTAGACATTGGTCATTGTATGTCCGTACTTCTCTCCGTCGAGGGTCAAGCCTTTCACGACGAACCTGGCAAAACCGACATGATAATTTCGCTTTCGAAAGAATAAAATCTCGACCCACTATTCACCCGGCAAAATATTCATCCGCGGTCGTGTCGCAGGTGCCTATGCTAATATCAAGCAAACTGATTGTTCACAAAACGGCTTATGCCCACACGCGCAAGTTTACGTTCTCCAAAAACCGATCGTCACTCATGGGGCGGTCAAGGTAACGAACAAAATCTTTCAAAGAAGAAGAGAGGAAAAAAATTATCGAGCCTAATAAGCATAAGCGTGAATAATTATGCGAAACTTACTTCGCAAAAGATAGAAAATCGGTGCGACGTGAGTTGTTCTAGGGGCTGCAAGACCTACGGATCTATGAATCAATCAAATCGTGTGGCAATGAGATGCCTATCCACTCACACAGCCCGATGATGTGGTAGAGTATTAAAAATACGTATCTATAGATTTATCTAATGCTATTGTTTATTGGTTACTGTACATACTAGATCAGCGTTCATTATCCTTTAGCTCAATACGTTAAACGGATATTTCCTGTCTAACATTGACCTCAATTTCCCATGACAAACTACTTATAAGCCTCATGGCGGTCAGGGTCATGCCTCTGAGCAAGTATGTCGAGCCTCTGGATAAGCGAGTTACTATTGCTTATATATGGGTAAATGATACGATGTATTAAAAATTCTGATACGCAGGTTTGGTAGCAATAATCGCTGCAATTACTTGGCTGTAACTTGCTCGGAAGACCTTGCGCCAAACCAGAATTCGCTACACATACCCGTGGCCGTTCTCATCTCAAAAGGACTCGGGATATGTTTCCGAGAGTCCTCCTGACATTGTACAATCCTGAGAAGAAAAAGTGATGACTGACACTGGCTGATAATTAACGAGCGATTTAATCGCGGAAAAAATTCACGGCCGATTTACACGTGCGGTGAAGTTAATTTTACAGAGTAATCAACCGTTGGAGCCTTTCCATCTGATTATATCCGAAGCGAGATGAGATTCTGACGTAATTTCACTGTTTTCGTCTTAGATCGTATAATGGTTACGTGGTACGGATTGCAGAGAGAAGAGCAATTGGAAACCAAATTTTCGGGAGAGAGAGCCAGTGGCTTCAGTGAATGTACTAAAATTACAAATAGTTTGCATTGGCGAGGAATACCTATACCTATAAATTATACGCTAGCGCCAGCTTATTAATAGAATCTGTATTTAGGTAGGACTCCGGTCAGTTTTCTTGGCTAGAGATGAATCTGTTATATAGTTATTGTTTCGCACGTGTATTTGAGAATAATTTTCAATATTTTCGCCATTAAACTGTAGAGATGAAGAGTACGGCCACCTCGAGTATATCTGGGCAAAAAAATCACCATTATATTATTATTGCTGTTTTTTCTAAGCAACGATCGATAACCTATCAATCATATTCATAATACAATCCGAGCCATATATCTATATGCACTTTCAGCAAAATAATGAAATTGATTGCATATTTGCTGGCGCAATACTATGCTTTGGATTCATCGAATGAATCGGATTTAAATTAGGCATGTTACCGAAGTCCATTTCATTGACGAATTCCAAATTTCATCCAGTAATGGAAATAAATTCTACCAGAATCCCTATGGTTGTACGACGATACGTGCGAGCTTCTTTAATTAGATTACGGATTTGAGAAAATTAAGTTAATATCGTTAACTTTCCTGAATTTATCCTCTCAGAATTATGATCGATCATTTTGAAATCGTTCGATCACAAGTCATGACCGTAAGCATTATTCTGGTTTATGTTCAACCGCGTAGAGTGGAGAAATAAGTTGCGAAACGGTAACTTCCGTAACGTGAACGCATTTCATATACACGAAGAGTCGTTAAAGACTTGCGTTTCCGGAGTTAATCTGTTGCGAAATATAAGAGGTTTACGTCTCTTCGTTATCGCAGTACGTAAGGAAATCAATTTTCCCGTAGATCGCGATTAGATAATCGGAAGAAACGACGATTGTTACGTCGTATTAGGGAGAAATTTCTTCGCATGGAAGTAATTAATTCCGGTTCATTATACCTCTGGCCTTCGTCGAAGCGATCAAGATAATCAGCCTTCTTCTATGCGGTTCCAACGTCCCCAGTACGCGACCGACCTTTCAGCACAAAACATCGCATCGAGTAACAGACGTGATCACAGCTGCCGCGAGGTGTATTAACGCAGTTTCGATTACCGAAGAAGCTTTCGTTTTTCGAAAAGAAAAGTTCATTGTGTCTCTGTGAGTTACGCGACCGGTTTACCGTTCTTTACATAATATTATGTCTGAAGTATAAACATACATCGTTATTACGAGAGTGCAGAAGTTTTCTCGAACCAAATTGAATGTGCCTCAAAATTTTGTCGAATTAACCAGTAACTGGTTCACTGTTTATATCTCAAACGTATTTTAATCACATTGATTGCATATGGCAAAAGATTCCCAGTATCAGTTGATTTTCATTCAAAATTTGCAAAGTTCGTTGTTTGATTAGACTTTATTTTATATTGGTAAATCGCCAAGTAATGCGGCCAGTTGATTTTGGCGAATGGTCGGCGATATGACATAATTATTGAACGCGAGCAAGCTAACATGAGATAGACGCATGGAGGCGGAAATATTCTGGCATAAGTTAATTGCGTCGATTTGTGGCTCCCAAAATATGCGACGAACGTTTTCTGAATTAGCTGCAATTAGTGAGGTGAAAATGAGCTTCGAACACGGATGAAAAAATGAACAGTTAAATATAGGTCGATTACGATTTCGTAATTCTAATGATTAATCATCGGTCGGGATATGTAGAAACGAAGATAGTAAACCGGACAAACTTGTATTTGACAATATGTTTATATCGTTGAGTGAGCTGGAGCTGCGTAATTAACGCTAATACGTCACACCACCATACTTTGGTATAACGTTGAAATTTTATTCAAGAATGTTGTAGGTACATGTTCTTTATTCCGCTAATGCGAACGGGGATAGAAATTTCAACGCGAATTATCATTTAGTCAACGAAGGTACCTTACTTATACCTACATGGCATTCGACTTTTTCGATTCTGCATAATACGAACATCGATGCAATAGGTAATGAATGCATAACGCGATCTAGAAATCATCGACAAATTACTATGACCGTCAAAATTTTGCGGAGGTATCATACTCTGCGTTTTGTACAAACTATAATTGGCTATGCGCGAATCCTGGCCATAAAATTGGCAGGAAATAAATTCAAACAGAATTGATTAGTGGCGGAAATATTACTCGTTTTTTCCCACCTTCGATCACATTTTTTTTATCGCATTTTATTCCAGTTTATACGGACAAACGGATAAAATAAGCAAAAAAAAAAAAGATTCATCGAAAGTAGAAATAACGGGTTTTGATCCGACGATCCTCAATCATACTTTTGCTTATGGTCGTAGATTGTGTAGTTTCTTCAAAGTATACTACTTAGAAGTTGTTCGATAAATTTCTCATCCAATTCGAGCACATTATGCATATTACGAAGCTGCAGCCAGGCTGCAACTTATAATGCAATTGGTGTGGTAAACATTAAGAAAAACGTGTGTTTATTCCCATTTCATCAAGGTGATAGGCAACATGTGGTCTGCTCTGTGTGGCCTTCGATGAAACAGTTTCAAGCTCTGTTCGCTGAAAGCGAAATTCGATCTTATTGATAAACTCAGAACATTTGTTTTCGATTACTATACAGAGGTCTGACAATGAGTAGATGTTGTCGAGTTCGTAGAAATATTAGATCTAAACGACCCGGGATATCAGCAGGGTATGTATATAGTTCGAAGTGTTTGGCAAGAAAAATATACGGAACCATATCGCGTTTAGTTATCTTGATGAACATAACTTCCAAACTCGCTTCGGATGTAGCATTGGCATACGTGATGCACGAGGAATAGGCTCACCGGTGAGTCACCTGTTGTCGCTGCACAAATGCACATTCAAAGGTACCATATGCATGCACCGATACATAGACACGTACACGTGCCATACGACCACTTTTACGAGGAAAGCCTGGCGACCAAAAACTGCGCACTTTACGTGGACAGATAAAGAAATGCACAATGTGACGCTACACAGGATTTATACTTCTTGGCTTTTGAATATTCCTATACTTAACGTTATCGTATATTGACTATTCTTCTTCGAACTACGACACGATGCCAACTGGCTCTGCCTAGAAAATAACGATGCATAGATTCCGAACGAAAGCGATTGAAGAACGATTTTATTTTAGTTACAACTGTTCTTTTGATAACGAAACAGTTCGGCTTAAGACTTCGTCTGAACAAGATTCGTTTATGTGATGCAGAAAACCAATCGAGTCGTTGCACGAATCTGAAATAATTTTTGCTATGCAAAGAAGAGTCGATCAATTTAAGGCAAAGTACAATATTTAAACGTGTTAGACAGTTTGGCATGCATTTTACCTATTTTTTTTTTCAAATTTGGAAAACTGTATCCTCCAAGTGCTTTGATGAAATTCAGAAACTGCATCTGATAGGCTGTATTTATACGTGAGTAGTCGTCAAATCCAGATGAGTTTTCAGCAGTAATATAAAAACATAGCAAAGTTCTTTCGATTTTTATACAAACCACGGAACGATATAGGTCAAAGTTCGGAATTTGATTTTGCTCCAGAAAAGAAAAAAAAAAAAAAATCACCACCAAAATCATGCAACGATCTCATCATAGTGCGTGCAATGAATTTGATATTCGTCTCAGCAATTATGATACCGGATTAACGTCAATTTCTGAACAGTATGTTCTTGCGAATAATTATCTATTCTCCGTAGAATAGAAAAATCATAGAGTTTTTACAATCACACCGTTAATATAGATAAACAGTTGAATCAATAAGCAGAAATTATCAGCTCACATAATAATTGGCGGTGATAATGTTAAATTAATGTAAAATATTCTTGCCCCCAGTATTTCAAGGGAATGAAAGACTCGTAGAAATTCAAAGCAGCCAAAAATTTACTGACTTATCACGTGTGCAAGTACATAAGTATATTCAAGTAAATTCGCTTCCCTCTGTCATCGTAATGGAGAGCGAAGACAATTGGCTGACAAGTGATGACTTCAAGGGGACCTTCCACACTGAATATATACTGGGTGAAATGATTGGGAGGTGAGCAAAATTTATGCAATTCAGGCAATTGTCATCAAATTATCTAATAACAAAGAATAATGTTATTTTCATTTGTACTATATTTGCATGACTTGTCTTTCCTGACTAATTATTAACCATCCGGTTGTCACAGGGGTTCCGTGTCGACCGTCTATACCTGTCTGTACAAGGGAAGAAAAAAATATGCATGTAAGATAGTGCCGAAGGTAAATATATGAAAAGGAACGTGAGAATTATATTTTCTCTGATTAATTTCGACAGAATATATTTGCTCGCGAAAATCGTAGTAGACTGAAGGGTGAAAAAAATGAGGCAACATTTAACGGGTGTTTTCAGGGTGCGGTGTATCCCATGAGAATTTCTCGATGTCCTAGTTCTGTCACGAAAGCTAACTAGTCTTTCGGAGTATAATTAAGTAATAGGTAATCATATAGCTTCTTATCGTTAGATGACATCAAAGTCACCATCATTCGATCATTGAATTCCTGAAAAGGCGACCAGATAAAAATACAAGTTTAGGATATTTGAAAAATAGCTTGAGTAATCATATGTCAAATTTTCTTTTACCTAGTCCTGAGTTTTCTAAACGAAAACTTCACAAAGATATCAAAAGATTGTCTCTTCTTCTAGTCCGGATCTGTCGTAAAAACAGGTACAGACAGAGCGAGTTCAAATCTAAGTCACAGGTGATCTGAGAATAACGGGCCCTTACAAAAGCTACCCGTAATTGTTCTCCGAAAGCCTGAATTGCTGCGATGAAACTAGAATATCGAAAAATCCCCGATAAATATCCCTTTCTAAGGGATGTTTTGAAGTGTTAAAATCGCAAGCTCGATTTCGATGTATCCTATATGATTACATGAAGAAATTTATTCGATGTAGTTTGCGGTATATGCGGTCATATATTGATTCATCAACTCTGTGTAATTATCTGACTGTAGGATCGAGTGAACAAATCGGAAGTACGCACGAGGGTTGAAACCTTGCTGAAACTTCGCCACAACAATATCGTAAGTTTCCTAGATAAATTATCGATCACGTACCGTGTGTCGGATACAATAAATAAATGTAACTAGCAGACCAAAGGTCGCGTATTTAATTTATCGACTTCACCGCAGCCTCCGGTCAGGTGATTTATTAATACGACACATATAGCGGGTTCAGCAATCAAGTTTCTAATAGCGGTGCTCCATAAACCAGACAAATCAATTCACTATTACGTTTAGATGAAACTAGTAATCATATCTTCCTCGCACCGTGTATGGAAATACTTCCCCGTTAGAATATTTCAAATTTCATCCATACTGCCAAAAAACTGCATGATTATGCCAATATCTACATACAAATCAATCATTTGATCATTTAATCGTTTGATTGGCCGTGTTACAGATATCTGCAAAGATGGTTTACAATGAGAACCGGTGTTTGTTCGTGATAACAGACCTCGCGTCTGGCGGAGAACTGCTTGAGAGACTGGCATCGAGAGGAGGACATTCTGAAAGAGACGCTGCTGAAGCTGTCCGAGATGCACTTGCTGCTTTAAACGTAAGTGGCTCATGTGTTCTTCGCTTCTATTTTATACCTTCGATTTTGGATTCGGGCGTGTTTAATTATAGTACAGGATTCTGACGCTGTCTAAAAATCTAAATGCTGATAAATCGAGAATTCTGAAATTTAAAAAACGCAATAATCAGATGGAATCGAGCTCGACCCCAATTTCAATGTTTCAATGTTTCAATGGCCACGAGTTGCTTCAACTACTAGTAAGCAATTTTGAATCCGAGGACGGGGGTTGAAATTTGAAAAAAAAATTAATGAAATAAAAATATTTTTTGTCGCACTGAAAAGTTTGCGCGTTGTAGAAGTGCATCGTTAATCATAATAACCTGTCCTACATTTTGGGTCAGAACGATTATTAATATTCAAGGTGAAATAATCTCGCGCAACAAGAACAGCGTCTCATCGATACATCAAATACAATGTCAAGTCATGCCGGACGCAATTGTAAAGGTAGAACATACGTGGTCGACCAAGGCCGGTATGTGTGATTATTCAAATCCACAAAATGAGGCAAGGTTCACAATCAGTTACGTTGTCACGACCGTTACAATGATTCTACGAGTATTTTTTTTACCACTGCGAATAACGCATATCGTTCATTTTTCAATATCAACTGAAAATAGTTTTCCGCGCGAAACGAGCGTGACAACGTATCGTTATTTTCCAAATTTGTGGACTTTACTTCGTTATGGAGAAACAAGAGATCATGATCGTCATTTTCTAAACGATTTACCGTTAATAAATCCAATTGTCAATCTGAATCTTTGAATAAATTCTACACAGAATTGAATTCCATTTTTTCCCTCGACTGTTTGTGAAAGTAAGAAAATTCTGATAAAATTCTAATCGGATTCCTAATTATAAACGAGATAGTATCTTTCAGTATCTTCACGGAATGGGACTCTGGCATGGCAGTGTCCGTCCAGAAAAATTAATCTACGCAACTGAAGATGAAAACTCACGACTGTTACTGGCTGATAGAGGAATCGCAACAAACCCATTGAACAGCTATAATGCCTTGTATTGCGGTGCGTAATATCGAAAATTTATATCTCAATTCAACGCCGAAATCTTCATAAAAATCGTTGTTCGATTTCTGAAAAGTTTGATCGATATTCTTTCAGCTCCGGAAGTTTTGGATGGAAACATCCCGAGCACCGCAGCCGACATTTGGAGTTTAGGAGTGGTCATTTACATTATGTAAGTGTTTCCCGTAATTTCCATAAATTGTTAAGCATATCAATCGAATTATTTGCACGTTTGTTAAATCTGACGGATATGAAATGCAAATTTTACTTTCAACGTAGAAACTCTTGACTACCTGAACTCTTGACTTGACACTGCCTACACTCTTGTAATTGTGACATGATACCCAGTCGAATTCTGATTAAAACGTGACAATTGCTGGCCACTACTACGACGACAAATATCGCGGAAAACGCCACGTCAGAGAATCTGGGCCGGTATGCACAGCAAATAAGATATCTTGAAACTTGACGTACCAGTGTGGAATAGAAAGCAATTTACGTTTTGTCCGTAAAATCATACGCAGAATTTTTTAGATTACGCGTCAATGGAATGTATCGCATTTAATACTATGTGTTATTCAGGCTGTGTGGATTTGAACCCTTCCGGGACACGAAAGTCACGTTCTTTCCATCGCCGTACTGGGATGATATAACAACGGACGCAAAGCTGCTGATAAGACGAGTTAGTATATATCATAGCGTTCTTTAGAATCAAGACTAAGCGTCTGTCGAAATTATTTAATGATCATTTTCCAGCTAATGCAACAGGAGCCAGAGAAGAGACCAACGACACGCGACCTCCTCTTGGATCCTTGGGTAGTTGGAGAAAAGTGCAGCGAACGTCCTATGCCGAACACAGCAAAACATCTACGCGAATTCAATGCCCGAAGAAAATTCAAAGTACGTTTCGAGTCACTGTTTATTGTCACTGATGAGTGACGGTAAAATTATAAGACGAGATTTCGTTTCAGGCTGCAACACTTGTTGTAAGGGCTACTCATCGAGCAATGGCGTTCTCTCATTATAACGAAGAGCTGATTTGACTCCATATTATTACACTATATTTTATTTAGTCTTAAGAACATTTATATTCCATTAATATATGCCTTCAATGATGGTCAATTTAATTCAGCCACGTGGTGAAATAACGAGTTGAGTCGACGAGCCCATCAGCATGGAGAGAAACCGTTGCCAAGGTTATTATCTGGCTCGATAATCCTAATTTATGATCATGTACACTCGCTGATTATTTAATCAACTTCAAATAATTCAAAGTATATAATATATTTATTTCGATTTTTTTTTTGTAAATGAAACTATGATATTTGAATTTGGAAGGCGGAGTTCCAAATTAATATCTCGTAGAACACGTTTGAGACTTTGACAGAATATGACTTGTTTTAATATGAATCAGGTAAACGTACTGGAGTGGTAAAAAAAATCGATTGTTATAAAAATTTACAACACTTATTGGAATCTCCAATGCCATTTACATGGAAAGGTATATTTGAGTACATACCGCCTGTAATGTAACGATTTTGGTAGGCATGAAGACCTAGAGGCTATCCGTAACTATTTTAGTAGGATTAAACTATTTCCCGGACTGACAACTTCTGAAATAGGAGCACGCATTCCTGCAGGCTTCTAGAATAATCTAATTCAAATGAAATTTACTGGAGTGAAAATTTGTACGTCTATTTCCACGAAAAGCCTTTTTCAGAAAAAAAACCACTTGATTTGTGGACTCAGCATGTTATTGCACTCAGTGTATTGGCTCAATTAAGCCAATCGTGATACTCCGTATGACTTGCGTGATGGAAATTACCCACAATCCAGTTTTCAAACCACTTGAATCCAAAAGTACAGCGAGTTAGTTTTTACTCTTGAATTCGAAATGTGATAAAAATTGGCATAAACAAAGAAAAAGAAGCACACAGAGTTCAGAGAACATTGTATTTCGCTGAATTTTGTTTGAATTCAAAACATAGTTTGAAAAATCGACGCTCGAAACAAAATCATGATCAGCGGATGAAAATTCCCTTAGCGTATCAATCAGAATTAGCCTAATAACTTTCTTAATCACGCGGCGCCCTGGGGATAATTTCTAGCAATTCACATCGCATGCACGCAATGCAGGAAAGCAGGATCTCGGGGGCCGTTGCGTTTCCTATAGGCTGTATGCTGCATTCTATTCTGTTTCAAAGCGTTGCAACCGCCAAATATTCCTTAGCGCCTGATGCTAGGCAATAAATTTTTGTCATACACGAACGGCATGCGGGTTGCATGTAATTAGGCGCTCCGATTGTTGCGGTGAAGATAGTACGATCGCTTGACCGCGAGATGGCGAGAGCATCGACTACCACTTGCGAGGCCGCACTCGAGACCAAAGGGTTCCTTCCCTTCGTATATTTCAGAGCGTCGCAAATGAAGGATTTTGACCCGAAAAATCTCTACTCCTGATATCAGGAGAACATCTGAGCCGAGGAGGTGTGCCGAAAAACAACCCTGAAGTCAAATAAGTCAGTTCTACGATTAGATTTTGTCTTATTCTCATTTATTCCCGTTTTCATCTTTGACAGCCTATTCCATTGCTAGAATAACTGCAATAACAGTCAGCAACCACACGGGGTGTGTTTTCCGAAAGATAATTATACACGTATGATAAGTGAAGATTTTCGGTCCATCGTCCTCTTCCTTTAACCCTTCGTGGTCACACTTCCGCCACCGATCTCGGTGGTCACACTTGGGTTGATTCCACCCAGTCCATTTTCGAACCCGTATTGTGACCAATCTATCGGCCCGAAAATTCTCAAAAAATTACTGAACAACCCTTGGACATTCCAGTTTAGATGCGAACAACTTTCCTGAACGAAATCCAAGGCTAACATATTTTTTTAGAGCCCCATCCAATACCGAGAACTAGTAGATATTTATGCCGAAAGGTGGTCACTGGGTGGATTCTACCCAGTGTGACCACGGAGGGTTAACCCATAATGTATACGTATATTCAAATATTGAAATTAACTACGTCCTAGTGATTTGAAAGGAAGAAATCGATGAATTTTGGTAATGTTGTAGCAGTTCTTATATACTCAATCTTTTTTTGGTGAATTGGGAAATAGCTTTGGGTAATTTTTGGGGCATCCAGGAACGTTTTGGGTCTTGAATAAAAGAATAATTGCATTTGTATTAATAGTGTTTATGTACAATGTATACACGGAGGAACAGAGAGCTGCAGGATCTCTGGAGGCCTATAGTGTTATATAATACACGGAAATTAATTGAAATTAATGTTTCTGTTAAGACTTTGCGATCGACTATTACATTAAGGGCGAATAAAATAATTAAGGATTCAATCATTAAATCATAATATCATTTTAGATAGTACACTTTAACACATTTATAAATACAACATGTTTTTGTACAGAGTGTTGCAAACGATGCATCGCATCTTTGAGACCCGAATCGATACTAAGAAAATTCTAAACGTAAAGACATTTTCACAATTATTTGTATTGATGTTAAAATTCGTTTGAGACGTTGAATTAGAAAATTGAATGAATAGTTTGAAATTTTGAAGTAATCGTAGCGTCTTGTATTAGACTATCAAAAATTGTAGAATAATTTATAATTGTTGATGATTATAAGTTGGTCAAAGATGTGAGATCAAATTTGCGACACCATGTACATTTCCTAATCAGTGCACAGGCGTTATATTAGCTAAGTAGTTAATCTATTCAATAGATAATTAATTAAATAATTTCTAGTAGAGCTAATTTTTGTATTTGGGAAATCTCACTTCCCAGAATACACGCAGATCCATTTAACAATCAGATATTGCTTAGAATACTGACGCATACTTGCGCGCGGAACCTTAATAATAATTCATTAATCTAATCATACATAAAGTTATTAAATAGGTACAAACTTTCATATACAAGAATCAATAAGAACTGGCCGCATATAAAAACTATGATCTAAGTGATAAAGCTAAATCATTCATGTGAAAGTGGCTCTCAGACATTTTATCGTAAACCTCAATTCACTATACCCGACTTGCACTGTATAAATGTCCTACTTCATTCGATCCCCATGGAAAATGACAATGTGTTACCATTTTCACCCCACGGTCCAAGAAGTCGAAACTCACATCAGAAAGATTAAAGAATCATAAGAAATGTTCAATCCTATTTTCATTTTATTAAAAATAAAAATCTATTCAAATACGAGTTGGATCTCCAGCTTTGGTGATGAGGAAAATATAGGTGAAGAATGAGTTCTGCGTCTCTTCAAACCACGCGACTTTCGCACGGGAATAACTTTTCGTTTTTTACCGATACAAGAGATATCTCTGCACGTATATTGAGTCCCTTTGACAATTGGTCAGATCCAAGCTGACGACAGTGAGTCGAATAATAGTGAATTTCTTTTTATCTTAAACTGAAGAAGAGGAATGGAGAACTGTATAGTCAAAGAGAACCTGAACTAACAAGTTCCCAAAAAAATTTCTTCTGCCACTTTCGCTACAGGTTTACACTTCGATATAAACGTTTTGACAATAAATACGATGATTATGTGAGGTTTTTGTTTTACGCACGGGTATGAAGCCAAAAACAATTGGTCCAGATGCCAATAATCGTAAGGTTGCCGTCTCAACGGGCAGACTATTACATTATTGTTTTCTAAGCCACGTTACATTCCGGAAACCCAAAAATTCGTGCGAATGTTGATTGTCCAGTAATTTACAGTGCAATTATGCATTGCTACATAAGCCGAATTACTGTAACCACAATCACAGGCTGAGGAGATACGTCAATTAGTACGCAAACCATAATACCGCGGAATGAAATATTCGCACTAATGACTGAACGATATTCATTTTAAGATATTGCATTGCGTTGTACATGCAATTGGCAAAAATGAATGTCTCCCTCTCGAATCGAAGAAATTCGACTGATTTCACTGACTTTTCTGCAGTCATATGTAACGCGACCTATTATTATCTCTGGACAAATTGGAAATTCCTGGGCAATTAATTATAGAATTTCTAAGTCGTATGAATACAATAGATTATAAGCGTGAATCAAGCTTCGGAATCCGACTCATCCCTTGGCTGTCGCTGTTTGCTTTTCGCCCTTTTCGCCTTCGTCGCTGAGGCCTTCTTCTTCTTCGGTTTGGGAAGAATCTCGCAGCTGCATCCGCTCCGGACTTGGATGTAGTCCAACGCCCACGTGGAATCGCCCGAATTTATTCCAGCGAATGCGCGAATTTGATGCTCCTTGTGATGGTGTCTGCCATGGTCATCCGCGCCACCCTTCAAGGTGGAAGAAATTTTGAAAAATTAGCCACATGGGGTGAAGCTATAGCAAAATTGCTCCGAATGATTCGAGTATGCTTCGATTCATAAAAAGTGATTAAACTAGTGAACTAGTGATTAAAAATTCAGACATACCCCAACTCCACGGACCTCGACGATGGCATAAGAGAATGAAAACTTCTGTACGCATCGGGATTGATTGCTGAGTTTCCAGTCGACGAATCTGCAAGGTTTGTTAAGGACTTCCTTTTTGCAGGAGTATTCATAAAACCGTTGTATATTCTCCCCATCTCTATAGAGCTTGACGAACATGTCTTTCCGATTTCTCCCTCCAATCGGTTCGGTCATTTCTTCGACCGTTGGGCAGCAGTCAACTGGGCGACCCGCGTCGCCGCTCTCTTCGCGTATCACGTTCTGCATCTCGCGATACGTCATTCGCTTTGACGACGTATCACCCAACGGCACGTTCCTGAGAAACGTTACAGGCGAATTAATACGTTTCAAAATTCACATTTTTTGGGATATTTGAATGAAAATCCAAAATTCTAGTCAAACGTTAAAAAAAAAAAAAGAAGAAGAACAGACCCTTGTATATCTTAAAGCGGCAACACGCAGATGAAATTAAAATGTACTACACGATATAATATCTGGATAAATACCTACCAAGCAGAGATGTGTCCTCTGAACGGATGATCCCTGGAGCGACGTGACGTAAAGGAAGAATTCAGGTTATTCGCGGCAATAAGCCGCGGACACAGCACTGCGGTCACCCAAACCACCTGTAACGTAAAAAATGACCGTTTGATTAGGACATCACCGATGGAAATTTCATTTTTCTTTTTCGACGCTTCTTTTAGATGGTGAAATGAATCCATAGAGTGGGGTGATGATTCTTGGGTATCTTAAACTTCTGATTGTTATGTACCACATCTTGGAAAATCTACTCCTGACAATTCCTTCATTGAGGAATTCGACAGCGGTCAGACCAGACAGGCTTCCGTGTCTGTACCGATCTCCGATAGATTTATTACCAATTTAAAATGTAAATTTTATCAGGAAATCGTTAAGGCGTACGAGAAAATTCCTCAAAACGTCGCGTCGATCAGATTCCGAGTTATACCTGAATCGTGCAACGTGCTACAGCGCAATAGGAACAGACCTTGGTTCAGGATGAACGTGAGATAAAGTTCCCAGATCTCTTTGTGTGGTCCTGTTGATCTGTTTAATTTGAATACCACCTCAGTGGCAGCGGGTACTTGGATGCCGTTAATTGCATACGAACACCCTTCCGAACGATGACTTAATTAAATTTAAAGAACACTTATCTCGTATCGCTACTTCTCGGGAGAGCTTGTTGTCTTTCGTTATATCGAGAGTCACGAATCGTACCTACCCAACACGACCACATACTAACTTTTCATCGCACCGTCTCTATAGCTCTTTGAGATTTGAATATGAAATCTATCTCGATAATACGAGATCGAGAATATCGAAACCCTTGATGAAACCCCGCCATGCGTGGCCGTCGCGGTGTTTGGCGTCCCAAACTGGTCCCTAAGCCTGTATATCTTAGGCGTATGCGTCCAGGAATGCACTATACGCGCTACTTAACTTATTCCTGATACTTTACTTCATATCTATACCTGGTCATACTGATAACGGACAAACTTCGATCCTATGCACCAGTTTACTACATCTACTTAAAGCCATAGCATGCACGAAGTGGTGGTAGACATTTGATATTATACGTATATGGGCCTTTACTTAAATTTCTTCCGAAGCTACCATAAGGCACTTTACAAATCTATCATAGCTCCAGGTTGCAGCGACTTGGTTGACCAAATTTTTGCCGATTTCGTGTGAATCATGGAATAAATGTGATCTGGAGTTTATTGTAACGTAGAATTTTTCACTGATTGCCAATGACTGTATCTTGGATTTTAAACTTGCTGCAATTTCGTTAGAACAAAACTTATCGTAGACGATTAGAATCGGGTAGAGCTGATAATACGCATACTACTTTACAACGAAGATCTGGAATCTTGCCGGTATTCAGTCTCTTCAAAAGCTGAGACTTCGAAGTTTGAAAAAAGAGAGACCTAGAAGGACTGATAAATGGACATCCGTGGATAAATCTATGTGTCAAAGATTTGTTCTAGTTTGGCATGTACTGCTGTTATTCTTGTTTTATAAATCGTTGGTTACTAGCCCCGAGACCACACATTGAAATCGAGGTAGCTCAATGTGTAATCTTACGTGTGCATAGAGAATCGGATGTTATATCGACAGGTTCGATTTCAAGCTGTCGATAATGAACAGCTCAAGTTAAACTCATTAATACATGCCATAGCAGGCAAGCGTCAATTATTCCAAATCCTCTCTCAATATCGTCAGATATAAATCCAGGCATAATTAATCCGCGATATGATCTGACATTTGAATAATTATTCAAAACGTCACGTGAATCTCTTCAGCGCT
The DNA here is from genome assembly GCA_944452935.1 of Rhogogaster chlorosoma. NCBI lineage: Eukaryota > Metazoa > Arthropoda > Insecta > Hymenoptera > Tenthredinidae > Rhogogaster > Rhogogaster chlorosoma. Next base: position 29,073,744 of record OX101797.1, read on the forward strand.
CATGCAACCGTCTGGCGTTGACTCGTGTAGTTAGCAATTACAGAAACAACTACTTCCGTTATCCTATCCGGTCTTCCCAGACCACCGAATAGACGAGTGTCAAACTACGTATTTCTTATTAGTCTCGCGAGGTCGGCGAGGTAAAATCTTGAAAGACGATTATCCTCCTCGTACGATAATTAACGAGCTTTACAGCAGCTTCATGGGATCCCCTGCGACACTTTGACTAATTGCAAGTTCCACTACCCCGCTGAGTTTGAGTGAGAAATAATGGCGTGTAAAATGATAGATTAAAGAGTTGATATCCGGAATGAAGCACGGAAAATAAAAAGTGAGTTCACGTGTACTTGTCAATGTGTTCGTGATGTAATATCGGTTCGGTGCAATGCACGAGATATCGGGAATTTTTTTAATTGGGTATAGAGTTCGACGTTATCCTGACGGAACTTTCGACGCAGACATGTGATCGGCATATCTCGCTAAATCGACATCGAATTCGCGTTTTTATCGATCGCAGAAGCGTTGAAAGAAGTCTAAAAATTCGACAGATTACGAAATGGAATTATATTCAACGATTTCGAGGACATGGCGTGTTCTGTCAGTACCGAACTACCTATTCGTATCCATATTGGAACATATTTATTACCATAGGATTTATCCACCGAACGCTGTGACGTGTCGTAACGTTAAGGGATCGAGAAAGTTATCGTTTTATATACACAGAGCAGAAAGTTTACGATTGTGAAACTCAAGTGACGATTCTACTACCGTTTATTCTACCTACTATCGATGGGATTCGTTAAGCTGACGATTTGGTGAATATAGGGTGTCCTATTTCCATTTTCTGAACGAAAGAACTTTTCTACTATCAGAAATCAAATCACATTCTTTTGAAAAAAAGACTTTCGCTTCGCACTTCCATTTCTTCATTTTTGATAGAACCGCGTTCCTTTTTCCTCAGATACTGAGGTGAAGATCTATTAGATTCCTGACGATACTTAATGGACTATCATTCAATGGCACAAGCTATGAGTTACGATCTAGCTACTATTAGCTGTCAAAGTACAAGAGTAAAGTGGCCGTTTATCTTCTGTCTTTTATAGAACAACGTGATTCTTTGGAATTTCAGTAGTAGAAAAGGTGTCTGCGGATGAAGGCTGAACGATGGGACACCCTGTGTGCATTACGTATATACCACCGACCACTATAAACACGTTCATTATTTGATCACATAATAAACATACCTTCGGGTTTAGATAGTAAAAGTAGCCTACAGCCAGCAGGATTACGTTTCAACAAACAGTAAAACTTAACTTTTATATAGATTTATTTTCGCTCGTATTCTCTCGATTGCAGAAGCTATATAATTTTCTACGCCCGGATTCCTTATCGTCGTATAAATGTCGATGATTGAAGAAGAGCTGAAGAGAAGTAAGGAAGAGCTAGATATCATTCGGGAAGGAATCCGCACAAAATATGTTCATAATTTTGTGAACTTGATTCGAAAATTGAGAAATTGGTCCGCACTGGGTATATGATTCGCCGTTTCTCGAAGATATCGAAAGTACGCCACGGTCAAGAATATCGAGAGCAGATAAAGCCGGAACATCGCGATCTCCTTGTTAAATCTGTTCGAACATCGTGACGAGAGCAAGAATCGCCGATACCTCGGGTCTCGGACGCGTGAAATGCAAATATGTTGTATCTCCAGAAAGGCCGGGTCGCGTACCTTTACGACCAACGCCACTTCCCGGAGCTTGTCAGCGATTAGACAGGAATGTGCTTTCCTGGTCTCACCCGTTTCTCTCCATGGGACAAGATCAAGCGGTCGGGCAACTCGCTCCCGGATCATCTCATCCACCAGGAAGATGTCCTCCAAAGGAAGTGGAGCGCGGCGAACGTCGAGATATCATTTTTAATCGGTTTATACCGATTCACAATCCGTGCGACTGCAACTTATACATTATCGTTGATGCATCGGCATATTCCTTTTCTCTTCACGCCGTCGTTCCTTTACGGGATTTTAGCCAAATTTCATTGGAATCGTATAGAAATCATTAAACGACAAATACTCCGAAGCGAGTTTGACTGAAAGTCAGCTACTCGACTGTGATTAGCTGTATGAGCAGAGTGAGCATTGACACCTTTGGAATTTCCTCATGAAATTCATGATTTCTTTCATTTCCTTGGAATGAATAGCCAAGGAGATATAAATTTATACAAGCATCTGTGTAATGGAATGTAAAAGTATGGGTATGTATTCTTTCGCGAGCTGCAATTGTCGTAGGTTTGCCTCCTGGGCTTGAGAGATTATGTCATTCGGCGATCTCCGATTGGCTTTCACCAGAAAAATGATTAAACAACGCTAAGTCGAGAACGTGGTGAGTCCCACAATATTTACGGAGCCGTCAATGCACCGGGCGTATCATTAGCATACCTTTTGTGTATTCAGGAGAGAAGAGCCAACGGATAACGCATCACGCTTTTCATGCGAAGGTAAAGATGATTTCAACACTTCGTTTCGCCATTATATCGGACGACACCGATGTAATTCCTCTCTCCCTATACAGCGTCTCATTATTCAAGTGAGCGATCCTTTGCCAACCGTAAGAATCTTCCCGTTTTCATTCCACCCTCTTATAACAGTTTCTTCTTTCTCATTTTCTACCTATTCATATTTCTCAGCAATTGATTAGATACGTTAATGATCTTCATCAATGAGAAAGAAGCTGGAACGCATACGGTATCCCATGAAATATGTCAAACTCGTTTGGCCAACAATTAGCCAAGGATTTAGCGGCTCTCGAAATCTCCTTAATTTCAAGCTAACGAACGGGTCGATTTATTCATCGGCTGACTCGTGATCGGAAGTGAAATAAACTATCAATGAGCTAACATAAGCATGCGAAATGTATTCATCCGTCAATTAGCGCCCAGTAATTGCACAATCGGTAATTGCTCTCGGCTTATGCCTATGCCACAAGGACTAGCATCGGTTCGTAAAGTAATCGATTTTAACCCTGACCCTGCAGTTTCTCAAATTGACTACATGACTTCAGTGGTCGCAGGACTTCGGAGGATTAAAATTAAGGATATGCTGCGGAACTATATCTACGGTTTGGAACGAGACCAACGTGGGCACAGTCACGTTTTCGGTCCATAGAAAATCGATCAGAAAGTAAATCTTGAGAGTGAAGTTAATTTTGGGCTGAATATTGTAGAATGCAATAAAACGAGGTGGACAAAATTTGAGAGAATCTTATCGCTGGCTGCGAGACGCGAGAGCCGTTCGAATATGTAATGAAGAAATTTCACCCGGACAATCTATAAATATACAGTAGCGGGTATGACAAGCGGTAACTATTTAGTGCCACTTTAAGTGCCGGTAATAATAGCATTTTTTTTCTTCTTCCCACTCCGGCACACAATGAACACTACCGTTTGTACTTCTATAGTAACAACCAAGTTGCGGCAGTCGTCGTAGGACCGTTCGCGTACTATATGCTCTCTCTATTCCTCTCTAGCAGTGTCTGCGATGCCTCGAGGCTGTTTAGACAGTGAACGCTCGCCGTATGTTGTGATTGACATATATAAACATTTACTTAGTCGCGTTGCTGTGCCGTGCATGCATGCGTGCGTGCGTGCCAGCGTGCCAGCGTGCCAGCGTGCGTCTCCGGGCTTTCGTGCCTTTCGGATCTCATGAGCGCTTCAGAGCTACGCGTGTGGGGACTCGCGCACGGTGCACAAGCCATGAGATGCAGGATTGTGAGGATTCCTAGGACTGTGACGTACTTATGAATGTCCTGCGTAATTTGCTCTCGCGGTTTTCTACTCCGTGGCGAAAATTTGGTTAAATCAAGGTGCCAAATTTCTAAGGAAACACCCGAAAACTCTGATCTTAATATTTTGGCGAACTCGCGGTTTTTGAGACCGCAGAAGCTTTTGCAGTGCTCGTGAATTTGAAGTTTGGACTTTATTCAGTAGATTTTTTAACTTCCAGCTTCTCTTTTTTCAGAGAAAAAAAGGAGGGGATATCTCGAAAACAAGTTAGCGGATTATTATGATTTTGGTCCCGATCGACGCGGCTTTTGCAGACTTAGAATTCATTAGATTTTGGCTTCGATCGGTTCAGTACTTTTCGAATTATTTCAATAACAAAATTCTGAAAAATAAAGTAAAAATGATATCTTGAAAATGGATGAACGGGCTGGAATGGAAATTGGTACCCATAAGTTTTTCGGGTCGCTGATTACAAATCTAAAGTCAGATTTGCAAAATTTATGGCCTTAACCCGCTCGTTAATGGCTTATGTTCAGGTGAAAAACCATGGAAATACTTGTTCCATAGAAGCACCTGCTACGTACTGCATATGGAATCCGAAATTCAAAGATTGTTTTAAGACTAAAACAATTTTTTGCGATTCTCGTCGCCGAGCTGATCAAAGGAAGAAAAATCAGCATCCTCATCAAGGCGAGGATAGAACATACGGATTTTCATACTAACAAGCAATATTAGAAATTAGAAAACAAACAAGACCCGCAGTTATAGCACTTACATGTTCAGAGACAGCAATATATCATTCGTATAATGAAAATATGAGTATTTGCAAGACAACATATTACTTCTCTCTGCAGTCCAGGACTAGTACACAAGGTTTGTATGCACCTGACTTGCATAGCAAATATCCTCGGCAGCTGCTGCATGCCGCATGATATTATAAAGTGTTTGGAAAAGCAATTTCTCGCATATTATAATAGTCATCGGTATGTTTATTTCATCGTAGAAGTGCAAAGAAATAAATAAAATGATAATATTTATGCACAAGTTCATCGAATCAATGAAAAATTTCCGTTATATAAGATTGAATTCCTTGCTATACTTCGAAGTGTTATTTCACGTATAATCACCGTGTCAATCTTATTTAGCAGAGTAAAAACTGTGATGAGAAATTTTTTCCGACAAACATCTTGTGAAAATTTAAATTCAATTTTCTAATTTTATAGAGAGGTTTTATTAATACGTACGATTATACTTCGACCTTCTGTCAATCTGAGATTTGAATGAGAGAAACTTATCAGATCAAGAGTATTGCGTTGTAGAATTAGTCCGGTGTATAACGAGTATAATTCCACAATGAAAAAGGATTATAAAAAAGAGCTTATCTCCGTTAACAACTTCGCCAATACGTCGTCACGTAACAACGAGATTTTATTTCGTACGTAGGGAAGGGATATTTCACTTATAATTAATTGTATCAGTGGATAAAATATTGTATCAGTCAGATAATGAAAGTGTATACTAACATCTCGTCTACAATAGTCAAGCGACTAAATACATTTTAATTCTATGACCTACTTATTGGTACTTTGCAATTGGAATATCGAAAAGACAGTCCAACGACGCGTGAAATAAATTCACATATGATCTTGACACGCCGTACTTCCGATCAGACGAATAGAATTATCATAATTACCATAGGACACGATCTACGTAGCTGTAATAGCAACAAATTAACGTTACTCTTGTTCATAGAATCGTGACCACATCAATGCCATAGATCCGTAACTGAATCTCGTTTATGCAGTGAAAACCGGCTACTGATTACGTAGGGTTAAAAATTTGAGAGTTCAAAAAACTGCACAAATTTTTCGAATGCTAGAGGTTCATAGGTTTCTCATGAGCGAACAGAGATTTTTCTTGTGTGGAAATTGATCGATGATCGGTCGAAATATCCTGAAATTTTGAATATCCAGCAGTCAATGGAACCAATCCACGATTTATATGTAGTGTAATAAAATTGAAGATATAGTTCGATACCCAGCTGTATTGAGTACTCTGTATCCTGTAATTCCGTTAGAATTACAGGATTATAGATTCTTCGAGGCTAGTTTCAGGCGATAGTGGGTATTGCTTAGTCCAATTTTTCCGAGTTTTAATTGCTCGTATTTTGTAGCAATTTGCATAAGTCGGTGATTATCGGATATTAGAGCAATAACGATGACCATTAACGAGTTACACGGTGTCTATGCCAAGTAGAGGTTGACAAAAAAATTTTGCTTCATTAGGTATAGCGATTCGTTCAGATCGCTGAGGCTCGTTTCAATCCAGCGAGACCAAAGCTTATTTCTTGCAGTCCGATCGTAAGTAGTAATACGTGTAGTCGTAGATATCTGTTGCTATACAAATATACATAGATGCATGCATATCTATTGCCTACCTAAACGCCGTATACCACATTACAACGAGATCAGAAATAAACTAGCGAGAATTATGGATATGGAGTTGAACGGAATCGATTATTAGTAGCAATTTTATAATAGCTTAAATGCGCCACGCTTTGCTTTGCGAATAATCTACCAAGTGCGGAAAGATATACCCTGAAATTATCACCTCCGAAACACTGTATACGACTTTGGCAATTGAGGAACAGGGTTCGAACTTTGACCTGTGATTCATTTGGAATTCAGTTTTCCAGGAATCGGGCTCGTATCTTATTATCATCGTTAAAATTTTGCACCTCGTTTAGGTGATTTGAATCGAGAACCGAAGTAAAATCAAAAGATAAAGCAGCTTGGGAAAATGAGAGAGTAAAATATTATGAAGGTACGAAGATGAAATGAGAAGGGAAAGAGAAAAATTCAGAAAGATCCATTTCGTATAGGGAGGAAGAAGTAACGACGGAGTTATATCGTTGAGTCGAAAAGGATATCTTTGGAAGTGCCCGAAACCCCGGGGGCGAGATACACCCACGACTTAGTAAATCACTTCTAAGATACAGCGGCGCACGAATCCACCCTTCTATATATAATCCATTCGTAATATATTATTTTAAAATTGTTTTAAATTATAGGCTATGCAGCAGGGATAGCATCAGTGATAATAGAAAGGCGTTTATTCGACAGTATCATCCTACGGGACCCTCGAGTCGGTGCAATGCACTTTAGGGACTTTAGACTGCAGCGTGTATGCAAATTTGACAAAGCAGGAGGTGCAAATTAAAGTGCTTTAATCCACACTGTTATCTCTTCGCATCATGTCTTGTTATCTCTTCTTTTCTACACCCGTCATTAGATTATAACGTGATTGTTATTCTAGGGGAGAAAAAGACGTGATTTATTCCCAATTTTTTACGACTTTGATTAACGTTAGAAATTTTGAGTGTCATTTATCATTGCCGATTCCAAATCTGGTGGGAAAATATTACGATCAAAAATTGTACAGTCGTTGTGACAGAGTTTACAATTATACAATTTCGAATTTGCGCCAAGTTTTGATTCATAGAATATTAGAGGCTGCTCAATTTCCTAACAGTCATAAATGAATCATAAATGAGTCCAAAGTCCTCAGAGTCATTCACAAGTCATTGTCCATAAATCAAGATCCATCATTGTTAATATGATTTTTGAATAACAGTTTGTGATAATATCAGGTCATCAAATCATTTGTCATTTGGACCTGACGTATGCCTACTCATACTATACATGCAACATCGTGCAACTAAAATTTGATCATGATTTTATAATCATATGATTTTAGCGAAATGTTAATTCCGTTTCTGCGCGCTGATTTTTTTGCAATCGAATTTTTTTCCAATTTATTTAACATTATAGTAATTAATTAAAAGCTTAGTATATTTTTAACGAGCGATAACTTCTGTCAAACCAGTTACTGAGTATGTGAGATGCAGATGAATTTTTTCAACATATTTATAATTAAATGATTCCGTAGGAGTCCAGCCTCGATATCCATTACGGGGTTGTACACGATCGAACGAAAGAAGAGGCTCAGGTATGTTTCAAAGATTACGTGCCTAAAAAACTATTCTTTTCAGATTTCAATTAATTTCTTATATATAGTGGATATAAGCAACTAATGCAATTATAATAAGCGTTTTTCAAGCGTTGTATAATCAGCAAAAGGCTTACAGAAAATTTCTACGAAAAATCTACCACGATTCTCTGGACTTGTACGTTGTCCATAAAGAATATTAAACTAATCATAAAGGGGTAGTAAAAACTACCGTTCGAATTTACATGAAATGAGCAATACACTCAATAGACGACTTATGCTCGTAAAATTATTATTAGTCGCGTATGCAAATACTATGTTATGCATTCGTGCTAGTTTTCGCGAATTCCAATAAAACTAGGCGATGCAGGCTGCTATGACTTCCGCAGTTCTGAGACTCGTAAAATTAACGAATGCACCTATAATAGCGTCGTTCAGGTCGCGAAAGTAGACGCAAGCTCAGGGCTGAATCAAAATTTGACAAAATTTTCGCGAATCCCTAATTCCCACGTAAACTTCATTTATTACAACAATTTTTAGTTTCCAATTATAGAGTCGATAATTTCCTCAAGGAACTGTAATATCAGTGCTAAATTCCCTGAAGGAAGATATTTGCCGGTATCTCAAATTTCCGGTGTTTACGGAATCTGATATTTTCCGCCACGTGGACGGAATTTCAAGATTCGGTTTTCAACTGGTAATTAGTTTCCTCTAATCGACCTCCTTTAGCGATAATTCCAAGGCTGGTCACAGAAGGAAATCGCGCACGATATCTGATTCTATATACTTTTGCGAAATTACTCGGCAATTTGTTGGTACGCCCAACACACCATGTCGGAATCGGTAAGATACGATCATTTAAATGGTCAACGTTTTAAATTTATCAGAGCGAATGATATTTAATTCGTTTTTTGTTTTTATTTATTTATTTCTTTTTTTCTCAACCGACTACGTTCTTGGCATCTTACATCGCCTGGATCCTCGACGATGCGATCTTCACGTAATCCCTGCAAATTACCCACTTTTCATAGCAGTCTCGATGATGGCGGTCGCCTAACGCATTAAGCGGATTATTTATTGGAAATATTGGCGCCGGCTAATAATTAGCATATTAATATACCTCGGTTGAATTCACGCCACTCGACTAAAAGAAAACGTGACGATCCGGCGATCCGCATTATTATTAAATTATCTACAGTTAGCAAGCGGTCGCGAGTCAATGTTGGTCCAGAGTACTCAATATAAGGTATGCTAATACCTATACATATACCTGACTGTCAATAATTATCATTGATCAATATCTTGGGCATACGTCCAATCACTCATGATACTACATTGACATATGTAACACATATTATCTAGATAGCCAAGGTATGCCTTACCGATAGATACTTATCTATACCAAGATTGCGAGTCGTTCGAAATTTTACCACTTTCGTTTCCTACGGATGAATATATTTACAAGCTCGAAAATCTCCTCATTTTTCAAAGTAATTGATTAATGAAATGAATATCGTTCTCCAATCGATGACAGACATCCTGAGTTTGCATCACTCAGAAAAGTGATGACACCCTTTCAGGAATTACGTCAATCTAAAGCGGAGTCGCGGAAGAAAAAAAAACGCGTATACCCTAATTATCTATTTGAAAAACAAGCTAAACATATTCAAGATGCACTATATGGTGCAAGTTACAGCATCTTCCCCTATTTTTCGTCAGATATCTGACCATTTTTATATATAAGAGGAAATGCAGAGATGAATTTTACAGAAAGCAGATTCAGACACGAGTTTGAAGTTATTCGAAGATACCTGGTTGTTTCTCGTTTTACATGATATTAAATTTTACGGTATGTATAACAGTTACATGTAATGTAGTCATATGTGCTTCTGTTTTCCCCCGCAAGACATTTACATATCTGTATCTCGCCACTGGATCTTTGAATTGTTTAAGAGTTTGCGTTGACGCAGTTGATTGTAAGCCATGTTACATCGAGTGAGTTGCAATTTGTGAGCCTACTGAATGCAAGAACGGCTCGAGAATCTCATTTGCAAACGACTTGTACAGAAGTGGCTTAAGCCACACTTGAACTCCTGCATTCTAATTAGAATAGCATTGTTCGAGGCGTGATTATGCATTCTTGTAAAATATACTTATATATATCCCATCTATAGAAGGTATCTCTGGAAGACCAAAACATTTTAATGCCATCAATTAACTTTTTTGTAATTACCGAAATACCGGAGTGGCCATAAGCCAAGAATTTGAGGCGTGGGCGATGACAGAAATTAGAAATCATAATTATACTCGCCTTGTTCGTCGGGACTCTGAGACAACGAATAGAAGGATAGAGGAATACCGTGTCGCGTCAGTTAGGTGGTGCAAGGTTTGGATGATAAATTTCAACAAATTTCCGTCAGTTATCCTCCCCGTAAACGACCTTATATTTATGTAGGTACATAGACGTCGTGTTATGTCACTGAACTTTCACGCTCGTTGCTTGTAACTCGGTTCACCGGCGAGGAATTGAGTTTTACATTACACTTTTCTCGAAAAGATGAGAAAATCTGACGAAGTCTCGGACGCCCAGGGGAGCGTCTAACGTCGTAAGGACTAAAGTTTATCTGTTTGCTCTTGACAGGGTGAATGAAACCTGGAATCTACAGCTCTATTCTGCCTCGAGTTCATCGCAACAAGGATCACTTTACAACACGCTAATAATACGCTCAGCAGGAGGGATTTGTGCTTGTTATCTGACTAGGTTGCACGGTAATGCATAATTATCATTTTAATATTCATATCCCAGTACAATACTCGATCGATCTTTTGCATAGATCTATTCAATCATCCGCTTCGATTCACACGTTTATATAGCGTTAATCAGATCATACGTCGTAATGACAATGACGATTGGTAATGAGCTAATAACTGATAATTAATATCTAAAGGCCTTAAAATGGTAGACTATCGCTGTCCCTTGGTTGACCCTACCAACAGCAAACTAACGTTGCGTAAGATATTTTCTCTAAATTATACATACCGAAAGTGACAGATATACTAACCACACGAACTACACAAGCATATGCCATGCGCTTCGCCTAGGTCCTACAGGCTTGAATTAACTTTTAGACTTCCATCTCTTAGTCAAGTGTAAGTATATGTATGTCAAATCGGAATAGGTTTTTTTTTCTTCTCCTTCTTTGGCTCTTTCTTCTTTTTTTCTTTTTTCTTTCTTTTTTTTTTTTTGTCTTCTTCTTTTTTATATAAAACTTTGAAACGTAACACGTGTGTTACATGTGACTTTTGACTCTGGGTAATGCCGATTACCTCTCGGTTAGACAAAATTTCAACATTAGTTACCGGCCAAACGCACGATGCGCCGGAAATCCTGTCGATGTTGTATCTTTTTAATTTCGTCATTTATTCAATATCTATAACTTCTATTTCGTTCAGCTTTTTCATTCAGAATGTATTCATCGATCGCATCGTTCGCGGTAACGAAGCTAGGGCTCTGAACTCCGAAGGATGGATGAAATCCTGTGGTTTCTTCAAACTCAGAAGATGTCGGGATACTTTGAGAGACGACGAATAGAACTTGAGGAAAGGAAACAAGCATCGAGACAAAACTTACCGCGAGAAAGGCGCTAAGAGCTTCAATTCGCATAGTAGCTGGCCAGGCCAGCGGGGAGGCCGTAGATCCCAAGCCTCAGCTCGTCGTTGACTATGCAGCTAAATTTCAATTCCTTCTGTAAATCCTCGTGCCCGCGGGGCGTCCCTCGACTCAGCTCCTTGGATAAGGCCGACGATCCAGGTCTCCTGGCTCCACGTCGACACGGCGCGCTCCTGCCTGGCGATCCCCTGACATGGCTAGCACGCCAACCTGGAAGAAGTGCAAGAATTCACGAATTAAGGGTAGCTTCAGGTAAGTTCTACGGACAAATCCTCTTCCCGGAAGAGAGAATCTCTTTTTCATACAAGTGAATTTATCGGGCAAGACGAGCCAGCGTTATTTTAGCAACTGTCTTCAACTGAGGAGAGGCTCCACATCTTTCGAACGCGTAATCCACGCGGAAAGACCGAAAAAACCGAGAGAAACATATTTCTAATTTTTTCCAAATATAAATCCTCTCTTTGTTATGAATCTTCCTCAAAATCTTTAGAGAGTTTGAAATTTGAACGAATACCGGTACAGATTGATGGAGAGATTATTTGGTCTCGTACCTTTCATTGCTGTTCACCATTTGGTACCTACGACATTTACATTACTGAGATAAATGTGTTGAATGGATGAGAAAATATGGTTAAAAAAAACTTGGGAAACTGATCTATATGCGGATATGGTATATCGTTTATATTTGTAGCATAAATAGTTGCGAGTAGTTGACGCAAACGAGGCACACGTTATGGGAACCGGCACCCGGGGCACTTTAGGAAGATAAGATCCTTCGCGAATTTCGATTATCATCACACAAAAATGTCACTAGCTGGAAAAGTAGGCGCACTGCATAGAACTGATTCGAATCGGCGTGGTCAATCGCTAATATGCCGATAACGCGAGGCATCCACTACGGCATGTCGCGATCGACTGAACCGAGCTTTGTGATCAATCGATAAAAAGTCAAGTTAAAGGCGGTGGTTAAAGTTATCGTAAAAACGGAAGTTCCGCAACGAACTTCTATATCTTATCGTACCCACGCGTAAGTATATACTACACGTGCGTGTGTGTTTCACGGCTTTACGAACAATTTGCGGAATGGAAAAAAAGGTATTTTCGATTGAAACCGTTACACCTTCAATAAGCTATAAGGTACTGATTATAAACGTCATCGACTCGCGTCCGTTTCCTATTTTCCTGGTAATTACCGCGTTAAGGTAAAGTCCAAAGGCCAAAGGCGCGCCCACGTGGCGCCTATATGTTTCATTTAAACTGATCGAGCCGGCTTAACGTTGACTTATTTTCAAGAAATCGATAACATATGAAAAATTTGATTTAGCTATCAGTTAAGGACAGGGGGGAGGAAGGAGATGAATTTTGCGCCTTTGATAGAGTGATTTATCGATTGGGAAATCAGTTGAGGAATTTTGTTGATTTTTTTTTTTTTTTCTTTTCGCGCCCACCTTTGACCAGGACTCCACGCATTTATGAGTTATAATCACCGTGATGGTAATTAGAAGATATGCTATATGAATCGTTGATTCGCTGTAGATCGCGAATCCCGCCATGTGGGACGCGGTATCACGTGATGATAACGAGACCCAGGTGACTATTCAGATCACGTGGAATTCGATTGGTCGAAAAACAAGGCGGGGAAAGAAATTCGTCTCGGGGTTATATCTTGATGACATTTATGACTATGATCCCATGTTCATAAGAATAATAATAATAATAAATAAATAAAAAAGAAGGATTCTATAAGCCTACCTAATTTTGCAAGAAAATATTACAACTGATTATGAAATAAAAAAAAATTTTATGATCTTGTTAATGATTTTTTATCGTCTATATCACCTGCGACGCAGCGCGGTAGGTATTTAATTTTGATCGTAAAGCAAAGACGTGGCGTACGGGGATTAACGATAAAAGAAAAAAATTCGATTATATCCAAAAACGGTAGGAGGCGAAACGCGTATTCCAATTACGCATAACAGGACGACGCAGTATACTCGTGCCTTTCAAGTTTCTTGTGCCGTTACTAATTGTGCCGCGGTTACCCGTGTTATCCTTTCCTGCAATCCGGGCGACGCCTTTGCTCGAAAGCCGCGGGGATATCCTTGATTATAAACTCGGCGGATGAAGGTGTATCTTATCATCATCGATCGAAAATTCTAGTCCCAATATAGAAACGCGAAACGTAATCAAATATTCCACCGCGGTCATCGCTGCGAGATACGCACATGATGAAACCTACATTGTCCGCGATAACTGATCGTTCAATTCTATTTGATTGAACTGTAATGAGTCTGATGACTGGCCAATACACCGCAGGTCAATATTATTTAAAGAAAAAACTGAATTTCAATCAAAACCTTTTATTACAGTCGCATATTTGCGGATAAGATTGCAAACGCATCAGGCTTTAAGTATTTAGATATTAAGGGAATGAGATAAGGATCTCAGACTCAAGTTTTAATTAATTATAACGCGGGTCGAATCAAGCATCAGACTCGAACTAGTGAATGGTAGAAACGACAGCTGATTGCAATTGTAGTTTAACATGAAGAAAAATCTGGAAGGATTTCGACGTTCAGAACGTGAATAAAGTCCCAAAATTTTACGCTGGTACAATCTGGAGATCAAATCTTCGTAGACCGGAAGAGCTTTCTACTCATTCGATGTCTAGCTGCACAAATTGAACTCGCAATTCTTGAAAATGGCTCTAGATTTTCACGCAACGGATAATTCAACTTGGGTAATGAGGAGATACCTGCGGAACTTCAATACGTGGGTATTCACCGATTAGTCAATAGGATTTATTGCACTGCAACGATTCTGACGAGCCTACTAATACGTCGTATTTGTCGTGTGGATGCATCGAGTCACTTTATCAACGGCGTCTGATAAGATCGGTGGCTCGCGTAGTCGCAGCTTATACCTATACGTATATGTGGCGCCAATGATCCACTGTGTCATTATCTTATTATTATTAATTTTCTCGTTAATTGCTACACGTCCACACGCCTCGTCGTCGACAGGGCAACGAATCGTAATTGTTTTCAATAGTTATCAAGAAATATATTCATGAGTTTGTAAGGAGAAATTTTGACGAATGGAATGAAACCGTTGATGAACTTTTTTCAAGATTCGCGAATGGTTATTTATAACGAGCGAACTGGTGAGTGCGGAATTTCACGGAGTTAATGTGATCTTGGGAAATTTGAACTTCGAACAATTTATACGACGTTCTTCAACGTCTGCGTTGCATAAATCATGTGTGGTTCTTCCGACAATGAGATTTGAGCCACTTGACAGTTTTACAACTCAATCTCGCTGCACCGCCATCGACCCTCGTCAATCTTGGACTCGAACCTTGCGTGTGCATTCCAAAGTTGAGTTAAACGAAAGAGTTGAATAACAAAAAGGAAAGGAGAACAGGGAGGAAATTACACATTCATTACGTCGACTGCGCAATGGAAAAACCTTTCTGTAATTAGACTTACGAATATTTTACTCAAGAAGAAATCTCGACACTGAAATCTGTGCCAGGAAATCAATTACTCCAAAGCCAAAAGCAGCTGAAAGCAGATATTGGTATTGGTATCTCGTCGTTGATGGAGACAGTGACAATGTTTTATGGTTCAAAGAAGACCGCCAGCTCTTGACATGTACCAATACAGGTAGACGAGCTATGCATACATATTCGGTTCATACATCGTTAATTACTGTCCCAGCTGAGCAAACGACTCCCAGCATTGAGTATCGCGTTGAGGTAGGTTCATCGATTTATCGCAATTTGACCTAGAATGATTTTTTATTCTGACCTGATAAGTCTGAATTTAGTGTAAATTTTATGCAGAAGAAATTCTTATTGGTAAAGAATGTGAGTGGATCGAAGGCAGTCAGGTGGATTGAACCCGATTGAACCTCATTGAACCTGATTTGCGATAAAATCCTCCAGTACGTTGTAGTTTCCGTAGTTGCTATCCTTAGACCGACATTACTCCTCCCGCAAATTACTCTCCAGCACCTGGACAAGGCAATCTGTGAATCAAATTGCTTCTCACCTGCATGGCTGTACGGGAACTAGAATCAACTCTGAGCAGGCATTATCTCCTCGTGGTAAGAAGTTAACTTCATACAGGTAATTCCGGGAATACTTAAGGCCTGCATTAAAGGGATGCATGTGAAATTTATCGGTGCAACAGCCAACGTCTCGTGACTCGAGTGAAAGTGTAATGAAACGCAATGAAAATAAAAAACGATGGAATTACTTAGTCAGTGGGTTCCATCGATGAGGCTGACTCACTGAAGCTCATGGTGTGACTATCGTCCCAGTTCTTGTTCAAAGGAGGATTGAATCCCTAAATACATTCGTTGAGTAAGTTATACCGGGCGAGAATCTTGCGTATAAATGAACTAGAACGAAGCGTAACGAATTCTTGTTCAAGGCAGGGAAAGCTCGGTGTGTGTGTTTAACGTGAAACGAGTAAATGCGGCGGAGGTGAATCTGTGGCGGGATAGCTGGCTTCCAGGATTTCTTTAAACCGGAATCATTTAATACGCAATAAACGCGAGATCTCCGCTTTGTCGGGTAGCTTTAATTAGTTACTGGTTTCGGAACCAGTCAACCACTCCCCGTTCCACCAATATGGCGTATAGCATCGCATCGGCATTACCTTTGCCGCCGTAGCTGGCCAAGCTTCATTCACAAGCAACATCGTGAATGAATTTCATTCGAGCGGAATAAAATTTTACGTGGAATGTTCAATCGGAGGTAACGATTGGTAGTCCCTCGATCGTTCGATCCACCGTCCTCGATCATCGGCGTGAATCGCTTCAGGCAAACTTGAAATAATTGTCATCATTAAATATTTGACTCTTGTCTAAAAAATGTTAAACTCGTATACGGGATCGTAAAAGGTCATGCCTGACTCAATGACGCGATTCAATTTATTCAAACATTTTTTACGTCTATTTGTTGTCTCTATGAGCTGCAGTATCCTTTATAATCAAACTGGCATTTTGACATGCTGTAATCATTTCAGCTGGAGACGGTGATCTTGATTTCACACTTTTATCCGATCCCTCCAATTTCAGGGCGCGATATTGCGGTAGGTACTTAAAGCGTATAAAATACTTTGACAGATTTTAACGAACCAATTATAAAAATGAACAAGGCGCAGAATTTTTCGAGTATAAAAGTGATTAAGAAAAAAAAAAACGTGAGTAACATTCGGCACAGAATTGACTCGCTATTTTTTCTCCTGGTGACCCAAGGATATTATGGCTGATTCTCACTCTGAGTAAAGCGCGATATTTATTACCAAGAACCGGCAAGTTTTCGTCGGGATTTTTAACGCGGTAGAAACGTGATTAAAAGAAGCTAGTCATTACGTATTGAGGATGCAAAGTTGTTTCCCTCGCATCGCATAGCGCGTCCAAAGAATGGCATGCGTCAAAATTAAGATCGTCTGCAAGAGATCGTATCTCATAGAATACTCAGGATAATCGAGATGGGAAATTTCTATGCGATGATAAAATAAATCCGTGCCGCTCTGACGAGCAATCCAATCAATTCACTTTATGATTTTTTCGGAGTATAGATCTTTACGACTGACTCTCCTTCGATGCCACTGAGATTCAGGATCTGAGAACGCCGAAAGCTTGAAAGAAATACACCTACCTCTTCCTTACGTCTATCACCGTGGACACGATTGCTTGTATAAGTACGTGTCACACTTGGGTGTGAAAAAGAGTTTTTTTAAATACGTAGGTCCTTTCAGTTCAGTTCAGGGAGATTGTGAACCTCGCGTCCTTCGTATTTCTGATTCCGAAAATTTGTCGTTTCTAATCAGCTAGCAATAAGAAGAATTGAGACGTGATCTACGATGCGAGTCATATTTATGATTCGCGATTCCCAACTAGGTTGACAATTATTACTTGTCGAAGAGACATTTATCGTAGAGTTTCTATTCGCGAAATGCCATTCATAATTCCCAACCTTTTACTTACGCTCCAACAATTTCGAATTACACATCGCTGCCTGCGAAAGTAAGAAAACAGACGATCAATCATTCAATAGCAACAAAGCTGACTTACCCCATCGACAATTAAAATGATTATACAGCCTCCGTATAGCGGCGACGTGCAACGTGAGATTCCTAATTTACGATCGCGCCCACGCGACTGCATCTAAATATATTACACCAGTAGATAAATATGCCAGCTAATCGCTCACTCCCGCAGAGAGACTGATCTATGGTACACGTGTACAACTATTCGCTTATTTGCTACCTGGTATGAGCAGCTTGAATGAAATTAACGAAACTCGTATCGATACGAAATACGACATCCGATGCTAGAAACCAAGCAACCCCTTTGATGAGATCTAAAACGAAGTCAAGAAAAGGCAATGAGCGTATTCTGAGAGGCTGATCTAAGCTGCTCAAGAAAAAAAAGGTTTCATTGCGAAAAGAGTAGAACTGCGGAAACCCCAAACTGCTTTTGGTGAACTGAAAACCAGGCAAAACCAGAAGCAGATAAGTTATTCCGAAGTTGGGATGGACGAATCGTGATCTTTTGCTCGGTTATTCCAGGCGAGCTGTTACCTCCAAGTACATAAATACATAGGCTGTATAAAGAATAGCACTTGTCGGTTCTTAGGTCTGGAATATGGCTGAGGTACGTGCTACTCGTGAATTAAGCGGTCCTCGTAAAATCCTTGCCGGACGTTTCTTGCACTGATCACGTGAACAGACGGAGGTGTAGTAAGGTTCGTCTACAGGATAAACGGGAACTTTTCTCTCCTCGTAATCTTGGCCTGCACTGGGTAAGATCTCGTCAACTTATCTTAAGCACCGGCTAGTCGCGGGCCGAGCGTCGGGATCTAATTGAGTTGCCAGTCTCTGCAATCTAAACTGCCAAGATCGACTGTAATATCTGGAATGTCGTTATCTCAAAACACTCTCGGACCTCACGACCGGCACTTTGTAAAGTGTTAATTCAAATGCAAATCGGTTATCATACAAGCGCGACAGTGTGCAACCATACGGACGAGGACTTATCGCTGGACTTGACTAAAAATCTTCATTTTTAACAATCGGCTAGACTAGGCAATCGGCTAACAATTTTAACAGTCGAATATCGAATGTCATTCGTATACAGGAATCTTATTAGCTGTCGGGTAACTTACTGTCAGATATCGGATGACATTAATTTTAATAGACAAATTTTTTACCAAGTTATGCATGACGTTTGTTGTTTTTCATCAAAGACCGTGGGATCTTTGATTCGTCGTTTTCTGGTTATCCCATGAAATACTGGTATTTCAATTCGAATGAAGGTATGGTAAGGACTTTTTGTTTACTGTCGAAGAGCGATATCTCGAGATCAATGCTTGAGGGTATCTTGAGCCCAGAATCTGAAATTCCAGGACTACTGTAATCCTCATTTTGCCACCGACATCGCTTCGCCTTGTCTTGGAGGCTTGGCACTGTCGGTGATAATCCGGAGAAACAACCACAAATCCCTCGACCGTAAGACTGATGGTGTGTCCTGTGGGAGCCTTAGGGTTCCTATCCGAATGTTAGCGGCCACCAACAGGCGATAACTAATGCGGCCGCGTGAGAAACCTCATAGACAAATTTATCGTCTAGTAAACGCTGAAAGTTTTCTCATAGTTTTTCAATTTTCTTTTTCGTTTCGTTTCCTTTGAGCACTGCTCTGATTTTCTTCACTTTTTATTGTCCACCGAGGTTCACCTCGATCCGCATTTCTCTATCTATCTGAACAAATGCAATCAATAAGCAATTTTACAATACTTGAGCTAGTCGGAACTCAATCGATCGGTGCAGGAAAATCTCTACGGTATAACAAACGTTTCTGAAAACAACAGTAGTAACATGATAGTGGGAGTGCAGGGACGTGTCGCGGACTGAAATCCGTGTAAAACGAAGAAAAAAAAGAATTGGTGAGAAAATAAGAAGAGCGTAGCGTTTCATTTGCATGACTATACCGGTATAATATCCACGAGGGACATTCGTTAACGAGTGAGCAAACAAACAGACAATCTCGAGTGTCGAGATACCCGCACTTTTCATGCCATTCTGTATATCATTCTCACGATATTGTGACACTTCTCTACTCTCTCTCTTACTCTCTCACTCTCTCTCACCCCACCGGTAAGCATTTCTCTCAGTCTACTCCTCTAAGTATTCTTATATTCCATGCTTTTTCCTCATACTGCAGGGATGGCAACGAAATGTCATCGAGATCTCGTCGTTTTACCGGCACTCGTACACTCGAATGATCCAGGGTAGCGTAAACATTTGAAACGTAATTCCCAGGGTAAACAATATGGTGTTCAAAACCGTTCACAAAATCTCCCTGTATCTTGTGCCGTATAATGTATATATATATGGGAACGTAAACATCATCGACGGTAACCGCAGCCACCAATTGACTCATTGATGAGACCTGTTGAACGTCAATATCTAAGTAAATATCGACACCTTAGTCAACTATTCGATCCTCGGTTACACGTGAGAATAATCTGATTTTAAATAGAAAAAGGAAGACGTCGCTGGCGCCAAGTATTTCGCTTTACTTCAACTGCAAACTTTGGTATCGACACTCGTAACAGTATATTACAAAAACCAATCCAAACGAAGTAGGTACGTTGGAAATAGAATTTTCGCAAGACTGGATAGTCACCAGTGATATAATCTTTATGAATTGTTACAACACTATCGTCTATCATCTGATCATTCATTGTGAGGATGATATCTAGAAATCAGCACCCTCTCCAAGTTGTTACGCGAAGATGTGACGTCCTGAATGAATTTGTACATTTTGATGGGAAATTCGAAGCATAAAATTTGGGGAAATTGTGTAATAATCAACAACTAGTTGCGACAGATGAATCAATCCTCCGCAAAAAAATAAATCAGTTACGAATCGAGTGCTTTCATGATTTATCTGATTGAATCGAGCGCCAGACTATTTTTGAAAACAGCTACGTAATTGGGCACAATAAATTCTTGCCTTATCATCGGTTATCGTTCATATAACATTTCTCAAATCTAAAGCCAAAAGATTACCTTTGTTCGTGTATTCGACTCTGAGCGAGTCTACGATCAAAAACAAAAATTCGCACTCCAAAAAGTGCGAATTCTATAGAAATGTAAACTTCTCATCGCGCTTTTAGCTCAATCTCGTTATCCACTTTACTCGTTGATTAAATCGACGTTTTAGAGTCGTGATAACATATTTATTTCGCCTTTTCATTCCAGTACGATTCTACCCATAGATGTAAAACGTATGAAAATGGATTCGAACAGAGTGGAAGACAGGGCGAAGGATAATCGGGCCGATGTTATCAGATCTTTGAAAAGTGCCAACGGATGAAAGGTATTGTACTAGTTTATCGAGCACGTATAAGTGATAAGAATAAATCTAAATGAATTATACAAATATATGAGCCAGCTGTAAAATATCGATAATCGAATACGGTGAGATCTCTGAGAGTATCGTACTCCGGAGCAAGATCTATGAAGTCTGAGAGTGACAACAGCTAAATAACCGGTAAAACCAATTTGTTTGTGATATCTGACAGCTGTCGAACCTATCGTCAGCTTCGACGGCTCAGCATTTTTTCCAGACATGTGGCAGACGATTCTGACTCGAATCAATATCGGTGTTAATTTTCTTACGGTCTGGTTCTCCGCCGAGAATTTATGGTCAATATATTAACTTTCGGGGTTTTAAATATCTGACGGTGAGATACTACACGTAGATTTACTTGCAAGCCAATACTAACAGTGTGACTCCCTTGTGATTAAATTTTCTAAGAGATAGAACCGCGACGCGTTTCGTAACCCGTAATCAATTGCAAAATCGCGATTCACAGCCTTCTGCATTCTGATTGTAGGAGATACCTAGTACGACTCTATTTGCCATCCCATTTGCCTGTTCGTTTGATTTATGAAAGTTATTTTCAATGGAGAGTTACTTTTCAATAAACTTTATATGATTGCGAATCGTGACCTCGTTATGAAGAGTTTATATCGCTTCGAGGAATCTGCACAGAATCGCAGGGGGAACTCCATAGATAAAACTAAGTCCTCTAAAGTCTAAAGTTCTCGGAATATCCACCAGTCGAGTGAACAGACCACTCTTCTGACTTGGTTGAGTATCGTAAGATCGATGCTCTCATCGTGAGATAAGACATCGTTTGTGTTTTTCATGCTATATGCTCGTGACGTATCCGCGGTGGATCTAAGCTCGTGATTGAGTGAAGGAGACAAGCGTGTGTGCAATAAATTTCAGAACGAGCCTCACCATGGTCCGAATATAGATTCTAAAGCACACGTGACGAATCTAATTCCAAGCTGGAGAGTGATAGATCGGCTATTTCGCATGAACTTATATAGCAGCAGAGCCGCCAGCTCGTGCTAATCGTGTCTGTCTAACAACGCATGGAAGATCTTTGTATGACACCGCGAAGGAATGCCGTTACCCCTTTATCTTAATCTGTTTTATCTTTGCCGAGAACTGAAGTATGTATATATATAACGCCAGTCTATACAATCAGGGTAGATTTCCTAAACGGATTCCATCTGCGTGTCGCGCTATGCCAGAACCATGTAACAATTTAGAAGGTGAACTAAAGTGGAAGCCGCTTTCTGCAGAGTATTCTATAACAGGAAGAAAAACATGGGTCACACGGGCAGGTATATACATTACAAGACTGACGATGACGACGTGGACCACAGGCTCTTCGAAGATGAAGATCACTGCTAACAGGCAAAAAGAAAGGATCCGAATAAACGCGAGTTTCTTAGATGGCGCAAAATCTACTTAACGTAAAACACAAGCAGGAGCGAAGCGAACGAAACAGGGATAAAAGAATATTTCTCAATTAAAACCAGCCCCCAGGCTAACTATATAACACACAGGCATGCTTCTTTGGTCTCGTGATACAGAACCACGTGCTTAATTGGTAAACATTGACAGCTGTAACTCTAACGTGTAATTAGATCTTTAAAATTCCATGTTTTTTACTGGTAAGAGCCAATTGCCTTCTGACTCTTACTACGAAGGCATTTAAACGTCACTCGTCTCTCGTCTCTCATCTCTCATCTCTCGTCTCTCATTTGACTGCAATGAATTTCTCAATTTCCGGGTCTTCCGTGCAAAAGCCCCGAAGGTCTAACCGCCGCGATAGAACCAACTCGCCGCGCGGTGGGTCCGAGCTGCGTTAGTATCGTTTTTAATTTTCGATGCAAATTATGCTTGGCAGTTGCGGAGAGCCAAGCAGAGCAATTAAATTACAATTTTACGGTTTAACGTCCCATAAACCCGTGCGGCGGTCCTCCAGAGAAGAGGGCGCAGTTTTATCACTCTAGCCTTTCCCACTTGTACCTCTTACGTCACTCTTAATCCCATTACGAATAAGCAATGGTCTTCGCGTGGCCCCCTTTGATCCCGTAAAAATCTTCCGTCAGATTTTATCTCGCCGAATTTAATAACCTACTAGGTGTCTGCGATACCTTTCCCCTTCACTCCCTGCAGAGATTCATTGTTCGGTAGTACTGCACCGTGTCAATACCCTCGTCAATATTTCAACCTAAACGTATAAGCCCTTCAGACACCGAAGGCCCATTACTTTTCGTTCTTTTAACGGTGGTCTATGTGTGGTATACATGCAATTGAAAACTAGTTCAAAAGGACCTCAGATCTCATGCAGATTTCCACCCGTGTTACAAATTCGGCAAGCCTTTCCGCGTATCTTTGAATATTGATATCAGTTGTCAAAATGATGTACAGCGACATGCAGTATTAATTTATCAGCGATACAAAGACGAGACTTGAAGTACCAATTATACGTCTCTCGGGGAAAATATTGCCAGTGCCAGCTGCGAGGGACACTAATCACAAATGTCGAGACTCGGTGGCTACTATTAACAGAATTGAAGGAAATTTCCTAGCGTTGACAAGACTAGCTACATACGCAAACGTATTGCTTTCGCAAACCTATGCTGCAGGCTACTCGGCTTATTGTTAGACAGGAACTAGCAGTCGCATTCGACGTAACCAGAGCCCTAAAAATCACGAAGGCTCTTGTTCCATTCACGACTTGCGACAGACTAGAATGAAAAAAATATTTGATAGTTAGATTTTTGAGTCGTAGAGCTGGCTCAGCTGGCTCAAGTTGAAGTAACTTAACCCGTTGCATCGTCGACAATCTGTCCTCGTGGGGCATAAGCAAATTTATTTATGCGACTACCGCAGCTATCTGTCTTGGATTTTTCATTTTTTTGATTAAACTTAGAAAGTAATTCACGAGGGTGTATCACGTGGCTGACGTTGATATTTAGATTACGGGAAAAAACTGCATGAGAAACGCACCAGATAACCGCCCCCACTGAATATACCACACCTAAAGTGAGCTAGGACTAGCTTTGCGTCGGTAATGTCAACTGGAATATCCTAGGTAGAGTCAAGTCGCTTAACCTTTTGTAAAGCTTAAGATTAACCAGTAAATAAATCAAGTGACATGTGGCAAAACCACGGGCGAACACCTACGGAACGGTGGGTTTCCCGCGAACAATTTTCCTATGCAACATCTACCGCTAAGGTAAGTGTATTTCATTCGATTTGACAGGAGGCAGTCACGCGCTTTTATGAATTCTGAGATTTACACACGTTGTTCACAGTTTTGCACCCATTGCGTAACAAAGGTGTGGTTAAACGCGCTTGCATCATATCTGAAACAATTCTTTCGCCAGCTTTTCCCCGTCTTACCCGGCTTCTTGCGATCTGGGGCTTCGACCGATATTTTGCCTGAGATTAAACGCGAAATAAATTTTTTTACGTTATTTGAATTTTTAGCGAATAGAACGGAACTCTGAACTCTATATGAAGCTCTCGTCTTTTGTCGATTGTCATTTCAGCAAGTGATGGATTCGCGAAATGCTTGCCACGTCTCGAGCATTTTCGGTAAGAATACTTTTTTGTATCAAATGGTAAACCCAAATATTCGTCGCGTCGCAAGAACCTAATTGAGCTAAAGGTCTCCCGTAGGCATTCCGCCAAAAATTCCATCGACGGATTCTCGCCATTCCTGACGTTCACGGGCGAGAATAATTGCGCGATATAATTATGCCAGAAGCGATAAGTTAACACTCAAGTCAAAGATCTACTTCAGCGCACTTAACAACCTCGAACAAGTAGCACCCGTTCACAGTTCCACTCAATGATTAAGCCCCAATCACTAACCGCCTTCTTATTAACCCCTTCAGCCCTTCAGTCCTCATTTTGCATCATGCATAATTAAGTGAAAATATGAAGAAGGCTTAACACCATTACGGACCAAAGTGACGTGAATTTACAATGCGCCATGTCAGATGCATACCAAATTTCTTACCGATGAAACACCCGAGCGAGGATGGTTTAAGGATGCAGTAGCGAACAGACAGGCTCCTTATTTCGACAACGAGTAGCAATTTACGGTATAAGATTTACATACAGCGTGCAAAATGACCAGGTGTTAATTACTGTAACAGTTTTGATTTATTTTTTGTTAAATCAGTTGACGCAGTCTGTCATGAATCGAGAGAAGAGAAATTGAGAGATTACTTTAATTGGAGTTAAGATCGATCGAAACTTACCGAAACTTGTTTTGTTGACCATACAGGTTGCAGGATGAACTCAATGCATGATTCAATTTGGCGTTAATTCGATCTGAAATGAAAATAGAGGGGCTACCTTTAGTCGCTTATTTGCTCGTTAGAAGTGTTAATTAATAGTGTAAGCGGTTTGTGCAGGCCATAGTTGCTCATTGATTGAATTACTGTTTCTCAGACCTGAAAGTACGTAGCATGGTAGTTGCGGAAAGCGGAAAGCTTTTATATTTGGAAAAAACCTATTCTGTACCCGAATTAGAGAGAAAAGAACAATGAGATAAACACCGGTTTTCACGATACTTTTCTTCATCTCACAAACCCATTTAACCCATTTGAAGACATGAATATTCGTTGAAATTATCGAAAGTCATTTACTACCGAAATCAATACTTTTCTTAGATGATCGAGACGACGAAAAGTAAAAATAGATGATTGTGAAACAGAATCTTTACGGTTACTGGATTTTTTTAGTTTAAGGAAACGCACGGGGGTCCAAATCAGTCATAGAAATATAATCTCTAGTCTCTAGTTTAAAATCAGTCGCACATAGGTGATACATCTTACTGGTTTCACACCTACTGATGATTTCTATTGTCTTTGACAAACCGTGTGTGACGATGATTAGTTTCCTTTTTTTCTAAATATACTGATGAAGAATGGTACCAACTACCGATTACCCTCAAGAAAAAAACCATCTATTTTGAATATTTAATGAAATTTCTGCTTTTCTCTTAATGGAAAAGAACTGTCTATGGCAAGTTGAGTGCTTTCTACAGTAACAACGTTGACGTGAATTAATTTTATGAAATATTCATGGATTGACTGCCTCACTGGCATTATAATTAGGAAATTTACAAGCGGAAACAAAGTGTGTACAATTTCGTATTATAAAAATCAGGTGGTCTATCTCACGAAAGTGGTCCATGATAGTGCGAGTTATTCCCTACGAAAAATAAGCGTCGAAATTGAACCTGTAATCCAGGTTAACATGCACGGCAGTATCGAACACAAAATGTCCATAATACAGCGATATTTTATATGGGTCCAATTCAATTACAGATAAAGGCAATCGAACCAGCCAAGTAAGAGCTCGGATAAGCTCATTTATCTGGCCTGTTTATTAGTTGGTGATAGTGACGATATAAAGAACCAAGACTCGGAATGGAACGAGGAAATTTGTGGCTCCAGAATTCTTCATCGTCATGTATCGATTCCCCTGTAATTCAACACACGATTTTGGTATCTAAATATCGTTCCGGTTAGTATTAGGCTCTCTTTAGTCTAGTAGCTGAAGAATTACGCTCTTTATGGAATGACTTTCGGCTGTTTCAGTCCCAACAGGATCATCTCTCACATACATCGGAACAGGCATGTTTTTGCTATTCCCCGTATCGTGATATCGACGTGGCTACTTTTAGGGGAGGATTTTTTATAGTGTCTGATAAATCACTGATCCACTCTGATCTGGGCTACCTATATATACCGACTCTTCTTCGCTTTGCTTTCATCCACTTAATCCAAAGCTCGTTAACGTCGCCATTACATTGGTGGCCGTTAAAAAGGAGTTAATGACCCAGCGTTTATTTGATTCACTTTGTATAATCATATGGATCGGTTTTAATGAGCGTCATGAGAGAGGAATTCCGTAATCGTGATTTCAACGAATATCTTACTACAGGCACAGAGCTAGAAAAAGAAGAGCCGCATAGCAATGAAAAGAGATCACTTATCGGTCCAGACACGTTCTTCGAATACGTTACAGTCCTCCGCCCAAAATTTTACGGAACACGTCACAGTTGACCCCTGAATGGGTGTAAATTCTGTAAAATAACTACGTGACGATGTATCGATAGAATGGATTATCAGACACCCGTTAGCGTTGCGCTGTCTCATTCTGAGGCATTAGCACTGTAATCTTACGAGAGGAATCGTGGTATTCCATTTGCAAACAACGAGCTCTCGACCGGAGACGATTTCGAATGACAAATTGTTCGGATGATGACTGGGCAGGTTACATACATTCATTCGCAATGCATATTATGCTTTTTGAGTCACTGCTATACATTGATTCTTCGAAATTAGGCAACGCTTTTATTCAGCTTTGACAGAGAGAAAAAAAAGAGAAGTAAATTTTGTCAGTGTTAACCTGTAAACGTTACTAACGATAAGGTTTCGCCTTATCTAACGCGTCACGCTCATGGCGCTTACCCGAAGGTATGAGGAGTGCTATTCGCATACCAATGGGTTTAACTTTTTGTCTACTTATCGGTTTCAATTATGATAAGACATTCCGATACTTTCATGCTGTTTGGTATGCGATAAGAAAAAGAAATAAAAAAGAAAAGGAATTTTATGATATCAGTTGCAATTCTGGGAATTGATTTTTGTTCAATATTTGCCAATTGCCATCGATTTTAATTCAAGTATAATTAAATCTTGTTAATTCGTTTGTTTTTAGCTCGCGGAGAAGTCTGTACATGGGCTATCTCATGATCAAGACATCGAAACAGTAATAAAAAGTCGAATCCATCGCCGAAGATCTAATCCATGATCGAAATTGAATTTAATAGCGGTAAACAACAAAGCCGCTGGAACCTGACAATCACCACAAAAGAATTCGCACGGAAAATTGGACGTTATTAATTTGCAATCTTATCAAGCGCCGCAATTATACGCAACAACTATTTATGGCCACGTGGAGGACAGAGATAAGTGGTAAGATTAAAAAATTCAATCACATGATTTGAAATAAGCCAAATATTGCCAATTCTCAAATCAACCCATCCACGTCGTTGACTAGTATAAAATAAAGGCGAAGATTTTGTGTGATTTCGTATCTTCGAGATTGCACAATCTACAATATAAGTATATGATGATTTTCGATATTCTTTGGACATTTTATCGACATTTTCAAGTAACTTTGATAATGAAATCCACGGTAAGTAGATATTTAGTCTCGATCTTCGATCACATAGTTATGATCCCCGGATCATATTCTTTTGAATTTATTTCGTCTCAACATTGACATCGAAAGTCTGGAATTTAGGCGCCCTAAATTTTCGCAGGGGCTTTGAAAATTCTCATAAAAATGATCTAGCCTAGCTTCCGTGAGTGGGAACATGTAACGCGCTCATTTTGGGGAAATATTTACACAATCCGTTTAGTTACCTAGGTCTAAAATCCACATAATTACTGTGAGAATCAGTTAGCCACCTTCCCCACGAAGATTCCCCAGAGTTGACTCTTGAGAGGGTAGCGCTTCAACTACGACGGAGGATCTGTTTGTTTAGGAATAGTTTCTTCTTTTGTTTCTGTATCTAGTTTTCCAAGGGATACTTAAGCGTCTTTAAGAGTTCGAGTCTCGTGGCGTCTACCTAGATGCTATACAGTCGTAGCCGTTTGACTCGAGCTGACTGCCTCGCATCTGGCTATATGCATGCTTACGGACCGTAGAAATCTACAAACAAAACCTATTTACAAACGCAACACTTCTTCGCTCTGAGTGAAACTGCAGTTCCGTATTCATATATTTCGGACGCAACGTACATATATGCTGTTACCGAGACTTTGCTAATTGCTGTTAAGTACAGCGTTGCATTGTTTGGCCCAAGGTTCAAGCATTTTTTGCAATCGCCCCTTCCAAGGCCGCTTCACGTGTCACCAGGTGTTAAATCTGTTAAACCTTGGCCGGAAAGCCGTCTAATAAAGAATGCATGAGGCTTGCACGTCTCGAAAAGATATCGTGAAGAATCTTGACGGGAAAATGAAATGAAACCGAATCAGAGGCCTCCAACGTTGAACAGCCGATTTTAATCGCCGACTGTCCAGATT
The DNA here is from genome assembly GCA_944452935.1 of Rhogogaster chlorosoma. NCBI lineage: Eukaryota > Metazoa > Arthropoda > Insecta > Hymenoptera > Tenthredinidae > Rhogogaster > Rhogogaster chlorosoma. The sequence goes on from OX101797.1 coordinate 29,102,706, forward strand.
TTAACAACCGAGAAACGAGATGTTCATAACATTGTCACAAGGTACGTTAGCATTACTGGTGAACCACTCAGCCAGTAGGTACATACGTGAACACATACGCGGTGGAATAGGCGCGAGACATTGAGACGACGCAGTCGGATGAAGCAGCCAGCTTATAAAGGGTAAACCGCCACAACTGTAACTGACAGCTGTGACGTCTGACAGCACCGTGGGTGGCAAGGTCATACCCTAAGATGGAACCAGTTTTATCGCGATAATACCATGGCGAAAAAATCCGATTCGAACGGTGCGATGTAGAACTGTAACTAAGATGATACGGAGTTGCAAAAATCTTTCAGCTCATTCATCATGGAATGAAAATAATTGCAAACTGAAACATTGATAGACTTCCGGTTTCAATGATCACTAAGAAGGTGATTCGTGATAATCTATTACAACGTTGGGGTGCTTACTCGAATCTTTGACTTTGGCTTTAGCTTTGGCTTTGGCTTTGGCTTTGGCGACTTGTGAGCTATCCAAACGATTAAATGTTAATAATCGGCTTTGCGTGCAGATTACTTCTACTGATGGGTGGTGCCCCGGGCAATACTGGTACAGCATCTCCCAGGGTCAATGCATAGTGTAGAAGAGGCACTCTGCCAAAGCTTGAAGGACTGCATTTTTCCTGTCGGCCAAGCGAACGTAATCCGCCAAGTTGTGTTTCAGGAAATATAATAACTTATCGATAATTGCTTCTCGAAAGAAAGCTGCTTATTCATTGGAAATATACGTCCGAGTGGTTATTATAATCCGTAGATGACCCGGGGGAACGTTATTTGTGTAAATTTTTATGCTAACGAGTATAAAGATCACCTAACTGTGTCTGTCATCAGAATTCGAAGAAACTTTCTTGCATGCCTTGCCACGTACTGTGAAACCTGTATCTTTTTGGCAAAGAACTTTCGAAAAATGAGTTCAAAATATTAAGTATCAACTTTTCAGCTGCCAATTACTTCGAGTTATATAGCAGAGTGGCTATTCAGAAAGGATTAAATCTCATATCCGACCTCAATTCGACGTATGCTTTTGCTGCCATCAGCTCAAGTGACTTGTTAATTATTTTATTTTTACTTTAGCATGGAAGACTTCTTCAAAGCCTTGTTACCTCGCCATATCTTATGTCCCATGATATTATTCACGCATTGAAGCTCCTGCAATCAGCAATCGTCTCTGCGATGTATTCGACTCACAGTAAAGCAGAGGAAAAATCATTATTTCAAATCCACCATTCGTGGCAAGTTACCTTATTTGTAATAGCCTCTGTTACCTTTAATTGCCTCTCAAAATCAGCTCGAAAGTTTATACGAGCAATGAATTCCCGGCGATAAACTCAGTACGTATGTACATACATATGGATGTACTTGTGCAATTTTTGTCCCATCAAAGCGTGTAAAAGCCCGACAACTTTCTATATCTGCAAAGTAGCCGAGCATGTTAAAAAACCATAAATACACGACTGCTTACTGCCAAGCACGCTTCACAGATCCACGAGATCGAGGTGATACGCCAACGCAATAAGTGACCGGCAACCGTTCTGACTGGTGTGACAATCAATTTGAAACAGAGCGAATATCTCAGGGGACTCAGATCGTATCGTTGTCAGGTTAGTAATGCGTTAAGCAGTAGCATACTGGAGCTGATTATCAAACCCTCGGTTCTCTTAATGAAATATGCATTCATTCCGTCGTTCAATCTGCTCAACCAGCACGCGTATGATTCGGCTCATACCAAACGAGATGATGTGACTCGAACTATGACGGAGCAGTGGGTGGAAGGCTGATGCCCTTCAAATGCACCGATGAATCCTCTTTCAGGATTTTTTCATCCATTTTTTTCTATTCAGATAAAAAAAGAAATATATGTAGAAAATTGTTAAGCTTTTTGAGCTGCATATATGCCAACAAGTTAGCTCTTAATGTTTCAATACAGATACCTGCAAATTTTGACGAAAAGGACTTATCGGATTAGGACCTTTAATTTCGAAAAACTTGCGACGGGGTTGGATTTACTCGTTTAGGGATGAAACCATCATGAAATGAACAGGAGCAAAATAAAGTTATTTTGCAACTAGTAGGAGTATTCTTTCTCATCAACTCGATCTCCAAAGTGCATTGGTCCTTGAGTAACGTTGCTCGACGTTCGGCAAAGAACTCGCGATGCGAATGTAATTTGAGTTGTCACAAGAAAGAGGAAAAAATAATGACCACGTCGCGGGAGTTTCGTATTTAAAATCTGAATTTGAATTAGCATTTCTTCCACAGAATTAGAAATTCGAGACGAACGCTGCAAGTAAAGTCCGAATTTGAAATGGAATTTACGAGAGTAGCTGGCAGGTGAATGTAAACATAAAATGTAGATTTAAAAACGCCAGAAACCAATTGATTCGATGAATATTTCCACGAGTCTGATTCCCAAGGTACAGACCCGGCTCGGTCAGCTCCTCTTGAAATATACAAGGTTCGTTAAGAGTATTTATAGGTTCTTACAACGAGAACGAGTAGGATTCAATTTATGAAAGTGTATGTTAAGGTACTCTGGGATACGATGCTTCGTGTTCATCAACGATTCAAAATGCTAATCATTCAGAATGGAGCTTACAAACAGATTTCTATATTAATCACCCCACCGAAACAAGAAAATTTTTCAAACGTATGATATCCGTTATTCTCTCCGTTTCATTTCACATATGAAAACACCGGAGTTATGCTCACATAGAGATACATAGTGCAATTGAATTTCTTGGGGGAGTGAGAAAATTGAGTTGGATTCCATACGAGAAAGAGAAAACTATTCAGCTACGGCGAAGAGCTCTTTTTAGAGCACTTGTCGCTTTTGGGGTTGTTTGGAAAAATTTTCCGAGTCATTTTGAAGCCATGTGTAAACCCTTGAGTGACTATGAATGAAAAAACTAACGCCTAGCGCCGTGTGATCGTGACCAAAACCACGGACGCGTGTATAAATCAGTCGACGTCTAAGAAAACGTTGGCAGAAAAAATCCTCACATATTTTATGATACAAATAGGCAGCAGGGTGGCCCTTTTTTGAATAACTTTGAAATAAGAAAAACACGCTTAGTATTACGTTGATACACTGCGACTCTTGTCATATATTATTCAACCGGTCGTACGTATATCACAAGGAACCATTTGACGAACCAATCTACAACGATATTATTCCCACACTTTCCTTAAGCTATTCATTTTCAACGCGATATTCCGACTTCATTTACGTTCAAATTTTATCTTCCCATAATTAATATTCTTATAGACTTCTAGTAGCACTGCCTATACTACCCCCTGTAGATCTAGCTGGTACACGATTTCCTTTCATTACTGTAAAAGATATGACATCAGATACTAGCAGTGAGTACATTATAAAATAGAAGCTAGAAACTTCGACTAGAGAAATTTATCACGCGTGTTATATGATCGATAAAATTTGTTTATGAATCAGCTATACGTTTCCTTGGATATCCTTGAGTATCCTGAGTTTCCTAGTGGCTTAGAACCCTTGGGCACTTGCCACAGAAAAGCACAAAACGAACCTTAATCATGTCACAATTAATGCTTAGGGCAAGTTGTTAAGGTACTTGAATAATGATACGGTGCAGTGTGCATGTGACCTCAGGAATGCAAGTCCTCAAGCCAGCCCGTCAAAGTAGGTAGGACCTCCATCATCTCACTTTGCAGATGATCTCTAATTTCGGTTGTTTAGAAATAAGTAGCCATGCATAAGCTTTCCATTTCAGGATAGGTGACCTGAGTCTGTTATATAAAAAGGCAGGGAAATCCATCCACCGTCTTCTTCTTATTTGTCTAATAAAACTGAATTGGAATTGGACTGCAGCGTTGATCTAGCCTGATTCTATTTTTTCAGTCCTAAAATCTTACCACAGGTTCCCGTGCTCGTTAGACCAAAATCACTAATTTAACTACTACTACTTGATAGACTTGCAGGATTTATACAAAAACTCACTCACTAATAATGGATTGCCCTATAATTTCATTTGAGTATGTATATTCTCAGTCGGACGTCCATCGTAGATCAATACTTCGAAAACTGTATCGGTAACTGGATTATACAAAAACGCTGAGTAACGCTGGTCTACTATGTACGTCATGCAGATTTTATAGACTAAAAATATACATCATATTGCCGAAAAATGGGTGAGCAAATGATTGCCAGTTTAACCTCCTCTGTATACACCTAGACAGAATTATATCCTAGCAGATGAATGTATTGAAAATCAATTCCCCCATAATGATGGGTATTTTATTTTCTGGGAAGAAATAATTTCCATGCATAGTTTGGCATGAGATAAAGCTAGTCCATGGAATTATTTGAGGAGACAAACGAAAGGATATAATCTCTCCAAACCATAAGCCCGATAAAATACGTTCAGAATACTTTAATTAACATCGCGCCCAGGCCGGGGGTAAAAGATTGAAATGCTTTAGCGGAAGTTGGTCAACAACCCTTTCCACGGTGGGTATATATATTTTAACCAAAGAATCAAGCAGCTTGACCCTAAACCGCGGGGGGCCGTCGAAACCAAGTTGCCGGTCGTCGATCAAAAACTCGGCACAGCATCCCGCACGGATGGTTCGCTCCCCCGCGTATCTCTCAACCGGTCCATCGACAAACACAGAAAAGTGGTCAGCGTGTACAAGACTCTACGTCAACACGCCTAGACGTCTGCTCTTTTGATATAGCCGCTTGCTTATAAATCTATTTGTTATACCGCCCGAGCGTGTTGCCAGGCACAGTTGTCCCGGTGTGTAAAACTAATAGCGACAACCGAGATGCTATAACTTAATCACGATTTTATACCGGAATTGATAAGACAGGCTGAAAATTGCAAGTCCAGATGCATAAGGCGGAGACTTCGCGTTCTTCTTGCCATCTAGATCATATCATCGAAGACTAGGAGTGGTCGAGAACGATCTACATATAGTTATAACTATAACCATGTTATCTTGTAATAAGAGCAATAGTTCAGGTATTATGCTGTCGGAATGCGGGCACTAGTTTTATCGCAGTTGTTGGTATGTATCCCATAAGTTAGAACGTTGTGCATACCGGTAGATACGATACTGCAAGAGTGATAATTACCCGAGGCATTTCTGGCGCCATTAAACGATCTGTCTAGTCAATATAAGCATGTAACTAGTAGAGTGTTTGTACACTGGGTTAGCGAAATTCTTGCCGAAGGTGCGAGGCTTTTGCATGTTAATATACCGTGAGCGTATTAGCTAACTATACATATGACAGTTGAACCCGCCGGTTCGATTTGCCTCCGGGAAGTTTCTCGTCTATATAATCCATACCTGTATTACATATCTATGTACAATATACTTTTAAACGTATACGTATACATATATATTTATATATATATACATAGGTGAGAGTTTCCTGGCTGTTTCAAACGCGCCACTTAGACCAGGTAACGTTCATTCGTGAACTATAATTTGCAACTAGCGTTCAATTTTATGACCTGGTACGGATGTTCTTGATTAGAACTTTGAATTCGTCCGAAGAAATGCTTCCGCAGGATTTCTTCGTCTAGAACAAGTGATTATTGAGCCATACCCGCTAGATCATACACAGATGGTTGCAGCCTGCAGTATTCCTCTTCCTTTTCCAACACGCGTTCGTATCATTGAAATCGTATAATCCACCGGGACTTTCAGAGATATTTCTGGACAGTCTGAACTATCATCGATCTCCGTGTTTCTAAACTTATACCGGCAAAACATAACTCGCAGCAGATATCCTAGCTTCCTGATAATTTTTCATCCGCATCATCGCGATTGCTAATCCTAAGCAGCTCAGAAAGTTCAAGGGTTAACCGCAGTTTACTATGTTAATCCGTATTTATCAACGGTAAACGGCGTATTTTACTGTAGATTTACAGACTCTGGACACTGACACACGTCGCCAAGTTAATCGGCGCCTTAATCTCCATGTCCAAACCTTTGATATGGACAAGTTTGAGACGCTGCGAGAAATCAAATCGCTGGTTGCATTTCGCCACGTTTAATCTCGACAGTTAATAATAATTGTACCGAGTATAGGCAGGTAGAACTGCTTAATAAAAAATTGGCAATAAGTCGTGCGAATTATGTGAGAATCACGCTGCTGATAATATAGCGCGATGTTTCTCGCAGTATCTGACTTGTCTTTGGATTGAATAATTCGCTTCATCATTTCAGTTTGATATCATGTCTGCGGAGTGCAACAGCGTTGCATAGCGACGTCGCGTCGCTGTATCTGATTGGTATTAGAGTGCCAAGACCTCGTCCTAGGAAGCTACGTGGTTCATGGAACGTTGTTCCATTTCAAAGCAGCCTGTCCAAATGCCGAATGGTTTGTTTTACAAATAGTTATACCCTGACTATTGTATTATACTTGGTTGGTTGGTTGGATTAAGCCGCATGACCGGGCGGATTTTTACTCATAGAATTCGAGTGACGGTTTGTGACAAAGGCTTTATGATCCTCACGAGTTCATCTCGGATCAACAGTCCGGCGAGAACTTTAACCAGAGACACGGAGATTAATACGTGAGAGGATAAAGCAATGGAAAATAAACGGGGGAAAGGAGATTTCAAAGACCACTGGAAACAACTATAGTTTTTATATAATCCCATACAGTCGTGACTGTCTCAGATGCACAGACGGTCTAATACGTGCAGCAAGGATTCTGAAACATCATCGAATGCTACGATTCGTACGATAAGATATGAGCAGCGTATATTTGCGGACGAAGTTACGCGCTTGGACATTCATTCTGACCACTTTGTACGGCGTAATAATCTTCAGGGACGTGTTCGACGACGACGAGATCGTAAGGAATCTCTCTTATTTTTCTATGCAGATATTTACCCAGGCGCGATGACATAAACTAGACTTAGGATTGGCATAAGCCGACTTTTACAGCGCAATTTTGTTTTGGCGAGATCTCCTCATGTTCAGGAGTTATAGCGTGGGTTGACGGGCGTTGGCGCCGTCAGTTTCGAAGAAACTACACCGAGTGAAACATCAAATTCTGCATCAAAATCTGCAGCAAATGGCTATGCTTTTGAACACTAGTGGATTTTCGCACTATTAAACTGCGAGAGTTACAACCGCAAACTCTAAGAGAAGGACGAGTTTTCCAGAAAATCTCATTGTCAGAGATAGTTTTCTGTTCTGTTTTTTTTTTTTTCTCTTTCCAAATCCAAGTCCAATGAAACTCGCTGCTCATATTCAGATGAGAAAATCCTACAAGTAGGATATATGTGGCGGGTAGTATTATTATCCATTATTTTCGTCCCGGGGTGAGTCTGAAAAAATAATGTGTCCTCGGAAAACGAACCGTTGGATTTATTAATTTATGTTAAAAGGCGAGTGTTCCTTTCTGATATTCGAGTTGGACAGGTCGACAATCCTGTCAAAGAACGCCGGCCATTTAGTCCTACCCCCGATATAACCGTAATGCTTTTGAACAGAGACGAGCCGCGGTGGATTATGGCTAGAAAAAATCCGTCGTCTACCGCTAGTGCCGCAAACGATGCGGTGACACAATCAACCGAAAAAGATCTTCACCGGTCGTAAGTTGATGCGAAGCAATCACGAGCGATCCTGATCCTCGAGGTTTCCATCAAACGAACAATTTGCCAAAAACCACCTTCCCGAAAATAACTTTCGCGTATAAAACGATACGGATGCAATCCTTCTCTCTATCTTTCTCCATTCTTTTAAGTATAGCACAATTTTTGCGGCCACCAGTGGGGAGGGATTTAGCGACGAATATTATACGCAGAGTAAAAGGAATCATTCGTATAAGTTCTTTGGGTAAATTTATTCTGTTTAAAGCGTAGCATTTTATGCGTGCGCTAAACCACGATCGTAGAAACTTGAAAGCAAACCAAGAGATAAACTAGCATATGAGAACGCGTGTGTGAGTATATTCGTGTGGCCTATTAGTGGCCGGCTGATCCCTGACTATTAAGTGGTGGGTATACCAGAACACGGTCGTTACTTTTGCCCCGTGTTTTCTCTCCTGTCTCTCTCAATCCCTCGGGACGTGGCTGCGTAAATGGGAAGATTTCACGCGAGTCCAGATCGTTTTTCATACATTTTCACGAATAGAAACACTCTGGGCCAGATTTGATAAACTTTATAAACGCGGCTTGACGATACATCGAATAACTCGTGAACCAATGGCTTTCAAATTTGTCTAAAATTAGCACGACAGCGGTTGATGTATCATCAAAGATATAAAGCCCCGTAAATCAACCCCTGCTCTATTTCATGGCTTTAAATCAAAGCTCGTCTGTTCGGTGAGAATATCACTCCAATTTTTATTCGCTCTGATCCTCGACAGCTAGTTCTTCAATTCAACAAATGGAACGTGAAACTTGAATCGAGATCGATAAAACCACCGATGATATAGGCTCGCAAATCCCGTCTAGACCGTCTAGACGATTGGGACGAGGTTACGTCGTTCACAATTTTTCTCACTTCGATGTAAGTATGCGAGTGTGGACGTACAGCCACACTTCTATAAAGGGGGCAACGAAAAAGGGAAAAAATATCTGAATCCTTGACCTGTCCCAGTCGCAAAAAGACATTCGACGAACAACGGGCCTTGCAGACGTTGGAATCGTGCTCTTTAACTCTTGACAAAGAGATTTGACAGCTCCCCCGATCCTGCGGCTTCGACTCACTGATCGTTTTCGTCGCGTTTCTGATATCGTTTGATCCGGCAGAAAATTAGCGTCGGATTTGCGAATCGTATTATCTCTTAGAGGAGAGGCTGGACGATCGGTCTTCGTCAGAAATATGACACTGAGTAAAGGAGCCTTCCTGACGATGAAATCTGACGGTCGTAGATTTAATTATTACTCGAGAAAACGGCTTTGTTGCGGTGCGGCAAACGCAACGGGAACGGGAACGAGGTGCAGTACGTATATCCACTAAATTTCTAACAACTGGTTTTAAAATGCCGTATATTACGCGCGGTTCCCATCTCTCGACAGCGGGATATCGTGGTGGACAGTCGGTGCCAGAAATATTCTGGACCTTGGCCAGAAGTGGACAAAATACTGGTAAGAACTCACCAAGTGCTTTCAGAGTCCATACGACACGGTTATCGAATCCGAGCGGTAGAATAGCAGACTGTTATAATTCATGCAGAAAACAAGGCGGACACGACGGTTCGGAGATTCAACCACAACCGCATCAAACACCTCTCGCGATCCTTTCGCCGCAGAATTTTATTTTCAAAATCTTCTACCGATTAAAGTCATAAATAAACGTTGAAAAAGTGATTACCTCGGGATGAGACACGATAACGCCATGACATTTCGTCGAAATGGGATCTCATAGTTATTCAATCTCGACTAATCAAGAAATCCTTGACCGAGTGAATTATTATGCAGTTCTTTAAGGTTATCGAAAAAATCTTTATAGAAAAAATCTTTTTCGAAGCGACGAACTAGTGCTGTGAGAACGATAGGCCTGACTCGGTGTCAATTTAACTACCTTTTTAATCCTTCTCGCTGCAGGGACACGCCGAATAAAAGACAACACCTAAGGTCTCCGCGTATATACCGAGTAATTTACCTGTCAGATTATCGTTACGAAATTGCATACCAATTATCACTGTGTCACGTGGTGTGACAGCGTTCTCAGGATCCTTAAAGCCGTCTTTATACTACCCCGGGTAGTACGTCTCTTCTCAAGATATAATTCACACTCGTGCACATGCATGCCTTGCCTTGCATTGCCTCGCGAGCGCACAGTATCGCGAGCGGGATATTGCCAATGCGATATATACAGGCCGTAGACAAAATATCAGCCATATAAACAGGTAATACCTAGAACTCAACGTAAGCAGTAAAGCGATTGGTAAGGCTAGTGGGCAGACAAGCATTGTCACAAGCTTGCGCATATGTTACGTGGCCATATTTTTGCGAATCCTGATCACGTATTGTTGCATTGATCTGTACAGAAAATGATTTTACAATAGCGGGTAAAAACGATTACGATAACTACACCGCATTGTGTACAAGGGAAGCTTGCGACAGATACCGAAACGCGAAGAAAGTTTCCGCGGAATTACGCAACGTATATTGTCTAGCACTTCGGGCATAAATACGGGCTCGTTTTACCTCTAGTATAGGTAAACCAGTCGATACTCTTATCTATATAAAACGGCTCGCCGTTGGACGTATCGATCTTATTTATTGATCACATCGTTCTTCGGGTATATAGGTGAATAATCTTCGGTTACTGTAGACGGTGAATGAAACAGCAATTTTTCAATTTTTGTAGACGAAAAGCGTAGGCGAATGGAAGGTGTTATGTACAGCTATCTATCTCGGACTGGCTACATATAAGGGGATTAAAGCGTGAACAACGAGAGGCGACGAATAATCCTAATGAGAATTGCAGGAATACGAAGAAGAGGGTCATATGCCAGGACTGAGAGGACCACGCTGGTATCCCGACGCGCGACTTAATGGGCAGTAACTCTCGGACGATTCTTTAGATCTTATCTACCTTTTAATGGAAATAGTTCTTTATACGACGCTGTGGAATGTGTCAAGATTCGACCGAACTGATTTACGAAAAGAAGTAATGAAATTAAAATAGTGAATCGTTCATATCTACGGAGGGAGGTCCTTAGGTGCGAGTTGATTCACTTGTCTGGAAACACTGGACCATGATTGGGGTCATATTATGTTGAAATTAAAGCCAAAGGATACCATAGCTGGGAGAAACGAAGGATTGGGTTGAAAGTACATGTGTAACAGAACAGTGAACTGTGAGTATTGATAATTAGAGACGTCAGTGTTTGCTACCGTGTGGTAGAAGCTTTTAAATTTTCTATTCATTTAACTGCAGTAGAATGTTTACGACGACCCAAGATGTGTCAGATGACGATAAATTTGAACCACCTTAGAATTGACTCGTCATAAACCCGGACAGATACTTTTACAACGTGCTACGAATGGACAAACCGTGGGAGTTGATGTCTAGACTTGTGGCTATTCGATATCTAGCCTCCACATATTAGCGTACCCATGGACCATAGGTAAGTATTCCCACTTCCATAGGACCGCAGTCTGCAACACAGCCGTTTTTCAATCATCGATAGAAAATCTCATTATCAATAGTTCTTTCGAAAAACGTTTTCTTCACAAAGCTCAACATTGCTTCAAAGGACAATCAATGGTTACTTAGAAGAAAGTATCATTTTCCTTTAATACGTAACCGAACAGAGTGTAATCTATCACCCGACAGAAATATAAATGTCTTGTGTAAAGTGATTTGGATTGAATCAGTGAGTGACCGAATCGTCGATTAGTCATTCACAATCAATCATTCGATGATAGCATTATGAGGATTCGTCAATACGTTGTGAGCAATATGATCGCTATTCGTCGGTTACGAGATAATCAGCGAGGGTAGATCACTTCCATGAACTAATGGCTACGGTTTCAAGTACTAATGTAAATTGTACAACTAAATAACGCGTATCAAACTGCATTATTAATCTGATTCGGAGTAATATAACTTATACTGGGAACACGAGTGGCTGAAAAGTCGAAATTCAGGAAGGCAAATCTCGCTATCTTGATCTGCAACTACTTAGGTATACGCGTTCCACGCTTTCCCCTCACTCGCTCAGCTTACACGAACAACACATAATACCCATTAGTACCAATCATAGACGCATAAATATAAGTTACAAAATGAAATCATTTCACCGTCAAACGCGGGAGTCGGAATAAGTAAGCGTGTTACGAATATGTTCTCTCAATTACAGCTGCCACTGATACGTGGATATATACCTACCCAGGAGGTTTTCAACCGTGAAATTAACGCAAGGTGTCCAATCTGGCTTGAGACGTTGACGCGGGAGGAATTTGTCATTATCTTCTTCCTCCGAATATCGAATCATCTATCTACTCAGAATTTTTCAACCACACTAATCTACCGTCTTTGATACCCGTGTGTCGATTGAAAAAATTCCGGAAAACGATCTTTGAGGGTAAGATATTCGGACTAAAGAATCTAAGATCGGTTTCGATCGACTGATAGAGTCTTGAGCGTGAAATAATGACTGGAACAAATCTAAGATATGAAAATTGGAAAATTTTATGACAATCGTATCTCGATCAGAGTTTCTTCTTGTATCCCGAACGTGGAGAGTGGAGAAATTGTAGCCTAGCTTAGTTGATATCTACACAAAGAAAACGGGCGGCTTAGATAAAATCAGATCCCCCTGGTCCATACCCCTTAAATAATAAATGAGGCTGATCTCGGGGCGTCGTGGCGCTAGCGCCCCGCGGCTATATATAGCACAAGGCGACGCCGACGCGTGTCACGCGACAGCATCAAACCGGAGCCTCGAGTCCTGGACGATGAGACTTGAGAGTTGAGTTGAGTTGAGCCGAAACTAAAACGCGAACGGTTCGTTTGCCACAACAGATAGACAGACGGACAGACATACAGACAGACAGACTGCGGCACCACTTTTCCTCCCCATATTTACGTCTTCTGTCGTGGTAACCAAGATCGGTGAAGATTTTGTAATCAACTCTGCGTCGCGCCTAGCTATACGTTATACCAGGGTACTGTGCTGACATTTCTTGTCCACTAGAGTCTAGCAAGGGTTAGAGGAATGAATATAAGATCATCCATTCGCGATTTTGTAGAATGGAAATGCAGCGAAGTATCGAATTTCTTTTTTTTTTTACAAATCAAATCATCATTCAATGAGAGTTTATATGAAGAATAGTAAAAGGTGGTTAATCCAAACGGGAAGCTTAGTCAAAGTATGAATATTGCAGACAGGAAGTCAGAAATCGTGAAGTTAGTAGAAGGCTAGATCATGGAGGTAAAAATGAGATAGGTTGTAGTTGAATAAAAGTGTATAATTTATTGATGTGAATTTATTTGATCTTCATTTTTGTCGAAGAAAGAAAAAAAAAAGCTAATGTCAAGGAAAAATGACCAAGTTCTAAACTTCGTAACTCGTCTTTTGACCAGTACGCGAATAAAACTGAAAAGACGGCGTGCGAAAGCACGACGGTCTCTTGATATGCGAGATATTCCGTTGGCTGTGAACGTTTCACACTCTCGTATATTGCGGACGCGTCGCGTCGCGTTATTAATACGAGAGATAAATCTCTCGGTCCAAGTATGCCATTACCTCGCGCTTTAAAACACGTAGCCATCCCAGACTCCGCGAGGATGTTACGTCTATACATATATGCGCTCGTGCATATGTATACAATGTATCTGTATATATATACGCCATCCTTCTTCCTGCTTCAAGAATCAGATCTGAACGAGTGAGTCGAGCACCTCAGAAGCAGCAGCAGCAGCAGCTACCCTCTGGACCGAAGAATCGTGTAGATAAGATCTTGACCATGCATATAGGGATTGGTTAATCCTATAACTACTTTTGTATTGTTAAAGGATGAGCCGTACAATAAATCGCATATCACTTATCAAGGGATGCATCGACTGATGTAGACTGACGCGTATTATTAGCAATGGAGAATCGAGGATTTAATATCAGCGGCGTATCCAGATAGAAGTAAATTACTTGACCGCCTTTCCTCCCGTATCTTGCACCGCGTCATGTAACTCTCTAGATAACCATCTGGTCTTGATCATTATACACATGCGTTTGCCCGTAAGCGATGTCGTTGATATCGTAAACTTGTTCAATTTTACTAGGGCGTTGCAGGCTCGTTTAGCCATCATCGGATAGTTCGTTATACTGTTTTACTTGATTAAAACAAAATGACAATCATTTGCTGCGGTAATTGATCGAACAGATGGCAAATCCGACTCTATATAATACCATCTTTCTCTAACCTGGACTTCGCAGCGTCGTAACTTATACGTCGTAAATAGAATATCATGAACTTTCTACGGAAGACCTTAAGAGAACTTCATACTCAATTTTCCGTACATTCATAATCATTTTTTTAGCTCTGTAAGACCGGGAATACGGGAACGTATTAATTGGTGTACAGTGCCGTTACTCCGGCGAGTATGGGATATGTACCTTGCGCCTTCGTAGGTCGGAACACCATACCACCGGGTACGAAGGTATTGGGTTAGAACAACGGATCCAGTCACTAAAATGAAATGCAAGAGGAAGATGGAGGTGGAGGTGGGGGTGGACATTAGGCTTATAACTGATTGTACAAACGCTGGACATCGGGAGACGACCACGTCGCTGGCGCGCCACCGACGGCGTTCCCACACCGTACCTTCAGACGCGGAGTCCCGTCTTGGGAGAGAACCCGACTCGATAATTGTACTAATGCATGCTGTTTGCCGAGTTCGCCTCCTAAGGACATTGGGAAACCGCCCGGGTCCCACAGGTCGTGGCCGCGGGAAACGATCGGATCTTTTCTGACTGACTCGTACGACCGAGAACTCCGAGAATATGCTCAGGAAAACGTATATGGCAATTTACACACCGATACCGATCCCCTGGGATCAGACTTGTTCCCATATCGTACCAAACGCACTTAGCGACGACAGCTTTAAGCGTTTAGTACTGAAAAAAAGGAAATTCTACGTTATCTTCGTTCATCTATCCATCTTCCGAAATGTAGCCTCAAACTTTCTTCTTCTATTTCCGCCGTTGCGGATGTATACGAGGTAGGAAGTACCAGAAACTAGGTGCTTTCTCGAGTAAGACATCAGCAGCTCTAGGGGACTCGTAGGGCGTAAAGAAAAGTATTTATTTTCGGGTTGAAGCAAGCTAAATTACACCCTGTCTTCGGGATAAGTGCGCATCCGATAGACTCGGTATCTTCTCTCGCGTGGAAAAGGGTGAAATATGTACCCGCCAAGTCGTGGCTCTTTGTTTATCTAGCGGAAAGCCGTAAACACGAGACTGACATCATTCACCAACGTTAGAGGTTTCCCATTGCTCTCGGGGAGCGGCGTCTAATGACTTGCGATAATAAAGAAGCAATTGATTCGTTCAATTAGTAATCGATAAGACCTGCTATAATTCAGCCACGACAAGATTAGGAAGAAACAGCTCTGACGCGCGATCCAAAAATCCTGAAGAACTTAGATTAGATTTCTCACAATTTTACGACTATTTTATTACGTCTTTCGCTTTCAGAAAAAAAATGTATCGACCATTATCTTTAGTTCCTTCAACGGCAAAGAACGCTGGAAAACACCTTCTGAATTTCTTTCGCGATAAAATTCTTTCGAAGCTAATCTTTTCCATTGTCCAGTCTACCGATTCCACTTGTACTTTTTGCGAACGCTTCTACACGTCGACAACTACATTCTACCAAGGTCTGATACGGTGACAAACACCTCCCAATGGCAATATAATGTCTGGTCTGTAATTCGAGACGTCGTCCCATTTCGCCTGTCAAGCGCAATACCAAGCATCGAAATCGCAGGCGATGGCTTGGCGGCTGTCGATTGCTTTAAAGCCGATCATTCGTCACGATCGCACAATCGCCGGGCTAATTTGCTACAAGTATAATCGACGCCGGGGCAACGACTCCAAATATAAAACAGAGTGCTATACCAAGAATATAATCAACTGCAAATCATTTCCTAACCAGCTGCCTTGATTTTGTTTCAATAAATAGAAAGGCGTGATATTTTCAATCAAACATCACTCCGGACTGATTTATGGATCGAACTCCACCAAAGCAGTTTCAATTCTTTTTCTATCAAGCTGTGTGACATGGGTTGAAAACACTTTCTTGTGGCAGAGAAATAGAGAAATTTTTCTGCCAACATGACGCAATTTATTCGACGAGTGGGCCGAGATGACGAAATGGTTATTCCTGGACTGAAATCAATGATAGGCACTACTTGTTCGGTTGTAATTAATTACAGATAGCATGCTCATGCGGCAACCAGATCAGCCATGGCTTGTTTTCTAAATCGAAGTGGCGTGCTTTTTGCGATAAATTATTTTCCCGGAATGCCTTCTAATTATAGAAGCAATTAGATAGCCTGTCACGTTTTTTTATAAGTGTAATCGCAAACGTGGTACTTGTAAAATCTATCGTGAGTGAATCTGTGACATCAGCGAAGTGAAATTTGACTTGATTCAGCTTCTGCTGCCTGATCGCTCTGAATGATCATGCCCCTGCGACATCGAGGAAGACACAGAAGAAACGGATATTTCAATAAAATCCAAGACAGGACGTTCAGATTTCCTTAGAAACTATGTTGATCCCGCCTAGCTGCGCAGTTTTGGGTAAGATAATTATATTCATGTCAATGTACGTATAGGATTAAAATTGTCCGAAGAATTATAGAGAGAATTGCTGAAAAAAACGAACTACATGGGTGCTACCCGGTGATTGAATGATAAAACAATATGAAAGTGATGGTAAATTTTCTCCCTGACATCGGTATCTTTTTTTGGTAACATATGCAGTCGGGAGTCTGTTCCAGCTCACAAATTGCAGTATTTCCTGCAACAAGCTTACTAATACGAATTTAACTGTAGTACATATGTTCATGTGTACGCGTATAGAAGTCGAGTCGTTAATAAATCATAACGGAAGAACGCCTGGGGCCTAAACTCTAGGATTATCCTACGTGCAACTACCTCAACCCCTGAACCACTGAATTATGATTCTTGCCGCTGCTGCGGCTGCTGGCTGTTAGATTTTACCACGAGTGCCATTTACACATTCATCTTATCCGAGCTTATCATTGATATCTTACAAAGATCTATGCGGCCGCCGATTTTCATCGGGGGATATTCTAAATCCATTTTACATTAATATGGGTATACAGACTTGGAGGTTTGTCTCACTGGCCATCGAATGAGGATAGGAGAAAAAAATGGTAAACTATACTCGCGAATATTCGTTACGTAGGTATAGATTATATATGCGCCAGAATTCGGGGATAATGTAAGCCTACGTAACAATTCGATAACCGGCCAACTCGTGGGCTAGTCATATGTTTGGCAGATTCAAGACCGCCTGATGTGATCCGGGCTAGAACCGCGTGAGCTCTGTGACGTTAAAGTGATTTAAGGAGGTTCGCCTGTTGGCAAATTGAGCTGCCACACATGGCCCGGCGTATGGGGAGTTGCGGCATAAACGTGCCTGACTGCCTTGGCAAAATCGTAAACAACGCTATATGTTTAGTCGGCGTGGCTTATACCCGTAATTCCGAATTCGATACTTTGACAAACAGCCCTGACTCGGGCTCCCCGCCTTTTCCAGCCCTCTCATTCTTCCCACTTATAATAGTCCATAGCCATTGTCCACTCCATAAGAGTCCTCTTGGCATCGACTCTAAAATTACAATTTATAATCCGAGAATACACGCTCTCCACGCATTCGCCCCCAACTTATTAATTATTATCCCGCATTAATTTCTCTACCAACTTAAATTTTTTCGGAATCAATTTTTCTCGACACAATCCGTATGAAATCGTTTATCAGTATATATTTATACGGTAATACGTCATGTCAGATCGATAGGTGTAATATCTGCGCTAAAAGCCATTGGTCAAGCATATTTATTCGGAATTTCTTCGCGGTCTTTATGTACATTTATGCGCGACTAGAGATTCTGTGATTCTATATAAATCGTAGATTATCACGGTATTATTGTAATTACGAATGGTTTAACGTGATACGTTTGGCTTAAAAGCCGGTGATCCTCTTCGCTACGGCAACGGTTGAAAGTGGGTCGTATTGAG
Organism: Rhogogaster chlorosoma; assembly: GCA_944452935.1. Taxonomy (NCBI): domain Eukaryota; kingdom Metazoa; phylum Arthropoda; class Insecta; order Hymenoptera; family Tenthredinidae; genus Rhogogaster; species Rhogogaster chlorosoma. The sequence goes on from OX101797.1 coordinate 29,120,472, forward strand.
ATATGATCAACTATACGGTTATGAAACTTGGGCGTATATATTTTCCACTAGTAACCGCCGAAGAGATCGCTGAATGTTCAGCGATATCATTCCGTTACATACCGCGTCATTTGCGGTCAGTATAATTCATTTTGAGTTACGAACACGTGCTGTATATTGCGATTTAATGCACCGGGTGAAAAGGGCATTTGTACTATGGACCTGTTAGTTCCATGGTTAAATCATGCTGCGTAGCTATTTATAGCATGAAATAGTTCGTCTATATCACTGCAAATAAATTTCATCCTGTGTAGATAAATTCCATTTATATCCGATCTTTGAATGGGCGGGAGAAAGAACCAAATGATAGAATTTAAGGCTAGCAAATTTCATCCGAGGAATATTTATATTATCAAGTCTCTGTTGGCGTACGATTAAGTTGAAGAAAAAAAGCTTAACTTTCGTGGGGAATAAATTATAAGAGAACCTTTAGCTCCGAGCCATTCGTATTTCACAGCCTTCGAAATGAGACGTTAATTCGAGACACCGACTCCGGAGGCTGTGCAAGATCTTTACACGGCTAATAAGCACAAAAGACAAGACGCACAATTACCCCTTGTCTCTCATGCTTCGAAAACTCTTAGTGCGATTTTGTATGATTTAAAAAAATGACTCTGCAGCTAACGAAAATCTCCGAAGACCAATTCATCGAAGGCAATAATGAAGCATGGGTATACTTATACAGCTTTTACTTTCTGTATCAGTCCATAAATTTTTATTCGTCTGAAAAATCGCGTGCCGAGAATCTTGGATTGTCAGAAAAGAAGCGTGAATTGTTCCGAAGTCATTCGAATTGAGCAGGGATCAGGAGCCAAGTAAACGCTGTTTGCTACCCTATTAAGATTTGGCCGTTGTTAACCTTCCATTTATCACGCCTCGTTTTATCGGCCTTGCATGGGATGGACTCTTGCTGATGTACGACGGGCTAATCGAGCCAGAAAAAGACCAGGATGTACTATAAATGAAGTGTCTTAAATTCAAAGGGTATCGAAGGTAGGAGTCGACGCTGCAATTGCCTTCCAAAAACCATATGACAAAAAAAGGTACAATTACCAGTCTTCGCTTCTCCTATGGTAAATCACCTCCTTCTCCAGATGAAGAACGACGCTTTGAATCGAAAGATTTCACTCTTTGCACGATGATAAATATTATCAAGAAAATACAGCTCGAAAGATGACAAGCTTTCACAGATAAGTTAATTAGGTGTGCGGATAATTGAAATTTCATACGATGAGGTATTTTTCACAATTCATAAGTTAATTAGTGACACAAACGGTTGTTCAATTGTTTTTTTGTTTTGTTTTTTTTTTGGCGGAAAAGTAGATAACCGTACCTCTGCTAAAGAACAATCACCGAGACGACACGCGACGCCGCGGAAGACTTTGGATATCCGTCAGTCTCGGAATCCAAGAGGCAACAAACATACTCCCACGATAGTTCGGGATACTGAAATTCGGAAGCAACCCGTGGGGCCGCCCGTAGCTGTTGTTCGGTGCCAGGGAGATCTGGGTGGGAGGGTTTCGGGCCATCGGGATGGCTCGGACCTCGAAGGCAAGGCGGGTCATTTTTAGTGGTCACTGCACCCTTATAATGGTAGAAGTCCCTCACCCGGGATCCTTGACCACCTAGCTGACTAGCCACGTGCATTTCGCATCAACTCTCATGTTGCAAATATTTCACGCACATATTGTGTTTTTCACGAGGAATAATCCTCCATCGTGATTTCCCATGTATACATTTTTCAAACAATTTATGGAAATTTCGCCTACTTTGAACCGACGAATTTGTCAGAATTCATTTTTTGGCTATACACTGGTCGATCAAAATTCTCAATAAATTATATCTGGCGTGAAATTTCTTCTGAACAGTAAGCTTACCGAATCTGTATGTATGCAAGTAAAACTGAGACTTCAGTAAGCCCAGTGAAATTGGTAATGAATTTGGCAAACAAGTCAATAGCCTAGACTTGAAAAATCTCATTAAAAAAAATAAGCAGCTGCAGTACAATGACGCCCCCGCGGTGTCCTAAATATTAGAATATATTTAGAGACTGATAATGGACATCGACTAACGAACGAAGAATCGAATGAATGAAGGTATGAATGAATGGACATAATATTTGCGGCGCCTAGGGAAAAGCAGAGAGGCAGAGACTCGCTAACAACAGGCCCAAGAAACCTACGCTCAGTGTGGTCCCTGGGCCGCAACGTTTGGGCCAGGGCCAGGGCTTGGGTCGACAATTTGTCAAAGTAAATCAGCTCACAGCTAGACGTGCTGACCAGGAGCCCTTGTAAAACCACATTTTCTCGACAGCTACTAGTTTTACGTGAGTTTTTTGAATTTCGGTGAAATTTCGGCCCCTCAAAACAAAAAGGCCGTTAAACACAACATCTTACTCGGAACTGACCTTACGCTTTGGCCGAGACTCCACCCTGCGAAAGTTAATTTCGTAGAGGAATTTCGACCTTGTAATATATTCTGAAAATCACAGCATCAAAACGGAGCTCCGAAGTTGAAGAAAATAATTTGAGGGTGAATCAACGAGACAGCCGCTGTTGTTAACCGTTCTTCATCTCCTTTTTATAGGAGCAAAAATAAGAAAGAAAGAAAAAAACTTCGGCATCGATATCGTCCCATAATTCATATTTTGTGGCGAATAAGTGGATTGTATTATAGGGCTGCGATTTCTTGCACACCTAACAATAGGATGATTTCCCAATTGGCAAGTTCCGAGGGTGCTCAGTCCCGGCTGCGCCTTGGGTGTTCAATTTTCTTACGCAGCCATAGTCCGATGCCGATCTATTTTTTGAAAACAGTCAGCCAGGCATTCCTGCGTGTACAAATATGAGTCGAGAAATCGTTTACTCAGTCGACTAATGCCGTCACGAGTTATAAATTTTTAGTCTCATTTAGAGCCAAATGAAAGAGACCCTTTACTACTGACAGAATACCGTAGGCAACGTGACAGGTTTATCGTCGGCTTTCAGTCACATATACAGCATAATGGAAAGCGGAAAAACCCGTAAAAAATAGGAGCAAAATGTTTAATTGCACGGTCACTATTTCCGGTATGGTAATGCAACGACGTGCCCGTTTAGCTCCGATCTAATTCAATAAAAGCCTCCTACATTGTACCCAGCCGTAATTACCCGAGGTACGTTTGTCAGTCGGACAGTTTTTTGGATTAAAATAAGTAAATCGTTTCCGATTGCGTCGGTATTTCAAATTCTAAACCTGATTGATGACGAATGAATATCTCCTCTGACGATGAGTTAAGGGTAGTAAACGTTTCGAGTCTTGGAAGTGTCAGTGGCGGGGTGAAAAACGAACATTAAAAGCAGCCGTTATAAGCAAGAGGAATGTAGCACGTTTCAATGAGTTATATGGCAGTCATATAATCGGTACGGGAGCGGACGGCAAGGTAAGAAACTGCCCAAAATTCAGAGTTCATAAAGTGCGTACTTGAAACGTCTAGACCCAGTCGTCGGTCACGCGTACAACCGCCGGGACGCCAATTAGTCGGGCCGCATTTTTCCCTTCTTTTCTCACTTACCTATCTTTACTTTCTTCACAGAAAAATCCTGGCCAGATTTCGACCCAAGGATCTCAAATAACAGGTAATTCGGTAAGCCCAAGATACCCGCGATTAGTCCTTAAAGGAGCTTCCCTTCTTTTCTCGTACCCTCTTTCGCAAACTGCAGTGTCCAGTTTTCGTGTAATATTTATGAAAAATCGTATTATCTGTGAAAACCCAAATCTGAGAAGCTATTTGGTCGCAGAACCCAATTGGCTTCGAACTGCATCGCAGTAGATGGAGTGAAATTGCGCTGGATATGGAGGAAATCGTACGATCGATGGGATCGCGTAGGCTATATGAAGGGCCGAAGATACGCCCGAGGTGACTGCCGATTTTGCCATCATTCTTTGCGCCATGTTAAATTACGGACAGTGTGAATCAAATGAGCCGATAATACCTGAACGTACATAGCTTCGGGCTAAGACGCGCTGTGACTTATAGCAGAATGGTAATGAGCCCTTTGTGCGTTGTGTAGGTGGTCTGGCCTACGTGGTGGACGACCGCCGACTCGGGCCTCCAAGACTTCGGATACTTGGATATTTGTACACATGTATATACCTGCTGCACACATGCATAAGCTACTCATTCAAGGCCTGACAATGAGCCCCGAAACAATTGTAATCGGTCTGCAAGAGAAGTTGCCAGTTCACCCTAGTGCCATCGAATGGCCCTCGCATAGGTACGCCTGAGGTATTGTTGTTTTCAAGAAAGTCAAGTTTTTACGATTTTGATGATTGACCATTTGGAAGAGAAACCTTTCTCGCATCATTTCACACCACTTCTGCAGCCGTCGTTTATACTTCTGTATAGAATTCTGTATGGATTTGGACAAACATTTGCAAGCTTGATTCAGTCCGCTTTGATTTTACGAGGGTAGTTTTGCCAGGCCTTTGCTGTCGGATCGCCGCTCAATGATGGCGACAAATCTTCCCCGACTATTCCTACTCACTTTGGCAAGTCTCTATTTCTTTTTCAGAGCCAAATGGACGCTATTTCGGGTAGAACGGGATATATGCCATAACTTATTGCCCCCGAAAGGACCTCGCAGACGCCAAGCTGGCGCACGATCATTCTCAAAGCACCTGCAGGGAGAGAGTAAAGTAAACACGGCTACTATTCGCAAATGCGTCCATGCTAATGGATTATGAAATTGTAACGAGCTGGCTAATGGGTTTGTTAATGGCTTTTAAATTGATAATAGTAATTATTATTATATCAATTTCGTGCAATTATCTCGTGTTGCTCAATCTCCGCGTTACGACTTGTAAGGCAAACGATCACTATAGCTCTCATTCGACGCTCTAAAGTCTAACGGATGCGGTGACGAGATCGAGTAACGCGATAATTTCGTTTCTTTTTATACTCGTCTAAGTAATCTTTCTCTCCCACTTCGTTCATCTGCCTTATATTTTCTTTAATATACGAAAATACAGAGAGCTTGAGCAAATATCACGTTAGTCAGTCATCGAGCCGTCATTTGAAACAAAAAACTACGGGGAATGTGAAAGATTTATACAAAAATAATTCGAATCTAAAGCCGTTTTGAAATTCGAAGCCGAAAAAGGTGACTGCGCTTTGCGGGATGGTGAGAAGACAAGGCAGCGACCGCAGCTGAAGAGTAATTATTATAAAGACGTCTGCTCCAAGTTTACGAGGACCAGTCCCTACAAGGTATTGTTATTCGGACTGGTTATTCGACGTTTACTCATTGGCTGACCGATACTCTTGTTAACTTCGACATGACGAGCATCAGGTAATATCTTCAGGTACTCGCGATTGAAAGGTCCGAGTAAATCGCTAACTGATTGTGAGAGGCACGTTCTGCGCGTGCCACAAGTAGCTACAAGTAGATATAGAGATCAAGATCGTGAAGAGCTGGGATTTTGAACACCCAGTGTGCGTCGAAAGTTCTATCGCATCTGCAGGGTATACGGATGCATCTACCTTTTGGAAGAATAGACAGCACGGAGTAGCATAGAAAAGACTTTTTCTTGGAAGAAAAAAAGACCCGGTAGCATACTAGAAGACTTTCGAACGTACGGTAATGAACAACGATCGTTGCAGCGCACGTAGGAGTGAAATATGACCAACCGAACGCACAGATCTAATAGATACGACCATTATCATAATTTAGTGACTTTTAATTGGGAATAATGAGGTCGATCTGTATAGTTTCAGATCTTGATAGGATTTCATTTAGTATTTACGTTAGCCACAAGGAGAGGGCCAGCTAGTCGAATGTAAATTAAACAACGGTTATTTCATTGATAAGATTAATTATTATTCAACTATACCGAAATAGTGAATGAGAAAGTCGTAGAGTCATTTGTCTATGAACGTAATTCTTAATTTACAAGTCACTCTCGGCGTGAGCTTATAATACCTTGCACCTTGCCAGAGCCCTGTTAATCGCGATCGATGAATTGTTAATTTGCGCTTTAAAGAAGATCTTTCGGCTTATGGTAAGATGGTTATCTGCAGATTTGATCGCGTTACATCATCGTACTTTTAAACATTAAACTAGCCGTTTGATCAAGCCTAAGATCGTTGTCTGAGAATCTTAATAATATAATCGTCACGGATTACTTGAAACAAGCCGAAGGCTCTAGTAGCTGCACATATCGTGATAATTTATTACCGCACAAGATTCGTGGGTAGTTCTTTGAAATGAAAATTTTTTGGTCACCGTGGGATACGTGACTGTAATCTAGTCTGAGATAAAAATGACAAACACTACTGCGATTGAGTCATTTATATTTAGGAATGTCTCATGCGTTCGTTACGAATTTTGATGGCAAGCCTTTCGTATGCACACTCGGTTGGACTGCACAAAGTGCTTTCGGTCAATGGGACGAAGAATAGACAAAGAGATATTTATATTCATAGCGCGAAGGGGCGAGTTTGGGCCATGAGAAATTGAGAAGTTTTCTTAGGAAGTTTCCGAATAACTGGATTCAGGATAGACACAGATAGCCTAAAGGGTCGTAAACAGTTTGTGTGACTAAAATACTCCTACGGGTAAAGCATTTTTCCGCAGACCCTAAGACCCTGGATACAACTCGGATAATAAATATCTTACCACCGTGGAAGAACAACAAGATGTACGATAAATTCTCGAGAGAACGCGGTAGTGAAATAAATGAAATCGTATGAAATTCGTATGAAGAAAATCAACTTGAAGGAATTCAGGGGGCCTGAATGAAATCTTGACATTTATAATCATAATCATTGAACTAATTCAAGTCAGCTCCATGACGCTGGAAGCTCGGAGTTGACATAGTCCTATGGGTTTAATAAACGCGATCAAATAGCCAAATTTGATTCGGCCCTCTTTGAGTACCAGAATTTGATTTTTGATCAGTTTCACGCAAGTTAATGTGCATTGGACTCAGAAGGACTAAGAAAAGTATTTAAGGTACAGATAAATCGGGTCCCCGATATTTCGAGCTCTTTAATTACAGTTGAGTAGAATATTTTTGTCAAATATCGATTTGTCACCCATCTTTAAAGAGAAAGTGTACACAAATCCGTGCGACACGATACAGCATCGCTTGTCTAGCATCCCGCTGCTACACCGCGTGGTAAACAGCTGTTCCAAGAATCTTGTCAGGTGGATATTACGTAATTTTGAAGAAACGCTTTGATCTCAGAGTCGGAATTCAAGTTTACCCTTCTAATTGGCGACCAGGCGATACCTTGTTCCCTGATGCTTTGTCGTAGGAATTCAATAAATTGCACACCGGACGAATATAGATATTTTGTGATTCAGGACCTAGGTTTTCCCATATCCGCAACTACCGTCATCAGTCTGCCAATATTACGCAGATTTATGTTACGATAATTTTTAATTTACGACATTTATGTACTGTTGACACTCGGCAGTCGGAAAGTCCACTAAAACTTCTCTCCACGGGTCATAGCGAGTAAAGAAGCCTCCTGGGAGGTACGAGACTTCCGAAAACTCTCTTTCTATTTTACATGACGTAAAACGGACCCAAAACTCGTTTAATTTGTACGGCAGTTAACGTAGTGGAACACCTGCAAGGTCGCCATGAGGATTTCCGACGATTTCGTCAGGTGCTTTGGTGATCACTGTCGGAATGCATCGTGACGTAACGGAGGACGTCACAAATCATGGTATACACCTTCACGGACAAGATTGATTAACGTACCTGTGTTTATAGTCAGAGTGGATTTTATCACATGCTGATAGCGAACAGTGCGATAAAATTTTAATTATAAATATCGTTATTCTTCTAATTGACGATAAGAAGCCTTTTTTCGCTAACTTCTACTCGTGCTATCAAGATACACGAGTCTCATGAAAATTTCAATTAAAAAGTCGTAAAACCTATCCGTGGCTTAGCGCCACTATCACCGGCAGTAAAACAAACCGATCTCTGAATTGAAAACAAATTTTATCCGCGTTTATACATTCGGCTATAATCTATCCACGGTGTGTCCGTCCAAAGTGTGAATAGCTCCATTCGTTTTCCCCCATCGTAGTCGATAATGTAACATAGATCAAACAAATTTCGCCTCAAGAAACAATCCGCATCAATTGTAAGCCTCACCCAGCATCCGGATGTGATTGTTTAGAAAGACTATTCCTGTCGTGCTGAGCGATTTATCGAATCCCATCGCGATCCGTTCTGAGCCACTTATCAATACCTATCCTACAAGTATACGGCATGTGTGTATCTCGTGGAACTCGCGCGGGGCATAAACTTCGACAAAGCGAAGAAAAGTTCTTTGGATTATACTCGAGAGTCATATAACAGCGCGATGATTTTTTCAGGTGAACAATCATCCGAGATTTTCGGATCTGCGATTTGGCAGATTTGGCTAGAAACTGGGAGCTTGTCTGTGTCTCAGGCTACAGGATATGGGTGGAATCTGAGGATGAAAATATGCCGATGCGTGTAAGTAGAATTTGTGAGTTTACTCAGCCAATGCTAATGGTCCAGATACAAGCCCGTATTCTTGCTCCCTGTTTATCACCGACTTCGCTTCAAGCTTAGAGCTAAAAGCGATAGCAGTGATAAAAATGGGGCAAGAATATTAGTCCCGTTTTCTAAGGTTCCGAGTCATTTTCAACGTTGCGTATTTCCGGAACAGGTTCTTTGGAATCTACGAACGAAGACTTCGGAAATAGGTAATAACAAACGACATACTGGCTAACTTCCGTATACATGTGACTAGAAATAGGCTAAATCTCTATAGCAAAGCTTGCGGATCGATTGAATTCTTCCATCTGTATCCGAGAGTCGTGCAAATGCTTTTTTTCTACGAAGTTAATTCGATGATAATTGTCTGAAGATAATCAATGTATAGAAGGTATGTGAAGAGATAATCAACGTCGGGGTATGTTCAGTTCTAATTAAACTCATACTCGTGTGATAGCAAATTGCGTGAAGGCTATCGACTTTTACAGATTGGCGAAAGATTGTTTGAGTACGTATAAAAGCGTCTTCGAAACGCAGAACGACTCAATAACGATAGATGTAGAACATAATTTTTGAGTTTTACACTCTTCGATCACCTTGAAATCTGTGATCCATTTTAGTTCTAGTATTTGATTGATGGGATACTTTAAGATGGTCTGGTCGAGGAGCGCAACAAACCGCGAGTACAACGATGAGTCACTGCTCTCAATCTTAATTTGAACCGAACTGACCCAATGGCCGTAACCTAATGCTACATTTACTGGCCATTTACACTCTTGCGAATGGTTTCATATTCTTGTATGCATCTAGACTTCATGATTCTGCAAGGTTACATTCATAAAATTCATGATAATCGATTCGAAATGGTACCAATGATCATTTCAGTACGTAGATATTGGAAGAAATCGCTCGATCAATGATGAGATTAAAACGCCCGGTATAATATCGGCATGTATATCATTTGCATTCGCCACCTTGGACAAGTGAGTAAATCAATGTCTGCGGAAAGGCTGCACGCATGCGATATAATTGCAGTGTTTGCGATAGGTGTAAAATATGAACTGTTAATTACGAACGGATGCGGTGAGAAAGTTTCATTCAGTCGTTACCAAAAAATCAAAGATAAATAAATCAAGGTAATACCCGTAAATAGCAGTTTGGTTAACTCGAGAATGCTAGCCAGCAAATATGATTTATGAGATTTACATACGCGTCATCCGTCACCTGAGAATTACCGCAGCATCCAGTACCTACCTTGCAGGAAAGATTTGCTCAATACTAAGAAAGACGTTCGTCATATGCGTAAGAAATCGGACGGGTGTAGATGTAAGATGATTTCTTTATTTTTTACCTGGCTTTTAAGCAGCCGTAAGTACATACTGTATTTGAAGTGTAAAAAATACATCAGAAAAATGACAATATTGATCCTAAGCTTCCACATTCTAAGACTCCACTGACGCACGGATATATTTCTACGCGATTTAACTTACGGTGACATAAGTGTAAAGCCGTCATATCGGTACGGGCTCCTTGGTACGAATTCTTTTCTATAAGCATATGCTTGATGAATAGGCGAAAGGTCAATCCTTAACGAATTGGAAATACAAAGCCATGTGTTACGCACTTGGAAAGTTCGGTGCGAATCTGCCACCGACCTGGACAGGGCTCGGGTCAAAATTCAGAATCGGTCTGGGATTCGAAGAAGGTCCTTAACTAGTGGCTTTGCATTGTTTTTCAGAGAATTTATCCACTTCGGTGAACGGACTGCCGAATTTGCTATACGCATACGGAAATTCGCACACCTCACGTTTCGCTATGGAATTAAGAGACGATTTTTTACCTGCGTTCGTATTTGCACAAGAACCGGATAAGTAGATACCCAAAAATAGATTCTTAAGCGATTCAGCAGACGTTCTTTAAACCTACTAATATTCCCCATCATATCATTATACTTTTCGCATATTTTATGAATGAAATTCATTTTTCTGGACTGGCTAAATTGGGAGAGGCAGCTCGTACTTTGCACCACTTTGCCCCAAGGCCGTCTCATTCCATTGAAATGACCTTCGTACTTTCTAGACGAGATTTATGCCACTTCAAACTCGTAATTCTATAACTGACAGGAAAAATGAGTGTATGTATAGCTTTGTTCCGCCTGTAACGAACAGCACTCACCATTTTTGTTCGTGGACGTAGAACACGCCGTTAATCTTACAATCTTAACGATTTAATGATTGGGGGTCGTAAAGAAAGTATGTGACAGATAAAGCGAGTCATTCAGTAATGTCGAACTTTTTGCAGGGGGCCGGGTTGAAGTTCCGAATTTTAAAAGCTCCGAACGACGAAAATTTCGAATTTGTAGACGATTTAGAATTATCAGAAACGCTGAGGTAACATCGATCCTCCGGAAGCCCGGAGTCCAGATCCTCGAAAGCCCAAAAATGCGAAAATTTCTTATACCCTTGAAGGATCAGCAGCAGTGCTCTTCGAGCAAATCTAAACGAGGCGAAATTTGGAGAACTTGTAGAGATGACGTATCAAGCCGATGATACGGGGTACGTAGTTCCGGTTTCATGGGGCGCCGATGCTCCTGGAAACATCATAGCGTACTATAGCTGGGTATCAGGGTGGGGGCAGCCGTGAATGAAACTAACCACGCGCTCTGAATGGACCCGAGGGATCCAGGAGTGCTGTGAGTGTATTTCCGACGGTGTTTATACAAAGACGGCCGCGCAAAGATCATGCGGGATTTGAAACAAAACAGAACCTTCCGCACCTCCACACTTGGCGTAGGAGTAACTGCTGAGGTACTACCAATACTCTTTGGCCATAGCGCGTCGTCTAAATACCGCCTATTTCTGGCCGCGAGCGTTTGGATCGTGTGATTTTAGAAAACTAAATAGTTTTGGCCGTAAAAATAGCTCTACTTCCACCACACTATCGCAATATCACTGATCTCTATTTAATGAGAAAATATACTCCAGTACCCCCTGATGATCTTACGACGGATTATTTTTTCTTTTTACTCTTCTTTTCGCACCTTTACACTTTCGCAAGCTTTAGTGAAAAATCGATAAGGAATTGAATGCGAGATGTGAGAAGGACCTGCAGAGTCTTGTCGCAGATTATTCTTAATTATCGCTCGCATAATTTGTACGAAAAAAATAAATGACTACTTTTATGGAACGGTGCGTGGTGTAGTTAGAAACTTGTTACATTAGGAATAGGTATTCCAGCCTTTAGTCTAGTTACGTTTATCTATCAAACCCCGACTTCTGTGAGAAAACTACGCCCAGTTGCTCCGAGTGTCATTAATCTTGTGCAATTATTTGCTCATTCAGATTCGCCCGTAATTGATATATGAACCGGTATTTATAAGGCAGATGATAAGGAAATCAAAGAAATATTATCAAGTGTTACGTAAGAGATGATATAATGAAAAAAGTCATTTTACATTCGGTTCTAAATATTTCCATTTATCAACAGCCTAGTACAATTTTCACTGACACTGTTTCTGATTCATTAATTAAAAAATGTGTCCTGAAATATTGTCAAGCTGCTACTCCTGTCTCAATTAATTCGCAAACCATTTCAAAATCGGCGGGAAGCACTAAGCAATCAAGTCGCAAGAGCAGTTCTTCTTCCCTCGGCAGATTTCGCTAAAAATCGAAACCGGATCCATGAATCATTCGAACTATCGGTATAGAAAATTTATGTTAAAATCGGTTTAATTCTTCGAGAATTATCTGACAAATGGTTGAAATTTATAGGTGTCTTACTTTTTCTGGACGCTAATTTATAAAATTATTAACATTCCAATTAATGAGATATATATATCACAGGATTAGTAGCCGTCCAGCAAATTCGTCATATTTTTTTACCTGCCTACCAGCATTTCCAGCAATTACTATTACGAACAGTTTTCTTTGTTATACGTGTTTAAACGTAATATAATTGGACGTTAACTGTGATAAGCAGTATTAATTACATCGTGTCAATTAATTTCAAGAGTTCAATAAGGCGATTTGATAGAACAAAGTTATGGGCTTCTTAACGACGGTGCGGTGTATCGAAACTTTCCCTCTGGATAAGAGCTCCGCATCTGAAACCGAAGCATGTTTCAAATGACAGGTTCATAAATTAGTACTAAGTTCGCACTTTCGACGATTCAATTTGACAAATTTTATTACAGAAATGTACAACAACTAATTAAACGTGAAAACTTAATATATTGGCCAGACTTCGGCTTCCTCAGCATAGCGATCACCCCAGAATTTGACGAAATTAATTCTTAATCCGAGTTTGCCTCGGTATAACTTTCGTTATCTGGTTGTAACGAGTTCGGAAATAGTTGGAAGCTAATCGAAACGTTCGTTGTGGAAAATATATTCGAGATCGAGCATCGCTGCCGTCGCGATCACTAGAAAAATAATATTAATGAAGTTCTTGGCGAAGAGGGTCACGGGTCGCCTGCTCTCGCCGACATCTCAATTTATTTTTGTGCTCACGGTAAGTGATTAGATGCGTCTGTTTATCCAGAGTCTCTATCCTTCGGCTCTCAGTTGGGCTGGCTGTATATACTGTAAACGCAGCTCCCGGATTGACGACGCCATTTAAGCCCGCTGGCTAACTCCTATCTTCGCTGCACAGCCGCATGTTTATTTCTTCACAATTACGACGGATAGAATATTTTCACCTATTCCGTACCCGTTACATAAACAATAAACAATAAATATTAAGTCTGACTTTATAACATTCATTTCCACCATCATATCAACTTATGCTTCCAGGAGGGCAAACCAGTGCAAATCATCGCAGCAGAACACGGATAAGGCCAGACTTTCCAGCTCCCCTTTATGAATTTTTGATCATCGATTTCATCCAGAAGGGGTTAGCATTGCCGAGAATAATGTCCGGTAACTGATTCGTCGGTTGTCCTGAAAGAATGATTTTATTTCGCGGGTCTTCTTTCAGCTCGAACTAGCAAATGTGATTTCGTGTATTTCTGAACCGTGCGAATGAAACAGAGTCTGAAAACCGAGGATTAAGCTGCTTCAGAAGATGTTAGAATTGAATGAAAAGAAGCTTTGAAGCTTGGGCAATCCCGTAAATACGTCAACGCGATCTTTACTCACGAGGAAAGAGCACGCGGTGCTGGTCACCGATCGCTATGAGCTTTGCAAGGGTGAAAGTTGGACCGAAAATAGCGGACATGTGTATTCAGCCGAATTTTCGTGCAAGTGTTTCCTAGTTGCAGTTTCAATTTTCAATAACTTGAACAGAAATCTTTTCTGAATGGAAATCTTCAAAAAGAACACTTGTTCTTCTTGATTCATTCCTAATAATCTAACAACAAGGAACGGTGGTTGTGGCTGTGTGTTCGTAACGAGTATGAGAAGCGACTAGCGCGGAAATCAGTAAAAATTGGAAAGTGCAAAATAATTCGCACTTTCCCTCTGATCGTCGGGTAGTTATAAGGAGGGCATGAACGGAGACGCTTCTTACCAGGGAGCTTACGTGAGGTCAAGCCGCGGGCGCATAGGTTCAAGGAAGGCGTACGTGACGGTACGAATCCGAGCCTCCTTTTTAACCCCGTTGAACGTAATCATGGAGTCTGGTATAGGCCAGTAGGTAATTCTCTGATGCGGCAATATATTTATTGTTTATTCAAGGCAAGTTAGAGCCATCAGTTAACGAGCGAGGCGCAGTAAGTCCGGGCGCGATACAGGTTCCCGTAATAAATTGTGGCCTCATGCTTCGCACCATGCAATCAACGGGGTCCAACAATCTGCGTTTACACATCGCGACGAGCTGCCAAAATTACGGCCATTATTACGATAAAGGTGAGAACCTCGTGCTGTTTGCTTAGCTGATCAGGAACCGAGATCCGAAAACCACCGTAAAAAAATTCCACTTGGAATACCAAATCCATATAGACTTGGGAGCATCGATATAATACGCATGCACACAGATATATGTGGGGATTGGAGGTGAGTGTTTAGATATACATAAATATTAATAATCTTGACGATACATGTGAATATATGGTATAATAAAATACCTGTAATAAACACACCATCTTATATGCACATTTATAAAGAAAATTTATAAATATGTAATAAGGAGAAATTCCCGTTTACTCGCGGGCAGTTTCATAGTGCAAAAAGTTATTCACACACCGACGTATACGTTCGACTCCGTTAGCGAATACCGCGCGAACTGTCAGCCACCAAGCATGCAATTAGCTTACACCGGCCTCCAGGGTTCTTGGATCTCTTCGAGTGGATCCTTTTGGGATTCGCACCCAAAGCTACGGCCTCGTCGACGAAATACAACCGAATTCTTCAAGCGTAGATGGACCGAAGATCGGACTTAACGAAGCCGTCAGAAGATAGGAACTGGAGATAAGTTTGAAAATTATTCAAACTATGGACAGAATCTATCCTCACAAGGTATGGCTGACGTATTTTCTATCCATAAAAATTTTCAACTACCCCTGCAGTTCGCTTTAATACAAATATTCTTAAAAGTTTGATCCACGGTATAAGGAATAATCAGCATTTCAGTGTTGAATTTGGATTAAGGCTGAGAAATGAGAAGCCCTCACAGCACAAAATGTTTCGAAAAAGTTTTTTGAACGTTGGAGTAAAATGCGGTCGATTAAAAACGGCTCACAAATTCCAGTCATGCTTTAGTTACATTTTGGTAACGTTTGACAAAACTTAGAAAGGGAGATCTGATGTGATTTTGGAATCCGTGACTCTTCTCACGTCGATATTTCGCTCACGATTTGACCCGGTAATAAACGAATGTTTGTATTCCACGAATGAAACTTGAGAGATAGATCAACCGTCGAGCGGCGAATATTCGATACTCCTTGATAACAAGTTCCAAGCAGGATACGGAGTGATCCTGACAAATTTCTCTGACCACCCTCCATCTCAACATTTGCACCATTTCTAATGGCGGAGGGCGGGAGTTTCTTTCTGCGAGAGAGTCCTGCGCCAAACTCCCACCTAACGGCAATCGCGAAACTACATGATGGTGGAATCAAAGTTTTTGAAACACTTTTTCCCAACATCTTTTGGAATCCGAAACTATCTATCACGCTCCTGCCATCCAAGTTTAACTTTCTGTGCTGTGTAGAAGTATGATAATGTCGGCAAAACGTTCGACTAATTAACTAACACTCTTTGGCGTCGCGGGTTAAAATTTCAGCTGATACCTTATCGCAATGTGAAATCTTACCCTGTCGCGTGTCGTATTTTACTATCAGACGATGAATAGTACGTTCTAATAATGATGGGCTTATGTTGTTACTGCTAAAACAGATCAAGGCTCCTCAGTAAACGTACTCGTTCAATCGATCCATGGAAATGAAAACAATAGCCATTGGTTTTGCTTATGGCTAGCAGATGTTATGGTTGAATATGCGTAATGCAACTAATTGCACGGAATAACTTACAGCTCGAATAAGATAAGGCAGGGGAAGGCCGCACCATCCGATCCTCTGGTATCAGGAATTTGTCACTAATTGTAATACCCACTGATTTCGAACTTTTCACATGCCACTATAAAATCGACTTATAGACGGGTGTATACATTCATTATATGTACGAAATTTTTCACCAGAGTTTAATGTAGATCACAGATTGATTATTTTCCCGATCTCATGACGTAGCGGGCTTCTAGAGTAGCACAGAATGAAATGCGTGACGAACATCCATCCAGTTTCGTATTTCGGTAGATAAGAAGCCGCGAAAAGTTTTCAAAACAGTTCACTAATAAATTATAACGCTTACAGCGATAAGCAAAACAGTCGTTGCACAGTTGACGAAGAGTTGCGATTAATTTCTCGGGCTCACACAAACTCGAGGTGAATTTTTTTGCCAGGACAAAATTACCTGTGAGTGTAAAAGTGACTTCGGCTGATCCAGGGGTCTGTCAGTTCTGATACGCGTGAAGAAACGTGACTAGTTGACATTACTGAAGTTTCTCGCGAATTCAATTTGTCTCAATAATCAGAGAGATCCGACTTTGCCAATAAATGATTCGAGTAATGAGACAGATCTCAGGTAATCAGGATCGTACGTCAACTGTTCATCCGTGGAGTTCAACTTTTATGTTCAAGTGTCTCTCGCGATTATCTGCGACAGTCTCAAACGGATGAAATTTGCACAGAGTTGTCGGACTTTTGAGACTAGGATAAACGATTTCGATTTCGAAATTGAAACCGATGAGACGTTTATGACTTCGAGAGAAAGAAATCGGGGAACTGTTATTTGAGATTGAAATTACAGCTGCATACGATGGTCTGTAGGCGCAAAGAACCGTGGCACAAGAATATCCGGTGTAATAAAACGCGAAGCAATTTGTTCGAAGAGCACTGAATAATTAAACCAATAAAGCACACTTGGTATTTAACGAGTAGCACTCTGTGGTATTCTCAGGCGAAGTTTTCGAGGCGTTGTCTTGCTGCGAAATGGACAAGTCTCCTTCGAAGCGATCGAAATCGGTGCAGACAATCGGTTCCAACGGTAACAAGCAAAGGACGAGGTGTGTCTACCAAATTATGCAGTAGAGCTCGACGCACACCTCGCAAATTCTCGCGATAAATTCAAGTAGCGATAAAATAATGTCGATTTATTCGCCACGTGCACAACCTGCGATCTGGCGAACTCCTTAAGGAAAGTTGCGGCCGGCAGGAAGACGCGTCCGCGCGCGAGCGATACCCTGGATGGACTAATGGCGAGCTTGGGGGACACCCGGAGGGGTTGCCCGTACACCACGAGCCGGATGAGCCAGACGAGTCGGACGAGGAGAGCCGGTACTTTGAGTTTTTGGGGCCAACGGCGACTTGGCAGTGCTGGCAGTGCTGGTAGTTGTGGCTGTTGTGGCAGAGCGGTTCGGACGATAGTGCGGCGGACGCCAGTAGTGCGCGACGCATGGCCATACAGGACAGTGCGAGCCGAAGACTGTGAGCCACGCGGCGACTCCTGGCCAACGAGCCGAGGACGCCCACGAGACCCGCCCGAGAGCCACACGAGCGCGAAGCGATCCCTAAATCCTGGTATCGCCCCACTCCGTCGGAGGACGCGTGTCTCGGGACCTGGACCCGGACCTGGGGGTCCGATAACTTTCCCAGTTTTGGTCCAGTCGCCCAAACCGCCGACCCCACTTGCAAAGTTCACTTATTAGACCGGAACTGGCAACAGGCACATTTCAAGATCACCTAGAGCCGAAAGTCGTGGAAAGAAACGTCGGAGAATGAGCTCCGTGAGTAGCTATTACTATTAATTGCTACGAGTCCCGTTTCATTCCCGTTTCCGGTATCGCAGGTGCCTCGGGAGATACGTGTCTCGAAATGGCACCGATGCACCTTCAATTTCATCCTCTTCAATCGACTGTATGATGAAACTGAAGAAGCAGCCCTGGGAATGTCAATTGCACGTTTGTCTTTAACCCTTCGGATATATGATTCACTTACGAAGTAGATCTGCGTGCGGAGAGGAGATGAAAAGAAGGCACCTCGATCCTTTTCCTGTAATGAAATCGAACATCTTTGACCGTATTTTACCTGCGTGGTATCACAGATCTGGGAAAAAGCGCGACTATAATAAACTATGCAAACGAATAGGTGAACACAAAGCCGCAGTATATCAGGGGCTAATCGATGCCTGTGATGCAAAGGTGAGAGACACGCAGATGACCAGTTCGGGTTCAACCACTGCCCCAACTGCTCCACTGCTTACCCAAGATAAGGTCTAATCTGGATAAGGGAGGAGCCGCGCGCGATAGACCATCTATGCCTGTTCTACTTGCCGGTTTCTCTGCCCGTCCACATCCACATCCACGAGTTCCACGAAGCAATACTTTCTTTTTACGACTATTTCTTGGCTTATTACGTAATCTTGTCTAATCTTAAACAACATTGGAAAAAGGATTTCAGACGACCCCTTTAATCTAACTGTCGACATCCCGTAGCACCGAGTTCTCACGTCTTCGAATTATTTCTCACTTGATAGATAATAAGCCGTTTTTATACTCGCCATTGTAGGAAAATTTGTACATTTCTTCAACGAGGAAGATCTCAGTTCATTTTATGATACGATCATATCACGACTCATCGTGCCGACAGAATGTCAATGTACTCCCATACCTTGGTAGGTATGCAGTCATTCCTAACTATTGCGCATAAATATTGTACATAATAAATCGTAAGCCACTGATACACATACCGATTTAGTATCGCGGTGCCGTGTAGGAACTGTATGCGGTATACTTATCTGCTGTGAACGCACATCACTCTAAAAACTTTTACGAGTGAGTACCTACACGAATACTTGTTACTTTAACGCGTGCGTGCTTGCATGGATCCGAAGCTGAAGCAACAGGTTCAGCGTCGAGGATGATAGAGTCTGATCGTGCTAACTACAGGAAGATGGATCGACTACCCAGGTTCAATGGTAGCCGAAGACCGGATGCTTTTGTATAGCGATCAAATACACCGCTGCATTGTGCATATCCTTGTGGTCAGCCGCCAAACACCAGAACATCACCCAATAGAACCATTTTGCACCATTGACAAAATCCTGATCTGAAAGACTGTCCAGCTAGCGAAATGGAATTTTTCGCGAATTACAATTGTATGCTGCTAATTTAATTACATCAAATTTACTCCATAAGCAAGGAGTTGAAGGACTACAGTAAATGGACGATTGAAGACCAGCATCAATTCCCTGATTTCCTTCAGCACGTTGATCTAGTCATTGCTGGATTTGATATTCGTAGATTTACTTGGAATTTGTGCATTAGTTAAAATTTTGCGGTAATTAGTTGCCGCACTAATATTCATAACGGTAAAGTTGCGGCATTAATTGTAATTCATTTACAGCCTCATTACAGTTCGGGAAGTAAAGTTACAGTTTGGTCATTCACACAGCCGGACCAAAAACAATTAAAATTTAAGCATATGCAAATCGCAATATTCGTCTCTACAGGCCTGCGGATTGCAAGTGGCTGGTTAAAGACTGTGAAGATACAAGGGCCATGTTAACTGCAATAATCTCTGGAGCCAAAGTGATGACGTAACTCAGGTGTTACCACCTTCTTCGGCACTGAGAAGAAACTATAATTACAGGGCACCGAGAAACATTTTTCAAGCCATCGTTAAAGAAAAACGAAAGAACCGTACGTATTTCAGTATCTCGTATCTTCTGAAACTTTTCTTCAGAATCTTCGGAAATTTTTCCTTTAACTGTATTGCACTTCCATGCTTCTTAAGGGGTGCGAGTATTCATTTGCGAATAGCATTTCGCCGGATAAATCGAGTAACTGGGATCCGTAGGAATTTTCCAGAATTCTTATCCGAATTCGTTTTTGAATGGAAAATTCTGGGAAGTATGGTATATGAGAGGAAGATCTGACTTCGTGAGTCATGCTTGGAATTTTTCAAAATTTCCAAGAAAATCTATGGAAGACCTTGAAATTTTTTAGAAATTTTGTTTCTAAGATATATTCCGAGAAATTTCTTCCACCAGACGCATATATATTTACGGTA
This sequence comes from Rhogogaster chlorosoma, assembly GCA_944452935.1. NCBI lineage: Eukaryota > Metazoa > Arthropoda > Insecta > Hymenoptera > Tenthredinidae > Rhogogaster > Rhogogaster chlorosoma. The sequence continues at coordinate 29,140,594 of OX101797.1, forward strand.
AATAAATAGCGAGTCTCATCTTCATCTCCTATATAGAGTCATATTTCCGTGCATTTGAGAAGTCTAGCAGCATTGTGTTCCGAGAAAACAGCCGGAAAATTTTTCAGGAGAAGATGATGACTTATCAACTGGCTAAGTAAAATAGAGAAATCACCGTCTTGACTCATCGTGGCCATGATAGCATTGAATTTAGCCTTTGACTTCGGAAGTCGATAACTCTGAACTAAACTGGTTCCTCAGAATGAAACTCGGCTGGATACTTTTAGATTGAACATGATTTTCTCGAGAACTTTGATGAGAAAAATTACGTTGCAATTCAGAGAGGCGTTTCTTTCGTCTCGAAAAATCAAGACATATAAGAAAATCTGTTCTACTCATCTCATTCTCATCTCATATGAAAGAGACACCCTGTATACGCATACGTTTATCATAGTTGGTCATCGCGTAAAGATACACTTTGCACATACCTACTCTGTAACGTTATTTCCAACGGTTCAAGCAAATATTGACAGGCGAATTAGTCCATATAGGCAGTCGCGGTTGCGTCTTAGAAATGCAAATTCACCCACGCCCTTGTTTGCCCGTTCGATTAACAGGATTGATTCTAGGAATTATATTCACGTTAACACGTCATTACCTTTAAAAACGGATCACTCGTAAATTATCACATGGAGAGTAAACAGTCTGGAAGAATTCCTGTTGCACATATTCTTACATAGGGAGGCAGATACAGAAACGACTTTAACTTCCAATTTTCTAATACACCCCCAATTTCATTTTCTACCTTTATCCCAATCGAGATACCGCCAAATGTTAATCCAGACGAAATTCTGTCCGGAACAATGAACTTTGTCATCTATACCTGTACCTATACACCATAGAACATATTTTATATTATACTGCAGCTGTTTGATAAGTCCAACACACAGCCTCTAACTCTTCTTTTCTTTATTGTAAGGTGTTTGATGAGACTTTCTGGTCTTCCAGAGAAGTGTTCTCTGCCACAGGTCTCATTGTGATTATAACAATGGCATTTTTGGAAGAGGAAAGGTTCCAGAATCGGAATTTCCGGTGAAAGCCTAAAGAATTTTTGTTGCATTCAAGAGAACATATTTATACATTCAAGCACATTATGTATCTTACCTACGGATAGAATCCTCTATGGAGATTCATATGGTAGAGGAAATTTGTATTAAGGAAATAGAATGAAAAAAAAATGAAAGCGAAAAATAGGTATGTGATGGATCTCTCCAGCCATCCTAAACTGACTAAGGTTCAAATAAAAAAATTACTCTCCCGGACCTGACAGCGTTAATATGGAGTGAATTAATCGGAGCGAGCAATGACTGGGCTATCTGATAAACAAACCTAGTCATACCATATCTTCTGTTTATATTGGATATATATAGGTTAAGTATCATTCTCATTGGTGCTCTAATATCTCCTCTCACAAACACACAACTCTTCTCTTACTAAACATCCGAGCCGTCTGTGTCCTGACCACTTGGAGATGTAGATCTACAAGGAAGAAACATCCGAATGCCTTACGATGATCTTGATACAAAAAATCTGTTATGCCTGACATGAAATTTAAATTTCATCCAAAGCTGCAATAACTAATGTTCAAATCGAATCCACTCCTTTTTCTTCATATCTTTCGATTTTGAAAGTAATAATCAATTAACTCTGAAAAGAATCTTCGAATAAGCTGAAACAGCAGAAAATAAGCTTAAGACGTTTCTCCATTTGATCTAATCGCCAAAAACGTAGAAAAAAGCAAACGTGTGTTGCGTGCACTGGTATCCCGTGGATACGGATATGCGCAGTACTGCAGGTACGGCAGATAATTTCCTCGCAGTTGGATAGCTGCAGCCAATCTACTATTTCCATAAAAATAAAATGCAAAGTCTGGTGCAACGACTTAACTGGCAACGAGTGCCTGCCAAGTGGTGGCGCCGTGCCGCAGCAATTACGTAAGTATAAGGTCTTTATTAATCACGGGCAGTTAAAATCGGTAAAAAATTTCAAACTAGTTAGAGCAGAAACTACTTTTGCCAATGTAGTAAATATCTGCATAGAATCTCCTCTATATGGCCCAGAGCTTTTGATCTATGAACAATGAAACTGGCCATCTGATAAACCGTTATAATAAAAAGGTTCACATTCTGAGATCAGAGATTATAAAGGCATGAACGGGACCCTCGCATAAACCCCTCGTCCCATAATCGGTGAAAAATATCTTGAACAAATTCCAATTATCAGAAGTGAGAAGATGAGGCCGTGCCTTCGCACCCAGACTAAACTGGCCCCGATCTGGACCGAACAAGACTGACGGGTCCCAAGTGCAAGGACGCAAGACTTGGCAGCCGCCTTCGGCGATGAGGAGGGCTGTTTAATTTTAGGGCATTGCGTGCAGGCGGCAAACCGAGCAAAGCTAAAGGGTTCAGAGCCGACGTATTTGCCAAGATATTATCGCCGTATAGAGAGGAGGACTCGAGGCCCCGGCAACGAGGAGGCGTGACTCCTCTTCAGAGATGATTTCTAGGACCTGGTGGGTGCCGCGTTCCGCGGACTCCCATCATCGCCACTTGTAACCGGAGTTGCTCCCGTCCAGGAATTCCCTCAAAGCCAGGCCGAAGGCAGACATCAAACTGAGGAGTAAAACCAAACGTTTTCATCCAGCGATAATTCATCCTGTAATCAACGCTCCTTATTAACAAACAGCTAAGTTGCACGTACTTATCGCCTGTCGAGGACACGACTATTCCTTATCCTCCTTGAGGTACACCCTCGACACTAAGTGATTAAAATATCGCTTGTGAGTAACATCTGTAAAACACTTCCACTCTTCGGTACTTCACCTCATCTCGTCGTAGACGAATGAATCTACTTGAGATTTCCTCGGCTCTGATAATGTCGGAAAGTGCGATCTTCTATCGTCAATTATTGTGGAAGAGGATTCAATTGGACCCATCATAATTAGGGGAGTTACTAGACGTCGACGTAGCAGCGTGTGAAAGCATACATCATACGCGTAATAATCTTATTTTCATTTCTATATCCGAGGCGTCGTGAAGGCGTCTCGACGGCACAGCATCCCCCGGTGTTTATACGACGTGTCTTCGCGGGTCTCTTTGGTGCATGTCCACCCGAATATGTTGGCCGTTGAACACTAAACGCGGGGATCCGAAATAGCTACACTGTGGTAATACGGAGGTACAGACGTTTACCCATTCCTCTGCAAAGCCTCATGAATTTCCACGCACGAATTCTCGCTTCTTCGGTCTGATTCAACCTCTTAACCTTGACTCATCATTCACTACGTGGTGACTAACCAATTTCTAAGATCTACGTCTCGATCTCCATCTAGGTCGATCTTCGCTCGGCGAATCACTGTGCTAAAATAAAATTCACGCGTCTGATAGCTGTCGTTGATGTTATACAGGATGAGAGATCGCTCGCGGAGATTCTTCCCTGTACGTATATTTATCTCCATATCATATGTGCCAAGTTGCAATTGAGATATATTTCATTCGACGCTATGATATAAAAGTTCGCGTTGATCAAACGCTATCTTTAAACGAGTCATTACGAGATGAGAAGAGATGAAAGTCCCATCTCTCCGAGGCACACCCACTAATTAGTCACTCCTGGTAACAAATGCCCCTTTCTTAAGTAAGTGTACTCGGATGCATAACCGTTCGTTAATCATATCGTTAGAAGAATGATTTGGAACTTCCGCGGTATACTAATTTGTTTAGAAAGCACCAATTAGTATACTTATACGGACCTCACATGCTTTAACTGGCCTGACGTATATAACTATGTTTAAGCCACGGACGTACACGTACTACCAACGAATGCTCACCTTGGGTAACAAATAACAATCTTCGTTGTCATCTAAAGGATGAGTCGATCAAGGAGCGGAATAAGTGGACAAAAATTATGATTCTCGTATTTTATCTTTACATCTCTTCTCAAATTATCGAGCTGCAGTTAGCCTACTGAATAATTCCTGAAAATTTCTTCCGGGCCTTTTTCGGCGGGAACGAATGATACTTTACAACAAAATCTAACCACCCTTTCCCTCGCGAATCAGAGTACAAAACTAACACTTTTCTGACAGCCTTTTTAATAACCGGGTTGACCGGGTAACGAAAAGATTCATCTGTCAGTGCAGATGCGAATGCCCACTTATTAGATTCACTGACAGTAGAAATTTCCAACCCAATAAGAATCGCATCTTATATTTCAGATAAATAGCCGCCCCGTAACTTAAGTCGTCACTCTATTACTAATACCTACAGGTAGATACGTATTGATATATTGAACGGTGGCGATCCCCCAGGATAATTACAATCCTTTCTATTTTTTTTTTTTTTATTTCCTGCGATTTTATCAGCCGAATAAAATCGATGATAAATTTCATGAAGTTATAAAGCTTTGGAACTGTGCGCGTAACCCACGATCAATTACGACACAATCGAGTGAAGCGTATATATTCGATGACAAAAAGCTCTGCAGGAGCAATGTTGGAAGGGGAATCCCACGCAGTGATACATATTTTTATGGGACGTAAATCTTTAGAGGCGCGGGCACAAAAAACACCGCGGGACGTAACGGGCGCGGCCAATTGCCTAATGATGCTGATTTACTGACGGTAGTGTTACGGGCCACCATTAGACCGCCGTGCCGCCACACTAACCCCGTTTAAACTCGGTATAACCATACCACGAATATTCTTACTCGTCCGTTCCATGGGGTGTCCGCAGGAAACGTTTTCCCATCTTTTGTCTTGACTTATCTACTCGTGTCTTATAATCCCACGTGTAGGTACTCGAAAGCTATACAGTAACCATTGACTCACGAATCCTCGAAGAACACATATGCATGTCCACAGAACCCACATAGTTCATCGCATAAACATGCGAGTAGAAAGAAGCCAGGAGTGAATGGGCTAATAATTAATTTCGTATCAAGAACAGAAACGTACCGAGTAATCAGGGACGAAGAGCATCGTGATACATTGACAAGCGTTGGAACTTTGGTTATAAGTGCGTTGTGCGGTAATTTAGTGGAGCCGACCAACCCCAAAAGCATCAAAATTGTCAGACAAGCACGGTGTATGGTTATCTATGATGGTTTGTGGTTGAAAAGCTTGTTGAAAAAGGAGTATAACGACGATGGCGTATCACCCGCGGTGTTGAACCTTGGGTGGCCTCGACTTATAAGCTGTCTTCAAAGTTCAAAATGACCAACCTTACCGACATTTTCTCCCGCATTCCCCGGGCATATAAATCTAAACTTTCGGGTCTTAGGATCTGGCTTGGATCTGGCCAGTTCTATGTGTAGGATGCTAAAATAATATGGCGCCAACAATCACGAGGTTTCTGCTTACGCTTCGACGAATGACGTCCACACGGATACCGCGAGTCTGGCTTTTCTTGCCCGCCAAAGACGGTGTTGATTCAAACTCCAACGCTTGTATAGGAAACTTATCCGACTGGGCCTAGAACGGACGACTATTTATACTTCCAGCGATGCATTTGTTACAGGCAGAGACACCGATTCAACCAAAAAACCCTTCAGGAACAAATCCACAACGGAAGGAACCGCTCATTGCAGGATCAGCGGGTTTATATTACCCGACTGGGCTGCTGATTTCGATTCGTTGAAAAGCATTCGCGATAGTTCACAGGCCATTTCCGATGTCCAAATCTTCGTTACTTTGTCTTTAATGAAAAGAGTTTCACGTTGCATGATTACCGATACAACTTGATGATAATCAAGTTAATCGCTAATAGATTCAAACGCATTTCCATTTAGCTAAGAAACACAGTCAAGTCTGTCCTATTCGGAATTCAAATCATGTCCATTCAAGTTGGTTCGAATTTTAAATTACAAGCTCTGACCTCTGCGGCAATTAATTCGTGTGGGTAGTGTTAATCACCCTGAATTTTCTTATGTAGCTTCATATGTCCGTCTATGAATGATATCATTATACAAATACTCTGAAGCAATAATACTAATGCAAGAATCAACGGCGGTGAGAATCAACCAAGGATCAAATCCTTACTGCAAGGTAAGCTGAAATGATTCAAGATAGAGAGGATCCTGAAATTTTATAATTTATTTTGTCTTTTCATCGAGATTCTCCGTGCAGAGATTCCTGGAGCGTAATGCAATCCTGAAATCTCCTAGGATCGTCCTTATATTCCGAATGATTGATATTTTGTTTGAATCGATTCATCTTAATTAGTCAAGCTTGGAGCAAGTAGCCGCAGATTGTTCTTCGTGTTCTTTTTCACAAATACTTATCATCAATTTCATCACTTCTCAGTTCATATTTCTCCGCATCAAGAAACTATGTGGTTCCGCCTAAATATTTCATCAAAAATAATAAATCTCCATTCAGAATGACAGCTCACATGCAATTCAAATGATTAATACTCCGCTATGTATGCATGAAACATTTCACTGTAACATAATCCGGAACGCCAAACTTGAACCGATAAACAATAGCAGCTAACGCAACCATAGTCTCGAGTAGATAGTTCTCTCATTCCACTCATTCTACTCACATTTACTTTCCGATTCAGCTATTCGGAATTTTAATAAATAAACCTGCTGAGCTAATCCTCGAAAGTCACTCTATCGTCGATTCGAACAAGATCGAACTACAAGAATCGATATAATGTATAGAAATCTTTGTTCCCGTTAATTTGTAGTCTTATTTAACTTTTGTGAATTGCATAATAAGTTTGAACTCCTGAAGTGGAGTGTCACGTTCCCTATATACGTTCGAATGCACCTCAACTAATTTGGATACTCATTATCTGTTTTGTGAGCTGGGTAATGAAAAAGCGCTTAAGCCATTGGGACGAAATTCTTCGAGAAAGCAACGCATGGCGAGAAAGTGGTGCAAGCTACTTAAGCACAGGAAGTTCATTAGATCGGAAAGTTTATTATTACAAAGCTGTATAAACGCGTTCCTATGTCGATTGGTTATAGACACGAGAGCACATTCTTGGATATTTTTGCGTTCACTAGATGTGAAAATAGAACAAATTATTTATGCTGCCGGATTGACGTGAGCACCAAATATCAGAAAGATCCGTGTAACGTTATCGGTAAATATACAAAAATTTCTGATGGGCGATCACAGGAAATTCCAAACCAATTTTCATCACAACTTTCTATATAAAAAACCGTGACCAGCTTGGAATTGCTCTGCTTCCGGAAGGGCCTGAAAGATTCTTCGAAAACGGTACGAGAATATCCTGCCTCAATATCAATATGTACACAGTGGCTTCTTATCTTTCGCGTGACTAGGTCCACTAAATAGCAACTTTCACGCATATACCGTCATTTCTCTTTCGTTAATATTTACACACACGTGCGGTAAAAACCTAGAGATTTCGATGAATCATATCTTCCATACTCCATCAGAATCCACTTAACCATATCCCCATTAAAATTACATCTCATCAGATTATCTACGAAGTAGGTACCTATACTGCGTATATCGAGTTTGGATTTACCCACTTGATACAGAAAACTTATCAGCCTAGATTTTTCGACATTTCTTCCAACTTACTCGATAAAACGTCGCTCCCTTTTCACGCGCATCAACTACAACGGTCTGATGATAAAACCACGCCGCCGATCTCTAATGAACCGCGTCACTACATGAAAGATCTTATCTCATATGAACATGTGTGTGTCTAGAGCCATGCATACCGGCATAGGTGCCATTGTGTATCTCGACATTACGATAATACCACTTTCGTGCACAAGTCCGACGCTTAGCTGCGAGACGAATTCAAATTGATACGAACGAATGACCGTATATTATACATATATGCATATAAGAAGTGGGTTGGGACTGCGCACACGATACGCACGATGTACGATGTACCCTATATGATACACGGTGGACGAGCTATCGTGTAAACAATTATTCACCGCGACTTCTCACTTGGGGCAATATATAGTGAAGAATTTATGCCTCGATTGAGGGTTGCTTAAGTTGTAAGGTATACCTACGGCACGCCTAAGAGATACCACCTTGTCTCGTGGCGGCTTCACATTGTTCCGCGTTGTAATAACGTCTGGTAACATGTCCCTGATTGCGACAAGGAAACTTAACGACGAAAGGTATCTGCTTTGGTGTGCATAAATATAGTTATATACGGTGGAAAGCCGACCGTGTTCAAAGCGGCGAGAAATATCGGCTCTTCTCTCCTAAGGACGTTGACAAATTTTCGCTGATTTCTACTCGGCTTGTAACTCCCCCATGTACACGAGTCCAGGCATGTAAAAGGTAGGGATTACCATTCCTTGAATCTACGCGCGGTAAATCGCACATGTATTGTGCAACTTCAAGCGATTACAAATCTCCACAGCGGTGCTTACTCAACGAGCCATTTTCTGGTCATCAATAATCTCGCGATTACGTGGTTTTTCGCGAAGGAAGTAAGGTGGATGGAGCGACAACCGTAAGGCACAAACACACGAGATCTGTTAACACAAGATATGGACCGGATTAATTCAAAGGAAATTCAGTAATGCTGACGATAGGGCCCGACATTCCATTCCCCAGAAGCTGGTCTGGGTCTTAGTGGCTGGCCCTGGTCCAAATTATTATCCTAGTGGAGGCTGGAGTTCATCTCGAGGTGCGAAGAGCCTGTGAGAGCCCGTGTATCTCCCAAGCTCCCAAAGCTCGACTACGTGGATTTGCCTGACTCAACCGTTTCGGTAAGGAAAAAAAAAACGTAACACTCATAAAGTTTATTACCTTCAAATTAGTACATCATTGAAACTGCAAAACGACTAGGCTGTAGGGACCCGTTGTAAAAGTGTAATAAGAAAGATTGTTAGGTAGCGTTGTAAGTCTTTATACAAAATCGACTCGAGGATCAACGATGGAAACGAGTGTTGGTATCGTACTTGGTACTGATTTCTGCCAAAACATGTTGGCTTCATTCTCAATGAAAAATTCTACAGCGGATTGCATTTTCGAGAATTTTGTACCGACTAAAAAATGTTTACTGCTCCCTGATTGGGGTCGTTGAATTTTCTGGGAAAATCGACGAAAAGAATGACGGATTTCATCTGAACCGTGAAATCCTCATGTCAGGAATTCGTTACTGACGTTTGAAAGCAGCTATTTCGGATTTTGAGTGTCGCGCGCGACACACTGGTGTCTTCTTCTGAAAGCGAAGAGCCCGAAGAGTAGGTACGTCAGGCTTCAAGGACTTACCTGCCTACTACAGCAAATCATACTGTGAACTACTGTTAGCAGTCTTCGGCCAACTCGTGGAGAAGCTGAAAAATGCCTGACGCTGAAGAGGTCCTCAATCATACGTCCCGAGCTACTAGGACTATACGGGCGCACATTACGTCTCTGTATATACCGTGGACTGGTCCCCTATGAACCTCTAGACGTAACTCGATGTGAAATAACGTGACGGTTTTATCTACCGATTGAATCAATCGAAAAAATGTCAGAGAAGATATCCACAAGCATTTTGTATGTCATTGGGGGTTGCGGCGAGTGAAATTTTGACGAAGAATTTTGGGCTATCGGTTTGATCCTGAGACGGAGGATTCTTTTATTATAGTATTCAATTGGCGCCAAAGTTTAAAGTCAACTTGATCGCGATCCTTCCTTTGAACTTTACGCCGATTAACAGAGGCGGCAATGCCTTGAGCAACACGTTCTCCAGCTCTATGGGGAGCCGAGCATACAAACACGGTAGGAAACACAAACACTACCGGAGGCAGAAAACTCGGGTGAACCGTTCGAAAGGCGACGAAGTGCGAGGCGCGAGCTACGCGGAGGGCGGCAAAGGGCGGCTCACTCCAAGAGTAGTTTCCCACACTCATTATGTCGGCTTGGCTCAAGCATGAAACTGTGAACAGCATTCTTGCAGGGTGGGACGAAGGTGGGATATGTGGTCAAGATCCGGGATGTTTGCAGAGGGGTATATGTAGAACCTTTCGCTATTGCATTAATTTATTACAGACAAAAATTCCCAACCCTTACACTCTCGTGTAAATTATGATGTATTTATTCTCGATCAAGTCGACTTCTTCATGTGTAACGGATCTTGAAGGTGCAATCTGAACGATACTGTTTCCGCTGTAGACATTCAGGTCCTTAAATATGAGCCAGAGTTTGTAGTATGATGAAAAAGGTTGCTGCAATCTTGCCAGAGATCCACGAGCCAAGGATTTCCTTCGACGTTACTTATCCGCGGCTCGGTGTCATAAGATTTAATTACGTTTTCGATTATTTATGGACATTCAAAATGTTGAGAACAAGAGTTTTTTATATTTTAATATCCGTAAATTTCATCCTATGTCCGAGGTGATTAATGTTAAAGAGCCGTTGACTACTTACGTATAGCTGCGATCACATACAAATGCGTTACTTACCGGTGCGATAATCGGAAGATCAACCGCGCAGACCCATAGGAGGACCCAGGAATCTTGAATATCCACGTGTCTCTGGCATCGAACGTGACTATCTTTGGAAATATTGAATGCCATTAACTATTCGGGCTTCAAAGCATTAACCAGTCGCTATCAACGAACATCTGATCACTGCAGAGAAAACTCTGATTGGTCACCGATCACCTTATGGGTAAGTTTCTAAACATTACGTTGTGACATATTTCATACACATTATATACCAATCTCAGCCGGACAAATCTATAGAATAGACATTTGTCTGTCACGATATTTTCCATTTGCATGTTAATCTTTATAATTTTTTAATCGCACAATAAATTTCATTCATTCGACGAATCTTGGAGATTCGGTTGGCTGCAGACATCGCATTAATTTTTTATTCGGAATCCATGTTATGTAGAAGAAATTGGAACGTTTTCTTGAAATCTGCAGGAGAGATACGATCGCGTTTGACAATGGGTACAGAATCTATTGGGATTTGGATAGTTTCGTGTCACATAGACAAGAATAAAGTCATTTATTATGGAGATAAAATCATCGTCTTCCAATTAGAAGGGATTTCGAAAACTTCCCTTCGATTTTCCCATCGGACAGAATTATACTGAACGGTAACACGGCGACCATTAATCTCGTGTAGCTAAAGCAAACGGTAAACTAAAAGGGATTTTGTGCCCGGACGGTATCAAATTCAATCATAAATAAATTATCTTGATTTATTTATAGCATTACGTTTCCAGCTATGTGGTCCTTCAAAGGAAAACAGAACCTGATTTACCCCGCGTCTGTCTGTCTCTCCGACTCTGCCCGCCGGGTCGGCTTCCCGCTCTCTCGACGCGGTGCTGCTCAAGAATTTAGTCCTAGGCCTATCTTACATTGACGAACTTTTAATTAAACGTCGATGCAAGATGGCGTCCGATTCTCCAGAGGTTCTCAATTCCTCAAAGATTCAATCATCGCTATTCAAAAATTTCCTCATACCTCGGTCATCGACTTATACGGTCACTAAGGTTTTTGCCATCAAACGTGAACCCTCGATTCACCAGTGTCGAAAATGACCAGTGCCTAACATAACTTTGCCTTTATCTTCGGCCACTCGACGCATCATTCATTTCTCATTCTTCATCCGGCTGACAGTCACTTCTTGACTAAATCACGGGATGGTAGTATTAATTTAGTGAAGAAATCACGAAAACTTACGACCGACGCGTCTACTGTTGAGAAATACCAAACCGCTGCCTTATGTCCGAACTTACAGAGTCTGATTCAAGGACGCTGACTATAATCACGGGAATTCAATCGTTTGTATACCTATAGGAACACGCGTGTCTGATATACGTCGCGTGTCTTCGATACCCGCCACTTTTTCCTTAAGGACAAATCCGAGACGCATCCTTTCCATATATTCTACTCATTTTCTGACTTTCGCTCTTCGTTTCCTCTCGCGCTTTCGGAAAATCGAAACGAAATCGAGCAAATCTTTTTATTCCCTGATCCATTTCGAGCTCGCCGTTCACGGAATATCGTCTGACAGCTGCCTAAGACTGTAGAATGGAGCTGCGGACATATGTGTGTGAAAATTATTCCATGCCACGCGATTTCTTTCGCTTAACTAATCGAACCAGTCAATCATCGCATCGTCGCGATTTCGGCTTGGAACCGAATGGACTGAAGAAAATCCGCTGCAGCGATGAGAGACGACTTCTGTACGCTCCGGATCATACATCGCATTTGCATCGCGTTTCGGTATAAACATTTATAAAGAGATGAATTTTAACGATTTTTCCAACCCATGGGAGTTTCCCCAGTATCTTATCTCTTCGTCGTATGAAAAAAGGGCAGTTTAGAAACTTGAAGTGGTGACGTAAAATCAGTGCCGTTGCTCTTTCTTGAATGCCAAGAATCTTTAAAGCACGTTTGCAGTCGGAGCCACAAAGAGGCTCATAGAATAATATTGTTATACCGAATGCCAGTGAGCCGAAGAGCTTTCTATTTATTTGTTCGCGACACGTATTGTATTTGTGATCTCCAAATAACATGTTATTACAAGCGCTTCGACATGCTGCTTCGGTCGCACTTTGTTAGTCCGGTTATGAAATGTCGAAGGAGTGTAATAACATAACTATAGAGTATAGTGGCCTGACTTCGATACTCGATGGGTCTGGGGCTAACATTCTCTGGTAATTGATGGAGAAAAAGAACGGTTACAAAAATAAAATGAAACCTTGAAAACGGACCAGACGCGAAGTGTGCCAGTTGGAAACTTATTGTTAGTAGGGAGAGACAGGTGGCACGTAATCGCTCAATTATTACCTACGTGTGCTGCAGACATCAGAGTATTTATATCTGATAATCGTGTCGGAAATGGAGTTTAATTAAATGCGACATGCAACAAGTTTTCATAGGCTCGTTATTTGCTGACTCAAATTTTTTAAGATTCATCGGTTACTCGACTCAGACCTTTAATAGTTTGATAAGTAGTTGCTTTTTGATTGAAATATTTGTCACGTTTTATTGAGTGTGAAATGTCTACTAAGATATGATAATATCCAATGCCTACCCGGATAACGGTTTGACTCACTCAATTAAAAATCAAAGATCTTGAACCATGGAAAGTCAGGAGTGCTGTAAGATTCTTAAGTAGCCTCAGAGCTTTTGAGGATATTGATGACTGAAATCGAACTGACGATAAATTCATGAAAATTACACCGGATGCTGATGAATCCACGACGCAGCTCTTTCCATCAAATCTTGAAGAATTTCTACATTGGCATGATTCTCGAGAAAACAAAGTTAAAAAAAAAAGAGATCTTATACATACAGAAAGTACATGGGAAAATCGTGGTAATGCCGCCAAAATCAATAGTTAAAATAGTGAAAGTTTAACTGAAAGCTATCGAAACCTAAATAAGATCCATACGAAATTTGAAACATTGGCCTACATTCTATTCCCACTTTTATCACCAACGTCATAAGCTTAAATGGCTAAGAACGGCGTCAGTGATAAACGCGGGATGACAATACGCACCTTTGTATCCACAAACGCTAGCGAAAATTCTTTTTATCATGCATTAGACAAGATATTCTAAATTAGAGCAAGTTTAATATGAAAACAAGCTCGAAATTTGAATTTGCATATACCTAATCCTAATCATGGCATTTATTGGTCGCTGATATCCACTTTAGCTTGTCTTTAGATTATTTCTGTAATATTTAGCTAGTCTGCGATGATACGTAAATTCCGAGAAAATTTCCGAATGAGAAGCAAGAGGCGTCAGGATGTCGCGGCGCAAGTCAAAGAGACGAGACGCGGTTATTCGGCCAATTCGTACCGATAGACGAATCTGCGAGTCACGCACTTGACCGCTTTCAGAGTCCAGCCACTGTTTTGTTAGTCCTCGGGGTTAGTATTGTTGTAACACATTTCAGGGAGAGCAAACAACGCCTTCAGTTTGCCCGGTAATTGCCGAAACATCGTGCCACTGTTTGCTCTGTCATCGAGGCTCACACCTTGCTCGAACTCCTACTGAAGCAGTCCTCGATCTCCTACCGTTCGCATCCCACCGTATCGAGAAAAAAACAAAATTTGTTCTTCCCCGGACATTTTTTCTGTTTACGAGTTAAAATCTATCCACTCTTGAAAATGTCACTCGATTTCCGGATAAAACTTTCAAATATACATTTACATGGGCTATTCAAATGAAACTGTAGACAGTGCAGTTTTAGCCCGATCCTCGATAAATCAGCAATCAATCTTGTCATTTTCGTATCTGCCCTTATTCCGCTTTGCAAAACGCAACTATTATGTTTTGATAATTTATTGAAAAGTTCACTTTTCCAAGGACTTCAAGAATATTGATATCGACGCCTGCGGGAAATACATGGAAAAAACTGATACAAGTCTCGAATTGTTCCGAAGCTTCCAACTCAACTCGAAAATAAGATCTATTTTATATTGTTCCCGGAAAAAAAATCGCGAAAGTTCACAGCGCTTTCAAATCAGACATATCGCGCTAACTGAGTTTCGAAATGTTCGTGATCGAACCAAAGATATGCCTACGATCAAGCAGAATTAAAAAAAAAAATTGTCACACGTATTCGAAGTATCTATACGGTGGATTCTTCTTGAAAGAGGAGATTACATATTATCTTTGATTATCGTTTTTCTCGGGGCTTTTAGATCGTTGAACACCTCTACTCATTTATAATCGTCCGTAGATTCGGTGCGAGACTTACTGTTCATTAATGCAAGAGATATCCGCGTGTCTACAGTGAAATTGTAATTTTTTCATTTTTTTACAAATATTTCCACGCTAAATTAAAGCTGATAATAATCTCAGATACATTCGAATAATTCAATCATAATCTAAAATTGTAATAATTCAAAAACAAAAAATAATGGCAAAACTTAAAATTAAGAATAAAAATTGTGTGTGATTCGATCGCCTCGGCGTATCTACAGTTGCCTTCCCTCAGGCGGTTAGATAGCGTTCGCAGCTGCAGGTGCATACAATTGATGCAATTTCGTCTGTTTCGAAGCCTGCGTTTGGGTAAGTTGCGAAAATTTTTCTAATTGACTAATAGTTTAAAACTAATAATTCCTAATTGAGTGAGAGTCTCTTCTTCCTGAAAATTCTCAGGATCAGGAAACAGCATTGAACGAACGAATATCTTTCCATGTGTGCAGTTGAAGCATGTTTTATTTCAACAAAAATCGCCAATTGGTCGGAACATATTCATCAAGTATACACGTTAATTTTAATTATTTAAAAACTAAATTTTTAATACATAAAATCGTCGGATTGTACTTTTAATTCTCTCTAACTACCTATACCACTTAACGTATAATTAACATGTTACAATAAATGTGGCGATCTATTTATGCTTCAACTAAAATCGACTCAAATTAAAACTGTGCATTGAGCTTAAACAGAACCAAACCAGTCATAATCAGTTCTGAGAGTCAATTTCTGTTCTTTGACAACAAAACAATAGAGCGAGTATGTTGAAAAGATGTTTATATACACTTTTTGAGTTACTCTGACCTAGTGATAAAAAAAAAAATAAAAAAATTGTGTTTAAATCAGCAGTCTTTGCAGGATCCTCAATGAACAGGCAGCGGAACTTGTTCTGCTTCCATTTCCTCGGTATCTGATGCTTCCATTTTCTCATCCTCTTCGATAGATTCTTCGAGCTTCTTTCTCTCCTTAAGTCCAACAGCTGGTGAACGGATCATAGCCAGATCGCGTTGAACCTCTTTGACGTCTCTATCCTGTTCAAGTTCACGTCCTTTACGTAATCTCTGCATAATATGTGCGTTTTGTCGCTTTTGTCTGATAGACTCGATCTTCTTCATCGCCTCGACAGACTTCGACCATAATTCTCTGTTGTATTTGAGAGGTATGTTCCTTCTCTTTTCAAATTCGAACGCAGGATCTACAGCCAATTCTTTTCCGGCTGTCTTTCGGTACGCTTTGGTCCATTTCACCTTCCTTGGGTTCTTCTTCTTCTTAAATGCAGCGTGACATTTCGAACGACAGAATTTAAAGATCTGTAAATAAAAAAAAATAACATAGGTTCAATATTACAATAACGGTTCAACAAGAATGGCCAGTGAGCTAATCTGAGTATACAATTAATCCTTTTTTATGAAAGGATCATTGATGGATTAGAGAAAAAAAACTAAACATGTTTCATATTTCTGTTTCGTATGAATAAAGCTGAGAAGAAAATAAACATTATTCAACGAATTTTGAAAATATAGTGATGAAAGAGAGTTAAATCCAATAGATCGTTGTTTATTCTTCTGCCCTTTTATATGTATCGTAATATTGCGACATAAGCAGGTTCATAACCTAATTTGAATTGTGGGACAGGAGCACGTGTCGGATTTGTGGTTAGGATTAGTAAAGGCTTAGAGGATGTAGGACTAAGAGTGTAATTATTGGAAGCTAAGACCGCGAGAAATCGAGTGAAAGTGGAAAGGCGAGAGGTTTATAAACAGATTTGTGAAAACATAACATAACCTGAAATTTCTGTCAAATGAGACACGTGTTGACAGAAGTTATGACATGACCGAGGCGTGATTATGTGGAGAGGCGAGTTGGTGAATAAAAACTACTTACTTTGGAGTCATTTCTGACGAATTGAATCCCGTGACCCGGATAAATTCGGGATGAACAGAAGTAACAATTTTCAATACGCATTTTGCTGCAGTCTGCCTGTGCCTAAAAGACTGAAAACGTGATTTTTGTGCGGGTATATTATCAGCGTTGCCAACGCATACCTATACAGACTGACCAACATGGCTAGAAGAAACCAGGATCAACGCGACCTGCCCCGTAGGTAAGTTCTATCACGGGCGCTTTCGGGGGTATTAAAGATTCCTGTAATTTTTTTAAATGATCTGTTCGAATCGGTAATGTCACCACCTATTTAGTAATTTCCAATATTTATTATCAACTCTTTAACTATAGTGTTGCAATTGATAATAGAACACCAATCCATAATAAATTGGATACATTTTCGGCGCTGATTTTAACTTGCGTGATAAAAAGTACACATTGCCATTGTCTTTACCGTACTTCAATCTACGCTTCTGGACTTGTCACCAAGTGTCGCTAGTTGATAAAGCGGTGTGTTTGAATGCCGAAGATTCGAGATAGAAGTATTGATTTTTTTGCGCTAATTTAATAATACGTACGAATTACCTATTACACCGCCGTATCATTCACAACAATCGACGACGTCGTGGAGAAAGGCAGGAGCTGTTCATTTCAAGACAAACTTTTCTTCAGTGTTGTAGATAGGAGAAAAAAAATAAGAAATAAATAGTTAAAAGTAAAGCTGACAGCAATGTGGAATTTTCTACTCATTTCAACGGCTTGTTTAATGCTTTCATTATTCTATCGCTTTTACTTCGGCGAACCGATCAGCATAATAACAAATTCTAAAAACGAATACGACTACATTATTGGTAAATATTATATTTTTATCTTAACGATAGTCTACGTCAAATACAATTCCATGCACGAAGTAGTTTCAGAAAATCACACTCAAACGGCGCTTTTCTAGATAGTTGACTCGGAGAAGTTGCGTATAGTATTTGCCACTGTTATTCTTCCGAAGCGACTCGATCGCCACTTGTGGTAAAAACCTGTAGCAGAGCAGATGAATTTGTAATCTCATAAAATCCGATTAGTAAAGTTAAAGTGTCATTTCAAACCTACTGAAGTCGCAGATTCTATGTCTTTTCTATTTTTTTCCTACTTTGCCCATTGCGTTTGCCAAAAATCATGTTTAAAAGTCAATAATTTCAACCTTACCACAAAAATCGCTCAGATCGCATGGCGAGAAATCCGCTTATCTTTAATCTTCTTATGTTAATTCGTAATTCAATGTCAATGTGACCACAATCTGAACCTTCACCCCCTTAGATTATTTTAATTATTCAATATTATACGGTATCGCCATGTGTTGCTATTCAAAAAGTTTAAAGAAGATACTTTTTCCTTCATACCCAGAAAAAATTTATCTAGCTTTTCTCACGTGTACTTTTTTTAATTAATGGCTGAGCTAGTATTTATTAAGGCGTGATTTTATTTCTATCAGCGGTGCGGAATTTTATACAAACTCTTCGAACATCCTTAAGTTATTGAAATCGGTAAATAATTGAAAATATTATACAATCCCTAGACGAGTGGCTTCTCGGCAAAACGCTTTGACTCGAACTCATTTATAACAAATCTTAAGATGTCCTGTTAGAACCTTCTTCGAAGGAGATAATGTTCATTCTATAGCTTTTCC
Source organism: Rhogogaster chlorosoma (assembly GCA_944452935.1). NCBI lineage: Eukaryota > Metazoa > Arthropoda > Insecta > Hymenoptera > Tenthredinidae > Rhogogaster > Rhogogaster chlorosoma. The sequence continues at coordinate 29,158,873 of OX101797.1, forward strand.
TAGTCAAATTAAGGGAGAGTATGGTATATTGGACCACGAGGTAAATTGGACCATTACAAGTTTTGTAATTATTTTAGAGCGTATTTTCGAAAGTTTGATGATCAGAAAAATAGGAATGTTCAGAGAATTTCAAATGCCAATAGAACCTATTTTTATATAGAATCATCAAAATCCAACAAATATGCTCTGAAAAAATTACTAAAATCGCAATGGTCCAATTCACCTGGTGGTCCAAAATACTCTACTCTCCCCTAATAAGGAATATCCCATACATACCAATATTGTTAATAATTAATAATCCAATGATGGATTATTTGAAATTAAGTTGGGGCTGGAACAGCAGGATGTGTAATCGCATCGCGACTTTCGGAATCCCCGGAAGTATCGGTTCTCCTCGTTGAAGCAGGTGGATATTTTGGATGGTTGTCCTCCATACCTCTGGCAGCACCTCTGTTACAAAGGAGCACGACGGACTGGGCCTACGTAACAGAGTCTCAAGAATTTTCTTCGAAGGGACTTCACGATCAAGTACACAGAATATTTCCATGCGAAATGGGAAATTCGTCAAAAACACCCTTTCAGTGCTTTACAGTAAATAATTATTATCGTCATCAAAACGGATGAGATAATTATGGTAGAAATTCAGTGAAAGGAAATGAGAGATGAACTACTATGAAATGATCTGTATAAAAAAGCAACACAATTTTCATTTTTAAATGCGATTATGAAAAAGCTCTGACAACACAGTTTACCTACACATTGCAGAAGGGTTTCAAAAAGGTAGCAAGTCTGGTAACAATCTTGCAGTTTTTGCACATTATGCATATGAAGGGCTTCTAAAAAGTTCAAGAAAGCTTACCATTAATACGATTTATCTTTAATCCCCATACAGTAGATTATATTTACAAAATATGTAGATATAAAATATTCATAAAATGGATTAACATCCAGGATGAATATTTCGTGAATATTATCGAGACATATAAACCGGTATACCTGATACAATAATCATTATACTGATTACAAATAAGCCATGAATCACAAAACTCATGATTTCCCAGTCGGTTCCTATAAATTTCATCGGGTTTCAGAAATAATCACGTCCCCTATCTCAAGTAGCTCACGAGATGTGATTTTTTAGAAGGATTTTGCTTTTGATTGAAGCTTCTAATCCGCCAATTTATTAAAAAAAATCAAACTGGAAGTAAATGACGAATTACCTGTTCTGCACGGATCAAATCCCGCTTGATATCAATATCTGCTTAAGCCTATATAATTGCTTTTTATATCCAAACAGAAGCAATTCTGGCCCAGAGGCAAGGGTTTAGGAGGTAGTGGTCAAATGAATCATTTACTTCACTCATACGGTGTACCCGAAGACTACGTCAATTGGCCAGCAGGGTGGTCCTATGCTGACCTCGAGCCATATTTCAAACGAGTCGAAAGTATAATGGATGTTTCAACAGTATCAGGCGAGGAAAAATTAGCGGAAGCCTTTTATAAATCGGAAATTGAAATCGCGCGAAAAAACGCCACATTTCGCCTAGCCAGAAATACTTTGAAGAACGGTGCTAGGTGGGGTAGTTATCATGCATACTTGCAAAAAGCCTGGAATCGCGAGAACCTACACATACTGATAAATACTCTCGTAACTAGGGTATGTTCCTGACTATCTAAAGGATCTATCAAATACTGTCTGGTTATTCACATTCATAAATGATAATAGAGAATACAAGCTCGATGTTCATTCGGTAAATATGCCCATCATCGGTCCAGGTTCTTTTCGAAAATCTCACTGCTGAAGCTATCGAAGTTCAATTCTCAAACGGTACAAGAGGTCGAATAAAAGCTAAGAAAGAAATAATTATCTGCGGAGGCGCCGTCAACAGCCCCCAATTGCTACTGTTATCCGGTATTGGACCAGCGGAAGATCTTCAGGAGCATGGCGTGAGTGAAAATACAATAAAGCCAAATAATTTGGCGAGCAAGACGTAGTTTGGTCGGGATTTTCAACCAGGAGAATCTCATCGGGATGCGTAACTGTGCTTTCCAGATACCGGTTATCAGTCACCTTAAAAACGTAGGAAAGAACCTATACGATCACTTGAATGTCCCGGTTCACGTAAATCTCCACGCATCTGTAAGCGTCACTTCGAGCAAGCTGATGTCAGTGAGCGAAATCTTCAAGTACTTCGTCCTTGGCAGTGGTAAATCGGTGAACGAATAATTCGTGGTAATTAAATACGCGAATCTCGAGGGATGTTATTGATGTTTCTTTCATCACAGGACTGTTTGCATCCAACGCGATCGTAGGGACAGGAATATCAGGATACAGTGGATTCGTACTTTTTGGAATGGGCTCGGCTGACGAGACCATACTGAAAGACATCGCTAATATTCATACTAAGGTAAAAACTTCCGTCTGATTGCGATTCTAATTTCTATTCGGTATCGAAGTGTGCTCACGGCAAGACCATTCCACGGTAATCAGACTTTCAGAGCGATATTTCCATCGTACGCGGACACAAAGCACGAAGGTTTTCTCTACTTGGCCAGTTGTCTGCAACCTAAAAGTCGCGGAAACGTTACTTTGAGGTCGAAAAATTTCTTGGATTCACCGATCATTAATCCTGGTTATCTGGCGAACGACGATGACATCGCTTGCAGCCATGATGGTATTTGTTTTCCTTCTCTGGTTGGTATCTGAATGAATCTATACGTAGGCCAGGAATCGCTTGTATGTAATTTGATTCACTGATTTCGTACAGCAATCAATCTAGCCCTAAGGACTCTGGAAACTAGACCATTCATCGATTTGGGAGCATCGGCGAATATTCCAGACTTAGACGAGTGTAACTGTTGGAAAAAAAGTTATTCGAATCCTAGATTCACCGAATGTTTAGCAAGGACAGCGGGTCTGACCAGTTATCACCCTGGTGGGACCTGCAAGCTCGGAAGAAAAGATGATGATACTGCAGTAGTTGACGAATATCTGAGGTACTAGTCAGGCGTAGTAGCCTTTTACGTAATTTTCATACTCCTCATAACATCATTGATTCGCTTATTTTTTATTGTAGAGTAATCGGCGTCGATAGACTCAGAATCGTGGATGGCAGTGTTATGCCAACTCCTATATCGGGAACACCGAATTCCGTCATCATTGCAATGGCAGAGCGAGCTGCCGAAATTATTATGGTAAGCGAATGAAAATCTCATTAAGTTTGACAAAAACCATGTCCTGTTAGATTTTCTTCCCATAAAAATGAGAGCAATTTGTATTCGTGTAAATAAATATCCACTGCAGCTTTATTCATCAAATACAGGAAATAATAATCATATATGTAGAAGTGCGGGTATTACGCAGAAAAATTGCAGTCTTTTGGTGTAGTTTGCTTTCATAATTTACTACGTGATCACTAACTACGTATATAAGACTGAGCCGGAGAATTGGCGAATGAAGATCGAACTCTGGTAACAAATTTCAGAAATCAGAAGTCGAGAGTGGGTCTACAGAGTCGAAATTTTCATACGGGAACGAGGCTTAGGGTTTTCCGTGACCAGTCTCTGCATGGGCCGCCTCTGCAAATGAAACTGTAAATTTGATTGAAGTTTTAATGAGTTTGAGGGTGTATAGAATTTTGACAGGGTTTCATGCGGCTGTACTGTACCTTGCTTGATATTCTCACCTGTATATTTACTGAGGATGAACATTAAGAAGAAGCCGCAGGTGACTGAAAAAAACTGCGTTACTCCGGCTACGCGTCTCGTCGTTCTGTGCCATCTGGCTCTTTCCCTTGGTAAAACTTCACTCACTGTTACATACAGAAGCGATCCACCAGCCAAACCCTGGAGTACTGGCATTAAAATATTTGTTACCCAGTTGTCTTCCACCTGCCATACAAGAAACAGTTGAATCATTAGTTGATCATGCGATAATTGTACAGACCTAGATATCATTGAGTACTGAATGGTACGCTACATGAAAAGATTGTAACCATTGTATGTTAATAAATACCAAAGAATCTGTTCAATATCTTTTAAAAAAAAAAAAGAAGAAGAAGAAATAAAATTAATTAAGGAAATGCAGTGTGTGGGATGATCGTTTTCTATATCTACCTGCGTCACCAGCATTCCGATTCCAATCCCAGCTGATGAACCACCGGCGAATACTGCGATAGCAATTGCGTGTCGTAGAAATGAACTGGCAGATGTTGCCAGTTCGATACCAAGGCAAAATCCGACGACAAACTTATGCGAAGCTACCGCTGCGACGAGGAGGAGTACCTACAGTAGAAATTCACGGATATTTTACTTCTATAAGAAATCGTTCGTAAATATATGACGGAATAATTTCGTCGTATCCTTTTTAGCACGTTCTAAGTACAATTATGCAGTGAAACTCATCTCTGAATGCGAGAATTCTCTGGAAACCTTGAACCCTTAAAATTAGGGGTTGAGAACTCGCTCTAGAAAACGTCCTTTGGGTATAGGTACTATTATCTGACAACGAACGATTTCCGAGGTAGATACAATGTGCTGATACGTATTGACCATTTCGGAAAAGGACGATCCCCGACAGATATACCTGCGGCTATCTTTGCGAATCTTCATCCAGTTTTTTATAGCAGAACTATTGCAGTAGGAGAGACCAATGGAAAATGTGAATAAGGCAGATATGTACTTCTTTATGCAGCTGGGATGAAGAAGCTGTATTTTTACGGAGCATTCATGTCGAAATACTTGGTAAGATAAAAGCTGACTTTTCAAAATAAATCCGAAGTTTGATTTGAGTTAGACGGGGTCTACACATTCGATTTTCTTTATTCTTTTCGAAATAATATCATATAGGCAAACGGGTTGATGAGCATTCCGCGATACCAAATCTCATTTCAAAGAAATGCTAACCTTGGAGGTTTCAGTTTGCAATCCAACGGCAAGTCCTTCCAGGATCGCGTGCAACGTTAAAGCCATCAGAAGACCCGCCAAACCTGTATTAGTATTAGCACAGGGTTCCGAATGCGTTCCATGACACAGCAAGGTTCCCTCTTCTTCGCAGCACGCTGCTGGGAAATTCGGTGCCGAAGGCTGTACCACAGGGATGCTACCGTAGCAAGAATGGCTGCGATCCTGAACGCGGGCAATTTTGCTCTTCATGTTCGGCTCGTAGCAGGTTTCACTTTGACCGAAAAGAGAAAATGTCCTATCGGGCGGAAAAACCTGGGAACCAACTCGAAGATCATTGAAATGTTGATGGCGTTCAGATGGACCTCCTAGGCCAGTGTGCGAATGGCCATATCCATGGGGAAGGGAAGCATCACCATGCCGAAGATTGTGTCTGAAAGGAAAGTGGCGCTTTCAGTAAATGTCACTCGCATACCGATCTCTCGAGATGATTGGTTGTAACGTTAAGACTCACGCGAGATCACTTCTTGGGCTTGTGCCGAGCTGATGGGAATGGAGCTCCGGCGGTGGATCGATCGCCTTACCCCATAAAAGATGAACAATTTCATCAACCATGTATAGTAACAGAAATCCACCGCAGAATATCAGCTCGGCGTGGAGTGGGAGAGAGTTTCTGGTTTCCGGAAGCATGTGCAGCAGTGAGGTGGCGAGTAAGACTCCGGCACCAAAACACAATAACGAAGACAATAGCAGCTTGCGTTCTGCTCTACGATTTGTAAAACAGCCAGGTAGTAATCCGACGAAGAAACTTCCCGCGCCTATGACGACCATGGCCACAATCTTGGCGTCTGACTTGGATAAATCCATTTTCGCGATCGTGAAATGGTAGGCAAAATGAGCTGAATTACACTTTCACTTCTGAAGATGAAGATTCAATCGATATAATGATTTAGCGATCAGCTTATGATCGTCGACGCAGTATTGCCAATAATCAATAGTCACGTGTGACGACAACGTATTGGTAAACTACTAATCACCTCGTAGTCGGATTTTAACAGCAAATAAAGACTGACAAGTCGAGTAGTACTTCGGATAAGTGCGAGACAAATAATCTCACGACACTGTGCAAAACTGACGACAGACGACCAGTGAATTACGCAGAAATGAAGACAGGCGAGTTATATCGTGTAGGATGCACGCTGGCATATTGCTACAATTCTTCTTCTTATGAAATGCATTATGGACGTACCTACCGATCACGTGACTTGCATGATAAATTCAAAGATAACGATATGATTGACGATAACGTCATATAACGGAGCACAGGCTCTTGTAGCTGCTAGACACGAAACGTACAGATATCTATGGTACGTGGATATGTGACATACATATACTAGAAAATATTTTTTGAACACTTGATATTTCTTGTTTCGCCAATTTCAATTTATTTTTTCAATTGATGGAATGATTTGCGGATTTCTTTGCAAAGGACCCCGCACAAAACTTATGGGAAATAAGTCCCGGTGGATCTTTCTTGAATTGCGAGAAAAGGTTCTTCATGTGATACTGATTGAAAATTCTCATGTCTGCAAATCGATCGGAAGCATAATTTCCGCTTTAGAAAGCCTCAAAATTTAATATTACCCGTATGGAACACATAGCACTCCTCTCTCCCGTGTGCAATTTTCATTTTATCGGCCGCTCCTTGTACCCTGTTGTAGATACGAGTTTGAGCTTTCTTAGAGGCCTCTTTCGAAATTTTCACCAAAGCATCCCCTGCCTTCCAAAAACGCCCTTTTGAAAAAAATCGCTTACTCGGCCACGACTTTCAGATATTCAATTCCAAAAAACTGCTGACTAAACCATTTTTAAAATTTTGAAATTCTTTAAAAACGCCGCACAAAATCTTACGGTCGGAAGCGCAATCTTTTTATTTAATAATAACTGATGAAATATCAATATGGGTGCTGCCGCTGAATTCTGCGAATCTTGCAACAAGAACTTTCTGAAGCCTGCATATGCCTGCCGAAATGTCAAATTTGTTGTAAGTATTCCTTGTTTTACTCGAACAAGAACTTAGATTTACTGTTACCAATTGTTTCTTCGCTGTTATACTGAAAAGCATTTCTCTGATAGAATACTGTAGGTGTGAGTATACAAATCAACTTTTCGTATAATTTCCTGAAAACTAATTTATTAAGTGTTAATGAGTATACAGATGTTTATTTTAAATATTGGTTGAGAGCGATATCAATTTTATCAATTATAAATAAGCTTGGGTGAGTCCCACTGGCTTCTGCATCATGTATAATCTTCATAAGCTGGTCTTTCAAACTGCTTGCGTCTGCATAATGCTACTAGGGTTTGACTATTCAGACTATAAGTTTAAAACATCAGATAATTATTAGAAATATTAATCTTGTTAAGGTTATTGGTTTTAGCAGGTCGACTGGTCTGACCTACTAAAACCAATATTAACTTAACAAGATATATAAATCAAACCCCACGGAAAAAATTAGTGACAAATATAAATTTCTTGAACTTTCGTGGAAATGAAATAAATCTAATATGAAATAATCTTTTTGGTCGAGAGAACTCACAGAGGAGGATGGCCAGGTATGAATGTTCACATATTGGGGTGGGATCAAAATTGACGAATAAATATGACACAAAATCCACAAAGTGGAGAGTAACGAACAACTTTAAACAATGAGTCCTGTTGCTCAGTCAACTACCATTTATACCTATCTACTGTTATATTATTTTTGATTTAAATAGACAATTTCCTCTCATCTAAATTTACCAGCTACCATCAAAGAATCGACACTATTAGCTCGCTCCAAATTATAACCACTTCAATCTATGTATAAAGTAACCTCTGTATCTATTTCCAGACCAATTATTCTAAGTTCATATTTAGACTTCAGACATATTGATTCAGAATTGATCGTCCGAATAATATTTGGACGAGACCTATTGTATTTCTTACGGGAGTCAAAATTATAGAAAAATTCATCAGTAGACTGCAAAATTGCAGAAAAAAGTCGAAAAATCGCAGTATACAAATCATTCGCCACGTGTAGATACTTTGCTACGTATAATATGACTTGTTTATTCGAATTGTTACGATTGCCATAAGTTATGCTGCGTAGTCTACAATTTGCCACCGATCAAATAATGGCTGATCAGAATGTATCTGTGTAGAATAGCTCCGGGTTTGAAACGCATTACACAATTGAATGGATGAGGAATCGTAATGTGCATGCGACTATCTGTTAACTCATGATTATTATCTTTTAATTTATCATCATTTTTATCATGTGTGAGATAAATTTAGGTGGCGTAGAATATTCCTCAGTTTAGATACTAATTGATTTTACATATTACAGATAAATGAATCCTGTAAATCACTATAATAATTGTGTTTTGTTTCGTTTACTATACGGCACTGATAGAATTTATCAGAACTTTACTAGATTATCATGATAAACAACTTATTCTATTCTTCAAATTATATAATAATTTTTCATAGATATTTTGTGAATCTATTTATCCGTTTCTCACTTGATATATTCTTAGACTTTTCTTATTCTGATTAATCATTATGAGTTTTTTTTTTTCTAACAAGATCATCAATTGGCACAACACGCTATCTCGGAATAATATTTTATTTATGGTCTCTTTTCAGATTTCGGAAAATTATTGATTCGTTATAAAACAACAGAAAAACTATAATTAGTACGGATTATTTTGACAAATTTATCTCAATTCAAATTGAAAGTCTCAAATCGCCAGGCTGGTAAACACATGCCGCGAAAATATCAGCGTCACACAAGGTTCACCTATGACATCTATCACCTGTGATATCTAAAGATTGCATTCACCTTGCGTTTTGAACCTCATAGCTCAAAGCAGCCTCCAGCTGAAACCGGCTGGAACCAAAAAGTGTCTTACTGCAACGATTGATACCACTACCTACGGCGAGATTGTATCCATGATTACTTTCATTTTAAAAGATAAAATTTGGCTGACGAAAATCACACAAATCAATATGATTGGTGATTGATGTATACAGAAAGGAGCATATTCTTCGATAAGCAGTCTATTTTGCCACGCAGATTTGCTACCTCCTCCACATCATTGGTAATAAATTTATTGGTAATGGTAATTGGTAATTTGGTAAAAATAAATGTCAGTGCGTCATAGTCTTCCTTGATAGCTCGGTTCAAGCTTTACTTACTACCTCCCTCCAAACTTGTGCTTATTGCTCGTATTTCCTCCTTCGTCTGATCGGCGCAAGAGTGAATGAGCTGAGATGATCTACATACGCGTCACCAATCAATTGATATTGGACGAAAATCGAGAGTGGTGGAAACGGGGGACTTAAGAGTGGCGATAGTGATGATATATAAGCATTCGCTGAGGCAGATTCAGAATAAAAATTGTTCTCTCAGAGGAATCCTCGTCCTTCGAAGACTGCAGCACGCTTTGACGAGATGGGGAAAGACAACCTCTCCGCGATTCTCTACAAAGTTAATGATATTCGACTGGTGAGTGCTACACACATCGCATATATTTTTACCTAAAAATTAGTCGCATGGTTGTAGAAAGGTATCTATAAATCAATTTGGAAATATTTCGAGAAAGTTGAGAGACCCGGGGACGTGCGTTTTCACATTTCTCAGATTTTTTCAGATAATCTCAGATTTTCAAGTACATTAGATAACGTTTTCAAAATAGAATCGGAAAGGACACAAAAAATCCAGCTCAGAAAGTTCGAAAACGATATTGCCCGGTGAAAATTTATAAAGGCGGTTTAATCGATGGCATTTGTGCTCCAAGACATTATTTTACATAAGTAACTTTCATGATTTAACTATGACTCAAAACTACCAAAATAGTGACTAGAGTATAAAAAAAAAAAAACACACACAGATGCAATTGATAAGTATAATAATTATTATTTTAAGTAAGACCAAGTTTGCCTTTCATGAGCTGTAACTATAAATTCGTCATTCATTTCACGTTGCAGGAAGAAACTGAGATTCCAGAGCCCAAAGATAACGGTAAGCTTTTTTTATTATGAATTTTGATTTTCTTTATGCGCGACTATGTCGTATGTGATGACAAAATCCAAAGCCAGAATTATTGATTCTGGTTTTAAAAATGAAAGACTCTTGATTTTAACACAGCATTAAATTTAACGGGAGAAATAATATACTTCATCAATTATTATCTCAATATATGTATACGTATACCTATGTATACGTAATGTACCATTTAAATTATCACAGAATTTTGTTTCCTACAAGCAAGATCAGCTTTATTTTTTATTTTCGAATTTCGTTCAGCTTCCAGTAATTATTTTCTTCCTCAATTGTTCATAATATACAACTCATCGCGTAGAATCAAATGTCAGAGTCAGAAATAGATCAATCGTCGATACAATTGAGCAGTTAGGTATCCACTCAATCGCGGCACATGACTGAGATCAGTTTATTGTAGGCTAGAATTGATTCAATCAGTCTGTAGAAACCATATTCATCTTTATAAAGCCAATCGACAGCAATGAAGAATATCGTTTATCTTTAGCTGCGACCGTTATAGACACTGTTATATTACTGAATGTATTAATTAAATTTTGAAGTTCTGTTTCCGTTCGCCGTACACAGCTAACAATAAGTTCAGCTCTACATTTTGTAGTTTGATTAAAGAAAAATATTTTTGAGTATATAAAGATTACATCACAACGAAAAAAGGATTAAGTTATTACAAATATTCAGCTACATTTTAACATAAGATATTCACATCAGTATGTGCCATGAGTTTATTTGGTTCAGACTCAAAGCCAAAACGTCAAGGGATCTCAAAATTTATTACACCAATTCTACGAAATTTCGTAGATTTGTATCAAAAAGTTGATACAGATGGACATATGAATACGTTCTGTGTCCGACAAAAAAGCGTACCTATTCATTTGTAAATTACGAAACTTCCAATCACACAAAATTTTTTTATTTTTCTCGAGACTCAAGATAAGATTCACTCGATTTTTTCAATGCAGTTGTGTCGAGGTTTAACAATTTCCGTCCCACACACCCACATATAGGTTCGAGCTTGTTTTTGATTTTTAAATCCTGCTCAGTTTCCATCAATCGGTCTTCCTTCTTTCCCCCATACACCTATTAGGCTATCGCATAAAATTGAATGTCAGAGTCACGAATAGATCAATCATCGATATGATGGGCCAATTGCGTATCCGTTCTATCGCGGTACATAACTGAGATCAGTTCAATATAGGCTCAAGTTTATTCCATCAGTCTGTGACTATTTGTCTTCGTGAAGCCAATCGACACCAATCGAGTGTATCATGTATTTTTATCTGCGACCATTATAGGCATTGCTATATCATTCAATGAAATAATTCAATCACGTAGTACTATTTTCGTCTGTTTGATATACAGCTGATTTCAATATAAGTTAATCAAAGAAAAATTTACGTTGAGTATATTCGCACTGTCTAAAATGGAAAACGTCTCAACATTTACATAGCTACTAATTTGTGGACATTCCCTGGATTTATAGGGTTGATCGTTTCATTTCCCGGTGAATTTTATTGGGATATCAAACAATCAGCTTTGTTAACACAAAGTGTACCCTGCATTCATCAGAAAATCAATTATTTCTCTTGCTGTAACATATCGAAATCTTGTCCGAATTTAGTTTAGTATAAGTAGGCATTCTCCTTATACGGTAATCTTTATTGTTTATTGAACGATTGTCACAGAGGTCTTACTGGAAATGGGTTGCGTGGGGATATGTGGCTCCGATGTTCACTACTTGGTGAATGGCAGAATAGGCGATGCCATCGTAACGACGCCAATGATTAGCGGTCATGAAGCAGCTGGGACTGTCAGTAAACTTGGGAAAAACGTGAAGAATTTGAAGGTATTAAAAACGTCTTTCCTTCGCCCATGTTAATCAATTGATTTATTGAATCGGTCAATCGTGTCTAATTAAAAACATCAGTCATCGGCGCTCGGCTCGTTAAATCGAACAAATCCCGCCTATGCAACACCGAAAGTTATAAATTTTTGCACTTTCTGGAATGAAATAATTCCCTTGAAACAAATCTTTCCCTCGGTACATCTACGCAAGTTGACATATTTCATACAATTAGTTATTCAGATATTAATTAAATCCTATTGATTTCAAAGGTTGGCGACCGAGTTGCCATCGAGCCGGGCGTACCTTGCAGCACATGCGACTTTTGCAGACTAGGACGTTATAATCTTTGCAAAAAAGTCATCTTTTGTGGTACACCGCCTATACATGGCAACCTTAGACAGTATTATACGCACCCTGCCAACTTTTGTTATAAGTGAGTATAACGAGTAATATAACTAAGTTATAATTAATGTAAGTAATCTTGGTGTCGCCTGGGTATATAATCGCATGATTTTTCAACTAAGATTGCCGGACAACGTATCCCTTGAAGAAGGGGCTCTCTTGGAGCCGTTGAATGTCGGCGTCTATGCCTGTAAGCGTGGTGAAATCACTATGGGCTCGCAAGTTCTGATCCTCGGAGCCGGTCCTATCGGACTAGTCACTTTGCTGGTTGCAAAAGCACTCGGAGCTACGCGAGTCATTATTACTGGTACGATTGCAATTCGTTTGAGCATCCGTATAACTGGATGTCTTAACACCGATGTTACGATTTAAAATTTGGATATTGGATTTGAAAATTTGAAAAGTCAAACTAACAATAAGACATCAAAGCGAACTTGTAAATAGCAACGGGAAACAATTTCCAGACCTGGTGCAGAGCCGACTTGACGTAGCTAAGAAATTGGGTGCCGATGCCGCCCTTTTGGTACAACGAAACGACGACGAAGCTACCTTGGTCAAGAAAATTCACAATCTATTAGGCTGTGAACCAGACAAAACCATCGATGCTTCAGGCGCTGAGTCCTCTACTCGGCTCGCGGTGCTGGTAAGTCCAGTATAGTGTTACCGCATCATAGTCTTAGAATCAATTCGAATTTTGACTAGCAACTTAGATTGAAACTGATTTCAGGCAACCAGAGCCGGTGGTGTTATTGTACTGGTTGGCATGGGACCTTCAGAAATGAAACTTCCTCTTATGCATGCTTTGTCGCGTGAAATCGACATCAAAGGAGTCTTCCGTTACGCGAATTGGTAAGTTCTTACTTATAACGAATTTTTTTTCTCAAATTGTAAAATTAGTATTCGATGCGTATGAATACTGCCTATATATGGGCGCTGAAATTTAATCCTTGGAGTAAAGAGACTCATTGTCAGTCAACTTTTTAGACTCTCTATAGATAATCAAATAAAAGTTTTGAATCTTCGTTGCAGTTATCCCCCGGCCTTGGAGCTTGTTGCGAGTGGAAAGGTTGATGTCAAACAGCTAATCACCCATAACTACGACCTCGAAGAAACTTTGGAAGCTTTTGAGACTGCGAGAACCGGTCGGGGTAATGCGATAAAAGTTATGATCCACTGCAACCGTTCGTGAAATTGTTCATTTCCTATAAACATTCTAGAAGATATACCTATGTAATATAATTGAATGTATCATTTTGTCGCAGTGTGCCTTATCTCAAATTCAACTATAACTATTTTAAACAGCTCGTATGTCGACCAAGTTTTTGGTTATTAAATTATATTTTATCAGTGTAGACACTAGGACGTTAGTTATAACATTATACAACTTAAATCTAGAGGCTCGATATTAGTGATGTTGCATAGAGAAATATGTACTTAAATTTAAAAAAACTTTCGCTATGTAACATTTAATGAATTAATTAAGCATTTATTCGCCGTTAATATTTGTATTTCTAAATAATGAATATTTGTCCTTCGCAAGTAATCAAATCTCTTTATTGCTGTCTGACATCCAGGTTAGCAATTACAAGGTATTTTCATCAAGGATTTTGTCACAGTCGTATTGTGTTCTCGCAGCCCCTATACTCTCGCCCCTAATATCTGTACGCCTTATTACACGCAACAACGCAAATCAAAGTACAGAAATAATACGTCGGTTGCATTCGATAAGGCGTGCAAGTTAAAGCGTCAAAAATAATTGATAGATTTGGCCGCGAGATGGCAATACCATTTGCCACTCCGCATGTCGTGTCGTAAACGTCTGCTGGGCTAGTTCGCTAGTTTCTGATGAATTCATTCTAACCATGTGTGCGACTTATGCATTCTTGCATTCATAATAGAGTGTTAAAAGTGCTTTTCGTTAAAAGAATACATGACATTACATAAACAAAACCAATACAATCGTCCGGCTATCAATTCTAGAATAGACTTGGCAGAATTAACTAAAATAACTTACCATAACCTAAAAATTAATCATGGGTAAATTAAACGTGACCATGCTGCGATATCTGAGTCGTGAAGACTTTCGTGTTCTTACAGCGGTAAGTACATTAAATAAGTATCTATAACATTAACTAAAGAAATTTGGCTTATTTATGCTTTTTTGTAATATGCATAACCTCAATATTAACCGCTGCAATCTACATACGTCTAGCGTCTGACATCTAGACTTCAGCATGTAACACGTAGTTTTTTTGATTGTACATACTATTTTTATTCTATTATCAATTGAAGTACAAATCTTTTACTGTAAACGAAGTGCTTTTCATAATAACTAAACTGTTGTCCAAATTCCTTGAATAATATCATGGCTTGTTTAATTCTTTCAGATTGAGATGGGCATGAAGAATCACGAGCTCGTTCCAGGATCATTAGCTGCCCAGATAGCGAATTTACGCCATGGCGGAGTACATAAATTATTGAAAGATTTATGCAAGCATCGTTTGCTAAGCTACGAACGTGGAAAACATTGTAGGTAGCTTTTTCTAGCATCAATATTTAGATTACTTTTTTTTAAATAGATTCTCAACAAATATTCAAAGTCCTTTTATTTCAGACGACGGTTATCGGTTGACTAACTCCGGATACGACTACCTGGCTCTGAAAGTCTTAGCCACACGGGGAGTCGTTACATCTTTTGGTAATCAGATTGGAACTGGGAAAGAGTCGAACATCTACGTAGTGGCCGATGAGAAGGGAACCCCGGTCTGTTTAAAGCTTCACAGGCTTGGCCGCACTTGCTTTAGAAACATAAAAGAGAAGCGGGATTATCATCAGCACAGAAAATCTATGTCCTGGTTGTATCTGTCTCGAATATCAGCCACGAGAGAGTTTGCCTACATGAAGGCACTTCTTGATAGAGGATTTCCCGTACCTAAAGCCATCGATTTCAACAGGCATTGTGTCGTCATGGAACTCATCGAAGGAAACCCACTGTACGACTCTCGAATTTTATTAAATAATTCAAGTTCTGCTTTCAGGGTAGTTTAAGATCTGGAAAACATGGGAATTGTAGGGAATTGTATCTAAATTCAAGGATTCTTGAAAGCATATTCAAAAAAAATTATAACTAGCTCGAACTGAAGACTTTTAGGCAATTTAAACATCAATACTTTGCTTTGCATACGATTTTTATTATAAAATGTATTTCCATTTTACAAAGGTTGTAAATAATTTTGTGAGCCTTAGATTTTGAATACTAGGCTAAATAATTATAATACATTGAACAGGTGTGGGGTCCACGAGGTAGATGATGTGGAAGCTCTTTACCAAGATTTGATGGATTTGATACACCAGCTTGCAAATCATGGGGTAATCCATGGAGATTTCAACGAATTCAACATCATGATAAACGCGGAAGGAAAACCGATTATCATTGACTTTCCCCAAATGGTTTCAACCCAACATCCAAATGCTGAAATGATGTTCAACAGAGATGTGAACTGTATCAGAGACTTTTTCAAAAGACGTTTTGCATACGAAAGCGAATTTTACCCAACATTTGAGGATATCTTGTGAGTTTATCAATTAGTTTAGGTGTTTCTAAACGCAGGCTGAACACAGCATGCCGTAATTATGATTTATATGAAATTTTGTTTGCAGACGGGAAGATTGCGTGGATATAGAGGTAAAGGCAAGTGGATTGACGAAGAAAATGGAGAAGGACCTGCTCATTGAAATGGGGATGATCGAAGATTCTTCAGAAAATGAGGACAACGATGATGAAGCAGAAAATGAAGCTGATAACTTGGAAAATGAAATTGAAAAATTGAAACTTGAAGTAGAAAAAGTTTCTGATGAAGATTTCACAAGACCTTCTAGTAATCTTCTAGAGTCTGACAAAACAACGACTGAAACTATGGACCAAAATACTCAGCCGACAAATATCCGAGTCCTAGACAAGACAGAAGAAGATAATCGAACAGAGAATACCTCAGATGAAAGGAACATTTCTTCGGAAAATTTGAAGAAAGTTACAGACATTGTGACTACTTTGGACGATGATTGTACTTCAGATAACGAATCTGTTCACAGCCAAGCTCTCAGCCATTCGCAAAGTATCAGAAGCATCTCAACAGCGGCTACAATCGCTCCAGACGTAATTAAAAGTCGAATAAAAAGTGCGCTGGAAAAAAGAGCGAGGAAAGCTCAGTCCAGGAAAGTGTTAGCCAAGGGTGAAGCCAGCGCAACAACAAGAGTTCGTAGGGAAAATCGTGATACTATTAGAGAATCTACTGGCTCTGGTATATGGGGGGATCAATGACTTGCATTTAATCGCTGATCTCTCGTATGAACGTAAATTTAACTAATCGTTTGAAGAAAGTTATGTAACGAATAAACTGTTATCAATTTACCAGATACAACTAGAATGGGATTTAGTTAGTATATATCCTACAGACATGTGTGTACTAACTAATGCTTTCGAAATTACTTAAAATCTTCTTCTAACGAATCTAAAAAGTTGTTTTCTTCATAAGTCGGCGATAATTTCACATCTGAGCCTTATTTGATCACGTTGAAATACCGGATCAATTTTTCATTTATCAATAAGAGTAAAATTATGGGGTCTCTCCATTATATTTCAAAATTTTCTTTGTATACAGCTTGATATCTGTAAGAAAAAAATATGTACAATCCACCAAAACAAAATAGTATCTTGCATTACATCATTTTTAATGCTTCAACATTTGCGATTAGTTATAAGTTCTGATACTAATTTTAAGGCAATATTATCTGTATTAATTACGTAATACCTAGTGAATTTAAAAAGAGCATCTCGTTATCATCATTCACTTAGATTTCGTCATTTCGTCAGTTTTTGATAAAGAATTAATGTTTTCTTTTCTTCTTTGAGAGTTATCGAGGCTCTATAATTTCTCTAATCTTTGACACATATCGAATGTTTTTTAAGTCTTATCTCCCGCAATTCTCAAGGCTTAATTATTTCTTAAGCTCTTGACGCAAAGTGGGTGTTTCACAATTATCTTTCATTCTTTAGATTCAGATTCCTTTTTTAATCTAATCCAATTTTGAACAAATTAATTTATATATTTTTCACGCTGATGTCAATGACTTTTTACGCGAATTGAATGACTTAATATCAAAAAGTATTCGATCTATGTGATAAAACTCTAACAAGATGGGTATGGGTATACAACCAATATCAAATTATACCGCAAATGTCCTAATACAGCTATAATATCTCAATATAGAAAAAAAAAGGTAGCTTTGCTTCATGATAAATAGCTGAATTTACTTTTAACTGATATCTGTACTGTAAAACATTTTATTTTACTCAGAGCCAACATTGGTGTCTAAAGAAAATTACAGCAAAGAAATATTAGTTCTACTCGTAACATTTTCTCTTTGAAATTGGAAAATGTTTGGTCAGAATAAGATTCCATATGCATACACTGAAAAGATATTCATAGCTTTTGAATACTTTCAATGAAATTTCGATACTATTAGTATCCTGTTGTCGTATCATGAATTTCTGTATTTATCTTGAAGTTCAAATTCCAATAGCCACTTGAACATTATTTGAAATCGCGCGACATGTAATCAGTTATCTTTACGCTGTTTGATAACTCTGTTTACAATAACATAACAATATACAAGAGATTTATTATATATGGTATTTTCAACTCGGTTGCATCATGCGAGTTATTAAAAAAAAAATCTAGTATTTTCAAGATATTATTCAGTGTTTATATCTTATCAGTAGGTAATGAAATGCAGAGCCCACAATGTCAAGACCAACTACCAAACAATGAGTGTTTATACCGGCCCCAAATTATAACTACTATAATCTCTAATTTAATGGAACCTCTGAACAGATTATTCTAAGTTCATATTTGGACTTGAGACATTTTCGGAAGATACGAAATCTCATCTCGTACCTGAAATCCGAGTACGTACCGCGTTATAAAAAATAGCCAGAATCAATAGTCTGGTAAGGGTTTCCTCGTTTTGTGATCATAGAATTAATCATCGAAGAGATCAATCATCGAGGAATTATGCCATTATTAAATAATTCTTGAACATGGTCTCACGGTTTCGAATGAGGACAATCGAATGTTAAAGTAAGTGAAATCATAGCTGGCATTATATTTATACTTTGCAGGCATGTAGGGAGTCAAGGCTGTGAAAAAATGCATCAGCAAAGTGAAAAATTGAGTGAAGAAGTGGAAGAATTATTACATAAATCATACGCCACGTGTAGTTACTTTATCACGTAATATAACTTGTTTATTCTAATTGTTATTATTGCACCAAGTCATACTGCGCAGTTCATAGCTTACTTCTGATCAGACAATACTCGATCCGATTATATAAATAGAATATAGCTTTGCGAGTATGAATCGCATCGCGTAATTCGATGGATGTGGAAGTATGACAAGCATTCGACTATCTCCCAAGTAATAATTAACGCATTTTAATTCATCATACTTTTTATCACATTTGAGATAATTTCAGCTCGCGTAATATATAATACCACGTTTTGACACTAATTGATTTTATACCTGATAGATAACCGAATCATATAAATCATTATAATAATTGTGTTCCATTCCTCTTTACCAAGGCACCGGTAACCGTTATCGAAACTTTTTTTACATCATTTGTTATCAACGGATTATTTTTCTAGCTTGGAATTTTCCTATCTCAAATTATATGATAACTTTTAATCCGCAGAAGCATATTGCGTATATCGATCTATCTGTCTCATACTCGAGATGTTCTTCCATTTCCTTTATTCTGATTGATCATCATGAATTTTCCTTCGTAACAAAGATCATCAAAGAACGCGTTACGTTTATCTTATAATAATGTTTATTGTTAGACCGGCCGAAGAGGACTCTCTTCAGAACAATGAAAATTATCTACTCGGCATAAAACAGCAGAACGATTAACTCAAACGTATTATCTCAACACATTTGTCTTTAATAAGTTTAGATATAACTGTACAACATATTTTCATAGACATCGGTTCTTTGCGGGGGGAATTTGAATATATAATTATAACAAATTTTTTCCGCTACAACATCGATCTAATCATTAGTCAGTCAGTTCGTTGAATAACACCGTTATCTACGTGTTATCACACCTTGTGATAATTTTTTTCGTTTTCAATCGTGACAATTGCATTTAAATTACCCCCGAATAAAGAAATGCCCTGAAAATCAATTCTAACTGGATTTTATTGCCCGTATGATTAACCGATGAAGAAGAAAAACATTTTCAAATAGTAGGAATGAAGATACCTTACAATTAGCGAATAATTAAGATATCAAGTTGGTTTTACGTTCTTTTCAAAGCGGCGGGAATAGGGTATATTATTATATAAACAAGTAAATAGACTTCGAGATAAAGTTTGATCAGTTACGGATTAGCCGATTAAATAAAGTCTCGTATATCGAGCTTCGCGCTGATGATGAAATGTTCGCATGTTCGGTATCCGCGGCGCTGTTGCCTTCGCTCTCCTAGCCTGAAACTCGTGGGCTATTTATGTCTCGCTTTTTATATCTAAAAATCGCTTTCACTTTGCGTGTTAATAATTATAGCTAAATGCGGCCTGCGACTAACCCGGGGACGTAGCATGCTGCAAATATCTAACGTAAAAACGCATGGAATGTATTCCGGAACGAATTGCCAGTGATTCGAGATTCTGTCCTTGATTCATTCTATTTAAAAAAAAAATCGGATCGCAACAATCACGATTGATGATTTCTAGTTCGGCAAAGACGCATATCTTTTATTGAACCATCCCTTTTGCCGCGCAGATTTGACATCCCCCACCCCAGGTCAGTGCGCGTTTCGTTCATATAATATTTTAGCACATCGCGGTCAGGCTCGGTCGTTCGGGTGGAGCTCTACCTGTTACCTCTCTCCAAAGGTGTGCCTATTTCTTGTATTTGTTTCCTCATCCGATCGCCGCAAGTGTAAATGAGCTAAGATGATGCGTATACGCGGCAGCAGTCGGTTGGCAGTAAATGAAAGTCGGGAGTGGTGGAAACAGCAGTTTCAACAGCTGCGATAGCACTGATAACACCGCAGCTACTATACGCGTTCGCTGAAGCAAGCCCAGAATAAAAACTGCACTCGAAGAGGAAACCACGAGCTACGAATACTGCGCCACGCTTTTACAAGATGGGAAAAGACAATCTGACAGCGATTCTTTACAAAATCAATGACATCCGACTGGTTAGTGTTGAACATATATTTTATTATACCCGTTCAGTCTTATCAGTGTATTACCAGGACATGAGCGTGTGGGGTGAAAATAAATGGACAAATGAAACTCTTGAGCAGATCCAATTTTCGCATATTTATATTTTGTTTGATTATAAGTTTGATGAAAATGATTATACGCAATCCTTTTATACATGGCTATCGCAGCGATTTGATTAAATTCAACATTGACCCGAATCGCGTAGAATGTGTAATGAGAGTCAACGGTATATCGATTTCTGAACACGTGCTACTGCATGAATTGAATTACTCGCGATCTGACAGACAAGGTACACGCGCAGGGTTCTTCTTTACCTGTAAATATATACCTATGTAGTATTTTGATGAATTTTGTATTACTGTTTTTGAATTTGAAGACCCATGTCTGTTCTCTTACAGTTTTACTTAGCATACATTTGATATTTACTATGGATATTCACGTCATTGCAGAGAGGTTTCTTTAACGATAAGTCATTTTCAATTAGTTTTGAAAGAATTGAAAAAAAAATGGCATTCTTACATTCAAAATAAATTAACTGCACTAGAAAATATAAGAGCAGTGTGTCAGATTTTCAAAAATAAAACTATAACATTTCCGAAATGGAATCAAAAGATATATGAAAACAATTTATACAGCTATTTCAAAAAGTACGAAAAACACATTGCCTGGTAAAACTTGTGGAGTTCGTCTGACTGAAGTAATATTTACTGAAAAACTGTACTTTATACTTATGTAACTGTCGCGATCCTCCTATGAGTAAAAAATGTTGGAATAGTGACAGGTGACTTTATGCAATAACACATTCAGTTGATGATTGCCAATTACGATTTTGAATAAATCCAAGTTTTCGAAAGGTTCTACTATCCGTAGAACAAGGTACATACATGTGTCAGTGTTCAAAAAGTATTGTTTCGTTAAATACCTAATACGTGTCATTAACCGTAAGCCTTTTAAGTTATATGGAAGCATTCTTCATTTACTTTACGTTGCAGGAACAAACTGACATTCCAGAGCCCAAAGATGACGGTAAGCCTTTTTTTTTGTTTTGGTCCTTGATTTTGCTTATCTGAATAATTCGCGGTTGATAATAAAGTCGAAGATCACAACTATTAATTACCTTCGAAAGAACGAAAGACCTTCAATTCTGACGCGTCATTAAATCTAAAAAAATACTGATCCAGCAATATCTACACAGTAAAAAATTTTGCGTCATTTTTAACACGAAAAATTGTGTTAGAAAAATTTTAACACAAATTTATGTTAAAATGACACTAATTTATGTTAAAATGACACAAATTTATGTTAAAATGACACAAAATTTGTGTTAAAATTGCTTAACACAATTTTTTGTGTTAAAAATGACGCAAAATTTTTTACTGTGTATACTCATAGTATATATGTACCTTGCCTTCGCCTACGCCTCGGCAATGCGGGTCTCGGACCGTCAGGCCGGCAAACACATTTCACACATTTCATTTCATTTCAAACACTATTTCTGTTAGTCGCATATACAGCTAATGTCAACTCTGCAATCTGTTAGTTGATAAAATTAAGATGTATATTCAGCATATCCGCGTGATTGTCTTGAAAACTTGACAAATTGACAAATACAAAAAATTTTCAAATTATGTTGTCCCAAAAATTACATCATTCATCCCAAATAAATGACAGTGATACGTACGTCGCTTTCCATCATTAATACCTCGATGAAAAAAATTCTTACGAATAAGTAGGTAGTCACATTTGAATATCAAACATCCACGTTTAAAGTATACTATAAATTTATTTAGCCAATACTTACCGCCAAATAAAACGGGCTTTAATATTTAGTTACCAATTTTAGGAAATTTTGTAGATTCAAGACCGATCGTTTCATCTCTGATATATCACTATAGTGAGTGAATTTTATCTTCTAGTTAAGTCCCTTATCTGGAGGTCCGATTGGAAGCTAACGATAAGAGGCTAACTGAAGGTTCAACTGATGGATAATTTTTATCAAAATGTGGAACAATCAGCCCTTAGTTAGATAAAAGAGACATTATACCTAGTTAAAAACACGAATAAATTCTGTACACAGAACGTACCTATTCATTAGTAAATTCATTTTCAGCCTCACTGCAATGTATCAAAATCATATCCAAATTTAATTGAGTATAAGCAAACATTCTGCTTATGCGGTAATCCTCATTTTTTATTGAATAATTGTCACAGAGGTATTGCTGGAAATGGGTTGTGTCGGGATATGCGGCTCGGATGTTCACTATCTCGTGAACGGCAGAATAGGTGACTTCATCGTAAATGCGCCGATGATCATTGGTCATGAAGCAGCCGGAATTGTCAGCAAACTTGGAAAAAACGTTAAACATTTAAAGGTACCACAAACTTCTCTCCTGGGCTCATTTAAATTGATTAGCTTTACTACACGGGGAAGAGTAGTTATTGAATCGAACAATCACTGAGAGATTTTCGCATTGAAATAATGTTAATGACTTTTTTTCAACCATACAACTTGCATTTTATTGGATCTGAAAACGTTCATTTCACCTAATCACATCGCTGGATTTTGTTAAGTTAATCAAATTCTGATTACTTCAACAAATCCTATCCTTTCGTATGTTCACCGCGGATCACAGCTCTGTCAGCTACATAAGTCAATATATTTCATACGATTTATTATCTACGTAATTGTAATATATAATTTATTACAAGTTTTATCATAAGATTTATAAAAATCATTGATTTGAAAGGTTGGTGATCGCGTCGCCATCGAGCCTGGCGTACCTTGTCGTGTTTGCGATTTTTGCAGACAAGGACGTTATAATCTTTGCAAAGAGGTAATCTTCTGTGCTACACCACCTGTACATGGCAATCTCAGACGGTATTACACGCATGCTGCCGACTACTGTTTCAAGTTAGTATCACAAGTTGCATAAATTTATTTCATCCACGCCAAATTAGCCGAAACAAATAAATATCAAGCACAGTTTCACAGAAATTAGACTACAAAATTTACTTTGAAGGGGCCATTTCTTCTGAGTTTTAAGATTTCAAAAAAAGACGAATCCACGATGATATTCTACCGTTATCATATTATGACGAAAATGCTATTCTTGCACATTAAATATATTACTGATTAAAAACGTCTTAGAAACGTACGAATGACACAATGAGTATTCGTTTTTTCTGAAAAAATGAGTTCATGATTTTTTAACGTAGGTTGCCTGACAACGTATCTCTTGAAGAAGGTGCGCTTCTAGAGCCACTATCTGTGGGTGTCCATGCCTGCCAGCGTGCTGGAATCACTCTAGGCTCTCAGGTTCTAATCCTTGGAGCCGGTCCTATCGGTCTAGTGAGTCTGCTGGTTGCCAAATCACTCGGAGCTACGAGAATCATCATAACTGGTAGGATTGCAATTCATTTGAACATACGTATAACTGAATGCCTCGACATCGATGTTATGGTCTAAAATTTCGATATTCGCTTTGAAAATGTCGGAGATTCCGGCACCAGGCGAAAGATACGTACAAATGATAAAATTCGCGTATATTTTTGATGTACATTCTGATTAAACTCGATTAGTGGTATGCTAAGAATATGTGCTTTTATCATGGCCGATACATCCATACGTCCTGTTTATCAAACTATTACGAGATGCCGAAACAAATTCCTAACTAGCAAAGGGGAACAATTTTCAGACCTCGTGCAGAACCGACTCGACGTGGCTAAGAAATTGGGTGCCGATGCCACAATTTTGGTAGAAAGATCTGACGACGAAGCAACTTTGGTCAAAAAGGTTCACGATGCATTTGGCTGTGAGCCGGACAAAACTATTGATGCTTCAGGTGCTGAGGCGTCCACCCGGCTCGCGTTGCTGGTGAGTTTTATTTCGCCACAGCGCAGTCCTGGTCCTAAGGACTCGAATTTTCATTTAGAACTCATATTAAAATTATTCTCAGGCAACTAGAGCCGGTGGTGTTGCCGTACTGGTTGGCATGGGTCCTCCGGAAATAAAAGTCCCCCTCGTACAGGCTTTAGCGCGTGAGATCGACATCAAAGGAGTCTTCCGTTATGTAAACTGGTAAGCTTCTGTTTAAGCTCAGGTAATGAGCATATCATATCTGATAAGCGAATTCTAACTTGATATGATAATGAGAAAAAAACGTACATGTTTTTTTTTATATCCCTCCCGAGTCTATACGTTGAAATAAAAGTGTTTCATCTTCATTACAGTTATCCTGCTGCCTTAGGACTCGTTGCGAGTGGAAAGATTGATGTGAAACCGCTGATTACCCACAACTACAACATCGAGGAAACCGTGGAAGCCTTTGAGACCGCGAAAACGGGCCGGGGTGGTGCGATAAAAGTTATGATTCACTGCAACCGCTCGTGAAATCATTTGTTCCTATAGGCTTTTTAGAAGATATACCATACGTGCATGACTGAATTTTGCTTGAGGGAAATTCAATTCTAAAATGGCTCATTGCCTTATTCCGTCGCAGCCTACCTTACTCCAAATT
The DNA here is from genome assembly GCA_944452935.1 of Rhogogaster chlorosoma. Classification (NCBI taxonomy): domain Eukaryota; kingdom Metazoa; phylum Arthropoda; class Insecta; order Hymenoptera; family Tenthredinidae; genus Rhogogaster; species Rhogogaster chlorosoma. Next base: position 29,183,932 of record OX101797.1, read on the forward strand.
TGCTGAATGTTATAAATCATTATTGCTGTGATAATGCGCGTTGAGTATCAATTCAACGAGCTCATATCGACCAAGTTCTTATTAATAAATTCTATTTTATCAATGTTGATAAAACGAAAGTTATAACGCCATACTAATTAAATCTACAGGTTCGATTATAGCTATAAAACAGTCAACGAAATGTAATTCTACATATAAAGGAGTATGTACTTCAATTTGAAAAAACTCTCGATATCCATCAGTCAATAAAACAAATTAATCTTGAAAATTATAGAAATTGATCTCCCTCAATATTTCATATCCCTGATATTTAAACAAGCTGTTTCTCAGATGCTTTATTGCTGGTATTATAACGAGCGAAGATTACAGCTATTCACAAATGGCCTGCTCTTGATCCAGATTAGCGTGACAAGTCAAATTATTATCGCTGCTATACAGTCGAGGCATTGCAAAATATTCCCCTGATAGCAGAAGCATTTTTCGACTTGAAATTTTCTGACGAAAATTCATATTTAATATCTGATACAGTCACGACTGCCAGATTTTTCTTTCGGCGTTTATTCTCTCGCAATGCAAGTGGCAAGCTTTGGAGTTTATTTCTTGACATCAGCAAAATTCTTCCTTGTATCAGGAGAACATCTGACCCAAGGAGGTGATTGCGAATTGTTAATTAGCTAATAATGCATTTGTTCGAATTTCTTACTACTCCTTCTGCTAATGAGCAAATAACATTGCTGACTCTATTCCCTACTATTCTTGTATTTCATTCACCATTTACTTATTGGAAACAAAGAGTCACAAGGAGGGAAAAGTTGAAAATAATGAACCAGACGATCATGGTTATAGCTGTTATTTTATTGCCGCAGTATTGATACAATATTACTCATTGTTAAAGTTACAATTTCAATTAGTTTATTTGAAATAAATATGTACTTGTATTTGCTTCATAGTATTCAGTTTAGCAAGTTTCAAATATAGGTATCTACATAATAATATACTACTTATCCGACTATGCATACTGCGAATATCAATACGCCTTGCTATATGCAATCTAAAGCTGAAATTCACAAGAATGGCATGCGGGTTGCATACGATGGGGCGTGCCAGTATGCGGCAAAAGTAGTTCGTCAATTCCACGGCGAGTTGGCGATTTCATTCTTCACCCCGTTGTCGAAACTAGCTGAGCAAGATAAAACACTGATATATGGTACGAGCACCTGTCGTGGGATCTACAGTAGGTCTTTTGGCGTCGAAGGGTTTATATAGGGGTTGCGTTAACGAGATACGACTGAGAAGTATCGCTATAAAAATACTCTGAACGTATAGAAGTTGACACGACATAGACAATTTATTAATTGACAAAAAGAGATTCTTTTGAACTATTGTACTAAATGATAATGTTTTTATAACACTCATTTTTCTGTTACAGTGCAATGAAGTTCTATCGAAATCCAAACATCTCAATCCAGCCAGGATTCTGTTCCTTTTACAACTCTTGAACGTATACTGAACCGTATTTCCGTAAAATTAGTTATATTGGGTAATATCAGGCCCGGTGACAAGGGGGGACTACGGGTACAGCTGTACCGGACCCCGGACAATAGGGGGCCCCATGCGAGAAATTACAAAATAAATTTACTACTACTAGTGACCAGGGGGGCACATGGGAATCGGAGTAACGGGCCTCAACATTTCTGTCGCCGGGCCTGGGTAATATTATCAATGTACCGATGTATGTTAGGTAATATATTATCAAGTAAGGAAGAAACTGGGTGGGTGCGATAAAAGAAAAAGAAAATGAATAGTATTAGTTAAAAGTTAGAGAATAGGTTTAGTTAAGCGTAGTCAGTAAGAGTACATGTTAAATTTGTAAGATAGTTTGTAAAATGGAGGCGGAAGCCTTGTAACCCCGAGGAAAATATTAAATAAACATACATACATACATATTATCAAGTATTGCATTGGTCTGGTTTAGATTATGATAACCTATTTGTAAATAGTCCCATTCAATTGCAATCAGTACATGTTTATTATTGAAAAACAATTACAAATTATGCATACTGCAACAATAAAGTTTTGAAAATAACAATAATAAAATGCTTCGTTATTTTCTACCACCCCCCCGCTTAGACTCTTTATTTCAGGAACAGTAGGGAATCAGAATTATTGCTCCACGATCCATTTATACTAGCGTTCTTTGGAGTTAGAAAAATTCTGACTGGAAAAATCAGGTATCAGGAGAATATCTGAACCGAAAAGGTGTGTCGGAAATTTTAGTGTATAGATATAGGCATGCATACGTGGCTTCATGCACGTCTTTATATAATCAATTTATTAGTAATTTCTGGAGTTTGAAATATTTCAAGTCGGAAAATTTCTGCGCCTGGTATCAGGAGAACATCTGACCCGAGGAGGTGTGCCGAAATAGGCTATGTGTGTTGATTCATTCATGCATACGTCTCTCTATGCCTCTCTATACCTATGGTTGATTAATACTAGCATTTTTCGGAGTTAGAAGGATTTTAACTCGCAAAATTTCTGCTCCTGGTATCAGGAGAACATCTGACCCAAGGAGGTGTGCCGAAAAAGGCTATGTGTGTTGATTCATTCATGCATACGTCTCTCTATGCCTCTCTATACCTATACTTAATTATTACCAGCATTTTTCGGAGTTAGAAGGATTTTAACTCGCAAAATTTCTGCTCCTGGTATCAGGAGAACATCTGACCCGAGGAGGTGTGCCGAAATAGGCTATGTGTATTGATTCATTCATGCATACGTCTCTCTATGCCTCTCTATACCTATAGTTAAGGAATATTAGCATTTTCCGGAGTTAGAAGGATTTTAACTCGCAAAATTTCTGCTCCTGGTATCAGGAGAACATCTGACCCAAGGAGGTGTGCCGAAAAAGGATATATGTATTGATTCATTCATGCATACGTCTCTCTATGCCTCTCTATACCTATAGTTAAGGAATATTAGCATTTTCCGGAGTTAGAAGGATTTTAACTCGCAAAATTTCTGCTCCTGGTATCAGGAGAACATCTGACCCAAGGAGGTGTGCCGAAAAAGGATATGTGTATTGATTCATTCATGCATACGTCTCTCTATGCCTCTCTATACCTATGGTTGATTAATACTAGCATTTTTCGGAGTTAGAAGGATTTTAACTCGTAAAATTTCTGCTCCTGGTATCAGGAGAACATCTGACCCAAGGAGGTGTGCCGAAAAAGGATATGTGTATTGATTGATTCATGCATACGTCTCTCTATGCCTCTCTATACCTATGGTTGATTAATACTAGCATTTTTCGGAGTTAGAAGGATTTTAACTCGCAAAATTTCTGCTCCTGGTATCAGGAGAACATCTGACCCAAGGAGGTGTGCCGAAAAAGGCTATGTGTGTTGATTCATTCATGCATACGTCTCTCTATGCCTCTCTATACCTATACTTAATTATTACCAGCATTTTTCGGAGTTAGAAGGATTTTAACTCGCAAAATTTCTGCTCCTGGTATCAGGAGAACATTTGACCCGAGGAGGTGTGCCGAAATAGGCTATGTGTATTGATTCATTCATGCATACGTCTCTCTATGCCTCTCTATACCTATAGTTAAGGAATATTAGCATTTTCCGGAGTTAGAAGGATTTTAACTCGCAAAATTTCTGCTCCTGGTATCAGGAGAACATCTGACCCAAGGAGGTGTGCCGAAAAAGGATATATGTATTGATTCATTCATGCATACGTCTCTCTATGCCTCTCTATACCTATAGTTAAGGAATATTAGCATTTTCCGGAGTTAGAAGGATTTTAACTCGCAAAATTTCTGCTCCTGGTATCAGGAGAACATCTGACCCAAGGAGGTGTGCCGAAAAAGGATATGTGTATTGATTCATTCATGCATACGTCTCTCTATGCCTCTCTATACCTATGGTTGATTAATACTAGCATTTTTCGGAGTTAGAAGGATTTTAACTCGTAAAATTTCTGCTCCTGGTATCAGGAGAACATCTGACCCAAGGAGGTGTGCCGAAAAAGGATATGTGTATTGATTGATTCATGCATACGTCTCTCTATGCCTCTCTATACCTATGGTTGATTAATACTAGCATTTTTCGGAGTTAGAAGGATTTTAACTCGCAAAATTTCTGCTCCTGGTATCAGGAGAACATCTGACCCAAGGAGGTGTGCCGAAAAAGGCTATGTGTGTTGATTCATTCATGCATACGTCTCTCTATGCCTCTCTATACCTATACTTAATTATTACCAGCATTTTTCGGAGTTAGAAGGATTTTAACTCGCAAAATTTCTGCTCCTGGTATCAGGAGAACATTTGACCCGAGGAGGTGTGCCGAAATAGGCTATGTGTATTGATTCATTCATGCATACGTCTCTCTATGCCTCTCTATACCTATAGTTAAGGAATATTAGCATTTTCCGGAGTTAGAAGGATTTTAACTCGCAAAATTTCTGCTCCTGGTATCAGGAGAACATCTGACCCAAGGAGGTGTGCCGAAAAAGGATATGTGTATTGATTCATTCATGCATACGTCTCTCTATGCCTCTCTATACCTATGGTTGATTAATACTAGCATTTTTCGGAGTTAGAAGGATTTTAACTCGTAAAATTTCTGCTCCTGGTATCAGGAGAACATCTGACCCAAGGAGGTGTGCCGAAAAAGGATATGTGTGTTGATTCATTCATGCATACGTCTCTCTATGCCTCTCTATACCTATACTTAATTATTACCAGCATTTTTCGGAGTTAGAAGGATTTTAACTCGCAAAATTTCTGCTCCTGGTATCAGGAGAACATCTGACCCGAGGAGGTGTGCCGAAATAGGCTATGTGTATTGATTCATTCATGCATACGTCTCTCTATACGTATCTATACTTATAATTAACTTATACTAGCGATGTTCGGAGTTAGAGGGATTTGAACTCGCAAAGATTCCGCTCCCGGTATCAGACACCTGGTATCAAGAACATCTGACTCGAGGAGGCGTGCGAGAAAAAGGTATATGTATTGATTCAGTCATGCATACGTGTCTTCATGCACGTCTCAATATGTATAATCAAATTATTAGTGATTTCCGAAGTTACAGAAATTCTAACTCGTAAAATACTCCTGGTGTTAGGAAAGCATTTGACCCACTGATGTGTGCTGGATTTCTTGATGCAAAAAAGTAACAGTGAATAAAGATGCATACGTTGCCTATCGCTTGATTGATGCCATACATAGCGAGTTGTAGCGAGGGAAAAGTGGATAATAACGAACAATTAATTATGTATTATCATATCTGAAAATTTATTGTTGCAATTGATACAATATTACTTATTGTCAAATTTGTGTGGAATTCGTATACATTAAAAAAAAAAAAAAATTGTATTCATGTCACAATTCATCAAGCCTCTTTAATTGCTCCTGGCATACAAGTTATCATAAAGTAAACTACATCCGTCGTACAATGATATAGCTACTACTTAATATAACTAATTTCACAAAATCTCTGTTCACAAAGTCTCTGCATAAATTCGCTTATTGCAATGGGAACAGAATCCTCACTGGATGAAGATATTTGGGTTCTGATCGAAGGTTCCGCCTGTAACAGAAAGACAAGTGTTATAATATCACAATCATTCGGTGAATTATTAAATGAACTAGTCAAGACAAATTTTTTCTGTCGACGAAGATCGTAGCGGGTTAACACAGCACCTATGTAAACCCTCCGATGCCTCAAAGGCAACTGATTTCACGACAGCTGTTAGTACCCTAAGTCAGAGCTCATCCTTGTGCTCACGATGTTTAAATAGTATTACCGCTTCGTGAACGAATACATGTACTGTATGCTTGCCGCAAATATCTATGCGCCGTACTATATGCAACTGAAGGAAAGTTCGGAAATGATACGCAAGTTGCATACGTTCGGGCGTGACTGCGCCGCAAACATTTGTACGCCGTATTATATGCAACTTTAATATTAACTGCATGTCTGCCATAGCCTCGGAAGGTGTCGCCGCTATTATCATGGTCGGGAAATTGACGAGCTACTTCCAGGATGGAACAGCAGTCTTACACTAAAACCGGACTTTCGTGATAAACAACGACGCTACGCAGATTCAGAGCGCTATACTATTGGATGTCGTAGCACGTCCGATGCAACAAATCGTCTGCAATGCGCATTTATAGTGAAGGTGATGATTTCGTGCCCGAACATTTTGACATTCTTTGTTTTTATGATAAAACATTATTGTTTGCCTGGCACGGTAAAAAACTAAAGGTGTTTCACTACAATGATCCAACCGGTGCCATTAACCCTCGCTTGTTATTGGCCCCAAGAGAAGTTAGAAATGTGCAAAGTTACGGTGAAAGAATTTTCATAACCTGTATACCATACGGTGTATATAAGTTATCTAAGAATTGGAAATTCGCTCTCTTAAGTAGCACTGCAATTGGAATCGGTGCTAAATTCTATCAAGTTATCAGACTGGAAGACAATTACCTTTCCTTAGGCGACAAGCAATCCAAAACGGTTAGGTTATTGTTGAAACATGATCAGACAGATAGCGCCACACCCCATATTGTCGGATCAACTGGAGAACACGTTGATGCTGAATTGCTAAGTGTCTTGCTGGAAGGGTCCGTTGATCGAAATGAATTGTGTATTTTCAGCAGGGGATATGAGATTTATAAAATTACACCAGATGAAGTGAAAATTATTCACAATTGCCTCTGTCTCATAACAGGTATCGTAGAAGTAAAAAAAAATGGAAGACTGACATGCCTGCTGTACATTACAAACCGAAGTGTGGTGATATTAATGTACGCGCAAAACAAAGAACTAATTTTTGAAAAATTTGAGGTTAATCATAAAGTTAAAAGTGCGTTTGCTTGGGTCGACGAAGTTTTGGAAAATGTTATATGGATCATCCATTCCGATGGCGTGAGAACATATAAGAGCCGGAAAATCCTAGGTCAACATTCAGTCGAGATTACAGAATTAAATGAACGGAATATCACTTGCTTACGTAAATACAATTCCGAAATTGTTGGGCTAGATTCAACGGGAGAATTGGTGCAGTTAGACCTAAAAATGCAACAAAATCCGGTTGATAACGGAGACGATGACTTCATTCAATTAAAACATGAAATGCTAAAAGGAACTGATTCTATTGTTGAAGCAATTTGCGAAAAAGTTAAAGAACTGCAATCGTTCGATGGCGAATTGCTCGACCAGCAGAGCGCTCTTAAAAGGATCAACATGGTTGCTTGCAAACAGGATATTTCAACAATCCCAAAAATACGAGCCCACAAAATTGCAAATAAAACTTTTGTCGATTGCAAATTTGGATACGGCATGCCAGAAAAATGTCAATTATCATTCTCGCTGAAATCTGCTGGCCGAAAAATATTCGCAACTAAACAAATAACTGAAAATGAAACAAACATAGAACTGCCAGTGCCGAATTCCATATTGTCAGAATCTACGAATATCACCATTGACCTGATCACTTTAGCAGACGAAAGATATTCCTGGTGTATTAACAAAAATTGTATTAAGAATACGGAAGACAGTGAAGCACAAATACAAATGTCCGATGATAAGATTAGGTTTGTTAATTCTAGGCTGGCTGCATTAGACAATTTGAAAATGGAAGACAGGATAGACGTTGCAAAACTAAACGCAATAAAAACTAGCGTAAGAAAAGAATTCAATGTTGTTTAAAATTCATCAATTACAATAATTATTTTTTTTTTTTTTTTCGTACCATATGACTGATCTGTTATAAAAAATGGAATTTACTATGCAATAAAATAAATAGAGAGAAAAGAAACTGATCAATGAACGATTACTGTTATTGACAACCACCCCTGTACCTATCAATTAAGTAATTAATTACATTCGTATACAGTAGTCAACCTATTATTTACCTATTTATAACTATTTTACAGACAAGCTATATAAAGAAAATCGAACTCAAAAACAATACTGATTTTTTTAATACTCCGACGAATTTATTACCGAAGTAATTTCTAAATCGGTTGCCGCCATCCACCCTCGTATTGTCGTCAGACGTGCTAAATACATACTATTTATTCCCGTTGAGCAATAAAGCTTTGACTATGTCTAGCCATAACTCTTGAACATTTCTAAACAATAGTAGATCGTAGCGTTGGTCCAAACATTGTACACCCTGTTAGAAATCACGGCAAAACTGCGCGTCTTGAACACCCGAGACCCTAAAAATATCCGGCAAACAGACCAATTTTTATGGCGCTAAATCCAGTAAAAATCTCGTTATAACGCCAGCGCATATATAATTGCTGTATTCCCGTCTGAGTCCTCAGAGAAGGTATTCATGGTATCAAAGTTCCGGTCACGCTTGAGGGGATGGTTACACCCACCTTTTCGCAGCCTTACTCTGATGCGGGGGTGTCCTGGCGGTGACATTTTATTTTATTATTTATAAACGCGAAAAAATAACGTGACAATTTTGCAAAAGACCTCTTTCGTTCGATAGACTTCAATCTTTTCTTTGGTAGGCTAAAAAAATAAACTGTATTTTTACGTTTGATCAGACTTCTTCACCGCTGACTTTACGATTGCAAAAAATAGATAAAATTTAGTCTAGATTTACTGTTCAACGTCCTGAATTATAATGCCGACTGGAAATTATTAGCGCTGTTGACTTATGGTAGTGAAATACTGAATTTATCCTTCATTATTTCACTTTGGTGAATGAAAAAATAATTGAGTACGTAATATTTTTTGAAAAGACAATGAGAAAGCTGACAAATGATAATGTATGAAAAAAAACATCTGGATATTTCATTTACCGGAATCAAACATCGAAAAGTATTTAGTTTTGGAAAAATACGCATCAAAAATTGAAAAAATTATCATCTATTGTGTTTGCGAGTTTTCCGGACGTTTCAAATCACAGTTTTGAAAAACAATTGCGCAAATTTCGCGACATCAATACTCCATTTTTTTGATCGATAAAAAATTAGATCAAATTAAAAGTAGTAGAATTTATTCTGAGTGTCTGCTGGTTGAATTCTATGCAAAAAGTTACCCGAGGAATACGTTTACCAACCCCGTGCCACCCCCGCATCGTAGAGCTAAAAATATGGGTGTTCTGCTGACGGGTGAATTCGGTATACCTATACGTTAGACTACGAATAGTGAGTGAGATTGACGAGGCGACGGTATTATTCTTTGAACACAGAACCCAGGATGAAACTAACGCAAATCTACAGATAGTTAATCTACGTCAGGCAGAGCAGTAATTAAATTATTTTCGAAAATTGTAAAGGTTACAAGTTCGATTTAATTTTATTGCGTCTTTTTTCTCGAAATGATGTTAATGTTATTATTATAGAACGAAATTAAATATTTCGCCTAATTATTGATTTGCTTACTAACTGGTAATCAATTAATTTCTGTACGGAACAATGCTTAACTATGTCAAGCAATGAGAGACCGAATTTTACTCTTAGGAATAGTCTGATTACTCACCTTTATATCCGCTTTAAAGTTTAAACTAGGTTGGCCTCAAGCCGCTGGTGTAATATAAGGAAACTGCGAATTCCAGTCAGCCGCAGATCGATTTACCAAAAAACGAGAGTAGTAATTGCGTATCATTTCTGAAGCTCTCTGCGACTTTGCCGGACGTTATCGCCAGCTCGAACTGTATAAGTAAAATCACCGTATTTCGGATTTAAGAAAAAGGCTTTCGAGTCTTGGCACTTTTAGAATCATCCTAGATAAATTTAATAGAAAGGACCTTTTTGTTTAATAAATATCTTGATTTAAATATAAAGATTACAAATTCGGAGGCAGCGTACAATTAATCATTTTGGATATATATACAATGAAAATGAATGCATAAGTTATAGAGATCGAGTCTGTATTCTATTCACCGTGAACTTGTTTGATCATAGTTTCATTTCATCTTACTCATAAAAGTTCGATTATGGTTGATTCTGGAACATCGTCGATCTGTACAGACGTACAAATATTAGCTTCCTGATTGAAGCTGGTAGATCTGTATCTCATGCCTCAAACAGATGTCAAACAGTCTCTAAGTTATACCGAGTAATTACGTTGATATTCTCTATATTAAATATATTCGACACGACGATTATTATTCACTTAGTTACTTTCTAATTATACCTAGACATAGTGTGCACAAAGCTACGAATTACGATACCGAAAGTCCCAAAATATAAATAAACGTCCTTCCATAATATATTAGGATCGAATTTACTTATGTGAACTGAATGTGCGAGCAATGAGTAGACATTTGATTTCAGTAATTGAGCGAAAAATTAACCGATTTAGTCGTACTAAAATAAATTTCGTTTTGCAGCAAATCTGTAGGAATTTTAGAAACATATTTAAAATCTGACGAATTCGGTTTTATTTTTGCCCCAAAACTATTATGTACTTCAAATTTTGTACTCTCGGTACGTAAATTTGTTTTACAGCAATTTCATGTTTACCAACGATCACTTCGTGGCCTGCACCTTATACCATAAAGGTGTATTTTTATGTGCAAGAAACAGCAAGCACCGGTTGTTGGGGGTTGATTTCATTCCTAAAACTTAACCCATCCTTGGCCCGAGTGTATCCTGAACCTTGCAAAATTGGATTTCATTTTAAATCACACTCGTGCCCGAGGATAAGACACCCTCTCGAATCATTCCACATTCTTACTTCTTATACTAAATTCATTCGTATATTACAAACTGATAATCATACAAAACTTTACCATCAATCATATCATTTATTCTCTAACACTGATAAACTATGGAAATGTTATTATTTATATTATGATTCAAAATATACATGTCTTCTTGCCAAATATGACCATTAAGTATAAAACGATTCAATATTCAAGATCCGTGAATAATTGTTTTTCCTTTTCTTTCTCTTTTTACAGCAATATTTTATCACTTTCCTTTATGAGTTCCTACAAGAAAAAATCGCATTGCCCCATCCTCATTCTATTAAGTTTGGCATACATTTCACATGTAAAGTTCCAATAAAGTTTTGGGAAGATCAGATTAGCTATAACTTTTCCGAACTCGGCACTTCGATGATACTTCCAATACTGCAGCTCGAACTCTTCTTCGGTGGTCTACCACCGGTTCGTAAGTTACCAGAATTTCTGGGACCCAATCTGTCTTGGAGTACTTCCAGTGATCTGCCGCCTTTCCTAGCTCCCGTTCCACCGCTAACTCTTTCTCCACTTCCGGTCCGATCGGTCTTGCCTCTGCCCCATAGTTTGGCAAAACATGCCCGGAAATTTTCGGAAAATACACCATAGAGCAGCGGGTTTACAACGGTGTTTAACTGGGCAACCACCAACGCCCAAACGAAGTGGTGCGACTTTAGGAAAAAATTTGTATCCTCATTTGGTCGTCGTCCGTCGATGTAAATGAGAAACATTACGACTGTAATGGGCAGCCACATCACCAGAACTGCTACCACGTTCAGTAGCAGAATTCGTACAACCCTTAGGTGCTTGTGCAATCGAACTTCTTCGTGTTGGGACAGACTACCTGCTCGTCCTTGTCGACCAGATATCGAAACTGTTGAAAGCTTCCTGCCAGCCCACGGCATCAGCGTTCCCACCACGGATAATTCCGAATCTCGTCGTATATTCGCACCCCCATCGACCGCCTGTCAGATCAGACAAGTGTAAGAACTTCGTGTTATGCGATAATGCGGTAAAATACAAGCGCGCTATCTGCATGTATCAGTCCCTTTGGCAGCTACATGCATGTGGTTCAAAAAAACACTAACTTGATTAGAAACGTGTGACACGAAGTTACGCAGCTAGCCTATGACTATACAATTCCTATTTTTGAGTATAAAAGTTAGGTGCGCTCAATGAAGAATTAAAAAAACGAAAGGTGGCCGAGATGAGCTAGTCGAGGAGAATCAAAAAGTGCAGGATAGACTCCGCGACTTACGCTTATTATTTCCTCATGTGTATCCTGCCTGTGGACCACAAATTCGAACGATATTTACAACGATACTAGATATCTGGCGATCATGAGGTGGAATTTATACGATTATTCACGCTGTCACTCCTTGGCAACATTGGCTCTGTGAAAACACATTTATCACGGACGTGTCAGAGACTGGAGATGTACGACGCCGTTGATACTGGTCACTAGACGAGGGGATCTGACAATATTGATGTGAGATACCGAATGCTTTTCTTCGCGATTCGATCATTTTTAAATTACGCCAACGTCAGCAGTATCCTAAATCCGGATTCCGCCACTTGCGCGTAATTAATAAATAGCCGATACAGTCATAGCGAGATTTTCAACATCGAGCGAGCTCAACTGATGGATATGCATCTTGAGAAAAAGCACACCATTCATCCGTTCCTATAGCTTATGTTCTACCCATTAAATTAAGACGCATATAATTATATACTGAAAAAAATTTTACATAAATCTATTCTCCTCAATTCGAACAGACGAATGAATAAACGGAATTCATTGGAATTGAAATTATTCAATTAATTTTCAATCGTCCCAGTTTGCTGGATGGGAGATATTTTTTTTCATTTACCTGAGCGACGCAGGATACGGCCCATCTGTTTCTCGTGTCCAATATCCTCTGGAATATTCGTTGATAATGGTAAACCAGTAGTCCCATAGGCAAAAGACAAGCCACAATTATAATAGGTATCGTAAAGCACAAGGAGACGTCGATCGACTCGCTTTTCGGAAAGATGAGAGTGCAAACGATGTCTCCGTTCACGTTCTGCGGGGCATAAAGAGTCACAAAAGCTATCAAAAAATTATTATTATTACCATCTCACTGGTTACACATGCTCGGATATTGAAAAATTCGACTTTACCTTGGGTTTGAACCAGAAAGCAGCTGGCAAAAATAGCGAAGCTCCGATTAGCCAAGTAATCAAAGCTGCCACAAGGACTCTGTGACCAGTTAGTGCACTTCTGTATGGTGCGACTGCTAAGCACCTATGCCGATCCACTGATATTAAAGTCAACGTCCACAGCAGCACAAAGCCACATACGAACTGAAACATAATAGGTAAGTTAAATTGAGTTTAGCGGAAAGCCCCACAAATTTTCCAAAGGTTAGTTATATCGAAAATTTTACATCAACTGCGTTCTCAACCCTAGAAACTATTTCGATTGATTGTGTTCGAAGTCGTCTGGGTCTTCGCCCTATTGGACCTTGGTTCATTTACCGATCAATTTCTCTCCGGTGCGAAACGTCACCAAAAGCGTGGGTGTGAAACTTTCAACTTCAGCTTCGTATATACGCTCTTTTTCGGAAGCCTGTAACTTTTGCTAGAAGATAGCAAATACATTTTTATATGAGTTGTTTGTCGAGCTTTTTTCTTTTTTCTCCGGTGTTTTTTAGACTTAACTGCCGGGGCAAAAGAACACGGGGCTTCCTGTACAGATAAATGTATCATAGGTACAGTGAATGGACATTTGTTCTGATGACACAGAAATCTACCGTAATAAAGATGAAGGCGAAGAGGTATACCGCGATCATTGTTTCAGATAGAAAATATAAAATTCTTGGTAAGGCGCGACGGAACAAGAGTTTACGACTCGGAGGGTGAACGAGAAAATCTAGAAGCATAAAGCACTTCTAGTAGGATTACTACAAACGCGATGTATACATATATCTCAAGAAGCAAATAGATGTTTCTAGCGATGGAATAGGAGCATTCTGACGCTGTGCATATAGCCTGACGTCTTTCCAATGCGTCGTAAGCTACTTCTCCTCATTCTCAGCGTTTTTGCTCCTCTGCTATTCGCCTTAAAAGGCGACCTACGATTCGCGAAGAAATAATTAGTCGAAGAGACTAGGTCATCGTAATCAGCGTTGCGTAGGATTTTGATAAGACTAATTGAGGAGATGCTGATAATGAACAGAAACATATCAGATACACTTATCAGCGAATTTGACCAAGTAGGTTTTGTGAATGAGCATTCTTTAAGTCTAGACTTTAGGCCGGTATATCTGTATGTGCGTGGAATCAATTTGGCATCGTTGACGTTTTTGTTTTCTACTTCGCTAAACCTTGTCTCTATCAAGCGCGGTTTTCTTCCATTAAATATTTTCCTATTTCTTCCTTCTGTGGCGTTGCAGAATTTCGCTCTTCTGCGTAAGAAATTCACGACACATCGTAAATTTTTTCACGCCAACTACCAAGAGGCGAAATTACACAGCCCTGTACTCGGGCCTTTCCGTTTCATAGTTAGAACGATAAAATAAAAAAAAAAAACAATGTATCGCAAAGTGCGGAAGCAGTCTTGCGTCATGGATACGCGGGATGTAGCCCGGAAACGCGATTAACTTATCGCTAAGAACTGGGGACCGCATAGTTCAATAAAACCTGCCAATCTAGTTCCCAGCCAACTTACTTCGCAGTTTGACATTCGCTGTTCACATGATTCGAAGAGACTGATGGAAAAAGCCACGAAATGACGCCAAACATTATCGCAGTCTCGTTTCCTTTCCGCAACACGCGTGTAAACTAACAGCTGTATAACTTTAACTTCAAGAAAAAAAAAAACAATACTGCAGGTTTGGTTCGACAACATAAAACTAGTTTCTTTGTAGTGGTTAATATCAGTCTTATGATTCGGTTTAACTAACCACCATTGATCCACCATCGACCACCACCGCCATATTACCAATTTGCCAGGTGCTGGAGTGTTTCGTAATCAATATATACCATTGTAGCAGATTGTCACTATACTTTGAAGTATAGTGAGTGCATGATTCCGCGAAAGCTAGGATTCCGTCATCTTTCAGCGATTGCCAAACCACGAATCGAAATTAACACATACATTTGCCAGACTCTGTTTTAGAGGGTCTTCGACACTATACTGCATATAGTATATATGTATGTGTCGTTGTTTGTGTTCGCAGAGAAACTTCACGGGTTTCTTTTGGAGTCGAGCTAGACTTTCCAACCACTCGCGTTCCCATTTCGCAGTTTTTTTTTTTTTCCACTACCATTCCGAAACCAAGTTCAAAGTGATGAGACGAGCTGAGATGCGTTAATTTTCGTCTGTAAATATAGTTCGTTGCTCCGAGTACAAACAACGCACGAGATGTGATTGAGCAAACCAAGATTTTTAGGCAGAGACAAATTTTTGGACATTCAGCAGCAGACTAAATCCATGAAATTATCGACTCTGTTGTCTGAGATCGGAAAAACGAGATAAGCGAAGGACCCTCGGAGGCTCTTACTATACGATAATTGCTCCTTCACTACGACACTGCCGCGAGAAATTCGTATTTAAAGCGATGGAGCAGCTAGATTCAAGAGGAAGCATCATACCGCTTGACGAAATGTCACAAATGATATACGTTATCGGTTCAAATAATTTAATACCATCGTTGGACCAAGTAAGGAATCAGCAATGTTCTTCAAATCTCGAAGTATCCTTCTAAATTCCGATAATTTTGAGGTATAGGTAATAGATACAGACTAAACCAAAATAAAGCAAATGTCACATATCGAGCAATCGTTCATTACTCAAAGGAAGAAAGGTAACTGTGACTCAGGTAACAAAGGTAATGCTGCTTCTTGACTAATTGAGATGATCAGCATTACTGTAAGTTAGTCTGAAAGCCACTTCCAGACAAAGGTACAGCATCCCGTTTTTCTTTATCGAAGAATAGCGTGGTTGAAGTTAGTACGACACATTGGAACCTAAGACAAGAAATGATTGTTCGTAAATTACCCTAAGCTTTTGAACAGATTGTAAAATTGGCTTCTCATACGTGACAGCTGTTTACTTTGCTCATTACTGAAGTCTATGTAGAGTTAAGCAAGAAAAGTTGTCTTTCACCGTTCTATATGCATCACAGAATCCAATAACAGCACCCTATCGAAGGGAGGGCGAACAGGGTGTTCGTCTAGGGCATTCCCCTATTCCCCACAAGTTTTAAGCTTCGATTTATTGGCCAATGCTCCGATATGCATGGTATATACCGGGGAATTGATACCGGACAAAGAGTTGTTCCTGAACTTGAATGACCCAGGATTCAGAGGATGGATATGAAAGGGAAGGTGCACCACCTGTAGCAATATACACACAGCTCTTCTCGTTCGCGGTGCAAAGCATCTCTATATGTTATACGTCTGATATTTTTTTTGTTCTGTTCGTTTTTTTTAATACCTTACACCTTCAGACTGTGTATAAAACATGACAATGATTTCAATGTAAAAGAGGGACCCGCGTGGGGTCTATTCAACGCAAACCTCTTCTACGATGAATGCGTCTCGGCTTGAATCAATATTCCTTAGATTAAACTACGCGGAATGGTTTCAGTAAGAAAGTTATGATTAGTTGAAATGGTTAGGCACGTTCAATCAACATTATAACCGAATTGATTGTCTCGATCCTATGGTTTGTTGGTCAAAGGATCGAATTCGGTTGGCTGAGACCTCAGCAATACTGATTACACAATCAACTGCTAGTTTATTCATCAATCATCATCTACGGTTGTACTAGTCAAATTTTACTTTTTCATTGAATAGACTAACATAAGTCTTTGCGGATGACTTTATAAAATATTTACGACGCACGTAGGTATAATACACACGTTCTTCAACTGCGTAAAAATGTATAATTCATCACAATAATATATCTCATAAAGTCATTCTACGCGTGAATTACGACTTGTAGATGAAAGAAAAAATCGATTTGAATAACTCGTAGACGTATCTGCACTGGCGCCTATGATATATATTAAAGGAGATGTTTGTCAAATCATCTCCCGTTACCGCTGAAGACCCAGGCTCAAAACTTCATCGTCTCATATGGTTAATATACAACTTGTAAAAAATAAATTGCGAATAAAGTTTGGGAGGTTCAAAAATTGCGTTTCATTTCGGGTATATTTGCTCGGCGAATCGCGAGCCCATGAAAAATGAACATCCCACGCTATGACTCACATCTTATCACCAGCGAATAGACGACTGAGAAGATATTTTGCTTGATTCCAAAATATTAGGGTTTAATTGCTATAAATCTAAAATAAATCTTACACGAAAAAATCAAATTCAAGTTTCATTCATTGTCTCAAAAATAAGCATACGCGATATTCCATATGACGAATAGTTTTTGGCACACAGCAATTTGAAAACCTTCGCGCAGCGTAATTTTCGGAATTTTCGCAACGTCTCCGAAACGTATCGTTGTTCTTTTTTCGTCGTTATTTTCCCCTGCGATTCGTCAAAAATGTACGTATTATTTCCTGTAAAATTTGTCCCAAAATTAACTCGATGGTGGATGCACTCACCTGCGAGTAAGGCAGCAGTCTGCAAACGGTCTCTCCGAGTCGCCAGGTCTGCGTGAGCCTGGTATAGGCGATGGCAGGTACGCCAAGGGCGAAAAGTAGATCAGCTGCAGCGAGATTGACGAGACAGAGATTTGTAGGAGTCTGCATCTCCTTGTAGCGCAAAACGCAGGCTGCGATACCCAGATTCGCCCCTACGGCGATGACAAATGTCACTGCTAAGACGACCACCTGAAATCAAAAACGAACGCGGCGAATGTGAGCAAAAGTCTTCGGGAAAATTACCCAAATTTTTTGAGGCTAAGGGAATTACTGCAATTTTATCCGTTTCACAAGAATACTGAAAAGTCTCTGATACCATGTGATCGACATTATAATTTATAAGACTCTAGTTGATTTAGATTGAATGCAATGCCTATGCATTATTCGATAGCTCTTTTATAATTTATGCGAAATAAGATAAAAGATATTCTACAATTCTGTGAAATTTCTACTGAATTCGAAACAGCGATGTGATTGTAAAATACTTTCGTGTCGTCTGAGGATCTGTACGCCAGTAAGTTGTGATACCTACTTAGCAAATTAACAATATCTATGTATATAAGAACACAAACGAATGTGATTCGCCACAAGGCTAAGCTAGACTTTACCCTAGGGGCACTGAGCTCCAGATGAACCGTAGGCAGACAAATCTCGAACGTAAATAATCCGAATAACAAATTGATATGAATGTAAAAGATGGATAAGAACGACAAAAAAATGGACAGTGAAATGTGATAATTGTCAAACTGGAAATGCAGACAAAGACTGTATAAATATCAATGCCCGGAGCGACTGAGAGTCAATGAAATTATCAAAGGACGATATGTCATTGTTTTTTCCCGAATTTTTAGTCTTTATTGAAATATTATTAAAGTGTTAGACAATTGAAATATCGAAACGTAATGTCATTTTTTTATTTATACTAAAAACACGTATTCAGATCTGAAAATATCAAGGTGTATAAATTTACTATTTGATTACCTAAATGGTTGAAATTTGTATTAGAACTGTTGTACCGCTTGCCTCTAGCGAAAGTTCAATTATCTAAATGACTGATGCCCGAGGGATTTTCACAGAACTTCATCACGATCCTGTACAGATCCCTCTTCCAGCAATCATTTAGATAATTCCGCTTCTACAAGGAAGTACAATCGTCCCAATTTCCATTTTAATCATTCAGTTAATCAGAATAAACTTGTGAACTTCAGTTTTTTCGGTTCCCATCTGGTGTCAGAGGTTCGAGCACACACCAAAGCTGGAGAATATTCTTTCGAGACTAGCTGAAGATATGCATTTTGCCAGTTGCTAAACATTCCGTGATTATAATTCTTCGAAAATACCAAATACCTCGAAAACGACATTCAAGTTCGAGGAAACGAATGAAAAGTTAGTCAAATTAAAAAAAAAAAAACTCGCATCTTCTGATTTTTTGATTTCACCCAACCCTAGCTACAACGTCAATATAATTAGCGCCCGTATTTCCACAGAGTATAGTTGAACATGTGACGACTATTGCATAGGGGAGCTATTTGTCAAAGTCCGGTGATAGCTAGCGGAAAAAATGATCATATAGGAAGAAGGGCAGAATCAGAAACGTTGATTTATTGCTCAATTATGAAATTTTTTGACAAAACTGCTGCCTGTGCTTGAAAAAAGCCTATCTTCTTTCTGTGCATCTTTCAGACGTCGTATTCGTCGTCTATTTGATTTTTAACACCAACAGACTAAATTGACTGACGTGTACTAATTACCGAATTACACCGACTCACATATATAATTATGAATTTATTATTAGCTTGAACGTGAGACTCACCTCAACACCGCTCGCTCCTCTTCGATCTCCAAACTGACTGTAGTAGGTGAAGAAATATCTCGGACCCCATTCGGCGTCGTCACCGCAAAGATAGGATGTATTCATTTTTCTTTGATTTATGGAATCTAAGTAGGTATCGCTTGACTTCAACTGATATCGAATTTCGATCTCCAAAGTTTCGTCAGTGGCGATAATTTTCTACAATTTCATAAACATCTCGCACTTCACCGGATATGTTCATATTCGGAGTGTCACAGTTCGTCTGATAAATGTTGCCCGTGTTTTCTTCTCTCCTATTTCAGTAAAGCTCGATAAGTTCGTCGCCCGTAAAAACACAGTTCTTATAAAAAGTTTCTTTGCCACAAATGCCTCACGTTGTTATATATCCGAAATCCAAATGGGAATAAGCCGCGATATGATACAAGGGAGTTTCGACGTATGCTCGGAGGTAAAAAAATAACAGAATGTGTTGACTTCCAACCGAAAGCAATATTAATGCTATTAATATACGAAATGTTTCACAACCTAGGACTGTAATTTATCAGATGCTTCAATGTTTGCAAGTTCTTATCGGTGCCGCATATGACAAAATGCATCAGCCCTATCAGCATCATCTTTTTGCATCACCTGAAACAAAATACCACTAAGGTTACGCAGTTGATTAACAACAAGTCAGAGTCATTAGTTAGATGATTCCACTCCAGATTTTGGCTACACCTGTAGTTATACTTTTTTCTCAAAGTCATGTTTAGAAGGGTGTGCAATTCGTCTATATTGCCTGTTATAATGACGTAAATTTTTTATCAGACAGTAGCACCAATGCCTACTAAGATCTCGAGGTTGAAAGTTTTTTTTTTGAAAATTATTACTCTTAGAATAATATATACTGAGAATATAGCGGAAGAACGTGTATTTTAAATGGGTACATCCACCCTCTTAGTGGGAAGGATCAGAGTTGAGATGAGGTACTGAAAAAATTAGGGAATTACTTTTGAATTATTTGAAGCCGACTTAGGAAGCGCCTCCTAAAAAATTCGTCCGAGCCCTAAATAAGGACCACCCTAGTAGGTATACGATAAATAAGTACCTACGGTATAGAATTCCGATTTTATTCTCTACGTAGAAGTTCTACGATTAAAATCTCGAGCTGCTATACAAATATCCTCAATTTTGAGCAATATCGAAAAGTCAGTGATCTTCGTTTGCATGGGCAGTTTCAAAATGTGGGAAAAGCATGGCAGAATCACTTCGTTTCGAAGGCTATTTTCCTTTTAGTTCCCGCAAGATGAAAAGGGGCGAAGAATTTAACGTAAAGCCTAAGCGAGAGACATCAAAGTCCAACTGTACTTTTCTAACGAAAATATTGAAGGGGTGGAGCATTCTCCCAGTCATCCCTTCAATTGTGGTATAAAAGAAAATGCGAATGGGTGAATAATAGAAAGAAAAAAAACATTTTGAATAGTAGGTGTATGTTCAAGGCCTGGAAGTCAGCAGAAATTTTACTTCGTTTATCAATTTCCCTCGATTCATCAGTTTAAATAATATGAAATACAGGGCGAGATTTGTGATAACTCATAGAATGAAAATCTCCGTCCAAATACTTGCCATTTCCGCCAAAAGAATTGCGTCAGGGGTAAATTCACAAATCCCTATGTATTCATGAGTGAAACGGGTTAAGCAT
This sequence comes from Rhogogaster chlorosoma, assembly GCA_944452935.1. Taxonomy (NCBI): domain Eukaryota; kingdom Metazoa; phylum Arthropoda; class Insecta; order Hymenoptera; family Tenthredinidae; genus Rhogogaster; species Rhogogaster chlorosoma. Next base: position 29,204,798 of record OX101797.1, read on the forward strand.
AGGTATAGGCCGAGAAAAGTAGGGATGAAAAAATTTGAGAGCTGCAATCTGGCGGACACATGGCTAAAGAGACTTTTTCAAAAGTGAATAATCTCGGCACGGGTGTAAAATGCGCTTCAGTACGACACACGAAGCGTCAAGCTGTAAGAAAATGTGAAAAGCGACAGGTTTTTCAGAATCGCTTTTTCCAACTATATTGAGTAGGTACAGCTATCTTGGTTGCATAGAGAATAAATGTGTAATGCCAGTCGTAAGAATGCATAAAAAGAAATCTATAAGGAATGTCTCATATAATATAATATATAGCTGCAATAGATTTGAACAAATGCCTTCAGAGATCGATGGGCGGAGATAGTAGCTTGGTTTCATCTATATACATGATACATTTAGCTCGATCCGTAAGCTTTATTAAGTCCGTTTCAGATCATGGCAATCGTGAATTCGTGCGGTCGTATAAAGCGACCGTAACGCAATAACGACTCCGCAAGACCAACGAGCGACTCGCGGGTGTTCATTACATTAAATGATAGCAATAGCGCTAGAGACCAGTAAGACCCTATCATCGATCAGCATGTCTCGAAATTGAATTAATTCTAATACGATATGTCGCTAGGATCGTTGTCCGATAATTATGGGACACCTGCGCGTCCGTGACAAGCTTTTACACCGTTTCAAGTTACGTTTACATACAAATCCAAAACGAGTTGAATATTAGAATGTTAGTAATGATTTGAAAAAAAAAATTACAAAATACTTTCAGCATTAGAAATTACATTCAGTGTAATTCAATTCAGATAAAAAATGAACAGGTAGCTGTATCTAGTAACACCGCGAGGTGCAGCGATAGTTTAGACGAAATTCATAAGTCAGAAGCTATGTGTTGAAAACAGATGGAAATCGCCACAAGTAATGAAAAAAAAAAAATCTTGGTACCCGTCGACAGAAAGCTTTCAGGCAAATTTTCTGAGTGATTGCTCTGAGCAAGGGACAAGGCATATGTCAGAGTGAGATGTGCAATGAATTTGTCAACAGCTGGTACTACGGATTACAAATGTCGTGCAGGTGGCAAAACAATGAATGGGCGCAAAAGGGGATGAAAAAAGGTAGATTATTTGCAGACGGTGTGGAGTCTCGTGATTCTATGTATACCTATGGTATATAACGCTGCCCTCTGCAGAAGTTGAAGATTATTGACCTCGCTATTGACAATGGAAGTTGCCTTGCGGATTCTGGCGAGACTAAGGGGAAATCAAACCTAATATTGAATTCATTGATATTTATACAGAATGGGCGAAAAAATAAACGACCAGGTTTTCAAACAGGGGACGAATGTGAACGCGTGGTACAATCAATCTTTTGGAACTTGCAATCGACGATGAACTTTTTATTCGACGTATCTTAAAATTGAAGAAGTTTCTGTTCATTTTGCGGATTACTGAGCACTTCATGAATGAGTTTTTCTCGGTGTACGTATTATACCTATATATTGTCTTACTGAATGATAGAGTATACAGAATTACCAAGGAAGTGGGAATACGAATTTTTGAATTTCTGGAATGACTATTGTGGACCCGGCTGTGTAGGTTGACAATTATAGAACGACTGAAGATTTTGAAATGGAAAGAAAACGAAGAATGAGAAGAGGGTTAAAGAATGCCAGACGTAGGTCATAAATCGAGAGAGGGAGAGAGAGAAAAAGTGCTTGAAAAGAAAAAAGCAGTAGGTACTTGAAAAGTAGAGGAAACTATGGTTCACAGAAAAAGGGCCCGACGAATGATCCCTAAAAACACGTGGTGGCTAGATTCGGAGATTTTGTTTCTGAATAGGCAAACTAGCCTGGAGTGGAGTATGACTGCAACAATTTGAAAATTATTGTTAATGATAATTCCAAAAATTAGGAAAAAGCTTAGGGTTCGAGCCCGGCAATCTTTTTTATTGCATATAATTTCATTTGGCCAGCGATGCGTTCAGATAATAATTTACAGGTACTAGGTGTCCGTTTACGTCATGTTCAGAGTATAAGTCGATGGTCATTTCGCATTTACTCAAGTCACGTTCAAATAGTTAGGCGTATCCTGGTGCCAAACCGCCGATTCCTATCTTCTAGTTGTGAATAAATAAAGAATTGATGTCAAGCGTTTTTTCGTACTTGAATAATCAATCAGTTACAGCTCGAATCACTGCCACGGCATTGAACGGGTGAATTGAACACTTTCTGCAATTCAGCAACTGTTCAGTAATTTTTTTTCTTCTTCCGTTAAAACATTCATTTGCTTGAAATGAATGCTTGTTAAAGCATCATTGTGCTTGAAACGTTGGAATTATGGAGCTTAACTCTAATCTCGCCTAATCGCAAAAAATCTTCTACTGCAGTATAATGTTATAGTAATCTCTGGAAAATTTTCCCAGAACCGGCGATGGAACCTACGAAATAATAGACACGGAGAAAAGATTTTCCACGCGGTAATTGAACATCGACAATGCCCAGGTCAAATCGATTACTATTTACGATCTGCTTTGCGACGTGAGAAAATCCAGACATCGCCATCTGCTGCAAGAATTGAAAATTCGTTCTCATCATTCGAGGGATGCTAATTCTGCCCTGATCTCTGTTCTACGATTGATTCTGAGACAACGTTACAACTTCTAACACTTCGGTGCAAGTCAAAACTTACAATTAATTTTCTCTTCTAAGAACGAAATATGTTACTGTAATATGTAATAAGGATAATATACGCATTAGTTCTTTAAACGCGGAAGCTGCGATTCCTGTATAAGGATAATTTTTCACCCTCATATCTACCTACTCAAATATAAACAATGTCCCATACCGAAATGAAAAACATCGGGTCGAAGACACTTTCCTACTTAATCGTATAGCTTATTGCGACGTTGAAACTCGTTAGCGTGCAGGTTCATTACTAATTAGCTCATACGCTATCTTCCCCAGTTGCTTTACTTTACGAGTGTCAATCTCATGGGCGCCTTGACATTGACCAGATACATATTCCTGTATCGTATAACCCGTTGCTTGATGGTGTTTGACATCGCCCACGCGCGACTAATACATGTACATATGAATGAATAGATTTTCGTATAGGTACCGATACGGTTCTTCCAGAAAAAAATATATCACCACCACAACCATAAAACCAGGTTTTTACGCTATCTTTGAAACTCCCGATGTCGCATACTTTATCATAATCCTCAGTTCCTGGTTATGGTCTTTGCCGTGGACTCTTTACACATCTGCTTCAACCCCGCAGATAACCCAGGCGATTTATACTAGCTTATTGCACCGTTCTGTTGGGAAGGAAATATGACCGTATAGTCATACCTACAGAATTATCAGTATACCACTCAGAGCGCCATTATGAAGAGAAAAAGATAATACTTATCGATTCAAGACTTCGAGGATCATTATGACGAAACAAGGATGACCGGACCTCAGGCCAAGAAGCACTAATCTTTTGATTACGAAGTACATAGGTATGCTTTTAGATTATTCAAAAATTTATATCTGACCGGTGGTCAGTGCTGACAAATTAGTCTGCTGTCGCAGGAGAATATTCTTCGACTTATCGACAACTGAATCTTGACCAGGAACTAGTCTGAATAACACCGTGAATTCTTCTTTTGTTTCACGAGGCAAGTTCTGGGTTATGTCTTCTTGTTTTGGCATCCAATCAGCCGTCACATATTGGCGGTAAAACAGTCGGAACGAGAGATGGACAAAGTAAAACGAAGAAACAAGACGTAAAACGACCCACCGGATTTTATTGTCGTTTTTACGCTAGTTAACTTGATTTTAATGATCACAAGACAGCTGCCCTGTTCAACGAATCCCCACGTCTATTTTTCGGCAGTTTTACACGTACGCATACGTATACCTGTACAGAATATATACCTACGTATATAATTGTACACTTTTTCCACCGATCTGATCAACGACTATGACAGTTTCATTATCGATGAACTGTTATAAAAATTATATCCTTGAAATAAGGAGACTACAAAGGAGAGAAAAAAGCGAAGGAACAATAAACTTATATCTCGGAATTGCGTCAGTACATGTGGTACTTTTTTCAAAGAAAAAATTAATTATACTCGCCTTATCCACGATGCATATGTGGTTTGGCTGCAACCACAGTGGCCATATATACACGTCGATAACCGACTTTGACATCACGGCTAAGAAAAAAATTCGCAATAGCTTTTGTCCAGGCGAAATCGTACGTTGACATTTGCTGATATCATGATCACACTTATGATTAGAATATGCATATGTAAGTATTGAACGAAGTGAAGCGTCTGTTAGATGTCTACATACGCAGCTTATTGTCAAATATTTTAGAAGTCTTGATAAGGCGTCGAAAAAAAATTCATTCGTTACAATATGATGAGAGATCAGAACCTAACTGCAGGTTATTATTGATAGCCAGATCAACAGACAGTCGAGCACTTTATAAATCATAGTCTATCCGTGCATGTGCATCCCGCGGTGCTAGTTTTGAATGAAATTAAGAATCTGACTCCGTCGATGTGGAGATGTATATGCATGACTTGAAAATAGTGAACCGAATATACGTGGAAGGATTTGCTTCGATGATTTATATCGGCGTTAGATTACTTTTCGAACAATTTCAAACAGATTGTCCTGAAAAGTAGGTGCATGTCTAATGACTTCGTACAGTAAATGGTTGTCTAGTTCCATCAGGTATCAGCCGATATAAATCAGAACAGTATCATTTGCAGGGCATTAATTCACCTTTAAAAGTGTTCTATTATATACAGATGGCAAGTTTCATCAAGACGCTCCTAGACGGACCATGGCAATATTTCATTCCTTTTGGATATAAACCTGAGCTGCTGATAGCTTTATAAACGGAATAGAAATAGTCCGCAGCTAAATGTTGATAAAAACTCATTCATTATTCCACGATATGGGTCACAGCCGTATCCCCCGTATGCCCAAATCTTTCAAGGTTCGGATATCGACGTATGTGATCAGATTGCGAGTAGCATATAGAGTCAGGTTTGTACAGTAACAACGAGCAATTTGGAAGCCTAACTCAGCTAACATATATAAATTGTCATGTTTATCACGGGAGGATGTTGACGCAGTTACTCTAAACACGCGAAGTCTATAAAAAGAGATTATATGGAACGTGTTGGCCCTCGCACGGATCGGTTCTAATTCCATCCAATTAAAGTCTCGTTGTCGCAACTATAAATGCCCAACAAATGCGAAGAGATTCAGCTGAATTAAATAATAATTTGTTGTTTGACTGCAGGGCGTGTATAGCCACCGTTTGGTATATCCTCCTAGTATAGATCTGAGGACCACACGTGCGACTGTTGTGATGTTCACATACATTAGAAATAAATAATCATTACAGCAATATACGCTTTTTCTATAAATACGCTATGCGTTCTTTCGGTTATGCCTACCTATCTGATACTGGTATTTTTTTCCAAATTTAACGGTGATATCACACCTTCATAGCCTATGGGGTACAGCGTTTACACTTGCGCAAGCTGAAGCCTTCATTCTTCGTAATTTATAATGCCTAACGGAGTAAATATTACTGAAAAACTTTCAATTTCATTGCGATCTACTCCAAATCTGGAATAAAAAATGATGGACATAACAGAGCAGTCCCATTCCGTTCTATTCGCAATAACCGATTCAGGTGTTTCAATTCTCTAATTAGGATAATTAATGGGCGTATCGAGTGATCGGGAGATAATTAGAATACAGTGATGATTGAATTTCATTTTCATCGATATAAATTATCGGCAATTCTATTCAGTTTGAGCTGAATTTTGTGTATGGGATTAATCCCGGATACGAAAGTGAAAAAAATCCGATCGAGAAAGAACAGTGGGACTAGAATTATTATAAGTATAATTCAATTATATCGTGTAATTTTCAATTTCTGAAGGATTTATCACTCGGCTTCGTTATCACTTTCATCTACAAGTTATTTTTAGAGGTTTCCTCGGTACAGAGACTGTGATATCATTGATCGACGTCGCTTTGATGACTCGATCATTCTTGTACTGTTATACGACTGAGCGACCACAGAGCTTAGATATATGTATATTTGCCTCGATTCATCATTCAAATCTTAAATAAGTACGAATAATAATGATCGACTATTACCACAACGAAGTCTTTGAAACTTTCCCGATCCTTTTTAGTCTCCTGGGGGTTGGTCGAGCCGGTGGTCGATGAATCTTGGGATTATTTTTGTTCTTGATGGCGTAATAATCAAAAGAGTATGATGCTTTGAGGAGTTCAAAGTCCTGAACCCTTATTTATGCGGCATGTGTCATACACAGTATGAGCTTATATTTCCTGTTAGCAACATAAGCTTTCTGTATCTACACAAATTCAGAGAACATTATTCCATCCTTCAAAGAATCGGTACAGGCATACCATCTCTACAGATACACGTAATGTATACTGAACTGGATGTGTATCGCATTATGGAATTGGATAGAGTTGTTTCCACTCACGCATCTCGATTTCTTAAAATTTTCAGATTTTTTAAGCCCAATTCGTTGTAACAATGGTAGCTCACAAGAATACAAATCGTGCATACATGGATTTGTAGGTACAAGGCCAGTGCATTGTTCGCGGTTTTCACCCTGCGGCATTGGGAATAATAGAATTTTTCACGATGTAGAGTTCGCACTTTTTTCAACTCATTCAAATTTCAATCATCTGATGAATCACGTTCACGAGCATACATGTACGTGAGAGAACACAATCGCGCTATGGTTATACAAAGATTGTAAATGCGTGACTCATTGTCAGTCGATCCCATGCATCAGTCAAAAAGTTAAACGATCGTGAACTCTCGTAGTTTATGGGTTAATTGCAATGTAGGTACTGCGAGAAGAAGCCTATTACGTCACGTCATTGGACTGCTATTCGCCATGATGCAAGACTATTGTAATTTGCAACGCTAGCAATATTATGTCGGCCGCAATTGCAAAAATTAAACAAACAAAAACGGAAGATTATGTACTGCGCGAGTCTGTATCGAAATTAATTAGAATTGCCTTATCTATGGCTCCAACGCACGGTGCAATTGTATGATAAAGCGGGCCAGCATGCTATTCCGAATTGTATACGGATGAACTAATTCCTCGAATATCGCCAAAAATTTTCGTAAAGAACAGTGCAATCGCAATAATATTTTAGGGATTTGATAGGAAAAAACAGCGGAACCTATAACTGATTGTGCAATAAATCGGAAGTACATAAAATAATGCTAATAAAACGCAAGAAATGCATAAAATTATGAAAGCACTCACCAACTCCTCACGTTCTGCATCTGGTAATATCATCGATACGTCAATCCTTGTCAGCTTCTCTCCCAGAGCGAGTTATTATATATGTCGAAAGTCTGTCTAGTTAGAGTTTGAAATAATTACGCATTTTCTTCGTTAACATTCAGGGCAAGATTCATCGCACAGGTTGTCGGCGAATGCCGGTAAATAAAGGTACGGTTCAACGTTATAGCGGTCGTTGAATCACATTAACCCCTGTTCAAGTCGAGTTAAAAACGACTTTGAAAACTTTGGTGAGTTGTTGATTTCAGTCCACCATAAGTCTCTATGGTTATAGTTATCGCAATGCGATTGAGCCCGAAGCAGCTGTTTCTTGTACTGCTGGGTTTTCGATGTCGATCATTTATCAAGAGTCAATCCTGATTCTGGTCTTCGCCATTCGATTGGACGATCATTGAAGAATCTGTTTTCAGTATAGACTGCAGTATGCTCCACCAAAATACAAATTCTCACAGGTATGTTACGATGGGTAATTGCAAGGTGGGATAACACTTGTATTATTCAAAATTTACTCCATCAATCCCGAACTTTGAAACACGTGGATTTTCCGCGATGTTAGATCTTTTGCAAAAAATGATCCTGAACTGAAGAGCTTGGACCGAAATTACGTGATACGTATACGCATTGGTACGTAAAGATGGTTCAACGCGACTTGTTCATCATCAAACTGCCAGGTCATTGTTGCGTGTGGTACTCGAACAGTTTCAACAATGCATTTTTGAAAGTTCGTATTTGAACATGAACAATGTCTTCGCACTTTATTTCCGCATTCAATGTTAGAGACGAAACGTGATTGCTCGCTCCTTTCGATTACTAACGTAATACTGGACAAAAACTTGCTTGACAATATTTTTCGAACTAATTTTACTCACTTCTACTGCCTGCCAGAGAACTCGATTCACCGAACGATTCTCACCGACTGACGCTGGCTCGGCCGCTTACCACCCGCTTCACTATCAAAAGAACTAACTCCCGGCGTCCCGCCGCCATGCGCCTTGCACCCTCAGGTTCAACAGAACCGACCTAAACCTTAACGCATTGCGCCCTATGCAGAATCATTAGCATAATTGAATCTTGGCGCATGGCGTGCATAATATTGTCCCTTAACTATACCAACAAAATTCAATCAGGATGTCAATTACGCGAGAGATCCAATGTCCAATAAATTCGCAGTCGCATCGAAAGTGCACTGCGATGCAAATTGCAAAGAAGGGCGCGTAGGTATCCACTGAAAGTTGATCAACGTTACTAATTATTTATTCTTGGCTTGAAATCGGTTCATCAGAATCAGAAACTTAGCTAAGACGTGGAATTGACGAACAATTTTAAAAAACTGTTTAATTTTCGATATTGTGAACAGCTTTTAGGATGCAAATTAAACGAATATTTTTTTCCGTCGTATCATATGAACGGCATTTTTTAATTCCGTGAAACTATTAAATTTAACGCAGGGACGTGAGCGAAAAAATAATGATTTTGCAATTATAGGGGAAGCCGATTATAATGCCCCTCGCGGCAAAGTGAGTTTTCGATCTAGCGATGTGGATTACGATGTGAACCCCACTGGCATATTAACGTACCTATTATTTTTTGGGGTTCGTATGATTAATTTCACAGTCCACAGACGACCCGACGAAACAAGTAGCTACGTTGGTTATATACAGAATTAAAAACCACAAAGATGTCTCTCTTTTTTTAATTTTTAACGTTCTGATGATTCAATTTTTTTGCACAAATAATTTTTTCCTTACGCATTAAACAAGACATATTTATTTACTGTATATATTATTCATTCATATACCTAGACTGGCATTTTTTCATTTTCCAAAACCTAATCTAACTCCTCAGCGGTTTTAGAGCAGATGGGAAACTTTAGGGCAATTGTCCGTGAATAAAATTAACTTTATAGTAACACTCTAAAAACAATGAAATTACCTTACAGTCTGTCTATTAATTGAGCAGAAAAGGAAGAGCGCCGCGAACGAAGGCGAGGAAGATAACTGATTATTCAATGACTCAAATTTGCGGAGAGGATCTTGTGAAGCCGACTACAAGTGGCGTCATAAATCCTGTTATAGTATAATTCATAAATAATTCCTCAACTCGATTTGACCGAAATGCAAATTTACTTTGCCCGCTATTGGGGTAAAGTTCTGTTCGAAAACCCCCTATAGAAGTGACGTGTAGAAAATAATACATTTATTTTGTATTGATTAATTTTTCTGTTAAAAGTTAACCAACCCATTTTGCCCGGGAGCTTCCCTACCTCAAAGGGTGATCTCATTCGAAAAAGGTCACTGCACCCATCCATGACTTATGGATTTTTATCGGATATCGCGCAAAGTTTAGTCTGAGGAAAACAAGAATACGAATAAGACTATATGGCGTTGTTTTCGGGTTATTTTTAGAATAGAAGATAGTACCAATGAAATCACCGGCTGTGGTTGCAGAGAAGACTCTGTTTATGGCAGGAAGATACTATTAAAAACTACCACACGCGTGAATTCAATTGATTATTAATAGTATTCGACATTGCCAATCGAGCGATAGTTTATATCCGTCAGATCGGGCTGAGGCAGAATAACTTGGAAAATAGGTGTCAAAGAAGAAATTAATTCCGCGAACCTTCTGTTTTTTTTCCTTAATTGGGAAGAACTTCAGATCTCGTTTTGATATACATTTATCAGGAGTAAGTATTACGTTGATTCGAAAATGTGTATATTTAATGTTCGACTTGATGCTTCAACTTTGGAGTAGTAAGTTAATATATGCAAACAGATCTGTGGTACGAGTCAGTACTAAGGAAAATGCTGAAATGACAAAATATTATCTTTAGCTAGGTTCTTCGGCGTAGACTTTTGTTAGCATAAAACTATAAACGAAGAACGGCTCGTCTATTCAGTTCATACCGTTCAAGCGCTCTCATCAAATCGCAAATAAATTTCAAACTGAAAGCATAGGTCTAAGTTTGCCTACTGGATTTCGAAAACCTCATAATGATGTCTTCCGAACTGGTCTTGAAGTCGCAAATTTTGAGATAGCCCCAACAGTCTCTGTTGCTCCAAACCAAATAGACAAACTATACTCGCGTTAAAAGAGTTTCCTGTATGTGTATCCGTTTACAAGCCTTTCTCTCTCTCTCTCTCTCTTTCTTAAAACTCAAAGAACGGCTAAAGATATACAGGCACTAAATTTAGAACGTTAGCATATACCTGGACGCAGGTTTCAGTCGCAGGTACTTACCCTCCCCTAAATTCTAACACACACATAAAAACGAACCAGAATATACCTACAGAAACGAACTGTAGAGAAAGAGCAAATAAGATCCTATACCTCTTAGATTTTGAAAATTACTGCCCATAATGTTGACAATCAAGCCAATAGGTTTAGTCGGAGTGAAAGTGTTCGTTTTAATCAGTCGAAATTTGATTGAAGTGAAAACTAATTAGAAAGCAGGGAGCCAGTTAGAAGAAGTTTTTCGGTTCTGATGAATGAATTACGTAGATTCTGATCCTGACTTTAGAGTTTAGAGCATAGCCCGATTGATGATATCAATGGGACATTTCAACGATCAAACAATCCAATTTGGTTTGCTGAACTATCTCACTGATCGTTTCGTGCGATTGAAGAGAAACTCAAGGTACACGGAAAATGTGTTGAGAATAAGCCGAACCCCTGACGATTCTAGGAAGTGTAGAACCGACTAAATTCTATGGGGAAAAGAGAATAGGAACCGTGCAATCTCAGGGGGTCGTAAAGGCGAGTCTGAACTTTGATCTGGCACATGGGTCGACAGTAATTGCACACTAGGTGCTGAATGAACCTGAAAATGATGAGCTGTACACAACCCTTCAACACTTCACTTAACATCGCGATGGAATACGAGAATGGATACTTATACGACTGTCTGAGAGTTCGGTATAGACGGCTTTGCCAGAAATGGAGAAACTACCTCAGGCAGAAACGAAGGTTATCCCTTGCTTTGTGGCCATGTTAGGGATGTAACCGTATATAGCGGCTGGAGACGATACATAACGTAAGGAAATATTTGTTGAACATAGCGTACGAGGGGTATTACATAGCAAGTACTATATCCCTCGTCGAGTGCAGCTAACAAGCCGCGTCGTCAGGATTATCAAAGGTTTCACCCCTGAATTTTCGATCGGTAGAGTTTCTCATTTGGAAAGGACTGTCGTTCTCGTTTCTATATCCCGCTTATAAGCCGAGTTATGAGAAAAAGTAGAATTTGCTGTAGTATCTTTGATAAAGAATCTAATACTGAATTTCTTGTCTAGTTTGTGCAGAGAAACTACCCTACACAGACCGAATGCTTTAGATTTCCCAACTCGCCTTTGTCTTTCTTCGCAAGAGATCGAAGAACGGTGGATGGCCCGTTGAAAATATTCTCTAGAAATCTGAATGAAAATTCCTCGTTGTAATTTCCATGTGATATACATGTGTGAAATATAAAGAGGGTCTAAAATAAACGAGCATGAGACGGAACAGGCAGGGTAAGAAAAAGGGTGTGAATATGACCGTAGGTCGTAAGTGATGTGCGCACGTGCGAGAAGGTTGGAAAAGAATTGAATTTCATCTTATGCAAACGGATATCGTCAAAGGCACCCCGATGTGAGAAGGGGCATACCTACCCCTGCGTCTATTCGACCGTGCACATGGCGTAGTAAGGGCGAATGCGGGGTGAAACGTTGCCTTGAAAATACGGACGAATGTGTATTCAGCTTAAAAACACCCGGAGTATACACATACCTATTTCATCTGGGATCTACGAGGATCAAATTCAATGGCCTATAATCGGTATTTCGCATTTATAAAGAACATCAGGGAAGCTGCTTTGTGTTTTTCTCGTTTCAATTTGATGAAAGATCAGTTCTATTCAATCAGTTTATCAGCTAGCTGCCGAATAAACCAAATCCGAAAATGACGTGCTTAGAATTTTCGCGGAAGGATTCTGTTCATTTTTGATCTTTCGCAATGATTTTATTTCAATTGAATCATACAGCAGTCTGTCCGTGTGATTTTCGTGTTCGTGTTGTTTGACAAGAAAAAAAATACAAGAACAGGTATGTTTTATACTTACATTTTCGATTGATAAGGCGAAACGAAACCCGTGCATGGAAAGGGATAGCCTGGATGCAGGGGATGATTAGCGGATGTAACAGTGCGTCAGAATATTTGAAGCATCGGGATTTTGGATCGTTTTTGAATCATGTGATGTTTATCAATGGCCTGGAAAAAGTCGAAAAAATTAGGTACGGTAATTTATATACATATACGAAGGTTTATTTGCGAGTTGGTTTATTATCAATATTCGTGAAATTAATACAAAGTGTAGGCAGAAATTATAAACGATATTATATTAAGGATTACGAAGAATCATTAATTTATATGTAAATCAAATCTGAATTTCTGCAGACGGACAGAGAATTCTATTACAGAAGTAATCAGAAAGAATTGTCTCCAAAATCAGAAGAGATTTCACACGGAAAGGGACGATAACGTTTTTTCTTTATCTGGTTCTTAAAAAAATAAAATAAAATAAAAAAATAAAAACTTTTTAAAGAAATATGTGAATCCTTAATAAATCGCTGTTGAATGTCAAGGCAAACTTACAAAACCAAGAATCCTAAACAATGCTACACAGATTGTTCAGATAACAATGTTTAATATATCAATCTTTATCAAAATGTATTGCAGCTCTTTGTATAGATATTGAATATATATTTATATAATATTTATATAATAGCGCATATATTATACCTGTATGCGTTATTGGATTTCATACTATTCTGAATTATACGAATATATAGTATATAATATATAATATTTGTGTGTATCCATTTTCCATTTCATAAAATGGTTATCCAATTCGTCACTCGCGTTAAAATTAATTCTTCTGGTTCATCGTATAGGGAAAACAAATTTCCGTATCATCAGAACATTGAAAATAAGTATGTATATCGATGTGAAAATTACCCATTTTTTCGATGAAACCCACTTTGAATACCATTGACCTTTATGGTAATTAGAAGGTTTGAACAATTAGAATCAATAATTGAGAGAATAGAAGGAAGGGGGTAGTTAAACTTTAAAGGGCAGCTCATGGCATAGCTGTTTATGAACTGGATAACCATTTCTAAACTAAATTTAACCGCGTGAAGCGACTCTAGCGATCTTTTATTCATTTAGGACTATAAAAGTGAAGATCGTATCGTAGATAACGAAGTCTTTATCATTTTCAGATAACCAAGAGCTCGGGAAATGAGTTTTCATAAAACCGCTAGCGAGGGTAAAATTAGGTAATCAGATATTATTAAACTCAATTTGCATGGCCACTTTCGATTTCAATAATTACGTTTGGATTCAGAGAATGCAAAAAATTCTCGTTGCTTAATTCTACCTTTATAGCACCCAACAGTATTCTCAAAATTCACGAATTTATACAATCGGCAAAGTAACACTTGGAATCAAAAGTCACTATGGGAATAAAGTTCAACCTCCTGTTTCATAACATAATTTCATCTCGCAGGGCTTCTTGAAAACTTGTTAATTAAGTACTTGGGACTCCTTAAACGCACAAAGATTTCTCCATTTATCAACGAGTCAAATAGATTCCTCGTTCATTTAGTTTTAATTAAACGAAATATCGCAATTATTGCTTCGTGCGATCCGATTTTCTTCCCCACCTCAAAACTGGCCAGTTTTTTATTTTTCATTTTTTTTCTTTTTCATCCTGGGACACCCTGTATATAAGTATGTGTAGGTACGTTAGTATAATCATAATGTATGTATACATTTCAAAGTACGTATTATTTACCGTGTTAAATATTATATCAGTTTAACATTTATTATCGCAACAGCAATATATCTTCACTCACTCTTCTTGATTGATCAAGACTTTACCTACATCATCTACAGAGTTCGAGTGTTAATAACGTCTAAATGTTCAGCAATATCTTTTATAGCAACGACAAAAAAGAAAAAAGAAAAGAAATATCCTACTAAAACCGGGAATAAGTTTATGTTCTTCCAAAATTACGTAAAAGGTAATATTTTCAAAACTGGAAGAGGCACCGATATCGCAAAATATATTATACAATAGAAACTATGTACCTACTTACATACAAACCTTTATAAATTAACTCAAGGATCGATAAATATCGCCTAATTTATTTTATACATATAACACATTAATTGCTCCTTATACAATATTATGTATTATGTATAAATAAAATGCTCTGTTAATTCCGAATGAGAGAATACTTCCCAGCAAACACATATATTACTATTAATTTATACAAGCTGGAGAAAGTGTGTAAAATATTACAGACTGTTATTTACTGTACATAATAGTTGGCTTTGCAGGGTACCCAATGTACTTACTTATTGCAGATCTTTCGCCATAGAATCAATAGATCAATCAATTTTGTCGCGATCGCTCAATGTATAGAACATAACATTTCTGACATCTTCAGGAAAATGTTATCAATAAAAATCATGAAAGATAAGGTATTGGGTGTCTTTGAAATATAGCCAAAATACATAACATTTCTGAAAGATATTATAAAGCAGGATATCACAGTGAAATGTCGACTTAGGAATCAGGGTGTAACAAATTTTCAAGAAAAGAAAAGCAATGACGAATTATGAATGAATTGAGAAGTTGATTTGTAAAAATACAAATCTATTTTTGAAATATTGAAACGACACACGAATAGTATAAAAAAATATTAATTATAATTTATGTATTGCAAACCTTACCTTACCTTGAAGCATTACGGAAACCTTGAAGAATTTGTACAAATATATTAGCAAAGTTTCTCACGAAACGATCGGCAAAATCAAACCTAAGTTGGCGACTGCGAGTTTAGTATTTTCGAAGAAACAAGAAATTCCACTTCCTTGATTTAGAATATTTTCAATGATTATCCACAACAATTGCTCTTTACCGTACATATTACATTATATGTATAACAAGTTAAGAAACAGTTAGTATAAACATTGTTTACTATACAGTACGTCGTCATATTATACTTATTAACATCTTTACCACTGAATTATATTAATGCTATTCCAATTTCATGAATTCTACACATATTCGTAAACTAACACGTATCATACACATGTCATGTAATAGTAACAATCCTTACTTCATCACCTATCGTGTAAAAATTACAATTACATTACCTATAGGTACACGTGTCTGCTGAGTTCTGTTCATACGACTAAACAGTACTGTTCGACATATTTCAATAACGATCCTTCATCATACGACGAAAATTCACAATATTATACAGTATCAAATTCTATATGAGACTTACAGATCTGTGCACTGGGATTCCGAACAGAATACGTAACAGTGATTTATCAGTTTTACACAAGCCTAAACCACGACAGGGCCTCTTTTAGTACTTTCATTGGATCCTCGATTGGATCAGTAATCATCATAAATGGAATAAACTATTCCATATGGATAGCAATAGACGTGTTTCTATTACACAATAGTCGATTCAATTATAAAACTACGAATTCTAAAGCAAGATTGGGTAAATGAAAAAGATACAATTACTGTACTTAATGATCTATCATTTCTGCATTCGATAATTTATACTTAGAAAGATTTGTACCAATTGTATATATTTTACTGGGATAGTAGTATTGGATTTAAATTTCTCATCAGATCGACTAACTTTCGATCACAGAATCTACTCCATAAATTCTATACATACCTTCGAAATATAAGGATATTAGCAATTTGAGAAAGTACGTATTTTTCAGAGATTTAATATTGAGTATTATATTTACCGGTGTAAGAATTAGCTGGAGGGTAAAAAAAACGTGTTATTATACATGAGCTATGAAATATATATGCGAAATTGATGAACTAAAGGGATGAATCAAAGAGGGGATAATGGTGTCGAAGAGACGAAAAAAACGTAGCTGAGTACTCAATAAAATATTCAAATGGAATGAAATCCAGCGGGAAGCTCATCAGTAGGGTGATAATCTAAACTGAACAATATGTTTGTCGAGAGAAATAAACTTCAGGCTTGTAGGTACCATATTTCAAAAACAGGGGTATTCATGGTATGTATCAATTTTCGGTAATTATCCTCCTTATCAATCTATCCCCTCAATATTTTTGAGTACTTTTTTTTTTGTTTTGTTTTTTTGTTTTATCCAGCAGGATAAGGTTTTTATAATTTTTTGCATATAAGATTTATTCAATTTATGTATCATTTAACAGAAAAAAAAGAACAGTACACCACTAACTTTCAGATATGAGTCGTAATATATACGTAATTAATAAATTTATATGAAAATTAAAAATCAATTATTCCGAGCTTAAAGTAAAGACCAGAAAAACGTTGTATGGCTTACAACAAAACTTTGACACCCAGCTTTTGACTTTGCGGTTTTAAATCTTGGATATACGTTTTCATATATCCTATTCAAGTTAAGTACTGCGATGCTTATAAGTACGTATAATTTTCATAGACTTGGTGATTTTTTTGCCTCTTAGCTGTATGTGACAGGACGAAACTTCAAATCAATATACAAGAGGAGCAAGTTTGATTACACAACCTTAAAAATGATTGTTGTATACGTGAAGTAATTTATATAATATCCAAGAAACATATACAAAAATTATTCCATTCTATGTATGTAGCTGATAAACGAATCAATTTCGAAGAGAAATTTTCTGCTACTAATGTATACATATTATATATATATATAAATGTATATATATGTATATATATTTGAATTGAAATAAAAACAATTTCAACAATATTCTTTCTTCATTATAAGGATAAAATTATAATGATATATAAGTTATTATCAGATAAGTACTGCTTATATGGTTACATACTAAGTTTATTAAGAATGTTTACTTTTGTGGTGATTATTGTGGCTGTGTATAATCGGCTCGAGAGTTCTGTAGCTTCAGTATAAATAGTCGAAGATGACTGCTTTCTAGCTTCATTAACTTCAACTATGACAATATTCTAATTATTCATAACTTAACAATTACAATTTAAAACATCAACAATTCATAACATATTAAAAAAAACATGGCAGTTAGTTTCGTATAGTGCCGTAAATTTTTTTTTCTTTCTTTTTTATATCTCTCCCTTCTCATTTCTTTGAACCCCCCCCCCCCCCCCCCCCCCAATCACTGCCCTAACCCCCTTTTTCCCACATATCCTTGCACATGTTTTTGAAACCAAATATGCGAATAATATTAAATAATATATATAATATACTATAAGGCATTTAAGCCCTAATTTTAAAGCCAATTAAATAAATGAAACGAGCTGAAATGACAAGAATCAAAATACTTATTTGCATTTGAAAGACAAATAATTATTGAATATTTCAAGAAAATGCGGAACATCCTTAATATTTATTTTACAAATGCCAACAATCAATGAGCGCTAACGATGTGATAAACGAAAATCTGACGGTTAAAAAACATTCATGGATTGGTGTGATATATAATTAACTTCGAAGTGAAAAATATAGTAACAATGTACAACATCGTTAGAGGCTTAGGAAAGGCCTCATCTGTATTACTTAATGTAATTATTATATTTATTTACAAATAAAAGTAATTTCACTGAAACAATGTCGTGTAACAATTTGCATATCAATTATTTTAAATATCCCAACGATAACATTTTTCGTTGTAGGAAAATGTCGTCATACATTTGTGAACAATTCGTATTAGGATCCCGAAGTCAATTACGATACGCAATCGTACTGTGATATATATTAAATTCACAAATGTACGAATATTTGCCCTTACAAATAAAAATGCGACCATAGTTTTAGCTGTGATATAAACCTTTTCAGTAAAATAGACATAGGTACACTACATTCAGTGAGGAGTATTATTAAACATTAAAAATGAGATGCTGAATTAATTGTATATTCGATATACAAGATATTTCAAAAGTCTGAGTCACGGACTAGAACTTTTCTGCTAATGAAGAAATGGGAAATCGTAGAAAAATGACAAAGGAATCAGGGTAAATGCCGTCGTTTTCACAATAATTAACTATGTATACTATGTTCATAATTAACAAGGTAAATACTGAGAAATTATTGAATTACCTTAGGGCTGTGTTTTTATAACCAACTACAGTAAAAAATACGACTGATGAAAGATCCTATACAGTGGCAAGCCCTTCAAATTATCGGGGTAAATTCATTTCGCAATTTAATATCTCAGTTCAAACATACTTCGTAAGTTTTATGCTATAATTAAGAATTATACAATATTTCCATTCATACTTTTAAGGCTGTGTGTCTCTGTGTTTTATATGGAAAAAATATGTTGATCTCATGTTGGCTCCTAGTTCATGACATACAGAGAAGTTTAATAAAACACAATCCGTATTTCCAACCTTTTTAGGGTTTGATTGTTTGATCACCGAGCCATGGATTAAATAATTTGTGTTAAAATAAAATGCCTCGAATGAAAATAATCCTCAAAGTAAGCTACATATTTCCATTCCACGAATGTCCTTCTATATTCTATTCGACTTACAGTAGGTATATTTATGGTGAATGATCCAATTCGATTGATTGCCTAATATTGGGAATCTAACATAATTGTCTGCAAATTGTTATATAGCCCCATTAATAACGGATAATTTTTATTGAAACACTCTGTAATTTTCCTTCAATATTCGATCCTTTGTTTCATTCGAAAATTAGAATCGGATTGAATAAAATAAAAAAAGATATGGTATTTACAAATGCTATATAAAGATATTAATGAGTTCCTGAATCACGTAATACAGAATACATGTAGATAGATACCCAGAGTAATTTGCAGCGAATATTATTTCGTCTTTCATGCTAGTACGTGATTTCTTAAATCAAGTGACGAATTGATGATACATGATTCATAGGTACTGTGGCCGTGAATTTGCATTCTTCTAGGTATACTAACTGGTTTCTTAAACTAAACGAGATCAGGGAGGATCTCCGTATACCTACTAAGTACGTAGGATTGCAGTGTTAGGCATATTCAATCATTTTTATAAATCGATTACCTAATCTTCCAGTATGCGTCACGCTATTAGTTGGTGTTGCTCGTTGCCTTGTTTCTTCGTTGCCTCTTCGATTGTTGGTACGGCCGAACCTTTTCGACCGTTTTCTAAGTGTTAAGAACGATCCTGTTTAGCTAACAAGTTAGCTCGCTCCTCATGTTCATGTTCAAGTGATATTAATCCGGATATAAGACGAGCTGCTTCTATCTGTCTGGCCTGTATCTCAGCATCGAGATCCAAGCCACCTACTGGCTCGTGAGAACTTGTTTGTTCTTGAACCTTTTGGGAAAATTTTCAATAGATTAATAAATCTTATTTCATTCAATGCATTTTATAGCTACATATAAATAACGAGTAATCAAATAAAAAGCGTTACTTTCTTTCACTTCTGTCAATCTTTCGATTGCAAACCATCAATTAATGAGAACTACGCTTTTTATTCCTCTCACTCCGATAATGCGGAAGTAAACCTGATGCGTTATATTTGCATTGTTTCAACTTATTACAATCTAGAAGAGGGAAGTAATGCTCACACAGGGACACGGTTACACAGCAAAGTCAACAACAACACAAAATCTACAACTGCAATAGCATAAAATCTGATTTAAAAGGATTTAGCATTTTCAACTGAATCATTTCTCAAGTTCGCGAAGAAGACATAAGCTTGCAAACTCCAAAACTAATTCTAATTTTCAAACAGTGTGGGGATCTTGGATATTTAGGCGTATTTTTAGAAATTAGATGTACTCTCCAAACATGCTGTATTATAGATGTGCAAATGCTACGAGGCAGAGATAAAGAGAGAATTAGGCCACAGACTATAATTTTGCAGAGCATGCTGACTAGCGCCGTTTATCTATACGATTTGAAAAATAATTTTCATTCTGTTTTGAGAGCTCAAAATAAGGAACACACTATAGCGTATTATGTATGTCTTGTATGTATAATCGGTATAATTTAATGGTATATGGTTGAAATGTATTTTACCGTATTAAATTGAAACTTCATTTAGGTAAAGTTGGCAATTTCCTAGAATAAAATTCCCGAATTTTAATCCTCATAGCAAATAAAGTTGATATAAAAGTATAAGGGGCCGAGAGGGAAAGGAGAGTGAATAGTTCCGCCCCGACCCTTGCATTGAATTGGTTTTCTTCTAGTTAGAAGTTAAACTCATTTTTAGAAATGAATGTCCGCATTATGTTGATTTATATGAAATTTGAATCAACACTGAATGAATAAAAACTAGAGAAACGGCGCCACGTAAGCATGCTCGACAAAATACAATCCATATCCAACATCCCTGATGATCTGTATACGTCTTAATATTTCTTGCGATCGCTTGTAATTCAAATTCGCTACAGTTGGACCCTACTTGTATTAAATTGACTCAAATCAAGTCTTAGGTATATAAAACCGTCGTGTTTCGCACATGTGATTCTTCCCAGATTAGCTAAAATCGAGATGACTATGAAAAGGAGCTTTCGTTTTCGAAATTCTCATCACGACGACAACGAGTATAAATAAAATGAATGAAATAGTGGTTATCACTCCCAATTGAACCCTGGAGAACATTCACTCTGTACACGACGACTTTATAAAAACAGGGTCCGACTGTATGTCGGATTGCAAATCCTTAGGCACACCTTTTTTGGTGAACTTTTGATCTCGCCGTTGTGACTTTGGCCCCCTCTAGGTGAGATAAACTTGGCATTTGTAACAGGACTGGCACTCACTGGTATTGGAGACGAAGGTGCTGTTACATGCAACGGCGTATGATGAACATCCTTTTCTTTCTCTTTCTCTATCTCCTTATTTGATCTCATTAACATAGGGGATGCTGGTACACTTCGATCATCCTCGTCCAATGAATGAAGTAGCTTTAATAAAATGGGAATATATCAGAGTGTAGATTTGTGTTAGAATTCTATTCTGTATTCAATTAAATAACAAAGTAATAAAACTATGAAGTTTGCTACCTTTTCTACTTCATCATCAAACTGATCCTGACTAGGCTGAGGATCTTTCTGACTTCTTTCCATCAGAGTAGCTCGCTTGGCTGCTAAATATAGAGAGCGTTTTATTCTTACGTAGAATACTTCAGTCACTGCACGGACACTGTAATCTGGTACAAATGTGTGACGCAGCATCGAGTCCAAATTCACTGACTGTATACTTCCCAATGTTTGTGGACTTGCATTGATGGGCGATTCTGCAGCTTTAAATAAAACGTTGATCAATTACCGCACACAGAAATGAACTATTCATTTTTGGTAATCTTGATTCGACTGATTTGTATGCTATTCTTTATTCCCTAGCCTTGTTTCATCAATATTACTCACCAACTCCGATGTTAGCAGTCAGAGCTTGCGTGCCGAAATATGTGAACGGACCACTTTCGAACATCATGTTCTCTCTACCCACTGTAACTTCTACACGACCTTCCAAAATCAAGACAAAATAATCGACTGGCTTGCTTTGTTGATAAATCACAGTGGTTGGATCGTTTCTTGCCTTTTCTTGCTTCTTCATCTTTATGTGATATATAATGTCTTGTTTCAACAGGCGGCGTAAAATTGTTTCCGATATAGTATCAGGCTTGAATGGATCAACTGCTGAAAAGAATGTTAATTAAAAAAAAACGTGTTCTAAGTCAGAGAGTACTTGAAAATACATTCAATTCGATACTAGGATTCTGCCGTCTGATCATACGAGCAAAACTTACTAGTTGAAAGATATTGGAACATGGCTAATGTCAATTGTGGCGAAATATGTATTCGTTGGTTTTCTTTCTTCTCTGCAAACACCGTGAAGTCCTTTGGCCGAGCCAGTCTTCTGCGTTTACTCCTGTTGTCAGCTATTGACAAAAAGAATGAAAAATGGCTAACAATAAATGATGTATAAAATTGTATGAAAATCGACAAAGAAAAGGTATTATGATGTTAACATCAATCTATTTAAGACACATAAAGAGGGTCCGTAAGGATATCCGTTGACAGGAAGTTTCACTGTAAAATAATACTTACTGAACACGTCAGTTTCATCCATAATTTCTGCTTGAATTAATTCCTCGATAACATCTTCCAAAGTAATCAACCCAACGACTTCGTAGAAGGGGTCTCCTTCGCCTTCATTATTTACGCGGTGAACAAACGCCATGTGACCTTTATGCCCTGTAATTTGAAGCCACAGAAAGATTACTCACATGTGACTCGGGTCCTTAATAATCAAACTATTTTCATTGCTTTGACTTCTGAGAATATCATTTCTTAGTGCATGCCTTCTTTTGGGGGTCAAGGACAATTTGATACAACTCTGCTACGATTTTGTGACTTCATCGCGAAATTAAACGATACCAGTTTATTCTGGATGATAGTCTCTAAGTGTTGTGTATATTTTAAAACGATTAAGCCTCTCATTACTAGGGATTTACTAGGTCCTGGTAAGAATTAATGATTCACCCAAATATTACCTTCTTTGAAATGTTTGAACATCACGTCTAATGTTACATCTTCAAACACAAAGTTGCATGAATTTTGGTAAAATTGGCACAATGTTTTCAACGGTGTATTATCATCCGGATCAATGAATGCAAGGTCCTTGGTGTACAACATTGTAATAATGTTAGTCCTGCTGCCCTCATAAACAGGTATACGCGAAAATCCTGTTGGAAGATGAAAAGTTTTTCATGTATGTGACACAGTTTTGATCAGCAAAAAACATATCATATGCAATATAACAAGAGTTTAGGTTTATTCTCATTTTTACAAGAAAATTAAATGTTTCATGTCTAAAAGCGAATGAAAAGATGAAAAGAATTCAAGTTTATGAAATTGAATCAGTAATTTTGTAGTTAAAATTATATAAACGCAATAATACATAGTTTTATGAATTTAAAAATTCATTTTTACACTCAGTTATAAAAATGAATTCATTTATCGATCTGATAAGATAATATTCTGAGTAAATATGAGATTTAATTATAATTCATTGGATTAAATGTTAAATACTGGAACTACTTCCTTTCATAACTTCGTTTTCAATAATTGATTTAAACGAATATCACATAGTATAAAGAGATAAGACTCGACTGCGTCAATGATTAATCTTATCTCATAGTCAGTAGTCCAGATAATGAAAAGATCTTTGATGCAAAGTGAGATCTTGGGACGATTAAATTTTCTATCCTTATCAAGAAGTAACAATCCCTCACGTGGAAGATACATGAGAAATAATCTGATGTTGAAAAAAATGTCCAAATAACCATTTCGAAGAATAGTCTTTAATATTCAAAAGAAACAACGAAGCTTACCAGACTTCATAATCTCGGACACAGTTTCAAAGTCTAACACAGCATCGTAAGATAACATATAGACGTCCTCAATGCGTGTCATGACATCGTATACAGTCTTCTTTCGCAGTTCCAGTGCACCAGAAATGATATTCACTTCCTCTTTTTCCAAATCGTTATACTCTGTGGTTACCTGCAATGAGAAATCAGTAGGTTTAGTAAGGCATTGAATTTCCAGACAAGGTATTACAAGTTTCAAACAAATTTATTTAGTTTTCCAGTACTAGTTAAATTACGAATTATAATATCTACATGGACTCAGTAAGATGTAAAGGGTGTCTTTAATAAATAGTTATTTGAAATCAGTTTTATATTTAATTAATTAGTTAGGCTGGTTATTCTCTCAATTAAAATCTATTGCCACTGCATTACTAATTGAAAGTCTTTCAGGCATAATTACGTGATGCAGATGTTCAAGATACGTAAAGAATCAAAGAGAACGCGATTTGTTAATGAAGAAACTGTATTCTTTGCTTTGCAAACTTCGATAAATATAATAGAAAGTGTCCACTGCTTTAATTAATAAATCATACATTTTTCAATTGATCTAATTTTTCAACGAAACTTGTACAAAAATACTTGCATTGATTTTTTGATACAAAGAATACTAAGAATAAGTATCAAAATATTGATTTACTGTATTACGTAGCACGCGTTTACTCGATTTGTTCGGTTTTAGGCACTTACTCTGAATACATACATATATGTAATATATGCATCAAGCAGAGTGCTTGTAATAAATTACCGATACGTTTTTTCCGATATTCTTCTTCCTATCAAATTCTACGAGCTGAAAAGGGCAACTTTTCGAATAGATGAAAAAGCATGAATGAAAGAAAGAAGCAAGGCTCCAGTTTCCTCGAGTCGGTCTTTCTCTAATAGGAAGTGATTTGTTTAGTGGATAAAAAGATAATGTAGGTAAGAATCAAATCAAGGAAGAAAGTAGATCACACGTGTGATACTGATAATATCTTACGGAATACTAGAATGACGCCTTATGAGTCAATCACTTATCAATTATCAGAAGTAGACCTCAATTTAGTAGGATCTGATTGTAAGCTATATCATATCTTTATTGAAATTTATTATCTCGAAAAACTAGTAAGCCTCCAGCATTTTGATCAGCAATTTCTAGAATTGGCAAGCCGAAGAATATAAATTCATTCAATTGGATAAAATTAATTTACATGGGTATTCTACGCCTTTTAACTCCCACTCACCTACAAATTTCGATTTCCTTTTTTTTTTTCTTACGCGCTCCGTACTTTTCGGAAAATTATTCTCACCACAACTGTTCTTACATTTTTGTCGTCCACACTCGCATACGATATAATAATTTTTCGAAATCTTATGGAGTCAAGTGCACAGATTTTTTCGAAGACTAGTGCATCAAATTTCGAATTATTCTAGAGTGCATTTATTTGATGAATAAATATGAAACCTAATTCCACGCCCTATGAGACATTGCTAATTTATCCGACAATTTTTAGAAAATATTCTACACTGGAGAATGAAATTGTTCAGATTCCTGTAAAGGTGGCATCTTCCGAAACACCCCGAGGGTCTCACCTTATTAAAAAAATATATCGAATACTTGGAATAATTCGAAACAAGAAATACAACTTCAAAAATGATACAAGGAAAATAAATCCTGGTCGAATTCGCGTCTCTGTTTAGTATAAATTTGTGGACAAAAATCTCCTCGCTTAACTGACGTAATATATCCATCGACAATATACACCTATATACGAAGACCTCCACCCACGCGAGTAACACCTTATCCGGCAATAGTCTTCAATCAATATCCGCATCTGAGATTAATTTCAATGATGTCTGTCCAATTAAATTTATGTGAAATCCGGTGCGCATATAAGGTTCTCCGGCTTATCTCTTCACTAGATTATCGATTCGAAAACGTGTTGCAAAAAGGGCGATATTTTATACCCGAACGATTAGATTTCTCAGTTTTCTGACTGATTTTCGAATCAGCTCATTCGTTGACGTAAGACAATTTCCGCTTTGCAAGAGCTTGGTGGAAGTGAATAATCCGCGGAAAAATTCTTCGAATATTTTCATGATACGAGAACGACCGAAGTGTGGAGGAAAATTAAGAGAAAAAAAATGTCACGCAACGCGTATTTTATTACGGTATATGCGGAAGATAAGAAAACTTATTGATCATATCCGGGGAGCCATATAAGTTCATATTTCGTAGGACCTTGAAAATTTTCGCACGCTTCTAAATTCGAGCCTGTGCAAAACCAGTCCTCTGCAGACCAACTAATCTTCTGACCCAAATGTCATGTTTACCATAAAAACCCCCACCACCGTAATCCCTTCTACAGTTTTGTTCGGTCCAACGGTCAGGTTTGACCCTGAACACGAAATCTCATAAGTGCACACGCACAGACCTAGATCTATGTGCAGGCCCTTTTGTAAGACACGACATATGAACGGAGCAAGACAAGTCACACCTATTTCAAACCATTTTTTTACAACTTTACGGAGATACGGTACGCAAAAACAAACTCCCAGTCGATCCAGTTAATCCCCAATACATTTTTAACAAAAAGAAACAAAGATGATTTTTTTTTATCAGCACAGACAATAATTCGAATTGCAAAATTCAATTTCGAGGAAAATAGAGCCAGGTTGTTGTTTGAGGAATTATTTGGCGGATCATGATTTACAAAAGATGCTTTTTTTCTACTAAAATTATATTTCGGACGGTTTTATTGCAAACTTTTGGCAAGGTAGCTGAACTTTATGGGTATAAAAAATGATTTGATCTTGCGTGTTTGAAAATCTAAATCTGATCTTTAATCTTGGGTCAGCCCCTTCCGCCACTGTACTAATTGATGAGATAAAAAATGATGTTTTTGAACACCAGATAGCGTGATAAAAACAGGGCAGCGTATATTACCTTGCACGCGATTTGAATCAATCGCTGATAATAGAGCGATTTTTTATTTATCAAAAATGTCAGGTTTAGTGTTACGTTCAACGTTAATCATGACTACTCCTTTCGTCCCTGAATGATTATGTAATACTCTAACGATGCCCGACGTCAGTAGGTTCCATGACGCTTTCTGACATCAAATTTTTGGTATGAGTTTGAGATTTTTAATTTTAAAAATTTTTTTCTCGGTAATAAACGATTTGATCAAATTTTTAGTTGTAAGTTTCATTTTTTTCATTCTCATTGATTCTCACGCGAGATTTTGCAAATTAGATAGATTTTAAAGAAATGAGATTCAAAGAAGTAAATGAAACAAGAAAAATAAAATTTACTAGAATCATTGTTCTTATTTATATGCAGAGCAAGACTCGTTAAATAAAGAAGTGGGTATGCCAAAGTAGATTAGACGAAATTAAACGTCATTATTACGCGGACAAAGGCATCTGTTATAACTATACGTAGCTCAAATAAACTGGATCGAATTGGTAGATAGATCAAAGGTCAGAATTCTACGTTAATAAGATTGCAGCTATGAAGTCACAACTTAATTCTTGAGGTCAATGCATGTGCATTAATTTCAAGTGATTTGGTTTAGGCAAAATTTCTTTTCTTTTTTTCTATTATTTCATTGAAGTTGATTAGTGAAAATGAACCTTTCACAATCTTTCCGAATCTGTATCATGCTTATAGATACTATTGACGATACTTCGGTTTCAATAATAGGCGGAAACTTTCATAATATGAAAAGATACGGATTACTTAATACAAGCAAAAAAAATTCATTTGCAATTTATCGCTAATTGCCTCCGAATAATGAATTACACAATTTGACAAATCTCTAACAAAAAAAATGTTTAAAAAAAAAAAAAAAACGAACAATATCTGCGGTGAATCTATAATTCAATGAGATGAAAGTTTCTCGAGAGAACGAAATCCATCAGCAATGAAATAGTGATGAATTTTTATTCCCATATGTTTGCATATGTGGCGAAGTGATCGATAAAGGTGGCTCTCATGTATTAACGATTGTATTACGAAAAGCTTATCTGACAATGAGACATATCGCCGAAGACACCTCATCTATATCAGAGTACAATTTATATATCTGTAAATCGGAGTATACCTATATAATTATATATGATACGCGAAATATGAAATATGAGAGCTACTGCGTTTGCTGATAAGATTTTTACCCGCAATTTGTTGGCCTGTTTAAATACGTATTCCATACTCTCATTTGTAGCTGCATTATAAACTACAATATTACGACAATTATATACTCGGTAAAATTTAACATTATTAATATGATTCAACAAAGGCAGTAGCCATCAACATGAATAATAATTGACTCGTGCTTGTGTGGCTAATAAAGTAGAGGCGTGTAATTGTTTGTCGCAATACGTATAACAATGTGACTGATGAGTGTTTCGCAAATATAATGTAAAAATAGACACTGGCAGACAGGATACACTAATTATTCGTTTTAATTGTCAGGAAAATTTAAAATTTGTTAGCAAAAAAAAAAAATGTTCGTATTTAAATTGAGAAATATGTATTGCATGCATTGTTTTACCGGAAAATTGAATTTTTCTACAAATCTAAATAATACGCTTTGATGATATTACCTTGACAAGTTCCTTGAGGCGTTCTCGGTTATAAACATTTCCAATTTCTTCGCCCAACAAGAAGTCCAATAATCTACTGATAGGATAGCTGAGTGGAAAGGTGATGAACATGGTAAACTTTGTGATATAGATCGTCTTTGCACCCACGCAGAGTCCATGTCTGCTGCAGAAGGCCTGTGTTTAAAAAAAAAGAGGGAGAATGGTTGATCCGACAAGTTATAACGAAAGGCCTAAATCTTTCCTCAAAGATCTTGGCTCTGATTATAGAATGAGAATAGTCAACTCTTAGGAGATGATACGGAGAGGTGAAACTCGAGAATTAACAAACTGTAACTCACCTGGGGTGAAATTTCACCGCATATTACGATAGCCAAGGTAGAAAATATCACAGCAATCAAACCGGACGTTAAATCGTCAAGTAGAATTGTAAAGGTTGAATTTACAAGTACGTTAGCTAGAAGAATGGAACACAATAAAAAATTCCCATGGTTCCTGACCGGTTGAATAGCTCTGGCGTATCGTTGTTCCTGTAGAAATTTAATCCGTTTTAAATCGAGCGTAGAAAATAGTCTAATGGCTATTCATGAAAAACAGTTCGATGATCACTTTTGGCAAAATTGTAGCCGCAATTTCGCGAATGAACTCGGATCCAAAGTTTGAGAAAGATATTTACATAAATAGTGATTTTGTTCGAATAGAACTGGTTGGAATATATTTTCGTTATATATAATATATTGATAAAAAGTTTCGTAGGATTTCTTACCGTCTCGGTACCCGTGTTGCAAAGAATTTTCAATTCGGTCCTGTCCATGGACATAAGTCCCAAATTTAAGCCAGAAAATAATGCTGATGCGGATAGACAGAAGAGAATTACACAAATACTGAGCCAAAGTGGTAGCAGTTTTTTATAACTAATGATCTGAAAAGTTGATTCAAATAATTAAGGATAAACAATTGCATGATATAAACTAATTATCTCACATAGAGACAAATGGTCATGAATTATAACAGCATTACACATATTATTCCCATTCGTTCTCGATATTAGGCAGTTTAGAATCAGATACAGTTTTGAATTGAAGATTGTTGCGAATATATGCATCGCGAAATTTCGTCAAAATAGATGTGTGTGTTTATCCCAAAAGTACGGGATCGTTGATTGAAGAAAAAAAAAACATAACTAAAGTATACAGAATTTCAAATCATTCATTTTTTTCTAAATTCAAATCGTGGTAAATCGGAGAGTAAATCGGTTGATTATAATCGAGTGTTTGAAATTTATATGTACACGACTTACCGTATTCCACGGATCGCTACCCTGATGTCTATAAAGTTTAGCAAATTTGTCGTTAGAGTTATTCGTCTTTACGCAGATGTAGAAAGGCGATCCCAAGTATGGAAGAGAAACGTCTATTAAACCTGTACTATTTCCCAAATCACGTACCTGTACACAAAATACGAACGAACTGTCATTAGAAACGCGAGGGTGTAATGGTAGGATAGGAAAAAAATTCAGGATCAATTTTCAAACAATTTTTATAAGCTCTTAGCTTTAAACTTTTTTATACATAGCATTCGATGTCATGTAAACTTACCCGAAAATCTTTGGTCTTTGTCGCTTCGCAAATTTCATCTCTCGGTATCTTTGCATCAGTAAACGCAATGTACGTGTCAGTTGTAAGTCCGCTACCGAATAATCGGATAACTGCATCCGTACCAGCTAAAAGTTCTGGTATACCATGTTCTCCATAAGAAGCATCTTTGTCAGCAGTTTCGATCCTGATTCCCTCAATCCTGACCGGAGGCACCGTTTGTGCGTCAGCTGCATCAACGCTTCCTTGAATAGGACCATTGCTAAATACAGTATCCTGTTGTCGTTTCTTACGAATGTGTAATCTGAAACAATTTTTCTTATCGTTTCCCTTTCGTCTCAAAATCCGATTATCAAATAAAATTAACAATTATTCATATCTATACTATAGTATGGTTTTAAAAATCAACGATTTTAATAAATTCTCTCTACGTCTAGAGATTTCTAAATGATTCTTATCCCGCATGCTTCCAACGATGTATTATTCCTCGTTCCTATAGTTATACACAGATTCGAATATTTTTCGGAGTTCTTAAACAGTTGGATGATTAGTTTCAATTGCTAGATGGATATTAATTCGCAACATTAAGATTCGAGACGACGAAGCTTGGACAGATCTTTGAAAATTTGATCATATTGATGCGGTATATGAGCTAACGAGAAAGACTTTATATTTAGACCCCATACTACGTTTTGCTGTGAATTTTATAACCAATATGTTTAAAGAATGAAAAATTTACGATCTAAGTAAAACATCGATAAATATTTAAGGTATGAAACTGATTTTTAAAAGACGTTTAATTTTCGAACGTGAAACCGCGATGATTGGCGGGAGAAATTAAACTCTAATATTTTTTTGACAGTTTTAGTAATTCATTGAAAATTGAATATTTCAGCCTGATGAATGAGGCGCAGACTGTCAACGGTACACCCGTGTATATTCTCCCACATTTTAGCTAAAAGCAAATATAGACGTATAGATGCCGAATACAACTCGGGTTGGTCAAAGTTAGAATATTATTTAAGGTTTGGCAATTGGCCCATCGAAAACCACTGCAAACTGCAATAAACTAGATTTTAGATCTTGCGTGTTTCATATAGGGCACGTAAACCTCGGTTTCGTTACATTAGGCACATACGTGGTCAACGAGTGCACAGGGTTCTTAATTGTCTAAGCTTGCTCGCGTACAAGCATTGGCCAAAGATCATTAATCAATGATTAAAATTTATCGTTGATGTCCGTTAGATAATAACCAAGATTATTTTGATAAAACTGATTCTATACATCCTATAGCCTTAAAGAGGCCTATCCCGCTCATAGCACGGATTAGAATTTCAAATTACTTCAAAGTTTAGAGAATCGTGCGATGAAGTGATTTATGTAACACGTTTACGTGGGCATAAAATCTTCCACTTCGTCTAGACTCAGGCTAGCATGTATATTTATCATATAGAAAAATATATGCGGATATAGGGGAGAGAGACCTAGGGGCGATAAATAGCTAAAGAAATTTCGTCAAAAACAAGACAAAAAAGAATTTCAAAAATTTTGCATTAATCGACGTCGATTTGAAGTTCAATTTCAATATGATATAAGTAATCGATCGAAATAAATCAGCTGCCATATAAACCGCATTTTTAAAATGAATATTGAACAGACCAAAAACCCTTTTTCGGTGATAAAACTTGTACATATGCTAACGCCCAGATCAAGGGGTCTTTCGACCTCAAGGAAACGGGCAATCTACGTATACATACGTCACGATTCCTCGAGATAAAGAAGTAAAATCGTTAATAGGATAACATCGCGTGTCCCATTTTGTAGATTATTTGAAACCGAGTGACTCATAGTTGGTTACTATGTATGATACAAGCGAGTCGAATTTTTTTTACCATCTTCGCCACATTACGTAATAGTCACGTGGATTTTACTACCCTGATATCTTAAATTTCACGATTTTGTGGAATTAATTAATGCTCGGCTGGTGGAATTTTTTGAATAGGATCATTCACCTAATTCAGACACTCTGCAATGCAGGCACCAGTTCCCTGCACGAATGCCTAATTAAAAGCTCCTGATAAATAATTCCAAATTTTTCAACATTTATATATCAGGTCAAAAATCCCCCAACGAATGAAAACGGAGCAAACAACGATCATGAATTTTTGGCCAAGACTTTGGAATAATCATTTTGAAAATACTGAGACGTAGGTTTTGCAGTTTGACGGAAAGTTGGAATTTTAAACTTAAAATTGCAGAGCTTCGTGAATAATATGGTGATATGACTGACTGGGTCAAGGTTCCTAAAGCATCCTCTTTTCAAGCTGAAGGGTCGTAGAGTTGCATTGGATAACGAGCCTTGACCCCACCTATTGTAAAACTTTCTCTTACTTTATAGCTCTAGATTAGAAATATCGATCAATGAATAATAGTTAAGTATGTACTTAGTGATTACTGCCAGTTTTTCACGACGAGAATGAAGATAAAGCCCGTCGATTTTTGATTTCATTCAATTTTATAATCAAAATTAGTCTCACGGAACTGAGTAATGTCTCAGAATCAAAGCAGGAAACTCATTTTTATTTATACATACTGGCTTGAGCTCACAACATTTTCTCAACGGAAGTACGCAGCCAGTTGTTATCACGATTCTATCAGTTGTTCAGTCTGCGGAAAACAAAGAAATTCTTTCTACAGAACAGTGACGATGAGTTATAATGGACTAAATCCAGTGCCGTAACTACAGCGTGTCATCGTTGGAAAATTGCTTGAGAATATCCGACTCAATTTTATTTTTCGACAATATAGAAATTACAAGACAAGCTTGACTCGATTCAACTTTGCCTGGGATCATCGGTATGAGTGATCCACGATATAAATTTCACCGAGTGCGAATAAAATAACGGAAAAATTTCGCGCGAATTGAAAGCAGGCTGGAAGAATTTTTAGAGGCAAGCGGAAGGGACCGTTCGTTTCAGTTTCATGTTCAAAACTATTTTTTTCATGCATTTATTGCAGTGAGTTCGTTCTCGTGCCTGCAGTGAGCTACGGGAATTTGTATGATAAATTTTGTTACGAGTTTCCAGGCGATGCAGATTTAAGAGGAAATTTATAAAGGACGGAACAGTTCGATTTTAGTTTTTAATCTCGTAACGATTTCGATAAGAAGCCGGAGTCGTATAAAAGCAACGAGAGTTTTCACCAGCTTTCACAATCGCGATCACAATCACATCGATATCGAAGCACAAAACTCCTAGGGAACAGCAGCATGCAATAGATTAGATAGCAGATGTTATAATTCACGAAGTACTACATAATATTTTTAAATTACTTTGCAATAATTATAATTTATGTATTCCTATGTATTCGTGGATTTTTTATGGAGAGAAGTATATTTTGCAGTGCTTGCAGAAATATACGCCAAGTACTGATACGTGCATTAATTCACTCTGAAATTGTTCTAAATTCATAAAAAACCGAAATTGTGATGATTTCTATAAAGCTGTACGAACAAACAACTTTTTTTTACGATTTTGCTTTAAAGCTGTTTTTTGGAACTTTTTTTTAAGAGTCTGGAATCCTCTTAGGTGATTACATGCGTGCGCACGCGCGTGTATATATGTGTGCTCGTGATAATTTTGAGAAATAGCTCGGAGAGATAAGTGCGCTACCATTATGGAGAAGATAGGTTTTTCTTCTTGTTTCCCGAATTAGAAGTACTGGTGGTAATCAAGAAGTTACATCAAAAAATCAGAAATGGCACCAAATCTTTTTACTACATTTTATCATTTTTTTTTTTTTTTTCATTTTCTATGCTAATTTTCTTTTCATTCCTGATGCTGTAATAGAATTGTATCAAAACGCGCACCTAAGTCGAGAAGTTGACGCATCTGCGCATCAAGAAATATAGCTCAAAAAATACCAGAATTGGCACGAAATTTTTTTGAGAATTCCACGTTTGTCTTTAAAGTTCCAAATTTGCATATTACCGACTGACAGTTTTCAGGAAGTCTATAGAAAATGAACTATTTTTTCTCTCGACATTACGAGAAGTACAGCGAAATGAAAAAATTCGTAACTTTAATATAATTATGATTTTCAATAAGGTTATAAGTATTGTTTAACACGGTTGCGGGTTTTATTGAGTAAATGAAGCTCCCCCATCCTAGATAACATCGTAAGGCCTCCTGGAGATTCAGTACTCATCATGGCGTCGCGACGGGACGTATTGAAATTGAGCCATGACACAACCTGCAAACTTGGTATACAGATAGTGTTGATCTAATGGTACGAGGGCGCGTGTAATTCCAGGCTTGTTTATTTTCCCACCCCCGAACTCCACGCCATCAACGAACCCCTATATAAGCCTTATAAAGTAATAGTTCGAATCTCGCGTAGATATAAGATCGAACGAATACCCGCGAAGGCAATAAGCCTAGACAACAAGGTTACAAAATTGCTTTATAGCGAGTAATTGTCTTTATTTGCACCAGATGAAACTCTGAAATTTATTTTAGCTCACAAGGTCGTCTTAGACGCCTGTCATCGGTGATCGTTCCTCTACCGATAGGTGTGACTGTGTGAGCGTATTTTAAACGAGAGAAGGCCCGCTATTCGCGTTTGTTGAAGCATCATCAGTCTACGACGAAAGAAGAAACAGGAATGAAGCGAGAGCCACAGACTCAGACGACTAGACCGACGGGTATATAAATAAAAAAAAAAATTAGAAAAATGAAAAAGAAAAAAAAAAAAGAAAAGAAACCGCTAATACGTTTCCCGCGGCGTTTATACACAAGCAACGCAGAACTCTCGTCGTTACGACAATATACATGGTACGTGGTGTATTACTATAAATATTGCACGTAGGTGTGCGCGTGTATTACAACGTATGCCTCTAGATATTAGGCTCCACGCCCATACTCTTTATTATATTTGTCTTCATCAACGAACATCGCGTTTTTGAAAGCTTAATTATTACAGGGCCGCTGATTAGAGTTGCGAATTTTCAAAGTTCTGAGGAGGAAACAAATTCCGAATTTCAATATTATCGACTCGCAATTTTTAGACGGGATATTTCACCGAAAGTCTAGATAGCTGATTCCATAAACTTCGAAACAAAGAACACAATCCCGAAAGCTGAAAATCCGGAACGTGAAACCTCCTAAACTTGAAATTCGCGCATGTATTCATTCATGCATTGAAAAAAAAAATTCTGTGTTGGGATATGGGATTTTGGAAAAAAAAGTTTCAAAATCCTGTCAATTAATCATAACATCGAATTTGTCGATCGAAATAGATGAAATGAATTTCCGTAAAGAGAGTCTCGATTAGAATGAATTATTTTATGTCTTCACATCCAGAGGAATAATTCTAAATTCTCGGATCTTTGGGCTTTCGGGGATTCGGACTTTCGGAGTCTTAAGCCGTCTGCACTCCGACCTTTCGGAAATTTATTATTTCAAACTTGAACGTTTCGAAAAATTCTAAACCGTCTTAAACTAATTCAGAATTACGACGGCCAAGCCCTTTTATAATTACACGTGTTATATGACGAGTAAAGCTTGAAAGTGAATGGGAATAAAAACTGCAGCACTGCTTCGATCGATTCTTCTTTCGAAACGTTAGAATGAAAAATCTATTATATGTCAATTTTCAGCTGTTTTCTGAATGGCGCATTTTTGTGGATATAAGTATACTGGCTGAAGTGCGTCAAGTGAAACCTCGCAGTAATGGCCAAGTCGGTTGGTTTGGCATATGCGTCATTTATGAGAAAAGAAAACAAAAAAAAAAGAAAACAGGAAATTGTCCGAGTCCACTCCGTATTTCGCTCCGAAGTAGCACTACACTAATTATAGTTGTGTATTACGTAGTGGAAATGAATACTATGCATATGCTAGTGTGTTACGGACTAATCATAATACTAAATAGTTTAAAATAGGAATTGCGTAGGAAAGAATTTAGGCGTGGTTATAAGTCAAAAATGAAATATGTATACCATGGGGAATTTTGGTCCTGAACTGAACAGAAAAGAAAACCAGAAGACAAGCCGAAGGATCAAGTTCAGTCAGAATCAATGAGAGATGCATCTTTTTAATTATCAATCTAATCTAGTATTCACTTCGTATAATTAATCTGAAAATTTGGCAAAATCAAATCACGATAATAAATCGGTAATTGTTATTACCGAATTGATGATGTAAAATGCGAATCGTCAAGTCAACGCAATATGACATCCGTTACATATATTATACCCCTGATTTTTCTTCGTTGATTCACGATCATTTATCATAATTGACTAAAGAAGAAATTGATATACGCAACCGCGCACGTCAATTTTCTAGGTCAAGTTGTCTTAAGTTGATGAACTGGATTATAGCACACATTTTTTTTTCAGCTAGAGACATATGTTGTACAGATTACGTCAGAAGTGAAGAAATTTCATCGACAAATGAGGCCTGATCGGTAACATTCATGAATTTGATGGGAATCATTTTTTGTTCTATCTTCTTCTTCTTTTATCAAGGTTTGAATAGAACTATATTATATCGATCGCTGAATCATTCTCAACGTAGATCACGAAGTATACCTAAATCATAAATAAACGGAAATCGCAGCACGCTTGTCGTCTTTCGTCAATTATGCACAATATCCGTCATAACGACGTCAGAATTCCTGCATCACCGGCTTCTTGTATTTGGGCCATTATACGCCAACGTGCCTCAAAACATTATGACGTTTCCGAACGAGCCTATTTATCCCTAAATATATATGTTGAAATAGTGACGAATACAACTACCCACGTACTTTTCGTTCTATTGATTTTCCCGCTGTTTTTACGGCGAAGAACTACTTAACTTCAAACTTTCTCAGATTCCGTTGACAAAACAAGTTTGTCCAAGACCGTAGAAAACGAGATCTGCGAGTTTTATCGGAAAAATTTCACACCGCCAAATTTCTTCGCGATTGATCCTAATATTTGAAAATAATTCTTTATCGCGATTTTCACAAGCCGAACATATTATTGACAAGCTCTTATCTTTTATTTTTTCTTCTTTTTTTTTAAGAGAGAGACCTTTGATGTTGTTATATGAATTTTAATTTCACACGTGATTTGCGAGAAATAAGTGAAAAAAATGTCTCATTATTCTCGAATTCGAGAAATCAACTGGATCATCTTTGACATCGTAACTTTGAAACTCGTGCTTTTATCTCGGGTTTTAATCTCGCGTTTTATGCTTCGCATCGATTTTCTGAATAATGTCTGTTTTCCTATAGGTACCTGTATACCTACAATTACGTGGGATTCTGATATGAGGAGCTTTTTAGTTGTCTAGCCCATGGGCGCCAAGAGCTTTAAGCAGGCCCTATCTATGCGATGACGCATCTCGAACCACTACATTCAATATATACCTATATATATCGGAATCAATTCCGACTCGACTCCAACCTTGGCTCTGAACCTCACCAGTTGAGATATTTTTTACACTTTTTCTTCATATAGTTCAGTTACGACTTCTCATTGATCGACTTATGACATTTAGAATTTTCGTTCTGAAAATTTGTCTCACAGCAAAATTCATGTATTCACAGGCCAGACTTTCGCCGAGAACATTTCAATCCATTTTACGATATTCATCTCAAAACTTTGATTTTAAACAGGTAAACTTTTTTGTGCCAAACTTTCGTTTTTATTATCATTTATTTATTAATTTTTTATTTTTTTTTCTGAATTATTGATTTTAGAAAATGACCTCGATTTTTTCTCACGAGGCAAATTTTTATTATAATATGAAACACAACGACAAGAACAGAAAAAAAATGTAAGAAGTCATCAAGTTCAGATTAATTCGATATAGCTATAAAAATCTTTTCAGCCTCGTCATAGATGCGTTCTTTATGAATGAAAAAATTCTCCATATCCGACTATAAATTCTCGTCTCATAATCGTTGTTAAGTATAATATTGTGACCTACCCTAAATGAGAGTTGCGGTGAAAGACGGTTTTTGTGATAGTTTCTGTTGAAATCCTGACACAATTCTGTCGTTTCTATGCCACATGACATTTTTGCGACCTATAATGAGCTCGTAATTATCTGACCCCTATATCACCAGTGTAAAGATCGAATAATCAATTACCTCTGACTGCGTGAAGATATGAAAAAAAATTCTAATTCTATTTCTAACTAGTAATTCCTATCGTAAATATGACTAACGATAAGTATAAATAAATCAGGAATCAGAGGCGTGAGCATAATCAATAATAAAATTCAGAAGCTGTATCTAAACCCTTGGCCTTCGTGCTCAAGAAGCCTCAAACTTAATTGACCCTGAAAATTCCCTTTCAGGTATTTCAAGGGCCTTATAGCTCCGGACTAAGTGCACGGTCACGTATACCACCGCCGTATATTCTGACGTAATTCAGTTTGCGAAATGAGAACGTTATCTGTGCAAGATAGTAAACTGAGCAGCTGAATCTTACTGGTGAATGAACATATAGTTGCCTTCACTATTTGGTGTAAGAAAAAAGGAGAAAAAAAAAAAAAAAAGGAGCAATAAAATTCGGAGTAGTTTTTGTTTCGGTTTGTAATTTATAAATACAAGCTTCTCGTTAAAGCACAGGATCAAATTACTGCACGTCCTGCCCTGGTAAAATGAAAACGGTCGAAGGATTACGGAGAAATTTAATCTTTACTGCTAATTAGACACTCAGCGTACTGCAGAGTGATAATTACATAATAAACAATAATACGACTGTCTGATTATAGTATCGCATCCGCACGATGTGCGATACGCTGACCAAATGCATACCAGTCCATTATACATACTTAGAAATCAGGTAACAAGACGCATTCTACAGTCAACCAGCCTGTGACTAACAGTTTTTTGAATTCATGAATAAACGGGACTGAATTTAATTTTTTTTTTTTATCCATACATGGAAATATTTATTCAATGATTACTTGATAACGAATCGACAGTTTTTTATTCACATTACGCCGAAAGATAGCATTTTTCAAGAGCTTTAATTTGATGTGTGACAAAGGGTACGGTGCTGTTCAAAATTTCAAAGTTGGGGTAGCTGGAGGCGAGGAGGTGAACCGCCACCCAATACCAAGGTACGGTCCCCCCTTCACTTGTAATCTTTTCTGTTTCTCGAAATATTAAAGTGGAAAGTTTTGGAATGAACACCCTGTATATATAGGTATAATAAAAATATACATGAGACAACGAAAGAAATTACACATTTTAACCTTATAAGTCGAGTTAGTGGTTTATAACTTGTAGTTTATCGTTTCAATCAGCGTTTAAGGAAACGTTGTACACCTCGCGAAGTCCAGGACTTCCTCAGCGTCAGAGGCAAAGTATGAATGAAATGTGTTACGTCATAAGTATAAGCAACAACAAGAATAAGCTAATCGGAAATGTTCATTCATGAAGGGAAGAGATAATATTTGCTGTCTAAACTTCCGGACTCGATTGAATCTCGTGCACCGACCTTATGCGTATCACTTATGCGATTTGTTATGGAAGCTATTAGATTACAGTGATTCAATGAATGGATGACGAGATATAACGCAATCATTATTCCACGTATTAAAAATTGTCGTTTTTGTACGCCTGCGGTGATTAGCAGTTCATTTGTGTAAAAACCTAGTATAATAAGCACAATTTTGGTCAGACCGAATTAAAGTTACGAATTTTCAAAACCTTACACCTTTTCTGTTTTTTTCTTTCGAAACTATGAGTCGGTAATATTGAAATTCGGAATTCTCACCGTTCACTACTTTAAAAACTTTGAACTTGAGCCCGGCCACGTTTTGGTGCGAAATATAATCGTGGTGCAAATAGACGGCGAGTAGTGGATCAATAAAAACGAATATACGGAATATGTATGCGAAGATAAGGCTGCGACTCACGTTTCGCCGGATCCCGTACGCAGAATATTGACTTGGTGATTTGATGCTTTGCAAAAATCCTTCCTGCAAGGCTAGTCTAGAGAACTTATAAATTTCCTCTGCAATTGTTTTTACAATCCTTGAATCCTCGAATCCTTGAATTCTATACCAGACACAGTATCAATAATATTACAATATACTAGGTCAAGATATGCATAATTGCAATTTCGCAGGCTCGTGATCTCAACATCTTTATTCGAAATAATCAGCGTTTCTATTCGTCATTGTCAGAAGTAACTGGATTCGTTGCTACCTTGCAAGAATAGTAAACGCCAGTAGGCAGAATTGTATCATTGCATAACAGTACTTTCTTCGCGAACACACGTCAAGTATCATCACTATAGCCACATGTTCAAGGCTCTATAGATATACGGCGATCTGTAAGGTGTATGACCGAAGACCAGGACAGGTTTGATCGTATGGACTTTTTTTTATCTGTACACATATCCATGGGTGTACCGCGTCGTCAGAAACGAGGAAATTTCATCCGCAAATACGAGGAAACAATTTCACTGAAACCTCAGCTAAAAGTTTATGAAAACATATATTTCTTTTCTATCGAATAGTTTTTCGAAATTTGCAAAAATATCAATCATCGTGGTGTCAGAAATCTCTGTTATAATTATTGGCTTCATTGTATTTTTAGAACTCATAAGATTTGAGAAGCTATACCTGCTGTAAAATGTTTCACTCGTGTATAATTTTGGGAAAAAATTGTTCAATGGCCCCTTTTTGCGAAAAACGATTTTCTTTTAATGAAAGCAAACGTATTTCATAATTTGTGAATAATTTATCGACGAAAATGAAACATTACCCGATTTTTCAGCAGCCGTTGGTCAGTGTAAAGAGGAAAATGATAAGTTCATAGTATATCCTATATACTTTGACTTCGCGCAGGAAACGTCTCTGACTTTTGCGATATGAAAATTCCAAAGCGTTAACTCGCAGAAATGGTTTTAATCTATTTCAAAGACCATACCTAGATTGGGAAAGGATTCGCTTCATCTATCGATTCACGTAACCAAAGGTCAGACTGACCGCTAGATTCGTTTTGGGCAGTATATAGCAGCCACATATAATTTTCACGTTCATTGAGTGGAAAGCAAAAAATTATACAATTCACTGATCTTATGACTCATTGACGAGGAGACGTTCCAGCTGCGATTCTATTGACTGATTTTCAGCTCAGACCACCAATACTTGACATACTGATCATAAGGCATGTATACATCATAGTATACGTCAATTTTGGACTGGAAATACCGAAGAAAGTAGTAAAATCCATATTATTTCGGGTTTACAACCGTTCTCATGACACTAGTATGTTGCGAAGTTAGAATCTTTTTTTCACAAAGAAATTACGAGATCGAAGTCAAAATAATTGTTCGATATCCTGAACAGAGCAACACGCAGTAGATTTAGGTCCATATAGTAGAACTGCAGAGATAAGAGATATGCATTTTGCGAGATTGATTGTCTTACGATCTACTCAAATTGCTGGAACTTCCGGCTCTAGATTGGCTCTGAAGAAAATTGCGTCCCACGATATCCTGTCCTACGTATGAATCTTTAAACCACATTATGTCAAAAGTTTACGAGCAAATTAGTCAGTCTAGTCAAGTGTAGGACGCTTTTTAATATCCGTCCAAGGATTGCAGTGGGCAAAATTTTGTACAGTGTAGAATTTATGTTCTTAACTAATTCACATAGTCAGAGTGGTTTCAAGAGGTTGGGACTGAACTCTACCTACACAAAATTCAGAGGACAAAATTATGCATTGAACACTATGATATGGTTTTTCAAGAATCACGTAGAAATGGTAATTAAATAATTATGTATCTTTAATAACGATTAACATTAGGGTACATAGCTATTCGCTAATTATAACTCCATTCAGCCTTCAGATTTATCTAATTTTTTCCTCTTTCTTTTACGTCTTCGTGGCGTGTATTCTGCAATATATCATTAACTAAGAAATCTTTTACGTACGTCACGTATTTCGACTAACGAATAATAGAGCACCTTGTAGTTGACAAAGATTTCACGCTTCATAATTTCCAAATTTATTGTATTGTCCCTTCACATCCAGGACAACTAACTCACATCACGAGAGATAATGTCGCTCAATTATACACGCATCAACTACCTTTGACATTAGCTACGTATTACTATAGACAAGCATAGGCTGAAACGTATAGCTAGATACCAGCAGCTAGTTACGATATAAGCTAATACTGTAAAAATAGCATCTAGAATAGAAACGAGATTTGTATGATATTTTTTACGACACATTTTAGGCTAATATATATACCAGTTCGAAAATATTGTAGAGAAAAATTTTTGTTTTCATATCTATAATGCAAACATAATAATTAAATTCGCCAATTATAGGCTGTGCGAATTAATAACGAATTTCAAATAAATTGAGAACGAATTCGTTGGATCTGTGAAAAAAAAAGTATTCCACTTATATTTACAAATTATGTAAGTCTGCAGAAAGTATTCCCTGCGTCACACTTTTTGGCGGATTGACTCGTGCTTCGGTCGACTTTTTCCTCGGTTATCTAATTCACGAGGTCGAGTCAAGCAGTGATTTTTGTGCGAATATATAGGTCGCAAAGACAGAAGTAAAATTGAGTTTAATAGTTTTTAAATGCAATGCCGATTCTTTTTTTTTTTTCGTTCATGCATGAAAGAGATAAAAAATGTCGATTCTTAATCCTGTGATATCCATTTTCGTGATGTATCAGCTTTTGATATTTTCCATCAATAAAATGAGAAAATCTTGTTCAGCGAGAATTTTTTTTTTCTCGGACATATAAGATATCTTGAAATGTTTGTTGAAATATTTTTTATAACAAGTAATAAAACAATTGCGTTTGGATTTTCAACTTTTTAATTGCCACTTTAGCCCAAGAGGTATTTCAGGCCTGAGGGCCTCCTGACGACAAGGTTCGCGGTTCTCAAAGGGCGAAAGATATATTTATATGGTACAGGGTCGGTGTTCATACAAGTAAATTATTTTAATAATAAATCGGACGCTCATACCGCTTCGGGAATTATTATGCCAGAGGTGTTCTGTTTTTTAAGAAAATTGAGGAGGATACTGATTACTGATGGATTGTTTTTTTTTTTTTTCGTCTTTTTATCTAATTATTTCTGTAGAAAAACAACGATTTTATCTATGTGAACGAGAATTTTCCGGCCAGAAACTATATACATATTATAAACTATATATCTATATAAGAAACTCTATATTTATCGTTTTGAATTTTTATTTGTATATTAACAAAAGGTACATTTTTAAGATGAATAATTTGATGTCTTCATTTTCAACGATATATCCTACAGCGTTCACTAAAGTCAGAATTATCATCAATCGAAATATTGGGAAGTGAGTAAATATTACAAAAAAAAAAAGTCAATTTATCTTGAGTCAGACTATATGTAGATTAAAATTTCAAAAAAAAAAAAATCCCAATTTGCTCGATGAATTTAAGAAAAAAAATCAGTGCGACAAATTTAAATGTGAAATAATGCCCCATACATACATTAAATTCTTACAGGAAAACCTCCCTAATTCTCGAAAATTTCTGCATCTGCAAAAATCAACTTTGGCAAGCCCTAGCCTGAAGACGGTCTATCCTACGGAAAACTTTTATTGACCTTTTTTGTTCCTTGTGCGATTATCCGGATATGCATTTTTTTTCTTTTTTTTTAACAATGCATTTAGACCTTGTTTTCAACCAAAAAAACCGCCGAAAGTCATCGTCATTGTAATGAAACCGGTGAAATGGATCATTTTTATTTACTGAATATTCGTTATGTGACGTGACTGGGACATGAATTCAAGTCCTGATTGTATTTATTTCCATTTCTGTTATTTACCGCATTCAGACCAGAGTTAAGTATTCTATAAAACTTTGGATTGCCGCAATCTACATTTGTGGTGCGATTGCAGGACTGCATGAACACCTCTTATCGTACGAGATAAAAATTCTCTTTTCGTCTTTGGCTAAAGACTCTACGTACATTCTGATATCTCAGAGTTAACAGCGAGATAGTGAAGTATTTGAGATTAATATGGGGCGGGGGGTTGAGCTTCCGAAATTTAAAAGACCCGAACGGTAAAAATGACCAATTAATCGAATATTACCATCTCATCATTTTTGGAAAGGTTAACTTCCCCGAAAGTGTATACAGCCGATCAAAAAAAAAAAAAAAAACTGAAACTAAGAACACCGGAGGTTCGAAATTCTAAAAAGCTCCGAAACTTTAAATTCACGCACGTAATCATTCA
The DNA here is from genome assembly GCA_944452935.1 of Rhogogaster chlorosoma. NCBI lineage: Eukaryota > Metazoa > Arthropoda > Insecta > Hymenoptera > Tenthredinidae > Rhogogaster > Rhogogaster chlorosoma. The sequence goes on from OX101797.1 coordinate 29,249,017, forward strand.
GTGTTGAGTAACTCGGGCTGTATTGATCGTATCGAGACCAATAAGTTATCAAACCAATCGTCTTAAGATGTGGGTACTTTTTGTAAAAAAAAAGAAATTTCAAAATCTTGTTAAATATTTATAACATCGAATTTATCGATTGAAGTATAGGACGAAGTGGGTTTCCATAAAGAGGTTCTAGATCAGAATGAACTATTTTTTATCTTCACATCCTGAGAAATACATGAGAGCAAAATTTTCGCATCTTCGAATTTTTAGGGGTCTGAATTTTCGGAGTTTTGGGCTTTCTGCACTTCGACCTCTCGGAATTTTAATATTCTTAACTTCATCGTTTTTGAAAATCAGTCAGTGTCTCCATGCATAAGAATGCATGTCAGATGTTTGGAATTCAAATGTGAAAAGTGTAATGCATTTCATTGTCACCATCTAGCAATGATTTTATCAAATGTCAAAGGTTGTAAAGTTGAGTCTGGACTCTTCATAACGAACGAATTAGACGTAAATATACCCGGGCGCGATTTTTTACATCAAGATAAATTTTGTGGAGATTAAAAATTAGCACCACTGAATGACGTCACACAAATGTTAAGGCCATACTGCGTACGGAGGGAGACGAGAGAAGAGGAGGGCTGACGGGGCCCCCAAGGAAAATAAATTTAAAACTCGATGTCTTTATATATATATATTACAGGACATATATGTATGTACGCAGAAATGTTGGCACATCGAATGGCGTCGTCGACAAACAGGACAATATCATCATCTCGTCAAATCGATAAGTAATAAATGAAACGAAGCAATCAGCCGTAATTCGTAATAATAATTATAGAAATATAGTGTCAATTTTATTTTACCAAAGAGTTTCATTTTTGTTCTGAAAAATTGTCTGTGATAATATCGTGATAAAAATTTGACATTATTATGCAACGATTTGGAAGAAAATTCATACGTGTATAGAGGGTTTTTATTATCCAGTGATAAATAACATTCTAGGTGTGTCTAATTCGCATATATATATACCGTATATATGAACGGCGTATATGTAATGTCAACGCCCCGTGAATATGAATATTTCCGTCTAGGAACGCATTAATATTGTATTATTGTAGATATATTATATTATGTATACATATGTGTTCTATAGAGTGTGTATTTATTATTATGTGAATGTATTCGGATTTATCTTCACCCAGCTTTCTTTTCTTTTTTTTTTTCTCTTTTTCTTATCATATCAATGGATAATTTGACGATAATATTTTTCTGTTTATGAGAAAATTCACGCGTTTGTGTATTATTCCATAGTAAATAATATCACGTAAGCAAAGAATCGGAAATAAATGAGAAAACGACTACGTCGACCTACGTGGACCCGGCGTCCGCAACGCGTCTGCAGAATAGTAGCTCTAGCTATCAATGCGTAAATGTGTTACATACGTCCGCTGGAACCCCGCGATATATAGGTCGGACATCTATTTTTAAATCGTTGACGCGAGCCACGTCTGACAAGTGTTTGGACAATGTGCTATCCTCCCCAACGCAGAGAAATAAGATTTAATTATTAAACTTTAAAGGGATATCAGACCGATAAGTACCTGTCTAAACCGATTCGCGAAGAGTGAGAAGTCGCGGATTTGGACTAACGAATATATTCGAGAGCGATAAAACGAGGGCTTGTTATCTGTCGGGTTAGAGATTTGAAAATCTACGTAGGATCGACCCAATCTTAAGCATTCATTGTTAGATAAGCAAAGAAACTATGTAGCTTTGAATTAATCCTATTTTTACGCTGGAGAATTTTCACTCGTAATATCGTTTGTTATGTTTAGTTAAGTTTTTGTTTAAGCCAAGGTAAAAGCCTGAGGAAATAAAAGTGCGAAAATCTTTGTTCAACAGTGACGGAATGTCGAGGACGTAGATATTTCAGGTCTAAAGGGGTATCTACGACAATTTTCATTCCTGTACGTCGAGGCTCGATATTTCCGGGTAATTAACACCTCGATCAAAGTAATTTTTCTTCTTCATTTTTTTTCCTCTTTCTCTATAATTTTCAATTTTCTGAAGATCATCAAAATCGTTGATAGATAAATCGAGATAGATCGAGAAAAATACACACGTTATTACACGACGATGGATTTAATCACTGCAACCGTCTAGCGCGGCTCGATTTCGTAATTAAGATAAAAATAAACATCTATATCTCGACGTTATTCGTCTGCGCCGGTAAATTTAGCTTCAACATTCGTCGCACGTGAATGATAGTACCACATGAGTAAGAGACGTGATAAAATTCGAGGCTGTTGCCAATTCGATTGAATTCAATTAAAAACATGTAATAACAAAGCAGGCAACTCTACTAGTTATGAGATGATATAAAGTATGCTAATCGGTCCTCCGAAAGTCCGAAAAGATAATTGACTCATCGCCAGTCTAGTCGGTAAACAGTTAAGTCATTCGTTTGGTACGAACGCCAGCATAAATGGAGATAAATTGTTAAATCTGAGTAATTCTGATTCACAGAAAGTTGCGATAACGAGAATGATCATTTATCGCGTACTTTCCAACGGGACAGTGTAAAGCTGTAGGGTCAGAAACCAGAATGGGAATTGAGAACCGAGAACGTGGTTCTAGGAATGTAGAAATACGCCGGCGCTTGTGGTTCTGGTTTCGGTTCGAGACGCATACGTAATTTACGCGGTGTGTTAGGTCGTAGGGTGTTTGGAAAATTGTATTTAAACTACGTAGTCGGGATGATGTATATTTTGAAGTGTGTTTACTCACAGTTCGTTGGGTATACTAATAGCTCGATCTGGTCCTAGGTTAAGCCAAATATCTTGAGGGGTTGATTGATCTTTGACGCAAAGATATACCTTCGTAACCTTAAATTCGTCGGGTTTAAGTCGGAGTTCGTATACTGCACGCGTTCCATCCTCAGCCGCTGACACTTGTCGCAATGAGTTCCTAACGTCACAGTCACTTTTTACCAAAGATTTAGCCAGTTGTGTGTCTCGGAAGATACCGACGCCAGTAACCTCCACCATAAAGCTCGATTTTTGCAATTCATTTCCCGAATTTACAAGCGCAGAAGTATCGCCGATTAGTTTCACTGAATTAATACTTAGCCCTGTGCTGTACCCCAACACATTAGCCTGCGCTAAGTTAAAGACTGATAATATAAGTAAAACATAAATCGGCGCGCGCGAATGGCAAACATTTTGCGCCATCATGTGAGAAGGGCAACGAGCAACTTCACCTCGGACGAATTACCGCATATATTTATAACCTTCGTTCCAATATTTGCGCATGCGCGTTGCGTAATCGACGTTCAGAAAACATTTACCCTTTGAGAGATGCTTTGTCTGAACATCAGACTTTCGTCTAAACGTTATAACTTGATTCAAACAACAAATCAACTATCCAAGAATATTCATTTCCATTTTAATATATCAATGCTCCCTAGTCCTGTTCAATTCAAATTTCCACCACATTATTCCAAGACGGCATACCTACTAATAATCGTGCTCCTCTCTCGACAGTCTAGCTCACTGCAGTCGATAACTCAATGAGGTTCACAATGCGGAAAGCAAATTATAGAGAGCGCTGCTGGCTGGTGCTATGACGCTCTGAATCTTCGTCGTCGTCGACTGAAGAATATTGTATTACATATTTTTTCACTAGATTAAATAAATGGAATGTAAGCTTATCGATTAGACGTAAAGAAATATGATTGATCTAATCCAACGATAAAGATCAATAATGGCGAATTTTCATGCGCGACACGATCTTGTTAGTTGCTTCTTTTCCCGTTGGCAGCAGCGTCAGCTGCAACTCACCCTCTCTAGTTTGGTTTATGTTCATGGTTGTGCGCGTTGATCACTTAATACTTATGAGTCGACAGCCAGTTAAGATGGCGAGATGTAAACGCGATTTTTAGACTATAACAGACTTCTCTGGTATGTGCACGGGTGTGAGCGGATTGAAAACAATGTGTGTATGAATTACAACGAGCTTAAAAGGACTGTTAAATTCTGCGACCTATATCGGTATGTTATCTATTGATTAATCTTTATTCAAGACACTTTTATACCGAAACCATATGTAGGACAGCCGATTTGGCAACAAACCAAAGCCTGTGTGTTCGAGAAATACGATTTCACCGAACTGATATTGCATTTAATACAACATTTACTATCAAAACGACACCAATTATCAACGCATCCGAATTCTATTTTTACATCGAGAAATTCACAATTCAATAACTTCTTATCTACATGTGCGTTCGTCGTATATGCATAGAAATACATTGTACTCTGTGTGTGGTTCTTTCGTATGCCTATACAACATGTTATGTCACACTACTGGTGAAATTTAAATTCACTTTGAATTTCCTTACAATTCCTTCCTCGTCGGTAATTAAATATCGATTGTTCGTTAGAATCGTGAGAGCTCTCGTCCAACGTTGAGCATATTATAAAATACGATACAATAGATTTTCAAAATTCGCACAGATCTTTCTGGAATTGATCGACAATACAGGTGAACATTAGTCAATAACGCGAGGTCTTAGTCTTTACGCGATTATATCCTTTATCGACAAATTTTATGAACATTATCTCCCACTGTTTGCGAAGAATTCAAGCTCTTACATATTCGGAGTATTATTTATTGAACACTTACACGGCTAATTACCAGGTGTTGCGAGACGCGCGATTAGATTCGAATATTTCTAATGGGGAGATAAAAATTCCCGAGGTAAACAAGAAACTTGGAAATATACATTCTATCAACTCTCACTGTCTACGCAGGTCAGTGAGGGAAATTTTTACGCGAAATTCTTATAGTGTTTACGTTCGAAAAACTCGACTTTGAACCGCTTCTCGCGGCTTCGTCTATCGCTCGCGTGCACACGATCGTCGTAAATTGAATAGTTTCATTCTTCTCTACCGCAGACTCTTCATTCACAAAGTAATACATTTCTCCTGAAATACGTTACGTAAGTGTGATAATGAAATGACGCTGCTATTTTTAGACACATTACTTCGTCTGTTGGAATGCTGATATTAAAAATCGCGTTAATTAGTATCAGTATACGAATTTCTTTCATTTAATTTGATTGAATACTTCACAGTCTCTCACTTAGTTCCAAAAAACTATTACAAAACTCACTCCGTATGTATGTTTTACCAAGTTGAACCTATAATACATGTCAGTTTTACATATGTGCCTAGAAATTCGACACAGTAGGGTTCTATGTTAGTGGGACATCTAATAATAAATTACTCGTGACTTTTAAGCCTGAACTCAACTCAATGTAATTAACTGATAGACTCTTTGTGTGTGTAATGATTTTTAATTGAAGATTACATTCTCAGATCGTTTATCGCAAATATTCAACTCTCTTCGCAGTTTCGTATAATCGAAGGAAACTGTGGTCACTATACGCACCGAGTAGAAAGAGACAAATTCGCTATTATTATATTCACTGACAAGAATGCAGAAAAATATTTTCTTGCATTCAAGTTTTCTATTTATTGCATTTTGACGCATGCCCTAGGTTGAATTGCACATTTTCTGCACATACATTTACTCGCAAATTTTTATTCTACTTTTCAAAGTATATCAGACTTCTTTGTGCAGAACGCGGAACGTTTCCTTAGATTGCTTCCTATTGTACCTACGCGATATGTATAAAGATATATCCATACTTCTATATACTGGTGCCTGTCTCCCTGCACGTAGCACCAGAGATATTGAGATATGAGGAACTGGTTATCAAGGCAAACTAGCTTAAAGTACCGCTGAACTGTTTATTTATTTATTTTTTTTGTTAAAAATTTGTCGACGAATATTTTACCATGACGCGAAAGACGAAGAATTTGATCGACAATTCTGCTAAATAATTTTCAGTCGCGATTTATAAATTGTATTCGAACTACGACGTACATGCGTTGCGTAGGTAATACTCGAATATTTTCTTAGAATCGATGGTGAAAGCTTGGTTCCACCTAAGAAATCCGCTCATGTGGGTTGTAAGAAGATAATCACTGTAGATTCTACCTAATGATCACCTACGCCTTCAAATATCAGATTCTCGACCTTTGACATCGATATAAATGACGTCTGATCCTATTAAAATTACCAAAACGTATTATGATTGATAATTGATTACGAGAACCTGATTTCTGTTTCAGGTACGACTGAGTGTGCGCTATACAATTGCCGGAAGTCTATATAGGATCGTTTAAACACTTTTCAAAAAAATAAACAAACACTTCTTTGTAATTTTCTAGAATCTTTATTTGGTCATAATTATTGCAGTATTTGGATAAAGTTACTGTCTTGATTAATTAAATAATAAGTAATACCACACCATATTTACATGCTCGTATCCATTCCTTATCAAGTAATATCGTTCAATTGATACGTTCCAAAAAAATAGAAGAAAAAAAAAGAAATTCGAAATGGTGAAATATTACGAAAACAGTACAATCTTCCAATTTAGTTGGGAACAAGTTGCTCAGGGCTTTTGGCACCGGTACCCAAATCCTCACAGGTTGGTAAAATTCTATTATCATAATTACATAATGCAATAGATTCGAAATGATCATCGTTTCTTCTCAATGTCTGACGAAGATATCGAAGTAAAATTTCTATGAAAGATTTTTGGAATCGTGACGAAATCTACGGGGTACGATGTATCTTGTTCGCTATCATATTTTGAACTACAAATTCAATGATACATGTATATAAACTGGTCATAGTATATTTTCGTTGAATTGGCTTTTTTCACCCTAAATTTGCTACTAGATCTTCCGGGTTGATTTGAGAACAAAAAGTTGTGAAAATCAGTCACATATAGCTATAGTTTGGATACAAGACGTAATACTTGCATTTGTATACGTGCGGAGGATCACGTATGCTTATACCTAGATAAAAGATGCTTGTGTTCGAATACGAGATGTTTATATAATAAAGTTACACAATTTTCAAGCCGAATATCATATATAAAAATCTCTTTACAGCACCCACGTATTATCAGAGGATACGATATCAAGAGAGGTGAAAAATAATAAATTATATTCAAAAAGACTTTTAACTAAAACGAACAGGGTGCCTAAATGGGGTGAGAGATTTATCAGTAAAAATGTCGTCAAAATTGTGGAAGAGAGTATCGTTGATCCTAAAGAGAAGACCCTGACAACATACACGAGAAATTTGGGTTATGCCAAAGTCATGGTATGTCTTGGTGTTGCAATGGTCAACATTTTGCTTCTCACGAATGTCGATCACGATTTCATTCCAATATCGTTATTTTCATGTCATCCAACGCGCTCAACGATCGTATTCATTTTTTCAATAAATTAAATAATCCACCCAGGGTGTATATCGGGTCGTACTATTTTCAGAGCGTTATCGAAAAAGTCGTGTACAAAGTATCCGACGAAAATCCCGAGTGGACTGTGGCTGTAAGATCGGCCTGGATCGATAGCCAAGTCTTTGGATTCAGTCGAGCAATTCAGGCTTTTGGAATGGATAGATTCAGGAAAAATTGTACCAAAATGTCCGGTGGATTCAATTACGTTCTTGCCCACATGTTTCCAGGAACTGCAGAGTACATGAGTCCCACTTTAGTCCAGATGGGATACGTAGATAAGGTCTGAAACGGTCCACATTTTTTGAACACTAATTGATTTCTTTTGAACAAATAATTCAGGGTAGTAATTGCGAAACGAAAATTTTCAATTCCTTAATTATTTCGATCTCAGATTCGCAATCAACGATCTAAAAATTTCCTATTCACTTCCCGGAATTTATTGTTTCTCTTTCACGAAACTTTAGAATAGTATAAAAAAATGATCCCCGAAAATTCACGAGACGTGAAATTTATCTCGGTGTGCATATTTTAGTCGGACCAACCATCCATAGCTAAGCTGACACATGCCGCCGAGGATATTCAGCATTCGTTCCATGATAAGGCTGAAAAGATGAAAGATGCTGCGAAAAAAGCTACAGATCTCGCTAAACAGAAGGCTGGACCAATTTATGCTTCTTGTCAGCCAAGTCAATCCTAATAGTATTTTTTATTTTTCTTAATCAAAACTTACGCATATTATAATACACGTTGAATACACGCTGCGTGAGACAAGTCTGCATTTCTGTTGCGTTAATATAATAATGGGAAAAAGATCATACCTAATATGCAAACGATTCCTGTACACAGATTCATGCAATATATCTATACGTATATTGTACAGATACAATTAGTTGGATATGAATAAATGTATATTGATAATTTAGAATTATTTAGATCATCCATCATCATTAGAAATATTTTCACCAAAACGGTTTGATTATATACGTAAATATGAAGTTATTTTCAAATAAATATATCGCCATACTCTTCAATGACATTTGATTTTCAGAATTGTGAACCTTTAACGTTTTTTGTTTAATACAGTGAGACGTTATGTATTTTAATTAGCATATATCGACGTGGTGAGTATTATAAAAGAAACCACGTTGAACAAATTTTGAAAACATGCGATATTTAGATCTCTCCTATCCGCCCAGAAAACACTTTTATATCGTAACATTAATTCGAGTTGCTCAGCTTGCTATATAGTTGAATTTTACTTGTGGTATGTGATTGGAATTCAATTCAACGTAATCTTGAAAAATTGAAAAAAAATAAAAAGTGAGTTACGTCTATTCGGATAAAAGATACGTAGCTCTGGACCATCTTCGATGAACACCCTGTACCCCTATATAATCGTACATATAATGATATATATATATGTATTCCTAAAAATATGAAATAATAATTATAGTAGAAGTTTGATCCAGGGATCGTATAGATTTAGGGAAACGATAGATTGCGGAGTGCCTATGGATTATTACTTTCTTTTTTTTTCTTTCACTTTTATTTTCAATCGGATGATTAAAGTGTCACGAATTTACGTAACGATTTCTTTAGTATGCATGTAATAGGTCTTTAATAATTAATATAAAATTGTACAAAGAAAGATAAACTTTAAAGAGATACTATTGTCTATGGATATTCCCAATGGGACTATTATCGATAAGTTAATTTAGAATATTGTTAGCTGGCTATTCCCGATCGTTTAACTATGTAATCATGTTATTAATAAGATTGAATAAATAAAAAAAAAAATAACGAACGAAATACCAATTATTATTTTTCTTTTAAAGTGGTAAAGATCCAAAGAAGAGAACCAGAGATCGATCGAATTGGGATAAAAAATCAGAATCGAAAATTTGCATGCTCGTTCCAATCCTTTATCGCTTGTTGAAACCCTCGTTTCAATTTACGTGAATGACTAGATCCCCATTTATTAAAAATCTTATATACTGTTGAACCATTCACTCAATTTCCTCGTCTATGATTTTAAATGATATCTTATAGAATTAGACGATTCCAATTTCGACCCTGGAACAGTATACACACAGGTCGTGGGTGTCCTCGGAGTGTTGCGATTATCGAACATTTTCTGACCATGGTTCCTTTTCAACGATGAATTTAACAATTTCCAAATTGAGTTGACGATGTAACTATTGGTTGATTAATAATTAAAACCTTACGGAAGAACCGTGAATTTTTTCAGAATTTTTAGTAACATTTAAAGTTGTCAAATATTTCACGGACGCCAACGACCCATGTATACCATTAGAAGATGAAAAGATTAGAAGCCGAAAAATAGTGTACGATTCTAGGATCAATCAAGGTGGTTACCGCATTTTTTTTTAGACGAACTTGGCATCATCAATTTTGAATAAAGGTAAGAAGTATTATTCGATCTATTAGACTTGACAGGAACACAAAAAGAAAAGAAAAAACGATAATTGCATGTGTAGGATGATGATAATAAGTATCAATATCTGACATAGATTGATCACACGTTGTTTGATTTCAGTAAAAATTCATTTCATATAAGATATAGTATAACGGACAATGGTGCATGTATGGAAATCCATATAATATAACATTACACGTAATAAAAATACTAATCAATAAATTAGAATAATTTTTCTTATTTTTTATCGTCCGACTTCGGTCGATTGATTATTCGTTGAACGTCAAATACTTATGCAACTTTTTCGCATCTACCATGGAAGAGTAGTTGGACACCTATAAACAGATGGACAAATTAATCATACATTCATAGAAATTATAATATTCTCAATGTTATAAAACAGTAAAAATTCGTTATGCACCGACAGACTGGATTATCACATTCGTCTGGAAATTTGAATGCAAACCCGCATGGGTCGAATTCTATGTATACAGGATAATCCAATGCCAACTTTCGATCTATACACGATTGAATGAAATTCCGAACCTTGGGTAAACTTAATGTAAAACTTTTCACGATATTTGCACATCCGATAATACGTGAATATAGCATTGCATGGTAATTCGGTACCGATAAATATTCTACATGGACACTTCGGAAGAATCGAAACTCATTATGGTACTACACGAACAATTATCACTGTTCAGATCCAATCCGAACCTCTGAGTCCATCTTGGTGTTTTTTATAAAATTTATCAAGGTGTCAAAAGGCTATGAAAACATCGAACGATTACTCCCTGGTATTCATCCATCGAACGCCTAAGTATTGCTTTAATTATTCCATCATTTTTCTGTCATCTTCGAATTGATTAGATATTTTGCAGAAAGAAATTTGAACTTCATAAACACAGATTTGAAATTCATATGTGCATGAAAAATGATTGCCGTTCGACTTGAACTTTTCATTCCACAAGTGGTTAAAGTCGATTTTCAATTTCTGAATGACAACCAAAATTCTGAACACATTTGAAAGTATTTTCGGTAATTACATCATACATTGACCGTATACGGCGACGAAGAATACCTTGAAAAATCCTCATTTTATCTCTCCTTCAATAACTGGTTCCGATTCGCGATTCATGCTCAACTATGTACTTGGATATGCAGATTTCATAGGATTAGGATAGAATTTCATCCGATTAGAAAGAAAAAAGAAAAAAAAAAAACTTCTTTTCGAGTTGAACTTCGATAATGACTGAAATTTTCCTCTTCAAGTTATCAATTTCCTATCCACGAGTTTTCCAACCGTTCGAAATATATTTGCAAATAAAATTCGTATACTTACGTTGTCCACAACTTTGAGCACATTCCAGCATGCCGGGGTTAGTATAGGTCAATCTATTGTTACCACCGAGGTCACCACAGACCGGATTATATTCCGGTGTAGTTGGACACGGGCAGTTGGTAGGCGCCGTAGGCGCCGTGACCGCGCTGGTCGTTTGGGATGATACGGTAGTCGTCCTCGCGGTTGAGATTGTCGGCGTACCGTCTGGACCCATTTCCCACCAGTTCTGCTGCGCCGATGCCTGATGCAAAAGGCATGCTAGATCGAAAAATGAATTAAAAATCAATGATTAAATAGTTTTAGAAACAAATTCGAAATACGACGATTTTCGACGCTTCTAGCTGACCAATGAATCAAACTGCATTGCTTTGGGTCTCAGAAATTAGGAAATAAGTACAAAATCGATCTATCAGTTATCGGTTTTGATAACATTTGTCGAATTCGACCTTACCGCTTATGAAGAGAACACACGTTGCTAGTTTCATAATTGAAAGACGTGATAACTCGGATTTATTTATTTATATCAAATAATGTAATTAATACTGTTCTTATATAGCCTCGTCTCGATCACTTTATGATTCGAAGCAAACTGCGCCGTGTTGGATATCCTCAAGCTTTATATACTTGGCGTACACATAGCCCCGGGATGTCTTGGCAACCGCGTTCACGGTCGATTATTTCTCTGTATGTGGAATACCGGCTTTTATTTTCATATCTGTGAGGTCAGGCGTAGATATGTATACGTAGTTTCCAATGAATATGGGTATTCGGTATTGATGTAATACTTGTTAATATTTTCCTTGTCAGATGTCTGGAAGTCTGTTCTCCTTTTCATTTTTATTATTATAGAAATTTTCACACTACCCGGTGATAATCATGTAAATATACCACTCTAATTGTTGTCAGAACCACAATTATCTTCTGTCCACGAAAACATGACGATAATCGACACAGTCACTTACCAAGTCTCAGAGTCTCGGAGAAATCCAACCGATAACACTTGGCTTGATTACTTGTTTTTCCTGTTCCATGTTTCTATCGGAAGTAGATAAATAAAATGGGATTCATTAACGATGGATTAATACATGGAACATTCCACATTTCCACCTGTACCTAAGGTGCCTTAAAGACCACAAAGAAACAGGAATAACTAATTTTCTTCTAATATTCGAACAGAATTTTTTTGATTTCGATGATTTCGTTGATAATATATTCTGAAGCATTTGGTACAAAAATTTGTAATTCCTGTCGGAGAAATGAGTACCAAGAAGCACCGTGTATAAAACCGCGTGTAACTTTCACGGAACAGTATAGGAAACGTTTGGAAAATATCAGTTGATATTAAAAAGTTGGTTTTTTTTTTTCGAAGAACAGGAAGGACCTTCGATTTTATTGACATATTTGTCTACACAATATTCCTCGATAGACAAATATCCCAAGATCTTGTGGGGAATTACCCATACATCAGAAGTTACAAGTAAGTATATCAACTCCAGAGCAAGTCGAAAATCAATCAAATATAATTCGATTAAAAGTTCAAGAGATGCTAATTCACAGACGTTCTGGAAACGTCTGATAAATGTTCAAATAATAGGATTCTCATTGTAAATGCGAAAGTTATAATTATTCTAATCACTTAGACACTCGACGAACTGATACCTGTTCAGTAACTAGATTCATATTTCAGATCTAAATTAATTCAAATTTAAATTCGAATACGAGTCAATGGACCCACTTACCCAATTATACTAAAATTTACATACAGAAGTATTTCACCATAGTCAGTTTATTGCACCATATACTTATGCAATTTCTGCCTAATCAGTCGTCGGAGTATCAGAATCACGACGACTTTCCTCATTCGATGATTTACCATCGATTCTTTTTTCAGACGTTGTTGCTAAAATCGAATGTTAGTCAAATTTTGTTATAGTCATATCGAATTTTGTATTTTTTTCAATAGTGTCGTCTGCAACAACAACTTTTCAAATTTTGTCAATAATTTTATGCTATTTGCTCAGATCACATGTACATATATTTGCAAGAATTTGTTATTTCTCTTTCTAGTTTCCTAACATTAGCTTGAAGATAGAAAAACTGATAAGATTTGTTCGACCTGTTTCAATTTGGATAGCTACTGTTATCAGTAGCTAATGATAAATTTAGTAACTTATCAAAGAAATGAGTTTGCACTTTCTCCATAACTTCCAACTATCGTTGGCTCCATAGTGGCGATGCATACATCAAGGTAGATCCTCATAAACTTCCGAATATATTGTTATTTATATTCCACTTACATTAAGATTTTTTTCTTTTTTTTTTTCTTCATTTATTGAAATAGAGTCAGATACTGGTTGAGCTTGTTCTATTGCTTCAACAGCAGCCTTGCCGTACACTGAACATTGCGTGAAAGGTATACCTAACAATATAAATATATAAAATATTGAATGGAACTATTATATTAATTATAAAATTTGGTGAGTTATTTTTATGCCCATGACCTCGTTCTTTTGCGAACGAAATAACTTCTGTTTCATCAATGCTTAATCCCAATTTATTATCACGTAAATATTCTAAAAGTCGACTTAGGATCTTGTACATTATTCTTATTGAAATGGCTAACAATAAGCTTACAATATTCAGAAGAAAGCAAAAATAACAGACCCCAATATTTCTGTACTTTTATTGTCATGTCCGTATATGGTCTACGATCTTGTGTAGGATCTTATGAAAATTTCCTGCTATTCCTGCGATTGAAATAAATTCATTTTTATCATGATTCAAAAATAAGATTTCATTAAAGTATTTTATTTAAATTTTCTCGCGTATCTATTTGAACTTTTGTGTGTCAGATTTTCAATAGAATATTTTCACCGATGACAAAAAAAGAGAAAATTCTTTGACATGAGGTCAGACATTCTGATAGCTAATCCGTTTTAAATAAAGATTGCAATCATTCTAAATTCGAAAGAATGCATTCACTTCTATGCACTTCTTATTCGGGAAATTCAGCGGTTACTGACACATCATATTGCATAGTGATTAGTGAGTAGCACCGCGGACAGCTCGGAAGTAGCAGTCACGTAGGCTCGGGGATTTTTAACGACGACCAACCTGATTGTGAAGTCCCAAAGTTACACGTCATACGTTGTACTTCGATCGTTAGCACGAGATCAAATACCTACGTGAGGGGATTCCACAGTTTTACCCATACGTGGTTAAATGTGAGCCACTTTTCATTAGCACCTTTTCATTCAAAGACAATCCCGATCTTTGTCAGAGTTGAAGCGGCATTCGCTTATGTGACATTGGTTCTAATTGCTAATCATAAGCTTTGATAATTATGTACGCTAAATTAGCATTCAGGAATTCATTCAACTTCTATTTATATATTCGGTCGGATTCTGCAGCTACTGCTTCTTCTCGTATAAGAGCTGCGGATAGAAACCCAACCAGGTCGTGTCCGAAGCTGCGTACATTGATAAGAAACCGGAGCATTAAGGCATTATATATAATTTCAAAAAATTGAAAATTTCTGCAAAAATCGTCACGTCACGACGTCCGTAAAGCTGGGACCACCAAATTGAATTTTCGAAAAAAAACCTGTTCCATAATTAAGGACTCTTTAAAGGCTATTTATTAAGTGCTCCAACCCCGATTTTACGGCTGCACCCCTTTAAGCGGAACTGGTGGCGGTCCCAAGTTTAGATAAAGCGGGGACTACCACATCGAAAAAAAATTAGAATATGAAATAGTTTTTTACGTAGGATCTAACGGCTCTTTAAAGGCTCTCGAAAAACGTGTAGTATAATTTTCCGGCTCCTTCCCTTATCCCGAAAACCACCCCGACACGTAGACCGCCGACGAATTATAAACAAAAAGAAATTCTTTTTGAAAAATTCTTTTTGAAATTTTTTTGGAAAATCCCACGACACGTTTTCCGAGAGCCTTTAAAGAGCCGTTAAATCCTACGTAAAAAACTATTTTATTTTCTAATTTTTTTCTGATGTGGTAGTCCCCGCTTTATCTAAACTTGGGACCGCCACCAGTTCCGATTAAAGGGGTGCAGCCGTAAAATCGGGGTTGGAGCACTTAATAAATAGCCTTTAAAGAGCCCTTAATTATGGAACAGGTTTTTTTTTCGAAAATTTAATTTGGTGGTCCCAGCTTCACGGACGTCACGTCACGGCATCTTCAAAAATTCGTAACTTGAAAATGAAATGAATTTCCGAAAGCCGCTATTTACATCTCGTACCGCGATATATGTAAGTGAATTGAAATTTGACAGTACTATTTGTTCGGTACGATCCGAAAGCACTATAGCTGGTAGTTATATGAACGCGTCTTGATGAAGAAGCTTTGAAGTGTAATACGCAATTAAACCTAGGAGTCTTATGTTAACTTCTCTTCTCTGCGTTATTCTCCGTGTCGGGAACAAAGTCTTATATTAAAATGACTTTCTGCATAACTGAACCTCATCATTGCATTCATTCAAATATACATTTAGCAAGCAGAAATTGCGCGCTATACTGGAGAAGAATAAACTCGATAGTTGGCATACGTGTTTCAATTAATTTATAGCCATGAACTGCGAGGCGACAGTGTCAAGTACGTAGTTCGAGATTTTGTGCGCATATTTTCTCTCACATCTATGATACTACAGTCCCATACAAAACTAGTTGATCCAGTCAGTCGGATGCCCGAAATTTGTCACTTTTTGCAAATTATTTCATACAATAGAATCCATGCTCACTAGGGTGACAACTTTCTTACCTCAAATTCCGAATTTCCCATCTCACCCAAAAATTCCATGGTTTTAAATATTTTAGTAAGCTTTCCACATGTTGAAAATGATTTTTGAGCGACCTCTAAATATTAATTTTGGGGTGGGAACGAAAATTGAGAATCTGAGGTCAAAACGTTGTCAGCTTAATGCTCGCCTGTTGCATACGGCACCTTCAACCATAGGTGAACCAAATTCCTACTCAATTTTATGCCTGATTGTATACATGCGAATATTTCCAGGACTATAGACGTAGATCATCTACCATCTTCCTTGCCAATTCTTGTTACCGGTTGTTCTGCGAATATAATCATCAGTTTTGGTAGCGAGAATAGTTATGAAATTGTCTGGTCGCCTGAGATTAAAACGCGGGCCAACATTTGTCCGATCAGATTCCGACGCCGATGGCTAAATTGCGACTTATTGTTAGACTGGGTGTGACTTGAGGTCAAAGAGTAGCGAATTGGAATTTATTTCCATCAGATACTCCGAGGATTCTTATTCCTCGTCTAGTTCTGCAGATGACTATGAAATGAGCAGAGAAAAAAATATGACGTGGATAAACGTAGTTCTGAGAAACATAACGCTATTTCTATGTTACCGCCGCATCTGTCGTTCGCCAATCGATTCAGAGAAACCGCGAGTGTATTAGCCATGAAATTAAAGACCAGGTTTATCTCCTCGCCTGCGACGTTCTTTCCTCATCATTCTAATGTAATCCAGTAACGAAGTGATTTACGACTTCTATCGGAGTATTAAACACTTCCTCGTCTGGAAATTGAATGTTTCGATTCAGACTTTTTTCATTCATATATGCTGGACAAAATCTACGATTTCTTCTTTTATTCAGTCGTTTCTGCAAGCTGTCGTCTCTAAAGTATAAGCAGATTACAGATATTACGCTATTTAGCTGTATAGCTGTATTAGCTGATTTCCATTTTCCATTTTCCTTTTTGAGTTTCGATTCAATTTTGGTTCGTAGATAAATTATTGCAATTTTTGTAGGCTAGCATAGGTCCTACATCGTCCTGCAGTGTAAAGATTTTCTTGCATAAAATCGCGAGATCTTTGCTGATGAGACGTTGTCGTATAAATTTGCACGAAAACGAAGTATACAGTTACATATTTCGGGTCTAATATTTTAGCGCATAGTCGACTGGACTCTAGATCGCCGTTAGTTTTCCAGCTGCACTTTACTTATAAATAGACTTTATTATACCGCCCAAAACGCGGTGGCGTATAAGACTATTCGAAGAACATGTATTCTAAATCAAAACGCCTCGGGGCACGTCTCACCATCGATGCCTTACATACGAACGTATTTGGTGCAACTTTGATGAACGTAATGCGATAGCGACCAAGTCTGAAAACTAAGCTTTATCAGAGTTGAATTATAAGGACGAATTAATCAACTAATAGTTGTATGATATAATAAATGACAAGTTTATTGATCTCTCATAATATAACCGGAGGATTGACAATAGAAGATGACTTGGTCCAGTACGTTTAGGTAACTAATGGTATAGAAGTATGTTTTAATCCGTTCAAAAGGAACAACGGTAAAGGCAAGGACTGATGACGTAATTGAACATTTACTGACTGTGAGTGGCATAAGGAATTAAGGACGATTGTGTTTCTATGCCTCTACGATCACAGAGGTGATTTATAATCAAGATAGATAGAGAGTGTGAGCAATCGCTGTCGGTTCTTTGAGGGCAATGGGGATACGTATCAACTTGGAGTCGAGATTTCTTGAAATTATCTTAAGGTACCACACGGAGGCTGGCATGCTGACTTAGCGGAGGCAGACTGGGGTCCCAAATAGATTCTTCTGTGCCGTCAGTCCGCCAGTATTCACCAGCGACTGCTCACTCTTTCGAGCTACGCCCACGGGTTTAGAGATAATAACGCCAAACTATAGAAGATAATGAAAGAATACGTAAAATTGTGAAATGCCTAACCAGTGAAAACGCGATCTGCACGCTTGACGGATGTTGAGTCTTTCACTTAATCGGTTGAAAATAAACGTCGATAGTTATTGATGATTTACTCGAATATAGACAAAATAAAAGATCCAAGATTCGAGTGGAGGATAAATGGGAATCTTCGATTGTGATTTTCACTGCATTATTCACGGTGTCTCTTCCTCCTAATCTATTAATCCGAGGTGTGATATTCACGAGGCAATCAAAATATGGATCGTCAAGCGGATGATTTATAGTCAGTATTCGAAGTAAAATTCTGCACTCCGTCAACGCGAGAGGATAAATTAAACGAGATCGATTAAAAATCAATAAATATGGACTCGAAGCTATTATTTTTAATTACGTTGCCGCTCTTCGTCTACGCAGCGAGCATGAGCAGAGATATCTGCAGTTCGAATACATTGGCGGTGTACAAATTGCGCATGGATACGCACTGGTCAAAGGAAGCATTCCCTAAGCAGTATCCACTGTTTCGGCCACCTGCTCAATTCTCCCGTTTGTTGGGTAAATAAATATTGAATTATTGCTTCAACTGCTTATTTCATCCCATTGTCAAATTTCCAAGACTAGTTTCGTTGGGAAATTTAAATAAATCATTACCTTGTGAGATTTTGTAATTATGCATATGGAGTGTTTTACGTGAAACGGACCGGTTTGGGGAAAAAAGAAAAGAAATAAAAAACTTCATCACTGTTTTATCCCACTTCGGAGTAATTTTGGTAAAAATTTCAAGGCAATTCGTAGGACCCTTGAAGTAGAAAAAAAAAATGGAATCACATATTTACAAAATTCTACATGCTTAAAAATTTCAAAAATAATTCGAGTGCCCCATATTTTAAAAGAGCTAATTTATGCGCGTGAAACGCACTATAGGAAGTTATCATTTCGGTCATGCATAGTTGAGATACGTGAAGTTGAAAATGTGCCGAATTGAATTTTCAGTATTGTATCTACCGATTATTTTCATGCTCTATGTATATTGGAAGCATCTCATGTAGTGACAAGGAATCTTTAAAAATCGGTCTGTTTCCTTAATTCGATTGCATTTCTGACATCTTCTCCAATAAAGAAATCGCGGTACAGTTTGCGGCCCGAAAGATATGACTCTAACCAGGTACGTGAAAATGTTCTAAAGGTTTGTAAGCTTTACAATATGCAGTAGAATCTGAATACCCTAATCACTCGCGACATCATTAAGCTATACAATCGACAGAAGGCATCGAAAAGACCAGCCTCCCATACTGCGAGTACATAGAATATAGTTTATCCATGACGTAAATTTAGATCGTTCTTTAGAAACTAAATCGTATGTAATAAATCATGAAAATGCTTGACTGTAGTATTTATAAGACTGAATTGAAAATAGGTTTTGAGATTCAACGAGGCATTGCGCGTGTCTGCCTATTAGGCATATCAAGCACGTTAGAAATTTTGGGATTGCAGTATACAGGCACCTGCAGACGTCTATTCATCTAGTTATAAAGATAAGATAATGTCATGGAAAGACGTATCGCTACATATCTCGGGCAATTTTTTATTACGTCATTAAGTTTCTCGTCGTTAGAATAATTCAGCTTTGCGATGCCTAGCCTGAACGCACTCGCGTAATATAATGACTCATGATTCTTATCTATCTAACTAAGTTTGCTGCTCATTCTAAACATTTTCACATAGAATGCACTACCATAAGAAGCAACATTGGAATACCGTATAAAACCAGTATCTCCTCTACTTAATCTGCTTCCGCAAACCTTCTCGTCATTTGCGATATCGTCCGAAAGCAGATCCCTAAATTTCGCAAAAGATAATAGCGGTCGAAGTTTATGGCGCATCGTGGATTCCGCTTCTGAACAATATGCATTGCAGCACACACCTCAGTCTAGTATCACTTAATCATTTACTGGGACGGCTACTATCATCGGCTGCGGTGTGCTTGCTTACAAAAGGACCAACGGTGCTGGATTATGTTGCAGAGAAGAGAAAATAAATCTGGAGAAGGCAGACTCCCTGCGACGCCTACTGCATGCAATAATTTATCCATCCTTGAAGATTACATTGCGTACGATGTTGACTATAAATTCGAGAAATCTTGTGGTGAAATTTCGTAAAAAATGTAGTAATTTCCGTGGGGGTCCTGCGACACCGCGGTGTAGATCCTCTGACATCAAAGAATTAGATATCTTCTTGTAAATGGACATCATAGCTGAAATCTATTTTTGGTTACATTTGAGGATGATAAATCGCGGTTCGCCTTGAATCTGACGTCTAGTCCGAAATAATAAATGTCTTTATTACGCGTGTAATTTAGGCGAAACATTCATAGCCAGAGTCCGCTTGGGTCAATAGCACATCTAGCTGTATAATATCACCACTTTTTTCTTACTTCATGATCAAAACTCAACAGACATCCAGTGGTACATGGATTCTATAAAGCATCCGATAACCAGCCAAAGGAAGGGAGAGAGAGAAAACAGACGTCTAATTCTTGCGTTCAAATTCGGCCGTTTAATGCCTGGACTATACCATGCTAATGTATTAGATGTAATCCGCAATTTGCGCACTAAATATTTTGCTGTAAATCTCCGTATATTATGCCTGGGTATATCTGTGCGAATACTGATTATACAGGAATGGTACACAACTCGTCATACATCTTGTGGCGTAGTGGGAGTGTGGTTACACCAGGAATTCGTGCGGTGGCGGAAAAAGGTACAGGGGAACTTCTAGAGCAGAAAAAAGGCGTTCGAGATGTTTTTTCAACACCAGCTATCGTCCAAGGTGTTGGATCGGCGGAGACGGTCTTCTACTCGGACGGAAGACATACATTGGTAAGCATTTCAAAAGCTTTATTTAATGATTACCATATCGGAAAGTGAAAAAAATTATTGAAGATTTGCATATCAGGTTCATGATACAGGCGCCTACCGCATCACATATCCGTACACCGATATTAGGGTGGGCTTTTAATACTAATATTCAGAGATTGCCAATCGCTATTTTTTATTTTTTTATTTCAAATGCATCGGATATTTTCTTGGGCCACTCTTCGATTTGTATATCTCAAGAACTGATCCACTTAGAAAGATTCTGCAAAGCTACTTATGTTCAAAATTGATCGCTCTACAAAAAAGGTCTCTTGGCCTTTTTCGATGAAGCTGACCGTTTCCAAGTTATTCTGGCCAGTTTGGTTATTTAATCAACAGATTAACTTGAGAGCCGTTCGATCCATCGAAAAAGATCAAGATACCTTTTTTGTTAAGCGTTCAATTTTGAGCCAAAGTAACCCTGCAGGATTTTTCTAAGTAGATTAGTTCATGAGATATAGAAAACGAAAAGTGCCACGAGAACATTTCCCATGTACTTTAAATGGAAAGTATAAAAAATAGCGATGATGGGTTTTTTCGAGCGCTGAGAGTGCCTTAAAAAAATAGTTAATTTATTTGCCCACGTTAGTATACAGGGTGACCCGTTTTTCTTTATTAATGCAAGATATTGTATCTAGAAAAAAACATTTTTAAATCGTTATCGAAGGTTTCAGTGATATCGAAAATCGTCCCATCGCCAGACTGGTTCGTTGGATTAGACAGCTACCAACTTTGTTCGAAGGGATACTGGGTGAACAACGTCTCTATTCATGTAGGTGATTTTAAATGAAAAACGTGAATTTCTCCACTCGCTTGAACCAGTTCAATTTAATGTTTAGATATTTATACGTTTCTTTCCGAATCATCTTACGACGGAACATGAACCACCTCAAAAGTTTGTAAACCTATGTGAAGCGTTGTATTATAGGTATACAGTTTCGACCATTTCATTCCGCTTTTGAATGTAGGCGGATTTCTTTTTTACCATTTTTTATTGTGACATTCAGAGAACCGTGCGAAGTGGCGATAACGTGTATTCGTGGCGGAATAGGGTGGAATTATTATTTAACCCTAGTCAGGTACCCCGGAGCTCCTCAACCCGCCATTTTTTTTGGAAACATTGCTATTTCGTACTTTTGACACATTTTAAAGTGTTCCAATGAACTTTTTACCCCTTAAAGCATCTAATTCCTATTTTATGAATACGAATCACTTCATTAGAGATTAACTTCGTCATGAGGGTCCTCGGGAGGAGTACCCGCCTAGGGTTAACTTGAGATTTTTCATATCAACAGGCTGGACCATTTGATGCTGGTACCGATGATGGCTTTACATTTACTGCACCAAACTGGGCTACAGACCCGATATCCCCGGTAACTTCCATCACGTCACAAAAACCCTCGCACCCTGCGAATAGCTTCTACTATCCAGAGCTTAAAGTGCTACCGCCCCTGGTCACTTTTCATTTTGTTAAGGTTCGTAGAGAAAACTCGTTCATAAAAACTAATAGACTCGTATGCACAATAAAAGATTGCAGTCTTTCTAGTATTGGAATTATTTATATATATACTTAATTACTTTAGAGAGTATGATTTTTGGACTGTGATAAACTTTGAACGAAACCTTTTCGAACCTCTAGTAGGTTCGTGAACAAATATAAACAATTTGTAATACTCGAAATAAATAGTTCCCTCGGATAGCTCATTTTTTTTGACGGTGAAATCTTTTAAGCACGCGTTCACGAAGAGAAACCTAATTTACTGACAAATCGTCGCTTTCAAATCCAAGTAACTTTACTGTATCTACTATACTTTCAAAATATCGCAGTAGAATAATTTATGAGACTAGAGCACCGTTGTCTAATATAGGCTCTATCCTTTCAGGAACGAGTTTATAGAGCTACGGATAGTATCAAAGGGACGAAACGGAGGCGAACCAAATTCCCTAAAACCAATACCGTTGTTGTACCTTTGCCAAAAGTTGCCAATGTAACTTCTTCGATCGATGGTTCTCTCCACAAAACACCACACGCTAAACGTCTGCATAGAAAATCCGCACGTAAGATGACATGAGTCTTCGTTTTACTATCAATGATCTATGGTGTTATACATATATGATTTGCAATGACACAAAAGTCACTATTCCATATCAGAACTTAGAACGTTATACAAAGGTCGAAAAATCTACTCCCTCAATAAATTATAATGTGGATAGATTTTTGGAAATAATGCATACGTCATAGTTTATTCTTTTTTATATTTCCTTTCAGGCCGAGCTCTTGGCTGTGTTATGGGCTCTTGGACCTCGTGGTCAGCTTGCAGTGCTTCGTGTGGGGTAGGCTATGAGATGCGAACCAGAAAGATGCTGAAACCATCCAAGCTAGGTGGTTCTTGTTTGAAAATAACTAACCAGAAGCGCTGGTGTGGTGCACAAACGAAGTGTATCGATCAGTTCTTCAATTGGGAATAATTGAGTTGCTGCATTGAATGATTCGGATTACCTGGGAAACATCAATCGATATGGACTGTCCATGAATTACGTAGATTATTTTTCCGACCCAAATATCGACCAATAGAATTGCACCATTCGACGTCACGTGGTACAACCTACATGGTATTATACTGATAATTTTTTGAAAATTTTCTCTGGTAGTTGCTATATATAAAAAACAAAACATGATCCAGTCAAATTAACCACACGTCAAACTGACAGGTTGAATTCAATTGTGAAAATTGGAGATTTTGCATGAAAATGAGTCGATTTGGAGTTTGTTAACTGTACATTTCGTCTCATGGTGCAATTCCACGGGCCGACACTTGGGACGGAAAAATAATCAAACGAATACCACACGAGCTTCAAAATTATCTGGCATTTCCCTCAAGGTTCCCTGCAAACAAATAAAATCGTCAAGCCTTTCAGGAAAAATCACTCGCGCTTCGCGCTCGTGATTTTTTAACCTGAAAAACTTGACTCCTTCATTTGTTTGCAACGAACCTATCGGGAAATACCCGATAACCCCGAAGCTCTTGTGGTATTATAAGTGAATATTCTCTTTGAACGTCATAATTTTCGTTTTACGCATCATTCGAAATATGCATCTCCAAATCGCAAATTTTTCAATTTCGTTTAATTTCAAAAATTATTTTGTATGCATCACGATAAGTATATTCAATTATATTGATTGATTTATGTGAATCAATTGACCCCAGAAAATTATACTGTGTTAAATGCAGCCTTTGAATGGTGTTCAAGTTGAAATTTTTGAACGTGATAGCGTAACGATTATTTAGTTGTAGAAAATGCTGAAAGACCGAGAAAACTTTATATTACCTAAAATGACTCGAAGAAAACAATAAAAATAAAATTAAACAGCTGCACCCATACTGGTATACATAATATGAGAAAATTTATTCCTGCAGCATCGATACAATATTATTCATTATCAAATTTATACATAATTTGTAATTGTTTCTTGATAATAAAGATGTGCCAATTGCAATTGATCAATTCTCTTCCCAACTAACCCTAGGTCAATATCTCTACTTGCGGTATCATGGTCAGAAATGGTATCACCATCTCGCAGTCAGATTAAGGGATCATCTCAGTGCGACCGCCCGAAAAATCGCTGATTTTTTTTTTCATGGTTAGGGTATCCTAATCGGTCTGGGTTTTTTTTTAATAAATTAAAGCAGCGATGAAGAATACAAAATGATTTTTGTTGCAGTGATTTTTAAGTTTTTTATTATTGTTATTAATTATCAAAAATGTTGTGAAAAAAAAAACGGTGTCCGCTGCCGAGAGAAAAGTTTTCAAGCTATCGATTTCAAACTTCTACAGAACATTTTTCTTGTCATTCTCTATCGTCCTATGGAAGCTTTTTTTTTTTTAATTTTTTTTGACAAAATGGCGGCGATTTGAACAAAAAGTAGTGAATTTGGCCTTTTTTTTCGACAGTTTTTCGAGAAAAAAAAATAGGAAGTTTTTTTTTAAAAAAAAAAATAGAGAATGACAAGAAGAATGTTCTGTAGAAGTTTGAAATCGATAGCTTGAAAACTCTTCTCTCGGCAGCGGACACCGTTGTTTTTTTCACAACATTTTTGATAATTAATAACAATAATAAAAAACTAAAAAATCACTGCAACAAAAATCATTTTGTATTCTTCATCGCTGCTTTAATTTATTAAAAAAAAACCCAAACCGATTAGGATATCCTAACCATGAAAAAAAAAATCGCGAAAATCAGTGATTTTTCGGGCGGTCACACTGAGATGATCCCTTAATGAAATACTTTTGCTGCCAACGTCGGCATGCCTCGTCGTATGCAACTCGAACCACGTAAATGGCATGCGGGTTGCATACGGCAAGGCGAACCGATGCCTGCGACAAAAGTAGTTTACAGATTCGTCCGCAAGACAACAGTACGATTTGTCGCCCGGTTGGGATCAACACTGACCTAGGATAATAGCACCTGTTGTGGGGTCAGTGGCCATTATGGCGTCACAGAGTACGCATGGAAGTTACGTTAATGAGAGACGGATGAACGTGGAGACATTGTCGCAAAATAGGATATGTACGAGGGGAAAATAAGTTGAGCCTGGATTGACACATCAATTTTTTAGTTCGAATTAATTCGCATTAATCTTTTCAATCTATTTTAATTCTTGTAATTCGAATTATTACCTGTTGATTCAGAATAATTTTTATTAATTCTTTGCTTAATTACAAATGCTATAGATAAGTTTCAGTGTACCGATACTGTTACAATAAATACCCGAATATATCAATTGTGTGGTAATTTTTTACTCCTCCCTCCTTCAGACTCTTCGTTTTAGGAACTATAGGGAATTAGAACTCATGCGTTTTTAGCAACCTGAAAATTTCGACACACCTCTCGCTTCAGATGTTCCGCTGATATCAAGAGCATTTTCTGATTCAAAATTTTTGTAACTCTAAATAATGCTAGTATAGATATGAAGAAATAATAGATACAAAACATCAGATGAGTGAGCTAGAATAGGTTGGAGTAAGTAAGTTAGAATAAGTAAGAGGGAAAATAAAGCAAAGCAGATTGAGAAGAGACAAGGAGAACGAGACAGCACAAAGAGTGGAAGTAGCAGGAAATATCGTACTATTTTCATGGCGAAAATCGGGGCGCCTAATTGTATGCAACCCGCACGCCGTTCGTGTAAGACAAATAAAATGAAAATAAACACTAAAAACAAGAATGAAATTAAATGAAACTAAATAGAACTAACCATCCCAACATTATAATAATAAATGATCGATTATTAATAATAATTATAATAATGATGATTAATAAATAGGAGAGATAGAGAGAGAAAGAGAAATGCATTTTATTATCGCCCTGGGATATGAAATCCCCTAAGGACGTGGAAAAAAAAACAGAGAACAAAGTACAAAAGCAAGAAAAATCAAAAATCAATACAGAAAAATAACAGTAAATAAATACAAAAACATAATTCGGAAAACCAACTGGAAAAAATCATATAAGAATTACAGTAACAATATCAGAGACATGTATGAATAAGCGTATGCATGGCTGAATAAATGCACATATCCTTTTTTGGCACACCTCCTCGGGTCAGATGTTCCCCTGATACCAGGAGCAGAAATTTTGCGAGTTAAAATCCTTCTAACTCCGAAAAATGCTAGTATTAATCAATCATAGGTATAGAGAGGCATAGAGAGACGTATGCATGAATGAATGAATACACATAGCCGATTTCGGCACACCTCCTTGGGTCAGATGTTCTCCTGATACCAGGAGTAGAAATTTTGCGAGTTAAAATCCATCTAACTCCGGAAAATGCTAGTAATAATTAAGTATAGGTATAGAGAGGCATAGAGAGACGTATGCATGAATGAATCAATACACATGTCCTTTTTCGGCACACCTCCTCGGGTCAGATGTTCTCCTGATACCAGGAGCAAAAATTTTGCGAGTTAAAATCCTTCTAACTCCGAAAAATGCTAGTATTAATCAATCATAGGTATAGAGAGGCATAGAGAGACGTATGCATGAATGAATCAACACACATAGCCTTTTTCGGCACACCTCCTCGGTTCAGATGTTCTCCTGATACCAGGAGCAAAAATTTTGCGAGTTAAAATCCTTCTAACTCCGAAAAATGCTAGTAATAATTAAGTATAGGTATAGAGAGGCATAGAGAGACGTATGCATGAATGAATCAACACACATAGCCTTTTTCGGCACACCTCCTCGGTTCAGATGTTCTCCTGATACCAGGAGCAGAAATTTTGCGAGTTAAAATCCTTCTAACTTCGGAAAACGCTAGTATAAATGGATAAACATATAGAGTCGTGTATGAAGACACGTATGCATGTCTATATCTATGCCTACCGCTTAATTGATACCTAACATAGCGAGTTATAACGAGGGGAAAGTGGATAATAACGAACAATTAATTATGTATTATCGTATCTGGAAATTTATTGTTGCAATTGATACATTATTACTTATTGTCAAAATTGTGTGGAATTCGTATATATTTCTAAAAAAAATATGCATTTATATCACAATTCATCAAGCCTCTTTAATTGCTCCCTGGCATATCAGTTATCATAAAATAAACTACATTCGTCGTACAATGATATAGCTACTACCTAATATAACAAATTTCACAATATCTCTGTTCACAAAGTCTCTGTATATATTCGCTTATTGCAATGGGAACCCGGAACAGAATCCTCACTGGATGAAAATATTTGGGTTCTGATCGAAGATTCCGACTGTAACAGAAAGACGAGTGTTATAATATCACAAGCATTCATGAATTATTAAATGAACTAGACAGGACAAATGCATGGGCTATCTTTGCCGCAAATATCCATGCTCCATACTATATGCAACTGAAAGTAAGTTCAGAACTGGTATGCGAGTTGCATACATTCGGGCGTGACCTGCGTTTTCTTGACTGTATGTTCTTTTTATGATTACTCCTTTTCATTTTTTTTTTATATTTGTTTCCTATTGTTTGTTTCTATGATTGAATTGTTTATCCTTATTTCCGTATGCGGAAGTCTGACTCCGGACATGACGTAATGAAATGAAATTGAAAATGTTCATTTATTACTTGGATTGGTTTCTCCAGTGGAAGGTAACTCTAAGTAACCCAGTCAAGTTGACGATGTAACATCATATGAGCAAAGCTAGGGGTAGGTACTTAGAAATTAGGTATTACAAGACATAAAAAAAAAATTTGGCAAATCAACGATGTTTCATTCCTCTGAATGAATTGTAAAATCATACATAATGAAAGTTCAGTGAAATTTCATTCACCCAGAATCCAACCATGATCTATATCCAACCGGGAAATAACTAAAATATTCAAATGTTATAACCGTGGGTATTGCGGTCTAATCATGGTGACGGTAAATTGGGTTGATCTTCCAGCGTGTCTGGGAATTCAACAATTTATATGAACTGTCTGTGTTATATTTGCCACGTAATCGAGGATTTCATATTCTTGAGGTGAAGTATGTACATTCAAAATCACATAAATTGCATGTTTTTTTAGAAACTCATGAGATTGAACTTTTTGCTAGTGACTCCTTTTATAGAGTAAATATATTTTGAATACAGGCGCGATACGGTTCAAGTTTGTCAACGTAATATTATTTATTACTCTCAGTTTTGAACAAGTAACTGTTCACAATTTCCGAGAGGTTTGCGTACTGGCTTTCACTATTCACAAAGCACAATGAATGATTTTTAACCTTATGAGGCAGATTTGTAACGCGCCCACAGCTCCTAATACAAGTGCTTCGAGGAAAGAAAATTTCGAGGATCTGAATCAAATTACAAACTCTGAGTCTCGATAGCTTGCAGTATCGATTTCGAATCATCGTTAATACTATCGTATAACGAAATTGTATCTTGATAGTAGGTCGACTTTGTGCATTAGAGAAAGTGAAGTATCCTTTGATTTAGTAATAAATTGTGATCGCGATTCTTAGTTCTGTATCCCGTAATTATCCTGATATATCTTGCATACATTTTTTTAACTTATTAAAATCAGAGTCAACTCTCTCGTATTCATACTTATTCAGTTTCTCAATATCGAAATCAATCTTTACATATTTCTGATTATATACAGAAAACTAGGGATCTATGCCTATGCTGTCGGACAGAGAGCATATCGCAAGGATAATTCACAGGACAATTATGTATGAAAGATATCCTGTGTATTGGAATGCGATTCCGAAGAAACTGAATTAGATTCGATAATATTAGTCCAGCTCGGTTGGATCGGAAACGATCGAAGCACTAGGTAATTTGTGTCCAAATGACTTGCTAGAGCATTTTATACTTGGGAAAATTGACCTAACGTTTCTTGTCGACGTTTCGCAGCTCGAGTGGCTATTCATGACGATTTGCCCGTTCTTTTATACAACAGTTAGCGCCTTTCGCTTAGTACGATAAAAACGAGCAAAAATTTAATAAAACATTTACTTTCGATAAATTTTAATCATTTCCTTGACCCACAAAGCACAAAAACTATTGTGACAGTGAAACTGTGGTTCACATTTAATTGAATGTCGTAGCACGGCGAAATTGAAGTCTGTTTCAATGAGAATTTCATGATTTGCATCGCTAGACGCAGTAGAACATATCGTCCTGTCATCATGTCACTTTTGATCAGGATCATACATCGAAAGCTACTACCGACATATGGGAAAGTAATGTATTTGGCAATTAGTACAGATTGTCGCGAGTAATTTTTTCAATCTGACGTGGACAAAGCGCGAAAGAATATTTCTTGTAACAAACCTTGGTAGTAGTGTAGGAGGACAAAAAACGAATTGTTTTCACCGTTCTGAGTCATTTGTCGGATTGATTTATTGTGAACTACTATCTTTGTTGCTTAACATTGATCTTGGATCGTCTGCCAAAGTTTGGGGAACGGGATTGCATGTTTTTGACCCGTGCAGAAACTTAAACCACAGCGAAAGTAAGAGGCGAAAGATTGGACAAGTAATAGTTCTACTTTTGCTTTTATCCAAAAGCCGGTTCTCGAAGTTTAATCTGAGGAAAAAGAAGTCATCGCTAGAAGTTCACTTCTGATCAATAACTTGGCGGAGTTACTGTCAAAACTTTGTTCGGAAATAAGACTCTATCGCACCAACTTTTTGCCGAATTCAAATTCTTGCGAATCTGGAGTGTGACAATAATTCGAATACAGCACCAAAGTCTGACTGCAGTATACGTTGCCCATCACTTTCACTAACTAAACGGTTAATTGCAGGTTTTCCTAATTTATGAGAGTCGTATTTTTGCCAACGTTAGAAATTATCGTGAATAATTTCTTTCACAGTTTCAGTAAACAAATTACTGTGCAAGATGGATGCTTCCTTTTGAAACCGCAAAAAAAAAATTAATTCCGCGAAGTAATTTACGGTCTACGGTACTTCCCATACGTTCATTTCTGCAATACGAAGCTGCGCAAAAACATGAGATCAATGTCGTATATGTCAGAAAAATGCCGTTTGTACGTAAAGGTGTGTTTTTGTCGCCCTAAGAATTTACTGTTGCTCATTCCACTCACCAACCATTCTTCTTCCTCTCTCCATCGATCGAATTCCATCGGTCAGGACATTGGCAAACAAACGAAAACGACTGGTTGATTAAAATCCGCGAACATTTCACCGCCAGGAAAATACAACAGTGCACTTTTTTATTCGCGCAATATTTCATTACCATTAAAATTCGTCTGTATGGGTAGTGCGAATCCTGAAAGGCGGTTCACCTGTAACTTATACTTCGTTATAATCACATACATGTACCAGCCGCATATTTATTAGCGATTGTTTTTCCGGTTATCTTGATTTTCGCATTGCAGCTATTCGCATCGCGTGTATACCACGCGACTGTGTATTACTGCCACTACTATTGCAATACCTATCATACGAGGCTGTGAGAATTGCGGTAAATATGGTATATGAAATGCAATAAATATTTATTGCAGACATGAACAGTATGTTAATTTTCTAAGTATCTAATCGAACGTGACGGTATCATTTTATCACTAATCGTTGTTCGACAATCGTGTGAATAAATCGACATTCAATCATTTGACCTTTAACTTATTGATGCAGGGAATAGTAATCGAAGCGTAACGCTCCTAATGAAATCAAAAATATTGTCAAAAATCGATTGATGGTTGAAAGTATCGGAGTGAAAGTATATTTTTGACTTTATTTACGCGAGCGATTGTCTCGCCGAGATTATTTCCGAAATTAAAACCTTTTATATAAACCTTGTTCAAACCACTGCAGCGTGTTTCCTGTAGCTCTACCTAGTGATAGGACACACCCGGCTGCTCGCAAATCCACTCTCCACGGAGAAGGAAAGGAACAGCAACAGTTCATGCAACAGGAGAAGGTGTTGGAAGCTGGGACAGGAAGGAGGAGGCCTTTCTTCGATGGTAGACGTCGAGTGAGCGGGCGACGAACCCGCTTGGCAAGAAAAAAGAAGACACTTGCGAGCGTTGGCAAGTAAGTTAGAAAGAGAGTGCTTTCTTCGGGGCTGTCATGGTGAAGGTCCTCGTATATAAGCTACTGATCGCTCTGAAATTGCCAGTGAAGTTCGCCTCACTGTAAATACCACCCAAATCACACAAGCAAAAATGTTCCGATTCGTAAGTCTCTGTTTTACAAAAAGCGCATATTTTATCAATCAGCTTCACACGTTCTAAGATATTTTCAAAAATACGCGGTACTAAATTCTTTCTCGCTTTCAAAAATAATCAAATGCATAAACGAGGTGAAATTTAACTTTTTAACATCATACGTATTGCATACCGAGACTCTGCACTTTCACTCAATGTCTTGATTCCACGGGCGGTTCGAATCTGATCCAGATATTTGAAACTGTATATCGGTAACTGGAGATTGACCGGTTTCCATGCTATCAGGCTCACGATTTTCCGCTCGTACCAGTTTTACTGATTGTTATATTAACCTGAACTGACACTGAAAGACCAGATATTGTATCTCTGACACACGATTACTTGCTGCAGGCTGATCCGCGATTTTAAAAGCCATAATTCACTGAAGTCTAGAGTCGTTCAGCCATGAACAATCTCTGCTTGAAATAGTCACCTAAGCGCGAAAGTACATAGTGAACTTCAACTGTTTTAATCTGTGCAGTTCCTGTTAACGGTGGCTTTGGCCACGGTGAAGGCCTCTCACTATTCCTCCGGAGGTCATGGTCTTTCGATTCAACCCAAGTTCCTCTCACAGTCGGTGCATCTACAGGAAATACCCACTAAGGTCATAAGAATCACGAAAACCGTTGCCATCAAGGTCCCTGTGCCCTACCCTGTGAAGGTAAGTCTGCGAATTTTCGTATCGGGTCATTGCATTACTATTGTTCTCTACTGTTCCGATTTGTGGGCGAAATTTTTGGTGTCGAAGAACATTGGAAAGAACATACTCGCCGATTTGTCTGTTTGAAACCGGCTATTCCTTCCACAGGTTCCGCAGCATATTCCGGTTCCGGTTCCTGTCAATCATCCGATTGCAGTTCCGGTACCTCAAATCGTCAAGGTTCCCCATCACGTACCATATGAGGTATCGAAGGCGGTGCCTTACGAGCTTCATCAACAAGTACCTGTCGTTGTTTCGAAGCCAGTACCATTCCCTCAGCCGGTACCAGTCCCACATCCGGTTGCCATAAATAGACCAGTATTTTATCCAGTACCCCATGCAGTTCCGTATCCTCAGCACAGCGAGTCGACTGGTTACGAAGGCGGACATGGTGGTGGCGATGAAAGTGGCGGCCATGAAGGACAAAGCTATGATTCATACACCGTCGAAACTCACGGACAAAACCATGGAGGTGATCAAGGGGGTTACGGAAATGACAACTTCCACGCTTCCCAGCAGGATTATAGCTCTCAGCATTAGCTAGCCCTTGGAGGATAAGATTGAAGAGCGAATTTATTCGCCACGACCAAAGTCACCGTTAAGTTTTTATTTTTTAATTCATCCTGTTGATTTGTCGTTAAATATTTTGTTTTATATACCTTTTTTAAATAAAACTCGGTGCTTTTCAAGCGCTAATGAAATTCTGGAGTACAGCTATTTAACGGGAGGCTTAAACCACCTGTTACAACATTTACCTGCAATTAATAATCCCCCAGCCCCGAGATACTGCAATTATGTGATCAGCATATAATTATTAAGATTTATTACTGTCAACGTGCTATTACTCATTGCGTTTGAGCCTCTTGCGAAATGTATTTATTAGTCGTTCGAGGCTGCTAAAGTCAGGATTTTTCCGTTCTCCTGTACGACATGCAACCGACACAACGCCGCTGCGTAGATGCTTGCAATCTAGCGCACAGTCTCGATCGAAATGATCGGCGATTTTTGCGAACAAGATCCTCCGTTACCACTTCCTCCAGCTTTCTACTATCTCGTGCTGTGCTCTGGACCGAAACACTTTAGCTCCGAAAAAAAGTAACCAGTGAACGGAGCCGTTCAGCCATTGTCCATTCCATCGTCTACTGGAACGACTTGGGTTCAGATTACGTCTAAAGTATCCGATGCCTACTTATCTGTCGACTTAATTCACAGCTTGAAACCATGAATTATGACTAAGACTGCTGCTACTGATCCTGATAGCGGAAGTGTGCACTTCACATGGGGGTTTAAAAGAACAGCATGTTCCCATGGAATTTTTCAGTAGCAGGTAATAATTTTCAAATTTAGTAGAAAAGAATTTATTACTCGCAATGCATTTTGTCTGATATTGGTTTGTTGTCTGAAAAATTAGAGACGATGAAATTTCTAATCGAAGCAGCAGTTGACTTGAGTCATTTACAATAAATTGCTTTGACTGCAATTTTAATTGGCAGGAACTACGTGATTCCTCTTACATTAGGAATCACGTTCTCTCATATTGGATAGGATATTTATTTGTGAATTTTTTGACCATTACTTGGCATTACTTGAAATTATTTGTGGCACGTTACAATTAAAAGGACTTCGCGACTCACTTTCATAGACGTAACTTCGAAAGTCACGATTCGCTTTGCCAAGTTCGAGTTTGAATCAACTAGACACATCAATCGACATTGCCACTTTCAACTTGACGTCACGTTGTCAATCATTTTATAGTGACATTGCAGACTACTACTACTACTAGATGCAAGTATTCCTGATCTAGTATTTCTCAATTTCTCCACATCTAATTGTTAGCGCAGAAAAAATTTCAGATCTTCGGATAGATCTTCGCACTATCGATTCGCAAGATTTGTTCTGACAAGTGACAAGTATCCAATCTACAAATCAGAGACTAAATACCATTTCGGAATAATATAAACATATATCTACTCACCAGTTGTGAACTAATCTGTGATGGTGTGTGTAAGAAATCTTACAATTAGATCTATTTTTCTATAGGCATGTTGTGTATAATTGAGGTACAATTCAGAGATAAGTATGTGTATAGAAATTTTTTATTCAACCAGACGAGTCAAAGGGCGCGTTGGTTTGGGATATAAAAAAAAATTACTTGTTATATATAAACATTATTTCTTTACAATAAAACTGCATAGGTACTGGAGTAGAGGTTGCGAAATTGTAATAATAATAAAATGAACACTTTTTTAGTCTGGATGATCTCAAACGTCGAAAGGAGTGCTTTGATCGTTGAATTTGGCGAATTGAGGTGCTTGCATAAAATCGTTGACCAGTCTCCGTTCCGAATTACAAAAAGACTTTTGTACCATTCTCGCTCCCGCTCTTATTGCCAGAGGTGACTCGAGTAATTAGTTTGAAAATAAGCATTGACTATTCTTTTTCACGGAGGCTGTGCAATCGGCACTGTCAATTCGCAAAATATAACTAAACCTTATCTCCTTCGTTTTCGACCTCCTTTACATTCCATTTACCATGATGAGTAGCCAGAGTAGCCGGTGTTCCATCCGTGGTTATTCTCAATAACAATCGGGTTTGAGTGAACCGCGTATGGGACGTGCTTTACAACTGGAACAGCGTAAGGCTGGGGTACGCCAACTGGGTACGGAGCTGGGACATGAACCTTGACTGGGTACGGAGCAGCCACAGGGTAAGGACGGTCCACTGGGTAAGGTACGTGCTTGGTGACCTCAACTGGGTATGGTTTCGCCACATGTACGGGGTAGGGCCTGTCGACAGGGACTGCGTACGGTACCTGGGAAGAAAACGATCGTAGTTAGATCAGCAATTGAGTTCCTGAGAAGAATGAAATCAATTCCTGATACCGCAGCTATCAGATTCGCGGAAACATATGTCGCGATTGAGAAAGCGGAATAATTCGAATATCTTGTTGGCATAAAATCGCATTTAAGGCTGTTACGTTGATATGATAAGTGATTATGACGATCTGTTACGATCGAATAGCGCGTGGTTAATGGTGCGTTGATCGAGTCCGAGGTCTTCATGGGCTTCGTGGCGAACCAGGTGTTACCTTGAGCCAGATCTTCCTTTCCTTAAAATACGCCCGCGATCTCTCCGAGGCGGTTTCGCCACGCCAACGGAATTGTTTCCACGTTAGGCAAAGGGGAAGGAGTTGAGGAGTTGGATAGTTGCGGATGGAGGCGGAGGTCGACGATGGTCTTTACTCGATATAATTATCAGTGCAATGCTTACTTTGACGGGATATGGGACGTGCTTCTCAACGGGAACTGCGACTGGATGGGGAACGGCAACTGGGACTTCCTTGGTGATCACGGTGCTAATGCTGTCGCCCAGACCATAGCCGGAGCCATAGATGCCAGAGCCATAGGAAGAATAGGCGCCGATACCAAGACCAGAGTCCCAACCAGATCCGTAACCAAGTCCAAGAATTCCTCGCTTGTCCTTCTTGGACTCAACAGCCTTGGCGGCAACTTTGGGAGCGGGCTTAGCCTCCTCAGCGGCGACGAGGGCCACGAGGGCGAAGATAAGAATAACCTGAAACACAGTCAGAATATTATTTACTGCTTTTGCACAGAGTGGATTTAGAGTCTTGATCTTTTTCCAAGTTTTACGTATATTCAATGTTCGTTTCTCACAGGTCTTTTCAAAGTGGCACAAGTTTTTTTTTTTTTCTTAATTTCGAATCATCGAAGCAAGGCAGTTGTTAAAATGAAATCATGAAATCAGAAGATATGCCAATCAAATATAATAACAGAGTTGTTTTTTATAACAACGCTGCAGCGTTCCACATGGTTTACACGCATTCTTTCACAATATCTGGCTCGATTACACGGGATGAATTTAGCCCACTTTTTGGCCGACTTCGACTCTCGAATTTCGGAGTATATCGTATCTATATATCGTCCAGTTTTTACCCTGGAATACACTTTTAGCGATATAATGAGACTGCTTATTAAGGCAATTAGGGTTACCTTGGCGTTCATGCTGCTACGTTTGATTCGAGCTTGCAACTGAAGACCTGTCTGAAAATTCCGTCTTTTATACGGACCGCGAACCCTCCGCAGGAGGTGCTCACCCGGGGGGCCACGTCGCGACGTGTTACTTACGCAATCCCCCGAGCTCTACATCGGAGGACCTGATGTTCGCACCAAACATCATACCAGGTGTTGCTTCGGATACGTCAACATCTACGACCGAATTTAGAAGTTCCAAATCTTTTCCTTCAATCAAAAAGCGTATAGGGTCACTCAAGAAATCGATTCGTTGATTAAGGTTCTGTTTCTTCATACCCCGGGAAAGATTTCAAAGAATGGTTCGTTTCTTAGGAGGGTTTCCTTTGTTCCCAGCGAGTATTCTTTGTGTATTTTATTTATATATATACATATTTTTTTTTCCTTCATTTTCTTCTTCTTTTCACAATTATTTCACTCCTCGCTTAGGGAAACGAGGGCGGAGGTTCTTTTCCTCCGTGCAGCAGCTCTTTGTGTAATCGAAAAGTTGAAAGCGATTTTACTTTTCCACCGAACAAAGAGACTTTTCTACGCGACCTCGACGAATACTAATTGCTATAGTCGTCTCAAGAACTTGTGTATTTAACGTCACTCGTGCGCATATTGATACGACATATAGATATATCTATGTATTCGTACGTGAGCAGTGAATCCTAGTCCGGGTAAGCCTAATTGCTACACATCGTGACATATTCTAGAACAAGGAGTATCAAAGGGCAAAAAGCTGCAGGGACAGTCCTTCGATTTCCATAGTCGAAATCGTGGACCTTCGTGAATGAAAACTGGTCAAGGAGAGCTGAAGCTGTTTTGATTGGATTCCAAGTCAACTGATTCAATGGCTGAAAAATAAGAGGAAAAATTCTGTGGAATTCATTCGAAATTTTCCGATCAACAGTTTTTGTTTTTTTTCTGTTATTGCGATTAATTATCAGGGACATGATTTATTGTTGACCGTAGGTTTGGTAAATTAATGAGTTCTTGAAAAGACTGGATATAATTATTTTGCGATGCGTTACGTGGAGGTTGAATGATTTTAACGTATCCATTTCTCAACATTGATTTCTAGCAAGCAAATCGAGTATTGCGTTAAATCTCATCATTCTGAGCAATAAAATTCGAAGTGTGAAGAGGACACCAGCTGGCACCTTCCATTCTTCACTGGATAGCTGAGAATTTCTAAACGAGTTCTAAACCGCGTCGGTCAGAAGCTTATAGCAGCAAACCATAATCTGACGCAACGAGAACTTTATTTATGCGCACTCGTTGGTATAGAGAAATTTCAAGGAAAAAATTGAAATCTCGTCACTATAGTCTGACTATAATTTATCAATTTATTTATTCGCAAATCAAAATGCGCGCCTTACCGA
Source organism: Rhogogaster chlorosoma (assembly GCA_944452935.1). Taxonomy (NCBI): domain Eukaryota; kingdom Metazoa; phylum Arthropoda; class Insecta; order Hymenoptera; family Tenthredinidae; genus Rhogogaster; species Rhogogaster chlorosoma. Next base: position 29,286,628 of record OX101797.1, read on the forward strand.
GTCAGAATCCGGGTGTAAAGTACATGGTGACAAAAATCGTCGAACAAATCTTTGAAATGAAATAAAATTATTCCCCCTTCATTTGCGTAGATCTCTAAGTATAATTTAGCCACATAAAGATTCGTCAGATTCTAAAGATATGGGAAAAATTCAATCCGTACCTTTTCTCAATCACAAAGCAGCTGATTATCATTCACATTATTCGAATCTGCAACAGCTGCCAACATTTCATTTTCATCCTTCAATTTTCCAGTCATTTCGATTTTTCGAACCAAATAGGTAAAACTGTATTTAGGTGTCATGAAAAATTTGTGGATTATACGGTAGTCGGAGTTACCGAATCATAATTCTGACGATGAGCAGTTTTTCGTCCGGATGTATTGTCCACTGCTCAATCGACTTATTGGAATGAATTTAGACCGAGAGATTCGCGAATTTTGGAAGGTCATAATTATGAATTAACGATGTTTCAAGATGCTACGGATTCATTGAAAATCATTTCGTAAGGTGTGACATATGTCGGATGATATTAGCATTTGACATTTAAACGAAGTACACAAGTGTGTCACCCACATAAACGCGTAGACAATTTTTTTTGTCGGAAATCGAGCCAACGGAATACCTGAAAAAGTAGTTCTGCTACAGATTTAGGTGTGTGTTAATAGAGTAGTTGACCATCTCTCGCCCGCAGACTAGATTTCGTTTGAGCGAGAATCCTGTAACTCACGCGTGAGACTGACAAAGATTTCCATCTAATAATTTTTCGGCTATTGTTACGTATCCGGAATGTTTCTTCTTTCTGGAAACATCGGCATCTAGAAAATATTTATATAATAATGAAAAAAGCAGGTCAAATTTCGTCCCATCGTATATAAATATCGCCTTTTATCAATGGATCTGCATAATTCCAAAGACACAGTGGAATCCCATTGGCCATATGATATTAAAATGTAAATACGACCCACAAACAATTTTCAAAACTATCGACAACAAATGTCGAAATTTTTACAAAAAGAAGTTTGCCTCCGATAGGGGCATCTCACGTAAGACTTAAACAGGAACTCGCACACCTGACGCTAGCGTAATATTTCTGGACAGTTAGTCAAGGTATCCACGAATATAGGTGTCCCCAAAATTTCAGGTGGACACAATTCTGTCTTACCTGTCACGCGCCTGAAAATTGTTATGACACTTACGTCGCATGTGTGTATATTTACTCTACAGAAATTTAGAGACGCCTTTTTTTGCGTCAAATTTAATGGCAGTTATACACACCTGTGTACTCGTACCTCATACCACACGTACCTACAATACAAAAGCGCGAGTAAGGCGTGGATCTAGAATTCGAAACTCTGGAACCGTGCGAAGAAGGAGAGCATAAAAAATCGGTGGAAGCAATATCGCTAATGGCTACTTATGCCTGCGTTATTAATGCGATAAAGTAAAGCATGTCAACGGGGTGCAGGCAGCCAGTCAGACAAGCAGAAGGCGATTGAGGAGGTGGAATGAAGGCATATCAAAGTGAAATGGTCCCCCGCCAATTTCGCTCGCGAGGACCGGGTGGATTGCATAAAGAGGCACGCTGTACGCGTTATACGTGATTTCGAAACCGGAAACTCATGCCGTTTTTACGCGGTTATACACAGTTTGCCAGTGTTTGCTACTGTGCGTATGTACGCCGCGTATATAGGATGGACCGTTGCTTTGCCTTACGTAAACTCTGCTATAGTTATGCCTATATGTAGGTACTGTACAGATATGAATACGTACATACACTCAGCTTCTGACGAAGTGGTGAAATTTAGGAGTCCCAGGAGTACTTCGATGTCGGTAGGCCATTGTCATGGAAATTTTTACCTTTACAGGTATTCGAGAGTCTGGTCACTGTTCGTAACATCCAGGAAATCGACGATTCTAATTACCTCGTAATTTCGGGGTTCACTCTATAGATTTTTACCACTTTACAAGGAGCACGCGATCAATACGCGAGAGCAGAAAGATGAAGGAGGAATGAATATCAATTTTTTCATACGAATCTACGGATGCTATTGGCTCAGTGTTCGATTGTTGGACAAATATATCAGGGTATGTTCTTCTACTCGGAATTGGATGTGCTGAAAATTTACCGAGAGAGTGAGATGCCGCATTTTGAATCCTTCGGGGAGACAAAGAAGCGAGGTTGGCGGTGGTACTCGGAGTGTATTTTGGAATACACCTCGAAGTTGCGATGATTTGTGGAATAAATGAAAACGGACAAAAGATATCGAGGGATAATGAAAAAAAGAGAACATCGTATCTAAGATGTTGTTTGTAAAATAAAGAAATTTTCATCAGTCGCGACATCACCCTCGGCGGAAACGCTTGTTGAAAAGAAGAAAAAAAGGATTTTGATATTTTTTTTTATCCAAATTTATTGCTGGAAACATACCAAGCTTTCAAGCGAAGACTTTCTGGTGGCCATGCAGAAGACCGAAAATTCCAATACAGGTAAATTATCAATTATTCACATTTATTTTACGGACGAGTCTTCAGCCCTAGCCGACGAGATTAACGATCGGTTCCAGACAGAATACATCGCTTATCGCTTTTTGTAACACGAATTGATTCTTAATTCTTGATTATTTTCATACCGAGTTCGAGCGAATTGTTTTTTGAGAGAAAAAAAGAAAAAAACTGGAAGGCCAACTCGAGTCGAGCGCTTAAATTATTACGGCTAATTAACGAACGCGGTAGAAACGACTATCGCGTTAATGACTAGCTTATCGGCGAGAATCTCATCGCTGAAATTTCCAAACAACCTTTTTTTTTTCTTCTACCGGATGAAGAATGTAATCTAAATGAATCTTTCTGAATATTATTCCCAGATCCGATGCCCGCTTTTTGAATCAAGAGCGAATCCTGCCTCTCCCGAAAGAAGAAGAACCCCACCCAGAAAATGGTAGCGAAAAAACCACCCCGCGGAACGTCGCTGGTCGTTTCGGCGATCCGGAAGCTTCGCGATGTCCAGGGCACCAGTTCGCGTGAAATAATGAACTTCATCGCCTCCGAGTACGATGCCACAGGGCCAAATCTCAAGCGGCATGTTCAGATGGCTTTGAGACGCGGCATGTCCTATGGAATAATTCATCGCGCCAAGGGGTAGGTTTATTCCCATTAAATCAGGGGCATAGCAATGTGAAAAGCGGGGAAAAAATCGGCAGAAAAAATCTAAATAAATACTAATACGGTTCGAAATTCCACAGAGGCTACTATCTGGCGAATCCCAAAGGACTGACCATCAGCTGTGACACCCTTGTGGATCGTAGCAGGCGAGGACGATGCAAGGGACGCAGGAGACGCAGGCGAAGGAGTAGGCGAGGAAAATGCAGGCGTCGTAGATCTAGGCGAGGAAGGAGAGGAAGGAGGCGACGTGGCCGAGGACGATGCGGGCGAAGACGATCCAGGAGAAGGAAGTGTAGGTCGAGGAGGAGCAGGAGAGGAAGGAGGAGGTGTGGACGACGTGGACGCAGGCATGCTGGCGATGACGAGATGGACGCGATGGCCGTGCCTTTGGGACGTGGTGATCCGAGGAAGACTACGAGACTTGGACGCAACAAGTTCCAAGAACGGGGTGGAAATCGAAGCAAAAGTCCGAGCGATCGCTCTTCGGCAACTCGTTCATCCGGGGGCAGTACACCGATCGAGAACCCAGCCCAGATGTAGAAAAAAGATAATCCAGTCTATTGTGCCGTGAGGTTAAGGTGAGACTCCAGATGTTTTCCTTCCTTTTTCACTTCAGTTCTCGAGGAAGATGCCACGGCGTTTTTGAATCCATGATTTACACTATTTTTTCTCTTTTCAGCCGCCGATCGGAGCTCCTGATGTTCTTCTTCCTGGGCCAGGGCTGCGGGTCGAATAAACCACCTTTTGCTAATATTGAACTATACACCGATGTCGTCGTACTTCTGATCTATACAAATAATTTTTATATCCTCGTGCATATTTGCTATACTTTACTGCTGTATCTTGTCCACTTTGATCAGTTCTATTTAATAAATCTCAACGAGTTTTATTAATTCGATGTCAAATTCATTTTCGTAATATTATGTAGATAGGCAGGTTCTTTCCCAGGTACGATGGAGTATCTTAATACGAGTGAGAAGATCGACGTAAAGGACAATTTCGCGTTTCAACATAGGATACGTGAACCCCGACACAGCGCAATATCTGATATCCAGATATACCCACCGTGTCCTGTGTAGGATGTGTGGAAATATTTCATTTGCACATAATTAGTATAGCGCGTTATAGGAGGTCACACCTCGGTACTTTCGAAATAACGACACTCGCGATTGTCTATGAGCGTAAGAAGAAACGATCATTTTTTTTCTCCCCTTTTTGCTTCTCTGCATTTGCAAAACAGGTCGCCTCTCGGTTTGACTTGTGAAAACGATAATCAGACGAGAATTGCACAGGTCTGGGTCTCGGACTGCGGATGAAGGAAAACGGGTGTGAATATGAATGAATAAATGATCGTTGTACTGCATGGTTTGGTTTTTTTTTTTAGAAAATATTAAAAAATTATTTTATTCAGTGAATTTTTTTTTCCTTTCACTATATATATACGGTAATAGATTTTGGTGAGCATGCTACGATAATATCTATACTCTTCTTTTGGCGATGAATTTCGATTTATCAGTTGCGAAAAAGACGTTCCAAACGATTATCATGCTTCGCTTTACCATCCGTGTCCGTAGCTACCGTAACCACCGTGGGAACCGTGTCCTCCTCCGTGTCCGTGAACAACAACTGGAACTGGATGGGGAACTGCGACTGGAACTGGGTGAGGAACCGCGACTGGAACTGGGTGGGGAACTGGGACTGCGACTGGGACTGGGGATGGTACCTGTGGGCGAGAAAAAAAATCATAGTTATCGTTATACGATCAGATTAGCAAAATCACTGCAAGTGACTGAACGAAGGTGTTCATGCTCTTAGATTTATAAGTCGAAACTGCATAGGAAAATCGTATACGATATCACAGCGGCAATTATCTTTCTTGATTTCTATCGTTACTGTATGAAATTATGAGGGAAATATTCTCACCCGGACGGGGTAGGGAGCTGGGACAGCTACCCTGACGTGGACTGGGTATGGCCTGTCAACTGGAACTGGGTATGGTCTGTCAACTGGGACGGATACAGTTCTGGTGTGCACCACTGGATAGGGTGCTGGCACTGGTACCTTAAGATCAAGAAGAAATAATTTCAGATTGAGAATACAGTGAAAGAAAGTAATAATATCATCTATGATATCTCTGTGATTCATTATCATACCCTGACGGGAACTGCTACGGGCCTATCGACTGGGTAAGGTTGGGGTACGTGTACGGGTACAGCGACGGCTGCAACGTGTCCATGTCCACCTCCATGTCCACCTCCGTATCCTCCTAGTTCGTAGCCTCCACCATATCCGTAGCCTAGTCCGCCCAAGCCACGTTTCTTCACAGCTTTGTCTTCGATGGCGAAAGCCATTGAGACCAGCATCAGGCAAATCTGATGGAATTAACATTGCGTAATCGTGTTAGGAGGGAAAATTGATTCAGAGCAAAGTTTAGCGCGGAATAGACGGGCGCAGTGTTTCCGGGTCTGTCCAGGTCGTCTAGTACGTCGAACAAACGAGAGCATTGTTCTCTGTCCGTGTGTAGGTATTGTTGCAAAGTAAGATTCGTGAGCTACGTTAGTTTCCCAACCAAGGATCTTTCAGGTTATTGTTATTCGCTAGATTTCAGATTCGCACGACCGAGGCGGATCTCGAAACTGTTTACTGGGGTTTTTTTGAACCGGCCTTGCAGTTTAGCTGGATGAATTGAATGACACCTCTCCTTTCCGTCCGTACAGAAAATTTTAGAGAAAATTTCAAACCGTCGAAAAATATTTTTACTTTTCCAAAATATCTCAAGTATTTAAACAGCGAATTTACGTATCGACTGAATGCGGCAGAAACTACCCCATCCAGGTGAATAAATTTATTAATGAAACGGCGAAAGACGTACCAGAACTCTCATGGTGCTGGATTCGATACTATTAAAGATATACTGTTTAGACTGATGAACTAGATCGGTTCTGATGCATTCTGACAAAACCACCCCATTTATATAGGGAGTTCACTTTCATTTTACTTATGCACCCCGCCAATAGGAAACCAATAGAAACTGGCACTCATTGGCCACACCTACTCTGTCACACTCAACCATGTGTGTCTGGCTTTGTCCTACATGAACTTGCTTATCTGTACTAGTTCATAACGCATGCATATAGACATGGAAGTCGTTGGCTTGTATGCTGCTGCTGCACTTGTAGTAGTTTTATATTTGATCACTGGTAGGGATACCTGTTGAGAAAATGCACCAGAGATTATAACCAACGGTTGTATAACGCGCATACCATGCAAATATCACGTTTATGTGTAACATATCGTAACATTTAATTACTCAGTGGACAGTGCAGGCTAGTAGTGCTGCGTAGATTCAGAGAGAAGTCACTCTTTGTCTTAACTTAGAGAATAAGTCGCAAATCACCGGAATGGTGCAACTCGTAGGGTCCTGATTGAGGTGGGTGACTAAAAAGGAAAGAGTATTCGGCAAGACAGTTAATATTTTATTGGTGATCTTTCACTGAGAGTAATTGAGCTTTTATTATAAAAATTGAGACCCATCTCCACGACGGTTCTTCACATTGTTATTTATTCGTTTCTAATCGAGTCCGCGTGAAATTGGGTGGCCAGGTTCTCAGCTGTCACTCGCCAGCACTAGAAATGCTGAAATTATTTCGTTATATGATGGAGTTTCATATGATGAGATGGAAATTCGACGATATTACAGAATCAGAAATCACCGAGAAGACCAACTATGAGTTTTGTTAAATCCGAATAACAGATTCGAATTTTTACAGTCACTTTCGCACGAAGAATTGCACTCAAACTTGACATTTCGAATATAATATGCACACGTATATTTTAATCTGTAACTACTGCAACGGGGAAAATATTTTCAAGGTCCTAATTTGCATTCGCGATGGACATTTCGACTTTGGGATTATTGGACACGATAAAGGTCATTTTTGATGGTAATAAAATCTGTCGGTCATTAATTACCGCCAACGTCCATAACATTTTCAACAAAAATGCTTCGTGTTTTTTCGGGGACCTCAATCCAGATTTATAGACTCATATTGAATTGTGAATACGTGCATATAAAACAACGCCCACAATCGAATCCGACGAGTGTCTGGACTTCAGGACGGCCAAAACAGCTTGCGAGAGATTCCATTTCAAGTTTATCAGTTGCATAATGTCTAAGGCGTAGATGCGAGACTGGAATTCAAATCGATTTTTACTAAAGAAAAGATAAAAAAAAAAAATAAAAAAAATAGAAAGAAGGAAGTTAATGACTTTTATGATTTTTTAGTCACAGTTTCGCATACTAATTCCTGATTTATTCGAGTACTGTGTCGTTAGCCGGTGCTAGAAACTCTGCAAGCATATAATTCTTGCTTGTTTTACCTCACAACTGTTTCACTTTCCTTAAAGAGATTGACATAAGATATGAATTTTATTAGACCGGCTGAAAGTTTATCGAAAAATAATAAAGTAATCGTATTACAGGATTGGTCCGTTGCGCGATCTTTCGCACGTATAATTAAAACGTCGTGGGTACTTTTTTTTTCATGCCACTTTCGATATCATGAGAGATACAGGTGTATGAAATTAAGAACTCTTCTCCGAGCCTATACATCATGTCTAATGGACGTGTATACCTGTGTAGTATTCGCTAATCACTATTCATAAGATAATTCATTGAATAAGCTGGTTGGCCAAGAACAGGCGTTTCTCAGATTCCTTCGAGTTCTATGAGATGGAATGTGTCGTTTGGTCCTTGATGACCGTTCTGGTCTACAAACACAGATCTATATGTACATTTTATAGTTACATAGTTTATATGTGTTTTTGAAATCCACTTTTGGATAATGACGAGGAAAATATATAACTCACCTTGTAGATCTGTGACATATGATAAAACTATATATTACACCTATGTGCCATTACGCAAGTGCAGCGGCGACGACGAGGTGATCGTATAACGCCCGTCCAGTAAGAGTGACCATCGACTCTCGGCGAATTTTTAATCGATAGCTGCCGCCACTAGATTTTATAACACCGGAACTGATTTCGATCAGCCGGAAGTAACTTGACTAAGATTGAGATCCTGATATCACCACATGCACTGCGGTAAACCATGTGCATTTGGCGAAGAGGGAAATGCAGTTGATTTAATTAGGAAGATTTTTATCCTCGATACAAATTCCACCTTTCGTCTCCTCCTGTAATACGTCAGAAAATAAGTTAGCAAAAATCCATAGCTCTGACCAAGATGCTGTATGATATATAGTGATCGATTGCTGCAACGATCGGTAGTCTCTTGTATCGCGACCTGAATAGCTGGAGAGACAAATGCATCCATGGGGAGAGAATTCGTCGTAAATTTACTTTACGGTTATGGGTATACGTAGGTTTCGGACGTAGGCCGTTTACCTTAACTGCGTATGCGTGAAACAGGGAATTGGGTATTGGTTGTTTCTGCATCCTGGTAGATGTGTCCGTGGACATCTTTTTCACAGATTCCCATAAAATTTTTCTTTCCATAGATCATAGCCTCTAATCTTATACCTAATATCAATCAATTTCAGATCTGGATCGAAGTGACGTGCTGCTTTGCGCTCCGAGAATGGAGACGCAAATATTCGCATTTATATATATATTTAAATTCCAGAATTACTGAAAGCGTCATAGTTAATTTTCTGCCTGGCAATAAATATGATTTTAGTGAAAGCGAATATATGGTGGCAAATAGCATAGTTCGCTAATATATGTAGGCCAATCTGAATATACATCTGAGGGATTATGTAAAATATAATTAATGACAAACCGTACGATTCGACTATCTCTCAATCGCACAATTATCAGTTTTATCCGCAGGAAATTTGTCAATTAATAGCACTTATTCAGTAAAGCTCGATGGATTAATTTGGCAAATAGATTCTTTCGTTCGACGGAATAGATCTTTGCAAATTCTGATCAAGGCTGAAATTTTCACGTGTCATTAAATTCCGGTTATTGTTAGCCTGAAAAATCGCAGATTTGGGATTTTCTCATAGCGTGAGTTCGGCTTCGTGAGACCGCAGAATCACACGATCAGTATCGATGGGAAATCGTTTGTCTTGCATAATGATGATTTCAAAGTTTCGACCAATTCTCGGCGTAGCTTTCTTCACTGACATGAGCGGAGTGAAAACTGTAACGTGTTGGTATATCAGATCGTACGCGTTGCGCAAGTTTATTTTACACGTATACCTATATTCTTACAATTATGCGTTTACGCCCATAAGCCCAAGTATCACATGCATCTATACCTACGCGGAATATCGGATCACGCACTGCGGCGCGGAGGTACGGGGGAACTGGTCGAAATATAAGCCACTTTTAAATTTTACATTTCAACTTTTAACTTTTAAACAAGAACCTGATCAAGCCCTACCCCGCGCCAGCATTCTTTGCAAGGACTCCGACTCGGCACGCATAGCTTCGCAAAGTGTTCCTGTAATCGCTCGAAGGGAAATCTGTCCCGATAATAATTCACGTCAATATTTAGAAAAAATAAAAATTAGTTTGAGCTTCTCACTCGATGGATCACTGGGTAATGAATGAACTCGGAGTTTTCTTCTCGAATTGGCTGGAGGTAATCCAGTTGTTATTCGAGGAGTCAATAAGGTGTACATTATTTGAACTAAAATTCGGTACTCCAAAATTTCGTATCAAAAAGAAATAATTTTCAGAAATTATGAAAGCCGGGTTTCTCCGGAATCGGTACCTCGTTTGCTTCAGCGAACGATGAGTCCTGCCTCATACACCTGTAGCAAGTTTATGCCTCTGAACTGTTGACCTTTCGTTTTAATAACGCATATAACTCTGTTCGGACGTTTTAACCCTGACACTGAACTCCCTCGGCGGGTTCACGCGATCTTCGAAGATATTTATTTGTAGAATTTCGCCCTAGGCAAAACTGTCTTGCAAGCTATATCCTTAGTGGCATTGAGCACGAAGTAAATCCAGTATGCAATATTGCCTTAAGGACTTAATTGGTCACGTCTAACGGGTCAAGTTGACCGATCAGACACAATGAATCGCATAATTGATATCAAATCATGTCGGATACCTATTAATATCGTTATTACTGCCGCTATTCATCCTGCGAATTCGTGGATTCGTACGGAATCCGGGTTTCAGGTGTACTGGTCGATATTGAACGCTGGCTCTTGTCCTGTCGACTCTATACAATCGCATTGGATAACGATATTGCGAACAGTTTCTAAAATTGAGTTTCAGGAATTTCCCAACATCACAGATCGTAACTGTATTATTAATCTATTATACATACACCGCAGAGGCCTGTCCGGTTCTATCGGTTCTTATCCAAGCGTTTACTTAACCGGTGAAAACTTGGCGAACCAGTATTATGTAAATCTACAGTTATACACATGTGATAAGAGTTTTAACACAATTTGGTCGACGAAACTGGTACAGGATCGCTAATTTTGTTTCAATCTTTTCGTTATTATATTATGATGCCTGAAGTGTGATCGACTGAATAAATGATAAAGCAATAATATAATTCATCGAACTATCCAGTGCTGTGATACAGTCGCGTTTTATTGTCATATCAATTTACGTTGGCTTCTAAGGCATCAAGGAGACGGAGTTTTACTCCAATTACTCTGCGCATGTATGTCTATATGAAATACATACAGGCACCTCGCTGGATTACCGATCACGTTGGGAAATTGTAATGCACACGGAGAAATAACGGCTCGATTCTAGTATCGCAACAAAGTTTAGTCAAGTGAGTCATTAGTGCAGCTCGATTTTATACGAAAAAAGTTGATGTCCGTCAGATTTACACGTAGTTTTATTACTCAAGAAATCATGTGGGTTTGCTTGGCAGAGCGTGAAAATAATTTGTGAGAATTATGCACGTTGATTTAATTGATAGGCAAAGTCTCGTTGAATCTCACATCGCAAATTAGAACCGGAGACGTTTTTTGCTCATTTAAATTTGCATCGTCACAAGAAGTCTCGCCCTTAGATCATGCCCGAATTTAAAGCTCCAGGAATTTGAGAATTCTTGACTATCTAAGACCTGCTTTTCATCATTTTTACCTTCTTACTAGTAACCTTAATTTGATGAACTCATTCCGCGATTGTAGTCTACTTCTTTCAATGCTTGTTAAAAGTTATAAAATAGTTTACACCAGCGAAGCAGCAGACACGCGATTCTGTAATTTTCACGGCTTACACAATCATGGAACTCCGAAGTAGTAGGTATAAAGTATTAGAAATTCACCAAACCTTATATCACTTTATCCAAAAAAAATCATTCAAGGTCAATTGTAACATCCCTGACCTGATTCATCTAACGGCTTCTGATTCATGAATAAAAAACGATACGTAATAATTCGCACCGTACGTAAGAGTCCGCGTATATAATTAGTCGAATCAATCCCAGCCGTTGAAATATTTTCGAATCAAGCTTTCTTTTTCTACGCAAATTCAGAGAATATTTTTGTCGTGTGAAACGGTGTTCAAATTCGAAAGAGACCTCGCAGTTTTTTCTGCCAAATAAATGCGTGGGTGGTTTCCGAATTTTGGATTCCTGAAAGATATGATATCGATAAGATACCTTGGCGATAATATCATGTCGAGATCGAAAGCCTCTTTACGGTAAAAGTTTGTGTAACGAGTGGCACGAATGTGACGTCATTGCGGAGGTAATATACTTGTGTATACCTACTCTCGGTTCTAACGATGCCCTTAGCTTACGTTACAACGATTTTGCAGTGCAGTAAATTCGCTGAACAAGAGAGACAGAGAGAGTGTTCGCGAACATGGATCGCGCAGTGAAGTTACGTTCCAAAGATCACGATCTTGACAAGTCGTTCTTAAGTCAGTTCCAGAGCGTGGAATCCAGTGAAGGGTATTATCGTGTTCAAAGGAAACAGAAGCGGCTTTGCAAGAGCCCGTTCCCACAATCCAAGAGTTCGATACGTGCGAAGGGAATCCTTGAGGACGCGTACCTACGCTTCGTCGCCGTCTTTGATCAGTCCTTCAGAGTCCTCGGAGGAAGCTGTAGATTTTCGGAAATAAAATGAGGATATTTTCCACGCCTTGTTTTCTTCTAGCTATAGCAAATATAGGTTAACGCTATTACAGTCTAGTTCATTTTTTACATTTATTAAGACTCGCCTTATTCGCGGATAGGCAAATGCGTATGCAGCAGCTCGCATTGAAGAAACTGGGTCAGTTATATATCTGCGTTAGTCGCTTTATACGATCTTTAACAATTTATCGAATCGGAGGCGTACTATAATTACCTAGGTATGCGTGTTGCAGATATTCGTGTGCAGATCGAAAGCGAGCGATTCATACGTTCCTGAATTTCATGCGTCTATTGACAGTTCAGGTAGAAAATAATGAGACACAATTATAACGATGGGTTTTATGGCTAACAAGGCCAGTTAAAACTCAGGTCTTGTTTTGCAATGAAACTGCATTCACCCCAAGACTTTTCAAGTAAATTGTCTATTGTGCAGTTCCAGTATAGAATAAATCACAAATTCTTTTCAACACCAAAGATAGAATACATGGCCGAACACTGGGTTTCACGGTTAATCGTAACATTACAATTCATCATCTGACCAAAATTTGGTAAGATAAAGGAAAAAAAAGCTTACTTTTGGGTATAGACCAAATTTCAATACGCCCAGCTACAGCTGCGATTTAGAACTGAGGGTTTCCCATTTGTCGATGTTACTCAATCAAAGTCAAATACGCAATTGACAAACCGTGTTTCTCTATCTGTCATAATAATCGTTTAGCGAAACGGAAGCAAAAACATGACTCGAAATGGTCTTATTGCTGGTGTTGTAATATTCGCCGGGCAGTGAACCAGATTAACGTGTTATGGTACGGAATTGACAAAGCTTGGTAATCTTTATTAGGCAACAACGAAATGGTGAGGAATAAATACACTCTAAATAGTAATAAATAAATAAATAAATGATCGTACCAGTCATAGCTGTACGATATCCTGTAATTCTAGAACTAAATGCCATCCTATTATCGGACTTTGCAACGGTATAGGTACACCCAATAAACAATTCCGAGTGGACATCGACTCTATGGTAGGCGAGCGTGTCCTGAACTCGTACACGGACCGGAACTGACCAATTCTTTAAAAACGAAATCCAGTTACTCGCGGACTTTGCAGTCTCATTACGTAAGCGTCGTTACTCGAGCGAGTTACGTGGGCAATGGGTTGGTTACAGTTCCGTCGTGAGCGATACACGGACGTATAATATTCCCGGGTATCTATGTATGCAGGATAACAGTCGATCCTTGCTATTGCTGCTTTCGTTCAGGATAGAATACGCGTTCACTCGACCAGAAACTCGGCTGCATACGTATCTCCGACTTCGTGTAGCGAGTGGCGACTTGATTTACTTAACGATTCACGATGCTAAAATATATGGCCTGTAGGATATGAATGTCTCGGATTAGCTGCATTTATGCCATTGATAATGCAACGGCGATTGTTTCAGCCCGTATAATACGAAAGGCGTAATCGATTCGAAGATAAAATAATTCAATCCTTTAACGAAGAAGGGAAAGTGGTAAATAAGCTTGCTTACCGGTCTAATTAAACGCGATCGTTACGCTACGTTATTGACTTAGGACAAGTCGCGATAAGCTAATTGGCGTGTCGCGATCGATAGAAAAATTATAAACTTGTCTTAGTTTATAATAACATAACTGGATTTTGATCGAAGAGGTCCTAGTGCTTATAGGATGACGACGATCGACCTACGCGTGAAAGAAGGACCGATTTATTCTAAGCCTCGTTGTCAACGTCACTGTCGACGAATGGTACGATCGTTGATGATTCCGTCGACGATTTGCTTGACGTTGTAGAAGGTTGGGTAGTGGTCGGAGGATCGGTGATAAAAATTGGACCCAGTGGCTCGGCGGTGGCCTCGTCTTTGTGTTCCAAGGCTTCATCCCCGTCGAGTTTATCCTCTTCGAGTGTTTGGCCGCCTTCTTCGATTTCTGGCTTAGCTGCCGACTCGTCAACGAGACTGGAAGGTTTTGCGACAACTGCCTCTGTCGATGTCGACGACGAGGATGAAATCGACGCGTTGTCTGGCATCGGAGGCATTAAATCAGTTGCAGGCATTTCGGTTTCGATTTGACATTGACGTCCTATGAAGCCCAGGGGGCAAACGCATCTGAAATTGGAAATAGACGAAGGTTTCTAGCCACCAGGTCTTAGGCATTGAAATTCAAAGATCTGTAGCGATTCGAATATATAGTCATTCTCAAGGCAACGTCGATCGAATCATTGTGAGCGATCGATCATGAGCTAATAAATTCTAATTGAATGAATTAGCATCTCTGCAAAGTATTTAGTAGACCTAGTTCCCGTCGTACCTTCTCTTAGAGCTGATGGATAATTTAATATGCAAAATTGTGATAATAAGCAGTGGTCGACCTTACCTGAAATTCCCGTCTTCCTTGGTCACGCTGATGCACGTTGCATTATTTTTACAGGTGTCAGGGTGCTCGTCACAGTAGGTGAGCTTCTCATTGCAAAGATCTCCTGTCCAGCCAGATTGGCACCTACATTCCCAGGGCTTGTTGCAACTGCCGTGGGCGCAGCCTGGGTAAGGTACACACTCTGTACAATTTGGTCCTGTCCATCCTACCCGACATCTGCAAGTCCCAGGACGTCTACAACCACCATGTTCGCGACTGCAGCCCGTTGCGCATACCGCTGTTGAAATAAAACCAAAAGTTTATCTTCGATGGTCCATTTTGGTAAACTAAGTACTTTGCATCGATAGATTAGATGCCTCACTTTTATTCTTAACAATTGTACATTCGTTGATACTGGGATTAAATTTTTTGCAGGCTGGAATTGATCTTCGTTGGAGTTTGTAACGGGAGGGAATCTTTGGAATAGTGTTAGCATTAATTTGTAACTTATCCTAAATCCTCAAGAACTTGAGAAAAGAGATCATAAAGATATACCTGATCAAATTTTTTACCATCGTAATTATGAACCGAGTGAATTATGAAGTTCATTAATTTTTGATCAATCAGAAGACGGCAATTATCCATACCTAACGGTTCAGAGATACGAAGAACTTGGCCAATGAGCAATTATCAATGCGAATTAACAGGTTTGTATTTTTTCACACAGAAATGCCTATGTATAAATATGTATATTGGACAGTTTCTCTTCGACCTCTTAAATCATGTGCATAATTTTAACTTCTGTATAAAAAATCTGAACAATTTCACGTCTTGGCGTCATTCTATAGCCAAGCATCAAATAATAATGACAGCCAGAATAAAGGAGTAACGAGAAATATGGAGAAAGATTTATCTTCCATTTATTTCATCTCATCTTTAGCTGTGATAATTATTATTTTTTTGTTCAATTCCCAATGTTTGAAGTAAATTATAAGTTCGATGTATAAAAATGGACTAGATTCGATCCTAAGTAATAATCGTGTAGGCTAATTAAGGAGGCTTACGTATCTGGCATAAAAAGCCTGTCCACCCTGGTTCACAGCGACACTCTAACGGTCCTTGACACGTTCCATGAACGCATCCTGGCAGAACAGCGCACTGCTTGCACTTGTATCCTTGCCAGCCAATTCTGCATCTAATAGTAATTATAATGCAAAAAAGATCAAGAGCTGATGATCCATTGGTGTTTGGCTAAACATGACTGTTTTCTCTTTTCAATTTCTTACTTGCACTCCCCAGGTTTATCGCAGTATCCTCTAGCAGGATGACAATCTGAGCTACAGATTGGTTCCGAGCAAAATGGTCCTTGCCAACCCGCATCACAGGCGCATTCGAAGCTCACATTGCATCTGTAGCAGACGGTGGTAAAATATGAATGTATAATTTCAAGTATGATTCATTCCTGGCAATGTGGAGTACGATAACAGTACTTGAGCCTCGAAAGATCCGAGATACTCGTCGAAGGAAATAGTATGCCGAGTGCGCAAATTATATGAGAAAAGGATATTCGAAATTGTTGGAAGAAATGAATAAAAGATCCTCGTTTCGCGTACTACGTGCGCGCGTCATCGATACCGTTATGTTAGTCACATGTTAAAATAGTGAGATTTGAAAGAACGTGAGTCACGGAGAGAAGTCGCCTGTGATCACAGGTCACTGACACAATTTTAAACTCAGATCTTAACCACTGAATTATGTGAACTTGAATTATGAAGACAAGTGAAAAAATCTAGATCTCTTCCTTTTCCCTAGAAATGCCTGTTTTCAAATCATTTTTTAAAAAACATTTTCGAAGACCATAGAATCAGATATTAATGATGTTCGTAAAATTTGTGCAGCACAAAGAAAAATCCACAGCAAATTATGATATTAATTACCTGCCATGCTGGCACAATGGTAGCGCCACGCATTTGTCACAAAGTTCTCCGTAGAAGCCAAATTTGCATTGACACTCTCCGGGTCGACGACAATATCCCTGAAGGGGGTCACATCCCTTTCTGCACATTGGAACGTCGCATAAATCTCCCGTCCATCCTGAAGTTTGTTAATAGAATAGTTATACTTTTATCAATGAAATTTGTCAATGATTTTATCATCACATGTAATCATAATAAAATATGTATGAAATTTATTGAAGGATTTTGAGTAGATTAACCTAATCCTCGTAAAAGTCCATGCTTTAATTTACTTCCCCTCTCAAGTGTCTACCTCGTTTATATCTACTTGTAGTTTAACATGAACATTTACCGGCCTGAAGACCTTAAATAATAATCGTGAATGGAGCGTACTTGCTGCTTACTATATATTAGCATTACGGGTATTTTGGTGCAAAGATGCATTTGATTTGATGATAATTTTCGGAAACGATGTAGTTGCTTCGTTTTCTGATCATCGCTGGTCTGAATTAGGTTAGCTATTTACGTTATTTAAGCGACTTTATAATTACCTGGTAGACATTTTACATCCCCTGCTTCATCGCAGATGTAGTGTGAATTGGGGTGTTGGGATGCTGGGACCTCGCAGGCCTGCTTTTTCCACTTTGGGACGTATCGGCTGTAAAAAGAGACCATAAAATCCTACATTTAAGAAGGTTGTCATGAGAGTTTCAGAGTTTTAACGTCTTTCTTCGAACGAGGAGCGAAGAGCTGTAGGGATAATGCAACAAGGTCTAAAGTCTGAAATCTTCGTATCTCGACTGCTAGAAATCAGGTGAACGGATTCCTGCCGTAGGAAGAAGACTAATTAGCGATCTCAGAGAAGGTGAACTTGATCTTTTCATCGCTATATAGTGTTCCGTTTCTTTGTGTATCATATTTGGTCTGATTTCTATGATATTCGAATGTATTTCTAATTTCACCAGAGAAACGTGTAATTTCAATCTAGTGGCAATGGGGCTATTGAATTCATTACGTACCTGGTCCCCGAGACAAATCCAAAGGGGAGTAAGGTCATTCCCAAAAAGGGTGCGAGCAAAGCGGTGGTATCATCGCGAACAGGCACCACTTCTTGGACACCAAATAACAGCGATACGAAGCTAATGAGGAGGATCATCTTGACTTGAGTTCCCGGCCAAGACTGAGGCGGAAGACTAGAGGAACCAAGAGAAGATAACGGGACCTTATTCGAGGTCATGACACACTTTACCATCGTTGACCACCGACGGTTCACCAACGCAGAGGATGCTCGTACATACATATTATAAACTATACCATATACTTATGTGTATATAGAAACGAATCTACCGACATACATGAGTCACGTGCCAGGCACCGGTCTTTCCCTCCGAACTCCAAGTTCAATGCACCTCTAGAAACTTCCGGGGAATTGAAAACGCGTCTCTCATTAGCCGAGGATCGTTTGAACAATATTTTAAGTGCATTGTGGAAAATTCAGTCAGGTTTTTGAGGATTTAATTCTTAAGTCTTGTGATTGGTACCTGGATTCGTAATTTGGTAACCACGACCTAAGCTCTCATAAAAAAGCTTTGAAGTATGCGTTCAGTTAGGAAATGAATCTAATTGCCCCATGAGTGGATATTCAGTTTGGGTAATTGCCCGTGATGAGCAATAATTGAATCTATCCAATTAACTGCAGTTTCATGTTTGCCAAAAATTTCAACTTTCACGTGTATCCACCTACCTACCTACGCTGCGTAATGTACTTATAAAGGCGTATGATTTCGGTGATTGCAATTCCGACGGTGTAATTGTCGTGTTATTTATTTCACCGTTATTTGTTCGGAGTTTATATATATACTTAATAAATTTCACCTTTAGGGAACCCATTGCGACGAAAATTCTTGCGTAAGTTTTATGGTGAAAGGATCGTAAATGATAGCGCCGATAAATTGGTGCGCGGTAATAATACAACAGATGTTACGTCTGAGGGAACACAGTCGTTGCCATTATCTTCCCTCTTTACTTTATTTTTTATTTTATTTTTTTCAATCTTCTGACGAGTTTTCAGAACGTCTTCCTTTGTCCTTAGAACGGAGTCGCTCGCCTAAGGCGTTGCAGATAATCTCTGGGTCGTGGCGTCGCGGCGGTGGTTGAGATGAAATTTTCGATTCCATCCAAAGCTGCAGGCTTCGGAGTCTTAGAATCCCTCGACCGTGCGACATCTCCAATTCCATCTCATTGTCAGCATCAAATCTTATGGGATGGAATATCAAGATTATTTTTTCTCACCTCAATTTCTTTAAGTATAAAAGAAAAAAGAATCCTGAATTTTTCCCCGGCTTCAGCACGGTGTGATTCCGTCGAGAGTTCATTCAATGATACAGACAATCGTTAATTCGAAACTTAATTTGTACGGGCTTCGATTCAGGGCAAATTTATAACGCGATGAATAGTTTAACGTACGAGAAACCATACTGAGAAAATAAATGTACAGTGTATTTATAGGTGGAGAAATTCATGCTGAGGCCCCTTTCGACTATCATGCGTGTTCGGAATCGGTGACCCTGTGACGTCAGTTAATATCACCCCTCCGGATATCACCGTGACGCTACTCTGTAATGAGGATTTCACGCTGTAGTCGGACTCGGGAAGTGAAATTTTCGATCTTCGCTGTCGGGGATCTCATTGCTGTTCACCTTCAAAAGTATTGACACGTAGGCCAGCTTTCCTGAGAAGAGACGTTACCCTTTTCAAATTATGGAAATCCGTGAGACCACTTCGAGCTCAGGATCTATTCCGATCCGTGATTCAAATCAATGCTCGATATTTCAACAGATATAACTTCCAAGGTTTCAGCTCAAATGGTTTCCGCGAAACCGTTTGCCCCGGTGCAGAGAAAAACGAGTCAATTAGCTCGGCTAATTTTTCTGCAAAATTGATTCCTGTCATGAAATACGTGCGTCGAAATACTTTTCAGCTCGTTTCATCTCCTCTTGAATCGCTGATATCTAAACACGAAAATCAAGTGCATTATTATTCTCAAAGATATGTTTGTGTGATTGAATGTCTTAACGACACCTCGAACTTCATCTTACGATCAACAGATAGTAGCCGCAATTGCCATAACAATTAATGATAGGAATAACTGGCGGCAGGAGAAGCAATTCGAAACAGTTATATGTAGTTATAAAATGCGAGAAAAAGACTGGACTGACTCGTTATTCCCGGTATTCCCCGCGAGGCACCAATCAGTCCGTCGAGACAAATTTTCAATAATAACAGCAGAGAAAGAAACGAAATTCTAGCTGCGGCTTTTAGATAGTTGGACAGGTTTTGTCCCTCCTTGCAACAAGATCCTGGACCGTCTACGACTCGGCGACCATGAAGGCTGTGGAATTACGTGTCACAAATAACAAGGAGCAATGTGATTCCGAAAGAACATCGTTTGTATGTTTCTCTCTGCCTAAAGTTATAGCACGGTAGTTTCTTTCACACGGGATCTTAGGCCAACGTTAGAGAATAAAACTCGTGGATTTATTTTTATTAGTGGTTTTTTATTGTCGGCTGTAGTTACGTCTAGATTAATATACGCTTTTGACTGAAACTGCAGCTCGAATTTCACTTTTTCGTTTATTTATACACAGGCATTATGCAACGTGGTTACTGAACTATTCACAACGCGTGTATAATGTTACTCATAATCTCGTAACTGAATGCAAGAATGACAATCTCAATTAAACATAAAAAAACTGAATGAAATTCACCCTTAGACAGTAAACGACACGAGGGGTTAATCGAAACTAAAATAAGAAGCAAACATTTTATACGTGTAAAGATAATTTCGTCGAGAGAACATCCTCTCGATGATTTTTTACCGTTATTTGATCCTTAAAAGTCGCATTACGAATCCAGAAATAGAGATTTTATTGGCTACGAAAAATGTGATTAATCCGAAAACGATAAAAATCGACTACTGTGGAACGTGGGCTGCGTGTGTCTTGGCCTCTCCTTCCAATTGCAATGCACTAATAGTTGAAATCAATGTCAGACGTGAGAGCAAAGTCTCTTCGATCAGGTCCTCGTCTTTTGTAGCTATCAAGAAACCACCGATGCCCAACTCGGTGGCTGTTCTTATCTCGGTGATTGAACTCATAAGGTGTCTTGCGTACGTAAGTCTTTCCTCTGATGGCTGTGCTTCAGGGGATGCTTCCGGAGACCAAAGGATCAGCAGTAGCAGCTATATAGTAATAGAAAGTAAATTTTCAGAAGAGATAAATATTCCAAAAATCAGTTCACTCGTAAAAAAATTATTGAATATACGTGTGTCGGCATTTCGTGCTCGATGTAGTCGTAGTATATGATTCCGAATCGAAACTGTAGAGGGTCTGTTCTGCGTAGATCTGCGATGAAATCGTCATAATTTTTTTCTCGTCCTCCCGTAATTTCAACTTCTATTAGCGCTTGATCAGTGAGTTCTGTGACTTTGTAAATTGCGTATAGGGTTTTTCCTTCCTTAATATCCACCAGACTATCAGGCACTTCAGACGAGGTCTCGAAGCTGTGGACTTTTTATAAGACTCATCTTCAATCCTTTTGGGTTTCTATTGTCATTTTTATCACGGCTATACTTCTCGGATTACAGAAACTTACCACTAGCGAAGGCTAAAACCACTAACGTGCTCCAGAACAGCCTCATCTCGATTTTATAAACTCTCACAAATTATTGTACGAGCCTTTAATTGCGTGGTTTCAGCTTTGTTAGGCTTGCAAGATGCAGATCCTCGATGCTTGTGTCTAGAAATTGGGAAACTGCACGTTTATATATACTCAGACCAAGCAGTGATTAATCCCTGATATTTTTTGGCCAAATTATCCTACGTGTAACAGAATGCATCACAGGCATTACAAAACCGGAGAAGAGGTCCAGTATTAGTAATTATAGATAAACAAAATAACGGGTTCTGAAGTTCTATAATTATTTCTTGATCATCCGTCTGTTAATTCTTAGCAATAACATTTTTTTGTTGTCTAGGAGATAGTAGACTTCTGCGTGGTTTTCTTTTTCTCTCTTTTAGAATTTTCATATTGCAGATTGAAGCAGGGCTCACCCTTTTAGGTTTTAAATGGAACGTTTTAATTCAGAGGCTAGGCTGAAAATTCCTTCTTGGTGAGATCAGAAATAAGGCGATTATACGCATGAATAATAGCGGAGAATCCTGCGCACTGGCTCACATCCTAAATCCTTTAAATATATTTTATCGTTCTACTTTGTCCGGGCTAATCCTAGTCCAGATCATTGAGACAGATATTTTATAGTGGTAACCATTCGTTTCCGTTCCACTCTCTCTCTCTTCCTCTCTATCTCTCCAGCTTTGGTCATTTTGAAATTAAGGAACCAGATCAACTAACGATAACTTAGTCCTGTACCAGTAAGACTCCAGGATTGCATCAACGTCTCTGAAAGGGAGTGACTTTGACTGGATTAAATCTAAAGGCGAAAGACTCGAGAAGAACTAGAGTTCTCGTTTCAGAACTGACTCTAATTCCCCCCATCCCATGGACCAACTGCATTGAGCTGATTCAAACGCATTGCACGAGCGTATGTCGTATTGCGTTGATCAGGCGTGGATATGCATATTGCAGGAAAGTAGGGAAAGCAAACATCGGCATTGATAGGCAGTGTGAAGAAGGTCGACGGAAGTGAGAATCCGGAAGAATTATTGAGTTCTATGCCTTGGAGAAATTTTGCCTCACATAACGCGGTTAATAGTTTTCAAGTGTCGTTAAAAATGGCAAGAAACATGAAACATACCTTCGTCGCAAGTAATAGTTGAGGACATTTAAGTCTAGTGAGATTAACTGCAACGAGTTTTCAAATTGCTGTCCGTAAATTAGCGGAAATTTTCTCGTTCTTCCACCTGGCTGTTAAAGTTAAAGAGAAAAAAAAAACTTCAATCACTAATAACTCGCTGTAAATGATAGAGAAGATTTTACCTAATCGTTGATATAGATATCGATAATCGATTTTGCGTATGTTACTTTAAAATAATGAACTAATTAATATTTTACCTTGCTATCAGTTCGAGAGTGTCAAAAGATCAAAGATTAAAATCATTTAATGATTTTTGAAGCGGCGTTGGAATTGATTTGAGTCCGTCCTTTAGCCAGGTCTTGGTGTTAGATTTTGGAGTGGCTCTAAGAGATCGTTGGCTATGAAGATCTGACGGAGGAATGAAATAGACTTGTGAATATAAATTACGAAATATATAATGATCATTTAATATGTTCCTAAATATTTACATTAATATTTACAAATAAATACAGTTTTTGGCTATTCTTGGAGCCTATTTTCTACGAATAGGAACTCTCACACAGTCTCTGCATTACGAACTTTGAGCAATCGATATTACACACGGTTTAAATATTTACAAATTAACATCATATAGGTATTGAAAGTACAAAACAACACCGAAATCTATTTACAACTTATGATAATAAATCCGCCTCTTTATCTCGACTTTAAACATAGTCTAGCTTATCGTCAGTCGTACTTCTTCTACAGAGTTTTATGAGAACCATCAAAGCTACGAACATCAAAGCGCTCGCACACCCCGCCAAAATTGCCCAGGGTTGAATGTTAGCTGCGACAGCTTCCAAGGGTGCAAACTCAACCGATTTTATAGTCGTATCTATCTCTAGGGCGAAACTGCCAGGTCCATCGTTAGAAGCGATGCGAACCAGGTATTTAGTTCCAGGTAGAAGAGAGATCTGAGTCGATCTCGCTTCGGTAACCTGATTGCCCATCAGCCCACCAGTTTCTGGTTCCCAAGAAACGATGTACGAAGGGCTAGTGGACTTTGCGTTTATTATTTTCTCCACGTTGTTCTTCGGGGTTGAATCCAGGCGGGTTGGTTCTTCGTTATAAATCTCTGGCCTTTCTTCCGAGTCATTGTTCTCGTCATCCAGATCATCTTCAACGATTTCTTCGGCCTTAGATTTGGCGTCGTCCGGGCTAACGTCGGATAGAATCCTGACGTTTTGTTCATCGAAGTAGCTTTTTTCATCGGAAGCGAAGTACAGCCTGATCTTTCCGATGTCGGAGGATTTCTGGGTCGTCGGAGTGGGGCGAATCTCGACGTATTCCTCGGTCGTTGCTTCGAAGCTTCTTCTCGTCAGGTAAAATTCGCTCGCTGACTCAAGTGCGACCTTATTTCTTCCAGTTTCCGAATCGCTCAAGGCATTCTTGAGGACTTGATCATTTTCAAAATCGAGTGCCATCTTGGAATTCAACCTTGCAATATCGCTGTCGATCTCTCGCTGCTCTGCATTCTCCATAATCTCATTATCCTCCGTGTCATCACCGGTCCAGCTCAAACTTGCCTCGAAGAGAGCTCCCTCCTTCAACATCTCGAGATTAGGTTTCCAAAATTCACCGCTGTACTGTCTGACTCCGTTTTCAGCCACGACTACGATCCAAGTAGTTTTATTTAGGGTCATAACTCCTTCGCCTGGGTACTGGTCCATCTCCTCCCAATCTTCGTCAATCTTCTTGAAGAGTATGGCGACGTCGTACGCCTCAAGGTAAACTGGGCCTGGCATCGGGGCCGGTAGTGTTGAAGGTAGAAATTGTTCCTCAACTCTAGTGGCGTGATAGGCGCAGGCAGTTTTACAGCCGGCATACTGTAAGTCAAAGAAAATGTTCAATTATAGTCGGATCTGTGTTCAATTTTAATTACCGGTGTAAGCACTTTCGGGCTATTCTTTCATAGTTGTTAGCCAGAAACGTGACTAATGATAATAATTTGAAACGGAAATGTAATTTTGTAACCTCCTCATTGGTATAATTGAAGTTGAAAATTCCCTAGATAATCATCGAGCCTTTGCAATTAATAGAACTTTCAGGTAACGGTGGTAAAAAAATTTCAAATCACATTATGTGTGCGGCTGGGCACAGGGCTAGGTATCTTGGAAGCCAAGGTGTTCCACCTGCTAGACGCGGTCTGATAAAAAAATAAAAAAATAAAAATAAGATAAGACCGTATTACACGAAGAATACCTAATTCTCATGGGTTTTATAGATTATTTCCAAACCCCTAACGGTAGTGTGTTTTTCCAAATATTTAACAAAGATTTCTATCGCGCCGGTAGGTAAGAAAAGTGGGCTTGTCTTTCTCCGGCTCAATCTCCCGTAAAAATCAGCAGGTAGACGCCTTAGAAATTCGAGTTTTAAGGTTGAATAGATTTTCTTTGAAAGATAACCAAAGTTTACGTGACCTGACTTGCAGAAGGGCGTAAGAGGCTCTCGTAAATTTTTTCTATCCTTTGTACTATTTTTCCATCCTTTTACAATATTTCTTCACAATCATTTACTTCGTACAATATAATTCTAGGCGATCATACATTACGCGTAATTGAACATTAAAATTTCATAGCTAAAAGTAGATACAGTTTGAAATTGTTAAGACAGACAGTCTGATGGTTCAATCAAATCGAATCACGAGATTCTGCGGGTTCGTTGTCTCGGCGACGGCCTTGTTTCAACGAATAATTGAGGCCGGGAACGTAGCTCTTATAGTCTATATAAATTGATTTGAAAAACTGCTCTGCAATTGTACGCGACCCGGGGGACCTGATTTCATTCGTATTTTGATGTTGATCTTTATTACAGTATTAAAGATTGAGTCTCTCTCGCGTGACGCGTTAATTCGTTCCATTACTCCCAGATTGGTACATACAAGTAGATGGAGAAGATACGCGCCTGTTAGTCTTTGGTACTTACACAAATTTCCTCGTCATCTTGGCACATCGATCCCCAGACTGTCCAGTCGTTTTCCAACAAGCTGCAGGACTCCCAACACTGTAAAAAAATGAGGAAAAAAATGAAAAATCGAAATAAAAAAACTTTGGGTTAAAGGTAGACCATGAATTGGGCGATTTAAGTGGAGGCTTAAATTAGGGCTTGAATCGAGGGCCGAATCGTTCTTAGAGCCAGTATTCTCTTCGCCGTATAGAATACCGCTCGCTCTTGTGTTTATATTTATTGGGGTTCATCGAGCGCGTCGTCAACCGATTTTCCACTTCGAAGAAACACGCGCAGAAGAATAAGAAGAACTTTCTTAACGATCTTTCGGAAACGCTTCAACGATTTATTTTTCCATCCTCTGCACTGCGGGTTTTAAAGACGGCTGTTTTATTCCGACAGAGAGAAGGCCGAGTCGATGGCGACTAGACTCCTCGCCTCGGCCTCGGCTCGGCTCACAGTCTTATTACTAATCTCGTGGAAACGAGGAAAAACGGACAAAATAAAGAACGGTAATTCCCGAAGCCTCGAGGTACACATATACAACGGACAGTAAACCGGTCGCGGATGGGTAGCCTCATCATTTCTTTTTTCTTCTCTTCTCTTTTTATCCCCAAGAGAACAATTGATCATTGCCGCTAGCCGTCATCCACAAAAAATAAATTGTACAAAGTCAGCTCGCTGTTCGACTCTAAAGGTTTCATTTCGCCGCTAACAATCGACGATCTTAAGGACAGATCGATACACCACCCAGAATAGAATATAGGCATAAATTCGAATCGGGTCGTTTTTTTCTGGATCAAGTCACACCCTTCATACTTTACATATGTGTATCTAGCTATCTATGTATGTGCTATATTGTACATGAAAGGATGACCAAATTTCGTATATATTTATGTATACGCCAAATGAGCAACGCCCACACAAACGTCCCATATGTCGTTTGTGTCTCGCGCTGCAGTCAAGCTCAAGGCACATCCCATGGGATATGAATGTAGGAAAAGAAGAGGCGACGTCGGCGTCGGGGTTGGTATGGAGGGCCAGGGGACCACCATGATTTTCAACGGCGCCCCATAAAAGTGACAGAAAGATTTATCGCCATTGTCACTGTATCCGATTTTCAAAGATCCGTTATCTTTCGACAGGACCCAAACCCTCCCATTCAAATTTAATGCATAATACAAAACGCGCATGGGGCGCTCCACGCGTACGGGATAATGAGATACGCGTTGTTTGTTGAATTATTGATGATTAGTCGCTCGCGTAGGTTTTCCCCTGATTAAATTTGCCTAAGTTAGGATAGGTAAGGTTCGACGGCGAGAGATTATTCGACAAGGTACTTCCGGCCGAGGACATGAGGCAGACAGAATAAAAAGAAATGATTCGAAAACTAAGAGACTTTCAAGAAGCAATTACTCGGAGCCACGAGCATTCAGACTTCGCCCAGAACCAGATATAGCTAACATAAGTTCCGGGAAAAAGTATGTTAACGTTTTCTCAGATTTTCCATCCAAAAATTACTCACGATTTTACAATCACGGGACTCTTCGCACTCCTTGGCTTCCTGATGACGACGAAGACAGAGAGATCTGCACTGGGCAATTCGCATTGCAGGACCGAGATCAAATCCAGTCACCATCGTTATGGAGGCGGCGAAAAAGACGCACAGTTTCATGTTCATCTCGTTGAACTTATTACAGATTTATTAATAAGAACTTGATCCGTTCGATTCGGAGCGTTTTTTCCTTTCCTTCACAATTAACACTTTTCGAATATCATGCGCTGCAAAATCTTAGAGAATTTCTCCGAAATCACAAAACTGTTCGTAGCTATAAAATTGATTCTACGTTTACTACCGCGTGAGTTTACTGCTGGTTGATCGAACGACCGTAGTTCTTTGACGGTGAAATTCCAGGTCAACTGTGGCGCTCCAGGTTTGGGACTTTTTCTTTTATAGGTTCCCGTCCCCACTCCGTTGAAATAGCCTCCCTCTCCTCGGCTGGAGCCTCGGCCACCCCAAAGCATCCCTCGTAATTACCCTCGCTGGTATTCTCCGAGTTCCCGCCATATGACCAGGACAGCCCTGCAGCGTGTTATTTGACAGAAATTATTTTCCCGATATGAAACTCATTTTGTAATTGACCGAGATGATCACAGAGACTAGGGCAACTGGCCGCCGCCGTTCAGACGCCTGAAAAAAAATCAATTTTTAACCTCGTATAGTTACTTCGCCCATTTCGTACGCTCGGAATCATGTTTTCGTCTCTTTTGTTGACTCGTGGATTTTCTGATCGCAAAACTTTGGATGAAAGCGGAGGGGAATATAATTAATTAAGATCCAAGATATAAACGAGTGTAATTATTTTCCGAGTTAGTTCCGCTCTCTGGATAAGCATCGATCGAATTTGGAAAGAATTGCAGGCTGTAGATCGACGGGAAAATCGCAGGCATCTAAGAGATCGTTTCTAAGGCTCGAAATTCAGAGTTCGAGATCATTTTTCCGCTGCAATTCGCGGATATTTTTACCCTCGGCAGTCGCTCCGCCTCTAAACATCCGGGAAGCTTTGGCCAAAGCTTGTAAGAAACCGTTTTGTGCATACCTAGTTTATAGAAATATATGAAGGAATCCGAAAACGCGATACGGTTCATCCGGTTCACCCACCTGATATCCTTCCCTGGTTGCAGCCACGCCTAGGAGGGTAAAAAAAGTTATAAGAAAAGGCAAGATCTCGTTTGGTGCACGAAAACTAACCGGAAATCCCTGGCATCTTCAAGTTTCTCTATCTGGACGTTGGGGTGCCCCAACTGGCGGGCTAGTCTCTGTGCTACAATGCACAGGATGTGTACAAATAGGGTATTTTATTATTTTGTCTCGCGAGCTGATTGTAGGGTGAAATATACTCGCAGCTAAACGGACCCTCCGCTGCATCCCTCCGCATACATACACAGATTAATGTATAGCCCTCCGTTGCGCCGCCTCACAAAATGTATAGAAAACAGAGAATGAAATCTATTCATCTAGGGCTACGTTTAGGGGTGGCTATGTTCGAATCTTTCTATAGCCGGGCCTTCGGGATACGACATTTTATTGTGTACTTTTCTCACACCTGGGTCTCGCTTCTGAAACCAGAACCGCATTTAGCCGATGAACGTGCGGAGAGCGTGCGCCGCCAAATAATTATATGTACTTAGGGTC
Organism: Rhogogaster chlorosoma; assembly: GCA_944452935.1. Taxonomy (NCBI): domain Eukaryota; kingdom Metazoa; phylum Arthropoda; class Insecta; order Hymenoptera; family Tenthredinidae; genus Rhogogaster; species Rhogogaster chlorosoma. The sequence continues at coordinate 29,315,204 of OX101797.1, forward strand.
TTATTTGGAAAGGTCGGGGATGGATTGATTGATTGATTGATTGATACGCATTCAGAGTTTCGGCGTAGGTAGGTAACTGGTCTAACACAGACAAACTAACGTCTCCTGGAATCTAGGCAGGTACCAGTTTTTCTAAACTCCTACTCCTCAACGTCTTACATACGATTCTACCATAGTTTAATCGAATTCAAATAAACAACTGAAACAAAAAAGATTAGACTCTTCTTGCGACGTGTTTTCGTTCACTCGATTCCCCGGGATTTATTGCCAAGCTGATTGCAGGAGTTAGAAAAAGCTGGACAATTATATTGAGTTTCGTGGAAGATACCGTATACTTTCAGATTTTGTAGACTACTTCCAGGCCTTTGACGGTTTGTTATATGAATAAACAAATTTTTTGGTGCTAAAAATTCCACGTGCAGAGCTTGAGCCAGAAAAGATTTAGGTTTGCGATAGTTTAGAAAAATATTGGGTAAACCTTTGGGATTAGGGCGAAGAAAAACACCGCATCTCACACCTTCGAGGCAGGCTAAGAAGCCTCGAGCTGCCACAGTCCCTTCAGCCTCGGGGCAAATCCAAATCTGCAGGAGATTTAACAAAGCAGAAAATTTCTCTCCATGGGTCCCAAATCCAAGACCCCACCTTTAAAAACATTTTTCGCGTCAAATGCGTCGGAGACAAATTTTCTTTGTGGGGATTAAGCATTATGCATCTTACTGCAGGGATCCTTTCACGGTCTTTGGTTCGACTCGGAGACAGGTGGTAACCGGAGACCCCGTCTATCTCTTCGTGGCTAACCCACGGTTATATACACATACGTATATACATACCCACATAAAAAATAAATAAAATAAAAATCCTCCGCGTGTCCCTCGCAGAAAACAATTTTTCATCCCTTAAATTCTAACCATTAGTATCTACCAAACGGCCACCAAGTTCGTGCAAGCGTTTTCAATGCTTTTCAACCTCTGCTTTCTCTTCTACGGTACCCATATACCGACCCAGGATTTTACGGCTCACTTTTCCACAGGACATTTTGCAGAAGGTATTTCCTGCGATTTTAGTACATACCCAGTTTGGAACTGGCCACATTTTAGGACCCTATAATTGTTTCGGTTTCGGCTGTAAAGTTTGACAAGTAGGTGTCAGTCCATATTGTACCGATGACTCCTGTTTTTGCAGTTATAAATTATTATTTATTATCGCCAAGGGAGTCGTGGAAATTTTAGTTTTACGACGATCAGTTCGCACTTTTGCGGCTTTTACTTAGGTTTTTGGTTTACCTGAAGAGTTTTTATCTTATGGTATTAGAAAGTTCGGAGGTCTTGGGAGATATATAAGCTTGTACTTAGTTAGGCACGGCTTGAGGATGGGACTACCGCAATATTGACTTTTGATCTGAAACATAACAGCATTGAAGCCTAGAAAAGCAACGGAAAGTAGTACTAGACACAGAAAGTCAGACACCACACTGTCTGGCATCTCTGGACGGCATGTAGTAAAAAATCATTAAAAATGAAATATCTTTGAATACTTTCGTACCGGACATAAGTTATATACCTCATGAAACTTATTAAGTCGAAAAATTTGTTGGGTCTGATCGACGCGTTAAACTCGTTTTTAAACGCCGAAAATTGCCTAGCACTAGATTATTATACTTCGTCTTATAACTTCCATAATTCGTAAATAACAACGTTCCTTGTAGCTGTGGGGGCGCTATACGGCGTCGCTTAGCATATTTTATAGAAAGGTTCGGCATCGACGCGCACACAACACAGACGAGAAATTCAAATTAAAAATTCCGAATTATGAAATTATGCTCGAAACCGGGTCCGGGAAGAGCAATTTTCGGGCAATTTTCAAGGGTCTAAAAATAATGACCTGCCGTCGGCAACCATATGGTCATGGGCGCTCGTCTCTTAGCGAAATAAACGAACGTACACGCTGCGATAGTTTGTTCATCCAAACCAATTCCATCCCTAAAAATTCACCCTCAAAACTTGCAAAGTTCACGCTCTTTCTCGGATAAATAACGGGACCCGGAAACGCGTGAATGGCATGTTGAATAATCATCTTTAATCTATTGAAATTCATTTTTCAGGAAGCTCTCAACATCGCGGAGCTTAGGTCGCGAAGTTTTTTGAACGGTTTCACGAGAGGGTCAGATCTGTCGCTAGTCGCGTTGTAGGCAAGAATAAGAAGGTATTCATCCGTGTTCCACGGGTTCTGGACCAACCATTCGCGTCAGCCGTTCTCCTGTTCTGTTTCAAAGTTTTTTTCTCGGATGAGATAAGCCCGGCTCGACTCGGGTACCATATGTTGCCGATTTCCAAAAATGTTTTCCGATTTCTCTCCCGCAAACAGATGGCTCAAGCGCATCCTCCGCTTTTGGAAATCCCGATCTGGCCATACCGTGCGTATAGACCAACTGAAATTTAGTGGTCCAGCTGCCGCGTGAATAATATCGCCGAACTACGCCGCGACGCGGCTAGTGATGATTTATCTTTTCTCAAGTACTCGAAAGTACACTTTACTCAAGTACCTGCTTTGATATGCCTCCCATACTCGGATAAAAACTAATGAATATGCCACAGATCTAAAATCATAAGTGTGTCAAAGGCAATTAAGATTTTTAACGGGCGGTAAGATCTGAAGGAGATCTTTTCTGGAAGCTATTCGCTTGGTTGGGTTTAACGTTAAGCCCACGCTTTCCTTCCTATAAGCTTCCATGCGGCAGCTATATAGGTCCGAGAAAAATTCTATACTAACATAGGGATTCTCCGATTTGTGAAAAACTTTGATTTTCGATCCCGTTTTTATAACATCTCGAATGGAATTCAATTATGCGACGAAGTACAATAAATTTCATTTATTTCTAGTGAAACTGAGTTATCATTTGTCTCCCCTCTGATAGGATCTCTGCATTATTCCCGCAGGATGGGGAACGGGGCAGAAAGCGGATAATCGTAAGAGCCAAGACGCAGAATATTTACCTTCGTGAAACTTATTACTTACTTTTCTTGTTAATTAACCGTCTAGACTTTAGATCCGCATGATTGCCACCGAGAACTAGGAGAATGGTTTTACTCGGCAGTTTATCACAACTTCCTCAAACTCTTCCGGTTCTTGCGAATTATCATTAATGCAAAAAACTTTGGCTGATCATTCGAGCCCGTGTATAGATTTTCCACGTTATTCCGGAAACGAGAAATAAATAAACTGGAAATTGAACAGATAATCCAGAAGGGATTCGAGGAAATGTTAATTACACTCGGGGGTAACAAATGTTTAATTAACCTTTCTTCGGCGGGTGTATCCGGTCTTTGAACGGAAAAGTTCACCCGTGGCTAAAACAAAGGAGTATCACGCCCAGGTCTCGGTGTTTCCGGGGGTTTTGGCAACGGCCGGTAATCTTTTGTTCGTCAAGTATATCTTCATTCGAACTTTTCGCCCGAAACTACCCAAGCTGAGCTCTAGTCTTGAGTGGATTAAACCGACGTAGCGAAGGATAGGTAACGGTGATCTCGTGCTTCGGATAGGATTATAGAATGTTGGGTCACGTTCCATTACCTGTGAATGGAAGGGTATCCAGGTAATTACAACTATAAAGTACAAGCCTAAACGGAAATTAGGTAAATTCACTTCTGAAAATGAAACCGTTCGCCGCTCACGCCACGATTTACATAAGACGCTGCTATTCCTCCTCCAGTTTTATTCACGTATTTTCAAAACCAATTCCACCCATTACACAGCGGCGTCATTTTCACAGTATAACATACGACACAAGGGTCTTCGAGGCCACCGCGCGTTGTGCAACAATTCGAATACTCAGCTTCCAGACTGTTAATTGGCATTTGTATTCGTCTCGCTTGGTTACTATCGAGTCTTAAATTCAAAGCTCATTAGCATAGAAGCTGGAAGTAGGTGGAATCGATAGTCACATACGGGGTTGATTGGAACTGTACTTGTATTCCTTCAAAATTTTTTTATCGAAATATTCTATTCCTTGTTTCACGTGTCAAATACAGCACGTGGCGTATAAACAAACAAACAAAATTACGGGGGATGGGTAGCGTCAAGATGTGCCATCGTCATGGCCGATCGACTACCTACCTGTCCGCTCGTACAGGCAGGCAACTATGGTGTCTAGGGAAAATTCGTAGTATAACTAACGAAATATTTCGTCAAGTCATCTGACCTAATTAATATCATCGGACCAACCTGCCTTTAATAAACAGCTGCAAACGAGAACTTCTGGAGGGGTTTTGTAATTTCTTTATAAAACAATTCTTCCCTTTACGACACGGTTCCGCGAACCGGAAAGAGGCCAGGAGAAGCATCTTGTAGGTATATACCTCTCCCCGTCGAGGGTTGGAGAGTAAAAATTTCAAAAGCCAATTTACCGCCAAACGATTTCACGCCTGGTCAGGCCCAAATTTGTACGCAACAATTGCATCCCCTTCCTCTCTCGACGTTTTACACTAAGGCAACCTGGCCTGCGGGCTAGGCTTCTCCGTTCCTCCGGTACGCTTTCTGGAATGAGCTAAGGAAACTGTTAAATCTATTATAGACCCTGCAGAGACTAGAATCCAGATCCTTAGGGCTGAAGACCGCGCCCGAGCGGGATTGCAGGTATGTATGACTCTGCGGGCCTGTATGGTTTGAAAAATGAAGGGCTCACACTGCTACGCACTGGCCCAGGATCGGCTGGCTTAAAAATTCGTCGGATATACACATGGAATTATTCATCCCTTACAGAGCGACGCCCAGGAGAGACGTGATCGTGAATGAGAAAGTAGGATCAAACAATTTCCATACACGTTGGCAGATCATGTCTTTCTTTGGATAGAAATGATCAGTGTCTGGGCTGCACACGCCAAAAGACAGATTTTAATCCTCGGGGTGAAACTTATCTTCTTTTTTCATCTTTTCTCTTCCTTCCAATTCTGGAGCAGTTCTGATTTTACACGCCTGTTTGCTCCGACTTCCAGGAACTCCGGAGGCTATGTCGTTGACGATTGTAGACTGGCGAGAGGAATCCTTGGAGGTGGTCGTAAAATAACAGAGTTTCAAAATTCCAAGCTTCCTAAATAACAATCTTTTTTATCACCGATCGTAGAAAAGATATTGCAAGCTTTTTGAGAAGGTATCATAAAGAAGAAAAAAAAAAAAACGTATCACAAGACAGTATTGGGTGAGCGACATAATTTTTGTAAAGTATCCGATCGACTTTCTCCGAATCTTTGAAATCATTGAAATTGTATGCGAATACAAAAGTTCCCGAGGGTTGATAATATATGACTGTATGATACGGTGATCTGTGATTTCATTCTCTTCGTGATTCATCCATTCCTTATTCATACCGCAAATGCAAAGAGAAACGGTAGGTATTCGAGAATCGCAGCTTTTGCGCGGTAATAATTATTTGCCTTAGGTCCCACGGGGCCAGCTGAGATTCGTAAATAAAGCCCATATACTGAATAGATATTTGCACATGATTCCTGGCAAGGCTAATAATTGTAAGGCGAAGACGGTGAGTATCGTTTTATATCCTTTGGGAAAATTGGGGAAGCGCGGCCCTGCGGCTCTAGGGTCTCCGAACCCCCGGGCAGAGCAGACCTCCGTCTTCTGTTGATTTTTTGACTTAGCGTCCCGACGTTGAGCTACCGTTGAGTCTCGATCCTCGTTGGCGACCAAGGCGCCCTTAGTCACTGCAGGATCTGCTCCTGCGACGGCACTCCTTTTGACCATCGAACCGCTTCAGGAATCAGCCAATGCTCACTGAAACCACCAGCCACTGACAATAAACTAATTTGACAGTGAGTTTGCCAGATTGAAATACGACCCTTTATACTCACTGGGGTCACTTTCTTCGCCGCCTTTTGCCACTCTATCCCCGGGGTGCGAGTCCTGCAGAAAGGACCAGCTCGCCCACCCGGTCGAGTAATTTTTCCGTGAACCTGCGATCAGGTATAGGGATACAGATAACGTTACGTTACTCCTAACGCACGCCTCTGTGATCCTAGAAAATTTCAGTCCTTCGAAGTAGTCATTGAAAACATTTGTTGCAAGCTTTTCGTATTTTTAGTTTCTTTTGTACTTTTTGGAAGCATCTAACAATTTTTTACACCTCTAGGCTCGCCGAGGATACCAGTATCATCAGAAATTGAGAAGAGTGTTCTTGAAAGGCTCATTTCAAATCTGTGGAATTGATTGTGAGTCAAAAACTGTGCCAAAAAATAAATTGGATTCTGTCTTTTTTTTTTTCAATCAACGATCGAATTCATCAGAGAATCTGTACTATTCCTTTCGGCAAGGAAACCGTTTCTAATTTTTACGGAATATAGAATAACGAAAGTTGTTCAAAATTACTATGATCTAATAATCTTCTGCTTATGAATAAAATTTCACCTTATAATATCTACCCGTAACAATGTATGTGTCTGAGTGCAGCTACGTACTTGGCTTACTTTTTTAGTGTGTGGGCCGACTCTGCAGGAGTTTCTATTTTAGTTCAGACCGCTTGTAGTTAAGCCATACACTATATGAAATTGAGTTAGAGGACGGTCTAATATGTGAGACCATATTGACGATTGCTTGGGAAAATATCGCCACCAAAGTTTGATTTATTTTAGCCCCTAGGGAACTAATTAGTGCGACGTCATGCGTGGGGGCGAAACTATAGACGCTAACATTCACACGAGGTAGACTTAGGTCCAGAATAGGATAGCCGTTTTGATTGTCTTATAGATTGATTTATACCACGTCATAATAATTATTACATTGTTTTAAGTATTTGGTGTGCGGCGATACGGTCCACTCTCTGTGTTATTAGTATTTAGTAACAATAAGTGTAATTAGTAGAAACTCATTCGCAGACAGTATATTTAATTAGTTAGGTACTCGTTGTTTTCTGTTTTCAAGATTGCGATATTGAATAATAATACAATTTGGTATTTTACATCAATTATTAGAATAAAGGAAAAGAAAATAATTTAAATTACCTAATTATAATCTACATACGTATACGACGAAACGGTATGTATGTACAGTCTTATGAGTCTTCACAATATAATTTTCGAAGGTTATATCTATAGCCGATTATTTAACACCCAAAAATCTTGATTGAATTTTAATATTTCAAATTCAAACAATACCGAAATCGTGATTGGTCCCTGTTCGGGCAATAGTCTGTCCGACGCCTTCCGCCAATTCGAATCGCGATGGAATAGAAGTGACAATATTTCCACGAGGAGGAAAGAAGGCCAAATAAACGTCTTCGAGGTTTTCGAAAAACCTAGAAGTTCGTCTGCCAGCAGAAAAACAAAGCCAAGAAACTTGAGTCAATATTTCTTACAGTTCGGTATCTCGAGGCTATTTAGGGCATACGAGAGTTAACGTCGTCAGTCGTAAGTGCGGTGATAGGAACCGGAAGTTGTATGTTCGGCGATTCAATGCTACTCGTAACTTCCGCCTGACCTACGTTATTTTTAAGCATGTTTGTCTCAGTTATCGAAGCCTCCTCGTATTTTTCTGTTTTCATGTAAATCTTCCTAGCTGCACAGGACAGCATCAGCATCTCAATTATCATCAAACAGTTGTAGGTCACTGCAATTAGAAACAAAATTGTTAAAAACTCGCCATTGATTATTTGAATAAATATAAGCCAGCATGTCGAAAATTCTGATCAATTTTCTCGTTTTTATATGATACAGCGTAATTAATATGTCTCTATAGTAATTAGCTTCGCTTTAATACGTAAGACCGATAGTAAATTCTCAAATGGTCTTGAGATAAGAATCTCTTCGTTGCATGTCTGATATACTTTTACTTCTGCAGTTGGCTGGCTTTCAAGATAATTAGACGACGTATAGACGCGTATAGGTATATATACATAGGTGCACATACACCGTGTAGCTTGGCTCGTATTTCTTCTCGTGAAAAGTAAGGCCTTGTCTTAAGCCTCAGTAAATTTTATTAGTGTCAAACTACATAAATACAAGTAATTTTCGTCGCAACGCAGCATCGGGCCAGTCCGAAGTAGGAACTAAAAAGCGATAAATTTTCCCACTTACAGTTGGCATAAATTTGTGGAGTCAACGGAGGGTAGCATGGAAATACCCCGGTGCTAGGGCAGAGGCTTTTTATGACAAAACCTTGGAGTTTAGAACATAGCAAAACCATTTGGGAAACGATTGTCCTACGAGGGAGAGCTCCTTCTGAAAATGGGGAAGTCAAAAATACAGAATAGAATCAGTTCGCACGATTCAATAACGATTCGATACTCTTATACAACATCGAATGGATCATACTTTACCTGGCGCACAGTCCTGCAAACTCTTCGTCACTACAGTCAACCCATAGATCCCAAAGAGTATACTGATCAAAACCATAGGCTGTAAGTATGGACCATAAATTTGTGGAAACATAGGTTCCTCCGCGTCCAGAACAAGGAGAGTACAGTATACGAATCCCTGAAAAAAATTCTCCATAGGTTTAGCTGAGATTGAATGATAAAATTAATACTCTCTGATGTTGATTTGGTTCAAGTTTCGAGTGTTAATCAGTTTATTCGTAAGTTATCGAATATTTTCGTGGAAATACCTGAATTATTGGAAGCTGCAGAACAGAGAGACGCAGCCATGCTATGTTACCGTTGTTCATTTCGGTATTGGGAAAGGGCAGACAAGGCCAGCAGCAGCAAGGTCCTACTTTTAGGAGCATGGAAGGCGGTTTACTGACGCTTCTGTGCCCCAAGTCAATTAGAAGAAGGAACAGCCGATACAGGGCGACCATCAGAAATATCTGAGTTAGGCTCTCCGACAAAAGTTGGGCCCTGTGTGATGAAGGGAAAGAGTCAGAGCTCGGAGGGACCATTAGGGTGCTAAGCGTTCGCTATTAATCAATACTGTCAACCCCCATTAGGGACGAGGTGTGCGTAGATTTTTCAAGCTTGATATAGGACAGTGGGACAGTAACTCATTCCAACAGTATAGACCGTCGTTAGATCGATGGTACTGAGCAGCTAAAATTTGCGAGAGCAGACGTCAAGAACAAACAAGATCCTAAGTCAACACACGTGCAATCAGCTAGCCAAAGTTTAAGTCGGGGAAATTCTAAAATTTCAAGGTAAAACTGCTGAGCAAATGTTTGCAAATAAGAGGAAATGTTAAGTTTCGTCGATACCGATCGTCGTATAGAGTTTAAAAGCGAAAGTTTCGCAACAAGCTGCGGTAAACCAGTATCGCGTTTTTCTTCATTACATACCTTGGTATGGTTGCTGCCACGAGGCTGCAGAAGCTGGCGACTGGATAGACGGATAATACGAAAAAACAGTTAGTCTTGTACTCGGTGGGTTCATTTTGTAAAATGACGTTGTAGACAGCATCTATGATGAGGTAAAAGGTGAGGACTGTCAGCAAAGAGCCGATACCGATAAAGCCAACCCCGTAGGATCCCAGACCTGAAATTATGATCATGGTCAGTTTTTGAGGGACAAAAATTGCCACGGAATCAGAATGCCGGGAGCATCTCGATTCCGCCAGACGAACAGAAAGGTCGTAATCTGTAGAAATAAGAAAGATCTTCAGCCCTCCAGGTATAAAATAAGAAAGCGGAGATTTGGAATCGTACGAACACTGATCAGACCTTAGTTTTCACTGCAGTATTATCGAACCAAGCTAAACCATCGATGGGTTAACCCGTTTGCCGTAAAATACATATTAATAAGTATTTACCTATACAATTCGAACACCAAACTTTCAGGTCGAAAGTTGATTGGGATTGGATTATTCCGCGAAATGAACATCGGCAGAACTGACGTATTTGGAAAGAGTTTGAAAAAATCGCTAGCATTGCGTAATATGGTTATAAAACACAAAAATGAAATCTGTAGTCGAGGAATGTTCAAATTTCTATACGATATCAAATCCGGAGTTGACTTTTTCGAGAAATCGCCATAAATCGATAAGCTTCTGATCATAAGGTTCGAGTCTGTATAGACGCCAGTCGGCAATGCTTTTAGCGATGTTGCAAAGGCATTCCAAATTGCGCAATAAGACTGTGTCAACTAAAGTCGTTGCCCGGTGAAACGCCTAACACAACATCGAAGCCCATAGCTATAAAGTATCTTCGAACTAAAGACAGTCGTTACGTACTGGGTCAACGAAGACGTCGTCTCCAAGGCCGAAATCCTATCTCTCTTTCTTTGGACGGTTAGCCAAATTGCTTACAGTAATGAATCAGACTATACCCAAAGCAATAACTTTTCCACACGTCCCACGATAAACCATTCCGTTGCTATTTCGCATATGTTCAGTTCGAATCAAACGAAGGGGTCTCAAAATCTCGGGCAAAACGAGTGTCAAGAAAATGCCGTAGACTTGATCATCCGTCTTGCTCGAAATCATGATGTGACTTTTTTTTGAAACATTTCCCTGGTTTTCAGCATTCGTAATTATCCGATGGGGTAATCGCATTTGTCATTTGAAACGGGCCACCCTGTACGTGGAAACAGGGGCGTGGGGTGACTCTGGACCGTGAAAGCGAGAATTTGAGGGTGTAGCAAGTCAAAGAGAGTTATGAACCACGACCGATTAGGTAGGATTGATGGGTTTCATTGAATACTGCCACGTGGCGGGTTCTGATTCATACAATTTGTGGAATTGTCTGATGATCACAAGTCACAAAGTTTTGCGAGGCTACATATTGATTGCGCTCGTTTCATGTTTGCATCGAGATATACTGCGATAAAACAGTTCACAGACCTAAGATCGCTCGAATTTTTATGTCTAATTATGGTCTAGATGTGAGTGATAGTGGATCGTTTGCTTCACTTTCAGTTTCTATTTTAAATGCCTATCTTTCCCCACTGCTTCCTCAAGTCTAGTCAACTAGTCAACTGAGAACTATAGATATTTCTGGAAGAAAAAAAGAAAAATCAAGAGATCTTTATCGCGGAGAAGGAAGACTTCTTCACAAGCCAAAACGCACTTTAGTTCAAAAACGACTGAGAATATGTGTTTCGCTGAAGGCTTCTACCCCCTCGATTTACCTTTGATGCGAAAAACGCGGTACTCAATTACAGTGCATAGATTTACGCAATGATCTGTAGTTTCCAGAAAAACGCTTGTTCGAAGCATTGGACAATTTCCATTCGTACTTCGTAACTGGCGTTTCTTAACATTGGAAATTCTTTGCCCAATTTATTAACCGGTCTTGTATTTCATTAGGATTTCACTGCCACGACGTTTGTTAAAGTCCAAAGACGTGGGTGGGTCTGCGATAACCTTTAGCAATTGGATGTCTTAATTGACTTTTTTCACCAAAGCCAAAGGATACTTCAGAGTAAATTAACGCCAGAAGAAATCACAGCGCTCGAATGGTTTCCCTGCCACTTGTGAAATATCCTTATTGTGATGTAACGACTGTAATTGTAGCCAAGCGGGTGGGAATTTATTTTCAAGCTAGAAAAAAAGTTTATTGATCCATTTCTCAATTTCTGAAGGGTGGCTTTATTTCATTCTACGTCAGCTGCTATAGTCGCTATTGTTCGATTTCAATAATTCAATGATGCAACAGGCAATAGAAATGATTACTCAGCATCTGATCGCAGGCTGCACACCTGAAACGCTGGGTGCAGGTTCTCGCTATTTATTCTATTCCCGTATATAAGTTCACCGATGATTGCCAACACCGACTGTGTGAAAGGATACCTAAGGCGTACGTTGATTATGGAATCAGTATTTCAGATCTGTTCGAGACGCTGATTAGCACAAGTTGCATGTTGCAACCTCTGGAGCAGATTCAACCTACTGCCTCGTCGCCTCAGGTTACTTTCAATAAAATAGTGAGCCATGTTCGTGCGACTACATACGAGGGAAAGTTCAGGCACATAGCTATGTAAATTTGTCAATATTTTAGGTGCGAATTTCAAGTTCAAGATCTTGCCAAGGATTCGCGTAATCATAAGGGTATAACAGATTCAAATGACATTGAGTAATAATCACTCAATCGATTCTTGTGGCGAATTCGGTTTTCTTAAAACTATACCAACCACATGCATCCAAGAAAAGTTTGCGTCATCTCATTTCTCGGATGAAATAGGCGAACTTTTACACTTCGCGCCTGAGAAGGCTGCATCATTTTCATTCGAAAGTAGGCCAGCTGTAATTTCTTCGAATTTCAATCAAAAGTAGTTATAGCATATGTAACAACTACGCGTTGTGTAAGTTCTGATATTTCCGATACTTGTATCTATAATGATGAGTAATATTGAATTCCGTTGAATTATTACGTATGAAAATCTGTTCGCTTCATTTTCATTTAATTGGGAGTTTCTGCAGGGATAATCGCGAAGCTAATCGTGACGGCGTGGTGCCTTTCAGCGTTGCACTTTCAGAACTGCGCTTTCTCCGGTGCATGCAGTTACGTCAAAAGGTAAACGCCCGATGAAAAATGACGCAGCATTTGTGACGCGAATGGACAGGCAAGCTCTCCTAACGTTCCGTAATTCGCGATTGATTCTAGATCAGAGATCGACTTGCAGACGTGAAAGGCGAGAGAAACCCAGATCTTTCACTATCATTATCGTCATTCAGCATTCTCGGACATTATATACATGTATGCTCGACGATATATTTACGCAACAAAGAGACCAATGAACTGTAAAATCATTCCTTATAGTATATATACCAAAAAAAGGAAACTCTTACGTATTACAGAAGCGTAACAATAATGAATAATCAATACAGCAGAATCATAACAATAATGAATAATCGATACAGCAAAAACAGGCAGCAAATCGATTCGAGTATATATAATAAGGGCCACTAGGGCAAAGTACTAGATAAGAAATTAGTGTTAAATAGGATTTGAAGTGGAGTATAAAATAGTTGGAATCGATCGAATAGATTTTCCAGAACTACGCGGTCGCCTCATCAATATTGAACATGTTTATCTATGATCTTTGAAAAGTAAGCGCAGCTTCAAGAGCAACAGTCAAATAGATTAACATGAGCGTGGAGTGAGATTGAACTAATATAAAAACGAAGAAAGCGTAATACTACGACTTGGAACGTAGTTTCAAATTGATCCATTTCAAATATCACCTAGGACTGTGAAAGGCAATTTATAGTTCTGTCGAATTCGGCACTTTTGGAATAACGAGCTACTCACTGTCAATATAATCCACTGCACTCGGTACCGGATTCCCGTCACAGGACCCATTCAGGATCTGACTTTGAGTTTCTTCATAGCTGAAGGTGATATTTTCGGCGTTTTTTAACATGACTCCATCTGTAAAGTCCATGAGGCTTATTGATTAATGCGTTTTTTATTTTTTTATTTTTTTATGTATAAAGTCTATCCGTTGCACTTAACGCGCATTTTTCGGATCGAAAAACTTGAAGGAATTGAGTTTTAGGGGCAAGAATCTAGCCTCAATGAGAATGATATACACCACGGTGAGAGTCAGTCACTGAAGTACAGGAACCTGAACACGCGAGACTTGGTGCGATGCAATCGATTCTCCCACTTTTACCCCCATCGGTGGGTTTATGTTGTAACACCTCGTCTCACACATAGTAGATTAAGATCCCGAGGAGCTATTTCCAGGAGGTAATTCAACTCCCGAAACTGTTTTGAATAGCCATTGAAATTCGGATGTTTCGAGATATTCTCTTCGAAATGATGCAAAAAAGGAAACAGCTTTATCCGGAAAAACGAGATAGCACGCCTCTTGAATGCCATCAAAACTGGTACTCTTAGAATGTTTCCGGTTCCGGGTGAAACTGCAGAAAACCGTTAGATCCACGAAAAGTGACTCACAGTCTGAACGAATATTTTTAATGCGTTGAGTATACAACATGACAATCAGGAATTGATTCTGGCAGACAGAAATATTCTTCTAACTATGATTTCTCCTCTTTTGAAAAATCATCTTCCTCTGGGATAAAAAAGGCGGAGAAAACACTGCAGTTTCTGCATCTAATTACAAAACTCTCGAGGTACAGAGACGAGAGTGTTAAGGTTTGCATAAATCACTAACAAATGGAAATGTGGTTTGCATGGAATACTTACTTATTGAAGAATAAGAAATAAAATTGGCCGCTAATTTATACCATGAATTGGGAAATTTTTCATCCCTCAACCCCGTGGTAAGGTCCGGGAAATTATTTCGTTTGAAAGATTCTCGATACTCGCAGTTTGCTTTACCGATGCGTACACATCGTCCAAAGTTCTAAACTTCAAGTCACCCGTAAAGTAGATTCGACTCAACTTTGACTCAATCTATCGCTGGTTACTTTCCGTTACCGACAGACGATGCTGAACTCTCTCTACGAAGCTGGTGCGAAAGACGCGTTTTATCGACGAAATGAAACTGGCCATTTAATACCGTTTTTGGGTGAATCATATATATCGACAGTCTCTACTCGTTTTGGTTCATACATTGGTAACAACGATACCATATCAATAATGTTTCAGAAAACTCTTGAACCGGTTTTCAATGAAACTTGTACTCTGAGAAGTGGAGGAGGAGATTAGAACTGGATACATAAGTTCTGGACATTTTTCCGTTTCCATTTCATTTTCCGTTTCGAATTCTATATCACGGATGCAGTAATTGCAGAGTAAAAATCTGTCAGTTGAAATACTTATGTCTTGATATCAAGCTTCTGAGATTTGATTAGTAAGAAGTATCTGCTGAAAACGAGAATTGAAATGAGAACAGAAGCTTATAAAACGCCTTTCGAAGTGGCAAAAAAGTGCATCCTGAACTCTTGACTCGACGTAACTGTAAAATCGACTTGGATGGTAGGTATACAGAATTTCTCTACAGATAGGATTTTATTTTCAATATAAAACGAGAACTAAAGAACTCAAAGAAGACTAGAAATTTTACCTTTACAGGATGAAAGATTTCACTTGACTCCTAAGATGAATCTGTCCTCTGCTCATTATACTGTACTTGGAAACGAAGACCGACGCTCGTGCAACCTCTTCGGTTCATAGATCGCGATTCTAACTACTAATAAGGTCGAATTATCAAACGAAAGTCTAGCAGCGTCTTCACTTATTCCTACAAGGCTACGGCTATCATAAATCGCCTAAGAACAGTAATCGACGCGACGAAAGAGAATTCAGTGTGGAAGATAGAGAGAGTTCGAAAGTAGGCCTCACTGGCTCAGTCAGTGGTGGACTGTGACTGGGACCGTTTGGACGACAGCATGGTGAGTCTCTCCTATAAAAGTCAATAAAAAGTGCTGTAACTTTGTCCACTAAAAATCAGTTCTCTATTTATCGTCAAAATTTCAATTCGTTCTTACCTTAAAATAAGTTTCTTTTTTTTTTTAAAGATCTTTGTCCTATCATTTCCAATGTATCATCTGCCATCATTATCTCCATCAGTTAAAGATCTGCAGCCATGTGTACTCTGATACTTTTTCGCTGTATTCAAGCCTCTCTTATCATCCCTTGAAATTTCTTCACATCAGTCACAGTCCCGTGCATTTTGCGGTACTTTTCTTCTTCGTCTCGACTACCTCTTCCAAAAATGAGTGATTTTTTTCCGATGCTTTACTGGTGCAATGTGCAGAGATTTAGTTCATCAATTCAGATCGTACGGCAAGGGTAACCAGTTACGGTGATACTATAGATTGATTGTAATTTGACACGTATTTTCCGATCAGATTTCAACCCCTTGCTGTACCAATTGGACAACAATGGTTAGAAAATTTCGTAGGCTTGTTTAGGGGTGCTTTATAAAATAGTAACGATCTCCATATCGATGCGATTGGAAGTAACTTTCGTTTTCACCAATTATCGTTATAATCATCGTCCGTGAAATTGACGGTACAATTCCTCGTTATTGGTGATCTTTTCTGCTAAAGATTCTTGGAAAGAACTGTGCCTTCCGTTTTAGCAGAACCCACCATATAAGCGAGGGAAAAACATCGCGTGCGTTCAATGCAGTTGTAGGAAACGAATGACATGGGACTATGGAACGAAATAAGAAGACTAGAAATAAGGCTGTATAATTATCGGTAACAGACGCAATATCTCCTCGCCATCGGTCGATTCAGTCGTGGATTTATTGAGGCCATAGCTTGAAACGTCCGGCATAAATATACCGAGAATCATTCATCATATGTTCTCTTAAATTCACTTCGGGCGAATAATTTCTAGCTCAGTTTCACCAAGGCTGAAAATTTGGGTTAGAAGCCAACGCCGAGATTTCCAAATATCTTGTTCAACAGGTGAATAGTATTTCGGTGATTCTTCATGCGTTTTTAGGGGGAGAAGGACGTCGTTAATCCAACCGCGAGTATCGTGCCGGTTAAAACTAGGAATAACCTTTTTTTTCTGGTCAGCATCCCCTTCAATCGTAAAGAAATACAAAATGATTTGTTACATATTATCCGGCGTGTAGACGTCCTCAAGTGAAACACCTTTCACCGCGAAGGACGTAGACCTCGATTAGCTGAAATTTTTTCTACCTTTTTTGCTCGCTATTCATGCAGAGAAAAACGGCTATTGACTTATGCATAGCTGATATCCAAGTTCTTTGTATACGTATACCAAGCGGGAAAACCCTGCAGAAGATTTGCGAAAGCTAAGCAAAGACTAAGTGATTAACAATCGACAGTAGAGTTGGTTTGCTGTAAAAGATCCACGTCGCATTTATCCGTGCCGGAATTACAATATTCGTTCAAGGATCCAAGATATTACAAATTTATAACTGTTTCTATTACAATTGACGAAAGAAACTAATGCAATAGTTTGAAACAGCGTCAAAACTGATTGTGAACGACGAAATTATTTCATCTCTCATTGTTTCTCGATTTATTTTTTGTTCCCGTTTCGTTTAATAAAGGACAACCCATGATATTGCATCTGGAAATCTGGGTCACTTCGTATTTACACGTTAATTATGAAAGGTAGTTATAGCCGGGTTTGGACACTGCCAGAAATATTTCTAGGCCGCAACAGCATCTGGTTTTCTGGTTAAACTTACAATTAGAATATTGTCCAACACTTAGGATTCAACAGCCGTACCTAGACTGAGAGAAGAAAAAAAAAACGTTCAAAACAGTTATCTTAGAGGTATAAGCTGGTACTCGTTGTTTCGGAGCAGCACAAAAGTGATTTAAACGCAACAGTACCGCTCGAAAAATAAGAAGAAAAAAAATTATAATAACCGCTTACAGCTCTGCTATCTCGATGGATATTTTCATCGTAATGGATCGGACTTTTTCCATTTTTTGCTGTCGATTTTCACACGGGAATTTCGTATTATTCATTGAACTCATCAATGATCACGATTAGTTTTATATCGAGGACGATGAGACATCCGTGAAAGTTGGAAGGAATTCAAAATAAAGATCTGACGCGTGTTAGGCTGCCTGTCTACAGGCGCCGAAACATCCATTCACCTACAGCATAATACCAAATACGTCTATGAATTTAAAGTCATAAAGTATCCCGACTTTGAATAACTTAAATTTAATGACCGTGTCGGGGATCTCTTATCGAACGTAAATCTCTTCATTTTGTATCTTTCAGATTATTCCCTTTTGCCTGTTGGTCGTTATTGGCCTGGGGCACTGTCAAGATGAGATGCCATCCCGCTTCCAAATCGAGACATCCATCAATCGAACGATCGACGAAGTGGAGCGATTGATTCAAGAGGATCCAAAACTTCCTCGGCTTTCTCGTTCCGAAATTGTGGGTATTTTGCTCAATATAACTTCCAAAGACGTTGGGAAATACGGAGATAAGGATACCGTAGACAAGGCGAGGGAGGAGTACCAGAGAGCTCTGATGATCGTGCTGCCTTACAGCCCAAATTCTTCTGACGAAGACCTGAAAGATTTGTACACGAAACCGCCAATGATCCAGATGGTTCCAGATGGCACTAAAATGGAAAACGTTGAGATGCTCTACGAGGATGGGAAAAACGAGGAAATAGTTTATCCAGAAAAATCCCACGAGCCAAGCCTCACGCTTGACCCTCCCTCGACCAATTTCGTGCTATCAGAAAACGTGGAGGACTCAATTCTGGCGGAAGATGACATGGAGGAGTCGGGTGGGTCGCATGAAAATCACAGAGACACATATTCCGAAGTGATAGATCCGATAGATTTCAAGAAATCATCGTTAGATGGAAAATACCATTCGGTTTATCACAGCAATGGAAAACAGATACCAGTCTACGCGGAGGCACCCGAGAGATTTAGCTTCAATCTGAACAAATTGCAGATGACGCCGAAAAGCACGGTGAATCCTGTTCTCTCCACGAGTGGCCCTAACTCGTACAGCGACCTCTCGGACGAGCTTCAAGACTCTCTTTCGACAGATTCGAAGCTACAAATCGTCTACAGTACCACAGTGAACACCAAGAAGCCTCCGACGACAAAAATTGTCACGGAAAATTATCAGGAGGCGACCACAGAGTCGACGTCTGTTTCTCCACAAGAGACAACTCATCGTCATGTCTTGACCTCCGGTCAGTGGCACTACAATGCTCCTCCAACCACGATGGAGATTCCGAAGAAGGTTTATCCCGAGTATAAATTCCATACTCAGACGGTGTCTCCGGTGAGCGTTACACCCCCGGGTCAATTCGATCCGGTTACACCTGCGAGTACCACGACGAAGAAACCGGAAGTGATGATCCATATCCAGGGACAGAACAGCGAGAAGAAACATGAAAATAAAATGCACGGTGTTGAGGTTGAAAATCCTAGTCCGGTTTATGTGACACCTATGTCAAGTACCTCTGCGGACGGTGTGAAACAGAAGTTCAGCTCATCGTACTCTGCGAATTCTGCAGGAATTGTCAAATCCGGTGTTACTATGGCGCCGATGACCCCGCAGGTCAAGGATCTACTGGCGTCCATTGGCCTCTTTGAAGGTAACCCCGATGAGCAGCCAAAAGTCGGAAGCAATGTGCCGATTCCTGGAACCAATGATCTGATCGGTGATCAAATATCTGGCCTGGAGGCCACCGGGGTTATCTCTCCTTCTATTCTGAGCCAAAACACCTTCGGAGGTACCAGTTATGATTATAAAAAGGGAACGCAATATCTCACGCCTGATATGCAGCTACTTCTCCAAAGATTTGGACTTCAGACTTCGCAGCAGTCAGAGACGGCTTCAACGACGACGAAAAAGCCAACCCCAATTGTTGTTAACTTGAATTCCTATTCAAGATTCAAACCACTTCCATCGGCGAAGGTTGAAGACGAGGATATGAGAGATTTCTTGGCGAAGTTTGGCCTGGGTGCAAGTGAGGCCGAGAAGAATAGGAGTCACAAATCTATGAAAAGTAAAAAAAATGCGGAGGTCAGTCCACCGTCTTTGATCGATGCTGTACCCGATAGTATGAAGAAAATTCTGGAGAATATCGGGCTGATTTCAAGATCGGAAAAGTCTGTAGAGTTCAACTCGACGATTTCGTATTCTCCGGAGTCGGCGACCACCCCGAAGTTGCACGTTTTCAAACCGCACGAGGTGCCTCTTCATACCGACGAACAAAAAGAAAAGATTAACAAACTGCTTGATACTGTGAGAAAGGTTCAGTCAGGCATGGCTAATTCCCATGACGTTCAAGTGGCCGCTAAAGATCTCCTGGATACCACGAAGACATTGCAGAATGGACCTGACCCGATCAGTCTTGAGGAAATTTTGAACCTGTACAATGAAGGAATTAAAAACGAAGTTAAGAGACAGGAAGAGGTGACAACCACAGAGGGGGATTCCGGCACTGCGACAACGCTGGCAACCGGTATTCAGAAATTAATGCTATACGTTTTGGGAACCTCGGAATTTTGGGTTGGAAAAATGATTCAGGGATTAACGAGGATCAGAACCGTGCTAACCAAAGTCTCCGATAAACTCAAAGAAATTGATGGAGACTAATAATTGTTTGCTTCGTTACTAAAATTTTTGTGACTAAACTGAAACCAAACCTTCCTCATCCAAGCTTATACCATTTCACACCAATAAATACTATACCTATGCTTCAGTTTGACTAGCTGCAGTATCATGGTGTGCAGAAATTCTCCACTACATCTTTACCTTTACTAATACATCTCTTCTTCTTTTCGCTGGAATTTACAATCTGGGTCATAGAGTAATTTAACGAACGAAATCAATTGATTCGATTCCTGCTTTCACCGACTTCACGATTTCAAACTTCCACTATTCAACGATCGTTAATTATTTTTCATTAAACTGACGAATGTCATTGACTAGATCTACGATCATGGAAACTCTGCTGCATATATTATTCAATTTTGCAAGAACGTCCGTGAATCAAAGTCAATCGCGTCACAGTTTCCAATAGCATAAAGTCTCTGACAAAAAAAAAAAGAAACTTTCTTAATTGATCAACGAATGTGGCAACCGACTTTGATTGCCATACATACATTAAGAAAAAAAGTATACGAGATAAAACTGGGAGAGGCATGGGTTTACAGATGAATAGCTTGACTCCCAAGACATGTGATTGTTATTTATAAGTCTTGTGACTGCATGTTAAATGACAAGTGTACTGTATGGCGTTTCGCTATGAGGCGAGGCTTTCATAATGTGTTAACTATAGTGTGTTAGATGACCTAATGTTCCTTAGTACTAACAATAAGAAGCGAAATGCGTTTTGAGCAACCAAAAAAAAAAAAAAAGAAAAGAAAGAAATAATGACAGAGCTGATGGGTGAGAATTATTATGATGAAACTAAACAAAGAATTTATCAACGAAACTTATAGAAACAACTCAGACACCAACCACGACAGAGATATCAACAATAGCAACAGCATCCTCTCAAGTTACAAACGAAGCTGCATTGGCAGACTCATTCGGTGGAAGTACTCGGGCACCAGATCCTGTCTTACCAATGCAAAGGAGAACTGGTCTTTATTTCCTCGTTGACTGGAATACTTTCTTGGACGTTGGCGTGGACGGCGAAGACAAGGTGAATTTAAGGTTTCAGCCAAAAGTAGGCGACAGGACAAGATTCATCCCAGTAACCGTACCGTGAAAGTATCAGCTTGGTCTGATTTAAATTTTAAGGAAATAGAACCTGTGTATAATCCTGACTATTCAGTCTCGATTAGCCTAATCAATGATAGTGAAATTGATAGATAAATTTTTGATGATAGATAGTTGTATACATTTTATCTAATAACAGACTGACCATGATATTCTGTAGAAGATGGAATGGAAATTTGAATACAGGGAAAAAGTAAGCATCGTTTTTTCAACACGTATAGACATATAGCACGTGTGGGATTTTGAAGACACGTGATCGACTGCCTGTAATATGTTGAATAAATTGATGAGAGAAATGCTATAAGATAACAACAAATGTATATTACACTTAAGAAGGATGCAGGTTTTATTTACATTTATTAAGTTATACGTGGGTTGATAATCAAATATACTGTATATGTTTTAATAATTTATGTAAGTTATCGATAGTTTTGTATATTACGAATGAAAATAAACCACCAATATTATATCTAGTACATACTCGTATGAATGATCGTAGAACTAGATGTATTCTCGCTAACTTTGGATAGATTGATAATATTTTGGGTCGTGACAGGATTACAATCGCTATAAACGAAGACGGAATTATAGACAGAAGAAAAGGCGTGTATAATACGAACGCTGATTGAATCATTAGTAATAAGTCATAGCGTCAACGGAGTATAACGTGTCCGAGTAAGATATCTACCTGCGATCGATGAGATGATCGTTTTGCAGCCGTATTTAAATAAAGTCCTATTACTCCTATTCGTTTTTGTGCGGGCACAATGCGATTTTCAAAACGAACAAACGGCAGATATATTGGACGCGATGTTAGCAGGGATAAAATCGAACAGATATTCTCGAGGGATAGACGACGGTTTGAAAATATGGCAGGACTACGAATTTGGAACTGGGGCCGGTAATCGGGAAGGTAAGATATGCGTACTGCGCGATCAATGATTGCGTTTCTTTCACCGTCTTATATCGCTGATAATCTGACTAATTGCTACCTTTTTTTAATATCAATCGTAGAATTAATCGTGACGAATATTCACATTGAGGATGAACAAGGCTTGTCGATAGACGAGATAAAAGATTGGCAATTTTCGCCCGGCTTACGATACGGAATATTGGCTGGAATCGGAAACTCAAATCTCTCGGTTTATCTGCTTAGTAATCAGAATGGTAGCGTCCAGGGTCACGTTATTCTGTCGGTTACTGGTACAATTTTGACATTCGAGGTGATAAATTTATTCAATCAGAGCACCAATCACGAAGATATCATCGCTATTTTATACCTCAAATACGGCTCTGAGACAAAATTGAATTGGTATAAATTTGAGAGTGGTGAATTTGGGCTAATTTTGTCGTCAATCGTCTCGAGACGAGTAGAGAAGCTAGATTTCTTCAAACATCATGGACGGAATAGATTGCTGGTGGTTAACGAACCGATGAACCACAACGACGCAGCTTATTCTTCGATAGAAATTTATGGATTCAATTTTGTCGAAGGTCTATTGGACTTGTGGTGAGTAGATATAACTTTTCCTTCAATTTTTTTCGATAAAATTATGGTAACAAGGTCATTTGCAAGATCTACATTAATCATCATTGGCTTAGGCTCTGCCAAAGAATTTGGATGCCAACAGTGTCGAGCTTTGAGATATGTTCGATCTATGAGAATACTTATCTGACTATTCGAAGCCAGAACACAGTTTCAATTTATGAATTCAAAGAGAGTGAGACGAAGGAAGGATTATTCAAACTTTCCCAAAATCTCACATCGAATGGTTTGAAAAATTCAGTATGCTTCGAAAACGGATATACCGAATACTTGATTCTTTCTGGGCAAGAGTCAGCCCTATTCACGTTCGTAGAAAACGAATTTCTCTACGATGATAAAATGGAAAAACTGTTAACTGGTAAAGTATAACTTTTCCCATCTGTCTTTCCGATTTTTATTTTCTTCGAGCCTATTACTAAATTAGACTTGAATCAGACTTAGGTGAAACTCTGTGGGTTCAATGTTTGCCGGTCCAAACATACAGGGAAGAATGCCTCCTTCTAATCCAATTGAAGAATTCTACAGTCATTGGTTTGTCATGGCAAGGACAAGGTTTCAGAGTAGTCAATCTCCCACCAATAAATATCCCGAACTTCCAATTATCTAAGATAACTGCCATATCAAAATACGGATTTATATACGAGAACAAAATAGTCAGGGTTGACGCTAGACTAAGAGATTTGCGCAGGCCTGTGCATGACGAGATGGAAAAAATATCACAGTTGAAAAATTATTTGGAGGTACTGAAAATCATTTTCTCTTCTCAATTTTGATTCACTTTTTTTTGTGTTTTGATTTTTAAAATGAATCTGATTAAGGCTATATTTCGTAAAACGGTTTTGCTTCTAACTGTTTTTTCAGGAAACGTTTGTGAAGCAGGAAATGATTCTAAATGAAACAGAAAAGCGGATTCGAAACAGCTATCACAGTAACCCCGTAATCACCGGTTTTTGGAATCTGTCCGAGGTCAACACCGAGAATTTAACAATTTCTAAAAACGTTACTTACAAATCATTCTCAGTTGGCTCTAAATCATTCAGTGCAGCCGACGTAGCGGCAAACTTAACTGTATTAGATGAAGAGCTACGGATCTTGGATGAAAAGATTGAGAGAATTAGGCTCATTTCAAACATCGCTGTGCACAAAAATTCGCCGGAAGTTCACACTGACGGTTTGTCATTAGATGGTGGCTTAGAAGTGTTTGGAACTTTGCACGTGAAAAATCTAACGTTTAAATCTCTGAATGGTTTTACTGTCGAGGAGATAATTCACGACTTGGTTAAATCCGATGAGGACCGTATAATTAAAGGTAGTAAATCATTCCCATCGATCGAAGCGGACAAGATTAATATCGTTAGAATCAACGGAGTCCCTTCAGAAAACGTATTCTTCGACACTGAGAAGAAAAATTATGAAAACATAGATTTCACTGTCTTGAATCAATTGGTGGTTAACGGGAGTTTGAATTTCTCAACAATAAACGGACTCGTTTGGAATGACTTGATGAAAAGTGTAGTCTGGAAAAATCGACCCGCAGTTATCCCAGGATTAACGATAGTTCACGGGGTATGTAAAAGTGTGCAGGATAAGCCGTGCCGAAATTCAGATATTTATTGCTTAATTTTCAACAGGAGATCATTGCTGATACCGCATCGATATCAACTTTAAATGGTCTCAAATATCCGGGGGAATATGTGCTACAAAATAGTACAGATCCAGTGGACATTATCGGAAAGAAAACTTTCGGTGATCTGAAAGTCGTAAATTTGAAGGGGATAAAAAGGATCAATGAAATACCGTACGAAGATTTTGTTACGTTAAACGAAGAACAAACTTTGCCGCACAGGATAACGTTCAAAAATTTGATAATAGACGAAAATTTACAGGTATCGTTTGCACCGTTAATCGGTAGTAACATTTTCTAGTTGTTCGATTATCGGTTTGTTCAATGAAGCTTTTGATGTGGTGGTTTTAGATCGACGGACATATAACCGGGATTAAAGTTAATCAGGATGAACACAGGTTGACCCTAATTGATACTAACGTAATCAGTGCAGATACGATGTTCACGAATTTACATGTGACTGGGAATATCATTGTTGAAGATACAGTGAACAAAAGAAATCTGTCTGACTTCGACGATATTCTTCGTATAAGTGAGGAAAATGCGGTGATTAACGGCCAGAAGACTTTTCTAGGTAACGTGAAGATCGAGACTAAATTGAAACTGACATCCAAGAAGTACAATGGACATGCCATTGATGAATTTGTGACTTTGAGCGGAGAACAAGTGTTTCCCAGTGAGTCTTGCGCCTCTAAATATTCGCGTCTCTTTACCTTTATGGTGGAATAAATTTTGTGGGTTTTCATACATTTTTTTTTTTTTAGATTTGAAGAAAATTTCGGCACACGCCACTTTCGGACAATTGGAATACAAGCAGTTGAGCGACTTGGTGAATCATTTGAACGAGTTTGTGAAGGATACGAAATCTTCAAACTGTTCGAAGAAGCAGTTGATCTTCAACGTCTCTCCCGTGTTGGAGGATATAGGTTTTCGCACATTGAACGGAAACATTTCCGCGTCAAATTTTTTCGAACATTTTTTCAAAACCTTTCAAAATGTATACTTCGAAGATTTAGAGGTGAAAAAATTGTCCGCGGGTTCAATAACGCCAGTAAAAATCAACGGCGAGGACTTTTCCGATTTTGAAAAGCGCAGGATCTCGATTTCAAAGCCACAAATACTGACGGGAAATTATACCATCGAATATCTAAAGGCTGGTGATTTAAAGACGCAGCGAATCAACGGTATCACTTTGGATGATCTTGAGAAATTCCGAAATGATTTCGAGGATTTATTCGACCGAATTTGGAACGGAAAAATGATAATTGATACTTTTATCGTCAAGGGTAGAATCCATACAAATCAAATCAACGGCGAATCTTTGGCGAACATTTACGCGCGGAATGAGCCTCGGAACGTTATTGTCGACGATGGTTTCTACGTGCGGAATTTGGTAGTTCACGGTTTAGTTAACGGGCTTAACTTGACCGAATACGCATTAGATTCAGTTTTCAAAAGCGATAAGAGCGTCCTGCTAACAGGAGGAAAGATTACCAGTTCTCTAAACTGCCAGATCCTAGAATTCCAACTTTTGAACGGATATCCGGTTGGAATGATCGTGAATCCAAACGTTGCCCAGATTCTGAGCGGGCCGATTTTTGTAAAGGGAAATGTCGTGGTGGAAAATTCATTCGATTCTGATGGCAAAGTGAATGACGTTGTGTATAAACAGTTAACAGAGAGAATCTCCCACTTACGAAATGGTACCTTCGAGCTGCACGGTAATTTCCGATTTTCCGATGACGTAGTGATAGAAAACCTGCAGATCGATGGCCCGATCCAAGGCATTACCTTCGACAGTTTCTTGGATACGGTCATTTTCCGATATGACGACGTCCATATATCGAGCACAAAAATCTTCACCAATTCTGTTACGTTTAGACAGAATTTTACCATCTCCAACGAATACAATGGGCTCGATTTGACGCAATTCAACCACAACGCTGTATTCATTGATAAGGATATTCACGTTGATTCTGAACTCGTTTTTGAAGAGGACTTAATTCTCGACGGGGATTTGATAGTAACAGAACATTTGGAGACTAAAACAATTTCTAAGGTTGACATCGAGGAGTTGAAATCGAGTGCCATATTTTTGGACCGACCTTCATACGTGCAAGGTAACTTGAAATAAATTTTCAAACTTCAATCTTGTTGATCTTACCTTCGTCATGTGTTATTCTTCCGTCTTTGAATCAGCAAAATTTCTTGCCCGGGCGAAAATTGGTCCTGTAATTTACTCGAATCAAATCCTGATAATAATTTGGCCCAGTACTTCGTCGTTCTAAAATTGAAATACCCTGAAAAAAGGAGAAGAAATTAGAACAAATCGAGCTTTTGAATAATGTTGACTGTCGAGCTGTTTACCGAGTGAGATGATGTGGTTTCGTGGTAGAATATCGCGTCTGTTCAAAGAGTCGTTAATATTTCTAGTGAAATCTGTTGATTTAAGTGCAATTTATTAGCAAGCGAACCTACTTCTTTTTATCTGCTACCGCGTAACCCAACTACATATAATTCCATAAATGAAACGTTTGATCATTTATCACGCCTAGTGCCAATGCTGAGTAATAAGGACGGGAAAGTTTACCGTATGGTGAATTCATTTGATATTCCAATAAGGTATTTCAAGACCTTGGTTAACATTTTTTTAGTACATCATATAATAACCCGTAAATTTGAATTGCAGAATCTTGTGGGCAGCAACATACCACGGCTATTACGACATGGCTTATACTTATAGCCATAAAACTTTTTACTTTTTACATTAACTAGCCATTGCAAGTGTTCATTAATTTCTAGGGACCTTGACATTTACAAATGCAACGTTTGAGTCAACCATCACGGTTCATCACTTGAATAATATTGACTTGAACGCCGTGATTTCGTTGGAAGAAGATCAGGTCATTTTCAACCCGTTATCATGCGCTAATGTCAGTGTAGAAACTCTAGAAACGACAAACACTGTAAATGGGTACGGCATGAGTCAAATATTTGCCAACACTTTTATGGTAAGTGAATTTCCGCTTGTCAACAGATTTTTTTTTTCTCTCTTTTTTCTTCTTCTCCTTTCCCTAGACTGTCTTCATTGTGAATAATTTCCTTACATTTGACCAAATTTCTTATCCTCAGTTTTACGGCAACCAAACCATCACAGGAGATTTAATATTCCATGGAAATGTACAAATGCAAAAAGACTTTGATCCGAAATCCATAAATGGCATTAATACGTTACAAATGATCTCAATAGATGAAGACGAAAAACTGACCGGTAAAATTTTTTTCCTTTCATTCTTTTCTCTGCATTTACTATATCAATTCTGGTAAACTACTTTTCTCGACTCCTGCTATACGCTCCGCGCGATACTTTCGTGAGAAACAGGTAGAAGTCTTTAGGCGCGGTCCAAATCTGACAGAAATGTGCAATGGTCAACGGATCATGGTCATTGCGCTTAGCGTATAGTCGGAAGTGTCACGAGAAACGGTATAACGTTGTTTCTCGAA
This sequence comes from Rhogogaster chlorosoma, assembly GCA_944452935.1. NCBI lineage: Eukaryota > Metazoa > Arthropoda > Insecta > Hymenoptera > Tenthredinidae > Rhogogaster > Rhogogaster chlorosoma. The sequence goes on from OX101797.1 coordinate 29,342,929, forward strand.
GAATTCGTGCACCGTATCATTTATCTGAGCTCCACGTTTCAGGTAACTTCGAATTTTCGAGTTTGTTAATTTTGCGGGAGAATTTCCGAGTCTTTGGTCTTATTAATGGTATCGATCCAGCCACGTGGGAAATCGAAGCCGTTTACGACAGTTTTATCAAGAAACAATTAGTCACTGGTAATTGGTTTATCCAAGGAAACGTTTCGTTCGAAAAAGATGTTATGGGTAAAGGATTGCTCAACGGTATTGACGTTCAGAGATTATCAGACAAATTGGCGACAAGAAATTTGGCAATAGATTCAATAGTGACAAGCGTCAAGGTACGTCTCCCATTCGAAACAGGTAACAGACTCGAATGAACATCAATCAATTTCTTTGACTAATCCGAACGTTTCCTTTTTTTATCTTTCAATGCGCGGTGATTTCTCGCGTAGATGGATTTAGAGAGTACTTGCAAGGATCTAACACCTTTACAAAAGTATGCCAAGAATCAGATATACAGATTCAAATTCTTCGAGTATCTGCAAATCATTCAATTCGACGTTCCCATGAGAAGTATCCATCATTTCGAAGCTAATGATGGTGAATTCTTGTTGATTAATTTAGAGCAATGTTTTTTGAATACATTTGCTTATAACGGCTCTGGGTTTACTATAATTTCGAGTAAACAGGATTTTGATAACGTCGAAAGATGGACTACCTTAAAATACGAAGACGAAGTTTATTTTCTAACTCTTGGAAGTGGAATGTGCGGAAAGAGTTTTGGAAATCTATGGAAGTTTGAAGAACAAACATTAACCGTAAGCATTTCGTTCACTATCAAAACACGAAGACTGATTTTATGTATATGAATAAATTCCCAGCTTCAAGTAAACCGGTCGTAAAAACTCATTTCGTATCTTGTTAGAGCATTTCACATTTCACATTCTGAAATTCACTTTCCAATCAGCACGTTATAGGGTAGGTTTATTTCCTTTCGCACTTCAGTTGACTATCATTTTAGCATATCTTGGATCTGGGAAGCATTACCGACGTCAAGAAGATCGGTGACTACAACTTCCTCGTTATTTCTGAAGAGAGATTGGAAAAGTGGTCAATCGAAGATCTGCGTCAAGGCTTATACGGAAACAGGACATCGTATTTCTCGGCGAACGAACATGTGCGATTCATACCTAATACAGACAGAATATTGTTAGTGGATAATAAATATATTCACGAACTCAATCCTCAATATTTGAATCACACGACCTTATCGAATCATTTCGGTAACGGTACGATTCTGAGTTTGCGAGCTGGAATTTTCGAAAAAGAAATGTTCTTGCATTACGACGACGAAGTCAGTGAAAATAACGCATTCGTAAGTAACTTTAAAATTCACAAGTTCTCCTGTTTCCATTTTTCTCCAGTTAAAAATATCGTTTTTGTTTTTCTCTTCTCAGATATACGACGGTTTGTCAGACAGAAGGATTCGCCAATCGATTCCTACTCATAAGCCAAACTCGTTTCTAATCATAAACTTTGATAGCCTTGTCGAGACGTTCTTAACGTTTGTCAAAAACGGGAGAAGCCTGGAGATTTTCGAATACAAAGGTGAGATTCTTTTCCAAACATTTCTAATTTCTAAACTCTATAGTTACATGCGTTTTTTTCTACGTCCAGGTATCGAGGGCTTCGTTTACAGAGAGAGTATAAAAATGCAAATCCATCGGACTTTTGGCTTTAAATTAAGAAAACATCCAGGTTTATCAAAGACTAATTTCGTCGGCGCTATTCACGGGAATACCCTGACTATTTTGGAGGCTAAAATGTACGGTGAAAAATTAGATATGGAATATTTAATCTGTGAAGATTAAGGTTTCAGCCATAGCTTTGTATATCATTAACTTATAATCGTATAATTTATAAATAATTATAATACAACCATACCTTATAATATTAAATATTATAAATTTTCTTCTTCGTTTCTATATACACGTAAGTATAGCGAGAACGTTATTATTCCCATAAATTGTAATATATTATATACTGTATATTATTATCTTTACACTAAAATTATATAAAACTATATTTTTTGTCGAAAAATAATAATAATAATAATAATAATAAATATACTCAGTAATTCAACAAATTCACCATTTATTAAAACACACCCCCACAAACACCACTTCACAGACAATTAAAACATTTTTATACGCTATCTTTTCTAGGATCGACTATAAACTTTGTCAATAAAATTATCTAATATCTATCGAATGAGTTGCCTAATTCTCTTATCCAACGAAATCCTCGATAATTAATGAATATTTCCACGGATTACATCAATTTGAGAAACGAATCTTCGATCAATACGTACCTCCAGATATTTTTGCTCGATAAAAGGCGATGATTTCTTCGTCTATTTCCGGGTCACCCGTTAGCGGTAACGATTTCATGAAACTATCATCTTCTCTCATGACCGAGTCCTCTTCGGTCGTATTTGACTCACGATTCTCATCAGGAATGAAGATTGGTTGCTGTTCTTGGACGTCAGATTTTTCTGATTCTTCCTTCACATATTTTTCACCGGAATTCGATACCTCGTCAAATTGACCATGCCGATCAGAGCTCACTTTGTACTCTGAAGAACTTCTATTACCTTTGTCCACCTTGCAATCGGAGTCGTTATAGTTGGAAAACTTTTCGATCCTGGGGACGTTCGATGCTTCAGATTCACGAGAGTTTGTCATGGTTTTAGGCACGTCAGCTAAAGAACTGCTGGCATCTGATATCGACAAATCTGCTCTAAAACTTTGTCCCATTTCCTCAGATGTTTTGGTATCAATGTCACAAAGGTTCAGGTCAACGTCTCGTTCGGATATTAGGGATTTGAACCCAGCGCCAGAATCAGTATCAGACCGCAACATATCTCGAAGGAACCCCGGTGCCCTGAAACTTGATCGTCTACTTTCACAATTGGGCAAAGTTTTCGTATCGGGGAACCTTTCGCCAACTAAACTTCGCCGTGAGTCACTGTCATGGCTCGTCTTTTTTGAATTCATGTTCACGAATTTCGCGGTCTTTGACTCTAGCGACCTCGAGGCGATTCTTTCGACGTCTAAATCAGTTATCTTGTCCACAGGACCCGGAACTTTATAAGAATCGCCAGAATCTTTTGCCGACGAAGTACAAACGGCATTACAGTTATCCATACCCTGGTCTGTTCTCCCAGAAAGAATCTCGATTTCTTTTGAAATCATTGAGAAGATTTTGGATGGTTCTACAGGCTGGATGGTTTTCTCAAATTGGCGATCGTCTAGTTTGCGCGACTTTGGTGATTTCAGAATTTGATTTGAGACGAGGGATCTTGGTCTATCGTCGGTTTCATCAATGCTAGATTTTTTCGAATCCGTTTCTATTCTTGGTGCTGATAATTTTTTAGCAACGCCATTGCGTTGGGTTGAAATTGTGGCGAAGTTCTTGGCGTATTCGCTCGTCGTCAAGGCAGTCTTCAAGTCGTTCGCTTCAGACTTAAGAATTTTTAGCAAAGATAGATTGTGAGCAAGCCTCGATTGTTCGATCTGCAGCTTGTCGTACAATGCTTGAATCTCGACTGGATTAGTCGCGTCAGTCATCCGAGTCCTAAGATCGCCTGCAACCAAACAGGAACCGCGCGTAGCGTATCGTTGCAGCTTCAAAATGTTGAGATAAGATCGAGAGCTGGCGAAACAAAGAATAGAAAATCTTTTCTTTCGAAATAAAAGTTTTCCGATGACAAATTTTCAAAACTTTCACTTCATCCAGTTAAGTTTCGCCGGTAGATTCATACTTGTTATACATTTTCGTACCTATCGATGCTTTGCCATTCTTTATCAACTCTGCTATAGACCTTGCCTCCACCATGAGATCCCTCAGGCGAACTTTCTTCGCAATTACGGATATCCTTGGGCTAGTCCCGTCGTTATTTTCGTGGGCATTAAACGCTCCTAAATAGTAAGTATTTTTTTAAATAAATAACAACTACTTATACTCCATTTGGTTGTAACCTGGATCGACAGCTGAGCTGCTTGACGAGTTTCTTCCGTTTTTTTTCAGCATATTGATCAGTGCAGCTATGTGTGTAATAAAATCAAGGAATTTTCAACCAGCTCGTATTGTGATTGACGAAAGACTGGACTGAGCAAATCAAAAAAAAAAAACCTGGATATAAAAGGATACAGATTTCCTTGTCTCGTTGAACGACTAAATTTCTGTAATAATTTAAGTCCTTTTCCGACTTTTCCGCGCAGTGTTTTTCCCCATTACGATTTCTGAAGTTTTCTCGTAAAACTTGAAGGCAATATTTGATCTTCCTCTCGTCATTTTCCCAGTCAATTTTCGCGTCAGATTCCAGGAATTTACAGACTTGAAGATTCAGATTCTGCTTTTCATTTGGCGTAAGATCTCCACTGATGATCTGGCAAGCAAAAGAATCGTCTCAAACTCTTAGCTCTCCAGATAATTTTCAAATATTTACAGATCGTTCAGTCAGCTGCGCTATCCGGTTCTTCAATCTCTCCACTTCCATTTTCAAAAATCTGTTTTCGTCTTCTGGATTCCTTTCGAGTACAAGATTCACGTCATTCTTGATCAGTGCAACTCTCTGTGAGAATCTACACGTGGAAATAGTCTCCTGGGCGAAAGAGATACGGGATAAATCTCATAATTACTACCGGTGATATTTAATCCACGTTAGCTAAGCTGCCTGGAGTAAAGGCCGCGATAAAAAGCGTGAAGAAAATTACGCAAAGGCATATATCACCTCCAAATTCGATGTATTAAGGCTTAACGTCGCCAGCATAGTTGTAAGACAGTTACCGCCCAGGCTATCCCTCAGGATGGCTGTTAGAAGGGAATTTCTGAAAGTATTCATCAGTTACATGCACTGCCCGCCGACAAGTCACCTTACGCAATATACCGCGTGTTAACAATTTCTCTTACCTGTAAGGTATGTGGCTTACGTTCTGCTGACCAAGACAGACGATTACCTGTTCCAGGTAGTGTAAACTCAAGTTTATATGTTTAGCCTCGGTCAGAATTGTACCGGAAATGCAACATTTGTAAACGCGTTCTGATCTGCGAAAATTTCAGAAAACACACTTCAGGCTATAAATTCGAGAACACTTCCTCCTCCGATACTTAATCATAGTGAACGGTCTATTAGAGTGGTCAATTCAGTTTTAAAATCTCCTTGGTCATGGCCTTGTCTTTAAGCAATCCCATATGAATAAAAAACCAAAAACAAAACGTGGTTTATGCAACGTTGATAAACTTCGCAGGACAATTACTCCGGACGTTAATATAGTATAGAACCGAGGAATGGCTAGTTAGTGAAAATATACAGTGGCTATTTTACCCGGCAAGATCTACCAGATGCATTTTGGCTTTGGTTAGGTGTTGAGTTCCGAATTGTTTGACGGATACCGCGATTGTAAATATACAATGTGATCTTGAGGATTGTGGATTCATTGGAGTCTCGGAAATAGCCCTGAAAAAATAATTCATAACCATGATCAACAGGCATGGTAGAAATATTTGCGAATCAGTTCATTATCCGATATTATACACTGTTCTGATTGGCTTATGTGTGCCGAATTTTCTATTTTCGCGAAGTATTTGGCCCGAATTTTCACCGTGTTTTTTATTTGAAATTATCACCTGTTCGTGTCACCCAGAAAAAGTAGAGCCAAGGCGTCTTTCTCGTTCGTGACGTTGCGAAAGCTCAGATTTTTTAAGCGAAGTGTACCAGTCTCGTCCTCTTGGATCGTTACGCGACTAAAACAGTATGCTTTTTTTTTATTGAGTTCGTTTTTTCGCTTTTTTCTTTCTAGTAAAAATAAAATGGGAAAAATAATCGCGGAACAAGCCGAGAAACAGAGTTTGAAACGAGCTTGCCTTATAAGTGTCGTATAGTCGTAACCAGTTGCGTCTTACAGCTGCTACCGCTGCTGCTGCTGCTGCTGCTGCAGCTAGTGTATTTAGTCTCATGAGACGAAACCGTAACAAGACTAGCATAGGAATGCCGCGGATTCCTTTTTTAGATTTTACACAAAATCTTTAGAATGTCGTGCGTTACGTTAGAAACGCAGGAACTTCTATTCGAGTTAGGATTTCATCGAATCAACGTTACCAAAAAATCTTTCGAGCTAATTGCAAGTTTTTCAAAGCGTAGATTTTCGGAACGCAGAGCAACGGTTAATTTTCGTGCATTTTTTAGGCCGATCGATCTTTGATTCGGTAATTTTGTCACGGGGACTCTATAGCTGGCCTCGGGCAACGTGTGGCGATTGCTAATTATTTATATGTGGGTGAGGCTTACGGCAGGTCTTCTAGTTTCGTAACGACCTCGTGTTTCGGATCCAAGAGGTCGTACCCATTCTCGTTGTATATTTCGAGGTAGGCGATTTCTACGGAGTACAGGTTATCCGGATTCTATTCATTGATCGAGAAATTACATTTTTACGGAGAAAGTCGAAAATTATTATATCCTATTAATTATATTTACAGTTAAATACGCGGCTTAATAACCTTTTGAATAGTTTCAAAAAGGTATTGAACCGTTCTCGGCAGAACACCTCGATCCTCGTATCTTTCTGGATCACCCGTTATCGTGTATGTTTTACCGCTACCTGTCTGAAAATTTATATATTAATTATAAAGAGTAGTCAACGATGTCACACTTCGTAGGATATATGATCGATCGCTGTAATTGTCCCATTGAACTGATTCAAATCACTAGGTATATTTAATTTTTAGAAAATTTTTCATTCTGATAAACTGAAGATATCTGACATGGAAAAATGCGAAAAAAAATTAGTTTTACCAATTCGTTTTAGTATAGAAAAAGGTGTTACCTGCCCATAAGCGAAAATAGTCGCGTTGTAGCCATTGAGAACGCTGAAAATGAATAACTAGTTTAAACAACGATTTTTTTTCGGTTTTCGATTTTCGAATTACTTGTACCTCTGAATGACTGGCTGTACTACATTTTCAAAAACTTCATCCTGCCTGATATGGTCGTCGAAAATTTTGTAAAATCTGAAAAATGCAGCCTCTGATAATCCGGAGAAATTTGGAAAAATATGCATCCAATTATTTCTTACGCAAACTTCCATGACTCTGGTCGATTATTGATGTAATCGGTAATTGATTTCTGCACCCCGTTATTTAAGACCAAATAATCTTCTTCAACGTGCTTTTTCGGTCTTCGATGTATTTGGTAATTCTAAAAAATACACGTATGATTCTTAGGTTAAAAGACCTTTTCTCTTATGCCTAGTTTTAATCCCACAAACCACAACGTTTTTCGCTTTCGCCTCTGGCTTCAACCTAGCGAATACTTTTATCTCATTTTTAACCATTCTGTTCAAAATTTACTGTTTTAATTTAAGAAGAAAGTCGCGTCCAAAGAGGAGACTCTATTTGAAGGTTCGGTTGTCGTCTGCTATTTACCGCCTTCCATTGTCAATTCCAAAATCTCAAATCCCATTCATTTGTCTCCAATAACCTTACAGTAATCAATCCCTGTCCCAAATGCAAAAATACCGAAAATTATCACATCTCGATTGCATTGCAGCATTCAATTTATCGGATACACCATTTCGTTCGCCCTAAATTCTACCCTATTATTACACATCACGTTTCCACGGAATACTTGGCTTCGAATGATCGACCCATTTGGAGATAGTGACTCTTTTGCAAACACGTTGTTGCACAGATTGGTTGAAGACCTGCGTCTTTTCATCAGAGAGTTTATACGCCTTGGATACAATTTCGTGTCTTTTATTGACTCAGTTTTATTGCAGCTAATTATTAGTGTCCTGCGAGATGATTCAGAATTATTCGAGATTTTATGGACTTCGCATTGCATAGATTGATTGCACCGATCAAAGAGCGATTGTCGTAGGATACAGATCGAGCCGTTCGTCGAAACTGCTTCAAATTTAGGGGGAATATTCTACATCGATGTGATTCAATGAATTTAGTATTTAGATACGAAATTTTTCCATTTTAAGTCATTTTTCTTGTAAATGTTAAGAAAGGAATTGAGTTAGGTTCGAAACCATGGAAGACTCTTGACATGACTTTACAATATTCCCACGGAATTTCAAAAAGTTTCGATGACCTGTGTCCAACTACAACGCCGTTTTCTTCGATAGGCTGAATCAATGTAAGGCAAAGTGTATAAAATTTGAAATAATTCCAAATTATGACTAAAACTCCAAGAGATCAGTTCTGGAAAAACCGACTCAATAGAGTATTTCTCGAAAGCGTGTGAGTGATTTGAAAGGAATAATTCCCAAGGAGTATATAGCCTCTTGAAAATGTAAAAAATGTCATTTCTCTCTGTAATTAAAACGAGCAGGGAGGTCTCTCCAAAGCACGTCTTTATCCTGGCCGAAGAACAGGCCTGGCAAAGTGCAACATGCACATAGTCGCGACGTTGAGGCATCCAAAGAACTCAAAGAGTGGTTACTGGCAGGCATGAGGCACTTTGGTCTTTGATAGGCTGCGCGCACTACTCCCGCTCCTCTCAGGGCATTGTTGGATTTGCGAATCTCGAGGGTTCATTGTTGCCTTTCGATACATCGCGAGGCTATTCAGTTCGAGCAATCGATCCGTCTCATGGTCTGGACACGTTGCTATGGTTACGCGAACGGCGGACCGGCGCGGGCGCAGAGAACCGTCAAACGTCCTGACGTCCTCGGCCGTCAGTCAAACAACTTTTCTAACCATTTGCACGCGTTTTTTTTTCATCCACTTTATTACCATTCTTAGTACGTGGTCGACGAATTTTTTGTAACTGGATTTAAAAGAAAAATAAAGTTCCAAATTTGCCCTGTGACATACGCGAGGTTCTTCTTTATAGTTCAATTATTTAGTGCGCGATTCGATGGGCCACTCGTGTGAAAATATTCTCCGGTCCTTTCGCTGTATTGATCTGACTGTAACTGCAAGGGAATTTGACGTTTGATTCGCTAAGTGAGTCGGTAAGACAACGACCTGTCCCAAAAGTGGAGAAATCTTTCATCTGTTAGATAGTCAATGAAAATTTCAATTTGCACGCTTTTTATCCCCGATAATGTCATACGCGAGTATGCGACTCCGAGGTGTCTGCTGCGTTGTGATAGATTGAAAGATTTCTGAATTTTGTTCAGAAAGAAATAGAGGAATTTAAACATGTGCATGAATTCGAGTACAGTATAGCTGAGTACGAGAATTAATTTTCTTTACGGATATTCAGAAGCCGCAATTTATCGTGCGCGACTTGAGAATGTTGTTTTCCTCTAAAATACTGATAAAACTTGTAACGTACGTTTCCTGACCGCCATATCCTACACGCCGTTTGCATACACTGCGACTATCAAAATCGAATAGATAAAATAACCTCGCTAGTACGTTCGCTGACGGAGAATGTGTACGAATGCATGTCACGTAACGTTGGATACATGCCGGCTACCCAAGAGTCGTTGACTCGAGAATGAAGATTGATGCAAAAAACTTAGAATCGGAGCACTCAACTGCCTCTTCGTTATCCGAAAGTCTATCGATCCCAAACTGCTGCAAAAACGTCACCTATATGTCTAAAGACAAATTTCGATGTGATTCCGTTCAATTGATTCATTCCAAATTTTACCCATCCTTCCAACGCTCTTTTTCCATCGATCTATTCCTCGTTCGAAAATTTGTTCATGTGAGTACAAAGAAGTGTCGAAATCGTGGGAGTATTTGTTTCGAAAATGAACCCGATGTCATTGTCTGGTTGATTACAGCTCAGTCACATCCTAATTGCCGGAGTCAATAGGGTCGACGGCGAGTGTACACTTGCTAATTAATAACTTGGCGAAGTATTGACCTTTTGCTCGTCAGCCGACACCTCCAATCAGTCTGGCTCTCTTTGAAGTTACACAGTTAAAGGTCTATTGTAACCTAAATGATAAACAGCGCATTGCGAAAGATCCATAGACGGCATTTGGAAATGTCAGTGCCTTCCTACGTAAGCTTGAGCCATACTCTTAACTCGCTTTGATATTTATCCACAGTAATGGAGAGTGAGAGTAAAACAGAGAGAGAGAGAGAGAGATCTACCTACAACGAGAGAGAACGACGTATGTTTCTGTCAACGCGTCGATATGTTTTGAGATCTTTGATAACGATGGAAGTCGAGCAGTTTCGATGTAAACCTATCTTCCTATCTCGATATTCACACCATTCGGTTAGAACTGATGTTTAGATCGCTGTATCAACTCCCCGACTCATTTACGCCACTGAATGCTCGGATATTTTACAGAAAATATCCGCATCGTAATTTCCGATAGTCATAAACAATCTAAAATGTTATCCAACACCACTTCCGCATTCGTATGTCGCTACGAAGATAAGTGTGTAGATACCACATCGCAGCTTTCCGCTCTTCGTCAAACTGTGACTATTGTATGATTAAAGTTTTAGCTGAAGTCTGAGAGGTCTTTTAAGTAGTCACTAGCCTTGATGAAATGTTTAACTGTTTCAAAATTTCGGGTGGGCTTTATCCCGATGATGGAAACGATACTTGGATCGGAGTTTTTACTACGTCTTGAAACAGCGATAAGTTGTTAAAATATTCTAAGAAGCTTATGTGTTATATTACTACGTATTTTTTCGGCTCTACAGGACGAAGAAATGAACGGTTTAACTACGATATGCATAAACGCATTTGGACTCTGGGCTCCTTTATGATTCCCTCGGAATCATCTAATCTCGACTCGGTTCGGATATACATATAATATCTATGTTTCACGTAATTCGTGAAAGAGCGTCCTCAAAGAGGAGACTGATAGTTACGCAAGGAGGTCTAATCAAAATGCTAATCTCCACACTGCGAAGAGCAAGGTTCATCTCCTCGTCTGAAGAGACAAAATTTGATATTTTCGGAAAGGGTTTGGCGCGCGGCTAAGCCGAAGCTGCTTCGTGGGATGAGAAGTTTAAAAGAGCAGATGACATCAGCTGGGATTTAAATCACGTCGAAATTCAGCTTGCAAAAAAGACGTATCCAAGCCTCGGTTATAACCTTGCAATTATTCCGAACCTTGCGTCGCATACGAAGCCAAAAATAGTATCACGCACTTTACGCATCGCGTAGAGCTATGGCTGGCTGCTTGGTACATGCACACATACTGCACCAGTCTTCAGTAAAGAAGAAACACGCGTGGAGACGCGAGTTCTCGCCGCCTTTACCATAAATATTTAGAATTACTTCGGGGCCTCCGTGCGGGTTGTTTCCTCTGCACAATCCCTCGGGTTGAGACCTCGGAAAAGTCATTCGTTATTTTTAAGGGAAGAAACTTGGCCTAGGGGAGGTAGCAGGGTTCTATTCAAACGCCTACGCTCTCTCGAGAGTGATGCTATTTTTTCTAGGTATATTCGTTAAAATTTACGAGCTCAATATCTCGCCAGTTCTAAAGCGGTTCCTTGCCCATTCAACTTTCCTTGATTGACGGTAGTTTACGCCGAAACTTCGTCCTCATTATTTTACGACTTGTTTGAGATTTTTTAAGATACAATATCGATTACTCAAGCAACGCTAATTACTATTACACTTTATTTCATCCTTAATCAGGCTGTCAATCAACCGAAATAAGCCCCATTACAATCTCGCTAATTATTTTTCGTACAAATTTTACGCTTCTTGATAATCACCGTTTATCTGCTCACCGACCAATCTGTGTTCTTCTTAATTCATTCCCGTAGTCATTGGGTCTATTAATCATCCAATGAACGGTATCATCGAGTCCAAACTGGGCCTCAAGAATTCTAGATAAGAATCATTTTCATATTGGCAAGTCTCTGGACTGGCCTGCTCCGAATAACTCGGATTGTGAACCCAGAAATGATACGCAGCTACCCATACTATCCGTTGATGGAGATATAACGAATCTTCGGAATCGAACTCTCTCCTCGCGTACTGTAGTTTTATTTTGTATCAATTTTTCCCATCACTGTATCCACTTCATTGATTCCTTATATCCGAAATACGACAAGCATGCGATTCCGCATATTTTATTTGCAAATTTTATATCGTCGCAAAATAGCTACTCGCGGGACAATTATTTCATTCATTAGTCAATCGGGATAACAAAATCGATAGCCTTGCATCCCGTCAAGAGCACAGAGGCCATGTGGCTATCAGCTACAGCTGTCAGCCCCTTGGTTGTAGGCCGATTTAAGCCGCATTCATACCGAACCGAATGCAGAAACAGACCTTCAGACATCTGTGCATGTAATTGAATCCCGATTTTTATCTGTACATAGAAAATTTTATCTACGATCAAATTTTTAGCGATGAAAATTCTCCTTCCAGGTTCTTTTATCGTTATATTTTCCGGTGTGAACGTTACCGTAAACCGGGATACAATGGCTCGAGTGTTTCGTGGCCAGTGACTCACAAGTCTGGCCCACGTCTGCCAAAATATTGTGTACACACTGGATCTCGCGTGGAGCAAGTTTCGGATATAATGACGCCGTGATCCCGGTCACTCAAGTTCAAAGTTCGAATTTTACCACGCTCGTTTTTCTTCCCTGGTGGAAAAAAGAAAAAAAAAAAAACTTGATGAGTGTGGCAAAACTTAGCTCAAAAAAATTCCGAACTCTTGCGACCGTATTGTCGTCTACCTACTTCGCTCGAAACATCGAGACCCCAAAATTAAAGAGAAAAAAGGAGGCAAGATTGAGCAAGAGAGAAAGAGAGGTGATAGCCATGACGTCATTCACGCCCGTGGGCAACTTTGAGCGACTTTATCTCTTTCGGCTGTTAAACTGTGTCAAGTTCGCGTTTCCCGAGGCACCTTATCTCTCGGTATACGTATAGGTACGGCGATACCATCGTTTGCGGACGGTCGAATAGAGCTATAACACAATACGTTATATACGGAAAGAATTTTCTGGTAAATTGATGATTTTTTCAATTTTTTTTGTTTTTTTATTTTTACCTCTATTTCTTCATTTATTACTGAAAGAAGGAAAAACAAATTCTGGTCATTTTTGCTGCTTCATTATGGTCCGCTCTGCGATTTATGTACGTATGGTTTATATATTGTAGAGTAGAGACCCGGCAATTGGTTGTAATTGACTGCAATTAAGGGCAATGAATTCTACCGTGATTTTGCGGAGCACGTTTCAATCTTTTTATTATATTGCAGACAGAACGTCGCGTCGTTACCGCTCCTTGCAGATGTGCTAAATTCTTAATTTAGGTGTACAAATACATGGGTGTATTTATATATGCAATTCTAAATTTTTGAGAAAGGAATATTTCCCGAATAAAAACAGTCCGTCAATCTTCTCATAATCATCATAAGATTAAACGTTAATCCTTATCTGACGACAAATCAGTCTACCATCCATAAAATCGATTGATTCTATAATTTGTTTACTACCGAACATAGTGCTAAAATTGACGCTAATTACTACGCTAATAGAATTTAGGAAGTTTCACCTTTAGTTAGTTCTTTTTATAAGAAAAAAAACTTGAAATTCGATGCTTCGCTTTTTGCTTATCAAATAAAATTCTCACAGCCGGACAGGCTGGACAAATTTGAAGAAATCCTAAGTCATTCTTACGATCAGAAACTCAACTATACGCCCGGCTTAATTTTAGTTTGCAGAGCATTTAATTAAAGCAAATGTTTTAGCGCGTGCCTTGGGTCCCATGTCTGCCGAGCCATGTAACTACTCTAATTATTACATTTTTCAAGGGTTGTTGACTTAGCATTCGTTATACTTCCGGCATACATATATATGTGTATATATTATATGTTTGGTCTAGACTCTAGACTCTAGGTCTACTGTACGATGGTTAGGATTTTTTTCCAAATGCGACTCTGCGGCACGCTTCGTATACATACAGAGTGTTTAAAAAATTTGTCATGCACGTGTATAGAAGTGTTCTAATTAAAAAATTTACAGTACCTTGAATAAAAATCGTCGACGCGGTAAAGGGCGTTGGGTTTTTATTACCTGAACGTTAATTTCACAGGAAGATAAAAAAACCTTGCTCTCTATCAATCGAATTCTGATATCTGCGATCGGATCAGAAAACTGAGAACCCTATGGAGTCTGAGTTTGCGAACTTCGGACACCGAAGTATCCATCGTTTCAAAAAATATCTCATTTTTTATTTCAATCCCATTTTCTCTCGTTCACATCGTCTCTGTTCACCCTGTAGATCACAAGAGAGAGAGAGAGAGAGGGGAAAAAAAGGAATGAAATAAAATGATGGAGTTGAATGCAGCATAGGCGCACCTATATATACACATATATGTATATGCACATCATTCTCTCCCTCGCTCTTTCTCCCTCTTCATATATATACGTTCATAATACTCACACGCAAACGTATCTCGACGTGCATGCATATGTGCATACATGGTGGAGAAACGCACTAGGGTATATACGCCACAGTCATAGGTATATATAGTTATAGTGGGGGGGTTGGACAGATGTTTGGTCCACGCGCGAGGGCTTAGTTCTCCATGGGGTGCCGTCCTACGAAGTACGAACTACCCCATGGTAGCCCATTCAGCTTTCACCTTTTATCAGGAGTGGGTCTATCCATCCTGCACAGATCGTGTATGTAAGAAATATTAAACGAATATATCCCCAGAGTTGACCGGTAACGCAGTGTGATATTTTTTCAACTTTATTTCGGACAGTGTCCTCGTTTCGGTGACACGGTTTAACTGGGCTACAAAAACTCGAGGAAAATCACGTTCACAAATTTTTTTTCTTTTTTTTTTCTCTCTCTCTCTCTCTCTCTCTCTCGATTCGTCCTTTTTCTTCTCTCGCAGTGCAGGAAGTTCGAATAAGAACTTTGCCTCGTTGTTATAGCCAAGTGCGCGATAATGGAACCTAGCCAATACCGAATTTACTTAGTCTCGCAATTTTACGAGACCGTGAAACTGTTCGACGTTGATAAATCCAAGTGAGGTCGATACAATTTCGTCGTAATTATACAGGAATGGTGTGGAAAAATTCGTGTCAAAATGTGAGGTCAGCTTGGGGAGTATTTTCTCATTAGTGAAACCAGTTTATCGGATTGATTGGCTGATCTGGTGTCGATGTAACATTAATAGGTGATGTAAAATATTCAATTTCACGTATAAGTAGATGGTAGCTCCGGTAACCGCGACGTAACAAACGCTAATTTTTATTTCAAACGATTCGTTATGCGTTTTTTACGCAACGCAGAAAGCCGGAAGATGATATCCATGCATTGAATTAATTCACGATGGGCCTAAATTGAAACGAAATATCTGAAGACGTTGATGAAAATGAAAGTGGTTGACTTCGGTTTACGATATGTTCAAAAAAACCGCTAGCTTTATCGGAAGTAAAAAACTCGTTTACCAACTGATTTATCTCACACATTTACACACACTCGTCGATCAAAGAAATGCCCACTGACTCCTATATACATATATACAAAATACATACATCGATGAAGAATGTTTTCAACCAAAAACTAGTTTTGTGCCACCAAAAAGTCCCACGATCTTCGCAATTACTGTTAGACTCATCTTTACTGTGTAAGTTAAACATCTACCCGTAATATTACTAGGTTATATACCAAGTCTGATAATCGCGTGCGAATTATCTCTTACGAAGTAGACTGACAATGTTATACAGTGGCTGGTAGACGTCAGTTTCTTCTGAGTTGATGTGAAGATTACCCGTACGAATCTTGAGCCCGCAATCGCTCCGTGTGAGATGAACTTAATTTTCGAATTAACATAAGAATTCGAAGATCATTTCATCTCGCAGTGAATGTTACTCCGCTAGGTACAGATTTATGGTAATTTTAGCACCTTTAGCTCGGAGCAAAACCCTTCTGGCTTCGCGCGTCACGCTTGATCAAACTGAATAATGAATATTTGAAACTCTGCCAAGAGTAGGAGTAGTTTATCAACTTTTCGAACTTGCCGCCACTTAGTTTCGCGAAGAATTGCGCATCGGTCATTGGACTCCCCTGTTATCGCGATTATGTAAACTAACATTGAAACACGTCATTCAGTCATCGATTCTACCTCCGCATAGAGATTCTCGAACGATTTCTTTCAATTGAACGGATAGAAATCAAAGATCTCGATCAAACTGTTCAGATATCGGAGTCTCTGGCTCTGCGAGCGATTCAATTCCATCCCATGATGCTTTTGGCACTTGATATCCACCTTATTTCCACAAAACAGGAATAATTCTACGGCTAGTAATTAGGTAGGTACGGCTCGTTCTTTGGGCGATTGTAAGAAGCCATTTACTTGACCGGACAGCGCCCTGTGGTGCTATTATCGATTTCGTCTGGACAGTAGCCCTAGGGAGTGAACCCTACGGTCTTGATTACACCCTCTTCCTCGCCCTCCTCCGAGAATGACTATTCCGATGTTGAAAGACCGGAGTTTCTATTTAGGCAAGGTGATTCATGCAAGAAAGCCCCTAGCAGCACCCAGGGAGAATCCGGGTGGCCATCTTTATTTGGCAATTAATAGATAATTGCAAATCTTCTCTTCTCCCTGCTAAGGGAGTCTCCGCGGAAGATCCCTTCGATATCTAATTTCTGTGAAATATTAACGAGGCAGGAAGCCGATTTTCAGGATGTTCAGCTGTTGTCCTTCGTGATAATTCAGGTTCGCGAATGTTCCCGAGTAAATGAATTCAGTTTCCTTTATTCAAATTCATTTCTGCGAAGAGAAACAATGGATTTCATCGGCGCAACAGTGTCCCCAATTAATTCGACGGAATACGAAGACCTTACATCCTCGTTGCGGCCTCCTCGTCGTAGACCGTTAGCCGCATAAGATTATCGCTTAATTTTCAGTTCGCGTTTATCGTCCTAGACCGACATCCTGTTTCATCCCCCGTACACCCGGCACCTACACACTGTGCCAAAGACCAAAGAACCGAGAATCGAGTAGACGAGAGATACCAATGTAAGAACCGGAGTCGGGAAATGGACACAGACGTAGGTACGTGTTCCTCGAGAGGAGAATATCAATGCGTTACAAATTGTACAAACATCTATGACAACTGTACGACATAAAACGTGACCGGTATTAACAAAATCCATGGTTTTTAGACCAACTTACGGTGAACAGGTGAACTTATCTCTTCCGACAAGTAGGATGGTATTTTATTTTCCTATGGGAAAAGGATGGATCAATTGATATTTATAATCGTAGATGATGGACGTGGAGGCATATCATGATGGTAGATGAAATAGGCATAGTACGCGAGATCACGTATTGAGTAAGTCTGTCTGATCGATTAAGATGCAAGGCTCATACCGGGTCAGTTCCATTCGTAATTTACTTCTAAAGTTATTCTAAATTGTGACTGGGTCAGTATGCCATCAGAGTATTTTATCGGCTGTGGCTAAGGAACGAATTTTTGGTACTTTTATTACATTCTCAAAGGAGCCTATCGGCGTTACGGTTGGCCAACATCCATTTTATGCCCCAGTGGGCGCGTTAACGAGAAGTATATACTGACCACCGATCACTGACCGCTGACCACCAAGTCTGGACGCGAGTTCTACGGCTCGTGATCTAACTGTAACAGTTTTTATAGTAAATCCCAACTCGCGATCGGCCCAGCACCAGACACTGGGACTAAGTTACACACTTACACTTTCTCTCTTTGTTCAAATCGATTGATTATCGATTATCGATTTTCTAAAAATCACAATAATTATTCGACCACACCGAGCCAACTTCTCACTTGCTCCGATTCGCAGTATACCTAAATTACTTATTTATACTACAAGGCATAATCCGTTAGACCTTTTTCTTCCATCTCACTTTGCATATGCTGCACGTTTGGTTTGAAGCACGTATACGTATGCCTATACCTACTCGAAGTGAGAATATTATTACTATTATCGTTAGGTCACGTTTGATATATAACCAGGGATAAGGGTCTCGAATATAAATAGTAACTATGGCCCCGATATGACCAGCAGGTACTTAAAAATAATTCATGAATGAGCCCACGCGATGAGTTTCCCTCCCACGTAAAATAGGTAAGTGTTAAATAGAGTCTCGGGATATACTGTCGCTCGATAAATACCGCTTAATGTTATACCGCCGTATTGCTCAAAGACTATAGCTACAACTAGTAGTCTAAAAGCTGTACGAGCTAGAGATAGAATATAACGGATCTGTAGCGAGTAGGTCGATGCGTCCAGCAGTTGACACCGATTGGGACATCGAGAAAAACGCATAAATTAACCTTTGAATACCTTAATGGGTGGTCTATTCTGCAGTACATGTTAAACGGCGTTTACAACCTTATCATCGGACCTGTGCAAATTCATTTTCCGATCTGTTCGGCGCCTCGCGCCAACACTAATTCCAATCAAATTACCATTTGTATTACCAGATAGCAAATATTACGAGTGCCATACGCAAATAACTGAACAGGCTCTTCGCAGACTGTTTACCTACTCATTCGATACAAATACCATCAAGTCCAATTAGGCAATTAGTAAATTAGTAAATTTGTTGGATTTTTATTCACGCGTTTATATGCAGCAGCCGGTGTTGGTTTTTATTACGATAATGACATCGTCACTGTTTCATTCGCGTCTGACTAAAAAACGACTTCAAATTCGAGGAAAACTTGTTCAAACCCTTTCGCTCCTTTGTGCTTCTCTCGTCGTAAGAATAAACATCCTAATGTGTCTTGAAAAAGGGTTTGAAGTGCGGCGTGGGACATTCTCGGCTCTGTGTCCTCGTCCGAATCCTTCTAATGACGCATTTATTTAATATTCATAATGCCTTTTTCAAGTACCCCACAGAGATTGGATCTATGAAACTCTAGACACGATTACGACTCTGCTCGAAGATGAATGTCTCTAATTAATATGGCATCTATGTAGACGGTGTTGGTCGTGCAGCGTAATCGATCTTTCGCCAAGTTGTCACCTGATGAAATCTCGGCTTGTTTGTGAACATTGTACGTCAATTATAATTTCTAAAAACTCTATCATACTCGTCGTCGTCGCACTTGGACTGGTGATAAATCTCCGATTTCTCGATCACTTTTCCAACGCGACGTTCGCATAAAGAGGCCTTCGCGTTATTATGCGGCCACTCAACGATATCTGATGGATCCACTTTGGGCTGAGGCGATTTGTGTCAACTGCATTGCTCGCTCGGACGCAAATCAACTTACATACCTACATGCTGTACGCATCTATAGCCTGTAAGAGAGAATTAGAACGCGTGAAGGCAGAGGCCCAAGCAAAGGAAAAGCCTAGAAAACAAAGACGGAGAAGTAGAGATTACCTCGTTATTCTGTCTTACTTACTTACTTACTTACGTGCTTACTTGTAAGTTTTCTCGATTCACGATCTCAAACGCGCCGGACGACATATGGCTGGGTATATCTACGATCGTATATTCGAACGAACTAGTTTTAATTACGTTTACCGATCCATGACACAAGGCTGCTTCTCTCAGTCTCTTCAACATTCCATCTGACAGCTCTCTTAGACACTGCGAACTAGTTGGTAATTTAGCGGGTCATATACTTCCTCAATCCAACTGCGGTAGGGGATCTTAATTAATCTAGTCTACGAAGCGTCCTACGACTTGAACTGTTCGCAATTTGCTTGGAAAATCTTATATCTGATGTGCAATACTGGGAATCGCAGTTATAAGCCTCGCTTGCAGCTTCTTTGTAAATTAACTTCTGCCGTTTAGTAGCCAGACGAAGAAGTCGACGTCATTCCCATATTTTTGCGTACAGATTGTCCCACGATACAAAATCCTAGTTATAAGTAAAATTAACGCGATCTTTCTTCGCGAAAAATTTTTCTCCTAGATGTCAAAAAAATTACTTATTGATAAAAATTACTTTTCCCACTGAAACGAGTGACATTCATTGTCAGCAATATAATCAGGTGCATACGTAGGTTGTTGAGGTTTAATGAAATGCATGGAGTTGTGAGATCGTTAGAAAGGCTCTCCTGGGTGACACTTAATTCAGACAAGGCTATAACGCCTTTGAAAACGTCCCTGCGACATTTATCCTGTCATTTGATGTTTGAACGAAGAAAAGCGATTCCTATCGGGAGAACATAAAGAAAGAGAAAGATGCATCCGTGGCTGCTTGCTTACCTTGATGCAGCAGCACATGATAGCCGGCCATGGGCGAACTGCAATTCACTGCACTCTGCAGCCTTGCATCGGAATGCGTTTCCCGCAGTATTCTGTTCGTCCATGTTGACTAGTTTTCCGTAAAAATGATCAATTCATTTATTTCATTTTATTATTTCACCATCAAAGTGCAGCACATCGCGCACTAGACTTAACTGCAGTATTGTTAACCTTGGCGATCCTTATTGCGAATATTTATCGCCGATTTACTGAATTAATTTCCAGTACTCTTCGGTGGTTTTGGTGCCACGGAATGCATCCTTGGTGTCTAAGCCTTGCTAGTTTATTGACGTCACATCCTCAATCGAGCTGCTTGCAAAACGCGAAACGGGCTACTTGGCCGGAAGTATTTATGCGAAACTTTGAGTCGCCTAGCCATAGCCAGACATTTTTTCAAAGGAACAGCTGTTTCTTTAAGGCATTGCTCGCTTATATCTTGACAATAGATAAGCTGCGTTTAAAAGATCGAAGCTCATTAATTTCTGAAAGAATCGTGAAGAAATTGCTTCCGGAGTTTGAGAGCGTAGCGAGAATCCCGAGTGGGCAGTCTCGATCTTTCGTGAAACGGACTCGTCCGCTTGAGCAGCATTCTTCGCCTTTGAACTTGAAGCTTATCTATAATAATTGGATTTTATAGAAATTCCTTGATAGCTATTCCACCTACGATTTTCACACACTGTTGCGTGCAGGTTTCTAATGGCTTCGTCTAAGACAGGCGTGGCGTGGCAAAAATGCGTCCTACCTTTCGCGGTGACCTACTGTTGGAGAGGTCGGCTGACGTCTTTGCTCAACAACGCCAAATAAAAGTTGATAGAAAAAGAGAGAATAGGAAAGAAAAAAAAAAAGGGAATAGAAAAAATCAGAGAAGACAAAAAGACGGGACATCACTCTACAGAGAATAATTATACCTCTGAACGTACATAGATTGTATATGCTATATATGCAGGCGATTAGTGACACGGCGAACTTCGAACTGCACTCAAGACGGTTTCTCTTCCTGACGATTAAGATAGAACCTGCGAGCCACTGTTAGCGAGATGGGCATGCGGCGCTGATTGCTCGATTAGCATAAAAGAAATGCCATTCCTAAGCCAAAAGTTATAAGCACCGGACAGATCTATACCTAATGGGCCTTGATCGGGATTAAGACCGTGCTGAGTGCTTAGAGAATTTGAAACTGCTTCTGGCGTCATTTGGTCATTAATTGGTCTCGTCTCTTGACATTTTCCCAACGTTACGTGCTTCCCACATTCCTAAACGATCTACGAGTTTCGCATATTTCGTTATTCTTCCAATACATTAAAAAAAAAAAAGAAAAAAAAAATCTTCCACATTTTTTTGCTCGTTTAGGAATACCAGCACTTTTTTTTCTGTTTATAAAATTCTGAGATAATCTATACAGATACAGATCTTTCATACTATGTCCCCGGAAATCATTATTTTATCTACTTTTCGCGGAATGCTATATCCACAGCAGAATATTGATGTTAGAGCAATTTTTAACGTTTTTTGAGATAATTCCGATAACGTGCACTCATGAATCGAATTAGACTCTTACTACGATTTTTCGAAAGATTCTTACCTCCACAGAGGAGAAAATTGGATCTAGTTTATTATCTTCATACAAAGTGAGGGGGATATTTAATTGAGACATCATGAAACTCGAGTCATGATTACCCATTCACACATACATCTGTGAGCGGAGATTTTCACATAAAACGAAATCGATTTGCTCCTCGCATGTCTTCCCCACGGATTCCTGCATCACTGCATCACCGGCTAGCGTGCATCCTGATTAGCTTCAGCTTTGTTTCGATAAGATAGCATTAACACGGTTCGATTCGATCCTTCCGTTTTCCTTGACGAACACACGGGAAGGCTGCTGACTCCCGTTCCCCTTTCCTTTCCTTTCCTTAGCTTCCCTTCTCTCGTCTCCCTCTTTATTCTTTCCTCTTTCCTCTTTCCTCTTATCCCCTGCCCCATCGACGGTCCCCATTTCTCCAGTAGAACGGGGCTCACCTCTGCAGGTTGTGCCGGTGTGCCTCCACCTGCCAGTCGAATCTTTAGCGGCAGACCAAGTGGGTCCCTATTTCGTAGCGCGGATGTTAAAAATTTATTACCAGTTGAATTAGTGAGAGAAATTAATAGTTGAGAAAATTATTCTGACTTGTGAATAATGACGGACTTCAAAAGATCTTCGGGATTTATTAATTCCAATTTTAAATAACAGCGGAATTAATTATCGATTGATTAGCTGTATCGGTGTGCGAGTTTTAAACCTAATCAAATTAATTTCCAGAAGGAACTTCGACCCACAGTTCTTCGTTACAGTGTCGATAAATTCGGGGGTTATTATTATATTATTTTTTTTTTTTTTTTTAGAGGAAAGAGGTTCAAAGACAATGACATTAAAAACTCGAAACTCTTTCATTCTCCCTCTCGTTGAATTTTACCGGTGATATTCTTTGATGGTATTGATGTGATTTTAAACGCGTGACGTGCTTTCCCGCCTTTTTTTAAAGGTCCCACCTGCTCGAATCCCTTGCTCTTTAAACATCGCCTTTAAATAGTTCGTTTCGAGGTTGAGTTGATGATAAAATTGCCTCCGCCAAAGTTCTTCATCGGTTAATTAATATCAACTCGAACGAGAGCCACGTGTCGACTGATAGACGTCAATATACGTGGTGCCAAATATATACACACCTACCAATCTGTTTAATTAATTAAAAGTGCCACTTGTGTTATGCATATCTGTGAGACGATTTGAAACTTGAATAAAAGTTTTGACAGAAGATAATCGTTATTAATAGTCAGCATGGATACCGTGATAGAAAAAATGGGGAAATTGAATCTGGTAAATTATAAAAAATTTTAATCCGTTTTTTGTACTTTTTTCTTACGATAATCTATATCATAGTTTACTTTCCTACTATTATAAACACATAGTTGTTATTGTTACTACATAAATATGTTGAATTGCCCACGTTTACGCTAGCGTCCTTTCGAATTCTTCGATTATAGTAGACGTATTAATGGTTTGCTTTAACCACCAAACCACACACTTTCAAACTTTCAAAACTATGTAATTACATAGTCCTGCGTCAATTTGCAGGGCGGTGGTTTCAACCAGGATATATTATGTCTGTGTAGTTATTTTTTTTTTTATTATTTTTTATCTCCTCTATTCATCTATCTATGGATAAACTATATATGTGTGCAGATTAATACACGAATATATATACACTTACCTTCACTTGGTCGAAGAGTATTTTGGAGTATTAATTACTGCTGCGTTTCAAGGCTGCCATTCGATGTTCATATACGGGTAACACATACTTTATTTTTTTTATGTTTTTTTTTTTATTACTATATGCAGACGTTAAGCATGTATAAATATTTGTCGAATATATTCTCAATCATTCCAACATTTATATGTACATAACTTTGAAATACATTTTTACGTCCGTACTCCGATACACTAGCTAACATACGTGAAGCGTTTAATTAGCGATTGAAAGAATAATATGGAAAATTGTAATTCTCTGAAAACTAACCAGAATTCATTACTTATTCGAACCGAACTATATGTAGCAATAACAGCCGTAGTTTTACGTGTAGGTATAATAAATTGAATAATGGAATAACTTTCTTTAGCAATTGCTTCAATTCGCTGTTGAAATTCGCAATAGCCCGTAGCTCATTTGCATGTAATAACAATCACTATCGAATGTATTATAATTTATATCGTAAACTCGGCATCTCTATATAATTGGATGCCTATGCACACTGTGACGAAGACATATAATAGAAAATGAAAGATAACTTGAGAATTAGATATAGGAACGTTATACCGCTCCGGAGTTAACGCTCTCACCAAAGATATTTAAAAAGTGAAACTCATACCTTATTACCTTTAGTCCATTGTGATGTTTAGGCAACGTTTGATTACCTCTTCTCCCCTTTATATCGTCTTTAGTAATTACTAATTAGGCAATTTAGCGTGGGTAGATTCACGCTTGTTCGTCCTAAGTATACCTGTGTGAAGAAAGATCACACCAAGACTAATTGATAATTAATGAACTGGAAATGTAGACCTCCTGAGATCTACAGGATCAGGGAAAGAAGTAATTTTCAATGAAGGAAAAAAGATCAAATGAAATTGAATAAATATGGAAAACCCGCGGAGAAAGCTCTGCGGTTATGTTAATCAATCATCTTCTCGTTTTTCCTTCATTTTTTCATTGATTTATTTCTAATTATACAACTTTGCGCTGAAAGTTCCGAGCGATTACGCCGCGCTAATAGGTTTTACCTCTGGTGCATAGCTAAGCGGGTATCTTGCATACCTTTCCAGTTCTCATAGTGCAGCAGTCCAATTCGTTAGAAGTAAAAACGGTGTAGATATATACATACCTGGACTTTTACCTTTATACTCTATACTTATTTAAACCGCGGGATATATCTCCTGCAGCTTCCCGCACGGGAAGTGCGTGGCGTGAAACCTTCACGATCACTCGACTTGTCAAACGCGTGCATCCTATTCCCCGAGGCAAAACGGAGCGAATGAGTAAGCCGGAGGAAGAGAAGAGAGGAAGAAAGGCAGAAGTTTTAATTAAAAACCCTTTTTCAAACATCCTTCAAAAGGAAAAGAATTTCTTTCGACGATCAGACTGAAGTATAATGGCATTGAGAGAGAAAATGATGATACCCATCTCTTTATACCGGAATCTAGACTGAAAATAATGAATCTTTCGCAAGGGAGAGGAGAAATTTAGCGTGTGTGTAAAAAGGGAAGATCAAAAAACTAAAAAATTCGCATTATTGTGTTCAAATTGACATTTGGCATATGACCGGGAGTTTAATCGACACCTGATCGATGCAAATGCTTCATACTCATATCTGGGTTGGTATAAGTGTGTAGGTACAATAAATAAAATAATAATTTCACGCTACCGTGTATGGCTTGCATTTTTGAACGGCGTATTCAAGCCGCGAACACGTGGTATGCTAAGTCGAAAGTTCACATATGCCTGGGGGTACCCGAAAGGCCTCTTTAAACTACGTTGTACAGCGTAAACCGAATGTACGTGTTGCACTTTCGATATGTTATCCGTGTCAAGATGTTTCCCAATCGTGTAACCCGGCCGCGAGAGAAAATATACCTTACATTAAAATGTGCTTATTTTTTAGCACTGTCTCAGCGGTATACGGCATGATAGCGTACATACCTACTCTATCAGCGAGGAAATGATTTTATCATTCGAATTGCAGAACTGTGATGTTAAAAATTTAATGAAATGTTGCAAAAGCTGTAACACACCGCCATTCCGTTGGTCGATGAACTATTTTACGATCGCGGAGGAAATCTTAATCAAGAGTAAAGGCAGCTTTTTATAACTTTATGATTCACCTTCGAAAGTAATATTTTATAGTACGCGCACGCGTACGTATATGGACATCTTTTTATAATCTCGATGTGTCGAGATCAGGAGAGAAGATCGAAGTCCCTTGGTGGCTTGATTCAATATATCTTGAACACTGATCCGACTTATGAAGAGGAAAAAAAGAATGTTGAATCGCGTAGTACGGTGAAATTAATTCAGATGCAATTAGCGAGCGAAAGCTATGCAGAATCGATCGCTGTGGGCACCGATGGCCTCACTTGCAGCTGTGCATTCATCGCGAAAATGCGAATAAGACAAATAGACAGAAAGATGAAAAGTTCATCTCGATCTTCATTCCGCTCGATTTGAAACGAATTTTGGCGATTCTATGCCTCATATCCTTCTGGATAATTTCAACGGCGAAGTAAACTCAGAGATAGAATTCGTGCTCTCCTTAGAACAGGAGGAATGCATTAGAGGTTTCAAAGTAGGCAGTAAATTATGTGTTATACACACATGAACACCGCGAGTTCGCGTTTATGATAAGAATTCGCCTTCTGATAACATAATAATTTACCACCGACTCCGCATTGTAATTACTTGCGCCTTCCCCAGACAAAAGATCATGTATACATTACTCGTCCGGGTATACACACGCGAACGTTTCATGGAGCGTGACTATTATCTTCGTCTACAGTAAAGTGATATCGTGTAAAGAATCGCATCGTTTCTCAATCGGGGAATTAGCGAATAAAGGAAAGAAAGGAGAACGCGATCCGATAAGAACGCGATCGAGTTTAGTAGCCAGTATAATTCATTTTGTCGAAGACAATTATAACAGCTAATAAATTGTTCATTGATTCGGTCGTTATAAGTGAATAACGATTGAGCATCATGTTCTGCGAAGGATCTTTGAGGAAATATTGTTCACTCTGTGTACGTATGAATTTTTTGAGCTTTTAAATACCCCGTTGAGAATAGCAGGTGAAGAAATGATGAAAAAAAAATAATTGAAGAGTGATTTCTCTCATTTCTTCGTTAATTTGACGACAATTGCATTACAGTCGAGAAAAGTTAGGTAAAAATGATGATACCTGGGTATGTAGAAATCTATAAATGAGACACGAACACGCTAGCGATAAGTAATAAAATTCAACGTGTTAAATTGTTAATCGAGTTACTGTACAGCTGCCTAGTATTTCACTGGTAAACAGCTTGATTTCAACTCGAGATACCCGAAATTATGCCAAGAGCGTAATTACCCGGTTACGTAATTAATACCTGAATATTGCGGATGTGCCATTAATTGTTGCAAAATATGTACATACGTTGCTATGATATATTCCCGATTTTATAATTATTCAATTTTTCCTTTTTTCTTTCTTACAGAGGATTCCGAGTTGTCCAGTAAAAAAACCGCCTCCACTGAAAGAGTTCGTGGGTCGCTGCCAGACAATGCCATCAAGGGTGAAAAAGTCATTCTGCGGTTGCCTGCAGGTAAGGCGTCTGTCGTACCCGTTATTACGCCTCCGTGGTTACTGATTAGAATATCATGAATTAATCAGGGCCGAGGTATATTATATTTGAATGAAATTATCGAGACAATTCATCTCCTCTGTTAGCTTATGCAACGTTAATCAAAGTGGACCAAAACCATTACCATATCCTTTGTCAATCAGTTATTGTAAATTTGACACGAATGGAATAGCTAAACGCAACGACGTAACGTTATTCAGTTCAGGGAACGTTAGTTTCTGAACTTCCAGCTCTAGAATTTATCCACCAGTCCGGTGGGATTTCATTTTCTCTCTTCAATTTGTGAGATGAAAATGAAAATGATCCCGCGGAGATGACATTCAATAATTCCTATTCTCAATCCAGTTTCATAAAGTTGGCGGAGTAATCAAGGCAAATAAGTAAAAGACAATGAAATGCTTTCTCTGATTAGGCGATTATATCGGTCCGCCAAGCTTGGGGAGAGAATTAATGGTCGTATAGAACGTCGACGTCATTGAGTTGATGTTTACTGTTAGACTGACGGAAAGATTCGCTTTTTCAACGCAATCAAATGTTTGCGCTTTTTCTTTATCTCTATGGCCTCTGGATTCACTCATATACAGTTATCAGGAAATAAAACTGAAACGAAACAAAACGTTTCAAGTTACGACCGTCTGTCGCAGATCATCGACGTCAGCGTAACTTCCGACGTCGCAATCTCATCCGTCAAGAAATTCGAAAGGAAGAAGATAAAACTGGGAATTAATGAATAGTTTATCGGACAGAATTGAGCTGTCGCACAATCTGTTACCCAACATGTCCATTAATTTTACCTATCCATATGAATCTTCTCACTCTATGCTCATCTTTATTAGTTTTAAACCGGAAGCTATGTACGCAACGAGTTGTTTGTGTTCGTTGCACCGTGTTGGCAAGCTGCTGCAATTTTCTTCCACAGAGAGATGATGATGGACAAGGTTCTTGATTCCGCGTGGATACATGTGTGCACACGGCCATTATCCACGCGTGTGTTTATGTACAAAGACTCTTGATGCTATTCCTGGTTTAGCTAAAAATCCTTTCACGGTAAATCGTCACGGTTTAAACGTCACGCGGCTATGAGTTTACTTTTACATCGCATGTCGTGGATTTGAAAAGCCGTATTCGTTCTTAAAATCTGTTCATCATTTAAATTCACTCCAGGGCTTCGCTCATGAGGAATCAAGGGACGGAATTCCGTCAGGTCGCCTCGTTGCGACAAACCATAATGTTACTTTCCACGCCTGGTCTCTACCCACGTTTGACCTTATGTTTTATTCAAACCTGGTCCATTAACTTTAATAATAATGATAAAGGAACCACTGTGGCTATACCAGTACGATACTAATCGGCCTTGCTGATTCCACAAACTGCTAAAACAGATTAGGCACGTTTTATGCGCGATTAGAAAACTTTTAATTTCGGGGCGGTTTTAATTTCGGCAAAATCATCACGAACTTGTGATAAGGACGTTCGTTCTATCTACGAAAATAATCCAACGAATTTTTATCGCGTTACTAGAGCAGATAGATATGATAAGGACCAGCGTGTTCACACTTATATCTGTAAAATCAATTGTAATAATGAATAATTCAGTTCAGACGAGATATTTAATATTCAGTACGCACCCGCACTTCGTGGGGCCTTGCAATGTCATGGACGCATCAAGTCTGCAGTTTGTCCGTTCGTCCGCAGAACCACCTATATGCGCTTATCCGGGGTCCTTGACTTTCTGACCGCACAGAACGCAGTAAACTTCTCAACAGGTATGGAGACCGGGGAGTTGGAGAAGTATGAAAGGTCAAAAAATTCGCGATTGAAATTGGAACATTATCGAAAATACAAAATACAAGAAAAAAGATCCTTTGTTCTTCATATTCCGAAGACACAATAATCGATCATCGGATAATTTCCCCAAGAATTCAAATTGGCGGGAGAGATAAAAAGTTTTTTAAAAAATAAGCAGCACCTCTAGCAACACCGACATGAAATTTCCAATTTGCTTCTTTTTTCGAATAATTAACATCGCAGTGAAAGAGGTTTTATTACCAAACAGCGGTGCATTCACACGTTTACTCGCACCGCGTGCATGCTTGTAATCGATAACCGCACGATTGATATTTACTGGCTTTTAACAGCGTGGCAAACCTCTACTATCACATATCTGCGGTGCTGAAGTCTTGCAAATATGCTGCATTATTCGGTCTTTCAAAAAATCTAGCTTAGACTTCAGTATCTTACATCTAGTTCGAATTATGAGCCATATCCTCTCCCGGTTTGATCAACTGGCAGATCTTGTCGAGGTTGTTAATCTTCGTGGCAGAATTTCTGCTCCAGGCTTCCGTCCCGGTCCATCTCGAAGATTCCGGTGATCAGTGGAGCGATGAATGATGGATATACATAGACGAGTGTATATATACCGGGTGATTCCTTGCTTATACGCCGCAGTATGTCGCACGATCGCATCTACAATTGTTCGAATGAAATAATCATGTATTCAGACTATTTATACGAAAAACATGTATTATCACGGCGATTTGGCGCATTTTGCGGCATTTTTCAATAGACATCCCTTGAAATCGTGAATAATGAATTGTTGAATTATTTTCCCCTGTCCCTCCCTTGCCTGTAGGTCAAAAATCTTGAAAACCCCATTATTTCATAGGTTTGAATTCAAAAAGCGAGCGCGCGGGGTGACAAATGCTCTCGTCAACTCGCGGTCAATGGCGCGAACCAATTTAGCCCCAAAAAATAAAAAGAATCGGGGCGCTTGACCGGATGCAACCCGCACGCCGTCGGCGTAACCGATTGCCTAAGATCAGGCACAAGGAAATATCCGGCATGTGCGACACTTGAAAATATATAAAGGGGGGACTCTTTGGTCTGGAGTTGTCGAGTTACACATGCGTGTAAACTTACACTAGAACTTTCCCATAGTCACGTGTGAAAGAGCCTCAGGAATCCAGCGTGCTAGCCGGTCGTATGACCTTTGTAGTGGTTATTGCCTTATTGCCGCAGCCGCGTATTCCGTAGATCCAACTAAGCCGCTGCATCAGCCGGCGGCAACCTTTACAATCCTACCGATTCTAGAACTTGGTATTAGTGGAAAGCTCCGCGGGTTTATGACCTCCGTATAGGTTCCATGGGACTATCGATACTGGCCTGAATTCAGGCGCCACGAATGCTAGAGAATATTCGAATACTATTTTCCTTCACTTTTTTTAACTCATTTTTGCTTCACTCAGGATGACGAGCCACCCGAGATCACATACTGTGTTGTCGAGCACACGGGAACACTAACTCTGCAAGCGATGACACCGACGCTGCCGATGCCTGCGGAGGAAGAGTTGAATAAAATGTTTTTGGAACTCGTCGAAGAGCTGGATCTCACGCAAACGAATAGACAAGCTGTCCTGGCTCTTCCGGCTAACAAAAAATGGCAGATATACTGCTCACGGAAGGGAAATGACACTCTGGACAACGGAGGACTGAGGACAACAGACTTGAGCGGAGATCCTGAAGACTACATCAACAGGGTCAAGACGATCGCAAGTGTAAGTTTCATCGGACGTTATTTATGCGCGCAGTTTAACATCTTATTTGCGACATTTGCAGACCCCATTTCCCGAGGAAGGTGAGGAAATTTCTAACCAAATGCGCCAGGTCGAAGCCTTGAAGACGGCTCTCAGGACACAGCCGCATAGCTTTGTCCTGAGATTTATAGAGTTGGACGGGCTGAGCGCTCTTCTTCAGGTTCTTGGCACGATGGACACTGATGCTGCGAACAGCAATCTACACACGAGTGTGATCGGGTGCTTGAAAGCTCTCATGAATAATTCGGTGATTTGATTTTCGATTGATTGAATGTTGATCGAGTTTTTTTGTAGGACGAAGTAATTTGACTTTGCGAATTGCTTCCAGAACGGCAGAGCGCACGTACTGGCTCACCCAACGGCAATAAACACAATCTCGCAATCTCTCGCAACGGAAAATATAAAAACGAAAATCTCTGTGCTGGAAATCCTTGGGGCGGTATGTCTCGTGCCTGGTGGACACCGTAAAGTACTCGAAGCGATGCTACACTTCCAGCAATATCATTCGGAAAGAACTAGATTCCAGAGCATAGTCAACGACTTGGACAAGAACTTCGGAATCTACAAAGACAACCTGTCCCTGAAGACAGCGATCATGTCGTTTATCAACGCAGTGCTCAATTACGGACCTGGGCAAGTCACTCTAGAGTTCAGGCTCCACTTGAGATACGAGTTGCTGATGCTTGGCATTCAACCCATTATCGAAAAGCTGCGAAAATATGAGAACGAAACGCTGGACAGGCATCTGGATTTCTTTGAGATGGTCAGAAACGAGGACGAGAAGGAATTGGCTAGGAAATTCGAGAAGGAACACGTAGACACGAAGAGTGCTACAGCGATGTTCGAACTGCTCAGAAGAAAGCTCAGTCACACAGCTGCGTACCCCCATCTATTAAGTTTACTCGAACATTGTCTTCTGCTGCCTCGTTAGTATGAATCTATATCTAAATCGCGACATGTCTTCTCCAGGCAACATTTCTTCGATATTTTTCTGATTCAAATTGCAGTTGATTACGGCTCTCATCCCCAACATTGGCTCCTCTTCGACCGAATCGTGCAGCAGATCGTCCTGCAATCGGAAGGCACCGAAACGACTCCTGCAAGGAATCCGGACGTTGCTCCGATCGATATTAACGTCAAGGAAATCGTCCACTTGTTGGCAAAAGAGGAGGAACTTGTAGCGGCTAAGAAAAAGGCTGAGGAATTGGAGAAGGAAAATTCTGACATGTCTTCTAGGCTGGCAAAGAAGGAGCAGGAGCTGGACCTAAGGACGCAGGAAAAAGTAAGTGCTGTCATATTTATGAGGTTTTCTCGACATCTCTACTCGCTGGAGTTTGACTTGATTGAGAATTTTGTGTGAATTTCAGGAAGACATGGAGGCCAGCCTTTCGAGGATAAAGGAACGGCTCGAGAAGGAAACCTCGTTGCATATAGAGACGAAACAGCGGATATCCGAGCTGCAAGACAACGTGGAGACACTTTCGCGGCAGATAAACAACGAAAAGTCCGAGAGAAAACGCCTCGAGCAACTTGTGGCTTCGGGAAGTCTTCCGGACGATGCTAAAGCGACTATTAAAATAGTTGAGGATGAAATTGCCGAAGTAGAAGCCAAGCCAACGCCACCACCACCGCCGCCGCCTCCGTTAGCTCCGCCACCTCCACCCTGTTTGATGCCGGCAGCTCCACCACCGATGAAAGTTGAGATAGTTAAGAACGTCCCTCAGCCTGGAAATCCGTTGAAATCTTTCAACTGGTCGAAAATACCGGAGCAAAAGTTGCAAGGAACGATTTGGTCCGAGCTGGACGACACGAAGTTGTACAACGTGATGGACCTCGAGTCTATCGATAAGATATTCTGCGCTTATCAGAAGAACGGAGTCCCGACTGAAGGGTCGATAGAAGACCTTCGCAACCTGGGAAAGAACAGGAAGACCATGTCTGTCATAGACTCGAGGAGGGCACAGAACTGCACCATTTTATTGTCCAAGTTGAAAATGTCAGACAACGATATCACTCGAGGCATTTTATCCATGGATCAACAGAATATCCTGCATATAGACATGGTGGAACAACTGCTCAAGTATATACCGTCGTCGGAGGAATCAGCGCTCTTGGATCTTCATCAGAAAGACTTGCAGAGCAGAGCGGATTGCTTCTTGTATCAAATATCAAAGTAGGTACTCGTTTATTCTATCTAACAATTCTATCTGAGGTCGATGAATCGGTCCATCTTCGAGCGAATCGTTTTAGCTGAATTTTAATATCCCCTAACTGATCTCGACGTCAAAATCGCCCTGTAATAGAATAATAAAAACTTGATTTCCCCATCAGAGTTCCGCATTACGAGCAGAGGCTGAGATCGTTGCATTACAAGAAAAAGTTTGCCGCAAGTATCGCCGAGCTTACGCCAAGAATGAGATCAGTGTTAGAGGCGAGTCGTCAAGTGGCCCGATCTCGAAGGCTTAGAAAGCTTTTGGAGCTTGTTTTGGCGTTGGGAAATTACATCAACCGAGGAAATGCCCGGGGAAATGCAGCAGGCTTTAGACTAGCTTCTCTCAATCGGTTGGTAGACACGAAATCCTCCTGCTCTAAGGGAACAACGCTGTTGCACTATTTGGTACAAATGCTGGAGACCAGGTTCAGGGAAGTATTAGACATCGAGGAAGACATGCCACACGTTAGAACAGCGGCGAGAGTCAGCATGGCAGATCTACAAAAGGAAGTTGCGAACCTGAAGAATGGCTTGTCGGATGTTCAGCGAGAAATTGGTGAGATTCAAATTTTTCGAATTTTATGTAGAGTGTAGATTTTTTCAAATCCTTTCTTTCATCTTCATATATTTTTCGACTGCATTGATTCCATTCAAAAAATATATTTGGAGCATCTATAGAAGAGAAAGAAAAGTTCGAAGACGTGACAGGGAATTGTTTTTGCTTTTAAACATCAGATTTTCGTTAACTCCCATGATTTTTCAATGACTGCAGGTTTTAATCTGTTCGGAATCTTTTTTCGCAGAATTTCATAGAGGTCAGTCCCAGGTACTCCAAGGCGACATGTTCCTGCCAGCAATGAGAGAATTTCAGGCACAAGCAACGTGTAGACTTGCCGAAGCTGAAGATTTGTTCCAAGACATGAAAACCAGGGTAATTATTTGGATTGGAATTATTTTCTGCTTTGGACAAGGTCCCCGTGAAGTTTCTCTCGCATTTTAATTTGTAATGCGATTTTTTCGACATTTACAGTTCGACAGAGCAGTGCGACTGTTCGGTGAAGATTCAGCCGGAGTTCAGCCGGACGAATTTTTTGGAATTTTTGAAAATTTCTTACAAGCTTTAGCAGAGGCTAGGCAAGACGTTGAAAACATGAGGCGAAAAGTCGAGGAGGAAGAGCGTAGAGCAAGGCAAGAACAGGAGGTGAGAAATATAAGGAAGAAGATACATTGATAAATCGAATCCAAAAATATGACGAAATTTTTTTATGCGATAACCGCTAATCATACGAAATTTTTATTAGCTCAAAAAACGAACGATGGAACGTAAGAATTCTCGGGAAGGAATCCTGAACAGTATTTCACTGGGAAACAAGACTCAGAACAACACCAACGGTCAGGGTGACAACAAAGGTGAATTTGACGATCTGATTTCCGCCCTACGAACAGGGGATGTATTCGGCGAGGATATAGCCAAATTCAAAAGGTCAAAACGTCGACCAGTCACACCTAGTGGTCAAGAATCACGGAGGCACAGTGCGCACAGGGAAGATTCCAGAGAAAGGCATTAGGTAATAAAATTTTCTCACTTTTTCGTTAGAATCTCATCACGAGAGTTACGCTACCATACTCGAAGATTTTCTTTCTCTATTCTAATCATTATCCTTAGTATTACTGTAATTAATATTCTAAATCATATTATTTCAATTTCTATAAATTTCATCTCGATTTTTGATCGTAACGAAATATATCAAAGATTCTATTATTTCTGTTATTTATATGATCATCGATGGTATTTTTGAATTTTCTTTAATTCCAGTTCGAAGTTTTTCGAATTGTGTTTCTTGGACGTATGGGATACCGCGTTTTGAGGTGTATTTCACTCGCGTGATGAGATCCTAGTGAATGAAAGTTAGGTTTATCGAAGACTGGAACAATTTTTGAGTGCCAAGATATAATGGGTCGAGTGTTTCTTCGAAAATGGAATATCGACGAATGCGTTGGGAGATTTCTGGCGAGAATATATATCAAAATTGAACTTGATCAAGCGATAATAATCGCAAGGGTGTTTCTAAGGACGTCGAGATTCCATTTCGAATGAAACAAATGATTTAATTATCAAATGAAAGACAGTATGCGTGATATTTTACGTTGTAAATATAGTCATTATACAGATTTATCGTTTAAACGTTATATTGTAACTTCTCACAAACTGAAAAAAAAAGAGAAAAAACGAAAAGGACGAAGAGATGAAATGAAAAAAAAAATCAAGTCATTTTATTTTGAAACTAATTAATATTATACGGTTAAGAAAATATTGATCAAAATAATTAAGACACACAATATTATTATATACATTGATGTACGCAATAATCGGACCAAATTTATCAAACGACATTTTTTTTTTCCTTTCACCCCGTTAATTACAATTCGTCGAAGAAATACGATTACGGTATACCCTATATATTTCTTATTTCATTCGAATTTACGATTAGTAGGTATATACATATACAAATCTATAATACCCATCAAGTTTTGAAAATACTTCGAAACAGATAAAGTCTGAATTTTAAATCTCTCACAAAAAATATCGTAAAAATATTATCAGGTCAAATGAAACAGCCTTACGCGCAACAATATGGATTCAATATTATAATAAATACGTAGTTTTCAATGTGTAGAAAAAAAAAAGAAAAAAAAAAAAAAAAGAGAAGGCAATGATCGATGTTTTTTAAGCTTTTGTACTTTTGTAAATATTCAGTATCGATGTCTCATTATTATTATTATTAATATTATTATTATTATTATTATTATTAATATTATTATTATTATTAATATAAAATATTAAACATAATGTCCGATTAATATATTATACCATA
Source organism: Rhogogaster chlorosoma (assembly GCA_944452935.1). NCBI lineage: Eukaryota > Metazoa > Arthropoda > Insecta > Hymenoptera > Tenthredinidae > Rhogogaster > Rhogogaster chlorosoma. Next base: position 29,378,734 of record OX101797.1, read on the forward strand.
CAATATTAATATCATATGTATTCACATATATATATGAGAAAAAATAAAGATATATCAAATATAGTTTACCTCATTTCATTTTTCATCCACCAAATTTTCCACCAGCAGTCGGCGTACAATAGATTTTTTGATATCGACTAAAAATTAAAAAACTCTTTATCCAATCCGTGTGATTATTTGCGATAAATAATTGGGACTATGATAAAAATTCTATTCCATCTATGTATAGATAGATGCGAAAACAAATTTGCAGTTTATTGAAAGTATGAGAATTTTTCTTCTTCGCCGATTTCGAGAATTGTCATTCTATCGCGATAAATATAGGTATATATGTCGTTCGATTGGAATGATTCATTTCGAAAACATGCGATTTATTCTGACTTATGAAAATAAGTAATTGGGTGAATTTATATCGAAAAATCTGTACCTCAGTCACCATAACACATCGTATGGCAGAGGGTTGGTTGTAAATCATGCAACTTTTGCGTATCTAGAACAACGATAGAAAACTTTTTCAAACAAACAACCGATCTAAGTATAAAGAAATTGCAACCAATTTTAACATACTAGCGGGATACCCTTGCACTAATAATTGATGAGGCGATCTGTAGAATTTATTTCATCTTGATTTGACAAAAAAAAAAAATTACAGATATCGTCATACATTTGTAGCGATGAATTCTAAACTCGAGAAAATATTCACTAGCTTTGAGAGTTGAGATAGTTATTAATTAATAATTATTACGACTGATTTATATATCCATCCCACTTCATTTCTTGATCATATCTTTTCGTATGTAGGTACGCGAGGAACGTAGACGATTAAATATTGTAACCAGAATAGTGTTTATCAATATTTTTCGGATATCCTTTATACGTTGAAGATTTATAGATCCTTAGAAATTGAAGGAAAGGCATGGGGGAAGTTTTTGAATCACAGTTTAAAGAAAACGTACAACATATGAGAGAATTTTTGTTCAGAAATTTTATTTTTATTTTTATTTTTTTTTTACGTACACTAGCCGACTACTTTGCATGCGTTTGGGTTTTCGGGGGTTTCAGAGAATTAAATTATTCCATCTTTCAACCCGATTAACCCGAAATTTTTCACAATAATAGCGGTTGTTTTTTTTTTTTTTTTGTATTTTTCTTTTTTTTTTGTATTTTTTTTCTTCGTTTTATTTTTATTTACTTTTTATATTTTAATTATTTTCTGGAGAACATGAGGTTATTTTTTTTTTTGTTTTTCTTATTTCTTTCGTAATTAATTTTTCTTTAAAATACTGCGTATATTACGTACTGTATATATATATGTATATATATATATATATTTAGTCTAGAGTCCGTTCGCGTTAAGTCGGCCGAATTTTCGACTTGATTATTCTAACAATATATTTGTTTTCCCTCTTTCTTTCTTTCTTTATTCTTCTTCTTCTTTTTTTTTTGTCTTTTTATCAACAGTTATAATTTCGCTTTGAAAATTTATCAGAGATTCATTATCAAATCTTAAGTTTTGCAATTTCTTTAATACATATAACTCATGCTATATTATTTATACTTTTCAAATATTACAATAATTTATTTATATATAAGTATTATATATATATATATATATATGGTATTAATTCGATTAAATAATTTACACAAATTCGTCCTACTTAACGCATAACGACTTAATATTTATTATTAAAGTATAATGTTATGCCTTAGAAACTAAAACCTTATTTCAATATATTGCACATTTGACAACAATTACGTCTTAAGACCTTAAGTACTTAGGTATAGGAAGTGTTCGCTAACTTTGTTTTTTTTTTTTTTTTCATTTTTCATTTTTTTTTCTCTTTTTTTTTCTTCTTGTATTTAATATTATTTCTCCATCTCTCCTCACAATATATATGTATGTATATAAATCATAATATATGTTTCGTCATTTTGACTCCTGGGCATTTTGACAAATTCAAAAATCACTATTATAGTATCTTCTTTTCGCAAATCTTTCGATGTATCTTCTATGTAATAGATTTCGTTGCGGTTTATATAATGGTACCATAGCATGAAGGCGAAATATTCGATATTTTATTTTTTATTTTATTTTATTTTTTTTATTTTCTTTCATCTATCAAAGCAACTATTTATAGATAAAATCTGAATTTACTTCATTGTTTAACGCTTTGTATGATCCTCATTCGTAATCTTCTATTAATATGTTTCGTAAGTACTTTTCTTCATTGTATAAGTCAGGCGTATTAGTATCTATTCGATAAATTACCTTTCGTATAATTTTCAAACAGTTCGATTCTTCAGTTATAGTTCTGTCAAATTATTTATGTTATATCTGTTCATCCTATGTAATATAATGCATACATCCGAGGCCTTCTCCTTGATAGGCCTTGTAAGTATAATCAAGCCGTTTACATCATCTCACCATTTCCAGATGATACTGTTTCTCTTTACTATTACAAAATTCGATTTTTTAATACCAGAAGTTCAGTGTTCGACTATAAACCAATTTCAAACTTGAAACGACGTTTTCCCGCCAGATGTCTCACCCATCATCGCTAGGAGCTAACGCCTCCGTTGGCGGTCTTGAAAATTCAGTTTCGCTCTTTGCGTTTTGAAAAATTAAAATTTTTTTCCCATCAAACAGACTTCAGTAAACGCATATGCAAATTTTACCCCCGATGATTTTAGATGACCTCAAAGTTTCGGAATCGTATCGTAATATCCGATCATCGATAAACGATCTCGTGCGTCGATATCATCGTGTCAAACGAAACGCAAAAAGACCGCTTTAAAATTATCTCAAAAGGCGTGAGAACCGATCGATGCTAAGTATATCAAGCGAGTGAAATTAGCGTACGATAAATAGCAGCGAACAATTCGATAACGTCTTTAATAATTTCATATTCCTTCCCGACTCAAATATCCAGTCGAAGACGCATATGCCAACATACATATACATATATCGGAAATTTTCTCACGTTTCAAAAGATCGATCATCTCGGACCGGCTTCGACTCAATCTTTTTATCATTATTGCAGGAATTTGGTACCGTCCAATCCTCGGCTCAAGCGTGCAGAGTACTCGTTTGTGGCGCGGCCGGATATGCCGTCGTACCAGGAGCCGTTGAGGGTTGTAGACTCAGCTGCAATTGATGCTGTTGAGCTTTGGCTCTCAGACAAGCGATGCTTTCGTTTCGTAGTTGTTCAGTGTCTTGGACGCCTGAAAAAAACCGGTAAAAATTGTCTATTTTTCAATACTTCTCACACCTCGAAGAAGCTATTCGAATTTAAAAGCAGAAATTAACGAGAGGAAAGAACAAATTTAACGGAGGGTTGAAAATACACGCTTTTCCCACCCCGTCTGAGAGATTGTCATTATAAACTCACCTTTGAAGTCGCCACCGGAGGACGAGGAAGGCCCCATGCCATCCTGACTCTCCTGTCCGCTTTCCGAGCTCGTAGGTCCACCTTGATGGTGGTTGTGGTGAGGGCTACTTCCGCTTCCGGTGTGATCGTTTCCGCTGTCTTCACCGCCAGCCTTTAGGTGTTCCGCTGCCTCGATGGACTTCCGGTGCATCCCTACGGACCCACAGTCAATCAGATCTTGATTATTTTCGAAATCTTGATTAAAGCTGCTTGACTTAGACGATTGCGCTGATGGAGACGGACAGAAAAATTTTGAGATATGAATTTCCCTCATCGTCTTGCAATCTCTGAGCGTGGCAATTAGCAGTCTATTACATGAGTGTCGAAAGGATGGATTTTTACTCATCGATTCTGACAGGGAACTTATTTCTTTTTACTCAAATTTCGTCAGGCTCGAAGGGACCGGACAAGATTCAAAGGATTCATCATCTAACGCGGATATTCCGATAAGTTTTACCGAGAAAGCAGTATTATAAAAATCAAGAACTCATAATTTGGCAAAATAGAAGAGGGATGCCGAGTCCGATTACTTTTGGCAGTTGCAGGGGTATATCCGGACTAAAAAATGAAAGAATAATTGTTAAAACGAAAGAAGAATAGATGACAATAATTACCGAGTAGCCACGGTGCGACGGCTTCATTTTCCTTGGCACTTTTCAAAATAGTTTCTGGAAGAGGAAGCGAGTGACGCACCATAGCGCCGTAGAGACCATATTCCGCCATTATGGTACTCCGTCCCCAACATTTCTCAGTCTTACGCCACTTGGCCCTTCTATTCTGGAACCAGACCTGGAACAGGGAATATGAAAAAAGAATGAAATTCATATTCTGTATTAAAATCATCTCATTTTCCTCCCTATTCATCACGGGGATCATCGCACCCCCGTCGTAATTATATAAATTATCGCATCGCGGTGCAGCTTTCGCGGACTTCTTTTTCTCCCTGCAATTAAATCGATTACGTGTATAAATCAGAGGAGAACGCGGCGGTAATACCACACGGTAATATACCAGCACCGGTTTACCCCGCATTGTACCAATATCTACGCCACGATGCAGGGTCATTTCAATCTCACTGTATCCCAATTACGCAGACACACGCTGTCGGCGGGCGTACTGAGCACGGAGTGTGGGTTCACGCTCGACTAGCCTTGTTAGATACATGGCCCATTATTATCTCGCTTCTATTCGATACACCTAGTTTGGCTAAGCTTTTATTCTGTCCTCACTAACGGCATAAAATTATAGACAAATTTGTTTCACGTATTTCCAATAATTTCTCATTCAATTATTACCATTTCCACAATCCTTAGATCCTAGCGACATAAAATCGACAGTTGTTTTCGATTTTCAAATCGTTACGCCGGGTTCCTAGGGGTGGATAATTGATACAGTAGCAGGAGTAGTCGCCGCTGATCAGCGGGCCACCTACCGTGCAGGCGCGTGTCAAAATCTAGTTTTCGTTTTAACGAAGTATCTGGTGCAGTGTGAGAATCCTTTTCGTTATTCTCGTTGTTAAAAATGTTTTTTCCGTTCGTATTTCCGTGTGATTTTATTTATTTTTTTCTTTTTATTCGACGGGGTGAATTCATACCGCGGATTCAACCCGCGGGGTCAACGAGGATCCGTTGTGTGTCCAATATTCTCGATGGACGGAATATGCTATAACTTTTCCCTGCCCGAAATACGAATTGGAAATTAGATTTCGAGAGAGCCACGTATAAATTATAAACCTACCCCGAGTTTCGTTTGTCTTCTCTGATGGTATGTACTACGTACCTCAGAGCCCGCCCCAGCCCAGCGAGCCTTTGAACGTATTTTATAAAATCAGGATCGATAAGCTCTCAAGTCGATAAGGACTTTCGAGAGGAAAACGGACTTTTTAATTAATTAGATATCTATATGTATGTAATACGTGTACATAATTCCATACGTCGGTCATAGCTCGGACCTCGGTCTTTGAATTGTCGATTTCTTAATCGTTTCTCGTTCTTCTTCTATATCCTGGAAAATTCTTAGTCCTACTCCTTATTTCTGTGATCAGTTGCGAGTTACAATTCTACAGATAAAAGGTACGGGGAAAAATTCGAGGCTGCTGCAAGATGCTCTTGTAAAATTTATATACTAGGGGTGAGTTTACGTCACTAGCTAGGAGATCGTCGACTTACTGTAAACATTTCACCCTAGCTATATCCTGGCTCTGCGTAACCGGGTATGCAGGGAGCACGGTTATGGGCGGGTACCAATTTGTGCCAACAATACCGAAGTCAACGGCAGAATTGGAACGTAATTTGAATGAATGGAAATGGCGCCTGTTCCCGTGTCAATTTGACTCAACACCCCAAAATTATCTTCGTGTTAGCATGGGCCAAGTTGTCAGAAAGTTTTTATTCATTTCCTTTTTCTTTTTTTTCTTGAAAAAACTTTTCAACCCTGACAAATCAAACTATACTCGCGGATTATTATTTAAACCACATATATATAGGTATATACTATATATATGAATTTTGAAAAAAAAAAGAAAAAATATACATATATATATTGTCCGTACGCACGGGGTTCTTATATTTCCCAAACTTTTTATTTTCCTTTTTTTTCCATTCTTCCTTTCGTTCTTTCTTTCACTGCCAATTATTCGGAGAAACGGAAGTAAGCTTCCTCAAGTATTCCATAACAAATTAATACTCCCAAAGCCTCTTTTGAATATCAGACCCTCGGCAAAGCTCTTGTTAATTTCCGCGAGTGCAAATATTTAACCAAATACTTTACCCCGCATGTATACATGTATTAAAGCATAAATCAAATCTAAGATTTCGGCATGATGTCGATGATGATGATTATGATAACGGGTTGAGACAGAGACAGGGGTGCTTCTCGTATAGTTAGCTTATTTATCGTTATGTGTCTGCGTGTATATATATACGTCTATAATAAGTCTGCCATGCGCAGTAGACTGTTGGCGTATCATTGATCAGTGCGGAGACAGACTATTGGGCGAGAACAACAGGACGAGGCTGGCCAAGTATAAAGAGATGAAGAAGCGACGAGGGATTCACATCCAATCTATTCCCATATATTTGCCAATTTTTTTCTTTTTCTTCTAATACGTCACCCGTTATATTTGGGCAATCATCATGATGGCATTCAGCCATTGCTATGGGTACTCGTCATCATCTACTCGAAAAAAAAAAATAGAAATAAAAAATACTGGACCCCCATGATCAAAAAAAATTGATTAGGTAGTATGCAACTCGGAATCTGGATAGTTATGAAACGAATTGGAAGTGCTGATGGCACGCGTTCTAATCGTGATCGATGGAATACAGTTGAACGGATTTACTCTACGATGAATCGCTAAGTAAAATTTCATTGTCTCCGAAATGCGATCGTTTGACAGCTTATTTGAAATCATCTAGATCTATGGGGTATGAAATTTTCCTTTTTTTAGAGTGAAAATCAACTTTCTCTATTTCAAACTAGATTGTTATCCACTGATCTACACTACGATGTACCGAAACGAATCGATAATTTTTTCCCGAGCCCCCTATCCCACAAAAATCTTTAGAATAATGTCGAATGATGATCTTTCTAAGAAGGTATAGCGCTGTCATTAAATTCGAAGCGTTGCCTCAACTGACGACAAAGTTTACCATCCCCAAATCTCACATTCCGTGTTACTAATCTTCATATAACTTAACCGAAACATAAGTGATACGAAAGTCTTGGTGCTCAAGAGCTTTTTGGATTCCTGATTTCGAACCTGAGGTCTCAGATTGATAATGAAAAATATTCCACAACTATTCTTCTCGATTTTTGGACGTCTTGATCCAGCTACCTGAAATTTGTAATCAGTGAGTGAGAACGCGTTACTAAACCACCCCCGGTTTCAAAGCGGAATAGTTTTACGGTTGCAAAAATTTCATGATTCCTTTCGGAAGTGCAATGAATAATACGAGGTATGCTATACCTCCCCTATGTAGCTAGCTTTGATTAAAGCAATTATCGACCATCGTTATTTGCAGCGCTACAGTTTCAGATTTTCAATCCTATTATTATCCAGTAGGGAATGATGCCTTTCGCAGTCGAAGCCATCAGTGTTTCAATCAGTATAATTTCGACCCCAAATATCGAAAGCAGAAAGAAGATTCCCACAGAAGTACCCGCTAAGCCAATTAATGAGTCCTCGAGGATATATAAGTATATAATATAACTGGTGTGCGAACAGGGTGGATTAACCCTAAACTCTACTGGTTTTAGCTCACGTTCCTTATCCACCGCATAATAGACGCGGACCACGCCGTCCCCTGGCCCTGGGCAGTTGTTACTAGTAAATAGCTTACACCGGGTCCGTCCCGACGCCCCGCAGCGTCCGCGTGCGGCACGCGCCATGACGCGTCATTACCGAGGGACACTTGCTCGTCGTACTAGGGCGATCGTCAGGTAATCAGGTTTCTGTCCATAAACGAACGTTGCACTGCACTACGTCTGCAGTATGTGAAATGCGATTTTTTTCGTCCTGGTCTCAACCCCAAACAGATATCAGGGTCGAAAATCATCAGCCAATTTTCTCCGACGAATTTTTTTTCACTCATACATTTTTGGTTTCCAAATTCTGGTCAAATTCACTGACATTCTTGTTTCTTTTTTCTCTCGATGACGTGAGAGAGAGAAACAAGGTTTAAATTGATAGTCCCTCATCGAAGCAGAAAGGATAGAAACTTCTCAAAAGCGGTGCAGGTTCTTCTTTCCCGAATCTACGGGCTCTTAGGAATCTTGACTTTCTTCTCGAGCTAATTTCGTCACTGAATTCGCATCAGATGGTAGTCGATTGAAGAGAAATTATCAAAAAATGATCCAATTATCGGAGAATCATTTCTACCTCACGCTCTCTGCTATGGCCAACCCTTTCTTATTTCGGAGAAAATTCTCCATAGATTACATATAGTTTCAATTAAACCAACCAAATCACCATCCAAAGTGGTATGGATTTTTCGGGCATAAAATTCGCCCGCCATTTTGTTTTGAAGACGGCGGCTCTGCCGCTCCACATGTGCGGTATACCTGCCCCGTTGTATAAAGTACGTGGGTACGGCATTCGGTTTTAGAATTGACCTTTGTTCAGTACCTCAGTCACGATTTTGGCAAAAATTTTATCGATAGAGCTATACACGTGGATTCTAGAAAAATTTCAGGACATATTATGGCCCCGTTAAATCTAGGGGTAGTTCGTCTTCCTCCGCTCATCACAGCCTCAAATGTATCAATGCGGCATCTAATTCCCACGGATATACCCAAAGGCCTTTTGCTTTTCCACGGCCCTAAAGGGCGTGGCAGATTTCAGCTCGTACTTCTAACGTAATTCGGTTATGTAGAAATTTATCTTCTAGCTTGTGGTCGTTAACTTGGGTTAGTTTACCTCCGCGACCGCGGTAGCCGACCGCGAAGAGAGTTTTATTAGAATTTATAAGCAGTTTCGTTGACAGTCTCGTAACGCCCAAATTGGTCGATAATCCCCGAACACGCGTATGTAGTAGGCTACATGTGTGTTACACGTACATATGTAGGGATACATACTCCACGGGTTACATCCGCTACCCTTATTTATCCACCACCCTGTCGCACACGAGCACCGGGTATCGGGGCTTGTATATAAGAAATTCGATGTGCATTATTGGTCAATTTTTGGGGTGAAACTCGCCCATCTGGAATTCATCGCTTTGTTTGTCGACTCTACGAGGGTTGTAATTTTTCCAAAAATCTACCCAAAAATAATTCCCTCTGAACGAATGAACTGGCAAACGCCCGTCTCGCTGCGGTACTATAATTCAATCGAAATACGTTTGACGAATATCCATCCACCATACTCCGAATAAAAATTGTTATCAAAATAAATATATAAAAACCGTTCGGCCTGGGATTTGAATATTTATTTTTCAGGAAGAAGCGCGTTTTTCATCACCTCGATGGAATTATCTGTCGAGAATTCGGTTTGTTGTTTTCGAAATTTCTATATTTCAATTCGAAAATGTAAACAAATATCCATTCCGTCCAGAATCTATGGGGTCCTATTAATATGAATAATTGAACGTGTAACAGTGCGACGTTAGTAGTCTAGCGGGTGGGAAACGTTCCCCTACTGCAGAAGTCAAAAGCGACCGCGTTAAGCCACCCTTGGCGTCAAATCATTTAATCATTTCGACAAGTGATATAAAATTCATGAGCTCAGCATCCCCTATGTTCGGTCCAGCCGTTGACTAGTCGGGATCAACTACCCAGTGCCTAGTGCACCAGTCACACTGCACCAACAAATTTAACGAAAGTGGCGCAGTCAACGAGGGAGAAAAAGTTTGGGGTAGATATACTGGCTGAATCATTCGTAGATATATTTTAATTCGATTTTAATTTGATCGTTTGTTAAATGGCGCCTATTCAACTTTGACATTCCATGACAAACCGTCCCTTTATTCGACTGCATCTACTGCATACCTGCATATTTGCATATCCAGTTTCGCAGGAAGTCACGTACGACTTTTGCAACCGGTGAAATTATTTCGTAGGAAGATCTCCCGACTAGGATTGCATTATCTCAAGATATTTGACAATTAAAAATAACCATGATATACTCGATTATATTGCTATGCAAAGATTGCTGCATATTCTGGATTTAAAGAGATATGTAGATTCCGTAATCACTTTGGCGCAGTGGACACGGACTTGGTCCGCGGATGAGCTTGCACCCCGAAGACAAAATCGATAAGTTCGCAGTGACTAACGCCCGTTAAACCACCCTAGAACTATTATTCCAAGCCACGAACTAATAAAGTCGAACGAACGGCGAAACTATAATAAGCAAATTTTTTTTTACACCCCCAAAACTCGGCGCCAGATACGAGATTGATTAAAAATACTTTCTAGCCCACTCATCCGGAGCTTTTTACCCTTAGAGATCTCTTCTGAGTTTTTTGACAGTGCTTCGTATTTAGGCTATAATTTTTCTTCGGGGAATCGGGAATCCAATAATTCCTTTCCCGCCTTTCAGGACGAGCTTTTTGAAACAAGGATACGCGCTTTTTGACCCGGCGTGTAAGTATCTATACACTCTTTCTAAAGATCCGTTTCTGAAAAAAATTAAAGTCGCAACTCATCGGGTTTAACAAAGCCAATAGTATTCGCCCGATCATCCTAGAAAGAAAATCTCCATAATCTGTTAACGATGGTCAAATACGAAAATATTTATTTAACCGCTCTGAGGCTGGCTAATTTGTAGGCTCGGACCGTTTACATAGTGTTAGCCGATGTTCGTAGAACGAGGGTGCCTGTACGTATTTTTCGAAGACCTTTTCGAGCCCGAAAGACCGAGAAGGAAAAAAATGAGAAGGAAAAAAATTGGTGAACTGGTCAAATCCTTTCCCCAAACTCTGTTATTCTTTCATCGAGCACTCGAAAGTTGAAAGACTTAACTCGACGAGATTCGGGGGTTCTCTTGTTTTCTTTGATACGCACTTTGATATGCAGATATGTACGTAAGTACCCGCGCAATAATTTGCCTCTCAGTATTTATTCCGAGCTGAAATGTGCCCGAGATCGCCTGCTTTATACGGAATGTAAAAATCTGCGTACAAAGCTACGTGTATATATCTGCTCGTCTTTATAAAACGGGATGACAATATTATATTTCACCTTTCGCATATATAAATTCAAAAGGTTTTCTTCTCCATAAATTTCAAAGTTCTCGCATCTTCTTCTAACCTCGTTTAAAAACAAGAGACCAAATGTACAAGCACTTGCATTACCATAAATTTTCGTCAGGGGGTGGCGGGCGCGAGTTTGAATTTGGTTCCGCGTTTGAGGGATGGTCGAAGGAAATGTTTCCGATAATAACATTTCCCATGCATCGAGGATGCGGTCAATTTGGATCTAGCACAGATATAATCACGAATTTGAATCCCAGCTGCTGCTAGACTAACTTAACTCACGTTCGAGGTATTCAAGGATCAAAAAATTTGACCATTTCAAAAGCTCCGTTTGGTTGCCGCTGGATGATATCTACGTCCTGATTGAAAATTACCATAAATTTCCCGTCAAAATGGTAATATTACCGTATAATTTTCTCCGACTTATGACGCCGAATGCCTACCAAACATAAACACAGTCTTGAGCTGAATTCGCGGGTCATTTGAGCCGTTCCGAACCATTACCCTCCGCCGCGTGCGTCGTCTTCTCGACGAGAAGGACGCGCCCACCGTTTCCTGGCGACGGGACTTCCGACTGTCTCGAGTCCTCGCTTAGTCCTTAAGAAAATGATACGATCGTCTGGAATAATAGAGGCCTCCGTCCAACACGGTTAAGAACGGAGTTACGATCCTCCTCCAGGATCCAAGAGCACTGGTGTAATAAGAGAAACTTGAAAACGTTCCTTATATATACTCGCGATTATGATGCAGTTCTACGGAAATAACCTTCACCGATGCGGATTTTCACCATTAAATTACATTCCGCCCTAACTTTCCCATACCATTATCATAAGACTGTTATACATTTTTCCCTCCATCGACTAAAATCATGCCATTTCATTCGTGAAACCGCATCATAGTACACACGTACCACCATACGTATTTACAATCCAATTTCAACAGTATGGAGATTATTTTCACCATAGAATTTTTATACAGAAAGATCAGTGGCAATTTCTAAACCTTTCGCGTTGTTAAGGGTTGAAATCCAACCGGTATGTGATATCTACCATATCCAAGTTCCATCGAGAATCTCGGTCGAAGTAGCGGGCATAAAGGCGGCCATTTTGTACATGACAATTGCGCCATTTATAACTTGCTCGTTTTGCCATTTTTTGACGTAGATTGGACGGTGTTTGAGACCGTCTAAATTTGCCAACTTGATAGATACATTTTCTGAAAAACTGAACAGAAGCTGGTGATTTGAATTTCGTACGCTGCTCATCTTCTTCTAGGAATTGTTTCATTTCCTAATTACACGATGCTTAATTGCTCAATTCTACCTCGACTTCCGAAAATTCCTGCAGGACGGATGATGTAACGATATGACATAAGATAATAATGCATAATTCTGTTATTTGGTAAAGAATTTTGACTTTTGACACGGGTCGCGTCGGTTTCCTGCGGGCGAGCTACTCCTGAATAAAAGATGGCAGTGAATAAGAATGAGAAAGAAAAAGAGAGAAAAAAAATTGACATCAAGTAGCAGCAGACGTACGTCTTACAAATTACAAGTCATCTGCAGCCTCTACCGTAGTAACGTGCATCGTTCGCGCTCGGCCTGTTCCTATTCCTATTCCTATTCGTACAGCTATAATACGTGGTCCTAAATTTCTGACAAAGGATTTCTCGCACTGAAGGTTCTCCATTGTTGACAACAGGTCTCCATTGTCAGGACTAGCTCCAGGGCTGAAAGACATGATTGTAATTTTATTAGAAACCTATATGCGGTACCTAGAACATTAGGAATCCAAAATTAGGCGAAGACGTACACGAATCCAGTAATCTAGGAATACTTGCGACTCATTCTTCAGGAGAGAATCAGGGCAGGAGAAAAAAGCTAACGAAACCGAATAAAATGGTCGTTTAAATTACCGGAATTGCGGCTTTCTTCTTCGGAAACTATGCGTTTTACCAAAAATAGAAAAAACTTCACTTTGGAAAGGAATAATATATTATAACCGAAGAGTTATACGAATCGTAGAACGACCCTTGATCAATCGTAACCGTGCGCAGAGCTCGCACGTGAGTACCCTATAATTTTGGCACCCCACAAGAAATTGGTCTGAAATTACTTATACTTTGTTCGGAAATCTCCGATCAAACGCAGCTCCCCTGGCTTGACACTATCTCGGCCATTGGGCCATTCATTAGAACCCCATACGGAAGAACGACGCGACGTAACTCGGTATTTGTCATTATATTTATGTCAATATCGTTATTACGTTAGGCGCGAAGTGCTTATTTCGATATACGACGTCCGCGTACATCGCTGTATTAAATCCTCCGCATGTACAATCGGATATATAATACATGACGCACATATAAAGGTATATAATCTAAGTGGGAACAGTTTGGTCGAGCCCGGTGAAGATCGGGCCGGAAATCTGTCGAGGACATTTCGATCAAGCTCTTCGCGGGGGGTGAAATGTCTTTTATCCATTGCACTTCGACGTAGGTAGGTATAGGTATGTGAGGAAAAAGGAAGAAGAAGAAGAAACGCGAGTAAAAATCCGACTTGTTGTAATATCTAGTGATTAGACATTTTTCTTTTTCATTTGGTAAAAGAAGTAAAAAAATTTGATCGCACGTTCACGATGAAATTCGTGTTTTAGTGTTTGTCATCAAAATTGCGCGGGTATTGCGGTAGAACTTGTTTAGGCAGAAAACTGGAAGGCTATATAAGAAAGTAAGCAACAAGTGCACTGTCGACATAAAGCGCGACGAAACTAGCCATGATTTTTATTTCAAGCGTCGAAACTCGCTAGTAGTTAGAACACGAACAAGTAGCTTTCAAGAATTGGTAAGGGATGAATTATGATAGAAATATTGCGTGTGCATTGATTCAAACTTTCAGTACCTAAATACGAACGACTCAAGTCGAAATAGAACTTCTATAGTTTCATTCTACAAGTTTTCATCGAAGGCTTGGAGGTGCGACCTGGAATTTGAGGGTAGGATTGTGCATCCGATTAAATTCCGATTTGCATCTAAAATAGAAATTCTACATCCGTTTTTAGCAAGCTCTAGCGTGAACTTAACTTTCGAAATTCAGATCCTTGATAAAACATGCTGTGAACTTATTAACCGATGAATTCAACGTTCAAAATTGAACTTTGTTCATTGATTTGATATTTCGCCGAGTTTCGAGGCTGTAGAAAGAATTTGAAAATTTGGTAGGACGTAGAGACGCTAATCAGAATTTCGAGTATGAACGCTCATTCTGATTTGCACATGATGATATTTTTATCGAAAAACCCGAAGACTGAAGGAATCGAGGTTTTAGAGAATGAAACTATAATTTCTATCCCGACTCGAGAAGCGATAGATCTCTTGACGAGATATACGATGTGTTGTAAAACGAGCGTAATGATTAATTTTCAACGTGAAATCGCAGTGCAAATTACCGGGGTTCTTAGCCTCAGGTTAATTCTGTTACACGTCAATCGACGCCTTACACCTATCTGCTACAGTGCATGACGTTGTGAGTTTGAAAATTAAATAGATTCACGTCTGTACATAACAAAACACAAACACAAAGCGCGTATGAGATTATCGGTATGGATGATTAGTGATACTGCAATGTATTAGAGAGGTGCGCCACGTCAATTAGACCGAATATGAGTATGTATATGCGATCGTATATACCTGCGTGATGTAGCTATTTAAAAAGTACGAAGCGTTCACGGTGAAACGGGCGTGATTATAACGTCAGTTAAAAAAGACCCCATCAGTATATGGAAGCTGAGTGTATAGCTGACAAGTCTTATGGCCGTTGGCTCGAACGAGGGTGGCAGCGTAATTTGTCCGTCCGATGACTCGCCGAGACTCGAACTGGACACCGTGTTGCCCGGAGACAATGGACGTCCTCTTCGGACAATGGGCTTAAATCTATATCTACTACTCGCAGTTTAAGTAAGTAAAACTACGTAACGGTGAAAATTAACGCCCGTATAGCTGTTGGCCACGAGGCGTGAAATCCATCGGGAAAGAAGGAATGAAGGAAGATAAAGAAGCGAGCTATCGTAGATTAAGATTTCACGCGTTTTCGAGTAAAATGAATATCATTCCTTGAATTAACTTCGAAGATTTTTAGCTCACGTGAATTTTGCGATCATTGTAATTTTGTATCATTGACCTATGATATCGAAGTGATATTCTTGCCACTTTTCAGAGTTTTCTTTTCGATTGAGGTATTCGGAAAAATTTGAGTGAAATTTTGAAAGAGTCGGGTTTCTTAATAATTTCCAAGAATAATTAGAAACCGAAATCCCTTATGTATAGGTATGAACGTACGAAATTCAAATTACGCTCAATTATCCGGCTTGTTAATCTCAATTTGTTGGCCAAATAGTAATGAAATGAACGTTTTGAAGGTGAATATTTTCTTTCACTCTTACGCTTATTACATTTCATGAAATTAACGACTCGCTGTACGTAATGTTTAGGTACGTACGCATACATATGTATATACGAGCACTGAAGTATATTAACGTTAACAAGAAAAGCGGTCAAAAACAGCGTTATATAACCCTTACTTTCCTCTCCGCAATTAGCTACATTTGGTATACCCTCTTCCAGAAATATATATACATTTTATTTTTTTAACGCTAAATTTATTTCATTGAGAATAAGAATCACGCGGTTTTTCGCAAGACGTATAAGTTGTCTGATTAACCTAATAAACAGTTCAACGTTGCCAAAAAATTATGACGTATTGCTAATAAACGCGTTATAAATTCTTTTTTCGTTTTTTTTTTTTTTGCTTCTTCTTCTTTTTTCCTTCGCTTTGGCCCAGCTCTTTTATACTTTCATATACTTTTATATATACCTACGTATGTACAAAAGGTAAAAAATAAGCTCGCGTCCAAATAAGGGAGTCGTTAAATTGCCGTTGAAAAACTGTTTCCGGTTTGTGAAACCGAAAAGGTATAACTAATACAGGTGTACTACCTGTATACGTGCCGATTAACGAATTACAGACTGACAGCAGCCTGCCTTGTTAACCAAGGCGTTACGTGTTATTAATTCATTAAATTATTAAATTATTAGGTAGTTATATACTTAGGTGATTAAATTATTCATTCATTCTATACGTCCCCCACGATCTTGTTAGCGGCAATCACTCCACTATCTAACATACCCATGCAACCACATTTGTCTCCCATCTATACCTAGTTTATGCATTATGTATGTTATAAATATACGCGTGGCTTCCCCTGCAGCGTTTACCTTAGCTTGCTAGTGAATTTATTAGACGCTAAGATGTTGACGTTCAGTTATATAGTAGACAGACGATATGGGAATACGTATATAAAAACCCATAGAGTAACAGAATTTCACATCGATGTCCCGAAGTCTGTTTGAATGAAATGGACATTCGTCGAAGAATTGGTTTTCGAAATAAAACGTTTATCCACTTCAAACCGTACCATGGATGCTCATTTTTGATCTACTCCATACAGAACTGGTGTGAACGTGAAATGAACACCGAATGGTACAACCAACCATTCTTCGTTTTACTGCAGCATGTGGAAGTTCCTTTTTATGGTCTTATACAAGGAGAGTGTCGTCACCTTCGGGTGATGGATTCTGCTCAAACTTCCAGCGGTGTTTTCTTGAGCAGAAATGTCGAGCCCGTGGTGTGCAGTTCTATCTGATCAAACATTCTTCATTCTTCATTCTCCATTCGCAATTTATCGTATTAGCAGCTCTTCTTCTTAAATCCGAACGACTCATTTTAGAGCGATTGCTGATCATCGACAAATTATTCAATAATACGATAAATTTCAAGAAAGGAGAAACGAGAGTCCCATCAAATATTTTTTTGGCAGGAGAAAACACCTCTGAAATTTTTGGCAGGATCCAACACCCGAAGGTCTGAGATTCTTATTAGTTATGCTCAAAGGCATGCAGATATCCGTTTCCGGACACCTAAAAAAAATTGATATCCGGTCATCCAACATTCCTCGAACATTCGACTCGCAGCATTCGGTATCGAATTTGCTTTTCACTTCTTTCTGACTCTCTCAACTAGCAATCATGTTCAACCTGCCAAGATGTGTCTGCCCAGGGTGAAATGTGCTCAAGAGTATCAGTACACGTTACCTTGCAGTCCTCCACGATGATACTGTCCATGATTAAATGATTATTCTGCATAATGCCATGTGAATTTATAAAGTAAAAGTTATACACGATGAGTTTGGAGATTCTCGCACTTTTCTTGCCTGCGACAAAAGCTGAGGTAATCGCGTGTGGCTTTCAACATTTCAAGACGTTGAAACGATCGATATTACACATCGGATTTCGACTTCCATCAGCTTTGTGAATATGCATGGTATCTAATGTGCGAAGTCAAATGCCTACCAGTTTCTATATTCCCGTTAATTCGAGGCACTAAGCGGAGAGGAAAGGAGCTAAAAACCGCTCGACAATTTCGCCATAACTTTTTCCCCAAATCTGAGCCAATCCTCTTATGATCCTGGAGTCTTCCCAATAGAATACACGCG
The DNA here is from genome assembly GCA_944452935.1 of Rhogogaster chlorosoma. NCBI lineage: Eukaryota > Metazoa > Arthropoda > Insecta > Hymenoptera > Tenthredinidae > Rhogogaster > Rhogogaster chlorosoma. The sequence continues at coordinate 29,396,404 of OX101797.1, forward strand.
CCTTTATACTCACACATCAAGCGATCACCGGGCTGATCTTGATCGTATCATCTACTCGGGATCCTATTGCGAAAAACGATTATAAATCAGGGGATGATCGAGGGGGTTGGCAGGCGTGTAAGCGCAAATCATGGGGTAGTCCATTGGATTTCGGTGACCATCTTCGAAAGATTGAGTCTCATAATTCGGCGGGACTGTGTGCAGATATTTCTGTTGCAGGTTCCCTGGCGAGGATAAATAGGAAGAGGGAGATTGAGAGCGAGAGGGAAGCGGCAAGGGAGAAAGGAAGAGGGTGAGGGCGAGGGCAATGGCGAGGGGAAGAGAGATTAAAAGGGGAGTGAAACGAGAAGGCAGAAAGCCCCGCACGAAAATATCCCGTTAACGATTACCAACCCCTCTCCGCAGGCTCGTTATTGTGTCCCGCGCGTAACTTAGAAACAAAAGACGGTGAAGGCGAGTTCTGATTGGCCCAGAGCTAGAAGCCCAAGGCGGTGATTGGCCCGTGCGACCGCACCCACCCTGCAATGGCCGCTTTGTTGGTATATGCTCTCTCCACGCTTCTCTCCTCGTACATATAGGTATATAGGTACTCCTGCACATAGCATTGCGCACAGAGTTGTTACCATAGTGGTTATCCATCGTTACGGGGGTGGCGGAGTAAATAGGGGTTTGTGCACCAGCATCGCTCCGTTTGTGTCTCACGCCACACATGAGCCCTAAAAGCTTGGCAATGCACCGATTGTGCATGAAAATATCCTCTCTCTCCCTCTCTCCTCACTCCCACCCCCAGGGACGCAGGAATCTTAATTCAGAGCTGAAACCCCCTTCGTCCGTGCCCATCAGTGGCAGAGATGGCCCCTTGTCTTTAAGAGAATCAAGCCAAAGAAGGGGACTTGACGTGTAGTAACAAGGGTTGAGGATCAGTAGGTAGGTAGTTTCGCGCGAGGTTTTAGTAGAGTGGTTTAAGCCGTATGAGTGTATGGATACCGCGAGTAGGTGGGCATATATGTAGCTTTACGGAGGAAAAGGACCTTGTTCGCATCTCGCGATGCGGAAATCGCGAAACGCCGTTATAGTAGAGGTTCCTTCGAGGAAAAATGCCCGTGCTTTTTCCTTTTCGTTAGCTTATTGTTTACCACTTTTATACGGAGCTTTTCATTCGCGTTTACTGCCTACGCTTTTCGTCTTTTACGAGACAATTCAGGGGAGAACCAGCGCCGCGCTGCATTTAACGCACCGCAGTGCAGCGCTGAAGGCGTTTACATATCTCTGCACCTGACCTTATTCCATCGTATTTTATTCAGTGACGCCTCTATCAGTCAAATTTGAAATTTTATAATCCTCACCTGTATCCGGTCCTCGGGAAGATCTGTCCGGAGGCTGAGCATCTCGCGTGCATAAACGTCCGGGTAATGTGCCTCCTTGAAAGCCGCTTCCAGCTCCTCCAGCTGCTGCGACGTGAAGATCGTCCTGGAGCAACAACCATATGAACCTAGTTATATGCCATTACAACTTGTCACCTAATTATATTCTGCGAGTATCTCACTGCGCGTTTCGGTAGCAGCTTCATTTTATTGTCATCGTTGACGTAAAGAGAGATTTTCTTTCCTATATCACTGTCGAAGAGAATGGAACACCGTTTTCATACGAGATTGAAAGTAAAATTCGGTTAGTTGTAGATGGGAATACACATGCATGACTATCCATCATTCAAACTCTTCCCTGTAGTTCTATCACGCAGTCAGAATAATCTTATCGACGATATTCTCTCCCAAACTGATTGAAAAATTTACGAATTACAGGCAGTTGATATTTTGGAAGATAGATATGTGATCGTAGAATCAGAAGCAAACTTCGTTCCACCGGATTCTGTATTGCAAATTCGAAATCATTTCATTCAACCAACTTGAAGCTGATAAGATTCAATGCTGAATCGATCAGAGATATGACTATGTAGATATCGGGATTAGTTCGAGATTTATTTCGTTTCAATAAAGGCGGTTGTAATAATTCCAGTCATACCACGAACGAAACAGGATGAAGATAATTATTTATATACGTAAATGAATTTCTGTCTATCTACAATGGAATTTGTCGACTTCGATTGAATGCAGTCGGATAAATTTATTCTCAGGTCAGGCAGGTATAGGAAGAGTTCTGATTAGACCTTCATATCTCGGTTTTCCGTCGAAATATTGAATCTTTATAGCAGGAAGATTAGAAATAAAAAGGAACTCATAACTCGAACCTTTAATTTTGTCACAGCAAAAAAACCGTATCGAAGTTGAGTCAGTGAATAATGTCAGCATCAAGAATCTGTCATTTCTTTTCATTCGATCATACCAATAATCTTTGAAATATTGAATCATGGAACGTTATAAGGATTGGGAATCCGAAGGATATTCGCAATGATTATAGATTTCGATAAATTACAGATCGTCCGTGGAATATTTGATTTTCATTTCGTCACTGATATACTGTGGCTTTGATAGCGACTCCTTTTGCTCATTACGAACGTTAAGAAATCCCTTCTCATAACGTAATTGCCTATCGTATCATTCTAAAACGAAGCGTACATCAATTCCCGAATGCTTAATCGAATCCTCGAAATACATGAAATAGAAAGGATCTGTAAAATATAGAAAAGAGAGAAGTACGCGCCGGACAAATTGCAAGAAGCCCGATGCGGGTTGATAAACCGTGCAGTAATCTACTATGCAAGCTGCATTGGCTCCAAATCTACCCTACATTTATCCGAAGGGTTATTAAAATCGGTCAATCGGAGGATACTATCGAAGTAATTTTTCTATCGCACGATATAGCATTAGGTGTGCGCCATATAACATCGATCTGAAGTATTGAGTCCTTTTATTCATATCTCGTGTCTGTAAATCGCGTTAAAAATTCGCGACCGTTCGTCTGATTCTGGCATAATATTTTATACGAAAATGGCGGGCAGGATTGCGTGACATAGGTGCGTCGGGACGCCGACAGAGTGACTTGGTATTGCAGGGTGCACGCACGCGCGTGTTTACCCCCCATGAATCGCGATGGAAAATATCGCGAAAGTCGAGTCGTCGATATGACACTAAAGGAATAGCGGAACGCGCCCGATGTTCCACTTCGCTAAATAAATATTGTCCGAAATTCAGCCGCAAATATTTTCACCATATTTCATGGAGATCTCGGAGTCAGAGACGCACGCATACAATCTCAAATGATCCTTGGCTAATTTCATCGCAATCATCCCCACTAAACCAATAATCGTGTTACCGGTGCAACGGTCCAATTTGTCAGCAAGACGTCCAATTAGGGATAATTTCCGACAGACGGACAGGCAGACGTATTGGACTAGAGATACCGGGACGAACGGTGAACGACTGAGGGAATACGAGCGAAAGGGCGAGGCAATATCTGGTTGTGAAAATTCTTCAGAATTCAAAGTCATCCTACAACCGACCGAGAAGCCCCTGATCATCTCGTTAGAGTATTGGGTGGTTAGTCTTCTAGCATTTTTAGTAACCGGATGAAACCGATGGATATGAATTTACGGTGTCCGGGAGGAAAGAGGGGAATGTTAATTTTCAACGAATATTTTCACCCCCGTTTTTAGTTTCTGAATTTTGATTCATCTTTCGATTAAATGGATCATCAATATCGCTGGGATTCATATGCCGGAAAGATGGAGCTATACTATATCGAAGGAAAAAGAGGGTTGAAAATCGCGCCATCTTTTTCCGCGCACAGTTTTCTCCCTCTTTGCAACTGTCTACTTGATTAATACAATGCGATAACATGGTACATGCATTTATAGATGTATAGAATCGATTGAAGGTTTAATAATCGGTGCAGAGACTCACCTATGACGACGTTTCTTCTTCTTTTTTTTGCTGAAACCCGACAGACCGTCGACAGTGAAGTCTTTCCCTGTCTCGATACTGTGCCCGATACCTGGAACAAGAATGAAGCGTTTTTATACCGCTCAATTTGCCAATAGATCGATCATATCAAGTGCTTTGTATAGCCACGGTGTGAGATTGATTAGACATTGCTTTCTAAGCCCGAGGCACAATTATTGGGCAAACATTAGAAAATGAAGAAATAAATTATTCGCAAATTATATCCACCTACACATAAATCATAAATCATGTATGATATTTTGCAATCTCTTAACAACAGGTATACATAATAATTGAGTGTCTAAATTAGAAGCTGATTGTTTTCAAAAATTCATTAATATTCGAGAAAACAGAATCCGAATTATAATTAAACATACTATACTGTGCAACGCATATAACTAATTGACATCAATTACCTACATTGCCTATACGTTTTTTTTTTCATTGTTTTTCTTTGCTACGGTAATTAGATTAATTAGCGGACTTGGTAAGTATTTTTATTGGACTTGAATTAGCTCATATTTTTTTTTTTCATATAAATTCAGACATTTTTGTAACCATTGATAAAGAACGGGGTCTCTAATTAGCGTGGCGAGAATATTCCTCCTGACAACATATAGTAAATTAGCCCTCGCACGAGATACATATCCGCAAACGCACACCTATGTACGTATACGTATATATTGATGTTACCACATTCAGGAAGGATATTCGAATCCTGGCTAGTTCGAAATTTAATTAAATCGACATTATCCTCTCCCCCCGAGCTAATGCTTAATTGAATTCGAAGCTCATTAGATATTTTATAGTTCGGCTTGTGGTTGGCATAATTATCCATCGTCGAACGTAAAAGCGAACCTATGTACTACGTACGGATTTATATAGATATAGATATACTCCTCGCATATATACTGCGTATCAGATTACCCATTATGTACACACCTACTATACCTATATTATTTACCCTCTCAATTCGAAAATCCTGCCACATGGGTAGCTCGAAATGTTGGAAAATAACCTTCGACCCCATTTTACCGGAACTTCATCCCGCAAGAATCAGCCGTCTCTGGTTGAAGGGCGTTTTTTAAAAATCGAGAGTGTTTTACCGAGCTTTCAGTCAATCCACTGCAGCTGTCACTTGTCAGCGTGTACAAGAATATATTTTTCTCCTTGGTTTATAGAAAAAGGATGAAAGAAAAATAAAAGAAAAAAATAATGAGCAAAAGCGCCAAAATCTTTTAGCCTTCTCGTTCTACTGATAGTTTCTTCGATTTTTGACAGGGGAAAAAAAATATAATAATTCTATTAATCGTTAGGCTCTGCAGGGATTCGATGTGGTTTTTTTTTCAACGGTATGAAAACAATATACTGAATCTTATTCCGGTTTGTAAGACATCGGCAAATTTATTTGAACAAAATCTGATATCTCGGGGCTACGACAACTTCGTACCCGAAAATAATTATCAATTATAAATTAATTTGAAATTAATGAGGGAAAAGCTTGGTGCAACTCTGTACAATGAAACCCCCAACCCTTATACGCGGGCGTTAGAGGCAGGCAGCCTGCCCGGCCCTGGCGGTGGCGTGGCGTGGTGGTAGCTAACTAACAATTAATTAAGAGCTTAATTCTAATTATATCCCCCAACTAATTGGACTACGAAACATTGCTGACGTCACTATAGAAGTTTCCCGGTAGTCAACCGGATGAAAGGCGTAAAAAAGAGACAGTTTAAAGTTTCTTTTTCCACTTATTTTTTTTTTTTTCTCTCTGTTACGAACAAAGCAAATCAGCCTAACCCACAACGAATCCAATGGAACGCTGGCCATATGGCTTAAAATAACAACCCAACTTAATATTGTTTTTAAAATGGAACAGGTTAACAGGACTGTCCACGTTTCGGGCCATAAGCTTCTTCAGACACTTTTGAACGCCTTGCATCTTCCTAAGTCCGATTTAATCTTCCACTGCATGAGTTCTTTTCGATTCAATTTCAAATGAAAAAATGTTTAGAGAAAAAAGAAATATGTATATATAAGGCAATTAGCAGTGAAGTATATAACGCACGATTAATTAGGCAAAGATTGGAAGCATCTTATGTACGCACATAATGTTCAGCATTGAATTATATTTCAATAATGTATCTGTGTATATGTATATGAGAGGAAGGAAGATCTTTGTTAAAAGTCGCGAACGAAGTTTGTAAGAAATATTTTCCCCAGTAAGTTCTGTGTATGGATCACGTTGGCGAAAATCTCCTCATCGTATTGGTAGAAAATCAGATAATATCGCGTCTCTGCATCAACCTCTGCTTCCTCCTCGTCGATATAAGCCAAGCCCAATGACCCGAGGGCAATATTACGCGATTATAGCTCGACCGGCTTTATGCCTGACTACAAGGAGGCGCAGATACATCTCGGAGCGTATTAAAATTCAATTATATCCCAGCTTTGATCTGAAGGAGCCAGAGGACTCCTTGACAACCCGCATGATCGTCGACAGACTTTCCTCGGGTCGATACGCAAGGCCAAAGACGTCGAAGACGCCGAACGAAGGAAGAACCCCATAGCCGTAGCCTCCAGGTATAATAACGTGGAATATCGAAGACGTCAAATTCTCTCGTCTTATAACACAGCAGTACCTTTGATCCTAAGCTAAACTCTCTACCGTAGTCAATTAATCAAATCCCGTTAGGGATTAGAACCACTTAGCACCCCACCCCAAAACTCGCTGCATTTATCGCTTAATTCAAGACTGTGTCTAATCTCCCAGCAGCAATGCAGAACTTGTACTTTGCTGCCTATATATGCTTCGGATATTCCCTCGGGATCGACTACATTGGGACCCGTGCAGGTACTGCCAGGCGTTGATGTTCCGACGTCAATTTACTCTCGAAAAACTCAGGAGCTGTCTAAGCATATTTCACCTGCATCCGCGACATCATTTTCGTAGAATAGGAAAAATTCAGAAATAGTTATGAAAATGTGTGAATTTTATTCCTGCCGTTTATAGACGTGTTCAATTTTTGACAATTCAAAGAATTGCAGTGATTGATTTGGAGCCTTGCTTGATGGAAACATTTGCCAAGAGGATAATAATTTTGAGAAATTCAAGATTGAATTTGGTATAGAAAAGTCTGAAGAACGCCAAGAGATTCTTGAACAGATTTGGTTACGAGCTAATTGGGAAAAGAAAAGCCGAGAAAAGACCAATAAGAAAAAAGTATACGGTGCTGCAGTCCGATCGAAGGATTAATAATTCATCTCTAATTATCTCAACGTAATTTAATTCACTTTACAGTCTCGAGAGATAGGAAACACCTCTGCTAGATTTCGTTATTGTACATGTTTAAAGAACGTCGGCTGATCATTTTACCTCTTCCTCAAATTGGCATCGGCGAGCTATGGTCGATAACTATATAATTATTCGATGCAACATATGCCTGCTTAAATATCTGCCCCCATCATAAATTCTACAGATTTTCATCAATCCTCAACGTCTGATTTCCAAAAACAGCGATAAAAATTGTTTTGAAATCGTCATATAATTAGACGCGAATAATATAGCCACATGAAACACTGTAAGGTATTTTCTGAATGATTAGGGATTTCCGCTGTTTATTTCTAAATTTTGAATGATGGCTTAACTTGGTACCTATAGCCCAATCAGTTATAAGTTCGGATCGCGCTTTTGAAAAAAGGATACCGTAGAAATATGAAAATGGTCGACAGGTTCGCGTGGAGTGGAGTAATGAATTGAGTCCTGTACAGGAAAGGACTTTGTCCATGATGTATGAACGTGTGTGTTCTACATGGCGATATATGCATGGGTATGCGTTTGTCATAGTATGCATGCAATTATTTCGCCCGGGCACGTGCTCGGGGAAACGATGGTAAATAGTTTTACTCCAGGTGGGTCAACGAACAGACATGTCTGAGGTGGGAGCTCGTTAACGTCAACACTCCAGTTTTCGTGGATTAGAATATTAATTATCGCGCGCTTGAGGGACTAGTGTGCTTTCCGCGAGATGCAGTGGGTTTAAAACCTTAACAGCTACTAAAGCAAAGCCACCTCGTTCCTCAGAGCTTCTGTCTCGCTCTCGAGCACGGAAAACAAGCCGTGTTAGGCGAAGGGGTGTTGAGGGCCGCCATTGGCTATCCAGGGCTCCTTTATCGCCAGTTGCTTAGCAACGAGCACCACCACATACCCAAACTCTCTATGTTCACGGGGGTATATTCACTGGCTTGAAACTACCCCTGTTTTCATGCAAGGGTGTTGCTGCCACGGCTGCTACTACTGCTGTTACTTCTACTACTGCAAACCGCCAAGAGAAACCGTATAGAAGACTTCCTATACACCCCACTCTATCTTAGCTTAGGATAAAGTCTGTTCTGGACTTTACAAGCGGCGCCAACGACTGGGCGAATCTAAATATTTTAAACATCTTTTTTTTCCCCATCTTAAGGATGTACGTACGCCTTTCAGGAAATAGGTGCTTTTTATCTGGACAGAATTTCAGGCATGATTATATAGACGAAAGGCTGGATTTAGGGACGTCGTTGTTAGATGAAGTCGGAGTGGAAGCTAGTTAGATCAAAGGATCGGGAGTTTCTTGTATATTGGATTTGTAGAAGGTTTAGAATTCGCTGAAATTTTGTCTTCGATATTCTCGAGAGAGAATTAACCCGTCAAAAAGTAGTCCGTCTGTCTGACAGACAGAGATTCGTTTTCTAAAGAATTGGAGAACAAAAAATAATCTCGAATCCAATCAACGCTTAATCTGATTCCTTACAACAACTGCTTTTACTTTGACTCCGTTTAATTATAAGAAACGACGACTTGGAGATCCTGAATTCTCATGGTATTTCACCGGGGAAGGATGGCATACCCATAAAACTAAATTATTGATATAATTCTTTTGGGACATACTCGTCTTTAGAAAACACACCCTTAAGTTTTTACGATTTATGTACTGTATACGAGGCGCGGGAGAGGGGTAGGTAGGCATAGTTTACAGAGGGAATAAAAACGAGTGTGTAAAGTATACGCGTGTATTTCCATGTATCATACCATCTCGTTTCATCACTAGCGTCTGATACCTTGTGTCTTCGTGATTGAAAACGTCGAGGCGTGCAGTTGTGTGATTTGCGGGGCTAAAGACGGCCCAGAGTTTCGTGTAATAATCAACTAGGCTCGTCTCTCGGGGCTTATAAAAAGCCCGATATATATACTCGAATAGAGGTATAGGTGCAATCCTGGAATTGGAACAACGGGAACCCCGCTGCTGACGTCGTGCAGGAGGCAGGAGGCAGGAGGCGGCAGGCGGGAGGCAGGAGACGACGACCCTCCCGCACCGAGTCAATGACGCCCGCGAAAAAAGCGAGTAGATATCGATTTCAATCGAACATCTTTCTTTTGATCATCGTCTCCTCGTCTCAAAAACACGAATTAAAACACGCTTCAAGAAACAGGGAATCTCTAGATGATTCCACTCGAAATTTCCCTTTGTCGTATGCCAACGTCTTACTTTGCTTCTTACCCGATTCCGCGCTCATTGCTGTAAATTATATCTTGCGATTCTTTCAAACCCATTTTCCGCCACGTTTATATCAACGAGTAATATTACGCGCGAAATTTCCCTAATGCAAACAGACTGTCACACTTGCAAAGTAGTTGTCTAGTCGACGAGGAGCTGAAGCTGGAGAGGCCAGGCGAGGCGAGGATGAGGACGCAACTCGCTAGGGGTTGAAAGACTATTCGTAGCGATCCCTGGAGACGAGGGCCAGGGCCGGTGTGCAGAGTACTCCCGCGGGACGTCTTGGCACCACTTGTCCACATTAAACGGGTACTAATCCAAAAATTTAATTTGGAAATCTTTTCAACTCAGTCCCGAATCCCTAACCACCTAGATGTTTTAAACTTAGAAATTGAGTCTTTGTGGAGGGTAATTGAAAATCTCTGTCCTCAATGCGCGAGCTGTAGACAGCTTCTGCTTCTACAGCCTAATGCCGATTATGCGTAGATACACGAACCTACGTCCCGTTGCAAATTATACGAATCGATGAATTTCCTTATACATCGAGGAGTAAAACAGAATACAAAATTGTCTTCTCTTCCAATGCATATCCTTGGGGCGATTAAGGACACTGTTCTAGAAATTTCAGATCAGGAAACCGGTATAGGTCAACGTGAATAATCCAGGGATATTAGTTCGCGCAACCCTTATATATGCGAGACGAACGTGTTATTTGCCAATTCGACACACCGCGCTGCTGCAGTCCCCTCGTTGTCCCATCTTCCCGTCTTCAATGCGTATTTCGTGCATTGGGGAAAGACAGGGAATAATGAAATTTCGTTTTATCTCCGAAATATGTAACAACAAAACGAATTGAAATTAATTAACTGATGACGAAAGATTCGATGTGGAATTAGATTTTTTCTCCAATTCTAAATTAACTGCTAATCGATTGATTCAGTCGAAGTCCTGTTTCGATAGAAATTAACAGATCAAATATTGAACAGAAAATATTGCCCGGTAGGTTTTGCGAGTTGAATTGACGCGGCCGAGTCGCAGCTTACTCGCATTGCCACTCTATGGTATTAGCGGGAATTGCCTATAGACGTAGTCCCGACTTGTCCCGAGGGATGTTTCGCTAGATTAGGGACCCCAACCCATTTCACTCCGGCATGTAACACCGCGCAACATCGTGTAAAACACTTGTAACAGACCAGCAGCTTAGGGTAAACTGCTAATGTTTCGGTGATGTTTTTGGGGTGAAATTAATTTACTTAATCCACTCGTGTCTTGCTCAAACTTGGTAATAAATTGGGTATTTCACAATTTAATGAATTGCTTGAATCCAGGTTACAAAAATCCGATTTCGAATCCTGCGATATTAGTTATTCTAAATATAATTTTACTGGCCATCGTTACGATCCCCGAGTCGCATCAGCATTTCGAACGACTCGTCAACCGGGTCTTGCTTATTGATTTTGAGTGACTTTGATCGACTAGTTGACGCCACTTAGGGGAGCAGTCATTCAAAAAAAAAGAAGTAATGATAATAATAAAAATGATAGGGTTATTAGTGAGAGAAATTAATGAATGAAAAGCAATTTTCTAATGCTGTTGAATTTTCTTAGAAATATCTAAGTATGTTAGGACCAGTTGTCCGAAAGAGTTGTAGTCCATTTATGAAGAGAAAGAAAAAATATGTATGTATATATGTACATGAGCTGTAAGGGAGAGAAAGAAGAAAGAAAAAAAAAAATTAAAAAAAAAAGGGAAGAATAAATGGATAGCATTATATAGTAAAGCGTGCAGTAGAAAAATCTTAGCTCGTTTTTTGTCCCTGATTTCACACCTTCCGAATAAGAAGGTGTTTCTCAAGACCGTCTCAACTGGTTTTCTCACTCCTGGAAGCCATATTGAAACCTGAGGTCCTAAGAATGGTGTGAATATTATGATGGCCACGCATTCAAATGTCATCAACGAACAAAGAAGGAAGTGTTGATTGCCTGAAAACAAGTTTTTTACAATCACTTCAAGTCGGACTTTGTTTTTCGATGTCCTTGCCCGTTATTTCAGGTGCAATAGAATTTTAATCTACAAGAAAGCTTCCAGTCGGACCTATGCCATTCCTTCAATTCTCTTTTCCAATCCTCGTAGCTACGACTACTTGCCCAGTTTTCCGTATTCATTATCACGAATTAGACTACTTTTATTCACACCATTACATCGAAGCTTGAATAATTTCTTACATACAGCATTAAAAATTAAACGGCTGCTTCTTCGCGGTTGATAAACCATTTGAAGTGTGTAGGTGCAATTCTTTTCCGTATCTGGCAAGATTATTAATTCTCGAAAAGTATGACTGGTTTTTTGACAACTTGAAGTCCGTTCCGATAAAATATTCGCAATTATACTTTCCTCTTTCATCCCCTAGGCCGCAGGGTAAGCTGCAAATTATTTTTCCAACCCTTCTCTCGTTTTTCACAAATTTATGTTCTTGCTGAGGTTCGTTGGCGTATGACAAATCATCATTTTTTCATGTTTTGAAGGACTCGATCAGAAGCACACTCGTCCTCCGGAGGAATGATTAAAAAATTACTCACACCAAGTCCTATGCCTCGATAGCTATCGATTTTGTGCAGATGTAAAAAGCTCGCGAAAATTAAACCGAGTGTTCGAGTAGCAGGATGATTTATATCGTCTATCGACGTCCACATTTCTCGAAAGAATTGCGAATTTGCGAGGAACTCTGAATGGAAATCCAACGTTTCTCTAAGCTCAAGCTAAAAGAGAAAAACTCTCGAAGTTGGAAGATTGTAGCTGCAGAAAGATACGAACTCCGTTTTTGTAAATTTTTTAGACAAATTTTGTGGAGAAAAATGAATCCCCGCCTGTGAGAAACGATAAAGGAATCGTGTTCTAAGATTGGCAAAGCTTTTCGCGCGACTATCTAAAGAAGTGGAGATGGGTACTCTGCATCGAGCGTAGGGACGCTGGTCTAGATGCCCTTAATGCTTTCGGAGAGAAGTTAATAGGGCCAGAGTATAGCGCTATAGGCTATGGGCGTGTTAGGGCCAGGGCCATTAAGCTTAATGACATAATGAAGTAAATGGCTGTGCATGCCATGCCAGTCCACAGCAGCCCACGCCACCGACTATAGCTTATAACCGACGCGCCCCGTACAATATTCAACATACCAGAAATTCCTGGCTCGCGCCTTCGCTGCCCAACGAAAAGGGTTAGGTATGTTATATATGCGTGTGTATATGCCCATGTATACATACGTACACGTATATATTCTGCACGCCACGTACGTTCGGTTATTACTTATTAGGCCAGCAGCGTTCTACGTGCAGCCATCCTACCCCTGGATACACGAATAAGCGTGCCTCGATCCGCATCAGCTAGTTATCTGCGACAAACAATCGCGAATTCTTTCCCTCAATATCTCATTGTCATAGCTGTGTTTTGGACTCAAAAATTCGGGTTGGTTTGTACAGCGAAAGATGTTAGTGATCATGTGATAAATCAAGAGTGCAGAACGGAGACTAATCTTCCAACTTTTTACTCTCACCAAAAGACGTTTAGGAAAATCGATTTTGACGAAATCACTAAATAAGGTGAGATATGTACAGCTTCTGAATTTATGAAAATCACGCGAATCTCTTTGAATCACATCTACGAATGAGTCAGGAAAGTTTTCATTGAAAAACTCAATATTTGAGATGCCAGGAGCATTTTGATTGGGTATACTATTTCAAATATTAGACTTTCAGAAAGCTAATTGTGCCACAAATTTCAAGCTTCTTAGTTAAAACTCTTCTTCCCTTAAAAAAAGATGAGAAAATAATTGATTTCAATGGGATTAGAATTTGATTGCCTATGATTGAAAAACCATTGCCTGATCGGATCTGATGATTATTCTTGATTTCAATAAACAAAGGGTAAATTTAATACAGTTTTTGCTAACTGTTCAGACTGGAGTGAAGCTAGTCCCTGGTCGAAGAAAAGTTGGTTATGATCTATACTTAGGCTGGCTGCATATGTGAAGGTAACTCTAGCTGGCGCCAGCAGCTAGTACCGAAGTGCTGGCACAGAAATATTGAGTTACTTAGCAAACACCCTCCGTGTCAACACCTTCCTGAATGGGACCACGTGTTTTTGCGTATGAGAATAAGAAGAAAAAATATTTTCTTACCGTTCATATGCTTATGGGATCGTTGAATTTTACTGCTAAACAGTATGCGCAGATACACGTACGAGAATTTACCTACAATTCAAATTTTCACCCTATCAATCGACGATTTATTACCACTACGAGGCAAAAATATTACATCCAAGTATTCGAAGCTCCCGAAATCAATTTCAAACTGCCGAGCGCACTTTGAGTGATGAAAAAATATACGAAATTATGAACTTTCAGATACCTACGTACTTCAACTCATTACCGATCAATATCCATCCATACCCAAGTGCATAGAATATCCTGTGAAAATATTCCACAGGCCTGTAAATGTCTCGACTCTAAATGATAAATCCACGATTTTATACACTATCACATCGAATGTGATTAGATTTCTCGAATTCACTCGTTTATTTCTGAACCTTCAGTTTTTGCCTTCACCTTTTCGCAGGGTATCGTAGATGTAAAGAAATTATTTGGTTCAAAAATGCATAGCGAATCCTGGGAGGATTGAAATTATGAGAATTATGAAATCTAGAAAAGCGGATAAATATTCGATAAAATCGTCGGTTCAGAACGGTTAACAAATTTTCTGATTCTTATATCGACTGTAATGATTCGCAGCACGAATCCACCCCTAACAAGTACATTAATACCGAAACAATAACATTTGGGGATTCTGCGCATGATGCGGTTAGGCCGGTTGAAGGAGGAAGGAATTAATAAAAAATAACCCGTCAGAACGACGGTGTTTGCTATTTTGAATAAATTAGATTAAATCTCCATAAGATCCATACCTAACGATATAACCCAGGGAGAAGAAGCAACGCTTAATAAAACAGCGGCGTACTCGTCCGCGGCGGTGTATAGCCAGTTAGTCATTTATATATCGTATACAGTCTCGTCTATGGATTTCCTTTTTTTTTCTTTACTTTCTTTATTCATTTTTTTTTCCCCCAATGTTGATTTATCGTCTAGTTTCCATAACTCGAAAAGAAAGAGAAAAAAAAGAAAACTACTGAACGTATTCGGCCGTCGCGACGCCGCGTTGGCTTGCTGGCCTCGCTGACTGCACTTGCATATAATTTCCCGTGTAGGTAGAGGCGTTCTTTTGCTAAAAATCGGTAACAACCTTTTAGAGGAGAAGAGCTCGTGGCAAGTGACAGTTTCAACTAGAAACACGCCGTGCGGAGTACTTTGAGTAATAGTAGCATCAGCAGCGCCAGTGCAGTAGTAGTGGAAGTAGTGGTGATTTAAAACGTGCAAAAAGCGGGAATTTTACTTACTTTTTTTTTTCTTTTTTGTTCTATTTCCTCTGTTTCTTTTTACCTTTTTTCCCCCTTTTTTGAACGTTTCAAGATGCCCTCTTCCGTTGAATGGAAGGCGCGGAAAATCCCTTTGAAAAGGTGTGAATCTCCAGCCCTCAAAAGGTGACAATACCCACAATGCATCACAATACGACTAAACCCACAATATAGGATAAACGTCGCGAATCCCTACACCATGGCACGACCCATCCCGACCCAACCGACCCTTTCCCTCGATCCCGGGTCGTCGTCTCACGTACGTCAGTCATTTATATGGTAGGTATAAGGCATATATATAGGCACAGTGTAGCGAGAAAAATATCATTTTAAACCTAGTGAAATTCAAAACCAAAAATTTCTTCTTACACGTATTAATCCTTCTTATATAGAAACCCTCGGGACACGCCCACGATGTCAAAATATTTCGGAAAGGGTTGTACCCCCATAGACTTTCAAAAGGGTTCTAAATTTCCGCATAATAGATATGTATATAGAATATACTATACGCTTTTCATTGTTCATTGTACTCGAGCCGATATGGCGTACGCGCCTTTAAGGGCTATTGTTATGACCAGCTGAGTCAAAATGGCCGACTTGTGACGTCACCGAAGGCATAGGACTCCCTGCTACTAAATACCATGTATAGATATATACCTATTATCGACCACTCGATTCCAGAATCGAATAATGATTCAATTTTTAATAATTTAGTATCAGAATTATCGCGACGGCTATACGGATGGTCAAGGGCTGTATTATAATTTCGATCGTGTAACATCCCTTCATTATTTATACACCTATCGATCCTTTTCCTTCGTCTAGCCTTGACGTTGCTTGGGGTGGGTGATAGTCGCGAATTTCAAATGTATTTGGAATTAATAGCGACGTAGCTCGTGCTTGGAATTTGCGGAAAACTTTGTTCACACAGTGCGATGAAATAATTTGGCAATTTTCAAAATGCGAATTAGGTATAAGGATCGAATTATTTATCAAGGAGGCTTGAGACACCTGATTCTCTTGAAACATTGCTAAAATTGGGTGTAGATCACAGTATCGTTACTACTCTTAGATCGCCGATTTGACAGCGATGGAAAAACGTTTTCCGATTGATTTCCAAACACTTTGCTGGAGAAATTAGATCTCTAGAAATACTAGTAGCAGTAATTACACCAAGATTCTTTTTCCTCGTAGTATTGTCAGTTTTCGTGACCTCGCATTGTCGAAAATAAACGAAGACTAGATAGGCTTCTGCGAACTAGAGAATCGCGAACCGGATAAATTGAGAACAAGTCTACGTCACTGTTTTTCACAATAGGGTTGAATTCAGTAATACTCATATCCTCTCGTTCTCAGATTCTCAATATAATTCTGACTTTCCCCGCTCATTCTCATTTTTCAAATTTTTTAATGATTCTGGAACCCAAGGTGCTGCTTCGGAGACGGAATTATTTCACTGCTGTCACTATCAGACTTTGATAAAGATCAAGTTCTCCTTACAAGATGTTCTGTAAGACTCGTAAATACTAATTCTATATTAGGTCTGCAAATATAGAATTCTACCAGACGAAATAAGATCAATATCACTCCGCTTAAGTTTAAATTTTGCAAGAAAGTTCCTCCCTTATTCAAAAAAATTCATTACTTACGAAAACTAACTTTAAAAAATTCGAACGAATGACACGAATATTATGAGAGCGATTTATCGTGATGCGTTAATCGGTTACAATACTTTGATGCCACAATGTTCACTGTAATGGCACAAACGGTTTTTCTCAATGTGTATCTCGAGGGTCCGGATCATAATGCTCTAATTTTCTGTGATTGGATGGATTCCTTATATCCCACATCGCAAATTGGCGTAATCATCACTGTCCATCAAGCAAACCCGTGATTTTTTAAAAACCGGGTAAAAACGATTCCAAATAAAAAGCAGTCTCCGTCTTTGTTCGCGGTGCGATTACGGGGTGTTTAAAAAGTGTTCCCCCAGTCCTCGCGGCGAAGAAAAGCGTCGTAAAATTTGAGTTTCGCACGAGTTTCAGGCATTGCGATTATATCGGCGTGTAGGGGGTCGGGCTGCAGCCACCCCTGCAGAATTCCGGCTAAAGCAGACGCCACTAAAGCGTCGTGTTGGTTGGTTCGTGTCGCTCTCAAACCGCTGCTCCGGGCACTCACTGTTACTAATTAAGGGTGGCTTCAGTACGCGTGTTAATTCTTAATTAATATCTTTGTCACCTCCTCCGGTAACTACCTACCCTCTACCCCCACCCCCCCTTCGCCAACCCGTCCTCTTGCCTCTTTTTTTTTCACTCCCCATTT
The DNA here is from genome assembly GCA_944452935.1 of Rhogogaster chlorosoma. Classification (NCBI taxonomy): domain Eukaryota; kingdom Metazoa; phylum Arthropoda; class Insecta; order Hymenoptera; family Tenthredinidae; genus Rhogogaster; species Rhogogaster chlorosoma. The sequence goes on from OX101797.1 coordinate 29,413,619, forward strand.
TCACTCTTTCTACCCCCGTACCTAGAACCTTTCGAATTACAGGTATAGGCGCAAGTATGTACGCAGAAGTTACGTACAATATGCAATTGGGGTAAATCGCAATCCATGAGCTAGACGTGTATGTATATACGTACGAAAGTGTGTGTGTGTGTTTTTTTTTTTTTTTTGACTTTGAATTTTATAACTTTTTTTTCAATTGTTCGCAACTAAAAGTCGAAAAAATTCATGGGTCTAAGAAAAGTGGAAAGATCAAGTCGTACCCTCTTTGTCGAGTATAACAAAGATGCTGAATTGAAATCCATGGAGTGTTCCTCTCTGCTAAAACGCTTCCGCTTTCTGTAGTAGTAATTATTATTCTTTCCTCTCTGCCTAACGCCGCGCGCCGGTTATAAACGGGGAGGTATAATACGATCTACTAAATAATGCAATTATATTTACAAGAATTACAAAAAATATACCAACTTGCCAATGACAGTTCTTTGATAGTTAATTTTCTGATGATGAAAAATCTCTCGCATTTCTTAAATAAATTGGGGCGAAAATTTGATCGACTAATTAGACGTCCGGGTACTATAAATATGTCGACACATGCTGCCTTCTCGCTTCCCAAAAAGCTCCGAGTGAAAGCCGTCTTTTCTTTTATCCCAACCGCCCACCTGGACCACCCCAACTAATCGCCCTTCCCAATTATTCCAAGAACGCGTTTCCGCATCGTTGAAGACCACGTTGACACGTATAGATACACACAGAGACGGGGCTAACACACTCTTAGAATCTTTTTTTTTTTTGGAGGGTCCGGAATTATATGTACAACACTATGGAAAAATATTACGTCATCTATGTATTGCAGATATTGATATATGGAGACGCTATATATTTATGAAAGAAAAATTTACCAATAAATTCTATACGGTTTACGAAATGTGGGATATTCCCTTTCGGAAAAAAAGAAAAGATGAAATAAAAGATTGGATCGTTAGACGAGGAAGTGGACTGTCACTAAGGTGTATAGTAGTAGCGGATTTTGTGCAAAGCGGTTATCAGCAGTAACGGATTTCCGAGAGTTCGTTGAGTCTGAAGTTGTTAAAACAACCAATTCTCTTGGAAATATCTTGTTAGGGATATACTTGCCAAGGACTGACGGAGGAAATAAAGAAATGAAGCTATGTGTATAGTCGAGGAAAATATCGCGGGATTTCACACAGCGATTCACTTCGTCCTTGAATTCAAACTCCGAATGACACGTTCTGCATATTTTTATTAACAACCCCGTTTAGTATCGAAGACAAATTACAACGTAATTAGATAACCCCGTACGTATCTTTGACGAAGATTTTCTAACGAGGATGGAGGATTGTCGTGGTGAAACAGTAGACCTGCAGATTCAAGGCGCGAAGTTTTAAACAGTGGATTTGTTAGCGACGTAATTTCATCCCTCTGTCTTTCGACGTTGACTATACCTTAAATCCAATCATCTCGTTTCCCCACTATCGATTTCACTCCCGATCAAATCCCCGAGTTTGAGTATAAACGCGTAGGACAGAAAAGGGATGAAGGACAATCTACCGCGAGCCTTTTTTTTCTTCGTTTTCTTCCTTATTTCTATCGCCTTGCAGAGTAAAAACGATTTGAAATTGAACCCCTCTCAGAAACTAGCTGATAAATCCATCTATAAAATTTCAACCAGACGCTGACTGTGCTCTTATATTCTCTAAAAGATATGTATATCCTTTTTACAGGATTCAATCATTGAATCTTCGTGAAGAAATTGAGTAGACGGTACCTCAGACAAATTGACGATCGTTTACAGGTTGAAAAGTCAATTGAAAATGCGTACATTGCACCGTAGAATAAAATGATGGGAAATGATCCAGGTATTTTTTTAATCGTAGGAAGCTGCACCCTGATTTTTTTTTTCTCAAAATCGTCATGAGATTTGAATGAATCGGAGGTGGCTCGAACGATTATAGCTTAATAGGCAGTTTCTGAGGGTTTTCTGAACGAAAAATAGTCTCAGGTTTCCCCATAGGGATCTCCAGTTACCGATTAGCGTTTCAATGAGGTACGAGCTAGGTGCATCCCGGGGGCGTATATACTTGCCTCGGAAATGTTTTGACAAGAAATTTAATATTCTCATACCATGGTCAAAGATTTTCTTCTAGGTAGAATATAAATTCCAGTTCTAGATTCAAACTAGTGCTACTGCTGCTTCACTGATTCGTTGCTTTGTCCGTAGGATTCTTATCCCAGGAGTACAAATTACAAGGGAACAAACTATACGAAAAAGTTTTCACCACTCTAGACAAAATCCAACGGGATAAAAATTTCTCCAACGATTAATATGAACGACATTATAAGTGGATATGGGAGGAAAGCATTAACTTTAATAATTTCTAACACGCACACGCATGCATGTCTATAACATCTACGTATCACACATGGTAGAGCCTGCTCGCCGATCATCAGAGTAATAACTTCGAACCTGTCAGCTGATATTTGAAACAACGTAACTTGCGGGGTGGCGAAAAAGAGCTTAATGGTTTGGAAACATCGAAGTCATTGCAGCTCGCCTTTGTATGAATATCAAATGAGTCCGCGGGACCATCTATGACGTCATTATTGTCTATCCCAGACTGTGTCTGGTTGTAGTATACGTGCGTCTGTCTATATACATATACCGGTGTATTTACTTGGCAAGTGATTTTAGAGGGCTAAAACCTGCTGGGGTGAACGTTATAAATATTTTTTCCCTTTTGCTCATCACGCTTCATTTCTGTATCAATTTTCTATCAAACTCCCGGCGATAACCTGCCAAACTTTAGTCGTGGGTAATTAATTAGTCGCGATATCCCACGGACAGGTAATTATTTCCGACTGATTTTATGATTTTACTTTAAAGTAGAGAGTTGGACGACTGCAGGCGTGGCTGAAGAGAACGATTGGTGAAATTTTGAAGGATAGATTATAAAATAATGCGAATTATTGGCAGTAGTTATGACTACGATGATATATAATATATTGAAATCAGCTCACCAGGACTCGTGTTAGAAAACGTATTCTTCAATTGGGAGAATCCTGCAAAAGAGAAGAAATTTTTTTTCAAATTAATTGGTTTAAAGAACATGGAATTATAGAGGCAGACGTCGATCTATAGGCATGAAATATAAATGTATAGTCGTAGTCTATTGCGGGAGAGAAAGAAAAGACGAAAAAAAGAAAAGAAAAAGAAAACAGAAAGAATCTGAATACACGTCATAAGCTCTTATTTCACGTTCATCTCGAGTGACGTGGGTCAAATGAGGAAACAGCTCGAACAATTTAATGTCTCCTGGCCGTAAATTCTTTCTCTACCTTCCGGGGACCGTTTTCTGTGACCTACCGAATGACACAAAAATTTTCGGGGGGGAAGAAAAAAAAAAAAAAAAAAACGAAAACGAAACAGAAGAACGAAATTTGGTTAAGTTAGAAAACATATCATGTGTGATACTCCTGCTCAAAGGTATTTTTTTCTGCACTTAATTTATCGACAAACAATGTTCAAGGTACGGTCTCGTAGAAACACGCGCTTACTCACCAAGCTGTAGCCCCATTTTAAGATACGGGCTCGTTAAAGTCGTTTTGGGGTGGGCGTCCTTCACCCTGCCACCCCCTTTGCCTTACTCTCTCGCGCTCTCGTCCTTCAGGAACCCTCTCGCGTTTTCCTACTCTCTCTCTCTCTTTTACTCTTTCGTTCTCTCTTCCTCTATCATTCTATCCTTCTTCTTCTCCCTTAGTCGAACTTTCTTAGAAGGCAAGGAATCTTTTTCAACCCCTGTTTTTCTCTGGCTTTTCCCCCCTCAGCCGCGGAACGCTACGACTTTATTAGAAAATGGCCGAGCTAAAACGTCTTAATACTCAGGCAGTGGTTTCACCATTCAATTTAAAGAAAGACTGGATAAAAGGGCTCGTTCAAACTCGGGGAGTGTTCGAAAAAATACAACAAAAAAAAAAAATGTATAAAAAGGTACAATTTATTGTCCCCGAATCTTTGTATCCCCGTATACAGACATAATAATAATTATTGATTATATTTCATAACTTGATATTAAAGTTATCGTATAAGTAAAGAAAAATATATTTTCGTTGCAAAAATTTTTCGTCAAAAAAATAATAACAGGAAGACGAAGAATACTCGATGGATTTTCATTTCCTGCCTGTACATATACGTATAAGGTATTCTCACGTAGGACTGTTCACTTAGTTCGCGTCAGTCTCCAAAATACCGGGATATATGCTTTTTTTTCTCCCTTTTTTTTTTTTTTTTTGAAGCTGAAAATATTTCCCCAATAGCCAGGTTGAAATTTAAACCGCAATTAGGACAGGGAGACGTATTTCAGATTTTTTGAAAAACGCATAGGTATAAAGGCGTATATTTCCCATTGAGAAATACCACTTCCTAGTTCTCGGGTTACTGCAGGGAGTATTTTGACAAGATCTTATTGTCGAGGGGGGCTAAGCCCTATTGAACCTATTATGACCCTATTAGTATTATACCAGGATTTGCGGTTATTTCTTGAAAGGTCCTTTCTGGAGGAAAAGAGGGGTGCTGCTGGCCACGGGCCCTCGTACTTTTTTCACGCGAATACTTGCGTGCTCATATACCTTATAATATACCTTCGCCATACACGTGTCGAAGACGACAAATTACTATCAAATATTTTCTCAAAAACACTTCCCTCCCTCTCTCTCTCTCTCTTCACCTTTTGAAAATATTCCAAAATTCGTCCTGCACCTACTCCCAATAAATTCAAAGTCATACGTGTAGTCGAGTACACGGCATGTACCCACAGCTCGGTATGAAACGCGTTATAAATTGTCTGCTACTTACATCGAAGCAATTAACAGCGAGTAGCAATTGAGTCCATGTAATCGAGAATCGCGAGGCTGATGCATGCATGCGTGTGAAGCAGCGTGGCGCGGTGGAGGTACATATACGATGCAGGCGGTGTTCGAGGTGTGAATTGCATGTATGGAACGCCAAGGACTCTCAACGGAGGACAATTGAGGTGTTGGACTGGAAATCTATACCAATTTCACCGACTTATACAACTTGGGTGAGTTGGGAGTATGAAAGCGCGTAGATGAGACCCACGCCGATCGTATAGACCCAAAACTAACCTCGGAATGGTGGATATAACACGTTTTCCAAAAACCACCTCAATTTGAAAAAAATTCCAAAGAAATCCGCGATCCTTGATATTATTATTATATTATTATTGATATTATTGATACAAAGATACAAAAATGATATACCCCTGTTTATCATTTGCCGTTTTGCATTTTTTTTTCTTCGCTTTTGGTTTTTGAAGCGATAATATCTTCGTCTTGGTAATAATTTTGAAAAATTTTCTTAAATAAGCTAAGGCTTGCGCGTGCAGGCGTCTAACCCCCACGTCTCCGTCCCATTACTTGCATTCGTGTCAAACACCCGTTTACTCGCTTGCGTACAAACGCTCAGTCCGTGAGCACCCCGGCGAACCCTAGTGCACCCTACCGCATCAAGTAGTGATGCAATGGATGCGCAGGGATGCAAGGGATCTCACACTCACATGGAGAGCGATAGCTGGTGAAGGCTATAACTTTGGTTATGCAAAAGAATTAGTGCAGCCTATACGAGCAATGTTAATCGACGAATGCCAATCTTTCGCGGATTGACCAATAAAGTATTACTTCAAATTTTGCGATTTTTGATGATGAATCAGAGATTTATTTTATTCGATTGAGATTTGTTCATCGAGAAGTTGATTTGAAAGAATGAAAAAATCTATGCGTGAATTATACGCGTCTAGGACGTAGCGGAAAATTAACTTTTGTGTCAGACTGTACCCGGGTACAGTAACACGTAATGGACATAGTTTGCCGGTAATGTCCAAGACTAATCTCCGCGTTATTTCATTAACGCGGTTCTCGAGGGTTGTGGGGTGGTTGACTAGGCACACGGGGGATGAGGGACTAGCTGCAGGGCGTGTATTAGGCATTTGCCAAAGGGTGAATGAAGATTTATCATAAATATAGAAAAATAGGTACAAATAATGCCTATGACCCGAACTTGACTAACACATCAAGCCGATTTGATCAATTATTGAAACTGCGGAAAATTAGATCCGATTTTACAACCAGCGAGTTTCACCGATATAATAATCAGTCCCTCTTAGCGAATGGCCCATTATATTTAGTAGCGAAGTTTGACAATACTCATACCAATTTTATTTCTTCAATTATTCGATTCATTATATTTGTGACAAAATGACCAATCGGCACTTGTAAGTCAATTAGAAAACATATTAATCAATTAGTCTAATTATCGTAATCTCGACTGGTAAATATTCGACAAAAGCCAATTATATTTTCATCCCATTGAAGACCACGTAGATATACCTACGGGGTAGTTATCAGAAACCGAGTGTACATAGGTATACCTAAGAGAACGAAATTATTGTCGAGACTGCTGCAGGGGTTGATTGATTTGTCAGAACAGATTAAACGATTAGGTACAGAACCCTGGCTGCCGGGAGGGTCAAGTGATTGACACACAGCCTCGTAAATGTAATAAGAGAAAATAATCTGACCCGGAAAAGGCCAAGAACTATTGAGGAAATAATGAACAGTTCGCTGCAAGGCGTAAGGGATGTCTGTTATTATTTTTTTATTTTTTCTATGTCCTTTTTCTTCCCCATATTTCGAAGCACTCAAGTCAGCTTTTAGCAGAGCCATGAATGAACCATATTTTGAATAATAAAACCTTACCTCTGACCTTTGCTTTATAGACTGTTGAGAAGGATGTCTGAATATATGAACCATGTGCATTAGGTATATTTTTGGAGGGTATTATTGAAGGGTGCAAATATGACCGGCTCGATCCATTAGACGTGTGTCTAGACCGTTGCGTGTACTACGGAGGTGAAAATTTCGCCTTTCATAGTAAAGCGTTGCCCAATTATTCAAAGTTGTTAAGGCGAGTTAGGACGCTTAAAGGACTAAATTAAGACATTCCAAGCGACAAATCTCCCAAGAATCTCAATTAACTCTCGCGGATCCCAGGGTTTAATTAACTGTTTAATTTCGTTTAATTTGCATTCACAATTATACGAACTGCCCCAGGCAGGAGCGCAGGGCACAGGGTGGCTAGCGAAGGGAAGAAAAGAGGATGCGGCATGCACCCATACCTCATCCAGGATAAAACATTAACTCGATTTCATATTCACCTGCACAGTAGCACCGTGCACTTACATGTCTATTCATTATACAATATTTCACACCAGTCGCGCCTCGTATGAATGGGATATGACTTTGTGTTTGAACATTTTTAACCATAAAAGAAGGTAATTGATGTCGTTCAGTGCATCACTGCAGTTTCAAACTTTAAAAACGACTAAATTCAACGTGTTTCACCCCGGATATAATTGCATAAAAAATCAAGAGAGAAGAGAAAAAAAAAAGGAGGAACTTAATTATTTGTTTTATTTTTTATTTTTTTGAGAAAAAACTTGAGAAAATTTCTTTTCCGCAGTGTGCGGAAACTTCGTACCTTTATTGTATATTGTAATACCAGTTCTGATCAAAGCGAGCTAATTTCTGTTACCCGGTGGTTTAACGCTTCTGTATTGGTCTTGCGTATTATACGTATACCAGTAAACGTAGATGTATAAACGAGGCACGTCTGCACCCACCCAAGTACTTCTCTGCAGAGAACAAAGCAAAGCGAATTATTAATTCGCTAATTTGTTCAAGATTTTTATACTCGAGTGGTGTGCTTTGTCGTAAATCCTGCACGGGGATGGGGAGGTAGGAGCGCTTTGAAGTACTAATCAGTATCGACCTGCCCACATAACTATACATGGTTAATGGTTATACCTATGTATACGTATACACATATTCATCACTTCCGTAAAACTCTCAGACGTTGACAACGATTCCGTGTAGTTTTCTTTTTTTTCTATCCCAACTTCTAGCATTTATGTAAAAAAATATGAAATTTCTTTCGTTTTACTGATTTCAACGTATTAAAGTCAACCACTCGTCAGTTCAACCCCTAGATTTTGGAACGTCCTGTACCAGGACACATCTATGAACCAGGGGTATAGGTGGTCGACATCTCGGTGGGTTGCTATTCAATTTATGGATAGATATATATGTGTGTGTGTGTGTAATGTGTATATACGCGTCTAGGTAGAAGCGCGAAACCCTGCAGGCTTTGCCCAAGCGAATGGCGGAGAGTTCGGAGGAGGTCGGCATTGTTTCAGAGCTTGGAGCGTTCTCCAGGCGATCGCGCGGTGCTTCGGTCCCGCTTCGTTTGAAGTTGGCAATCAACTAGATTGCCTATCAGCGCCGTAGAACGCCCAAGAAGCACTTTCCTTCCAGAAAACGTTTCTGCAAAACGGAGTACAATCGCCCAGCCCTTGCGCCGCACGCCACGACAACGGTGTTTTGTTGTTTCTTTTTTTTTTTTTCTTACTTTTTACTTTTCTTCATACCTTATATATATTCACCTGCCAAAGTATACGATTTTCTATCCTCATCTAACAATTTACTTATAGCATTTCAATATTACATTTTATATATTACATTTTCCTCATACAATCGATACTATTTTTAAAACAATTAATAATTACTATTACCTAATCTAATCATGAGGATCTTCCCAACCCTCTTCATTCTGTCACACACCCTAAACCACCCTGTAAAATCGTCATACGACACAAACGTGTGTATAATCGTTAATTTTCCATTCGATCGTTTTTTGATTTTTCTTTTTTTTTCGCGACAGTATCGTATCACTAAATTACTCGCTGTGTAAACGAAAGAGACGAAAGCTTGAGCCGCAGGCAAAGCGTTTGTTTCGTCCTTGTATATATATGTGTGTGTAGTCTCGTTTATTTTACGGTGGAAACGGATTTTCGCGAATTAGAACGGTTTCGCGAGCATTTGAATCTCCCTTTTGTTTCACTGCGACGTTTTGTTTCGCATTTTGTTTTACTTTGGTTATATTTCATTGCTTTTCTGCAAGATATAGGGGAAAGTAAAGGAAACGGAGCGAGACATACTTGGCTCGTGGTGAAAAATAAAAATGGGGCGATCTTCTCGTTATGAACGGGTGGTGGGAAGAAAATGAGAATAAAAGAAATGAAGAGAAATTATTACACGACTAATTATTGTATATTTTTATCCGTCACGTGTATAACGCGGATCGTACCTTCGTCTTTAAGTCTGCTTAGATTTAAGACAAAAAAGGAACGAATAAAATGCGTCAAATGAGCGCGTACAGTACGTACTGCAAGGCGAGGTGCTAGAGCGACGTTTCAATGGAAGGGCAGATCTTTTGTTCCGCTTGGGAAACCTGACACCCGAAAATCGTTCTCAAAATTCACCGAGCAGGGCAAACTTGATGCCAGAAATATCTTGGCTTAATTATGCTAATGAAAGAAATTTGAACAGAAACGTGCGCCTAAGTGCCTAACTGCCTAATTACGATTTTCACTTTACCGTGATTCTTCTCATTTAGATTTATGCGAATTCGAAACATGGCCGGGGCTCTAGAACGAGGCGATATCTAATTCTATAGGATTCTAGGAATATTTTCCTCGATTTTGCATTCGTATATTTATATTTCCTCGTTATTATGCGGAGTGATTATCCCTCGGACGCTCTCCTCAAAGCCAGATAAACTTTTCCCCGTTTTTCAAGCTCGATAATATTAGCATTCCCGCAAAGAGAATTTAATCATTCTATGAAACCCTGACGGATATCCTTTTTCCGTATAATTATCAGGTCCATTTCAGAGATTCATACTCGACTCGGAGATCTTTGACCTCCGAATTATCACCCAAAGATACGTATAGCCAAATTAAACGAATACTAAAATTGATTTAGTCGAGTGGTTGATCGTTAGGAATAATATTAAAGGTAATCTGAATGGGCTCGGTTGAGAACAACGTTTCTGTCAAACAGCCATTTTTACGTTTTTTCAAGGCTCATTGTACTTTGGTGAGACATTGCAGGTCTACTCAACACTCAACTCATTATACTACTAATTATTTATAACGCTCTCAATTATTCTCAAAATATATTCATTTCCCACAGCACAGAGTGCGTTCAAACTACCCCAAGCGTACGATTGACGGTATAGAAATACTCCAAATTGCGTTCAACTTATTCTCCAATACATATCATATCATATCATATCATCATTCTTGATTCACGAGCTAATGAAATCGTTTGGCATTACATATAATATTATACGGTACGTTGAGGTAATTGTATAGCTGTAAGTGCAAGGTATACACTCCGCGGTTTGTCGTCGAAGTAATAGAGCAGCAGCTGCGCTTCTTCCTCGGTGTTCCTCATCACAAAAGTCTATTGAATCTCGGGACCACAATGGATACTTGTAGGTGCAGGGTGCAACAAAAGTGTATCGAATTTCGGTAATTCAATCTTAAGTGGCGTGGAGTTAAGTGATAGCTAAGCAGTGGCTAAGTGCCTGCTTCACACTTCGTCGATCCCGGATAGATACACGGCTATTAATTTACCAGCGAGGATTCTATCGACGCCAATTTTCATCCGATGAACTGCAGTGCCCATTAAACGAGAGCCAAGGACGCCAGAATTTACTGCAACCATTCTTTCCCATGTACAGGCTTCCCTCATTCGTTAAAGAAACGCTGAGGGTTTTTCATCCCCCTGCAAACCTTACCAGAACTACTCTTTCGACGAGGCATTGGTCAAACGATTCTAAACTGTATATGCCTCGTGAAATTTGTCAAAAATACAGAATAAACGAATCGGAAAATTTGTGGAATTATTTTCAACGTACCATGAGGTGGTGTATGTTGGTTTGGACTATGCTGATGGTGATTTGCACCGACGGCTGTGCCAGGAAGAACGTGTTGCGCATGTGCCGCCGGATGTAGATTGCCACCAGGTGACGACGGAAGTTGTCCCGGTTGGTGGACCTGATGATGCGCAACGTGATGCGCGGGGTGCGGATGTGGCGGAGGTAAAAAGGCAGCCGCAACAGCGGCCTGAGCGTTAAGGTAGGCCATCCTTGAGGCGGTGAGATTACCCAAATTTCCAAGGTTCCCAAGATTGCCAAGGTGGTTTGTAAGGGAAGGCATGTAGTCCCATAATTTATGATGAGGTGCAGCCGGGGCATAGGAAACGGCCGATACTCCAGCGGGTGGTGAGCCATGAGGCGATCCCCGATCGGATCCATTGGCATTTCCGGTACCGTTAAGGCCCAGAAGTTCCTGGATCGCGAACGGCGACCGCTGCGGCATCTTTAAGTCCTTTGGTTGAATCGTGGTGACTAAATTATCATCACACGTTGCTGAATTAATTCCCAGGATTTTCCTGCCCGATAAAACTGCGGAAACACTTTCCCTTATTTTAGTCCTTAGTATTAAGTCCAGCTGTAAAATTCACGATCCTTGTTAAAGAAAGGGTTGAGCTCTGAATTCGAGATGTCTGATCCGCCGTCGGACTCGGCCTGTAACTTGCTGGTATCAGTTGTGCGAAAATTAGCACGTTGCAGCCTGAAACGATCGCTGCTTATCTCGATCAGCGTGTAAAGTCCTTTTCCGTATTTTGGACTGGGAATCGACTCAAATCGGGGGCTTTGATCGTCAAAGATAATTCCTCATCTCGTTTACTAACCCTGGACCATTTCGGGTCCTAAGTATCCTCATACATCTCCATAGTGTCCGTTGATCCTGCGGCGATACGCGACGTTACAAACTAGCCGAGGATCGTGGTGGATTTTTGCTCCTTTAAATCTTGTCGTTAATTGATTGACCCGGCTTTTTCTCGTGGCAAAATAGTCTCAAAATATTTTCATACTCGTTATATGTACGGGTGTCAACCAACGGGGGAAATTCTCGACGCCCGGCACGAAGCGACGGTACAAAACGCTCCGATTTTACAATTTTTCAAATTCAATTCGGAGCAGCATTCATTCAACGAGATTCGAGTGCAATCAAGTCTCCGCCGTATACTTCATAGATTTTTTATTCGTCCTAGATTAATTTTTTTTTCAGTGATAATTTGACTGATTCTCGTTCGCTTGTCTCGTTGCGTTTAAAATCGTTGTTTTCAGGTACAATTTATACGAACTTTTGTCAATCGTTCGAAGGATTATCGACGATTCTAGTTTATCTCGAGTCAAATCAAGCCCAAGTTTTCTCGGGGCTTAAAAATTTGTACTCGATTACAAATCAACAGTGCTACTTTACCCTCTGTGGATGCGGAGAGTAATTTTTATTCGCACAAGAGCGATTCCCAGGCCCCAATTTGATTATCGACTCCGAAAATCAGGAACCACAGTCACTCGCGATAGTACAACTATCCCCGAAGCCAGGATACCTCGGATTCGAAGATCCTTGCAGTTCTAATTGTTCGTTATAAATGAGTAAGAAATCCATTCAATTTTCAACACTTTAATCACAACCTTGGAACAATGATTATTCATCGAATAATACTTCATCCACGTAGCTAGCTGGCGCCTTTTTTCTCATTTCATCCCCAAATCGCAGCACTGATCACGATTCGTACCTCGAATATTTTATTTCTTGGATACTGTCGTCTCTATTTTAATAATTTGCGGTTCATCAGCTCGACTCGCGTCCCCATACTCCGGGGCTTACTTTCCTCGATCACGTACGACTCGCAATATTTATTGCTCCGAAAATCCGAAATCCACCCCTACGACGGGACGATATTTGTCCAACCCCACGTGCAGATTGAGTTTGAATAATTTTCGAAAATCACTCTACTTCGTTTCGTCCAAATTTCGGATCCAGATCCAAGATAGAAAAAAGCTAACCCGGCGAGGGTTGCGACGGAGTTTGGACCCTGACCGAATTGGCGTCGCGGCGGTGAGCAACTGAGCTCCAGACGGGGGTGCCCGTTGTAGGAACAAACCCCGCTTCTCTCGCTCTACTCTTTCCGGGCAGATTCGCTTGCGTCCTGGTATACTCGCACACTCCTACATCGGGCATAAAGCCCCTGTATTTTACGGATAACAGTGGCCGTCTCGCATCGCGGATTGGTCGGTTTTTTGAGCCGGGCATCCGGGCAGACATAGCCCTAGTTAAACCGGAAGGAGGGATTTTGAACGGGATACGCCTCGCGAAGAACGCCTCCGAAGTCCGTTTTACACAGGGACAATTTTTACCATTCGCCACCCAAAAAATTCACTGGCCAAATTTTACCCGGAAGAATATTCTCAACCCCCGGAATAAAATAACGAATCAGAATTCCAAATTCAAGTAAGAAAATCGGAATAAATTCAATTTCCGGTGAACAAGAAAAAAAAGTGATAGACAGTTTTGTCTGTCATTTTTATTATTATGATTATTTTTTTTTTTTTGTTGAAAGTAAAATTCATGGATTTTATAATAGCGTTTTGCTGAAAGCTGAGGAAAATTTTATTGATAAAATTATTTCAAGAATTTTTCGGCAACGTTAGAACGGATTTGCGGCTCGGGATTTTAGCTGTGTCATACGCGCTTTCGCTTAGAGCTTTTATTAACGATGTGGGAGTGGCCTAGGCCTCGGCCAATCAGGGAACGCCACTTCCAACCCTGATTGGCCGTAGCGTAAATCGATTTATAACTCACCCCGTGGATCAGCCCCCGCGAATATCACCCTTCCCGCTGGTGGACTTAAGGATCATCTTCCGAAAATTACGGCTTTCTATAACGCCAATTCTACGTGGTGGGGTGAAGCTCTGATTTTTGTCTCCTAGGGCGTAAAAATATTGCAAAAAAACATATACATCATATATGTATATATTTTTGTTTTTATAAAAAGATCATTTTCAGTGACCAGATTCATTGCCATCCGTGCTTTTCAGTTTCTACAAAATTTTCGAATTCACACACGTGCCGAGTGCGTCGAAAAGATCCTATGCGAAAATCTTGACGCGTTCAAAAAGCTCTTTTCCTCTCCGCGCGCATACCCTCAAGCTGCATACACCACCCATCTATAGAATACCCTAACATCCGCATGGAGACATATCGCGGATTGCACTCGAAACCCATAATCCCTGACAAGTACCATTATACCCGCAACGTACAGGATAGACTGAGTTTCGTCTACCTACAGGCACCCCGGCTCTAAGGGGATTAGATGATTTTGGAAGATCTCGTCTATTTCATCAGTCACGCCAACGGCTGGGTATTGCTTAATTATCAAGAGACTGAGGTGCGGACGATCATCATTATCCCGGGGTGAAAATACGAGTAGATTTGTCAGAAATAAGAAATTTAAAATCGTTGTGTCTGCGGTTCGACGAGAGACGTATACCTTCGCCCCTTTTCGTACCTTGTGCGAATCTGTGAACTCGTAAGATCGCGTGGTTTCACGAGACAAACTGTAAACGTGGTTTGTGAAATTCTGAAAAAGTATTCAGGAAGTGGTAGCTACCTACTTTAATGGTGAAAATAGTTTCTTTCTTGGGAATAAGAGTAGGTACTTCTCTCGGTGTAACAATTATAATAACAGAGTAGACAGGTACTGTTCGTAAAACTGTACCGTGTAATGTTAATTGGGATAACGGAACTTGAAAAAGACATCCGGTTGTACAGGAAGAAATTTTAGACAACCGCTTCTGGTAACGTTAGAAAATTGGCTGAAATTCTATACAAATCTAAAACGAAATCAGCGACCAATTATTATACTCATTGCGTCTATACAGTTCTGTATCTAGCGGTTCTATTTGTTCACAAACCATCAAGGGATCTAATCCAAGTAATCTCCATAGTATCAATCAATCAAAAATCCAGCCATAAATTCATCAGACTTATAATCAGACAAATTGCTTCTCATTTATGTTTTATTTCGCGAATGCTTCAGCCTTGAGTAGGTATTCAAATTCATGTATGAAACTCAAAAAAGCTTTTCACCTGTGAAACAAATTATATTTCTAGCTTAGGTTGATTGATTGAGAAAATCTCCTCGCAGGAAAAAAAAAACCTGTTATTAAACTCGTGTGTTTTTGGTCACTTTATGCTTAGAATAGCTCAATTCTTCTAATTACTCTTAGCCTGTGGGATTTACTGTTTCGTCGATGAATTTTTTCGTTTTATTCCCTGAGCTGGAAGAAAATTTGCATGAAAATGGTATACGTACCTAAACGAAAGATATGTTCAATGGTAAACGAACCGTCAGCGAGTCACATGCTTTGAGTATAATCGTTCAGAATGTGCTGAGTTTGTTAAAAAATGTCGAAAATTGGTTCAAAAGATGAAATGAAATCGACAGTAGGAATTGTACAGCCCGTCAGAGGGCCGGTGAAAATGAATTTATCTTCTCTTTGGGCGTGTGCGGGTAAAGCTTCTCAATTTTCTAACCGGTGTTATCGCGGATAACCCTGTGGTCCATGTCTCTATTTTCCGAAATTAATTTCTCGAGCGAGATTTAACCAAGCAAGATGATTCGAATATTGATAACCGGAATACTTTTCCCAGATGATTGAACCTCCCTTGCCAAACGATTGCTATACAAGACAGACGAAGACGCTGGCCCAGGATTTCGCCGAGGCTTGCAAAATTGTTAATCCAAAGCTTTTCCAATTATCAAGCTCTTTGTAAGCGAAAATACTCAATTCGGATGTTAAATTCAATTACAGCATCGTTGATTACTCCTAAGTATCTCTGGATCCCTCTCTCTCTATCTTTCTCTTTCTCTTTCTCTCTCTCTATCTCTCTCTTTGGAACTTTCAAAGTATCGTTGATTTTAGAGCAATCACTCGCTTAATTCGTGCTATACATCCTCGTTGCTCAGAGCATTACATTATCTTCAATATTAAAATGCTTAACCAGCATATTATACCTTTTTACTCGATAATAGTTTCACATTTTTACTACTTTCAGCCACGCTAACTACACCGATCAGGTCTTGGTGCATTTGCATCACACAGCCTCAGGTGCATTCAATCTTAAACGGTAAATGTTTTACCGTTTTGGATGTGGCTCTACGTCTCGTACTTTCGACTCTGGTCTCAGTACTTCAGAAATGATTCTAATTAAAAAAGATATCATTAGATATCTGGACAGGTTTTCGGTAAAATCTTGAAATCTGCTTCTCGTAATTTCTAATTTCCGGTCAGAGTCTAAATTGACAGAACCGGAAACATCGAGTCAATCGAGAACCCCGTGTCTACCTTTCTTCTGAAGAATCCAAAAAACGAAACATCATCGCCTTGGCAGACTCTACGGACAGACGGAGACGATCTTACGATCGGTATAAGAGTTCTCGAATGATTTCTCAATCTCGATTATGCATAATTTACTAAACTCTATCTACTATCTAGAATTTATGATCACGAGTTCTGAAACGTTTCCGTCTGTGTAATTGCTGTAATAACTTGATATTAAAATTCTAGATCCCTAATCGCCGTGTAAAATAAATAAAACTTCAACTAAATTGGATGATTAGATTTGACGAGTAGTTTCTAATTATTATACTCGCTGGTTTGGTAGTCAACGATTATAAATTCGGCCAGGAAAATTGTCAATTAAACTTCACACGTCACAGACTGTCAGTCAACGTCAAATTATAAATACTATACGTAATGTAATAATCGAATCGAAAATCAAGCCGTTGCGTTTTTGCCCTCGGACTAAGTGATGCTGAAAATTGAATGCCGAAAATCTATTAATCGCTATCGGCTCACCCTGTATAAACACATTTCGGTTTTTGATGAACTCTGAGGCGAGCTGCAACAGGACCACCCAGAGCCCGTCAAAGGCTTGACAAGATAATTTTCAGCTCTCGAAAAAGTAACTTAGTCATCGGTTCTAACTGGTAGTCTTTCTTTTAATCTCTCCATAAGCCCTTAAATGTCTTGGCCTACTTGAGGAGCACACAATACACGCGTGTTCTGCGAGGGAATTGTTTTTTATCACTCTTTTAATACTTATCATCAATACAATGGGCCTATGTTGATTCAGACTAGGCATAGAAGGGAACAATTTTCTCACACAACGTTGCGTATTAATTCATCCTCTTATTTCTTCAAGACAGATATAAATTTATTCTAAAACAATAGAGAGCCGCACAATCATACGAAAAAATCAGAGTCCTGATTATGATGCGGGATTATTTCCCAAAATCAATGCCACTTTTTTTGCTCATCGGAAGAATTCTTTCTATTGATTACAAGAATACGGTAAAAAATAGAAATTCCATTTTCACACGAAAACTGGATTTTACACCCTTCCACCCCCCACTCTTCCACCCCACTGCCCCCTCCCTTAAAGTTCAGTCCTTTTGCCGCAGATGGAGCCACGCAGTTTGGTCGGTAATTCTAGAAGTGCTGCCGTCTACGCCCCGAACCTGAACTGTTTTTTTGTCAATATTTGACCCGTCACCCCTAAAATTGACACGCTTTTTCATTTAAGAATTCATACACATTTTACAAAATAACATTCGGGGATAACCCTTGGAGAAATTTAACAATTTCTGACCCAGGATATCGGGTGGTTCGCTTGATCCTGTAGGATTCTTCGATTTTCATCATCGTCGCATGCCGTTGTTTAGGAATAATACCATTTTTTTCAATATCGAATCGAATTGATCGAAAAAGACTGGAATGAGTTTCCATTTCGCAATTTCCTGAATACTTTAGCCCCGAAATTAATCATCTTGCTGATTAATGATCGACTGTACTCCGCGGTGCGATGAAAGCTGAAAACCAAACTATACTTTAGTTTAGTATTCGGTTTCGAAGGGAGTGCGTCATTATCGAATATCAGTTTGATTTCTTGATGTAGTTACCATGAAGCATTGAAATGCAAGGACCTCCCTCTTCGGTAACTTGATCTGAAGGAAGAGAAGCAGGAAAGAAGAAAAGGAAAATGAAAAAGAAACAGAAAAAGGAAAAGGAAAAAACTTAATTTGAAATTTATCCAAGATCAACGCCGACATCGCCTTAATGGCGTAAGCTATATGACTTCAAAAGAGATTACATTATACTTTGCTTTTACCGTATCCTTGGCTTTCCTCTCGTTAAATATTAAACTTTAAACACCGTCTTCTATACAGGATTCTTTATTCTTCGTAACGACCCGGGTGCTGGTGATCTCGGAAAACGAGACATTTCTAAGATTATGCCAATCCGAATATATACCAAACTTAACCGTCCTTTATGCTTTGAAATTTATCCACCATCTCATTCAACGGATTTCCCCTATTATTAAGCTGTATAGAAGTTCTTCGCCAGTTATCGCATACACTGCACCATACCTATATTATCACACTTACAAAAATCCCCAACATTTCCCAAAGCCGATCTTCGTCGTACTTCCTACTTCCATAAAAGTGTTTTCTGTATTATTTTCTCCAAGAACGATCCCTATCGTAATTTGACTCAGAAATATGTGCTCAAAACATCATTCAGCCACTGGTATACCCGCGTAACTATAAAAGTCCTTCGTTGAATACCTTTCGAATAACGTTATACGCACGGCAGGATACTTACGCGTTATACATACACAGCTACATAATAACGGATCTGGAATAACTATACCTGCCTATTCAATGAAGAGGAAAAAAAGAAGAAAAAAGAAAAAAAAAACACATTTGCACCTGGTCAAATATAGACGCCATAATTCGATTATCAGCTATAGGCATGGTTGTGTCGTGGACATACAGGGGTATATGTTTTATGTAATAAATAATAGCGAGTTTGAAAATGGTGGTGAATTTGATCAATGAAACTGCGTTTAATCGCTTTCGTTCGATTCGTCGAATAACCGATGCAGCATTGATCGTTTATTTCGCCTATTCTGAGCCAGGTGAAACGGAGAGGTAGGTATCTGTGAGCCCCCTCTAATTTCGTTCAACTCTGGAGTGAAAGCGGAAACTTGGGATAGCGATCGTCAATTATTTCCTCGCCAACTCGGAAATCGAAAATTACCACGTTTCGAGGTTCCCGGTCTCGCTCGTCCTTCTGGGTGTGTATATCTGTATATACCCGTAAGCGTGATTCGTGCCAAAGACTTATAAATGATTATTTGTCCCAGACTGGCAGAGTCCTGGGCATCCTGGCCTTCCTGGGCGTCCCGACGCCCCGAGGCAAGGTACGCGCTCTCTCCGAATAGAGCCAATTTGGCTCACGGCGACTTGCGACTGTTGCCGTATCGCATGGCACCGTAATTGGACCGGGCGACGTACGCGACACAAATGATATCAGGCACGGCCAATGCAAGACGTGCCTTCACCAAAATTTGACGTGACCAATAAATCAAGCCAATTTCAGCATCCCCGTGATATAGTTAAAGCAGAAGCGCCCCATGTACTCCAATACAGATACGGGGTGCGTACGAATTTCATACACAATTATCGCTATAGGACCCCTTTTTTATCATGTGACGATTTCGTCCCTCCGAAGGACCCGATGAATTTATTTGAAAAAATTCAGGCATGTCACGTACGAGCTTTTTAGAATCTATGTACATTGTTCTGTACGTGGATTTATACACGTGGATAAAGGGGTTGAAAAATCTTTGACTGTACCTTAGAATTCACAGACACTGTATGGTAGCCTGAGGCTAGTGAAGAAGCAACAAGCCACTCGCCTCTACGACTTATAGTGGAGCTTGACATTCTGCGGTAGGTACTTCGGCTCTAGTGGCCTTGACATATCGCGTAAAGCACGCCTTGTAGTGTCATACAAGGAAGAATGCTAGTTACCTAGTATCTACGTGCGGCCAGGGCGCCCTTGGAAATGTTGAAAATCTTGAAAATCTTCGCGAAATTTAAACCGGAAAGAATTTCAGACGCCCGAGGCTTTGTCACGTGTTGCTCGGCTATGATTTAGACGCAGTTCTTCTCTCCGGGATTTCTTCATTTTAACTAACTCCTCTTCCTTCAATCAGCCAGCAATTCCCACACAGATCTATTTCATCTTTCGACATTCGATAATCTCGCTCATTAAATATCGTTCAACAATTCCTCGTTGTGATTGCGACGAATCGAAAAAACGAAGCATGAAAAAATGCGATTCGCAGACTCCCAATCATAAGAATTGACAATTATGTGACTCAGATAGTCGAGCTCTGTGTCTTCCATGATAAAATCCTGATGCTGTAGGTAGTAAGAAATCCAAAATTTGATAATCAGATTTGAGGATGATCTCGCAAGTTATTTTTTCGGAAATATTTGACGAAAATTGTTTTTCTGTTGTAAATAGATCGCGTTGAAAAAATGGTATGCAATATTCAGACCCTATATACCGAAGCTCCGGCCGGCGGAATGACATCATCTTGTAGTACGAGTTAAAATATTGGTGAATTAAGTATACTCCCCAAAAAAAGGGATATATGCTGATGTGATCGAGGCAGGGCTCGGTTCTCTATGCACTCGAATGCATACAGAGACCAGAATTTCCAAAATGCAGTCGCGAATGTTGGCTGAGGAGAAGCCAGTAGTCAAGTTGGGGGTTGGGCTGACGTCCTACAGCAACCACTACTGGAGAATGAATATTAAATGAATATTAATGTGCTGAGCCTGCTAAACGCAAGACGCGAGCGAGAGCCCTTCGAGACGACAATCTATGAATTCTCGTTGAAAATCTGCATGAAACAGCTAAATATCGACGGGCGTCGTCTTAAAACATTATTATCTTATAAAAGAGCAGCTATGTACACTAGCCAAATAAAGTCAAGTGCCTACTTCGCGTCTTAGATTTCAAACTTCCAGCCGTATCTATCTCACCGACGGACAACCGGAGATATAGATCACAGCTCTATCAAACTTTCACGCAATTTATAAAAAAGTTCTCATCCGAGCCAAACGAGGCGATAAACAATAATCGCATGAAAACAGCGAGTCTCAATATGAGAGCAGTAATAGTGGAAAAAACTGTTCGGACCAGCTCTAATTTTTTGGACTTCCTAGCTGCGTCATTTGAAATTTTTTACAGGAATTTTTCACAGCTCGGAATCAAATCCTCCTCGTAATTGGCTCCCCTGAATTTTATGCATTGAGAGAAACCAGAGGTGTTAGAAATTTCGGTAGAATGAAATTACAGTTTTACGTTAATGCGTCCTGACTTAATGAATTACGCAAGTACGGGGGTCTGGAAGTTCTGTTAAAACACAGTCTGCGCTTGCTGATCGTTGACCGACAAGATGTACTTAGCTGTGGCGAAATGAATAAAAAAAAGAACTTCCGGACCAGCGTGCGAGTCCGTGGATCGAGTCTCGTTGCTTATGCGATATATTTGCGACAGCTAGACAGACCCTCACCATGCATTGTCTATACACGTTGAAAGATACATTATTCAAAAAATTCTCAGTATAGAGAAAATGTTTTCCATTTTCTTTCAGAAAATCTGGATACGTACTTCAGCGAAGATCTGCACGTTTTGTATTTACTCATACTTACTTAAGATTCGGCGTTGATGTCGAGATGCTTGGATCGACACGTGAAGTTTGTGAGTTGGAGATGAATGTGGAGATGAAGGTACGGGTTTGAGATGAATATAAAGATAAAGAGGGCCATCCCTCGCACTCAGGTATATATTTTATGCATTCGAATGGGCGCCGTGGGGCTGAGAGCCCCTCGAGAGGCTACATATAAAATCATAAAGCTCAAAACCACGCCTTCTCGCCCCAACTCTCGACCAATCAAAACGAAGTGCATTCAGATCGCAACCCTTGATGCATTGTCGCTTTTTTCACGGGCGGGTACAGAGACTTACCGTATTCACCTCACTGCAGCCCCGTCTAGGCGGCTAAACTAACCTGCAGAATTCACCTATGCGAATTTCGATCGATAAACGTTACCTTCGAATAAATACGCATGGAATAATTATATTCATATCGTCAATCGTCATTCATCCGACAAATTGATATCAAATTTATTTTCCTATATTTGTGGAGAACGTATTCTCGCCTAAATCTACAGGAAATTAATTCTAATCGAATTTTCTACTGGTCGATATGATTTTCTAAGTAAAGGCAACATCGCGGTATAGGTCATAATCCGTTCGTTTTATTACTAGCTGTAATTAAGGACGATGTGCAGAATCCAGAATGGGAAATACGGTATCGAGACTTTTTCATTCCATGCGGAGGTACGTATTCATTTTTATGGGATATGTATTGGTTTGTGCGACGGATTTATGGATCAGACAAACCCGAACAGAGAAGAAGAAGTTTTGGGTATTTCTACACACGTAGTGGTTCCATATTTATCAAAGCTTGGACTGATAAAAAACAGATCTGTGATTATTCCGGTAGAATTTCAAGCGTCATTTGTGTCTCGTCGAGTTTGCACGAGTCTTAATTAATCTTGTAACAGCGAGCGCGTTGAGAGGATTCGCCAAGGCACTGATTAAAGATCGTTAAGAATAATAAGTTCACTGGTTAATGCAATTCTATTCGAAAGTAGTCTCACATTTGTACTCGCTCGCTCATGTCTACAAAAAATAAATCAAATTTTTTCAAGCCCAAAAATATCGTATAGTAGTTCTCAGATTTTGATTCTCCGGGATATGCAGCCTTGCACAATTCTTGCACGAATATCAATTGATTATTTCTTCCAAACTCGAGATGACTTACCTGAAAAACAAAAAGAAAAATCAAGTTTCTTGAATTTTCTTGACAAATTCGTTATCAAGGCAAATCGGCATTCCGAAGTAATGAAATAAATGTAGTTCCGTACCTGTCGCATAATTTTATGGATAATCCGTATACCATTCATCGTACCTACATGTATGATAAATTTTAGCGGGACTTGGATCGCATTGAACGTCTTAATACTTGGATAGAATTTCGCTGTGAACTTCTGAGAGCGCTTTGTGGTCACTCTTCTATGCTTCCATCTTCCTGATTTCGTTCCTTGACTGATTACGATAAGCGCGAAATAGATGATCAGAATCAAACAGTTCTATAATTTATGAGAATCATTTTTTTTTTCACGTATACATTTCGCTGAAATGTAAAATCTGACTTTGATTCTAGATTTTATCAAAATCATCGTAATCTTTTCTCAAATAGAGAAAGGCAAGACAAGATATTTTTATCAAGTTTTGTTCTATTTGGTGTAAATCAAAACTGACATTTCCATTTTCGTGAAAGAGTATAATTACTGAATGTATGATGACGGAGGTTAGCAGATATTTCGGAAAAAATGATCATTTGTTTGATCTTATTTGTGGAAAATAAATTAAGAATGAAATTATAAGGTTCTGATCCTCCGCTTCTCAAATAACAATTTTAAACATATGGTATATTAGTTGTTCCACGTATTTGCAATGTGTTTTAATTCACTCCTCGAATTTTCGATCGAGAATCTTCCAGATATCTGTATAGGATATTATCTACCCTAGGCAGAAAGAAAATCTGCTCTCCTGACTTTGATTATTGCGTATACATCATCAGTTCAATCTTTTCTAATCGACTGATGAACAATTGAATATTACATGTGTAAATCATTACTGGATTCGTAATTCTCGCGATCAGAATGATAATGAGTAGAAAAATGTCAACTTCCTCGAATTATGTGAAAACGAACGTATGTTCTAATCTGATGGATGCTTTTCAACCCTTACGAATCAATAAGGATTATTTTTGTAAAAATAATCAACACACAAAACTTACCCAAAATAAGCACCGTCGAATAACGAATACGTAACGTGAATGTGGCACTTATCGAATCTGGAAATTCACTTATTATTTATATCTACATTTTGGGAGAACAATCAATGAATTTATTATGTTTTAGGTATGGGTATAGATTGATCAGAACGAGTCAAGGGTCACTGATTACGAATTTTTTTCAATAGCAATTCAGATGTCGACCAATGTGAAATTTCTTAATCATTAAGACGTCGTTTTTTCTACATTTTCCAAGGCATTTTTTATCTGCCGCTGCCATAGATGCGTGGATATCTTTATCGAGTAATTATCAATGCAGTGAATGATTTGAATCATACGTATAGATTGTTGATATTGCCTTAGGAAATAATATACGTAAGAATAATTTGATAGGTTAAAAATTGAGCAAATTCTCCGAGAAGTACAGAGGCGCGAATGCACTCTGGACTTTTCATCCCTCTCAAGTTCGAAGTTCGAAGTTCGAAGTTCCCAGCTCCCCACACATCGCGTTCGACCCCCTTTCTATCATTCGTTCATTTGATTTCTTCTCGGGGCGGAAATGGCTGAGCAGCCATTCGCGCGAGACTTCCGGTCGGTTGGAGATAGAAATGGAGTCTCTGACTTCGGGCGAGGGTGGAAAATTGCCGTTCACCCGAAATTGATAATAAATTCGATAATGGCCTCTGCTCGGATAATTCTATCGGACAAAATACCGCAATTTTATAGATATATTGCCGATGATTGATCCACATTATATTCATTCAGGACATTCACTCATCACTTCGACACATCTCGAGATTACTGAATCGTTAGTTCATCGCGAATAATACCATTGCCAATTAATTCCATTCCCGCATCCACGTACCTTTTGATTCCCCTAGTAGTTTTGGCAAAAATCAATCATTTCTATTCTATAGATTCTCAATTTAAAAAAATCTTTTCTTTTCTTGCAATATTTAAACTATACCATAATTATACCTATAGAACCTGGCAATATTTATTCATCATTTTTAGTTCGAATAAGCATGACAAAAATGAACTGTAGATCTAATTAAAATACGGCGATATCCTAATTCTGGAATCTCTGCGCATTGCCTGATTTTATCTAGGGGTGTAAATTTCTCGATGGAATATAGACGTAATAATTTTTGGGATTTGAAATCTCAGTTTAAATTTCGACCGAAATTTTGGCATAGCTTCTGGCATTGAATGCAGCTTGATATCAATACCTGTAAATTTTTTATTTCTTTTTTGAATACGGTGAGAACAGAAGGGCTGGCCGTTGCATTTTACCAAAGCATTTATATCCGACGCCATTTTGTCACCCTTAATTTCTAGATCCAATCAAAGTGACTCACACGATTCTGTAAGGCAGTTCACCCCTCCGGCTATAGCAGTTAGAGGTAATGCAATTATATTTAGCGCTAACGAGCTAAACTCTCAATGGAAAATGGCTGTATGCTTCGTTGACTGCAAACGGCGGAGCCATTATGGTTTTTTTAAATTTGCTTCCGTCACAGGAGGCGAGGAGCAAATCGCTAGCGCAAAATTACGAGGGATTGAAAGCGGAGATTTGGAAAAAAAGGGAAAGCACTACGACCGTCTTACCTCTGAAAATAAATTATTTCGCAAAATCCACAAAGCAAATTTTCCGCATTTTTACTTCGAAACAAATTTCGTTTATACCTACTTGGCTCCCCGATTCTCGATCCAAAAATTCTGCGCGAAAGTTGATATCGAACGCGGGTGATCGGCAAATAAAATAAGCGCAAGGGATACGTATCAACGCTCCGAGCTATCTGCACGGATGACCTTTTTCCAGAGTTACTTACGCTGATTAAGAAGAGGAAAATTCATTATGGAAACTCATCGAATTGTACGTGGGTCTAAAATTTCCAACGTCGATGCTCGTCCAAATTGACTATTCAGTTCCTCGGACTATGAAAGCATCCATTTGGTAAATTGCTAAAATTCCTATCACCAATTCTATCAATCCCGCGAGATTCGGAGAGTTCTTTTTTCCGGAAGGCAAAAGTCCGGTGCAGAAAATCGTTTCAACCATTGTCAGGGCTCTTAGAACTGTCGGGTCTGAAGTCCCATTTAGACGTTCGATACTCCGGACCTTTTTCCGTAAAATAGATGTCCGTCTCTCTTTCTGTGTGTATATTTTTTCCATCCTTTTTCTCCCTCTTCTTCGAGGGGCTCTTGCTGAATGCCTGTCAGTGGCAGAAGATATCTATTGTGGGCTGGATATAGTGGTCGAGGCAAAATTGCGTTGCACGCTTAGACATCGATGAAACGAACGTCCAATATTTGATAGCCGAAAGAAAAAGGAAATACAGATATTTTTACGAAAAAGATAAGTGCGGATGATACAACTTGGTCCTTCGCGATGTAAATCGCCATTTTGAACCGCTACCCTCTTCGCGACTCGACACCAAGACACTCCCCCGTATTATTTGTATGTTGTATAATTTATTCGTTATTCATTATTCAGCCTTATTGTTATATAGGAATTAAAATATTTCGATGCGCAAGATCTGGAATCGCTATTGCCTAATGCCTGCCATGAGGCATCGTATATCTCTACCTATATAATACATTATTATTTTCTTTTTTAATATAACGACATTCGAGGGTGAGAATTCCCCTCTGCAGATATACTTAACCGTAGCGTCTTCTTTTCTGATAATTTTCTAAGATATTTCTGAAATCCTTGAAAGCGACGCGAGATTGACGACTCCCAACAATCTACTTCACGGTTTCGTTGCTTTCAAAAAAAGGAAAATACTTCTTGCTTTCACGGGGCTTTTGACATTCAAGAAAGTCAACACAGTCACCTTATCATTTGCTGTTTCAAATATATGGATCAATATTTCCTGACTTCGGCCTCTCAGAATTGCCGAGAATTCTTTCTCAGGCATTCACATCTGTACTAAAACAGAAACGGGACTCTGGACTGAATATTTATATTTATATACCGAATTATTTCAGCTGAATCAATACCTGTATATAATATATACCTTTCAGGGGAAGTACATTGCGATTATTATTATTATTATTATCATTATTATTATTATTATATCATCGTCAGTCATCCCTAGGTGCAGATCTTAACATATGGATGGTGAAACGGTTATACCTCATTTTCTGCAGCTCGTGGTCCCGATCCAGTCCTCCATATGTACGCGAGGGGCAGAATTAAAAATGTCGCCGTAGTACAAAGGGAAAATTTTCATAATGGATTTATGCGCATATGTTTAGCAAGCCGCATTATTATTTTCAGATAACAAATGAGTTTGACATTCGTTTTTTTCTCTCATTTCTTATAACAATATACGCGATCCGGTTGCGCTAAAAACCTCCACGTTGCGTTCGTTTCTTCTTTGAACTCTGACACAAATCATACAGCTTTCCATACCACGAGTATTATTTATTCTTATGTACTTGGCAAATATTGCCGTAAAAAAAGGAAAAGCATATAGTAATGCCTCCGATAGGCGATAGGTACATAAATATATTTTTCAGCCCTTGGTGATCACAGTTACGAGAATTATTAAAATATGGCTTCAGAATGTAACGGCCCAATTTTTTTTTTTAGCATTATCATTGCATGTGGAATAAAATTTGGGAAATTCTAGCAGGAATTACTTCATAAATTTCATCACAATATTTTAGATATATCTTTTAGATTTTTCAACCCTTATCGAATAGATTGAAGAATTTCGTTGAGTTTTTCTATCCGTTAGTTTGGGAATATATTTTTTATCGGGTATATGGAGACGGAATATTGGGGGAGGAAAAAAAATAGGGGCCGCCATTTTGTGACAAGTTTTAATCCCACCTGCAGGGTAGAATCTTCTTTGTAGGCAATGTTGTTGCGCATCCAGCCATTAAGGGCTTCATTTACGATTTGTACCAAAGTCACTATACGTGTCTGAATTGTACGAACACCCCAAGTAATTCTGCCCTAAAGGGTTGATGCCGGTACCACTCGAAGGAACCCTTTAGAAAACATTTTTCTACTAATGGTTATACTGCAACACTCAACAATCTCGATATTTTTCAAAACGTATAGCTCCGCATGGGTTGGTGAATAGAATCTAAGAACCCTTCTGCAGACCTAAGATATGTATATACGGGTGCAGGAGTCGTCGAGAAAGGGTAGAGTTTTAAAAAACCAAAATGAAATAACTAGTAATAATAAAAATCAGGTACACACTCCTAATTTCTTCGATACTAGACTAAGTAAAAATATTTTTTACACCCGTATAAACTTCGTAAACTTTTCGATTTATAAATTCACAAGGGGATGAAATTTTTTTGAATTTTCAAAACGAAAAATGTCCTACTCAAAATCATAATCAAGGTTTGAAAATTGCTTAGAAATAATTCAGATAATAGTATAATGATTATATATTGGCTGGTAATTTTAGTCTGTATTTATTTGGAGCAAATTTGCGATAAAATTTGAATTGGTATTGCGCCGTGATAATATAATTGACTCGTGACCGAGGAAAATGATGAATTTACACCGTTAGACAGTAACGAAGTTAATAGGATCTTAAATACTCGAAGCGATCAGCAAAAAGCTGTAAATTGTGAATAAATAATTACTAAATCTTGCTTGGTCTTCTGCAGGGCGGAATTAAGGCGCCCGGATGCAAATACAGGTTTATGCAAATTTTCGAATTTGCATAATTCAATTCGTTAGTTTGTTATTTAGTTGCAATTCAGGACGCTTATAGTTTTCGTAGCGTTAAGAAGCACGCCCCGATTTCATATTTAAATTTCAATAATCATATTTCATCGAGCGGCCGCCATCTCTGCGACTCTGCCATGTTGATTTTTGCTCAAAGCGTGTATACTCTAGGCAAAAAATAAGCGGGCCAAAAATGTGTGAAAAAAATTCCCCGAAAACTACCCCCAGTTAATTAGGAACCTCCGAATCAATAATTGCTCCGATTGCCGAGGGTTCTTCCCTCCGAAAATACGGTTCTATTTCCTCTCTTCATTCCAGTTTCGAATACTGTTCGTATGCTCGAAGTATAGGCTGAGTTATTACGAATGTCCCCACCTCCAGTTTTGATACCCCCACCCTGTATAACACCCCTGAAGGGCTGGAACACACAAAGCACACATCTACCCCATTACAGTACCACCGCTTCCAAAAGGTAGTCGAGATTGGGGAATTTTTTGCGGGGCTATTTGGCGCGATGTGAAATTTGAAAAAATGCTAGGGCATTCGTGGGGGGTTCGGGTAAGCCGTAGTAATTTTAATATTTTCAAAATGGGCCAAAAAATTGACGAAAAAAATTGCTAACCGACGCAAGCGCGTGCGTCTCCTTTCTGTCTGTGACTTTTTTAGCATTAATTAAAAGCGCCAGCCTCCGGCTTCCAGCCCGGCGGCCATCTTGGATCCGGGAACGCCTCCCTCTTTTGTTTTTGGATTTTTTTAATGATTTCTCCTTCAGACCCAACCTCGACTCACGTCTCCCCATACACATTCATCTACATGGCTATATTATCCTAGGGAATAATACCAATACTGAGGCCATTGCCCATGGGCCATGCTCGTAGTTTTTCGATATAGTTGAGACGAAGGACGTGAGCGCTTTAGTTTTTGCTTTTTGTGCATAGCGTCAGGTTACGTCGTCTCTTCGCACCCGAATACGACGGTCTTTTTCCGTTTCCTTTTTTCTACATTCATTTTTGTTTTTTTGTTTTTTTACCCATTTTTCATTCATTCGTTTTTGCACTTTTCGTACAATTTTTTTCGTTTTATATTGTTTCACATGTATTATTGTCACTTCCATTGTTGCAGAGCGATTGCCGATCCCCGTTTTGGTACGTTTTTGATTTCGTTTCGCTTATCTGTTCCCGAGAATTTTCTATAGATTTAGATAGATTCGACGATCGATTATCATTCACTGTTGGTAAAAATTTGCTTCCCGTTATACTCTCGTCGAAGGATATAACAGTTTCTCTTATACTCGTTGCTGCAGCTCCCATTGATTTTCACGTTGATTATACCACCCTGAAATAATTATTAATGACGGATAATTGAGTTTATACAAATTTTACCTCGTTACTATAATCGATCGTCAGACTTTAGACTAGTTTACGAAAGAGCCAATCTCCTAGGGTAAATCAATTTACATAATCACCAAGCATGCAACTATACGTAAGGTTAATTGAGGTGTTATCGCTCTTTAGACGCGAAGACTAATTGATTATATTTCTCACTAACTAAGCTTCTTTCTTACAAATATCTTTTCACATTCTATAATCTAGTATACGAAATATTTTTTCAGAGTAAAATAAATAATGTTTTAATTAATGAAGGTATAAATGAACGAGGGATTCTTTCTTTTTTCATTTTCATTTTTCTTCTTTTTTCTTTCTCTCCTTTTTTGAATAATTTTTAAACGGTCACAGTTACGTTTGTATATAATTTACTCAGTTTGATTTGTTAAGGCGTGTTAAATAACGAAGTGTGATCGCGGTCTATTGCTTAAAACAAGTCGTGAATTTTTTATCGCATTAACATTGACGTTCTCTTTACTTGTTTCGGTTTTAATGATGTCTCTTGACTCGTTTATTCATAACCAAATATCGCGATACCGGGCTCGAGCGGTTGATTTCAAGTGCTGAGAACTCACTGTCCAATTCCCCAATTTCACGGTAATTAACTCCTCCTCCAGGGCACACATACAGACTCGAGATACCAGGCTTTTACTTCTTATATGGGATCGTTATAGGATTGAATCGGATTCAAAGATCACCAGTCTCTTAAAATCTAATAAATATGGAAAAGATTGCTTCCGAACTATTTCCTCGCGGAGTATTACTACATTTTTACATAGGTACAGGAACCAGTATGTCTTCTCGCAGGTATATGTGAGCCATGTATATATAGGTACATGAATATAACCCGAGATCTATTCACTGTGATTTGACCAGAATTTTTCACTGATTTTCAAAAAGTTTTTCTCAACTCGTCGAGAAGACCCTCGAGGAGACATCTGCGCTTGACAATGTTTAGACACGCGGCGACACAACTTTTGTCCAGTAGAATTTGAATGCCAAATGTCCAGCTTCGTGCGGACTTTCCTCTGGGACGTATAATGGAAATACCCTAAATATTAAAATATCGAAATTTCCTCCCCAACCTCAAATCGTACAAAAGAGGGCGTGAAATTTTTCTTACAACGTTAAGTAAATCGTTAAAAAAAAATTCAACATTTCCTGTTTTCTTTCAGCCTTTCATACTCCCACAATACACACTCCGTTTCGACAAATACATACCTGAAAATTAATCACCTTACACGTGTTTAAACACTCTATATCGCTTGAAATAACTTACGAATTCCTGTCGCTATACCATTTGCTTCTAATAACATTTTCAAACGATCTTTGATCGTCGATCTATCTCCTAGAATACCTGTAATTACTTTTTTTATTCAAAGTACGAATCTCTGGATGTAGTTCAACTTTGAAAAGCTTGATTCCGATCTGCTGTATTTTACATTTATGTTTATAAATATATTCGAATATTGGATGAATTCGAAGTGACGTAATTTCACGCTATACCTCTCTTTGAACTGAAATAATCATCCGTCTATTAGTCGCATTAGTCTCGGTGAAAAATTTTCCCATAAAAGTAAAAAAATCGTCGTCTCGCTCGGTTCGAGAAAATATTCCCACGCGACGGGAGAGCAGGCGACAAACTCGCCAGCCGCCGGATCGTAGGCCTAACACGAGGCCAGGAGTCTGTAAAAAGCGTGGTAGTAAGGACGGAGTTTTTTTTTCTCAAAAAACTGCTAGAAATCGTTTCGAAATTCGAACAGTTGTCAAAGTTCTTCATGCGCCTTTCGTAAATTGAGGATACACGTAAAGTATATCGAGGAAATACTTCTAGATCGAAATTTATGAGCTCGTGATAAAATTCTACTCATGATTAATCCACAGTGCTTCTATTCTCGACTGACAGGATGAGTCTAGAATTAATTAATCATCTCCGTATCACGTAGTCGAGTGGCTGAAACTTTAAGCGATTTTAATTAGCCAATGGTGTTGTCTTACGACGTTAGATATTCAAGCATAGGGGCTCTACTATACTTTGATTATCCACATGACTTAGCGTTTTCAATCTCCGGTGTCAGTCAGTTCACGTCTCGGATATCAATGCGTTAAATCCACTGAGATTTTCTCTCCTGGCATAATAGAACTCCTTTGGAAACTGTTTCATTGACAGTTGCGAGAAGATGCTGTTGCAAGGAGATGCAAAGCTTCGAAACAGTTTCACGATTTGTGCTTCTGATCCCTTAGTGAGAAGAAATGAGACCATGAATTGTCCACATTCAATCCAAAACTTGTTCAATTATCGATAGATACTAGCGCCCAGCTAATTACCCTTCGTTTTCTTATTATTTTTATATTTTCCATAAACCCTCGCCGCCATTTGTATTTTCTTTTTTCCTTTTTGCATTCTAATGACAATCTGCACTCTGCTAGCTCAGCTACAGAATTCCATGTCCATAATTTCGAATTCTATGTAAGATGATCAATAAAACAATGAATAACGAAATTGATTAGAATTAATTCTGAGCCGTGTAAAAATTGGTTGAGATTTTTATTTCGTCGACACATTCGCGGTTCCCAATTGGTTTTGATATCGTCGCTACTGAATAGGAGTATCGTAACTTTAGTCTAGAATTCTGTAGACGAATAAGATAACGTAGCGCATCGTCGCTTGAGTTTCTTTTCGAGAATAAGATTTTCCTATAAAAGTCAAAGTGGCCCTATCCTTCTAACGGTGTCAGTCGTCGAAAACCAATTTTTCAATTTTCCCGTCTCAACGCCAGGCGACGACAGCCGACGTCAGGCGCCGGTTTGGATTTTCATCACGATGCCAGGATAACGTTCAACCTCTGAAATTCAATATCAAAATAGTTAGGTAATGCAAATTTCATTTCGTCAATTTTGTTTTCCAAATTTCATTCCGGATTTACCTCTGACACAAGCGAGTCGTTTTTACTTTACTTCAATTCTTCGGGTATTCATACTCGACTTCGTCATACATTTCATAAGCAATTCATCTTCTCGACAAAACTACAAGAACATGATTAGATGCATTGATCAATTAATGTATAAGAAGTAGTATAGTATATTTCTGGGACACGTATTGGAGTAAAAATGTTACAATAATGTGTATAAAAAAATATTATACGTCTGTGAGTCCGGGTGGTTTAACGAATTCGAGACTGACGTAGGTATTGGTTATTTTTTTCCATTTCATATTCATTATTTGTTCATTTTTTGGAAGCAAAAACTGCGTATCACCTTTCAACGCATCTCAGACACGAATAATATGTCTTCTGTGGTCTTGGACTGTTTGAGCTAATTTGGAAAGAATTGCGTTTTGAAATTCGAGCCAAGTTTTGAACGAGGAAAGACGGAGCGAGGGTCAGAAGCTTTTGTACGTATGTACCTTTTCACGTCAATTGCTAACATCGGTCTAACAAACTTTTGAAGTGTTTATGTGATATTTTGAAATTCGAACAGTGCTTGGTCACCATTTCGTCAAAGAAGTGCCTCTTCTCGCGGCAATAGAAGAAAAACTGTCAACCTAAAGGCACAATAGAACTCAGTTCCTAATAAATTCAGCAAAATATCCATTTTTCGGAAATATCTTCCACCTCATCCGCCAACGAAATCATACAGATTCTCATTAGAAATGTAAAACATTTTAACACAGGGTTGAAAACAGTTCGCCAAACAAAGGCGAATAACAGAACACGGATTTCGTGAAATAATGTGAGAATTGCAGGCCAACCCGCCCGTAACCATCGTCTATTTACACGTGTTTCACCACCCTGCAGGATGGCACTTGGGTTGTTAAACATTCAAAATGGTCATTAACGTGGGTTCCGTTGTCACGGTTCATTTTCCGTACGACCTGAGCAGAATATAACTGTTGTGTTGAGTTTTCTAGAGAACGATGTCTAAAGAAGGTATTACGATTATTGTTGCTTCGGAATCTGTTGCCTCGGCTATTGTAATCCCAACCTACCAACGAGGCATAAAGAACCATGCATAGCGTGCATGTACCTATTATTACAATCAAAAGTCGCTCTTTCCTCATCTCGACTGCGTATGAAACACTGATTTCTCCCCGACATTCGGAAACAGTGCAGCTCAGTAAAGCAGCGGTTCAGCTACCCCAAAAAAATTCATGGGGTGATATTCGGCGGTGGAAACTTCATCTTCTGTTAATCCAGAGAATTTTACTTATTTTTAAACGAATCAAGGTCTATTGGTTGTACGAAATGAATCGGAGACGCGTAGATGAGACGTTTTTATAGAAAAATGATCAATATCCATGTTCGTATGTGTTAAAGTAGGTTCTAAAAGCGAAGCTGTGAATTCGAATCGTTCCCTTTTGATTTTAGCTTCGATTTGGCTTTGTTTGGTGTTGGTGTTGGCGTTGGTGTTGGTGTTGGTGTTGGTTTGGTCTAGCTATCACAATAATCCCCCTTCGGCGGAAAATGTGTGCGCGCTGGCTATTCCAGCAGCACCTCGTTCGATTCTCAGTGTCTGGAAATAATTAAAGACGAGGCTGGGTGTTGCCAAGGCAACCGCCAATCAGAGGGCAAAGAAAAAATTTTTCCTTTTATTTCGCGCCTTTTTCTGTGCTCGCCTGGGCTTGCCTGTGCATGGGTGCCCGCAGGGAGATAATGTATGCAACGGCACGTCGGAATACAACTACAAAATATACGTATATACACCTAGCTGAGAGTAGGCATATATACTAAAATACCAACACACATCCCGGTAGGGCGAGCTCACGAATCTCAGAGTCTGCGGTACAGGTCGTTCGCGACATGCTGACGTCTAGGGCAACGAATAATTTTTACAATAGTTCAGAAGCAGAGGAATTTCTACCCCAAATGAAGGATTCATCGTTAATTTAGGATCAATCGTATCATTCGGTTCGTTGTCGATGATTTTTAGCTAAGCCATCGAAGACTGGATTCTTAATTTTGAACTTTGACGCGATTGTTTCATCCGAAAATCGAAGTTCTTGTCTTACTAGAAATTGGGTATTGTTGGAGCAGAGTGAGGAAGTTTTATGAAGAATTTAGGAGCGAGTAGATATCCGCAACTTTTGGAACTGCAACGATAGGACTACTTGCGTGTGAAACATACTTCCCTTTGATGTTTTTTGATTGTGTGTCGTCGTCGCATGTCGCCTTTTTTAATTAACGTGAAAGAGAAAGAAGAAGACGAAGGAGACCGAGACCAAGACTAAGAAGAAGCAGCATGAGATAGAAAGTCGGAGGGAGAGAGGTCGAGAAAGACACTGAGTGAGAGAGGAAAACCATCACTAGAAGACTGCAAATGAAAGAGGACGATCTAGACTTTAGAAATCCGGATTAATGTCAACCGAATCAAGAAACAAAAGCTATCAAAAAGATTAGAGGAATATAAAGTTATAGTATCAAGAGCTGCAGGGTTGAAAGTAATTCTTGTTCATAATGAAAATTGTTTTCTTATATCCTCGACCGGAAACTCTAGACAAAATTATTAAGGGTCTAAGAATTTCCGACAAAGACCAAAATTTGACTCAAACTAGACGAACTCGAGTAAGATAAAGTTCGATTCTGGAGTTCCTTTCGAACTGTTATAGGAAAAAGGATAAGGTATCCATAGATCGGCAGGTATCGGTTTCATATGTCAATTTGTCTTAGCCGTATAAAGTTAGGCTTTCCTGTTGATTCTTTTCGGACAAATAAAATATTGGTTTCATCGCACGGTGCGAGGCTTGAATGGTTTTTATTTTGGTTCCGTTTGACAGGGTCAGTCTTTGTTTTGGACAAACAGAAAGCCCTACCTGTTCTAATTAACCCATTCAGACTTCAGGCCGCGGATCTAATGTCGTCTCGTATACCCGGGAAATTTTACCGTAAGAATAATATTTCTCCGGGATTCACACATTCCACTTAACATAGATACGTGATTCGAGATCTGCCGTTGATTTTCTGGTCATGCTATCAGGAAATCGGTTTTTGAATCACTTCAAATCCATTCATTCATTCCGGAATAAAAAGAAGACAATTTTCCCAAGGTATCAGGCAGCAAAAATGGTCTACGATTTTGGAGACATAAGTACCTACCCGCTGTTTGCACTCCGTCCTAAAATCTTCAGAATAAAAGACTGAGGAATTGAGACCATGAGCTCATCCCCGTGTTATTTGGTCTGACAAAAAATGGGAAATAAGATCATAGTTAGCGAAAAGAAGAAGCTGAAATCGCAGAAAAAAAAAATAGACAAAAAGTGAAAGAAGATCTGAAAATACGTTCGAATGAAACTGCACTGGTAGGTATGAGCGAATGTAGAAAAAAAAAGAGAAGAAGAGCTAGAACTAGAGATTTTTTCATCATTTCGCACGATATCTTAGGACCTTGTTCCCCGTTGTGGATCAACGCAACCCTATAAATTATTTGAAAGTTCTGTTTTTCTCACAATCCTAACTCCGGCGTGTAGAAACGCTTGAGGTTACGGTCAAAATATCTTCTGGTACATCGAAGAACCTCTCGGGCAGCAGAATGGCGATGGTGTGTGGTTGAGGTGGTTGAGGTGACGCGTTTGCTAGACGTGTGGTATGGCACGGCGTGTTGATGGAGGCTGCAGGCAACACGGGGGTGGTAATACGAGATGGACCCTAAACAGCACGTGGGAAGAAACCCG
Organism: Rhogogaster chlorosoma; assembly: GCA_944452935.1. Lineage (NCBI taxonomy): Eukaryota > Metazoa > Arthropoda > Insecta > Hymenoptera > Tenthredinidae > Rhogogaster > Rhogogaster chlorosoma. The sequence goes on from OX101797.1 coordinate 29,450,012, forward strand.
GTGGTAAATAAACGCATAGAAATCAAAAATGGGTATAAAGGGGTACACAAGATGCTCAAATGGATTCGTCTCAAAACATGTCACTTTCAATATCGGTCTCTTCAGCAATCGATCTCCTATGCCGTTTAAGATTTCTTTCGCAAACTCCGCAGCGCGTCGGTATAACTTACAAGTTTTCGTCTTTTTCGATTTTCCCTTTTTTTCTTTTATATGTCTCTATACATGCAACGCACACCTACGACATGTTTGGGGTATGAATTTCGGGGGAATATCCCGCGGACTTCCGGCGGAACAGATTTTGGAAAATTAACGTTTTGTGTAGTATAGATATATATATTTGCGGTTGGCCAAAATATCTCGTTTCGCGCTACGTCTGAAGTTTCCGAAACTTCTCCTCAAAGTTTGTCTTAGTTGATCCTATTTTACCGTGTATAGGGTTACTGGAGGTCTTTGGAATTGTAGGAATTGTTAGAACTTTAGGATAATTAGACATAGGGAATCATTTTTCCGATTATACCTATTCGACACAACTTTTAACAAACGGCTTGAACTTTTCATCTCATCTTCGCTACCTGGATAAAATAATTACTGTGAAATTGAATGAGGTTTGTCTTTGATTCGAAAAATATTTCAAATCGCCTTTCCTACACTGATATCGCTAATATATTCTTTAAACTTTTCAAAAATATACCACAACTGAGTGTCGCCGGAATTTATAAAAAGTCTGTAAAATATATTTACGAAATTTACAAAATCGATTCGCATCCCAACGATTCGTACGATAAAATTGAGATGTAAAGTGAGAACGAGGAGGAATTAATTCGTAGAACAAGTACGATATTCATTATTTCTCATTAGCCATCCCAAACCCGAATTTCTTCGTCTCTCATTATTTCTGAATAGATCTTGAATTATTTCGACAGTTTTAGTGTGAAAACGAATGAGAAGTACTTTTCGTTTACTTGGAATGGTTCTCGACCATATCAATATCTCAGAAAATTTCTACAAGTGGATAGAAATGGGTTGTAAAATTTTTATCAAATTACAAAGATGTCTATGAAAGACTGATTCATCTCAAAAAGAGTTGAAATTATTAACGCAGACTGCACAGTTTATCACAACGGTATACGTATCCTGGCTTCGCAATTTCCGCTAAAAAGTTGCGAGTCTACTCTTACACCACTCGTTCAACTTTTCTTTTTTTTTTTTTTCTTCTTCTACTCAACAACAAAGCATCACTTTTACGAAAAGCTTTTAAATCACATTACCAGAAATTTGCTCTGTACGTAAATTTCTAAACGTGTAATTCAAAGTATAGAAATTTCCTAGAGTTTCTTCCGTTCTATAGATCGTGATTAACGAGTAGGAAGAAGGGTTTGAGATATCTGTAAAACCTATCCAGCATCGATCTAAGCATCGTTTCAAGTCTTAGGGATCGACAACCGATTTTATCTATATTTTATTCCGAATTGCGTTCAAAGTATAAGAGAAATATTTTTTTTAGCGATTAATTACGAATTTAATAATTAATGTTCGTTCCGTGGCATTTGAATGGATTTGCCCAGCGCCCTCACAATACGCCGCGCGAGCAGAACCCCTCAGCCCCTCAACCCCTCACTTTCTGCTTTTAAACAGTAAATACATTTTAACGGTGGTAGGTAATGTGTAATATTTTTTAATTGGATACGTTTGTCTCGCTCTCTCACTAAGAGTAAGCTTGAACGCAAACGCCAAGGCAAGACCTCCTTGTCTCGCTCGGGAAAAAGCGTTGAAGCATTCGCTAACAGAACTTGCAATTATTTTACTCGTACCTTGTAGATTGTTTCCCCACAAAATTTTAGTTTCACGTAATCTCTTCATGCTTTTCTTTTGCCCCTAGGCATAGGCCTAGACTTGAAACAACACTCGACTTACCGTCGACTAAGAAGTAGGTAGGTACTACGCTACCACAACTACCGCAGTACTCGAGATTCTAACTCTAGCCATCAACTAGTAACACTTTCTTCCTAAAAAAGTTTCTTAAAGCTTAATGAATCGACAAGAATTTATTCAACTCTTTTAGTCTTCTTTCTTTATTCTTTTAACACCACTCGAAATAATCAAACATGGGGCTAGTCTTTCTTAATTATTTATTCAGGGAATCGCTACGAAATGAGGAATATCTAGGCAATGGCATTGGAACGTATAGGAATACGACAGAAAGTTTTCTGATTTGAAGAATAAAAAAATTCATAGTTTATTCGATAGATCCTGGAGCTTTCCAGTCCTCCAGTAATTTGTTAGATCAACTAAATTAGCTGATTCTTAACTTTTGGCGGAAATATTGCAAAGCTTGTAAAAATGAAAAAAGTTCGTAAAATGTTTCCAGCAAATTTTTTACTAGAAATAACAAAACTCGCATGTCTCACGCGCGGAATATGAAATAATTGAAGAATTGAATAGATTTTAGATAATATTTCAGGATTGAAGAATAAGCCGAGAGGAAAAGTCGCAAGACGATAACCTCTGACGATACGACTCAATCTTAACATTGCATCTTCACATATAAAGGAGAAAAAAAAATATCGTATCATAGATGGGAGAAATAAATCGAAGACGTAGCTCAGTATTGTTTCACGAGATTTTGTTACATATACGTGCGAATTGTAGAGCAGCTCTTTGGCACAAGTCTGTCTCTACTCCCACTACCATTGCATCGAGCATCAGATGTAAAAAGAAAAAGGGTTCCACCCTAAAAATCAAAGAAATCCAACGAAGAGGAGAAGCTTACAAATCGTACCTACAGTCGACACTTAAAAGTAAAACAACTCTTATCTACCGGTGAAGCGTCACGATGTATAAACCTAACAGGGGATTTAGATAAAAATCTGAATCGTCGTTGTTGGCGGGTTGTGGGAATAATAACATCTGTCAGAATTCGTTGGGAGCTGTTAGCTCGTTGATAGGGATCTCTGCGCGAGGGCTGGACAAAACAAATTACATTATATTGGAAAATATGAAGAGGATGTGAGTGTCACAGATCTTCCGATACGCGACTGTATTGCGATTACAGATCTCCCGGAAAGAGAGAGAGAGATAAATCTTGAGATCTTTACGATTCTGTTGCAAGAAGGCTACGACGTGGCGATGGAACCCTTCTTCAGATTTTCATATCCGGCTTGACTGCAACTCATCGGACAAAATTTATTTAATTTTCATACTCCTGGCTACCCCTATGAAAGTTAAAAAAATAATAACTCCAGGTATTGTCTATAAGGGGTTGTAAATCGATCGACGATTCTATCGCCTATGAAATTTTACACAGCGTTAGCTGCAGTTAAAAGCTCATTATCAAGCAGTGATATTTACAGAAAATCTTCAATGGTATTCAAATTTATGAAATATTTATGGTGAAAAAATGTTCAGCATAAATTCCATAACGGGCGATAATATCGAAGATGCGTTTATAAAATGACGATATTACAAACCTTAGAAGCTTTCCGATTTTCTGATGGAATCGAAGAACGTCTTGCTCTTGAAAAGAAAATGTCAAATTCATTTTAAGCGAGCAAAGATAACAGGGCGAGAAAAGATTGTGGGATAGAAGTAGCTCCCGTCTTGCCTTTCTCGCTGCTTTCGCTCGGCCGGCTGAAGTGACAAAGTCCGTTTTCTAAATTTCAAAATTTCGACACTTGAGGGTGTGAAATATATTTCGTGAACGTAAAGACGTGAGGAAAGTCGTCGGGCGTCGGGACGTCTTGCCGTCGCAATGGCGCTCTTGCATTTTCAAGCCCTCGCGGTTTTAGGCCTTGTCCGTTTGGCACTCGAGCTTTCCTCGCCTTTTCAGAGCTTTTCAGTCTCTTGCCATTTTGTACCCGGACACCCACTGAAATTCCCTGTTTCTCAATAATGACTCGGCGAAAAATGAGTTCCCCGCAAGCCTGCGGGGTAGTGGCGGAGGGGTAGTTATTGTGGGCGAACCTTTATTAAAAATGGCGGACCGCCAAGATTTTTTCTCCACTTGAAATGGATCTCGTACAGTCACGAACGAATATTATATAAGTTACTGAAAAAATTCCCCAACAATAACGTATTCTACATAACACAAGCTGCTTCACCTGCCAAATTTTTAAGAGCTTTCAACAATTCATACAGAATTATTATACCGCTGTACCAATGATCAACCTCTATATACTCCTGCCCTAAAAGCTTGGCAGAAATTTATTTTCAAACAATTCATAAGTCACCGTTGCTGATTGATGTCACCATCGATGTCGGAATGGCGATGTGCTTTCGCCATCGGTTTCATAAATATTTTACTGATCTCGCGCAGCCCGCGAGACGGCGGATCGGTAAGCTTATCAAATTTTTCGCTGTTTTTAAATTCCAGCTAAAAAACTTTGCAAGGTTTGGAAAATTCCGTTATTTATGCTGCGTTTTAGTGGCTCGAAAAATTGACGTAAGAATTTATGGTCAAAGGAAAGTTTCGGGCTACAATTCATCGATGAGATCTAACATATGACTGTGTTTGCGATATGTGTGAAAATGAAAGTCTGAAATGATGAATAATCTGATTCCGTCTGGAAAGCTTGATGAATTTCATTGATAATGTTTTTCTGAGCAACGGTTTAAAACTCATAAACTGGTAGATGAGTCAGGTGGAAATTTTCGAGGCCAACATATTTGCGAAGTTGGGGTAAAAATAAGCGAAAAAAGCTTCACATCGCATCTCTCTATATATTTATACGCTTTTATAAATTGTGCTCACGATTTGGGACAATCAATACGATGTCACTTCAATTAACAGCATACGTAACGGATGTAGATGAGCTTTCGTTTCATGATAAACGAATAAAAGTAACAGTCTTTCAACACATATTTCTGGAGCTATAGCCGGGAACAATATGATGAAAAAAGCTTCACGCGAATTACATATATACCTACGTCTGCGAGCGAACAGGCTTTCGTTTGATCAATGCCTAACGACAGTCGGATGAATGAATGACTTTTATCGATTATTATCCGCTTTCAAAAATCATTCTAGTCCAAATCTAAATGACTGAAATTATTTTTAAAAAGTTCTCCATTAAGCCACGTAGGTACAGCGACGTTTGATCAAGTCGGCGTTACTTCATCCCCTTAGCAAAAGCCGAAGTATAACCCGTCCTCGTAACGGTACAGAAATAGAGTTCGAAATGAGCTGATTTCTTTTCGTAGAATTTATTCAACCCTTTATAAAGCCTCGTTCTGTGCATACCTCTGGTGCCCATAATCCAACCGGCGCCATTTTGATTTGAAAAAATATTAGCCGAAGTTTTTTGCCCTCAGAAATGAACCGGGGGTTGGAATTTGAGTATTACTTGGGCGTATGTACGCACCGGTAACATTAATTTCCTACCCTCACGCCCTCCATCCCCCTTGTCGTCACTGGACCAGCCATGTCACGCGTGTGACATTTATTCAACAAAGTAACCCCCAATAACCTTGTTATAAGGTTAGCTGTGGACAGGAGACAGGGGCTGCGGGAGAAGGGACAAGGGATAAGGGAAAAGGGACAAGGGACAAGGGATGTTGCGTGCGCGTGTGAATTTGACGCTTTAACAACCAATGGAACTCGGGGCTTTGGGCCTCGAATTATTTCCTCTGAACCAGCCTTTTGTTGGTCCGAAAAAGGAGACTGTTACCGATGGGTGAACATGCACGATGGATTCTGTCCCATTCGGAGAAAAGAGTAAGGGAAAAATACGTCGTCGACTTTCTTACAATAAAACGAAGCTTTTAATGAAATTTTCTAATCATTGATGAACGCTGCTTTTCACGATGTGGTAGAATGATTATAACGCAACGATTACGATTATCGGAGTTCACTTTATCGGAGAAATACTTATTTTACAAAATGGAGTGGTGTGCATTCGCCCGAACCAAGTCTGTTGCGATTTTCGTTTCGCAATGGTCTGCACTGATTCTCAATCGATGAAAACATTTTTCGTGTGGTTTTGTGTCGCGTAATGCAAAAGCGAGATCTAGTTCGATTAGTTTCAAATTTTTCACCCTCATAATTCGACGTCATATCCGCAATAGAATTTTCTCAACGAACCCGCTGGCACTTTACAGTCGTAGAAAATAGTAAGACGCCTCAATTCCCTGACGAAGTAATAGTCTCCACGCTGATTACGAATGTGCTAAAGTTTCGAACAAATATTAACAAGACCATATAATTGCTCGTTGAATATCGCTTTTACAACCAAATTCTCGTAGAATATATTTCTACACAACGATGTACTGTTTGCTGCAATAATTTGCTCCAATAATTGCTAGACATGCATCAGGTCATCTCCTAGCAATTTGAACAATCAATTATACATTTTCGTACAAAAGTAACCGGCAATGGCAACGTGGCAATTCTGACACCGAAAAATCAACTTGGAGTATAACTATTTTGCTTCTCTGAATGTTTTCAGATAATTTTCATCACGTGATTAGATTAGACCTAGGTGGGACCTAGGCTGTAAATTATAAAGCACAGGAATGCCCGTATGCGAATTTTCGTAAAATTTCAAGAAATGTGATAAAATATTTGACCGTTTGATTAACGGTATTTTCAGGTCGGGATTTATTCGGGGGAATCTTGAGGTCCCATAATCTTGAAGCAATACTATTATTTTGTAGATCGGTTCTGGTCGGGAGCTAAATGGGGACAGATTTATAAAAATAATGAGACCACGGTTTGACAATAATATATACGTGGGAATAAATAATGCGCCTCGTTAATAATATAGTCTTCGATTTCGAGAGCGTATTATTTTGATATAGCGTGAGACAAAATGGCGTCGTGGCAATACTTTTTCCTCCTTCAAAGAGCCGTATTGGTATACGTATATTACCATCCCTGTATTGTATGACCATTAATACACCAACTGTCGAATAAATTTCTGATTTAAATAATCTGACGCACTCTCGTAGTAAGCCATGCTGCAAGGCAGGCCTAGAGGATATCATTATCATTTAATTTTCGCCCTTGCCTCGCGCAGGGCTAAATTTCAACTCGTTTATTCGAAAAGTCTATAACGAAGCTCTGTACGATAATTTTGCCCCCTGTACTGCAAGGTGCATTTTACAAAACCAATTTCAACACATCTGATCTATCGGAGTTATCGACTAATATTCAACTGCTAAAAATAATAAAAAATTCACAGACTTGATTAGTTCTTGTTACAATTACAAGCGTCTCGCCTCATTCCTGAACGAATTGACAGAATTTGAAATCATTACTTGACGTACAATAAAATTGATGAAATTAATCAATTCTGAAATTCAAAATTTCATGAATGTTACCGACATCCATGTGAGACCTTTCAATGCTTCCATCTCGTCATCGAGTCGTGAAACTTCAGGAATACGTGGTTCGATGTAAGGTAAGGAGTCCGTAGACGCTAGGATTCTAAGATATTGATTTTAGACAGAATTCTTGATAATCTATTGGAACGAAGCATAGTTGATTGATTGATCATCAACCTTATTTTTCGTTTGCAATTCATTACGGATAAATTATTCGATTTTTTGATATTGGCGACGCTATGACCAGTCGGTAATATGTTCACACCAACTCGGTAACGAAGAAACTACTGATGGTAATGAAAAGTGAGTCGCTCCATACTCAAATTTCGCATCAATTAAATATGTGAATTTTCAAAAGCAGCAAAAATTTTTAATACATTTGTCAGCCTTTCGAAAGGACATATCTTAAAAATTGTAACTCTTTCCGACGACTTTTTGCTGTTGAACACTCACAGGTTCTACATTCTGTACTGTCTACCAAACAAAACTAATCCAAAGGATTTTCGAGATGGAATAATACATAAATATATCCCATGATTGTAAAAAATTTAACCAATGCTGATCCGTTTTATCCGAAGACCGTCTGCACCTGGCTTGCCCTGATTTCATCGACCTGCGCCGTTTTAATGCCATATCTTTGGATATGAGTGAAACTGATAAAACCAAATGCCGCTTGAGCTGCAGTAGACCTTGTATCAACAGCAAGAAGAACCGCTTCCAATAATTTCCTAGTTTTATGAAACAGCCATCGACTACCGGATGTCTCGTGCATGAACCAACGGCCGGAAATCGCGGGGTACCTGCACCTGGCTTATAATTTAACGTCGATCCACCAAAGGTCAGAACTGTTTCATGCAGGTGCAGCGTGTAGTGAAGTCGTATGTTATGAGCCGACTGGGTATATGACATCATTGTTCACAACTTTTGGCTTATAGTTACGAGTTCAATCGCAAAGCGAGAAGCTGCGACACCGTCGCACTGATAGTCTCCTCACCCTAAATTCAAGTTGAATTCAACATTGGAGGTCGCACGGTACGGACCGAGCGCCGTAGGAAAATGTCAATTTTTTTCAAATTTTCTATCCGATATTTTCCCTCGTCGCAAGTCGACTCAAACGTTGTGATGTAATCGCGTTGCGAAAATGAGTGTCTCCCAAGAGAGCGCGGCTACTATCGTGTGCAGGGAAGTGTTCGATGAATCCTCCCATCCGTCACATGAAGGTACGTAAAATCCGGTCAAGCTCTGCAGGTGGGCTCAGGCAGACCTTGACTGATAAGCGTTCGTAGGCTAATTTGACCCCCAGTCCAGCAAAACGAGCGACATTTTACTCGCAGTTAAACTATACAGATGTCAAAAAACGTGGCAGTTATATGTCTGTCGATTATTATTTTCCAACGCTGATCCCTTATCTAATCTGTAATTATTATTGATTGCGTTAACTTCACATTCCGAAACGCACGTGGACTGTTCGTTGATAAAATCGATACAAAAAACTGTACGAGAAATGTCAGAATATCGTATCCACGAAACGGAATAAATTCAAATTTTCAAACGTTTTTTGGTTTCGAAAATGACGAGAACTAAAGGAGTCGCCGTCATTTATGCTTCTTTGAATAAACCGTGTCTCAAGTTACGAATATCAGTTTTCAGTAGGAAAACTAGTCCTTCTATGCGATAGACTTATTATTACAGAAATGATTCAACAAAATGATACCCAGGTGCAGAAATGATTAAAACTAGCACTCCCGCGTTTGCGGGAATTTATTATGCGCTGTACTTGAATTGGTATGAATTTTTTATTTTTTATTTCTTGCAACTCTGAGGTGATTGTTTCCGTTAAACAATCCCGCAGGATTGATATACGTTATTGTTTATTTACTCCAAGCTAGCCTGAACACGGCGTACAGTTCAGCAGCGAGGAAAATCAATAGGGGCCCGCACTGCAGGGAAAATTCTGTCATCGACTCGGCACGTTACCTCGCACGTATCTCATCTATAAGTGGTCAGTTCAGGATTTGGAAAAATTCCAAGCAACCGGGAAAGCCCCAGTTTCAATCGGGCCCAATTTTTCGCGGTCTTGTTATTCAGAAAAAAGCAATTCCCAGCGTAGTTTTACTCGACGATTGATTAACTGTTGTCCAGGAGTGACAGCTGGTGGCTGTCGGCCACGCACACCCCCGTACATGCGCTGGTTCACCTGTCAAAACAGTCTTGATGGAATTTTTAATGAAACTTTTCAACCTGAAATTGCCACTTTTTATAAGCGAAGATCTTCTTCTCTTCTTCCACATCTTTGGTGACTAAATAATTCGTCATTCAATGCAGCTATCATATCATGTAAATCTATATGTGCACCGATTCTGTGCAATGAACGTCTAGGATTCTCCTACTCTGATTAATCAAAACGTTTCTTTCAATCTGTCGATTGACAACTCCGTTTAATTAACGTCTGAGAAGAAACTATGTCAAGTGATTCGCACTTTGCAAGGCTTTTTATAGAACTCCTATTGGTAGACTGCTAGTTCTCTATTGTAAATGAATTACATTTCTATTCGTGACAATTATTCCAACCATCCAATTATTCGTTTCGATAATAATTTACAATCGATCGTGAGCCACGCAGACTCTCTTGAAATGTCATAAAATGAATCGTTCGCAGGGTGTACCTAGACGAGTATTAGAGCGACGTTGATATACTTTCCCGGAGCTTATTATCTTTCATTAACGTAATTATTTCAACCTCGTTCTTTACCTGGATGGAAAATGAAAAAAACTTGGCCATTGGCCATTGCAGATAAATTGAAACGCACTCGCAGACATCTTCTAATTAGGTGCAGTTTACCTGGTTGGACATGAGTTGGAAATTAGAGTCAAGATCCTCGAAAGACTTCTTAATCATTCTACTCAATTTATTTGTTCATTATCGTTGAAATTTTTATTTGCTATTTTTTCGAAGGACATTTTTATTCATTCCCTGTAGAGGTTCTCGACTATGCGACGCGCCTGGGAATCGACCCGGAGGCCGAGCCGCACCTCTTGGGCCTTGCCAAGGACGGCCTCATGGCCGCTTTGCCCAAGGGATGGTCCCCGTGTTTTCACGAGGCGACGGGCGCCTGGTACTACTATCAGGCTTCCACGAGCACCACCACCTGGGAACACCCCTTGGATTCGGTCTATAGGGAACTGGTCGAAAACGCAAGAACAGGGAATCGACAGCCGAGCTTTGGTGAGTTATGACAGATTGAATGATGACTTGTCTCAGCGAAATGTTCCAGATAATAAAAAACAGAATTACCTGAATACCTGATTTTATACTCGACATTTTACGGAATAAAAAATCCGCTAACGTACCTTTGGGTATGATTAAAGACTTGGACCATTTTTTAAGTTGTTACATTCTCCACAATTTTCATCGTATCGTTTGTCCAAGGAGTCTCGAATGGATTTTGCAAACACGTCTCGACTGAGGCGAAATAATGTTTAAATTATTCTGTTGAATACTTCTCGAGACATTATTGTTCTCAAAGGACCACCTTGTTAGATTGGAATAATAGAATTAGGTACTTGATAACAGAATTTCAGACTTCAGACTGAATTTTTCATGCTGTTAATCTTGACCCGAGTCAAGTAGTCTTCGCGCCCGGATCCCGCAATTATTTATTCAATATTATATCCTAGTAGTTAGCCCTGGGTCGAGATCCAAGTTCTCTCTTGTTGACCCTTGATTCTAAGCTATATCGATTTCGCCAATGAAAACTGCAGATATGTGTGTGTAAATGTCGCGAGACTTTTTCGCTTACACTGCAGCATTGAAACGACGCAGAAATAATATTGCAGATAGTCTGGAACTGGGAAGTTTGCCTGTATACAAAACAGCCCTGGATTCATGCCCCATTTGTGTATTCTTGCCGGTAACTCGCTCCATACGGTGGAAAGCTTCTTTTCTTACCTTTTTTTCTACTTATCTTCTTTCACACTAGAACTCACTAGGTATCTCCTGGCTCTGGCAAAGTATTTTCATTACTGTTTTGAACCAGCTCTCCTTCAGACCTGCAGAAGAAATTTCAAAGAGCCCCCCTGGGGGTTTGTCTCGTTCATTAGACGCAAGAAAATAATTAGACTCGTCTCGTGGGTCAGATGAGCTTGATGTCACAAGGATATTCTCCCGATCTGGTTATTTGTGGGATTTGATACGACCAATTCGATCATTTAATTACAGAAGAAGACTCGAAAACAACAACCAAAGATCTGGAATCTCATGAAGAGGCAACTTTGCCGAAAGAATCACTGAAACCTTTACCTCAGGCGAAACTTCCCGCGAAGTTGATCCCCTTGAGGAAATCTAAGACCGAACTGCTCGGTGCGCGAAAGAAGGAATTTAAAGTCGAGAGGATTTCAACGAAGAAAGAAAATGATTCAAAATTTGAGAACAGTTCGTTCAGTTCATCCAGCGACAGAGCGAGCAGAGATTATACTAACCTTAGATTTCAAGATCCGAATTTTTACGAGAGTCCAAAGCTACTGGACACTTCGAAGGATCAAAATCTCACCACGGATAAACGAGGGGAATCAAAAGGCTGGAAGAAAGAATTAGACCTCCAGGAAGTTCTGAAGAGATCCGAGTCGCTCAGTCCAAGATACGAACAGGAATGGGAACAACTTTCCAGTAAGTTTGGCTCGGAGGAAAACATCATCGACATTGACAAGCTTAGCATGAACTCGTTAACAAAGTCGGAAAAGTTTCCGAGTAAATTAGACCACGAGAAATACCCGAGGCAATCAGCCCACCTTAAAGAACTGACTCTGAGCGGTGGCGGGTCGATGTTTTTAAAAAGCAACAGAAATAAGGATGCGATTTCCAGCCTCGACGAAGAGATACAAAATGATCTATATGGACTGACGCCAGTCGAGGATAAAAACCCCTTTTCCGTTGGAGACCGGCCAAAATCAATTCTGAGAGAAAAAACATCGGAAGAAGGTAAGTTTTTCTTTCCGCGCTTGTATACTCTTCTGCATGATAGAGGAATCCTTATTATACTCCCGTTATCAAGTATATTGCATATTTTCCGAACCAGCTCGATTCAGCCTTGTATCCTGTATCGACACAAGTCATATGTATAGCTTTTGCGCCTATTGGCATTAGCAGAGAAAAGATGAATTGAACTAATTTAAGTTGGCTGAAGAATCGACTTTATACTAATTGAAACAACGGTCCTAAAGCTACCTTCCAAACTTCTTTATCTTTAATGGATTTTTGTACGTAGAAGAAGTTGTAGAAACGGAGACTCCAAAAACCCAATATAGTCGATAATCCGCGGGTCTGATTCATGCAAATCCGTGTACTGAAAATTCCCCTCAACCCATCTTCCGGCGTGTTTTATAGTCGGCAGAAAAATATTTCATGGGATGAAATATCTTTGCAAATAAAAAATCCGGATAGAAATCCTCTCAAAAACTTGCTTTTCTTGACTTGTCAGAATCTCACTGCCGGACATGAAGATTTAGCGATTTGACATGTCTTTTAATCGCCCTAGGATCTGGAAAGTAAAGGTTAATTTCCTGATACGAATACCGCGCGAATCTTGTTGATAGGCCGTATCATCGATTCGGAATCGACTCATTCAACCAACTGCGCGTAGATTAATCAGGACATTCTTCTCGTTTTGAATCAGTTTTAAGCTGACGATCCGCTTACAGATGACAGGCACGTCGAGGAGGAGCGTAAAAGCGTTCGTTTCGATTTGGAAAAAGAGGTAGACATTAAATTCACCTATTCTGGGTCGGAGGATGAGTGGGACACGGAATCGGAGGAACAAGACATGAAAATATCCGCGACAATAACGAACAAAAATATCGACTCTCCACTGCAGAAGCAAGCATCTCTAGCTTTAGATCCTGATGATTTAGATTCTGGAAAAAATACGGAAGATAAAGAACTCCCGGGCGAAATCGATGATTCGGAATTGCCAAAACGCGAGAATCCTAAAGAAAAATTCCGCGTGACGTTGAAACAGCCCAAGGTCGTGGCTAGGAGATTTCTAGTCGAAAATGTCACCGAAAATGAACACTTTGGCCAAATGGCGAAGAATAGGAGCAGCGACACAGATGGTAGCGGTGACTACGTCCCGACGAAGTTTGAAAACGTTAAGAACATCGATTTGTCGTCAAAGAGCGAGAACGAGAGTACGCCGACGCTGAAGAGCTCCGATTCGAGATCCAGCATACTTGATGAGATTCGCAAAAACAAAGAAATCATGATGGAAACGATGAAGAAGTGCGATATTCGGGCCAAGTATGAATCGCAGAAGGAGAAGGAGGATGCGTATCATCTGATGAAGATTAAACACGACTTGGAATCCGCGAGGAGCGAGCGTGAGAAAATGAAGATCAGATCACAGGCAGCTAAGAAATTTGAAAGCGCGAAATTGACGATAAAAATCGAACGCGAGAAGGAAATACAAGATTTGAAAGACGATTTTCAGATTCAGTACGAAGATACCAAGACGGAGTTCGAAGCTATGTTCGCCGACGAGAAAGGATACTTGGAAGAAAATTTGAAGGAAAGATTGAACGAGCTTAGAGAGCAGATGAGCGAGCGAGAGAAAGTTGAAATCCGGAATTTGGTTGAAGAGATGGACAAGATCCGCGTCGAAGAATTGAACAAACTTCGGGAGGAACTGGAAGCGTGCTACGAGAAGGAGAAGCAAGAGATTTCGGAGAATTTGAGAATCGAACTTGAACAGAAGAAGAAGGATTTGCTCGAGCACAGAAACGAGGAAATCGAAAAGCTGAAGAACGAGTACATGAAGTCTTTAGAGGAGGAAAAATCGGCCAGAATTGCAGAGATTGAATTGAATAAACAGCACGCTGAGAAAGTCGGAGCTTTGAAAATGAAATTGGAAAAAGAATTCGAAGATACTGTGATGGAGCTCAGAATGCAACAGAGAGAAAAGATTTCAAAAGTAACCGAGGATCACGAGATCAGCCTCGCCGAAATCTTACGAGATTTTAGGACTGACGTAAGTTTTATTCCCAGGTTTCTTTTCCATTTCGAAAATTGCGGATACCATTTTTTCCAATGATATTTGACGGCCTGATGTTTTCCGATTGTAGGAAGATCTCGCTCGGAAAGAGTACAAGCAACGTTTAGAAGAAATCCGTACTTCGTTTTCTCGAGAGATCGAGAAAGAGATGAAGAAGCAAAGCGAACGCTTGGTTCGTCCGGACTCGGTTGATTTTGAGAAAATACGCTGCGAGAAACGGCTCGTTGAAGACAAGTACAAAACGCTCAAAGAAAAGTACCTGAAATTAAAGAACGACGTTCGACTAGCAGTCGAATCTAGGAGCAGAAGAAAAGAGGCGAACGCCACAGCGTCGGAAACCGAAAGATCGACGTCAGCGAGGACAAAAACGGATCGTACGGAGTCTACAGATCTAAAGTGAGTTTTTATCAAATTAGTTTGATATCCAATTGCACGATGTCAAAAGCTGTCAAATATTGTTAGAGGAAAAACATGAAATTCATGAATCGATGAAAAAAGGTAATCAGGCAGATGCACGATGAAATTATTCCCTTCCAGTTTTTGAGCAGAATTCTTGTCGTCTTATTATTTATGATTATTTCGAGTATCCAACGTTTGGGAATGGGTGTAGCATATAATGTGTTTTCTTCTCAATTTACGCACCGCCATATTCAATGTATTTTTTACTTTCTCATCTCCATGCCATTCGCCCTAATATCTGGCTATAGGCCTTAACCCGATATTGCAGAGCACCGCTAAAAAAGACGCAATCAAACTCAAAGCTCTCGGAAAATGTAAATCAAAATGAAAATGGCGCCGAGGATAGCGAGGGCCAGAAGACGGCGGGGTTTTCGAAAACTCCCGGCGTCCAGAAAGCCGCCCAAAACAAATTAGAATCGGACGATACGACAACAGCAAGCGAACAAAACTCGAATCTGTTAAAAAAGAAGAAATTATTTACAAAAAAGGCGGCTAGCACGTCAAAATTAAATAATAACGTTGAAAATCCCGTCGAAAATATCAGGAAACAATTGGAGAAGTTGGAAGACTTGGGGGACCAATTGCCGAGCAATGAGACGGCCTACACTTTGAGATATCCGTTTCAAGACAAAGGTAACCACCGCATTCTTTTACTATTCTAGTACCTACTCGACTCCGCACTTGGCTCAGTCCAGCATTTAGTTTACCTCGTTTCAGCTCACTGCTGTACCATTTACCGAACTCCCTCGCAAGCAATAATTATGTTTATTATTATTTTGTAAAAGCTTTTTGCCTGTTTTCACACATATAGATATTCCCACCCATTTTCTCTTGGTTTTTACCTCGACTAAGTCGACTAAATCGTGTCGCCCCTTGGTGGCAGTTAGTTGGATAGAGAACATGGTTTATTCATGGTTTCGATCTGGCGACGATTCTTCGCTGCCAATTAGTTGTCAATAATTTTAACACTTAGCTGCAACGTCAAAACCGCGAAGAAACCATGTAGCCATGATATGAGTTGGAAATTTGGAAATTTTAACATTTTCTACCAAATTTTGTAAGACAAAAAACCTACCTCATCGTTTTATATTTCTTGTTTGTTTTTAGGATTCTATAAACTTTACTTTGATTAGTACCTACTTCTTCCTGTCTGTAAAAATTTTCTCGATTCTCGCACGAGAAACTTAATTATTTTCTCCGTCTACATCTGAGTAAGTTTCTTTTTATTATACACCTAATCTGTGTTTTACAACCCAGCTTTTATTCGTTTCAAAATCCCTCCGCAATTCCACGCAACAACCCGTTTCGTTTGCTTCATTATTCTTCTGCGAATCTTTCCACCAATCTAACACTAACTGAGAACATGATCTAATCTGAGAGAAATTCGAAAAGCGAGAAACTGCGTGTCGTTTAATGATCATAAATGTAAACTTTGATAGCAGCCGTTATGAATTAATGATTATAATAATGATCAGCATGATTGTAGCAGTTTTTATTACAGCGCCGGCAAACGCATCGTCGGACATAGAATTCTTCAGGCATCGAATCCACGTTGAAAGAGATTCGGTAAGAAGAGCCAGAGAAGCTCTGCATCAGCAGCGAAATGTCTTTCAAGGTAGACAGAGAGCTTGGAAACAGCGTAGCGTCAGAGCAACTCTTGAGCAATTAGTACAGGTAATAATTATATTGAGCGTAAATTGATTCGCCTAAAAAATGATACATAATCAAATTTCTACGAGAGAGAAAGAGCTAATTTACTATAGGTACGCTAATTGATAATTATCTTCTCACTGTAGGAAGAGCGCGAATTATCTGACATGGAGGTGAGCTTGCATCGCACGCGGAGTCTCCTGGGAGAGAAAGTAATCCACCTTCGTCATCTGGAGCGTTCCCTGGAGCGGGTTGCTAACGTAAAAAGGAATAAAAATGAGCAGACAGCAAAAAGCGACGAGTTAACTTTGAGCGATATCTCCAGCGCTAGTAGTGGTTTCAGTTCGACTGATCTTGAAACTGACACTTTTATCGGTGAGTATGTGGACCAGTTCAGGTCCGAATATTTCGCCGATCGAATCATTCCAGATTTCTAATTTATCCTTAATTCCCCAATACCTGAAGGAAAATCGGAGCATTATCAAG
Source organism: Rhogogaster chlorosoma (assembly GCA_944452935.1). Lineage (NCBI taxonomy): Eukaryota > Metazoa > Arthropoda > Insecta > Hymenoptera > Tenthredinidae > Rhogogaster > Rhogogaster chlorosoma. Next base: position 29,466,967 of record OX101797.1, read on the forward strand.
AATCAACGGAGATTATAGCAAGCCTTGAGAATCTGAATTCCGAAATCCGCGAGATATGGGGTGTGCTTAACAAACGACAGGACAACAGCGTCCCGCCACCTCCAACATTGATGTACTCTGACCTGAGGTGGCTGCCTTATCAGCAGTTGACCACTCAGGCGAACAATGTTCAAGGTCTGTACTTATTTCATCGATATTCATAAGCTTTGATTTTTTGAATTTCGTTCCGGTAATTGTAAAAGGATTTTCATTTTCCCGCCAGCTTTTGGCACCCCGAACATCCAGTCGAATATATTGTCTCAATTGACCGGAGCCCACCCTCCGACAACCACGACACAGAATATCATCGCCCAGTATGGACCTACCAGTGGATATACAACCAGTGTTGGAAACGTGGAAAGGACGACGTCGAACCTTATGGAAAGGACCAGGAACCTCAGAGATTGGTTGAGACAGGCGCGTGTCGAAAGCTCAGATTTGGTCAGCCCTGGCCAAGCAACCCTCTAGGTTTTCAATTTATTCTGATTCCTTGTCCGAGCGTAAATACCCGTGCAGAATCATCCGTTATTCGAATAGAGTTGAACGTATTTGTTAATCGCAAATTATAAGCCTTGAATAACGCAACGAGAGTAAGTAAATCTTATTCCAATATACCGACGAGTACAATTCGACGAAGAATCGACATTTTTTATGTGTTACTTGTGCTTTACAAACCCGCAGAATAGAACGCGAAAAAAGCTGCGTTTTCGCTCGGACACAGGCCCAAGATGATATGATATGTATCTCTCGTGATTAGAACGTGAGAAATTATGATTTTATACTGTGAATACAGGCTCAACCATTAATTACTTATTTCAGACGGCTGTCTGCCTGTTTATATGAGAATATATTCGTGGGGGGTTGATAAAATGCACAGAACGATTATTAGATTAGCGGGCGTTTGCATTTAGATGCAACTGGATACCGGGGAGAATGAGACGTCAATATTGAAAAAAAAAAAAAAAAAGAGTTATAGTTCCTTAGACATATTTCGATTGAAAATATACGGCGTCTCTTGAGCACACCGTCGTCGATATAAATGATGAAATTGATGAATTGCATTGAAAAAAGGTGTGAACTTAAAGTTATCGTTTGTTTTCTTATTAATGATAATTATAACGACAGTATGATCATAAAGATGACGTTTTGAACCGTTCAGTTTTCTTTACTATAGGTAGAGACACCTCTTCGAAGCAATACTATTAAATGATACACACATACAGTGGTATATGTTAATATAAAATGTAACCCGAATTCCTATACGATAATTTCGCACAAATGAGAACTGGCGCCATTTCGTGATTATAATATATATATATATAATATACATACATAAATTGAAAGGTAAGCTATATATAAATTAATTATGAATATAAATCAATAGCGTCAGTTATTCAGCACTACTTCTCTATATACCTACCTCTTTGCTTGTTGCAAATAAAACTAATCTTCGAAGACTTTAAGCCGTATAGGGTTTTGCTCTAAACTTCCAGATCCATATCAGCGGTGAGATTATTCGGTGCCGATTATAATCATATGGCAGAATAATTATTTCAGATCGATACCGTCTCTCGGCGTATTCCGGTTTTGTCGATAACCGAGTCGTGGAACTGCGGTTCGAATCGGTTATTTTTCTCTTCGGCAACGTAAACCGGTATGAATAATTCCGATACTTATATCCAATTATCCTCTGAAGAATTAATTTATTGAAGAACAAAACTAAACGCTTTATAATTTTCATCAGCCGAATTAAATATAAGCTGAGATTATATTGAGCTTGAAACCAATGGCGAAAGTTTATTAGGGATTTTGAATAGCACAAATATATACGCGCAATCGTGTATACATACGTATGTTATAGTGAAGTATCATATAGTTTATTATCATGAAATAAATAACAATGATGATATAAGTGTCTCAGATAGATTATCTGTATAACGATATTGAAAATTTCAATTCTGATTGAAAAAGACATTTTTTCGTGTACATATACGACGTATTATACCAAAACTGTAATTGTATAGTATACATATAATAGTCAATTGATTAATATTATGAATGAAAAATTTGTTGATTAATCAAGTCTTTCTTCGAGGTTAATTTTGTTACGAATAATACTGTGTAAAATACTATTATACATATATATTTCAAGTTATTTGTATATTTTTTTGAAAGTATATTCGATATTTTCTTCTAATTTCGTTATAGAATATATGTGATACATTATGTATATTGTACATCTATTCGTATTGTTCATAATTTATCGAACCGTAATATATGATACTATATATTATATATCTGTGTATGTGTCATATGTGTAAAAATCATACGTTTCGCGATAAATTTCTCGGAACTATACGTACGATAAGGCAAATATCGATGTTTGCTATGGAAGGATAAGGGGAACGGGGGCTGATGGTGAATGTGGAACGATTTGATTGTCGTATACCATTTGCCGGGAACAAAAAGTGCCTTTTAATTTGCCAAATGATCTCTGGATTGCGTAGTAAATATTTTTTAAAATTTAAATGATAACGCAAAATCTGTAATATTGAAATATATACGAATGTGTTGCAGTTATATAAATACCTCGTGATGTTACAGAAATTTATCCGCGAGACGTATGAAAATTATAATCTCGATTTGTTGGTAACTCTTCAAGATAATCGAAATGCCAAATCTAGGATAATTGAAATATTATTTAAAAATATTAAATACGTATACCCAACATATACTATAGATATATATATATATATATATATACATGTAACCCCCATAGAAATGCCAAATATATAATTAGGCGAATACACCGAATAATATTTTCAATCGTATATAATATATCCTAGAATAATAATATGAATAGATCATATTTGCTATTTTATTTGGTTATCTTGTTTTATCTTATCTTATCGTCAGTCGGTCTGCGAAGCGCACTATACGTAGGGAATTACAATTCAAAGGTAAAAGCGACGATATAATGATCGACTTTGCATCGACGGTCGGTTATTGAATAATACCAATGAGACATGCCACCTCTGATTTTAATTTCTTATCATTTCCCTGCCACATGCTATACGTATACGCGAAGAAAATGAACAATAATAATTAATAATGATGATAAATAATGATAATTACTAAAATGGGTAAAAGAAATACGTATATAAATAATTCAAGTTATATAACGTATCTACAACCGAAAGCAGCTGTAGAGTAATATAAGTAGTGTTTGGCTAATTAGGAAATGACTAGATTAAAGAAATGACGTCGTTCTTGTGAGATGGATAAAGCGTGAGGATAAAATTTCATTCTAGACAATTTTTAGTTGAAAGAAAATAATTCGAGGGAACATTATCGTAGTATCGTCCTTGTACGATATTGATTCGTTAGCATATCCATTCTCACACTGCATACTTTCGTCTGTGAATACCTTTCTCAAAATTGATATAAAAGCTCGATGATAATTATTTTGATTATGTTTATAGTGATACTATTTATAGGTACCTTCCCAATCTATAAATATACGAATTATATTATAACCGTGTATTCACATTCTGTAATAAATTGTAATGTTCAAATAGTTCCAAATTTCAATAACAATTCAAGCTGTAAGACCGTATCCTCTGTATTTTATCCAATAGTACAGAAAAATACTTGAACAAAAAATTTCTTCGATAATAAAATTATCTACGTCTGAACGAAGGAGAAGGCTGAAATGTTCATCTAATTACATCTCAAAGCACATTAAATTCATTTCAAACTATAATGAAATTTATAAAAATATGAGTGAAATTTGAGTTCTCACCAACGCATCCCTCGAAATTGGGCGTATTTTATAAAAAAAGAACTGAAATACATCTCTACTAGTATAATTCGTTTCCGGCACATATCAAATCAGAACTTTCGCGAAATGAGAAACTAATTAGATTTCTCCGAAGGGAGACTTGCCCCTTTTCCTCGCCAAGTGCTTGATCTAATTCATCGCGCAATCGATGATCGGGATATAAATTTGCCAATGAAATTCCCTGAATTATACTGAATTTCTACAATTCGTGGAATAACTTGCAGGCGTTGTGATTTTCCTCGCACTTATCCCCATTTTCCTCAAATTCTTCTTTGGAGGGGAGCCATGACGTCATATCCCATTTTGCACGCCTGGTGTCATTGCTCAGGGAGCGTTGCGCGGCCCAAATAACCGGCGATGCTTTACAGACCAGGAGTCGAACACACGCTGTATCGAGACCATCTACACGCTCGACGAGATACTTTGGCAAATTTTCATCACGTGACTGACGGATCAGCTTTTGAATCTGAAAAATAGGTGAAAAGATAAAAAGGTGACGAACATTTGGAGCGAATCGAGATCCTCTTCCAATCGATTAACGCCACTCAATGCTCACCCTTTCGTTCGTAGAGCCAAGAATAAGCCGCATCGGACCTTGCGCCCAATTCTCCTCTTCCCCCGGCTCTACCTCGTCCGATTCCAGTTCCATACTTCGCGCTTTCGCGACTTGTGACTTCAGGTTAAAGGCCGTGCTGATCTAAACGTTCGCGAAAATTATCAATCGCGATGAAATTTCTGAATACTATAATCGTTAAAGAAACGAACCATCTGTGCCAGGAATATTGCGCTGTTTACTGCTATGGCGTTTATCTTTGGCGAATCCAAACCAAGCAGCCTAAACAAGGCAGCTGTCAGGCTATTCGTTCCAAAGCCACTTTTCTTCTCCCCGAAAATATCGCCGGGCTTTTCGCCACTGTCGCCGCGCTTCTGGTTCCGATGCCCCAAGCTTTCTGATACCAGATTAGCAATTTCCTTAGCTGTCTCTATGTAGCTGCTCGCGTATTCCAATCCCGTCTTTATTTTGTCTAATACTCCTAAAAATTTCATCAGACTTGTAGCTATATTACTCCCTCATTCATTTCTTCTTTTAATTTGTTTTTCATTCAATTTAGAGTTTCAGACGAACTTCGAAGACTTACCTGGATTTTGAACGGCTGCAGAAGCCGATGTGAAAAATAGCACGTAAAATCCACAGCGGAGCATCGCGGATCTCGACGTTGTCACTGGACGAGAAATTCTACGGGACTGTATGGTTCGACGTATTATTCTGGCGGAAATACACCGGGAATTACAATTAAGTTATCAGTGGTCAAGCAGTCGTAATTTCTGCTCATTTTACCCAGTGCTAATTCCTTCGCGCTTTGCCAAGCATGCAGTTCTGCGATGTCCTTTATTATGAGTTAAAATTTAACTGTAAATTTCCCACCTAGCAATAGCAGGTACAAAACTCTGAAGAAACCAGTGCGACAATCAAGTACTGCCAGTACCTCACGACTCGCCGGTTTTATCCAGAACAAAATTCTCTGTCAATAAGTTGTGCAGAAATTGTGACCTGCGATTAACTAGTTGGGAAATTTTATTGCATTGCCAGATAATAATCGCGATATCATGACGAAGAAGCTTTTGGTATTCATTTCGTACGCTGTACATAGCCTGGTTGTCGCTGACGTCAATTTAGATGTATTTTTCAACGAAGTTCGAAGCTTGAGCCAGCTACCGATGGAAAAATTGATCCACATAAAATCCGCCTTTTCTGATCAGCAAGGTTCGATTCGTCGGTTTTATTTTCCTGGAAAGTTTATGAATTTGACATCGAGGAGATACTCAATCGGTGGCTTGTTGCCTTTCTTTCCTTTCTTTTAATAGATACACCGGAAATCAGTGAGCCCCTTGAACCGGATATTGAACAATCTTCTCCCACGTTACCGATTGCCTTGCCTCTCAGGAGGCCAGGCTCTAAACCGGCACGACGTCACGACGATTACTGGCAAGATGAGAAGAGCAAGAGTTCAAAAATCTCCAAGATATTTCAGCTGGCGATTACAGCTCTTTCATTTTTCGCATTTGGCGGATACCTGCTCACTCTAATCATTACTGCACTCAGGAGAAACGCTGCAACTGCAACTACAGGAAACGTCATATTCCTCCAGGTAATCCTTGCAGAATAATTGCAATTGCATTTTATTTGTTCATTTATATTTCTAATCCGGACAAGATCCTTTCCTTCTTTGGCGATCTAATCCCATTCAAATTTTGCACGTTGATTCCAGGGTCTACAATCCATAAAACGACCAAAGAGAAGAGCAGTCTTTCACGATCCAATGGACAACGATTTTAATACTGATAGACTGTACAGAGGAATGATCATGCTATCGGAAGGCTACGCCTTGTACAATTAGGATTACACATCAAACGGTTCGGGATTGTTCATTTTCCTGAGACCTTTGTAATCGGGCTTGACTTTATTTGAGTCTATTATAATTTCCCTGATTCCATTAATCGTCATTATCATTATCCAGTTTGCTATTAAATGTTGAGAATCTTTACTCCGGAACTTTGACCCTTAGGATTAAACTCGACATAGCTATACATCCGTAGAAATATTTTTAATGTCTCTCACGATTCACCTGTCATATTTAAAATCCATGACTAATGTCTACGGAATTTAGATTTCGCCTGGTAGCTTGGATATCCGAAATTTAACGTTGATGATTTCGTCCATAGTGATATTATACCTATCATTCTTCACGAAGAAAAAAATTACCAATAAAATCTAGACTTTGCCCGGGTGAAGTTATATTAGTACGCAGTTTACGTGATAGACATAAAATAACGTTTTCTTATACGAGGTGATCATAGATTGTTTTTTTATTACTTCAAACTAATAGTTATCGTAGGTAGATATGCGGATAGCTACTATGTATATCTATACGCGTTCTACACCTGGTTTCAGAGTGGGGACCCCCGTCGTGCGCGACTGGTGGTCCAACACGTTCAGAAATTCATATTTAATTATTAAACACAGAGGCTCAAAGACTCATTTTATGAATATTGAGTTTTTTTGGTGTCGCAACACTTACCGCCCGATGCCTCATCCCGTACGAAACCATTTCCGTAACTAATTCTTGTTATTATTCTCATAAATCAGATTGCTAATAAATTGTTCATTAATTTAAACCGGGGTGATCAATTTTGGCAACATAAATATGCCACTTCGAAAATGCCTCAAATTTTTATTGGACAAGATATATTGTAGCGATTCTCGATCGATAATTATCCTGAGTTTACAGGTTGACCCAGGCGTAGATTAATCTTCAAATATCCGTATAATTCAATTAGTTCCTCCGATGAGGAATTTCTTATCATTCGCATAAAGAAAAACAAGTAATGTTATCATATTTCTAGAGCTATATTTCGGCTGCGGGGTTAATTTCCGCAGGAATGAAATCGGGCAGCAGACTTCGGCTTGGAAAGCTATTAGGAATCGTACTGGGCGTTGATTTGTAATTTGGAAATAAAATTCGTTCAGAAAAAATGCGAGGTTTTGATTTTCACACCTTAGTCTTGCCGCAGGCGAGTATCGAAAATCTTAAAACCTAATAAAATCGAATAGAGGCACGAGGTTGTGTACATATTCTTCGGAATATCCCGGCGTGGGGGTGGAAGAGGCTGCTTCAAACATGGCTGTCCAAATAAACATTTAAGTTATTGTATATATACCAAATGCTACGTCCCGGTATACAAAGATAACCATATGGCTGTAAGAGATATAATCGTCGTCTTTCATAGTATCTATGTATATTTTTTTTACCTATACCCGAGTCATCTGTATCTTGGCAATTAATACCCACGATGCTGCTCGCTGCACCATGAAAATTAAGCGTATCTTATTCTATGTACCTCTTATTCTGATAGAGCTAATTATCAATTTTAACCGTCTGTTCGTTATGTCGTGAGTACAATCTCTTGAAATCCTACAAACAATAAGACACATGAGACGAAAGGAGTCGAGACGTTTTCAACCAAAGTTCTAAATGAAAAAAAAGGACCCTCAAATTTTTTTCACCCTAAAAATGTTGCGTTTTACTCCTTCCGTTTTTTATTTGTATCTTCTTTCTTTCCTGCCATTGATAGTGGCTCTGCCCCCACTTGGATCTAAGGAGATTTCACGGATTCTTTAGAGCCGAAGCTTACAGCGAGCCACGATCGATTCGTGGTCAGTAGATAACGCAGTTCGAGAATGAAAATACATGGTGGGCGTTGTTTAAAATATCGCTGATTTAAGCACAGGGCTTCTTCTTCGCAATATAATGTGCTCTGTGTGTTTGTTTTCGCAGAAATGATTACCTCTCTCGAGCTTTTATTCTTCTTGGTTTTTTTTTTCTTCTTCTTTCTTTCCTTCTTGTTTTGTTTCTCTCACTTTTCTTTTTCTTCTTTTTTATTCATGAGATCCACTTTTATACACCAGGCTAAATACGCGCCAGAAAGACTTGTAGCAATCGACATTAGCTTTCCGTGAAACCACACTATTTATTGATTCATCATTTCCGAAGCATTATCTCCTATACGAACTGAGCGATTGGGTACGATTCTAGTTTCTAGGAATAAAGAGGTTCGAAGACGCTCCGGAATCGGAAAACCAAGCTTTTCATCACCCAAAATTTTGCCCATTTTAAACACGCCTATGATTTTTCAAATTACAATCGGATCCGTCACATTCCTTGAATATCTTTCCGGAGCTGAGGGAAAAACATTTATTCACACCGTTTCGAGGATAGATAATTGATGAAAAATGATCATTCGATAAATCGTGCAAGCAGGTGTATAGCAGCCAGCAGCCACAGCAGCTAAGCATTCAGCCAATGTCTTCAAGCTCGTCGCTCAATTCAACTCAGTATAGATATGTGTGAGTAATTTATAATTAATGACCGGCGTAGATCATAATTAATGACGGGTTAGATAAATGGCAAAGTGAGCGAGCCAGGCTTTTGGGATTCTTATTAAATTCTTGAGAATTTTGAACCAGCTAGGACTATAATACGTGTACGCAATTTTAATATCAACTATTAACATACGATTAGATTATTTTTGGAAAATTATCACAAATTTGTTCTCTTCGTTTTTCACAACCAGCGAAATCCGATAGAGAAAGAAATCGAACATTTGGTCTGCAACAGCGATGAAAAATCGTAGTGAATTATCTTGTTGAAAATAGATCCGAATTCGTACGTATAAGTAGAGTGATAACTGATAATCGTACGGAAATAGATATAGAAAGTTTTCACAGGCACTGTTTTACAGTAAGTTGATTTAAGCACAGAACAATGTGCTCTTCTGCTTATTTTCGCAGCATCCGACGGCCGTAATATTACCTCGGCTGGACCAATCTTCACACGCCACGCCCTCGGCGTCTTGGGTAACCAATGAAAACCTTAAGTCTGTGAGTACGATGAAGATTTTTGGAAACAACGAATCTCTTCAGTGATGAGCAGAGATACACGTTCGCTTGCCAGTTAGTCGGTTTAAATCTCATTATTTGAGTAATGCTCAGAATCTCGAACGCCAAGATTTTTCTGGCCCGTCTCCTCTTCCGCCGATCGACAATAAAGCGAGAATATTTATTTTTGTGAATTTTATAAAATGATCGATCTACCATCATGTGACGAGACAAGTTGACAGAAAATGTGTTATTCAGTTTTTTACCAGAATTATTGCGGTTTCGAATCAAACACGGATTTTGATATACAGCATCAGTAATTTTTTGCGAGCCAACTTGAGGCTGTGCTTAGTAAGTTGGCGCAGACTGTGTGACTCGAATTTTGATGAACTGACGAATAAAAATTATTGTGTGATGAAGTGACGTGAATCGTAGACGATTATAGTGAGATGAAAAATTGAAGACACAAGTGTACCGTGACGTAGATTTCGTTCAGTCATTATTAGTAGCCAATAAGTTGTGTGAATTAACATCGCGATTCTAAATGACAATAGTTAATTATTTCCTGAAAATGGAAGACACTAAGACACGAGTTCCAGCTTCCGAGAATCCTGTGAAACAATTAAAATTCGGTATGGACCGGATACTGTCAAATGAAATATCGCCAAAGAAACCTGCAGGTGAGTGGCTTTTTCAAAGCAATAGCCTCAAGCTGTACAAGACTAAAAAATTCTCCACGGGGGTTCTAAGTCCCATATAACTTACAACGATGAAAGATCCTAGAAAAATTTCTTAGTTTTCTTTTTAATCATTACGTAGGGGCAGCTGTCGCTTTCTCAAACCTATATCGGCTCTAAAAATCAGACTTGTAATTTTTCACAAACTTTTGTTGAATTATCGCTTAGAAATTTCTTGGAAAAATTGAACGAATTTGGATCCCAGCAAGAGACGTAAAATCAAACTGTCACCCACGAGCTCCTAACTAATTTAGTATATCTGCCGTTATCTTAACTTCTATATCAGTGATAGATCCGCTGTTCTATTCAGACTGAAATATTCCCAAAGCTGTACTTCGCATAAAAAAATTGAAAGATTCAACATCGAATTTTTTGGTCATTTCAGAAGACCTCTTTCTGGAAGCTTACTCGATGAATGAACTATTCGATTTCGATTCGAAACTTAGAGGATTTTTAAAGGAGTCATATTTTTTCACGTGGCCAAGTATTTGATATTTCTATCCCTGTCTACCTACAGATGAAACTTTCCTTTTCAGAGATTCCCGTGTCAAGGCCGGTACCGATGCTGTACAACTCCTCAGTATCATGCCCTTGCCCAGGAGGTTGTACGAGCTGTGAAGTCGTAAGGAACTGCACCTCGTTATCATACTCTCAGTCAACTCTGCCAATAATCTCGCATGCAAACTACAACGTCTTCGAAGGATATAATAACGGATACCGAGCTCCCCTTGTACGGCCTATAGCAAGAGGTAAGTGAAAAACTGAAAAATGCATTCGCCTACCGAAAACTTAGGTATAAAATATAATTCAAAAAGCTGAAGCTTACAATTTCGAAATCCTGACTTCCGTGATAGTTTTATCCGGCGTTTGTCTTCGGTGAACTAATTACCGTGTAATAAACGCGAATGATTTAGTGTACTTCTCGTAAAACTTTCATGGGAGGTTTGTTAGTTAGGATTGAGCTAGTGCAGGAGGAGTGCATCATTAACAAATGTTCACATACGGAGTTGGTATACTATATACCTAGTCACCGACCGCTGCATGGCAACTAAGGGAAAAATATTTACACCCTGGAGTATTCTCGTGTTTCCTGTCTATGTTTAAACGACATCCTAAGTGCCATCCCAAGTTTACATCGCGTGTAAACACCCGCGGCTTTTGAGCTGTTCTTTACCAAGATATAGTTAAACTCGGTGCACTTGTCTAATCATCTGATTACCATATGTATCATATAGTTATAACGGTGATCAATCACACAATAAAATAATCATCGATCTACTCAAAAATGCTACAAAGTTTCAGTCCATATACTCGCTCGAATCATCGACGCGTCCTCGCCATCTCTTGCGCTAAATCCACCGAAAAGACAACAAATTACCTCAACGACTCGTCGTCATAATTAGATACGATTTCAAGCAGCATTAGAAAGACTGTGTAAATTATTTATAGACGTTGAGAGGGAGTTTCGTTAGGTGGCTAGGATGGGGTCGGTGAAAATTTGTATTTTGTACGCCGGATCGTTTGGAACGTCCCTGCGACCGCGGTGTTTAGATTCGTACATATGTTGTGTACTTTACTGGGGTACTAAATCACCGAGAAGTGCTCCACATCTTGACTATGGAGGTGGGGCGTCGAGCCGCTCGGTTGGCAGCCTCCGTCCGTTTAAACAGCTCGTGAATGTGTTTGTAGTTAACTACTTTGGTCTTCGGGTCCCTGATGGCTTCTGGTTTATACTTGTTATATGATGGCCCTAGGGTCTTAAGGGCTACCGATTATTACCCGGATATTGTTTACGTCTGAAGCACGCGAGGACATTTACGACCTCGCAGTGCCTCCGGACCAGCGGCTGATCAGATCTTTAGATATGATTAACGTTCTCAGGTATCGCATCTTGACCCGATGCAGCGGATCGACGAACCGGAAGTCTGAATGACTCTAAGTGCCAAAAAAGTTGTTAATTATCAACGATATAATGATACTTGAGCAGAGAATTACCTCATGGTTTCAGTTCCCGTTCCCCCATCAGCAGTCATATCAAATAATCCGGAGAACAGCTCACGCCGGAAGAGATCGTGGTCAAGGGCGGTCTTCAGCTCCCTGCAAAGAAAGGGATTGGAACGGAGATTCTCACTGCAAAAATACATCACAAAACCGGACAGAAGACAATTAGCAGCAACTTTGGGCCTTACGGATGCCCAGGTTCGATTTTTTTTAATAGATTCTCGCATTTTTGGAATTTTCTTAGTTCGAGTATTGTTTGAATTTTCTATCCATCAGTTTCCACACCTTTTTTATATCCTCAGGTGAAAGTGTGGTTTCAAAATCGCCGTATGAAGTGGCGTCACACGAAAGAAGGTGAAATGGCAGTTCCAGTTGGTCCGGATTCTACCCAACAGGAACCGCAAAAGAATCTCAGCAAAGATCTGTCCACAGGGTCAAAAGACTTTGCGGACAAGCGAAATAAGACAGAGTTAGATGACGAGGACGTGGAGATCGAAGTCGACGTTTAAATGCTGTGAAATAGTGGATTTGAAAAAATCGCTTCAATCTTATCGTTGGCAGCGGTTTCTAATTCGATTATTTGTACATTTATAGCGATGTTGATAAGCCGTGTAAATTATGTAAATAAATCGTTTCAACTATACTAAATAAGTGCTGGAAGAAAATCGTGGGCCTTAAGAAAATTCTCGTTCTCAAATTATTTTTGTTTTAGGAAGTTACTGAACGTACCGTACGAGGATAGTTAATCAGTTAGTCATTTATTGACGAAATTTAATACCAATAAGAAATATGATACGAGAACCTATATCACTTTGACGCCGTTTTGACTTATTTATACAATAATTTATTCTGATCACACATCGTAGGTAAAACTTGGAGCGTACACTAACTCGCATTGGTAATAGATGGCTGAATCTTAGATTTAATCGATAATCATTTTTCTGATGGCGATTGTAGTTTTTCTTGTTTCTTTTCAATTTTATTCTGTAGTTTTTTATACATTTGTTTTCTGCTTTTTGAGTCCCCGATTTTTACTTTTTTGATTTCTTACAACAGCATGAGTTTTAACGCTACTAAATCTATCATTCGAGACAGGTAATAAAACCGCCTAAAATACGTTCGCGATATCTGAAATCGAAATAGTAGCCATAGGTCGGAAAGTCAGATTTAATACATTTGCCGTTAACAAATTGGTCTTCGATTTAAAACAGGCATCAAGTCTTATCGAGTGAACTTACCTGCAATAAAAATTGATCGGTTCATCTCGAGATCTTTAATTGTTTTCTCTATCGCTAAGGAACTAGTTTGTTGTCAAGGTCTCTAACGCCATTAGATTTTTTTATTTCCATCAAACGTGAGAAAAATAAAGTTAATTAATTACAGCTCGCAATTGAAGACTGTCAACAAAGGTGAGCAATATCATTTCGGAATGACAATCCCCAAAGTCTTACACGATTACTAAATCCCCTCTCATATCCAATGCTGAAGATTTTCTCCCAACTTTTTGTATCCAGTAATGAACCTGTCAGATAATTCGTTTCTCTCTTACGTCAGTTCTAATTTACAATCTCAATGCTGGACATTTAATTCTTAATTCTCACCACTAACGCTAATATGATCTTACAAGTATAACAAAATACATTTGGCAATAGCATTAAAATTTTAATCACGGATATTTCGATAGCATGCAGAGTCTACTTTCGCATTGCGGTACCGTAACCCGGAAGCCAGCATTGGAGTTCGTCGGAAGAATAGTGAATCGATCTTTTACTTCAAACACACAGCCTCTAGCAGCGATTGAAAGACAAGAACGTCTCAGAGATGCATCCAATGATCTCACCTGTACGACTATATTCTTATGAACAATTGTTCTCGATCGAGTTTGTTCAAACTTTAAAATTATTGTCTGATACTTTCAATGATTTTTTTCAGCTACTGTGACACAGCCACGAACAACTAGTGGATTGGCATCGAATGTGATACAATCTTCGACGATTCCTTTAATGGATTCCGCTGTAACGCCTCAAACTACGAGCATGTTCGATATACCGATAGCAAGCATATCGCCAGACGTAATACAGGACAAAGCTCCCTTGCCATTCGAGGACATACCGGGTCCAGCAGTTCTGAAAATTATTGAAAAATATTGGAAATACGTACCTCTTCTTGGTACGCAACTTATTAGCAGCCTGCTCATCAACAAGCTCACTTTGGGTACGATTTATTGAAAATTCGAAACATGCGATATTCGAAATTCGAATAGTCACTCAATTTTCGAATTAACCTTTTCCCATAGCTCAGTATTCAGACTAGAAATACCTTGCATACGTACATCCGAGTTTATTCGAAATTTGACGGTTTTTTCGAGTTTTGAATAAATTATTAGACACGAGATTAAGTGAAACATTATTACTACTCAAACCAAGAAGCATTATTTTCTTATATTATTCATGATTCTTGCTACCATTCGTGTTCACTCTTCGTTATCTGGAATCTATTTCAATCGATTTTACAGGTCAATTAAAATGGAATCGCAATGTGACGCCTTTGAAATATCTGTTCAATGAGTACGGTCCAATTGTTCGTATCCATGGACCCTTGGCTGGGGACATAGTCATGATCCACAGGTATGGACGTCGCAGATCGAACTTATGCTTCGAAAAATAAAAATAAATTAAGCTATCTTCATCACACGTATTACTAATTACAGACCGGAACACATCGCTGAGGTTTACAAACAGGAAGGACAAGCACCAGTCCGGAGTGGCATCGACATTTTGCAACACTACCGTTTGCAGAACAGGAAATCTAAGCTGCCAGGACCGTTCACTATGTCAGTCGAGCAGGCAATTGGATCAACTACATCTTAGATGATTAAAAAAATAATTAAAACTGGGTTAAAAAAACGTACACTGATTGATCCGTAGGCAAGGATCCGAATGGATGGAGCTGCGGAAAAAATTGGAGACACCATTTGCCCAGCAGCTGACCCAGTACTTTGGAAAACTGGAAATGACGTGCGACGAACTTGTGCAAAGAATCCGGAAGACTCGAAATCGGCAGGATGAGGTGAGCAGTATCCACGTTTCTTTATCTTCGTATGAATAGAAATTTGTCAAGTTTTTGTTTCCTCCGCGAAGGTGCCTGGCGACTTCAACCAGGATCTTTCTCGATGGGGTATGGAGTGTTTCTCGATTTTAATACTCAACAAACGCTTGGGATTCCTTGACCCTTCTGGATTAAATGCAGCATCTGAACCGGCTAGGATAATCGAAGCTCTCACCCGTGCACATCTTTATCTTAGTCGTTGCGAGACCGGGTTCCAAGTCTGGAGATTCTTCGACACCCCATTCTCCAAGAAGCTTTTCACAGCGTGCGACATTATTGATGGGTATGATCAATTGATCTTATTAATTTACGAGAACCAAGCATTCATTTGCTGATTATTATTCCAGCGTCATTGGCAAGCACATTAGACTAGCACAGAACAAATTACGTAGTCAATCAGCGTCCGCGTATAAGGAAAATAATTCTGATACTAGTCTTGACGACGGCAGCTCTCCTGTATTGGAAAAGCTACTCTTAAACCAGGGAATGCAACCGGACGATATATCCACCCTTATAATGGACATGATCATTCTCGGTGTTCAGGCGGTGAGTGGAAACATGGATTACAAGAAATTGTCGTAAATTTATCCAAAAATCTTCACATAGTGCTTTTCAAAATTAATTAGTGCTTTTGAAAACATCAGTGCTTTTCGCGACGACAAGATAATAATTGCGCTGTTTCAGCCCGCTTATTGAATCATACAAATTTTCTAACCTTCATGCTTTCAGACAACGAACAGCGAAGCTTTCTTTTTGTACTATCTCGCTAAAAATCCAAGAATTCAACGCCGTGTCTACGAAGAGGTGAGCAAGGCGATGCCCAGCAGGGGATCAGCGTTGACGAAATACTCCTTCAAAGAAATGCCGTACCTGCGTGCCTGCATGAACGAATGCCTCAGGTGAATACTCGATCGACCCTAAATCGCGAAAGCTTTGATAATTATCGGCAACTTTGCATTAGAACTTCTTCAGCATCGTATCATTGAATCTTTCCTTCTTATGCCGTAGACTGCGACCAGCATTTCCCTACGTGACAAGGGTCCTTCCGAAATCCATCACCCTGCATGGATACGCGATTCCAAAGGGAGTGAGTATATCTTGAGCGATTAATCTGCCGATGGTTAACTTCGAGATGTACAATTATCTCCCACAGACCTACCTCATAATGGCGAATCAGGTGTCGTCACATCGAGAAGAGAATTTCGAAGACCCAGAGAAGTTCAAGCCGGAAAGGTGGCTGTCTAACAAGACAGAATCGAGTGACCAACACGAAGAGTTTAGCTCCCTTCCGTTTGGATATGGCATACGATCTTGCTTGGGGAAACAAATGGCCGAGACAGAGATGATGATGCTTACAGCAAAGGTGAAATATTTCCGAATTTTTCTTACTAAGAATCGTGATCCCGATATGACGAAGATATAAAGTACTTGGGCAGATTATAAATTGAATTTCTTTTACAGCTGATTCGAGAGTTCAGAATCGAGTATGATTACGCCGATATTAGCAGCAACTATATGATGGTCAACGTCCCTAACAAACCATTGCGATTTCGGTTCATGGATAGAGATTAGTACTGCAGATAAACGTGCTTGGAAAAGTGCGCGATAAAGAAAGGAAATCGATGAGGGGAGCAGTTAAAAACAAGCAGTACTTCATCGATGCAGAGATCTGCGGCTAGTGATTTAGACCGCATCGAAGCACGGTGATGAACCACTTGCGGTGAAATGGATTTTTGAGGACTGATTGAACAGTGTATTTTCGTGGGTCATACGAATTGGGTATTTTTCAAGCTTGTAAGTTGTGTTCGGGATTATGTCGTTCTAATAAACCGCATCATTTCAACTTCTTAAAGAGATGAAAAGTTCAATTATTGATTGTCGTTGTTCAAGAACGAAATTTTTTTTCTTGTGCGATTTAACTGGAGTCAATTAAACCTTTAAATGTAACGAGACAACATACAATGAACTGAAAAGTGCGAAACTTTTCGCGTTAACGTTGCAGCTAGCCACCGCACCGTTGAGCATACAGATTCGTAAATTTCTGTACCATTCTTGCACGAGGCAATCGTGGATACGTACAGTTCGCAACGCTATGAATTCTGCAATATTAACCAATTCAGACGACTGTCTTATGGCAGATTGATAAATAATGCTATGTAAGGAAAGTTAGAAGTGGTACGCGTAATACTCATAACTCTTATACACGCTAGGATTGATTATACACTGAACGATGCTACCGGTCGTCGAGAAACAGGTCAGTGGCTAGGCTATCATGTGAATAAAAAATACTATCTGCAAACAAACATCACGCTGGTCTTTATAATTACGAAAGGCTGATTGCCACTTGTGTAAGAAAAACAATCGTTCGGATCTTGAGACTTCTTTTACTCACTACCAGTTGCGAGCAAATGCAAGTTCAGTGGTAGACTGAACTTGCAATAAACTGTGCAACTTTTCGTATCACAAAACACGTTGTTGCTTACTATTGTAAATTTAGAAAAGAACTTCTACCAGAAATCGTATCTACAAATTGATTATTGAACACCCTCCACTCGGATTAATAATATTTTCTAAAACCCACGAATTTTATTGCCTGGATATATGTATAACTTAAAATCAATCTCTTCCACAATGCATAATGTGTAATACATTTTTTTCGAAAACCATAAGAAGTCGCAATAATTGTGCGGTTGTATTTTACTTGTAACCAATTCAATTGCAAAAGTGTTGTACGCTACTTCTGTGTCACAGGATAATAATCGTTGATTATAAATTCAAAACTTATTGAAATGAATACGACTTTTCTTGGCGAACAATCGGGCATCTATCCAAATACGGCTCGTAGAGTAGTGAAGTAGGAGAATGAAGTTGTCACAAACTGCAAGATTTAATATCGGTTGGATTAATTAAGTCAGAATAAAATCAAATCCAAGAACTTACTATCATATTCACAACATGTCGCTTTTACTTTTCACCAAGATTTTTATACCTATCTACCAATCATGATATTATTTGATGGATCACAACCACTCCTATCATCGGGATTAGGCACAATTTTCCGCATACATCATAATTCGGAACTACAAAAACAAAAACATCAATCTACCTTTCCATAGAAATCCAGGTTCAGTTCTGGCAACAGACCATTAACCGTTATGACAATTGGCTTCTGTGACCTTATCATTACGAGTCGAATTTCATCTGTCATTTCCCGTGACTTGCCAAGCCAGGGTGCACCGTAGGCAGCCCAAGAGATATTTTCACTCTGTGAGTAAATTATTGAATTTTCGAAATTACCTACTGTTATTGCCAAGGAAAAATGTAATGTTTTGTGATTCCATTAACCACATGAAAATATAAACTTTCTCAGTAAACTTACAACGGACAGTAAATTGTCTGCAGGCCAAGCGAAGATCGCAACCTCCAGGCTCGTAGCAGAGAACAAAAGGAAAAACTGAAGGATGACTTCGATCGGCTGGTGCTGCGATTCATATAATATGTATATGTATTGATCAGACGAGACTTCAGGGATAATAATAATTAGGAACGAGAATGAATAGTTTTTTTTATCTCTCTCTCTCTCTCTCTCTTAATAATTGAGAAATAATAATTAGGAACGAAAATAAATAGTTTTTTTCGTTCTCTCTCTCTCTCTCTCTCTTAATAATTGAGAAACATGCCTCGAGAAAGGTGGTCAATATAATACTCGACGGCTTGACGAAGAACTTAGACGCTTTAAATAGCACCGAACGAACCAATTTGATCAAATTTGCACAAACGATTTAATTGCCAAGATACTGTTGCGAAAACAATTTCCTTTTCAGTTTTTGAAATCTCTAACCGTTTTCGCTAAAAAAAATTATTGTTACTTTCTTGAGACAATCTTATAACTCAGAAATGATGTAAATCTGAAATTCGAGTGTGCTATTTACTCACGCTAACAAACTGATATCCAGCGCAGATATTGGTTATACCTGTATTGACGATCACGTTTACAGCAAAGTACCGAACAACGATCGTGAATTCGTTCACGGATCTAAATGACATTTTACAATTGATGAATATTCTTGATACTCTTTTTGATGCATGGAAATTATTTAATATCGGTTAATAATTATTATTATTATAATTTTCTGGTAGCTGTATTTATATTTCCATCAATTATCTTTCATACTGAGAAGACTAAAAGTCTAGCTTGATTGGATCAACTCACGCTATCAATTTCTGGTGTTTCACGATACATTCACGTAATTCCCTCGGATTACGTGCATTTTCAAAATCTTCAGCCAAGAGTTCGAATTGAATCCCGAAAAACCACAGTAGCAAGGCAATTTGAACGTCTAAAACAACCCCGGCGGCAATCTGGAAAGTTGTGACTGTATGTGCAAAGTATAGTATCGCTATGAGTGTTGGTGAGTCTCTCCATTCAAATGGATACTCAGCTTCGCCAGGCAAAGTCTGTGGCAAGAATATAGGTCCGCAAACAAAAGCACTTCCCGCAACGAAACACAAAATTTGAAAACTGGCGTAAAACCTTCCGCATCTGCCTATGCAGCGGTCCAGCAGTGCCTTCTCACGTGAGCCGGCTGTCTTCAAAAAAGACTCCAGATCCCCTATTGCAACCTGCAAAAAGACAGTCGCTCTTTGTATATCTAACGCTCTTTATTCTTCGCGATTCAGCGGCAGTAGCAGAGCGATGTTTCGAAAAAAATGATTCAAGATACCTCAATCATGTATAGTTGACGAGCTAATTTCGAAAATAAGCCTTACTTAAAATTGACCAAAGTGAGTGTTTATCTCTATCTCGTCTCTATCAAGCGATAGAATTTACCTGCAGTCGTGATTGCTGACTCTTGCTGATGATTACTTTGGCCATTGTGACAACCATGAGGAGGCCTTCCGCAAAATCTTTTGTTAATGTCGCAGCATCACCCGACACCATCAAAGCATGCATGGTTGATGCTGGGATAGCTATTCCCAGGAAAAATACAGATACACACCACGCTACATCGTGAAGAATCATACGTTTCCTGGTTGCATTCAACGGCGGCGGCCAGCATGCAATTACTTGCATCCAAATTTTCAGAGAAAGAACCAATGCTTCTGGCGTTATTTTAAACTTCATATTGAACTTAAGGCTCTCGGTTTGAAGAAAAGCCTATGCAAGGATGGTTTCACCAATATCACACGATAATTTATAACGTAAAAAAAAGTGACCTGATCTTAGTGCGTGCAACGTACCTAAATCAATTCTAATGACATCCAGATATCTGATGGTTTTTGGTTTCTTTGAAAAAAATTCAAACTTCCTCGATTGATGATGGATGTCAGTAGAAAGAATCGTTCACGGCGTTTTCTTCTTTATTTCTAATTACATGATTTTTTTATTAGAGCATAAATTAGACCGAGATTTTGATGAAATTATCTACGTAGTTGGATGTTACCCTTAAAACCCACTCGAATGTTCTTCTTCTGTACACCGCTTGCGGTGCGAGAACACAGAGTTCGATGGATGATTAGTAACTGTCCAAACACTACTGCGCGATAGAATAATATCCGACTTCGTGCAGAGCAGAATCGATTAGCATGCTAATTTTATAGTATTTCGTACAGCTAAGAATATCGAGCATAGAGCAACACTTAAGTATACGAAGACTTCAAGGCCTTACGTTGCAAATTAAGCGGATGTTACAGAACGAAGTACCTCTGCTTATAGATGTTTAAGTATAGTTTACGATAAAAAATGACACTCATTTTCTATTTTAGGTACTGAAATCGTATAGAGTGGTGAGCACTTTGGCCAAAATTAGATTAAAATTACACTTTCCAGTTCTGTAGTACCAAATTGTTTCTTTCATTTGATGAGTGCCCAACCGTTCAATACGCTACAATACTCTCTGAAGAAAGATCACACAGCTTAGCTAACCTATTCGGTCTAAACTATAAAATATTCTTCGAATATTGCTACTGAATTTTTTATAAATTATGGGAAGGATTGGGTATTTGGAAATGAATTAAACTCAGCTTTAATTTGCTGGTGAACATGTTATATTCTGTATAATTATAGTGGGTACTGGTATACTTCTTCCGTGCTGTATCATTTATTTTTAGCTTAAATAGATTTGAGATTATACAATCGCTGGACCAATAGACTCCGTACTTCTATAATGTGTTCCAAAACAGATGGAACTATTGTGTGAAATTAAGACTTCTCGTCGACTGGCATTGAGACATCTATCGAGAAATCGTACTTACAAGTCACGAAGTCGTGGAATGATATTGTTTTACAGCGTCGAATCTATTAATGATGACGAAATAGTGATCATCGCATTGCTACATGCCTCTCTCGGAGAAGCCTTGAAAGTACGCCAGGATTGAAGAAAGATAGGAATTGAGGAAAAAGTGACGATTAATCGGCATGTACATAAGTAATGCATGAAAATATTTATCTGTAAACTA
Organism: Rhogogaster chlorosoma; assembly: GCA_944452935.1. NCBI lineage: Eukaryota > Metazoa > Arthropoda > Insecta > Hymenoptera > Tenthredinidae > Rhogogaster > Rhogogaster chlorosoma. Next base: position 29,488,589 of record OX101797.1, read on the forward strand.
AACTAATCCAGACGACTTTCTGACTTCGTGTAGTTTTTCCTCTGACTCACTAATAAATAATAGAATGTTGGGGAAGTAACAAATGGTACGCGCAATACCCATAACTCTTTCACACGGTTGCATTAATAATGCATTGAACAATGCTACCGATCGTCAAGAAATGGGTCAATGGCTGAGCTATTAAGTGAATAAAAAAAAAACTCTTTTCAAACAAACATCACAGCTAGTCTTTATAATTACGAAAGGCTGATTGCTACTTGTGTGGGGAAAATAATCGTTCGGATCTTGAGACTTATATTGTGCTTACTACTTATTACAAGCAATTGCATGGTCAGCGGTGAACTGAACTTTCAATAAACTATGAAGCCTTTCGTACGATAAAACACATATTGCTTATGATTATAAACTTAGACAAGAACCCACATCACTGAGTGTACCCGGACGTTAATTTTTGAACACCCTCTAGCTCTACTCAGATTATAGATCCTTTTTGCAATCCATGAATTTCATTGACTCGATAGATGATTAGAAACTAATCTTTCCAATATGCGTTGCATGTTGTATCGTACAATTTCATCGAACGTCATAAGAAGTCAGAATGATTTTGCGGTGTCTGTATTCTACTTGTATCTGCTTTGGTCGCGTGATTATTGAACACTACTTCCGTGCCACATGATTATGACAAGCTGATTACAGAGTTATAGAATTATAATATAATAAATACAATGTTCTTTAGTCGATAATCGGGCATCTATCCAAAAACGGCTCGTAGAGTTGTGAAGTAGGAAAATGAAGTCGTCAAATACTGCAAGATTTATTATCGGTTAGAAGTCAGACACAAATCATGTTTCCTTGCACCTACATGTGTCCTTTGAACGTTATCGAAATTTTTGTCAATCTACCAATCATGATATTGATTGATGAATCACAGCTACTCCTCAAATTTAAATTTGCGACAATTCTCGACATACACTTTTAATCCAGCACCACATGCATCTTTGATAAAGAAAATGATAACACTATAGCCTACCTTTCCATAAAAGTCCAAGTTCAGTCGTGGCAGTATACCATTAATCGCTACCACTATTGGTCTTTGTGATCTTAGAATCACGAGTTGAATTCCATCCGTTACTTCTCGAGACTCGCCAACCCAGGGTGCACCGTAGGCAGCCCAAGAGATGCTTTCACTCTGTGAGCAGGTTAATGAATTTTCAAAATTACCTGCTCTTATTGCCAAGTAAAAATATAATGTTCTGTGATTCCATTAACCACGTGAAAATAAAACTTTCTCAGTAAACCTACAGCGGTCAGTAAATCGTCTGCAGGCCACGCGTAGATCGCAACCTCCAGGCTTGTCACACAGAACAAGAGGGCAAATTGAAGAACGACTTCGACCGGCTGGTGCTGCGTTTGATATAATATAAATGTATATTATTATGTATAGGTGGTCCGTATTTTGGGTATTTTCACATTTTCATGCTACCAGAGCTTCCATATGGTTCGAAATAAGTTGAAAAAAATTTCTCCAAGTTTCAAGTCTCTATCGCAATTTTAACTCTCGCTGCAAAGCGATGTAAGTTTCTAGATCTAAATAACATAATATGGGGTTTTCGGCATTGAACGATCAATTTTTTTATTCCGGCCAAACTATTCGTTCAAAAAAAGTAAAACTATGTAATAATTGTATTTCAGAAATGATATGAATCGGAAAATGTCTCTGTACCCATAATTGTAGCGAGTGTTGTATTTACTTACACTGACGAACTGGTATCCAGCGCAGATATTGGTCACACCTGTATTGACGACCACGTTTATAGCAAAGTACCGAACAGCGATCGTGATTTTGTTCACGGATCTGAAGAAGATTTTTCGATAAATGGATGTTCTCGATACCCTTTTCGACGTATGAATACTATTTATAATTTTCCTGTGACGGTATATATCTCCATTAATTGTCTAGCTTGATTGGATCAACTCACGTTATCAATTCCTGGTGCTTGGCAATACATGCACGTAAGTCCCTCGAACTACGTGCGTTCTTAAAATCTTCGGCCAAGAGTTCGAATTGGATCACAAAAAACCACAAAAGTATAGCAATTTGACTATCCAATACAGCTGCAGCGGCAATCTGGAAAACTGCGACTATATGTGTGAAGTATAGAATCGCTATGAGTGTCGGTGAGTCTCGCCATTCGAATGGATACTCGGCTTGACCAGGCAGAGGCTGTGGCAGGACTAAAGGTCCGCAACAAAAGGCAATGGCCGCAAGTATACATAAAATTTGCAACAAAATAAACGGTCTTCCACATTTTCCCACGTAGCGGTCCAGTATTGCCCTCTCGCGTGGGCTGGCTGTATTCAAAAATGTCTGCAGATCCGCGTGAACAATCTGCAAGAAGATAGTCGCTCGTCAAGTCCAAAGCTGTTCTTTACTGACTCGGCAGCAGTGGCAGATCGCAATTTTGAAGAAATAATTTGAAGAAAATTTGATGAAAATTTTGAAGAAAAAATAAGAAACAGATGAAATGGAGATAAATTTCCTAATTTCTATACTATTTTTCGATTTCTTCTGTGTCCAATTTACTTGGCGCGAGACTTTGCTGACAATGAGTCTCTTCGAAGAATACGCGATACATAAAACTGACCGGATCAAACACATCTTTTTCTGCGAAACCCATATTTTCACTTCACGTCAAATAGCAAATTTACATGCAATTATACCTATATGTATAAAATTTTCAGAGTACAATCATATGCGAAGGAAAATGATTATGTTGTCTACGACATTCTACGTCCTTTTAGGACCTTTCATCAACAAAATGCGAAGACGGCATGGAATTAGTCTTTAACTAGCAATATGATTTACCTGAAGTCGTGATTGCTGAGACTTGTGAATCAGCATTTTGACTATTGAAATAGTCGTGGAAATGCATTCCAACAAATGTCTTGTTACTGTCGCAGTATCACTCGGTCCCATGAAGGCATGCATCATTATTGCTGGGGTAGGTATTACTACAAAGAAGGCAGCAACACACCACGCTACGTTGTGAATAATCAGTTGTTTTCTCGTCGCATCCAACGGCGGCGGCCAGCATGCAATTAGTTGCATCCAAATTTTCACGGAAAATAACAGCGCTTCTGCCGTTATTTTAAACTTCATACTGAACTCAAGGCTCCCGACTTGAAGAGAGGCCTATGCATGGATGGATTGACCAATATCACACCATAATTTATACTATAAAAAAGTGATCTGATCCGAATGCTGCAACGTACTTAAATCTGTTCTAATGGTATTCAGAAATCTGATGTTTTTGGCTTCTCTAAAAATGCCCCGTTATTTAGCTCTTCAGTTCAAACTCCTTCAGTTGAGGACGGATATCAGTAGAAAGGATCGTTCTCTTTTATTTCAAATCACGTTATTTTTTATCAAAGTACACACTAGATCGCGATTTTATTGAAGAATTATCTGTGTAGATGTTACCGTCAAGGCCTGCTCAAATGTTCTTCCTTCGTATAATGACGATCAGTTGCGGCGAGGGAACGCAGGGTTCGCTGGATGATTAGTCACTGTCCAAACACTACTGCGCGAAAGAACAATATGCGTCTTCCTGCAGTGCAGAATCGATTTTTATGTTGTTCTATAGTCTTTTGTACAGTTAAGAAAATCGTGCATAGATTAACACCCCACGATAACTTCAAAGCCTTACTTTGCAAATTCAGAAAACGTGTGCAAATGGAGCACGACTTCGAATATGTTTAATTATTGTTCCTGATAAGCAAAAATTATAGCCGATTTCTGAATATGAATTCCAAATCGGTAAGCAGAGCACTTCGGCCAATGAGCTAGAATTGGCGGAAATGAACGGTTTACTAAGCTACTGGTAGATTAATGATATTTAAAAGCTAATTGAATCCATTATATTGTTTGTGGGGAGACCAGGTGAAGGATTAGGTACTTGGAAATGAATTGAACTCCTCTTTAATTTGGTGGTGAGCATTTTATTTTGTATAATTACGGTGGGTACTGGTATACTTTTTTCGTGCTGCATCATATATTTTTAGCTCGAAGAGATTCGGGGTTATACAATCGCTGTACCAATAAACTTCTTAATTCTATGATATATTCCAGATTAGCTGAAACTGTTGTATATAACTGGCAACCCTCGTCGATAGGCAACAACGCGGCTGACGAACAATCGCTATTACAAATTCACCAAGTCCTAGGCTGATATTGTTTCACGCTGAAACATTTATCAACGATTCAAAATTACCTATTTTCAAAAATATATAAATTTAACCAAAATATAATACAAACGAAATGATAAGGGTACACATACAGCAAAACCTCCAACATTGATGTAACGAAGCGATTGAGGGAAGAGTGACAATTTATCGTCAATAATCGATACCGTACGTATATACATATGTATGTATGAATATATTTATTGATATACGATTCGATCCACATGTTAAATTCATTTTTTGACTAAGCAATCGAAGTCTGCTTAGATCAGAATCGTGAATGTGTTTATGTAATTTTAGTTCTCACTATTTTTTGAAAAATTAATGAAAGTCTCTCAAAAATGTCGGTATGTTCGGGTATACAGATACTTTTTAGTAAAATATATTGCTATTCGTAGTAAATGACAATTCTATAATAAGTATTTTTAGAAAGCTCTATGTGCCTCAGCTTCGAAACTTAACTGCGGACGATTTCTACAAATCGTCCGATATCCCCGTCATTATGACTAATTTTTATTATGCAATAACGTTTTCTATAGATAGATATATTCAGAATCTTTCGGATACTCAGGAAAATGAATCGTTTCACACAGGCGTCTGATTGTGAGATGATTTCGAAAAATATCCTTTCACTGCGAATCAAGACGAATAAAATGGTCACTTACAGGCGAACGATCGGTCGTAGCAATTTGATGTAATAACGTCGAAATGATTGTGAATTATGGTTAGAAAATAACACGTTGGAATGAAAAAACTTTCTCAATTCTTATATTCTACTAAAAGTCTTATCGGACGTCAATCCGGTAATTTTCCACCGCTGATTACACGACAACAATTGAGCTTTCCCTTATAAGAATATGTAATTGAAACGAACTTATGTCAGTACTTTTAGCATGTAGAACTTTGGTCTCGAATTTGTTGCTAAAATCACGTGGAAAAAAAATTCAGTTCCTATGTTAACAAATGACAATTTTCCATCAATGTGTAGCAGAGACAATTGATATGGCAACGTAGTCTGGAGCAGCAGGATCGTCTTCGTTCACCGATTCAATTCATTCCATCCAAAATTCATTCGTCGATAAAGCAAAATTTTATCCCCGATTGATATTAGTTCTGCGGCAATAATCGGATGCCTGAATTCTTTGAGAAAGTAATTTGAGCTACTTACGCTAACATTTTTTGCAGCTTCTCGATACATTTATCAAATTTCCAAGAGCTGGTAGTCATCACTGAGTTCCAATCGAGAATTAGTCCAAGTTGTATTCCGGCGAACAACAGAAGCCCAAGGATATGCGCATGCATGAATTCTCCTGTGGTTGATGGGAAAGTAGCAAAAATTATTAAGAAGCGTATCCCAGCTTGAATTATTGGTGAGTCTTCCCAACCAGAAAAGTAATAAAAATTACTACGCAAAGGTTGTAACTGAAACATAGGCTCGCTACTGGCTGCAGTAACCATGAAAAGAGTTGCAGAAGATTCAAAGAAGCTGTACAATGATAGAAATTTGGGTTCGTAACGCTGTAGGATTTTCCTCCCACGTGAGCTGACGATTTTCAAAAACTTCATCACTCCTACGATCCAGATCTGTGAAAAAATATCGAAATTTAGAACCAGCCGTCAATTTCCTTGCAGTAAACTGAGGTTGAATCAGAAAGTATTTTCACAGCTTTTCAACTGGCCACGATATGGCAAGCCAAAATATTGTCGATTCTTAAAGAAAAAAAATGTGGATAGCCCTAATAACTATTTTACTCGAATCAGAACTTCATTACTGATTGATCCACAAAAAGAGAAAAAAATTGTATACAGCCACAGAGCAGTGTGCGTCTAATCCCATATATTTGTGAATTTGTGCGATGATCTATGCTCAATATAACGTGACGTACGGGTCAAAGGATATATTTACCTGTTGTCGTGAGTCTGGACATCCGAATGTGAGAATCTTGAATACCGAGATGAATATCGAGGCTATTTCCAGAAAGATGTCTGTCAATTTTTCTGCATCACCTTGTGCGTGAAAAGCACTAATAAATAAATCCGTGAACCCACGTGCTGAGAAGCAGAAAGTGATCATCGACAATGTGTCAGATTGAATAAGATCAGCAGTGGTCGCATTCAGCAGGAGTGACCAACAAAATATGAATCGTACACTAAATTTAATGGACGGTAGACCAAATTCCAAAGTAACTTTGAACTCCATTTGTAATTCGAATCAGAAATCAAGATAGTTTTCCAGTGGCGCGAAGAATTGCATATGACTACTCGATGGTCTGCTACAGTCGCGGGGAAACGAAGACTTTGAAGGACGATGAACGACTGCCCAAAGACTTCTGCGCGAAATAGCAATATGCGGTTTCCTAGGAAGCAGAATCGATTTATAAGCTATTTCGTAGTGATTTGCACAGGAAAGAATAGCCTGCATATAGCTTTGCGCTTTTTCCGGCCCTTCAAAGTTGCTGCTGGTAATAGAACAAAAATTTCCCTACGAATAAGCCATTGTATACATGAAACCATGCATACAATTTTTCTTTCCACTTCTCGTCGTGAAGCTCTCTGAAAAATCATCTTCAGTCTGTAATGGTGTCATATAAACTCTGTAATTTATCCATGGGCTGAAACTCCGAGGGAAGTTCACCCATCATGGTATCAGCATCTGCGTACCTACATACAACGTTCCAGAGCTTTTTTTTCGTATTTGACGAATTCGTCTTCACAGATTCATACAAGTTCTCCAGATTAGTCTGTGTAGGCAGTCTGATACCGGACAGGCTAAACCTGATCGTAACTTAAAATCATGTTATCCATCTTCACTCAAGCCCTCGACTAGACAGAAACACTTGTCTCACTTGAGCAGAAAAAACATATTCCATCATTTGACGTGAAAAATGAAAAATAAACTAGCATTCAAAAAGGTGCATGTAATCGACCATGTGTTGCATGGATGTTAGGAGGATATTCATAGTTGATGAGTCACAGATGTGTGACGTATGTTCGTCCAAGAAAATTATCTAATTCACTTAAAGTCACGAACTTTGAAACCTGCAGACGATCATCTTAATCATCATGACGTCCAGTGAATTATGTAGGTTTTTAACTAACTAAGCCCTATAGTTATGCCAAAGAACTAGATTCTTTCCAGAAATTTGACGCTTTTATTTCTTAGATCCCTGGATCAACGTCACATCTTTAATTCGTTCCAAAAGACGAGAGATCAGCTATGGAGAAATCCGGTGAAAACCCAACTCAACAACGTCACAAACGCGATAAATCCTAGCTGAGGAGATCACGATTCAGGCTATAGCGAATCCTTATAGTTCTTGACTTGGTGTTGGCTTGAGCTATAAGCAGAGCCTGTATAATGGGGTAATTACCCATTTGAGTCATAATACTATACCTGTCCCCGCCACCAATCTAATTACAAGGCAGTAGTCACAGCCGTCTTGAAAACTTAATAGACTCGGAAACACATAACGCCGTTTAATGGAGGGTGATCCCACGTGAAATTGCTCAGTGCGCACTGAGTGCATTTTCCTTAGTAAATCCATAGTTCAATTAGTTAAGTACTTGGGAAGGCGGACTCGTCGCATTATTCATGTAATACTATTCTCAGTTATACGAATTAATATGTGGGACTTACTGATCTACAGATGTCAGTGCTGGCAGGACACCAGATTCAATTACCTCTATCAAGACTAGCCGGCTACATTGAAAAATCACGATGCTCTTTTACAGTTGGTCAGTAATACAAAATCACCAACGAAATGAAACGTACTAAAAAATTATTTTTTTCGATCCATTTCAGTCAGCCTACTGAAGGGAACCGAACGCCCTTTACGAAAAACATTTCAATCAGATTTCCCATCTTCGCAGAGTCCAGTATTGCATCTGAATTCTTATTTCGTCCTTCGTGCATGGAGGAAATATTACCCTACGATCTTTGTGGTGTGAAAAATGCACGTATAATATTTTGAGATGGATTCTCAGCTAATCGTTTCGACATACATAATCATGTCATCCGTACGCGATTACACGACCATAATGGCCATGGTAATTGAAGGAGATTTACATTCTAGGGATAATCATAAAAATCAATCAGACCGAATTAATAGATTGACGTCGATGTCTAATAGGAAACTGTGTGTAAAACTAACTAACTTCTATCGTACAGATATTTATTATGCACCCAAAAGCTTGATCAGTGAACGAGATATTCGAAAATAATCATTTGGTTTGTAGCTTATAGGTAAATTATTCCAATATTGCTAAGCTCTACTACTTATCCTATTTTCGATGCAGAGTTGTCAACGATATACCTTATGCAATCATGTAATAAGTTTAGCAGGTCGGAACATTACGTGAAAAAATGACTTGACTTTGACCGATCTCATCTATCCAACGACTGCCTGCAATGTTGTGAAGTAGGAAAACGATGTCGTGAGATACTGAAAAATTGAATAATAATTAGTCAGGAATTGATTATTTTCAATTCTAAACACAAAGCTGCAACATTATTTTACCAGCATGCAAACAAATAAGGCCTCGATCATTTATTCATAGAGATTCTAACTGTCACGTAGATTATGTGAACATTTGAAGAATTAATACGAAGAAGAAAAAAACTTCAATCAGGTAGAAAGTAAGTGCAATTTTACTTTTCCATAGAAGTCTAAGTTCAGTTCCGGTAGAAGACCGCCGATAGTCATAACTAAAGGCCTCTGTGCTCTCAGCATCACGATCTGAATGCTTTTCAACATCTCCGGTGATTTCCCGATCCAATGCGAGCTGTAGACGGCATAAGCGATATTTTCGCTCTACGACAAAACATACAAGAGTGATACCACCTAATGATTGAAGAAGCATCGATTTCGCGAATTCAACAAAACCATTAACTTACAGCAACCATCAAATTGTCCGCAGGCCAGGCATACATGAGAACTTCCATGCTCATGACGGACAACATGAAGAAGAACTGGGCGAGGACTGCTAGAGGCTGGTGCTACGCCCATCGCGATACATTTATCGAATTAGCCGCAACTAATGAAATTTAGCAATCAAATTTCGACGGTCGAATTCAAACCTCCGTGAAAAGAACGATATAATGTCTTTATCAATATACGTGGAAAAAAGATGTGCCAGCAAGAATTTTTGCTAAACTTGCAACGGACTTGTGATTTTAGCAAACCGATTTTCCTGAACTTGCCGAATTTTAAATACAGCTGGGAGAAATTCTCGATACCGATATATCAAGCGATCTATTCGCTGGTCCATAGAATCCTTTCGTATGCCTAATGCTGTATGGGAATGTTGGAGAACAAGTCTTTTCACACAAGCAAAATATTTTTGCACGCCACAGATTCAGCATCTATCTTATTCAATGCTTTTGATAGAGACATTTTTCGCATCAAATAATCCAGTCATCGCCCATGTGTGGAATCGAACGCACCAGGTAGGTAGATAGGTACTTGAATTTGACCGCGAAAATGTTGATGCAATCATAGCTTCATACTCACATGAACAAACTGATATCCAGTGCATATATTACCAAGGGTTGTGATGGCAGTTACCACAAGTACAATGTAGCGAACAGTAGAAATCACTTCACCCGTGGATCTAGGATTTATTAAACAACAAATCGATTGACTTTGTTCTGAATTCGATAGAAAAAAGAAGCTGGGATCCGGTCAACTCACGCCAGTAACATCTGGTGCTTTTCAACACACTTGTTGAAGTCCGATAAACTGGCAACCATCGTAAACTCTTCGGCCAAAAGCTCGAATCGTATTCCAGAAAACCACAAAAGCAGAGCGACTTCGACGTCAACGATTACAGCTGACACAGCTTGAAAACCAACCCAAACTTCGATGATATAAATAAATGTTACACGTATCGGCGCATTCTCTATTGAAAACGGAAATTCCAAATCTGCCGGAAGAGGCTGCGGCAATATGAGAGGCGCGCTGCAGAAAGAGGCCCATGTCGCGATAGCTAAAATCCCAACGGAGGTGTACAGTGGTCCGCACCTATCCATGTGACGTTCCAAAATTTCCCTTTCGCGTGGATCCGCTGCCTTCATGAACTCGTACAGTTCCGCGAAATAAATCTGCAACAGGAATGAAAGCTTTCGGGGCTTTTTCGTGGCTGTTTTTGTCAGGGCCAACGGTATTTGCCTGAAAAGACTGTTCTGCTGATCTTTAACCCTATGAAAAAAGGTCTTGGGGTGATTAGCGCGATTAGTAATTCGTTGGGAAAACGAAAAAATAAATAATTTATAATACAATTCACCTGAAATTTTTCGCGGTTGTACCTGCACATGAACATTTTTATCATCGCGAATGACAAGGCGATCAATATGGACAAAGTTTGGGTCGCTCTCGAGACGTCGTTATGTGATTCGCGGATGGTCATCACTAGCGGAATGAGCATAATGCCCGGCAAAAAGGCAGCTGATAACAACAATACGTCTCGAATTATCAAATCCGACTTAGATGCGCTTAGAGGTGGCGGCCAGCACACAATTGGATTGACAAATAATTTGACGCAACGTATCGCGCTCTCCGGAGACACCTTAAACTTCATCGCGTGTCAAATATCACTCGAATCAAAGGGCTTCGGTCGAATGTGTGTAGAAAGTATCTTCTTGCAATCACGAAGAACCACCTGCGGCTTCTCGAGGGTTTATGGCACCGAAACATACGGTGTGCTTGACAACGTCAGACTGCTCGGAAACTGCTGCGCAAAATGACAAGATGCGGTTTCTCACAAAGCGAGATCGATTTATACAGGCTCTTCCAAAACGCTATTTCGAGTGAGGAATACCATGCACGACATTCTGATATCCATACTGGCGTGGGATGTATAGATTTTGAGGAAATATGGATATATTTCTCGAAATACATCTTGATTAATTGATAGTACAATTGATTGCAAATCATTGGTGGGGGTCGGGCGTACCATTGATCGCAGGTCGTGTGTGTAAGCCGAAAAATTGAAATGTCGGTACGTCAGATAACAGGCATTCGAGTCGTCACTATATTTGAGCTTTGTATAAGAAATTGTTATTTTGAGTTTTTCTGCTGTTTTGAATTTTGTGTTATTACAAAGGGGTAGGTAAGGTATCCCCTCTTTATTGTCTTGGAGAGTTTACCTTGTCAGAGTCGAGGTGTGATGAGATCACTTTTATATAGCGCTCGGAACTGGCATCACCTACCTACTGCTATTATATTGCGAATAAACCGAATCACTTGATACTTCTGACTTCGTCATTTCGCTCGCGAGATACCCGCACTCCTATTATCCATCGTCGAAACCCTGCAAGACCACGGGGTCATGGGTGAGCCACATCATCACCCCGTGTACCCTCCTAACCCAGGATCCCAGGGTTCCCCGACAAATATAAGTATTGAACCATTTTTGGAATCGCTATGAGCTTAAATTGAGAATGAGAAAAAGCGGGGCGTTTGCGGTACCTCGCAGTGGCAGCTAAAGGTTAAAAGAATTCGTCATTATACGTCTGGATGTCTGTCATGTGAACCTTTGACATCGCTTCAATGAATAGGATTATAGAATCTTGGTCTACGGTCGTAGGTCTAATTTCAACATTCATATTTGCAGCACTGATGAAATGTACACCAACCAACATATATGAATTGCAATAAAACGTCCAGGATATGACTATAAGTTTCGTATTCAAATAAATGAAATTTTTTGAAAAAAGTCATTCAGAGGATTTTGTGATGATATGCAACTGGGTTTATAATAACCCATAAGCTTGCGAATAGCCGCATTCTCGAAATTGTCGAGATGTACGTGTGTAACACTAAGCTTCCAACTTCTATCTGACAAGAAATAGACTTTTATGACTTTCATCGTGAAAAGGTCGACTTTACGTTTACCTAATCATAAGAAATGAACTTTTCGTACTTCGTGAAAATGAAAAAAGGGACCGTTCAGGATCAATCTAGATGAAAAAAATTTAAGTATAGGGAAACGTCGCAAAGAATTTTAAGACGATGTTATACTCTATATGAATTAAACAAACAACGACGTATAACTTTACCAATTTTATTGCAGATTATTTAGATCTGTACATTCAAGTCAATAATTCGTAACGGGTAAACATTTTAATTAGTCCACGAATGACTCTGAATGAATAAATATTAATCAGCATGCAGTATTATAGAAAGAGAATAATTTCCGGTACATTTTGCATTTTCAGATATCAACTACTTCTACTTCTACGGTACATTCCAAAAATTGAATCATCTTCTCAATCGATGCCTCGTCCAACTTTCGAGAAGAATTTCCAGCAATTTTTGCCGATTTAGTATCAGATTCGAATTCTCATGACTTCGGTAGGAACTTATTTGAGGGAATAAGACTCACAAGGTATTTTCTACATGAAAAATTCTGATTCTTCTGCACATGCATAGAGATAGATCTTCGAGAAATGCCAAAAGAGTAAATTCAACGGAAAAAAAAACTGTTTTTCTCCATGTTCCGCAAACTTAGAAATTATTTTAACGACTTTATCAGAAAGCTGAGGATTTTTACCTAAGAATCTCAACAATACTGTGTTATGGCGATAGATACTCGACAACCCGTCCATCTCTCATAAATGATTTTACGCCAATATCATTCTCGACTTTTGAGTTAAAGGTGAGTAAATCTAGTCTTTACCTTATTCTTCAGCAATAAGTTCTTTATTTTTGATTTATATTCGATAACGATGACAAATTCAACTTAAAGGTTATGCGTAGATCACTAAAGTTACACTTCTTGCTCTAGGTGTTTCTCTACTTCAAGGTAATCTGCATTTGACTTATCTTCACTTAATAGTCACTAAACAGAACATTCCCATATGAGGCAACTGATCTTCTCCATCAATCAATAAATTTGTGAAGTATGTTTGTGAAAAGTGTGCAGTGCCTTGATCGTTAACTATATCGTCGGCTGGGAGGAAGAAAGTGTGGTTCGGGCTTCGGTGTGAAAGAGGTATTGTTCCGGCTTCTATTTGAAGAAGGTGATGTTGCAGGAGCAATTCTTTTTTTTTTCATAATTTTAAGGTGGCGTAAGCACTCAGATAAATGGTCTGAGCTCAATATCCAATTATTTCAAAGTTCAATCATTAATTATATTTCAAGACAGCGTAGATGACGTAACGTCCTCCTGATGTCTGATTCTTCCTTAAGGTTTCCCTAATTGATAGCCATAGCTCGTAGCGTTGTGAGGTATGAAAAACTAGTAGACATGGCCTGAAACAGTCAAGATTGAATACTCATTAGGCGCTATCATAACAGTATGGTGAAATTTATGAACTGAAAGTGCATAGTAATGAGTAATGTCAGTATAAACGTACAGATCCGTAAAGTTCAAGCGACAAGGCAGGAAGTACGCCATTGACAGCGATGACCGACGGTATTCGAGATCTTTGCATAATGATGATCAGGTTTGTTACCATCTTAGGTGATTTACCGATCCAATCACAACCGAAAGCTGCATTTTTAATCCTTTCACTCTGTACAAAAAAAAAGTGAAGAAGAAACGGTATACATACATACTAGTATTCAAAGTCTTAACTTTTAAAGACTGTGTCGAATACCATGTTCATTAAATTGTCTGCTGGCCAGGTGAACAGAAAAAGTTCCATCGCGGAGACGATGTAAAAGCAAAGAAACTTTGCCACTGAAAATGCCGACGGTTTCTGCATTTCCATTCCACGTGAAAAAAATAATCTAACGTTTAATTTACCTAATTAATTAATTATTGTTTGTTCTGTCTATACAGATAGTTGTGATAAATGTTGATCTTACGCTCAGAAGTACGAAGCCTCCTAGGGTGACGGCGAATATAGCAATAATTGTCACTTCAAGTGCGATGATACGAATAGGGACCTTCAATCTTTCGACGTACCTGAAAACCGAACACAAATATTGTCTCAGATTTCTGTCTTCCTCGAACATGATATTAAAACATGATCAATGGAGAAAAAGAATGAAGTAAAAATTGATCTTACTCTAACAATTCTTGATGTATCCGAATGCAACGTATCACGTCATCAGCATTAGTTGCTCGTTCAAGTTCGTTAGACAGTATTTCAAACCTGATGCCAATGTACCACAGCAGAATCGCGAACACAAAGTCGAGTATCGCCATGCACCCGGCTTGGATAGCAAGAAGGCAATGCGAAATATACAGGATTGCCCAAATCCAAAACGGCTCCAGGGAAAATGGGTATGCAGTGTCTCCCGGAAGAGATTGTTCTAGCACCGTGGGACCAAGAATGTATACCACTGGACCAACAATGGCAAGGATGAAGACGATGGTATGAGAAAATAAGCATTTGTCGACGTAGAATTGAATCAATTTCATTTCATCGCTGGTAGCTTGTTTCAGAAACATCTTCATCTCAGCTAACAAACTCTGAATAAAAACATTTACAATCAAGATACGTGTTAAGCCATTGAGGACTTATCGCTAACCGCTAATGGAGTAAAGACTCTTGAAAATAATTATTTTCCCAAAAAATGACCACTTTGAATCAAGAGGATGGGCGATTGTACCATGTTTCCAAAAATCCCATGAAAATACCTGGATCTACATTATGAATTTATTTTATGAAGATGGATTCAATACCTCCAGATAAAACTAATAATCTTTCATAAGTATACGTAGAGTCTTTGTGAGTATAAAATGTGAAAATTATCAAAAGTATATTCGACAGGTTTGAAATTATGCAGAGAGCATTTTATTCGTATGATTAGAAGCACTGTCGTCTACCACAGTGCGATGTTAAATTGTGTAAAGATGGGAGTGTTCTCATTCGATCACCATCTTGAACTTCAGGGTGTAATTAATTGCTTTTTATTCTTTATTCATCTCCGTAACCGTGAGGCGGGCAAAAATTTTGTTCAGAGCATTTTTGTAGCTGATACAATACAAATAACGATGCAAAGTATTATAGATAATTGCATCAACTACAAAAATGCTATTCGCAAAACTTTTGTCGGCCTCGCGGTTTCGGGGAAAAATCAAGAAACTGATTACACCCTTGATTTCAAGATGACTGCCGAATGACAACAGCCTCAACCCCAAAAACTGAGTTTTACACTCACGGTCGACCCCTGTACGAAACCCAATTAAAAAATCGCTGCCTATCCAAAAGGCACAGTCGTCGCTTTATTTAACACACGAATTGACTGAACTATACTTTTCTCGTACAGTAATTATTTCAATAGTCTAATTTTGTCTAAAATTCGAACACACGGTCGATGCAGTGCGTTTCCAAACTTTGTACACAGCATCGACTTCAAACCCTCAGCAATCATCGATGATATCATAATTCACATCTTACCTCAATATGGCTTGATTCGATTTTACAGATTATCATTTTTGCTACCGTTGATGATAGGGCAACCACTTCTGCCAAACATCTAACAACGGTATCGGCGTCGTGACTGTTCTCGTAAATATTGTAAAACCACCCTAAACTAGACACTAAAAGATTGACCATCGCAAACCACCAATACAGACTGTGGCACAAGATATTTGAAGGACTGGCGTCGGGTGGTAAAGGCCAGGAAGCGATCGGAGCAATTGCGTATTTGATTACGATAAGCACAGTATTCAACGTCACGCGGAACTTCATTGAAATTTTATTCAATCTTGGTTTTCATTGACAAATTCAACCTCTCGGATCCGATGAGGGGTCAGCAGTTGCGAACTCCTACTGAAGATTGAAAAGGACTGCAGAACTTGAGGCGCGGCAATAATTCTACTCACTGTTTCGAGTTTTGAAGAGGAATGACGGAGTTGCCTTTCGTGCTAGGTACAATCGATATACAGGATCTTTCATAGTTGACAATCTAATGATTGAGCCTAAGAATAGCTCGGGGATTACATGATTCCGATTGGCTGATGCCAGCCTGCGAAAGGGAGGTTCCTACATCTAACTTTTATTTCGATGATGGCTACAACCAATGCGGAAGAACTTTGTGACTTAAGCTTTCCACACGTTTCAAAACTCTCAAGTCCGACGCGTCTTCAATTTGCATATTTTGTCTTTCAGAGAATTCCCGATCAGTTCGATACCTCATGAATGTCGAAAAGCAGCTAAAGCTGTATGATTCCGAAAACACAGCTCTTAGTTATGTGGTCGTTGATATGTAAAGCCGTAAGTCTCCAAGCAATGCTTGTCTTTTGGACCAGAATTGACAAAATAGTTACCAGCAAAACTTTTATTATTCAAAGCACTCGTACAATTAAGCTACACGTACAGAGATTCAGGTGAATAAGCAGCTCCTAGGTCTGACTAGCACATTGGGAATAGCTTCTTATGTTGCGTTCAGCCAACAACGATCATTGTACATTTGGACGTTACTACTGACTTGACTTGGTTGATCAAGATCTTCACTATCATCTGTAACGATCATGATGGAAGGAAGGAAAATTTGCACCATTGACAAATTTCCTCCTTATCTAAAAATACCATCCATCCGAACTGTGGCGATATGCCTTCGGGCTTGCAACATTATTCGTTAGGTATGATCACAAATGGTTTTATAGCTCGATAATAATACGATATTTAAGTGTTTGTAATCTAGTTAGCCTACAATTGGTATTTTCTAGAACTGACTCAAGACCTCAAGATCAAATGAGTACGTTCATCTAGTCAGATGTCTTCCAATACGGTTGTGTTCGGAAAGAAACTAGCGAAGACTGATCGTTGGCTGCGTCCAAATTCATACCGAAGCTGGATACATCATTTTCGACAATAGATGCTGAGTTTTGTGTGAGGCGTTCCATGCTGAATCAGCCAACCTGTGAGTCTGACCATTTTGCATTTTTTTCATATTTTATTGTATGATAGTTGTCACATAAAAGACGACCGATAAGGTCGAGCTTTTTTTTTTTTTGTAATTATTCGAGTAACTACATGGAGTTACACAAGAATCTTGCATTCTTTCTCAGGCTTTGAAAAATTTGCACATTTCATTGTAACGGAGAACGATAATTCCCAGATTAGAACGAAAGTGCGGGATTCCGTTTTTCTATTTCTTACAAAAGGATTTTGAAACTTTATTTCAACAGTTCTAACATGGAAAAATTATAATCAAGAATATATCGCAAGCATCAAGTTCTGAAATCATTTTCACACGCTGGATATGGCCTACTTGTATTGTCATATGGAAAAATACTTTACGCACCCGGATAATTGCTGGCAATTTGCATGTGAAATGTAGACCATTTACGGTCTAGAGTCACAATACAGAACTAATTTTCTTAAGTGACCCATGTGAATCAATATAGTGTGTAAACCGTAAATACGTTCCAGATCTGCGTACATGTACACCTATTAGAATTACCCCACAAGCGTAACACAGTCCTATAGAAGATTTCAGAGGACTTGGAATTGTAGGCAGTCAGCGAATCATGACAGAATCAAACATAATGCATGCTTTTGCGTGGTAACCTTTCTGATAGAATGGATCCATACTCTCTAAACATAAAATAGTGATTTTTCACTAATTGGAAGTGCATGTTCACTATTTGTTAAAGCTAAAACCGAGCCACGCAGAATAAGTGAATATTCACAATATGAATTAGTGAATACGAAAATCACCCTAATTTGACAAGTGACTATGCAATTATTACTTAAGAAATTTCACTAATTTACAGTTAAAAATATTAATTTTAAGTGAATACAGCTTCACTTACGCAATTAGTGAAATTTTCACTAATTCATGTTTAGAGAGTACTTAAACGAATTCTTCGAAACGGCCGCAATGAAACCCCTTTTTCATCCTGTAAGCTTACGGGGACTGTTTTTTTCTTTGGGGGATCCGGTGTGCTCCATGTTCCCGTATGTGTAGCGGAAATAGCGTTTCTCAATTTTCTCATGGCAGACCGTCAACTATATCTGTGCATAGATCTCAAATAAACGTATGCGTACCTACTTCATCTAGAGATAGCTGAGCAAATTTCGGCTATATTATAGCTGGAATCTGGAAAAGTCATGGGATCTTAGATTCCGGAAAGCCTGACAGGTTCCCATGATACGGTTGAAAAATCTGGTGCAACTGGATGCATAATATTTTTTCGCATTACAAGCTCTAGGTAGAAGGGCCTTTGAGCGATGTGACGTTTCAGGTATTTAATGGGCAGAGTATTTCTGATAGCATTGCACGAATGCATAACTCATACACCTCGCTGTAAGATAATTGCCCTACATTTACGTGGGAATTGCCGCGTATATTATTTTCTATTTTCACACTATCTGGAAAATCCGATCCGATTAGAACTCCACAAGGGTTTCTACTCATTAAATTAGGATATAAGTCTAAGAATTACATAACTGGTAATTTAATTGAATAAAAAAATTAACTGTACCGAATTCTGTTATCACAGGTATGCCTTGTCTTCGTGCGTAGGATATCCACTCAAGTATTCCAAACACATGTATGCCTACACAGCAAGGATTATTAAAGAGGGTACAAAACCTTCTGTAGCGTGTCGAATATAAATGCAATATTGGCAGACGGGTGTTGCGATAGCACCATGTCCACGCATAATCAGTGAAAATCAAAAAGTCATAACCCGTTATATTAGATAATTCCCCTGCATTCACGTGACAATTGCGCAGGCTTTTGGCTCGTATTCACCCTGGAACCAAGATGTATATTCGAAAGTTTTATTTTCGTTTTTATTATTATACAGTGTCTGTTCTGTTATCGAATTTGATCACAGAAATTACTATGTGTTACAATACCCTGCGGGGTGTATAGAAACATTACAATTAACAATTTGACTGCTAATAGTAAGCATGTAGCGCAGATATATCAATTCATAGCTCAATATGACAATGATGTATCTTGATGCTGAGAGTGAGTTAAACTACGTTCTATCACTACCCCTACGTAGAATTTTTTAACATTGCCTATACAATTTCGAATCGTTTAACATCGTTTAGCCTTGATGATCTAGCGATGAGGTTTTAAGTCCGAAAAGACACTCCCTTCCCGATGGTCGGTCACCCCTTGCACTGTCTTTAGTCCCCTGCAGTCATTGCCCGGAGGGTTGTAAGGTATGAAAAAGCAGCTGCCATAGTCTGAAAACATCAAGTTCAAAGATTGATCAGATATCTGAGCAG
This sequence comes from Rhogogaster chlorosoma, assembly GCA_944452935.1. Classification (NCBI taxonomy): domain Eukaryota; kingdom Metazoa; phylum Arthropoda; class Insecta; order Hymenoptera; family Tenthredinidae; genus Rhogogaster; species Rhogogaster chlorosoma. The sequence continues at coordinate 29,507,976 of OX101797.1, forward strand.
GTAACAGCGCAATGCACACAGACTTAACAATAGCACGTACCGATCCGTAAAACTCAAGAGACAAGACCGGAAGAAAGCCATCGACAGAAATGATCATTGGATTTTTACAGCGTTGGATAACGATCATTAGGTTTTTCAGCATTTCGGGTGGTTTGCCGATCCAATCGCAACCGTAGGCGGCGTCTCCAACTTTTCCGCTCTGCATGGAAAGAAACAAATACAAAAATTCATCATTGACTTTCACTGAGTGACAAGTGCATGTATTTGTAGGTGCATGTGTTCTGTACGAGGAACCTTCAGAAAATCGACCTGAGGAGGAGATTCGAACATTGGAGTTTAGAATATTTAAAAAATCGATTTAGAGTTTACTTCGGTTTTTGAAAGCAGAGCATTTTGAAAGTATTCCCTGAAAATTGCAGTTCACTTCTTCGATTTATCAATTAATTTTTTTTTTTTTTAATGCCAAAAATCTAGCGTTTTGTTACATCGAAAAAAAATACCTATTTAGCAAAAATGACGTAGTTTTGTAAAAAACTAAAATTTTGAAAAAATCTACGACCTAGCCCTACCTGACATCATTCATTAAAAATTTGTTTACTTTCAGATGATGCAGTCCAAAATGCCGATTGGTATCTACCGCAAGCCACTCTCTTTTTTTGGAGCTTTTATTTTTATTTTGAAAAATCCTTTAATACCTAAAAATATTTAAACCTGCCTTCAAAAAAAATCACAAAATTGACCTCGTTTTTTTTGACTCTCTAAACTCCAGTGACCCCTGACTGCAAGCTTCATGATCCAGCTTCTATTTTGTAATATATCGTGATGTTTCTGGAATGTCTTCAATTTTTCATACACTTACGACGTTAATCGAATTATCTGCTGGCCACGTAAACAAAAAGAGCCGCATCACTGCTCCTACCTCGAAAAAGACGTACTTTCCCAGTTCGTACAGTGGTGGATCCTGCATTTCCATTACGTATGCAAACGGCAAAAACGTCAGAAATATGTTTTGTTATATCAACGAAACGAGACAAATTTCAAAACCCACTCTTACCGCAATAAGCATGAAGCCTCCAATCGGAATTGCGAACACGACAAAGGCGGTCACTTCTGAAGCAACAAGACGTGTGGTAATCGTCAATTGATCAACGTATCTAAAAGAAATTTGACAATAAACGAATAATGAGCTTGAATTGCGACTCTATAGCAATAAGACCGAATTGCGAAATGAATTTATGAAAAATTTGCCTCACCTAATCAATTCTTGATGTTTCTGAATGCATCGACTTACTTCATCGGCACTCGTTGCTTTTTGAAATTCCAGACACAACATTTCGAACCTAGAGCCGGTGTACCACAATAAGATGGCGAACGCAACATCTGTAATAACCACGGATCCTACTTGGATGATGGTAATGCTCTGTGAAATATATAAAGTGGCCCAAATCCAATTCGACTCTGTCATAAAAGGATAGATAATTTCTCCTGGAAATGGCCGCGACGTAAGCAAAGGTCCAGCAATGAACATCAACGGCCCAACTATTACGCTGACAAAGACGACCATATGGGGGATCAAGCATTTGTCAACGTAGCCTTGAATCAATTCTCCCTCGTTACGCGAAGCGTGTTTGAGAAACGATCTCATCGCAGCTATCAAAAACTGAAAGATAGAATGAAACATAAGTCATTTTCGGATTATCATTTCAACTGCGAAAAAGTGAAAGTTCTAAGAAATGAGAAGTACTACTGAAAAAGGTCGGTCAACTAGATGTGGATTGTGAGAAACACAAGCTCGGTGAATTTGCGGTCTGATATTAATAGCTCGATTGATCTGTATCGCAATCTGATAAGAACGGAATTCAACAAGCGGATTCCCCAAATGCCGGTGATCTTTCATTGATACAGTAACACCAGAAAGTATAATTAATCTGACCATACTGGAGATGTTGACTACAACAAAATTGACTAGGTTTTCTTCATAAGACTAACTGAACAGAATTGATGAATTGGCTGAGAAATTGTTACCATCAAAGTTTGGTGAGTATTACAAATTTTTTTTACGTACATTGACATTTCATTGTTATCCAACTAAAACGAAACCTTGTACTAAAGCTTGTGAGATACTAATTAGCATACAGGGGTAGGGCAGGCAAAAACGGGGTACTCTAAAAATGTGCACTCATTTTTTTTGCACAAATCTCTTTTCTCTCTCTTCTCTCTAATCACTTTTTTCGCTTAGCTAGACAACCGTCAAACAGTAATCTTTACCGATAAGGAGATGACAGTTCCCTAGCTAAAGGTGATCATTAAATGTCATTTAGGTGACCGCAGTGATTACTTTTCTCTCTTCTCAGCATGCAGGCTCTGAGTGGGTCTTTTCGGAGAAAATATGCTGGGGCAACATTTCGTAGCAAGATCGTCTCGGGACGACTGATATCTCTTAATAGATGTACAAATAGAATTGGTAATTATTCCTTCATACCTCACCTGAATACGGGGAGCTTCTATTTTGCAGATGATCATTCTCACCGATACCGATACCAAGGCAGCCATCTCCGTCATTATTTTTAAGATTTTAAAAGTATCATGTCTATTCTCATATATCGTGTACATATATCCTCCGATAGTAAATGCCAGATTAACCAATCCGATCCAGAAACAAAGATTGTGCTGTAGGATAACCAAATTACTGGAACCTATGGGTGGTGGCCAGCAACTAATTGGGCTAATTGCGTATTTTGTAATAATGAAAGCAGTCTCCAATGTTACTCGGTGCTTCATCGAGATCTTTGTCGCAGAATGTTCGCTGAGATTATCCACTTCGGCCAATATAATCTATCAGTTTGGATTAACCCGTGCTGGAAGTAACTGCTGCTGAGGATTCCGGTGGATCCGCAGGACTGTTCCGAACTGCAGTGACGAATGAGTGGGCTGCTGAAGTTTCATAGCAGTCAAGTTAATGATTCGACATAAGGATAACTTGCGGATTTCCCACTTGCCATTGGCTGCAGCCTGCCTATTGAAGGGCAGTACTTGAATATCACGCCAAACTACGTATACGCGAATACCGAAGACCTTGAAAAGCAGTTCCAAGTTGGTCGTAGCTTTCAATCTTCGAATGTCCAAAATCACCCCAAAATGCCCCAAAAAAAAATTGGAATCTCAAATTCAGCTTCTAGTTATGATTACGAATGATTATACAGATTATTCAAGTGGTTATGATCTAGTCAGCCGACAAAATTGATATCTTTTATAACTGACTCGAGACCTTAAGATCAAATACATTCACCTAGTCAGATGTCTTCCAATAAATAGTTTTCCATTCAATGATACCGTTCGATGCAGTTTCAGCACTGGACGCAGTGGCGAAAATAAAAAGGAGGGTTTCCAACATCATAAAAGATAATTAGCTTGCACGATATCGGTGCCTTAATAAAGTCAAACCAAATGTCGTGAGATTTAAGACTACTATTGGTGTACCCGTAGAGAATCATTGTCTTCGATGTCGATTATATTCCGAAGGGTGATACATTTATGGAGTGACAAAAGACGGTCAGATGCCAGTGGAATAATACCAGATGCTGCTATACTTTAATACCAGACAACGAACACCGCACCGTTTAACACCGCAAGATTTTTAATAGTGTACATCGCAAGCATGGAAATCTAAAATCATTTTAAGACGACGGATACGGCCTATCTTGTACTGTCGTATGAAAAGGTACTTTACGCATCCAGATTATTGCTAGCAATTTGCATGTGAAATGTAGACCACCTATACGGTCTAGAGTCGCAATACAGAGCTAATTTTCTTAAGTGACCCATGTGAATCAATATAGTGTGTAAACCATAAATACGTTCCAGATCTGCATACATGTATACCTAATAGAATTACCCCAACAAGCGTAACACAGTCCTATAGAAGATTTCAGAGGACTTGGAATTGTAGGCAGTCAGCGAATCATGACAGAATCAAACATAATGCATGTTTCTGCGTGGTAACCTTTCTGATAGAATGGATTCATACTCGAACGAATTCTTCGAAACGGCCGCAATGAAACCCCTTTTTCATCCTGTAAGCTTACGAGAACTGTTTTTCTCTTTGGGGGATCCGGTGTGCTCCATGTTCCCGTATATGTAGCGGAAATAGCGTTTTTCAATTTTCTGATGCCACGCCGTCAACGATATGTGTGTATAGATCTCAAATAAACGAATGCGTACCTACTTCATCTAGAGATAGCTGAGCAAATTTCGGCTATATTATGGCTAGAAAATCTGGAAAAGTCATGGGATCCTAGATTCCAGAAAGCGTGACAGATTCCCATGATACGGTTGAAAAATCTGGTGCAACTAGATGCATAATATTTTTTCGCATTACAAGCTCTAGGTAGAAGGGCCTTTGAGCGATGTGACGCTTCAGGTATTCAATGAGAAGAGTATTTCCGATAGCACTGCACAAATGCATAACTCATACACCTCGCTGTAAGATAATTGCCCTACATTTACGTGGGAATTCCAGTGTATATTATTTTCTATTTTCAGATTATCTGGAAAATTAAAAAGTTTACTTGTTTGCTCTTTTCATCCGATCCACACGAAAGATTATACCTAATTCTTCTTTCATCACAAGGATAGGAAATACATCAAGCTTCATATCCAGAGAGACCAAGGTTCGAACAATCAAATATCGAATTGATTCGCCCCAATTTTGTTTACACCAGATTTTCATTACAATAATATTGATCTGTTCAGGTATATAGCTGATCATCTGAACCCAGAGAATATTGGTTTTCCATTTATAAGTTACGCTGAAGAATTCTCAAGGTAACTCATTTCCCAAGCTGATGAGAACCTTATACATACAAAAATCCATCGAAACTGGTGGTAACTCATTGCTAGCTTACTTTGATTAGATATGCACGTGGACGAAAGTCGACGCCTTGCCATCTCCGGTAAAACATACTGTTTGTTAATATCAACAGAAAATTATTAACCAGAGACAGCAGTCGATGGATTGGGAATCTTTGAGTGAAGACTTGGACTCTAGCAATAGAAATATCAGAATCAATAATCTGATAACAATCACCGGTAACTCACCGACATGGGAATATCAGGTAAGTTATTGACCGATAACACATGATAGAAATGAAAACTACCCTTTCAAATCCACGCTACCCTTGCGGAGCCCGATGTATGCGAATTACTCAACATCGATCTGTTAGTATTCGTCTAATTGTGATCATACATATTGTTAGATGGTGACAACAATTCAGTACCTATGCATGATCAATTCTAATGATTGAATGCACTTTACATTATTGCGAACGAACTCATGTATGAAGTATGAAGGAATAGGTACTATATGGCTAAGAGTAGGATGAAGACAATTTTTATTCATCATGAATCAGTTTGCAATGTCAGATCCAAGGGAGCATGTATAGCAAGCGAAAACAATTTTACAATAAGTTGATCTATGAATTATATTTCATAACTAATAATCGAGTTCTTCCTCTGCGTGGTTCCGGCCCTCCGATCTGCGTCCTGAGTTATGATTTTTGAGATAATTTTGATTAATATTTTTTCCAATGGAATTTGACGAAACTAGGCGAAGTCTGCGGCATGAATTTTTTCAATTCGTACAATGCATTATACAGGCCTAAGGCTTATCTTTCATAATTTGATTTTGAAATTCAAAATCCGCGTATAGAACAGTTTATGTAATAACAGTTGTCGATACAGATAGAGAGATTCGCGTGAACGACGTGAGGGTCGATCAATAAATCAGAAGCTTGGGTTTCTAATGGCACCATGCTCCTGCATAAGTCATGCCCTTACTGTGAAATAATTAGCCCGCGATTACATGCGAATTGCTGCGTCTGTTGACTCTCTGTTTCCACATGAAACACAGAATTCAAAAATCTAGTTATTCGGCCCTTTGTACCAATAGAAATTCGAAGGTTGTACCAAATTCTGTTATCACGAGTATATCTTGCCTTCGTTCGTTGGATATCAACTCAATTATTTCAAACAAGTGTATGCCTACGGAAAAAGGATTATGAAAGCGATTTTTTATACTACTTCAAATTAAATGAAATTCGCAAATTTTCAAGTTTTTGACTCGCCACCAAGAAAATTTGTTTCGCAAAGATTCGAGGTAAAAATTGACGCATGGTCCAATAACCATGAAACATTCATAATTTGATAAAATCACTATCATAGGAATTCATTATCGTTGAAAGCCGAACTTCGCTTTAGGCCAGTTCGTATGAATATTTAATTATACGTATATATATTATTGATAATTTCTCATTCTCATCCATTATATAACTAATTTGATAAATATTATTTTCAGTATGACAAATACTGAATGATACATAATATCTACTTGGCAATAGGTCGAATGAGAAACAATTATACACATAGGTAGATATATCCTCCTCGCAAGCAAGGAGTTCTGGCTGCAATTATCGTCGCACATATTGTATACGACAGACTAGCATTGGCATATCATTCGCCTAGATAATTGTCTGCAATCTGCATGTAAAATGTCACCTACAGCTTTCGGTATAAAGTAGAAAAACGAAATCACGTCACCCTGGAGGACGGTAAATTTAAATGTTATACATATATACAGGAAGATTCACCTTATCACTGACTGTGCAATTCTTTGATAGATGTATGATCCAGGAAATGGCTTATCAAATAGCGAATATTAAAAAAAAAAAAGAACAAATAGAATTCTTGCTTGAAGACGGCATAAAGAATGTTCCATAGAGTATAGATGGTGAAATGAAGTCACCAATTCGCGGTTTCTTGCGCTGATTCCTACGGCGATGGAAAGTTTTTTTGATATCGAAATACTATAGAGAGTCCATTTTCTTTCAGAGTACGTCGTGAAGAGTGCACCTCTATACCTGTACTCAGCAAAATTTTGCATTGCAAATGCTCCCTTGCCTCCGATCCAAATCAACGGAAAATTATTATTCATTATGTCATTGGTGAGAATTAAATAATGGATAATTTGACTAGGAATATACAGTGATGGGACAAATCCCCCACTGTTGAAGAACGTAAGAGATGCAGAGGTTGACAGATCCCTGAAAATCATATAAGTCACAATACCTGAGCCCAGGAAAATATTTGTCATTTTACAAATTAATTTTTGATGTGAAGGTTATTACGGACCATGTCAGTATAAGTATATGGACTAGTTGAATATATTTGGTCTATGATCAATAACCATTTTCGGTGAGCTAAATGGTATATTATAATTTTTCGAACTGATACTGCTCCTCGTAAAGCGACTTGCCCTAGAAAATTGACTGCAAAAGGCTCGGAGAGAAAAGATAAGGTATTAAAAAAAAAATTGCAAAGCTGTCATTTTTTCAGGATGCCTTTTTGTAGTTACACAACCTGCAGTTTTTCTGAATGAGAAGCCGGTATGTTTAGATTCACGATCTTGAAGTGGATACAAAACCTTCTGTAGCCTGTCGAGTATAAATGCATTGGCAGACGGGTGTTGCGATAGCACCATGCCCATGCATAATTAGTGAAAATTAATAAGTCATAACCCGCTATAAGATAATTTCCCTTCGTCCACGTGAAAATTGCAGATCCCACTTGGCTCGTATTCGCACTGGAACCACTGGATGCGTTATCGAAGGTCTATTTCTTCATGATGAACTTTGATTGAGTTTGATGATCTTTAAAACTACGATGTCAACGCTGTCTGCGATCACTGTTGGATACTAAACTAGAGTTTAGAGAACACAAAGCATGGAATTCAGCCCGCAAATTTATCCGAAAATACACGTCAAGCCTCATTTTTAGGGTATTTTTTTATTACTTCTTAATCCTCGACAGATATTATCCGAACTCCTTACGTGAGCATTTCTGGGTTTGCATATTATATTCACGCTGCATCTCCCTGCCTCCAACGTCTGCAATTGACATCATGTTTATCATCTAAATCAGGTAAGCGCACTGTTTCAGGTCCGACTTAACTTAGGGAATTCTTCTCATAAAGGGTCCTTATACTCATCGACAACGGTGATTTGAATGGGTTGAAGCTGACTCACAGTCGACAACTGACCAAGAAAAATTATTAATTATCCAGTAGAAAAGCTTACTAATTTGTCACGAATCAGCTGTTAGTAGATTGAAGTTCTCTTTTGTCGATCTACTGCAGTCTATACTTGAGATATAATATCTTCTATCAACATCTATAACATTGCTATCTCACGATCAGACTAAGTGTTTAAATTCTCAAAATTGCAGCATTTTGGGTAGATCGATTTCCGATCTCAATTTGTTACTCCAATGCTATTGATCGCAGACAACATCGCGAGAAAACTTCTCGTGGGAAATAGCGCACATGAGTTTCAGTGGGAAAAACTCGACGTAGTTTGAGAAATTTGTGGCAAGACAATTCACTGTTTGAAGAAATCGGTTGACAATCAGACGACCTCCAATTTTTGGGAAACAGAACCGATATATTTATTTCAAAATACAGAACTCAGTAGAAGCGTAGCGTGTGGGCCATTAATAAATCACCAGACAAGTGCTCCGATAGCACCACGTAAATGCATAATAAGCCAATTAATAAGTCATGACCCGCTATAAGATAATTTCCCTGCATTTGCGTGATAATTACAAGTCCTACTCAGCTCTAATTCGCACATACAACTAATTACTGAAGAATCTATTTCGTCATGTTGAACTTTAATTAGTTGCGATAAATATTGCATGCATGTTTTATGACTCATGTTCCGAATTTGTCAACATCATCTATGATCATTGGTGAATACTATTCGGACGGTAAATATGTTATTTAAAATCCCCTAACGAGCAATTCGATGCTAGTATTTTGTTTCGACGTTGGATTTTTCTGCCTTCGATATAAGTTTCTGGAAAATAAATATAGGTAACACAACACGTGGTGTGGATTTCTATTCAGTTTTTTTTTTTTTTTTTCTTTTATTATACAGTGTCTGCTCTATTATCGAATTTGATCACAGAAATTACTATATGTTACAATAGCCTGCGGGGTGTATACAAACATTACAATTAACAATTCATAGCTCAATATGACAATGATGTATCTTGATGCTAAGAGTGAGTTAAAGTATGTTCTATCACTATCCCTACTCAGAATTTTTTAACATTGCCTATACATTTTCGAATCGTTTAACATCGTTCAGCCTTGATGATCTAGCGAAGAGGTTTTAAGTCCGAGAGGACACTCCCTTTCAGATGGTCAAGCACTCCTTGCGCTGTCTTTAGGCCCCTGCAGTCATTGCCCGAAGCGCTGTAAGATATGAGAAGGTAGCTGCCATAGTCTGAAAAGGTCAAATTCGAAGATGGATCAGATATGTGAAACAGTCACAGCGTGATGCGCAAAGGCTTAACAATAGCACGTACGGATCCGTAAAACTCAAGCGACAAGACTGGAAAGAAGCCATTGAAAGAAATGACCATTGGATTTTTACTACGATGGATAACGATCATTAGATTTTTAAGCATCTCGGGTGGTTTGCCGATCCAATCGCAGCGATAAGCGGCTTCTCCTACTTTTTCGCTCTGTATAGAAAGAACCAAGTATAAAAATTGATAATTAATTTTCACCGAGTGATAAGTGCATGTATTCATTCTGTTCGAAGAACTTTCGAAAATCCAATGAAAGCTTCATAACCCAGCCTCTATTTTCTAATCTATCATGATGTGTCCGAAGTGTCTTTTTTTCAATACACTTACCATATCAATCAAATAGTCTGCTGGCCACGAAAACAAGAAAAGCTCCATCGCTGATGCTAGCTCGAAGAAGACATACTTTGCCAAATCGTACAGTGGCGGATCCTGCATTTCCATTCCGCATGCAAAAGGCAAAAACGTCAAGGGTATGTTTTGTTATTTCAACGGAACGAGATGAATTTAGAGGTTCACTTTTACCCCAATAAGTATGAAGCCACCAATTGTAACTGCGTACATGCCCATGATGGTCACTTGTAAAGCCATAATCTGTGTGGTAATCTTCAATTGATCAACGTATCTGAAATAAATTCGACAATGAACCGCTAATGGGCTTAAATCGCGACTCTGGCAATGTGATTGAATTACAAAATAAATATAGGAAGAATTTATCTCACCCGATCAATTCTTGATGTTTTCGAGCATACCGACTCAGTTCATCGGCGCTTGTTGCTTTTTGAAATTCCAAACATAACATCTGAAACCTCGCAACTGTGTACCACAGTAGGATGCCGAACAAAACATCTGAAATAACCACAGATCCTACTTGGATGATGGTAATGCTCTGTGAAATATATAAAGTGGCCCAAATGCAATTCGACTCTGTCGAAAAAGGATAGATAGCTTCTCCTGGAAATCGCTGCGACGTAAGCAAAGGTCCAGCAATGAACATCAATGGCCCAAGTATTACGCTGACAAAGACGACCATATGGAGGATCAAGCATTTGTCAACGTAAGCTTGAATCAATTTTCCCTCGTCGCAAGAAGCTTGTTTCAGAAATTTTCTCATCATAGCTATTAAAAACTGAAAGACAAAATGAAACATAAGTGATCCTTGGATTATCATTTCAACTGTAGAGAAGTGCAAGTTCTGAGAAGCAAGAAGAACCACCGACAAAGGTTGGTCCACTAGATGTGTAACATTGTGGAATACATAAACTCGGTGAATTTGCCGTCTGATATTAATATAGCTGACGTGATCTGTATCACAATCTGATAAAAACGGAATTGAACTCTTGTCCTTTTACAGCAAACAAAATGGACTCTAAAGGACTCGGAACGGCGTCAAATTTAACACCGGACTTCATACAGGGATAATATCATTCTCACATTTACACATTCATTTCTCCAGTTCAATTAAAGACTGACCAGAAATGAGGTTGCTTTTCCTATCAAAATTTCTTCATACCGCAGCTGCAATAAATGTGCCCACAATTTAAGGGCGAGATCTGCACCGCGAAGATACGAAAAGAAACATCATTACTCCGTCGGGCTGGCAGAGAGTGAAAACTAGAACAGTTAGCAAGCTACAAATCTGTCGAACAGTGCAGATCTTTGCCGAAGAGAAGGTAACAGTTGCCTAGCTGAAGGCGATCATTTAATAGTAGGGGAGATTGGGGTATGACGGCCCCCCGGGGCAAGACGGCCCCCTCCAAAAATTTGGTCAAAATTTTTTGTTTTTTTATCAAATTATCAGAAATTGATAATTTGACAAAAAATTTGATAACCGGCTTAGGGTGGCCGTCTTGCCCCGGTCTCCCCTATATCCAAGTATAAGACGCAATGATTGCTATTCTCTTTTGTCAAAGTGCTGGATCCGAGTCAGTTTGTTCGAAGGCAATATTTTAGCACAGCATTCCATGCCAAGATCATCCTGGAATGACCGACATCTCTCAATAAAAATACAAGTAGTATGGGAAACTATCCCTTCATACCTCACCTGAATGCGGGGAGCTTCGATTTTAAAGGTGATCATTTTCGCCCAAGCTGATACCAAGGCACCCGTCTCCGACATTATTTTCAAGATTTTAAAGGTATCATGTCTATTCTCGTAGATCGTGTACATAGATGTTGCGATGCTGGCTGCCAGATTAATAAATGCAATCCAGAAACGAATATTGTACTGTAGGATAGCCAAATTGCTGGAACCGATGGGTGGTGGCCAGCAACTAATTGGGCTAACTCCGTATATTGTAATAATGAAAACAGTCTCCAATGTTACTCGGTGCTTCATCGAGATCTTCTTCGCAGAATACTTGCTGAGATCGTCTACTTCGGCTGATAAACTATCAGCTCAGAGTCACCAGTGATGGGAATAACTGCCGCTGAGGACTTCGGAGGATCCGCGGGACTGTTTCGAACTTCAGCGAGGAATGAGTGTATCGCTGACGTTTCGTAGCAGTCCAGGTAATGATTCGACCCAAGAATAGCTCGCGGATTTCCCGCTTGTGATTGGCAGCCTATGGAAGGGCGGTACTTGCATAATGCGCCAAACTACATGTGTACGCGAACACCGAAGACTTTGGAAGGCAGTTCCAAGTTAATCATGACCTCAACCCATGAAATGGATCCAAAAATGAATTAAAAATATCAGCATTTTCTTATCATGGGGTACGGTAAAAATCCATCAACAGCTCGCACCTCGAATCGGCGAATCAGCACGGAAGACAGCTGGGGGCAGTGAGCTGAAAAAATTGTAGTCTTTGCCTCGAATAAGAACACGCATCTGTACCCTACCTCCAAAATCTGCAGCAGCTCGACAACATTCTGCAGGAACGTATCTCCGAGTGCGAAAGTGGCAAGACATCGAAATGTCACCAGTCATATTGACGATGGAAACAAATAGAAAATATCTTCACGCCAATTCCTAGAGAAAAATAGAAAATTGACATTTCCTACTCCTTTTCATATGCGTGAAGTTCCAACCGAGATTGCTGCAAGTATGCAACCGGGTAGCTAATGGTAAAATAATGTTTCCAATTTAGGGTGGTTAAAAAAAGTCGCTTTTTTCCATTACGTGGAAAATGTTAATACAGCTCTGCTCTGTAGATTGATTTTAAAAGAGGGCTTAAGCCATTTTTAGCGTATTTTCCCAACTGTATTTAATATTATGGTGTTTCGCATTATCAATGATAAGAATTATTGTGAAATGTGTTAAAAAATATTCACTTCAAAATATATAACAAGAGTATGGAGACAAGTTATCAATGTTAACCGTAGAACGGTACACATGGGTCACAGGAACCCAGAACTTTTCCAACGAAAACCCGCTTTTGTATGGAAATTTGTTAAATTGCCTCTTCTGCGACAGCTTATAATTTGTTTATTAATTACTAAGTTGATTTTCTTTTCAACTTATACGTGTAGTCTACAGTCTGATGGATCGATCTCACTGGTTTTGAAATAAAAACATGACAATGGACCAGAATTACGGTGCATTTCGTCACCTGAGTACCACGGACCCATATGTACCGTAATCAGAGCAAAAACATATGTGTACCGTTCTAGGGTTAATAAACAACAAATAATAAATAACTTTTCGCTATAATAGGTACTTTTGTCATATATTTTGAAATAAATATCTTTCAAAAAATTTTACAATAATTTTTTTTATTGAAAATGTGAAAAACCACAATATGAGGTACAATTAGGGAAATAAGCTGAAAATGGCTTGAGCTCCCTTTTAAAATTAAATTATAGAGCCGACGTTTCGAGAACATTCCTCTTTCAACATACATTCATATTTTTCACATTATGGGAAAAAAATAGCGACTTTTTTTTAACCACTCTAGTATCTATAGACTGTACATGTCCGAAGGAACAATATAAAAATCGGTATAGGTGTTAAACCTCCCTTGGAATGGGACCTTTCAGTTATAACAATCTAATAATAATAATTTTGATCATGTACCTATCATTATTCTCTAGTCATATTAATTGCGAACTATGTGAAATAAGGATTCTCATCTGAGTCATATAGTACAATGAAGCATTTGGAATACTTTTCCTTATCAGCTCTTTACTTTTCGGCTACTTATTGCTGTATTGCTATGTCTTGAAAATGTCACCTTTTCCCAAAACTTCCAAAAGCGGAATTTGCCCTGTCATATTTTCATACTCAAACCGATATACCTACACTGAGAAAAAAATATGGTTGAATCTACATTATCAATTTGGTTGACGGATATTCAGTTGACGTGACTGAGCGACAGTCAATCCGACTGCATGTTCAGTTGCAGCGACAACATTGTATAGTTGAATTCGATGAACAACAATTAGTTGGCATGATTATACATTTGATTTATTGGATCACCGCTCAGTTGATGGAAATATTCCATTTTTTCGAGAATACTTTACCATTTTTCCGATCTACAGTTGATCCAAATGTTTTTTCCATTTTTGTGTGATAATCTGAATGATTGAATGAACTGAATCCTTGGTTAAAGTGATACAAGACATATGTTCAAATTTTGCATTATCTATTATCGAATTCAAACAAATGAGGCATTGCTTTAAATGAGAATGAGTGCAATTTGAATAACAAGCCGTTCATCGCGAGTAACTAGTGATGAAAGTCGGAAGAGTGTTCAAATATATATGTGTTCACGAATGACATAATATCGTTTCCGAAGAATGAAGGTATGGTTCGTGCGATTACTTGAGCGGATTGAATCAAACATCTTAATCTCATGGAATTGGCGGGACAATACTCATTCGAAGTTTACGTGAAATAACTTTGCACTTGATGCAATTAAATACTGTTTCAGTCAAACGAATACTTTAATATTTGGATCTTCATTGCGGTTCATTCTATGCCAAATCAAAACTTGATAGTACAAGATTTGTCAGCGTAACATAATATTTGTTTGAGCCGAAATAATTCGTAGTTCTGAGAGATGGCGCGGTCCTTCGGAACTGTCGGAACTTTAGGGAAAAATTGCATTAAGAAGATATTTGGGATTCGGATGGTCAGTTAAGACGTCCACAGCTGCGTTATAACGCTGATATCATCAAGACAAACACCAAGTTCTAAATAAATGCGAAAAAATGATGAAGCATTTCAGCGAATAGTTTAGCGTAGTCGGTAGAGCGTCCGAATAGTAATGCGAGCGAATGCGTAGGTCCCGGATCGAATCCCGGACAAAATAATGGGATGTTTTTCTAATCTAAAAGTCAACCCGTTCCAATGAATCATGTCGATTATCGGAATAAAGAAATATTTCAATCTAATAATTTCTCGTCAGTCTAAGAACATTATTAAGTCCATTGAAATGAACACTTCTCTAATTCAATTGAAAATATTTTTATTTTCGTTACGTACTTATTTGATGGGAATATCAGTCGGGTCAAAATTACCAGTTAGAATTTTGATTAGAACACTCGTTTTTTTGCCTCAATCAGTTCTGTGTTGATTCTGCTCCACCTTAAAGTTATTTCAATTACATCATCAATCAATCCGAGTACATCGTTTTTGGAGCATACGTGTGACAGTTTCGTTCTGTAGCACATTTATTTATCACAACGATTGTATAGTTGAATCAACATATTATTCGCATGGTTGGTATTGTAATTCAACATGTCGAATCGTATACTTAGTTAATCAAACCAATCTATTGTTGGTCTAAATGGTTAATTGTTTCGTTCAATCGTAGTCAGCGTCGAGAAGTGATTACATTTTTAGTTGAGTCAACTGAAGCGGCGTTTCCTCGCCCGTAACAGCCGGGTTTAGTTGAGTCAACCAGATTTTGTTCAAATCAACCATATTTTTTTCTCAGTGCAGTTGCAATAAGAGAAAAGTATATTCTTTATCATCAGTTTTGATTAGACTTCACGTAAACTTGGAAAAATAATGAAAACGAGCTAAACAAGCTAAGTACGCGGGGAAAATAATTAACGAAAGGAGATCTTTGATCGATCGAATTCGCAATTTGATTGTCAACTGGTTCCTCCAAAAATCTTCTCCACTTTTCAACTCCGCTACGTCAATATGAACATGTGAGTAGGAAATTGAAGTTCAACACAACAGGAAATATGCATTTCTATACACTCTTCTTTATCATAAAGTGTCTGTTTTATTATCAAATCAGGGTACAGGAATTATTCTGTGTCAAACAAACCTATTTATTATAAATATCAGTTGAATAATTATACTCCTTAGTAGTAAAAAAGAAACATTGACAATGATTCATAGTTTGAAATCATTTTATTAGAATGTGATCATCCTGAGAGTGAGTTAAATTGTGATGTATCGCTATTCTCTCATCGTAGATTTTAATCTTCAGCTTACAATATTTCGCAATTATATTTTATATCAGAACAGACTCTTTCTTCTCGGTGGCCGATTCCTTATCGCGCTGTCTTTAATCCGCAGTCATCGCCCGGAGCGTCGTGAGGTATGAGAAGGTGGCCGCCAAAGTCTGCAAACGTAAAGTTCGAAGATTTATCAGTAACGGCGCAATGCGCATAGGCCTAACAATAGCACGTACTGATCCGTAAAATTCAAGGGACAAGACAGGAAGAAAGCCATTGATAGAAATGGTCACTGGATTTTTGCTGCGCTGGATAACGATTATTAGGTTTTTGAGCATCGCCGGTGGTTTGCCGATCCAATCGCTTTCATAGGTGGCGTCTCCAATTTTTTCGCTCTGCATAGACAGAAACAAATAAGAAAATTATCAACTAGTTTTCACTGAGTGACAAGTGCATGTATTTATTCTTCACGAAGAACCTTCAGAAAATCCACTGAAAGCTTCGTGATCCAGCCTCTATTTTCTAAAATATCGTGATTTTATTAAACTTACGACGTCAATCAAATTGCCTGCTGGCCACGTAAGCATAAAGAGTCTCATCACTGTTGCTACCTCGTAGAAGACAAATTTTGCCAATTCGTACAGTGGTGGATTCTGAGTTTCATTCCGCATGCAAAAGGCAAAAGCGTCAACAATACGTTTCGTTATATCAACGGGACGAGACAAATTTCAAAACCTACTCTTACCGTAATGAGTATGAACCCTCCAAGTGGAATTCCGAACACGACAGTAAAGGTCACTTCTAAAGCCATAGTCCGTAAGCTAATCTTCAATTGATCAACGTATCTGAAAGAAATACGACAATGAACGGATAATGGGCTGGAATCGCGACTCTGGCAATGTGATTGATTTACAAAATAAATATAGGAAGATCGTATATCTCACCTCATCAATTCTTGATGTTTTTGAATACACCGACTTACTTCATCGGCACTTGTTGCTTTTTGAAATTCCAGACACAACATTTCGAACCTAGCGCCTGTGTACCACAGTAAGATAGCGGAAAGAATGTCTACAATAACCATACATGCCACTTGGACGATGCAGATGATCTGTGAAATATATAAAGTGGCCCAGATCCAGTTTGACTCTGTCGGAAACGGATAGATAATTTGTATTGGAAATAGCTGTGACGTCAGAAAAGGTCCAGAAATGAACATCAATACAGCAGCTATTAAGCTGACGTAGACGATCATATAGAGGATCAAGCAATTGTCCACGTAGCCTTGCATCAATTCTGCCTCGCTTCGTGAAGCTTGTTTCAGAAACGTTATTGTCGTAGCTACCAGAACCTGAAAGATAGGATGAAACATAAGTCAGTTTCGGATTATCATTTCAACTGAGGGAAAGTGAAAGGTCTGAGAAACGAGAAAAACTACGGAAAAACATTGTGGGACACATAAACTCGGTGAATTTGCGGTCTGATATTCGTATGGTTCAAGTGATCCGTATCACAATCTGATAAAAACGGAATTCAACAAGCGAGTTCCGCTGTTGTAAAGTGTAATTAATCTTACCACACTGGAGTTGTTGAGTACGACAAAATTGACTAAGTTTTCTTCATAAGATCAACTAAACAGAACCGATGGGTTGGCTGAGAAAATTGTTACCATCAAAGTTAAGTGAGTATCACAAATTCTTGCTACATATATTTACATTTCATAGTTATCTCAGGTTTACGATAACCATTGATTTTGAACAAACTTTCGATGATAACACTTCCGTCAGAAATTTTGCTCTTTTCTCAGCACAGATAATTTTTTAGAAGCTTAGCACATGTGAATTCCACTTGTAGTACATATTATATACATATGCACATCTTAAAGTGAAGTTCTTTTACAAATGAAAAATGGATTACGGTGAATAAATATCACACGATAGAAACTTCCATATCTCATTTTCCCCTTGTAAGTAGCTGTAACATTTTCTCTGCCTAATAATCGTATCAATATTATGATAGTTTGAATTAGCATACTGTAACTGTAACAATCAGCTTCTGCTATGTAAAAATGATCAATCTCGTTAACCTCACGAGTCTTTAGCTGAATTACTACATTTTACTTTTTCCATAAATTACCAATAAATATACTCGTATTCGAATTATTTTTCATTCGTTTTTTCATTAATATGTCAACATTTTTTTTCTCCCTCAACAGCATATAATTATGAGGAAAAAGACTGAAGCGGTATAGTCCGCTGTAGTATGAGATCTCATCATACAAACGGTTATATGATTACACATGATCAGATCTAATCATTTTTTCTCGGATGTACACAAAATGAAATGAAATTTTCAGATCACATGAAGTTTTCACTATCTTTTAACATAATTTCCACATTCGAAAGTCTGCCCAATCACATCGTCGTAGTAGGTATATACCGTCGACTTTTCACAGTGCATCAACTCTCCGAAACCTGATTACCAATTATCAAGTCTTTATCACGTCACTTATCTGCACTATGAGAAAATTCCCGTTTCTGATTCGACGCCCTGCTATCTAGTTATTAATATAACATTGTTAGAGTCAGTAAAATAAAGGCCACATTCCGAAGTCGATGGAATAAAAAATCATGTCAAATTTGACACCGAACCAGGTGAACTATGAAAGACTCTGAAAGACTTAACACCGGACTTCATACAGTAATGATATTACTCTCACATTCGCGCATTATCTTCTCCATTTCGATTAAAGACTAGTCAAAAATTAGGTTGCTCTTCCTGTGAAAATTGCTTCATATCCGCAACTTGAGAACAAGTTTGCATCTCGTAGCTAAAGAAATAGAAATATTATTACCATGCCAAACTGGCAAACAGTGCGAACTAGAACAGTAAGCGAGCTAGATATCCGTCAAACAGTAATCTTTACCGACCAGAAGATATCAGTTGCTTAGCTGACGGTAATCATTCAATAGTATTCAGGTGAGCGCAGTGATTGCTAAAAATATTCTCTTTTTTTCCGCGGGCAGGCTGTGAATCGATCTTTTCGCAGAAGATATTCTGGAGCCGCATTTCGTGGCAAGATTGTCTCGAGATGGCCAATATCTCTTAATAGAAATATAAGTATGTAGTATTGGTCACTATTCCTTCATACCTCACCTCAATACGGGGTGCTTCTATTCTGAGGACGATCATTCTCACCGATGTCGATACGAGTGAAATTACCTCCGCCATTATTTTAATGATTCTAGTGGTATCATGTCTGTTCTCGTAGATCGTGTACATAGATCCTCCGACAGCGAATTCCAAATTAACAAATGCAATCCAGAAACAAAGATTGTATTGTAGAATCTTCAAATCACCGGCACCCATGGGTGGTGGGCAGAAACTAATTGGGCTAATTGCGTATTTTGTAGCAATCAGAGCATTCTCAAATGTTACGCGGTGCTTCATCGAGATCTTTTTCGCAGAATATTTGCTAAGATCGTCTTCTTCGGCTGATAAACTATCAGCTCGGAGTAACCGGTACTGGAAGTAACTGCTGCCGAGGACTTCGGAGGATCCGCAGGACTGTTTCGAACTTCAGCGAGGAATGAGTGTATCGCTGACGTTTCGTAGCAGTCAAGGTAATGATTCGACCCAAGAATAGCTCGAGGATTTCTGGCTTGCGATTGGCTGTAGCCGACCTACGGAAGGGCGGTACTTGAATCTTGCGCCAAACTACACATACGTGAATAGCAAAGACCTTGGAAGGCAGTTCTAAGTTAGTTTCAAACCTTACAATTCTAACATGCATGTACAATTAGTGTCATCGCTTATCAATATGTCGAGTTAAGCCATAAAAGGGCTGAATTATGCTATAGAACTCTCGTTATCTCTGCTAAAACGTAATTCAATTACACACACAAATCGTTAAACGTGAGTATGTGTTTCATACAGACATACATGCATAGATACATACATGTAATACATATGTTTGATCGTATAACTGAAAACTACAACACCATCTAATCAGCTTATTTGAAATACATATAGTCATGGGGAGGAAGAAGTAGAAAATGAAGCGATTGATAATTGGTATATCTGATCATTTATTTGGAACTACTTTGGCCGCAAATATCGGCACGCCTCATCATATGCAACCCGCGTAACTTAAACATCATGCGGGTTGCATACGCTGAGGCGTACGTATGTTCGCGGCAAAAGTAGTTCGCAAACTCGTCTGTGAGATGGCGATACCGTTTGCCACCCCGCTGAGAGGAACACTGACCTAGGGTAATAGCACATGCCATGGGATCAGTGACCCTTGGGGCGTCAAAGAGTATATAGGGGGTTATGTTAACGAGATATGAACGAAAGCGGAACAGTTGTCACGAATTCGAGCATGTTCAATCTGAATTTTATTCAATTTAGGAAGCTGCATGCTGTACGAGAATATCGTAAGAATTTATAAGGTGATGTTGATGGTCATGGTAAACTAACTAATGCTGATCTACTGGACAGAAAATGGGTTTAAATTCAGCGTTAAAATTAATATAACAATAGCCGTTTTCCAATTCGTCAAGGGTTGTAAAGGTGTACCCTTGTACCCTTGCCTTCGAGCTGCCGTGACCAATTAAAATATTATTTATGATGCTATAACCAATGGCAATGGTAAGGGTAAGGGCATAGGGTACACATCCCTTGTAAAAAAGCCTGATAGGAATCGATAGAACTGTATAGGATTTCGTATAGGATTTTCAACAGAAACCGAATTGTACTCTGTCCGTTTCTATCCTTTGGTATAAAACCGGACAGACTTCTATCGGTCTTTTTGTGTAGGGATTGAACAACATTTGACGAATTGGAAAACGGCTTTTGTCACAAATGTCTATGCGATTGAATTCTTTATTTTTTCTGTCTTTCATCAATATGTCGGTACAATAATACCTACATGAAAATTAATTCTTGAGTTGAACGCTGACCGATACGATATTATAAGATTATAACAGAGATCTTTCTGTTACAGTTTAATGAATCTCCATCACAGACCAAGCGTCTCTGTTCAGCAAGGACTGGATCCAAATTACAACGAACAACTGTACATACAATCAACTTCGTCTTCATGAAATGAGTAATTCCCTCAGGGTATAAGCATACCATTGTAATACGAATGTAATTTACATGATGTAATGACTTATATATGCCAGGGACCATATATTGTGATTCGATCAATTGAGATAAATAAATATTTATTTTTAGAAAACAATTACAAACTGTATACTTTACTTTCAGTGTAATCGTATCGATACTGTTACAATAAATACCTAAATATATCAATTGCGTCATACTTTTTTACTTTCCCTCCCTCAAGCACTCCATTTTAAAAACAGTAGAAAATTAAAATTTAGTAGTTAGTATACATAAATTTAGAGATATTTGTGCATACGTGTCTTCATGCACGTCTCTTTTCGTTCATTTATATGCACGTTTTTCCGAGTTGGAATAAGTTAAGGTCAAAAATTATTGCTCCTGGTATCAGAAGAACATCTTACCCGAAGGGGTGTGCCGAAATAGACTATGTGTATTGATTCATTCATGCATACGTCTCTCTATACGTCTCTATACCTATATTCAATTATTACTAGCATTTTCCGGAGTTAGAAGGATTTTAACTCGCAAAATTTCTACTCCTGGTATCAGGAGAACATCTGACCCGAGGAGGTGTGCCGAAAAAGGCTATGTGTGTTGATTCATTCATGCATACGTCTCTCTATGCCTCTCTATACCTATAGTTAAGTAATATTATCATTTTTCGGAGTTAGAAGGATTTTAACTCGCAAAATTTCTGCTCCTGATATCAGGAGAACATCTGACACGAGGAGGTGTGCCGAAAAAGGCTATGTGTGTTGATTCATTCATGCATACGTCTCTCTATACGTCTCTATACCTATACGTCATTATTACTAGCATTTTTCGGAGTTAGGAGGATTTTAACTCGCGAAATTTCTGCTCCTGGTATCAGGAGAACATCTGACCCGAGGAGGTGTGCCGAAAAAGGCTATGTGTGTTGATTCATTCATGCATACGTCTCTCTATGCCTCTCTATACCTATAGTTAAGTAATATTAGCATTTTTCGGAGTTAGAAGGATTTTAACTCGCAAAATTTCTGCTCCTGGTATCAGGAGAACATCTGACCCGAGGAGGTGTGCCGAAAAAGGATATGTGTATTGATTGATTCATGCATACGTCTCTGTATACGTCTCTATACCTATAATCACTTATACTAGCATTTTTCGGAGTTAGAAGGATTTTAACTCGAAAAATATCTGCTTCTGGTATCAGGAGAGCATCTGACCCAAGGAGGTGTGCTGAAAATTTGGGTGTATAGATATAGGCATGCATACGTGTCTTCATACACGTCTCTATATGATAATCCATTTATACTAGCATTTTCGAAAGTTAGAAGGATTTCATAAAAATATACGACGGGGGGACCCTTGGGTCTCGAGTGTGACACTCGCACGTGATAGTGGATGCTGTCGTTATCTCGCGGTCAAGCAATCGTACTATTTTCACTCCAAGAATCGGGGTGCCTAATTATATGCAACCCGCACGCCGTTCGTGTATGACAAAAGTTTATTAGGCCTAACATCAGGCGCTAAGAAGTATCCGGTATGACCCGTGGAGCCGTGCTAAAAATTTTGGTGCATTGATATAGGCACTCATACGTGTTTTCATGCACATCTTTATATGTTTTACAATTTATACTAGCGATTTTCGGAGTTGGAAGGATTTTAAATCGAAAAATTTCCGGTCCTGGTATCAAGAGAGCCTCTTACTGGAGGAGTTGTGCTACATTTTTTTGCGAGAAAACGTAACATCCTTATATACAATAACGAATCACAGAAAGGGAAGGGTAGAAAACAACAAAGCAGTCGATTATTGTAGGGAATTTATTGCTCTAGTATCGGTACAATATCAGTCATTGTGAAAGTAATGTTTGAAACATTTGTAATCGTTGCTTGAAAATGAATGTGTATCAATCACAATTGGGAGATTCTTTTTATTGGTGCAATATAAACCACCTTTCTTCTATAATAATATACTACAAAATACTAAACTTTACTACAAAATACTATACTATACTTTCTTCTATAATAATATACTCCAAAATGTCTTTAATTCTACAAGGATTGAGTTCAAGATGCATTCGTGTGTTGCAATCGGAACAGAATCCCTGCTGGGTGGATTATGCTGAACGGAGTTGTCTGGACTTCAGAGTACAGCTTATTCACCCCTAACAGACAGAGAGACAGACTGAATAAATTATGTAAAAATCTATACAGGAAAAAGAAACTTTTCTTAGCCACTTGTCTATTTCGCAATAACATCTCTACATTCAAGTACTTCTATTCAGATGTCTATCATAGCGCCGATGATATTTTGTTAACGCAATGCCCATACATACTCTTCGACGACACGAAGGCTACTGAACTCGTGACATGTGCTATTACCTAAGCCCAGTGTACCTCCCAATCGGATGGTAATTGGTATCGCCATTTCGCCGACAAATGTAGGAAGCACTTTTGCTGGTAACATCAATACGCTTCATCGTATGCAACCCGCATGCCATTATCTTCGTACGAGTTGCCTAAGATGAAACGTACTAATGTTTGCGGGAAATGTAATTCGTCAACTCTACCGCCAGATAGCAATACCATTTTTCACCATGTTGACGCAATTAGAAACACTGACCTAGGGTAATGGCACCTGTCGCGAAGACAGTGACCCTCGTAAAATCAAATGCTTTACATGAAGGTTGAATTAACACGCTACGACTAGGACAGAGATGTAGATAGAATTAAATCAGTTACGTGGTATATTGTTGTAATATATATATTCATTTTAAAAAAATTAAAAAAAAAAAACAATTCCAAATTGCACATAACTTTGACAATGAGTAATATCGTATTGATGCTGCAATAATAAATTACACGATACACCAATGATAAATTGCTTTTTTATTTTTCGCTCATCCTCCCAGCTATTCGTCGTTTTAGGTATCACATAAGCGAGAAGTGAATCCTTACTAAATAGAGCAGTTGTCGAGCTTGATGAACGGATCGAGACGAAGAAACAACGAATGTTTAATAGTCAGGTAGCGATTTATTTACAAATGCATCGTGAGTACATATAAAAAGGCATTGGGCGATCGAAATTTTTCTTAAATGAGATAAATACATAATAATTATTCAAATGAAACTAGGCTTACGTATGATTGATTATTAAATTAATAAACGCAATTAAGAATCTAACGATTTGTTAATTACTAACTACGAATATCTAGGCAGCAGAGAACTGCCGCGTCTTTGGTCTATTTCTCGCACAGATTTCGAAACTGTATAGGTGATCGTTTTCACTTTCTAGCGGCAGTGGAGTCAAGTACTTATCTATCTGTTAATTTATCTAGAATTTCTTTATTCACTTTATTTCTTCATTTCTTCTACTTTGCCTTCATCGTCTACATCCGCACGAGCAAATGACACGGCATAGTCGGAGAATTTCGACCAATTGTCAAAATCAGTTGAAAAAGAACAGAAAAAAAATTGAAATCAACTAACTTTTCGTTTCGAAATCTATACTTCATCGTCATTTCGTGTTGAACTCCGCTCTCCAAGCAGAGGAAAAAAAAATTCTACGAGCTACGTTGCAGTCATTAATTTACGGCCAAACGGCCCATTATCAGTTTACTATTTAACGGAATTAAACTAAAGAAAACTAACTGGTGGCTAATCGGAAAAAACAGTCATTACCACACCTGATAGATATTCTAATACCTCGCGTGTCTCATTTCAATATCATTCTACAATGTTTCAAGACAAACAGAGATATAAATCATTATTTGTTCACCTCTTCCATATACGTACTATACACATCAATCACTAAGGCGATACAAAAGTATATGTACATACATATATTATGATTGAAGTATTTCGATAGTAAAATACTCAAATGCTCGATACGCGACAGTAGCTGTTTTTCACAGAATGAAACAAAAAGTAAAAGATCAAGTTATCCTATTGCAAACTATATTTCCGAGTTCTTGATGTCTTGGAATATATCGATCAAATTATTCACACCGATTAGATAGCCGTCCTCGTGATTTCCAACTTGCCATTCAGCATCGTGACGTATATGCACTAAGTGAGACGGTAGTGGCAAAGTTTTTGCAAAGTCAATCATCCAGATTCCAGCGTCGGTCGCATCATGGACAAAAAGTAAACTAGATCCAACTACTTCGTGTGTTGCAAAAAATGTTGAAGCTTTCAGGGTTGCTCGGATGGCTTTCAAACGTTGAAGATACTTTGGAATGGCGTGCGGATATCCTTCGGTGAAACGTTTCAATGCTTCGGTAACCTGATGTCAAAATTATTGCGTTAATTTTATTACATACCATATTATTTTTTTTCTTTTCTTTTTTTTTCCACTCTTATGTTGAATTATTTATCTATTCATGGCTTGGCTATTTACTCGATACTTTATCCTAGAAGCAATATACAACATACTTGTTCCAGAGTTCGAGTAGTTTTGAAATCCTTTGTCGAACCACCCTGAGCTCGCTTAATACCTTCGACTCTGAAGCCTAGTGTAGCTGTGCTGGAAATAGTCTCCCTCCAAACCATGTACCTCGGTTTTGTGACTCCCTGGACACGACGTTCTTCGGCATTTGGTGCGCTGGGATCGACTTGAACCATTTTTTCATACATGTCTTTGCGCAGCTGTGAATAATAGAAATTAAGATTAAAAATAGCTTCGACTTTGGCTGAAGGGGACTGGGAACATCTCGCACTTTCGAATGTTCGATTTCAGTTTTTATTGACCATTGTCTTACAGCTAAGTTATTCAAAAATAGTTATTATCGGTTTGGAAACGTTTTCAAGTCCACAAAACTGGTCTCACTAGTTTCTGAGAGAAAAATATTTTCCCCATATTTTTTTAACTCTCAGATATTCGTCTTCGTTTGTTTTTTCAATTTTTTTTCAACCTGAATACTGATATTCAATTGCTACTGGATTTTTAATCGAAGGCAGGTGTTTTGGCAGAAATTAATTTAACCATAACAGGACGAATTTCATTTCTTTCAACCTTCTCCATAGAATGGAGAAAACCTACTTAATTCCCTATCATTAATTGAAATCTCGTTTTTTCATCTACTTGCAATTTCAGTTTCTGAAGCTCTGCATTTCTATGTTTCAAGGGTTCCTAGTCCCCTCAATGTATCCCAAAAACCGTGCTTCTAGCAGAGTCCTAATCACTCGTTCAACTACTCACTGGTAAATCTATGTTCGAAACGAAGACGAAACGAATACCTTCGGTCTTTCCTTGGCCTTGGCGAGCTCGGATTCCAAATAGGTGCGTACTCCAATTTTGCAGTCCATCACACAAGGCTGTTCAAAGTCCCCGAGCAAATCCTGTAGTTGTAAGTAGGAAGCCATCACAGATTTCTTCGGATCTCCGCTGCCTTCTCGATCCTTCGACCCAGCCTCGAGATCAACATCTTGTTCCTGACTGTCATCAGACTCTCTAACATCCAAAACCCCTTTAAATTCAGGTACATAAGGCCTGAGAACATCACGCATCAGTAACCGGAAACAAGCCTCTTCCTGCGGACAGAGTTTCTTTAGAATCGTCCCAGGAGTAGGCCCTGCGCGGAAATTTCCTTGATGTCCTGCCAGCTGCACCTATTAACCCAGAGAATAAACCACAGTTATAGTTATGTTATAGTATATTGGCTTTCGAATTACATGAGTTAATCTTTTTCTTTGAATAGAGAGAGAGAGAGAGACAAAAAGTGAATTGGAGTGAAATTTTGGCCTTGCTTACCCATGGGTAACGCTGTTTTTTGTAGGTCTGGAAAAACGGAGTCCATTGTACAATATTCCTGAGCTTTCTCCATCCAGAAGTCTATAACAAACAAGAAAACCAATGCCACCGCGTTAGTAATCCGCAAGTTTTACATCATTACAAGAATTCTTGTTTATATTGTGGTTTGACTGGTTGAATAACCAGATATAAATGTGATGTTATAAAAATTCAATGATTTTGTGTACGATAGTTGCCACCGTGAATTGTCACGAGAATAATGTACCATACTAATCTGTCGATTACGAATTTAGATCAATGATTAACGATCTGATAATCAGTTAAATAAATCGATAAAAAATGAATCTTTGAAACTGTAGATTTTTTTCTTTCGTGATACACTGAGTTCAAACGAGAACAAAAAATCAATGTTGAGGTGAAGGCTATTCTAAAAGAATATTAGAAATTTCATTATCTAATAATATTGTAAACTGGCGAAGTTTTTCTCAAGTAAATTACGTCGCTAGTGGAATTACTGCGATTTGATTGGAAATCTAGAACTTTTTTCAGATGCAGTAACTGTGTTATCACGTGATAATAAAAACGAAAATATGCTATAGATCAAAGAGTCTGATCAGTGGCACAGCAAAGCTTTGTATAAGTATTTCTAACAGATGTCTTCATCTGGGTCTGTGAATAGACTTTATAAAATTTGAAATATGAAAAATCTGTACGATTTTTTCAACTTGTAATGAATAGCTTTCACCAAAAAGATCGTCATGTTTACTGCGATGGTAAAATATAATTTAAATAGAAAACTTTTAGAACCCCTGCAACGAATCCCTGCAGAAATTAAATTTCTTGAAATACTTGTACTCAAATTTCCGACAACAACAAGAGACTGGACAGACCTTATTTATTACCTAAAATATGTGAATTCCATTAAGATGAACAAGAGCACAAATCATTATATATATATATATATATTTCAATTTGTTACTCCACACTTCGTAGAAAGGACAAAATTTTCGGCAGATGAGTGTCTTGATAATCTATCCATTTTTATTAAAATTTTGTCGCGTCAAATATTAACAGCGATTGTAGCGTTAACAGGATTATACCTAACAATCCATACATCGGCGATACTTGTAGTATTTTCTGTATAATATTCGTTTCAATGATATGACGATTCGTTTAGTTTTCTCGTTGATCGATGTGAGAGACATACGATTTCTTTCATGCTTATGTCTGAACAAGGGATATCGTATCATTCCTGGATTCCAGAATCTGAATTAATTTGTAACATCCATTCGTAAGATAATCTCCGAATTACGAGAGCTGGTATACACAGCTCGGTATTGAGATGAGTATACCAATGGATTTCGGATCTCGTTAATTTACCTCGGAAATGGTAGATTTCGCGTGAATGTCTAGTAGCAATTTGCTCTCGGAGTAGTCAGACTCCCATTCTGAACTCAGGTCGTCGCCGCTAGCCTCTCCCCATTCCAATTGCGATGAATTAGGATAAGGTACCGTGAGTAACTGCAAGTATTCCTTGTACCCAGATGAAGTCTCGTTCGAGTTTTTATACTGAGATCTTTTGTTCGGACAATGATTGTCGCGAGTTGTACGATCGGCATTATTCGGGGGCGAAGGGCTTCGCGAAGAGGAGGAGGACTGCCGGTCGATAGATATTGAAAGTTTTCTAGGATTCCGTTTCGACCGCGATCTGCTAAGTCTTTTCTGTTTCGATATCACTCTTTCATTTTCTTCATTTCCTTCCAAAATATCGACTTGCACACCGCAACCGTGGCTGCAGATATCGCTCAACGCTGCCGTGTAGACGATCCTTGGGACTAATCTTTTTAAATCCTCCTGCATTTTAGAAGAACCCGTATCACGCGGCAGTTTATCACCAAAACCTCGACTGAGAAATCTGAAAATATCGATCACTTGACGTTTAAACTATACTCGCGATTTCCCTCGATCGAATTCCCGCATCTCCATATACGGTTTTCGTGTCTGTCTATTTCGTCTTAAAACCCCACTAAAACGTACATATTTTGGATAACTGATCCGTCACGGTGAATGGATCTATTTTCGCAGATTGTATCACGCCAATATTATTCGAGAATTTATATTCCTTATACGAAAGCTGATAACCGGTGTCTCGTTAAAACGTTCATTTACAACAAGAGAGAAGAAGAAGACAATTTTTTTTCTTTTCTTTTTGTATTAAAGAAGAATATAAGTGTACGCTGATCGGCACGTGTTTAACCGTTAAATAATCTTCTCAAACACAAGTCGCTCAATGACTCTATTTCGACGACCTCGTTTCTCTCTCTATAATATGTATGTATGTACGTATCTATGTATACAACTACGCGTAAATAATGAACATACTTTTCATAATTAGCGCAACAAACTACACGACACGCATATATATATATATATGTGTGTGTATTTAGACGATCTACACATCAATATATCAATACCTATATATATTTATATATTATCTTTCCTCGTATTATCTACAACAGTTGCGTAGTTGTAAAAAAAAAAACATTTCCACAAACCGATCTACGTAAATACTTTCAAGTTAAGTATTCCCCGCGGTAGTAGATATCCGTTTAACCGTGACTTTATCGATAAACAGTGTACAGAGGTATATGGCTATACGTGTACATATGAACGATATATAATCAACGAATGTAAAAGTAAAGAAATAAAAAAAAAAGAGAAGATATATATAAATAAATAAATAAATAAAAATTCACGCCATCATGTCGCACTACTGTTGGCCGGCCACCAGACATCAAGATGTTCCGATTCGCGATGTTTGTCTTCTACTTAACCCAATTGCAAGCAGACGCGGTAGGTACACTATATGTTGCTGAAACTGCGCGAGAACTGCACCCGTACATATAGAATATATATGTATTTTATATGTATATTGTATCTACACATATTGCAAATATATACTTAATTATATACAAATACATACACATATACACACGTATAAATGAACACGTACGGTAGAGAAATAAGGTATGCAGTATATAAAAGCAACGTATATAATAACCGGGCGCGAGCGGTAGCGTACAGTAAACTTGAACGATTTTATTATCGTGAACACCGTCACTTTTACCACACGACCACATTAATCGTATATTATCCACATACGTAAGCAGATTCAAAGCAAGGTCTCATTAATTAAAATAATTCAAATCGTCGCGATCATTATGTGACTCGAAACACGTAGGTGTAGAGTAGGTATATATATAGACAGTCACTGACGCGCGGATTATCGAGAGAAAAACAAAAAACAAAAAATCAAAAATTTCAAGTCTTAGGAAATAGACAATCTAAATGAGGATTACCGTATCTGCATGAAGCTAATATATAATCTTGATTTTGATTCTAAATTTATATAAACTTTTATAAAAGAAGAAACAAATCAATGTACAAGAATAATTATTCACCGTATAAAATTGATGGAAATTTATCGAAAAAATAATGAAATAAAAATAAAGTCTGGCGACTACTTGTCGCCCCGTTAGAGCAACCAGTTTATTTCCTAGTTAGCGACAAACTGCCAGAATCCTCTGTGCATCGGTATCCTCATTCTCCACCTCTCTTCTCGCACTCCCTCTCTCGCCTCTCTATCCTAACGCGTATACAACATATGAGCGAATATCTGTCTACACTTGAATCATCAATTTTAGTTTTTATGAGATGATTACGATGATCATGATCGTGACCATCAGATTCTCCGACCCCAAAGCATACTTAATTCGTTACTCTCTATAGATTATTCATACATTATTATAGTGGCGCGGCGTGGAGACTTGCAGTTGAAAATTTTGTCAAATAATATAAAGAAAAAGTAGGATTAGATGTAGAATAAACGGTCTACTACTCCCAAAAAATTTACTCTCACGTTGTTATAACATATAACTCGCGTATAAATATATACCTACTATTATACACCTACACGAATACCTATAGTGTAGGAAATAATAATCTATGGAATTTGTCTACCTGAAACTAAAGACAAAGTATAGAATTCAACGCGTCATTCAATCGGTTCCAAGCATCGGTATGAATATATATATGTGTGTGTGTTTGAAAAATATAAATATTTATTTATACAGTATCAGCGAAACCGCGCGGTGTTAGGTAATTACTATATACTACTTTCTTGAATTTCGCGAAGAAACTTAACTACATCAGATGAGTCATTTGAACGAGGATGAATCAATGGCGAAACTATACCTATGATACGCGTCCATGAAATCTGAATGTATTTACGGGAAATGCAAAATTCTTATATGAAGTCATCCTTGAACTGAACTTTGAGAGACTCATAGATGTTCCAGGCTTGAATCTAAACAGTTTGTCTCTATACCAGAATATGATTAAGATTGTGCAAAGTTAACGCTAAATTCGATCATGTTACTTTATATAGAACCTTCACTCCCAACGATATGACAAGTATACTTCACCACGTGAGTAAACAATGAGTGACGAATGAGAGGAATTGAGTCATTTAGATCGAGGAAATACGAATTATATAACTCCGAGTGATCATTGTGACGATGACCAGCTACTCTAGAGGCGGAAAAGAATGTCAACTGTAATATCAACGGTCGACAATCTCGTTCATGGAATAATGTTCTTTACAAATTCCGTCCCGAATTCTTGGGATTAATTAAAAAGTTATAGTTATTCGTACGGATATAGCGTGCGCGCATGCGTACCGGGTACACCGAAAGTCACGTTCCTAATTGCCGCGGCAATAATTACATAAAAGGAATGTACGTTACCTCGAAGCGCAAGTAGGTATGTACGTCAAACGGTGCTTTCCTGAAGTGAGAGGAAGTGAGCCAAGTCTTTTTGGTTTCGCTCTATCTGATCAACGTGTTATAGCTATCCGAGAGTCGAAACTTGAGTAAACAGACTAAGTACGTAGCTGTGTACCGATCGCGAACTATAACGATCGTCGTTAGGCCCTAATATCTCGCGGTAGAATGCGGCCCGATACCAGACGCCAGGACCTATATAATACACGCTCCAGAGTTGAAGTTGATTTTCCAGAAATTCCCGTTACAGAGCCGCTGCACCCACCACTATAACCAAGCCGTATACATATCCTGAACGAATCGTCGAGTAGGTAGAGATCGCGTGGTGATCTCCGTCTGAGATTTACCCACTGAAACTGATCATCGCCGCGCATTTGTGGTGATTTACTCTTCCCCAAGCTAGCTTTACCTAAAGGAAGTATTTACGCACGCGGTATCAGACTGTATCCGCTTTTGTCGGAAACGCGTCATTGGGATAGCCGCTAATTAAGTTGTAAACGAGTATTTAGGCATGTGTATACGTGCCCGGAGGTTTATAACATACTACGCGACCACAGACTCAATTACTACGTTTTATGTAATTGTACGTATATACACATATATCCTCGATGCATGTTTTATCTAATAGGACGTTTTAGAGATTAGCAACGTGTTGTGCACTGCACTAACATCCGCAACTCTTTACACTGCCGAGGCGACGTATAGTATAGCGATACGAAATTTGATTAATTGTGAAAATAAATCGACTCAGATCTAACCGGTTCAGCCATCTCTGATCCTTTTTTATGGGTCATCGTTCCAGCTCTATAACGAACTACAATTTTTTGATTTCTTCGAGAAATGAAACTCAATAATTTTACATCAGGTGACGATCATTTTTAGCAATTTTCATGAGTGAAAGTAATTTTTCTTTGAACCGTATGAACGATTTCGAAAAACTTTATTCGGTGAGTGTCGTGTGTGAAATATAGCTGAAATAACTTTGTTTTCTATTATATAAATGAGTTGTTAGAAAAAGTATCATTTGAACAAATGGGTTACAAGAATTGGATCATCGATTGAATTCATAGTCGAGAATTTTATTTCGTCACACTATATACCTCAAGAAAACTTTAATCAATTTAGTAGTTGCTTGTTTTTCGACAGGATTGGAAAGTTGTCATTTCTTTATCTCAACGGATAGTCAAAGTATCAGTCACGTCTGTCAAACGGCACAAATTTAAATCAGTTATACAATACTGTTGCAACTAGACATGAAGATTGTAACTTTAGCTGAACAGAATTGTTGTAATGAGAAAAGAAAAAAAAAAGACAAGAGGCGCGACTTCGTAGGTTCAGAAATTAATTCACGTTTCGGCGGAAAAAATCTAAAAAAAAAAAAATCGTTTTAGAGTTGGAACAATGCTAAAAAGAAAAAAGAACGTGGATAATATGGGAAATGATGGGTGTCGGAAAGGTTGGTATATAATTTTAGGTTGTTAGCCTATACAGCGTAAAATGGGAAGCAATCTGATTTCTGGTTGAGCAGTGTATAATCCCAAATTATTAACGCCACAGCTTATAATTTGCGAAAGTTATTACGCGCTGATATATCATTTGACGTCGAGGTACAAGTAGAGGTATATGAGTATGAATAACTGACTTCTACCTGCGTATCGATTCCAATCCTCGGAAATAATACACGTCCCTATATACTGATTCACCGGATGACACAGCTACGTCAATTATTTGCGCACGCCGTTATACTGCGCGGTGTCCAAGGACTTTTTAACTTATTGGGCAGTTAATTTAAATTTTCTTTTTCTTTTCCTTTTTCTCGTTTTCTTATAGCGTCAAGAAACTTGAAATTATTTCTTTTATTGGTACATATATATACAACGTCGTACCGCGTTCAATCGTATCGAAACATATATATTTATATAACGTAACTTTCTTCGAACATTAAAGTCGACCGATGAAAATAAATAACTTAACATAATGTATATTTGTGTCATGTCTGCGTCAGAACTAATTTTCATAAGTGACAAAGAGCATAAAAATCTAGATAAAAATAATACCCGTATTTAACTTGGTACAGTTTAATCGTGGGATAAGCGGTAAAATTTTTTACAGATTTATCAGCACCGTTTGTATAATTCAAATATTCATTTATATATGCGGATGGACACTGATTTTTATATTTCGTTTCGTAATTTATAGCTCACGGTCACTTCATGGCTACAAGACGGTAGTTAAATGCCAACGACTTCACGCGTGCATGTGTAGCATGTATTACACCTTACTTAATTCTTCTGTAGGGGCCACTTTGTTAAATTATATATTATGCCTTTAATCGGATGATAACCTGCCAATGTAACGTTCGAGAGTACTCCGCGGATACGAAACATGTTCATTAATTTACGATCGTATCAAATTACGCACGCGTTAACATTCATACCTATATTAACACCTGCTTTAATCAACACATACCATATTCTCATATACATTGTGAGATTCGCACGCAAGAAACTCAATTCAATATTACCGTTATTTCCAGTCTCAAGACCGATAATATCTCTTCATATAAAAAATAAGAATTATGGAAAATTGTGGATTTCAACTCTAAACCCGCCTGACGTCGCGGCGAAAATTTCAGATATCAAAGAGACGTGATTTCAATGTAAAATACTAGCACATTCTTTTTTTTCTACATAATTTCTGAACGTAAGAAACTTTTTTTATTCACAAAACTTGATTGAAAATAAAAAATTTGCAATATTTGGACGGGATGAGAAAAATATTGTTATTCTTGCGACCTGGAAGAGTTTAATATACACGTTTTCTTCTTCTGTGGATCTAGAAATGTATATATAGTATCCAGAACTTTGGCTAGGGTATAGACTATTTCTTGATCTGCAATAAATGAACGATGTTCCGCATCTGGAACTCCAGAAACCTCGTCATCCCTAGGTCGGCGCGTGCTTTGCGGATTATTTTACACCTATATCGTGCAGACGACGACTTGTATCGCGATTATATTTGAATGGTAGGTTTAGATAGTGACGATTGACAAATTTTTGTTAACTGTTAATTAGGTTAACTGTCATTTCGCTAATTTAAAAAAAAAGTAAGAACTAACACCCATTTGAGCAAAGTCCTATACGGGTGTGTCTCATCGACAGCTGATTAACGAATAATTATTTAATTAGAATATAAGACACGTTTTGAAAATTTGACCATAGCAGATACTTATTTAATTTGCAAATCAAATACCCTTCAGATTTCGAAAAAACTTCATTCATTTTTCCAGTAATCCGGACGACATATACGTTCATAAAATTAGTAAAGAGTTTTACGTAATTGTGGTAGGTATACTGAACAGGAAGAAAAACGGATTTCCTTCGTGTTAAGCGACGAATAGAAATGGTAGAAATTTCAGGATGTGGAATGAGTTTCCCAATCGTCAACGTCAATGATAAAAATTACCTTTTTCCGTCCTGGAACAGGAAGTTGAGGTTGAAATCGATCACAGATTCCTAAAAGACAGTCATCGCACTTGCAATAACAGTTAGCGTTCGAATCACTCGAAGTTACCGAGCTGAAGGTACTAGTGCTAGCTTGACTGTCCATTGAATCAGCCCTAAGAAGAAGGGCTCTCTTAGAGGGGAAATTTCCACCGCTGCATTTTTCCTCCTGACTTTCCATTTTTACTAGTAAAAGTTGTTCCATCAGGTTCAACGTTGGCGGTGGTAGTTTTAACGTATTTGGCGGTGATTCCTTCTTCTTATCCATGTTTATGCGTTATTTATTTCTTACACTCGGTATACAATTTATACGTCCGATATATAACTATTAATTATAAATACAAAAGCTTGGTATATCATCAAATTTTCATTTTTATTTTACTTTCAAATTTTATATTTCTCTTCCATACCACCCACGAAGAATACAACTGATTGTTTATACTCCTCGTATATACGCACACGTTTTACTAATTCATATATTATTATATTCCGATCATGTGTCAAACGAACGTTAAATACGCGGTCCAAACGTCCCCCTCTTTGTTTGGTTCTTTAATCGCTTGATTACAACAGATTTTACGAGCATAATAAGGACAATCTATATTGTCCAGGCAACAACGATCAACTGATTGACCCTGAACAAGGCGGTAGTAATTTACGACACTAAAGGTCAAAAGATGAGAAAAAGGTCGTTGTATATAGCTCAGTGTTTTAAATTGGAAAAAAAAAACAAATTGTAGTAAGGATACGGCGAAGTTGTAGCAATACACCTACACCGCATCGTAAATCGTCTTAACGCGAGATTTTAAAGAGACCTGCGAACGTGTTTCTGTCTTTTTTCGTTTTTTCTTTATTCTTATTTTTTTAATTTGTTTTTTTATTGATCTTTCTTTTTTAAATCTCTCTTTTTTCGTCTCTCTCTTTCTTTACTTCATATAGCCATGTAGGTAGGTATACCATACAACTGTGTCACGGATACAACCGATGCTATTAATCGTTGTCACTGACTACCTCGACGAAGAGAGAAAGAAAAAAAAAAGGAAAAAAAAGTAAGAAAAGAAAACGCCAGGCTCCAGGTTTTGAAAGTGAAAACGGTCAGAAATTCTCAAGTGTATAACGAACCAACGAGAAACGAACAGAGAGGGGGAAAAAAAAAAGGAAAAAGAAAAGGTAACAAATTATTTTCGTTGATCTTATATTTTCAAGAGTATAATAAAACTGCAGTGTCTGCGTATTCTGCAGCGACTAGGTAAATCGTTGTTTAATCACTATAACGAGTATTTAATTAACACCGACGATATAGGTAGGTATAACACGTAGTAGGTATATGCACAAAGTTTCGCGTAAGCAATGATGATATTGGCTTGTTGTTTACTACTTTTATAAGTAAATAATATAAAACGGTGAAGAAAATTCCGACACGCGATTTATATGCGTTCTGCAATTATCGCAAATATTATTAACGGTTTACAGATGCGTACATCTCGTATCCCACTCAAGGAGAGTATCCTGCATGACAATCTTTTCGCGAAAAAAAAAAAAATATGAAATAAAATCGAAAAACACATACCTATGTTTATATATATATTATATACATGTATGTATCTTAGAAAATGAGCGTTGTTATCTTACTTGAATTTTTGTAACCCTTGCACGTTTTCTTTAGTTTATTATCTATTTCTCTGTCACCTATATACGAGCGTCTAAAAATTTTAACTCAAAAACAGAACAAGTGTAGCTCTTTACGAGCCGCGCGCGCGCATGGCAGTGTGTTCGATACGTTTTTTTTTTTTACTTATAGAACTTGCCTGCTGGTTTGCTAACTTCGACCGAGATTTAGCAAGCGAATGACGAAAAAGTTCACCTCTTCCCTCTCATATCCCCCATCGGCCGCAATTTTTATTTTTATTTTTATTTATTTTTTGTTTCAGATCGCGAGAGGAAATGATGCGCAACGATTAACCTCGAGAGAGTGAGACTCCGAAAATAGCGAGGGAATATGATCGTTGCTCCGCAATTACCAACCACACAAAGTATATATTTTCGATCAATGTCCAGTTTTTTTATTTCACCCTTTTTCGTTTCTTTCCTTTTTCGGAAAAATTCTTTGGATTTCGAAAAGAACAAAAAAACAAAAAATGAAAATGAAAATGAAAATGAAAATGAAAATAAAAAATTCTTTGCGAATCGAAATGCAGTATGGAATATTATCGGAAAAAAATCATATCTCGCACCGAGATAATAAAAGAAATAAAATTCTATCAAATTCCTTTTCTCTTTAAATATATTTTCTTCTCTTTTATTTCTCTCTATTTATCTCATACAGATCATCGGAGACCCTCCTGCAGACTATAATATTACACCCCGTTGCACTCAGGTTCCTGTTATCACTTTCAGAGTACAACCGACTATATTATACAGTATACCGACTGTCTGTATGCGTGGGAAGAGAAATATATAGAATAAAAAAATGGTAAAAAAATTTGAAAAAAAAAAAAAAAAAAAACGAAAACAGAAAAATGCCAAGTTCTCTATCACGATCCGCCACCCACGATATAATGACAAAAGTTAGAACGCTCCGAGAGCAAAGCAGTGTTGGCGCGCACTACTCGAGGCAGAGCCTCTGTTTGCTCGCGACACCGCGCCGCACCGTACGGGCTGCTGTAAAAGGGGAGCGGAGACTACACGGATTTTATGGTGCCAGTCATATTATACCTACATACTGACGAAGCTAGACAAGCACGCCGTTCACATTGACACGGGTGTTCTCTCGTCACCTAAGTAATAGCTTTTAAATTACAAAACCCGGTTGTTACTGCAGCAGTAGCCGCGAGATCGGTTTCACGATACATACTCACAATCAGCTGCGCTGCATTGCACAGCGTTGATAAGACTCGCGGGAAAGAAAAAAAAATATATATATATACAAAATTCGGAAAAATAAAATTTGGAGTAAAAAATCTACGCGTTAGAAGTACGTTTGAACAACAAACGATGAGTACGAACGCGCGTCTGACATAAGACTGAATCAAGAGCTTTCTCACGCCTAAACTATATCTTTTCACTCTGCGGTCGGTTTCTGGCTTGTCAGCACGGATGTCTTCTCTTCTCTATACAGATTTCGTGTTTCGGAACTCGTTCGTCGTCTATGGATTTATTCGACGAGTACCGGTTTTCGGTTTCTACATCATGCATCATCATCACCATCATCTACCTTATTTCTATCTCCTTTTTCGTCTTTTCTAAGTCAGATCAGTACAAACTGTGTACAAAAAATCGTCTCTAAACTTGTTACGAAAATCCTTAGTCAACTTTTTATCGCGAGTAAGTACAAGGTATAAGTTTATGTAACAATTTTCATAGCGTAATCATAGTATCAACAATTAAACATGTAGCGAACCCGCGTACCCTGAAATGAACTGAATCACCATAAAATGTACATCGCGTGCCTAAATCTAGCTCACATTCAGTTCATTTTCTCAACTTCTGCATTATGCACTTTTTTTTTATCTTTCGTTCTTTTCTTTCGATATATCTGAGACATCGCGAACAAAGGATCGCCGAGAGCGAACTAAGGCCTTGTATTGCGTGGGTAGACTTAAAGCTTATTTGAAATACGGGAGCAGCTCTGAACAAGCCATACATAAAATTGTACAGCATAAATTTCAGAAAAGAAACGCACGGGTTATTTCGTTCGATTCTTGATCCTTCGTGTCTCGATCTGGGTTCTAGACTCAAATCCCTGAATCTGAATCTAAATTTCATTAGACGCGGGTATATAAAACTGATTCTCAACTCTACGCGGATTTTTTGACGGTTTCTTAAACGAGTGGGAGGAGATTATAAAACGCGGGTACTTCGTACTGGTTATAGTATATAACGTAGTAGTAGTACCCAACCCAGTTTGGTTGCCTTTGACGTCATTCGAGTCTCGAGTGAAAAAGTAAGAGTACAAAGCTGATCTATACTTATACAGACGCATACAGACGCGCGTTAAGTTAAAAGTTCTATGTGAGATTTTTTCATACATATTATATTAAATCATTGAAGGATTTCAAGAACATTTTATTTCCCTAGAGAACCTGCATCTAGATTTATGAATGAGCTCGTATTTCTGTATAACGTAGTTCGATAAAATATCGAGTTTATTTATTTTCTCTAATCAAATGATATAAAGATAAGACAAAATATCACGAAGCATATATGTAATCTATCCATGTCTGCGTCTTTCTATGTATACATATTGCGAATATAAAAATGTGTTGGAATCGTGCGAATAAAGTACGAAAAAGGATGTAAGACGCCCCCTTCTCTATCCCATGCAATACCACCGGCACAATCTTGTTTATATGTATAAAAGAACGGAGAAAGTTCTTCATACTAGCATACAGCTATACGATATCCCGCGAATATTGCATCGAACTCACTCACACGCTCCTTTTTTTCCGCGCGTGTTCTCTAATTGATACAATTTGTGTAATAATATCTAACATCAGTAACAGGCGAACCGGTAAACCGCTTCTCATCGTATATTAAATAAGATTACACGTATACGCTGGTTTTTTTTTTACCCACTAATTACATCCTTAAAATCATATTCCATTTTAATTGAATGGCTTAAACGTACTCTCAGTCATATAGTTCTTCGGCATTTATTAAATCAG
The DNA here is from genome assembly GCA_944452935.1 of Rhogogaster chlorosoma. Classification (NCBI taxonomy): domain Eukaryota; kingdom Metazoa; phylum Arthropoda; class Insecta; order Hymenoptera; family Tenthredinidae; genus Rhogogaster; species Rhogogaster chlorosoma. The sequence goes on from OX101797.1 coordinate 29,547,625, forward strand.
AATTGGAACAAAAAAAAAAATTTCTTCATTTTCAACAAAATTTCACACTAATTATAGTTGAAATATTTTTGCGAATGTAACAGAATTTGCTGTAGAAATATACAGAATCATGATAAATAAACGCATTCTATCATTTTCCTTCACTCTGCCTCAGAGTGTTTTTCAATAAGCAAAAACTTGGTTAGATAATAAATCTCGCTAAAGAAAAAGCTCGAGAATTGAATAATCGCATAACGGTGGTGGATCGTTAATTAAACTTAATTGAGTGGGTATAATTTCGACCGCAAAAAAATAAAGTGGCCACAATACGGTGGCCGGCCGAGCTCGAGACGATGTTAAATTAAAGAAGAAAAAAAAAAGAAAGAAAATGAGATGAAATAAAACGTAGAAGTAATAAAAAAAAAAAAGTAAAATAAAAAAGAGTAAAATTAGTGCAAAAGTATTCCCCGACAAGCGAGCAGAGCACGTACGACGATCGCGAACCTGCGGTCTGCCTCACGGGCACAGATCTGCGAGATCTGTAACCATACACGTGTGTATTACGCGCGTGTGTAAACAGCTTACGGGGCTCCGTGACGCGTACCTACCTACTGTATATCATACGTGGAAGAGACACACTAACATATACTACAGGGAATATAGTGTAACTGGTATATAAAACAAAACAAACCGCGTGTAACGTTCGATGTGACGCAATTGGCCGTTGGCATTCAACGAAATCGGGCCCAACCCATTATGTTGTATTACTTAGTTACATTAACCGTACGCCCTTGCGTATGTGGTATATACACAGGTGCAGTATATGCGGGTATATACTCGGTTATTTGTACGGGTAAATAAATTTAATTAAACATCACATTTGGGTATGTAATTAATCGAACTTGTTACACCTACCCAATGACCATTTGCGAAACTTGTGTATGTACGCGAAGTAAATTTGTTGCTTTTCATAAGTATATAATTAATTATGGTGTACTTATATGTAAAAGCGTAAGATATGGTTAAAAAAAAAAAAAAATAGGTTATACATAATATTATGAATTATAGGTATATGGATAAAAATGAATGCAAGAAAATTCCCGACTTGGATAGGTACATTTCACAATCCAATACGTCTATACCCATATTTCAGACGAAACAGTTCACTACTCTTGTAAGTTTCTTATTGGAATTGCTAACAAGTCATTCACGGCGTTCGACGTAATAAATTTGTGAGTAAAACACAGATACCTATTCGACATCGTGGTTTACGACGATTGAAGGGAAAAGAAACAGAAACAGAAAAAGAAGAAAAAAAAAAAAATTAAAATCGTTTAAAACCTGTATATAATATCATCGATGTGTGGGGTTTGAATTTATAACCGTCGACAGCTGAATTACTAGCAGTAAATTTATCGACTTCATTCACTTTATTAGACGAATTAATCTTACGGACCTCTACCTAATATTGCGGTAATAGTCTCGGAGGGGAATTGCCGTTCAATTCAAACCATATATCTAATAGATACGTACTAGTACAATAATTATACGCCATGTGTACCAGCACGTAGCGCCTTATCACTGGCAACCTGTCGTACACGGCACGCGTAGGTGAATGATATAGCGTTATTAATACAACTTTGTTTATATCTGAAAGACGAATGGACGGGGTTGAGAGACGGGTTTAGTGGATGATTTTTTCTTCTTTCTTTTCTTCCTCCGCAAAACAAAGCTTCGTGTATTTTACTACATAATAGATGAGGCGGTATTCGAAGACTTTAGAATCGTAAACTTTGAGGATTTGATAAATAAATAACATCTGTTGAGATTGTTGAGTTTTCATAAATCGTATATACGCATATCATTCATATGTTCACATATAGAAAGAGATATGCGGCTGTATATATGAGTCCCAATCTCCTTTTGAAAATAATTTTACATTTACGCAGAAGATGAATTATGATAGAAGATTTTGTCCAGTTACCCTTATCAGAAAGAAGCGATATAGAATCTGAATATTTGTATAAAAAAGAGATTATTTTCTCTAAAAGATGGGCTAATCGTTTCCAGAAATTTCACGGCTATACGCTCGATCCCAAAACTTCAAAGAGTTTCGACAAATTTCATCGAATTTTATTATACTTAGAGGATGGGGAATCGCATGGAATCTACTTCGAAGAATTCGTAAGACTTCATGAGACTTTATTTGAATTTTGGCTCATAAATTCACTGGATGCTTTATATCATAGAAATCGTTATACCCTGAGATTGGGAGACTCTGAATAGAACTAATCGAAAAATTGAAACTTCGTTGCTAAAAATCATTCTCGTTAAGTCTTTCTAATCGAATTCGAATTACTAGATATTTCCGAAATCAATGCATCACAATATCGTTTCAAGAAACCTTGCAGTTTGTTAAAAATCTTCAAGCCTTACGATACCTGCTCTCTTATTTATTTTGCATCCAAAAATATCATCACGAAAGTATGTGAATGCTATTTTCATAATTTATCGAATTCATTCGAGTCACCAGACTCAAGTTCTTCATATGGAGTCTAATTCTACTCAAACACGTGAAAACTGAATATCCAGTAATCGTAAAAATGCGAGAAGCATATATGCAAGGAGAAAATGGTATGAGTCCCAATTATGGAATTTTGTTATTCAACACATGAAGCTGGTTCAGATCCATATTTGGGTCACAGTGATATCTTCCATTGGCACATAAATCCCACTACCATAACTGGGACAGGCAGAATTCTTCGGATTTTAATTTCTTTTTTATTGATCATTGATTATTCAGTTGAAAAAAAGGCTTCGCCAAGTCCTCCATAATTGGGACACATGTCCTAATTGAAATGATACTTTTTTTTTTTCACTCACTTTCGGATGTTTGATCGGCTGAAGTTCAGTGATTTCATAATCGTCCCCGCTGAGACTGGAGTTTGTTGAACAATCGGATATCTTCCGATTCATCGGGATATCCAATAACTCGATATGACTCTTGTTGCCATTGCTGTTTTGGAAATGAACGTCACAAGTCTCAGAGTGAGGTGAATTTCCCTCGGATCTTATCAGCTTTGAATAATACGGGCTTGGAGATGCCAGACAGGAATTTCTCCTGTTAACGTTGCTGGAAATAGAAGAAGAAAAATGGGGATTAAAAAACGAGAATTTTTCATTCAAAAGTTTCCAAAGATCCCAGTGAAAGTTTTCAGTCAACTATTTTTTCTTTTTATAAAAAGCCGAGGAAATTACCTCTGCGAAATACTGTGTTTAGAATCGACGCAAACACAGCATGAATCCGAGTGTCTTCTGTGTCGGCATATTTGAAGTAGGCGGAAATCAAGTGAGAGCGAATTGTCGTTCGATTCTCTTATCTCGTCACAGTCGAAACAGGAACAGCTACTGGCTTGACTAGGGCCGCTGTTTCCGTCAAATTTCTCTTCTATATTGTTCCTCTCAAACTTTTCTTCCAGGTATGAATAGTCGGAGAAATCGCTGACCACAACACTTGGAGTTCTCCAATACCTGGGCTGTCCGTCATCTTTGTCGCTGGCCTCGCATTCGGCAGCCTCGTTTACGTTGGAGGTACTCCAAGCTGTAATTCAAAAGTAAAATTTCAATTTTACAATTTCACCGGAGCCGGATTCTTCCCCCTGAACAGTACAACTGCTTCTTTATATTCTGTCAGCAACTCTAAAACCTCTGTCACAAGATCTAATCAAAAATATAGTAAATTAGGCAGTGTATTTCAAAAGGCAATCGAGTTTTACCTCTTGCTTTTCAGAGCATGTAATATGATGTCTCTTTTATGTATAAACTCACATTTCAAGTTCCCGGAAACTGGAATTTCATTTTTATGTCGCCGCATTATATAATCGGAATTATATCCTAGCATTTAATGTTCAAGTTTTTGCTTCATATGTTTCACGTGAGAAAAAAAACCAAAAAAATTTTTCAACTTTTCTAAGTATTCGATGTATCTGCACTTCTCTAGTCTAGCTGTAGATCGAAATTCAATAATAGGATTGTTAGCATGACTTACGGTTACCGCACTATTATGAAATCGAAATAGAGTCAAATAAACCTATCAACCAACCCGAATGCTATAAATATTATGATCAAACTGGACCAGGACGCTATTAATAAAATTATACACTGAATTCCAGATTTTATACCCCTTGAAGTAATTCTACATCAATATCAAGCCTTTCAACATTTTTATACTCTATGTATTATCTATTCCTGAAATCGGATACAGAATAATGGTTTTCAAAAAAAAAAGTTTGGCTTTCATGCTAGCTACTTCTTTTCGGAAAAAAAACTCCCTAACTTCGCCTAGCAAACACATAAATAATTTAAATCAGTTATGTCAAGATTGAGGTAAAAAGTAATGAAAATTACAGCGCCCTGATTAGTTTTTAATAAAGATCTTTACCTGTAAAATAAGAAAAACGAAAAGGAACTTGAAGAGGTATGTAGACCCTAAGAAAAGAGACTAGGAAAACTCGCTTAAGAGTCTTTCAGGTCTTTTTAGGTGAAAGACAATTTTTTTTACGAATAATATGCTTCAAAAATAGTAAAAATTGAATCTTCGACTCGCAATTTTTTTCTTACCAAATGCAAAATAATTTTTCTCAACTTTTTGCGAATGAATTTTGCGATACTTGAATTATTTCGAAGAAAAAAATTCGAATATGGTCAAAACATTTTTGGACTGTTTTCATTTTACGAACATAGAATTTGTTGCAAAAAAAACTACTACAGATACGAGTTTATCATCCCCTTTGCACTAATTCATCATGGAGCTGAAAAGTTGGGTGCATCCTGCTCTTAAGATATACATACCCTTTCAATGTCTTGGAGAAAAATAATAACAATTTTATTAGGGAATTGATACTGTTGAGGATTAAAGAATAAACTAGAATTAGTGATTATTGTTGTGTTATGAGGGCCTAGCTATGTCAGGATTTGGGATTTGACTAAACAGCCTGAGTAAGAGTGCTGGATACTCACATAAAATTTGGCACTGCATGAAGTGCAGGTTCGCAGCTCTCTGTAAAGACAGTGTCGTTTGAGGAATGAGTTTTTCACTCTACTAGATCAGATAATGGACACTATTTGTTTTTGGTTAAACAAAAACGAACAACAACAAGAACAAAGACACAGACAAAAGCAAGAACAAGAACAAATACAACGAAAACAAAACAACGATAATAACAATAATGACAATATAAAACTTTACTATACCAGCTGCGAATTAGCAAATGAAATATACAACTGGTTTATCTTAATCTCTCAAAAAACAACAACACAAATAATTGCAAGATCAAAATATAGTGGAATAATAATTGAGAAATCGAAAACGATATACAAACGTAACATGAGTTTGCTCATCAATCTTTCTTTTAGAGATACTTTTACATCGGTATCTAGCACTCTTTAAAAAAAAAAATAAGTTCGTAATATTTACCTTTATTTTGATCATCGTCGCTAAGCACCGCGCTGTCAGAACTGCAACACCTGGTAACGCGAACTTTCTGACTTCTTTGTAGTTGTTGGGTATTTTGAAAGCTATCATCGTCGCTCGGGATTGCAGAATCCAAACTCCAGCATCGGGCAACGTAACCTCTTTTCCGATCGGGATCAGGTTCTATGCCTTCGTCACTTTGAGGACTTTTGTTCGTTGCTCTTGCGATCGGTAATTGGATTAGTTTGAATTTATCGTAGCGTTCTTCGCTTCCCTCCAGCCCCTCGTTGTTGGAATGATTTTCGGTCATTTCGGAATTCGTAACTGACAAACCACCGTTCGAAAATGACCGTGAATAATTCACGGAATCTAATCGTGTCGAACTCAGAGTTTCCATCGGTCCATTATTTATATGAGATTTCTTTTCCTCAAGTAGGTTAGAAAAATGTTGTATCAGATTTCGGACAGATCGAAATATAGATAACTCAGTTGAGAACGGGTTATCTACCGTACCGACACGACGCTGTTTTAATTTTCTAGATTTATTTAACGTCGATATTTTCCTAACACGATCAACGGACTTTTCGATTTCATTAGATTTTATTAAACGACGTGATAATTTCGATTGATAATCAATTAAACTACACTCCTTTATTATATACGATCGGTTTAATACACACATTACATTGTTGTTCAATACCTTGCTCAGTTTTTTACGATTCTTTAGACACTTTTTGTTATATTTTTTAATCGATATGCAAAGCAAGCATCTTCTAAAACTGGTTTGTACTTCACTTTCACGATGACGGCGGTGGCCATTACGAGAAAACAGCGTTGGTTGTTTTAAACCGTGGAAGCTCTGCTTTGTATGATGGCTTCTTCGGTGTAATAATTTCGTACGGATGTAATCCCGAGAATTAGTACCGGAAAATCTCAACCGAGTGGGATTATCGTCTGAGACAACGTTCGCCGCAGTTTCTTGGACAAAATGTTTTTGTCCAGAAACCCGATTCTCAATTAATTTCAGTTTGTAATTCATGTAGCGAGCCATGAATTCGCTAGTTTTAGGTTTCTCGCTTTTTCTGAAATCTTCATCGGGAGATTTGGAGCGCGATAAATATTCCAAATTTTTTCTATACGAAATATTTCCATCTAACGCATGACCGACGCTGTCGACTTTGTCAAAAATTGTTTGATCTTCTCCGAGAATTAGGTGCTTCCAAAATATAGTTGATTGCCTGGAATTAAAAAAGCCGAAAATCATTTACGGCTTATCAAACATGCCGCTATCGACCTAAACATTTCATCACCGCGACCTTTGGAAGAACTATTATTGCGATCTAGTTCGGACGCCGGTAAAGAAGAACTGATCGGTTTACCACGATATACCTGCATCCGTAGAGAAGAGATATTTTCTTTACCGACAAGAAAGCGATTGACTGATCAAGCAATCGAATATTCGAAATACGATTATAACTATTAAATTGTACAGGCCTTTGGCAGAAGGAATAAATAAAATATCGTATGCTGCAGTGGATTATAACTGCAAACTGTTAAGAGCTTGAATTTTAACATAACTACATTCTAGACTTGAGTAGAATGTAGTTTCGAAATTTCCACAGGAAGAATGACCATAAATTATAACACTATACGTGTAGGTATGAATACATACCTATACATTAATCGTTCAATAAAGGTTGTTGCGCTGACGATTGACGTCACGCGTGCGTCAGAGTGCCGAAAGAAGTAAAAATGTTTCGATTGAATGATCACAGTTAATCAGCCTTTTCTCGTATATGAAACAGAACTATTATCTGATCAACTTTAAATGAATACGGTCGTTTCTACTGTAACTGAACGCGAGATACTACGTGCAAACAGCACAATTTAAAGCGTAAAATGTATTGAAATTGATTACCCGAATTCATTGAAAGCCTGAATTTATTTCCTCCCATATGTCTTTGAAACTCGACTCAGAGTGAATGAAAATGTAAATCACAACGCTAGTTTTTTGAATTAAAAATGATTTCGGATTGAAATGAAATGACAAGAATGTGTTATCCAGCCGGAAATCTTTAAAATAACCAATCGAACAATTCGAAGAGCAAAATTCATTTTGATGAAATACAAATTTCAAAAGTAACGAAAACTCGTTATCTCTTATTTATGCCGTAGAAAGAATAGTAAGTTTTAAATATATTGTACGTATGTCTATCCATATGCCCCTATACTTCAACGTATGCAAACCACGAACTCTTAACGGAAAATGTTAGGGTGAATAAATGATCAAAAACAAGGCATGGTAGTGGATTCGTATGACGTGCGCTTTGCCGCAATCGCATCCGTTCGAGATTGATAAAGTATCTGTATACGTGTATATTGCGATATGTTCCAATCGTTGAATGTCATTACAATGGGACTTAAATTTATCAAGAAAAAACGATGCATGAACAAAGAAAGAAAAAAAAAGTAATAAATTAATAAAATAATAAATGACGCCCGCAAATAGACCAAAATCACAGCATATAGGCTCAAGTCGACGCGGACAATTATTGAAGAAAAAAAAGGGGGAAAAAATGTAATTTATGGAACTGGTGGAAAAAAAATTGAGTAGTACGTACATCCATATACGAAGATTTGATTTACGTCAGTCCATAATAAACTTTCCGTTGTTATTATCATTTAGAAATTCATATAAACAGCATTTATATATTGGAAATGTTCCGCTCGTTATTATACCCATGAAAACATCGTCATGGGACTTTTGTGCTTTTCTAATTACACATACCTTTACGTACGTATGTAACAAAAAAAAAAAGATTGAACAAGGAGAAAACGAAAGAAATACCAATATCCGATAAAAATCAGCAGGGTAATTATACTCCACTAGTTAACCCTATCATTACTATACGTTAAGTGTAAATTTCTGTTCGTATCCCATAATTGCAGTACTTCATCAACTGGATGACGGGATCAACATAATTTTATTTCGCGTTATAAAGGTGAAGGTTTGCGGCAGTTTATTCTAAGGTCATTATAATGCAAGGACATAATTATATGTATATTGTGTTCATATAGTCTCATTTACGATGCACTTTTTTTCATCATTTTTATACTGCAATTATATTGGAGCATCGAGATCTAAGGTAGGTATACTCTATCCATTCAGCTTTTAATCGCGAATAAATACAATCGTATCTCACCTTCTATAACACGATATAGTTATATGTATAATAAGTCGGGATATGTAAACGGAAAAGTCTAATCCCATAGAAAGATTATCGAATACACAAATAGCCAGTCTTAAGTAATACTTATAGGCTTATGTATATCAACAATCAATAAAATAACAATGATAATAATAAGAATAAGAATAAAATAAACTGGTAATTCATCAAATTATAGAATGGCGGAGGTTGAGTTTAAATGTAATCAGGTCAATGCCACTCCAAGGCGAGTGAGAGCCGCTAATGTCCCAGATTTGTAATATGTTAGACTTGGTTTTACCTACATTTTAACCATAGCCCGTTTACTGTTCGAAGAAATTAAATTTTCAAACATTCAATGTCAAATTTGTATACTGTACGGTGAACTGGGAGGGCCCGTAGTATAATTAAGAACGTTTGATGGAAATGATAAATTATTTACCGTATATATTATCATATATGTAAATAACTGTGAATAAATCGATCTAAATTCAGTTAGCTAAGGCTGCATATAGGAAGATATAATTCGGACCAGTAAAAAACGTTTAAATACGAATTAGTATAAACCTATTGCAGTGTTTTACTTAATCACATATAGTCAGATATCAGTGAGTGAGGAAAATGCTTTTAAATGATTAAATCAACCGATTTTCGACTTTCCTTGAAAAGATTTCTTGAGATTAATTTATATACGAATAAGTAATGAATGATTCAATCGTTATACCAATGGATGAATAAATTACATAACTATAGAATTAGAAAAACAAACATTAACGATTCTCACCTATCCATGTTTGCCAATAATCCAGCATCTTATCCAAGAATTTAAGAAAAACGTTGTAATTTTGTTTTCTAGTAGAAAATCAGCTTGGATAACAGTCACAGTTCTCACAAACTCTTTGGAAAAATGAAAAATTACCGCACTACATTCTTCCGTCTTGATAGAAACAAATAATCAGGAATAAAAGGAGCTACTTTTCACTAATGAATATTTCATTTAAAATCCTTTTGACAACTTTTCTAAGCAGCAACTGTAGCCTCACTGAGCTCCAGTTATGAACTGTACCACCACACTACCACCTCGCAACTTCACATTGTGCTGTTACAGAAAGGACACTGGAAGGGGATTGCACATGTAGATTTCACAACACATACATGTGTATATACATGCATCTAAAGTGACGGAAGAATACGATTGATTGGTATATAGAGTTGCTTAAATGAAGAGGAAGCATAGGACGAACAATTGATTAAAATATGTATGTAGTAAATGGCAAGGATCTTCCAGATGCGATTAAAAGGAATTGGAAAAATGATTGATATTGTTATACCTAGATGCAATCCCAGACTGGAATACACAATTTCTCGAATTAACCGAATTCGTACTTTTATTTAATTGTGGGATAGTGTGTTGTATAATTGTGACATTGAAGCTGATCTCATGCATAACGTCCAAGCTGCGATATTGAGCTTGGTTTATTTCGTGATAAAAATGACAAAGTATATTTATTAAAGCTGGAAATTTCCAATTTTTTATTTCAAATAAATAAAGATATTCCCAAGTTATTCACGCCTCGCGGAATTTTTTTACCTCATTGCTCATCATATTCATAGCCCTAATTTAAGCGATTAATTATACGTATTTCTATCAACCCAAGTTAGTGTATATTTATTATTATATAATATGCTAATTGAAATTTTCTCACATTAGTTCTAGTTCAAAGGGTTCAATATTAATTCTTTATTTATAATCGAAGTATTAGAATTACTCTATTAGAAGGCGGCCGCTAATCGATGATAAAATTCTTAGAAATTAGATAACGTATGCATGCTTTCTACCCCTTGAAATATATTCAGAAGAATACATGTCATATGGCATTAATAAAATCCGCAAAAAAAAAAAAAAACAAACAAATAGCCTGCCAATTTATTTCAAGTTGTCAAGAACGAGTTTTAATTGACGTAATAAAACGATAACCCACTCGATCTCGGGGTTCATTGGAATGTTTCTTTAAACTTGTTATTGGCATTCCTGATTGTGCTCTTTGTGCATAATTCATTGATTTTCATGCATAATGAATTCAGATTTATACGCCGATGTTGATGTCCAGTTTTTTCTTCTTCTTTGTATTCGAATGAAAAATAAATAAATTAAAAAAAAAAAGTAGAACAGATATTATCCACGTTTCATAATAATTTCTTGTTCAATTTTTCTAACTCTTTACAAGTTTATAATCAATGCAATACAGTATTGCATCAAGAATCAGCAATATTGACCTGTATATTTCACATACATGCTATGAATTGGCACATCGATTCTGTAACGATTAAATTACATGTAATAATGACGTCAAATAAATACAGTATAAAAATGTGGTATTTCAAATAAGGAAATGTTACATCAATGCTTGGAAAGTTCATTGATGAATCCATTTCTGCACGTTTACCAAGAAGGCGTTTACTATACCTTCCATTCAAAGCAACTTGAATGGTAAGAAAAAATTGGTCAAATTTTTACTCGATTTTTGACTAAAGCCTTTCCATTCGTTATAAAATACTGAAAAATTATCTAAAACGCAGCGTTACTATTCGTTGAGTTTAAATATCCATTCGTTAAAAATATTTCATACAATATTTTAGACTCTAAATGGTGACACAGTCGACCTATCCAATTCACATTCTATAAAACTTCGTAACAAGCGATCTCAGCGAAGGCATTATCATCGTCATTCTTGTCGGATGTAAAGAACTGAAAATCATCTGACGTAGTCGCTGTTGTTTGAATAGGTCTCAGCCATGTTTCAACTTGAATACCGGTCTCCAATTGAGAGAATGTGGTTTCAATACGTGGCTGAGTTACTATCAATGCTCCTTTCTTAATGTTAGCTTTCAGGAATTTCCAAATTTTTACTTGCAACGCTTCAGATAGGTAAAACTCAAACACGTTATTCAGAACGACGACATCGCTGATTCTAACAACGTCTTCCGCGTCCTCGATTTTCTTATGCAATATTTCTATCCGATTATCCATGTCGTACTTACGGATAATTTCCGATTGTAGTTTGCAAAATTCTTCGTTCATTTCAACGCCAATAATTCTTTTCGCGTCGGTGTAAACGTAAGCCTGAAAAATCACATCCATTATTTATTCACCTAAATTTCAGACAGATTTTCATTAAAAAAAAAAATAGTGAATAACCAAGGTCCAAAAATTCGAATTCCAAATATCATATAAACTCAATTTCAACAAATCTTCGGGACTTACTCCGTATAAAACAGCTCCGAGTCGAGATCCCACATCTAACACAGTTTTACCTTCCAGTGTAGGTAGCAAAGTGTTGAATATGTGATACAGACAATCCTTAGCCATCGAATGTGATATATAAACTGTAAGAAATTAATATATGCTGCATTAGTAGCACAGAAATGTTTTCATTATTGTTGAATTTGTTTCTTTTTTTATACTAGAGCATATTGAATGCAATAAGGAGTTAGTTGCAATATCTGCTACAGTAATAATAGAATAAGATAGTGTATCAGTAATTCGTTACATTACATTGAATAATTATAATAAAATTGATTATTAAAATATAAATAACATTCAATAAATATCAAATGCTGCTTACTGAATGGTTTCACGTTCTTTGAACCACAGTTTTGGCAGAAGTATCTATTCAATTTACCAGCTTCGACCAAATCATCAACATCATCGTCTGTGTAGAGAAATCCATCAACGTGCAGTGTTATGTTAGGGTCGCAGTCCGAATTCTGCGGATTTACCGGGAAAGGGATATTAGCAACATAAACCAGTAGCATTTCGAGGATAATTTTCAATCACCAAAAATAACAGTTGACTGTCAAAAACAATCGGCTTTCCCAGCAATATATGAAAAAATTGCAAAAAAAAAGAAGGTGAAAATGATTTGAGTTTTTAAAAAACGATGTAATTAGTTGTATTGGATTTTTTTTTAAGTTTAGATAAACAATTTAAAACAAAAAAAAAGATGAATAATATGTAACATGGATGAAACTTTATCGGGTTTAACATAATACAAACCTCTCCAGACTTTGGGGATATTATCTTCTCCGAGGGAAGCGTAGCGTCGAATGGGATTCTTTCTTTGATATCTTGGGCAATACTGTTCAATATTGCGACAGGATCATCTAGTATATATTCCTTGGAATCAAAATCCTCTGTACTTAATTTGAACTTTTCTAGTCCTGCGACAAAAAATTCATCACGTTCAATATAACCGCGAAAATTTCGATGTTCGTCGTTACTGCACAAACCCGGTGCAAATTAGAATAAAAATTCTGAATTTAAAAGATGATATGGATAATATATAGTTACAACTGATATTTGGTATTAAGTAAAACCTAACCTATCGTGTTGAGACCTCGAGCCAGATCCGGTAAAATCCAATTTTTCTTGACGAAATTTAAGAAAGAATTGTAGTCCGTGGGGTCGAGCTTAGACATCAAAGAAGAAAACTCGGTCTCCGCTTCTTCGAGCGTAACATGACTTTTCGATGTAGACATTTTAAAGAACGAAATTTAATGAATTTTATTCACTGACGTACAAACACCGGCACATGTTCCGACTTCCTATGGCTAACCTCGCCGACTACCATTCGTCAACAATGTGTCCATTTTGAATATACGATAAGGGTATGTGAATAACCACGTGACTCACGTCATAATTGCGATTTTAAAATTGTACTACGCAAATTCTTATCGTTATAGTTATCAAAACTTATTATCAAGTTATTTCAAGCACTTTTGAACGTGCGATCATTCATTCGTTTAATTCATTGCCTTATCTCACTACAAAAAACACTAAAATAAACAACACATTCCGACGCTATCGCGGGCTTTGACAACAAACGAAAAATACACTACCATCGCCACCATCGCCCAATGGACAAATGAGGGCTTGGCCGTAGTTCGCGTTTATCCACCGCGGGAATCCCCTTTTTTCTTCATTACTTCCAGTGCGCTATCGTCGTTTTGATTTTAGTGGACGATAAATGATTTTTATTATTAGATACCTTATTTCGGTACTTTAACTTCGAGAGATCGTCTTTCGCGCATATGATCCGAAAACAATGACTGCGAAAAGAAAAGATCTGACCAACACGCGTCACAATATTCACAAGCGACGTGATTGGCCGCATCCACCAGAGGTGACCCAATGGTTCGAACGGTCAAACTATAAACTGAAAAGCAGAGTATTCTCTCTACAATAATTTCGCCAACTAGCGTTCTAACCTACTGCACAGTAATTAATGGCGGAGTTATAGTATGTACTTGTATGGTTGAGAAAAATTTCTTTCGTTAAATATTTAGTGCGTAAACGTTTAAAATTCACGCAATTTTCCATGCAGTTTGACGTAAACGAGACTTTGTAGCATGCTACGCAAAACAAATGGATAAAATAGCGAAGCGATTAATTATTTTTCAAAATAAACTCATCGCTACATAAATAATACTGGTGTGAATACCGTACACATCGTAGTACAACATCCCCGAACGTGAATTCCCCGAATTATATATCCCGTGATATAAACAAATATTCCGCGCTATCTTATCTTTCGAAAAATTATATTTATATTAAAGTAAAACTCGTGGGGGGGATATGGGAGACGCAGCTATGGGCGTCGTGACGCCCGGAGACGGTCAGCAGGTCGTCAAGGAAGGCTGGCTTCAAAAACGCGGTACAAAATACATGTTTACATAAAAATAATTACGCGTTTACAAATTTTCACAAAACCCGGATGTCTATACAGCATGAAATTATTTATCGATAATTTATAACCGTATTTGTAGCAAATGCATTTTCTCAAATATTATCAAGCGTTTAAAACGGACGGAGAATCACTCTGACATTTGAAAATTCTAGGTGAACACATAAAGAACTGGAGATCTCGATATTTTGTTCTGAGAGACGACGGCACGCTTGTCGGATTCAAGACCAAACCAGATCAGCAAGTTGCCGCTGCTGCTCAACCATTGAATAATTTCACAGTTCGCGGTTGTCAAATTATGTCTGTAGACAGGCCTAAGCCATTTACCTTTGTCATAAGAGGTCTGCAATGGACTACGGTTATTGAAAGGACATTTCACGTCGATACAGAACAGGAAAGAGAGGATTGGGTCGCAGCGATAAGGTAATATCTCCTCGAAGAATTATAAAACAAATTCTCCTCATTAATAAAATCAATTTCATACGTTTAAAAAACAAAAGCTCTAAAAAATTATCTACATGCTTATACGATTCCTGAATTTAATGAGGTAATTAGTCCTTGAAATAATGATCCAAGGTTTCATTTACATACGCATAGATACGTGGCCGATCGTCTTGCCAATCAGGAACAATTGGAACAAGTAATGCAGCCATCAACATCGTCCGAAGATGTTGAGATGGAACTTTCTGGCGGTGCGAGATCAGACTCTTCCGGATCTCTTGGCATTGTTTCAGGAGACAGTGACGGCGGTAGCATCGATGAATTGTCGGCAAAATTCAGTGTCCAGGGTACTTCTAGCAGCAAAAGTTCTGGGAAAAAGAAAGTGGCAAGTGGAGTGGCCTGATTGGTCGAATACTTTGTTTCCGTTTCTAGATCAGGAGAGGTCCTGATAATTTAGTTGGAAAATATTGTTAATGGAAGAAACCCCTTTTCAGACTCTGGAGAATTTCGAATTCTTGAAAGTACTGGGGAAAGGAACATTTGGCAAGGTGATTTTGTGCCGTGAAAAAGCCACCGGTCATCTATACGCCATAAAGATACTACGAAAGGAAGTAATTATACAAAAAGATGAAGTCGCACATACACTCACTGAAAATCGCGTCCTGCGCACGACCAGTCATCCTTTTTTAATCGTATGTAAATCACTGACCAATAACTTGCCGCCTCAAACGTTTCTCTATCCATTTATCTTTTCGTTTATTTTCCATAACATTCACCGTCAAATTCTACCTTTGTCAAACAATCATTCGTTGAAATGCATCATTCGAAAGTAAACAGGCAGATGGATACTGAAAATTATTATTTCTGTATGATTTAAGCCAGTTTAATTAATTTTTTCCTCCTAAAGGTTTGTCTTCAGATTGTATCACGTATAAACGTGACTTTGAATTGTCTCCTTTGTTTTCCCCAGTCCCTGAAGTACAGCTTCCAAACAGCGGACAGACTGTGTTTTGTTATGGAATATGTGAACGGAGGCGAGCTGTTCTTCCATCTCAGTCGTTCCCGAGTGTTCGGTGAAGATCGCACGCGTTTTTACGGAGCAGAGATTATATCTGCGCTAGGATATCTGCATTCCCAGGGTATTATCTACCGCGATTTAAAACTCGAGAATCTTCTACTCGACAAAGATGGACACATTAAAATAGCCGACTTCGGCTTGTGCAAAGAAGATATCACGTATGGTATGGAAACTCCTCGTCCCACATGCCCGATCAGTTTCTTTACGTTATCTCCATTCTGACATTTTTTTCTTCCAAAGGGAGGACGACGAAAACGTTTTGCGGTACACCAGAGTATCTTGCGCCGGAAGTACTAGAAGACAACGACTATGGACGAGCAGTAGACTGGTGGGGCGTGGGAGTTGTTATGTACGAAATGATGTGCGGCCGACTGCCGTTCTACAACAGAGACCACGAAAAACTATTCACTCTGATAATAATGGAGGAAGTTAAATTTCCAAGGTCGATAAGTAACGAAGCTAAGGATATGCTCGGCGGTAAGATGCGTAGAGAATGAATTGGCGATGTAAACTAAAATGTTGAAGATTCCAATTTTTTTCATTCAATTTTTTGAATATTTTCAGGACTGCTCATTAAAGATCCGAGCAAAAGATTAGGAGGGGGACCAAATGACGCTAAGGATATAATGAACCATGCTTTTTTCTCCTCAATCGATTGGTCGGATTTATTGCAGAAGAAAATTCCACCGCCTTTCAAACCCCAAGTAACATCAGACACTGACACTCGGTATTTCGACAGTGAATTTACAGGAGAGAGTGTGGAACTAACGCCTCCAGATCAGGGTTGTTTAGGAAGCGGAGGTGGATTGAATTCAATTGCCGAAGAACAGGAACACTTTCCACAATTTTCGTATCAGGAAAGTCATTCGGCGGTAACATCCTCGATTGTATCAATCAATCACTGACCCCATACTCTTAACGGAGTTCTTAAAACCCTCAACTCTAATTATGGTGATTCGGTGCTTTGTAGCCTCTGATTTTTTTTATATAGGTATTATCAAGCTACTATTATAATCGAAATGCAATCAACTTTTGAATTCATCATTTACATTGAAAGATGGAGAAAAAAAGAAAAGATAAAGAAAGAAATAAGAACTAATGGTAATAATTGAATGAGGAGAAATTGCAGCTTCCTGATTCACCCTGCATCGAACATCAATTTGAAAAGTGTCCCGATCATGGAGACGATGATTCCTGGCACAACAATAATTGTATAAAATTGTGCGTGAGAAAAAAAAAAGCCTTTTTCAATATTATTGGTTATTCATAATAATGCCTAATAATAAATGTCTTATTACCATTCAATGAGGTTAGCGGTGATTGAAAAAAAAAAAATTAATAACAAGTTAAATTAACTAATCCGGAGTATTTATTGAAGTTTTTTTTTTTTATTCTCCATTCTGTTATGGAGTAAAAATTATATCTAAATAAAAATGTTCAAAATTTACATTGAAAGAAAAAAAGGTAAAAAAAAAAAATTATAATAACAGTTGATCTATCTTTTATTTATTTTTTATTTTTTCTCTCACCCTGTAATAATAATGAATACTGATAATAAAAAAAAAAAAAGAAGAAAAATTCAGAAAACAGAAAACAAAAAAAGAAGAAAAAAAAAATCGAATGAAAACAAATAACATTATGCCAATAGGAAATTATACATATTATTATACACTATAATAACTATATTATTATATATACATATATTTATATTTTAACAATTAAACGATCATACAGTATATTCCTCTGCAGCTTCATTTATTGTTATTTTATACCAATGACGATTCTCCTTTACGGATTCGAAATAATTCTATTATTTTGACGACGCGTAGTAGACAGAGATTATTTTCACATCCCGGACTGTTCGACTTTGTCTGATGACAATTAAATTCATGTTTACTTAGATTTTTGCAAATACTTATTACATAAAAAAGCAAGATTCAGAATTAAAATAATATAGTTGCTTTGATAAAGACCGTCAAATAGATTTTAGAATTTGGGAAAGATCATTTCTAGAACTAGTAATTAATCGTATAGTCAAACGTTTATTTTTGTGTTCGGAATTTCATATGTTACATAGAATAATTTATTTCCAATAAGAAAATAAAAAATAAAATAAAATGAAAAAAAAACCTTCATAGGTCTATTTTGTATGATGCAAGTACTTGAGCTTTTTCGCATTTACGAGTCGATAATAATTTACCCCAGTATCACTTTGGTAAAATAAATAACTACTCGACTTTAAACTACTTCGGGTTGACCCGACGATTTCAAAGCATTTACCTAATTGAAAAGTGTAAAATTATCATTTGTATTAATGAAGAATTGATCAAAGTCTAACAAACTGACGTCATCGGGCAATAACAAGATTATATATATGTATTACGAAAGCGTGTGATTGTAGACACACGATAATGGATACACCAATTTCATATAAATGATCATTATTGCCTAATTTTATAAAGTAAATTAGTTTTCCTCTCCTCATTCCACGAAGTCTAATTATACTGAGAACCCTTCAGTTATATCAAGATTTCGAAGAGCTTAAGCTGACCCTTAAAACAAAATCTAATTCTTCTATGAGTAAAAATAAATACTCACATATCACAGTAAATCAGCATTTGCAAAAAATTGAGTCAATAATAATCATTTATCCTTAAAGAGAAAAAAAAAAAAGAAAAATAATCAGTAATAAAATAAGAATTATATCGTGTCTGATAAACTTATCATTCGTTAAATGGATGACAATTTATTGAGATCCATTCCATTCCGTAGAAATTAATCTAAAGAGTATTGCGGCAAGATACCGTCTTTGATCAACCACACTTGGTCCAAGACTGCACCTTCCTTATCGTCAGATACCTGTTGAAAGAAAAACCATTATCAGATTCCCGAAAAACTGTAATAAATTCATAAAAAGGGAGGAGAGAAATTTAAATTAATCTAATTGTAATACCAACCTGTTCCAGATAGATATGCGTTTTATTGAACGCCTTAAAACGCGTGTATCCATAATCAGAACTTCGGTAAGCAGACCATGGCGGTTTAACAGGGACAAACTTTTCCCTGCCTTCTTTGCAGCCAGCTGATCCCGTCACTATATGAACTGGAGCTTTGTAATTTTTGTACGGCTCTTCCCACGACCCATTGTACACCTGTATTCAATGGGAATTTAAAAACTGCAGACACCGAGTCTTGGTCCAACGATCAAGGCCAAGTTCATAAAAAGAGCTAAACGATACCTTGAAGTTGTACATCGGCCAGGTACGTTCATAGCTATGTTCATGTGCCCATATTTCAAGGTCTACTCTGTGTTTATAGAACAAATCTTCGAGACCGAACCAGTTGAAGAATGGCAATCCAACTCGTATCAACGATTGATGATTTGTGCAGTCGTCCGCGTTCGCATTACTGCAGTACATCGGTCTGTGCCCGAAGGTGATGATCCAGGGTCTTTTGGCTCTTTAATCAATGAAAGATTCGGGAATTAATGACAATTTTTGGGGCCTGGATTTTAATCGAGGTTCTTAGGCCAGAGAGAACCCGAACGATGCGGAGAAATGTTTTCATACCTATTTTCAGGCTGATTTGCCTCGCTCAAGTCTTTCTCTAGCCATTCATACTGTTTGACGAGCTGCTTTATGCCGTAATTCATGAAATAATAGGCTTCTGTTTCAATCCCTATGAAATGTACAGGCCCCATGTTAAAACTGTACCAAAGACCTTCGGAATCACCGGGCATTGTGAAACGAGCTCTGGAAAGAGGGGCGAGAATTATAACTTCGGTTATGCAGATACAGAGAGAACAAGTTCGCTAAACTATTATTAGGTAGTTTGATTTCTCAGTTTACCTATAGTTGCTAAAATTGTATTTCTCTTCGTGATTACCGGGAATGGTCATGTAGGGTAAATAGGCAGCGATAGATTCGATTTGCTTCATAAATTCATCCCCGACTATGGCGTTATTAGTATGCATATCGTAAGCGAAATCGCCGACATGAATTGCTGCATCGTATAAACCGCGCTGAGTCTCTTCCTGCAGTCTTGGCAGACTCTGAGCATTTTCATTACCCATATCACCGAAAATGACGACCTGAGGAGCCCAATTTTCCTCGTCAGCAGGTGGAGTTACGAAGTAAAACATGTCCGACCATCCGTATTCGTTTCCGCAATGATAAACTGTTCATAAAAAGGAAAAGAGTATATGAATAGATAATTTGGAAGTAAAAAGAACAGGAGAAACTTGTTCTAATCTTCCTATCTCACCATATTTACTACCAGGTGTTAAATCTCTCAGCCATACTCTGTGTATGTATTGCTTATGCTTCTGCTTCCCTCCGTCAACGAAGAGAGTGGAATTCCCCTTTTCTGTTAGAACATATCCACCGATGCCATATTCCACGATTGACTGCTTCACCTCATCCATCGTGCTCCAAGTGATTGAGATGTCTCGGATATCATCTGTGAAAAATGTGTGATAAAATTTAATGAGTCTGTAAATTTATCAAAAATACCATGTCCTACCTCCGTAAGCAATGTGCACAGCCTCTGGTCGATATTGTACGACTCCTAGAGCTGAGCCGAGTAAGCCAAGCACCAAAATAAAGGATATTAGATGCATTGTGCACTCGGTGCTGGAACACAAAGAACTGATTTCAATTATGGCGCAGATACATTTGAAGCCACGTATACTACGCCAATGTATGTCTGTGAAGGATCTGTATTCTTATCTACTCTGGATAGCAGAACATACAACATACGTGACTCATATTAAGTATGTTAAAATAATAATGATTGGACACGCTATTATTTATCTAAATGGGTGTATGTGTGTATAGGATCTGTTTTCTTGTGTTTATAAAACTGTGATGACTCCTAGATTATTAGATAAGCTTGCGTTTTTCTATAAGGTATGCCGCAGTTTAGAGAGTATTTACTAAACTAATCCAGGTTCGTTTTACACGTGAATACTATTGTTGGTCGCGAACTATCCGTGACAATATAAATGAAGAATAACTTAACGTGGTGGATATAAATTGATTGAGTGCATGTAAATTGACCCTTTCCGGTGACAACTTCAAAATATATTCTCATCGCTATCGATGAGTAATTGTTTTTCAGATCGACAGTCAACATTGGTGTGATAATTAATGCGAACTATTTTTCGTGTATAAAATAGAACTGCGGTTAGATTCAATTGCATTTTTATTACCTAGATCATGATTACTTACTCCTAGTTTAAATGAGATCCAATCAGCTGTTGACAGGCATTTAATTATCGGATATATTTAATAAAAAAAACTGTACTATTGTAATTGCAATCGACACTGACGTTTGATAATGGTTCAACCACGACGTGACAAACGATATTGAGAGACAAATCCCGTTACCCACAGACTACAGGGACTCGTGATGTTTTAAACTCTGTGCGGATGCGTCTAGCTATTTTTTATTCAATGGTTGAAAAACTCGAATAGTGGGTGTTCGAAAGGAAAGGCGTAACGAAATGAAAAGAGCTGACTGCATGATCGTCTGACCATTTTTAGGGACGAACGATGTTGATAACTTCAAAGTATTTTTTCAAATCTTTGAATAATTACTTTGAAAATTCATCGCTTGATCGGAAAAATCAAATCATCCAATTCGTTCAGGACTAATAAATGACTCGATTTTAATTTTATTTTCAATTTTTTTATTAATAAACTGACTGACATGAGTCGATAAGATTTTGGTCAAAAACCAACACTGAAATCAACTATTTATAAGCCGGGATGAAATCCATAGCCGTTTATGCAACTACGATGTATAAAATATTACATCTTCTCATCTTAGTTCGGGAAGTGAAAATTGGCTTCATATTCTATTACCGTTCGTAATAAAACTACAGTTAAAAGTTTCGATAGAAAAACACGTTTTTGTTCCACTAACACCTGGGGAATTTATTTGTAATTTGAATTCATATTATCAGTAAATTTTTGGCACTCCACAATTCACTTTAGGCGTAAGCCGTTTGATGTTTCCCCGCGTTATTTGAAAATGTGGAACATAATTATTTGACTTGCGGGCCTATAGAACGGAATTAGTAGAAACGAATAATAAATAATCCATTACGATAGCGGTAAAGGTATTTAATCTTAATCTAATTGTAAGAAAAGACGAAAGCACTCTCCTGTAATTTGGTCATTTGAATAATGAATAGCAAATATCTCGTTATATAATAAATTACATGAATAACTCTCGATGAAAGCTGATCGTTTTTTATACGATTAATAAAATCTATGATATTGTAATGTAAGTTAGTCTGAAAAATAATTATAAGATTTTATATACGCAGTGAGTTTGTTGTCTCGCGTATACAGATAAAGCAACAAGTCAGAGAAGTAAGTGTCCTCAAATTGGAGCGTCCGTAGCATTTTCCAAGTGCCTCATCTCATTTACAAGTGTCTACGTGCCCATGCTAGTCTGAAGACTAGGTGCTCTCGAGTTAACTGAGACAGAAAATAATTATCCAACAGCATGGAAAGAAATACATCTTTGTCAATCGCAACTTTACATGGAAAAACTGAATAAATAAATGAATAAATAGAGTCAAAAAATAAATGACAATATATAGACAGCTGCGGGCGCACAATAACAATTTTTATGGCATATCTTATCGAATTTATTATAATGTTTAAAAAAAACCGGAAAAATTCGAAAACGATTGGAAAAATGATCGTATTTTCTATATTTTTCATCTACACTTTTACACTCGCCTTGTTATAACGGGTGTAAAAATGGTACCTGGACTACTTGAATCACGGCGTTTTCGAGAGGGTTTCGATAAACCCCAATGGCGTAGACGGGTGTAAGTGAGGGTGATGCGCCGCGTATCGAGTCTCGACTCGAAAGCATCCCCTAGGAGGAGGCAGAGGCAGAGCCAGACTGGCAGCATCGGGCCCCCTATATTGATCTCTCGACTCACCTCTCCGCCGTGCATTTGGCACGAATCTCAGTGTTAGAAGGCGGCTTCTTCTTTCGCGATCTCCACACCTACGTGAAAGAAAAATATAACGGGTATATAATGTACCGCGTTTACGGTGGATCGACGAGATGAGAAATCGTAGTTTATTGGGGAAGAAGAATTGAATAAGATGATAAAAAGATCGGGTGTAAAGTGTTAGGGGAGAAATATTTTAGCGGGCGTTCGGAGATAAATTATAAAATGAAAATTCGATGTAAGTGGAGTGGAAACGAAGGCGATAGAATGGGTCTACACCCATCGCTGAGGACAGTTTTAAATGATTCTTCGACCTCAATAATAGAGATATGCTTTAGCCTAGCGGGGGATAAATTGAATTTTAAGTAAATTTTCGATCGGTAGTAAATAAATAGTGAAATAATAAGTAAATTGATAAAGGAGGAAATAGCGAAGAAGGAACGAATTGAATGAGTATAGACATGGTGAAAACGAAGGTGGATAAAATGTCGAGAATAAATAATAACGGCCATGGTAGATACAATGAAAAAAAACCTAATCGAACCGAAGATCAATAGAGTGAGCCTCAAAGTGAAATTTTGAATTTTGAATAATTAGACAACCGATGAGCGCCGAGATGTGAAGGGGCCCAAATCTGGGGCCCCGCAGTGCCCGAAGTAATTATCGTGAAACATGACAATTTCAAGTTCATATGTCCAACACGCACAGAAGAATAACGTGCAATATTAAGAAATAGAAGAAACGAAAACGTTTCGCAGTAGGCCGTTGTAATAATATCAATTAAGGAAACCTGTCTTTCATATAAACCCTGATTCCTGAATCCAGGGTGCCAAATTCATTATAATTATTATTATTATATTATTACGCAACAAGATATAATATGTTTAGGAATTAAAAAGTGATCGTTGATATGCGAATTGCCTTAGTACTTATCTGTGGGGAATTTAAAAAAGAAGTTAAAACATGATAATTCCATGTATTAATAACTAGTATGTTATATAATATAATATATTAATTTACAAGTGTGTGTCGGTAAGGCGAGTGTCTTAAATCAACGTCTATAAGGTTTAAAGTTTAAACTATATATATATATAATAATATTAATAATATAATATGTCCGTTCTAAAATCAAAATACATTAATACACAGTACATATTCTATGCATAATATAAAGTTCTATATCCTCGCGAAACAGATAGCAACCCTTTTAAATTACCCAGCCAATATGCGTCATCTCCGAAATATAATTCTTATTACGTAACAAAATATGCAGAAACAGGAAGAATAACGAAAAACATCGCAGAACGAAACGCGGAGGAGAATAAGAAGAAAAAGAAAAGATAGAAGAAAAGGATGACCGACAAGAACAAACATAAAATATTTTATAATATTTAATTAATCGTGAATTATTCGATATATCGTACAACAAATATATAATACATATATATACACGTATATACTTATGTATATCTGGAGGAAGTAGTTTCGAAAATTTCTTGAAGAGGGGTGGCGAATAATCAGATGAATTTATTACTAAATTTATAAAAATAACATTTGAAAGATGGTCGACCTCGGTGGATACATCATCATTCTGATGAATCACAATGGCAAAGTCAAGCTTTACGGTTAGTATTAAATATTACATCTATGGATTTAAAATAATTCTTATTTTTACCTACTACTATGACTTCTATTCCACACACGTGCAGCTAGACAACGTGTATGATGTATTAAATCGTTACCATAGGAACACATGCTTACCATAGACGCTACCGCAAATCAAAGTCTTGGCTCTGAGCCATCCGACAAATGTTCTGGCGCGAATATCATGTTCAAACTCATTTTTAAATACAAATGTATTACAGAAGTATGCCACTGAACTCTCATAAAGTACACATAGAACTTTTAAGCATGATGTAAGCATCTGCAAAACTCAGTGAACCTACTCTATAATTATACCTGTTGCAATTAATACCTGAAAAGAAGAATTTTCATTTCTCAACACTGATGTCTTATTCTTCCTTTTCCATTACCTTTTTTCCGCTAAATAATTTATAAAAAAAAAAACTGACCGCAATAATTGATTTTGGGCTAGAAATCTTCTATATGGTAATGATTTAGTTAACAGCACGCTAAGAAACTATGCATAGTTCTATCATTTTCTATTCAAACAATTTATTGTTTAATTATGTAGGGTCTCCCGCCGACAACACGGACAACTTGGAAGTCGGTGATGAAATTTTAGAAGTGAACGGCCGCACCCTGGAGAACGCGACGCACTCGGAAGTCATCCAACATATTCATCAGGTATATTTCTTTCGGGTTCTCATATATACGCTTGCTGATAAAAGATGCTTTTATTATCTCATTCTTTTTATTTCATTGTATTAGTCTAAATGCGTGGTTCAAAAATTCTCAACGTTCTACATTAATCAGCGTTGCATACGGGAAATCCCCGTTTAATTAGGCGGGGAATTCCCCGAGTAAAAAATACACACAATTATAATAGATAAACGACACCGTAGAAAAGTCGATACCTCTTATTATATAGCATACTCTAGCGGAGTATTCTAGAACTACGAAACTAGTCTTGGGTATACCATAGTTCTAAGATTTTTTCGCTAGCCATCTTTACCTGTCTTTAATAAAACAGAAACTACTAACTTCTAAGACGGTAACTAATATCAGCTTCAGGTTTAAAATTCAAACTATATTTTTATGGATGAATTATTATACGAATATGACGATGTAAAAAAAAAAACCAAATACCAATTTTGTCAGGAAACAATTTAAACTATATTCTATTAAATGATATACGCAGAAATTTTCCGCATAGAAATCACATACCTGATATCGACTTTCGAAAAGTACCGTTTCTCCCTAAATTATACCCGTATGAATCTTAATCATGTTTCTAAACTCGCATACATTGATAGATTTGTCTCTGGGACTGATATCGCACATACCAGCTGCCCGTATGCATAAGAAATAGCTAAATAGCCGCGTGCAATGCAATTAATTAGTTTTCAGCGTCCCCGGGATGAGCATCGCGTATATCGACTATTTTAAATCGTCGAAAATTCAAAATTCGTGTTTATAGTCGTACGGACAAAGTATGAAAATGATAGAGTCGTACGCAGGTACGCGTCCTTCCTGAGAGAATCGGGAAAAAAAAAAGAGCGGGAATATATATGCAAAGTAAAAGTCGCAACGCGATATAGCCTTGCGGTATATTCAGTAAACAACGCGCGGAAACCTTCAACTTATTATATTATAGAAATGCGGGTTTGGCCACGTAACTGAAATTCTTCTTCACTGCAGTAATTATACATACACGTATAATATTGTGTGAAAAATTATTGGCTGATCATGCAGCCTGCTTTCGAACCAGCCCCGGGTCTAGGTTCCAAATATGTGGATATAAACCGCTACGGAATGTCTGTAGCGTTTCAATTTCCAATGAACGTGGAAAATCCGCCGAATGAAAGTTTCCGTTATAATGACCCAACTCAACGATTATTTCATTAATGTATTGCAACACCGAATTAAAGAATGAAAATAATTGCATAAATTTATTTCAGTGCATAAAATCGCGGACGATATGTTTGAGGGTCCGGAGAAGAAGCGGCAACAAAATGGGTGAGTAATCATTCGATAATATCTGATCGAATTTATAATACGTAATTAGATTATGCGCTGTATTTACGAATGTGTCAAGACTTGAATCCGAATTTACGCTGACGCTTTATAGGAGGAAGAAGATGTGATAAACTGCGAATATTAATACGTAATCGATCACGCAAGTCTTTTATATAATTACTGTATAAGATTTAGCGTGAAATTTGAAAATGTGATGAATAATCGAAGACAAATAGTTCATCTGAAACGTTTTTTAAATCCCGTGTATATCTTTCTGAGATGAATATGCATTTGCGTTGGTGCTGAATGGATATGTTTAAAATCTAATTATATACCGATCCGTAACTAATTACTACCGGTAATTAATTACTACATACATGTACACATGGATGTATCCTATACGTGAAAAAGACCTTCGACAAAACTCGGTGATCTCCGTTAATATTCGTCCCTGCACTTGTTAGATGTATAGGCAGGTAAATACAGGTGACTACCGTCTGTATAAAACTCGGTCAAAGTTAAAGCCCCTTCAATAGCGGACTTTTAATCCTACTTAAAGAGCACTTTGGAACCTTTTGGTGGAAGGGATAGATAGTTGAAAACGCCGAAAAAAAAGAAGCAAAATAAAACATAAAAGATGAAAAATAAAAAATGATAGAAAGTTGAAATTCGCGTGAAACTTCGTATATATGTATACATATATATCCCTCGGGAAAAATTATTGAACAATCAAAAAACTAGATAAAGAAAAAAGGGATTATTATTATTTTTTTTTTTTCAATTGGCTTCGTCACGATTGAAGAAACCACGCGACGCGGACGTCGTCGTATAGCGTACAGGTATTCCATCCAGGGGAATCAAAATGAAGGCAAAGACTGTTGTTCTGTACGAGAACGCGGACCCGTCGCCGTATATACGGTTAAGGTGGGAGAGAAAGCCTGTTGCCTGCACGTTGATATACAGTTATCCAGTATTGGTTCTGTCTCGCGTATAACAACTCGTTTGGTTGTCGGCCACAAACTAGCTTCCGCAAATTTTCACGCTTCCGAATTTTGATTTATTCAGTTTTTTTTTTCTCTCTCTATCACTCTCCTGTAATTTTTTTTTTTTTTTCTTTTTTTTCTCATTTTTTCGACATCTCGCTGTCCATAACGTCGAGATTCTTCTTCCTATATCATCTTTCGACGGAAGAAACAGTGTCCGCGGTGTAAAACGCGACGTGCAGTATCAAAACGTGCAACGCGCTTATGCTCATGCGATGAACATGGCATACTAGGAAATCGGCAGTGATGCAGTGGGTACCAGATCCTAGTATTGTACAGATCGAATGTTACCGATCTGTATAGATGTGTGTATAGCGTGTGAATAATGATCGATGATTCAATATAATAACGAAAAGGCGGTTCATCGCGTGTGCGTCGTTAGTTTATCCGATGGGCGGAAACCCGGTGTTGTTTATTATGTTTATTTAGTGCTGCAATTTACACCGTATAATATAGTATAAACATATATGTGGAACTTAACAGAATTTAATTGCAGTTCGAAGGACGCGTCGTTTTAGTTATTTTTCAACAATTTAAACAACGAAATAGACAAAAAATATAACATTGCATAAGTATACCGCCGACAATTCCCGAGGTCTAATTCGACAGGGAATTAGCAAGATTCTCTAAAACCGTGTTACGTCATCTAGGAAATCTCCTCAGGTAAATAACTATAATCAATTCCCCCCGCAGCGTTTCGATCTGTTCAGTTTATACCTTCTTTTCTCTGTTCTCCCTCCACTTGTAGCTATGCAATACAACTAATATCAGAACGATACAGAATCTGACTATTATTCCATACTCTTTGATTCTCTTTATACATATATTATTCAGGTGATT
The DNA here is from genome assembly GCA_944452935.1 of Rhogogaster chlorosoma. Taxonomy (NCBI): domain Eukaryota; kingdom Metazoa; phylum Arthropoda; class Insecta; order Hymenoptera; family Tenthredinidae; genus Rhogogaster; species Rhogogaster chlorosoma. The sequence goes on from OX101797.1 coordinate 29,576,044, forward strand.
CGTCACATCTATACACGTATACAATTATTACAGCTGGATTCGTGGAAATTATCTCCTCAAGGTTGCGACAGTCGCGTTTTACTCATATGCTTATTTTAAAAGTCTTCGGTTCGCCTGAAACGAAGAGAATTTTTCTTACATTTCAAAATCCGATTGATTTTCATTTCAAATGATTATCTAAACGATAATTAAACCGCTATTAAAATTCTTGTGTAACAATTTATACGGTGTATCGGTTAAACTGTGAGCTAAATTAGTGACGAAAATTCTTAGATTCTTATATAGGTATATTCATTAATCGAAGTTAATATTTCACATACCCGGTAAGAAATTTTGTCTGGCGACGTTATTTCGTTCGACGACGTGCGGTTGTAACGTCCCATTGCAATACGGTTGAATACAGTTAGAAAACTGGTTTCCCCACACGCGAGAAGCCACGATGTATTATAGTATATCGCGAGACGACGACGACATAAAGAAATATGTTTTTCTGTCGTTCGTTCCGTTTCGATTATTCGTATTACTTGGATACGAGTATCATATTCGTGAAATAGTTGATTAGAGATAATTAAATAAAACTAAAAGAAAAAGAAAGAAGAAAAAAGAAGGAGGATTTCATGTCAGAATTCTAATTCAAACGTAGCGCGCCTTTACATCTTATCGTTAGTCTTCGTCTGGCTATATGACGGCCGTTTCCACTGCGATTTGAGGCCTGGAACTGCAGAGCTGTTCTATGAATATAAGTGGAAAAAGCTGTTATAAGTATTTGGTCGGACAGGCTTATAGAGACAGCACCGTTTATATTTGACGAATGATGTTCTAGAAAAACATATTTTAACATGAATGTTCCTACATATTAGGTAGGCATACTTGTGAATCGTGTTTGTCCTTCGGTATATTCTCTTATACGAGGAATACCTGCGTATATCTAATTTGAATATTTTTTTCTCCTATACGTACAAGATTAACAAGTAGATAAAGTAATATGGAATAGAATATTTCTGAACGTGTTATGCGCATGTAGATTTTATTACGTCCGGAGGCAAATGAATGTATGTAAAAGAATTTATGTATTGATAATTATCCTTGTTAGTCGCCACACTCGATATTAATAATTAATACAGAAGAATCTCTTATAATTATTAACTTTTTTTTTCTTCAAATCTTACGAGTAACGTAGATGAATAAGCACATGGCATGGATCAGCAGCAGCAGCAACGAATCTGCCGCGTTTAAAAATTATTACGAAACTCGAGAAACTTAAGTATGTGCTGTCGTCATCTAAACTTAAATAAAACAAACGTAAAAATAATTAAATAACAAATAAATAAAAAATAACTGTCATTATTATCATTATTTGGAAATGACGCGTTGCCAAACTATACCGTATATCGTTATATAACCCGAAGTAGCACACCTTTGCACTACTGCCGTGTCTTGATGCACGTGCTCAATCAAATAAAATAATTTATACATATACTCGCTCATATGAAGTGGCAATATGGTTTCTTTTTTCCCTCGCGTTTCTATAGTATTGTTTTTTCTTTTTTTACTTTTATCGAATTATTTTACAGAATATCGAATGAGGCTTGATGAAAAATGTATGATTAGAAAATAATTTATCCTACATTTTTTTGTTAAATATATACCTAAATTTGATTATAGAATAACGGAGCGTAAGGACCTCTATAATAATTTAATTTCATATGGTAGATTGATAGGAAGACGTAATCGCTGCATCTTGCCTTTTCGGATTGGCGATTTTTTCCAATATATTGTCTCATCGTCAGTAAATATTGCAGCAGTAGTTCAAGATTTTTTCACGTAATACATAGCCACAGGTAATATGTCATCGTTACATCTGCAGTTTATAATCAAAAGGGGTTTCTTCTTCTTTATACTCGGAAGTAGGAAATTAGTAATTCGTCTTTTTTTTTTCATCAAACTTGGAAAAAGAGTGGTCTTCTTTTATTCGTCTGCTTTCATTAATCCCTCACATATATACACGTGTATAAAAGTTTCCGGTATTTTGGAAGTTGAAAAACGGCGAAAATCTGAAAATTGACCAAATTCATTCCGCAATGGTTGGCATCCTCGCTCGATCCAAGACACTTTAACCACGTATAAAGCTCACCCTCGTCCTCACCCTCACCCTCACCCTCACCCTCGGCCACAGCTTCGCTTTCAGAGTCTCAGCCTCAAGTGGTATGTCCTATATGGCTATACCGTACCTACCAACCTACCTATCTATCTACCTATCTACCTACCTACCTACTTACTTACTTACTTACTTACACATCGGTAGTACGAGCCAAGACGACTCGCGCCACTCAAGACTCGCACTCAAAGGTCCAATACTAGCCAAAGTACGTTGAACCCCTGACTACAGTCTGCAGTGGCTACTGGGTTTATTTAGGATTGGACTATGATCCAAATATAAACGTATATGATGCCTTTGCGGCAGTTCTTTCTCTACCCGAAACGCGAACGTACTCTAACATATAATTTCAGTCGAAGTTTGACGTACCCGAGTAATCGTTTTAACCAAAACATAAAAATCGGATGAAAGAACTCGAATTTAGTGACGCGATTCCAAATAACTGATCTAAGAATTATTTCCGAATATCACAAATATAGGAATACCCAGTTTCATCGACTCGGATAACTCTTCGGTTCCTCTCTTCCATTCTTCCCTCTTTTTCTTTTCTTCCAAATCGCAGATCGTTTCATATGATCAGATAATTTTGTGGGAATATAATTATATCCACCTGCAATAGCGACTTTGGTCAGAAGAGACTCAGATTTAAATTCGTTTCTATTTCACGCTAGAGAAAGTTCGAGATTTTGTTATTCTGAAAGGGGTGCGATTTATTGCGGGGTGAAAACCGGATCGAAAGTAGTAATAATAATAATTATATGTATACGACATTGTGCTCTGATGCAGCAGGGATCGTAGGCCGATATGTGCCTAGAATAATATCTATAGAGGAACTAAATTGTTCCGGCATACTAAATCCGTAGTTGACAACGTATAACGAACCGTACTAATTTATCTATCGTGACAATTGTTGCCCATATCCATAATCATAATGTATTATCATACACCTTGATGCCTTCAACGTGTATAATTATTACATATGTATATACACTATTTTATTGTTAGCTAAGGATATTTGAGAACCGTTAGTTGCTTGCTTTATTAACACCGTCGATCGATGCTGCATTCAAGAATACCTGCAGGTACAATGTCGTATTTTATTTTTTATTTTTTATTCTCTTTCTTTTTATTTCCTCACCAATCAGAATCCTTGACATTATTTCAAATAATCCGATACTGTGAACTTTATAATTAAAAATTGTTTTTCAACATCGTTTTGTTCCTGTTTTCTCTCTTTTTTTTTTTTTTCATTACTACGCTTTTATCTGCAGTACGATTATCCGCGATAAATGAAAAACACGGTTTGAGTACAATTTAATATCATTATATTCACCGATATAGTATAATGTGGTGCGGGTGCAGCAAACGATCGAGAAATAATAGCGATTCTACAATAATCGACGCCGATTACGGAGACAAATACGACGAGGAATTTATCACCACGTCCAGCTGCAATAACGACGTTGATGACGATTTTTGGATGAAAAAATGCTTCGATCTATCGACAATTAAATTCATCGACGACGATGACTTGGACGATGTTCATTGTGCGAGCATAGGTCTTTTGCACAGTATTTAATGATAATTTAATAGACCCCCTTGAGTAACGATTTCATGATGTATTGCACATATACTCGCGAATTTTAGTTAACGATCTCATCGCGAGATTGTTACCCGATCCTCGCGAATCAAATGTATCCATAACGATCGAAATCATTTCCTGTTTCGTTGTCGATATGCTAGTTTCAAGGCTATACTCAGAAGTTCGAACGAGTTTGTGATACATTCGAAATAGCGCACAGTTGTACAGACAGCCTTGAAACTAAGATAATTCCACTCACGATGTGTGCGAATTAATATTGATAGGATAGTAAAACACCCCATAAGAATTATTTATCGAGCCAATTTACTATTCAGCTAAAACTACGTCGAATAATAAAAATCATTCAATTAACCTCTACTTGTTTAATCGATTTAAATCACATACGTCACATAATATATTACATATATTCCCTTTTAACTGTTGACAGAAGAGTTGGATGGACCAAACGCAGGGCGTATAAGGGATGCTTGGGTAATCGCAGTCGAAAGGTAATTGAATGAAAACTTAGTTGCGCAGCTGCTTAATGAAAATAAATATAATTTGATTGTTTTTAAATAAAAAAAAATTTCTCATTATTTTTCAGAGGTGCAAGAGAAAGATTGCAAAGGTTGACAGCTCTGAGAAGAATCCAGCCGCGAGATATACAAGCTATCCTTCATCAAAAGGTGATTTTTGCATTTTTGTTTTACACCTATAAAACGACATGCGATCATTTTTAGATTCAACTATTCGTGTGTACACAGAGAGTAACATATAACGTTAAAATAAATAAAAATCAATTCTTTGTCATCGAGAACAGAAACTATACAATACGTAATTTTATCGTCGTAAATGAAATACTATTGGACAATGGGGTAATGACAAAGCCAAGAATAAACCGGATACATTCACCTGCAGCCTTCGTGTAACGTGCACGCTAATTCATTCGCTCGTTCCCATTATTTTATACTTATAACATTGCCCGGGACAATTCACGAGGATAATGGGCGAACAAATATCGACACGAAATTTCGAACTAGTACAAATACAAACTCGAAAGGGGAAGATTCATGATTTTTTTCCTTTCAAGGCAAACTCAGGATTTTTTTAGAGCCATTGCCTCTCTTGAATTTCGCGATATTAAATCGTCCAAAGAATAATTAAACGTTTTGGGGTGTTTCTCTAGAAAATTCCAAATTGGGGAACAAAAGTTTAATAATTTGACAAAGTTTATTCCTGGAAAGCAATTTTTTTAGTTTTTTTTTTGAGGATTTCTGTTAGGGACCAGGAAATCTGAAATTGAAATTGCGATTCAACTGAGTTCTATGCAGCAACTGATTTCATTCCAACTGCATTTGACTATGAGATCCGATGGGCCACGAATGCTGACTTTTACCCGGTCAAATTGCGAAAGACTAAAATCACGAGTGTGATAAAACTGGGCCATTAAAAATAATTGCTTTTGGGACATACCTAGGAGTCCTTCAAAGCTGCCTCCTTTCGACCTCGAATGCCTCATTTATTCGCCAATTTGGACTTTGCATAGTTAGCATCTCTATGTTCGGAGCAGAACTTTACCTAGACCGTCATGTATTCATTCTCGCGGTAAATCCAGCGAGTCTATGTACTCGGATATGCGAATTGACACTATCTTTCTTTTTGCTTCAACGAGACGAGAGACCTTCTTCATCCCGCACCCCATTCACTTTGTAATTACTTCGCTTCTTGCTCTCTATACCTCGCGGCTAGTTACACCCGTATATCTTCATCCCTCAGTTTCTTTTTTTTTTTCGCAGTCACCAAGCGCTCAGAAATCTTTCGCAGCAACTAGGTCACCAGTTTTTATCTTACATGCATATTTCAAACGGCAATTCGCAATTGTAGCGTGTACTAGATAAATTGCTTAACCCAATAAGAAAAACAAAAGTTTAACTTCTTTTCAGTTTTTCATACTTTCATAAGTAGGACGAGGCTCTCTGTCGCCCTTTGAATTGGCGTTCTTCTGTTCTCAACCCTTTAGAAATATTCAAAGAAATTTTTCTTCTGCTTCAGGATGAAAATACCTCGTCGATAACCGACGGAGCAGCGTCAACGAGTACGATAACGACTCGTGCCGAGATAACGAGCAATCAAATCACAGTAACGGTTAAAGACAGGTAAGCAGAATCTTGTTTTCGTAAATTGGAAGAAATTTAGTTTCTTGAAAGGGCTTTTACCCCGAAGGAAATTATCGTCAGCGTGTATTTTTGCGGAAACGTCTGCTACTCAAGACCCGACTCCAGAGTCCTGATGCAATGAAAATATTATTTTTTTATCCAGAGATTGTCCGGCGAATGAATTCCCTGTAAAATTGAGCAACGGGACGGTACCCAAGGCTGCTAACAAGGCGGTTACTCCCATAGCTTTGAATAAAGTAAACAAGGAAAGGGAGGAGAGCATCGTGCAGGTTAAAGACAGAAAGGAAACCTTAGAGAAACAACAGAGCTGCCCGGAGGAAACGAACAATCTTTTAGTACAACCACCAAGTTCCCAGGGTAACAAGGCTGGCGAAAGAAGGGCTAGTAGCCCCTTTCAGAATGGCCGTACCGAGGTACTGATCGGCGATCCGGAAGGTGGACCAAGATCACCTAGGGGATCAACTTCCTCGGCTGCACCTAATGACAATAACTTATTAAACCCACCGACCGAATCCGACAATCCAGAACCAATTTGCAGGTGAGTCTTATTTCAGTTTTTATTATTTTTTGCTATTGTATAGTTTCACAGGAATATTTGTGCAATTATAGTTTCGCTATTTGTCCTCTTCGCCAGAAACTGACCCATAGAAACTCGAACAATTTTAATCACCTTCGGAATTGTAAGAAAAATAATTGCATCGATGATTTATTAGCTGGGTGAATTTGAAAGGAAATAAACTTGCGACCGAACAATTCAAAAGCTCTTTCAATTTTCTTGAAATAATTGATGGAAAAAATAATTGAAAATATTGCGGATTAGGTATACTTAGAATTTTATTACAGGTGATAAAAATCGACGTAGACTTTTTACTACGATGTTTTATTTTTAATTTTTTTTTTCCAACTGGATAAATGAATTCACGAATTCGATTTTTTAATAATAATTAATATAAAGCCTTCACGAAGTGAAATGTTTGCATTGATGCTGATGTGGTTGCCTGTGACTAGGCGTTGCATGCTATGAATTTTTTTTACCGATATACCGACGTCTGTATAGTGACGATGAATATGAGTAACATGAATGAGTTATAGTCTCTAGACGCTTTTGAGTTATAAACAACAAAAAAAAAAACGAAAAATACGTATATTAGCTATAGATCGTGAATAAAGAAACGAGAAGAATTCTGATACCTGTTTTGAACGGCCTCTCTTCTTAATCGAATTATTCGGCACAGTAAATCAATTAATCGTTAGGACCCTTCGACTGGCTGATACTGACACCAGGGCCAATCCTATTTACCATTTAACTATCAAATAACAATTACTCAGCCCCTTGGACGAAATTTGTATCTTTTGTATTTTTTTTTATTTCTTCTTGTTTCAAAGAAACTTGTAGCTGAATGTATACATACAGTGGGGCCATTTCACCTCACTGAAGATAATCCCTGATTAAGATTCTTTAATCTAATTTTATTCTGCCTTGTTAGTTTTCCGTCGCAATAAAATTCACCGCAAATTACATTTGATAGAAAAGTTCGTGATCCTTAGTCAGTAAAGAAGAAATCTCCTAAAATGAACGCGGTCTATAAATTCATGATTTATAATGCAGATAAAAATTAGTATACACAAGTATCTTATACAAGCTCGAACAATAATCGATAGGTATTCATGACTCATAGCGATACCGATCTCAAAAATCGGCGTGAATAAAATTCAAAAAAAAAAAAGAAAAAGAAAAATCGTTCGATTCCTTATTGTGTTCGTGACTATTTACAACAAAAGTACAAAGACCGCTTGTAAAACTTAACAGAAACACGATATGCTTTGAAAAGTCACGTGCGGTAGGTATGCATGTATTTCATATGTAGTACTACCTTACCTTATCATCAATATACCGGGGGATGTAATTAATACTTGACAATTATCATTCTTTTATTCATCATCACCACCTGTCTTCTATCCCAAAATTTGAAGAAGTAAAAGTCGAAATCTCTCCACCAACGTATTCAATACAGAAGTCAAGGTGTTATCTCGTGACATTATCGGAACCCTTATACAAACGGCTAATGATAAAACGTATCTGGCGAATCGAATCATTTTGATATCGATTTTATGTTGTAATTTGAGTAATCGATATAATCCCTAAATCCCTAAAGCGTCACATTACGCTCTGCACGCGATGCAACGAAACTAGAGTAAAGACTTTTAGGTAGATTATGAATTTCGGTGATCCGGAGAAAAAAAGAAAAAAAAACTAAACGGGGATAAAAAAAAGGCGGAAAGAAGTTAGGTAAACAGGTAAAAGTGGCGGGGAATTTAACGGACACCCCGTATTTAAAAGCAGTACTTTAGCCTGTGTAAGTGCAGTCTAAACAATGCTTTTTCCGTCTTTTTAATCTCACTCTGGCGCTCGCGGTCTTCGAGTATAGGTATAGGAAGGTGCGGCCTATTCTCTCTTGGAAGAGGAGAACGCGTGGAGAGGAGAAAAGGAATAAGGAGAGGGAAAGAAAGAGAAATAGAAAAATGAAAAGAAGATAAAAAAAGAATCTGGAGAGAAAGAGGGAAGGCGCTGGTCTGGCGAAGGGAAAAGAGTGAGAGGAGACAAAGGCTTGGCAAGGCGCATACCTTCTTTCTACCCCAAGACTTGAACACCATACTCAATCCTACTTTAGCATATCCTATAGTTCGAGGATATCGCGTGAAACGAAGGTCCCTTGTAGGGCAGGTCCCAGGTTTTAGCTGCTTTGCCCCAGGCCCGGAACCAGAGAGATCAAGTCGATGTTTCTGGCCGATGATTCAAAGACGTCAAAAAAAAAAAAGAAAAGAGAGAAGAAAAAAAAAGAAAAAAGTAGATCTGTAAACGAGCTGATTTCTTCGGGATCGCGAAAAGAAGCCTGCATTATCTTATCGGCTATCGTCGTTAAATTTTCGCGCATAAAAGGAAATTTTTATTCGATTAAAAATAATTGATACGTATATACTCAATCATTATCTACATCGCGAAAAAATTCAGAGAACTTTCTTCTATCGATCTTTAGAGGAAAACTCCTTCATGTATACATACGTATGCCTATACGTACCCTTCCGTCAACCAAAGGAATGCGAAGTTCTAATACGTGTTGGCGAACTTTCACTTATACATTAATCGCAATTCGCAAGCTGCAAACACTCGCAGCTAAGAAAATAAAAACCGCGTAAGTTATTTCATAGAATAAATTATCCCCACAACACGGTGTTTATATCGTATGATTATCAATTGTGTACGAATTAAACAACTAATCGCTAATCTGGACTTTGAATATAAAAAAAGGTTCGATTACCCACTCTTATATGAATTCTTATCTTATATTATTCGGCATTGCGTTTTTCGTGGCGAAATTTGACTCTGAATTAAAGAAACAGCGTTTGGCAATTATTTTCCGCAATTCTCTCCCCTTGTCCGCAAGCTGTCGCGACCAAGAACGTGAAATGATTATTCTGCACCTTGCCTAGATAGAAATAGATTCTAGATTCTATATTCTATATTCACTATTATTCTACCTATACGCTGTGGCAAAAGTTTCACAGTCCTTCGGCAACAAACAGTTCGAGGTAAAAGTGACAATCTAATAACTGACCTTGGTCAATGAACGTTCGTCCGTCTTCTTCGTATTGCGGAGTTAGGTAGGTGGCGATGGAAGACTCGCGGACGACGTAAGAGAGACGAGAGGAGTAGAAAGAGACTATCGAAGAGAATACGGAAGAGGAAAAAATAAAATGAAAAAATTAGTCAATCATAAAACACGATGTAGGCGTCGTTCGATAAATAATGCAGAGTTCATTCGAGCGACGCGTGTTCGGTATTCATTACGATACGTAGTTACACGTACGCATACACGTATAATGTTCGTAACACATCGTATTCGAACTTATCGATCAATTTTTCCCGGAACAGTAGGTGTACCCGCGACTGTCGACCGGCTGAATTTATTTGTTATAAAACTCGGTGGAAAATTCTCGGCAAGTAAAATTACCGACAAAACTGTAGGAAAACGAGAAACGATGAAAATAAAATGATTAAAAAATGAACGAAATCGTGAAACGAGCGGAAGTGTCGCCAAGGACAACACCTAGAACTAAAACATGAATATAAAACGATCCATTGCGAGGATGTTTCCATGTTTTAACAATGACCCACGGGCGTGCCCGTCCGTTCATACGTCCATACCCATTACGTTCCACGGTGGTTTTTCTTCACTCTTTTATTTTTCTTCCTTTTATTTTTTTCATTTATTTTACCATTTTTCCTCCTTTTTTTCCTCCATATAGTATATGTCTCTCTCTCCCCCTCTCTTTTTCCTTTTTTTTTCTCAATTTCAAAGCGGAATACGGGCTGGAACAGGAAACGCCATGGGAGAGTGAGCAATTGGTATGCTCTACCTGTAACGTTGACACACTATCGCCTTACCGGCGTTGCAGCACGTGTGGAATGGGCTGGCATGTGATAGTGTAGGTATATAATGTATAGTACTCGGTATTTATCAGTGGAAGGATTATATTCACTTGTGTTTAACATCATAGACGTACAAATCCCGGGAGTTTAGTTATGGCAAACGCGACTCTATCACGAATGAGGAGTATCCTCTTCAACTACGTCGTTATCGTTGCCGTACGTTGTCTACCATCATAACCCGTAAACACATACCTAACTATTATACCTATAAACCAGGAATGCTAACCTCGTTCCATGCAACGCACGTTCGCATGCTTTTATCCATACGTGGATGCATATTGGTCAGTTATTAATTATTTAGCAATTCATAAGGATCAAATAAATCAACGATAATCTTGTTCAGATGGCTGCTATCATTTCGCTAAGTAGTTTCCTACTTGAACTCGTTTTTTTTTTTTTGTTTTATAATTGTTTAGAAAGACTCTCGCATTCCTAGAATCCGGTACACGTCTTAGTCTTCTTTAAGATCGCAAGCAGGTTTCTCAAACACGGAAGAACTTTCCATTTTTCTTTTAATTCATGTTCGGGTGATTTTCGGAGCTGAAACTCCGAACGCAATAGCGAAATATTTGATGAAGTATACGATGAAAAATATGCCGGTGACTAGGAAGCGTGGAATTATTACAATTAAAACGATTAATTAACCATCGGAAATCGGAGTATGTTAACTACCATTATACCTTTATACTTTCGAATTTTTAATTAATTCTTGGGAACCAGACCGTCTCGTGAACTATTTTCTTATGCTAGATATAGAAGAGACATACTTATCACAGAGACAATATACTTCGGAATATAAGTCTCGAGAATTTCTTTTGGGCACCGAAACCACACATACCCATGTCTTTCCATGTGAACTGTAAACGATTATGGTACAAGTGCATGGTTTCTATCCCCGACTTGTTTATCCTATTCATTATATCTCGACCTTCTATATTGAATAACACGAAGAGCATCCTATTCCCAGACAAGGTTTGAGAGAACCCTGCTTTGTCTTTTCTTCTTTTAGAATTACGGAGACATTTAATGGGCAGAAACTTTTGATGCTTGATGAATATCGAAATTTATCAACACAGGAAATGAAAAGCGATTCATATCATTTTATTCTCCCTCTCTTCTTCTTTGATCTTGTTTTTAAGGGGAGTTCATGTACAAAGAAAAAAGATGAAAGGTTTTTTTTCTTTCTGTTCCCTGTACGTCACTGACTTAAAAGCACACGGCCCAGTGGTCCCAAGATAAAATTTCGGCCTCTCAGATTTCGCCGAATTTGACTTAGCCTCTCAGTTTACGTTTTCAATGGAGTTCTGAGGCACATAAGGGTCACAAAATGAAACCCTGATCCCATAATAGAGCCGAAGCTACCTGCGACTGTTTACTTTACCTGCTGTCATTACGATACTACCTATGTTCGGTCTATGCTCTATACCTATTCCAATACTCTACCTATGGGCTGCTACCGTATAGGAGAAAATTCTTTGACGATAGTGTAACCCGGACTAACTGCAGGTAGTCAGTTCGTCAGAGGATCTTGGAATACTTCAAAAGTCTAGGTCTAGGGCTCGGGCTAGGGCTGGGCCATGCCATGCCCCGGGGTGAAACGTGCCAGGGCCAGGATAAAGAAAGATACGGTGGGGATTGTTGCGTTGAGTCAAACCGTTACACCTGCACTTCCCGTCATTTATGGTCGAGGGGAAAAAACGAGGGGAGAGAACAACATCGGGCATGGTGCGGATCGTGTATTCATATAGGTATAATTATGCAGCTATGTATGCATACGCATACATTTTTCATTTATAAAGCTGACCATGTTTCCATTGGCAACCAATTTCACAAACATTTAGCTTATTACGTCGAAGAAACTCACATGAGTCACGTTTAAACGATTTTAGTTCACATGGGCCTGTCGTTCCAAAAAGGGTTACCTACATTATTCCCATTTTTTTCAATCTATTCCTATTCAAATTTGTCCGAATTACATCAAGCATTTAAAAACAAATTGGAGCACCGGCTCGAAAGTCTGTGTTTTTACAAAAATGGAAAAAATCAGACCGATCTGATAGGCGATAAGTGCCATCGCGATATAAATAGCATCGATGCATGTGTATGTAGCAGATATCATCATATCTATGTTACATGTATGTAAAATGTACCCAGAGTATCCCGTTTTTTGACATTACTATGCAAAGGTATATAAATACGCGTACTTGCATTTATTATGTGTATTATACAGCCTAAGTTGACAAAGGTAGTAATTAGATGTATATACATAATGGACATGGTGCATATGGGTAGATAAAGAGTGCAGGTACCTATACGCACGCGCTTGCGTTGCTAAGTTTGAATGGAGGGAGCAAAGAGCGAAGAATATGTGTAGGTAGGTATATGCATGTATGTACATGAAAATAGATAAGCTTTTCTTATCGGTTGCTACTTCTGATAAAGTACATTCCAGTCATCAGTTCTCATGCTCTCGACACCTTTCGCCATGTCGGGCTACGTTCGGTTGAGCTTCGTCGAGTTAAAAGTTTCTCTGTTCTTTACCTAAATCGCAAAACACTTTATATCCATGAACTCACATCACCGAAGGTGAGGATCGAGCCGGAAACGATCCAACCAAATACGAAATGGTTGTCTCTAAACTAACCATGGACCAGGTGTGCGGGCCTTGTGCGTCTTGTTGGGCCTGTTTCACACGAAATATACGAAACTATTTATGCAGGTAAAAATTTTTTTCCAATCCTCACCCAATTTTGTTCCTCGTCAAAATTGAAACGGAAGAGAAATCCTCGCGGATACATTAAACGTACTTGTTATCAGCGCAGCAGTATTTTTGCTTGTTATAAAGACTAGCGTGCGGTAGACTACGTGATTAGTTTGTCACGTAACTTCCCGTTCCTTTTTAACTAAAAACTCATCATCACAGGTGATCTATACTTTCCGCCTGAACCCCGCCCGAAGTTTTTCTGTTAGGTATCTCTCAAGGCAACGACGATCGGTTATTTTCTAATGAACTTATCAACGTGTACATTATACCGAAGAGATATTATAGACATTAATGAATAATGCTCAAATCGTACCAAAGAGTGTAATATAGGTGCATAAATAAACCGATATCCATCATTCCTTCGAAAGCCTCTTGAAAACGAAAATATAATCGCATATATGTCTCTGCGGCTAGAAGAGATTCTCAAGTGTCAGATTTGAATACATTTAAAAAAATAGGGGAAAAAAGAAAGAGAAAAAATCAGAGACTTTTCCCATGCTTCGAAAGATCATTTCCAGACGCCTTGCCATTCGGTAGAGCGAGGGATAGTCGTAGACGTGTGCATTGCAAACGCCACGGCGTTTTCACATTCGGAATAGAATAGAGAATTCTTTGGTTTTGGTCCCCGAGATTCTGGCTTTTCTCAAGTATTTCTGCGTGGGAAAACCGTCCAGACATTGATTGTTCGTGGCTACGGAAGTAGTCTGGCCTGGCCTGGTCTCGTCTCGACTCGACTCGAGGTTAGCCTTTGCGTCGCGTCGTAGTTACTGCCTTGAACGTAAAGCATAAGTCGGTTCTAAGTCGGCTTTACGCGCTATGCGGCCCTCGTTATTATACTAGGACTCGTTGTAGGCATGTACCTACCTCTACAGTCTACATAATGCCGCGATATACCTGTCCAAGAACGACAGACGGATTCCGACGCCGACGACCCGGAATTTTTTAGAGGCTTCGGGGGCCGAGCGAACGCGCTTCTTTCATTTTAAACAACGATACTTAAAACCCCGACAATATCACAAATATTTCTCCCCGTATTGGGAGGAATACGTTTTCTCGGATTTTTCAATTCCTTTGGTCTATTAGAATGGGATACACCGACTGCGGTTCAATTCGGCGAAGGCTTGTCTCGTAGAAACTTAAGCAGAGGACAGGGTACCTATTCTATCGCATGCAGACGTCGCGGTGCTGCGAGAGTCAACCCCAGGGAAAAAGACAGACCCAAAGAGAATTTATAATGAACTATCATGCATGGGCAACTAGCATGCAGGAGGAATAGCTGCACCTTCGTCCAACCTCTTGCATCTACGTTGATTTTAGTCTCCTCAGAGGATGTGAAAGAAAGAGACGAGCGGAGCATTTGTTCGTCGTATGAAAGAAGGAGAGAACGAATTCGAAAAAAAAAAAAGAAAACAGACGAAATTGGAAAATGCTCGATGAATGGATATTTCCTTTTCAGACCATTCTGCTCGACGATTCTTTTTGTACGAAAAAATCTCTCTAATCGAAATATGCCGATCCAGGATCGATAAAAATTTGACCTGCACGTTCCGAAGGAAAAAATAAAGGAAATAAAGGAAAAACGTTGGCAAAAAACGACCCTCCTCCCTGTGGGCGCTTTTGAAATTGGAACAAAGACTTCCATTGAAGAAAAATTGCAGAGGTAGGAGAATGCCTTTGATATAGATGGATTACATAGACAACGATCAAGTGCGGTAATTATGATATCAGCAGTTTTAGAAGAAGTTGGAAAAAAATTAAAAAAATTAAAAATTGTCGGGAATCAAGCATTCCGTAAACGTGTTTACGTGACATTATTGAAGTTTTCATAAGTTTTCGGGAAATTTTGATCCCTCAAAATTTACGCTTGACAGCTATATCCGTGGAATTCCGAATTCGTAACTATACAGAGAAAAAGAGGGCATGGCCAGGGAGTAGAGTACGCAGTAGGTGCAGCGAACACTCAGGACAGGCGGGCAGGCAGGCAAGCAGTCAGGACAGGTACACCACCTTACCAAGGTTTTACAAAGGGGGAAATCCCCCGTACCTCTAAACCCTGCGCTTCGCCCTTCTTCCCTCTTTGCTACCACCCAACCATACCGCCTCAACCTGCACATCCACGCGACGACAACCGCACGTATTGTACCTATACAGTCGTTTACAAATTCAGAAAACAGGTCCGAAGGATCCCAGGGGTGATCCAGACGGACGTTTGGACCTGTATGGTAATGAAATCGGGAAAATTACACAAAATATCACGTCTAGAACGTTTCTCAACGTTAACGCCAGGCAGGTACTCAATTACGGAGACAAACTAATCGGTACAGACATCTCTGTAAATTTTATTCGATCAAGGAAGGAATGACTGAGATAATGGCTTTGAATTTCAAGCAGGGCGCATTTTCATTTATTTGCAACTAAAATCTAATAGGGTAAAATTTCATTCCAAAAGAGTGATTTTCCATTTCGAACAGAGTTCAGTTTCAATTTTTGTAAATGAACATCGCGCCACTCGACGGACTAGAGAGCGAAATTAGAGTCCAAAAAATGCAGTTCCTGTATCTTTGCAAGTGCATTAAAACATTTGATCCTAAGATAAGGCGACAACTCCGTAAGATGAAGAGAAGAATTCGTGTTCCTGATATTTCATTCTCCTCGTAATCCAAAATATAATTTTATTTTTGTTTTTTTCGTTTTCGTTTTCTTTCAATTCAATTTCGATCGTATAAAGGCTCATTTGACGGATTCTCGACTTTCGTCTTTTGTGACAACCTGTAGAGATGAAGAACGTGTGGGAGTTGGTGGTGAAGAGAGGGAAGCAGGGGGCATTGGGCAGGGGACTGAGGAGAAAGAGAGGAGTTTTGAGGTGAGGGGTAGAGTAGAGTGGGGATGGGGTAAGCCGAAGCCAACAAACTCAGTTCCAAGCCGCACTGACGCCTCGCGCGATACCGCGGTGCATCGAGCTGCCTTTTTCAAAAAGCTAGTGGATTTAGTAGAAGAAAAATAAAAGAAGACGAAAAAGAGAAAAAAATTCAAAATCGCGAGAAAAAAAAAAAACTTCGAAAATTAGTTATTTTGTTGCGTTTTTTTTTTTCACATCATTCGGTTTGTCGATATAGGTACATCGCAAATTTTCATACCTATAGGTATATGATGCAATTACAAGTTCAGTTCTTTTCTTGTGTTTTTTTTTTTTTTTTTTTGACCGAAACTGAAATCTTGGCGATGACAAATTTACAGTGAAATTCTTTTACGTTCGGTTCTTTGGATTCTTTTTTTTTTTTTTACTGTTTTTTTTTTTTGAGTGGGAATCGAGTTTTTTCATATACCATGATCATGTTTTAGAGTGCAACGTGCAGTCGAGGATCAGAGGATAAGTGATTGTTAAAAATTTGAATAAAATATATAAATTGAAAATCCTAAAATGTGCTGCGCAGGATAATAAGAGGCGCGGTGTTTATAACTATACATCTATATGCTGATATGTTATAACCGATTTGATCACCGAGAACGAGCTGAGAGCTAAGAGCTAAGAGCTAAGAGCTAAGAGCTGAGCCTGAACCCCGCGTGACTATAAGTTAAGGAATCTTATTAACAGGAGAGTTTGTCGTGGGTAACGGTGGAAATACCTATCCCATGGCTCGAAACCGGTATACCGAGAAGAGCGTTAAAAATCTTATAAATATATAAGACCGGCGATGGAATTTTTGGAAAAAAATTATCCACTTCGTTAATAAAAGAGGATATTATACCTACTTACCTACCTACCTCTACGCACGACGCATTACATTTACCTGATCCTTATTTCCGGCTAGAGAGGTTTATTATACCCATGTATACCTGCGTAACGGTAACGAGCCACACGTAACGAGGATTTGTTCAATTACTCTAATTACACTTTCAAGGGATTCGGAGTTCGGACGAAAAATACGTAAGGAAACTATAACACGTACGTCCTAAGAGGCAAGACAAGCCCGATCGACGATAAAGACACGATGACGATTTTCGAAGAAGGGATTCATCTTGCGAAGCCAGAAGTATCTGTCAAATGAATGACTACATATCACGTATTATCAAAGTTGACAGATTCGGTTTAGTTTTATTATGAGCAACGACGATTTCATTTTATAAGCAGCTACGCCATGAGGATTTTGAAAACGCTGCATTGGTACGTTTCAATTTATATTTTATTCATATACATCTCATTTATTTATTATTATCAGACATCGATCGCTATTGAACATTTTTCATCTTACAATGATTCAAGGTGAACAAAAAAATGATCCGGTTTACAAAAATTATATTATTATTATTATTATCGTTTGTAACGAAGCGAATTATACTAACAGTATCTTGTAAGAGAAAGAAAAAAAAAAACTATAAATTCTCTTTCATTAAAGAAACACGAAGAAATGGAGGATGAGCACGTGACTGCTGAAATTCAGTTACGTGCGAACCCCTATATAAACGAGTGAGATAATTGGCTACGAAAGAAATTGGATTCCAGCTTGAAATATCTTAGGAAATATTCAGTCAGCTGATTTAAATGAGTTTTTTGCTCTTCCTTTCATGATCTTATATTTGAATTTTTTTGTCGCATATCTATTAGATATCTAGCGCCATTATATAGTTATATCGTTATGCATAATTAAAACCGCGTGTATGCCTATATGAATGTTCCTTCGTCGAATTATAACTGCGAATTTATTTATCGATAGATTTGACACCGGTTTTATTAAGTTTATTTTTTAATCAGCCAATTTGGAATATAATTGACGTTATTTTAGCAATTTTATGCAAAGAACGTCGCCTAGGACTGTTCCGAAAATTCGGATCCTCAAGAGGCGGAATGCAATTATATATAGGTGTGTCTTGTAGCTTTTAAATCACCTTCCCACATCGTAGATGGATAATATAATAAGTAGATATGTATTCTGTAGACTACCTAGTAGAAAAAAAAAGAAAACACAAAAGAAACGCAGCAACGAAAACAAAGAGAAAGAAAAAAAAAAAAAAAAAAACTAGACCATAAGTCAGTAGCCTAGAGTTCGCGTAATCCAGTTTTAGACTGGAGAACTAAGCTTGTTTTGCACGTAGAAACCAGTCAACGACGACAAATTGCAGAAATAGAATAGACGATAGCTCTGCATTCGGTAGATTCCGGTTTCTTCTTCTTCTTCTTCTTCTTCTTTTTCTTCTAACAATAAGTATCGGAAATAATAAAATATATGAATAAGTGAATGAAATAATTATCGAAACTGAGCTATAGCGAGAGAGAACGATCATTTCTTACAATTAGCTTCCCAAGTTTTTCGCCATATACCAAAAATGATCTCACAGCTATATATGCGTATGTAGGTGACGTGCGTGAGAATTATTCCGTGGAATTCATTCACTAGATTAAACAATAAGCCCGATAGAAGACAATAGCCACGGCTAACATAGCCGAAACCTCGCTAATAACGTTTCGCATATCGCTCATTTCTCTTACCGCAATAATAAGTCGGAATTTATACGACTTATATGACGTACTTTGCCTACCAATTTGTTAATAGCCTATTTCGCAAGATGCATATCATGTTTTTTTTTTTTTAATTTTAATTTTATTCATGTATTTGAAATTCTTTGAATTATGACTGTACCTACTCCATGAATATCGAAAAGCGGGTTTTATCATCATCGAAGCAATTCGCATATTGAAACTTCAAACTCTGGAATTTCGAATTACTGCTACATACAGCTACGTATCGACATGCATGTAAATACAAGTCTGTAACATGCGTCGTTTAAATGCACGTCCTGTCTGCTTTGTCCGGTTTGCCATACTACACCTATACCCTATCGGATAGCGGACACCGCGAATCGCGAATCGCGAATCGTGAATGCGACGGCCAGAGGCACGCCTTCGCCGTATATATACCGAGGTGCCTATATTAGAACTGGAAACTGCGTTATACCAACTGAGAAGAACCGCAAACCGTGGAAAAGTTCGCGATTCGTAAAGGTATAAGCTCGCGATCAGACGCAACAGGTTGTGGGATAAGTATACGGGCGTTCCTTGGACTCGACGACTTTTCCTCGCATATATTTATGTCTAATGTCTATGTGTGCATAATATATATGTGATTACATATGGGGCATTCGATGTGAACTTGAAAAACGTGTTGATTTTTTTTTTTTTTTTTATATATATAAAAAAATATTCATCGATTTTGAGTCACTTTGAAGGAAGGAAATAATTTTTTTTCCAATTTGTTTAACCGGTTTTGACGATTTTTAAATATTACATGTAGTTTTAATTTCGCAATCAATTTTCTTATAAAATGAGTGATCTGTATTCTCGAATACCTCCAAGCTCAAGGAAACACGAATCAATTAAGTATCCTTTTTTTTTTTAACACGATTGGAAAGTTATCGTTTATTTGTCTCAACGCGTAGCTGTCAAACACGTTTATCAAATGCAACGCGAATTAAAATCACTTACAATAATATTGACCAGACGAAAAAATGGTCAATTTTCCGCCACTGTTTCTCCAACAATGATACAGATATTTTCACTACTCTGGTGTTTCTTCGTATAAGAATTTCCTGCAAGCTTCTACTCGCCAATATTGATTGGAATCTCAAAATCGTCTGAACAAAAAGCCATACAATCAAAAATTGGTCATCGCCTTAGCAACTTAAGTGATTACTGGATTATTGGAAATCCTGTAAAGTATGCCCGGAGTTCAGGTCGTCAGTCAAGAATAAAAAGTCGAAATTCCTTTTAGTATTAGCAACCGTGCGAACCGAACGATATATGGCAATTTTCCATGCTCATCATTTGACTCTAAAGAATCCTACGAATTAAAGGATTCGTTGAAATTGACAAAAGTCATTTTTCGACCGAAACCAATAGTTTTTTTATCATCCATCGCTTATAACATGGATCAAATTCGACTTTCACAAAGACCAGGGCTAGACGTAGGTGAAGTTTTTGTGAACTCGTTAGAAACCATGCGAAGTAGAAAAGTGCGTACGTGCAAATTCTCCCCGCGATATCGTCTGCGGGTGTTTGTTCAAAAAGTATGTAAACAACCGTAAAAACTCCCACAATGCATTAGAGCAAGACATACATACACCCGTATGTAGTCGGAAGTTAGTAGTTTCATTGAAAGTTTGAAAACAGACATACCGGCTCCGTTGCATTGTACGTTTATCCATTGTTATAGTTAGCTGGAAAATTGCACAAGTTTTTCGCGATATTTAACGATTGAAAATAAACCTATGTGGTATAGTCTAATTTTTTTTTTTTTTGTTCTTGATTTCCTTAGTTCTACTTTTTTGTTTCAAACACTTTTTGTTCTGGCCATTACTTCCATTTACAGTATAAGTAATTGGCAAGAATTATATCTTGCGGAAATCGCAGTTCTATGTGTATATATATACCTCTGCTAATATACAGTAAATAGAAAAGGACAGATATTCCAGATGCCTATTGAATTCATACCTGGCTAAACCCACGCGGGGTCCGTTGCATTCTATTATCAGACCCCGTCAGAGGCTCGAGACACGTTGGTATTTCCTACTGGCTTTGTCTCTCGTCTCTCTTTCTCTCTTCCTCATTTTCTTTCTCTTTCAATTTCTCTCTCTCTCTTGTCTCTTTGTCCTCAGTCTATTAAATACCCCGTTCCACGAAACCATTATTCAACCTTTTCGTATTTTCCTGTCGTCCGCAATACGTTAATACCCGGGGGCCACAAACGGCCCTATGCGCGGTTCTCGCGGTATGAAATTCAAGAGCAAATGAAAAAAAAAAAAGGAAGAAAGAAAAAATGAAAAAATAAAAAGAACCAAATCTTTACGCTCCCTTAAAGCTTTGGCTCTCTTTCAGGACCAAAGAATTGGCCCGGGGTCTGAACGCGAATAATAAGTTGAAAAAGAGTATGAAAGAAATAAAGAAAAAAATAAGTAAATAAATAATTCGCATCCTGCGGGCTGCCCTGTTTCACGAACAAAAACATTTAGCTAAACTGGTTCCAACAGACGGGATTTCATTCTCCTTTATAGAAAATTCGTTCGAATTACATTTCGCCATGAATTCGCCAATTTTTAACGAGTTTGATATATACCTAAGAAATTATTTATCCGGTAAATAATTAAGGGAGATCATGTAAGGGGTAGACGTCATTTGGCAAAGTTTCTTGCCTGCTCGATCGCCGATGGTATAGTCGCTACGTCGTATTCCCAAAGGAGAAAAAATTCTCCAGAGTCGATGCCCGCAAACGTCCGGTTCAACGTCCGGTCCTCCCTGAAACGAGAACTAAGGACCTACTAGCAGAATACAAACGAGATATACTTCGTTTAATTATTATACGTGTATGTAATCATGTAAATGTAGAAATTTCTGACTAAATCCTCGTCTAACAGTCCGACCTATCATTAGTGAGCCAGACTGCTTCTTCGCCCTTCAGCCTGCGCCCAACACTCGTAGATTTATGATTCTACAAGAAAATACAGACGAGAGGATGAATTCAGATTCAAAGATTCATTTTAATTACGAAAATTTGTCGTCAATTTTGAGGAAAATTATTTGCAAGGAATTATTCTGAAAATTCAAACGCGGTATTAGAGACATCTGCGAATTCGTAACTTGACAGAAAATGTCAGATTTGCTGCTGCTAAGACTGTTTTCAGGATTTATCTCCTTTACTGAAATTGGTCCGTGAGCTGAAAAGTTATCTTCCGGCACCTGTCCCGAAGTGAAGGTCCCTTGAAATACGGTATATTGCCATAAAAATTGAGATTTTAGATTTCATGGCGTTGCCAGCTTCCTGCGGGAATCAGAATTCAATTCTTTGCTTACCATTTTAGGATGAATTAGAGAATAGAGTGTAAAGCATGTCCCTTCAACCTTAAAAAGCCTTTGAAATCATCGAGGATTTATTTTACCTTTTCAAATTTCCATTAGATGAATGATAACCCCCTGAACAAAAAGAATTCCAAACAGAAGTAAAATTTCCCTGACATTAACGACCCCTTGAATGTCCCAGAGATTTACAGATTTTTACACGTTTTAAAGCCATCCTACTATAAATTTGAATGAATTTTCTTATCATTTACTCTAATCATGAAAAAACTTGGCTCTTTCGTTCGACTAATCGGTAGAAAATCGGCGTTCAAAAGGGTGCAAAGTCTAATGGTATATTTTATACGTATTATTCCTCAATCATTGTAGAATAAAATTGTGCTTTTTCGCACGTAAATGACAATTGGCACACGTAGCTATTATGTAGACTAATATTTAAGTAATATACGCACATAAGAATCACACCCTATGTATGCAAGTAGAAGTGTGCAAAAATTGTGCAAGAAAAAAAAACAAAAGTGAAAAATATTAAGAGACAGAGGGAGAAGAAGAGAGAGAAAAAAAAGAAAGAGGGATGACTAACGCTGTTTGTTTGATGATTTCAGGTCTCGTAGACGAAGCAACAGTGGCGTAGCAGAAATCCACCTGCAACAGGAAAATAACAACGGCTCACGTGAGGTGAAGGAGGGGGTTGGGCCCGTAGAGGGGCCCGATGAAATGTGGGATTCGGCAGCCCTCGGGCACCACAGGGAACTCCCCGTGGACGTTCCCGACACCCTCCTCCAGCAGGCCTACCCCAACGCAACAAAGGTAAAACTAAATACCGATTCACCCAGCGCTCGGAAAATCGCTAATTCCCGTAGCGCTAGCGATCTCCGCGATTTACAGGCGGCGAACAACGCTGACCTAACAAGTCCCTTTAACAACGTACGGCTTACCCTTAATAAAAACAAAAATTTAAACATTAACAATAACACGAACACCCACGATATCGACGATAACAAATCCATCATCATATCAAACAAAGACGACGAAAATAACATCGAACCCGACATCATCATCGACCAAACCGACTCTGGGTCCGTACCGCAGTTTTTGGGACAAGGAAACGTCGACGTTATTCAACGACAGAAGGAATCCAGTGTCGACGTTGAAGAGGACTACCCTTTCGCTAAAGAAGACTATCCGACTATGCTTAAAACTTGTAGCGACGATTCCGCGAGCCCTAGGAGTTCTTCGGGGAGGTCGGACAGCACGGCGCCTCTCGATGGAAGTTTAGAAGTGAATTTAGACACGAATTTAGTTATGGGTCAGATATTGCAGAATGGTGTTGAAAAAGATTCGACTTCTCTTTACGACGCGAGACGTATAGATCTTGGTTCACCATGCCGGACTATGATGTCTGATATTAAAATTGCACCGTTGTTCAATCGCGGTAGGGTTTCAACGTCTTTTGATAATCCAGCGTACGGTTTGGTCGGCCTTCAAGATATCCAGGGGCTTTTGATAAGATCGGATGAAGTTTCGGACCTGACACGACTCATCGACGACGCTTTGGTTACGGGGAAATGCAGCAAGGAACAGGCGAACGTTCATGTTAACACCGGTAAGCTCAGGAGGAGCGGTAAAATCGGTAAAAATATAAATACGAAAATAAACGATCGGGTCGATGGTGAAAATGAGGAATTAAGCCGCGCTGGATCAACCGACGACCTTATCGAGGGCGAAAATATTGCCGGTTCAAATTCGAGACAGAGAAATAAAAAGAAGAAACAATCATCCAGCGGATATTCAACACTGAGAAGCGAGGGCTCGACCGATTTTGATCCCTCTTCATTTCTCGTTGAAAACGATAATAAAATTTATAGAGAAATGGCGGTCGATTGTCCCAAGGATTTCATACCAGTTGCTAAATGCCATCCGGTTTATCCACCGCCTGTTAAATCTTCGGGAAGTTCGAAGGCCGGTAGTTTGGACAGTCGTGTTAGAAACGATAATAAATTAATTGGAAAAATGAACGCGGAATGTAAAATATCAAACGATTTAAACGAAAACGGGAATTTACAGGAGGGAAATCTAGGGATTGGAAAATCGTCCGAGTTAAACGATGATGTTAAAAACGTTGTTGAATCTATAAACAACAATCGCAGTACTACGATACTTCAAACCGATAATGCTAGCGATAGCGTAATCGTAGAAATCGTTGATCAAAAAGAATCTAAGGTAAGGTCACGTGTCAAGAGACTGCTTTTGGATAGCTTTTCACTAAAGCACCGCAAAACCCAATGTTACTTCGGCACAGCTTCTAACTATTCTTCCAGCTGCTTTGTACCTAGTTCTAAAGACGGCTTTGCGCTTTCAAACTCTTCTTTGAAATCATCTAAACCCGGACAAAGTAAATTTTCGAAATTTGACCTGAACAAATTTGGGGATCAGACGCCACTGAAAAATTCAATCGAAAACAATTATCGCTCTAGCGATAACTTGCTGCAGTCTGCTGCAAATTCTACGCTTGATTCGACCGAAAATACATTCTCCTACGCTAATCCTTGCCTGGAAATTTCTAGTGAAAATATCGCGGTTTATCAGACCGAAATTTCGCCAAAAGTTACATTTTCAACTTTTTTAGGCGACGGTTTAATGGCCGACGGGAAAATTTTACCCCATTCTTATCACGAGGAATCTTTCACGCAGGAGAAAAATCAAAATTCTCGCAATTCCTTTCGGGAACTGATAACCCAACAAGGCGTACCTATGATCGTCTATTATTCAACGAAAAAGGAGACCGCGGTTATCGTTAAGCCAGAAAATGCATCGACGAAAAACGACGAGTTGTTAAATTCTGTCGAAAATTCACATCCCTTAGACGATTCGCCAAATACACAAAATCAAAAGAATACCAAACTCTACTTGGAGTATAAAAATTGTTCCAAAAAACACCTCGAGGCTTTCTCGGGTTTTTCGTTTGGCGAAAAATTGTCCGTTGAAAATCTTAAGGTCGACGAATCTCTCTCGAAAAGCGACTTGAATCTGTCGAACCCCTTCGATAGCTCATTTTCCAAGGTTCACTCTTGGCTTTCGGATTCGAATTTGACGCCCTGCGGCGCACGGGACGATATAAAACCCGTTACAGACCTACGAAACTCATTTACATCACTTTACTATGACAGAACTGCGACACAAAAATCACCAGACACTTCGAGGAATTCGGTTTACGACTCCGTACACCCTTACGAAGACCTGGACGATGTTTACTCTCAGGTAAAATGAACAAAACATTTTCATTCACTCACCTTCTAAGTATATACCTATTATAAACCTTTCCATTTCTTACCAGCGAAGAGTTTTCATAAGACTTTTTCTTACTCAAACTATTACGTACAACTCGAGTCACGCACTCGAAGAGACGTCTTCCTTAGCATTACCGAGAAAAAAAAAAAGAACGTTTTCATTATTCGTATCGAAATGTCACATCGATCATTCTCAGATCATTCCCATTTCCATATACGAAAATATATATGTACACCTTCATAAATTTCCTAAAAAAGAAAAAAACAAGAAGGATCTTCATCTAAATCGTATTACTTCATGATTTTGAACGCTTTGCTTTATTCCTTTACTAATTAGTATGCGCTTATTACGATGATATCCGATAATCGTTATGCTGGTAATAAAAGTAGTGATTCTTGTAAAATATCCAAGGTTTCCCATATCAGCATGCTGGTGGATTTCTATAGTTTTATGGTAATATAGTATTATATACATATTAAGCGATCTTCCGACCTAAATAACCGTAATTTAAATTTGGTAGAAGTATCTATAATTGTAGATTCTATCTATAAAAGTATAAAATGAAAAATAAAAAACTATATTTCTATTCAAGATCATCCGCATTCCGCGGCTCTAAAAATTAGTCTGAAAAATTTCAATAAAACGAACTATTCGTCCCTAAACTTTTAACTAACATTATAAAGACTAGTTTATTTTTCTCAGTGGTTTCGCGAATGGTTTGATTATGGGCGTGCGTCCATGTGTGTGTGTGTGTGTGTTGGAGTAGATAGAAACTAAATAAATGAATGGGTTTCCTTTCTTCTTCAGTGATTCGAGCGAATTTGACCGAATAATTTCATGTCGTTGGTTCTACACCTGAAAATGCTGTTTTCTCCGCAAAAATTTCTTGCGTTTATGATATCTGCGTATACCTATATATACATATTATATAGGCGCGAGAATAATTGCGGCTGCGAAAGGCGCGCAGGGTATTGAATTAATTGGACGATTTTTGAATGGATTTTTAGGCCGGCCTGAACGGTGTGAAGCCCGCGATTCCACCAAGAGACCAAAAAAGAGCACCGGCCAGACCTCCGAAGGACAACAGACTGTCCCAGAACAATAATATCGAACAGACAGAACCGACCCAGCAGCAGCTTTACTCCATACGGAAATACCAAGTGAGTAAAAAACGCAAAAAGACATTTTCTACAAAGTTAGATATACCGTCGATTTTTTGGTAAGAAAAATCCTGCAGCTTGTCGATAAAACGAAATTAAAAGTCGTGTCTGGTATTACATTTCTCTAAGATAATTCTACACGGTAATATGTATGTATGAACGAGTAGAACCAGCAGGCATGAAGAATTCCAGAACCAGAACCCCCTGCGGTCTCTTTGCGGCAAGCACAAACTTGGCCATAACTTAATACGCGGATAGCCGCGCGTAGGTACTCTCTTATAGTGCAACAGCAACAGCATATGTATATCTTTATCTAAAGTTACCCACTCGGGGTTGGTTAACTCAAGTCAAGTGTTTTCCATGGAATTTAAAGAACTCATAACGGTCATAGGAGATTAGGTACCCCCATGCACATTAAAGTGTGCAGTAGGTATAATAGCCGCGGGTAACTCGGCAGTAGAAAAGAGATCGTTTCTAGATTCTATACGTACCGTGAACTGCCCACAGTCTCTCTAACATCGACGTATAGGTAGATAGGTACATACATATACATATGTATATACATATCTGCAATTCAAAGCTGAGGAAGATATTCCTAAGAAGACGTAAGCGCAGCTCGTCTACGATTACGCTATGATAATACGCGAGGCTTGAGATCCAAGTGTGATATAATGATGAGGGGACAGACCGGTTTTCTATATTACGTAATCTTAACTCACCTCGCGAGCTAACAACCAAATTATTTATTTCTATACTTATGATAAAGTCTATTCAAATAATTAAGGATGGGCATGAATCCAGACGATTTTTGTACCTGAAGTAAAAGAAACGAAGAAAAAAAAAAATAATAATAATAAAAAAATTCGATTGTATAGCAAAACAGCGAGTGAAGCCAGACACAAGTTTGTTTAATAGTATATTGTGTACTTGGTTCATTAATTTTGCGTGGCTTCTTCTAATTTCCTTCATTATACAATCTCTGAAATTATTTTACAATGCCACAAGATGTGTGTATGTGTGTGTGTGTGTGTGTGCAAAGTTATTACGACGATGTGTCTAATGTATACCTATACAGTTGTTGATTATTTGCTAGGAACAACTTAGAAAACGGAAAGACGAAGAGGAAAAACAAGAATGTCTAAACCGATCTTTAAGGGGATCGAGGAAACTCCAAGCTCTCGAAAGTCATTCGACAAATCTTTCTGGGCAGGAAAATCCCGCCTATGCTCAAGACGAATTTGTCACTCGATCAAATTCCATTCCCAGCAAACCAACGAATTCAGTAACTTCACAGGATATCGGTGAATCACCAAGACCGCTCAGTACGTATATAAAAAATGAGCTCGATTTTTATTCATTTTTTTCTTCATGACGCTTCAAATCCCAATGAAGAACTTGTTAGTGTTTTTCATCAGAACTAGACTCGACTTTGAGAATAAACGTTTTTCATATCATTTTTCAGCTTATGGAGAGGTCGTAGCCACGTTAGAGAGGCTACAAATGCAACTTAAGAACGTTGCTGGATCATTAGGGGCACCGTCACCCGGAGTAGAAGCAAAACTAGATGCAGTCAGGACACTTTTGGTTCAAAGACGTTTTGCAACTGCACTTGCGACACACCACGCACTGAGGAACTGTTTAAGGGAAAGCGGCAAGACCGTAAAACCTTTACATCACACGGAAGATGCAGCTAATCTTGCTCGAGATGTAAGTTAATTAAAACTACGTGAATCCCTTCATAATTTAATTTTAAACAAATTACCTTGCATGCATTGAGAACAAGGGCGCGAATTTAATAACTGAAAGCAGCTGAAAATCAAGTTAGAACGTTCGGAAGTTAGCAGCCTTTGACTAAACTCAGTTGAAGTTACTCTTTGCGCTGGGTCATTAAAAGTTCATCAACTATATCAAAAGCTCGGTTTTTTACTAAATGAAACAAGTATCGTGTATAGAATTCATAAGAACAAAAATCTGATGCTTCTGTCTTGCCTACTAATCTTTTCCATCAACTTTTTTTATTTCTTCATTCTAGTCATTTCAACTCTCATTTTGCTGATATTTTTTCACAATTAAGTAAACTCAGTTCTGATCAGTTAAAGGCTTATTTCATTGCTGTATATTTCCAACGTCCGGGTATCTTCCAGTGTGTCGAGGTGCTAGAGCAATGGCAAACTTCGGCAAAGGGCAGTGGAAGTAGCGGAGATACGATGGGATCGATTGTGGAAGAGCTGACAAGTTTGTTAACAAGTTATGAGATCGAGGGCTTGCTTTTGGCCCATGATTCGGTCAGTTCCTATGTTGACGGTCTTCAACGCCGGCAAAGTCCGTCCTCGTCCTCGCCAAGCGGACCGCCAAGTCCTACTTCTAGTACACACGAATCTAGAGTAGCTGAAAACATAAAGATTATTAGAATCGAAAAAACAAACGAACCACTCGGTGCCACCGTCCGAAACGAGGGAGATGCTGTTATCATCGGTACGTACGCATTTATCGTCATAAGAATGACGAAGAGAAAATTACATTTCAACAATAGTCCCTCGATGAAACTTGAATTCAACATGAAATAATTTTCCGCGTTAGGTCGAGTCGTTCGAGGGGGTGCGGCAGATAAATCGGGACTGTTGCACGAGGGTGACGAAGTCCTGGAAGTAAATGGAGTCGAAATGAGAGGCAAAAGTGTAAACGAGGTATGCGATATCCTTGCCGGTATGCAAGGGGGCCTAACGTTCCTCGTTCTACCTGCCCCAGTTGATCACAGGAACAATGTTACCACTAACATACGCGAGGACAACACCCTGGTATGTATTCTGAATCAGAAATTCAACCAGAGTGTAATGAACTGGGCTCCGGGGAAACTTATAACATCGCAATATTACAGATTCAACATGTTCGAGCCCACTTTGATTACGATCCCGAAGAAGACCCGTATATACCTTGTCGAGAACTGGGAGTAAGCTTTCAAAAAGGAGACGTGCTACATGTCATTTCTCAAGAAGATCCTAGCTGGTGGCAAGCGTACAGAGAAGGCGAGGAAGATCAGACTTTGGCTGGTCTTGTTCCTAGCAAGAGTTTCCAACACCAGTACGTAAATTATGATTGTATGACTTTTTGGGGGAATTCGATCCTTTTTATTATTATTTTCTGTCCAAGGCGTGAATCCATGAAGCAAACGATAGCCGGTGATAAATCGACTGGACGTGGTTCGAAAAAGTCAAGTACGTTACTTTGCGCCAGGAAGAATCCAAAGAAGAAAAAGAGAAGCAAACTTGGCTCGAATTTTAACGACGACGGGTATCCTCTCTACGCTACAACTGCCATAGACGGTATGTCGAGTTTTACAACACTTTTTTAAATTATACATTTCAAATAACGTCAGAGATTGTTATACTTACAATTAGAGCAAAATCTAACGCACTATAAAAATAAGGCGCGTTGTCGACTTTCGCAATCATGGGAAACAATCTTTTCAGATTACGACAGCGAGGAGGTCCTCACATACGAAGAAGTAGCTCTATATTATCCACGAGCTAATCACAAAAGGCCAATAGTACTGATTGGCCCACCTAACATTGGGAGACACGAACTGCGGCAACGATTAATGCAAGATAGCGAACGCTTCGCTGCAGCCATTCCTCGTAAGTATATTTTGAAAAATCCAATCAACATTTTCTATAGAATATATCAAAGCATTTGTCCAATCATTTATGGGTTTGAAAGCCTTTCGAAACTTGTATTCAAATTTGAATTGATTACTAGTGAATAGGGCAAAGTTTGAAATCATTGAAAATTATGTACAGATACGAGTCGGCCGAGAAAAGATTCGGAAGTAGATGGACAGGACTATCATTTCATATCACGGTCGCAGTTTGAATCCGATATACTGTGCAGAAAGTTCGTTGAGCATGGAGAATACGAGAAAGCTTATTACGGGACTTCGGTTGAAGCAATACGGTCCGTAGTGAACTCTGGTAAAATTTGTGTACTAAATCTGCACCCGCAGAGTTTGAAGATACTTCGCAGTTCCGACCTGAAGCCGTACGTTGTTTTCGTGGCCCCACCAAGCCTGGAGAAATTGAGGCAAAAGAGGATAAAAAATAACGAAAATTTCAAAGAAGAAGAGCTGAAAGACATCATCGAAAAGGCTAGAGATATGGAAGATAAATATGGACACTTATTCGACATGATTATAATAAACAATGACACCGACCGCGCGTATAATCAGTTACTTACTGAGATAAATTCATTGGAAAGAGAACCTCAGTGGGTTCCAGCCTCTTGGCTTCAATGAGAGCATATGAGGTGCGGATATAAACAATTATGAAACTAATGAATCGTGGTGCACGCGTTCCCCTCAAGGAACTTCTAAAATGAATGTTCATATATACAAAGAAATATTACCAGGATATAACGGGTTGAAAATGATCGTTGTCGATACATATAAAAAAAAAAAAAGAAAAAGAATAAGGAGAAAAAATAAAATAAAATACGTATCGAGCTGTCCTTTAGTTGAAGATATTCATCGCCAAATTATCAAGTTAAGCTTGCCTTGACTTCGTTCAAATAGGATCGTTGTCTCATACCTACACATTGTTCAATATTTTTGTTACTATACTCGTCCGTGAGATATTTTTTACATATAGAATTCTGTAATTCAACTTTGTGATATAATAAGCAGATATTTTGTAACTAATTAATCTATTGATAATTTGGCGATGAGTGATATATATGTATATACATATACTATACACACCTACTATATATGAATATATATGCGGCGTAGATTGCGTATGAAATCGTATAAAATTATATTATATTTGGTAGGAACTATAATTGTGATTGACTTCAGCTTCGCGAAATAAAAGGAAGAGAATAAAACTTAACGGAACTAAAAACTTCATTCAAACTTATTGTTTGATATAGTATATCTATATATATGTGGAGAGATTTTAACGGCTAATTTGATAATGTTTTTAACAATGTCACTAAGTATATGCGAATATTCAGATCAGAAGCCTCTATGGTAGGGAAGTTTAGAATCTCGATATAAAAATAAAATAAAAAAAGATATCACAACACATAATTCTATCGCATCTATAGTAGATTGAAATAAAAAAAAATAAAAAAATGAATAAATAAATAAAACTAATGATAAAAACTAAAAAAGTAAAAAAAAAATAAAAGAACAACAACACAGTTATTGATATTTCATCGTATATTAGACTGTCTTGTATCTGTATAGAGATTTTATTCCAAACATGTAGTCGACTTGTTACGTAATAGAAATATAGATGATCGATAAAAAAATTTTCAAGCTTGTGTCAAGTTACAAAATTGTGCCAACGGTCAAATCTACAGTGAAGCCGATCATAAACACAAATGTGCCAAATTGAATTTCACTATTCATGGAGTTTTTAATTGAAGATGCGCTCAAAGGCACAGTAGGACTCGTCGTTACTTATAATTATGTAAATACTTGTGCAATTGACAATTGTATAGAGAAATATAGATATATTATCGCATACCACTCTGCTGAACAATACAACTGGACCATACCCGATGTATTATTTTCTTTATAAGTGATATGTGTTATCTATACGTGTTTTTTTTTGTTTTTTTATAGATAATGTGTTGAACCGTGAATTTTTTGAAACGACAATTACTACCGAATATATTAAGGTCAGTTTAGATCCTTTTGATTAGCAGGGTGGTATTGAAGTTACTGAGATTCTATCGGAAGTTAATGAAAATTAGAAAATACAAATCTCATTCAACAGAGGGGTAATTGAAGAAATGAAATGATCCTTCAGTGTGAATATCCTGCTTTAATTCATTGCAAAGTGTGCAAGAGAGAGAAAGAAAGAGAGAGAGAGAAGCGACAGCTTAGTGAATAATTGACATAGATTCCATCATTGTGTTTTTTGATATAATTTAAATTTAGTTTCTTCGATTCTTTCCTGGGTGGATGAAGAGAGATTATTCGGTTCCTTAAGTACTGATAGAAACTCGGCGATTTAGTAGATTATCAATACTATCAAAGTGTGTATATTGATATTGGTTTCAAATGTAAAATAAACATATAAGCGTTCAAGCGTATATAAATAAGAGAATAAATAATATAATTAGCAATAAAATAATGTTGATAAGATAAAATGAATTCAAGCATTCAATACGCGTGCGAACATTCTAAAAGAAAACTCTTCCGAAAACGTTAATTGTATTATTAATATATTACGTTAAATTATATAAACATAAAGGATAATAATTCCAATGAGTTTTTCATATGAAATATCATATTTCAAGTAACAGATCTAATATCTGTACACAGCTGTTTAATTAAAATAACGCTGAACTAGGAATATGAAAATTTCTATTAAATCGATGGAAAAACTATATTCGCCCAAAGGCAGCTACTACACGCTCTTTAATGTCTTTCATCGAGAGAATAATATTGAAAAGTAAGTCTTGAAATTTAATTTCCAATAAAGTAATTATTGACTGCGAAAAAGGAGTCTTATTCAAGAAGTGTGAGTTACGTTGTAGAGAGAATCTTGTAAAAATTGTAACATTTAAAATTAAAGATAAACATCGCCGATTCAGCGGTAATCACATTCTGTTACATGTTCTGTTGAATAAAGGTTATTATAACATTTCAAAAATCAATGTACCTACTCATTTATTAACGAACTATAAATAAAATCTAAACCTATACCTTATAAAACATACATATACATATATAATTATGTATCTACTACTTTTGACAACTTTTGCCAAATACTATATTAATATACTGTCTGGAAAGATTCAATTAATCCTAACGAGCTGTCAGGTGATTTCGTTTGACGAGGCCATACATTCAGGATGGCCATTCTGTCAAGATTCGAGCCTAGGTGTCCTTTGCCATAAAGAATCGAGGGACTAATAGGTTTTGAGTCAAGGATCAGGTCTAATCTAGCTAATTACAAAGTCTGTTATATTATGTGGATAAGGACGGGCCGGCTCAGGATTGCAATCCATGCAGTAGTGTTCGTACCGGCGCCTACTGCAGTCTGACTGATGAACAATAACTAGAATGAGACGAGCCACTGCCTTATTATCTGAAACTCAATTTTCGAAGGATTCATGCTTTCATTGCAATTGATCGTGTCTTTTCTTTCGCTTTCTAGCATACAAATCAGCAGGTTTGAGATATTTCCATTAAGATGCCTGCCACTATTATGTCTTGTTAACCCAACTCCGTGCGTCGCTGACCCCGCGACTGGTGGCAGTACCCTAGGTCAGTGCATTTCGTTGCACCAACAGGGTGTAAAATGGTATCTCGCGGGCGAATTTATTTTTGCTGAAAATATAAGTACGCCCTATCGCGGTCAATTCGCACGAACAAAATTGCACGCAGGCTGCATACTATGAAACACACTGATGTACACAGCTAAAGTATACGTCCTAAATTTGTCCCTGAAATGTCACCCTGTCTGATTCAATGGCTCTCGCGAAATCGAAGAGCTCGTGTGGAAGTTGCTGAGGCAGGCATATCAATAGAAATGCTTCGAACGTAGGAAAGTTGTCACGAAATAGACAAATTACAAAAGAATGATCCTTTTTGTTTAGCTTCTGACATAATTCTTTGAATGATAATGATATTATGACACTCGTCTATTTGTTACAGTTGAACAAGCTACCAGTCTATACGACTCCGTCCGGCAAGAATTCTGTTCCGATTGCAACAAACGAGTGCTTCTTGTAATCAACCCTTGTAGAATGAGTTACATTCAGTAGTATATATTATTACAATACGAATGTGGTTTAAATTGTACCAACGAAGAGTGATTGATACATATTTATTTTCAAGAATAAATTACAAATTGTAGCATTACTTTGAAAGTGACGGATATTGTATCGATACTGCAGCAATAAATTTCCTACAATAATCGAATGCTTCGTTATTATCTACCTTTCCCTTTCTGCAATTCCTTATTGCATGTAGCGATGTCGCGCTTTCTCACCAAAAAATGTAGCACAACTCTTTTGGTGATACCAGGAGCAATAATTTCAGACTTAAAATTATTCCAACTCCGAAAAACTCAAGTATAATTGAACGAAGAGAGACGAGCATGAAAACACGTATGGATGCCTGTACCTATGCACCAGAAATTTCAGTGTGCCTCGACTGCCAGAAATTTCCGACGTGTTTGTCTCAACTGCTTTCTTTAGTGCATATATAATTTTTCAGTTTTAGTAGTTTAGTAATTTCTATACTATATCC
Source organism: Rhogogaster chlorosoma (assembly GCA_944452935.1). Lineage (NCBI taxonomy): Eukaryota > Metazoa > Arthropoda > Insecta > Hymenoptera > Tenthredinidae > Rhogogaster > Rhogogaster chlorosoma. The sequence goes on from OX101797.1 coordinate 29,610,773, forward strand.
ATTAATACTAGCATTTTTCGGAGTTAGAAGGATTTTAACTCGCAAAATTTCTGCTCCTGGTATCAGGAGAACATCTGACCCAAGGAGGTGTGCCGAAAAAGGCTATGTGTATTGATTCATTCATGCATACATCTCTCTATACGTCTCTATATCTATACTTCATTATTACTAGCATTTTTCGGAGTTAGAAGAATTTTAACTCGCAAAATTTCTGCTCCTGGTATCAGGAGAACATCTGACCCAAGGAGGTGTGCCGAAAAAGGACATGTGTATTGATTCATTCATGCATACGTCTCTCTATGCCTCTCTATACCTATAGTTAAGTAATATTAGCATTTTTCGGAGTTAGAAGGATTTTAACTCGCAAAATTTCTGCTCCTGGTATCAGGAGAACATCTGACCCAAGGAGGTGTGCCGAAAAAGGCTATGTGTATTGATTCATTCATGCATACGTCTCTCTATGCCTCTCTATACCTATAGTTAAGTAATACTAGCATTTTTCGGAGTTAGAAGGATTTTAACTCGCAAAATTTCTGCTCCTGGTATCAGGAGAACATCTGACCCAAGGAGGTGTGCCGAAAAAGGACATGTGTATTGATTCATTCATGCATACGTCTCTCTATGCCACTCTATACCTATAGTTAATTATTACTAGCATTTTTAGGAGTTAGAAGGATTTTAACTCGCAAAATTTCTGCTCCTGGTATCAGGAGAACATCTGACCCAAGGAGGTGTGCCGAAAAAGGACATGTGTATTGATTCATTCATGCATACGTCTCTCTATGCCTCTCTATACCTATAGTTAAGTAATACTAGCATTTTTCGGAGTAAAAAGGTTTTTAACTCGCAAAATTACTGCTCCTGGTATCAGGAGAACATCTGACCCAAGGAGGTGTGCCGAAAAAGGCTATGTGTATTGATTCATTCATGCATACGTCTCTCTATGCCACTCTATACCTATAGTTAATTATTACTAGCATTTTTAGGAGTTAGAAGGATTTTAACTCGCAAAATTTCTGCTCCTGGTATCAGGAGAACATCTGACCCAAGGAGGTGTGCCGAAAAAGGACATGTGTATTGATTCATTCATGCATACGTCTCTCTATGCCTCTCTATACCTATAGTTAAGTAATACTAGCATTTTTCGGAGTTAGAAGGATTTTAACTCGCAAAATTTCTGCTCCTGGTATCAGGAGAACATCTGACCCGAGGAGGTGTGCCGAAAAAGGCTATGTGTATTGATTCATTCATGCATACGTCTCTCTATGCCTCTCTATACCTATAGTTAAGTAATACTAGCATTTTTCGGAGTTAGAAGGATTTTAACTCGCAAAATTTCTGCTCCTGGTATCAGGAGAACATCTGACCCGAGGAGGTGTGCCGAAAAAGGATGTGTATTGATTCATTCATGCATACGTCTCTCTATACGTCTCTATACCTATAATCACTTATACTAGCATTTTTCGGAGTTAGATGGATTTTAACGAGAAAAATTTCTGCTTCTTGTATCAGGAAAGCATCTGACCCAAGGAGGTGTGCTGAAAATTTGGGTGTATAGATATAGGCATGCATACTACTCTTCATACACGTCTCTATACGTTTATCCATTAATACTATCGATTTTCGGATTTCGAAGGATTTTAACGAGGAAAATTTCTGCTCCTGGTATCAGGAGAGCATCTGACTCGAGGAAGTGTGCTGAAAATTTGGGTGTATAGATATAGGCATGCATACGTGTCTTCATACACGTCTTTATATGTTTAACTATAGATACTAGCGTGTTCGGAGTTTGAAGGATTTTAACTCGCAAAATGTCTGCTTCCGGTATCAGGAGAACATCTGAAGCGAGGAGGTCTACACAAATTTTCAAGTAGCTAAAAATACATTAATTCTAATTCCCTACTATTTCTAAAATGAAGAGTCTATGGGAGGGAAAAGTAAAAAATTAAACGTCATTGATATATTTGAGTATTTATTGTAACTTTATCGATACAATCACACCGAAAGTTCGGTGTATAATTTGTAATTCTGTTCTAAAAATAAATATGTATTCACTTCAATGTCGAATCACCTTATTCAGTCTCGGGTATATATTTTTGAATTCAAACCTATAAAATAATGGGTTTTCAAATATTTTCGACCTACTGGCAAAGAAGCGATAGGGGAAAATGATTTAACAATTCATTATTCACGATTTCAAGGGATATATATATATATATATGAGCCAGTTCACCGTAATAATACATGTTTTTCGTACAAATAGTTTGAATACATTATTACTTCATTCAAACAATTGTAGATGTGCTCGTGATACGTATAATACATGACTTGTATAAGATATTGGTTTATTTTAATGTATTCATTCGGAATACCTACATAGATATAATTAATAATTATGTATTTATATAATTTATTTACAATTGTTGATTAGTTTGTTAGTTTACGATTGGTTTTTTCTTCATAGTCTTAAGTCTGTATTTCATTTCATACTGCGACGTAAGCCAGGAATCACCGGGTACAGCTGTTCGTTGCAATTTGAACAAAGTCCAGTCGTAGATATTTAATTGAATATTTAATTAATATATTTTGTTCGTATATACAAATCCATTGACGCCACGAGAGCTACTGTCTGCACGTCAAGTGCTAGTAGCCCAGGTCAATGTTCTTGTTTGCGCCAATGGGGCGGGAAATGGTGATGCCGCGGGATATTGCCAATTCGCAGACAAATGGATGAACTAAATGGAATAAGCCGCTGACGTTGTTGCGCCTTATAGTAAGCAACTTGTGTTACTGCTATGACATGTGAGTTGCATGCGATAGGACGCAGATTTGCTTACGACAATAGTAGTTCGTATATCCGTCCGAAAGAAGGCAATACCATTTGTTAGCCCGCATGTCAATCTTGTGATCTCTACAGATTGCATGTAACAACCATAGGTAACAACTGTCAAAAAGTGAAAAGAAAGATTAAGTATTGGATAGAGCGTGCTTTGATAATCTTTATGAATTTTCTGCTGGACCTATACAGTATTAATATTATTATCAAATGGAGCAACGAAAGCCAAGGTAATAAGTGTTAACTATTAAATGATATGACAATGAGTTCGGAAGCCAAACAATTAAATTAACCTATCTGAGAAGTAAGGTAATTTGCTAGCTAGATTTTACCGTATTATAACTATCTACTATGCCTATGATTATAACACATGTAACTAATTCTAGGAATAAGAAAGGGAGTAACAAACCCGTAAAACCAAAAAATGATAAGCCAAAAGTATCTGCGAGTGTTCAAAACACGCCAACTGAGACTGCTGGCGATGCTTCCAGCATTAAAAAATTAACTCCAGAAGATTATGATTACGTGAATTCAGACAAGACTCAGTTTGCCCATTTGAAACGAGAGACGCAGTCTGATACATCTGAGATAAATGTCGGAGGAAATCCTCACTCGCGTCGAAAAATCTTATCAAATTGGAGTAAATACGAGGATACTCCTGATACAGAAACTCCTGGGAAAGATTTTCAATCTTTATTAAATGTACCGATATCTCAAGGCGGTCATTTCATTTTCAAGTCTGAGAAAAACTGGGCGATCGAAGTCACTAAGTACTCAGATTTGTTTTCACTCAATGTTAAAAAACTTGCCAGAGATATAGACTGTATTCCATTCACGGAGTACATTGATGTAGAAGATAAGTACTTCACGGTATGTGGTCTTATCCTGCTTTGAATGAAATGCATTTGAAATATAAATTACATCTAGAACTTATTGAATTCTAATATTTTTGCAGGTTGATCAGCTCACAAGATTTCAGAATCTAGCGGAAAAGTCCAGATCAAGTATTAAGGCAGAAAATGTTTCTGAAATCCTGAAAGGTTCTGGTTCAAAGGAAATTGTAGCCAAAAATCAAGATACAAACAGTAAAATACAAGTTCAGGTATCAAACGAAATTCCCGACACAATTCAGGGTGTAAAAGTGGAGGAAGACTTAGACTTTTTACTATCCTTAAAAGAACCTGTTAAGATTGATCAGCCCAGAATTGCTCAAACTATTTATCCAACTCATGCAGAAGGTAATTTAAAAAAAGTTTTTGTTCGTCAGGTCTGAACAGACTTCAAATCCATTGTTAATCATTGATTAATTAACTCTCAAGGTTGTATTTTATTCATGAAACGTACTTAATTCTTGGGTGATTCTATTTTTACAGAGGAAAAGAGTGCGACCTCGTCTGTACCTGTGAAATCAATTGATCTCGAAAAATGGCTGGATTCGATTTTGGACAGCTAGTTTTTACGAAATTATTACTAAACTTATTGTACCTTATATTTAATTAGTTGTAATATAGATAAGTCCTGCCGAATTGTGTGCCAAAAAAATACAAATGAATGTCGAAACGAGATGAACGGTGAAATTGAATTTGTAAATTGGAACGCAAAATAAACGTTGATGTTTGAAAATGATTTATTTAACAATATTGTACACCAATATTCCCAATTTTGATAATTATCGTAAAATATTCATGACAGAGAAGACTAGAATAATAAAAGTCACCATACCTCCATTTGAAAAAAAAAAGAAATCGACAATTTATGATGATATAATACATGAGAACATAGGAGTCAATATGCCTACAATCCGTTAACTATAAGAAAATAACAATACCCACAGTTTCTAGTTAAAGATTAAACGTTGGAAGATAGAGAGCACGAGCGCTGTCGAGGTACGTGTGTATGCGTGATTTTAGCGGGCTAATACATATATGATAAGAAGAAAAATTTACAAATTATGTACAACGAGATGGTATGATAAAAATACATAAAGATTTCTTTCCCCAGTAAATAATGTGAATAACGTGATTTCACATAATAAATAAAAAAAATGTAACAGCTAGGATACCCCTAAAACTCGTTAGCATAAACCAGCACTCGTTTGCCAAACTTCAAGCTAGATATTTATAGATACCAAAAATAATAACTTCTAGGAAGGTACAACATTATGCTCTAAGCTCAAGTAATACCGCTTATTATTAATATTTATATTTAAAAATATATGTATAGAGTTCAAATATGTTATTCAGTGTTTTAGCACAATGGAATAAGAAATTCTAATTATCATATTATTTAAAAAAATAGCAACTCTCACCAAGTCCAAAGACCGTGATTATATGAGTACCTACCACGCATGATCGAATTAGTTTGGCTATTAAGTTACATCATCATAACTACTCGTTATAAACTCGGATGTTTCAATTATACTGAAGAATCATAGTATATGCTGCCGTGAACACTAAATAGTCTGTTACAAATTTAGAAAATTCAAATATAATAATATATGTACCAAGTATAAAGACAATTGAAAACCTCATATTGTGCAACAATTATTATAACAACTATTTTACAGATAATATCATAATAGGTAATAATAAATATTAATTGATTACTTTCATGAAGTTTTGGAAAAAAAAATTATTATAGTTGCATTTGTGAAATGGTACGTAGCATAATACCTTTTTTTTTTTTCGTACACACATATCTATTCACTGAAAAGAACATTGAAATAAAATTTAAACTATTGAGATTGCAGAAGAATTTTCCAAACTACCAACACGAATCATACGATCCTCGTTCAGATATAATTAATAACCAACAGTCTTAGTGGACGACAGATCATTAGACTAGTCAAGATTATGTTCTAGCATGATTGCTACTGCAGAATCATCCGTCGAATTGTCATCGTTATCAATATTAACGGCTTCAGTCGCAGTTTCCGTTGGCGGTGGCAACGAAGGGTTGAGAATATTTACCGATGATTTTTTACCTCTTCTAGCAGGTGACTTCATATTCTTCTCATTGTCTATTTGCGCCGGGCATTCGAAATGCACACAGTGGAACACCTGTGCGATAAAGGGAAATGAATCAATCTTTGTACGTATATATAACTTCTCATTAATTTAATTAATCTCTTAAAAATTTTCAGATTTAGAACAAAAAAAAAACTAATATATCTCTCGGCTTACAACTTATTAACTTACTTCATTCGCGGTATTGTGCGTACCGACAATACGGATGAAGACAACTGGCCTCGGTGGCTCAAAGCGAAGTGTTTGCCACGATCGGCAAGCCTCTTTTGTCTTGTCTGCAACAAGCTCCCAGTCCCATGAATTGCCAGAAACTTCAACATAGTACGAGTATGAACGCTCGTCACAGTCCCAGAGCAGCAATCTAATGAAATCAAATTATTTCTATAGTTTCTTTTTTTTTTTACAGTAAAATTTTGGTCCTATTTCTTAGGAGACGGTCTATGAGAGTTTACTCGTTCTTTTATAGTAAAGATTTACATTGTATGACTAATATTTTATTCTTCATACTAGGATTCATTTCTCCATAGAAAAACAAAAAAAAAAAGTGATTTCAATAGATCAATCGATCCCTACCGCATAGAGTCGATCATATAAGGCTGTCCAAGTTGTACTAAAATTGCGCCGGATCCAAGCTGGTGGCATGTGTATCCGCTGTCCCAATCATAGTTGGAAGTATCACCGTTCAGAAGAGCATTGCGAGACCTGCAACAAAACGGTTCAATAAAATTGATTGTATAAGATACATGATAAAGATAAATTTATTAAGATGGGAAATTTCAACACATGCATGAAAATAATTACAATTTCATTAGCAAATGAGATATTTCAAGGATATCACTATCAGTACTGATGCAATTTTCTGATCAAAACGGGGATTTAAGGTACCTGACCTGCTCACACCTTCCGTTACACTTGCACTTCTCTCCATTGTGGCAACGTTCCGCATTGGCACCACAAACCCTTTGCACAACTTGATTGGCTGGTGAGTAAAGTAAGCTTCAAAGCTTACCACATGAAACACCTTTAAATAAAGATTTTAAGAATTAATGTTTTCTCTTCATTTCAGTGTGAACTTATTTCTGAAGCTGTTTTTAGAACAATCTATGTTTAAATACTCTTAGGTTGAAGGCAATTCAATTCTGTTCATACTGCAAATGTGTGTTTGTACAGAAATCTTTAAACCGAAAATGAATGTTTGCATTTCAATGCATATTGTAAGACGTAAAACAGATAATAATTAAATATCACAACATGTTATCAATATCATATACCTTGTTCACAGTGTTGTTAGTACCGACGATACGAATATACGAGACAACTCTTGCGTCGAAATACAAGTACTGCCAGCTACGGCAAAAATATTCTGTGTGATCAACAACTCTGACCCAGTCCTTCTGGTCCATTGATACCTGATATAAAAAATACATTGATTTCTCTCCAATCTATAAACTTATTTATAATATAATCACAATGATATTCATTTCCAGTCACAATCCCAATAGAAATTTGCTTTTCTTTATTTTCAGGTCTTTGTTCTCTGCATCAATCGATTCTGTGTTAATTTTGTGAAAGCTTAGTTGAAGAAAAGGACTTCATTATCATTAGATATTATATTTACCTCCAAGTAATAAGAATATGATCGAAGATCCCGATCCCATAAGAGCATCTTGACATGATTTATAATACACTGTGTTCCCAACTTTATCAGAATCCCATGTCCTTGAGAATCAGTTATGGCATGGCGAGTGTATCTGTAAAATAAATGAAAATAGTTTGAAAAAAATCCTATCTTTTTATTTAAATTATAACTAATGACTAAATTCTATAACTCGCTGATATTTATTCCAATTGACAATATTTATTTTATATGATTGAATTTTTAAATTATGGGAGGCATACCCTCTTTCCATGTCGTAATTATGTGTGTCTCCATCGAGTAAAAAACTGCGCATTTCACCTTGCAAAACTTGAGCCCCGAGTCTAGGATGGGCTACATTCTCATCGAGTAGAAGACGCCCACGATAATTCAACTGTGAGTCCTCTGTTTGTGTTCTTACTGTAATTGCATCTAAAATAGCTTCCGAAGAGACCAATCCGGTTGGTCGAACAACGTTCAATAAATCTTTAATGTCAACTAGTCCTAGCCTGACCTGACCTGAAATAAAATTAAATGTATCGACTCAAGCTGGCTGCGAAAACGAGCCAGGAATTTGGGTTTAAAATGACTTCAAACTTGTTAATTAAATTCTACTAAAATGAGACGCAAAAGAAAATGATTGCAAGAATTAATATAAATGGTTTTTAGTTCCCCATGAAATTTTCTATATTCTGTTCAGTATTCAATAACTAGATGCATGATATTTATAATTCTCTTGCCTACAACGTCCTTAGCTTCAACTTCAGGGTTGGCCTTCACCCAGGCCTGCACGGCTAAGAACACATCAATTTCTGGTGCGTAAAATGAGTTTCGTGCTATAAGCTCGTTTAACGCGCTAGGGCTTAGCTGCAAGAAACTCTCATGCTGTATCACCTCGAGAGCATGTTTATCCATGTATTCATGACAGACCTGAAGCAAGAAATGAAGAAGATTTATTGAGGAGAATGAATGAATAAAAATAAATTCTATAAATGCTTAATTTTATTACTAGCCGGCGATGAAATGATTTGTGTTGAAAAAATCTCACTTGAGTCTATCAAACGGAATCATACCTTTGTTAAGAATTCAAGCTGATATAAACGAGCTGCATCGAATATGAGACAAACGTTTTTAATGTTGAGAATTTCTCTCAAGTAATCAGAAACCGCAGTTTCTAAGTCTAAGAATCCGTACTGATGAGCCAGACCAAGTATATCCAGAATCACCTGACCAACATATTTCATTCGAGTTATTAGAATGAATAGGTATTTGTGAAATTGAAAGAGTCTGGAAAAAGTATTTAAGAATGGATGGTATTCTTACCTCTTCTCGTTGATTAGCAAGAGACATGTGACCAGTGTAAATATATTTAAGTAGTCCTTTGAAAGCTGGTAATGTGGTTCCTTTGAGTTCAATTTCTTGTTGATTCGACTCTCTCAAACCTCCGTACAAAAGCGCTCTGAAATATTGACTACGAGCAGCCAAAATTACTTTGTGACCGTTAAACCGTTGACCAGCAACAACCAATGTCACATCTGAGTAATCGTCAGATAAATACAAAGCGCCTATGTCTTCTGACAAGAAATTGATGTGCTCTATTTCCCCCGATGAAGGACTTAGGTGATGGTGCGAGCTCATCTTGGGTGATAAACCCAATTTTTATTTCTGCCAGAATATGAGGAATACTAATTATTATTTAGATTAGAAAATTCGTCGAAAGAAAATGTCAAGTAGGTAATAATTTCAAAAACTGTATGAACCTTATATTTGATTATGATGTTACATGATTGATTTGTTTTGATTTTTTGGTTTTGGTTTACCAGTGAATTTCAGGTGAATAGCATTATTTGTGTTTTGATGTAAAAATTGAGAGTTTGGAAAGTGTATGATGAATGAGTTTTCAAACGAGTAATTGGAAACATCTTTGTACCAGACGAATAACCTCAAATTTCGTAACATATTTCGTGGAAATCAAACGCATACTTACCTATGAATGTTATTATGACAGAATGATTGATTTCTAAGGTTATAGTGTTGACGATGGTATGTATGTACTATTATTGTTTGGTAAATATGTGTTTCAGGCAAAGTCTTATGAACGATAAACTAGAAGTCCATGAAAACTTTCAATGACCTTTCGTAAATATACTATGTAGATTCATAAAGATGAGAAAGTAAATGTATACATATTATGGCCCTTCACTTATATGAACAATCGTTTTTTCGGATAAAACAAGTAGGGAACACCTCCGTGATTGTGATATAAAATCATAAACATAGGATCGAAGAATAAGTTATACTTTTTAATTACATCAAAAGTAAACAAGACATTCCGTACTACTTACACTACGCAATAAATTAGTAACAAATTTGATCGGCCACTTTTTAATAACATGGAGTAAGAAAAAAATACGGTACACCTTCAACGCTGTTGACGGCCTAACTCATACCAAGTTCACAATTTCTTCTCAGATCTTCTACCTTGCGCACATGCCGCGTATATTGACCAATTAGATTTCGCAACTTTTATTGCGCGACATTCGAGACCAGCGCATTCTGGCCGCACAAAATATAACTTGAAAAATTATCAATCGGTACTTCAGCTTGAATACAACCCATGGTTGATCGTATTGGAATGATTTAAATCGACTTAACAATCGATTCTTGAATGAAATTCGAAATAATCATAATTTTAAATTCAACAAATATTATACAACTTTAAGAACGGAAGAAAGAATCAATCATTCCGTTCCTATTGTTTTATAAGTTGATTATACGCTTCGGTATGGCGGTTTTTAATGTCAAGAATTTATTTGCAGTATTTATATTAGCCAAAAATGGTTACGTTCAAAGATAGAAAGCGGTTCGGCCAAATTGGTCTCCACCCATAAAAGGCAATGATTAAAAATTGTGTTACTGCACGCCGCAGGCAATTTTCAAGCATATACGAGAATCACATTTACCCGGCATTTTACAATATCACTACTTTTACTTCGCGAGTATGTAGCACCCATAATTCAATTGCATTTTGTTAAATTATTAGCACAATAAAATTCAATAATGACTGCGCTCGGCGTATAATGTACGCGCGATTATGGTTTCGAAGAAACAAAGATTCAAAAGTATACCGTTTCAAATCCTTTTTACCAAAATTCTAGAATAGACGAATAAAATATAATTAAAAACCAATGTATGGATTGAATAATAAAGAATTTCTTCCATGTATAACATATTGCTTCCCCGTAGTTTTAGATCGATTATCTTTTAGTTTTACGTAAATATAGACGCTGACGATTTATTTGGAAAAATACGCAGAGCAATAACACGAGATTGTAACCTCCATATATATTACAGTCAGATTAATCTGGTGAATCACTGTAAGCGATTGTACGAATAGCTCTTATGTAATTAAAATCCATAGTGAGTTGGAGAGTATCCGCGATACAGGACTGCGTCCTACATGCCTTTTATGGCCGTAGACTGAGCAAAACCTATATAGCTATATCCATTCACTCCAGTACTTATATACTACATCGTGTATATCCTATAAAACGGATTTTTCAACTGGGATAAACCACTCAGAATGAAGAATGATAATCGGTGTAATTGCCATAGTACAAAAACTTTCACAATTGATTATACTAGTTTACTGAGTTGAAAAACGTTCACATAAATATCTAAGCAAATAAATTAACGCTAATTAGTAGAAAGAAGAAGAATCAAAAATACATAAGATCGTTAATAACTGTTTCAAAGTAGTTCGTCTAAATTGTTACATATTAAAAATAGGTATTTAGTTTTATTTCCATTAGTTTTTCTTATACTATTTACTATATAATGGTTGTGCAAATTTTACTAATATGAAATTTAAATTGTTTATATTATATTTTTATCAATACACCCCGTATATTCGTTGTCAATTGATATACACATATCATATACAGACTTATAACATTTATATATATTCATATGTATATGTGGTCTTACAATAAAAGTGAAAATTGATATACAAAATATAAGAATATAATTCTTAAGGCTGTACCCATAATATTTTAATCTAGAGTTTTTAAACTCGATTTCAATAAGGTAGAAAAAGTTCAAGTATTATATTGAAAAAGTGCAGAGGTAAAACTGGTTTACGTGGGCGTTTTGGTGTGGCAGAGCTCGTCCGCATATACGTATAATATAAAGGTGTACATAAATGCATAGGTATACATTTACATGCCTTTAAGACACTCCTTATTAAGGTAATGTTGTAAGATGTTGAATGAAGGTCAGATACTCAGCGTTTTCAACGATTAACATTTATTTTCACTTTGTTAATCGGATCAACACATTATATAATTATCACTATGCCAAGATTATATTAGAATTGATTAATTTAAACAGTTCAATCAGTAGAAATAATTGCTTCTCTTTAAACCGACGTAAATTTCCGTTTAATTACTTATCGAGCACGTGTAATTTTCTTGTCTGTATAATCTATGGAATATCATTTTATCTTTTACTCTTCTACTAGTATAAAAAACACGTACCCTAAATTATATACAATTAATTATTATAGAAAGTGCTGAGATGTTTCAATAAACGTTAGCCCAGCTCAGGGTTGAAAAAGTTTTCGGAAAAATCGAAGTTCACGTCTGCGGGTACCAAAGTTTCTATAGAACCTTCGATTATGTTATCTAATGTTGCTCCTGAATGTAAACTTTCCCCATCGCTACCACCATCCTACAAATTGATAATATGATTGGCATGGGTTTAATTTCGATTTGATATACAATTTCAAACTCATTAGTTAATTCTGTATTGTTGGATAATGATACCAGCTGGAAATTGAAATGAAAATTCAAGTCTCACAGTTCAAGCGAAACAAAAAATAAAAAATTAACAATCAATATAAACGCAATGAATTATATTGAATAACATAGTCTTACATTGATGTAATTAGGTGAATTGAGAAGATCGTAAGTTGAGGTGTTCAATGCCGTTAGTGTGCAGGTATCAGTGTCTCGAAAAATTATCGGATGGCATTCCATAAGTTCGCTACAATCTTCTGTGACATAGGCTCTATCATTTTTATGCAACAATTCGGTAAGACCTGTTATGTACTTCATAGCAAGACGTAAGGTGGTTATTTTTGTCAACTTCTCGTTGGCTCCATCTCCCTAGAAAAATAACGATAATTATTTAACTAGTTAAAGATCATTATCATCGGAATAATCACGATCAATTCAAGGGCGTAAGATTTTCTTCATGGAAAAGGGATTTTAATGGGTATCTAATAGTGTGAAAATTAAACTCACACATTCGAAACAATATAGAAATCAATTCTCATGAGTCTGATTAATGCATTAATATACGTACAGCTTAACTTATGAAACACAAAATTTATTAAGGTTTGGGTCTCAAAACCCCGGGCTTATTGTAATCAGAGACAATTAAGGTCCGCTTTCCGAATTCCATGTCTCATAACAGATATTAAAGAGGATTTAGATCAGAGAAGAAATTCATGAAATTCTTCAGAAGTAATATTAGGTGATTTTGAGTAAAGTGCGCATAAAAATTGTCGATCTATCCTCAACTATATGACGACCATTAAAATCCCCATACTTTTTCAGTGTATTAATACAACGTTTACAAGAAGCTGCACTTACTGGAAAAACTAATTGAGGCATGTAAGACGGTACGGCCTTCCTTAATGTTTCAAATGCCAAATTGATTTCACGCATTCTCGAACGTTCTCTAGCATTCGCTGTTTTTCTTCTGTACTTACTCAACGATGCTGGTTTTTGTTTAAAATTATCTTTACTGTTTATTTTAGTAGCTTGATACTTAGTAGCACTGTTTGTATTGCCCAAGACATACCCCTCTTCGTTTAATTGACTTTTCAGTCTTGTGCGATCACTAATACGTGGTCTTAAGCTATACTTTTCACCTTTATTATGGCAATTTATCAACGAACTGCTTACATTCATCTTCAGTCTTCGATTAATTCAGTCATCAAATTTGTATATTGTTTCACGAATTAGTAAATCAAAATTAACGATCACGTATTAGTTAGTTAAACATTTCTCAGCAGATTCACTATCCGCATTGTTGCTTCTGCCATCAGATTTATTCTTCAAACGCAATTGTCGTACACATATTTTAGAATTGTGGAAAAATTAAAAGATAGATGCAATAACAGTACGATATACTTTTACTTTAATTTCATTTCAGAGTAGATTGAATATTACTTTTTCAAGAAATTAATATCCCATATTTAATAGTTATGAAATTTAGTTTATGAAATAGGAACAGGAGTGTTGAGTTTATCGTTTTTATATATAATGTTTGTACCCGCTTGAGAGCAAGTCTGTAGTACTCTACAGTAAAGAGATCTACTGGGATCTGTTCAGACGTCTAGAATACGGATTGTTCGAGCTTGGTAATATAATCTTCTGGTAGAAATTTTAGTGGGAGAACCAGTTTGGTACAATTTAAAGCTTGAATCAGCCCGCTCGAATCGCGCCCCCACGTGGCTGTAGAGAGAGTTACAAATGACGATTATTTAAAACTGGACATTCGGATGGTTTTCCAAATAAATAAAAATAAAAATAAAAATATTAAAAATTCGTGAAATGGAAAATAGATAATCAGAAATAGTACAGAAGAAAAACATATTTTCGCAAATATCAATATCTCTATACAGGTATGAATTCAATTGAATATTTTACGAAATCGAAACGTATCCGTAAAAATATGATAAAAATGCATGTACCTAAATAATATTATAAAATTACGCATGTCGGAAAACGGATTGTGTAATTCCATTTTTGAAGAATCCCACTATTTCAATAATACGAAATTGAACCATTTTAATCTATAATATTAGAAAAAAGAGGATTCAGAAATTATTTTCGTTTGCTGCAAAATTAAGTACCTTCATCCCAATTTAGGATCATTTTTGGTCTTTTTCTCAGCAAAGAACTTTCCCATACTGCGAATAGTAGTGCCAAACGAATCTGTGATGACTAACGAATTTTGAATCCATTTAGGCAATGAATTCGATTTATTCGAATATCGTTTATCAAGTAGAACTACAGTTGCATAGTCATTAATATGACGTATGGCTCTCCCAATGCACTGATTCACTGCTTTCATGCATAAGTTTTCGTAGAATATATTCCCAGCGTTCGGCGCCTAGAAAAAAGTCATCAGAATTTGATTTCTGCATTGAAAATGCATTGAAAAATGGATAAATTTGCCCAAATAACTTTTCGCAGCTAAGATCATTTGCTAAAGTAGGCTTTTAATTGATATTCTATTTGATATATTACATTTTTACTAACATACCGTATTCTCATTTAAAAACTTGATCTTTTCCTGCAGCTCAGGTGATTTTATGTTTGGATATGGCATGCCAATAACGATTATACAACGCCCTAGATTATCGGAGAAGTTTAGTCCTTCGCTTAGTTTTCCTCCTGAAAAAAAAAAAGATTCAAACTTTGTACAAAAAGCAAGAATTATTATTGACCGATTATTTATTCATTTTTTTCATCAGTCATTAGGATATATTTGTACGATGAATAAACTATCACCTACCAATTACACTGAACAATATTGAACCATTCTGAGGACTTTGCGGCTCCTTAATGGATTTAGTATATTCTTCCAGTGTTTTTTCTACCTGCGAGAGAAATTAGAGTGAAAATTGTTAGCTCATAGTGATATTTGAACTATTAAATCGTTTTTATAATGAATAACTTATTATTCTATAATTTCTTGTATTTTCTGAAAATTTCATTGATTGTGATAATTTCAAGAAGCCTGGAAATTTGCTGAACATGTTAAAATCATAAAAATAAACGTTTATTCAATTCAGCATTAGAGTCAATTGAGAATTAACTGCTTGCTGTTAGTTCATTGACATTGCTTACTTCAGATGCAAGTTTAGGTTCTCGAAAGATACGCTTCTTTGATGATAATTTTTTCAGAATTCCGGACGCTTCGAGATGCTTTCTGACCGTAATTTCATATTTGTAAGATGGTAAGAAGACGACCATTCCACCCGGTACTATGTTGCAAAGATTGGATAATATGCGGCCAACCTCGTCCAGCTAAACAAATAGAAAATGGATCATCATTCAGTTCGGCACATAGTTTACACAGCCAAAATTCGTGCTCAAATGAAGCAATCAAACGAATAAAATACTCCTTACCAATTTACCATTTTCTCGGTTCTGGTAATTAAATTCTAAATCAGTTCCGCTCGGCCCCCGAGTTAAAACGTTTGCCAAAATATTCTCCTTAGGAACTACATGCCCGCAAGAATATGTTTGAATTCTTTCAGGATCAGCTCCTGCGCATGCAAATAATTGTTCTGTGAATTCAGATATAGGCTCCATCGTACCGCCAGCTAAGACAACCGCCCTTGCATCTGTAACTGTTCAAAATTCGAATGGTTATCACAAATTTCATTGCCTGATTATCTTCCGTGCTAAATTTACATGGACCAATAAATTCTGCTGTAATTATAGAATCAGATTATTTTAGTTTCAAGGTAGAAAAAATTTCTAGACAAACCGATGTCTGAAAAATGAGCTGCTGGATTAAGCAGAACGAACTTGAGAGCAGCTTGACCAATCGTTGATGCAGGAAGCAAGAAAACCCGTCCATCGGAACAGTTGTTCTTTAAGCATTCGAGAAAATTCATTACAATCATAAGTGAGCTGGCTTGACTCTCCTCTGTTTTTCGATTCTCGTTTGGAAGATCTTTTTCAGTATCTGATTGCTTTCCTTGAATACTATTTAGAAAACTAGTGACTCCAGACTTTTTTGGCTTAGTTTGATGAATAGTTACAGTGTTCCCAGCTTTGTCCATGTAATTCTGTAGCTTGAAAGTCAGTTTTGAATTCTTTACAAAATCTATGAGTTTGAATAGATTTATTGTGTCTATTTCAGCAGCCATTTCAAACTCTTCCAAGGTATAAAATCTTGGCGATTTTTCAACCACTTTATCCTCAGGATCAGACTTACTCGTCCCACCAAGAAACTTAATTAATTTCTTCAGGCAGAAGCCCAATTGATTTATAAACAACAGGTTCTTGGCAGAAAATCGGGATTCGAATCTGTAACAAAAAATTATCTTTCTGATGATAATCAATAGTCTATACAATTCCACTATTAACAATCTACATTTCTACGCAAGGCCTCCAAGTTACAAGCCAATTTGCATACAGGACAGAGTTTTGAGTACCAAACTGGTGTTTTACCTATTTTGATATTGAGTCAACTGATTAAAAGAATGCAAAAGATTCCTCCCATTAATCTCCGCGCTATGCATTCTTTCTATGGCATCTAATAAATTATGTGCCTCATCTATTATCAGTATATTTCCCTTCAATTTAATCCCCAAGCTTAAACGTGTGCTTTTATGCAATATCGAATTGTACGGCACAACTATAACTTGTCCATCTTCAACTGTATTCCTAGACGAATAGTAAGCGCAAGTTTTCAATTCCTCTGCTATTTTATAGATATTTTCCACATCTTTAATGCCCCCCAAAATCTGAATTTTCAATGCTTCTTGATTGCCGGGTAAAAAAGGACAGCTCGTTGTTACTTTAGACTTTTTAATGCTCTTTTCCTCCTTAGCCGTTGTTTTTTTTCTCTGCAATTGCAAACATCTCTCATTAACAAGACCGACGTGTTTCAAACGCTTGACGCTCTTATTTACGCAGTAGCTAATCCTAGAAGCCAGAGGTACTAAGCGAACGGAATCAGAATATGGACTGCGTTTTAATTCACCAATGAATTGAGACAACTGGGTATGAGTTCTGGAGCAAAAATATATCTTCGTGTTTTCATATCGGTCGCTTTCTTCCTCAGATTCATCTGAATGATCAGAAAATTCGTCCAGAATTAGATTATCGTCGTAAGGATCGTCGTTCTCATTCGTCTCATTCTGTGAATCCAAATCTTTGGAAGTTATTGAACTCCGAGATTTTGACTTGTATTTTACTTTTCTACTATCGTTAACAATCTTCTCTTTAATCTTGGACATTTTTTCTTCATTTTTTATAATCAGATCCAATTGATTCTGCAACTTTTCTTTATCGTTTTTTATTTTCAATTGGTCTGTTTGTACGCTGAACCAATCTGTGCTTGGCTTTTCTTCAATCTCATCTAATTTCGCATTCAAAATTGATATTTTATCGTTCAAATCCTTTTTCTTGTTCTCTTCGTGGTCTAGTAGCCATTTCACACCGCCGCATATTATCGATAAAGACTTTCCCGTCCCTGTAGGACTCTCGAAAATTCCTAAATTCCCATTCTCAAGGCAAAGATATAAATTTTTCATAAAATCTTTCTGGATTTGGTATGCGGGAAATGGAAACGGAAATTCCACAGGTGGTTCCATCGAGATCTATACCAAATTCAATAATAAATAAATCATAAGTATAAAATTAAACCTAAAGTCACAGAATCTAGGAACAAAGATTACAACTTATGATCACGCTTGACATTAATGTCCGAAAATAATCGTTGTTGTTGCGATTTTTTTTTCCATCCTTTGAATCGAAATGAACAATAGCAAATGATCATCGTGCGAGGTTCTGTGATGAGCGATTTTCTTAAATAATAATACTGTTATACATACATTAACAGGTTGCTGAATATATCCCCGTGAGCTTGAATTCTTTCGATTTATATTATGCGAGATAATTTATATGGTTTAAATTGAATATTGTTATCTTATCGAATGAAAATTGGATTTTAAACTTCAGTAAAAGCGCAGGTGCGAAAAACCACGCACACATACATACATAGCACAACGCGTGCATGGACCAAGTTGTACTTGCTTCTTTCTCGCTCCTATAAGTTATTACTGGCAGTAATTTCAGAACACGCGATATAGACTTCATACCGCGTTCACATGACGATTATATTATTTTTCTACGTCTACAAGTATACAACGTCTATAGACAAAGTCGCATCCATCTCCACAAGCATATACATCGTGGTTAGAAAATTAAAGGGAATTCGCTACGTAATCTATAGCGTATCTCGTAATAATAAACAACGAAAATTATTCGTTCCCACGCATTTAAACAGGATATTTTCAAAAAGGATATAAAAATTGGTTGAATTAGAGGCTAGATACCATAAACGGAAGGGCAACATGGCAGAGCACTCTATTCCCCTCGATATTCTTGACGATCTTAGTAGGTTAGTATGTTCCTATATTATTCACCTCTTATTTACTATAATTCAATCCTTATTATGAAGGAAAAATAATTTCTACAAAACATTTTCGAACTATTTTTTTCAGTTTTTAATTTCTTTCATATTTCTTCCCCATTATTTTCGGAGTCCGTATTATCCCGAGTTCCTTTGTTGACATTTTATAACTAAGCGCAAACTTTTTTTCAAAATTTTCTAGTCCTATATTTACGAATCCCGAATGAAATTGATTTCCGATTTTCTAGTCGCTTCATAATCAACGTACCGGAAGAAGAGAGGAAAGACTTGGTGCGAATATGTTTTCAAATAGAATTAGCGCACTGGTTTTATCTCGACTTTTATTGCACAGAGGAGAATCCAAAATTGAAGCAATGTAACATGAAGGAATTTGCTACGCATATTTTTCAGCATATTCCATTCCTAAAACCTCACGTCGCTCACATTGAATCAGTCATCGATCAATGGAGAGATTATAAACAAAACGTACCAACTTTCGGTGCGATAGTATTAAACGAAGATTTGAGTAAAGTATTACTGGTTCAAAGCTACTGGGCTAAAAGTAGCTGGGGTTTCCCCAAAGGAAAAGTTAATGAGGACGAGGATCCTTCCCACTGCGCAGTTAGGGAGGTCTTGGAAGAAACTGGATTCGATATATCCAATCTTATAGACAAAAACGAGTACATTGAGTCGACGATAAACGACCAATTAGTCAGACTCTACATAATATCAGGTGTTCAAAAAGACACTAAATTTCAGCCAAAAACTAGAAAAGAAATAAAGAACGTCGAGTGGTTTGTACTCGCCGATTTACCTAACAACAAAAAAGACATGACGCCAAAAGTGAAGATGGGTGTTGGACCTAACGCCTTCTTTATGGTCGTGCCATTTGTCAAGTGAGTATTTTCTTCAGGATTTTATTTATTGCGAAATTTATCTCATCAATCAACCCGAAATTATTATAATTTTTCTCCTATTTTCAGACGCATGAAACGCTGGGTTTTAGAAAAACAACAGCGTGACAAAGGAACCACCGCTACCAGAAGACACAGGCACAAATCTCTTGGCGACGTAGAGTCCGTTTCTAAAAGTAAACGCCAGCAGCAGATGGTTTCTCAATCTGTACAGGTGATTTTGATTTTTGGAACCTCGATTAAAAACTCCCTAACCAGATTGTATCACATTTTTTATCAACAGAAAGTCTTTAAATTCTAATAAGACGTGCTAAAGTTTGTTAAAACTTTTGCGGCAAATTGGTAATCTGTTGTAGCCAATAAACTAGGCGATATTCTTCCGAATCTTGCTCTTTCAATATCATTTACAATTTGGTTTCATCATAAATCACAGGCAAATTGAGATAACAGCTATTAAAAAATAATCACAGTTTGAAAGTATTCTTTACAATTTTGTTGAGACAAGAAGCCAAAAAAAAAATTGCCTTATTCTATCCGGATTCTCTAAGGATGAGATAAGCCTCATTAGAATCTGCATATTTGGATTTCTGGTGTTTTTTTTTTCGCGAGCTGCTTGGTTACTTGCTATAGTATTTACAATTTTTAGAATCCACATCAGGCGAACACTTCACCTGGCCGTATTCGCCGCAGTGTAACTGATTCTAAAGGTACGCCGTTAAAAGGTGCTTTTAAACGTAATTTGTTTGGCGAACCCGGCGAGGATCATTCCCCTGCAATGTTAGCTAAGCAGTTAATCGACAGTCCTCAAGCTCGGAATCAATTGCCACAAAAAGACTCGTTCGGAAGTCCGCTAACGGTAGAGTTTTACGGAGATCCAACTGCTCGGCCCGTATCGAACCCTGGAAAACGTGGCGACAAGTTTTACAACACTAGCAATCATTCTAAGGCTCAGAGTTCCAGAGCCGATAAGACAGGTAATTGTTGACAAACAAATCAAAGTTTCCTTCTCTTCAAATATCGGAGTGTAAAATTTAATCTGAGTTTGTCTACAGGTGACAAGATACTGTCACAGGAGTATCATAACGCCCAGGTGAAACCACCGGATGGTAATATAAAATCACTTCTATTCGGAGAGGCAGCTCGTAAATTAGTCAACAGTTATGACTCGCCGCAACTAGCACCAATCCCTATTTCTTCTCCGTTTAACGGAGGGGATCGAAAGAATGGACCTGTACTGGCGCAAGGTCAAACGCCAGATATATCTTTACAATTTCGTGCCAAAGCTTGGACACATTTTAAGTTTGATAGGAGAGCAATACTTAATTGTCTGTAAGAGTTTCTTGATTATGAATGATTAATGAAAAAATGTGCGTTATATAGATCTGTGATCTTGTGCTCTGACTGAAAACATGAAAATGCAAAATTTTCATTATTTTATAGCTACTACATTTAATGTTATACAGTAAAATACGGTCAAAGACATAACAAGTACCTAATTCTACAATATGACATATTGATTGCTTTATCCGGAGATATCAGAAATGCTCAAAAACTTAAAAGTAATTAGATATATCATATGGACAAAGACGTTAATGAAAATATTAAAATAACATAGCGTCACAGACTATTGCGAGTTGAAGAATATTTTTTTTTTTTAATTGATAAAATCGTTCGAAACTCAAACTTACAGTTTAATGAATGTTATGTTAGATTCTGTTAGATTCTGTACGACTTTAGGCCGGTCTGAAAACTCTGGAATCATAAAAATGAGAGTTAAGTATAAAAATGAGATGGAAGTGGCTATTTTTTGTTAGCTCTTTGTTTTGTTGACTAGTTTGTACAATGAAGGATAATGTATCGTATGATCTAGCCATAGCTTTTTGAGGAACAAAAAGGGCCTTGAGTTTTTTTTGATATTTTTTTACTTGTGTAAGTCGTACAATGTTATGATTTGGAATGGTTAAAAGAGAATACTGTTTGAAACTGAAGTAAGCAATTAAAAAAAAAAAACACAAAATTTACCATTCCACTTATTACAATTCCAAAATTGGAGAATAATTTATCGTTTTCATGTTAGAAAATTCTTCAAACTTCCTCTATTCTTTCAAATCGCTATGGTCGATAAAGTAAGCCTACTAATTTTAAGAATTCTTGATCTCATCATTCATTTATTCAAGTAATTAAACTTAGAGATAGAGATAAACTAACTAATAAACTCTTGTCAGATTATTATTCATCAAAAAAAAATTCTAAAATCACTGATTATTATAATAAAATATTCATGCTTAGTTCTGCAGAAGAATAGTTCTGGTCAAACTGAACCACAAGTTTAATTTTCGCGCTACAATCGCATTTGCTAATAATTTGGACGGTATCGAAAAATGATTGAATTTCCAATACTCTTAATAATATGATATGTATAATTTTGACTGTACAAACATTCAATAATTCTTTCAAACAAAATGCATTTATTTTTTTAATTTTCTTTTTCTTATACATATACAATGGGCAATCAGAATTTTCTCTAAACTAGCCATGGAAGTATTTAATTAAATCCGTTGTAGAAGATGAGAATATTTTTTCTTTTAATCCTCAATTTGTATTTAAGTTTTTCTTTTTATTGTTTTAATGCAGTCAAAATCTAGCTATGATCTAATTATGTTTTTAGAAATTCTATAGGACATACATACATACTGTCAAGTGATTTTCACATTATGATTCGTTGTACTAATGCAATAAACATTACATTGTATTAATATGTAAGTGTTTTTCAATGAAATTGAAAAAAAAATATATACTTTATCAATAAATTATATACTTTTTTAAAGAAAAAAATATCATAATTTATGCGATCATAAACCCAAATACATACACGATTACCTACTTCAAAGATTGCGAAATTGTTATTTGTATTATAAGTAATGAAACTTTGAGAAGAAATTAAATTAAAACAAACAAAAAAAATGACTAGCTCCTAGTAGCACCCGATAATTACTCATCCCAAATATGGTTTTGTAAAATATCTAAAAAAAAAAGGCTTACTATTGAAAAATAGATTGAATTTTTATTGATTATTTATTTTGTGTGTTTAATTTACAATAATTATCATGACATTTAGTTTTATTTGACCAGAAAAAAGACGGCGCATTAACACGAACAATGGTCACAAATAAAATGACGTTTGTAATTCTGTTGCGTTACATTATAATAATAATAATAATAATTATCATGATTATTAATTAAAATATTGAATTATTATTTAAAAACTTCCGTCTTTCGCCGACACATTCAGTTAAATTGGGTATATGTATTCGCATTTCACTTCACATACCAAAGAATGCATATATAAGAGACTATTTATTATCCTTGTATATTATTTAATGTCGCAAAGCTTAAAACATGGCGAATATTTCCATGTAAAACTGATAGTGTATGCTTTGCAACTGAACGAAAAATTAAATGCAAAAAATAAGAAAAAGAAGAAAAATGCAGCTGACCCGAATGGGCTATGAATTAGAACTGCATAGCAATCATCTGATATCTGTAGACATTTTTCATTTATAAAACCATACTAAACGCACGAAAATAGTTTCACTTCATTGATTTATTAATATTGTTTTCTCTATTCATTAATGAGAATTAGAGTGTCCGATTCTAATCTCCTCAGATTAATCAATCACCAGAATTTTTGACAAAAGATTAATAGTAATATAATAACTCATGTCTGATACTGGACCTTGTTCGATTATTACTTCTGCTAAAAACAAAAAAGCGAGGTAAATTTTAATGAGAAATCATTATTTACTTCCTGACAGTAGGGCAAGAAGGAGAATATTTCATGGACGAAAAATTGCAATGAGAAAAACAGTAAATACATATTAGTCGTGTTATCATAATATTACTTTTCTAATTCATAGCCCCAATCAGGATTTGATTAAATGATTATAAAATCGAAATTGCTAGACTAGTGTGGATGGATTCTTATAGAATATACAGTAATATTAGCTAATCTGATGGCAAGCGTATCTACAGATTGATTGGCCCAAGTGAACGCAAGCATAATGGGAAAAACTAAAATATAGTCTGGACAGATCGAGCATATGCTATAAATATACATATACCTATAATACATTGTCGGTTGATAAAAAAAAATTTGAATTATTAATCAATGTAGCTGGTGTTTAATGTAAAAATAAGAACTTAATTATGATTACGTTGCTTCTTGGTCCATTTTTAAATAAATTAATGTCTAAAAATTATTTTTTTTTTTTTCTAAATATATCACCAGAATATGAAAACTACAAACAATACGCTACCGATGAAACCAGCATAATTACAACATGGTAAATACATTGTAGACAAGAGTAATAATATTCAAACAACAAGAATCACAGTATTTCTAATATGTATATCAGAATCGTTTTTTCTTTAATTTCTTTTTTTGTTCAACTAATGTTAAAGCATAAAACGATTCCCTAGTCATTTCGTATGACATTGTAGAGCGTAGCACTGCGAATATTAATAATATAAAGGATCGTTTGTTGTTCATTTCAAATCTCGTTTTTTTTTTTGTTTTATTTTCTTTTGTTACTTTAAGCAATAACACATAGAAAATTTAGTGTTTCACTTTGATTGACATGACCTTAATATTTTAAGCACATGTTGTGCTAGAAAAAATATATATAATATAATTCAGCTTAAAACCACTGACATTAATTAAATAGCTTTTGATTTGAAACTTATCAACTGGTATTTATAATTAAAATACAACCTCCTATAAGTGTACACACATGGTAATCCGTTGCTTATTAAATATTAGTTGATTGTAAATAAAACGAAGTATAGTTGGTATATCAATTTGAAAAAGGGCATGTTCCATGCAATAAAAATATAACCTTTTTCAAATTCTAAATACAATTACAATAATTGATTACAGTCGAATCGCGGAAAAGAGATGTATATTTATATATATGTACAGAAAAATTTTCTTCAAAATTATGAGAAGTGATAAAGTCGTCTTTTACGATTCAAAAACTATGTTATGTAATTTTAGTATATGTGATATTTAAGAACAGATCCTAGTAATTTATGCCAGGTAATAGGTTTCTCTTGCCCGACACAAATGAATAAGACAACCTTACCACTTCTCACAGAAAAAAAAAATTTAATATTTTTTGTCATAAACTTTCTTTTCCCCTAATGAAAAAAAAAAGAAAAAAAAACCTCTTTTTATTCTGCGTGTTTTCTAGTTTTGTATGAAATATAATATGTACTGTTATTCTCCAAGCTATTATTAGACTAATATTATGCAATTCCATTTCACAGAGTATTTCGTATTGTTAAGGGTGAAAACCTTTTCCTTTTTCTTTCTATTGAGGACAGAAAATCTACGTGTCGCATGTGGTTCACGTTTATACATATTTATAATATATGAGAATGCAATCGTACCCCTCGTCAAGGAGAACACAGATATAAACACAGTATTCCTAAAGTAAAGAAATTATGCTTGAAACCACCTATCGTCTAAGTAGTCTACGCTAATTATCTTGAAGTTAAATTTGAAGAAAGAAAAAGAGACACGAGAATGCGGATGAATTATGCATATTGCATGTTGTTTGCACGATTTGGATGACCTTCAAATTTCACCATCAATCATCTCTAATTCAAGCATTTATCATTATTGTTATTTATTATTATTATGTCACCATTCTATCCACCACATTAATAAAATATAGCTAAGAAAAAGCTTGCTCAAAAAATGGACACGGATTTTTTTTTACAAATGATAACATTCTAACTGAATAAAATTAAGCTCATTATCTATGTTCGGACTCTTGTGAATCTTGTAAGCTTAGATAAATGGCGAATTGATTGTATCAAATTTATCCGGCGAGTCACGAATTGGAAAATTTCTATCAACATTAGCAGTTGCAATTTTAAGATACAAGCCACAGCACTGTATTGAGCATGGTAGATTTTGAGCAATTCACAAATTGCAAACACTGCATTCAGTAGTGACGATTAGAAAATTTATATTTGGGACACACTAAGAGGTTCAGTCCATAAAAATTTTTGCTGATAACATAACGCGCTAACGATCATTAAATACGGAAACAGTTTTTATTTAGTGTCGATACATCAGCAAATGAAATTGCAACACACCAAGCCGTTGGCTGTTAGAAGACAGATGAAAAAGGTCCTTCGAACACCATCATTATAGTAAAAGGCAGAGATAATGTAAAGCCAGAGAATTTTTCTAAACTTTAAACAGTACTGAATTTTGTTCTGCTGATTATCAACGGTGTTGGATCTATAAGTTGGTCTGGCAAAATTCAGAAGGCCAGCCAGTCTACTGTCTAATTTCTTATTGAATCTAGAATCTTTTGAAGATTGAATTTTTCCTCGACATTCTATCTTGTGAATTGATAGCTTGTTACTTCTGAGTAATGCCAAACTATGCAAACTTTGTATCAGGTGTCAATGTTGCAATTCAAATTGACAAGGTACCCACACATTTTTGTAATGATGAGAAATATGAATTCTCGTATTATGTTTCCGATTACGATGGGAGACAATTGGTGAAAACGTACTATGTATCTTTCGTGGATAAAAGTCGATGTTGGCTAGTTGAAAATTTTGAACAGTATAAGTTCAGCAACCATAGATGAAATTTTGTGAATACATCTAACTGTAATCCGATTGAAATTAATTTATCCCACAACAGGTGAGTCAATAAAATGAAATAGTCTTGAAAATTATCGTCGAATGTAGTTGAAATTGCTCTATAGGATTATTTAGGCTGCAATTAAAAGATTCATTGACATTATAAAGATTTGATCTCAGGTCTTCGAAGTTTCATTGTGATTTCTAATGTTGAAAATTGTTAAGACTAATTCAAGCATCACTATTGGCGTGTGAGTTTATCACCGAGGTAAACGAACATGTAAGAATAATAAAATATTTATATTTCTTTTTTTTTCTTTTTTTTTCTTCTAATACCGCTTAAATACTTAGTGAATATAATGAAAATTTCATCTCAGTTGATTAGATTTGGATATTGTCTTAGTTAAAAACATGGAAATGATGCCGTAATGTAGTTGTTTCAGCGATATGTTTTTGTTTTATACTGCAAATCGATGTCGACCCTCTCTCAATTATAACATATGCGCTGCAGTTGATGGATACATTCTATTGCATTCACACATTAGGAATATAATTTACCAAATGCAGGACCACACATATGCAAGCATATTGTAGTGAATATAACTAGAAGTTATAAAAAACAAATGTAGGACTAGAAAACGCAGGGGGTCTTGTTGGATCTTTGAACCATTTTGAGATGCCCCGGGCGAATTTGGAAATGTTCCATACTTGTAAAAATTCTCCAAAAGTGCTTCCTTTTCCACCCATCTGTCGTATAGCCATTTAGTCAACAACTCGGGCTCTTTCGGAACCTAAGGAAAAAATCATGCTTTCTTAACTCAATTCAATTCAGATTTAAACAATTCAGCGAAAAATGAACTAATGAACTTGTTTTCGAGATTTTTCTTCCTATGTAAACTATCGTCAACTTTTGTTTTCTCTTGCTAAATTATTCCATTTAGTTCATGTTCGGTGAACGATACAATAACAGCAACAAATTAAAATGTATTTTATTACCTGCGAACTGGGATATACTCGATAAAATAGAACTGTATCACAGGGTGGCCTGGAACCAGTAACAATTGTTGGTAGATCTATTGGTTTGCCCTGGGGATATGCTATGGTTATATCGAGTACCCAACTTAGTTCGGGCCTAGCTACGGTCATATCTGAAATAAAATCTTGAAATAAATTTTGTCTTTTTTTTCAATATTGTAATTTAGTTTGAGACAAATATTTGTGAAATTGTGAATGGAATGAGCAGAGTTTGTACTTGGTCTGTTATTCAACTGGTGATCAACTGAATTGTTGTTTTGGGTAGGACCGACAACATCGTATATTGTTTGCATAGCTCCGACTCTTGGCAATGTGACGTATTCCAATATCGGTAGATTATTTTTCTTAGCATATCTCTGCGAGGTCTCACGTCTCTTGCGTAAAAAACCACCTTCAGGAAATAGAACCATCCACTTCCTGTCCGGGGGTATAAAAGAAGTCTTCAAGTGCTTCTCCAATTGTTTCAAACTTTCTCCTCGTCTGTCACGACCCTGTAACAAGAAATATTATTTAGGATAATATTTATGCTATACGGGTGAGATCAGGTATGGAAAAAGAAACCTCTGAGAACAAGAGACTATAATTTTATATGTTAGAATATTGACGGGGCTAGACCACGTATTTCGTAACATAATTTCAAGGATTACATAAATAAGAAATTAAATTGAAATTAAAATTCACAACAGATTTTGTGGAGAAAGATTGCTTAGTCATGTATGAATACGAGCGTCGGTTTATTTATATACTTCATAGAATTACACCAAGCAATAACAATGAAAAGCGGAAACGAAAAAGGGTTTCAATTTCCCATTTGTTATACACTTTGTTCGAGGACCATTACATAGGAAGAATTTAGCATTATCTTATAAATGACAAGCTCGTTGAATTTGTGGATTATATCAGAATCTAACATTGCCTCTACAAGTTTTCTGAAATATGCATAAGGCAAAATGAGACTAAAGTTCAATGAAACAATTGCTGAAAAATGTAACTCGAATATCCACTTAAATGTGTCTCCATACATTCAAGACTACTAGTATTACCGTCTGATTAAAACCAGGGCACTCGAGTCGGAGTATTACCAAATTGAGGGACACTATGGAATGAGTAATGTTAGAATTTTTAGCAGTAGACCTTGAGAATCTCTAGAACTTGACTGTTAGTGAGTTTTTTTTAATCCTGATTCAGCATCAAGATACTTAAATTTCCTTGATTAAAACCGAGAACTATCTACTGATTTTAATCTCAAATATGTGTCATTAGATACACATGTGAAATACTGTAGTTAGTTCAGAGCTAATCAGTCGAATAGAAATCTTGTTAAATACTTTAATACCAATCTCTTTCATATAGAAGACACAACAGTCGAGTAGGACATTGGACTGCCTTTTTATTTTATTTCATTGCAATCTGTTCATTAAATGGTTTTGTCTGCCGAATGTGATTATTGTCTCATAAAAATCTTACGAGTTTTAATCCCAAGATATAAAATTTCAATCCAGTATTCAGATAAGATTGATGAGTTGGCTAGACTTGTTCCTACGTATGGAGTTAGAGTGACAACTAGGCGATAACTGTGCGACATCAATTACGAGATTGATAGTAAATTTATAATTACATAGAATATCTGAATGCATAATTTGTTCCTAGAAAAAACTGTGTCACTTACAGAAACGATGAAAAAATCCTGATGTAAAATGGAAACAATGCCAAAGTTTGTGAACTTGAATATCCTGTCCATTATCCACATGAGATTTGGCAGGACGTTTGGCTTGGCATTGAAGGTTGTCATTAGCATTGGAACGTCTCCAGTACTTTGGTGATTCGCAATGACTAATGTTCTGTCGCTTATGATCCTCTGTATGTCATCGCCGTGTTCAATTACTGTTGAACAGCAATTATTAACAATCAAAACGCAAGTATAATGAGATAATTAAATTCAAATTCCACCTTCTTAGTAGGGCGATATGTATACCAGTCATATTCATCGCATGTTTCTACGATGATTAAAATCAAATTTATTTTAACGAGTTCGAATATCGGATAAACAATTTAGTAGTTGCTTCAAAACTTGAGAGTTTTTCGTTTCAGAACTATATTAATATTCGAAATTAGTATGACCCGATAAATTTCAAGTTTGGAAATAAAAGTAAATGTGGAGAAAAAAAGGATTAAAAACTGAATGATAGTTGAATGAAATATTTACTGTCATAGCCAGCAGACCAGGTCCACATTGAAACCATAGCGAGAAGCCAATGGAAAAATAGGCCTTCTATTCGCCAATAAACTTGTGGCTGGTACAATTTTATTGGAAATAGTAACATCATCCATACGACATAGGTGGGTATGCAGTAGGCGTTGTTTATTATAACAAAACTTGTACGCACAATGCATTTTACCAAATGTACCGCGTTGTTGAATAGTCTGAAAAATAATGAGATTTATTATTGAACTATTTATTTTGAGATAATCAATTCTGCTTTGAGAATGAAGTAAATGATTTGGTGATCATTTAATTGTCTGCAATGTATGAGTTAAGTAACGAGTAAAGATGACAAAAATAAACTATTTTATCAAATCGTCAACGTAAAGTATCGCCTTACCAATATCATAGATACACACATCGATTATCAATATTCTCTGAAAACTATGAACTGGAAATTTATCAAGCCAACAGTTTATTTTAACCGTTCAAATAGTCGATGACTCATGACTAACCTTTAGTAAATTTGTGAGTAATCATTGATTAAATAAAACATTTTGATATAGTTTGGTGATGCGATATTAAAGGACAAACAAGGAAATGCCTAAGGTCAAGTATGGGAACTCAGAGTAAATATCATTAGGTAGATTTTCACGTAGACAAGAAAAGCAAGAGTTTTGT
The DNA here is from genome assembly GCA_944452935.1 of Rhogogaster chlorosoma. Classification (NCBI taxonomy): domain Eukaryota; kingdom Metazoa; phylum Arthropoda; class Insecta; order Hymenoptera; family Tenthredinidae; genus Rhogogaster; species Rhogogaster chlorosoma. Next base: position 29,640,993 of record OX101797.1, read on the forward strand.
GGACAAATTGGTTTCAGCTATTTTTTTTCTCTATTAATTGATCTAAAACTTGAAAATAAGATTTCTCACACTACTTTCGTATCATTTTCTTAGAAATGATGCAGACAAATCTCGTGAGATTTGTATTACGAGTTTATTGATTATAATCTAACATCTGAACGAATGGAAACGAGTTTCGGACTTTTTCACAGAAATTAAAGATGTATCTACTCCAGCATCTCGGTGCAAAAAAAATTGATTAAATAATACTTGTTAGAATTGAGAACTATTACCAAATTTTATATTTATTTGCATAAAACGCTGGAGAATAAAGCTTTCTAAATTTCTCAACCTTAGTATTAAATTAATAAACGAAACCCATACGCCTGCCGCTAATTTGATTACGTTATTAAAGACACATAAAGCATTTAGTAGAGCATGTCCTATATATCGATAAGAATATTCAGGCCACGTAAATCAACTCTGAAAAAAAATTGTAATTATAATATTCAAAGAGTTGTAGATGTGTTTTGTTTGTTTTTTTTTCTTATAATTTCAAGACTTCGAGCACATATCTCAATTTCAACGTATCATATTAACGTGTCTGGTGTAACGGAGACAAAAAATGAAGTTATCACTAACGAAATATTCTGAAATATTTCGTAATCCCAGGATATTGTTAACTGCTTATTTACACAGTTTTTATCAAACATATGACTACTGAACCGTTAAGTTAAGAATAATTGTGTTTACATTCTGTCATAGTTATGAGAATTTTAATGATTGCAACAAGATATGAAATAATTGGTTTGTGAAAGGGAAAATAACTAAATAAAGATGAAAAAATACTTCAGGGAATATAAAAATCTTGAGAAACACATATAATAATAAATAAGCGAAAGTAATCATACGCTTGTTTTCTTTTTTTTTTCTTTCATTGTATTTTCGTTTTAATTATACTTGCGATTTTCGATAATCTATTTTTAGCAGTATGTACAAAATGAAGCGGTAATTACAGAGATGGGACAGGGTCAATTACATTAACAGATTATACATAGGTAAAACTGGTTGATATAACAAGCGAGGTAGTTAGTATTGAGAACTAAATAAATACGCTCGAGTGTTATCTTTATTGTAATTAGTAATCATACACGTTATTATTAACGTTAATATAAAAGGTAAATAAGTGGGCTTGACATAACCTGGTAATTGTAATTACGATAAATTCATGAAAGAACAAAAAATTTAGTTTGATCTTCGAGATAGGTGATCTTATATTCTATTTAGAATATTATTACTCACCTAATAACAGCTGAGCTCTCGGGACCGGACATTTTCATAATACGCCACACGTTTTCGAAATAGTAATTATAATCGTAATTAAGAGTGGCACGTTTCTTACTGTCCATAGCATTTCCTCATCGAATAATTATATAATAAGTTCAATCGTTATCTCAAATGAAAAATTAGCGTTAGTTGCCCACTTGATGTTTATACACGCGAACCGATGATAAAATGATACCTCGTTATGTACGATTTAATTATTATTTACTATACTATGATATAAATTATTTATTATATTTATTTTTATCCAATCATCACACTATAAGTTATTCACTAACAACACTGACGGACTAATCGACTTTATCGGCTCATAATTCAATGATAGATTACTGTCATTCCACAGAAAATACATTTTTACACGGGTTTTTTAATACGCGCAACAGCGCTTCACCGCCAAGCGGGAACAATACAACTAAAATGGCGACCGAGGTTGACTGACATGACGCACTGCTAATGGCACCATTCTTTAATTTCCACGAATCAAATATTTGCAAGTTATTTAATGATTTTATAATAGCAAAGAATTCACGAGGTACACACGGCCTCGTTCGAACCTACCGCGGCGTAGTTGGATTAGGTTATTTCCGTCAACTGTTTAACATGTTAATTCGCGACTGTTGCCTGCTACGGCATTAATTTTACAACACCGGAAAAAAAGAATGTTCAAACGTTGATTCGCGAAACGTGAAAATTTCTCCTTCCCATTTACACACGGAGATTGACCAATCAGCATCAATCTGACCTTGTCACGTTGTGAAGTCGAAATCGTGAAAACGATACGCACATCAAAGATTGTTAACACGAATATTTTGTGGAGAATTAGAACCTCACAATAGGGTCAGCATTATTTTTATCATACTTCTTACCATCGCAACATTGCTGCTTGCGGTCGATTAATTGCTAGTTGCATTATAAAACAATACATCATCCACGCGTCTGCACGGTGTTGTCGTCGATCGATAAAAATCGAGGCCGGCGACCGGTAGCGTAGCTAAAAACTTCACGAATGATGTCATTAAACGAGACTCTAGGCTTTTTTTTCGAAGGGACTAGCGACGACCTTCGGTAGTTTATAGAATGATAAAAAACTAAACGATATACATATTCATTGAACAAATATACTTCGTAGTAGAATATAGTCGCAACAGCCGCTTCGTGGATAATGCAAAGGTTACCGGATAAGTTAAAACCGCGCGCGGGCCGCGGTAAAGCTACCCATTCTCATGGGACTATTTTTCGAGCGTCTCAGTCCGCGGCCGCTCGTCCGATGATTTATGTATATGCGGCATATTGCAATAATTTGAACTTCGCATGCGCCGAACTTTTTACCGAGTTCCGGTCAAGTATTTGACACTTTTCTCAACTTGACTTTTTCATTGTAAGATTTTGAGTTCTATCTTTATCTGGATTTGAACAATATTCCAATTAACTATTTCAGCACATACATACAACAATATCAAATGAGCACTTATCGCTTTGAATAAATTATGAGAAAATAATTGCCGCTTTAGAACGCCTAACCTAAACACAATTCATGTATCCAGTTTGAAATGATCTTCCACTTTGAATAAAGAACACATTTATTTATTTCCTTGTACGTTTTTTTGTAAGCGAAATTTCACCATGTCAAAAAATAAACGCATTAACACACTGAGAGTGTATTATTTATATTCATCTGTCACAGCTTGAACCTAACCTTACATCTTTGTTAATTCTTCTGCCTTTTTACACGAGTTCTCTACTTGTTATATCAGTCGTTTATCAGTCGATATTTGTTTTATCACACTAGTAAATTACGGGCGAGTAAAATATAAATAAATAAACTAAAATAGATTTGCGGGAAAGTATTTCAAATCTATTTCATACACCATGGCGACTACGCGTACATCCGGACGGAATGAAAAGTTCTTGAAAAGACCTATGGTCAACAATAGTCAACAATGACCGTCCCAGAGATGAACGGCGTCAAAGACAATAGAAATATTTTCATCTTTACGAGCGATAATTTTAATAGTAATTCACATCATAAAATCGAACGAAAATTTACTTGGCACATGTATAATAGGTCCTGGTAGTTTATAGCAGTTGAAGATTTCTGAGTGGCGTATAACTATATGTATATAATGGCCTTGAAGACTGGGGTTGCGTCGTCTGCAAGATCTGGCGAAAGTGAACCTTATGCAATTCACCGGTCGTGTGATAAAAAAAAAATTTAACGCCTTCACTTATCAATCCGGTTTCAAATATTTTTAAAACAAAATGGCATTAAACATTTTAAGGTTTCGTCCGTTGGTAGGCGGAGGACAACGCTTCAAGAATATCGCAGGTGTCATTAACATCAGAATGGCTGAATTTTGTCGAGGCCCATGTAACCTTTCAAAGGTAGGGGTTCGTCACTTTCAGATAAAAAATAAAATACCATTTCCACACTACGTTTTTTAAAGAAATGAAAACATCGTCGGCTTCATATTAATTTTAACATTTTTTATCACATTTATAACAACAACTATCATAATGCGCACTTTATCCAGATATTCAATTTCGCTCAGATATAAATAAATAAAGAAGTACGAATCATGCGAGGATTTAATTTTTAAATCAGATTTAAGACGAATCTACGACTTTGCCCATTTCTTTGATATAATACAACGAACCAGTAATAATCTATTTTACCGATTTGTATATAATATAAACTCTTGCGAATGAAACGATAAATATGTAGCACAAAACTTTGTTATTACATACTGTATTTCTTATCAAAGTGGAATTTTTTCAACCACAACAAAATCTAATAACAATTTCCAATGTAATTGACTCGACAATTATTAACGTTTCTTCATTATTTGATGGAATCTATTCTCAAACTCTCCTTCACCTACTGTTCCTATCCTGTGATTAAAGGGAAAAATAATATGTAGTATTACGAAGGTCGTAGTCACACTTTCGCTTCTGATCCGACATCAATATGTATTCATTTGTGTATACGAGCTTGAGGTTCGTTGGGATTAGTTCAGCTGTGTAAAATGAGAAGGTCATGCAGCTCTCCAGCAGCCAGTCAAGTTCTACCCAGCATTGAATAAACATCTTGTTATATGTGTGCGACATTCCTTGTTATCAATATTGCATAATGGTCGGTATTACGATCGAGTTTAATTTTTTGCTGAATGAAATATCGCGTTATTTCGCTCTGAAAATAACTTTAAATCAAAATTTCCAAGATATCCCGATGTCTTCCTAAAGCTTAATACTTTTCAAATTATATTCAATAGTATGATATGAAATCGCACAATATTCAGCACTTATACTTTAAATTCAATCATATCCCAGGCGTTGAAGAAGAATTTACTTAGATTCTAGGTCCGCACAAATCCCTTGATTTTAATAATTTATTGGAAAGTTTCTCTCTCTTAGGAGTCTAACAAAGGTTATCGCATCGAAAAAGATACTTTCGGAGAGTTGAAAGTACCCAACGACAAATATTATGGTGCCCAGACGCTCAGATCTGTTCTCAATTTTCCTATCGGAGATAGTTCCGAGCGTATGCCTGTAAGTATCATTTAGAATGACAATTCTGTAGGTAAATAGTCCAATTATATAACAATAAAAGAAACAGTGTATTAAAGATCTTGTCATACTATAAACTAACATTCCCCGCATACATATTTCTTAAGGATGTAATTTCTGCAGACCATAATTCGCGTGTCTTTTCAGTATGCGGTTATATGCGCTATGGGAATTTTGAAAAAAGCTGCAGCAGAAGTTAACAAGGAGTATGGGCTTGACCCAAAAATTGCGGATGCAATTAGCAAAGCGGCGGATGAGGTCATCAGTGGAAAATTATACAACGATCATTTCCCGTTGGTCATTTGGCAGACCGGCTCTGGAACTCAAACTAATATGAACACAAATGAGGTGATTGTGGTCTATTTATAACAATATTTGACAGGATATGAAGTTTCCAGACTTTACAGAGACCTTTTATCTTTAATAGCTGAGAATATCGAATTTGAGTTTCTAATTTCAAATATTTCAAGATAAAAGCATGTGCCTCGGTGAATAATATCTTTTCGAACATCTTAGGTCATTGCTAATCGAGCGATCGAAATGTTGGGTGGAGTACTTGGCTCTAAGACACCAGTTCATCCCAACGATCACGTCAATAAGTCACAGAGTTCCAACGACACATTCCCAACTGCAATGCATATCGCTGTTGCTCTGGAGATTAATAAGATATTGCTACCAGGTCTCAAAGAACTTCACGCAGCGTTGAAATCAAAAGCTGAAGAATACAAAGACATTATAAAGATCGGTCGTACTCATACTCAAGACGCTGTACCACTAACTTTGGGCCAAGAATTTTCAGGTAATGTTAAAACAAACCAAAGGCTGTTTAAATACTCGAAAACATATGAAATAGATTCTGACAGAAAAATCACCGTCTTGAATCCATACTTTCAGCCTATGCACAACAGATTGAATTCGGTATTCAAAGAGTCCAAGACACACTGCCAAGATTGTACATGCTCGCTCTTGGCGGAACAGCGGTTGGTACAGGACTGAATACCTACAAAGGATTTGCGGAAAAGTCAGCTGCAAAAATTGCGTGTCTCACAGGTTTACCCTTCGTAACAGCACCAAATAAATTCGAAGCTCTAGCTTGCCACGACGCCATTGTCGAAGTACACGGAGCGCTGAATACGGTTGCCGTATCTATCATGAAGGTCGGCATAAGCGAAGTTTACTAAAGAAGAATAAAATTCTTGATTATTTGACAATGTGTATAAAAAAAATTAACGTTATCTTTTATCAGAAAAAATTATAATACTACAATGAATTCTGATTTTCAGATAGCAAATGACCTTCGGTTTTTGGGTAGCGGACCTCGGTGCGGATTGGGTGAGTTGTCGCTGCCTGAAAACGAGCCCGGAAGTTCTATAATGCCTGGAAAAGTAAATCCTACCCAGTGCGAAGCGATCACAATGGTTTGTGCCCAGGTGATGGGTAATCACGTAGCTACTTCTATCGGAGGAAGCAACGGACACTTTGAACTGAACGTTTTCAAGCCAGTAATGGTTGCCAATACTTTGAGATCTGCTAGACTTCTGGGAGACTCTGCATCAGTATTTACCAAGAATTGTGTACGAGGAATAGTCGCGAACAAAGAAAATATTAGCAAAATTATGAACGAGAGCTTGATGCTGGTCACGGCTCTCAATCATCACATTGGCTACGATAAGGTGAAACATGAGTTACTAAATTTTGAATATTATAATAAGATACAACGAAAATATGTCTTATATATTTCCAAGCATGTCTCCAAATATTTAAAACATCTTTTAATTTGATTCTTTCTATCAGGCTGCTGCGATCGCAAAGCAGGCTCACAAGGAAAAATTGACTCTGAAAGAATCTGCGTTGAAAAATGGTCTGACTTCGGAACAATTCGACGCTTGGGTGAAGCCTGAAGAAATGCTTGGTCCCAAGTAAACAAAATATTGAATACAAGATTGTAATTGAAATTTCATAAATAGGAATATATTGAGTACACTATGCTTTCATTGAACATCTATTCAATATTTCATCTTCACAAACCGAAGTGTACATTTTGATAATGAATATTTGGAAACGCAATGTTTTATTCGATATACATGTTGATTTAATAAAATAACTGTACTATGTTGGAAGTTCTTGTACTTATTTGTTTCGCAATTCGATTTGTCACTTCATTTTCTTGCTCCTATTGCCCTCAATACCGGAGAAGCAAGTTTGTTTGTTTTTTTTTTAAACAAATTGGAGCCGAAAAATTGGAGCATTTTTGTTCTCGAATTATAAAGCAATTATGCATACCTTGGGAATAGAAAATACGAGTCAAAAATACGTAGGAATCTGTACCAGCTCAGGAGAAAATGTCTCTAATAACTTACAAATTGAGAATGTATTTTTTCCTGACAATCTACATGTTTATCACTTTGAAACTGACTATTTGCCAAACTTCTAGTAGTAAGTTGCAGAATGAAAATGCACTTCGAGTAATCAGTTTGAGGTAATGATGCTGATGTAAATTACAGAGAAAAATGTCCTTCATTTAAACACGACAGATCAAGATGTTACATCGCGCAATCAGTCGAGGTAATTATTGGATAGATTAAATTTTTTTTAGCAATATTCACGTCGAATATCATGAATGGTTTTATCCTGAACAAGATGATCCGGTCTTACCAAGATCTGATTTTGAACTTTGAACTGCTATAATCTTTTTCTATTTCATTAACCGATTGATAGCGTCCCAATGAAATGCTGATCATAATTCATGAACTTGTTCTATTGATTTATACTCAATGGACAGAACTTAATTACGTTGTAATAATTAGATGAGTCAATTTTGCGAAGAAATTATACATATCATCACTTAATGTTTATCTATAAAATAAGAGAATAAACTTGTTTATCGATCTATTTTTTGCCTGGTACTCAAATTTGAAGTGATAAATTAGAACATTACTCAAATCATTCTGATTCAATTAATATTTTCTAATACAATATAAAAGTTAATAAGAAATCATGATGGGCGTGAAATTCTATTAGGGCATCTCTCTCGGCTATCATATCAGAAATTCAAGGTCGTTGGTCAATAAACTTGGTACAGTTATTTATTTCAGACACGATATCAGTTCTAGTAACGCCGCAGCTTCTTCGTACAGCGAGATGTTTTTGCACGCAAAAAATCTCATTGTACAAGTTGGAAGACGGAGTTATGGAAAACTTGGCATAGTTGGTGTACCTTTTGAGGCAGGACAAGTGAGTTTTGGGGTCACTTTATGGTAGAATTTTTGACAACTTTTTCTCATTTTCTTGCCTGTAAGATTTCGATTATATCTATGCAATATTCAAAATTTAAATATACTACCCTATAATAATTCATTGCATTTTAAGAAAGGAGTAAATATATTCAGGTATCTAGAATTGCTGTGTTTTATCTAAAAAGTTTAGTTAAACATTATACCTATACCCTTTAGTTTTGACTATTCATCATTTAATTGTAATAAATTTCTAATACGCACATGCAAATGGATTGATAAGATAATACATTTACAACAACAAGGTCATATTGAGCAATAATATTTAAACCAATATTACAGTTACTTGACATTATTCAGTCAGAATTATTACTTAATTATATTGAATATATTTCTGATTGATTGATCCAACTAAGCAATATTATTCTCCCAAAATACCTCTGGGTAAAATATTATTTCTATAAGCAGAAAAAACTGTTATTATTACACTGACTCCCCTGAAATGGAAACATATAAAAATCTACCTCTCTTATCAGGAAAAAGTTGGGGTAGCGAGAGGTCCTCAAGTAATCAGATCTGCAGGGCTTGTAAAAGAATTGGAATCTCTAGGTGAGTGATAGATTCTCATTGGCTTAAAATTTATTTATATAAAAATAAGCGTATGTATATTGTCATCGGATTGAATCAATCGTAACGATAATCAATGATAAATCAATAATTCAGGTATCGACGTCAAAGATTATGGAGATCTGTCTTACGAAGCTAAAGATGTGGCAGTCTCTAACATGTCGCACATGGGTCATTTTGCTGGTTGCACTAAATGCCTATCAGAAAAAGTACAACAGGTCTTGAATGACGGTAGACAAGTATTAACGCTTGGTGGTGACCACAGTCTGGGTGTTGGTAGTGTAGATGCACACGTCAAGGTACTCAGTCTACACTGTAATTAATGATTAAGTTGATATCTGAATCTTATGTGCCTCCAAGGCCACTTACTCAACTTCAAGATTATTCTCTGTATTAAAACATGGAGTTCTCTAAAGGTGAAGAAGGATGTGGCTCTTCTGTGGATCGACGCTCATGCAGATCTGAATACGAATGCAACTAGCGAAAGTGGTAACGTCCATGGTATGCCAGTGGCATTGTTGACCAAGGAGCTATCTGATTATTGGCCATATTTACCAGGCATGGATTGGCAAAAGCCTGTGTAAGCATATGTACAAAGAAATTAGAGGAAGTTGTCTCAGAATTATTGAATAGGGGAGACAAAGAATCACGAGTGAATAAATTTCAACAATTTACAGATTGTCAATCAGAAGTGTGGGATATATTGGATTGAGATCTGTCGATAGTTATGAACGACTAGTAATTGAAAAATTTGGAATCAATGCCTACGGAATCAGAGACGTTGAAATATATGGTAAGCAACAGCCCTGTAATCTTTAATTTGCTCAAATAATGGATACTATTTTTGTTGAAGATATCGTAAGTCGTAATTACTTCCAGGTATACATGATGTAGTACAGATGGCTTTGGCCAGAGTCGACCCAGACGGTAATAAATCGTTACATGTTAGCTTCGACATTGATGCGCTTGATCCTCTAGAAGCACCAAGTACTGGAACACCAGGTAGCATAAGCGTGAATTTTCTATCTAAAGATTGAAAATAAATGATACAAACAATGACCTGCATAAAAATAGACCCTAACTTGTTTCTCGAACTTTGTGCATTTCAGTTCGCGGCGGTCTTGCTTTAAGGGAAGGTATTCACTTGATGGAGGAAATTTATCAAACGGGAAGACTAAACGCTGTAGATTTAGTCGAAGTGAATCCACGAATTGGGACAGAACGTGACGTTAGATTCACAATCGAAGCTGCAATTCAGATTATCCAAGCAGCCTTCGGATACAATAGACGTGGACTGAAGGTCCCCGTTGGAATAACAGACATACCATTACAAACATTCAAAAAATAATCAGTCGAAATGTTATCATGCACGATCTAGAATATTCTTCTACCTGTATAAATAGAAAGTTTCATCTATTCTATTTGTTCATACCAAATCCGCCCTCCGATACAGTATGTGTATAATAGTAGTTTTCACAGTATGATGCTCTCGTCAATTGCATTGTAAATAATTTATTGGTAGTAAGCATTCAAGATTGTTGCAATGCTTTTTGTGAAAGTCTTTTATTGAAATCATGTCAAATAAAAAGACGAAAAGATTCATTTTCATTGTGTAAATCTCACATTTGGAGATCTTGGATTGCCTAATATTTATTCACTGAATTTTCGTGCTAGAAAACAACTTAGGTAATAGCTATCATGGGTATCAAAATATGCTCCAATTAGTTGTAAATTCATCGATAGTTGATATCTACAGATTGCTTACTATTCTTACATATAATCGTGGATAGTGGACATTTTCTCAGTTTCACTTACGGCACCGACAGCGCAGGCAAGCAATGTCTGAATGTCTCGTGGTTCATTGCCGCCAAAAATGTAGCCGTTTGCTTTGTCCACTGCATTCTTAACTTGCAGTAGAAGAGTCTGATTGGATATATCTAACGGTATAAAACTCACCAGACTGTAATCTTCTACTAAAGATACTAAGGCAGCGTTCAGCTTTTTATACCTGAAATTTATTTACACATGTTTTAGATTTTTGTTGATTAAAATTAGTGTAGATATTCAAATTCGGGATTTTTACGAATAAAAATATTGATAACTTGAATGAGGGTTGAAGAATTATTACTTTGAAGTAAACGGGTCTTCGTTGAGCTTTTCCAAGAGATATTGCAGGTCTAATACTTCTGTATAAAATTCGAAATTGAAATCAAGACGATCCCTGAACTTCTTCATCTCATCTATTTTGGTGAGAACGTTAATGTGGGGTAGGCCTATATGTAGCATTGTGCTGGTGCAGAGCATCAATGAGGATAAATACTTTCCTGGAATAAAAAGTAGCAGAAAATATTCAACCCTGTAGTATACGAGGTATGTGTTATTGATAAATAAGACGTTATTCATCTCACCAGGATCACTACAATGATGAGAATCTATCAACTGCACTGCGCAGAGTCTGACTAGGTTTTCTTCCAATTTCTGAGCTATACGAGAGATTGATTTATGATGAGTGTACAGCTCTACCTGAATGTGATCAAACAATTATTTTAATTCATTCGAAATTAATGATAATTAAAAATTAATTTAATTACAGATGACAAGGTTTTATGAATACTGTGATTAAATAGAGCAAGAAGATCCGTATTTGAATCTTATATTCGTAAAAAATTGTAGTTTTAGAACAGCTTGAGGTCTTCATACTTGGCCAGGACAGTCGATCATCAAGTAGTGATCTTTGAGATCCAGGATCTTCTCCATTAACCAATTGATATTAATTTCCAAGAACTCCATACAGTAAATCAAAGCTCCGTTTGGTCCCAGTCCATAAGTAGTCATTACTTCACTGTGTTTAATCAGTTCAGAAATATCTACTGAAGGTATATACTTCATGTTTTCATTTGCCGGATCTAGAAACAAGCGAGAAAGAAAAATACAGATGCAAGTATTTACGATTTCTAGAGATTATGCAAGTTGGCTTATATCCAGGGTCGCCTTATATTCGGAACAATAATTCTTATCAATAGTTATAATTGGCAAAGATTTATTAGACGATAACCAAGTCTTACCAATGTTTATAATGGCGATTTTTCTGCCAATTTTTTCTAAAAACTTTGACATGGCGTCACAGTAAGTAGTTTTCCCACTGCCAGGCGGACCGATAACTAATTGTCCAAATATTGAGCTCATTTTGTTTGTTCATAAATAGTAAAAGTTGGAATTGAAGAATGAAGATCCTTAAATGGATTGTATTTTTTTAATAGCGGCGACAATCTGTCTCAATGTATCTGCTCCGTAATCTTTTAGGCAAATTGATATCAGCAGTGGTTTTTCAATGGCAATTTTTTCCGCAATATATCGGGCTGCTACATGCGTTTTGTCGTCATCTTTTCCCAATATTGTCCTGAAAAAAAAAGAGAAATAAAATTCAGAAAAAATTTAATGATTTATGAATTAGGAGAACTGTTGGTTGTAAATATCGAATTATTACTTTACTGTGTAAACATCGCTTTTGGCAGCTTCCTCACGAGTCACGGTGATTATAGAACCGAATTTTTTGAACTGAGTGAGAACTAGAAATGTACGATTCCTGGAAAATCGGAAAAATAAAGAAAAACATTATTTCGTTACATGGATAAACGAAAATCACATTCACGCCCTTCTGACTGGAAAATGTGATTCTACCTGTAGTTTTTTATCACTATATCAGTGTGTATTTCGTTAATTAAGACCCCGCATGATTTGTCTGCGCTGCCAAAGGGAGATTTCTCGCCTACTAAACCCGGGCCGATTTCTAGGTTAACCTCAGTGTCGACTAGAGACATTCTATTAACGCATTCTGATAAATCCATTTATGATTAAGCCAGATTTTCGAAGTATGTAACCGAGTGCATCATTTCCTGACGATAATTATGAATAAACTATCCAACTACCCGCAACAAACTGTCTAGAATTATCACTTAACTGCTGTTGTGTACTTTGAATGAAAATTTAAAACGCGCACATCATTCAGCGAGTAAACCTAGTTTCCAAGAATTACGATAGATGTACTACGATCTGAATCCGTAGATTTGATTCGCGAATGAGAATTCATTCAATAACTTTCACCAATCATAGCTTAGAATCTATCTTGACGTATGAATGAGATCGGAGCTAAAAGAGTTGCTCTGATCGATGTTTTCAGCGAAGTATGAGGGTCCGGTATACGAACAGGCACGTTCAAGATCATTAGAATTGACCCACTATATTTTGAATTGATTAAAAATATTTCTAAGCTGATAAATAGCAAAAGATTTGGCGGTGTTTTTCATTCTCAAACCTGAGACTGGAGAGTATAAAGAATACAGAGTTTTTTGTCTGTCAACTAGCTCCGACTTCTTTGCACTTTTGGAGTTTTATAGCTAACCAAAATATCTACATGATATAAATATCGTAGAATAAAGAGATAAATCGGTGAAAATTCTAGTCAATTGATAGATAAATATTAATAATGGCTATGCAAATGCCGACCGATGTTGACACCGAACAAATCAAGTCGGTGAGTATGCGTATCATATCTTTAGATATGTACAAATATTTATCGCGACTTTATATAAACTTTAGTAGTTTTTCATTTAAATATCAATTCAAAATCAAGACAGAATTATTCAGCAAATCAAACTTAATATTCCTCGATTTAAGTCAATCAAATTATTTCCCGAATACTAACGATGTTTGATAATAATTTGAGGTTATCTTTATCCATGCTTTACGAAGTGGTTAAAGCATTTCCCGAACAAAAAGGAAAAAAAAATACTGTTATTATAAATGTTTAAAATTTTTCACAGTTCAGAGATTTCCTGACGTCCTACAATAAGCTGTCGGAGATATGCTTCATCGATTGTATAACCGATTTCACAACCCGCGAAGTCAGGAGCAAAGAAGAAAAATGCGCTCTAAATTGTATGGAAAAATATTTGAAGATGAATCAGAGGGTGTCGCAACGTTTCCAAGAATTTCAAATGATAGCTAACGAGAATGCGATGGCAGCAGCCAAAAAATTAGGTCAAATATAATGATTATTGCTTTTCATTTTCTTTCATTAAAATCTCATACGATGAAACGTGACTTTCCTATTCGTTGTATTAGTTTATCAACCACCTTGTTATTACTACGTGAATAAATCAAAGTATAAATTTTATTTATCTTCTTACGAGAGTCAGTTTTAATTTTTAATTTTTTAATTTTTTATTTTTCAATATCCGAAAGTTTGTCTTTCAATTCTGCTGTAAATTCGTGTTATAATAATGAGTAGTTATTTAATAAATTAATTTCGTATTTAAGTATATTTAGATCAATATTATTTTTTTTTTTTTCTTTTTTTTTTTAATACAATTTCCACCGTTAGTTAATATAATATCTTTTCACTATAATCCCAATTATGAGAAAAAGATCAAATGAGAAGACACAGTTACAGTTCTCCTAACTGTAACAATCACTAATTATACATTTAGTATGAGTATACCTATATACAGCTGTAGATAATAATTTAAAAGCAATAACGAAGATGGATCTAAAAAATAATCCTACTTAATCAGATTTAAGTAACATAGTTTCATTCTCTAACTCGACTTTGAATGACCGAAGCTATGGAATTTCGGTTTTATTTGAACGTCCGTACTCGGTATATCCCAACTCAAGTTAACTGTCTGCGTCAAACTTTCAACCGAGCCAATACCCTGTATTTGATTAGCTATTTGTGAGCCAAAATTCGATTCAGATATCGGCTGTTCGTGATCCTGCATTTCTGAATCAGGATTTGGCGAGTTAGGTGGTGTTTTACGAAGCCTTTTGTAATCCGATAGTCTATTGAGCGAAACTTGATCAACACATATGGCTTGAGTAGTATGTCGAGTTTTGTACAGAATTGGACAGCTCAAATCGCCCTTCAAGCTCAAACTGTACAAATTAGCAAGTCTACGCAATTTTTCACGCTCTGGCTGCCGCATCGGGTGTAACTTCAATTCGCTTTGGCTAGGATCCTGCAAAAACCTTGAAACTTTTTCATTGGCTGAAGTTATTATAGAATACCCAGGCTTGTTGTCCACTCTTCGTCGTCCAGCCCGAATCTCTCGGCCACTTAGCCCGTCTCGTATCCATTGCATCCTTTGGCGGTAGTTCTTTTTCGCTTCGTCTGTTAAATGCTCAAAACTGCCGTGAAGTATTGCTTGCAATGCTGGATCAGAGGTGACTTTTTCTTCGTTTGTACTCTCCGCGTCGTCCCACCAACTGGATTCTCCGATCCAATCTGACTGCTCGTCGTCACCTAGAAATTAGAACGATTTGCATGAATACAAATCGGGAAGATCTAATTCGATTGTGAAACAGAAAGACAATCTTTATTTTCCACGCTTTCATATTTGAAAGAAAATCATACTCGCCTTCCCGGTCTTCGTCATTTGTGATTATTCCAGCCTCAGAATCACTCGACGATATGCTGGAGTTTGAAATACGCGAGCAATCCATCGCGTCTTCTGCTTGGACTTTTCCACGGTTTTTCGTCTTCGAATTACGACTCGGTTTTGGAGAACGCATTTCACAGTCTGTCGAACGCTCGCGACATGATCTCTTGCGTTTTCCACACCTGGAAGTGACACAGGACTACTTATTTATAATTCCTATGTAAACAGGGCGATTGTCAGATTATACGCTTTAATTTCGTGAAAACTCTACCAAAACTCATTCATTGCTTTGGAATTGAATTCCTACAGATGAAAAATTTATCTAATGATTCTTTCAGGCTGAAATAAACTCTTCGTGATCACAAAACGGATAAATTTAATCACCATATTGTCCCATATCTATTTTCGCAGTCGTTTCTAAATACCCTCTTCTTTTTCCCTGCCATATTAGGAATCATTGAGACCGTTTGCGAGGTCGACGGATTAGAATCAGAGTCGACAGCCATTCTCTTGAATTTTCTTTTGCGTCTAGTGTTAGCCCTTGGTGCAAAATTTTCATTAACAGAATCGCTTTCTATATTATTTATATTTTTCAAGTTAGAAAATCTCGCAAATCTTTTAGTCTGATTAGTGTCGTCGCTATCCGATTGGTACTTTGAGATCGCGGCGTTCTTTGGAATGCGGACATCGCAGATGGACGAAGAACTATCATCCGAATGTTTATTAGCACTCAAAGAAGCTGAAAAGGAACAAACAAATGACCTTATTATTACTTTAATTAACAAATAAAAGATCCCTTTTTAAATCCCAGACTGATATACTCACGAATATTCCCTGTGGATCGAGCTCTCCTCCTGATACCCCATCTACGCCTAACATTTGCGCTGTTACTACTCTCCTCCAGCGCCAAAGTCAAATCGTGAACTAGCGCCTCCATTATAACTCTCAAATCCGCAGGCGCAGTTTTTAGAGCACGCTCCATTTGAAGAGTACGCTCTTTTCTGAAAATGCATACAAATGTATCGTTGTCATTCATCTGGCGTTTAAATTTCATCATTCTATTGATTTTAATTGAAAAATCTGATAATTTTGACTTTGGGAAAAAATTCTATAGGACCTTCGATATTTTTGTGGATGAAAATGGAGAAGATTGAATGAAAGAAATTCTTGAATAGGTTCACAAGATAAACTTGATACAGATAGCATTTCAGAGGCAAAGAATTTCGAGTTGGCCGTCGCTCTTTTTCCAACATTTTTATAATCGATTGAAACGTCATGATTATTGGCTAGTTGAAATATATGTATGATCAAAAAGAATTGAACAGGTTTATATCGATGTTAGAAATAATGAGACCCACCTTCTCTGACAAAGTAATTAATCATTCCAGTATTTAAATTCTGCAAGCACAAATCAATCTTGCATTTGTTTTGGTAGATAAAGGGATTATAATATTCAAGTAGAAGAGTTGCTAAATGCAGGCTTGGAATTTTTGACAGCAATTAGGGCCGATATTCACAATTAGAGAATGGTAGAATATTTACGAAATCGTGCAGTCGTGCGAAACTATTAGCACCATATTGTTAAATGGTATAAAACAAGTGTTTACTTATTTGAGTATGTAAAAGAAAAAGAGAACTACGGTTACTGTAATGTCATTCAAGAATACGTTATAGCATTTAAGGTTAGGGTTAGGTTAGGTCGAGTTATTGAGAGAATAATTGAGAAATAAACTTCGTACATTATTTTTCTAAGATAATAGTAAATAATGGCTAGACGCAGAGTAGTTGAACTCTAAATACGAACATTCACCAATGTCATTTAAATGAAGGGTATTTTTGAGGCGATGAGAACGTCATGCAATAAACGAGTGGCTAAACGTAGTTATCAACGCAATCTTTTCACGTGAAACAATATTATTAAAGATGAGAAGAAGTATGTATATTATTGCGGGAATGATCGTGCATACAACACATCGCCGATCGCACGCACCTTGTGTATTAAGTGTTATAATTGTATGCATGTATATGTCTACAAAAGTGGGTACACGGACACTTCTTATTATACAAACGCGACCATGTTAAGCTTGCGAAATACATTCGAATTGTTTGACATTTTGGGAATGGAAAGAAATGTGATCTTCCCGAAATAGAGAGGGAAGGAGAGAGAGACTTGAAGAAGTTGACTTATTATTATTAGTTAATTAATAACTGGACATACCTGGAAATTGAGGAATTATTTTTTAAGCTTATTCACATGAAGAGCTGTAGTTTAATTGGTCATAAGCGATATTTTGACCAATCACAATCCGTTGATGGATTTTTGTACTGTTTGCTTATATGCGCAACACAACGTTGATCGTTTCTATAAATCGCATTTATAATTTACACCCTTTCTAGAAATTTGCAGACTAATTTGAGTCACAATTTTTTGAAATCTTTTAACGTCGTCCTGATATGCCTAAAAACGTAATCAACAAAATCTTGAAGATCTTTTGCTGAATTCGCATCTCGACATGTCAGACTCAAATCATAGGTCTGCTTAGTAAGCATCCCTGATTTTATCGCGACTTTAGCTACGATATATTTTTGGCGTAAACACACAGTTTTAACATTTCGAATTCTGTTTGTATTTTGAAATCCATTTTCATACATACGAATATCATAATATTGTCAATGGAATTAATCACTCTCTGTCTTTGTCTATTGCGTAGCATTAGGAGTGGGCGGAGTTTATCATACAATGAGATAGTAATCGCTATAGATAGCCATAAGTGAATTTACGAACTTTCCAAAAGCGATATAAAATATCCGCATTTCGTTGAAAAACCGCGTGTGTTTAATCTAGACCCTTCTAATCTTTTTACCAATGATTTTGAAACTTTTAAATCTGTCTATATTCAAAGCTAGACGGTTGTGTGGCATTGCAGCAGGTCACAGGGACTTCCGGCTACATTTTACAGACGCTCGCGCTCGGCTGAAGCTACAACCAACGTTTACCCTGACCTGGAATTAATCTCAGTGAGTTTGGTGTGTAAAAAAAAATTCAAGTGGTGGTTTTAATAAAGGTTAAATAAATAATATTGTAAAAGTTTGTTTATCGTAATGTTTATCGGGCTTAATAAAGCTCGTGAAATATCCAAAGTGGTGTGTAAATAGCGTGGCAACCTAACGACGAACAAATGCCTGCAATAGCGCCGCAGCACGACGCAAGAGAACCGTGATAAAAATTTTCTTTTCTATTTATTTTATTTTTTCATGCTTTTTCCTAACCGCCTAAATAAACGTCAGATATAAAAATCGTGACTGTTGACGTATTCGAATTCGTCAATACCTATAATCGAGCTATTTATTTAAACGTTTATTAATAATCGAGCAGAGATTCGGCGTTAGTGAAATATGGATGCGGCGGACCTAAATGGCGGGAACGCCGAGGCAATGCCTAACCTCGAAAAATTGGCAAACTCTAAATCAAACGATTCCTTAGATTCGGTGGATAAATTAAACGCGGATAAAGAATTGGAGTCAGAAGTGAATGGGGAGGTGAAAAGTTCGCCGAAGAAAACCACACCTGGTAAGAGAAAAATGCGTAAATCTAAAGCCAACTCGACAAGCACCATAGAAAGTGGTTCCAAGCCAAAGACGAGAGGACGAAAGCGAAAATTATCTGAAAGAGAAGATATCAGCTCTGAAGAATCCACCGAGTTCAATGGCTTCGACGTTCAAGGTTCAGAGAACGAAGAACCCGGCAGTCATGTGCTAAAGAAGCTTATCGGTAATCGCAATCAATTTTATTTATATTTTTACGCTACTCATTAATTTTCATTAACTTTTTATCAATCCAGGATATTTTTTTATCAAACACATCGACTATTATACAGCTCTATATTACGCCTAAAATATTCTGCATCTCTTATCAATGTCGGGATTGAAAAGTTGCAGATGTAATCTTCATACAATCTAAACTAGTAAAAGTATCATTATTTCCACAAAAGATTCAAGTTCCTTTGATTCGATGAACAGAATCTATTATTACAGAGGTTTTTCGCCACGTATTTAGAAAGCTGGGAAATATATGCACCTTGGTTTCAGAAGTGTTGGAGAAATTGTTTCTAAGAGTATTGTTATTATTCAGAACAGATTAAGTATCTAGAAGGTAAAAGGCAAACAATCGCTGCGCCTAATCAAGTAAAATTAAAGCTTCCCAAATCTGCATTATCTGTAGTTGTAGATTTCAAGAACTCGAGAAAAAAGATAAAACTTTCCAAATCGTCATCGTACTTAACTGTAAGAACAGCTTCGGTGGCGCCACTAGCTAGATAACGTTGTTATTTCCGTATGAAACTCATCACACATTATAGCATTCTTGGAAAGTATGCCGTATGCGCCTATGTAGGTAATTTTCAGGACATGATGAAGCTGTTGCATCATTTCTGCATTGAGATCATGCGAAGTCATGTTGTATTCAGGATTAGTTGAACAAAATTACTGGAATAAAAAAAAGAAGAGAAACGAAAGGAAAAAAGAAAGAGAAGAGTGTTCTCATTTTCATAATATTATCGTTTTAACTGATGATACAAAATCATTTGGCTTATTTCTGAACAGTCATCGGGTCTCCTTTTGTCTAAGAATTAGAAACAGAACGTTGTCTTGTCGATAGAATGGAGGAAACATTTAATTTGAGAATAATAAAACTTGGCTGGGTAAATATTTTGGAAAATGTACTAAAGCTGGTATGTGTAATAATTTTCAGCGGAAGCTGAATCGGCAGAATCACCAAAAGGTAAACGTCCGAAACGTTCTATATCAAAAAATGCGTCTAAAATGTCAGGGAAAAGTAACGAGGCTAAGGCTTTGTTGGAAAAAGAAGACGACGTCGACTCAGACGAGAACAAGATGCTGATAGACGATGACGTCGATCTGAATGAAGAACAGAAAGCTAAGAAAGATAAAGAGTCAGAAGAGAAGTCAGAGACAGATTCCATCGGCGATCCGAATAGCTTAGAGTCTGAAAGTGAGCCACAGAAAACAGAAGAGTCTTCTACAAAGTCTGCAAATTCTTCAACGAACAGCAGCCCGTCTGCAATATCTCAGAAATCAAAAGCAAGTAGATTATCGCGCGGCGCAAGTCCAGGCAGTGCAATCAAGCAAAAGATTGTCGTCGATCTGTCAATTCCTGCATACAAAGAGCCGTTCAAATACGGATGGAGAAGAGAGCTGGTTTACAGAGCCGGAACAGAGAATAACTTGAAAAGAATGGCAGATATTTATTATTATACCCCTAAAGGCAAGAAGGTCAGGAGCTTCAGAGAAGTAGCGGAATTTCGTAAGTTTTGTAATTGTGAATAAGCTGATGACGATTAATTTTTAAAATATATCATGGCATAGGTTGCTAACTCCGATCAAACGAGAGAAACAAAAAAGCAATTTCTATAGCATTCAGCCAGCGATTACAATTTCCTAACAAAAATGTAATCTTTGTTTGTTTTTTTCAGTTAACACCAAGGAACTCACTATTGATAATTTTACCTTCTTCAAAGAACCAATCGGCATCGATGATCCGGAAAAGGAAATAATTCGAGATGCAAAACGAATTAAAGTGAGTATAGAATCCAGTTTTTGCATTTATCTTCAAATCTAAGCAACTGTTTCCACTGGTTCGCCGTTTTCCATTGATACATATGGAGCTTTAATTCACATTTATATTTTCTGTTAGGATTTAGGTCCAGCTACTCCAACACCAGCCCGCAAAGCTCCAGCCAAAAAAGCAGCACCTCCTAAAAAAGTGGTAGAAGAAACCCCACCCCCACCTAAACCTGTCGGAAAATCTCCAAAAGTAGCTGCGAGTGCCCTTAAAGTGAAATTGCCTGCAAAGAAGGCGACTCCAAAAGGTGCTTATTCTTCCCAAAGTCTTTCTCTGTTCATTAATTTATTGGCAAAGAAATGGGTAAAGTTTCATTTGATTGAATCGTACGAAGATTCGATGGCTGGGACTAGAATTTTGCTACAATATTATTATTATTCATCTTTTATAGTTGAATAGAAACTGGCGTGATAAAAACTAAGACTAGGCTGTTTCTTACGACGATTTTTTGTTACAGCCGAGGTAAAACCACCCGTTGAAGAGAGTGAAATGCTGCCGCCACAATGGAGTTCTCCAGCTGCGAGACGTAGTCAACCTGCGATTGAAAAGACTCCACCACCAAAATCTAAAAGGGCATTGAAGTATGTTGTTTCCACTGTTATTCTCGAATATTTGTTTTGTTTTCTCCTCATTTAACACTTTTCTTTATTGATAGCTTGTGTTTGTAGAATTCGGTATTTAGGTAAGGCAGGTAATCTTCACAAAATTAAAAACTACAACGATTTTACAGAGTTGATAAACTCGGTTATATCTCTTCATATTAACGTCGATCAAAAGATTGAAACGTTCCTTTTCTTGCATCAAGACATAATCTACAATATTTCTATACTTGATAAAAATATTTGCAAATACATGGAATAGAAGAAATTTGCTTTCTTTTCACGTTTCACAGCTTGGCATCTGTATGCCCAATGAATTTAATTAGGTCAGGGCCTTCTTAGCATTTAATAAGCATTGATCTTCACACATTTAGCTAACTATATCGTTTTGCTTGCATGTATCGTTTTAAACATGGTAGTATGATTATGCTGGTTGGATGAATGGATGATCATTGCTTTTGTATAATAGATAAACCTTTCTCATTTTGGTTAAACTAATTTCATATGTGTTATTGCATGCAATCTTTGTTGTAATGCCATCAGTTTTATTTCGTAGATTAGTTATCACTCTACAGTTGTCAGAAATTCATAAGTTGATTTCTAACGTTCATAAAAATTCATCAATTTTGCTCATAATTTAGTCTTTTTCTTTTTCTCTTGCAAATTATTGATCTGTTCATTTGCTTGAATTATTGCAGAATATTTTTTGAACTAGTATGACAGAATTTTGTGTAAAAAGCAATTATTTTCTCTCCTTTACTAAGAGAGAAATAAATGCTCTTGTAATAATTAAATCGTTTTCATTATTTGATCTATTAGTCAAACACGTTACAACAGAGATGTCCTATTCTGCCACGAATAATGTTCGTCATATAAAACTAACTTGTACAGATATTACGATAGATTCAAGATTTGGTAGAAGATGCCAAAGTTTACCTCCGATTTACATTTACGCACAACATTATATTTAAACTTGATTTAATCTCAGGTCTTGGAATCACGACACATATCAATGTTGTTTGTTTTCGGGGCGAAAATTTCTCTGCCATTTTGTCCAGTCGAAAAGTTTGATTGTATAAAACTTTGGGGAGGTCAGATATATTTATTATGTAACCTGTTCGATTATCTTAAATTCACACTCGGAAACACCTGCTATCCTCATTGTCTCCAAATTCCTATTACGCTATTATTCCTCTCTTCTTTATCCTCAATCCCATCCTCCTACCGGCGCACATCTTACAGGGCCAAAGTCCAGGAACCTTGCAGTATACGGTGTACATCAAGTATGGGCCTGATTCCAAGTCTTCAGTGCCGTGTCTGCCTCTGTCTTTATCACCCCGAATGTATTGACGGCGCCGAACTTACTGGCGGCGATGACTACATATGCAAGGTGAGTCTTAGTTTCTCATACATTTCACATCAGGCCTTTATTTCTTCATTGTTAATCACATGCTGGAAGATAGGATATTTCAAGCCTGTGGTTTTGTATTAGACATATGTATATGTAAAATATGGAAATTTTCAAAACTCATTGATATTAGTTTATTTTTATTTTTTGGGTAAATCTCAGCTTTAATTTACAGAACTGCCAGCAGAAGACTGAAGATTCATATCAGCAGCAGCGTCAACAAATTAGTCAACCTTTAACGCCGCCGCCGTTAATTCCGATTAGTATGTTAGGAGGTCAGAATGCAAAATCTAAACATCCGCTGAACTCTACTCCTCCAAAATTGCAAAGAATACCAAAGTCTGAGAACCCGGATTCACAGGCGAGAAATAGTCAGAAAATATCGAGGTCTATAATGAAGAAAAAATCACCTACCGTTGAAAATAATGAAGGTAGTTGGTACACGCATGCAAGAAACGAGCTGTTGCACAGCTGCGATGGTTCGTTGCCAAAACCTGCGCAAAATATTGCTCTAATGGCTGGAAAAAAGTACATCGTTGTACCTAAGAATAATTCAATGGCTGTACAACCTGCGGTGACGGTCAAACCTGACAAAATAGGTGATAAACCACCTATACTTAAAGGGAGTTCTCCGACTGGAGTTTCTAACATAATAGAAAATTCAATATCTTGTTCTATGCTTTCCAAAGGTTTGGCAAATAAGGATAGATCTTTTAACGACATAGCAAACTCTGCTGGGAATGAATCGTGTACCGAAGTCGACTCGATATACACAGACGAAATTGGAACGGGATCAATGAGTATTAATGATCCATTATTTAAGAAATCAAATACAACGGACTCGGTAGAAATGAATACGTCGAATGTGATGCATGCGAAGACAGTCGGTGTAGTGAATCGCAGAAATTCGAGAACTGCATCATTACTGAAAATGTATAATGCTAAGAAATTCGGAAACTTGGACTCGCCGGATAATGACTTAGAACGTACACAGAATCACGTTTATTCAAAAGGGTCGGGGACCTCGAAAACACGCAACAAGTAAGTATGATTCTATAACGTTTGTTTCTTTTCTTTTTTTTTTTTTCATAGAAAAAATCATTACGGTTTTTGAGTTTAGCAACTTATTATTATACAGGTCAGGTTACTCCCTTCTGAGGTTTTGGCAGTTGCTTTGTACATATTGTATTTACAAGATGGTATTTTACTATATTCATAGAATAAATCATTTATCTTACATATATTATACAATGTTTATAATTCTTTCGTAATGTGCTTTACATTGCATTTTGATAATAAAAAGAAAAACAAGTATTAATACTTTTTATAGAGATTAGTGATAAAAAAAATACGATTGCACTTTGTTGGCACGCGCAGGTAGCATCAATCAATTTTTAACAATATATAAATGTTGCAATATTGCCTCGAGAAACTTAATTCTTCTTCTCATGTCGTCTTTACAACTCTTATATAATATAAATGTAATCTATGAGCAAAGTATTCTAATCTTATTTTGAGTTTGAAAGCTGAATAGCTTTGAATAGCTTTGAAGTAAATTTTTTCGTTATTTTACTATTAATTTTTATTGTTAAACTGAGCTCTGTTGGTCAACGTTGTATTGCTGTTTATAGTTAAAAAGAGGTAGATTTGAATCAGTCATTATAAATTGTAAATGCAATATATACTGACGTTTACTTATATTCTGGAAATATAAAAACTGAGAGAGAAAACCAAGCAACATTAAAAATGAATTTGATTTTGTCTTATGATCGAAGCACACTGCCTTAGCTTCGAAACGTGGCCAAATGTCTGTTGAAAGAAATGAACAGAACAAAATGAAATAAATGAAATTAATTAAATCATTCTGGAATTGTGATTGTAGTATAAAGGTAAAATTTCTTTATACATAATATTTATAGGAAGAAAGTTGAGTTGTAACTCGCACTAAAATGCCAAATTTATTTTTTCTCTACTTGGCACACGATTATTATTACCTGAATTGAAATTTATGTTTATGCTACAATTTATTATGGAGAATAGCATAAATGAACCCTGTATGGTGCTTCAGTTAAAAAAAATCTAATTCATTTTTACTTTTTATATTTACAGATATAAAGACATGTGCGAGCCGAAACACACAAAAACACTTAGTGCGTTATCCCAAAATGTTATCCTAAAATCCTTTCCAAAAACACTGTTCTCCTAACTTTGTGTCAATTTGTTTTCATACTTTTTCTCATTTCTTATCAGTACTAATTTTTATTCATAGCCAATGTGTACGAGCTTCACACAGGATATAACTAGATATTTAAAAATTGAATCACATATTCGGTGGCCAAATAAGCCACTTTAAAATTTAACAATTAATTTTGTATATATTTTCGTATAACACAATATTTTAGTTAACTCTCAGTTTTAGTACCTATACATGCGATATTTTTTTTTTATATATATAATTTATCATTATGTTGTCTGATCTTGTCGAGCCGCACAAATTGTAACATAATGTATTTCTACTTACATCAGGATTAATTACGAATATTATTTATAACATCTTAACTAACTTCATTTTTTCGTTTGGGTATTAGATACAAAATAGAGTATTTTTTTATTTTTATTTTTTTCTCTTTTTTCCAATATAGTTTTATTCCATGCCGCACCAATAATTAATAAAATATAATCAATTCAGAATGGGTACTATCTCGGATCCAGCATCCATGGGATTGTTAATTTGTTTAAACCTGAATATAAAATGGTATAATCTTGTTAAATTTCATCATAGATATCTCCAAGGCCTCAAGGAGATCATCATTGACGAGATTGTTATAAATTACAAAGTTAAAAAGTCTAAAAAAGAAACGTATTTTTTTTAAATTTCAGAAAAAGGCAGCTGCAAGTCGAAAGCGAACAGAGACAACATTTCATGGTATCAGTTTGCGCCGGTTATCATGCCCTCTCGAGAGTCTTTCAATATCTTAAAGTTCAAGAGCTTCTCAGGGCAGCTCGGGTGTGTAAAATGTGGCGAGACTTGGCGGCACATCCTGCGTTATGGAAAACAGTTCGTATGAAAAACAGTCAGGTAACTGACTGGGACGGTCTAGCAGAATCCCTGAAGAGACACGGCACCCAACATTTGGATCTGAGGAAAATGCTTGTCGCAGGAGAATCAGATGATATATGGAAAAAATTTGTCAACGTCATTCCACGCGTCACCAGCTTAGTAAGGCTCGAGTTGTGCAGGTGTCCTGTGTCCGTTGTCGAAGATGTAATAAAGAGCTGTCCTCAACTGGAAGTTCTTAGCGCTATGACGATAAAATGCGATTCCCTTAATCTGGAATCAGCTGGGAATTTGAAAAATTGCTTGGAACTCAAGCTCAAAGCGATAAGCGGAATGTCGCTCAACGGAGATCTTACGCCCCTGAAAGACTTGACGCAACTAACACATTTGGTAAGTTGAAAATCTACGTTGGAATGGAAATTCCCATATCGTATCATTGTTTGAAAAGATGCAATTATTGAATAGAGATTTGAACTCTGTTTAGAATTTATCGATTTAAATGCCAAAAGTAAATTGATATGATATTTGTATTTGCGAACTGTGTTTAAAAAACAACCCTTGTGCCTGGTAACAATTGTTTATTCTCTGCAAGTTCATGTTGAATATTTGTGAATTGAAATTTCCAGTTCTTAAAAAATAATGAATTCATCCATTTTGTTGTCATTGACAGAGTTTGACATCGGTGAAGGAACTTGGAAAGAAAAAAATCGACATTGTAGAGTCTCTAACGAATTTGGAGACCCTGGAGCTCGGCGAGTGTTCAGATTTCCCTGACAAATTCGGAACTGTAGTTCTCCAGAAGTTACAAAAGCTGGAGCGTCTTAGATTGGAAAAGGGGCAAGGTTCCTGCTGTACTTTTGACATCCTAGAGGGTGTCTCAAAGCTGGATAATTTGAGTCAACTTGAGTTGGTTAATTTCGACGTTAAAAATGGTTTCGACAAATATTTAGCCAACTGTAAAAACATCAAGAGATTACTGATTATACCTACGTATATATCGCAATCTGCAACGTCAAACAACATGGTGCTTGGTGGTGTGACAGAGTTGTCTAATAATTTGACACATTTTGTCTGGGGAGTAACGCTGGAGTTATTGAGAGTTACTGAATTGTTTGTCGACCAGTGTAACCAGATGAGTAAACAAGTAACGGGGGATTCCATTCCCGTTTTAAAACCTGTTCCCTGTTTGAAGTTAATTCAAGATATCGAAGACGAGAGTAACGAAGCCCTTAAAGGTAAGCCGAACTTTTCGTTTCGTTCTTCGATAAATGGATGTTTTTTTCTTTCTTTGTTTGTATGAAACGCGATTTATATACCTGTGAAATATTCTTGAATGAAAGAAATTTTGCTCGGATTTAATGATTACTATATTTTACAGGCGATGACAAACAACAGCCAAACTTAACAAATCCACAGGTGGATATTCTGCCTCTTCCTCAATTGCAAAAGTTGCTTTTGACTGCGTTACCAAAAACGCGTGTTAAGATTCTAAAAATTCCCTTCCACGCTACATGGCGGCAAAGCATTTCTGACTCTACTACGCAGTAATATTATAATGATAATGAGAAAGAAGGAAAAAAAAAAAGATACGAACAGAAATAATCACAACAGGAAAGAATGAGGAATTTTTTAAGTTGATAACAACTTAGTTGCACAATTTATCCAAAATAATGTTTGATAAAAGTAAAATTGCCGACAAGATTATATACACACACATAAACCAACTCAGAATGTGTAATTGACAAGAATTTATAGAGGTTCAAAATAATTGAAACTAATACAAATTGTTCTAAAAATCTCAATACACTCAGAGAAGAAATCGAACAAAAATCTTTGATTAAATTTAGTTTAAAGAAAAAAAAAAGTGTGAAATCCGTAGCTTAAGCTGGCATTTAGATATTCAAATCTAATGCATCAGGTCGAATAATTTGTGACTATTGTAGGCTTATCATGCCCTGTTAGTTTTAGCCGATAATCCCTGTGATATTGATTTCGTAGTTAAGTGTATTGAGACTTTAAGTACCGTTTGTATAATCACGGATTATTCATTCCCTACTCAAACAATCGACCCCTAAACTCTGATCTGGGAGTTGAGAAGATCGCATTTAGTTGGATAGATTATCTAAAAGCTTAGCAAAGGTCTAACACACCCTCCGATATTAACGTTGGTCTACAATATACGCGATATCCATGTATACTTTACATTTAAATGATATAAATTATCGCAGAGTAGTTGAAAGCTGAAATACAATGGTCTTTTTCGTACGTGGAATATGAATATACTTTGAGATCAGTTTCTGAAGGTCGGTGATGAAATTTTTTTTTATACAAACGGTCGAATTATTCAAGATTTTAGAACTTGATTAGATAATTTTTTTTAAAATTCGATAATCTGGTTTTTCGTTCGATACATGGAGAGACTAGACAACGGTAATACTAGAAAGAAATTATAAAATTACTAATTTTTTTTTTTTTTTTTAATTCAACATTGGGGACAACTGGATTGAATTTTTCAAGTCTGAAAGTTTACTCTCAGTGGTAAATTTCTGAATATTAAATTCGTTGCAATAGTTTAATAGAGATATAAGTGCAGTGTGTTGATTTTTAAGGATATATCTTAACTGTCTCTTCATGTGTAGAATAGTTTTATTATAAACAAAGAAAATGAAAATAATTGATACAAACATTGTTTTATCACGCTACGTGGCTTATGGTAATAATTTATTTTATTCAGTGATAGCTTAATGTTAACGATAATATAGGGGTCAGACTTATTCGCAGGAAATGTACAATACAGTGTTGGATTTACTAAATAGTTGAGTAAATGGAAAATGGAATATTGAGTGCTGTGGGAGGGGAAGAATAAAAAAAAAAAATGACAAAAATGGAGAAATATGTATTTTGAAAATCGTGAGAAATAAAATTAAGGTAATGAAAAGAGGGCAGTGTATTAAAAATTTAAACTGGCTCTTGATTAACATGAAACAAAAAAAAAAAGGAGAAGAAAATATTGAAAAAATAATGTACTGGTTTTTTTTAATGCATTATTATTAATTTATAGAAATGCGTCGAAGAAGTGTTACGTTGCTAATCAAATGTTTTCGACTCTGCTGGTTATTATTCGTAAATTAGGTATGTGAGAATGTGCGACACGCTGAATTTATATTTGAAATTAATCATGTTATTAGGCTGTATAAAATAATGGATATATATTGTAATCGTTAGCATATAAGGAGCGGTAAGAATTTTTGAGCTGCAAATACGCAAAGAAGTAAAATTTAAAATATGTAGTTGTATTTGTAATAAGAAAATTATTTTATTGTTCCATCGTTTTTTTTTTTATTATTTTTTTTATTTTTCTGTTGCTTTTTTTTCTCTTCGTTTTTCCCCATTAATCTTTCACTTATGTACGTACATACGTGCAGTTTTACATATGTGTATTATTTTACGAGAAGAATCATTAATAAATATATTAAATTATGAATAACAAAATGCACGAGATTATCGAAAAAAAAAAAAAAAAAAAAAACAGGAAGAGAATTTCATACATTTCAAAACTTCGCTAACACAATTGTCTTTTGTACATTATTTTTGTACAGCTTATTTATACATAATTCAAAAAGAAAAAAAAATAATATACAACAAAGTATTATAACATGTATACGGAAATCCATATCGGTTGGTGTGATTTGTAAAATTGGTAAAAAAAAAAATAGGAAAAGAAAAAAAAAAACAAATCGAAGAAAATATATCAAAATCTAAAATTTATTGACTAATTAGATTTCGCAAGTGAAGATATTACAATTTAGGTGGTAAAATTTTAATACAAAATCCTAAGTCTACTTAATTATTTATTCTAAGATATATTTTGATCCAAATATTTTTTTCATTTTTTTTTTTCATTATCTCCGACCCAACTCGAGTTATTGTACAAAAGAAATTCTAAGCTATGTTTATTAGATTTTGCAGCCCAAAAATTCGGGTTATCGCGTTTTACGTTAATAATAGTCTTCTATAGGGTAAATATCTTTTTGTTATTGAAATATATTCAGCAACACTAAAAGAGGGGCTCGAAGAACATAATATTATATATTTTGTTTTTCGGAATATTCTTATTCTAAATTGTCGCTAGACTCAGTTTATCTTTCGCCTGCGTTTCGCGTACAGACCAATTTATCAGAGTTAAAAGAAAAAACCAAACAGTGAAGAAAGAAAGATAAAAAGAAAAAGAAAAGATAAAATACAAGAATTAGAACTTGTAGAAAACAAAGCGATTACCTAAAAAAAAAAATTATTAAAAAAGAAATATGCAATATTCCCCCTACATCGTAATTTTCATAAAAAAAAAAGAAAAGAAAAAAAAATTCAAAAAAATAAACAAACGAAAAAAAATGCAAAAAAAATATATAAAAACAACAAGAGGATTAAATCTATATATGTACAACTGGTATAATAATATACACATGTATCATCGGTGTATAATATTTAAATAAGTTTACAGAAAATAAAAAATATAGTTACATTCAGAATACTAAATACATACACCTTATTTGGATATAGTATCATGAACAAATTAAATAAAGGCCATACGGAGTCCGGGGTGTCGGGTAATTTTTCGAATTCGAAATCCGGAAATCCGCGCATTTACTTCCGGTACGAATTTTCTTTCATTCAGAACCAATTAAACATTAGAAAAAAAAGAAAAACAATTAGGTTGCGATATAAAATCTAGACAGAACCTTAGAGCTTGAATTTCGAATCGATAAAATGCGTAATTATCCATTGTTGTTTTGAAGTTGCAAGTAGCGTTCTCCAGTTTTCGGACCAGTAAGCTACGACGAATAAAAAAAATTCCTCAATTTTTAGGTTATGTGATCCGAATTCCGAGCTAGCGAAGAAGCTATCGTTTTCTGTCTATTTTTAGACGGTTAAAAACCCAAATTTTCAAGAGTTATTCTGGTTCCTAGGATCGTCGAGTGTTAATAATGCGTTTGTATGTTAGTGACAGAGCCAGTAAAATCGTGAAATAAAAAAAAACATGGGTAGAAAGAAGTGTCACCCCTCCGCAAAATGTAAACAGCATATTGTTTCTAACAAGAAATTAGCTCAATTGAAAAGGATATCTCCCGCTAAAAGAAACGAGATCAGTATTCAATGCGAGAAACTTTTTCACTGTAAGTATATCTCCCTTACTTTTTCGACTATATTAAATTAAAACAACCTCAAAATCATCTCGAAACGTTCATTCCTCAGTAATAAATTCGGCGTTAAATTGCAATTAAACACATATCACATTTTTTTTTTTAATTAACGGCTTATCCAACGCAAAGAAATCCCGTTTCTTAGAACGAATTATTTCCATCAATTCATAAACAATTGGATCATCGTTCAGCGGCGAATGTGAAACTCTAAATTCGTCTCTCCCTGGCAAAAACGCGTCTTTTTCTAACTCTTTCATATCATTTATTGTACAGTGAGCAGTAATCCGGCGTACGAGAATCAGCTATGGGAGAATTACATACAGATATCAGTTATTTTGGAAAAAGTTAAGCGATTGGAGGAGATGAAGATAGAATCGTCGAAGAGGTCTGAAGCTATTGGCCACTTTATTGAGTGGTTAAAAGAGGACGGAGCTAAGATAGACGGCGTTAACATCGCAGAGTTTCCTGGCTACGATCTTGGGCTGAAAGCTGAGAAGAATTTTAACGAGGGGCAAATCATACTGGAAATACCTAGAAAACTTATATTTTGCACCCAAACTGCGGCTCCCGAACTTAACGTACTTCAAAATGATCCTCTCGTACAACATATGCCCCATGTGGCATTGGCTATCGCTTTACTCATCGAACGCCATAAAGAAAACTCCGTCTGGAAACCTTATTTAGACATTCTACCTAACCAGTATAACACCGTCTTATACATGAGCGCCAATGACATGATCGAGCTCAAAGGAAGCCCGACGTTAGGTTCGCAGATTCATACTTTGATTCACATTTAAGGAAATTCGCAAATTCATCGCATGGCGATCTTAAAAAAATTCCAATGCTTACAAAGAGTCAATTTTAGTCCTCAATTTTTGATTTCTAAGTATATTGAAATGATTTTATCAATTATTAGTCACTGGTAATAGCCAGTCTCTGATAATAACGAAATAATCTATTAGAATCTTGTGAAATGTAAATTTTTGTTCTTAATTTTTTATTTGGACCAAGAAGGCTTTTTCCTAAGTCTATTGGAGTGATTTTATGAATTAGTGAGTGGTAATAGCCAGTCTGATAATAACGAAAGAATCTTTTATCGATTGGATTGCAGAAGCGGCTTTAAAACAGTGCAGGAATATTGCCAGGCAATATTCTTACTTCAATAGATTTTTCCAAAGCAGTCAGAATGCGGTGTCCGATTTACTTAGAGAAGTTTTTACTTACGAAGAATACTGGTGAGTTTCAAATGGACAAGTATTATAATACTAGAATATTAGGCTTTAACGTCGTTTTCAGCTGACTTCGTGGGATATACTCACAGCTATGAGTCGAGACTGAACTGAAGTGTTTTGATAAGAGTATGACTTTATCTGAGGAAAAGAAAAAAAGAACTTGACTAAAGATTAGCAATCAATGATACACCTTTATTTACCATCGACTTTTTTTTTTCATAGACAAAATACGCGAATAAATATACAACAACTTACTATATACTTACAATGATAAAGAGTATTTTTTTGTTTTTTTTCTTGTTTTTTTTACACAGGTATTTAGGTACTCAGAGCATACTTAGAGGATACAATTATTCATACAAATTATTGATATTACATATTACAGTTAAACACACATGGCATTGTGACAAAAAAATGCTGAAATTCGTTCTAGCTTTATATTCATTCAAATTTAGAAGCTTGAACGAACCGTTTGTTCTGCATTTAACACAAATCTTTTAGTCTATAAACCGATAACATAACATAAACATAAATATAAAATGAAATGAACAACTTATCGGAGAAATATTGCGAATTTATTGATTTTATTTTCGAAATATAAAACTGTTTATTTTTAATCTTAGACATGGATATACGTTTTCTAATTTAGTCAAGTAACTCTTGAAATTTTTTTCCAAAAATAGTTTCTCGCCACTTGTGAGAACAGTATTACTCCGATCGCTTGCTGCGATAAGCTGTTCAAATTTATAAACTGCTGGATATAATATCCAAAGAAATGAAAAGTACAAAATTATCGATCAAGATTCATCAGGCTGCTAAAGCTAACAGAATTATTCCTCACATTAATGAACTGGCTTTCACATCGACAGTTTATTTCTCTGAAAGATATCGCATTGTATTATTTCATGAAATCAGGTATCGTGTCCCAGCTGTCGTTTGCATCCAACGAGTCGTTGTCGATATCGCTTTTTCTCTCAAACTCATCACTGTCATAAACGTCTTGTGTTTGAGCTCTTTTTGTCGTCGATGTTGCTACAACGTCAACCATTATTGTATTAATGCTGCTGGTATTGGAAAGTTTTCTAACTGTCATAACTGGGTTATGGAATACAGCCTTGGCAAACGAATTTTTATAGGCGAATTTCTTCTTCTGTTGAATCCTGCATGCGATGAATATCGACAGAAATACAACTATGGTCACTCCCAGTATTCCCCCGCTTGCTATTATGCTCGGTTTTACTTTAGACAATGCCTTTTTCTCGGTATACTCGTGATCGTTTACTCCGTACCCACTTCTTATCAGTTCTAAATCATTGCTCAGAATCTCTTCGACTCTACCAATTTCCTCTGAACTCACTGAGTTTGTAACGTCACTTTTTTCTTCTCTGAATATATTGGGCGATTTTTTTTTCTCCTCGTCTTTAACCGACAATTTTACTGCTTCAATACTCGTGTAGTAGGAAGACCCCTCTGAATCTCTTTGAATATTATTACCGGCAGGAAACTCTTCGAGCCTCATTGTCGAATCGGAATTCTCTATGTCCGTTTTTAGATCCATTCCTCCTCTGGAATTTATACTAGGATTTATCCCTGAACTATTCGTTTTGTCAAGAGTTGAAGCATTCTTTCTCAGATTATCATTCTTATAAAACTCATTGAGCAAATCTGTTGCTAAATCTTCAGTTTCTTTCTCTTCATTGCCAGTACTATTTCGAAGGCTTTCGTTACCCTCGATATTTGCCGAGTCCTTTTTTTCTTCCTTTATCAAAACAACTTTCTCCGTGGTTTCTTCGCTCCTTTGACTTTTCATATTTTCTTTATAATTTCCGGGGATTTTATGATTCGTTTTTAAATTCTGCGGCAACAAAGTCGAAGCTTGCAATTCTCTCGCTTTAAATATTTCCGCGAAATGAACTTGGCTCGATCCCCTCTGTCTCAAAGCTATCAGTTCTTCTATCGTCATATTTCGCGAAGCTAACAATCGCTCCAATCTTTCAGCACTAGACCCAGAGCTAAAAAGTTCTAAGATTTCTGCACGTGATTCCGGATCCACTTTCGGTATAACAACTTCGTGAAGTTTATGATTTAGCGCTAAATTTCTATGCTCTGATACGTTCGACCGAGTGTTCAGCAAATCGATTGACTTTATTGATTCCTCTTTCGTTTTTTGAATAAAATCATTTCCGACATCTTTTTCAACGATTTTCCTATCATTTCGGCTATTATTCAATAGATTTTCGTATTCCACTGGTTTCGATATCGTGTTTAATTTTTCATACAATTTTATTTCATCTGTATTATTTCTCATTCGCTCAGACTCTTCATCTTTCTCATTTATATTTATAATGGTGAAATTTTTAGCCCCTATTTCACCGTCAATTTTTCTTGAATCTTTGCCGACGCCGTCAGTCTCGTTAGTAATTATCGACTCTTTATTTTTATCCGGGGATAAGATATATTCGATCTTTAATTTCAAGTCCGGATCCTCGACGGGATTTATTGTCCTTATGGCACTGAAAGGAATAGTTTTTCGTTTTGTATTCAGAGTAGCACTTTCGTACATCATTGGCGCAACAAATTTCGGCATTTTTGCTGCGGGGTAATCAGAAAACTCCATTATTTCATCATCGTCGTTATTACTTTGAGGCACAAGTCTGTCATTAGAAATTGAACCGTCTCGATCATTTAATGAATGCGCTGTACCATCTTCAACTACAGTCGTAGCCTCTGTATTCAAACTTTCTCGATTTTCTAATGCCTTTAGAAACTCCTGAGCTTCAGATTCAGTTTTTCCATCATCGGGCGGATCAATGCGCTCAGATTTCCCAGACGAGATTGTTTCATTATTTTCCTTTATAAATTCCGTGGTATTGAATGCCGAAATATTCTTCGCACTCTCCTCAGTTTTCATTGAACTTTCGTTCATTATTCGCGACGTAGTTGCTTCGGCGTCGAGCCTTGCTTGACTGAAATTTGAAACAGTCGTTTCATCTTCACGATCAAAAGTCGAGTTTTTATTAGATTTTTTTATCATAATTTTCCGACGCGGTGACCAGCGATTATTTTCCGCAGTAGAATTGCGCGAATCTTTTTCTCGTGGTTCAAAAACCGCCGATTGTTTCACCGTCGTTCCTTCTTCCTGTACAGACTCAAGTTTCTTCTCATTTGACTTCAAGATATTAATTGCGCTCGGTTTTCCTTTCAGGAGATCGGCCAGAGTCAAATTCTTCTGTTGTAAAATTTCTGAGAGACTCAAGGTGCCGCCTTGCATTTTTAAAAACGTTTTTAGCTCCATATTTTCCTGCGATTTCGTCTCGTTTATAGATTTAGACGGCAGATCTCGATCCTTCGCAATTACCCCGTGTTCATCATCGCCATACGATTCCCCTCTCCTATCCTCATCGACGTTCCATGATCCTGGAAACCCGTAGTGTTCGGGAGGTCTCCTCTTCCTCGGCCTAGGGTCGTCATTCTCGTTTTCAAACAGCTCGTATTCTTTGGGATAATTTTGCAAAGTTTCGCGATACTTTCCCGACCTTCCAGTATCCTCATTTACACCCTTCGGATCTGCGAGTGAACTTGAAACTTCTAAAACAGCAGCTCTGATTATTTTCGGCGAATTTTCATTCTCCTGATTGATAGTAGGTCGATTAAATTGCCTGTCGGTTCGATGGGAATTTTCGTACCCAATTCTTCGCCTACTTTCGTGTTGACGATCGAGCGGATTATTATCCGCCGTAAAAATCAACGTCCTCGAATTCGGCCCGTTGACAACTTGCTTGTAGTTATAATTCGCATATTTATTGGCGTCCTCGTCGTCTTCTGGTTCTGAAAAGTCGTCATTTTTATCCGTCAAAGATACGCGGAGAATTTTTCTCCCGTTCTCGCCAAAACTCTCTGGCTCAATTTGGTAGTCTTCTTCTCGCGAATCTGGCGCCTTTCGCCATCCGCTTTTGAACGATATTGTAGAGAATGGTGCTAACGGCACAGAATCACCATCTCGCCATTTTGGCTCCAATGCTTCACCATTATTTCTCCACTTTCCAATAACGACTCGTCCGTTGGACTGCTTGTACGAATCTTCATTAGAATCATTTTCCTCGATGTATTCTTCCCGAAGATTAGAACGATCCTGAAATAAATGAATATTTTTCATTATAACTATCACGCAGATTCCTATAGTGATTCGGTATTTTTTTTCTTTCTTTTACGCTAATTATCAAACGAGTTTAATGGCGATATAATTTATGATAAACAAAATCGTTTCAGATTCCAGTATCGAATCAAGTATTTATTTAATAACAGTAGAGTGTGTATTTCCACGCGCCATTAACACATTTACGCTATGGCATCAAATTCATGACATAGATATCGTTATTTGAAAGCTAATACAAGTCTAACGTGAAGCTATTCGAAAAAATAAAACGCGAGGAATGCAGAGTGCCAAGTATCCAGTAGAAATATCAATTACTTGAACGGAGTTGCAAACTTGAATGAATAACAAAAATCGTGAAGCAACTCGTTGTACATATTACAGTTTTTTTTTTTTTTTTTCATATTAAAAACCAAAAAGAAACGTAAAAATCTGGATATACTAATAACACGCGCAAAAATGGTCTAGAATATTCAGAATCAAGCACGAGCGATACTATCTACTCATTGTTTGTTGGACTGTTAAATGCTGGTGTGTGGCTGTGTTTTCGTATGTGTTTAAAGACAATTAGAAAGAAAGTACCTGCATAATTAGCATTGTTTGGAGTTATACAACGGTATGAAAGTATAAGGTAAAACTGCTGGTAGACTGTAATATAATAAAAATACTTTGTTATAGGATAATTTTGACTTTCTCCCAAAAAAACAGAAAAAAAAATTCTAAACATATGTAACATAGAAGTAATGAAGTAAAGAGTTAATTATATACCTGTTGGTCGTAAGGCTGGGCAGTTTTCGTACTTTTTTCGTTGGTGATCTTGTACGAATCCAATAGCGTGTAGAAGTTCGTTGTAACAATGAAAATAATAATAAACGGTCTCCACATTATTGAAGAAAATTATTAGACACAGTTTTGCATATTTTTAAATCATTGACACTGTGGGAACGAGTTATTAATAAAACATGTGGAAGTTGTTGAAATATTGTTTATCGGCCTTCGCTTTTACTGGCTTTAGAAATACGTGGATATAAATAACAAATAATACAAAAATTATGAATATTATATTCTTTCTGTTACAAGTTGATAAAAAATCTTCAAGTTTCATCAAGTCGAATTTTTATTCTCAACCCGCGAAACAAATTCTTAATTTTTCGTTTTCGAATATATATTTCCTGACTGCAAAACGCCTTTATACGCGCACTTCCTCAACAAATTTAAATATACTATTAAACATTCAACGCACTTCACGTTTAGTCTCTTTAATTTTTCATCTCGTTTATCTTCAATAAACACTTTTTATGTTTTTGAGTTTAAAACTACGTTCAAAGTTGAAATCTTTTCAAATATCTTGATGCTTTTTCGAATCCAAATTCATCCTCTTAACACATGGTGATGTGAAAATAATGTCAAACAATTTTTTCACTTCGATATTCACTCGTAAATGGCACTGGTTTGCTTTTCAAAAAATGTCTAAACAGTAGAATCGTGTTGTTCCAAATTAATCAAAGTATCACCGATACTTTTCAATGAAAAACTCAACATTTATCTTAATATTATAATATATTTATCACATCGATTGCTCTCGGGTAAAGTCTTACTGCAGACTGAAGCTGTTTTCTCTTACACCTGGCGTAAGTAAGTCGGTGAAACTTAATTCGTCTTCTATAAGTTCCTAGAGAATATTTTTCGCTCTCTCGCTCGTTCCCACACAACTCGTGATCTCAAACTCGCGTCCTATAGTCTTGGGAGCTAATTCAATGAGATAAATAAAATAAAAATGAGATGAATCGAAATCTTAAAACGAACGAAGCATCGTAACACGTACATTTAGTTAATCGCGGACTTCCTCGTCACTTTAGTTTTCATTTTTTTATTGTTTCATCTCCAACGCTAGAAAACTTTCAACGAAAGTTTCGTATCAATTGTCTACTGTAATTCCATCAAATCATAATTTACGTTATTAAATAACCGCAGGTACGTTCAAAGTAGGTACGTGGTACTTCCGGTTCGAGAGGTTCTTTCTTTCCTTCTAAATTCACTAGATAATAATAGACAATTATTGAATCATGAATAACCGTTTAAACTGCGATCCATAAGATCTATACGATCGTCCATTCGATATTTTCGACGTATGATCAGTTTTATAAATTTTGGTGAAAAAATGTGTAAATGATAAAATTTCATGTACTGTTATAACGATTATTTTATACATATATGTCAGTGTACGTTGTATTTATATTCAATCTCGGCAAAACGAGATGTCGAAAGACTATGGAGGCTAAACCCGCTTCCGTTTACTCGTAGAAAGTGCATCCGTACACGTATAGGATGAAACGATCTTCAATTCATCTTCACACGGCCTTGTTTAGCTTCGCTATACCATATATCGACGATCTTAATTGCAGTTATTCAAGCTGTGCTATATCGTCGGTGTAATTATCTAAGTATAACATGTTCCGAGTAATAAGCCCCCCGTTTCTTGTCACCCATTAAATCTCTGCCGCGGGAAGTTTACCAAACTCTCGATTATCCGCTTAACTTTGATTACACTAAGCTGCAGGTTCGCGTACTCTCAGCCTCTATGTAGGCAGAAAGTTCCAGCGGTTTACAAAGTGAGGAAGTAAGGAAGTAAAGAGACCTGCACTTTCACACTTGTAACTTTCATGCTGTCAATTATATAGAGGATTATTCGAAACTCATTATTATATTCGCCATCGACTGCTCATCCGAATTATGCAAATTCCAATCTTTCAATCACGGTCAAATTTTCATCAAACATCGTGTTTTACGAGTGAAATAATTTCAATATTTGATTAGCATCTAATTAACACAAATACACTTCAAATTTTTTTTAATATTCTCGATTATATGTTTCATGTGTATATCTTGTTATGAACAATTTCCGAGAGTGAAACATGACTCGTTTTATATTCGACTACATAAAGCGTCCACATCTTTTTTCCAGTTTCTCTTTTTCTTGATACAAAGAGAGAAAAGAGCAGGTGTACGTGTACGTACGTTGTTAGTAACAATCATCAAAAGCGACGTTCTCGCAAGTTTCGTTTCTTTTCCATAACATCACCGCGGCTCTTTCTGGGTCAGGTTCATTCCGAACCATGGCTTGCCTCCGGCAATGCGCAAATTGACCGATTTTTTTTCTTTCGGTTTTTTTTCTTTTCTTTCTTTTACGTTTTACCTTTTCCTCTGACAAATAGAGAAATGGATAGAAAGTCCTCGTATGGTAAATCACATATGCTCAGTTTACAAAATAGCGTCCCACTTA
The DNA here is from genome assembly GCA_944452935.1 of Rhogogaster chlorosoma. NCBI lineage: Eukaryota > Metazoa > Arthropoda > Insecta > Hymenoptera > Tenthredinidae > Rhogogaster > Rhogogaster chlorosoma. Next base: position 29,680,752 of record OX101797.1, read on the forward strand.
GGTAATAAATTTTACACTTCGAAGTGTAAAGATTCAGTTTAAAAAAAAAAATTATATATATATGGTTTAATATTTCATACCAATTCACGTCGTATCGTCGCAGTATATCGTGAAAAAAAATTGAAACCACTTTTTAAACAGCTAATCAGAGACATGTCGTAGTAGTTTCATCGTAAATTTTTTTTTACAACTTACCTTGCGATGCGGATATTTCTTTCTCTCTTTTTTTCTCCTCTCGTTTTCTTCAAATTTCATTATTTCACTCTCAGCTGGGCAGTGTCCACCGTCATGACGAGGCAAAATAGAATACCTAATGAAGATGGATCGAAAATGATTTACGGTTTGATACCTATGTGGGATATGTGCAATCACGAGGAAGGAAAGGTAATTTTAATCAACCTCTGGATTGAATTTTATCGTTAAGAAATTGGGGCATGTATATACTTATAATATTACATAGAAAATGTTATACGCGAATTGGACAACGATTGGCCGATGCGCAGCTCTTTTATGGGATAATTTTCACTACAGATATTTCTATGATATAGGATTTGGCCAATTCTCTCTCTTTTAGATCACGACTGACTTCAACAGGGTTTCTGACAAATGCGAGTGTTATGCGTTAAGAAACTTTGAGGCTGGTGAACAAATATTTATTGCTTATGGTGCGAGAACGAATTCCGACTTCTTCGTTCATTCGGGATTTGTGAGTCTCAACAACAAACAGGTTCGCACGTTGTTTCCGTCCTTTTGCCTGTTTTTTTTTTTTTTCTTTCTTACTTTATTCATTTTTTTTCTCATATTGACCCTACGCACTCGCTCGCTGAGACTTTCTCGCATCATGTTTTACGCCTATACCCATAACACGAGGATGTGAAACGAACGATTTAATTACAGGGTAAAGTCGACGATTATACCAACCAGTTCTGAAAGTTCGGCTTCGACATTTTTCAAAAAATATTAACCGATGAAAAATTATTTCATTGTCAACATTATTTGCATTCATTTACATTATTACAGCCTAGGGATGCTGACCCTCAATGATTCAATAATTTTTTTTGTACAATTTGAATTCGGTGGACATTTTTTTCTTCTCTTTTTTCGAATTAATTGAAACGAACTGGCTGAGATTCGGAATTATCTGTGTTATAAAACTTCTTTCAGGATGGATTTAAGCTCCGTTTAGGTATAAGCAAGGCTGATGCGCTGCAAAAAGAACGCATCGAGCTCCTGGGGAAATTGGCATTGCCATCGAACGATGAGTTTCTATTGAAACCGGGAATGGAGCCGATTTCTGACGACCTTTTAGCCTTCCTTAGAGTTTTCAGCATGCGAAAACCGGAGCTAGAACATTGGCTGCAGTCGGATAAAGTCCTCGATTTAAAGCACGTCGACTGCGCACTTGAAACAGTAATCGAAGAAAATGTCCGGAGGTTTATGCTCACACGATTAAAATTGCTGATCGCTAATTATCCGACGACTCTTGAGGTGAATAAAAACTAATCAAAGATGACAATGTTTGAAATTTCTTGTACATATTTCGAGTTGGAAATTATTTGAAGAATTCTTCTCCACTAAGCAAACAGAGGAATGACCTATTCTAGCAAGTGACATTTATTTCAGCATCATTTTTTCGGTCGTCGAACTGACTGGACAGCAAATGAAAGCTAGAATCCGAATTTCTCGTGTAATTTGTTCAGAGATCTTGAAGATAAGAAAGTCTTACTTAATTTCTTGTTTTAATTTTTAATTTTGTAGAAAATTTCACAGACGTATTACAGTCTCCTGGATTTAAAACCTTCTTTTTTTTAAATTGATAGAATTTCAGTTTGCCTTATTCATTCCATCTCCCAGCTGTATGATAATTGGATGTTATTAAGCTGCGCAATTGGATTTAAAAAAGACAACGAATGATATACTTGTTATTCAAGTTTCTTAATAGATCATTAATTTCAGGAGGATATCGAAATGTTGAACACGACATTATCTCAGCATAAAAAGATAGTCTTACAACTAAGAGTAACAGAGAAACGAATTTTGCAAGGAGCTCTGGACTACGTAGAGCAGTGGATAAAGGCCTAGTGATTAAGAATTCAAAAATCAAAAACTGACTATGAATAAAATTGATCGCTCTCTGATATTTTAAGATGAAATATAAAGATCCGGAAAAGAGATTCCACAAGCATAATGGATCGACTTAACTATAAATGATTATTCTTAGTGCTAATTTATCGCGTCTTGAATAAAAAATAATCGACAGATTTTATAAAATTTTACGAATCCTGCTTATACCTCGTTAACTTTTTTTGTTTCTTCAATTTTTTTTCTCTCTTTCATTTCAGCTAGGCCTGTTCGTTAAAGTCTTAAAGGTTACTAATAAAAAAAATTCACAAATCTCTCTATGTAATAAAAAATATTGCGGAAGTTCTATTCGATTCGTTGCGATATGGTATATGTAAACGTTACATAAATATACGAATAAATATCGTGAGAACAGAAGATATATTTATATATATAAACATATATATAATACATATAATATTATATAGATATGAATATATATATTGTGTATATTATATTATCATACCTATATTCGTACACTGATTAATGAGCAATTGCTGACGATCCTCGCAGCAAGACAAGCTATTGCCTAATAAATAGATGTCTATTTTTCCGACAGAGGTATAGGTACTTAATAAAATTGAAGAAAATATATTATATAGATTCAAATTGAATACAGATGAACTATTTAACGAGAAAATATTCTCGAGCTATTTATTGATTATATATTATATGTTATAAATTATATAAATGCTCTCTGTCTGTCTTAACGAGAATTTCGTTGTTGAACCGATAGATCTGAATAATCAAGTGCCGTATTATATATTTAACAATATTTAATTGTAATAATTATACCTATAAAGTATGTGAATTTCATCGATATTTATCAATGTTAAGCCTAATATTTCATCTGAATTTTTAAACATCAAAATTCGGTTTGCTATATACGTGTGTGTGAAAAAATTAATAATAAAAAAAAAGAAGAATTAACTCTGAATATTCGTTGATTTTTTTTATTTTTTATTATTAATATTGACAATATTCTCTGTCCCTGCGCCTTTTCTGCCTTTCTCATACCCAATTATTCCATTTCCATTTATTTCAAAGTCGTCAAGTTTTACACGTGCTTGATAATTTCTCACGATTATCGACAGTCCCCGAATTTTTATTGAAGATTTATCTTATCACATTTAAAAGAATAAATTATTCTTCATATATATTGGTGAAGTAAAATAAAAATATTCATCGACCGAGATGAAATTGTGGGAAATATTTATTCTGCACGTGAGATAACAGAGATAGATGATAAGAAATTTGTCGGACTGCAGATAGCTCATAATGAACTTTATACCATAAGTTGTAAATAATATATTTTATGTTTGAAGAAATATTTTCTCTTCAAATAATTATTAATTATTTATCTTTGAATATTAGTGCGGGAATTGAACGCTAGATCGAGTCAGCGTGTAGAACGAGATTCGTGTATCGTACGGGATAAGTTTTGACCATATTCAAGAAGTTTGACTAAACTTTCGGGCTATTTCGCCGGGGAAAATATATTTACAAGATGAGATATTTAGTTGGAGAGAAGTTCTGGCCGATTAGTGAAATGGTATTTCGGGTATAAATATTCTTTTTTATTAAAGGAGGCGATGAGTAATGATCGGAGATACTCTATCTGGTATAAAAATTAAACAATGCGCGCTGTACTCGCACACAGACAACTTATGTAAGCCGATAGCTGGGAACGGCGCTTATCAATATTCGAAGCGAAATGATCGAGCCGAGAGTGTGGCACGGATTTCTAACCTAAAATTAATCGAGACTAATTGATCGGAAGTATATCATTTTGTATAAATATGAGTAGCCGAAGATCGAGGAGAGACTCGGACGTTACATCGTCGAATCTTAGCCAGAAGGAACTGCTCTTCAAGTTTTTAATTATTGGTGATTACGGAGTTGGTGAGTTCAGCAAACATGGAAGTGTTAAGATAAACAAACTACACCTAAGTATTACGATAAGGGTGATTTTCTGTCGAATCATTTTCGCCGAAGATTCTTAAAATGATCGGAACACAGTTCGCATTTTGTGATTTTCAAACTTTCATTTATCTCGTTAGAGTTTCAGTTTAAAAAATCTTCAGCCTCTTTTTTTCAAACGTAGATCGTCCGTCTATTTGACCGCTAATATTCAAATCTTTTGTATTCAGTATCGTTTCCAGGATTCCTTTCAATATTCATTATTATATGAATCCACTTGATATATTCCTCGAATTTCATTTCAGATTCTGTTATTCTAAGAAATTTTCGAAACTCAAGTTCGAATCTTGTTCCCAGTAAATTCGGAATATCAATTTAGAACATCAAAGTCAATTTTCTTCGATCGATTTTCTCTGTGAGATGAAAAAGTGTCTTATTCAAAAGCCTCGGCTTCTATGATACTCATATTGCATTCGGTAATACAATACGTTAATCCCATCTATCTATATCTATTAACGGAAGCGGTTTTTGTTCTATTCTTAGTTCTTATTTCGCGGTTTGTAAAATCTATATCGATACTTCGACGTATCACAGCTGCTAATATAAATAATCCTATGAATTATTCTCAGTCTTAAAAAGAATCTGTACATATAAATATATATCTATATTATTTTATTTCCAAGAATTTCTATATCGCACGATAGAATTCATAATTTTTTATTCATAATTTCAGGCAAGACAGCGATCGTACGAAGATATACAGAGGGTAAATCGCAGCCTTAATTATTATCACTTGTATATTAATTGAGTCACCTATTTAACGATCATTTATGGTACCATTATTCTTCTCTCTCGTAAATACGGCTACTTTTCATTGTATACAGAGTCAATATAGTTGACAAACAAGATTGTACATATACACATATATACATACATATATACACACGTAAATATACATTCAAGTAGAATTTCTGAACCAACGATCATGCCTGGCGATAGAATACAATCTGTCTCGTGACCCAACACCGTTTCAAACTCGGGTTGGGTTTCGGCTGAGAAAGTTGCTTTTCTTTATCTTACATACCAATACATTATCCGTATACGTATATATATACTGTTAGAATAGTATCGGTTATTACAGTTTGAAATATAGGCTTCACGAGTGTGTACATATATTCGGTAAGATACATCAGCTCGTTGGATGAATTTGTCATTCGATTTCGGAGTTTACCCGCATCGCAGAATTTTTCACGATATTTGAAATTCATTGAAATTTAATTATTAGAATCTCTTATATCTTTAAATGCTTCTTTTTTTTTCTTCTTCTTTCTTGTTTTGGAAACGAATATTCATATAATCGCAAAGCATTCATTGAATAATTCATTTTTGTTTTAAATACGTGGGAATATCCTTTTTTCTCAAAATATGTATAAAATATATATTGGAATTTAAATATCCGAATATATTCTCGGCGGAATCGCCGGACGACGATTTAGATCCAGTTTGGTTTCGGGTTATTGCCAATAAATTTGAATCGTTTTCGCTTTAGGTTTGAGTCTGGGTTTAACGAGAATACCCAACTTTTCTCGATTATTGTTCAGTTTTATTCCACCGCTTATTACACATCTAGATCATACATATATATCGAATATATCCAAAGATCGTAAGACTTGTTTTCTTGACAGTAAATAAAATGCAGCCCAGATGCAAATCATCAGAACTTTATTAACATACACGATATAATATAATGACATGCACGACACAGCCGGATGTCTGCGAATCTATTATACTACATCGAAAGGCAATAAAATATAGATTTGACTTACGAGTACTTAGCATCGAATAACAATCTGACTTTGCCTCGAGACGGTACAGCTGTAAAGTGGCTTTTATATAGAATAAGAAAAGGAGAATGAAAAAGGGTGTAAGGCCGCCCTTTGGCGAGTATAACTCGATTCTGTAAGGTTATATATGGGTATAAATGTACTCGAGATTTGCATGGATTTGAATAAATATCCTTTGCCAAATTTACGAGCTTCTCATAAATTTTTCAGGAAAATTCTCCTCGAATTACAAGATTACCATAGGCGCTGATTTCGCGATAAAAACGCTCGATTGGGATCCTCATACTAAAATAAATCTACAATTATGGTACTAGTAAAGCATCATCATTTTACCCTAATTTAGAACGGTTTTCGCCTCCACCCACCCATTCACCAATTTATTCAATGATATAGATTCCAATTCGAAATACGATACTATTTCTTCATTAGATCAAAGAACGTAAATAATTATTCGTACTTCTTCTTTCTACAAAGTAATTTATCGTCGAGGATTAATTAACTCTAATTATTCCCACAGTGAAGATATGTCCTCAATTTATATTTCCTATTTTTTTTTTTTTTGATCGGGGGATAAATATCGTTTGGTTATAGTTTCTTTATTTTTCATATTTCGGAGTATATATGATTTTCGTACATGATTTTTTTCATTTTCAGGGACATCGCGGGTCACGAGAGGTTCGGTTACATGACGAGAGTCTACTATAAATATGCGTAAATTTCTTTTGATTGATATTATTTATGTATTACAATTAATTTTTCGCCATTCTATAGAATTTCGTTTTAAACATCAGGGTTGAATTTTAGCAGCCCAGAAGCCACTGCACAGTCTTCAGCTTATATGACCTGGTTTACTTTCTCAGTTTATTAACTTTGTTTCAACGTTTACCCCCTTTTCTATGAACCGAACCGTTTACTGCTCGCTTTAAATAGCTTTCCTTGTCAGCATTTTCAGACATCTTGTTTACCATTTTCCATTTCTTATCGCGGCTTATCGTCTCTCATATACGTATACGAAAGAAAAGAAATTAATAACTAATGATTGACGAGTATACGACTCGAGATTTCTGCGTCAAAATTATATACACATATATTAAAGAAAACTAGCTTTGGGCTTTTAAAAGAACATCCATTTCAACAAATTTCAAATGTTTCATTCTATAATGAAAAGAAATGGGAAAGCTTGAAGATAATACATTTCCAGACTTGCTGCTGCCCTAGTCTTCGATATCTCGAGGGTAGCGACTTTTCAATCGGTTAAAAAGTGGCTGACAGATTTACGTGAAAAAATCACACTACCCGATGGCTCCAATATCCCGATCGTATTATTAGCAAACAAATGCGACATCCAACACGCTGCTATTCCAAATGAACAGATCATTAAGTTTTGTAAGGAAAACTCTATCGGTTCATGGTTCATCACATCGGCGAAGGAAAACGTTAATATCGGTTGGTTATAATTTTCTGTTATTATAATTATTATTCCAAATTTTCGTGTGAAAAGATGTCGTATAAAAATTTCCTAGACACTGTAGGTAGAGAGGAAATTTTCCTTTAAAATTTTTTCTACGGGCTTTGGGATGGTATGATTTTTTTTTTTTAATTTTTTAAATTTTTATTCCGTTGCTCCTGTATAGATATTGAAAACGTACGTCACTTGAGTAGTTTATCGATCCATGTAGCATATTTTTGATTATATTGCGAAAAGATGATATGATAAATGAAACGAAGTAGTGTTGTTCATTTTCGCAGACGAAGCGATGCGTTATCTGGTAGAAAACGTTCTTAAAACAAGAATCGAGGACGAGATTCGAGACTCTATAAGACTTCGTGACGATCCAACGTTTCAGGAGAAGAGCACGTGTTGTAAGTCCTGATGATAACGTTTCTAACAATTTATAGAACTGATAATAATATTGAAATCAACCTAAATTAAAACGTCCAAGCCGAATATCAAACTACGTACATATATCTATGAATATATTAATTATCCGCACGGATTAATATCCGCTTCACATTCATTCCACTGCAATTAATATAATTGTTGAAAAATCGCATTATTGATGACTCCGAGTCCAAGGAAGCGTATGTTCTGATTCTGCAGTTATTAAAAAACAAAAAAAAAAAAAAATGAATTGAAATAAAAATACGTAATCATGTGATAGTCAAATGTAGATGTATATTTTTTGTTTTATATAGACATTTTGAATTGTACATATATAATATTATAATACGCAATTTCGTATATATTTTTTCATAGCCTTTAACTTTATATTAAAATTGTTAAAAATTTTCGATCTATTTACACGGGTGTATAATTTTCTTATTTCTTATTTTTTATTTTTTATTCTTTGTCTTTGGTTTAATCTACACCCATAAATATTTTCTTAACTACCCTATACGTAAATTGCATACATACCTATAGTACGTATGAAATAAAAATATGATATATTGTATCTTTAAATATTATCTTACGATCATGTTTTCAACTAAAACCCTACTTTTATACATCTTCTATTAAATCTGAAACTTAAATTTAACGTGTTAATAAAATGTCAATCTTATCATAGATCATTTTTAAAATTCGATACGATACACGTCATCGAAGATCACGTAATTTTCAATACCGATTTCATCTCGGTAATCGACACAAAGAATGTGAAATTCTGCCTTAGACTCGTTTTTGTTTCTCTCTTTCTTCTGATGATAGTTTCCTCATTTTTCATAGAAAAGACAAGACGAAATAATCCCCGTCTCGTAAAGTTAGAAACTGAACTCGACAGTGCGATTACAAAACCTTTTCTTTCCTCGTCCCTGAATTAAGTCTTCGCTGAAATACTCAGTAGCGAGCGATTATTTATCGGCAAAATAATTCTCTCAACTTCCATTCGAAAGTAATCACAAAAATTAATTGGACTGCGAAGTTCCCGTTGTACTCATCGGGTTCATGGCTACTGATACAGTAGATACCATAGTCTTGCTGTGATTGTCCTTAGATTGGTCTGAAAATTGACGAAACAAAATTAACACGTTGAAAATATATGCAAGCATAGCTCATATTATTGTTAACAAAGGAAAGAAGAAGAAGAAAAAATCAAGTCAAAAATAAGATAGATAATTAAGGAAACAGTCAGGTTAATGAAACGTTAGTTAGGCCACTGTTAGTTTTTTTTTTTTTTTTTTTTAGTTTACTTTGGTGTATAGTCATACGTTTTTCGTATACGTTGATATTTTAGGTATAACTATATGCGTTTCGGGGTATCCAGAATGATGAGAATAATTATTATTCATATTTTTTTTTTTTTTTCTAAATCGTTTAACTATTGATAAAGTTTTTTTGGTTTTTTGTTTTTTAGTATTATTACTGGTGCATTAGTACCTATTCACTGCCACCGAACATGCAAACGTGTCCGTGTGTGGTTTCATGGATTGATTTTTAATAAAAAAATTTTTGGGTAGTTCGGATCAGCCACACCTGAAACTGTCAAAAAAGGAAAATAATCGTCATGTCACTGAAAATAATATAGTTTAACTCGAAACGGAGGAAAAACCCAGTCAGTATTTTACTGTACAGTTTAATACAAGAAATTACATAAAACTAATTGAATTTCTTCTCTCTACTTGAATTGGTCTAAAGGAAGGATAAGTCGAACCACAGACATCTAGAAATCGTCGCTATTCGCTAAAAGAAATAAAAAAACAAAAAAAACAAAAAAAAACCACGAAGTTTTTGTATAGTTTCGTGCCGGGTATTTGCGATGGTGTCGGAAACTGCAGTGAAGTACGTACTCAAGGATTTGCACATAGCACAAATCCTATCCGGGTGCAAAAGATTGAAGGTTTTAATTTTTGTTTCGTTTTGATTTTATAATGCGGTTAAAACGAAGAAAAGGAATTAATGATTGCCGGTGAAATATGCTCGCATTGTCAAACATGCCGATGCCACCAATCTTAGAAAGCAGTTTTGGTCCCTTACTGCACTTACGAAATTGCGTATAGACAATTGTAATTTCGTTACGGTCATAGTTTCGTGACCGTCGCAACCGTAGCGACGATGTCGTGGACGTGGACGTGGTTGTGGACTTTGTTGGGCGTGTGGATGTGTTGTTGATGATGATGGTTACCTTGGGGTAAATTGTTTTGGGGAGGTGCGCTGCTGCCGTGAGGAGTTAGAGATGCTCGAATACGTGAACAGCTTATCACTCCAGCGTACGCCTGTCTGTATTGCTTGTTCATTATCACATAGATGATTGGATTCACGCAGGAAGCAAAGTAAAGCAGTAGATATCCCAGTACGTGAAGATCTGAAGTAGAAAGAAACGAAAACAAAAAAAAATAGTACGTCAATTTTTCGTTAACATTGTGCAAAATCTATCCGCAAATCTTTCTCTATTTCTGAAAATCTCTGCGACTATAGAGAAAAATGAACGAAAAAAATTAAATAAAAAGACTCACTAGGATGCTTTACGAGCGGATCAGCAACCTTGACGATCGTAATGGGCAAGTAGCACGCTAGGAAGCTGAGGAAAATGGCCAGGACCATTTTTGTGATACGCCACTCGCTTCGCCGTTGTTTTATCTCCCTTGTATCCTTCCGGGGAGAATGAGGCGACTTGATCGTGGGTGCGGCGTGTTTTCTCATACGAGATTCGGAGCTAGACGAAAGAAAAGAAGAATCCTAGATATATCTAGCCCGGTATATATGCTTATGTAGTGATGCAGTTTTATCATAATAAGCATATAGATATGAATTGGGGTGAATTCTCACCTGTGTACAACCCAGAATATCTTTGCGTAGCACCCAACGATCACGATACATGGTATTAGGAATCCCGTGACGAATAAAAATGTCTTAGAACTGTTTCCGTGGGCGTCCTTCACGATGGAGCAAGTCTCGAGATTGGGGTCGTAATCGAATCTTCCTGTAAGAAGGCTTAAGGTTAGAGATCTACTACTACTAATACTACTAATACTGCGCTACATCTTGAGACTAGAGTTGTTCGGCACGCGCGACTACTCGATCTTTAAATCCTCCGCCGCAAGATTAACTGATCCTACGATTGACTGGCTTGACAGTAGACGATCTGATTTCTTAACAACGCTTTGCTTAATAGGAACTAATGAGTCTTAATAAAAAAGATTGTTCAAGCCTGAGAATACGATCTTCTACAGTACCAATACTATGCATCGTATGTATTTAGACACGAACATTCTGAAGCTTCTTTATCAGACTCACTAAAATCCCAGAGTTTCTTTTATCCGTTTTTAAGCCCGGTAAAGATCTCAAGATTTTTTTTTCTCGTTTCTTTCTCTCCATTTGTAAAAATGACTATTTCTTCCGAATATTTTGTTTTCGTTGAAGCACAGATCATATTTGAACAAATAAAAGCAGTCGAAAGTTAACTCGCTGACTTCCTCTTTGACTGGTAAAAGATTGGCTAATGCTATCCTAAAGAATTCCAAGTTTGGAATTTGAAATCTCGACTCACCCCAGCCTCCTAATGACGTTGGTACTTGCATACCGTAGGAGAAGCACCAGCAGAAGAGGATCATTAGCGCGATCCAGTGTTTTCTGTAAACTCTGCTGTATATACTATGGTGAGCGATCATGATGTACCTATGAGGAAAAAAAGAGAAGAAAAATCGTGAAATAGGTAAAGCAAAGTCCACTTATCATCTCGTGGAGAATTTTGTCTCTTAGAGCTTACGACAGTGCGAATTTCTCTGTCAGAGATGAAGCGTCTCTTTGTATTACCTGTTGACGGTGATAGCAGCGACGGAGAGTAAGCTGACACCGACGTTTCCGTATCTCAAAAAGGGTACCAGGTGACAGAGGAATCTTACGTCAGCCCAACGTGCGTCGATAAATCGTATCGAATCGAAGGGCAGGACGAGAAGACAGAAGATAAAATCCGCTACGCAAAGGCTGTGAGATAAACGAGATAAAATAAAGTGGTAAAAATTCCAGTTGGCATATACCTACATATAGGCATTCGCTCACTCATTTCATTCGTATGAGGATAAAAAAGACGCAGTATTTGAAAAATTTCTCGGTACAAGAAGAAAACTAAGGACTAAATCCTGCGTCGGTTTCCTCGCCCGGGCTAAGACGCGAAAATTGAATTTGACTTGGGTTTCCGAATTTAATTTACTCTCTCGCGTGTAGCCCGAGGGACAAGAAAGGCACAACCAATTTTATTACTCTCTCTTCGCCCACTCGACACATTTTTAGAATGTCATTTGATTTCGCAAAGCATCCTTTCCGATGCAGTACATAAAAGCTTATTGGATTTTCAGACCTCGTAACAAATGCTTACAAAATTCTGTTCCAAGATCTCAAACAGCTTTCTTACTTTCTCAAAGCTCAGGCTGCAAGCAGTTATATAAAGTTGAACGATACAACTCGACAACGAATGCGCGCATGACGAGACATCAATGTTCATCCGTTTGGAAGTTTCGAGGTGTTGAATTAATTTTTGACCGGGTAATTTAATTACAAGTTGAAGGGCCTCGAAGTTAACAGCATTTCTACCGGTGCTTAAGTTAGATTGAAAGTGTTTTTACGTACCTGATGATGAACGCAGCGGCGACATTTCGGACTTTTGGATACTTGCAGAGTGCTATAATCGTCAGAAGGTTGCCAACGAGGCCTGTGATCATTATTAAAATTGCTGCTACAGCAGCAAAAGTAGTCAGTGCCTTAGAAAACCTGTGATAAGAAAATAAAGTTAGACGAAAGCATGCATAAGGTTAAACCTTACCATTCGTGCGGATGTGTAAAAACTATAGAAATACGTTCGCTGATCACCGTTTCAAAAATGAAAGAGAATTTCAGAGAATAGGGACACTGATTGGCCGCAGAAAAATCGTTAACAGCTCTATAACTGGCTTGAATAATGTCGTCAGATGGAAAATAGCTCGACGAAACCACAATCTGAGCTCATTATGTGAAAAACTTTTCTCGTTTCCCGTCAAAGTGGGTTTCACACCGTCCGGTCTGTCTGCGGTGTTTTTAAGAATCGATCCTTTTCCGATCTTGGTATATTGCGTTCTGTAAACGCGTTTTTTTCCAAGTTCCTTGCATTAAAAAGAGATAAGGGCAAAGAAAAGCCCTACGACAATCGCGAGGTAATGACAAAAGGCGCGTGATCTTCTCTTTCAATTTATAAACTGCAGTTCAGGTTCTCCTTAATTACCTAGTGTGTTCGGCGTCGACGATCATGCTGTGATTGCCTTCGTTCGTAATTTGCGACGTCCACATGACCTGGGAATTCATGTTTAACAATTGGTCGACGTTAGTCATCTGAAACGGTTAAAAATCAATTTATTCACATTAGATTCCTGCGTCGCGTCGTTTCGTCGCATGATGCGGGTACTTCTAATGGTCTAAAACCGTGTTTTATCTACCGAGTTCGCGACTGCGTCAACGTCAAATTGACCGATTAGTTTAAAAGCATGAGAAGAGCCTTCGAAGCCAAGTTTCAACGGTTCATTCAATCCTCCAAAGTACAAGCATCGTTTGACGTGAAAAAATTGACGAAAATCGCGAGTCTGCAGTCACAGAGCGAAAATGTAAGCGCGCGAATAGAACAAGCTTACTCCTCACTGTGAGAACATTTTGCAGAAGGTTTATCGCCAACGTATCGCATTCTACAGTTTGAATTGCGATTAGCAATATCCCATCGTTCCGCGCAGAAAGTGTCGTTCGACAGTGAATGATGAATCATCGAAAGTGGAAATACGTCGAATAAACAGAGCGAGGTGAACCGATCACTTGAAACGGTTAACACATAAATGTGAAAGATTCGCGGGAATTGATAGACGATTAAGAAATGGACGGAAGCTTACGAAGCCTGGGGAGGAAATGGCGCAAATCAATGTATGCACAGTGGGTACAGGCTTCTTCGATTGATTTATCGTTATCGGTCGGAGGGTCTTTGCCAAGGTGTGGATTCTAGATGTATGGCAAAACTGCATACAGAATCTGTGGATGTGTATCCCGACTAGAGGAAAAAGACGGGTTCTTTGTCAAGGCGTGTTCCGAGATAAAACTAACAGGATGAATGCGGCTCGAAGATAATGCTATGTCTCTCATTTCCACCGTGTAGGAGATGAAGTCAGAGACAAAAGCGGCCTGTACGGTTATAAATTACTGGATATTTTAATGATAATGTGAATATTCTTGAGTACCTCGAAATCTCCATCCGCGGTATAGTAATCACAATAATTACCACACCGCGTTAACACGTGCTGCGCAATTTCCATTCATGTTAAATATCATTATTCACAGGCTCTCACTTCTTATTCCGTACTACAAACTTGCCTCGAATTATCCTACGTGTAAAAGCACAGCTAATGTTCACTCCGGTATGTTTACTCGGCATGTTTATTCGACGATTAGATATATCTTGGAAGTAAAATTGTTTGATGTCGCGACGGATCCGGATTAACTCATAGACCAGAATCGTCGTCCGATACCACCGATCTTATACACTAATTTCTTACTCTAACATTCCGTCTCATAGTCAGTAACATTAAATACATCCAAGTTTAGGCAGCCTTAGCTATCGTCTTCCGGTTTCCCATTCCAGATATCAATACCGTATCGTGTCAACTGCGGTCAGTCATTCACAGCGTGTAGGTATTACGTGTGTAAATATATTCGTATCGGTTCTCAGCTCGACAAATATTGCGGAAAAAAAGTTGCGCGAATTTTCCTGCTCAAAGTAAGCTTAGTCTTAATTCTTGGCTGTTTGATAGTCGGAGGAAGATTAAGTAATACTTGATTTTCTCGTCTTCTCGAACGTTCTGATTCCAAAATTTCATCATGTGAGAAGGAGTGCGGAAAGCGAGTATAAATCAACCCAAAACGTCGAGGACCTTGGCGTAGGACGTGGTCGAATAAAAGTGGAAGGGTAAATAGCCGAATAAAGTCGAAAGTTTTCTTTGTGCGACGTCATTGATTCTCTGGATTGAAACTTTTTGAACCAGTCCGTTCTACATGACTAGAATTTACGACACTATGCATCGCAACGGCGGACTCGCTGGACAATAAGACTCCACATATATGCTGGCGTGACTATGGGGGTGCTGGATTTAGTAAACTAGGGTTAAACTGCGGTGTATTAACCTCGATTAACTTTAATTAAAAGAAATTAACGAACACCCGGTATGTGTCCCCCTGCAGTTACGAAAAAATTACGTTAAAGCCGATTCATGGGAACGTGAGTACTATAAAAGAGGAATAATCTTGACGGACGTACGCTCTTGTTAATATACACACGTTAAGAAAAAATATTCTCATATGGATTAATTAGATCAAGGATTCACACATGCTTTTCATATTTTATTTCATACGACTATTATATGAACGACAGTTTAGGAGCTCGTAATAACAATTGTTACTGTGAGCCACAGTGACATACATCCGCGATAGATAACATGTTGTTTAGTTTCGTATGATCTGTATGTCCTTTTTTTTTCTTTGCTGAATACCAGTCGTTTGTATAGTACTCGCATAATTGAATTCTACGGAATTTCTAGTTGTATTGACGTCACCGAATGATTCCCGACTTAATCACATGAATGGCAATGAGTGAGTCAACCTGACTCACTTGTAGAGAAAGGACTTGACCATGTCAAGTTTCTCCGCGGGCAAATGTGTTGCGGTGAGAGAACGCGCGTTGCTCACTGTATAACGTGTTTCGAATGAATTATATCTCGATGTATACCTCTACCTGCACGTGACGCATCTTTAAAAGGACAATCTTGACACGTAGGTGTTTTTTTTAAATATCCTCTACGAATTCGATAATTACTATAAACGCTATAATCATACTGACAGGTTCTAGAATCTAGTCAGAGTTTCGAGAACTCACTCCGCGTTGTTTTGGCTTTGACATAAAACCTGCCTATAGATCGTGGCGATGAAATTCTTCCCTAATTAGTCATTCCTGTTAGAACAGTTGTTCAGTTATTCTGAAAACAAGCATCGAACCGCGTGAATTGAACTTCAAGTTTAAGTCGCTACCCGTCTACACAAGGTGTTTAGTAATTGACTAACAAGAGAGCTTGAAGGGAATTGTAAATAGACATTTGTAACAGAATTTGTTCGAATTTTAACTCGTAATTGAAATTAATTATGCACGGTATGTGCCTAACCATTCCGCGGGTCTTTGTGATCATGAACTGGCTGAGACCTATCATCTTCTCACAGTAATTTCTGCCCCCCGTTAGAATTTGAAACGAATGCACAAGTGCGCCGCGTTAAATGTGTTGGTCTTACCTTTTTTACTTCAAAATATATGGTATAACCCTTTGCCTCCTCTTCTTTTTCTTATTTCTACGGGTTATAATGTGGTCCTCAGCTGTCGAGAGAGCGTTACTAACAGTTTGCCGTCATTATCTCCTCCCTGTTTAGAATTTCACTCTTCATTCACTCGTAATAATTGAACTATAATTTTTACACCACCGACTCGGCGTTCGTAAATTTTAATTAATTATATCGTGTTTCACGTTACCATTTATATTTTTTAAACTCAATTCCCCGATGAAATGAAAAGCTTTTTAGTTTTCTTCAGTTTCGTTGATAGTTTTCCAGAATTAATTATTAAGGTATAAGTCGGCAACTTGAGTTGCAAAGCTCAGGGTTTCATGTCAGCGTGTGATAAGGTTTGAAATTTGTTTCAGGCGTTGATGTCACTTTGTTGAACATATTTTGTCCTTTTTTTCTTCTCAAATAAACTAATCCGCCTAGTGGCAAATCGTCACGACAATATCGCGCAGGCCTTGATCTATGATTATATAATTCGCGATAATGTTTGACACTGGGATGGTCTGACACTCGATTACGAATACTCTAACTTCTGAACTTGTCGAACTTTGAACATTTTTTCACACCTTGAAGTGACCGCTTCAAGTGTCACCAAAAGACTGCTTAGTGCTTACCATGCATTCTGTAAACTATGAGTTCCTCCGTATACTGCGGAGTGGGAGGCCCAGATGACAAATGCTCTCCACACATAGGTGCAGTGTAGATGTATTGTACGGTAAAACACAATCTAGACTACGTCCGTTCTTGTTGTATAAAAATTGTGACAGTTTTATTATTCGACAGCATTAGCTTGGTCTGCTTTATTAAAGAGACAGAGAAGAAAAACTATAGGCTGGGTAGGGTTCAGGGATTGCAGAGATTAAAACGACAGGTGTAATTTTCCACGGCGTGTCAAATGGTTATTAAAGAAATTTGAATTTGAATGAACGAACGTTTTTTTTTATTTTAGTTTTTTTAGATAAGGCTGACGTAAGCTGTGGTAGCAAGATTGTGTCATTTATGTTCGTGTACATCCACGAGGCTTTAAAGTTTCCTAATTTCCCTTCGGTCTTCGTCCTAACGAATACAGAGTGCCCTGTTTGAAATATAGAAAAATTTCATTTGTAAAACAAAGCCGTATCAACCCATCAGGTTGAAACGGAATATGAAATTCACTATTCCTTTTGGTCCTACGTAATATCTATATTGTATGCTAATGGAGGATTATTGTTCGACTTTTGGTCATTGAATTAATCGATCTGAAACAGAGACGGAAATAAGTCTATATGTCTGTACTCGGAAATGTAAATTCGACGGGTAAATTCGTTGAAAAATTCGCCCGGTTCTTAAAATTAGATCAATTGTAGAGCCAATAAAAGTGAAAGATAATTCTCTCTCACGTAGCGGGTAATTGTCCAATTGTCGAATTAGCTACAATTATCAAATTCTAAGGGTAGGGGTTGTAATTCGACTCTTAGTTTCTAATTGGCTAATTAATTAGCCGTAAATCGTATACAGCCACTCTTTTAATTTCTAGATCCGGTTGGTTCTTTCTTTATCACGACGGTCACGTGTCGGTTTGAATTGTTCCCAACGCGGTTAAAGCTGCAGCTAAGCTCAATTCTCACTCAAAATATGCAGTTTTATTGGAAGGAAATCGACCAGCCAATTCGACGATAAACTCTTAGCGAAATCCGATATGTTCCATTCTGGATACGCGTTATAGTTTCTCCCCTCACGTTCACCTAACGAAATGTAATTATTTTTAAAAAGGATGTAGGGACATGTCAACCCACATCCAAGCACGTCGCAAACCCGGCCTCATGCCAGGGACCGGGTAAACCATTTAAAAACAACGTGGGTATAATGATAACGTAACTCGTTGCTGCAGTTACGCCAACGCTAAAGTTCAACAATTCCGTTTTAACTAAACTTTACTTCTAACTAACTAGCTGTAAGCTTTATGCACAGATTTTACGCTTTTACGCGCGAATTTTTCACTCCCATTATTGCCGTAATCTTATCTCAGCTTCTAGTTAACTTTGACTTCACTAACTCAAGGCACTCTCGCACATCTCTGTCCCGGTGCTTTTTACTACATCGCCAGCCTCTCATTCCTACACATATTTCTACTCGAGATCCTCTTGAACAGAGCAGAGATGCTGAGACGCTTTTTAAGGGTACACACGCATCCGGATGCATGGCTAATCCCACGTACGTGTATAATTATTAATTGCATATACGTATCGCTTTCGCCACTGTCTTTACCGAGGCTGAAAACCTCGCCTCGCCATTATGGAGCCAAGCGGTTTTTTGAAATGAAAATTTCACTCCCATAAATGGATTATTTTTTGCCTGCTTCCACTTCAAAGCCAACGATCATATACTCGAGAATCTGCTAGGGTCAGATAAAGGATTTGATGAAGTCGATTTATTGCTCAATATTTCTACTCATGTGAAGAGGAAACGTGTATTTTTAACAAGCGAGCTAATTATTTGACCCAAGTATACATTCAGCAGAAATAAAGCTTCGTTTACTCCATATTCATATTCTCATTCACGTTGTTTGGCAACCTGATTTCAATGCTCAAATACGAGGATTTCGCGGAATCATATATTGTGCAAATTAACGACTTGATATTCATTTATATCAAATCTGTGTCGATCGGTAAATTAGAATTGAGAAATCCCTAAATGTGAATCACTATATGAGCTGGCATTGAATTTTTAATGAATCAGTATATATCTGGCGGAAATAGCATCCGTTCAGTAAATGAGAAATTATTTTTTCTCTCAGTAAAGTAAATTTAGTGTAAAGCTGGGGGGTGTTTGCTTGTTTTTTAAGGCACCGTGAGACAGCAGGAAGAGGTGCTTTCATTATTCTTTATTTTTATCGTTTCGGGTTCTATCTTCCATCGCATATTTTCACTCATGCTTTTCCTGCTTGCACGAGTCACGGCTGGATCTAATTGTTCGAATTTCAGGGGCAGCCGAGCGCCATATGTATCTGTATATTTCTCTTTGGCCACAAGGGTGAAATCCCAAACCAAATAATGATTATAAAGATTTCAACATATGCGCTGGTATTTCCCCTTGTTCATGTCACATGCGAGTGGTTCTTTTTTTGTTTTTCACTTATTTTTGTCTGGTAATGAATATTTTTAGAAACTCCATACATACATATACAATTTAGCGGAAGGGATAACGTACCTATACCTACACCGATCCCTCTTGATCCATTAAATTTCATATAAACTAAAAATTTTGCCGATTTTCATTTTCTTCCTCAATAAAAACTGATAGCTGCACTTGAACACGTAGTCATCGGCCGATGATTCGGATTTGAAATTTAAATACTTACATTCTCCGAGTGACTGTGAGCGCTATGAGTTTCCTTCAATGTCGTAAAAAACAGAAACAGAAATGTTCGGAAATATATTCACGGGAATAATTATATTTCATAGAATTCATAACTATGTATGTATACGGATTTTGTACTGGATATTGGTAAATGATTTCCCTCGCGGTTATTATGTGTTGAAAATTCAATGTACAGACATTTCCTGCTGTAGATACGATCCTTGGAATGATTGCGGTGCATTATACGACTCATTACTTCCATTATGGTTTGTAATATATTAATCTGTTATATGCGCGTGGAGAAATAGGATTCAATCGTTGCGACGAAGCTCGGAATGATTCAAGTTGTAAGAAATAAATATTTTACCACATTGCTTTCCAGTTTATCCTTTCCTTTGTTTTATTTATGGATCCGAATTGATCCTGGAATGAATAACTTAATGAAACAGACAGGAAGTAAGACATGGGGAAAACAGAAAGAACTATCGCGATACCATTTTTCTCAGATACTTAAAACTACTCCAAGCCGATTAATGGAACGGTTTTATTCTAGCTTTACGGTTCGTAGTCCAAGGATCATCGTGGTGGGTTTGCTCGCCGCAAAATTCTTCCATATTCTTTGCAAGAGAATTTTTTGATGAGATTTATACTCGCGGAATGATGAGCACAGATATCGCACACAAACGAACAACGTAATCTTTGGTACACACATACAAATTTCCGTGTTATATTTTACTGATACTCGCAGTTTATCGTGTTTGTAAAAAAAAAAAAGAAAAAAAAAATGGGTTTTCAAACATCAGGAAAATACATTTCCGTCTTTTTAGTAATTTTGTGAAGAAAAAAAAAAGCGACTTACACTATCTCTATTCCTCAGCAGTTCGCATAATCATAATCGCGTAATAAAGTTGTTTACAATGCGAGCTGAAAATTTTTACTGGGTTCCGTTCGCGGGTGGCGAGAAAAATTCGTTTTCTGATCTTGTGGGGCGAAAAAATTTCGTCTAAAAATGGAAAACAAGTTAGTATAAGGGTAAAAACGTTAACGGTGAAAGATAGTCGAGAAGTTAAGTATCGTGTTCGTTGAAGCTTACAGCGCTTTCGATCAACGTATGGCGATTAATTACCGCGAGCAATTTGTACGACGAGGAAAAACCAAATAAGACGATAAGATCATTTCTGTGCAAGCTGATTAGAAATCAAGTTGCGTTTATTAGAATTCTTCAGCGTCGAATTGATGGGATTTTGTAGGTTTTATAAACGAAGTTTTCCAGTTGAAGAAAAATATGAAATAAAATAAAATTTCAACCATAGCATCTGTTAGATAGGATATAGTTATGGACGTTAAATTTGAATAATTTTCGAATAAATTGTTCCCCCGATTAAGGGAGTATAACAATTGTGAGGAGTAATCACCTGATAATAAATTCATAATCAAAGGAATTGTTTGGAATACGAAAGTTGCTGAAATCTGTTGAATATTCATCATCAATCTCGAAAAGCTTTTAAATTCAAGACTGTAGATCCGAGTCACAAAACTCGGAACTCGAACCTGAGGACTAGATCAGAGATCTTGAAAGTTGGGGTGGATTCCAAGTCGTTGGCTTTCGGAGCGGGTAGCAATGACGCCATCAATTTCGTCCGCTCAACTTACGCCTTGACAGTTACTCGGATTGCTTTGAGCTCGAGAATAGCGGACATTCGAAATTAATCCATTAATATACCTCAAAAGGAGTAAGTGCACGAGTCTTTCAATTGTATAATGACGGATTCTCATAACAAAAAACAAGAAAAAAAAAAAGAAACTTCGAACTATCGCTTTAAAAATTGTTCGTAGAATACCTAGTTAAATTGATTTGCGCAGCTAATAAACTTTGACACATCACACGTGTGCCTATCAAAGATATTTGTTTCTTAATTATTTATCATCACGTCAACACCGTCTCATGACTATACCTATAATCGCGTGTTTACGTATGTACCATCAAACGCGTCGAGCTTTCGCACGAACGCCTAATTTTAGAACTTCTTGTACAGCGTTACTATTTGCTGGCTGCCTGCTGACAGGCGCGACGTCTACTGAAAGCTCGATTAGCTTTAGGATTAGGCATTGCTGCGTTTTCAATGCTGTTGAATTTCAATTCCCCAAAGATTAAACTATTGGTGTTAGAAATCGAATCTTTTTACATCAGAGTCGTGGAATTGGTGAAATTTAACTCTTCTTTTAAGTATTTCGCGACGAGTAAGCAACCTTGTCCCGATGTTGGAACTTCCAGCGATGTTTTATCGTCAGTTAGCGATTAATGCTCGCGTTCAATCTTCTCTCTATTTTTAGGGGAACTCTGATATATCGGAAAATATGTGTTTCACCGAAGCGAACGGCATGGCGAATGGCAGAGTCAAGTACCTAATAATATCATATAATTTTCTTTGCTAACGCATCGGATTGCGCCTTGGATCGAGTCTAGGTGGTAGTTGCCTGCAATTAATTCCGATCAAAGCGGAACTGGCAGTGCTTCTTATTCTCAAAGCAAATCAGCGCGTAGACCTTGTCACTTACAGTTACGGTGTAGCAAAGCTACAGTTTAATCACCTCAATGAAAGTGTCGCGTGGGGGGAATTCATTAGACGTCAATCCCCACTGCTAATAATAATTACCAGACTTCCTTGAAGAATGAAGAGTTCATTGTTTGATTGAGAAGAAGAAGAAGAAGAAGAAGAAAAGGAACAAAAAGTGAAAGAACGAGAAGATCTGGCACAAATAGTCTGTTTATTTGATCCTGAAATAAAACTGCACGGATGTTTATGCTGTAGTTAAAAATTGATGAAAAATAATGAAATTAAGACGAGAAGAGGCTTAAGGAAATTATCGCGAATCTTTTCTTAATAAATGTTAGTTGATCTCGTTAAATGATTCCTGTACGATGATGAAAGTGATTACTCTTCTTTGTGTTTGGTGAAATTCGTTTATTTATTTTTATTTGTTTCTTTTTTCAACAAGATTTATTTACTCGCCCGGAAGTTACCCGAGCAAATTGTTTTTTGTAGCTTCATTTCCTGCTGGCCTGCTACCCTGCTTTTTGATTTTCCCGTCTTTCGTAGTTTCGGTATACCGTAGGTATATAGGTATACCTACACACCTACGCAGGCGCAGATCTTCTCACGTTTCGGAGTACCAAGCACATCTGTAAAACTCCGAACTCGAGGTATCAGTTGGCTCTCAGAGCTTGACGAGGCGAGACCCGGTGAAAGTGATTCGCATAAAATTCCCCAAAAATCACGTGCGTTTTTTTCACTCGTTTTGAAAATTTCCAGCTATTCACTTCCGCGCTTTTTCTATTCTCTTTCTGAAATTTCGTAACAAGACCATATGACAATAATTTATCTCATCGGGTTTTAATCTTCTTTCGAATCATTTTTCACCTACGAATTATAAGATTTTTTCACAAGCTAATTGACCAATTTCAATTATACGTAAATGACATTAAATCATAACTATCGAATAAACTTTTAGTTCTAACAAAATTCACAGTCAATTGTTTACATATACGTACGTATTTGTAGTACATTGACGTATATGATGGGATTTTCTTTTCTTTCATTCATTCTTTTGGTACAGATTGACCCAACGATCCGTTCAAACGCGTAAAAACGAATCCTACTCGAAGAAAAATAAATGAAGAGTAAATCGTAGAAATTTATACAAATTGAGTTGGGCATCTGTCAAAAAAAAAAAAAAGAAAACTATGATGGAAGCGAAGGATATATTGATGTAAAGATTTTTTTCGGACCTGTTGCAATGTTTTTTCAATTCATACTGAATAACTCCTTTTGCCTCGAGATTACTAAATAGTTTAATCGAGTTTCTTCAATGTTACGACGACTATGCCATATTTTATGAAAAGAAGCTCCATTTGAAATGAAATTGTGAAATTTTTCACAAAGAAATCGCACCAATGATCGGCAATCCCCTGAATAATTGATCACTTCATATATTATATACGTGCTTACATATACTGTACCTGTATGTATAAATAAAATCTCTAAAAAGGTTAACCAACATTCATTCTGTGATTGAAAAACTAGATGAGCATGGATCGAACTTAGAAGATGAAAGTTTAAAAAACAAAAAACAAAAAAAATACCAAAAAAATTCAGTTTAAGTTTAAGTTCCGAAGTTTTGACTCGCGGGAAACGTTCAACATGTGTTGTAATCGTTACTGGTGATTGAGAAAATATACACAGAAATTCAAGGTAACCCTAAGACGTTGTTATTCCCCATATATATGTATATATATATATTTTTTTTATTCAACCGGAAGTGGTTACATCCCCCATACTCATTTGTTATATTCCGATAATTTCCAAGCTTCGATTAGATTTTCAAAAAAGATCTTTCAAAAAACTATAATATCTGGTATGTACAAGCGTAGCGGTATACAACATACGAATAGCTAACGTAAGTTCGTGCAATAAACTTCCCATGCCGCAAGACGTCCGGTAGACGATGACAGCTTCGGTCACGTGACCATTTGTGTTTATCTTTTGAAAAAATAAGGAGAAAAAAAGAAAAAAGAAAAAATGAAAATGTATATAACAACCACAAAGTTGACGCACATCCTTCTCTGCACGTTCAACCTGCGTCAGAAATTTATCTAGTTCTTTAGATTGTGTTTCATTCTTGGTATACAAGATCGGAACTTGTTTACATAGAAGGGTGTACAACCCCGTACGAGTTACAAGGGTGAAAAGGGTCTAGAATCTAGTTACAGAGTTCGGGGTGTCATTGAACATTTTTTTTCTTCCCACTTTTAAATGTATGGATTTTGAAGATTAGCAAAAAAAAATCGATGATTCCTCAACGTTTATGTATAACAATGAGACAATAACAGGTGGAAAAAATAAACACAAAAAAAAAACTATGGGATGAAAAAGACGAGGGATGAAGAAAGAAAGAAGGAAAAAAAAATTATCCTACCGGGGAAAACAATTTTTAAGAAAAGACACATACTTTCACACGTGCGTCAGACCAATAAGATCCTCCTCCCGTATCTCTCCCGTGTATTTGTTTGACCAGTGATACGCTCGAAAATTTTTAAACATTTACTCTCAACCGAAAAAGTTTATTTTTTCTGGTCAAAAATAGGTTTTGTGAGTGGTGGGTCATTGCGCAATAGTACCGCCGTTTCTTTGCTGTTTCAGAAAGAACAAAAAAAAAAATTTGAATTTTTATTGTTTTTTTTTTTGTTTTCTTGTTCCAAGGGAACAAAAACTTGTTGTGCAGAATCAAAGTGTGTTGAACTCGTATCTAAGGTATACCTACTTCATCACAAAGTACGTATATGTATTATGTATCTACGTATGTGTGGATGTACAGAAGATTCCCTCCCACGAATACGTTTCTTCTCCGATCTTCTCTTTCCATCTTATTTACTCGAGAAAAACTTAGTATAGAATATTTTCTTCTTTTTTTTTTGTTCACGGTATAGTTTTTGCCCGGAAGGACTTGTTACGTTATTTTCATAAATGAAAAAAAAAAAAAAAATAGCAGAAAGAAACTTTTTGCCCTGCAGCTGCTTACGTCATATTATTTCTATTCGCGAAAATAATTTATGATCGCTTACTTATTTCTTATTTTTCTTCTAATTTCCAAAAGCACGTTACAACTTTTTGCATATCACGATGTGTAGTTGTCAAATTTTTTGAAAATCATACTTCTAATTGCACAGCCATATGGGTACCTGTGAGATTTACAATCGGTCACAATATCTACTGAGCATGCATCACTTGATTTTGTAACAAGCTTCGATATTCTAGGAAAAATGATCATAAATCAGATTGTTTGAACTATTTTTATTGCTGTTTCTTTCATTGTTCAGGTTTTTCACGTATACATAGACGTTCGTAGACACTTGTACACAAGAGAGAAAAGTTTATGTATAGTTTACATAGCCGCTCTCTTGTTTGTTCTTTAATTAGTCTATCATATATAATCGAAGCTTATCAATAATCCGTGATAATATCTTATCGCCAGAGTTTGAAAAACCTTTTTATTAAAACACTTTTTTACTTTCATTTTTATACTTATTTTCATTTTCTTTTTTCTCACACCCCTTCCACATCAAAACTTTATTAAGTTGGTCCAGATAGAATATAATAACTCTATACCCACTGGAAGTCACGTATTGAGAAAACTATAAGAGAATATAGCCCCATCGGGCCGGAACGGTTGAAATTGAAGCGATATAAAACTAGGAATCCATATTACAGACATATGAACACTCAGAAGTTGAATCTTATCACTTACGTACATATACACAAGTTCGGTAACAAAATAGAATTTTTTTTGCGCCCTAGGTAGGTACGGTAATAAAAGCATTGAAACATACATCATGGGGGATGAAAGATGCGAAGGTATTACTTTGCGAATTCACATTACAGCAGAAATTTCGCCAATGCTCTTTGTAGATGATACACGAATTAGAAAGAAAAAAAATGTGTTATTAGGCGAATTGGATCAGTTCGATTTTTCGTTGGATCACATCATAAGTCCAATATGTTCCAAGAAATATAAAAATAAAAGTAAAAAAAAGGTGTGGGGCGACTTGAATTCCTTAACTCTATCCGCATATTTCCGTTTAGTCATTTAGTTTGCGGTTACGTGGGCTTGTTAACCCGACTACGTAATACGCAGATTTCGAAAAGAGAAGCCGAACTCCGCCAAGGTAGTACGCGGTTAAATAAACGAATTTTGCTCACACTGGAACATCGCATGTCTATACAGATTCAGACAGTCGGCTCTAAGATTTGGAACTCTTTTTCGCGTTCTTTTCGTCTTCATTTTTCCCTTTTTTTTCTCATATAACGGGTGACTTATCGCGAAGTATTTCTCGCCTCCCTAGCCCTGGTAGTATGAACGATCCTTCTGGTCGCGGGGCATTCCAATTCCGACGTCTTTGTTTATAAGATGGTTTAAATTGGTGCAGTATATTTTCTAGGGATAACAGTGATAAATCGTGAGAGGGGAGCTACTGACATGTTCGTCAAAAATAAGGAGGTTCTCGGAATTCTACGGATATGTATACAGGTGGAATACTCCCACTCAATCCCCTGAGTGGCAATTTTTTTTCTTCTTCTTTTCTATAAATTCTTAGCTCTTAGAAACCCTCTCAGCAGTCCGATCTAATGTAGAAAGATTTTTTCGTAAAATATCCAAGGATTTCTTTCCTTCCTCCATTTTCTTCTTTTTTCTTTTTTTCTTCTTCTCTCTACCGTTCAATATATATTTTCGTTTTTTTTTCCTTTCATTCGGCTATGGAACTGCCAGTAGAACCACCAAATGACTATACTAGCCACCCTGTACGCTGATGAACGTTAAATTTTAATTATCTCTCTCAGAATTAATGCCAGCCACCGTGTTATGGCAATAATAACGTTCTGCTATACACGAACCACTGCAAACTACGTAATTAAACACTTTACGTTGCTGCACGAAGTACTGTGCCAGTGATACGTGGGTGTACCGAGTTACATCATTATGAATAAATTTTGAATTGTAAAATAAGGCATTATCACGAGGTTGGAATAATTTTTGTAAAATTAGTTCTATTTTTTATCTTGACTCATTTTTGATGATAAAAAAATTCTTTCATGTCCGCGAAGAGACGTGACAACGTGAGAGACAAAGATTAGGTATACTGTTTAATTATTTCACCCTCCTTCTCATTATCGTCGAATATAACGACGAAGACAATAAACATTCGGAATACTACGGCAGTAAAAAAGTATGTATCGCAAAAATATGAAGATAATGTTTATAGGTATAAATTATTTGCACAGATGCTGGAGTACTGGATGGGCAACAATGCCTCATGGGCAAATACCACTGAGCATGAAATCGAAGAAGTCTTGGAGGATCCTTCGTCGGCTGTACTTTTCTCAAACTACCCTCCTTCACTTTTATATTTTGCTGCTGGATGCTGCGTGCTATTTATGCTCATTGGGATCCCGGGGAATCTGATTACCGTAGCAGCCCTATTTCGTACGAAAAAAGTGAGTTTGACAAAATTATCAATCTTCCTGTTACATATACGTATTATTATATTAAGGTTCGAAGTTTCAAAGGCGAGATGAAAATATCTGATCCTCTGTCCTCCTCACTAGTTTACAATTTATTAGTCCTCGTCGTTAAAACAACCGCGATGTACCTAAAACTTGTAAAATTTCTTTGGCTGTGAGTTAATGAATTAAATCCCACATTCGGCTTCTTCGGATCGGTTTATTTAATGGATTAAATTTCATAATTTTCATTCGCACAGGGAATACCGACGTTAATTAAACTTTGGCTTAGAACTTTAACCCTTTACCAAGTTTCTCTAACATTATCAATTTATTACCGGTCCTCCGTGCGGGATATCTACATACATAAATAATAAATATCATTCCAGCTATAAGATATCTGGCCCCCCGTGAAAACTGAATCTGAATATGTATGAAACACACAAATTTTTGCCATAAGAGAAAAAAGGCGGAAAAGTGCTCATATAGTATCGGGACATTCCTTCAATCCCCCCCGACTTACCCTTATGCTTCATAAAGAGGACCACGATCCCATACAGAAAATTATCCTACCCTGATGAATAATTCTGCAATTAATAATTGAACGGCGTTGGGGCAGGATCGGTAGGATCGGTGCCATCTCCGCAATATATCATCAGCATATGATAACAGAATTGGGCGGAATTGTAGTCAAGTATCTACAGGTATACGCGAGGGGTGAGAAGTGGTATATGTACGGCGTAATCAGAATTATGTAAACTAGTGTTGAGAACGAATTTAATGAATTCATGATCAGATGGGATTCAGTCTAGTTTGGCTCTGGGGTGGGTATATCTCTGTCGCGGAATCGTAATCGGAGTACATTATAGCGCGGTAATTGTTAACAATTACGGAGAAAACCAAGCAGGCAGACTGCAGGCAGGTAGGTAGGTGGATATATTTGTCAGGCAATTAATTTTGGTCTCGTAATTTGAGTTATATGGGGCTGAAAGCGTCGTCTGAATGCGAAATTATGGGCCAACCCTCGCCTCGGTTCATTGGGGGAAGGTATTATATTAATATATGCCCAGTTATCTAGATATAGCTTGTACGAGGGGTCAATTTCCCGCTGACGCCCATTAACCCTGAATACGTCAATAACGAAAAAATTTTTCATCTCTTTCGCGGATAGATGCGAAGGGGGAAAACCTCACGTACATTTTTTTTTCTCAAGTAGAGGTATAGAGTATTGAGGGGGCTGAATTGAAGTTCCACATTTTTTAAGTTCAAAGCGGTCTAAATTCAGGTTTAGAATTTTCAGAAACTTCGAAGTTCGGTTCATTAAAGCTCTGAAAGTCTAGACCCTCGAAAGGCCAAAAGTTCGAAAATTTTGGTAGATTTTTACGGATGTGAAAACAGGAAATAGTTCATTCTAACCGAGACCCTCTTTACGGAAACCCATTCTATCTAATTCAATCGATAACTTCGATGTCATAAATAATAATTGATGGGATCGTGAAACTTTTTTTTTCCCGAAAAGTACATCTCAAGACGATTGATTTGACCACTAATTGATTTCATTACGATTAATACAGCTCGAGTTATCAAACACTGAACGAATACATGCGTGAATTTAAAGTTTCGGAGGTTTGGCTTTCCGGGTTTTTAACTCGCGGGATTTTTAACCTCTGGTGTTTTTCGTTTCAAAGTTTTTTTAAATCAGCTGTATAGATTTTCGAGAAAATGCCCTTTCTCAAAGCAGTGACTCGCAATTCTTAGTGTTCAGAATTTTTAGAGCTCAAAATGATTAATTTCTTTCTTCTTCAAGTGAGGCGAAATTTAGCGACGTATACGCGATCGTGTCATATTCTATTCACGTATGAATGAATCGGAAATATGGAATATAATAATATGATATATAATATATAATATTATGTCGTATGATGTACCTATGTATTATGCAATGTATAACTATGTACGATATTTATATAGAGATATATTTGTGTATTTTATGTATAATGGTCGCATATCTTGAAATTCGCATCTATATATCTATATATTTATGTACACATATGATATATAGCTATGTTCTGCTACATTATTCAAAAGTATAGATTTATTCAAACAAGTTTTCCCTAGCTATCGCCTTTTTGCTGCAATGTGTCGAAGGCATTAAAAGTTAATGGTCGCACTAAAATATATATCTACCAATGCCATCCGGTATGGTAGGATTTAGTTTCTAGACGACCCGATGCTTACGGACCGTAAAAAAGGGTCGCTTCCGTTAGTTCGCATCATTAGCAATTAATTGGCCGAGTAATGAGTGGAAAATTAATTCTAACAGATCGCACTTAAGTAAGTGCTAAACCGTCTTCTATAACTCAAACCATTTAATATATTCTCTTCTACTTCTTTAGCCAATTTCATAATTTATCATCACTGCGTGGTTTCAACCCTGGTATACGGACATTTTTTCTTTACAAAATACCCTTCTGATACTCCCAACCTTATGTATCAACCCTTGGTTCTAATTTGACCGAATTTACCTTTCGGATCGGCTGATCGAGTTTCCTCAATTTCGAATAGCGTTAATTCAGTTTCCTCTCGGTCTAATCGTAAGAGCGAAGTTCAGATCGTAAAGTTCCGACGCATATGCCAAGTGTAATAAATTCGCAATCGACAAGTGGAAATGCAATTTCTCGCATTGCAGTTTTAGAGAAGGAATTTGTATATTTTGCTGTTAGTGTGGTTCTCGCTTGAATTAATCACTCTAATCTTCTGACCATCTCGTTTTCTTACCGTAGTTTTTTTTACTTCATTACCAAACGACGCTCTTAGCGTCTGCTCAATGTAGAGTTTCGGCTAAAAGTACCCCAGATTTATCGGAGTTAATTCTACCTCCGTAAACAGTAAGCGAAGAGCTTTACGAACAGATTTCACGTTTCCTCGTCATGCGTTCTCGAGTATGAAAAAAAAAGGAAAAATTAAAAAAAGAAAGAAAAAGAAAAAGCCTATGCTTGCTATTTAAACGTAGCAAGCGACATTTCCGGCTAATTTACCCCTCGCCATAATTGACCCCTCAAGGGACACATTCGTGAAGATAACTCCGTTGGAATGGTCTTGGCTTTGGGGTGTGCCAGTAATTTGATTTTTCAGTTGATTATTTTTTTCTAATTTTGCGCCTGAAAATGTGTGACGCGAATTGGTGATTAGTGCTAACGAACTTCCATAACGAGAATCGTTTTAAGAGAAAGAAATTGTAACGTAGAATAGCGACAGTGTTTTGAAAACCGTGACTTCGCCAATATTATATTTCCAGGCTTTAATGAGTAAATTTGCCTCTGCTAATTAGTCGCTCGACTGTTTTCATCAAATTTTCATCAAACTGAAAGCGATTAATTTATTATTAATTAAATTATTTTTAGAGAATAACGTCAGAGTTTACGGTTCCGTAATTATCTACAGAGAAGTTCTAGACTTCCGACTAAAAATTTTAATTATAAAAATCGATATCAATTTATTGTCAACGAATCAACGAAAATGGAAACAGAATAACGGCCGGGTTTTCTTTCTTTTTTTTTTTTTCTTCATCCTGATTATATTCATGACATTGGTGTTTTAAAATCGAACCTATCCTGTACACGACTAACTTCCTAACGCGGGAAAAACTCAATTAACTTAAAGACCCCAGGTGGTAGTAACATTTTCGCAAACTTTACGTGCCTTAATATCGTGGTTTAAATGCATTGCACCGCTGAATACGAACTGCATTGTTCCAAATCGTAGAATTTCATCTCCAGTTTCGCAATTTTTTTTGTCTATACTGAATTATATTTTTTCCCCGCATACGATCCGCGATCTAGCCTCACTTGAGTAAAGCATCGTGATCGTAACTCTACGTGCTTAATATCAATCTCTACCAATTCATTTAACGATCGGTCGAAATCGACTGCCAAATAACATCCCGAGCTTTAAACTCGAGCGAATGAAAAATATGTGGAAATTTTTCAGCGTATAGGTAATATTGACTAGTTCATATCTCGAACTTATCTCTTTATCATGTTATTATTCATTGAACTGCATGCATCTTCCGTTTATCGTTTCTCATTAGTTTACAACCAATAATGGTAAAAGCATCGATGATTCTTGTTCTCTCTTTCGGGAATTCATAAATTTCAATTCCAAGCTAAAGCCCTCCTTTTTGTTTTGACTTCTTCGAGTTATAAAGAAGGGTCGAACGGTCTAGGGATCGAGGGTTAAGGGGTTGTTTAAGGGGTTTGAGAAACAGGCCAAAGTAAAACACAGCTATTATCATTTCTCGGGTTTTCGATGCCAACGGCGCCACGCCTTTTAGTATATCTAGGTATATATGCGTGTATTGTAAATAAATACACATGTATGTGTATAACATTTCCATGTGTATACCCAAGCCGAGTAATTCTTTTCCTGGTTTTATTCCTCCGTTAGCTTTATTCCGTTCTTCGCTCTTCCTAACCGATAAACGATTTAAACCGTCTTGGAGCGTATATAGGATTTTATTCACACAGATTTTATCCGAACTTTATAGCGTTCTTCTATTTTATAATCCTACTAACCGTTTAACCGTGGGTATATCGATCAGCCCACTTTCCGTATATGTTTCATCGATTATACTCAAAACTGTAGAGAGCAAATTTAGCAAATTGGTATATTTATTGTCGGTCGTTGACAGGGGCTTGTCCCGGTTCGTTTACCCTCAGATAAATAGAGCGAATAAGAAACGTACATTATAGGGTCAGTTCAATCGTCCAAATCGTTTCTATCGTCTTTAGCTATAGTGCGTGACGATATCGATCATATGATCGGTAAATCATAATGAAACAAGAAATAAACAACTCCATTATAACGAGGTTTAGCAAAATTTATTAGCTACGCTCTTACGCGTGTGGAACGAAGCCACTCGAATCAACTGAATTCATTTTAAACTTTACTCTGCGGTGATGGATAAAAATGAACAAAAATTATAATGAAAAATAAAAAGCGAAAAACTCCCTCAATTTTTGCACCTCTCACGTTTGCTTAATCCGTTCGCCTCAGCTTCGCCAATATATCACTCGACCTCTCTCGCACCGTAGGTACCGATAGCTATAAGTACGTCGGTCGTATGTATTATTTTTAAATCCTTTGAAAGTAAGTATGTATCGTTAATGTTAAAACGAGTGAAAAAAAAGAAGATATATATAAAGGGGAGCTGAAATAGAAGGAAATGAAAAAACCTGATCGTCAATGAAATTTATTTCATTCGCGTATACTCTGCAGAGGTGTTGAAAATTTCCCAGCTTCGAATGAGGAATACAAAAGATAGGAAATCTGCAGGGGACTCGAGATAAACCGTTGCTTTGATACCTTGGATTTTATTGCGATGAAAAATCGTCTTCTTTTCTACCAGATCCTGTTATAGTACCTATTCCGAATAATTCAGATGTAAAAGCCGGGGTGTCAGAAGACGGGAAGTGTATTTGACGTGATTTCACGTGTTCACGAGCTTGTACCCGCATACCCGATACGTGTATTACATTAGATATACCTATGCATGTATACGGTTTGATTTTACGTGTGGTTGGATCGTGGCGCTGTGTCGTTTCTATTGGTATTCACTGCACGAAACGTTTTGCTCGTGTTTATCGCTTCAGTGCTGATCTTTTTGCGTAAATATCGCTTGGATAAGCAACTCGGTTATATTATTTGGGGGAAAGTCGGATAAAGGGAAGCGGAAATGAAAAGTAAAACAAAAAAATAAATAAATAAAAACAAAATATATGAAAGAAAAAATTAACGAATCTAAAAAAAAAAAAAAAAAACGTAAAAACGATGAGAGAAGAAGAGAAAAATTGCACGACAGCATTAATATTAGGCCGTCATAGAAATCCGTTACTCGTATTCATCATTCTGAAATGTCAAGAATTATGGTTTCCTAGTGGAAAAATGATGATAACAGCTTCTGCCCCGAAAAATGGGGTAAAAACGAACCCCGGCGATAGCAAAAAAACAAGCAAAAATGAAATTAATTGTAATTTATGACAAGGGGGCCTCTCTTGGCGGTTATATCATATAGCCCATGGCATTTGTCTCTTTGTTTTTACGTCATGGCTTCTCTATCCCTTTTTTTTTTTTCATGTTTCGTTGCAGGTTACACTTATTTTTCCAACCCTAACTTAACTTCGTCGTATATATATATATCTATCAAGGGGAGGTCACGGGAGACGCATTTTTGTAATTTTTCTACCCTATCGCAAAAGGAGGGGCAGACCCCCAATAACAATTGCCCAAAGCCATAGGACCATATAGCCAGAGGTTTCCGAGAAAATCGAGTTGAAATATTCCGAGTAAGGTATGAAAACTAGATGTAAAGCGGTTGACAACAGGGCGCGTGGCTCAGGCGTTAGCGCGGGAGTCTAGTAAGCAGTAGATCCCTGGATCGATTCTCGCTGTAGGCAACTTTTTTTTTCGTTTTTATTTTTTTTTTCGTTTTTTTTCTTTCATTTCTTTTTTTTTCGTTTCTTTTTTTTCGTTTCTTTTTTTTTTTTCTCTTTTTTGTTTTCCCAAACGAATATTCAAGTCATTTATGTGTACAATTATTCGAATTCATATTAATTGTACAATGTACAAATATTTCGTGTTTGGGTGGGATATTAATGTGTCCGTTGCAAGGACTTCGGGGATCGATACGGGCAATTTCCTCGTATTAGCTACCTGCGGGACACAGCTGCTTCGGCACAAAAGATTTATAAATATTGTTAACCAAGAAATATGAATTCGAATAATTTTACACATAAATGACGTGAATATACGTATTAGAAACCAAAAAAAAAAAAGAAAGAAAAAAAAATAGAAACGAAAAAAAAAGTTGCCTACAGCGGGAATCGATCCAAGGATCTACTGCTTACTAGACTCGCCCGCTAACGGCTGAGCCACGCGCCCTGTTGCCAACCGCTTTACATCTAGATTTCATAGCTTACCTACTCGGAATATTTCAAACTCGATTTTCTCGGAAACTTCTGGCTATATGGTCCTATGGCTTTGGGCAATTGTTATTGGGGGTCTGCCCCTCCTTTTGCGATAGGGTAGAAAAATTACAAAAATGCGTCTCCCGTGACCTCCCCTTGTATGTGTACCATCTCATTTATCATCATTTTTCGCATACTCTTTCAACGAGGGTATAACAACATTATAATATCTCAATCCCCCAACATATAACTTCTACAATCTCTACCTTTAGAACTATTATAAATTTTTTTTCTTAAAACCATCTATTCTACACCCCTCTCGTCATACTATTCGAAAACCACGTATATCCTCGCTGTCTCTCGTCGAATAAGTCTGAAAAATTTTTTCCGAGCTCTTCCCTCGCATTTCTGGCGAATTACAAGCAAGGCAAATAATATACAGAAAATTTATTAGCTATGGTAAATTATTTTTACGTAGTTGATGCAGCCGGGTTATACATATATATTTTAGATATAGAGATTCCGCGTGCGGTATCGTAGAAATATTCCTTTGTAGGGGTGTGCAGTAGACAGGATGAACGATAGAGCGGTTTTCTCTTAAAGGAGATATGGCAGGACGACCAACCTACCCTCTCATAGTTCTGAATTATTTTCGCGACCTTATGGCGCCGATTTATCGTAAATAAATTGAATTTTAATTTTAATCGGTTAATCTTCATTCTTACGTGTAGAGGTAACTTTAAATTGGTCTCGAAATGCGTAGAGCTTAATAAGGTTAAACTTTTGAGTCTAGAGAAGCTAATCATCTTTACTCACAAGTACGATTTTTTTTTTCTTTTTTTTTTTCTCATTTTAATTGGACTTCCAGGCCCTCTCCTATTAGGGCGTTTGGCATTGTTAAAAACGGCACAAGTTATTAAGTCCGTGAAGAATTTTTAGCCTCGTTAATTATTGCGTGACAACTAAAAGTCTCAAGACGTGAAATACTCCCGAGACTTATACCGGCCACGATTTCCAACTCTTGAACGTGTTTAATATAACACAACTTCTTCTTGCCAAAGTTGGATGTACTTAACTGCAGAGTTGATGTCGTAAATAAAGCGATTCAACCCACCCCCCTATATACAGTATCGCAGTTTCAAACTCTTTCTCCTTTGGGGTTATTTTCTTTTACCCAGAAATAAAGTGTCTATCTATACCTATACCTCACCACCCTTGTATATCTTTGCGAAACATACTGTTTCTTTGTCTTCTCTTTTCTCTTCTTTTTTCGCATCATTTTTTCTTTCCTCCTTCTTTTCTTCTTTTTTACCAAAATTTCTCCTCAACTTGTTCTAACAACAATTATACATAAATGCTCGGTGGTGATAGCCGTACACTGTTCATTTGTTCAGTAGGTAGGTACTCGCTGCTTTTAATTCTATGCATACCTATACCTGGGCGAGGCACGCAAGAGCAGAGAGAAGAGCTGTATGTAAATTTAATTATAAAAAAAAAAAAAAAATCCGGATGTTTACTCGCAATTAGAAAAATTAGGAGATATTTTTGTCCGCTATATAGAGTGTTTCCATATCTTTTTTGTTTTTCGTTAATTTTTCTTTTATTTTCTTCATTCCAATTTTCTCCTCACACCGTTTCCATCTTTGATACAATATAGAATATCTCTCGATGTGTAACTCTAAGTACTCGGAATTCTGATTATTACATAATAAAGCTATTCATCTGTCACTGTTATCTTATACTTGCGATGAGCCAGCGGCTCTTAGTTCTTCGCTCTTATACGTAGCGCTCTTCACCGCAGCGAGAGCGGTTTTGCCCTTTATTTATTTTATTTTCCCCTACTTTTCGCGCTTCTTTTATTTATTTTTCCCCTATTTTCATCCACTCGCTAAACCGCGGTAAGTAGCTTCGCTACGTGTTGCGGTTGAAGAACTCTTGCCAACACTCAAGCTATTATTTAAACCAATATAGGTATAGGCACGCGGTACACCTACTCACCGCTAATTTCTGAGTATACATACATTCAGTCAGTCGTCATTCGAGAAACTCAAGTTCTTAGTATGTAATTACTAATGAAATACTCCTCGATTCGAGATCGTATAGAGAAACGACACGCTTCAGACTGCTTCCAGAATTCTAGCAAGTATCGCTCATACGTTTCAAGATATAGGTACTCACATGTCGAGTTATAGTTTCGAACTATTCATGGAATGTAAATCATTCTATTTCAATGTAGTTATATATAGGTGAAGTCTTACACGGATATATAGGGTAATCCAAATGCTTTAGACTCTCAGATCTCAGTCGTAATATCCAAGGATTGTACAGAGGTTAAAATTTCGTTGGTTTCATTGCTGAGGTTTATTCAATTAGAGGAATCTCGAGACAGACCTTTATAACTCTGAGGAAACTTGAGCAGGTTTAACAAACATGAATTTCGTTGATCTTGGAAACGTTTTTTTAATCAGACAAATTCGGGAGAAGGGAGTACGGATTATCTCCTCTTACTGAGAATAAGAGCTCTTCTACAGACATCAAAGAACATCGGAAATTTTCAGTCGTTGGTATTGAAATGAGAAAGGGATTGATGAAAATTAGAAATTTTCTGTGATTTCGCATTTCTGTGTGAATCTGAACTTTGTGGGATGAATTGATGAGTGAATCTAGGTGATGAAATTTTCTTGAGGTAAGAATCAAGGATTCCGCGATGTAGAGGTAATTCTTCGCAAGCTGCGTCTGTTTGTTCTCTGTTTGAAAGGGGTCTGACGCAGGCAGTCACGGGGCTTGAGTTTCTAGAAAATAGAATAAAACGTAATATTGTATTCCATTGTGTTGCAAGGTACCTATGACCGGGCTCCATAGTATCCAGATGATACAGGGAAACTACACTTTTTATTCAAGTTTAACTCGTAAATGAAAATCCATCAATAACCCTCTTATTCGAAGGCAAAATCCATTCTACAAACTTCATACCGTCAGCTTGGCAGCTTCAATCTTCAGTTAAGCGAACGGAAATCAGTATTGTCCGATTAAGTTACACCCCTTATATTCTATACTTGTATACAAGTTTCCCGAAGCTAATTATCCCCGATATTCCGATAATATCTTATAATAAGGTAAAAAACTTTGTTTTAAGTGCTTCGAGTCTTGA
Source organism: Rhogogaster chlorosoma (assembly GCA_944452935.1). Lineage (NCBI taxonomy): Eukaryota > Metazoa > Arthropoda > Insecta > Hymenoptera > Tenthredinidae > Rhogogaster > Rhogogaster chlorosoma. Next base: position 29,718,479 of record OX101797.1, read on the forward strand.
ATAAATTTACCACGAACAATATCGATCAAAATTTTAGAGAAATATTCACAAATCATTACCAAAATATGTACAAAACGATAAGCTACCCTTCACTTGTTTCGAAAGAAGATTGAATAATTTATTGTTCGATCAATTTTGCAAAATAGTTAGAAACCTCGTAAGATTTTCTTGCTCTTGGTTGAAATTTCATTTCGCGTTACACAGATGAGTTTGAGTGGAGGATCTCGAAATCTTTTTGCGAAATCCAATCACCTCGGGAATTTGCAAAATATATCAGAAACGACCAACTACCCTTAACGTGTTTTGGGAGAAGATTGAACAGGTTATTGTTCAATCAATTTTACAAAAGATTCCGAAAGTTTCTAGGGTTTTCTTCCGTTTGCTCCAAATTTCACTTTGCGTTACACAGACGAGCTTGTGTGGAGGTTTTTAAACTCTTTTTGCGTACGTTCGAGATGCAATCACCTCAGGAACTCTTCTGGTGATCGGGTCTTTAACTTCTTTTTATTCCGAGTCGATTTTCATCGATGGCATCTTTTCTTCTTCTTCTTCTTCTTCATTGGTCCTCTTTTTATTTTACTTCAATGTCTCTCACTCTCTCTCTTCCCCTCTGTCTCAAATCTCAATCTTTCCTTCTCCGATTTCCTATCCTAGATCTATGCCGGAAGATGGATAAAACGTCCAATTTATGTGAACGGCGTCTCACCGTAGATCCGGATTCTTCCTTGGTGCAATATTCTTTCTTCGGTCGTGCAGGGGGGTTTGAAATTCAGATTTCGTTCCAGCTGCTTTAGAACAAGAGCCAAACCTAGCCAAGTACAAAAGCCCCTTCGCAGATCCCGGTGAGATTTTTCGCCTGCATTTCACACTGTTTTGCATTTTATGGTATTGAATTACCACGCTAGTTGCACTTTAACGTGATTCTCTTACCCCGTTCTTATTCCCATTATATCCTCGCCCGAAAAATAAGTATAAAGGAAATAAATTTGCGAAATAACCGAGAGCGGGAAGTAATTCTTATTTCTGTCAGATTTAAATGATTTCTTGGTCACCGCAGCTACTCCGCACTTAAAAAGTTCGGGGAAATCCAAGCTTTGAATAAAGTTTGTCAGTGTACGCGACCTGGGCGCGGTTTTCCTCCCGAAAACTCTTCGCTAACTTTTTCTCAGCCATCAGTGATCCTGTTTTTTCGCGCTTTCGCAAAAAATGATTATCTCCTTTCGGGGGCCTTCGACAGACTATACAGTGTACGATTCTTGACCGGATCCGGATGGACATATATTTTCTACATTCTATGCAAAAACGTCTGACGTCTAGTCGCCAAGCATCCCCTAAACGTCAAGCCGGTGCTTACCCCTCCTCACAAATGTATATGCGAGGGTTTCGGACGTTTCGGTGTATTTATTTATTTGTTTGTCTATTTATTTTTCATCTCAATAAAAATCATCTCCCGGTCCTTAACTTCTCCTTAAATCTCCGTTGCCTAGACCTGTAAAAATCTAACGATCAACATCGAGAAAGAAGCATGCTTAGTTTCATGGAAGTGAATCTGTATAGGGCGGTAATGGCTCTACTTAAAATTAAACGAGACACTTAAAGCTTGTATTTCAGTCAAGACGTCCAACTAGCGTTGCATGATGAATATGTTTACGAGTTTAGCTTTTCCCTCGCGCAGTTTCTTGCCAGTAAAATATTTCCCGTGATTTGTGACATCGAGTTTATGTTATCGGCGTTTTTTCACTTTAGAATTTTACCTAAATATCGAATTTATTTATGTACGAATCCAGTGTGAGAGCCTCGCCAATCCATCCCCTAGTCTTGAGACCCGCGACTGTAAATAATGAAGTCTGTTTTGTAAATTTTGTTTTTCTTTCGTACTTTGGAATTAATCACGCCTGAGGCGACGTGACCTTTGAACTTATCGAATTTACGCCACCTTATAGACTATTTATCGTATTTTTAGTTCCACTCTAATCTTCAGGATTCTACCCCACCCATCGCATTTATTACGCGAAAGACAGCTACACATAGGGTTTGGCGGCTTAGCAAAAACGTATATAATAAATATACATGGCGTATAGGGTTTCTTTTTTACTTTTTCTTTTACTTTTTTTCAACTACACACATGCATGTGGATGAAGCAACAGATAAGTACAACATACGTGTATAGGGGTGTATATATACACCCACATGTATAATGTATACGTACTTCTCAGGGGTAGGTTTTTACCCAACTAACGTTTTGATTGTTTAGGACGGCAAACAACGAGGTCGACTTAATTGCAGCCCCTCGTAAAATAGCTGTTTTATGTATCAAGCGATAAGAAGGTTATATACCCAAATGCCTGCCGAGGTGTGTGCGTGTAGGTGGTAATATAGTCTGTCAAGCGTGAAGCGAGGTTGAGCAGGGACTAAAAAAAGACTAAAAAATGGTATTTCCAGATTTGCGTCACATTTGGGCCGGAAGAAAAACGAGTGGTAATAACGAAGGGCTGCTAGTGGTGTGTTTTAATTTTTCAATTTCGTTAGAGTTCTACTGAAACAAGGGGGAGAAAAAAAATAAAGAAACGGAAAGAAAGAAAGAAAAAAAAAAGCATTTCTCACTAACTCCGACAATAGCTTGCTCGTCAATTATTGCCAAAGTTAAACTGTCCGGAACGGGTTCGCGCCAAGCTATGCTTTGTTGAGGCTTTTCCCCTGCCTTTGCCTTTGCCTTTGCCTTTTCCCTTCCTTCCCTTTTTTCAGTTTATTTCTAACCAACGCCCCGCTGGCTCACCATCTCTCTCTCTAAACGTTCTAGACGTGTTTAGATATACGTATACTCGTATCTGTATCATATATGGTTATATGCACTTATTTTTATTCGGAATTTTCAAATATTTCTCTCTCTCCCTCATATATCACAGACTGATGTATTATTCAATGCAATCAATGATAGATATTCTTGTCAATTTTTATCTTCAACGAAATAATTGATTGAAGGAAGCTTGGCTCCTTAGTTCATCGTATCGTTTCATACTTTCCACATCGTTGGGCCATTTATTTTTCGCCTCTCCTTTTTACGCGTTGTAATCTATTTAGCTCTTTATCTCCGTGGCTCGATCGTGAGCTTTTCTCTATCCATGCTATGGGTACATCGACATAGTTTATGGGCTTAGGCATATACGTGGTTATACGTGGGCGTAAGAACGTCGCACATGTATGTCCTCAGATACATATATGTAAGCTGCCTTTGCGAACTCGAGTCGTAGGACGTAAAAAAAAAATTCGCCAATTTTTCTCATTCGAAAAACATATAACATATATGGTTCATTGAAAAATCGAGGTGGTTTGTCCGGAATACGAAAGTTCCGTTTGTTTCCACGCAAACAATTGTTAGAATGCCAGAGGGGCAGACGAAGACGTGTGGTTCGAAGAAAAAGACGAAGAAGAAGAAAAAGATGAAGATGTGCAGCTGAAAAAGGTCTGAAATTTTTACCAAAAGAATAGAAGATGGAACAATGAGTCTCGGAATATGACGTCAGGGAGAAGATCCGGTACCTTGAGAGGTGGCCCAGTAAACTTTATTATTCTAGTTCCGGGACGTACAAGACACACACCTTCACCCGGCAAACTCCAGGTAACGGGGTTTCCAGCTGAGCATAGGTGGTGGTAGTCTCGTATATCAGTATCAAACGTGAAGAAAACCTCCCTTTATCGTTCTTTGCGAGTGAGAGATGATCCGTAACATTTTCACAAGGAGATATCACGTTGATATCGATTTTAAAATGGCGTCAGCTTAACCATGAACGTTTTGTGTATACGGGTATATACGCGGTAGATATACGGATAAGTTATGGGTGTACATTTCCTGTCATATTTCAAACTATTTTTCTCTTTTTTTTTTTACCTTCTTCCTCTTCAGTTCTTCGACATATTTTCATTCATCGAACATAAGCCGCATAGTCATCCGAGAGAAAAAAAAAGAAAAAAAAAAAAACGAAATTTCAAGGATGCTGTTATTGCATCTAATTTTGAAAAATCCCCGTAGGCCGTATCTCGCGGTCTCTACGGTTATCGAAAATAGGCGATAGTCCATTTGGATTGATCGAATTTTTGGGAACCCTCTTCGAGGTCTAAAAATCTTATTATATCCGCGTGGTAACAATAAATTTATTAATAAAAATTCTTCGCCGGTAATAAATTGTCGTTATATCGTATATACAAGATTCCTTGGGGGACATATCGGGGTGTGATGTCGTTCCGGAAACTTATAGGTCTGAGATATTGTGACGTGTTGCTAGTGTCAGAAACCTAGAGAAATATATAGGAAATAGAAAAATATCGAGTACCTAATCCTCACATCGACATAAGTTCCATCGTAATACGGTCAAAGTTCGATAACACACGTACGAAGTTAGGAAATTGAGCGTAAAATCGACTTAAGGGTATTGCCGTTATTGTATATATTATAGTTACTCTTTTCCTATACCTATACCATACACATATCGAGTGAAATCTCGAATTCCTATAAAGATCAGTCGTTACCCTCTTGCAGGTCATTCCCGCTGTGATCCTGCAGGCTATCGAGGTCCCCGAAACCGTGTATAAATATATCTTACTTTCATACATATAAAAGCTTTTCGAGGGTAAGAATCGAATCGACTACGCTCTGGCCTTTTCAAATTTCGCTCACATTTTATACCTTCAATTATTTCTATTACTTTCTCCTCAAATCATTTTCCGCAAGGATATGAAATTATTATAATTAATAGCTGGAGGTGGGTATAATTAAAAATACCGTCCATCGTACGATAAAATTAAACAAGTGACTTTTTCAACCCTTCGAGATCACCGATCAAATATCCGTATGTTTTATCCGTACATCGACGATGGTGTAACGTCTATATCTATACCTGGATTTTTTTTTAGCTGTCCTGGACAGTTTTGACGGTGTGAAAGGACCCTTACGAAATGGGTATGGATGCGTGAGACGTTTGGGGGGTTAAAATTTTCACAGCTCTGTTAAATCTAGCGTAAATAATGCGATAGTTAATGCCAACACATACATAAAACTTCAGCTTCGAAGCTTTCGAGTAATGTACCATCAACGCAGCTTGATCCCTTTTGTTTTTACATGCGTTTAACGTCTGCGAATGTTTGTACTTTCTCCAAATTTTATCATCTTTCATTTTTTACTATCCTCGTTTTTTTTCTTCAAATAATCTTTATCAGATCTTTATTAACGTTAGATCCAGTGTCTTCATCGTAACAGTGTATATATATAAATCTTTCTTCCTTTTTTTTTTTTCTATATACGATTGAGCTTTATGGATGCAATCATTTGTGTTTAATGTCAGACAGTAAACGTGTACCTATATCAACGCGGTTGTAATTATTGATAGCTTGTGCAAGAAGGGATGGGGTGGGACGGGGGAGGAAGCTAGATCGCCAGAAACGCCACTTTCAAAGCTGTAAAAATAAATAAATAAAAACAGTGATAGAGCGGACAGATGTAAACGGTCTCTTAGAGTTATACTGCCATATGCTGTTTGCTCGGAGAGAGTTATTACACGTATATAGGTATGTACTAATCTTGAAGTGGAAAAATGCTTTCATTCGTTATTTTATTTTCCCGTTATTAGTTAGTTTCTAACTTAATGAACGTGATTCATCTCGCTTATCCAACTGAACTGTAATATGCGAATTGATTAATCAGACCGAACTGTAGAAGGCGGCTTGTGTTAGAATTGATCTTCGGATCTTTATAATGCTTTTTGAGAAGAAACAAGAAGGTTTTACACCGTAGATTAAAATCCGTCCAATCTACTCCGACTTTCTTTGTTATACTTGCCAGAAAATCTTTCCTTGAAACAAACCTGCGAAGAAAAATGAAAAATGAAAGAAAAAGTTGTGAGATAACGGAGCAAAAATGGCAGAAACTTTATACCCGGGTTTTTCTTTGTACCGGACAATTCCCTGACATCATATTCTGGACGTATCTACCCATTCCTTTTTCTTCCCACTTCAACATTTCCAGTAATAGCTTTGCGATAAGCATTTCACTTTCTTAATACCTACCCCGTATGTTCTCCAGCTAAGGGCGTATTTATTATATAGCCCGTTCAATTTATCGCGACGAATAAAATCCTGGATTAATGTCTTACTTAGATACAATTATTACCAGCCGTCCAGCAGTTTATTTTCTGGTCTTATATGGAGCGATATGTGTTATGGCGAAAAAAGAAAGCCAGGCGTGGTGATACGGTATTGATTGTAACGACTAATCGATGATTTATAGCCGTATATCTATCGCCTATGTAAACGCGATGAGTTTGTTGAAGATTGACAAACTGTTGGTCCTCCGAAATTTATGTACCCTATGGGAAATTTATTCATTTTTCTTAACGTTTTTATATTTCGCGATTATTTTTCCGCCCCACTTGTGGCTGGAAGCAAATGGGCGAGATGATCCATCGGAAATCAGTGGATAAAGGAAACGTGAATATGATTTTAGTTTTTCAAAATTCTCATTAAAGCGATATCGATTTTTCAGATAATTTATGTTTAAGTGACAAAGTCCGTGGCTCGGTTATCGTATTCCGCACGCATAAATAATGCGACGTATATTTTTTGGCTAAAATTAAACTGAGGAGAATTTAAGGGGTGTAATTTCGTCAGATAAATCGAAAGGGGGTTTCCGTGGGCTTTAACGCTGGCTTTGCAAATTCTCTCCATTAATCACTTTTAACAAGAGCGAATTAGGCAGATTATAAGGGTGTCCTAGTCGGCGGAGATGCGCCCAAGTGACTTTGCGGTTCTAATATTACCGCAACTTCCTCGACTATGCAGCCGTCAAGTAAACCCACGACTCTGTGAAACGCTTCTCTCCTCTCTAGATAATTAGACCTTATAGGTATGTCGCTTTGAAATTAATTGAGTGACATTTATCACAACCCACAATATGATACCTGCAGGCATTATTTGCCAGAAAATGAAGTACCTTTCAAATAATTAGACTAATTATTTTTACCTTCGCGGATCAGGTAGCTCGTTACTTTCCAATTTATTGCGTGTTTATTCATTTCCCATCAAATTTCAAACGAAAACGTTACATTGATCCTATGTAAAGAAATGGGATGGGTTAATTGAATGCCTGTGTTAATCGACAGCGTTTATGTTTTTGATTAGATCGTATGATACCAGTCTATTTTATCAGGAGCGTGACGTGGTGATTGCTTTTACCGTTAAAATAAGTTGTTAATTACCGGAGCTAGATCACTTTCAGTAGCCACGTCAGATTTGAAGTGACGTTTAATCATTGGCTTTTCTTTTCTCAATTTTTCTTCAGTTTTTTGTATTTTTTTTCTATCTTTTTTGGTTTCGTTTAAATCTTGTGATGACAGATCGATACAGCAATCTAATCGTAACCCTCGGGGATTTTGTCCAGGTTATATTCCGTAGTTCGGCGAAAAAAGCAATTACCAGAATTGTTCTTGGATGAAAATCGTAATCATTTCGGAGAAGAATTAAGTAAGACGTGATAATTCTAGCGCGAGGTAAGATTGCGGGAGGTGAATTAACGTCGTATATACTTTATGTCCGCGAAAATAGCTGCGGTCTAATCATCAACCCGCCGTTACAAACCTGCGGATATAAGATAAAACGAATATAACTATAATATAAAACGACACGTCACTACAAATCACGTTTGTAGTTTCTTCCGCTACTCGGTAAACTTATGTATTTCGATTTTTTATATTTATCTTTCCTTAATAAATTGCCAACATTATATCAGCCCGTCGTAAAACCGCTACGATCAGTTCGGGATCCCCGACATAATCGTAACTGCAGCAGAATCGATAGCGTTAATTTTTTCTTTTTTTTTTCTTTTGTCTCTAATTTCGCTACGATCTCCGTAATGCAACTGCAGCACTAATTAAAACACGTTTAAAACATTTTCCTAAACCGTGGATTTGGATGTGTAGAAAATACCAGCTACGGTTGTAGGAATTTTTTAATTAGGTCAATACGTGCGGTTTGCCTCACGGTTTGCTTCCGGATTCTTTGATGTAGGATGATGATAGTTCCCGCAAAATAATATTCATCGTGCCAAGATGTTTTCCTTATTCTTTTTTCTAAATTTTTTATTTTTCATTTTTCTTCCTCTCTACGGTAGAGTTTTCTGAGATTAAAAAAGATCTCCGAACAGCCTGCGATGTAACACTTTAACGCTATATTTATAACTCAAATTATTTTAACGTTCACTCGCCGGCAGCGATTTTGGCTCGAATCTAAGTACCTACATGAAATTTTTTATAACACCCCAAGAAACAGACGCGGAAATTTTTACAACTGCTCGTCTCGCGAATGGTGGAAAAACAATTTTGTTTTTTGCTTTTCTTACAAAAATTGATTTCACACCACTCTCTCTCTCTCGCTCTCTCTGAGAGGATCATATCTTTGGGCTCGCAACGAAAATCGAACGATCGCTAAAAGAGAGTTTTGGGCTACGATAAAATTACGGATAAGCCTAAGTTTCACAGACCGCGTATGGCTAAGGAATAAGAAGAAGAAGAAGAAGAAGAAGAAGTTTCTAATTGAAATAGAAAGTTAGTTCACTCCAGCATTATACTCGCGTGTTCGTCGCTACGAAGAAGCGATCGTTCAACGACCTGGAAACGAACCGTGAAAATTGGAAATTGGTTCGGAAAGGAAAAAAGTTTCGAAAATTGTAAAAGATTTAGCGGTTACGTGCATGGCTTGTGATTTGTTGAACGGAAAATCATCGTTAAGCTGTTTCCTTTGTTGCGGAGTGATGACAGAGATGAAATTCATCGAGATTTTCGAAATGCAACAAAATTTTTGGCGACGTTTCGTACGATATACGAGGAGAAGGAGAAAATAGATAAACAAAAAATACTTAGATTAATTATTTCCCGCTTGAGTCAAGCAATGAAAATAATAATGCACCGAGTAATAACTATACATCGTACATTGTCCTCGAGCCAAAAGACCGGATGTAGGAAACATAAACTATATAGTTGCAAAAGTTCCCTGTGGTCCTGGGTAAAGTTGTAGCGGAACAAAAGCGAATCGTTTTGCGGTGGGATAATTTTCGTCCCTCGTTTCGTACTTCGCAACCCGAGTCGCAACCCCTTCGCCTGGAACCAATTCTTTTCTCTTTTTCGAATACATCGGTAAGAAAAGTAACTTTTCTTTTCTTATAATTGCTTTGTATACAAGTATAGGTATATATATTATGTATAGAACTATGTCGAGTCAACTATTCCTCTGATGAGAAAAAAAAATAAAACAATTAATTAATTCAATTAACGAGTTAAGCTGTCCTTGACGTTTAGGTAGAAAATAGATTTACCGGCCATCGTTTAGGTATTTGGACAAAAAACTACACACCGGATCCATTGGGAATGAAGATGATAAATTTACTCGCGAATTTACTAATGGGAAAATTATTCCTCCCATGGTTTGTATCTTCTAAGATAGAAGGCCCGAGTCGTTGTACATTTCGGTTTGGTCTTACTATAAATTAAGAAATAAATAATTACGCGAGAGAAATGCTTCTGTTTTGAAATTCTTGACGATTCCAATCCTTGAAAAGAGTAAGGGAAATCAATTTTGTCGAACATATACCGTAAATGTAGATGTGTATGTCAGGCCTCCACACAAGCGCAGGTCTATCGCAGATCTTGGAAATAATTAATTGCGAAGACCCACGGGCAGAGAGTTGGCCAAGTGATGGTGAGAACTTTCGACCCTTAAGGTCAGACCCTACTCAATTCTGACCTCAACTGGAATATTATTGCGGTTGAACTATGTGCGAAATTCCATTCAGCTTTTCCGTGATATACGAGCCGTGTAAAAGCTAGATGCAGAGGTAAACGCTGAGGAACGGTGATAATTTTATCAAATTTACATATCTCTATGGACGTAGCTTTTCCCAACTTCTTTTAAACGATCATCCCATCGCTATTTCCTCTACTCCCTTTACGCTCCTCGTTTTCTAATCGATTAATCTTCTACGTTACAGCTTCGAAACGCTACAGCAGTCTTCATAATGAACTTGTCCGTGTCAGATTTGATGTTCTGCTGCTTTAATCTCCCACTGGCAACATCCACCTTTTGGCACAGTGCTTGGCTTCACGGTGCGCTTCTATGCCGTCTATTTCCATTGATGAGGTACAGCTTAGTAGCCGTTAGTATTTTCACCGTATTGGCCATCACCATCAATCGATACGTCATGATTGGACATCCGAGACTATATCCAAGGTAAACGACAAAAGCTGAGCTTTGCTTTTCCAAATTATTCTGTTACCCTTCATTTCATCATTCCTCACGCATGTCATGGGTATCTACTCAGCTATTCTATGGTGTCTCATTGAATTTCGGGAGAATCGGGCAAAGAGGCTTGAAGCTGAATCCTAAAGAGACAGATGCTTTTTTATATTTTAATTCTTATTCTAAAAAATTTGATATGAATCGGATAAAATTTTTTGACTTGTTCGGAATGAGGTAATCACTCGAGTAGTCTTTGCGCTTGAAATGAGACGTCTTTTTATTTCATGAAACTGCTTCTGACGAATTCACTGGACATTATGGAATCTGGAAAATTTTGTTTTTAATTATCGTTTCGAATGATTAGGAAATGTGTACCAAGAAAGTGAATGCACTTTACGATTCATGTGAACGTTGCGTAATGAAATATTTTCGTTATGAATCATTGCTGAGTGAATTTCGCTGAAATCGGTGGAACAGTTGTCGAGCTATAATTTTCAATTGCTACTCCTTGAACAGTGGATTTTTAGATTATGTTATATTCAGTCGAGAAGTTCGGCGATTTGAGAAGTACGATCCATAAAGATTTCATCTAAATCGCGTGTAATTCTTTAGAAATTTTTATCCCTTCTCTTCTCAAACCCTTCGACCGGTTAGAGACGAATCACAATCTAGAAATTATTCAAGGTATTTTTGTACTACATTTCCTTAAAATCGATCTCTTGTTCGAAAGTTATTCTACGGCTGAAGGGAAGAACGTATAACACGAAGAACCACTTTCAGACAAAAATGTAATATCCGAGTATAGCAGTCGATCTCAGTTCTTACGTTAACAGCTTTTATAGAGAATTGAAAAATACTTTTGGGGCCTATCTGTCTTCCAAAAAGTATCCCCTCATGAGATGTATACATCCCTTTAAAATTGGGGCTTTGTAATCGCCCGATCTACAGCTATAGCTGAATTATCGATAGACGTATAGGTATATAGGTACCGTTTCTTTCCTCCATCGATATGTTAAGTAAAAACAATCAATCTCCGGCTATAGTATCCGCGACGACGTTTAAAAGATAAAACCATCACTGTGTGGGTCGGACTGATCGATGGCTCAATGTTTTTTCCTGCTTTGATTTCAGGCTCTACAAGCCTAGGTACTTGGCTTTGATGGTCGTTGCCATATGGGCTTCCGGTTTTGGGGCTTTGATAGCTACATGGTTCGGACAGTGGGGTCGATTCGGGCTTGACCCCGTGATAGGCTCCTGCTCTATTCTCCCTGACGTCCACGGGAACAGCCCTAAGGAGTTTCTTTTTATTCTAGCATTTCTCACCCCGTGTATAGCGATCGTAGTTTGCTACGCGAGGATCTTTTATATAGTGAGAAAGACCGCACTTAGAAGTAGGCGTAACAAGATCAGCAGAGATCTGACCAAAGCCAATCTCGAAGTGAGATATACAAAAAACCAGAATTTCGAGGACTCGGCAATCGGTTCCAGCTGTGTGGCAACCCTAACAACAACCGAGAACGGAAGTTCTCCTACTAGGCATGAGAAACTTAGCTTCATTGGAACCAACTCATCGAGGCTTGGGTCCAGCTATCCGAACTTTCGCCAATCTCCAAAGTTCGAGTACGTAGCCCAGTGCTCGCCGAGACTGGACGGCCATTACAGGCGATCTTCAATCAACTCTGATCGCATACATATGGACAATGGTTCAAAGTTCAAACAAAATCAGCTCCGTAACTCGTCGGTTAATCTCTCCGGAGTTTGCGAATACAATGCATCAAGAAAGAGCCAAACCGTAAGCTTCGGAACCGGCGATGATAAGAACGATGAAGTTTTAAAAACAGAGTTGAAAAATCGTCGTGAGAACGGCGGGGCTTTGGTTACAGATGGCAAATCTTTTGATCTTAGAAACAACGAGGGAAACACGTTTTCCGAAACTCACAATCAGAGGGGAGTCGTCTTCAGCGTGAGTAACAACAATTTATCCGAGAACGAAAAGGAAGGGGACTTACCCTCCAAAGAATCAAAGTCGAGCATCGAGGAGCAGGAATTGGACGAAATACCATTCATGGACAGTAGCTTGCAGAGTCAAAACGCCGAGCTGGATTCGTCATTGGCCAATGCAACGCGGGCAATTTTAGACCACGAACAAAGTACGAAGTCAAAATTGATGGAGACGAAACCGCAGATAAGATTCGAGGAGGTATACTTGGAGGTGCCGAATGAGAATAAAAATTTGAAGTCTGAGAGCGTTGGGGAATTTGAAAACGCGTGCAGACGTCCGCTTCGGTTCGAAGAGAACAGCTTGCAAGTGCCTAGGAGGTTTCAGGGGATGCAAAACTCGTCCGAGAGTCTCCTAACATCGCAAATGTCTAGATACGACGAGATTTCGGAAGATTTCGTCAGCTCTAGGTCGGATTCACCGACGGATAAGCGTTCTGGTAAAAAGTCGAACATGCTTCGTAGAGAGTCGAGATTCCGTAGTGTGAGAACGCGGCAGTTTGAGACGGGCAAGTTAACGGCTAAGGACAAGAAATTGTTGAAGATGATTTTGGTTATATTTGCATCGTTTTTGGTGTGCTATTTACCGATCACAATCTCAAAGACCTTTAAGGACATAATGGACTGGCGAGGCCTTAATATCGCCGGCTACATTCTCATCTATTTAACGACTTGCATTAATCCGATAGTATACGTTGTCATGAGTTCCGAGTACAGAAGCGCGTACAAAAACGTTCTCCTATGCAGGAGCGATTCCGTTTCGAGTAAACAGAATCCGCCACCCAATCAGGAGAAAAAGAAATCGAGTAAATGAAAACGAAAGAAAAATAAGTAAGTAAATAAAATGAAAAGTAGCCCTAATTATCATGGCGAATTAAAGATATAACCAATTCGATTTTACCGCAAATCAAGCTCCGTACTTATTATTATTATAGACGTGAGGTGTCGGAGAAAGAAATGGAAATACTCATCAATAATTTACCCGATCGATGTAATTGAATCTATTGAAATACTCGTTTTAATTGTAACTGGTATTTTATACTCGAGTATTATAGACACGTGACAATTCTCCGTTCATGTATAATCCGAATGATTCTTAGCTCGGGGTGTAAAACACTGATTTGAAAATCCTGACGTGGTGAAAAAACTGCAAAAGCAGGAAAATAAGCAGCGTTAAAACGTCAATGTATATCTAGGTAGGGGAAACGTAGGAAGCCCCGGATACTGCAAAAATGTTCATTTTCTGCGTCTTCATCATAAGTATTTTATCGTCGAGAAATACGCGGAAAATAAATATTTTTGCAGTGCCCGGGGCTCCCGAGTTTCCTCTATATATGAATGATAGTTAAACTGATATTATTTATCTTATAGATTGTTTCGTCCTTTGATTTTAATGATGTTTGATTAATTAAGGGTTAGTTAGAGGTATGTATTATACCTGTATACGTATATATGTACGGGCAAACGGCACTGACATGAGTTAGTGCAGAAATTATAAAGAAGATTTTAGAAATGCCTAAGCCATTTCCTTAAAGACTGAATATTTTTAAGGCTTGTGACGACGAATGCGTACTTTCAGATATATTTAAGTACCAAAGTGTTACTAATTTTGTTACAGTATTCTATAGATTTATAGTCAAACACACACATGTACTGATACATATGTATGAGGTGGCCCTATGTGGTGAAGTAAATCATAAATCCCATATATACATACACATATATTAATTCTTTCGAAATGACAAAATATATCGATGTGGGTAGAATAGTTAATAAAGCAAAAGAACGTTTCTTCGATCTCAGGATCCTTGGAGATATATACATTGTATTTATACTTTGAAAGCCTACAACTTGTGGTAGAAAAAAAAGGAAATACAATGCCCCAAGGGTTTAGTATTACAAGAAAAGGCCCTTTGTCGAAAGCACTTGCCTCTTCGCTGTTTCTTGTTGTTTCGAAGATTTATATGTACATGGTGAAGATGGATCGTGAAATCTACTCAGTCAGTTTCCTCTTCGGCTGCCTTTCGCACGTGTTGCAGTAGATCTCTTTTCGGCATTTCGACGGTATGTAATTACGTTCCGAAGTTTCAATAATAATCCAAGTTTATATCACGTTCATATTTATGAGTAATATAATTATTCTGTTTTTTTTTTTTCTTTCATTTTTATTCGATTGTTGAAATTCTCTATCATATTATTATAAGCATGTGGTTGTATAATATTATCCAGCTGTCTACATTCGGTTAATTAATTGTTACACATAGTCTAACTGTACATACATGCATATATAACAATGTGACGAAATTTCGAAGCGATAATCCGCTTCGGAAATATTTCTCATTTTTATTCCAAATCATATAGTAGCGGAGTATGTGTGTTTAGAATGATGATTATACCGAAAAGATATGATCTTGTCAGGATTTGAGTTTCACGCGATCCTTTATATTCGCAGAATATGATACATCGAGCAATAAATTCTATTTCTTATATGCAATTATGTATGAATTGCAGTAATATTTTATTTATTTCTTCCTCAAGTCGTATAATTCTACAAATTATCATATGATTATTAATTAATGAGAAACGTACGAGCTGATAGAAATATTTGTTCTACGTTCGAAATTTCAGAGGTGGTAAAACAAATGTTTCGAATAGTTTATACATATATAATTGTGACTAGGGAAATAAATCTATTAAACTACGATCAAAGCTCGTATATATACGTACTTAAATATATGTATATAGATACCATAGAATGTTATACATATTGCGTACATGTAATACAACGAAATGTGAATTAAAGATTAATGTGCGATTTGTGTAAACGTAAATATCAGCCTTTGAATCTGATCGTCTAATTCAACCCGCTCACCCATCTGACGTCCCTGATATCCCCCTTTTTTTAATAAAAATCAAGGTGGATGATGAGCCCAGTTAATTTTAATTACAATATCCTTTTCGACAATCCAATTCCAAGAAGATTGTTCACACAGATCGTCAACCCACGATTAATAAATGGAGTACGAAATTTGTATGTAAGTAGTATCTAATTGCTCTAAAATAATTTTCGTGATTCTTCTCTACTATTATAGACGATAGTTTTTGAATATCAAACATATTTCAGAATTTTTATTCTGTTTATTATAGTAGAGATCATCTTTTCTTATTTTTAAATCTATTTATTAACTATAGTTAATTTTTGAGCTGGTCTTTACCCAATTTCAAAAGATGTTTTATGTATTTGTAAATGTTTTAAATATTTACTTACCCAGTCTGAAATATTTGCATAACAGGATCCAATGTTTACTTATTTTTTCGGAAAACTTTCTTTTCTGGAGTTGTAAGTGATTCAAATTCATAATAGGCTTAATTAAATATTTCTACTACTATTATGCATAGTAATAATTCTTCCGTCGATTGGGAATAAAAGGTGTGCGAAATACATTTTTCTTAGAATATTTCAAGTAACAATCACTTTAGTTTTTATTTCAAATCTTCAAATATCGGCGGTGAATTTTTATGTGATATATTACATACTATATACCTAATTCATAAAAAACTACATGATACCACAAATTCACTTTTAATAGTAACAAAAATTCCAAGGCTCTAGAGTGAACTTCTTTCCTTTGTCGATCATAGTTTCACAACATAATATCGTTGATCAAAAGATTGCTGAATTTTCTAAAACTACGGTCTGTGTGACGGATCTTTTTGATAGTTAAACAAATCTCGGAAATCTTTTGATCATCCAAAACATACAACAATTTACCCTCAGTTGCATCATAGAATTTCGCTAAATATCAAAAGTTTCGAAGTTATCTAAATATAGCCAAGATTTATTATATCAGTTATAATTAAGCCAAAGTCTAGAAGCTTATGTATACTTTCCAGACTCCGAAGTATCAAGTTTTTTACAAAGATCCGGGTTTTGTCATTATTTGTTACTCGAAACTTATTGATTAGACAATATAAGGCCAACTGTTGAATTTACCAACAACGTGGTCGGCAGTTTCCAACAAACGTTATCAAAGATTAGAGTATTTCAGACTTTCGACTGCCTAAACTCTTCTTAATAACAGCCCAGTCTTCCAAAATGTCTGCATCATTGAGCATATAGACTATATAAGGCCCAGCCACCGATACAGCTCTCCTTCTTTCTGTGTGACCTCTGCGTCTTCTGCCGCTAGAGTTCAGCCACAGATCAGCATGTATGTCTACGTTGTTTCTGTCCTCTTCAAGCCTACGGATTTTCTCTTGAAGCTCATTATGAAAGTAGTCCCATATAAGTTCCTTCTCGCTCTGTAAATTTTGGAGGGCAGCCTGCTCTTCGGCAAGGTATTTATTCTGTATATTTTGCAATCTGTATTGCTTCAGAATACCAGCTACTTCGGTTTTCGTCTTCATATTTTCCTTCAGCCTTTCTAAAGGCACCAAGTATTCTTCAGATTTACCAATTTTAACTTCACCCAGCTTGGTATCCACCTGGGTAATCCTCTCCCTGTACAACCTGTAATTGAATTATTTTTACTTTCACACTTTTGACCAGTGTTTTACAAAGTCTATATAATTTTTTAATTTAAACATGCTAAAAAGAGAAGGAGGGACTTTGGACATTTTTTCCAATCAATAGAGTCTTTATATGGATAGGAAAGTGATTTACTGTTCTTTCAACAGAGTAAACTGTCTTTCAAGATCGACTAAATTCTCCATGCACTCGGTTCTTCGTCTTTCGCATTCATCTTCATCCATTTCAGACGAATCATCGCTATCCGTATGTTCGACGCTGCTATCACACGACGCTGAGCTCTGGTTACTGTCATTGCTATCGTGGGACATTTCCTCCCCATCTCCGTCTGATTCATCCTTTACACTAGGCATCGAAGCAACTAGGTACGTCTAGCTAAATGAATAATAAGAAGATAATAACGAAGTTGAAAATGTTGGAATTAAAAATCAATAAACATCTTATCAAATAACGTATTTGTTTCAATTTATTTATGATAGCATAAAAAACGTCGAACGGGTTGCAGTAAAAATATTGAATAATTTTATAGATAACCTCAAATTGCGAAGTACATAACCTAAAAGTTAGATTTGTTTTAAAACACTCCGCACGATTGAGTAGACGGGAGGTCAATGCAATAGCATTAATCGGACGGATGTTAATTCACGAGCAATTGATATGTTTTAAGAATGTGAGAGCGTATGGATTGGCGGTCAAGTTATTAGTAACCAGATGTTATACTAGATACAAATATTTAGAATAACTAGCGCTAATATTTCACAGTTGAGTTTGTATGATATACGATTTTATGAGATTTTTCTTACCTTGGGCGAATTATGTACGGAGATTACTTTATGACTTTAGATCAAATTACAAATCTATGATTTTTTTACAGGCATAACCCTGGACCGCGCTTGTCAACAAAAATACGCAGCCGCCATTTTTATTCTGTGGAAATGCAGCGACGGTACGCCTTATCGTAAGCAACCCGCAATTCAGTCCTGCGAGTAGAGTTGCAGATAAATAAGGCGATGTTTGCGGCAAAAGTAGTTCGACAACTTGACTGCGAGTTGGCGATATCATTTAGGACCTCTGCATGGGAGTACTGACCTGGGGGCAGAGGGCACCTGGAATCGGATCAGGAGCTAATAGCTTTCGTGTGGGATGTGTGTTAGCGAGATACGACTGTGAGTGGAGACAGGGATTCCAATGAAAATATTCGGAACGCAGACAAGCTGTCACAAAATAGAGAATGTCATCATTGACACCGAAAGATTCTTCTCATCTTGTTTTTTAAGAAAGGACCTCGCACAAAACTTTTGGGAACAAGTTACTAGTTACTGATGAAATGTTAACTTCTAAGACTCCCCGATGCGGAAATGGTGCTTCAAATCGAGTTATGGCCATCAGAACTTTGGATCAGTATCATATGAAGAAAATTTTTCCACAATTCCGAAAGAATCCACCGGGACTAATTTCCCATAAGTTTTGTGTGGGGTCCTTTATTACATGATAGGGATATTATAAGATATGTCCTGTTGTTTAGTTATAGTTAAATACACCCCCTCAGAGAACAAACATTTCTGTCGAGCGCAGATTTTGTTCTATTGTATCTGACGGGTGTTTATACAATTCAATGCTTGTAAAATTAGTGACATTAATAGTGTATCATTATAATACGACTGTAATTTAGATTGTCATAACTTGTATGCCAAGAACCGCATGAAGAAACTCGATCAGTTGCAATAAATAACACATGTATTTTTAAGCGGTAATAATCATTTATTTGAATGGAACTATTTAGAAATAAGTGATATTGTATGGATTCTGCATGAATAAATGCCCAGATATATCGATCATCAATTGCTTCGTTATTTTCCACTTTCCCTTCCCTGCAAGTAGATTCTCTATTTCAGGTATCGAATAAGCAATATCTGGCCGCACATGCATGCATATGGTAGCTTCTTTTCGCCGAAAATTTCAGCACACTTCCTCGGGTCAGATGTTCTCCTGATACCAGAAGCAGAAATTCTTCTCGTTAAAATCTTTCTAACTCCGAAAATCGCTAGTATTAATGGATAAACGTATAGAGACGTGTGTGAAGACACGTATGCATGCCTATATCTATACAACCAAATTTTCAGCACACCTCCTTGGGTCAGATGTTCTCCTGATACCAGGAGCAGAAATTTTGCGAGTTAAAATCCTTCTAACTCCGAAAAATGCTAATATTACTTGACTACAGGTATAGAGAGGCATAGAGAGACGTATGCATGAATGAATCAATACACATGTCCTTTTTCGGCACACCTCCTTGGGTCAGATGTTCTCCTGATACCAGGAGCAGAAATTTTGCGAGTTAAAATCCTTCTAACTCCGGAAAATGCTAATATTACTTAACTATAGGTATAGAGAGGCATAGAGAGACGTATGCATGAATGAATCAATACACATGTCCTTTTTCGGCACACCTCCTTGGGTCAGATGTTCTCCTGATACCAGGAGCAGAAATCTTGCGAGTTAAAATCCTTCTAACTCCGGAAAATGCTAATATTACTTAACTATAGGTATAGAGAGGCATAGAGAGACGTATGCATGAATGAATCAATACACATGTCCTTTTTCGGCACACCTCCTTGGGTCAGATGTTCTCCTGATACCAGGAGCAGAAATTTTGCGAGTTAAAATCCTTCTAACTCCGGAAAATGCTAATATTACTTAACTATAGGTATAGAGAGGCATAGAGAGACGTATGCATGAATGAATCAATACACATGTCCTTTTTCGGCACACCTCCTTGGGTCAGATGTTCTCCTGATACCAGGAGCAGAAATTTTGCGAGTTAAAATCCTTCTAACTCCGGAAAATGCTAATATTACTTAACTATAGGTATAGAGAGGCATAGAGAGACGTATGCATGAATGAATCAATACACATGTCCTTTTTCGGCACACCTCCTTGGGTCAGATGTTCTCCTGATACCAGGAGCAGAAATTTTGCGAGTTAAAATCCTTTTAACTCCGAAAAACGCTAGTACTAATGGACAAACGTATAGAGACGTGTATGAAGACACGTATGCATGCCTATATCTATACACCCAAATTTTCAACACACCTCCTTGGGTCAGGAGTGCGGCCTCGCACGTAGTAGTGGATGTTCTTGCCATCTCGCGGTCAAGCGATCGTACTATTTTTACTGCAAAAAATCGGAGCGCCTTATTATTTACAACCCGCATGCCTTTTGCGTAGGACAAAAATTTATTGCCCAACATCAGGCGCCTAGAAATATCTGTCAGTGACGACGCTTTGAAATGTTTCAATCGCTGGAAATATCCGGCGTATAGATATAAGCATGCATACGTGTATTTATGCATGTCTCCATATATTCATGTATACTAGCGTTGATCGTTATTGAAAGTTATAAAAAATTCATTCTAATTCCCTACTGTCGCTCTGATGAAGAGTCTGAGGGAGGGAAAAGTGAAAAGTTACGAAACAATTAATATATTTGGGTATTTATTGTAATTATGTCCATAGAATTTACAACAAAATTACAATTTACGTACACAATTTATAATTGTTTTCTAAAAATAAATATACATATATTCATCTTAATTGGTTCGATCATAATATTTAGTTGCGCGGGTATACAAGTATAAGTTATTGCAATATAAACTACATCCGTATTACAATGATAAATCCGCATAGCCTAAGGTAACTCATTCCACAAAGACTAAGTTAATTATACAGTTGTTCGTTGCAATTCGAATCCAGAGTTGTTCGTACTGTGATGGAAGTTCATTAAACTGTAAAAGAAGAATCACTGTTATAATATAAATTTCATATAATAAGTGATTGAAAAAATTAGCCAAGCAGAATCTTTTTCTGTTCATCAGCATACATTATCTATCTAGCCACAACTTCTCTGCTTCCGTAGTAATTTCATTCACACGCTGGTCACAGTCATATCTCGTTAACGCAATACCAATACAAACCCACTGATACTATGAGGGCTACTGGCTTCATGACAAGACCCAGTAACTTAGGTCAGTGCCCTGGCTTGCGCTAACGAAACGACAAATGGTATAACCTTCTCGCGGGTGAATTGACGGACTGAGTTTGCCACCAGCATGGAAGCGTTTTCACGTAGGCAACTTTTGTTGCAGCTGTGGCATGCGGGTTGCATGTGATAGGGCGTAGATATCTTTGCAGCACTGGTAGTACTTGAGACATTTGAACTAAAATTGATGCAAGAACTTTGAAGTCTTTTAGCTTAAAGAATTATTCAAGACTATTATTTGATCAAACTTTTTTCATGTTGGTTTTGATGAGCGGTAAATGATCTCCAAACAGGAGGACTGCATATTATATTGATTACAAACTGCATTGGTGTACCTTGGAACTCACAAAGGCCAAGGAAAACAAGAGGATTGTAAAATAAAGAAGAACAGATAATTGTGGATACTAATCACCAGTGTATATTTACTATATTACTAGCAGAAGATTAAATACACTACTTTGATCACAAACGAGTTTGTTATTTCTCTGAATAAACTAGCTTGATAACATACCAGATACCGCTTCAGCTAGCATTTAACTCTAGAATTAATATTTATGTATTGTTGTAACGGAATACAGAAAAAGTAAAGAATTGAATAGCATAGGCATCTATCATGAAGTTTTATTAATTCCAATGCGGAGTTTTACCTGTTTTTTGTTCAGTAGATTAGCATTAGCTAGTTTACCATCATGATCGCGTTAGAAATCCTCACGATATTCTCTTGTGTAAAGTCCATTTGCAATCTAAATACACCATTCAGTTCCCTAAATGGAATAAAATTCGGTTTGAACGTATACTATTTCGTGGCAACTTTTCCGCGTTCGTTCGTGTCTTGTTAACATAACCCCCTTCTGTACTCTTTGACGCCCCGAGGGTCACTGGCCCCTTGACAGGTGCTATTACCCTAGGTCAGTGTTTACTCCAGCGGAGGGGGCAAATGGTATTGCTATCTCGCGGACGAATGCATGAACTATTTTTGCCGCAAACATGAGGACGCCTTACCAAACGCAACCCGCGTTTCATTGCAGCCTTGCATATAATAAGGCGCAACGCTGTTGCAGCAAAATTAGTAGGTAGTAGTACTGCAGTATTGAGTGGTACAATATAAAATATGATACAGGTCATTGGTAAGAGCATATAACTCCGCCTCACGTAATAATAATAATAAGTGCCAAGATCCAAATATTACTGAATGCATGAAATATGATGTTTACGAAATAATAGTCATACTTTTATACAAGCTTATTCGTTGCAGTCAGAAAAGGATCCTCGCCGAACTGAGATATATCGATCTATTTTGGAGTTTGCTGATCTCTGACAGAAGGACGGGCGTATTATTTCGCGATTTATTCGGTAGATTATCTAATAAAAGAAAGAAAATTGATCTGAAAAGAAAATTGATCTGGAACGCCTTTGTCCGATTCTGGAAATTGTTAGTGTCCAAGTCCACACCTTCGTTGTCTTTTTTTTTTCAACTTTTTCTGTAATAAGAAATGAAATATAGCTCTGCGTCCTCTATCTGAAAACTTTTTATTTACTATACGAAAAATAGATGGCAATTCTTTCTATTTCGTATCTTTCTTTATTTGTGACCATTTGACGATTTTCTAAGACGTTGAACAGCAACTTTCTGGGGTATTCATCCAAGAGATTTTTCAGCGTAGAATTGATTTTTCGAAAGATGTAGAGTCGATGGCACGGAAAGGAGAAGAGTTATGAGTGACAAACTGACCGAAAATGTATTTTTCATAAGCTTCTCTCAAGCTCCTGCGCGTCGCGTACTATTTTCTCATCCCCTGAACTCATAATAAATTCATGTTTAATATACACTGCACGGAGTGGAACTATTTTGAGATTTTTTTTTTATAAAAAGGGGGACAAAAAAAGAAACGAGCATACGCCTTATACGGATAAAATCGATTCAAACCGGTGTCGGTGTGATAAAACGAATAATATTAAACTTACGAGGAAAACACTATCACGATACGCGTCCACTCATTAAACCTATCCATTATAGTTACGTTCAGGGGCTATAATCCTCTTACACCCGTCAGAACTGAAGGTGATTTGAGAAAGGCTGTCGAATATGCGCAAATCCAAAGATATAGCGATCACCATTCAGCCAATCTTTAATTGAATCTGTAATAAAAATGTGATTACCACACCCATTATTTATACAATTAATTCTATTCAATTTTGTTTGTTTTCTCCATCAAATACATGCATATCGTGCAAAAGATATTAGATCAGTATAATATAGTATCTATGATCAGAAGTAAGCTCATTAACCATTATCGGTTTAAAGTTACAAGTTTTACACAGATGTATCGATCGTCTAATTTGCACATTAGGTTCTTTCGCTGATTATTAAAAATTGGAATATCTTAGCGTCATACATTACACCTATTTCCTGCATTGTTATTCCCCAGTTTTCAGGAAATTCACCAGTGGCAAGTTATGAATCGTAAATTCCTGACTGCATAGAGATTCAGGATTTTAATTAGATATAAATGTCGATATCTCTAGACAGATAATACTGAAGGATGTTGAAATACTTTTATGGTATACCCGAACAGATTATCGTATGTAGGAGATACCGACAAGTGTGTAGAACGAATTAGACTGGATGAAAAAATCCAACATGCGTTAAAAACTTGTGCTCGCTGACACATTAAAAGCCCGTCATAAAATCAAGGTTCTATTTTTTATCATAAAATTCAATATTCCATGTACAGAACTGTTTGGGATTAGGGGAAAGTTTGCTTAGCGATAAACCGTACTCTCACCAATCTATTCTGCGGCATTGGCACAACCATTAGTAAATTGACATCGATACTCGCATCGATATTAATCATTCTAGTATCCGAAGGGTATTTTTTTTGTTATGTGGTATTTATTGGCCGATAAGCAATGTAGTTTATATTTATTTTCGGTCGTTTCGTTGGAATAAAGTAAAAGTAACGCGACGCGACAGTAGAATACAATCATCACCGGATATCGAACTCACACGATGAAAATTTCCACGAGATACCATGACTGCGTAAAAGAAACGCGATTGTGAGGGCTGACAAACGAGCATGTGTAATCCAATATCACGTTCAATCTTACCGCACACTTAGGCAAGGGTTGTTTTTTTGTATCAAGTTCGCAGGAACTTTTTGTTCCCCGTTGCTCAGTGTCCCTCGTCATCCCTGGATCTTCCCAAAAGCTCTTCTTGATGCTCCGTCTCTGTCCTCCTCTCTTTTCCTTACCTTATTAGTGGCAGAGATGCTTGACCTGAAAAGTTTGGAGGTCGGAATCGTGAGGGCGTGAAATAAAATTTAAGCCAAAAAATTTCATTTCGTTAACACGGTGTTAACAATATTCAGTACGTCATGCGGCTTGAAACAGCGTCTAAGAGTTGCTTTAATCAAAATATAATCACCAATTAAACGGTCGTCGAATACACCGGCTTGTACTCGAAGTACTCAACTTTGACAAAGGTATAAATGGAGGAGTAGGTACAATTGGGGTAGGTATATCCGCACGCTTTGAGAATGAGAAGAAAAAAAAGATTCACCGTTTATATTGCGAATGAGAAAATCTCTTAGTTATGAAATAAAATCGGGCTATTAAATGATTTGAGGATATTTACTACTGAATAATGCTGCATGACGGAGACAGTATATATGTTTAAATATATTATATTTCGTCATAATATTCGATCAGATACAATAATACATTTGGACCTGTATAGGATAAACAGACAGATATAATGCAACCCTTGAATATTGCATTATACTAATAATCATAGTTTGTTCTGAAGACTTTCGGTTATACATATTCGAGAGCAGATAAGGTACAGGGTATTTGTGCATAATGCGCGAATCCCTCAAGCTGTTATTACATACATGCGAATATGGCAGAGGTGGTTCTTCGATCTTTTGGAATGTTCAACGATAAATTGACTCGCGTATTTACGATCTTTAGAAATACATACATACATACATAGTGGAAGATCAGATGCAGGAACCGCGTACATACATATCTGTGTGTAGTAACAGCTTCAACACGATGCTTAACATTAACTTGAAGTTACTTCTGAATACGATAGAAGCAAGGATGGTGTATTTCCGTAAGATAAACATGTACACATTCGAAATCTCTGCCCCGCAGTGATATATTTATATGAACAGAACAGGTACACATTTATTTTATATATATATATTTATTTATTTATAAGTAATCTCACACACACGTATAAATTCACGCCAATAATTTGTCTAACATTCTAACGAGATGCGTAGTATAGATTCGAGGACGAAAAATCTATAATCAAGTTACTTTCTACTCAGTTTGCTCCGATAAATCCGTTTTATATTTTAATCCCAGTTATTGCTTTCCACTAGTCGATCCATACGCTTCTAAATACGCAGATACATACGTATTTAGGTAATAAATATACCCATCGGAATAACCAGGTTACGCATTTCTGTTCCAAAGTATGATCAATATTCACTCGTCTGTAATTTTGCTTTCGAACAAAACGCGAGCTTAATTGGCAAGTGTGTATATGTAATTGTAATTTATCACGTTCCGCTGGCTTTTAGCTTGGGGATTAATTTTTGAACAGAAAATAATAGGCCAGCATTATTATGCGATAGAATAAATGATGGGAATTTCCCCAGCCTTGCTTTTAACGATCATTCGTACTTCGACTACAGTGAGATCCAACAGTTGTTTGCATTAGTTCATTTCAGACGTAATTCTAAACGTCTTGCAAATCTATGACTATTTTCCCGAGACACAAGTATTGGAAATCACTGTGGCTCGACTTTTGGTCCTAGATTAAATATATTTTCATGGAAATTGACATGTGAACAGGGATGCTGGCTAAGACATCATTTTACATTTACGTATATACAAATTAAGTTACTCGATCATGGTTTTTAATCGGTGGGGTGTATGGATATAATTTAAAAAAAAATATAAATAAAAATAAAACAGAATTCTTGCAACCCCTGTAGTTGTGCCGTCAGTTAAAGTTTAATACGATAATAAAATCATGACATTACACCTTCCTCAAATGTCCACCACAGTCCATTTCCTCCCTAATAATGATAAATAAAAGAAACAAAGATAAGGGCAACAAAAAACCGTCAGTCACGTTGAGATTAATGTCCCCTCTTTCTCCCCGCTATATCCACCCATAATTTTTACCATAGCCCCTTCTATATAATCGCTGCGAAGTGTACAATTTCAAATTTTAATCTGTAATCCATTTAGGCGAATAACTCATCGTCACTGCCTCCGTGGGTGCCACACTGATTATTTGAACTGGCTTCAACACCGCGGGATATCCTCTCTTCGTGGTTTATATATCATCGTATTTGAGAATGATTTGCGAAAGAAAAATTTGACGTTGTAAATGAGGAAAGAAGAAAAAAAAATCTATTCACACTATATGTATATTATACCGCACGAAGGAATTTTCTTCGTTTTGTCCGCCGATGGCGATCAACCATTCAATAATTTATAGTCACAATATATTATATTTATAGGTATTGTATATCTTCGAGGCCGAAAGTTCGACTCGAAAAGTACAGGAAATAAAGAAATTCATTTGGTTTTACGTTTGAAATTTATTTCCGTTTCACGATTTTACTCCCTGTGCCATTTTCATCTTTTTTTTAGTTTTTCATTTTTTTTATTTTATTTTTTTTTTTTGTTATAAATATACCACAACGATAACGAATTATTATATCTTGCTTCCGCGCTTCACGAATGACAATAACTTAATACTGCACCTATAAATTATTATATCTGGGTAACCGCAGCGTTTTAATTCGAATGGCCATAAGACTTGTGCGTAACAACCTGCTCGATGGCGAATTAAGCGACGCCCGCCACCCTTCAATTTATTTAAACGAATTGTGAAACTCGCAATTTTGCGTAAGTCTTTCAGCTAAGATTTACCCTTTTCCGCTTGCGCCTTGTCAAACCCATCGATAAGCGTTTCGATTATAAACTTGATCGTAAGCTTGTAAATGTTCTCCACATTTTCCGTGTAACGATCTTCCAGGGTTCTTCTAACCGCCTCTAGGAACGGAGCCTCTATTTTCTGAAAAAATACAAATAGGTTCTCAGGTTCAATCACAAATCGACATTCATCCGACCGAGATATGAAAGGTAAAATTGATCTTGACGTGGTACAGGCCCCCCCAAAAAAAATAAAGGCTTTCAAAGATAGTTAAATATTTCCGCTGGCAAGGAAAGCCGTTTTGTCGCGAGCCGAGGCGCCGGTCCAAAGTATCTGCTCCGGGTCGATAAAATGTCCCTTTGAAATAATATAAGCTCTACATGTAGCCCTGAGAAACATAGCTTAATAAACATATACCCGGTAGGCACGTATATAATTTCCTATCTGTCAGTAGAGCGTCGTAAATATTTCAAAAAACTTTCCCTGCACCACCTGATATATTATAGATACAAGTATACCCTCGAGTTAGCCGTATTCAGCCCTTTAAACCTACGTCAAGGAGGAAAACGGCTGCATCATAATTTCCTATCTGTCAAGTGCATCTCGGAGCTTGCAGGATAATAACTATGTGAACAGGATGAAGTTACAGCAAATTTTCAGCAAGACACAATCGAGTGCACCGACACGCTCTATATTGTATATTTTACGAAATAAAAGATCGAAAAGTCGTGTATTCATTTTTTATATGATTCTTTTATTTATTTTATTTTATTTTTTTATTCTATACCTACCCGCATGTTACGGTATGTATGTGCATATGCATATACACGAGATAAAACGGGAGTCTGGCGTTAGGATTCAGTAATATTTTCCCGGGAATGCAGCTAGCCTCGGGCACATGGGAAATTGAAGCGTGGAAATAACACGACAGGGAAAATCTGAATGTTTAGTTTTTTTTCTTTTTTTTTTTCGTCTCTTTTTATATCTCTTTTCTATAGAGACGGTAGTGGCGAAGAATTTTTGCATCAGGAAGAAATAAAAAGAGAGATAAAAAAAAAAAAAAAATGATGGAAAAACGCTTGAAATATTCATGTGTAGATTTCCTGTCTAGAGAATTCTTGCTTGGATTATCCATTCCTTGCACCAGACGCAGTGGAATGGAACATAAAATAGCGGAAATAATTTTGAATTTCGAGTCAAAGAATCGACAATAGGCTTTTCTTTGCGACATTAATATAAACGGTGGATTGATCAATTACTTTGATAATCGCATGAACTTTAAAGAACTCGATAGATCACTGTGATAATGTCGTAGTTGAAAGCCTCGAATGAGTTATGAAACCATTCGTTATACGTTGCCGTCAAATTTATGTTGAATAGAAGAATTCAAAAATAAGGTTATCTGTAAAAAATCGTCCTCGTTTGTCTTCGAATCAATGACCCGTAAAATTCCAAGACATTTTCTTGAGACTGAGAGTGTTAATCTTGAATGTAAAAACGTTTAGATATAATTTGCAACTCTAGCGATCCGGAACTAGTTTTTTATCAATTTTTTTTATCCATGTCCTATGAATCACCATTAAAGAGCCGCCATTTTGAATGATATATTTTTTACAATCGGATGTTCAAAAGTAGCGACCTCAAAAACTCCGGAGAACAACTCTGCACATAAATCTAGGGACTGTTTGAATTAAGGCCAGCTTATTTATGGATTTTTACCAGCGTGCAACGCCCCTGTTCCCAAAGCTTTGTTAATATAACTTTTCAACCAAGAGACGTTCAATAAAATTCACGCGAATAGCAATCGTAAATAAAGTTATTTTTGTCCTCTGTTTTCAGTTACTCTTGCAAACTAGAATGAAGGTATACGACCTAATCAAGGGATCTGCGATTGACGGATGTATCCAGGAAACACGAACGTCATTATTTATTTGTATGCGATAGGCTATCGAGCAGTATTTCTGGGAGAAGGGATTCGGTGGATTTTGGGCTCACCTTTACGACCCAAGATTTATAACCAATATTCTGATAATGGAAAATAAGGCGAAATGTACATCAATATGTTATTTTATAGGTGAACTAGGCATGTGTGAATATTTTATTTGCTTCACACCACTAACCGATTATACGATGATATGGAGGGCCGTGGTAGTGACAGAGAATGAGAATTTCAAGAAATTTTGCAAATTTTCGTCGAATAATAATTCAGGGTATATCTGCAGATATTTGCAGGGGAAAAAAAAATTTCTTCGTCGCTTTAAAATGAACAGGGGCCACCGTTCTTCTAACGGTTCGATAATCATTTTATTTTGCGCCTCAAAGGCCTCAGTTATATATTTTATACCATAATTTGTCATACCCGTCAGAATTTCCCTGTACTACCTTAACAGCTCTGACGCAATTGATCCACACGTAACAAAACGAAACAAAGTTCGCCTCGAGGAACGAATTTATACTCACAGAGATATATCGAATACTCGGTATTCTCCCTCTTATTATTAGATAAATCAATGGGCTGGTAACTCTATCCGTCGATCATTAACTCTACTTTCATTCACGTATTACATAAAGCCTCCAATATTTTTTTATTCATACTTCCGTCTCGCTTCGCTGCTATACGAAACTCTCCAGTTCATGTCACGACCCACTAGCAACAAGTACCTACCTTACATGTATACGTATACGTGTAGCTATATCATCTATAGAATACCATCTGATAAAAATAGCAAAGGATATTACGGCAGAAAGAAGTAATAGGTTTTTTTTTTCTCTTCTTCAACCGACGATAAACTCTAGTTTTGCGGCTGATTAATAGCGACAATAATTCTTCTACTTGGCCCCCCATTAACTCCTGAAAGAAGAACTGTTTTCGTGGACCCGCTGGAATATCGAGATATCATTCGCTTCAACTTATTATATGGGGCGTGGGAAGCCAGGTTTCAACCCTTACAGCCTTAGACAAGTTGCAATAAAAAATGAATGACTGTAACTCACCCAAAAGTACTGCCGATCAAAGCCAGGTATTTTTGTATGAGATGCTCCGACCTGGTGTAGATAGGTGAGAAAAATGTCCATGTCGTCAAGTCCCTTGATGCCTTCGTCCAGGGTAGACATTACGGTGGTGGCATGCTCAGCAAGTTCCATACTCGTCGTTTGCTGCTCCTTAGTTTTTAGGTCTCGGAACTTGGTGAACATGTTGAGAAGTTCCGCGTTCTCCTCGAAGAGCCTGGAATACCGTTAATATGTCGAGTTTAGTAAGTCGTAAAGAAGACGTGACCTAGGATTCTCCGACTGGGTCCATTATGAGAATTTTTTCGCGTGACTAGGGCTAACCTCATGTTATTCAAATGAACTCCATCAGACGCACCCGGATTCTCCTGATGGGACTATCTAGATGAAATCAACATTTCTACGCCCAGCGAGATGGGAATTTTCAGGATCACCGTTTCCGAGCAAAATGCTCCGTCAGTGGAAAAAATTATTCTCCTTAGACAATAAAATTTGATTTTATTTCACGGGGTAGTGAAAAGAATTCCATCCCTATTTCGTGATAGGTTTCGTTACAGCTATCAGAAACGGGGTTCGAAATACCGTGGGATGTATTTCATAGCTTGACATTTCGCTACGTTGGCTTCTCGTTTCTCTGCAGCTTCGCAGAGCCACTTGACACCCTTAAATCAAAAGTTCCAACCTAACCCACGGGGGAACAACGTCCGAGTCTTTGCCAAAAAGGAAGCGATCGTCGAGGTTTTTAGCCATACTGCCAACACTCGAGTTCCTTCCATCATCCACTGTGAAACAAATATATAGAGCAGAACAGAGAACGTGTACACCTACCTACCTACCAAGGCCTTTGTTCACCTCTTTGTCCCAGGTTTGCTCCGAGCTAACTTTGTACGCGTGCAATTCAATTCCGCGAAGACAATTGCACTGCCAAGTAGAGTAGTATCATCAGGGCTGTGATCCCTTCGGTAAGTGAAGCGACGCGTTGTGACGGTTGGCGAGGAGTGAATAGAGCAAGGAACAAAGATGGTTAAAGAAGGAGAAGAGCAAGGAACCCTTGCAATTCGGTATGTAGTGTGGAAAGCTTGTGAAATCTCTCCCTTTTCCTGGTTTAACCGAATTCTCTGTTCTTCTCCCAAGCCGAAAGCGACGAACGCTGCGGTTGGCCTAATCCTGGCTTTTCAACTTCCATATTACCTCGCTTCATCATCCGGTTGTTGAAATAATAGCAACGAAACAGCAGATGCAAAGCAAGGCGTCTTGATGCTCGGAAAGCTGGCTAAACTGACCGAGCCTAATAGTCTCGCGAATACTTGGCTATCTCGTATAATTGAATAATTTCGTCATAGTGTATGCATTTTTTCACCTACGATGGGAAAATCGTTCGACAAATGATCATCGCCTTGTTAAATCCCGTATAACTGTTCATGCTAACCGGATACTGTCTGCATAAAGTACGAATGCGCTTGCGGTACATGGGTGTGCTTATATTCCGTAGAGATACGCCTCGAGCGTTGCATTCATTAGAAATTATCATTATCATATTTGTATCATTATGTACTCGTAATTATAGTCTCGTTCGTGCCAGACGTATCACGTAACTAACTACACTGCTTATACATATTTACCTGTAAAATACGCACTTGGTATATACTTCGTCGTTGATGCCTCGAGGTATGAGGTACGATGTACATTTTGGCGCTTGTGTTTGTGCCTATACCGACTTTGTTTGTACACCTAGGTATGTAGGTATAGTAGATATATGTGGAGCCACTCCAGCTCAACTCAATCACCTCTTCGATAGAAAAATAAAAATGGGAGTATATAACGTAGCACGTAGTACAGTAGACTATCGTTAAAAGCCAGACTGTTGACTGTCTCGCTTTTTCCGTCGAGTATATAGAATTAGAGTTGAAGTTGGAAGGAGACACGTATACCTACCTACGTCAACGTCGTTTTAACGAGAGTCTGCTGTGCAGTGCAGGGTGAAAGAGAATGTCTGTTAATTAGCACCTCTGCAGATTCTTTTTTCTCTTTATTTCAATCCTTTCCGCATTTTTAATGAAATTTTCAGTCGACGGAGATGAGGCCTCGACAGGGAAGACTTTTCTACTGATACTAGTATGGAAGCACTAATTTGGATAGATTTTTTCATTCAATGATTAAATTTGATCGTAAATCTTGGACTTATTGAAATACGACTGGATATTTATGAAATCGACTGGATATTTTTCAGAAAAATTTCATCTTGGAGAATGAGAAATATTGACTCTTGTGAAATATGGTATCTGAATTTCAGATTCCGGAGTTACGAATTTTTCAAATAAGCCAAACATGCGTCTCCGGATCTTCCGGTACCCCGGCACCCCGACATTAAGATATATGTATATCTAAGTTTAGGTGAAATGGAAATCATCGATAATTCCGTGACTGTATATTTTCATACGTCTTTCAAGTTTTCTTTCTCTCAATATTGAACTCGATTGTGACGCAGAAGAATCTTGATTTTCGAAACGTCATATTTTTTGTAGGCTTGGAAAAACGTACGTACGAGAAGTTAATCTCTTCATGTAGTACTAAAATACGTGTCTAGGTACATGTATGTAATTTTCTTTCTCACTAGAGAAAAACGTAGAGAGATGGAAAGAAAAATCTTACAATGTGTGTAACTTTATAAAAGAGCGTACAAGTTACATGTGAAATTGAATGTGAAGAAGAGATAAAAATTCGACTTTCTCATTTAACTTCTATGTGTGCTTGATGACCCAATTTCCCTGTTACTTCTCACGGTGAAATTTTCAAAGTTTGGTGTTAGCCGAACGGGGATTGTAAAATCTAATTGGGGTAGGCGGGGTGTGTTAAAGGGAACTGGAAGACTGATACAGTTCGGTGAGCACCAAATCGGTGCACTTGATGCATGGCGACTTCAGTAAAGTCGCGCTTGAAGAAATTTGGAGAACGTTGAGAAGCGGCGAGGTGAAAAGCAGAAAGAGCGAGAGAGAGAGAGAATACATCAATCGAGAGAAAATTGAAGAGTAAAAAAAAAAAAAGAGTTTGAATTCGAATTTGAATAATACAATTAACTGAAGTACTTTGAATGATATTACATACGTAGAATATAGATAGTATAGTCGAGCTCCCAATCAATCCTCTACCCTCGGCTGTCACGTCCTTTTACATCCCTTTCAACCCTCTTTGCACCCCTTTCACCATCCCTTTGTCAGCGCTACAAAGAATCGATTTTAACACCGATGCGAAACCACACGAACTGACGTACGGCGAGATAAGTAAAAACTGCGGAGCATGAAGTAACAGACGCGAAAGAGGTGAAGCATCAACCAGACAAAGAGATGCATACTTGTGTCGAAAGTTTAATCGCGAGGGGTGAAAAAGGTGGAAGAAACCAGTCGACTGTGGATGTAGGTATACTTAGGTGACAGTTTCGTTAGACTCTTATTATACGCATTTCTTCGAAAGTTCTAATCAGCTGGTGGGAAATGACAGAGATTTATCACTCCACCGCCTGCTCGTACTTTATTCAAATTGATTTCTTAGGTCAAACCAACACGGAACAACAATTTTTCATACGGAATGATATCGCCTGATATTCTCACGGGCTGTTTAGAATGAACCTTTGACATTAGGTACGGATATATCTAGTTGAACTGGAAATAATGTTCTCAATTTGTAACTAAATTGTAAATGAAATTTAACTGGTCAATATTTTACACCCACGCACTTCAATGCTGTCAAATTTAATATACTTACGGTTCTGACATAGGTATAGGTAAAGTAATTTCAATGAAAACGGAATTCGATCAGGTGGTATAGTAATTATCGACGAGCGTAACGAGTGCTTTGATAAACATGGCTGAAAGGCGAAAGAGTAAAATAGAATCACTCGAGGCAAATGGGTAAGTATCGAAATATACAAGGCCCGCGGAAGCAGGTCGCGAGGTAAAGACGAGACAACACACTGCACGGCCTTGTCTGCTTTAAAACGAGCAGTGAACATTGATTTCTATAGAACCTGGTAAGTATCGCACGAATCCGCAGTACTAAAGCGAAGAGAGAGAGAGAGAGGGAGAGAAATAAAAAAAAGAAAAAAAGAAAAAATGGAGTAAAAATCCGACTCGGGGTGATATAACGCGGAATACGCGGAAGGGAATGTAGTACTTTCGCGACAGGTATAATAAACAAAGCGAACTTCTTCTCTCTCTTTATTCTTCCTCTTTCTCTCTCCCTATCTGGGAACAAAACCACCTAACAACTAAAACGCACGCGATCCCGTCTATTATCAACCTGAAATATATTTCTTCGGATTATGGAGATAATTCGTATCTACCGCAGCGGGCAAGCTGATAAACTTAATATATATTAATGCCCCTGCAATCCATATCTATAGGTGTATAGGTATCGAACGTAGAATAAATGGGATAATCTGACCAATGCATGGACCTGTATGTAATAAATAGTAATAAAAAAGGGAATACTTATATGTACCGAAATTCGGAATATCGCTTCTACGTTCCGCGCAGCCGCCTCTACCCTACGAAGGGACCCCGTCCTCTTCCTCTTACTTTCCCTCTATACCTTTTCGCCCACTCTGCACTACCAGCGAGAGAATTTACCCTCGAGTTGATTCTTCGTGAGAATGGAGTAGGTAGGTAGGCACACCAGGGAAGTCAGGGTCGTTTCGATGTATTGAAATCTCTAGCGAACATGGTTTGCATGAATTGTTTGCAGCGGGTTAATTTCGGGATGAGCCTAAGGGATGGGGTTTTAATTGCGACCAGGATACCGGAGAAGATTGGAAAATTTTACTGAGCGCTTAATTGACAGGTTATACGCGTTTGCGAACATCAGACCCGTTATTATCATTCATAGACGATCGATGGAACCATAATACTCACATATGTTCATCAGAAACTATAAATTTAACTGCATGAACACTAGGATGGTTCGAAAAAATACAAAGTCGCTGGAATCGAGTATACTCATTCGTAGTTCCATACGTTTCCACAAAAAAAAAAAAAAACTTATTGTGGAAGCTCCAGCCCATACGAGCAATTTTAATAAAATTATGCCGAAAAAGCCATTTTCGGTGATTTTGAATTTCGTGGATTTAACTGTTCACCGAGATACTTGTTTCTTTTTGCAATAAAATTATTTTTGTATACGAAGAGATCGATAGGAGAATAATTACTACTGCCTCGTTGAGGTTGAAATTTTGAACAATGCATAATTCAAAATCTTAAATAGTCAGATGTAGCGCTGCTCATCTGCAAATCACTTCTTTTTTACATAAAAGAACCTTACTGTGGAACCTGGTCTCTGTAGAGTAATATTTGACACTGTTTCATCGATCTCAACCATCAAAATTTAATTTTGACGTATCATGTTAGTCTTTCGACAACACTTTGTATTTTGCATTTTTCAAAATTTCAACCTCGATAAGACAGTAGCAATTATTCTCCTATCGATCTCTTCTTATACAAAAATAATATTGAAGCCTCGCGGTAAAAAGTTATTTTTCTCGTGAAAACGTATAGAACTATGGATGAGCCGCTGATTCCAGCGAATTCGTGTTTTTTCTTTTTTTTTCAACTACTCTAACGAACACCAATAATAAAATTATCGTCGTTGTGAACGTGAAACCCTTAAAACATGTACAAAGAAATTTACGGATTTTTATATAGTTTTTCATAACTCTCCGACGTTTTATGTAATTAATAACCATAATTAAGTACACTCAAGCTACCTGCTGCAGACTGCCGCTATAACGCTCTAAAGAGTCGCAAATTTCCGACAGCATTTTTCGTCCTAAGTAATTATTTTCCTCAAAGAGTAATGCCTTGGGACACCAACCCCCACCCCACTCTTTACCAGTTCAAATTTCTACCAAGATTTATTAGATCTTATACAATTTTACTCTTAGACAGAGTATAACACAGTTGGTAAGATTATTTAATCATTTCTTATCGTCAGACTGTACAGACGTGAGATGAAATAGAAAAAGTCTCATAAAATCTTAGAAGAAAAAAGAATCACCGCTAATTTATTCCCATTTTGGCGTGAAAATTAACCGATTCAAAATTGCAAATCCGAAGTTGGGGATGCGTTGATGAAATTTTATTTGATATCGATAATAATTGATGTTCAACGGGTTTTGAAATCGCTAAGGTAACGAAAACGACGGCAGAGTGTTTGGAAATACATTTTTGGAAGGGAATGAAATTTTGTTTTTACAGCGATATTTTCGTACTCCCAATTTTCTTATTAGCCATGAATGTCTAAAAAATCTGAAACGTATATAAAACGTCGTGAATAGGACGTTCGAATACAGGACTTTATGACCCTTACCAGGCTCTTGAATAAAAATTATAATCACACTTCCTTCCGTAATCTTGACAAGTTGTAATTAATGTTTGGGCCTGAGTTTTTTTTTTCAAGAATCGAAAGATACACTTAATACGACGAACCGGTGGGACCAAAAACTTTTCAGGGAGCTTGATAGCATGAATATGAAATGATCACTGAACGCAATATCAATGTTTCTTGATATTGGGGGGATCCTACAAAACGAGCCAATTCCCTACTTCATACCTTTCTTCAATGAGCAAGGTTATTACTTTTTTTATGTTATAAAAAAGCGAGCTCATGCGAAGAGAATCGCGACCCAAATCAAGTTACGTCGTGTAATGTACCGTCAACACGAGTACAAGAATAAACTTCCTGGTTAAGGGGTTCAGGTAAAAAAGAGGTATAAAAACCTGTCATATTTGTTTTTCATAGGAAAAGTACATTTTTAACAACGAAATGATGTAATTAATTAAGATTGACTTTTATCGTCAAATCCGGTATCCGGCATCGATGCGCTAGATGTTATGCTCTATGAACGTTACTTCTGACGTAGGTATTGCAAAAAAGTAAACGACATATCAAGCTGAAAATTTTCGGATAGTTTCTAGATAGCTGGAACTGTGGAAATCCGTAGAATTACTGTTTTAAGTATATTATATGTATTTGACGAGAAGTACGAAAACTTTTAAGTATGAAATAAGCTACTAAAAATTCTCGAATCTGGCATTTTCTCTTCACAGTCTTACAGGGTCGTCGCTAACAAACAGACAACTTGTTAATAATTTTCACAGGAGCAGAAGCCGTCTTAATTATATCCTCTTCATGCCGTGTAGGGAAACTCTGACAAATTTTATTCCGGAGTTTCATCCCTAGTTTCGAAAGTTCTAAACCGTAGCTGGGTTCAAAGCGAGAAAAAAAAAAAAAGAAAATTGCCAAAAAGCTGTCAATAGTTGAATAATTCTTTCGAAACATCTTGTTGACAAAGATATGCGATTTTTCTATTTCGTGAACGAAAAAGGGGCTGTTTTTAAGAAACGAGACGCTGTCCTCGGGGAAGCTCGCGATAGAGAACGTGCTTGCTTGAGTAGCAAGGGTTGAATGCATAATAACAAGCAGGGGTCCTCGGTATTATAATAAACGTAACATGCGGCTATGGAACTATGTTGGTTTACTGTGGAATTGCGTTGAAGCAAAGCGAGAGCCGTGCCTACACCAGGTCGGTGTTTTCGCAGGGATTATCGATTCGCTGGGGGTACCTCGTCGGCTCGTCACTAGAAACTGGACCCCTGCAGCAGGTCCTAGAGGGTATGACAGCCCGGGCCTTGAACGCACCCGCAGTTAGGTAACTGACATGAGAGACCGAGAGCTAGGGAACTGCTGCGTTAATATTATGCCTACCCTTGCCGTTCGTAACAGCATTTAATTGAGTTACAAAGAGCGAAGTGAGTTTCGAAGCAGTGATAGCCGCACGCGCATGGACTTACCCAGAGTTGATGTAATTTACTTTTTGGTATGAATTTCGGATGGGTTTCGAGAGAGATAAAGAGATCGCGAGATAGAGTTCGAGACGGAGATGGAGAGAGAGACGAGGAAATTTTATTCCGAGGCTAAAAAGTTCGGGAATCGACCCTGCGCCCGAACGATGTTTCGTGATTAATTTATTTCGTTAAACACGCATGCGGAATAGGAATTAGAGATCTTGAGAGAGTTAGAAACATTCTCGAAACAGGCAGGCAGGCAGGTATAATGAGGAGAACAATTTACGATGTAGGATAATAAATCGTGACCTTTGACATATTTTTTTAAAAATATATTTAGTTAAGGCCTTTGACCTGAAAATTTAGGGGTCTATACTAACGTCAACGAGGCATAATATAAACATATCGTAGATGTGTATTACGTATGTAAAAAAGCTTGCGTGCCTATCAACTCCACGCTATACCGACGGGACGTGATCCTTTTTGAACAATGGCTCCGCGAGCGTAATCTCGGTAAGGTCTTGAAAAATACGAAACGTGATGTTCGTATGGCCTTCTAGCTTGAATCGGCGATGAAGTTTAACGGCTGCTTTAGATTTTTTATTCCTACATCTGAATATTTCAAGCAAAAGCAAAGAATATATTGTTCAGAACTGTGTAGAATGTAAAACGAAAAAATTTTCTTCTTCTTTTTTATTTTCATAATTATACAGACTCGCGAGAAATTCGCCTAATCGAAGAATAACCCACGGCGATTGATGCAAGTTTTCAATTTATTCGACGAACTTATATTTGTAAATCGAGGGAAACAAACTTTGGGTAATATATTTCATGGGAATAGGATGTGGCTGAGTTATTATTTCGAAAATAAGCAGCCTCAATACAGCAATTTTTGTCTCTCGGTGTATGAATAATCCTCCCCAAGTATCGGACTACAACGGCACTCGGATTAAGTAAAGTGCAATCAAAGCAGCGAATCAATATCACATAGTTAATCTAATCCCGGTTTGCCCGGATCCTGAAGAAAAGCAGAGCCGGAGATGTAGAAAAAAGTAAACCGAAAGAGAATCGGAAGAGAATCGGAAGTAGAGTGTATATATGTATATAGTAGTGGCGAGGATAGATCGTTAATTGATTCCCTTGGTCGTAAATAAAGAGAGTTGAGAAGAAAAAGAAAAAAGAAGAAGCAGATAAGCAGAAGCAGAAGAAAAAAGTGAAGAGAAGGAAAAACAACGTATAAAAAAGTAAAACAAACAAATTTGAAATATCGTCGATACTCGAGCGATGGAATTACAGGGTTGCTATGCACGGTATACGTATAAAGACGAGAAGATGTATCGGGAATTGACGCGCGTACATCTGTGGGAGGAAGAGGAGGAAAATTTATCCGATCATTTCTGAAATTTAATCGGCTTTATCCCACGCGCCGTCCTGCAGACTCCGGGGACTTTGGGTCATCAAATATTTGCCCGTGTGTCTCCGCCCTCTGATTAGACCTTGTGGCCCGATGTATACTGTGTATATACCAAGGGCGCGATGTACAAATAATAAAATAGGAAAACCCAGGTCACGTGATACGGCGGATTATACGAGATCGGGGTATGTTGGTAGGGACCAACGTCAGCCAGCTGGTCCCACTGGACCCGGTTGTCGTGGGCGTTTGGCAAAGTTCTATAAAGTTTGCCAAACTTTGACGTCGAATTGTATTTTCATTCCCACACCCTCCATATGCCCATCCTCTCTTTCGCCTCTGGCTAACTCTAGGCGAAACTAGCTTCTGACGAAATGACCGTCGTCAATTTTCAAACGCTATAAATTCGGGGGTTGAAATTCGTTCCGGGTAAACTTTTCAGACAAAAAATATTAACTCCATATGATACGGGGTCGCATAGAGATATAAATTTCCACATAATGCCCGAAAGCTGATCGCCGACTAGTCAAACGTCTAGAATTTTTCATTTCGTTTAGTTTATCACCATTTTAATTATATACTACAACGTTCTATGTACACCTATATCTCCCTACCTACCCTATACACGGTATCATATACCTATATTCACCTCATTAATCAATAGGGTAATGAGAGGGTCACAGAGGTCAGGCAAAGGGGTCGAAGGAGCAGGTGACACACGCAACACTCTGTAAGCTTAAAGTTGTGTGAGTAGACGCGCTTCGATTCCATTTTTCGAGTTGTTTTTTTTTTTAAAGAAACTTGAAAAAAAGGTCGTTCGGCACTGAGGATAAGAATAATGAGACGATTGACGTTTGTTCGTGTATTGAGGAACGGTATAAAATTCGGCATCTTTTTACTGATCGTGAGCTGTTTGAAGGTAGATATTGGATTTGACTGACGATGAATGCGTGTGGTGCTGCAGGTGTATGTTTAGTAGAACGGAGCCAGAAATCCTGAGTTTGATAAGGGCGGTGGAAATTGCTTTTGCAATTAAAACGTACCTTTCAAACAAAGGGATTCTATTTAAACAGAATACAAAAAGTATAAAGAATCCGAAACGAGGTATTGAGAGAGTTGAGCCTTCATTTAACTGAAAAATTGTTCTCGCTCTAACCTGCCCACAACGAAAACTCCGCAGTCTCTGAGGGGTGTATATTACACCGTCCCACAAAATAACAGCGATCATAATACCAATAATGATAATAATTTTAATAATAATATGAATAATAATAATAATCATGTAGCGGTGAATGGATCAATGCCATATACGAATTCCTCTCATAATTGACTTGTAATTCTTTACCTCTCCTTCTCCTTTTTCCGACGCATAATCTTTCCCATCGTTATCGTCGTGGGGTTGTTTAAAATTCATTAAAATTGTCTAATGGTATTAGGCGTGCGTGTTAATTAGCGACGATTTTGGGGTTGAAACTTGATGCCTAGGTAAATTTTGTTATCCTGCTCTAGTGGTTTCGCAATCTTCCTAATAGGCAGACGAGCTGGTTAAGGGCGGTTCTTGATGGCCTCCGAGGTGTACAGTTGCAGGGAAAAAAGATTTGTAGTGTTTTTTTCTTTTTTTTTTTTCGAAAATAATTACACAGAGATTTCATGAAAATGCCAGCAGAGCTCCGGCCTCGAATATCTTTTTCGACTTATCATCGTGACTCGGATGTCACTCTAGAGGTGTGTGTAATACCCTGTTAGCATTTGCTGTCCTTAAACCCATAACCAGAAATCTAATCATGTAATGGAACCGGAAAGAGAAATAAATGAACACGAAAAACGCAGAGAAACCAACAGCAAATACGAGACCGTATACGAGTTTTGGCAACAGACATGGGACGGTCTGTACAAATTGACCTTTTACGTTTCTACCCCCAGGATATTGCTCGTACCTACTACACAGGGGCATATACGGTATACATGTTTTTCTATGTTGAGGGATAAGGGGATGGGCTGAGGGATGTAGAAGATTGAATAAAAATTCAGAATTAAGGGATTGAACAACAAGTTTTTCTCGTTGTTGTTGTAGTTCTGGTTATTTCGTGGTTTTTTCTTTTCTTTTTTCTTTTTTTTTTGTTAGCTCGATGTTGGTTCTGAGTATATAAGGTATATAATAACCAACAGCCTGATAAAAATACCAGTTTGACGTAATTTCTTCTCCTAACGACCAGCGTATAACGACGTCTGGTATAAATTATAAATTCAAATTTCAATCAAGAAAAAGTTCTGAGCTTTACCCGAGGCCCGACTAGTCTGACGACGCTGTTCAGAATTTCGACGAGTGTTAAATCCAGGAAAACGAGTCGCGTCGAGGTTACCAATTAGCAGTATTAGCAATTCGGGATTCTTACCGTTCGGATTTCGGACACGTTTCATGACAACGATCATCTTTTTTTTTCTCATTTTTCTTTCACATAAGTTTACAGAGCGTTAGATACACCAAAACGAAGTAAATTTAGGCTACATGTACCTGTGTATGCGAGACCATTCTTCAATGTCTATAAATCCGAAGAGATTTAAACAAGTTTATGTATAGTTCAAGAGGGGTGCTATAGATCCCATGATTTTAAAATAACGAAAAGTTTGTGAAACAGTTGTAGATATCTTACGGCTCAGCTATGTCAAGTAAAATCGAGGACTTTTTCCAATTTTCTCTTATCAATTTTACATCTTATTTACTCTACCTACGTCAAATAAATTCCATTATTCCGCGGGTGTTGCAGGATATGAAATCTTTCCTTATCCAACCTGCGACTTTAGATATCAACCAAACTAGTACTAGTTATTTTTATTATTTTTCTTCCAAATTTAACACTATAAAGGAGTTCAGATCAATCAGAAAACCAGAACTATGCCGTCATCAGAATCAATCGATTCTCGTCTTTTTTTTTGTTTCCCCTTTGCTTCCTGAATCGCGAATTGCTAAATCTGCTGCTTCGATCGTCGAAGAGTAATAGCAACAGAATCTGGGACGTATGCATATCACAGAGTATCTGGAAAGAGGTATAACTTACTTGACAAACATGTAGATCCCAGTTGGCTCCATAGCCCTAGCTACAGCCTTCCAACTGGCGATAATGGTGTACTTTTGGCGCGCTGTTAGCGGAAGTCGCGGATCGGTAGCTGCAGGGGGTGGTGGACTATCGCGTCCAGTCTGATTTTGGGATGCTGAAGAAGCGAGTTTTCCAAGCTCGCAGCCCATGACGAATTCCGGTGGTTGTATATAAAAAAGCTCGAAATTCTATTGACTTTCACTATATGTATATGTATTTACTTATTTATTTATTTATTTATTTATTTATTCGAACAGTTCTATCTTCTTTATCTCCAGGGTCGTATCTTTATTTACAGACGAATTTATTCACTCCAAGATTTACCTTCACAGCAAGAAAAACGTTTCCGGCAAACGTGACGTCGAACAGAAAGATTTTGCACATTGATTTTGACAATAATTCTTCGAATAATACGACGATTTTATATATTCTTATCGTTTTTCGGGAAATACTCTCAATGCACGGATGTACCTCGTGTGATTATTGATTATCGGCTTGAGTCACGTACGGTTTACAATTCGAACACATCGGGATAAATCATAAAGAAAATTTAGGGCGGTTTTAGAGTTTAAGAGGAATTTAAAAAGGGAGAAGGGCTGAAAGATATCAACAGGACTTCATATCACGAGACACACTTATTATTTAAACAGCAAGACTACTTTCTTCAAGTAAATCACCCTGGAATGCTTGTTTATATATACCTTTGTAAATTTATTACGATTCCATTTATTGTTACGAGCTTGCCAATGAAATCCCTGCGCCGTATATAACGTATAATCAAGGCATTAAATGAGTGGCTTTGTTAGGCGCTGTTCAAATCAAAATACAAAATACATCGAGCTTTCCGTAATACGTTTCGGGGTTTAATTTGAATGTTTCATAAATTTATCCCCAAAAATTGTAAACTTCCGCTTATTTCAGGGTAGATTTAATCACAATCATCTTTCCCGGTCACTGCAGCAAAAACACAATTCTACCATACACTGAGCGAAGTTTAATTCATTGATGAATAAAAAATTGGCAATTTTGTTTTGCAATCTTCGTTGATGAAATAAAAAACGTCTCGCTAGTACGGAAAAAGAAAAACGAAAGTTCGGCCGATTTTGACGACTGGAAAACTCGATTTTTCTAATTCCGGAATAGTTGTTCAGTTATTTTAAGGTCCCCGGTCTGAATCTCTCGGCTGCCATGGACCAGGCACCGTTTGT
This sequence comes from Rhogogaster chlorosoma, assembly GCA_944452935.1. Classification (NCBI taxonomy): domain Eukaryota; kingdom Metazoa; phylum Arthropoda; class Insecta; order Hymenoptera; family Tenthredinidae; genus Rhogogaster; species Rhogogaster chlorosoma. Next base: position 29,761,841 of record OX101797.1, read on the forward strand.
TTTCTAAACCCGCGAGAAAATACACGCGAATCCGTAAATGAGACGCGTTAAACACAGTCTGATCTCTACGGCGTCGCATATGTATCCATCATACAAGAAGCACGAAAAAATCTGTATCTCGATTTCTTTATAATCAGTTCGGATAAACCTCGTGTCTGCTGCAGTAGTAGAACTAAAGCATCAGCTCCATATGCATAAGAAATCGGAAATTGATTTAGTCTAGGATTTTTTCGAGTAAAACTGGCAGCCACAGATTCATCGGCCGTCCGGTATCACATAACCGATTTTTTTAACTCATTTTATCGTCTCTTGATTCACGGCTCTCGTTCAGTATTCGAGCAACCGATATCCCGTGTGAAAATTTTCGGAAAGGCTCCGTCTTTCAACTCACTTTTGTATTATTTGCATTTTTCATCCCCCGAAATGAATAAATGAATGAATTGATGAATCAATGAATCAATGAGCGAATTTCGACAGCCGAAAATCCGACGGATCCCTTTATGGCTTTCCGTTTATGCCGGAGAGAGCGAGACAGAGAGAGAGAGAAAGAAAAAGAGAGGCACCCTGCTAGAGGTGTTGCCTACAGCCCAGGCGAGCCAAGACTGAAGCTATGACAAATCCTCGACCCAGTAGCGCAAGCGCCCTGCGCTCTGAAGACCCCGCAGCCACGGAGCGAGGAAAAAAATTAATTATTTCGTGTAACAATCGGGATTAGAACTCCTGCTGTTCACCAATAATTCTATGCCAAAGGTTTCGGCGTAGGGTATTCTCCCGGTCAACAATAGACGAGCTGTCTGTTAATGAGTATAGATAAATGCTGAACAGATTAACGGAATAAACAGTGAAATGAAAATGACAAAACAGGAGAAAAAAAGAACGCGGTTTTTACCTGCTATACAAGCGATCGACCGCGAGGAACGGGAGGTTCAACAGCCCGTTGAATCCCGTCTACTAGGTAATGCGTAAAGGAAATTTGATCGACCCGAAGATATTATAACTATACACTCTGCAGGATTAGGAATTTTTTTTTCGAGGATTTCATCCAATTTTTGGGCTTTTTTCGCCTCTTTTAGGGCTTGGGAATAGGCGTGTTGTTACAACCTGGGATATAAAACTCTTCGAATATGTACACGGAACTCGAGGTTGATGTAGGTACCGTGATAATAACTCGCGCAAGATCAGCGCGAAATTGTAGTTAATTATCAGTAGGTATAAACAAGAGATAAAACTCGTGTGTTTATCGCTCGTATGATATTAGCTGAACGATTATCATCGAACGCGGAATCTTTACCTGTCGCTTTAGATCTGAACGTGACCGAAAGCACACCCTTAAATCGTGAAAAATGTGTGAATTGAAGAGTTATTGAGAAATATTTAATTGAATGGACTTATGATTGGTGGGAATATTTCGCATCTTTATCTTATTGGCGGAAGATTTACCGCGAATATACATACGTACTTGTATATCGGATGAAACAGGGGGTGAAGCTAAGAAAAAGACAAAGAATAATTAACTAGGCCTTTCGGAGTTAAATTGAATGCGCTCAAAAAGTTTGTGGAAACAATTTAAACTTTAATTAATATTTATTACGCTCGATAAATTGGCAGGACTGACGCGTATACAATTTTTATTTATGTGGATTTTCAACCCCGAAGGGTTGCCACGATCCAACGGAGAAAAAAAAAGTGTGAAAAATGATGCGGAAAAAATAAAATACTGCAAATATTAGGGGTATGCCTATATACTGCAGGCAGTTGCTTATCTCTTTTCTCTAATCTCTCATATTCGTTTCTACTACCCTCGCAAAACGAGGAAGGAGCCCCTTCTCTAAATTCGCTTGTGAATAACTAAATGAGGATCAAAAATCGCAGATCACACATTTGTAAGTTTATTTCGTTACTCTCATTCAGAGATGAAAAAATGTGTATGAAAAATTCAAAGTATCCGATGTATGGTCCAGCCGAGCGTTTACCAAATTCTCGGAACAGAATTTGAAAAAAAAAATCATGGGAAAAATGTGTAATTGCATTTTTGAAAAAAAGTGTAAAAATAAAGTTTTTCCGATGCACGTACAGCTCGTGACTTTTTTAATATCAAATATCTCTGTCACTTTTTCGTATACTGTAACAGTTTTTCACCTATACGCGTCAAATTTATCAGATGAAAAGAAATAAGAACAGAAATTTTGTACCTCGATCTCCGGCCACTTTTTCATAAATGAATTTAAAATAAAAGGCAATTTTTATTCGCTCTGCGTGGGTGGGACATCACAGGTTAACGCAAAAGTTTATTGCAGGTGTATGTACGGAGATGATATCTTTCAAAGCATTCCCAGATATTGATCAGTTTGGGTGCCTGCCGGCTGAAATATCCATCTGTCAAGTCTTGCGCGCACGCAACGGGTGACGGATTTGGAAACGAATTGGAGTCTTGCATGAAGTGACGAGTGTTGAAAGGTTCTTTTTTTCCTTAATTTTGAAGGGTGCTGTATTCCATGCTTGCACAAAAAAATAAATGAAAATAATAAGAAAACCAAAAAACGTATTCGTATGACTGTATCTAGAGAGAAATGCCGATAATATTCGAAAGAAACGAGAGGCACGTTGGATCTGTCCGTCAATTCACATCGGATCTATTTTTACTTCCAGCTAGCGATAATAAACGCGAGAATATGACGTGTGGACGAAATAAGGGGTGATAACTAACGATTGGAAGGAAATAAAAAAATGGGAAACAAAAAAGAAAAGAAGGAAATTATTGGGATGAGATTTGGGAAAAGGTGCAGCAGGGAACGATCTCAGGTTGAGTTTTTATTTTACTCATCACGATCACTGCGTGATAAGGCAACAGCCTGGGGTGCAGAAGCTATAAGGTCGTTTCGCCGAGTGGATTTGAAAATGTCAAACTTTATTCGATTATTTCGAGAGAGCGTTGGAAAGGGTGCGACGTCGCACTTTGGCTTCTGCAGCAAGAGGAGACCCGAAAGGAGCGTTAAGGTCTTTCGATAAAAATAACAGTGCGTCTCTGGACCGTTGGGGAATCGGAAATTTTTTCAAAAATATTGCCTCGCCGTAGATTTCTTTGTTATTTATCGTCATCGTTCCTCTCGAGACTTTCCATTCCTTCGTAGAGATCATCCTCGCGCTTGTCAGTATAAACACGCGAGCCAGCTCACGAGCTTTGGAACTGTCGTTTCCGGTGGAAACCAATAGCGCTGGAAAACTGAGACTTTATACTTTTACTACGACGTCTAGCTACTAGGACGACGAAATATGCTGTGTACGTCGTCGTATCAATTCCAGTTTCACCATATAATATTTTAGAAATATTCTCCCACTTTTCAAAAACTTTTCTCTCTCAGGAAAATACATCTTTTATATCATGGCTCCTGCAAGCTCGTTCCACGAAAGTGACGTTCTCTCAGGTCCTGAATGATTTATTTCTTACAGAACAATGTTTAAGATTCTCACTAGCTTGTTACGAGAATACATAAAAAGAAGCAACAATTTTTGACAGAAAGCCAGATCTCGCTTCGCCTAGGATCAATCAAGTTTAGATTCAGCTGAAGTTCAATTTCATATCATTTTTCCGAGCTAGCTACCACTTGGCTCAACGATTTTCGCCAAACTACATATAACCCAGGACTCGAGGGCCCTACGGGCTTTCACCTCCATTTGTTCGTTGTATGGGGTAAAATAAATGTTCAGAAAAAAAAAAGTACTCGCTTATTCCCCACTAAATTTGACTAAATTTCATACATCCTCAACGCACTGTGTACGCGCCCCTTTAAGCTGAACACTCTGCACCTTCATACGATTTAAAATTCATGAAAATATGGCGGATGGACGATTCTATTTTATAAATAATTTCCAAAATATCGTACGTCGTGGTTAGCTGATAAAAACGGGCCTTCAACACACGCGAAAAAAAAAATCGTTAAATTTGGACAAACCTTACCAAAATCTAATTCTGTATTTCGATGCTGCTTTCCGTCCATCCTATACTAATTTTCTTTTCTTTATTGAAAAACTTTTGATTGAATATTTTTAAAGAAAAAAATAATTTATTTGCTTCACGGATCACCCTCGCGGTGAATTCCGGTGGGCCCGAAGGCCCAACCCGCACAACTCGTGGCAGGTAATTCGGTGTGGAGGCCAGAGGATCATTCGTTCTTCCACGGCGTACGTAATGGTCAGTTTGTTATGAGCGGAGCACGCGGTCCGAGTATAAAATACTATAATACCTACTTGCTTATACTATGTGAAATTTTCGGCTAATTTATTGCGGAGAGAAATCCGACTGATTTGTGCTTCGTAAATAATCGGAATTCAGTATACTGCTGATGAGGTGCTAGAGACAGATGAAGATCAGCGAGGGTTAAGATGTACCGAGGATTTCGAGTGGATTGATTCTCTGCCCAAGGTAGGAAGGACTAGGTCTCTCAATTGAGATTAATTTTTATTTCATTTTTACTTCTTTTTCATAAATTTTATACCGGCTGAGACAAAAGCGTTGAGTTGCGTTCGTGAGAAGCGGTGATTTAATGAAAGAAAATTAATTAATTCGAAAGTCTGCTTCTCGTAAAGTGTCGATTTATACGATAAAAGAAGACCGTTATTTTATAAGAATAATAAACCTCGTTCTTAAACAGAATATAAGTTATGGTGGGTGTACCTCTCTCGTGCTTCAAGATACGCTCAATGACCTTATAAATTATATGAATTTTAATCGATCGCGATACTTACGAGGTTGAATAAATTTCCAATCCATATGGCGTTCTGAAGTTGCCTTGACTACTTGTTTCCGATCTATCCGTAGAAATATTTTTCAAACACACAGGAGTACTTCGTTTCAAGTTCTCGAAGAGAGATTTTTCTCTCGCAAAACCCGGGGAATTAAACATCAGATGATGCGGGAGAGAGGGACGAAAGCCCGCACTTCGAAAGAAACTCTGTCATTTATTATTGACAAACAGCTCTGGCCAAAGTCAATACAAACTGATAAAAAATAGACGCGATAATCCATCGAATTCGAGGTCACTATATTCCCAAGGGTTCTACTCCGAGCTCGGATCAATAGAACTCTAAATTGGCCATTTGTGAGTCCAGATACGCTAGGAATCGCGAGAAATTTTGCAGAAGTATAATCTAGGAGATGGAGTCAAGCTGTGATAGAATAGCCGATCGTTCTTCAGTCAACGTACAAGACCAGAAAGTGCCGGATGCAGCTACAGTCTTTTGTAAAAGAGAAGAAAAAAAAAAAAAGAAAAGAGAAGAAGAAAAGGATTAATAAAAAACGAGCGAAGTTGAGAGTTGATTGAGGATTTCCTGCGAGGTATACCTACAACTCTCCCTGCTCGATTCAGGTTAATCGACGACACAGAGATTCATGTTGAGGGAGAAAGAGAGAAGGATATAAAAATTGGAGAGAATGGGAAAGATTACGAATAAAGTATAACTATAGTTCGAGTTTGGTGGGCATAACAATTATTGGCTTGAGAACAACGGGCTTTACCGAGGCAACGAGGGGGCTCGTTCCCTTGGTATATCGAAGGATCGAGGTTTCGTCGAATAAGGGAGGTGAGGGAATTGGGGAATAATGGAGGGAGAAAAAGAGACGAGAACGAGGGGCAGGAGAAGGATAAAAGGAAAGGCACGTGGAACAAGGAAGCCTTGTGATTCAGGAAGGGTAATGCGATTGTAATCCTCGCGATGATCGTCACGCGCGGTGTATTCCATCAATAAGGTGTCTCCGTGGAAAATTGAAAAAGTGACAAAGACAATAGAATAATACAAAAACTTGGCTTTCAACAATTTTAAGTTTTAATTTCAATTTTTACTCGTGTTTTTCGAAAATGACACTTTTTTCTCGTACTAAAAGTTCGGCCAAAAAATGAAATACTGAAACGGCAATAGTAATTGTTAATAATAACCAAGGCAGCATCTTTTCCCCCAAGACGAACAGCCTCTACAATGTGCGGATTAAATTATCGAAATCCCAAACAATATCTTATTTCTACTTCAGTGAAAATTCAATATGGCGTACAGATCCGCTGAGATTGTGAACTCGGACCGTTTGTCTTGATCCGTTCAAAAATCCTTTAAGATTCGACCGAATGGGGTAGAAAAGTATACGTTTATCTGCACGAGATGAGTTCACCGAACATCAAACGGTAGCACCGAGTCAAGATTCGATCTTCGAACGATCACGAGCGTGGAGTTAATTCAGTCCCGAAATTTTCATCTCAATTATGGAAAATCTATGATACTAATGAAAAAGAAGAAATTTTCACCCTGCGAAAGGGAGAAAATAATGAGAACGGCGCAGCGTATCTTCGAAGTCTAGGAACACGATCGACGAGAATGAATCAATGATAATTTACGACTAGCGGGGTTTTATCAGGTCGAACAGATGTCAATGATGGATAATCGTTTGTGCTGAAAGTTTGAGGTTGGTGTTTTAGGGTAGGTACGTAGGTATCTATACCTACTCGTTCTTACCGAACAAGGTTAGCAATAAAACGGTAGGTTTCAGAAGTCCCTAGACATATAATTAGAGCGAGGCATCTCGTGAGAAAATGCTTCACTCTATAATGGGTCCAGATCACGAACCCAGCCTCGCCCTCCGGTACTGAACCTCGGCTCGGTTAACTCAAGTCAATTTTACCTGGCTAGAGAATACGAGTATGTTACCAATGCATGACACACATAGTACGAATACATACATGGCACAGGTACCTGCACGGGTATGCGCAATTAAACTCTCTGCAATTATTGCCCAGTCGAAATCGGCTTAATTTTCAAAACTTTGAACCTAGATATTAGAAAGTTGCTCACTACCTACCTATACATAGGTTATACCTACGTATTTCGTTACGTGTTTAATTACCGGCTACGATGTAGCCCGCCAGAGTCTTGACCAGGTCGAGTTCAGGAACGATGATTGCGAGTTACATAGGCGAAATTATATCGAGTATACCTGTATGGTTATTCATTTATTCGCTATTTAGGCGTTTATTCATGCCTCGATTATCGAGGAAATATTAATCACTGTCATCGGTACAAGGGGGTGGTAATGCAAATAACAATTCTGGCTGAAAATCGACGATCGAATTGATAAGTGGTGAATAATTTGACTTAGCAACGTGTTACGCGAAGATAGCGAATCATGATTCTGTGCGAACGGTTTAATTCAGCATCTTAACCAGTTTGTAATTAATTATCCGCTTCTCTTTGCCATTAACGATTAAATTATCACGTCCTTCTCGTCGGCTGCAAGGATTCCTGGTTGTTCTCCATTCTTTTCTTTTCTTTTTTTATTGCTTGTTGCAGACTTGCCAGCAACGGCTACTGTCTGTCGACAATCAGAAGCTTCATAGGATTCATTTTCTCTATTTTATTGATAATTATTCATCTCTATAACGGTGGAAAATATTTTTTAACGTTACAGAAAATGCAGACGAAGAATGTCAACCAACTGCCGACCAACAATCGCGTAAGTAAACTCAACATTACGTTATTAAATAATTAATTAAACCACCTCCGGTCCCGCGTGGGGTGGAGCCAGTAAAATAGGTCCTTTGATACGACGTGCAAATACAACTGAAGAAAACCACTCTGTGGTCAGTTAAAATGTAGCTTTAGGCTGTGAACCTAAAATAAACTTTTAAGCAACCATATATACGTGTGTATTATACGAATAAGTATACAGCTACATGCATAGTCCGTTCTTTGCATGCGGTGAAAAATTATTATTTTAATTAACTAATAAAATCTGGACACAATTGCTCCAACGTTGGAAAAAAAGAGGAATTAAACCGCACGAATCGTTCTTACACGATTCTTACATTTTTTTTTTTGTTTAAAATTAGGGATCAAATGTGAGAAACTTTTCGGGGAATTCATAGCCCCAGTTCGTAACGCATTTCAAAAGTATTTATTTAATTTCCTTCCACTTTTCTAAACTCTGATGCCCATGAAATATAGAATTTTATGGGATAGAGTATTTTACCTTTAACACTGAGTATAGTCTTCGCGGGAAAAATTTCCTAGAACACCTGTTCCATACCTAACCTTTATGCTTCACCTGTCTGTTACAGAAAGGTGGACCGACTGCTGTTGCTGGACGTAAGTATAGTCGAGATAGAGAATGGCTGTACATTTTTTTGTTTCAATTATTTTTTTCTTCTCACGTTTTTATTTTGTTTCTAAAAATCGGTAGACGATGAAGAAATATAGCCGAACACCTGAGGTGTTACTGTTGCGATACCTGGTTCGAAGTATTTTCCCCTTTACCGAATAAGTCAAATAAATTAAATTTGAATTACTCCTGATTCCTGTACCATTAATACCAACGATTGAACCTGCCCGTATTTCTTCAACGGTACCGATCACACGAGACTTCATCAAATCTTCTGATTTTCGTCGAGAATAATTTGTTCGAAAGATGAACCGATTTTTTTGAAAAAACAGAAATCTCATATCTTCTTTTTTTCCGAATTTTTGAAGAGTTTTTCTACTCGGTCGAGATCGGCATCGGCCAATCAACTCGCAGCGGTACCAAGGTGCTGTTTAACTCTTCTCCGATTTTTCTATAAACCGAGCTGAAGGTGGGGCGATGGTTACTACCTCGACTGTACCTTTCTCCCACCTGAAGCCAACCTGTATCGCTGACTGGCAAGACCTGGCGTCTCACGTCTTTCGCGATCGTAAGTCAGTTTTTCCAAAATTCAGCTCGTCTTGGGTCGTAAAATAGTCTAAAAAATATAATGAAATGGTGGCATGGTACTTGACCGGTCGATCGGCAACGTGCTTTCGGAATCGGTATGTTTCGAGTGGCGTAAATCGTCGGTAAACGCGTTGGAATGTGCAGAAAATGAGTGTAAAACAATGTGAACGTTATAACCACTACGCTAAAGTATAGGAGGAAGTTTTTTTTTTTTTAGTATCAAACATCGATCGTGAAGTTGATCTTCTGCGAACGAATTTATTCTTGAAATAAATGAATTTGGGATAAAAAAAAAGTTTTTTTTTTTACACAGTTTGTGAAAATATTATCTAGTTAGTTATAATAAACTCGTTTTGAAATGAAGACTGGTGACGGTGTTGAAGAAATAGTCAGAAAATTGTGTCATCTTAGAAATTCGTATTCATTCACGTTGACCTGAAATGGACCAAACCAGGTAAGGCGATGAGTTCTGTCACTCGAAGAAAAGCGAAGTGAAATTCGTTGAAACGTGAAGTTTAAGAAATCGGACGGTTTTTATTCCCAAGAAATTATCGGGCTGACTGATTTATTGGATCAGTTTTTAGAACAGAATTCAGAAAATCTCAAAGCACTTTACTAGACTGTTAACTATCAACTGTATAAAAATTCAAATCAAGTTAAATTCCGAGTTCAATGTCTTCAACCTTGAATAATACATATTAAAACAGGAAAAAGATGGTAAAATGTTTATTCATTCATTAAGAATGATGAAAAAGTGAAGTATTCATCATGTGAGGCGCTCCTTTTTTTCTCAATCTTATTCCTTTTTCTGTCAAATTCTATTCTACGACCGGGATTCTCCCACGAAGAATAAATCCGAGAGTTCAAACGCCGCGTATAGTACCTATAATAACGAAATATACATCGAATGGTGTTGAAACTTACAAGTAAGTGTGTTTACAATGACGGTACAGTTATCTGCTGTCTTGCTAGATGATAGAAGCAGATGCGAGATGTGAGATGCTGTGTCAATTTTGAATATAAAAACGTCATGGTAACACGAACGTCTGCAGCTGGTTTCGTACAGTACTTTCTTGCAAATACTCGTTAATTTTTTACGAGATATACTATTATCAATGTACATTAGAATTTCGTAATAATAGTTAGGGAGCTATGAGCTAGCGTGATTGAATAGAAAAATCGGCGTATAATCGTGAATTGTACGTGTATGGGAGATATTAGATGAGAAACTACGCTTTTTATTTATATTTTATACCGCAACATGCGTCTCGGCTTCGACTATCAACATTTCTTGGATATTGGTTCGTTGTATATTTCCCGGAAACCATATTAACACGAAACGATAGAAACGAGTGCAAACAACCAAGACTACACAATAGGAGAATTTATCCCGTTATTCATTTCCAACAGCTTCCACAACCGTGCGATATGCTATGGAATTTCCAATATTTTTCATCTCTCGAAACGTGAAATCTCGCTAATTGTGTTAACAGGAAAGTTCTCCTCCGTCGTATAATAAGATATTGTACTATCTCCTTCTCGATCCAACTATTTTCATTTATAAGCTGGCTATCTTATCTTCTCAAGACGCGCGACGCAGCTTCAATTTATGTATCTCTGATTTTGCTGTTGCTTTAACTGGCTCAGGAACGCGATCCGGTGCAGTAATTACGTTCAACTTATGTTATTGTTGAAAAGAAGTGGGGGTATTAATTCTCACGATATTGCGTGCAGATATTTATATGTATACAGACAACGGCAGGGAAACGCTCGGTAAACTAGTTAGTTAACAAAAACTAGACACTACTTAAAATCGAGAAGTCGATAGTCTCTGAGAGTCTGGAGCGAGCTGCTGCACCTCTTCAAGATATAAACGAGAAACAGAAAGACATATACGGCCGGCATTCGCCACGTCATTAACAAAAAGAAAAGGAAGATATAGAAGTACGGAAAAAGTTGTCCAAAGTTAATGATTGAAAAAGAAAAACGAAAATTTCCAATCATTTATGTCTAGACTTGTGTATAAAGACCTATTTCTTCCCACCTCGTCTCGTCGTACGATACATACATAAATCTGTAATAATTTTAACTAGGAATACGTTCAGCAGCATGAGTTTCTAATGCATATCATGGCCTGTAAAGGGGGTGCTCGCTTGCCCGAGACCTTAATCCAAATGGAACGTGCCGGGCATTAGTGGGAATAAATTAATGCAAAACTCCAAGTTCTAGTTCATGGTGAATTCCTTATGTGCCCTGGTTAGCGATGCGGAGTCTTTTCCAGCATCGTCTCGGTACAGCCTGCGACTTAATACGTTCTTAGGTATATTCCGAACGGAATTTATCCATCCTTTGAGTCATTTTTTGAAAACAATCGAGGGATCTGACTCGAGGATTTGAAATCCGTGATTGGGAGGCGAGTCTTAATTATGCAAACAAATGATTAGTATCAAAGTGATGAATTTTTATGACTTCCTTAACGAAGATCTGTTCAATTGTTTCTCTTGGATTTGACAAATGGTTTAGGTATACCCAACGTTTCAGTGTCTCTACGTATATTGAATGAATGAATGAAGATCGTCGTGGGAAAATACGTTGGAAACTAGCGGCGTCAAAAAGTTAGTAAGACCGGACCTTATAACATTATGTGTATACTTTAGTAGAACGCACTCGGGCACTTAGGCAGTTCAACCATGCATGATTCCCCGTACCTACTAGTCCCAGCTTACAGGTGAACCTCAAGGTAGAGAAGAACAAGTCTTGTACAAGTTGAGTATATAAGACGAAGAAGGAATAGAAAAATGGAAGAAATGTTCACCGTTCGCGCGCGCGTTCGTAAACTCGTGATCTTATACGATCGACAACGTTAGTTGTGAGTTCGTTCTTAAGGCGACCACCTAGTGATCAGTTTAATTCATTGCATGTACCAAAACCTGCGTCTTGATAGTAGAAAAAAAGAAAAAGAAGAGAAAAAGGCGAGATTCTGATACCGAATAGCGATGGGCAACGTCGTATAGATGCTATTATGCTTAGAGAATAAATTACGAACGTGTCTACTCTCTATAATAACTCCTTATTCTCGTGGGGGGATGATACCGGAAACGAACCCAGAACGGCGGAACCAGACGTTCACTCAATGGAAAGTCGAAGTCTTCCAGTACGACGAGGAACTCCGTCTGGTTGAGTGAAAAAATCTCGCTGGCTCGCGCCTTGATTCAGTCTTCGAGGTGTTTCGCCGCAACATTTTGACACAGTGATTTACCTATCTCGTTTTTTTTTCCACGGTTTCAAAGCCCGATACAAATTCATTGAAAACGGTGTAAAAGTTGCGGTGATCTATCGTGTGCGAAAAATCGTCTCATTTCGGAAATTCAATTTTCTTCAAGGATCTTTTCGGTGAAGTTACCTACTCGCTTTCAGGAGACACATAAATATAAGCCTTTTTCCGCGAGTAACGGTTCGTACGTACTACGTACATTGATCGATTCGTCGCGAAGCGTGCCGATATAAAACGGGTGTAGAATAAATATTTATCGGACGTACCCTGGCCGAAGTTAAGAAATTCTATCGACTTTTCGACTACCTCTTTTCTTCTCCTCTTTTTCAAACTAAAGACAAACTTCAACACAACTCGCTATTTAATGAGGGTGAAGATCTATGAAAACATCGTTAAGAAATGGTTAGCCAATTTGCGATGGCTACAACGGTTCGTAAAGTGAAACAGGAGAATCGTATGAGAAGACAGAACCAATGTCAAGGTAGGAAATACGGCAGAAATTTTATCGAAGGAGATAAATGATAGGATTAGCTAATTAACGGTTAAAGGTTTCATACGTTTTTTGAGATTGAGAGAAGATAACTGCAGTGGAAGTTAAAAATTTAGACTGTAGGATGACAGAAGGGGAATAATGTGAATAACTAACGGTAACAGATCGTAAAGACAAGTGCGACTTATTCCATCTAGGTAAGAGATCTTTGCTCGTAATTTTACGACTGAAGCCGCTTTCGAATTTTATTTACTCATCAGGTAGAAGACTGGGCTCTTTATTAGCGCTAAGATCGGTAGAAAAATAATTTAACGACTCAGATGCACGTAAACTCTCGTGTCCATTGCAGGGTAAATAAAAGTGAAAAATTAAGAATTCGTTTTTCGTTTTTTTTCTTCATTTTATAGACGAAGACGCGCCGTATAAGCCGGTTCCACCACCGAAGCCGGTACCCAACAATCAGAAGACTCATACTTACCAGCAACAACTCCAAACGAATAATCAAACGGACGTGAATCGAACGGTTCAAGTCAATCAGGTCGTTCAGGCCGCTAATTCAAGCCCCCAGGCGCAGGGGCAGAGTGAAAATCAAAACAGCGTACAGGAGGTGCAAGATCAAAATTCCGGGCAGCCTCCTGCTCCCGAGTACAGAATGCCTCCACTTTACGGAGACGAGCAAGGTCAGGGTCAGACTCAGCACGGAACAAATCTGCAAACACACAGTAGCAAGTTTCCCGTAAGTTCGGACTAATTGAGTTATTATTTTTCAAACCTTGATGGCCATTGATGTGGCGTGGTAAAAAATCGAGAGCTCCTTTTTCTCCTGATTTACAATTGATGTGACGTAAACCTGCGAGTCCCCTTGTAGGTTTATACGTTCGAGTCAAAGCTTTGTTCATAACGTCAAGTTTCAGGGATTATTGCATAACAATCCCTTACGTCAATATTGAAACGTTCGTCCACCCCATTCCTTTTTTTTTTCTATACCTGCCTTGTTTCGTCTTACAATAAAGTTAATTAAATTTTCCACCCTGCGGAGTTTTCTGCTTTTGAATCTTGAATATACCGTTCGAGACAGGAAACCGTGAAATTTCGATGCAGGAAGTTTGATTTCGAGTGTAAATAAATTTAGTCAACTAATTACACGCTTGGTTGTATGTCGAGGCGCGATTGTAATATCCGTATTGCAAAATGTTTGGTCAAATTTCAGTACCGAGTAGGTATAATATAAGGTCTTGAGAAAATTCTCAGAGCTTATAACAAAGGTGTAGTAGAATCAAAGGATCCGAATAGAATCTTGGCTAGTTTTATGTCGGGAGAAAACAGTTAACCGGAAATGCGTGTGATCGTAGCCTGGATAGACACATATCACTTTTGTTACAAATTATTGTAACGTGAGGCGAACAATGAACTTACGAAACGCCACGCTCCTACGCCCATAATACGTAGGTGTTTTGCCACCTATTAATACCAACGTAAATGTCTTACCTCAGGTATGACTCGCGGAATATATACTGCCTTCAGTAATGGCCGCCTCGACATCTCGCGGAAATGTGGATAAGTAAAAAGAGGAAGAAATTGTACGCGACAAGTTCGAAAGACAGTGTCATTTGGTTAATCGACGTTTTTCTCCTTCTTCGCACTTCGTTTTATTAGACAATTACATCTAATGGCACATAATAAACGTTAAGACGTTTTATATATCTATTTGAGTCAGTTATTTTTACTTCCGTCTTTCAGATCGAGAGAGAAGTCGTGTTATCGTCAGGTGATAAGAATTCGAAAATTCCGATCCTCCATGATTACAAGAAGAGGCCGACCGGAAGGGTAGCCATTGCACCAGACGCTCCGATCAAGCAACAGGCTTGGACTCAGGAGGTAAATAACAAACCGTTACTTCTACGTCGAAATGAATTGATCATTTATCGTTGGATCCGACTACTACATGATCGAAAAGTTAATGAAAGTAACTCGTACTTTCTACGCCGTGAAGAGCCCAAAACTTTTCATTCTATTCTTGGACAGAATTTGATTCCACTTTTCATGAATCGAAAGATCGAATTTCTGACTGATATAATTGTGACGGTGGGCGGTTGATGGTTGGGAGTCTGCAAGATGATCAAAGTGAAAGAAAAAAAACCGATTCAAACGGGTAATCTAAGGGTTACAAATGACAAACGAATACAGGGACAGGATAGATTGAATTTTTTACGTTTCCTCTACTGGTTCTGAACACACGAACGCCGGATCATAAGTCAGAAAACCTTTTCCGTATGCGCGATGCGTGTCTAGGCCCTAGCCTCACCAAATCGTTGATATTCAAGTGGCATCCCTTCCTAAGAAGCAGGCGATTCAGACTGACAACTTTGAAATTCTCCAAGTTGCTTGCACGTCTGTCGTGTCAAGGCATTATATCTATATCCTTTGAAGATCGTTGGCAAGATTTTATACAAATACTTATATTATATTACCCTCGCTTATCTCGCTACGGTACTTACGCGGAGGCGTTGACCGGTATGCGGGCGTCGCGTCGTTTGCTTTTCGTTATGGTCAGCCTAAAGCGTCAGAACTTATTCTTAGATACAAGTACGTATTTCGATACTTTCTCAAACCTTTGATCTTCGCTAAGATAAAGGATACCATGCTGGTATAACCAATTCAATGGCGTGAGAAATCGTCGCTACACATTGATCTCCCTAGATGTATATTGAGAATTAGAAAGTAGTGCAAGTGCCCCGAGCCTACACCCTTTCATACTTTGCCATATCGAGTATATATACCATACATACATTACGATGAGTCCGAATGTAATTTAGCAAGGTTTGCACAGGCTGTTTCTCCCAGTAGCGGGAATTATGCTTAGAACCCTAAAAGGATTCTCGAATAATACACGTGAAACTCGTGTCAGGTTGAATTTAGCGGTCCTATACGGTCAGGCATGAACCGTCACAAGCCCTGCTCCGTAGAAACGATTCGGTAAACGAAGAGCTGTGTAGAATTTAAAAATAATCCATAAACGAACGAAACCCTAAGAAGCATTCTATATTCCAGGAAACGCAAATGCAGGAGCTGAGACAGGACTACCAAGCGAGAAATTACCAAGCCCAGGATACTTACTCGTGAGTTTGAAACTTATTGGGAAAATGAATCGATGCGTGAGATTTCGACGTTACACTCTTATACCGTTCGTAGGTCGGCTACTGGAGGAGCAGTTCCTAGGTCGTCTAAAGCCGAGGACGAAAAGTCCAAGTCGTTGTCGAGGACTTATCACACGATAAAGGACATGATATCGAGTCGTTTCGGTCCGAATAGAAAAGACATCGAGCCGGAACCGGAAGCTAGTTTGAATAACGTCGCCGAGGAACTCCGCAAGTCAAGCAGAAGTATAAACGAGGAGGAGACCAAGAAGAAAGAGGCGATATACGGTAAACCCAGGGTTCAGGAACCGCCAGTAAACATGCAGCAATATCCGAAGAACACCTATGGCCAATACGGACACGCGTACGGGTACTCGGCTGGCCAAAGTATCGGACAAAACGTGCAAAGCATTCAGAACGTTCCTTTGCCTGGCCAGCTCCAGCCTTCCTCGCAAATCCAGCCCAGTCTGCCAGGTCAAAGCGCTCAGCTTCACGTGAGTCATCATATACCAGGCGCAGGAGTGCAGACTGTTCATCAGACCCAAATTAGTGGCTTTGCTCAGCCTCAGGCTGGTCCTTCTCAGGTTCAAGGAGGAATAACGCGAGAGTACCCGGTCCCGCAGAGCCAAGTTCTGCATCATGGGCAAATGCAGGCTCAAGCCACTCCGAACTCCTCGAAGCACGGGCAAAGCGTTATTCAACTCCAATCGTCGAGCCAAGCATATCAAAGCCCCCAGCAATTGGTACACCAAAACCAATTACTTCAAAGTCCACATTTCGCCCAGCAGCACGCGCAGAACATGCATCAGAGGCAATTGATCCAACAGATGCATCAGCAGCAAATAGCTAGTCAACAAAACAGCTCTGCGAGTTTGCGAACTGGCCAGCAACCGCAATTCCAAAATCCTTATCAGCAACATCAGTACCAGGTCAGGCAACCTGCCATTTCTAGATCGCAAATCGACCTGCCTAGTACTTCGAGGCAAATTCCTGAGAGTAGATCGAACGCTAATCAAGATATGTACTATCACTATCAAGGGAGACCTCGGTATGGGGTGCCCCAGGTTTACATAAAGTCTGAAAACAATCAGGAAGCCGAATTTCAGAGAAGAAGTTCCGCGAGAAGGATTGAAAAGGCTGCTTCACAGCCTCAGCTGAGCTTCGACGAGGAACGAAGCCCGTCTGAGATGCAGAGGAACCCGTCTTCGGATATCGTGGATAAAGAAAAGTACGAGATCACGGTTGAGGAACGACAGGGTCAAAGTCAAGGTGAGTTTGGGCGGAGTGGATCGCAGCGAAAGGACGAGTACAACAGGCCAGAGACCAGTTTTGGTATTCGAAGAGATGAGATGAGGAACTCAACGCGAGAGACGGACTACGGTGATGTCAAAGAGGCCAAGGAAGTTACTATGATGCCGAAGAGGGTCGAGGAGCTTCAGAAACGATCAGAAATCGACAATTACAGTCCGAATCCTATGAAGAAAATCAACGACTCTGAAACGCCGAAGAATCCACAATCTAAAAGGATTACTGGCGACGTTTACCAAATAACGGAGACGCCAAAACGATTGGAAGATTCCACCAGAAAGTCTGAAGTTGAACATTACTCTGGCCAGGATTTGGCCGCGAAGCCGGAGGGACGAAAGGACGACTTGGAACACGGAATTAATCGACTTAAGATCCATAATCAAGGGTCAGGGTCTGACTACGATAAAGCTGGGCAAAGTTCGTCGAACGTTGATTCTGGGAGGGGATCGGCGGTCTATTCGAGCGGGAGACGTCCGCCGCCGGAGGACCAGATCCTCGTTCAAGGTCTGAGGATTTCCTGTTCACTACCCTGTCATTTCCTGACCTTCGTGTCCCAAAATTCTCCTACGTCTGCAGGATCGGAAAATTTCACCTTCCGAACGAGTACTGCGACACACATAACAATCCGCAATTTCTAGCTAATCGACTCGAATCTCAATCCTTTCAAAAACCGATACCTCAATTTCTATTAACCGAAGTAGTCCAAGTCATACTGTACGAAAGGGACCAGATATATCCTACAGAAATCACTCACCGTCGGTCAAACTACCTAGAAAATTTCTCGGCTACGGTCAATTGGATTGGCTGATAGCCAGAAAGCATTGGATTGGATATAAAGCTGGGGTTTGATAACTGATCATTTCTCATACACTGTAGTGTGCCAAGATTTCTGGATGTGTATGCCCAATCCGAATAGCAGGGACTACCTACGCTTTATGAATGATTCCGGTATCCGTTAGGACGGGGTATTTCGATTTTCGTTTGAATCAACTACCTTATTCTATTTAGGGCAAGACTCGGAGTGGGTCGACATCGTCGAGTCGGAACTAAGGAGTATCTTGGAACCAAGAGACGTCCCTGCGATGGCGCATTCGACCCTTTCCGAAAGTGTGTCGTCTGTGACACCTCCATTACCACCACTGTCACCTCATGGGAGCCCACGGACGCCAAGGAATCGATACACCGCCAGGTAACGTGACGTTAAGAACTCCCGGTTTCTGCCCAATCCTTGCCAAAGGAGGTCAATATCTAGAGAGAAAGCGTTCAGAATTTAGACAATGTGTCTTCTCGTCGTATGTGTCCAATCATGTGTCAATTATTTCAGGCTTATTTCTTTCACGATGAGAACAAAAAATCACTCTTACTGGATCAGGTTTTAGGTTCAATTAAGCAAAAATTTTACTCTGGCTTTAAAGGCACTTGAATTCGCGGTCAACATTTTTCCAAAAATGGGTCAATTACTTGAAATAGGAATTTCAAAATTAGGATACTTGTGCATTGTACGAAAAAGTTACGTCAATCTTTTCAGATGATATTCATGAATTCGGTCAGAAAAGTTTGAACTGGTAAACTCCGATTTGCAAAAGGTGTAGAGGAGAGCTTTCCAAAATCTTTGGTTTTTTGAATAATAATAAACCGAAGTATTTTGAGCTATGTTCATTCCAATAATTTGCAATTTAGTCACGTTGCGTGAATTTCTAATTCCAATTCGAATTTGAGAAGTTCTTGACTTCTATCTCTTTCTTTTTTTTTTTCTTCTCGGGGCGCGTCTATACGCGTGTCTGAAAATCTTCTTCGGAACGAATTCTTTGTTCCGAATAAATTTTCGATTTCCGAAAAACGTCATATTCTCGACTAATGATCCACGGCGCTTTGAAATTCTTCTCTCCCACTTTTTACGGTATAAATGAGCCTTTGTTCGTTCGATACTTTACAATACACGATAGATTCAACCTCTCAAAGTATTTTCCTAATTTTCTCTCAACACATACGAGGGGAGGCAAAAAATAATACACCATGCCTTAAGGCTAATTTTTCAAGAGCATGACGACATCTTATTGACAAGCTGCGAAAGCGACTGTACTCCCTAGTTCTATCACTGTTAAGATTTTACGAAATAAACGACGTCCTCGGGGGTAAGAAAAAAAAAATTACGAGGCTGATGCTTCTGGAGTGGTTTTCAGTTTCTTTGTTTTTCGCCGATGAGCTAACCAGCTACAGCGTTGATCTTTACAAATTGTTTACAGACCACGAAGCTGGGCCTAATTATAGACGATCATTAGAAAGACCGGCCCCCGCGTTGACGGTTCTTCTCTTAAATTTTCAACCGGTTATTGTTCCAGTTTGCCGTACGGATCAAAGCCAAATTACAGCGAGTACTCGAAAGGAAGTGACAAAAGGAACTTCACCAACAGTTCGAAACACCGCGGTGCTTCGACGTCGAAGAAGGAAGCTGCCAAAAAATTCTCACACCGTAAGTGAATGAAAAAGAGCGAAATTATTCGCGTATTGTATGTCCAAGTCATCCACGATCTCGGTGAAAGAATAATGAATACGTAGTTAGCTCGGATGAATGAAGAGTATTTTCATCTTCAGTTTTCGGAATAGAAGCTGCTGATTTAACTTCAACTACTACTGGCCTCGACTTGGAGTCAATGCTGGATAGAAGCGACTCTGACTTGAGCACAAACGACGCAAGGACAATAAGAAAGCAACTGGAAGGACTCGAGAATATGTACAGCGAGGTACGTAGGTCGAGCCTCGTTTATTTCTTCTGGCTAGCTTGTTAAAATAAACGGTCTATCCGCTTCGGGAAAAAGTTGTTAAACGCGTGTTCGAGTTCAGGTAATGAGACATGTGTAGTAATGGATTGAAACGTGACGTGAAACAATTCACTCGATGAATTTCTCCGATTTCCAACATCGTAAATGGTGCTTGGGGACCATACTCAAGGAATGTAACAGAGATGGGAAAATTTCTGAATAATTAATTGACAATTTACAATTAGGTCTTGAAGCTGCTCGGAGGCAGCGTCAAGAAGAGAAGAAAAGCACGTGGTTTGGCGAGCTACGGATCAGTTTCGTCCTTACCAACCTCTTCGGTATCTTCTAGACCGGTAACGAGACATCACGATAAACGCCGTTCTCAAATCGTAGACGATAGGATGAAAAAAGCGAAAGACGTCAAGGTAAAGTTGAAAAAAAAACTTGTAATGATGATGTAGGAAAAAGATAAGAAATGGGAGGAATGGAATGGAACTGAATGGCCAATAGAAAAACTTGAGAAATGCAGATTTCCGTAATTGATAATGGGGGAAAATTGAATCGAATACTCTCGTGTCAAGGCTAAGGTGTGATGCGATATCACGTCATAGGTAGGTAACGTCATTACGCTTCCTAGCTCATCGTCAGCGAGGTTGTTGATAACGATGCTATTACGTCAAGTAATCATAGAATTGGTCTATCGCACGCAACAGTTTCATTAGTCATTCCTCCAAGTAATTCACGTAATCAATTCATTTCCATTTCCGTTTCTAGAGCATAAACAAAAGATTCCAAAGGCTAGAATCGCACGTAGTTACACTGGCGAGATCAGTCGCTCATCTCAGCTCGGAAATGAGGACTCAGCACTTAATGATTCAGGTACGTGTCTCAGAAAGTAATACGCACCAGGTTAGGTGCTCTTCTGCGGGGTATACACCCACGGTGGAAAATTTAGCAATTTCAAAGCTGTGGCTTTCGAAGCTTTGTTTGAAAGTTTGTTAAACACTTCCGGTGGGCTGTGGCTAGTTCAGGGTCTGCTTTCTAAATATCCGTAAGACCCGTATCTACCCAGGCCAGAATCTCCGTGGGAGTTTGAGGAGCCTGCCTGAAACAGTGAACCCTTGATCTGCCACGAAAGTGATCTCCGTATAGTTTATGGTCTCATCTGCGTGGGATAGCTGGATCTCATCCCACGCAAATCTGTCATAGGGCAGCATTATCAGTTTGAGTGGATCGCTGTAGATTCGAATCGGTTTCACAGCTCTGAAACCAGCCGATTATCTGATCCTTAATTATATAATACCGGAGAAAATACCGGAGAGCTGATGGAAAGAGATTTTGAAAAGCTGAGAAAAATTCGAGACTCCGGTTCTGGATTAGAGGAATTCTAATGTTTAGTCTAAAAATAGCGACAGATGTTGCTTTGATCTTATATTTACACCGATATACAACCCGTGGCACGTTATCGCACAAGTCGATGCTTATTTTTTCTACACTGTTACAGGAAATGGAAAATATAAGGGGCGAAATAGCGGCGTTGAGGACTCAGACCAGCATGGCTATGGTTAGATCTCAGTCCCAGCCTCTCATCAAAGACTCTGACCTCCCTGCCCTCTCAAATCCCTCTCGAGTCAAGAAGCTGACCAAGTTCTTCGGCACGGAACCACCGCTGATAAGGCTGTTTCTAAGAGAACTTGGCTACGAGGTGAGTAATCACTCTATCTACGTGCGTACTTAGCGCCTAACCACGTACTAATGGAGAAGGGAAGTTCTCGGATACAGATGGCCCAGTTTGGCCTCAGTATTTACGGATTATGTTACGTAGGTTGGATCAAGGGAGCCAAGAGGGCGAGAAGTGTTCTGCTATGTGGGAAAAAATATTGTAGTGGATTTAGGTCGTTTCAAACTTTCCTGCTTTGTTATTCTCGTTATTCTTCTTCTTTATCTTCCGCATGTTATCATCTTTGAATTGAATCTCTTACAGGGAGGATTTCGATGTTGATTCGGCTACTGAATGACCGAATCTTATTGCGTCATGATTTTCATATAATTTTCTTCATTTGTATACCGACTTGATTACGAATCGAGATCATATCCTGCGATTAATTGACAATTGCCACATGATTGAAATCGCGGAACAATCGAGCAGCGATCGTAGCGAAATTAGACTCTGACTACGACGCAGTATATAAGCCAATGAATGTCTTAATAATTGTCTGGTCACGTTGGCCGATAATGTGCTCGATTATGTTACAGAAATACGCTAATGCTTTTGAAAAAGAGAAGGTGGGTATGGTCGAGCTTCCTTATTTGAGCGAAGAGAGATTGCAGAAGATGGGGGTGCCACTCGGTCCAAGATTAAGAATTCTGCAGGAGGCTAGGATATCAGTTTGCAAAGACCCCGTCTACGTGGTTTGACTTTTGACGAAAAATCAGAGCTGGAAAAGCTGCACGAGTGTTGAGCGGAAATTAAGCTCTATGAAATAATCTCATTACCGTGCGTTAGATCGAATGATGAAAATTTAAATCACGCAGAATCCGTCCGGCGTTTGTCGAATCGGAAGATTTAAATCCGGTTTAAATAACCTCGATAATGAATCTCGAACAATTAATAAATCCGTATGACAAATCGGGAGAAATGCATGACTGACAATGAGTGGAGTAAAGACACCTAAAGGTGAAATGGTTGTAAAAATAATGAAAAATATTTTTTTCCCAAAGAAATGTTGATATTCTACAACGTTGAGCTCGGAGAGGTTGCCAGTAATAACGTCACCCGTAGGTTTGATCATCAGCATTTACCTGGCTGCTAAATTCCATCCCTTTCTTTTTCCTCCTCTTTTTTTCCAGAGCTCCTGAGGTAAAGGACTATTTTTTTTTGTTTTTCTTTCTTCTTGGAAAAAGGCCCCCTTCTATACCAATTTACGAGGTCACTGTCCTCGACTTTTTTTTTGCCAGAGACAAAAAGATAATATATATATTGCTACATACATAGCGTGTGCTGCAGACGTGAGGTTATTACGGCAGGCAATCTCTTTGATATTGACCTTAGACCTTGTACAGTTATTATTATTAATATTATTTTTCCTATGTATTATCATCGTCATTATTATCACCATTATTATTATTATTGTAATTAATATTATTACTCTGTTGACGTTCATATTTAATAAAAAAAAACAAACAAACAAACAAAAAAACACAACCAATTTCCTTCTTCTTTAATTTTATTCGAAAATGTTCTATCCTCGCATGCGCGCGTCTACTCAGCAAATTTTTATCGACTAACTCAATCGACGCCATCGAAGTATTACACTTTGACCAAGTTATAACGTAAACTTGTATTTCCCCCGGCTGAAACTTCCGTCTTATATTTTATCCGAATAAAAGTTTCCGAGGTAATTCAACGATATAGGAAATACCTTTAATAAGTGCATTTCCGGGACTCTCTTCGGTGTAATTCGGCCTTGTAGTAATTATGGGTTATTCGACATATACCCGACAATGTAGTAGCATACGATCGTATCACGTGATGTTATACGGCGTGGCCTCAGATGACCAATCAAAGACGGGAGCGAACTATAAAAATAATTGACTCCAATTGTTAAATTGTGCATTTCCTAATGAAATTGGATCACTTTATACGGAAGGCGATCTCACTAGGCGAGCATCATACATATAAAGTCACGGTGTCGTACGGCACCCAGTCTTCACCTAGACGCGAATTGGTCTTCTGAAAATCTTCGCCTCGAGTTGTACATTGGAACAAGGATCACGATATCGCTGGTCAGCAGAACCGCTGACCATAATGTGGACTTGAATATAATTACCACACGCTACAAGCCGCCGGGTCGTAGTTCACGAAGACACGTCATTTAAGCCCGGCGTGATATATACGTATATACATATACTACAGGGACGTGCGTGTCACGTTTGCGATTAGCAACAGTTTATCCAATTCGCGTATCTTCAATTACCTGGTCAAGTTCCACCGTTTTAACCAACCGCCGTGGTCGCATCTCTAGACATTCGCAAAGGTGTTGGATAATTAATTCGCGTTTCGTATATTATATGCATAAATATAACGAGAAATGGATCAACGAGTTTGGGACTCTTCATGTCTAGATTCATCGTGATGATTTGTTCCTAAAATGAGTTTACGTGCACTCAAAGAATCGACATGTTTATCAGCAAAACTGGACGATATCAAACGGAAAAATAATTGTCAATTCTGTGAATCGCGGTTCAAAGCGTGACAGATAATGACCAATGACGTCTTAGGGTCAAGAGCTTGATGAAACGAGGGGTGAGGGGATGACCGACCCCGTCGAGGAAACTGGAGCTTGTCACTACGACTTGTAAGTAAAGTCCACGTTCAGTGGCGTCGCTCTCTTTAAAAAAGAACGAATTCTGTTCGCAAGACTGTGATCTGTTCTATCTCAATTGACCTTTCCCCTTCCTTTGCTCTCACCAAGCGGGAACTCGCGATGCAGACTAACTCCACGGTTCTTCCACTTGGTGTTAAACCGCGAGGCTTTGAACATGAAGACTTTTATGTTGTACGTCGTTTTCATAGCATTACTCGGTTTCGTCAAGCTGGGCTGTGCCGAAGTTGTTCACTGGGAGCCTTGTAGTAAGTACTTTTTCAATTTTCATCTATTCTTCTTCGGAGTCCTTTTTTTTCTGTGTGGAGATTTTTCATTTCTCCTCTGCTCGGTCGATGAGATGAATTATTTCAGAACTGTTAATAATTCACGGGTCATTTTATCCGAAACGCGAAATTGAAGACCCTTCGTCGATTTTTGAATCGAAGGTCTGCGGAAATTGTTGAAGTTTACTTTACCAACGTGATTTGTAAAACATCTCGCGAAGATTTTTTTAAATTATATCTTCTCGGAATATGTTCAAGCAGGAATGCATTCTAGAAGATCTTCGACTTGATCGATTGACGACTTGACCTCGTTCTAATCAGCACACAATATTATTTAAATGTAATCCGTTTTCAAAAATTATTCTACATCAAATCCAACGAGCTTTAGAAACACGATTACCGACAAATCTTATCGAACTGATGAGATAGCATTTTTTTTTATGATTCGAGAACTTTCTACGATGGATTCTCGTTTGCATGAATACTGCTCTTGATCTTTGTCGTGAGTCCGTATAGAAATTATTGCACGTGGACACTTTCATGGATTACGTTATTCATGGTATATTTCTTACAAAAATCATATGGTGGAATATAGTTGATAGGTGATACAAATTGAAGACAATTATACGTCAATTGAAATATAAGCTCGAATGTTTAGATTTCGCCAATTATTTTACTCATTTTTCGATATCCATCGCGAAAAATCGCAGAATAATTGGGATATCATTAAGAATTTTTGTTTCTGGCAAATACAAAATTGTTGTGTTTTTCAAAAAAATATGACTCTGAACCACGGTCAGTAACGGAGCAAATACAAAACAGATTTAGTTAGGTTTGTAAATAATCACAAGACAACGATTCTATAGTTAAGAGATCCAAGTGCTTACTTCAGCAATATTTGAACTGAAAACAAAGATCAAAAGGTCATCAGTGTTATTCAAAATTTATCAGAGCAGCGTCAGATATCGTGAATTTCCAAGAAATATTTTCATCGACTATTCGCCAAGAGTGAACCCGTTCATTAAATCTTGAACGATATCATGAGATCGGATCAGTCATCTTAACAGAATACACAGATTTATAATTGGCTCAAAGAAACTCTTCAAATGAATTATGATAAGCCCCACGCGCAACGATCACTTATTTAAGACTATCATAATTATGTATCACAAACGAAAAAAAAAAAATTCCAAATTTTGACTCCTTAATCGTTTCAGGTAATCAGACAGTCGATTGCACCGTGCACGACGTTGAGGTTATTCCGTGCAGAGAAGCTGCACATGACAAACCATGCCGTATAAGGAAAGGTCGCAGTGCGAGCATCATCTTCAAATTCACACCCGGTAAGCCATTAGCGAATAAATAAATATTATCTATTATTAATACTAATGACCAATGACATATTTTTAGCCATCTATGAAATGTCGTCAATCGAAAGGATGAAAAGGCGAAACTTTTGTGTGTTAATTGTCATTTTCAAGGGGTGAGCGTGTATTTGCGACGAGAAATTAATACGCATAATTTTTGCAGACTTTTCAGGCGATCTAACCACTCGTGCTTATTGGGCGACTGATATTGCGGAACTTCCATTTGTCGGAATGGACACTCAGGCCTGCAGCTTTACAACTTGTCCCGCTGTTTCGGGCACGCAGCAGACTTACAATTACACACTTCCAATTTCCAGAACCTTCCTACCGGTTAGTCAGAGCTTTTTGTTTTCCTCATTTTCATACAAACTGATAGTCCGACACTTTATATTTCCCTTCGGATATACTAGTAGCGATTGTAATGGAAGCAGGAAATTTCGCTCCTGCGCCTTAAGCGTATCGACTACGCCATCGAACATACCGTTATGTTGAAAAGTTGCGACAATTCAGGCGTAGGTCATATGATAATTCTGATTAGAAATGGGTTTGACTCGATGAAAACAATGTTATTTATAACTGATTCTTCAGAAATTAATCTTGTTTCTATTCATATTCAATTTCGCCTGAATCGGTGATTTTGTGAACGAAAGTATATTTCCCTTCAAATTCGAGGTAAGATCCGCGATGGATAATTTGTTTAAATTTCATGTGATTTGTGAATGTTTTAGAGAAAATACGACGTCATGTGGAAGATCTGGAACGCCGAAGAAAAAAAATGCTGTTTCGTCTTCCAGATTCAACTTACCAGATAAATGGAATAAACAATATTGTACAATCGAGATGATTCTCTTTTTCCAAATTAAATGAATAAATACTTTCCTCTACTTCGAATCTATTGACCAGAATATGATATTACTTGAAATTTATCAGCTTGAAATTGTAGCCACGTTAGATTCGATTGATGATTACCCCGAAAGGTCAGTATTATTCATTAAAACATATCAAACATTCTCACAGTTTGGTGCAATATTAAAAACAAGCATTGGCGTTCGCTATGGAAGTTTTATAATAATTCTTTAAATATCTTTAATCAGAGTAATAAATTCTTATCGAATTATTATTCGCGTATACTTATCAAATGTATGTAACATACACCACTTATGTCAGAAAATTTAGCCCATATTCAACCTCTCGTCGAATCTAACTAACAATCATTGATATGCTTATTATCTTGGATTCAATCGATGACTGCCTGCTCAGGCTTGATACGTTTTTCATACTAAGTTTCGATTATGTCAACAGTTCGCAGAGATTTTTCGTTACCTCTACTATATATTAGTAAAAGATAAGCTGGCGTCCGTCAAATCAGAAGAGTTATATATATATATACCAGTGCTCAAATTTTTTAGTAGATGTAAGTAGATCTGATAATCGGAACAACGAATAATCAGCTGACTATAACGAGAGGCTCCTCCAGCATATGTGTAAATAGGTATAATTATCTGAAAAACGAGAAGCTAGCTGTCCGTCAAATTGATTACAATTTTATGATAAACCTATTTTCACCATCGCCTTCGAGATTTTCAAATCAGCAGTTCGATAAGGATAAAGATAATCGGTCTACGATCAGAATAAATTCTCTTCATCGAACGCTGATTTGTTTAATCGCAATTTACATTCCTCGACCATTCGACAGAGCAGAAAGTTTTATTACTTGCTATTGTACAGCGAAGCGACGAAGATGAAGACCCTCATCTTGTACTTTGCTTCGGCTATCTTACTCGGTTTCGCTACATCAGCCTTGGCGGAAAGTATTGCGTGGGAGTCTTGCCCAGTTTCTAATGGTAAGTACTTTCCTAGGTCTCAGGTTTTCATTTTGGTCGGATTGTTCATCTCTTCGGAATTTTTTTCAAACTTTAACTCTTTTACTATTTTCATGCTTGGCTACTAATTTCCCATGAATTAACTGGCCTTTTAAAGCAAATACTTATGTATTCAAAATTGGCACGGAATACGCAGGATATTTAGCAAAAGCTTAGTTACAGCATCGAGTTTAATTACTAGCAACGTATAAACGCTATCCGAAAATCGAATAGACTATTGTAAAATGGAAACGCATTTACGGCTGAGTTCTCCTCATCGGCGTAATATGTCCCAATCAACATCCCCTGCCAAACATGTTACATAAAATAATCAGGCTTCGCATGTATACGTATGTAGGTATATGTATATAATTATAAGATATCGGTTGTAACTGTACACGACTGGTACAGCTTTCGAAGGATGAATGCCGCAGGTCCGAATTAGACGAGACAAGTATAAGACGATTTCATTGATCGGAAATTACTTCACTTTGAAGATATTAGAAGTCAAATTAAAAATTGAGAGGCCGAGATATTAATGAAATGAACATTTCCAACGATAGTTTTACCCCAATTTTTTCACCCCAAATAACGTGGGAAAAGAGAAGTGAACCCATTAATCAGAGCTTGACCATGTCATGAGATTAGATCAATCGACTTCAGGAAATAGAAGCTCTATAATTAGCTTGAAGAAACTCCGTTAAGTGACTAAGCCCTGTGCATGACGACGACTTCTCGCGTCCATTCGTGGTTTCCAAAAAAGCGTCATTTACGTTTCGACTGATTGATTGTTTCAGGGATATCGCCAGATAGCTGCACCGTACACGAGGTTAACATTCATCCTTGTGGACAAGCCACTAGCGACGGATTATGCCGTGTACAAAGAGGAACACCTATAACCTTTGGCGTCGATTTTACACCCAGTAAGCAATTCGCAAATGGATAAATAGCCTGATTATTATCAATGATATCTATCGTCGAAGATGAATTGTCGAACACATAGAGTCACTTGCGTTTCTTGCAGACTTTTCGGGCGGAAATGTGCAGACTAATGTTACGTGGAAACATATTGCCATGGATCTCCCAATGGATGAGACCTGGGACGATTTGAACCCTTGCTCATCGACAGCGTGTCCACTCACTGCTGGCACGCGGCAAAGCTACAGTCGCACGTTTACACTTTACTATGGATCCTGGCCAGTAAATCCACATTTTTTTCCGTTAAGCTTGTTTTTTGTCAAATTTGAAATGCTTTTCAAAACTTAATATTTGGGAGTTCTTCTTGACAAAAATATCGGAGTTTTCGTTGTCATCAAAAATTTCAAATTTGATCCCAAATTTGTGAACGGCACTGTATCAAAAATTGTTAATGTTTCAGAAAGACTACAAACTCGAGTGGAAACTATGGAATGGCGAGGGGAAATATTGCTGCTCTATCTTCACGATTACAATTACTAGGTAGACGTTGTGTGAATTTTGCAATATATTGTGAAATATGATGTTGACCCCATACATTTTTTGATTTATTCCAAATAAATTGTAATCAATACGATAATACAAAATTAATGATAATTTATTGAGGAAAGAATTTTAATCCCGGCTCTCCGCGGTTCAAGGCGTAGATGATGAAGAAAGGAATGAGACGAAGAGAATCGAACCCGTCGATTCTCGCGTCGACTAAACTCAAGCTTGAAACTAATTCCTCGGCGAAAATTGTTGCATGTCCAGTTTCTTATAGTAAGTACTTTGGTAGATTTAAGATTTTTTTCAGGAATCTGATGTTATATCCGATTCCAAATTCAAAAATATGGGAATCCACTTAAAAAAACTAAACTGATTTCGATTCGGCGTCGACAAGGTCGACTGGGAAAAATTCAACGAAGCTAGCTTTTCCCCTGTTCTAAGCCTACAAATTTTCTATGAAAAATTTATTTATTACCTTTTTTTGGTTGCGAGATATCTGGTTCAACTTTTATCCAATTATTTTACTTAGCTTCGTATAAAAATTTCGTAAAATGAAAAGTAGGGTGTTTTCGAACCCCCTCAAGTGGGCAGAAAGTCGCGATTAATAACGAAGCAGGTACAAAAGAAATTTCATTAATTGAATTAATTAATCGCAAACTTGCGTGATCTTCTTGAGAAAGCGAATCTCGTCGGAGAAATGCCGACGTTTACTCCGGAAATGTTTGAGCTCAAAACAAAGAACAGAAAGTCATTTTCTTGAGGATTTCCGAGAGCCGTGAATCAGATATCATAAACTTCCAAAAACTGTTTTTCTCGACGATTTTCCCAGACTAGATTCGTTGATTGAGGCTTATCCATGTCATGAGATTAGATCAGTCAATTCAAGAAAACATACAGAAGATTGCTCGTAGAGTTATCACACGTGTTTTACAAAAAAGTGATCGAAATCATGGCTAATTGTTACAAAAGCAGGTTGTTCGGAAGAAAATCGAGCAACTGTGAGAAACTAGTGAAGATGTAAAAAAAAAGAAAAGATTCTTGACTTTCGATAAGTTTGTCAGGCACAGATTCAAAAGAGGGTCGATAACCTTGTATGTCATCTGAAGTGCAAATTTATTTGGTTTTTACGCAAAGAGAGAATTAATGTTATTCACAAGACTAATGATTACTCGTTATATGATTGTATAAAAATTACGTATACATTTTTGAAATAGGAAATTCGTGATACGGAGGATAATATCTACATACGTTTAGTATACGTATAGCTTTTCAAGGAAAAAGGCTGCAGCCCGGAATCAAACGAGACAATTATAAAATGCATTACATTGATTCCGTAACTAATCGTAAGCTTGTGCAGTTCATTCGGGGCCAGGACAGGCGAAAGTCCCGTCAGGGACAACCGCGCGTTTACTTTGAAAATATTAGAATTCAGATTGAAAATCGAAAGGCCTGCGGCGTTTCTAGCTTAAGGACTGACAAAGTCGTGGCATTTCTCGTGAATTTCCAAGAATAATTTCTCTCCACAATTTCCTCCTCGGGCAACGTATGAGAAGATGGGTGGATTCGTTGATTACAGCTAATGCTATGTCACGAGATTAGATTAGTCGACTTCAGGAAATAGAATTTATACCTGTCTCAAAGCAACTCAGACAAGTCAATGAACTCCGTGCACAGCGATGAACGATTACTTCTGGCGTTCATTCTTCCTTCCAGAAAAAAGCCATTGAATTTCGAATTGCATTGTATATAAATGAGGTTGAAATTAAACCGTGTCAAGAGATCACTAGCCAGGGATTTTGCCGAGTATATAAGAAAAGGGCATCATGCCAGCTTTAGCCTCAATTTCACACTCATTATGTCAGTGAGAAATTTACAAATAGATAAATATTTTCATCACTATTACTTCCAACCTCGTCTGCTTTTATCTACGTCTATAATAAATCTATATGTAAACGGTGAACGTAAATTATTATACATAGATATTTTTCGCAGACTTTTCAGGCGGAGAGTTATAGACTAGTGTTACCTGGAAACATCTTTGTATAGATTTCTCAATGAATAGCTCCTGGGATGACCTCAACCCTTGCAACTCGACAGTATGCCCAGTCGTTTCGGGCAGGCGGCAGACCTACGATCTTATGTACATTTTCTGATGATTTTCTGACGAAAACTGTGGAACTTCGAAAAAAAGTAATGCTGCTTTATGATCACGCCTGATGTTACCAGGTAACAGATTCATCGATTACCCAATTTCGTGCCATTCTTCTAAATATCATATCGTCTAAAAAAGTCCTATCTGTATTCATATCTAGTTCAGAATATCATGGATACGTATTGTGAATTGTGAGCTAACGATAGAGATTCAACGAGATATGTTGAGCGGATTAAATCCGGATTTATTTATTTCCAACACTTCTGCTCATCTCTGCTAGGTACATGTTTCACAACGTACGCTGACGTGCGTCAAATCGATGTGTCGCTACCATCGCCAGACTTGGTTTTCGTAATACATCGTTGCTCAACTCCCCGATAATAATATATTATTATGTAGATTTAGATGCAAATGATAATGTTCACTCGCTAGTTATAACGACAGTGATTAGGCGATTACAAGCTTTGTTTGTCTTCGAAATATGTGTACCTATACAGGTATACTTCTACACACGTGGCTTAGAATCGAGTCGATGTCATCACTTCAAGAGTAATCAACGAGTATCGCAGCTCAGAGTATTCCTTCGATATAATTGCACTACTGATCACCAATATCAAGTTCAATACTTGTTTTTACAAAAAATACCGCTGCGGACAGGATTCGAACCTGTGCGGGCAATGCCCATTGGATTTCGAATCCAACTCCTTAACCACTCGGACACCGCAGCTGTGCTTTTGATTCATTTCAATCGTTTTCCACCCTATTTCTATGCTTCTCGACGATCTTGATTAACGACAAATTGAGCTGTATAATCTCGGTAAACGCTTGTGTGTATCCATATTCATCGCGAATTTCCCCTCCTCGTTTGAATTGTTCAAGATACTACAGTGAATAGTTACGCAGACATGAGTAATTATAAGAAATGACAACGCGTAATTCACGAACAGTCGGCTTTAATTGAAATTGATAGTCGAGTCTGATAGTTGTTCTACCGATTAGAAGCCCGAAAACCTAATATATTAATATCCACAGCCAATGTTAGCAGTTTTCGCAATTCGACTTGATCATTTGGTCGCAAAGATTCCCTCCAGGATCAAATGGGCTCAATCAGAAACAAGTCAAGAAATTCTCATTCACTGGGCAAAAATACTGCAGATTAGCAGCTAATATTTGCAGAACAGGAGTATCTCCGTGATGAGTGATAAGAGTATAAGACAAAGACTGAATATACCTACGACCGATCCACTTACGTAGCGGTGACTTCGAGATTGCGAATAAAGTAGAAGCTCCGGTTCATTGATTAATTAGTAAATTCCATAAAAATTAATCAGGCCTCGGGAAATTAATTTGCCAGGAACAATACTGCGTTCCAGTCGCCCGCGGGCGATGTAGAAACTTTTACTTTGTCTAGAAAGAAAGTTGCACAGCCCAAAAGGAAGCATAATGAATACCGTATAGGCCAAAACCTCTCTACCAGAGTCACGGTCGAAAGTCACTTTAATTTGCACAAGTACTTACACTTTGAAGCTGGGCTTTTCTTTTTCGCAAAATGTTACATAAAACTGTCCGATTTCGTAAGATCTTTAATGCGAGAGAAGGCACAACTGTGGAACTGCAAAATGAATCGATTAAATAAGGAGGAAGCGGATTCTAATGAAACTCATGTGCATACGTTTTTGCAAAGACTCGCTCCGACATTATTATTAGCAGTGTTTGTACGGTCCGTATGAGAGTATGACGCATCAGCTTATCGGAAAGTGACGTCGCGAGCGGATCAATACTTCAAGATAATTTGCGATTCGACAAACAATAAGTATGTGATTTGCAAAGTTGTGGGCTCGGGTATTTAACAGCTGTAATTAAAGCCGGTATTCGAATCAGCGGATTGTATAACTATCGGCATTGAAAAAATCAAAAAATTGCAAATAACATCTCGACCAGAGATTATTCTACCAGCCTTTTCGTCTCGCATGAAACCGACACGAAAGCTTAATTATACTTTAGGATAGTCGCAGATTAAGTTTTTAGAAGATAACAATGATGAAAAATCGTTTTACTGCCTGGAGAAGATAAAATCTTAATCTTAGCTACCATTAATTACGAACGCTTCTGCAAGAATGATCTAGCGTGCGGTTTCTATAATCTAATGCTTCGAAAGTTTTCTCACGCGGTATCAAAATTTCAATGAGATATCGTGGCACGAATGTAATATAATCAAAGGCACTTTGGTATCACCTTCGGTCTTATGAATAAGAGGATAGTATATGCGACAATAATCCCCGGAAGAGTAAAGAGACACCATACAACCCGCATGCATGCATTTTTACAGATAAGGTTTCCTACTGCGTGACGCTGAGTACAACAACGAACTCTCTTCGTTTATTTTCAAGTTGTTGGGTCTTTATCATTTTCGTTTTTGTTTTTGTTTTTTTTTGTTTTTTTGCTTCTTTTTTATTTCTGTCAGTTGCGCCCCTAATTTGCATGCATCCGTCGTGCGCAAAGCCAGCTCGGGCTTCCGTTCTAGGCACGCAATCCGTTAAGCCGTAAACTCTCATCGTCAACTTTCCACTTAAGTGACGGTGAGTTTACGATTTGATGCAGGAAACGACTATTGCGTACCTACACTTCTCTACGGTGTAAAAAAACGAAAGTGGTCTAGATATAGACGCGTGTGTATAAGATCGTGCTGAAAAGCGAAGTCAAATTCGTTCTTTCGTCTTTCATTTTATACCCGAAGCAGGTAAACCCCGGATTACGGGGACAAAGGATATGGGTAGCTTATACCTCCCACGCTGATCACGTGACGCCAAATGGTACACTTTGCTATACTTTCGTACTAAAACAGGCGGCAAACATACCGACCGAGGAACTTGAGGGACTTAAGAAACCAAACTATACTATGAAACCGTTTGCCTCTTAATAATAATGGAGAATGCGACCCGGTTTAATCTCTACCTCCGACTATGACAAAGGAATTAGAAGCCGAATCCTCGCCTCGAAAATGACATCCATATTTCCTATTTTTAGGAAATAGTTAAATCCTGTTTACTTAGGACCTATAAACTGACCTTTGGAAATCCCGCGGGGTTAATCCGTGGATTTTCGTTCAATATTGAACAGTCTCTAGTGAGGCCAGCCAGGCGGCCTCTGTACTCGCAGAGGTGTCACAGCTCACCTGTTGCCTCTGCGCTTCGGCTCCGTCGACCAGTCTGTAGTTAGAATCGTGGTGGTGCGGTTCGCGGCTAGTTTCTTGACCGGTTAGATGATATAAATTCCGATTTATATCACATCGGTTTTGTTTAAACGCGTTAGAAAGTTTCACACGATTTATAGTGATAAAATAGGGACTTTTTTACCGACCAATTCAACTATCCGGATGGTATCTCGTATGACGTGAAAGAAACGGCGTCTTATTGGGCGTGCGAATATTCCTCTTCATATATACGTGCCTCTGCTTCATCGCAGGATTATTTGGATTTTATGCAGATTTTTTACCAGGCACGTTAAAATTTCGGTGATTTTTTTTCTTCTTGTTTAAAGATAATTAGTCGAGGCTACAGTCCAGCCGGAGTAACGATTCTTTGCATTGCTTAACGCCCAGCGATAAGCTGATTAGAATTGGCATTTTTATTTAAGTGAATTGAAGAAGGACGTGATCTTGATTTTTGAACAATTATTCCATTCATTTCAAAGGCCAGAATCGGTATATGGACGCGTTAATAAATAAACGAATCTAGATGTGTGGATGAATGTACGTGAATGCGCGCATATACACATCTTCAAATTTTTCGGTAAACTGGTCAAACTACATAAGTATATTTGTACATTATATGAATATACGATACGTCCGAAAGGACGTATAGTGAAATATAATTTGAGGCCGATACATCTCTACCCGGAATTCGTAATGAATTAGGAATTGAAATCTGCGAAATAGGAAACGTTGGATATAGTTGTGCAGAGTTTATTTATTTATCTATACCGTAACCGTAGAATATGTATAAATACTTGCCCTGACATTTGAAAGATAAGATGACTTATCACGGTCTGATAATAATTACGAAGGTCGATTTAGTTCGTCGATATTGGTTATCGGATTATGAATTACTTCGTTAACTAGTATACGTAGGTATTTACGGGGGAATATCCCGTTGCTAATTGCTTAGATATTCGCTAGTCATTATATACGGCCAACTAGGTATACCTCCGCGTGTAGAATTAATGATCTAATGTATAGACATAGCTAATCGCGATTCAAAATCATGCGTTTCCTCTATGCGAGTGCGAAAGGAATGTCTGTACCGTATTGAAAGTCAAGACAGACGATGACCTGCGAAAAATTTATCTGGAGAGTTATTATTTTTTCTTTTTCACATTTTTATACATTCGATTTCAAAACGGGTATTAATTCCCATCGTTGCTATACAGTGCGAGAGAACGGTGAGATTATTTGCTCGCGAAATCAGATCCAGGTCGAAGAAAAGAAATTTATCATATCTTGAAAAATGACGGAGATGGTTGATATTGAAGAAAGTAATGAGCTTCGTGCATATGGGTCGATCATGCATACAATTCCGTGCAAACGGGAAGCCGAACACAAAAAATCTGTACGGTTTCACAGCCGTTAGCGTATCTCGTGGAATACTGTTTTGAAAGGGAATTCTAATCTTCCACTTCGTTTGAAACAGAAATATCGAGGATTTTCTTCAAAATTTCATCCTAGAATGTTTTTCACAAATGAATCTGGAAGTGACCATCTTGGTTGAATAACTTGAGATTCTGAATCCTTCTTTGAACTAGCTAAAAAAAATGTCATTCCTATGTAGAACAAGCGAAATGAATATTAATTAATTTCTTAGTTTCCCGTAGTACGTGCAGTGCGGTGCAGTGAATTGGATCGTATATATCTTCCCCAGCTAATGTAAGACTTTGCCATTAATTAGACCGAATGTGGTTATAACTCGACATTAGTTAAATAAGCAGGAACAGGGGTTTCAAACTGTTCGCCAAAGTATAATCTTACAGGCAGAGTCAGTTTAATGGTTTAATTGTAAATAATGTTGAAACTCTGCAATTAAACTAACCAGCCTTGATTAACTCGTTAAAATTTTGCAGGGAAGGATAATAGTACCTATACGATGTCGGATATAACCTCGCGAAATTAGATCATCGCGATTAGGTAGTTGTTTGAAAAAGAAAAAAAAAAAAATGATACACCCGTACACGATCACGTCTTGTTTCTAATTTTATAAATTCAATCGTTAGATAGTAACGAGGAAGAGAGAAATAAAAAATAAAAAAATATCTACGAAAAATGTAAATCTTGTATCGCAATTATCAAAAGGTCTATGGAAGAAAAGTTGCATAATTTTTGCGACGGTTCGATGAATATAATAAAATAGAAAAACGAGCGTGAGGCAGCGTAGATAGATTTCGAATTTCGGAGAAAGGCTTACACAGCTGGCTCGGGGATAGGCATATTTTTTCAGAGTTCATAACACAACGTAACATAACATAACTGGGCTTATAAATATAGTGAGAAGACATAGGTTGACTATACAAGGCTTTAAGTATAACCGTTTCGCTTTGCGGCGACGATTTTGCAATCGGCGTCCTACTTTGACAGATTGGCAAATATTTGAGCGAAAGAATTGCGTCTAGAAATTTGGAGTGAAATTTCGATGTATCTACTATACCTCGATTATTCGCAAGGTGTAAAATTTCTCCGAAAACATACGAATACAAACGTCTGTTTTTTTTTTTTTTTTCTTTTTTTTTCGCAATCCTGGACAGAATCTTTTTGTAACTTTTTTTTCTTACGAAACAAAAAAAATCTCAACGCTGAAGGAATTTCTATGTATTTATACCGCCGGTTTGTCTGACCTCCGACGCGTAGGTGTCGTGTAAGATGAAATTTTGATCACTATACTGACCACGTGCTTCTTCGCGCACTGCCGTGGGACAGCAGACAATCTACCGACCTTGAAAACAAGCCGTGTTATAAATACAGGTATACGGTATCGGGCATAGAGTGAACCGGCGGGAATTCAACGCCGATCGCATGCATGTAGTACCTATACGACTACCGATGCATTCTCTTCTCGCCGCACGCAGTTCGCTAGTTCGCGATATTATTTCTGCAGTAACGTTCGAACAGACTTTCGGGCCGTGGGTGATAAACTGCATACAGTATCATGCCCCTGATAAAAATTAGAAAAAACAAAAAACAAAAAACAAAAAGACAAAAAATTATAGAATTGTTTTAATCAAGCGGTCAATTTCGTCATATCCTGTAACGATAAGATATTGCTTTCCATCATTTTTCACGAATACCTTTAAGGCGTAAAAATCGGCAATTTTTTAAAAATTCAGATGAAATTTATTGGCAGTCTTTCTTTCCCTTTTTTAATTTCTACTGCGATAACCTCGCAGGGGCTTGAAGAACCCCTAGGTTAAACAGCCCTGTAAATGTATGTATGCATATGGCCTGCTCCGCATAGAGGCAGAGGTACAGCCCTTCGCAAAGCAAACTATGCTCGAGGTTTTAACACCTGCTCGTAACAAAGAGGGGTGATCTTTCATGAAGATCGAAGTTTCTATTTTTAAACACCATATGCTATAATTTTTCAACTGTGTGGAACCAGTGATATAAATCCTGGATAATGCAGTTTTTCAGTTGAAAACTTGAACGTTGTTGCAAATTTTGATTTTAGGATTTACCAAATATTCGAGTCTCATATCGAATGCTGACCTTTTTATTCACGCACGATTTTCAGTTCGATTACTCACATATGAAAATTTATATCATTCAACTGTAAAATCGTCTGTAAATCTTGATGCTACATAGTCTTGTGGGGAAAAGAAATCAGTAGTCGTATTAGTTGACTAGTTATTTATAAATATGTCAATACAACATTCTAAATTCTCGGTTTATAATAAAATTCTCCGACTTTTTCTCGCTTTTCAGGACGAGGCAAGTGCCCTGCGAAATGTGATTTTCGCGATCGTAAAATCCCCAAGAGAAACGAAACTCCTCAATTTTCTCTATTCTTTATTTTCTTGTAAAAATTCTTCCCTCTTCTTCTCTCGATCACTCGCGATCGGTTATTCGACGAAGTGCAATGAAAAGCAATGCAATGCAATCCAATGATTTGCGAGAGTAGACAGAGGGGAATTGTGCCTAGCTATACATTTCGGAGTGTTCGAGGACAGCTAGCAGCGAACAAGGCACTACGTTAAATAAGCCCTGTGTGGTTCGGAACAAATATGGTAGCATTCTGACCAGGTCAATGCGTACTACTTTTATGTACCAAGAGCTACGCCGACTTACTTTCTGATTCATTATCCGAGACTACGAAACCTTTTGTAAAAGTCGTTGATGCATCGCGGATTTTTCACGCCATACCAAAGTCAAATTCAGAAATTAGAAAGAAAATGAAAATGCACTGAATAATTACAAAACTCTCTTCTTAATTGACGATCGTTTTTTTTCCTTTTTCACACCAATTCTAGTCTGTAGATTCTTCTTTTTCTATGTAATCTGCATGCAATTGCATCACGCACCTCATAACTGCATTTGATGCGGTTTAGTAGCCGCGTTGCAGGCAAGGTTGCGGCAAGAAACAATTCATAGATAAGCTTGGCACAGGTATATTATTTATAGCCACGTAACGTTTGTATTTCGCATTGCAGACTGGCCTGAATATACCATTACCTGGCGAATAGCGCGCGATACTTTAGATACCTGCACAGAAATGATACGTAAGAGGGAAATTTGAGGCCAAACGATGCGCGTTAACGGGGATGAAGACGCAGAAAACGTGTATCAAGAAATGGGTGAGTATCTTTTTCGCATATTTTTCATCAGTAATATCTAAGCATCCGCACCTTTCGACAAAAAAGCGCAATAATGATCAAATAAATGCTCGTTAAACTTTTACAAAAAGTACAACAAAGCTCCTCTTTTCTCTCTCATCCTCTTCGTTAAAATATTCCAACGCTAATTGGATTACAAAGAGATTATGAACTTTTCATATATCACGATGTGAACATTAATAAAATTTAATAAATTTCAAAACTTCGCTTACATTCGAATTCGGATTTTCGCGGTGGCCACTTCCTGCGGCGAGTTCTCTTTCCTTCCTCATAATCATTGCGAATTTTATTCATTTATTCAACGTTCATGCGGTATAGAAATTTTCTAT
Organism: Rhogogaster chlorosoma; assembly: GCA_944452935.1. Taxonomy (NCBI): domain Eukaryota; kingdom Metazoa; phylum Arthropoda; class Insecta; order Hymenoptera; family Tenthredinidae; genus Rhogogaster; species Rhogogaster chlorosoma. The sequence goes on from OX101797.1 coordinate 29,801,240, forward strand.
TTCCTTCTTCTTCTTCTTCTTCTTCTACTATTTCTTTTTGTTAATGTTAATATTAAGTATACTTGGTGGCGGTTATGTAACCCATTCAAGGCAGCCCGATGACGTTACGAAGGTGCGCCCAGCTCATCCTGTTCTTTCATTAATATTGATTGCCGTTGACTATTCGTAGTTCAATCGATATATGCTTGGCGTTATTTCACAGTCTTTCTATGCCCGAGGTAAAAATGATTGCCTTGAAAGTCTTTAATTAGGAATTATTCATCAAAAATTCTTTGAACAGTTATTCAAACGTTGAAAGACACAGGCATTACCCTGGAGATATATTCCAGGTGTATATAGGAGACTTTTGAGCACATCGTTGTTTGACTTAATCAACTAATTAATTATCCTTGGTTCTACGAGTTGAAAAATTGTGAAAAAATGTCATTTCATTTAGGTTTCAGCCTGCGACCTAGGCGTGTCCCACTTTTGACTAGAGCTACATAATCTCCGAGTCTGCCACGTGTTAAAGATATTTAGATTTCATAACATTTAAGCCTTTTCAAAGCCGTTATACCACATATACTTCGTTCGTTAACTTTATACATAGATAGTCTTCACGAGGCGAACAAGACCGTAAACTTGTCTTTATACCAGGGGGAAAAAAGATGCATAAAATACGCCAAAAATTCACGATCGGTTTCATATTTAATACTAACAATAAGTATAATATAACACAATTATCGCCCGAAAGATTCGTGATTAAAAATATACGATCTTTGACCGTATTCCCCTCCATTCTAGCTATTGGGAAATCTATATCATGAATATCATTATAACAAGGCCCTGGTCAATTATTTCACTCGCCAGTCTTCACCGAGAACTTATAATTCTTCCCTTTAATTACAATTGGGAAGTAGGTATACCGACTGACCGATTTCACGGCTATTCATTCTTCGGCTATTGTTATCACCGGTATAATCGCCTAATTGACATAATCGGTGGCATTAACGGTCTTAAGAGAAGTACAATCATTATCAACCAACGCCCATGCCGCGTCGAGGACGCCCACGATTTCGACACGCTATTTAGTTCTAAAAATAATATTTATATACATATATAAATTAGTCTATAGATATATAACGCGGCATGTTTCAGTTGCTAATCGTTAGAATCGAGGAAGATAGTTAGATGAGAGCAGAATAAAAAAATGACAGGTATACAGGCGCCTATAAATAGAGGTGTAAATTTTTCTCATTATTAAGACGCGGATGGAATACGGTTCGTTTCGCATAAATTTTACAATGGAATAAAACGTAACGAATCACGAGGTACGATCGGCTGAAAAATCTGATTCGAAATGCCTATCGTCGTATAGCCGTGAGGAACGGGGTGAGAGGGTCATGTTTCGCACAGTCACTAGAGAACTAGAATGCGTTACGTAATGTTCCTTTCGATCTTTACTCTTTAGTCTTTACACCAGTTGCCCGATCGTCGCTGCTATTTTCTCGTGTGAATTTCATTTTTTCCGAAGATACGAGAATTCATTGAGTTTAAGGATGACCAATAATTTGGTGCTAATTATTGCTGTGAAGGAAAAATTTCGAAATTATCTTATGATTCTTAATTCTTTTTTACTTATTTGTTTTTTGCGGTTATTCGAAATAAATCTTTGTGAAAATTTTTTTCACTTGCATTATATGCGGCTGAAAACTGCAGTCGATGATGCACTACCATTATACAGCGATGCAACAATGATCGAGGGAGATAGAGCAGATGTTTAAAATTATCTGAAAGGGAGTATAGGGAATTTGTAGCACGTGAAATATCTAGATAACAGATTATCTAGAATCTATTGATCGCGTGCGAGCAGCTGGGGTCGATCTGACAGTAGCAATAGGACGGTCATAGAGGAAACATGTGGGTTGAATGATAGCTATTGTAACCTTACCATACCCTAGTAGTCTTCGATTCAATATTCAATATTATCAATATTTTCATTTAGTTTTTGATCATCAATAATATCCATGGTGAAAAAAAACAGAGAAATTTTTCAGGGTACTTTTCGGCTTCGTGTGTCTACAGAGGCAAAATATAATCTCCTCGTTGTTATACGCTCAACAGTTTAACTAATTGTACAGATTTTAGTAAACGACCTAACACTACATATTTCGGTTCTATACAAAAAGCAAAAACTTGAAAAAAATATCTGTCCAGATATTGCCGAATAACATCGTGTAAATAAATATTTCGATTCGAAGATATCGTTAATAGCGAATTGAACAAACCGCGGAATTGTTATCAACGTTGATATATATATATTTTTAATTTTCATCGAAACTATTAATTTGCATCAATCCTGTATAGGGTTGGTCGTGAGTTTCGTGATAGTCTGTAAAAAAAATTCATAATTCAACTGAAGATTTGTCTTGTATGAGAAAAGGTGAACGAGAAAGAAATGGTCAGAAATATTTTTTTGTTCAAATCTGGTATGTCGTGTGGAAGTGGTACGCGTTATGTAATTACAAGTGTGTACATTGCACATGTGACATGTATTCCGGGAGCGGTGTTGAGCACATAGTCAATTCGGTTGGGGACTGGTGTAGAAGTTTCTACTATTATACGTAACCCCGGCACGACCTGAGGTAGATAATAAAAAAAAAAATTAAAAAAAATGTGAGAAAAAAAGGAAATGAAAAAACTTGGATTCTGTCCCAAAAAAATATCCCCGTAAATTCGATCGAGAAACGTATGAAATCGCGTAAAGTGTGTCACGAATAGGTTACACCTCGGTGTGTGTATGTGTTCAAGAAATTTAAAGTGCATGAAATTATGCGCATAGAGAACAGTTATAAAAATAAATATTCAACCAGAAGAGAGAAGAGAGAATCAAAAACCGTTCGAAATCTGAAGGAATGAAAATTCTTCGATGTAAAAGAAAAAAACGAATTGGTTGCTAAAATTTCGAATTCATTTTATAGGATTGAAAGATCTACGTTACGATCATTATGACACGTTGAAAGAATACTACGGAATTCGATTAACTCTTGAATAAGTGTCTAATTATTCTGGGAGGATCAGTCCGGTAAAAATAAATGTGTAATGTAATTAATCCAATTATATAAAAGTGTTAAAAAAAATCGTGATGATTCACTCGTACTAAATAGCTAAACGTTCTCATTTATATCGCGAATCGAAAAGATCTGCAACAATTAACGCTCGCAGTCCAGCTGCTCCAACAAGAATATACAACAAGCATTGTAGTAAACATGGCGGATGATAACGTGTCGGGTATAACATTGCCAGAGCTCTGTTTTTCTCCCACAATCAATTCAATTGAATAATAAATTGGGGTCATCTGAGGGAGTCAATCGCTATGTCCACGCCAGACACGATGGACACTATAGACGAAGCTGAGCAGGCATGGCGTGAGTATATTGCTAAATTGTAAACTAATAAGAAACGGAGATCAACGATCAACGAACTAAACGTTTAATTATTCTCTCGGTTAGCCGGGTCTCAGACCATTTCGCGAAACATAAGAAGCGTGGCACTTTATGCGCGATAATATTCTTCTTGCCATTTATTTTCGGCTTCTTTCACCTCCTCGTCTCACCTCGGTTTAGACAATTTGAGGGATTCAAGGCAATACAGATATACGTTCAAAAATGTTTTCTTTCGAAGATTTAGTCCGCTGAACATGACACGAACTAATATCTATACTTGTAATCTCATTCTGTCATCGCAAGTAGCTGGTAATCATCCCGCGGTTTAAGAGATGTTAGAGCCCTGCGTAAGAGATGTGTCGAGTATAATAATGAGAACAATTGTTACCGTACGATGATTGTAGGTATAACAACGACGCTGAAATAACTGTTCGTTGATATTCAGCCTGAAACAGATACGAAGTACAATGCCGTATGCGATTTCCCACGAAGATGGCAATGACGATAATAACAATTTTATGCCACGAATAACGGGCCACCTTTATATCGAAGAATCATTTCATCGCTTTTTTTCATTCCCACAAGACATCGCACTCGTTTTGTTAAACTGACACATCAGTCGAAATGCTTTTAATAAAAATGAGGAAGAAGCGGAATTCGGCTTCAAACTAGTTTTAGAACGGACCATTCCATGAGCCGAAAACTCATGCATTTTTATTCATATGAAAAAATTGCAAGGATTCAATCGAGCGAATTTTGTGTTATAACATACCTAAGACTGTGTGATAAATTTACCAACTAATTCGTACAATAAAAAGCAATAGCGAAAAACGAAAGTCCTCGATAATCATGGAGCGACAATTTCCAATCCGAACTAAAAAAGACAATTATTTTCTCCTTTTTACAGATGAGATGCTCGAATGTGAGACTGGCTCACTGATTGGCAGAGTGGCTGATCTCGAGAGACAATCGCTGGCACAACGCGATGAAATCGTATGTCTAAGGGCGACTCTGGCTGATGCTTTGAGACGAATCGCTCAACTGGAAGGCAGGGATAGAAGAGAAGATGACAGAATTGACCGAAGGCTCGAACGAGCCTTGTCTTCTCCCATCAGGAACGGACATGTACCACAGAGAAGTAGGCTGACCATTTGCTCCTGAATTTTAAAAACATAATTATCTGCAATAATAGCTATTCCAACATGTCGTTTTCATTTCTAGGTATCCAGGCTACGGGTTCACAGAAAGATCTTCGACTGAGACAATCCAATGTCTCATCTTTCAGGAACTCTAGTGGCTCTAATCAGGACGTTAGAGATGCTGCTGCCAGCCCTCGAAGACCGGCGAGTTATACTCCTCCATCGCAGCTTCCGCAAAGGTACCTGATTGAAAAGACACGATTTTTCTAATTTAGAAATAGTTTTTGACAATGTAATTACGCTCAAGTATTCGACAGCGACTGATGAGCTATTTTTTTCAGAAGATCTGTTCATTACCAATCCACGGGTTCACTCCATTCGGACAGTCCAAGTAGCAGCAGTGTCTCACCTGTACCTTCGCCGAGTCCAAGAGCGACGCCGTTGCCGGTTGCGAGGTGAGTTTTTTAGCAGATTGAGTTTTGGCTGAATTTTCGAATGCCATGTCTTGAGCCTTGGATGTTTATGGATATATTACTATAAAATGAAAAGACTTTTCTACTTGAGATGACGCGAGACGGAAGGATTCTTTCCGGTAACGTGCATCAATCATATTTAAACAAATTTATAAATTAACGAGCACGTCATTAACCAGCAATTAGTATGACGGGTAATGTGTATTTGAAGATCACCGACAACAAAAACGAACGGACCACCACAGAGTAGTCTACGAAGAGCTAAGAGATGGTCATCGACAGGGGATTTCATACATTCGCCACAATCACCCGGGGGCACGACGCAGCTTAGTGGTCCTAGGTAAATTCGTATAGAATAAGACGGAAGAGAGAGTGCCTATGTGTACTTGTACACATTTTTTCTATTAATAATCTGTTTGTGAGATTTTTGTTTCCGCTTTTTTTTTTTTACCCGAAACATATTTACCTATATGTGCATTGGAACATACTTTGCCTATCAGATAAGTGACTACATCTTGAGAGATGCTATAAAGCTGTACAACGTCTTGAACTCGGCATTATTTTTCTGGGTAATTGTATAGTAGATGAGTGAAAGTAAACTTGTGTGATTATTATCGTTAATATACAGTTACTTTCGCTGCCTCACGATCGTACTCAGGTATTTCAATCATATATATCAAATTTGTATGAAATCAAATGTAATTTCTTCACTTTTTAAATCATTCCTTTTACCGAATAGTCAATTTTCAGTTGTCTTAGCCGACTTAGAATGCATACGGGTATAACTTGAATCACTTTTTGATGCGATAATTAATTCAAGAATTCTGTCCTGATTTACATGCTAAATATTTCAACGATGATATCAATTTATTTATGCGATAATTTGAATCGCAAATTATATCTCCATCGCGAGCAGACAATGAAATACATAAAATTATATCAGCATATTCTATGATCAGTCGAATCTGTTGCAGAATGGCAATACGTTTTATCAAAAGTGGGATGTACCGAGGTTGATAGAAGAACGGATTTAATATATCAGGGACAGACGTGATTACACTTTATATTATAATGCTATATTGTGCATAATCGATCATCGAGTTCGGTTTAACGTTGTACAGAAGTTGACCGAGATGTTGTCACGTATTGTTAGTAACATTCACGCTTATTTCATGTATAAATATTTGAAGCAATTTATGACTAATATATTTTTATGTTGTTTTTAGTATTTGTTGTTTTCTTGCACCGCATGGTTTTTGTTTGCATTTTGATATTTATAGATTATCAGCATCGACCAAGTCCTTATTCAATCTCTTCAAGCCTTCTGTGTTGAGCAACGTCAAACATGGGTAATGTGTGAAAATGATAAACTATATTATAGCTCTAGGCTTACTAGCAATGCTTTTTTCCGCATAGATGCAAGCCAATTTTGGATTGCTTATATTCCACGTATAAATAGTTGACACAAAGCAACCGAGTGGGTGGGCGATAGAAAAAAAGATAATTAGATGGAAAATGATATAACACGAGAACTGAAGATAGACCAACTCCTTTTTCTTCAATTCTGAAGCCATTAGATCTTACTGTATCGATTTCAAAAGTCTTGGACCTCAGATTTCGGGGTGTTAGACTCGTCGAAAAAAAATCACCAAAATATGAGACAAGAAGTATCCCGTAGTTTGCAGATTTCTTTCTATCCTACTGAAGATTCGATCTTTTTCAATAATTTGTTCGGAATTTACGGCAATTGGAGTAAAACAAGAGTGTGATATTACGAAAAAGGGTGCGAAATAGCAAAGAAGATTAAATGACTCAAAGTACTTACATAAATCACTCCCCCGTTCATCAAGAATCAATAATTATTGTATTTTCACTTCACTTCAAAATCACACCGAGGCAGAGGTGTGGCATGATCACTTGATAAAAGTTTTTGAAAGTGTGTCACCTCGGCAAATTTAAGAATTTCATCAAATTTTGGGATCGAAAATTAGCTCCGAGTCCGCGTCACTGCTGGTCCTAGCAGTGGGAGTATTCTTCCTGGTAAGGATTAGGGTCCCCAAGGGTATCGGCAAAAGAATTTCTTTCTCATTATTCAAGCTGCTAAACTCGTATTCTCTACGGTCATCAAATTCAAGTTTGTGGTAAAATTTAAATTTGTCGAAGCTACGCCATTTCAAAAACTTATCTTCAGTCCTCATTCGAGACCTCTCCCACGATGCGACTTTGAAAGGACCAAAAATACCTGGCTGACTGCTGTGCGGGGGCCTCCAGGACCCCAACTCCGTTCGCAGACAACTTGGTGAGAAAATTTGTATGCAGTTGCTACTTCACTCGTCAGCGGACGCTATTCGTTCCTGGTAGACGTAATTATTCACAAGTAGGTACTTATGACATAGTTCAACCGTCTTTACTATTTCGTATTGTTCTCTCTTCGCCAAGTTGCACCATTCTGTATATATTTGTTAACAACATCCAGAATGGCTTAACAAATAGAAATTCAATCATACTGACGTGTTTCCAAAAAAACTCACGCCGATGTCATCAACCGATTAAAATTTAGTGTTTCGAAAAGCACTTTTTCCCTTCAATCGCCACAGCTAGCTTATTGAAAAAAATCGAATCTTCGTGAGGTAGGAAGGAAACCTCAAAAATACGAGTTGCCTTTCCTCCCATTTTTTGGCAACTTTCTTTCGACGAGTTATACACTTCGAAGGCCAGGATTCGCAGCTGAATAGAAGAATGCTCTCGTGATTAGCGCGTAAAGTGATCAAATCCATAAAAAGAAGGTCAATCAATAGATGTATCAGTGTAATCGCTAGATTGAAGAAGATATTTAAGTTTTTTATCCAATGTCATGAAAAGGACATAATCATTTATTCCAAGCTCGTTAAGCAGGATGGTAGAACAAATGTGTGACGTAAGTTCTTGCTGCTGCCTATCAGAGCTCAGGCAACTATATCCAAGGTATATTGCGTTGAACATGACTCACTTTATATACCAGTGTAGTATATTATATGAGCACAAGCTGTGGGCAGGAAGGGAAAGTTACAGTCAGATACGAACCGTTTCCTGCACAGGTTGTATTATTTTACAGTTCAGGAGGTTTGTCAAAAATTGTGTTCTTCTATCAGCAAATTAATTAACACTGTGATAAAGTGAAAATTGATCGATTAATTATATCACATTGATTTCTACGATTTCACACGTCACTTTCGCTCAATTCAAAGATCCAATGTTCAACTTGGAGTTGTAAAGTGGAAAATAATTGCAGCCGCTTATTTGTGTGTATCTGTACTCATCTGTTCACCAAATTGTAAATAAGTGTAGATAAATCCGAATTCATTTAACTGAAACGTAGTTTTGATTACATGGGTGATATTTTCGTCGAGTTTCAATTCCAGCGGATCTCTTCGAGTCAGATTAATCATTGTGATCATTCGTGACATGTTTTATAGCACAAGAGGCATGCAGTACAATGAAGATGAAGGGACAATTACCATGTATTTACGAGGGCGACCCATCCTCCTCTTTCCACCAACACCATTCATGGAGTCTTACGACTTACATAAGGTCTCCACACCGCCCCAGAACAAGTTAAAATTGGACTGGGTTTACGGGTACCGAGGAAGAGACTGCAGAAGCAATTTGCATCTTTTGCCGACTGGCGAAATAGTGTACTTCGTTGCTGCAGTCGTGGTCTTGTACAACGCTGAGGAACACAGCCAAAGACATTACATTGGTCACACAGACGATGTTAAATGGTAACTGAATTCATTCGCTAAATAGGCCGTGGGCTGTCACTCTGACACGTTTCGTCTACATTAAAAATGATCCCTTTCAGCATAGCGATACATCCCAATAAGCTGCTAGTGGCCACCGGTCAAGTTTCAGGAACCGATAGAAGAGATGCACTCGTAAGTTTCTGGCAAATAATTCAATGCTGACTTTGGAATTTAAGATCTAGCGAGTTCCGCGATAGATCTCGGTCAAAAATGGGCCCAAAATGTTTGCTGTTAACTCTGATACAGTCTGTTTCTACGTTCGCTTACAGCCACATATCAGAATATGGAATTCCGTGAGCTTAACAACAAACCACATCATCGGCACCGGAGAATTTGACGGATCTATCTGCTGTCTATCATTCTCGAAAGCTGACGGTGGTAATTTACTCTGTGCTATAGATGAGACCTCGGATCACAACATATCGATTTGGGATTGGCAGAAGGGTGATCGCGGCATGAAACTGACGGAGACAAAGGTATACAGTGCAATATTATCCCAAACTTTCAAGCATGTACTAATAGCAAGATCATTAATTGCAATTACAGTGCTCCGTGGACACGGTGGTTTGCGCAGAATGGCATCCACTAGAACGAAACCAAATAGTCACATGCGGTAAGGCTCACATCTCTTTCTGGTCACTCGACAATGGTGGTATGCTCTACAAGAGGATGGGGGTCTTTGAGAACCGAGACAAACCCAAATACGTTACTTGCGTGGCTTTCAATCAAAACGGCGATGTTCTGACCGGGGATAGTAACGGAAACATTATCGTATGGGCCAGAGGTACTTGACTGATTATTACAATCATTGGTAATCCAGCTCATTGTCAGTTCTTAAATATCAAGCTTTGTTTTCAAGGTACAAACACCATCTCTCGACTCGTTAGAAATTTACACGATGGATCTATCTTCTCAATGTGCGTACTCAAGGATGGGACTGTTATTACTGGCGGTGGAAAAGATGGGAGAATTTTGCACTTCGATGCAACACTGAATTTGACTGGAGAGGAGGCACAGGTATGGATAAACTGGCAGCATAAAGCACGAAACATACGATATGTATGATTTTTCGATTTTTAATTGCACGCAGAATTTGTTCATCTCGTCATTTTCAGATCGAGGGTCACTTCGGCGGTATTCGAACCGTTTCGGAAGGTCGTGGATCTCAATTGCTCGTGGGAACGACACGCAATTGTATTTTAGTCGGTGATTTGGAAATGGGATTCAATCCAGCGGTTTTAGGACACACCGATGAAGTTTGGGGGCTAGCTGCCCATCCCACTTTACCACAATTTGCAACCGCAGGTCATGACCGATTATTACAAATGTGGGATAGCCTGAGCCATTCTGTTGTATGGAGCAAAGATATCGGGGTAACTAATCGCCTTCTCTATTTTCTATAGAAATACATAAACTAGTCAGAGTACACTCGAACTAAATTGCCAGGCTTCTGGGTTCACCAAATTTTTTCTCTAAACTGAAAAAGTTTCCTCCTTCACTTTACCCAACATGAGTAGAATAATCTAATCATAAAAGTTATCAAACGCTGCGGAATAACGGATCGTAATTAATTAATTATGCGGTCATTAAATTACCAGCCATATCTTCAAGTTGTTGAGTTTAATTACGGCCACTTTTGCCTGCATTAGATATGGCCTGTATTTTTTTCTATCGGCTTCTTCCTGATTTTCTAATTCATACAACGTGTTGAAAATTTCTGGTAATTGTGGATCCGCGAATTTCTGACTTCTAGGTAAACGTGAGCCAAGGCATGACTATAGCTAGTAACAGAACAAAGTTAGAGAGAGTTGACGTAGTCTAGATTTCTCGCCTTCGTTTAAGAAAATAAATATTCACGAGTACGTGGGTTGAATTTTCACAGGAACAAGCACAGAGCGTTGGCTTTTCTCCGGACGGTACTGTGATGGTGGTTGGTTGTACTTCTGGAAAGTGTCTCGCGATCGACAGCGAAACTAGGGAACTGTATACCCATCATTCCGATGGTTCGGAACCGTTGCAAGTAAGGAAATTACCTGACATTGATATAATCGGAAATCTGCGCGAATAGAAAATAGAAAAGAATTCTACCCAGCCCGGAGTTTAATCAAATATCTTGTATCGTGACTAGGTTCTGAGATTCTCGCCTGATGGATCGTTACTTGCGATTGGTTCGAGGGATAATAGCATCTACATATACCAAGTGAACGAAGATGCCACAAAGTACAGCCGCGTTGGAAGATGCATGGTGAGTTCGTTGATATGATATCTGAACAAATTATGCGATTCTAGAATTTGCAGATAAGACGACTGATATTTACTTTTAGACATCATAAACGATTGTGACAAGGCTGGACCGTTTTCTTTCGTCAATTTATTTAGAGATATATAGAAGTGATATGGGTACTATAAATGATAGAAGTTTAATAAAACATTCTTTGAATTTCAAGCCAAAGAGGAGCCGAGGACGTAGAGTAAGATCGATGGTACAGTAATCAAGCTTTGAAACAGATGCTTATTTTTGAATAGGCGTTTGAAAACGAGTGCTTTTTTAGAATACAGACAAATTTGCACTAGAATTTTTATTCCGACACTACGAATTTGGATGTTCTTAAAAAGTCCAGGTCTACAGAATCGAACATACATATTTGAAAAAGCTTTGAAATGGCCGCACCAAATCTCTTCATGAACCCTTAGAACACACAGCTTGTCAATTGCACTTCAGTTCAATTCAGCTCAGTACCTGCTATTCTTTCGCCTTTATCATTGTCGTATTTTTTTTTTTTCATTTCAAATCATGAATATTCAAATTCATAGGACTGCACACACGACGCTACGAGATGATGGAATTTTTTCAAACACACAGTGTTCATCAGTCGTGCAATATTTTACAGATATTTGTTAACTTCAATTACAGGGACACTCGAGTTTCATTACACACTTGGATTGGTCAGTCGATAGTCAGTATTTAAGAAGCAACAGTGGGGACTACGAGCTATTATACTGTAAGTAATTCAGACCAGAATACATTTGGCATTTAATGAGACTCAAATTTTGAAGCTTCGAGTGTATAATCAATAATCATGTGCCAATTGTCCATCAGGGAATCCTGGCATTTGTCGTCAAATTCCAAAATCATCAGTCTTACGTGACGTCGACTGGGCCACACATAGCTGCATCATTAGTTTCGAGACAATCGGCGTGTGGCCAGAAGGTGCAGATGGTACCGATATCAATAATTGCACTCGTAGCGGAGATGGGAAATTGCTCGCAACCGGAGATGACTTTGGAAAAGTGAAACTATTCTCTTATCCAGCCTGCCAGCCTAAGGTTGTTCAATCTTTTATCTCTTGTTCGTATAGAAAAATTGAAACAAAAAATTAACTAACAGCAAAGCTTGACAACTCTTGGAATTAAATCATGAGAGATAACTTTAGGTAGATCAAGGTATTAACGATTTTATCATTTTTCGATTGTTTTTCAGTCTTTGTATCACGTTTATGCTGGACACTCGAGTCACGTAACGAATGTATCATTTCTGCAAGATGATACGAGGCTAGTATCGACCGGTGGTAACGACACGAGCGTATTGCAATGGGTTGTGAACTAACATGATTACTTGATTGGTTATAAAATTAAGTAATTACTTAGTATTGATAAAAGCAAAGGGCATACGATTATCATAATGTGTGTGTGTAATAGTTGTAACAGTGGTTTGATATGGCGATGCGTGAATATAGCAATTCTTTTTTCTTGTATATTAGACAGATTCAATGTTTAGAAGAAAAAAAAAAAGAAAAAATAATAATAATTCTCTCAATTAGTTTAGGTAGAATATCATTGATTTAGATATATAATATTTGACTTTTAGAAAACTTATCACCAAACTTTGAATTTTTAATATTCATAGCACGCTATACATTATTATGACTTTTACTGATACAGATCATAATATTCAGACAGGATATAATTACCATATCTCAAAACGAAATACATATATTACAGCCCTTTGTTATTCCTACATCTTACTAAAAAACGAGAAAACAAAAAAAAAAAAGAAAAAAAAAAAAATATTACTAAACAGTAATAACACATGTATAATTTCTGTTGTATCAAAATGCCGTCCTTAGAAAAATATCTTAACTTTTTATAAAGTAAATTACAATCTTCACCGTCATATTTTATATACAAAAGAAGAGAAAGATTTCTATACGTCATAATAATGCCAGACTGATTCCAAACTATAGTAAGAATTGTTGGGTTAAAAAATGATAATACAAAATATTCAAAATAGCAAAAGATCAATACATATATAGGTATAGTCATATTTAATTAATTATCTAACTGGTGTTAAACCGGTGCTTGTATTTTCTTTTCAAAAACAAGAAGAAAAGCAGAAGGAGGAGAAGAAGAAAGGGAATAATAAAGATTGTTTAGTTTTGATTACTGAAAATTACGTAAGGAAATACATATACATATATATATATACCATATCGATCTACATATATACACTATACCCGACAGACGACTGTAACTGTTTTATTTTTATATATGATACAATAATCTATGATAAGAAGGTGAGCAAAATTCATAAATTAAAAATACCAAACACTGTACGAACAATGAAAGTTCTTATTGTAAAGAGGCCTTAAAAGCTATATAGTGTGTATATAAGAATATAGGAAAGCTATCAAACGTGTATTTTGGTATCGACGTTTTACCAAAGCTGTAACATGCAGGAGTACATCATTTTCTTTTATTTCATTTTATTTTCCATACTGTACAATTTATATTATTTATATCGCATCGATAAGTCTATATGCATACGTGATTAACTATAATTAATAAATGGTATTGATAATTATGCATTAACACGAGTCTTCGTATCGTCTACCAATTACCATAAATCGCATTTCCTATTATCAGAATTATTGCAGTTTCTACATCACATTTTAATCCAAAACTGGACTATTTGTCCTCCGGCTTTCCTTCAGCTAAAATTTCCTGGTATATGATATAAAATCATCAAAATCATGGTAAAGTTTGATTTTTTTTTCATAAAAACTTGCAAAAATGGATGAAAGTATAAAACAATTAATATAAAGTATGCTTTATACTTACCTGTCTTAATAAAAATATAAATCTTCATTCTTAAAAAAATTTCACAAATGCTTACCGTACCGCAAATCTGTAAGGCGGGCGTCAGGTTTGCAGGAGTATTCGCAGAACCTAGTAGCGATTGCTAACATCTATGCGCGCTATTACGATCCTATACCTATTCAATAAATAATCGATTTTCCGCGTTTTCTGCAGTTTATAATCAGGATTTATAAATTGAATGATTTTTTACAGGCAATGAGACGTATCTCACAAAGTGTGTAGAAATTGTACTTCTTGTAAGCAATTACGGATGAAACGAATTGAAACGACGAGGAATTAGCAAGTAGTTACATATAACAGTGTGTTGATAGCCGAACATTAAAAACGTCTGGTTTTGGCTGGTTGGCCACAGAACAACACGAGCGGAAGGAAAATTACGGCTGTGTCGGGATATAGGCGTATCCTCGTCTTCTCATTGCGGCTTCCTGAGCCGTGACTTCTTTTAAAAAGAGCTCCTTCAGTCTCGTCCTTCGGACGTGAACCAGCTCGTTACGACCGTCTCTCAATTCGTCTCTTATCCACATTTTTTCGGCTCTAAGGCTAGTGTGGATCTTCGGATCACAGGACGTACGAAGTTCGGGATCGATTGAATGGACGGCTTTTTGCCTGGCAAATAAATCGGCGAGAAAAATATTTACTTTATATATTAAAGGTCGTCACATCTATATGCAAACCGATACGTCAGTACGAAAATTTGACGTGACGTGACAGGTATTCATTCCACCCAGCAATTTCTATCAGCAGCAAAATAATTTTACAATTGACCCGAAACTGTTATTAAAAATCGTAGAGGAGGTGAAAAAAAACTTACAATGAACCCAGATTATCCATTTCTAATTTTGACATGGTTTTTTGAGATACAGGAGGCATCGTCAACGTCTATGAATGAGATCTGACGAGAGAAGGCGATATTGTATGAATGAAATAAATATGCTTGTTGTTTTCTGCGGCAAAAACTTGACGGGAAACTCTGCGGAAACTCTGATGAAGTTTTGAAAAAATAATTGAACACCTTTACGTCACTTGAGAAGATGAACGATGACGAATTAGACGTCAATCGACAGAAATGGCGACCCGCGAAAGGGTTTTGACAAAATTTTAAAAAGCTAAATTCGACTTCTGGCCTCTAAATTTCACAAAAGTTCCGACTAAACTATATTCCAACATTCCGAATTGAAAATTACTCATGAATATTGAAATAGAATTTTGTGAATAAGCTTTAAATTACCCAAATTCAAACATTTACAGTGGCGACGAAAATAAATGGAAAAAATCATGACGAATTAACTTATTCTGAGAATCAGAACTTAATCAAACGAAAAGTAATAAGTATTCAGCTATCGTATCTAAAGTAGCCGTCAATTGTAAATCAATTAAATTTCCCAAATTAAAATGGAAAATAACGAAGACGAACCGGATGACGTTAAGAAGGCAACACCCGTGAAGAGCGCTATATTAGACGGAAATAAAGACGAATATAAGGAAAGCACTAAGGGGTGAGGCTGATTCATTCAGTAATATTCATGGTAACTTGAATAGTCGAGCTTGGTCTTGAAATAGATTACTAGAATGTTGGTAAATGATAGGAAAGAGCACCCACTGCTGCCTGTAGGCATTAGGTATAATACAGAAATCAGCCTACGTAAATAAGAACGATAATCAAATAACCGAAAATACGGCTGAAAAGCAAAGATATACTTGTAGATAGGAGATGAAGAGAAACGAGATAAACTTTATTTACAAAATTGATTCAACAATGTTCAGTTGCGGCTGGTCAGTTTGTACTATACAGTGTGATGTATTTCAATCTTACCAGGTGAACATTGCTTCTTCTCACGAATATCCCATGCAGCAACGTTTTCTTAGAAAATATTACGTCGTTGTGGCAGGGATGTGAGATAAACGAGACAGATTTCTCTGAAAATTTCAATCTTTCCGTGCTACCGATTCTAGAAACTTCAGTTTTTGGAATCTAGAACACGTTTCTTTTCTTCTAACATAAATCAAACTGAATCTATTGGCGTTCAGTCAACTATCTGCAGAATTAATGCTCTCCTCTTCTAATTTTAGATTCATTGCAAAATTATATATTTAGTTGTTAAATAAATATCTACTATTCATAGATCGTGCTATACTAGCTTATGCTTACTATTCGAATGACTATCGTCGGAATTTTGAAATACAGAAAGAAACCAAAGTCTGCGTCGGAGACACTCAAGGAAGGTGAAGAGCCTAGAAAAAGAAGATGCAACTTGTACAAAGGCAAGCTTCCATCGCCTGCAGTGACTAAGAATAAGAAGCCGTGCCATCCAAAGGCGGAGATTATTTGCAGAGACAATTTAACCAAGTATGAATACATTGACGTATTGTCAACACCGAAGAAGAGCCGTGGATTGTCATGCAAGTTAGTTGACGAATACACATTTATAAATCGCGATGAGCGAGTGCAGCTCAAGAGGTCGATGGCAGTCAGACGAAATATAATGCATGCATTTAAATCTATAGGCAACCAAATTTTGACTCGACGGATCCCTCGGGCAAAAGGTAAATCAGAAAGTTGAAAAAAAAAAAATACAAATAAAAATAAGAATATGTAAAGGATAAATTACGATGAATAAGAAATGTTTCAGGTCTGCCTCGAGCAGGAAACCTTCGTGCAAGTAAGTAGCTTCCTGGTATCAGGGGAATCTAATAGCTTGTGTATTATAGAGTAAAAATGACCAACCATTAATTTGCAGAGAGAAGGCAGCACTTCCTCGGCCCATGAGCCAGCGCCTTGAAGAGCTGGCAAAACCTAAGCAAAGCCGCGTAATGGACCTTCTGCAAACTTGGGGAAGTAGACTACGTCCGGAAATAATCGACAGTGTGCAAAAATCTTTGGAAGAAAATTGTGCAATGTCACCGGAGTACGTATCCGTTTATCATTGAAAATAGTTCAGCTCAAATGAAGAAGACGCGATTTTTGGGAATAACTTTTTTTCGTTTCACAGACAAATGGAGGCCTACTACAACGAAAAAGATAGAGAAAACTGCGTCCAAGTTCGACGAGTTAGAAGAAAGAAGTGTCCAGCTGAAAAGGGGAAGAAAAAATCGACCTGCAATGATCATAATATGGATCCGGAAGCTGTGTGTGAAGAATATGCAATGGCACAACGTTTTGTTCGACATATTATTTCACACCTCAAAAACTGCCCCTTCGCTCCTGAAGATCACTACGATTTGACCGAAGTGATTTTATCCCAATTGGGAAACGTGCTTGATTACAGACCATCCGGGGATGGAGACAGAAAATTTCAAATGATGTTCATACTTGCCAATGGAATCGCTTGCTGGGTTCATGGAATGAATGTTGCGGTGGCTGAAAAGCTTGCCAAACAACAAACGCGAGATGTGAGTTAGCGTTTGTTTCTTCAATTATGGTCACACATGTAGTATACTGTGATAGTTCATTGCTATAATTATACAGCAGTGTCACTAATGACGGAGTATGCGTTTGTGTTTAATGAAATGTTTTCGTCGGCAAGGCCGAGGGAGAAATAGAAACTGACGAATCAGAGGACGAAGACAATGAAGAAAAGGAACAAGACGGAGAGGTTGATAGAGAAGAATATGAGGATGAAGAAGATGAAGACGAAAGTAAAGAAAAAAAAGAAGAAGACGGAGGGGAAATGGAAAAGGAAGAGGACGAGGGAGGAGAAGAAAAAGAAGAAGAAGTTACGGAAACTTATACCGAACGAGACGAAGAAGAAGACCGGAGTGAAGAAAAAGAAGAGAATGACGAAGCAATGGAAGAAATCAAGGTGAAAATCGAACCGGAAGAAGATGACGTAGTTCCCGAAGTTGAAAACGTTGTCGAAGATGGCATTGAGGCAGTTCCTGATCTTAGAGAAGAAGATGGAGTGGTCGACACTGATGAAAGAACTAATGTAGAACAGAAGGAAGAGAAGGAGGATGTCGCTCAAGAAAATGAAGAAGAAGAGGAGTCGATGGAAGTGGCCGATGAAACACGCGAGATCGAACCTGAGGCGGAAATATCAGAAATGAAAGAAGAATTAGTGGAAGAAAGTGAAATCGAAGAGATGAAAGAAACGGAGGAGGAAACGACCGAAGAGATAGCGACAGAAGAAGAAGAGATAGCGACAGAAGAAGAAGAGACCTTCGAAGACATCCCCTCGATTAAATCGATGGTAGAACCTGGATTGGCGATTCAGGGACTCGGCGAAGGCGATCTTTTCGCGTCGGAAATTCCCTTCCTAACTTTCGGCAAGATGATGGAAATCGTTGTGAAGTTTTTGGACAAATTCGAGGAGGCTGAGACATCCGAAGTTCGACGACGTCTCGAGAACGCAATTCTCAAGAAATTGACCAATCTGATACTTGCGGAAGCTCCGGACGCCCTCGACGACAACATGAAGGTAAATCATAGATATGTCGAAGAGGTATGATCTCATGCCTGGTTATAAATGAATGATATACTTTGTTGAAGGCGGTCTTGGAAGTCCTTGCCGAGAACATTGCGGCATTTATGGAAGAGACGTTGCCAAAATCTGAGGTAAACGAAGTGCAAACGATGTCTCCGGAAGTCGAATCCACCGAAATAAGGAACTGGAGTCATTGGCTGGAGACGGTAATGGACAACGCGACCAACTGGGGCAAATGGATACACGAGAAGGTCGGGGAAGCCGAGGAGAAAGCCAGGACGAAGGTAAATAACATCAATTTGAAATTCAACTCGATAAGTTATTAGAAATCGTGCGATTAAAAAATTGGAATTTTCACGATCAACCGACGACACGTGAATCTATAGATTACAGAGAAGTGACCTCGCGCGGCCAGAGTCAAAAAATAGACGAAAACGTACATCGAGGCTTAGGGAATCCCCAGAATTACACTTCCATTAGTTCTCCACCACTTCTTCTTCCATTCTGGAAGGATTATCAACTCTTGCTGTCTCTTCATACTATATACCGACCTTTCACTTTCCGACTCTCTTCTCGCGTCAGGCACACGAATCGTTCGATGCCTAGGGGCAAATCTAACTCAACTTGAAAGTTATAATAGTATACGATAGTTACCGCTCCTATTCCTATATAATGGTGCCGACCTCCAATAAAAGTATTTGTCAAGGCCAGCTATGCCATGCTATGACGGTAGCAACAAATAACTCATTGTATGTTTCCGCCCTATTCAAGACCAGCGGTTCGGTTTTTTCTCTTCCTCCTTCTTGTTCCTTTTCTTTTTTTCTTTCCTTTTTTATAGCTTCTTGCGTTACTTTATTTTGCAGGTAACACGCGGTGATTGGCAAAATTGGACGAGTTCGGTTAACAGCGAAGCGCTTCGTTGGCGAATCTTTAATTTGGATACAAAGCACCGCATGCATCACGCGGACTTGAACCTCACGCATAAGAAAGTGGTACATCGCGGTGGGATGAGGACTGGAAACGTCATGGGAAGCGCCACGCTGGCGCCATATCCGGAAAAGGATGAAGCAGAGATTAACGCTTACGACTTGTCCGGAGAGGCTAAGAGCCCCGATCGAAACTCAGAAGTAGTAGAATAAATGAACATCGTGAATTTCGTTGGAAAAATTTCGCGGAATAAAATCAATGGGAAAATAAAGAAAGAAGAAGAAGTTTCAAGCCAATTGAAAACCGAATGGGCCGAAGATGATAAGTTAGTATGGAAAACGCGGCTTTTCTTATTTCACGCTCCGCGCAGAGTCATAGGCATACAGCAATGATATGAAATAGTACGAATGTAATTAGAGCGTAAACAAAGGAGAAAATGAGTGGAAAACAGACGAAAGTTTACTGTGCCAAATGCAGTCTTTGGCTGGCGACCAACTTCTGCTACAATTGCCATTCAGGCTTGTAGTACGTACCTATTCATACAACGCTCGATAAATAATTGAAACCGGGGCCATAAAGTTCATTCATGCAATCTTGCGACATGTTCACCGCGAGGTTTTACATGCTCGATTACATAAATCGCATTCGGACACACTCAAACTTGTTCCTTACTCCTATCCATACACAAGCTCACCTATTCGTCGATGCGACATGCATTGATGCGTCCATTCCAACCAGGTACACATACGTAATTCACGTACATGTTTTTATACCCCATGTACTACACCGCCATACATATCTATATACATATATTTTTTTTATACATGGGCACAGGTATCCACGTATTACACAGAAATATACACACACGTATAAATGGAGCTATGTATACGTGGTTTGTTGACGTGCAAGTAGGCCACCACTTTCCCTGGCTGAGCGGCATCGTTGGGCACCAGCGAGTACCAACGAGTACCAGTGAACACCATCAGTCACCTAAGTGATTTAGCTATGGATATGTGAATGCGTGTTAAAATGTGTGCGTACCATTATATCTTGCATACGTTTCTTTTACGCACATTTTTTGGTCCACTTCTGTAGGCAGTTAGGTAGGCATATAGATTCTTCGGAGTATATTTTTCTCTTTAATTTATTTATCACTCGTTCTAAGAACCGCTCGATTATTCATAGTAGCGCACGTACACGTTGAATTGTCGAGGAATGAAAGAAGAGAAAAAATATGGAACAGATGGAAGAAAAAATTTGATAATCATTAAACGACGGTCGGTTTCTGTCAGCATAATTGGCCACGAATCACAATTAGTCGTAACGCTGGAATCAAAGTCTGTTAATTATCATATACGTATGTAGGTGGGTGTACACCTGGCTAATTGCCGGATTATCGGGAATCACCATTCGCTAATCTCTGTGACAGAAATTCTCACCAATTTATCCCATGTTTTCCCAGATTATAACAAACTGCGGAAATCTCCGAGAGGCTTGATTCCTCGAATTGTCGCACTGACAATTAAGGCCGACGCAATGCCTACGTACCCTAATTACCACAGTCACATTTTCGATTCCAAATTGATGCGGTTTTCTCTCGATCGAAAAACGGCAGGTATACGTAATCAATTAATTTCTCTTTTAAATACCTTTCAACTCTTGACGTTTCTACGGTCTTCTTGCTCGGCTTCGGTCTCGGATACTCACGGAGAGTCAGAAGAGATAAATTCCTCAAAAGGTTTTCTCAGTTTACAGCTAATAGCCGAGACTCATAATCCGAAAGCCAGGCACCGCGGGATTAAGGCCGTTTGCTCTCAGTTCATTTTCACCGATCTTGATTTTAATTAGACATTTTTTCGGCTCGTTTTATATTAAAAATTATTTCTTATTGTCAATTTTTGGAAACAGAATTACGCTACTTGCAGAAACGAGTCAGCGAACTCAAAATAAAACCTCTATGGCTCCATCTCTCCTCCTACGATAATATCTTCGTGTTAGGATGTGAAAAATTCCATATAAATTCGGCCAGCGAGAATATATATGCAAAGATTTAAAACCGCAGCGAGAGCTGCAGCCTATAGGAATCAGAAGCAGCATCTTAAGACGCCCTTAATGCCCGAAGCGAGGTGAAATAGAGAGAGGATAAAAAAAAGTGTGGTGGCTTCAAATGAAGGACCAGACCGACCGGTCGTCTCCCCTTCCGAGATGCGCCCAATTTTTTATACCTTTTTGCCTCAGAGCCTAGAGGTCTTCTTTTTTTCTTTCAGAGATCCTTGCAGGTGTCCGCTGTAGCTACGAGGGCTGCCCAAAGTATCAATCTTACTCCTTCAACCCCTGCGGTTAAGCCTTTATATATTGTGTTACTCTCTCGGCCACGATCCACCACGTGCATTCTTTCACCTTATACATATTATACTTTAGCTCACCTTACCCTACGTCTTGTATCATGTATATTAGATTGAATTTCCCTTGTTTTTATTTTTTCATTATATCACATCATAACCCTATCAAACTTGGCTACCGTTCTTAGGTTCTTTAACAATCGAGAGAGAAGGGGATTTTTTTTTTTTTATTTTTTTCAATTTTCATTCACAGTATTATTCGCACGGATTGACAAAACGGTGAGAATTTTTCATCGAGAGTCTTCGAGGACCCGATCAAGGCCTGGTATACGTGTATAGAGATGGGCAAGTGGTAGATTTAGTTGTGGGTATCTACTCGTTGAAATTTTCATTGTCATTCGTCACTTCGGAGCAATTTATATCAATTTAGGGGCCCGTATTTCTGTAACACGCGACCTGCCCCTCTCGTTCCTCATGCCTCAGTATACGCAGTCTCTCGCGGTCTCCCCGTCCTGCATCTGGGGGCTAGTTTATAAATTATTTAATGGCCTAACGCGGGAGTAACTTTGATCTGGGGATAGGAACTACATGCGGGCGTCATTCAACAGCCGTACACGCGACCATGGGAAAAATTTCGAGAAAAAAAAAAAAACAAAAAAATAAATAAGAATCAAAAATACAGAAATAAAATCTCGAGGACGATGTATCCTGAATCGTATTATCTTTATTGGTTCGATTTTCAATCAACGACTCAAGGGGCTACGTTGGAAATATAAAAAATAAGAGGGAAAAATATGACAATTTCCCGCTGATTTATAACATGGGTATACATATATTCGTACAGCTGTATACGAAAGCATTTCCGAAGTACATTTGCAGATAGACACGGATGCGGGTTCAGAGGGTTTTCATAAAAATGTGAGTCATTAATATGATTTCATTAAGTTACCGGTTGTGTGGTCGGAAGGAAAACCGGAAGGAAGCGTTGCGGATAGGCCGGAAGTAGCTGCCACGTTGTTGATAATAATAAAAATTATGATGAAAAGAAAAAAATAACATGACTCATACACTCAATACAATAATTCAGTGTTAAAACGAACGAATCAATCTTACGGTCTTGTGGTTTCCGCGAGTCTCGCTCATATCATCATAACCAGATCGCGTAGTAACGAAATGAAAATTAGATATGCGTATAGTAGATGTACGAATAATTTTCGCAAAGGTAGATAAGGACGATACTGCGTTAACTGAATAATTAGCAAACTATATTATCATTAATTATCGACCGACAATTCCGGTGTGAAATCCACCGAAGTGCAAAAATCGTATTTACGTGTTGACTATACATGTAGAGCTATTGCGCATGGGGAATAATCCGGAGGAATCTACATCCTTGTTTTAATTAAACGATCAAGAAGATTTACGATCCGTTTTTATTCTTAGTATCTACTTTTGTCTATATATCCCTCGTTTTTCGAACGAGAATTTTTATGGTCCTTGGAAAACAGGATCCGCAGATGTATAGCATTCGTGCATCGTATATTGAGCACGACTAAGGTCTCGGAAATATCTACATTCGAAACCAAAAAAAAGACAAAAAAAAAAAAAAAAAACGAGGAAAGAAATAAAATAAAATAAATTCCAAACCAAACTATACGACAAACGTGATGCTCGAGCGGAATACCTGAACAGGTGTAAACCCTATCAATTGTTACGTTGCTGCGGTGTCTTCCCATCTGAATACAAACTTATAACCGATGGTTAATCCTAGAATTTTTTACCCATCTTTTGCTTCAGGTTGCGGATGCTAGATAACCATTAACCCCGCCGTACCTCTCTCACATATCTCATACAACGATATTTCACTCCATTATTGTACTTGGTCACGCTTGGTTGATTGCTAATTACCATTTATCATATCGTTTTATCGTGTCGTCTCCGATGGTCAGATACTCGTTTGTGCGAGTATCGAATACTCAAAATTGGCTGAATAATTTGTCAGTGATTGATGCAACATTCTTGGACTTTTGTCATACACAATATTCTGTGACTATGATATCCGCGGAGCTAGTAGAACCCGTAGTAGTGAAAGTAAAAGGAAAATTCTTAGGTGGATGAACCGGATTGTTTGAGTAGACAATTACCTACGATGTATCGTCGGCAATACATTATGCAATTTTACTATCCGAAAAAAAGACAAAAAAAAAAAAGAAAAATTCGTCTCACGTAACTCTTTGGAAATTTATTTCACTATGACTGCGAAATAAGTGCAAAAACAGAGAGGAATTTTAATAGAGAGATGGAGAAGCCAATTTGTGTATACTGCAGCTCACGTGCTGATTGTGGCAATTGAAAGATGCGAAAAAATTATAAAAGGTCTGTAGGTCATTGCGCAAGAAACGTGTTACAAACGTGCGGATTGACAGACCGCAAGACTAGTTCACTTGGAACAATTACGCAGGATATCTACTCATACTTCATTCGATATACTTAACATGATTATTCTATTGCCAGCTCTTTTGTCTTCGTAGACTTCCGCGTTTGTATAATGATAATATGTTGGTTGAAAAAGTTGAGTGCGATGGAAAAAATGAATAAATAAATGAAAAACGCGTTAGGAAATCGAATACGGAATCAATTTTTGATCTCATTAAATTTTCCACGGTTCATAATTACCGGCTAACATCAAGCTGAGATTTAATTACTACTTTTTATCTCATAGCTGATGAGCGTGGCGATGAGTCTCTCGGATTTTTAATCCTCGTGCTAGCCAGCTAACCAGGTTCTAATTTCATACCAACAATAATCTGCCTCATATTGTTAATCTTTTATGGAACTTGTGCGGTGAGTATCATCACACTCGCCTTCGTGTTCCCTAGGAATGCGTCATATTCTTACGATTCGCTGATATCATTCGCGTACTCGTCAGAAACTCGTGATTCAAATTGTGCAGGGTGATGTGTGACGTGTCGTTTGAAAAAAGGAAAAGAAGCCAAGAAACCGTCGACTTTTTTTTATAAACCCATAAAGTATAAAATTCAGCCAACAATTTATACCGAAGAAAATATCTGATGCATTTTTGCTGTCATTTGAGGTAATCTCTCCTGTGTGCCACGTGGATGAATCAGTTCGATCGATAGACTTGCGAGGAAAATGGTGCGACTTGAAGACAGCTGATGAAATTCCAGAAGTACTACGGAAATAATTGAGCGTATAAAATGCGTAATGCGGTCACGGGTTGGCGATATAATTCCCAAAGCTGAGGTGGTATTAAATGATTATTGACATGAATTTACCACAATGACGTCTGAGAGGAAACTTAGATAGCGGATTCAGGATTGTAGATACCGAGGATAATGTAAATATGAGCGTTTTACTCGAGAAGGAAGAACTTGACGATCTAGACGAGCTTGTCAAGTAGAAGCAGTTAATTATGCATGTAAGTAATATTTTCCCAAGTATGAATTTATATACTAATTATTGTGCAAATGATGACTCGTTGTTTCACAACGAGATATACGAACTTTGTTAGATATGAAATAATTACCTACCTCATACATGCGCACAAACTCGTCCTAAGATCAAGATACACGTAGTTGAAAAGTGTATTACGATACCGCGCCGATTCCAGATAATGAAACCAGTTCCATAGAAATTTACAAAAATCTACACAACTTGGATAATTTAAATACGAGTTCAGAGTCGTTAGCGCAACGTCACTCCACGCAACCTTACCGGTTATCTCAAATACTGTACCAACTAAATTTCCGAGTATGAAACAAGCTCAGGGTATTACGTGGATCGAGTACTTTGGATATTACATTCTTTATTACGCTTATTAGAATTTTTTCTTTCTGAAAGAACAACCGAACTCGTCAGTCTTTGAATTTTCAAAATTTTTAGCGATGCTTTATTAAATTTTCGATTAATCGATTAATAAAGAATAACCTAAGTGCAGTTATACGACGTAGAAATGTAATCGCTCGCGGTTCTTTTATTGACCGCGATTAGCAAACGACAGAAATAACATTGCTTAGATATATATTGATAAGATATTATATTGTTGCGAAAGATCTCTTTACTCAATTATATTTCTTCAGGGCATATATATATATGAGGTTTATTTAAAGCCACGTCTGCATTATACACACCATGGTTATTTTTAAAAATAACATTAGTCACCGCGTTACATATACATAGCTCTTTCTAACTTACTAGTAATTCTAACTAACTATAATGACTGTGGATAAAAAGTTTTATTCAAAAGCGCAAACCCATATATATCTACTCATTAACAACAGACATTGGAGAAATGATAAGTGTATCTGTTAAGTGCCCCGAAAGATTAACAATGAATCAACGTCATTTTCAAGTAAGTCATCGCGCACATTTATTGATGTAGTATACATAATATCGCACGCAGTCTGGTTGCCGATAATTTATTAAAATTACATCAGCGTATACAAAGGGATGAATATTTCCGTAAAACAACTAAATATCCTGAACCTGAATATATCGGAGGATATGAACGTTCGGAGGGAAAGACTTTGACCCCAACATTCAGCGATGGTTGAATAAAGTCCAGTATGGTTGAGCTGCGGTTTTTCAAGGAAGACCTCTTTGTAATGCACAATGGCGATAAAGAGACGCTTTGGTATTTCAACGGAGACCCGCGAGTCTCTGATGCACGCGGATAGTCTGCCTGCAGTTTTCAAAACGATCAGCTGCGACATGTATGCAGTATATGCAGAAAGATGTAGCGATCAGTTTGTTTGAAACTTTGAGCTTTAAGAATTTCTGAATTTCTGAAGAAATATTTGCAAACAGAAATTAAATGGGGATCGATTTGATTCAATTGCACTTCTCAACTACACTTTTATCATTGCGTTATATTGCTACTTCCTCCCGGCTGGTTGAGAGTTACAATTTCTGAATAAAATCGCGGTTTACGATTAATGATCCATTGCGAATATTATACGAGGTATTTTACACCGGAAGATGATTCCCGGCAGCGTGTAAGACGTGTGATGGTATTGTTATCTTCGAAACAAGCCCGCAAAGCTATCGAGAATATTGTGACACATGTTTACGCGCATGCATAATTATTAATAAATTATCTAACCACGTTTTAGATAAATATAAATAAAAAAAAAAAAAAATCCCGCGGTTACTTGCGACGCTTTTCGCGAATAAAGAAACAGTCGTATTATACGCAGTGACTATCGTAGACCTGCGATTATCATTGTCAGTTGAACTAACAGAAAGGAAAATTCAATTTATGGTATAAATTGTGCAAATAGAATCTGTACGCGTGTAGTCAGAGAATTGAGAACCAGGCACTTACCACGTGGTCGAAGTTATAGCCAATTATACCGTATAACATATCACGCGGTTGCGCCGCAATTGCGTAACTCGAAATCTAAGAAAACGTGAAAAAGTTTTACACCGCACATCTGCAGCGTAGGTGTACCTAACTAATAAGCAATAACTAGCAACAAGGTAACGAGTAATAGCCAACTATTAGGTTTTTGAAAAGATACGTACGATTGACGAGGGGTCAATTATTGCTGCTGCAATATCCTGGCTATAAAATCGCGAAGAACAACAGCAACAGGGACAAAAAATTATCCAACCATTTTTTTCCATTTCAAATAAACAGCCCGAAGCGTTCGAAGATCTTATTGCAATATCCGTGGACAACATTTATTAGAGATATTACACATCTGCGTTGAATTATGTAACAGGAAGTTGACTGCCAGTTAGTCTATCAAGCTTTGAATGCGGCTGTTCCGCGTAAGACTGGCTTAACAAATCTGGGCCTTATAGACGAGTGGAAACTTCTTCTCGTAGCTGTACCATGGTAGCGGTTCCGAGCGCCATGTAACACAGTTTCAATGTGTGCTTCCCAGCGTAGTCAGGCAGGCATGTATGGGACTTAATTTGTGGTTTTGTGATTCCACACGGACGAGGAGTCGGTTCAGTGTGCAAGCTACATGTGAATGGGTAGGGCCTTACCTTGAGCAAGAGCAGGCCTCCGAGGAAAAGAAGTTTACATGTATCTATGCATGTATGTAGATATATGCCAGATATACCGTCACATTCATACATATATCGCCATATCTATATACGCGTATAGAAATGTATACCATAGAGTACGTTGGACAGATATTTGACGCCAAACCATACAACTCCGTACAAGATCGCGTATGACCATAGGGTCAAGTGTCTTGTGTGTAAGTACAATGTTAAGAAGGACAATTCGTTTGGCAAAAAATCTCCATCTTTCATTCAAATTCGAATACGCGTGTAAACCTGTGGAGGTATGGGTATATATAATTTACGATCAGTTATTCTAAATGTCACGGACGACTACCGTGGATTCTTTTTGTCCTTTTCGACCAAACGCGTACGATATCGTGTCCGAATAAATTTCGATGACGTATAAGAGCGATGTGGCAAATCTTTGGGTTGTGATTTCGGAAATTATCAATCGTACGAAATTTTCTGGGGAATAATCACGAACAGTTTTTGCGTCCAAAAATTGGGCGAGGATTCTTTCAAAGCGAAACAATTCGGCCAAGTTCACGCAGCTCATTCATTGTTAAGACTGCGTCGTCCCCGTTTCGCGAATCTAGCGATTGCAGAAATCTATTGTACTAGGTTACAACTCGTACCGGACACGAGATCGGATAACACGAAGGCCGGACAAAGTGCCTGCGACAGCGTAAGTACAAGCGTCAAACTCTGCTGACACAGATCATGATTTGTTGTTTACCGTACGTATAGTGGGAATGGAATTCAAAATTTGCGACGGTAACAAATCAAGCTTTCTGTTCAACCGAACGTGCGAACGTGTACATATACGTTTCATCCTCATATGTATAACGTAATATTCACATGCAGAGAATTATAAGGAAATGTTCGAGGGGGCGTGGGCGCCATTTTGGCCTTCGGTACCGTGATCGAGACCATGAACGAGAGAATTTAGACTGTTATAATTGCAAAAGAGTTTTTTTTTTTCACTCCACGTCTTCCACAGTTCTCCGTCTATATCCGGGTTCAGCGTTGTTTTTATTATACGTTCAGTTAATTTTTTTCTCTTTCTGTCTTTCGTAAAACCAATAGGTACTATTTTCCTTTTGTTTTTTTGTTTTTTATTCGACTAGGAAGATCGCAGATACGTGGATGATGACGAATCGTTGATAGGTACTCCTGATAAGACTCGCGACGAATAATGATGCTTTTTTTGAGAACAGAAAACGCTTCCTACTTCTCTTCGATTGTGGAGAATGAAAATTAATCACGATTCATATAATGCCGAAATTATACACCGTCGAATTGATAAAAAATAACTTTGTGGAGGCACCCTTATAGCCGATGTAAAGGTGAAGCCACGGCAATCAAGAACGTAAATCAGTTATGTGTTTAGCCACTTAGTTCGTCCGTGTATTATACTAACCGTACGTTTGTATGCTTGGTGCGTCAGATGCGGCCTTCTCTGCCTCTGCTTTTTTCAATTGGTTGAATCGACGACGGCTAGAAGCCATCGTAGAAGTTATACAGACGTGACGCGCGTCTTGAAGAAACTTGGTCCCGGTAATTCTCAAATCCATCTTATCCTCGTGATAATCCGAATTCGATCTATAACTGCCGTAGCAGAGATGGAATTTCCGAATCTTATTGCGGCACGTCACGACTCTCGCCAATAGTATGGAGAAAAAATATGTCTCTCGATCGTAACCGATTTTCCTATAATTCTTGCGATTTCTGAACTATACGATCTATTATCTCGCCATTCGATGTAATATATCTCCCCATTGTCCTTACGTGTGATAAAATCTAAAATACGCGATAGACGATCGTTAGAAGAAGAGGAGATATTTTTACGTATTCAAGAAGGTGAGCCTCTTGAGCGTATAGGAAGTCTGGGACGTGACGACGCTGCCAACTTGTGGTAGAAATAAAATATATGAAAAAAAAATAAAAATAAAAGTCGAGGGAAAGAATGAAAGAAAGAAAGAAGGAAGGAGGAGAGGAGAAGTAAATGAGAAAATGAGAAAAAAAAAAAAAAATTAAAAGACCATTCACATTCTACCATGCATATGTAATGCTATTGCTTGTACATGTGTTTACGCGGTTTGTTACGCGCCCGTACTTCGGTATTGGCGGTCTTAAGGGTTTCAAAAGCTGAATATATATGTTGTGCTTTTAATTTCAACAATGAAATTTATTCCGTTCATTATTGAAACGAAGTACAAGAGACACGTTCGTTCGCATTGGTTAACAATAATTTCTCCCCTTCTTTATGGGAAAGGAAACAACAAAAAGAAGTAAAATAATAACAAATAACTTCTCCTACGTGCGGTCTGACAATAACTAAAAGTCCCAAATGATAATATTTTTACTTCACGTAATGCAACACGTCAGAAAACGTATATGTATACCTGCACCCGAATTTATACGCGAAAATAGCGGTATCTGATATCGAGATTGAACGACCAATTCCCATTCATCATTTCGTACGAAATAATTTGCGAAAATTAAACCTCACTCGTTTGTCAAATTTTCAGGAATCGGAGGTACACATATGACTGTAGAAGGTAGAGATTTTTTAGGGATTGAATAATGACTCCGTTGCGAATTCCCAGCTTATATTTGAGACTATACATGTATAGTTGAACTGGAAGAAAATAATAATTCATATTTGAAAGAAACTTGAGTAGTTTCTCGGTAGCTCGTGTGGTCGAAATGTTTAGCTGGTTAATTAACGCGCACAGTAGATTCAACACCTGATCATATACCGGGGAGTGTTACACAACGCGATAACGCGTACGACAAATAAAGTTCGTAAATTCAAGGAGCGTTATACTCTAATAAAACCGAAACTTTTTCATCCACGATTTAACGCGACAAGATAAGCGAGGAGTAGGAGAAGAACCCCTGGCGCAGCTGGAGTGGTGGTAATCATAAATAATACATACACTTATACTCGTTAATAATCTTCGCTGATAATTTTTGGGCCGTTTATGACGTCACCCCTTGGACGTACGAGGGATGGCCAAGCTGCTACAAGAAGGGACCATTTGACCTCACTCATTGTTTCTAATCCCACAATAAATTGAGGCAGCTGTACAGCAATTGATACAAATTTATGTACAGTCCGATGCAGAAGGTCGTCCTTCTCCTCTCGTCTTGACGGTGAGCAGATTTTTTTTTTTGCATGAAATATTCATATACCGAAGAAAATCGTTCATTCGCCGTTACCATATTACCATAGGAAAATATAGATGTTTAAAAATATATTCAACGGGTCAAAAATTCTTTTCTAATAATAACCTCTCTCACGCCTAGGCATCTATACCATTTTCCTAAATCGACTGCAGCGAACGTTTTCCGTCTCGTAGAAATATCTGTGACTGATTCGAGACGGTTTGCGGCTGGCATAAACTGTTTACCGATCTCTGTGTCATGCGTCGTAACGAAATTCATTGGGAATAAGAAATAATCGTCAAAATCTTCGAAAATCTTGAGGTAATATTTAGACACGTCACGCGTGTGTATAGAGACGTCACTGGTCGGCCGCGTATTCGCAAGGCGCGAATCAATCTGCGTCATTAACTGTTCGATATAATAATGACGTCATGTGTAATACAGGTGCGCGTTTCAGTAAGGAACGGGAATTATTAGCAATCGCGAAATCTTTCCAACGATTATGACGCACTGGAATTCATACGTCACAAATCCGCGTACCAAGTGCAAGAGAACCTTTCAATCGCGTGACGTAGGTATAGATGGATATTGACGCGGTTCTGCATAGAATCTTTCTCGGAGCTCTCGATGATTCAGAATCAGTTCGTTATATTCTTGTTATTTATTATTATTATTTTTTTTTAATACTTATTTTTTTTCTCTCCGTCGCGCAGGTCAGTTACAACGTATTAAAATTGCGTCAGATTCCATATGCTACTACTACTATTACGCGGTTGTTAGTAGATTTTGAAATAGTCAACGCCGATCAGTCATAACCGTTTCATTCATGGCCAGAAGCTTTTGAGACAGATCGGGATGGACGATTAATTCACGATCGAATTTTGCGAGAGGCAATACAGAAATCCGAAAAACTTATGCCTGTGGAGATATTAGAGGCTATAACAAATCCATTTTTCATTACTTAGAATATCTAATGAATTATCTCCGTTTCACAACTACTCCGTGCATTCAAGTCAGCCAATTTCGACTACCGATAAAAATGAACTCATCGTATTCAGGTATGGAAAACTTTGGTGTGTTGAGTCACTTTTGTCGATGGATGAAATATTGAAACTAGCACATGGCCGCGAGTGTGTGAAATTTTCGGAATCGATAATTTCGTGCGTGCTATACGTACAGTCAATGGTTTATAATATCCATATAAACTTTGGAATCCCGATGATTGGTCGTTAAATTTAACCAGTTTTCATAGCCGAGTAACGAACGTCACTAAATATCTTTATACACACCGAATCTACAGCCTCAATTATTAACTTCGACGCATCGGTTCGATTCCATATAAATTCATGGTCTTATTTGTCCGGCCGTTTTCGCAGACCGTCGCGTTTTCTGTATTGACCAGCAAAAAAATCTAGCCAAAATTATATGCAAAAGTGATAATTTCCAACGAGTCAGAAATGGCCTCTGTCATTATACACACGTCCCACTTCTTATTCTCAAATCATTATAATATCCCAGCACTACTATACCGCGCTGACGCTGGATGGTATAATTCACACGAAATGAACAGACGTATCGCGTCGCGTTACTTATACATTTAATGATAACCTGTCGGTCAAGGTTGACGTGCATGTGTTATTTACATATTTATATAATTCGCATGTATCATCTGCGCAATGCCATCATTACTGTTCGTGAGATTTCATTAATTCATTAGCCGCATAGATCTCACGTACAAAAGACCGCTTAACCGTAATCTCCCTACCAAGCAGTGCTCGTAGTTCGTAAGAGGTAATTGTTTTATTTTTACTAGCATAGTGGGTACATAGCCGAACCCTGCAGGCCCTAAATTCGAATGACATAGAAACGGCTTTGTCTGCCTTTGTCGCAATTTACGGACTAACGAATCGGCGTTAACTGGACATATTACTGCAAAGTGAAGTATAAATAATTTTATACGTGTACAATGGTTAGCGAAAGATAGTAAATGTCGGACCGCAGGATCACGCATTGTCATTAATTACTCATTCGTAAATCAGTAAGAAAATTGGACTACAGTTGGACAGTTAGCAACGGTAATGAAACGGATTTACTAAATCTAGGTCAGCCTTGTATATATCGATAACTCTAATCGTGGAAACGGGGGATTGAAGTGTATGAGATAAGCGTTGCATATCAAATGATCATACGTGACGAAAAGTGGGCAAGATGATTTCACGCGATTTCTTAATTGTTGTTTACAGCACGCGAAATACTTGGCTCCCCTTAATTAGTCACTAATCAGTCTTCCTGCTCGGTGATATACACACACTCCTGTACAATGTGCGTCTATACAGTCGAACGATCGCGCGGTGGGTCTACGATAAAATATGCACGTACACACACGCGAGAATCGCGATAAGGGAAAATCTTATCAAAATACTATTCGACGAAATGAATTAATCAAGTCTACTCGTGACAGGGGGAACCGGCTACCGTATACACCTTGCTATATAAGGGAGTTAACGATTCCGTTCGCGGTATGACATGTCACACGTGACCATGTGTCAATAGATTTGTTAATTTTCTCATGAATCAGATACATGCACACAATGTTATATAAATTGATATCAGGATCAGAAATCACGAGAGACTAAGTATATAATCTGCCTTAGGATAAACTTCGTGATCGCGATTCTTTCGCAGAGTTAAATTTCGAAGCGTTAATATGTTCTGCATGTGTGCAAGAGCACAACGCACTGTGGCGTTTCTCTTGTACGATTGCGATGCTCGTCTAATTGGTAAATGACTGAGAGTTCGTTCCTTCTGTCTTCGTTTTCCTTTCCCCATATTTCGTTCCGGCTTGTTTTTTACGTCATTCAGACGTGATTCTGCTTCGTAATCGTCAATACGGTCGAGATAAAGCTCGCTGATTGACGTACGGTCTCACCTCCGCCCCTGCCCTCTTGATAACGTGTCTAGTCACCCCTGCAGATATGACTTTACCACCGTAGATGTTTTTGAAAAAAAACGTTTAATCTCTAGTTCGCGGGTCGAAAGTCACCCATTACGAGTCTCGTTTTATTTCACTCTCTTTGTGGGCCTTCTTTATAAGTCGTGTTCAACTTTCAAGATATATATATACTGTACATACCTACTCCGGACGGTATATACAGATATAGATATATATGTTTACTGCATTTACTTTAAACACGACCTATGTGACCCACGGGCTCACGATACGGTCTTAGCTCCATTATACGTGCGTAAGCGAAGCTTGTGTTAAATATTCTTTCAATACTCCCTGATCGGGTTATCGAAAATAGCCACGATACATAACACAACGTCGGCCATTCAAGATAGATGGCTCTTAATTATAGAGACTTGTTTTGCGAATTATTTATTTTTAATAACACAATATCGCGATGTCTTATATGCTCCGGAGTTTATAATCATCTGCGTTATACTCCGACACGGTGTACCGACGAACGTATCCGTGAGTTGAGGTGGCCAAAAATCGTGCTTTTTCCCACGAGGCCTTCAAATTTTGAGGAGAAGAAAAATCGATAAAATGAAAAAAAAATCGCCAGAATTTTATAACACTCTCATAACACTTTCGAGTATTGAGATATCGAGGGTTATCTTTGGTCGTAAATGTTGTTCAACGATCGTGAGAAGCGTCGTTGTTTCTAATCACGTTATTTAGTCTGAGTTTAACGTATCCAACGATATGTCGTATAATTTCATTCGATGATTGCATAACAATCATTAATATTGTTTTTAGCATAATTCTAGAGAACATGACTGCTACTATATCCGAACTATACGAAAAGTCAGAAGCTAGTGCAATTTCGAAAAAAATGCAAACGATTTCGGGTGTCCTAACCGATTTTTACGCACATCGGATAACATAATATATCCAACTGTATTCGTTCGGTGAAATACACCGGTCTTGGACGCTGCAGATACGCTATAGTCTGGTCCGTCTACACAGGGGCTTGACCCTACACCTCTTGGCTCCCAGGCGACTTCCAGTCGACTCCCATCCGCGACAAGAACTTTCATACACGTCGCACTAAGCCGTGGGGTATACGTATACGATGAATTTTTACGAGTATGTGTGTAGGGAGGTATAGATGCCGTTGCATATAGATCGAAGGAGTATAGGTAGATTTTACAGCAAGGTGAGTCGAAAATCGTGTTTTGAGTATTACGATTCGTCGTTTACCTAATCGAACGAAATGTGAAAAAAACTGATTGTCTTTTCTCTCAGAGTGATCAGTGGATTGAAGTAGGATTGTATTTTTCTTGAGAAGAACAGCGCGCGTAGTAGCTGCAGCAGCGGTTTGTTTCGATGTCCTTGAAGATCGACGCGCGAGGCGAGCGAGAGACGGTTCTGATAAACCTGTAATATCTTCCTTTGATAATTTACCTGATTCCAGGTAATTTGAAATTACGTAAAGACGCGATCACGTCGTATTATACTTACGGAGAATAAAAAATACTTAATCGATTCCTAGCCTCGTATTCGCATCTACGATCAAACCAGCTTACAAAAATAAGGCAAATTTTTATTTTTTGACAAAATTTTCATTTCGAAGACTCGGTCAATTATTACTTTATCTCACTCTCTTCTGATTCGCGATAACCTCTCTTATTTCAGGCCCAAAGTACGTATAGCTGATGACGTGGTTTAAGCTCGCGACTAAAATCAATCAAAGATTTGACTATTTTTCTTCTCTCATTTCATTCTTCGCGCGTTAATTAACGTCCAATTAAAGCAGTTGAAATTGTCGGAGAATCGGCGTAAATAGAGTGTAAGTATAGGAGGAAAAAGTTCAATCAGAGAAACGGAATGAGAATAAAAGATGTTGAAGATTTATAAATCGATTTTGATACTTCCTCATGTGTCTTGTAGATTATTATTATTTTTTTTTTTCCTTTTTTCCCCTCAGTTTTTTGATCCTCAATTAAAGTTTCTGTATAATGGTAATTTTATTCGCTGGCGGAAAATTTCCAACGGAATATATTCATACGACTTGAATATCTCACACGAACGATACGTGAACACACCCACGTTAATTTCTGTCTATATATCTACGCGTACCTCGCGGTGATATATTACGTATGGGTATGCATACGCCGGATATGCAAAAGTTTTAGCGGCCAAAGTTCGGACGGAATAAATGAAACTGCCTGTAGCTGCACCACCCCTTTCCTTCTGATAGCAGAACAAAGGAAAAGAACAAAGTACAGTACAGTAGGGTACAGTACAGTGCATTTGAGGCGATAGCGAAGCGGCTTTCATTCGAGCCTTTGAGAACTCGTTCTATGAAGCTATACGTACCCGCGGGTTCATTCAGACTCGGTTCTCGGTTATTTCGTAAGTTTATAGTCTGAGAAACACTGCCGCGGATAGCCAATGGACCAGGTCCATACACGCGCATACTCACAAGCCGCGGAGTCTCTCGTACGAGATCGTCGTGGTTCCAAGAACCGTACAGTCACTGTTAAAACCACAAATTCATAGCTTATATATACACTGCTATAACCGCGCGAAAATCATCAACTCTCATTTGCACCAGGGAATGAGCGAAAGTTCTCGGGGACGAGTACGAAACCGTGGAGAGTAAGATCTTAACACTCGGCTCATTATTCTCAAACCGAACCGCAGAGTCGTACCTATACCTAGAGGAATATGAATTCTTACCCTAGTGCTAATTACCAAAAGAAAATATACATCGAAAGCAGATCCTAGTCTCTATCTCATTCTCCTCTCTGCGGGATCGGTTCTTATAATCTGCCTGCGATATAGTCGTTATCGTGAGTGCAGCGCAGTTATGCGTTATATGTATGCGTTTACATATGAATAAAAGCATCACCTTCGCTATTGCGGTATAGATATTGTTTCTTCTTCGGCATGTGTGGGTAAATAATTGACGTCATCATTGCTGTAGCAGCGTTAAATAATGCACACTGATAGAATTGGACTATCTGTAGGCGCAGCTACGGTGGTAAAAGCTCGCGGTATATCTTAGGACAATTCAAATCCGTATGTGAATTATACGCGATATGTTACACACATGCGTATGTATATGTGTCAGCGATTACCGACGCGCTGGCTACTACGACGATGCGATGCGGTCCGACTGCAGCGACTGCGACTACGACTGCAACGAGACGAAGGCGATTCATATGTAGCTTGTAAAAATAACAGTTCAAAAACCTTAAGGCGGACATTTTGAATGGAACGTGTCAACCTTTGTTACACCACAGAATGACGAGATGCGGTTTCGAAAAAAGGAAAGATGATGAGAAATGGTTGAATTTGAATTCGCGATGGTTTTCTTAGAGCCGAAATTTACCGCAAATAAATCGCAGCCAGAGCGTAATGCATAGTCTGCACTTTGCGGTAATCTAATTGGAGCAATGCTCTATAGATAATCGATTAAAATAGATGAATGTATTTAGCAATTATGCAGAATCTCGCGAATGTTTATTTTCAGATCATTGCCGAATGATGAAGCTTGTTATCGCATCCTCAAGGTCTTCGTACGTACATACATCTCTGCTAGATGTTTATAATAAAGCCACAAATAATGGTTGTTGACCGCATATTATATCGAGAAAAACGACTTCGTTTTTCTAGAAATTGAACCCTCGGTCTTTTCCTCCATGCCCAATTGGACTTTGGCATCTTTCTTCAAGTCTTTGTATATCTTTCGTGTAAATGAGACCACTGGAAAAAGTGGAGACTGTTTTATTAACTCCTGGAGACGAATAAGGAAGGATAATCGTAGCCGAACGGATTGATAATACGAAAAAACTCGTTCACCTATAAAATTGCTCCGGTATTGTTGTTATTGAATTAACCTATGGGTGTAGTGAAAATATTGTGCTATTCAAAGACTGACGTATGACCGTAGTTCTAGTTTTTGAAAAGGTGCCAAAAAGTTGGGACGATACAGAATGAGATAAATTCCGTAAACGGGGTGCTTGACATTCTTACTTTTCGCGTTTTCTTTCCACTTATTTTCCTCTTCAAAATAAGATGCGAATATTCGATCGTCGCGGAGACGTAGATACATACGTCCGGTCATCCGGTCGGCCTCGAAAGTTGTTTTAGCGGTCATAAGCGACTTCGGCCAAGAAACTGGTTCAATTTTTTATTACATTTTCCCGATTTTATACAGTCAGAAATTCTGAGTAGGGAAATTCTTTTTCCCTAATGAAATTCACGCAGAAATATTATCAGAACATTCGCGATAGAAACGATTTTCCATGTGAACATCGAATGGAACAGTTTTTGTTTTTCTTTTTTTCAAAAAATGGAAAAAATGTCCATAGACTGAGAAAACAAAAAATCGGTTGGAAATAGGGACCGTGCGCGAAATGTAGAGGCAGCACTATCGTCTAAAATAAGCGCCCCTAGTGTTGCATTCCCGAAGATAGTGTGATCAAAACATTCTTTTGAAACACAGAAACAACACGGAATACCTATGTGTAAAAATGGAAAAAATAATAAAATACGGATTTCAACCAGTAATTAACAATATTGTACAAGGTCAGAATAACGAGAAAGGCAAGAAATTATTCAAATCCAACCACGTGTATGGTGTCATAGAAAAAAGCAGTAAAAGTGAGACTGTCACTACCGCAAAAGTTGTACCACAAACGAGTGTGTCAAATGTCTATGATGTAAAACTTATGCTATGTATTAACTTATAATTTACTTTCAGAAGACTTAGTGTAATAAAATTAAAAAACTCAAAGATTAAATGACACTGAAAGTAGCAGACGTCTAACAATTTTTTAAATGAATTTTTAGTTGATAAATAAGTATTAAAAGAATATGTTTAAAAATTGCACGTGTGAAAAATTTAAAAAAATATATGTGTAAATTTTAGAATAATTTCTTTAATGACTATTTACTCGTTCAAATTGCTAGTTTCATTATCACAAAAGTAATGTAAATGAATAGGGATGAGTATGAAAATTTTATTTTTCAGCTTGACAAGAATCGAAACATCAGTAACGGAATATGTATGTATCTGTAAGACCGGTTTTGGAGGTAAATGCAAATATACAGGGTGATTCACTGCTACCGAGCCAAATTAAGTGGGTAGGTTCCTTGAAGAATTCTAAGACGAATATTCCTTAGCCAAAAATTCGAGAGATCAACGGTGTCCGAGTTATCGAATATCCTCGTTATCCATTGCTCCATAGTTTTTCGCAGCCAGCTCATCTGCTCCATAGTTTTATAGCCGTCTACGTCGACCACCAGATAAGTTTCACGGACTAGGTCATTTGCGCCATAGTTTTCGGCCGTCTAGGTCCTCCGCTCCATAGTTTTTGACAGCCAGGTCTTCCGCTCTATAGTTTTCGGCAACCAGGTCATCCGCGCCATAGTTTTTTGTCGTCTACGTCAACCACGAAAAAGTTTTTTTTTTTTTTTCATCAATTTTTTTTTTCAAGTTTTCAAGTTTTCGCTGAGGAACTTTCGTTTTAAAATTACCCAAGGAACCTATCCACTTAATTTGGCTCGGTAGCAGTGAATCACCCTGTATATGCGCGGTAAATCATTACTCAGAAAATTTGTAAAATCTCGCTTTCATATCACATCCACATTTTTGACGTCATATCTTAGTACACCGACGAATACAACAATTTTGTCTTGACGTTGACATTATTGAAAAAGTATTAGGATATTTTAATACTAATTAATAACAAAATAACTCATACGTTAGCATTGACAGAATGATCACAATAGCTTGAGGTTTGTGCCACTAGTTGGCGTAAAGGTCTAGACGCACGGTCCCTATACGTATGCGACTCGTTACAGGCGGTAAACAAGCTGCTTGTCAGCCATAAGATTTGAAGCTGAAGAAACGGTTGAGAACACCGTAGCCGAGCGAAGCGAAGTCACGGACGCAAAAAGACTGAAAATAAAAAGTAAAAAACTTTTGTTTGGGTATAAAAAACGCCTTCGGAAGCCACGCGGCTCGGGCACACTCGGTTCTTTGTCGTATTTTCTCGGAGAAGAGGGTGAAGTAGGTGGATAACCCCCTTCACCCCCATTCTCCTCCTCGGGCATGTAGGTATATTAAACCCTCGAAATATGAACGTGTACGATGTAAGTAATCATGGATACACTGTATAATCGAACGAAAAATGAAAACAGAAAAAAACCGTGAGCATCGGTGATTTGTAATCTCCGTACTTTCCGATTGTCATCGATACCGGAGATACGGGGCCTGAATTTTTCCGGGCAAAGTACATCGGGTGACGAATTTTTGATAATGGTAGGTATACCTAAGCCTGAGTAAAGATATCAGAGTCACGATCCACAATCCTTGGTATTGGTGTCAGTCAAATTTTGTCGACAATTGCAGTGGGCATCGCAGCGAGTTTATTTCAAGGGATGGTCACTTTTGGTTGCAATGATGAAATCGGGTGCGTGGAAAAAGAATATATATCACGCTTTCTCTCAAACCTATATGTATACCGGCGCTGGTTCGAAAGAACGAAAAGATATAAAAAATACGTCCGAAGTAAGAAGAGCTGACCCAGCGAATAACGATACAATATCACTTCAACTGCAGCTTGTATACTTATACGATGGCCTTTCGTCGACGTGAGAGTGAAATTTTTTGCCATCTTCTGACTTGTAGTTTATTGCAGTCTATACAGACCGTTTTCTCTCAAATGGCAGTATTCCATGCAAAAGTAGATACAGACGTGTGCATGTGTGTGAACGAACGTCCGGCATATGCGTAATGTCGTTGATGGCATTGAGAGAGGTTTTGGCGTATAGTTATTTGGGACACTTTGCCCTCGACAGCTTAGGATGGATTTTGACCTGCTAAAACAAACCTGGGACCCTCTATCTTGGGTTCATCTCTTGAGGCCTATCTTTGTCTATGCTGACTGAGTGGGACCCTGCGGTGTTGCCTTAGTCCCTAGCTAACGTAAGATACTCCAGACACCCGTAGGAGCCAGACTCACGCTGGGAGAATACTGACTTACAATAATTAAACTTTTTCGTTGCTGATCCTCCGGGAGAAAATTCGAAATTCTTTGAGTACTGGATTTTCGAATATGGTCAGAAAATTTTTTCAGATAAACGAATGTCATTTTTTACAACGAAACCTGTAAGCGTTTTCCCAGTCGCGCCTATGGCTATAGTTACTCGCGGGTTATAGTAAACAGAGAAAAAATTTCGCGCGTATATTTTTGTTATATCTATACGCATGTAGACGTATGCGTCATCTGAAATCTTGCGAGCTGCATCGGCGATGGGACAAAACGTTTTTTCTCTTTTTCTCTCATTTTCTTAGCGCGTGAAACGGACTTTACACTTGTTGCTCTGCATGGGGCCGGTAAAAACTCATAACGCTACGGTTTTTTTCTCTACATATGTATAAGCCCCATGGAAATCCCGTATAAAATGTTAATACCGAGTCGACGTTTCCCGACTATTTTCAAAAAATAAAAGAAATGAAAAATGCAGCAAGGATAATACGTCGGTTAAAAATTTCATTACACGTATATTTCTTCCAGAAAGACACCCATTCTTCTTCTCCGAAATGAAAAGTCCTCTACGGGGACTTTCCTCTCTTTCTCTTTCTCGAAAAATATTCTTTTTATTCTGAACGCCGGATAGTTGCGACAGACAATTCATGTTTACGAAAATACGTGCGCGATAATCCTTTCTACAATTTGCGGTTGGATGTCTCGCCTTCAGTGGCAAATCGCGACTCTCGACATAGACGCGTTCAATATACAATATTGAGTTAAGAAATTAGCGTAGATTTCTACGCCGTTACGTCGGCTAGTCTACGAGGTTCTGAGACTTGAAGAAGGACGAATCGCCAAGTGAAACCGTGAAAATAAGTCCGAGAAAATGCACCTTGCAGATCCTCCGGGACTTTCATCTTCGGATTTACTTCTACTGTTTTACAACGCGGGTTCCTATTAGCAGGGAAAAATTTCTAGGTACTCTTGGAACACGACAATGGCCAGAAATGATGATTTTCTTTAGAACCGCAAAGTCTGCGGGACTCGGGGCTCTTGAAGATCCTGAAAGAGGACCCTGCAGACCTGGAGGGTCTCGGACAAAA
This sequence comes from Rhogogaster chlorosoma, assembly GCA_944452935.1. Taxonomy (NCBI): domain Eukaryota; kingdom Metazoa; phylum Arthropoda; class Insecta; order Hymenoptera; family Tenthredinidae; genus Rhogogaster; species Rhogogaster chlorosoma. Next base: position 29,843,215 of record OX101797.1, read on the forward strand.
GGCACATCCGGAGAACCGCAGCGTATATTTTTGGGCCATGTTTTCGAGGGAGTGACAATTGACTTTTGAATTTTCTGAATAGGATTTTAGGGTTCGCATTGTGCAGGTGTATCTACTGCACGCCACTTTCGAAAAGACCCATTCAAATTGAAACAGGTGAAAATTTCAGGCGAAATTAGACAGATTCAAACCTTTGACAGGCCTCATATAATTCGACCCAAAAATCCCCTCCAGCACGTCAGGTAAGGCGAACGAAAAATAGACGCTCTTTTGTCGGATTCAGAGAATGCAGAAATGCTGCAGTTAAACTGGGCTAAAATTGGCTCAGACCTTTAACCCGATCTTCAGGGTCACCTAACTGAACTATTTCGGGATTTGCCAAAACGTTTTGGCGAAATAAACAGTTTATTTTACTCTCACGTAGCTACTGTCTTGCTTAGCCAACTAGGCGTCGTTGGAATAACATCGGGTTACAAAAATATCTTCTAATATTGTAGAAACTAGTTAAGTGTAGTCAAAAAATAAAAAATAAAAGAAAAAATAGGAAAAAAAAATGACTAAAAAATTGGCGGATAGCCCGCAATCAAGTCTTTCTCTCTGGTTATTCTCGTGGCTTCAGAAACGTAGTACACAGATCGCGTGAAAAGTTTGTAGTAAAATTTCGCTGACTTCATCAACGAGACAGAAATGTCAAAGGAATAGAACCGGACGGTCCATTAGAAGAATAACAACCGCCTCTATCGCATGGTGCAGATTTAGTAAACAAACAACTATCACCCACTGGCAAGCCAACTCATACTTACTTCCGGCAGACTTGATAGAAAAAAGAAAAAGCCGTTTGTCGTATATGGTAACAAGAATTCACGCGATGTGCTCACCGTGGACGAAAAATTGAATGATTAAAAAAACAGAAACTAGGCATAACTTTGGAGGACAAAATCAGTGTATAATTTTTTTTTTTTTTTTAACAAGAGTCGCAGGACTCAACTGTCCTGAATTGAAATGAATGAAATTTCACTTATTACTGTACGATAGATAAAAATGATTTTGAGTTCCTGTGCGGATAAAAAGTGTCGCTTTTTCTTCTTCTTTTTTTCTCGCAATCTTTTTGCGAGTTAGACGTTTTTGCTACTCAACGGTAGAAACGATATCTTGACCTGGCTAGTCGAGCGTACCCGCTTATTGCACGTATGTCGGTACCTATATACGAATACATATCTTTGTATATTGTATATGTATACCAAACTACAATAATATCAGGTTACATATGAACGAACTCTGCGACGAGAATGCCTAGTGTGTGCAAGTAGAGCCGGATACGATAACTCCTTATCATTTGGACACACACAATTCCGTCGACTGTTTGGCAGCCAACGCAACGGTCTGCCTTCAAGCCGTATACCTACGATGGACACACGCATACAGATCCACATATTTAATACACTAGCGTATTTCCACACGGATTTTCTTATCGCAATTCCCGCGATATTTACTACCAACTCGCTTCTCGCTGCTGGCTCGCGGGACGTCGGGATGTCGGGATAGAACTCTACCCATGGGATGGGATTTCTTCGATAGGCCCTTTGCCTAGAATTAGTGAATGAGAATGAAAGAAACGATCATTTTTCACCCTGTCGTCAAAGTCCAGAATCTCTTGTCAATTACTACAAGTTTTATTTTCCAAATCAAGTTATACAGGCATTTGTACGAATTGTGTACGTAATTCCTGACTCCACTGCAGGTACATCTTTCTTCGTACGTGAAGATAATGCCTATTATTCAACGGTCTACCGGCTGGTCTCTCAGAGACGGAGTCTTTAGTCCCTGGTTTATTCCCCATACTACGAGTGTCTGTTCTATACTATCGCATAGACTTATACGGTATATAGCCGAGTCCTACTGCCTTGGCGGCGGTGGTTTACGCTGGTCATGCTTGGCTAAGGTCCTTCGGAAATGGGTGAACAGGACACGGGTTGAGCGCGGTTGTTACGTGGGAAAACACACGAGGTCCGAAAGATTTTCTTCGAGAAACAACGCGGGCATGTTCGACGAAGCTAAGAAACCGATCCGAACTGTTTTTCCGTATTTCATTCGTTTCTAAAAAATTTCCGATCATTTCTACGGATCTTTGCTCCTCGCCGTCCAAGATATCGGGGCTTTAAGATATCTAGGAAAGGTCTGCCTTCGCGAGTTTCAACGGTATCTTCCTTTTATCGTTTGACAAATATTATAATTTCTTATCTGGGATTTATTTTTGTCAATTTCTCTCACACGTGGGAGTGTCGAGGATTGAGATGCGCGAGCCAAGGGCTACCAGGTTCCTGTATTCAGAAGAAAGCCGGGCTTTATCGTCGAGCAAACATCGGTATGTAAGATATACTACGCCCGGACCGAAGTTGCGTAACGAGAAAAGTTATATTGGAAATTGAATATCGCTGATAAATGTATAAAGAAAGTTTGACGTTACATGGTATCAAGGCAGATACATATCTTTCGTATAGCTACACATACGAACGTTGAAAGAATCGCCGCGGCTTTGAATTAATTCTGCCGTCTGCGTGTACATAATTAAGAAGTTAATTAATGGTAGATCTCCAGCGTCGCACGATCAACAGGTCCGTAGACTTGGCAACGTCGCTTGGTTAAAATGTAAACAACTGAATGTACAGTAGAGTAAAAAAGTTCGAACTTGAACCGGTACATCGTGACCAAAAATTTTTCTCCTTTCACTATACTAGCCCGCCGATTATCTCCGAGGAAAAAAGCCTCTCGACGATCTTAAAGCTCTTGGCAGTTCCTAATCGATCAAAACTCTTTGTTCTTGTTTTTTTCTAATTTACCTATCTGTCTTTTGGCTCGCAACGAATTATCGTTAGCTTCTAATTAAGCCTCGATGATCATGGGCTGATCAATTGCAAATCGATTACACGAAAGCCTAACGTGTCATAGAAAAAAGATACGCAACGAAAAGTAAAATTCTTGGGTGTTGGGGTCGGGTGGTATCCTGGGCTTCGGCCAAACCGCTTTTGGACAGCCCTGATTGAAGCCAGACCCGGGAGAACGAAGGAGCAGGTCCTTAGGTCCCTTGAAAAATGAATCTCCAACGACGATGGAGAAGGGGTCGGACCCGGGCTTCAAACCCGAGCCTCACTCAACGCACGCAATCCTTAACCTGCGTCAAAATTCAAAAAGCCAAATTTACTCTGAAAACAAACGAGCGGTATCCCCGGCTATTTTTACGCCTGCTTTTTAATCCTACAGCCATTTAGGTCTATTTCATCCGAAAGAAAAACTTTCAACCGTTAAACCCCAGGCTCTACACGTTCTAATGACACCAGTAGCAATAAAAATGATGGAAAAATCATCGGAATTAGGTAATTTTCTTTCCTAAGTCTCCTAGATCCCCTGTACTCGTACTACACCGAATAGTCCAGAACATTGCGTTCTACTACACACCTGACTGACGTCAAAATGCAACAAGCTTGGACAGACATGTTCCTCGGGAACGTATACTAAGCCCTGGTATATCTAGATACTAGATATATTTGAATGACGTGTCCTGTATGTACAGTGGAAGGAAATAGACAAGTAGATAAAATGTTACGGAGCAAGCATAGCAGTAATCGTAGGTGTAACCTGCAATCGAGCAACAAGAAGCCCGTGGATATAACCGCCTCGACTTTCTATGATAATAATTTATTTTCTAGCTCAATGCATCGCGTTCCTAGACCGACAATTACTGACCTGGCCCAACTAGACGGTGGGCCGACTTCGGCAGGTCTGGCTGGTTGGGTCGATTTGGGTTGGGTTCGGGTTGGGTTGGGCTTCGTTGAGTGCCGAAGCCGAGCTGGTTTAATTTTCGTTTATCCGATGGAGTGGCGTTCGTAGATCAATTTCCGACCGGCAAAGAACCGTGACTCTAGCTATACGGCCTCGCACTTGGACTCGATTCCCATACCGCCGAAGATAACTGTAAAGCGAAATAAAAGTCTCGCCGCAAAATGATCTCTCGTTGATTTATTCCTGGACCAAAATCGCGGCTTCCTCATTCTATAACATCGTATTACGTTGACTTTGAAACGGACTGTAGCACACCTACAATCCTTTCGTTATTGCAGATAGAAATTGATATAACCCTGCACATAACTAAGCAGCGTTTCTCTCGACGTCTAGAGTCTAGACCGTTGATAAGTCGAAGCGAGATCGAGCGATGGGATAGCGTGAACGGTAGACGAAGAACCGAGCCGAGGCATCTTGGGAGATTTTTTATCCCTCCAAGGCCAGACCTTCAATATGGCCGCGGTGGTCCACTGCTGCAGCGAGTCTTAACTCTAAGATACAGTTCGACCGACGTATACATATACATATGCCTACTCGTATATATAGGAGTATATGGAAAGAGGGTGTTCCTTGTTCAGTACACGACGTGTATTATACGTTATTCGACCATACATCAGCCCTGGAATTCATATCGAACCTTTTCGATATACAGAGGAAGTTCGAGACTTACACCGATCTGCGGATATTCCAGATTCCGGATATTTAATCCAAGTATCGAAATCGAGGAAAGATCCTTGTAGATTTTAACGAAAGTCCTGTTCTCGGTTAGAGAAATCAATGGGAGCGTATATATGCATGTGTTTGATATATGTAAATGCGAGAATGAAACGGACCTGACGATAGCTTTTATCGCAACTAGCTGATACCGCGGGTTCCCCGGATGTGACGGTACAGCAGCCTGGGAGAACGTGGTCGGGCATCTGTTTTTCTTTTGTAATATTTACGTATTTTTAGTTAAGCTGATTACATGCATGCGTATAGACAGTGTATACCTATACCTACGCGGTTTGAAGCTAATTTACGGGAGGCTTAAATTTGGAGGGAAAAAAAGATCTCCGCACTTCGAGACGGGGGATATGAAGAGAAGAAAAAATCACACTTTGCCGAAAGAGAAGCTGAAGGTGGACGGGGTTCGACGGAGACAAGAAATCACCCGAGTCCTCGACGACCTGGTCGATCGGCTCGCTTATAGTATCTGCAGAAAGTTATGGGATGCGATCTTTCTCTTTTTCGAACCTTCTGATAGCATGGGAGCTTCCTTGTCCCACTCACGTCTCGAGGAAAGCACTTTCTCTGCCTCAGAAATTGCGATGCTTTTCACTGCAGAACCAAGAGTCAGTCGAGAGCCGAAAGTCGGAAGCTAAGTTTCTAATTTCAGTTTTATTTCATTTAAGTCATGACGCCCTCGACGCATGATTCGGTCACATGCAACACGTATCGTCCCATATATTCGTATCCAACCAATTTGCGTGTTTAGCGTCGCAGCTGGGCCGCCCGCACCTTTACAGTAATTCACCCCAATTAATATTCGTCACCGTTAATTGGGAGACGTTAATTACAAGACGCTTTACATCTTGTCCTTTCTCGCAAATAGCCAGTCTGCATTCGCCGGATTCATGCATGTTTCTAAATCTATTGCTTATGTACCTGTGGCTGAGATTAATCTCTAAATCTGCGGTATTTGGCGTACCTGAACCTGATTCTTGAACAATATCACCATCACCGTCACAGAGACTAAAATCTACATCTGAATGCGGTGACTTATACCGCAATATTATACACCGAAGAGATAAACCTGAACCGAGTAATTTAACCTACGTAGAGAGTAGAGAGATATTATTTAACACCAGCTGACTTGAGTGTGGAAATAATTCGTTTTTTAAACTTATATTTTCACTCATTTTTAGAGAAAACTCAACGGCGCGGTAATTCAGGATCTTTTGTTCGACCAGGACGTGAAATACTCTTATTAGCCACTAATGACACAAGTTTCGAACTGCGTGGTATATATGGCTAGAATTCGAGTTGGGTGAAATGTACAAAGGCTGTCTCTTGGCATGCGGTATTAATAATCCATGTATTGGTACAACGCTAGATAAGAGGTTAACGACTCAAACGAGTATGAATGACTCGAACGAGTGAAAATAAGTATTGTATAATGGTCACAAGCGAGGATAGGGCCACCGGCTTCGAACGACAACGTGTTTATCCAACTGTGTACAGAAATATGGGTGTATATTTCTATCAACTAATTACCTCACTAGATCATTATAACGATTTTTAATCGTTAAATAACCAATCAACATCTTCCAACAAAATTCCATCCTCTGATAATCGCGGAACGATGTAATAACCTCCTGCTAAATGCCTTTATATAATTGATGAGTAAAAATTTACAGACGTAAAATCACACCTTTTTTCATTTTATTTATTGCAAACTCAAACGGTGAAAGATGTATCGTGAAATTATAGTTGGATACAAGATTACTCCGGAATACGTGTTTGTTTTTTCTAGTTCTTTTTTTTTTTCATTGAAAGATCGGAACGGCACTTGGAGTGGCGGTTACAACAGCTTGAATTTACAACAGGTGCCTAGAGGATGGATAGAACCCTGCATGTGTAGAAAAATTGAAAAGAAAATAATCCGAAAATCTTCCCACATCTTTGGGTCATATTTTGCCGTTCGTCAAACGGCAGGTACCTACTTGGCTGGTTTTTGAATAGGGTCTTAGCAGAGCTCGACGCATCGGTATCGTTGGTAGAAAATGACGCATAGCAGACAGAAACGTGGAGGAAAACGTTCATAAATTTATAATACGGTCCGTGAATGCGTCGACGTACATTCATACGTGTATATAACCACGCACACATATGTAGGAGTGAATAAAGTGCGTGTAGCTTACAGGTGTCTCATAGAAAAGGGGATTCGAAAGGGGCCTCGTCGGGCCCCTCCTGCAGTCTAGCTCCTTACTCCTCCCGAAGGGGAGATGTTGAATATCTTTTATCTTCTTTTTTTTTCTTATTCTTTTTTGGGCCTTTTTTATTGTCACTCCCCCCTCGGGTCCAGGGATGAAAGCCGCAGGTGCTGCCACCTACAAACCTTGGGGGACCGTCCGCCAACGGCGTAGAGTCTCGGGAAACGGGACTCGTCTTTCAATAAATTATAAACGAAAGAAACATCAAGAATAACTATTACTGAAAGAAAAAATATTCCCGATACAGGATACCATCGTCAAATTATTATACAGGCTGATTCTATTCACCTGTTATCCTGTCAAAAATCGATCGGTATCCATTTAAAAAAAAAAGACAAATTAAAATTATGCACAAATTTCTTGTGACTTTATAATCGTGCTAAAATAATATTCATCGATTGAATGTGCATAGTCGAATGATTTTATAGTCCAGTGAGACGATTTTTGAATTATTAATTTTCCTTGAATTCATCCTTTTAAGTAATTTTAATTCCTGTTCAATTTTATTATGCAATTTGAGTTACGTATTGGCCTACGCCTTTGGTAGAATCCTAAACGTCTTGTGGGGATGCGTAGCACATGTAGTCAAGTAGAACTGAAATATATTGTCCAAAGTCTGTCGAATCGATCTGGTTTATTCCCAATTAGATGGTAGCAATCGAGGTTCGTAAATGACGGAATAAAACTAGACCCGCTAGTCCTGGTGATCCTCGCTTTTTCCAACCCTCGAGAAAGTTATCTCCGCAGACGTTAGTCTTTCTGTGTTTTTTTAACATCCCCAAAAGATCTTAGGATCAGGCTGCTTTCCCACGACCATAACTACGCACCCTGTTTCGACCGTTGGACAACCTGCGTAAGGCTGCAGTGGGGGCGTACGATGGACTGTTTTCACATATGGGTTGCAAAAAAAAAAAGGAAAAGAAAAAAAAAAAAAAACAGAAAAGGAAAAAGGAAAACCCCAAATCTCTCTCGGATCCCAGGTCAGAAGGTTTGCCGCTGGAGGCACTCGGGTCGAAGGTTACCCTATGACTTATGGGACACTTGGGAGTGAAATTTAGTTCTTCTAATTAGACATGGAATTTGTCTGGAACATCCACTCCTGGTGCTTCAGAATAATATGTGCATTGAATTTTCAACGAAACTTTAAAGTGCACAGGGGTCATTTTTCAAAAGGTCCATCAAGACAAATGAAATTCGGCGGTAATTACGCCCTGTGAAATATACCACTTCCTTTTCGTTAGAATGGTACTTTGTTGGGTGGCATTGAAATCCGTGCTGATTTCCGCTGCAACTTTTGTTGGGACGAAAAATGAACTCTTGTTAAAGAGAGAGAGAGAGAGAAAAGAAGAAAAAAAAAGGAAATTGGGAAGGTATACTTCGTGAGATGAAAAAATATTCAGGAGTGTACTTTGGGAGGTGATTTTTGATTTGTAAATTAAAAGTGAATTTCGATTCTCTAATTAAGATCATTCGGAAGCGACATCACCTGGCGTTCATCCAGTAATTACGGTATAAAATTACGAAAATGTATTACGAAAGATTGGTTAATATATTAGAATCATTAATTCTCGACGAGTTGTCGAATTAGCCTCAGCCTCCGATTCGAACTTTCGTTAATAGCCGATCTCGCGTAGACGGGTTATAAACTTCGAATGCAGGGATATGTATATATGCATATACATAGCTATACATATGGGTATATGAATAAATGGCCATATCGCGTATATAAGCTATAGGAGACGAGAAAAAAAATAATAATAAAAATATGACGTAACAACTATTTCGGAATGGTGAAGATTTTGAACTAGGGGTCAAAAAACTTTTAATAAATTCCCCCTATACTTTCGCTGTTTGAAAAGTCAAATAGTTCGTATTTGGAGCAAAAAATCAGCAAGTTTATACAAACCAATGCGAGAAAATATAGGTTACCAGCTTTAAATATGTATAAGGAATACGTAAGCTATCGTATGCACATACAATTCTTTTTTTTCCTCCTTCCTTTTTTCTTTTTTTTTTTTTCTTTCTCACTACAAAATCCTCTAAGATCACGTAGGCACGTCGCGAGCGTGAAGAATCGCGTAGCAATTGTACAATATAAGGAGAACAAGAAAGAATATTTTCCTCATATGTTATAATTTTTTTTTTTTTCTTTTTCGATTTTTTTCAAAAATATCTAATTTTTCTATCAGATGTACGTCATTCGTGGCTGAAGAGTAAAAATCTGTCCGACGTATGGGGATAATAAATTGAACTTGTTATGATGACTGAATGAATATAATACAGATCGATTCATGAATTGAGGTGGAAAATTTTTGGGCGTTGATTACTCGGAATGAAATTAGTTTCACATGTTGTTCGGTATTTATAAATACACCGGGGATAACATCCGTAAAAATATACTTTATATAAATGTCGAAAAAATATATTTATATTATACTGTTCAAATACAGTGTCATATAACAACCCTATTATGTTTGATTAGATGGATGCGGCCATGTGTGTTTGATTATTAACGCGTTGTGTAACGTTTCAACTTCGACCACATACGGTGCAAGTTGGATAAAAACTAAATGAGGAGGAAATACAAACAAATTTCTTTTTTTTTTTTTCTTTTTCTTCTCTCTTTCTCTTTTTTTTTCAACTTTCATCGTTTATATATACTTATACAGAAAATGTTTATAGAGTAATACCGTGGATACCTAGGTATACATGTGCCTAAATTTGCTTGTTACAAGTATTGTATATTAAATATTATACACACAAAAATTTAAGCTTCCATTAAAATTTTTCTTTCGTTACGTATTTCAATGCCCGTATAATCATAGTAATCGTAGGTCTTAATTACCTATATGGTAATTAAACAATCTTTCGTTTCATAAGGGGCAATTAAAACGTCTTGGTTTGACGGCTGAATTATTTTTATTTTTTCGTTTTCGGAAGTTAACTATTCAACTGAATTTTGTACACGTCTTAGTTTACTCCTAACTGATCTTGAGCCTCGGACTTGAAGGGCGATTTACACATACCTTATAATCTACATCACAAGGTTTAATTAAGCCTCGATCTGCGATCAACATTGAACGGAATTAAAACTACCAACAGAATCCGGATTTCAAAGACTATTCCATCGGTTTTTCCTCGCGATTTGAATTGACCAATATCCACCTCTCGTTCTGAATAGACCTTGAGGTAGCCCCGTTGTTTTGACATTCGAAAAACAAATTATTGTAATCTCACTAGAACTCAGTGTCGGTTCTAAGAATTTTTTCGGAATACAGAGTCTGCAGTAAGCAGCAAGTAAGTCAGTCAGTCAGTCGGACAATGCTGACCGTCTGATGGGAAGCGTGAGTCAATTCGGCCTTTATCTTTTTCATTTTTTGTTTCATTTTCATAATAGGCAAGTAATTAGAGGCAAAGTTAATTGCCAGTTTCGAGTTCACGTCTATATAGCTCCCTCGATTCACCCAGCCGTCTCCTAGTTATAACAGACGTGTCTGCACGGCGCGGGAGTTCCCAGTAGGATATCGCAGGACCTTTTCTTCGCCGCTGAAACTCCTGAGACAATTAACTGCCCTTCTCCATTATACAGTTCGCGTTAATTCCTGTTAACCAGGGCTTTATTTCACGTGTCCACAGGGAGCTGGAAAACCGATATAATCCGAAAAGGAAATGACCTCTTCTTCGCACCAGAGTTATAATTGTTAATACAAAGACCCTCGGCCCTTTCACCCTCTTAGGTACACATAGCTATACATATACACCAAAACCGACCAGTGTACCTATTTTAATCCTTAGGGTCTGTTGCACGGCTGCTTCGACCACTTCCGGTGCGGAATTATTACCGCTAATAAACTCCCTTGTGGTCCACGCGTTGAATTGTTCGAACAAAAATTTGGTACACTTACCTTCATTTCTATAAGGAACTATTTTTCTCGTCAATATTTATTAAGAAAAGTTCAAAAATAATCGTACATATATAATACGTGTGTGTATGTATGCACGTATCTACTAAGTTCGTGGAATTTTCCAGCTCTATCATCTTGAGTCGTTATCGCTGAAGCTGCGGTGCAAACGAACGAACCAACACTCTAGCTACGCGACTAATGCTTGCGTATATCGTCACATATGTGGGAGTATGAGGCCAGGTTGTGTGTTTTCATGTACGAGTAATACGTGCGATAGTTGTCGGTGTCAGTATATATTCGAGATAACCCCATCTCGGCGGGACTACGTGTAGGGAGATAAAAAGGAGCGAGATATTACACTCATACGGCAAGCTTTCCGCCGAAGGTTCTAGGAGGATGGATTAAAAATGTTTAAGGAAATTATTTCAACCAGAGGAACGAGGATACGGAACTCCCTTTTGGTATCCAAGTGTGGTTTTTCTTTTACCAGCTGGAGATGATTTCGAGATAATTTCATTTATAGGAAACGATTAACGAGATAACAGCTGTCGATTCAAGGAAAAATCGCTGATCCTAGTTTCAATGAACTTCTTCAAGGTCCGAAGTGATATTTCTCCGATTCGAAGCAGCTCGACCGTTAATTTATGATTAATAAATTTTATCAGGAAGTGGATTGAGCCGGGGAAAAGGGAAAAAAGAAGAGAAAAAGAAAAAGAAATGAAGTCGGGTGTATGTCGAGAGTGTTGTTGCAAGGGACAGATTGATCGATAGGCTGCGTTTCGATCAGTGGGCGTTTAGTAAAAGTGGCATACCCGAGACCCCTCCACGGTTACTTTTACGTATAAACAGATAGGCTATCGTAACGCTCAAAGAAATTAGACAGCTTAAGGTATGTGTGTACCTACTTACCCGGGGCGCGTTACTTTATGACCGAAGAATAAGACAAGAATTTCGTATCTGGGTATAAGCGACATTTTCGTATACATACATCGTTTAGATAAAACTCTCGGGTATATACGTGTATATATATATATATATTTTCACATAGTCGTATATTTAAAGATTTGTGTAAATGCCCGAAGGAAATATTCATTCATGAAAGTTTCGATTTGGCAATATATCGGGCTGTTTCGTTTGAAAACTAAATTTGTAGTACCGAGAAACGGAATTTCCATATTATTCAAAATTCGCTGAATGGTAGGGGGCCTCTTGGCCATCATACCTGTATACCTACTACATGCCGACAATGATGTCATTATACCTATTCTATCGTTGATCCTAATTTCTCTTACGCGAGAAGGCCTCGTATTATACCTATATAGTTATACACAACTTCTATGAACCTACATATAAATACAAAGTCGAAAGTTCTTCTTCGTACCTGGTATTATAATTATCAAACCTAATTCCATGGAGCTTAACCTGAGCTTAAAATTAGATATAAATATTGATACGGATTGATTTTACTTTTTTTTTTCTTCTTCTTCTTCCGGCCTTTCAGTCCGCCTATCTTGACCAATAGACTTCTAGATATACACATGAGATAAGTCTAACGTTAATTGCAACCGACATGACAGTGATCAGTTCCCAATTTTCTAGTTTTTTTTTCTAAAAACAAAAAAAAAAAAAAAAACTTTATACTTTTTTCTGGTCGATATGACAAAAAAACAAATTGTATTCGTAATTTCATTTTTTATTTTTCAGAAACAAATTTCTTTATGGAATTCAATTACCTATTATCAACGTGGAATAATATCTTCTATGATCTATTGAACAAGCTCAAATCAATTGACTATATAGGAATTTCTTGATAACTTTTACACAGATTTTTTTTCTTTTTTTTTTTTTTTTTTTTTTCTTTTTCAGATTTAACTGTCTCACCTACGTCATCTATTCAACAAATTACAGATAAGTATATGTGTATACGCATATGTTTGTATCTATCTCGAACGTGGGGCGTCCTCGCGTTGTCGGTAGCCATCATGCCTGTGTACGCGATTACGTAAGACAGTAACAAACAGGCCTCGCAGAGTAGTTTGGCGAGATGAGTATAGATATACATACCTATAGGTATTCATACGGAAAGTAAAGAGTAATTTCTCTCCATCGTTTCTGCGATCGAAATCAATATAATATATAATAAATGAATAAATTCGTGATCATAAACTGATCGAGAAAAATATAATGTAAATTTATAGTATAAGGCTTGTTATTAATTATCGGGTATAAAACCGGAAGTTGAAATGTTGAAATGCTGCAACGGCTTCCTGTCTCAAGGCTGCCCCCTCCCTTTTCCTTATAAAGATTGGACGGTCCGTGGGCCGCGAGTATAACGCGAGTTGCCCGAACGCAACGATTTACTCGCGCAGTAAGAGAAAGGGAAAGCCTGCTTGCTCTCGGTGAAAGTCTTTCGGGATATATGTTATATACGTATATAATATCCTATATACCATATGCTATATATATATAATGATAATCGGTCTGAGTAAGATAATAATAACCATTGAAATAATCATTATATTTCGTCTTCGCTTATCGCCACGTATAAGTGGTGCTGCCACTAGCGCGTTACGCGATCGTTATTATCATACACATATACGTGGGGAAATTTCGGCTGAGTTAAAGTCCAGAATTTTCAGAGTAAGAATTTCGAATTTCAATATTAACGACTGTCACTTGTTAGAAAGGGTACTTCCCGATAGTCTGCATAGCCACGATTTCAAAAACTTTGAAACGGAGAACACCGGAGGTTCGAGATTCCGAAAGCTGGAGATCCGGAAGGCCAAATCTCGAAACTTGAAATTCAAGCATACATTCATTCGGCATTTAATAACTCGGGACGTATTAGTCGTATCACAATCGATAAGTGGTAAAATTAATCGTCTTAAGATGTACTTTCGGAAAAAAAAGTTTCAAAATCCTATCAATCATTTACGACGTCGGAGTTATCGATTTAAGTAGATTAAACGTATTTCCGTGAAAAGGGTCTCTCGGTTAGAACGAATTATTTTTTGTCTTCACACCCTGAGAGATAGACCGAAATTTTCGGATTCTTGGGCTTTCGAGGGTCTGGAGTTTCGGGGTCTTGAACTGTCTGCACCTCGACCTTTCGGAATTTTAATGTTCTAAGCTTGAACGTTTCTAAAAATTCGAAATCGTCCCAAACTAATACAGAATTCGGACCTATGTATAAACGATTGAAGAGTATTAAAAGTTACAGTAACCGACACAATATTTAAGCTGCATACGATATTAGATACCCCACAGCTATTTTATTGTCTTTTCGGAGCTCTTATAATTTCGCAAAATTTAATCGCTACATAAGTATACACGTCGATATAAAGATCGATAGGATAACCGATCACTGCAGTATTGTCAATTTTATTTCAAATTCGATATAATTCAGGGTGAAAATTTGTCACAAGACTCTTTCTTCTCTGCCAACGACTTTTCTTGACTTGACTGAGTATATACATTGATATTTGTATATATGTACCTATACAGCTAACTTATATATAAGAAAGGTCGAGTAAAAGGTTACCCTCATCTTTGATGACACAACCGACTGCGATACTCGCCTCAATCACTTTGGGGGAAAAATAGGAAGAGGAAAAGAAGTTAAGGAAGAGCTCATGGCTGGAGAGGTCATTCGCTAATAGCGCAGGAGGGTATAAGGCGTGTGTGGTTTTACTGCAATGCGGAATTTATTGCTTACACCTAGCTGCACTTGCAGAGGGAAACTTAGCTTACTGTTGCGCAAGCAGAGATTTATTAATTCTAATCGTAAGTCAACGTGAAATGTGAAAGTTAATATGCCTACCTAGACCAGCGATTTTCTCACCTATCGACGATATCGATTATTCGCTTCGTGATTTTTCTGATTATAAACAATTTTTTAATTACTATATCATGTATCATTAGAAGAAGAATGAAAAAAGTCCAGGGAATTCGTGTCCTGCATTATAATTACAGTGAGGCACGTATTACAATCCTGCTTTACGATTTTGCGAGAAAAAAAATATATCCCAAGGCGAAGTATGGTACAGTGAATAATAAGATTGGCGTTTATTTGCCTCCACATAAAATGTAATAAAACTAATTAGCGAGACTCGGAAGTTTTCTGGCAGATCCTCGCAACCTCGTATCTTTATTATTGTTAGGTATCGTTTTTATTGTGCGGTTGGAAGTACTGATAACACGGTGGTAAAAAATATTGGAATAATAAAGCGAGAAGACGAGAAATGCGAAAAATGAAAATGTCCAAAAGGCCTGAATACGGTCGATTGCGAATGGTCGAATTCCGAATTCGTTTGACAATGAGACGATTTTGAATTTTTAGAAACGCTGAAGTTTGGAACATCAGGATCCGGAATGGTCGGAATGCAGATCGCTCAATCCTCCGAAAGTCCACACCCACGAAAGGTAAAAAATCCCAAAACTTTAGTCTATTTCTCAGGAATTGAAGACGAAATTAATTAATTCTAATCGAGACCTGCTTCACGGAAACCCATTTCATCTACTTCAATCAACTTTCGATTAACTTCGATGTCATAAAGAATCGATAGGATTTTGAAACCTTTTTTTCCAAAAAGTGCATCTCAATACAATTAATTTGACCACTTATCGACTTCGATACGATCAATATGCGTAAATTTCAAGTTTTGAAGGTTTGGCCTATTTCGGACTTTGGCTTTTGGATTCTCGATCGTTTGGTGTTCTTCGTTTCAATGTTTTTGAAATCAGCTGTGTAGACTTTGGGGAAAATACCTTTCCTAAAAATTGTAAGTCTGTAGTATCCAAATTCGGAACTTCAACCCGGCTTCTCGGTCAGTAATCTTAGCCGAAGGAGATGATGTATATTTTGTACTTTGGACCGGTCAATGTCCGACAGCGACAAGACCCATAATTTTTTTTCTCGTTTCTCTATACTCAATTTTGTTTCAGTTCGGTCATGTTGCGTTCAAGCTTTGTCCAATTCTAATCTCGTTTGTGTACCTATATTTAGTGGCACAGTTCGTATAAGATAAGCGCTGATATCACATCCTACTAGCTCGTACAAACGCAGTTCTCTGGGCATAAGGAGAACTGAGTTTCGTGTATATCGTATACCTACATACTTATACTTGTTCAGAACAATAATGAAATTAATTCCGCAGAATCAATGATCATAGTGATTAGATAAATCTATTAAAAATAATTTTTCCATTCAATTCCCTATATGCATAGGTATATAACAAACTATCCAATTTCTATGTATTTATTATAATACAGAAAATAAATCAATAATTAATACGTACGATCGGAAATCGGAATGACGTGTTTGGCAGGGGCGTATCGTGTGCATATATGTATAAATCTGTAATAATTATGTGTATTTATATAAGACGAGGTACGATGTTTGAAAATCGGAGTTTGTGTATATAGGGTGATTCAGAATTCGTGACGAATATTTCACAGGGTAAATCTTGGTCAAAATTGGGGCAAAAATTGACTTAGAAATTTTGTTTGAAAAATTATTTTTCCCCTTTTTCGTTCGCAATGAGAAAATGACAAAAATTCCCTCTGTATGAAACATTATCGACGAATTTTCTCAATCAACCTGTAAATTATCCATTTATATACAAATACTGACAGTTGCAAAAAAATAATATAATCATGACGAGTGGGAAGTGGTGGTGTGTTTAATAATAATCATGATGATAATGTATAATATTATAATACCAGGTAGCCGTTATCGGTCCCAGATGTTAATTAAATATTAGGATAATGAAAGTCAGAACGTTTTCATTATCTTATCTAATCACGTTGCCGTTGCTACACATATTATTCAGAGGTATATATCGTACATATCGAAAGATAGTGAACTCCTCGCAAATAACAAAGCTCTATGCATATATTACGAGATATATTAGATATATTTACCAATTTTTAGTCCTACCTATATACCCCGATTCTTATTCTATAAGGAGGTGTATTAATCAAACGATTTTAGTACTACCACGGTAAAGTACATAACAACTTATAAACTAACGATATAATAATCAGTTTATCGTATCGATAAAATCTTTCGAGATAAACGCGATAACCAATAACCGATTATAGAGATCATGAGCCTCTATAGTAGCTCTACACAGTTTATATTATTCTTTCCTTAAATTCTATATGCTCTAATTATCACTAATTTTGCATAAAAATTGGCCGTTTAAAATTTCCAACAAAATGAAACGACATAAAAAATAAAAATTTCCTACACGTCAGACTGTTACAAAAAAAAAAAAAAAACTATATGACGTCACTGGTCTCAGCGTGTGAGATTTTCTTATAGCAGATGAACTCTCTCTCTCTCTCTCTCTCTCTCTCTCTTTCGTTTTCTTTATCCTTTTTTTTCTTCTTCTTCTTCTTCTTCTTTTTTCGTGTTTTCTTATTTGATCTTGTCTTTTTACGTCAACCCCCTGCAGCAGCCACCCTTCTACGTCTTTCAGTCAGTTCTTTCAATCTTGTATCGTGTTCGTGAACTGCGCGTCATTTATTCGACTAACAACATCTGCTGGACACTTGCCTCCTGGTTTCTCGGGCTCTTGGCCTTTCGGTCTCTTAGTTCGTTTAAAAATCCTCGTCTCTTACCCCCCCGCCCTCGCTACAGGGCTGTTGCAGATGTCAAACAGACGCGATTTCACGCTGCGCAAATTACGAGGAAAATTCATGCTGCTGCACCGAACGAATAACCATCACCGGGCTTCGTATATTATCGCCAATTTTTCCGAAACGTGGGAAGCAGATTTTTCAAATAAAACCATTTTGCGATTTTCACTATTTTACCTCAACTTTCTTCTTTCTTTTCTTTTCTTTTTTTTTCATTAGTATTAGCTATAAGGTAAATGAAAAACCATAATGAAATCAATTATCAAGTCGCAGGAAAAGTGGGAAATAAATATCACGGAACTGCACCGAGGTCATAGGTGTACAGCTATAGAAACCAAGCGGAAGCGGGATTAGTCGTTTCCGGATAACCCAATGTCACAACCTTGTGGCCCGATGAGTTTTGAATAAAGTAGTTCGGGTGGTTCAAGGTGCTACCGTTTGTAATAATCGATGCCAAGTATATAAGGTACGTGGTATGGGTATAATTAATCCCTTCTTTTTCTTTTTCCATTTTTCAATTCATTTTTTATCACCCGTAAAAGTGCGCGATGGGAAAAATTAATATATTGAACGGGAAATCCCAACGATTAGGTATTTCAGATATACCTATGTGTAATTTTTTTCTTCTATTCATATATTCTATATTTATATTATCCTTGACGTATGTGTAACGTAGTAATATGTGGAATCAATGAATAGTGCTTGATATATGGGATTTTTAAAAGAATCTTACATAAATCAACATTTTCCTCCTCATTCCTTATAAATTTATCCGAACGATTGCGATAGTTTTTTTTTATTTATATCGTCGAGGATGAAGAAAGAAAGAAAATTATGCAATATAATACCTATAACGATGATTTGCATTACGCGTGGTAAGTATTTTAGAATCAATACACGGAATTCAAATACACATCTATACTGTACTGCACGCGATTCATTTCCTACTAATTACTGCTGCAACGACGTAGTAGTGGTCAGTGGAAAATTCTCTTTCTTTCATACAATGCACTCTTTTTTATATACCAATACATATATAATATATATAAATACAGGCTTTTTTGCCCTTGCGGTTATCCCGGCGAAAAATTTCGCAATTTTTAACACGCGCGGTCCGCCTGCACTTGCAGGATATAACATATTATAAACAGGAAAGACCAGGAATGAAATCTTTTGTTTTTTTTCCTTCAAATTTCAAATATAACTTATTGTCAAATAATTGACGAAACGAAAATAGTTTTAACTGGTAAACAAAAACTAAATAAACTGCCCACATTGGCCCCCTATCTTCCCTGTATATAAAAATCTGTTATATACGTAAGAGGATAGTGATCTTATGAGTATAGTATCCACGGTGAAATATTTCGATTCAACGACCTTCCCTCTTCAGCCTATAACGCAACGATCAGCGTGACTTCTGCCCAATTAGGGGTGTCATGGTATTTCCCATAGCATACGGGCGAATGGGGGTTAAAACGCTAGCTGCACCCCATGGGGGTGTCCTTCCGCTCTGTAACAGTAGAGATTCTCATGCCGCTAAATATACATCTACCCGGTCTAATGGGGTCATTTTTAGTTATCGTTATTGTGGCTTCGTATATACACATACTATACGTATATAGACGCACGTTACTAACCATGGGATATATTATAATATGCGGGCGTGTTACTAGATTATACGCACATACCATATATCTATGCTTAGTATAGAGCATAGACCCTTACATCAATCGCTTCGTAGTTTATCACGAGATTTTTACAACTTTCCTACATAATACGTCACTGTGAAATTTTCTGCGTGTATAGATATTAAGTATAGATTCATCTGGTATAACTTTAACGAAATATTCTGTATACATAGGTATATACGCGTTCGCAGATTTAATTCTTGTCTAATAAAATTCACGCAAATCGATTTTCTATCTTTCTTTTTTTGTTCTTTTTTCTAATATACTTGTATAAGGTTATATAACTACTTAGGTCTACGTGCTGTTCAATATCTATGTAGAGCTCGGCATTATCTTAGAACAATTTATTTCCTCGAGAGAGAAAAAGCGATTGTGTGGGTATACCTACATACAACGATTTAATGAGTGAATAGCTATTTCTGGAAGGTGATTAGGTTAATGGACGCACGTATGCTTCGCGCTAGTGTGTATACGTATTGTGATAATTATACCTGCCTGCGACAGGTCTGATTTGATACATAAAAAGGGTCTTATGCAGTGTGCATCACATGTACATATCTTTTTATCAAAAAAAAAAAAAAGAAAAAAAAATAAGATAATAATAATCTAAACGATATGAATAATTCGTGAAATCAATTGATTTTTTTTTCATTTCTATTTTTTTGTTCGAAGCGGAAGACGAAGAGGGGAGAAAAAATTCGTTCAAATTATGTATAAAGGTATATTTTATTCACGTTTCATTCACATATGTAGATAACATACGGGTATAAATGTATATGCATGGTTGAGGCGATGAGTCAGAGCGTGAATATGTTATTATCTAAACTTAATCAGTTCACCTTGACAGAATGGTAATTACAGAAGAAAGAAGAAAACACGTGTATGCATGTGGGGATGGTAAGGATTCATGCGAAGCACTAAACCGACTTTTTCCAATTTTCCTCAGATTTAGGTAACACAAAACGCTACTGCGGTATAATATAACCTGTTGCATTCACAACATCATAACAGAATTTATATGTTTGGCGGATCTTAAAACTCTGAATGAAAGCTTCATTCTTCTCGTTTCCGGCCCAAAAGCAAAAGCAAAGGAAAAGAAAAAGAAATTAATCGCAATATCTTATTTGCGGCTTGAAATAAACGTTTTTTTTTTTTGTTTTTGTTTCAGTTTTTATTTTCTTCTTTTCCTCGGGCCAGCCTGCTGGTCATCACTTTTTGCCAAGTTCAGTGAAAATTAATCGTACCTACTCGGGCGTTTTAGTATACAACAATTCCTACAATTACTTGATATTTAGACCGCAGGTCTGTGCAGGATCGCAATGAATAGCGGACGGCTATTTCATTCATTCATACTCCAGCCTGCTCCTATACGAAACAGCGTTATAAACGGCGTTACGTTTCTGTTAGCAATACTCGTACACTTCGATTCCTAGAGTTTTATAAATATTTTTCCAACCACGCGTTAACTTTTTCTAATCATGAGTCACGCAGTGATTACTCGCGCCTGTTGAAACAGATCGAAGGAAAAAAAAAAGAAGAGAACTTCTTTCGATCTGTGCGGGACAGGCCTGAAACCCTCTATGAATTCCTTTAAATTCTATCATATTTCTGATAAACCATCTCTCCTTCTCAAAAGCCTCGCGCGAGTCTTCGGTGGGAGCGAAGACGCGGAGTGACTATACGCTGTCTTCTCTATCTTATTTTCTCCCTTTTTTTCCTTTCTATACTTTGAACGATTCGTCATAAACAGGAAAAGAAGGTTTTCTCTGATAGAAAATTGGAAACAAATTACCCTGAAAATAATGTCAAATTATCTTTCCACGTATAATATACATATTATTTTATTCGCGGTATTATTCTTCGTTTACACGAAACAACCGCGAAGAGCTGCTGGTGCTGGTGCTGCTGCCGCCGTCGTCGCTGCAATCCCCACGCAGCGCGTCGTTGTACGACGAGGGAAACAGTTGAACGTGGTGGTATGAGGCCTGTGATTGGTTGGACGCGGAGAGCGCCGCCTTTCACGACGACTAGCCTCTCCCGGCAACTCCGAATGAACTTCAGTAAGCTGTCGGAAGCTTCGTGAGAAAGATCTCTAAAGTCAAGACATCGAGGAGAGAAACCGACCGAGTTATAATCAGAGACCAAAAAAGTGCCAAGTTTTTTTTCTTTAAAGTATCCAGATTCTCGATCAGACCGCGTAATATAATAAATCTTATGAATCTGAAGAAGGAGCTAGATATTCGATATACTAAATAAGAAAGTAAACGGAAAGGAGAGAGAAAAGAGAAAAACACAGATAAAGAAAGAGAAAAGCAAGCAAGAAAGAAATATTATATACTGTGCTTAAATGTAACTACGAGAAAACCTACAGTGGCAGTTTTTGTGTACTGAGTTAACTGAGTACGGTTCTTGTTTCAGTTTGTTTGTTCCCTTTTTTTTTTTTTTCTTTTTGTTTTAAATATTTTTATCAATTTTTCTAAACATCGTAAACTTAAACTCTTTGAATATTCCCTGCGAGCTAATAAACTGTTCTCAACATGTCTACGGCAGTCATGAGTAACCCTATGTACGAGTGCAGCGAGCTGCTATTCAAGGTAAGCGGACAAAACAACAAAAAATAAAAAAATAAACTAAACTAATCTAAACTAAGCCAAACTAAACTTAGGATAAATAAATAGGTAAAATAATGTCAGAGTTTGAGGTACGCTTCGCGTCCTAGACTGCGTTGCTGCGAGGCTGTTATAGCGTTGAGAATAAGAAAAACAAAAGAAGGTTCGGTCTGGTAGCAAGCAAGCAAGCAAGCAAGCAAGCAGCAGAGAGAAGGGAAGGAGTGAGAGCGAGCGCGCGTAAACGCGTAAAATGAAACGAACGAACAACTCTCTCCTTAGAGAACTCGGAACACTCTCTTTGGTTTCACCTTTGAAGAAGTAGTTTCACCACTGGTGATTATATATACATATATATCGGAGCCACCCATCATCCACCGAAGACAACAACAAAAAACGCTGTTTTGTCTTTTAGTCGTTTGCCTCCTTGTCCTTTTCAGCGCGTGATCGAAAACCGGGTAGAAATAAATCCGAAAAACATGCGTTCCTCCGAAACTAACGTACATTCGACCGACATAAACTTATAATAATTCGATAGCGAATCTGCAGTGTAAATTTCTAGATATAAAAGCGTGGATTTTAACAAACTCCATAAACTTTCGAGGCACATTAATTCGCTCGACAAAGGCCTTTACTCGAACCTCTCGCTGTTAACCGACACAAGTTTTTCCTCGTCATCAATATGACGTGTCGTATTGCACGTGCTTTGTTGAATATGAAATAATCATAATGATAATAATTACAACAATATCGTTCTTTCTTTTTTTTTTTTTTTTAATTTATTCATTTATTTATATATTTATTTTCTTTCCGTCTCTCGTATATCTACATAGTATTATACGACGATGTATTTCATCGCTCTTCAGCCCTGATTGTTCGACCATGAACCGGCACATAACATTGTAACCCGTCCGAGCCTATCTCGCCTGCTTTTAGAGTCTAGACTCTACAGTTCGGAGTTTACGATTAGGGATTGACTCGGGATTGCTCATTGCGACATTTCTATAAATAATAATAATAATAATAATAATAAAATATACATACATATGTGAGAAGGATATCGAGGCCTATATATCGATAAGTCAAGGCGTTCTCGAGAATTGCGTTGAATAGAGAATAATTGTCAGTTTTTGTTATTGTCGTCGTCGTTGTTGTTGTTGTTATTCTTTTGTGTGTGAATCCTTGGGACACATTGTACCGGAGTAGTAAATAGGTACAGGAATAACCGACCTACGCTAAGATTTATACGTACGGGGCAACAAACACGAGTATGGTTATTTCTGTACTCTGCACCAACGCACTAAATTCGTTATAAAAGTCGAAACTGTTCGTTCTGACGACGAGGACTACCTACTGCGTCGACTGCGCGTGACCAACGCGACTTCTCACGTTTTTTATGGGGTTAAAAAAATAGAAATAAAAATAACACACGTCATCTAACGATATCCGGTTTTTCTTTCTTATATATATGTATACGTATTATTCCGAAGACGTTAAATTTCTCGTTTATTTATTCTTATTAATAACTATAATAACGATCTTGTATACAAGTAATAATCTGTCAAAGTTTTTTTTCTCCTTTTTTTTTTTCATTTACTTTTACTAAGCTAGGCATCACTACCACACGGGGTGCAGCCGTTATAACCTTTCCTCCTTGTTTACTCGACGGTTCCAAACATTCTCGTTTAGTCGTCACTTTCAAACTTTACACCAACGCGCCGCAGCGCACCACCAGGATATCTGTCTTAGTTTCTGACGATTCTCTTTTGTTTTCATTTCTACTTACCTACATATGTATTCTCTTCTCTCTGTGTTTCTCGGTTCTCTCTTAGACCAGAAATAACATTTGTCATAAAGTACAATACAGCGGAAAAAAAAAAGTATAACTCGTAAATCAGTTTTTATCCATCTTTCTTCATACATATTTCTACACGTATATTTATTATAATTTATATTCTCTCATTTCTGAATCCATTTCTATTTCTATTCATATTATATACAAGAATCCACTCAACCGCTGCTAAGTAACATTCTTATTTACCTATTTGCTCCGGCTAGTCGCCATTGAGCGGGATCGAATCGTTTGCACGTGTCGGCGACGGACCTGTTACTTGTTACCCACACATTGAAAGAGAACGAGGGAGTAGAGGCTCCGAGATACGTGTACCTATACCTATATACGCGTCGGGTAGCCAGGCAGCAGAGGCAGACATACAGGGGGAACTCTTACGCATAATACTAACACGCGGCTCGGCGTGGCGCGTCAGTTTGACCCCGAACGCGTTATTTCCTTTGTGCGATGGGTTTCGGTTAAAAAATTTTCCCATATTTCTGAAAAGAAACCCGACACAAAAGAGGGGCTGCTACGTAGCTACGTAGCTCTACGTATACGAACGAGGGCTTGAGGAAGGGAAAAGGAGACTAAGGAAAGGGGGATTTCCGTGCACCTTGCTCACTCTCTCTCTCTGCAATACTACTCTGCACTCACGTTTCTGTGACGGTTTTTTTTTTTTTCTTTTTTTTTTTACTTTGCTACCGAGTTTGTTATAAGAAGGAGGAAGTAAAGGCTCTATTATCATTGTACGTTCTTTTTTTTAGCCTTAATTATACTCAGGGTAAACGAAACTCAGCTATAGCATGCGAATCGTTGCTCATATATTTGTATCTCGGTTTATTGTTATTCTTTTAATTTTTTAATTTTTAATTTTCTTTTTATTTTCTTTTTTTCGCAATGTGGTTTTGAGAATCTGATATAGGTAAGCCGCACTGTATGATATTATTGTTAAGAACGTTGAATTATAACACGAGATATAATAAATGAAGTTGAAGTTGAAATTGAAATTGAAATTGAATCGGAAGGATAAATACCATTGGGTATAGTATCAGTTATAACCATGGATAGAAATTGCGTTTAATTAAACGTTATTTATTCGATAACAATCTACCTTACGTAATAATCAGTGCGTGAAGCGATTCCATTGAAATAGCAAACCGCCGCACAAACGGCGCTCCTCATTGTATCGCGTTGTAGGTAATTAATTTATTTTTCATTTTCATTTCTTTCTCGTTAAAAACACTCAATTTTCTCACCAATCATTTAAGACCATCCAACGCGATACGGTGTTTCTCAGAACTCACCGGTGTTATAAATTCTTGTATATTTGTCACGTTTCGCTCGCTCAAAAGTCAACCATATCATATGCAATTTCAACGCGCCGCTGCGTCCAGGGTTGAATCTGCACGTTTTTTAACAATGAAAAAACGGACTTTGAAACTCGCGTGTATCGTACGTTATACGTGTAAACCTCAGAGAGGTTTATATTACCGAATTTCCTTAACAAGAATAGTGATTACTATCTTTTCTTTCTTTCTTTTTTCTTCAAATTACTAACAACTGTCCTGACCGAGCTGTCATTTCATCAGAATTATTCTCACACTCAAGTGTTCGTTCGTAAACAGGATATGATATTAGAAATCGCTCTCTTTATTCATATTTAACGCGTATTATTATTATTATTACGCGGTTTTCTTTTTATTCGGAAAAACATACTGTAGGTATTATATTATGCACTTCTCGGCAGAACTGACGCGTTGGTGGGAAAAACGTAATTAAACAATGCGTTTTTATCTTTTATATTTCTCTAAGGAGAAAAAAAAAAAAAAAAAAAAAAATGGATGGAAAAATTGAAATACGAAAATAAAATAAAATAAAATTATAATCCAAGATTATTCTTCAAGTCTTGAAAAAGTCTTTGAAAGCCAGGCTCATAGGCAGTGAATATAATTAGTATATTTCGTAATAGCGCCGTCTAGCTGCTAGGACCGGTTCCTAAAAATCCAGTATTTTATGTAATACCGCGCGACACACGGATGTTCATACAGTCAGTCTAGGTATAGCCTAGCTTCGCTACGTATATCAATTGGATAGTGTTAGTTTACCACGTCTTTTCATCTTTCTTTTTTTTTTTCTTTTTCTCATTTTTTTTTTCTTACCTCTGAGTTTTGCGAATAAATTTCTTAGCATCTTAAACTTCAGATTTTCAACCTTGAAATTATTGAACCCACGTCAGTTATTCACAGGTAAAATATATACGAGACAAACAATTCGCGATTATTTATTGCAGATGATATAGCTGCGTGTTTCTTCAATATCAGTTTTTTTTTTCCATCCGAATTTATCCTATCGTGTTTATATATAATAGTAAGGAAATTCTTCGTACAACTAGGTATCTTATAATATTTTCAAAATTCGGTTTTAAGATCAGAACTTACGATATTATTATAATTATTCGAGTGTAATTATTATAGTTTCACAGAGTGTATAATAATATAATAATATTCGTATACTATTGTCGTTTAGAAAGTCGATTTTTATCGAAAAGTAGAGGAAAAAAAAAGGAACAAAATTCGTTCGATATTCATACCTATAGTAATAATTTTTTGAGGAAAACTTGATCTTATTGCGAAGTAATTTTTTCTTTATCCCTATTTACTGATAAGTGAGATGTATACATATTTTTTTTTGTGCACAATATTATTGTTAATTTGATATATAAATGATATTTAACATACGCAAAGTTTATCTGCGGAACGGAGAGCCCGCTGGTTTGAGATGATTTTTACGTTATATAGTTACAAGTCTTATATATACTGAAATAACTTTCGAATGATACTATATACCTATAGAACTGCTGCTGGTGTTACTGCAGCTAGGTTTTTAAATTAAAATCGTGAAAGCGATTCAGATTTTCTCTCTCGCCTCCCGGATGTGACGCCGAAAGATCGTCCGTACCCGATAACTTGACAGTTTCAGATCGTCACAGGACGGGCTAAGGTCTCTAGTTTTCACGCGGTTTTACATATTACATATAAATAAATAAATAAATACATATATATGTAATCTATGTATATAACCAAATTTTAGAACTTATTACGAGACATGAAACGAAATTAAATGTTATCTGATGATAATAATAATAATGTATTTTATACGCTAGTTTATTTCTCCGGATATATACGTATATATATATTTATATATACTTATTTATATCAACTATAAAACCATATCAGCCGCAAATATATGATATCAGAGTAACAACAAATATAATACAATCGTGAAGTAAATAAAATAAAATTATTAATAATGATAATGATGATGATAATGATTTTATCATTGTTGTTACTGGATTATAACCATCGCATTCTTTTTTTCCTCTACAATCAGCTGTGTTTATTTTTTTCATTTCTACTATTTATATAATTTTTATACCGAAGTATTTTCACCATATAATAAAAAGGAAATAGAGAGAGAGAGAGAGAGATAATGGAAACCCGCCTTTCGACTCGCTCTAAACGATTTTCAAAAATTGCCAAATCTGTCAGGTATCTCGGAAAAATCTGTCCCGAGGGGATAAATCTTTCCCGAAATCCTCTTATGAACCTTTTGAAAGAAAGCTTTGAAACAATGGAGTATATAAAGTACCGTTACGGGACGACGAAGTAATAGCGGAAAGCGCAGGGGTTACGGTCTATCTATAGAACCATAGGTCCCCAAAATTGGTGGGACCGAAAACCATAAAAATGGTTTATGGCCCGAACCGGTCGTCCGCAGGCCGAGATTGCGATCAGAAATTTATACCAACCCATCGAATACTCTTCTCCTTTTTTTCTTTTCTTTTCCTAGTTTTCTTAAAAAAAAAAAAAAAAATGAATCAATTTTCTGAAAAATCTTTTAATTATTTGTTTCAGAACGCAGCGCCAGTAGTTAAGTCGAAAGATCCCGTGTCCCACACACCATTGAGACGAAGCTACGCGTCGTTGGTAACGTTGATAGAACAACATAGAAAGTTGGACCGCAGTGTAAGCGAGCCAACGTCTCGATACAAGACGGAATTGTGCCGTCCATTCGAAGAGAGCGGGGCTTGTAAGTACGGTGACAAATGTCAGTTCGCCCACGGTTATTCGGAGCTAAGAAATCTCGCGCGTCATCCAAAGTACAAAACCGAATTATGCCGCACCTTCCACACCATCGGATTCTGCCCTTACGGACCCAGGTGTCATTTCATACACAATTTCGAAGAGGCGCGTATACACAATCAGAAAGTAAGCGCTCAGCTCGGACAAGCGACACCAAATATAATGGGACTCAGCCCGATAATCGGTAACAGTAACGGAAGTCTAAACTCAGCGACAATACTCGAGCAAATTACATCCGCTAGCGTATCGTCCTCGTCTTCTTCTTCTTCTTCGTCCTCATCCTCGTCTTCGGCAGCAGCAGCGGTAGCAGCAGCAGCGGCGGCGTCTGTACAATCAGCACACATTAATCAAATAAACGGAAGTCAACAACTTATAAGATCATCGTCGCTGGGAAGTGGCGCGTACAATACGTCTTTAATGAGGACAAATTCGTTGAGTATATCGGGAGTTGGTTCTGGTCCGCAAAATATTCCGAGTCATCATCACCAGCAGCATCACCATCAACAGCAGCAACACCAACATCATAATCACCACCACCATCAGCACCATCATCAATCTGGTAATGGATCGACATCTGTGATTGGTTCGAGACCAAAACCATTGAATTTGAGCCCGACGTTTTCACTGGGAAGTACAGCCGACTCGGTCTCGCCGTCGTCGAGCCTTAGTCAATCGCCGACAAATTCTATGGCGAGTTTCTTCAGCGACGATGTTACGACTCCGTTTAGTTTTGGACAGGATTTTGGCATACTTACGAGACACAGTCCGAGCCCGCAACAGGGACAGAGTCCGATCGTCGAAGATCCGGCACCCAGGACGCCCTCGCCTTTGTCGCCTAACGCGGAGTCCAGACTTCCCGTTTTTAATAGGATCAGCAACCCGATAACCGACTTTGAACATCTTAAGATTTAAACTCAGTTGCGGATGTTTCGGGTGATGATATATCGTCGTTGTTCGTAATCGTCATCATCTCGCGATTGGAAATGAAAAAAAAAAGGTATATTATGTTGTTGTAATATAATATGTACTCACACACGCGTATAAGATACATACATAAATACATACATACACACAGGTAAACAGGCATTTACATTCGCATTGATATATATATATATATGTGTATAATTGTTGAACTCTGCGAACGCAATTTGTTCTATAAAACGATCGTAATTGTGATAATTACGAGGCGACTAATTAAGACGATGATGCCTGTTTTCTATTAGCTTTTTGCTCTTCTGACGTGAGAAAGACTTTCGAGATTTTTCGACTAATTTAAAATATTATATACTATTATATACTGCATACTGCTATTATTGGTAGTTCTGAATAACGAAGGAAAGTGATTGATACTATATTCATTGAAGGTTATTATTATTATTATTATTATTATTCTTTTCTCGTCTTTCTAGAATATATCCTATCATATTCAAATATAGTATATATTTATATAGCTGTATACTACATACATACATACATACATACATATTATATACCCTACCTGTGTTAATTGCGTATAATAGTAAGTGTGAGAGAGAGAGAGATGATTATAGGAGAATATGAGAATTTTTTTTAATCGAAACAACGTGATACAGGTTTTCTCTCTTTTTTTTTTCTTTTCTTTTCTTTTTTTTTTGTTATTACATACGTTAATATATCTATATATATATATATATTTTTTTTTTCTTTTAACCATTTGATTGAAAATAACGAAAGTTTTACATTTATGTAATATATAGTTTGTTAAGGGGAGAGAGTCTGAGGTAAATCGATGGGGAGGAGTGAGGTGGATTTGAAATTCGAGAAGAAAAAAAGAAAAGGGAATTTAATACGCGTATAGATTTTTTTTAAAGCCAGTTTTAAACGTCTGATTAGAGAACGTCATTTTAATTAGTTCGAAGGAATCTATGCGTAAATTTCGTTATATCGTTTAACTGATTTTTTTTTTTTTTTTTTCCTTCAATCCGTTTACTCTACTCTCGATAAGAAAACGATAGCCTTGGAGCAGGTATGACGTTGCAATATTCCAAACATTCGATAGTCTATTGAATATATATATTTTTTTCTTCTTTTTTTTTTCTTTTTTTTTTTTTTTTTGTCTTAATTATATATTTTCGATTTTTGTAATAAAGAAAATTATGCGAAAATTAATTACGAACGAACGAGATAAAGAGAGAAGTGTAGGTATGTACATGTCGCAGGACAAACGAGGAGATAGATAGATAGATAGAGAAAGCGGATATGAAAGTGAAAAATAATTGATGGTATGAATGAATTGATGAATGAATGCATGATACAATATACAAATCAAAGATTATAAGAAAATTTTCTAGTGGGTAAAACCGATTGTCTTCCATTGATAAGAAAATAAAAAAAAAATAAGGATAAAGATAAAAATAAAAATAAAAATAAACACAAAGAGAAAGAAAGAAAGAAATAGATGAAGTGAGGAAACAAAAAAATGAAAAGAAGAAAAAAAAAAAAAATGAAAATAATGATAATGATAATGAGAATTCTATGATAGAGGAGTTTATATGAATGAGATCAAGTGGTAGAGGAGTCTTGATTGAATTTAAATGAAAATATTACACGCCCGAATAACAAAAACAAAAACAAAAACAAAAACAAAAAAAAAAAAAAAAGCCGCGATTCATTGCGGAATGATGAATGAGCGCGCAGAGGTTTTCGAAATTTTGACCGTTGCAAAATTTCTGAAAATAAATAATTAAGTATATATAGATATATATTGTCACGCGACGATGAATACGATGTGAGGAGGATAAAAAAAACAAAAAACAAAAAACAAAAAAAAAAAAAAATAACAAAAAACAAAAAGAAAACGTAAAAAAAAAAGGAAAATTATTTTCGAAATAATATTGTTCTTTCCCGTAAAGTATGTGATATGTAACTATTGCAATAGAAATATTACTAATTACTATTATAAAAATATTCTATTATAACACGCGATATGTGGGGTGTTTGGTTCTTTTTTTTTCTTTTTTTTCTTTTCTCTCTCTCCTATTTGAAACTTTAAATGGCAGGTGTAGTTTTGGGGAAAATTTCAATTGATTGAGTCTGATGATGAATGGTATGGTGAAATAAAAAGAAGAGAGAAAAAATAAAGAAAAACCAACACCGTTAAAAGTGCCTAAATGACGTGGTTTTTGAAAATCGAATACATTTTGTATATACTTCTTACATTAAAAAAAAAAATGTTTTCGTTTAATTTATATTTGAAAAAAAAAATGTTATTATAGATTTAGTTTATTATATTATTATTAATTATTAATTATTAATTATTAATTATTATTTTTATTTGCATCAAATAGCGTCGAAAAAAAAAACACACCCACACACACCCACAGCGAAATGAAAAAAACAAAACGAAAGTCAACTTGATATACCCGCCAAAATAACGTAAAGTTTCCGTATAAGTAATACTTCTTTTATTTTACAAAAAAGAAAAGTTTTGTTTAGGTTCTTTTTTTTTTCCTTTTTTTTTTTTTTTTCATTTGTCTTCTCTTCAAAATAATTCCACAGTTAATTTAAATTATTAATCACCATTTATATAGAAATTTATCCTAGCTTATTATTATATTATTATATATAAAAAAAAAAATATTATATTCGATTTCAAGTTTCTATTTTTGACCGCGGATAAAATATAGTACGCGGACGTAATTACCAACAATTGAATAGCAAATGCCTATTATCAATAACTAATAATTATTACTAGAAATTATTATCTATTATTTAATATTATTTAATTTTTTTTACTATGTTTTCTTCTCTTATATATATTATTATTATTATTATTATTATTATTATTATTATTATTATTATTATTATTCATTGATTAATTAATTATTATTATTATTTTTTTTTTCAATTTTTTTTTTCATCTTTTCTCCGACAGTGTTAAGTGATATATGCAAGTGCGATTAGAATTTTTGTAGCAGGAGTTTGTATAACGCGAAGAAAGTTATTATATATATGAAAGTGCGTATACCCAGAACTAATTTTTGTAAACGTGGCACCAGGACAATCTGGCACGGGCCCGCGAGGCAAAGTCTCTTATCAAAAACTGAAAAAATGAAAAAAAAAAAAAAATATGATGGTAATCTATAAGATTATATCGAAGAAGAAGTAGAAAGAAAAAAATAACAAACAAATCATTAGAAAAAAAGTTCAAAATCCACCTAAATATGACTAATCGGTTCGTCTCGCAATTCAAAAACACACGGTTTCTAATTTTAGTTCGTTTTATCGATCGTTGTTAAAGGCTGAAAAGTCAGTCGCGTCTCATTTCTTACCTGATTGGTATATAATACTTATATCGAATTACTACGATACAATTTTAAATGCCGGTTTTATACATGCATGCCTAAGGTCGTATACACGGTCTTATCAGTGTCTTTATATATTTTTTTTTTTTTTCTTTTTAAATCACTGTGTCGTTAGACCGATTCTTTTTCATTTTTTTTTCTTTTCTTCACCTTTCAACGATTTTTAAACTCAATGTAATTATCATCTTTGAATAAAAAAAATAAATAAAATAAAAAATAAAAAATCCCTTCTATTCGAGCGACCGAAAAAAAAATTATTTTTTGAATTTTTCTCTCTTCTCTCCTTCTGAAGGTATACAAAATTTCTGGTAAAACACGCAGAACCGATCATTCAATTTGAAATTCGATATTTGATATTCAATGAATGACAAAAAAAGAAAAGTGATGAAAATCGTTATCAAAATTGCAGTTCTATTCATTAATCTTTCATCCGATATCAGTTTCGAGTGAATAAAATCAATCGCTGAAATTTCAAAAAGGGACTTGCTGCCTCACGGTTAGCTCGCGTGCCTGGGTTTCTGTTATAGACTTGACCATTATTATAATATTCTTTATGTGTATGTCTTTTTTAATTTAATATATTTATTTTTTCAAACGTATTTATATATTTATACAATATTTTATACTGCATTCTTCTCAGATTTACATAAATGCAGCTCGATCTTTTGGCTCTCAATTATATTATTATATCATTAACAATCGCTAATTATATAATATTTTCGTTTCACGTTTAATAAAATTTAATGAAAAAAGTAAAAGAACAAAAAAAAAAAAAAAGAAGAAAAACAAGAGATAACATTATATATATGTATATCCATGTATCCATACTTAATTTTTTGTGATATAGTTCATTCTTTTGAATAATTAATAAATGCGATTATATATGTATATATATATACATATATATGTGAAAAAATAATAAACAACAAAACAAAACAAAAAAATGATATCGTAGCATCAAAATTATTATAATTATAATTATTATTATTATTATTATTTTTGGTTTTTCACAAAATACGTACTGGGAGCCAACTGATGGGCTTTAGAAGGTACGAAATCGTTTGCGACACGGTGATAATTAATTCATTAATTATGATTATTAAATTGGTTTATAATAATCGTTTGGGTTCAGACGCATACAATATGTTTTCTTATGATATTTAAACCCAAAAACTTATTTAAAAAGAAAAAAAAACTAAGTTTCATTTTTCATTTCATTTATTTAAACAAATAAAAATAAACAAAAATCCGTGAAATTTTCGGACGATTTCTACCTAAAATCCACAATGGGACCATAAAAGTGATAAAGATAGTTTTTCGTTATTTAAAAATGATAATAATGAAACAAAAAAAAAAAAGAACAGGAAAATCTAAAGCTATCAATGGGAAAACAAAAAACGAAATCAAAGACTGGGACGAATTTATCGAGCGCTGCACACTTATACAGTATACAATTTGTAATAAACTCATAGAGCGGATCGAGGGATTTCCAGTCCCAGGATTTTTTTTCCTTTTCAATTTCTTTCGCTTTTTTTCCTTTTTTTTTTTTCATTATTACAGCACGTCTCATGTACCACAAGAAAAAAAAAAAAACACATGTAGTTTGATAAGTATTGCCAACAATACACTACCTATTTAATACATTTTATTATTACAAAATAATTGCAATGTGTTCTTTTCATTTATTCGACCCTTCTTCATGTACCTCTGCACTGTCCTCAGATCCTCATGATATCGAGGCCCAGTTGGAGCTCCAAACGGTAAGAATTCCGAATTCGTTTGAGACGATTTAGAATGTTCAGAAACGCTCAAGTTCAGAATTATGTAGGATCTGTGGAAAATGCTCTTCCGAAAACTGTGAATTGATAATATCAAAATTTGGAATTCGGCGGTTGAATCTGGTCCCGGGATATCCAGTATTTTGGAAAAACTGTTATTCAATATTGATGGAAAAATGCGAACTAAATTTCTATCGTAACATATCTAAAATATATACGGCGTCAAGGACAAAATATAACAATAAGAACCACAATGATGTGGAAAAGTATTTTTTTTTTCCCTCTCATCCAC
Source organism: Rhogogaster chlorosoma (assembly GCA_944452935.1). Taxonomy (NCBI): domain Eukaryota; kingdom Metazoa; phylum Arthropoda; class Insecta; order Hymenoptera; family Tenthredinidae; genus Rhogogaster; species Rhogogaster chlorosoma. The sequence continues at coordinate 29,877,260 of OX101797.1, forward strand.
ATAAATATGTAATGTGTATATTTAACGGAGAGAGATAGAAGTCGTGTCGCGTGATACATGTGTCGCATCAGAGGAGAGCTATCGTGAAAACGACAACCGCAATATGTATATATACACAACAAGTATATTCCATATACTATATTATTAGTATATATATATAAAAGAAGAAAAAAGAAAATTATTGCCATAGTTTAATGTATACATAGTTGAATTATGTATCTGTTTTTGACGCAACGGTCTGACATGCCCGGTGACGTCACTCTCAATCAAATCCATTTAAGAGGGCGATCTGCCGTCACGTGGTAAACCAGAGTCATTCATGGAAGGGGAAAGAGCCTCGTCTTTGCGAGGCGCATGCACGAGAAACTATACAGAATGATAAGACTCTGTATAACTTCTTTCTAAAATAAAATAAAATAAAATAAAATAAAATAAAATAAAATACGATATCGCGTACTCCGAAATATTAAACTCAGTTCAACATACATATATCTATATCAGAGGATACTATATTCGATGTGACGTTTAGATCGGAGCAAGGCCGGGCCTCCTCAGATCAAGAATCGACTCGGAACGCTCTAGAGATGTTATTCGTTCTCTCGCTAGCGGAGTAACGCTTCGTTCGGAGTACGGCCGGCCGTCCTTAGATCGAAGATCGACTCTATAACGCGCTTGAGATGTTATTCGTTCTTGCGCAAGTGGTCGCGGACCGAGGATGGTCGGCCGCGCTCCAGCGAGAGAAGGAATAACATCTCAAGAGCGTTTCGAGTCGATTTTCGATCTGAGGATGGCGAGTCGTGCTCCTAACGAAGCGCCACGTAAAATACGCTGAAGAAACTTTATTAAAATCACTATTTTTTTCCCCTCGAACGAAGTTCACGGTAAAGAAAAAATACCTATGTCTGTATATAGCAGTTTTTTTTTTTTCCTGTCCAATCTGAGCACAGAAGAACCATTATTTAAATATTATATTAATACTTTATTATTATTGTACCAGTGATTTTAACGACAGTACCATGCATTCATTAATATCCAAGCACCGGACTTAACGACTCGCTGCTAAACGGGTTCTCGTATTTTTTTTTTCCTCATACGTATATGTATGCAGAAGGTACAGAGGTATTATAATGGTGCAGGTAGATCGAGAGAATCACGCTTCAAGGAAAATTGGTCACACATACGTAAGCTGTTTCTTTTTTCTTTCTTTTTTTTAATCACCGGTGTAAATGATATTATTGCTTATATACCTATATATATATACCTGCATATATTAGCAAATCTTGACTTATACATACATAAGTATTTATATTGTACATAAGTAATTTTTATAGAGTGGTGAATGATTGATGGTTGTCGGCAATGAAAGAACAATGAGTAACAATTGGTTACTCGTGACGGTGCTTTAACGGAGGGTTGGAGGGTAAAGAGAGGGAGTCAGCCTTTCATTTAAATCATTTATTTTATTACAGAGAATGGATTGACAACAATAATAATATTGATAATAATAATAATAATAATCAAATATCACCGACACGTGCAGCGGACAAACATTTTTTCGTTCATACATCCAACATACTTCAAGACTGAATAACAATTATTATTATTCACTTTTTTTTTATTTACAATCCACGCAGTTATTGCACATTATATAATGTTTATTACTTAAAAATATAAAAATATTTTTATTATATTATATTATATACCCACACGAAAATTATAATCACGTCTTGATTTTACAGACGCGTTAATTACTTGGTTTTATTTGTCGTATAATTGACCCTGAGTCATTATTCGTGATGGTCAATATTCCTTTCATCGTATACGTATGTATATGGAGAATAATCGTCAACTATTCGAGTATAGAACCGTATTGCATATTTGCCGATGAATTTCCACATATTATTACTCAGCAAGTACCTACGGATCTTGAAATTTCATCTTCCGGTTATTGCGGCGGTAGTGAGAGTGCCCAAGACGACAGCTGATGTCCAGTTTTTAGATCCCATAACATATGCAATGGTTAAGTGTATGTACATTGTACATACGTGTTTACGAGAGGCGAGAGTTCCGAGTCGCGTACATAGTAGACGGTTTATAGTCGTTACCCGCGCGTCGCGTTGGACCCCGTCAATTAGGGATAATAAGACTTCATTGTGATGCAAAAAGGATGCTGCAAGCGTCTGCATGGGTTCTTGTGCTCCGGGTATTAGGAACCCGGTAGACAAACTCACCGAATATACCTCATAGCCCTAGGAATATTGGACTCGGGCTTTTACATCGAATCGGACAATCATGAGAGGGGACAGATATTTCGGAGAACGAATTTTTGAATTTTGAAAGTCCCGACCGGTAAAACCGACCTGAAAAGCATTAAAACGAAGGAAACTGGAAATTTTCAGATTATTGGCGTTTCGGAGTTTTTTTTAGCTATCTGCATTCGCACCTTACCAAATTCCAATTTTCTAAACTCTGACGTTTCTGAAAATTCGAAATCGCCGCAACCAGAACTTTAACCTGGCCCTAACGCGGAAAAATTAATAAAGGTACACACGTGTGTTTCTATAAATAAAAAAATTTACATATATGGAAGATATGTTACCGATAGAAAATTCTAGTCGGCATATACACGATCGAAATCATTCAACGTATCTTCGGTCACTAAATATATAATAATAATATACAGTGCTGCAGATTTTGCTTCATGTGTTATATACATGTTATATGTATAGATTTGCACACATATACGTGTGTGTAAGTATAAGCGGTGGACTGTGAAATTTCCTTGGACTATCCCCCTACTGCTCTAGTGTCTCGATAGAATCACCTACCTGCGCGGGCATAAGTATACGCTGAATGTTTCGTAAATTATTAATATCTCGACTAATTGTTAGTGTAAGTATAGACTCAATAATTACTGTCGATATATATAAATATCGGAAGTTGCGATATAAATTTCCATATTTCCAACAAGTTAATTTGTCATGATTTACCTATGTAGATATGAAAATTCAATTTTCTTGAAATTTCGTCATTTCAAATTATCCTTCGATGTAGGATAAAATTCGTATATTTTTTTTCTTTCGCATATATGTCGATGCCGGATAAGTATTTCGAATGAAATATTCAATGGTTCGAAAAATAAATATAAAAAAATGAAGAAGGTATTTACTCACTATGTACAAATATGGGTATTATAATAATTTTTTCAAGTCTGAAAAACCTGATTCTTCTAGATTTTATTTCATCTTTTTTTTTCTTCCTTCGCGAAGCGTGATCTTTTGCAACTTCGTTTATTTATTCATTTTTTCACCAACTAATGCTGTACACCGCTTGCCACATGGTAAGAATATTCAAGATCTATTCTATCTATATAATTTAAACATGATTAAAATTGTAAGTCGAGTTGAGTTCTCGTTGCACTCGATCGTTTTTTGATCTAAAAATCGTGGTTTTTTCAATCGTCATTCATTTCAGGATAATTCATTGCATCAGGGGGCAATATATCGCAAGGCGTAACATATTAAGGCACAGAGAGGACAGACGAATCTGATGTACGTATGAACCTACATGCGTGCCGAATTCGATTGCTATATCGTGATTCCTTAGTCTGATATATATGTAGGTATATTTCATACATGCCAACGGCGTTGAGGTAATCTTTCGCCGAAGGATACCCACCGAGCGATCGAACGATGGAAAGATGGAACGATGGAATCAAGTAGGTAGGTAGGTATTAAATTACTTTGGGAATATTTTTTCATCGAAATCGATGATGACACTAAAAGCATACATCGCGTTATATTCACGCCATCCAACGGATGGATATGGCTATAGAGAGGACCATATGTGAGCAAATTCATTGAGCAAACAATTCGCCGCATATTATATACGACATAGGTATATCTATGTACGTATATATAAATGTATACATATATATCGCTTTCGCGCCGTACCTATAGAGAAACGGAGGCTTCAATTTTCGGGTATTACCTCCCATATTATGTTACGTGATAATATACATGTTCATACGATATACACGTACTCATGTAATAGCTAAGTACACCAGGTCGGGCTACGGTAGTTAAAAAACAAAAAAGAATTAAAAAAAAATTTTGCTGCAGTTTTACACTATCAACATTATTTTTCAATCAATCAGATTTTATTCCTGCTTCCTGTGAAATATGATAAATATATGTAATATATATACTTATGTATAGATTTATAGAATGATTTTAGAAAATGAGAAAAAAAAAAATGAAAAAAATTGAAACAAAATTGTTTGATGTTATACCTAGAGAGATTTTGTGTGAGCGTCTGGTGAATACTATACGCGCGTTTAACCCTACCCGCGGCAAACCGGCATGCAGGCTACGCGGACTTTTTTGGCGGTTCGGAAAATAAATAAAAATGGGCAAATAAACGCCCGTACCGGCTCAGGGACAACCGGTCGCCATTTTGATTTCTTATATAAGTCCCTCCTTGGTCTTAAGGCGTTCGATCGCGGTGCATTCGAAAACATTTAAGGTGCGATGCCATAGCTGGGTATAAGTATCGGTACTCTCACGTCTCGTATGCCTTTTCCGCCGATTCGGTAAAAATCCTCGTAATATACCACGGCGAGAATATTCGGCAAATCGAATACCTCCCTTCGGCTGGGAAATCGTTTCGATTTCGATGAACGAAAAGTGCATGAAAGGAATTAAAAAACTGAAGAAAATTATTGGAAATTCGTAACTATGCAGGAAGAGAATATTTATCAGAACGTATTTTTCTTCGGTGAATAGTTTTGAACGACCGTCAAAATATTTTCAAATTTTCTTTCCTCCTCATATCTTCAAATCTTTTTCTTTCCTCATTTTTCTATTCGTCGTCGCGCCATATTTCGTTTATCCAAGTCAGAAGCTTCGCTCCGCGATGAGTATATTCTTTGACTGTTGAAACTGAACGTCGTTGATTCATTTAATCGGCATGGTATACATAATACACTATAATAATAATTAATTCGATATATGTGTATAAATTTCTTTGGCAGTTATCATACGAGCCAAAACAGCTCCTGGAACTTAATTCAGGTTATCGTCTCCACACGTATTATCATTCCGTGTATGTATACGGGTTCCAGCTTTCGTGTGGCGTCTCTTAGTCTAGAATTACACCCGACTAGGTACAACACTCCAGACGTATACGTAGCCTGGGTAGGTGCACATGAATATAACTAGTACAACAATGGCATAAGATATACGTACATATACTGTAAGGAGAAAACAGAAGTTCGATCATAAGAGAGCTCGCCGAGCAAAGTAAAGGTATACAGATACCTGGATGTACAGGTATATAGGTATATAGGTATATACGAGATAAAGGTGAGGCGTAACCATAATGGCCGCGACGTAGCGTCGCGTAGCATCGCGTCGTCGTCGTCGTAGAAAGATTTCGGAAGTATATTTTACCCAACGATCGGTATCGTGCATAGACACTGCGTATATACTCTACATATATTCCATCCTGAGTTATACCCGGCGATAGTTTACACGTGAGTTACTAACCCGCGCGTATATTCCTATAATCCTATATACGTGTATTGCGAGGAAATCGGATTTATCGAAAAAAAAGACAGAATTCCGCCCGACTAGAATGAAGAGTGCATCATATCATATCCCGCGACGAGATGAGGTGATATAGAATCCGGGCTCTGATTTTTCAATTTATTTTCCATTTTCCAAAATTTATAATCTGAAACTAAAAATAAAATATTACAAGTCGAACATGTAGGTGGGTATGCGTATACACACGTGAAAGCTGACAGGATATCGACAGCACTCGCACGTATCTCCTCCGAGCCTGCAGCTCTAGTCTTTTCTCTCTTTTATATGTATACATCACTCTCTTTATTTCTTGTACCCTCACATACGTTGAGTATACTTACCTTCGCTTGATATACACATGTGCGTATGTGTAAACGCGGGATATATATCATCGAAGGTGGGAGTAAAAAAAGATGGTGCGAGGCGCGCGCGCGCTAAGGTATGGCGAGCTGTGACTATATGTGCATATATACAATATATACATATGTAGAAAATATACATATACACTCATATACATGCTATATACTCTATAGTATAATTCCACACCTCGCGAAGAGACAAAGGCAGGGGTATAGTGTAGTGCAGCACTTTCTACCGCGAGAAATACACACATACGAGATCGAAGTATGTAACCTGGCGGATTTTTAGACGGGGGTCAGGCTAGAGGAGGAAAAATTTTCTTAATTTACACCCGCAATAAACGCCGCAAGGTAACTATGAATAAATATGTATATAGCTACGTGTGTGCACGAGAGACAGAGTCGAGGGTTCCGTCAACGTGCAGGAATCATATGAAGGTTTTCCCCGTCTAGAGGTTTAACTGGCTGTATACTATGCACGGTATAATCCATGCGCAGACTTGTAATCTAATTTTTCGTCATTTTCCTTATTCTAGAGGGTTTAATATATAGGTATGTAAATATCGATGTATGTATAATATCGAGAATCTTTTTTTCTCTTCGTTTTATATCAACTTTATCCGGTTGACGCGACGCAGGTATAGGTTGGTGTAGGTAAAACCATTCCAAGTATAATAACAGCTGTATATCTAGTCGAGTGACGAAGACGAAGAAGAAGAAGTAGTAAAAGAGAAAAAATAAGAAACTTGTTTTTATAGTAATTTCTATTAATGATTATACGCGCCAATGTCTGTCGTATCGTTTTGCCTGCAGCCAACTATTATATACCTTATAACTTGAATGATTTATTGATATGTTTACTATGTATTTCTTAATCTATAGAGTGAGAGTGTCAGATCGATATACCAACGGATAACACTGACGTTCATTGTCAGTATACATTTTATACATGTATATACAGCTGCGCTTTACAAAAGTTTGCCGATTATTTTCTTCCATTTATATATGATCTATGTATATCTTATACACATATATATACTCCGATTTAGTTCTTCTTTGAAGAATTTCCTATTGATCTGATCAGAGACGGATGTAGTTTGATTTTATAATCAATCTGTCAGACCCGGGTTCACCTGCTATTACCACGACGTGATCCTATATATATATATATATAACTAATTAAGGATCGGGATATCATATATCTCATAGTCTCGTAGTGAGTATAAACTACGCATACGTCGTTGGCTATGATTAATTGATGGACATTAAAAATATTCATTATAACAGGAACTTGGCAGCATATTAGCTACAGGAATATATATCTATATTGCTGCACTGCTGCAGTGCAGACGGTCACAATTCGTGTTCAGTATTTTAATTATCAGGGGATACACCTTTGGATAAATAATTTATAGAATATTTTTTACTACACTGTATATTGTATTTTATTTACACAACTGCGGTGAATTTACCTGTTCATCAATATCAAATTATCCGAACAGACTTTTCCGTGTTTTTAAAAAGTTCAATTTACTGTTATCGTTTCATTGAAACCATACTTCTTTCACGGTCAATTATATTGATTATATCCGGCACGTAATTTATCTTACACGAAAATTCAGTCGTTGGACAATGGACAGAAATGGATGATTTCAGTACAGAATAAAAATCGAAAATCAAAAAGTAATTATCAGTTTCTTTTTTCTCCCTCAGCTGATGAAAAAAAAGAAAGAAAAAAAAAAACGTTCAGGAATCCTCCTCCTCCTCGACATCGAGATGAAACCGTTTTTCTACAGAAAAGTATGATTCTCGAACGAGATCACTTCCGGTAAGAAATACAGTAATAATTGTCCCAAGCTGGGAAAAACGACCCGTTCTCTTATGCCTACTGCATTTTATTATATTGAAGAAAAAAAAGAAAAAAAATTCCTCCAAAAATCTTTCTTCTTTATTTTTTTCCATCAATTTCGAGGTGAGGTTTCCACCTCGCCTCGGTCTCTCCTGCAAGGTATCTACAAGTTATATTTTAAGCGGAGCTGATGCTGCAGCGCGAGGCTTGCAGAAGAGACGAGACGATAGTCGCGGAGGCCTAACGCGTAAGCCTGCAAGCTTGAAGCTCGTGGCTTGAAAAGCTGACAAAAAATGATGTTGTTAACCCTGTATGTGCGGTCCGCGATCTATACGGTTCACAGTACCGCCATATATTACGTTTACATTTATACCACATGCGTTCGTACACATATGCACATGTGTGCAATATACATACGTATATATGCGTATAACATACGCGTATAGGTATAAACTGGCGGGGTAGACGGAGCGACGAAGATAAAAATAAAAAGTAGAATTAAAAATGAATAAAAAAGTTAAAAAAAAAAAATATATACATCGTTTCTAGATAAGATTGCAACGTACGTACGTACGTACATAGATAGAGTCGCGTATATATAAGTATACAGTCAATACGCGACCGCGAAGCCGAGTTCAAAATCCTACAGCTTCGATCGCGCCAGTACCTTTTTTTTTTTTCTTTCGTTTTTATCAGATATATTTTTTTTCTTTTCACCCCTGAGACTACATATTGATAAGATTTTAGTATTATATATATATATATATATATATATATATGCAATAAGTACGAGTTTACAATGATTTATTGTCCCCTCGACGTGCACAATCAACTAATATGTATGTATATATATTAGTGCTAATATTTATACAGACAATGTTTTTCTCTCTACGCCAATGGTTAATTCGCTTTTTGCGCGTAACTTATACATATTATTTTACGCGGGAATATCCGACACGGCATGTATACTATATGGATCCTCCTACTTTTATACTGACGCACTGCGAAACGCAGCAGCATCATATGTGCGGCAGAGCTTATTTTACATATGAACACCGAGTGACGACTGGAGTTTTCTAGACGCGGTTATGAAGTTCTATCTTATATCCAAAATCGAGAGTGAAAGACAAAATGATAAAAAAAAATTGAAAAAAAAAATGGAGAGGAGAAAATGATAGCTTCAGTCTATCGGAAGTCCGACGTCCTTCCATATACCCGCGCACATTATTCATCCTGTCATTTTTTTCTTCCATTTTTTTTCTTGCATCGTGATTCCGGGATCTCAAATTTCGTCGATGGGTCACGGAGACGGGTTCTCTTGTCCACGTGGCTCGCGTCATTCATTGTGTTAATATGAGCCGAAAACAAAGGGGTGAGAAAAAAGGAAAGGTTTATCTAATCGTAGCCACATATGTTGATTATAGTATTCGGTAGTAATCGCCCTGTAATATTATACTTCTATATCATGCATGAAGCGAGAAAAAATTATAATATAGATATAAATGCGAGTGCGAAGTAAACGAATCGCGTAGTTATTTATAGGAAATTAATCCTTGACTTGACTTGACTCGGGGAATCCCTGTGTTGAATTTTCTCAGCTTCTTAACTCAGTGCAGGAGGAGACAAAGAGAGAAATTAGTGAATTCCTCACACATACCTAGAGCTCCGAAAATCTGGAATAAAAAATGCATCGAAAATTGTGTAGGTATATATTTGACGATGAAAATTCTTCGGGGTGATTTTAACATCGAGTGGATCTAAACGAGTGATTAGTTCTGAAACAAACCAGGTATGAGTATTGCCCAATCGTATTCAAAGCTTAAATTTATATTTAAATAAATTTAAATTTAGTTTCGTTCCAAAATAGATTTCCCTCTACTTCTGCCGCGGGCAAAATCTTCCAGAGTTGGCCACGGTCCTTCAAAAAATAATATCTTTCTGGTACACGTATGAAAATTAATTATCGACGATGAAATTATATTAAGGAGACGATTATCCTTTTCCAAAAAGTTTCGTTTTACCTCTGTATAATTATACCTCTATCCATAAGTCGTATGGGTATTGCTCAACGCTTTTGTCGTCCGGTTAGGTGCCTGAGCAGGAACTTTCGCTTTCAAAAACTCTCAACCGTTTGTAAGACTTTCTTCGGACACGCTAGTCGGCTATTTTTAACGGTTAACTAAACCATTAACGCGCTAATCCGGTCCGAGAAATTCTATCGTATCCTCTTTTTCACGCGAGGTAAATAGACTAGTGTAATCGATTCTGTACGTCGTGCGATCGAATCCCGAATGTACTTATTATTGAACAATAAAGCAGTCTTCTCATTGATCAATCGACGAAATTTCTCTTCCGGTCCTTTTATCAGATAAATTAACGGAGCCGGGTTGAAGTTCCCAATTTTAAAGACCCGAACTCTAAAACTTCCAAATTTCCCGAAACTCCATGAACCATTTCTTGTTTTCATATCCTAAGATCGAAGAGATGTTCAAAGGCGAATCTGGGTCTGTAATAATTCTCGTTTTTCCGTAATTAGATGAGGAGATGTTGGGCTCTGTGGTATACAGAATCAGGTACGTATACGTGCCGAATCGTGTATCGTGGCAGTAACGATTATTTACAGTCAATGAAGCGGAGTTAACATTCGGACATCCTGTGCGTACAGTGAAATATACTATATATATAATCCCCACGGACATTTCGTGTGTATATCCACGTATATGAGAATAAACACGCAGGTGCTCACATCCGGTATTCATATGCCCGTATATCCACATGTGATTAACATAACAGCGTAGAATTTCGATCTCCAAAAGTTTTGTTCATTTTTAAATCTAGCTACCAAAAATTTTCTAAATTTCACCCTGATAATCAAACGAAAATTTCTCGACCCCTAGCTGCTCGACTACAGATGACAACGCGTAAACAATACCGTAGACGAAATGGAAAGTACTGCTCACCGTTTCTTCCGTTACAATTGAAAGTAGCTCTGCAGCAGTAGCACCGAGGCGATGGTGTACGGACAACACTTTACCAAGATATCTATAACGCTGGTATGGGTTTGTAAAACCAGGTCTATGCCACGTGGTAAGCTAGTAGGATAATAGCGTGAATGAAATTGTCGCACGTTCTCGTTCACCTGTGCCAATTCTGCAAAATTCGGAAGACTTATGCTCGATTAATGGAATATCAGAGAGTCGAGAATTATTTCAGCCGGTCTGATCTTCGTCCGAAAATAACGATTTCCTTGTGGCTTCGATATCGATAGGAGGAAAGTTTGCTGTGGTTTAGGATCGATCATATGTGTGCGTGTACTTTGTGAGGAGAGTTGAGGGTTCACCGCTCCGTAAGAGCGTCCAAAAGCTTGAGCAGCTACCGCGAAGTGACCGATCCGTTAAATTGGCGGATATGACTGAAGAACGGCCATTTCCGGCTAAGGTGAAGGCCTGTTGGCTCGATATAGGTACGTGAGAGTTCGTTCGTTCACGACGAAGAGAGAGCAAAACTGAGGTCATGTATATGCATGAGTGTATACTTACGTTTCTGTGTAGGTATGTTTATGTAAAAGATCGCGTTTTCGGAAGTGGAATGATGAAGGGGAAAAAAAAGGAAACAAGGAAAGAACACGCTTTCCACGAGCTATTAAATTGCATAAAGTGTCATGAGGTAATCGCAGGTTCGAAAAGGGAAAGAAAGAAACGAAATAATCACCTAATTGGGCAGAATTTATTCAAAGTCTTTAAAGACACATCCAGGTAGGTGAAATTGCATTTCGGAGTTACACCTGCCTCGGCGAATGTAGTGCCGTTTAAATGAGCCCCTCTTTTTCGTCCGGGAATCGATTTCTGCCATTCGGGTATTAATTTGCCCAGCGAATAGGATCCGGCGACCTGTCTCAGCTCTTACGATCTCCTCTGATCGTCTTAGGGTCAGAATTCACAGGCTCGAATAGAGCGAAGACAAAACAAATTTATTTAACAGTAGATATCACATACAGACGTATATACATGCGGTGTATAAATATATATTCAAACACATGCGAGTATATAAGGTATAACGTGTGCGTTGCAGACGAAAAATTCGACCTTCGAATAATATTAAGCTCCAGATCGTGTATATCATTATCACACACCGCAGTGGAAAGTACATATACGTATATACTCATCCTAATTTCCTGAATACTTCGCTTTATTCAATAAGAAGCAATCACTGTCTCGGAATAAAGTGTACCTAGACGAGCAAAGGATTCGTCGAGAACGTGGGAATCGCCTGGTTTACAAACTGCAGTGCGTAAAGGTGCTCACGCTGCTTCTATACGTATATCTCTTCGCCTTTCCGCAATCTCTCGGTATTTATACTCGTATATACTACACGTGTGTAGCTATATTTGTAACTATCCTACCTACCTACCTACCTACCTACCTACCTACCTGCAGCGATTACTTCGCCCCGCGGCTCGCGTGTAAGATATGTTTTCTGCTGTGTTATACATGTGTGTAGCTTACGGACGATTAACTCAAAGAATTTCATCATTTATATACCTACTTCCCTCGTAGATATACCGAACTATATTCCGCTTTGATACTCGAGGCTATGTATGTCTTGAGCCTAAGGATGGAAAATCGCCGCAAACTTTTCTTCAAATTGATTTATTGACGTTTCTATCTCAGTCAATTCTAGTTAGAGTCAAGAATATAAGAAACCGACTCGTTATCTCTAAACGATACACGATTGCGTTAGCCTCGCATGATCGTATCGCTGAGATAAACCAAAACTAGTCTATTATTGGTTATCGGAGTAAACCGAGGTCTAAATTTTCTAACGAACTGCCGAGGCACTTGTTTTTCCTCAACGAATTCGTTTTACTTTCTATCGAGGCGTTTAGTTCTTCCGTTTTCCATTCTTTGAGCTAATTTCATCGCCAAATTTTCGCCTCGTTTTTCATCCTCGCGGTTGAATAGCGATCGGACGCGTCTTTCTTCTTCTTCGTAAGTCGATAGTGGCTGGATATTCGCCTGTATCGTCTCGACCTCAACGAAGGCTAGATAACAGGTATAATGTAATATAACATAATGACGAATTCGCCTCACGTAAATATTTTTAGAACGCGGAACAGGGAAACGATATATAGCGAAGGTTACACGCGAGCGTAGGACATTGAACGTAATAATTCCTGTAACCTTAGACGACCCGTTTGGGGAACAGCCATTGTTTCGATTAGCATAATTCAGGCTTACCTGCAAGCCTTTATCTCGCTCATACCTACTTACCTGCGTATATACGTGTCCAACGAATACACTCAGATTTACTTTAACTCCGCATCGATATCCACAGACAGGAATTATTTCTAAGAATATTTTCAAGGCTGAAGAGAATCCGTAAGTATGGAAGTATCGCCTTTGTAGTTACCTGAAATGATTCCAAATTTTTCCAGCTCAAAAATAGGAGAGCTTTTTCGACAATGATCGTACGAGAAGCGTCAGAATACGGTTTAACGTGTTTGTATGCTGTAAAGTGACGATGATTAAACTTTAAGCCATAACTTGGACCCCTGCCTTATTATACCTATGGTGTAACCAACTCTCCTGTAAACGTATCCATTAAATTGCATACACACGTTCGAATCACGAAACGATTCAAAGCGGCAAACGCCTACTCCGTCTCGACGAGTATTTCGTTTTGAGAATGCTAACTAAGAAGCAGTATAGGTACGACGACGAGTATAAGGTAGAATACCTATACGCGTATGTCGGAATAATTGAATATACGTATAGACGTGTTGGTTTAATTTCGTGTAATTGTTTCGATCGAAACTTGAATTTTTCGTCAGATTATTTCAAATCCAAATTATTGCTCGGGCATCGACATGTCCGGAGCGATTTTGTATTATTATTTTGAAAAACTTGAAGAACTTGCACGCGGTTATATACCATTATATCTCGGAGCTCATTGTAACGAGTTTTGTAACGCGTTTATCGCCGTGTAGAATATTAAGCCAGATTACGTATGCGTCGAGTTTTACTTAGTACGTAAGTACGTATACCTACATACTTGTATCCACAAACGCCGTTTATATATTACTTATACTACGAAAAACTTTCTACGTTCAGACATCAACGTAGGTGACACAACTTTCACAGCTATCTCCTTTGCGGATCGGAGTATAATATCGCGAGTACAATATCAAATTTTCAAAAGTCCGTATAATTCAGGTGGGCAGAAATTTCAAAAATCCGTATAATTCAGGTGGGCAGAATTTTATCTATACAGTTTTTTCTCTCATATACAATTCACAGACCGATAATTCACGGTTCAGGATATCAAGTCCTATTTTTATGTGTATCGTTGTTTGCCGAAAAATGAAAGGTACAGGAGAGATCTTTGATATTTTTTCGGCACACCAATATGCACACTGCGTTTGTATTAGATTATCAATTCAAGTTGAATTAGCTTTTCAGAGTTACTCTGCCAGGCGGAGATGTTTGGGCACTAATATATTAGAAGCTTTCGGGGAATCACCTGTGACGTAAGCTTGGCAAGTACCGACTCGTGGACGAGTGTTTCTCTATAAAAAATTGAATAGAAAAAACAAGACACCGGTTTTGATATTCTATGAATCTATACGTATGAATAAAATTGTATATCTATAAAAACGATTTAAGAAAAAAAGTCAACTTCTCACGCATCGTGCGGCATTTACCTATACGCTAGGTTATAATATTCAATTATCGGCATAAAAAGATGCCGTTTTTAAAACCTTTTCGAGATCACATCGACCCGAGATTATATTCTCTCAGTTTTCGCCTGTTCTCTCATTATATATTCCATATAGCCGCAAAGTGATTACCACTAGCTGCGGTTTTAAGTCTGACGAAGTTTTAAAAAAAATTATATACATAGGTATGTATATATATAGCGAAACAGCGGTTGAACCTTGCGCTCTCGAATAAATCGTTCACTTTACAAATGTCTGTGTATACGTGTGGTATAGTGCGTTAATCTCATTTGTCGTGTAAACGGAGTCATGTGGGCGCTAAAGGGAAATAAAAACTAAAAAATAACAGTATGAACGTTGCCAGTCGTACCTATAGATTTTTCGGAGAAACGCCTAACTCAGCATCATCAAATTTGGAAATCGAATCATCTGTCGCTTACTGTAAGTATGCAGATGAGAATAGAGTAAAATTTCATGGAAAATTATTACGTCCCGGTTGTTTTTCAACATCTCAAGTTAAAAATCTTTATTTTCTAATCGTAAAAGCGGGTAATAAAATAGTCGCTTAATGTGATAGCGTAGAATACGATACGTTATACTGAAGTAAGAAACACGTTTGTGTACGGAAAGAAAAATTTAGAGCTCATATAATTATCGCGACTGAATGGCGCCAGCGGTGCTTATGACTGATGCATTATGGTTCATCAGCTTTAGTTTATACGGATAGTCGACTGTTCTCTATTTTTATTATTCAAAACTTAGGTATAAGTTCTGGCCATCGATTTTATGTGGAAATGAAAAGTTATGAAAAGAATGGATAAGACACCGGCAAGCTGGACCAATTTCTTCGTCTCTTTATGCCCTGACGAGATTTTAAAAATAATGAAAAAGTAATAATAAATTCACGGTGTGAAAATCGCGTTTTTGAATGAATTTTTTTCAGCTTGAATAACAATCGTCTGTTCGTAATTCCTGCGAGTGTCGCTATCTGTCGTCAGCAGTTGTAATGATCGGGATCTTTCTCGAAAATTTCTCGCCGGTTAACTTACCATCTTTACAAAGAGAAGAAGAAGAAGAAGAAAAACAAAGAAAAACGAGGAGGAAGCAGAGGAGAGAAGGAAAGGTATAAAAATAAAAATGACGCTATTTTTAAACCAAATATTTGCCGAGCACCGCGTCTATACCGAAAAGTTGAAAATTTAGTGATTCGTTTCATTTCCAACGATGTGACACCTCGGAATTTTTTCAATCTTGATTGAATTGCAGATAATTTAACTTTGCAATTGAGATTTTTATTGTTCAAAAAAATAATCAGTATGCGTCGTATCGAATCAAAAAACATCAACTCTCCTTCTCGTCATTCAGTTTGGTGAAAATATTTGTTCGATTCATTAGAAATTTCACTTTCATATTATATCACATAGATTCGTATATAAGTGTGTATCGTATCATCGCAGTGATATTTTTCGGTGAGCAAACAAGCACTTGTATTATCATCAAGCCTTCGCGCTCCCCTCACATATGTGTATGTCGTAACAAGTAAAAGATTGGCTATCGTATCGTACACACAGTTTTGAAAACATCGTTCTTTCATGACGTAGGTGGGAATATATTCATCCTGAACACATCGGGTCATGCATTGATTAGCCACAAGGCCAATTCACACAAGCAACCTGTGACTCCAGTGGATCAAACTCGGCGAAAGGAACAGCATCAGTCACGATGGCTCTTCTTGCTAAAATCGCGAGATGTGAGGTAGGCAGCAGATTATTCAGAAATATTTCTCCATTACAAACAGCCGAGTATTATTATTCATTAATGAGCATAGTATAGGGTCATTGCCACCGTGCAGGTGAAAGTTAGTCGTAATCAACTGAATTAATAAACGCATACGCGTATACATGCGTACATCTCGTTCGTAGTCGTAGTTAACAAGACTCAGATTTGAACGGTAGTTCAGATTGCGTTAGTCGAACAGATTTCGAAAGTAATAAAGATCATTATTTTTCACTAAAGTTCAAGGATTTCGATGGACAGATTCCTCAGATGTAACACCCACGTTTAGACGGACGGTCAGCTGATCGTCATTTTACGCGGCTTTTTTTCTCCTCAAACACCGCGTTGTCGGTCTCTTTAAAAAATCAGATTTCTGTACGAAAGACTCAATATTCTTGAGCTATTATTTCATTTTGAATGATCTAACTGCAGTATCTACGGTATTATGTAACTTTACCTCACTTAGACATGGGCGAAGTTACTCAATTCTATTGGAGCGATAGGGTGATAGCATTGAAGATGTTCGGGCTGTCAGATCTCTTATCGTTGACAAAAATAAACTAGAAGTCAAGGTGAAGTTGTGAGCGATCACGAATTGAATAGTATTTTTCATTTCTTCATTGTTTGTCGTCTTATCGTTGTTCTAAAGTATAGGAATTCGAAGGAGTCTCGTTGATAGGAATCGCTCGATCATAAGAGCGTTTTGTATACTTTGACGAAATTGAGATTCCCGGAATATTAAAATCGGAACGATTTTATTTTCAGCTGAATTACAGCACGAGGTTTTACAGCTCTACAGGTTCACTCGCTCCGGCTGTTAAAATGTACGTGGATGGTAAATTCACAGGTAAGAATTACCGCGGTAATTAGATTGCCGCTAATTTCGCCAAGATCGTTTATACGAACCGTGCGAATACCTATACTCACTTCTTCTTGGAGTAACAATTAACGATTTTGAAACCAGTATTATACTCGAGTCACGTCATTCGTTCATAATAATCTTAACGTTCGTTCAGAGATTAAAGAAATTTATATCGCTTGTTATTGCCCCAACATTATCTCTCTCAACAAACTCAGGTTACGTATACAACGAGTTCTGAATCGGCACAAAATTCTTTATAATCATGGGCAGAGAAGAAAAACCGAGAAACATATTACATGGCTGTTGATCAACGCCTGGATAAAATTGATGAACAATATTATTTCATGTTTATGATTAATGATTATCAATTGGCTCGAGACTATGAACTCATCCCACATCCCTTTTACGTCCTCAATTGGAAGTTAAGATCGTTTATTGAATCTGTACACATTTGCCAGATTCGAAGACCTCGGAGTTTACGGATGTCCACAATCCAGCAACG
Source organism: Rhogogaster chlorosoma (assembly GCA_944452935.1). NCBI lineage: Eukaryota > Metazoa > Arthropoda > Insecta > Hymenoptera > Tenthredinidae > Rhogogaster > Rhogogaster chlorosoma. The sequence goes on from OX101797.1 coordinate 29,894,908, forward strand.
AACCAGGTTATTTCGAGAACACCAAAATCCACGAAAGCCGAAATGGAGAACGCTGTGGAGTCCGCAAAATCTGCATACGAAAAATGGCGATGGAGTAGCATTTTAACTCGTCAGCAATTGATGCTCAAGTACCAAGCTCTCATCAGGGCGAACATGGTAGTTATACCTTGCGATAAAACTGTTCATTTTCCTCGAAAATAAGAAGTGAATAAATCTTACCCACCTAATCAATAATCGCTGTAAATTAATGGAAGTAAAATTGGCAGAAAACAATCGCCGAAAACATCGTGAAAGAAAATGGAAAGACTATGGTCGACGCTGAGGGCGACGTGCTGCGAGGCCTTCGTGAGTAGAAATCATTTTTTCTTTCTCTTGCAGCTCAAAATTTCTGCATCTATAATTTCGGGGGTTAATCAGGGGACGAAAGAAACGTCGAATTCAGTTTATCCCGATTTTCAGAGGTCGTCGAGAACTGCGCGGGAATACCGTCTCTTTTGCTGGGTGAAAGCATGCATGGTATAGCCACAGACATGGACACAATTTCCTACCGTATCCCGTTGGGTATCACTGCAACGATTTGTCCGTTTAACTTTCCCGCGATGATCCCTCTATGGTCATTTCCTCTTTCTGTCGCCTGCGGTAACGCCGTGATAATGAAACCCTCGGAGAGAGTACCCGGGGCTGCGATGATTCTTGCCGAATTATTCGCTGAAGCTGGAGCACCGCCGGGTATCCTGAACATTATTCACGGGCAGCATCAGGCCGTAGATTTTATCTGCGAACATCCTGACATCAAAGCCATTTCTTTCGTTGGATCAGACCAGGCCGTGAGTACACAGAATATCTATTGCCGAATTTAAAACAGCCGAAAACAATCCTTTCTGCACGATTTATCATGCTGCATGAATCGCCGGGTGCAGGGATGCAGCAAGGGCCGGAATATTACCAAAATTCATAAACTTACTTCGGACATTCTCAATTGATAAATTTAGCAATTTTTGTGAGATAAAATGAATTGCTTCTCGCATCACTAAAAGAGAGAATACGGGGCTGATGATCTATCCGAGATGTTATGTTAAGTAAAGTTAATTTTCATTTTAGGGCAAGTACATTTACAAGCAGGGTTCTGCGAACGGTAAGCGTGTGCAGTGTAATCTCGCTGCAAAAAATCATTGCGTCGTTATGCCGGACGCTAACAAAAATAAAACGATAAGTCAAATAACGGGCGCAGCTTTCGGGGCTGCAGGTCAACGCTGTATGGCGTTATCGACTGCAATATTTGTGGGAAAATCCCAGGACTGGATTCCCGATATAGTGAAAGCGGCGAAGGGCCTAAGAGTCAATGCCGGACACGTACCCGGGGCAGATCTAGGCCCGGTGATATCGCCTCAGAGCAAACAGCGGATAATCGAGCTCGTAGAATCCGGCGTGAAAGAAGGAGCCTCGGTCCTCCTTGATGGCCGAGGCGTCCAGGTGCCAGGATTCGAAAACGGAAATTTCGTGGGACCAACAGTTGTGGCAGGAGTTCGTCCAGGCATGCGTTGCTACACGGAAGAAATATTCGGCCCTGTCCTGCTCTGCATAAACGCTGAAACTCTCGACGAAGCAATTGACATCATAAATTCAAATCCCTACGGCAATGGAACGGCAATATTTACAACGAATGGAGCCACAGCGAGAAGCTTTACGCATCGCGTTGACGTTGGACAAGTTGGTGTCAATGTACCGATCCCAGTACCTCTTCCGATGTTCAGTTTCACCGGCAACAGGGGTTCGTTCCTTGGAGACAATCATTTCTATGGAAAATACGTGAGTAATCGAGTGCCTTTTGATATTTATTTTTTTATCGGAAAAGTATACGGTGCATGATGGAATGGGGATGAAAAAGTCGAATCAGAAGGCTTGGGCATTTCTTTTCCGATTTATGAATTTATTTTTACTCTGATTTCCATCGATTCTTTGAAATTTTGGACAGAGCATTGAATCTCCGATGATTTTCACAGGGAATTAACTTCCACACGCAAACAAAGACGGTCACGCAGCTTTGGCCTTCTGCAGATGCGACTCACGTCTCGTCTGCTACTGCCATGCCCACGATGCAGTAAAGCGAGGATAATAAGTAAGAATAAAAATGAGAGGCGACTTTGGATCGAAGGCTGATACTGTCGGGTACCGAATTTCTTCTTGTTGTATACGGGGGAACTGATTTACATTTATTTTAGTATGTATAGGCACTTGGTACCAAGTCGAACGAAAGGTAGCTCCCAGCTGGCCTAAGCCTGGTATTAAATCGATTGGGTATAATTGTTTCGCAAACGTTGAAGGAGAAGCGAGTATTTCCGGCAGGAGATCTGATGGTCTTTATAAAATGCAAATTGTCTATTTGATTAATTCACGGCCGTATGTACATGTATACCAAAGATAACGTGCGTAGGGTGTCTATAACTCAGTCCTTTCCACGCCATACATGATGAAGTCTTCCACTAAGGATACGTTATAGAATTAAATCTACACGAGCCTGGAATTGCCATAAATTTACTTCATACTTTACAGAGCCTGTTATATATTTTTGTTATCAATAAACTTGTTGGAATGATAAAACTGGGAAATGTGTCCGATGGTTTGTCCTCGTCTATTCTTCGTTTGTTCATTTTATTTTGAACATTGATCTGGTTTAGTTTAGGAATTTTTGATTTGTTCGGTGTTTTTCGTTAACCTTTAATTCATCGTGTTATAAATTGATAGGGGTAAATAGGTGAGTCTGATACGCAGGCGCGTTCGATTCCTCCCTTGAGATTGCGAGTCTGCGCATTTTGTTAGGAAATATTCTCAGGCGAGGTTCTGCCTGTCCCGGAGAATCACGTTATATCAGCTACGTACCAAATAGTCGTAGAAGAAAAATTTGTGAGAGAAGGACGAGGCGAGTATCACCAGTCAACTCGAAGACATATCGTAAGTTTGTTTTGCACAGTTTTAGACGAAATTCTAAGGAGACTTTGGAATAGTTCAACTGCTGCCCCTAAGCCTATCAGTCATTGCTGTCAACGTACTATAACCGAAGAGCCTTTGCTGCATTGAGTAGCCGAAGAAAATCGTAAGAATTACTCCTTTCATTTCAATTTACTTCCATTTACTAAATCGATTCGGAAAGATACTCGGACAGGAATAGACGTGCCAATTTTTATAAGCCGCTGTCGAACCCCCTTCCCTTATTGACGGAAGAGCTTACAGTTGATTCCTTCCTATTTTTCAAATGTCAAAATCGATAGGATCCTAAATCCCCTTCGAAACCTTCATGCCAGTTTAAAGTCATTCGAAACAACTTAATGACCCCGTCAATATATCGATGTCTCGCTATACGTATCTGTCTTGCATTTTGCCCGATATCTAAGTGCAATTGCGTTTCGTGCCCGAATTCCGCGGATGAAATTTTTATTGCGCAGTGTCGCCTCGGTAGCAGAATTGTTGAGCAATTTTAAAACGCGATCTAACTTATTCAAGTCCTGCGATAATTACTTCAGTATAGAAATAAAAATGAAATTTGGCTAAGTTTAAATTTCGCGTATAAAAGAAGAAACGAATGAAATTGTTGCAACCAATTGTGAGAAATTCTTTTTTTTGACGACTCTGTCATATGTCCGGCATATCTGACGCCATGATCTCTCGTGCTCGTATAGAGTTCTGATAAAAATTGATGAAAATAAAAGAAAATTTCGTGCGAGCGAAAGTACGATCATTATATAATTTCTATCGAGCTTTTTCGCGTGACTTTGATAAGCATCGGGCGTTATTCGTCCGTCATAAAGCAGCGGGTGTAAAGAGGAAATAAACGTGTCAACTCCGGATCACAGGGGAGTATTTTGCTGACACCCGGGAATTCGTTCGAGCTACTATGAATTGCAGATTTTCATCTGACGCGTCTACGATGTAGATTAGCAATTGCCTCCGCCTAGATTGGGGCGCATTGATTCCATACATTACAAATTCTCCCCAGGTCGAAGATGTACAAAACGGTACGAAAGGGCGACGCGTCTCTTCAGTACACCATACTACCACAAACTGATCAATTCAATGCCACCGGGTTTCCACCTGCGTCTAGTAAAGCCAGACCAAGAGCCCTCAAGTTCACAATGGCTTTGGTAGTCCTCTTGATAATCCTGTCCTGCATCGCGACTCCGTTTCTCATCAATCAGAAGGACCACAACCTGTTTGCAAGCACCATGCTTAGTATGGGGAGAGTGGATCACAGTATTTACAAGAACGCAACGAAGGCTAATTCGAAGAACCCTGTGGTGGAGAAAGAGCCTGAAGTTGAGCATGGGAAGTTGAGGGTTGAAGAAGTCGAGAGGCGGGATGAAGCAGAGACGACTTCGTCGATGCCTGAGAATCACCTGGTCAAAAATCTCCCGCTAACTTCGATACCGACAACAATATCTTCTAGCTCAGCTCCTGCTACAACATCGGTGATAAACCAGCAGCAGACTTCGACAGCGTCTTCGACCATCTCTAGATCATCGACGACGCAATCATTAACGAAACTGTCCACCGATATACCGAGGAAGCTACCCAGAGTCACTCTGAAGCTTCGGGAGAACGAGACCATACCGCAAATGTACATGAAAGCTGGAATCGCGTCGTACAAAAAGGGGAACATCACCACAAGCGTATTGGCGCATGGCTTAAGCCTCGAAGGACTCATCTTCAAGACGCCGGAGGGTACGATTAAGCCCTGGCCACAAAAATGGCCGTTTGCTGATCCGTCGTCTTATTTCCAGTGGAAGGTAGGTCTTTCTGCGGACTATGCCATTCTCTACTATTTTCTATATCAGAAATGAATCGTTTGTAGGCGAGGGTCTGTACGATATCGATAGTATTTGAATTTCGGTTTGATATTTCTCTGGTCCTGAGACGAGCGAGGGCATGGGTGTGAGATAGAAGACTATGCGGGTCCGTTGATCGAGTAGTTTACTTAGAAAATGGAATTCGAATAGCCTAATTGAACTCACTTACCTAGGTTAGTATATTGATCACGTTGCGGCAGAGAAAAGCATAGCAAGTCACGGCTCGGTCGATAGTACATACCTGAAATTGGAATCGCTGTCTCTGTGTACCATGCACGTACCTATAGACCGGTCGAATCCACCGAATATCAAATTGTATCGTGAGGTCGAAATGAGGACGGGCTGGAGTAAATTTCCTTAATTTCAGGGTATCAGACAAGTTCCCAGGATGGTGACCTTCGTCCTTGCTGGACTACTAGCCTTGGCTACGATCAGCGTTATCCTTCTTACCTATATTCAATGGAGGGCGTCGAGACGCCAGAGAGGAAACGTTGAGGTGCACGAAAACGAGAGTCAGGAAGAAGACGAATCGACGCTTTTGGGTCCGGAGAATTCCGAGGCCGTAGAAAAGGAGTAGAATGAAGTTTGGTTAGGTTTAATTCACTTATTTTTACGACACACCCGTTAGAGTTAGGTCTTCCACGCGCCTTGTAAGGCTCTTCGCAACAAAAGATACGTTTCGTTTTATTTCGATGAATTCTCCTATAACCGAAGACACTGCAGCAGATTCAAGCCTTTCGTCGAACGGAGATATGTAAATCACTGCTTTAAAATAAGCGAGAAATAAATTAATCTATAGGAAAACGGTTATCTATGCTCAACTGTTTTTTTATATACGTGTAATTATTATATAGGACATTGTCCAGCTTATTAAAAAGCTAAAATTTCTCGAGCGACTCTGGCTATCAACTTTAATACTAATAATTATTCGGATAGGATCTTGTCCCCTCGTTTAATACGCGTCGGGAAATATAATTAACAATCTAACTGAGTAAAGAATGGAAATAAACAAAAAGATAAATAATTGAAGAATATACACTGGGGAGACACTGCTTTAGGCCTTAGCTTTTCATTTTTTCTTCCATACGATAAATTTTCCCGGTTGACAAAAATCTCGGATTTTGCATTACTTGAAAATTGTTAAACCTCGTCATAAGTTTCGAGTTTGAAGGAGATCAAAAACGAAAGAGATAAGGACCGAAATAGTGTCGCCCTGATAAAACAGCGCCGGGTAACGATACAATCTTAAAATCTAAGATCTAACTTATATATAGTGTGAAATTATATCCAAATTTTAATAAGAATCGATCAGATTTGGTTGTTTCTTGTCGGTAGTTTTTTTTTTTTTTTTTTTTTCTATTATTAGCAGTAGTTTCAGCTCACTATGAATGTCAGAGGGATTAGTTTAAGTCGATCCGTTCAGTTGTATTATTGCTTGGGACGCGGTGAATTATCCTTAGCAGAAGAAAATTTTCCGTAAATGATAGAATAACGATTGAATTTTATTGTTAAACGATAAAAGTTGCCTAGAGAAAATCAGTGGAAATTTTCTTCTGTTCATAACCCGAACTGGTCTGGTCTGACTTATACAAGAGCGCAGGAGTTTCACTGACATAGGTATGTTTCGCTATTCTTGACGTTCTCTGATCGTATAATTAAACTTTTCTGGACTTTGGATGAAAAAGAAAGACTCTACTATGTACACGTACGCGCGGTAATATAAAAGTTTGAACAAATCTGCGGTTAAATTAAGAGAAGTTATAAACTGTGTGTAAAAATTGGTGGAATTATAATAGCAATGATAATCATACGCCGTCAGACTAGAACGGGTTATGCGGTCATTCACCTGACTTTGTATCATACATTATAGTGTAAATTTTCGTACAAAATAATGTTCGATGCGTTTCTCAGAGCGTACGATATAGCAAACAAAACGCAAAATAAGAAAAAAAAAAAAAAAATCAAAAAAAAGACAAAAAAAAAAAAAAATTAAAAAATAAAACTACGATGAAAAAAATGAAAATGAAGAAAGAATACGGTTATAGTTTCTATTTTGAATATTATATTTTTTTAACTTGATTAATTTTTGACTTCCAAGTATAATTAACAAAATGACGAACAAATTATTGTATATATCCCGAGGCAAGGCGGCTTAACAGAGGTTCCAATTCGCTCGAATCCGGTTTACAAGGTTTTTATTTCTCGTTATGAAAAATAACACAAAATAAGTTACAAAAGTACCTAGTGGATTTTTAGCTCGAAGAATATCGGGCGCTATAGCATCACCGCATTTGCACCTAGAAATGAAGTTGATGAGAAAAAAGGAAACGAAAAAAAAAAAAACGACTGAATTGCTGTTGTATTTGTTAATGTACGCGCATATGTGTAGAATGTTCTCCTATCAACAAGTACAAGCGTTATTAAATATTGAAAATAAATGTAAAAAAAAGTAAAAAAAAAAAAATTATCTTTATTGCAAGCTCTCTATTTTCTAATATCTCTTCGACGCTGCGTGAATAATAATGTTAATATTAATAATAATGATAATATTGATAAAAAAAAAAAAAAATTAAATAAATTCACATTTTTTACAAATACTAAGATTATTACGTATACATCGCTTACGTCACAATTACATATATGCGATAATCTACTGGCTACTAGCTTGCTGTTTAATAGCACAAATATTAATCATATTTTATTTAATTAATCAATTAGATTCATATACTCTTCTCATTCGGCTATGTTAGGTTCTGAATAGTATTATATACACGGCGTTATGTTGATTATTAAATACATATGTGTATATCGATAAATTTTGACGATTATTAGTAGCGCTAAATCTGCTCCGAATAAAATAAAACCTCTGTTACGTTATCCTGCCATTAGCTAGCTTAGGTAGGCAAAACAATTATTATATGTAAATATAATTGAAATTACGTGTCGTAATATATATATATACCTAAATATATATATATTAATTATAACGTATAGTTATCGATCATGGTGTTTATTATCGAAAATTGAACTGTTAATTATGAAGTTGGATGAAATAGCTCATGACTAGTTAGGGCCTTACTGTGAAAAAAAATCAAATAAAATATTGATAAAATGATTAAATGTATCCTCTCATTCGTCGTCTTCTTCGGGTCTCAGTGTCCAACGAATCTTAAACGAAATCTGTTCCAAAATTCTTAAATATAATTATCCAATAAATTCAAGGACTAATCACCCAATTTATTCATTAATTTTATTTCGGTACATTATATCGTGTTTTAATTTTCATCTAAATTTGAAAGTTCTTGCGTACTTGATCGTGAAACAGGTGGAAGCTTTAAAGCTGATACGGCAAGCTACCGTACCGACAGTTTTAAAGATTTAGATTGTGCTGTGGGATAAACTTGTTCGCATTAAGCCACGATGGCGTTTACGTCGAGTTGAAAAGTGTCTACTGTAGACTCTAGAGTGTAGAACTACCGGCTGAAGAGTGTGAAGTGTAGAGGTCGAAGACACATGCGACTCAGTACGGTTTTGGACACGGGGCCGTCTTCAACCAGACGATTTTACACTTCGTTATCTGTCGCAGTATTATTGTAAGTACGGTTTTGAATTGATTTTTTTCCCTTACAATTTTGGCTGGTCTTTTGCAAAAAATAAAAAATAAAAGAATAATCAAGTTTTTACCAAAATTCTATGAAAAGTAAGAAAATTTACTCACGTTTTTATACATATATAAAATTTATTAGACATTCTTCCCATTCGGTCTGCAGCAGTGAAAAATTACAGGTATAGGCATGTTCTTTATGTAACTGCACTAGGCTTGGAGTATGTATTTGGAATCGAAAAATTTCCATGGAAATTGTGATAAGTTTTACCCTTCTTACGTAAAACCATTCTTTTTCGTCCCAGTTTATGAGTCGAGTGATCAATATATGAAGCGATTATAAAATACATATTTCGTAATCGCGTTGAACCCGTTAGTTCGGAGTGATCGATGTGTATGTGTATGATGTAAAATATGAATAAACAGAAATTTCGTTCACGTATTACGAACTTATCAATCACTAGTTGAAAAAGTGTTGATTGCATGATTTTATCAAAAAAAAAGAAAAGAAACGAATCGTGGCAAATTGCGCGAAATGTATCGCTGACATAATTGACAATTCCGAACGCGTGTGCACATAATCACTCACTGGCAATACTGCGAGACAATGAATAATTAACAACCACTCAGCCGCTGGTTTATTGCTATTTACGTATCTAGTTATAGCGTAGGAGATACTGAGATATGGTTTCGTTAATAGATACATCGACAATTTATTGGGCGATGATTTAGCCGCTTAAAAACGAACCGAGATCAGATTGAAATTTATTAAAGGGGATTTTAAGTAGTGACAGAATTTTTGAACCCATCAGATACCCGGCAATCATTTCTATAATTGAGTCTTATGAATTAATTAATTATGACAATTAAATTACGGCGTTAATTAGGAGTGCGAATAATTTCTGCGGATTTGATCAGCTGTTCAGGAAATTGAGTATTTTTCTCAACTACGCGTATATGTGTAGACGTATGTGCGTGCGGGATCGATACGGTCCTGTCAAAGTGTAGATATGTCTACTATGCTGAATTACATTACACATATACTCGGGTGTGAATACACAGACGTATATATCGTGTGAAGATCTTTTCATACGTTTGATAAGGGAAGCCAAAATTCGGCGGGAAGCCAATCACACGCCTGTTGTTTCTATTGCGTCAAGCAATGTAATGAAATGATTATTGTGGGTCATCGTGTGTCGAAATCGTTCAATGGTGTTCATTATTCCCTCTGATTTGATACAACGAACGTGTTATAGCCAAAGTCGTAGGAAAGAGGAAATCGCGTGAGATTTATTCACGTCGTCATAACTCAGATTCAAGTATCTCGTTGCTCAACACTAGGTGATGCTGTTTTTACATTCTGTTGTTTTTCCACACAATTTTCCGTCTATCGTTGACAAGATGTTATCTCTTTTCCCTGGGGTAAATAGGAAAGCAGATATCTCCGAACTAGACGAAAGAAAGGTAATAAAACAGGTATAGCAGTCTGGAATACACACAATCTTCAAGACCGTGGTCTTGCAATCTTATTTGCATTGATAATCATAAAAGTGTTGTATCATATTGTTAGAACAAGTCACCGAGAGGCTAGTTCCAGGTTTCATTATAATCCGTAAATGTACATACGCAATAAGCATTTCCTAACGATCCCACACATATATGTTTCCCATTGCGAGTATAGATTATAGTTGTCATAATATCCGTTTTGCGAAAACAGTTGGGTAAGTAGGCCTGTACGTCTTTCATGATTCGGATGACGTGGAAAATTCGAATTAGTATGTCAAAAGGATGAAATTAAATATATCAGATTCCCACGTAACTGCATATTAGCTCCGTTACGTTTTATGAATCGTAGAAAAGTATCATCGAGAAGAATCATGGTTGAAAGTGATTGACGAATTTGGGTGTTCGCATTGAATCCATCTGCCGAATTACAGCGTGCGTTTGTGAACCAGAATCTCTGTTATCTCTAAATCTTATGTTTTCACACTTCATGGCCGATGATGCATAATCACAAAGCGCACTTTGAATCGTCGCATTTCAATTCCGTCGATCGACGCGCAACTTGTCCTTCGACTCTAGAAAAGTTCCAAACTAGACATTTCTGTACACTATAGTTTGTTCGGTCGAGGTGACGATAATTATTTGAAGAAAACGGAAAGAGTCGACTGGTTGGATATGCTGTGTATCTATCTATGCCTTCCTTGTGTAGGCGCTCCTGGGATCATCGGGGTAAATGATTATCTCGTTAAAAAAATGAGACAGTTTGTTACGTAAAAGCCAAGAACTGCTGTACAAACAAAAATATGTTACAAACATACGCTCACTAAATGGTATCGTTCACAGTACAAGAAACTTGGAACTTCTTGTGAAGTGATACTTGTCTCGAAGTCAGGTTCTAAGAGGAAATATCCGTCAAGGAACAAGAATAAGAAGGAGAGCTTCTTATGAGAAAGTGAGAGGATGTTGTACGACTGATCATAAGTTGTATGAGGAAACAGCAGCTGATTGTGGCTTGAGAATTGAACGGGAAATCGAATTTCCAGAAGAAAGGGGAAAAGAGAATTACTGGAATTATGAATCGAATAAAACTAGTTGTATGTAACTAACGAGTTGGATTTTTGCTATATGATAAATACTTCGCGTTTCCTGAACTGTCAGCTCAAAGGATAGAATGCTTTCTGTATTTCCGTAAGCTCCTAATACTTTACGTAAAATTCGCGGGTCATGAACTATCGACTTCGATAAAGGTATATGTATGTACTTTGAACTTGAAAGTCTTTGGAAATAAATTCAAGCACTTGTGCCAATGGACGATCACTGAAAGCAGTTATTAAAAATGATTGTCACTTGTCATTTAATTTATCTGTCAGTTATTATTACAGAATGGCAATGTACTGAGACATTTATAGATGCAAAGTAATCAGCAAAGCCTCAATCATTCACCGTTAACAATGCGGAAAACAGGTTTCTGCGATGCCATATATTATAATAACCATTGATATCGGTTACGAAGATAAAGTCCTAACTTGTTACGATAAGAATTTATAATCTAGTTTCTAAAATAATTCACGTTTTTTACTCATCTTAGTTTCTCCTGAGAGAGAAAAGCATGGGCAATTTTTTCCCACAAAGATTGAAACCGTTCCGCAGATTTTCATATCCCACAAAAATATTCATTCATTTGAAGCTCTAAATATGCTTCTAACGATAACAACTTACAGACACAATATTACGATAATCCGATTAGGTATTATATTTACGATCAGTACCTATGTTAGAGGTGAATGAATAATTTTTTCCCCTGTTTATGCATAGCATATATAGGACTAAAGTTTCAATCGTATTGTAGTTGTTATCTATTTTGTCTTACTCCGATTCGTAGTTTCGTGTCTGACGTTATTCGAGCGAGCAGAAACGATTCCTGAAGAACAAAATCTGCGAGTTTCGCACAAATTCCTTCTGGCAGAACTCGCCACATTCTGTCAATCGTTTATTAGAAGTAGCAGAAGTCAGACAGACATACTTTGCGAAAATCGAGTCTCATTACCAGCGCGGTTGAGCGGTCTTATCTGCGTTTTATTTCCTGGGAAATTTCGTGGGGAAGAATGTGGTAAGTCAGTGGTTTCTATGGTACGACCATATTCCACTGTAAGCTTGGAGGAAAACCGGTCCTGCTCTGTAACATAGCATTTGCTTAACCCAGATTTTGTATTTGGAGATTGACTCGCCCCTTGCCATCGCCAAGATCAACAATCCTACATCGCAGGTAAAACTTTTAATTAACGATCTCGTAAATGAATAAAATCCTCGCCTTTACCCTGAAAATCGATTATCCACGAAGATAAGAAATTAGTCTATCATCTGGACTTCATGAAGCAGCGATACGATCTAGTTGGCGTTTACTACATGATATAATTAGTTGCAACTACACATAGATAGAAAAAGCGATTAATCGCCACATGATTCATTAGTCATTAATTTCGATCGTGCGTTAGAAGTTTTACAAATTTTGTTAGCTCACGATAATAGATTGGGTAGAAATAATCATGAGACGAACAGTCTGCGCGTGACCATGCGACCTTCGACCTTGTCAATGGAATGATGGATAGACGATCAACTTCTGTTATCAGTGATATTTTTTCTTCCCACTACATTCCAAATTGAAATAAGTCGGGCCATATACCATCGGATGATCGGTACGAGATAAATCGGTGGCACGTGCTGAAAGTATGCCGATCTGAAAATCGTGTATGTATGATTGTCTGACTGCAGAGGGATATTAGAATCCATAGATAAATTTCAATTCGTTTTTTTGTATCACCTATCTATTATTTTTGATAGTAAATTTTCCACTCGCAGTAAGACACGTTTGGAGAAAGAATATAGTAAACAATTTATTTACCAACGTTATCAGATAAGTGGACACGAGATAGTTTCAAGGATCTAGCAAAATTGTTTAGGCTTTAGATAAGAGAGTTTGTGTATCTAGCTTCAATTACAAATGCTTGACTGCTCGATATCGAGTTCTAGATAACGCATTATAATTGCAGATTATCGGCACTCAACTTTTTATCGTATAAATGAATAGGAAATATTCTGATCATTGCATCCTAATGCACGATAACCAGCCTCGTATGATAAATTTTATGTACTAATAATCCTCCAGCTATCATTCTCAAGTACGTCATATAAAAATAGCCATATTTTCACTGACGATGATCGGTCTCTCGAATGTACCTGCTTTTCTTCCCTCAAGTTCTTAAAATTGTTACTTAGCGGTGGAGGAAGAAAGGATGTCGTGGGAGTGACAATTTCGAATTTCTGAATTCCTAAACTATTAGCTCGTTTGGCTGCCAGATGTGTGGTGGAAAATGACCGTTATATAAAAACGGGAAAATTTGGTGGCCTTCCGCTGTCGAATTTTCTTGGAAGGTGGCGTTTTTTCCCCCAGGTCACGGATTAACGAAAACGTGGGATTCCCAGTCAGTTTATTATTCAGATAATATTGATGGCTGACATTGGTGAAGCGTTTTCTCGAAGCAACTAATTCTACATGTATTTGACTCTATTGTTCTGAGGTTGTAAACGATTCTCTCGCAAACTAAGGTGAAAAGAAATTAAAAATGCCTGAGATAGTGTCCTGTATTATAAATGTGTTCGCTGTCTTGAAGTAACATTCTTCCGATTTTCTGTACGACGATGAAACACTGCGATCCGACTCACAAGTTCAACGGCCGCGTATATGTACTTAATTACGTGTTCTCGATTCGGGACTTTTTTTCTAGATCCACTTTCAAATCTTGCATCACAACCATGGTACGCTCCGAAACAGAAACGATCCTTCCTACACCGTCAGCAGTGTTTGATAAATAAAAATCATTTCCGAGCCAAAATCGATATTCCAATTTGTGTAAATTAATTTTGAAAAATTCATTGCCGCGTTAAAATTTGTGGCTGCATCATACTGACAGATACGTGAGGAGCGTGCAGAGGAACTAGCATTGCACGTGAGGAAAACACGGTATAAAAATAGTAGGGCCTTCAGCGGGCCAATTGCTCCAATTTATTTAATAGTTCGTCCACTATTTTAACCAACGATTTATACGTCTGCCACGTAATTACTATTTTCGAGGTTTATTAACTCGTTTTGAAAATGTGCTGATAAAATCAGTGCATTGAATTCATCATCAGATTTTCGTCTCCTGATTAACTCAAGACTCAGATTTTTTTTCAGCCAAGTGCGCGGTGAATTCGGAATCACCATTTTTAGAATACCTACATTTGCAAGTTTGAATCGAATTCAGTAGTTACTCAGAAATGTGTATATTATCCAGCCAGGCAATTGGCGCAGAATCTCGTAAGCGATTTGTTAACACTTCACACGATTTGACAAGTTAAACGCATCTCGATTCTCAACAAGCTATTGTGCAAAATGCGACCTCAGGACCTTGACGAGTGTTCGTATAACGGCTACTTCTACGGCCTTGAAGAATTGCAATAACTATTAGATAGGGTATAATGTTGATAGCGAATATTGATGAAATTATGAAATCAGAGTAGCAATGGATTTACTTATAATTAGAGAAATCGTTGCTTCACCATGATGTACGAGATGCTAGACTAAGTTGCTACTCGCTCTATAGAAAGCATATTCATTCTATTCTAAAAGTTGGCTCAGCGACAAGAAAACTATTCCTATGTCATTCCGTGAGCTGTTCAACGATTCAAGCTACGATATATTATTACTACTATAATTGATATTATTTTTAGTTTTTGTCGCATTTTTTACCGCATTTTTATCCCGATATTCTATACATGCTATTACAGACTCGTGATTCTCAGAGAAAGACCCTTCTTATTTTTAGTGGGCATAGGTTTGGAGATGAAACTGGTTTCATTAGCATATCTTTGTCTCGGGAGACTCCGTCGACCATTTCGACGTCCGTTGAAAATTTTTTATTTCTACAATCGCTACTTTCGAATCAGAGAACGAAACGAGAAACGACGGGATTTTGAGTTCAAAATTTTTAACCGTAGTTGTAAAATTCTCGTAATCAATTTTTTTTAAATTTGCGATAGAAAAGTTGTTACGAAGCTTTCAAGGCAATATTTTCCATAGTCTGGTCGCCTGGGTAAAGTTCAAGTTATGTAATGACTAGCGGTCGCACGAATACGTGCGGATTCTGTAACATATTGTGTGAAGTAAAAGATAGTGGCTTTGTCGTTTCCTTGAGTACCGCTATTTTAACTGAAAGCAAAGTCGTATGAAAATTTCTTCGATTCTGTATCCATTCCATGCGAAGTGGACATTGTTGTACCGAGATAATTACACCATTACGTAATTCAACTAAGACTAGTTTTTTTTCAACTCTGCATAATATTATCGTAACAAAAAATAACGATAATAATAAATTCTGACCCAACTGGATGAACAGTTCAACGAACTCGCTTGAATGTATCTGAGACAGCCCAAGCAGATCCCTCAAATTCGCCGATTTCTATATTATTTTATTGTATTCATAATTCGAGCTGGTTGTCTTTTCTCTTATTTCTAAGGCTCGATTGAAAAACTGATAGATCCGTTATTTTTTCTCGCAGGAAGTTAGCCGCGAATTTGGGCAGGCTGCCTGAAACGAAGAAGCGGTTCCAAGGGGAAACCGTACTCCAGGAGTCAACGTTTGACGCCTAGTTCAAAAGTGACTAGCGAAAATGTACTCGGCTAGAAGAGCAACGAGTGCTCTTTCCAGGCACCGGGTAATCCTCCAGACCTTGAATGTGGCTAAGAACAATTTTGCAACCGATGTCGAATACAAGCCAATCAGAAGTGTCCTCGTGGCAAACAGAGGTACGATATAAAGACATGAGCGACAACGGCGATGATTAGTACTCTCTCTAAAATTATCAAGTTTATTACGCTAAATGAAGCAAATATGTGAAAAAACAAAGTTCACTTTTTCAATAGTGTAAGCGGTCAGATCAGAAGGCGAACTTTGATCGCGTAGCATAATCAGTAGACGCTTACTGCGACATGTCTATGTCATTTTTAAGACAGTGTAAAGGTCGCCGTTTCACTAACGAACCACTATAATGAACGAAGAGATTCAGCTAGCTCAATCTTCGTCAGACTTTGAAAAAGGATTCAGCGAGAAACAGGTCGGACAGATTTATCTTGCAGGATAAGACCGGGTTCTTAACAGATAACTATAAACCCTCTGACAAGTGACATGAGAGCAGAGTTTATTCGAGTCTTTAACTTCGGCCCAAAACAACTTGATGCATAATTGATGGGAATTATTATTAACATTGGCCAGGGTATGGGGTTACCATGCACAATCATGTCAGCTGGCGCATTTATGCAACGCAGTGAAACTAAGCCCACAAACGTAGCTTGATTCCAAGAGAACAAATACTCGCCTTAAGTGGTCTATTTCAGCTATTTATATATTCACGTAGTTAAATGCCTCTAGTGTGATTTGTCATCTTAAAGTCGCGACTATAATGTGTCGAAGAAACTATTCGATGCTATGAAAGCGAGTAGAAGAGAAGGCAGATATTTCTTTCGATTTGATCATGAATCTACGCTACTAGCCGAAGCGATGATATTACGATTCCAATGTTTCTCTTGTCACGAACGTGATCGAGCACGTGCTCTCTGCTTTCAAATTAATTCTATTTCCATCACAATCAGTAAATTGTACGTAGATAAGGTTCACATGTAGTTATCTGCGACGAGATATAGATCAAGTTACGCGTTGCGTATAGTTTGGCCCTGACTCTAGTCATTGCTATCGTTTATCGACCGATACGATTTCTACGATAGTATGCAACTCTGTTATTTGAAAAGACGGAGCAAGGATATCCGACAGCTATTCCCAAACTCATAGATATTCAACTAACCGAGAGATTTCTTCGATCGCAGGTGAAATCGCCATCCGGGTGTTCCGAGCTTGCAATGAACTCGGGATCCGTTCGGTTGCCATTTATTCAGAACAGGACAAAATGCACATGCACCGTCAAAAAGCCGACGAAGGTTACCTGGTGGGTCGCGGACTGCCACCGGTTCAAGCTTACCTAAACATTCCCGAGATTATTCGCGTGGCAAAAGAAAACGATGTCGACGCTATCCACCCTGGCTACGGTTTTCTGTCGGAAAGATCCGACTTTGCGCAAGCCGTGATCGACGCTGGTATCCGGTTCATCGGCCCGAGTCCAAAAGTCGTACAGCAGATGGGTGACAAAGTAAATGAATGAAACTCACGGATATCTAATCTCTATACGGTTCACGTAAAATGAAATCCTTTCCATCAGGTCGCTGCCAGACAAGCTGCTATCGAAGCCGGAGTTCCTATCGTTCCAGGAACCGATGGCCCCGTAACTTCAGCCGATGAAGCTCAAGAATTTTGCATAAAACATGGACTTCCAGTTATATTTAAGGCTGCCTACGGCGGTGGTGGTAGAGGTAAGACTTTCTCCGTTCGAACCATAAATTGATATCAAACATTGTAGAATAATTACCAATTTTTATTCCACGATTACAGGGATGAGGGTAGTTAGACAAATGGAAGAGGTGCGGGAGATGTTCCAGCGCGCATCTTCGGAGGCTGAAGCTGCTTTTGGAAACGGGGCTATGTTCATAGAAAAATTCATCGAGAGACCTCGGCACATAGAAGTACAACTACTGGGTGATCACGGAGGGAACGTCGTTCACTTATATGAGAGAGATTGTTCCGTGCAACGTCGGCATCAGAAGGTAAGAGGGATATTCCTTTCTAGTATAGAATGTTTGAAATTAGAGACAGAGGGAAAGAGCCTAACGAGGCTCATTTCAGGTCGTAGAAATAGCCCCTGCGCCAGCGCTGGATCCAAAGGTTCGCGATAAAATGACAGAGAACGCTGTGAGGCTCGCGAGACATGTGGGATACGCGAATGCAGGAACCGTCGAATTCCTCGTTGATGAATCTGGAAATTTCTACTTCATCGAAGTCAATGCCAGGCTGCAAGTCGAGCATACTGTCACGGAGGAAATCACTGGGTAATTAATAACGAGCTTGATCGATTGACGAATAATCTTCTAATCTTGCTTTTCGTATTTCTAGAATTGACCTCGTCCAGTCGCAAATTCACATCGCTGAGGGTATGACCCTCCGCGAACTCGGTATGACACAGGAGAAAATCCAGCCTCAAGGATTTGCTATTCAGTGTCGAGTGACCACCGAAGATCCGGCGAAGAACTTTCAACCGGACACTGGAAGAATCGAGGTCTTCCGGTCCGGAGAGGGAATGGGAATCCGTTTGGATGGCGCTTCAGCGTTTGCCGGTGCCATCATATCACCCTACTACGACTCCTTGCTAGTAAAGGTGAGAAATACGTTCTGTTGGGTCACAATTTGATTAGAATTCGGATAACGGTTTCTACAAGACTTCGAATGATTCCATTCCGATTTTAGATCTCTGGGAAATAGGAGTCTGCTTTTTTGATTCAAGGTGATAGCCCATGCTGGAGATCTTCAGTCATCATGTGCGAAGATGAACCGAGCTCTGAGGGAGTTTCGAGTCCGTGGAGTCAAGACGAACATTCCATTTTTGCTGAATGTGTTAGAGAACCAGAAGTTCCTCAATGGGAATGTGGACACGTACTTCATCGACGAACATCCACAATTATTCCAATTTCGGCCGAGCCAAAATCGGGCTCAGAAATTACTCAACTATTTGGGAACAGTGCTCGTCAATGGGCCCAGCACTCCTTTGGCCACGACGCTTAAGCCAGCCGAAATCAAACCACATATACCTCAAATCGCAAGAGGTATGATTAAACGTTGAAAAAAATTCAATATCTTATATAATGAGTAAGTTCAAATCCCTTGAAGCAATAATTTCGTCTTTCTCTTCTTCACTTGGAATAATACAGATCTTTCGAGGGAATATCTATTCTCATAAAATAAGTAATAGGTGGTTGATATTACTGCGAGGGTGATGGGAATTGAGTATTAAATTGCAAGCATCGATCATACGCAGCATGGAGTTTATTTATTTGCAAATTCTTGAGACACACCTATATCCTGTAATATAGTATTTTACCTATAAACACGTAATATTTTATGATTCACTGCGAGCTTGGGAATATTTACGCTTTAAAAAAATTTCACCCTGTACTCAAGATTCGATAATTTCTTTTCATTTCTGCAACTATTACTCGATTCATTTATCGCATGTATTAGTTTTTGTTAAATTATTTCTTTTTAGACTTTGCTAAACTTGCTGCGGCAGAAGAGACGAATGACCCAGAGGCTCCAGGTATGTGAGACTTTTTGAAAAATATATTCATAAAGAAATCGTTGGACGAATATTGAATTCATTTCGAATAAAAAAAATATCATTTTCCGTTTGATGAATATGCACGGAAACATACTTCAGTCATCTATCATGGCTCCGAAAATTTGGGAATAAAATTGAGCCAATTTTGATACCTGAAATGAAAAATCGACTTTCTAGCCCTAAACTTGAATCCACGTTGTAGGAATTTTAGATCCACCGCAAGGCCTGCGTACAATCCTGAAGGAACAAGGACCGGAAGCTTTTGCGAAGGCTGTACGTGCAAACAAGAGTTTACTGCTGATGGACACGACTTTCCGAGACGCTCATCAATCCCTGCTGGCAACGCGAGTTCGATCTCACGATCTGTTGCTAATTTCCCCATTCGTTGCCCACAAATTCAACAACTTGTACGCCCTGGAGAACTGGGGAGGAGCCACATTCGACGTGGCTTTAAGATTCCTTCACGAATGTCCCTGGGAACGATTGGAAGATATGAGAAAAACCATTCCGAATATTCCGTTCCAGATGCTACTTCGCGGAGCAAACGCTGTCGGCTACACAAATTACCCCGACAACGTCGTCTTCAAGTTTTGTGAACTTGCGGTACAAACTGGCATGGACATATTCAGGGTCTTCGATTCTCTCAACTATCTGCCGAATCTAATCCTGGGTAAGAATTATAACTAGAATTATATATCGAGGTTATAAGACACGAACAAATAACGATGAAAATTTTCAGGCATGGAAGCGGCTGGAAAAGCTGGCGGAGTTGTAGAAGCCGCTATTTCGTACACCGGCGATGTCAGTGACCCAAAACGAACAAAATACGATCTTAAGTACTACACGAATTTAGCCGACGAATTAGTCAAGGCTGGAACCCACGTTCTATCCATCAAAGATATGGCTGGACTTTTGAAACCAAAGGCAGCTACTTTGCTGATAGATGCTATCAGGCAAAAACAGCCTGACGTACCTATACACATTCACACTCATGACACAGCTGGTGCTGGTGTTGCCTCAATGTTAGCTTGTGCAGAAGCTGGTGCTGACGTTGTAGATGTTGCTGTCGACAGCATGTCTGGAATGACGAGTCAGCCATCGATGGGAGCCATCGTTGCTTCCCTTCAAGGTGCGAACTATGGCTGTGCTAATTGATATTATAATAACGGCACAGGTGAATAGTTGCAAAAATTTTAGTGTGAAATTTTCAACAGGAACTCCATTGGACACTGGGCTACAATTGACTGATATATCTGAATACTCTGCCTACTGGGAACAGACCAGAACCCTGTACGCACCATTCGAATGTACAACGACAATGAAATCCGGAAACGCGGATGTATATCTGAATGAAATCCCCGGGGGTCAATACACGAATTTACAATTCCAAGCGTACTCACTTGGGCTTGGGGAATTTTTCGAAGACGTTAAAAAGGCTTACAGAGAAGCCAACTTGCTGCTTGGCGATATTATCAAAGTTACACCGAGCTCGAAGGTCGTTGGTGACTTCGCACAGTTTATGGTACAGAACAAATTGAGCGCTGCCGATGTGCTGGAAAAGGCGGAGGAGTTGTCCTTCCCCAAATCTGTTGTCGAGTTCCTTCAAGGCGCTATTGGAGAACCGTATGGAGGATTCCCAGAGCCTTTGAGGTGAGCGTGGTTCGTGATTGAAAATATATTATTTTTTGAACACCGATTCAAAGTCTAATAATCTATTTTGACGCAGGTCCAAAGTCCTGAAAGCTATGCCTCGAGTCGAGGGAAGACCGGGCGAAAGTTTACCCCCGTTAAATTTTGCGGAGTTGAAAACTCAGCTTCAAGAATCCCACCCCCACGTGACTGAGAGAGATGTGATGTCAGCCGCCCTGTACCCGCAAGTGACAGACGACTTTTTGAACTTCAAGGAAAAGTTTGGTCCTGTTGATAAATTGGATACAAGGATATTCCTGACGGGACCGAAGGTCGGTGAAGAATTCGAAGTGACGATAGAAAAGGGAAAAACTCTCGGCATCAAGACACTGGCGATGGCTGAAGATCTCACGACAAATGGGGAACGAGAAGTATTCTTCGAGATGAACGGGCAATTGCGATCTGTATTCATCAAGGACAAGGAAGCTGCGAAGGTAAATCAATCGTGCCTGATATTTGCAGTTTCAAATTGAACAATTTTCGTGTAAAAGTAATTTTGACAGTTTGTCTGTGAATTGACGATTTTTTTTCTCAAAACTTTTTCAGGAATTACACTTCCATCCCAAGGCAGCTAAGGGAGATAAGAATCAAGTCGGAGCTCCAATGCCAGGAACGGTGATTGACATCAGGGTGCAAGTCGGCGATACGGTGGAGAAGGGTGCAGCTTTGGTTGTGTTATCTGCAATGAAGATGGAAATGGTTGTGCAAGCGCCAAAGGCTGGTAAAATCAAGTCGCTTGATATAACTTCGGGTATGAAACTGGAAGGAGATGATCTCTTGCTGACCATGGAGTAAAAGGTGATTCAAAGAATCGAGAAGATTTGATAATAAAAAAAGGTACTATTTATCGATTGACGATCAATTATTCTGAACGATAAACGCATCGGGATATAATCAGGACGCGAGAACATTTGTTAAATGAAAAAGACGTTTGATTAATCATTGATAACATGTGATTTGTTAATTAGCCTGTGGCCTAGTACCAATATTACATTTTCCTTGGCGTTACCTTTCTATCTGAAGTTCAAGACGCGATTACTATCCGGCTTGAACCGAGGTATAGGCATTTGTAATATTGTAGAATGAGAATTTCGGGAGTATCGATCAAAATGGGAGTACTTAAATGCCAAAATTAATGAATATATGTATTGGAGGCCTTAATTCTGAAGGTATTGTTACCTACAACAAATCGCAATGCCAGAATAAATAAATGAATGCATAATTAAACGGCTATGCGATTGCTGGATCAATCATGAGCCCCGAAAGCAGAGGCTCAGTGTGATCTCAATCTCACAGTCAGATATTTTGAAAAGTTTAAGAGGAATTGAATTTTTCATCAGAAATAATTTAAGAGAGGATATCCAGGTACATAGCGCACATTTAGATTAGTCTAGGTTCTTAGATCGTATTTAAATACGGTGCGAAGGAAGAATGGATACGTTTGAGCTGTTGTTTTACTCGCGAATTGAAAGTAATAGGCATGTATGAACTTCTTCTTGAGTTTTTATAGGCACGCGGAAATTTTATTGCGAGTTTGTTATTTTACACAGTATGTTTGTCTGTCAGGATTAGGCGAACCACAGATTAAATAGGTATCTCATAAGATTTTTCTATAAATATACCCCCGTTTACGGAATTGTGTTACATTCAGGATCAGATATACGTAATTGGATAGATAGCTGTGATTATGTGGTGAGAATGATTTTTGAATGAATTACTTATAATTTGTGAATATTATTAGTTTTCTTCATCCTCACAGCTTTAAATTCCATCGAGAACTGAAAGATAAAGAACAGAGAAACAAAAAAAAAAAAAATTAAACGGTGTTTTTTAGACACGATGATTCGAATTTTAGATAGATTTTATTTTTAGAAGTAAAATATGTAATTTTCTATACTAGGATAATTACCAGACTTTGACATAGAGTTTCTATAGACACAAAGTAAATTTATGTTAATGATAACTTGTAAATTAATCATTGTTTACTATGTACCTTCGTATATACTGTATATTTGTCATGTTACATACGTTAATTATTTGTAAGTATGGGCTCCTTGAATTGTAAATACATAACTGTGTCAAGATCGCTATGCAAGAGAATGTCACTTAAGTTGGATATATTTAACTTCATACGTGTCAACTTTGAGATATATTTGAAATACATGGTTGTACCATTTTGCCTAGTGCAATGTCATATTTACAGCATTCTTCATTTTCATCAATTCTATATATTTATGCGAGAGAAAAACTGCTTCCAATAAAGTTATATTTCGATACTCATATTTACTATACTTGAACCTTAGATACTTGTAATTACCTGTAACAGAAAGACAAGTATTATAATATCTTTATCATTCGGTAAATTATTCAAACAACTAGACGAAAATCTATTTTTATCGGTGAGTGGATTGTCAATTTTGCGGCCACTCTTCTGTGTTCGGAGTATATATTTTTTTTTTTTAATTCGGAGTATATCTGTTGAGATATCATATACGCGTCAACATAATCCCCCATCTACACTCATCGACGCCACAGGCGCCACTGACTCTACGACAGGTGCAGTTCATCAACTCAGCCGCGAGACAGCGCGGCGGTATTCTTTACCGCCCCATTGCGGGCAAGGACGCGCGCCGGCCTTGAGCTTCGGTAGGCGCACTTGTTACGGAGTCAGTGGCGCCTGTGGCGTCGAAGAGCTAAGATGGGGGGTGTGTAAACGAAATGTGACTGACAGATATCGCGAAAGAAATCGGACTGCAGAGAAGTTATGAAAAACTAGACGACGTACTTAAGGACAGAGTAAGGTGTTTGTTGACTAGATTTTTTTTTTTTAGTAGTCTACAGAATGATAGCTGCATTATAACACTCGCCTTTCTGTTAAAGTTGAACAAAATTCTATCAGAATACAAATATCTCCGTACAATAAAGAGTACAGTTATTCCACGCATCCCTTCAATTATAGATTATACATATATTTGACAATGAATAATATCGTATGTGTATATTAAATGCCAGCAATAAAGTCACAGATATATCACTGATGAATTACTTATTTACTTTTTATCTTTCCGACCTTGCGACCTTTATTTCAAAAAAAATTCAGCACACCTCCTCAAGTCGGTTTAGCAGGCATACGAATTAAGGAATGCTATTGGAAATTTTCAGAAAATCTATGATTTAGGTTTTTCAGCTGATAAGATATAAAACGAATATTTTTGTGAATTCTGCCAATTAACTTGAATCATTGAATTAGTAAACGAAACAAAAAAAATTTGAAAATGATGCCTTTTCCTCTGCGTTGTTATTTCTTCGGAGAACTTGAAAGCAAACTTTGGCAGAGCTGTAGACATTTTTTCGTTGATTTAATAAATGACAAGTGGAAAAAATCATGATGTAAACCCAGGCACAAAAAAGTTTTCTATTTTGTTGGCTGGTGTAATTTACTGAATTACAAAGATACTATAATACTGTTTCTTCTGTTACAGTGAATTACAGACATCTCTGTGCAGCAAGAATTCTGATCTGATTACGACAAACGAGCGTATGAATATTGAAGTCTGCACTCTTTGTGAAATCAGTTATATCAGATAGTGTATTATTTTTAATACAAATACCATTTATATTAGGATAATTTTCATACTAGTGGGCGAATAAAGGTACTCGTTCAATTGTGACGAATGCATATTTATTTTTAAGAGACAAATATATCTTATATTTGAATTACTTGACTGATTATTGTATATTTCGTATATTTTTTATGTTGTATATTATTGTATATTCATACTGTGCCAATAAATTTTTACATGTACCCCATAATCGATTATTTCAATATTTTGTACTTTCTTCTCCCTTCGACTCTTTATTTCCAACAAGCGTTGGGTAAAACAACGTATGACCACGGACTTACGTATGACACACGAGAGAAATTGGTAACTAAAATTCGTGCATTTTCAGCTACAAAAAAGTTTGCGATCACCTCGACTCAGATGTTCTCCTGATACCAGAAGCAGAAATTTTCGAGACTAATTACTTGACCCCAAATGCTAGATATTTTTTAGCGCCTGATGATAGGCAATAAATTTTTGTCATACACGAACGACATGCGGGTTGCATATAATTAGGCGCCCCGATTTTCGGGGTGAAAATAGTTCGATCGCTTGACCGCGAGATCTCAGAAGCATCCACTGCCACGTGCAAGTGTCGCACTTTCCAGCAATTGAGACATTTCAAAACGCTAGTATAAATGGATAAAAGTATAGAGACGTGTATGAAGACACGTATGCATGCCGATATCTATACACCCAAATTTTCAGCACACCTCCTCGGGTCAGATGCTCTCCTGATACCAGAAGCAGAAATTTTTCTCGTTAAAATCCTTCCAACTTCTAAAAATGCTAGTATTACTTAACTATAGGTATAGAGAGGCATAGAGAGACGTATGTATGAATGAATCAATACACATAGCCTATTTCGGCACACCTCCTTGGGTCAGATGTTCTCCTGATACCAGGAGCAGAAATTTTGCGAGTTAAAATCCTTCTAACTCCGGAAAATGCTAATGTTACTTAACTATAGGTATAGAGAGGCATAGAGAGACGTATGCATGAATGAATCAATACACATGTCCTTTTTCGGCACACCTCCTTGGGTCAGATGTTCTCCTGATACCAGGAGCAGAAATTTTGCGAGTTAAAATCCTTCTAACGCCGAAAATTGCTAGTAATAATTAAGTATAGGTATAGAGAGGCATAGAGAGACGTATGCATGAATGAATCAATACACATGTCCTTTTTCGGCACACCTCCTTGGGTCAGATGTTCTCCTGATACCAGGAGCAGAAATTTTGCGAGTTAAAATCCTTCTAACGCCGAAAATTGCTAGTAATAATTAAGTATAGGTATAGAGAGGCATAGAGAGACGTATGCATGAATGAATCAATACACATGTCCTTTTTCGGCACACCTCCTTGGGTCAGATGTTCTCCTGATACCAGGAGCAGAAATTTTTCTAACCAGAAAATCCTTCTAACGCCGAAAATTGCTAGTAATAATTAAGTATAGGTATAGAGAGGCATAGAGAGACGTATGCATGAATGAATCAATACACATGTCCTTTTTCGGCACACCTCCTTGGGTCAGATGTTCTCCTGATACCAGGAGCAGAAATTTTGCGAGTTAAAATCCTTCTAACTCCGGAAAATGCTAATGTTACTTAACTATAGGTATAGAGAGGCATAGAGAGACGTATGCATGAATGAATCAATACACATGTCCTTTTTCGGCACACCTCCTTGGGTCAGATGTTCTCCTGATACCAGGAGCAGAAATCTTGCGAGTTAAAATCCTTCTTACTCCGGAAAATGCTAATATTACTTAACTATAGGTATAGAGAGGCATAGAGAGACGTATGCATGAATGAATCAATACACATGTCCTTTTTCAACACACCTCCTCGGGTCAGGAGTGTGGCCTCGCACCTAGTAGTGGATGCTCTTACCATCTCGCGGTCAAGCGATCGTACTATTTTTACTGCAAAAATCGGAGCGCCTTATTATCTACAACCCGCATGCCGTTTGCGTAGGACAAAAATTTATTGCCCAACATCAGGCGCCTAGAAATATCTGTCAGTGGCGACGCTTTGAAATGTTTCAATCGCTGGAAATATCCGGCGTATAGATATAAGCATGCATACGTGTATTTATGCATGTCTCCATATATTCACGTATACTAGCGTTGATCGTTATTCAAAGTTATAAAAATTTCATTCTAATTCCCTACTGTCGCTCTGATGAAGAGTCTGAGGGAGGGAAAAGTGAAAAGTTACGAAACAATTAATATATTTGGATATTTATTGTAATTATGTCCATAGAATTCACAACAAAAATACAATTTACGTACACAATTTATAATTGTTTTCTAAAAATAAATATACATATATTCATTTTAATTGGTTCAATCATAACATTTAGTTGCGGGGGTATACAAGTATAAGTTATTGCAATATAAACTACATCCGTATATTACAATGATATATCCGCATAGCCTAAGGTAATTCATTCCACAAAGACTAAGTTAATTATAGAGTTGTTCGATGCAATTCGAATCCAGTCCTTGCTGAACAGAGTTGTTCGAAATGTGATAGAAGTTCATTAAACTGTAACAGAAAGATAACTTATAATATAACTTTCATGTATCTAATAAGTGTTTGAAAAAATTAGTCAAGCACAATCTTTATCTGTTCATCAAGTACCTATACATAATCTGTCTAGCGACAACTTCCCTGCGTTCATAGTAATTTCATTCACACGCAAGTCACAGTTGTATCTCATTGACATAACCCATTCAAACCCACTGACGCCGAAAGAGCTACTGGCTTCACGACAAGAGCCAGTAACCTAGGCCAGTGCCCTTCCTTGCGCCAGCGGGGTGACAAATGGTATCGTCATCTCGGGGATGGATTGACGAACTAAGTTTGCCGCAAAATTGAATGCGCCTCATTTTAGGCAACTCCCGTCGCAGTAATGACATGCGAGTTGCATATAATAGGGCGAGTCTACTTTCGCGGTAGAAGTTGTCCTAACGAGATACGACTATGACAGGTATCCTGATACGAATACTGCGAACGCAGAAAAGTTCATGCCAGATGAAGAATATGCTCTTTGATGAAAAAAAAATCCTCGTCTAGTTTTGTGAACAATTTACGAAATGATAGCGAAAATAAACAGTTGTCTTTCTACCGCAGCCAAATAAACTTCCATCAGAGTAGAAACATCTTCCTTCAGTAATGATTTTTCTGCAATTGTAATGACGAATCCATAGATCTTTGTAAAATTGTATACATGAGATAAAATATTATTATACTATGAATTTATATTACATCTTGTATCCGAGGAAGCAAATACATAATTTTTGTGATTTTAAATTTTAATAGTAGAATCGAACAGTTTTTAGTGAATAAATAATTCTAGTACCGTTTTCATAACGATAAAATATTTATTTACTTTTTTTGTACAGTAATATAGATAAACGTTCAACACTAAAGCATCAAAGTTTAACAGTATATAATTATCTAAGTCTTATTAATACGACTGTTAGAATGAGTAACACTAGGAAGCACCTTGGTATAGAAATTTGAAATTCTCCAAAAATTGAGACTGACCAGTTATATACAATTCATAAAATCGCCTATGAAATTTTACCTTTTATGTATGTACACGATATACAGTAAATTATCTGAAAAGTGAAATGTAAGTAATCGAAGAAGACTGAAATCAAGGAGTTACAGTATTTAATCCATGATTCCCTTCCTAACTTAATCCCCTATATGAAGATGCAAGTGATTTCTCAAATTGGTGAAATAGGTAAAACGCTTTTTACACTTGTCGCATTCGAATGATTTTTGATTAGCATGTGAGAGCATGTGATTCTTTAGGTAATCTTTCCGCGAGAATTGTTTGTGGCAAATAATACATATAAATTGTTTAAGCCCCGAATGAACCAGCTTGTGTCTGTCCAAGTCTGACAATCTTGAAAATTCTTTCTGGCAAGTTTCGCACTTAAAAAGTGTCCCCAAATGCAGTCGCATGTGTGCCTTTAAATGTTCTGGGCGTGATAATTGTTTCTGACAAATATTACATCTGTTTTGCTCCTTGTCCCCATCATTAGGCTCGAAATCACCGTCTCCATGCAGACGAACGTGTTCTTTTAATCTAACTTTCCTATTAAATCGCTTCTCACAAATCGCACATTCGAATTTCTTCTCTCTCCAATCATGGGGATACATGCTTTTATCGAAATTAAACCTCGAATCGAAGGAGTTTGAAACTGAAACTACATTCAGAAGCATTTGCTGCTTAGTTCTCCTACTTGCAAGGTATTGATCAACCGACTGATCGCAAGGTAAGGTCTTGTGCGAAGCAAGGTGTCTCTTCAAATGATCTTTCCTGGTGAAATATTTCTTGCAAACGTGACATTCGTGGCATCTTATATCAGAGTGAATGATCGTATGTCCTTCGAATTCGATAGGCAAAGAAATTTTCGCTATGCAAATACTGCATTGGCAATTTTTCTTCGTATTCAAACACAGATTTTCCGCAAAGTAATTCTGACGATGGTTAATTTCATTCGGCGGCGTAGATTCCACATGAGAAAGCATGTGCTTCTTCAGATTATCTTTCCTGGAAAATTTCTTCTGGCAAGTAGGACACTCAAATAATTTCTTGTCCAAATGGGTAAGCTTATGTCTGTCCAAATCCGAAGGTCTAGAAAATTCCTTCTGGCAAATATCACAGCGAAAACATGTACCCAAGTGAAGACGCATGTGAGCTCTGAGATGAGAAGCCCGTGAAAATCTCTTGTTGCATTTATCGCACTCGAACAAAGTCCCCAAATGTTGTCGCATGTGAGTCCTCAAGTGTTGAGGCCGTGATAATTGCTTATGGCAGATAGTACACCTATTCAATCCGTTCTCAAAAGCGAATAGCTCGCTATCAGAGCACTGCGAATGGCTGAGTATATGTTGCTTGAGGTGATCTTGTCTAGAAAATTGCTTATGGCAAGTGTTACATTGGAATGGTTTAACGCCTGAATGTATTAGCTTGTGTCTAGCCAAGTCGGAGACTCTAGAAAATTCTTTATGGCAAATATCGCACTGGAAACGACCCGTTGTGCCAAGATGTAAGTCCACGATGTGTCTGTCCAGAGAAACTCGACTGGAGAATTGAACCTGGCAAATAGCGCAGCGATAAAGGCCTGGATTTCCATCATTAAGCTTCCAATTAACATCGGCAGTACCCTCGGTGAACAGTTGCTGCTGCTCAGGCAAGGTATTGTATTGAATCGATGATTTTTCCAGAGATTCTTTCCTCATCTGTGAATATAATGAAGTAGTTTAATATCATAAAGATCGAATGGTGTTTATCAACGTATTATTCAATTGCTGGATTTCATTTTGCCAGAGATCGAGAGAAAGAGAAATAAGGAGAGAAATCTTGGCTTCTTTTTTTCTGCGTAAATACTTACTAAATCCATTAGATTAATATCAGAAAATTTTGCGGGAATGGAAACAGCGGCATTGCTAGTTTTCGCCGAACCCTGTATCTCGATTTTTATTTCTTGAGTCGTTATGGTCTCGACATAGTCGAGGAAACCTCTCAGAGCTGAGACATCTCTATCTAGAGGATCTCCGACGATGTGTTTCATCCCGTCGACGCTGTCGAACAGTATATTATCCTGAAAATATAAGTTGGGGATCAAAGAGATTTGGTAACGAACGGATATGCGTCGTGCGTAGAACTGAATCTGTAAATCGGATTTTACATTTCAGAATAACCTCAAAAGTGGTAATTCATTATTTTCGTCGACATTCTGTAAAAAATAT
Organism: Rhogogaster chlorosoma; assembly: GCA_944452935.1. Lineage (NCBI taxonomy): Eukaryota > Metazoa > Arthropoda > Insecta > Hymenoptera > Tenthredinidae > Rhogogaster > Rhogogaster chlorosoma. Next base: position 29,925,235 of record OX101797.1, read on the forward strand.
CGATGAAATATAGAATGTGGGAAGTTTTAGTTGATTTTAGATATTTTTGAGAATTCTCGCGTTCCTTTGGCGACGTTGAAGTAGAAATTAGGCTAGAAGTTGTAGGTTAGGAATTGGTTGTTGAAAGTTTATTTAATGTTATCGATGATTAAACTGATTCGGGGGATTTGGGATGAAGGAGAAATGATATTTTGGTATCTATGCTTTCTTACCTCACGTTCCATATTTCTTTGAAATAATTATAACAGCGTGGTGAATGGGCATATTTGGTTAGGGTTCACTTAATTAACTTTAGCTAACGTAACCTAAGATTCTGACATAATAGTAATAATTTTCAAGCTTGGCTTCACGGATCCTCCATTTTCACAACTGATCGACATTAAAATTCGTGATAATTAACTTGCATCTTTCAAAGAATTTGGCAAAAGATACACCGATGAGAAAATATGATATGACAGAGTTCAGTGTTGTAGACATACGCTGTGCTTCTGACGTTCCGATCACTTCAAGTAAAAACACTTTCAAGTTTTACGATTCGTGTTTATTTGTTCGGGATTTCTCAATATGAATGAACAAATAGATTATACTTTAATTCTGGTCAAGTAATTTCTATTCGATAGATTAAATTCTCGTGTTTAGAATGGACAAGATGAGGCAAAGTTACGCGTGGCACGGCCCTGGATTGAATGCGTAAAGTAGTTGCAGACGACAAATTTGGAGCTGTATGATTGGCGGAGATGCAGCTATTTAATATTTTAAATACCAGCCGGGAGGGTTTTAAACTTTAAAGGGACACGTACTAAACTCTCTACTTTTCTTTTAACTCGATATAGGTATTACGTGAATTAAAATTGTTAAATTTCTCATACGATGTAATTCTACATGCTGTACTTTGAGGGTTTATTATATGATGGAGAATTGATACAGTAATAACGAGCATAATAATCGTAAATATAAGATCTAAGTATGAGATGGAATGGAAATGCGATGTTAAACTGTGAAAAATATCTCTGGTTCTCGATAGATCTGAGATATAAAGACAATTCGCAACTACCCTCAAGCGGTCTACGAGTAACGGTAATTATAGCATAAAAATGCAGGAATTGCTGGTCGCAACTTTTAGTAGAAAAGCTCCGAGACCGGTTGATAGATAAATATAATCCCTGCAACCTCGTTCTCGTTTGCGCGCGGGCGTACCTTGAAGCGGTTTCGAGTTAGTGGTTGGAAATGCTAGTCGCGTAGTTTCGAAGTTTAGTTTCCACCATCACTGTGTCTTTCGCTACCGCTTTATCACTCTCTTTCTCTCTTCCATCTCGCCAAATCTCTCTCTCTCTCTCTCTCTCTCTCTCTCATTCTCTTACTTCCTCTCGTTGCTTTCGTTCGTCAGTTTGCCTAGCTTTGCAGTACAGCAACGACGTGCATGTACCTCATGCACACATCTATGAGATACTAGCATGTGTAGCTATGCATATACTTTTCACAATGATGCACGTACCCATATAAGATGTACGTACACACTTCGGGATAACAAGATATGTTCAAGATCTTACATCCGGGTGCATATATGTATAATATACTGCACATGATCTTCTCAAACGTTGGTATACAGGATCGACTTTGATAAAGTAGTAAAGTTCGTTGGTAGATCAGAAAATCGAACTTTGCTTGAAGATATTTCATCGAAATTGTACCAATAGATGAGCGAAAATAGATGAAGGTGGTGCCGCGACAGGGGGACTTGTATTCTCTTCTTAGCTCATACTATAATCCATATAAATGCAAAATACGGGAGCAAATTTCGGCTGTGTTTCGTCGCCGGCGTCTCTGGGGTCGAGAGAAACTCCGCTGTCGACCAGGACTAAATTCGGCCTTTACCTACCCCAACCTGGCCTCAAATTCACCTTTTTATGCTACATCTGGACCCTGAACCCCTATCGTTCAGACCTTGTTAGACGTCGTTAACGACGAGCTGTGTACAAAGACGAGTGGATAAGGGGTTAAACTGGGGCCGCGTACAGAGTTCAAACGTATCTATAGTCTATCCATATGAATTCGCAATGAACGTGGTTTGCTCGAACCTTTTTGCTCCGGATCTTCGTTGGTTCAAGCCGTCCAATAATCCTGTTAAATCTCACGGGGAAGCGAAACAAGAAAAGGGTTTTAGTATTGGCTCGTAGACCTGAATCCCCAAGTGTGCACCGTATGTGTGTATGCCTTTGTAATTCGCAGGACTTTGAAGTCGCGACTAATCGAGTATAGCTGTTAAAGTCAATCGAATTGAATATCAAAGTGGACAAAAAACGCCGAGGCACAATTCAAGACGATTAAGTGCCAGGCACCGTTCCGGGCATTTACCCATCCCTTATCGCAAGGTTGATACCTCAACCCTTGACCCGAGGTGGCATAGTCTTGTGTGCTCTCTCACATCTTCCCTTGCCATCCTCTGCGGCGGATCGATTGATCTGCAGATTTGTTCACACCTCGCACAGCAGCGGCTTTAATCCGTTTTCTTGCAAAAGTAGGAAGAGAGAACCTAATATAGGTGGGAATGGAATTATGCTCTATGTACGTGAAACGTACCTCAAACACGTGACGCACGGTTACAATGCAGCTCCGACGATTGTTCAATCAGTTTTGGCTCACCAATGGTACAAGGACTCATGCATGTATGTATATCATATGCTAATGAGGGCAAAGGGACCATTAGTAAACTATTATACCGGAAACTATTATAGTAGTGGCAAACGAACGGACGGACGTGCCGACAAACGGCACCATAGAGAGAGAGAGAGAGAGGAGGAGAGTGAGTAAAGCATAATTTGAGGATCACGTTGGGTCGTATATTACCGTTGGAACAATGCCACGGTTTGGGTGGAGACCGGGGTATACATACAATCACGCGCATAATCTGTAGGGATCTTCGGGAAATTCTGCGTTGCCGTAGGAGTCGCGTCTCCCAGCGGTATCCTTGGGCGGCGAGATATGATCCTTGGGATTAACTTTACCTAAATTGGTAGGGCGCCGGGTAGCTGAAAGCTTGGACGAGAATACTCTTGGTATGCACTGGGCGGCTATCGATTCACAATTGGATTAGTTTTAGACGAACTCGGAATAAAATACGAAACTCGCAGGTCTCATAGGGACTCCATTTCGCCCTGTGGGGCCCAACTTCAAAGTCACCTTCACGGAGTCACCCTTAGACGATTCTTGCCCTCGTCGCCAAACGATACCATAGGTATTGTAATAGATTGATCAATTCTATCGATCAATCTTTCCCCATCCTTTGAAAATATAAAACTTTCCAGACCGCCGAGAGTCAGATATTATTTATACAGTCGATACACGTGGGTTTGCATAGCCGATGAGTCAGATTTGTATTTTCATGTTAATTGCTAATTAGTCACATATGCTAATTACCTCCGTCGTTGACGCGTGGAATTTGTATCCCTCGTTTGGCAGGCTGCCTTTAAATTTGCATTCAAACTCTTTTTAAAGGGATGAAAAAGTTTCGATGGCATTATTACTAGTCACAAGTATCTAGGTGGCAATCTCTAAGTCCGCAAGTAGATATAAGCTTCGGTTTAGTCTGTAGGCACTTTCCACGGTTTAACGGCAATGAGTCTGTGACGGGGGCTGGTAGCAGAGGCTCGAAAAGCATCTTGGTAAAGGTAATAAAGCACAATTATCATTTATATTACCCAAGGAAGGCCACCTTATGCAAAGATATCATGAATATTAAACGACTATTCCCACCCTGTCTTTCCATCTGACCCTGGATCTTCCCTTACTAGGCCACGGTGTTCGGGTTTAGTCCAGCTTGACGAGAGCTAGAATATTATTAATGGATTTCCCAAATCACGTGTCGTCTCTCGTGCCAGGAATCACAAGCCACTGCCCATTAGTCGTCCTCGTTAAATCACTATACCTTCGATATACCTATATACGTATATCTGTACAGATATGTATCGTTACGTAAAATGTTAAATCACTAGCTTTCATATGTATTGTTAGATAACGATCAATGATGGGGTGATAAGATATTTGATTATATTTCTAAGGACTTTTACAATTCCACTCTATACTCCGCGCATGCCTAACCACTGAATTCTTTTTTTAATATCTTATCCAACTAATATACATTTATTCAGTTAAGTGACAGAGTGACGTTGCTGAATTGTTATACTTCGGGCTGCTCGCTAGGGGCTCCTTGTCCCTTTTACTTATATACCTATATACCATATACCATAATTATTACCAAGCAAAAAGATCCTGCCAGTCCAACGATGAGACTTGACCTAGATTCTGATGAGAAAAAAAATAAGAAAGAAATAAGATACGAACTCTTGTAATGCGTAATGAAGTTTTGATACGTTATCACGCATACATATGACGCTTTCCATATAGACAGTAGACACGATGAATTAATAAATAATTTAAAATTAAGATCCCTATAGTTAACATCTTTACGGGTATATTCTTCGTCGTATAGATACATGTATACTATAATGCGACAGTACAGAAGGTAGGTATAACACGTGGATGCGGTAAGGATTAAGAAGAGGACACCTGAGCTTGCTGCAGGGTTGGATTAGCCTCAGGCATGTGGTTCGTTGGGGATGGTATAGGTATGGGTATAGGTGTGATAGCGAGATGAATAAAAAGGCGTTTGAGTATGAAGAGAGTGGTGGGGTTGGTTATAGAGCGCATTACCTTTTCTGTCGCGAACTCGCGAGAAAAATATTCGTTCCGTGTTTCTGCAGAGAATTCTTCAATTACGTCGAGAGCTGATTCGATTAGCGTGGCTGCCCTAACCCAACGTGGCGCATAGAGCGAGTTTAATTAAATTGACTGTGAAAGCTTTCCAACGTGAGAATTTTTCGATCGTTGATTTTCTTCCGCCGATTCCCAGACGGCGTGACGTCAAGCCGCGCACCGCGGTCGTAGCAGGTTTACTATAGAGCGGAAAAGACACAAATACCGTAGAATTCTTCTGGGTAAAGGAAAGGAATGAGAGAGGGGGAGAGATAGAAGGAGAGAGAAAGAGTAAATAATAATAGTAATAGTCCCTCCTCGCCGTTTTCGAATCTCCAAGGCACGAGGATATTCAAGTTGATACGCGTAATTAAACGAAACACTCTCTTTGCAAGGGAAAAGGGAAATAAAATGAAAAAAAGAGAAAAAGAATTAAAAATTTCTTATACGAGTTTACTGGAGGGAACGTTGGCGCTCACTTTAGTCAAGTTTTATTACGACTCGTCTGGATTTAGAGTACACTTTATCCTTTTGCGGTATCATTTTCCATTTCGTACACATGTAGACACCGCGAAACAGTTAAATACCGAATTATCAAGCTTTGAAAATAAACGGATGAATATCAACCGTATAATGTAGGTAGTACATGCTCTAAGCAACGTCTGTGAGTAATTAATTAAATTTAGCGCCGGAAAAATTGACGTTTGAATAAAGAGAATGGCTCTGGTTTACCGAGAAATAAGAAAGAAAAAAAACAAGTTTTAATAAAATAAAACTGTTTTATACGTAATGTAAGCAATTTTAAACTCTCGTTAAAACAAATTTCTTTCACTTCGTTTTTACATTGCGTGTGTGAAATTTTCCAGGATTTTCTGGTCCCCCGACGTACATTTCGTGTAATGATTTCATTTGCAGGGTTTTATATTCAGGGGTAGGTGTAATAGAAAACATTCATTTCCGATTTAGTTTTCTAAATCATCTGGCGAATTGAAAACCCTTGAAAAACGAGTCAGAGCGAGCTAGGAGAATCACGCTCTGAAAGTGTGTATCACTCTTTAGGGAAGATAAATCTGTATTTCCTCTGTAAACCATCTGGGAAATAATCTGTCTCATTCTTCACGGCGAATTGCTCCACTATACCAGTTGCTGCATCGCTGCACTGTTTCTCCGAACCATAGGTGGTATATACCTATATAATATATGTATTATACCTGAGGTGATTCGTTGCTAGATTTAGAACAGCAAATTCCAAGGTACGACTCGTATCTTATTTGCAATTTGTTACAGCTGCTATATTGATCTCCTCATCGCGTGATGTGTCCTTTGTCAACTGTATAGGTACACACATGCGTATACCTGTACACTGTACCCATATCTTAAATCTATTTAGGAAAAGAAGGCAAATTAAGAAAAACAAGATACAGAGAAACAGAGAAAGAAAAAGAAGAAAAGAAGAGGAAAAAACAGAAAAATGTAAAGTAATACTACTTTGCTGGAAAACTTAAAGAGTCGAGTTACACTTTGTCCTAAGAGGATTGTTACTTACTTACCTACCCTTGTTTATTCGGTGGAGAAAAATAAAAACCGAATCATCAGGAATTCTGACAAAGCAACCGGATCTCAAAATGTCACCCCCTTTGACCTTTCGAAATATGTACATGTGATATGTATGTAATATAATTTCCTTTATAAAGTTGTGCCGAATCTAGATAAAGGTGATTTTGATTCTGCAGCGAATCTTGGGGCAAGATTTGGCGATCGTTTGGCTGCTTTTAGCGACCGATTCCCAAGGGCGCAATAAACTACATTAGAGGAGGGCGGCACTGCGCGTAAAACTAACTCAATAGCCGGCCACCCAGCCTTGGCAAAAGTGAAAGCTCAGCAAATCCAGAGGTTCCAGGGTTTCCTATTCCGACCGCAATTCTACCGGCCGATATCACACGCGTCACATATATCCCTCGTTGGCGGGAACGTTTCCGTCAAACGCATACTCAACCCTCCTCTCCCCTTCACCCACCCTTATAAATACGCCCACGACAAAATCCTTCCCAGATGTTTACGGATAACCTGGCTTGGCTAGGCATCGTAACGTTATTGACAGCAGGTCGCTCCGGAAGTTATTGAGAAAAATAATCTCTAGAAAAAGGAGAAATAATAAAAGACATAATTATCAAACAAATGAGAGGAAGAAAACCTTTCGAGAACACGAAATTTGTTTTGGAACTCTAGATTTCGGACTTTCATCTGGACCAGATATTCTGCTATTCATATACTTGGTCTGCCCTCAGACGGGTAATCCGTGGTTAAATTGTAATTAGTATTTATATCATTAGACTTACCAGGGCTACTCGAGAAGACCTGGCTCCGATCCCTTTCCGAACGTTTCGAGCAGTAGACATCCGAATACTAATAATTGTAAGTGGCAGAGCGCCGCCGAGATGTTCCTGACAATAATTTCATTGCTACTATTGAATTTCTGCGCTCATCGAATATTGGAAGTGAATATTGATCGGCTATTGCCAAAGTCAATTATGTGCCTAACTCGTTGAAATGAACTTGAATTCCCGATAGAATCTTCACCTCGCAATAAATAATAATCTCCACGAAGTCGAGGTCTGAATCGTTCACTCCGGCAGAGAGAAAATTATTTGACAGCAAAACTGAACAGTGCCCAGATGACTTAATTTAACTTGACTTAGGCTGACCAGTCGAGCGCGGCTTTTGTCAAGACAGGAAAACTGGACAGAACCTGGCTCGCTTTCCCTGCTTGGAATTTCCACACGGGAAGGCTCTGATTTCTTTCCTTTGTCCGTACCTGTCGAGCGAGTGTTGATCCGTATTTTTAATCATTTAAAATACACGCTCTAGGAGATCCTTGGTCCTCCGGTTAAACGCGGCATGGGTATGAATTGAAGTAAAGAAGAAAAAAAGGAAAAAAAAAAAAAAAAACGAAAAGTTAAAGGGGGGAATGGGGAGAGAAAAACAATTTCCGGAATGCGATTGACGTGGCGTACGGTACAGCCGGCGGGCCCATCTCTTGAGTAACTAACCTTGACTAGGGCTAGGTCAGAGGTCTGATATCTCCTAATGAAATTGTCTGCCGGTCTGTTGCCCTCGAAACGAGAAAAACCTGTTGGATATGTCTGGTCGCCAGAACGCGTGTCACGTTTTACTTTATTCCGTAAAAAGCTAGTAGTCGTATCATGTCCTCGTGCGAAATCGCATGGTCCGAGGGAAAATAGGAGAATAGGATCTGTACGGTCTCTGTAACACGGTTTGCGAAGAGCAAACGCGTCGAGATAAAGAGATAGAGAGAGAAATTTAAGGACGTAGAGAGGGAGGAACAAAGAGGCGAATGGAAGAGAAAAAAGCCAGATTTGCCAAGGGTTTGGCTTTTCAAGGAAAAGGCTCTCGTCTTATAGTGAACTGAGTTTCAGGTTACCTCTCTACTCACTGCTCTTGCTAAAGTGGCTCTCTTCTTTTTCCCCTCTTTGCTCTCACGGAACGCGCCCGCTCTTTGTAACTGCGTTAGTTGTCTGCCCTGTCTACGTGATAAAAAATGTATCTACCCCCGGCCAACCGCGCGCAGTTTCCTCTTCCGTCCTGCCGCGTATATGTACGTGTACCTACCTTATATACAACCCTCGCACTTTTATCAAGCTCAACCCTCGCTCGCAAGTCGTACTTGGTATAAACCTCGCTCGCCCCGTTGTAATTGATCCCGAAAACTTTGATTTCAAAGCTTTTAAGCCGGGCTTGGAATTAATCGAGGCTCTTTGCCCCCGGACGATCCTTCTTTACTGACGCAACGAGTCCTCGTAAATTCTCGCGCTTACCGCATCGGGTACTTGGAGCTTTATTAGAAGATACACCCGGTGTACCGGGTACATTTTTCGTCTTAACTTCCCTCACTCGTCCTATCGTACATTTTCACTTTCCGAAAGAACGAGGCTACACGTTCGCGCGGCGTATAGTTACTGCCGTTCATCGCAAGGGTTGAAGAGGATGGTTGACTGGGAAGAGTCGAGTCCTGGGAGCGAGCCCGGCAATATATCACTTTATTTCACTCGTGTTTCAATTTACCAGCCGTAAAAGAGTTTCGGGCTTTTATCGTAAAAGTTTTGCTTCTTCATTCTCAAGACGGAAAATAAAAGAATACTGCATCACAGCGCCGAGTCTCGCTCTGGGAATAAGTATCAATGGGCTTGGAGCACTCTTCAACCTGAACGGGGAGGAAGAATGGGTCATTTATTCAAGAAGTAAATGTACCTGTATCCTCGGCCCTCGGCTGACCTCATCTAACCTCGTTAGGCTTAACTAAACTTGAACTAGCGTAAGTCGATCTTACCAAACTTTTATACCGCCGATCAAATACTGCGAGATCAAATTCCCAGTTTCGCCACTTTCGAGCTCGGATCTTGAGATGCGAACACTGATTCGAATCGACTGATTCTGACGTGAATTCATCCACCTCTTCGATTGTAGGGTGGAAAAAGATAGAAACTCTTTTCCATTCGAGAGGCTGGAGTCGACTGACGAGTTCGGTTACATTGACACGACTATAATAACACTCTGAGGTAATAAGAGAAAAAGTTGTTTATTCCTAAAGCCGAGCTGAAAATTCTGTGAAAGGTTATAAGCGTGACAAAATGATAATAATCAACGAACGACTGACCGAGTTGGCAATACCACGAAACATCCGAGTTTAAAGTGAAACAAATTTGCAATTCGATTGGGATGAAATCAGATGTTATTCTATTTGTACAGAAATTTTATATGAAAAGATTGATGATCATTACGCGACACAGTTTTGTTGTTCAATTCTTTCTTCAGGCTTCTAACTTTGAAAGCATCAGCGTAGGAACAGCCACTAATTAATCATTTGATTGGTTGGTGTGTTAAAAATGGCAGCAAAAAAAAAAGGCGATGTGAATTTCTCTCCATGAATAAATCATTCTTGAGTAATTAAATAAAGCTGTAAATTGCAGCTCAGGTGATTAAAACCGACCAATTAATTAGCGATTATGTCAATTGAGTCAGAAAATTATTCCACGTACCTCCCGAAGACCTTTTTTTTTTATTTTCAATAATTTTCTTCACTCGTTTAATTGGTATTCGTTTTTATTAAATATTTATTCTTAATTATAATCATAAATTTTTCTGGTATTTACATGGATTCCATTATTTTGGGATTAGGTTACGACGAGCAAATGATTTTATGATAAGTTAGAACTTTTCAGATGAGACTTCTCTTCTCCTGCAATAGATACGGACCTCGCATATAATCGGCCTGGAATCGCGGCTTTTCAGGAATCGAAAATTCATCGTTGACTGCCACATGATAAAAGCCCGTTTTTATCCATGGTGAAGTTTCGTTCCCCGAGAAGTCCCCAAGGATTCGTTCAGGCACGCGATCCTCTGGATTGACGCCTCTCTTTCACGTCGGGTATAGACTCGTAAAACTTGGTATCCTCCAGCTGACAGTAGCCAGAAAAGAGACCAAGAAGTTGCTGGCCAGGATTGCGGGGCTCAAATTACGCCGATCACCGCCATGCATTGCCGCAGGCTTTTCTTCTTCTGAAAAAAAAAAAAAAATGAAAGCTTTTATAGTATCAAGTACAACAGGAAATTTGTTGATTTTTCATTTAAAGCACGTGGCTGTCACTTTTACTTAACCACGTCCTTTAGATCCTGCGAGACCAATTTGATCACCCAAGGCTTCGCGTGACCAAATTAATTTCACCAAACTCTTTGTAATATTCAACGCAGACGTCTTAATTTTTGGATAAATGCATCAGTTACGAATCGAGGTATAAATTGCGTAGGGAATAGGGATTAATAATGATTAATGAAGCATAATTATTCACCGAGATATAATTGGCGGTGAGCAGATTGCGGCAGAGCTAAAACACAGCTCCGCAATAAAGTTCACCATAGTTTTAAGCCCTGGAAAGGTTGTGATCGGGATTTCGTCGGGCTGGTAGGGGGCGTGCTTCCGAATTTCAGGGGTGTTTATGCGTTATAACTGGCGGTATCGAAGCTGCCAAGTTTATAATGCTACATCGGAGTCGAAGCAAACATGTTTTTCCACAGAAATGCTAATTCGAAAACCCGGCATTTTCCCAGCCCAGGCTTCCCTCAGAAGCCCTGTAGCCTATGTACAATTTTCTACAGTCCTCGCTCAATGGCCAATGAATGGGGAATTGTTGTACGCTTGGTCGAGTTCACCCTCGTTGCTAACTTCGTATATTCAAATTGCCAGAGATATTTCATCTCGGTTTCATCGGTGCGCGATATGGGGGAGTAGGTCTACTATGTCTGCGGTGTCGCTCGTTGTTCAGAACGATCGAGCCGTTTAAAGCAATAAATGCCAATTGAATTTTTTTCGCTTTGAATAATGACACGTACTCAAATCGAGATGAAGTTCCAAAGTAGGTACGAGTCTAATTTTCAGCTCCTTAAATAAATATACGATAAAAATAGTAAGGCAATAAAAAAAAAATAAATAAATAAAAGAACGCACAGGATTCAAGGATGGTTTATAGATTCAATTGCTAGACGTACTATATTCAAGTATCAGGAAATTCGTATAGATATTACGTGAGTGGAATATCGATGTCACACATCCGACGATACGTTTCTCTGACTCTTTCAGTTTTTCGAAAGCTCACCAATGACGTATAGCAATCATTAAACCGAGAGAAAAAATACGCGGTCCTCAACCCTATTTTACGGTATATATGATCAAAAATATGGTGCCTATTTTTCATCATTTTTATGGTCAAGATAACACTTTTTTTTTTCAACCATAAATCAATGCTGAGGACAATTTATACCACAATTTTTTACACACTGTACATATACCAGTACGTGGCATGAATCATAATACCTACTGATTCAAATTAGCTCGAATAATATCGCGTAAAATTTTGTTGATGCCATTAGCTTTAGGTAATTAAAAAAAAAAAAACGAATCAATTTCAAGACTCCGAAAATTTTTGACTGAAAATCATTTGCCTTCAAATCTTTGGATTATCAATAGAAGTTATTTCTCATCACGAGAATATCGAGATACTCCAGATAATTCATAGATAGCTTATATAAATGTTCAGTAATTCTGAGATATATTTATCGCTTCAGATTGATTGTTTTCACTCTGTTTAGCCGGAATTGAAAAATCTGAGACAATGTTCGATTGGTAATACCCTTGAAATTTCCGTCAATCACCAGGATAGTTTTTCTTCCAACTTTTACCGTTAGACTCGAAAGTGATCTGGGTCACTCCAACCCTACACGCGTATCGATCAGTCTAGGTGGTGGGTAGTGGGCAGTGAGCGAATAATAGTACGGAGTTGGAGTGATCTGCAAAATCCTTATTTCTTCCCCAATAATCGCGAATCTATTTCCAAGCCGAAGTGACCTTCGCGATGTTTTAAAGTCGATTTATAGAGGGGGTTAAAATCATGCACAAAGACTCACGCGTTCAATGAAACCTCTTAACTCACCCTCGATAACGTGAACAATGACATAAGCAGGCCTAGCGTTGCTGGGGGCACAAGTATAGTTGCCTCCATGGGTAGGTTTCGTCTTGTCCACCACCAGAATGGAGCCAGTCTTAGTAGCCTCGACCTTGACACCAGGTTCATCGTCATAGTTGATCATTCTACCCTGGCGATACCAGAATACATAAACCGGCGGTTCTGTAGCAGATATCAATTGGCACTCTAGGCGAAGGCTAGAGCCTTGCTTAACGTGGAGATCCGGTGCCCCCGGTATCACGGAGTAGGCCTCGGTGATCTTTAGCCGAGCGAAATTCTGCTGGACTGGATGAGTGGCGACCTGAAAACACCTCTTATGATCAGCGTTGAGCTCGATGTAGAATCCCGATTAGTTTTAGGCAACTGTTGATTAAAAATTGCGAAAGCTTGTGCCGAAAGTCTGGGAAGGAATCAGAAAATGAAAATTCTACGAGCAACACGAACGCAGATAATGTCTCGCTGGACAAAGGAGGCATGTGTGTCACGTATCCCATTAATCTGACATTTCTATGGGATTAACCTTTGCGATCTAAGGACGCGGCTGACCAATATGTCAGGTCTAATGACCCGCCGCTAATTGTTATCTGCACGGAGAGCCTAATCTCTTTTTAACTAATATTTAAACGCTCATTTTCTCCAGGAGGATAGTTTTCCTATATAAAGTTGGTTTTCGGAATTAGAGATGCGTTGTATTTATGTTGTATAGAAATCTACGCGGGAAGATATGGTCCGTGAGATCACCTGGCACTCGTAAACTCCAGCATCTTGAAAAGTGACTCCTTTGATGAGAAGTGCCCAATCAGAACTCGAGGGTCGTATCATGAATCGAGTGTCTACTGAGTGAGTAGCAGCTCCAACGGTCAAAAGTTGGCGATCCCTTCGGCGGATCCATGTCACCTGAAACAACCGAATAGAATGACTCGCTTTAGTGTTGCGAATTTCTATTGAATTCCGTTCGTTTGAAGTCAAACGAGGAGAAGACGTCGTTTGAACGGATCGCGTCTTCGCATCTTCAATGATTAGTTTCAAATTGCCAAATCAATACTCCGCCGGTTCCAGAACCCCCCAGGGTAGGTAGCTAGCTATAGTCTCTTCCCCTACACAGCGTCTTATTACACGCGTAATTAGAAGGTATAGGACGCAGCTAATGTGTCCCAGAAAAGCAATCCTCCCGCAATATAATATCCGAGTGACTAGCCTCGTAATCTAGCTCCTAGGTGAATGGTCCTAATCCCTATTCGCGGAGAACATGTACCTTCATCATCGCTTCTCCTCCGCTACTCGCTCCCCGTAAGGATTGGCGATTCGAATAGGTCTGTAAGCGCGTGTACAATTTCTTTTTTCTACTCGGAGTTTGAATTCCTCGTTATTTCCTCTTTTTTTTTCGCGGTATTTGCGGGAGTCGCTGAGATTTTCGAGGCAGGTAAATTTCATCTCTTGTTTTTTTTTTTTTTTTTTTGTTTTCATAATTACAGAAATGTGGCTGTAGGTATATACTCTTGGAGAATTGTGAATTTGTTCGTGGAGTCGCAATACGCAGTAGGTGGGTAGGCTCGAGATTAAAAAGGAAGAAAAACGTTGGCTTCGGAACTGAAACATTCGTTCTCATTACGATGAATTGAAAAAACGAGAGAATCTTCTTCTCCTTTTTTCGTTTTTCACTCGACCTTCAGACGGTCTGCTTCTATTGTCTCTAGAACGCTTTACCGACACACGCGAACCCGCTAATCCTTACTTTATCCCTGTTCCCTAATTCTCGTGGAAGACCATTTAAACGAACCTTGTTCCTCGACGGGTACAAAGGTTCAGGCTATCGGGCTGTGGCTAACTTCAGGTTAGGCTGTCAGCTTAGGTTTCCTATTAAATTCGGAGTTTTCAACGTGATCAACACTCATCCGAATTACTGTACACCGCGTTAAAGGTAAGTCGTTTAATGTTAACCAAACGCTACTTAAAACATTGAACAACCCCTGCTAAAGTACCGAACTTTTAACACTCCGGGAAATCCTCTCCGACTGGTTAAACTTCAACTACTAACTTGGTCTTCGGGTAGCTTATTATGTCATCGAAATTCGCCAACTCCGATACATCGACTGCGTTGGTTTTTCCGGGCAAAACTAGTACAGAGTGGAAAAGTTTTATGACAAACGTAACGTACTGCGAATATGCTATTGCGGGTAGATATCACATTTTCACTTTTTTGTTTTTCTGTAATCAACGAAATTTAATCTGGCCGTCGTATATCCGCCTCAGTCACCAGAAACACAATACAACTTTGTCTGAGCTGAACAACCCTTGTATACCATGCATTCTCCGGTATTTTCATCAGTTGCGGAGGCCTCATTTTTACGGAATGCTTTATACAGCGAAACCGTAACGAGATTTTTCTCTGCACTGAGTCGGGAACAATATATAATATGACGTATAGGTAGACGAGAAGAAGGTCTTATGTCACTTGCAACAGCCGTTCAAGTATCAAAACTGAATTTTATCTTAAGCAAATGAATTTTTGAATAGTATTAGATTGAATTTTCAAGCGATTGGGCAAATGGTAAAATTTCATCAGTAATAGATTGAAGAGTGCCGAATAATTGCAAAGTTGATGGAGAGGGACGGGGACGATATATCCTCGGAAATGAACTAATCGGGGGTCAGTTGGTTTGGGTTGGGTTTTGTAGGACTGAAAATCGCTATACAAAGCCATATAAGACCGTCGCGGGATTCATGCGTGTCGAGATACGATTTTCTCTGAAAAACTTGCTGGCTGTAAAATCCTTCGGAAAATCCAATGGAATCAAGTTTGGCCCGTTGTAAACTGAAAACCAATTTCGTTTGTCCCACAGCAGGGGTCAATTTGGGAGACACTCTCGCTCCGCGATTTTCCCTCGGTTCTAAAGCCGGAACACTTGGTTCGTTCGATTGATCTGCTCTTCGCGATGCTTGGAAAACACTCCCCTTTGAGTTTCTCCTCTTAGTACCTACTCGCCGTGAAGAAGTAGCGGCGGTCGGAGGATCATGGAACTTCAACTTGCCCATGAGTTTTCTCATTTTGTCAAACTAACTTTATTTTCACTTAATAAAAAGAGAAGAAAAAATAAAAAACCAATAAAAAGATGAAGATATACCCAGGACATAGAGTTCGAGTATCTAAACTTCACTTCTATTCCGAGATAATTCCCTCCCTTAATTTCCCACAATAAATAATATCAATTAATAAACTCCAGCCAATCTGTAAGCAAGATAGTCGACCTGTATTTTCTCCAAAGAACGTTAAGGTCTTGGATACCAGGCGTAACATGATCATCGAATAAACCGGTTCAATTTTCACCGTCGATATATCTGCCGCACTGGGTTGCGGTCCACACCTTCGTGTAATTAATTTAACCAATTGATGCTTCCCCTTGAGCTAATACTCCCTGCAGGTATTACTTCGGTTACGTCGGCGTGCCTATCTCGTGACTTGGTTACTCCGTTGCGTAATTTACACGAAGTTACTGCTTCGCCCGCCTTGTCACTTGTAACTTAATACACAATTATCTACCTGCGATAGCGAAATTGACAATCCCTTGGAAGAAATGCTTCGGCAAACTTTCATGTAACTAAATGGAAAACGAAGGATAAAGAAATCGTCTTGTACGCAGGAATCGTTTTCTATATTTGGAAATGATATATTTCCAGATTTCTCGACGTAGAAAAATTCCCATATCCAGGAAATACCCCAAAGTCGACAAAAATGATGCTAAGAAGTATCAAGCATACGCTGTCCGGCTATCGGGGAGGTAAGCCGTTCTAGAGGTATAAGGCAGTGGGTCGCCTTTTGCCTCTCGCCACTCAGAGGTCGACCAACCGGGTCTTCTGGGTCTTCCAGGCGTTCCAGGCGTCCCGGGTCCTTGCAAAGCTGCTTATAGAGGACGCAATATCGTTTGCTATATCTTTATTCGTACCTGGAGACCGTTTACTCCCGGTGATGTAAGCCCGTAAATTTCCGGCATGGCCTTACATTTCTTACATGGACACTAGCGGCTCTTAACTGGTTCGCTCTGAGGATTTATTAGAGGTTGCCCTTTGCCCCGTTTCATTATTTTCTTTTTTATTACTTCAGAGGAACGGATTTTGAATAAACCGGCATGTATAAAAACGTATAAGAAAGGACAGCCGGGACACAATTCAAGTCGGTGAAGTTTTTTACCGAAGGTAAACCCGCGACGATGTACAAAGCTTCACTTTACGGTTGTCTACTTTATCGTGATTTGTAGTGTATATTAGGTTTTTTCTTCGCAGCTACTCAGACCGACTTAAGAATAAACTTTTCTACGAGTCGATACCTGGGTAGGAAATAAAATGAAACGAACGAGAGGGGTTTATGGTACATACCTATTCAAATCTGAAAGCGTTCGAATCGTGTGATAAATGAATTCGTGTACAATTGAATGTTGATAAGCTAGAATAATCCGAAAGAGATAATCCCGCCTAACGCTAATCCAATCCGATTGATTAATTAAACAAATTGTTATCCTCGAAAGCTCCGGCTATACGGATTGAAGTTATTTGCATCCAACAGACGAGAGAAACTTCCGAGAAAACCCTGGACTGACCTATAATTAATTATACTTAGCTCAGATGAAATTGAATTCCGTTGAGCGTGGCAACAGGAACTAGCACAACCCTTCGGAGAATTTGAGATCTAATTATTCTGTGGTTATACGCAATTCTCGACTGTTTCTATTCGTTCACCAAGAAACTAACCGAAGCTTGGTGAATTCTCGGAGCATTTTGATTTCAGCGTTGCTTTTTTACCTTCGGATATAAAAGCGTGTTTCTAACGGATCTAGGTGATTTTCGGGAGACCGCGTTGATTATAATTTCAACGTCTGCGTGGGCTTGACGTATCTTTTTCTCTCATACAAGCTGTCTTGCTTTTTTGAATTTTATTTCACAATTTCACAGACAAAATCTCTGCTTTTCTGACATTTATTACCGACCGCTTTTTTCCTGCCCTACAGCACAAAGGTCACGTTTTTAATCTGCTCCTACGAGATATGAAAATTGTTTAAATCATCAAAGCAAATTAAATAATATAGCCTAAACTGGCATAACGACGCTCAGAGCTCGACGATATTATTGCAGTCAATTTTATACTCTTCAAAAATCAAACTGAGATTGATGAAATTTATTTGCTCAAAGGAAGCGAGCTTCTTAGGCAACTGCCCTGACTCGAAAATGTTATTTTCCTTTGTCGTTCTCAAAGAAGGATGTGACGTTTTACGCCTGGTAGTTGAAGCCATATTTTCTTTATCTTTTCCAGGGTCTGCGAGGAGTGAAAATTGTTTGAATTACGATCGTTTTATCTTTTCTTATAGTCACTGACGATGGACTAAATTGCTTAGTGGGATGCACTTCCGGTACGGAAGCTGCCTCTTCTTCCTATCGAATCCGTAGGACCACTTTGCCGATAAAATTGAAGGCAAACGAATTATTGCTTCGGTTGCAGGAGCCTGAAATCACGAGGTAAGTTTCCTCGGCAGGGAATACCCAGGTCTTGGCTGGGCCTCGTAGATTGAGCTAGGTCAGGCCACGAGGGTTGGGAGGTTAAGGTAAGTCGTTCAGGCATGACCTAGAAAAGTATTCGTCGAGCTTTACGCGCGGGGAAAGCAACATTTTGTTACGAAATTTTACCTGAATCAATACTATAGCTCGCCCGAAGCATCTCACAGGCGAAAAGCTCCGCCTCGTTCCAAAGTCTTACGGAGGACGCAGATGAAATCATCTTTTATTCATGTTCCTTTGAACAGGGCGAATGTTCCTTCGTGTTTCGTCTTGGACTACAGACTGGTTTGATGGATCCACTTTTTTCAATTTATTGACGTCTGTATTTTTTTCAGAATTCATTCCCTTTACACAACTCAACAAAATTACTTCATCCACGTCCTTTTTGTTCACGGATTTTTCTTATTATTTCATTGCCAAAACCCGGAGATAGAATTTGTCGAACGCGCATATTCGATCGGTCCGTTAGCTTACGGCAAATACACGTATAGGTACTTGTTACTTCTTTCCTCTGAGTTTCACCTGACTTCGTTCAACTTTTTCCAACAGTTTCCGATACCATGCAGAGCCAGTATATATATGTGTGTACCTATATGGGGACGAAAAGTTTGAACCTTATTTTCTCCCCGTACTCTTTTCGATTGACTTCTTCGCCTGCAAATATACGCAGATGTTATACCCAGATGCGTTTCCACGCGCATGCCAGAGCGAGAATATACCTTTTATAACAAAAATCATATTTATCGTAGCGTTTCGTTGACGCGAATTTAACTCCAGGTTGTAAAAACATTCGTTTGCATTTTTGACACGACAAATTTACGACTACCAATTCTTTCAAAAACGCCTACCGCAGTTTGTTGGAAGATAAATAGGAGGTACCAAAAAATATGAGATTGCATCGCGGACTGGGTGCAGGTGCGACTAGCTCGCGGGCAAAGTTGTTCGTCTTACAGAAACCAGCAGGAAACGTGGTAGCGCATCAGCTTAACGTTGGTATAATATAAAATATTCTAAGATATTCCGCGGGGCGGAGATAACGCCGGTAAGAAATATATGCGGTTCAGAACCGTTTCCGAAATGCGAATCAATTGAAATCGTAAAATAGAAGTGTCGAACGTAACAGTAGAAAATTTCAAATTTCTAGTTTCCTCAAAAATCATTAGCATAAACCTATGTCCATAAGAACCACACCGGATCTCATAAACTTACACGGCATCTTTCCGGATTTATTCACGAGATATGCGAAAAT
This sequence comes from Rhogogaster chlorosoma, assembly GCA_944452935.1. Lineage (NCBI taxonomy): Eukaryota > Metazoa > Arthropoda > Insecta > Hymenoptera > Tenthredinidae > Rhogogaster > Rhogogaster chlorosoma. The sequence continues at coordinate 29,944,321 of OX101797.1, forward strand.
TTTTCCGCTTTTCAAAAGTCCCGATTGCTTTTTCTTTTTCAGTTTCCACGTTGGAGAAGAGCGTAAATCTCAAGGTTCGTAAATTGGATATGGTGAATTCCGAGCGAAAGAAAAACAGTGGAATTTTGGAATTTGAAGAATTTCAGTTGGTTGGAAAGATTTTTGCGCAGAGGAAATGTATGCGCGCGTATACGAACGTCGACAAGCAGAAACGATTACGGAGAAGAGAAGTTCGCTTTACGGAATACAATACAAAGAGCTAGAGTGCCTCTTTCTCGAGTGGGCATATAAATGAAAGATTTTTCAGATCGATTAAAACTTGAGATTCTTGAAATTTTCAGCACAGATTGGCTCGCCAAACCGGAGAACTTTCCATCCTATAATACGGTGTATACAATATACAGACTTGTGGTACGATTCCGTTTCAGAATCTTTTCAGACCCTCGAACTTAGATATCTGTAAGTTTTACCTCGCCGACGAAACTGTTTTAAAAATGTAAATGCTGATTTTTCCGATTCCATTTGTAGCCAGAGCGAGCCTAGCCTCGTCGCAAAAAAATTCTGTTTTGCGTTCGTCCCAACCCACCGCAACCCTCGGAGTAAAGCTCCACCGCCTTCATTTCTACCCGACAAAAAATCTCATTTTAGAATGGGTCAATGTTTGAGGAGATATTTTATTTCGTTTCCATTTCAATTTTTCCTCACATATGATAAGGGCCGGTTATAATACCTGGCAATTGCGATTTCTGTGTAGTTTTCACCTTAATATAACATCAAACGGTTTATGAAATTCGCGCAGTGATTATCCGAGCACGAAATTGTTTTTCGCATTGATTGAAAGTCTTTGAACCGAAATTATCGAGTTCCGAGGAAACAACTAGATCCTATCTATCCCTTGTCCTTGTCTACCGGTGACTGATGTCTCTGATAGAAGCTTCGACATCAAAGAGACAATATTCCCACTTTGCCTGGACTAAGAATAGGCAGGTTGCCTTTGTACAGTCGCCTTCGGCGATAGAATGGAACAAAAATCTAATCAAGTAGACACCTAAATTGTAACTAATTCTAAGATTAGTTCAACTCAGGCGACATAGCAAGGCTTTGCAACAATTTCCGCACCGCGTACGACAATAGAGTGACTATCGTTTTGTGGCTCGACAGTAAATGGGATTTTAATGTTAGATATTATATATCATGTATAAGCAATACACACAAGTATATTAAAGTGGCCCAACAGCATACGCGAAAAAATAATAATTCATTAATATGCATAGAAGAATGAATGCAGCTACTTACTATGCCTGCTCCAGGATCTGTGAGTTTGCAGGGTAGAGTAGCCGTCCCTCCGGTCTGGGCCAGAACCTCCCTGATGGGTCCGTCAAGAATTTCTTCATTTTTTCCATCTGGCCCACTCAATGCAACGGGCAAATTATTGGCACTAGAATCCTGCTGATGTCTGGCATCTCCCTCTGAGAAAAAATAACCAAAATAGGTTATTGTTATTTTCATTTATTGATACAGTTTTAAAATGTTCTCTCCCTCGCCGCAACTCTGTGGAATCAAAAATTTCAAAAAACAGCTAATCCAAGCATTTTTGAAAATTGAAAACCTTGACTCTTCTACCAATTTGTTCCAGGTATACCGTTTTACAAAAATTGCTGACGAGACCGCAGTCCTTGGGAATTCAACTCCAAAAAACTGCTAGCCTAACTATTTTTGAAATTTCTAAATTATGATTATCGTTGAGGTCCGTCTTTCAACGATACGAGTAAATATGTACCTAATACGGTAATATATTGGGGTGGTTGGGTTGACGTGGCTTGCAGCAATTGGAGTTATACCGTGACTTCGAACCGTGTAATTAACTTGTAATTAGCTCGTAGTGTGGTACGAACATTGATTTTCCATTTGAATCACAAATCGGTATCGTATTTTGGTTATTTTTTTCTTCTCTCTGTCAGCATCCTGTGGCACACGTCGTTCCGTATTGTACGGAATGGCTATTACACAACTCGATATCGACGTTGAGGTAAATTTTGGTGCGCGTGGTTCGTACTGCAGTTTCCGTAAACCAGGAGAACTACTTAATCTTCGACAAGTTTGGCGATGGCAAAATTCCGGTCAACTGTTCGACCGTTCAAGGCGGAACGAGAGCTCTAAGATTAATGTAACCGCGAACGAAGTTCGGGCAAGGCATTGCAGCAACAGCGTATCACTATAACTTAGCGCGTCTACATAGTTAAGTGAATAACTTAGTTTTGCCAATTACAAGGGTTTGGTCACGTCTAGCTTCCTTTATGTAACATTTACATGTCCAAACTAAGGTGTGGCCTTCCTTGTGTTCGGCGGACCAGCGCGGGCGACCGCAAGTGTTAACGTTGTTTAGCCAGCCGAATTCGTCTGGTTCCTGGTGTAATATCGAAGGGATCCGCGACGTTACAACAGAGTTTTCAAGTATTAGATGAAATCTACCGGCCCCGAAGAAGCGCCTAACAAACGACTGGCATTACCAAAGAGTCGAAAACGCTAACAAGCTAAAAGTTTTGCAGCTGTTTTGAGCGGCACGATTCCTCGCGGAAATTGGTTCTAAAGTCATCAACCCGTAGCGAATTAAGTGTTTCGAGCCTGACACGAAAATCACTTGGAAACGCAAATATGAAACTTTCCGAGCTGGCTTACTCACTGAATGACTGACTGACGTTTGGCTCACCTTCAGCCACGTTAACGAATCTTAGTTTACTCAAATTTCCTGAACAAAGATATGACGGGGCTAAACGTGCGACGCGCGAATCTCTACACAGTATAATTTCCACCGAATCACCAGTTTCTTCTTGTTCTCTCCATGTTTTCTGACGGACTCGATACAAAAGGGAATACACATCCCATTCTACCCACTCACAAACGATCTTCAAAGCCATTGTTTTCACTCAGTCGACTTCGCAGTATTTCGCCCGTTTGCCGAATAATCAATCTATGCTACGAAGCATGGAGGGTATGAGCAATACTTGACTGCATAAAAGAATCAAAGGTGAATAGATTCGCTTCGTTCGTTCTTTCTTCGATAAAATGAGAGAGGAGTAAAGTAGTGGAGTTAAGCTTGGAATGCGACGTTATAGGTTTTCTGCACGGTTTTAGTTCGTCTGTTCGTGACTATGTGCATTCAGGATAATTTACCTGTGAAATAGAGGTTGATTTCAATCGCAAGAACCACGAGAACGAAGTGTCTCCTCATGGTGTTGCCGTAGACTGGATACCCTTTAGCTCCTCGCCATATCTTCAATCTGTAACAAAAAATAGGGGAAAAAAAATAAAAGTGATGAATGGAACCGATTTATCTTTTTCCTCGACGATCCTAAGCCATCAATTATTACATATCACACATCATCAACGACACGCTTGTGTCTAGACTAACTCTATCGACTTTATTCCTCTGCAGACATTAAATACGTCAATTTTCGAGACATACTAATTCACAAATAAACATAAATTCAACCCTCTGCGAAACGGAATCAATATTTTCAAAAATTGTCTCGAACCACCTTATTTCTCATTGGCTCAATTGTTTGTTGCTATTTAAAAATCAGGGATATAAAGCCTTTTTATGAAAAAAGTATCAATCCGGAGAGAAGCTGGGGGCAATTGGTCGAGGTAAAAGATATCTCGCAGAATGTTTGGGGATATATTATTTATAAGGCAGGTCATCTTGTTTGTAAGGGTTTCACCGGGTGAGCCCTAGATCCTAATACGTTAACCCGTTCGGAAGGGAATCTTGGGGATATAATCCTGGCTACACATCGAGGATATGCAGTCGTAAAAACCGGTAGCCGGTACGATGTCAATAAAAAGGGAAAAAATTAAGTAAGAAAGAGAGTCGGTACTCGAGTAGCCAGGCAGTTGAATAGCTGCTTTATGCAAAGCCACGAGGGAAGTAGCGGTAACATGACATTAACCAACCTTTTCAGCAAAAACCGACAAAACCAGCAAAACCCACTGAAGGTGTTTTTATCCTCGGTCAAGCCTCGTTTTTACACGATTCTGGTTTTTTTCTTTCGTTTATTGCGTAACAGCCCAATCGATTCAATGCACAACATATACCTCTACATACAGTATAACCTGCTTCTCTAGGTATTTTCAACGTCGAAGCTTATTTTCGAAAAATTGCATTTGTCGCTCGCAGATCTCAAAACCCGTGGTTTCTGTTGATCTGGACTTTAGTATACTCTTGAAAATACGGAATAGTTATTGATGGTAGTTTTATTAGGGAAATAAAATGATCCAACACTCGTGAAATCGCAAGGCTTTAGATTCCCTGGATGAAAGTTTTTTCGTTTGTTGTAAAATATTTGCTACCCTTCCGAAATATAGCAAAGAATTTCATGAGCGGAGGCTGGAATTTCCCTTACAAAGGCGAATGGATGGCCAAGTCCACGTCTGTGATAGCCAGCAAGCGAAAAACTCATTGACGGATAAATGGAAGTGAAGAAGAGGGTACAGGCTCGTGGGAGGGTTGTGTGTTTGGGCACGTCTTCTTTTCGAGAAGCGTGTCTTTATCAAGGCTCCTCGAGCATCGAGCTTCTTTGGGCTAACCCAAAGAAGAAAAACATTGTGATCCTGAACACTGGAGTCCCCCGAGCCGGTAAGGGATACCAGAATTCCTCTAAGGTAATTCCCGGGGTTGAGAAAAGGTCAATATTTCGATCGGTACGGCTCAGATATTCGGGGCTGAGTATACTTGGCTTTAAAATATAGGATATAAACTTCGACCTTTTGAGGTGGTCACATTTTCAGTTACATAACGTACTCCACATATCCCCACCATGTGCCTCATGCACGGCACGTGTCATAAGCAATATCTTCCAACTTCTGCACCCCGGGGCATTGCGTTTTCAATTTTCTATTAATTTCTATAAATCTTACAGCGACCTCTCAGACATCCGAACCGAATCTTATTCAACAATTTTTCGTCCTGTGAAGAATTCTCTCATCTCACTTCCTGTCGCTTTTCGAAATTTCATATTTTCATACTACCCGTATTATACCGTTGCAAATTCCGGACTGCTATAACCACCCCAAGATTACTCGGTACGAGTTTAAGCAACGAAATTCCATATTTTGTCATCCAGAGCTTAAACGCGAGCATCGTATTGCCAGTTTAATTCATATTACCTTCGGGCTTTCTGAGCGAAAGGTATAAGACGCGTGGTATGAAGCTTTCAGCTTCCCCGTTCGCAGGACGAATTTCGTTCTTGCTGCTTATATGGTCCCTTATTTTTTCTATTCTTTTCTCTTCCATTCTTATACCACGGCTCCTTTTTTTTCTCCTTCACACTCTTATCCCGGTACCGGTACAATTCCTTTTGTGTACGTCCTGGCCTTAGCTCTTACTTTACGTGGCTTCTGGTAAAGTTGAGAGCTCCCGTCCGAGTTCAGGCCGAGCCGCAATTCACCGGATCTAATCCCGTAACGAACGCTCTGCTTTTTATCTTAACGCTCACGCGCAATAATTGGACCATTTCTAAAGCTCTTTTTCGTAACTCTCTTCATCGCTGTACGCTATCGCGGTCCTCCTCGACCCTTGGAGCGTGAGCTTCGTCTAAAGATGGAACAAACTTAAGAAAAAGTTCCGACATAGGTTGAAAGGACTAAAAAACTACGTCCAATATATTCAAACTAATTGCGTTTTTCATCTTTCCTTTATTCTCGAAATTGTTCAGGGGAATTTCTTCGAACCAAAGAGCAGCGATATTTTTTTTTTCAATGGTTTGATACTCATTTGCAAGAAGCAAGGTGCGTAATGCGTCATTTGTCTTCCGTTCTAGGGCGGGTACCCTTCGTGGTCCACACATACATATGATTGAAGTCTCGGAAATTGGACACTCTGTAAATCATTCAACGGTATTTCATTTTTCACAAGCTTAATGCTTTCTATTCTTCGCAGGTATAGTGCTTTGGGCTGTCGAGGCTTTTCTCGAGTAATCTTAGCCGTACGTATAGGTACAATACTTTGCACTTATATCTACATCACTTTGCGCTTTTTAAAGATTATCGGCTTTCGTGCGTTATACATCACTTTTTCATTCCCAGGCTTTCGCAATCCTTCTCATTTCACGCCTAGCCTATAGAACTTTTACATTTGCTAAAGCGATGCTAGAACTATCGAACGTCGCCGCAGCTATGTGTGTAAGTCTGCATCTCCGTATAAATAAGGAGCGTTTCACTCTTCCACCGATAAAAACGTGGTCGATGGTCATCAGCAAATATTGCCTCTCCAAACAACGGGCAGAAATAATAGCCGCCGATTCCGGCCATTCACTGTCGGAAAGTCGTCGTTTTTCAGCTCAATGGTAACAGAGTAAGAGTACAGACATCTGGTTTTGGCAGCCGTTAGTTCGATGGATGAAATACCGAAAGCTCCCTCTTACCGCAAGAACACTGAAACGATATTCTCTCGTTAAACAACAATGCATTAAGGGCTGACGTCTGCACGCGCCAAAGTATTTGAAGAGGTTAATGAGCTTTCGAGAGTTACGGCCCTCTCGAAGGAGGAATCGATAGCTGAGGACCTGGTCCGGCCAGTTTATGTGCTCCTTTGGTCTTCCCCGGGCTCTGTATCAAAATAGTATTATAGCCACGCAGTTCATAGCTGAGTAATTTTTCAAATTCTCTTAAGCCTTCAACAGGAATAAAATTTCTTCATGATATAATTAGTCCGGTCAATCCGTGTGTTCAAAAGGGGCAACCGTGCATTTTGGGCAGGCAGCGATTTTTTTTACTGAGTACAAAACTCAGTTTTCGGGATTAGGGGTGTCGTCGATCGGCTGCCATCTTGAAATCAAGGGTGTAATTATTCTTCTTGATTCATCTCCGTAACCGTGAAGCTGACAAAAATTTTGTACAGAGCATTTTTGTAGTTAATACAATTATCTATAACTTTGATTCGTACCTTTTCCGGGTGAGGTTATTAATAAAAAAGTTATGAGAAGAAAAAGCTGAAAAATGAGATGACGAAAAACTTTGAAACGAAATAACTCTTGCATTTTTTTTTCTTTTTCTATTTTTTTTTTTTTCTTTAATTACAACTCTTTTTTTTATTTTCCCTCAACTCTCTTTGTATTAACTCTTTTCATCTGTTTTCGCTCATAACTTGTTTATTATTAATATCATCCCGAAAAGTTATGACACAATGGTATAGATAATTGTATCAACTACAAAAATGCTCTGAACAGAATTTTTTTTGGCCTCATGGTTCCGGAGATAAATTAAAAAAAAAAAATAATAATAATTACACCCCTAATTTTAAGATGGCAGCTGAGTGACAAAACCCCCAGTCTCGAAAACAAAGTTTTACACTCATGATAGCCCCCTCTACGAAATCGGAAGGAAAAAAAATCGCTATCCACCCAAATTGCAGAGAAGCGATGACAGAGAACAAGATCGATCAATTTTTGTCAAGCGAAGGTCTAATGATTAATCAGACTCGAGAGCTTGGTAAAACGATATTGCCATTTGTTTTTCATAAGCGAAGAACCAAGTCTTGTAATAACAATCAAGACAGATGAGGGAATGAATGAATGGAAAGAAAGTTTTTTGCCTTCTTCTCATCAATGAACACTTGGAACAATACAATTTCTAAAGAAGACCGTGTGCATTCGAGCTTGAAAGATAATTATACCACTGAATCCAATCGGGGTTCACTATCTTTAATATTTACGTAAAAATTGTTTTTTCCCAGTATAAATTATTGATGAATCTTCTATCAACGGACCATTATTATATTTATAGCTCAGAGCGTTAGATAGGCGCATTGAAATGGTCTTAAAAAAAGATCAGAAGTTTGATTCCCGTGAATGCAAATAGTGGGCGTCAGTTGGTAAATATGGGTGAAAAATCTTGAGAACACGGTGGGGTGTAAGACGGTAAAAAATTCTTTGGAAATCAGTGACGCACCCGATACAAAGGAGGCCTGATCAAAGTTCAATTTTCGCATGCTATTTCAGGCACTGGCCTCTGCTGTGTTCTCGCAAATGTCTGCTCGGGGTCGATCGCCAATTAATCAGCTGAAACCTTTGGAACGACCATCATCGCTTCGTTGCCGATAGGCTTACCCTAATCTCCCCTCGTAGAGTAGTTTTTCTGTGGTTTCTCCTCACTGACATCTTGTTCGAAATTCAATGAAGGGTTATTGGCATGAGATGCAGACAAACATAACTATAGCCACCGTCTCAAATTACAGGAGAATTATGTTTGGGGTGGACAAAATTATTCTCCCTCTGTTTTTCAACTTCCTGATGTTCCTCTGTTTTCAGAGGAAAAACGAAGCTATTGATGTAATCGACTCGGAAATGAAAAGTCGAGTTTTCACTAGATCTCTACGTTCTGAAGTCCAGAGAATGACCTCCAATCATTTTCACACGAACCTCTGTGTGTGTGTATCTGATCAATTTTTTTGTCCGATGATATCTTGAAATCGAGGTGCCGGATTTCAATGATTTTGATCTCAATCGACGCTGCTTTGCTGAACTTAGATTAAATTTTGACTTGGATCGGTTTAGTATTTTTCGAATTATTGAAGTAACAAAATTCTGAAAAATAAAACAAAAATGATGATATCTTGAGAATAGATGAACGGGTTCGAATGAAAATTGGTACCCTCGGGTTTTTTTCGCTCGTTGATCAGAAATCTGGAGGCATCTGTTGAAAATGATTTTGAAAACGGGAAATTCGAAGACTGACAGTCATGGTCAGCTAAAACCGCTCGTCTTTTTTCAACCGGAGGTTGGTTATTAATTTGGACGACTTTGACGTAATTGTAAAAAAAATTCACATCCTATAAGTACTTTATATTCTTTCAGCTGCGTGCCTGCGTGACGTAGGTAAACCTGAGCAGGATGTTGCTCCTCGATGGCCGGTCGTATTTCATTTGTCGAATGAATTACAGGACGAGGATTAAGAAACTTGTTTCTTATCGTGACACGAGCTAGGGTCCCCTTTGGCTTGGCCACTTAATTGTTGGCAATAAAACTGCGATTTACCAAAATCTAGGTCAACGACATTCATTCTCCAGTCCCTCAGTTTCCCAAATCGAATACTTACGCGTCTTCTATTTATACCCACTGCAATACCGAAAGTAATTCTATAGCGGTAATCAGTCTATCAAAATTGCGAATGGTAGTAATTGGTAGCGCGCCCTTTTCCAACTTTCTATAAATAATTCAAGAGGAAAATTACGCAGTTGACTAAAATTAGTTTGGCGGAGCGTGTTTTCCTTTTTTTTTCTCTCTCCTTTCCTCTCGTTCTCTTCTACATCTTCGTTTTTTTTTCTTCCTTTTTTCTCTTTTTTTTTCCCCATTGTTAATCATCTCACCCATGGCAATCCCCTCTTCAGATTTGAATTTGAAAACGAAGAGCGCGAATGAGGGAAATATGAAACGGAGGCGAAATGTAGGCAAAGTATAAAATACCGAGGGGGGCCAAACGGAGGGCGAAAAGGACAGCGTAACACTCGTGACAATATCGGTGGACTTTTTTTTCTTTTTTTTTTGTCCGAAAAACAGGGGAAAGAAGAGAGAGAGAAAAAAAAGAATGTCCGAGCGACCGGACGTTGTAAATTGTAATTCATACGCCTTCGTCCTCGCGCCAAACAAGTAGCTATGGCCGCGGTGGGAACCGTGAATTCAGTGAAATAAAAATAATAAAATGTAAAGAACACAAAAAAAAAAAAGAAACAGGAAAAAAAGGGGAAATATAAAAAAATATTTACGACCCGACGTAACCACGTGTTCGGTACGTCGTTCGTAATTATTTTAACGGCAGAATTTACAACCGCTCTGGCACTCGGTTGTCCACCGTTAAAGTTCGCGTGCGCTAAATTAGCGAACGTAACGGAATCGAAGGTGGGCGCGAAAAAAGAGGGAGAAGAAAAATAAAAAAATTAAAAAAAAAAAAAAAAAAACGGGAAACGGGAAACGGGTAAAAAAATAAAAATAAAAAAAACTCTTTCAGACACTTTCCGAGCGGATCTTATTCCTAATTTGGATTGTCGTAAGATGGAAGGATTAATTAGTCTCTGATTTTATATTATAATTGAGTGATTAGCAGCAGTCTGACATGACGTGACGTTTCCACTGTCAGCTGTTTCCGGTTCATTCGATATCCTGAAGCATAGCGTGTCGACAATCACCAAGCTCCGTATAGCTTCGAAATAGTTCGAATCCTGGCGCAGTACGTTTATCTCTAGGCCCCGTGCACGTAGGTATACCCGTATATACGTAGGTGTGTTACGTGGGCGTCGAAAATCGACCGTGATAAGGCACCTGGCGGTGCACGCTCGCGGTGCACTTTTTACACTTTTTATGATCGGGGTTGAAAAACGTACATTTACTCTGCCCAACCCGGGACCATTCCCAGTCCACTTTTATCCGGATTTCAAGCGGATAAACGGTAAATATAGCCTAGCATGATTTAATCGGTGCTCATTCCAGAAAAAAAAGAACACCCCCTATATTTATTTACGTACGCACAGCCGGATATTGATGCACAAATATTCGCCCCTGTTGATGCATTTTTACAAGAGCTTATAAAGAGAGATAAATCGTCTCTAAGGACACGCACCATTTTTCAAAAAACTTTCTCGAACGTATTTTTCGTTCTAATTTATTCTGTTAATTATAAAGGGTATATTTTATTAAGATTGAAATCGACTTAGCTTATTTAATTATCAAGACTTTGTCAAGTAGAAATTCTGGTCAATTTTTTGTCCACCTTATATGCTATTCATACGTATCACACTACGTACGTCGAAACGACAAATTTCAGACGTCTGACTCTGGAGGAGACAAAAGGTAGAAAAATTATAGAAAAAATTCAATTTACTTGTAATCATATCGGGACGGGGATCAGAAATTTTGGTTCTTCGTTTCTCGTGATTGATAATTGATGATTGTGAGATATAAATGTATACTTCAAGGTGCGTCTAATCTTCAGATCTTTTCCTCTCAAGTCTGAAGGAGCAGTACTTGCCTTCTCGAGTCATATTTTCCGATTGAAATATTTTCGAGTGTATTTTATAAAGGGAACGGTAGATTCCTTAGTTTTTACATCGAAGATCTGGCTGTTGAGATTTGGCGCCTCTCCTCCAAGTCATTTCCAGCCATATCGAGCCGCGACTAGTAACGCCCAATCTATGTTTCGCGATTCTGGCACTGGCGGGTTCATCTTTACGAACAATTTCAAGGTTCAAGTATCTCGATTCTAGTACCAGAAAATTTACACTAATCTGATTAACAAACTTGAAGAACTCCACGGCGCGGGATAGAGGCGAGAGCAGGCTTCGCGTTGCCTTTAAATTTATAACATGCGGTCCAGCGCGGTTGTCTTGCCACCCCGCAGTGCAGGAGCTTACGGTCGACGGGATTGGGCGCGCGGTAACACCCGCGTAACAAAAACCATCCGGGTAATTTTTTTTTTTTCTTTTTTCTTCCTCTTTTTTTTTTATTGTAGAAGGCACTCGAGAAATGAAAGCTACGGAGGAAAATACACTACGACCCTTGCGAGAGACGGGGGTCTGCAGCAGCTCTTCCTATAGGATTACGACCGGCTATTATCGAATCATTTTGCTCCAAATTCGTTTTCATATTCAAGAGAGTGCCAGGCAGAGAAGAATAAAAAAAAAAAACTTCGGTAAGCTCAACCTTAAAATGCGGTATAGTATTCGCACGCGGATTAATAAGGTAAATAGTATAAGGTACTTGAAGCTAATATACGGCCAGTTTAAGAACTTTTATAGGTCCCTTTACAGAACGCTAGGACACCATTTTTCGAGGCAAAATGTCTTCTTTTTTTTTTCATTTTTGGCTGGAGGTAGCTAAAGTGTCCTCTAAATGATTCACGCATCACCGCTGTGTTAAATTACGCTTAAATTACCGCGAATTTATCATTATGTAAAAAAAAAAACTCTCAGAATGGCCGTGTAGCAAATAAACTCGATCCAAAGTTGGCAAATTGACTATATACCGTTCTTCCTACTCTGTTCAAGGAATAAGTGGTCCGGTCGCCGAGAAATATCTTGCTGCCCTCAGGTTAAGGGCTGGTAAATTTACTGATAAGAAAAGCTCTTTGCTCAATCCAGCTAATCTTGTTTGGAAGCAAAGTATAGTATAGTGGGCCGATCGCGAGATAAGAACTAGGCAATCTGGTCAAATCATACCGTTATACTCCCTCGGCGCGTGTAATTCGTTGATTCCCAAATTCGTGTGTATGTATACGTTATAGCCTCCAGATATATACGTGCGTCTGTTAAAAAAGAGACTTTCATTAGTTTTAACGAGCACTTGGAATTGAATTGTCAATGTAATTCACAAATTGCTGTACTCCGGGCTGCAATAAAGTCCATCAGTGGCGTTTTCAATACTGCCGAATCGCACGGAACTATACAGGATGAACAATGGAATTTGGTTTTCTACCCACACCGCGACGAGATGCATCGGGGAACCGCGTAGCGAGTACTATTTTTTTCCTCTTTTTTTTTTTATTCCTTTTTTCTTTTTAACTTTTTTTTTTTTTTTTTTTGTCACTCGTAGTGGTAAAATGCTGCCACCAGGCCACCAGAATTTTCAAGCGGCGAGTGTAGCTTTGGTATGAACGCGAGGTAGGTACTTGTTCGCCGTGGGGTTTTAATGACGAGTAAAATGGTCAGTCATTGAACTGGCGGGAGTGAAGTAGGAAAAAGGTAGAAATTTCTTCTTTTTTTTTTTCTTCCTTTTTTCGTCGGGTAGAATTGAAACGAATTTCACCACTGGTATAATAGGTAGGTGTATACGTGACTATAAATCTAAAATTGGGTACATGTATACGGTGTAACTTTGCTTTCCGAGGAGAATTAATCTTTTTGTATATTGCCGAAAGGGTGGGCTGAGCACGGTTTTTATTACGTCAGAAGAATAAAGGATTAATTGAGTCGAAATTTATCCGCAAAAAGGGTTTATATATATATATGTGTGCATAGATTCGAGCTGACCAACAAAAGGGTGATGTAAAAACAACAAAAAACAAGGAAGAAAGAACAAAAAGAACCACCACGTATTAGGGGAGTTGGTATGCAAAACAGCAATCCAGATTTGTCCGTCTGTTATTTTATTGTACGTTACCAAGCTATCTCGAGAAAAGTAACCCCTGATAATATATATCTGAAGTGGCACATGTATGTATATTGTATACGCAGGTATATGTTATTATATATCCAACTATTATATTCGCGAATCTTTTGCAAAGCCAGAGCCGCGGACCTTGTCGTCCATCGTGGACGTAGCCGTTCTACGGTTACTGCAAACCCGCTAACCTGAATGTGTTTTATTACCGTTACGCCACAAAGAAGGTAAGGGGACAGGGGGCGGATGATGACGTCACACAATGGGGAGCTACCGTTATTAATCATTTTCTTCCCTCGCGAAACCCCACCGATCCCCACTAAACTCCAACGAAACCAAGGCTATATCAACCACCACCCACTGCTGCCGCTGCTGCAGCCTTGTTCTCTATTCGTTTGATAGTGTATGGAGTTACTCTTCATACCCTAACAATTTCCCTACCCTTTTCCGCCACCCCGCCACCCCGCTACCCTTCATTTTCTATTCTCCGTTGCCCTTTGTACGTAGGTACGTCAGTCACGTTGATTTTTATCAGAATCGAGATTCTTTGAATTCCCCTGTTTCATGCCATGGGAAATTGAAGAGAACGTGGAAAGAGGAGAGCTAGAAGAGAGGAGAGAGGCTTGATACTTATATACACCGTTGCTCATATACAGAGCTTTCTGCGTCAATCCTGCTACGCACCCGATACAGCTGGGGTACTCCAGGCGACACGGACGGGTCATCGTATTCCAGGGAGAAAAGAATTCGTTACACTATTCTGCCCTGGGCTATGGGCTTCTGTATCTCTCTGTGATTCATTTGGAACCCTCGACATTCTTCGCCTTCTTCACCAGGCGGTATATACTACACAGCGAGCCCATGTCTGACGCTTATGCGACAGTCGAATGAAAACAACCCCTGACTCCTCAGTCGAGTCTTATCTCCAAGGAATTAGACCTCGACGTTACACCGGGAAAAGTGGATCTCAAACCATTGCGCGGAATGTCAACTTCTCCTTTTCTTTATTCTCATTCCTCATTCCTTCACCTCGGTGACTGTTCGGCTACCGATTTCAACAAAATACACAATAAAAGTGCCTTTCACCGTTTTCTTTTTCCTCCATCCTCTCCTTCTACTTCTTCTTCAGTATTACGGTACTCTATACTTTCCTCTAATTGATCTTTCAGCTAGGTATATACGTATAAATATATAATCACCGTAGATCTATTCTACGTGTGCCTAGAGCGAAGGTACGATCAATTATGACCCATATCATCGGTCTACTTGTCCGCCAAATTGGTGCCGGATGACGCAGGATGGATGGTTGATAATTAATGTCGAAGTGCGATGCGTAGGTAGGTGGGTACTCCGGGTGATAATTTGAAATGGAATTTTGATTCTATTGAATATCGATATACTCTCATTATATGTACAGGATGGAGGCTGGAGGGTATATGATGAGGAATTAATTACGGTTGTAGAGCGATACAGAGTAGGTATATCTATAGAGGGTAATGTTTGTCAATAAGTTGACAAGAATTAATTACCTCATGATTGTCAGCGATTGTTTGAAGAAAATAATTCCCACCAATTTTGAGTGAAATGTTTCGGCGATACAACGGATGGGACACGATGTCCAGGTATTAGTGGACATAGAATGACATCCGGTGGACGTTGAACAATTAATGGTAAACAATAAATTAGAGCAGTAGCCGCAGAAACGTCGGAAGACAAATGACGGACGACAAATTGTCGAATTGCATCGCATCAATCGATCGCGAGCCTTCGCGGATTGAAATTCACGAATGTGAGAGTATACGGCGTCACTAGCGTTTGCGTCGGCTTAGCTGTAAACAATGCTAACGATTCGCGGATTCTCTTTCATCAAAGCGCGACTCTGGCACAATGGATGGCTGAAAGCTACGGGATTTTCAATTGTGGACGTTTTCAAAGCCCCGGAGCCGGAGTTGGCGGCACAGCCGAGCTACGCGTTCTGCAATTTTTGCTCCCAGAAATTTTCGCAGTATCATTGCAGACGCAGGAAACCTCTATAACCTTTTAGCTGACGGGATAATATTACGTCCGTGACCGCGGGGCGCTGATTGGACGTTCAAACTAACGAGAATATGCAAATTCGGGACCATCTGACGATGACAAATGCAGAAAGAGGCCGGTTAGCCATCCTAAAGGGACCGCTGTGGGATTAACCGAAAACTACTACCACCCGGGAAAGACCACCGGCGTGTAGCGGCCCTGAAGACGTATAGTCATACGAACAAGACTTTGTCTTGTAGGGTTCCGTGCCAGGGAGAAACGGTATGACGTGTTTCCGGCGTGGCTTTTACCCATGGGAAATAGGGCCGCCTCGTACATTATGCAGTGTCAGGCTCTTGACTTACTCAGTCCTCAGGCGAGAGCTTAGCGTAACAAATGAATAGCGAGTCGAAAGCTTGGTTGAAGACTGAAGTGGCTTGAGGTTACTGTCAAGTGGTTTGATTGGCGGGGAAAATCGACGAAATCGAACAATTCGCCGGGCTGGATAAAGGGCGAGAGTCTAGCTGCAGTGATTGGCAGATTTCGTTATTCAAGGACCGACTCTTGCGCGAAATTAAATCCATACACATTCAATTCCGTTTGAAAATACGCGAAGACAAAAAGTCCCGAGGAGATGCGAACCCCGCGTTTCATTTAATTGATCAACGAATTCCGACAGTCAGAGACGGCGCGAATCATCATCCACGCTTGTAGCTTTCCCCAGTTTTATCGCATTAAGCGTATGTACACGACACATCCACGGCTAATATCTTGTCACACCGAGACGCTAGAGAACAGCGGGGATTCTCCGTGCGACAATCTGCAGGTCTAATTGGATTTTGTCTTCCTGGAAAATTTCTTCGCTAAATATCGCGCGTGTACTAGGTACGAGACGAGGAAATGATATCAGAGGGAAAAAGCGTACTGTTAAACCGTAATTAAAGCTGGGCTCTCAATCAGAGTGAACCGCCGAACGAGTTTCGCGTTTTTACATAGTCGGTCAGAGATTAGAATTTTTAAACGCAAACTTTAATCAGTTCTTCAAGACTCTACCCTATTCAAGAGTACTCACATAATTTGAGATTCGAAAAAAATCAGTCGGCTTAGTGTTATTAATTTACAGTAATTAGCTACGCCCGACAAGCTCAAGGGAGAAAAGGGTGCATCCCGGCTTAAGGGGAATCCGGACAAAAACTAGATAAGCCTGTCTCCTGGGTACGCCTAGGTGGTCGAACAGGATTAACTTAATCCAAATATCTAATCGATAACTCTACTAGTCTCGGGGAGAACGATGCTACGATGGCAAACGGTTGAGGTATGGACTTAGCCTCGATTCCTAGTTCCAATTCATCCCATTAATTCTCCGGTTAAACTAGCCGAGTAGTTAATTAGGATCATTTCCTGTTCAACTCGCACATTGCACGTCGAGCAATACAACCATTTTTCATTTCCAACGATAAATTTCCTCGCCAAACCTTGCGTCAATTACCGTAATGTGCCTTCGTACTGCTTTTCGCAAAATAGACAATTATCCTATCGGTCAGTTTAAAGGGTTCTGAATCGTCCTTCCGGACAACATGGTCAGATATCGTAACGAACGAGTCCGTGGCAAAGATGGAAATAATTATTTAGTCCCGGTATGGTTCCGGTTTCCATTTTGCTCAGACGCTAGTACTAAGCCTGCATGCTGGTACCCGCGGGGAGGTAAAGGTTCAGTCGATTTTCAATGAAAATCTTCGTTTCCGAGGTGGGCGTTTGATGGAGAAACATCCGTATTCCTTGCTCCTAGATCCGTGTTCCTCATTCCGAGCCCATGTCCCGTATCCCAGCCTTGCCAAAGCTACGTCTATCTGTTACTGCAGGGGTAGTCGTTTGTTAGCAGCATTGAAATAGGGAAGAAAATCGAATCTACGATTTCTCAGTTTCCGTTATAGCTCGCAGGATCGAGGTTCGGTTCTTGTGGAACGAAATCGAGGCGAAGTTGGGAAATTTTTCAACCCACAAAGCAACGGCAATGATAATAAATACCGTAACGACTTAGCCCCTAAGTCGCATCTCGCTCCTATATATTTCCGTATAAAGGGGATATATGCAAATATACATTTTGTATTCCATACCTCTCTACCCGGCGACGCGGGAGTTCTTTTCGAATTGCTTTACGAGCCGTGAGATATTGCGGTTTGGCCAATAAATTGCAATTATTCATTATTAGCCGTGGAATCAACCCCTCCCATATACCTTTTTGGTAGACGGCTTAAAAAGATAAAGTAAATGGCCCACGTAATCTGCGGCATTTCTTTCCCCTCCTACGATTCCACCCTTCTCTACCAAGCCCTCAACCCCCCGTCTAACTAGCGAAAAACTGTAACTTTTCACATTCTTTTTCTCTCTCTTCTTTTCTCCCCTTTCTCTCTTTCCTTTTCTCTTATATATCTGCGACGTCGTTAAATGCATCTAGTCCTTTCTCTTTTTCGTCCTTCGGCGGAATATTGGCGGTGACATCTGCCGCGTTTGATGCAATTCGCTTCGGGGCATGGGGTGCCATGCCCTCAGGGCCTGTGTCGAGGGTGCATAGATTAGCCAATCAGCGTGTAATCGGTTTAGCTTCCTTATTTCTCTCCGCGCGTGACTAACCGCACTTTGAGGTACCCGGAGAGCCAAGGTTAAAACCCGTGGGGAATACGAAAAGGAATATTTCATGAGTCTGACAGATGTATTTGAAATTGTTCGCGAATATGTAGGTGTAAGGTATTGCCAGTGAATATTTAACATTTTCGTATACCCGCAGTGTATCTCGTCTTGATTGCAACCCCATCCGGGATATACCAGATCCAGTAGCTAAATACAATCCCATTTAACCAACTCCAACCGTAGGTGGGTAGGTATGTATAGATACATACATACATAAGCTGTAATGAATCGGAGGATCTCGTTATCCCACCATCTGCTAAGGGAGAGAATTTCAAAAGTTTTACCTTAGTTATCAATACTTATCGTCCGATAAACGAACAGCTTTATCCAACAAAGTTTTGACAGGAGAATTCAACGGCGAGAAAAATAAGAGAACGATTTTAAAATTCCGATTTTACTCGCTTCGAATGATGTATAATACTAGGTTGAATAGCCAGTGGATTGAGAAGGTAAATCTTCGTCATAAAAAGCTTGGCAAACTGTAAATTGCTCATTTTATATTCGTATTGTGTTTATTCATTGAACCACAAGGTACTGGATGAATGAAAAAATAAAAAATTTCATTGTTAGAAAAAATTTACCTTCGAAAGAAGAACAAATAAAAATCTAATCACTCCCAATGAGACTCATTATTCATTATACAGTCGGTGAACTGGTAATTGAATTTTATATAAAGTCCGCCTCTGTTCTCTCTGAATTTTTTTCAAAATTTTTTATGGGAGAGGGAAAATTGTGCAAGTCTTGACTCCACTCCACACAAGAATGAGTTTTAGACTATCTAGAGACGAGTTTGATTTTCACTCTTGTCTTCGCTCTGGTAAGAGTGGCATTTTACGCTTGATCAAATTCCGGAAAATTGAATCGTATACAGCTTAGCTCAGCCGTAAGACGAATT
This sequence comes from Rhogogaster chlorosoma, assembly GCA_944452935.1. Lineage (NCBI taxonomy): Eukaryota > Metazoa > Arthropoda > Insecta > Hymenoptera > Tenthredinidae > Rhogogaster > Rhogogaster chlorosoma. Next base: position 29,963,068 of record OX101797.1, read on the forward strand.
TTATTGCCACAAGTTGATAAGCTAACTAATCGAACAGAAGAAAATTTTATCCTCATTTCTCAGGTATAATTTTCCTAGTCGATTTTACAAGATCAGAATAATAGCCAGAGTTATCGAGGATCCAAAATTTATCGAAGGACAAAAAACAGACGCGTATGCAATAACGGGAATAACAAGTTCCCAGTTTTCATGAATCAAGCTCAATTCGTGCGGAGAACGGGAAGGAACTGGAGAAGTTACGTGAGTCCGCTGCGACCCTTGGACCTGCCTAATGGTCACTCGAACGATGCTTGACAGGCGGCAGATTCCACTGACCTTAATCTTATTATTAGTTGGAGCAGATCCCGCAGAGATTCTTCTAACGTAAAGAACGAGTGCCTTATCAAACGATCCTCTCCAGTGAGCAGTGTCACGAGATCTCGTTACTTTTACTCCCGAAAAATAAAGAAAACGAAGAAAAAAAGAAAAAAAAAAAAAAAAAGGAAAAGGAATCACGCCGATAAAATGCCACAGGAATTGTGAAACGAGGTCGGTTTACATCAAGTACTCTGGTCAGGTCACTTCAACAATTGGTATTGACCCGTGAGCCACGTCGTATCACGGTAGAGGCCAGTGAAACAGCAGCGCAGAGAATCTTGTGTAACATATACTGCAGGAAAATGGATTACTGCAATTTGGCATGCAAAAGTTATTACCTGAAATTGTCTGAAAATTGCGATCTCCAAGCCGCTCGGAGTGCGCCGCAACGCGCCGCGGTAAACCACGATCCTTTTAGAATAAACTGACGTTTGCATTTTTGCGGTAGCTTAAATATGCAAATAGTTATCTCGAGGAGAACTCGCGGGAATTCCTAATGCTACTACGGTAACAAACCTGAAACATCGCCGGGTGGACTGAGGAATAGATTCTTTCGATATGTCGAGTAGATTTTGATAAATTTCGGATCACGAATCACCTTTTACATATCCATAATTCAAGTGCTTTATCTGAAAAGAGAATATCGATAAACTAACTCGAAGAAATTTACTGGTTGAAAAAGAAACTGAAAAGGTGTTCTTTAACCCGACGAAAATGTAGTTTGATTCGATACTGCGAGGCGGAGAAAGGGAACGGAAGATGATCGATCGTTGATATATGCAGTCGGCTTTTTTGCATCCCGATAGTACCGATCACGGAATAACAAGTTCTGTATAATTTGGTATCTTTATGTAACATTTATCGATAGTAATTCAGTGAAATAAACATTAACGATATAAAAGCTCGTCCTACCCCGGCTATATCGACCTGTACCTACGTCTACGGAAGACAATAAATTATTAGGTACCGGAAAGATTCCGTGGCGTATGGATATTTTATTTTATTTTCACGAAACGACTCCACATCCCGCGATCATAAATTTCTTCGTTATAGATCGAATAATTTGTGACGACTTCTTACCCCGTGCATAAAGCAGCCTTGTTCTACTCTGCTCTGATCGCGAGTCGATGCTGAGATTTCAAATTCAATTTTTATTCACAGGTGGTCGTACGACTTCCTTCCAGAATTATTCCTTACTCTAGCTTTGCAATTCCGCGGTAAATCGACTCGGTCATTATGATGAGACCGAGAAACTTTCCTCGTTTCTACTTCCAGCTTACCTATGAACTCGCTTCTCCAACCTCCGTTCAAACTAGAGACCGATCATGTTCCCAGCTAGCGAACGGTAGAAATTCTCAGATTTAATACACCCGGAGATCTACATCTGCCTTTAATAAATGCAGGGTGGAAAAGCTTGCGGCATTATTATTATTCGTTATGCTTCTAAGTTAAGCCTCAACGGCAACCATGAGTCGACAAGTCCAGCTGAAATAATCATACAATTATGCAGATCAGAATAGTTGCGCAAATGAAAATTGCACACCCTGTATACCCCGGCAAAATGTACGTTGACGTGCTATTCGCCCGTAACTACAGGCGTAATTGGACGGTCCAATGCATCTCTCGATGTCATGGACGTGTATGTACTACCGCAAGCACAAATTAAAGCCCGCAGTTCGACCCAGGCAGCAAAAATCTAGGATCCATTCAATTGAGTCGAAATTCGTCAAGACCACCGGGTATTTCGTCTGTTAATTCGAATTTCTGTTCTTTATTCCGTCCTCTGATTGTCGGAGTGAATAATTAGGCTTTTTCACAAGATAGGAATCTCTTACGTATTGTAATCAATGATTAAAAGCGTAATGACTCACCTCGCTGATTAATTATCGCAGTAGTCTGATCGTTAAAAGTAGAACATCCAGACAGCGAATGACTGTGCTTTTATTTTTCTCACAGCGACATTATCGTTTAATTTGGATAGATGAAGGTGTGTACATGTACATCAGGGTGGTCCAGCGACAAGTTACCTTCACGTCTCGCATCGCAACTGTCTCGTTAGACGCCAACAAAATGAGTAGAAAGAAAATGGACAAAATCAGAATGAGAGTAACGAGTGTAGAAGTCGGTCATCGCCGCTGAAATCCGAACGTTCAACCTCATTTTATAGTCATTCTTTAATTCGTTGAATTGATTAGTGATACTTAGAAACTATTGTGTGATATGACTGTGATGAAATCTCGTTAAGAGAATCCTAGAAAGTGTCGACATACAATCGCTGCTAGGTACAATAATATTTACACTACGAATGACACAAATAGTACGTAACTTCTTCTAGCAAAATATCGGAAAGTGTTTTCAAATTTGAACTAAAACACTATTTCAAATTTTGCTACAAATCTAATGAATTATCTAATGATTATTCGAAAATTTCGCTCACGTAGATCCGTGATGATAATTTGCTATTAGGAATCACATGTGAAAAAAAAAAAAAATTGACTATTGCAGATGAAATTTATGTCCGAAAATTGTGGATTTTGGAAAAACCTAGGCATAAAACGGTTAGTATTACTTGCTAAGCTGTGTAATCTTGAAACATATGTAGAGTGAAGGGTGCGAAGATGGATCACCAAGCTTCAACAATTTTTTTCCGGTCTTATTCCTAGCTTGAAAATATAAAATCAGCCAACCCCTTTCAGAAGAAACAAAAAGCAGTGTTTTAGGATGAAAATTTGTTTCCACAAATTATGGAATGGTTCAACTTTCGGGTACTTTTTATGCAACTAGAAGAGATGGGGGTAAAAGGATGTAGACTAAGATAGACTCCGTCGTTATTTCCGAGTGGCTTGACGGAGAATATATACTTTCGCACCCTTAACTGAGGTTTAAAAACTTGTTAAATTCACGAAACGCTGTAACTTTGGCTTAATACGTCGGAAAGGTACTGAATTTTTTTTCAGTCCCTAGGTACCACCAAATATAGAAAATGTGTCGAATTTGCGAACCTTCTATCGACTATAATATTCGACAAAATCTTCCGATCTAACTCTTGAATTTCCCCCACCTTGGTCGGACTTAATCTGCAAATGAAGCCGCTTTGGTAAATCGAAGAGATCATATCGATGACGACTAATGCTTATGAAATTCAAAAAATAACATGTCTCACATAATTTCGTTCATTGATTGATAGGTCAGGTTATCGCGTGTTTCTACAACATCGTTACGTCATGTATATCTAGAATCGTCGATCGTCGGACTCTTGATAAAAAATATTAATGTCCTATTTGCGGTTTGGAGATAATCTAGAGTATTCAATGTGAGGCAACTGGTTGTCGACTCGATGATATATATTTTCGCGGTTTTCCTACTAAATTTCACTTGTGCAAACCGCGTTCAAGCGTGAAGTTTCAAGCTCGGAAATTTACGTTGATAACAGAAAGTGTCGGTTACCTACTGCTCTGTTTCCTGCGCGCAGGCAAAGCTGGGGGGAATATTTGCAAGACTTGGAATCCACCCGGGAGTTTATCGCGAGCTTTAGCTCCAATGAAAACATTTTTTCTCATCCCCCCGTATTTTCTCCCCTTTTTTTTTTTTTTTTTTTTTTCTTTCTTTTTTCAAGTACCTAGATACACTACCGGATTGAAACCGTGAATCGGGGGACTGCGGGAGGAAATAGGTACCTGGCGGCGCCTCACCCCAATAGAATACGGTGTTAATGCAGCAAATCCACGGCGAAGCTCGCTGAACAGCCGAGATTACAGTTAATACACCCGATAAGGATTATCAAGGCTTTCATAAAACTGAATTTCCGGAGTTACGACCGCCAATCAAAGCGACTTTGAATAATTAAGACGTTCCGAGAGCACCGCTAAACGGCTACGGATTAACCACTCGAAATTTGTTCCGTTTTTGATTGACGACTGTTAGCATTATCATTATTGTTAATTTCAATACAATTATAAACGTATTCCCCTAATCGCTGATCAACCATTGGAAAATTAATGTATCTTTTTTGCGCGTAAAATCAATACCCTAATTTATTATACATAACGCTACAGGGTATAATATGTACTACATTTTCGTATATATGGAATACTAATTTTCGGATATATGTTATAACTTATAATCGAGTAACCGTTCCGGTTAGCCTGCAATTAATTAGTTTAATTAATTAAGCGCGCAATCGTGAACGTACGCTAACTTCAAAATCGCATTCAGTATATATGTGCGAGACTTGAGCCGCTGGCAATATTGGCGAAATTAAGTCAATTACTAATCTGGATTGAATTACACCTGCGATTGTCCAACGTTAATGACTGTAAAAAATACACAATTGGATAAGGATTTAATTGCTTCAGATTTTAGTAAGTCCCTTACATTCACTTAATCGCAGTTTTGCTATAGAGCTAGAAGAGGGTGTCTCGGATTTTCGTTACGGTATGAAAATCGATGAGAAATTTCAATTATCCGAATCGTTTATCGATTACGTAAACTAATAACGAAAGTAAAAAAGCTGAAAAAAAAAGGTCGTACAGATTTAGATTAGATTTTTAAAGCGAGCTCCGATCGTTTGACGAAACTTTCGAACGGTGAAAAGTGAAAAACCTAATTGTGCGAGGAGCGTTTAAAGCGGCTCCGAAACGGACCTCTTTTGGTAGCCGAACTTTTTTAGCTAGAAATTTTAAACAGTCGATTAAAATGATTAATGATACCTACAAATACGCTGCCTAGAGGCGTTAACGTGGATGTTCGTGTACGGGCACAGTTGGACGTCAGAAAGGTAAAAACTTTTCAACTATATAAACCGCGATCGCCTAGGGTATATAGGAATAAGTACTACGTTGCACACACGCTAAAGTAACTCAAGCACGACGGTATGAACCTGCACAATGCTAATTATATTTCTTATATTAGCCGAACTTTCCCTAGAAATTTAAAAGCTTTACGATTTCTTTCACCCCGTAATTATTAGCTCGTAGTTTCCCTCTTTTTAGAAAATTTTTGTTACTTTTTCTTCCTTATACTGTTAACGTGTTTAGATACACTCCAATAAACACGCACACATCGCTGACACAATAAATTCACAAGTTTTCTTTTTTTTTTTTTCCTCTCCTTTTTCTTTTGTCACTTTTCAACTAGGTACATCAAGTCGTGTAAGATTCGTTCCCGCGCATGGTCAAACATACGTTTCGACAATTATTTTACTCGCAAATTTTTTTCGCAAATTTTTTTACTCCCAAAATGAAAAACTACATCGCTTCGATTTTCGCGACGAATACCGATCCGTGTTTTCGCCTTTTCGAGACACGGGGGTGGCTCGGATGGGCGCTACTTGGCGCGGGGTTCGCCACGGACTAACCTCCGGTCGACCTGCACCCGGGATTTCGCGCATGCCCCCTACTTCAAAGACTACCGGGTAGGTTCTACGCGACGCGTCGTATCATCGGGGCGTCCGCGTCGCCTAGCCTCGTCAACGCGGGTTTGACCGGCAAACTAAGGTCCGAAGCTTTGTGCCCCTTTGACCAGGAAAGATCCACCCTGACTCCTTTATTTTAACAGATTGTTTGCGTCGAAATCTGCCCCAGGTTCTCGGGCTTTACTTTCATCTAGCCCTTCGCTCTGTATAGTTTCGAAACTCGTGCGATCAACACGCTCAGGGATTTAATCATTGAACACGAAGCGGAAACAAAACTTCTTATGTTTGACTTCAGAAAATTCCATCACACATACAATATACATAACACAAGATTCAAATCTGAGTTACAAATTCGTTCGACGTTTAGTTTCAAAGAATTTTTTTTCATCATTCAAATCTCGCTGTTTTTATCTAATGTAAAAGCTTTTTACGGGGACACACCGTTTCTCGAAGAACATCGTATTAGGTATTGTAATTTTGTCGAAAACGTACCTTGTAGGATCAATTTACCAATATTCATCCCCTTGTTTCTTTTGTAATACGAGTAATTAGGTTTGGCGAAGGGTTGCGTAGAACTAGAGAGTTGGAATCTTGGAGTCCTGCCTTATTTCCTTACGGAATGAAACCTCTCGCCTTTGCCTCCTTCAAGACACGGAGTAAAGGGGTGTCGAGGCGCTACCGGAATTCGAGACGTGCAAAGGGTATGCGAAGACTTTAGTCCCAAAATCGCGAGTTTCGCGAAAAGGCGATACCAGTTTCGCTAGGCGAAAGGCATCTCGGTTTATCGCATACGTGTATAAAAGGTTGTGAAAATCGTTTGACTTTTCATAAAGGCAATCGATCAATCACCCAGAGATTTTTTTCGCTCCGGGAGGTTAGCTGTATAATAAATTTTCACCCCCGTGGTGTAAGAGGGAAAAAATTTTCTCTCAAAGCATAAGATTTCCCCGGTTTAATGTTATACAGTATAAGTGAAATACTTCAAGTACGTGTTATACTTTACGTTGCGTCAAAGTTTCTTCTCATTCTCATATATATATATATGTAAATATACCATATAGGTACGCAAGTCGACGGTATAACGCGCAATTTTCTGCGAGGGTGTTGTTTACTCTGAATTCAGTTCCCTTAGCTGGGAACCAAACCGACAAATGTTTGCGGTCAAACTTTGGCACGTACGAGTGGCAGAGATTAATTTAGCTTTTGTTCCATACTCACGTGAGGGGTAGCTCTGCGACGCGTTAGAGACGAGGATAACCGAGGAACCTGATAGACGGTATCCCCCTCCAGTACGAGAATTAATGCATGCGGATCAATGGGAGTGTTATGTGACATTTGTTAGCTAAATTGGGATAAGGACTAACCGGAATCCCCCGTCAATCGGTGGGTTAGCCACGGAGCTAATGTCCTATCGTGCTAATACGACGTCCGCAGGATATCGCCCGGAGAATACACACTGAATAAATCCCCACCTACCCGGTAGATAGATACGTTTGTATTACACTGGGCGTATCGCTTTGTTGCACAATTTATCGTCTTCCGCGCGTTCGAAAATCGTTTTAAACCATTTTCAGACATATGTGTTCAGGTATACACGTGCACCGTATATGGATGGACATGATTTTCTATTCCACCAAATTACCGAGAAACGCTTTCAGAATCAGAGATCAAAATTCGTCTGAAAAATCGTCTCTCATTCTCCCACCACTTACGGTTTCGATATTCTGATCGTAGAATGATTCTTTTAGAAAACAAATATTTGCCCCTAAAAAAGATAAGAAATTTCCTGATCGGGGTAATATAATATATGGTGTGAATCATTCTGTTGCTAAACACGTATAACAAGGGTGAGCCGTTTGTGGCGAACGTGGGACGTCAGAAAACGATGTATAAATCGATTACAAGCATGTAGAGACGTGTGACAAATGGTTATTCACGCGTGTAGTATATATGGGGTGGATGCGGGGAAGTTGACTCGAAATTTCCTGTCATAATGGGAAAGTTCGGTAGCAGCGTTTCCGTTGCTGGTGATGGTGGTAAGCGGATTCACAGGGTTGGATAACGAGTTGAGCGTAATACCAAACTCCAACGAACATTAACGAACGTTGTACAGTCGTAGGGGTCAGAGAGCTAGGTCAAGGCTTCGGAGGATTTCGAAGTTAGAGAGGAGAAGATAAAGGCGGTGTAGAAGGAGGCGGATGGTTACTCGAGAAGTGAGTTTTGCCCGTGATACTAATAGGCTATTCAACTCGCGTAGGCACCTTCCTTGCCTAACCTGCACCCCCGATTGCTGATGGCCCGGGCCGCCTTCCAGGATTTGGTAAACGAGCCCGTTTACTCTTGTTAAGGTGAGCGAAGGGAGCAATTTGTCCCTAGTCCTGGCGTCGCGTCGCTCCATGAAGCTGATCTTGGACGGGATGGTAAAAGAAGTAGGCTCGACATCATATTCCAACTTCTCCGAAACGGCAGGGTCCAGAGTCCAGAGTCCAGAGTCCAGTCCCGGTCCTGGATATTTAGAAAGAACTTGTCGCCATCTGGTACGTGCCTACCGCTTATTGTCCGTAGAATTTCGTGGCTCAGTGGTGCACGTGGTACAAATTCAGCAGCTGTTTCTGCTCATGGGATTGTCGCGTTATTGAAAGCGTCAAAAAATAAGTCACCCTACTTCGTGCCCACTGTCGAAATTGATTGCAAGTATTTTGCGACAGCATCTGCGGAGCCAATTTTTTGTCTCATTCTATATCGTAGCTCAGACTCTCCTCTCAACTTCTTTACACCTTTTTTTTCCCTCTTCCCTCTTCCTTTTCATGTGCTAATTTTTTTATCTTACACACAATTCACAGCATTTACTCGATGCCCGCAGGTCACGGTAAAGAATATTTCTCATACTTCATTCTTCATTCTTTTCTCCTCCCAGGACGCTGATTTTATATCTACCTGATTCTCGTATGTGGATATTTATTTTAATACTCCAGAAAAAGAAGACATCGTTATAATTATTATCATTAATAATCCCACTGTGCTTTATACTTGCACATGTATGTATTCCATTAAAGTCATACCGAAAGTGCGAAGCGAGCTTTTCACATAGCTCATTTTCATACTCTGTGGCAAGCTCTGCTGATCTGGTCGATCCTGCGTTCAGAGTTTGCAATTACTCAATAGTAGAGTGTGAAAATTGCGACTATTCACTGGATTGATTAGCCCAAGTATCCCGAGATCCCATCACCTCGCAAGTTGGCATTGTATACTGAACGGAAAAGCTCTCGCAATTTTCTCTAAATTCCTGTTCTCTCTTCGTTTTCTGTAACAGTCGAGTATCCGGTCCAGTCTTGTCCCGAGATAATGGCTCTTAAAAAGAGAGGCAATCAGGCAGCACATAAATGAGTGGATCACCCCTGAATTCCGCTCGGTTTTAGGGGTGGCTCATTTCGGCGGAAAACCCCCGCATGTATATATTTGACGTTTTGCCTGACTCGAGAGTCTTTCAATATTTTCTTTAGGACTGACGGCGAGGGTGTTAATAACGTTTGCTCAGAAACGTGAAGCAAAGTGTGCTACGGGTGCGATCTTAATCGCACCTTATACCTACCTCGCGGCTGGCCGTAAATATAAGTTATGTACAAGCGAAAAATAAAAGAGCATTAGATCGCCATAGCGCACGTTGAATGGGCGCCGAGTAACAAGTAGCTGGTATCTTGTGGTCGAGTGGTTTTCTAGTGTTTGTAAATCCGTTTTCCCATATCAGGGTGGGGTGGGTGCCCTTTGCGCGAGATTTTCTTCCCTGAATCTTTTCAGCTACAAGGTGCTTCCGCAATGTTTCGGATCTCGGTATACATATATGCCAAGCGTGTTTTTATGCCGCGAAAACCCTCGGGAATTCTCCACCCCCTCACTCCTCACTCCTCGCTCCTTACTCTCTTCTGTCGTTCAATTGCCAGTGTAGCCTCGCCGACCAGTGCTAAAGGCGCTCGTCTTATATATATTTTATTCAAGTTTCAGCCTACGACCTCGAGGGACAATTTTTAAGTGCCCGTCTCCAGCTACCACGCTTTCCTGTTTTCTCGCACGTGAAACTCGGAGACCTGGAAATAACGCGAAGATAGGGTGAATTTCTATTTTCATTTCCCACCGACTGCTCTCTTTTCCCGTATTGTTTTTCTCTGTCTCATACATATCGTCACCTGCATAATTCATATGTAAACGTATTACCGTTTCAACGATTCACTTTCCGTCTACGACCTCAAATTTGAAAATAATCTTCAACACTTCGGCTCCAATTTTATTTTATTATATTAGAAGAATATATTACTTCTATAAATAGTCATAAATCACGTATTCATCATTTTTCAATCATCGACTAGACTTTGACGTAATAAAAAAATTAATATTATCGACAACCTGATTTCACTCTTGTCATTATTTTATACCTCCCTCCACGAATTCTTTCAGAGAGAAATTATAATTGGGGAAAAAAGCTCTCGATATTATGGAGGCATCGGTTTAAATGAGTGAGAAAAATCAACCAAAGTCTGACAATGAATTGGTGAAATATTCACGATGGAATAAATCCTTAGATTAGATTTTTCAGTTTTGTGAAGGCATTTTAACTGAATTTGCGGTGGCCTGGTATGGTCGAAATCCACAATACAATTGGCAATTACAAATGAAAGTTCTACGGATTACTGCTGGGTTTTATGAAAGTTGGAAAAAACTTCAGATTCGTAGATCTTTTTATCGGCACAACCTTGACCCGAGATTCATTAATTTTCGTTTTACGTCTTAGCCCCTGTGAGCGATTGTACAAACTTCGAAATATCAGGCAAACCCATTCACGTGTAATACTTGGTTTAAATCTGTACCCAGATAATTCACGTCTACCTATGAAAAGCATTTTAGCTGTATCTACATATCGTGATTTTCAAACCGGTGTAAAAGTCTCGCCGTCTACCGCCAATAAAGTCGAAATTTTCTTAGCACTCTTTATGTAATAGATTTTATAATCCATTTGATTTGATTTGATATAACGAGTTAAAAATTAGTGAAAATATTTGGAACTTGTGAAAATCGTTGTGAAAGATCATGTTTTAGTTAGACGAACCGGAAATGATGAAAGTTTGAAAGGTTGTTGGGAGATTTTCACCGAATACACGATTTTCGCTGAAAATCTGTGCCAAATCGACCGCGCGAACGTTTCTTCTGGATAAAAAAAATCCGTACATAGGTAGCACGTGTGTATACAGGTATACACAGTACACTACATAAATACTTTATTGAAAATGTTTGAAAACTTCTCCGCGGGTGACAAGACATTTTTTAAATTTGATTTGAAATTTCTTCTCTCCCCTGCTCGAGACTTTTCACGATGATAAATTTACGAGGTACTTGTCCCTCGATTTACGAAATGGTCTCGCCCGAAAATTGGACTATCTTATATACGTCTCGAATCGTTACCATTGTCTGGTTCATTGCACCGCAGCAGAGCTTTTCTTTCGCTCGGTCATCTCTCCGTATCGATAGAATCGGATTCTCAAAATCCTTTCCCTTGTCTTCGACGAAGAATCCTGTCTGATCGGACTCGCAATTTTGTAATACGCCTTGCACACGCATGAGCTAACAAAAGCTCACACATATGCGCTCTTATCAGTCCACATACGCTTCGCGCAGACATTCGAATAGTTTGATATTCCAAGCCTACACGATCGTATTCTCGGCAGGGTTCCAGCGTGAAAAGTGAAGAGGTATATCGATTCGGTATACCTACCCCTCACATCGAACCAGTGACACGTGCTTCCAGCTACGGTCGGGGCTGATTGTTGGTCGTACCGTTGATAACTTGGACTTCGACGGTGTACCAAAGGTCATAAATGACCGAAATTTCGTACGACGTAACTTTCCGATTGGCACCTCGCCAGCGGCAGGTTTTTATCAGATAAAAATTTTAGAGTTTTCCATAAAGCTTGTTCCATGGACAGAATTTCGACATTAATCTTAATCTCGTTTCTAAAGGAGCTATTTAGCCGCCGATTTAATCTTCTATGCGAATTTTTTCTTTTATATATATTTTTTAAAACCACATATAAATACGTTGATAACGTTACACTGTCCCATATTCTCTCGAGCTCGAGCTATCCTATACGCGGGTCGTCTAGGCTATTTGCCATAAAAATATACGCGTCGTAGCAACGACGTAGAACGTTTTGCATGGAAATTGTCTCTGGCATCTAGTGACAGAGTTCCGAGCTTTTCTTGCCAGCTTAACATCGCCCCTGCCCGGATACGGAGTGAGTATTTTCTGACCAGGCGAGAAGTCCCGCCTGTCTTGTCTTCTCCGTCAAAAAAACGACGCGGAAAACTTTGCTGACCTTAAAGTCGCCGATCGAACATTGGAGCCTGTGTTAACGGAAAGCTATATATCCATGTCGGAACCCTCCTCTTCTTTGGATGGGTGATCGGGGCGTCGAGGGGAGCAGGATCGTTGGAAAGCTCCGCTCAATGAGGTGCGAAGCTTAGGTACGCGTCTAACAGCTAGGGCGATTCAATTCCTGCTTCACGCGTCTAAGAACGCGCTGCTACATCACCAAGGGGACCGACTTTGATTCGATTAGCAGGATTTACTTTCAATGAACACCAATCTATACCGTGGGCAACGGTCGTGAGGGATTTAACGGTGTTTCCAATCAAACTAAAGCAAATAATTCGCGAATTTCCTCAGGGTATATGTATGTGTCTTATGTAGAATGGCGGTGGCCCGATGTAGCGGTATCTTACCTTTCGGAGGCTTAGTCGTTTTTGCCATTGTACAAAGTAAGAAGGGATGTTCGTCGATAGAAATTAATGATGTTGATAAATTGGACCAAATGGTAAATCGAACGTTATACCTACGTGTAAGTAGTTCGAGACTTTAGTTACACACAAATCACGAGTAAGCGCCCGTTCACGGACTCGTTTAGTTTATTTATTACCTCGTAAAGTTTTTCTTTTTTTTCCCCCTTTTTCCTATTTCACCTAAAAAGGTATTAGAATTTCATCCGAGATCCAAAATTTTAGACAACGATCTATTAGTCCGTAAAAATCGGCGAACAATTTCATAATCAGATTCTCGATTAATCTTCGGTATTCCTTAAAAGCTGCTCCGATTTCATGTGGAAATTCATTCTTTCAATGACTGCGCATCAAACATCACCGATTCGCGAATGAGAAACATTATCGCCAATATTATCACCGCAAATAAATTCACGACGTATACAGCAGACCTCATCAATTTTTATCCAGCGAGACTCAAGGTTGCCTTCGATCGATTGACTTTCTCAGAGAGCCAGAAGTCTCGCGTATATTTTCCGTTCTGCTATTCAAAGTCAAGACCATGCACGGATGCCATTTGATCTGGGCACAGCATCACTTTGCGGTTCTCATTTTCGAAAATAATTAATTCGTTGGTAAAAAGTCAGGCACGTCGAGTTGATGGTCGACTATAAATTCTGGTGTATCTAATTTCACACCCTTCCCGCGAGGGTGCATCCTCCTACGAATGGCGGAGGGAGGATATTTATAGTGTTTGATTTCTCTCAAGGGTACATTCTGCGCGGAAAAAAAATGGTTGTTTTCGTTCCTGAATCGATTTTCACTTTTTCACACTTTCCTCATCCGCGGTGCTTTGGACACATACGAGACACCGTTTCCTTATGTCATCTTTTGGACTCCGAAAAAATTGATATTCTTGTCTGTGTTTATAATGTGAGGATTATGGAATTTTTAGAAACGCTGGGCAGCACGGAATGAGCAGATTTCTTGATCACTGGAATTCTACTATAAGAATAGTTTATCTTCGCACATACAAGATCGTGAAATGAAGATGAATAATCCGAAGTCAATATAACCCGTAATTCTGCATAATACAATCCTGATATGAATTTTGTTAGGGATCTTCTTGAAGAGGGAATGTGCAATATCAGAGCATGGATGGAAAAACAGGTCTATAATATGTATATTGAAGTAGAAATGGACAAGGACATTGTGGGAAATGAGACTCGCCTGTTGGGGGCTTTGATGCGATGGGCAGTCTAGTAGTCCGCCGACTCTGGTTCCTGGGAGTAAAATAGTAAGGGAAATTCGGTTCACCCTAATCTTGATATATAAGCTCGGCATGGCAGCCTGAAACGAGGCAGCCGTCCATTTTGGCGCCTAGCCGTTAATAAATTTGTGTTTATGGACTCTATATCCCTCGTAGGTTATTTTATTTCTGTCTCTTTTTTTTTTTTCTTCTTCACCTTTCTCTCCCTCTGCCTTTCTTCGTCCTGCCGAAATCTTGTTAACATGTTTTCCGTCCTGGAGCTAGTAAATATCGAGAGGTTAACGCCCTCTCATCTCTAGGGGTTGTAGCACCGTCAGGTATAGCTGGATGTTGACAAGGAGCCGCGTCCAATCTGTTCGGAGGAAACTTGAAGTAGGTGTATTTGAGACGTTGTCAACGGGACCCAATCACATCCTGAAATAACAGATATTGTCTGGAAACAGCGAGCCTTGAGCCGAAGACAAAGATCACCCACGCTCAATTTTCAACCCTTTGAAACCTCGAGTTTCTTCGCCTTGGGTGGCAAACTCTCGGCTTAACTATTTATCTCCCCATTTATTTCAAGCACTTCTCAATACTTTATCTTATAATTTATCAAAGGATACGGTTACTTAATACCGTTATTACTTTACAAACAAGATTTCTCATACTTTATGTATATTGAAAACGACAAGATTAAGTTTTATATCTGCATCGTATTAAGTTCATATCTACATCATCGAGACGTTGCTTTTTTTATATGAAATAGCCCAGTGAGAAATTTCTTTCTGAAACGTAGGGTCAATGAAAATTGATCGAGGAGAAAGGGATTTAAAAAAATCAATTTTTCATGATTATCTATCGCCTGTATTAAGAAGGCACGGTTTCAGAGTCTCATTCAAATTTCATAGCTGTTTAGAGTACATGGGCGGAACATTCTCACCTGATACTTATACCTCTTTAAAATACACTAATTTTCGAGGCTGGAATTTTTCGTTTCCGAAATGAAATTTGGGTCAATTGAGTTAATAACAATGAAACATCTTTCTTCGACGGACGCATGTTCGTTGGTTTCCAAAGTAATATAGCGAAAAGTATAGGGGAATACAGCGTCGACCTTAGAAGTATCTAAAACAAGGAATTTCCAAAGTACATTCTTGCAATAAAAAATTGACGTATATCATGAATATTTTACCATTAGAAATAATTTAACCTCTTATAATCCGAGTTATGTCCTGTACTTTTGCATACCTGATTCAGGGGGTGTGGAGTTTCAGTCACATTCGTTCGAGTTGGAATTTCTCTCAGAAATGTATGGTAATATGTGTATTTTCAGAATTAGCTGGTGAAATGGAGGCTTCAATATTCACGATTTCCCAATATTTTTTCAAGCTTGTTTTTCTTCGACATCGAAAAACTCGTTTTTCGATCTCGATTCGCACTCAAAAATTGCAATCACATAGTATGAAATTTGCGGGAATGTAATACTCGGAATCGAGAATTACTGAGACACGAATTTAAAGGGCAAAGTGCTCTGTGGAAATTCGAAATTCCATCCCCGACCAATTTGTTGTACCTGTATATATATTTTTAAATGAAAACAAGGAACAGATGCGTGAAATTGGCGCGCCGGTTGAAGTTTGTCAAACTTTTCTAGATGACACGTAAAAATTTAAATAACTCTACAACCGGGTGAA
This sequence comes from Rhogogaster chlorosoma, assembly GCA_944452935.1. Classification (NCBI taxonomy): domain Eukaryota; kingdom Metazoa; phylum Arthropoda; class Insecta; order Hymenoptera; family Tenthredinidae; genus Rhogogaster; species Rhogogaster chlorosoma. The sequence continues at coordinate 29,978,588 of OX101797.1, forward strand.
AAGACTGTAAGAAAGGCCGTAGCAGGTAGGGGTAAGTGTAAGAATAAGGGTAAGGGGGAGTTAAGTGGGGAGAGTTTCTAGTAGTCGAGGCACGAAAAACTTTTTCAGGAATTCCCGTTGGCTAAAACGAAAGTTTCACAATTACCCCGACCGGTTGCCATTAGTATGTAAATTCGATTGGAGTTGTTCACTCCTGTTCGGTTAGCAACGCAGTTCCCCTGCGATTTTGACGCGCGCGTACCCGCATTAATATAGTGTCCCTAGCCCTGGGGTAAGGGAAATCGAAGCTTTCCCTCTCGTCGATTCGATTCCAGCTTTTCTCCGCGCAATGATAAAACGAATTATAAACATTCACTCCCTTTCTTTGTCTTCGCAAACTTTTTAATGAAAATTACTGAGCTCAGTGCTAATCGTTAAAACCTTTTCCAAAATTCGTGGCAAAAGCTCGAGAGCCAATGGTCCGAATTTCTTTGATTGGAATGTCCATATCGATAGACTAGAAATTATAGGCGTGCAGAGTTATACGGTTTGTCATGCGTACAAAATATGACTGCGATAATAAAAACTGACCCGAATTCTGCGATGAGGCTGATTGTGAAAGTAAATAAAATTTCAACGAGAGTTGAATATTTGTTCAACGAGGAAAAACCGATTCGATTCTAGGTGCGAAACGCTGCGTGTATGTATGTACATGTATATCACGATTTGGAAATCCGATTTATGAAACGGAAGCACATGAGTTGAAAAACTCATACGACGTAACTCTCCCACATCCGTTGATCTATCGAAAGCCAGGAAGAATCCTAATCGCAATTTTTTTCCGCGAAAAAACTGATTTATATTCCAGATTCTATGATCATTCGGGATCGCCTTTTTCGTGACAATACATTATCCTTTCCGAGCCATAATCGCGGTCGAGTGCGATCAGTTTAGGAGGTGATGTTCTCCCCACATTATCTTTGCCTATAACTTCTGGCCGGACATGCAACGCGATCTACGAGGCAGACTATACTGGCCTCGATTCCCCATGAGAGTATCGAGAGCCAGACTCATCATCGACGATCTATTCATTGCTGATCGCGATCTAGATTGCCGATATTCGTGATATGATAAGGGGTGAATTTATTATTCGATCTTCATCAGAATTGAGATATCATTCGAGACTTTGCATCGCAAAATTCGTACAGATGATCACGTCGTAAATGTAGAAATATATAGGGAAAAGGAAATGACGGAGGGAAGGGAGGAAGGGAGCGATTCAACACGTATCCTAATTCCAACGCTGTGGTTTTGGGTCTTCGATTTTGAGGTCAAATGTGTACGTCGGTTTCCTGTCCCATCTTATTACCGCACTGGCACGTGACGCTTCACCCTTACCGAGGTGGGCGAAGGTCTGATTAATTTTTCTATCCAACTTCGGACACGCCTGTGTCCAACGTAACCGCAACACCGCAGGATCGGGGTAGTACCTACCTATCTCTCCAATATCACGCGGCTCGCGGGACACCAGCGTGTTATACCCACGCATACATATATACCTATCTTTGTATATAGGTATGTATAATGTATATGATGTATATATGTATGTAGAGAGATAGATAGAGAGAGAGAGAGAAAGAGATGGTAGGCGAGGTATATTGGCTGGTCTAGCTATGATGTATGCCGCAGCACACACGTTGGATTAACGCAAAGCCTTGCGTGCTCCAGCATACCGGATCTACATAATTGTCGCCTTATTGCGTTCTCAAATATACATTCTTGCTTAAACCTTGTTGTACTTAGCAGTAGGCAAATCTTTCTAGAAATCTAGGAAGATCGAGGGGCTGGTAGAGCCTTGAATTAGAGAATCCGCGCGGTTGCGTGGAAAAGCTTTTTCTCCAACGTTCGATATTTCCACAGCTTTTATGCTCGTAGGTATATATTCATAGGGCGAGGGTTGTGGATGTGGACCGGCGTGTTTCGACACATTTTTTCGTGACGTTCAGCTGCTGTAAAATGAATTATAACCCTATGAAATTCGAAATTTTCACGTCCCTTTATCCTCAATGCGAGAAGAAATACAACAACGATATTGCTGTCAAAAAAATATATCTTTTTTCGATTCATTATAGGGTACTGGTCCATTGAAATCCGCGACCGTTCTATATTTCAATCGTACGGTCTGGTATAATATGGCTTGACTAGGGTGGTGAATGTGGAGCATTTTCGTTTTAACCAGTATCCAAAAATCGTTGATATTATAAATAAAACACATTGCTTTTAAAATCATACAGAGAATTTCGTTTTCTATTTTCAAATTATCAAGTTCCTTATCGCATTTTCGATATTCTATTTAATACTAATGGAAAATACAACAAAACGAAGTAACAACTTGGTCACGATTTTTTTTCTTTTTTTTTTCTCGTCTCATGCTTGAATTCAGAAAATTGTTCAAATTTCAGAAATGCTATAACTTTGATTGAAAATATTAGTCTATAGTACATCGCACCCGATACTAATATACTAACTAACTAGTAAATTTCGATTTTTCTCATCAAATACGATAAAAGAAGCTTCATGGTCTATCAATCCGCGCTCGTTCATATTCGTGCGTCTTACCTTAAGCTCGGATTTTCGGAGCGACGTACCTTTGATAAGGGATTTTCAACGAATGGAACCTGGCTTTGATGTCGTTCAAAAATATGTGTTGAACTGGTATTTTATCTGAAACATGAAACTGTTTGGAATAAAGAGAAATAAGAAATAAGAATTTGTAAAAAAATTTCAATTTGATTCGGAAGAGCTGCGTTCTTTTGTGTTTTTTCCATTTGTTATTTTTTGGTAGGAATCAACCGTAACAACTCATCCGAACATCCCAAGCATCGCATCGTATGAATAATCAATATAGATTGCTGATCGGAAAAATTTACAGATATTACACTCATTGTCAGTGATTTTTCGAGATTGATTGTTTAGCCACCCCTTCTAAAATAACTGACCCGGAAGATTGAGTATGAATATTTCAGGTCAGTTTACCGATGAAAAAAGGATTCAATTTTTTGTTTACCTATATTAGAAAAAAATAACGGGGCTGCTCGTTTAATTAATAATTTTTTACCTCAATTTTAACTAGAGTTTACGACCCTCTTAGCGTTGTCGCAAATCACCGTCGTTTATATTTCCCGTTCAAACCAGCTGTTGTTTCAAGACAATGGCATAACTTATAACTCTACGGAACCCTAAGTTCAATAAGTTATCGATTCTTTTTTTTCCTTGGATTATGCATACGATCGACAAAATTTCTTTGCATCGCTGCTAAACCGCGCTTTAAAATCCTCCCATTTTAAACCAGCGCCGATAGTTTTATCCTCGCTTTACGTGTCACTGGAATTCATTCAGCCCCGATCTCTCTCGAAATTTTCTACGCGGCTGAAATCTATGCGGTTTCAGAATGAAAGCCTATTCAGATAATCTGCTTGTGTATGGCTTGGAACATCAAATACGACTAATTTTTTGAACAAATTTTCCATACAATTGAGTCAGTCTTACCATTATACCCGGGCGCGAAGTCACTGGTCTTTCAAGACAACGTGCCTCCTCTATACGTATGGTGACAAGTAAAACGTATGCAGGTTTTGCATGTACAGAAACGTACATTTATGTGGCACACGGCACCATTTACATCCCCGTATTTGCATCTGGTCTTTGTAATTCTCACATTCTCGGCTTATACCTATACCTATATACTCGTTAAATTCTCTAGTGGGGGTTCTATCTCCCTTATACCGTAGAAAAGCCGCATAGAGCTTGTCGTATAGTATAACGCTGTATTCATCGCCATCCTTTCATTTTACATTGGCAAAGCATCCGCAAACTCCTTTTAGTTTTTCATACTTTGACTCCTCGCTGGCTATTACATACGAATGTGTGTGAAATGGATGATTCTTTTCAATACCACTAGGAAAATGTGTCAAGGACCAAACGAGATGCAAGGCTAAAATGTATTTTGAAAACTAAGTTAAATATATAGAGTCTGAAAAAAAAAACAATAAAAAATTTATAGAAATATTTCAAAGCAGCATAGGTAATTTTTGCATCTTCATTAGCTTTTGGGACATTTGCTTTCTGAGATTGAAATAAAGCACTCTGTATATATCCCACCCTCGAAAGTCCTTGAAATTTTTTTATCCACTCGTTCTTTTTCTACCCGGATCCTTCGAGGAGACCAAAAACTAACCCGGGATGTTGTCACGATCCAACCCCTTCCCCGGAACCTCTATTTGCTACGGCATCCTCCGAATCTGGCTCCCCTCAATTCTCAAATCATTCGTCCCTTCCAACTCGCGGGTAAATAAGACCGGGTTCAACCCTATATTTAGGTGTTGTTGCCTGCGAGGATATGTGGCTACGTGTTTGCCTATCTTAGCAATGTTTTTCTCTCTTGATATCATAGGGTGAAAACTTTTTGATCCAAAATTCCCAATTTTCAGTCTCACCCCAAACTTTCGTAGTTGTTAATATTTGAGCAAGCCTCCAAAAATTTGGGCGTGATCGAATAACATTCGAAGGTCGCCCAAGAATTTCGAAATTGATAATTTTGGGTCAAAAACATAATATCTATCGAGTTGCATTTCGGCTGTTTGAGACCACACATCTTGTGAGATAGAAGACCAACGTGGCTGTACGATTAAAAATTTTGTTAATTTTTTATACGGACGTACTTATCGTTCGTCGGGATGAAAATATACGGGAGAGATTTTTCCTCTGAGAAAAAACAATGATGCAAATGAATGACGAACATCTGGACGAGGTTGTAAATCACCTTCCATTGTTTTACGAATTCTATAGGCAACAAACCACACTTTCAATTACCGAGACACAATGAGATAATCACGACGCGAGTTTTTTGCCGATCATTTATTTTTCAACCGTTGATAAGGTTTCACATTTTTTTTTTCCTGCCTTTTTCGTTTGTCTTCATTCCTTTCCCCAAATATTTATCCCTCATGAATTAGGCGGAACAATAATTACCCTCCGCCGCAGCTGTCCCATAAATAACCCTTAATTTAAGTACGGTGTATCGCACCGCGACAATATTTGCCTATATAGGTAATACATCATCTAATTTCTCATGAATATTGAAGAGTGAAAATTTTACGTATTTTTAATCAGTTGATCATTCTACGTCACGTCCATAAATCTTTTACGCTAGAATATGGCAATTTTTGAATTGAAAAATTGAACAATGCGAGAGACGCAGGATTCTATTGGCGGAGAAATAATAATGCGAATGAATAATGAGCCGACTGATAGTAACGTAATTTCATCTATACTAACCATCCCCCATACGCCTCTCGGCAGTTGAATCTGAGAGATAATGGCACATGGCCAAAACAATCGGCGCTCGGTAAATTTCCAGTCAACAAACACTGGCTGGTGGCCAGCCTAACGTTATCTCTCTCTCTCTCTCTCTCTCCTCTATGGATCCACCACCTTGCCAATCCCCGTGTTCAACCCTATACGAAAAACCCCTCAGTTTGAGACATTTCAACGTTTTGCCATTCGTTCACCATGGCCGTAGCACGTGCCCACAGTTCTTTCCGCAAGCTAGTTGGCGATCCGAGTTGACGTCTGGAAAGCCGGTGACCTGCTAAAGCGTTATTAATCACTTAACGTTGCCGTATTTCATCCCTTAGTGCATTCGCAAGTTTCCTCCGGATTTAATGAGCCCATTTTTCCATCCAGTGAGTCGGACGAGGTACCTTTGGCATATTTCAACGCGTTATCCCGAGATAATGAGTAAATAGGAACAATTTGTTGTTTTTTTTTTTGTATTTCTTTCGGGAATTCTTTAGTCTTTATATATATGTGGCATGTTTTAGTTAACGGTAAAAAGTGGGGAATGATGATTCAACGATCTTTAATCACTCGAACTATTCGATTGGCAGCATCTGCACGTTTGGAATTAATCAAAGTCTGATGGTATCTTAGATTCAGTTTCGTTATACTAGTTAATTGAGTATCCCGAAGGGGTAGGAAATCCCGAATTCTGACCGTATAAACATAGCGTAGGACTAAGACCTAAATCCGCGAGGTATTCCCCGGATCTCATCGCGTGATCTGGATCTCAGGCTGTACCAAAACACAAACAAGAACCTTTACCGCAAACGCGGTTGTTTCCTGATCTCGTACCTACTCAGAGAGGCTGAAGCCGAAATAAGAAATAACCGCGTCTTAAGCTGGGCCCAAAGTTACAGAACTAGAATTAAGGTTTAATGGTCTAGCAGAATTCTGGGGAAACTCTAGGCTTTCTTTTATTCATACTTTTCTATATTACGTAACGAAAATTTTCGACGAATTTATATTAATGGATACAAAATTAAAATCTCATCTGTCGAAACTAGGTATGATATATGGTACGCAGAGAATGGGTGAATTCTTGATTATATTTTTGTGCCAATAACTCACCATTCTCATATATACCCAACTATATCTCTTAATCTATCCATGAAACATCTACCCTCCGGTTCTTTGGCGAATTGTAAATTCTTGAAAAGAAGTAAAGAAGAAAACCCGCGATCTCATCCAGGAGAAAAAAGATTACATGGGTAATCCTAGATACAATAAAAAATAAAAGACATGTAAGATCAATTCCGCATAAAATATGTAAGAGTAATGAATACCTGCGTGCGATAAAAGGTGCGATGGAAAAAAAGAGGAAAATAAAAAAACAATGACGCGAGAAAGTTGGAAAGAAAAAACCATGAGCAAATGTTTGCTCTTAAGCTCTTAGCCTAACTACATAATTAACGAGATGATTAAGAGCGAATTATGCGGTAAAGCGATAATAAAGCACGAGCTGTCGTGTCGATGGAGATTTTTGATAGCGGGCGTCTTTTTGCGACAGTTCTACGTCTCTATACGTCTAGGTTCCGAACAAAGTTATCGCATGTTTCAACTGATCGGAATCGGGGGTTAAAGTAGCGCAAAAATTGACTCTTCGCACATAATCGAGGTTGGCTAACGAAATTCGTTATAGTTCATAGCCGTGAAATTAAGTGCCCCATAAATAAGAACGCTTACCCGCGAAGTCGATCTCGTGCTTTCGGCGGCTTTCAGCTCCTGCTGGTAATTAATGCCCAGTTTCCCTATTCTTCTTATTTTTTCTCCACTAAATATCGCAAAAAAAAAAAAAAAAACAATATCTGAGTAACAGATGATCATGTTCATCACTGGAAGAAAAAATGACGTTTTTTTCCTAACAGATATCTGAGGGTGTTTCTCTAGCTTCTTTTGAGCGCAGCTATCGCTTCAACGATAAGATAGTCGGTCCAGCTGCCGGGGTTATTCACCTTTCCGGGTTTTCAAGTAACGTTCTATTTTTTTTTTTTTTTTTGGCGTTTTTTTCTCTTTTTGTTGTCTTTTATGTTTTGTTTTTGGCTCTGTATGTATGTAGGGGAAGAGCGAACTCTTTCTCGCACCAGCACGACTCCTGGCCGATTCCTGGTAATTTAAGACCCCTTTTTCTCGGGCACAATCAGATCAGAACGACAGGCCCTCTCGCTCGGCACTACGATAGGAAATCTCGCAAATCCAGGGCGACCCGATTTCCCGAGCCGAGACTTTAACTGTTCGCTCTTTCGTATTTTGCTTTTTACTTACGGTAGTAATGGGTTTAAGTCTCCGCTTTTTCATGAGATTTTCTTTTCTCTTCTTCCCTCTTCCCCTACTGTTTTTCTTGCCAACCCCGAGAAGCACACTTAGTCTTGCGGCTCTGGAATACTATTAAATTTTATTTTACTATATATTCAGAAACTGGGTAGTTCCAACAGAATTCAATCCCTGGTTATATACTCCTTGCAAATTTAAAGACGTTCTAATTTCTGATTGTCTAGTAAAGTAGATTTATCCCCGTCGCATCTTAATCCAACTATTATATGCCCCAATTTTCTTGAGTGATTAGTTAGCTTCAGGCCCGAGTGAATCGCGACTTAGAAAGTAGCTGCAGTTGCTGGACGCTTTCGTTCCTCGTTTAAGGAAAGCAAAACGAGAAACAAAAAGAACGAAGGAAACGTATAAAAAAGTAAAAATAAATGAAAAGGCAAGTTTCGAGCGGAAGTCCCAAACAATCGAGCCTGCGGAGTTCCGGCCCGAGTTTGCCAAGTCTTTCGAACGAAATCTCGACGTTACCTTAGTGTCGGTCGCCGTGCACCCGCCGGACAGGAAAAGGGGTTGAAGAAAAGTTGAAGTTAACGACCAGGCTCGTAAATTTTCTCACTCTAAAGCCAAGAAATCGAAAACTATTTCGCCACGCCCCATAGATTACGTACCATGTCTCGAAACAGACGGTTCACACAACGATACCTTGGCCAGGGTTCACTATATTCTGCAACAGTGTTAGAAAATAAGGGATGAACGAGCGAGGCTAACGGGGGTGGAGAAAACGCGTTCGAAAAAGCTCCAACGGTTTACAAATAGAGAAAAAGGGTTGCGAATTATTGGTTCCCTTACGAACCTGAACCGCACCACAATTTATCGGGGTATCTTTTTAAGCTCCTCGTACTTCAACCTCTTCGGCAACAATACGTCCTTAACGTCACAATAAGTTTAATTATTTGCCAAGAAAAGAGACGCATTTTCTCGACCGAATAAACAAAGGGTAGTCTTCAACCCCGGGCTTCTATCCATTTACTTCTCTCATACCTTTTTTCTAATACCACGATTCTCCGATAGAATTATACAACAAAAAACTGCAATTAGATTTCCTCGACTTTTCTTAAAAATACATTTTTCAGCTATGAATTATAAAGTAGAATATAAAAATTTAATATTGAGTCAATGCAATATAACCATACGATGCTAATGAACGCCGTTTAATTAATTTCACCGGCAGTTTGTTCGTTTATTGACTCGCGCTGTTCATCAAACCTTCTATTCCCATCGGACGGTTCTACGCGTATGGATATCATCACTAGTGAAATATTTGAATTTTGTATTTTCGCTATTTGTTCTTTTAGTTGGTTGATTGATAAAATTGCAGCTGATATGAGTAACTGCTGGGAAAAAGCTGCGCAAATATTTCGGAGAGAAACATGCTCGCAGTAACATCAAAAGAAATCACTTTACCCCGGACTGAGGATTTCGCGATGCGGAATATGCATGTGATATTTTTAACAAACCGCGAGTACCACACGTTTCAAAATAATGCAGGGTGACTTTTTGAATAATAAAATAATTTTCTAACTCTACATATTGTTGAATAATTTTTCTATCCACCTCTACTGCAGATCCTTGATTAATTTCCTTATTCCTTAGTAAATAATAAATTATAAATACGCAGGTCTATGTTATTTACTCTCGTATCTTTTCTATTTCCGAAAACTTGACCGAAGTATGAAACACTCGGTGCCCTATACCTTTGCGAGCTATTGACTCAACGCCATTATATATCCCACTTATTGTCAATCGGCAGGGTTTATTCACTGCCAATATTTTCCCACGGTAAATGTTTCGGGCTTAATTGGCCGGTGTCAAAGCGAAATGAAAGTGCCAATCAATTCAGGGGACGTTATTGCGTAGGTTTACCAATAATGCGTATATAGCAACGAAGCTCTTTCAATTATCTCTTACTCGACGAATCAGCGCTTTACCAGTTTTTTTTTTTTTTTAACGTTTCTACTTTTTTTTATCGGCAACGTGCTGACTTTTATCAAAGTGTTCATCTACCGAACAGACTATACCCCAACTTAGGCTCCCCTTGCGAAAATCTCCCGTGATATCAAAAAGCAGTAATTTTTTGTTGAACGAAATCACATCGTTTTGAACCTAATATCGGTCTTCTAGACGGTGGAACGCAGATTTCTCCCAAGTCAGGTCGTTTCTTCCTTTTGATTAAAACTCAATGTCTGTTTCAGTTGTAAAAATATCAGAACAAAAAGGTATTTGATATACGTGTTTCCGCTCATCATATACGAGGTTCTCTTTAAAACCATAGGCGATCCTTCTGCCATAAAATCTTTCGCGGATTCTGAACGGTGGAAGAGATATTCCCGTGATAAAATGACAATGGGACACCCTGTGTGTATACTCGCACACGTCCGTCTACCCTGAGATAACAATAATCAATGGGAAACGACACAGTCACCGTAGTAATATATATTCGGGAGGAAAATCAACGATGCGTTAGCTCCGGGACTGAATGTTAACAGGGCGTTGAATTACGCTGTATACGTATACCCGACAACCCTAAGTTCGATCGAGTGCGTGTAAACCATGGTTTATAACGCATGACATTCTCCCAACAACGGTACGAAATTTCTGGCACTTCAATCGCGAGATTTAATTTACCCTTCTACAGCAGGTATGGGCAGGTACCCGAAAATGAATATTTCAATTCTTCGTCTATCAGCCTCATCTTCATTATTTTTCGTTGACTGTCCCGTCAGCTTTTCTTTTCGTCGCTGATCAAAATTTAAATTTGACCTATTCAATATGTTGAAAACGAGTTTAAAAACGGGAAGTTCACATTTATTGTTTATCTGGTGAAACGATATACCCTGATAAGCTCTTCCAAAGACAGGTGTTATAGGACGAAGATGTTATACCGAATTGAAGAAACAAACAGAAGCTGAAGAAGCCAAGGTTCAGTAAAGAGGAATGTTTCTGTTAGACTGGATACACCACGTTGATAATATTACAGAAGGTTGGAAAAAGTGCAATAAAAGATGTTGAACAGAATTATGGTAATGACGACGGGAAATGAGTAAGTCGTGATAAAAAGCGTGTAACTTTATAGTTTAACAATGAGACTATCGCATCGGAGAACCGGAGGTAGGTACAAAGAAATAGAGAGGAAAAACCGTCGCTCTTGGCTAACCGCTCGATGTAATCCTGAGACCATTTAGTTAATTGTCCCGCTCCAAGACTGAGGAAAATGGGAGTATAAGCAAGCGGGAAAAGAAAGAAGAAAGAATGGCAGGAAAGGAGGAAGAAACGAACGAACAAAGGTGCAACGGAAGGATGGAACATATTCGAAACTTTACCGTCTCGTAAATAGCTCCAGAGTAAAAAAGTTCAGGATGTATTTCCAATCGTCCGTTAATGGCGATACAAGTGGGTCGGGTCTCTGCCACCATTGTTACATCCTTCCAGGATTCCGTGGCAATAGGATTTGCCTTTCAGCCGTGGGGCTAAACTCACCAACAAATTTACATGTTGAACAACAAGTCGAAAAGTTTTTACCTCCGCAAGCTCATGCAGCTACATACACCCACACCTCATCGAAACTCCCAGCTTCTCTAGGTCTTCCTAGATGTACATTTTCCCCCAGATATATATCCACGTTCTACATATATTTATATACATATATATACACTCTCTGTCTACACCCTAGTCAACATCTGTTACCATATTTGCACAGCTGATGTTTCTTCGCAGCTGGTTATGTTTATGTATATGTATCTTTCCTCTCTATATATATAGGGGTGGAAATCGCGCGTGTCCTTCTGTTTATTGCCTCGATTTCCCGCACTGTAGCATCCCCTATATTCAACTTGTGCTGAAAGCTTCGTCCTGTGTTTCTATACCTTCGCTCATCTCCTGGTCTAGGGTTTTTTATGAACGATATCACCTCGCCTCTGTGCTTTTCTCGATTCATCCTCACCTCTCGATAACTCGGTTAGGTAGAGTTTCAACGTCGCGACGATCAAGGACGACGCCTCTGGCTCCTCGTTTGAGAGATCTGGATCGGGGTAGCAGACACCTGCGGAAGTTAAGGTGCGCGTAAAATATCCAGAAGCGTTTTTCTTCCTGTACCATATCGCGGCGTCGTCGTCCCCCCTTAAACGCGGTAGCTCTACGGGTCAGTAACTATCGATAATCCTTAATGACGTCACGGGCGGAAAATTTCTCCCGGGGGCAAACTAAAGAGGGATAAAAAAAAAAAGGTCCGCCGCATGAAACGAGAGGGAGGATAAGAGGGAGGGCGAGGATAAGGTGAAAGGAAGGAGGGATGGAAACACGAAAAAGTTTCTTAAGCTATGAATTTAAGGGGCGACAAACCGCAGGAAATATCTCGCGGTTAACATAAGAGAGACGACCCCCGCGGACGTAACTTTGCGTAACGGCAAATAGTAAACTAGAATTTCTTAGAGACAATTACTTCCACTCGATTTCTTCGAGAGAAAGAAGAGAAAAAACTGGCCTGGGAAAAAGGGTGGAAGAAAAAAGTAGAGAAAAAAAAAACGAACGGAATAAGAATAAAAAATGAAAAAAAATACAATAAAATAAAACGCTCAAAGTCTCGACGTTGTGAGATGGGGTGCGCTTAGTTGTTTTTTCGAATATTGGCTCGTGTCGTGAAGTTCGGGTCGTTAGAACCCCGTGGTTCGTTCCAGGTCAGTCAACGTCCTTGACCTCGTCGACAGATATGGTCTCTACGTCGCCCTGGGTCCCGGAAATACCTACGTGAAGGTTTTCGCCCGACTTTCGCCACCGAACCGCAACGATATCCAGAAAACCAAGTACCGTTGACGACGGGACAGTGTCCGACGATAATCTTTACCGAGCGAAGAACTAGTTCTATAAGCCATAAACTATATACCAAAATAATTGACTCGATCGCAGAACCGGGTCTTACATGGCATCCGGTTCTCTTGCCTCGAAGGCTTCCTTCTTGGATTTTTATCCCCATTTTTCCGATGATTGAAACCAAACGTTCTCTCCGCCGATACGTAACGAGGCTATTTTGTAAACGGGTCAAAATTGGCTTCACTTGAAAAAAGCATCGACAGTTTGCGAAATTATCTTCCGTCTATTTGCACGTTTTTACGAATAGTGAATATTGCACGAATCATACATAATTATTTTCGCTTTCCTGTTTCACCGCTATACAGTATCACGTACCGTGTATTAGACCGTTGCGAGGAACAACCCTATCAGCAACGCGGCTCTGCCATATAACATTAAAGGGAATAATTGGCCGGTAAGATAACGGTAGGTAGGGACTAACGATGAGGAAATTTCGTGGTCATCTTTTTACAGTGAAAATTAGATATAGCAATTGTGTCGTTTCTCTGGACCTTCTGCCCTTTATATTCTTTTATTTATACTTTTTTACCCCATTGCCTTCCCTTGTTCATTTTTATCGAGGCTCACCAGTACCGCGTGGGTATATATTGTCTATAAGACATACGCATGAAAATAAATAACAAAATGTTACGCGGAATAATATTGCTTCCTAATTCCCTGATGAAATCGTATTCTTGATTATTCAGCAACACGTTATATACGTGCGGATGAATGTCTGAGCGAATTCGTGAAAACCACCCACCGCCTACTACTACCCGGGTCTGGTTCTTGAGCGAGCTTACAGGTAGTTGATTCGGTTAATGGTATCCGACGTTAAAATGACAAAATGACACGGGTCTTGACAAAGCGCGGTATAATTGGGTAACCAATTTCCAACAAGCGGTTGCTACGGACGCGAAGCCAATAAATTTCAAGCGACACCCCTGCCTCGCGTCACGCGAAACAAGTGACTCAGTTTCGCGGACTTTTTTACCTTATTTTTTTTTAATTACCAAAAGCCATTCCATCCGCTCAATCAAGACCGCCGCCGAGTTTCGTGACTTACAATTCAATGTCTAGGATCTTCCGCAACGACGTACGTGCGCTGTTCAAGTTTTTCAGTTTATTTAACCCGTTTATTAATAAACCCGCCTAGATTGAAAATTTTTATAACATTTTTCCGGACCCGTTATTACGATGTTGACGAACAAATTATGTAATAGTTTAGCTACTGCCTATCTAATGACTTTCAAAGTTAACTCGTATTATTTATTGGCCCGTATAAAGTTGCGAAGTTTCTTATAGAAGCGGTAAAATATTCTAAAGAAATTTTTCAAACAAAAACTATAATACAGTTTCACTTGGAATAAAGTTTTGACCAAACTTTATCTTACATGTTGTTCAAACCGCAACAACATTCGAGACCACATGCCAATATATATTTCAATGTTATATGAAAACGGAAACATCTCGCGAGCTCGACTACACTTCGCCGTGTCTTCTTCGAAGGGTTAATTGTTCAATGAATAACTCATCATTTTCAGCTAAATGTAATACGAAACTTTGGGAATGTAAACCGAAGATTCGTCAGGGACAAGGATCCCTGAAATAGGATATTCTCTTTGTGCTTTCCACCTCGTCGTTTCAATTATGCATAATATTATATCAGCGAAAGTGCAAAGAGCCTCATTTTGGAACTGGTAGAACGTGTACATTGTTTTCTCAGTTGCCTCGCCTCCAAAATTCTACAGGTTTACATTTATACCGAATATAACGTTATCAAAGTCTTGTCCTAGTATTTCGTAATTTTTGGCAAGTTTTTTTTTTTTTTTTTTTGTGGCGAGTTTTACGAAGCGACTATTAAAAATTTGAGGAAGTTCAGCGGAAATGAAATATTTTTACTTCGACAACGATGCGACCGTATGGCAATCGCAACGAACGATCCGCGGGGATTCCCCCGTAGGTCTGTGCACTCTCGGGCGGTTTTCACGGTGGAGTTGGTATGGGACTCGCAAGAACTCGCGGAATTTTCACATTTCTCTCACTTGAGGTAATGCAAACAACGCCCCAGTAAAGAGAAAACCCGTTCTTCCGTGTATCGCGAACGAGTAAAAGAGGAGGATACGAAGAAAAAAAGAGAAAAAAAATGTCACTGACGTACCTATGCCTGCCGATCGACGGTTCAAACTGTAAGAATAACGGGAGCGAAAAAATACGCGAGAAAATGTACAGGATATTGCGAAATAGCGAGTAATTTATCTAACCCCGATAGTCGGAGAGAAAAGGAATGGCAAAGAAGGGCAGGGTGAAAGATAATAAAAATGAGGGTGGAGGAGAGAAGGTTACATAACTTACAAAGGCAAAATTGTCAACTCGACGTCCCGTTGAGAAGTGGAAAGTCTTTATAATGGAAATCGTATCTCATGCTAGGTGATTTTCTCCCGAAAAAGCCTTTGAGAAATTTTATACAACAGATGTTGACTTCCAGATCTTAAGACAATCAATTACAGATAACAGGAAACTTGAATAAAACAGACGAAACAAGGTCGAAGACGTAACTGGTTTCGTCACAAAAACTTTCCACATTGTTCTTACAATAATTACACGCATCTTCTTTCGAGCATTCAAATTTCCAACCAAAAATTATATACATTTGTTCAGAAGCATTCTAGTTGTTAACTCGCATAAATCAGTAATCAAAAGCGTTTTTTCACTGACAGACAAATATTATTTGTATACCATTTTCAAATCCTGTTTTGTGTTTTCGACTGCTGAGTCTTCGTCGAAGAATAAAATCGCCTGTGTAATTAAACCCTAGTTTATTTATCGGATTTGATCCTTTTGAGATCAGTATAGGCGTAGGAAATTCTTTACCACCCCGGTATTCGGTCCTAATTTTTTTCCTATTATCTGCTTAGAAAAATTGCTTCTTCGAAGTTGTTACTGTCAAATTTTTTCTCCCGATATCCTTGTCTCGGAAGCTTACGGTGGAATAGCTGTAACGCGAAGACGTATTTTTTCCCTCCAAGCTTTTTGCATATAATTATTTGAAGAATATTGTCAAACGTGAGGATGAGGATGATGCTGCTGCCGTGGTGGAAAGGAGAGAAAAATAATCCAGTAAATTACTTTCTTCGTCGATAAGCGAGCGTCATAAACCCGAGTGACAAAATAAATCTGGTATAGTTGTCCCATCGGGATACGTACCCCCCGGGCAGACTATACGTGTTTTACTTTTCCATTTTTGCTATCAGATGATGTCTTCGTTATACAAGCTCTTGGAAAGGGTGTCATAAATCTGAGCAATGCTATAGTCGAAAGATTTAAGAACAAACCAGAAGAATCCATAGCTTTGTTCATTGTTCTTCGATCTAAGATAATTACAAATCTTTTGTCGAATTGGGATGAAGAATATTAAAAAGTCACACGGTTCTATACATAGGTAAATAATTCATTCGAAATATAATGGGCCATACTGAGGGAGAAATTATTTCTTCTATTCGTGAGTTTTAAATTTTACCAATTTTTTCCCAGTAGTCTGCAGGGGCGCAAAAGAGTTAGAAAAAAGTCGCCTTTCGAATGAAAGATTTTTACGTCGTTCGTCCCCTACATGGTTTGTATTTATAGTTATATACGTAGATAGATACTTGGGTAGATATGGGGATACAATGTGTGTATGTATCTATGTATAGGTACGATGGGTATATGGTATGGCGAGCTGCGTCTAAAACGGGCACTTTATTTAGAAATGTAATTTGATTATATTGAGGCAATCACTTTGTTTGGTGGAATAGGGTGCGCAGAGCGACAAGGAAAACAAAGGAAATGAGGGAGAAAATCAATAATCAACTGACAAACGAACGAAAGAAGGAAGGAAGGAAGGAAATCCTGTAGGCGAATTCAAGTATAAAAAATAAAGAGACAAAGACGAAGAGACAGTTGAAGCGAGAGAACGTGAAACGAAGACAACGCCAAAAGCGACTCTTTCCTTATGTGCTTTTGTACCCTCGGTAGACTGTGACGTTGCTGATGGAGGGTGGTGGCGAAAGATTGGCAAAGTCAGCATTCCTTGATAAACAACGAAAGCTTGCGAAAACAAAAGCAAGAGCTACAAGTTACGTTCACGTTCACGTGCTGTCTACGCCCCGCTATTCGGGATTCCCACATTCGCCAATCCACGTGGCTGATTTCAACCCATAAGAATATAAACGTATTTTCTTATTCTTCAAAACTCCCTTACAGCTTGTGAAAATTCAACCATGCGTAGATCCGAAAGCACAGTTAACCATTCGAGTCGCTTTTTCCCAGCAGTTTTCAGCTTCATGATTTCTCGAATGTATAGAAAATGCAAAACTATTTTCTCAGCCAATTTTCAAACTCCATTGTCTCTAAACTCGAACATATTGCTTCTGAACTATTGGTCAGACTGAAGAATGCTATGTTCGAAAGTTTCTGACGGATAGATGAGGCGTGAATTAGAACTTCAGAGCGACACGTTCTTTTCCAATTATTCAGATCCTTTCTTAGTTTCTTTAAAACAAAACTCTATATCCTGGATTCAGTGTAGGGTCGTCGCCAAGATCCTTCGAATCCAGCAATATACCCTTCACCCTTTAGTATACACATAGCGGAGCTTCCTCCGTGCTGAGAAATCACCGTAGTCCGTTGCAGTCTGACTACGAATTGGCTTGTTCTACTCCTGCACTCCGGTCGACAATATCTTACGATCACCTCATACAAATGCAGCATTATCATAAATTGCTTCATTGCTCTTGCTGATCGTGGATAAAATTTTCGGATCAAAAGATGTACATTTTCATTCGCGATAACAAGTGTCGAGATAATATCACGAGGGATGTGTACATCCCTTTAAAATATCCGTGGGTACGATTTCGACTAAACGTATTCTACGTCTCTCCCGAAAGAACGACGTGAAGGATACGAATACTCGTAGGTATACGAAGAATTTCATACATCGATTAACACGTGATATTCGATTCAGCCTGATAATTCTAATCGTACACCTTAAAACCGGCCAAAATTGAAGGAGGGTGAAATGTAGATGGTATAGCTGCGAGTGGGAGTTTGGAGAGTTTAGGGAGTTTCGCTCGTTAGGAACTTGCGAACCAAGGCGAGGCAGCCGACTTTGAATATCATGGTACCTAATTAATAACAAATCAGTGAGGATCTTGATTCGGCGATTAAGCGGCATAAAAAAGTAACAGATTTCTTTTTTTATCAACGTGGCAAAGTGAGTGGTTCGATAATGTCATTACGCTAAATTTATTGTAAGCAAATCTCGAGAAGAGTAAGTGTGAGATTTCGCTGATAACATTTAGCAGTTGTTCAATCAACGCGAATGTATTTACCGAATGTATAAATCGAATTTCTTTCGATGCCTGGCTCACATCAAATAGCGAATAAAATCCACGATATAGCTGGGTATAGGGGTTAATCAAGCTTGACACTCTCTACTATTTTATAGATGAAAGATTATGGATCGTATAACGTTGCCTGTAAAAGTCTTCTGCTAGTTCAACAAGTCGGGATAATAGACCCTTGGGAATTAGGTGAATCGTTATTGTTTTTCTCTTGTTCGTTGCGAATAGATTTTTTTGTTCCTTCTCTCCCTCTACAGCTGCCTGTGTGTTTCCCCTTGTTCTTGTTGCTCTTCTAACACATAGTTTGTTAAAGTTTCAAAGGACGCCGATCCTGTTACGATGGTAAGTTGACAGGTATAACAACTTTGATGTGGTGTGGGTGGGTTTCGATATCGCTGTCCGCCAGGCATCAATAGCTTTTCCCATTCTTTATTTTCCTTTTTTCTTCCCCGACGTAAAAAGCTTGAGGTGTCAGTTTTTAGACGGCAATACCGCAGGATATGTAGCTATACGAGGTAGCACTGATACATACAAGATATATACCCATAGATTCCAACCCTTGTCACATACACACCCATATACATACACATCATACGTTACGTGGCATCCCGATCCTCGCTGTTCATGTCAGAAGTGTTACAAATTTTTAAAATTTGAAATATCAATGTTATACAACGAAAAAAAGGAAATTGTGGAAAAATGCCGAAAAATCAGAAATCAATATACCTACCTTTCGGGTTTTTATTAATAATTAGATTTCTGTACAAATTATGGGTTACGGCAGAATCTCGTTAGTCGCTTCTCTATTTTGCTATTCACTGGGAATTTGCTTGTAGGTTTGATATGATCGTGCGTAGATTTTTGGAGTGACAAAATTTTCGCTTCATTCGCGGATTGGTGAATCAAGCTTTTTCAAGTTCTCCAGAATATTGAACCACGTCGAGAATCGGCTTTATATTTAATCGTTGAATTGAAATGCTATTTCGTCGTTTTGTAGAATCGAGTGGAACGCTGCCATGGCGGTTCAATTTCAAACAACCGACAATCGAACCACGAGAGCTATAGAGGAGTTCCAGCTTCCCAGGATGTATATGGACAATGAAGCAATACGTAGATCATATATATACCCAGCACTTGTACAATTGCAACAAGGTGATCGAAGGTAAGCGAGAAATACTCATTGTTGGAACTTGAAACAGCGGCAGTAATTTTCGTAAAACGTTCGCCCGATTATAGTTTCATACTTCAACCTGTATTTCCTTCTGGTTTTATTGTATATTGTACTCGCGTTTCCAATGAGTTTGCCATGAGGGATTTAAAGCGAAATTTAATCCTCATCGGCTTTACAATTTCCTATAAACTCACACTCTACTCGCATCTAACTTCTATGTGCGATCAAGGTTTCACCCATATTGCAACTAGAGACGACACATGATACCCTTTAGTGCTACTTGGTTAACAACGTCGTTGACTCAAATGGCGCTACCTCTCCATAAAATCAGATCCACGGTTCAGTTTGGATAGCAGAAATCGTCCAACTTTCGATGTATCAAAGAGGGGAATTTGCATCAGTACTTTTGTGAATTTCATTCCAAGTTTTCTTCTATTTTTCACTTCATTTCATCCTATTTTGATTCGATATGGTTTTTTTTTCCCCACCGAACGGATGTAATCCAGAACTCGTATAATTTCCATAATCAAATAGCATTGCGACATTCGCTTGTGATTTCAATGAACAGGTTGATGAAAAATAGAGAATCTCCAACGTGTTGGGAATATATAAAGGCTGATAACGTCGAATGGAAAAAATAGTGGGTACTGGGCAAAGACCGATAAACATTTGATCGGAATCTATTTGCTTATTTTAGTCGGCGCAGAATTACCTACTCCGTAATCCATCGGAAATAAATTGGCACGCTAAGAGTTTGGCAAACTTTTTCCTCCAATTTCTACAAAATCACTTATAATTCCGGATATTCTGATGTTTGAAAGTTCTATTATACATATGTATAATTTTTTTAGTTGTCGGATACCTCGGGAACATGAATTGCACGAATTAACTTCATTTGAAGAGTAATATAACTTTCCAGTTTAAGACAAAGATCTGCCAATATTTCGCGGAGCTTATAAATGATCGCTGCCTTCCTGTTCCTCGGCGAAAGTTTAAATTCCGAATTTGTGTGCGCCAAGAGTGATTAGGGTTTGTATAAGTGATTATGGATTAATCTAAGGCGGCGCTAATTAAGCACTTATAATTAATTAACTTCACGAATTCATCATTGATCAATTATTAACGAATTGTTTGATTATCCTAACGACCTGCTAATGAAGCACTCATAGATAATTAGCTATGGGAAGAAAACCGAAGGGTCTACAAAACGTCGGACGTTTCTTTTTCTTTGTAGATATTTTTTATTTTTTATCGAATTCTTCTTGTCTTTAACATAATTACTATCATTCCTATAGAAGATGAAGTGCTTCCGCGACACCGGATAAATTTGCATAAATCTCTTCACGAATGGACTTAGTTAATTGCTTTAAGTACCGAAGAATTCACTAAAGCGATTACAGTTTCCTCAAACCTGTTAACGTGTTCAAATTCGAGACTGCCGAATGAAAAGACACTCGGCCGTTGCTCCTTACAAATTTTCTCATCGCAATTAAAATACCGTCTGCAGAGTTACCCGAATACGTCTTATTCGAAATAATTCAAGGATCCAAAAACTTACCCCAACTGCATCTCTGAAAATCAGATCTCGCACAAGTTCAACGATCTCAGAGATAGTTTTTCGTGGAAAATTTCTTTCCCAGCTTTTAGAACGGACGACTCTGCCTGCTCCGAAAGCTAGCTTTAAGGAACTCTCTTCAACGAAGAAATCCTGATCAAATTAGTTAATTGCAAAGTGGGCGTAGCTACTTCTGAAATCTGTAGGAGCAGAGGCAGGCAGACTCTATGAGAAGCATAGAGTTGGGTAAAATCCAGGTGATATTCAGGTTAGTAGAGATATTTGTGTGTGTGTGTGTGTGTATGGGTATGGATACATACCAGGTGCAGGATTATTCAAATGAAATACTGCTGCTCGTAAAACGGCCTGTGAAGCGAGCGCGTCGAAATTACAACATGGATTCATCCTCCACTGCGCGATGCTCTGCTCTGGCCTGCTCTGCCCCAAGGAGAACTAAGTACTCTGCTTAATCTACCGTGTTGCATAAATGCATAATCTCTGGTCTCTTGAACCAGGTGACGCGAATGGAGGGAGTGGGTTGTGTCTCGCTCTTCCCTTCCTCCTTTGTCTCATAGAGTTTCGCCTTACCACCTCCCTTTTTGCTTCAGGGTGGTTCCGTTTCCGCTTCACTTCATTGACCCCCTCGCCAAGGAGAGTCATTAAGCGTTATAGACTTCTTGTCTGAAGCAAGGTCATCTTATTTTCAGTATATACCCAAGATTTGAATCTTAAACATCATAACCGGAAGAGGAATGCTTCATTAAATGTAAACAATATAATTTACGTACATACCTATATATGTATACAAAATATACATTTCTCCCTCGGATCAGTAAATTACGTCGACGAACTGAGCAATCAACTTCTCTGTGCCAAACGACTGTAGAAAAGAATCTCTTGACTGCCTCAGGGAAAGCTTGGTGGGCATCTTAATTCTGAGTGCCTACCTATACCTACCTTCGAGAGTTTCGTCAATCTTTCGGAAGGATAATTAAAATCCATCTGTATACTTTGGTAACAAGAAGAAATACGAAGAGTTTCGTCAACTGGGATGACAAAATGTCATCAGTAAAATGGGCCACTTTTTTTTTTTTTTTTTTAATTTTTTCTTTTTTCTCTTCTTTTGGATTCGGAACATCGATGTGAACGCCTCTCTCTTGTTCACGTTGAATTTCAGTCCGAAATTTATCCAAGGTAGATGTTCTTAAAGGCGGGGAACGTCCTCTGATAAAGTTTTAACAAGTAGCTGGAGGCTACAGAGTCGACCGAGGAACGCCGAGGAGAAAATACCTCGTTAAAAGAGGAGATTGAAGTTAAACATGCAAATTGTTACGTGAAATGTAACGCGCCGGCAGAGATACGCCTCTACTTTCTCTCTATTTTCTTTTGCATATATCTGTATATCAACTGCGGGTTGGTCTCCAGGTTCTACCCAGGTATATCTGCTGAACAAAGTCGCCTGATACAATTTTCTGCATTCCTTATTACCTAATGAATTGGAAACGAACCGGTACCTACATATACCATGCAAGTTAAATTACAAGAATTGATAAGGAACGGGTGAAAAATTTTTGTTTATAGAATAAGAGGCAGTCTGAGAAATGCTCGTTTTTACCAAGGGAAAAGAATCCCCCACGATTTTCAGCCCAGGAAATTGTAGAGATACGTATTTTGTCAAGTCTGACCCTCCGCAACCCTGCTCAAAGTCTGTTTCCTATGATGTATTATGCCTCTCGCACGTTTCTCTCAAAGTGCCGATATAATTTTTCTCTTCAAAAAAAAAAAAAAAAAAATCGGGATGATACCTATACTCCCACCTACAGGTGTATATATATATATAATCTATGAACCAAAGGTTGTTTTACATTTTTCACCGATCTTATTCCGTGAGATACATTTCTTGACGCTTGTCTGTCTCGTATAAATATTCGATGAACAATTTTTTCCGAATATTTCAACGGAAAAATAACGTCGGTATTGAGATGACAAGTTTTTTTTTTTTTTGTCTTCCCCTCTATTTCAATCATTGCGAGTGACACATTAGTATAATAAACTATGCGCAGACCGCACGATTGTTTATCACTTGTAACATGAATTCAGACTTCTTGACATGCGAAAAATTCCCGGGATATGAATGAGTAGTCTAGCCCGTGGTATGTCAAGACAACTCGAGTCGAAATCCCATAATCGTTGTACAATGTACATATTATACATACATACATATACATATACTGTCGAAATGGAAAGGACGAATGTTAATAGAGAACGGGGTTAATCTTCCTTTCGCGATGGGAGTAAAAAGTGTATATTGCAGACCGTGCGAATTCTCCGCAGTTCCCTTTTTCTACCGCATAAGGTTACTTGGTTCATTTAATTAGGATAAAACCTACGCGTTTAACGAGTCCTGTACCGAGTTGATATTTCCATTGTAAATACATATTGTCTGCGTGTGCGGGTGTGGAAATTTTTGCATTCTTGACGAGCGGGGTCGGTTCGCAAACGGCGTTATTTCTCCACCCTATATTTTCTCCAAGCCGGGGCGATTGTTAATAATGCAAAAAATGAAAAAAGAAAGAAAGAGAAAAAGAGAAAGAAAAAAATTGAAGCCAAATATATACTGGTTCGAATGAAATTTATCTGACGTTGCAATTCGGAATTATTTTATCAGAGTGTCCGTATGAGTGACGCTTTTCGGCTTGATCGCTCGACCATTTGATTCTTTTTCACCCATTGCCGGCTTACTTCAGCCGGGAAATCAATTGCGAGAATTTTTTTAAACTTTATTTTAATATTTATTGTCCGCGTTTTTGTCAACCGCTGAATAACTGGCGCAGCTATACGAGGCAATTGGCAATTGGTATTGAACTTGGAATGAAATTGGATCATTCAACTTTTGAACTCCGATCGCGATTCACGTGCCAGACCCATCCACTCCTCATAATCAATTGAAACACAAATTTATCTCTTTCGTCGCTTATCGCGCCTCACGCGTCACGCGCTTTTACTCCTTTCACTCCTTTTAGTTTTTATAATTTTCACCGCCCCCGGACAACCCGGAATTTTTACGGAGGTCAGAAGCGATAGCATCGACCCTGTCACCCGCATTAGTTAACGACGATAATTTCACTCAACGTAGGTCGTTACGCACGTCTATTCGAACTTTATAGCCAACGAGTAAATGGATAGATTTGCTGGTCACCTCGTTAATCAATTCTATAAATATGAACCTGACGTTTACGTCCCTGAAAATTTTTCGTAGGCCAAAATCCCCCATTCATATTTCATGAATATCGATGTCAATGCCACGAGGCAAAGAAAAGACACGACATATTGCAGAAAACGTATCGAAGATTTTCGAAAAGTCAAATTGAATCGTCGCTCAGGTATTTTCTACCTCGTAAGCCAATTTCTGACAGGGTGGTGCCCAGTAGTAAAGAATCGGTGCCGCCACGAGATAGCAGTAAATAACCAACCAGGACTGAAAACGGTAATTATGCAATATACCTCTAACACGAATCCAGCACGCGACCATAAGTTCGATAATCGCTCGCACACTACCCCGTCCTCTTGTGGTCCGATGCGTCGTTGTATACTCACACGGATTTGATATACTTAATTTCGTCGATCCTTGGAAAAGAAATAAGAAAAGAAAGAAAAATGTATGAATCGACGGAATTAAGGGACAAAATTTTAGACACGCTAGGCGTAATAATTTTATTAATTTTATTGCTAATTTGGTATAAGAAATTCAAAACATTATTCTAATTACTTTTTGGAAAATTGATTACCTTCGGGTTTTATTGAAACGTATAGGGTTAGATTTTACCTTGAATGTCGGTCATTCTGTAGCGCAGAGGATTTTTTGGTACGTAAAGTATTTTGGTAGTAAAATCCATGTCTTCGTGATGCCATGACATATGAAAGTTCGTTATTATCTGTAATGAGGATGAGAAATAAGCGGAGAGTTTTGGATAACTAAAAATTACTGGATCGAGGTGAAAATTGACGGTTTTTTAATACACTCGCCTTTGTAACCAACGACTCGATTTCCATTTCCGCAAATCTACTACCGATGCAATATCGCGCCCCGTGCCCGAAAGGCATCAAGGCAAACTTGTGGGCGTCCGTGAAATGTGGGCTTGATCTTAGCCACCTTTCAGGAATGTATTTCATTGGTTCGGGAAAGATTTCGGGATTCGTTGTCATCGCCATGTGACAAAGGACGATTGGAGTCTGTGGAGAAAGAAAGAATGAAAAGAAGAAAAAAAAAGGAAGTAAAAAAGTAAAAAAAGAAAAATCACACTGTCGAAGAAGCGAAAACGTTCATCATTCAGAAACGTTTCGATAAGAGGTAACATATATACATACGAACCTCATCTTCAAAGGAACATATTTCGATTGTTTTACTTTATTTTTTCTTTAAATTCTATACATCCGAGGAAACAGCGGTAAGCGTGGGAGTTTAAGGGAATATTTAGACCCCCGGGGAATTTCGCCCGATCCCCCGTAACATAAGATAAGTTTTTTATCACAATGTGGAATGTTTCATCCCTTTGTGTGAATTCGAACTCTCGATTACTCACCTTTTTCGGAATCTGGTAGCCTCCGATGACTATGTCCTTGGGCATGATACGTTGATTCGCATACGCGATCGGCGATATTCTGGGAACAGTTGAAAACTTTTTACCGAAAAACGTCTAATATTAATGAAAACATGGAGTAAAAAGGGGGCACTCAGAAATTTAGATCTTAGAAGGAATACAGAAAATTTGCATTCGCTTTACTGCAATCGTGAAGATATAACGCTTGACAGACGAACTAAATGGGAGCAAGATGTAGCACTACTTTTAAACTCGTCTTCCAGACAGAATATATGACTGTCTAAGTGTCTGGTGCGAAACTTAAAAAGAAATTGAGCTTTATGTATAAAGTTTTAATGGGAGGGTCGATTAGCACGATGATATGCAATGTCGCATAGTTTTTACCTCGCAGCCTCTCTCATGCACGCTCTTAGATACGGTATCCTTCCGCTGTTTTCTGCGTTCATTTTCCCATCCGGCGCCCACTCCTTCAATTCTTTTCGCAAAATTTCTTGTTTGTCAGGATTTTTAGCAAGATAGTAAAGATTCGTTGCCACAGTTTGCGCGGTCTGCAGGAGAAAATAGATTCAAAGAGGAATAGCATTGAAGTTCGATAAAAGTTTGCGAGATTAATTTCTCTTTCCGTTTTCAAATTAATTTTTTTAAGACATGATTTTTCACGATGACAAAATTCTTCATTAATTTCATCGAAATCTATCCATTAGCCCAACAGTTAAGTAATTCATCGACTAACGAGAACTGATAAAAAAAAAAATATTGCGAAAGTATTTCCCCGGAATTAATGGTTCCAAAAGAAAAATTCATTGCACTTGATTTAGTATTAGCAATGACCCAATCAAGAAGTTTTTTTTCCCAATTAGACGACACCGGAAACCTTAACTTTTTAATTTATTTAATCCGTGGGAATCGAGCGACGCAGGAATCGATTCGTGTCCTCCCTTTGCTGTAGGGTAGGATAAATATTCCTCCCTCTCGCTAAGCACAGGGGTATAAGTCAATTTTAATAAATTCTGTTGATGTACTCATAAACCAACGGCGACATGGACAAATGCTTGGTAGAAAACTTGTTCAATCCGAAGGGGGAACCGTTGATCATTTTGGCGATATAAATTTCCGGAATTAACGGATTTTTTTCTTTCACGATAATCGAGCTACTCCTATGAGTCTTCTGAGCGGGGATCAACTTTCTTCGTATGAAATAATGAATGATGAAATTTAGCGGAAAAAGTGATATAGGCGATACGTATAAGTACGAAAATTGGACTCTTCGCCGGAGCATTAACACGCACGGTATCTATACCAGCTTGAATCATATCCAAGGCCATGACATATGCGATCTTTTTGTCGATAGCAATCAGCCTCTCGAGGACACTTTTATCTTCTTCGTTGGCCTTGGGGTTCTTTTCTATCTTTACGATGGCCTCGTCGATGTACTTCATAGCGATTCTGAAGAAAAAAGGAAAAAAAAACCATCAATTTTCAGACGCAGAATAAAGTCGACCTCCCTAGAAGATGGAATGAAAAATCAGTGCGAGTACTCACTCGTTGAAATAATCCATTGTAGCGACAAACTTCTTCCACTTTTTAGTATCGATCCAATGATGGAGGGAAGGCTTTGCCTCCAACTGATACCAGAGCTCGAACCACGATAGCACGAAGTTTATCAATTTTTGCACCTCGGAATCAGGGGAAAGGTTCTCGTCTAAGCATCCGAATCTCTTGTCAAAAGCAACGACTCCAATTGCTAGATAACGTGTTTGAAATTCAGAGGGTATTTCTTGGCTGAGAAAATTCAGGTTGAAAATAGAAATTCCGCGAAAGCAGGTATTTTTCAAGAACCAAGAAAGTTCTTGTGAAAATTAGAATACTGCAGGGTTCATTATTACACCTTTTATTGCAGAGAACAAAGGAGGTGAACAAAGTAATGGCTTAACGTTTGAAATTTCGAGGTGCAGAAAAGTTTTACAGAAGGCATGCACGCCCTTAATTTGTTGGTTTAAACTCACATTCTAGAGCCCATCTGTTCAGTTCGTTGGCGAAGTCTTCTGGCATTTCGCAATTTTCTTTCCGAATCAGTTTGATCCTATTAGAAAGTAATATGCAAAGAGTAGGTAAGTCTTCATTTCCATACCAAAACGAATACGCGTTAAACTTCTGCATCTATTTATTCATTCGAATTATATATTCGAGAGATATTTCATATCTTCGAGATATTTTATTCATGTGAGTACAACTAGCCATGATATGTATATCGATTTGAAAATTGATGATTCGGGACAGAATTTTCTTGCCTTTTGATAAAATCATCGGCCACCTTGTCTATGGCATCAATGTAAAGCTTAACGACTTGCGGTCGCATCAGAACTTTGTTAACAACGCTTCGAAACTTCCACCATTCCTCGCCATCTCTAGTTAAAGAAAATTATACGAAGGTCTGGATTAGCGTCTGCACTTTTTACGGTTTTAACTTGGAATTTCAAATTTCATTGACGCCCTTACGTAATCAGGAGACCGTGAACCCCGTCATAGACATCCTTTCGTTCCACCCTTCTATAGCGGCTGAGACTTTTCATGGGATCTCTCGACGGCCATTGACCGGCATTTCTATAAACCTTGGGCAGAAATATTGGTCATGTCAAAATCCTCCGGCATGCGAAAATTTCCGCAAAAAAATCTCCGAGTATTTCGAGTTCTCTTCTTCGCTATCTAGGTCAGCGAATGGTTGAGATGCGTGAAATTACATGATATTTTTCGTCCTGTAATTCGCACTGGCAATATTGAATTGCGTTAGTTTTACCGTATTCCGCAATAACGAAATTACGGTAATCTGAACAATTTCCGGCTTAATTTTCTATTCAATAAGGATAATGAAATTTTGGATTAAATCGGATTACCAATGCTTGTAAGTGTTGCGGTTTAGGAGAGGAAATCTCATCGTGAATGAAAACAAAAGGATCAATGAAGAGAGCTGAAGAAAACTGCGCGGAGACGGAACGAAAATGAAACAAACTGCTAGGGCGAATACGCTTGACTATATAATACACAGTCTGAGCTTGAAGATCGTTAAACGGGTGTGCAATTAGGGGATGTAAACTTTAGCGGAGAAAAAAATGTACCTACTCTGACAATGGAAGAACTGAGAAGTGATATGTATAGAAATAAAGAATTGAAAAGAGAGTAAAATAATGACTGAGCGGAAAAGCAGGGAACATCGTTCAGAGGAGGAAAGTCATAAGGTTTTAAGATCGCTCTCCCAACTTGTAATACCTACCTAAGAAAAGCTCGAAAGCTTGAAACAATCGGTAAAACTATCGGATCTGAGCTTAAGCGAATCTTCTTGAACGTCACTTCGTGCAGTTACCTTAAAACTAATCCGTAGTCTCATATCTTCAAAGGTTAACTGTTCGATCGTAAAAATATCGTCGAAGGCCAATTTTATACACTTTTCTTCGCGGCGAGATGGCTTTGCGTTTTAAGCTCGCGTGAAACGACCTTCCTAAGTTACTATATACGAGTTATCCCAGCACGAGACGGCTCCCGCCAATCGTTGTAGGTACCTTAAACGGGGAACTTCGTTTTCCCATTCCTACAAGCCCCTCGTCCCTTGCCTATGCGAGCCAAACCCCTTTAACGTTTCTGCAGAACCCTGGTAACGAAAGAAAAATAACGATCCACGCGTGATTTGGCGTTGGACCCATCCCGCGGATCGCACCAAAACGTTTTGCAAGCCTTACCAGCCCCTATTTTCATCCCCATATCTTTCCAGGCACCGATTTTCCCGGCTAAAGAATGTGAGAGGAAAGAGAGAGAGAGTGGGAGAGGGAGAGGGAGAGAAAGAAAATTCGAATGTACGAAAAAAAAGTACACATATATAGTTATACACACGATGTTCCTTGCAGAAAGACCTTCGCCGTGTAGAGATAGAGAAAAGTGAGTAAGGTACAGTGCCCTGGTACGCGATGTCTGTCGCGGTCGGTTGAGTAAAAAGAAGGGAAAATTTGTTCGTTCGTGAGTAAAATTAAACCGAATAGAAAAGTATTGACGTGGAAGTCTGGCGCGTCGAGGCAACGAAGTGAATTCAGTCGTAGCGGCCGGACATCCGCTGCGGATTACGCGGAATCGGTTGTAGCTACTCATACTTTTCGTTACATGTATTAACTCTGTATATCTGCCCGAAAATGCGCAGCTTTATCCGCCCCCTCTCTAAATAAAAGTGGGAAAAACACGATACAATAGAAAGCAAGAAGAACAAAAAAACAAAAATTTGAAAATGGATCAATTTAATGGCACTTTGCCCCCACCCCGGTTGTCATTCATTTACGATAACACGGCTTGACTACCACTTCAACAGAGCTTGCATTCTGTAATCAAATACAGATTCGCATACCGTTCAATTTCGTGGCATGTAATTCAAACGGAATCTGTACAGATTGATAATTCGTGTCGTGTTACATTCGTCGGTGAAAATATTTTGGAATTTTGGAGAGAAAGAAAAATAGAAATTGTACCTTTACATAAACGTTGCCGGGGTTAACTTCCTCAAGTGAAAAGTAAGCGCGGGGATTTATTACCAAAGTGGTGGAAATTCAGTATTCCTTCCTTTTTTTTTTATTTTTTTGTTCTTCGGATAAGCCTAGAAGAAAGGGAGCCTCGAGCTTATAAAACGTGGAAGTTAGCTCTTCATAAACCTGAATTTACGTTAACTAAAAAAAAAAAAAAAAAAAAACAAAAAAGAAAAAACTCAAATCAGTGAGAGTGCGAGAAAAGAATTGTTTCAGAACTTCCGGAAGATCCTAGCGATTTGGTGCCCCCAAGCTCTTATATCATTTCTGGTTTCGTCCTCTCGCAGAACCTACCTTCGGCATATACCCAGTACATTATAAGAATGAAATACGAGTTCTGCGATCTCGTTTCGCGTATGAATATTTGATTTCCGGTGGTCCTGCACTTCGGTATTAAATTTTAGCCCAGTAGATATCGTCGGATCCCTTTTTTCCGGGTTTATTCTTATTTTATTAATCAATTAATTTCTCTTTTCGCGTTTTACCCTTTCTGACCTTTTCTGTCTCCGCAGGGTCGAAAAGGAAGACTTGTTCAGGATGTCCGGGTAACACTTTAATTCGCACCACGTTGCCAAACTTCTCGGAAATCCTCCGAAAAAATATACTGTTGTCTTTCTTTTCGCTGTCGTAGTATTCGCCTGAAATAAGGCAAGAATAAACGCGTGTATAAGATATACCTACGTCGTCAGGATTTAATTTAATTCAAGCTTAATCCTAGTTTCAGAGAGTTTCAAAGGAAAGACTTGAAAGACTCGAAAGCCCGGGGTTTTACTTTGATGGTCAGCCAATATGAGATATTTTGATGAAACTAACAAGTTTTATTTTATCCTGGACCTAATCGACTTGAAACGTCGGAGTAATATCGGATGCCTTCAAAGCGCGCTTTTCTCTAATTACGTAATTTCCGATCAAGTCGTGAACCTGCAGGGACGAAGCCTTACCAAAATTTTTCACGGATCAAATTACTCGCGTTTATACCCGTTTTTCATATCGCATGATCTTCGCTAATTTGGCTTTAATATCCGACTTTCAATCTCGCCATTCAGAAAGCCCTCCCTTCCCTTGCCACTACGAACTCGAGGCTTGCCTTAGGCTTTGCATGTGACGAGGTTCCCAATGAAAATTCTTCGGAGATAAAATGAAAAGGAGAAACTTCCGACGTAACGGCTATGGAATTTCATATAGCCATAATTATAGATCGAACCAAATCAATCAACAAGATCACGTGGTCCTATCCCTCGGACATAGCGAGCGAACGCGATACGAGCTAATCAAAAAAAGTAATTATCAATTTCAGAGTTCCAAGAGCTGCCAATAAATTCGATACGTACAATTATCAGAGAAAGGAAGGTGGAAATGCATTAGAAATAATCGAATTCATTACAGTCGTCAACGAGTTAACTGTATCACAAACCGACGAAACGTTGATAAAGGGAATGTATCATTACCTGCAATGGCGGAATAAAAACGTGACTTTTTCTTCGATTCTTTCTCATCAAAAGTAAAAACCCGCAGGTAAAATAGCAACTTATGCGATGATCTAGAATAATACCACGTGAAAAAAAGTTATTCTCTCAATGCCTGCACTGTCGAATCTTTTCGCCTCTTGTTTTCTTGGTTTATTCAGGAAAAGGATAAGAAAATTTACCACCCCAAGACTGACGCGGATAAAGCTACGGTTCACAGCCTCTTTCGAAATAAGTACCGAATCATTAGGGTTCTGGAGTAAACGAATGAAGGTATACCTACAAAATGAACATCCCACTAAAGATCCTGCACGTTCGGTCACAAGGTATCATTATTAATTCACAGATACGCGCAATCATTAAAAGCTTTTTTTCTACCTCTCCATTTCCTAATAGCGTAAATGAATCTCTCCACTCACCAATTACTGGTAAAAATCTGTGGATATTTCCGATGACTGGAAGTGGTTTTGGCCCAGGAATTTCTGCAAAAGGTTTAGCCTCTTCCCACGAAATGGTTTTAGAACTCGTCTCATTCTCGCTGGCTGATGCCGGACAAACATTTCCGAATGGTCTGACGATCGTCTGGTTTTGACAACGGATACTAATCACTCGTGCAGATTGTAAGATCTTATGAACAGCGTAACTCATGATGCTCTGATGGACAGTCTGCGAGGTCTTGCAGTGCTGAAGTTTAACGCCAGTCTAATCTAAACTGATAAGAGATAAATTGATGTATGGGTCGTGGTGTTGTTTTAGAGTCAAACGATGTGCATATACAGTATGTGTTCGATAAATTAACGATAAGAAAAAGATTCAAGTATTTTTGGGTCAATCTGAATCCGTTTTATATTGCTATGTCATCGGAGGCAATCAAAGTTTTCCGTGCTTGCCAAATTGGTCCATTGCATATATTTTCCACAATTTTCCACCTTACATGTCAAAAGCCTCTTTCGTACGATCGCTAAATCGTAGGATCGAGGTCGTGGAAGGGGTGAGAAGTGACCGGAACTCGATTAGGAATTGTTCACATCACTTTGGGAAGTTTGATTACCACTTTCGTGGTCGTTGGCGGTGTTTCTGTTCGGCGAAATAGTTCGTGCAAGCAAGCGTGTAAAAGTATACGTGTAAGAGTGGTTGATAATTATTTAGATAAACAGGAATTGTCGGAAAATCAGTTCGCGGGGCACGCGATTCAGTTATGGATCCGTATAAAATTCACAAAAAGTGTGAATATTACGAATCTATCGTCGTAGCAGCTCAGGATGCTTTTACATATTCCATTTTATCACAACGTCCGGTTAATTATTATTTGGCATATATATGCGGCAAACAGCTATGCCGAAGGTTCAGGAGCGATAGGGAAGTGATACTTCCGACATTCAATTAAATGTCACCTCTGAATACAAATGTAGAGCTTAACCCGTTGACAGACGAGTTCGATAATATCCACGACAATTAAAATTCACGGTTGAAAAGCTTTGGCAATTGGCCCGTTAATACACAGCCCCTTGTTTCAATGTGGATTTTATTGATCCTCCGACTAGCTAACTGCCTATATACCAGCTACCCAGAACCGAAATTATGAAATTGGTGGAAACGGAGAACATTTGACAATAGAATGTTTTCCGTAAATTGTCGTAGCCAATCAAACATTTTATCGTTATTGGCTTGGAATATCACAGAACGTTTTTCCACCAGAGCCACTTATCGTGGAGATAGACAATGTGGAGTAGGTATTGTCAGATCTTCAATTTCGAGTATTGAATTTTTATATTTTTAGTAAAATTGTTTGGAGTCAAGTTTTTCGTATGAAAAAAAAGAGCGAGTCGTATCTACCCCTTGTGGCTTTATATGTTGGGTTCTACAGACTGTAGGGATTAATTGGCGGAGTCGCCTTTTGAATGATCTAATGGAAATTGAAGGATCCCGAAATGAGATGACTAGACTGTGAAATAATGTGAAAAAAAAACAATTTTTAGGATTCGAATCAAGTGAAGACGTTGAAATTGAATTATAATAAATCAAATGTTGTATAGAAATTGAAAACACAGAGCAAGGGGTTGTCTGAATATCTGAATTTGTTAGTAGACGCCTCGAGAGAACGTTGCGATACGTGTTGGCGTTCCCCTTCATACTTATACCTATTTCGGAATCCCCTTGTTCTGTTCAGAAAATCTAAAGGGGTTAAATCGTGACTCACGTGATAACCAAGCGGGGTAAATTCGTCGCCCTTGTCATTTAACGTGTTATGCTTCTATTTCCCATAGCCTGTGAAGTGTCGTTATACCTACGTATTCTCTCATATACACACGACCTAACACGTCACATGAGC
Organism: Rhogogaster chlorosoma; assembly: GCA_944452935.1. Classification (NCBI taxonomy): domain Eukaryota; kingdom Metazoa; phylum Arthropoda; class Insecta; order Hymenoptera; family Tenthredinidae; genus Rhogogaster; species Rhogogaster chlorosoma. Next base: position 30,012,202 of record OX101797.1, read on the forward strand.
ACTTGAAGCTAATGTACTTGAATCCGCGAAGGTATAAGGATTGAAAATCATCCCTTTAATTCGAGTGTTTGGCACTTGAAAATCCTCACAGACGCAAACAGGAGTATACACATTTTTCCACCCTACTTCTGATATAATTGGAAGAATAATCCTCCGCTGAATTCATAAGCGTTTGGTAATATGCAAAGGCGATTATTAGGCAGTAATTGCGGCGTCAATTTAACGTATCGATTCTCAATTGAACAATTGGCGGAAATATGAGATCGTAATAAAAAAAGGAATAAAAATGAGAATCGCAGAGCCATATTTACCTACTCGTTCGTAAATTTATACATACGCGAGAGTAAGGCATATGCTCTCTTATCTTAATTGCTGGTTGCAAACTGGGGAAACTCCATAAAGCCACGCACGCGAACCTCATTAACCATGCGGAAATTAAACGTCCCCCTTACGTATCGAACATTTATTGTCATTTTATAGCCCACGTAGCCCGCCTATTAGCACCCCGCAATTATCCATCATGAATCAAACATTGAGGTTATAACATAATATACAGACATTCAGAGTGATATTCTTTGCTGAAAATCCAATCACGATTTAGAGCGTGAGAAAATCTTCCGTTTCATCAAAATCAAGAGACGATACTCGTTCATCAATCAGCGCCGTAGAATGGAGTAGAAAGTATCGAAATGGAAAATAACTGCTGAGGGTCAGATGGGCGAAGTTATTGGCATAGTCAAATTTTCTATAGCTATACTGTTTACACGTGCCTTTTGAATTCGAATTGAATAGTCCATCAATTTGGGTTGAAATTTTTGCATCACTTGATTCCCATACAATTATATGATGCTTCCACGTGGGTCTTCGGTATCGAGCAATATCTTTTCATCGGGCTTTACTCTCAGCGATCATCGTAGAATGCAAAAGGATTTTCGCCAGTTGAAAATTCTCCGAATGTCTGCGTGGAATTACGCGGTAAGTTCAACGAAATACGAATGTTGCGTCGTCACGAATTCCTAAAAGGTCAAAACGTGCGAAGGAAGAAGCTAACTATAAGGGTACGGAATAGTTTGGCAAAGTTTTCGTATGCCATTTGATTTTTTCAACGATTCTGCGTCAGCTCGATGTCACGAAATCGCGGAAAAAGTATACGCGCGTGTTTTTCCAACACGTGCAATAAATCCAAGCCGTTCCTCCGCTCGATAAGATAAGCAGCTCTCACAGACTCGATCTTCCACAGTGATGAACAAATTCGTTTCGTATGCACAGAGCGACTAAATTACAGTATAGCAATCGAACAGTAACTAATTGTGCAAATTTACCATCAAATTATCGCTTCACGTCAACCATGTCAATTCACGGTCTCCTTCCTCTAGTGTATAAACCCGTGGAATTCTACGACGCAACATTCTGCTATACCACAAAACGTTTGTATCCAGCAAAAGCGGAGAATTACGTACCTATCTAGCGCGTGATTGATATGAAGAATACACGTGTGAGATATGCGTGTTTGTTTGAATGTATGTACGAGTATTGGCGTCAGCAACTAACGTCAAGGCTGCATTATACGTTTGGCAGTCATTGACCGTGGCACTGGCCAGAGACTGGTCACGTCATCGCTGTAACTTACAATCAGTCCAGGTATCCTCCTTAACAGATTATGTTATTGAACGGAACTATTGATAACAGTTTGCGCACACATAACTGACTTTCATTTATAGTTTGCTCAGCCTCGCAGTCGACACTATGCTGAGTAAACACTCACACTGACACTGGTTACAGCTAGTAGAGTTTCTATGAACTGTGCCACGGCCATAATGGTCAATGCCAGATTTCCGATAGGCTGAGAGAAGCAGGGTCGAGCCAATTGGAACTCTTGTTTGAATGACTGTGACGTTAATTTACTACACATCGCGAGCTCGGGCTCTTTCCATGGCATTCTAAATGGCCTGTAAGTAGCTGGTAGGAAATTTGAGTAATTGACGAGACGGTCTTCGCTAATGACCAAGCCTTCCGGGTATTTTTCTTTCGTTCAATGCGATGATTAGGCTTTCTTGAATCACGTGTACGGTGTCGTACTGCATGTGAATAGCAAACATGGGATATTTGGGGTCTGGTGCATGTTGTAAAGTTCCTAGTCGGTTGGCTAGCTCGGGATTACTGGGCAAGCCAGGAGAGCTGACAAGGCGCGTACGTTTACGATCTAAACTCCAATCACCGATACTAAACACGGAAGGTTTGTTGGAATAGTGGCTTAAGCACGCTGCTCGCTGCCTGTAGTTCTCGGGCAAAATCTAGCCACGAAAAACTATTAATAGCGTTGCCTAATGCCAGGGGAAATAATTGGTGGCACGAATCCAATAACTTTAAAACGATCTAAATACTCAACTTGGATCTCGTATCTCGTAGCCTGTATCAAGAACGATCGAAGTAGAATTTTTTCCACAAATTTCAGGGTCTATTATCCCAATCTACTAGCAAATTGTTCAAGGAAAAGCCTTCAAATATCATTTTCATCGTATGACTGATCGTGAACGTTTGTTCCAAGGCTTGGTTTAACTCTGTTATCATACGATTCGGGTTGTTGGTCTTGTTATATCGAGTAGACTTCCATTTACAGCTTGTCGTGGCATAGCTTAAACCAAACGCAATTGTTACATTAGAGAGGTGTTGTTCTTTTTTGGAAATTTGGATTGTAAATTGCGTCCGGAAATAATTCGCCTCTCGCTTTCTTGCTTATTTTCACAGTAGAGTGCTGTTTTCACTCAATCCCCACGATACGCTAGCAGAGAATTTTCTTGCTGTAATGATATCGCTGATAATTAACTCACATAGTATTATTCAACCAGACTTTTAAAACTGAAGAGGGACTTTCTTCGCATATCTGCGTGTGTTCTTACGCCAGACTAAGCGAGGAGTCGGACGAAATATTGTTCAGATAGTGGGAAGGCGTGAAGAGAAGGATGAACCCCTGACCTGCCCCTTCTATATAGGCGTCGGATCTTGAATCGTGGGAGCTGGAATTATCGCCCTCAGTTCCGCAAAGGCGAAGGCTTGAACCGCGTAAGGACGCCAAGGGTCTGTAAGGGATGCCAAGGGACGCTAAGGGACGGCACCGATCTCGAGGATGTCGCTGGGCTTTCAAGTTGGGTCGATCAGAGTAACCCTCTCAAAATGCAACCAAGCGCGGTTCGACCTTCTCAAGAATTTTTTCGTTTCCCATCGGCGCATTGCGATAGGGATCCCGGCTTTATTTAGATTACGATTTATTTACTTTCCCTGGAATTTATTCCGCCCAAGTTTTTCCCCGTGTCTATGTCTGCCTTCACCTAGAAAGTACAGCTCGAACGATGAAAGAGCTTCACGCTGATCTGACGGATAGCCATCGCCAAGTTTTCCAAACCGCTTTATGTTTCCACCCTTACAGTTTCCCTTGGGAGTCGCGTCGCGTCGTAGCGCGATAATTGCTAATTTTTATATTAAACGAGGGTAGATGCACCGCAAGTTGTAACGGCGGATGAGAGCGGGTGCAGGATATTCTTTTTAACTTTTAAAAGTATCAGGAGAACCGGGAGGAAGCACAATATCGAGTTGAAAAGAAGATAGAGAGAGGGGGAAAAAAGGTAGAAAAAGATTATCGTGAGGAGCTTTTAAACCGTTCGTCGTTCCATTTTCCTCCGTATCGTTCGATGCCCGGGTGCACCTCGGTAGAGAAAGACTTTCGAGGCATTACGATATTACAGAATTAGAGTATTACAAAATTTCCGGGAGAAATAGAGAAAAGGAATTCAGACCGAGGCACGCGGAAATACGGATACGAGGAAAGGAAGCGCTATATTCCCGAGGGAACCAGGATGGGAAACAGTCCAAAGCACCAACTCCCGGAGGAAAGAACCGTTATACATATAGATAGGTGCTATACCACTTCAGGCTAATTTCACATTTCGCCAAATTATCACGGTCCTTATTGCAATAATGAATACTATTATTCTCCCAAGTCAGAGAGTCGTTTCGCTCGATTCTAGACATGCCATATTATTAAATGTGATATATACAGGGTGTCCCGGGCGATATTAAACACGCGATTTACGCTTGCATATATACGCTTTGAAATTCACCTATAATTATCCCCATCATAAGCACGAAAATATTTCACTTTTATTTATTCACGTACAAACACCTTATTGTAATTCGCGGAAACAATTTTATCAGCCGATAGGCAACGTTCGTCGCAACATAAATGTCGCAAAATTTTTAGCGAATTAGGATCATAGTGGATTGAACCAGCTTCCATGTAGTTTAACTTGGATTTACACGAGATTAGGACTCTGGAATAAAAGACGGTCTTTCAAGTTATTATCTGCGAGCAAAGCTTTCGGACAAAATTAGCCAATACTGATTCCGGCGATAAGGGTAGGATTGCAAGCTTACTGCATCTCATGACACTAGGTGGAATAGGGTACTGCTTATAGCGCATCTAGAAATATAATCAGAACACTGCGAACGCTAAAGACTAGTGATAGGTCGCGTTGTTCCAGGTAGTTTTCTCCTCGAAGCTTAACTTTGTTCAACAAACGAATTTAATCTTTCTCATAATTACTTGTGACCTGTTAATGACTTTAACTGTTAACCTTTGATCTGTAGATTTACAAATCATATAACAATAGAATTTACATGTCATAGTCAGGATTCAGTCCAAGATTATATCAACTTTACTTGTGCTCCAATTAAAGCGACGTTCTATATGCGATAAAGACGACCACGAATCAGCAAATCGACCTGATTTTCTGATTTATTTCTGCAGGAATAATTTGGCGAATAATTTTAAAGTCCGCAGATCCGATTAGTCAGAATTTCGGTGACCTCGAATCCTATTTAAAATCGTTTTGAATTTTTATCAAAGCGTCGAAGCAGCCGCCAGCTGTACATGTGTGGATATAATGTACGTGTAGTTCGACTCGCGCCGTTAATCACAAAGAGATTTCTCACGGCGTGCTAACGGCTACGAGACATTATTGACTCGAACACGCGAGCGATTCATGACCAAAGTTAGTCCCGATCCGCTGACTATAACCGCGCAATTGTTACGCCGATGAATATGGATACGATTTCGAGTTAGATTCGGATCGGATATCCCGGATATATCCCTGCAGGAGCGATGGTATTAAACTATTCATCACATTTAACGAGATAGATGTCGACTTCTGTATGCAGTATGTTCTCCACATCGTGTTTCAGCGTTTGGAAAGGTTTTTTTTTTTCCGCGTTACGCAGTTACGGAATTTCCTATCAATTTTTGCTCGAATTATAGAATAATAGAAGAGCCTGTTAATCCCTGAAGCTGGTGTGACGTGATAAATTTTGCCCAAGATTGATAACTATTTAATGAAAAATGAGAAGTGAGAAATGAATGTTTAAAAACTTGGCCCCCTCTTCTCTACCGGATTATAACATAATATGCGCCGAAGGCGCGGGGCTCGTTTCAGGTTCTCCCTTTGTCGAGGAAATTATTTATGCAGCAACGGCGATAAGTAGACTGGGATTCGGGCGCGAACGTGGTCCCAAAATTCTACGTAGCCTGAAACGTGTCCTTTGGCTTTCTCAAGGGGTTTTGTATCATATCAGGGTCGCGTACGCCGTGAAAGGTATCGCGCGAGGACCTGACAGTCGTGCTTTCCCTCTCTTTGCCCTATACCTCCTGCCTGCTACCTTGTGCTTCGTCTCGCTTTAGCGCCGCGGCGCTTCTCCTGAAGGCGTCGCGACGCCACCCGGCGCAGCGCTCGGATCTTGCCAATGTTATCATTCCGTTCCTGTAGCTTTCTCACAGCCCACACCCAGCTCAATCAGTATCAACGGCACGTCCGACGCATTCTTGATTCCGGGAGCCGCGCTACTCGTATCCGCAGCCTCATATTCGCGAGAAAATTGGAAAATGCTCTTCATTTTCGCCCGAGTATAGGATGTGTGCTTTTTATCAGACCCTGCGAAAAGCCAACTAACTTGACCACTAGGGGAAAAATTATCGTCTCTTAACCGGAAGATATTGTCTCTTTCTTTCGACCACGAGCTCATCTTCTCCACTCGTTCCGCTCCTCGTGAAGATGAAAAGAAAAAGTCATAAAAACTCTCGAGGAAGTTGCATCTCGGTTCACCAACTCCAAGACCGACCCAGCGCAATATATATTCTACAGTTTATCCGACGAGCTAAGCTAGCGAAAATATACGCCGTCACTTTGACGATTGGCAAGTTATTCGTTGGGTATGTTAGAATTTTCGCAAGTATGGGGTTTGTCCAGATTCAAGTTTGGCCGGATGGTGTTCGTTGACGCAGTGGTGAATAACGACTGTCCGAAGCCCTGTGCGTTTGGTAAATAGGAAAATGCCCAACTACAAACTAATTCCTGGTACGAAATAAGGCTACCGAGTTTCAGAAACTCACTACGACCGTAGTTTGTCGTGGTGAAAATTACTGGGGGATAAATATTCGGGAAACATACGATTATTACGTGGTAAACTATTGCAACCAACTCTGGAAACTCTGGAATAGGGAGTTTCTGTGGTTTCGTGGCTTGGAGAACAAACTAAAAGACTTTTTTTCAACAAAACTGACACGTCTCTCGCCATGTTCACTGCTAATTTCCATCATACGTCTATGAAGAAGCGTTCCGTTCCGTCGAGTCAGAACAGAGATCAATCTTCTCAGCATCGACACTTGCTAGGTACATATAAGAATTTCTGTTACGGATATGCAATTTTGATATTAATTTGTCGAAAGATGGACGGAGGTAGATATCGAGTGACTGTCAGGTGTAGTTGATACTTCAACGCACAATCTTGGCACTGCAGCAAGGCTCGTCAATGGATCTTTTAACGTCAAACTTTCAATTGGAAATTCTCGACGAGTATATGGCAGGCTGTGATATTACGTAATAAATCATCCTATTCCACGGGTATTATACGATATGGGCGCAGGTGAGCGACGTCTATACCAATTTTCATTCCCGCTATTCGACATTTTCGTTTACGAACCCCTGCGCCTCAGCTTCTGCCCTCTCCAGGTCCCTTCTCTCTGGTAAAGATTAATTCGTTCCGTGTCAGCGAGCCAAAGTCAAGCCCTGCAGGCCGCAGCGTTCCAAGTTCGTCAGGCTAATAGGCTATTTACTGTCCCGGCATTTGACGTACACCTGACATGTGTTTGACCCTAGATCCAAGCCCGGGTCAACAGTCTGTCGCATCCAAAGTTCCGTCTCAATTCGCAGGACTTCCGGGTCTCGAGGGTCACCGAGGGTAAACACGTTCTTGACCCTTATAGGTATATGTCAAAGAAAAAAGCTGGATATAGTCTTGTTGTAATCCAAATCTGGTTTATTTAGTTCTAAGGAAATCATTTTTTTCAAATCATCGAAAGACTCCGTAAATGAAATAGAGGGTAGAGGTTTTCACCAGGCGAAGATTGTCTGATGAAACGTATGCTGTTCATTGCGTAAAACAGATATTTTTCAAATTCGAAATTTCGTTCAAATTTCTTGATTCGTTAGAAAGCCATTCGACGTGGACGCGAAGAACTTACGAGTGAAGAACTTCTCCTACTTTTCTGGGTCGTTGAAGGTTTTGAAGAAAGGTGTGAGCTGGGAAGAAGATGAACGATTTTTGCTCGAGATTAAAATCGCTAGGTGTAATAAGTCGGAGTTTAGGAAAGGGCGAGGAAAATCAATCCAGACGAGACATTAGAATAATGTTATCTTGTTTGTCTTCATTGCAGACTTGCGGCATTGAGACTGGTAGGGAATTTCGGTGAAATTAAAAAGAACATTGGGCGCGTTAAATCGACCAGACAGAAGCGAGAATTTGATTTAATAACCGAGCCCGTGGTTTATTAAGAAGTTCGTCAAAATATTTACCTCATCGTGGTTAAAGTCACGATCGAAGGGAGCATTTTAACTTTATCGGGGGAGGCGGAGGGCTAGCCGTATTTACTGGGTTAGTCATTAATCCCAATCTACCTTCACCATTAATTTCCATCAATCTGTCACTAATTTTTGCGGGTCAATCACTCTTTACCCTCGCGTCAGCATACTCTCTTTATATTGAATTAATGGCGACAACGCGCCAATTTCAAACGCCCTCGATTTTCATACACGACGGAGCAATTATATCAGATGAAAATTTAATAATCACTTTGAACTTCGCACCTACTGTATGTAATACATACACTCACATCTACCCCCATCCACTCCTGTACTACCTATGCAATTGACGTAATTGTTTGTATAACTGCGGTGGCTGACTGGCATCTTGCGGTTTCTGTTTATACGAAATGTGCATTATACACGTAGAACTAATTCCGGGCCAACATGGTACGGCTTCTACATGATGTAACGGTGCAGGAATAACATATATTCGAATGGTAAATGGCCTTATGTAAAAAAATATTCGATTTATAGGAGCGTGAGGTAAAAAAATGAAATTGCACGTGACTTTTTCAGACATTTTTCAGAAGCATTTGTGAAATAGAATTTTGAAGAAAAAATGTTAAGCCTCTTCTTCCTCTCTTGAAAATGTCTGTATGATTTTTACGTCGCAAGGTTAGGTGGAATTGAAATGAAAGCGCGTCTTTTCACCTGTTATTTGAACGGGAAGGCGATAAGTGGATTGAAGCACTTCTTAGAAATTTTTTCTCTCCTGAGTCCAGATTCTCAGAGGTTCAATCCTACGTTGGAGTAAATATATTCCAGGAAACGGAAGGTCGGAAACATAATGCGGATTTTTATTATTCTTTATTTCTTCAAACATTATAGTATATAGATTTGGATTCATATTCATACCAGTGAAAAAAACGTCCCGCTACTTTTTTTCCATCTACACTCTTTTAAAGCACGAATATAATTCGAATCTGCCCGCAATCCAAACCTCATAAAGCTTTCACCCCTTTATTAATTAATTCGTGCTACCCTCAACCAAATTAGATTTGATACCGTTTAGTTGTTCATTTTTACGAAAATTTACACTTGAATTTCGGGGATTGATTTTTTTTCGATCTACCGCTGTACTTCCTAGTCCTAATCTTCGTATGAGCATTAAAAATTCTTCCATAGAATTTAAGGAAAGGTATGAGCGGGTGGTTAAATAAAAAGGTTGAAATTCTATCGTTCATTAATTGATGACGAGCTACCGAAAATTCGATGTTACGGCAGCAGGAAATTCTTCAATTTCCGTGAGTTGAATAACTTGAGGTTTTCAAGGATCGAGTTAAGTCGACTCATTTTTCTAGGGTGCTGATTAACCGATGACCCGATAAGGTAAAGTTTAAATTGTTGAAGTTTAAGTTTTGTCATTTTTACAGACTTTCGATCGGCGAATGCCTTCATAATACCAAGTTTGAATCGTTTAACTTCCGCAGCCGCGTATACCGAGGATCCGAGATCTGAGTTTATCTACGCTTTGGTGGGCGTAACAAATTGCAGACAGTTTGGAAGAAAAAATGTTACCATTTTAAAAGGTAACAAGACCGTGTGACGTTCGCGAAGGTTGAAACGATCTTTTAAAACTATTTGCCAACTCTGTAGACGCGCGATGCTCGCTCTGACATCGAAGAGTCAATTTTAACTTTATACCAACCAAGTTTGCATTTTCCAGACGTCGTCGCCCCACTTTCAGATAGATTTTATATCTCCAGATATTATCTATCTACCATTTCCATCCGCCATCTATAGATACCCATAAGATCGTCAAGTAGCTACAATTTAAGTTTTATAATATCCAGTTCACTTTCTCGAGTACCTACCAAAATCCCGAATCTAAATTTCCAAGTTTTTTCACCCTAAAAGAACAGTTAAAATTCATTTCGCATTTGGCTATTCGAAATCCGTTCAAATTTTGATAAAAAGTATAGAAAAATAAATTCATATCCTCGACTAAGCAAGCTGTAGTCGAACTGAGAAATGAGGGAAGAAAAATCGTGAACGTTCACGAGTGACGGCTCGCGTGTTGTATGGTAATTTCTATAATGTCACCGTGACAATTAATCGCGGCCTGATTTTCATTAGAGAGAAACATGACGTGTATCATTTACTTTAATAGCTCTGTCTAGGGCAGAGTTCCATTTGCACGTAGCATCTTCAGAAGTCAGAACCGAAACCAAACGGTGCAACTTTACTAAAACTATCCTCGTAATTGTAGCATAACCATAACTCCCAAGACAGCTGAAACGTACTACCGACTTGGTTTTAAGCTCATTTATTCTTTGGCGGTGGGGGATGCTGGGGAAAAAAAAACTTTCCCGGTATTAACTCGCTCGCGAAATTCTTGCTCTCAAGTTCCCGAGCTTTTTGGGAAAACGTGTTATCCTTACGTTAACGCGTTTACCGTCATTTTTTTTTTTTTTTCAACAATTTTTCATCATAGATTCATATCTGCAGTTTCGCAGAATTAATCGTAGACCCTGAATACAATGGTGAGTTTTCATAGCTGATAACGTTTTCATTCGTCACAGCCAACGCATGTATTGCGTTGATTGGTTTTTTGACAAAGACAGACTATGTCCGTAATTCGAACGTCGAAGTCTAGTCGATTTCTGACGGATTGCATCTGATGCATTTTTACGCTGATTCATTTCATCACACGTCTTGTCGCGAATTTATACTCTTTCCAATACTTATCGTCGGAAAGGATTTATCCCCTTTAATATATTTGCATTAATGCATCATGGACGGCAGGGAGTGGCAGTAAATTATTTCAAGCCAGAAATACGGAATCAATAAAATAGCTATACCTAACTACTCGGGCTTATCGCGATAGCGTTACCTTGGGAAGCAGGGGGACTTGCGAATTCCTCTTGTTTCATGTCACATCTACTCCGGCACCCGACTCTTTAACAAGTACCTTCGGCGTCGAGTTGTCTGGGGCGTCCGCGTCGCCTCCTTGCTCACTGCCATAAAATTGCGAGACAGTGGAGATCCCGAGGCTTGAGACTACCGAGGATACCCATTTTCACGCTTTCAAACTCACCCCGTATCCGTCCAATTTACATGTATATATGTGCATTTACCGTGGATTATCAGAACCCCATTACATGCGATCGAAAAGCACATGTCATTCCCGCAGGTGGTGTAGAGTCTACACGATGCATCTCTTATGGTAGAACGTTCGTAAAACATAAAGAATTTTTCCAGATGGGTAAATTCTTCTACTTGTTAGTCGTTCGGAAAAATTCTATTCTGCATTTTAATACTTGCATATAATATTTCGCCGTGTATATTTGCGTATGAACATTATATACATATGTTTGCGGTACCACGAGCTATTCCGCTGCAAGTTTGCTAGGTAGCAGTTCACTACGTGTTCTAGCATCGATGAAAATCGCCGTACACAACCAGGTAGAAAATATTAAATTCAAATTTGATCGGCTGCTGCTGCAGTAACAGTTTTGATTGAATTTCGAAACGATATATGTATAGTGGGTATGAGAAATTGTTTTGTGCTTGCAATCGTATATGATTGATTTTTTTTTTTTGCTTCATTGTTCTGCCGCGGGAAATGGATGCGCAAATCTGTCTCAAACGACTATCTCGTATTCTGTATCCATTCAATTAGAAAAAAAAATAATAATAATAAGCGCTCAACAGTTAGCGGTGAACTTTTCTCGGGGATGGTACCTCCCTGGCGAAAATGAGATGTACAAAATATCGAAGCAAATGTAAATTGGAACAAATAAGTGTGACCGGAGTGTGAATTTGTTCCAATTTACGTTTCCTGTACGCTTTCTCACGTTTCCTGTACAGCTCATTTTCGCCAGGGCTGCATTGGCTCTCTGAGAACCATAGTACAGTGTAAATTATTATCTCAAATATATTCATAAAATGAAGTCAAGATCTGTAATGAAAGTTAAAGTACCACTGATAGCTGTCTATATTATAAAGACAACTCGCCGCGGCCGCCGTGTCAGGATTTGAGCCCCCTTGATTCCCACGGATTCCGTAGAATTAATGATAAATCCCAAGGACAGATGGTCAATTATACGTAGCTTTTTCGAGATGTGAAAATCCTGGCAAATATTTTGAGGAAACTCCCTATTGTATGTATGTACGAAACAGCATATATATACTAATGGTTTTTTCAAATATCGTGAAATAGTAGCTAGCCGAGTGGAAAATAGGTAGTATTTCTGCGGCTACGGAAGAAAGCTCCGTCGAATCGCCAGTGAAATTAATATTTTTATCGGAAATTGATATTCGACAAATTATTGAAATTAATATCCTTTATTAAAATCGTATGACTCTACGAGCAGAGAGTTCTCAGCGGCTATTATTTTCACGTCTGTGATCAATTCCATATGGGTCAGACAGATTTGAAAGTTAATTAATTTTGCGTAATTCAAAGACTTGTACACGCTTGTATCTACACAAATATAATTGGCAACCTCGTTTCCGATATAAATAATAAACTGCATGATATTTGCTGTACAAATGTGTTTCGGCCACTGCACATCAGGAACAGCAACATCAGTTTGATAAAGTTTTCATGATTTTTTTGGAATATTTCTATAGCTTATTGGTCGAAAATTTAAGGACAAGTACAAGTGGACGTAGCTGGTACGTCGATGTCTGAGAAGAGATGGTTTTTAAATTAGATCGGGATTATCAAAGAGGGGATCGGTATGAGAAAATTTTTTCTTAACTTGTGGAATGTAAGTTTTCCAATTAAGTCACCTTTTCCATCAGAGTTCGCGAGCAAGATAAGAGATATTACAGTCTTTACTGCCGACTCTGGTAAGATATCAGACAGAAAAGCTCGTAACAGCTAAGAAATATGCCAGCTGGTTTGCATGGCTTGAGACGAATTTATGTTATGTTGTAACGAAAAATATTCTCGAAAAGAAGAACGAGAACTAGGTAAGTATCAACCCATAAATAGACTTATACCAGCGTGAATTTTTTTGCATATAAAAGCCCGAGTAGAAATTATTAGACTTAATCAACAGACTTGAGTTCAGGTTTCATTTATGAAAAATAAGGTATAATACCGTCTCCAGGATTATTTTTCTTTTTTTTTTTTTCCAACACCAACTTAAAGTATACCTACTACCTTAACTTACAGGCGAAATCTGAGAACCCAAGAGTGTCGCTCGACGGCAATTAACTGTGGGAAAAATTGCAGGGATCGATCCTTCTTTCGTTGACTAATGGTTAAAGGTTCACCCCCGCGTTTACCACACTTTCGCGCTCTTAGGATGAAGAGAAATCGTCGAAACTAGGTTAAATTTATTACAAAAGCTTTCTATTCTTCTTGACTCACTCGTGGTCGTCCATGAGGGTAAGGTAACTCATTAAGCTATTCTCGATCCCTTGGCAAGAAACGATGTAATTTCTTTAATGGTATAATAATTTAGTCAGGTATCTTGTTACTTTAATCAATCGAGCTTTGCTCAGAACTACTTCACTCGAGTATTTTCATTTCCTGGTACAAACAAGCCGTCGAAAGTTCTCTGTGCAATTATATTACAGCTACTCTTACCTGCATATGTATCATAGACGCATGAAATAAAAAAACTTCTCACCTCATTGATAGTCAGCGAGCACTCGTATAATAATTAATTCGAACTTCCAGCTAGACTTTATTCTATTAATTATATCTACGTGACCCACGGAGGCGAAGAAAACTGAAGTATTATTGCACGTGGTGCGAATGTGTCCGGAATAAGCGGTGGACTAATTTCTTGCAAAGAAGATCCAAGAACTCGCTTGACATCGGGACGGAGACACCGAATGAAAGAGATAATTTGAGCAAACCAGGGAATTAGCGAATCTCATTTTTAGTAAAACGTTTCACCAACTTATCGCACTAAGGGCTCATTTTTCTTCCACCTACTTCCCCAGAGGTCCTTTTTTTCAGCGCGATAAACTTGCGGATACTTTACAGTTCCCAGGTGCCTGTGTATCCTAGGACGGACGCCATTTATTTCATCGTTTTATTCATTTTATTCATTTTATTCAGTTTATTCACTATCCGCATGTTTCTGCTCAGTAAATTGACGTGGGTTTGCGTTATTTTTATTTTTTTATTTTATTTATTTTTCATTTCCTCTTTTTACAGCGACTGGAAATATTGCTATTCGAAATAGACTGCCGAGGGAGTATTACACGCGCAAAAGAAAAAAAAAAAAAATCAGTGCGTTAAAATAGCGGAAAAAATGTATGGATGCAGCTAACAGTGAAGAATAGAAAGAAAAAGAAAGAAAAAAAAAAAAAAACCTTACAGAAACGCGAATGCCAATAGTAGTTGTTTTTTTTTCTTCTCTGATTGAAGAGCTATACATGTAAATAATTAAGCACTAAACACACAATAGCTTCTGTCCACTACTGGCACACATACCTAATCCGAAAAGCTATACGTCCACGTATACACGCGTCTTTTTCACTTCCAATCAGTCTGTTTGCTCGTTTGGCTATACCTTCGAATCACGACGACCTGGGAACGTGATCTACCATCTATTTCACAGTCAAGACTTGAGTTTGAACTACGATAGAGCTTAATCGTTGTTCTGTGAAACTGCATTGGTTGTGTATACAAATTGAGGAAACTCGGCTCCTATGGAGCAGCGGACTTGTTTGAAATGATGATTTGTAGGTATTTCTGTAGCAGAGTTTTAATGCGATTTGGAATTCTCCTTCTTGCAAGAGTTGATTGCGAAATGAGTTGTTGTCAAACTTTTAATCGCTGCAGTCTCGGGCGAATACCGGTTTCATTGGCAAGTGGAATCAAGATCGCTTTCATCATCAACCCCCCATTTACTGGATGGAAGTTTCCTGCTTTCTTCCTTGAACTCGTACGGGTCGTAGCTTCCTGCGTCCTTGGTATGTATATCGTGGGTGGAGTAAAATTATGCACATCATTAAAAGACGGAAGGCTAAAAGCACCAAGCGTCACTTGGAGACCTTTGAATATCTCGGGATTCTAGCTAGCTCTAAACTTCCTTCTTGGTCGCCTAATGACGCCAAATGTACGCCGCCTGTTGAGCCTCTTACTCGTCAAGACGTGGAGTCCTGGAATTAAGGATAGAGCGGAGTTAGACTCCCGTCCAGATTATAACTTCGAGTTAAATCAACATGTAGCCATTTTGTCCTTTGTAACTGCTGTTTGTTCACAAAGACTTTCCTCCAACTTTTCAAAGAATTTCATTAATGTTTGACAGTCGGGTTCTGTTTAATTTCATAAATATTCAACGTCCAAAAAACCCTGTCTCTCCGCCGTGTTTGCAGTTAATTTTCTTACTTCATTCTAACAATACAGATCGCCGGGCTTCTCTCTTTCCGCTCCTTCATTGACCCTAAATTTGTCATCCCTTTGTTTCTCGGGATTGTTCTACACGCCTGTCAATCATTTTTCACTCACTTAGTATTCAAGTCTGCAGTTCGACCGGATCTTCCTTTCTCGACTCTAGCCTACGATAATTTTCTACGTCTCTTGATGACCGAGTGATATAACAGCCTTGAATTAATTCGCAAACTTTCCACAAACGAAAGAAACTTCCCTCCTCGGACGGATTGACTATTAATCAAAAACCTCGACTCGATCCATTCTCGTCTTACATCAATCAAGTCAAATAATCATACGCCTGTATCTCGCTGGAATAGGTATATTTTTCGGCTATTTCACCTTCGCGTGGTTTTCGATCGATTACATAGAATTACATCTTCGACTAACCCTGGCGTGAACAAAATCACACGTAATACAGTCGATTCCACCGTATAATGAACGAATCCCAATTCTAGATTGGATGCTCTATAATTTCGTTTTTCTTCAATGGATAAAAAAATCCGCGCCACATATCTGCGAAGACGCTTTCGGAGCCCTCAGATTCTTGAAAACCTTCAACCTCCCTTGGGAATTAGACGGTCCCCTTTCCCAAGGCATAAGCTAGCACTCGGGTTCCCCTAGGGAAGAAACTTGCTCTGACGAAGGCGAGAACAGCTCGGCATGGTGCGACGCCACTCTTGACAGTGTCACCTTCCCTGGTGTCTACGTGGTGAACACACATGTATGTTTAAGGTTGATACACAAGGGGTATTCACCTGCGAGTAAGGTTACATTATAAAAGTTGTTAGATGTGACTTCGCTTCGCTTCGCTTCACTTCACTTCACTTCTTTTCTTTCTTACCTTACCGCATAAATATTCTTTACTGTCCTTAAATTTTATGAAAAGCGTACAAAAAAGTCTCGAGTTTAATTGTTTTTCGTAATTATTCTTTTAAGCAACGAGTTCGTTGAAAAACTCTTCCCGGGCAGAAGAAATCTTTGCGTTAAAAAAAAAGTATACAGGTATATTGTATGTATAAGGTAGATACTGCAAAGAAATGAGAGGAGAGGGAGACCCAGAGCCCGGGATTATAAAATTGACCTAAAAAGTTTGAAACGCTGCCACTCTCTAATAACCCCGAAAGATTTTTTTCGATACTTTATTACAGGTCGAGTAAAATTAGATAAATTTTACTTCACGATGGAAACTTACTATTCTAATGAATATCGGCGAATCAAGAGCTTCTCGTAAAATCGATAGAAATCCATTTTCTCCATTATTTCCTGCGGTTCTCAATTTCACTTTCTCCTTCGTTTTTCAAGAAACCTATCGCCATTCGCAATTAACAAATTATACAAATTGTGAAAGCTATACCTTATCGTTTCATACAGAAGGAATTATGGTATTACTTTCACCATTATATTTATTCACGTTAAATTCACGATCCAGAAACTTATACTTGGAACCTCTTTAGGCGATGAAGATGTTAATTACTCTAAGCTGCAGTCAGCTCTAATTAGGGCACATGCATGAAAGGCTATGGAACCGAGGTGAGGTTTCAAATGAATGTAGAAGCATACGTCTGCCTGGATCTAAGTGCAAGTGGTCGCATGCGTCACATGTGTAATATGGGGTAATAAATCCGCTAAAGTTCAGGACATTGTTCTATGAGAATGACATGGCTTCAGATTTCGATAACTGCAAGATTATATGAGATGAAGATTGCAGGAGGAGGAAGCCGTGTGTCGATTCGCGAGTATCGTAAAAATACATGAGACTGATTTTTCGAGCTTGTTCAGAAAATAACGTGGATTTAATTCAGGCAGTTTTTTTTTTTTTTTTTTAATAAAAGTAGACGTTGGAAATGAAAACTGTTTCTGACAAGTTAATAAACTTCTCTTATAGGTGTATAGGTACGTCGATTCAAGTAAGTTCGAGCTTTTAAATAGCTTTGAATAAAACGTGATTGGTAAAGTGCGAAAATGATGAAGTAAATGGAAAGAAATTGAATAAGGGATGTTAAAAAAATCCAATACTCAGGAAATACGGGGAGGAACTTATGTGTTCGGAATCGTGGCCATGTATGTTGCGTGGGTGCGTCTATAGATGGAAATGGAATATGCGGACGACGTTAAGGAGTTGGTATCTCGGGGAAATAAGGCCGTGCATGGGTCGAAATTCCAACCGCCCCTAAATCGTAACCCTCCGACCCTCTTTTCTTTGGTTACGATAAGATCGGACGGTGAATGTAGAGGGCGAAAAGGCGCGGTTGAAAGAGAGCGAGGAGGGAAAAAGAGCGAGAAAAGACACGTCAGGCGACAAAGAGTAATGTGTCCTCCAGAGGTAATTACCGAAGGATGTTCGGTTTCCTTCCTCGCCGTGGGGCCGTTCTCAACCGTCGTCGAAAGTATCCTGCAGGTTCCACTTCTCCCTTTTTGTAATGTTCATTTTCTCTCTTTATTTATCTGCTTTCATTCTCCTTCAATTTCTCTTTCTCTTCTCGGACCCCCCGCGGCGCAACACCCCGTTCCTCTTTCTCAGGTTGTGTCCTCTTCGCACGCGAACGAATACAAGGATCAGGTTACTTATGATTCTTCACTTGCCAAGGAAGACAAGTGAGCGACGTCCCCGCGTTTTGAAGCTTCGTTAAGGTAAAAGTTCTCCGCTGACTCGGACGTCATATAACGACGTAAATTGCTAAGGAGTCGATTTATCACTAAGATAATTATCATATTTTCCCTCAAAGCACAACCCGACAATTATGATACGGAAGGGCGGAAAATCTATAGAATTAGAAAGACGAATAGGTGTCAATCAATTTCTATCAAATCGCGACCTTCGCGTCATTTTTGGCACGAATGTAAATGCATACATGTACGGAGGAAGCGGGGCGGTCGAACGAGGCTGTCCAATTTTCTTTTGATTTTTCGTTCTCTTTATTCGAAAGCGCGAAGGAGATAACATTATTTCCAGTTTGAAAGCTTTGGGAATTGAGACACCCGACCCACGGTGATGCGGCCGAGGGATCCGGGGAATAAAGGCGCAGCTTATTTCTGCTTTGAAATGCTCCTAGAACTTGATGCCAATTTACTTCTGGACTTACGATGTTGACATTCAAGCTCTTCCCGAGATCTAAGCTTCAAAGGATGGCAGACCGCTACCCAAAGCATACATATTATACCCACATATACCTACGTACCTCCGCTTAACTTACTCACGGAATCTTGCGAGGGGACAGACGCCTAGACGGTGGCAGTTCAGAAACTACCCACTCGAAATTCTATTTGCCATGAATCACGTGGTGCTCAAAGTTAGGAAATTACCATTTTATATGAGCGTAAAAATGTCCCAAGTATAAACCAACCCCTTGAAACCTCGATGAAACATTTTCATCGAACAATGCAATTTCATAGAAAGTTTCATCAAGCCGTTCGACGTTTTTGGGTAATAGGTAAACTCCGTATTAATACGGACTACCATATCGGCCAGTAACTTCCGCGATCAAATTTCCCTACTCTAATTACCGTCTCGGTCTTCTCTCGCGAAATATTATTGCCCACAATTTTTGTTGGCGAATAATTTCACTGCAGTCAATCGAAGAGCACGAGGCAACTGAAATATCTGTATCGACGTTTTGCTAACGTTTCAATCCAGCCGACTCTCTTTGCTCTTTTGAATGTCCTACTGACGTTCCGTCGCCGATAATCCCTCAGAAACAGACTTGGAGTAATCCACGCTTGATACTAACTGATTGTGAGCAATAACCACCCAGGTAACTGAGCAAAGCTATGTGCCATCGCGAACTAGCATGACGGTCAGCTTCACCCAATGTAAAATCCCGTTTATGTGAGATTCTTTCATCGAGCCGTTTCTGAAATTGAATTCCAAATATTCAAAATTCCAAAGAACCGTGAAAAAATCTCCAACCCTATACCGAGACTCTCGGAAACTGAAGGAAACTTTTGATGCCAGATAGCGAGTACTTGGCGTGGGATAGATATGTTTGAGAGCCATACATGTAATTGCCACTTTGATATCATATTGATAAACTTAGCGTGATTATTGCCATAACAGAAACTCATATTGAAACGATGCTACCGCCACATTATTAATGAACCTCGACGTTTAATATGGTCTGCAAATAGTATTGCCATGCTAATGCTATGCGGTATTAATATGGCATGTGGTCTGGGCATTCGTACACTGTTATCCAGGCAACTGTAATATATAGGATCCGTATTTAGCGGATCAGGCGAAACTGTGTAGTGAATGTGAGAGCGGAGACGTGAAACATGTATATTTTCCTTCATACAAATTTCTATTTTATTATTTCAACCCGTCTTGTCGTATTTTTTCAGGATGGTTGACTCCTGAGATTCAAGGAAATAGTGGAATTAAACTACCCGGTTTGACCCGGTACGAATTTAAGGTCCAGGTTGAAAAGGGCGTCCCTTGAATTATGCGTAGGATTTATTATTGGCATGGAAATATGAAAAGGCAGATTTTTCTCTATGATTTATCGATCAATGGCTATAAATTGGAAGCGAGTGGTGAACCGTTATTTTGTATACATACCCAAAAAGAGGTAGAAGTAGAAGAAGAAGAAAAAAAAGGAAGAGAAGAACGTTTCCTTTTCTCCCTCGTATGTTTTCCGTCATCTTTCTTCACCCCGTGTCGACACCCTTGAGCCATTCATTTTTCATTCCTGCCGATGAAACTTTATGACTTTCGTTTATATTAACTTTATGCTTCGTAGCTGTAAGCGCCATGAAAAGCAAGGTGTATTAACTGCCGTTTCGTGTATGAATTTTTTATTGGCACAATTTCTTTGCAAAATTATTACACAGGTGTGTATGTATACATTTATATCTTTATACGTGCATGGGCATACTCAAACATAGCTACGTACGAAAATGAAAAAAGAGCCTCAAATTCTTTTTCCTTTCAACGTCTGAATTCCGCTGCATCTCATTCCCGAATTAGTAACACCTTTGAACGTGCAATTCTAACTTTCGAAATTGATATTAAATTTGAAACACAGCATATATCTTATGATGATTTGATTTTTGATTTTTTCTCGAAGAGTCGACCACATCAAAGTTGAGTTTTATTTTTTAGAAATTTCACGGAAAAGATATGAAGTTTATTTCACACGCCCAGACAATATACATATATATAGGTATTACACCTATAGATAAATGGAAAAAATGAGAATCTCTCGCTTGGCTCTAAATTATTCCGTGAATTTTATTCTTTCCTTTTCGCCGCATATCTGTAGGCGTGAGAAATTAGACGGGTTGAGAAATTTTCCACCGAAAATTGTATACTGCGTAAGGAATTCCTCGGAAGAGGTGCTGATGTAGCCAGCTCGCGTCAGAATAAATTCGTGTGACATAATTACGGAGTGATTAAAATAGCTTACGAATCTTACAATGCAGAGCTTTTCCTTTATGCCTGAAATGCTCTGACGTTGCAGGCCAATAAGCAGCGTTGGATACGGAAGTCCTTTTTCGTCTTTCCCGGTATATTGTCTTCAATTTTCATAAAATCTAACTCAAGATGGTATCGGACACAGTCTCACTAAAGCGTGGCATTTCATGAAGGCGAACCCTCCTAATAGCGTATAAATTTCTTGAGAAACAACTGTTTTAGAAAAATGAAGAAGACGAAAATAGGAGGGAAAATAAAATGTTTAGAAAATAGAAGAAGAAAACGGAACGAAAATTAGTTTGCCCACGCGACACGACATGTCGGGGTGAAAAGAAGAGGAGAAAAAAAAGTAGAAAATATCCCATATAGCTAAAACATTCAGATAATCACGCGATTCAATTAATCGCCAGGCTTAAGATTAACATTTTTGTTGGCGGCCTGGCACCAGCCATCAGTCACAGCCCTAGTTGTCTTAAATTGGACAAGCTTAAAGTCGGAACATTAAACCGGGGGATCCCCGCACCGGTTGGGCCGTTACACGCCATTTTCACCGTCAGCTTTACAAATTCCCCTTAAATCTGAGCTTTCGAATCGGCACAATCAGGCGCTACAATCACAGTTGGAAAAGTTATCAGGGCCTCGATTGGCCCGTAGTCTTTGAGTCGTCGCGTCGACCAATCAGAGGGTTGAGGAAACTTTCCTGATTGCAATTCTAGCCGTTAATTACACGCCGCGAAAAGTTCGTCCTATACCTTGCGGACCTTATACGCTGGTCTGACACCTTTGCGAATTGTAAATTTTGCCATGATCTTCCCTCGTTCCTATCGTCTCGTAACTACCTATATACCATAATAATGTCTCCGCGCCACTAAACCTCCCCTAGGTACAATAAGAACAATTGAAAACGGAAACTGTGACTAACGGTCGAAATAACTGTGGCAGAACAGTCTATATACTAAAACTACTGCAGCGGCCAGTAGAGCCCGCAAATTCTGTCTGCTGGCCATAAAATAGAAAAATATGGGACTAGCGCCAAAACAATCGCTACGTGTTCTATTCGCAGTGTTTCCTACCCTCGACAGTAGGTACGGAATTATATCGGTTCGCAGTTTCCGAGTCGTTCTTATATTCCGGTCGTCATATTTCTGTATACGAATAATTCAGTAGCGTGAGAATCGCGCGGTGCCACAATAAGGGGATGATTATTGTTTATTCTTATTTATCTAGAGTTCTTTTCTTACACTAAGCAAGATGGGACGAGTGAGTGAGAGGGTGAATGAATAAAAGACACAATTTCGCGGAAGAAAACAAGACTGCTTGCTTCGGCATAAAAACCCTCACGGTCAGAGGGAAAAGCCGGAGCAAGTCAAATATTTATTAAATGCAATCAAAATAACCAAATATACACAATGAATTGGGCAGGTGCGTTCCTTATGCACTAGATTGAATTAGCTGATGCGTTTCTTATGAACTAAGTTGAATGGTCATTCAATACTCTGATGGTGGCTTACCAAGTGTGATACAACCGACCCAAAACGCCGCAACTTCCGACGGTTACGTGGAAGCGGGGTTACGGGGAGCGTCCAAGATGGCCCACGGCCGTGCAAACAGCGGTCCCGACGTCTCGGGGAGCCAACGCTGAGATGCTCGGGCGACAGTTTGTCGCCGCTATGACGCTCGCCCGGGAACGGGCACCTCAGATCACCAGAGGGTAACCGCGTTCCAATCAACCAGACTCATTCACTTAAATTATTCGCACTTATACCTATTCGAGCGCTCGAAACTCTTATTAAATAATTGGCCAGCACGCAGGTTACAATTAACAGTTATAAAGGTCGCAGGATGCTTATTCAATAAAATTATATGCTAAAGGTTTACAAAATAACACTGCACTACGTGTACACTGATTGAAAGCGAAGCTGAGACTGACTGTTTAGGCAGAAGTGCAGGCGTCGCTTGGGCCAAGACAAAGGGCCCAGGTCGCGTTGTAAAAAGCCACATGTGCAGACATTTTCCAGACCCGGGTAAACCCTTAGCCCCGACGAATGCAATCGGCGCCTGACCTGCGTACCCATAGCTGAGAGAAAGTATTTGTATATAGAAAGTAAAAGACTGTGTGGAGAAATATTATTTAGGATCAGGGTTAGAAATAATAATTTATTAGCCCGCTAGATTCGAGCCCGAACATCCCGCCCGCCTTCGTCCGACGGACGAATCCTAGCATCCTCAACTTCCCTACGCCGCCTTACCGTCGTCTTCGAGGTGTAGCGGGCATAGACGAGAGATATGCCGCCGGAAAGTTGTAGTCGCAGTTTTCACGGTGACCACCCGAACAAGGTCATCTGGACCCGGGTGGAGTTCGACTATCCTACCTAGAGGCCACTTCGACGGGGGGTAACGGTCATCCCGGACCAAGACAAGTCTACCAATGCAAAAATTCTCTTGCGTTTCTCTCCATTTTTCTCGTTCCTGCAAGTGGAGTAGATATTCAGAGGACCAACGCCTCCAAAACTGATTTCGAATGCGCTGCAGCAATTGAAACCGATTTAAGCGATTTTGAGGTTCTTCAGAGAGATCGTCCTCGGGAAGTAGGGCTGACATGCTTCCCACTAGGAAGTGGAAAGGCGTCAACGCGTGAAGATCATCAGGATCGGAACTTAACGCACCCAGTGGCCGCGAATTGAGACAGGCCTCAATTTCGACAAGAACCGTCGCCAATTCCTCGAAGGTGAGAGTATGCTCACCCATTACTCGTTTCAAGTGATGTTTCACCGACTTTACTCCTGCCTCCCACAACCCTCCGTAATGTGGGGCACTCGGGGGTATGAAACTCCAATCGGTGCCATCGTTCGCGAGGAGAGCAGCCACCCCGTGATAAAATTCGGAAGCTCGGTGGAACATAGCCTTAAGCTCATTATCCGCGCCATGAAAATTAGTAGCGTTGTCACTGTACAGTCGCTGACAGACGCCACGCCTACCCACAAATCGTCGATACGCACAAATAAACGACGCAGAAGTTAAATCACTGACTAGCTCAAGGTGGATGGCTCGCGTAGAGAAGCAAACGAAGACCGCTATATAACCCTTGTAGGACTTGTGTCCTCGACCCTTCGTGGTACGAACCTGGACTGGGCCCGCGTAATCGAGGCCTGCTACTGAGAAAGGCCGTCGTCCTGCTTGTACCCGGTCAGCAGGCAGATCGCCCATCAGTTGGTGCGCCGATTGTGGCTTAACCCGTTGACAGGTTACACACTGTCGAATCGTCGATTTAACCAATCTCTTCCTTCCTAAGATCCAAACCTGTTGCATCAAGACGCTAGTCGTCAGAGTTGGTCCCCCGTGCAAGCAGAGGCGATGAGCGGACCGCACGAATAACACACTCAGGGCGGAGTGCTGTGACAAAATTGGGGGGTGTTTACGGTCAAAAGTGAGGCTAGCTTGCGAAAGGCGGCCTCCCACCCGTAGAATCTCGCCCGTGTCTAGAAACGGATTTAATTTCTTAATCCCGCTACTCTTCGGCAAATCCTTTCCCGATT
The DNA here is from genome assembly GCA_944452935.1 of Rhogogaster chlorosoma. NCBI lineage: Eukaryota > Metazoa > Arthropoda > Insecta > Hymenoptera > Tenthredinidae > Rhogogaster > Rhogogaster chlorosoma. The sequence continues at coordinate 30,036,463 of OX101797.1, forward strand.
TCAACATTTCGATTTCTAGTGCAAAGTTAGCTGCCTGCGATAAACGAATAACTATCAATCGCGACTCTGTCAGTTCGCTGGACGAGAGAAAAGAGGGAAGCGGTTCGCAACCGTCGCGGCGCCTGCGGAGATTAAGCAGAGGGCGTCTGCAGAACGCTACCACGCGTATAAGACGAGTCAAGCTCGAACATCGCGTAAGAATCGCCGGTTCGGCCGGCCGGGTCTTCGCGTGAAAAGTTCGCTGACTCGCTGCTGGTTGTGGCCATTGTTCCGGTGTTTTAGAGAGCCAGGGGGGACCGTGCCACCAGTTGGTATTCTGTGCTAATTCTGACGGCTCTGAGCCCCGAGTCGCCAAGTCCGCTGGATTTTCCTTCGTTGGGACGTGAGCCCACGTGGCGGACGGAAGTTCGGTCTGAATAAACGATACTCGATTAGCGACGAAGGTTTTCCAGTGGCATGGGTGCTTTCGAAGCCACATGAGCACGATCTGACTATCTGACCACGCAAAGACCGGGAGGGAGCTAAGAAAATCGAGCTTCCTAACATAACATAGGAGTTTTACGAGAAGTGCCGCACCACACAATTCTAAATTCGGGATACTGACCGTCTTGACGGGAGCCACCTTAGTCTTTGCAGCTAGAAGCGAAACGCTGAACCGACCATTCCCCTCATCAATTCGCAAATACGCTACGGCCGCATATGCGCGAGAAGACGCATCGGAAAAGCCATGGATCTGACAGGAGCGCGAAGATGCGACTCCTAACCAACGACAGATGGATAGAAGTGGCAACTGTGTCAACGATTTGCAATAGGTATACCATCGCTCCCGGAATTCCGCGGGGAGAGGCGAGTCCCAATCACACTTCTGAATCCACAAATCCTGCAACAAGACCTTCGCAGTCACAGTGATTGGAGCTAGCCAGCCGAGTGGATCAAACAAACGAGCGACATTCGAGAGAATAGAGCGTTTCGTCGTAGCTGTGGATAGCTCTTCAACGCCTGCTGCACGGAACCTAAACTCATCCTGCGATGGGATCCAGTGAATACCAAGCGTTTTGACCGGCGCGTCGCTGTCGATTTCTTTCGAAAGGTTCTGTCGTGCCTGAGGTGGCAGAAGATCGAGGTGGTTTGCGGACCATTTGTCGAGCTCGAGACCCGCCGATCCTAACAATTCTGTGAGCTCGAGTCTTTTCCGAACCGCGGTAGAAAGATCGTCCGCCCCTGCAAATGTATCGTCCACATACGTCTCTGCCTTGAGACATTCAGCTCCGAGAGGAAATTTAACGCCTTCATCAACAACTAACTGCGAAAGCGTACGGATAGCTAAATACGGAGCGCAGGTCGTCCCGTACGTAACGGTATTTAAACGATAGTCGATAGGATCGGAGTCGGCTGTCGGCGCCCACACGATTCTCTGCGAGTCCCGGTCTTCACGCTTCACCCGAATCTGCCGGAACATTTTCACGATGTCCGCTGTGAACGCGAAACGATATTTCCGCCAATTTAAGAGAATTAAAGAGAGATCGCCCTGTAGGGGGGGTCCTGACAACAGAAAATCATTCAAACAGTGCCCTCCACGAGTTTTTCGAGAAGCATCAAAAACAACACGAACCTTATATTTATCACCCGAGTCCTGTACTACCGCGTGATGGGGGAGATACCACGCGTCCTCACACCGAATTTCTGAAGCCTGAACTCGAGTCATATGCCCTAGTCGTTCGTAGTCCTTCATGAAGGCCCCATACGCTTCAGCCAATCGAGCGTCTCGCGAAAGTCGACGTTGCATACTAGAAAGGGATTTAAGCGCCATCGACCTAGTCTCGTCCGCTACCCTTGGCCGACCTGGTTTCAGCGGAAGTCGGACTTCATACCGACCTCGTGAGTCGCGACTGTGAGTCTCCTTGAATAAATTCTCAGCCATCTCGTCCTCTGGCTTTAGTCTACCCGGATTCGGAGCGACCTCCTCGAGGGTCCAGAAGCGCTGCAGGGTCTGCTCCAGATTTGGTTCAACCGAGCAATGGAGTACCTGGGCGGGTAAGGAAGAGAGAGCCCTGTCCGCCCGCCGTGGACCGGCCGATCGCACCGCACCAGAAACTACCCAGCCGAAGGCGGTATTTTGAGCGACAAGTTGTGAGGGAGGAAATCGTTTCAAACCGGAGCGGAGCAGCTGACCGTAAACATCGGCACCTAAAATCACGTCTACCTTCTTAGAGATCGAAAAGTCTGGATCCGCCAGCGTAAGACCCTCAAATTGCTGTAAATCTAAATCACCAAACTTATCTGATGGAAGGTGCGAGGTGAGCTGTGGAAGGACGAGAGCTTCCGCTTCAAGCTCGAAATTGGGATCAGTGCGAGACCGCAGAACCAACTGCGTCCTCGCGCGCGCAGTCCCTGCCGAAGTGGAACCAAGTCCGGACAGTGCTACGGAAGCGCGTTTCTTCGTTAGCCCTAGTAGCTGCACGACGGATTCCGCAACGAATGACGACTCCGAACCCTGATCGAGAAGTGCTCGCACGTAGGTGCCGCCGCTCGGACCCATTACCTGTACCCGCGCTGTAGCAAGAAGGACTCTTCGCCCGACGAGGGGATCACGCGCTGCGTGCAAACTTACGGCGGGAGGATTTGACGACGATCCGCCTCCTTGCGGGTCCTGAGACCCACTTAAATTTCGTCTCGAACCTTGAGAGTTCCCCTGAGCACCGCGATGTAAGAGTGTGTGATGTCGTTTTTGGCACACCGCGCAGCGTCCATTTGACAAACAATCGCTTACCCTATGCTGCCTCAGACAATTGAAACAAAGCTGCAATTGCTTAATACTAACAGCCCGCTCAGAAGGAGTCTTCGCCTGAAACTTGTAACACTTCGAGATGGAATGCGGACCGGAGCAGAGCGGACATTTGAACGATGTTAGCATTGTTGGTCGCGAAGGGCTAGGGCTAGCGTGGAGGACCTTGCGAGATGGGGGTCCTGCATAGGATGTTGAAGCCGGTCTTTTCCCCCCTCTACGTTCGAGTGCGATCATATTGAGAGCCTGAGTTCTCTGTTCCAAAAACTTAATTAGATCCGTGAATTTCGGGAATGAACCGAGAGAGCCTACACCTATTGAGCAGTCACCTGTCTCGACCCCAGACTCACCCTGGCTCAACGCAGCTTCCCACAACCTCCGCGACTCCGGATCTAAACGCTCAGCGAGCACGAATACAAGCCAGATGTCCCAACCATCCACTGGCACTTTCAAATTTGCTAGAGCACGAACTATTCGCTGAGCCTCATCGACGAAGGAGCGTAGCTCGGAAGCGGACTCGGTTTTCAAATGCGGGATCTGCATGAACGAAGCTAAATGTTTATTAACGATTAATCGAGGGTTGTGATAGCGAGCCTTCAACGCCTGCCATGTGCTGGCGTAATTCGCGCTGGTCGTAGTGACATCCTTTATTAAGTCAGCAGCACTGCCGGTCAAGCAAAGTTTCAAGTACTGCAACTTGGTTGCGTCAGATAGAGGAGCTACGTCATGGACCAATGTGGTAAAAAGATCGCAAAAACTTGCCCAATCCTCATATTTCCCTGAGAAGGTAGGGAGAGGAATGCGAGGGAGCTTCGCGACGCCCGTTCCGGCAGCTCCAGGGGAGCTCGACTCCACGGATTCAGCGACAGCGTCTTCCTCGACTCCTTCCACGAAGGTCAGGAGCGCCAAAAACTCGTCGAGAGCGTTCTCGTAGACACCCTGAATACGCTCGAACCAATCATCTATGACATACGGTTCGTTCTCTGCACCTCCCCGACCGATAATCTCGGAATGAGTTTTACGTACTTCTAACCAAACTTCTTTCAAGGCGTCGAGCCGTGATTGGACAATTCGTCTAGTGAGTGTGTCTCGCGGTTTGTTCATTAACCTCCGCCGTAAGCCTTCCATTTCGCCCTCGCGAGCCAGTTGTAAGGCAGTAAGCCTCTGCAAGGCTAATGGAGCCATGTTTCGGTAATCTTCGATTTAAGCTTAAGTGTGAGAATTCCGAGCAAACAAATGAAACCGAGAAAGAAAAACCCAAAAATAAGAGACACACACAAAGACAATACGACCCCGTATTGAGAGGCACCAATGTATGCAACTTGGGGCAGCTCGAGAACCGTTGCGCTGCGGGGCGCGCCCTTGCGCAAGCGGGTATCTCAAGTCCGCGTCTCGCCTGGTCAAGCGGCTGACGCAACCTTCAAGCGACGGTCAGTACGCTATACACATATACATATACAAGAACGCACCAAGCCAGTAAGAAATGACGAAATAATACAAATTTGGCAACAAGAAAAACCCAATCACTCACTCCTCACCCGGGGCACCATGTTTATTCTTATTTATCTAGAGTTCTTTTCTTACACTAAGCAAGATGGGACGAGTGAGTGAGAGGGTGAATGAATAAAAGACACAATTTCGCGGAAGAAAACAAGACTGCTTGCTTCGGCATAAAAACCCTCACGGTCAGAGGGAAAAGCCGGAGCAAGTCAAATATTTATTAAATGCAATCAAAATAACCAAATATACACAATGAATTGGGCAGGTGCGTTCCTTATGCACTAGATTGAATTAGCTGATGCGTTTCTTATGAACTAAGTTGAATGGTCATTCAATACTCTGATGGTGGCTTACCAAGTGTGATACAACCGACCCAAAACGCCGCAACTTCCGACGGTTACGTGGAAGCGGGGTTACGGGGAGCGTCCAAGATGGCCCACGGCCGTGCAAACAGCGGTCCCGACGTCTCGGGGAGCCAACGCTGAGATGCTCGGGCGACAGTTTGTCGCCGCTATGACGCTCGCCCGGGAACGGGCACCTCAGATCACCAGAGGGTAACCGCGTTCCAATCAACCAGACTCATTCACTTAAATTATTCGCACTTATACCTATTCGAGCGCTCGAAACTCTTATTAAATAATTGGCCAGCACGCAGGTTACAATTAACAGTTATAAAGGTCGCAGGATGCTTATTCAATAAAATTATATGCTAAAGGTTTACAAAATAACACTGCACTACGTGTACACTGATTGAAAGCGAAGCTGAGACTGACTGTTTAGGCAGAAGTGCAGGCGTCGCTTGGGCCAAGACAAAGGGCCCAGGTCGCGTTGTAAAAAGCCACATGTGCAGACATTTTCCAGACCCGGGTAAACCCTTAGCCCCGACGAATGCAATCGGCGCCTGACCTGCGTACCCATAGCTGAGAGAAAGTATTTGTATATAGAAAGTAAAAGACTGTGTGGAGAAATATTATTTAGGATCAGGGTTAGAAATAATAATTTATTAGCCCGCTAGATTCGAGCCCGAACAATTATTACGGGCGGAATATACCCTCGGGGTATTTTTACCGCGATAAAATGATCGTATGATCTTTGCGGTAATAGATAACCGCATGCAGCCAATCCGAAAACTTATTGGAATCGGATAAATAAAGTCTGGAAACCTGCCAGCCGTTTATCCCTAGTCAGCCATAGGAACGAAGAGAAGACCTGCTCGGGGGCAGGTGGATCGTCTAACTTCAACCGAGGAGATAAAATCGAGGATGTATACCCGGACTTGATCGTCACGCGCTACCTTGCAGGGGATCGGTACACAATATCACGAATCTAGTAGATGCCTTGCTTCCTCTGCTCTTCTATCGGAGTTCCTCAACATCAGGGTTTACCGCGAGACTTTGGTAACTTGTAACGTTGCTTGGTCCAGAGCTTGGTAAACCGTTGAAATTGGTCAACATGGAGTTAGGTGTAATATTCACCCGGCGACGATGAACCTCGAAATTGGCCCTCCGTGGGAGTGTTAGTTCAGCTTAGTTCGTTGGATAGTTCGATGTAACAAGCATCGTATACAGTGACACGATCGGAGGGATTCGTTTGATTTTTAATTAAGATCGTATAGATCATTATTTTCGCTGTAGGAATCTCGCATGTAAGAATAAAAATGAATAATGTGACTGGTCAGCCATGATCTTGAGTTAGATTATAGTGGCAAGCGATGTAATCGAGTTAGAGCATCCCGTGGTTGCAGCGTGAAACTTTTTGAGCGGGGTTAAGCCTTCTGAGCTACGCTGAGTGGTGGTAAGATTTCGACGTCCGGGTTAATTTAAATTTAAGTTCACCTCTCGAGGGTGTAAACAGCGCCGTTAGCCATTGATGATCAAAGGGGTGGGCGCTGATGAAAGAGAAGTAAGTACTTGGATAAAATTAACATTTATCTTTGCTAAATTAGTTCTTCGAGTGACTTTCCTTATTTCTTCATTTTTATGACAATAATCCAACCAATTCCTGCAGGGGACCGTGACTTTTATGACCGCGTCTTCATCCTCCCTCGAAATTCTCATTCTCCCCTTTCTTTACCGCAGCATCCCTTAATAGCATTGCGAACTCGCTCGCGCATTTCTGACTGTTTTTCGCATTTTCTTTTCCTCCTTTTTCAGTGGTCTCGTTTATTTTTTCAAATTTTTTTCACCTCTCTCCCTCCATTGTCAATCCGAATCTTACCAACGAACCGAACAAGTCTCTCGCGCTCATGGTCCTCGGGATATAATATTCTTTGTAGTCCTCTTTGCTGAACCGCGTCCACGAATAAAACCTCGGCATTAATTCGATTGTGAAAAACGAGTTAAGCGAAGATTTCTACGCAGCGAGTTTTTAATACAATAATAAAAACAACAATAATAAAACAAACCAGACGAAAGGAAGGACAAAGAAGAAGAAAAAAAAAAAAAAAAACTGGTCCATTCGATGGAAAACAGCGGAGAAAAGATGGGAAAAAATCGAATAAAATAACGCCCACTGGTATCGGTTATCAACGCGGTTTTCACAGTCTTAAGTCTGCGTATCAATCCCGCATGGTATATATCCACATAAATACTGCAGATCCTTTCAAGAAGATAATACTAACCTGTAAAGGCTGCTTTATAATGCCCGAGTATAAGATTTATAACGCGTAATATCAATCATCCCTGAGCCCAAGGCGAGAACAACCCCCTGCTGTGTCGGTTTTATTAAATTTCTCTTTTGTGCCTCTCAGACGCTCAGCGTTGGTCGTCTAGTAGATACAGAGGTAATTAGTTACGCTTACGTGTCACGTGTATATGTATATAGGTATATACGCGTGTACATATAGGTGAATATGATATTTATGGTAGGTATGGTAGTCGAGTTTGAGCAGTAGCGTATCCACATTTGGCGTTCCTTTACAGGGGGGTTGATTGTATTATTTTTCTACAATATCGTAAAAGCGATGCAAAATGCCCAACGAAAATCCGTCCGAAAGAGAATTTTTTTTATTTCGTTCAAGCCTCGTGATTGCGGAGTTTAATCAACGGGCAAAACCCATCGAGTGAAAACAACCGAATATAAAATTGAACAGTTTCTTTTCCCTCAATATTTATGCCGCATTTCGTTTCACGGTATCGAAACGAGAAATAAGAAACACCTTAACCGCAGAGTGACGTACATACATACAACCAACGGGGTGAAAATACTAAAACACTTCATTTTGGCGCGGGAGGATGGATATTACAGTTAAAAGCTTGAAACGTTACCGTGGAGATTGCGCGAGGTGAAAATCACGACAAAGGTGTAACTTGAAATATTTTTGCACTTAATCAGACAAGCCAGGCACCCCTGCGAGACCCCCGGGGCTCAAGACTCAGTGGCTAAGTGCTGCTCGTTACAAAGTACGCCTTTTATCTTCCCGCTTCGCTTCTGGCTGGTGCCACGGGTCCATCTCTCTCGTTTCTCTACTTTTTTCTCTTCCTTTCTCGTCAGCCCAGTGAGTTCAACTCAACAAAGCTAATATAAAAGCTTAATTTCTCTTTTAGCCGTCATAAATATACGCGGGTAGCAAAAAATGAAAGGGGATGTACAGACAGGTGGGTGCAGTGCAAGTATGTATAGGTATACCGCTGCTCACGATGAACGCTGACTAGCTCCTAGTCGTTATAAAGCACCACAATAGTATTAAATCTATTATACATATATATACCTGTACGCGTCCACCGAAATGCTGTACGCCGACTGTAATTGTTAATTGAAAATATTCCGAGCACGGACACTTTTGCACTGGTGGATAAAGGTGGAAATAAAAACAATAGTGATGGGAGCTCGCTGCGGTGTTGGAAACGGGTATAAAGTACGTTGTGAAACAATTAGGCAATTGTCATTTGAGGATAGTAACAAAGGCAGGAAGCTCGCTCGCAAGCATTGTGGAAACTCGTTTACAAACGGGCTTGAAAGAAGCGCTTTTAATGTGACGAGTCCGTTGAAGAACACACGAAGAACAAGAGGCTCGGTTGTTTGGTAGCTCCTGCGCGGCCCCGAAGCTCTCTATATAAAGGTCCTAAGAAGAGTGAAAAAAACATGGAGAAAAGAACTCTGAAAAGTCTAAAAGACCGAGGAAGCGTAAAAGCTCGGAAAAGTCTAAGGAAAAAAAAAGAAAAGTTTAAATTATCTCGGTTCTGTATCCCGTACAGCCCCTCGAAAATGACGTGGCGTCGATCGCTTCGATCCGAAGGGGAGAGAAGCGCGATGAAATAATAAAGCCGGAAGTTGCATGGACAATCTGCAGCTAAGTGTCGCGAGTACGTCATGACTGGGAATAATATGTTAAGTCATGTCAACCGACGCAACGTTTCGCTCTCGGATGTTGATAAAAGCTTTATTACAACAACCCTCAACGAGGCGTATGAATATAACTCGCTTTTGTTACGCAACTCTGTGGCTTTAATTTCATTTCCTGACTGACGTCACGGGACGTAAAATTATTTACGAGAACCTTATTCACAATTCACCGGAGATGGATGGGCGAGGTTGGACCCAAGGGTCGTGGACGGCCTCACGAATACCTCAGTATCAATTTTACCGACTTTCTGTGCTAATGACTAATTACTTTAGGATTATACGTATATATATCGTATAGTTAAAACCTATAGGTATACGGATACTAAAAATAAACTTTTATTGCGTCATGTCAGTCTGAGAAAGTCGTTCGAGGCTCGGCCCTCTTAATTGCATTTGTAAATTACGTCTGTACGTACCTATGCCAATATAATTAAATAATTAACGTTTGCGTGTAGAATAAACTGGGCTCTCTTCGTTCTTGGGTGAGGTGAAGTAGACTCAAAGATAAACAGATCGGAGTAACTCTACTCGCCGGTTATAAAAGTTCGAGTATTGATTGCTAGGTTGAATGAAAATTCCATTTCAATCGTTACTGCGACGATTATCCGGATTTTCCCGAAGAAATTTCACATCTATTCGATAGTCGTCGCTAATTATCATTGAAAGTTCAAAATCTTACTTACCAACATTTATTCGCAATACGGAAAACATGTGCCCCTCGAAATTTTTCTCCAGTGTTGTGTGTGAGTGAAATTTCCAAGATATCGCTTCGTGCCCCGTTCGATCGGTTGGCTCCAAGTCATAATTGAAAAGTGAGGAAAAAACGATTTCCGAAATCTCCCAAGTTGCCAAAGAGATTGTCGATGTCTCAAGTTTGGAGGGGACTCCAAGTTCCCCAGTGAATTCGAATCCGGTTCAAAAGCGTGGCTTGAGTCTGCCGCTAAACGTGGAAAGATCAGTTTAGGTTTAAGCTCCGATTTTATCGCATCACCAACAGATATAGCTATCTAAATTCCACAGATCGCTGAAATCGTGTGTTCCGTTTCAACTACCGATTGACTGTGCACCCAGTGCCTCTTCTGCGATCTATCTTTGCCCATCTACGATTCATTCGCATGTCTATTCAGATTGCATTGCGTTCCATACTCGTTTTAATTAACCGGGAAAATTCCCAAGCATTTCATTCCCATTCTATAGTGATAGATACACGCTCTATGAAGTGCGCGTTATTGGCTGTGAAAGATTTCCTTGTACAGCTCGTGCGGCAGCTAACGCTTCCTGAATCTTTCTACAAACTTTTATACCTCATAACCATCGTAAATTTTACATTTCATGGAAATTTCCGGGTATCCATGGCGAGGAACCGGTATATTTTCTATTCTCATGTATTTATATTTCCACCCGACATACAATTCTATCTTCTCCTTGTCCCTCTTCTTCTTCTTTCTTTTCTTTCGTATTATTGGAATTTTTATATTTCACACTAGACAGCGTATAAGTATAAGAAGAGAATTCGGTTGAATTTTCTGAATACTCGTTTTCTGGACTATTTTTCTCATCCTTTGCTTTTTCTTCCTCTTTTATTCTTGCGATTCCTCTCATTTCATCTGTCTCTCTTTCTCCCTCATTCTCTGCCTGTTTCGTTCTTATCTTCTCTTTGCTTCTTTTTTTCTCTCTCCACGTTTCTTTTCCCGTTGGCATAGGAACACGAAATTGGATTCAGAAACTCGACCTAGCCGCCTGTCGCGTAATTCACTCGAAATCTTTCCAGATTTCGAAGTAGAAGTAGAAGAAGAAGGTAGAAGAATGAGGCGACGAGAGGCAAGAGGCGATGTTGATTTTCGATTACAGATACGATAATCTATTTTCGTTCGTGTTTTCTCCCTACTTAACGACGATACCGTCAAGACGTTCGATCTATACCTATGTGTATCGAAATGTAAACATTTTGCTCTTACTAACCGTGTAAGGAAAAGAAAAAAAAAGAAAGAAAAAATCAAAAGAGTGAAAAAGAAAGTCAATAAAATAACATACTTTGCTGTACAAAAAAATCCAAATTAAATCAACGCGGCTGACTATATAACATACATATACGTTGGAATAATAAAGGAAAAAAATCAGCAATATCATATGCAGGGTTCATTTCACCGGACAATTCGATAAAGCTTTGAAAAGCATATACGAAGATAGAGAAAGAAGCTTTGGAAGCTTGCGATGAACATTATTCATACAAAGCTTGTCGGCAATAATAATCGGATGAATGTTATCCGTAGTTTGATCCACGCCCCGCTCGGTATATCGAAGCTAATAATATTAAATCAAGTTGATTCCATAATAAAACGGTCTATTTATTTTATTTCGCGTCACGAAGCGGCGGACCGACCCCTGGCGACAATGGATGGGTCGCGCGCAGGCCTCGGAAATTGCTAAGGGTTTTCTTTTTCTCTTTTCCTTGTGATTATTTTTTTTTCCTTTTCTTTTCTTTTCTTTTTTTTTCTTTCGTCGTTTTTTATTTATCGATACCACGAATCAAAGAAGCACCGTTGAGCTCGTAACCCGAATGGTGTCAATGAAATCGATATACCCTACGGCTACGACTGAAATCGTAATTCTCACCCCCGCCAGTATATAACGGATCGTTAGTTTTATGGTGTTAAATCCCACCGATTTATTTCATAAAGGTATGACCCCAAGATTATTATAATAAATAAGAAAAATCCCCCGGAATTATACCCAAAGATTTTTCTATACCCTACTGCATCTTTGACTCTACACTTCTTTCATTAACCGAACATTTCTATACTAGGTACACTGAGTATTTAATACAGTGAAATACCCTCCGAAATCGGGGGACAAATTTTATCGTGCCATCAGACCTTTTTACTACACACTTCATTCGGGCTTTACGACCTTCCTCTATAACGACGGTTATTATTGATTACTCGTAAGTATATCATCGGTATATTACTCTCGCATTGACCCTTCACTTTCTTTGAAACTAAATCCGATTATGGCATTAGGTATGATAGGAAAAGTCCCGAAAAATAGCAGGAATGTAAAAAAGTTGTAAATGGGTGAAACCTAGAGCTCGGAGAGCCATTCGACAAACTTATTGTTAATACCCCTTTAGAATTCATCGGAAAAGCAATCTGCGTGAATAAATTATACCTGGGCAACATAATAGAGAACTTTGACCATAAACTCAAAGTGCTATGTTGGAATGAATATATCGCGTATTCGGTGCCTAATCAATTTTTAGATTTGTTGCCAGGTCATTGCGTAGGTATCGTGGCTTCAATATCTGGCAGTTCGCGTATCTAACAGAACCACGTATATACAAATCGATATGAAACACACACACACACGCACGTGTATACGGTATGCGTAAGGCTGTAAAAGTATTTCCGCACCGACTATAACTTCGAAAAATATATGGACAGTAAAGCTCTCAGGGGGTAGGACAGGCCTGTGCATTAGGTTCTGTCGTAAAGACCCTACTTATCGAGATACCGTGCTAATCCTGGTTGAGCAGCTAACAAGGCGACTGTGTTGTAGTTTATAGCCAACAGGCTTAATCGATCAGTTCTTATGGTTTTGTAACGATGCCAAAAGGAGAGAAAAAAAAAAAAAACTGGGACTACGTGGTACCGATGTACAGTAAGCCGTATAATGATAGGATTATATCATGAATGTATATATGTATAAAACGGGTAAAATACAAGTAGGAAAACTGAGTGACTCTCATTCTTTTCCTCCCACGCTCTGAGGCCGAATTTCCCGAATGGAAATAATCAAGTTTGTTTATCTGGACGATTACTATACGCCGGTTTAGATCGAGTTAAATAATAAGAAAATAAAGAAAAGGAAAGGAAATGACAGAGTGGGTAAAGCCCCGCAGAGATGTTCGATGTTATTTATCACGGAGGAAAGAAAAGTTTTTTGCAAAACAATATACAGTCCCGTATATATATGGATGTATAGGATACTATACCGGCGGGAAGAAAGGTAGTTGATTTTTTGTTCAAACGTACGAAATTTGACTGCGTATTTTAGTAGCATACTTTCTAAGCGGTAATATAAATTCTCGGAGTAACAGTGAATTTAAATTTATATTCGAGGTTATATAACTTCTCCACCGCATAAATCTCCGAAAAACTTCCGCTGCTTTGAGACTGTGCGAGAATGCTTTCGCGCTTTGCCCTTTCACTGGACTCGTACGAAAATCTTTTTGCGCGATTCAAGATGTCAACCTTTTTTTAACTCTTAAAGTTCTATTCCAACCCGATTCATTTATTCTGTACAAGATTCACGCCAATTAGTGTCCAGATTTGTGTATTAATTTATCCCGTTCTTATTGCAATATCAAATTTTCCTTGATCAGTGTCTAACGTGATTCGATTTCCCCTTCATTTACCCCCAAATTTGTCTTTCGATAGAATCCCTCAATCGATATAACTTCAGTTATTAGATAGCGATCAACATTTCTTGGGGAATGACCCGTGATTGACCCGCCGTAGCCATGTAACAAAAGGCTCGTAAACTAAAAGGAGAAAACATCTCGTCGAAGGAAACAGCTTTTGTAACATGACACAGAGGGTCATAGTTGATTGAATTATCACATATGTGTATAAACACGCTCATATCATATCAGTCACAGTATACGGTCGGATTTCATACTTCGTTTATGTAAATGCTGGTGAAATTGATCGGTATAATCGCAAGCTCGCTTCCACCGACGACATTAATTGATCGAAAAGTAAATACGGGAAGAAAAATGAAGTTTATCAATTCACCGAAAGCCTCTGGTCCCAGAATGCGACACAATATGAAGGGAGGAAGGCTGGAGATTACAAAATCGCTACCTTGAATGATTTTCGATATACGGGAGTCGTGTGATTAGGATTATCCACGTCAGCTATATAAGGTTCACAAGGTATATAAGAAAAGTAAACTAAACTTGTGCGTCTTTAAAGTGGGGAAGGGTAAGAAGAGCGAAAAAAAGGTCGTTTCTAGTGATTGTGAGTGAAGAGACTTCTTGGGTGGTAAAGTAGCGATACTTCGAGGAAGTATAGGTGGCAGTTGGAAAAATGTTCCCACAAATATTGATGATTGACAAGAATAGCACGGGCTGGTGAATACAGGTTATCGATTATTGGCGCGTGTCGCACTTCACGCTCGAAGCTAAACCCTCGATCCTTCCCTACACTCTACAATGACTAACGCTTTGTCACCCTGCAACGGTACTCGACCTGTATTTGTTGAACCCATCTCTGATACCTCGAGGCTACGATAACCCGACGTTACTACGTCGTGGTGGCTTCAAGTATCGGGTCAAACCTCGCGGAAGACTCGATGTGTAGGTACATAAAGCTTGAATTCAAAGTATCCCATTGAACCCTGCATGCTGTTATATAAACTCCGTATATATATTAACTGAAAACTGTTAAACGCTCGAGCTTTCTCGATTAATGCCAAAAACAGTGTCAAATTATGAAAAAAATCGCATTTCATTGTCCAAAAAAAAATAGTTATCAAATATCGCGTTACTACTTTACAGGAAATTTATAATTGCATAATTGCAATACGTTTGTATTACTCCAAATGAACATGAAAAACGAATTTCCGGGTAACCACGAAAGGGTTCAGTTTATAGCTTCGCGGCCATCAGCTCATCCCCCATTAACATTTGCATGATTATTTTAATGAACATTGCAGTGATTATCATCATCCTGTCTTATAAGCATTTAGGAACGGCTCTGGAAATCCAGAGTCCTTTTTATTAGAGCGAGTGAAAGTCCTGCGCCATGGTTAAATGGAAATAGTAAAATGCATTTCTGGGAGAGTTGAAAAAACAAAAAGAGAGATAAAAAAAACTCGGCGATGTAAATTGAGAGTTGGGAACGGTTTTCAACAGTTTTTGGTTCGCGGAATACCAAACGAACCGAAAAAAATCGGAAAAAATAATCCGAACGAACGAGAGCCGAGATAAAAGCCGAGGCGATTCTCGAAAAATATGTCAGGCTGACGATCTGTTTCGGTATTGTAAGACAAACTCCGGTTTTTGCAGCCTTAGGAAAACGTGAAACGTGAAACGTGTAACGCGAAACGAGAACTCGGCGAATGACCGCTTTTAATTACATTCACGTGTAAATGAAATTACCCATTCTGGTCGTGGCGCTGAAGGGACGGCGGACCGGCAATAGCGGATATCGCGGCATCGCCAAGTCCTCCTTAACCCTCACCCATCACCGGAGGGTAGCCCGGAACAAATCCCATGACATCGCGGTCACTTTATCCTATCCTCGGCGGAGAATAGTGGTGAAAATAAATAACCAAAGTTCCGAAGGCAGATGTGTACCACCCCGATGTATTAATTCGGATAGAAAGAAACTAAAGGAAAGTCCAAAAGCTCATCCAACAATTTCTCGTACTTGAAGTAGCGTTTTTTTTTTTTTCTTCTAGTCTAGATATATATATGTATAATTTTTATATTTATTTTTTTACTCACAAGGGATGCGGACGTAACATTTGAGAGCTTTTTATCTTGAGCTTCAGTACACTTGAACCTCTCGGCAACAGTCTCGGCTTGAGATCTCTCGGACGTGCGAACGAAGGAATCATGAAGTCGAGAAGCTAATGTGACATGTCATTTTTATACGCCCTCGTTCTTACGTAATTACCATAAGCTTGCAAGCTCGCGAGTCTCGGTCATAATTCAACTTTATTTCATATCTTCCTTCCTATCGTCACGGCTGGGTTATAAAACTATATTACGCTTAGGTAAAGCTTCGGTATACGACTAGCTACGCTGTCACAAAGTTTGTAAAATCGCCGTTAAAATGGACAGATATAACCGCAAGCTCGCACGGCTCTCCACTTTTTTTACTCCGCTTCTTTCTTGGGAATCCCATCTTTCTAAGGGCGGTTATAAAACAAAGGCTTTCAGATTGATTTTTCACCAAACTTCAGAAACACCTTGATCCTAGATCTCAGTGCTTTTAGCTATGTGTTATAATCGCAAATCTCTTCTTTTTCACATAAACGATTTTCCTCGGTGCCAAAAGCTCCGGAGCTTTGAATCCCGAATGCTTTGAAATATCATAAGAATCTTAAGCGACGTATCAAAGGTAACGAGAGCTTCCCTCAAGGGTACAAAGCACAAGGTTCGGTTGATCGCTACGAGGTCGATGAACTGTGTGCCTGTGGTAGCTTATCGGTTATGAAATTGTGTTGGTGAAATGAATCCGGGACTTTACCGATATTATAAAATAATTAAAAAGACTCGAGGTGGAGTTCAGATGATATTTCGGAGTCGGGAATCGTTACATATCAATTTATACATCATCAAAGGAGATCACCTTAAAATCGAGTCAAGTTCAGGCCTCGACTTTGAAGACGAGGTACGGTGGGTGTGTTTGATAAATAAATTAAAAGTATTCCCCGAAGCTATAAAATTAGATTTTACGGAAAACCAGATTATAAGATGAGAGTCTTTTTTCCTGGTCGTTTTTATTAGTTTTATCTTGTTGTTCATTTTCTTTTTTTTTTTTTCATTTTTTTTTTTTCTTCACTTTTAACTGAAATCCGATTTAATTTCATCAACGAACAGAACTTCACCGGATGGTCGAGGCAAAGTTTTGACGAGCTTTAAACCTTTTCGTAAAAAGTTTCTACCGGCAGAGCAGAATGCCAAAGTTGCGGCTACGGTTTACCTATATAAAACAGCCATGACTCCGATAATCGATATCTATTGAAAGGATATTATGCACCGATGAACAGCTTCTGCTAGCTCTAAATCCGATCAGGTTCCGACTTAAGGGCCTAGCCGGCTACTCTTCCGTGCCAGAGAAACGGGGCTGATTTCTGCTGAAACTTGGACAAAATCCTTGCGAAAAAACGACAAAAGAAAGCTCAACCTTTCCATATTATTAATCAATTATTCAAATACCGTGGCTACTGATGAATCACTGGCATTGATATATTAAAATGCAGCGCAGCAGGTGACGACTCAGAGCTGGGATGATCATTTTTTAATTATACCTATGACTTACTGTTCCGATGTCAAAATTTTTAAGTCTGTTCAATTTTACACAAGTTTTCTCTTCTCGGTTTTCATTTTGTTGAATTTCACAATCTCGTATTCGTTATTCGTAAAAATGTTCAGTACAACCTGTCAGATCAAAGAAAAAGGAGAAAAACGGAGCTTCCCTTCGTCAAAGAAGGCTGTTCGAAGCTTGTAACTTTTTGGATCAACGCAGCTTCTCTCGTGCTGTTATAAGCCGCAATGTTTGTACGTGCTTGGCGAAATGAATTGTTTTCATTTTTTGATCAAAATTTCGTTTTATGTTAGATTGAGGTCACGTACCATCGATCAAATACGCTTCGTTTTGTTATTGCTAGTTTGAAATCGACGATTTTCCACTACCAGGCTTTGAAAATCACCGATAAGTTCTCCTCGAAACAATAAAAGCTCCTAAGTAATTTGCCTAATTAGTAATGAGCTTTCCTCTTAGTTCGCTAAGGTGTTTTTCTGACGTTTATTTACCTAGAGTGCGGTTCTCTTCCCTGAACAATTTACAGCGTTGAGATCTGTCAATAAATCAACGCCTTACTCCACTCGTAATGGAAACTCGACGTCAATATCAACCGGTAAATCAGCTAAGGATTTACTTCGTCAATTTTTAATCATCTTATCTTCGGATTCCGTCCATGTTCGCTCATGTATTCAGTCACTCTTCCAATTACACGCCGAGAGACGGACGCAAATTACAGAGAATCTAATTTTTCGTTCTGGGATAAGACAAGCTGGAAATAAACGAAACGTCAATTTCCGTACAGATTAGGAACGTGTGTCACATGGCAATTACTCAAGACTAAATTACCCGAAATATACGTATGAGAAATACGAATCAAACTCGAAAAGCAAAACGCTGCATGATTATAAAGCGATAGTAAAAAACGAATTTTTTTCTGTATTCAAAACATGTTCAAAAACTCGATTCTCCTTCGAATATCTTTGTAGAATAAAAGAAGTGCGAAACAGAGTGAAATTATGCAGATATTACAGGCAATATTTCATATTCAAGCATCTCTGTGCATCGATACGTCGGTCGTATTCCACAATTTAATAGATCAGATCTATCATTTGGAAATAAGCTGATTCAATGCTAGAACTACGTCTTCATGAGGTAGAAATAGACACTTCTCCAATACCCTTCTCAGCCAATGTGAATTCACTCGATACCCATGATTGAAAATGAAATCCCTGCCTTCTAAAGACTTTTGACTAGGGTGACAACTTTGTGGCATCAAATTCGCAATTTTTAATCCCACCTCAAAATTTCGTAGTCTTAGTATTTGAGTGAGCCTACCAAAATTTGCGTACAGTCTAAAAGTCGCTCAAGAATTCCGAAGATAATTTAATTTATCAAAAATCGATTTTTCTTTCTTTTTTTCATCCCACTTCTCGCCTTTTATATTTCCTTATCGTCAATGTTCATGGAAGTGCTTAAAATTTTGGGGGAAAATATGAATATTTAAAGGTCGTTGAAGAATTTTCAACATTTGAATAATGATCTTTTCAAATTTCGACCCATAAACGACCCATAACCGACCCATGAATATAAATATTTATATTTTTGCCGAAAATTTTGAGCGCTTTCATGAATATTTATCATCAAGAAATATATAGGGTGAGTCAGGATGAAAAAATGAATAAAAAAAAACTACCTTTAATAAATCAAATTATCTTTGAGATTATCGAGCGACCTTTCAAAATTGTTCAATCGCACCCAAATCTTGGGAAGCTTACTCGAAAGTAAAACTACGAAATTTTGGGGTCATGAGGTCAAAAAGTTGCCTCCCTACTACTGACTATAATTTTATGCATGAATTTTCCTACTGGACCATGCAAGATGAAGATCATCGCTTTTCACCTGCTCTTCTTCCACGTATATTCATATGGGTTCATGTTGAAATCCACAATTAGTAAGCTTTCAAAATTTGATAATTTCTCGTAGCTACTACATAGTCTGTTTTCTTGCACCTTTTGTCAACGCCTCATCTCTGAAACGATCACGAGAGTCACTTGATTGTATAACGAACATTGCTCCGAGTGATTGATACGAGTGATAGGACGAGCCCCTTAAATCGCCGAACTTCCAGCATCTCAGCTTAAGTTCCTGGTCTCTAATCAGATCGGGTAACCGCGTGGCGTAGCCTCTCCCTCGTTTTAGGGTGATGCGGTGGAGGTTTTAGATTATTCGACGCCCCAGAGCGGGCTTAAGACTCTGGTGGATGAGGCGAGAGAATATGGCGAGAAAAAATGTGGGGAAAAAATTGAAAGTCACGATCTCTTCTAAACGAGCAATTTTTACCGATCTACCACGGCCACCCCCTGCATGTGGACAGTGACGAGGATAAAGATGGGAGGCAACGGACAGGGAGACACATAGCGTGGCATCGCTGGTATATTATACCTGCCGGGCGCGAAGCAGTGGCAAGACTTTTGAGATATATTGCCACCTCAACAACCTCCTAACAATAATCTATATCTACCCTCACTAGCTAACCCATACCTCTCTGCTGGATATCCCACCGAACTTTACCACCGCCATTGGCAAGCCGTGCCCCACATCTTACTATCTTTGAGCAACGCCGTGTACTAAGTGCCGTGCCTATAGTTGAGCCATCCGCATCTGTAGTAATTTCACTCCACCCTCGAGGAGTCTATAACAAGATATAGTGTTCTTGAAACTGCGCAGCCTGTGTTACGCCTACGTACATAGATAGTGCCATTCGGGGGATTAGCTTCTTATACTAGTAGAAATCAGTGTCGCGAGTATCCTGCATGGATTGCCGATAATTATCGGTTCTGCTCTTTATTTTCGTAGTTTAGACAGCTATGGTGTCGGAGATTATCGTGAAGATTTTCTTGAGTGAAAGCGAGAGGAATAAGAGGAGAGATTCATCGGTATTGGGAATTTACCCGATCGCGTTGTGCAACTTTCTGCGAGGTGATAAAACTTGTACTTGCGGCAGAGTGGATTTGATACCGTCAAATACCAAGTTTATGGGAGTCGGTGTGGGGATTCAATGACCTTTGAAACTGCCAGCTTTAATCGCGATATGTACCGTTATACGAAAGACAGAGAGAGAGAGAGAGAGAAATAACCAGCTATTGTACCGACACGCGGTGTTATTGCGGAGGAAAATATTGCGGCAGAGTTGTAGCAACGAATCGCGCGAAGGCACGTCCCTGCTATAATTTCCGAAAATTAAATTTAACCGAAATACCGATTGCGTATTCATTGTACGATTTTGTACAAACTGCAGCGCGGATTTATACACAGAAATAAAAGCACGAAAATTATTTACGAAACACACGAAACCCACCGGCTCCGAGTTACCTTTACTAATCGTTTAATCGGCTGGATGCAGGAAGTCGAAAACCTTTTTGGGATTCGCGGTGCCCGGGGATTCACTCTCTAATTATATGTCGCTATGAATTATTCAATCTGAAGCTTGGTCAATAATTTGTTCAAAAATTTTTCATTCCAGCTTCTTAGAAAAGCCCGGCTTTACCGTGACGGACGATGAGGTCAAAATCGTTTATCGGGGTTAACGACTGTCCGAGGAAACCGAAAATCATCGAAAAGCACAGAATAAGAGCGGCCTGCATCTGCGGTAAGTAAATTATTTGAACGGATATATTATTCTCGCGGAAATATCTGCGAGTGCACTGCTTGGCACGAAGTCGTTTTTTTGTACCAATTTATCAGGACTTCTGTCAGCTCAATGGTAATATTCTAAAATGATAATGGAATACAGTTAGAACTTGAGTGCGATAAAAGCAGCGTTGATTTCTACCATTCGTAAGTTTGTCTCGAGGATTTCTAGCGGAAACACTACAGTTTTGAAACTCGGCATTTTTCTTTCTGTATTATACACCAATTATCATGAAGGTCCCCGTTAAGAGGCAAACCTTTAGATCTTAGAACCTGGCGAGTTGGCCACAGGTACACCAGGACTTCCCGACGGGATGAACCCCATAATTGGTCTTCCTCCCTATGTAGCGGGGCTCGCTAATGGCCGGAAGTACCCGGGAACGCGGGCAATGTTCACCGCACGTTCGCAATCTTTCCTCGCCTAACTTCGACTAACTACGGATAATTTTGCCAAATTTCGCCCTTCTCCAGGGGGTATTTCATCTACTTGCGTATATAGCCGTATCTACAATGTCCGCCCAGACGCCTACCGTTCTTGGTAACTCGGAAACGGTATTATTTTTTTGAACAAAATTCTGAAAGTCATTTTTCAGAATTTAACGATAAATTTTTCGCCCCGTATTTCTTTTTTTTTTCTGTTAATTACCGAATCCGCCTCTGGAGAAGCAAAATTAGTAGCTCTAGGTATTCTGGGCTGTGATAACTGATAAACCATGCGAGGCATGATGTAGTATCATTTGAGGAAAGCCGGGTGTTGTCCGAAGCTGTATATAATACGGAGAAATTTATCTAATATTTCGTAGTGATTCAGGTAAGGTCGAGATAATTAATGATACTGGAATTAGATCGAGTATATATGCGATGTGTCTGAAATTTTGCGGGCTTGCTAATGTTTCTATCGTGTTTGAATAACCGATTTGACTCGATACTTGAGGAACTGAAATATTCATCCACATTCCACACAAATTTGGCACGCGACATTCACCCATGCATTCTCTCCGGGTCCTTCCTTCCTTATATACTATGCAGGTTTATCTGCATTATATACAGATGGTATTGGCGCTGAGAGGGTCGAACATTCTGCAAGCCACGTTCCAATACGTATGAAGTTCGTGTCAGGAGTTGGTCAATAATTTACACGGACTAACCGCATCCTGTGTAGATGTATATATATAAATTATCTCCATCCACGTATGTATACCTAGACGTGTCAATATTGTCTATATGTATATATGTAAATGTAGACTTATAAACTAGGTATATAGAGATGTATTTATCGATCGTTGGTCGTTGTCGAAAACGACTCGACATTACTGCCGGAATTACGGACCGTTCCGGGTTTGATGAGGCCATTAAATACTTAAGATAGTAAAAATTAAGCCGATGGCGAGATTACGAGGCGCCGTTTTAAATGAATAACGACTTTGTGAAATTTGAACAGTTACCACCGCACGGCTTTTCCGTAACCATACCGCAGTTGGTCGGAATGATAATAAAGTTGAAAGAAAGATAGAATGAGGAGAAAAAAAAAAAACGAAATATATTAATCGACGGGTCTACGCCAAATTTATTTCCTACTACTTCTTGGGGCTACTAATTTTCCGAAAAATATGGTCATCCCAAAATATGTATTTGCCGATAAGAGGTTTGAGTAACAGGTTGCAGACCTCGTCACGCTTTTCCTTCAAAAGTACAATAATCACCCATCTTCTGATAATTATTTTGAAATTTCGTTCTATTAACTTTTCTTGTCAGAAATGTCTACAATTTTATTGAACCGACTGTGTCAATGATTGGTCTACTCGCGAAGATAATCGCGAGGGAATTTCACGGAGTTTTCTCAATTTCTGAATCCGTGTGAAAAATAAATTTTGAATCTTTGTTATTTATGAGAAATTTATTTCTGTACTTTAACGGAAAATATACTCGCTTAGTTTCTGACTCGTCACGAAAACGTCGAGCGATTTTACCCCGTCGCGATTGGAAGGTCAGAAGCAGATGTCAAATGTCAAAAACAAACCTGTCGTACGAAGTCTTCTGGGGCTGAAGGAAGCTTAGCAGCTCTTGACACACATACATGAATACCCGCGTCCTTCTTTTACTACAAACGTCAATATCCATCGATCTCACGTCAGCGGTGCAACGCCGACACAACGAGGAGACGACTAGACTCTTAGCCGCGCTGGTTCGTCGCCGGAAAGCAGAGATCAAGTCGTCAGCGTCACTTCCGTTAGCGAATCCTCGCAGGAAATTGTTCTTATCTCTTGATCCCCTAAGAGTTTACCCATCGCGTATTTTTCCCTCTCACTCTCCGACCTGAACTTACGTTAGCTCGACGTTTCCCTTGGGCAGTTCGCCTAAGCCTGAAGTGACCGGACGACAACTCCCAAAGTCCCAACCCCTAATCATAGAGGCCCAAATCATGAAGCGTATAAACGGTGCTACGTGTATCAAAGTAAGCGAAGGATACAGCGTCGTCAATATCTTTCATCAAACTTACCATTTCGAATTATCATATTAATTAATTCCAGGTTATTCGCCCCTTCGCCGATACCGAATAGCGATAAAATCGTATTGAATGGTAAACTGCGTTGGAAATTGATTAGAAAACTGTTTCAGGATTCGCCAGTGAAGCGGAATAGAAGTTTGAATCCAGTGCTCTTGCGTTATACATTTTTTTGATCATAGCGAATGGCCATTGTGTGGGGATAAAATTAATTAGAAAATTAAAAGAAAAAAGGTATTTTTCCACCAGGCGGTATGTGAGCTCATATATATACCTTACGCAAATGTAAAGTGGATATATATGTACATCCCTCGCTGTAACAAAGTTTTAATTAAATCGATCAGAATTATATGGATGATCACGTGTATGTGTGTATCATCCCTCCGGGTCTCTGGGGTGTCTTTTTTTATTCCCCCTTTTTTTCTTTCTTTTGTTTAAACTAAAATTTTTTTTTTTTTTGTTCGAACTCAAAGCCTGGCCTGAATTCGTATAAGCACGGGGATAATACGGTGTCGAGAAACCCACCACCGACTGCTTCTCATATGTCAATAATTAAAGGTCCCATATTCAACTGCCCCTAATTGACCATCGCATACGCACGCCTTTTAATTAAGATTAAATACCGCGCGCATATGAAACAATTCGCCAAGGGGTTTGGCGGCATTTTATATTAACATGGAGTTAACAGAATTTGCGCAGTATAGTGCCGCAAAATAAGTAGCGGAAACGAAAACGGAAGCTGCCAGATTCTCGGTACCCACGTGCGATATATGTGATAGAAAAAAAAAAAAAAAATTTGGAGAGAAAAAACAAAACGAAACGTAAGCCTGGAAGTTTTTTTTTTTTTTTTCTTTTTCTTTTTTTTCTGCCGTACATCGCTTATGCTACAACGGACAAATATTACGGTAAATGACAGCTCATATAGGTTAGGTACCGACCCACGCGTGGGAAGGGATGTTCGAAATCGCGGAAATCCAGGAAATTGATTAAACGTGACACAATTTTCCAAATCCCGAATAACTGATCGTTCGTGCTATTACACCCGATCTGCCAGGCATTGAGGGGGAAAGAGGTGGAGTTACATCCGATTAAAATATACATTGCGAAACGGGATTCAGCGGCACGATTTTCCCGGATTCACGTGAACAAATGTACACACATACGTATAGAGCTACGTAAATGATTTAAAACAAGTGTCGATTAAGCACGCCCATTCCAACAGGCTAAATTATAATTTTATTGACAGCATGTACTATATCCTTGGACAAGTTTCAACGCTTCACCTACCCCCCTTTCTTTTTCATTTGCATGTCAAAATTAAGGGTGATTTTTCATACTTACCTATTTATACTTATAGTTACTTTTTACTCTTGAACTTCTCAGGTACTTCGAGTCTTATTTTCTTTCGCAAAGTTTCCGAGAGATTTATAATATGCAGCCATGGATTCATACGGAAAATCGATACCATTTGATCATTTCCGACTTATTGCCAAACGATTGGAAATAATTGACTAAAATAACGAGTCTCCGACGGGAAATTGGTCTGCCATTTATTTTGACATTTATTAAGAGCAACGAGTTTTGAGCGGTACGTTGATGAGCCGGAGCGATATTAATTCGAAAGATTATTACTCAGCCTTAATCAATTTGAACTTTATTTTAAAATTACTGTCCATCAGCAAGCTCGCGTTTCCGAACAAATTGGATTCCCGTATAGGTATTATTCAAATCAAATATTTACCGAACGAATATTTGTAATACGATTTCGTTTACGCATGCGGGCTAATACTCTCCAAACCAATATCCCTAAATTATGCCGAAAAAAAAATATACCGAGTACGGTGGAAAATCCGAAACAAAATTAAAACAATCATCGATCGTTACAGCCTCAGGCAATACACCTAGATATAAGCTACTCGAGGCAAACGAGCAAGACAGGAGCTAGCTGCTTTGCTAACCTTTCCTAACCTTTCTTAACCTCCCTCACCCACCCCAAAGGCGTAAAACTATTCGTGGCCCAATGGCACTCTCAAAGATTTTCAAATCCTCACGCCTTCCTGACTCCGTAATGACTTTGAAGCATCAAAGGCCTGGGAAACAGCCTCTGCCCGTCCCGGGGAATCCCTGACTCTCAAAGGTCCCATGCGAAGACATTCGCCCAGCTCACCCTCGCCGGTTGTTTCACGGCTGTTTCATCGCTACGTACTTGGCGATTGAGGGTAGGATACTAAGGGACGGTTTGGTTCGCGTCCGACCGTTCGTTTCCGCGATGCCTACCGTGATGGGAGCTGGTGCGGACAAAGAACCTTCAAGATTGTTTAATCCTACAGAGATATATCTGTGAGGAACTTAATTGTTTGATTAATTGTATAAGCTTGGAGAAAATCGATTGAAAGTTTATTTGCTTTCGTACAAGCTTTATACCCGACCCTCGGCAGTCGGGCAGGGTTCGCTATGTCATTCCCCCGATCCCAGTTATCCAGACAATTTCCTTACCGGGAAACTAATTGCTGGCTATCTTGGACCTTGGACAATTTAATTTAGATTATTTCTGACCCAAATAACATTCCCGAGAGCGACACTTCTTGTTAATTATGTACAACGTTGATGAGATTTTCTCAAAAGAAGAAAAACAAAAGAATAAAAACTATATCTCACTTTACAAGAAACATAACGAATTTATTTATGTTTAGAAAATTATTAGAAAAAATAAATGGTGATCAATTTTATTAATTAGTGACAAGAAAATTTCTATAAAATGTCGAGTAGTCTTTTTGAAATCGTATCACAACGAGCAATAACTCTAAAATTTTCCTGCTAATTGAACGTTCAACGTAATTACAGATCCATAATTTATGTGACTTTGTCCGGAACTGATAATTAGCGAGATATTAATTTATACGTAGTGGTACGAACAGTTTGTAGATTTATCCCTCTAAAGGTGTAAAGGAGACATACATATATATACGTATATACAGAAATACCTCTGTATGCCATCGAGCTCGACTGATTTTAATTACAGGCTTTATCTGACTCGCGAATTTCTAACATCAAGCGAAAGCTAGGTGATGTATTAATATTTGGTCTCTGCACTCCATCTCTCTCGCAATGTCAGTAAAACATAACTCCTGATATCTAACAGGTTAATCGGGTTGTGCGGAACTTTAGGCTAATTACAGCCTTATCGTACAAATCCCAACCCATTAAAGCCTATTGTTCGCGGACAACGCGTGAATTGGCTCCGGAAACGTAAATATCTCCAGCCTTTTCCCCCTCGGATCCATTCCGCACATATACTAGAGAATGCGTGTATAGGTATACGCGGAGTATCTTACTTGAAAGACTACGTAATTTATATCCAAGGAACTATATTACGTGTATAAAGATTGAAGAACTAAGGGAAGCGGAAAAACTCACCCCTGGCTCTATGATTGGCAGTCGTTACCCGCCATCTTGCAATCTGCTAAGTGGATATAGGATCGGATCAGCTGTCAAAAAATTTACATTGCTCTTACTTAGTTGGGAGGTTTTATATAACAAATAGAAAATTGGATTGAAATATAGTGTCGCGACGAAGCTTTAAAAATTGCCTTTCGAATCATTATATTGAAACCTGTCTTCGTTTTCATTTATTCAAATTTTTATCCAAAGATTTATTCAACCTTTAGCAGATGTCTAGCGTCGTAAGTTCACAATGTGGTGGCCTGTGCCATCTGCCATTAAAACAGGCTTTGACCCCGTCAATAACCCTTCGGGGCAATTATACTCAGTTTGTGTTCAAAGCTTAGAATTAGTTAGAGTTTGCTAAATTTTATGCATAACCCTAAACAAGTTTGTATATGCTGGTACAACTACATAGAGCCAGAGGGGAGTGACAGCCTTAATTCAGTCCAGTGGTCAAAAGGGGGTATCATCCCGAGATACAGCTGGCGTTTCTCTCACTCTCTAGCAGTCTGACCATTTCAAAGGTTTTGGGAAGGCCACGAGCCACATATTGACCAAAGTTTAAGGGCTATTGTGCACTGATAAGGAAAACCGGGAGCCCGAAGGAAATTGGTTTGCATAAATTCAACCCTTCGCACGGCAAGAAACGCGGGCAAATTCAATTTTGCGCCGCGAAGTTTGCGTTGTGTATTTATAGTGGTTATGGGGTTTCTAATAAGCCGCAGGGGTAAGCCTACGTAAAGGCAAAAGGGTCGGAAATCAATTATTTTCCCTGTTTCACAAGAGAAAATTTATCGGGCCAATCAACCCTATCCATCCGCCACTCCAGCTAGTTTCAAATTTATAACCTCCGAGGTTTGAATCGTAGTCAAGAACAATTTTCGTTCAATTAGCACTTCTACCAGATACTTCCTCAACCGTTCTTGAATATTTAAAACCGTATTAGCACAGACGATTGACTAAACCTACATTTGTGTGCCTGCTATAAACTCCCCACACTTTCACCCTGTCACTTTACGCAAGAGAGAATCGCCAACCGCTACCCCAAATGTGATATGATTCCAATTTACCTAAATGAATTACGAAGCTATACCTAAATTATTATACCTATATATAAATTTCTAAACTCTTTATACACAAACGGAATGGGACCTTCATGTTTTATTATCATCAGAGTTATAACTTGTGTTCTGTATTACAAGTCGTCGTTTAGAAGTTAGATACTAAATATTTCATTGAAGAGGTAGAACAATACGCAGCGCATGTGACATATGGATTCTAGATAAATCATTTTTTGGCATTCGGACATTTTCTTTTCCATAAAAGGGACCAGACTTTTTTTACATCACCAAGTTGATGAGGAGAGAAAATTACGATGATCTCTATATCCCGAGGACAATGACTTCCGATCGACGGATGATAGAAATACATTCCAAGCTTCAGATCGAATAATTATATATAAATTAGGTTTCCCGCACCGCGTGATAATTCGATTTTGATAAATTGACCTTGACTATGAAATACGGAGGGTTGGATATACTTTTATTAAAAATTCACGCGTGTATATCCATAGAACATGCGTACCTACCTAGACATATATTTATGTGAGCATAAAATTTCTATGCGGGTTGTATAGGGGTGGAATTGTGGCACCGCGACGCGATGCGACGCGAAAAGGGCTGCGTCGTAAGAGGTCGGGTAGATATGGACTTAGTACGTGAATAGAATAAGGGAAAGGATTGAAAATATGCCCGACCTGGTACCGAAACACTTGCGGCTTGTGCGAGACGCGATTCTAGAGTATGGAGAAAGGTTTCCCGCACGAACGAATCTATGTAACCTCTTTATTTCATGTTTTTATGTCATGACATAATTTCCAGACAATTCCTGACTTTACCCAACTTTTCTCGCCGATCTTTTACACTCATTTTTTTACCCGTTGTCAATCGGAAACCTTTTATCTAAACCTCTATTGCCCTTTCGCGATTTGCTCGATCATTTATCTTGAAACCAACAATCTTGTCGCTTATACTTATTTCCGTACATTCTATATATTACTTCCATCAAGCATATGAAAAATTGCTACCATGTTCCCTAATATTGACAAATCAAATCCACAGTAATAACATTGCTGTTTAACGAGGTATAGCGTATCGATTTCTGTCACATATTGGATTCTAGTGATTTTCGAAAATACAATAATAATCATCTAGTCCAGGGTTTCTTAACCTAGGGTGCATTTCATAGATGCTAGGGATCTAGAGCTAACTTTCCTAACATCATTCATTAAAATAATGATTAATGGAGTAATTTGTATTTCTGCGCGTGGTCTGTTTGACTTTTGGTAAAAAAGTATGTTTTCATTCATTTGTTTTCTTTTCTTACAATTCTACTCGAAAAGGATCCGTGGGGTTTCTTAAATTTTGAAAGTGGTCCGCGAGTAGACAAAGATTAAGAATCCCTGGTCTAGACGATCTCGTGCTTTTCGTCTAGTCGATTCCATCAAAGATTCGTAACAATAAATGAAACATGGTCCTTCCTTTCTTGACGATCAAATCAAACGCGACCATCGCGCAGTATGAAACATTTTATACAGATTTAAATTTAAAGACAATTTAAAGACAGATAGAAATTCCGAGGAAAAGATGTGAAAGAAGAAATCATGAACCTCGCAATATGGAATATTGATACAGGGATGTAGAGAGACGCGTCAGTAATGGGATAAGCGAAAACAGGAAAAACACCGCCTTTGTATGAAAACGGAAAAAAGAAGGAATTGTGAATCTCATTCGTGTTGCGCCTATTCGGATAGATACATAAAGTGTGTTGTTCGTGAAGAATTAATTTCTTTCTCCATACCATTAATTAATTGTAAAGTTAAATAGGGAGTGTAATTATTTCTAAGTTTTAGAAAGCAGAAGGCGTGATCTTTAGTATCGTAAAAATTCGCTGAAAACTTTCTTTACATCTCTTCGCATTAAAAAAGTAATACCCATTTTTACTTCAGCTAATTGTAAGATAAGCCTCGAGATTTCGAAGATAGATCTCCGTCGGTAGACTTGATTAGGGTAATTCGTTATTCACTGAAATACGCGCTAGCTATACATATACGGAGAAAATGATTACCTCGCTAGTTGTTTGAAAGTTTACGGCGGAAACTGGTAGAATCTCATTACTCTATGGAGTGAAGGTTTAATTTTTTATCAACGTCTGGGTCTTTCTAAAGTTTGGTGAAAAAAAAACAAAAATAGAAACAAAAAATTTCACACAGAAATCAACAAGCAGCCAGAACCACACACGACTTTGCGCCTCGTACTGCAGCGAGAGAAGAGAGTCCTGTTTGCGAGGAGTCCTTTATTTCGTTCGTGCAATGAACTGCAAAGGGGAACACGGATGAATGCATAGTCCATATATACCTGCACGTATAAGCATTCTCTAGCAAAAGAACCAAGACCCAAAGAAAGGGAGACGACGAGTCGAAATGCAGTTGAACGGTAGCCTGCAGTCAGGCGAGGATCAGCGCAAAGAAAGAATAAGGGATGGGTTTTCTCCTACAGATACGAGGAGTAGATTCGGGGTAAGAAACAATTGCATCACCAAGAGATCCTGCAACGAACGACCGAATCCTTGAGAATTACTTTGCCAGCTGTTTTTCGAACTTTATATTTTATAGCCACGCGGTATTATCGAGTATTTTCGCTATCCGTAGAGCAAAAGGGGTATACATGTCGCCCCAAAGTGGCCTAAATATACTATTGTACGTATTCTAGATATATATATAAAAATCCCACTGAATATTTCAGATCCGTGATCCTCGCGACCCTCGACGGTGTAATTCGAAAACCACTTTGCTGATTAAAGCCACGTTTTCGACCGACCCGAAGCCCGCGACACAGAGATTGCGTGCTAATTTGAAGAGAATCGAACGGCCACTCGCCTCGCGACAACTTTCGTGTTTCAAATCTTTATATGTGTACATATGGGGCTCCCCATGCCAACTTTGCCAGAGTCTAACCCTGATGAACTCGGATCTAATCATATTTTTTTCACGTTACGTTGCGGTCCCGATTCTAAAACGCACTCAAATTATCATCAGATTTTTTTCTTTCCAAACCGTTAATTCCTGATTTATTAACTTTTTCAGGCGTAAAAACTCACGTGTATTTATCTTGAAAATTCTGTGATTGATGGCGATAATTTTTTCGCCATTTCTGCGAATATTAAACGCGTTTTTCTAGTCTGTATTTTTTTTCATCCTATTCCGGATATTTTCATTCACTAAGCGTAGCATCGATGGCTTTCATACATGGTTCTGTATGGATGCAATGCATTGTTAATAAATACTGTTTTCCATAGATATATCAAAATTGGTAATCCAATTGAATTCGTAGTTGGGAATTACATTCCAGCATTATACATTGGTAGTCTGGAATATTTGCAAATTCATATGAACGTAGATTTATTGAATGCTTGATAAAAATCAGAAACAGAAATTTGATCGCATTACAAAATAATACTGATGTGAAAAACACACTACACAGATCCGAGATGAACAGGGCTAGACTAGTCGAATTGGGGTTGAATGCTGGGTAGATATATTTATAAATCCAATAAAAAGTTGATATGAATTATAATTAGCTAATAAAAAGTTTAATTAGCAAGTAAAATGGGATGAAAATATGATCTGGATACTTTTTCTGTTTCCATAAAATTTTACCCACTCTTCTCGTCTCGGCCCATCCCTCGGATAATCTTCCCCAACGATTCGACAGGATTTTTTTCACAAGATAACCTCACGCTTCAGAAACTACGCACTTCACGCTTCAGTGAAAAATACTTGCATGCATCGACTAAGTATTGCACCATTTCCCTGGTGCAAAACGCTCACTTTCAATATACAATATCTGTCCTCAACTTGACAATAAGTGATAACGGCCTGTTGTAGCATGACGAGACGAGGCAAGTATATGGATACCTAGAAGGATAGATCTACATATTGTATCGCACACAAGTAGATCTATCTTTATCTACAATATTTGCCTTCTCTGATGCATGAACATAACAATATTATACAAACTTATAAGCCCTCGTACTAGTGGCATACTTGGAAAATACGAATTTCACCATTACTCGAGTGTATCAACGTGTCTGCACACTCACCTTGATGATTTGTCCCAATCTTGACAATTAGATACATTACATCGTTTTGAACGTATACGGAATATTCGTTGGTAAAATTCCATATTTTTTTCCAAGCTCAAATTATAATAGATATACACCAGGTGGATTTTTCAATTAAGAGTGATTTCGTTTTTACTCAAGATTACTCATCTGCCGGCAAAAAATATACATGAATTATAATTCCAACTAATTGACTTATAGTTATCTTGAGTATTTAAATTCACGAGAAATTGGATGTCTGGAGGATTATCTGTACTTTTGTTAAAGAAAAAAAAAAAAATTGAAAAAAAAACTTACTCTGCCTCGCTGACTCCAATTATTATAGCATTAACTCAATTTCTTTGTTAAATGTGACTCGCGTCGTTTAGTCTCTAATTATAACACAGATATACCCGCTTGAGTAATTCATTACGGCTGGTTGCAGACCTTTTTCAAGCGGTTGAATTCCGCCAGTTTTTTCATTTTCTTTTTTTCCTTTCGCTCTCTCCCTTTTTTCATAACTAAGCCTGCACATTTTCTCTGACAAGCTATGAGCGACACTGTGTCATTCTAAATAATAAGAAAGTCTAACGACCTACGGGGTTTAGCGATAGTCATCCTGCGCAGGAGCGCCAAGCGATCAACACTATACCGCAGGACCATAAATCGATTTTTTCCCACGTCGAAAGCTCTCTTATCAATACGAAAGCTTGGCATGCTCGGGAAATCAATAGAAGCTTTAATCTAGGGGTTGAGTAATCCTTTCGTATTCTCAAACTCCTATTTTACTATTTATATAGACCGAGGTTCGGGGATCAATTGCCAATTACATACGTACGCATTAAAAATCTCATTAATATGTTACATATAAATCCCCATTCGAAAATCTATGTGAAAATTTACCGTGGAATTAGACAAAAGAAAAAATTCGTTACCCAGACAAGCGTTTAATAGTTATTTATACATTCGAAGAGTCCGATGGTAAACCCTTTTATCCATTAAACGTAGCGTCTATTTGAAACCGTTATCCCAACGCTCTAGGGGATTAAAATTTTGTTTAATAATTCAGTTATTAAAAGTTATAAACTGGAATGAATCCTCATTCTTTGAATATCGACGTGCGGTGAATCGTAATTAACTGAATATGGTTTTTTTTTTTGTAAATTAATCCTAATGTCAATGGAGTAGATTCGCGATCGTGACACGTGAAAGAACTAAACGCGAGGAGAAGCGCGAATTCTTAGTGACAGTTTCGCCCTTTGAAAACCAGACGTATATGACAGATTAAATTCAACACTCTTCTCTCGGTCGCAAAGACGTAACAAGTACCGAATTTCTAAACAAGAAAATCTTCTGAAAAAAAGAGACAAGGAATCGTATCAATCAAGCCATTTCGTTTCTGATTAACGTTGATCACGAGTCCTTATTAAATTGGGGGAATAGCGTGACCTAAAAACGAGGCCAACCCTCTGACAACAATTCCTCTAATTCAAAGTCACAATGAAACCCCATCGAATTATTACCCTCTGTGAAATCTATAGTTCTAACTTAACTTTGCGGAACGTGAACTGTCACGCTGAAAAAACATCGACAATAGGCAACCGTATAATGTACCCAAGTACCCAGTTCTATTGTTATAAGAAAAGCAGGGATAGACCGCATGTTAAGAAACAAAATTAGGCATTGCTCTTTAGCAGAGGAAAAATTATTCTCAGAATAATAAGAATCTTATGTCTGCAGTCTTGCTGGATAGCCTTGCAGTAATTAGACGTTCGTAGTATAAGGGTAACGTTGGTAGAAAATCTGACTTATACTTAACCTTCTTGAGCTTTTTTCGTGTTAAAAATGTCTGGAAGACCTCGAGGTCTGAAAAGAAGGATTTGAAGAGATGGAATTTGATTTTTCTTCGTATGGAAAAGCTCGTGGAATGCGAACGCTGAACGTCTTGCATACCAGCTAGGTCACGTTGCACAGAATTATTATCGTGGCACGTGACTGATAAAAATTGATCGCATCTAAAAGACGAATTGATTCAGTTCTATAAAATAAAATCCTCCGAAGTTTGCCCCTTCTGAACTTCGCGGAATACATTTAAGCCATGCGAAACGGATTTCTTGGCCCCATGAATACCGCGCGGTCTATTGGTTACGCCGAATTATTGATACCATACACCCCTCCGTCTTTCATTTTGGAACTGCGGAGTTTTCAAACGACTATATAATGCAGAGAACTTTTCGACGAACTATGTCACGGAGTGGAACGAATTCTGCGAAGTTGAATCTCATTAGAAAAGACATATGCATGCCAATCTTCCCATGGTCAATCCATCATTCGGGTAATTTTCGGCGACTTATTCCGGTGCCTGGAATGATAAATTGATTCTGTAATTCTAAAGAATTCAACGCAGAGATACCGAGTTTATAAAACTCAGCAAGTAGGACCGGCTACGAGCTCATTATCACTTTTTACCGAAATGTATAAAGTATGGTGCACTCGTTTAGTGCCTTACATGTCTTTGAATAACTCTCGCAGTTTAGGACGGATGCAGTCACTTTGAATTTTTTTCAGACGACACAACGGGGGTTGAGATTTTGATTAGGAAACTGTGAGAGAGAAGTGGAAGATTTTTGATCATAGAGGTGCAGAATTAATACGAAAAATAAATCATTGACGTTATACTAACGAAGTTTTCTTTTGTTTGAAATGGCTTTCCGACTCCTTTATGAAAAATTTCGTGTGTACAATTCGTTAGATAAATAATTCTGATTCATACCATTCGTAGAGCTGATAATGTGCCTAGAACAAGCAGAGTAATTATTAAATTGTAATTTTAAGTTGAATTACGGAATCAATATTTGACAAATACCAAAATTTAATACTCGAGCATATTGATTCGTGTTTGCAATCGGTGGCACAGTAAATACGCTGGGTATATACATCTGTATACCTTACCCTGCCTGACTTGACTAATGGTTGAATTTTCCCTAATTATTTATATACGCATTGCTGGCTTGGTTTCTGCCTTTGTATACTGCAAAATATTCGCCGGAAGCGAAATTCATTATAAGCAATTAAAAAATAAATGCAAAATGTGAATTTTCAAAAGTTCCAAGTATCCCACGACCGTATATTCCTTTCCATGCATGGATAGATCTACGATATGTCCAGTTCTTATGGTAAACTATACGTCTAGCTTTTTAACACTCAAATATCCTTTGAGCTTCGACTACTTGCCGTTGATCATACAAAAACTCAGAATCCCCGGTAGGGTCAATGCATACGAAACGCATGCCTTATCAAAGACTCCCAAGCCGGAGTCGGCTCGATTTTTTCTACCCGCTTACCCTCATGGAATGTAACGTATCTGCCATACCTAGATATTGAATTTTGATAGAATTTTTTTTCCACTGAGATTGGAATATGAATTTCTCAAGTCATCCTGAAACTTTAACAACCCTGACAGAAGTACGTAACACAGTTCCTTATTATATACCCCATGCAATCGAAAAAGCAATATGATCGTGAAAAATTTCAATCTTTCGACAAAGGCTCAGATATTGAAGATGAATTCGGTAATGCCTTATACTTACACCGCCGTCAAGGTGCGAAAAATTTTCCTCTTTGGCAATACTTGACAGGTGTGAGGGTAGAACGCTCTGACAAAATTGAACCAATTCTAATTTCGAGGTGTCAGAAACCTGCTAGCTTGATAAGGGATGATTTGATGGGTCATAAATTTCATTAATCATATGCATTTCTTACTTTTTATCTATGTATCAGATCGTCCGTAAACTTGTGCTGTAAATCTATGACTTTTCGAGTTTCGAACGTGGCATTAAGCTCGCCTCGGACTTATAGGTGCATACGAAGTGTTGAGTAAAGCTAATCCAACTTTGAACTAAATGTCTTCTTGTTTTACTAGTATCGCTTACTCGGTGGCATTAGTTACACTTTACCAGCCGCCCGTATTCGGTGAAATAACTACACAACAACTGGGCAAACCGTGTTTGTCTTTGAACGAAGTTTAGAGTACCACGTTCTGCCGAATGGTCGAGTGTAAACCTAAAGTGTGGCGTTAGGTGGTCGAACATGACTTGGCGAAACGTGACACCAGGAAACGAGAAACTACACCGCACGATATTCCAAGGAACAAATCTAAAGCCAGTCGTTAAATAAATCGATTTCTAATACCTTGGGCAAACTGTATACCCACATTGTACAGCCATTTAATTCGCTGTACCTACTGGGGCGAAGAGGACAATAAAGATATTGATGAAGAACGCGACGATCGAGGAAAGAAAACCTCTTCAAGTATGGCTACAACGACTACGTGATCCAGATTCCTGTAAGAGCTCAAAAGAACCCACTTCTTCTTTAGCGTGGTAAGAGTTGGTTTCACTGTGCAGCGAGATGTAAAGCGAGAAGTTTGCACGGATATAATAGGACGGGGCAAAAGAAGAAGCGACGTCGTGCCGAGGGTGCGACGAAAAAGTAAATTCCAACTGCTCACAAGAGCTGGCGACGAGCCTTTGGGGGTGGGATCTTGTGTCGCGAATAAAATTGGGGCTGTTTATCTAAGCCAACCAACAGAAATTCCATTTCATTCGTCGGCACTCGTGGCGACCTTTATTGTCACTCTTATTTATTTCATCCCCGCCATTTCCGCCCACTTCTTTTTCTCACGTCCTATTTTCCCACTCTCTTCTCCTCGCCTTACTCCGGGGTTACTTTTGCCCTACGACTTACCCACCTCATGAAGAACGCCTCCTACAACCGGGATGTCACAGTACGTACGGTGAGATTATACTAGCTTACATATTGCCCACACCTCGTGCTTTCGCGAGGGAAAAACCTACTCTAAATGACATCAGACATGGAAAGAAAGGGGACGTGAATTCAAGCTGAGTTTTCATTAGAAATAATACGTCAATATTCCTAAGGCGGCATATGGATGACTTGGAAACCATTTTTCCATTACTAGATGGGATTTCCTTTGAGATCTATGATCTCGGAGAGGGACTCTTGGATTACTGCGATATATGAGAGCGAAAAGTCATTGCGACTTTCCCAAAGGCTTTTTTGTCAAGTTTCTTAATTTGAAGTCTGACTCAAAGCCTCACGGTCTAAGTAATTGACAGTGGAAGCGCGACTGACCCGATTTACTTTTAGCCTTAACTGTTTGATTGAAAACCGATACCAGAATTGACGTGGGACGAATTTTTTTTTTTTTATTAATTTTCACAGAATAAACGCAAATATCACGTAGGTACGTCGTTCGCTGTTTCATTTTAATTAAGAAATAAATAAAACGTTTTTATCTCCCGTCGTACAGTTTTTACAGGACTCGTATTACACGGCATGTCTGCCCCTCGTCCGACACGAGCATCCAGCCCCGATGAATTTATTGAAACTGATAAATCAGCAGTAATGAAATTTAACGGAAAATTTTCGCCGCTCACTATACTAACAGTAACGCTCTGTACACGGCACTCCAATATCTGCGTACAGAAATTAGCTGGAAGCTATTTTTTGCTTCTACTTTTTTGGATTAATTAACATCCGATCGATCTTCTGTTCAAATTCAAATACATTCGAATCGCAATTCTGATTCATCGAAGCTTGATGTCTACCCCTCATTAACTCACTCTTACAATCAGACGACGAGGGACTCTTACACGTCCACAGTCACGCCTACCCTCGTTGAGAGCAGAAACTACATACAAGAGAGGATGAAAATTGAAGACTGTCAGAAACTGAAGCGCCCTGTGGAGTACGGCTGACTGTAGTGTTTCCCTCGTCTAACAATAAGCAAGTGACCTAGCCAGGCGCTCCAGCGAGGCCTTCAATTAATTAATTAATCATGCTCTCGCGCCTCTAGTCGATTTGCCAGGCACGATTTAAGGCCAGCTTAGAATGACGAAAGTTGCATAGTTCCAATGATTTTTCTCCTTTGAATTGTAAGTGTGATTTCTTAATTCTGGTTTCTCATTTCTATTTCATTGCGATACTTTTTTTTTTGAGGGAATTTTTTCTCCGAGGTTGTTGGAATAGATTCGCAGTGACGGATTTCTCGAAAATAACCTTGGTCGTCTGATGGAAGAAAAATGTAATCGCAAGTCACTTTCATCAGCAGCTACAGCTTCATGATCAATCCTTATCACCGGACGAATAAACGTTGGAAACTCTGATGTCGGGGAGAATATTTTCGGCATCCTTAAAGGGAATATTTTTTTGTCTCCAAGAAATTAGAATTTATAAAAGTACCCAACTGTCCCTTCGACGGAGGGAAAAAATCTTTTCCTTGCATCATTATAATGCGTTCATTATTTCCCGCTGATAAAAGTTTACAGAGTAATCGAGAGGTGGAAAAAGATCCTCTTTATAATCAGTAAAACAAAACTCGGAGCTTGAGCTCTCTGTAAAAGTACAAAAAAAAAAAAAAGAAAAAAAATATATATAAAATACGGTACCTAAGACCTCATTCTCTCTGGAGAAATTGGCGAGCGAATATCTTCCCAAGAGGTATTATACGTACACGATCGTACGTCAGTAGCAAAATCTTTCTTCGTACTTCCGTTAGGGCTTCCGCTACAATTCTACGCCATGTTTCTCCGTCCATTCTTTAAAGGAAACTGGGGATTTTATTCGCGGAAAACTTTCCGTCCTACTACGTTAATTTCATCGTTTGATTCATACGCCAGAAGGTACGCTCCGACTTCCACACCGTTTTACCTTCCTCTATTTCTCACTCTTTCTTTCATCCTGAAGAATCCTTTGTCCTACGTCTAGGAGAGAACCTACCCATGCCTAGCTTCGTTTTACTCTTGAATATAGGCTCTATTCAAACGAACTCCCCTGCAAAATGCTTTGTACACCTTCGCCCTTGACGCCCCGGTTGTCTTTTCGCACTCCACGGTCCCGTCTACTACGCTAACTTCATCAGCGAAAATCTCCTTCTTATAGATTGAAATCCCGATCTTATAGAGCTCAGTTCTCCCGGATACTATAAGTAGAAATAATTCCGACTCGGGTGAATTACGCTCCTGCAGCTGACCGACGGAGAGAATTAATGGAGATAGAAGTCTGTGACAATCGGAAATAAATTTGGATTGTCAGTCGTAATGGGAAGCCAATAGAATTACCGTTCCGATATTTTATAACTTTGGTATAATAGCCCGGCTCGTATTATAAGGATGAAAAAAAAGAGACATTGAATTCGTGCTTTTTGGTTTGTGAAAAGAATTTTTTTTCAATTAATCCCTAATTTTATGGCAGCTAAAGTTTGGTGAACTTTGCGGAAGGGGTTGATGTAATTTGTCGGACCTTCCAGCCTCGAGGTGATATAACGAGAGTCTTACAAAATTAACTAGAAGCTAAGTGGTTTTTTTCACACTAATCTACTTAAACCCATCCTTTGAACCTGTTATTCGCGTGGTTCTAGCCTCAATTTAGCACCAACATTTCGCCGAAATACGAGAAGGGTAGTGGCAGGCTGGACAAAGGTGAAACGGGAAGGGACGAGCAGGCTGGGCTTCCAATTTAATCCAAATCGATGTATAGAGCAGAGAGGTCTTCGACGTTCCGTAGCTGACTATGAGAATTATATGTGTGTGTGTGTGTGTAGATATATGTGTCCCATGATCTTGTCATCATGCCTTTGGGATCAGACTGTAACGCGTAAGGTAGGTAATGAACGCCCTCGAAGTCGATTGAAATTCGGTTCATCTTCTACGCGAGGGATGAAAAGGAAAATTTCTTTGAAACGATTGATACCATTGCAAGTGATCCGAAAGCTCAGAGAAGCTTTCCTCGGCTTTGGCGATGGTTGAAAGCTGAAACTTGATGAATGAATCGCAGGAAAATTTTCAAATCTTAATTGCGAGGAAATGGGGTGTAATGACGTAAAATATTACCCAGAAAAAGATGCTGACTCTTATTACCGGAGAACTGAACCTTTTAATCTCGCCACGAAATGCTGACTGTGCACCTTTTCAGCTGATTTGCTCTAGCCCCTATTTTTTGATCTACGATTTATACAGCCGCATTCCTAGCGGCCACATTTTACCTCAACATTTATCAATCTTCGTTATTATACCGTTCAGCTATCATATTTGTAGCGTAATTCCACCGATTCGAATAACTCTACCAAAAGTTCGTCGATGTTTATTCAAAGCGAAATATTT
Source organism: Rhogogaster chlorosoma (assembly GCA_944452935.1). Lineage (NCBI taxonomy): Eukaryota > Metazoa > Arthropoda > Insecta > Hymenoptera > Tenthredinidae > Rhogogaster > Rhogogaster chlorosoma. The sequence continues at coordinate 30,076,111 of OX101797.1, forward strand.
GTACGTTTTGAAAATTGGCGTTAAACCTTTTTCTTTTTTTTTCTTCTTTTTCCCCGCGATCAAACCATCGCGATATTTTGTAACAGCTTGCAGAATTGACAACCCATGCGAATAGATCGTTGACCGTATATGCTACCGTTATTCACACGGGATACTTTCGGTGACAAATAATTCATTTACACCTAGACCCCGCGCAGGAGTTAAAATTCTTTTTTTATTCAGACCTAAAATAGCCCAGCTGGTATGATGGTCCCAGAATTTAAACCCTACACTCTAAACCCCAGGGTTTCATACGCTTGGGTTTAACCGACAGAGTAGAGTGCAAGATAAACACGGAGGACGTTGCCACTCTATGAACAGAGTTCAGTTAACATATTACATAGACGGGTATACCTGTTTCGTGATTGTATGCATGCGAAAATCACCGGCCTAAAAGCGTATGTATGTATGTAGATAGTGTTTCGATTCGCACGTCAATTTCCTGCCTGTTCACGGTTCTCATTAATTGTTAGAAGTGGGACGAAAAAATTATTAGCCCAGTTTATAAGGCGGGGGTGGAAGGCTTAGTTTTCCACCTCGTGGGACGTCGCGAAAAACCGACGCTCTGGGGGTAGAGGGGTGCGTCGAGGCGCCTGCGCCAGCCCCCGGATTGCCCGACAGTCTTCGGCTAACCCCAGGACGCTCTGCACCGTGCGCACTATCAACGAACCGCGTCCAATTAACGCAGAATTTAGCGTCTTACGTACCCACGCGTTCTTCTGCTGCGTTATTATTGTAATTTAATAAAAATGTAATTAACAAATGAACTTAGACAGGGGGCTGATTCCAGCTTTTAATTACCCTCCGGTGAATCAATCGAGTCACAATTTTCACTGTACAAAGTTTTAGGGGAGTTTTATTTTTCCGAAATGGAAGGACGACGTGATGAAATGATGCTGATCGCCTAATTCCTATGATAATTATTCACGCAATTAATTTTGTGCTTTAATAAAACTGTTTTTTTTTTTTTCTTATACGGTCAGATTAATACGTTAGTCTGATAACGTGCTGGTTGATTAAAACGTCGCCGTTACAGTCCACGTCCGAGCAATCCCGCCCTCGGAAGAAGAAAAAACAACTTTAATCTTGAATTGAATCCTGCGAAGGGGAAACAGTTCGGAGTCAGACTCGCGCTGTTTTAAATGAAGTTCTCTAGTTTTTACGCGAGAAAAAAAATTCATACTCGTTCATTTCCTGAGTAGATATACACGTATCTCTCTCTCTCTGTTGTGCGTTGTCTGTATTTCTTTCAATTCAACCATCTGACACTAGAGTCAATCATGAATTACGCAGTGGCCGAAAGCGCTAGACTCATGTCCCAGTTGACAATAATTTGCTAATGGAATTTCCCGTTATAGTTAGACTCAAAGCCTTGAGCTGGCGTGAAACCATGCGGTAGAAGATTCGTTGAATCCGGCTTGATTCCATACAGAATTTATAGAACGTCAAGAAACCTGTAATTGTCGCGGAAATTTTCAATAGCTAATGAACAAACGGTAAAAAAACTACGTGACGATATTATAGAGCGAGGATTAAAATTGTTAAAGAAAAAGCTAAAAACAGTGGCCGATGAAGATAAGTGTGTTGTAGATGTCAGTCCAAAGTTAGCCGCCCTTCGAACACCAATGGTAAGAATTTTCACTGAATATTTTCGATGGAAAAACAAAAATTGATTTTCACCTTTCCCGTATCGCTCTATAATACATCTTTGTGTCCTCGTCTCTGGGTGTTTTGTCGTTCTTCTCCTTTTTTTATTTCCGACGGTATCCTATCGTGATAAAAAATGTAACCTTTTTCAAACCCCACCCCCCAAGCGCCTCTCACGCTTCGCCATTTTTTTCTCGCACGTCGCTGCCCTGCGAGTCCTCTGCACGGGAACCTTTTCAAATAAAGAAACCCAGTCTCGTAAATTAAGTTATCGAAAATCTGGGAGCCGATATTGCGATTGGGGTCCTTCTCCGGCTCTCTTTCTCTCTCGGTCCTCCCTGTGTTCACCAAGAAAAACGATACACTCCGCGTAAACAGTTTTTAGCGTAAAAGTACTCCGAGCCCCTGCGGGATTGCGGACTTTGAAAACTGATATCTTTTTTTTTTTTGTTCCTTTTTTGAAACTCATGGCATGACTTTTGAATTTTACTCCTAAAATAGGCTCAATTTTTAATCGATAATTATATTGAAGGTTGCACTTCACTAGATAATGCAAACCGATACTCTTCGAAACGATGATGTTACAGAGTATAATGAACGATCGTATCGCTATAGATAGCTAGGCAAGAGCCTATCGCTCCGTGATTTTTTTCCCTTATCGTAATGACGCGCCCGCGGCGATCTCCAATTAAGGTCTGTGTTCTTTTCCTCGTTAATCTGAGTAATTCTATAGCAGTCGAGGTTATAGGCAGAGGGAATTGTTTCCTTGGAAAATATATAGGGAACGAATTATGAATCTGAAAGTTTGCATATACCTATCGAGTTCTTTTCAATACGCCCCGCGTACCCTCATCAACAGCATTTCAAACCCGTCCGATATTTTGTAATGGATTGACGTCGACCCTGAGGCTAAAACCTACCAATAAAAGATATTCCGTTGAACATTTGAACTGAAAACTTGCGTGTAAAAGTTTATAGAAAAGTTTCAGAAGCATAGAAGACGGGCTAGTTCGTAACCAAAAACTTTTCTTGCCCTGGACTCGGGTTTTTTTTTTTCTTTTTTTTTTCCTCAAACTAAAAACCTGCATTCAGAATCAGTCGTGTTAACTTCAGAAGGAAAAATCATGCCCCTTTTTTCTCCTCGAATTTGAATAAACTCGTGTTGAAAATTGTCGGGGATTCGCCGCTGATTATCCTTCGTCAATGTCAGTTATTATCGACCTTGTGTTATATCGTGCGGAACAGAACATCACTCACCGAGCTTGTATAGGGTACAAAGTAAAGTTTGAAATTGTCGGGCTACTGATAGAAAAAATCGCGAGCGAAAACAAAAAGAAAAAAAAAAAAAATGTACAATATACAAGAAAGAAACTTTTGAGGAAACAAACGAAAGCCGAAAATACATAGCGTGTCATAAAACTGATTGCCATAGTAATTATCCTCCTCCACATCTGAAATTTTACTTTGGCTTACAAACCGCACATGTATGAATAAATCATTTTGTAATTATCTCTTTACATCGGCGGTCCATAAAATTTATACACGATTCACAATTAACCAGTATAACCATCACGTTGTTCTAGAACGGAAATCCAATCTTTTAAACAACGAAACGATCGCTGGCCTATAAAAATGAATAAATAAAAAGCTTGTAACGATATTCTGATCATAGATTATTATTCTCGTATGGATTTAGATCGTATGAGTAATTCTATGCCCAATCCAATTACATGAGTAAAAAAAAAAAAGATAATCAGTATTAGTATCAATGAACCTAAATTCCCTGGATCATCGTAATACTTGAATATTAGAAATAATCGTTGAAGGTGGATTAAACGAATGAAACCCATCCTATCGTAATTTCTAATAACGTCTCCCTCCGGACTGGACGGTACAACGATACCGTATCGTTTATTGCGAAAAAAAGGAAAAAAGAATGAAAAAACAGTCCCGGCTGTCCGACACGTAATTCTCGAATGACGACAAACATCATACTTCGATCGGTCACGTATCGATTGTAAATTACGGTCGCTTGTTTCCTTTTGTTTCAAAGCGTCTTGATGATATCGCCGGTGCAGCAAAATTGGTTGACTTCGTATAGAGCTCCGAGTCTAGGGATTTGTCGAAGACAGTATAGGTATACCAATGCCCTGCGACGTTTCGTATATATGAAGAAGACTCGAGGGGTATGAGGGATGAGGTACGTGGTATGAGAAAGAGCGACCGTGCGCAGCGGAATATCGACTATCGGCGGAGCTTATCTTTTGGAAACATAAAATTTTTACCCCAACCTCGAAATCAGATATCTAGGTATAAGTAACATTTTTCCCGCGGTTTTCCTCCGATTCAGCTTTACCACGGCGAAGAAAAAGGACGAGATGAAAAAAAGCACTTCCTATACGAAAAAACGAGGCCCGAGTTTGCCGAGAATTTGAATAATGCTTGTGTGTGTCCGCTGGTCCAGCTCCTACGGGAATATATACCTAATCTTCTCCTTGATCCTCCCAAGGCACAAGGGAATGCAGGAGCAGTGGTGTCCGAACTCCCTCATCTTCTTACGATGTATTCGAACATCTGCTACTCCTGCTTCCTCTTTCCCTCTTTTGACTTTATTTCGTTTTCTTCGTTCCTTATCCTCTTTTTCTCTCTATCTGTATCCAGAATTCGTTTATGTCCTGGGTGCTCATTTTCCCCAGACATGCCAAAAGAGTAGGTACATACCTCGCCTAGTCTTCCCTGCCAGAATCTCTCCCTGAAGGTTTATGTATTTTATTGATTCGGTTCTCTGCCCACATCGTAACTTTTGGAATAAGAAAAACAAGAAAGGTAAAAAAGAAAGAAAAAATAAACCTGTGACAAGTGTCGAAGGAGTAAACAGAGACAGGATATTGGTCAGCCCGCTAAGTTCAGAATTCATGTATCTATATTTCGCTCCCACGGTTTCCTTTTCGCTCTGTTAGCCACGTTATCTCAATTTTATCTCAACTTTCGAAGCTCCGTAATCCACCTCCGCCAAGCTCTTCCCTGGCATTTCGCCCGAATAAAATCTTGCTGCAGATTTTGTATATATATCAAATAGGATTGCGCCTCGGATATTCCACTAGTCGCATATATAGTATTATAAGTACCTACGTATTTTCTCCACTATTACTCAAAACAATCATATCCACGACTCATTTTTGTAGAAAATATAAAATACTCATTCAATTACGTACCCGGATTCGTTAATACAACTTCGCGACGGATGCTAATGAAGGCTTTCGCTAATAGCTTATCACTTATAATTATGATTAATCCGCAACTTGTAGAGAATATGCTAATTCCCACCACGAGGTAAATCGTACTGCTTCGGTCTTGTCATTTTTCACAAGAGTTTGAATATTATAGAATTATAGGAATATTTAAAAAAATTTTAATATCGATGGTACCGATTTCTACAATTCTAAAAACCGAGGAGATACTCTCGCAAAAAAATGACCAAACCTAAGCTTAACCTGGTGTTAAATACGAATCAGCCTACTCTCCCCTAATTTGAAAAAAAAGAAAAAAAAAAAATTGGTATCGAAAAAAAAGACTAAAGAATATAGAATCGTGTATAAATTACGTCGCGAGTTGCCTGGCGAAAAAATATCCGAAATTTCAGGCTGATATTTTACATTTACAGTCCGTTACGCAACAGTTATTGATCACTCAATACGGTGGTAGAGATGTTAAAAAATATTTCGGCCTTTCAAACGTATTGAGGAAGCATAGTAGATATCAATATTTAAACGACCTGAATTTTTAGGTTTCCGATTTCGGAGATAAAAGGATGAAACCGGAAAGCGTGTTATAAGATTCGATAAAGTTTATTGAACAAAATTGCAATTTTAGACATTTTCGAAATCGTCAATAGTCCATACTAGAATATCGGGTATGAGTTTCCAGAAACTGGATAAAAATTAGAAAAAAAATAGATACTTCTTTCACTGTCGCACCCTAGTACGTATATTTCAAGTAAACGTCGCTTTGGCGTAAGAGTAAGACAGTTGCGGTAGATAAATTATCGGAAATCGTGAAAGTCATCATCATTAAATCTTCAATGACGAAAAATCAGACAGTAGATCCATTCGCTTTGGGAATCGCGTACAGAAATATAGATTACTATTCATATGCGTCATATCGACACATTTTCTCATCTCCACCTTACTACGTTCCGTGGTTTCACGAAATTTGATCGACAAATCGACTTTCACTACTCAGCATGATCATTAATATTTTCACAAATGGCGAAGCGTCGTTTTTTCCAGTATGAATTCAAATGTTGTCAGAATTATGAAAACTCAAAAAAAAAAAAAGAAAAGAAAAAAAAAACTCCATGTAATAACAGTCCTCCATCTTGCCGAATGATGTGTGGTATAGATTCCGCTCCGAAGTGTGTCTGAAAAGACAATTCCAGTTGTGATTGCTGGCTTAGGGTTAGGGGCAGGTCGTAAGTCCTAGAAAGACCCAATAAGTCCCAGTAAAAGGACGCGCGAAGGTTTATCTACCAGTATTTCTCCTTTTCTCCTAACCGTTGCCAGATTTCCGCAAAGATTTCTTATCTTCGGTAGAGTTTTTCTATATATTATGAGCCCAATACACGTATACAACCTACTTCGTTGATGATTACCGAGTAGATTTTAATCATCGTTAATTACTTCCACGAACAAGATCACAAAGATGGGTTCTCGTTATATTTTTTATAATCTCTCTTTCTGGGCCAAGTCAAACGCACCCTATCTCCAGGTAACCGTTGCTGAAATAAAATCAGAATGAAAAAAATAAAAGAAGAAAAAGCAAATACAAAAAGGGAAGAAAAAAAAAAATAACGGAAATTTCCGGACAATGAACAAACTCTTGGCCTGTCTCTCCCTCTCCGTACGGAAAAAGAAATACAACCAATATTTTCTCGTTTGCTGGGGAGGTTTTTCGGGAAGCCAACCATTTCGTCCCTCTAATCACCAGGCTGGCCGACGATCTTTGGCAAAAACCCCTTCCACGTTGATTTGTATCTACGCCCTCGTTTCGGAGTTACGTTATACAGATTGCATATATGTATATTTACTACGCATAAATTCGCGTGAGTAAATTCTTCGACTGTATTTAATTAAGCCTTACCCCTTTCCCTTATTTTCTTATTCGCGATACGCATAGTACCCTCCTGGAAAAAGCTCATCTTTAAATGATTAGAGTCTCGATTTCGTCGTACTGAAACGTATGGCCCCACGTGCTGCGAATTAACGTGTCAAAATATTGATTAGACTTGTCGTGCCGCAGAGATGGGGCTACTCTGTTTCATTAGGTGACTTCTCTCTGGGACCTGGACGCGGTTATCATCTTAATGGCTCGGCGCTTTGCGTAACGTCGGTAAATGACACGGGTCACAAATCCCACTGAAGCCAAGAAATCCCCAGGGGTCCTTTGGCCCGATCGTCGAGGAACAGGAATTCGCGAATTTTCTCTTTGATAGAGAATCGTCCATCCAGCCAGCCCCATACCCATACCCATATACCTAATGCTTTTCGGGTAAAAATAATAGTATCTAATAATATTATATTCTTAACGATAAATTACAATTATTTTCGCTACATTAAATCCCCTCGCGAGTCACTACCCCCATACACAGTCAATTCCATGTAACCATTCCACACGATGTGTGTACATACCATACATATACATACCTTAATCCAAAGAGAGCCAAGATAGCGGTCGTGCATCACTCTCGACTAGACGGACAGTATAGCAGACAGTCCTTAAATAAAGCACTTCAATCTAGCCAGGATGGTCCATTATTGTAAAGCTCTTGTACGTCGTATTATCTCTCGTTGGTAGTTTTTTTTTTCTTCCTTTTTTTCATCCCTGCGCTTCTTGGCCGCCCCTCTGCACGCGCTATTCCGTTGTTTTATTTCTCTTGTTTTTGCTCTCTTTCCCTCATCTTTTTTTTTTTTTTTGGGGTGTTTTTTCCTCGTTTTTTGGTCGTTGTTTTTTGGCTTCATACCACCGACACCATTGCGCTACCTCCCATCGACCTCAGTCTCCATTTTCTCGCTTCGAGTGCGGCGATGTATCAATCTTGTAGCCCTCTACTCGCGCCACGAACGGCCAAGAGCTAGTCAGGGTGTGTTTCGGATCCTATTTGTTTAATTGTCAGGGAAAACTTGAGTAATGAGAACGTGGGAAAGTCCGGCTTGTTAGATAGGGTTGTTTGTCGTCGACCGACGATAGCTGCTCGTCGTCACGTATTGTGCAGTAAAGTCCGTCACGTACGCGGGGCACACTGCTACATGCACAAATGTCGCCGATATATAATCCAGTTGCTAATTTCCCTCTTTATTAAGAATTTTATTATTCATCAGTATCACTGGATCCGGTATACCTGCGATGGATCATCCGAGATTTGCTACGATATTCACATCCCTGTGACCCTGTGACTATTTCACTGGATATACCGCGTTGCCATCGTCATATACCTGTATGGATAAAATCGTTTCGGTCTCCGATTCATTTTTCATCAAACACCAATATGGGATTTCATTGAACGAGACAAGAGGAAAAAACAAACAGAAATAAAGAGAAAAAGAGTAACAGATTGCTCGAGCTCGAAAAAATATATATATATATTCGAAAAATAAAGCAAGAGGAGGAAAAAAATCCCACCATTCGTCAATTGTAACCGTCGATACCGTGAAACTTTTATTCGAACAATTTTCGATCCCACTAACTTTTCGGAAGCATATATCTATTAGAATATACCCTACGTTCATATCCTGTCGCATTGTAATCTCGAATGATTAGTCGAATAAATGCTATTCGAATCGACTTACATTATACAAATATCTACTCAGGTATTATACATACAAACAGTAAAGAAATTTGCTTCTACTTGTGTGATTATTTGTTCAAAGAGATTAGATTTTCTATGTATAGGAGTCATAGACTAAATGGGACCTCGGTTTTGAGTTATGCGATTAAAATTTGAGCTAATTAGGTAGCTAGGATCGACCAAAAGCCAGCCCCAATCCGCCTAGGGTCTTTTTGGTAACACTATAGGAAGGTACTGCTCGGAAGTTATGATCAGAAGCTCTATAACGCTGTCAGGATGATGTAATTGCGACGAAAAGATGGTGACCTCATCAGACTCGAGTACTCGACGATGTCTAATCAGTGATTAGTCGGATTTTTGATCATGTAACGACGTACTTATCGTTAGTCGTCTGCGGGCTTTACTGTAGTAATCTCGTAACTCTTGTTTTCATCGGGTTTCAGGGGCATGAATAATTCCGAAGAAAATTACATTTTCCCTTTATACACGCGGGCACAGCATACAATGAAAGATCTTTGATAGGTATACTAGAAACGTATATTTGCGGAGAGATTTTCCTTAATATGAAAATAAGAAAGGAATGAGCTGAAGGGAATAGGAAGGAAGAAAAGTTGTATGAGTTATGCCCAGGGATTTTTAAGAGTAACATTATACGTAACAAGTTCTTGAAGAAGAATCACGTGATTTGCAGAAGCTCCGTGTATGTAGGAAAGAAATTCGACACGTCAGCCGACAACGTCGTTATCTCAAGAGACACCACCCCCGCCCAGTGCGGCGAACAGGGTAGTTGTCTTTTATCACGGGTAGAAAGTCCCCGGAATCCTGAACTCGCGTGCGGCTTGGGAATCCAGAAACGCGTGTTCACTGTAATAATGATCACGCGCCTCAGTTGTTCGTCAGGTTCACGTCACTCTGCCAAATGCCATGCATTCAATACCCTCAGCAACCAGCCCCAGCGATGTATGCTCGGAATACATTATCGCCTTTTTACATTTTTTCTATCACATCATTCAGCCTCTTTGTTTTCCTCGCTTTTTAAGCTAGTAGCGCGCCTCTCATCAAGAACATTGCCAGTCGAGCACATCAATCTTCTTAGCTGGATGAATATAGTATAGCAGGCCAAAGTAGGGTCAAAAAAAAGTCAAAAACGTACAGCAGCGAGGTAAAAAAGCTTCGACTACTATTCCTTCAACTTCTTATTCTCTCGTCAACAATCTACTTACAGCAGGTGCATTGAATCCTTGCGAAATCCTCCCACCGGGAATGGGGACTCATAGTAAAACCGATGCACGTCGAGGGAGGAATTGTAAATGTTCGATGTTCCCGACAAAGCAATTCAAGACGGGTTAATAGCTGTCTGCGTCTACCGGCTGGCAAGTTCTTGCTAGATTCTTAAACTACTTGATGTACTAATGTCTTCAAGCTCGAATAAATTGCCGATAAGTTTCGCAGCGATGATTCAAGGCGAGTTCTTAACCAAGGATGAAACATCTGATGGGTGGAGTCGTTTCCTCGCGGTTCGATCAAGAAAACCATAAAAATCGAGCTTAATTTTTGTCCCAGTTTCGCCGCTATCAGTTTATTTGCTCTAACGGAATCCCGCGTATGCCATTAGTTCAGTTTGAAGAACTCACACGCGCTCATCGTGCATATAGGTACGTATATCCTGAATGGAAATTCGATATCAGATGAAAAGGAACGAGAAATTCAAATATCAAATGGCATATTGATACGTTACGTATCTTTCAATTGGAAGCCCAACCTGATCAGTAGTTCAATCAGTTGGACATAATTATCGATATTATCTCAATAGAGAGATTTCCTAGTGGAAATTGTGCATATCGCTCGTCCGCGGTACTGCATTTGCAAATGCGATAATTACTCGTCTGTTAAAGCGCTCTACCCGCAGGTGAAAGCTGGATATTTCGCGAGCAGAGATTCAGCACAGTTTCTGACAGGCGTTGGGCTAAGTGACACGGGTAAACCGGGTGGGTTTAAAAATTTGAGGAGCAACACAGGTGCGAACATCGCTGAACTACCGAAGGGTTGGTGAGTTTATGTAGGTCTCGAAAATCATTTAGTCCATAAAACTGAATGCTGATGAACCAGGTGTTTGCTTATATTTATACTACACGGGAATTTCACTCTCTCCGTAGAGCCGGAGTGAGTTATAACTTCGGGGTCGACTCATCAACAATTTTAGGGACATTATTGAAATCGGACACCTCAAACTTTTGTGGCAAACCTCCATAAACCCGAGCTTAAAGAGAAGACCGAGTTCGAAGCATTCGCTAATGGTTTTTCCGATGGCTGCGGTTGAGCGTTTGCAAAGTGCAACTTAATGCACGTTCGAATTATCATTTTCAAGAACTGAGGAAACGAAGAAGCTTTCGTTAAGTTTGAAAAATATTTTCGCTATCAGGGCAATAAAATATAAACTTGATGGTGTATCGTGATGCTCGTGAATCGAGAGATGCGAAGTTATCATAGGAATGGCTGTAAGTCATTGAAATTATTTTTCAATACCGATGATCTCGATGACGACTCGCTACCAGTCGCCACACGTATCTAGCTGCAGCTTAAACCTACGAACTATCACGAAACGGGATTTTATATCGATCGTATAACCATTTCAAGTGTGCCAAAAGCAATAATTGAAATTGCTTTTATGACGCTCTATGGCCGGTTCAAATTGCGGATCCTGATCATGAGTGCTATTGAAATTCCCTGATGATAGCCGATCAGGTTTGCACGGCCTAGCATTACAGCCAACTGGGATTTCCCGAGACCGTCGTCCGTGCTTTGAGAAGAACGAGGGCATTTCTTTACGATGACCACTAGCTAGACAGAAAAAGTTGTAGACTGGGTAAAGCGAGAGCTTTGCCGTCTGATTAAAATCCCGCCTCCTAGACGGATTCCTGTATTTTTGCTTTTCGTTTTGATTGATTTGTTTTTCAATTTTAATCGGTATTCGTCCCTGAAGGGTTTCGTTGATTAAACATTAAACGAACGGCTCGAAAAAGTTCTGGGAGATTTTTTTTTCGTTCAGAAAATCACGCCGAGTGAAAGGCGTGAACATTTAAGCTTCGATCTGGATATCTGGAAGGAAAATATATTTGTATCAATATTTGACAGAGCATTTGTACAAACACTCCTCAGGCCTTGGTTCGTGATTACTGCCGCGATCAAAGGCTGCTATTTTGTTTAATCAATAAACTCGTTTTCTGCCCAATCTTAACATTCTGCGGTCTGACGTACAATGCGTGCTTTTTCACTCACTGAGTTGAATGATTTCCATTCCAACACGACCTCTCGTTCCAGCGTCAGACTTTCGGAAGGATTCATTCTGCGAATATTTGAGAAAAATATGCGAGTCGCAGACAAGTTTTGAAAAAGAAAAAAAAAAAAAAAACCAGCAGAGTTTTGTTTCTTTTAGTTACAAGGCTTAAAATCAATCCGAGAAAATGTTCACCACTAATGAAAAGTTTTTTTTCTTTGTAATAGCAATTAATTCAGTAACGAGAATCGAACTCGTTGGCCAAGAAGCAATGGCCGTATATATATATATATACTCTTTGTCGCCGAAAAGTTTTTGAAAGCTCGCTTACAATCTCCACTGGAAGTTTTCCATTGTGTGGTAAAAGAATCGATATTATAATTGCAGAGTAGGTAGGTACAAATGCTTTTATTCAGAGCGGAACTTTTTCAGCCTTAAGCGCGAGACTTCCGATCAAATTTCCGCTGGGAAACAGAATAAAATAATTTCTCAACTAAAGAATTATTTTCAACTTACAATTGGACCATAGATTTATACAGTCAAATTTTCATTTTATTTCGATAATTTACAATGAAATTTTCTGTCATTTCAACTTCCCTAATATTTCCAATTCTACCTACAGAATGATAAGTTTTCTGATAAAAGATACACATGTTTGCCTCCAAACTTTCACAGAAAATTCAGAGAAAACGCGAATCGAATGATGAGCTCAAACGACATATCTACCCATACTGCGAAATCAAATTTCATAGCACGTATTCGAAATTATTTAGTATAACATATGCTTATAGGTATATGCGATTAAATATATTTTCTGCGGAGTATTTTGTGTGATTTTTTTTCTGCAAATCCGTCTCATGCGAGGTAAAACCCTCAAAGGGAACCGTAATAGGAATCTTCGCATTTCACATGGACCTGTTACAGTTGAATGGAAAAATTCAATGATCAATCGGCATTGCGGATAAAAACTACCCGTATTCACACGACGAAAATCCATCGCTGGCGAATCGCACAGCTTCCGACGTATAGGGCACAATGCAAATACACGCGTTTGCTAACGTATTGATTAACGAACCTCACAATCAGTACCAGAACACTTGAGTAAACGCTAGAGATCGACTACTGATCCTATAGTTATCTAAACATGGATGCAAACTCACCCCCAATAATTCATATTATCTCTAAGTTTTGATTGAATCGGGATATTTTTGATGCAATGTTCTATACCGAAGTAAAAAAATGAGTTTCCCTCTTATCTCCGATGATATCAGACAATAGTTCACAACGTGCCTTTGACGCATTAGGTATACCGTGACGTTTCTATTCTTCGTTATCTATAATAACGAGGCCAACAATGACTGGATGTAATCCTGGAACAGTCTCAAGCCCATATATTCAATACAAAGCTGCCAGAGGCAGATGTTAGAGGAGGATTTTCACATGTCATCAAAGTTATCAGCCGGTGGTAATTAGTCTAATACTTTGGCTTGCGTAAGCACGGTTCCTATGTGTACCAAAACTCGCGTATCTTTTGACCAATGAAACGTGTATCATGCCTGTATTATTCTATATAGATGCGAATTCTGATCGGAATGGAAGAGATGAAAATCTGCAAGATAAAGAAAACTCGAGGTTAAATAATATGAGAAAGCTCGAGAGAGAGAGGGAGAGAGAGATCGGGAAAGATCAGTTGGTTGTACTCGACCGTGACTTGAATTTTCGCTAAATTTCATTCTGAACGTATCTATAATCCCTCCGCCCTCATTTCGCGATCCTGATATCACCGTGCGCCCGAACGATTCCCTCCACACATGGCAGGCGCACACATACAGCCACTAGTGACAGCAGCAGATGTCAGGGTACGAAAGATGGGGGACTCGTGTCTATTAGAAGGGCCCCCAGAGTTTTATTGCCTTGCTGATAACGGATGAGAACTTTTACTCCAGGCGGTGCCATGACTCATCGCATTTTCCTAGGAAGGAAACTCTCGAGTTGCACAGGACCCGACGATTCTGAACGCGGTGGACCCATCAACCACGACCTTGACGTCGACATCGACGCCGGTTAACTCGGACGGGGGATGAAACATATTGTACTCATTCCTTCGAAGTCTTATTTCCACCTACATTTCCGCCCCGTAAGGACTGCGATGAAATTCTATTTTATTTCCATTTTATTAACCGCCCTTTACGTCCCTTCCTCTCGCACCTTCACACGCATGAGATATAGACATGGAAAGTGTGTACACAGCCACCCCCGAGTCACTAGAATTTTGGCTTTTTCTTCCGAAGCTACGAGACCCGCCAACCCTCCAACTCGGTAAGATTGAACGGGGGAATGATTGACGCGGTTTAAAAGGCGGTTGAAAAAAACCGGAAACGTCCAATCAAAACGCCCCAGTTTTTTCGAATAATCAAACTATGAATAAGTGTAGTAGAGGAAGGAACTGCAGTGCAGGGTAGAGTGATGAGTTGGCCGTTCTTTTGACGGGGAAAGAATTGGGAAAGGAATTTGAATCGACGTCCATTATCAGAGAAGTTGAAAAACTTCGGAAGAGGAACTCCCGGTTGGTTTGATCCTCGTGTATGGATAGATCTACGCTCAAAACCCCCAAAACTCTTGAAAGTCGTGAAATTCAAGAGTCCGCTTGAATAGGGTGAATTATACCCAAAGCGAAGCGCAGCGAACAACAAGTTGTTTGCGTCTGATATTTCTCACCGTCGAATACCGTTGGGAATGGTATCGTTTTTGCATGCGAAAAGTGACAATTTTTTTCTGGCCTTTTTCGTTCTTCTTTTATATTTTTTCCTTCTTCATTTTAGTTTTTCTTTTTCTCTCTCTCTCTCTCTCTTTCTCTCTTTTTTATTAGCAAAATTGGCCGGGGACCACTGCCGCGCGTGTCACAAGAGTGAACTAACTTATTAAGCTTCGAATCATATCACGGATATTTGAAACCACTGGATCGGAATAGACTGGAATGAAATGTCATTCCATGTTTGATCTTTGCGGGCCGGATATCCACCATAAATAATTCATCCTATACAAGATTCTCTGGACCTGGTAGTAGTCTTGTCGCGTTTAATGAATGGCACCAAACCTGTATAGCACGGGTTTCCGTTTCCTCATTTCTCGGACCCCACATGACAAGAAATATATCAGTGGAACGCGAACATTGCGGGTATTGATTGCAAAATCTTGAATCCGATTTTGGTGAAAAATTCCAAAGTCTTTATACTTACGAATCCGAAATTCTTAGCTCGAAACTTGCTGGATAAAATATCTGACTTTTGATATTGATTGGAAAAGGAAGTAAGAGTTTATTAAATTTACGCTCATTACTGTTTCACTCTCATTATTTCCGATGCGTAGATTTACCTGTCGTCACTGTAGGTACTATACGTAGGTATGGTGCAGACAATTGCGGAGGAATTATTAAGACAATCATTATTCATGCGCGAGCTTTGTTCTCTCATCTTTGCAGCTCGGTTATGTATAGTCTAATTGCAATCAGCGATACAACTTGATAGTCACCTTCATTGTCTCCTTACCGCAAACGAGAGAAAGTGGCGGCAGCACAATGCACAACGGGGCTTTCGCGGCGCGATTCGTAAATTCATGCAAATACCCAAGTCGAATCTAGGGAGAGCTCCCGCATGAATATTCGTGTAGCCCGCGATTTATCCAACAGATAAAGTAGTCCGCGGTGACTGGGGTGACTACCCCATACCCCATATTCCATGCCCCATGCCCCGCGCCCTCTTTTAGCCTTACCTAACCGCGAAGTAGTCATGCCTGTGTGCACGCCAGACCGAGGGAAGCCCTGTCTGCAGATATAGGTATATATTATGACGTTGATGTACGCCAGGTTGTGTCCTCGAAACTTATTTCTAACTTGGTAGACTTTATTTAAATGAATAGGTCTCTGGTCGTGAAGCATGATAAGACATGCGATGCCTTAAACGCAATGAAAACTTTACTATAGAGACTAGCTGCATAAGAAGCAGATCTTGTAGAGCCATTTTTCATACGTCATTGCTTCTTGTAGTTTCCAGATTTACTTCTTATACAGCTTATTGTATGGGCAGAGAAAGCTTGTCTACGAAATACGTTTATATAGTTGAGAAAAAGGTTGCGTTTTAATAGCCGGAAAAAATCTTTTACATATTCAGGTTATTTTCGATGCGACATTAGGGGTGGATGTATTTCTCACGGTTTAAAGACAATCTGCTTTATTCAAATTATCAGAGAATTCGCAGAGATTGTTTCGCCTAACTGAAATACGTTTCTCTCTTATATTTGTAAAGTTAAACTACCGAGCCTTAGGCTTCCTGCCGTTAACGAGTATCGCTGTGTATTCCATTTTCCTTCTTTTTTTTTTTTTTTTCAACCCTTTTATCCAACTTTGCAAGTCCGGGAAAATAACTGTTATCGTAATGTATATCTAACGGTTATTTTCCAGGCTTGCAAAGTTGATTAAAATCCTGAATAAGGAGAAAAAAAAAAAAGAAGAAGAAGAAGAAGAAGCAAAATAAGAAGAGAAGACTGATAAAAGTTAGCGACTGTAAGCCGAGATCTATCTCGTCTGATCTAAACCTCATCGATCCTCCTACACGCGTTCTATACACGCTCTGAATAACCAGGAGAAGAACACAGTTCTCGATAGCAATTCGTCGAGCAAACATTGAAACTCACTTGTCACCAGTAATTTCACGATCGAGTCAATCGGATGCTGGGAAGGTTAAATCGAACTCACAGTTGGCAACGGATTGGCATTAGATAGGGCGAAATAACTCTCTGGTTGTACTTAAACCTGTCACAGTAAGATCAATTTACCGTAAATCTAGTAAATTGATGGCCACGTACTCTCTAATGTCTTCCACCTACACGACGATCCATGCTGTCGAGGAAGAACAGAGAATAGCTGTGTACTGTCGAGGTTTCTTCCACTATTTTCTGTCCGTATCTGTACTGCGGTAATTGGTAATTTATGTTTACGATTTTTATGCGGTAAGTTTACGGAGCAGAACCGCAAGTGGCTCTAGACACGCGATTCCATCACGGTATACCTCTTAAATAATAGACTTTTTAACGTTTTACCTTTTTTTATTTACATCCATCAATTCGCTTGTATAATTTACCGTCCGAATAGATTCCGTCTTATTAATGTATTCTCAGAGGAAACAACGGCTCCTTGATCGTGGTTGAGCAGCTTTTATGCTTCTGATGTGAAGCACGAATATTGAACAGACATTCGCACGAGCGGAAACGCCTGAATTAGCCTTGCTAACAGAACGGAGATGGGAGGTGGGTACCTGTTCATAATTAAAACCGGGCCAAAGTAGTTGTATAATAAATGACTGTGAATAAAAAAGTAGTAGAATGAGTGAAAAGCAGAGCACATTTGTCAGGGACCTAGCTCACCACTTTTCAATTCCACCCACTCATGCCTACTCGCATATATGACTCGAAACTTCAAAGCTTTTGAAGCTTTGAGCTAATAATTTTCCACTTTTCTTTCTATCTTTATCTTTCTCTCCCTCCTTCCTTCCCGCTGTCTCCGGCTCCCCCAATGTCATTAACATTCAAATGTTCTCTCTTTAAATATTAGTTCCTCTCATCTTCCCTCATTAACACTGTAGAACTCCAGCAGCGATACCTGTCCCAACTATTAATTCATCATTTCCATTCTCCGTATCAAATTGTAATTACTTTTCATTTCATTCTCGGATTAACCCTATCGCATGGTTCCAACTCTCGTTTCACCCAACATCCTACTTATCGATCTTTGCTTCGTAATTTTTCTCGTTTTTGTCCCATTCACCATCACTTTTACTGAATAATTTACTGTACCGTTCGTTCAACATCACGAGACTCAGAGAAGCCCATCCGTCTTGGTCGCGTCTTTAGACATTCCACCGTCACCCACTTTATTTAGAACTGAAACTTTGCTCTTTGAATTTGAATTTGAAGGATCCATCTTATCTCCTCGCTTTTGGAAACAGCAGTACATCCAACGGTCGGGAAATTCCCGTACTTATGTACACAGATGCACGCGTCCTACGGCTAACAGGTCAAGATGGACGGCCAGATGTCGTCGTATAATTGCAGCCAGAGGCAGGTCGTAATTGTTATTTGGTTAATTGAGCATGTACACGAGCGCTGGCTACTTGACGGACGTGAAACCATGCCAAGGTTCGGAGTGCGGCGTGTACTTCCAATTATTGAAATCGAATTATTGTGTAGCTCAAACACAGACATTAATTGCGATTGTAGACGTGGTAGAAATTTCTAAGGATTTAACGGGCTTCTCGTTCCCCGTTCGAGGAGTTTCTATAACTTTGCTTCATTTTATCTCGCGACTAACACTCCGGAGTACTTCGTTATCTCACGGCAAGAAACGACACATTCCTTCCTTGCTCTTCGGGAAATCTTCCTCCTCAGTGAATCACGAATTTGAGCGAAACGTGTATAAATGTGTTCGTGGAACGCCGTCTACCCCGACTCGCCCAATTCTTAAGTAAATGTGAGTCACGGCGTTCTACTACTATTTTGAGAATCCAGCCGTTATCGCAAACATTGATTTCTGTTCTAGGTAGAACGATTGCACAATGAAGACCTGAGTCAACCCACCATGAGGACGTTTGTATTGATCCTGCTCGCGTCACAATTCCTGGTGTATACTGCAGGTATAAAGCTTTTCCATATATACGATAGTCTATGATTGATTCCGATGAAATTGATATCTTTGCGATATTCCTTTGTCTTTCGAATCCGCGAAGCGTTTACAGCGCCGGAATCAAGTCACAAATCGTTTACACAATACGTAGTACGTCGGGGTTAAATCGATCAGAAACGATGCGCAGTTGAAACGATCAATTCACAAAGTCCATTGATTCTGGCGCGCCTTTTCGCACAGGAATATTGCCCAGAAATTGTAGGACATTTACCGTAACAGGTCTATCGAGGTTAATTGGTGATTGGATAGCCTTTCGTGTGTTTAGCGATCTATCCAATCAACGGCCTCAAATCGTCAAGACCGGGAGCAAGGGCGAGGGTGAGGGAAATAAGAGTTACGGACAGCCGAAAGAATTGCAGACGAACCAATACCACATCCGCAAGTCGGTCTTTTCCGGTTCAAAAATTGATTCGTGATATGCGCAAATTGAGTTTCATCTTTCAATTTTCCGCGTCTTACCCAATACTTGCACGTACCGATTTTGCCGGTCATTTGGTCTTGGATCAACTGTATCTGCTTTTTCCAAACACGTCTTCGAATTATTTGGAAGAATGTTTCGAAATATTAATTGCAGATTGTTCATTTTTGCGATGCAAGCCGTATGAGAAATATTGTGTGAAAAAAATTTGGAGGGAATGCTTATAGATTCTCTTGATCTAGGGCTTGGAAGCGTGGACCTTACTCGTATTAGGTATAAGAGACGCGGGTTTAAAGCTCCCAGTCAGCAGATTCAAATGCGTGAGACGGTTTCCTAGCCTTTCACTTTTCTTTGACATTCTGATTTGAACTTTGAACGTGTTATTGCTGATCTTTTGAAAGTCAAAGTGATGCAATTGTGACTTTTGGACAAGATCCTAGGCAAGTTCAATTTGCACCAGTTCTGTATGCTCGCCTACCCATCTACCCGTCGTCTTACATGTACATAGGGAACTTTCTGAAAGTTCGTATAAATTCGTCTCACACTACTTTGACTTTCAAAACCTCACTTTACTTTGATATTTTTTCGGGCTTGAAATTGAATATCTTCGAGATCGAAATTAGGGTGCCAATATCACGATTCAGCAACACTAACATATCTATATCTACCACTATACATGTCTCCGATCGAAGATCACTAACAAAATACTAATTTAAGGAACAATTCCAGTTCTTCTTAAACGGAAGAAATTGTAAATTACGAACAATGGAGATGCCGGGGTTAGAAATGAGACAATTAAATCATCGCTCTGCAAACCGAAGCACGGGGTAGTTCTATGTGTATGCGGTATATATATAAACACCCTGTACATATGTACGGAAGTCTATCCATATACAGCTATATATTGCGGCTAGGTATATCGTAGCTGCTGCAGTTACAAATAATGGCTCGGTGGAAATTCAATCGCGTTTATGTAGAGTATCGGAAATGATTGACCACTGGTAGAGTTAATTACACGCCATTATCGGAAAACGGGACATCGCGGCGTGATATTAGCACCCATCGGCGACGATCGCTTCAAGTGAACTTTATCTTCTGCCTAAAGCGCGCTAGTCATTATTTGGAGACTTATTTTCACATTCGGTGGATTCAATGTTTCCTGTCAAACTCTTGAAACTGAAAGATATGGATCTTTTACTAATTGCGCGAATATACGTATACCTTTACCTTTGCCGGGGTTCAATCAATTTCGTTCTTTTTCTTTTTTCTTATTTTTTCAATAATATCTCAACCGCTTCGAACGTTGAATATATATTCATAATTGCGGGTATTAAACGAGGGTTAATTGCTTTTTTATTCGAGCACTTTTCGAGAGAGGCGACCTCTGCCATTATTACTCTAATCATTATACGGCTATTGGCTAATTAAAAATACGTAAAGCTTCGATTATTCCTCCCCTGAACAAGCTTCGGCAGGGAAAATCAAGCTAACTCTAGCCACAATAGCGACTTGGTTTGAATGCGAATGAGGTCCTCGCGATCGAACTCGGAGCTCTAATTAAGAAAGTTCCTTCCTCGTGCTAGAAACTCCATAGAGATAGCCCAGATCTTGGGTTCGCCCTGAGTGATTAAGGCCGCTGCTTTTAGCCCTAGATTTGAGTAGCGGTACCTTATAGGAGTTTTCACGTCTCGCCCATAAAAGGTTATGAAATAGATATTGGCAAACACTTTTGGCGGATTAAACCGAGCAGAAGGATCATAAAAGTTACAACTATACGTCCAAGTACTGCCTGCCCGTGTTTTTTACTACGAACTATCATTTTTTTTCCTTTCTTCTTTTAGCCCTTCTGATTTTTTGAGATATGGTATATCACCGATCGATGTAACGAATCAACCCCATCCACGAACGGATTCTCTCCGATATAAATTTGCCGATCTTTGCTAAATTGTCAGCTTGGTTTCAAGACTCTATCATATATCCGGTAATTCGAGCGTCAAGTCGTTTAATTGGGTTATTATTTACGTGCGACATTAATTACACGGAACCAGAAAGTAATTAGTGGCTGACTCTCGGGAAAATAATGATCGTCAGAGAAATCGCAAGTGAAATTCGTCATTCAATGATATTTTATTAGTGCTATTATCCTCCGGATACATATAATGCATGTAACATCTACATCTAGAAAGAATGAATATAAAATTCGTGGAGAAAATAAAGGTAAAATATGGTGAAAAAAAATCGAGTAAATGGTACGAAAAACTTTGGGCATTCACGCGTTTCATTATACACGGTTATTCCTGCACCCGGAGCTCTCCGTTCCTTCCCAGAGAAAATAAAGAAGAAAAGAAATGTGTCGAACCACTTTCGATCAATCTTTCTCCCCGATGGACCAGCCATAGCTTTTTCATCTTCCATCTACGATCTCCTTGTATATTTTTTACTTTATATTTAATCGTGAGTATTTCTCGGTCCGTCGCGATATCGAGAGAAATTTAATTGACCAGCTGATTCAACCGCTGAAAAATTGCACAAGAGGTGACCTGCACTGCGCGATGAGCAGGATTGACCTCTGCAACAGGGTCGCGAAATAGTTTAAAATTCAACCCACCTGGCCTGGTATCTACAGAAATTATAAAGTTTCACAACCGGAAGCATGCCCTAAGCGAATATTAACTTAGCAATAATTATCACAGTTCTCATCAGTCAGGAACATCTGCTTTCCCTGTGCTTTGGCCTACTTCAGACGGTCTCGCTTATTTCTTTACGATTCAACTGAGCCACTTTTCCTCCTAAAATATATATCGTCCTGAGGTTGAACTTTTAAGGGATAATTAAGTACATGCTGGGGATGTTTTTTAAAAATATTATTCAAACTTGGAAAAGCTTAGACTTGTAACGAACGGTAAGTATCTTCATATATTCATCTGGACAATGAAAGTTATCTCATAGTTAGGTACTAGCTGTTTTCTTTTTTCTTGCTTTCGAAGATAGTACTCTTCAAAATAATGACATAATACTACCTAAGAAACGTAGGTATACTGTATCATAAGCTCCTCGTAATTCAGCCTGCATAATAACTGGAGAAAAACAAAATCTCAGATGTATTGTAATGGAAATCTCGGAGCCCGTACTTGTCGAGTATCGATATAATTGGCACACTTCAGCCACGAAACGTTCAGCGATTTGTTTCCCTATTTATCCTATATTTTTCGATATTGGTTTTACAATTCAATATGAAAATTGAATAGAACGCAATCCTAGACCAATACACCTTTGTATCGAGAATTTCTCCCACTTAATATCACCCTGGCAATTGTAAATTCGTTCCGTGACCGTTTCGTTTCCGTTCTATACGGATCTTCCATGGCATCCGGTATCCAGTGGACCGAAGGAAAAGAGGAAATCGTACGTAATAAAAACAGATTAAGATTCGAAGAGAGCTAGTTGTTATTCGACGGTATTAACTCGGTCCACTCACTCGCCTGCATTAGCTACTTTACATATCATACATCGCAATCCGACGCTGCACTCGCACTGCTGCAATATCAAAGCGAAATAAATCGCGTTTGACTATTCCGAGTATTTCATATCTCCCTTGACACACGGACGTAAGAATCCACGGTGAATATCTCCAGTTTTATCATCGCGAATTTTATAGCGATATATAAAAAAAAAAAAGGACAAAAATTGGGGATATGAAAAAACCAAAAAAGAAATTAATATTAAAAAAAACAAAAAAATATGCAGCCTCTGCTCTAACGAGTTCTCCTCTTCAAGCCTCTTAGTAAAAGCTCTGCAACCGACTACTGGCTGTCTAGAGGTTTTGTTAAGCTCCTTGCAGCGACGTTACTTGAGGAAGCGCGGAGAAACGTCGACGGTTAAATTCCCTCCGTTCATATTTCGCTGTCTCTTTCGCTTTGCCCGGCTTCTACCCTTCTTCCCTATTCGGTGAGCAGGGTGCAGAGCATACACCGACCCTTTGATCTGTCGCGTGTTTCCCACACCCCGGCGGAAACCAGGTACGCAAATCGCGTGGGCTTGCGTCTGGCGATACGCTCGGCGACTTGCGTTACGGTACTCAGACACAGGTTTAGAAAAGGCGTGTTTAGAGCTTGACAAAGTTTAAAACTAAGTTTGTTCGTCATTGCTAACTACAGTGCTGCATCGACCCTAGGGAACAACGAGAGTTTTGGGTTCAACTCGCCCTGCGCATCTCCTCCTTTTACTTCCGTCACTTTGTTTTATTTTCCTTGGTTAGGGATCCCCGACGAAAAGGGCAGGAACTCGCCTCCCCGTGCTACTCCGAAATTCAAATTCCCTACACAAACGAGATTCTGGAGAAATAATTCTGGGAAACGATCGATTGAAATAATTATCAACTATGCTAATAATTTATCCACGCTTAATACGTCCATAAATTGATTCGACTTCAAGTATACTAAGTATACTGAAAGTTATAACGTACGCAAATATATTATGCCGTGCGTTTCGAAGCTAGCGATAAAAGGCAGTATTCAAATCTCTCGTTTCATGATCATTTTCGGATGATATTCAGCGATTTTGTTTTTCTTTTTTTTTTTCGGAGAAAGCCATATGACGTGTTATAAAAAATGCAACTTTTAGAACACATGCGAGAGACAGTTTTCATATTTACATGTGAAAACAGACGCATTACGAACGGCCCTTCTGGGGGAAGAATAAAATTTGTTCCGGTATGCCCCACGTGAATAAAGAATAGAACACATATAGCTGCTCGTAAATCCGAAGCTGAACGAACAGAAGAATTGTTTAAAAAAACAACGAGATCCCTGGTTGTATGCAAGGAACCATGAAAACCAGCTTAGGAATTATTCCCTTCGTTGACAGTTCTGGAATTTTCAAAGTTTCGGTTCATCGAATTCCCTCGAATCTTCGCGAGTTGGTAAAAAACGAGTTTCACCAGAATTAGGAGAAGCTTGTAAGATTGTACAATGTTAAATCGCGCATTCCCTAATGCGGGAAACTTTTTAATACGCTTGATAATTTCGTAACGTATTACAACATGCATGATGTACACTGGAGAGATTCCCCCATCCCAGGCGACACATGAAATCGCACAAATATACTCGAGCCGCGTTCTCGTCTCGTATCTACGTATGTTATATGTAGCTACTAGCTTCAAACTTGGGCAGAGTACCCTGCGAAGCCTCGTATATTTAGCAGCTATACGTATTTACCGTCACGGACTTGCAAACTAAGTTTACTCGTCATTAAGACCTTTGCGTCCGGGTGGTCCAACGCTTTATCATTTCCTCGTGGTTGGAACACATTTTCGTAGCTATCTCTCTAATCATTTGTCATTTCATAGATTCACATCGGCGCTCTGCAGCACGAAGTCGTAATAACTATTTGCTCGCCTCGGTTCCGACTCCACAACGCGCGATGATCTTCTTCGGATAAGTTACCTCTCCTGAACCCGTATAGTCATATATGAATAATATCCTGATGTTTTCGTTCAATCTAGAAATAAATTGCCTCGTAGCCTTTCGCGAAATTCATTCGTTGAATTTCGCACCGCAATTTTATACGCGAGTTGGCGAGGCCCCGGCCACCTGTATAGCTTCGAGCTTTTCTAATATTGAGAAATGTATGTACATACCCGTTGAGCCAGGGGAAAGACAAAAGGAGAAATATCGGTTTCCTTGGGGCAGTGAAACGGATGTAAGGAGACACCGTAGTCGTGGGGACTTTCGTGTGGTGAATTTTTTTAGCACTCCCTTCTTTTTCTTTCTCTCTTCTTCCCTTTCTAACGCGTCTGCTCGTCCTACTTTTCCTTACCGCATCACCCCAGACGGGATATCTTGAACTTCGATGGCTCTTGTTTGCATCGTTATTGGTTATTTTCAAGTACTCCCTCGTACCGTCGCGGCTTTACAACTACCCGCGCGTAACACCTTGCAAATTTATTCTACGAGAAGATCTGCAGATCCGTTTTTAAAAACAACAAAAATTCTTTACCAAGGTAGATCAACGCGATCAACGAACGGAGAAAATATCCAAAACTTTTTACCTATCTACTGCAATTGCGGAGCGAAACTTTACGAGGCATTTAATTCTACGCAAATTATTGTCCTTTAAATGGATGTGCTAGTGGCTGACATAAGTATCGGATAAAGTAGCGGGTATATTTCCAGCCAGAAAGTGAGACGTTGAGTTTCGGTTGTCGCATTCAAAAATATGATATACACCCGGAAACTAGGTCGCTGGTAATTACCAGAGTTACTTGCCTAACCATGTATATTAAACTACGAAGAAATAATGGGACGATAAAATATAAGATTCCACTTTGCCCCGGAGGTCCTCGCGCTTCCGCGGATATCGGGGCACGTGAAATTTTCTTCGAAACGATACCTAAATTTCAATGAGTTTTGCTATATATATACCGGAACTTGCGAGTGATTCATTCTACTGATATCCGATTCCGATACGAAGGCCGTTTATTATATTTCTTCGGAAGTAATAATTGTCCGGATTCCTAATCCCCCCGATTCAGAATCCTGAGATAAAGGGTTCGCCGATAATAACTGTTGATCATTGACATGGCCGCGTGGGAGGAGACTGCAATAGGATCTGAGGGGTCTTCGGGCTTGAAGAAAACTCTCCGGTACCGCACCGTCCCAAGAAGCGTTTAGAAAAATAAGAAGCTGGCCGAAGAACTTATAGGGATAGAAAAGGAGAAGGTCGAGGGATAGAGATTCCGCGAAACGATTTATGCGCGCGGTTAGTAAATATATAGTAAACAACAAAAGGCCAAAACTTTTCTGTCTTAACAGCCGCGCTATACGCTATGGCATGGGGAGACGCTCGCGCTCGCGCGAACGCTATGTATTGGCAAAGTTCGGCTTGTTTTGGGGCGAACTTTTTGACGTGGGATTTATTTGTCCCGTTCTCTTCCTCCACACGAAACCCGCCTCTTGACTCAAGGGTTCAATTCTCTCCGCTACGTCTTGCCGACGAACGTCGTCGTACATACGAACCACCGTCTCCAAATTTCTTGATCCCGCAACAGCAGCTTAGTGGGATTATAATATATATATACCTACCCATCCATACAGGTATGGGTATAAAGTGGAATAAGGGGTTGCAGGGAAACAATGAATACAGAATTTTATTATGTGAATTGAAGGGGTTCTTTTTATGCCTAATATGGAATGTATATTATCCGCAATTTAGCTGAACGGAGTGAATCCACACGAGGAATTCGGACCAAATTGAATATATAAAATTTGATATACCGGCTAGGGGTGGTTTAGCAAAAAAATTTAATTACCATATTTTTTTACGGATTTCAACTTTTTTTTAACAAGCACGCATATAGGCGTGAGTAGACGGATACGAATGAATAGCCGTGGCACTCGGTAGAGCGTTATTTATTTGCACTCGATAAACTTTTCCCGGGGCATAATTTGGTCCAATTAAAAGTTGTCCGTAGGTCGGAAAAGAGAAGAGAGAAAGAAGAAGCAAACAGAAAAAAAAAAGAATGAAAAAGAAAAAAAAAAAAAAACCATTTTCATTTCCCTTGCAGAAAAGGCGCAGGCTTATTCCGTGGCGTGTGA
The DNA here is from genome assembly GCA_944452935.1 of Rhogogaster chlorosoma. Lineage (NCBI taxonomy): Eukaryota > Metazoa > Arthropoda > Insecta > Hymenoptera > Tenthredinidae > Rhogogaster > Rhogogaster chlorosoma. The sequence goes on from OX101797.1 coordinate 30,102,667, forward strand.
AATTGGTGCTCTAAATTTACTCAGAATCTTGTTGAGGTTAATTAAGCTGGAGACTGAAGAAGCAAAAAATAATGAATAATGATGAAGGAAAAAGGAGAAAAACAAATTGATCATAAGCCGAATATTAATTAGCCGAACTTGTTTTTCGAACAAATTAAACGGCCGCGATAGTTCCTCGGAGTCCATAACGCGTGCGCAAATCTCTCTAATCGTTTGAACAAAGATGGAATTAATGGTCCACCCCGCAGCCCGGGAAAGTGCATGTAGTTACATAAGAGGATTTCACCAAGAGAACCGACTCGGGGAAACCACCGCAAAGATTATGCAAGGTTTGTACGGACTTTACCAACCACTTCGCGTTAATTGACTGCAGTACTCTCTGTTCGCAACTACTCGACTCTAGGCTGCCGACACCATCAACTATACAAGGCCCACTATTTATTCTACTCCGTTAAGAACGCGAGGAAAGACTCGACTTTGCGATGGGAAAATAGTACGGAAATAAACCGAGACGTGGTCACTTGTGGTCAGCCGTATTTAAAGCTCTTGAAAAATTGTACGAGAAGACGTTGGGAACTGTTTTCGACCAAGTAGCCCAGAATCTGTAGCGTCGTATTCCGTAAGCCGTTCTAAAGAAGTTCTCGACTTTCACGGAGATATTTAATCGCGAGTAAACACACTCGAAGTGTTAGTAAGTACCAAGTAGGTAGCAGTTCTTCCGGCTTGAAGATTCTTGCCAAGTTTTATTGGAGTCGGTCCACTGGCTCGCGGGTTAACTTACGCCGACTATTCTAGGACGTAGATTGATGAGATCTGAAAATTGTTAGAAAACATCGAAGATCAACGCATGCATAAAATTGTCACACGTTTTTCCGTATATTAAGAATCTCGCAGATTTAATTCGAGCGAGTTTACGGCACGCTGCGCCCTTTGATAACTCGCGAAATTTCCAACCGTGTATACCAATAACGTTGCAATGCTTTGAACTTGTTACCGAAGCTTAATTACCTTGATGAAATACGAATTGACCATTTTTATCAAAGTCTCTTTCAGCAACCGGAACACCTAGAAGTGTACTATAATTTCATTTTAACTAGACGGAATTTTATAGCGAAAGATGACGCTCTAGCCGATTAAAGGCGAAGAAAAAGATACTTGATAACTTCATAGTTGCTGCGAATATGAAGTACTCAATTTTAACGAATCCATTAAATTCTCAGACGCTGTCGTCCACCGGCGATATGTCGGATCAGAGGAAAGCGAGAAGAACACATTGGAAGTCACAGGGCCGATTAGAGAAGTCTTGGCACAGACGGGGGGGACGGCTACCTTGCCCTGCAAACTGTCTGACCCTGGAGCTGGGATTGTGAGTATATACCATGCACTATATATCCAGCATATGCCGACGTCTTTGAATAAGTAATTTAAGTACACGCCGCATGCGGCACGGTAGCTTCCCTGCCGTTGCTACGGGTTCCACCCACCCCGCGCCCTCAACAGTGATGAATCATTTAGATACCGGAGGACTTTGGGACAACATCTCAGCGAATCTTATCCTCTCAAGAAATTTTACGAACTTTGAGGTTTAGCTTAGATCTCGGGGCACTACACGCGCATGAGATATCTATCTAGGAACCCTTTCTCATTTTTCTATTTTTCTTCTCTCCCGTATTTTCGTCCTTTGGAAAATGAACGACGAGCAGTACGCCTACATGTGGGACGTAGGACCCGGAGTACAATTTCGGAGTTTATCTCGACTCGTTTTACGACCCTGTTTCATGCCCTTTACCTTTATTCAAACCAGCCGGATCGATGACATCGGTACAACTTTTATCTACCTTTTGTACCCTTCGAGTACCCAGAGTCCTTGTGTACATACGCTTACGGCATGGGCGTACGTAGAACGTACATAGCCGGGAGTAGCTGGTACTCTCGTATCCACGTACGGACGTACACATATCCAGATAACATGCATATGGGTGTGCTATATCTTTACACGAGTGAATCTGATCGAACGCATCGTTGCAGAATAAATCCTTTCGAATAGATACTACTTGTTCGTGCTCTCTGCATGTACGCTAAGGCGGATAAATAAACGCTATTTGTATTCGGTGGTGAGTGAAATTCTTCAGTTAAAACTATCCCCTGTTCTTTACCGAACCGATTAGTTCAACTGCACTGCGTCTAGAATCAATTTGTACACTGCAATGTCTGCTCATACCTTCCTATTCTCGTATCATACTCATGTATGATTTAGAAACTCGCAGGACATTTTGGAGTGATAAAATACCAAAGAGCCGCAATCTCTTTCCTTATTTTTTTGGGATCCATGCATAAAGTAGGACTGAACTGTTCACCCCCAATACTCACCTGGACCAATGCAATATTTTCTTTGGCTCTATAAACGAATGCTACATTTCTATGACCTGTTTAGTTCGAGACTGAAAAAATATTCTAACGATTATATAAGAATTCGTGGTCACTTATCGCCACCACTTTCACTCCTCGACCTGCACAATGGGATCGAGATGTATTGATGTGTTCAGGGTGAGTCCATCTTCGAGGTAAGTAATAGAGTCTGCATCTTATACTTTTGTGAAAACGAAAAGTATCTTCGTATATTTGTCAGTTTTTATTTTTCTACAGCCTGCGACGTCGAAGAAAGATTCTTTCTACTTGGGTTTGCTATGTGGTAAAACGTTGCATCAGCAGGAGTCTTTTCATACTCAAAATCCATACGTTTCACTTCGCGGTACATGTATTCTTTCGTTGGTATATATATATAGAGCCGTGTGTACCGAAGTGAAGAAAATCTGTCGAACATGCGATGAAAAATAGATGTCCAATTATTTTCGCGTATTTGCATCGTAAGTTAGCCTAGTTTTAGGAAATTATTCAAACTTTTCTCATTTGAACCGCAGGCTCTTTCTGCCTCTGATAATAATTAATGGCCGAGGGAACAAGTTTCCAGAAACCAGCCCGCCTATAAGGCGTGTGAAAAGTGGCTGCAGGAGAACGGTAAGGTTGATTAATAATTTATCGTTGAGCTATTCGAGCGGTAGCTTTACGTTACGTTACGTTACGTACGTCAGGGCAGCTTTTTTTGATCAGTTGATATCCAAAGTTGGCGTTTTTTTTTTTATATCTCTTCAACGACGCGGCAGTATAGCGACATAACGTTACAGAACGACCTCGCCCTTGTATATATCCGCGTTTACATAACTCGGTCGTTAAAAAAACAAGGTGTCCACCCGATAAATTTGAAGATATGAAAGTTCGGGGGGCAGGAAGAAAGTTTCGTTGTTATTCGTACTTATACGAGAAAGAGGACGAAGTATAGTAGCAGAGGAATAGAAAGAGGAGAAAAGAGCGAGCGAAACAGATGCAAGGATATTTATTATGCTACAATTTCACCTCGGCCTTGCCCCGGACTGTTTGAAATTGCACTACAAATTATCGTTGCCGCAAGCCTCCTTCCCCAAACCGTCTAGGTACGTACTTCAAGGTCCTTTTTCTTAATTTAAAATAAAAAGCACAGACACGCTATTCAATGCAGTCAGCGTGGGCGCAGCTGCAGTCATGATTAGCGCCCAGCAACGCAAACTGCACTCGTATTCGGTGTTCAACGAGCCAGTTTACCCATGCATATATTTCCTGGCGCGCGTATATTTGCCGTTAGTAAATAACGCCGGGAGTACGTGGGATTCGTTAAAGATTCAACGATACTAGAGCCGCACGCTTGTTTCCAAAGATCAACCCGTGTGCCGGCAGTTTTCACCCCCGAAGGCACCCGCTACCAGCTACCCGCCGCCGTACGTACAATCGGATTGTAATCGTAATGAATTCGAGGTCGTAAATCGCGGACGGTTCTCCCCGGAATGAACGAGATTGGAATGGGCCGAGGGAGAGAAACGGGGAATGATGGGGGCAGGTTAGGGCCAAAGGAGGAGAGAATCTGTCGCGAGATTTGGACCCGAAGATCGTAGCCGCAAGCTCAAGGGTAGGATCACCAGTGATCATCCTCTGGAACGAAAGAAAATCCTACCTCCCATCGCGCTGCTGATTGTAAGCTGAGCCCCGAGCCCGTGCCTCTGACAGCAGTTAATTACTCTACTCAGAGTTGAGGAAGGGCCTGCCCCTCAGTTATGGACGCCTTTGTGTGTTATTCTATATCTCCCCCGATGCACCCTACTTCATAATACTTCTTAAACGGCTTCTTCCCTCTCGGAAATCTCGGGCACGTCTATATTTAGGGAAGATAAGTCTCCGATATGTTCGTATCGATTTGATCAAACAATTATCCCAAGTTTTTCCATAGCCGAAGGAAAGATAGTAGTAATATGGTCCGGCGAGTTCAGTTGGATCAAAAATCACACGCTAGACATTAAACGCCCGATAACTTTGATACCCATATCCAAAATATCTTCCTTCAGTCATGCGAATGAACCCTGTGATCTTCGAGATACAAAAAAAAAAGGCAAGATCGATAATAACGCGATTACACGTAGACTGAGTAAACGTGGAGACTTGATGAGGTTTTTTAGGAGAACTTTAACGAGCTTTCGAAATTCTGTAATCTACTGATTTTCACGTGCTGTGAAGTGGCGTGAGATCTTGGGTTTGAAGAATGATCTCTGATTCCTGTATATCGGTACACTATTTTTTATTGGAATTTTGAATCGCCGTTTTTCAGATATTGCCCCTAGTCTTATTTTCAAATTGAAGGAGGGCAGCGGCTCGAGTGCCAAAACGGCTGGTTGTGTGAGTCGCATCTTAATCATTTCGCGTATAGCTTCTACATCTTATCTTTTCTCTTTCATATCTTATCTCCGGAAGGCGGGCTCGGCTGTATCTCTAAGTCGCGTTGTGTTCGGGGCAGATTAATGGGATATAGATAATATTACGCGGAGCACACAGCCCGTGGAAAGCTTCTTCTGATGTCTATCTTTTCCCGCTTTCTCATTCGGCCCGAAAAGGGTGATTTAACGAGGCTCAATGCCTAAGAGAAGGCTCGTACAGGCGAGCAACGACAATGACGCGAGTGAATTAGCTCTACCGTCTAACGTTTCTGAGTTGCCTGCAGAAACTCGGGAAGATATTGTTACAGGCTTACAAGCCCCTCGCTCATGTAGCTTCCGAGATCTTCTTGCATATTACCTACATACTAGCAACTTTGAGGGTACAACCGAAAGATCTCCCAAAACGCTCGCTCTCCCGAGTTCCTTTTCCCATGTACACATGCATGCGTACTGAATACATAGAATACAGGCGTAGGTATATATTAATTCGGAAGTATATACCTTTCGTACAAATGTACATATAAATACACGCACACGTATACTATTCTCGCCTTATACGCTCTCTCTCTCTCTCTTTCTCTCTGCAGTTTCTCGCCAACACAGATAAATACGTACTATGTACTTACATATAATATATACCCGCGGGATCGCGAAAACAAAGGGTGAACAAATTGCCTACAAAGCTAGCTGTACTCAAGTCTTGTTATTTGTTGGCGGTTTAACAAAAGCATTTCCTTACGTATAATATAGAAACGCTGCCTGTGAGTAAAGAACTGTGAAATTACCTTCGTTGCTCGACATACATGTTTTTTTTTCTCCCTCTTCCTCTCTCTTTTCTTTCTTCTTATTTCTATGTAATACACCAATATAAGAATGGACGGATTTGATCGTCAGGACTTTTCCGCAGGCAAGACCTTCACATATGACGTATAATTTGTCTCGAAAGAATATAACATTCGTCTCTCCCATTGCTAATTCACGAGTACCCATACTCCAAAGTTTTCGAAATATTCTTGCTCCTCTCTTCTCTTTCATTTCGCTTTTCTATTCTCATGATAAAATAAAAACTTCCGACATCTCTCCGAGACTTACCGGACGTGAATACACTTTTTGAAAACTGCAGAGAATATAGTTTATACATCGGTAAACGTTTCCCACATAGTATCTTCCCTTCAGAGTTTGCCTGTCGTGTGATAAGCTCGAGAAACTTGTCAGAATGATAAAAGTTCTATTTTTACTAGTCTACATCGAGCACTCCAATTCCCCCGACATAATAAGACATCTCCATCAAATTAAAAACCGTAACCGTCTCACCTTTACTGCATAACCCGTGTTTGAAAAAAAAAGGATTTCATTTTCTAAAACAATATGGCTTCTTCCCTGCGCTTAATGTTAATGAAAAGTTGAAGAACTCTGGTGATTAACCAAAAAATATTCATTCGTCAGGTAGGTGTGATAATTCTTACGGATGTAATTTTAACTGTCGCAATTCGCTTCCGGTAATTTTGTCTCTCGATATTATCTGCTAACATATGTTTCTAGTCGGAGTTCACCTGTTGTGGCTTGAGAATGAGAGCGAACTTTGTTTCCTTGCAGAATTGAATTTAAAAAGTGCAATTACTGTCTCCTCCGTGAACAATAGAGAAGGGAATTAAACGCTGTCTTGATAAAGTTTGTTTGCTACGTTCCTTCGATAGAATGAGCAATTTTCAGCATTTCATTCGCACGGATAATTTCGCCAACCTTCGTTCGTTAGAGCACGACTCGAGGCAATTGAAATTATGAAATTATATGACGTTCATCATTGCCGGTGCAAAGAGAACATTATTTTTCTCACGCCCGGTGTATAATCTACGAACGACGATGTAATTAACCGATAAAACGCGTTACGGTAACGTCAGAGGTGAAGCCAAGTCGTTAAGAATGTGTATTAAAGTGGAAAACCTTCCACCCGCGTATATCGCCGTTATCATTTAACCGGAGACAAAGTTGGCGATAAAAATCAAAACCGCTCAAATTAACTAAGAGCCGGCCTTATTAATTAATTGTGCCCACTGCACGCAGACTGTACGAAAAAACCCGATTCTCATTCTTCTTTACTCTATATCAGCAACGAGAACATGCAATCTCACAATCAGGACGAAATCGTTGGAACAAACCTCAAACCTACGGCTATACGGTATGCATATAGCTATACAGGTATGTACGTACATATTTATACATAGGTATAAATATAGAAGTTTGGATTGAACATTGGGAAAGATTGGAACGTCATTCGTCGTAAATCACTCGTTGTTACCAGCTCCTTCTCGAGTTGGAGAATCCATTCCCATATCGAGAGGCAAACATTGACTTGCAAATATTATGCCATACCGTAGAAAGGACGATATTGCCATTATTGGTATCCATTTCTCGTATATACATTTGATTTTTTATTTTTCATCCTTTTGAATTTTCTCGATAGTAAAAAATAAAAAATGTGGTGGTACTAGCGAACTGGCGCATTGGGGCGGGCGCAAACGAGCTGATAATATATTGATGACTTTAATGTTATTATTATCCCGATGAATTTTTCAGTCAAAACTTTCCAGCCCAATTATTTATTACGATCGATACTTTCGCGGATCTACTAACGGCCGTAAAAATTTATGTTTTTGCCTCCCAGCTCCCAAGGCTGCAATCTGACAAAAAGGAACGAAACAAAAATAGTCCTAGGACAATTCTATACGAGTTTTCACTGCCATCAATCGCTGCGCTTGTACTCTTGATGATAATGGCTCTGGTTATTCGCGGAAGGATACTGCAGGGATTGAAAGGCTGATTCATTTATCCCTGTGAGTGTTATACTGATAAGAAAAAATCTAATCCTCATATAAATATCGAATTAGCGTTGAACGACGTCTGTTTCGTAGAATAGAAACTCCTCCTTAGTGGTCAGTGAAACGGTTGAACACCCTTGAAAAATTTTCGCTTTTTCGTCCCTCGGGCCTCGAGCCTCGTTTGAGTTTTTCCGGTCTTGAGAGCGCCGAGCGTGAGGCGAACTGCGAGAAGAGGTGGTCGGCCCTTATGGCTCGGACAAGTCAGAGTCAGTCGGCAGCTTTGTCTTTCCCTCTTTTCATTTTGAGCACGTCTCTGTAAAAGCGAAAATCTCGTTTGCCGATTGTTCCTCGTTCTTGTGGAGGCGCGTAACCATGGCATCGAGCGCGAAAGCCCCGCTGGCCAGTTCAGTCAGTTCGCGTAATACCGCGAGGGATTCGAATTCGCGAAAAGACTCTACAGGAACTTTTTCCTTTTTTTCTTTCAACTACGAGGGCCGGGAACTACCCTCTTAATTTTAACACAGCAGTTTTGTGTGGAGGAAATGGACAGTTTGATAAAAGACCCGGAACACACAACGTCCACTTTTCGGTCAAGTTTGCGACTTCAACATTTCGAAAATTTTCAACAACCTGAAATCAAATTTTCTCCTAAAACTAATAACACGCTGTATCTTTTCCAAGTTGGGACAAGACTTCTAACCCTCGTTCTCTTTCAGCCGAGAATAGAGATGATTCGGGGAAGAATCGATATCTAATAGCATCAAGGTATATTGAAACCAGATTTTTCATCATTTTCACCGCTGCAAGACTGTAAAACATTGCCTATACAGAAGAATATTGACCAGGCAGGCAATAGGCGACTAAATATTGACTCCTGCTGCAGTTTCTGAGCGCTCACGCACATTATACATACGTGCATACACATACAATAATGCATATGAGTGCGGAAAGTGCGCAATAGCGTGTACTTTACCTTCTATATTGAATATCACGTCTGCGTAGCATGCCAGCAGCGTGGTTTATTTTTTAATTACTTCTATTTTTCAATTTATGAAGAATCTAGGGAAGTGGAATTTTATGTGGAAAATTTGGAAAGAAAAAATTTACAAGTTTTTACATCCATCGACGGTGAAGACGATTTTGAGTAAACGGGGAGAGCGTGGGTTGAAGTATTTTTTTATTTATTTCTTTTTTCAAACTGGAAGATTTATTCTCAATTATATTCCAACATCTGAGAGATATCGTGAGATTTTTTTGTCTCTTTATTGTTAAAGGAAACGAATTTTCAGACAGTTTGCACGGGGAGGACTAATTGCTTTGATCAACTGGTCTTCCACCATTTTTATTCCTTTTATATATATTTCTTCTGAAAATAAGCGCGATGAAGTAAGGTGAAAAATTTTGTGAACCGTGAATTCGCAACTTCATTCATTTCTTCTTAAATGAGTCTAAAAGGAGGCTGGTTTTTTATTCTCTTTGGGGGAGTATCGGATACATATACCCTCTAGAAATAATATGAGAACAACCCATTTATTTATACGCATATTATACGGCAATTATAATCTGTTTACAAACAGAGCTTAAATTAGGGAAGAATGGTAGGTACGTGCATGTTATTTGTTACGTTACATCTCCCAAATTACTAAATCCGATTATACATGCCTCGTATAATCACGAGATTGAAACCAGCTTCCCTTTTTGGTATAGCAACAGAAACCATGAACATTTGTCAAATGTCATTTCTATATTATAATTATCATTATTATTATTATCGTGTATTGTTACGGTAAATCGAGGTAGAAACTCGCTTTCGCCAATGATAATAATTCCAGAAATGCTGTGCTCTTTAATTAGTCCCCGATAAAAATTCTCCAAGGAGCGTATAAGACTTATTAATTACCTTTAACAAATACTTAAAAAATTCATCAGTTCAAAAATTGATTATCCCATAAACTAGATTAAAAAAAAATAAAAAATCCGGTGCTAATAAATCGCATCCAGCGATACCGTACGTGTGGTTTAAAATTTTTACTATTAATTATTTTCACATACATTCCTGGTAATTAATACTGGCGATAAGAATTTTTCAAATTACCTAAAATTCAGTTTCGATCAAGGCAATTAATTATCGGTTGGGAAAAAAAATGATCGCGTGCATTGTGCCCGTTTCGCTAAACCTTGCTTAAGTCATACGTGCAGCCTGCAAGTTCTCGGATTCTACGCGCGGAATAGAACTGCTACTGGCTGCGGCTATCGCGACTTTGCATATTGGCGTGTTTGACACGCGAGGATTTATTAGAGCGTTGAAAGCCATCGACTCGGGCTTATGCGCGTACCTATACCTCCCTATATACGTGTACAAGCCTGAAAACTATATGCACCGCACGTATTTCGCATCTCTGCGTTTTACGTACAACAAATGTATTCACGGGGTACAAAGTCGGTCAATTTTTTTTCTCCACTTTATTTCTGAAAGCATATTTTGAAGATCGGTCTCCGCCCCGCAATCCCCTCGGATTCAGGACTCGAGAGAGGCGGAAAAAAGCTTGAAATGAAAATCGCATCACGTCAGCGTTGTAGAGATTGCAACGAATTGTGTACTCATTATCTAGATTGAGGCAAACAATGCAACGTGCGCGACTTGAGTTGGATATTTTCCCTGGTATATTTTACAACGAAGAGATTTTGAGCGAAAACAAAAAAAAAAAAACAAATTCTACGGAAAACAAGGAAGACGAAAAAAAAATATATTCACGGATAATATTAAGCGCTTGCTGTAGCCAACCGAGAGAAGGACGCGATCCGAGATAGGTGTACTTATATTTGGTGCTCCGAACAAATGACTGTAAAGCAAAAATACGAAGAAGATTTTTATCGTTTAATTTCGGTTTTGGTAAAACTCTCCCAGTCGTGTAAATCAGCACTGCAGCTTTTGTGTCGTCGAAAAGTGTTGTTTTCTGAATACGTGCATTCATAGCCACGTATAATATGGTACGCTTTTTTTTTTCAACGAGACGAACAAAAAGGTAGGCAAAAATCTTTCCGAGCCTGACTAACTACTCGATCTGAATAAAACGGCAAAACACGTTTCCGACGTATTCCAATCGGATAAAAGTTTTCAAAGCTTTCAAATAACATTTGAACACATATTGCACGTAAAGTATAACGTTATCTTCATTTCCTTTGAAAATACAACATATGTGTATACCAAACGTGCGTATGGAAAGAAATTTACTGATTAAGCGAATAAATTCTGTGAGGATATAATCTCGACAAACTCTCCGTACACCTACTTTGACCATTCTTGTTTTTTCTTTTTTTTTTTTTTGTCTTTTTTTCAGATAACAATTTTAAAACAAAAGCAGTTCCTATGTATATCCACCCCCGCTATATAGCTTATGCTCTAGGGTATCGTAAAGTTCAATATTTTATTTCCACCGCGTGCGGAAGCTTTGTACAGAGTGATGAAGGGGGTTGTCTTTTCGGATGCCCTACAGTGCGCACTGCCCTTGCAAATTTCTGGTGTAAATTTGTCTGCTGCAATTCTGCAGTTTTCAGGGATATGAATATTTCGGGAATCTGGATATTGCGCGGTGTGATCTTATCTCGGAAGGAAAAGAACCTTCTGCAAGTATCTGGTGCACGTGCGTTTATACCAAAACTATATTTCTCCTTTTATTTTCTCGCTCTTTTGTTCACTCTCTTTCTCTGTTGGACGAGATGCGGGAACTTCTCCAATTTTCTGGCTCGGATGGCAGATTGTCTCCGAAATGCAATACAAACTTTATCGACGGTATCATCTGCCTCCTTATTCGAATTTTCCTTGACAAAACACTTGAGGGAGCGTGCCTTGACTCCTACGACCTGATTTTTTTTTATCAGCTTTTATTCTTATTTTTAACAGATACTTTGCGATACTTGGCTGACACGCCGTATACACAAGTGCTTGTTAAAAATTCAATATCCAGGCCATAGGTTATTGCAGAAAGATCGTATACAGTTATCTATACAATTACATAATTCTTGCTCACGACAAACGTCCATCAATATGCGATCGTGAAAGTGAAAAAGTGAATCGTCAAATTTATAGCTTCAAATTTTATAAATCATTTGCTTCTGGTCGTGAGCTTTCAACGTGCCACGAATCGTTGACACGTCAATTTCACGTCGAATGATATTTCAGTTAAATTATTATATCACCGTATAAACGAATACCTATTCGTGAGCTTTTGCTCTTGCGTTTGCTATTTCATACGTCAAGTTTCCAGATAATCGAGAATCCTTCGAGAACAGGATATTCGTCGATATAATTTATACACCTATAGATGAAAAAACTCCAACTGAATTTATCATCATGCCTATAAAAAATTAGATTGAACAATCGACAAAAATCAAATGAATTACTAATCGAAACGATCTATAGAATAGTTTTGATCGATAGGATTATACCTTCGAATCTCGATGGCTAATTTCACCAAACACGATCTCTGAATTATTTGATTGACAAATTCTTAATATTTCAGACAGAAATTTGGCCCGTAAAATTTCATGGCTTGTCTAGCTGGCTGGCTACGTATCTGACAGTACCTGAATGTCTGGTCTGACACACCGCAGACCTCTACTACTAGCAGCGCGGCGCGGGCGCCAGACTCGTTCCGTGGATAGCCGCGATGTATAATATGCAGTAGCCTTTTGTCAAGTATAAAGCGAGTTTGAGGGGCTATCAGAGAAACAGATTCATAAGAAGAGCCTGGCGCGCGCGAAAGCGAGAACTTGAACTGAGTTAGATGATAAAGGCTGACTTATCGGGTAACGATTTAACGGGAAGATGCTGACAGTAAAAAAATAAACTTGGCAAGTTGTATATTTATGAAATCAGCCATAAAATCTTGGTTTAGTTTTGGTCCTAATTAAAATCCACTTTTTCGATTTATGGGATCTATTTGTTTTCCGGGGTGTAGAAATCGCGTCGAACGGAATTTAATTCGATATGAAATCAGAGGTCGGATTAAAAATGAAAAAATATATGTTTCCATAGCTGGAGGTACAGCTTTAGTTGAATATGCACTCGTTTTTGGATGAAAAAAGCTTAGTTTATTATTGTAGCATGTGACACGCGAGCCAGAAGCGACGTAATGTGAAAATTCTAACAACGTTTGTCTGCACGGCGTTCGTGACACGCTGTCCAATGAAAATTTAAATATCCTTCCTCGCCAGCGGCGGACTCGAGCAAATAATCGCCATTTAAATGTCAACAAGCCATTCAAAGCTCGGCCTGCTGCTACTCTAAGCCTGTTTCCCTCGGGCAGACGTAGAGCAAGCAAACGTGACGGACTGGGTACACCGGCCGGCTTCCGAATCACCCCAAAAGGCAAAAGGGGCTTCAAGATATACAGAGAGACAAAGATATGTACATTTGAGTGGTATAAAAGCATGGAGAGAAAGAGAGAGAGAGAAGGAGCTACACGTGGGCACGCGTTCCATTTTTCACACGTTTATTTTCCTTTCCCATTCCCCAAATCTCTCACCCTTTGCATCTCCCTCCCTCCGTATGATGTTTCCCTTTACTTCACGCCCTGGCTGTTAGGATAAAGGATTAATTACTTGAAACCAAGTTTAACCAGTGAATGTAAATTTGGCGTAGTCATTGCGGCCTCGAACTGTAGAGCAATATCGCAGATAGGAAATCAGAAAATAACTTTCCATGATAAAGGAGCGCCGCGTTTCCCAGGAATTGCAAATACCAACCCCATAACCCAGAGTTTGCTTATATTTATTAGCTTTTCACAGACAGATTTATACGGACAGGTACACACTTCCCCGGCCTACCTCACATCCCTCTCTCGCAGCTCGACACCGCAGCTCGGTTTTCAATGATGTATGCGCCCCGCGTATGATAAGCCGACACGATTCACGCATATGTATAATGATAAGCTCAGGGTGCATATCCCGCGAACTCGTCTATACCTCGCCTAACCTACCTATGGCAACCTGGGCCGCAGTACGCCACGCCGCGCCCTGCAAACCCAAGAGATATGTACGCCCTATGAATAAAACATCATTTTCATCTGACTCTGCGTGCCTCGCCGTTGGCATATTGATTATCCCGATACTTTGTGATCATCCGATATATAGGCACTATATATCCATTGACTACGGAGCATTATGCATACGGTCGTCTGCGGATAGAGCTTCGAGAGCCTTGTCTGATTCTATGTACCCGGGCCCTCCTACGCAGACGAGAATAGTATATCCGCATGGGCGAGCATATTGCCAAAGACAATGTCCTCTCGTCCTTTTGCGTCTGATTGCAGTCCCGAATATACCAGTCGTTGAACTTGAGGACGAGACTCTTCGCTGGATTCTTTGCGAACGTATAGTTAGCGGAAAGTATGCGACTCTGGCCGGTTTTTTGGGCCACAGAAATCATACCAAATGATCCCCTTTTTCCCCGCAAACGAGACCCTCGAATGTTGGACATTCGACTTGGAGACTTTTACGGGAATAATATTTCACCGCGAAATCTCACTCGCTGACGCTTTTGACGTTGCGGGGCGCACCGCTTCTCGTTAATCCGAACAGGACCGGGAATCATATTCATTAGACGGTCCAGACCCTCGGGAGCTTCTTGACCGCACTCAAACTCTTCCTGTATACCAGCCATGCAATTTGTCGAAATTTATTACTGCATCAAAAAGTCCTTCGGAATCAATTCTGATTCTTATGGATTCAAAGCCGAAGATCAGCTCGAGGACAACGCCGCGATAATTATCGCGTCACCGAAAAGTCGACAGAACCCATCTTCCCAACGAACAAAAATCCTCTTCACACCTCGAACGATGCTGTAGCTGTAGCTGTACATTTATTCTTTATCGATGTTCGCGGAGGTGAGAGATTCTGGCAAGTCGGTTCTCCCATCTTCGTTATTTTGTTATTATTTTGTTATTGCTTCCCGTTCCGGAAAGAACAACCCGTAATATCCTGCACCGTTAATTAATCGAAATTCTAACAGATTCGGGGAAGAGATATAACGCCGGTTTATACCGGCGTCGGAGACCCCGGAACTTACGAGGAAATATTGATAATGATTAAAGAGGTCAGTTTGCGGTTAACGTCGAGTACACGGCGCGGTATGGACACGGGCATTGCGAATACGTGCATCTTTTACTTTGTATATTTCGCATGCCAGTCTGCGGCCGAGAGGAAAACCTACACGTGTATCGGATAGCACGTGCCTCGCATAGTTCGGAGTTTCGGGTGCGGTGCCGAACCGGTTCGCCCAGGAAGCGTAGATATACAACAACGTTTTAATTTACTTTTCGAAACTAATTATACTTGCCCACCGCAGCTCGGATGTTATTCTTGTCGAGTTTTAACAACGTTAGAAATTTTCACATGATTCGGACCGACGAGACTATACCAACCCCGTTTTTCATTTTTATTTTAGTCTTTTTTTCTTTGAATATTTTTTTCCTTTTTTTCAACAGACTTTTGACGCTGTGAAGGTACCTAACGTCAAAACGCTAACACGGTGTAATTACCACGTGCTAACTAGCGCCGACGTCAAAGAACGAACGATAAAATAGCTCCCTGAGATTCTAGCCTCTCGGTTCGGAGTTCTTCAAACTTTTACACCCTCGTAAAACACATTTTACAGAGGAAAAAAAGAAGATAATTAACAAATCGGAAGACTTGGACTATCGATTTTCCTTCGGTGGTTCATTCAAGAAAATGAGAATTTTCTTTGAGGGGTAAAAAAACGGTTTTTCGAATGAAAAAAAACAACCTTTTTCGATACAGTTTACTGTGCTTGTTTCACAGATATGTGAATATAATTACCTGGTACTTCGAAACGCAGTCATTGTGAGCCTTTTGTACACGTGGAGGGCTGAAGTAGATTTCGAAATTGGTCAATTGTGAGAGTAGAGGGAAGTCGAAATAAAGGAAATCCGGATGAAGGTGAGAATAAAGGGTTGAGCCACAAATTGCTTTGCGCTCTCCATCGTGGACGGGCAACGAGGTGCGGGTTGCATATGGAACAGAAACTCACGTCACTTACGTCTCCCTCTCTTATTGTGTACCACGCCTTCCGGAGAGACAAAGGAAAATTATTCTCCGTCTTGGGTGTTGCGGACTTGAGACCAGCCAGAAAATAACCCGAAAGAGCCACTGAGCCTGGTTTCATTTTCCGCTCGAGATTCACTATAATACATGAACTAGTACATACGTGGTGCAGTTCGTGGTGGCAGACTGGAATTTCACTCCTTCAAACAATTCAGCGCAATTCAGTTCTGGAAAGGAAAAATAAAAGCCGGAAACTTTTATAACCCGGAGACTGAAATTCGTCCTCTTGAAATCGTCTCTCCGCAAAACGGTCGAGTTTATAAAAACCAAAGCATATCAAGTAAAACACAACCAAATTCGGACAGACAGTAGTAAATGTCGAGTCAGGTCAGACAGTGAAAGTTCGCGAATACTCGGCACGAAGAATTCCGATGTGTCCTTCGATTGTTAATTTACTCTGATTTCTTTATGGCAATAATTATTTGCAATTCTCTGAATCTGAAACACTGGGCAGAGTCGTAACGGTGAATTGCGAATAACGCAAGAATCCCGCAGCTTCATGTGTTGTTACGGTTTTCCCAAGTGTCTATATGCAATGTGAACAATTTTAAGACCCCACAAAAGCGGGCATTCTCAGAGGCGTGGGTGAAAAGTCTACTCATACGGATGACTTTTTGTTTGCGGAAAATTTAAAAGACTTTTTTTCCTCAAGTGGTTTTAGCGCGCTCCGCGACTCGGTGCAGTATGAACACTTCTCCTTGCTTATATACCTGTACATACGTGTATCGTTAGGTGGGTACATATATGTTTAGTGAGATACATACTTATACATTCGTGTAATTTTATACGTACGGTTACCAGACCGTGCAAGATAAACTCGACGGGATTGGAAACCATTCTTCTGTGGCGAGACAACATTAATTAAATAGCGTGGCGATGTTATCACATTTTCACGGGCTCAGAGAAAGCCATGATTAATGGCTCGCTGCCATTGAGGAGGATTATTTTCTCCTCTTTGTCCATCAGTTAAAGATTTTACGTATATAAGTCACGAGATCTCACTTCTCGCAGAATTGATTAGGATCGAAAATTCCAACCTCAGAAGACACGCTCTTGAAATATTTTTACCAATTAGCTAGATCCTTTCTCGATCTGCGCCAATTCATATCGTAAGCTTTGACACAAATATTGAGTAGGATACGCCGTAAAACATCTAAACGCTAATACCTACTCTGCATTCGTATGTTTCGAGTATTTTAAACACAGTAATTAAGGATTTGGAGCTACCTACTAATTTGCGTTAGCTATAGACATCTCGAAACGACCTCATTTCCAAGCGTGAAATGTCGCGATAACAACTAGACCAGGTGTAAAGTTTATATAATCAAATACCATCGATTGGGTGAAAAGAAGGTATTGAAGCACGTGTGATATCCGTCCATACGGTATAAAATCGTATGAAAATACGAGCTCGCGGGAAGAGACGAGGAGGAATAATAAAACTGCGACTATTCATGAAGGATATTACATCGCGAATCCCAACGGTGTGATATTTTTTCAAATTTCAGTTCAAATTCAAGCATGAGGTCATATATATTAATAGAGTTTACAAATCGAATGCGAACTGAATATTCCCTTGAAAATGATAATTTCCACGATCTGAATGATGATCATTAGTTTTTTATATCATATCATGCAATTTGTGTTAAAGGTGACTTGGCTCCGACGAAAAGACAGACAATTGCTGACAGTCGGCGCAGCGACACATTCAGTGGACAATCGTTTCATGGTGAAGCCATCAGCGTCTGATTGGACCTTGCTAATTAGACCAGTGACCCTTCAAGATGCCGGTCTTTACGAGTGTCAGGTGAGTTTGGTGAAAATGTTAATCTCTTCATATTTCATAGAGCTACCGAGTATCGTTGACGAGCTTCTTCCGTTCCTATCGCTCTTTGCTATCTCGTTATCGCCGGGGGTTAACTGCGTGCGGAAATTCCATCATTCCAACAGGTGTACAAACGCGTATATCTCTTCCCCACGAAGGTTCGTATACGTATACCGTGGGATTGCAAACCGGTTAACTCGAACGACGGCGGGTTCGATTAATCACTTCTAATTTATGATTTCCACTTCTCGATCCTCCCGTTCATACCTTCCACGAGGTTCCACCTGTTCCGGATCTACCCTACCGAGGAATCCCGGCTTCCTTTCTATCCGTTTTAATTAAAATCATTCAGGAAATTAGAACAACCTTGCAGGCAAGAGAGACAAGGCTGCGGTGATCGACGACTTTTCTAACAACGAAATTTCTTCATTAATATATTTCCTCGTGTCTAGGTACCGACAGTCCCAGTTCAGCACCAATTTGCTAGACTAAAAATCACCGAAGCCTATTCCGTGATACCAGGAGCACCGGATCTCCACGTTAAACAAGGCTCCAGTCTTCGCCTGGAGTGTCAGCTGATGTCAGCGACGGAACCACCGCTCTATATCTTCTGGTATCGCCAGGGTAGGATGATAAACTACGATGCTGAACCTGGCGTACAGGTTGAGGCTACCAAAACTGGCTCCGTCCTTATGGTGAAGAAAACCAAACCCACCCATGGTGGGAATTACACTTGTACCCCTAGCAACGCCAAGTCAGCCTACGTCGTCGTTCACGTTATCGAGGGTGAGTTCTTTTCAATATTCCTCTTCCTCTGCTTCTTCTTCTTCTTCTTCCTCTTGCTCGGCGATATCTATACGTGCCGAAGGAAGTGATTGTATAAGAAAGAGAATCGAGCAGTTCGAATTCGCACGAAAGCTCTTTACCTCATCACACTCAACGTATGCTATACATATACATGGGTACAAGAAAGTTTAAACGCAATTGAAAACAGAACAGAACCAGCTACTGGGATCCACTACTAATCGCGATGAGGAGCTGGGCGAATGTAATTACCGTTTGTTCGGAAGCTGGGAGGCAGTTGGTGAAAGGAAAGTTTTGGGGAAACGTTAGCTACCGTATACATTTTCAATCGTATATGTGCTACCTACGTACGTACGTATAGTCGGTTTTAGTTTCGCGCTTTAGACGCGAGGGAAATTACATACCGCCATTAACTTTCGTCTCCCGCGAATTCCCGGTTCCAGAGTGCATCAATGGTCAAAGTACACCTTCTGTTTTGCCTTTCGGCTTGCTACTCATCGCCGATATACCATACGAAAAATGAGAAGAAAAAAGAGAGAGAGAGAGAAAAAAAAAAGAAAGAAAACTCACTAGCTCCACGGAGGCAGACGTGACGTTGCCCCTGGCTCAACGCTTCACTATTTACAACACTCAATCGTATTTGGACAAAAGTTATACCGACTACGTGCCAGGTACAAATCCCTATGTATATGTGTACATGTGTATACATCCGGGGAAAATACGCGATGTGAGTAACGTATTTTACTTGTACGTATTTTTGAGATTTAAAAGACTGCTTCCTACCGAATAGTTTTTCGTCATGCAGACACAGGTATATACCCGTCACGAACTTCTACTTTTCATCCATCTATAAATTGTCCCTCATATTTTTTCGAAACTATAATATTCCGCTTTATGTTAGCTCGTTACCTTATTTCCACGACTCAGTCCTTTCCACGTATAAAAATTCGACATCGACAATGCGTTCCCTCAACTTTGTCATGACTTACCATTCGCGTAAGAATATAGAGAATTATTTGAATATATGAGCGGAATAAACCTCCCAGTTTATACTCACACTTCGAAGGTATAGGTACTTGAAAGTACGTATTGGCTGGATGGCAGGAATGAAATTCCTAGTCGCGAAAAAGAGTCTTCTCACTACTACTTTATACCTACATTATTCTGGATCTGATATTCAAGATCTATACTATCCACCGAATCTAATGAAATGTGGTGAACAGCTCACGCTGATTAGATTCACGGTCCAATTTTCAGACTACAAATCGTATTCGCAACTCCGAGTTGACAGTTGATCAAATAGTTGATCAATTTGCTTTGCCCCATGTACACGATATACCTATATATATTCTACATATACATCGATATGAAAAACTAATTTTCTCCCTGGGGTGAACTGCATCAATATTTGTTTCATTCGCGTAAACAGATTCAACGTATTCTGCTCACTATTTTCATTAGCCGCTACTCAAAGCTGGAGGATTCGTTTTTCTTTTTTTTTTTTTTGTTTTTGTTTTAGAAAAAGGAAATTTTTAATCATCATATCGTGTACGGGTTTATCCGCCAGCGTGCATCTTCTACTCTGCTCGTCTGCTGGGGGTGCCTTTCTTCCTTTCTCTCTAGGAAAGCATCGCTGCAGCCTCATCGCCTCTTCGCTACTCAGAACCTAATTCCTCCCGTTTTCCCAGCTTTTCACGGCAGTCGCTTTAATTTACGTTTAATTGGCTACCGGTGCAAGCGTACATATACCCTACCACCCACGCGAAACCCGGTAGACATGGAGAGAAAATTAAACTACTAAGGGCGAAACGGCAACAGAGAAAAGCCGACTTTCTACACCAGGTAGAAAATGTTGCGGACACTGTGGCTCTTTATAGGACCGTACAGTACGACCTTGGCAACGATAACGACGCTGAGGACGGTTAGGGTGTCCTTCGAAGGGCTGGGAGGCAGGAATTAGACCTGGAGCAACGTGATACCCGACTGGGAGAGATGAGAAGAGAAAGAGGAAAAGGGAGGAGAACCAGGGAGCTAGCTGGGCTCTCGAGAGATTTAATTAGAAAGAGCGGCGGGTGTCGCCTTTTGGTAGTTTGTTTTCTCTCCGTACACGTTCGGGGCTAGAAATTCTCACCGCCGAATTTCTGCTAACTACAGAACTCCAACCCCTTGCCAATAATTTCTCTTATTTTACTTTCAGAAGAGGAGAAACCCGCCGCAATGCACGGGGGCGATAGGAGGAGCTCGTCATCCCCTCACCGTTCATCTTCCACTTTTATTCTCATCTCCCTCGTGCTCATCGGTGCCAATTCGCTCCGGACTATTTCGCATCAGTTCTCACCTTACCCAAGTATAACGTGACTAACCGATACCATTTTCGGCACAGTTTTATAGAGTGATGAAGCGGCGGTAATGAGACTTGTAAATTACGTATTCCTCGTAAGTAGGGTGTCCCAGGTACGGTATACACGATGCATACATACCTGTAATGCATGCAGGAAAACTGGCGCCCGGGTTTTCTAGAACAAGGGAGAACGTCGCTGCGTGGTCACCGCTTGTTTTTAATTACCCCTCGTACCGGTGGTTTATAATTGTAAATGAAAAATAATGAATCTATGCTAATTGACGGCGGTGGTTCGTACCCGTGGAAACTGTGCATGTCAACTATGCTAACGAGCTGATAAGCCATTACATGACGATCGCAGACATTAATCGTAATGAGATTAAAAATCTATACCCGGATAAATTATTTTCAAATCAAATGAGCAGCCGTTTCACTGCGCGAGTGTGTGATGAATTTAAAACACGTTACACTCGCACGGTTTCCCACTTAACATAACGTGATCGAGGACAGTGACGAATGAAACGAAAACCACCACGACTCGAGTAATGCTTTGCGGAGATCAAAGAGAATTCATTTGGTACCTGCTCGTCACTCATCAGTATTCCACGATTAGCATTATTTTTATGAGAATATATGTATAGACGCCGGTACGTCTGGGGGAATGAAAAAAAAAACAGGCATCGCAAAGAGTGATATCACGAATACGTCATAAAAAGTTGTGAAAACGTACTTACCTGTAATTCCGCATAACGTACCTCTCCGATAGCTGGTGGCTGCAGGCTCGTTTGAACGGCTTAGGTTCATTCAATTAGAGTTGTTATACGATCTTAATCCACGGAAGGAAATAATTTAAAGCCGAAGGGCAAAGGCGAGATATTTTAATTAAATTCAACCTGGACGCTATTTGGACTTGTAAATAGAAATTGTAAGATATGTTATTATTATGAATATTATCATTATTATTATATAAATGTATGTACATGGGGGTGTTGTTTTCTGGATCATTTAACTAAGCTAAATCTCGGTGTCAAATCTAAACGTTATCCTTAACCAATGGTTTAGCTAGAAAACTACTCCAAGATAAGACTTTGGAAATTCTGTAAAATCTCCCATCAGTCTGTTCCGTACCTAATACTTTACATCGTAGCGTGTTCTTCCCGGGCTATTTAAACGCGCTGTTTCGATGAGTTTAAATTCCGTTATACGCCATGCAATTAGAAAATTAAAGCCGGAGAAATTTTACTCGAATTGAGTGTGAACAATAGCCAGTACCTGTTGAACACGCCGTATAAGTGTACGTGCGATTGTAGCCAAAGTAGATTAATTTAATTGGTGCCTAATTGAATATAGTCCATGAAATAATATGCAATAATTTATATTGCCGGTTCTGTAATTTAACTTGCTAATTCGTTAATCGCTATAAACTATGATAAGCATCTATATAGGTATACGTTATAAATATGCTATACATACTGTAAACAAATGTCATTATAAATTTCTGCCGTTATACGTCGATGGCTGTATAACGTATTTTACTGTAATTAAAAAAAAAGAAGAGGGAAACGGAAAAAACCGAATGAACAGTTGATTGTAAGTTTGAACAGAATTATATAATTATTGTTAATATACATAAATCTACGTATACAAATTATTTACTAAATTTAATATAAAATAGTCAATCTAAAGTTATAAGCTATGAAGGAAGAGAAGAAAAAACCACTAACTTGCTCATTCAATGTTTTAATGTGATCGATGTACATAAAAATACAACCTAAATATATAAAATTATATCATGATGAGTTTTGAAGCGGGAAATTTTCGTTCCTATAAATAACTCGACGGAATTATACACGGGTGTCCGCCTCTCGTTACGAATTCAATTATTCCTTAAGCCCGTTTAGTTATATTGCTGAAATGGAAGGAATGGCAGGCTGCAAGGATACGAGAGAGAAGAAGGCTCTTCTGCCGAATTGTACCAAGGAAGGCATTCAAACTAGCTGTAATATTCATCGCGAGTTGTTTAGTCGCGTATCAAAAGCAACCCCTAAGCCAGCGTCAACCGGAGTGGAAGAGTTGCTGCTGAGACTAGGAGGAGAAATGGTTGGCTCAATTTCCAAGTTTTCCCACTCAGTTCACTTCTGGTTAATTCACTAGACCTCGATTAACATTCGTGTCTCGTCGCGCGTTACCTTACGTTACATTGTTCAACGACAATTATTTCCATAGAATTTTAGCCCATCACATGGCATGTACAACAATCATAACAACCCCGTGACAGATACTCAAAATCTGACGCAATTACGCGAAGCCTAGAGTCTCTACGTATCAGAATAGAAATTACTCAAACAACGGGATGTAGACTGTAAATTGTAAACTCGAAGATTCGCCGAGCCTCGACTTATCGCTTTATGGTCTAATAAAGTGATTCGAAAAAATAGAAGCTGCAAATTCCGCGATTTAATCAGAATTTTCAATTCACCATGCCCTTAAAAAACTTGAATAAAATTTCTTTCTCCCTTCCCTCAGCGAACCCCCGTCCAAGATGTTTCTCAAATTCGATACCTGGTCTGAAAATTATTAAAAGAAGAAGAATTTGTGGATTAGGATCTCGTCGCAAGTGTCCGACTTTCATGGCACAATAAGACACTGAAATTTGAAGCGTTAGGGGGAAATTTGCACACCAAGCAATCCAGATTTGCAAACAATATTCCGGGAGAATGATCACCCAGGCAATTTCAGGTGAGTGACTAACTATAAGTGGAATGAATGAGTAAGTGCGTTGGTGAGTGACCAAGACAGCCATAGTATGTGAGATCATTGTTGTTTGCATTGTACACAACTTCCTCTTGCCTGGGTTGCCTGGGCATTGTCTCGTCCCATACAATACACGATGGGAGTCAAGTTAGGCAGGCGTACCGGATGCGCTCAAAAACTCCCTCCAAGGTAAAAGAATGAAAGATCCACTACCCTTTGTGGTCGTGACTCGTCTATATCTATGCACCTACCGCAACGACCAGGACACCCCGTCTCTACGCAGTGTATCACTCCAGCCATTGTAGAAGGGCGGTTATTCTTCGCCCTGGACGACATCAGGTACGATACAAACTACCGGGACAGCGAGGACACAGATGAGGTATAAAGTAGAAATAAGAACTCGTTTCTCATTTGGAAATGTCGAGTCGAACTTGGACTGTCCCTTTCCGGTTCAAGCTCATATCAGGATCTGATGCTGAAGATCACAAAATGTGTTTGCGCGATCAGTTCGGTATTTTCTTCTCCGGAATCTTTGAAATATCCCCTAGGATGGTAAGCTTCAGTGCATTGTAGGTACGTTCTCTCTTGTACAGGTGCTGAGTCGGAAATAGGTACGGGATTGAACTCTGTAAGAAAAACGTAGAGTTGGAATAGCACAATGCGGAAGCTGATCGTAACCGTGAAAATGACTATTACGAGGGGCTTCAAAGTGTCGTAGAATTCCGGGATCATGAATCTGACTAGCAGAATCCCATGTGAATCCCCCAGTCGCCGATAGTCTCGAGTTCTTTCTGTTTACGATTTGCACAAGTAGAACAGACCAGGGAGTACCGGGAAATATAGTGAGAGCTGGGAAAGAAAATTGCGTCGAATTTGTACGGGGGAATGGATTTTCAACAAGGTATTTGTTTCGCGAATAACTCTGCGGTAGATCTCCATTCGTGGTGAACGCAAGTTTGCGAAAGTCACATTCGATTATACTAACACCGGTTGCAATAATTTTCAGTACTAACGGCCTATTGTTATCGCGATAAATTACTCGCGAACACGAAGTAAGAGGAAACTTTAACAATGATGCAATGGAGTAGCGTATACGTGGTTCGCGTCGTTTTCAAAGTTAATATTCACTTCCTGTTTTAATAACGCGATCATAACGCCAGTCCGCTTCTACAACTCAATATGAATCTGAGGTAACTTCGTTAAAAACTATTGTACGAAGCACGTTAAGCTTCATCCGAGACGTATACCCGTGCAGACGTGTATATCAATTGAACAGTACGTGGAACAACGAGATTCGAAATTTCACTATACTACAATCTCTTTTGTTATTTCAATTTCGTTCGGTTTATTAGATAAGAAACGGTATGCTTTCGGTATTACCCCTATCAGCCCACAATAATATCTTAAAGTGAAGATATACTATCAGTAATTTAATCACAATCAAATTAATCACAGACTGACGTCCATATCTGGAATCTGCGACATGATATTCAGTGCAATGATCAGTTTTACGATTTCCTACAGAAAAAAAAAAGAAACAGTTTCACTTACTAATTTATCGCTAACCCTGCAGTATGACAGAATATTTTGTGATTGGAAAACATTTCCAAGTTGTAAATTTTATCGATAATCACGTTACTCCTTCCCCCTTGTTATCTTCGACGATACAGCCGTTCAATTCTGTTAAACGCCTATGATTTCTAGAGTTCATGATCAAGTTAGCGGCACACCGATAATTTGGCAGATTGCGTTACTGTCATCAGCCAGACAGTAGAGCACAAGGAAATAGGTGAGTCAACTTGTCGAGGTGAATCCTCAAGACACCTGGTATGCCAGAAAATTTAATGATTTCCTCTGTGTTATAAAATGTAATAGAATTATCAACGTGGTCGAAGGAATTACGCTCCTAATTCACATCTTTGTGGTTAAAGAAGGGAGATTTCCTGGCCAACAATTTACAACGAACAAAGAGTATAATTTCGCTGGTCTCTGTGATTATTTGGATTATCATTTCTTCACAAAGCCTTAATTTGCTGAGCTGGTTTCAACTCTGAAGTTAAACGCCGAGTGATTTGAACCTTCACCCCCGCGTTCCATTCATATACAATATACAGACGTCTTTGTCGCTTCATGCGGATTTGAATGTGGATGTGAATGTAGGGACGTTGTCAAAATGCAGACTAGTTATTTCACCCCCGTTAATTTAATTAACAAAATTAGCAATGTTAAACTGAAAATTGCTTAATACTAGTCTGGCTAAATGGACGTAGGGGCCGTGATCAACAGGGGAGAAAGCTCCCTACGTCGTCCTACCAGGATCGTTTACAGTCACGACACCAAACCTCTATGAGATTTTTGTGCAATACCGAAGATACAGGTGATATCACAAGCTTATTTCTCTCTCTGGTTATTTCGACTCTTTAATATCGGCATACAATATGCTTTCCAACACGATACGTACCTACAACTTCTCGCAAGTAACTTCTGACAAGTTTCAAGCCCGCAGAAGTTAAAGACTGAAATTTACTCGAAATGCGGTTCACTGCAGACTCACACGCAGCGATATATCCAGCAAGAGGGTAGGCGCACTCGATATAGCTCCCTCGGTTCACGCGTACACAAAATCCCGCAGCCAACTCACCCTTCCGCGTGAATGTTGGACAAATTGCAAACACGATCTGCACCGCAAAGATACGAGCTGGGCGCGTGTCTCGCGATGAGTTGTGGTCCATTTTTACGTGTGCAGAAATTTTATTCAGTTATTCCCCACCGAAAATAAGGATTTAGTCCTGTACTCGAACCGCTAAAAGCTTACTTGGTGTAGCCGTGTAAATTTATTTCTCTACCTCTTTTGAATTTTCGACTCCAGTACTCATTCGCGAAAAGCAGCCGCTAAATTTAGCACCTCTCATCGCGCAATGTGCATATAGTCCGCTACTCGAATTTTTTATTTTTTTTTATTTTTACATTTTTGCACTCACTGCGGAATTCGCTTTTTTCTCTCGCACGACTCGTTATGAAATCCTTAGCCGAGCAGGTGTGGGTGGGCTGTTTCATCTCGGTCAATTAATTAATAAAATTAGCCGTGTTAATTAGCAAATTACTCGATTCAAGCTTAATTCCAGTCCAAAGGAGTAAGGACCGCCTCGGCCATAGTTCACTGCTTCTAAGTTCTTCCTTGATATAAATTCTCTCTCAGCTTCAACTCTTTCAAAGCTTCAATTATCCACAAATTCAAGCTCAGCCAAGTGAAATATTCGAAGAATCGCCATAGCACGAGGTATAGGTACTTCAATTCGCGAGTATAGAAAAAGATTTGGCGAAATATATTTGTCGAAAAAATTAAATGCCAAACATATTCTTTGCTCACGTAGGTAAACGCAAGACACTGAATCCATACGAGCCTAAATAAAGTGAGGATTTTGTTAATCAATTCTGTATATTCATCGATCAGATTTAATGAATCTACGTGACATACGGATAATGGAAACACGTGAAGGATAAGATTGACAAAGAGAAAGGTGTCGATACATATCGGCCAATGACATACGTCAAATTTTTTCACCATTACATCACGCGTTTTGACAGTACTCGTTAGTTGAAATCTGAAAGGTCCTGATAGCGGGCGAAATTTTTTTTCACAAGGCAAGCTGGGTAGCTATGTATATATATATACTATGTATAATGTATATATATACTCAACGATGGGAAGAACGGTGTTAATATAAATCGGAGAACTCTGAGAGGCAAGGTATGTATACTTTCTTTCCTTGGAGGATTAGCACTTTCCTTAATTCAGGAAATTGTAATAACCTTGCGCAGACTCTTCAGAGAAAATTTCTTTCCCATGCAGCGAGGTAGAAGAGCTGGTAACAAATAATGTATGTAACCTACAGCAACTAATGAGACCGATATTACAAATTACATGTTTTTTATTTTTTCGTACCTGCACCACTCGTTCGCTAACGATATTGAATATACTTTAATCGGCTCGGAAAGTTGCAGGTTACATAACATGTTAATCTTCGATTACCTTCGCACAATGCTACGCTTTTCGAAAAGCTTGCCGAGTATTAACTCTAATTAGAAATTGCAATGACTCCGAAGTGAAACCGTTCGATGAATAGGGTAATAAAATCCTTGGGGATATGTAGTTGAGACCATTTATCACAACTCGGAGTGTATACAAGGATAAAAAATATAAAAATCATTGATGAGATGTTCGAGTTCTGTAAATGACAACAATTAGAAACAAATCCAAAAGAAAAGAAACTAACTTTCCTTCAGGGAGGAAACAATCGTTTCCTGGTTATTGTCTTATCTTTTCTCGAATCTCCGGGGTAAGTGGTTTCCGGCAAGGTTCGAAGATTCTTTCGACATCAGTTTCTGGTACGGACAGGAAAGCGTTGAAAATATTTCATTGTGCAAATGCGTAACAATTATGTATTGTGTCTCGTAAAAGGTCGTCCTTAAATTTGTCAGAGAGTTGAGCTGACGAAGGTAAGACATTTTTTCCCTTTTCATAAATTATCTCGTCACAAGCGAGTAGCGAGGCCAACCATTCTCCCCTATATTCTGTAACTTTGAATCCGTTTGGATCGAAGACGTTTTCCGCATGGCTTGGACAATAAAGCCTCGGTACTTAT
The DNA here is from genome assembly GCA_944452935.1 of Rhogogaster chlorosoma. NCBI lineage: Eukaryota > Metazoa > Arthropoda > Insecta > Hymenoptera > Tenthredinidae > Rhogogaster > Rhogogaster chlorosoma. Next base: position 30,130,779 of record OX101797.1, read on the forward strand.
ACAAATTTGTTCAATAGGAAACGATTTGCTTTCAAAGAGCTGCCAGTACTAGCATAGATGGCCCAGTCCTGCCTGGTCTGACATAGCGTTGGCGCTACTACTTAGACCTTGAATTTTCATTATTAGTATATCGACAGTGAGGTATGACCAAGCTTCCCGGCTGGTCTTCTGCATTCTGATAAAACATGATTACTGCCTAATTGTTGAGCTGATAAAAGGCTGATAAAATACGAAGAAAAAATAGCGATAAAGGAAAGAAACGGAGGCCAAGGTAAAGAAACAACTCGTTAAGAAACATGGCCGGTGAGAGAGCGAAGATTAACTTGAAATTGCAGAAGTGAAGCTGAAAAAGTCGTTGAAGGGAAGTTAATTGATTTATATCGTTAACGCGATTAAAACAACCTGCGCCTTGAACCGGCGAATGAAATTATTCTTCAGCCTCTTAGGTATACCTAAGCCGGATCTTTTTAGCCGGCCATTTTATAAGGATTTCATTTTAACGACTGGCTAACTGTAATTAGCTGAACGACGTTTAACGCCGAAAATCAACACACGTGAGAATCACGTCCGCGTAAAAGCGCCTATCTCGAGGTTAGACCGTTAACTAACCCTCTTCTGGACCCTGAGCACCATTGTTGTGGTGTAGATGCTCGCTAAAACAGTTTATCCTCTGTTCAGGGCGGCACCTGTTAAGCTAAAAGCTCTGCAAGCTGCGGACACCTCGTTTGCAACGCTCACTCTCAGCGTAAACAGCTCTTACGAACTCCGGCGTGCCCCTGGCGTGCCACGCTTAGTATATTAACATCTAGTATATTAATATTCTGGCTAGTGTCTTAGACACGACAGGAGACTATCGTCGGAAATCCCTGCGAAGCCCGCTTTCCCCAGGAGTTTCACCCCCGGTGGTGCGCGGGCGTTACGTAACGCCCTAGGCTCGGACGAGCGAGAGTTAAAGTTCAGGAATTCTCGTTTTTCGACAATTTAAACTCCCATAGTATACAATTTAAGTCACGCTTAACTACTCTTGATAAAAGTTATACCCCGGCAAGTTTGAGCCCGTGGTGCTTGGTAAACAGACGACCACATGGAACGGGGGTTGGGAAATTCGGGAGGGCGAACCCTCGCGGATGCATGGACAGCGTTAATTAGCGGTGTTCGTATTCGTGACAAATGTCGCGTTACAAATGGAAAAGCTATATATAATGAAGAAGCATTAGCGAGATTGGGGACAAAGGGTAGCGTATTTTATTTCCCAAAAAAATCAACGTTCTTTTACCTCTCTAGACCCTCTGCGCAGATGTATTCAAACCCGATTTTTTTACCACTAGTAGCAGCGATAAAAATTGAAGAAAAAAAAATTCAAAAATTCAAAGAGCGATAGCCAGAAATTTGAGTTTGAAGAAGTATGATTTTCACAGGAACTTTGAAGTCAAAGGTTCAATCTTCAAATTCAGCAATGCTTTTTTCGTCATTCATCGCCACCCCTATACATATATAACTAGATATATTGTGATGTAGGGATGCTCGACCTATAAATGGTCGAACGCTGATTATACATCAGGTTGAATGCCTCCTGTGTAGAATTACCTTCGACCAAGGTATTGCAAACATACCCGGTAACATTTAAAGCAAAGAGCAACATCGTTACGGGAGACGACAGTGATTAATCCCGCAGTAGATACGCCCGCAAAATTGATCAACGTGAAGAATAAAAGACTGGTCCTAATCTTTTCCGACAGGTTAACCATTCAGGGTAATTTCAATAATAGCGCTAATTCTCTACACTGGAAATTGAGAAAATCGTTACCCATGTATGGGGTGAATAAATTAGTCATTAATTTTTTTTCAGAATATTATTTTTAAACTTCTTGCGTTTCTTCAATGATGCGCTGTAATTTCGGTGAGCAAAAAAAAGAACCCTCATACGACGAAGTTTCAGTTAAATGTGGCCTTCTCTTTCTCCTCGGAATAAAGAAGAAAAAAAAAGAAAGGGGAGAAAAATCCTCTACCAGTACTTAGGAGGTTCTGGGAGCAAGAGAAACGTGACGCTATTAACGTCACTCGGAATAACACGTAAAAGTATGAGAAATGTTTCTAATGCATGAAAGTTTCGTTTTGTTTTCTTATTTCGTTATTTTTATTTTTATTTTTTCATTTTTTCGTTTTTTTTTCTCTCTCACAGACGGAAACCAAAGCATGCTGGATCTCAACGACTTCGTGAGTCTCTCTTTAAACTCCCCTCGAGTCTTAAATCTCGTCTCATCTCTCACTCACGCCAGGACACGAAACAAGCTATAAATATTACACTAGCCTGCGCGTAGCTGTAGTAGGTTCTCCAACCCCTTACATTCGGGGCTCCGTTTGATTAATTCTCGTTAGGCCTTTGAGCCGCATCCCCAAGACGCGAGCCGATCCAAGCTAAACCGTTTACCCAGAATTAGGTCGGGTTAGGCATGTATCTAAGTACATGATACATATACACACGTAGGTATCCGTCTTTAAATACATATGCCGTGTATATAACACGTACACACATACTACATAGCCATTGAGTATCACGCGTTCCTTTCATCGCGGTGTTCCGACTGTGAATATTGGTTTCCAATAACGTTAGCTATTTTCTTCGTTAATTTCAAGTACACGCTTCAAGCTTCTGGAAGATTGGAAATTCCGTGTACGATACTTGATCTATATTTCATACCAGGTAACTTCGGAAAATATTACCAAGATCGAACTACGCTATAACGCCTGTTCACCAGCGATAGGTCAGACTGGGTTATGCGGTAAGTATCTACGTATACATACCGTACTTTACAACTTTAGTATTTGAGTTTTGCCGCTATCAGGAGCGCCTCGAACCCCCTGCAGAAATCATTACCTCACGCTAAACGTCTCTACTCTAAAATCTCGCGCTTGATATGGATAATGTATGTACCTATATGTATTTTTGTACGTGATATCTCACGTGTGAAACCCTTTTCCGTCAAATATATCGATAAGAATTTTACTATTTATTTATTCAACTGGATCAAGGACAAAGGGTGGGGTCCTTCGCGTCGCTTACAGCTAGGGAAATATTGTTAAACCCAAGACTTGAAGACAAACAAGTTTTTATATTCAAATCTAAACGCTGTATCGTTCTGGCTCTATTTCACCGTGAAATTCTTCACGTTCAGTCCGTCACATAATATCGGCTGAGATTTGTTTGACGGTAGTGGCTTTTTTTTTTTACTTTTTCGTCTCGTCTCCGTTCTGCGAGCTCGAACTTTTCATCATTTTGAAAAACTGTTCTATTGCCAGACAGACGGCGTCGTATATTTCAATGATTTTGCAATTTGGTTCTCCGAACGACTTAGGGGTAGCGTCGCGAGCTTGGGATATTCTTGCTCGTTCGTAATGCCCATTTAATGCTATGAATAGGAGGGAAACAACATTGAGAGTCTCATTGGATCATTAAATTATTTCCACCAGCCGACCTTGCGTTGCTACTGAATATTTGACACGAATTGCGGGATTTCGTGACAACTTCCTATCGCTTGTTTACGTGTCAACCCCGCAACGCAGATTGCCTGAATTCAATATTGTGTTTTACCCTGCCAGGCGAAAGCACACTACTATAATACCTGCAGATTACAACAATAGTGCATTACCAATCGCATCGGTTGCATATATCCTGATCAGACTATAGCCGATAATTAACCTGCTTCATAAAACTCGGAATACGTGGCTGCGACGAGGCTGTACAGTTTGCTAATTCTCAATTGTTATTATGCAAAATTTTCGTCTGCACAAAATCGGAAAAAAGAATAAAACAACGAAGCTTTGGGAATCAATTGACAAACAGAAAATCGTAATTGCCCTTGCTTCAACCCTTGGGGGATAAAAACATTTCAATAGTTCGTCACGCGGAGCCCAGAGGTTTATTTTTCCATAGCTGCCCTCAAAGTTTGCATTTAGTTTTCTGTGTGAAGTAGAATCGATATATGCAAGTCCGATGCACCTGCACTCCTGAAATGCACAGATTTAGTACTTCTTTTTTCCCCAACCTTGTGTGACACAACAAACTCCGTAGAGCTTAGTTTTTAATTAATTTCTCTGCAATGTCGAAACGGAAATTAGTTTTAATTTTCTGCTCGTTATTTTCCTGTAATTGTTACGCTTCCCCTATATTCCTGGTGTTTCGACTAATTTCTGTTTTATTGCTCGTCGTCGTCAGCTGTTTGTTGCAACACGTAAATCACTCACGTAATTTCGAAGACCTGCAAATGGGGAAATTACATTTTTCTCTTTCTCTTCTTTTTTTTAACGCCTTATGTAACCCAAGATCCATCGCGTAATGAACTTTCACTCTTTAAAACGAGGCGGAAGAGGGTTTCGCCAAAATGGTCATGTAGTAAATGTCGCTGTAAAACTACAATAAATTAATTCCTTTAGGACGACGATTTACGTAGTTTCCAGTCCGCTTTACAGATGAGTTTGCGGATTAAACTTGGCCAACTATGATAGGAACTTGTGATTCGGTTGCGATTCTGAGACGAAAAAAAGAAGGGACGAATGCAGAATTGCAATATAGCGGGGAAATAACTCGGAAGGAAGTTGCCCCCAAGGCATTATTGCTTGCTCTTTGTGATAACTTTTCGAGAAGTTGGAAAGATTTTCTTATCGGCAAAACCAACTGGCTGCGAAGTTTGCTGATTTTGAATAATGGTTTTACGTAGGATGTGAGATGTGGTAAAAAATCAGCGACCATTTCCCACCGTCCATCGCCCGCCTGCCCGCCTGCCCGCGAATACGAGCAAAGCTTGTTCAATCAGGGTTAAATTGAAAAACAACAGATTAAACGTGGGGCGATTAACCCTACAGCTCAGAAACACGAAACCGTCGTCTCTCCTGGCTGCAGGGTGCCCGACGAGCCGTTTGTTAAACAAACGAAGGCTCCAGGCCAATTTTGTTCAACCATGAAATATTGCCACGGTGTTCGCTAAAGCGTACAGAGTTATAGTCGTCGTTAAGATATATGTACACAGGATCGTTACAGTAGTACGACGAAGAGTTCGAGTCGACGAACCCCACGGGGTTCTTAAAGACACACAACGCTACCTTGTGCCTATAATAATCAGCAATAAAACTGGCCCTATAGGGCGACGCCGGAGTACGTAGACTGGAATTACAAGGATTTGGCTCACATCGTCCATAAAATTGGCATCTATTACATTTCCCGTTTCCCGTATGCTTCAACTAGCCAAGGCATAGTAATAACCGAAGTATAAAGAAGTTGAAAAATTTATCCCTACAGGATATAGGTTCGTCATGTTATTCATGCGTTGCATCTCCATTCAGACGAATAGCGAATTTCTAGCATAAGCTGGGTAATCTCTACTTCTATTCAATACCGAAGAGCCTGGAAATGTAGAACGCGTATTTAGTATCTGCAGGGGATTTGGCTAGTTGACATTCGTGAAAACGTAATTTCATTCTATCAGCAGAAAAAGGGAAACATTTATCTGAATTACCATTCTAGGGCCTACCATGCCTGCCTACTCTCTTCGTTTGAGGCCGTAGAGTTGAAGAGTCTCATTTTATAGCTACATTCATAGAAAGCGAGGTCCTCGTACGTACGATGAATGCAATTCAAAAAGCTTTTGGGATTAAACGAAGAAAAAAAAAAAAACCCGGATGAAATACCCTGTGCGATTCTTTTCAAGATATAATAAATTCATGGAAGAGAGGGTTGAAAAAGTGAGCCTCGCACGAGCATCTACCATGTTATGTATAGAATACAGATGACCTGTTTTTTAGGCGCCAAAGTGCTAAATTTCGAGACCTCAGAAGAATGTGTTACTCGGACACTTTCTAACACGTTTCAGATGCTGGGGTAACTTTCGGATCAACCTACAACGGTTTTCCTCGAGAAGAAGCTGGATATTTTCTAGCATTTTGAGTAGCAGTACCAGAAGCCAATAAAAATTGAGCCAAGTTTTTAAATCAAATTGCAAGACACTTGACTTTTCATTCTTCAGATACCGAAAGTCATGCAGATGGCAGATTAGCTTGAACTTTTTGAGATTGTATGGGAGCACTGTCTCACATATCACTAACCCCTATCGTAAGTAGATCTAAATGGATATTGAAAAAAAAGACCCTGCTATCTAACGTCAGTCTACGAAGTCACGAAGATTACGATAAACGAACTGATTCGATCATAGAACGAAGTGATGTAAGATTATGACGTTGTAAATGTAAAAGGTACTTGTTCATTTGCAACATTAATAGATATGCGACGGCATATTAGCCTTATATCAATTATCAAAATCGAATCGAGGCAGTAGGGACCTAGATAAATATTTGAATTATACTCATACCGTGAGATGCTTATCTCATAGATTAAAACTCTAATCAAGTGAAATAGGGAATTCTGTCAGATCAGAGCTGTTTCTTCTGCTCACAGAACAATACGTGCAAACGATGGTGTCGTACAATCTGTTAGAGTGTCTCTTCTTGACATTTTTACTCAGCAAACAATTTTCTACGAGCTATGCTCAGCTGGAAAATACTTCTCAAACGGAAGTGACCATTCTCCAGGGACCACTACAAGGCAGAATCGTGACAACCAATAAAAGTCGGAATATTTCGGCGTTTATGGGAATCCCTTACGCGCAACCACCGATTGGAGATCTCAGGTTTGCAATACTACCACAAATACATTTAAGACCCTTGAATCCCATGTCGTTTTATCCACTTATTGAGGTTGTCGATCAACTCACAGTTTCCAGGTAATAGATAAAAAAAATGATGACCAAGTTAACAATTTTGTATTTTCGAAACGTATTGTATATATACGTAGGTATATTCATTTGATTTTCTCCATTTTTTATTCAACGAAGTACACTTTAAGAACAGTACACACATTTTTTCTTCAACTAGGTATAATATGAAAATAAATTGTTGAGGTGTCTTGGCATACGAATTTATTTACCTGCAGTCTTTCGCGGCGCACGATCAATCTCAGCGCTGCACTGGCTGCTGGAAAAATTGAAGGGTATATCACTGTAAAATATCGAGCGCTATTCGCAAATTTTTTAAACAATTGTTCGTCATTTGAAAAAATGTTGATTTTTTGTCCAAAACTTCTACCTTCTTTCATTGTCTTTACATATAACACCGAATATCCAAGGCTACTTTAAAAAGCTTGCCCTAGGTGGCAGAAACCTATGCTACGCCATTGTTCACTAGAGCGAAAAATGTCCACGTAATCGTATGAATTTTCCTGAATTTTAATCGACTACATTTTTCTATATTATAGATTCGCAAATCCTGTGAAAGCAGATGGTTGGAACGAAACTCGAAATGCTACCGCCGATGCCAACATGTGTCCTCAAATCTCAAATGGCGTAGTTGTCGGGGATGAGGACTGCTTGTATCTCAACGTCTACACACCACGAGTAATCATGTTTTTCGTCCCAACAAATAGTATACTTTCAAAGCAAGATCCTATGAGATCCTATAGATCCTATAGGATCTTGCTAGGCTAACTAAAATGCTTTACTTGAACTTCAAGTGCAAAGGAAACATAGCCGCGTATGTTAACATCCATTGACTTCATTAAGCATTCTATACGTGCAGCTCCCAGAGTCCACAAATTCGTCCTTACTTCCGACAATGGTATATATTCATGGTGGAGGACTTACTACGGGGAGCGGTCTGTACTGGCAATACGGTCCGGGATACATCCTCGACAAAGACGTGGTTCTCGTCATGATAAACTATCGCCTAGGGTCGATGGGATTTCTAAGTACCGGAGACGAGGTCGCGCCTGGAAATTGGGGCCTGAAGGACCAGGTCCTGGCCTTGCAATGGGTCCAGGATAATATCGAGTACTTTGGCGGTGATCCTGATCAAGTTACAGCGTTTGGAGAAAGTGCAGGGGCAGCTGCCGTTGATCTTTTAACGTTATCGAATGCAACGATTGGTAAGAAAAAGCCTATTTCTAATTCGGGTCGAGTGGATCCTATGAATAATATTTCTAAATCGAAAGACATGGCGTGATATCTTCGGGAAATCTTAGATAATTGCATCTTCCCATCAACAGGACTCTTTCACAAATGTATAACGCAGAGTGGATCGGGCCTTTTGTCGCAGTTCTATCGACCGAAGGCCTCTGCACTAAATAATGCCTTCGAACTTGGAAATTATTTCGAATGTTCCAACGACACGTCGGATTCTCTGATCAGTTGCCTACGAACAATCAACTTCGAGAACATTACATTGAACTCTCAGTCAGGTGACTGGGGCCCTACTGATGAGCCAGATATCGAAGGTGCCATCCTCACAGATAGCCCTACGAATCTGTTCGCTGCTGGAGAAGTTCGTGATATACCTCAAATTTCTGGTATCGTTCGAGACGAAGGAGCTTCGTTCACTACAGGTAATTAGTACATCATCCTAATCGAACGCAATTAATCTAGTGACTATTTCTCCCATCTCAGTGGACCCTTTACAAAAGCATACATCTTCTCCGATCAAGCTACTGAAACACTGCAGTCATTATGAATCGTATCATTAATTAACCTGGCCACTTCTTCCAATCCTAATTTCTTCGTTTTTTAACATCAGGGTTCTACGATGACGTGGAAACTTTTCTTGAGTTCTTAGAAAACTTTGACACAGCCTTGTCCAGCCTGTTGGGCTGGTCGGATCAATCTGATTCCGGGGCTGCTTGGGTCGCGGCTGTAAAGTCTTATTACTTTAACAACGATCTGACGCAAAACAGAAGCTTGGTGAGTCACGAAAATGTTTGTATTGCCAATCAATGTTCAAATACAAATCTTTAACGATCTGCTTTTCTGACAGCTACTTGCAAACCTCACACTTCTCTACACTGATCGCTGGTTCAATTATCCGGCTTACAACGCGCGTCAGCAGCGGCTTGCTCTAGGAATAAATCCACAGTATGCTTATACCTTTAATTACCGGGGTACCTTCAGCTATAGTTACACCTACGCTGGATCAACGACGAACTATGGCGTGGTACACGCTGATGACCTTATATATCTCTTTCCACATGGTTATTTGTTCGAAGATCTTAACGAAACCATGAGCGAAGCGGATCTTCAGATAGTGGACACCATGGTGCAGTTATGGACATCTTTTGCAATCAATGGGTGAGCTAGCTCGTATTTTTATCGCAGTTTATTTACCAATAGGGTGCTGATTGGAAATATATAAACAACTGGCATTTCAGAACCCCCACAACTCTGGATGGTACCGTTTGGGAACCGTACACGATTGCAGAAGAATACTATCTTCGAATAGGAAATGAATCCGATGTCACGCCCGAGCTTCAATATTCCATATTCGAAGAGCGTATGCAGTTTTGGGCTCGCGTAGAAGCCTCCACAGAATCTGACGACTCGGTCTCTTCTCAGCCGGAAGTGACCATTCTTCAAGGGTCAATACGAGGCAGAATCGTGACAACTAATAAAAGTCGGAATATTTCAGCTTTCATAGGCATCCCTTACGCGCAACCACCGATTGGAAGTCTCAGGTTAGCAATACGAGTAGCGATATAGCAATCGTGTTTTTTCAAAAAGTGTATTTGCGTTTTTCCTTTGTTCTTGGTGCATCGAAGTGCTTTCAGCTTGTTTATGTGCCATAATTAATAGTCTTGGCACGTATCGAGAAATTACAATAAACTAGCAAAAACAATTTGTGTTACGAATCAGGCGATACATGTGAGCTTCAACCATGGACCGAAGCATGGGCCAATATTGCAGCTCATACGATCGGGCAATTAATACTATTCCGATCCGGTCATTATTGATTAATGATGTAATTATTATTGTATTGATTGCAATAGTATAATTATTTTCAAAATATCATTCTCAACTTCAATTTCTTCTTATCATCATATTACGTTTGAATCATAGAAACGTTGCTCAGCAGAAACTGTACAACGAACTGATTACCCTTGGAAGTGTTGCATCATCATTAATGTGTTTCGTGTGCTCGCATCGTCGATTGCCATATGAACTAGTCGTAGACCGTGTCGGTGTATCAGATTCCAATCTCCAGGTATAACGATTCCGTCGAAGATAACGGCAGATCAAATTTCGATTTGAGACAGCCTTTAATTACGTGTATCTAATACGGATAACGTTACATTCTTGTGTTGCCCGATACTGACCCTTTCTGTGCCAGTGGCGTAGCGTGGGAGGAGCAGAAGGGCGCCCACCCCAGGCAGCAAATTTCGAAAAAAATTGTCAAATTTTTATTTGAGTTTTTCACCTGATGGCAGAAACTTATGCTATGCCACTGTTCTCTAGAGCGGAAAATGTTCACGGAATCGTACGAATTTTCCTGACCGTTCCACCACTCATTTCTGTATTATAGATTCGCAAGTCCCGTAAAGGCAGATGGTTGGAACGAGACTCGAAATGCTACCGCCGATGCCAACATGTGTCCCCAAATCTCAAATGGCGTAGTTGTCGGGGATGAGGACTGCTTGTATCTCAACGTGTACACACCACGGGTAATCATGTTTTTCGTCCCAACAAATAGCATACTTTCAAAGCAAGATCCTATGAGATCCTATAGATCCTATAGGATCTTGCTAGGCTAACTAAAATGCTTTACTTGAACTTCAAGTGCAAAGGAAACATAGCCTCGTATGTTAACATCCATTGACTTCATTACGCATTCTATACGTGCAGCTCCCAGAGTCCACAAACTCGTCCTTACTTCCGACAATGGTATATATTCATGGTGGAGGATTTGTCATGGGGAGCGGTCTGTACTGGCAATACGGTCCGGAATACATCCTCGACAAAGACGTGGTTCTCGTTATGATAAACTATCGCCTAGGATCGATAGGATTTCTAAGTACCGGAGACGAGGTCGCGCCTGGAAATTGGGGCCTGAAGGACCAGGTCCTGGCCTTGCAATGGGTCCAGGATAATATTGAGTACTTTGGCGGTGATCCTAATCAAGTTACAGCGTTTGGACAAAGTGCAGGGGCAGCTGCCGTTGATCTTTTAACGTTATCGAATGCAACGATTGGTAAGAAAAAGCCTATTCCTAATTCGTGTCCAGTGGATCCTATGAATAGTATTTCTAAATCGGAGCACATGGCATGATCCCGTGTGGAAATTGCCCCGCCATTCCTACTTTGAATGTAGGCTGAGACTAGGCCCTACATAGATTGGCCTAGATAGGAAACCTATCTTGGCCCTCGCAGGGGCCCAGCTTATTTTTTCCCTCAAAAAATTTTTCCAAATCCCAGAAATAGATTTTTACAAAGCATGTGTGCTCACGCAAAGATTTATGTTGTCAAGATGTCAAACGCTGAAGAAAGCTTTTTTGATATTAACACCATCATATTTGAAAGAGTTCAAATGATTATTATTAGATTATTATTATTATTATTATTATTATTATTATTATTATTATTATTATTATTATTATTATTATTATTATTATTATTAGATTATTAGATTATTTCTTTCATTACTATGCGAGGATGAATACTCAAACTCGCTACGAGCTGCAAACGCAAACTGTCAATTCGCGTTCAGCTGAACTTGAGTGAAATTCGGAGTAGGCGTTGCTCCTGTTAGTCATTTTTTATGTGATAAAATTCGGGAGTTAGCTCAGTGCTTGGTGAATATTTATTAGCAATGGATACAATCAACCTGAATCGAAAAAGATGTCGAAAATACCGAAAAAACCGAAAAATTATGAAAACACTGAATGTATCGTCCGATTCGGATGATACGTCCTTCGCAAATTGGGAAGGTAAGCATATAATTCATATTTTATGGGTTATCTACAACTACATACTGTATACTTGATTTTTTTTTATATTCATAGGTATTTTCAGTTATTAAATTGAATAAAAATTGAAAATATTATAGCGATTTACTATACAATGAAACTCGTTAGAAAAAAAATTACGTAGTTTACCTCTTGTGTGGTATGAATTGCGGATTGAGATTGACAATTCTTGAAAAAATTAATACATTTCATTATAATTGCCAAGGCAACGAACAAAGTGAAGAAGAAGAAGATAAAGAAGAAGAAGAAGAAGAAGAAGATTTTATGAATGAAGTGTACAGTGATGATGTAGATTCAAGAGATAGTCACTCTGAACTAAGTAGAAGCGAAGAAGAAGAAGAGGATTCAGAAGAAGGTGATTTAGGTGATGAATTGAACCAAATCGAGCCTCCGGAAATATCGAAATTAAACGAATGGGCAAAAAAGAAAAAAATAAAGCTCGACGCTTTGGACATGCTGTTAGAAATTCTCAGAGATAGATTATTGCCATCATTACCAAAGTGTGGTAAAATATTTCTTAAAATGACCAGAGCTAATTATAATACCGTTAAAATGGCAGATTCAAAAGCAAAAATGTGTGAATATGTATATTTTGGAATCACGAATGCACTCAAAAATTGTGTGAATATTGATTTGCACGAAGATGACATAATGGTTTCAGCTTCTACTTTTCATCCTTTCTTTTCAGTTCTGTTTATCTCTTTTCCCTTTCTGTACTTTTATATATATTTAAGAAATAAATATTCTAAAACGTATGCTCTGCATTCACTATATCATTGATTTCGAAACATTTAAGTTCATTTGGAAAATTTATGAATATGAAGCATTCTTCGTCAACTGGGCCACTTTGTTTTTCAACCTCTCCAATTTCTATCAAAAACACACTTTCGATTTCGATACAAATTTTACAGGACGTCTGTCATCGGGTAAAGAGTCTGCAAAAAAAATTTCAGACTGGCACCTACAATGGTTATATGTAAAATTGGAGAGGTTGAAAAACAAAGTGGTCCAGTTGACGAAGACTGCTTCATATGTAGATTTTGAGTTGGATGTTTCAAGGTTCAAAAGAGGACTCTTAATGGAATTGGCATGGTCCTATGATGGGCCATTCCTTGGCCCCTTGTAGGTAGTCTACCTGGGGCCTGCCTAGATGAGCATGTCGTTTTTACGTTTTTGCCATGTGGGCCCTACACCGTTTGCCTATGTAGGACCTACGCAGAAACGGGGCAAACCACCTACGCCCCTTCTGGGGCCAACTGCAATTTTCCACACGGGATGTCTTTGAAAAATCATAATAATAATAGACAATACTGTGGATCTAGTCAATAGTTGAAATCTTAGACAATTGAATCTTTCCATCAACAGGACTCTTTCACAAATGTATAACGCAAAGTGGATCGAGCATTGCGTCACTGACCCATCAACCCAAGGCGACCGCAGCAAATAATGCCTTCGAACTTGGAAATTATTTCGAATGTTCCAACGACACGTCGGGATCTCTGATCAGCTGCCTACGAACAGTAAATTTCACAAACATTATATTGAACTCTCAGTCAGGTGACTGGGGCCCTACTGATGAGCCAGATATCGAAGGTGCCATCCTCACAGATAGCCCTACGAATCTGTTCGCTGCTGGAGAAGTTCGTGATATGCCTCAAATTTCTGGTGTCGTTCGAGATGAAACAGCATCAACCACCGCAGGTAATTAGTACATCATCCTAATCGAACGCAATTAATTTAGTAACTATTTCTCCCACCTCAGTGCAGCCTTAAGAAACCCATATATTTTCACCAATCAAGCTACTGAAACATTGCAGTCATTATCAATCGTATCATTAATTAGCCTGACCACTTCTTCCAATCCTAATTTCTTCGTTTTCTAACATCAGGGTTCTACGATGATGAGGAAACATTTCTTGAATTCCTAGAAAACTTTGACACAGTCTTGCCCAGCTTGTTCGGCTGGACGGATCAATCTGACTCCGGGGCTGCTTGGGTCGCGGCTGTAAAGTCTTATTACTTTAACGACGATCTGACGCAAAACACAAGCTTGGTGAGTCACGAAAATGTTTGTATTGCCATTCAATGTTCAAATACAAATCTTTAACGATCGACATTTCTGACAGCTACTTGCAAACCTCACACTTCTCTTCGCTGATCGCTCGTTCAATTATCCGGCTTACAACGCGCGTCAGCAGCGACTTGCTCTGGGAATAAATCCACAGTATGCTTATACCTTTAATTACCGGGGTACCTTCAGCTATAGTTACGCCTACACTGGATCAACGACGAACTATGGCGTGGTACACGGTGATGAACTTATATATCTCTTTCCACATGGTTATTTGTTCGAAGATCTTAACAAAACCATGAGCGAAGCGGATCTTCAGATAGTGGACACCATGGTGCAGTTATGGACATCTTTTGCAATCAATGGGTGAGCTAGCTCGTGTTTTGATCGCAGTTTATTTACCAATAGGGCGCTGATTGGAAATATATAAACAAGTGCCATTTCAGAACCCCCACAACTCTGGATGGTACCGTTTGGGAACCGTACACGATTGCAGAAGAATACTATCTTCGAATAGGAAATGAGTCCGATGTCACGCCCGAGCTTCAATATTCCATATTCGAAGAGCGTATGCAGTTTTGGGCTCGCCTCGAAGCATCCATAGAATCGGAGGATTCTAGTGCCATGATTTCTTCTTCGAATTTATTTCTCGTGTTTTTACTTACTTGCTTCGAATTCATTCTGTCAGTAGCAAGAGCCGGCTGGTTGGGATGAGTCGGAGCAGACATAGAAATATCGATGGAAATTGTCGGTCGTCAGGAAATCACGGGACTTTTAACAGGACATGAAAATATATACATTCAATAATTTATACAACTCATTTAAACCTGTAATATGAAGTATAAAGCAGGAGAATTCTACTGTGATGATTGCGACTGGGTTATGGGTATCAAAAGAATAAAATGTAAGGTAAATAAGTGTCTAGATCTCGCAATAATTTCTCCATGTCATTAAACATGAGCACAACGTCACGATACGTCGATATGTTCTTGTACTTCTTCGCAACTGATGATTGAGCTACTCAGCAGTCTTTCAGAAAAATTCCCATAACATACTACCTAATACCGCTAACCGATGACGCCCTACACTTTCGCGTTATATGAAATTTGTATTTGCGGAAGGATCGATTTAAGCTTAACATAAATATGAGCTCTTATAAAATCCTGGTGCCAACAATTCGATATAGATTGTACATACTTGTTTCCCGGATGTTTGAAAAAAAAATATCCCAAAAGCATTAGCTTGAAACCTTGTCACCTCTGCAGCGCGGACATCCCGTTGTGTAATTTCTAGAGCAGGTGGCTGAAAGCAGAGCATCAAAATCGCGTTAAAATTTCATAAGACCCTCATCAGAAAATGACCACTGCCAGCTAGGGCATTCAGAGGCAGTAATCTTGCGACTTGTTAGTGATTCACACCACGTGCATTTCTCGGGAAAGGGCGAGACCGGGACCGGGCCGTGGGCATCCCGCATAGAGAAGAGATGGGGTCCGGAGGTAACGAGATTTTCTGGAGGCTGCCACTTGTGCGTAAGAAAAAAAAACCCATCAGCCCTTCCCACGTACGTGTGTATATTCCTATTATACGTGAAACGGGTCATTGCTAAACATTGCTGGTGGACAACTCGATACTAGAACGACAATGTGTGCATAGGTATAGAAAATTTTAACGGAAGCGAAAGATCAGTCAAGAACGTGATGAGAGGGAAAAGGAGATTTGAGGACTTCCTGGTTACAGGAAAGCTAGAAACAAGTGGAATTAATCAATGCATAACGATTGATGAGTCCCAGGTAGGTAGGTAGGTATATGTACGCTGAATTCCTATTTCCTATTTCACCTTTCAACTTCACCCGTTTTTGTACCCTGTGCTACGTGCTGGTTTGACTAATTGCAATTCTGGCCTGGACGTTTAGTCATAATAATATAAATTTCGCGCTCAGTTGGAATGAGTATTTCAAATAAATAGAAAATTTTCAATAACGCAGTCCTGCATGAAGTCTGGGTCATGGAAAAAAATAACGAATTTTAAGCCAGTGAAAATAACTTTCGATAAAAACTTTGAGGTGGAATATTATGGAATCGGAATTCATTTTGCTAATTTATTATGAAACTTGTTAATTGTGTTAGATTTTGAGTCACTGAGTCGGAATCTATGTTTAAAAAACTTGCGTTAACCCAGACTTTGGAGGCCCATCTATTCAAATATTGAGAGTTAACTGTACAACTTACAAGTTATAATCATAACTTGGACGGTCTCGGTAATGCTGATAAATCGATCCCGTAGACGCGCATCTATCCGTAATTAGGCAATTGATCTCGTTAATTGGGTAAATGTATTTCAACGCTGGAAGTCAAGCTAGCCCCAAAGGCCCAGCGCGCAATTCCCATCCCAATTCGCTAATTCTAATTATGATGTTATTAGAGACCAGCAAAGTCGGAGATCGAGGAGAAAACAGGAGATATTTCGAGTAAGCAAGACATAGATAGAAACAGAGAAACTCGCGTCTGCTTGTCTCCTTCGAATGCAATATCGAGTATAAGACACAAGCGTATCTCAACTGAAAATTCATTCGTAGATCCTGCTCCTTAGTGACCCTGAATAACTATTTTTCGTTCAAAATTGAGCAGAGATGTCGAAGATTCTTGATTGCTTTACAAATTCCCACTGAAATTTTCCTGGAAGAGTAAATTTCCGCTCTCACATACATATAAGCAAGATGGTTTTCTGTTTCATCACTACCACTGCAGAGATGCTGCTATGTGGTGGGTTGATTAAAAGAAAAAACGTGCATTGCGTGAGCATCGAGGAATTTGTTCGAAAAACAGAGAGAAAAAAAAAATTGTACCGGGAGAAATGGAACGATTCGTAACTCTGCGGAACATAAATCGAGGCGCGGTTTCTAGTCGGAGCCAAAACGTAGGCTAAGGCTCTGAAGGATTACATCTGTCTTCTAAAAGCTCAGGTTAGCGTAGCTGACTGGTTGTAGTCCGGTGTAGTTGATGCCCCTTGATGGTATATACCTATACCATACATATGCCAGACCGAATAATAGTGTGATAAGTCGGTACTCTGTAAGTCCTATGAACTAATGAAATGCTAAACGGAATCCATTATTTATATGCCCAGCCGCATCGGTCCTACATCTCGCTGCCTATATACTTGTACATAAATGTATATCTAATGTACTGCACCGTATCGAGTTTATATAGAAATTGAAAATGAAAGAGAAAGACTTGAAAATTTTCTATTGATCTTACATGGAGTTGAAGGAGTTGAAAAATGATTAAACACAGAAATGAAGTCTGTAGGGTGTAAGTTTCGAGTGGAAACAATACTGGACGTATAAATAATGCAGCGTGGAAACTTGGGAAATCATCAAGCTTTGAAAGTTTGACGGATACTCATATTTACCTGGAAACTGGCACACCGTTTTATTTCGAGAGTTTAGGTAAATTTTCAACGTCCGCAGATCTGGAGGAGAAACTGGCTCCTACATAGATGCAAAGTAGAAGATGGGACCGGTACACATCCCTTTAAATTGCAGCCACCAAGCTAGGGCTACTAATGAATGCGTGGACGTGCTTCAGTCCGTGGAAACGGGATTATAATTGGGGCAACATTCATTTGCCCTATTTTCCACCTCGTGGTAAGATTCTTTTCGTTGTTTATTTTCACAGATCTGCGACCGCCGTTAATCAAGAAGAGATTCTCTTAATTAAACAATATTAATTCTATTCCAACATTTTCTGATTGCGAAGTGAATCTTTTATTCAACGCGAGCCCACTGTTTGCTTTCGATTCTTTCATTCCGCGTTTCAATGAACCGAATCTATATGCACGATAGTGTGGAACAAAGTGTATTGGAATAATCGACCTGCACTGTCTACTGTAATTTCGATATTTCTCTCTTGGAACTAAAATTACCGATTGAAAATTTCGAATTCTCCTCTGGCAGCTGCTTTCATCGTGAAATGCCTCCGCAGCCAAGAGTGTAAAGGTCAATGCTCTTAGGATCTGAGTCAACTCTGAAATGAATCCAATTATCGCGAAACCTTCACGTGAATCTGTCAATTTTTACTTCGCTCATTATATTTGACACGTTATTTTACCAAGCATTTTAGAGAAATTTGAAGATGAAATTAGACGTGTTTTATATTACGTATGATGTATACCCATCATCAGAAAATTTCCTGTAAAAATCGGAAGATCACACAGAAAAATCAAAATCACCAAACCATCAAAAATTAGAATTTTCTGCGTTATTATACCGCAACAAAAAAATTCTCGTTGTTTCTATGTTAACACCTCTTTCGCCGGGCTAGTGGTTCATCTTCTTCCGCGCCTTGCAAAAAATTATCGATTTTTCTATCCGTGTTTTTAGGTCTTGGCAAAATTCATACATTTTTCAATTCAAATAACAGACTAAACATCGTATCCTGTATCGGCATTCGTACCGACAGCAAGCAATTACCCCCGTATTTTCTAGCGCTGGTAAAAGAAGCTTTCTTTAAGGGTTGTTGAGCGAGGTAATATTCGTATTCGTCGGTCGATGATGCGAAAATCACATTCGCAGGTGGTAACCAAAATGTTTTAGATTTTTACAGTGGCAGATCCTGCCCGAGTACTCAAAGAAAATCGATACCTTGAAACCAGGATTTCGCAGAAGAAGAATATATCTTCGTTCCATAAAGCCTGCACTGGACATCGAATAGTAGTCGGCTTTACAGAGCTGGTCTTTACAATTCGTCGGTATTATTATTGATTGTGAATTATAGAACACAACGCTTCTTCACCCATTCTTTACTATTTTCTTTTCCGAAAATAGTATATTCTTCTTTCTACTACATATGTATGAATGTCTCATGAGTTCAATATTCTTGCACAAGGAAACATCCATAGAAGTTTCGGCATAATTCATCGCCTGGAGTCCAGATACTCTTCTCGTAAGTATGGTCCAATTGTATAATTCTGATTACTCGAATCGTTTATAATGCATTTGGGATATCCAAAAAAAGTTGCTGATTAAATTTACAAATCGTGTTCAACTCGTAACGTTGATATGATTAATATTGCCTTCAGAAACCCACATTTCCATGACTTGTGCTCTTCCTCGAGATTGTTACGTCCAGTCAGTCACTTCGCGACGTATTTCATTATCCAAGTTGATTAATCACGGATTCTGACTTTTAATAATACAGAACATTGTTGATAAGGGTTTGTCATGATTGTAGGTCAAGGTGTTTCTACATAATTTATTAGGGAGTCGAGACCAACCTAACCCAAGGTCTGAATTATTCCATCACCAGATTGATTAAAGGGATTTGGTTATCCATACAGGTATTCAAATTTATACACATTCAAATAAGGAACTATAGTATTCTCGAATGAAATTATTTTTAATTAAATGGGCAAGGGATGTCTGATTCGAATATTCTGGGACAAAGTAAATGATTTGAAAATCGTGATGCAGGTCTTCACAGTACCACGCTTCAAATTTTTTTTTTTCTTTTAATCTTCTACCTGTTCTATCACTCACAAATGCTTGACCGGGGCTTTCATAGCGAAGCGATCAGGGATGAAAACCTCGTGAGTTGGTTCACCATTCTCAGAAACCCAAACGGTGCCAGATTTCGCTGATCGAATGATCTGCACGATGCCCTGCGCCACGTTATCTACACTGCAGAAAAAAAAAACACGATTGAAATTATGTACTAATTTTTTTTTTTCTAGCTATCCCAGATTTATACTGCAGGTTTGTATATCATAACTCCCAGTGTACATTTTTTTACTCATTGTCAAATAATCAATCACCCAATATCTTTTCCCACTAAAAACCCAATACCTGAATATTTTCTGGATTAAGAGTATGTACTAACTCTTGGATCGGGTACTCCTTGGGCGGAGGGCCAGTTTCGTCCAAGTCCATAAAGTCCAGCAACCCACTGCTGCGGCTAGATAATAGTGGCGTGTCAGTGGCCCCCGGGCACAGGGTCAGTATTCGAACGCCCGTTTTGTTATAATGTTCCGGCAGCTGAAATGCAATAAATGGCATTTTGGGCGAAACGATCGTTGATATCATTTTCTTTCAGTTTTCGTATTTCTAACAGAATCCAGTATAATTATGTGTGTAGGCATTCGTGGATCCATTGATGAATAACTTTCAGGTCAAACACGTATCAAATCGCGAATCTGCCAGTGCCAATCTCACCCCAAAGGATCGACTGAAGCCAACCACAGCATGTTTGGTCCCAGTATAAATTGGATATAAGGCCACAGGCTCTATACCAGAGACAGAAGCGATGTTAACGATAACACCGCCCTGGCCACCCCTGTCTTTACCCATGTATTGCAGACCCAACAGCGTTCCGTGAACCACAGCGGTCTAAGGATGGAATATATACATAAGTCCACAATTTACTCAAAGATGGAAGAAATGGTTTGAATATGACCAATAGAACTACTTTACCGTGAGATATTCCTTTTGTCTATGTATATAGTAAAATTCGGCGTCATTTATTGAAAGTTTATGCTTGAAGCTTGGAATACTTACGTAGTTAATATCAATCATTAATTGCCATTGTTGTCCCAACAATACACCGGCGTTGTTGATTACGATATCCAATCCACCGAATGTTTCGACAGTCTTTGCGAATGCAGCTAATTAATCGGGCAAAGTGATAATGAATAGGTAAATTGAATGAAGATTCCTGTATTCTTCAGATTGCGGACTTTCTCCATTTTTATACCTTCGAATTCTTTGCTCTTCGTAACGTCACAGATGACGAAGATCACTCGGCTCTCTCCGAATTCCGCGTTCAATTTCTTTGCCGATTCTTCGCCGTTGGAAGTTGCCAAGTCCAGAATAGCCAAGTACTGTGTAAGCCACATATCAACATTGAAAGATCATTAATCTATATGTCATTTTTTAACGTTTTATCTCCTGCCATTGTAACATATCAGATACATGCAATATTAATTAACAATCAGCTACGACGTCACAATTAATTGTAAAATGTTTCTTCAATTCTTTTAGGGCTTTCAAGTAAAAAGAAGGAAAATCCTAACTTGCATTGCGAATAGTCATCGATCGTGTGAATGTAATAACTAGCAATGCAAAAAAACTATACGAAACCTACTCTGACTCCGTTACGCAGAAGTTCTGCGGCGTTCGCAAAACCTATACCACTCGCCCCTCCGGTTAGCAATACGATTTTATCCTTGGGATCCATTTCTGAAAAAAAAGTTCAAACGCCACATCATACTTCATACAGTTTACAACGATTAGGATTAATTCATGTCGACGTTCTTTGAGGTGGAATTTGCGCTTCGATATTTTATCCCTTTGGATCGGAATTGTCGAATTGTTTCACATTCAAATAAATTAAAATTAATGCGTGGAACGCAGCTCAAGTCCGTAGACAGGGTTCCAGGTGATCTTATCATCTGAGAGGAAAATGCTTTGAGGTAAGTGATTTTTCTGCTCAAAACCGTAACATGGAAATTTTCAGGGAAACTCGAACGAAAATTTCGAAAGTTACACACGAATTTAATTGTTCCATACATTTTTGGTATTTGGTAAAAAATGGTATTCAATATTATTTTTACATTTTTACAATCATTCAGTATCCTCAATCAGGTTTCATGTTCTAGGAGAAGGTATTCTACAAATTCAATTCAAATTTCAAGTAAAAATAATCATTCGTTCAGAAGTTATAATGTCCACAGTTTTCAAAAATGTAATTTTGAAATGAACGACTTCAAAGTTCACAGTACTTGTCACTCCAATATATGACACCAAATATTTTCAAACCTGTTTTACGCGAGTCCAGGACAATGTGAGGATCCTTCAGGTGCAAGATCTTTACCTTTTTTTTCTTCTTCTGTTCTCAATACACTCCGATTAATAAAAGGAGTCCAAATCTATATACGCAGGCATATACGCTAGTACCGCTATAGGCGTGGCCGTCACTCGACTCGGCACTTAGTAACACGCGATCAGCGCTTTAACTTTCGTAATTTTTCAAATTTCTTGATGAAGCTTATGTTTCAACTCTTTGTAAAAAATGAGGCAAACCCAATAATGAAAAAAAAAATCGATTCTTTGAAGTTTTAATTACAGTCCTGGAGCACTCAAGCTGATATCCTTAGACCTGGCACGGCATCAGTGAGGCCAATCACTGACTAACTAATAAAACAATATCTTAATATTACTGTTTGTAAAATGATAACATGCTGATTAGCAAAACGATATCTCAAGAATAGCTATAGGTACAGATGGAAAAATGTAGCTCAAGATTGCTGCATACTTTATACTATTGCAGTAGAGAAATGCAAAATCTCAAAAAGATGATTTCCAACCACAGTTACTTAGAGTTATGCTGTTTTTAACCTTATATCCGTTTTTCACAGATAATCGCTTTTTTATTATAGCCTGTCGAGAGATGTGAGATAGAACATCATGACAACTTTCGCAAAATTGAAACAAAGACTTGTTTTACGAAAAAAAACTCTGCAATTCTAAGGAGATAATTTTCTAGTTAATCGCATGATTGATCACGTTATTTTGGGCATTAAAATTGGTGGAATTCGATAAAAATGTTATCTGACATCATGGATATGCGGCTGCAAAAATAACGAAACACGAAACTATTATAATATAATCATTATCGCTAGCTAACAGACGGACGTCAGTATACATACATGAAATCAAATATATTTGGATAGGCTCATTGCGAATTTAGCACTTCATCAAATCATGTAGAGCATTATATAAAAAAGAAGTTTCGCCCTGACTGATTCCTCAAATATACTTACAACGATCTTACTTGCTATCTCGAAATTCGTCTCGTTAGTAACAACAGCATATATATTAGGATAAGCCAACTATTAGTAAAATTCATTCCCATCCCATCTAAATGAAAATATATAGCATATATATATTTATATATAAATATATAGAGTAGACTAGTCTCTATTCTAGCAATCATATATAACAATGTCCTGGTATGAATAAGCTGATCAGTTTCGTATTGTCCTACTGTATGTGGTGCTATCTTTCACATATCCTGCGCCAGAGTTTCCCTTTTCCCCTGAAGGTTTCTCGCCCTTTTACCTAAGCAGAATATAACAGTAGTGCTCTTGATATCCTCTATCAGGTATATATCCAAGACTATAAAATCTGATTCCTGTGCATGATTGTTAGACGGAAACTTCTCACTGACGTTTTTTAGCGGGGGTGGGATATTATTGGTATCTGATGAAAGTCCCACCCTAAATCTAGACTAGAGAAACATGCGTTTCCCCGCAAGCTATTCAATTGAGATCTTCGATTGGTGGCGAGTTAAGTCTCTTTCGTCGATTGGCGGCAACGCCCTATAATTTACGAAAATACGATGAACTGTGCATAAAGAGATTATAAAAATTGCTTAATTCACGAAAAAAAATGTTTGTAATTTCTAGCGTGTCAAAACAGCGTATTTATCAAGCCTTTATCTAAAATTATACATATGAGTTATCAAGCCTCCAGAAGTGAAAAAGTGTGAAGAGAAATTGTCAATTTAATTAAAATAATTATGTAATCATCTGGCGCTAAGTGTTGCGCAAAGCAAAGATTATCCGTATAGCTTTGAGAAAAAGAAGCATATCAGTCTCTGTTTCTCTTTTTGTATATTATTTACGAATCAATTATCATAAAGTACTGCGTCTGACAAGCACATCAAGTTGCGCAGTTGAACCGCACAAGATAAGCACTCCCAGCATCACAACCTTGAACATGACCGATGTACAATTTTTTCGCAGATGTTAGCTCACTGGGGAATCCATGAGATAATTTCAAACCGTTTACACAACGAGTAGCATTTTCTACGTAAATATGATTTAAGCAGACAGCGTTAATTCGCTTTCATATAAATTCTAATGCATCGGCTTTTTTTTTTTTTTGTTGAAAACCAATAAGTCAGTATTTCGTCTGACTGCAGCATACATTGCAGTATGCTGCAGTGCGTCGTCAAAGAACACTGACACTTACATCAGCGAAAATTTAAACCATGACCATCAAACACGTTCAAAATTTCGAAATTTCGCACTGCTTTGCTCAATTTTCAAAATAAACGACCATTCATTTCTACATAATTTGAATGAAAACAAAAAAAATACCCCCTACAAGATCCCGCGTGATTCTTGAGACCACCTACAATCCCCTCTCTTTCATTAAGGATGACCAATCAATCGACGTATGATTCGAACCTCGACATACTACAAGTGACAAATACACCGTATCTACTAAATTCAATTTCATTCTATCTACGGAAGTCCTACAGCTAGGAAGACTGGTGATAATTCTTCCGAGTCTCGTACATTTCGAAACCGCATATACGTGATGCCAGGTGAGAACTTCGTCGCACCTTTTCGCATCATTGTCTTATATTAAATTCTTAATAATGTAATGTAAGGATAATTGTGTTGCTGAGATTGCGATTTTTTTAGTAATACTGGTGTTTGGCCAATCTTGCGAAGGCTTTTATAATGCTTAGCATCCGATGTATCGAGGACTAACGACCAGAAAAATCTGAGTCGTATTTTTATACATTCGACTTATACCCTTCGGGCTTACAGCCTTTGATTGATAAGCGTTTCCAAATTTCCTTGTATCTTCTGCACTCAGAAAAATTAATCATTTGAGCATGATAATATTAGACAATTTTTGTCAGATAGGCACACTTCTCTTCATCCATCAGAAACTGACGATTCGTTTAGAATACTATGTGATCAATTTTTTAATCCCACGTTATCTCGAGATCGAGTTGCCGGATTTTAATGATTTTGGTCTCAACCGACTCAGTTTTTCGAAACTTGGTACTGATTAGATTTTGGCTTCGATCGGTTCGGTACATTTCGAATTATTTATATAACACAATTCGAAAAAGAAAATTAAAAAAATTATGATACCCTGAGAATGGATGAACGGATTCGGATTTTTATGGTCGCTAGTCATAAACTCAAAATCAGTTGAGAAAGACCAGTATCCTATAGCTGCAGGTAAAACATTATAGTCCAAAGCCGAGAACTCGTCTGATTTTCGAGTACTATGGTACCTATGGGTTTTTTTAGCCCCCCGATCACAAATTTGACATTGTACTTTCAAAGTTCGAATAAGATAATGACATTATTATTATCATTATCATTATTATCATTATGTCAGCTTGAGATGAGTTCGAAAACGAGAAGTTCAAAGACTGGCTCATATAGTCAACCCAAAACCTCTTGTTTTTATAGTGAATACAAATTTGATTATCTCAGAAAATATTCATTCTTTTTCGTATCGCTCTGATTTCTACTGACTGCACGTTATAACATAATATCTGAATTTCCTGTCTATATTTCACGTAGATTATCTATAAGATAAACTCAATCATTGCGTATTCTTCTATGTATTTTCATGACCATTTCATAGTCAAGTGTAATTGTCTCAAACCCAATATTCAAGAGGTCAATATCTTATCTAGACGAAAATATTATTTTTCTGAATCATTAAACCTATGAGCGAAAATCCCCCACAGCAAGATATATTTAGAAAGACCCATTACGTGCTGATAAAATCTAAATCACCCAATCTGGATACATAATTTTGTTGACAGCGATGTAAGGGCAGAGGTTATCAACAAAAGTCAGTCATCTATGTCCTAAGTGTTATTCTTATACATACTTTCTGACGATATCAGACACAAATATGCATGTAAATATCATACTGTAGCATTGAACATCAGTATCATCTCTTATCATATATGGGATATTTACAAATCAAATTTATTATACGAGATATGAATCTAGAGTTTATTAATTCCGAGATAACTAAGTTTTTTTTTTTTTATCAACATATTGCGGGAGTAAGGATTGTATAATATTGTTGGAGGATAAAATAACAAATGCCGCTCATGATTCGATTGCAATTTCTACAAACCATGTAATGGATTAAATGATGGTGTTTTTACAATAATTTTTCAGAAATGGATTTGCAAAATAAAGTTGCCTTGTTGACCGGAGGAGCGACTGGTATAGGTTTTGCGTATGGTCAAGAACTTTTGCGTAATGGTGTCAAGGTAATTTCATTTACTGTTTTGCAACCTTGTCGGAAGTATACAAAATATGAATACCTGAAAAGAAATTCCATCAAAACTATAAAAATCACGTAGCTGTTCCCTAATATTTGCACAGATCATCTGCGATTATATTATTTCACGAAAAATTCGTTCGTATAAAACTACGGACATTATTTTATCATAAGAACATGAAGTTCTTTTCAATCGTGATGATCTTGTTTAAATCTTCTTAACATTTGTTCAACATTTTTTGTATGTATCCTGCTCTTTTAATCCCTGACAAAAACTAAACATCTAGATCAATTAACATTTACTTTTGATACCCCGGTGCTTATACACAGTACTTGACCCTCGTCGATTTGCCGACTTCTGTCGGTGCAGAATCTGTGAAGAAATTGAATGCAGAATTCGGAAAGGGACGAGCGATCTTCATCGGCGCTGACGTTACCAAGGCCAACGAATTCGAAGGTATCAAAATGGAAAAATTTTACAATCTAACGAATATATAAATTTTCATTCAATTCACACCTATCCATAATCACCTTGTCTAATTAATTAGCTGCATTCGCGAAGACTGTCGAGACATTCGGTGGATTGGACATCGTAATCAACAACGCCGGTGTATTGAATGCACCGCAATGGGAATTGATGATTGAGATTAACTACGTAAGTATTCCAAGCCTAACGCAAACTTTTATTCATTCTTCAACGCAAGGCGCTGAATTTTACTCTAATACGGAAAAAAGTACCATTTTGGAATTAGGTGAAATTCTACCAGCAAAGCTATATACCGAATGATTATACAAGTAATACTGTATTATACAATTCCTTAGGACGGGTAAAAGTCCATTTATCAGAAATCAGAAAAGACACTAAGGATATTGAAACAATTACCTCAGTTTGAATAAATTTGTGAATTAGGTTCGAAAAGTAAAACAAGTCTAAATAAAAATGTGCTCGTCAGTAAAAGTCAATTCTCTCATACGTTCATAAATTAAAGAATAAATCGTTCTTTCTACTTCCGAGTAAAATATCGACTTATATCTAATTTCTAGACCGCTGTGGTCCGCGGAACGTTGCTGGGTTTCCAGTACATGGGAAAAGACAAGGGTGGCAAGGGCGGCGTCATCGTGAACATCGCTTCTATCTTCGGCATCGACCCTATGGCCTACTTTCCAATTTATGATGGCACCAAACACGCCGTAATGGGCTTGAGTCGATCATTTGGGGTGAGATTATCACCGCTAGATATATCTGCAGAGATTGGTAGAAGCCAGCCAACATTTGGATGAAGATAGATCTCGTTATGCAAGCCTTGCCTCCTCAAAAAATTAGCAGATTCCAATTGAACTAAGATCTCGAAAGTTTCGAATAATCATTGTTTCTTGCATTCCAGCTACCGTACCATTACAACAGGACGGGTGTTCGAGTACTAACTATGTGCCCGGGTATCACAGACACCCCCTTAGTATCTGCAGTCCGTAAGAGCATACTGGACTTCATTGACGTGGAAGAAACTGTTACTGAGCTGAACAAGTACCCATTCCAAAAGTTAGTAGTACATACTATCATTTCGATTAGTTCTTCATTACTAATTGGCGGATTAGGATGTCTTGGAAAGGCCGAAAAAGCGACTTCATTATTTTTTTTAAACGATAATATACAGAACGGTGTCTTGAATATTGATCTTTGTGATCACATTACGAATCACGATAGCAAAGTATAGCTTGAATCTTCTTTAAAAATAGGTTTTATCAATTTTCAACGATCCTTAAAAATCTCTCGTCGAATTTGAGTGCAGAGTATCACGTGGTTCATCTGTCTTTTACACCTAAGATTACAGTATAATTTTAATCGCGTTCTCTTCCTCAGGCCGGATAATGTGGCACAGGGCATGGTGCACATCATCCGATCAGCGAAATCCGGCACCGTTTGGGTTGCTGAAGGTGGTGAACCAGTCCACCAGGTATTCTTCCGTGATCGCTTCGCTATTAAAACACCTGCCTAGGACCTACAGTAAATACCACGAGGCTTTATAGGACCATTCATTCTCCTACTTACGATTGTGTCCGAAGAAACGATGAAAAGCATACTGAACACTGTTTTTTCAAATGAAAAATTGTATGTAATGTCAAATTTACATCTGTAATATTTTTTGCCTGTGTGGTTACTCTAACGAGTCTCAAAACCCAGTAATAAAGCCATTTGATTTCTGTCCTCCTGTATATGTGAATTTGCAGCTGCTGATTTCCGGTGCATCCCGTACCTAATATATTTTTTTGCACGACTTCCTCGTTCCGTATCTCTAGATTATTGAGACGTATTACAAAGGATAAAATGCGAACACTTTGTGAGCATCGCATTTTCTGAAATTTGACGTGCATTAAATTTTCGTGTAATCAAATTTCCGCTCATAGTCCACCACAGTTGTTTTTAGTAATGGCAATCCGAGTGGCAGGCTAGAAGATATGGTTTGATCGAAAATTTGAGAAATGTGCCTTACAAAGGTATCGAGGAATTCGATCGGTAGACGGATAAAGCTTAGTTTCCAGTAAAAATAATTAACAACGAACCCAATATCGTTCGGCATTCTTCTTCTTCTTTTGCTTAGGCTCATAACAGCGTTCGGAATAAGGAGAGATTGGCTAAAAACTCTACCTAGAAGAATCGTCTCGCAGTCGAATAGACAAACTTTTGCAGCAAAGATGAGTACGCCTCGGTGTATGCGACCCGCCTGGCAGTCGTGTTCAACAGGTTGCTTATGAGTAGGCATGATTGTGACAGGCGTGTGGATCGAAATATTATGTGTATATTAAACTTAGTCTTTGATTGAATAAGAAATTAATTATCTTAGGGTACTATATCATTGTAATACGGAAATACTTTATATTGTACTAACTTATACTATATGTGAGGAAGCAACTAAAGTGTTCCGATCAATTGAGATGGATACATATTTATTTTTAGGAAATAATAAGAAATTGTATTAAAAACTTTGACAATAAGTGATTGTATAGATAATGCAACAATAAATACTCAAATGCTCAATTGCTTTGTAATTTTCATTTTCCTCGCCCTCAGACTCTTCAGTTCACGAACAGTAGGGAATTAGAATTACTGTATTTTCAGTTTCTCTCAAAAAATTTAGCACACCTCATCGGGGCGGATGTTCTCCTGATACCAAAAGCAGAAATTTTTTAGACCAATCACTTGAGGCCAAAAAGTCCCCCTTTGTATATTTTAATGCGTCGCAACTGCCAGATATTTCTTAGCGCTTGATGTTAGGCAATAATTTTTTGTCATACACGAACGGCGTGCGGGTTGCAGACAATTAGGCGCACCGATTTTTTTGCGGTAATAATAGTACGATCGCTCGACCGCGAGATAGCAAGAGCATCCACTACCACGTGCAAGTGTCACTCGAGATGTCGCAAAACACTAGTTCCAAACGTTTCAAAACGCTAGTATAAATGGATAAATTATGGAAAGGTGCTTGAAGACACGTATGCATATCTATTTCTATAGGTACATCCAAATTTTCAGCACACCTCCTCGGGTCAGATGTTCTCCTGATACCAGGAGCAGAAATTTTGCGAGTTAAAATCCTTCTAACTCCAAAATATGCTAGTAATAATTAAGTATAGGTATAGAGAGGCATAGAGAGACGTATGCATGAATGAATCAACACACATAGCCTTTTTCGGCACACCTCCTTGGGTCAGATGTTCTCCTGATACCAGGAGCAGAAATTTTGCGAGTTAAAATCCTTCTAACTCCGAAAAATGCTAGTAATAATTGAGTATAGGTATAGAAAGGCATAGAGAGACGTATGCATGAATGAATCAATACACATGTCCTTTTTCGGCACACCTCCTTGGGTCAGATGTTCTCCTGATACCAGGAGCAGACATTTTGCGAGTTAAAATCCTTCTAACTCCGAAAAATGCTAGTATTACTTAACTATAGGTAAAGAGAGGCATAGAGAGACGTATGTATGAATGAATCAATACACATGTCCTTTTTCGGCACACCTCCTTGGGTCAGATGTTCTCCTGATACCAGGAGCAGAAATTTTGCGAGTTAAAATCCTTCTAACTCCGAAAAATGCTAGTATTACTTAACTATAGGTATAGAGAGGCATAGAGAGACGTATGTATGAATGAATCAATACACATGTCCTTTTTCGGCACACCTCCTTGGGTCAGATGTTCTCCTGATACCAGGAGCAGAAATTTTGCGAGTTAAAATTCTTCTAACTCCGAAAAATGCTAGTATTACTTAACCATAGGTATAGAGAGGCATAGAGAGACGTATGCATGAATGAATCAACACACATAGCCTTTTTCGGCACACCTCCTTGGGTCAGATGTTCTCCTGATACCAGGAGCAGAAATTTTGCGAGTTAAAATCCTTCTAACTCCGAAAAATGCTAGTATTACTTAACTATAGGTATAGAGAGGCATAGAGAGACGTATGTATGAATGAATCAATACACATGTCCTTTTTCGGCACACCTCCTTGGGTCAGATGTTCTCCTGATACCAGGAGCAGAAATTTTGCGAGTTAAAATTCTTCTAACTCCGAAAAATGCTAGTATTACTTAACCATAGGTATAGAGAGGCATAGAGAGACGTATGTATGAATGAATCAATACACATAGCCTATTTCGATACTCGCACGTGGTAGTGGATGCTCTCGCCAACTCGCGGTCAAGCGATCGAACTATTTTCACCGCAAAAATCAGGATGCC
Source organism: Rhogogaster chlorosoma (assembly GCA_944452935.1). Classification (NCBI taxonomy): domain Eukaryota; kingdom Metazoa; phylum Arthropoda; class Insecta; order Hymenoptera; family Tenthredinidae; genus Rhogogaster; species Rhogogaster chlorosoma. The sequence continues at coordinate 30,161,528 of OX101797.1, forward strand.
TAATTGTCTGCAACTCGCATGCCGTTCGTGTAAGACAAAAATTTATTGCCTAACATCAGGCGCTAAGAAATATCTGGCAGTTGCAACGCTTTGAAACAGAATAAAATAGAATACTGAATAACAGGAAAGCATCTGATTCGAAGAGGTGTTTTAAAATTTTCAAGACGCTAAAAATGTATTGTACTGTTCCTAAAATGAAGAAGTCTGAGGGAGGGGAAAGTGAAAAAAGTACGAAGCAATTCATTATTGATATATCTGTGTATTTATTATTGCAGTATTGATACAATTACTTATCGTCCAAGTTATGTATACAATTCGTAATTGATTCCTAGGAATAAATATATGTATGTATTCATCGCAATCGTTCAAATCGCTTCACATATTTGATCTTTGGCGTATAAGTTAGCATAATAAAAACTACGTTCGTATTATAATGATATACTACGCTGAGGTGACTAATTTCACAAAGCCTGTTCTATAATAGCATACAGAAAGCTGCAGAATTCTATGCGAATAGCAAGCAACGGTTTCAGCATCGTATTTAGTATTCACTTTATACCTGCAGCAGGGAAATACTTTCATGTTTCTAATGTCGGTAAAAGAAATCTTCGTTATTAGCAATGGTAAGGTCTGCTGAGCAAGATAATCCTTCGCACTGACCAGTGATGCTGGAATAACGTTCGCTGGTGACAAAAAAGATGTTAAATATACCTAAGATAGATACTTTGAATCGATTCGTTTATCTACGAATTATGTATCTTCATCCCATACAGTCTGCAAACATCAAATATCGGCGCTGCAGAGTTCTAAGCGCTCTTTTAGTAACTGATCGCGATTTTCTACTTTGAAAAAAAAATGTCTATCCAACAAAGTATATTATAAATATTTCAATTTCAATCTAGCAACAGATAGCAAAGGATCATCGGAGAAAGCGTGCCTTATTTGAGGCGTCGTAGTTTCTATTTTCTCTGAGATATATGCAGGCATTAATTATAAATGAAAACTCCTTTGAATTCAAAGAATCTCAATATCATTCCAATTGCACAGGGGTGCAGCATTCCTCTTACAATTCCTTTTACAATTCAGCGGAAATTCAAATTTACCTTTTTCTAATTCTCCAAACGTCCTGCGTTTCAAATATGTTCATTTTGCTGTTTCATAATCACTCAAATTATATGCGTAATCTACGATGTCCGATCGAGAACTAACAAGAATTTCTTTCTTCAGTTTCTGGTTTTATCCTAATTATTCTGATAATGAGGCAAAAATCTCTCATATAGAGTATAGTCTAAAACATACCCAGCATCTTTTTTAATGCAAAATATCTCATCAGTTGAAATATTTCATGAATTTTTGCACTTCATCTTCAAAGGAACGAAGTTATTGATTAGTTAGTTGGTTCTCAAGGAATTTTCTGAAGGATTTCTAAGGGTTTTCGATTAATTAACAAAATGCTTTTGGTGGAAAATATTAGAGCTATTATATGATGCATTTAAGAAGCACGTTTCCCGAATTATTTGAGCCCGTACGATGTAAGGATTGTACTTTTTAAGTTTAAATTTATTAAATACCATACCGTACTATTTCGTACAATAAGTAGTAATAATATTTTATTAATATAATATTTATATAACCGTATATTAACATAATGTGGTGATAATAAAACGTGTATTCAGATGTTGTGTGGCTTTTGTTTTTGTGGTGTGGTTTCGATGGAGCGTTTTTTATAGATTTTCGATGAAATTCGTAATTACTGATAGGCGGTAAGTAAACGTAATTAATATCCAGCCAATTCGGCGAAGGTGGAGTCCATCTCGTCGGCCAAGGACTTGTATCTGTCCTTGTTGATTCCAAGTTCGTCTGTAATTAGAGAAATAAAACTCCATTAAAAACTGTTACAGCCGGATACGCTAAACAAGTTTAAAGTTTCTTCCGAAACTCGTTGCAAGGCCAAACCAAATGGATAGAAAAGTTTTGCACAAATTTCTCCCTTCAATTTTTCACTCTACCTCCAAAAATTTGATACACATTTCATTTCATTATCTCATGTCATCAGTTGCTCAAATAATGCAAAACTCTTTTGCATATTCAGCGACTGAATCTCTCAATTTGATCAAAGTCAGATCGCGCTACTGTCTTCGAACAAACATACTTTTATTTTCCTCGATACTCAATTTTCTTTCACATGGGTAAGGCACTCGTGATTTTTAATATATAGAATGATATTGCTTCGGCTTTGAACACAAGAAATTCATCAATACTGGGGGAAACACGGGAAGACTTCATATATTGGTGTGATGCTAATCGGCTTATCTGATTGAACAAGACTAAAATCGTCAGTTGGTGTCGAGGCTTGTTAGTAATTATCACAGAGTTGGAAATGGGCTAAATAAATGCGAATTATTAAAGAAACTGAAGATATATATGTGGGAAAAAAACATAAAAGAATCGCCATAAAGCGCAAATTGGTTTGAAATAGATTGCTATACCGTCACTTGGTGAGTAAAGGGAGGAAACCGTTAATCTTACTTGATAGATTATTCGTTTTTTTTTTTGGGAATCGCAACATATTAATCGAAACAATTTATCAAATTATAGAACTTGTATGAAGTACATTGGGAAGTCCTTTTGCTATTCGTTCTGTTTTTTTTTTTCCTGCGCTTTTGACAACGCACATACACAGCTAGCTACAGGGAGCAAAAGTACCTGGCTTGCGACTGCAGATGTAGCGAAGCTAAGAAGCTAGATAGTGTTAAGTCTTGAAATAGTGTATACCAAGGAAGGTTTAGTGTAATGTATGTAACAATTGTGGTGTGTAATCTGTATTATCAGGATTCTATATTCAAGGATCAATTTGCAACGGCACTCGATGCCGAATAACTGACTGAAATTAAACTAACGGTTGTAAATAAAAATACTATATCATCCCCTAAATGGAAAGAATTCGCAAAATTGTTGGAGCCCTTTCTTCATTCTGCAAATCTACCTCCGTGGCAGATTTTAAATTAAAAAAATAAACTTAATAAAAAAGAAAAAAAAAAACAATTGTTCTATGATTTCCTATCCTAAGAATAAGCTAATTGGAAGATCACGTGAATCGAGTGCAATCGCACGATCAACGGGTAATTGCATATGGACTTGTGTGTCGGGAAGCGATATAGGAATGGGTTTATTGCGTTATATATATATGTGTGTGTTATTTAGTAGCCAGTAAGTTCAGCAAATGTCGAGTCCAAATCGTCGCAAATAGCTTTGTGTTTCTCCTTCTGGTTGAACAAGTCGTCTGCAACGAGAAACGACGGGGAGGTTAAAATGCCGCGCGATTACCATTCTTCCATTAGAGAGGTCCTATATAGCATTCCATAAATTGCCAAAAAATTTCCAAAAAAAATAAACAAAAATAAGAAGGGACGACGAGTTAACTAACCGACGAAATCTTCTAATCGAGATCTAATTTACAGCTAAGAATTCTATTAAAAAATAAAACATTCTATATTGCCAATGCTGATCATATAAGGTGGAGATTTCTATGTAGAGTGAAGAAGACTGTATATATTTAGAAAGCGAAAATCGACGAATAACATGAAGAAAGCAACAAAATTAAGTTATCTTCAAATTTAAGGTATATTGCGTGGTATGCTGCACGGTTTTCAAGACAATATAATCAAATTCTCGTATATAGTTGCGAAAATGCATGTTAGTACCAGCTGCAGTTTATAAATGAAATTAAAAATCAAGAAATATCGTTAATAGCTCGGTGTTATGAATAACATTGAGATCCGTCCCTCGTGAGAAAACAATTTTACATATGATAATTAATTAGCGTAAAATCCGGCATAAGATTCATCGGTTTTGCTAGTTTTAAATAGACATAAAAAGATTCTAGATGTTAAACAGAGAATGAAAGAAGCCGATGTTTCACACGTACCTTCAAGCCTGTCAACCTCCTTCTGGAGTTTCTTGACGGTCTTTTCCGCGAATTCTGCACGAGCTTCCGCCTCCTTTAGCTTCACGGTCAAAGTCTTCAACTGACGCTTGAATTCCTCGACTCGTTGGTTAGCCTGTCGAATGAAAATCAATTTAATACAAGTATAGAAATTTTCTTGTCAGTCTAGCGTATGATGCCTAAATTTTACCTTTTCTTCTGAGACTTCCAGGGATTTCAAGCTGTTTCCGACGACCTTGAGTTCCTCCTCAAGCTCCATGATCTTGCTAAAATAAAAATCTTCCTTATTCCAAGCCGTTCGACTCTCAGAAAAATTCCATCGACTATATAAACGAGAACTCACGCTTCTCCGGACTTGACACGGTCCTCAGCAACCTCAAGTTCGTCTTCAACGAAGGCCAACTTGCGGGAAACTTCGTCAGACTTTCCGTCAGCATCTTCAGCGAGAAGACGAGCTTCCTTAAGTTGGTTCGTGAGCTGGTCCATCCTTTCCTCATCCTGTTGGCTGCGGTTCTCCAGTACTTTGCACATACTGTAAATTCACAGACATTAAAGAATGGTCGTTTTCAAATTCAGTCATAAATACTATAACCGCAAATTCATTCCAATTTAATTACCGGCTGGACTCATCAGCGGCCTGGGAAGCTTCGGTGAGTTTCGTGGATGCAGTTCCTAGACGCTCTTCAGAGCGCTCCAAATCCTCTTCAATCAGCTGTACTTTCCTGTTCAAAGCAGCCACCTCAGACTCGGCCTGTAAAAAATAGTCAGATTCTTTTTTCGAACGAGTTTAAAAATCCCGTGAAACAATTTGCAGGTCCATTTTAATGATTAATTTACGTTGGTGAGGGACTTTTCGCGCTCTTCGAGGTCCTTGTTGGCCTGCTCGAGGTTTCCCTTGTTGGCTACGAGGTCGGCTTCAACCTGCTGCAATTTCTTGACGAGGTCGGCAACTTCCTCAAGGACTTTGTCCGCACGGAGGTTCGCCTCCTTGGCCTGTCCCTCGCAGGTATCAGCTTTGTCCTGCGCGTTGTCCTTCTCAAGCTTCATCGCTTGCATCTTCTTCTTAATCGCGTCCATGGTGGCGGCTTTTTCTTTGCGACTTTCCTCACGTAACTAAAACAACCGCTGAAAGGAACGGAAGTTTTTTAATGAGAAAGATTTCGCGCTTTTTGTAAACTACTTTCCTCTTCTCGACTCGAGTCGAAGCTCTTCTCGAAAACGTCGAATTTTTAGAACCTAGCGAATCCAAAGAATCGGCTAAATTTTAAAATTCGGAGAAAACCTCCAAGACGAATTCTTCCCATTTCAATAATCAGGGAGTTGAGCTATCAAAAGCTTCATGCTACTAACGTAATGCAGAATTACATCACGAGGTAAAGCTGGCTAATCATTCAGCCGATTTCTGTACATAGAAGTGTACAACGACATAGAAAAACAACACTATCATAGTTTATCATGCATTCGATGAGAAGATTACGAAGAGTATGTTGATTAAAACAGTAAGTTTCACAAGGTAGTGTAATCTGTACAAAAATTGATTATCATTCGAGGAATACAATCCTCGTGATTAGTTACAGAAATATAATAGAATAATCCTTACAGAAATAATCTCGATGTCATATTTTTTTCTTCACTTTAAGTAAAATTCGATAAGGGTAGGAAAGAGAATAAATACGGAGGTGAATAATCGGGGCAAGAACGTGGCCGGATGAAAACATTGCCTAAATAACTCGACAGCCTTGAAAGTGAGAACCAATATGGCCGGAGGTGGTGGTCAGGAAATAAATGGTTGATCTATCGAGACGTGCGTATAGCTGGCTAGAGGAAAGGTATTTATTTCCCTTGTTTTGTACCCGCGTAGGATCATATTCGGCTGGCTGAGGTGCCTTAGCTTAAAATGCCATCATAGAAAACGGCGTCTACGGAAATAGCTGTGGAGAGGCCGGTCTATAAATAAGACAACGTCGGCTGACGCCAAGCGTCTGTATCCCAGAGGATCGGGCTTTACTTGGCTGCCAACTCCGACCGACATCCGATCTAACTGCGTGGCGTATTTATAGAATTTACGAAACTTTGCGAAACCACTGCGATTTCGGTAATAATTCCTTGCGTTTTAATTTCAAGTGCGAGTCCAAAACACCGGGGATACACCCCTCCTTCGAAGAAGGGTAATCATGCCGTGATCAAAGATCATTTTATTTTCAGAGAAATTCGTTACCACTGAACTTTATAACTCGAGACAAAGCTAAAATTCGGTTGATCCACCATTTCCAAAAAATTCTAAACCCCATTTCTCGCATCGGAAGAGCAAATATGATCTCATACTATTTTCCCATCTTCATTCAAGAACAAAATCCTCAACAAGATTCCATTCTGCACAGCTGGGTTGACGCGAACGAGGGATTCTAATGGAGAACAAAACGCAGGAAAACCAACGCAAGATAACCCAGATAGACTAGTTCTTCGCGGGGACTAGAATCTTCCAAATCTCGAGAGGAAATTTAATTTATGCAAAATCGTCTACACATTTATTTACCGGTTTATCACTGTCAACATTCTCAGGGGTAGTATTACATGTATGCACACAACTGAATAACAAAACGCAAAACACATTTTGGAAAATTCCTAAGTATGATTGAGAAATTATTGCATGTCATTTGGGGGACTTGATACAAGGATGAACAGGTGTTACAGCTGTGTTATGGTGTTAATGCTACTTACGAAATTAGGCAAGAATGCAATTCAAAAGTAAGCCCTTGAAGCATAAGCGAATCGTTGTTAATTTTGCGGCTAGTAAAGCATCCTCGAAGACTATTTTCTTCTCGGTTGAGGATCTGCATTCTGCGAAATATTATCGCCTGCTTGCAAGCTTTCGTGTAGCACATTTCCTGAAAGAATTCAGGTGTCACAAGAATTTCAGTCGATGGAGGTAAAACGATGCTCCCTTTTCTGTTCTTTTCTTTTTTACTTAGGAACTGACGTAAGTATTTTTTCTTTTTTTTTTTTTTGAACCGTGGATGCACTCACGCTTTTTCGTTTTATGTAACTCGTTATGTGAGAAAAATGAAGAAATTATACTCCGTTATAAATTGTTACAATACTGCGATAAATTGCGAAGCTCTTTTTCGTGCTTTGATCAAAAGAGAGACACCAAAAACTGCTGGAATAAATAATAATCTTTTAAAAAGCTGAAAAGTAACACGAAAGGGGTTAAAGCACTTACCTACCCGAGCGAGTAGAGCGACGCGAGTCGAGTGCCGTCGCGGCGCCCGTCAGCATCTTGTTCCAAAAACTCGCGGGTGGGGAACCCAAAAATGGCGAGCAGCTAGCCTCCCCTCGTAGCCCGAAACCCAGCGAAGCCCAGCGAAAGCCCGGTAGATAAACCGAAGATTTCCACCGATCGTAATTCCTCAAAACTGAGCTTTGGCGATACGCTTAAATTAGCGAAATTTTAGAATCGGGTGTGAGACGACGCCTGCAGGCGTTCAATCGATCAACGCGAAATTTAAAACGTAAACAATAATTAAAATCGGTGAATGATTCGATTGTAGGAGACAAAAACGAAAGCAATTAGTAACAATTATCAAAGTCTTGGGTCTTTCTATACGTAGGTCATGAATGATGATGGAGAAATGTCCGAATTCGATATGATGTGACAATAAGTGAATGAAGAAAACTCTCTGATTCCGCATCGCTCCATAATACAGAGTCATCCGATCTGATCAGTCAGGGTATTTTTTTTTTCAGTGTTTTCTGTTATAACATACCACAGCAGTCGGCTATATCTGTAAACTGGGTCTTTGGCACGCCTTGGTATATTCGGACAGCCGTTAAATTTGCAGTACCCAACTGAGTTAAATAAGAATTCAGAAAACAAATAAAAGCCAACATCCCCGAGGAGAGAGCGCACCTTAGATGGGAAGCGAATGGGATAACAAAGACAATCGCTGATCCTGATAGTCGAGGTCCTAGAACCTTAGAAACGAGTGTCAAATACTCAGGGTTGTTTATTTTTGGGATTTGGTATTAGAATCGGTTCATCATTGAAGGAAACCGTGACGTGGTTGAGGTACAGAAACGAACAAGAGATGACGTCAGATAATCAGCTGACTATGATCGGCGAAGAGAGCAGCTCGTGGTAATCCTCAAAGACAAGCCTTGCCCAAGATACAAAGTCCCTGATAAATGACTTTTCTCAAATTTCTCAAACCACCACGAAGTGTGTATGCCTGTAGAGCGATTTGACCATTTTTTTTAGCTCGAAATAAAAATAAATACAATATAAATTATGAAAACGATGAGCCTACTTTTCTGACGCCTAATCGTAGAGCAGTTTATAAATTTGGGGATGAGGTCATTGCATCCTATGCTAGTCCCCGGCAGCTCACGGGACACGAAATCCAATATAATATCTCTTTATTCTCACGGTGAATTCTCTAGGATAGAATGACTTTATGTTTTGGATAACTGCAGTTGACCTTCTCTTAGGTGGATATAGGGTGCAGATTGAGTTGCCGATTTAGCATCACTTCTAGATTTATTCTTCGATTTATAATCCAAAAGCTGCCTCTTAGACATACGAAGTCTAATAGCTCGAATTATTTTGGTAATTTAGAATCGGTGAATATTTTATTCATACGACTTTACTCTTCAGTGTACCTTACAGGTCTGAACTATTGTTTCTCGGACCACAAGTTCTCTAAGTCACACCTGAGCGGTGAACACCTTACTGAAGCACCTTCCTTTTCTTGTTAAACACAAGACTGATGTAAATATAAATGAATAATGGAAGGATCTGTCGAAAATTTGTTTTTCTCTGAATATTGTATTCCTTTTTTTCTACTATTGTAGTACGAACTAGTCAAACTTTGGCAACTCTGCTAAATGAAAGATAAATGAAGTTAAAACCCTAAGAGCCAAACAAAAGATGATTTAACGACGTGTATACCTACTAATAGACGAACTTTATTATGTACTATTACAATACATAAATATGAGAATGGATATCGACTTTATTACGCTCATAAAAAAAATGCTCATAAAAGAAATTCTGAACATCGATTTTCATGCCGAAGACCAACAAGCTTGCCTCATTCATAAATTACCCAAGATATATGCAGTTTGTGCATAATAAAAAAATTTACAATTCAGGCAATCTTCCCCTGCAAATTTCTACCTAGACAAAATCTTGAACTTCTTTTCGAACTCTTGAGTTCCAGATAAGAATTTTTATTTTCGGCCCAAGTGGGGTGTAGTAGGTACGCTACGATAAGCTGAGCATTGAAATACCTTTGCAGGATTCCTGCCATGTCTACAGCTTCAATACGGCATTAATTTCTTCGTCGAATATCTAGATCAAGTTCACGATCACCTCTTCACTCTTCAGCCTATAGATAGTAACCTACTGATTTTTCCTCGACGTTCAAATTACCTCATTAGATCAGTCGAGGAACGAAATGATTTTCTATAATACATTTGCATGAAATTTCGAACTCGTTGATCGACCAGATTCAGAGATATTTTAAAGCAGAAATAGAAAGTATATTTTTAAATCATTTTGTAAACGTGTGAGTAGAACTGGTGCAGATCTTCTGGCCTAGGATAACTTTCAGTGCGAATACTGCCGCCACCTCTTAGCGACTCGAACAACGTAGTCTGTGAAAATAACAGTTCGACTTTTAAAACTGTTTTTGAAAATCTAAAATGCCACGTAGTCAATCGTCGATGAATCGGAACCAGAGAAATGTCCTCGACTTTTTTACAGACTCGCGGATTAGAACTGGTCTATAATCGAGTCGACGTTTTTGCAATTAGATATGAGAAAAAGGAGCGTTCACCCTTAATTTTTGCGAGTGGCTAACCAGTCGCAAAGAAGTATAATCAAAGTCAAAATTGGACCTGGAATGGGGCCAAAAATAACCGGCGTGGTGACATCACCAACGCCCTGACTCTTACCTAAAGAAAAATTCATGTATACCGAGAATAGGATGCAGAAGAAACAGCCGCTGGAGCGAATTTATTTATACAACGGTAAATATCGAAGTTACGTCAAAATTGCACGTATAGGTATCGAATGAAATAGCCGATATATGCAGATAATATATTGACTCGATCCAGTCGCTCTGCTACGATTGAAAATTATTTTAATCATCAATAAAGCTTAAAATTAATATAAACTGATAATCATTATTACCTTCATCGTCGTTTCAGGGTGTTCGTCATAGTTCTCCGAGATTCATTTTTGCTCGTTCTCATTTTAACGCTTCAGAGAGTTCGAATCGTAATGGCAGTACTGTGAATTGAACAAGATCTTCAAAAATAGTGAAAAAAGAAATGAAAAGAAAACTTACACACAGTCAACCTGGCGATGTTTATATTTATACTATGAGTACATGTACGTAGGTATAGGAATAAATAGGAATAGGGGATAGAGAATGATTATAACTCATTTGAATTGTCAATGAAAAAAGTATATTTCGTCTTTTAAGACATGGGGCTCACGCCTCGTGAGTTTTTATCCCTTATTATTTATTACTATAAATTATTACCTACCACACGCACGGACCAAGGATTTCGTGGGTTTACAGATCCGATAATCACGCGGTAATAATAATAATAATACGTCATTAGTTACTAATAATAAGAATAGGAGTAAAAATAATAATAATAGTTAAAGTTAGATCGATGGAATGGTGCATTGCCCGATGTGATGAAGGCTTGGAATTAACATTCAGGTATCATTAGATATTACATCGAAGCCTTGGTCCATGCGCATGTATCCGAACATTTGATGAATGGAGCAAAGAGTACCCCAACGCTATACCGTGTAATCTTCTTTTTTTTTTGTAATTTTGTAATTTTTCTTATTTTATTCATTCCCCCCGTAAAAAAGCCACCAAACAATTGTTAAATTTAAACTACGAGCTTATACAGCGTGCGATTCTCTCGAATATCTGTATAATGAGAAATTTCTCGATCCTAAAACATCGTCGTCGTCACCTGATACGCTGATTCTCATTTATTGGTGCGGTTTTTGTTTTTCAATTTTCCTCGAATGATATAGGCCCGGAATTTCTTGTCGGGCTATCAATTATACTCTCCTTTACATTTTTTTCTAATTCTCAACAATTTGCGCGTTCCAAGGGACGAAGAGATACTTATAATTTTAAATTTCTACCCGGCCGAGTTAGACGCGTGAAAATATCATTTTTATTATTCAATTTAACTTTCTTTACTATCTTCTATTTTCTCTTTTCTCTTTTCTCATCCCTTTCGAAACTAATGCAGCAGCGTTCAACACATGTATTACAACAACCGTAGCCATAGCTGACACCGAGAAAATCACCTATAACACTTTCATCCGGGCAAAGCTAAAGCGCTAACTAATCGTATAAGATCTTACGACCGAATCACTTACTGCAGTCATTGGATAGGGGGATCCGGATAGCGGGATGCCTATGCCTATGCCTATGCCTATGCTTAATGCTTACCGAGTCATGTGTATTTCATTCCAAAAATAAATGTTACAAATTTCACCACCGGTGTTTAAATACGAACTTTTATATTACGGCTGTAAAAGTAAGAAAAAAAAAATAATGAAAGAACCAGATCTAGCCGAAACAAATTCTGTCCTCGTCCCGATTTAAATTCTGTGATAAATATAAATGTCGTGTATATAAAAAAAAAAAAGCATTTTTCTTTTCTTCCTTTTTTCTACATAGATACTTTTTCCAATTTTATGCAATTTTATTATCATATCGCAATTTAAAGCAGATCTAAAATTTCGTGGAAAGAAATAACGAAGAAAGCCGATGCTACCCTAACCATATATCTAATGCAAAATTATAATATTGAATTCCCAAAACCACCATAGATTTTTATATTTATAACCAATCTTTATTGTCTTGCGAATACGTTTTCTCACTTTTAATGCACTCTAGTTTTTTTTTTCTTCTTTTTCTTGTTTTTTTGTTCTCTACTTTTTTTCTTACAAATTCCTTCATTATTCCAGAAGGAGTAAAATGTTATAAACTGACATCCAAACCAGAATAGAATCGAACAATTTAGGGAGTATTATTTTTTCCAAGGCGTAATTCTCTTCAAGTAGTTATTAGAAGAATTTTCTAAACTCCCACGTATAGACCGCAATAATTGGAATACGTATTTGCAAGGCAATTAGGATGCTACATAAACGAGCCTGGCCATTCGATTACTATTTGTTTCAATTCGATTGCCATTTATCACAGCAATAAAAAGGACTCCAAACTGTAACATTCTCCCATAGTATATTACCAATACAATTTTTTTATGTTCATTTTTATTTTCTTCTCGTCAAGACGTTTAGTTTCTTTGGTGGTCATTTATAACATCATTATTAATTTCCTTTGAAAAAATTACGTAAGCGAAAATGAAATGAGCTATGTAATATGTATGTATATATGTATATGCGTAATGTAATATTGAGACGATTAAAATAGATTCATAAAAAAAAAGAAAAAAAAAAAAAATCTTTTTATAAATATATTTATCGAGGAATTAAACTCGAGCCACTGAAGTTTTGTACTTTCTTATACCTATAATATTTCATTAATATAGACGTACGTAGATAAATCCTAAATCTGGTTGAACACCGCGATGCGTAAACTGTAATAAATGATAATGAAAGAAGAAAAGGAATAAAAATTTCTTCAGATCTTCTATTTCCATACTATACCCTAAATATACATTGCGCTTTAAACCGGAAGCTCAAAAAAGCCGCTATCGATAAAATGAAAAATGATTATATTATGTATGCATGTATGTATGTACCTATATACTGGATTTACTTTATCTCTTAACTATTTCATAAATATTTTACAGTTTGAGGTCCTTACTGGAAAAAGTTTAATGAACTCATAACACCGCGTTGAATGGCGAGCAAATTCTTTTTTTTTGTTTTTCTTTCTTTCTTTTTTCTCTCGTTTTCTTTGATATAATATCCACAAAACATGTGCCAGTTATTAAGCCCGAATTAAGGTAACAAAATTGTACCTTTCGTGCAAGCAATAAACGAACACACCTTTTTCTTTCTTATATTACTCGCTCTGCAATTTGTAGCTTAATTTACATACGCAGCTACGTAACGATCAGCGAATTATAATAACGACCCGTGGCAGTGTGGTCTTTGTAGTCATTTAATTACAAATAATTTCACGCTGACCCATCAACCGAGAAAACTATTGTTTTTTGTTTGTTTGTATTTTATTTTGTTTCTTGTTTTACTTTTTCTTTGTTTTTTCAACTAATATCCAGCCAGATCAGCAAAGGTTTGGTCCATCTCATCGGCGATTGCCTTGTACTTGCTTCGTTCGTTGAGCAGTTCGTCTGTAATATAGGAAATTGCAGGTACGATGTTATAAGCGAATTGTTAGTACTGTTAATCACATCATTACTATTATTAATAAACACACACATATATAGAAATAACGAGTAAGTTGACCCTTGGGAATTTTCTTTTTCGGGGATCAAAGTATCTGAAAAGTTAGCGAATAAAAAAAAAAACGAAAGAACAAAGTTAAAAATATTATCACGTTGTTATGCTGTTAGAAAATTTATCGATGTTCTGCAGGCTGTCAGTTCATATTAGATGATCGAACTGGAAAATCAGATCACGAGTTAGTGGGCATAAGGGTTTACTTAAGGGTCAGTAAATTTGATACAGATAACAGATTTGTCAAAGGTAAAGTTAATTCGACGAAAGTGAGTGAATAAAGAGAAATTCGCTGTTCATCAGTTTGAAAGTAAAGATAAATTGATTGAAAGGATGAAAATAGTTGAGTGATTGAAATTTTTCTCACGTTTTTTTTTCTCCTAATTTGATATTCTGATGTACAACGAATGAAATAATGAAAATGAAGAAAGTATAAAAGACGAAAGAAAGATCGATTCAAATGAAACAATACCAACTTAGAACAACGTGTTTATAATATATTAATTTTAATTATAATAATACAAGTAATTGTAAATTGACGTATAATAGACAGTTGTGTGTTTGTGTGTGATTTGACGTTGATTGGTGAGTTTTGTGTGCAGAAGATTTGAAACAAATTAGCTGCTTTAACCGACCAATTCGGTAAAGGTGAGGTCCAGGTCGTCGCAGATGTATTTGTACTTCTCCTTCTCGTGGACGAGTTCGTCTGTAAGGAAATTTACACATTTTACGAAAACCCATCACCATTAGCCATTAGCCAGCGAACCATGTCCCCAATATTGAATAATATACATCTTTTTAAAATTCGCTCCGACGTATGTAGTTTCATTTTTTTTATTCGTTCACCAGTTCGTTTTATTTTATTTTTGTTTTTTCTACTTCAGTAATAAGAAAGAAATGAACGTGATATCAAAATTTATATACGACTACGGAGTTTCTTTTTAAACAGACGTTTAACCAAAGTTTTTGAAAAGATTCGGTATTTAATGTAAAATTAAATTAATAATTAAAAGAAAGCTGCGAATGATAATTGTGAAAGAAAATTAAAAGCAGTGGGATATAAAAGCGTTAACTTACGCAATATGTGAGAAAGCTCAAGCGAAACGTAGAAAATAAAGAAAGAGACAAAAAAGAGACAAAAAAAAAAAAAATAATAAAGCGATAAAGAAAATAATTGCGAAGCGTTAATTAAACGCCGTAGAGCTCCTCGAATGCCAGATCCAAGCCATCGCCAATTTCCTTGTATTTCTCCTTCTCGACGACCATTTCGTCTGTAAGAATTATTATCAGCGTGATTTAAAAAGCGGTCAAGATTCGCGGCGAAAACGTAAAACGTAGAAGAAGGGTTGACATACATCGAGTAATGAGAGTAGCTAACAAATAACAAAGAATTAAATGAAAAAGACTTTCATTCAGGATTTGTAAGCAAATAATAATGAAATAAAGCTGCGATTAATGTGGGTGAAAAAATAAAATAACAAATCAATACTTACTAGCCATGGCTTTTTGATTTTGATTCCATTTTGTTGGAGTTTTTTGTATTTCTTTTTTTTTTTTTTTGTTTGTTTCTTTTGCCATGATTCCATGCAGTTGTTAAAAAAAAAAAAAAAACGAAAAAAAAAAACTATCAAATCATACAACGACTAAGGACGTATTTAAATTGGCTAATGGATATAATAATAATAATAATGATAACTAGAACTAATAACGTGAGGGTAAAATAAAATTAACTAGCTCTATTTAAAGGTTGAAAGATATTAGTGTAAAATGTGAATAAAACAACAAAACAACAAAACGACACACTCATTTTTCAAAATGAAAATATATATTATAAACAGATTTATAATAATAGCAATATATAATAATAATAATTAATAATTATTACAATAATTTTAGTGTTATTATCATTTCAATATTAATATTAAGTAAATTAATAATAGACTAACAACTCAAGTATTGTTTTTCAGCATTTCGAAAAAAAGAGGCAATAATCGCGTTAAGGATGAATATATAATAGGATACAGGAATATATTGTGCAGTAGGTATCTTTTTTTTTTCTGTTTTCTTCTTTTTCTATATCTTTTCTAACTCCTTCTTTCTATTATCTAAAGAAAAGAAAATTTTCACCGCGGAAAACTATATAAGATGGAATGGATCGGAGGGTAGCCACTTTACGATCAATTTCGATCAAAAAATCAATTCAATTAAGTATAGGTATTCTCGTATTCATTTCATTTCGTAAAATTCAAAATGTCAATTAGATTTTGAGAGAAAAGAAAAAATCCAAGAATTTTTTCTGTACAAAGTCGTGTGGAAAGAAAAAACAAAAAATTTACAACGCACTAATTTTACCGTAAAAATCCCATGTGAAGATGATGAATTCACGTGAACTGACTACCCAAATGAATTTTCTCACGCAGGAATAATAATAATAATAATAATAATAAAACGTTTTAAATAAAATTCTTTTTCTATTTTCGTGTTTAATTATCATGCATATATATATTTATAAATTTGAACACGTTTCTCGAAGCCTTGAGCGTTCACCGAAAAACGAGAAACAACGGATGATAATGGGGAAAAAAAAAAATTCAAGTTTTTTTTTAGAATAACTCGGAAGTGATTCAGTGCGCGCTAAAAACGCGAGATCCCGATGCATATATATATATATAGTAATAACCGAATCCTGTAGAATTGTTAAACTCATTCGATTATATATCAATATAAATATTATATTATAATTCAATTCTACAAAATATTATTCTCTCCTGCGTCATGATAAAAGAGGGAGAAGAAAAAAAATGATAATAATAATAATAATAATTAATAATAATTGGAATTTACCCTATAGAGGAAAATATATCTTAATAATTATATACAGGGAAAACGTATGATTGAACAATGGTTGCACGATATTTCTGCACATATAAATATTTATATATAAATAAATATAATATATATATATATATATACAAAGAAATATATATGCAGACATGTAAACGATCATCGATAAATGGGGCTGGATTTTGTGGTCCTAGTTTAAACCGGAATTAAGGACGGCTTACGCAGCTCGAATATAATAATAATAATAATAACAAAATGCGAAATACTGGAGCGAGAGAAAAATCTAAATAATTATAATATTATCTACCTCAAAGAATATAGATTGGCCGTTTGAATAACGAAACTACTAACGATAAACCCTTCCTCAATCTAATTCAGTACACTGTTTGTTTAAGATCGTAGTAACAATTTCTTGCATTGCTATTTATTTATTTTTTTGGTTTTTGTTTGTTTTTTTTTTCTACCGTAAATTTTTCAAAAAATACATCTTTCAGAACACATGTCGATAATATTAATCGTAAAATTTAATGTCAATAATAATAATGATAATGATCATTGAAAAAAAAAGATATATATAAATATCTATATCGGCGTGCAAGAATACAAACAGTTAATAAGTTCGAAGAGGGAAAGGTATATCTGAACGATAGTTTCGATTTTTATCATTAAAACAAAAAAGAAAAAAAAAAAACGGCTTTCGCTGTGAAGAAAAGAACTACATAAATGCGAAGGAGTCTATAACGCTAAGCCAAAGGCCAGAAGAGGGGAAAAAATAAACTAGTTTGGATATATCAGGGCAGTTTTTATCGGATTAAATTAGAAGGGGGAGAAAAAAAAAAGAAGTGAAATTTCAACGATGGAAATATGGGTCATCCGTCTCTTTCTCCTGCTCGAAAAAAAAAATCAAAAACCCTAAACTAAGGAATTTTTTTTTTTTATGTTAGGCGTGCACCAAACAAGCGCGTATTTTTTTTTTTATATTCTTTTCATTCTTTCTCTTTGTCTTTTCTCTTCTTTTATCGCATCAAAAATTATTATTTTTTTTTTTGTTTGTTTTTGTTTTCTACATATTTTGGATGTCATGCAGCGTTGCCTCCATCTCCTCTTGTAGCAATTTATTTTTCTCCCTCTCGGCAACTAGGTCGTCTGTAAATGTTATTTTTCAAATTGTACACAAAAAAAAATTCACAACAGCAAAAACAACATCGACGTTGTTAATAAGGCGATTTGTTTTTTGTTTTTCATTTCTTTTGCAGATTAGTTCAATCTTTAAAACCTGGAAACTCGGGTTCAAACACACACCACAACTATTGCAATTTTCATTAATTACAAACAACTTATACTTTACGATCGGAATTAGAAAAAACAAAATAAAAGTTGGGAATAGTTTCAATACTTATAATATCAATGAAATTTTTAAATGAAATTTTTCAAAACTACTAGAAAAAAAAAAAAAAAAACTAAAGAGGGAAAACATTATTTATACGTTCAACTATAATTCCATTTATGTATGTGTTCATAAATTTATGGAAATAATGAATCGCTGTAAATATAGGAAAACGATGTATAATAATTACAAAGAACTAATAATTGAATATTTTCAAATTTCTTGACGAGATTCAGATTTAATATTTCATGTAAAGATTTGAAAATAAAATACAAACCCTCGAGCCTGTCGACCTCCTTCTGCAACTTTTGCACGGACCTCTCGGCGAACTCAGCGCGAGCTTCAGCCTATATGGAACGAGAAATTGTAAAAGGTGAATAAAATAATAGAATGTCCAAGTTGTTTCATGATTTAGTATTCGACGTTGAAGATCGATGCAATGAAAAACTAAAGTCTCGAAATTTCATAAATTTTTCCTACTTTTTAATTTTTTTTTATTTTTGTTCTCATTATTCTTGTGATTTGAACTTTTCGAACTCTTAGCATCGAAGTTTCAACGACGAGGATAAAATCTTGAAAGAACCAAAACTTGAAAAAAGAACACGAAAAGTAACAACAGCAAACAATATCCTTGCAAATTTGTGTTAATACAAAATTATGCTAACGTTATAGTCGTATTTCGATTAATTAAAATAACGTTAATCAGTTATATATGGTTATAGATAATACTTGAAATTCAATCACTAAACACAATTGGTATTATTTATTACCTGAAAATCTAACGCTGCGTGAAACCTTTTCAATTGACAAGATATCGGACGAAAAGTAGATCCATAAACATGAATAAAATAGAAATGAAAAAAAAATGAAAAAAAAAGAACGAATTCAAACTGTAACCAATCTACACACGTGATTTTTATTTACGACCTCATTTCTAACCGCGTTAATATTCATCGACGATATTTATCACGTCATTATAATCTCACACGCGTAATAGTGTGTAAGCAAAGGTAGGTATGTTTTGTCACAGACTCGATGAAAAATTCTGATATACGATACATGTGAGAACGTATAATGAAAAGTTCGGTTGATTAATTAGCGCTAATATTATCGTCAATAATAAATCCGAAAGGGTTTTAGAATTGTATTATTTCCACCACCATCCCCGCATAAGTGTATGTCCTGAAAAGAAACTTCGTCGAGCTTAAATATGCTCACCTCTTTCAATTGGCTGTCCAAGATCTTAACTTGTCCTTCGAACGTTTCCTCCCTCTGTGTCGCCTGGTTTTTTTTTTGTTTTTTTTAATTAAAACACACAGAAAAGCAACAAACTCTTGTTAATTTAAATAATAAACAATAAATATTCGTTATACATGCTCTCGTTATTCAAGGACCTAATTCATTCATATCGATATCAGAAACGTTGATATATTATAGACATGGATGTAAGATAGACTCGAGAAGTTGAAACGAAAGTTTAGAAAAATAAATAATTCGACGTTATTCTATGAATGCGAATAATCGACGTTATAGTTTCTCAAGTATATCTCACAGGGAATCGGTTTAATATTCAATCTAACATCGGGTTACGCGTATTTCACGGTTAAAGTCACGTCAAACTCAAAATTCAATGCACTCTCGAAAGTCTACCTCCTTTAGACGGGTGGTCAAGGTCTTAATCTGGTTTTTGTACTCCTCCTCACGTTGGTTTGCCTATTAGATTGACAATTCATTATTTTCATCTCTACAAAAAGTTAACAATGAAATTTGAAATACTAGAAGAAAATTAACTGCTCGACACAAACCCCCCAAAAATTAAGAATTGATCAAAGACGATTGAAAAATACGAATAATGTAAACTGGAGACCTGCGTTTCTTAATTTTCCACAAAAATGATTAATCCTTTTATTTTATTCCATTTTAGACTGAGTCTCGTTTGCTGTAGATACAGAAATACCGGAAATTATCGACGAGTACGTGAAAATTAAAATCTCTGACTCATGTCTACACCTGAAGAAAAACTGCGTAAGTATACATGCCTACACGCAGAATACACTCGACCTTGTAGCGATTGGAAGCAATAATGAATCACTCTTACTTACATATCGCGAAAACTAAATAAAAGATTACGATTCACATGAATGGTGAAAGATTGGAATGGAATAGTTGAAAGACAAAAAAGTTTTCTGAAATTCGATTATTCTAATTTTTACCGAGTTGAATAATAATTGGAATTTAATTTTTGAAGAAAAAAAAGTGAGTAATTTAAATCTGACAGTCTTACCTTCTCTTCAGATACTTCAAGGGACTTCAAGTTGTTGCCAACGACGCGAAGTTCTTCCTCCAACTCGACGATCTTCCTGTGAATCAGAGATTTAGATTTGTTTTAGTTCGTTATTTGCTTTTTCATTCTCATTTTTGAACAGGTGAAGTTAGACCGAACACTTCGACACGTATCATGTCAAAAATCTTTTGAATATAAAATATATATATCTCCATAGAAAACACTATCGTTATCAGAAATATTGACAAAAGTCTCTCTTCGTTTGATGAACGTATGAAAATTGCAATCAATGAATTCATGAGCTTTTTTCTTGTCTTAGTTTGGTTAATTTTTTTTTTTTCGCAACAATTTAAACCTGAATATTTTTTATTTATATAACAAACGTCAAAGTGTTCGTTTGAGGTTTATAAAAATCGATAAATATCGCGAAATGACTTGAAGTCAAAAAGCACGATTTATCGAGACCGATTCTCACTCGACATTCAAACAGATAAACAATATTCATGTATATGAATACGCGACAAAAAACAACAAATGCCAAAAATTCATGCAATCTAAATTTCTA
This sequence comes from Rhogogaster chlorosoma, assembly GCA_944452935.1. Classification (NCBI taxonomy): domain Eukaryota; kingdom Metazoa; phylum Arthropoda; class Insecta; order Hymenoptera; family Tenthredinidae; genus Rhogogaster; species Rhogogaster chlorosoma. The sequence goes on from OX101797.1 coordinate 30,182,023, forward strand.
ACTTACGATTCTGATAGCTCAGCTTTTTCCTCTGCACGTTCGAGGTCCTGTTCCATCATGACTAGCTTCCTGGCAACCTATATATAAAACAGCCACACGTATCATGCCAAAAGAAAAAAACAATTCCTTTCTTTCTTTTTTTTTTTGTTTTTCAACAAATTTTAGTTAATAAATCTCGTGCAAAACTTATTGTTAAAAATGATAAACACAATAAAAATCGAAAAAAAAAAAAAGAAGATATCTGCCTCGCCGCTTCATATCTTCTTCTCGATCGTATCATCCTCCTTCGGTATTTCATCTCCAAATTCCTTGATTAATTCTAACTATAATAAGACTGACGACGTATTTTTCGAACTATGTAAGTAAGAAGAAAAAAAAAGTGCATATCTATGGTTAAAATAAAACTAAAAACGCCATACAGACAGAAAACAGACTTCACGCTGACATACGGACAAAATCGACACGCTTTTTAGTTTTATTTCTTTTTTCTTTATAAATATGCTTACGACTCTCCAGCCTCAGCACGTTCCTCGGCACGCTCAAGATCGGCCTCAACCATGGCCAATTTACGGGCGACCTGTGTACGATTAACGGCGAATGTTTATTTCCATTGATCGCGGATCATTGTACAGAGTCACATTTATCGGTTGGAAGAAATAACGGCGTGTCTTTTTATATGATTTTTGATATTTTATCAATTTATTATAGTTATATGAGGCAACTGATCAGCTAGCTTTGAGCCTTCGAATTTATTAGACAAGACGCTTCCTCGACCACCTTTCAAGCGTCGTGTGTATCAAAGGAATCGAGGATCTCATAAGGTATCGATATTCGTGGAGAATTGAATTTTGAAAAATTATGGCATCGTATAGTTTCTAATTAGAATATTGTTCCTTTTTGTCTTTTTTGTATGTTTAACACACACGACGCAGTTTTCAATAAATAATATTTATTATAGTTATAATCAACACCAAACTGTTATGACAGAAATTCAATGCACAATGATTCATTGGTTGCTGTTAGAGCACACTGCAACAATAGACTCATGTCTGAGCTGCACCTCGATCGAATAGATAAGATCTGAGATTAATACGATGATCAAAAAATTATACGATCATTTTCTAATAGAAGTGAAATACAAAAAAAATAAAATAACAATTTTTTTTTTTTCAATTTGAACACAAGAAAATAGGATAACACCACGGAGCTTGAAATAAAAAAAAAAAGCTCCTAATCATGCGGAAAAACTTCAGAATCTCAAGAAAAATAATTGTTAATTTTGTAAGTGATCGATCTATATACTCAATAATGATTAGAAATTAAAAAAAAAAAAAAAAAAAAAACTATGTTATTTTAAGGATAATATTATAATGAAAAGCAATTCATATTCCATATACGAATAGGTACTCGATCGATTTCGGTGTAGATATATGCCGACCCACCTGCATTACAGACATCACTTAAAATTTTCATCGTCATGTAATTCGCAAGCAGCGAAATAATTCTATCGGTTTTTTTTTTTTGTTTGTTTTTTTTTTCATCTTTTTCTCCATTGAGCAATCTTGGTCATTTTTCGTGTCTATATTTTGGTTAACTTGTCGCGAATGAGTACATAGCCCGAATCAATCGTATAGTGATAAACTTTTGGAGCTTCGTATTATATACATGTAGAAAGATATATTGTTGATTCGGAATTTTTGAAAGGTTTCGTAAACCTTTTTATCATTGGTAAGCGCGAATACGATAAGAGAGTACCTGCGGTCTACTACAGTAGTAGAAAAAGAATTAGAAAATGAAGAAAAATTAAACTAACTAGAGTGGAAAACGTAGCAAAGATATAGATACATATATATATACACATATTCTCACTTTGACATATATTATATAAGAAGCTCACGACTTAGAACCTTCCCTGATCTTGTTAGTCGCATTTAGTAAGTGCAACAGCCTGAAATCTATATTACATACACACACGGTCAAATTGGCCCAAGATTGCTCTTTGCCCGAAACGAATTAATTTAATTGGCTTCAGGAATCGGCTAAATAGTCAAATATCTAAACGATACTTATTTTTTTTTTTTTTTTTGCTCGCGGTTAATCGGTCGACTGTATTTTTTCGTCGTTGCTTATCTTTTTCTTTTCCTATATTTTTTTTTCTTTTCTTTCGTTCAGATTACTGAATATTCATTTTCTTTTAATTTTATTGAATTCTATATATCTACGACGATTATTGAGATATAATTTATACTGTTATGAAATTTAATTATTATTATTTGCTTTTTTTACTCGCCTCTGTTTTCCGCCCATTAATATAAGATATGCTTCCATTAATTTGGTGGACCTCGAGCGTGAAACTGTTGTCACAAATTGTTTAAAAAAAAAAATAATAAATAACAACACGGAAAATAAAATTGAAAAAAAAAAACGCACTGAATTTAAGAAATATTTATCCTCTTTCCATTCTATAAATAATTTTCCGACGGTTTACGAGAAACAGATGGAAAAAAAGAAGAAACAGAAGAAACAGAAGAAGAAAAACTAGTATTTTATGTCATCCTAGAACTTTATACGTGTAAAAGAAAATTTTGTTAAATTTTCAACTGAATTAACGTCAAATAAATTACGAGATTAAATAAACAGACTTTTCACCCCGAACAACACTGAAAGCACTAACTTTTTTTTATCTCTTTTTTTTCGTAACTTTTCGTAAAATATCTGTAGCAATTAATGTAATATACAATATTGAATATTCCTAACGAATCACATAAGATCACCTCTTCTCTCGAGTCATCAGTATAGGTATAGCCAAATAATTCAGCAGGTTAATTAAATAAAAAGTTTTATAGATATATATATATTATTAAAAAAGAAAACTGCATTTTTCACTTTTCTGGAAAAACTATTTCTTTTCTTTTCTCATCTTTTTATCTTTTCTTTTCTTTTTTTTTTTCTTTCATCAATCGTATAACAACTATATTATTAGTTTTATTTTTCTCCTTAACCCATGTTATTATGCGTCAAACAACCGGCTTCTACGAGAAGACCTTAAAATTATTAACAGACCTATACAACGGTTATATACAATTTTTAATTAATTGATTTAACTCTTTTTTTTTTTAATGAATTAGTTATTTAATTTGTTCTTTTCTTTTTTCTTTTAAATATATCTTCATCTGTAGTAATATGAATTATATACATATATATTATAGGTATAGGTATATATATATATATATTTTGTTAATTTTCTCGAAAATCTCATCACGCGTATCGTATACTCGAAAAAAAAAAAATGTATTAAAATTCAACTCTTTATCCCCGGATTGTAAAGTATGCTATAGCTGAGAACACTAAAGCACCGTAATTTTATTTATTCGTCATTGATTTTTATTGATTTATTTATTTATTTAAAAAAAAAATTTTCTATTTTTTGAGGGTGTTTTTTTTTCCTTTTTTTTCTGCAAACTCAACGGATAAAAATTAACCACACTTATCACTTAGTTACAGCAGCGTCATCACAATTAATTGTAAAAACAAAAAGAAGATAAAAAATAAATCAACCGAGGAACCTTTTTGAGATAAAACTTGACATCGTCAAGAAAATTAAAATAAATGTAAAAAAAAAATATATCACGATTATTGCTGCTTTTTATTTTCTCTCTCTATTCTTTCTTTCTTTTTCATTCACTGATTTGTTCTTTTTTTAACTTTTTTTATTTTTAAACAAATCTACGTCGCATAAACCTTTTTTATTTTTTCTTCTTCTTTCGATCTTCAAACACCCGCAAAACCTTCTTACACCTGAGATTAACGCATCATTTTTTTTCTTATTTTTTACTTTTTTTATATCACCTCATTCACGACGTAGAGGGTAGGAAAGGGGAGGAAAGGAGAGAAAACGATTTCTATCTCTCTCCCTCTCTTTCTCCTGAAATATTTTTCGGTCGTCGTACGAACTCTGCACCTCGTGATGTTAAATATATGATCAAATTCTGATATTTTAATATCTATGAATTTGATAACGATCATCGATCATCGATCATTGTGAATATAAAACGAAACAGCGAACACAAGGCGAGTTAGGGTTAGGCACTTTACTATTGGCTAAGAACCACCACTGCAGTCACTAGTGATTGGCGTAGTGATAGGTTCCCGAACCTCATCGTATTTCTTGTCAGCTTCTTCAGCGAGGAATCTAGCCTCCTTCAGTTGATTTTCAAGCGCGTCCATACGCTCCTCATCGGCCAAACTGCGGTTCTCAAGAACCTTGCGGGCGCTTTATACATAATTGGGGGGTAGAAAAATAAAATTAACAATTAAAACAAATTTTGGAAATCGAACCATTTTTCTCTTCGTTTCTTTATATATCGACAACAAAGAAAGAAAATTTTCTTATCGAAGAACAAGACTAAAACATCGGCTCTGCTCACCGCCCTTAAACTGCACCTACGAAAGTTCGAGCATTGATTTAAATCCGAGACCAAAAGTTGATTAACTTCGTTTTTTTTTTTTTTTTTTTTTTCCTGCAATTTTCATTATTCAAGTACAAAATTTTTTCTTTTCATAAATTTCTATTGATCAAGGATTAAAATCGAGGCTCAATAAAATGAGATAGTATATATACGTTGTTTCTCGTTTCATCGAAAACCCACCTCTTCGTATTTTTTATCAGCCTCTTCAGCAATGAGCTTAGCTTGGGCCAGTTGCTGTTCCAAAAGAGACACACGGTCGTCCTCCATGTTGGTTCGATTTTCAAGGGCCTTCCGTATCCTGATAATTTTTGTCGTTCAATTTTCATATTATTGAAAGAATGAGAACTCGCGGTCGCTCGAATCGCTTTAAATATGTGTTCACTTAATTTTTCTTTTTTTTTTTCGACTCTCGTTAGAAATTTGAAGAAAAAAAAAAAAGAAAGAAAAACAAGACAAATTGAAAAATTTTCGCGAACATTTTTTAACCAAAATATATATATTTCAAATTGAAACGTTAATAGAAGAGAATTCGATAAAAGTTATCAAATAATTGAAATACTTTCGTCGAATAAATTTTCGCGATTTAAATTGTCAAATAAGAAAATTCAATTTAGGATAATTCTTCAGCCTTGGATGTCTGAAGATTTAAAAAGAGCCAATGTGCCAACTTATCATGCATATGATGTGATAAAAGAGACCGGGATTCGCGCCTACGATAATACGTGCATAATGTAAAATGTGGTACATATCTCACAGCCGTGTATGTACGTGTGCGAATATCGCTCATTCTTTCAACGTTATAATTGTGACGTAGTCAACGAGGTGACATCATCACCAGAGTGTAAAAGAATCTCTTAATCATATCTAGGTACCCTATTCTTATCTTTGTAGGTATAAGATATTGAACGTGGATGCTTATAAGATATTAAACAATATTGTAGTCGCATAAGTTTTCAACATAGTGGAGGCCTTTCTTAGCTGGCGGAACAAATTCTACGAACATGTAAATTCGATCTGTACAAATACCTGTGACGTTAATTAAATAATTATCTGATCTTGGACTTAATTCGAGTTAATTAATGATCACTTCTTGAAAAATAAATAAATTAAAAAAAAAAAGGGAAGAAAAAAGAAGACTAAAATATATAACTACAGCAGATAAATTTCGCGAAATTATTTGATATTTTATGCGATTACATTCGAACTCGCGTGACCTTGACAGACGATGAAAATCGGCGTCAATATAATTCGAAAAGTGGCAAAAATAACAATTTGATATCAGGAGAGAGATCGGGAGTTAATTAATAACCCGAAAAACTAGTAATCGTTAATTGTGATTAATCGATCGTCAAGGACATGCGATCTTTCAGCTTCTCACGTTCTCTTTGTCTATTTCTTATTTTACCTTATATACTATTCAATAAACAGATCTGTAGAACGGGCGAATAAAACCTCATTAAAAATTTACGAATTACGTATAAATAATTGAAATGTAGAAATACATTATACACGGCGTATACAATAAGTTATCATTGGCAGTAATTATTATTGTATTGACCTTTGATAAATTTTAATCTGATAATTCTGGAATGAAAGTATACATAACAGAAAGAAAAAAAAAACTGTCTAAACTCGAGTATAGCAAAATTTTATCGTCGAAGAATTGGAACGACTCGAAGTCATATAAATTCGTTGATAATTTCTTTCGTTATATTTTTTTAATTTTATTTTGTTCATAAGTATACAATATGTTCGTAAAAATTTTCATTGAGCATTCGTAAATTTTTTAAAATGAGATATTTTTCTACCCAATATAATTACTCGAAATAAATTTAAGGCAATTTTTTTTTTTTGCCCAACTGTAAATCGTAATATTACGCTGATCACTCAAAAGACACTCAAGGTTGTTGATAATGATTACTGCTCGATATAATTAGTAAAAACATCGGATTCCTCGCAATCGATAGCTAGTCACTAAACGCAAGCTTAGGCAATCGGTAAAAATTATGCGTGTCAATATTACAGCCAATTACAATACATTCACGTTATTGCATATGCGTGTATGACCTACGTATGACGTAACTTTACACTCGTATCAATTTCCAACACATACGCGTTTACTTAATTTTCTATTTCTTTTTTTTCTTTAATCATTATTATTATTCATATATGTATAGCCTCGTTCCATTGCATTACAATTTATTTTTTCTATTTAGCAGAACTCAATATTTTTTTAAAAATATTCTCTCTTCAAGTATGTAGATTCTCAACAACCTTGAGTATCAGATGATATTTTCGTGCAAATTTAAATCGATGTTCAACATTTCGGGCATCGACGTTATTTAACTCAAAAAAAAAAAAAAATGCTGAGGAAAGTTCAGAAACTGTTTCGAAAATCTGATAAAAAATTAATAAAGAAAAAAAAACACACACATTTCACGTAATATACCATCGATGAGTGAAAGCTTCGGATTATATTTTCCATAGAAGTGAAACGATGCCCAAAGTTCGTTGACTCGATAGATAAATTTTTGAAATAAAGTGATAGAGGAAAAAATAAAAACTAAATAATGAAATTAAAATTAATTTATACAAAATTCTTACCGCTCGCTTTCGTCGGCGGCCTGAGATGCCTCGGCCAACTTGGCGGTGGCAGTTGCAAGACGTTCCTCTGACCTCTCCAAATCTTCCTCCAAAAGTTGGATACGACGGTTGAGAGCCGCGACTTCGGATTCGGCCTGAAAGATGAGAAAAAAATGGAACGAATTTTAAAATCAAAGTTATAATTTAACCAAATTTCAAACAAAAAATAAAAACGTCGATATGTATATTTGTAACATTTTATCAAACCACTGAATTGTCGATAGAAATTTTTTCTTCTTTCCAACCTTATAATTAATTATACCTATGAACCGGTGATTACAGAGTAGAGTCTAATTCCTTAATGTCTATGTTTATCTAGAAACAAATTCCAAAGAGATGATGATAACTCATATGGTTTATTATACATGTTGCGCGACACTATCATCTCGAGAATAAATCCCACGATAAAAAAGAAAGAAGACAAAAATTAAATATAAAACAATTACAGATGATATATTCCGACATATCCAGGGCAAGAATCGAGTAGATAAAAGGCTGTGACTATTTATAAACGATCTTCGATACATATACTATCCAGATTTAAGGATTTTTATTATAATCAACGAACACAGTCATAATAATTCATAAGACTGGTAAAAATTGCTTCATAATTATTTACGAATATGTACATAACGATAAATGCTAATATATGATCGTAGAATTGATTGTATACTTGGAATTCGATATTGGCTAAAGTATTGTTCTTAAATTTGTAAGTTTTTAATAAATACGAGCGATCAATAGTCACAGCGTAACCAATCTGTATTCAAAGCCCGGACGTCCGGCTCGAGGACTTGTCTATAGCTGCATACCTGCCTATCAACCGGCTATAAACGCATAGGTACACATCACATTGTGTCCGACTTTAATACTTTACATTAATCCCGCGTGTGCGTATGGTATACGACAGTGCGTAGCGATAATTTTCGTACGTTGATTGGAACAGGTGTGGTTCGTCGGAGGGCGTATAGAAGGCCGTCACGCAGGTGGGTTCGGGAATTGAGGAGATCGTAGAGTAAAGTACAATGTATAATACAATGCCTGACAACTAGTCGATTAAATTGCGTATGTAGTTTCATTGGATTTGGATAACGATGAAGTTTCCTAAATCTAAATAATAAGAAATTATTTCCTAAATTCAATCTGTCAATAAGCATTGGATTAAAATTCGATAAAAATAAAAATAAAATTAAAAACATATCGTGAGAAGGATATGACGTAGCATTTGATCCTTAATTGACATAGACCGATTAAAACCGACGCCTTAGAAATATGCAAAGAGAAAAAAGAATGAAAAAATAAAAAATAAAAAAAAATTGCTACATGAAGGAATTTATTATAATCCTTTTCTGCTGTATGCATATTTATATTTATTCCACGGGGAGTCGGAACGTGAAGCGAATTTCGAACCGCGGATATCCAGGGTATATGTATAATGTATATATTAAGCATATTATAATCATCGGCGTTAAATCCTTTGTTGAAAAATATCTCCTATATAAAAATAGCCCATGACCAACCACCGCGTGTTGCAGGGTGAGAACTGCATCGCAACAGTTTAAACTGTTATAATAAAAGCGATTAATTATAGGTTTTTTTTTCTTCTTTTTTTCAATGCCAGATTCTCGAAGTTTATAATGCAACGGAAGAATGCCTCTGTATCGATCGCACTGACGAAGGTAAATAAATAAAATAAAAATATTTACATATATGTACAGGAGAGATAATAATAATATATCAAGATGGGAGATCTACCGCAGAACCGACGAGAAAATCTTGACTTTTATTTTCTTTTTTATTGCGTTCTCTCGCAGTGAACTGCACCATACGTTGTTGCATCATCGGCAGACCTCCGCTACCGCCGAGCGTTATACATTAATACTTCATAATTCGTGAGAGGTTTTAATTAATTGGAAACAGACTTGCAGTAGCAGGGAGATACTCCTGTGTAACGAGAATCGCGTTTATATAATTTTTAACAAGTTCGAAACGAGAATCCGAAGATATCTTTTTCTTCTTCTTCTTCTTCTGTGAATAGAATAATATTTCCATAACGAAAAATGGTCAATAACGAAGATGACAAGATTTAATACTTCATCTAAAAACCATGATCCCAGATTTGAAAAATTGACGTAATCATTCTCGATGAAAATCTCTATTCGCTCATTCGGAAAGTTATGCAAACGCGGAGACGCTGCGATGATAACAATAATAATGCGTGTATTATACAAACGAATAGTTAATCAATGTCGTCGAAAAAGCGAAAGGGATTCCTCTCTCTGGTTTCACAAGCTAAAGTCTACTGCACGCATAGGTACACATATCTACGTAGGTATGTATGGATGTAAGAAGCCAGACTGCCACGCTAAAGGCCAACGGTCAAGCGAGGGTGGAGGTCCCAGGGAAGTGAAAATGATCGGTAATCGTTATTCTGCGTGTTGCGGACCGGCATGAAACCGGACGTCTGACATATGGGGTGCATCTGTCCTTCAAGGGTACGTAGCCATGTCCCTGACCAAGGTCAGGGCAATTCTTAGCCATGTAGAAGTGAATAATTGCTCCTAATAGCATCGAGCGTTAAAAAACTGTTTGAAATACTTGAAAGGAACGTCATCAATTGATACCTATTTGCTAGATCGATCTATTAATCTGATAAAACGTTTCGTATCGAAAAACAAGGCCACCAAGCGAGGCGCGAGCAATTATGATTTCCTCAACCTATGAACACAAGATAAGCCGCGGCAGATAGAAACTTGCTATCAGATTTCACCTGCCTAAATACTAATTATCACGATATCTCCGGTTTTTTTTTTTTTTATTCTTCTTTATTAATTCCGAGCTGATAAGTCGACGCTGCTTGCTGCTTCACCGTAAAGAATTAAAAGAAAATTCTGTCAAATTCCCAGACGTATAAGAATAAACGTTAATAATTATCGGATGAAAATCTGTAGTGAAAAATGACTTTTTCATTCATCGATTTGAATAATAAAATTTTTTTTAAAGTCAGAGAAATAATTCTGACAATTATTTTTCGCCGTTTATATTATACCGATCGATGCGGATTCTCTTAATTGATTAGTCTTCTTTCCCGTTTATCTCGGGCCTCGGAATATCAGGCGATAATAAAACTGAATGATTTTTCCTTCGTTACGATACACGCTGGGTGAAATAATAATTTGTGAGAAGAAGAATGCGGTGAGTGGTGGTTTGCCCCTCCCTGACTATACGGCCGCAGCCCAACTCGACTCCGACTCTCTGCTCTCTACTCCCTGACACACGTCATACTCTCGGGGATCGATTCTCTAGCGTTCAACAAACTCGGTACGCCGGCAACGCGTTCGTTAAACTCATTGGTTATGACAGAGTAATCTACTACTAAGTACAATATTAGCTAGATAATATAAGACCGGCTGCTTCGTCGCGTGTTTCTCATTTATTTTTCTGCCTTATTTTTTTTTGTTAGGTGAAAACGACTCACTTCTTCCCGACGCATCAGTTCGACCTGAAGCCGCTTGTGGTATTCCTCACATTCATCCTTGTATTTTTCCATCTCCTCTTTAGTCTGTCGCATTTTCTTCTTGAGCACGTCAAGTAGGCTTCCTTGCTGTACTTGTGTCGTCATTTTGTTTAACCCTCTAAACTCTCTAAACGTCACTAACTAATCCACTAATATAAAACCCGATATATTTATTCGAACGCAAGGTGGTTCCCGTTGTCTGGAACTGTCGCACGACCACTGGCTGATGGCAACGGCAAGATGGCTGTCAGTACCCTATACGCGCATGCGCGTTCCGCGGCTGAGAAATAGTCCCATATGGAATCAATTCCAGGTTGATATAACAGCGAGCTTTTTATCAATTGTCAAAATGATGAAATAATGATTAGATTTTTGTCGATTTAACTTTATTCAAATAATCCAGGTATAAACTTGCTAATAATGTACGATAATTGAATTATATTTATTTCAAAACATTTTATTATACACCTTCGGTCAGGCAATATTGCAATTCTTAATTCCTACGCCGATCGTCGTCGCGCAGAGTATCGTCGACTCCCGGAAATACCGCGCCCGGTACCTACTCTCCTCACGCTTGCCCATTCAAACAACCTGAGAGTATTGTTTGCCTATTGGCTCACGGAAATCTATGACAATATAGATAGATTGTAACGTATCCTGCAGACCGAGTAAACTGTAACGCCGATGATTACGTGACGTAACTGTTTCTGTGAAATGATTAGGGCCCTAATTACGTTCGTAAATAACTAACCATCAAATCGCGCCGAACAGGTGGACTACAATGTCGAGTTGTAACGCAGCTGTAGGTAACATGAACGCAAATTTATTATTCGCATCTTCTGTATTTATTCAATAACGTTATTTAATCAATGAAAGTGAATAAAGACGAAGAATTATTGACGCACTCGATAGTAAATAAGAATTTTCTTTTTCAACGATTTTAAATACATCGAATAGTCGGAATATAAATAAAAATGTCAATCGCTGCTAATTCTACTTTATAAGGTCAAAAATAATCGAGACATATTTTATCGTGCATTAAATACATCGATGTAGTAATAGAAATGTTGAGTTTCAATCGACGTCGATGAGTAAGACGTCGCAAGTTTGACGAAGAGTTTTAATCCATAAATGGATATGTTCTCGATTCCCTCTATACTCTCGTCAGAATCATTTATTATATATTATTCGCAACTCGATTCGATGAGCTGCAGAACCCGTACCTACACGCACTCAAATCCATACATCCGTACATAACATAAAGGGCGTGTGAGGTTTTTGAGGTCGGTTTAGCCAGATTACGTAATAAGAATACACCAGGAGGGGGGAATTCCGGCGTGGTTCGGTGTCACGGTAACGTGGACAGCGTGAGAGTGAATGACAGTTCGCGAGATGAACTACACCTAGATACGTACTTTTAAGCGATATGAACTTTGACGAGGGTTAAATGCGAAAGGGCTAATTTCATGAGTATTTAATAATAATGTCATTAAGTTAGTATATCGCGTTACTAATGCCCAGGATCTAATACATAAATAGGAATGACGTGTGTGAAGTAAAAAAAAAATTAATTGAACAATACAAAAAAAAAAAACGCAATATAATTAAAGAGAATATAGAACGGTACATCGATCGATCGACGTAATAGGAAAATTAAATCGTCTACTATAACTGTTTTCAATCGAAATTATTATTATTCTCAAAAATAGTCATGACGCATCGATGCATACCGAACATAATCCGCCGTTTATAGTTGCTCCTCGTGTGTATGTATACGCATAGTAGCCCGTTATAATTTTTCTACTCGATCTTTACCGAACGCGTACGAAATGTCTCGAACGATAATATGATAATTGTGGATATTCTCACAGTATTTATTTATGACAAAGTTCAAGGGTTCCGATTAAATATCGAGATAGCCCATACCCTCACTCAATGTGTACAAGATCTTCTCATGAACTTTAATTCGTATACTTATTTACGTAAATTCCTCTAATCCGTATTCTTCGAATAAGTTTCTGATACATCGATATATATATGCCTGAGTAGATGATAAAAATAGTAGACTCATAAATTTATTAATTAATTCAAAAAAAGTCTTCGATCGAACTTTTGTTTCTATAAGATAGAAAAGAAAAAAGTAGGTCGTTGAGAGAGATGAACTTTCAATCTGCGTTCCATATGCTATTATTAATTGAAATAAGAATTTACACGCGTCATAATGTTTCCACGTATATATATACTTCGTGTCTCGCATTTCGGGCCAGAGGGGAGTGGGTGGTATTAGTACATAAACGACAACGCGACACGGGAGTATAATTCAATTTAGCACGTCCCCGTTATGTTCCAAATTCTCTTAGACGTGTACCGTAGGTGTCTGTTACCTCCGCGTATTATTTCAAACAAGGATAGCATTAATTCGCGCAATGATTACGCAACTTCGAAAGCCAAAGGAGTCGCGGCGAGAGTCAGGTCCGCGTTTGACGTCTGGTTACTCGCTGTTGCTGTTGCTGCTTCTTGCTCCACTGTGTCGCGTATTTTTAGAATACCAACGGTCTGGTATTCGACGAAGGAGGGTCAAGAAGACGAGGAACGAGGCCGAGCCAACGAAAGAAATACATCGTTACCAATTTCTTCCTTTTTCTCGTTTTCTTTTCTTTTTCTTTCTTTTTTTCTCGTTACACATATTTACGCAAAATACTAACCCTTTTCAGTTGGTTCCCCATTATATTTTGAAGCTCGTTTTTAATCAAGCTAAACTTCATCATAGTGTCGCTTGAAAATATCGAACATCCGAATGCGAGTCCGGGATAATCGGCGCATCTCTTTCTCCTCCTCGCCTCTTTCTCGGCTTGTACTTCGGTCCGTTCACTGGGGCATCGCATTTTAGCTAGTTCAATAAGCTCCGGGTCTTCTTCAACGTTGGAAGTCTCATCGTCCGAATTCCCGTCACCCCGAGCCCTCGCGACCGCGTGCTCAGGCTCGGGGCTTCTGTTTACCTCAATACGAGAATTCCTCGGCGAACCACGACGGGTTTTGCTCAATCTTTCGGACAAATTTTTACTACCCACAATACCGAGCGTACGATTTCCATTCGACTTATCCTTCCCTCTGGCATCTCTGTGTTTAGAAATGGATTTAAAATCGTTATAATCATCGTCATTCTCGTTGTCTTGTTTGCCACACCGCGCGGGCCTTTGGACAACGTTTTCGGAATGTGGTTTACAGTCCTCGTCAGCTGTGACAATCGGCGCTGTCTCGATCAGCTGTTCCTCGGAGGATATGACTAACTTATTCAATTTAGACCTCGAATTCGAGGTGTTATTCTCGTCGTTATTATTTCGCAATTCCGACGAAATAATACGACAGTCTTCACTTTCTTTTTCGTTTATCAATTCTCCCGATTCGTCAACAGTTTGGTGGCGGTAGTCGATTTTCGAATAATAAGACGACGCTGCTGAATTATCGTCAACTGACAGTTCTGGGTTTAACGTATCTGTCGGATTGACAACACCAGAAGGACCACACTGCGCGGGTCCACGACTCGATGCGTCGAGACGGCGCCGCGTCGCGTGTCGAGGATGATGTTGATGCCCGCGACGCCGCGTCGTCGACGTTGTTACCTGGTGCATTATTCACTAACGTCCAATACTAGACGTTGCTATCTTATGTTTTTTTTTTTTCAATTTTTTTTCCAATTTTCCAAATTTTTTTTCTTCTTCCTCTTTCTATTTACAGAATTGATCATCGACTACGCACTGCCACCGCACTGCAACCCACTCTCCGCCATCTTGGCTGTCACTACTACTTCATCCGTCCATGCATGCTGCTTCCTGTTATCCCCACTACGTACTTACTAAATGTGAATTGATAAGTCGGCGGGGAGCGCCTGTCTTACACGACGCGGCAACGCCGCGAACTAAACATAGACTAGGCCAGCCGAACCAGAAGCATCGGTCTTACTGCCAACTACAGACTGACAGGCGAACGGAGCCAGCGACACCCTGCTAATGGACGGACGTTTTAAGCTGCCGACAGCCGGTAAGCTAGTTATCGCCTCGGGAATTATTAACTACGAGAGAATTGAGACGGAGTGATATATTCTTTTAAGCGTATATTGCTTCTTTTTAGAGTTCTTCTTTTTTTTTTTTAGAAAGCGTAGGACGTTCGGAAGTGAATAATTTTTCGTTTTTCGAATATTGAACTTAGCGCTTTTTCTAGCTTCGGTCGCGGGGTAACGCGGCGTTAGTCATTGTTCTATATTTAGAATATATGTAAGGATCATGTAGGTATTAAGCATTCTAGAATGGTTAGTGGGAAATTTTTGGCTTTTGAATATGATCTGTTTTTTTTTTTTTTTTTGAGAAAAAGAGACTTGAAGCGAACGAAATTTCACCCTTAGAGAATTCGAATTCGGCGAGTCGATTGAGGATAGTAATTTATTACGTCTTCTTTATTCTTCGTCTTGTATAGTTTATTCCGTTGAATTCCGAATTATTACGAATTAAAGTACAACCATTAGAAATGAAAAAAATCACTAAAATAGTGTATAAAAAAAAAAAAAAAACGAATACTGCTGAACGTTAAACAAAATGAATATCTGTAAAAAAAAAAAATTGGAATTTGAAAGTTTCGAAAAATTCTGTGCGATTTTTAGTTCGTTTTCTATAACAGTCAATATTTGACCCTGAAAATAAATCCGAAAATGTACATGAAGACAATAAATTGTCCACATATTTTCAACTTCTGATTTCGCAGCAGTTATAAGGTTAGTCGTGATTCCGCAGAAATGACAAATCTGATGTGGTGGATTTCCGCGTAAGGATATAGAGAATCTGTTTTAGTCATGTCTTCGCGGACTTGACTATTACAGGCAGAAGTAGGAATGTAAGAAATGAAAATCAGGTAATGACTCACGTTCTGAAGAGCCTTGTCCTTCTCCTCCAACTTAGCGTTGACCTGCATCAGGGCCTCCTGGGTCTGGTCAAGTTCATTCTCGATGGTCTGGATCTTCTTCTGCAGGGAACGAGCCTCCTCCTCGGCCTGATTTAACAAACAATTTAGTATCAATTATGATTTTTTAGCAGAATCCTCTCATAGTATGATTTCCTATCTTTGTGGAAATCACAATTTATCTAACGATCGATTCAATGATTTCGAACTAATTCCAGGCGATTTATGATCTGACTTCAATCCAATACAATTCCAATGCAGAGTTGAATTATTCGCATCTCTTTTTTTTTAACAAATACAGCCCGTTAAAAATGACAGAAAATAAAACCATCATACTCTGTTCGAAAAAAAAAAAAAACTTTTGAAGGAAAAAAAATAATGAATCAAGTTTCAAAACTGAAACAATTTTTTTGAAATTTACTTCGCGCGATAAGACCGGCTTGACCAACTGCGAATAAGAATTTTGTACAGAGATAAGCTCTGCTCTATATTATCGACGTGAAACTGCAATTATTTCACAAGGTCGAAGGGCCCTCCACGTGCTTCTGACAGCTGTCAAAGTTCCGATGTATATTTCGCTACGTACCTTCTCAGCACGCGCATTCGCGTCCCGAGCCTGCTGTTCGCAGAGCAACGCGCGGTCCATCGCGTTGTCCTTCTCCAGCTTCATTCCCTGCATCTTCTTCTTGATCGCGTCCATGGTGGCGACTTTTTCTTTTTACCTTTGCACGAGGAAAATTCTATGGAAAAAAAGAAAAGAATGGAATAATTTATTTAGATAATTAGTTAATCCGTTACATATTACGTTCTAACATTGCTGTATAACGATGATTATAATTTCTAAACGGGCTTGTGACATGAAATTTATTTTCAACAACGATGTAAAAGAATCTCAATCAAGGACAAGGTGACTTATAATTCGCAGAGCGTATATTCGGGCTTAGTTATTTGCCATAAAACGAATGAATACCAAAGTCCTCATAACACTTGGCAACAGACAATGTTTATACTTATGTTACAACGGAGGAATTCAACGCGTGTAGATATATGCAACTGTCGCAATTGTAAGACAGGAAAAATATTTTTGATATTACGTCATGACGCCAGTCGAGTTTCGGCTTTGCGTAACCAACACGAATCCGAAAAGTATATACCTATCTATGTACTCGTATAAACATAAACGTGAAATTGAAGCTACGTTAAATTCCATTCTTATAGAAACTTTGCCTTAATATATGAACTCCAAGTATGTATACGTGCGTTCTACATGCATATAAATACTGATTCTATACGAATTGTATATGTCATAGTCGGCATAAATTAATTTACAAACCAGCCCTGTACAACGTTTACTCGCTAAGAAAGAAAAAGAACCGTCCGACAATTATTCCGCCAATCTAAAGAAACTGGATAACAAAAACTTCGGTTTTCACACACAGTTTGAAGAGACGACAAATCGTCGTTATACCTACAGACGCCTATCTCACGCTCTCTGTTCGACACTTTTATCCCTGAAAACCATTCGCTTTTTCCCCTGATCAAAAAATCTGAATTTGTGCCAGAATAATTGATTGCAAAGGAGCGGAAATACATATACCCCACTCCGAAAAGCTTTCCTCGGCAAACCTCGCGGTCTATCGAGAGTATAATTAGTGAATGACGAGGTGTACTATTTATAGAGGGAGGTCTTGGCTGTGAACTGCCCGGGCAGCCCCAACGTGCACCATATCATATCCAAAAACCTCCAACCTCTTCAAAGACTATTTTTTTATTTTTTTTTATTTTTTATTTTTCATCTTTCTACCGATAGATGAAGCTCGAAGCTCGAGGCCCGATTAACTATACATAGACCGATCCTCAGCCTTAAATAGTTGGAAAAAAAAAAATTCAAACGTGGGTAACTAATAGCAACGAATTAGTGTTATTATCAGATCGTAAATACGGTTTATCCCCTGCTATGTGTTACAGTCGGTAATCTAATTGGGAATGAAATTAGCCTAGGTCAAAGATTCTTGATGGGTAAATAAAACAGAATATGATTGAGTGACGCGTTGCATAGAGTGTATCAAAGGACTGTCTTTCCTTCGAATAATCAGCTGAGAACGGTGTTGAAACAAAACAGTTTTTTTTCTTTTTCTTTTTCTTCTTTTTTTTTTCCTACTAAAGTAGTCATGCTTCTGCAGGATCGAATAGATTAAAGAAATCTTTTTCCCAATGTCATCGCATTCCAAGTTGGAAAGTGAACCGACAGTCAAGGAGAGTCAAGAAACGCGTCAGCCATAAGCTTATTGCAACCGTAAGGTCCACGAAGAGATCCCCGTCTCCTCTCTTCGTCGCCCTTCACGCCCCTCGAATGGGACCGGATCTGCATTCCTACGTTGGTACCGCATGCAATGATGACGTTAAACGTTATCATCTGTCTATCAGGTTACCCCTCTTTACAATATATGAAACTCTATCTAGGAATGATAGAGGAGTAGATATAACTGTGCGGGATTCTTCGGAGTAGATGATCGTGCGAATGATGATTTTAATTAGCTTGATCTATCTCTCGCTTTCTCTTTCTCTTTCTCTTTCTCTCGTGTCAGATTCTCTTTCTTTGACACATGCACACGTGTCTGTGATAGTGCTCGAGGCCAAATAAGCCTGACTCAGAACCGAGAGTGAGTATATAGGTATGTATGTAGACGTTAACAGAATCGGCGAAAGAAGAATCGTTACGAGAAACCAAAGAATAAGTCACTGTTCAACACGCGAGGCTACATTCCACGCATTCCCTTTTCGTGTAATTATGGAAGAGGAATACCCAGAATTCTTTGTCAGACTGATAAGACGACAGGGAGCTGAGATATTCCCACTTACGAGACTCTGTATCGCGGTTTTTCTATCTGACAAAGAAATGTGCTCGCAATATAGTGTTTTGATAAATTGAAATGAATTCCCGGGGAAATAAACGAAGGGAGTGGAAAATATTTCAGAGACGTGGAATCGGTAACTTGAATCGCCATTTCTGTCGGTATGATAATTAATCGCGATTCGAGACAACGAGTATATATACATTTTTCGAAAGCATGGGCAAATCCTGAAGAACGCTTGAAATCGCTGATCGCAGTGTGAAACGAGATGAGAGGGTTTATTTTTACGCACAAGGGCGTGGTGGGGTCAGGGGAGGCAAGCGTTAGACGTTGCGGACCTTTTCGGGTTACGCAGACCGAGCTCCGTCGACGTAGACTTCGACGTCGACGTCGCGACGACGGTGTCCTGTTACGCTCCGCTATGATCCGATCCGTCGCAAATCATTCGCCAAATTGCGTCACTGGATTTCTTTCGCGATTTACAAAATATCAGAAAATATGGTATTCTTTTTTTTTTTTTGTTTTGGTTTTCGAAGGATTCAAAGAAAAATTCAAACCGTTTAGCTATTATTTAAATTATCCAAGCAAACTGTATGTTTGATTTCAAATTTCTTAAAAAATCTCGATGATTTCATGACCTCGTTTCCCAGTTGTATCACAGGTGCCTCAATAAGCGGGTGTGTTTTGAAACTAAATTAAAATAATTCAAAGAATAAATGCTAAGTACATAGCGAGCGATAAGAGGGTCGAGATTAACAAACTTTGAAAGTATGAGAAGAAAGGAATCTTCTTTTAATGCTGACGAATTATATAATGCCATATTATATTTGTATATCTAACGTTACAACGCTTTTTTATACATCATACTTTATCGGGGTCAACCGCGAAGTTATAAGATCAAGACTCACGCAGATTCAACGTTTTTTCAGTCCCTGTTTTCTGTCTTCTATCTGTGATATTGAAAGGTAACATTCATTCAGCGCATGTATCATGAAAATATGAAATGCAAAAAGACCGGTTAAAACTATCCACGATAATTATTATGTTAGTTCTGTCGAGTTAATTGCCGCCTGCTTCCTTGATTAACTACTAATTCCCACGTTAAATTAAAGTTCGCGCAACACTTTTCGCTCTGCAGGATGTTAAGTCGGTTCAATCGTAAACTGACAACAATCGAAATTTTATCTAGCTCCACACGTACTTCCGCGGGAAAGAATTCAATTTCAATTTCACGCGCTATTTAAAATTTCTCGAACCTACGGAGGAGCAGGGATTCTTCGATAATCCTGAATGAGAAATTAGTGTCACATTTCGCAAAGTTAATAAATCCGTTTAAGATCTTGGCAAAAAGGCGGAGCAGGAGAAAAAGAGAAACAGTTTTTTATACTTACATAGATTCGTCGGCTGACGAGTGTTAGAGTTGCGAGTCAAGTAACGACTGCCGTACAGGAACCTCTCCAAGTACTCTCTTCTTCGGGGCGCTCCTGGCGGACGGTTCAAAAAACAGAACCGCGCCACCACCCCCTACTATAGGCAACTGCAAAGTCGCCACCGTCTCACGCACACCAGGGCGTAGGGATAGCATGCCGAAATCGAAAGAACGCAAGAGAACGGTCTCGCCCCCTCCGCGGAGTCAAAAAGTGCGTAAAACCCGAGCGTAAACGTGTCCGTAATAATTACGAGCCAAGATCACGCATGTAGAGGAATAGAGAAGAGGGGGGGAAACGCTGGACCGGTGCTCATGTTCATCGTGCAGTTTTACGTGCCTGGGACGAGTTCTCGCTTTCGTTTACAAATATCCACGCGATTATATCAGAGAGTCTCGCGTATCATCGGAAGAAACATTTTATAATATGCTTTCTTCCACTTTCGCAAGAGACAATCAACTCCCATTACTATTAATCATTTTTTTCATTTCATCATTTTTCATTTTTTTACACGTTTTTCTTCCTCGTATTCGATATTTTTCCGTATACACACGCTGCTGCGGTATCGCCAATGAGATTATCTTTTAACGCGGTTTAGACGCAAAATCACGATACTTATAGGGCCCATTCCTTGTACTCCAATGTCTAGAAGTATGGGAAGAAAGAGTTTCGGAGCAAGATTCTAACTCGCGAAATATTTTCGCTAGTTGTGAGGAATAGTTGATTCCTCGGAGTACATTACACAATCTTCGTGCTGTTCAGTAACAATTAATAATCAAAGATGTATAGCGAAGCCGTCTAGTAATTGGATTCACTTTTCCATCCATTCGCACTAACTTGCCCTAACTCGCTAACGAGCGATATATAAATATATTATCTTTGTACAAAATTCCCACGATGAAATACGGAAACGCAAAACAGTGGGCTGGTGTTTACCAGCAGGCTGTAGCTATAGACGCAATATACACTTCCCTGGAGCATTTGTTTGCATCTCTCAAGCTATAATAATCGTCAAAGTGAAATTCCTGTAATTACTTACAGGTCATTAAACAATCCTAATTATGAGAGTTAGCGTTTTACCCAGCTTGTTCTTTCATACGTGTAATATGTACATACGTAGGCACCTATACTCGATTAGTCATCTTATTAATACACCCATATGGAGCCCGAAGCAAACTATTTCATTCCATTTTCTATCTCAGCCCCATGTAATACGTACCTATGTATACATATGGGTGATCCGGGATTTTTGTTAACGTATGAGTATTACGTATAGCCACCAGGCGTGAACCATGAGCCGGTCAGTTGACCACCTTATATGGAAAAGTGGGTAAGGTCCCCGGAGCCAGCCTTGACTCATATTCGGGCAAGTTCTTGAGATGTTAAGATCGGACGTCGTGCGTGCCTTGATAGGCACATACAACATGCCTACATGTGTAGAGGAACTCTTTACGTATACAAAAAATGATAATATACGTACATATCATACAGATGTGTGGATTGGGTACACAGGTAGACGTATGTTACTATCGATTATACCCCAAAAAGACATTCGCCTGAAGCAATAACAACAACTGCAGCACGAAGCTTGAGCGCATATTTCGCAACGAATTATTCATTATGGAACCCCAGGACTCTGGTACCATTGCATATGTTGCTAATCATCATGAGAACGAAGGGAGGAACTCCAATCGTATGAACCAGATTGAGACTTTTAAGCAAACTTGACGCAATTGGTAAAGAAACTTTTTCACAGAATTTGGATTGGAACGAATTAAAAAGAACTCATTCAGCGTCAGGAATCTATTCAATTAAATTCTGTAGTGAGATAAAAAATGAATTGACCGATTCGTTTTAGTTTATCAATTGCCATCGATAGGGACTCGAACGGTTCTTTTAAATCGAGTACCTACTTAATCCCATGTTTGAACGTTCGAAGACGGAGGTTTGGATACGGTCACGTTTAGTCGTGCAAATCGTACGTATAAAGGATCACGAATGATTAAACATCGCTGCCGAATAGTACGGGGATGGATAATTCTTACCGTTAAACCGAAACTTTACGTTTTCTTTTAATCACTTTGTAGGATTTTGGGAATCGAATCGGCTCAAAAATTTCCCTGTTGGATACTTTATCGCGGTTATTTTTTTTCTTCTCTTTTTTGATCTATTCTGTATCATCTGTACTCGCATTCAACGTAGAGCTGACAAATGTACAAAATATAACGAGACCAAGGCCAGGAATGTAATAATAAATAGTAAACCACCATATGGCGTCGTTCCTATCGGCCGAATATGCAATTTTACCTTGTCCGTTGTAGATAATAGTTAGCAATATCTCAACAAAGTTGTGTTCCAAGCAAGGCCAGTGTCCTACTTGTTTAAAAGTGTTTGTAAGGAGCCGCGGCTTAGTGACTGACTGAGTCATCTCGATCCTTTGACGGCGTATTCCGGCAGGTTTTTTAAATCAATCACTTCAACTCGGTAATTTGAATTTGTCTTTTTTTAAATTTCATCAACACGTATAAAAAGCTTCTGAATATACCAACCTCAGGAATGCCGAATATCTATATGAATTATCCTGTTAATATGCATAACTGTGAATATCGAGAAAAAAAGGAAGAAAATAAGGAAAAAAATTCTACGGAATGTGGTCAATTCCGTTTTCGAACGTATATATACAACGTAGGTATGGTTTATCGTGACGCAAAGAAACTTGTACGCAACTATACAATAGAGCGTAATCGTGCGGTGACTCAAGTTACAGCGATGCAGAATATTATAAACTGTTATAATAAAGAGGTTGAATTTATAAATAAGAATTTTATAAACTTTTCGTTCGTTTTTGTAACAGTAGTAGTAGTAGTGGACTGAGTTTTGCAATACTTTTTTTTAAAAAAAACGTGATGCATGTTATCTTATAGAGAAATACATAATCGGAAAGCGAGGAGTTCGACTCTACAAGGAAATTGCACCGTCGAAAAGCGCGAATTCAAACTCGCTAAGTGTTATATTTAAAATAATCCGCTCTATGAATAACCAATGTCGTAGTCAGCGTCCTCCAGAGGGCAGAACTTGCCAGACTTTGCCAAAGTTCAAACTTTCGAAAAGATACGATATTGTTCTTTCTCGCTGTTACTTAACTGCAGTATTTCGATTCGATTCAGTTTCGCTTCCTTTTGCTCAAATTGCTGTACAAGACTTATATGTTTACCAGTTAACACAATTGTAAGGGTAATATTGTATCAGTTGAAAGATTTTTGTTAACGCAGAATGGAAAGAAAGACTTTGCAGATAATCGATTAAAGTGCTGAATTTTAATTACCGCTATTGCGATTACCCAATTGTTTTCCGACAACAAATTCAATACGCATTCTTCACATTTACGAAAGATGTTATAAATACGCCAAGTTTCTGGGGCAACGAACAGCTGAATAATCTCCAACTATATACCACGCGTTGGCGTTATACATATTATTATGTTCTCTTTGCATTACTCGGCGTACATACAGCGATGATAATTATGACTCAAGTTTCTCTAATGACTGGTGGACGAAGATCATTACATTGGCAGAATATATATGAACGTATATTCTTTCTTTCTCAATTCTCGTGTTATAATGTCTCGCTGACATATCGGGGGAATCAAGTTTCTGTCCAACTCGTGTATCCATATCGTCCTACTATACAAGTAAAAACTAGCTTTGCGTTAGTCGCTAAGGCAACTGCACGATCCGCAGTTTCAAAATAGAACTGACTGATGAAAATGTATATTTTACCTCCTCTATCTGTTTACACCGGCCTGAACCGTCGTATTTTTATACAGATTTTATTTCACGTTCATTTCTTACGGAATTCGATACCTAGTCGTGTCCCATTATTCGAAGAAAAAAAAACTTCTATCAAATTTATTTCGAAACTCGTAACAGTTCGCTTCTCAGTTTCTATTCATTTAAAAATCGAACGTGTTTCATTATATGGAATGAAAAAAAGCTATAACAAGAAAAAAAAAAATCGACATTAAACTCAGTGCTATTGTTATCATAGTTGAAATTGATATCTAAAGAACGTTTCGCGTGACGTATATCACAGATATATCGTTGTTATATATTCAAAAAAATTTAAACTCACGCTGCCATCGCACGCGCGTATTTTAAACTCTCGCTCTTCGGTCAAAAACACAGGGAATCATCGTACCGACAGTTTTTGCATAGAATTCCTATTTTACAAACTTAGTAAATATTATTAGAATAATTTCAACAAATATTCAACGTATCGACAGAGTCCAATGAATCAGAACATCATTTGTTGTTAAAATAATAAAACCTATAGGATTAAAAAAAAAAAGAAATCGAAGACATGAAGAGTAATTGCGGATAGATAATAAGTCAGGTGTATTTATTTCGTGAGAGTATTTATTATATCGAAAAATGAAAATACACAATCAGGAAATAATCGTTGAGAAAGATATAACATTACGGACGCTACACAATGAATAGAGAGGAATGATAATACGGTGATTAGTAAGCAGTAATATGTGTACGGATTCTTTCGTTTCGCTGACGTTTTTTTAATTCAAACATTAAATCTCATGATTCAAGTGCATTTGCGGTGATACTCAGGCGGTGCTGCCCCATAATCTTGAAGGCTAAACAAATCGCTGCTATTCTTTTGCAGATATCTTAAAAAGTCGTGAATATGGGCAAGCAGCAATTGAATACTTCGTTCGTCCAGAGGTGTATACGACAGCATACTCCCAAGTTTCACTGAAATGAGTCGTTGAAAATCACATATCTTGTTCTACTTTTCTTTTTCTTCTCTTGAATAACACTTTACAATCAACAATGAAGATTATAGATACCAAATAGTCTGAGTAGGTGAAAAGATCCGTATATTTGGCTGGGAGGGGTGTCAGCATTTTCTGACATTATTTCACTATATTGTTGCCGTTCCCATCTATACAGCAATTGCGTACCTAGCATTACGTTAAAGTACTCCCTCACGCCTTTCGTCACCTCTAGAACGGCGCTTTCTCTGTTGAAGAAATATTGGATTAACTATATACCTATGCAAATTAGAGTCGTAAAGATCCGGCGTTTAGAAAGACAAGCCTCAAACAGCTTTGAAATAATTATACAAACAAGAAATTCGAGGGATAATACTGGTTATAAATTTCTTCAGTTCTTTGTTAACAAAATATTTTCTTAATACGTGGAATTTTTACTTTAGAGGCAATTAAATAATCAATTCGTGCAGAATCTTAATCACATCGAATGTAAATGAAGATTTACGTACTTGTTAGGGTTGTTGGTTTTACTAGAAGTCTTAAATTTCACGTAATCGTCAAGTATACGATCTACCGTATTCCGTGCAGGTAGTATCGCCAATTTTCGCTGCCTGCTAATAGCGTCCCAATCGTCGACAAGCCAGGGTTTCAACTCGTCTGGCATTTTTACTTTAACTTCAACTTTGGTCAAGAACTGCTCCTCGGTTTCCACAGAAGGATCCACTCGGCTATAAATTAACATACGTATTTGGACATTCATTTACAATTTTTGCAACAAAGGAACTAGGGTTGAAGGAAGTTATAACCTTTCAAGAATACAAAATGTGAGTAAAAATTGTACAAATATTTAATACTGTCTCAATATTCTAATTTTTTGGAAACTTTTTCGTTTTTTTTTTTTTTTTTTCAAGAGAAAAATCAAAATTTGTCTAATTCTTGAAAATTTTTAGAACCTTTTTTCACCCAAAAAATTTATCGAAAAAAATTCATCGTCATTTTCAGTAACTAGAAATTGATAAGTGATAAGAATTTAAACAATTTACTATCAAATTTTAACATTTACAAGTCTGGCAAATTTTAAAACCAGCCTGCATAATCTGACAAACTGAATCAGAATTACCCTTTGATTAATGAAAAACCGTTCAATTTGAACCTTGATCAACTATTTTGATACAAATATCACAAATATTGAGCCTTAGGACTCCGGGTAAATAAAATAAAGGATAAAAAACTACCTCCGCTTCTTGCGGGGTGCATCTGACGAAGAATCATGAGATGATGACGGCGTTGCACCTCCGCCAACACCTTTAGTCGACCGACCACCCGTTTTTTCAGTTAGCGCTACAGGAGTACTAGCTCGACTTTCGCTGTCTTTATCTCTCCCACTCTCGCTTCTACGTCCTTGTGCCTTTGATGTTGTGCCGGCTTTTTTACCCTTGTTAGAAGGCTGTTGAGTTGAATGAGCTCGTTGTACCTCACGCTGTTTCTGGACATTAGACTCGTTGTATTTCAAAACTCGACTTTCTGGCACCCATTCATCCCAGCTATGAAAATATGAAATAAACTCAATCAGTTATTCCAAAAAATTTATATTATATGCATCTGAATTCGATCTTAAGGTAAATTTTCTTCAGTGGCTTTTGTTTGTACAATTTAAATGCACAAGTAGCTAAAATTGGTACTAAATGACACAAAGTGGTTCTAATTGTTCGAGATATTGATCATAACATTATAATCAATGATCAATAATGATAGTTCGTAATAGTTAACCTCTATTTTTGAGGTTCTGTATGAAATTGTTGTGGATAGATATACGGGCGTAGTGGATTTAACTTACTTTTTGTTCCATCCCGCATAGTGTATTAGATATTTGATTTGTTTTTCTTTAGTGACCGAAGATTTGAGACATTTTGCTTCGTATATCAAAGGCCCGTGGAAGCAAAGAACTTTTTCACCTGAAAAAAATAACAACAACATAATTGGGATAGTTTAATTATCGTAACCAAAAGCACGAGAGTTTGATGCAACGACGTTGACACACCTTCTTGGAATTTACATTTTGGTGGCATTTCGTAATCGATATTTCTATACTCGAGTTTATTTACCGATTTTCATAAATAGATAATAAACTAGCTAAGCTAAACTCAGGTTAGAATTCCAGAAGACGCTTCATGACACGGACGTGGCGCCGAGTTCACCAGCCTCAAAATATTAATCTCAAGAACCACTAGTTTGGTAGGGGGGATAGATCGACGCATGCGCAATTATTAATCCTCTTTCACGCGCACGACGCTTTCGTTTATTGAAAATAATTGCGAATGTTTTAGAAAAGAAATAAAACTGTTATACGGATTATTATTAGCTTGTTGGATATATCAAATTCTTTAGTACAATTTATATTCATTTATTTAACTAAATAATTAATCTTCAATTAGCCTTTAAAGAGTTAAGATATTAATTCGAAATTTCCGGATGCGAGAATAAAGTTCAACGACAGCGCCATCTGTCGGTCACAAATGTTATTGAAAAGCTCGATATCAGTCGCCGTACTGAGCAAATTTGTAAGAGATGGAGCTGACCGGAGAATAGCTAGAATTCTGTTGAAAAGGTACGTGCGTTTGAACGCTAAAGAATGTTCCGGCGTTCTTCAATACATGAAAAAACTAAACACCGCGTTTACAGAATCGGGATAAACCCGGAGCCCGTTTACCGAGGGAAATAATGGGTCGACCAAACGCGTCCTCTCGTCGCTCTAGCCATGCAACGTTTGCGTTTTCTACATCATACGTTGTTCCGTAGATTTTAGATTTACTTAGATTAGGTTAATTCGTTGCGCCTATTTACACTAATATCACCTTGGCAATAATCACTTTTCACCGGATTATCTCGCGCTAGAAATTAACCAACTATTTACGGTGTTGCCCAAGCCGATCCAACGAGATCATTTTATCACTTACATATTTACCTTCATTAACTCATCAAATTTTCCTTCAGTATGTTAAAACTCACACATCAATCCTGTGCGTATTAGTTTTACAACTTTCCTTTCCCTCTTTACACTATTCAAACTATTCTTAAATCTCTAATCACATTTTTGACAGTAACAGCTTTCAGATCTGCCCACCAAACATCACCGTCAAAATCTAATATCTATCAAAATTTATAGACAATACTAGAAAATCCTGTCTAATTATAAGTCAGCCGATGACTTAAATCCGTTAAAAATTATTCTATAAAACACAAATAACTAACATTTACATTTTTTCTTCATCCCCGAGGAGACCGCGGATATAAACCGACGGAACCGTTATCCCAAAATCTCTCAGACGATGTAATTTATTGTTAAAAAATAATCGAAGCAGTTTGTGTATGAAATTTTATAATATAGGCTCATTTAGTTGCTAATTACAGCTGCAGCTGAAGAAATAATATGAATTTTATAACGTTGTAAGTTCAAATTATGAGCGCAGCTTTTCATTCTATTTTTCCTAGAAAGAACAGGCTGAAAATTATACCTCAATTGCAAATCATTTGAACATGATATTTTTATGTATTAGACGCTGAACAATGCAGACGGGCGGGAACCAACTGAAACAGCTTCCCTCGCGGGGGTTGAAACAAGTTAAAGTCGACAATTGGGGGACCTTTTTTCTTCAACGACTACAGCAGCTATACTTTGACGAAGAACTACTCGATCTTACAATCAAATTTCCTACCAGCGATATAACAGTGCAGGTAATTTATGCACAAAACTGTGTCTAGTGGTTAAATAATCGATCATTATTTCACTTTGCCTAATTGTTTGTTTTCCAATCGATCTGAACAGGCGCATCGTCTAGTAATCACAACTTGCACAGATTACTTCACTCAACTTGAACGTCAGCTGAAAGAAAAAGATGATAACTTTGACGGGGTTCTCGTCATGCCATCCGACATGCCTTATGAGTGTGTCAAGTCCATTATCAGGTATCCGACTCTCTGTTTAAGGAATCATTTACGGTCTTACCGATCAATGCGCTAAAGCAAATAAGATAGTCATTAAGGATTCCTAGGCTTAAGATATCTCACTTTTTCCCATAGCAAGATATGTTACACTGAAAAATATAGTAATACGGATCAGAAAATGCATGAATGTCAAAGGGTAATATTTACTTGAGGAATAAGCAATGATTTATGAATTTGAAACGGTAATCGATGCGCAGTTGCCCTTATAAAATATGTTTCTTCTAATATCGGTTGAATCGAGTAAATATACATTTTGTTTGCCACATTTTTGGGTTCCAAGCATTCGTAGGTCAGAATATGCATAGAGTGACTGATTATTGTTTCCTTTTATAATTATTCGATGAATATTTTGTATAATGAATTTATATTTCTTCTAAGTTTCATGTACACTGGGCAATTGGAATATTGGACATCGGAACAGAACGCGTTGTATAGAACAGCGCAAAAAATGAACATGGCTGTTCTAACAAAGCTACTCGATGCCCAGTTTAATACTGCTGATTTACAACTGAACACTTCAGCGAAGCCGAAACCTAATATTCAGTCAGTGATTTCCCTGCCAAAACCGGCTACTCAAACTAAGAAAATTCTGACCAGCCCAATACAAACTCAAACTTTACCATCCCAGCCATTGCCAGGGCGAAAGTAAGCATAATTCAATCTTAATTATTCACACGAAATATCTCAGCTACTGGTTTTCATTCTAACTTTTACTACAGGCTTCCGATTTGGAAGAGAAAACTGGACTCTACGCCTAGCGCACCGATACCTAACTACGATATGGGAAGCTATTCAAATAAGTCGTTTAGCAACAAAGCTCCAGATACAACGCCTGGCCCCTCGAGATTCGATCTTCCAGAAGTGGAAGACTTTGCTTTGGGAGTATTTTCCTCTTTCGATGACATCACCTACAACACAAAGCCGATTGTCAAGGCGCCCAGTTCACAGGACGAATCTGAAATCGGAGACAAAACTGGCCTAAAACGGTCAAGGGACGAAGATAGACGTTATAAAAATGAGTCGACCGAAGATGAGGAGGGGGATGATCACGGAACAAACCAGGATAATGTTGTGGATAATTCGGACGACGATTGGGGCGGGCCGAAATCTATACTAAGACCTCAAGAATCTCACCCGTCACCGACTAAACGAGTTAGATTTGACCTCGAAGAGAAGGAAAACCTGGAGAAATCAAAGAGCGCATCATCGCCGACAAATTCTGCGGATGCTATAAACAATCATGCGAAAATAATCAGAGAAGTTTTGAAGAAATATCCCCACTTGGTGAGGAACAACAAAAATATACGCCTTAAGATCATGCAAAAGGAGGCGAAATCCACTGAGCCAAGTACCCCGACAAAAACGAAAGTCTCTTACGTCGTGCTTAAATCTGATCACCTGATGGGCAGCGGGGAAAATGCTGTGCCTCTTGAGGAGCCTAAGACACCTGGTGGAGAGGGTGGGGAAATGGGACCTTGGAAATGCAGTAAATGCGACATAGAGGAAGAATATGCAAGTTATTACATGTACAGAAGACACATGCAGGATGTTCACGAGGAGAAGTTTGATCCGAGGATATGCGAGCACTGCGGATACAAGGCTACTAAACGCAACATCCTTATGTACCACTTGTACACGAAGCATAATGTACCGCCTCCGAAGAGTATGAGTTTCCCAAAGTGTCAGGCTTGCTCTTACGTCGCTCTTTCCGAAAATCTTCTCGTTAGACACCAAATTAATCACAAGCATCGTCCCGCTGTTAGACAGCATTCACCCGCCTCGGAAAACGTCCAATGTTCTCAGTGCGCTGAAACTTTCAACGATGTGAACGAGCTGGCGAGTCATGAGATTAACACTGGGCATGGAAACGGAGGGGAAATTAGAGACAAAGCTCATCGCTGCCCTCATTGCGGCAAGCTATTCGTTAGGGCGACAAACTTAGAGGTACACATCGACTGCGTTCACAAAGATCTAACCAAGAATACCGATCTAACCCAATCAGCTCCTATTACTCTCGAACCGTCCTCCGAGGCGGAAGCATTGAGCCATGTGGCTAGCGGAATAGCAGCTTCTCTCGGCGTTGGTGACGCGATATCTTCCCACGAACAAGTCATCACTACGGATCAGACTGAATATATTGTCCCAGATATGGATATGGCGACGGAGATACACGATATTGCTTACAATGGACAGGAAGTCGGAGATGATCAGCAAATGGTTATGCTGATCGATAATAGCGCGTATCAACAGCAAGAAGGGGATGATCATCAGCAGGCTGTGCACCAACTGAACGTCGCGGTTAACGAACAGATCGTTATGCAGGGAGACGAGGATGGGATGATCGTTTATGTTCATGAGAACGAGGAAGTTAGTCAACAACATTATCAGGTGGATGAAAACACGGAGATATGCCAAGAGACTGAAGAAATTGTCGAGGAGGTTGTAGAAGAGGTTGAGGAGGAGGTTGAGGAGGAGATAGAAGAGGAGGAGGAGGCTGGGGAAACTGAGGAAATTGAAGAGACGGAAGAAACTGAGGAAACTGAGGAAACTGAGGAGATAGAAGAAGTCGAGAGGGCCGAAGAGGAGGAAGATGGGGAAGAGGAGAGGGTCGAAGAACAAGCTATAGTCGGAGAAGAAGGGACTGACGAACAAACCGAAGAAGTGATACAATACGTTGAGGAGGAGACAGAGATCCTCGAGTATCAAGAAGAGCAGTCGAACGAGCAAAGTAACGAACCACAACAGACACACGAGTCTGCAATGATTCTAGAAGACGAGCAGGTTGAAGAAGGCGGGAGTGTCGAAACAGTCAAGGAAGACGATGAGAGAGAAAATTCAAAAAATGATACCATTGCTGATGAATGGGATGAAGACAGTGCGGAAGCTGGTGCCTCGTAGGTAATGAAAAGCTTACCGATTGGCAGATATAGGTAGAATAACGAACTGCCTAGAGAACCTGGAAATATTATCATTCGTTTTAATCTACCCGTGACATTAGTTTGATTTTCAAAAGACAGAAAATAATTCAAATTATTATACATGTTTCTTAATTATTGCTCTAAGCATTAACGTCACAAAGAGAATTGGCTTTGTTCAGCATTTGGGGTCCGGAAATTTATCGTTAGATTACTCGTCGAGTATCCAGTAGTTAAAGTCAGCGCACGTAAAAAGGCACGTCTGATCTGATGTGATTATTAATCATCAATAAGTTGGAACTTCAATTCGTAACAGATATTAATTGACAGATAACAAAAACCTATCTGTGTTTTTTTATCATTTTTATGATAGCCAGTATTCATTTCTCAGTGCTAATTATCTGACTCGATCTGATACAGCAGCACTTCTCAAACAATGATATCCAATAATTCGATGAAATTTCTCAGCATCCTTTTAACCTTCGACTAATTATTGAATTTTTCATGTTTTATTCAAATGCACTAAGTTGAGACAAATTTGATATGAATTTTTATTCACAATTAAACTCGATTCATGCCTGTTGAGATATTTGATTGGTTAAAATGTTTTTCATGATACATTCACCAAATGCCCTATATTAATTCAATTTTATATTAAGACTATAGAGCGGCGTGTAAATTTGATACAAATTCTAGATTGCAATTTGTATTAAAAATACAATGAATTGAATTTGTAAATTTGATACAAATTCTAGATTGCAATTTGTATTAAAAATACAATGAATTGAATTTGTAAATTTGATACAAATTCTAGATTGCAATTTGTATTAAAAATACAATGAATTGAATTTGTAAATTTGATACAAATTCTAGATTGCAATTTGTATTAAATTATGGTTGGTATATCAGATAGACCTAAAGTTATAGAAAAAGTGTGCGGATATTGTAATTAAAAATTGACGCGATATAAACCCTTGAACAACACGTGTAGAGAAAAAGGTTTGAAAATAAATAGGTGCGAGTAGAATGAGAAATTATTTAATATAAGTATGGTTTTTTTTTTGATTATTAAATTTACATAAAATTGATTGTGCGTAGTTGCAGTAAGAGTAATTTTACATACATAAAAATTAAGTCTGATAAATTTTGAATCGGTATAGAATATTTTGTAAATGATATGCAATTTTCTTTAATCTCGCAAAACAAACAGTAATAACAATTCAAAATAGGTATACATATTTTTTTTTCTTTCTTACGATTACTGAAGAGAAATAAGGAACATTACACACTTTGTGCCATGAAAATCGTGTATCATCATTGCAATAAATAAGATTCATCCAGCGGTGCGATAAGTGTACAACACTTTCAGGAAAGTGAAACTTAGGACTCTGAATATTTTTTCTTTTATATCTTACGTTTTAAATTCTTACGGACTTGTAGCACAAAAGATGATTTAGAGATGGTATAATAAAATGAAACTGTATTTTCATTGTAAGAGGAAAAAAGAGGAAAAAAAGAATAGGTAGCTGACACATAAAACTTCTAATCACACACAATTCTGAAATACATATTAAGTATGCCGAGTCATACTTTGAGCGAAAATTATTCACTAAAAACAAATGAACGTATGTATGTTGTATCAAAGACTAAAGAGTGATGTAGAATATTCTAAAGATCGTACATACATTTCATGTCAATCTACCATCAGGAGCGTAAAACTTTTGAGTATAAACTGTGCCAGAAGCCCTGTGCGTATTATTTTATTCTATATGAAAAAGAAAATCTAAATTTTTAACGTAATAGATGAACAAAGTTTCGGGACTTATTTAATCACTGACTAAAGGGATTATTCTGCATAATACATTCATACATAGAAGCATTAATCTATCAATTAGATACATCTTTTTAGAAATTACTGTCGTATCCATTTCTGTTTGAAAGATGCAGGGAATTAGAATTGATCGCGTAATTTTTCATCGATGATACAGTACCATTCCCCTAATAAGATCGTGAAATACGACTGAATAAGAAAAAAAAAGAAAAGAAGAAAATCCACTGTGTAGTTTTGACTATATTTTATTATACTTTAAATAACAAAATTACAATCTACTCTCATCGCGTGGACAGATACAGATACATATTATATTATACATATATAAAACACACATATATTTTTGTAGCTTAATTATAATAGCTACGTGAAGTAAATATCTGTGCATTTTTATTTTATTTCGTTATTTTTTTTTTTTTTTATTTCTCTCTTTCTAAATTAACAAACATATATACATATTATATCCAGCAACACTGTACCAAGTATTGTTGAAATAAACCTAAAATGTACTATTCGCATAATATTCCTAATATATTTATCATTAGCTACTATCTAGTGCTCTCTTCCCAGGGCCTAGGTCCTCTCTTGTTCTCCCAATTGTCTATATCAATCTGAAAACGCAGAGAATATTATGTAAATTAATTTTTATGTGAATTAAGTGCATAGGATAAGATATGCTTTTTATTTTTTATTTTATTTTTTTTCAACAATCAAAATGAACGAACTCACATCCTTGATACTATCGTAAACCGTTTCTAATGTAACTTCGCCGGGTTTTTTCATTTCAATTCCAGCCTTCTTGGCTTCCTCGTGCACCAGCACACCTCCTTCGCGGTATTTATACCTGTGCAGAAAATTGAGTTTTTTTTATTTTTTATTTATGGTAATAACTTGATTTAATGTATACATCTGTGAACGGTTGATTGGAATAATTCCTGTCGAACTTGAAATTATTCAAACAATGATAAACACCTTAAAGCGGTGAATTCCTTGAGACCAAACGATCCTAACAGAACGAATAAAACGAACGGAACACCGTATCGGCTTCTTGTACTTTTAGAAAATCTATGAATACTGCTAGATATTTTGCTTGTTATTTTATGGTACAGTTCCATTTTCTACAAAACAGAAAGACCTTATAATATTTATTTGTGAACTTCAGCATGTACGATGTTGGAATGTGTAGGTTATGACCGAATTATTTACATGGTATTTGTTATAGCAGAAGAAATTTTGGTGTAGGAAAACTCCTTGAGATAAAGTGTTACGCGAATTCGAGAGCGGCGTGTCTATGGGTAAAAAATCACTAGTGAGATAAGATGCGTTTTGTCCATGTTTCGTCCGTCGCATTATAAGAAAGATATACCTATATGTATCTGTATTGTATATTCGGGTATTTGGATTACCAAGAGATGGCGCATGTGCGGCTAAACTACACACAGAGAAAGACAGACAGACAGACACAGATGTAATGTTATGTATATATTTTTTTGCTCATTAGAAATTCACGACCAATGATGGCGACTATTTTCTCTGTTGTACAAGTTTACCTGTTGACAATCGCGATCAATTTCTAATAAAATATCATGTGATTTATATGAGTTCGAAGATGCGTGATGTTGGTTAACAATTCATTAGGAATAACCGCGTAATCCTTGATTGAAGAGAACTCAATTTTAATAGAGAATTCGGTGGGTCTATGAAGCGATGTAGTTCGTACACCTTAAAAATCCTAATATTGTATTAAAATATTAGCACTGATTTCAACGCGGTCAATAAATCATAAAATGCGTGCTTATTATTCTATAAATATCACATAAGGCTCGATCCTTATCGGGATTTAACTCTTCAACAATAATATTTATATTTCGAATGTAATGAACGTGGTAATGTAATGGGACGACTGATCGCGACGTGGGGTCACCTAGAGGGTTTACTTATTGATATTGGCTGGATAAACACTGGTCAAATACTCCCATAGTGGAGAATGGCAGTGCGGGTGACCCTTGAGTGCGGCCACACGTCGGTTTTACGTTCAAGAACAACACCTCAAGGTTATACCCATGACTGGGAAGTATTCTTGCGAGGGGTAGACAACGCCGACGTTCATCAATACATTGACAAAGTTGTTTTCATATTGCACAACACATTTCCAAGGCCAAAAAGAGTTGTCAAAGAACCGCCCTACTCCGTTAGGGAGTCGGGATACGCAGGTTTTGTCATTCCGATAAATGTATATTTGAAAAGGAAGGATGAGCCTAAGAAATTTCAAATACTGTACGACCTTCACTTACAGCAAAGCGGACCTGCTATAAACAAAGTTATACGACATGACGAACTCTTTTCTAATCCACCTGACGAATTTCGTAGAAAACTTTTGAAAGGAGGAGCTGTGAGTTGGAATTTATTTACTTCTCTTATTGATAGTCACATTTCTTTTAACTCTACAAAAAATCCTCATTGTTTTCAAATGAATATTCGTTACAGACTATTGTTACGAGCCTGGAAGGTGCTCCGGATAAAGGAGAGCCACAAGCGACGCTTCCAATGATTGGAAAACCAAAATTGAGTGGATCAGACGCTAAGAAGCACCGTCCACCCGAGCCTAGAACTTCAAATTCGTTTCGCGATTTGTTCGGGGAGCCGATAAACACGGCCAAAGTATCTCCGGACAATAAGAGAGCCTTGATAATGGATAAGGGAGCGAATGTTAAGCCAGCTGTGGCTGCAGAGAAGCCTGAGAAACAGGAGAAAATGCCAAAAGTTAAACACAGTCCTCATAAGGATGGGAAAAAGGAAAAGAGCGGAGAGGAGAAAAAGGCGGAGAAGAAAGATAAGGAACATTTGAGAGAGCGGGAAAGGAGCAAGGAGAAATCTAAGAGACCCCAGAGTCCTGCGGTAAAGAGTAGTCACTCGAGTCCAGGTGTTAAAAGGGTTTCTTCCCCACTTCCTACGAAGAAGCCACCCAGTCCACCGCTACCTCCTCCGGCGAAAAGACCTCTGTCTCCAAAACCGAGGGATAAAGAGTCTAAGAAACCTTCGCATGAGAGGGAGAAGGAGAGGGAGGGAAAAGAGAAGGAGAAGGATAAGCCTAAGGTGTCCGCTGACGCAGGTATTAAAGGTGAGAAGAGAAAGGATAAGAAAAAGCATAAAGAAGACAGGGATAAGGATAAGAAGGACAAGCACAAGGAGAGAGATAGAGACAAGTCCAAAGAGAATACAAAGTACAATGATAAAGTAGATAAGCCAGAGGTGAAACAGGAAAAAATTGATAGAGTAGAAAAGGTCGAGAAGCAAGTAGAGAAGCAAGAGAAAATTGATAAAGACAAGAGCCAAGAAACCAGGGTGACAAAAGACGTGAAAAAGTCGCCTAAGCCGTGCAAGGAAATTGATAAACCGAAAGATGAGAAGCCGGTGAAAATTGAGAAGCAAGAAAAGGTTGAGAAAGTGGAGAAAAGTAAAGACGGGAAGGGCGATAGGGAGAAGCAGAAGCACAAACACAAGAAAAGAGACAAGAAGGACAGAGGAGACGGGAGTAAGGAAAGGGAGAAGAAGGAAAAGAAAGAGAGGGCCAAAACTGGAGCGGAAAAACAAAATAATGTCAGTATTCCTCCGCCTGCTGTCACCAAGCCATTGTCTACCTTATTGGCAGAAATGCCGGAAAGAGATAGCAGCGACTCTGCGCCTTCACCTGACGACGACATGCCCGCTGAAACTAAACAAGTTATCGTTGCAAAAGATTCGCCGCCGACTCCACCACCTCAAATCGAACCATCGAGACCCGCTTCACCGCCTCCTCCAATTGTGAAGAAGGAGAAGACTGAGAAACTTAAGAAAGACAAGTCGAAAGGAAGCAGAGGGGAGGAGAGAGAAGGCAGGAAACGTAAGAGAAGAAATAGCTGTAAAGGGGACGATGAACCCACCGAGAAAGGACCAAAAAGAGAAAAAGAGAGAGCCCGTTCTCCCTCTCTACCACTCGAGCCAGTTTCTTCCAGTCAATCGCCGGTCGCTACGGATCCGGAATCCACGCAACCTTCTAAAGTTAAAGACGAGGAATTAGATGAGAATACGAAAGATGGAGATGGAGATGGCGATGGAGATGGAGACGGAGATGGAGATGGAGACGGTGATGGAGACGGAGATGGTGATGGTGAAGCAGAACAAGTTGCCCCTGATTCAACAAACAACACGCTGGCCGAAGTAGACACTGAGGATCCACCGGTATTCTCAGAAGATTATGTATCTCAGCTTAAGGATTTACAGCAGAAGATAATGACGTTGCAGGACAACCAGGAACTGCAGAGGGTTGTTCAAGTCATCGCCGAGACTGGACAGTACGAAATAACTAAGAAGACATTTGACTTTGACCTTTGTGCTCTAGATCGCAGGACCGTGCAACGATTGCAGGAATTTTTTTCCACGTCCTGACCATCCATCTCCTAATTGATTTCCATCATCACTTATACTACGTACTATTTAACGCTTTGTATAGATTACACCTTGCGATAATCCTCGTTCAGGTATAAAAAAAAAACAAAAAACAAGACAAAGAAAAAAACCAGTAACAACAAAAAAAAAGAAAAGGGAAAACATTAATTTTCTCCAGTACGGAGTTATTGTTATTCAATGTATATGCATTTATTTGGTAAAATACGGAGCCTGGTTTTCTTATCCAAATCAAATGCTGAAGTATAATCTTTGCAGAGAAAAAAAAAGGAAGAATAGAACTAAAGAAGCAGCAGCATGAAATTGAATTTGTAATTTAGGCAGACTGTTTGATATCTGATAAATAGTGGCCTGATTGAATGTAGAGTCGCTTTAAAAATTTCTCAGATCATCACATATTTATTGTTAATTTTTTTTTTTATTAGTTACGTTACACCACACTAGTTCTGCGAAGCAAATTATTAATAATTTATTTATGTTACTAATGTAATATTAACAATCAAGCTTTGATAAAGTGAACTACGAAAGAGGTCAGCAGATCTCATGTGAACTGAATCTGTTATTTGTAAAATTATAAAATGTTTGTTTGTTGATTTTTTTTTACTACATACTTGCGAGCAATTTGGTGTAATTTTCGGTTGTTGTTGTTGTTAGTGGCGTGCGTCGTGCATCCAATTTCTTTATCTAAAAATACACGCATCTCTTGTAGTTTTCTTCACTTTTTGGTAATACTGAAATACAGAATATGTCTAGAAGAACCGTATATCATATATATATACAGATTATGATAGCTCTTCATAGCAAACGCGGATAAATTACATATTAGAAATCAGTTGTTCAATCGTGATCGACCCTTTGTATAATAATACATATTTATCAATTACATACCCTTACACAGTCGTCGTGATGTTGCGTGCAATTGACACACCAAATAGTATAATTTTTTGATAATATTAATAATAAGCAACAAAGAGTGTACAATACATAAATTAGATGATAATCTTTAGTAATATAAACGTGTTTTTAATTTGAACAAACAGCAACTGGATATACTGTGCGCATTACATGTTGGTAGCTTCGATTTTATAATTATAAGGATCGTCTTATTTTAAAAGAGGGTAAAACGAACAAAAAAACTGTATATTCAAAGCTGGTTTATAGAGAAAGAAAATATTTCAACTAATCGAGTGGACCTCTCATTTTAGCATTTCTCAGCATCTTTTATGTCGCAAGTAACATAACTAGTTGTTACATCTAGAGACAATACTTGCTCTCTATACAATTCGATTTATTAACATTTTATTTTCCGTTTTTAAATAACTGCATCCCTTCGTTTTTACTTCTTTGTTTCTATTATTTGAAAAAATTTTTAACTTTGCAAAACAAGTTCTTGACAATTTTCAGTACACAGCATTTTCTTTTACACTTGCATACTGCAGAATACATTCGGTTCGTAACATTTTCTTCGTTTCTCTATTTTACTTTTCTTTTTAAATAATGATACGTTAAGTGAACATTTAACAATCATGCCCGTTTCTTCATATTATAAACGTCGATTTTTATTTTATCTTTTTAATTTTCTTCTTCGAATTTTGATTTATAATATATTGCATTCCAATTGCCTGAAAATTTTACAGCTTTTTGTACCTTCAAAGTGCATGTCTCATTATTATTTTCCTTTTTTTCTTTTTACTGTACGGATTTTTTGTTTTAATTTTGTTCTAGTACGAACTGAGGTGAATTAGTTGAACAGTATTTTATTGTATTGATGAAACTTGTATAAAAAAAAAAAAAAAAAACTTAAAAATGACTTGATCAAATTTGTAATGCGCAAATTCTATAGGTATCGGCATGTGTTTGATTAGTGAATACTTTTTGAAACTTGAATTGAATAGACCATCATCATAATTCAGAGGTCAATCATTTGTATATTATTCTTTGGTAAAATGATGAACTAACATTGAGTGAAATAATTTTACAATCCGATATATTCAATAGTATCAGGGTGATTATATTGTAAACCATTTTTAAATGTGTAGAGAATGTTTATTCTTAACACAATCGATTGTGCCTCTGAAAAATACCTCCAAATAGATCCAATTATGTTTCAAAATAATTATTTATAAGGAGTGTCTATAATACCCATTCGCATCTATAAGCATGTATATACAATACATATGCGTGAGCTACAATAATAAACCTCCAAGGTTATTGTCAACAAGAATAAACACAAGCCTTTCTTATTATATCCCTAAAAGAAAACAAAAAAAAAAAAACGAGCAATGTTCGTGGTTTCTATTTTTCGCCAATTATCTCCAAAGATAATAAAGCAGATATGTGTTATTTTTCTACAATAATTCAAACTGTGAGGTAACAAAAAGATACAGTATTTAGATATTGTGAAAGATTTTATTATCCAAACTACCTATTACATAGTCAAATAGTTACTATTTTAGCCTTTTCTAAAAAAACTAAATATTATTACGTATGTTTGTATGTACAGGAGCATCGGGCATGTGCCAAACAATGTATAATCAATAGAATCCCCTTATCCGTGTTTTGAATTTTTAACAATACCATCTTAGCGCTTATAACTTTGTTATAAAATATTTGAATTTAAATTTCTGTTCGCGGGTAAAGAGAAATTTTTTTCTTCCGACTTTCAATTTCTGCCGGCTGCATGCTCGCTTGTTATGTTTACATAGGACGATTATCACGATGTGCGGTTGAAAAAGATTTATTTTCATATATTAATAAGTCTAATATCTACTATTTCGTTCTTAATTTTTCGGCATTCAATATGAGTGAATTGTTACAACTAGACGTATGGAAAGGAGACTGGGGACTCCCTTCTGTCGATCTCAATTGCCTGAATATTTTGGTATGTCTCATTACGAATTTAAGGTTATGGTCAACGCACATGATTCGGCATGCTTAATATAACACAAAAAGTATTTATCCCAACATCCACTTAGCAATATTCGATTATTTACTCTATCATCATATTATCCCGGCTCACAATTAACTAAACTATCATATCTGACACTCGAAAATTGACACATAACCTCCGCATTTTTCATTAATGCCTTCATTTTTTTCTCTTCTTTTGTTTACGATTTGTGTACCGATAAATACTCATATAAGGTGTTATATTCCTCCTATTGAATACTAGATAACTGGTAAAACTTCCGTTGTAGGGCAAAGTCCTGATTTATTAGGTGAAAAGGTTTCTCATTTTAACAATTTACAGGCCTATGCAAAATTCAGCGGAGTACCGCTCAAGGTAAATCCAACTAGTAACCCATTCCGAACACCAAATGGCGTGTTACCTGTCCTCAGAGTTGGCGGCGAAACTATAGACTCTATTAAAGAAATAATAGGATTTTTTCGCAAGAGTAATTACACATCTGATTTTGGACTCACACCGAAGCAATGCGCCGAGGTTGTGGCTTACGAAACCATGCTGAAAGAAAAAATTTACCCTGCATTACAATATGTTTGGTAAGATATTAAGATCTGTGATTTGTGATTTGCGGGAATGATTTTTATCTATTAACGAAGAAGAGAATTTTTTTTCTTTCTTTTTTTTTTTCCGTGATTAATGTGTTCATAATTAAAATGAACTTTCTCAAACTTTAGGTGGGTTGATGTAAAAAATTACAACGAATTCATAAGGCCTTGGTATGCAAAGGCGCTACCTTTTCCCCTAAATTTTTATTATCCTGGAAAATTCGAACGGCAAGCTAAGACCATGATGGAATCTTTGTATCCGGTAGAAGACGAGATTAGTGTTATAGAAAATGGGGTAAATAGATAATGAATCTTGTCAATATTTCTGTTCATTTCATTCTACGTCAATAATTGTCAATCAAACTTCCAATGGTTTGATTTATTGTCAAAATCTCGTCACAGAAATGTTTAAATTTGATAAACTAGAGGATGACTTTGATTAACAGGTATATTCCGAAGCTCAAAAGTGTTTGACGCTGTTGTCAACTAGGCTGGGAGAAAGTGAATATTTCTTTGGCTCAAATCCGACTTCTCTTGATGCAATAATCTACTCGTATCTAGCGCCGTTGTTGAAGGCACCACTGCCAAATCCAGCGCTACAAAATCACCTTAAAGCCTGTACAAATCTAGTCAAATTTGTTACTCGTATATCGCAAAGATATTTTGGGGATGTATGTCAGGAATACGAGAGGATAAAGTCAGAAGAAAGTGTCAAAGTATCGAGGAGGGATTCGGAGAGTGAATTTCCACACAAAAGGAGGAATCAATTCTTCGCTGGTATATTTGCAACGCTGGCTATGGTCGGCTACGCTTTATCGACTGGTATTGTTGAGGTTCGTATAGAATGATGGATCATCGCTCGATATTTTATCCTAATAACTGTGAAGGAAAAAAAACACATCATTCGTTTATAGGTACTAGTGTATTTATTAAGACGCAGGAAATTTCTCAAACTTTCTAAGAAAAAACAACTACGTGAGTAGTATTATTCGTTTGGGATAATTTATTGAGTTTTTCTCCTTACTATTATCAAGACTATAGTTGTCCGGACCAAAAATTCCTGACACTTTCACAAATCCTTTATCCCAAATAATTCCATCATTGTAATTCCTCTATCTAACATCTGAATGCATGATGACTAAAACAGAAGTAGGATTTGATTGCTTTACCACAATATTGAGGATTTTATTAATATGCATTACCATGATTAGAATATAGTTCCAGTTTTTTTCGCTCATTGTTCAACCTTTTTCGTGAGTCAGGGTAACTAAACTACAGAATTTGTTTAAGTTCATATAATTCTTTTTTGTATTTTTAATTTAGAATATTAAATCGTCAAGGGCCACCAGGGCTTAGAGCATAAAGGATTTGTGAATACGGATCCGAATAATTATGAAATAATGAATAATAAAACCCTGGAGGTCCTTTTCAGATCCCAAATAGAATGAAATTTTGGATGAGATTGATAGGTTCGCCGAAAAATAATCGTCCAAATATGAAAATGTTATGGTCCGTTGATAGATTCGTATCAAACAAAGAAAATTGGTCTTTTGGTACGTGAGTTTGATGTGTTATACCACAGAACTGAATAATATGAACAATTTAAAGGATGAAAATGAGAAACATTTAACGAAATGAATTTCATCGATCATTGAGCAATTAAAACTAGTGCATTTAATGTAGAACTGAGTTTCTACAATACTTTTAGCACATTTAAGATTAATGAAAGTCAGATACTAAATAATATGTTCTTTCTGTTTGTTAAAGGTAACAATAAAGGATGACCAAATGTTGCAGGGACCACCAGATTACATGCTTGAAGAACACGACGCAGATGAATAGTATTTGTTTATAAAGCTAGAAGTTTATTGGCCAGGATCGAAATGAGAGACAAAAATAATTGTAAGATGTTGATAAATGGAATTTATTTTCAATTGATGCGACATTCAACTTTGTCTGAGAGTCAGTGATTTGAATAATCAAGATAGATTACATACTGGAATAGTAATTGGCTAATTGCTGAATAAGATACTATCATTTGTATTGTTACAGCATGGGATTGATATGACGCTCTATATGTATAAGAAAAATGGATTTCCAATCATTGACTTTTGTATAATTTGAGAATGGAGACATATTATAATTGTTAACTAGTACGTACTCGAAACTTAAGTTACATTTTATATAACAAATGTACCAGCGTCGAAAAGTATCACGAATAAATATTTAGATAACAGAACGTGTTACAGCTTTTGCTAGTTGTTCCTACTTCTGTATCTTCTCGTTATACTATTCGTAGCGCTTTGAACTTCCTCGGAGAATGTTTCAAAGTTATGAACCGTTGTCCCACCCAAGATTATCTTCGTTCCCGGATTCTGTTTGTTCAAATTATATACCGCGAGACTTTCTTCATAAGTGGCACCGCCTACTATGAAGATTATTATCTCTTGAGGTCTGAAAGAGTAAATTCACACACAAATAATTCATTGTAATTAAATTCTCGTGAAACGTAAAAAAATATTCTATGTATCCAGAAATACCGATGATCATTTTTTGAAATACATTTTCTAGCAAAAGGAAAAAAAGTCTCTGTCGTTTAATCGAGGGTAAACAACTATGTACAAACAATTAGGTAATTTATTGATCACGCAAGATACCTTTTTGACATCACCATGTTTCCTAAATATGGGAATGTTTGAGTGCTCAGTTTTCCTTTCAACAAATCTTCCAATGTTTCCACCAACAATGGCTTGTGTTGAGTGTATATATTGTCCACTCCGCTTATTCCCTTGAATAATTTTTTTGTAATCTTGGAAACGCCTTCGTGATCAAACAAATTACTTTGTCTAGTGTGAACTCCGCTGTATTCCAAAATGTTATATACAAGCTGTAAGATAAATGATAGAATTAGCAATCTTTTCACACAACTTTATGCCGCTCAAAATAATCACACCCAACCTTTGTGTATTTTTCGGAAACACCTCTTTTCTTCAACATATCTAACAAACCGGTGATGTCATTATTGGTATGTTTCTCATAATGCAGGGCATAGAGCATGACTAGGCGCGTTACATCCACATCTCTCACTTTTGTATCATTG
The DNA here is from genome assembly GCA_944452935.1 of Rhogogaster chlorosoma. Taxonomy (NCBI): domain Eukaryota; kingdom Metazoa; phylum Arthropoda; class Insecta; order Hymenoptera; family Tenthredinidae; genus Rhogogaster; species Rhogogaster chlorosoma. Next base: position 30,226,480 of record OX101797.1, read on the forward strand.
ATCAGTTTCTTGATTTTTTGTAGCTACAAATTTGAAAAGATAACATGTGATAATATTTTCATGAGTTCGAATTCTTGATTGCTAAATTGCAAGATATTCTTTAACAGAATGTAAAACATTGTGGAATTCCAGCACACACCTGAGTCGAGTGTTCGCTCTGGCAACTGAGTTCTTGTTCCAATTCCGATACTTCGAGTAAATTGTGTTTTCCCACAAGAGAGGAAAGTTCACCGACAACGGTGACATGCTTTGAGACAGTGCCCGATATCTTTTTAAACTGCGGGTACATTTCGACAAAGTTTTTTATGTCCGCTATACTGTCTAATTTCTGGTGTTTCTTCGCCTTCTTTTGAAAATCGTCCATCAGTGTCTTTATCGTTTGACCAATCTCACCGAAATTGAGATACAAATTCTGTGGGAAGAAATATCAAAAAATTAATCACTATTTTATGCCGTCCTTTATTTTCAACTCTTTACCTACTTTCGCATAAAATTCATCGTGCTCAGCACTAAGGACGACCTCTGTTAATTCCTTAGAAATCCCTTTGACATGCGACAAATCAACTCTGTTGTTAGTTATAGTTAATAATTCGTGAACCATGGCCTGATAAGTCCACTGATTGAGTAATGGAGTAACAGGATCGTCTCGTCTGTCGACAATCAATAACATTGGATTTAGCTCTTGTCTAAAATCGAACAAGTTAGATTCCTTGCTAAATGTTTCTCGTATTTTCTCAGCAAGTATCTTAGACATTTCGGAGCTATTCTGATATCTGATCAATGGGCATTTCCTCAGTGATAATAATACGGAAATTATCCCTTGGGATGTCCGCTGCAAATGATTAGGTATCCACCTTAAATCTGTAAAAATGAACAAGGTATGTATTCGGAATTGAAAGAACTTTGTTGAAAGATTAGAATCATTAGGTAAATCTTATTTCAACCCATTTCACCTCGAGTGCAAATATTTATTCCAAGAGAAAATAAGTGCGGATTCAATGCCAGATAATCTGCATAAAATTCATGAACTTCTCTCACTACTTCTTGCTCGTCACTCTCAGCCAACGTCTTTATATCAGCCTTTGCAATTATGTTACTGAAATCTTGAGGAATACATTTTCACAGTTAGATTATGAATAATGAGTAATGAATTTATCGTATCAAATGCATAATAACAACTGCAGATTAGAAATTAGTTTTCTTTCTTTGTTTTATTGTAGTTTTACTGCTACGTATGACCTGTAATTGATTTGTTAAACGGGATATATTACAGTTGGATAATGTGAGGAAGAAGGGCTACTCACATATGTAATAGACTCCGTACTTCGGGTACCTAAGTTCTCGACAAAGCAGAGAAATGTTTTCAGCAGTCGGTCTTAGGAAGACAATGCATTTTAGGTGTTTCAACCCTTCGGTTTGTGATCCGCTATCTATTCGTTCGAATAGGTATACTTCTTTTTGTAATATTTCTGACTTGCTGTAAACAATGCTGACTATGCTTGTCTGAAATTGGTTCAAATGTAATTTAAATTAATGCAATAATGAGGTGAGTGATAGGGATGATGATAGAAAGTTGTCATCAGTTGTATGCGTGATGGATAGACGATTTGATGTCGTAATACACTTTCATAAAACTGAAACTGTTTTAGTGAGGACAAATTATGTCATTGTTACTGTTATAATAATTCATTTCGTATTCGAATTGTCACTTTGACAGATAAACCTAACCTGAAATTGAAATGTTTATTACCGTCTGCTTGTCCATCAGGAGAACTTTCATGCCAGGACCACTCTCTTCGGTCATTTTGGTAATGTAAAGTTTTAATGCCGAAAATACGTTCATTTTGGAGAAAATTTTATTTATTTATCTCATAACTGTGTAAAATTGAGAACAGCGTAAGTGGCGCTGTTCATGAAAACACGTGATCGACTACGAAAGCTAATGCATTTATCAAGATGAAAACCGATTGCGCCTTACCACATGCAACCTGCTAACCTTTTTGCGCTCTTTCTAGTCCTGCAATTTTGTACCCGATGACGCTAGCAACGCCTACTGTTCTGCAATACCGACGTTCCCGCTCCACTCGAAAGTAGGGTAACGAAAATCAAAGAGGTGCAAATGTGTTACCAAGGTTCGGTCACCCGCGTGGCGCCGAGGGACTAACTTTGGAGCTATGTGGATCTGAGGCTCATGTGTCAGGTGTCGTAATAATAGGATCCGCTAAATATAGAAGACTGGTCGCAAAATAACCACTGCACTGCTTGTCAGATTAGGATTTTTGACGACTAGTTATTGGAGTAATCAGCCGAATGATTAATACACCCGTCGTTCTGTTACAAATCAGCAAACTGCGATCCACGGCAAGACTTTTCCACTCAGCAAGGATTCTATTCCAAGGATGTTATCGTTGTAAAATTAGTTGTTCTAGATATTAATCCATCATCTCGCATACATTATGGATACATTATAGTTTATATTTATATTGTTTGAATTAGTTAAATTTATTGATTGTGAAATACCTTTATTATTTTTGAGAAACGATTAAAAATTATACATTACTTTAGCAATAAGTAATATTGTATCCATGCTAAAGCAATAAAATTCCAGATATACGAATCGTCAATTGCTTTACTATTTCCCACGTTTCCCTTTCTAAAACCCTTCATTTCAGGAATGGTAGGAAATTAAAATGGATAGGAATAAATAGCAATAGGGCAATTTTCGACTCACAATTTTTCTAACTCTAAAGATCGCTAGTGTACATAAACGTATGATTACATACATGTTGCGAGTTAACATTTTTCTAACTCCGAAAAACGCTAATATTAATGGATGAACGTATAGAGACGTGTATGAAGAGACGTATGCATGCCTATATCTATACACCCAAATTTTCAGCACACCTCCTCGGGTCAGATGTTCTCCTGATGCCAGGAGCAGAAATTTTGCGAGTTAAAATCCTTCTAACTCCGAAAAATGCTAGTAATAATTAAGTATAGGTATAGAGAGGCATAGAGAGTCGTATGCATGAATGAATCAATACACATAGCCTATTTCGGCACACCTCCTTGGGTCAGATGTTCTCCTGATACCAGGAGCAGAAATTTTGCGAGTTAAAATCCTTCTAACTAAATGCTAGTATTACTTAACTATAGGTATAGAGAGGCATAGAGAGACGTATGCATGAATGAATCAATACACATATCCTTTTTCGGCACACCTCCTTGGGTCAGATGTTCTCCTGATACCAGGAGCAGAAATTTTGCGAGTTAAAATCCTTCTTACTCTGAAAAATGCTAGTATTACTTAACTATAGGTATAGAGAGGCATAGAGAGACGTATGCATGAATGAATCAATACACATATCCTTTTTCGGCACACCTCCTTGGGTCAGATGTTCTCCTGATACCAGGAGCAGAAATTTTGCGAGTTAAAATCCTTCTAACTCCGGAAAATGCTAGTATTAATTAACTATAGGTATAGAGACGTATAGAGAGACGTATGCATGAATGAATCAATACACATATCCTTTTTCGGCACACCTCCTTGGGTCAGATGTTCTCCTGATACCAGGAGCAGAAATTTTGCGAGTTAAAATCCTTCTTACTCTGAAAAATGCTAGTATTACTTAACTATAGGTACAGAGAGGCATAGAGAGACGTATGCATGAATGAATCAATACACATATCCTTTTTCGGCACACCTCCTTGGGTCAGATGTTCTCCTGATACCAGGAGCAGAAATTTTGCGAGTTAAAATCCTTCTAACTCCGGGAAATGCTAGTATTACTTAACTATAGGTATAGAGAGGCATAGAGAGACGTATGCATGAATGAATCAATACACATAGCCTATTTCAGCACACCTCCTCGGGTCAGATGTTCTCCTGATACCAGGAGCAGAAATTTTGCGAGTTAAAATCCTTCTAACTCCGAAAAATGCTAGTAATGATTAAGTATAGGTATAGAGACGTATAGAGAGACGTATGCATGAATGAATCAATACACATAGCCTATTTCGATACTCGCACGTGGTAGTGGATGCTCTCGCCAACTCGCGGTCAAGCGATCGTACTATTTTCACCGCCAAAATCGGGGCGCCTAGTCATATGCCACCCGCATGCCGTTCGTGTACGACAAAAATTTATTGCCTAACATTAGGCGCTAAGAAATATCTGACATTTGCGAAGCTGTGAAATATACAAAGGGGGGATCGAGTCGTCGCAAGTCGCTAGTTTCAAACGTTTAAAAACGCTAGTATAAATGAATCAACGTATAGAGAGGTGCTTGAAGACACGTATGCATGCCTAATCTATGTACCAAAATTTTCAGCACACCTCCTTGGATCATATGTTCTCCTGATACCAGCAGCATTTTTCAACACAGAATTTTTGTAATTCTGAATAACGCTAGTATAAATGAATATACTCACAAATATGCATAAAGACACGTATGCATATACACATATTGCAAATAGAAAATTTAATTGCAGGGAGGGGAAAGTGGAAAATAACGAAGCAATTGATTATCGGTATATCGAGTAATTTATTGATACAAAATCGATCCAATATTATTTATTTGCCAATATTTTTATTTACAGAATTTATTATCATTACTTAAAAATAGATGTTATTATGTTATGTATTGCAATTGATCGAATCTCTCTATTTGCTTCCTGCCATACAAGTTATTAATAATGAATCACATCCAAATTACAATGATTCACTATCAAAGTAACTAATTTTACAAGGATTGACTTGCATTTAAACAACTATCAGACGCAATGGAACAGAATCCGTGTTGGAGGGAGAGTCTTGACTTGGATCAAAGTTTGCTGATCTGTAACAGAACGGCAGGTATGGTAACAAGCGAATCAATCGAAGTAACAAATTGGCATCAATATAACATATTGCTTGCCAAAATCGTTAGTATTACAATCGCACAAGATGAATAAACAAGCTTGTCAGTAGAGCTGATCTTTCGTATGCAGGTATTTGAAAAGCAAGAAAATGAGAATGCAAATATCATATGGAGTTATGTGTTTGCGATTATAAGATAATTGGAAAAATATAATTATTTTTCGAAGCATGGGACATTCTGTAAAATGTCTGGATCTTTTAGTCAGCTCACGATAAAACGAAGAGAAAAAAAACAAGAATTACAATTTTGCACAATATATCCATGAAACAATCATTATCGCCTATGTAACATTATACATCTTTATATACATAGAGAGCTAATTACACTGGCAATCAATGCATTTCAACAAGCATAATATACTTACTCAATGTCTGGAATCAGGATGAAATACGAATCCACTGTAACGTTGAATTCGCTAGATTATTGCAGACAAATGAATAGTGATGAAAAAGGGTGCTTAGCAATAGGATCTTGGCACATACTGACACCCTTATAGCCACCAGTATGACTAGTCGTAGGAATTTAATATTGCTTAGGGAAACATTGGAAACTTCGGCGGTAAACCTGTATCACAGACTGTCGGAGACAGATACCCGAGGAAATCTATATTCTAGCAACTGCATATTCTAATATAGCATTCGCATTCCAGATAATATATGGATAAATTTATAGATCGTTTTCCATTAAAGTACGTTTAATAATGAAAATAAAATACATGACGGTCTGACTATCAATTACCAAAATAGAACCAGCATCGAACTAAGTCTTAGATGTAGTCTGATGAGTGATATTATCCCTAATTTTGTTTTTTCTTTTCTCAGTTCAAAAGTCACGTTGCAATTTCTCACCAATATTCGGAATGGAATATAGCTCTAATTTAATGGGTATTAGGAATTGAACCTGTGTCTGAAAAATGTGTGTAGGATAAGGTAGTGGGGTAGGCAAGGGAATCAGAAACAAAATTCTGAGACAATTATTAGCATCAAGAATTATATTATCATATTGAATAGTGTGTGTATAATCCATAAGATATTTGTAAAAATATAATAATTTTCAAAGCTTTGCACATACTGCGAAGTTTGTTCATCGTTTATTCAGGTCTCGATAAAAAGAAGAAAAAAAAGAATTTTAATTCTGCGCAATGTATTCATGAAACGATCATTCAAGCATACAAACTTAGTACATATCTTGATATGGAAAGTTAATTACACTCACAATCAATGCATTTTTGACTACTGTCAAGTCAGGACTGCCTACTGTGAACAATTTGTGTTTTTTTTTTTTTTTTAGACTTAGAAAAAGTAGCTGCATCCAGTGTTGTGTCATTTCTGTACAGTGGGATGCCTGCCCAATTTGATATAAGCATTAAAATTTGTGACACAGGATACCTTCAAACAGCTTTTATTGCTTTTGCCATCATTTACAGTCAGGCTATTGCTTTTGCCATCGTTCAAAGTGAGGCAGTATAATCTTATATACATATTTAATTTCAGTTTAACATTATAATTACCTACTATTTACGGCAAGCTATTACTGATCTGTTAAGCGTTTCATTTTGCTTATTGTACTTGCTTGATACTATTATACTTAAAATTTATTATGTACAAAAACAGGTATTTTTTCTATCAATGCTTAAACATCAATATAATATTGCCAAACGAATACAACTAAAGAACACAATAAAATTCGTTTGGTAATTCTCATCTCTTTTTCTCACACATTCATTCGTGAGATCACATGTATTATTAATTAAGCTAGCACAGTATGGCAGTCTATAATCCAAGGCGCTTTAGATTAGCGCGAGCAGTGAAACTGTTCAATCGAGATTTATCACCCTGCCAACTTTTGCTCTTGCTACGAAACTGGCGCAAATCAGCTTCGTGATCCGGATCCCGCATCGGTCTGTAACCCTGAGGAGAGCAGAGTTCTCTTTGCTGTTGATAAAACTGCTGGTATCCACCATGGAGAAGATAAACCTCAGGATAATGTAGCGCAGGGTAGTGTTCCTTGTTTCTTTGTCTGTCGATGTTGCGAAGGAAACGTGAAAGGTTCGGTCCTCTTTCCCAAGAGAATTCACAATGAAATACAATAATGTCTCGCTGGGCAACGTCTGGTTTAATTTGGGGAACAGTTTTCAACGGCTCCAGCAATTGTTGCTCTATCATATCTTTGTTGAATAAGTTCAAAGCACCCTCGACGTGACCCCCTTCGAATTCGTAAGGATATCTGCAGTCGACTATCTTGAAGGACCTTACACGGTCGTTAAATTCGCCACGAATCAGAGCTGCCAAAGTACTTGAAGATATTGATTTCAAATCTTCGTGTTGGCCTTCAGCCAAAGGCAGAATGCATTGCTTGCTGAAGTCACCTGTGAGATCTGCATCCGTTGTACTTCGGTGAATCGCAGATTTTATATGAGCATGAGCTTCAGTCTCAGAAAAACATCTTTGCAAGGCTGGTTTCTTGGGGCTTGTTTGCTCGCATATATCTTGTAGGCTGGTAGACTTTCTACATCTCTTTACTAATACTGGACTGGCATCTGTAGGTGGTTCAGGTCTTTTGAATGACTTTGGTGGCGGTGATACTGGCGTTGATACTAGACGTGGACTGTCGTTGTAGGACAATCTAGATGCCGAAGAAACGGCATTTGGAGATCTAAATAGGCAGGACCTGACCCTAGAGCTCTGCGGAGTGACGTTTTCGTTCTGCAAAGATAGTGAGCGCCGGAACGAAGGTTTGGGCCGTGCTTCTGGTGTAGTTGGTTCGCACTCCATTGGCTTTTCGGACATGATCTGCCCAGAAAGTAGAGAAGACAGACCGCTGGGTAGCTGTGTATTTTCATCCAGTGTGTCCATGTCGATAAGCTCTGTGAATCCATCATCCATGCTTTCGGATCCCGAAGATAAGCTCCTGAAGAGAGGAGGTCTGTTACTTCTGACTGGCGATTTGAGAGGGGATCGCAAAGGGCTGCGGGATTCGACCGAAGGACGTCGGGGAGCAACACCCAATGGCTCGGCGAATCTGAACGGATCCTGGCATTTGGCGTCATCTTTATCAGGAAAACTGGCACCATATCCACTGTCTTGGCTATTTGGATCGCAATCCTCCAGAGGGACACGAGACTTTATTTGTCTGGCGTTTGAAAACTGTAAAATAAATATTACAATAATTAGATTATATTGAAATTACATTTTAACAAAAGTAATTTTATGGTGATTAGTGTTATCAAGGAACTGAGTGAAACAAGGGCATAAATTACGCAAAAATTATTTATAGAAACTGGAATATCTCTGTAAAATTTTGTCTCTTGTTTAAATTGTCTAGATGGATGATAATATCTCGAAGACTGATAATTTTAATGAATTTGGTTTACAAAACGCAATTTAATAATAAAAAAAAATTCTATTTTGCAGTTATTCTGAAAAACAATTTTTTTGTCGATTGTACTCTATTGCATAAAGCTAGAATAATCATGTTAACATATTACATCCGAAAATTTTGCAACTATCGCGAATCGCTACGGGGATCATTCGTAAATATTTTTATACGAGAAATGAAGTTTATTGAATTTTGAGAAATGTCATTCAAAAATCAGGATCAAAATTCAAACTTGTTTCTTGTTGAATACTTTTTGTGCGACAGAAAATACTACGAAACCCGAAAACCCGACGTATCTTAAAAGAAAAATCATAGGGCACCTAACGAAAAGATCTGATGCTTGAAAAAGTGTGTAGCGACCGTTTTTTCGGACAATTTAATCCGAGGTTTCCGGTATAAAATCAATATTGAAATCGTGTCGACAGCGTGCATTCATAATACGATGTAGTTAATCAAAAACAAGCCTGCAGTGATACAGGCGGAAGTGAATTAGCAGGTAAGGCAAGCTGCTGAATAAATTATGAAAAATCAGTGAGCTATCTACGAGATCGACGTATAGTATAGTATATGCAACACATAATCGGTCGAATAGATCGTGAACTGAAATCGCGGTCCCCTGTACACACAAAATATATTTCTTAGATTCCAAGTTATCGTTTTAAACAGTTTTCTAATCTCTGATGGAATGCAAATCAACGGGAGGTATAATATATATTTGTTCACCGTGTCTCTCTACACAGTATTTAAAATTAAAAGGACAGCTGTAGTTCACCACGTGCCGGATTTCAGAAGGCATATATACACACGTACCGCTATTGACGACGATCTAGCTAATTGACTATGAATATATTAAATGCCTATATGTATTCAGATTCGTGATGATACCGATAAAATGAATTCCACTATATCCGGTCGGAAAAAGATCGTAAAAAAAAAAAAAAAAATTGAAAAATAGAAAATAGAAAATAGAAAAACGATTAAGAACAAAAAAAGGGAGAAACCAATCACGGAAACGTTGAGATGTTGTTTCGATAAGATTTATAGAGATATTATCTACGTTAATTACCGTGTTTCAGTTTAGATACGATAATATATAAGTTGAAGAAAATAATAATAAAAATACGAAACTATAAAAACGAAAATCTTTCTTACCTTCTGAGGACTCGTGTTGAAGTTTATCGGGCTGCTGAGTAAAAAGCCGTTTTCCTTATCCGTTGACGATGGCAGCACTGTTTCTGGGCTTGCAAGGCGTCGCGACGCCATGCCAACAAGTCGGCGGGATATAGGACGTTTTTTCACCGCAGTTTCAGGAGTAGTATTAGTGAATTTGAAGGCATTTTTGAAAAGCCTGAAATTAGAAATGTTCAAAACAGTTAGAACACCAATTATTTTTTCTACAGTTCTATAAAGAGGCTATTTATTCATAAGTGGGAAAACACACACACACGCAGAAGATAGTCAAGACTGTGCAAGAGATTGTAGCGTGTCAACACCGAACCTAACCTATAAATGTAAAAAGCGCGCTAAAATACTAGCAGTGACTGAAAGACAACCTTCGCCAAATACATTAACGAATTAAGAAAAGATAATCATCCATCGCTAATCAACCATCGATAAGATTTGGATCACTAAAATCACAAACTATATGATAAAAATAATTACAAGGTGGTGATAAGGAATAAATGGAAAGGACTGCGTAATATAACTTCGTGCGAATATAGAAGACAGGGTTTTACTGTGCGTAAAGATAGCGTGCTAACCATAAGTACCAAATTAACTACCATCAAATTTTGTCTACCAATAGTGTGAAAAGAATTATGATAATTTTAATTTTTTTCTTTCTGTTAAATAGTCTCGTACCCGAAATTCTTTTTGGTTCTTTTTTTTGTATTTCGCAATCAATATATTCCTGAAGTTCCTCGATTCAACTGAAAATTCACCATATCGTTATTTTTTTTTCGTTTTCGTTTTCCTTTTTGTCTTTTTTTTTTAACCCCCACTAATACAAATTTTACACTCCCTTCACAGAGGCAGCCGCGTAACTGAGAGGTCTACTATAAACTGACGTCGTTAGACAAGAGTGGAGGAGAGGGGGTTGGGGAGTAGGAAGAGAGTCACTGCGAGAACACTAGCGCGCCCGAACACAAAAATGTACGTCGATGATTTTTTGTACTAATTTTCTAGCGGTTTATCTAATATTGTAAGTAAGTAAGCGCGTTTTACGAAAAAAACGTCATTCCCGCTTTTTCGGATTATATGAAAGATTGCTAGGAGTTAGTATTAGAAATATATGAATTGAAATAAATTTACTAGTTTCTCAGCTAGTAGATATTTGTGAGAAAAATCAGAATAGAAAAAAAAATAATTTGTTATATCACTGTACACTTTAGTCACAAGTAAGAGCCCACTTATTTCATGATTAATATATATCTATATACCAATCGCACTGTCTTGACTTAAAAATTATTGTTATGGTTAATTGTTATGATTATGATTATTGTTATTATTTAGAAAAATATCCAATAATAAACGCATCCTGAAAAATTTGATGTATATATTTATTTTATATACCTTGTGCATTGACACACTTCACAAGATTCCGATAAATTTTCCCAAAACATGTTGTTTCTTTTAGTTTTCTTACGATAATGATTCGTAATGAAAAACAAGAAAAAGAAAAACGAAAATAATGACAAACAGTTTCCAGAATTATTAATACAAGTACACTGTTCAATACCGGAGCAAAATACGCTACCCTATCCTCTACAAGCGGTTAGCTCTCTTCGAACTCCGAAGCTCGAATGATGGTTGGTAAACGGAAGCAGGGAGTATTTATAAGCCCGACATACAGAAGAGGGGATAAGGGCAGGCCAATCGTATGCCAGCAAAGGTCCCGCCAAACCTTTTACCGAGTGCGATAGGGCTTAGGTATAGAATGAACTGAACAAGACACACACGGTGCACAACTGCGTGCACCAGCACCGCAGTCGACGCTGTGGGGGGGCCTGCCTGCCTGCTTGCCTTTGCTCCATTTATTAATACTTGCGCCCCTATTGTCTTTGCAATCAATGCGGAATAAGAATTGAGCGACAATTTTCCGGCGGACGAATAATTTCTTAAATATATTTCTAATGAACTCTATACCTACTGCGTGCAGTGAGCTTATACATCATTCTATGTATACCGCATGCTTTTATACGAGTTTAAACAATTAGGTAGTACATATAATCTTTATAAACGAGTCTAACATTAGCTATAACATTTTACATTTATTCATTCAATTCGCTGTCAAAATATTCTCAGAAATATTGTATGTCCTGATTTTACTTTCTCTGAAAGAAGAACGAGTGGAGTAATCGAAATATTTTTGTAGCCAAATTTTGGATGTCGAATTGGTTTTTTTTTTTCAATTTTATAACTCTTATCTTTTAAGTTTTTAAAAAAAGAAAATCAACGTAGCGAAAAGTCGTCCGCTATAATTCATAGTTTATTTCCCTGTTCAGAAATCACATACATACATATAGGTAGTTCACGGTTATACTGCAGGCGTAGAGATCTTTATCAGCGGATACCTATGGTTACCAATGCCGCGTGCATGCCGCACACACGGAACAATTCACCCGCTTATTTCACCGCGTTTCGAAGGTATAATCACGTATGAATTATTCCGGGCTAAATCCCAAATCCGTTCATGAATTCTCCTATCCTGGTCGAATGTGTTTGGTTACACCAATACAAGACGAAGTGTCTACCTTTCTTATATCTACTCACTTTTCGAACTTAAAAAATTATCGCTAGGTCAGGCTGTATAAATACTTTAGCTATAGGAATAAATGAAACGAAGATGATTTTTGATCTATAAAATGTGTGAAAAGTTGAAAAAAATGAATAAAAATTGCGGATAGATTCAGAGAGCGAGTCGAGTGTGGGCGGGGTCACGGAACAGGGAAATCCCCGAAGGGCCTAAAATCCGGAGGATGCAGCAGGTACGACTAGGCCCGTTTTTTCTATTCTATGATCACAATGCTTCACCTGATCTTCAAGACCACCCTCGCATTCTTTAGGGATTTTCACACGACAGGTACCTTTTCCTTATACACGTATAACCTGCAGCCTACACCGCAGTTATACCTAGATGTGTGCCTGTAATATGTTCCGAGAAAACGGTACAACGAACAAATCCAGGACATATCGAACACCCACAAAGTGCAAAGACTTCACTTTATTCTCTTTTATTCCTTCTCCTTATTCTACAATCCGTAAACTCTATTTAGTCATGTTTTATATCTTACCGGTTCATTGAACTTTCGACTCTCTTAGACTCGGTGCAAATCTAAGATTCCGACAAATTTATGCGACATTTTTACGAATGAAATTAACTACTCACGGATAATTGTCTTAAAGTCCCGACTTGCGAATCAAGGCTTAATCTTAGTTAGTTCGACAGTGATCCGACTGGTGCTTGTGGCTATATCACCTGATTTTTCGTCGTTTCTAAACTACGAATTTTTCTCATACTATTCTTGTGTGAATTGTGATATCAGGTATAACAGCGGAGGTAAAAAGTACTGCGGTAGGGTTGAGTGAAATTTGGAGCAACCCTTCCGCTTGCCTTTCATATGGGTAGGTAGTACATACCTATTTCAGATGTCTCGTCGCTGGGATAGAAAAAGCTAAGAGAAAATACGAAAGGTTTTCCTTTATTTCGTTGTCTAGGAATTACGGACGACCGAACGGTTCTTCGACTAAATACTACCTATGTCCTAAACTATACACGCATACATGCATGTAGAACATAGATCGTTAAAATTGGGTATCCTCGAAGCGGAGGAACGATTTCCGCTCTTTCATGCTTTAAATATTCGATTACAATAAATCAATATCAGTATAAACTCTCAGCTATCCTAAAATCTCACTTTTATATCCTAACGAACAGTGAGATTAAAGGAGTTTACAGTCACCATCTAATTAGCGATATTACTAATTTTTCCATTTTTTATTCTTCTTTATTTTTCATTTCGGAATTATCGATCTCATGTCATAAATCTATCGACAGCTGATACTCTGAGAAATAAATCTCACGTGAATTTGAGAGTAAAAAGAAGGAAATCAGAGTCGAATAATACGTCAGAAAAACATCGCGCATGGATCCCTAGGAGCGGCTATTCGCCTCGGCATGATGCAGGCGAATGGCCTGAGTTCGAAGACACCGTTGGAACCTCGCTTCTCTACCACCTGTGGGCGCCACGAGAGTCGGCAAAACTATTGGAATGCCGGTGTTCGCGCGCCGTATGCAAATTAGGGAAGCGACTGGAAGAACTTTTCCTTTTTTGTTTTTTTTTTTTATATACTTCTGTCTCTAATTTTTTACCGTCGATCTATTTAGAGAAAACCCACCTTTGACAGACGGCGTTAACGGTCTGTACCCAGGCTCTAAGTTTCGTACATTAACATCCGGGCGTCAACGCACCCCTTCTATTGTTTTCGAACTATACTCATTTCGTCCGAGGGTGTCACGGCGCGGTGGTCTTCGGGGTAAGACTTTGGGATAAAACTACGGGGTGAAACTTCGGTCGCAAGATTCGAACCAGTATTTGAATATCGTAGACTTAAGATTCTGACTATAATTCAAATTCACAAATATTCGAGATCGAAATAATTTTTCATATTTTTAGTAGATTCAAAGTATCGAAATTCATTTCAAATAAATTTCGGCATCAAGCGAATGAAAATCCCTGCATATAGATAACTACCCAGGAAATCAAGACTCGACTGTCGAGTGCGAATAGAATTTGCGAAAATTCAGTTCATACATATACTCAGATTAATAAAATTCGAACAATTTTCGCGGAAGTAGATTTCATCGGTTATGATGGCAGTTTTTACCTGTCGCAACAGTATTCTTAGAAACCTGCTCATCTCCGCGAAATGCGTCATTTGACCCTTTTGACCAGTGGGTTAATTTCAGCATACTCATAGATACCTGCGAAGGGTTGACAATGTTCACTGAACCGTAAATGCACGGTGGACTAATTGCGGTGATTAATATTCTATTGTCTAAATATACCATAACCACCTGCGCTTGGGGTGGTTACGCATAAAGCTAGTTATCGGTAATTCTGTTTTTGCTTAACGGTCGCCGATTCTTCGAAATTAGGAAAAAGGATTCAAAGACTATTCCCAAATTTTATAAAGATACTCCGAGACTTGATCAGAATTTGATGAATTTCATAGGATTCTTTTGGATTTGAAAAAAAAAATTTCACGGTTCTCAAGAAATCCGGATGAAATTTCAAACGACTTCGACGAAATTTGGGGAAAAGTGCCAGGGACTGTTTCTATCGATATGCAAGAATCGACGATCGAGAAATATTCTGCCTTCCTGAGAAGTGAAAAAAAAAAGGAAAATTTTTTAAAACTAGGAGGAGTTGACCGGACGTCGAAAAGTTGATTCGAGCGGAACTTAAATCAGCTTGTAATATAAGATATCGATTTTTCCCTCCAGTTTCTAAGCCAACTGCTGGTATAGAGGAGATTCTGAGCAAGGCGAACTAGCGGTGACCAAGTTGAGGTCAAATTTAAGATATTCCGCGTCGATCATCTGCTCCGAGTCCGTACGATGTACTATTATGGGAACTCGGGGTGTTTAGGGGCCCGGTTCTAGACACGGTTTCGTGTGAATCTTTAGGGTCCCGTTCGGGGTCGTTGGGGTCTTTCTCCGGCGAATTAAAATCGATGTTTAAATACGGCGAGCCAATGGCTTTCCGTCTCTAAGAGAATCGCGAGATAGCGTGAGCTGCCTCGTCTAGCTTCTTCTCCCGCAACCCCTGTCTACGTACCCTGCCATATCCTATTTTGCCTCTTGAGCGTGTGAAGGAATTTAACGACCCTATACTGTACAGGGGAAAAAAAGAAAAAACTTTTCTTCCGATCTTTAGCCAATCGCAACGCACTTTCTATAATACTAGTGCGGCATTTCCTTACCTGGAATCCTACACTATTCCGCTCTGTGGCCTTCGAAAAATTCCTAAGCATTGTATCTGTAATTGCAATCCGCTCTAAGAGTGAAAGACTTTCACAGATTTTTGACAAAAGGAGTAAAGTTTTAATCACTCTTGAAAAAGAATTTTGACAATTCATTTAATTCAGTGTTAGAACTTGTGTCTTTGTAGTAATCTGGGTTAATGGGTAAGTGCTAGTCCACATCTTGTGTCTTATACCTGGCATAGGATTGTCAGTCGTCAAAATTATGGACGTATAGGATTAGTTCCGCCCACGATTTTTCAACAATAAGATCGTGATCACTGCCTATTCAATATTCAAAGGCTTTGTAATGAAAGCTTCTACCTCGTTGTCAATGCTATTGTTTGATTTGAATTATTACACAGGATAGTGGGTGCATAGGATCATCTAGGCAGTTATCAGAACTGGTATTCACGAAAACTAGGTGAATAGTCCAAAAGTTGTAAGTTTCCGGACCACTCTTCGTTAAAATTAGAGCCATAATGTAAACGAGGTATTGGAAATTTCGATCGCAGTTAGAATATCAGAAAAGACAATAACTTCTTTCTCTATTAGAGCCGTTAATCATCTCAAGAATTATCCATCTTCAAACCTCATGATGAAGTTAGAAATTATTCTACAGATAATCTGCAATGGATAAGAAATAATAGACACATATGTAAGTATGTACATGTGTGTACATAGGTTAGACGTACCTAGATCGCGGGGTAACGTATTTCCGCATCTGTCAAATGAGGAAAGTTTGGCTCGCGCCAAGGAAGAAAATAAAATGGCAGCCCTTAGAGGGTAACGCCACCCTCGATAGGGGTTTATATGTATATTTATACAGGTATATAGGTGTTAGTGCACGGTGTATTTATACGTGTGGTGTATACATACGTGTACGTATATAGATCTTAAGGGCGTTTCGCGTCGTGAAGGGGAGATCAGCTGTCGTTTGACTTAATCGCCCCGTTACCACCACCGCCGCAATATATGCGACTGCAGCAGCAATAGCAATATACCAACAGCAACCGCCCCACGCCAACTTTCTTTAGATTTCATCGGGGTGATTTCTTGACGGTCAATTGTTCCACGTCCATTGAGAGGGTGGACTCCCACAATAAGGAACCCTTAAGAAGAAATACCCAGAAGTGAACTGACTCCCACCCTATATTTTCATCCCCCTAAAAGTTCGAGTATAATAAAGACGAATTTTCTCGACCGGGTAACTATACGTCACACGTCATACGCTAGAATTTAGCCACGCATGAGTGTATGCATGTGTGTACGTAGATATGTAGATTATTAGTTCGTACGAACGTTTACAGACGGTATACGGTATACAGACGGTCAATTTTTCTACATACCTATATACCTATGTCTAGGATACGTATGTACCTATATTATGTACCCGCGAAGAACTCAGCTGCGTTTATGCCTACGACGGAGACGTGTACGTAGCGTAGCCTAGGACGACGTCAGGGGTCGGAGACCCCTTAAGCAGCTGCTATACAGAGACCGTATAGGTTTGCGCACCGTTATCGCTGTTTCTTGCGTAACATATGCCCAATTTATTACGTAACGTCTGTGACACTGGGTATTTTTTTTTTTTCTTTTTTATCATCAATTTTTTTTCCCCCTTTCTTCTATCACTTTTTTTTTGCATCTGTAAAGTTTTCTTTCGTTTTCTTATTCCTTGTCAATATAATAGTTGAAATTTGGAAAAGTAAGAAATTCGGAAATTAAGATATGCATATCGAATTTATAAATCCTTCACGTTGTTCATCGAGCGTTTGAGACGAGAAAAAAATTCATACAGAAATACCTGAATATAGGTATCGAATTTTACCTGAATAGGGAAAAATGTATATCTTCAAGGAAGCATCAATATCTCAACAACCGTTCGCGCAATTTCAATGAAATTCGTCTGGTCTATATATTCTTAGGCACGAAGAATGCTTTGAAAATTTTTGAAAATTATTAACTAACCCGCGAAGACTATACAATAAAAAACAAAAATCTCCCAGATTTCATTTAATAAAAAAAAAAAGAACAATTCTTATCCGACAACTGACCACAGCATCGCCAGTTGGACATAGCTTTAGGCGATTACTCAGACCTAAGAACTGTTTTATATCCATAGGGTGTATCGAACCATTTCGCCGTTCGATTTTCTATAAGAACGAGTCTATTGACGCGAATATGGGGATCTATCCTATATATCATATAGTCTGAGAAGGGGAAATCGTATCGATGTGTATATAGTACGAAGAAATAGGCTCCACGGTATGTATATTGCACACAATATATATACCACGCATCTTAGACACACCTAGGCATATACTTCCTATGTATCTATACAGGGTATCGTTCGGCCAAGGTAGCCGTACAGATGCAGGATTCCACCTATTGTAATATTATTGGCGCGTGCCGCGTGTCGATGGTCCTATATGCCATACTATACATACGTAGGTATGTGGTGGTTCTATGTTCCATATATCCATCCATCTATGTGTGTAAGTATACGTATCTATATCTATATATATATATATGGACGGGATTTCCTCAGATTTTTACCCTCCCTTTCTACTTCCTGAAGCCACTACACTACCTCACCTTGTGCCTTCTTCTTGCCTACATGGTGCACAGAAATCGGTGGGGAACGCTTATGCAATACCTGATGTATACACATGCATACAATATACAGATATATACCTGCACGACCGCGGTGTGGTTCTCAAATCTAATCTCGGTAAGAAATTAGCTTTACGTTCTAGCCAATCTATCGGGACTCGTATGTACGTAACGTTCTCCAATCTTCGTTGATAACGATACGTTCGCCAATCTGATAGATAAATCGCACTCTCTCATTTATCACGGAAATTATAACAATGATCAAAACTTCTATTCGTCTATTAGACGGAATCTGTGCACTTTGCTTCATCAGTGCTTAGAAATCGACGTTAGCTCTAGGGTTTCAACGAATATCGACTGGTATCAATACCGTATGAAATAAAATTGTCAGAGAAGTGAAAAAACCGGATACAACTGTCAATAAAGAGATCGAGAAGGGGCTTTACAAAGAATCTGGGAATTTATCGATGACTGTCTTTTTTAAAACAGCTTTTTTTCCACTAATTGATAATTTTGATAATCTCTTTTCATCATCAATCAATCGCAGTGAAACTTATGTAATGAATTTTTAAAGGCTTTTAGGGGTTAAAGGGAGAAGGGTAAGTTTGTGCAAAATTGAGAATCACTGGGATGACCCCCGTAACGTCTCCAGACGACTGAGGGGCGCCTTTGCAGCTTCCTAAACGGGATCATCTGTTCCTTCGGGATTCTACCCTACCTTCCTATTCTTTCGACACAGCCGTCGCAGATGCGTAAGAGACGGGAAGAGAGAATCTGCAATATAGGATGAAAAAATTGATCGAGCCCCCCCCCCCCCCCCCCCCCATATTCTACCACCCTGCGGCTGTCTTCAGAAGAAAGGTCACAAGATCACCGGATCACGGAAGTCCTGTGGGAAGACGAGGAAAATTGGGGCAGATGCTAATCGTTGCACAATATTCTACAACAGTTTTTCTATAATACGCGTATATCCACAGAATAGATTTATATAGCGCGAAATGAAACTGGGGCATACATTTTTATCCGTTTTTTTTTTTTTCTCTCTTTATCGCGTAATCCGTTCGAGTGAAGGAAAAAAAAAAAAAAGAATTCTGTCGCCGAACTTTGGGAAAGAAATTGGATTTCTAGTTCACTTTTTTTTTTTTTTTTTTTTTATAATGAACCGGGAACCGGTAGCATTCTATAATGCAAATCTGTTATTGTATTTTTTTTGCGATAGTTAAAGAAAATCCCAGGCTCTCACTAATTATACGTTGAGAAATACGATAAATGAGGAAAAAAGATCATGTATCCTGCAAATTGTATTTGCAAAAGAGATTTTTGGCTAATATGAGTTTTTCCGCGTTCCTACTATGCCTTAAGTGAAAAAAGATTGATTCGATTGAAGCCAAGAAGTAAAAAGTGAGAAATATGGTCGACGGCCGTTGGCACGCGACCCGAAACTCCGAAGGGTGCATAATCTTCAAGGGAGTAAACGGACAGTAGGTCATTACCATGGTTGTTGGTAGTTTTCTGCTAGGTAGATTATAGAGAGGGTAAAATACCGGGATTACCTGGCAAAATTTTTCAATGACAATGTGAATGAATTAAACAAAAAAAAAACAAAAAATGGAAAAAATGGGAAAAAGACAAATGGCAAGAAGATATTCCGTAATGCGGTTTATATAGAGTATGTCTACTTAGATAAGGCATGAATCAATGAAATATAATACGATTGTATACGAATACATATAAATGAACGAATGAATGAATACATGTTCTTTTTCTTCTTCTTCTTCTTCAAATTGAGGACATCGATATGATAAAGTAAATACAAGTGTGTTAATGCACAGACCTCGAGTTCGAACCAGACGAATGACACGATCTTATTTCAATACTGTACCGTTGCTCGTATAGTTTTGATGTTTTTAAATGTCACCATGAGAGATGCTGATCCTGATATACTCGTTCTTATATTCTACATTTATAGACCGCCCAACGGTGCACTTCTTGAGCCATATAGCACAGCATAAAGTCGTTGAGGCCGAAGAACTTTGAAGAAAAAAAAAGTAATATTCTTTTTTTTTTTATTATTTGCAACGCAAGGAAAAGGGATCAATTCTTCGCATCAAACTATCCAGACGTGAATCGATTTGAGAGAGATAAATAAGACTCCAAAAATCTGCACGACAAACATTTTGTTTAAATAAATTGAAATCACTCGCGACTTTCGTAAGCATCTACACGATTCTTACACGTACCAACGGTTTCACCTAGATATAGCTATACCGAAGCTATATGGACCGTAAGCGTATAAAGATTTAGGAGTGAAAAACCAGGAGCTAGAGAAGAGCTATGCGGTAACGCGCGGTTATGAAGTAAGCAGCTGATATATTTCGAGGGGACGTATATATAACAAAAGTTGCCAAGTTCCTAAGACACGTTCATATACGTTTGTATATAGGTATACTATAAAAGTGGCAAAGTGCAGCTGAGTTGTAAAAATTTTGCATATCTACGTCGTTAATTTCATTGACGAAATATGTATGAAACTAAAAGCAGAAAACTATTCATTGAAAAACTAGTTTCTTTTATCTGCAGTTTTCATTTTTTTCTATCTCATTATCCACTATTCCTACTGTTTGACGAACAGTATGTCAGCCAACGTTTCGATGATCTCCCTATTTTACGAGCGACGATAAAAAAGCGCAACGCATGATCTCCTCCCTAATTAAGCTCATATTCATTCACGTTCGAGTTTCCAGCTCCATAATACTTGATCACGCCTATAGGTATCTCTGGCACTAGGGGGATCCTTGATTGCGTATTGTCAACCCCAATGCTGACATTCAAAACGCTTTTAGAAATGTATACATGGAGCGAAAACAAAACTACACAACGTTACGACCTCCGGAAGGAACGGTTTTGTTCCGGTTCCCCGTCGCACCTACACGGTTTTAGTGTAAAGTTGATTTGAAATTGAGAGAAATTTTCATCAAATTTTTCTACCTTCATTTCATTTTAAATAAAAACAATCAAAAATAAAAATAAAATAAAAATCTGATGAATTACACCTGTATCAAACAATCAAACGCTTATATGTAAAAATTGTTTACGAGAATCGTCAGAATTTAAATATCAACGGTACCTAATCCTTAATCCCATTCTATACAACATGCTACGTTAAGGTTTGAAGTGGTGGTGATAGTCCTTTCGAATAAACAACCACGAATAACCTTATTTACCATCTGCAGACAATGGTATGAGAAAATGTTCTTATGGAAGAGAGAGAGAGAGAAGGATTGGATAGAATGGACCGATGGAGAGGCAGGGTAAAAATCAAGAGTTTAGCAGGGCGAAAAATCTGCGCGGTTATAGTGTCGCCCTGTGTTGTCGAGGGCCAAGAAGGAACGGAAGGAAGAAAATGCGTATAAGAAAGGAGGAGGGCCCCCCTGGGAAAAGAGCAACGCCATGATTCAAGCCCCCTTTAAATTAGGCGCCATTTATATTATTCAACGTTTGGAAGGAGGCTGTATGTAATAAAATGGGGTCGGTTGATCCGAGTTCGCGAAAACGTCAACGGAAGTGAATCGGGCGTTTACAAAGTTTCGGAGAATAAAAGGCGGTCTGATTTTTAGAAAAATAGAGAAAAAGGGTCACCTGTTTCGCCCATGGGAAATCCTAAAAAGCGTTATAAGCCTTTATAGAATTTATAACAGAATCGAAGAATGAAAACTCAAAGTAAACCTAAACTAAGACATTCTTCGAACAATCGAAAATTGCGATTACCAGATTCCATATTTTCTCTCATACCTAAAACCCCAAAAACCACGTCTATTCGAGTCCATGGAATTATCGCACCTACCTCAAAAATTTATCTTATTTATTTACCATTCAAGACCTAACTGCGACAAAAATCGAGCCTTACTCGCGTTAGACTGCATCATGGTTGAGAAAAAGAATGAAAAAATTATTTAGACCGCTGCTTGACGGTCCCACGCGACGAACCCAATGGCGCTTGTATAATTAGATGACGCGTGCAATGAAGAGAACGCATCTGCCCTGCGGCAAACGGTAAGTGAGCCCTGAGAGTTTCAGTTTCATGTATTACACGCGGGGTACACTGCTGGGTAAAGACCAAGGTGACGTAGTCTAGAATTTCCTAACCTTATTGTGTGCGCCTTGTACTTGAAATTTTCTCAATTATTCTAACTGGTAGAAATTCTGCAACGAATAGCATTGAAACAGGAAATAGGATTACCTGTAAACAGAGGTTTACCCAGTTGGACTAATCTGCCATACTAACATTCGACTTTAGAACTGTATAGACAAGTGCAATGAGTTAAGCTCATTAACATTTGTAGCTCAAGCTAAGCCTTCACGTAGTCTAGGTAATATTAGGAGAAGTATAATGAGCCGGAGAGAATTTCAACGAACGATGAACTAGGGCAGTAGTAGTTGCCTTTGAAAATTAATGATTCGTTAAGTTCTGGTCATTTTATTTGCAACGAGACCACCAATTGTCTTTAGGTCGGGCCGAACTTTAAAGGGATGGGAAGTGTATATGTACCAGAGACACAAAGGATGTCGGGTTCTCTATCGTGGGTGTGGGTATTTAATCCTCCTTTTCAACCGTCACACTTGTGTCAATATCAATCGCAACGTTCCGCATTGCTTCATTTCCAGGACGAATAGAATACAGTTAATAATTACCTATTCCGAGTTCTAGTTTTCGGTAACAATTCAACATTGTCATAGGATTAGTGGGAGATACCCTCAGAACGCTGCCTCTGTTTTGCACTTGTGTTCTAAAGCCAACTCCCACTCAAAAGTAAAATGAAAATTGGCGATATCCGTACCGGTGACCACCCGCTGGTCTAACCGGAGGTGAAACCGTGTTTGACTTAACTTTTGATAATTACTAAGGACAAGGGGATGCGGAGAACAATTGAAAAGGTGGGCGAAAGCACAACAGAACGTGTATTTGTCAATGCTTCCTTGCTGATCCTTTACTTACTCACTTTTGTTTCTCTTTCTTGTGCTTTAGTCATTGCTTACTGTTACACTGCGTATGCCGTATGGCATCGATCAGATCCACTACGAAGAACAGGAACAATGTCAGATAATGCGGGGATGATTGAAGGAATTGTCTTTCAGAGGGCTGACAATGAGTCTCTTCAGTACCCATGATACATTTTATTTATGGATCCAATACCGCGTAAAGATTGAGCTTGAACCTCGTCGTAATCCACTTTCAGGAGAGTGTTAAATTTCGCATCCAATTTCACGCGGAAATATGAAAAATATTCGTTATAGCCAGCTAATATTCACAGATCTGCAGACGCGGTGGCATTCAGGCCAAGGACGTGATGTGCGATAAGAGTTTTCGGTTTTTTTTCTCAGTCGATTCAGCGTTATCGCTCCTTCAACCACTTCCCCAATTATTAGACCTTGTTTTATCACCTTATCGCTAGAAAGCCGTTACCCAAGCCACACAACTTCGCATGTATATCATGTGTGTACCTTAGTTTTAAACAAATGCACAGTACGTATACGTGGCGAGATATTTATACGGCATACATACTATACAGAAGGTATTCAAGTGCGACTGTAGACTGCTGTGCAAACACAACGCGAATAAATACACAACGATATTTAGTGCACACTGTATACTTTGAACGTTGATTTGATACTCCTGATTGTGTGCTGTACATGAGCTGAGTGTGTAAAAATACGGTCATATCAAACGCAATCAAGAGCGCAAAGTTCCACTCAAAGTCAGCAGCTGGCGATGTAGAAAACAAAAAATTAAAAAAAAAAAAAAATTAAAATTCACGTCGAAAATTGCGAGGCAAAGCTGATCGCAAAAAAAAAAGAAGTATAGATTGTGTTCAGTGTCTCGGATGTAATCGATTCGATTTTGAAAATTTCTACCGATAGTTTATCGGAAGAGTAGATAACTTCGGACGTATTTTATCCGGAATGAATATATTCCAAGACTTTGATATTTCATTTTACGTTACCCTTAACCCTTTCCTAACTAGTATAGTAATATCGATTACTGGGGTCCGACAGATGGGCCCCTATGTGGATCTCGCGGGCCCCCGTGATGGACTTTACGTTGAACCAGTGGCTCGCAAACTGTGCGCCATGGACATTGTCAAATTCTAAATTGTACCTCGCCAATTATGAGATTGTTTTACAGTTTCTGAACACATCGTAGATATTCGAGCTCTTAGTAGATTGACTTACAGATTTGAAAGCAAAAATTATCTCACCGGAATTTTTGTATTCCAATGATTCAGGGCTACTGAGAATCACTGAATCAAACAATACCCACATGCTATCGAACTATTGGGGGATTCAACGTACGCACTTACGGGGGAGGATTCATTCCACATAGATCTGCAAATTGTTTAGTAGACACAATTTGCCTATTTTTAATTTACGGATCATAATTCGCATGATCGATCTATGAGCAAAAATCGTGGAGTGTAATCCACGAACAATGATCCCATGGCTGTATCAAAGTTGGAATATAATCTGACAATGAACGGAAAACTTTGAAATATGAAGATATTTTATTATTCAGAAATAACCTGAGAGATCTATTTTTTATTTGGATAGAAATTGCAATTAAGAATGCTAGTGATTTGGGGACGAAGGGAATGACTAATTAAATCTGATAAGTCGGAATAAATTGATTATAAACCGAACACATCTGTCGGATTTGAGTGTCGACTAACAAGAGTGTTTCCACCGATCGTTGGTCGCTAATTAATTCACGAAAGAGCGTAGCTAGGTGGGTAGGTATACGTTAGGAATGCTAATTTTCAAATGAAAAGTAGCTGTAACGGTCAGTAGTGATTTGGGTGATTGGGTTCCATTTCCCAGATTAGATTGTGAAGGTAAATCCCTGCTGCATTGGTAGATAGCCATAGCTGAGTCCCTGCAGGACGACAGGTGTAATGTATTATTAAGGTGTGCTGTTTCCCTTCTACGATTTAAATCAAGATTCTAGATAGAAGTACGCAACGAACTGGAGACGACACTGAAAATTTTCAATCAATTTCACCTGTATAGACGAGTAGGCATAGAATTGTGCCGTTTCCTCAAAAAATCTAAGATTCCAATCCGCAAGGCCGAAATACATCGCCACTATAACGTAACTTTTTGTTAAAACTAAAAAAAAAAACCGCGTGCCAGAAACACGGCGTTGGCCCTCTGCATGGGGTGGGATGAAAATAGACGAAAGAATTCGAGCCGCAATACTAGCGAGGCAAAAGTGTTACAGTGTTTCAAAGAGTATGGCAGCAGCAAAAGAAAGGTTAATCGCGGTCCTTTCGTGTCCTTTAGCGGCAGCCTTTACTTCCTTCGAAGGTCTTGTCCAGTCGGAGGAATGCCCTTTGTATCTTAGGCGTCGTAAAGCAAAGAGGGTATTCAGTATTCACAGATTCGGAACGATTCTAAAGTCTGCACCGGGGCAGGTCCTTCGGGGTGAAATTAATCGTTTGTATATTATAAGGGATAGCCGACCAAAGGAAGAAACGGAATATCATTTGACACGATTTCTAACCATTTCTTCTCTTTATATCATTTAAATAATCCGAACGATTAAGAGTGGCGGATATTTTATTGATACATACCAGAGAACTGGTGAGTATTGTGTCTTGGACCGTGTATTCGATCAGTGAGAAGGTAGAAAAATGAGAAGGTACAATTCTTTTGAGAGGTATGAGGTAATCCTCATAGAATTCGGCAGATCCATAGGACCGAAACGGAGCAAAAGATGTAAGGCGAAGTCTAGACGAAAAGGACGTGACTTGTCGATGGTCTCGAAGATGGTATAGAGGACTTGAATGAGCTCAAGAAAGATTCTTACCATCCGTACAGGAATGTCTTTTAGCCATCACGTCCTGCACGCGAGTCTCAAGGGCTAACGATCCGGATATTACGTACCTACCGACATTTGTCCTCGGAAAAAGAGTATTAAGGTAGTTACTCGCCGTTTATGGACATGCATTATCCACGCGGTCTTGTCCCTAACCATCCATTACGATTCTTGAAGACAAATTCATGGAATTTAGTATTTAAACAAGTCGGTTTCTTTTTCCCACGATTACCCGACAGAACATAAATGTAAAAATTGCGAAAATTCTTGACTTCGGGATATTCGGAAATAGAGGAGATTCGCGAATTCTATTCTATGCCATCTAAACGAATAAAGAGGTGGTCAAAAATCACTGTCAAAATGAACGTATACTTATAACTGTAGTTTGCGATTCGAGTGGTTTCTCAATTTCAGATAAAAACTTGTATAGGTACGTCAGACTCCGTAAATATTTAAGGTCCTCGGGATATATGCGCCCTTCATTGCATTTCAAACACTGAACGGTTATTCCATGTCTGTTAAATGAGTTCGATAAAAGGTCTATACTAAATAAACAGAAGTACTGCATTAATTTCTTTCTTTTTCTACAAATTTCCTGAACTCAGAACCTTTACGCCTCTTCAAACATCTCTCTCTCTCTCTCTATACCGTATAGCTGGTGTATGTTTACATCAAAAAAGCAAGAGCAATGATCTACTCAGAAAAATATATCTTTAAGGCGTTAAATTAATCAGCTGATTAGGTCCGAGGGCTCTTTACCTGTTACCGCCGCCGTTATATGTATCTTGTAAGTGGAACCTGTCCGTTTCGTCGGGACCCAAAGAGAGGGCCGAAGTTATGAATGATAGGTGCATCGCGGGCCTCGAGGGAGCGGATCAGAGCCGAAAGTTAAGAGAGATGAAAGGGAGGAGAGAGGAGAGAGGAGAGATCCTCATCTCGTATCCCTCTCTACGGGTGGGAGCGAGAAGAGTTTCCTGACTGGGCGGCCAAACCACATTCCAAGCTTCTCCTGGATCGCAATCCTCTTCCCTCTTCCACTCGCTCTTTTCTCCCTTTTCACCTCTCTTTCTTCCACCTTTCTTTTTCTCGCCCCTTTTCTACCCCATCCCGAAAAAGATAACGTATGGATATTAATTAGTGTCGGAATCGTGTCCACTGTGTATATGCGTACAAATAAGTCGAGACTTCCTCCCGTGTGGTTGTTATACACAACGCGTGACCTTGGTCATTATGAAATTAGGATAAAGTCGTAACTCAGTCCACTCGATCTCATGCTCTGTGGCCTTTAATCTACAGCTAACCCGTCAATCTTTTTCCCTGATAACATTCACGTGAATCACAAAATAAAATAAAAAATCAACGGATGATTATCGGGATGATCTAACGAATAACGAAGGTTGGAAAAATTTCACAAAATTTGTTTCAACCGAAATTGGTCAGGATTGTGGGATGATTTTGACTTGAAAAAGTTTCGAGGGATTAATTAAAACAGTAGACATTAATGTGAGCAAACATTGAGCCTAAACTTGAATGGATAGTTATTGGATTAAAGACTTATAGAGTATAAGGGAGATTGCGGTGGCTATTATAACGGGTGCAAAGTGGTTTGTTTAAATGACGACAGATTGATGTCTCGTCAACAAGTTCATTTCATCTCATCGTGTGGATAGTCGCGAGTATATCTAAGGTCTGAATCCTCTCCTCTCATCTCATCTCATCTCTTAGCAGGCGGGTCTCTTGTTCCCATGCCAGAACGCGGTTCTACGTCCCTCTCTCATCCTCCTCCCGTTTGGAATTTAAATCTTAACCGTCGCCACGACTTGGGTTCAAGTGGGGGAAAAATAGGATGAGAGTATGGAGAGAAGAGAAGAGAAGAGAAGTGAGAGAAAGAGAGAGATAAGCGCGGGATAAAGAGAGAAGGAATTTAATGTTTGTAAACAGAAACACAAGATGTTCCTTGAACCGGAGGACGTACCCATATCCATACACGTATGGATTCTGTATGTAACCCTTGCCCACATCCATACGTAGACGTTGCCTCCTCGGACTCGCGGAATTCAATGTGAGAGAAAGAGAGTCGCGTTTTGTTGCCAAGGAGAACCCGTTGCTTGTTGGTTGTTGTTCCCTCTTCCTTCCTTTATCCATCTCTCTCTTTCCCGTACTCGTTTAGTTGCTTCGTTATACCCGCTAAAGCTCGGTCACTTGTTTTCCCGCGCTTTTGAATACTTTATTTTTCTCTCCCTCGCCTCACTCCATTTCACTCCGCTCCTATACTCTTCTTACACCTTTTGCCCGTGGCTCAGGTTACAAGGCTAATCAATGGTGTCTGTTTGTTGATGCCGAAGAGATGCCGACCTTGACCATCGTGCATTCGATCAGAAAAAAAAAGAAAAAGAAAAAAAAAAAAAAAACAACCCGATCCAAAATCCAGATCTAGATTCTAATCAAAAATCGCCATGGCTTGTCTATCCTCCATTGACCAGAGTAAACTCCTCGATGCGTGTACCCACCTCAACGAAGATTGCCTTTTTTTCTTCATACATTTTTTACATCGGCTTCCACTTCTTCTACATCTTCGCCCTAGAGAGGAACGCGAGGATGCCACACAGGGCGTCCAAGGGTTCGGATTTAGGCTTTTGTCCTCTCTTTTTCCCTCCTATCTCACTCACTCTCCTCCTCTCTCTTGTTTCGTTTCTTCGTAGCGTCTCTGACCCTTTCGTCGGCGGACCACACCTACGTATAACTCCGAATAAATTCTATTGTGCGAGAAGGTGTCGTCCTTCTCTCTTCACCCGTTAGTCGTTTATATTCTTACGGTATATTCTTGTCGTTGATGAGAATTTGACAATTCGAATGATTTTTTTGAAGATAGAATTCAAAGAAGGGTTGAGAATTTTCCCTTTTCTTTTTTCTTCCTCCTTCTCCGATCGCTGAATATGCGGTTATACCGCGCAGGTACGGTTCAAGATTCATCCAAGAAACCCTGCCCTCGGTTTATCAGTATAAATATCTTACGAGTTTTATCGTGAGAAGACGCTAAAGGCGCCAACGTTATCAGCATAACGCTTGCATTACCACATATTTAGGTGTAAATTCCCATCTACAATGGGACAGAATCAACCTATGATCTCACCGCAGTCTAGTTTCTAAACGCTTAAACAGATTCTGTTAAGTAATCTTTGAACGGATTGTAACTATCGATACTGTTACAGATTCAGGTATGCAACGGTGATAAATAGATTGTTTCAATTCATGAATTGAATAAGTAGAACTTAATTTAACCAGAAAAAGAAAAGAAGAATCCCCTTTCCTCATTTCTCCTAACTAACTTCTCTCTTCCTTTCTCTAATATGACAAAATATCAACTCTCAATAATTCCCTATGGAAATATTCTTCCGCTCTTAGCTCAGATTCCTTCTTGTACTCAACGTGTATAGACGCATCCGTTCCCATGAAACTAACCCGAAGTAATCCACTTTAATCTATAAACACTTGTAAAGATTCAAACCATACCGACGAAAGCGTCGCCTGGTTAGAATGCTAAGAGCCAATCGATTACTAGAAGGGTTTCTCCGTTAGTTAATTACTGAAATATCATCTACTTCGTAGTGACGTTTCCTGGCCGATTAATCAGCGCTCCGCCCTTAAGTGGGTGCTTGGCCTGCGAGCTGTATAGATATATGCGTGGACATGTAGGTATACCTGTAAGACTCTGGTATCGGGTCTCAGACCCCTTTGCCCCATACGAATAAGGCGGCCCCATAGCCCTGTAATCAGGATTGGATCCAAATAAGAAAAGAGAAGGGAAGAGGAGAGAAAAGGGCCTTCTTCGCGCTAACTCATCATCTTCGAAGAAATTTAAGAACGATAGTGAACTGATTGGTATGTTGCAGTTGTTGTTGTTGTTCGATAGTCTACTGCAAGAGATCAACGACCCTCTGATAGAGTTACGTACTTCCATACCTCGATATCTTCCGTAGAGATTTAACTCGATGGTCTTCTTCTGGATTGGGTTAAAAATTTTCATTTATAAAGTCGTTTAATTATCTCTCTGTCTGGCACACATGCCCATATAGTGCATAGATTTCGTCGGTTTTTCACTAAAGATATCAAGTTATGATTCCCCCAGTTAACTTGACCGTAAACGCTTCAAGGGTCAAGTTCCATGGCGAGTATTCTCGCCTCTAGTGAGCAACAAATACGGAATAGAGAAGTGAATTGAGATATTGGTTGTTGGCCCCGTTTTCACACAGAGGCTAAATTGAGTTACGAGAAATATGGTCTGTCGCTTTAGCTCTTTTTCCCTCACACGTTTTAGTCCCGAGGGACTTTTTCGGGGACCCTAACTCGTCTGAGAAATAACGAATCCATATACCTACTCCTGTTATTATTTCGACTTATTTGTATCCGACTGCGGAGTGGAGAGACATTTCGAAATTTTTGAACCCAGATTTTGAAGCTCGAAAAATTTCTGGATAAAAAACCACTCCGGAATTTATTGAACGAACGATTCCGTAGTGGGTTATGAAGGACGTATCTTCTGGCCTTAGCAACAGTATCAAGATATACGGATGCTAGAGTTGATGTATCATTTTTTACCGCTCTCAAGATGGACGCATGTTGTTCCACGTGGTTCCATGACCCAAGACCTGCGCCTGCATTCCTCTGCATCCCACGGGAAGGTGCGTCCGGAGGAAGAAGCTCCTCCCTTTACTTTTACGGATATCCAATCAAATCTGACCAATCGATTTTTGCCACGTTAGCAGAAATGATATAACGATAAATGATGATCAAACATGATCATCGTAGAATAGGTTAAGAATCAGGAACCGGCCCTAGTCCATTTTTAGTTCCCGATAATTCGCAAAAAATTTCGAAGCCAACATATACGACGAGCGGCTAAAGAGCCGCGTAAATTCGCGTCACGTGTTGAACGAGGTCTGTCTGTAAGCCCAATTAGCACCAATGCCAAATGCAGCGACACATGTCGGTTATAATCACAAAGAGTCGTTTTATTTGGAACCGACCGCAAGAAACTTGTCGAAGAATCTAAACTGATGGCGAAGTCGACATTATTGATACATTAATCGATTTTTTTTATCGCCAATTAAAGTTTTTGCTTCATATATTTTTGGCACGTCTACAGAATACCGAAATTGCAAATTGACGATGTAAATTTTGTGTTCGAATTAGCGATGAAAATTGTCGCTTTTGTAGGTATACCCCAACTTCCGCCTGATCCCACGATCCGTATCGGTATGCTGGACCGAAGGCCCAGCCGCATCTTGATCTGGCTGAGCTCGCCCTGTTTTTATCCGAGGCTCACCGAATTAAATACACTCGAGCAGACAACCAGATATATGTAGACGGCAAGCCAACTGAATGAATGCCACATGCGCGGTGAAAAACACTCACTTCTCTTACCAGACCAAGAGTTCAAAATTCCAGACTGGATACCGTTTACCATGCGATAGACTTATGCGGGCTAATTAATGAGACTTAATAACTGATCGGGAATAAAGAAACCAGAAAGAAGCGTTGTGTATGTCCCGAATCCCTTTCATTGATAAATCCTCCAGCTTAGACGTTCAACAGTACATTTCTTTTTTTTTTTTTATTCTTGTTCCTTTCTCTTCTTTGCTTCGTCAACTTTTGATGAGGTGAATCGCAATTACGTGCGGTGGAAGGAACTAGAAGGCAAGGAGACAGAGGACTGCCATTATATTAAGTATATGGCTTAGGGTTTGCTAACCAGACGAAGCTGTGGCCCGTACCGGAATAATTGATCTAGCCGAGAAATTGACACCTAGTTTAAACGCCGTTGAGACAAGTAAACCAGTATTATATAGTTCGCAGAACAAGGGATTGTGGGTAAAAATTTAAGAAACGCGAAGACTGACTCGACTCGACTTGACTTGAGTCGAACTTTTATTCCGTAGTGTTTAGCTGTGTGAGTTTTGGGCCCGACAAAGGGCCCCGCCCAACACGTGGGCCCCACCGGAACGACGGCTATAAGACGTCTAGAGCCCTCCGCAGGTCTGACCTTTAAATTCTTCGAGTTTAAAAACAATAGTTTTATTATAAACGCGTCGATCGTTGAAAAGCTGTTAGAGGCACGCTATAAATGGACTAGGTTTCAATTTACAAATCTTATTGCAAGATGGCCGTCCTTTTAAAAACAGGGCCACAACGACCCTAGACTCACTAACCAGTCCTAGTCCTCGGAATATTCAACCGTTCCAAGAACTTGGGACCCTCGGCCCTGGGCCAAAGCGCGAACTTAAGAAAGAAAGACGGAAATTTTCGGTGAAAAAGAAAAAAAAAAGAACCAAGGATTAGAGATTATTTTCTTAATTTGAAAATAACGTCAACGTTGGATGTCTATCTCAATGTAGATAGTAAAGAGTTCAGTAACCCGTTTACCAAGCGTCATCTTGAGGTATCCAACGGACGAAAATTCCTCTGGGACAATCGCTTGTCCTCAAGACGACGACGGCGACGACGACGACGCGCCCCAGGACTTGGGTGGGGTCCACGGGCCCCCAACAGTCTCGGTTAAAGGGACTGACTTGATAAAGTGGACTGATAGCCTTCCGAGACCCCGTGGAGCAAAGTGGATGATGAAATGCAAGCGGGAGAGTCATCCCCTTAGGCAACACCCCCAACCAGGATTTTTTCTGGACGATATAGAGGCGTTGGTTTCATTACTTCGGCAACATGAATAATGGTCATCGCGATTTCAAGGTCAAAGATACGCGGTCACAGACCCGGACAGAGTTAGTTTCGACTTCGGCTAATGCCAAGATCAAGGCCTGTGGTATTTCCTGTCTGGAGGCATTGGAAGGCGAAAGTGAATGTTGGAGCTTAGTGCGAATGTCACTTGCTCGGATAGTAGAATACCGCGCAGCTAAACCGCGGGAAAAATTTCCCGCCTTTTTTCATCCTCGCGTATTCCGACCCGATGAAAATGCCGCATCTCAGGTATAGCCGTTAGATACCTGAATCCTTGATTCGTGTGGATAGGCGTAGGCTCGGAAAACAAAAGCCTCAAGCCATGAAAAAAAAAAAACCCCCGGAGGAAATCGGTTCAAAGAAGTAGAGAAATCAACTGGCAAGGTTAGCTCGCGACTGCAGCGATCCAACGGCGAATGCGCGAGGCAAGGAGATAAACAAACTCTGCTACTCGCCGGTTTTGAGGAACTGAAACAATGGACTAAACCGGAAATTTCTACCCGAGGGAAACCAGGACCCAATACCATTGCAGGTTCTCGAAAGCCCAAAATCTCACCCTGAACAGTTGCTATGCGAAAGGGCGCGAAATCTCTGTTCGGTCATTACACCAACGCGAGAGTTGCGGTATGGGTTGAGCGCAACCAACAACAACAACAACGCGAACCAATCTAAAATCTCTACGAGAAAGCCAAGGTGGCGTCTGATTGTGAGCCCTAACCGTTGATGGTCCGGGGCATTTATAGGTTATGTTTTTGTTTGCAGCCCATTCCTTGGACCGCCGCGTCGCGTAGCGGTCGTGGCAAAGCGCGGCAAGAGGTTCGACCTCGTCGTGTTGCTATGGGGACGGTGCTG
The DNA here is from genome assembly GCA_944452935.1 of Rhogogaster chlorosoma. Classification (NCBI taxonomy): domain Eukaryota; kingdom Metazoa; phylum Arthropoda; class Insecta; order Hymenoptera; family Tenthredinidae; genus Rhogogaster; species Rhogogaster chlorosoma. The sequence continues at coordinate 30,259,870 of OX101797.1, forward strand.
GAGTCGGTTCGCTGGAGGAATCCCCAGCTATCGCGTTCCTCTCGCGCTCTCGCTCGCCTCCTCCACTTCTTCCATCCGAGAGACGAAGATGGTGGAGGTGGTGGAAGGAGAGACTGGCCAGAAGAGACGGTTATATTACCGCTACCACACAGACTTGGTCATGGGAAGGTTCCATACACGTTAAGTTTGCGTCACGTACTTAGCTCCGTCGACGTAGATGCATATATATACAATTATATGTGATATTGTACCTCTATACTAATATACATAAATGGGTATATCCACGTACGTGTATGAATAATACGTTGTAACGTTGTGGTATACCCCTACGTGACCACCTACAGCATCCATGCACCGAGGCATTCGTCTCCTCTACCCACACAGTCAGATGGACTTTAGAGTCCTGGAGCGAGAGGATTCACGTGTACCTATATAACGATGTAAAAACCAGTTTCTTGGAAAACTATAGCATTGCTAGCAGGCCCGGTTTACCCTTCAAAGAAACTGGTTAAATAGTAAAACTTTAGTAAAATGGTTGGATAAAAAGATCGAACCGTAAAGAGGATCTCTCTCTTCGCGCTACTGCACGCTCTCGGGAGTATGCTGGATCACGTTCTTCTTCGTCAGGATATCGCCAGAACCATTAATTAACGACCTTTACCTCGAACCACACCCTGAGTCGCAGATTTAATCAAAAATACTTCATTTCGTCAGGCCGTTCCATTTCTTAACTTTCCTGTCACTCACATAGAAGACCGTTTCCAAAATGTGAAGAATTTCAAACAGAACATTAAACTTTATCTATAAGTATCGTAAGAACACGTCATAACATAATTGAAATAACATAACCGGGACTTGTACGGAACAAGTTGAGTATAATTGTACCCTGCGGTACGTAACAAAATCATTTTACGCCTCGGCCAGTTATCCGGGACTAATTGATAATTAGTATCGAACTCGACGTTGAGTGCTTCTTCGTTGAACCTTTCAAAAGTGATCGGGTGCTCATTTATCCTCATCTCGTTTGATGCGATGTGATATGGCTCGCGAAATTTCATCGCATTGCATTGCATTGCATTGCACCGCACTGTTCGCGAATCGAAAGTAATCTATACCTACCTACTACGCATTTAGTTATACATGTATGACGTTGAGCATACTAAATACAAGCTCTCAACCGTCTCTTCAGACTTTTAAAGTTCGAACAAAGAAGGTTCTGTCTGCGAAATAAAAACTTCCGTGTGTGAACCAGTCAGGCACGTCACCACTAGCTTATCGTTTCCAGGACTAGTCCGCTTAGCGACTAGGTACATCGTCTCTTTTAATTTTTCATCATGTGATTGAATGTCACAAAACCAAGTACGTACTTGAGGAGAGAATTCCTCACTTCTAAAATAGGGATTGCAGGGTGGAAGGCATTAAAACTGCCTTTAAGGAAGGAAGGAAGGAAGGAAGCGTGGTTGAGGTAGCAAGTGAAGGAAATTATCCTAAGGTATAAATGCTTTCAAGTAGTTAGGGTACACTGAAGCTAACCGGGTTCGTGTAATGCTGTTGGTATGTAGGCGAGTTTATGAACGTGCAATGGTATGAGGCAGGAACAACATATGGCTATCTTACAGGTGTAATTGTTTGGAAAACGTGCGGAAGTGTGGAAGTGGAACGCGGTGAGCCTTGACGAGGCCGCAACCTGGTCCGGAAAAGGTTTCGCTGAGCGAACAGGTAGGTAGTTAGCGTACATACATACATTATACCTACACGTATTGCGTTTTTAGGACTGAAGGGCGGAAGCAATTGAAGCGAAAAAAATATATATATATTTCACAAAAGAATCTGCACAAATGTGAAAGGAAACGAGAAAGTGGTAGAAAAATCAGGTAAGGTACAGGTGCACAGAGATTATGGACAAGTTTCCAAAGAAACTATAGCATTTCGACGATTGATTGGCTGTAAAGAATCCATTGTAAAATTTGAAAATTGGAAAGTGGATTAAGATTGTCCCACCATCGAATTTGGGGTAAATTGCAATTAATAAATTTGAATTTTGATTGAAATTCCGCGAGTTTTCCAGGTTAGTAACAGCCCTGTTAATGCACAGCGATCGTTGACAGTTAATTACGGTAACGACCTCGCGCGGTTTTCAAAGTCGCGGTTACTCAATAAACCAGTTTCGCAGAAACCGGCCGGTTGCATTGGTCGGTCCTTTCAGACGGCGGGGACTTTAGACTGTTTCGTGGAAGGTAGATATCGGTATAGATAATATATTCATCGTTCCAAAATTATCATCCATTACGTCACAGACTCTTCAGACTTTCAATTAACTATACAAATTTCTTGTTGCTTTGACCAGACAGGTATATTTGACTTCTGGTGGCGGTTGGTCAGCTGATATCTCACGCCCTAACCGGCGAAAGAACTTATCAAGCCACGTATGACGTTTACACTTATACACGCATTCGTGCATACGTATAAATCTACGTATGACATATGTACCCACGAAGATCTGTACATAAATCTGTCTATATGTATGTATATATAGATATATGAATACGTGCGTACCGCAAGACAGCCGGGCCCCGATATGAATGGGTTTTATCCGTGAGAAAGGCCTATCGGTCTCCATTGAATATTTCACGTCTTGAAATGTTCGCCGAGCCCAACGGAGCGGGTGATTCTCCAAGAAATTATACTTTTTATCAGTTTTTTTTCTCATTCTGTTTGTTTTTTTTTTTTCTGTTTTATGAAGTCAAGTGTATCGTTATCAATCAGGCCGTACTCTCACGTTGATAATCGAACAGAACAGATACTTAGAACGAACTTTGATCAAAGCTTAAAATTAGTTACAGAAATTTCTAAGGAAATCGTCAGGATTTTTTGCTTCGATATAAATTCGCGAATTTACTGCACGGTACGATAGTTGAGAAATTTCAATTCTCGTCGTTTATTTCACGCTGAAAATAAGGTAGAGTGAATTTCTATGAGTCTCGGGTATTTGGCGATTCCAAAAATTCACGAATATACCAAACCACCCCAAAAACCGCAAAATAAGCTGCAGACCTGCGAAGGTCTAAGCGAGGGTGATTTATAAAATAATCTGGGAAATGGGGTTTTTTCTCGCCTCAAAATCCAAGGGCTCAAGGGTCGATACTACCTAAATTAATTTCGCCAAACCGTGGTGGGTGGCGGGTAGACCTAGAAGAACATCTTGCCGGTCTGACAATAAGGAATGAAGTGACTTTCTAATTACTTGAAAAAAAAATTCTTGGTCTAAAAAATAGTTCGGAATCTATAATGTACCCACGTTGATGATATGGAAGCAAAGAGATATGAAAACGTGTAATATCTTCTTGGTAATATATTAATTAGGTTGAAACGACGAACCGAGTTTAATTATCTCGGAATTTTATGATACAAATATATATGTATAGAGACATATATACACGAAACTCGCATAACTACGCCCCGAGCTTAAGGATCAGACAGCAGAAGAGAGCTGGGAATCGAGACACGAGGCAAAAGAGGCGAAAGAAGACTCGTCGAGCGAACAGCAGCGGTAGAATGAGAAAGAGAGGAAGTTACGCAATCTCTAACCGCCACTGGACCCAACACATACGTAAGTCATACGTGACCGTATGCATCAATCCATACGACCACGTATACATATGCGAAGAGAGAAGCGAAGAGGCATGCAAGAACCGAGGCTCGGTCATGTTTTGTTTCATTTGTCGTTTAAACCTTCGTGTTAGTTTTTTTCTTTGTTTCCGAGACGTGATCGCCATCCATCGCCCCCGTATCATCGAGCTCGAATTTTGAAGCGAATATTTTGAGAAACGGGTGAATCTGCGCGTTTAGAGAAGAGGAATAAGATCTTCTACTCGAATTTCGGCAAACCTCCAACGAAGTTTATACGCCATGCAACTGTTCGGCAAGTTTTCGCCCGCCCAAGTAAACGAGGAGGGCAAGGCATTGGATTCGGGTGTCATTCAAGCCTCGTTTTACCTCGTCATAAGGAATCGAGACTTTCTTAGAACGGACACTGTCTCGTCAAGCATCTCGACGCTCGCTGCATAAGCGATTCCTAATCGTTATTCCTTTTGCGTATTTCTATACCGGTCCATAAGGCACGCTTCGGCGATAATAAACCCTGCACAGGCACGCGAATCTTTCGAGCTTTTATTTCTCTGTTAAAAGCCATTCAATTCACACATTAGAATCTGCGCGAATAAAAAGGAGTTTCCACTTCTTCGAGCCCCGAAGGACCCGAAAGACGTTTGGATCCGGGTCCCGTAATTCCCTGCATGGCTTGATAAGGCAGGGTAAAGTTTTGGCAAGGTTTTATAAGATCGCAACCTGTTCGCAGAAATTTTTCGAGTAAATTTGGGCCCATACCTTGAAGTAGCCCTTACAGGACACCTGCAGTATTCTCACGCCCCGTTTATCCTTTCAAGAATTGCAGTAGCCGCGAGACGATTACTTCCTCATTCTTCGCCAATTCCATAACTAACTTTTTGCCCTTCAATTTACCACGACTCTTTTCCCCGATGCACTTTTTATCATACAATTAAATTATCCTCGTATTCCCTCGCGTCAACTTAACCATATGTAGGTATACGTACGGTACATTTACACCTAATATACGTGTATATATGTATGATACTAATAAATAAATGATATCTAACATATTCGGTTGTGTATCCGTATTTTCCTGAGAAATTATACTTAATCTAAGGTTTTTTTTTCTTACCCTTCTTTTCCTTGCGGAAGAGGGGCGTGTTTGGGGTCCAGATATTAAATCATTCGGACTTATAACGAGTCATCCTGACTTCATTGATTAGTTGATATACGATTTCAAAAAGAGAAATCTACTGACGAAAAAATTTCTTGTGAAAAAGTTCTTTCTAGTGCCTATAGCGAATTTAAAAACCGTGAAATTTTCCAACGAAGGAAACAATTTCGACAAAGAAAGGATATCCGAAGGGGATGCTATTGCAGTGTGTTTATATATGTATACGAGGGGTCAAGCAAACGAATGAATTTAAATTAAATCAAACTTCAAAGAGGGAAGAGAAAGATAAAGGATTGGAGAGGAAGCGGCAATAAACTTGATGTATCCGGTGTCAACGAGGTTCTAAATCGACGTCGAAGGAGTCGTAGGCTCACTTTAAAATGTTCTAGACAGGCCGAATTCACCTTGTTAAAAAGCCTCCATCATTGTTCGCGGGTTCTCAGCTTTAAGAATCCTGCGAATCTACTTTTAAGAATTTGCTATGAATTTCTGAAAAACTCGACGTGTTACATATAGCTGATTAATTTCCATCCTTCGTGACACGAATTCGAGGTTCTACAGATCCTCGGAATTTACCTTTTGACATATTTACAGCACGTCTTCCTTTCTACGTCTCGTCCGTATATAGGGAGTAGGGATTATGAATGAATGAATGGAAGTTAATCGGGTGAAAACAATCGGTGCACCTACGCCTGTACCTCAGGGTTTACCTAAGCTCATTGTTCTACTTCCGTTGCTTTTAGAATCTGAACCCTTTTTCGGCTCTTTGATCCCCTCCATGGCTTTACTTAATATTTATCCGCTGTTCATTTCTATCAACGCCTTCGTAGCCACTGGGAATTCTCCGTCACACAAAGCCTGCTGAAACGCACATTATACACCCTTAGCTATTTAAATGCTAAGTTTAATACGTTACACTTTATACTGCAAAGAGTCAAAGTCGAATACCCATTGTCTCGCAAACTGACCTTTCAACTCTATTCAACGACTTGGAATCTTTTCGAAAAATCAAAGCCTACGTCATCGGTTTCCACATAATATTTCCAAGAACAACTACATGCCCGCAAAAAGCTTTGATACTGCTTTGAAAAGCAATTGGAAGACAATTTTTGCACAACAATTTGATAGAAGCTACTGACTCAGACTGAATGACACGTGTGTGTAGAATGGTGTATTCTGCACAGCGGAAGTGGTCGTCCTTTGCTTTCCCGCCTTTTTGTTCCCTCGTCCTCTTCTTCATCGGTACAGTACAGCAAGTATGAACCATGCATATAGAGCCGCTTAGAGAAGGCGTTTCAACTTTAACTGCAGGACCCTGTCAAGTGCTGCAGATACAGGACCTTCTAGGAAGCGCGTGAACCTGCCTCCTCTCTCCCTAAGGCAAACGGACGTTGGTGGTCTGGACGATGAGGAATGAGAGGATGTTGGTACCGGCGTGGCAGGGTTAGTCCGCAATTTCTACTGTACTTACAGGCTACAGCCGAGGCTCATTCAGTAAAGATTTGATGTTTCCTTCTAAAAAATGATGTGCAGCATGCGTTACCACAGATATAAACATCTGTGGCTTTCGTACGCTTCGTATGCACGTAGGTAGCCGCACGCAAGTATGTGTAAGGCAAAGGCAAAAGCAGAAGCAAAAGGGGGCCTTTGTCGATTGGACCAGTCCCAGTAAAGGTTTGCAGTCTTTCTTTACCTCGAGCGGATTTAAATTAAACGAAATTTTTATACACCGCCTGCAGAGCTATGGCTAACACCGATCGATTGTCTCGTCTTGCATCTGCGCTGAGGAGATTCGGACTGGATTTGAAAAATTTTGCACACCGTGTAAGAACACGCAAGGTAGATTGAACCGGTCAAGTAAATTCAGAGAAAGTGCAGCGGGCGTATATTTCCAGCGCGATATCAAAAGGCCCACATTTTTCAAGATGATTTTGCAAACTGAATAAATTCCACGAAGTATAGGAGAAAAATGTTTACACTTGATCAGAAAAACGTGATTCTAATCAGAAATAGAAATTTTTAGTTAATTAGAACAGAATTCGAACTGAGGGTAGAAACTTTCGACGTGTACAATGTACGGGGGTTTGAATGAAGTGAAAAATTTTACTAATTCCCCTAATGAAAGAATAATTTTACGGTCTGTGTATGGGGTTAATATTCTAAACGCGTGTCGACGCTACGACGCCATAGAATTTAATGGCGGTGAAGCTTCGAAAACATACGAGTATACCAGACGTGTAAACGAAATATCCGTTATTTATTTTAAATCCGGTACACGTGTACCGAGACATAAGAGACCCGGTCGTCAAGCGCCAAGACGTAAGTATATGTGTGTATATACCCATAGCTATGGTATAGGGAAAACGGCGATTGCCTGGACTCGAGAAACGTCAGGCAAAAGCAAGCCCCAGCGTTTGTCGGACATTTTTAAATGCCTTGAGTATCGTAGCAGGCGGTCGTTCCTTCGTCGAGACCTCATGGGAAATCAGCTGAGCCAGTCTTGGCCCTAAAATTCCAAGGGACCTCGTGAAGGCTTTTGTCAAATATCGAAAAAAAATTTCAAAATTTTCTCAACGCAAAGATAGGTATGTATAACCGAATGAATTCTTCCCACGAAGATAGATGAAAAAATTTAGCAATAATTACAGATAAAAAAAATTAAAAAAAAAAAAATCGAAATCAAATATTTTTCGAATCATTGGGCAAATGAAACCGCGGCGCGGCCCAATTTCTTGGAACCTATAATGGTCACGTCAGGGATGATTTGAGTTGATTTTAGTGACCGGGCGCAGCAGGGTTGTCGATGTATCAGTTGGAAGAGGATATGAAGTGTAGGCATACCTCGAGATGAGGCGAGATTTAATCTGAGTAAGTTAAGTACCGTCATGGTCGAAGATCATCTGACCGTTGTAGAACGGTGGAGGACAAGGGAGGCTCGGCAGCAAGGAACTTGTGCTCTGGTCATCGAAGACACAAACAGACCGGACAAAGAGAGAACAGAGATAAGCCGCCCGCTGCACTGACCATAACGGCCCCCGCCTTTCCCTCTTGAAATATTAAACCTATTCTTTCCCGCGCGAACCTCGACTCCGCTCACCGTTGACGGTGTGGCATGTTGCAGGGTCAGAAAGGAAGAATTACCCCTCTTCAAGAAGAAATTTTCGCCCAAACCAAACGATCGATCCTGCGGCAGGAAGTGAGCGATTTTACTAGCCGAGAAAATCACTACTAGATAATTTTTTCTTTTTTATGAGCCGCCAAATTGACCACGGAATTCGTTAGGTATGAGAAAATTTCTAAACTATCGATGCTGTTCAAAAATTAAGTAGAGAAAATAATTGGGATCGTTTTTTCTTGTCTTTTGGAGAAACAATCGATTTTTTTTTTTTTTTTGACATAGTCGGTAATTGAGGATTTTAGAAACCGTCAAAGCTGATAATATGTATTCATCTACATCGTATCCAATGCAGCAATCGGTTGTCGTTGACATCGTGGATCCAGAGGATGCGGGAGTACGTACTGAAAATTTTAATCGTTTCAAACGTTACCGGGAAAGTTTCTCAGGTACCACCGCCTCTCGTTTGTCTATAAGTGTTTCTACGCGTCTACGTGCTCTCGACGATTTAAAGCCAAGTTTGTTGGACAGTTTAAGTCGACACGCACAGTGAGTTCCGTTCTCCATACCTATATACTTGGAAAGGCATTACATAATTCAATCGCATCCCTATAAGTGAGACGAGCAAGGCATTTCAAAAACGCGTAACACTGAGGTACGTCTCCTTCAGTAAAAATGAGAGAATATCTTGAATATTTCATTCACATAATATTTCCTCACGCGATTTGATGTAAAAAAGAGAAAAAAACACCTCATTCATACGGCATAACTGGGGGTTAGGTAAAAATTGAAATTCGTCAAGTTTTGACCTGGTGAAATTTACCAAGAACACATGGAGCCGAAATATGAATTTTTAGCAGGTTTTACGATTAAACCTGGTCGGAGTAACGTTTGTTCGTCGATTTTGATATTGAAGGCGTTTTACCGGAATGAAAATTTCAATTAGACACACACATGATTGTGGGTTTGGTCCAGCAGCGGGCGGTGTCACGTCTCAAGATTAAGTACGGTGTTTCTGTTTTCTATGGCGCCCCCTGGCCCGCATAGCTTCACAGGCCAGTGGCGGTGCATAAAGAATTCTCGAAGAACCCCATGCAAGCCCATGGAGGTTTGGTTGAGAGAATTTCACCGCCTCCGCAAGCAATGTTCGAGAGCCAGTTCTTTTTTGGGTCCGAAATCATTAGCCTCCTCTTAGACGATACGTTGTTGGTGTTTCCAGCTCTGCCGCTTCCCACAGGCATATGGGCATCAATGCACCATAGTAAGAAAAACTTGAATGGCAAATGCAAAGTAAATGCTAAACACGGATTTACAAGATTTGTCGGGCTGAAAATTGAAGATAGGGTTTCCCGCATACCTATAGTATTTAAGATTCCTGGAAATTGAAAATCCTTAGTTACCCTGCAGCAATTTCCACGAGAATTAAGTATACTGCGAACCGCGTCAGCTGGTTAAACCCGTGCGAAAATAAGTGAGGATAAATCGTCCCTCGAATAATTTCAACGTAATTTTGAATCTCGATGAGATCTGGACCAGTCCAAGACTGTCTACGGGGTTCCACAACGTTCCAGTCAATTACCTTCCGGAGAGAACGAGTTACTGCAGTAGATCTTCTATACGATGGTTCCCATAGTTAGGGGAACCCGCACGATAATTGACCTGGTTTTTCTTTTTTAATCACGTTCGTCCCACACGAACGTTCGTCTTTCAAAGTGTTCGGGGGCATAAATTACCGAATTGTCTCGAGCCCTAGTCTCAGATGTTTCGCTATGTCTGCGCAGAACGGCGTTTTCATACTGTGCTATTCTATTTTCTAGGGCTTTGAACACAATGCGGACCAGCACAAGCGACTAATAAGGGGCTGAGCGTAACGAAGGGAGACGTTAAATTTTTTCGAAAAAAAAAAGAGAAAGAAAAAATTTTCTCTTCGAACGAAAACTTGACCGTTTATCACGTGTCACAAGCATCCCTTCCATAAAATGACTACAGAAGAGTGAAAAATCGAGGTAAATTTTTCAGAGATATCAGTTTTCCTCCTGTAAATAATCTCAGGGAAGATTATTTTGGCGGGAAAGTTCGTCTGATCATATTACATATTTAGGTTGAGAGTTACTGAAGAAACGCGGGAGGGGGGAGGTATTGGGAGGGTTAGGGATGGTATCTGAGGACGCATCTCTCGCGCACACTGACTGAGAACAACTTCGAGGTTCTTCACACTTGGGCATAAAATGACGCGTTTGTTGGTAGTTTCGGGTCTCTTTAAACCCGCAGGATCCCCAAAGGCCTCATAAGAGCTACAACTTGGTCGAACGCTCCCCGTGACCAAACATAAAAATAACTTCGTATGGGTTTGACGGATTTACATAGGACACGCACATGTGTATATCCAACTAGATATACCCATGTAGCTAGGCTAGGAGTCCTAAGTAAGTTCAGATGTCCGAGAATTGTCGTGCAGCGTCTGAGTTGAAAAAAAAATATATATAAAAAATATAAAAAAATTACCATTATACGAAAAGATCTTCGTTTTTATAATTTATGCGGCAATTTTGTATGATGTGAATTGACGATTTACACAAGCATGACTCAAGCCATAAAATTTTATCAAGCAATTATCAGGTGCATCGAAATTTAAAAAAATTTTTTACCGTCTATAGAAGCTCGAGTAATATTACCGCCCGAAAAAAAAAAGTATCTTACGAAATGTATATTGCCCAAAATTCTGTATCACTGCTTAAGATAAAAAAATAAAAAGAAAAAAAAAACGAACTAGTCGGAGAAATAAAAACGCAAAGAATCGAACGCGTCGTGAACTGAGTATCCAGTTTTCCCTCCAAAAAGTCTCTCAGCTGACGCCAAGAGGTAGCTCACAGCTGGGGGAGGCCCATACCCGGTCTGACCTCCATTTTTAAATCCCTCTTCTCAGTGATTTAAAAGGCCCTGCACCGACGTATCTTTCTCTGCTCCCTTCCCTTCCCTTCCCTTCCCTCTCTCTCTCATTCTATCTCTCTCGCTCCCTCCCTTTCGCTCTTTCGTTTGCTCCCCCGAGAACCCCCCGGTCCGGAGATTTCCTCCCGAGAAAGGCCCACCAGGGCTCAACTACAGGGCCCATAAAAACTTCATTTCTCGTGCCGCCACGGTCCCACACTCTAGTCGAAGAGCGAGATGAACTGATCTCAAGGACTGGTGCGAAAGAGAAGAACGTTAGACTCTGTGGTCTTGGCCTGATCTTGGGCCTGGGTTTCTGGGATTGGGTCCTGGTCATGTGTGCGGAGGTCGGCGCGTATGTGCTCCGCACTAACACCCGTTAACACGCGCAACGCCTAGAGCCCAGACTCAAGAGGTAATAATTACCAAACTAAATGGTATTTGGGCCGGATTTCGTTTCAGAGAGACCATTTTCCGGTCGTTCTTAGGTAGCTGTTTAGGATCAAGAAGAAAAAAAATATATATATCTACACTATCTCGAATCGCATACCAAGAAAAAGGTCGGCGTTATGATTTTTCCCGCCAAAACATTTCGGGGCAAGAGTCTACACACACGGAAACGACCAGACACTCAGACCCACAGACATGTATATCTATATGAAACTGGCTCCCATAAGATTTCTTGGAGAGTAGTTGTTGTGGCCGTCTGAACTGCCCGCTGATAAATATTGTTGAAGGATGTCAACCTGTTTGTTCGTGGTGTAGGTAACAGGACTCCTAAAACCCGGGACCCAGCCTTTCCCAGGATGTCTTAGGATCTCTCTGAGCGCCCCCACATGCGGGCAAACCGACGAATAAGAGTCCTTTCAATTCGGAATCATTTCATTCTAAAGGATATAAACTGGGAGGAGTTTGAATTCCTTCAGACATTCATTCTGATCTATTAGAAATACCCCCGACATACAACGATGACGTTAAAAAGTCACACTAAATCACGACGTCCTGACCACGTGGACGTTTTAGATTTTGGCGGGAAGCGTCAAGCCCTTTGTTCTTCCTTTTCCAGCCAGCCTTGCGATAATATGAAACTTGCCGAGTACCTAACTGGTCGAAATCATGCGAATTGTTTATTTACATACGCCGAGAGAGTCGCGGCATAGTTCTTACCGACATCGGGTGAGTCGAGGGGATAGTGCGCTTTAAAAAACCAATCTATCATTCATCTTCACGGGTTCGGATACAGGATTTCGTAACAGGTCCCATACAGCGTAGGAGGTATGAATAGGATAAAAGATGAAAAGAATAGCTGCTGGCGCAGGTTCTCCAGTTCCAAAGGCAGGTACACAACACCCCTGGTACCAGCGAATAAGGCCGAAGCGCGGGCAGGTACCACTCAAAGTGGCCAACATCTTCCCACACCTACCTGCTAGGAGATGTAGCCTCCTCGAGGTTCAGCTGAGAATTCTGATTGGGATCAGCCACCTCTCTCGGTTATAGACGGGAAAAGACTGTTTGCGTTTATGACGTTTTTATTGAAAGATCCTTTTAAAAGATGTTTCGGCTTCGTGGGGGCTTTTCGTAGGTACAGTTCGCGGCTTCCTTGGTCCTTCGAGGATTCCGAAGGTACTGGTAACCCGAGCCACACCCTCCCAGCGGATTAAACTTTCGACTTTGTTTCCCTAGCGTTCAAATTTCAAACTCAAGTCAAATTCCGTAGAAAAATTGCGTGGCTCGAAGAAGCGAAGATTTTATTTTCAACCTTGATTATTCCTTCGAGTCGCTCTCTAGAGCGTGATGATAAAATTTGGGAGAAGTGCAGAAATGACGGAAAGTTTCGAGGCTCGAAAAATCTGGATGACAAAAAAAAAAAGAAAAAGAAAAAGGCGGGAGAAACTTAAGCTCGGACGAACTACGCACACTTTAAAAAAAAACACAGACGCTATGCCAGACACAACACACTGATCAGCTGAGAGGCCTCTGGCCGGTTCTCTCCCAGTATAGTTGGCGGGAAATATCGACCAATGAAAAAGCAGCCTGTTCCCCGACAACGACGGTCCTGATCCGTTGCCAAGGAATTTTAAAGAGCTGTTCCTGAAGCTTCGAAAGTTCTAGGAATCGGGGGGAAGAAAATTTGTCAAAATTCTAGGCGATATTGTGGGACGTGGATAATTGAAATTCTAACCATGGCTCTAAGGAATAAGGAGTACATAGAGTTCTTGATTTTTAAAACCTGCTTCCGAATTGTATTTCTTCATTGCTGCAGCGTCCGTCATCTTTCTATTTGCTCAGCACACATAGAGCACACGCAATGGGCCAGAGATACGTCGACGGAGGCCCGAAGTTCAAACATATTATTATCTCCCATGGTAGATAGCGTTTAAATTCCTACTTCTTGAGATATTACGACCTCCTATCTCCTTCAAGTCTTTCATAAATTCAGGAATACGAGAAGAGCACTTCCATCTTCGAGGGATCAGCTGTATCCACATCTGAGGAGCTCCGCGTCTAGTCAGATAACTTCGACATGAACATCGTCATTTGTTTAACCGTCTACCAAATGTTTTATTCTTTACCGAATACGACGTTTTGGTATTTTAAAGAGAAAAAATATTTCTTCAGAGCGACAATAATTATCGATTCGGTACAATTTCGAATTAGTAACAAATTCAGGATCACTAGATCCCTCTATGCATCCATATAGTTTTCTTCCCGATTTCTTTTCGTATGGTAAGAAACGAGGAGAGCCTAAAAGAAACAGACGCAGCCTTAGTTTTTTCTGGTATTGTTTATTTTCAAAGGTTCACTTGTAACTTCCTGTCGGTTCAAGATTCCAAACGGGAGTTAAAATTTTCCTACTACTCACTCCATCCTTCTTCTTCTTCTCCTTACTTCTACCGCGTATCTTTACAGTCAAGCGACAAGCCTCATCTAACACAATGAAATGATGGGGTATTCTCCCTATAATTCGTTAATTCTTCACACCCCCAAAAACTCTTCTCTACAGATCCAAAGCATAGCAAAGCGTAGTGGTGTTTTTTTTTTTTTTTTTCTTTCTTTCTTTCTTTTACTTTTTCTCAAATAGTTGAAGCCAAGACGCGTCCTCTACACTGAAATTATTAATGGTAACCTGCACGTGAAGATCCCGGTACAGAAAAAATGAAAGAGAAGGAAAAAACGAAAATCTGTATCGACTTTTTGTGAGAGTCGATCGAGGGTGTTCGTGAGGAAGTCAAAGTCACTTCAGAACTATACAACCACGGAGTAGTAAGAAGGAGACAACACTCGAGCAGCATTCGGCTCAAAAGTTGGCCCAGTTTTTGGGGCAATGTAGAGGAACTGTGAATAATGCGCTTTGAGCGCCTCTTGCGGTGTAAACCCGTACAGCGCTCCTCCTCCCCTTTTCGCTATGTTACAATCGTGGTTACAATGCTGTTTCCCGCCCTTTTGTTCGGATTTAATATCGGTTACTACGTGATATCGGTTAATGTGGAGTGGTTTGTTTTGATACGCCATTGGAACTTCATACACGCCAGACGTGTCTCCCCACAGTATCCCTCTATACTTACATCTTCCCTTGTACCTCAATATTCATGTTTGATAAATTTTGAGTCCATTCGGTTTCCGAAAGGCAATTACTCGATTTTCCTGGTTTTCACTCACTCCAAGTGCGTATTTTACGATTTAACGGAGTATATCCATATACACCCTTCTTTTTATTTTTATATTTTATAGCGAAAATTTCTCTTTTTTCCGTAAGAGGCGCTCAAAGCGCATTATTCACAGTTCCTCTACATTGCCCCAAAAACTGGGCCAACTTTTTGAGCTGAGTGTTGTCTCCTTCTTACTACTCCGTGTATACAACATACCCTAGTTTATCTGACGAACCCTAGCCGACGTTTTACAAGGATGACGAAACGAATTGAAACCTTTTTCTATTCAGCGGATTAACTTGAGTTTATCACGTAGTGAATTGAGCAAGTTACTCCTTACTTAATTCATGAAAATATTTGAGGAGGTTTTTCTCGATAAGCAAAGAGAATTTTTGATCCTTTCGATTTGCCTAATGTTAGATAGAGGCACAGCCCCGAGCGTGGGACTCCATTAATTGGCGTCCTTCGCGGCTCTTTGAGCTCTGGACCCTTGGGTTTCTCGGTCTTTCAGTTTTTCGGCCTGTAGTAGTTTCGACTCGACTACCGGCGCCATGGTTATCGTCACGGTCTATCCACAACACACACGTGAAAACTCGAAAACAAAAGACACACTTACGTGTGAATATAGCCTAAAACTCGTTTAAGCACGTGTGACGCCTATTAATGACGGTGTCGATTCCTTAACTCCTCTTTCTCTATCCAACTTCTTTCGCTCCTCCATTCACTCCCTCGACTCAATCCTTCGTCATCATTCAACAGCGTGATTCTCTCTTCCGCTATAAATTCTACTCCGATTATTTGTCGATCTTCTACCTAATCGGGTTAATCTCCTCCCAGTAAACCGTAGGGATATATACCGAAGCGTAAACCAGAAAGATAAGGAATGTCGTAGCTCAAAGGAAGAAAACGGTATAAGTAGATCCTCAACGTAGTTTCAAAGATACGAAACAAGTTCCGCTTTATGAACGCGATGTGTTTCATTCACGTGTATGCAGGTACGTGGATGTATGAATGCTGTACATCCACAATAGGCGTGACCGGGTACCAACAGATTTTATGTAATACAGACGTACTAGGTATAGCTATCCACCCACTTATTTATTTACCTTAGAGATACATGACCCAAGGAAGTATATAGTTAAGAAACAACGGAGAATCACGTACGATAGCCCACATAAGCTACCTCGTCCGTAACCTCAACTCCTCGAGCTATACGGTTATGGAATATAAGCCAACCACCCACATCCTGCCGCACGTCAAAGAGAGTTCAGAATTTATGCTTGTAGTACGGTGGACTTAGTATTCTATGGAGTGGCTAATCAGGATGTCGAGTTAAATGAGAAAGCAAAATTTCATGAGAACTACAGCTCTTCCAGACAAAATTCTCGACTTTTTCAAACGCGCTTCAGCCGACAATGATTCAAAACGCATTTCATATGTGAAAGACTAAAGTCCTTGCTTTCAGCCAGGGCCGAATCGCGAGTTTTCGTGATAACCGTATCAAACCTGCCAGCTTTGACCTCCCCAAGCTCGAATTTAAAAACTTGTAAAGATTGACTTACTAAGTCGTATTAGCAGATTTTACTAGATTTTATAATCCGAAGCTCAATTTTTAAGAAGTTCCAGAAGGGTGTTCAATGCCTTCAGATCCTGGACTAGACACCCTGCTAACGGCAGTACTTGCTTTCAATTTTACGTGATATTCTTAACATTGATTTTCCAATCGTTGGTTAGATTTCATCTTCTTTTGGACACGCTTCTTTTGGACACGAGGACACACATTTCCATTTGCGAACCTAAAATGAACGCCTGAATTCTCGGAGTTCTGACTGGTTGTAAAAGCAGTAAAATTTCTTGAAAACAAACCCGGATTTTCCTCTTGGTTGACTTAAGTCCCAATCAGTTATGCATGACGATTGAGGCGGATCATTACCGCTGCGTTTCCTATACTAGGTATTAAACTACGGGACATGACTAACCATGCAAAACACAGGTGCAACTTCTTCAAGGTAATTCGTAACTGTAACAATACGCCATGACCTGAAACGTCCTCAAATTCAGAGCCTGATTTCAATTTCTACTTAGAGTTCTTTGATCGTATAGAAAATTTCGCGAGTAAAAAGGGGAAGCCACATCCTTCAGAGAAAATCATTTTCATGCATGTTTTTGCCCCACTGTTAGCACTCCCTCATTAGCAGGACCTTTTCGAGGTCCTTACGATGTGAGAAGGAGGCCTGAAACCTCAGAGAAATGGATTTCGCCACGCGATGTCACACTTTTGAACGAAATTTCACCCCGACGACCGTTGAAAATTGCAACCCTTTAAAATTCTCTCAGTTCTATGAAGCTAGCGAACATTTTTCATCGCCTGTTTAGGAGACACGGTTAATCTCCGTATACCAACACACGAGGCGATTCAGGGGGTTGAGAATTTGAAAAACTAAGATGATGGATCTTATTGAAAAATGTCAGGTGGTGCTAGGCATTAGATGTGGGATACGGGGATGAAGAAAAAGGCTAGAACCATGAAAATCGTACAACTTTCATGAATTTGCATTGGTGAAATTTTCAGTATTCAGTGTAATTACACCGAAAATTAAAGTTTTTATCCTCTTTATTTATTCTATCAATTCTTTCTTTTCTTTATTCTTCATCAAAACCGACAAGTCAAATAGAATCAAAAAAAAAAATTTCGCCTTCGCCAAAGTGTTTTGACTAGGATACCCGTCCACCTTTCACAGCCCTTCTGAACGAAAGAATATAAGGAATGACTCGCCTTTTTCGTTTGTCTAGGCGGTGTGTTTGAAAGTTTAGGCTTTCCTACAGCAAATTGACTATTTTTCTTTCCCTTCGAAAGATTGGCAGAACTTAGACGAGGGAATAAGATTTTAGCAACGTTTCGTCCCGCATTGGTGTAAAACAAAATACGAAGGTTCATTCATATACACAAGTTTAAAAATCTACGTGAACTTTGACGGGGATTAAAATGAGAAGTATCTTCCCCCACGTAAAAAGTTTCAAATCTCTCTTAAAAGTAGGGTAAAAATTGAGTTTGCATACGTGTTAGCGGGACCGCGCCAGGGCGTGTGTGTCGCGTATTTTGCGTGGGCACGCATGTCACGCACTAGCGTGTGCGTTGAGTCCTAGGTGGGCGTAATCCCCTTGGTGGGGGAGACGGCGGAGTTGTTTTGCTCGATTTTTTAACGGTCGCGGCGCGAGAGAAACCGCTGGGAGAGAGAAACCTAAAGATTGGAGGCTGAGAGCGAGGAGGTTGGCGGGTGGGGAATGGGAAGCAAAGGATCGTTAGAGATGAAAGAACCCACAGCGATACAAATAAACCAAGAGTATTTTCTCTCCCCGGTGGCTCTACAGCGGTACTCAAACCCACGGCGAACAATTTCCAACAAAAAGAAAAAAAGAAAAAATCATTTTTCTACTCCGAAAATATTTTTCGAAAGAACCTCCTCTTGGCTTTAACAAAAAGGAAAAGAAAATTACGGTTTCCAAATAGGCGCGAAAAGCTCAATCTAGTGGTCAATCCTGAGGAGTAATCAGGTTGAAAAAGTGTTAAAACAAAAAAGAAAATATGTAAACTGAGTTAACATTTCACGTATATCGTTTGACGTTTGATAGAGTCTAATTTTGGTTGAAGAGTCCTTTGAAAAGAAAAAGAAAGAGACAAAAAAAATGAAATAAAATAAAGAGGATCGGAGGTCATCGTTGCAGGCGGGGTCTATAGGTAGAGAGGATAGGCGGTGCTGGAAATTATAAATTTAAATGAGCGCCAAAGCCAAAGCTAAAGCAAAAGGGAAGGGAAGGTAAGGGCTAAGGCCACGAACGTTAAAAATGGAATAGGAATAAGAAAGAAATAAAGAAATGACTGGAGAATGAAAGAATGAAGCAAATAAAGAATTGAAGAATCGGACTGAGGACTGAGGGCTGAGGGCTTAGGGAGCGAGAAACGTCGTATCTATAGACAGAGTCTGAGACAAGTGTATCGTAGAATTTGGTACAGGTAGTATGTATGCACGTTTCTATACGTGATAAGTGATCGCTGTCAGTTACTGTTGATGGGTAGATCTTCCATATGATAAATAATCCAAACTCTTTGAGAGTCTATTGAAGGTAAGGAGAAGCGAAGATAACCATATTACGAATATGCGGTTAAATAGAAATGGAAAAAGAAAAAGGATGTTATACCAACGGAGAGAATTGAAAAGGAAGTAGAGAAAGACGAAGGGTGAAAGAGAAGAGAAAAAAAAAGAAGAGGAAAAAATAACAACAAAAATCCCCTTCGGAGTCTCTTGCATAACTATAAAAGAAGAAGAATAAGCTGAACAAGTTCTTGGAATTTGGGTAACGATCGTCCACGAAACTGCGTAGCAACAACCAGACTGAACACTCGTATCTAGAGATTTTTTTAAGTTCGAAATTCGATGAATTTGTGAGATTCGTACATGATTCTTCGATTCTAATTTTTCAAGCCTTTTTTTTTTCGTTTTTATAAAGTTTCGAGTGAGGTGAGAAAAGAAGAGGGAGAATAATCAAAAACTGCATACCATTTCTACCTGAATTGATAAAATCGGGAATCGACTAACCGCGAGAATTGGCTTTGAATGCGAATTTTATTCTTCGCGCTCTTGAGGTAAACAAAGGAGCTGAACCTGCTGGCTTGCAAAACCACTAGGTTATAAAAGATGTGAGAAGGGTAGGCGTGCGGTATATGAAGGTATTGAAAGGCGTGTATCCGGTCCAAGGATCCTTTGATCCTTCGCGAAAGAAGTAGGTACACACAATTTTCTTGCACAATCATCGTTGCAGCGTGTCATATCCATATATACTGCGGATACGTACATACACCTCTTCCCGAAAAAAGATGTAGAAAAAAATGGAAGAAACAACAACAGGCCTTGACCACCGGTCAGAAATGAAATTGACATATATCCGTGAGAAGTAAAGGGCGACAAGTATCCTTAACGGTATTTAACCATCCTCAAAACTCTTAAACCTTGTGCCAAACACGGTCTTTCGATCTTTCTTCATGGGGTCAGGCTTCTGAGACCATTTCCCGCCACCGCGACTAAACATGGATTAAAAAAGTAAGCAGACACTGGCTGTACCGAGAAACGAAGAACTCTTGTGAGTTCAAACGATGAATGAACCTTGAGAAAGAAGCGGCTGGGTTATTGAATGAACCAACAAATACTACGAAATACGCACGCTTAGTTGGAGGTGCATGTTTCTTATGAATATACGTGTGTACAGTGCACAGATCCATATACATATACTTACAGCGATGATGCTGTGTGCGTTTACATCTTAATACACAACTATATGCGTTTAGTACCTCGAATTATCCTTGGAGTAAAGCCATAGTGGTCTAGTCGTACGGAAAAGTAGGCAAAACATATTTCCGAATGGGAAAATCGCTACGGTGCTTGGGTGAATTCAATGGATTCGTGTCACCTACGTCTTCGAAATCCTCCGTTTTTTTTTCTTTACTATTTTTCTTTTTTTTTACTGCGAAAATCACCCGAGGCTACACCCCGGAAATAGTTTCGAATTACTGGGTGTACCATGTCGACAAATCCCATTCACGTAACACTTGGAGTAAATACCTACTCAGGCCTTCTTCAAACGTGTATACCCGCAGTTTTTGTCTTTCTGTTTTATTTTTTTTTTATTTTTATTTTTGCCTTATAGTCAGCTGAAAATGATTCTAATAAAAAAAAGTCATGAAAATTTTTGTTTTCGATTGAAAATTTCAGCCCAAGTTTTGTTGGGATAAAATGCGGAAGAGAATTTGATAAATTCGGATAATACGGCGTCGAAAAATCTCCGAAAGATTGAAGAGGGGCGAAGGGGCGATATGGTGTTCGGGAAAAATCCTCTTCGGTATTTTTCGAGTTTCGACCTTCTAGGAATTCTCAGGATATTTACAGTGCCTGTAGAATTTGGAAACGTTATTTTTCACTCTCCCAGGACTATATCTCCGCCGAGAGAACTCCTGTGTATAATTATATTTATATTATGGTACGGGGTAAGTCTTGGTGAAAAATCTACAGCCCTCTAAACTAAAAGATAAATGGATTTTGAAACGAAAGATAACAGGGTCAGGATAACGTGTTGGCAAAACTCCCAATATTTATATAAAAATAAAAGAAATTCTGCCCTACAGATGTTACGTTGCATTGCTTCACGGTATTTTATATCAAACCGAGAAACTTGTACCTATGTTGTCCTGAATTCGTCATGGCAAGGAATACACGAGTTTCATATGTATATTAACATCGTGTCTTTTAAAGCCCATAGTGACTTTTGAAAATGAAATTATTATGCCAGAAATTTTGTGACTGGATCCACAGTCTAGACGGTATATTGTAGATAGACTTTGTCAGTTGATCTACGCCCAAGGATATTCAGATAATTCATTGATAAGTTAGAGGTGGTCTTGTTTGCCTAGTGTCACATCCCCAACACGAAACTTTAATGTGGTTTGGGGATTCAATAGAACTTTACAGCTAGGATAATGATTGAGAAGTCCTCGGACCTCCCACGATGTATATCTCTCAAGGAAAATGTAAAACTGATCGATATTTAATCATGCAAGGTCTGACCAGGCGGACCGGTACTACAAACGGTCAAAATTCTCTAAAACTGAATTTTCTTTGAGGGATAATGGATGTTCACTAGTCTGAACGTAAAAATTGAAACGTTAGATATTTGTTAGCTTGGTAGAGCTTGAAACCTCTTACGGTAGTTCAGTGTATTCATAAGAAAGTCAGTAGGTCGGTTTGTTGGTGGGCTTCAACAAGTGGTGAATACCAGAATACCTAGAGGTGGACAAATGATCGTAATAAAGGGTTTCTTTACTTGACATCCGGTTTCGTACCTCCGAACTTTCTTACTGCAGGAAGTACCTGCGAGGTAAAAGATACACCCCGTTTATACATGAACGGATAATTTCATCGGACCAAGACTCGCCGACTTCTCGTATATAACATATTTTACAAAGGATAGACATGCGTTTCGTAACCTCATCTGCTTTTCAACGAGAGAAACAAATCCACAAACCGAGCAAATTTCAATTACCTCAAATCCCTATTTTATGAATAAAAATCGAGCCTATGCCGCACGCGATCTTATGCAGGTAAATACAGGCTGAACTCTTTATTAGGTAATGAAGCGAGTGAAGAGATTTTCACCGGATGAAGACTCTTGCTTGATATATTATAACGTTATAATATTGATTTACGTCAAAGTTTGAAAAAAAATTATAAATTTATGAACCGATACTCCGATACTGCCTGAGGGTCTTCCGCTGCAAGCCCTGCGGATGTCCTGCGGTTTTTGACAACTGATAGGTGCACAACCCTTTGGTTATAAATATCAGTTTTCACAGAGGAAAGTATCCTTTTGAGAAATTGAGAATCGTGCGTCGAGAAATGACAAGAAAATAAGGAAATCGCGTAGTGTTCTGAAATATCTGATCATCTTAAAAGGAATGTGCAATGTACTCGCTTCTTCTCATCATAATTAGAATAGAAAGACTGACACGTGGGTAGGTTTAATAAATTTCAAAGTATCGTAAATTCTTTTCACTCGCTTGTTGCTAGGCAAAAATTCTCGCCAATACTCGAGCGAGCAAATGGTAGAATTTTCTTGGAAAGCATCACCGTTTGACAGTCAAAGTTTGAAGAAAACTATCCTCTTAGGAAATTGAGATTCGTGCGTCGAGAGATTATGGAAAAATAAGGAAACCGTGCAGTGTTCAAATATGTCTGAGAATCTTTAAAAAAAATATGTTTACTAGCTCGTTGCTAAGCGAGAATTTCTGTAAACCGTAGCGCGAGGAAATGGTTAAATTTTCTCGAAAAGTCTCACCCTTTGACTGTCGAGGGTTTTTACGGTTTAAACAGTTCCGAAGGTTTTTAAGCCCTTTAAACTCGAAGAATTCGACCGACGAGAATGTCAGATTACCACAACAATGTGAATAATTACAATACGTATAATAGAAGCGCGCCAAAGCATCCTTCAAATATTCATTCTAAGGATACGAGTAGGCAGTAGGCAGTCTGCAGTCCATACGTCAGAAACGCCCCAATTCATGGAAACAGAAATACGTCAAAGATTTTCGGTCAGTAAGTAAAGGGGAATTTTCTTATCTGAAGACATTGAAAGGGGTCTGCTTTGTTGTGCCAAACATTACCGACGGAATTTTTGACCAGTCGAGGTCGGGCCGACGAGTAAGTCCACGCTTTCCAAATCTCAGGAGAAAAAGAGTATTCTTTTCTTGAACCATAATGAAAAAATCCGACGTATGAGAAGATTTGAAAGAGAGATACCCGAACGAAGAACTAGGCATCCTATAAAATGAATAATTAAGTAGCAGAATGCCTGAAATTCCAACTGATCAAAAAATGCGTGGGGACTAGAATTTCTTGGATGATCAATTAATCCGAGATCCGAACAAAGTTATGAAACCTCCGTCAGCGTGATAATCTTTCCGTTATAATCTGACCCTTAAAAAACGTTCAGATAAATTTTTTGGAACCGTTTTTGCGGCGGAAAAAAAAAATAGAAATAAATAAAGGAGCCGAAGGAAAGCCTGGTTTCCTTGGAGCCATAAAGGTTGTGGCAAATTGGTCCATAACTTGTGAGGAGTGAGTGAAGTTGAAGGTAGTTTCATTCTATGAGAATACTTTAGCATAGAACTGACCACACAATTGTAAGGTGGGCATTACGCGAGCACCACCTCACAGAACGAAGCGGTGCTTGCAAGTTCCATCCTCCCTTATTCGTCGGCTAAACAGCTTCTCTGTGAAAGAACCTGACGAGCTAATTGTGGAATAAAAGTATAAAACGGACGAAAGGACTCGACTCCTTTGTGGGGAATCGTACCTGCCTCCATGATCCTCCCACGCGCAAGTTAGAACCTGGTATAGCTCCGTTTCTCTTCGTTTAGTTATGTTGGGTTAGGCTAGGTTAGGCACATATCTATCTATCTATCTGCCTACTACCACAACTATTGGTTCTACTACCACGGCTAGTAGTTATCCGGTCGTGTTTTGTAAACTTGTGCATTGAGGCTCATGGGAACTGGCCAAAATCGGTATTGTCCTTTGGCAGTTTTCGGGGGAGGACGTCGAGGTATTCGTATTCGAGTTCGTGTACGCGTGTAAGCGAACGTGTCTTCGTATACGGCGAGGAACGGTGAGAGTACTCGTTACGAGTTTCTTTCAAAAATATTTCCGAGAACTTCTCTTTCGGAACCGAATTTCTTAATGGAAATGGTCGCCGACGAATAAGAGGGCGCCGAGGAAGGCGCCAGTGGGAATTCAACGGATCTGTTCTCTTCAAGGGCCTTCAAGTTCCTCGGAATGCATTGGATATCAAATTTTTCTCAATACTATCTCCTATACCAACATGTCTTTCAGTCTCATGGGAATTGTTACAATTTTTAAACGCCTCTTAAAAAAAAAAAAAAATAAACCCAAAACGATCGCACGAGGCTCAAAACTCGGGAAAAATATTCAGAATTAGAAAGGCTCAAAGTTAGTCATATTCTATTGTTACTTCTGATTGTTAAATTTGAGCAAGTACCCTTTCTAAAAACCGTGATTAGATAAAATTCAAATTTGTAATCCTTGCTTAAAAAATTCACAACTTGAACCCGAGCCCGGGGATTAATGATCAAAAAATGAAATCAGGTTTCAACTTTTGACTGTGGGAAAAAAATGAATCACTTGAATAACAAGTTTGGCTTAATTTGTTCCGCCGTCCAATTACTTTAGTCCGTTAGCGCTTATCTCGTGGGTATGAGAAAAAAATGTGCGGGATACCTTTAAAGATCGCGTTTCACTCGGTCTCTAAACCGCCTCTACCTGACCCACGGTCAACCGGTAACATGTATGCATTACTTCTCTTGAATTGAGATAAACAGCCTGAACTTTCAAGACTGAGGGACTGCAGCAGAACCCTTAACGTACTTTTTCAGGTACAAAAAATACGGTTTCGTTCTACGTTCTACTAACAGACGAATACATGCAGAATTCCTCGATCAGAATCAGAGCCAGAGGCGAAGAAAATCATTAAGAAAAAATAACTCACTTTTGGTTGGTCCGGATGTTGGCGCTACGTGAGAGTGGGGAATCGGAAAAATCTGCAATTAGATGAAAGAAAGTTAGAATTCAATTAGAATTAGTATAATTATAGAATGGTATTGCTGATAATTGACGAGAGAAATTATAATGACGCGAGTTATTCATTGATCAGGTGACTGTAATATCCGCTCGCGATTATCTTTAGCCAGATTTTTATGGCATGATTCTGCAAAAGTGGGATTAAATATCCTTTGTTCTCATGGCCTTAAGAGTCTTCAAATTTCGATCTGAGATGGGATATCCTAGTCTGTAGTTAGTCAACTCCAAGGTCCTTCTCCAGGCTAACGAATGGTCTAGACCCGAAGCAGAACCATCCCTTATCTTTGAGAACAAAGTTTGCAGAGGCCACCGGCAACGGATCGAATCCAGGCGCTTTATAGCCTCGAAAACCCAAGTTAAATAAAAAAGCTTCGCTTTTCCTGGGTTCAATGGTCGCGTAATACTCTAATCTATAATCACCGGTATAGAATAATCGCGAGAATGAAGAAACGATAGAAACAGACCGTTCCTCCTCTTCTCCCATAGGGGAGAATCCCATAAACCCATAGTAATGTAAATGATAGAAAAATCGTTGCACAAAAGAATCTTGATGACACGTGACCCCAGCTTACATGTGCGCCCCCATATGTGGTCCATACCGTTAATGTTATGGGGGAAAGATACCACACCCCATAAAAAGGCGCGCCGAAGCGTCAACCCATGAGTAAGAAATCTGACGAAAATCTTTTTAATTAAATTACCACTAAAACAGTTTGAAAAAGTTTACATTTTTCAAAAAAATATCAAACATTTTTCAGTAGTTTTTTATGGAAAATATTTTCCGGTTAGTTTACTCCATGGATTTACGATCGGATTACCTGCAGTTCGCATAATTGTATCAAAGCATCTAACGCAGGATCGTATTGTTTCCTTGCTAAATCAATAATTGACGGAAAATCCTTAACAGTAAAGACTTCCGGTCAGTGACGTGCATTATTCCTGTCTTAAACGCTGCCCAAATTGTTTTTCCCGAATTTTTGCCTTTGTCGAGTGTAATATCTCGGAAACTGAACTTTCCAAAGAACAAAAGAAAAAAAAAAATCTGCAAATTTGACAAATTTCATGCTCTGTGCGAATAAGTCGGATCCCAATTGCTCAAACCGATAAACGATAGCGAGCACACGTGCGTGTGAGTTGTTGGATGAATCATGCGTGGACAGCTGCTCGCGTATCTCTCCCCTATCATACACCCCCTTGTTTCCACCCTCTAGTTACCCTCTGCTAGTCTAGAAGTACCCCTCCCTTAGTCATTGGAAAAACTTGCGCCAACACGTTATCGGTCTGACGTACGCGTGCCTGCGCATCCCTCAGGCTATGGGGTTGTCGATGTCCGAAAACGGCTGCAGATAATTGAGAAAATTGAATAGAACTTCTATTTTTTCTTGAATTGAATTCAATGACTCGTGACGTAATATGCTGCGCGAAGAATGTCAACGTGATTCTGGGGTATGGGAGAGACGCCAAGTCAGCATTTCGCTTATTTACCTTGGCGCAATTTGACCCAGAAACAATTCTACGTTGTTGAATACGAAACCTACTCGCGTTCTCTGATTGCGAGAGAAATGGAGAAAAAGAAAAATAGAAAATCCCCAATTTCGTACCAGAGCTAAAAATCGGATTAAAAGTCTATACAGATACGAGGTTTACCTGAATCCGGCTGAATTAAACAGGTAGATTCTTGGCCAATTTCCTCCCCTAGGTCCTAGAATATTCATATTAAATCTAGTACAGGTAAAAGTGCATCAGCAGCACTGCCGAATAACAAATCCTAGGTCGGACCTGCGGTGACGGTGGTAAAGCGAGATTCACGGGGGGTAGAAAGAGCCCCTAGTACTGAAATTGGTTACGGCCTCGCAATATGTCCTGCTCACTGCTCAGGGTTGTATTTTATTCCACTATCCGCGGCCCTAGTACCTACAGTGCATGAGCCTTTTAAACACAAAGGGACTAGAGAACCCCTAGCCGATAGGGGTTGCAGTTATCCTTCGAACAGTGGGTGGCGTAGAATTGATGGTTGTCACGTGGCAAACACATGCTAGAAATCTCGAGTCCCCCGCAACGAAAATCTACGAGCATATTGCTTCTTTATTTTACTATATATTTATTTATTATGCCTCTATGACATATGTGTGCTGAAATTTATATCTACATACATGCAAAAGTTATATTGAAGACACGAGGAAAAAAAAATCTCATTGGATTATTCATTTTTTCAAATGAGAAATAATTCTACGATTTTAATGTAAAACGTGTAAATATTTGAAAAACCTTTAACTCTCTTTGAACAACGTCATAGTCATAATTAGTTAGGTTGGACTGCATCCGGTGACGTAATAATCAGCTTGATGTTTCTCTCTATGCATTTCGTAACGATAACAGCTATGGAAACTACTCTGTTAGCTAGACACACGATGCGGGAGAAAAGAGAAGATTCTAACAGTAAAATTCTCCGCTTGTTTGATCTCGGTATTGAAGAGAGAAAACTCTCGTTTTACTCCTGAAAAAGTCTGTAGATTTTTCGCTTTCGTATGAATCATTGGAAAAATGGGATCCACTGAAACGACATAGAAGCATTCACCACACGCTTCGATTTTTCGATAATTTATGCCTGTCGGTCACACCTATCTACACTACAATCACTTATCTATACGCCACGCTTGTTCGGTCGTAAAAAAACATGAAGATAAAATTCAGAAGGAGTTATCGAAAAACCATATAAGTATAGAGATATTTGACCAATACGTAAAATTTGTCGAATCGATAATACATACTTCCGTTGTTAGAAAGGCGAATATCTGCTTCTCCGTGAATTCGCAAGCCTGGAATAAGCACGAAACGAAAATTTAAAAATCTGTAAAATTCGAGCCGCTTTATCATCCTCTATAATATCTATATTAGACACGGAAACGGTCTCACCCACATACAGCGTAAAAACGATATCTACAGCTTCACCCCAGTTGGATTTATAAACCACATCTCGCTGTATATGTACCAGACCCCACATGTGTCACTCTAACGTGTTGTCACAGAGTTGGTGCGGGCAAGAGAAAAGGGAGAATACAGGGGGTGAAAAGAAGATGAGATCGAACAGGAAAAACTGTCATGAATGAGCGAAATAACGAAGAGAACAAATCGCAGCAAAATTGTATTCACACTTGATTTTGTTTCTTTCTTTCCCTAATTCGTGGAAAAGAAAAATTGAAAAGAACTGAGGGGGGTGTTTATAGTCGTGGGAGAATTCTAGTGGTAAATATCGGAACTTTGTACACCCACGCTCAATTTCCCGCGCTTTTTTCTTTCGCTAGAAGTAGAAATGTACCCTTGAAGCGGAGGTTTAGCCTCCGGAGTGTGGAAGTCAAGAAGATCTCTGAATCTTTAAAGCACGTTGCTTCAGCTCAGCCGATGCTAAGAAACAGCTGACTGACTTTACTCCCCCTTGTACCTATATATATTTACCGACTGAGAAATACCCGAGGATGAATCTGGCGACCGATCCATCCTTCCTTTCTTTCTTACTTACTTCGCAGCCGATAGAATCAACCACGGACAGCTAAGCCCTGATTTCTTTTCCTTAATATCGAGAGGGTGGTGTGGTTAATGCTGAATAGTGAGTGGTGGTCAGCTGGAATTATCGACTAGCATACCTTCCCAAGAGGGAGTTGCTGCAGGGAAGTATCGAACCAAATCAGGGTTAGATTTGTAAAAACAAGGATTTCGAATTTCCGATGATTTTCAGCCAAAGTATCTCGAGACTATAATATGAGTTGAATAAGGGATGTTTACGAAATGAAGAGGGAAGCTGCAAGCTGCGTTTAGCTAGACGCGTGTCTGACGTGTGATTCTATTTTCTAAAAATAGAGATAGAGCTAAGCAAGCAAGAATTTCCTTATATTAAACGTAGACGAGGGGGATCGGGGATTCGAGAATGTGTGAAACGGAGCACATATGGCGATACGAGGATTTTTTGAGGCGAGGGTTCACTGTTCAGTCTCATACTCCCCGTGTATGCATGGTGCAGACATCCGGAGGAAGTTATCGCGCGTCGTTGACTACATGGAAGGCTTCTTCCCTATCCTTACACGTGGAATATATTGCGCGACATTACACCATGTATACATGTATATTAACGTCCGGTTGTCTATTCTCCGCGTTATACTAAACCAGGCCTACGAAATATTAGAATTATTTTCAGCTCCGGGTTATCAAAACTTTCACGCCTGACAAGCGAGAGACTAAATTTATGAGTATATGTGATAGGTATAGGCGAGGAAATACAGAGCTGTTCAAAACTGTGATAAACTGATAAAACCAACTCGACGATGATCGATTTCAGGGCAATGAACTCTACGAAGGGGAAAGTACCTTCGAATCATTATAAAATAGACAACTGGACAGAAAGTTTGCTCCCCGTGCATATAAAAGCCGAATTCATTCTATCACATGTTTTCTCTCGGAATATAAACGGTCCAATGTATCGTTTCAAACGTCAATATCAGAGTAAAGAGATACTCTGTGTATTCCTATGTGAGTTCGAAAGAGTTTTCTCTTACAATATAGTAGATATAGAAAAAAGGCTAAGGATGGCCTTGAAATTACATAGGAATGTGGCAAAGGGGGTTTTTATATTCAAATGAGCTAGCATCTCCTTGAGACTTAATTCATTCTCTGTTATACGGATATATATGCGTATGCGTATTTATGTATAATAGTAGGCGTATAAGTGAGAGGGTCAGGAGATAATTGAGCATTGGATAGAGGAAGCGCTTTCAGCTGTGATTCCTTCCTTTGGCTAACGTTTCTCTTCATCCTGTTTCTACCAAGAAGTGTGCGCCATGTCCGGGCCACGTCTCTTCCTTCTTTCTAATTTTTTAAGATTTGTTTAGAGCTTTTAAGAGCTTTCATTGATGAATCATTGATATTCTTTTTCTATGTATATGATTTCCTCGCTCTTTAGACTGAAAAGTTACGAAGCTCCGATGCCATAGATCGGATAATTTTAGACTTGGGAAGATGTGAAATTAAATTTCATCTAGGGTTCTTCTTCTATTCCCCTTCGGTAAAATTAACTAAAAATAAATACGGCGAAAGAGGAATCACGGACTCCCGTAGGGGTTGGTTTTTCTCGGAGAAGATTTCTTACGCGACTATATGTCGCGCACTATTTTTAGAAAAACCGTTTCTCAAAATTCAAAAAGCCTAACCTCAAGGTAAAAATAGACACATAAAGCAAACGTCCAACAGTCAAAAGCCTCCTGGCGTTTGAAAAGACAAAAAATAGAAGACATCAAGCTTGGTATAAATTTCGAGATTTCTCAAGACTCGGACGAAAAATTCGCAGCGAAAAATAGAATGACAAATTCAATGATTATTGAACCAAATTTCGCGACAAGGAAAATATAATTGGACACGATAAAATAGCCAGATATTTTCTACAGTGAATAGTTGTTCCCGCGAAAAATATGGCGGTAGTATTAATCATCGAGCGATCAATACTTTGATCCGTTGACTTCGATCTTGAATATGCCCATATTATTTTGTGTAGAAATGTGAGACTGTGAATTAGATATACTATACCCATACATGTATGGTATACCCTGATTGTAAGTTGAAAATCGTTTGGACTAGGGAGGATAAAACCGCCCGCACGCGCGAGTATAAAATCGCCGAATAGACAATGTACCGGCTAGTGGTGCGTTCGAGTGCGTTTGATACGGGGTGAAAATGGGGGGGAATTATAAATGGGGGAACAGGAGTGAGGGAGAAAACTAAATAATCGATATAACAGCCAGGCAAAGAGAAGGGAAGTAAAGGAAGTACCTATGTTCGTTGACTCCTGTTCAAGGCACTGGCGTAGCCCATCATTACCAAAAAGAAAAAAAAAAGGGGTCTCTGGTATCCTTTCGTCGATTTTTTAATTCACCTTCCAGAAAACTTAAACTTGATAAAAATGCTTCAAACGATTATAGTCAACGACATCGAAAAACTAGATCGTAATCTTCGAGCGATTATCCAAGCAAAACGATCGTTTCAAAAATCGGAAACATATATACGTATACAGGTGATAAGTTTTATGGAAATTTTTGTCAAAAGGTGTGTAAGAATAAGGTAGAAATTGCATTGAGCCAATGAAGTGCATAAAGTGATGCAGTATAGCAGCTGAAGAGGCGAGTCGTAGCAGACTACGACAATGTGTCGTGGCACGAGCCTGATGGAGGGTTGGGGTCACGGCGTTGAAGGTATTACCTACTAGTATATGGTACCCGGGGTATATCCTATATATTATATACACGGTATAGGGGTGGCGTGTATTGAACTGTGCCAGGTGGTTCAGAGCCAGTCGCCCTTCTTATGTTGGTTCGCACAGCATACATCCATACATATATATATATACTCTACGTACGTGTACACTGTACACACAAGTGCGGCATGCTTCTCGTACATACGTGGGTACTCGCCACGTACTGTGACATGTGCGATGCCCCAATGCAGGTTTTAGCTTATCAAAAATGGAGAGATGAACTAGACGCGAATAATATAACCGAATTTTATAATCAATCAGCGTTCATATCAGTTTGAAGTTAGACCGGATTATATCGTCTCTCGTATCTTTTCACGAATTGAAAGAGAAGATCATCAAACGTCGAACCCGGAGAATTGGTTTTCCTGTCATCGTAAAGAATTCTTGACCCTACCGTTAGATTTTCAAATACAAAATCTATCAATTGATTGAAAAATGTTGGGATCATTCTTCCGCAGTTCATTTCCGTGTGAAGTTTTATTGATTGGGTATACGCGTGGCACGTGGGTGAAAGAAATAAGGTATTCTAACCGAACCTCGAGCCAACTTAACCCTAAGCGTAAAACCTATATGGGCGAGTTATCGATTGGTAGGTAAGCAGTCCTCAACGGACTACGGGTTGCCGTTACGAAGTGCATCCAGCACGTCTGCACCCACCCTGTGCAGACTACCTAATGACCCCACAAGGCACGCGTCATAGTGATACGTGACACGCGACGTTGTTCACGAGTTAATCAGGCAATTATTAGCTACCCCTTTTATTTCTATTTCTATTTTATTTTATTTTTTTTCAATTTATTTTATCGATTTGAATCACGATTTTATCAACGATCATCGTAGACGTAGCCTTAATTTTTCTGCGTATAAAAGAAGCGATAACTTCTTGAAAATCTGGCGGGATTTTCACACCCCGATTAACGACGAAGTCTCGAAAAATCAAACGTTCTTTTCTTTCAAGCTTCATGAGAGGTTGTCGACCTCGATCTAACCGAAGATGAAGTCTAGAGTCGTTGTTCGTACTTGCACATAGAAATTTGAACGTTTCATTGACCCGAGTTGCGATTCGAGTAGTTTGGTACACGATCCTACAGCGCGACGTCATACGGATTAAGAGAAAGAAGTACTTCGCTTCGACATAGAGCTCCACGTACCGCATCGCTAATTCTAATCTTTATACAGGAAAGTTAGACGCCATGGCACATATGCTAACATATGTTGCTTGCTCGCTTCCTATCGGCACTACGCGGCGGCGCGTGCTCAAGAAATTTTAAAAGGGTCCTGGGGACTAGAAATACGGGGCTAAGGACCTGGGGAGAGCCTACCGGTCAATGCCAGGGGCTGTTCGGGGGCGGCACGGTTTCCTGGTTACGGATGGTGACTTCACGACTAAAACTATACATATCTGTATACAAGTATCTGGCGTTCTTGTATAAATGTGCATAATTGCTATGTACATGTTATGTACGGTATAGGTGTATAAACGGGAGCGTTGCACCAGGTCGACGATTACAACTAGGACATGGAAAAAAGCAGAGAGAAGATAGAGAAGGAAGTAATATAGGAATGGGCCATGTGTTGAGCTCGCGTTAATTTATACAATTTCTTTACGCGTAGGTATTATGTATGTATGTATTATGTATACGACAGGTTCAAAGGACTATCCAACCGTGAATGAAGACGAGCTGACAGACAAATTTCATTCTGTATTATAGCTCGTAATTAGAAAAGGGAAGGAAGCGATCCGTCAGAATCGAAGAACAAAGAAGGACTTTTCCGTCGTTTCGCAAATTTTGAAAAACTGGTTCCCTGTGCTAATTTTTGGCAGAGAAAAATAAATTAGAAAAAATAAATAAAAATTGTAACTTTTTCGAAACGACAAAAGTTAAATAGGTAAATAGATTAGAACCGTTTGGGAGGAAGAATGTGAAATTTGACTATGAGAGACGATAGTTAGAAAGTCCATTTAAAAATGTGGTAAAACTTGGATACATGCTAGAGGCGGTTGATTCAGCACATGTTTAATTCCATCCTGTACCATTCGTCAGGCCTTAATAAATGAAATTATATTTTATCATATTATAGCTCCCACGTGTAGACGGGATTATCTGTTTGCATAGGGACGGCCACAAGCGAGTTATTAGCCAAGGCTTAATTCCTATTTAACTTTTAGTTCCCGAGTTCCTGCTCCGAAAAATATACTCACGCATATGAATGTATGGGTGTATCTTTCATAGAAGATCGCGGACCCTTGCTATACACACAACGATATTCACCATGTGCAAACTCCCACGTGTGTAACGGTCGGGTTTGTTATCGAAGGTCACTCTTCACGTATGAGAGGGGCTTTCGAAACCCTGATAGGAATGATTCACGCCACGCGCCATAACCCAGAAAACTTACCCGCCTCGACATATGCGGCGGATCCCAGCTAATTTGACCCTTCGACGTTTAGGGGCCGTTACGAATGGTATAACTTCGTCGGGTGTAATTGATTCGGCTTATTCATTTTATTTTTTTCTTTCATTTTTTATCTCATTATTATAACAATCGAATCGGTTAAATTTTCATCCATTTTTGTTTTTATGATTTTGTGAATTTTTTTTGTTTTTACATTTTTACTCATCGAAATTTCAGAAAAGATGCAGGATTCAGAGATGTGAGCGCGGTAGAATGCGGGAAACTTTATGAACTATAATAATAATAAACTTAGGAATGATAGCGATATATATGTAATTACGATAAGAGCAACGCCCACGATTTCAACATTTTATGTTATAATTATAAGAATAATGAGAAAAATAGAAGGAAAAAGGAAAGTAAAGAAAAGAGACGGTTGGGCGTTGTGTAATAAAAACGCTGCACGTTATCACAGAGGAGATATGCATACAAATATACGTATAAATAAAGGCAGGCTGCGTTATGCAAAGATAATTCTTTTTCTTTTTTTTTTACAGGTGAGATACCATATGGTTTCCTGGTATATATAAATCCACTTAGTAACAGGATTACAGGGTACAGGGAGCTGCGTGGGGTTGTTATATTTATTCGCTAATCAGTGGCAAAAAATCATACGCGAAAAGAAAAGAAAATATATATATAAAAAAAAAAATGACATGATATATTCGATTGATTTAATTTTCTGAAAAAAAAGTTATTACATAAAATGGAGAAAAACCGTCAGGTTATTTATCGCCTTTTATATTAATTGGTAATTAACAAGAATCGAAACTGTAAGGGGTAAAAAAAAAAGTTTGTATAAATCAGTCAATTGACAAAATAAAAAAATAATTTCTGGATTAATTATAATTAACAAAAAAATTGTATGGAATAAACGAATTTCTATCTATCTACGATACGAATTAGCGTAATGTCCCATATGGCGTTGCATTCGCTTCGGCATGTGAATCCAACAGTTAAATGTTAGGTGTTCACCAAACCAAGACTATCTACCTGTTATACTATTTTAAATTATTCTAATATAATACAGAGGCTTGGAACAATATGTCGAGGTTGGTGCAGGCTAAGGCACTTGCTACTTTGTGGAATTATAGCCAACGTTACTTTATACCAAGATATACGTAGCTATAGATACGTTCCCGAACTAGAAAATAATCGATCAGGTAGGTAATATCTGTCCGAAATATGATCCGTCAATGTCGTAATAAACAAAATGTTCAATCAATCGATCAACGACGAAAAAAAAAGAAGGAAAAACAAAAAAAACGAGCTAGTTTGCGATTAATTAAAACCGTTCGAGCGATACTGGGTAAATAATTAATCGACGAGGCATGAAGGTATAATAACTGAGTAATTTATACATATAAGGAAAAGGTTTCCTGCGAAGGCTTCCGGCAAGGGATCGAAGGGACTCGGGTCTTCCCGAAGACGAGGCACAGAGTTGAGGAAATTTATTTAATCGTCAGAACCTAACGCGATTCATTCTCAAAGCAGATTGCAAGGTGGGCGCTGCAGAAATCCTTTTCGGATATATCCGTTAAGGTATAAATTTGAAATAAAATTAGGGGTTGGATCCTGGTTGCCGTTGGGTTACGAGATGTCCTAGGGGACGTTTATACCCGCCGTTATAAAATCAAGATATCTTATATAGGTTCAGCACGAGATATATGCTATTCGATCCTACAGGTATACGCTGAAATATACGTGAATCGTTTTCGCCTCTACACGAAACGTAACGGCCTCAAATACGACTTGATGCAATTAATTCTGGCGATTTTCAACCCCTTCTTTCGTTCAGAATACAAAATTTACCTGAAAAAAAAATGTTATATCAAATTTTCGAATTTTTCGCGGAGAAACCTGAAACTTGCGAGGTGAAATTTAACGCATAATTCTTAGTGTAGTGAGACGCGGAAGCCATGGTGCTGTGACAAACGGTGAAGAATCCTTTTAAAGTGTATTCGGTTCTAGCTAAACGAAGAGCAGATGATTCTCGCACTTTTACGGTCCCTTAAGACATGCAAATGTCACAAGGAACAGACAGTGGTTAGCCTGTTCGAAAGCAATGTTACCTGTAAAGGCAGACACCAGTGTGCGCGTGCACCGGTTTCAGCGGTTTTATATACTCTTCCGATGATCCTCTTCTCCAGTAGTTTGATCCTTTGGCACGTGGAGTACCTCCCACAGGAAGACGACATCCTGCACCTTGTGCCCTGGCAGCTCGTGTCCTTTGCCCTTCTTCGTTATAGTGTATAAATAAATTACCATACGTCGCGGTATAATCGGTTCGCTATTCCGCTTTTAGTACAACATCTTATGCATCTAAATGCGTTTAAAACTGTAATCCAATACCTAGTTATGTTCAAGACGCAGCGGGCGCCTACGCGAGTGTAGAGTGTACACAATTATACTTTGATCTACTAGAAACTTGGAGAAAAATATTCTCGATTCCAAGACATTTTCGATATAGCAGGAGGTCGAGTAAAAAGGGCCTTCATGATCGGTTATCGAATAAGACCAGATAGCTGCAGAACTGTTTCTATATACTTGAAAAAATCGGTCCATATACGTTCAGATTTCGCTCCGGAAATCAGTCTTTGATTTCTTGATTTCACTAGCTAGTTACTGTGAGGTATAGCCGTCCGTTTCTAGAAGCCAGTACTTATTATTTCTATTATTCCTTACCGACGGAGGTTTGGACCGTAATTTTCACTAGCAACGGGCACAATGGTGACACCTTGTCGCCATTGTCGACTAAGAGTTGCACACATGCGTCCATACGCGATATTGGGGAATATATACGTACACATATGTACCAACTGCGTGTCTACACGCATCTATGTATGTATGTATTTATTTATTTATGTGTGGACGTATATAGAGCCAAACTCGTGCTCCCCCGAGAACGGTGTCAGGGTAAAACGCAGCTAGAGGGTTGCGCTTCGGGACCCAAGGGACCCCGGGGATCTGGGGAACCTGGGGGACCGAACCAAGGCGCAGCCGGCACGTGCCCAACGAATTTTTCACCCAACGGATATCCGAGGTACCACGAGACGCGACAGAAGGGTCCTCGACGAAGGAGAAGAGGAACTTGATTTTTATAATATCTTCGAGAATTTATTATCGCCTCTTCTCATATTCTGGCAACGCACGGCATAATCTTGACGCGTCGTCGTATGCAAGACTAACATTAGTCTCCCACGACTTTGTAAACTACATCATCTAGATAGAATAAGTTGTACCTAATGACGATAATTGAAGGAAAAATTGATTCAACAGTGGAACGGAAATGTTCGCATTTTTGCGGCGAAAACAGGTGCTAGTATTATTTAAACTCTAACTACGAAGTTCTTGTCGATCGAATTCCGGAATATGAGTCGAGGGCATAATTTAGGAATTTGAAATCGTAGATTAGACTCAAAATTGCGAGAAAATACGAAGACGTGGCTTCTGTTTCGCGGCGTTTGTCATTGGTGGTAAAGTCTCACGCAGTAGAGTGAAATGAATGCGTTTGCACGAAGAAGAAACAGAAGAGAAGCAACTGTATAGTTAAGAATGGTCGTAATAATCGTTATTATCATCATCGTCGTACTTTATTGCATTCGCGAGTTTACGAGTTACGACGTTGCAGGTTTTAACTCGAGGCGGTTAATTGCAACACGGGAGGAAAGTAAGAAGTTTGAACTCTCATTCTCGTTCGCTTCTGTAAGATATAAGTCGCGTGTCTGTACAGCCTCCGGGTAGAATACGAGGACTGAAAATTTTCGCCGCGTATAATATCAGAATGCATGTAACTATAATCGTGCGAATATTTTCCCTTAAAATACAAAACTTTGTAAATAATTTTCAACTCAATTTTTCTTCACAGAAATCCGAGCCGTAAATCAATGCGATTTTTTCCTGATCATTTTATCACGTTCTGAAGTTCGGCGGTTGAAAGCCTTAAACAAACGAGAATTCGCACACGCGGTTAATATTTGACTTTGATATTGATAAAAACTTTCTACGGGTGCAGCGCCGCGGAGGTTTAATAATAATCGTTTACTCGGTATCAGGTTCTCTTCCTTCCCAGGAAACGAGGACCGTGCGAAGCATCGTATATAAACCCATACCTACTTACATCGCGGAACTTTTGCCAACTGGAAAAATGGCTTATCTTACGTCAACAAGAAAGAACCGTTTGGCGGCGTTAGAGATTAGCAAAGTACGACGTTGTTATACACCGTACAGGTTGCACGGTTGCAGAGATTTCGCAACGATCCATCATCTCGAGAATTCGTTCATCTATTCATTCACTCATTCATTTATAGATAAAATTCCTACTCAATTATTCGCTAATGAAGAAAATTGCTGCTAAATTATAACGATATTCCTGCGTGCGGTAATCCAAGCAAAAAAGAGAAAAAAAGAGAAAAAAAAAAGAAAAATTATACCGGCTGTAAAAAAAAGTTGATTACTAATTCGGTCCGCGACCGTTAAAGGTTGCCAAAGTGCATCCTTCGCCTTCGAGAAATGTTGCGCGACTTGCCTTACCGGCCGTACAGGATATGTATGTATGCTGATGAGGCGGCGTGATGGCCAGGTTACCCAAAACCCGTCCTCTCTTCCCCATCAGTCCTTTCAGCTTTTAGATAGTTAGGTTTGGGTACTTGAAGGATCCTGTGCGCACGGGACATTTAAATTTTAAATCCCGATCGAAAAACCATTCCTCCAATTCTAAAGCCTGTACCTATACCCATATTAGGTATACATAATATCTCGGTCTTTGTGCCCTTTAAGTGTCTAAGTTTCTATGCATTTTCTTCCTCGTATATAGTTTAGTTGAGTTTTTTTTTTTTTTTTTGTATTCCTTCTTTTTTTCGTAAGAATTCATCATCGCCCTAAAATTATACGTTCGTACAATAATTCCTTTTTTATCATATTCCGAATTCCTGTTTTTCTTTGATACTCTTCGAATTAGCTCCGATTTTTCACAAGTCACAGAAAACGATCGACACCCGTATAGATAATATACGGGCTAGATATCGAGAAAGAAGTGAGGAAAAAGTAGTGACCGATGTCCCTGCAGGGGGTATAAAACGTGGACTATACAATTCAATGCTAGCTCTCTCCCATATGTAAAAACTAGTAGCTATATATACCTAGTATAAACGGTACTCCACGAAACCCCTTTACTCTTGGCCCGTGGTCAGCACGTACGGATAGACACGCGTCTATTTTAGCGATCATTCAAAAGTCGCTTATAAATAATTATAAGTCTCGTGTCCGCAGATGCTACGCGGGGGGTAAGTATACAAAAGTAGTAAGACAGCCAACACCGGTTCTCGCGGTGTTGGTTTTCTCTTCTCTTAACAAATCTGTACACGCCACACGTATACACATATGTCTATTTTCCATATCTCTTTAAGCTGCAAGGATCTAGAAAACTATAGGTATATAGCTGACGCGTATAACATACCTAGAATCCAGCTCATGTAATGTGTAAGGTATATGAGCCATATGAGAGAATCGACGATATAATCACACGGTTTAAATTGGTTTTAGTATGTATATGTATATATGTATGGGTAGAGCTGGGTACAATTAGGGGCGCGAGAGTGAACTTGACGTGGCAAAGGAGCCATTCGGAGCATTCGTTGACGTAGCAACGAGACGTTTTGTTCTTCATCTTGTATATAGCAGCACCTTTTTAGCTTGTGAAAAAAATAAAAATAAAAATAAAAGAAAAAAATTGAAGAAAAAAAGAAAAAAAAAAATCGATCTCTTGCATAAGAATGGGTCGGAAGTGAGTCTTGAGTTCTGAGTCATGAGTCGTGGGCATTGTTTTTATACATAGAGAAACGCAGTGGAACAAGAACGCGGGGAGTATAAGTCTCTTTTATTTTAAACCTAATGACGATTGCGGGGACAAGATGATATTGAACGAAAATTCGGGCATATACCTACGCGTACGTGTACAATAGGCGAAGTGCAGCTTGTCGAAAACCTTCTTTTCTCTTCTTTTTTTTTCTCTTATACGTTAAGTAATGAAAAATATGAATTTACGTGAAAAATTCGACCGAAGAGAAACAGCTATAAAACGTTTATATATAGTTTTAGCAAATCTTAAGAGAGAGAGAAAAAAAGGCAAAAAAAATCATGGAAATTAGGACAACCGCCACTCGCCGTCGTGAAACGAAATAAATGATCAGAAAATGAAGAGAGAGAAAAAAAAGAAAAAAAAAAAACAGGTGGATTTGTTTTCAACTGACTCGCCCGCGTATATAACAAAACTGCATTTCCACCTTGCGTAATCGTTCAGTGGTGGCTGAATTTTCCGTTGGACATAAGTGTGGCACGAGCGAACGTCTAACTCGCCGGGGCGAAACCCTGGTGCAACCCCCTCTCTCTCTCTTTCAATGGGGAAATAAAGGGGGCCTTTAAACCTTACGTATATACGTAGAAACGCGTATATATATGCTCCGGTATTTCCACGTTTGTATTTGTAAATATACGTATACTGTTAAACATCGTAGGTATTCTTGCTTGTAGTATGTTTGTGTAGTATATAGAGAAACGGTCAGTCAATGTGTGAGGGTAAAAACGCGTTGGCCTGCGGCCGAGTGAGCGCAACGTACTATGGGGGCAGCGAACAAGAACGGGGCGACATGTGGCCTTCTGTCCTAACGTCATCCCAAATAAGTCGTTACCCCGCGTTAACTTCGGCCTTTTGCTTCGTTCGAAGAAATTAAAAAACGAAAAATAAAAAAAATAAAAAAAATACCAAAAATAACAACAAAAACGAAAAAGACAATAAAATGACAATAAAAATTTGTTTTGAAAATTGATCAAAAATAATCGAAGATTCTATATACAGCTGACGATCAGCACGTAAGAAAAGAAAAAAAAAATCAAATCTTTACAAACTTCTCTTGTTATAATAATGAGGATCAGATTTTATCGCCTTGTTTAGAGTATAGTTAATGTATGTGGAACCTCGTATGTATTATGAAATATTGTGTGGTCTAGAGTCTAGAGTAAAGATTTCATTATAGTACTTACACATGTGGCTAGTGAGGTGATAGAAGTGTTGCCACGAATTTTTACGGCCGTTATTATACAGGCTCGATGTATAGAGTTAAAAAATATTATTTGTTATAGGTTTCTTTAAATCGGTTAGTATATAAATCAACATTTGTTTTGATAGGATTATACGAGAGACCAACGGTCGACCAACTGACGTTGTACACCGTGAACTGATTTCTATCAAAAGAAGAAAAAGACAAAAAAAAAAGAAAATGAAGTTTTTTTCTTCCGATTTTATAATAAATTCAAAAAAAAAAAAAAAACAGAAACAAAAAATAAAGGTAACAGACTGTCTTTTTTCTCTTCGATCCTTTTTTTTTTTTGTCAAAAACTAGAAGCTTCTCTTACAACCATTTTGGGATAGACTATAAAGCAGCAAATGCGGGGTCCTAGGAGCCTCGGTGTAGGGTGGGACGGGCCCGGCTAGGACCTTTAAACTTTAAATACCCTCGTCCCTTTAAATTTCGCAAGAAGAAAGACGGTCGGAAAAGAGATAGCGAATTATATAGAAAAGCAACTCTACATAAGGGGACGGAGACAAGGAGCACGTGGAAAACGGACTAACCGAGGGTTAAAAAACCCGTGCCAAAAATTAATCAAGTCGGGTAAGAATATTTCTTTCGCGAAATTCCGCAGACTAAAACCTTTTTTTCTTTTTTCTTTCTTTTTTTGTAAATCTGTACGAATTGAATGAAATTTAGTAGCTATATCATACGATTATAAATATTAACGGAACTTTACTGCTCGAAAGTAAAATCACGTATAATTATAGAGTAATAAAACACGACGAATAATAATTAATTAATTATTTTATCAATTGGCAATTATATAGATTTTATCCGTTTGTTTGCCCATCCATATATCAAATAGCCTTACGTAATTAAAATATCAAACCTTGACAAAATTTCGTCATTTTAATCGATGATTAATCTTCTCAGCATTACCTAATCATCTCGCCCCGTTCAATCTCCAAAATTAACCCCTCTGCACTCTCATTATTATTATCATCATCATTGCATATATAATCGACTTAAAGATTCGCAAATTGGTAAAGAGATTTCGCTAAAGAACAGCTGATTTCGTACCTAACGGTCTTACGGGGGTAGGTCAGTGCCCCAGGA
The DNA here is from genome assembly GCA_944452935.1 of Rhogogaster chlorosoma. Taxonomy (NCBI): domain Eukaryota; kingdom Metazoa; phylum Arthropoda; class Insecta; order Hymenoptera; family Tenthredinidae; genus Rhogogaster; species Rhogogaster chlorosoma. The sequence goes on from OX101797.1 coordinate 30,301,489, forward strand.
GGCCCTCACCCCCGGGGAAGCCCAGGGAAGCCCGAGCCCGAGCCCGAGCCGGGCTGCAGCAGGGAAAGAGTAAAAAAGGTGGCGGGGCGCACCTTGGCAAAACGGGGCGCCAAGCTGAGCCCCGGAGACCGCCGTGTCCCAGGTAGATGTTATACATCGACATCCACGCATCTGTACGTGTATGCATAGGTATACACTTTCCACGTGCATGGGGTGTATACGTGTATAGAAAACACGGGCACTCCGCTACTTCTAGGTGTATATGAAGGCAGGTGAGCACCTGGCCGAGTTGGGGCACGAGGAACTACTTGTTTCCCTAAATCCCGAGGGGTTCTCAACCAGGGTGAAGAAATTTGAATGAAAAAAAGGAATCTTTGAAACCCGGAGCGGCACGATCTCGAGATAGGGGAAAAAAGAGTGGAGACCGATTAGATGGCATTTGTTAAGAGCGACGCGGCGACCCTTCCAGTATATAAAACGGTTTGAAGAACTCCTGAGATTAATTCGCGGGCTATTAGTTTAACTAACCGAAAACACGATTTGCTTTTGTCTTATTAACTACGCCGCGTTAGTTTCGAACCTTTTTACTTATAAATAGGGGAGCCTGTGCCTCGTGAATTCGGTATTCAAATTAGTCCGAATTAGCATATATTACAACGGTATGATATTCGGACTTGAGCTTGAAGAAACCTTTCCTTATCGTTTGATACTCTCGTGTATATATCCCGATCAAATAATCGTCTGTTCAATTAGAAATATTCTCATTCTCTCCTAATTCAACTCAACGGTTATCGAAAATAATTATTCTTACGCAGTTTGTTTGAGAACTACTGTCCCTTCAAGACGAGGTATAGCCCGTGGAGGGCCACAGCAGACTTTCCTCCCTCCCATTCGGCCCCTCTTCAAGGACGGGGAATCCCTCTCGCCTCATCCCATTCCCATACCGTCTCCTACAGTTCGTCTTTACGTCTGTCCGTCTACCCTTGTACGTTCGTGTCTGGACTCGCGAGGATGTGTATGTAGCCGCGCGCTAGCGTTGTAAGACATTAGTCTGTGTGGGTAATGGGCCAATGGACCCTTGCACCACGTGTCGTGACTTTATTGTCACAATAAACTGAACGAAAATGTCAAACTTAGGTATTTTTCGCGTTAACCCTTTTAAGTGCGAAAAATTTCGTTCGCCATATTTCTAAAAAAAACAAATTTATCGAATAATTTTGACGATCTTTGTTCGTAGAAAGTGAATAAATAAAATAAAAAATGGTAAATCAATTTAGCATCTTTTTGTTTTTTAATCAATACATTCGATTTTACCAAAATTAATGAAAAGAAAGAAAATAATCCGGGAATTTATTAATATTCACGCGTTTTCATAAGAGTTCGAAAATCATTATGCATATGATCTAAGAATGAGCTGTAGTTTGATAGAATATGATATTACATAGTATGCCGTGATATGTAATACGCAACAAGACTTAATGGTTCGCCAAATGATTGACAATATCAGAGCGACAAATGTGTTGCATATCTTTCATTTGATCCCTCGCGTCGATGGCAATAAATGACAAGTTCATAGTAAATTAGCGATGACATAATATTGATTAGCAGAAAGGTTTTAAAGTCTCGTCCAAGCATCGAGAGAGCGAGGGAGAGAGAAGACACAGAAATAATATGTTGAAACAAAAAAAATCATTGACTATAATTATGTTAGATTAAAAATATTATATAATTTGCTCCTTTTCTGTTTATACGTTGTAAGTAATTATTCATAATTCGACTTACCCAGCTTCTGCGATAACTCGTCGATTACATCGTTGGCTAGATTTGATTCACGACGATTTGTAGTACGTTTCGGTGTATCACCGTTGGAGAGTGTCGATTTATCCAGAGCGATAGCGATCCTTGTCATTGGGGAAGCTTCGACGTCGTCTGCGGCAGCCGTTATTTTAATATCTCTTCGTATATTTTCATTGTCCTCAATTGGCGAAAGAACGATGTTTCGTTTCCAACGTGACATAATCGCGCTTGATTTGATTCGATGTGTTAGTTTATTATTATTCTTTTTATTTTATTCTTTTTTTATTCTATTTTTTTAAATAGTATCGTTGTATTGTTGGAGATTCTCAAATTTGATTCAATTTAAAAAACGCCCGGATTAATTTCCAGTCTATCTTAATCTTTCTCAATCGTTAGAATATAATTTACGACGTTAGTACGGTTAGAATGACCAGCTGTAACAAGAAAAAAACAAGACATGAAAATAAAAAATAAAAATAAAAAGCGAAAATTTAGAAACCGATAATACCTAGTTGAGCGATAATGATTTTTCGACTTCGAAGAACCATGTAGAAAAGTTAAGAAACCAGTTCACTTTGAACGGAAATAAAATTGGCTTATCACTCCATAAAGAGAGAGAGAGAGAGAGCGAGAGATTAGAAAACGTTTACAACAAGCGTCTGTATAACGGCAGCTGTTTCCCTAACCTAACTTCCGTTTCCGTCTTTAGGATTTATGTAATAATAAAACGAAATACAACTAGAATGAAATTATTGAAAACATTTGTACGAAGATCCCGGGATTTTACGTACATTTATACCAATCAGAGTTTGATTCTCTGCAAAGATTTATATAGAAGGAAAAAGAAAAGATTACCTTTTATATACGTACGACAAATCGTACATACGAGATATTGATTTATTGCATGTATTTAGGATTATAATAACGCGATTTTAGAACACTATTAGAAAATCAGTTTGAAGAAATAAAATAAAAAATAGTGAAAAGATTTAGGAAATTTTTACACTCGGTAATTATACTCCGATAATTTATATTCACTACACTGCATAGCCCGAGTCTATTGGAGGCCCATTTATGAAATATTATCGAATTTCGTCTCCTACTCAGAGTCGAGTTGATAAATAATTGAAAAATAGAAAATAAAGAAGTTAACCTCACTTACGGGGTCCGTGATATTCATGTTTATAGAACGCCGATAAACACAACGGTACCGTCGCAGATACCAGAAAAAAGCAGCGTGAAAAGAGTCGGAAAAAAGAACGTCCAACGTTTTTCTTATGAATGAATAATATCAAGTCTCGAGCTACGTTATTCGCGGAAATCGTACAGTCGAAGTAAAAAAAGATACTGAACAAGATTACGGGTAGAAAGATCGTGCAGAGAACGAGATGCGACGAATCGCGAGTCGCCCTAACCCTATTCCCATCAAACGAACCCAAATATAATAAAGTAAATGTCGAGGGAGCTCGGCCAAGGTATACAAGAACCGGAAAATGTATTCTAACCAATAATCTCTCACCTATGATAAAATCCCAGGATAATATACACCACGTTATATTACATTAGTTATATTATGATACAATGAATATGACCATTATGTTGTTGATATTGATTATTATTGTGAATATGACAATGATAATGATGATGGTGGTGAAAATGATGATGATTTAACGGACTAAGCTAGCCTCAGCACGAGCCAAACCGCATGGCTGTACGATCGGAACTAAACTGATGATTTGAATGTTGCGAAGATAAACGATAAACAAGAGGGCCTCTAGGCTCGGGCAGAGCACGCGGGTCCACCAACCGCCAACGTATCCTACATACCGAGTTTAGTTGGTCCATGGGAATTTAGCAAGGAAGGGACTCATCGTCGACGGTACGGGGTGGTGGGCCTTGTTAGTTATAACGAGAAATCGCGCGGGCGTCCGAGTCGGGATATCCCCGCCAGGCCGCCACGGTAGGCAGAGTCGTAGTCGCGTGGGGGGGTTTTGACACGAGTGACACAGAGCAGCGTTTTTCTCTTTCTTTCTTTCTCGCGAGAGACGAGACGCTCTTTAAACTTTCAACGGTCGTTTGGGTAGCGACAAGTTGATTACGAGAGGCTTGCGACTGCGACGCCGGCTTGACCTGTCGAGTCGTTTTGTTTATTAACAACTTTATACACGCGTAATGAATGAATACCTACCGCGAATTACTGAAGGTTTCTTTTTTTCTTTTATCTATAGCATAAAACCGGTAGAAAATTACTACTGGGAATGATTTACGTACATATACACATCTTTAGCGAGGGGGCTGCTTTCGAATTCGGCAAATGAAAAATAAAGAAAAATAACATTTTCTCGGACTTCAGTTTATTCATTTTAGTTTAGAAATAAGAAGAGGTCGACTTTGTGAGACTTTGTGCAAATGAATTTCAACTAACACGCGACGGTCAGACGCGACTTATTAGATTCAAGTCTCACACCAGTGCCAGCTGATTGTTGAATGCATGTAATAATTGCTGACAGTAAGACGCCAACTTGACTTAACCGTCGATGTTACGTCATCGAATTAATAAACGCTTGTTAGAAGAATGAATTTATAACGACAGAAACAATAAATGTACATTTCATATATACCGCATATGAATTTTCAAGCTGTGTAGTACTTGTTTTCTGTCTTTCAATGCACGAACCACTCATTTATGAGAGGTATAATCTTTGTCATAAGAAAAAAAGAAAGAAAAACAAAACTATGTTAAAACTAACTCGAAAAAATCAATTCTGGAAGGATTTTCGTTTTCGGATAGATTATTTCTCAATTCTTTTTATCTTTCGAGAATATGAGAATCGAGTAATTTAGATTTACAAAATGACAAAAGTTATCATTGCGTGAAAACGAGATCGTTGTAGTATTTTTTTTAACAGGAACTTTATTTTTTTTAACAATAGGCCTGAAACCCCAAAGTTCGAAATCTTCAAATCCCCGCGAAAATAAATTAAATACAGTCTCTCTCTAGCGGCGATCGTCTATACTCAGTTCACACGACAAACAGATGTTTACTCAGCTGATGAAGTTTTAGGTCGGTAAGACGTGTAAAATTTAAATATACGCAATATTTATATATTTTTTTGATAATAATGTTAAAGTCTTCCCGAAATGCATATAATTGCATATATCATTTATTGCAGTCTATTTTTCTACTCAATTTTGCCTATGGGTGATTTGGTTTATTGTTGAATTGTTGAATGAAAAAATCTCACATTATCACCCCGCGGCTTAATAACAAGTTCTTGAATAATAATCACGGAGTAAAATGATAGTGTAATCTAGGTACATGCCTTTAAGGTTAAAAGTTCCATTGCATAATCTTGCATAATCGCGGTGATGAAAGATTTGTTTCGCGCGTGTAACGATTTTGATATTTGTCGAAATACATCGCAGAACATACGGTTCGTTGTTATTACATCACTTACAAATAGCCCGAGTTACGATACCTAGATTATGATAGAATAATAGAGCTAGCCAAAAGCACACGATTTTAATTATTTATTTCGCTCAGCCCTCTTAAATAAACATGAAATATTACGGAATTACAAACTCTACTAACCTGCAAGAGCCCGTCAAAGGAGGATACAGTTCTAATCACAACAAATCATCAAAGCTAGAATCAGGATCGATAGAGCCACAGACATATCAAGGATATTTAAGATCAAAACAAAACTTGGCGCACTTTTCAAACACAAACCCCCAGGCTGGTATCAAGCCGCGTCTTCATCCGACTGACTTGCCGTTCCCGCGTCAGATTGATCACGTGACCGCCGTGAGCCAATAATCATCGCCGCAATGCAAATGCAAAGACAGCTTAGCCGTCGTCTAACTATATTTAGCGACAGGTATTCTCCTCTGTTTAAAATTTATACAATTCTTCTTACAGGTTAGGGTCTCCGCAGGTCAGGGTTAGATCCAAGTAACAGGTGAATATTTTGATCGACGTGACTGTCTCAAATTACTATTTATAAGCTCCTAAACGTCGGTGACTGATTACGTTGTAATAAAGCCGAATTATCGTGAGACAATTAATATCGAACGCGCCATCTTGACAATATTATCATACGACGTGTACAACGGCAAGTATCCGGGCTCTGTGTTCTGTATTTAAGTGTTTTCTGATCCAAAGGTGGCAATAATTACGACCGATCATGTCGAAAGTGTTATTTAGAGGAAGTAAATATAAAATATTATAAAATCGGTACTGAATAGGAATGAAAATCAATAAATTACCTACCGAATTATACGATTGCGCAATTAATCATTATCTGCATAGTTACGGAGCCGGCGTAACCGGCTTATCGATCAAGGTCTTATCTGAATTATACATAGTGCGTCTAAGCAGCGCTTTTTTTATTACAATTTCGCGATACTACATCGTCTGTATATATACCAGCGATCTCGTTTAATTCATACGTTATTTTAGCCTCGTTACTCGCTAAGAGAACCTTCAGCTATACTCCCAGAGTCTTATCCTCGACGATGACCGAATTATTCAAAAAACACGGTGTTGTGCCGGACGTAGTCGACAAACAGCCGGCTGCAATTGCCAAGGTATCGTACCCTGGGAATTTGGTTGTTGAAACTGGCAAGGAATTGACGCCGACACAAGTCAAGGAAGAACCAACTGTCGAATGGAATGCTGATTCTTCTGCTTTCTATACTCTCTGCATGACCGGTAATTATCTTCATTGGAATTTTCAAGAATTTCAAATTTTATCTCAACAATATTATACTCGTTTAACTTAAACATTTATTCGTGTAAAAATCGACATATTTTAGCTTGTATTTCAATATCTGTGAAGAATTGTCTATGTGTTTGTTCCCCCCGTTATCAGAAATGGTTATTCAATTTTTTTTTAGTTATAAGTGATTTTTATATATTTTGACTCCACTTTTCGTCAAATTTTTTCGAATTCTGTGTTTTTTAATGCTTGATATTCATTCTCCTGAATTTTACTTGAACCCACTATTCACGACGGAAAGATCAAGGGCTCAGAGGATGCGGGAAGATTCCAGAATGCAATAAATCCTATGAATATTAACTGTAATTTAGGATATCGGATCATACTTTGTTCCTTACAATTTTTTAGTGCACACAACTTGAGGCAGAAAAGATTATTTTGATACCCGATGAGAGTGCAGTACCCAGAAAAGCTGCGAAATGATGTTCAGTTAGTTTTAAAGCATTCATTTATTCCAAGAATCATGAATTTCACGCAAATTTATACAAATCTATAAATCCACGACGTGTCTTAAATAGAAAAACGCAGTTCCTCAGGTTGAAAAGACACGACGAATTCTTTCAACTATGTCATACATCCGCAATTACCTGTTTAAATCATTGTTCAAACGAAATTGATTTTGTTTTCAATTTATTTCCATCCCAAGGTGTTTGTGAATAATTTTTTTTCCCCCGAATTCATGTCATTTAATTCTTATAACTCAATCTCTTCTTTTATCTTTACAATTAACCTTGTGAAAAGAAGATTTCAAGGCCCTAAGAAATAAGATGACTGAAGTAGGCTTGAAATTATGCAATCTGAGCTCTGTAGATATCCCAAAGAAGTAGCTGGCTGCTGTGACGGCAGTCCAACTTGGATGATTCAATATCGTGCAATAGTATGAATTTTATTCACAGATCCGGATGCACCGAGTCGTAAGACTCCGACTTACAGAGAGTGGCACCATTGGCTGGTGGGAAACATTCCTGGCAGTGATGTCTCCAAGGGAGAAGTTCTTACCGAGTTTGTTGGCTCCGGTCCCCCAAAGGATACAGGACTTCACCGTTACGTTTTCTTGATCTACAAACAAGCTGGTAAAATCAAGTTCGACGAACCACGATTGACCAATAGGAGTGGAGAAGGCAGGGGAGTCTTTTCCATTAGGAAATTTGCAGCTAAATATAAACTGGGAGATCCCGTTGCTGGAAATCTGTACCAAGCCCAATTCGATGATTACGTGCCTCTGCTGTACAAACAGCTTGGATTGTAATTTCAATCTCTTGTTTTTTTATTTCTATCATTTTCTCTGGTTTATTTCAGATATATGATAATTATAACGATGATGCAATATTGTATGGTACTGGTGGCTGAAGAAACATGGTTATATATAAGCTAAATCCAATATTTGGAGATTTATTATAAATAAACGTTTCTATGCATATTATTTATTCCTTGTTAATTCAGCCATATCAATCCCCGCAGCTTCTTAAGATTACTTATTTCTTTCGTTAGATGTAATTTCTTATATCGTATTGGCTCTTCTTTTTCTTATCTATGCAGCGTCGCTTTATCAGGTAATTTGTATTTGAATCTTGCATAATGGGTCAAAATGGTAAGTCAGATTCTACATGCAATATTCCGTTCTTCTTATCATCAACGTATTTTGGCAAAGTTCTTTTATCTTATTCCGTCTTATCACGAGTCTGCAGATAATTTTCTACCTCGGATTATATAACTTTCAGATATTCTTATATCTCCTGTGTAATATGATGTATAATATAAAAAATGTGCCAACGTAATCAAAAATTTTGCTAATACTGGAAATTACATAACAGATAGCAGTTCGCCGATCGCTAATTATAATTAAATGATGATTATAATGGGAATTGCATCATTGATGGATTTTGAATGGTAATAGGCTACTCTTCATACACTAGTCTGTAGTGCGTTGCCTATTCACCATGCAGCAGGCGTTTTTTCTCGATATTTAGATTTGAAAAACTGGTCTTGTAAACAGACGAGATGATCATTTGAATTAAAAGTGATGAAAAAACATATATATATATATATAAATATTTAATAAACAATGCCGTTCAACTTTATCTTGAATTGGATAGTGGTATTATTCACAAAATTCAAACAAGCCTATGGAATGCGTAGAATTTGAGTAAACAAGTAATTGTAAAGTGGGGAGGAGATTAGATGAATAAAGGGAGTCGCAGGAAGGATCGGGACGATACTTAGAATCAGAAAACTCAATAACGACCTAGCGTGAGAAGATAAACTTATACGAAAAAAAAAAAGAAAAACTTATGCTGTGTAAGTATTTAGTTATCGAAAACAATTAATTGACTCCAACAAGTAATACTCCAAAGTTGGAATCAATGAAATCTCTCATCACAGTGAACATCAACGGGTTAACACTTCGAGGTCGCAATTAATGGTTGTTATATCATATGAATATCCAATCATATTTTGGTTTACTCTGAAAAATATCACTACACAATTAACGATGATGAATCAGCAGTTGTGTATTGACTAATCATTATTACAAGGAAAAAAAAAAGTCAACGTGTACAAGTAAACAAAAACCAAGTTATTATATACAAAGAGAGTCAATTCTTATGTCAGTTTACTCAAGTAGCCCATTGATAAGAAGTTAGGAATTGATAAATAGAGGAACAATTTATAAATGATCAAATCAATGGTTCATAAGGAACAAAAAACATTTCTACTAAAGAAAACTAAAGTCTACAATTCCATAATTTATTCACAATACACCGAGGTTTATTTATAATCAATTTATCGACGCTTATGCATCCATCTATAGATATAATAATGATAAGTATAATTGAATTAATGCGACAAATTATTTTTCTTTCATAATCTATTGAAGATTATCAATAATTCATTGTAACCGTATAATTATATACCTACTTGTGCAAATCTTGGATTCGATAAATTTTTCACTCTTGTTTTTTGTTTTCGTATTAGGTATATAGGAAATTAGAATTCCACTCGTTTCTTTCTTCTATCCGATCGAAAGTTTGCGAACCCCTCAGAACTATACTTTGCTTCAGTTTGTGAAACATTTGCAATCGTTAAATTAGGATGAATTATCATGAATTTACCCTCACAAATCGTGTGAATGATATATTTTCTCAGCCTCAAAGCTCACTAATGCTGAAAATTCTTATACTCACGCTAAAGTAGGATGGAACCTCGTTATTGACAATTCTGATCACAATAGGAATCTGGCAGGCTTCTATCTTCGCCCAGTTTTGTTAGGAGAGCCACTTTGAGTCTCACTGTCTTAATATACTTCGGTTTATTCATGGCACGCGGTTTTTTTTTTAATCAGACACGATTTATTTAAACCACATGAATTGTAACAGGAATAGTTTTATATAGATATACTTTTGTTAATACTAAAGTTGTACAGGTACACATATAATAATCGACAAATTGACTGAATTCATGTGCAGCGAATTCGTAATGCTATCACTGCCACTGAACTATTTTTATCAGAAGTTATATTCATTCGCAGAATGCTTTTGACGGTCATTTTTATCCGATAATCCATTTTAGTGATTCCAAACAAGATCAGGTTGAATTATTCGAAAACTTAATAATCATTTCTTCCGTAAATTGATTCCTAATTTTACGTGCATTTGTGTCATCATTACAGCAGGCTGATAGTATCGCATCGGTACATTTCAATTATCAGAGAATTCGAAATTTGCATATATTCTTCGTGTAATCGTAAAATGGTGCAATTATAGGAGAGGAAAAAAATGGTCCAGTGCTTCGCTACAGTGTCGTTACAATGAACTACTGAAATACCCGTAACTGTGTAGATTTTTCTCCGGCCTTCTTCATTCTCCAGCCACAGCTCGTAGCATTGCAAGGTATGAGAAAGTAGCCGACACAGCCTAGAAGAGAGATGTTGAAAAAATCAGCTGGTTTAAAACTTGGTCAATTATATGAACAGCGGAGGTTTATGGTTCCAAGGGTAACGTACAGATGTGAAAAGTTCGAGAGACAGAGCGGGAAATAGACCTCTGATAGCGATGATCATTGGTGACTGCGATCTTTGCCCAATGATTAGCGTATCTTTGAGCATCTCAGGCTTGTCGATCCAAGCAGAATTGTAGACGGATCGGAGTACTTCCTCGCTCTCCATAGACGCAATGCAAATAAATTATCGTCAATTATCATCAACAATCACTAGACGTAGGAAACATGCAGAAAATGAATTCGTGAATTTTTTAGCAATTTAGACTATTTTTTCGCAACGGAATTTAGGGATGATCGGAATCAACAGTAGCTATTCCAACATTTCAGGCCAAATTTGACCGCTCTTTTCGAGACTCCGTTGATCCTTTCCAAAATCATAGCAATCAATTTGTCATTTGAATGACAACCAGCGAAAAATGCAATACCGTGACCATATGGAATACAGCCACATTCATTTACGAATTGTTGTGTGTACTTTGTTTACAATTGATAGGCGAACATGTCTAGGTGATGATTACCATGTCGCTTAAATTGTCTGCGGGCCAAACGAATAAATGGAACAAGGTCCCACAGCCGCAATAGTATATGACATATTCCATTCGTTCCCACCAATCTGAGTTCTGCATTCCAATGGTTGCGTATATTGAACAGTTTAATAAATTCAGTATTATATAACATGTTCAATAATATTGTTCGATAGACAAAAGTAGAGATATGACAAGGCTTGACAATTACACTATCAATGACCACGAAGCCTCCAGTAGAAACACCGCAAAAGGCGAGGCCCATGGCACTTATAGCCATAATACGCGTGGTCTTGGTCAAATTGTCTGTATACCTATAAAAGGGAATTTAGCTAGTTATATAATAAACTTATAATTGACGGTAATTGACACCTCTCTTGCTCGTGCAGATGTCACATCTTGAACAGTGAACAGATAACAATTCATCTTACTCTATCAACCTTTGATGTTTCTGAACACAACGTTTGAGGTCTTCGGAGCTGGTTGCATTTTGAAACTCCGAACACATAACTTCGAACCTGGCTGCAGTAATCCACAGTAGAAAGGTGTAAACGAGGGTATGTATTGTTACGGCATCTGATTGGAGAATGATTAAGCAATGGGAAAAGTAGAGAATTGCCCAGATCCAAAACGGCTCGATTGAAAATGGGTATGCGACATGCACTGGAAGGGGCTGTGTTGATATCGCAGTTACAGTGATAAGCACGACGTCTCCGACAAGGCAGAGGGAAACGATCACCGCAAAATATATCGCACATCTGTCCGCGTAAGGTTGAATTAACTGAATTTCCTTGTCAGTAGCTAGCTTCAGAAACTCCTCCATCTCAGCTAGCAAGCGCTAATTGAAAATTTCCATAATTAAGGTATGCGTTCTCAATGTTCTCATCAATATAATATAAAAACTGATATAAATTAGATGAAAGGCAACAAATTGAATTTATCAATTTCCAAATAGGTGTGTAATATTACATATTTTGATCAATCGTATCAAAAACGGTTGTTTGCAAATGGCGAGCATGACGAGAGAACAATCTGGATATGGATACCTATAGAGGTTCAGAAATTGATATATATCTTGAAATTTCGGTGCATACTAAAGAAAATGAAAATCAAGGAGAAATAAGTATTTTCCACTTATATCTTTTACCTATACTAAAATCTAATGAAATTATTCGCAAATTGAAATGAGAATTGTTTGTCACTACTTCCGTACGTAATTACAATGGCTGGCGCGGGCGACTGATTTCTGTATCTCGCTGAGTGGAAAATGAATAAAATAAATAAACTCAAATCAAGCAACATAATTCTCATCCGAATGGAAGTTTAAATAATATTAAATACCCTCATATCATCCCTAATTGAAAATTACGCGTTCTGTATGAAAGACTCGGTTCGGTAAATCATTCTAAAACATTCGTTTTCTTACACCATTTTAACACCGGTATGATAGCACTGCTGAACCCCAGTGTACATCCATTTCAACCCGGTGTTGAAAATTGCACAGAATTTGAGGATACGTGCTTAGTTTTTTGGGTAAAAGAAAGAGAAAAATATTTATTAAAAAGTCGAAAGTAAAGATAGATGGAGGCGAAGGGGTAAAAACGAGGCTGGCCATCACACTCCACAAGAGAGATGGCTAGTCGTGAGATTCCTTGGTGGTGTCTTTTTTTATGTAATATCAATCGGACATTCTTCATTTTCTAATTTTCTAATAACGATATGATGCAAGTTTACGTTAAAGTCAAAAATGTTGTTTCAATCATTATAATCTACCAACTATACAGTTCCAACCAAAATATGGCCACCGTCCTCAGAATCACCATAATTCCTTTATCAATAAATTGGCGATTTGAAATCCCGAGAATCTTATTGCACAAGTTTGGCTGGTATACATACGATTTCAATGATGCCCAGCCGGGAAACTGCGCTGTTTTCGGGGTAATAATTTCGCCGACTCTGAATTTCAAGATAAGCTCCGGAGATTACTTTCCGACACGATTGGCAATTGAAAAAATTGGATTTGTTGCATTCCGTGCGAAGATCATCTATGCTTTGGTAATTCTAACTTTCAAGTCATTCAGTGCATGGAGGAAATATTTTTGAGTACCTCACCTGAAGACGGGATTCCTCTACTTTGCTAATCACCATCTTCGACGCACCTGCCCAAAGGACGGCCACCTCCGTAGCAATTTTTATAGCTAAGCGAGGTTTGTCTAGATTCTGGTAAAGGGCATTCATCGACGTCGATGTATTCACTGTTAGATGGATAAACAGAAACCACCACCAACGGCGATACCACCGGACATGCAATGGCTTGGCATCAGTCGGTAGCGGCCAGAAAGCAAATGCTGATAGTGTAACTTTGAGACCAAAAATGCTGGATTCAATTGTTGGTATGAACTTCATCGAGAACCGTTTCACTTGTTCCAGTTTTCGAAAATTTAAATTACAAGCAAGAGTGGCTGCTGACTTTTTCTTACACAGAACTTCCGGAGTCCCTTGAGACTTTGAGCGTGCAACCAATGTGACTGACTATTTCGAGGGTCGGTGAGGAATGACTGCGATGTCTTTTCCGACGGGTGCAATCGATATACAGGTAGTTTCATAGTTTTCCAGCTAATAGTTGAGCTCAAGCATAGCGCAGGACCTCTTTGCTATCCTTGATTGGCTGAAACCGGCTTACGGAAGGGAGGCCTCTGCATCTTACTTTTAACTATGCAATATGCTACACCCAACACTGAAGACTATATCAAGTCTTCCACACATTTTGAGACTCTCAAGTCTGACGTGTTTACAGAATATTATGGCAACTACCAATCTGGTATGAACACGTGTATACGGTTTTGATGAAGTGGTCGAGTAGTTGCAGAAATGTCGACAATCGTTTTTGCTTCCTTACACTGACATATAAACTTATGAATACATTAGGTTTCACTCATCGTACAGTATTGCATCCTCAGATATAAGTTGTAATGCTCGGACATTGATCTACCGATAGATAGACATCACTATACTGTGATCCATTTGATTTCTGGACATTTTTTTGTCGTAGGTGAAAAGTTGGTGATCGCTTCGAAGATAGCAGTCTTGATTTTTTTGGCTTATTTATGGTAGTTATGCCTATAGAATGAAAATCAGTAACTTCAACCATATTGCAGAGCCACTTCGTAGCATTTTGTAATAAGACACGTTCATATTGTTAGGCCTGCGTTCACTGCAGCCAATTCTCTATTGCCGCATCAAATGCCATTTCTTCGACGATTTATCCATTCATATCTATTCGTCTTTACAGACTTCGTTAGCTTGATGATGATAGAAGCCGTCATCCAATCGATATAAAGTCACCAACACAGCCGTTTCTCATAGTCATTGCGGAATGTCACGTTTCAAAAGTATTTCGGTGTCACATCTAACATCGAGTATCCATATAGTTCGTTGTGCCAACGCTTGGCTGCGCAGCTTTCCCACAAACTCGATCTAATCGGCGTATGGCAGTTGGGATAACAGTGTGAAAGCTGTTCGCCTTAGTGTAACGTAGGTAGCTGGTGAACACAACAGACATCTAGCTTCGTGGTTTCACGTATGCGGTGGGAAAGAACAGGTAACCTAGATGCTTGCAGTAACTGATTGAGAATTTTCCATGACCACATGAAATTTAATCGTGAGTTTTGATTCATTTTTAGTAACTTTCATATCCCAGTGCTAGATAATTAGTCTCAAATGACGTGAGAACTGCGGCATCAATAATATAGAATTCAAAATTCCGTTTTTCAAAGCCCTTGGTCCCTTGTGCCAGTCAAAATTTGATAAACAAACTATCTGATGCTAATCAGGTATTGAATGAAATATTAAGTATATTAGGGCTTTGTTCAAATCTCGCCTTGGTCTCATATTTTTTTCGAAATCATGAGATCTTGATCACTGTCTTGAAGGAGTGTTGGTGTTGACAGATTTGGTCTTGGTTTGGTTTGGTAATGTATGGATACAAAATCGAAATGCCTGTTTAACGAACTTTGTTTTGGTTTTTTTTTTTTTTTTGTAAACTCTTGCCTAAGCCTTGGCATTGGAAGACATATAGGACCGATATTATTAAATGGACATATTGATCAATGAAGGTAGTAAAATTAATGTAGGTACAGTACTACAATAACAAGCTCATGTCAAATTTTGGCGTTGAAAACCTTATTATTAAACAAATATTTTGAATGAAAAATGAATAATTATGAATTTAGATTTGTTCGGTTTGGAAATATAGACGAACAACACATTCCTTGACACCGCATCCAAGAGTCCTTAGACTCATGT
This sequence comes from Rhogogaster chlorosoma, assembly GCA_944452935.1. Lineage (NCBI taxonomy): Eukaryota > Metazoa > Arthropoda > Insecta > Hymenoptera > Tenthredinidae > Rhogogaster > Rhogogaster chlorosoma. Next base: position 30,316,889 of record OX101797.1, read on the forward strand.
CGAAACTAATGTTTGAGTCTCGGTTCGGTCTTCATTTATTTACGTAAGTCATGTCTTGGTTTTGTCTCGAAAAATCGTATTGTCATATAGATAGCTCCCTTACGCGTCTAGATAATTGCCCGCGATCGGCATGCAAAACGTAGTCTCCAGCTACGGTCTAGATACGGAAAATGAGAAAAAAATTCACGAAAGAAGACACGGTCCCTACAAACCGTCAAATGTAACTGTTACAGAAAATGGAAGAATTAGGTCTCGCTAAAAATTGCGGAGTGGTTCATGCGTGTACTTTATTACATCTCAATAAATAACAAAGATATTGAAATCCCAAGCTCTTCGCGAGTTTTTGAAGCTTGCATGCTTCTTTCCATCGTCTTGGGCTCCAGGAAATAGGGTGAATTTCCATTATCCTGGTCGTATCTCTGGTCGTTGTTATCGGCAGAATTCGTAGTCCTGGACTTACCATTGCTAAACGATATACGATATGCCCGGAACTGAGTACTGGATCGTTTGTTATGAATAATAAGCTCATGAATAAATTTGTTTTCACCTACCTGGATTATTTTTCACGTTGAATTAATACTTCGAATCGCTCCATAACTTTTTACCATCAATTAATCGATTGAAGTTGGCTTAATTTAATTCATTTTGATAAGATTTTTCAATTATACTCCTACCGTTATTTTTCACCGAATCTTGCTGGCTCGGCCGACTGCAGGCTGATCAGTAGCTGTTTGGTTTCCAGATGATCTTCCTGTGTACTAATCAGAGGACGTTCTTAGCATTAATGTGAAAGGAAAAGATAATTCTATCTCAATCGTCCATCTAAAATTGGTTGGCAGTTACTCTCCAGATCTCAAAACGGAGAGATCGAATGAAAACTCAGCTTTCCAGCTTTTATCTAAACATAACAACCCCCATTTGTTCAGGCAGAAGGTTAGAAATTACTGGTTCATCCTTGTTCAAAAAATTCATTTCAACAATCGAACGACCTTTTCAAACTGTTTGGAAAAGGAACCAATAGATTCAAATTCAAATCCTCGAGCTGGATGTATAGAACCTTTCGCGACGTGTGGACTATGAATAAATTATGAGACAGGTGTTGCGATAGCACCACGCACATGCATAATAAGCAGATTTATAAGTCATAACTGGCTGTAAGATAATTACCCTGCATTCAGGCGATAATTGCAAATCCCGCTCGGCTCCGATCCACATATGAACTGAAATATGTATCCGAAAATCTATTTCTTCGTATTGAACTTCAATCAAATTCGGTAAAAATTAAGTAAATGGGAAATTAAAATGAAAAGAGCGACCTCTTAGAGTTGTGTTAGAGAGACCATTTTTGGGGAGGATTTTTTTCTTTTAAACCATTAACATTTGAGGGGTGGCGAACGGAAAAAAATAGTTAACATTTTTTTTGAAGCACCCTAATCTATAGGTATAATGATAAGTATAATTGAATTGATGTGACAAATTATTTTTCTTTCATAATCTATTAGGGATTATCAATAATTCATTGTCACCGTATAATTATATACCTACTTGTGAAAATCTTGAATTCGATAAATTTTTCACTCATGGCATCGCTATAAGACAATTACCTTGTTTTTGGTTTTCATATTAGGTATATAGGAAATTAGAATTTCACTCGTTTGTTTCTTCTGTCCGATCGAAAGGTTGCGAACCCATCAGAACTATACTTTGCTTCAGTTTGTGAAATATTTGTAATCGCTAAATTAGGATGAATTATCATGAATTTACCCTCACAAATCGTGTGAAGGATATATTTTTTCAGCCTCAAAGCTGACTAATGCTGAAAATTCTCATACTCATGCTAAAGTACGATGGAACCTCTTTATTGGCAGAATTCTGATCACAATAGGAACCTGGCAGACTTCCATCTCCGCCCAGTTTTGTTAGGAGAGTCGCTTTGAGTCTCACTGTCTTAATATACTTCGGTTTATTAATGGCACGCGGTTTTTTTTTTTTTAATCAGACACTATTTATTTAAACCACATGAATTGTAACAGGAATAGTTTTATATAGATATACTTTTGATAATACTAAAGTTGCACAGGTACACATATAATAATCGACAAATTGACTAAATTCGTGTGTAGCGAATTCGCAATGCTATCACTGCCACTGAACTTTTTTTATCAGAATGCCACTGTGCATTTTTATCTGATAATATATTTTAGTGATTTCAAACAAGATAAGGTTGAATTATTCGAAAACCTCATAATCATTTCTTCCGTAAAGTGATTCCTAATTTTACGTGGATCTGTGTCATCATTACAGCAGGCTGATAGTATCGCATCGGTACATTTCAATTATCAGAGAATTCGAAATTTGCATATATTCTTCGTGTAATCATAAAGTGGTGCAATTAAGAGAGGACAAAAATGGTCCAGTGCTTCGCTACAGTGTCGTTACAATGAACTACTGAAATACCCGTAACTGTGTAGATTTTTTCCGGCCTTCTTTATTCTCCAGCCACAGCTCGTAGCATTGCAAGGTATGAGAAAGTAGCCGACACAGCCTAGAAGAGAGATGTTAAAATAAATCAGCTGGTTTCAGACTTGGTCAATTATATAACAGTGGGGGTTTATGGTTCCAAGAGTAACGTACAGATGCGAAAAGTTCGAGAGACAGAGCGGGAAATAGACCTCTGATAGTGATGATCATTGGTGACTGCGATCTTTGCCCAATGATCAGCGTATCTTTGAGCATCTCGGGCTTGTCGATCCAAGCAGAATTGTAGACGGATCGGAGTACTTCCTCGCTCTCCATAGAAGCAATGCAAATAAATTATCGTCAGTTATCATCAACAATCACTAGACATAGGAAACATGCAGAAAATGAATTCGTGAATTTTTTAACAATTCAGACTATTTTTTCGCAACGGAATTTAGGGATGATCGGAATCAACAATATCTATTCCAACATTTCAGGCCAAATTTGACCGCTCTTTTCGAGACTCCGTTGATCCTTTCCAAAATCATAGCAATCAATTTGTCATTTGAATGACAACCAGCGAAAAATGCAATACCGTGACCATATGGAATACAGCCACATTCATTTACGAATTGTTGTGTGTACTTTGTTTACAATTGATAGGCGAATATGTCTGAGTAATGATTACCATGTCGCTTAAATTGTCTGCGGGCCAGACGAATAAATTGAACACGGCCCCACAGCCAATATCGTATATAACATATTCCATTCGTTCCCACCAATCTGAGTTCTGCATTCCAATGGTTGCATATATTCAACAGCTTAATAAATTCAGTGTTATATAACATGTTCAATAATATTCTTCGATAGACAAAAGTAGAGATATGACAAGGCTTGACAATTACATTATCAATGACCACGAAGCCTCCAGTAGTAACACCGCAAACGGCGAGGCTCATGACACTTATAGCCATAATACGCGTGGTCTTGGTTAAATTGTCTGTATACCTATAAAAGGGAATTTAGCTAGTTATATAATAAACTCATAATTGACGTTAATTCACATCTCCCTTGCTCGTGATGTCACATCTTGAACAGTGAACAGATAACAATTCATCTTACTCTATCAATCGTTGATGTTTCTGAATACAACGTTTGAGGTCTTCGGAGCTGGTTGCATTTTGAAACTCCGAACACATAACTTCGAACCTGGCTGTAGTAATCCACAGAAGAAAGGTGTACTCGAGAGTCTGTATTGCTATCGCATCTGATTGGAGAATGATTAAGCAATGGGAAAAGTAAAGAATTGCCCAAATCCAAAACGGCTCGATTGAAAATGGGTATGCCCCATGCATTGGAAGGGGCTGTGATGACGCAGTTACAGTGATAAGCACGACGTCTGCGAAAAGGCAGAAGGTAACGATCACCGCAAAATATATCGCGCATCTGTCCGCGTAAGGTTGAATTAATTGCATTTCCTTGTCGATAGCTAGCTTCAGAAACTCCTCCATCTCAGCTAGCAAGCGCTAATTGAAAATTCCCACAATTAAGATATGCGAACTCAATGTTCTCATAAATACAATATAAAAACTGATGTGAATTAGATAAACAGCAACAAATTGAATTTATCAATTTCCAAATAGGTGTGTAATGTTACATATTTTGATCAATCATGTCAAAAACGGTTGTTTGCAAATGGCGAGCATGACGAGAGTACAATCTGGATATGGATACCCATAGAGGTTCAGAAACTGATACATATCTTCAAATTTCGGTGCATCCTAAAGAAAATGTAGATCAAGGAGAAATGAATATTTTTCACTTGTATCTTTTACCTACTAAAATTTAATGAAATTATTCGCAAATCGAAATGCGGATTGTTTGACACTAATTCCGTATATAATTACAATGGCTGGCGCAGGCGACCGATTTCTGTTTCTCGCTGAGTGGAAAATGAATAAAATAAATAAACTCAAATCAAGCAACATAGTTCTCATCCGAATGGAAGTTGAAATAATATTACATACCCTCATATCATCCCTAATTGAAAATTACGCGTTCTGTATGAAAGACTCGGTTCGGTAAATCATTCTAAAACATTCGCTTTCTTACACCATTTTAACACCGGTATGATGGCACTGCTGAACCCCAGTGTACATCCATTTCAACCCGGTGTTGAAAATTGCACAGAATTTGATGATACGTGCTCAGTTCTTTGGGTAGAAGAAAGAGAAAAATATTTATGAAAAAGTCGAAAGTAACGATAGAGGGAGGCGAAGGGGCAAAGACGAGGCTGGCCATCACACTCCACAAGAGAGATGGCTAGTCGTAAGTTTCTTTGGTGGTGTCTTTTTTCATGTAATATCAATCGGACATTCTTCATTTTCTAATTTTCTAATCACGATATGATGCAAGTTTACGTTAAAGTTAAAAATGTTGTTTCAATCATTATAATCTACCAACTATACAGTTCCAACCAAAATATGGCCATCTCCCTCGGAATTACTATAATTCCTTCATCAATAAATTGGCGATTTTAAATTCCGAGAAACTTATTGCACAAGTTTGGCTGGTATACATACGATTTCAATCATGCCCAGCCGGGAAACTGCGCTGTTTTCGGGGTAATAATTTCGCCTACTCTGAATTTCAAGATAAGCTCCGGAGATTACTTTCCGACACGATTGGCAATTGAAAAAATTGGATTTGTTGCATTCCGTGCGAAGATCATCTATGCTTTGGTAGTTCTAACTTTCAAGTCATTCAGTGCATGGAGGAAATATTTTTGAGTACCTCACCTGAAGACGGGATTCCTCTACTTTGCTAATCACCATCTTCGACATATCTAACAAAAGGAAGGCCAGCTCCGTAGCAATTTTTATGGCTAAGCGAGGTTTGTCTAGATTCTGGTAAAGGGCATTCATCGACGTCGATGTATTCACTGTTAGATGGATAAACAGAAACCACCACCAACGGCGATACCACCGGACATGCAATGGCTTGGCATCAGCCGGTAGCGGCCAGCAAGCAAATGCTGATAGTATAACTTTGAGACCAAAAATGGCGGATTGAATTGTTGGTTTGAACTTCATCGAGAACCGTTTCACTTGTCCGAGTGTTCGAAAATTTAAATTACAAGCAAGAGTGGCTGCTGACTCTTTCTTACACAGAACTTCCGAAGACCCTGAGACTTTGAGCGTGCAACCAATGTGACTGACTATTTCGAGGGTCGGTGAGGAATGACTGCGATGCCTTTTCCGAAGGGTGCAATCGATATACAGGTAGTTTCATAGTTGTCCAGCTAATAGTCGAGCTCAAGCATAGCGCAGGACCTCTTTGCTATCCTTGATTGGCTGAAACCGGCTTACGGAAGGGAGGCCTCTGCATCTTACTTTTAACTATGCAATATGCTACACCCAACACGGAAGACTATATCAAGTCTTCCACACATTTTGAAACTCTCAAGTCTGACGTGTTTACAGGATATTATGGCAACTACCAATCTGGTATGAACACGTGTATACGGTTTTGATGAAGTGGTCGAGTAGTTGCAGAAATGTCGACAATCGTTCTTGCTTCCTTACACTGACATATAAACTTATGAATACATTAGGTTTCACTCGTCGTACAGTATTGCATCCTCAGATATAAGTTGTAATGCTCGGACATTGATCTACCGATAGATAGATATCACTATACTGTGATCTATTTGATTTCTGGACAATTTTTGGTGAAAAGTTGGTGATCGCTTCGAAGATAGCAGTCTTGATTTTTTTTTTTTGGCTTATCTAGGGCAACTATGCCTATAGAAGAAAAAACAGTAACTTCAACCACATTGCAGAGCCACTTCGCAGCATTTTGTAATAAGACACGTTCATATTGTTAGGCCTGCGTTCAATGCAGCCAATTCTCTATTGCCGCATCAAATGCCATTTCTTCGACGGTTTATCTATTCGTCTATTCGTCTTTACAGGTTTCGTTAGCTTGATGATGATAGAAGCCGTCATCCAATCCAAAAGTATTTCGGTGTCACATCTAACATCGAGTATCCATATAGTTCGTTGTGCCAACGCTTGGCTGCGCAGCTTTCCCACAAACTCGATCTAATCGGCGTATGGCAGATGGGATAACAGTGTGAAAGCTCTTCGCCTTAGTGTAACGTAGGTAGCTGGTGAACACAACAGACATCTAGCTTCGTGGTTTCACGTACGCGGTAGGAAAGAACAGGTAACCTAGATGCTTGCAGTAACTGATTGCAAATTTTCCATGACCACATGAAATTTGATCGTGAGTTTTGATTCATTTTTAGTAACTTTCATATCCCACTGCTAGATAATTAATCTGAAATGACGTGAGAACTGCGGCATCAATAATATAGAATTCAAAATTCCGTTTTTAAAAGCCCTTGGTCCCTTGTGCCAATCAAAATTTGATAAACAAACTATCTGATGCTAATCAGGTATTGAATAATATATTAAGTATATTAGGGCTTTGTTCAAATCTCGCCTGGATCTCATATTTTTTGCGAAATCATGGGATCTTGATCACTGTCTTGAAGGAGTGTTGGTGTTGACAGATTTGGTCTTGGTTTGGTTTGGTAATGTATGGATACAAAATCAAAATTATTGTTTAACGAACTTTATTATTTTTTTTTTCTTTCGTAAACTCTTGCCTAAGCCTTGGTATTGGAAGACATATAGGACCAATATTATTGAAAAGACATATTGATCAATGAAGGTAGTAAAATTAATGTAGGTACAGTACTACAATAACAAGCTCATGTCAAATTTTGGCGTTGAAAACCTTATTGTTAAATAAATATTTCGAATGGAAATGTTCGGTTTGGACATATAGACGAACAACACACTCCTTGACACCGCATCCAAGAGTCCTTAGACTCATGTCGAGACTAATGTTTGAGTCTTGGTTCGGTCTTCATTTATTTACGTAAGTCATGTCTTAGTTTTGTCTCGAAAAATCGTATTGTCATATAGATAGCTCCCTTGCGCGTCTAGATAATTTCCCGCGATCGGCATGCAAAACGTAGTCTCCAGCTACGGTCTAGATACGGAAAATGAGAAAAAAATTCACGAAAGTAGACACGGTCACCCTAGAAACCGTCAAATGTAACTGTTACAGGAAATGGAAGAATTAGGTCTCGCTAATAATTGCGGAGTGGTTCATGCGTGTACTTTATTACATCTCAATAAATAACAAAGATATCGAAATCCCAAGCTCTTCACGAATTTTTGAAGTTTGCTTCTTTCCATCGTCTTGGACTCCAGGGAATACGGCGAATTTCATTTCCTCGCTGAACTAGGGGTAGAACTCCTCGTTTTATGTAATCCCATTATCCTAGTCATATCTCTGGTCGTTGTTATCGGAAGAATTCGTAGTCCTGGACTTGCCATTGCTAAATGATATACGATATGCCCGGAACTGAGTACTGGATCGTTTGTTATGAATAATAAGCTCGTGAATAAATTTGTTTTCACCTACCTGCAGCGCGATTCCGGATCTTTTAACGCCTGTTAACGACTGTTAACGCCCGTTGTCAGGCGCTAACTCGGTATACGCGAGTTACTGATCTATCAGGATTTATGTATTCTATGGTAAATAGTGAATTTTAATTCATAGGGAGGTAGATAAGTAACAACTTTTTAATTATGAACTTTTTTTTCGCGTGCTACATAAGCGAACGTTCATTTTTTTGGAATTGCATTATAATAATGCGTGTCTACAGCTTAACCCTTGGATAATGGTTTTTCATGAAAAACCGTAGATTATTGAGTAGAGAATGTGGGTAAAATGTTACAACAACTATTTTTTCTGTTTCAAAATTATTAAAAAAAAATATAATCGAAAATACATTTCCTGAAAGAAAGTACAATGTTCTGCTTGTAAATGTTTATATTTAATACAGGATTTTGGAGAATCAAAGACATGTTTAATTTAAACAATTCTAAACACATTGAATTTGTCATAACAAATATATTCAAAAAATATAAGCACTATGTGGAATTTGAAAAATGATATGAAAAATTGTGGTCGCAATCGAGGAGGTTGAGGGTCAGAGACCCAATGAGTCTATTTTCATATAATTATATACTGTAAAATTAATTTAATTCGAATAAAATACATAGATTCTTCAAAATGCATTCCGTGCACAAATCTAAAGGAGGCAGACGATCTACATATGCGCACCAATATTTCGCTGGTTGGCAGGTTCGAGGAGTAATTACTGGTGCTATGATTCAATAAATACTGTGGTATAAAATTGCTTCCATGTCATATTAAAAAGGACCACAACCAAGACGGGGTCATAAAATAGCCCTGAGACTCAAGTGATACAAATCTGACGGTAACATTTACTAAAATGAAGAAGATTTATAACAATTCAAATATATGTGTGTTCCTTTCACATAAAACTAAATAAATTTCAACTACAACCATTTAGATATTCAACGAGTGGTAGTTATGGCGGCGGACGTAAGCTTCATCATGCTCCAAACTTTGATATAATTAAAATGTAGAAAACCTGATTCATTGTCAAAGCAAGTGATTATTGCTTGCCTTTATGATATATCTCAGTGACTCGTCGCAGATTGGTAATCACCAACATGAAATCTTGTAATGGCCCATAAGTGCAAACAGATGGCATTAATACGAACAACGCAGACCTATGAAATATAATTACGAATGATGGTTAAACTTTTACATGTTGTATGCTTAGAAGAAATTTTTTAGATTTAACATGGATCTAACTTTTTTTTCGCCACTTGAATTGTGGGAATGATAAAATTGTTCATTCGGCACGACTTGGCACCAATGAAGAACCTGCTATATTAATCCCTTGAAAAGTATAGTCCGAATATAGTTCGTCTCATCAGAGAAGGTGTAACCGTGGTCATCCCCATCAGCAACTCATCCGCGTCAAAGATATCCTGTGCGAAGCAATAACATAGCCTTTTAAAATTAATCAACACGCACAAAATAATGCATGTAATATACACGAATATACAATATACAATATTACTATGCAACTTTAAGTTGTAAGGGTAGAACGTCACACTACTTACATTTTTAGATTTTATAAAAGCGAAGATATGTTGAAAATGCGCATCTTGTGAGATTTATAGCTTACAAGCTATCATCTTTGGATACATCTACCATATGAGACGTGAAATTATTCAAACTATATCATTTAGGATCATACAGAGCGGTTTGCGGTAGGGTTATGTTAGGTTACGATTTGCTAATTACAGTCAATAATATCAGTCGTGTGACCTGTCTGCTGTCATAAATTCTACGATTCGGTGTCAGTAAATCTATGATATTTAATGATATTAACACAAAACACACGATGGCATGTTATGGTATATTATATTGAATTATATATTTTAAAATCGATGCGGCAATTTATTTTCGAAAATATAATAAGCTCACGACAATATGTAAAAATGCTACTAAAATCGTCACGCACATACATAAATCGGTACGAAATAGACGGTTCTCATTGGCTAAAAGCACTAGTCGATCATAATACTTAATAGCGATCTATAAAAAATTAGTTGGTTGCTAGGGTCGCTAACTTGAGCGTTAGCACGGTCGTTAACGACGTTAAAAGATCCGGAATCGCGCTACTGGATTATTTTTCACGTTGAATTAATACTTCGAATCGATCCATAACTTTTTACCATCAATTAATCGATTGAAGTTGGCTTAATTTAATTCATTTTGATAAGATTTTTCAATTATACTCCTACCGTTATTTTTCACCAAATCTTGCTGGCTCGCCCGACTGCAGGCTGATCAGTAGCTGTTTGGTTTCCAGGGGATCTTCCTGTATACTAATCAGAGGACGTTCTTAGCATTAATGTGAAAGGGAGAGATAGTTCTATCTCAATCGTCCATCTAAAATTGGTTGGCAGTTATTTCCCAGATCTCAAAACAGAGAGATCAAATGAAAACTCAGCTTTCCAGCTTTTGTCTGAACATGACAACCCCCATTTGTTCAGGCAGGAAGTTAGAAATTACTGGTTTATCCTTGTTCAAAAAATTCATTTCAACAATCGAACGACCTTTTCAAACTGTTTGGAAAAGGAACCAATAGATTCAAATTCAAATCCTCGAGCTGGATGTATAGAACCTTTCGCGACGTGTGGACTATGAATAAATTATGAGACAGGTGTTGCGATAGCACCACGCACATGCATAATAAGCAGATTTATAAGTCATAACTGGCTGTAAGATAATTACCCTGCATTCAGGCGATAATTGCAAATCCCACTTGGCTCCGATCCACATATGAACTGAAATATGTATCCAAAAATCTATTTCTTCGTATTGAACTTCAACAGATTCGGTAAAAATTGCAACTTCATCACACGCGTGCGTGAATGTTTCAAAATTATATAAAAAGTTGAAAACCTCACATTTATACGTCACATTTTTTTCCTATTCTCTTGTCCCCCATCTTATGTTCATGTTCACTTCTTCTATCATCAATATTTGCTGAATCCATTTATATTTTCATCGTCATTAATACTGAGACTTTTCTCACAAGTGGTCATTGACTAGCGACAGTGAGCCAAATTATTACATGACAAATGTATTGATACAGACCTCAGGTATCCAGTTTGAATACTTAATGGTAGACTATGTCACCGATATGTCAAATCAAAGAGAAAATTTGAAGTAAGATTATTTGGGTTCGTATGTCCTTAGTGCAATGCTTTTTGATTGATCTACGATTCGCCCATCAGAGCCATTATGCAGAATACATGGTAGCTTAATTTCAAGACGGTCGAAACTGAATCTTTTTTACCCATCATTTCGAATTTGAAATTTCAGTAAATATATCATCACTTTGGTGAGAGACAAGAATTTTTTAGTTTAGAGAAACTGGCTTTCGTGGAACAATGAAGTGAACAGAACATCAATTTCAATAATACCGAACCTCGTGTTCATTCGAATCGAAGGGGCCCAAAGATAATTGCATACGTACCTGTTCGTTATCGTTGAATATATCCAAATGGTGTAAGACAGAAATAAAATGACTACCTACCCAGTCTCATTTTCACTTGGGACTATCTGATACAAACAACTAGTTGCAATGGTTGGAAGGTATCTGAACCGAATGAACAAGACCTGCACGATAAATATTGCACCTAGTGTGTACATGGGCTGACAATGAGTTATATAATAAAGTGCATAAGTATAATACCAGGCTGACTAACACTTGCTCACGAGAGGTAATATCGTAGTACATAAATGGTCGTTTTTTTGCACAGCTAGTTATCTCAACGCCTAGCCTTATGGTGGGGCGTAAATATATAAGGAGAAGTTATCACATGGGGCTGTATAATTACCTGTTAGTTAAACACGAACTGTAATCCAGTTACATTGCGGCGTGAAAATAACCAGCGATTTCTTTTTTCCGAGTGAACAATGAGGACTAACAGGCAACAATGAACTGCTATTATCACTTCGGACTTACCTCCACGGTATGGTACAGTAATCACGTCACATTTCACATGGTACTAATACAGAATGAAATTTAATACACGTTCATTATGTTCTAAAAAGTACCTAGCATTGTTAGAACAATGCACAAGAATAAGTAATCATATCGTAAAGGATCGCACAGATTTGAATGAGAGGAAACTACTTCGAGTCTCACTGCACTAATGATTTTTGCTTTATTAATGACCCGCATTTTTTTTTTTTTTCTGAATCAGACATGCTTTATTCAAACTACATTAATTCTGATATGAATAATTATACATAGGTATACTTTCATTCATGCTAAAGGTGTACAGGTATTTCTATAATAATCAACTTTATTAGGTTTACGTGTTGCGAATTTGTAGTGCTATCACTGCCGCTGTGCTTCAATCGAAAATGCGCACGAAAACCTGAACTATTTTTAGCATAATGTCACTGTGCAAGTTATCAGTGATCTCAAAAAAGATAAAGGTAGATTATTTGAAAGGTTAGTGGCCATTTCTTCCGTAGATTAATATCTAATTTTGCGTGCAGCTGTGTCGTCATTACAGCAGAGTGATTATTGACGACAGTAGATGTTTTTCCGGCCTTCTTTAGTCCCCAGCCACAGCTCGTAGCATTGCAAGGTATGAGAAAGTAGCCGACACAGCCTGGAAGAAAGGTATTGAAAAAATTAGCTGGTTTAAGACACGGTCAATTTGATGGGCAGTAAGGGTTTCAATGGTAACGTACAGAGGCAAAAAGTTCGAGGGACAGGGCGGGAAATACACCACTGATCGCGATGATCATCGGTGACTGCGATCGTTGCCCAATGATTAGTGCATCTTTGAGCATCTCAGGCTGGTCCATCCAAGCAGAATTGTAAATAGACCTGAGTACTTTTTCGCTCTCCAGAGAATCAACGGAAAAAAATTATCATCACTATTAATCAAGAATTATTAGACACGAAAAATGTGCAGAGAATGAATTTGTGAAGGGATGATCGGAGTCAGTGAATGGAGTATATTTCAAGACTCCATTTATCGCAGCCAAATTCTTCATGAAATTTGGCGTGTAATTCGTTTACTACTAATAGACAAAGACGTCTAAGTTATGATTACCGTGTCCGTTAAGTTGTCTGCGGGCCAAGTGATCATATGGAACATGGCTCCACAGCCGAGATAGTATATGACGTACTTCATTTGATCCCACCATTTTGGGTTCTGCATTCCAATGGTTGGGTAAAAAAGTTTAATTAATTCATTATTATATGATGTAAAGTATTCAATATTTTTGAATTCACGAAAAAAGTGACACGACTAGGCTTGACATTACACTATACATGAGCACGAAGCCTCCAGTAGTAACACCGAAAAGGGCGAGGGCCATGACACTTAAGGCCATAATACGCGTAGGCTTGGTCAATCTGTCGGTATACCTATTAAAGGAAAAAAAAAAACGTGCATTTAATACGTTATAGTCACAGACGAATAATTGGCGTTAAGACCTCTACTGCTCGTGATCTTACATCTTGAAAAGTGATCAAGTAACTATTCATCTTACTCTATTAATTCTTGATGTTTCCGAATGCAACGTTTGAGATCATCGGGGTTGATCGCATCCTGAAATTCCGAGCATATAATTTCGAACCTGGCTGCAGTGAGCCACAGTAGAAAGGTGTAAACGAGAGTTAGCATTATCATGGCATGCGTCTGGAAAAGGATGAAGCAATGGGAAAAGTACAGAATTGCCCAGATCCAAAACGGCTCGACTGAAAATGGGTATGTAGAACTCCCTAAGAGAGGCTGTGGCGATGCCCAAGATCCGAGGATCAGGGCGACGTCTCCGAACGAGGCGATAACAAAGAGCACCATAGAATAAGATACACATCTGGTCGTGTAGAGTTCGATCAGTTGCATTTCCTTGTCGGTAGCTTGGTCCAGAAACTCCTGCAGCTCCGCTAGCAATCGCTAATTAAAAAGTTTCATCATTAAAATACACAGTTTAATATTAACAGCGGGTGTTTCCGATAATTTCGCGACATGTGTTTAAAAGCCTGTCGATCCGCCACCTGCATGACTGAAACGTCAGCGAGGAAACACCCGGTAGGTGTAAAAAAATGGATATTTCAATCGATATATGTGAAAATAAGTTGTTTGCAAACTGCAAGTACGGAAGTGTTCAATCCAAATATAAGGACGGAGATTTAGAACTTGACATATACTTTCGAATCCCGGTTCTTACTAGAGAAACTTTGAATCAAAATCCATATTTTCCACTTGTATCTTTTACCCATTGGAATTTAAGGAAAATAATCGTTAATTAAAACAGGAATTATTTGTCATTAGATTTGTATATAATTAAAAGCCACTACCTTAGATGTATTGTCAAAAAAATCTTCATAATTAACTGCACCGCGATAATATCAAGACACTGCAATTTTGCAAAAACTGTTTTGCATTGATTTTTTTATCGTTGACAATCATTCACATTCTGAACTATATCGCGATGCAAGAGGTTTCCCAAAAAGGAGCGGACAGTGGTCGACTGGTAGATCATGTGGTATCGTTTGACAGCTATTACACTATCTTTTGACAATAATTCTTATACTAGACTGTTACTCAAATTTGGCTGGGATATATATTGCTGTGATACTCTCCGTCCGATCCACCGATTTCGTGATCGTGATACTGCCAAACTAAGAAATTGTGCTGCTGTTTGTAGAAATAATTTCCCCCATTTTGAATTTCGAGATAAGCTCCAGAGATTAGATTCCGAAACTTTGTATGCCCAAGAAATCGGATTTGTTACATATATTTCGTAAAAAGATCCTCCACGCTTTCCTCATTCTAACTTTCAAGTAATTGGGTGCATTAGGAAAATACTTGTTGATACTTCACCTGGAGACGGGGTGCTTCTACTTTGCTGATCACCATCTTCACTGCATCTGACGTAAGGAGGCCCAGTTCTGTAGCAAGTTGTATGGCAAAATAAGGCTTGTCTAGATTCACGCGAATGGAATCAACCGTTGTAGCGCTAGACACTGTAAGATGGATAAATAGAAACCACCACCAATAATTATACCATCGTACATGTGATGGCTTGGTATCAGCTGGTAGCGGCCAGCAAGCATATACTGATAGTATAACTTTGAGACCAAAAATGGCAGAATCAATCGTTGGTAACTTCATCGAGAAGCGTTTTACTCGGTTGAGTTATCGAAGATTTAAAACTAGAAGCGAAGAGCGTCGGCTGGCTCTTTCTTACGCAGAACTCCCGAAGACCCTCAGACTTTGAGCGTGCAACCAATGTGACTGACTATTTCGAGGATCGGTGAAGAGTGACTGCGATGCCTTTTCCGAAGGGTGCAATCGATATACAGGTAGTTTCATAGTTGTCCAGCTAATAGTTGAGCTCAAGCATAGCGCAGGACCTCTTTGCTATCCTTGATTGGCTGAAACCGGCTTACGGAAGGGAGGCCTCTGCATCTCAGTTTCAACTATGTAATATGCTACACCCAACCCGGAAAGCTATATCAAGTTTTCCACACATTTTCAAACTTTCAAGTTGGACGTGTACAGACTATTATCGTAACCATAAATGCCCACAATTGTTCCTGCTTCCTCACACTGACATAGAAACTCATGTATGCATGCTATGTACGGTGTCATTTGTCGTATGGTATTATATTCGTAGATATAAACTGTAACTGCTCGTACATTGATCTGCCGGTGGATAAGTATCACTATACTATGCTATGATTCAATTCTGGACATTTTTTTTGTTGCGGATGAAAAATTTGTCAAGTCTTCGAAGTTGGCGTTCTTAGTTCCTGTGGGTTCACTGAAGTAGTGGCTCAAAAACGGTATAACTACGACCAAACTGCAATACTTTACAGCATTTTGTAATAAAATACGTTCATGTCGTTAGGCTTGCAATAACTGCAACCAATTCCCCAATGCTGCATCAAATGTCATTTCTTCAACGATTTGTCTATTCGTCTTTGCAGGCTTCGTCAGATTGATGATGATAGAAGCCGTCGTCCAATCGATGCAAAGTCACCAACACGATTTTTCTCACAGTCATTGCAGAATGTAACGTTTCAAAAGTATTTCGGTTCAACATCTAACACCTAGTATCCATATAGTTCGGTGTGCCACCGCTTGGCTTCGCATTTTTCTCATAAGCTCAATCTGATCGGAGTATGGCAGATGGGATGACTGTGTGGAAGCTCTTCACCGTAGAGCAACGTAGGTAGCTTATGTGAACACAGCAGGCATTTATCTTCGTGGTTTCACGTATGTGGTAGGAAGGAACAGGTAACTTAAATGTCTGCACATGCAAGGAGCAAATAAAATTATAATATGTTATATTCAGCTATACGACCACAACAGAAATTCTATACGGCTCAAAATCACCAAGGTGGTAAATTCCATGTTTCAAATTTCTTAATAAATTTTTTCATATTTTTGTTCTGCAAACCAGTCCTAATCATTGATTAACTTATCTAGAATTGATATCCGAGCGGGGCAAGCTGGAAATTAATAATTACATGAATAAAATTGTTTCAACGAAAAACGATTCGTGAGGTATCGTCATTTCGGGAACGCTTAAAAAAGTTGTAATTACTTTAAAATAAATACGGAAAATGATTCGTTTGATATACTAGATATGTTGCTAAGATATGTCCGCAATAGTTAAAAATGATAAACATGTCAATTACTCGGTAATTTTTAAATTTTTTGAAAAAAAAAACTTTGAAAAAAAACTTTGAAAAAAAAACTTTTTTTTTACATAATTACACACACTTAATTTAGTATTAGTAATTTATCATATAACGTTTATAACGTAGATTATCTTCATCAGCTTGTTTTGATTTTTTTTGAGAAATTGTCTCATTCTCCATTATTTTTATAAAATTAGACTGAAAGCAAAATAAATGTTTGAAAATAATGCTTTTACATACGTGAAACTATAAAAAACGATATAATCATCATTCCGGGAACGCACGTCATGTCCGGGAACGTTCCCGGAATGACCGTTCCCGGAATGACGTTTCTACATAAAAATCCGTATTAAATAAATATTTACCACTGAAACGAGATTTTTGGAGGGTAATATAAAAAAAGGTTACATTAGTCTTTAAGAAATATTCTATCAAAAGTCATTTACTTATTTTTTTCTTACAATTATTGACGTTCCCGGAATGACGCTGAATTGATGTACGGTGCCAAATTTTCGAACAAACCTGTGCTTACCTTCTAAAATTTTCACATTTCAATAAAAAACACACGGGTGATCCGTTTGAACTTGAGTGTTTTATATAATTACCCGGTAGCGCTATCTGTCGCGTTTTCCTGAAAATTGATATTTAAAAAAACACCATGCGTTCCCGGAATGACGTACAAATTGTGGGACAAACTTTGAATTAAATTTTCAGAAAAAATAATATTGTATAGATTAAGAAACTTATAAATATCATTTTATACTAAAATGAACTAAGTTAACAAGTACCTTTGAGGTAATCAAAAAATTATTTATTAGGATTTTTAGCTGTTGTTATCGGCGGATTGGTACTTGGGGACGCGTTCCCGGAATGATTTTTCGGGGGTATTTCATGAAAAAAAATGTATTCAATGAATAAATTTAAAAAAATCTTTTTGATGTATTGCTTAAACGAGTTGATGTGAATAATTTTTAGTACATTATTTTAATTAGAATGAATAGATTCAATGATTTAAATCACTGGGACACGAATTTACCACCTTGGTGATTTTGAGCCATACACTTGCGATGAAAAGCTATAACATAATAATTGAGTATCTGGCTGTAGGAACAATCCAAGTCGGTCTTCTTTCCGCTTTCTCTCTCTCTCTCTCTCTTTGATAATTATATTGCACAATAAGTGGATTAACTTTATGCTGTAGGGGTGACCGGGGAAAAGCGGGACAGTCTTTTTTGAAGAATAGAACAAAAGTTTCTTTTGAAAAAAGCTACTCTGATCAATATTTTTTTTTCCTTTATTTTCAATAAATATTTCAAATTTCGATTGGTGATTAATGTCAATCTATCCATAATCGTAATTACAGAAGTATAAAATTTTTATTTCAATCAACTAGTTGGTTAATAATAATACAAATACGATAAGGATAGGCGCAATAAAACCGTGAACATTCAATTAGTAACTATTTTTTCCAAAAGAAATTTTTTTTTTTCATTTATCAAAAAAGACTTTCCTACTTTATCTCAGCCTCCTCTATAAATATCGGCAATCAACTTTGTGGGATGTGTAATTTCCATGGAAAGTACGATTTTTGCATACGGTGCCCGTGAGTTGTCCTGCGGCCGATCGGCGTCGCGTCCTAGGCGCCATGCGTCATCTATCCGATATCGGAGTACTTAACGCTGAATCTTCAGCTTTTAGTTGCATATCGACGAATGAATACCATACGGGCATAAGCAGCAAAAAAAAATTCGTTTATATTAGTGGCAAAATCTTTTTCTTGTAATATAAAATCCTGTGGGCATATTTAAAATTAACATTTCTTTGGCGCCTACGACCGTATGGTACCAGTCCATCGATATGGTTCAATTTCAGTGCAACAAATAATTCTATTTTGATTGATTTGCTTCTCATTTATTATCACAGTAACGGATTGAAGATTCGCCAGGACTACATGGAATTTATACGTGATTTTGAATTCAATTTTTCAACTTTCTGTCTCATTTATCATCTCAATAGTTACTCAACATTCGTTAGAACTATACAATAGAAATATTTCGCGATGAGAATAGGAAAATCGTTTTCGTAAATGACGAGACAGATCGAATAATCGGAAGAAATGCTCTCTTCCGCAAGAAGGGCCTAAGCCACTACACGCATATGATTTATTCAATCGAAAATATGTCAGTTCATATATTCGAGACGACGAAAAATTTATCTACTTAGGCTTCTTTTTTATGAAAAATCGATGTCGTATAGGATATGGCACTGTTTACGAGATATTTGAGAAAAAATATTTGTCCGAGATGACGGCTGAAGCATACCATCCCCAACCCCGTCAACTTGCATTTGTACTCAAGGGGCACCCCCCAATCGAAACGTGCTACTCTTCGTAAGCATTGTCGATGTGTTATTCAAATTTAATTTAATAGCCGTCACATGGGTATATCCAGGGTTGGAAGATGTCTCTATCTACGGCATGAGGCTTGGTTAATAAGTTAGATGACTGGGTGTTCCGATGGTACCAAGGAAATGCATAAATCATACCGTACTGTTAGATAATTATCCTGAAATTGCATGAGAACTGCGGGGTCTGCTGGCTCTCTATTTCTACATCGAATTTTTTTACCTGGATCATTTTTCATGTTGAATCAATCCTTCGAATCAGTCTATAAGTTTTTACGACCAATCAATCGATTGAGTTGGCTTAATTTAATTTATTTCGATGAGATTCTTCAATTATAGTCTCACCGTTATTTCTTACTTTGGTTTACGGTAAATCTTTCTGTATACTGATCAGAGGACGTTCTTAGCATTAATGTGAAAGGGAGAGATAGTTCTATATCAATCGTCCATCTAAAATTGGTTGGCAGTTATTCTCCAGATCTCAAAACTGAGAGATCGAGTGAAAGCTCAGCTTTCCAGCTTTTGTCGGAACATAAGAACCCCCATTTGTTCAGGCAGAAAGTTGAAAATTACTGGTTTATCCTTGTTCAAAAAATTCATTTTAACAATTGAACGACCTTTCCAAACTGTTTAGAAAAGGAACCAATAGATTTAAATTCAAAACTTCGAGCTGGATATGTAGAACCTTTCGCGACGTGTGGACTATGAATAAATTATGAGACAGGTGTTGCGATAGCACCACGCACATGCATAATAAGCAGATTTATAAGTCATAACTGGCTGTAAGATAATTACCCTGCATTCAGACGATAATTGCAAATCCCACTTGGCTCCGATCCACATATGAACTGAAATATGTATCCAAAAATCTATTTCTTCGTATTGAACTTCAACAGATTCGGTAAAAATTGCAACTTTATCACATGCGTGCGTAAATGTTTTAATATTAATGAAAAAGTTAAAAACCTCAATCACCCGTTATTCAGCCGCGAAGTATCAGCTCACACTGTTTCCCTATTTTCTTGCTCTTGCCAGACGTAATTGCGGCCAAACCGATACGAGCAGTAGATTGGCGCTCTTTTTGACTCATAAAAATTAATATATAAATACAAAACTATGAAAATATGAAAAACCTACTTTATTCTTCGATTTCCCATTCTAAAATTGTCAATAAAATAATAAATAATAATGAAATGATTAATCACAGAACATATGATAATAAAGAAGAAAGCTTTCAAATCCGTTCATAACGGCTGTAGGTATGTATTAGAGTCCGACCGAAACTGGTTTTCCGGCCGAAACCGAAACCGAAACCGAAACTCACGTGGTCAAGTATAAAATTCCTTAAAATACTGAAATTTGGTGCACTTTACCGATTATTCAGCATTAATTAGGACATTAAGTTTGTTGTGATCATTTATTTAATATAATATAAAAAAATATTAATAATATTTTTATTATTTTTTCAAATTAAGTTCTCATAGCAAAATGTTTATCAGTTATCAATAATCAAATCACTAATTGCTACTTTTTTATTAAATACTAAGTATTGGCATTTTGAAATCTTACTAATTAATACTTTGGTTTGTATTTGTACTTATAAGAAGAATCATCAATCTTTTTTAGGTACCTCTTATATAAAAAGAATAATTACTAAAAACTTGCTACAGAGCTATCCGAACGGCGCACGACAATTCCCGAACAGGGCCACCAGCGTCCGCTAAAGCGTTGCCGCAAGAAACGAAGTTAGGCGAGCGTGCACGACAACTTCCGAAATCAGTTTCGGTTTCGGCAAAAGGTTCAGCCAATTTTAGCCGAAACCGAAACTGCCGCCGAAACTTGATTTTTGGCCGAAACTCGGCCGAAACCGAAACCGAAACCGAACTTTCGGTCGGACACTAGTATGTATCTATAAATCAACTGATTTTGTATTCCAATCACCTTTAAAATTTCGCAATCCTTCAAATTTTATACTCATAGTTCGAAATTATGAAAATAACTCGATTCCGAGAGTTATGGATAACGCAGTTTATCTATATAATTGGAGCTACAAGGCAGTTCCGTTGAATTTCTAAAAGTTTACACGGTCTTTTAAGAAATAGAAAAACGTCTTCTTCTTTTGCTCACTTGTATAAATCCAAATATTACTTCATCCAAATTGAGCACTTGATATCGTTGAGTCAATACACATAAAGCAATAACAAGTTAGGCTGTGTCGTACGTAATAGATTAAAGCAGGTGGAAATGGCCTCTTAAATAAACTTTTAGTCGGAAGCTTTAAAGAACGAGCAAAAAACAAATTAGTCAATTCTTCAATTCCAAAAATTGCCAATTCAAGTACTTGAATCCGTTAATATACACGATATTAAAATTGACCATTTATAATTATGCCTAAGTTGTATCCAGTAGGTATAACGTATACACTACACATACGTATTTCTGAAACTGTAGTCTAATTACAAACTTCAAAAAATGAACAAATATCGATGAATAATTAGCTCAACAATTAGAGAATGATTTGTTGAAATATCGATTGCACCCGAATCACGAGTGATCGCATAAATCCTTTATGCACCAAAGATTTGATTGATGTCAATTTTCAGATAAGGTTTCGAGTCAACTCTTTGGTATTATAAATTAGTAGTCCATTCGTTAACAATTGCAAGTCTAGAAAATCACAAAAACTGTGTTTGAGCATAAGGTTGGAATTCATTTCAAAATAATGTTATATACATATATTTGGCAATAAGGTGTAATTTCGATACATTTTCAGATGAGGCAAATTTTTCGCACGTAAAGTGATTTTCCCGAGATCTCGCTATTTCTCAGACGTTATATCGTTCGGGTTTACTTCCAATGACACTTACTCAATTTATTCATCGCATGTTCCTTTATTACAATTATGGAATGTACTGGTTAAACATCTGCTGCCACTTTTTATGCGGCTATGTTTGAACAGCGACAAATACCTAGATGATACACTTATTCGATGGTGTCTATTATGTCTATTATAGTAGGGAGACGAATCGTATATAAGGAGGTTTCAACCAGATCGTCCTATAGTGTCTTCAATTTCTTTGAATTGTAATAATTACGAAACAGTGAAAATGAAGCTGTTGCTTACAGGTAAAAAAATATTGCCAAAAATCGCTAAAAAATCTTTATTCGATTCAAAATTCGAACTATACAATTGGATTCACAGTTATCAGTAGATGCCTGATGATTTCTATCAAAAACAGTATAACATATCAACTAGTAAGGGGCTATTGATATGTATATTTTTTTATTTATCCTCTAACAAAATCGATTATAATCCATACAGCGACTTTTCTTGCTACAATTGGATTCGTACTTGCCGACAGTGACGTCGCAAGTGCATTCAAAGAGGCGGAAATAGAGCCTGATATCGTGAAAACTGCTCCAACAGAATTACTTGAGGTAAAAAATTTTAAGTGTACCCACATAGAAATTATCTTCACAAAACAAAGCCTTGGTTTTTTCCTTTATGTATACAGCTGAAATAATTTTCAACGCTGTCCAGAAAAATCATTATAATATTCGCACTTAATCAGGTGTCCAAGTGAAAATTATTGTAAAGTTTTGAACTTGCAATCTATACCTATAACTGCACAAGTGGTAGATATTAAAAATAAGCAGCACCGCAGCATGTTCAACCAGAAGTAGTGTTTATATAAAATTCATTTTTGAATATCTTCGAAACAGGTAAATTATGGAAACAAATCCGTGGATCTGGGTAACGTATTGACAACATTTGACGCTCTTTTCGAGCCAGAAATCCATTTCGGAAACGGATCCGGAGCTTTCTATACGCTGTTTATGATAGGTAGTATGAAATGTTTCGTCAATAAACGGTTTAAAAAACAGTCTCTTTGTGGTGAAATTTTTCAAAATAATGAAATATTCTCAAAAATATTTAGAGTACTATACAGAATGCGAACATATCTTTTTTTTTCCTATAAAATTTCCAGCGGCAGCCTGTTTTCAAATTCGTGATTGAAAAACCGTTCGCGTATTCCGTTACCACAAATATCACAATTTAATGAAAATTATTTTTTCACACAACTGAAATTTCAGACCCAGATGCCCCCGTATTGAACCTTGGAGGGCGCCAAGTTCTCCATTGGCTGGTCGCTAATATTCCCGGGAGTAATATTTCGGAAGGAGAAGTATTGGCCGCGTACCTTTTTCCTATACCAATACCATTTATCGCACCACATCGCTATACCTTCCTCCTATACAAGCAACCCCAGGGTTATATAACATTCTTGGATGATGTTTTAAGTACACTGTAATTATTCATCAATTACAAGAAACCTAATTGCTAACAATCACATATTGTTGATCGTAAGAGTACGTGTTTGATCATTTTCAGGGAAATCACGGCGAGATTGCGATTTGATATGGAAGAATTTGCCGAGAAATATAATTTGGGAAACCCCTCTTTCGGAAACTACTTCAGAGCACAAATATAGTTTTTATGCTTGCAGGTAATCGCGTGAGGCCGATTTGACTAGATACGTAGTCTACTTTTGTTCTCCGATTAGTTTCTACCGAATAAGATTTGAATATTTCTCATGATGATATGCTAAATCAAATATTGTTTGATTTTTATTATAAATAAATTGATTGAATCGCCGAGTGAAGTAACGAAAATCTATATCGGACAATTGAAAAGTAAATAAAAAGATGGTACAAAAATTTACTCTGTTGTATTTGCCTCACTAACTCTGTCTTATCTTCATATGTAATTACTGAGAAGGAGGAAGAAATAAATTGGCATAATAAGGTACAGTAGTGACTGCTTCAACGCTAGGTATATTAATTAAAGAACTAAATCTGACGGGCAGAATACATAGTCATGACTTGCCTTCTAGAATCATCGGATTAAATTAAAAAGAAAAAATTAAACTCACAGAAATGAGGAATCAAAGTGGAATCGTCTGATCTCACTGTAATACAATTGCCGAAGAAGAAGAAAAAACAGTTAAGTAGACTCAATCGGTCGCATAAAATGAAATTTTTTAAATCAATCGAATAGATTTTGTTGAGACAGTCAGTTGTATCGAGTGTTTATCGGTTGGTTGGATGGACATTTCTCAAAGCTATTTTGAAATTCAAATGATTTTTTTCTTCTTCTCTGCATCTAAAGGACAAATAGGAAACTTTTGGGTAGTCGTGATGAATCTGTATAAGATATTTTGGAAACTGGAAAGTTCATTGTCCTCGTACGCTGACCATGCAGATTAATATACATTGAATGACAGTCAATGCTTCTTTCTATCAGGATAGACAGCCGAGGTACCTAATGATGTCCATAGTGGGGAGGCTATAAATATGAGGTCCTTTTGCCAAGTCCCAGTAGTTTCTTCAAATCTGTTGAATTGCGTAGCTACGTGAAACAGCGACAATGACGGCTTTACATACAGGTAGGGTAGGGCGGGGCTAGTTGAGCAATGGGGCAAGTTGAGCAATCGAAATATCTCAAAAACTAAGCATCCTACAACAAAAGTGTAAATGGTGAAAAGAAGGGGTTGTGGGAGGCTAACACATCGCGCGACTGGCAATTGCCGTCCAGAGCTTCGATAACATAAGAGAACCCTTTGTTTTTTTTCGGCTTCAAAATAAAAAAAATAGGTCGTTATAATTTGTCTATTATACTCCTATGAAAACATTTATTTGTGATCACGTAAGTATTTAACGATTACTTAATTATTGCTCTCTCAATTATAAATGATTATTTATTTGTAACCCCTATCATTTGTTTATAACCCAATTTTTATTCCGTTGCCTCGTTTGGGGCTAGTTGAGCAACGCGATATTAATAGTGAAAAATTTAATTTTTCTTTGATAAATTAATAACAATCTATTAATTTGTGCATATGATGACTGTACACGACGTGTACTATCTAAAATAATTTATATCGATAATTGTATTAATAATTATTATAACATTCTAGGATGCGTACGTATAAAAAGAAAACCTCAAGAGTGCCAAGCGTTGGTCTGACTTTCGTCTGTGTGGATTGCGATAGTTGGAGTTTAATTAGAGTTCATTTACTTCTGTTGGAATTTTATTTTATTTTATCAGAGATATAATAATAATATAAATAAATATTTCAGAGATATAATCATAATAAATTAATATTTCCTTGTTAATAACAATTTTATTGTGTATTCAGATAATTCTCCACAGCCATTGAGTCCATTTTAGCCATTGCTCAACTAGCCCCATACCTATGCTCAACTAGCCCCACTAGTGGGGCATGTTGAGCAACTTGGAGCGCTCTCGGATTTCCAACAATAACTTTTAAACTTGCACTCGAATCGTTTTTGCGTCGCTAGACGATTTAAAGAAGAGTAAATTATGAACGTAACAGAGAAGGAATCAATTGAATCCGATGCACCTTCTTAAAGTTATGCGAGGTCAAGCGAAAAGTTGCTCAACTAGCCCCGCCCTACGCTATGGACAAATCTTTGAACATAGTAAGAATGTTTGTATCAATTCGAAATTCGAGTGTAAAATTCGGTTCGAATCAATACCTCTAAAGACTAGTAAGTAATGTTCCTTATGCGAAAGTAAGGTCGGTTATTTTCATTTCCAGTAATTCTTCTTTGCACAATTGTATTCGCGATTGCAGACCGTGATGTGGCAACTGTCTTCGAAGAGACAGAAATAAAGCCAGATGTAGTGGATGAAGCCCCGAGAGAATTGCTCGAGGTGAATAAAATCTTCCATGGCAGTTAGACATCTCTTCTCAAAGCCAAATTGACTATTTTTTTTTTTCAACATCACCCCGTATCAATTATACTGACAGCTCTAATTGTCATGCAGTATAATCGCGAGACTAAATGAGCTTAAAGAAGCGTATAAGTTCGTAACAAGGGTATAATTTTCAAACAATTTATTTGACGAGTTGAAGTTATGTGATATGTAACTACTGCCTACATATCCAGTGATTAGTTACTGTAACCAAGCGATCATGTTACAATAGTGATGTATTACATGACTTCGAAATTTTGTCGATCATCATCAAATAATTGACATCCGCCCTTGTTAGCGGAAATAGTACTCATCTGTGTAATCGTCAGTCTTGGAAATGAAGACTTACGATTGTATAAAATTCGAGGTCAAGATTTTCCTGCAAATGCTCATCTCTAATCACCGTTCGTATATACATATATCTGAAACAGGTAAAGTTTGGAGACAAGATCATGGATTTAGGTGAAGAATTGACACCAACTGAGATGAAGGACATGCCGGAGATTCATTATAAGCACGAACGTGGCGCTTTCTACACACTGATCAATACAGGTGATGATATTTTTTCGGAATAGAACAAATTACATCGTACCTTTACCAAGTCAAAATATATCTCATGGATTGTTGCATAATGTACTATTTTCAGAGCATCAACATTTTATTCATATACCTGAAATGTATAATCGTCGGAATATTCACACCCCCGGCCTATGAGAAACGTGGATCCGCCACTGGTAACACCTTGAAGACGTCTCGCTGGCTCCTCTGAGACAAGGAATAACTGAGGTGATGTGATTTATTTGTAATTTACGCATACGTATGAATTCTATTCACAGGTCCTGACACTCCTACTCGCGGGGCTCCAGTTACTAGAGAATGGCACCACTGGCTTGTCGGAAACATCCCTGAAGAAGATATCTCCAAGGGAGAAGTTCTCTTCGAATTCATCACCTCTGCTCCCCCAAAGGATAGCGGATTTCACCGCTACTGTTTCCTAGTCTACAAGCAGCCTGGTAAAATTGAATTTGACGAACCGAGATTGACGAGACGAAATACAGTGGGCCGGGACAGCTTTTCCACTAAGGATTTTGCAGCCAAATATAATCTGGGAAATCCAATTGCTGGAAACATATACCAAACCCAATATGATGACTACGTGCCAATCTTGTACGCGAATCTTGGGATATAATTCTAGATTACACTTTATGGAATGGGGTTACATATTTATGTAATTTATTAGTCGTACGCCTATAGGAAGGAATGATTTTTAGAGGTTTTACCGAATTAAAAATAAAACACCCAATAAATAATGGATAAAATAAGACAGATAGGGTATTGGAATCCGCTTGGAATGGAACCGAATATTAGCTTCAGCGCTAGTAAATCGCACGTATAGGTAACTGTGGTATTTTTAAGAAATAAACTTTAATTATACATAATTACTATCGATTGTATCGATGCTTCAGTAATAAACGATAATAAGAAACATTCCTAAATCATCGATAATTCGAATGGTATATGCATTAATAAGTTATAAATCACAAGATCGGTGTACGAGGTATTGAATGGTAATTCATCAATGAAATCAAGTGCCAGAAAATTTTATCGGAAGAAGGATATGTGCCAAGATTGAGGTGTTCAAAAAAAAATTTTTGATTTTTATTTTTTTCTATATTTCGTGCTCCAATACCTCAAAACTTGAGTTGTGAGAGGAAAGGACATCCTCGCACCGGCTGAGCTCTGTAGACGAGTAGAAGCTGCGGCTCTTGGATATTTTCAAGTGTAGCAGCCAATTAACGTGTATGACGAATTTTTTGGAAGGAAAGATTTGAACCATAGGGATTATTAATTATTTTAATTTAGATAAAATGATTTGAATAAAACAATTTTTTTACAGTTAGAATAATCCCAAGTCGAAAAATGCTACTGGTATCAGCAGAACATCTGACTCGAGCAGGAATGCTACGATTTTCGAGTAGCTGAAAATGCATCAATTCTAATTCTCCACTGTTTCTGAAATAAAGAAAGTAAAGAAGAGAAGAGGAAAGTAAAAAATCACAAAGCAATAGATTATTGATATATTTGAGTATTTGTTCTTGCAATATCGATACAATTACTTATCGGCGAAATTACGTATAAAACGGTAATTGTTTCCTGAAAATCAATATGTATTCATTAAATATGATCAAGCCGCTTTATTGGCTGCCTGACATAAACACGTCAGTATAATATAAACTGCATTAGTATCTCAATGATATACTACCCTAAGGTAACTAATTTTGCAAAGATGAAGTTTAATATCAACTCGTTCGTTGCAATTAGAGCCCAATCCTTGATGAGCATGGACATTCGGACTGTGATGGAAGTTCATCAAGCCCTAACAGAAAGATTACTGTTATAATGTAACTTTAATTTATTGAATGCAACACAAAGAACTAGTCCGGAAGAATCTTTTTTCGCTGATCAGTAAATTGTCTATTTTGCTACAACTTTTCTCCGTTCGTCGTTTTTCCATTGAGATGCCTGCCAGAGTCCAATTTCGTCTACACAATTCCCATATTAACTCTTTGACGCTATGGGGGCCACTGACTCCGTAACAGGTGCTCTTACCCTGGGTTAGTACTCCGGCTTGCAGTTCTTTACATACAAACGCCTTATTATACGCAACCCGCATGCCATTTTTGTACCGCGGGATGCATACAAAAACACGCATATGATTGCGGCAAAAGTAGTTCGTATCCGATTAATTAAATAGGTGCTTGTTCTTGTAAACTTTGTTAATAGTTAACTTAATAAATTATAGCCTGAAGATGGCTGGCTAGGCTTAGCCGAAACGTTGCAAGAAGATGATTAGATTTCTTCTGAGACCCTTCCGACGGAATATCTACCCTCATAAACCCCATGGTCACTATAAACTAGTCATTTATTACATACAAAGCAGAAATAATTTTGAAAGGTAAGATTCACGTTTTAATATCTGGCAAACAGATTTATCCATCCGTAAAAGTAAACTTCGGTAACGAACTGACATCATCTGAGGTGAAGGCCATGCCTGCGATCCATTACGGAAACTAATCCGACGCCTTCAGGCAGAATATATAGTCATGACTTGCCTTCTGAAATCATCGGATTAAAATTATAATACACTATAATACGATTGCCGAAGAATAGAAAAAACAGTAAAGTGAACTCAATCGGTCGTGTGATATGAAATTTTTTAATCTCCTATATGTAATGAAAAAGTCCAGTCCGATGAACCATTGTTTCTAATTTATTCACACCGAGAAAAGGATTTGTTGAATTAATCGAATAGATTTTGTTGAGACAGTCAATTGTATCAAGTGTTTCTCGGTTTATTGGATGGACATTTCTGGAAGCTATTTTGAAATTCAAACGATTTTTTGCTTCTGCTCTGCATCTGCTGGGTGAATAGAAAGCTGACGGGTGGACGTGGTGGATCCGTATAAGATATTTCGGCAATTGAAGAGTTCACTGTCCTCGTACGATGACCATGAAGATTAATATACATTGAATGGCAGTCGATGCTTCTTTCTATGAGGATAGATAGGAAAGGTACCTAATGGTGTCCAAAGTGGGGAGACTATAAATATGAGGTCCTTTTGCCGAGTCGCAGTAGTTTCTTCAAATCTGTTGAATTGTGTAGCTACGTGAAACAGCAGTAATGACGGTTTTACGTACAGGTATGAAATGAAAAAAATATATTAGGAATTTTTGTATCAATTCGAAATCCGAGTATAATATTCGGTTCCAATCAGTAGCTAATCGTTTATGTGGAGATTAGCAAGTGATGTTCCTTATGTTTGAAAGTATAAAAATGTGTTATTTTTATTTCCAGTAATTCTTCTTTGCACATTTGGATTCGCGATTGCAGACCGCGATGTGGCAACTGTCTTCGAAGAGATAGAAATAAAGCCGGATGTTGTGGATGAAGCTCCGACAGAATTACTCGAGGTGAATAAAATCTTCCATCGCAGTTAAACATTTCTTCCCAAAGTCGAAGTGACTACTTTTTTTTCAACTTGCTCCCTGATCAATTGAATCATCATGCAGTAGTATGATCGCTAGGCTAAATGCGCTCGAAGACGCGCATATATATAAGTTCGAATTATTTTCAAATAATTTATTTTACGAGATCCAGTTATGTGATCGGCAACATATCCATTGTTACAGCTATTGTCATTATCATATATTATATATCACGATAATGATGTATTGCATAACTTTGATATCTTTCCGATTGTCATCAAATAATTGACATCCGGCCTTGTTAGCGGAAATAATACTCATCTATGATAAATGAAGACTTACGATTACATAAACTTCGAGGTCAAAATTTTCTTGCAAATAGGTACTTCATCTATAATCACGGTTCTTATATATGTGTATCTAAAACAGGTAAAATTTGGAGACAAGATCGTGGATTTAGGAAACGAACTGACACCAACTGAAGTGAAGGACATACCCGAGATTCATTACAAGCATGAACAGGGCGCTTTTTACACACTGATCATGACAGGTAATTACACTTTGACGAGTTCTATACAGCGGATTTAGAAAATTACTTCTCGCGGGCGGATCTCAGATTTTTGGAATAGATCAATGCTGTAGTTCTTCATCGAACCATAATTTCGAATAATATTCTTTTACGGGACATCAAAATTTTATTCATATGCCTGTAATTGTTAATCGTCGGAATTAACGACGAATATAACCCATGAGCCGTCATTGTTCACTAAAAAATCTGTTCATCGTTGTTAATTTAATTCAGATAATCCAGAACGTTTGCGAAATAAGATCCGGCCCCTCCATATATTTATTTTCAAATCCAATTTTTTTTTTATTTATCCTTTTTTTCTACATCGTGACTTTTAATATCCTCAATTCAGTTTTTCGCGTTTGACTCATAATTAGCATTCCAATCGAATGATGAAATCTAAAGTTCGTAACACCTTGAAGTCGTCTTGCTTGCTGGCTCCTGTGATACCAGGAATAACTAATAAGAGATGTGATTTATTTATAATTAACATTTATGAATTCTATTCACAGATCCTGACGCACCTAGTCGCGAGGCTCCGTTTTATAGAGAATGGCTCCACTGGCTTGTCGGAAACATCCCTGAAGAAGATATCTCCAAGGGAGAAGTTCTCTCCGAGTTCATTAGCTCTGGTCCACCAAAGGATAGCGGACTTCACCGCTACTGTTTCTTAGTCTACAAGCAGCCTGGTAAAATTGAATTCGACGAGGAAAGATTGACGAACAGGAGTCCAGAAGGCCGGGACGGCTTTTCAACTCAGAAATTCTCAGCCAAATATAATCTCGGAGATCCAATTGCTGGAAACCTATACCAAACCCAATACGATGACTACGTGCCAATCGTACACGCACAACTTGGACTATAATTCCAGACTACACTTTCAGGATTGAGCGTACATATATTTGTGTAATTCATTAGGTATGCATAGGAAGGGAATGAGTTTTAGAGGTTTTACCGAATCAAAAATAAAATACCTGATAAATAATAGATAAAATAAGTCAGATAGGGAATCCGAATCCACTTAGAATAGAGCCGGATATTAGCTTCGTACAAAATTAGCTTCATTCTGATACAAAAGAGAGTTTAAATGCAGAGAAGGTATTGCAAACCAGATGACGTACTTATTGACGGAAAAATATCTTGATGTCTAGGTTTTTGAGTAATTTATAGAATGATAGCGGTATTATAACACTAGTCCTTCTGTTGCAGATAAATAAATTTCTATCAGAGTTCGAACACATACTTGATCCTTCCAACAAGAGTGCTGTCACAATTGCAACGGAGGAGTACATATTATACTCAATCGTTAGACACTTAATTATATTAGTTATTATATTATTGCAATACGAATACATGTATAGTTTATACAATAATAACCCTGCTGATTGCATAAAGCAAATAAAGATACTCGATCATTCGCGCTGGTATATATATGAATTGTTATTAACCATTTACAAAATGTATGTATGTATAACTGTAACAGTGTATAGGTAATATTGTAACTATGCTGCAGCAATAAATCCCAGATTACCAATAACCAATGTGCTTCATTACAATCCACATTTCCCACTCAGCGACTTTTTATTGCAGGCATTATTTTGAGTTAGCAAATGTTAAAAAAAAAGGTATCAACTGCCAGCAAATTTCTTAGCGCCTGATGTTAGGCAATAAATTTTTGCAATACACGAACGGCATGCGGGTTGCGGGTTGCGTATAATTAGGCGCCTCGATTTTTTTTGCGGTGAAAATAGTACGATCGCTTGACCGCGAGATAGCGAAAGCATCCACTACCACGTGCGAGTATCGCTGTCTCGTTCTCTCTATCTCTCTTCGTTTTGATATAGGCATGCATACGTGTCTTCATACACCTCTCTATATGTTCAATAATTTATACTAGCGTTTTTCGGAGTTGGAAGGATTTTAACTCGCAAAATTTCTGCTCCTGGTATCAGGAGAACATCTGACCCGAGGAGGTGTGCCGAAATCGGCTATGTGTATTGATTCATTCATGCATACGTCTCTCTATGCCTCTCTATACCTATAGTTAAGTAATACTAGCATTTTTCAGAGTTAGAAGGATTTTAACTCGCAAAATTTCTGCTCCTGGTATCAGGAGAACATCTGACCCAAGGAGGTGTTTCAAAATACGCTATGTGTATTGATTCATTCATGCATACGTCTCTCTATACCTCTCTATACCTATAATTCATTAAGACTAGCGTTTTGCAGAGTTAGAAGGATTTTAACTCGCAAAATTTCTGCTCCTGGTATCAGGAGAACATCTGACCCGAGGAGGTGTGCCGAAATCGGCTATGTGTATTGATTCATTCATGCATACGTCTCTCTATGCCTCTCTATACCTATAGTTAAGTAATACTAGCATTTTTCAGAGTTAGAAGGATTTTAACTCGCAAAATTTCTGCTCCTGGTATCAGGAGAACATCTGACCCAAGGAGGTGTGCCAAAAAAGGATATGTGTATTGATTCATTCATGCATACGTCTCTCTATACCTCTCTATACCTATAATTCATTAAGACTAGCGTTTTGCAGAGTTAGAAGGATTTTAACTCGCAAAATTTCTGCTCCTGGTATCAGGAGAACATCTGACCCGAGGAGGTGTGCTGAAATCGGCTATGTGTATTGATTCATTCATGCATACGTCTCTCTATGCCTCTTTATACCTATAATTCATTAAGACTAGTGTTTTGCAGAGTTAGAAGGATTTTAACTCGCAAAATTTCTGCTCCTGGTATCAGGAGAACATCTGACCCGAGGAGGTGTGCTGAAATCGGCTATGTGTATTGATTCATTCATGCATACGTCTCTCTATGCCTCTCTATACCTATAATTAACTTATACTAGCTTTTTTCGGAGTTAGGATTTCGGCGAGAAAAGGGAACGCCTGATTTTATGCAATCGATTATATAAATGGCGTCCGAGTTGCATACAGTTAGGCGCAACTATGTTTTTTCCGAAATTAGTTCGTTCCTTTGACTGCGAGATGGCAAGAGCATTCGTCACTCCGTGCGCCGACTTTTTAAATTCTAACTTATAAAATAATGCATTTTCCAAGATTTTCTACTTATAGGCAAGTAAAGGACAGGAGAAAATAATTCAACAATTGATTATATATAATTTCAAGGGATGTTTATTAAAAAATGCGCCAGTTCATCATAATAATACATGTTTTTCGTATAAACAATTTGTATATACATGATTGTTCCATTCGAACAATTGTAGATGCGATCGTAATATGTATAATACATTCCTTATATTCGATCTCTGCCATATACGTTAGAATAATATAAACTAACTTCGTATTACAATGATATACGATGAAATGTAGATGTAACGAATTTCACAAAGAATAAGTCAAATAAATATGGGTAATTCTGATTTTGAAAAACGAAAAGTCACTACCGTGGAGGACATTATTTATTTAAGGGTTGCACTACCCCAGGGGTTGCAAGCTCGGTGAATATTAACCATTAACCACGAGGTACTGAATATTCATCCCAAGGTAGGAATTCTGATAAAATGTCCTCCATGGTAGTGACCCCTCGTTTTTCAAAATGAGAATTACCCATATACACTCGCATGTTGCAGTTGGAAGCCAATCTTTGCTGAATGACGCGATGTTCGGACGCTGATGAAAGTTCATTAAGCTGTAACAGAAAGATCACGGTTATAATATAACTTTTTTGTAATAAATGACTCAAAAAAATAGTCAAGTAGAACCTCTCTTCGTTGATTAGCACATTATCTATCTTACGGCAATTCCCCTGCATTATCGTAGTCTTTCTATTCAGCCGCCTGTCACAGTTGAATCTCGTGATTACAACCAATATACGAACCTTTTGACGCCACAAAGGCTACTAACCCTATCACAGATGCCAGTACCCTAGGATCTGGGTCAGTGCTCTTCCTTGCGGCAACAGGGCGACAAATGATTGCGTCTCTTTGTTTCTGGATCTATTAGCAGGAGGTGATTCCTATTCAACTTTACATCGAAAGGATAAATATGAAGCTTTTGGGTAGTCGTGGTGGATGAATATAATATATCCTCGAAACAGAAGAGCCCAATCAACTTAATATTTCTCGACCATACGCATGATAAGATTGCTGCGCAGTAAAGATTAATACATGAGATTAATCTGCTCATTTCTGATGCCACTAATTCCTTAGTCCAATTAGAACAGATACGGATTGTGCTCGATAGTATTCGTAGAAGGGGAAATATACATATCAGAACTTTCTACCGAGGTCGTAGAAGTGTCTCGAAATTTGTTGAATCTTCACGGCAACGAAGCAGCGACCATGAAGGTTTTACATACAGGTATGGAGAACATCTTCAAAACTTGTTAGAATTTTAGTATCAACTAACAATCCAGGTTAAAAATCTGCTCTAAAATTAACAGTACTTAATTAATTATTATCAAATGATATCTTTTCATGCTTTCAAGTGAAACCGATTGTTATATTTTCTAGCCTTTCTACCCTTTCTTCTTTGTTGTACAATTGGATTCGTTCTTGCGAACCGCAATGTTGCAAGGGAGTTCGAAAAGGCGGAAGTAAAGCCTGATATTTTGGACAAAGCACCGAAAGAATTAATTACGGTAAACACGGATCTGTTCTTTAGCTAGATTTGCTTATCACACGGCTACTCATTATTTATTTTCTTCAAGTATTACCTTGGATTAATTATATTCACATCACCAAGATAACTGCAACAGTATATAATCATTCAATGCATGTATTTGATAAGGCTTATAAGTTCAAAATCTTCGCAAGAAATAGTTTGTGCAAGTTTCGAACACGGTATATAATTGCATATCTGGCGATTTGGTTATTCGAACAGAGCAACCGTTTTGTAACCAGTTTTGCAGCAGCATGATAATTATCGAAAATGAACGTTCTAATATACATGAAACAGGTGAAGTTTGGAGACAAGATCGTGGACTTAGGAAACGAACTGACACCAACTGAGGTGAAGGATGTACCGGAAATCCATTACAAGAACAGAAGAGGCGCTCTTTACACGCTGATCATGTCAGGTAATGATACCTATTTCACCGCATAGTAACTTCAAATTATATTCGTCTCTTTTAACAAAGGATTACAATTTCATATTGACAGAGTCATTGTATATGTTTATGGCCCCTAATAAATTTCACCTATCTCGCAAAACCCCGATTATAAAACCCGGACCTCTGAAGTTGATTATAAAAGAGTTACCCCTTGCGTCCGAGCATAAGAGATAAGTTCCGTTTATGATCAAACTCCTCGCAGATACGTGGTTTATAATCTGGATTTCGGGAAATAAGTGATCTCAGATAGGAGCTATTCATATGACTTCTAGAAACAAATGGGAAATCGAATTACCAGAAGAAGCCTAGAATCAGGAAATCCAAGAGTCTGAAGAAATACCCTGAAAATAAATGGCTGGCTCCTGTTATGGGATCGAAACTTATACTTGGACGACGGACACGTAGCTAAGATAATTAATTTTATTCGCAGATCCTGATGCACCTAGTCGTGAAACTCCGACTTCGAGAGAATGGCACCACTGGCATATTGGAAACATTCCCGGAGACGATATTTCCAGGGGTGAAGTTCTGGCCGAGTACGTTAGCTCCGCTCCCCCAAATGGCACTGGGCTTCACCGATACGTTTTCCTTGTCTACAAACAGCCTGGTATAATTACATTCGATGAAGAACTATTGACAAACACGACCGCAGTGGGTCGAGACGGCTTTTCTACTAGGGAATTTACGGCAAAATATAATCTGGGAGATCCCTTAGCTGGAAATTTATACCAAGCCCAATATGATGACTACGTGCCTATCGTCGAAGAACAACTTGGATTATAATTTTAATTGCCTTCGTTATCTTTACTCATTTATTTCGCACTTTATAATTATGATGATAACGTTATGCTAGATTATAATGTACTGCGGTGGCTGCTTATATGTAAACTGAATCGTATAGTTAGATTGTTCCTTCGAATAAACGTTCCTATATAAATGTCATTCTAATTCTTTCAATTACTAGAATTTCATCCTCGCTGATAGATTCAGAACATTTATCTCTTCATCTGAATCCTCTTCTCAAAAGATTTCGAAACGCTGAATGAATCTAATAGATTCTTTCGTCGTTCTTCTGTGCTTATCAAGGATAATTGAAGCCTTTCACGAAGTCAGAATTGATTAGTGCTATAGATTTTTTCATACAGAAGAACCCGCTGTTCTTTTACCCGGTCTACTTATAAAAATAGTCTAATACTAATATCTTAAATCGAATTCCTCCGCGTCCTCGCGGCGCTGATTCCTTGTACGATCGAAGGTAGGGAATGTACTGGAGACGGTATCCACAGTGGGGAAACTATATATATGAGAAGTTTTCACCGAGGTTGAAGCAGTTTCTTCAAATCTGTTGAGTCGTTGGGGCTGCAGAACAGCGGAAATGAAGGCTTTGATTACAGGTAAGAAACGATTTTAAAATCGCTAGAATTTCGGTATCGATTACAAAAATAAAAAAACGACCATCAGTTAAAAAAAGATCAGTCCTCAATTATTTTTGTCACATACAAGCATATGGAAATAACGTACTTTCATTATGTCTCAAAGTGAAACTGACTATCGCAATTTTCTAGCTGTCTTTCTTTGCACAATTGGATTCGCGTTTGCGGACCCCAACGTCGCAGGCGAGTTCGAAAAGGCCAATATTAAGCCTGATATTTTGAAGACAGTTCCGAATGAATTGATCCAGGTAAAAAGAAAATTTGAATCACAGCTAGAAATTATACTCACGAAACCATGCATCGTATTTTTTCAACTATACCTTGTACCTACTTCAAATTACCTGGCTACATCGTATAATCATTATGCGAATACCATAGCGGAATTAGGTGTATTAGATAAAATTATTTTTAAACTATTGAAACAACGTTGAAATAGATTAAATGTTCGAATTGTGTGTTGAACAGATCAAGTATGGAGACAAGATCGTGGAACTGGGGAACGAATTGACACCGACTGAAGTGAAGGACATTCCAGAGATCCATTACGAGCATGAAGGCGGTGTTCTTTACACACTCGTAATGACAGGTAATAAGATTTTAGCTAGTTTTGTAGAACGGGTTGGAAAGAATCGTTCCTCGCGTTATGAAACCAGGATTCTAGTACAGTTCTCCTCAATAGAACTAAAGATATTGCGGTTTCTGACCGCATTTGAAATTTCAAACTATATTTGCCGCTGTAAACATGAGAAAATTAATACCTCGCATTGGTAATGTTATTGTATATATGTACTCCTGAAAAAACACCTCAGAACGACCTTCGGAATTAACACCAAATATAACGGTACATACCTCCATATAAGCGAGCCACAGCTTTCACTATGCGGTAGGTAGGAAACCTGTTTGCCAGTTTCAAACATACGTCTTCAGACTTTTCTTCACCTATCGTTAAATATACATGTATGTGATATATACAGAGAGATTCTGTGGAAAGTTGGGAGCCGTGTGGGTAGGCAACCGGCGTATTCACCGAAAGGGCAACGCTGTCGTAGGGACAGTCGAACGTCTGCATCTACAGATGACATAGCGGTAGCTTTCACGTCGTTTGGTCAGAATCAAGTGACAGAATGACATATTTGAGGTTGATCGTAATATAACTAGTAAGACAGCGGGAATCGATATTCATTCGTGAAGAAGTGGTAACGAATTAGCGAATTGATTGCAGATGTCGATTTCTGTTTATTTGCAACGTTATTTGGGTCTAAACAACCGTCGGGGTGAAATTTACGAATCATTCTAATAAAGGTAACCGACAAATGTCAAACGATAATTATTCGTAATAAAGTCGTGATAAAGTTACGAATTGATCGCAGATTCTGAGTTATGTTTATTTGCAAAATTATTTACAAGCTAGCAGTTCCTCGATGATGGACTGACTCGTCGCATCACTTCGACAACTACGGTGAGGAACACAGCGATATAAATTCGATACAACGAGTAATCTACGAGGCATCTCTGACGTAGCAGCAAACCCCAAATTTTTTCACCTCCTAATAATTCGAATGCACAGTTTTGCGGAAATACTGCGCATAGTTCCAGAAGACGGTCAGAAGCTTATCTCGAAAGTTGCTCAAGAAGTCGGCATGTCGTCGGCACAACGCATTTAGTTTATTGATATTGTACTACGCTTAATGAATAAAAAATGTTATTACATGATAGTAACTCATTGTAATGCAATCATTTTTACAAATATGCGACGCTTTATTCCACTCAGCTATCAAAGGCACAATTATGTTTATTTACAGAACAATACTTTCAATTCATTCATTCCTCGCTGAGACTTCTACGAGATTATCGGTAGGCAAACAGGTGATCTTTGATTCGCAAATTTCACCTCGAGGGTTGTTTGGACCCAAATAATGTTGCAAATAAACAGAAATCGACATCTGCAATCAATTCGCTAATTCGTTACCACTTCTTTACGAATTAATATCGATTCCTGTTGTCTTACTCGTTATATTACGATCAACATCAAATATGTCACTCTGTATGTTGATTCTGACCCAACGAAGTGACAGCTGTCGTGACGTCATCAGTAGGTGCAGACGTTCGACTGTCTCTACGACAGCGTTGCCGTTTCGGTAAATATGCGGGTTGCCTACTCACACGGCTCCCAACTTTCCACAGAATCGCTCTGTATATGTATCCAGTCCAAAAATATGTATACAGTCCTCTTAGCGTATGCAATTTTGTTTATTCACTTTCCCCAAACTTTACTGAATATAGTCGATCCCGTCTAAACGACACATTAAATATCTATGCCATGTGTCTATGAGTTTGAATAGTTTCTTGCAGACTTGTAGACTATAGATTATTCACCGATTATTATTATCATTACTTTTTTTTTTAGGCAAAATTCTGCGAAATATCTGTTGAAAAAAAATCCATCTGTATTTAATTTCCACGAGCTCTATTTTAATTCGTATACACTAAAATTCCAGACCCGGATGTACCGACACGAGGCTACAATCGCGAATTCATGCATTGGGTTGTTGGCAATATCCCCGAGGACACTGTTTCAAAAGGCGAGGTATTGGCAGAGTACGTAGGTTCCGGACCACCACAAGGCACTGGATTACATCGCTACGTTTTCCTACTTTATAAACAAAACCAGGGAGCTATAACGTTCGACGAGAGACGTCTGAGTTCCAGGTAATCCATAATAACGATGAATAATTGAAGGATCTAATTACACCGATTAATTTATTCATTATTTTTCATTGTTTATGAAATTATTCATAACTCAATAATTTTTCAGGGATGGAAAGCAAAGGAAGCGATATTCTGTTCAAAAGTTTGCGGAAAAGTATAACTTAGAGGGTCCTATTGCTGGTAACTTCTACAGAGCACAATATGACGATTATGTGCCGACTGTTCACAGACAACTTGGTCTCTGATCGTCTCTTAATAATTGCAGAGCGCGAAACGGATGCAATCGATTAATTTTAACGAAAATTTTTCAATTTTCTACACGTAGATTATAGCGTCTATTATGAGCTTAATTAATTCAATATTGTGTTTTTATATAACGTGTATATTCATTGATACTACGAAATAAAACTGAGTGCAATTTATCTTTAATGAACATTAATTTTATTTCAATATAAAACACTTATCATAACGTGGAATTGAATTAAATGTAAGACAATATCTGGTGATATTCATGAAAAATATTGCAAGCCTATAATGTCCACATGTATTTCAATCGATCTTGAACACTTTTTTTCCATTTCAATTTCAAATAAAAATTTCTCTGCTTATTCCATGCGAAACGGATTACAGATTAAGGAAATTCGCGGCACAAAAACCGACTGTTGTATAACATCTATGTGTAATGATCTGTTAGGATATTTTTTGAATCTAAAATTTTCATCGAGGTTGAATTTGTCAAATACTTACTGGTTTTGACAAAATTTCAATTATCTATAACACAGAATTCGAAATTATCAGTAGTGATGGCATCAGTATGCAAAGTTTTTTCTCCCTA
The DNA here is from genome assembly GCA_944452935.1 of Rhogogaster chlorosoma. Classification (NCBI taxonomy): domain Eukaryota; kingdom Metazoa; phylum Arthropoda; class Insecta; order Hymenoptera; family Tenthredinidae; genus Rhogogaster; species Rhogogaster chlorosoma. The sequence goes on from OX101797.1 coordinate 30,357,365, forward strand.
AACTTCAAGATAGATTTTACACACAGATATTACACTCTTTTGGCTGACTTTATGCATCATGAATGTAGCATTTGAGCTTATAATCTCTTTTACAATCTAAATTTTCAAACAACTAACTAGAAGCTAGAAACTATATTTTATCAATTTCAGTTGAACTTGGGTAATAATTAATATGTATACTGTATGTATATAAGATAATGAGATTTCATGTAATTTATTAGAGTATAATATAGTGTTGTTTTTTTTTTATGTATAAAATTACACTGGTAACTTAGTATTCTCTCACTGGTTCCAGTTTCGTTGAATTTCTTTGAAACCGAAATGATAATACAACATTTTTCAATAACATTATTTATACAGCTGAAATGAAATACGATCGAAATATCTTTTATAGAAGCTTATAACGGGTTGTTATATCCCAATATCAAATATCATATTACAGTACGTTTCATAATGACTAGAGTACAATGTGCGTTTTAAAGTAAACGTCATAGTTTACAATATATATTGTCAAGTGTATAAAAAAATAAAATAAAATAAAAGAAACAAAAACACACCTCAACAACTGGCAAAAATTCATCAGGCATTCAAAACTATTTGGTATTTTAGTAACGGGGTAAAGCACTAAAGGAATACCCCAGTTCTTAGAACTTAAAAATACACAGATCTGCCGTAAGCATTAATTAGGAATTTATACAGCACTATATGTTTCTTAGCAATGGATACTCTTTGAGTAAACGTAATAATATAATTTGCACAATCGGAGCAAGCTGGCATTTTTATTAACGATTAGTGGCAAAGTGATTTTAAACGTTGGATGAAATGAATATTTCAGCAATCTTTATAATGATAAGAGATTCGATATATAAATCGCGAAATTAAATTACTTAGAAGTTCACAACTTCTTATATACAATCTTATTCTTCTCTACGAGACTCGGTATCTCACAACAACTGCATTACACAGAGTATAATATAGCTAGTTAAATGCTACTTCAGAAGGAAGGTGCTATTCTATTTCTAATGACTAGCGTTATTCTGTCCTTTGAAGCAGCAAACTTAATCAAGTAATGAATTATATTCAACGTTGGTTTAGGTATAATAATATGGTTTTAAACATATCGCAATTCAACATGCCCATCTTGCGCTCGTGGGTACAGATCTTCAATAAACAAGTATAGTTAAACCCAATTAGTGCCTAATTCAGGCTTTTTTATACACAGTGTGTATTGATACTGGTAAAACACCAGGAATCCTACACAGCATTGATAAATAGTCAAAGATTATGCTACTCTGTTAATTACAAAGTATCGGTATATATTATAGCTTAGCCATGTAGGTGTGTATATATATACGCTGTTAAGTAATCGTCGTACAATTATATACTATGTATATTTGTTTTTGAGGTAACTGGAATTTATAAACTTTACAACTTGAGCGTACCTAGCTGATCCGGACAATATAATTACCGATTATTGTCCCAGACAGAAAGTTCATTAATTTACTACTAAAAAATACAATGACGAGATAATGATATTATCTTGAGCATACGTATATTACTGAATATATGAAATATTAATAACATATTTTTATCTATTGGTTTTCTCTAGGTAATCTTGAGTAGCAAATAGGTATATGTCTTTTCCTTTGGCTCTTAGCACTCTCCTATATAAATATCGCCCAGCGATTTATAATCGGAGTTCATTTATTCGTCGTAACTAGATTAGGCTCAGCACTCAACTACTTGCAATCTTTATATCAAATGTCCAATACTTAATATACAATTCCATACAGTCATCGAAATACTATACAATTTTAGTTTTTAAAATTAATCAACTGACGTTTCGACATTCTTTAATGCTATCAGCACCCAGGAATAGCACAATGATCTCTATAATTCTTCCAGCAAGTATTCATGCATCACACTCAACATTTCCCACAATATGTGAAACAGTGTTACGCTCAATTAACATTATCACTGACTCTGTCAACATTCTTTATCAATTATGGTAATCTTAATTCTGGATTAAGGGTGATGTTCAAACACAACTGATGGTCCCTTATGTCACCCCAACCGCCGTTTCCTTTTCTCAACTTCGTTTTCTTGGCCACCGCAGCATTCGTCAGAGTTAACTGTGATGGGAACAAGTGTTTTCTAGCAGTTTTCAGTACATTTTGAACCTTCGCAATAACTGCCGTAGATTCGCAGTTATTTTTCTTGTGATGAACCCCACTGAAATATTGTTAATATTGTTCATTTATTTGCTCGGATGGAAATGGATGATTAAGGTATGATATAATATATTTCAAATCACCATTCCCCGATGTGAAAAACCCTCGGTGCTCTCATCACCATTGCTATCAGTCCAGATTGCACATGGGGAATACCACCGGATCCTTTACTGGGTGGTATGCATCCTTGGGCAACATGCTGAAGACTCCAATCCCAGTTATAATCATCATAGGAACAAAATTTGTCAGCACAATTTCTGAGCTTGTTCCAAGTAACGCGATTGAAAGCCATACCCATATTGTGTTTGCTGGATATCCACGGTGTCACTTCCGCCTGTAAAAATGTCGATAAGTTTTGAACGTTTTCATAATGCGAATAGTTTGGAAATTATATTACGATTATTCACTCATTGTTCACTAATAGCTATGAAATATTGAGATGCCTTAGGAAAACTAAATTGGAATGCATGGAATACATGATTTATAGGTATATCTAGCAAAATAGATTATAGTTTAAACATGCTGTTAAAAATTGCAGTTTCAAGCTCCACCATCTTCTTTCCTTTTCAAGAAGAGTCAGAAGTATAATTATAAAACAAGATGCAAGTAATCATACTGTAATCTCACATGCAAGATCAAAAAAGTAATCACCAATTCAGAACTTGATGTGTATGCAAATTTACAATATTAACATGCGTGAAAAATGGTAACCAGAATTTCGTCTGCAGATAATACATCCAGTTATTTTATATCTACATATCATTATTTTCGTTTTTAATAGGAGATATGAGTTAAACTTACGATTTCGGGGAAACGAGAGAAGGTTATCAATTTTTTGATACTTGAATTATACACGCTATAGCAGACTATGAAAAACAACGATTTACAGTCGTTTTTATCGTAATTTATAATTAACAATAAAGCATAACATTCTCGTCGCTACTACGAGTTTAATTAGTAGTAAGAAACGATCAGTATAATTATATTAAAACGACGTGTTCGAATTTCAGTTCTACATCTACCTATGTATATGAGTATATTAGCAAATGTTAAGTAAAGATGGAATTAGAAGACAAGACTATATGTTGGAGATTAACTAAGCAGGGGCTCAACGATTCACTAAAAATTTGATAACACTACGGATTTTAATGGCGGCGAAAATTGTAATAAAAAAAGAGAAGAATCTAATAAGTTAATTGACGTCTTGGAAAATTTGTCTATAAATGCCAAATTCTACTATACAAGGGGATACGATAGCATGCTCAGTAAAACGGATTCTGTACAAGGTATACGAGACCGTTGTTAGAAATAAATCTAAATAGGATATACGAACGGAGGTGGAATATATTTGCGACATTTCGTGCAATACGAAACGAATACGGACATTCTAAATGCCTAGACGGGGTATCAAAATTCGAAATTTAACCTTCTGATAATGATTGTAGAGGTTGGGTAAAAGCTGGAATGCCCAAGCAGGGGCAGCTTGTACCATTTGGGCACTTTGATAGGTGGAAAAGCCACCCTGAATAAGTCCGTTGTGTCTCTTTAATCCGCGAAGCATTTCCTTTTGCAGTACGCCATTGACACCAACAAACTATGTGTGAAACATCGTTATTAAATGAAAATATACCCTATTTAACGAAATGGGAGAAGAATTTTTTTCGTCTCAAGTTTATTACCAATGTTAGAAAAATTTCTCGAGAAAGACTAGATTCACCCCTACTAAAATCATTTTTGATCTAGTAGCATAGTAGACGTGACCGAAAATTGATCGATATATATATTTTTTTTTCTTCGATGATAAACTAACATAATTTATATTCATAGTTTATAAATTTACATTAATTAACATGTGTTATTTAAAGTAATATATTCACACATCACATATATTATACACGTGTTACGAATACACGCCATATACGAAACGAGAAAAGAAACCATTTTTTATGTATATATATATGATATTGTGTAACTTGCAAAAAAGCTGTGATTGAAACAGTGTAAAGTGGAAATGAAATGAATCAATTGATACCAAATAGGTTGGAGATTTTTTTCTTTCTTACCTTCCTGTTGTTATCAGCGTAATAATTGTAGGTCTTTAGGTAAGTGCCAAGAGATAAAACGTTGCAACGTTCGCAGCTGTGTTTACAGGTACGTTCCATGAGTCTAAGTACGTGTAGAAAGTCTTCGGCAACGTAGTGATCCTCCTCAAGAAAGAGTACCATGCCAACGTGATTTTTGGTAACAGTAAGCTGGTCAAAAACTCGATTCGCTTTCCACCACCAGTGGTGTTTAGTTTGAGTAAATTTAGCCTCTCTATAATGTCCGTAGAGATCAGGGTGTTCGGCATTTATGCAATTCTTTATTAAAGCACTGTAGAAAAAATGCATATATTGTCGTGAAAAAAAAAATCAAAATCAAAAATTATCCATCATCATATTATATGGTACAGAAAAAAAGAAAGCAATTGCTTTCTTTTAAACACCGACCTTTCTTTTTTAATATTACGTGGACAGTCGTTGAGATCTTCTCCAGGGAATGTGTGGGGATGAGTCTGTATACTATAGGGATAAAAAATCTGCATAACACGACAAAAGTCGACGCTTTGAACGAGGTAATTAATATCAGGATCCCAAACGTCGTGACTAAATACAATCAGAGTTTGTTCGATGCCTTTCGCTTGAGCCAAAGAGACGATTAAATGTCTGAGATAAGTTAGTCTGGCATGAACCTGGATCACAATCACTGGAGCATCGGGTGCCAAAGGACCAAATGCCTCTTCGTTAAAAACCCGTTGTTCTAAGTTGAATTTTTCTATATTTCGTCGGAGATCAGTGATTGTGAGATTCGCGAGCGTTCCGACTGTCGAATTGGCTCCGTTGGTTGAGTTTCGCCTGTCCTTCAAAAACCTGCGTGCAAGTTTTTGTATTTTAGAAGATGCCACATTCATTTCAACACCGAACATAAGTGACGTGAAATTTTATCTTGAGAAAGAAAAAAGGGAACAAACGAGAAAGAAATACTAATAAAACTACAGTATGAAATTACCTGTGCAGTTCCTGAGGCACTAGCGTTAGGAGACTCTCGTTTCCTGACGTTGAAGTACCAGAACGGCTAGTTAAACTAGCTACATGGAACTGTAACCAGAGAAAAGTGGCCAGGAAGACAAGGGCCATGGTCCTTACCAAAGTCCCACGGCCATTTCGACCGCCACCCACGACAGCCACCCCCGAAACTGAAAGTGTTCATTGCGTTCTTTTTATCTGAGAAGCTTTTCAATTTCTATTCATTTTATAAGATTTAGATCTATCCAGATTCAAGCTTACGGAGATCGTAAGACGAAATTATATCACGAAGGTTTTCTCATTTTCGTGGAATGAAATCAAAAGGAAGAAAAAAACAGCTCTTTGGATTTATAAGTTTGAATTTTTAGATTCTACAGCACTATAATACAGTCTTAGGTGATATTGTGTGTGTAAAGAAGTCAGAAGTACAAATCAATTTTTGAACATTCGATTTAATGTTGAAGAGGATATTGACCGCAAACTTTAGGATTTAGGATTTAGAGACTTGGTTCAATTACGCCACGTATCCGCGCGTATATCTGGTTTAATATTAATACCCCCCATTGGGATCACTGCGAGGAGTCACCGTATCCTGCGCAGATATGGCATGCGGTGAGATAATTATGATAATAATATCCTCATACAGTTGTACAGAGAAAAGATTTGAAATCACAAAATAACGCAAGAAGTAGTTCAAGAAATGAATTTATTCTTTAATCAATTCTACGAGTCGAAATTTCTGTGTCAATATAATTGTAACATAATATTTGACAGAGAAACCCCGTCGATTGTGTAAGGACGATGATAAACTAATATATATGCGGCATATTGACTGATCAAGAAAACTTGATGAAACGACTTTTGATTATCTATTTGATGTCCGAATCGATATAGGCAGAAAATATTTGCTTACAGACTGCGGTCAAGATAATTGTAGGTTTCGGAATTCTAAAACTGTCGACTTTATCAGTAGAAAGAAAACATAAAAAGACAATGGACGAGAAGTGTTTGTTTAAAGATGATCAATTTACACAGTATAATTGATTATCCAGCAAAAGTGAGAAACTCAAGTTTGCTGATGTTATATATCGATGGACTAATACCATACGGACGTAAGTGCCAAAAAAAAATTCTTTTTTTTTAGTGACAAAATCCTTTAAAAGAATATATTTATTACACATAAATTCCGCTACTTGGTGACAATTTATACTGGACGAAAAAATGACGTATTCGATATCCTTTGTCCCGTATGCGTAATTGTTATTAATATTACTCGTACGTCCGCGGGGACGAGGATAATGGATATTACGATCGTTCGCACGGTAGGACATAGGTGGTTTCAGCTGGTAATTAAATCTGGTTCTCCTTGCAGCGTGTTCAATTTAACACAGACGCCTTATCATCAAACCACGTTAATTGCCTCGCTCGGATAATAAATGTGCGATTAATTATAATTAATTAGGCTAAGTTCGGTACAGCCGACATGAATTTCGGTCAAAGATATTTTTACGCTCAACACGGATGAGATACGATGTTGGTCAAATCTTTTACCAAATTGAATTATAGTTAATTAATTGATTGGAAGCGAATTTTTATTTCTCCGTTTACGTTATTGACAATAATCGATGAACTGACCATCGGCGTCGTGTGTCTTCGAAACAGAATTATGCTACAAGGGTTAATTCTAATTTCGAATATTCAATCGTGGTATTCACTAGTATGGATATTCGAGCAGTATTGGAAGCAAATTGCAATTCGATTTTATGTGAATACATTTTCATTGTAGTTATTTCATATAGATCGTTTAATTTCCAATCAAAATATTGACCTATCAATTAACAGTGCAAATACAATTCCAATTCCCAATTTGAACAGTCATTGACGAAAATTTTAATGCAACGAGAACATTTCTATAAACGTGCTTCCGGCGGTTCAGATATTATTCGAAATAACGGGTAAATAGTATATTGAAACGTTCATAGATTTGCACATCAATTAACGTTGGCTGTATATATTTTAATCGAACTTTCGTTGCCATTCATCTTTTGAACCGGAGTAGTGTATACTAATACTTAGACTGAAATTAGAATAGGAAAATGAAAAAACCACGTGGAAAGATAAACCCATAATTGAATTAAATTATTATATAATTATTGAATAATTTTTGCAAATTACATTTCAATCTATACATACCGGAGGGTAAAGATATAGATAAAATCCAACTTATAATAAAATGATCATTGACACTTCATTAGAAGTAGTCACTTAATTACTTGCACTGATAATTGATAAGTACCTTGAAGAGTGGATTTGCACGCGTGATTACCGGTATCTTACGATGTATAGACATAATAATTCCACATCGAGTAGTTCAATCGTTATAAAAATAGTTGCAATGAAAAAAAAAAAAAAAAAAATAGAAAATGTGTGAGAAAATGTCTCTATTCCGAATGATATCCGATAAGTTTGTAATCACTTGACACATATCACAGAGACGAAGTAATAAACGAAGTAAATTAACTGCTAATTGAACTGTCAAACTTTCACACGAAAACAATTTCCGACCCTACCTATAAAGTTCTATAGCACTCGTCGTTGACAATTTAAAGTAAATTACATTCGGTGAATTAGGTTCTATCGGTCAACACGAATCAATATACCTAGATTATACAATCTGAGGATTACCATAGATTTCATTCCTTGCTTTAATATTTATCAATCAGTGGGAATCGCGGTTGATATTAAATCGAATAACTATATAAGGTATTTCTTAACCCTTTATCACCCCTCAAGAAATCTAAACTATCTCGTATCTCATATATGAGTGAAAAATCTTACGATCATAAAAAAGCAGAAATTTTATATTAGATGATCAATGTTAGATGAATTTTTCTTCAATTATGTTATTTCGATTCAGAACCTTTATTTTCGTTAATTTTTTGCAATCAAATTCGTCTGATTTTTGCATGAACAGTTGAATTCACTTTACCTCAATAAGGCAAATATAAAATTCTAACGTTAGAATTGTAGCTAATTGGGGAATTGAAGCTTCTGAACCGAAGTTGACATCGCAAAAGCTAGGAAAAGCATTTGACCTGCGAAACTTATTGCTCTAATTACTCATGCGTATATGCATTGGCAAACTATAGAGTCGAATATCGATTTATAGTATGTTTTCAATTGCCATTGGTCGCGCATGCAACTAGAGCAATATTGATGTGTTAACCCAGGCATATACCAGACGATGTGCTTCCATAGCAAGAATAATGAACAAATATTTTTAAACAAAGAGAGTAAGCGGCGAAACTCACCTCTCATGGCGGGGCGACGACTAAGTGACGTTCCTAGAACAGAATTTCGATAAAGTAAGAATTTGCTAAAGTTATATGGTAGGTATATATGAGTTTATGTACGGGGAAGGGGGCAAAACGAGGTAAATGAGGCAAAACGGTAATTATCAAAATTTGAAAGATGTTTCGCTATGAATTTTCGCCATCGAACTGCATAATATCAATCTCATATTTCAGTCTACGTATTAAGCGCAAGACTTGCCTAATCCATAGCAAGTGTGAGAAAATGTTCGCTCAAACGAAATATAGTAGGAAAGAAATGGAAAAAAAAAATTGCTGAAGCAGTTTTTGCATTCGAAAGCTGCATTCATTTCAATGAATTACTTTACCAATATTCAAGCTCAATTTTAAGTTCGTTGTTTGAGACTTTTGAGGTACCCCATTTCGCCCCGGTCTCCCTTATATATGACGGAAACAACAAGCATTGAAAATGCATGTAAGAGGGTGTAATATACACGCGCGTATACGGAAGTTTATATGCCGGGTTTATGCGTCGAGATATTATGTGCAGGACATGAAATGAGGCTATAACATACACCTACTTCCAGGTATATGGTGCGTTCGTGGTACAGGTATAAGAAGGAAACGAAATGGGTACCTGTACAGCGTATAGAATCGAAATGATAAGTTGATAATATTGTGTCACGAGCTGCTAGACGTTATAGCTCGTAAAATGACACGGTTACAAAATGTCTTATGACATTTACAAGGTTTCGCTCCTCTCGAAAGAACACGCAAGGAAGGCACGCAAGCCGCACAATCCAACTACGAAAGCTCGTTTTCATCTGAACTAAGGATTAAGGGTTGAGGGTCGGATAAGATTTATAGAATAATTCGCGATAAGAGGCTGTATAAAATTGAAACAATAAATTCTCATCAATTTCATAATGATATGTTCAATCGGATTGAAGATTTATTCAGTTTCGTTCGACTCGAGTATTGCCATACGTGAACCCATATCGGAAAGGGTCATTTTATACTCGCATATATAAAGATTATGTGTACACTTAAACGGTCCATTTTATAGCCGATGATTTACTGCGCGATTTTCAATGAAATGTTTTACCAGAATGCGGTGAATTTTTATCGGATACTCGGTTCACAAATTTTACGACTACATAATTTCAGACATGATTTTGACTCAATCAACAAGTATGTAGAAATTCGAAACAAGAGTAATCTCCTTTTAAGGAATGAAAAAAGAAGAAACGGCAGTAGATGACTACGTAGAAATTCTGTAGAAAAATCATTATATTCTCATGACGAATAGAACATTCTACTGACTCTGGCGTTTGTATGAATTTTCTACTTACGAAATGAGTTGAAATTACCTCTAACCGCTTATGCTTCCACTGTATGATTAATTTGCTCTAAGCTTTATCAGCTTGTATGATCTCTTCACTTTGGCAAATTTTATTATTGTACCGACAATCGAGGTTGTCTATCAATTTTCCCTAAGTAGTCTATGGCACGTGTTTAACGGGCGCTGATCACATTGATAATGCTATAATTCCGACATAATTTCACCTTTGGGAAACCATGATTTCCCTTTCCCTTTTGTACCACGTCGATGTGGCGTAATTTTAGCAAAACTTTGAACATGCGATAATATATCCACAGATGTTTTAGCCTGCCCTATATCTGCACCGATATTTGTAAAACACAAACATCATCTTTTTGTTTGTTAATTGATCAAGTGAACCTTAGTAGCGCGAATTACTCTGTCATTTGAAAAACACGTTGAAAGCTTCGCGTTTATTGGTAGTCGAGAAAGTACAAGTTTTCGAGAATCAAAAACACTCATAATTATATGGAATATCATTGGTCGTGAGCCCTTGTGTATAAAGATCCATACACAGGTTTAAAATTATTGAAAATATAGGAATAAGTAGTTTTATCATAACTGCACCTGTATTTTTTTTTTTTTTATATATTTCTAATGTTCTCTATAGTTTTCTATGATACACTTATTTTTTGAGCACTCCGTGAAAACGATTCAATTATACCATTGCGTGTGAAAATGGTACCACCATCGTATAGTAGATATAAAAAACGTAATATTTAGGCATATAATTATTCATGCTATGCAAATATCACGGACAGAAATATACTCAGTTGAATCGATTTGGGAAAGCGTTATTAGCGTTACAAGCAGCTATATGGATTATATAGTGTTATATATAAATTCGTTAAATTCATAGGGCTATAATATGTGATAGATGGATAAATAAATCAACATGTTATATGCTACTAATACAGTACTAATCATTAATGCTTAATAATCAAATTTACTACATAATAAAATACCTGTTCGACGTCAGGCATTTCACGACGGGGATAGGTATCTCATAATTCAATCAACCAAATGATACATCATTAAGTATCGTTGCATGCCGCTTAACTTCCTCTACGATTTTTTCTCTAAAAGATGAATGAATTTACACATTTTTTCCTTTCTTCTTCTTTCTCTTCTTCATTGCTATACATATCTATACTTCGACGCTTCTTGCGAAGAGTACCACGTTTCAGATTTCACCGTGAAAACCATGATGTTCGTCGAACTGGAACGAATAATATTTCTATTTCGCAACGTTTTATCATTTTAACTGTGTACTGTAAAATCTACAAAGATATTTGTCATAACCGTTTAAATAATTCTCGCAGTGAAACCGAAACGTACTAGTTTTCGTGACGAAAGCCGAAACATGTTGGTCTTCGTAAGAAGCGTCGACTTAGTCTTACGATGGTAAATAATACACTTATATACTGAGTTGAAAAATCAATGGGAATAGATTATCTGATCTAATCTTTCCGCAAATCCCATTATAAATCAAGATCAACTACCCTTTCAGATTTCTTGCGTTCATGTTTATAATCAAACATCTGTTTTTATCTATTTAACTATCTTCTCGACAAGACATCAATGGTTTGCAGCAGAACCAAGGAAATTTTTAACCCCTAAAGCTAAAGATGGACGAGCTCACTTTAATTGCGATGAATACTAATTATATTCCGATATGCAGGTATTTATTGCTATTAAGTGTTATTATGACTGCATTATTTCCCTCTCTCTTTCTCTCTCTCCTTTATTCACGTAACTACAGCTCATCGCTAGATGAATTTGTTTAAAAAAATTTCGACGAACGATATGAAGAATGAACGTGTATTGAATTCTCTTTTCTTTTCATTCGTCTTTCTCTTCTTTTTTTTTTTTATAGCTGTTTTATTACTACTTACATAGAATACCGCAGTATACAATTACGTGCCATGTTTTGTACACGTATAAAAGTAACATACGTTTTATAAATATGCAAAACGGTCGGAATTCCAAGCTAGTGGTCTTTGAACAACTTAATCATATGCCAGGGAAGTAATAAGTAGAAAGAAAAATGATCTCTATGGAATTCATTTCTCGTAATTTGAAGCTTTATTCTCTTCGATAAATTATTCCCAACAATTAACTATTTACAAATTTTCGAGAGTCAAATTTGTGTGCTATAAATTTTTCCACGAAATGAAAGAAAGAAAAAAAAAAAAACGTTCCGAAGCTCTCAGCTGTTCGAAATTTCAACTATTTTATTTGGCTCGTTTGGTCATCCAAATAGCTTGACTTTCTTCCAAACAAATTATTGCAACAAAATCGATAACCTGCTAAATTATCGGGACAAAATACTGTCTAGACGTTGGACTGTCACAACTATTATAATAATAGATCAAGACAATTTAAGACGTCTGTAAAATCGGTCAGTTGTTTTACAGAGCGTTAATTGGGTGTGAAAAAGGCTCAAAAATAATCCCTAGCTTACAATTAGCAGTAATATTATAAATGAAATCCGTTTATAGTTAAATTAGACAATTAATTATCACGCGAGAACTGATCGTATTACCGTAACATTTCTTAAATAACTGCAAAAAGTATTTTTTTTTTTTTTTCTTAAGAACAGGGCATCGGCGATAGGTTTAATACTATCGATTTTCAATTTGGCACGTGGCACAGCTGCTGCAGCTAAACACCAACGGAAGCCAATTACTTTTCCTACTTCCGAATCGTCGAAAAAAGGTGAGAGATTTATTGAAGGATAATTAAAGGTAAAATTAATGATGTATCGGCGTGAACACTCACCTTGACAAAAATGATGGAAATGGGTGACCCTCCATTCTTATCGAATCTGTAAAAAATCAGAAGAATATCGTTTGTTATAGTCGATTTGCAATCAAAAGAGTATTAACTATTATTAGGGGTATTTCTTTCATCGGAAATGAATTAGTAGAACTTTTAATATCACCTATAATATAAGCAGTTGATCATTTTTTTCCTATCAAATCCAAGCTTGATAAAGTATGGAAGTCGTTTTTCTTTACATGCACGCGATAATTAACCGACTACAGTTTTCTAGAGTATAATTTTATAACAATAAGTTCCTATCCACGTCCTTGCGATTGTCGATCGGATTTATTTTCATTTTTCCTTGTTTTTCGCGTTTTTCTTTTTTCTTCTTCTGTTTGCAGTTAATTCATCAACCAGTTATTCAGCTTGACATTTCCATCATATTAGATCGAACGTCGATAGTATGCAGCTATTTATATTCTATCCTATTCCAGTTCCATAATCCAATCGGTTAGAAAATAAAAGAAAATAAAATAAAATAAAACCAAGCAGGAAGCTTAACAAATGTTTCTGACGGGCGGAGGCGGTGCTTAAACGTCGATTTTCCTACATTATTTATTCCAATCGTTATCATCACTTGACTTGACAAGTATGACAGGTGTAAATCTTGATATAAAGATTGTGAAATGAAATGGGGAAATCGAATGGAAAAAAATACTTTCCTATAAATGACAATAATGATATTGCACTAACGGGGACAATCTTCGAAAGCCGTGCAATTCTTATATTCAAATTTTCACTTTTCATATCAAATTAACGGTTGGATTAACCCTGCTCAATTATGAACGCGGTTGATGCGAAAGATATTACGGAAATAGGGACTTATGGTAATCCATGATCCCGGAAATAACAACAAGTTCTTGCATTTTTTCGCGATGTGCTGAATTCTCGTCGTCGATCCATTTACAGCGTTGAAGATATAAAAGTGCAATAAACGTCGATATCGCTGTCACGCACACTATATCTCAAACATACTATACGAATTATGAGGTGCAAAAGACAAGTCATAAAAAAAATAAGCTATGCATACACACCTGTATAGGTTTATGCGATGATTATAATTTTTTTTTTCCTCATACAATACCTGAAGTGCTGCAGAAACGTTAAATCGCAAGTATGAAGTTGACGATAAAAAAAATCTGCGACTATTCATGTAGATTATAAGAAACAGGAAACCGTAGTTTTTTAATGCGAGAATTGTTTGCTCGCATTTTTACATAAATTCTTACATTTACGACCCATAATAATTATTGCAGCTGAAGAATGTCGCATAACGAATTATTGTTCACTCGCTAATTTCATGTATCCAATTTAATGTTGCCCCGTTAAATTTATACGGATTAACTAAACGCCAATATTAATTATGGGAAGCCAGATTCAGTGGCTTGCCATTCCACCGGATTGCAGACTATTTGTTTTAAATTATATTTGAAATTTAAATACTGAGGTACTAAGCGATGCATTACCAAAGACTATTACGGCTCTTGATCCCTGCAGCTATTCATTAGCAATTCAAATACATAATTATCATCTGTCAAGTTTTTCTCTTGCGATTTCTGCATGCTATATAACACGGTATTTAATTCTTCAACAATTAAGCGAGACTTCGTATTGCGATATATTACGATAGTCAGACATCTCTGGCGATCTTATACGCGGGTTCAAAGATTGCAATTTTTATTCCTAGACTGTAATTATCCATGCAATATATTGTTAACAATGAAACGAGGAAACTTGCTACAAGCTTCCCTAAGTCATTCCATATTATGGCCAAGATAATAATTCGAAGAACGTATAGGCTGGTCAAATTTATCGCTTTTCATTCATTTTCGAGTGTATCAGACCAGACCTCGATTCAATGAGACAATTTTGATAAAATAGAGGTCTATGAATGATCAAAGCTTGACATTGGAACTGATGGAACTAAAATAACCGATTGTACCGAAAATCATAGAAATGTGATGAATTGTAAAAGATAAAAGGGCGATGGGAGAAATGAAGGAAAAAAATGTAGAAAAAGATTTACAATAGGCATAATGCACTGTAATAAGTCAGGCACGTAGGTGGTAAAAATGTCGATAAATTGACGAGCCGTGAATAAGTGAAACCAAATAGAGTACGTGGTGCACGCGCGGATCTTAGTATAGGTGTCAGAAACTTGAGCCACTCTGTACTTAGGATCACTCCTGCGATCTCACGCTAGATTTACCGTAATATTATATTCGGCGAGAGTAGCCCGTATATGTAAGAGATGCGTAATGTGTTATTATAGATATGCAACAACCGCTAATTGTTTAAACATACATTTGCAATGATATATCATGTATTTGCCATTTTTATTTACCGCTATAATGTTTGCAGCATCTGTAAGCTCGGCGTGCACCGACGTAGGCAGTAAATACCTGAATGTATTTATGTGAAGAAATATATCACTGATAGTAAATGATATAGAAATGTATAAAAATTATTGCTTTTTTATATTCAACATGTTAATGAAATATTGGAATGAATTACAGTCGATTATTACAGCCCATATAGCAATGTACTTTTATCATCATATAGTCAGAGTCTTGAATAAATTCATGTATACTATATGATAGTTCATTTTATTTAAATTAAAGGCTGCACTGATTGACGATGTGTTAAATCTACGATTGACATATCATTTTGACCCTTGTAAAAAACTGAACCGATATAAGTTCAAGAAATAATTGTCGCGATGCTTCTTAGCGCCGATATCGCGACCCGTCCAACTGGCACGGCGTGTAGCAGTGAACTGGCTGACTCTGACTAACTGCTACTACTTCTTGCTTCTCGACTGACGCCTACGAACGGATTTTTTTTGTTATTGCCGTTGTCCGTTTCAGTAGTAACCAGTAAGTAAGTAAATAAGTACATGAGTAGGTAAGTAAAAAAGTAAACAATTATCCAAAAGTCACGTGGTACCAGTGAGAAGTTTAGCTTTTCACGATTCAAATGGCAATGCGTATAATCAAATGAAAAGTAATTAAATAATCGCTCCGTTACACGTGGAAAAGAACCCCAAATTTCGTAAACTAAAACGTCTGATTCTTAATTTTCTCCTTTTCTTTTATAGTCCAGACACGTTTTTCTTTTCAACAATCGATGTCGCAAAATTTTTGAGACATTCCTGACTTCGAAAATATGATCTATTTCAGAAAACTCTAACAATAAGCTATGAAGCGATTTCCTTCTTTTGCCGTTTTTTTTTTTTTTCTGCTTTTTTTTCGCGGTCTTTTCTTCAACTTTCTCTTCCTTCACCTAATCACATGTCACACCGAATCAAGGAATTCGTACCTATATCGAACAGAAAGGATTCTGGCTGGAATATCATTTCTTTCTGTTTCACTAGCCGTCAACGTTTATTGCATTTCTTACGTTGAGATAGTTCTTTTTTTTTCTCGAGATGATCGACGATCACGATTGAACTGCTACAGCTAAGCGAACCGTTAACTTTGCCGACAAGAAAGGCATGCTTCTACTGCACGTTTTGAATTTCCGTTAAATTCTCTATTGAAAGTTCGTGCGATCTGGATGAATTGTATAGAAAAGGTGACAAATCGGAATTACAACTGTATACCTACTATTACTATATGGAATGGGTTATTAGATTTTTACTAATAAAATTCTTTAAGATATTATATTCCATGCGTAGAACAAGTATGAATAAAAGAAAATCCAACTCTGCCCAATAATTAGTCCATTGAACTCGCACTCCGTACTAGTATAGGTACAAGTATACGTCATAAAACTAAACTTAGGTATTTGTGCCAAGCGTGTATATAGGTAGTTATTTTCTCTTATGCAAAAAGTGAAAATTTCAACTCTTATATTAGCTGAGTATAAGACAAGAAAGGAAGGAATAAGAAAAAGAAGAAAAAATGAAAATGAAAATAGAAAAAACTATGTTCCCAAATGACTTTGATTGTTTAATCTATTATTATGTATGTATATCTATGTCATACCTATACCTATATGTGTATAGTGAAACTTGATGAATATGTAAGGTGTATGGAAAAACTGGAATTGTGCCACGAGTTTTTTTACCCCGACTTACGTCACCGTTCAGATATATATACATAGATATAGAAGATAAATGATCTATATAGGTATATAATGTATAACATAAAATGATATGTATATCCGAAGAAATACCGGAGCACAAAGGCACGATAGCAGAGAGTTAGGTTGTTTCGCATTTTTTTTTTTCTTTTTTTCTTTTTTTTTTTATTCATGTCTCCCCTCGCTCGACAACAGAGTCGTTGAACTCATTAATCAGCATTTTTTTTTTCACGATGCTTGTTACAGTAGATGATTAAAGATTCTCCGTTACAAGCCATCTACGTGTTACGTGGCTGCGAATTTCATCCTCGCGCTAAACGCGCGGGACGTAGGTATAGCTATATATAAATTCATTAGTAAATGAAATAAAAAATTCACGGTTTTTAGGAAATCGTTAATATTCCGTGAACTCGTGTCAGACAATTATCATCCCGAAAAAGGTTTCCCAATTTATCTCCTTTCGCGAAAATTGATGTGTTAAAAAAAGAAGAGAAGGGTGCAGGAAAACGAAGAAGAAAAAAAAAACTTTATAAAGAAATTTATGTGCATTAAAATTAAGGTTAATTTTCAAGTTATATACGCGCTGATTTTTTAAGGGTCGAAAACCCATTGGATATACGGGCATCAGCTCTTGAGATCGCGGTAGTAAGTCTTGATTTCAGCTTCCGGAGAAATTATATTCATGCCCGGAAGAGCAAACGCGGGGAATCCCCGTTGGATGTGTTACAATTTCTCAACTAAGATCAGATCACATTCAAAGATATGTCGCTTCAGAATTTTGACAAGCATTGGTAATAACTGGCGTAAACTATTTGCCAATTCAGGTGCTATACACATCGCCGGAATCAGAATTAACGCTATGTACTTCCCGCTGCAGACAGATTTCACTAAATAGTATATAACTTCATTTCTGACTGTTGCATTGTTGATAAATGTATGCGCAAAATGTGATATAGGTATTAAAACTAGTCGAATTAGGATTAAAACGTTCAAAGATTAAATTTCCTGCAGCTCTTATGTATATATACCTATGTAGATATAATCCGTCTTTGGAAACGGTGATTGTTTCCACTCGACGCGCCTCCCTCTCTCTCTCACTCTCTCTCTATCTCAGTTTAATTAGTTAATTAGTCTTCCTAACGAAGGACGAAAGATTATTTATCAAGAGACGCTGCCGCAGGTGAATGGATGTGTAGATAGAATAGGGCAGTATATCTGTACGTATTACCCTACGCCAAGCTAGCGTCGTATACTTAAGCGATTTTAGCTGTCTGACTCGCGCTCGATATAACGTGGTAAATAATTTATCCGGGTACTTCACAGCTCAGCAGTAATTACACCGTATAGGTGGGTATAATATATATTGATTAATATTTATAGGTGAAGAAAACAAGCCAATGAAACGAAGTGAAACACCTTTTACGATCTATTATATACGGGAGAGCGAATGAGTTCAATTTTTGGTAAATCAGTTTAAACGAATTGAATCAAAAGATTGAAATCGCGATTAAAAAACACGAGAGGGAACATCATTCTGAAATTTATATTCCGAAAAATTCCTTCCGATTGCTTCGTCGGAAACTGAAGAGATTTTTTATAGATAAACTTGTCGAGACTTTAGAGCTTCGAGTTTAGGACATATTATATTATGAGACGATGTTCACTGGTAGTGATGGGGTGATAATACCGTAAATAAAGATGAATGAAAAAAGGTACCCACGTACAGGTCTCGAGTCTCGGCTTAGTCTAGACTTATTGACCATTAGGAAACCCCCAAGGTAAGGAAATCGTTGGAGATGCGGGATCGGGATTTCTGCGAGGAACAATAAAATGGGGTACGGAAAGAAGCGTCGAAGGGTCTTAACTCGACGAGGGTCGAACGAGGTTCGGTAACGTCTTCATATCGCTACTCAATGTCGAGTTACTTTTATTCTCTTTTCTGGTCCTATACTCGCCTTCATTTAGCTCGCAAATTATACAAGAGATAAACGTATCTGTGCGCTGTGCATCAAATTATTTATATATATATGTAAGAATGTGAATAAATCCATATTTTCGTATAAAGAAACCGATGAGATATTTCTGTCGTTATAACTTGAATAGGAAAACTGTTTCCGCTTTTCTGTCAGGTAAATGTGTAGGGATGTCTCGTTAAATTTGATGTTCGAATAATAGCATCAACGTAACGAGTTTAAGCCCCTCGTATAATACATCGATATCGAGTTCTTTTCACCGGAATTGAGTAACAATGAAAATACAAAAAAATGGGAACGAATAGGAAAATATTCGACGCAATTTTTCAACTTGAACAAGAGAATTCGTATAAGTATTTCACTTCAGTTGCGAAGATAATTAATAATACATTTGTTACAATTGGAAACTCGCCTCCACGGTGTCTATGTAAAAAAGCAAAAGATAGGAAAATTGCGTAATCAACGATCTCGTATATGAGCAAGAAAGGAAATTAATTGAGGCAGTAACGCCATCGGGCCATTAAGGAAACGATAGATTTCGCCGGATGGAATCGAAGAACGAAGTGGGCGTTCAAGTGGGTTAATAGTATATAAGTCTGTATAACGTTGTGGTATGACTATACACAGAGAGTAATAAAACCTTTACAATTATTCCACCGACGATTGTACGTATATATGTTTGTAAGAGAAGATGTATCCGAAAATTTATTACTGCTCAAATATTAGAATTCGTAAAATGAATTCCACCTTGCTGAACTAGTAGACGCAAAAAAACTATAACGTAATTAGCGTACAGTACCATAAATTGATCGTAGAAAAATTGACTGCATTTACTTCCCGAGTGAAATTTTATTGTACAGCCTGCAGGTCCTCGAATCGATCAATGAAGCGGCTCGGCATAGGCCTCGGGTAAAGGCAAGAGGGTAGAGGGAAGAGGGCAGAGGAAAGAGGGAAGAGGGAAGAGAACAGCAAAAAGGCAGTCAAGGTGAGAGCCAGCCATCCTGTTCATACACAAGTGGTTTTTCTATAGGCGGACATCGAGTGGACCAATATTCGCCCACTGGTCTTTTATGTAGGCCAAAGCTGAGTTGGCTATAGGGGATGAAACAATGCAGATATTGCATTTTGACGCGTCATGTTTTACCCTCATTTTTCCCTCCCTCTCTCACTCCCTCTCTCTCTTGCTTCCCATTCACCCTTACTATATCTTCATTATCTTATCTCGTGCCGTATATACCAACACGTACTTATATAGTACTGGTGTCCCTGTTCCCACCCTGGTTCAAACAATGTGATCATTTTAAGTGCTTCGCCATTAGTGTTCGCTAATTCTATCCATTGCCCTGTCTGCCGCGTGCGTGTGGGGTAATATAATAAAGAAAACTTCACTGCAGGGTTCTTGACAACCCTTCGGTTCAATTGTCAAAAAAAAGAAGATATATAGGGTCGAGGACCGCAGAAGAAATCAAATTTTCTTTCTACAATTAACCTCGTCATTTTCACTTACGTTCGGTTTGCTAATTGGCAAGTAGCTAGATCGTGTGATAAGAAATACGATTGGTGATAACGTAAGCAGCAAGTTATCTTTCACGGTTCGATATTGAGGTCATGATCATAAAAGAGGGAGAGAGAGAGAGTTTTTTTTTCTTGTTTTTGCACATTTTCATACAGCTTGTAGAAAAGCAAACGGAAGTGTGCAGTGCTTGACGACTTCCGTTTCACCGCGACTAGTCGACCCTCAAGATTCGACACTCGATAATAATCGATGAAATGGTATGTAGGTGTGATAAAAAGGTGACTTCCTCCGGCGTTACGAAACCTCGTCAACTGTCGCCTGACTTCGTCTGAACTTTAAACACCGGAAATTCAAATTTACAATTTCACGCTTTTTCTGTCTGGTATATACTTGACTACTTTCAAAACGAAAGGGAGGCCAAAAGCGTAGACATCACACTCGATAAGCATTGGGTACCAGGGTGCCCTAAGCTCTGACGTAATCCGTTCATAAAATATTTGGCCTCGTTTCGCAGGAAAGAGGGAACAAGTGTATATAGTCTCGTGAATAAATCGGAGCCCCTTTTTACATCGTCTTTTGATATTCTCTGTAGAAAATGCGGGATATAGCTGTCGTCGCAAAATTTCGCTAATTAATATATTGAGGAAAAAAAAGTTCTCCGAGGGTCTCGCTGATAATTTAATAACCGTTGATAAAATTTTCTCGTGTTTTCTCCTCTTTTTTCTCTTTCTTCTTCTTCTTCTTCTTCTTCTTCTTTTTCTACCTCTCTAATTTCTCCCTTCGTAAAGTTTACGCAGAAGGGTTCTCAGCTCTCTCAAGTAGCTGTCGTCCTCGCCTGAACTCGACTGTTGTGACTATCTTTTCCTGCTCTCCCTGCGCACAGTCTCAGTTTAAAGAAAGTCTCTGTCACTCACCCTGACTCCGTTATACCTACCGCTGTCAAAACTTCACCCCCAGCTAGAAAGTCCACTCGTCTGCGTTCAATTGCACTTATACAAAATTAGGAAGCAATTAACCCCCGTTCGAATTTTTAATAGCGCAGATCAGTTCAGGTAGATAAAAATTGAATTTTATAAAAATGAGACTTTATTCCGCGATATGGAATTTGATTTTCAAGATTTATCTGCATTATTTTAACTAACGCTGCGTGAGATTTACTTCGCATAAATTTCTTTTCTGCCAAGTCAGTATGACCGGGATGAAAAAAAGGTCCGGAACAAGATCGCGAGGAGAGTTTGAAAGGGAAGGAAATGAAGTTAATCTCCAGGGTTGTAATAGCTCGGGGAAATAAACGCATTCTCATATAGATATTTCAGCAGTGCGATTTTATCAAAGCTTTTTACTCTCACTTTCGCGAGGAATACATACCGTGGAGGAGGAGGAAGAAAGGACTGAATATAAGGGGCAGGAGCTCAAACGCGTATTTTGTTCCTTTAATCCTGACAGCCCTTTGTTTTTTCCTCAGGTATATAAGACATCTCTTACCCAGCCCACACAGTCCCCCCGCATCTACATCTTCATCTTCATCTTAATTTTCATCTCGAACCACCCCTCAACCTGCGACCTCCTTTCAACGGTTTAAATTTACATTTTTCTTTCAGAGAAAAATATTTCTTTTCGTTTTTCACCATCTTTTTTATTTTCCTTTTTCCTCTTCTTACCCCCCGCCCCCCTAGCGCCTTGTGCTCCCCCTTCAATTTTTATTCCGGTATATTCTCGCCCCTGCAGCGGCTCCTCGATAAATTGGAAAACCGGGTAGGTAAGAATAATGTGTACATAAATGGATGTGGATATAATAAACGGAGGAAATCTTATTGAATGGAAATATACGAAGAGCGAATAAATGGATTCCAGAAAAATGAGAAGGGCGAAATTTCAGATTTTCAAATTAATATAAATTCTGAACATTCACACACGTCGTAAAGGGTATAATGACTTTTTTCGAACGCGGAATGTATTTCCTGCGTTGAAATATGAGTTTTTCAAAAAATTTAAAACCGCTCCGTTGATTCGCTACAGCACATCAAGTTTTCTGCTTTTCAGAGAGCAAAATAATTTCTCTCGCGTCTGTGGGAATTCTGTGACGAGTGATTACGGCCTGAAAAGTCGCTGTTAAGTTCGTGACTTTTCGCAACATAAGAATGAAAAGTACTTTTACCTCAAATAAAGAAATACCACGGCAAAAGCACGGACGAAAAACCTCCCACAAGACTTTATAAAGAATATAATAAAATGAAATAATAATAACAAAGAGTAAAATAAATCATTACAAAGATGTGTAATTGCCGGAGGAAGCAATCGCTGTTTTCTATACACAGCAATCAGGGCATCGCCCTCTCAAGAGCCAGCTGCTTTTGTCAGTACCTAAAGACAGAGGCAGCATTGTACATGTATTAAATTTCACACACATGTGTCGTTCACGTGTTACAATCCGCGTCATTTGACCATACGTGTGTAAATACATACGTACATAGCTACATTATCGTCTGAAATAAAAGTGCAGCTTTTAGATAGTGCGGAAAGCTCTTTAGAAGATGCTTTAAAAATCAGCGTACTAAGAAATGGGAGAAAAATGCAAAAAACAAAATCAACTCTACCCCGTTTTGCCAATTGCTCAAAATTTGACTCATTAATGAATTCAAAGGTTCCACGAAAAATCACGAATTTTTTTAGATAGCCAATGAATTAATCATACTGCAGACATCAATGGGTTATCACTTCGCTAATGAGCATCATGCTTTTTACAGATTACATACGTATATATGTTCAGACATAGTTCCAACTTCGGCAGGCACTAAGATAAGCTTGTATAATCGCAGGGGTGTATACAGCCTGCAGATGTTCCCTGACGACGTATTATAGATAGTTTGCAGTCTGTTTTCCGACAGGCCAAGTTATATTTTTGACCGTCCCTTGACTGATATGTAAGTATTCTTAGAATTAACCAGCCTGCCGAAGAGAAGAAGAATGAAAAAAGGAAAAACATGGAAAAATTTCTTTGACGAAGATAGAAAAGTAGATGAAATTTCTTTCCCAGTTTTTATAAGAGTAAAAGCGTACACGACGAACACTAAATGAGCCATTTCCACCTTGGCTATACTACCTACACACTGTTTTTCATTCCGGTTTTCGAATGGCACAAGTTACTTATGTCACGAAAGTGGAAAAGGATCTCGAAACCTTTTTTATACTGAAATATATCTTTCTCAGAGATTTACTGTTCGCGAAGATACCCTTTATGCACAGTGGTTCGTGACCTCGTATATATCAACGATCATCCTTCACGTTTACGAATTTAAGTATTGATATATATATATATGTATATATATAAAAAAACCTTTCCTAAAATATTTCTTTTCGAATGAGAGCATGATATATGGATTTCGTACGACACCCGTCAGCTATATGTAGTACGTATCACTTCACCGCGAAGGGGCGTGAATAAATTCTCGGCTATATGTATATTCACTCGAAGATATGGAGATAAAAGTTACGAATATGAATACGAATGTGAATATTTTAGCGAATGAAATTTCTGAAAAATCAAAAGAAAAAGCGGTATCAGTTATACTATTTCTAACCATCAGAACTTTCGGGTCTGTTTCAACCCGTGGCAAGTCCTCACAGCGTGAGAAAGAATATTTCATCTCTTGAAAGAAACTGCGACCATTTCTGTTTCCGGCATACAATAACGAAGCGATAAAAGCCCCCCCCCCCCTGATATGAGTACAACAAAGTGTATAAGGGACGAAGAAGACGACTTTTAATATGATATGCCCTCCGCACTGACATAATTACATACACCTACAGCTACCGGTGCATAATTTATACTGTATAATGTATTATTTCAGAGGATATAACATGTATGCCAGATTCGTGGGAAACCTGTGACTAAACGTCGAGTTTTGATTCGTTCAGGGAAAAGAGAACTAAGGAAAGTAAAAGTCGAATACTGTAATTGTATGAATTGAAAAAAAAAAATGTTAGCTCTGTACTGAATTACTATTTATTTCTTTTAATTTTTGTCACTTCTCTTCAACCGATTATCAACATGAAATATTTGTGCAAATTTGTGTGAATTACTGTCAAAAAAAAAATGACATTTATATGTAGGAACCTATATCACAAACTGCATGATAAAATGAGGAGAAAAAAGAATATCTGCATAGCAATTCAATAAATTCTGTAGGCATAAGTGATCGTTCAATACCATAGATAATATCATACTAACTTTTTAAACATCAAAGTGCGCTATCTCCATAAATACTCGTCCTTTATACCTAGAGCAGCGATACTTGATTAATCTGTTCAATTTGATGTTTGAAATGAATGGAATTTGTTTCGCATTGACTATGGACTGACGGTTAGTCATATTTCTCGATTTACATTTCAAAGTGATTCATTCGATCACCTTGAAAGCCTGTTTCTTGTTTAAATAATAAAAATGAATAAATTCAGCAAAAAAATCTTAGATAATAATATCAACTGTTTTTCTGGATAAATTTGTTCTGCGTACTTTCCTCCCATAAGGTCATGGTCAAGTAATTTAATCGTAACAACTTGGTTTCAGCACTAATATGAACATTTATTTTTTCTTTTTCCTCCTCCTTAACTGTACCTACATACACGGGATAAATATTTGTACAACACCACGCCGTTGACGTATGTGTAAAAAAAAGGAAGATGAAATTGGAATAAATATAAATTGACCTCCTCTATAAATATTGCTTAATAAAATATCCTTTCGAATGGAAGCCTATAGCAATGCATAGCCACGATTATAATAATGGTATTGAATCGTTGAATT
The DNA here is from genome assembly GCA_944452935.1 of Rhogogaster chlorosoma. Taxonomy (NCBI): domain Eukaryota; kingdom Metazoa; phylum Arthropoda; class Insecta; order Hymenoptera; family Tenthredinidae; genus Rhogogaster; species Rhogogaster chlorosoma. The sequence goes on from OX101797.1 coordinate 30,382,558, forward strand.
TTGACAGGTTGATAAAGAAGCTATTAGCGTGTCAAGCTGGTGGCTAATATCAGGATGAGAAAGTGTTAACGTTGCTGAATCGTCTAGTGATAGAGATAAGCGGAGAATTAAGGATAGTCAGACATAATAAGGTGTGGAGAAGCACGCTATCAAGATATAAACAACCAAAGCGGTCATAATTCCGACTAACTTTAATCGGTGGATTCTTTTTATCTGTTCTATATAAGATTTGTTGGTGCGTTGTATGAACGAGTATATCTCTCCTTTCTGTTCAGAATAAATTAGCGTCAAAGTCACGCTCTCTGCACGTCTTATACACACGCAAGATCTGATTTACCCGGACCACATAATATCAACCCGCAGACGACGCCATCGAGAATTATATCTACATCTTTTATATACTTGGAAGTTGGAATGAAGGTGGGCTAATTAAACCGACTATTTTTTTTTTCAAAGAGGCACTTTCAGAAACTTGTCTTCACGATCAAATAACGAACCTCGACAAAATTTTGCTCTTAATATTAACATTTAGAGATCGCTCATCCTTATTTTTTATTTTCCATTTGAACTACTGGAAAATGTTCTTTTTCGATTTTCATATCTCAAGAACTGATCTACTTAGAAAGGTTCCGAATATCTACGTTTGTCCAAAATTGAACGCTCTACAAAATAGGTCTCCTGGACTTTTTCGATGGATCTAACCGTTTCCAAGTTATTCTGTTTATTGAATGACCAGGATTCACGAACGAATTCACATCGCGGAATAACATGTCGGAAAAATATTTACCTGAGAATTTCGCTCGACATATCGATCAATGTCGCGATGTAAATCGACTTTTGATCAGATATACTGTAAAATCGTATCCTAAAGGGATAAGACAAATATAACAAAAAAAAAAAGTCCATGCTTATGCAAATATTTTTCCTTACAAGTCAAACAAGATTTAAAAGGCCGAACTTGCCGTTGGTCTCTATCGATCGGAGTTAGTGCAGAGTGTGTCCATTTCGCGCGACCTTTCTCGCGTAAAATGGGTCAATTTTGAAAATGGAACGTCGAGGTGTACGTCCGTCCAGATGCGAAAATAGAATTATGAATGCAGTTTACGTGTTCGATAACGTTTTACGTGAGTAAATTTTTATGATACTCGCGGGTTATAGAACTCGGTGACAATTTTATACCTCAATAACACGTCCGGTAACGCATGTTACATACAAATCTGATTAACAACTTGTTGCTATAAATTGCACGAGGTAAAGATTTCGAGTGACGATGAGATGGTTATCGTCTTTTCAAACCAACGTGTCAAAGAATTAGTTTAAACGGTTGAAAGTATGGACTCGTCGGTTTTATACAATTTACATACATGACGCTGTGATTTTTCAAAATTTTTCAAAAATCAGTGACATTTGCAGATTCATAAACTGCACTAGCCTTGTATGTAGAGAAACTGAAGGATAATCGGAGAAACGATTGAACCTCGGTACAGAAATCGTTTACCTTGACGAGTAAAGGACTAAGTTTGTAATAATTATTCGCGCTCAGAACCGATGCAGAAATATTTGAATAGAAATTTTTATTACCGTGACAGAGAAGAGAACCGAAGTGAAAACTGATGGCAATCGAAAAACGGGGTACGAAGAAAACGCCGCGATTTTGTGAGAAAATAATTCATGAATCGATCGATCGGGCAAACTTTATTTCTTTCTTCTTTTACGAGACTTTTGATCAATTTGAATTTTTCCCTTTTTTAGTATCAACTAGTTTTAAGATGGCCACGTTTTCCTTAGCCGTGGTGTGTTATCGACCCATTGTATAACAAGGGCGCTATACGTACCTGCGTGTACACCATCATCCCATGAAACACGGGTACTAAAGTCTAATCTGGACTCTAGAGTTTCGATTTTTCAGATACCTACGCCTGAAGGAATAAAATAAAGCACAAAGCAGGTAGATATAGTTATGTATGACTAGGTCTAGATACTGTACACGCGTGGTTGCGCAAAAACAAAGCTATACAAATCCAGTTTCAGATGCGAAAGAGCGATACATGTGCTGTATATACTATACGCACTTGATTCAAGGTAAACCGGGAAACTTTGATTAATTATCGTCATACCTATATGATTATCAGTACGTGCTAACCAGCCGTTGGAATTAGGTAATCTCACAAGTTTTCGCAGCTCAATTTTATTCCACTTATCTCACGTAGGTATATAAAGATTAATCAGATAATTAGCCAAAACTCTCTCTGATCAAATCACATAGAATTATAGTAAAGACGTGGATGAATCAGATTTTACTCGTTTTACAGTTTTTATAGGAATTCAAGATTTTTCCCTCATTTTGACCCGCGATTATATAATTTGATGAACTTCTTCTTGAAGCTATTTCGCCGACTGCTATACGAAAGTATAAATTTTGTCTATTTTAGTCGCGTTTTGTTTAACCTCGACCTTTCCCCTCTCTTCATTCTTCACACTTTGTTATTTATTTCTGTAAGAGGAAAGACAGGACCGGATCTCATGCTGGCAAAATGTCATACAAAGGCAGGACGCGTCATGTACCTAGAGATATTTTTAGGGATAAAATTGTATAAATAAAACATAGGGATGATAATTTGTCGAAATTCGCGCAGCTGCGAACATACGCCTGTTTGTCGCGATCCCGCAAAAAATTCTTGGTTCTGTTATACCTACGGAACTATAGGTATATACTGTACCGAAAACCGGGAGAATTTTCGCCTCGTAAAATCCAGGAAATAACGACTCTTTAAATTTCAGGAGGACTGCTGCTGAATTATTCTAGTCGTATCGCAGTTTGATGAAAAAAGAAAATAAAAATACAAGATTCTAAGACACCGTTCCGCCTTGTCAGATACATATATATATTCCTACCTAGATATACGGAGTTTGTGAATCCGTTGGTTCTTTTCGCGCGAATAAATCCTCACCGGTAGGTAGGTGTATATAAGGAAACGAAAGAAAATAAGAGGAATCTTAGAAACATCAAGAGCTGCGGGGGAGCAGTATTATTTAAAACGCGATTTTCATTCCCCAGAAATTTTTATTCATTTATAAATATTGATCGATCCCCTGCGGCTTTGAGATTCTAAAAATTTGCTCAAACCCCAAAATACAATCCGTATGAATTTCATTTCTACAACTTGAATGATGGAGGTTAAGAAAATCGGAAAAAGTGACTAAAATCCATCCCCATTTCTTCCCGTGTTTGCAGGGACTATAATTAAAGCTCAACGCGAATACGTCTTGGCAGATGACATCACTAGCCAATAATACACGCGACAATATCCAACCAGCAGAAATAAATTGTAAAAATTAGGTAATTTTTTCCCACGATGCAGAACAGCTGCATATGTTCCTTAATTCGCGACCCGGGACTCAGGATATACGGCATAAATTTGCGATTTTCTTTGATTTCTTTCGATCTCCAATGTCAGAATATCAAAAAACCTGAACTTGAGGGATGCAAATTAATTGACGATTATAAACTTCGAACAATAACGATCAACGTGTAATAAAGAATATTAGGTATACTGATAAGTTGAGCTGATCAGCTGATAATATGTGAAAGAAGTTACAGTTTACGTAATATTTCGCCGCACATTCATTGCGAAAATATAAATTTTTGCGTTAAGAGGGAAAACGCTAAAGTTGTGCAAACGAGCAAAGCTTTAGTACTAATTGTGCTAATAATACAGTCAACAAAAAAAACGTATTTTTTTTTTAAGCAAGAATTCCTTCTCATTGCTCAAGATCTATCGATATTATATTGTTTAAATTATTAAAATGATGCTGACGCGATCCGTATAAAATGAAATTTGAGATAGATCAAAAATCTTAGAGAGTTCGAACGAGCCGTAAAAATTATTTGTAGCTGTTTAATATTGTCAAGCTTAAAGGTAGTGGTTTACATATATGTTCTATAAAGTTTTTCATGTTTTATTTTTATAGCAGCCTCGTACATCGTGATCTTGACATAGCATGAAAATTTGAATACCTACCCGGAAATCCGTGCTTCCGTGTTACGTATTAAATATGAAAATGAATATATACGCGAGTCTGCTGTAAAATTTTTACGGTAAATTTTCATGGCAAATTTAGCTTTACGGATGAGGAAAGAACAAAAAATAAAAGATAGAAAGAAACAGGAACGGAACAACAACTGCAATAAAATTATTTAAAAAAAAAAGAACTAACAAACAAAAAAACCGGAAGGTATGGAGGCAAGACTGCTAGAGGCAACGGTTCACGATGAATAATTCACGGAGGAAGTGAAAAATATCACTTTACAATGACGGCACTCAAGCAAAATAGGAACCCGTATGTAGTTAAACTGTACAAATAAATTTCACGCCATACTTACTCGACGTTCATGAAAAATGAAAATATTTATTCAAAAATTTGGTGACAAAAAATCGTCAAGAAATTTCTCCGTGACACAGAAATAAATTAGAAAGAGAAGAAAGAAATCAATTGAAGGTTTTTCGTGCGTCTGATGATTGAAACGAAAATATACTTAGACTTACCTATATTATAATAACGGATAAAAGAAGCGGAGTATTGTTATATTTATATACCGAAAGATGATAATAGTTATTTTTTGTCCTAGTCTCGTTTTAAAAGTCAAATAATTTGATACTCATTTATTTGGACGTTCAATTCCTTGTCTAGCTTGTATAGTTGATAGTTATATTCACGTTCGCAATACCAAAGACCTCGCAATAACAGTATGAAGATTAGAATTATTTATACAAGGCGTCGATAAGACTTAATTATGTTATACGTATACCGCATAGTACCTACGAAATATTTAAACCTTTATTCGCGGGTGTTTCTCGTGCAGTAAAACAGTTATTACCATAATTACAATTAACTTACAGCAGCTGGTTAAAAAAAAAAAAAGAGTAAAAACGAAAAAAAAAATTAAAGGGTAAGGAAAAAATTGCGGAACAAAGCAATGGCTTCTATATGCAAACTCGTAATTCTTTTTAATCTACCTGCAATTTGCCTCAGGTTATGTATGCGGCTAAGCTACACCCATATAGGTACGCGTACTTACGCGTAATTCACACATTTGTAAACTCGCTTCCTCAGAAGACTTATACGAAACCAACGGTACGCAGGTTTATTCATCAACGGAATAATGCTAATTATTAATGTAATTTTTAATTTAAGTGAAAGGAATCCTATTTGTTTTTTTTTTTTTTTAGTTTTTGTTTGTTATTTTCAATTCGAAAATTCTCCGCGTATACTAAAGAAAGAAGAGAAGAAAATTGGAGAGGATTGAAGAATTAAAAAAAGCCGGAATTAAATAAGACGAGAAAACATATACGATCTTTCCGGTGGTACCCTAAATATAACTCAGAAGTTTGAAGTTATACTTAAATACCACATCGGAGATCCGAGTCCTCGGAATACCTCGGGCATAGAAGAGTGTCTCGTTTAGAGTATCTAGCATGTATATCGAGCGACGAATACATGCTAGGCGAAGAAATGCTAGACTGTAAGCTAGACCCAAGTTGAGTATTATATCAAACTGCAGTCTTGGGAATGGGAGATAACCCGGATAACCGTAAAATTGAATTCAAATCAAGAAATAGGTAGTGTACGATACCGTGAAGGTATATGAATAGTAGACGTGTAATATAGTACGAAAGAAGAATTCTATCCGAAAATGCGATATCTCACTACTATACACTAGATATAAGATGAATTCGTAGTTCAGATCTTGCAGCTCAAGTGACTCGATCTGTGAAAGTAAGTAGGTAGTACATCGATCGGGAAACAATATCCGTTTGCTGGCGACGCGTTTTTATATACGGCAATGCAGTAGATTGAAAATTTCGATCGATTTTTATCACTTGCTGAGTTCACCGGTACATATATACGTAGGTATGTTCATATTACGGTTTTACTTCACAATTGCACTTCGCGTGCCAAATGCACACTATGCATATGAAGAACTAGATATTTAGAATTATTGTCGCCCACTATTCGATCGCATATCGTTCAGCAGGAGAGAATGAAACGTATCATAGAATTAAAAGTGCTACTGGTCGAAGCTTAGCGCAAAAGAAAGAATAAATTAATTTGAAAATTCATTTTTTTTTTTTTTTTTGCATTAGGCGATTTTTGGAAAAAAATTATGTGATATGGTTCATTCGGGTAAAAGTAATGACGAATTTCGTAGAACGAGAATTACAACGGATTCATGAAAGATGAAGAAAATAAGTTTACAGTCGATTGAACGTTGGGAAATAAAGTGGACGAATAAATGTATATGCAATTATTATAAACACGACAAGTGTGGTGCTAAGTTTATAGGTTCTCCTTGAAACGTGTTAAAGTTACGTAAATAACAGCATGACGGAATTAAGCGTTTGACTTTTTAGCATATTACAGATACGCGTAATTCCGTTTGTTATACAACGAGAATTTTGCTCTAGTATTTCTGTTTGTTGTAGTTCGCGAATGACCTTGATATAAAAATATGTAACACTGACCGATTGAACAAAACGATAAATATAATGAAGCCAGGAAAACAAAGATTTGGAAAAAACAGCGTTGGCGTAAAATATGTAAGCTTGGTTTTAGCAAATATTAACCGCGTGCCACAGCATCTGTAAATAAACGTCGTTGGATGTTATCTCGCTAGTAGAAGAATAGGTTGAAGCTTTTTGCTAAATTACTCTCACTTTATACGAACCATTTAATTATTGACCCGATTTTATTCTAAATAGAAGTAAAAATTTATAAATTCACAGTGCAACGATATATTATATAGCTACACGCAATTCATTTCCGTTTTTTTTTTCTTTTTCTTTTTTCTGTTCTTCTGTTTCTCTGAACAAACTTAAACAATATAATGAAATTCCGTGAATGTCAACGACAAATTTACGCCACGATTTATTGTACTCGAAGAATAAATAGATATTTCTTATCTAATGGACAAGACGTGAACCTACTCCCATCTGCTTTTTCTTCCCATAATTTATTTCCTACGAGCATATTTAATGACAACATGCGTCTGGACTTGATAAACATATATAATAATTGCCGCGATTGAATAGCTAACATGTGTGAGGTCAGATTAGCAGTGATTCAACTAAGCAATAATATCAACATCCTCGAATGGAATGAAAAAAAAAAAAGAGAATAGCAATTTGTGAAGTAGATATATTTTATGAATAAAACAACCGAATCCCTGTATATCTGTATAATCTTATTCACCTAGATACCTATGTCCGTATTCGTTCAGACTTTCGCTTCCCATGCATGATGTACGGTTAATAGATCGCATAATGTCGTACGAAATGTAAATAATTGTGCAATATTGTTAGGTAAATACATACCTAGATATAGGGGTTGAAACCCCACCCCAAACTCTTCATAAATAACATACCGTCCCGCGTCCGATGACTGAATATGAGAAATAAAAATATCGGAGGTGGTTTCGTAACCGACAATCACACACGTTTACACATACACACGAATAAACTAACATATATCTGAATTGCGATGCATTATGCATGCCGTAGGGCCGCCCTGTGTTCGATCTCAGCCGGGCAGCCAGCAGGCAGTGGGCATCGTGTGTGTTAAAACTGTCGGAGAGGGTGTCACGGCTCCACGTCTCTCGCGATTATTTTTAAATGAAATAAATAATAATATGGGTTGATTGATCGACTTACGCATAACTGTTACCGCAGCTTGTAGTCACGCTCGGAAACGGTGATCATTTCGTTATTATTTCAAACTGTCACCGACTAAATCACCTTATATTTTGACGAAAACACTCCTCGTGCAGAGAGTATCTTTCAACGCCACCCTCTCCGCATTCTGACGGCGCGCCGTCTGTCATCAAGCTGACTACCGCGATGCCATCTAGCGCCTGAATACTCAAGTTCAAAGCTCGATGCGGAACTACGATTCATCGCGACCATCGACTCCTGCGATAAGAAACTTGACACTCGATTCGCTTCACTGTTCTACATTTTCTAACCTACAAAAGAAGAAGAGAGGATCCAGATTTTTACTGATTCGTTTTTTTTCAGATGATCTCTAGGTGTTATTTCAGAAATAAAGAACCTCATCTCGTTCAATATGTACGATAAAATGGATATTTGTTTAAACCTTGAAGCATGTTTATGATCTATAGGGTTAGACGCATTACCGCCAGAGCTAGAGATAAAAAACGCATTTACTTTATCTACCATACAATCTCCTGGGAGTTGTTATTGCTCGTGGTTACTGCCTGTATAAATCATTGCTCACGAGGAAAGAGAGGAAGGATAATTGTGAGGTGACATGTCAGTTGGATCGGATTGCTAATCACCGGATAATTACATTAGTGAAATAAATATTTGAACAAGCTTTTGTGGTTTAATTTTAAAGGATGACTAGAGTAGATGTTAAAATCGTTTTACTCGGAAGTCAAAATGTGGGGAAAACTAGCCTGCTAGAAAGAATGATAAGCGATAGATTTATAGGAAATCTACCACCCCAAAATGTGAGTCCGTTTTAGAAACAATAAAACATTTCTTTCTATTCTAAAAACAAAATGAGAACAACCTAGACATATCACCAAAGTTCATCTATAAATCCCGTTTCCTTTTTTTTTTCTTACGATCTATAACTTAACCTAAAAAATTTAATAATCCTTATCAATTCCATAAAATAAAATTAACAATCAATTTATTCAAGGACCCTTTTGTCCCGTGATGTAATATAACAATGCTGACTTGCACAATTGAATTGATTTGCTTGAACCCAACCTAAAAACCTCATTGTTTAACCTAAATTCTATTCAAAGATCATCAACAATATTTTTTTCATTTCAATTGTATATTTAATCGATTGATTAAGAATTATTAAAATATTGATTTTTATTTCGAAAACGAAAAAAAAAACAACAGACAATAGGTTCTGCGTTCGCAGCCAAAGAAGTCTGCGTAAATGATGTAAAGTTAATTCTTGGAATCTGGGACACCGCTGGGAGCGAAAGGTAAAAAAAAAAGATAACTTATTGATAAAAAGAAACATTGACCAGATGAGAATAATATTTTTAGCTCCTAACTTGACGCGGTTAATCAACATATTATATGTATGAGTAACAAGACTGTTCTCTCAGGTTCATAAAAAGCGAGAAAAACAAATGGATTTTAATTTTATATCATCTTTTTAATAAATTTTTCATCAATTCAGGTACGACGCGATGACTAAACTTTATTACCGCGGAGCCAAGGCTGCGATTGTTTGTTACGACGTAACAAATTTGGATTCTTGGAACAGAGCAAAGTCCTGGGTCAGCGAGCTGAGGAATGTGGAAGAAGAATGCATCGTTTATATCTGCGCAACTAAAAAGGATTTCTTGGATGAGGGGAAGACGGCGACACCTGACATTGATATTGTCAAAAGATATGCTGCAGGGATTCAGTCTAAATTATTTATAACGTCGAGCAAAACTGGAGAAAATATACGTGAGTGGTAAAAGATTAAAGAGGAGGTTTAAAGTCTGTTAGATTAGCCGATAACATTAAAATTCTAAGGCAACACCAGATCAACTTACTTTTCATTTCATTCTAGAAATGAAAAATGCAATTAATCATGAATTACAATTGTTTTATATTTTTGTTCCAACAGCCGAATTGGTACGCGAAATATCCCAAGACTACGTCTCAAATCCTGAGAATCTGCGTGCGATACAAGAGACCATAAGCTTAACTCAAAATGGCAAAGGATCTCGCTGCTGTCCTATAGGTTGATGATGAGGCGTAACTAAAAGCGACGCTAAAAATGTTGCAATGATTTTAACGCAGGGTCTGTATGACCATAATTGATAGAAACACAGTGGTGTTGATATCACCTATCACTGTTTAAGAAAGGAAAAGAAGTGTGTATACCCAGCGTTATTCAGAAAGGTGTGAGAAGTTGGTTAAAACTTTGACCTACATAAGTTGAACGATAAATATGCTTGTGATATTTTTGACTATACCAAATATTGGCTAGCTAGAGGTAGCATGGCCAAATAGTTTTACGGTTTATATTATTTTCCAATGTAATTAGTTTACATACGAGTATAATTTTTTTTTTCCTTTTTTTTTTATGTACAGATTTTAGTGTCAGATTGAAGCATCGGTGCAAAGGTCAGAGATTGAAATAAAAATTGCTCAATTTGATTGAATCGTTTGAAATAGTTTCTATGGGAATTATATTCCTTTGAAGAAAATATTAGCTTTAAAACAGAAGTGAAGTAAAGTTACACTAGAATCTTATTGCAGTAATTATCCAGTATTCCGATCGTTAGACGTTATTCATTAAATTACAGAGACGATTACCCAAATCCATGCACAAAAAATATGAACAAAGTCAAATTAGAAACTTTAATTTAAATATTTGCTTTCCAATTGTATGATGATTCCAGACTATGATATGCTTCTACTAAGTTAGACACTATTTCTAGACGTTTATATTTCATCAAATTTTTGACAATAATGCTGTAATTTATTTATTTTTAACGTAGCCATTTACTTTCGATTATGTTTCTTGTCTAAATAATAGAAAAAGAGATTCTGCTCTGATATTTGTCTAAAGCGCCATTGTACTTTGGAATTTCGTCTCAGTTTTCACTTCTTGGAATAATCAGGTGAATTGATTTTTTCATTTTAAATATATAATTCTCAGTTATGTTCATGTTAGCAAACAAAAATCATGTTCTAATGCCAGAGAGAAAGAGAGAATTTTAATATTGTTAACACCATTTCATCAAATACTGTGCCATGCTAAAATGAAACTGCATTACTTTTCTCTTCGCACTGATTTTTTCAATAGAAACTGAATCTTTGTTATGTTGTATCACGTCTACATAATATGTTAAGAATAATTACGTTCCTTATAGGAGTTTAAAGGATTAGTTGTATAAACTAATAATTGAAACTGTTTCAGACTCAGTACCAGGTATTAAGAAATTGTCAAATTTTCACTCCTACAAATGAATTCTAATTTCTTGCTTAACTTTCTGCAGCCTAAATCTCTTTATTAACAAATGTTCCCCAAGATTGAATGAACATTGTTTATACATCAAATTTCTCTGATGATTCTCGCCAACTATTACTTTCGAATAAGTATGTAGAATTAGAAAAAAATGTATTAAAAATCTGTTATATCGCCTTTTAGATTTTACTCAACCTATGAATAAATTTTGTAATAATTCTTATCAGGCTTTTGTTTTCTTTCCTTGCAATGTCGAGAAAAGAAATTTAACAATGTTGAAAAACAAAATATATCTAGGAATTCAATTTTCCTTCTAAACTCAATTCAAATACTTTGTTTATGTAATAATCTTCAAGAAGTTCCATTAATCAGATGTTCTGCTTTATTCACAAGAACTCTCACAGCATTATATCAATAAATGATAAATCTGTAAACGATCTTATCTTCTATTTAAAATTAATTTGTATTTTATAACATTCGTTCCCATATATGTATACGTTCTCAGAGACTAGTACACAACAGATATTATATTCATTAAATAATTCATACAACGGATTGATCGCGCTGCCTCATAAATAAGTATCAGAATGAAATATACTATAAATAATACAGATTCTCACATGAATGAGAAATGGTTATCGACCCAGCCTACTTAGCCTTTCCTTGGGCAGCTACAGCAGCTATTGCCGCTTTAACAGTCTCCTCATCGCCAAGGAACTTCATGGATACAACCGGCTTGAAATTCTCATCCAATTCATAAACGAAGGGAATTCCAGTCGGCAAATTAAGTCCCATAATTTGATCGTTGCTTAATCCTGCGAAAGATATAACATCCGAGTATTAAAATGACAAAAAGAAAAGAATCTTTGAAAAAGGAAAGAAAACACTTTACCATCGAGATGCTTGACGATTCCCCGCAGACTGTTACCATGAGCAGCAATGATTATCTTTTTTCCTGCTTTCAGTTGAGGAATTATCGTGTTATTCCAATAAGGAAGAGTTCTGTCTATAGTCAACTTCAGCGATTCAAATCTGGGAAATTCATCGGGCTTAGGCTCGGCTGCGTACCTAGGATCCTTCACTATAGTTTCATAATATTTATGATCATTTTCCATCGGCGGTGGTGGAGTGTCGAAAGATCTTCTCCATATCTGAACCTGTTCCTCGCCGTATTTAGCCGCTGTTTCAGCCTTGTTCATTCCCGTAAGTCCGCCGTAATGACGTTCGTTTAATCGCCATGTCTTTTCTGTAGGCAAATTTTCCTGACCTATTTCCTTCAGGATTGATTGCAACGTGGTCTGGGCTCGGGTTAACACCGAAGTATGAGCCACATCGAAAGTGTAACCCGCATTTTTCAGCGCTTTTCCCGCTGCGACAGCCTCGCTCTTTCCTTAAATTAATTTATATTCTTAATCTCACCATTCGTCTGATACAAAGAATGATTCAGATTAATTAAGGGGCAATTTTTTCATCCGGAAATTCGAAACATCCGTTCAATAAAGACTCGAGTTGTTTTACAAGACTTTCAAACTTTGGCATGTGTGATAATTACTTGACCTAATTGAGGTCGGACTACACAAACGACGACCTTTTGCCCTTGGGATGTACGACCCGTCCGCCATTGTAACGAAAAAACCGGAGTTTAATATTAAATTGGGACAATCATTGCTTACCCTTCTCTGACAAGCCTGCATCGAACCATCCGCAGAATAGATTCAATTGATTCCACTCGCTCTCGCCGTGGCGAACCATAACAATTCTGTATTTCGACATATTAGCCGGAGCAGTACAAGAACAGGTTAGAACACGTCCGTACCGTGTGAATTTATCCGGTGAACTGATGTCACTGATGATATCCGGAGGCTTGATCGCGAGAGGTGGGGTGGGAGTTTTATTCCCTGAGATACTAGCAGTAGCTCTTCCCCCACTGAGATTTTCGATCGGAGATGTAGACATATTTGTGGGATCGCTATTTCTTTTTTTTCGCGAAAATCTTTGAGTTTAAATTAGATTGGATCTTTTCTTATCGAAGCAGAAACAAGAATCTGATCACCGTCACATAGAATGAGCGTTATTACAGGTCGATTGGAATTATTATATCCAATACAGTTAACTTTTCTTTCGCATTGCTCTGGATTACCGAATTTTCGGAATATCAAAGAGAATTCCCATTCTTTCAAATTGATGAAGATAATATCTTGTTCAATAAACTATGGTTTTCGGTTAGAAAAGCTCTTTTCCCTCATCCCGTTAAGACACCCCATCCTTTTCCTCCTTTTTCTTTTCCCATATTATACGAGATAAGCCTAAGGTTACATCTTCACATTTTCCCATATTTCATGGATTGGTTATTCATACAGCTTAATCTAATGAAACACGAGGTTTTCGGTACAGATAATTAACACAATTATCGATGGAAAGATTAGGCTATATGACGCATTGTGACACTATTGCTAAAAATTGTGTTACGTCTCTTCATGAATGACGTGTACTCAAAAGAAAGTTTGATTTTAAGATCTGCCAAGTCATGTTAAAAAATCTCGAGTCATTTCATGCGGGTATGAATAAATACCGCTGTCAGAAAATTTCGCCTCAATCCTCCGGTCGATCGATACGAAAAGGGGGTTAACACGATCCAGAGTGTGATATCACCTTTAGCACTGCATCTTTATCCGTCGAAGCGGAGAAAAAAATACCGTGATGTCACGTGGTGACGTCTTCGTATATTGCAACTAAAATAACTTTCCCGCAATTATATTACTCCATAATTTAATGAATAGTCAATTTGTATTGAAATACATAAAAAAAACTGCATAAAATCAAGCCCCAATTGATTTCGCGTCAGTTGAAATTGTTTGACCAACGTGAGGCGACATAACCTCCAATATGTCCGACTTGTGAACACTAGTTTGTTTATAATTTTATAACCATGGCAAGTGCCGGGCCACCAAGCATTTCGAAAGAATGCGAACAACTGAAGCCCGAAGATATAGAGATAGTTTCAAACTGGAGAATAATAAACGAGAAATCATTCCACAACACTATTTCCACCGTCGACGTGACGCGCTCGCCAGGAAGGTAATTGAACAAATTTATTTACCGAAATGATTTAAGTATTAAAATAAATATGAACTTAAATATGTGAAAAAAAAAGAGCAATCTCGTAAGCAAGAAAAGAAACAAATATCGTTATTCCTTCAGGGCAGATCTAGAGGATGTAGTCTCACTCGAAACATGTATCAGACTGGAAGGAGACGCAAATGAAAGGAAGGAACCGTGCAACATTACCATAAAGTTAAAAAACGGTCAAAGAATAGCGAGAATCGCCATAGTCTCAGAAGCATTTTTGATCGAAATATACAAACAATTTGGAGAATACGTCAGCACTACACACCCGGAGTTTATAGATGAATTTGAACAAAGCGCTGTGTACTTTGCAGACGTATGTCTCACTCCTCCAACCCCAGAAGTCAGCATAAAGGTAAAGTGATTCTGTCTGTTTGTGGATTAGTTTTGAAATTCTTTACAATCACTTATTTTATCTTGGTTTAAATTTTGCAGTTTGCAAGGCTGAAGAATCCTGGTGAACCGATGTGGTTGTATGGGATAAGACTCTCCCTCACAGAACCTTTGCCAAAGAAGGAAGGAGAACAAGAGTTCGACTATAACGTTATAGGCAATTTAATGCAAAGTAAATCCGAATCTGTAGCAAAGCCGGCGGATTGGGCAATGAAGATATTGAAGAGATCTGAGGGCGACCAAGAAAATCGTCCCACTCATGACTTGGATTCATTTCTCCGTGATTTTATGAGTCTAAATATGGGCTCGCCAAAAAATGTGCATACTCTAAGTGGAGACGAATGTCGGAAGTCTGGGACTTGCGATGAAAATGCAAAATGCATTAGTGGTACTAAAGACATTCGCGACTCTGATTTGAAAACATACATTGATCATAGATTGAAAGAGATGGAAGAGAGACTAGTGAAAAAAATTGACGATGTAAATTATAAAACTAATGAAAAGTTGGACACTATTATTAAATTACTTATGGTCAGTTTCACCAACGACAAATAACTTTTATTCGTTGAATAACTTTATTCATTGATTTAGGAATCGCATTTTTACATTGAAAACATAGTTTTAAAGGGCGAATTATGCTATAAGACATTATTTTTATCCTTAGAATAACTTAATTTGTAAAATAAAAGAACACTTTCGATGTGAAAATGCAATTTCTAAATCAGTCAATAAAGTTATTCCACAAATAAAAGTTATTCGTTGTTAGCGACAAATCACATTGAATGTTAGTTCAATGTCGTAATACAAATCACACTGTTGCCTCCTGCAAAAAGAAAGAAAAAAAAAAGAAACTTTTCTTCGATTCTGTGATGTAGACAGTATTATACACTATCGGTATATAAGATTTCTGTAGGCCGAAGAGATGTGAGGTATCATATTAGTTGTAGTTAGCTTTTTGTCGCTCCTTTTTTCTTTGGCAAATTCTACTTATCCTAATCCACGTAATTTTACCAATTGCTGTAAATCTGTTACATTTTTAGTTAGCGATGAGTTGAAAGTTGACAAAGATAGTTTGATTTACTTTAATTTTATATTTTATATTACAAGTATACCAGGTATAAAAAGATATCTGTGATTGAAAGTGAATATAGTATCTTAAACGTGTTAATTTTATTTGTTATTTTGAAATCTGATAAATATTTATTTGGATTATTATCCACAAAGACATCTCATAGCTTGTTTTTTTCTTTTTTACCATTATCTTGAGCGTCAAAAATACGAACTGTTCATGTCGAGCTTTGTTAAAATTGTATATAGTTGAAAAAATAATATGATAGAATGTGCAGCAAATTCTTAGTTGCAAAATTGGAGGATTGATAAAACAATTTCATTCGATTTAAGATGTTTCCTATTTTCGGAAATTAACTCAAACTACAAAATATGTTAGTATTATGGACACAACATTTTGAAGACAGAGTTGTATACAACCCTTCAACTAAAGCCAAATAAATAAGTTTTTCCAAAAAAATCCATTCCTATTTATTTAGTTTCTCCACATAACAAAAATCATAACTATGTGATTTATGTAAAGCAGCTATTCACATTTTTTTTTTTCCAAAGAATAAAACTAATTTCACAGATATACTATTTGCTTCGCTCACCATTCAACCAACCAAGTATTTGATACGTAATATGAATGGTGTAAGTTTTTTTTTTTCTTTTTTAACACAAAGATAAACATGTCGAATAAAACCGTCAAACCTATGCCTAATTTTCATACTATCGATAACGATTAATAAAAATCGTACAAGAAATGAAAGCTAGGTTGTTACAAACAGCAAAGTTATAATCGATGCTAATGAACAATACCATTCATCATTTTCATTTTAATATCTAAATGAAATACTGCTCAAGAAAATGTAAGGTGAATTTAATATTGTGCTAATACAAAGTCCATAATTCGTTTGCACCCTGTTTAGATCATTTCAGTCAGTCTTACTAACGTTGCTAAGATTAAGAAAGATGAAATGCAGCTCTAAAACAGTAAATTCACTCTTAGTCCATTTCAATTATCGCAGACACAGACAACGGAGGTTTGTAGTCAATACCCACCCAGCAAACACACATACAAATTCTAATACAAATAAATGTAAATCATATGTATCCTCGAGTGAAAAAAATCCTTTGACACAATTTATCTGACAGAAATAGTGGAGTGATAATAATAAGAGAAGAAAACGAACTGAGGTGACTTGTTATTTGCTGATCAGAACTAGACTGTGCAATTAAATCAGTTGAATATCTGATAGTACGAAAAATACGATTTCATACTAATACGAAAACTGATCCTGAAAATGAACCAAAAACGTCGATTCTTCTGCCAGACAAGTACAGGGAAAATAAATTATTATTCGTTTGGCTTATCTGTAGCTTCTACAACACTCGAGCTAACGTCTTCAGGGGGATCCCAGGCGTGTAGCTGTTTCCGCCACAATCTCACCATACCATCCCATCCCCTTCGGCTATATTTAACATACTTTGGCGGTGTCTTTGGGTGTTCTTTGGCCCGGTCTTTTCTGAAATAGTAAATCACAAAGTGTTAAGAAAAGTTTGCAGAATCACCGAAGCCTATAAGAAGCTAAAATCCAGTTCCTTTTAAGAGTTGCAAGATCAATAATACAATGGATCATTTATCTCGATATGATCTCGGTCTTACTAACTTCGGTATTGCTTGGATATATCTATCATATCCGATGGTATTTTTTCCGTAATCAATATCTTTCTGTCTCCTAGCAAGCGTCGGAGGATCGGTTTCATATTCAATTTTCTTTTTGCTAGTACTGGAAGAATTTGTGCTTGAACTTGAACTGCTGTTGTGTCTATTTCTAGATATCTTAGCCGGTAGAGAATTCACGCTATCTTCCCTCGGCCTTTTGCGTAACGATTGATAACTGTCTTTTCCTGTTTCTATTGCATCTTTTTCCATTCTATTCTCTTCTTGGCAACTCTCAGTTCTGTTTCCACCTAAACTTTCCTCAGCTCCTTTTTCAGCCTCTTCGATTATCAAACAATTTCCTTCCACCTTCGCAGTCTCACAATAATCAGATGATATTTTGCTTTCGGGATTCTCCGGCTCGCATATATTCGTAGTGGATCTAATTTCTGCGCTCCATTGCCTGATCGTGTGGCTAACAGCTTCGTTTAGAAGGGCGTCTTCTTCTTCGTCGATTAACTCAAGCCAGGACTGGGACATATCGTCCTCAACTTTAGTCGCAGCTCTAACGTCCATTTCGAGTTTATAGAATCTGGCGAAAAGCGAGAATGGGACATATTACATCGAGGACAGGGTTTGAAAATCAAGATACGTCGAACGTTGAATTGAACCCGAATTTAGTGAGGTTAACTTCGGCTGTTGATAACCTAAAATGCTCGATGCGCGGGAATTTTCTTTCTCGTATATCATCACGAAAATTGAGATATCCGAGGCGGTATTTGGAGGCGTAAATAAGAGGATATAATTCGTGCGAAAGCTGGTTAAATTTGATACGAAAAAAACATCAGGAATCATACCTTCAATGTTTGTGTATACGAATAACTCGAGCATGTAACTCCGGGGACGATTACAGCTATTTTCATAACAGTTGTGAACGGAGTTTGTATCTTAAAACCTCCATAAATGCCCTTCTTAGGGATTTCGTAAATTGACGAGTTGAACCTGATATTGGATACACTTTACGATTTTGTCGAAGGTAACCGCGCGATTGTCGTGATAACTGATGAAAACTAGTACATACGTAAGGTAAAGATGAAATAGTTTTGGGGAAAAATTTTACCGAGGGAAAAATTAAATAAAAGAACTGGACAAATCAAGTGCATCATTTCTCAGCTTCCGTGAATATAATACCGAGTCACTGTTTTGAGTACTATTGTATGTCTTACCGGTGGCATATCGCGAGGCGCGGTACTGTCCCGATTTTCAAACTCTGTAATTTACATAATGTATTATGATGAATGCGAAAGATAATAATATTTTGATAAATTTACAAAATTTATTTCGTATCAATTACAAACAATTAAACATATATTTCGTATATTAGTAGTAATAGAATAGATATTAAAATAATTTTCAACGCCTCAGAACTAAATGTACAGAAAATATTTCAACTTATATCAACGTAGGGAAAAATAAAAGAAAATAAAAGAAACACCATATTATGTATTATATTATAATGATGATCCCAAATGATTTTATTCACAATAAAATAACCATCTATTATATGTATATTTCATTTGGAATCATTAAATACAACTTGAATAAGATGAAGATAAATGTTTGAGGATAGGGGGATATTTCATCAGAATTGTCTGCAAATTAAAAATTTCGAGTTAAAAACCGAAAACAGATTTCATGTATAATATTTTATAATTAAATGACAAAATGTTTCGGTCTAATTTCTTTTTATTTTCATTTTCTTTTTCGTTTGCAACGAAACAAATTGTCATTGTGGGAATATTTTCTTAATATTCAAGAAATAATTCCAATCATATTGAACTCTGAATCTTTGAATTTGTAGCAACCCTCTGACTCGTGATCAAAGTTTAATGAAAAATGGTAATTTTCCAGTAATTCATTTCGCTTTGATCACGCGGACGAATTAAAATTAATAATAATTCAACAGCTCTTAATGAAAATCATATAAGTTATGTGATAATCATTCGCCATTCTAAGACAGATCCCTGTGAGCAAGAATATTTTCATTCGTCGATAATATGTAATATTGCCGATTACATCAATTTCAAATACATCTGAAAATGTACATTTTTATGGCAATAAATATTTCTGACGCCTTGTATTCCTTTTTTCCCTATCGTCAAATCTCAAGTAACTTTTTAATTTTATAAAAAGTATGGGGAAAGTACCTAAAAGAAAAAAAAAGACCAATTTTAACAAGTCTATATGAAAACTGCACGTAGAATAAAGAGAAATCACACGATAACTAATTTTCACATTTAAAAATTTATCTTATATAGATCATTATTCATTACCATCGCAAAAATCCAATCAGGATTGATAGATATTTATAACATTTCGAGAATTGAATACGATATGATATTATATAGATGATAATATTTTTTTCATTCATTTTTCTTTTTCTTTCTTTCTTTCTTTATCTCTCTATTCTTTTTATCGTAAGATTCTAACAATAAGCTCACATGGAATATATTCCCCTGCTTCAGGGATACGAGTCCCTAATACTTATTAATATTTAGTAAGTTATAGGTAAATACTATTCAAATTGTGTCTACAATAGTCTATCGCAGATAGAAACATATGTTTTAGAAATTGTATAAAATGGACAAGAATTAATAATATTATTATTTTTTTTTGTTGTTGTTGTATCGTTTTTTTCGTTTTTTCTTTTTCTTTTTCTCTTCTCTTATTATTATTATTATTATTATTATTTTTCTATCTCTCTGCCATAACTAGACTACAATTATTAGTATTATTTTCAACATATTTTCTAATAACTTAAGTCCATAGAAATATTATGTAAGAAGTACACTGTATGATTATTTTTAATTGCAGTTATCAACGTATAATCAATAATGCGAATAGTTGTGTGTGTTTAGGCATTGTTGCCCCCCCAGCATCAGTCTTTCTTGCGTCCCATTTGCCAGCTTTATTTTTCTCTCTCTCTCTCTTTCTTCCTTTCTTTCTTTTCGAAATTACTAACATTTATCATACTTAGCTCTCGATTCTCCTCCACATTATTCAATCCTCAATTTCACTCAATGGTGATGCGAGGAACCATGAGTCCCCGTCTAGTCAACCAGACCCTGAAAATGTTGAATCATCACATTAATTTAATTTATTCTTTTTTCTCTAATGAAAATGATTAATTCTTGACAAAGTTTTCTGTCAAAATTCATTTCAGATATATGTATATCTAATGTCCATATATTAAGTACGATAAAAATTTCTTACCCGACCCCAGTGCCGATAAGAAGGGAAAGAAAATTGGTAAGAAAGAGCGTGTACAAAACTTCCTTAGAAAAAAGTCCGTTCTTTCCAACTTTAGCTGTTCGAATGCTGTACGTTTTCCTCTTGGTAACTCCAAGTGGGTGTTTAAATTTCCAGTCCCTGAAAGTCAAAGGTATATAATGTCAATTAAATATGATCATGGATTTTCGAAAAAGTGACCATTTTATTAAATGGCTATCTTCTTTTTTTTTTTTCTTTTTTTTTCTTCTTCTAGTGAGGATCAGCACGACTGCTGTGCAGTAGAATTAACAGTGTGAATATTATTCATGGATTTGAGCCAATTTTCTTCGTCTGTTCGATATAGGGTATTGAATTTTGCATATATCTTACTTTGGTGGCGCCTGGTCGGGACGAGAACTCCATTCATAAATCCAGTCGGTATTTTTATCCATCAATTCTCCATCCTGGAAGGATAAAAAAAATTTTTTCGATAAATTAAACGTGTAAGCAAAAGAATGAATAAAACTTGAACTATTTCGTATTATGTAGTATTAGTTTTTACTTCTGCTGAATTTATTCCTGTTCGTAAATCTCGGAAGAATGTCGTTATACGTGTGAACAAAGAAAATGTAGAATTCTATGGCTTTCTTTTTCAAGAGTTTTATGATTTCTATACCAAAGAGAAATCGCATGATAATTCGAGAGTTCCTTTGTGATAAGACGTCAGATTGAAGCTGAATTTTCTGAAATTCTAAGATTGTTATTTCGCTGAGAATCCTTATCGCGACACTGACGCGAGAGGATTTAATAATAAAAAAAAAAAGAAAAGAAAAAGAGAAGAAAGAAAGAAAGAGAGAGAGCAAAAGCACACAAGTTAAAAATAATTAAATGAATGTGTCACAACAAAGAAGGCTTCTTTATCACGGTATAAAATGAGAAATAGTTAAAGAAAGTATAATCGTATGACGCAGTAAAAATAACGTTGAATCATACCCTCCAGCAAGTATAGATATAGGTATATATTGATGAATCTCGAATTACCATAATAACGGTGTTTTTGAACCAAGCGAATTGAAGATAAAGAGAATTTCTCTGTTTCCAATATTTTTTCTATTCTTCCACGATTTAACATTTCTTTTTTTTCTCCGTCAATTTTTAACTCTGTTGATAAAAAGATAATTTTACTGTAATTTACAGTTTTTTTTCTTCTTCCCTTTAATATCCACGTTCAATCCAGAGACAAAAAGGTAATCGGACAAAGGCGAGGCATAAGCCAGTATCCTCAGAATATAAGATCATGTCAAATACGGATGGGGTATCTAGTCGATTGTCAATGTGGATGGGATTATCAAATATTACTCACGATCAATGATACAGCATAGATTCAAAGATAAAGAAATTAAAATGATAAAAAAAATAATCATCGTCATCGTCACCCCTACAATCAGGAACAAGCTGCTTCCTGAGCATATACTAGTTCTATAAACATTACAGTTCTACGCTGCGTTTTAGTGGTTTGCAAACGCCTAGTACACACCTAGATTATAATTGCGAATATCTAGGATTATATTTAGACTGCAAAGCTCGTGGTACATTTTGCCTAAGCGTGATCGTCGGAAATATACTTTTCACTATAACACAGTATATGATGAGAAAAGTTTCTACGCAGAATAAAAACGTGCGAAAAATAATTATACACGTATGATATATTCGTGGGATACATGCATATATCAGATCTATAAATGCCTGTAATTAATTAGTCATTACTCATATTATCGGCCGCTAAATATCGCCAGATGTACTTATAATGAAGCTTTTGTTTATCGAACTCGTGCAATCAACAAGCCAAACCTATATCTGTACTATATCACTCGATATATTATTCACTGCGGAAAAGATGCGGAAGATATTTTTGTGCACGAATATGTAGAGTCGCGAATTTCCACTGCATGTTCGCGACTCGTTACACATTTCGTGTCATGTATTTCTGCAGTTTCACACGGGAAATTTGTAGAAGCGAGGAATAAGCAGAGAAAAATGGTGGATTACGAGTCTGGAGTTTAATAATCAAGGCACTATATCTAACATAGAATGAATGGACTAAACTTTTCAAAAAACAGACTGAAGCTGAATATTTTAAGTAACATGAAAGTACATATCATCAAAAAAAAAAAAGAAGAAAAAAATCGTATCTAGATGAGATAAACTCTTTTCAAAGCTTTTTTCGTAGTGATCAAAGCACCAGACGACGAGACCTCAATTATTGCGCAAATATTGAATGGAAATGTTGACCCAACTTTTTAAGTAACGTTCCTTGCGGTTCGCATACGGTATAATAAAGCTCAAGTATTCCGGAGTGTAGAGCAGATTTGGATTCATCAGCTAAACAAGAAAAGATTCCCTCCATAAATTGTTAATCATTTCCAAAGAGTCTCGCTTCATTTAGATGTACTATACGTACCACGTGTCTATGTACCATATAGATTATGATAAGAATTTGGCCTGAAGGCTATCAGTAGATCATCGCCTCTAATGAATGATATTTTAATGCTGTGATACACGTATTCAGATATTATTATAGATTTATCTAAAGGCAAGCATCGTTGGAGGCTTACAAAGTCGCTGTCTAAGATTTGCAGCTTGTTCAGCAGAAATTATCAATCTTTCTATCTTTCAATACTCTGCTAATTACCCTCTGAGCCGAGACTATTTAAGTGTCTAATAATCAGTCCGATATATGTATGTATTATATAGCCTTTTAGATTCTAACAGTTGAAATTGACTGGAAACTAAGGGATTCAATAAAATACGAAATATAAAGATGAAAGAAAGAAATCTTTGACTAATCATTATTCAACAATCCCTGGAAAATTCTTTTTAATTTTTTTTTTTTGTATATATAAATTCACGCACAATATGTTATATCGATTTGGTTTAAGAAATATAACTAAGAATAGAACATCCGGTATAGCTTAATATAGCCTTGTGAATTGAGAGTGACAGTTGTCGGTGAAAAATTTAAATCGACGCACGTCAACTTCCGGTTATTTATTCGATCAACCGTAACTATAAACGTAATGCTGTCAGATTGAAAATTGAAATACTAATATAGGTTGAATAATTTAGTTTGTAGTATGCTGCGTTGATAAACGATCATCGAATTACCTAATTAATTACTCCTAGACACCGAGAGAAACAGGGAACGGAGTAAAGAGAAAACTTAGAGCAGATGGTACAAGAAATATGAATTAATGATCATTTCATTTTCCGAAAGTGTATAAAAATGAAGAAAAATTTCATTGCTATATAAACTGGAATTAAAATCAACCCCGCGTTTATTCGGAAAACATTGCGAAGTGACGGGAAAATATAATTTTCTTGCAAATCTTTCGCAGGATTAGGTACTTTGATAATTTATAAATAACCGTAAAACTATCAGAACAAATTACTACACTTTATTGTTCTGCAAAATATTGCTAATAGTAAGTGATAGGAAAAAACTATTGGAACATCGCCAATACTTCGTCGAACATTGTTCACCGGGTTTATACCATACTATGGTGTACTTTGTACAGAAATTACAAATATCCGGCATCATCACGTTCGCGGAGACAATAAATTATTTTGACATAGTATTCGAAAAGAGTTAAAAACCGAAATAAAAACGAAAATAACAAGAGTTCTCTGTCCGCAGGGATCATCATTCTCTCGGGTAGAACTATTATTAGTTTCATCTCCTTTATTCTCTTTATATTGTTGAATTTATTCTTTACTCCCCCGTTTCTTTTTTCTATAGGTAAGTAAAACCTCAAATTTTTTTTTTCTTTTTTTTCGTGGTTATAATATAATTCCTACGTCTGCAGCAGGCCGTTACTCAGCATTCTCTAGATACGTACTACGTGCGCACATGAACGTACAACATATCTCCAAATTTGTTATCTGAGTCATTTTTGAATACGTTGACTCTCCCGGGCGCAGCTACTCCATGATCATAGTCAATGAACTCCGATTACCGTCTACTGCGTATACGCCTTTTCGAATCCGGTCAATATTTTCGATTCTATACATATTCTAATCTCGGATATTTTCCACTCCTTTTCTTTAGATCGAATAAAATAAATATTTTCACAACACGCGATTCAAGAACGGAACCTATATCTCGCGTCACACTATTCGCCAAATCATAAAGAACGGATACGACATCATATATTCTTTCGTAATTACGATGTATCTGTTCACGGTCAATTTTCGTATATTTTTGTATATTTCTCCGGTTTTCGATCGACAAAAAACGACAATACATTAACGACTGTTTACAATCAAATGACAATTAGTACCATTATAATAATATAATTAAATTTCAGTCCAATGGCTAATTTATAAGAAGGAGAAAAAAGTGATTTGAAAATGATTAAAAAAATTGATCTTTATAACATTTACGAAGAAAAAAAGAAGAAGAAAAAGTGGGTAAAAATTTTCGGAAAATTTGCAGATATGTAATGTTTTTTCAAGGGATGTATTAAACCATGTGATTCAAGCAAGCCCGCGTTTGATAGTCAAGAAGATACAAGTTGCCAAGGAGACTACTAGTCGCTGATCAAGTCTCTTGCCGGCCTTGATAAACGTCTGTTAAGGCGTCTCTGATACGTCACAAACGACTATGCTAAAAACCGGCTAACGCGCAACAATCACTATACGAATGCATATGTATGTACTACGTGTAAGAATATACCTACAGTATATACTTGACACGTAAATGTGAGTCGGAGGTAGACTGCGAGAAATTATTACCATATGTGTAATTCCGTTTGACAAGTTTTTTCATCCTAATCCTTAGTCTTGTTAATTACTTCGTCAATGTACCTAATTAATTTACCAATTATATGGAAGAAATGAGAGAAATGAGATTAGAATGAATTCAGAACAGGATATAAGACGAGTGTAAGAATTTCGAAACGTTGATCTATTTCTTACGATTTTGAAACATATTATAAATATAAGTTTAGAATTTAGGTTAAAAGATAATATTTATGTTAAAGCTGAAGAGCTGGAAAATGAGACGAAAAAAAGCAAGAGAAAGGAAGACAAGGAAATAGCTAACTGGTGTAATTGTATGTTTAGCACTCGGTATCTTCTTGAATCTTAATTTCGTGATGAATTAGTAGATACACTAATTGCAAAATGTGTTCAAAATGACGGCGTATTATCTCGTAGGCAACAGATATGCCTGCATTTATTTCAACACGTTATCGATCGATTCCGTCGAAAGCATGGCTCGGATTGTAAAGTACAAAAATACGTTTTAGTCAAATTTAAACATCGCGAAATTGAACAGACATGCTAATACATCGAAGAATCGTAAATGTCAGAA
The DNA here is from genome assembly GCA_944452935.1 of Rhogogaster chlorosoma. Taxonomy (NCBI): domain Eukaryota; kingdom Metazoa; phylum Arthropoda; class Insecta; order Hymenoptera; family Tenthredinidae; genus Rhogogaster; species Rhogogaster chlorosoma. The sequence continues at coordinate 30,408,441 of OX101797.1, forward strand.
TACTTATTCCCGTGGTTATTTATTTTTGCAATTTCAATGAATATTTATCTACCGAAGATTGCGGCTTTTGCATTTTTCTATAAACTCAACAAACGAAACTTTCTATCTTCTCTAGCTGGCGAGGACATTTATGAACTGTCAAAGACAGCTGTTCATATCTCGTATTGACACGTGTAGTGTCTGATGAGAACTGTCGAAAACAATTGGATCCATTACCTAAGAGTAATTATTGTTTCTAGATTAGCTACTCATCGGTATACAAAGACCCCAGCTCTTGTCTAATTGTTCTTTTCTCTTTTAGAGTATTTCAAACTGAAAGACATCGCTTGACAATATTATGCTGCGTAACAATGATAATCGCTAATTCAATACGCAAGAAAAATTAAAATTCTTTGAAATCCGACGTTTTTTAAAAATTGAATTTTTACCAAAAACCGTGGAATCTTGTAACAATTGATAATTGATGGCTCACCTTGTTACAGCTGTAGTTGATGTAGACTCCTTTGAACTCGTCTTCGGTAGATAATTCGGTATTCGGACTATTAGGTGGACTCTTCGGGCTAGAACAGAAAAATCCTCCATCATGCAAACGCCGGTTTGAGGTAAACTTTCCCGGCTCAATCCCTGTAAGGAGTAATTTAGTACTGAAACCGAAGACCCGAGTTGAAGGAATGAAACACAAGAACATATTTGATCGAATCAAAATTCATGCTCCTTGTATTCTGTTATGAAGTTTCCTCTGACCAAAGAGAACCGAGATCATCGCTAGAAATGAATATCGTAATATTTTCACGCCTTGTTGAGAGATGGCCAATCATATCGCGACCTCAAAGGACATAAATAGATTCATACGTGACTTGACATATTCCCACGTTCTTGGCAAAGTTCAAAATCTGTTATTCTTCTGCATTTCCGAGCTCGCCCCGTCGAAGAGATAATCTCATTGCTGCCAAGGAGGCATTCCTCAGGCATTCAGTTTTTGGCCAATTTTTTTTTTTTTTTGTCATGAAAAATAAATTTGGCGAAGAAACAAAACCGTCGAAAGATCGCCCCGTTTATGTGAAATGACTCACCTATCCCTCGGAGTATCTCTGCGAGAAGAGGCAAGCGAATGTCTTGCCGAAGACTGTGTCGAATCTCGTTGAGCCTCGCGAAGTAGTCGCAGATATTCTTCGCCACCTCCACCACTGGTGCTAAAAGGTAAAGGAGTGACCCTGTCTGCAGGTACGGGGTTCAGCTCGACCCATGATTCTGCACCTCAAAAAGAACAGAAAAAGAAACTTCCTATACAAAAATTTCATGTTATATATATATTTTTCTCCTTTCTTTAAGATTTGAACAAAATTCTATTCAACATTTAACGGGAAGAGAAAGAACGTTTATGTAAATGTCGCAAAAGTTTCATAGTTTTATCTCTCGTCGCGTAATACTCAAGAAGAGACTCTTCCGCGTTTAGAGCTTACTGCATTCAAAGTCTTGAGTCCGGGGCCTCTTTCAACAATAAAACTGGTTGAATTATTTCTACGAAAGTCCAGAGACTCGAGATGGAGCGCAAAAACGTTGGTTATGTACCGTAGAGAAGAATGGTTCTTATAGCAAGCAATGCAGCTTCGATTGTATTCTAAAACGCTATTAAATATCCGTCGATTTATTCGCAGTGAAATCTATAAATCGTTAACTTATACACCTTTCAGCGATTTTTTCATTTCTGGAGATATTTCGAAGCTCGATTCTTGCTGCAAATGAATCTTGCGATTTTTCGGGCTCGAGATGAAATCCCGAACGGTGAAAATTCCATACATTTCCGATTTCGAACATTGAAATTCCGAAAGGGATTGGGGTTAAAAAATACGTAGAAACGTAAGCGAATTATTCACCCAAAAACTGCTGTAGTTGCTAAAAATATATCGCAAGACTTCGGTATCTACTTCGATAAATTTGGTATCTGTCAACAGGTACATGCACAATGCCTATCTCCGAATTAAAAGAGGTCATTCATTAATTTATTGAAAACACTGAGATTACTTATACCTTCATGAAAATGAGTAATTAGCCTGTTATGGTAGGCAAATTCTATATATAGTCAATGATAACTCAAGTTCAAGGACAAAGAGGAGGTCGTTGAAGCCTCACAAGCTGATTCAACGGTCAACCAACGCGATATAACAGTGATTGTTGCTAAATTCATCCGTGTATAGTCAATCATCGCAATTGGTCTGGCTGAATAGGTTTAAAACTATATATATCTATATATAGGCACGTGAGTATACCCCAGAATCCTAATTGTAAGTCCGAAGCCTGCTGCAGGATTCGCAGATCGTAACATGGATAGCAAATACGTAAACGTCTAGGTATACGAATATACCTACTAATCGTAAAAAGATTGTTTTCAAACTCCAATGATTCACCGCACGACTCTATTGTTAGAAATAAGAAAAATCTAGGACACACGGAATACAAACAAATAAGTGAATCTGTCAAATTGAAACAGAGTGAGGCATTTAAGTTGGCAAACGCGAAAAACTTAAAAATTAAGTATTTTCGTGAAAAAAAACTGTTTTAGACAAAAATTGCAGCATCTTCAAAGCGAGATCTAATCGCTATAATTTTCGTTCCAGATCGGTGGAGGAGTTAACGGTCATTTGACGGGCGATTTCGATTATTTAAATGGATACCCCTATTTTTTTAATCACAGATTCGTATCTTGCGTGAGAAAATGAGCAATTTTTGTTTGACCATTTTTTAGATTGGTCTAATTTTTTGCGAGCGATCGGCATTCCCAAAATTTAGGAATTACGTCACAGATAAATATCTTTTCCGCAAACTACTTGAAAAAAAAAATTAAAGCCTAAAGATCCCGCAAGAAATAAATAAATGACAATCACATATGCGCGAATAACACTTTGACAATCGTCAAAAGAATTTTGCGGCACGAGGTTGAAGAAGATGTGGAATTATTCGAAAAGAAGGAAGAAAAAATAATTTCGCCCAACGTGGGGCTCGAACCCACGACCCTGAGATTAAGAGTCTCATGCTCTACCGACTGAGCTAGCCGGGCAATTGAAAGGTTGGAACGTCAACATGTTCAGAAGGAAAAGTCCTTTTCTATAATTAAACAATGATTATCTCTAACGACTCGGAGATTGTGTTTAATTTTGAAGAAAATAAGAACTGTCTTGTAATTTCTGAGCTTGAAAAACTGAAATAAAAAAAAGATCTAAAGTAGATTATATTATGTACAACGGAAGTTTAACTCTCGTCTTGTTATTCTAAACTGGAGTTACGTTGCCTCTTGATCTACCAATCACCCTATGAATTCTTTTCAGAGACTATATACCCATTTGAGAATATGAAAATAGAAAAAAGCCACGAAAGACTTAAAAGTTGGCAAATGGCAAGTTCATTGACTTTGTACAAGTCTTGGAAAATCTACTGCTCTAAATTACCCCGCACAATCTTACACATTAGTGATTCTTATTTTTTTCCTTCACTCTCCCTGTGATACGTAGTTGCGTTCTACAAGTTATAATTTCAGAGGTCAACTCAGATCGAAGAACCAGACATAAACGACGAGCGCCACTCCTAGCGGCTACATCATCTTTCCAGACGATCACAATAAAGTAGAATCAAGACTCGTGGGAGGACTTACGATACTAGCATGGATATACTCAAGTTTTTTGTTTCACAGCTCGACGTTTTTCACTATACATACTTATGATGGATTCTCGTATTAAAGGGATAGCAGAAAAACGTAGTTTTTTAAATCACCAGAATTTTAAAACGTGTGCATCAGTGAAAATGGTGGTTGAAAATTGTACCGCAGATCATTATTCTTCGAGGAATAGTAGACAAAAAAATAAAACTGTAAATTCAATTGAATTTTTCTATAAATTTGAGGACAATAAAATACAGTGGTATTTTTTTGCATAGGGAATCGACGTTTCTATATTTCCGACAATAAAACGCAATTTACTTTCCCAATTCCCGTTATGGTTATATACGAGTATTTACCTATATGAGGCTTCTGCAGGTTGTCTAACTTCTAGCAGTATACATATGTATCTATAAGAGCCAATTAAAAAAAGCTCTAGACAAGAAAGGATCTAATTCATTAATTCACCGTCTTGAACTGAAGGTGAATAAAAGGAATTTTATTCGATTAATTGACGTCGTGGTTGCAGGTCGTAAGTCAAAACGCATCCTGTTGCAGCCAGCGATAAAATACTGACCAAAAGTTTAAGGCTACGTGACGCGGCACACGTAGCTGTATAATACACGAGGATCTCTATTACCAGTTTCGAGAGAGCAACTGCAGCCACTAGTCCAAGTCGAGTCTCTGACTAAAGAGTGGAGAATGGAGAATGTCGAATGAAAAACTGTACGTATGTAACGAACTGAGAGAAGTCTCTGCCTTATGCAGGTTTCAGCTTTTGCTCGGTTTGCTCGGGGAACTATTACACAATCTCTTGGGTCGGGAATCTACGCCTCTAACTTTTTACGCTAATTTTCTTTACCTATATACAGAACTGTTACACTTAAGTACTTGTCTATATGTATAGTAATTTACGTGACGTGGATCAGGTGATGATTTCTTGCGACGCCAGTGTGTCTGCAATCAATCTGTCTCGTTCGCTCGATTGATTGATATAGAAATTTTATTTTTTATTCCGACTTATCTTTCCACAATAATTCATACGTTCAGACTTTAAATCGAGACTGACTCATCTTCCACAACCTCTTATTTCTTTCTTTCTTTTTTCGAATCAGAAACGTGATAGGGATCGAAATTCCAATCTTTTTGTTTTATCATTGGGTCAATTTTTTCATCGGTGAACATTTAATCGAAGAACGCCTGTTTCAATCAATTTTGCTAAATTATAGTCATAAATTTAGAACTAATGTAAATGAGAAACATAAAAAGAAGAAAAAAAAATAATCATCATTTTCGTTTATATTATTCCGTATAAAATTCAATTCTATATCCGATCCACCAGATTTTCTTTAAACTCGTGAATTAATCGGTAAGGAATTCTCGAACCGTTAGATGAATCTATACATCGCTTTTCCTATTTCTGGATCAACGATCAGTCATATAGACACAGCTAGATAATCTTAATGAGAAACCAGGTCACGCGTCTGGCTTTAATACTAAGGTTGCCTTGTTTGGTATTCTTTCGATCTGCGCTCATCCCACGTTCGCCATACACTGAGATGAATCAACTGTATATACTGAATGTATATATACAAATATTTCGATGAAAACGTATAAGTCTATTGGATTTATAGTCGGAATAGAAACTTTTGGAAAAGTTGGAGGAAGATCGTTGAATAATTATATTACTGAGATTAAATTGTTAAAGAAAATTTCATAAAAACTAAAGAATACGTATATATAATTAACTAGCGTAACGAGGTGAGGTAATCCTAATGCAAGCCGGTTTCAGCGATAAAGTATAAGTATAGGTATATACACGATCCTAATCTCAATAAGTCAATGAACCCGCATGTCGAGCCATACAAAGCGATGTAATTTCAAAGCCAGTAGGACGCTGCAAAATTGACAAATACGGAAAGAATCGATTTTCTAATTACACCGATATACAACGATTTATTATTCTCGTGTCTTACTTTCGCACCTGCACTTCTGTATCTGTGCAAGTGCCCGCTTGTAATCGGCGTACTTCCCGATCTGCGTACGTGAGATTTTTCACGCAACGATAAAATAGAGTTAATCTATCGCTAGTCTATAGTCTTGGAGATTTTATTTTTCTTTTGTATGATTCATTTTTTGTATGTTATTATAAAATTCGCATTATGTAATAGTTATGTAATAATTCATAAAAAAAAGCAGACAACAGCAACAACAACAAAAAATTAAAAGATCCAACGAAAGAGAAAAAAAATTATATTATACATAATTCCGAATTAAGTGTTGCAAATAATTGTATCAATTATTTTGGAACAAAAAACGGTCGGAGTCAACTTCTTAAACTGATACTTCAATTTTGTGTATTGGATTAACTAATCGTTATTTTTATTGAAAAAAAAATGATATCTGCAAACTGAGAACAGAAATGACGTTCGATAATGACAGTCTTTTATTTTAAACTTTGACAATTATCTTGTCTGAGAATTCCAGCTTTTCCAGGTTTTAGACATGCTGGATATAAGTACCTGCGTAGATACAATATGAGATGTATGTATCGTATTACTATGAATCACACACAAGGATTCGCTCGGTTTCAGTTACCACCTGCTGCCTTTCGATTCTTAAATATATGTATATATAATATATATATATTATATACATGAGAGAATATATTGAAGTTAAATTGCAGATCGAAACGACGATAGGTATCAATTATTCGTGTGAATTATATATCTATATAAGATCGAGAATATAGGGAGTATATTGTCTATAACATGTATCAATGAAGTAGGAAAAAAAATTTGAACAAGTATTGAATAATTATAAAAATCCCGGGCTATTGGTTATGAAGTTTGCCAGGAAAGAACGAATTAAATTGATAAAAAATTGTTGTCTCGATTCATATTGTACTGCAGGTATTATGCATATAACCATGAATAAATGTTACTATTTATCGAGAATTAAGGAATCGTGTGATAACGAAGAATATGTTGTGAAAATGTCTATCTTATCACGATACTCGAGTTTATTTAAATTTTTATTAAATCTCAGTTCAATTAACTATCCAACGGTGTATAATATAACCCGGGTTTGAATAATTGACTCCCGAGGATAATTATTAGCACGCAACTCACACGTCGCGAGGAAAAGTACTTGGCCTGAAATCATTTTTATTTTCTTTTTTTTTTTGTTTGTTTGTTTGTTTTAATTGATAAATTGTGAATTCAGTCCTTTACTGAATACGCTTCATAAAGGATTTGAACTCCAGACAATTTCCGATAAGATATGCGATATACCGTCTATTAAATATTGCCTGAAGTATTGCAGAAGAGCTATATATTTTCACATGCACATCGCAAAACGCACCTGTGCTAACCGTTTTAACGGTAAATAATAGCATGATTTATGGACTTCTTTCGCCTGCGGTAAAAAATCGACGACGTAAAATTCAAGGGAAGAAAGAGAAAGAAAAAATGGTGAAAAAAATTAAATAAATGAAAACACTTTTTTTTTTTTTATCACCTCAAGTTCAACGTCCATTATATAGCTCGGGCACCTGTGTATACCACGTACACCGATTTGCAGAATACTCTCGAATATCCGGGCATAAGTTGAATGTTAATTTATGAGTACAAGTTACGTAGAAATTTTCGCTAATATTATACGCGGCGTGTGTAAATACGAGCGAAATGTATACTACGTAGATTTATAGGTAAAAATAGAAACTGTACATACGTAGTGTATTTAAAAATTGAGGTATGTACGTTAGTCATAGATCCGACCTTCGCGATGGCCCAAGATGACCGGAGACTTTAGTGGTAGTTTTTTAAAGTTTAAAGACGACACGTGTAGCTGTATTATACGTAGATCCCGTGAATTCTGTGAAATCGATTTAATAATATAGCGAAAGTTTTTTAGCTGACAGTAATACGTGTATAACCCGTTCGTCTCGCTCGAGTCAGACAGCGTGTAATACTCATTCCATGATTTTTCCATTTTTTTTCTACTTCGTATATCGTACGATATTCTAATGCATCGAGCGCCAAACAGGGTGACGTAATGATCCAGGAAATAGTTTGCAGAAGATTGATATATTATGAGTGAATAAACTGACCCAGAATACCAATTTTTTGATTTTGTTTTTCAAATTCTTAGATGTGAAATATCGAAGGGGAAAAAAAAAGTTCGATATTTTTTTCCATTTTTAAGTTTCCATGACAAAAATGGAAATAATTATGGGATAGATTCTCTGGAAAATTCTAATAAGACTAATGCACTATCGAATGTATGTTTGCCTACACATATAGTCTGTTTTACGTCTACATACCTACTTCACAAACTTGATATTATATATTAAGTATTCTCAGAGTAAATGACAATTAATGGCCGTTATCTAGAGCGTATATCTATATGTATAAGTGATAGATAAATATTGGTATTAAAAACTAATTATACTAGTTAAGAATATAAAACGATATATGACGTGGCTATGAGACCAAGGCCATTGAATAGGTCAATAGATACATAATGAGTTTATTACAAGTTAAACAGTATGGGATGTGATAAGAATTTTCTTAACCTCTATCTCATCGTGTTCTATAATTTTTCATTAATTATCAATATTATTCCTAAAACTAAGAAAAGGAGCCGCAAGGTATTTATACATAATTTTGACTCTTAAATCTACGATTCATTGGTGTATCAGCTGTGCTTCGGAAATAGATCGCGAAATAAAAGCAGAAGAAAAAAAGCTGTATCTAAGGGAGTTTCGAAATATTAAGCTAAACCATAAAAACTGTCTTTTTTATATATAGAAGCGGAAGTCTTAATCACCGGAAATGGTAGGCGCAATTTCATAAAGCGATAAAAAATGTTTATCATCTTTCTGTTTTTATTTTATTTCAATTTATTTATTTTTTTCAACTTTTTAATGATAAAAGTTTCGATGATTTGAACTCCAACAGCTTATCTCCTCTGATGAGATCTTCAAATCGAATAAAAATTTGAAAGACAAGTCATACGAGCCACGAGGCCATACCTCGTATTTCTCGCGGCTATAGAATAAGAAGCGATAAATAAAAGTAGGAAATTCGATACAAACTCGAAGGTTAATTTGTGGCCAAAGTAGGTGCATATATAGTTACGAGGGGGGCTATGATAGCTATGCACGAACGATTTAAGCAACAGGTTGTTAAACGGTGCAAAGTCTGCAGTCTGCACCTCTCCGGAATTAGAATTCTGAAAGATCCGAACGCTGCCAGCTCAAAACTCCGAAATGCCAGATCCCCGAAAAGCTAAAAATGCGAAAATTTCGGTCTATTCCTCCGGACGTGGAGACAAGAAAAGTTCATTTAAGCCAAAAAAAATAATTCAAGAGCCAGTTTATCTACTGTAATCGATAACTTCGATGTCATAAATAATTGACAGGATTCTTAAACTTGTCTTTCCAAAAATTACATTTAAAGACGATTAATTTGAACACTTATTAATTTCGATATGATCAATACAGCCCGAGTTATTAAACCCTGAACGAATACATCATGCATAAATCTAAAGTTTTCGAAGTTTAGACTTTGCGATCTCTATAGCTTTCGGAACTTTCAACCTTCCGAGTTCTTCGTTTCAAAGATCTCCAAATCGGCTATACAGGTTTTCAAGGAAATATCCGTTCTAAAAACTGAGTTGGTTGTATTCAGATGAAATAAGGAAATGACTTATTTATAACGTGAGGTTTTATTAATCATTTTATAAAAATCACAATTGGACCCGAATTTTTGATACTTGTTTTAAAAACCGGTTGCAATATTCTGCGAATAAAGTGGTATTCATTTCCAAGAATAAATATGAATATATAATGATTTAATACCACATAGGAAGCGACGCCAAAAAGCACGTAGCCAGGATAGTCCTCGGGTCTTCTTCGCGTTATAAATGGAAATCAAACGCTTTGTTGATTCACGCAAACAAACGTGTATAGCTATATATCTGTCTAAAATAACAAAGTTTGCGGATTGCTAACCGAGCAGCGATCGAATAAGACAATATAACCGCGTATGTAGTTATAAAATGAAATTCTTGATCAAGTGATTGACATTAGTCTCAGGAAATAAGAGACACGTACTTATTCAACACCGATTGTAAGACAGCTTTCGTTATCACGCTGTAAAATGAGGCGATTCAATTTCAAAACGTATAAAACCTATCCGCCCACATTATTTACGCGGCGAATAAAAGCGAGAAGGAAGAGAGCAATTGACTTCCGACTTGTGCTGAATTTTTGATAAATTAAATCATCTTCAAAATTCTTGAGCGACTTTTCAAAATTGTTCAATCGTGCCCGAATTTTCTGAGGCTCACTCAAGTATTAAAAACTACGAAATCGTTAGGTGAGAACGAAAATTTGGAATTTTAGGTCAAAAAGTCGTCACCCTAATCCGTACGCATACCTACGTACGTATTTCATCCCGAATTTATTCATCTTACAATGCCACGCGTACTGCAGCATTCATATCAGTCCAATAGTCAGACAGAGCGATTCATAGGCAGCTAAAAATAGATGCGATGGAATGATGACCCCCTTTAACTAATCTGTCATTTAAATCGAGTTAACTCAAAGTTGCAGTACATACATGGATATCCTATATAGGTACTTTATAAACGACAACAGGAAATCGCGCAGACGGGGAAGTGAATTTCGAAAAACATAAAAGATTTTGAATTTTCGATTTTGGACATGATTCATTTTTTTTTTTTTTTTTCACCCTCTAAAAAAAGTCTTCATATTTGAGTCACCGCATAAAGATTCGTGCTTTACGGTCAGCGCCGTGTTAGCATTATTTTGCGCCCTAGGCTAGGTAGCCGCCGCCGCCCTACCCTCCGGCGAAAGTTTTTCAATAAATTAAATTTTTCACGAAATAAGCTGCGTTACCTGTTTCCTTCGGACCTTTTTCTCTGCAAATGATTTTATGATGTCATTAAAATCGATTTTCCGCATGTATTCTGTCTCAATATAAAGAAGTGAAAGAGCATTTAACTTGGCCGCACGTGATTTTGCCGCCTCTGAAATATTGCCGCCCTAGGCTTCAGCCTAGTTAGCCTGTGCCTAAACACGGCGCTGTTTACGGTACTACATTGATTTCTGTTTGTCCCAGAGGTATGGGTGGACTGAAATTTGTGGTACAATTATATGTGTAAGTTAGACTGACGTCACGTTGACCAGCACGCGACACGAATCACGTAGTAAATATACACATATACTTAACAGATTCAACAACTGAATAGCAGAAACATTTGAATAGACTGATCGAGTTACGGGAAACCACGTGCCTCGCGTACAAAGACGAATAGATACAATAACGTATATTCGCATAAGCTTAATTAATTGTAATAAAAATTAGAATAATCATCACGCTTTGGGTGGCCATGATAATCAAAATTTCGATTCTTTTACTCGAAGAATTTTTTTTTTCTGTAGAATTTTTGGAAAAACGAGAAAAAATGGGATTAAATTATTGCTGAATTTTTGTATTTTATAAATTGAAAAAATCGCGTTAATCGTCATCACATTGACTCGAGAGAAAAACTAATTAAGGAACTATAATCTCGCATTCGGTTGTCGTAGTATGTTTTATAGCATTGATATGCATAAGAATATAATAAATATTTACAATGAAAATACTTTATTGTGTCTCTGGTTCTGCAGACATTGTATAGTGACGATTGCGATAATTAACAGTTTTATTTGTTCCTCCCGATTTATTTATTTATTTATTTATCCCTCTCCGATTCGGTATGCTCACGCCTTCAAAGATATAATCAATAACTATTATATATAGGTGGAATTTTATATAGTATAAAAGCACGGTATATACAGCGGGATGTTGTTACTCTCTAATATAGTCGCCCACGCCTATCTCCTCTCTATATCTTCACGCGTTTTATCTGTCTATTATAACCAGGGCGTATTAAATTCCCTGGTTACACCGAGTCGCAATTATCAGGGCACTTAAAATTATAAAATTACAACCAGTTAAATTTCCGAGTTTCACTTTACACAAAAGGAAGAAGAAAAAGGAAAGAAAGAAAAAATCATTTTATCGTAAATCAATAAACCAGAAATCAGTTTTCTTTTTTTTTAATACGTTCTCGAGTTTACCTAAGCTGTCTATGTGTAAGGCGTGTGTGTGAAAGAACTAGACGTGTATCCCTGCAAAGCAGACCGACGATCGAAGTTATGAAAACACGCGTTGGCCGTAGTGTAATCGCCTTATCAGATTCATCCTTTGTTGTTTATCGTCTAACTATAGCTAACGCGGGGTCGATTTTCTCGCTGTGTAATTAGTCTAATTATGACAAATTCATAAAATACGAGAAATAAACGTATTTTTCCACGATTCTTTTATCTTATCTTTTCTTTGAATGCATTTTTAATTTTCTAAACGGACAAATGAATGAAATGACGATAAAAACCTTAATAATACGTATTTAGTTGGAAATCATGCCATAATTTACGCCAAGTTCACCACGCACTGCAGTGTGTGACTGATAAGCATTGTTGTCACAACTTCTTACAGCGCAATAATTATTGCCCGTGTCACGGTCAAATTCAAATTTTCTTCAATTTCTTATTGTATATATTAACGTCGAGACACAATGTAGAGTAAAAGAGAGAGAGAGAAAGGAAATTCGAGAACGAGGAAACGAGAGAGAGAGGGAGAGGGAAAGAGGGTTGGCTGGCTTATTGATGTTCTGGAGTTCTCAGCCTCTCAAAAACAACCGTGTAGTAAGTACCTACTTGCAATGAAGATATAAAAAGATTCTAGAGTAATATTCCATCGTCCTGCGTACGACGAGTTACAAGAAAACAGAAATAGTAACGACCGAACGCAGATGAAAAACAACACAGGATTTTAGATACGCATTTTGAAAAGAAATCAATAAATAAGTAACAAACAAAAAAATAAGGCGAACATAGAAACAGATTATTTTTCACGTTTGTATTCGCATTTAATACGAACGCGCTCTACAAGTGTCAGGAAAGAGACCGCTACGTAGAAATTATTTGGAGTTATAGATAAAAAATGTATTTACTATAATGTTATCGTATGAACTATGAATGGTGAATATACAGGTATAGAACGTTGTTCATTCTTGACGTGGGAGAAGAGAGAATTATCTTTTTAATTCTACCGATTACTACTGTACGCATAGATACTCGATGATGTCATGAAAATAAAAGATATGGGAATTTTTTAGAAAACTTAAATACGCGATACAATAATTGGCAATGCGTGTAAGTTACAGTTAGTTTTTGCAAATCATCATTCTATTAAAATTGATGAGCAGTAGAATAAAATTACGATTTGACGCGAGAATAAAATACATAGGGACATCGCTATCGTTCAGTATGGTGTGAATTTCAATTTTGAATTGAAATGCATCCAATTACCTATGTTGCGATTGAAAAAAAAGCCATTGGTCTTGTTGCGTTTGGAAAAAAAATGTAGCCTCTACACCGCAAACAAACTACCTACGTACTTACACGCTTATTTAGTTTTCCCTCGTATTTTCGAGACGCAATATCAGGAGATATGAAGGTGGCATGCGATTTGTGATATCGATTACTCTCGTGAGTACGAAATAAGTAGAGGATAAAAGAAAAAAGGAAAAAATAAAAACGTTGACAACGACCACGCCACGTATAGGATTAATGAAATTGATCAATTCTTTAAAAATGTAATTTTCATATAGAGAATAAAAAAAAAATGGTCAAGGTGAGATGTTTGTTTACGTGGGATTCGTAGCCACGCGAAATGGCTGCGGCATGTATGGATGTATGCATGTATATGTTTACGTGTAGGAGCGTTTGACACTGACAGCTGGTTACCATTGGCGGTATATTTCTCTTCGTTGATTATTAAATGGATGAATAATATAAACTCACCACCCAATAGTTCGTCGGAAGTAAATTTAGCCGTGGACGACATCTTCGACGCACAACAGGCTATTGGAAATAATAAAACTACACTGACAACTGACGCGCACTCACTAAATTAAACCAGAGAATGGTAGTGGACGATACACTTGCGCCGCCACGAAACGTTGCGATAAAATGCTAGCTGGCGAAGCAGCGGGACCAAAGCCAACCGAAGGTGCTTTGTTTTGATAAAATGTCAACACTACAGACGTCAGGGGTTTCAGCCAATGAGAAGACTCGTTCTAAAGTAAATATACTACGCTGGTTGTTTCGGGCAGGTTAATGAGTTAATTTCTACCCTTATAAAGCTGAGATTTTAGAAAGTCGATAAAATACTTAAAATTATTATTTCGTGTCTGAATATTCCGTAGAATTGTTTATTAAATAATAATTCAATAACTATTTTGGGTATATCTATTCCTTTGAGAGAATTGGTAGGTGGCAGCACAGTATGGTAATACATAAACCGCTAATTTGTGTTTTATGACACGTATTTTAGTTATTAACTGCGTAAATCGTATATTATACGAGAAATCGTATCGAAGATCGTGTGGTAAGGTGAGTGATATAAAGTTGAACAAAATACAATCAAACACTGCGAAATTAGGTGTAAAAATAATCGATAATCCCTCAGAGATTGAAAATAACAAAAATTTAACTCCGCGATCGCTGCGAGCTAGACAGTGAAAAATGGTCGCTCCTTAGTCGATCTGTCAAGCGATTTATTTGGTTATTTAGTTTAACATGAATCGGTAGTCTTAGGGGTTCTAAATTTTGTGTGATCCTTAATTTTAGGTACTAAATTAAAGGTAAATAATTAATCAATCCATTTTTTGTTCTAATATCAGTCCCTCGCTCATTACCATATGTATACATACATACATACATACATACATACGTACGTACGTAGATATACGTTTCTCCGTCACAGCTGTACCCTCGGCTGTACCTCTCACATGTAAATATACTTACTTCGCACCGCCGATATTTTCTGTTCCCTAAATTAACGCAGAGGCTGGCTCATTCAAGGTGAATCGCAATATCCAAGGTTCTATTTGGTCAGCAACCTTTCGAAAATTCTTCCATTACACGGCCGTCTGTATCATTGTAGTTATTTAGCTCGCGTATTTTTGCATCATAATATAAAACACACTGCCCCTCCTTAAAGAACGGTTTCTAATATTGCCACATTTCCAAGGAAACTGACTCAGTCGACTTCTTGCCTCGAATTAATAACCACGTTTGTCACACAACTTAGTCTTATTACTTTCCAAAAATTCCGTACGAAATTAATAAAGAAAATCTTAACAACAAAAGTATCTCTATAATTTTCCTCTTTATAAAATGTGTCTTAGTGTTGAATACAAAACTGGCATGAAAATGAAGATTCCAAACGGTGGTTCAGGGAACGGCTATTACGGCCATGAGAGTGGAGTTATCTCTTATTTAGACAGCGTAGAAGTTGAAGCCGATGTCCAGGGTTCGGGGGATGGAGATTTCTCCGAATATATGTGGATGGAAAACGAGGAGGAATTCGACAAGCAGGTAAATATACTCTGGTTATTTCCAGGTACAAATTTAGGAACATAAAGAAAATTGCAAATGGCCTTGAATTCTTTAAAGATTGATATACCATGTAGTATGACTCGAGGAGTTGGAACAAGGTCAAGGATTTGGTTCTCCTGATTTTTAAAAATTGGAATGAATTTCAACAGGTTCTGCAACAGCTCGAAGAAGAGGAGCTGATGGAAGAATGTCTGGAAGCTATGCTAGAGGAGGAAAGGCAACATCAAAGAAATCAGAACTCTGCTGCCTGGTCTACGGCGACTAGTGCCACTGAAAACAACGGTGCAGATCTTTGCCAGCAGCTTGTTGGCCTTCGAGTGCACGACGACCTTGCAAAGCAGGTAATTTAATATTCTTCAACATGTTGAGGTCGATACTATTTCTGACGAATATTATCCTATGGAAGAGAACATTGAATATCATTTAATCTGATTTGAATTCTTATTATTTTCTTCTCATTTTTTTCTCAAGGGTATTTAAGCAACTCGGAGACTTGGATGTTGAGTCAATACTATAAAACTGTGTTTCATTCAGGGAAAAACCGAATCAATGCTCCAGTTAATTCACTTACTGTATTCGACGTGACTACATGTCGTCTCTGTTGTTTATATTTGATGATAAATGATCTTGTTTTTATAGAGTACGTTGAATCCAGACGCAGCTGAATTTGTCCCAGCTTTTAAACCAACGGGAACTTTGGTGAGCGGTACAGAGGTTGTTACTGAGTCATCGTAGAGGCCCTCCTTGATATTGTTAACAACAGACACAAGCGTAAAGCAGGCCACTGAGATTCCCGGAGTCCGCAAGCCACAGTCTGTCATTTTAGCCAGAAAAATGTTAGGTGTTGCATGAATAGCGACTGTATCGTACAAATAAACGGATGAATGAATAATGGACAGGATATGGATGAATATGGTTACGTAAAAGTCGAAATTAATAACAACAGTTTATGTAATATTAAGTAAAAAGCGTGCTGTGTTTATGTTCGTTTGTTATATATATATTTTTTTCTTTTCTTTTTTTTTTTTTCATATAGTAATAGAAGAAGAAAAAAACATTACAAAACTATATTTCAAAAATATACGTAATTGCTGTTTCCATTTTTTTTGCTTTTCTGTGTTTCGTTTACTTCAATGGGTTGTTCAGATACTTAGTGTTAGAAATACGTTTTTGCATATACACAAACACGCAGAGAAAAAAGAAGAAAAAAATACAAGTAAAAGACATAAAAAAAAAAATTATTATTTTAATCTGTAAACCGAAAACTGAGATTGTTTTTTGACTATAAACTCAGAGATATCTAAGTAATATTTTAATTATTTTGCATTTTAATAATTCATATGTCTGGGTTGATCAAAAACTGCGTTGTTTATTACGGAGATAATTGAAAGCCAGGTATAAAAGAAGGCCTATATGAACGAATCTGTAATATAGATTGGTACGGTTGTATTGTGAGAGGTGTAAATGATGATTAATTTTTGAGAAGCGTGAAACGGCATGAATCTTGTATCTTTGTAAATAATATAAAGGGATTGAAATTGTGAAAGTAAAATCGTGCAGTAAACATCTTCTTGCGATGTACACTATATAGTAATATACTAGCTGCGTTAAAATCAAAAAGATAAAAATTCAAAACAAAAGGAAAAAAAAAGAAATTACATAAATAAGAAAGAAAGAAACAAGACTCGTGCAGAAAAATCTATATGTTTCTCCTGTTTGTTTGTTTTTTTTTTTCTCGTTTTGTCTTTAATATTAGTTCGTCTGATATAATATAATAATTTCTATTAATTGCAACAAATAGATCAATATTTGACAGAAGACTAAACTGATCCTGGGCTTTCAGTCAGTTCGTATTTCACCTAAACTCTAAAAGATCTCTGAGACAAGTCTGATTTAGGCGCGAGGGACTCTCTCGGTGGTTCTTTGTCGGCGACGTTGAGATTCAGCACGTTGCATACTCACTAAATAAACCAGTTTTTGGGTGATTAAAATAAATCTATTTCAAAATTTCATAGATCGTAGAAAGTATTAAAAAAAAGCTGCTACTTGAAACATTAAAAAAAAAAAATAGTCTGAATGTATGAATGTATTTTACGGTCTTATCTCAATCTGCAATAATATTATTTTATAGTTACATACTATCTAGCAAGTAGTACATGTAATGAGAATTAGATGATGAAAAAGTCTTATGTTTATTCTTAAAAATTGATCTTTGTTGAGATGATTGGAATAACTTTTTACTCTAGTTGAGAACTTAAGGTCTTTACTTATTGTCTTCCAGTTGAAAGTTTCAAATTAGATGAAATTTCCTACGAGGTAAGATCCCGTGAATGAACTATGCGAGACTGTGATTGAAAGGAAAGAAATATACAAATCGATTGTAACATTTACAGCATAAACATTTAATTAATTTTATTATTGTATAACATCGCCTTGCGGCTGCTGGATTTCGGATATCATTAGCCTTTCTTTATTCCGACCTAATAAGGAGTTTGCTCGAAAGAAATTCGATTATTCAAATTTGTAAAATAAGATAATTTAACGAGTAATATCAGTTCTGAATGAAATCTTGTTGAAAATTCTATATGGAATTATGGATAAAATAAAAAGCAGAGAATTTATTACTTTACTTTATCAATAAAATCTCAATGGTAAGTTTATACGAATTGAGAATGACGAGAAATATATACATAACTGCGAATATATATATCGAGACCATAATACGTAAAATTCCGGTTCTTTACATAAATTATGCATTCAGAATTTGGTCATTACTTATGGGAATTAATGGTAATGCATCTATATCTGCATAGAGGATCTAATCTAAGAATAAAAAAAAAAAAAAACTCCAGTGACAAGATTTTCAACTTAGAAAATCAAGTTGTGAAAAAGATTTCGAGCATAAGTGTTGAATTTCACTGTAAATCATAGAAAAAAAAAATCTCATGATCTCATTAAAGTGCAATGAAATTTTTCGTTCGTTGGCTGAAGCCATTTGCTTGTTTTTCCCTTCCTGTTAGACTGCATCTTTGTGAGACTAGTGAGATTTCTCATGTCTCTATGACTAGGCTCGAATAAATAAATAAAAATAAAAATAAAAAATGAAAAATGAAGAAAAAAAAAGTACAAAACTATCAAAACTGAACATAAAAATACTCCGATTAAAATCGATGGAAACTTTAAGTTTTTTTTTTTCTCTTACAGAACCACAGTTGTTCATACAACCAAGTGTTTTACGCTATTGTGGCAGTTTCCCCGAACCTATAAATATTCGATATTAAATTACTATCAAAGAAAATTGTAAAATTGGTATAGGAATAGCTCGTTTTATTTTATATTATTATGTTATTATTATTATTATTATTATTACTATTATTATTATTATTATAGTTATGTATTTCATTCTTGGCCAATGATTTTGGCGTTTGTGATTCATTTTTTTTTTTCACTGCATCTCTTGTTTTCTCCTACATAGCATTTAACATGTAGCATAAAATATATTGCAGATGAATGTACGTATTAAAATAGAGCTGAAACACGATATTGTATTCTTTTTTGGCACACCTATTGCTCCTAATATCCCATTATTGCTGAATCTCAATGCCCTACGAAAGTACGATATTCTTTTGACTTATATTTCTTAATATGATATTCTGAGAATGATTCACGGATACTTTGCTATACATTATAATGTTGTTCAACGTGCCTTTAAATTAGAAAATTATTTTGCAGTATGCAATTAATAAGAAATCTGTCTTAATATCTCCATCCAGCAGGGCATCTTGCCCAATTGCTACTAGTATTTTCATTGAAATTCCAGTCACAGGCAAATCCCGCTGACATTAATCCCTAGATACAATTTCTTCGACGCCACGAGAACAACTGAGTCTGCGACAGGTGCCACTACTCAAGTCACCGTTCATTCTTGCCCATCGGTGAAGCCAACGGGGTGCTAAATGGTATTGCCACCTCGCGGACGAATTACCGAACTACTTGATGCACCTCAGGATATGCAACTGCATGTTAAAAATCATTAGAATGGCATTGCAGTTGCATATAATAAAGCGCATCCATGAATAAATTGTATATTTTTCATTTAGGTGTAATGAAAGGGAAATTCGATATATTTATTGATTAAAATATTTTGTTTGCGAATAAGTATAATTAGAATAAAACTATCAACTGTTAGGATAGGTAATCCTAATAAAAGCAGAGTAATTTTTATCATTGAATTCCTTGAAATAGGTACATTACATCCATGAATCATGAAAGGCCTCGATGTTTAGTAAAAATTTATTACTTCATCTAATTCTGGTTACAGTTAAATGTACAGTATACGGGATGTGCGGCACTAGCTAATAATGCATTCTAAACTCTAATGGATTTGAAAAAAAAAAATCATGAATAGAGATCGAGGTGGTCGAACTATTGCTGGTTATATCTAAAGGAGGCAAATTTTATTTCAAATAACTGTTGCGGTTGGAAAAAAGCGAATTACATCTAGCGTCTCGACGTCTCGTTTATAATAACATTGGCTGGGTGTTTGAATTAATGTTCGACGGTAGAATAAGACGCACTCTATTCGAATTGCTGTAATTTTATTTCACTATGCTTGCATATAGTCTACACACGTTAATTTTATGACGAACCAAACACAGAGGCAAAGTTATTAGAAATTATTGTATGTATGTACTGACTGTAGAACCTATTTCAAAATTTTTATCTTACTATTAATTGAAAACAACTTAATAACAATATGTATAGCGGGCAAAGTAGTTTCATCGACGAGTAAAACCAAAAACATGTTCTAAATGAACCGTGATGATCAGCAGTCAAATCCTAGTCGGTTAAGAAATTTGCTAAAAACAAATTAATCATAAGAACTAATTTGCATTGCGAATGCTATGTTATACGCATAGAGTTTAGTTGTACTACCCATACACAGATGTGTCTACAGTCTGTGTGTTTTAGATGGCTATTTCCATCGCTAGAACCATAATACTGCTTACCAAAATTGATTATGTATGTAAAATTGTGATCTCGTTTACAGAATACAATTATGTTCTTAGATTGAATATAAAATATTTTGTAAATAATTAATCTTCACCCATAAATATAAACTTAGATTCAACTTACATTATATACAATTACTGGGTCAGCAGTCTCTTGAATGGGATGCAATACTGCTCTCTTAAACTGATATATGTTATAATATAGGTATGTGTGTATAGTATTAAATCTTCAAGTGCGAACCATTGATTCAACAGTAGAATCACTATTCAAGTATGTAAGCGACGAAAAAGAAACAGGGTGCTAATGTTTGCTGTTTATTATATTCTTCTAACTCTGAAAGCAAATATTGAATGTCAACTTCAAGTTCACACTTGAAAATTGTATTGAATAAACAACAGCGCTGCTATATGGGCTACATTATTCTCGTTGGTCGGTAAATTTTGATAGCAATAAAGATTTGTCTCTAAAAAATCGCGATTTTTCCCTCATGAGATACAATTTTAGTTAGGCGAATATCCTCGATATTTTGCTATCAAAATTTTTTACATAAACGAGAATAACTTTCTAGATTATAACTATAAAGCCATAAAATGTAACGAAAGATCTTTACAACTCAGGTTTACAGTAATTGGGAAACTGTGTGATAGTGCATCATTCACAGATCGAAACATGATTATTGTTTATTAAAACAACCCATTAGTTGAATTGGCAATGATGATCCTAATAAAGTTTATCATTAAAATTCTTTTTATTTTGAAATATTATGAGAAAGTTACAAAAAATAAGTGATGACAAACCAAATATCACACAGTAGCAGAAAGAATGTCTTTAAAGTAAACAAGAAGCTTCATTTTTTATAGTACTAATTAGCAAGAAACCCAGAGATTTATTGTAAAGTAATATTACATGCTTATCTGGAAATACTTATTATTATTGGTCTATTTGATAGTAATTTATGTTGCCTAAATCCTGTGTGACATTGGTCTTAAAATTGGAAACTGATTATCGACATAAATTACGGCCCTTTAAATAGAATTATAGTCGTATGAAATGAGAAATAGTTATAAATCCTCAAAATGTCATATCCAAAACAACTATACAGTCCTGAGTATAGTTATTGTTATTATTACTAATTATTAGGTTTATATCATAAATGTAATTGATTACGTAAATAAGTTACTTTAGTTATTTATTCATTCATTTATTTATCTGTAAAATATTCGTAGGAAAATTGATTGTTCGAAAATCATCACGTTCGAAGCATGTAAAAAAGATTTTGAAGAAGAGGTATCGAAAGAGCATCGAATATTTCAATACATATTCTATTTTATTTCTGGATATAAACCAACCATCTACGATATTGGTTCCACTAAACTGATATAGTATATATTTAATTTTCTTTTTCTGTTACTCCTTTTTTTTTCTTTGACATAAGTTAAAAAATGTATTATTAATAATTTTAACATACTTTTGTTCAGGCTTTTTCTTTCAATCCTTTAGTTAAGCACTTTTGCATTAACTTGCCAAACTATATACCCCCACTAGCATCATATCATCGCATATTTTCGATTCTTAAATCGCCTCTTTTGAAGAAAAAAAAATTTTCAACCTGAACTTTCATCTCTTGGTTACGCTTTTTTTTCTTCTTTATACTCAATCCTCGACTAAAATCTAAACACTTTCTGTAGGGCTCTGGAATTCGGAAAGAGCGTGAATAGGATTCTGGACTTTTTTCTGTGAGCCCTTTCGTACTTTGGCCCTTACTTCTTCTGGCCTCTCCGGACGAACTAGTGGCTTTTTCTCTGGTGCCTTCATCTTCCATACGACGATAGGAGACTATTAAAAAAATGAAAATGAAATTAATAAATAAGCACAATAAACGTGATAATATTTCAAAGATTAACTAGGTATTGTAATATAGAAGAAAATAAAGACACATCATAAACACAAAACTGTCGAGTAAAGCTCTCGGCTTTTTGTCACAACTTTCTCACAATGATTTGAATTGGAATTGATTATGAGCATCTGTGTATTGAATTTATAATATTATAGAGACTGAGTCAAAACGAGAAATGAATATTTTTACGTTTGAATTGAAGCAATTATGTATATTACACAGATATTCGAGCAAAGCTTATGAATAGTTCAACTTGGAGTAAAAACATGTTAAATTTATAAACTAATACTTATACAAGCTGTGTAATGTTATTAATTAATAATAATATACCTGATACTTACATACTGTACAATCCATAACAGTTAGTAAACAACAGATAAAGCCTCTATCAGCAATGTAGTTCATATTAAGCAGTTATAACTAATGACTATCATCGATAAGTTATAAAGAAAAACATTTAGTAATACAACCAAGTGTAAAATTCTTAAATATAACTTGATTTTTTTTTTTTACCCCTGTGGAATTTATAAACTAAATGTTTTTCTTTATGATCTGGATTAACACGCGGGGGTTACTGGTGCAAATAAAAAACAGCCCTAAAACAAGGATGGGTTTGGTGTATACCAAAGAAACAGAGTAGAGAATGGACAGGCTGTGGGATACGGGTAGGTACAGCAGGGTCGGCTCTCGAGGCCATCGTATCTCTTTCCCATTGTCCTCAATTCTCTATGAACAGTGTCAAGCCAACTTCTTATTCTCCACTCAGGAACAATATTGAAATCAAATCAAATCAAATCGAATTATGGCTAATTCAAAAATCAATTTATAATATTTAAACCGTTCCCTCTGCTCGTGATGGAAATAGAAATCAAATTTTGCTTATGCTATATCATAGATTATTATCTGTCCACGTTCTAGAAGTCATTGTGAAAATTTTCCAGGACTATGAATCTATAAAATTCGTATCGACACCCATGTGCCTTTCTGTTCTCTACTATCAACAGCTGGGAATACTATGAATGAAAGCTGTAAACAGTATTAGCTCTAAAATTCCGATACAATATCTCTTAGTACCAAGATTCAACCTCCCGCAACTATTCTCTGTATAATTTAGCATTGATAATTTAGCATTTAGCAGCACGTAACATTGAGAAATTACAAAAGTTATCCTTACCGTGACTGTGGATTGTCGTGGATATTTTGTGGAGGCAACATAGGATGCTTTCACAGTGAGTACTACGGCGTTCATCAAATTCTTAGCTGCTTGAATGAGAGAAGTTGCGCTGTCCAAACCAGAGACGATCAATTCACCGCTGATATTTTGTACGTCAGCCTTTACTTTGCTGGTGATATTCATTTGATGACAGTAAAGTGCGATCCGTTGTAAATAAGCGAGTAGATCTTTCTTGGTCGAACTCTCGGGGCATTGGTCAGCGATTTGTCTAGTCAGTTTATCCAGCTTAGTTCCCGCCTCGGAAATTTTCTTAGCTGCATTTATTACGTCCATTGTAGTCTTCAGCGGCCCACGTCCTCGAGTGAAATCGGTCATCTCCATCATAATCATACACATATGTTTAGCGAGAACGATTATATCGTTGCCGGCGTCATCCCACTTGGCGACTTCTCTATCAAACTTCAATTTTTCACTCTTGAAGAATTCAACCTGTTGGAGAATCTTCTGCTTATCTTCTTCCGTCATTTTTCGCATAGCTTCACGGGCTGTTGTTATTCCGCTGATGTCAGGGTACTCATCCACACCATGCTCCCCTGTCTGAGCACTGGATTTGCTGCGAGTTTCCAATGTGTAATGTTCGTCAAGTTCCACATCTTCTGGGTCGAGATCTTCGTCGGCCTGAAAGAACATATTTTTTTATTTAATGATCAAAATAAATCAATGCCTTTGGTAAGTCCCGACGATTTAGATAGTATATAAAATATTTAAACATACCCGATTCATTAGTACGGCACGTCTGATCTCTCTGACTCCATCGTAAACGAGCCTAGAGGCGTCAATGAAGTCGTTTTCATCAACGTCCTTAGCCGGATTACTTCCCAAAGCGTCTACAGCCACTTCAACTCTCTGGGCAAATTTGGGCATTACTTGTTCTCTCAAAACTTTAACAGCCTCGAGAACTCGCTTGGTATAAATGCACGGCTCATAATTATCCATTTCTGCTTGAACAACGTTGCAGACTCTGGCAGATCTGCCCCTGATAGCTCCAGCAGTTCGATCCAAAGTGTCTGCGTCGCCTTCTTGCAGAGCTAACACGCATTTATTTACATCTTCTAGAATATGGTTCTCAGAAACTGCTAAGAAGTCGTCAATGGTAGTTATGTCATCTACTGCCTCAGTCAGGACACGGACTTGATTTTCCCAAGCTTGACGGAACACTTCCATATTATCAAGCGCCACTTTGGACCGTGGACGAGCAGCGAGTACACGAGCTGCGTTTATTACTTGCGGACATAGATTCTCAATCTGTGCTGCTGCGTAACGAACCATTTTCACACCATCTTCATTTCCTGACATGCTGCAGACCAAGTTAGCAACCTAAACCAGAAACTCAATTGATTAGCCGCGCTCCAAATATACAATAGAGAATAATTGTAAGAATAATGGGAAAGGAAGTTAAAAATGAGTTATTTTTCCTCTCTTTTAAAGTTCATGTTTCAAGTTAATTTTATATGGAATATGATAGAGTAAGAATTAAGGTAATTATCTCAAAGCTTACCTCGACGAGCTTATTGGCATGTTCAGTGAAAACCAATGCGTATTCTTCGACTTCTTTGTCCCTGCCATTTCGAGCTGCTTCGATAAGCACCAGCAATGGTACACTAGTTTCGAGAAAACTGTCGGAGACATGATCGACTACAGCCTTGCGCAGTTGCCTGCGCAAATCTCGCGTCTTCCTGCACATGTGATCTATTGCTCTTTCCAAGCCCTCGGTTTGTTCTTTCACACCCATCTGTGGGATTGATATTCTTGATAAAATATCTAGACAATTATTCATAAATTCAGATAACTATGGTTGAGGGTACAAGACATATAACATTTAAATTTCTTGACAAGATTTCGGACGCTCGAAGAAATTTAATACCGTTTAATAATTAGTAAGTATAGACAGGATTTTTTTTTTGTGATAAATCAATTGCCAATACGTAGATAAATCTCTTATATTCATACTGCATGCACGAAGAAATAATTCATTGATAAATTTTTTATTGTGAATTATTCATGGCATTGCTGTAAGCGACATAAACTCAAGTCATACTCACACTCAATAAATGGGAATGAGTTTCGTTGGTGATTTGTTGTTATTTATGTATATCAGATTGAAAATTCAAGTGATTCATCGCAATACGATACAATATAAATATAAGACTATGAGGCAGATAGATTTGCAGATACTACAGATGTGTGGAATTATTTATCTGTGTACGTATATATTAAATATATTAAGAATGCGTGGTATTTGAAAAATATTATGAATTTTGCACAATTACAAATATGTATTGTGAAATGTAACGAATAGAAAGTTATGAAAAATAAAATTGAGGAAATAATATCCTATCGGAAATTGTTGAAAAATGCAATAGGTAAATTAAACGAATTTAGGCAGCTATGGGCACACACACACATACAAATAATTTGTTAAAACTTATTTATTAGTGCAAAATCGAAAACTAAACACGTTATTTAAATCAGATGTATATTAAAGGGCTTGTAAGATGCGGTGGTGAGTGGTGAGTATATATCTGACTGGTTTTCAACACCTATTATTAAATGATGGTAAATAGGTATAATAAAAACCAAAAAAAATATATATATATATGTGATAGAAATGCAGGAGACAAACAGGGTTGACTGAATATTTACCCTTTTCCCACCCCGAGCGAGCTGTAACTGCGATCGCCAACAAAAACAAATCAATATAATAAATGTAATAATAATAATAATGAGATACTCGGAGCAATTATCTTGACCTTTTCCAATGTAACTAGATGTTGAAACGCAGTGTTATATTCCAATTTCTTTTTTTACATTCAACTATCCAGTAAATCCTCAGTTATAATAGAAACAAGCTTTGAATTTACAAATACATATTCTGAAACCTTCTAGTGTTCAAATCTCTATAATGTGTTACTCATGATTTACGAGCGTACATGGAACTCAAAAAATGCTCAGATTGGTAACGTTTTTTGAAACCACGTCATCGAATTCAAGAAAGTAGTTTATGATTAATCAGCTATAAAGTTTCAAACACAGGGTCTGTGTGCTTTGACTTTTCCCAATGACTCTGATCCATCATTTTACGTTTTAAAATATGATTGATGCAATTTTTTCTAGAATCTCTCGTTTTTCTATGGTTCAAAACGTTCAGAGTATCAAGATTCATATTCCAATGAATATAAATTTAAAAACGGGATACTCGAGGTCTTTACTATCATGCACCCCTCAATTTGAATTACGAAAAACTCAAAGTGAAGAAGTAACTTCATTGCCAATATACGTGATCTGAGTATCTCCCAATGTCTCTCTAAGAATCTAAAAACTATAACTGAAAGTATAATCGATATATTAAATTGCAAATCACCTTGACCCTAAAACAGTCAAGAAAAGAATAAGAAAATATTCCAGGTCCACCATATGAATATATTAAAAAATATATATGCTGAAATTCCATCCTTTCCTCAACGCCACAGAAGTCTGTAATGTACAAATCTTTCTTAACAGAACCAATAACAAATCCGTAAATACTCACATTATTCATGTACTCGCTGAGCAGATCCTGTAAAGCTTGTCTAACGGCGTTACACTCAGCAACAATACGCTCCCTGCGCTCGTCTCTTGTGCATGAAGAATCAGCCATGAGTGCTGCCCCGCTGATAATACTTTCCAATCTTTCCTCCAGACTGGGCCGAGTGCGAACTTCGTTATAAGCCAGAGGTGACATCACCATTCTTTCGTCAAAGTCGTCTAGAGCAGCAGCCAATTCTCCCGGGCCGTCATAAGGATGCTGGCCATCTGTCGGTGTCTTTCCTTGCGCCACGTCGTTTATAGTATTTACAGCTTCGCAAACTTGTTTCAGAACGTAATCCCTGTTTGCTTTAGCTGCAGCAAGCTCCGGGTGCCGGACATAGACTTTAGAAGCTGTTAAAAGCATTGTAGAGTGTTTCTTGAGAACAGCCCTGGCAGCAGCAAGGTCATCTCGAAGTTGCGGGTCTTTCAGTTCTTGCTGACGTTTTGCTGCTTGATTCATAAGCTCCGAAGCATTTCTACCAAACTGTTTTATGTTCTCTAGTAGCTCTCCTTGAGACGAGGCGTTTTTCAACTTCTCCAAGTCGTCTTCTACAACGTGCAGTGATTTTAATAGCAAATGAACGTCGACCATGTCTGCCAGGATCAGAAGACGGGTCACAGCAGATAGAAGATTCCTAGCTGCACGTACCATGTTACCTCGCTTTAGCGAGGAGCAAGGATCTTCTGAAAACTCCCTTGGAAGGAAAGAAAATATGGTTGAAAGGTGAGCTCGATTCTTTTGGGAACCAAAATCTATCAAGCCTTGATTAGGTCACTTGATTTTGGCTCCTTAATTATCAGACTTTGCTGTATTTCAAGGAACGAAATTCTCGCGTTTTCCTTCATTTTTCAATAATACAGAAGAACTGTAGATTATTTCTAATATCAAATAGAACATCATGGAGTTGAATTTGTTACCAGTAGAAAAATTTACAAAAATATTAATGCCCGGTCTCTTTCACAGATTTAATCATTTCCCGACGTAATTATTGAAAATTATATTACCTGACCTTAAGGACAAAATTGCCTGAAAACTACTCGACTAAACCAGCTTCAATTTGTACATATCTTCTCTTCGTAACAATTCTTGTAAGGGAAGCTTAGAGCATTGAATTCTTACACTGTTTTTGATGAATTGGGGTAAATGAGATGAAGAAGGAAATGACATCAATTGAAAATTTAAATTTTCAAGAAGAAACATGAATCTTCGGTTAAAAGGGTAAGTTAAAGATAAAATTATTCATTACACCCATATCTTGGCAACTTTATATTGAATAATTTTTACTCATTCTTTCTCCTCTTCTGTAAGAATGAGATTTGTATTAAATGAAATCAAGGCTTGTTAAAACTTACCGAGCAGCGATGCTCATAGCGGCTCCAGTTTTCCTAACTTCTTCAACGGCGCTAAGCATTTCAGCAGTAATATCTGGGTTCTCGTATGCGATTTGCTCTCCCTTTTCGATGAAGTTAGTTGTGGCTTTTTCGACAGTACCAACCAGAGCGCTAGCTCGTTTAGATTTCCCCTTCTTCTTTTTGCTCGGACCTTTGGTATTGACCAAGGTAGTTACTTGGAGAACCAAAGGCTCCAATGTCTTCTCTACAGACATTGTGCGAATCTCGAGATTCTTTGGATCCCATTTCAACGCTATTGGTCCAAAGTGATCCGACATTATTTATTCTTATCGAATACTGATCTGAAAAACAAAGTGAACTTTCAGCTTCTCGTATCGCGGAGCCCTTTTTCTCCAATGGAAAAAGAAATCAGTTCATCAACTTATCGACGAGTATACCACCGATGTCAGTGACCAAAACAGTGAATGTCAAATAATCGGTGAAGTATACGTATCGATGTAAAAAATTGGGGGAAATGTTTTTTATTTAAACTCGTTATTTTTTCAACAAGCGATACGAAGTTTACTGCCTCAATTTAAATTATGAGCACAGATCTAGAGAAGTTGAGTAATCGAACTTTTGAATTGTACATACCTAATTGAATTCGGTGAGTAGAAAAAAAAGTTTATAGATAGATATCGTAAAGTGGTATATGACATTAATTAAACTAGCGATGAGGGACGTGATGGAGATATTATTTGGTCGATTATATTGAAATTGATTTTCCCAGTGTGGAATAATGACCGAATGATACATGGGAAGCTAAGGAAGTTTGTCAATTCTTTGGAAATGATACAAGTTCCGGGAATGCGTCTTGAGTCATCGTTAGAAAATGCATAAAAAGCTGTGTGGAATGTGACAAACAATGGGTGAAATAATGCCCCCGCTGTATACTGACCTTCATATGATAAGCGAAATGGAAATCCACAATTCTGACGATCACTAGTGCTAATTTAATGCTTTATTATATCACTAATTGCAATTGATTTCGAGATTTATTAGGGATTATTAACACACACGAGAAACGAGCTTGATGTCACCTCGATTTATCACACACACCTTTCATTCATGACGTCATTTTCTCTGTCTATTGGTGGGGGTAGACTCGTCGTTGGTCTACGCCCGAAGCCCCATTCACATTCTTGTCAATAACGTAAAGTTAGTTCAGAGACTTCAGATTATTGGACAAAAATATTATTATACAGAACCCGCAGGCACGTGGTTGGATTTTCGAAATGTCAAAAGAGGTTATGTGAGGTTATATTATGTTCTAGTATGTGTCTACTACAATCTTATTCAGATTATTCCGCATAATTAACGATTGTAAGTATATACTTAATTGAATATGAATACATCGAGTATTTAGATAACGAATTGGTACAATTACATTGACGTTGAAATGAAAATAACGATTTTCCGAGCGCATAACTCTTCGCCCGTTTCCACGCGAAAAAAGAAAGCATACACGTGAACTGCGATTAATTATTAAAGAACTAATTTTCTTTATAGATATATAATAATGGAGAATATACTAGAAGACGAGCGTTTCGCCCATGTGGCAAAAGATCCGCGATTCAGACGGATTCCAAAGGCAGAGCGTAAAGTTAAGATTGATAAAAGATTCCAGTCTATGTTCAAGGACAAAAAATTCTCGGTCAAATACACTATTGACAAAAGGGGTAGACCGAGCAACCAAACATCAAGTGAAAATTTGAAAAAATATTACGAACTGTCTAGCGACGACGAGGTTGAATCCGATGACGAGGAGAAGAAAAAGAAGTTGAAAAATAAGGCCAAGAGTAATTCGAATAAACTGAAGGTTGAGACTCGGAAAAACACAAAGAAGAATAAAAAAACGGCCAAAAATCGTGTCGAAACCAAAGTCGCTAGCGACTCAGAATCTGATGATGATTTAGACTTGAAACAAGACTCTGAGCCACAGGAAGAGCCAGATTCAAATTCTGAGCCCGAAACTGATGAGGAACCGTTAAAAATTGAGAAAACAGAAGTGGGAAGTGTTTCTACTGATATTGAAAAGAAATTAAGAGATTTGACTGTAGACTATGCCAGAGGCGAAGGGACTTTGATGACTGAAAGTTCCTCGGAAGAAGAAAGCTCTGATGAGGATGGTGAGACGGAAACTCAAACGGGTTTATGCACTTGCAATTCTAGTTGTTAATATTCACTTGGAAATGAAACTTTATCTAAATTTCTCATAAGAAGTACAGGGTCTTTCTTTATATGCCCACAGGATAATCCTGACAGAAATTTTCCAGTTATATTGAATATTTCAAGTGATTTACAGAAAAAGAACTGCACATTGAATTTTTCCAAGGGTTCAATATTTCAAAATACATGATAAAATGACTGATTTACATTTTTCAGAAGAGGAGGATGAAATCGCCCATAACTGGGGTGAATTGGATAAAGAAGCCGAAACTACAGATGAAATAACGAATAGATTAGCCGCTTGTAATATGGACTGGGATAGGATTCGTGCCATTGATTTAATGGTGCTTTTCAACTCTTTCCTGCCAAGCAACGGTCTTATACATTCTGTCACGGTAATACAGAATATATAACGCAGTAGATAAAGCATTGAAAACTTTATTTGTTATCTTGTTCTTTGCCTAAGGCACAGATATTAGCAAATAATTATATGATTAGATTAATGAATATTTCTTAAAATATGTATAATCCAACTAATGCTGTAATAAGTCTTCGCAATAATTGTACAATGCAATTTAATTTCCAACTCAGATTTACCCGTCAGAATTTGGTCTTCAGCGGATGAAGGAGGAGGAAGTTAAAGGACCAATTGAGCTAGTCGAATCAAAAAATGATAATCAAGACATTGATGAGGAAGATGAGGTATATCTTTAGTCTGAGAAAATCTAATTTCTCTTTCTGAATAAAGATGTTTCTAGAAAATTATAATATCTTGATAACTACTAGTCATATTTTGAGAAAAGAAGAAGAAGAAAATGTATCTTCTAAGAATGAGTTTATTTCTCTTAGAACGAAGAAGGGTCCAAATACCACATGGAGAAGTTAAGGCAGTATCAATTGAATCGTTTGAAATATTATTACGCTGTAATAGTTTGCGACTCTCCACGAACAGCCAATAAAATTTACATGGAATGCGATGGTATAGAATACGAATCTACAGCAACGAAATTGGACTTGAGATTTATTCCCGACGATACGACATTTGATCAGGTATATTGGACCTTGAAACCCCTTTTTTTCTTTTTATGTAATTCTGACCTAATTGAATCTTGTTTCAGTCCCATTAGTAATGTATATTTATTTTTAGGAGCCGAAAGAAGTCTGTGACAAGATCCCAGAATTGGCTAAATATCAGCCCAGACAGTTTACCACCACAGCATTACAGCAGGTCAAAGTAGAATTAACTTGGGACGAAACTAATCCTCAGAGACAAGAAATTTCCCAGAAACTAAGCTCGGGAAAAATTGACGACGTTGATCCAAATGACATTCAAGCTTATTTAGCAAGTGGTTCTAGCGACGAGGATGGTAAAGCTTTTTTTTTCCTTGCTCTGCTTTACTCTGCGAAATATATTCAAACTTTTGCTATTATTCAGCGTGTGAAACATAACGAATTGTTAATTTTATTTTTATTATAGGCTCAGACCAGGACGAGTTAGGGAATAACTCTGATCAAGGAGATTTGGAGTCTGGAGACGACAAAGATCCGATATCAAAATACAAATCTATTTTACGTGGGATCGAAGAGCAGCAAGAGGAGAAGAAAAAGAAGGGTGTTGAAATGGAAATCACGTGGGGATTAGGGAGTAAAACGAAGTCCGAGAAATTGGTGGCAGAAAAACTGAAGAAGGATGAAGAATTGACTCCGTTTGAACAGTACATTGAGAAACGTAAAGCAAAGAAGAAGGCAAAATTGGCGGAGAGGAAAAAGCTGAGAGAGAAAAATGAAGATGAATCAAAAAGCGAGGATAGCGAGGATAGCATACCCTCTGACATCGATATGAATGACCCATACTTTGCAGAGGAATTTAAAAACGTTAAGTCAAAGCCGAAAAAGAAATCTTCTAAAAATCAGAGTCCAGAAGTTTCGGATGCTGACGATCAGGAACAGCGGAATGCTGAATTGGAATTATTGTTGATGGACAAAACTGAGGATGATGGGCGGCGGCATTTTGATATGAAAAAAATTGAGGATAACGAATCTTCGTCAAAGTCTAAAAAGAAGCGTCAGAAGAAATGGAAAAAGTATTCAACCAAGGACGAAACTGTTGATGATTTCAAAGTTAACGTACATGACCAAAGGTTTGGAGCTCTGTTCTCGTCTCATCACTTCAACATTGATCCAGCTGACCCACGTTATAGAAAAACTAAAGGAACTGAAGCTCTGGTTGAAGAGAAATTGAAGAGACGAGCCAATGGTGAATTAGAACAGGTATATCTCGATATCTGTTTAAATCCGTTATTCTATCAGCGAGAACTACAGCTACATGCAACTACTCGCTTAGTAATAAAAATTTTCATGTATTCTGTACATACATATTAATGTGTTGTGTGATTAAACATTTTTTAAATATTGTTGCAGGTAGAAGAAAAGAAAGTGAAAAGTGACCAGAAACTGAATGCGGAATTGAGTGCATTAGTGAAGTCTGTGAAACGAAAATCCAAAAACATTTCCCAGAGAATAAAATAGTTATGTATGTATCTAAATTTCTAGCTAGTATACATCTACAACTTGTACATACATACACGATTGAAAATAATCAATTGATCAAAAATTTTTCATCTGATAACATCGTCATACTTTTGTGGATTTTTCAAAAAAAAAAAAAAAAAGGTAACAGAGTAGGCTACAAATTGTAAGAATTGTTTTGAACTAGAATTCAAAATGCTTATTGGATTGTTCGAATCAATTGAATTTTTTATTTTATTATAATTAAATGATATCTGATGAGTGATGACGGTAAAACTTTGAAAGGCGGACAGATTTATGTCAAATGGACTGGTATATCATTTATTAAAATTACTTTCAACATTTGATCATGTTAAAGTAATGAATTTCAACGTACGATTCATATTACGAACATTGTTTCAACATTTATTAATGAAACAAAAATTCATTTCATTGAGACTAAATAAATAAAGACTAAGAATAAAGTCTAAGAATTCTCTAGCCTACCCTACATACCTATATTTTGAATATAAAAAGAATGGTTTATCATTTTCTCTATTTTGTCAAGACTCTTTCTATATCCAAATAATATAATAAGAGAATTGAATAGAATAATGATTTCTTAAAAATATATACCATTTTCTTTATTATTATTATTATTATTGTTATTTCTTTTTTTTCTTTTCTTTTTTGGGATAAACCTCAGTTTTGGGCTTTTTACATATTTATAATTTAAGACAGCAGACGTTTTATTTACCGTATACTCAAATTCTGAGTTTTGAGTTGAAAAATTCATTTACTTTAAAGCCTTAGATACAATTTGATTAATTTAATCAATTAGTTGATATCCAGATACAAAGCAAATCTGGCAAACAGTTATATGTATATTCAAAGAATTTTCAGGACAAATAATTCTTTAAACCTCATTAGACACACATAGGAAATAATATTTGAAACAAGATTGAGTTCAACATTGCGACCCTCGTACAATGTTAAAATACATTATTTACGATTATTATAAATTCACTATCTTCATTTTAGCACAAAATTAATAAAACAATCTCATTATTCATGGTTTCGACTTTCGAGATCCATTTTTCTTCTACAATTAACATAATAATAATTTCTTCATTTCCCTACCAAGATACAACAGATCCAGCAGTATATTATCAGACTCCAACTTTCAATACCTAACGATAAATTCCAACTTGAAAATACGTGTAAGTACACTGTCTATAGTTATACTTTGTTATTACACATACTATCCTCAGACTGTATTTTAATAACATTGCCATATAATATTATTCTTCCAATATTGTGTTAAATATTCATGATAAGTATGTTTTAAGAAAAATATAATGTAATTTGTATTTAATTATTGAATAATATTTCTCTCTTATTTATTTGTAAAAAGTCAATTCATTCAAATTCTTGCAAATAATTGATCTGACGATAGTAGTGAATTGCACATACTTTCTAACAAATTCTTTCATATTAAACCATGAATGAAACAGTGGCGTGTTATGAAAATATGATAAGGAACACACGCGTAACACTCCGCAGCTATATTTCGAATTGAGAAAATAATAATATCTTGAGCAAAATTAAGGCGCATTTTTTATTTTTTTGTAAGTTAATAGTTAAGAAATTCTAATTAACAATTTAACGCTACACAGGGGGCAGACAAAATTAAGTCTAATTCAATTGAGATCCATTTCTCAGGAATAATAACCGAAATTCAGAAACAAAACAAACTTCTGAAACAATATAATATCTTCACGATGTTTAACGAAGGGGATTTCATTGGAAAATGACGAAAATTTATGCGATGCAGCTATATTGAAGAGTATTATTCAAGAGGTTGTTGCAAATAATTTCTACGAATAATCTTCATTTTTTATCAGTTAGATCAAAATGTCCCAATACAAAGATTAAGAAAATTCTGAATTTTTGAAATTTCTACGTAGATCTTCGCAGTCACAGTGAAAAATATTTTATTCATAAGACTAAAAATACAATGTTCACGATAAATGTTTATATTTCTTGTTAATGATGTGAAAGAATCTAATTCAAAAGAATCAATCAATTTTTTTTTTACGTACTGCTACGACCTAATTACATGTTATTCTCCATTTATGTAAGTATAAATATATATCATGCATGAGAGATTTTGGAATGAAGTATAGAAATTTATAACAGAGATCGATTCAATTTTATTTGTAAATAAGATGCATATTTATTTCGATTCAACGAAACAGTTTGATAGTGACATTACTTTAAACTGTACGTCGCATTGTTTATAAAATTAGAGACCCTTCATTAAATATTAAGGAATATATCATAACGTAACAGAAATATGTAACAGCATTAGCGTGCTTAGATTTCATGTGAAATTCGTCTACTAGATAAGAGTTAATGTACAATGAGTGATAACTGATCGATTTACCCCTCTGTGTAGACATAGTTTTTTTTTTTCACTTCGTTAAAATAATCAATTATAAATGATAATTTACCAACTAGCCGACAAGTGAGATAACTAAATATGCTTCAAGATAATATAGACTATACAGTAAACACGTTAAATCAAGTAGACAGCCAATGCTCCTGATATCGAGTGATTTTATAAATGACAAATTTCTATATTATTATTATAAAAGAAAAATTTTACATCCTTGAAACAAGCACATTAATTTCACAAAAATTCTGCCGTCGAGTGTAAGTATGAAATTGAAGAAAGAAAGAAAAAGAAATTCTCATTTGATATAGAAAAAAATGAATATGCTCAAAGTGAGTGGTATGAAATTTCATAATATGGACTGAGTTGTGTGTGTCTGAGGTGAAATATTATACAGTTATAAATAAGTAACTCCAAGACCTTTTGTACTCGAGTATGTATTAGAAAAAAATAAAAAATAATCTCCATCGAGAATTCTATCTATTTGTAAAAAAGAAAAATACATCATTTTGGGCATTGGCTTTCTGTATTAATCGGTACGTTATCAAGCGTTTCAAAATTTATATAAATAATTGACGAAGTTATTAAGCAACAAAGTTACTATTCGTGCCTGATACCACAAATTGATAAAAAAGTGCTGTAATTATGAAGATGAGTCGTTGGTACTATTGTCGTGACTATATTCCGGCTTTCAAAACTTGACAAAACTGTTTGAATAAAATTTGGTCCTGGCGAGCTGCCGACTTTATAAAATATTCGTAAATTGCAAGTAGGATTTACACTTTGCGAACCTTTGGTTAACTTACATAAAAGATATTCAAAAGCTTCAGTAAGTTCAGCTGCCTCAAGATCAGCAAATGATAAATTCGTATCCACAGCCAAATTTCCCATAGAATTTGAAGATGCTGTAAATTACCATTAAATATTCAACAATCAATTCTAATAATATAAAAGATTGAATCAAAAAAATATTTCTTTCATTATTTTTCTTTTTCTTTTTCTTTTTATTCAATCTAATTTATTTTACTCAAAAGGAAATTTGCATTTCAAATAGAATTCAAATCAACTCACCAGTCGAAAGGTAACACACAATCGCAGATACATTATTCTCATAGTTCCATCGTCGCCTAATAGCAACTTTGAAGTTACCAACGCATTTTCCAGTTTCCTCATCTGCAATAAAAGCAGGTTTTCAAGTATCGAACAGTATCCAGCTAATTTCTCAATCATTTCATAAGCAATAATAGTTTATCCAGACAAACTTTAATTATTCTTTTACTTACATTCAAATCTGTTGTTATCTCGATGTGCCCAAACGCACCATTCAACTTGTGCGCCACGAGGCAAATTTGGTACGACAACATAATCTACAATCGCGTTGTTCGTTCGTTTCTCCCATTCACGGCGTGCGTCAGGAATATAACTAGGATGTGTTAGAAAACAAATACCCTGTAAAAAGATAGGATAATGTTGAAGATTCTTTGTACAACTTAGCTAATTTTATCCGACGAATTCTTCCGGGAGAATTTCTAACGTCAAATTACCTGTACAATATCTCTGAGCTGCGTGTTTGCATCCATTGCTTTAACAATCCGATTGATATGCCTCAAAGTTAATCGACATTGTCTTTTAATGTTTAAATCCAGCATCGTCATACTGCCAGGAACTAAGGGGATTTGACCAGCAACAGAAATAATATCTCCTACCTGAAAGCATTCGAATGAAAATTAAATGAGATGTTATAACAAGAAACTGACGAAGTATCTGTCGATCTCTCATATAGTTCCGGGTTTTAAAATACTGAATGTAAAATCCTTACAGGTGGAAATTATTACTTACCCGAATCGCTTGAGAATATGGTCCGATATTAGCGGGCGCCCAATTGCTTATACTCTGTACATGCATCGTGTGCCTTTTATGAATTTTCTTGTCACCTATTTGTGGAATCTCTTTATACGCTAGAGCATCTAAGACGATGGGTATGTTCAACGGACATTCAACACATACACGTACAGGAGGATTGACATTACTCAACCTTGAGATGTAAACTTCGTTTATAGATGAATAGTTGGACATATCTTTTATATACAACGTTACTGCGACAATGTCGGAAATCTTGAGCTTCTCTGTTTCGACTAGATCTGAAAAAGTTTCAACATCATATTTACTATCACTTACGGAAAATTTGAGCAAACAAAATTCGATTCTAATAGCCCGCTTGACTGTAAAGTCGAAGGAAAGGATCAGAGAATTTCTGTAAAGTCAAATATTTACTTGGTTCATGAATCTAAAACGATCACAAAATGATTTTTAGACTGTGTGAATCCAAATAGTATGGAGAAAATAAAATAGGAAATAGTAAATTTTACCTACTGCTTAATTTGTCCAAGGCTTCCTCTGTCGCAATTTTAGGATCAGAATTCTTTCCGACAATTCCACCAAACCAGAACCACCCGTTTTGGTTTCTATTAGATACAGGTACATCCGGGTAGTCTTCATCATCGTACATAATTTCCATCGGACTTGGTGGATTGAATTGACCTAAGTAAATGCAAGATGTATTATTCATCTGAGATAATTTACGGACAATAATTGTATAAATTTTAAGAAACAATTTAGACAATGGCTATATCAGCCGGATCTATTCTCTTTATTGAAAAAATATATTAGAGATTGTTTACAAAATGTGTTATCAAAAGACGTTATACCAGAGTTTGATGTCTTTAAGCTTGCGTTGTCAGATTCGGATTCCTCGTTTTCATCATCCGATAAGTTACAGCCATCTTGCAATTCCGGCCTGACTATTTCGACAATATAGTCAGACGGGCCTTTTATTGATACCAATTGTAATCTTTCTTGCAACGATAAAGCCTCTATACCATTCTGCAATATTATCATATGATTAATTATTTGTAATAGCAAGATGTAAGCTCGTCACACTATTAATGATGATAAAATTCATTATTTTCACACATACATAGAATTACCAGTGAATAATTATCCTTATTCATAACTACTACATTGCAAAACCCTTACAATAAATCTTGATATTAGACGAATTATTTATTTGTTCATTTATCAGGCCTTATCAATAATTAAATGTGCTTTGTAGTTCTTTTAATCAATCCTCCAATGATTGTAATATGCAATTATTGAAAATACCTGATAAGCCATTATTTTGTTGCAGTTATTCAAATAATTAGACCATACTATATTCTTAATGAATATCATTGATGCGCGGTATTACAAGGGTAAAAATAGAATCAGAAAATTAAATGCAATTAAGCGAATACAGTTTGTATCATTCAATCATAAAATTTCAAGGAAACTAAAAATACTAGAAGATTGAAAGTGTCGAAAACAAGACTATATCCATATCTTTGTAATGATAGAGATGCTTTTAATTGTCTAGAGCGTTGATCATAGCATAAATTATATTTTACAATAATGCTCGACGGAACAATTTTGTTTCCACTTACATTCTTATTTTGTAAATGGATCTTTTTAAAATTCAGGTATCCGACAGGAGCTATCTCGTCGTTAGAGTGAACAACGCTTTCATACTCGTCTCTGAAAATATATAAATGTGTTGTGCTATTGATTGCTTTTTATGAAATGAGATCAACTTGAACTTACATTATTATGCTTTTGATAAACAACGGACAGTCTAGTGTGAAAGTCTCGTATTCTCCGCCCTCGCCGCAAATGTTGAGACCATATTTTTCTTTCTATAAATGAAATGAAAACATAGATAAAAATTAATGATATGAATATTATCTTGTAAGTTTGACCCTGAAAACTATGCGATAGTGAAATGAGAGCCAGTAAGAGAATAATTGCGTTCTTCAACTGAGTTGAGATATATCTTTAAAATGGAATATTCTTCAGTCCCAATGAAGCAAATATCCTCGTCTCAATCGCATTTCTAGTCTTAACGAAATCAAATTTTTAAACAAACAAATGACATCGGAGTTGGTAGGCTTATGTAAGAAATTACACAACCCAACAATGTCCATACCCATCCCTCATTCCAAAAATACATACAACAGTCTCTTGTCAAACTATATTCCTAGCCGTAACTTTTGTTTCCTAGACAAAGCTAAAAGTACTGCTTTTAAAATAGCTCACTTGAATTTCACAATTATAGTAAGACTGTTAAAGCTAACGAATCTACATGAATCTAAATAACATCAATCCAAAGAAAGTATAAAGAACTTGGTTAAATGAACGAGATCATTCAAATGGCAACTAGGAACTCCCATTTATAATTCATTATATAATCAGTATTGAAGATGTTGGACAGTGACAATAACTATTCAATTTGAACAGTTTAATTGATAATACATAAATAGCATTAGACTTTGAGTTGAAAATAACGAATTTCTTGATTTATTGTTGTTGTTCAGCTGGTATTTCATATCTTTGCATATAATTCATTGACTTATTGACACCTCTAGTCACTTGTATGAAAATTCTGCAGAAAGTATTAAGCTGCCAGCTTTGTTATTGCTGTATAATTAATTGTTGAACAGATTTTATACAAGAAAATCAATTTTAGCATATTTACATACCATTTTTGCAAGATGCGATTGCATTTCTGCGATAGACTTTCCCAAGTGCCTAGGTTCAAGGCCAAGAGCTGCGACTTTTATCAGTACTGCATTCACAGAACACTCGATCATTTCTTTGAGTAGATCCTCCTGATCTCTCCGCCACAAATAGGACAATGAAACAAGGCCTAATCGGCTACACCTACAACATTGTATACGTTTTTATGTTCTGTTAAATCGATGCTAACTTCTTTGCCTATTTATTACGCGAAATAAGAAGACTTCAACTACTGAGTAATAAATCCATATCTATTTAAATACATCACGAAATATTTTGTTATAATAAATCTGTGAAAATAAATTCTGATGATGATAAATATCGTGCATTAAATAGTTATATCGTTAGTTTAGGTAAATGAATAGCATGCAAAAGATTAGCGCGTTGGACGTCTGAGTAAATAATAGACCTCTTGGCACGTGGAGATTTGTTTATTGGCTCTGAATTTCAAGTTCAAAAGGTTCGAGTTATTTGTCTCATTTTGTATACGGACCAATTAATCTGTTGATTCAACATTTCCCCTAAATTATTAGAATTATCGATTATATAGTTACACATTTTCGACGCGAATGCGTTGATAGTCACTCAGAATTGCACCAGAGGCAACTGCTTCTATATTTTCCCGCTCCTAAAAACATCGTTTCATTTGAAACTCCTTATAAGCTTGAATGACAATGCATAATGAATATGTTACGAGGTATGATTACATTATAAAGCTGTTAATTATTCAATTATACCTTGACTTTGACCAGCAGTCTATACAAGTCTTCAACTTCGTCGTTGTCGTCTGTTGGTGAATAATTTTTCTCCAACATTTTCGACTTTCCAAATGTTGGCTCACGGTACAAAGGCAAACCAATTGCTTCACCTAGATATTCCACTCCTTGGTGACCGACCGTTTGGAACATGAAAGAATCTAACTCATCTATTGGAATTCAAATATTTAAAAATTAATCTCAAGCATGAAATATGAAATATTAAACAACAAACAAAGTAATAAAATGAAACGCCTAATATATGACAAATCATTCAAAATACTGTAATGAATAAAATTAGAATTCTCTTGGGCAAGAATTAATCGAAAGGTTCTTTCATTGAATGCTGATAGTCTCGTTTAGCCTAGGCCAAGAAAAAGGAAGAGAAAAAAATATACTGGGTGAGTTACAAAGTCTTATTTATAAATAACCACGACTAACTCTTAGCTAGTGATGCGTGTGATTTATAACCCAGATGTGTTTACTATTCTATGTGTATATGGATCGATTTTATGCAGAGAAATTCACCGATAATAATTAATATTGTTCATATTTTTTGTGATATGCGAATCTTTTTATACCGTCTCTTAAACATACTTTCTCATCTCAAAAATCCATAGAGGAAAAAAGTTTTAATTATCAGAGTGAAACTAAGTCTTTGTGATTATTCCATAAATAAAAATCCTACTGCTTTTTCTGCCCAATAAATAATAACGTGATCAAAACTTTGTTCCCAAATGATAAAATCACATCGTCTTGATCTTAACCAAAAACGATTAAGCATTAATAACAAAAAGAAGAAAGTGTTTAATTTAAGTTTTATCAAGTTCTGTTATCAGCTTGTATTTATTTCATAGAAATATGATGAAACAACGAACAGACAATGCGGAAAATGTTATATATATATTATTTATCTTTTCCCTTTGGGTTTCATTGATACATACCTTTCTCGATCGGATACAAATTAGCCAAAGCGACTATATCATGGCCAGCAGCGATACACTGCATCATGTTAAAGCACGAGTCTTTTCCACCGCTGATCAAAGCTACAACCCTCATTTTATTGACCGATTGTTTTGTTAAGAATTTTTCAAAATATTCCACACCCGTTGTTAGCTTTTGATTTCTCAGGCAATCATCGTCTGCACAAAATGGATAAAAATAATGATCAATGAGTATAGGATCAATGGATTGTGATATAACGAATGTTTGTTGTGTTACAACAAGTACATCTAATATTGTTTATTGTTGGGTATTAATGGACCGTATAGTAACCCCTTGGTAATTGATAATGATTTTCACATATATTGTTGGTAAATACGGATTAATATTAATCAGTAATCTATTTAGGGTTCGTGTTTGTTAAGGAGAGTAAATATTCCCGATATTTGACAAGATACTATCAATAATCAAACATATTGCGAGAAATTACCTGCACGAAAGAATTTGTTGGTTATTGCCGATGTGAGAAATTGGACAATCTACGCAATGTCGACTACTCTACGAACCCGCTTAATATCTATTACCAAATTCTGATCGGAAATAAACTGGAAATAACGTCAAAGTATCAATAAATTCAATATTTACATTAAAATTGACTACGAAACCCAGTGGTACGGCGAAGTCCGTCAGCCATCAGCAACTGCAAAGTTTTTTAACGAGCGACATCTATGCCCCAGTTTTTCCAACTCTTTAAATGGGGTTAGTTTTCAAATTATTAGACAAATTCGAGTAAAATTTTCTTCGATCATTGCTCTCTCGTCTTAACAGTTGTTCAACGAAGTATTGCGCAATTTTAGTTTACTTTATTTCACCCTTTTTTAAACGAATTGAAGCGGTATTTAAGACGGCGAGAGAATCACAGGTAAATCTCGGCTGACCGTAGCGTATGACGTCACCCCCATATACTTTGCGAAGAAATACGAAGAAGACGCTTATTCTTTTAGATAGTTTATATTTTAATTGTGCAGCGTATTATGCGTATACTATTTATCATTTCATTGTATAAATTCTGAGTAATATTATCGATTTAACAGACTTTGAAATGTAATCACAAGTGTCTCCCGAATGGACCACGATCTGATTGGTCGAGAGTTAAATCATAGCTAAAAGTTTTGAAATCAACACACAAAGCTTAATAAATCTCTTGATATAAAGTTAGCACAATGAATAGACGAAGCTTTTTATAAATAATAAAATAATTTCTCTGATACTGATCGATTTTGTTCATTCAAATCGTTAAATGAAAGCGAAATATTATCACTACCAATTAATTAACCACCGTCCAATCAGAGCTCGAGTTACCTACGGCCATTTTACTTTCCCTACGGTCGCACGGAGCGTAAAGCAACGAATCGCCAGGGATTGTCGTATGCTGGTCAAGCTGCGATTTCGATCCCGAGATTGAATCGCGTCGCGATAGTTTATCATATTTAATAAGTTTACAAACAGTGTGTTAATTAATAAGTTTAATAATCGAAAATGGTTTTGGCTGAGAGAAACACAGAGAATG
Source organism: Rhogogaster chlorosoma (assembly GCA_944452935.1). Classification (NCBI taxonomy): domain Eukaryota; kingdom Metazoa; phylum Arthropoda; class Insecta; order Hymenoptera; family Tenthredinidae; genus Rhogogaster; species Rhogogaster chlorosoma. Next base: position 30,451,742 of record OX101797.1, read on the forward strand.
TTAGAAATGGTAGAAGATCTCGAGGTCCCAGCCCTAATGGGCAGACGGAGTCATCCAGCGAAGAAGACGGAGGTAGAAATAATGCATTTATTAAACATTTTCAACCTCACGAATATCGACGAAGTTAGATTTTTGGAATATCCAAGCCATTCATAGTCGTATAAATTCATACCAAGTTATTCCTCTACTCGCTATCGATCGATAACAAAATTTCAGATGCAGATCTTCAAACAGCGCGCTCTGCCTTTGCGATATTACAATCCTAAATATACTAGTACTATATTATTAACAGTAATTAAATATCAAAATATTAAAGTTCCATACGTTTAAACATCGAATCTAAATACGATGATCGGCAATACTTATGAAGCAGGAAAAAAATACAATCGTACAGGTATTAACAATCATCATATACGTACTACATATACAAGGAAACGCGTTTACCGAATGCTCTCTTCGTCACGTACATCCATCTCAAAGAATTAATCGATTTTTGCGATTTACTAAGATAATATTAAAAAGAAAATAATGGAATAGAAAAAGAAGTATCAAAAATTTAGTTTATTTGCATTCCTTAGCCTCTAATTTTTTTTCCAAAATATCTACTTGAAATAATATCACAGCCATCTACTGGTTATTGTTTAAATTATTGCAAGGGATTGAGGAAAACTTTTTGTTCTCTCTCCTTTCCTTATTTTTGTTTTTTACTTTTTAGCCCGAATCCTTCTTCTCTTTATTGATTTCTCTATATTCTAAGCACTTGGAATTTACATATTGCCTTTATACACTCGTGCGATAAATAATGAATGAAATAATTTCTTATGAATTAACAAGAAATTTACCATATCTGGTTCTACATTATGAGGCAAGATTATTCCAGCGTCTCGTACCAGTCTGATCAATCATATTATCTCTAAAGAATTTTCCAAATCCTGCATTACAAACGTATCGCATCGTTATGGAATATTGAGATTTCATTTCATCGACGAACGTTTAATGATTGTAAAAATTCACGAGTATTGTGATGAAGAATAATAATATCCACATTCAAATGATGGATTTTAATTCATTAAATTCCTACAGTTCCAGCGGAGAAAATACGTGTGGGACGAGACTACCAAGTCATAGTACCAGAATTCGTTCCTCTCAATGGTCAGTATCCCCTTTGTTTCTCACTTATCTTATTTTTAAGGTTTTAAGAATTTACAATCAAATGGTTTCAGCTCTGGATCAAAAATGAAAGCATACATTAGAAAAGAGAATTAAAGCTATATCAATGAGTCATTAATTAGCTTTGCTCTTGTCTCAAAAAATCTTTGTCTTTCTACTCAGCAGGAAAATTCAGAATGAAAACACTTCGCAGTGTACTTTGACTCCGAAACACATAAAATAATGATAATATTTTAATTCCAGAACGACGTTTGGATCAATGCCCCGACAGAGCACTACTCGTTTGGTCACCAACAACCGATATACCTGATCAAAAACGTAATATATATATACATTCTACTTACTGTTGTTTTCATTCCTTTCATCACTAATATCATTTTACTCACTTTTTTCATTATTCTTCAAATTCTTGTTGTCTTTACAGTGGACGAATATATAATATTAGCGAAAGAAAAGTATGGATACAATGGTGAACAGGCTTTGGGAATGCTTTTTTGGCACAAACATAACTTGGAGAGAGCTGTCTTGGACCTGGCAAACTTCACACCATTCCCTGATGAATGGACTGTTGAAGACAAAGTTTTATTCGAACAGGCCTTTCAGTTTCACGGAAAAAGTTTTCATCGTATTCGTCAAATGGTGCGTATAATAATTAACGGGGACCATATTTTATTTCACATCACCTCAAACGCTTCAATATTGTACTAAACTATTACAAAATCTTATAACATGAATTTCCACTGCACTTTGCATTGATATTATGTGAATATCAAGAAACTAGGTGGCAAAGTATTGACAATACATTTCTGTGTACTGAGTTCGTTGCTATCTCATCCATTACTCACTCTGCTAAATTTCATACTTTGAATGAATAAGGGAAGATTTAGTTCTTTAACAAGACTTTTCGTCCCTCCTCAGCTACCAGACAAGTCAATCGCAAGCCTGGTCAAGTATTACTATAGTTGGAAGAAAACGCGAACTAGAACATCGCTGATGGATAGACAAGCTCGAAAGTTAACCAGCGGTGGTAAAGAAGGTGAAAATGGTAGCGAAAATGGAAGCGAACTTGGTTCAAACACGGACAGTGAGTCAGAGGAAAAAGTAAGTTGCCTGTCGCTTGTAATAATTATTTCATTATATCTTCAAGTAATTTTTTGCATGTCAGTTACAAAGTATTCAATTATCATTTCGTTGTTTTTACACAATTACCAGTATCCACTTGGCGATACTTTCTAGTTATAATTTCTTTTTATTTCACATTCTATGTTTTCCATTTTTAATTAGCGAATGAAAATTCTTTGGAAGAAAAAAAAAGAAAAAGAAATGAAACAAATAAACCGAAATGACCAGAGGTACTACTAATCTTTTTGCCCAAGACTCTCATCTCTAATTATTTACCATGCCGAGTTATAGTAATCTTGAAAAACCAAGTCTTGGAATTGCCTCGCGACTTCTGGTCATTTCATTTTATTACGAGTGGCTCATATCTTTCTGTTGCATTAATAGAAAGGATAAGGTTTACTTAATTCGATTTACTGTCGTGATAAGAATATTGTTTCTTGTTTCACTGATTCAGAGACTTTAATCTTCAAAATTACCTTTCTATAGACCAAGTCCTGATGTTTTTGTGTGACCTTATCTCTTCTATTATACTATTTGGTTAATTGCACTACCAACAAATTTACAATAGTTGTTGCTTAACTACTAACTTGTGTTGTAAACATGATAAAAATGTATCCACCACACGATAACATTTCAAAACTATCTAATGAAAAGAAATGAATGAGATAGAAAAAAAAGGACATTGGACAAACTAGATGTTATTACAAAATTTCCAAATATATAACAGTTGCGAAAAGATGGTAGCTTCCTATTACTCTTTCATTATTCAAACTGAAATCATTTTCAATGAAATGAAACCCAATATGGCCATTAATTTTTCTCTTCTTAACTTTTCTTTAATTCAATAATTAATGATTGATCAGCAATTAATTAATCAATCAATCCAATCAGTCAGCATTAAATTAATTTCACATAATCAGCTAACGATTAGTCACATAAATACTATTTTATAATTATAAATCCATTAACAACAGTCTCTGATATTTAGTGGAAATAAATCAGACCCATTTCTTAGCTGTTTAGTAGGTTTTGTAGTGACTGAATTGCGAAATTCTATATACATTAATTAATTATTGGACGTAGTTTGAGTTTGAATAAATTCAATTTTCAGCTTTGCATAACAGCCTAAAACTTATCTGTAGCAAACAGCACTGAATTTATAATCGGCATAGGCCATATTGCGTTTTGTTTCATCATAAAATAAAGGAAAACAGTTGTTTTATCAGTGAAATGCGGGCCATCTTTTTGCCTCTTAGGGTTTTAAGTTAAAGCTAGGCTGTAGTGTATGAACGAATGTGGAACGTTCTAGAAGTGGACGATCCACCGCGGAATACGTCGTGGAAAAAACCAAGCTGTGCAGGGGAGCCAAGGCGGTGATGCCAAGGCCTCGTCCGACTCGGAAAACGTGCCCCAGGTTCAGGTACCCAACCTAGCCTTACCCCACTTGAATAGGCTAGTCCGCTTGGCATATTTCGCTGTAGTCCTACTGATATATTTATACACCCTGAATCCCATAGTTTGCACTCTATTACGATCTATTGATCGCATCTAAACACTGCGAGTATAGAAATATTCTTTAGCTTGCTTCTGAATCCAGAATTTCATTAACATCATATTTTCAAAGTTGGAACAGCCAACGGATCATACCTATAGCACATGAATTTTTATCCTCCCTCCCCCCCATCAGAGTTCAATTGGTAGAATACGCTGCATTAAAAACTGATATAATTAGATCAGGATTACATTTGCCTTGAAGAATAAATTACAAAATTGAAACTCATAGCATTCTGCTTAATTACGCGATAGTGTTGCGGTACGGTGCCGTTGTGTTTAAAGATTAAAAACGTCTTAAAATGTCTTTGGAAATCGGATCAAAGATTTCTCTCATGTCTTTGTTGCTTCTGTACAGCTTCATTATTAAATATATATCAATTTTAGAATTTTTAGGATGGGAAAACTGTTACAAATTTGTTCTTTAAAAGGGTTATTGTATTTTGTAGGGGGCGTGTAGCAACTGCGGTGTCGCTTGTCATAGCGTTCGTACAACGCCCAAAGGACACGCGTGTCATAGCTGCTATCTGCACTGGAGGTCAGTGAAATAAAACGTAAAATATAATAATTATAAAAAAGAAACAAATATATGAAAGAAAACTGACGAGTAGCTGGTAAATATGAAATTTAAAATCAATAAATCAATCATTCAATCAGGATAGCACGATCGTTTACAGTAGTTAGCTATCGATATTCTGATCTCCCCAAAACAGCCAATATTGCCCGAATGCTAATTTCAAACTATCTTTAAATTGTCACTAATTTTTCAGTATTCATTTCATTTCTCACAATATGTGGAGTTACAAACGATAAAATATATCTGCTCCAAACTTTTTATCTCCAATTCCATTGCCCTTCGCATAACTATTCGCTTCGAGATTGTGAGAAAAGCGAATAATCAATTTGCATATCATTGCAAGATTTCCAATAACTGTGCGTGGCACTTTGTAATAATAATAATAATAATAATAATATTATTATGTGATGAAAGAATGGGGTCTAAAGAGTTGTTGTTAGGATGAAGAGAAAAATGAAAGGTAAATGAAATCTTAATCGGCGTACAGTGGTTAAATTTCTCCATCGTCTAGGCGTACTGGAGTTGCCAGGCCCCTGAGCTCTGTGCCAGGTCGTTCGAACAAAAGAAAACCACCGCGAGGATTGGTCGTTAATCATGACGACCTAGCAGCATTAGCTGGCCAACCAAACCAGGCAAACAACAGTCTACAAGCCATTGACACCGAAATTGTTAGCCTGAAGCGCCAAGTACGTTGTAAACAAAATTACAAAACAAAAAACGAAGGAATATTATTAAACAAAAAAAGAAAAGAAAAACAAACGAAACCTCCGTCGTGTGGATACATTTTTATACGCTTCTACATTAACTACATTTTCTTCTTAATTTATATTATTTCATTTTACTTTTTTTATTATATCTATCGCCTCAAAGTATGTTATACTCTTGACTCTCCAAGTATACTATACCAAAACTCTAGGAATGCTCCCAGTAAAAAGAAAATTACAATGACTGCTTGTTGCATGTTTTAATACTAACTTTTCTCACCGTTGGACCTCCTCACGTTCTTTACACATATTAACATGGGGCTACTACTTATTTAATTCATTGTGGAGATTGTCGTAGATATTAGACAGTATGAATATACCTAGAGTTAATAGTTTATCAAATTATTATCCCATCATTAATTATGAATATATTATGTTGCGTTCGATAAACCTAGTTTTTTTGTTTCCAATGCTTAAAGCAGTTTTCGTTATTTGTTTTCGTCGCATGATATCGGAGAATTATCCCCTTCATTCAAATATATGTGCTGCAACTTGGTAAACATTTTTCTAAAACAGATGGTTCAAGTTTGTGTAATTATATCTATGAATGATTAAACAATATATTATGTTTGAACTAATTATATATTTATTAGTACTAAATGTTTGAGGAAAGTTTCTTCTGTCTCCAGTTTATTAAATAACAGAGTTTGGACTGATTCTATGCTTCCTTGTCATTAGATACAATCAAATAAACAGCAAGTAAGTGCTTTGAAACGGAAGACATCTGACGGTATTGATGATTTGAGACCACCAGAAGTTTCAAGTCGTATAAATGCCCGTTGGACAAACGATGAGTTATTACTAGCTGTTCAAGGAGTTAGAAAATATGGAAAAGACTTTTCTGCTATTGCCGATGTTATTGGCACCAAGACGGAAGCCCACCTACGATCTTTCTTCGTCAATTATCGACGAAGATATAATTTAGACGCAGTCCTTAAAGAGTATGAGGCTGAGAATGGACCGATATTGATCGACGATGAAAAAGAAGAAAAGGTTCGTGATGGAAATACTTCTAGAATCTAGACTTGGATTCTATATTTATCTATTCCACCGTGTTAGATTTGATAATATGATATTTATTTAATTTTTAGATGGAGGTCGAAGTACAGAATAGTGAAAGCGCCGAGACATCTCAAAAAGCAAAGGCCTCCGCGACGCCGGGGCAAACGACTAAATAACAGATAAGCACTGAGACAAAAAAAAACACAAATTATTAAATTAAACTAAAACTAAAACTAAAACTGAAAATGAAAATGAAAATGAAAAGAGGAATGATTATTTCATTTTCGTAAAATAATCAGTTGAAATCATGATCACAATCCATCACCTGGCAGCCATAGGATTGTAATTCTTTTTTTTCCAGACAGCTTAGTTACTACTATTAGCAAAATATATTGTATAGTAAGACCGATTGTAATATAAGGATGAAACGGTCACAATCTTTAGGTAAAAAGGGTGAAAAAAAAAAGAATTTAGAGAAAAAATAAAGTGTGTAATGGTGTTTAGCTCTTCTGTCTAAATATAAAAAAGGAAATTGCCAGCCCTACGACGGTCAGGTTTACAGAATTTGTTATAATTTCACTTCATTGAATATTATTAAATTGAAATCGTATGAAATTAAATCACGTTTATATAGAGAAAATTCTTGAATCACAAATTTTCATTTATAATTCATTTGTATTAGTAGGATAGTCTATATTGATCCAGCCAATATATAAATATAGGTATATATATATATATAATTATAATATGCATGTACAGAGTGATCGACAAGATTTCGTCGACTGTTTATCATTAGTTTTATGACATATGCTATGTGCAAATAAGAAGAATCAAACGCATTATAAATGGGCCAATAAATATTTCAATACTCAAATTGAATACATACATTTTTAGAGAGCGAAAAATACATGATAATATTCCATACGTTGATTATAAGAATTTAAGAAAAGTACTTAAGAATGTTTACAAATTCTAGCCGAAAAAAAAAAAACTTTTCTTTTATAATATTTACGATACCCGATTATATTTCCTTATAGCTAAATTTGTCATAGGAAAGAAGAAATAAGACTTTACATAAGACTCCACGACGTTCAAATGTTGTTTATTTAATTTTTTTTTTTTCTTCGTTTTTTATTACATTTAATCGGAGTCTACCTCGTAAACCACTCTGTACAAGTATATGAAACAGCAATTTTTAACTATAGGACTTGACGTCAAGTCACTTTAGTTTAGACGGGTTATTGAAATAAGCAAAAAAAAAATTAAAAAAATGATATCTATAATAAGTTAAGTAGCATAAAGTCTGTATTTCGTAATCTATATGCTATAGTTACAATCTTTCTTATTTGCAGAGCATACTGAATGTGCAAAATGCATCCGTTGTATAAAAAAAAAAGGAAAAAAAAGAAAAAAAGAAAAGCATTTTATTTATAATAAATGATAAGCTAGAAAACCTTAACATTGTACATTTGTATCAGTTTCACATAAGTTACTATTTTATAACTATGCTAAGCTATATTTCGATTATTATTCTCAAACTGCTTAATCCTTCATAAACAAGAAAAACAGAAGAAAAGAAAAAAGAAGAAACCCAAAATATTTTTCATTTCAATTTTCCTTGTAATTTATTCAATACTGATTTTTCATTGTTTGACATATTTTTTATTTCGTCAATTCGCAATTAGCTACATAATTTGTACGTCGGATTAATTTACATGGGTATATCCTGTTTTTATATTTATGATAAAAATAAACATATTTTATAGATATTTGTAACTTTCGTGGCATTTGAAGTTTCTTGAATCTTAACTGTTCTAGTTAACAAATAAATAGGGTATGGTAAGAAATTTAATATTGTTCAAATTGTTACTCCTTTCTTTTTTTTTTATACTACAATCTTTTAACGATTCACTATTTCCCAAAATTTTTCTGTTTTTTTTTTTTTTCATATCTTTGCCGATTGTAGAAAGGAATTACATAATTCAATAACAATATCCCTTTTAGCTATCATATAATCGCTATAACTCAGATCTAATATAGTTTTCAAATCAGTTAAATCAACATTCATTTTATGTTGAATTATATTCTTTGCTTCTATCGCATTACCACATTTCATTAGAAACTCATTTTTTAACACCTCAGTATTTCCAAGACGTAAAATGCTACGAAATAGAACATTCATAAGTTTTGTTTCCTCAGCACACGTTGCTTCGTCTTCATGATCGAACGGACTTTCGACAATCGCTTTTAAATCTTTTCTACAATTCATCGAGGCTATCAAATCCGCGAAAAATGTCGTTACTTCGATCGTCGAGAAAGAAGCATAGTCTGTATTAGTTATTATAATTTCCTCTAAGATCTTGTGATATAATATCTCGCCCAAAGGTTGTTCAGCAAAATCATATTGAAAAAATTTTACCAAACTAATTCTAGACAGTTCTCTTATCTCCGAGACTTCGTCCTTCAATAATACTAAACACAATCTGAGGATTTTAAGCTTATCACTATTTTCGGATTTTGTAAAACGCAACAACAAACATGGCAAACATTCGACAACTGATTTACGAACAACTTCGTCGTCGTCGAGTACTTTATCAAAGCAATAATTCAAGATTGCATTCATTGACTCGCTATGAAATTCAAGTTCGTTGATCAGAAGGTAACAAAGTAATTCCAACTTACAGTGTTCTCGATTCCCCCTGATAGCTTGCGTCAGTTCGTATATCTTGCCCCTAATCTCATCTATGTTTCCAAGTTTATACCAAATTTGAGAAGATTTCTTTATCGATTTGGTCAAATAACGAACCATTGCATCGAGCAATGCCTCTTCACAATTAGGAAACACTTTAAAAATGTGATTTAGAATAACATCTTGCACAGGTAATTTAAAGTCCAAGTTATCCAAAAGAGTAATGCTTTGATCTGTGCATTGTGAATTGAGAATTCGTCTGATAATTTCCTTGTTGATATGACCTGAATGATTCACATAATCTGCATAAAGACACATCAAAGTATCAACGAATTCTCCAAAGCCTGGCTTACCGCCTTCCGTTTTCAAAACGATATCTCTTTCCTGTCCAATCTCTTTGAACAAAAAAATATCTGGAGAACTCCACGAATCTGGAAATGCTATTAAGGACATTGCTTCGACGACGTAACATAAGTTCGATTCGACTTTAGAACTGTACAAATTATTCCAGAATTTTGTTATGCTAGAAACTCGCGATGTATTTCCTGCTTCTTTTTTTGATACAGTTTCATCAGATGCAGAATCTTGAATCTGAATATAATCACTTCTAAGATCATTGCTTAGTGGTGAGTGAACGGTATCAGTTGATTCCTCGTTATGATATGGAATTTTGCTCTCAGTTTGAATCTTTTCCCTGAGATATTTGATTGCGCACATATAGCCATGGGCATAATTCGAATTATCTACATTTTTCACGGCTCGTTTCAATGCCTCGTATTCCAAAGTCATTTGAGGAAATGAAACTAGCGCAGCGTAAGCTTTAGCAGCGAGGATTCTCACGTTTCCAATCGGACTACCGAACAATAATCGCAAATTCTGTTTCACTTTACAAATGTACATTTTTGACGAATAGTCTATGAAGTCTGATCCGCCCACAGACATTCTAGAGAGAAGTATTACGCTCGGTACAATTCCAGAATGGCTATTCAACGTTGCATTCAAACCATTTCCCCAAGAAGCCGCACTTCTCAACTCCAAAAATATGTGATTAGCTAACTCCGAGTAATGGGTGATGAAGTGATCAACTGAATAGCCGTTTCCAAAGTCCGATGTTTGACCCCCATTGTGCTGACCAGCTATTCTAGGAACTATTGCCCCAAATAATTGAAGACTAGCATTTCTAAAAGTTAGAAAATAAACATGTAGGATCGAGTGAAGTTTAGTGCTCATCGAGTATCCAGCATCTTTTTAAACAGTCAAATTCCTCACCTTACAGTCCACATTTGAGACTCAAGATTCTTGAAGCATGTCATAGTAATTTTTTCCAAGTAAGGAACAACTTGGGCATGTAAGTCGCTGTCGGCGACAAGTCTTTGTAAAAAATGCAGGTGCTTTGCCCGTGGCAAGTCTTGATAAGATTCGTTATCATCCCCGGTTTTCACATCCGTAGTTATTCCCTCTTCTGATTTTCCTTTCTCTCGATTGTGTTCCAACAAATCTAGCAATTTCCGAATTGCAATATGCACCAACGGTCTACCGTGCCTAGTGTCGTTCGACACAATCCTATGAAACATTATGGATAGGCCTGCGCTTCGTCGTGTTAAATTCGGAGTGATCTTATCGCCAGAAATCAAATTGCTCAACCATTCTTCCGGCAGCTTACTGTACCCTTCAGTGTTCATCAATTTTCTGTAAATGTAACGAAATTGTGTAAACACATTGCGATATAATCTCTGAAACTTTCACTCAAGTTTACAGGCTATACAAAATAATAACGGATAAAAAAAACAAGAATTACAACAGAATAGAGACTGTTTGTCATGTTCGTATAACTTTAAAGGCCACGGGTGAGGCACTTTCGTTTATTCACCTAGTCAAATGGCCAACTGCTAGCCCAGCAGCTTCGATGGCACCTTTATGACGACATTTCGTTAATACCAAAGTAATAAGATTTGCAGAACGTTGCACCATCTCGTATGAGTACCTCTGCATCCCAATCTCACTAGCTAGCTCGCATGAAACCTAGGTGTAAAAAATAGTGAAATCATAATGTAGAAATGATGACATTTGACGAATATTATCAATATTACCTTCAGAGATATCCAGATACAAGTAATTACTACTTGATGGGCCGGTGACAGAACTATGTCGTCATATTCGTCGCCAATTTCACTGTCTTTCACAGTTTTATCAATTGCTAGACCCATTTCAGCGAAGGAGGATGAAAACTCTGTGGAAAAAAATATTCGTACTTTGTTCTTGAAAATATTTACAATTAGATGAAATAATTAAATTTTTTCGACTTGTGTGAAAAAAAACTTACCGCAGCTAGTTGATTTGGAAGATAATAAAGATAGCAGAAAGTTAACTCCGTTCTCTAAAAGTGCCATCAAGTTTTCCGCAAACTCTGGGGTGATCAATTCTGTCTTTAATTCATTTCTAAATCCGACGTTCAATATCGTTGTTAAAGTACCGTGAAACGGTGAATTTTGCATTGCCGCTCTCAAAATATCCTGCTTTATGTAAACCAGTTGACTACGAGCTTCCTGTAGCATGTATTCTACGTATTTTTTGTGTATTGTCGAAGACTTGTAGAATCTGCGACTCTCTTCTGATAGAAATTCCGTTTCTTTTAGCACAGTAACTTCCTTGAACGGAAACCACTTGGAAAGTATTTTCATGAGCGTCGATCCACTTTCAGTTTCGTAGAATTTAGGTGAATTACACTTTGTTAATGCTGTATCTAATAAGACCTGTTATGAAATAATGATTTGTAGCACGCTATACTCGTAATATCACATGATATTATGGGAATACCTTTTTTTCCGAGATCGTCAGAGAACTTTCTTGAAAATGTTCTAAGATAATTTCAGCCGAAGCTTCTCTAATATCAGTTGCAGGATCCAGAACCAATTTTAGTAGCCATAATAAACTGGTTCTATTAGTCAGTGTCCATTCTCCGAAACTTGTCAATTTTTCTTTCATTTTAAAGCCGTTATTTAAGTCTTCTCTATAGCGAGGATCGTTCCTTAGTTCACTGTTTATTTTCCTCTCATTTGTGTAAAATAGAACAATTTCGTACAGCTTGATTCCAAAAATTTTACGCTGATAACACGAACCGATCTCGAAACAATCCAAAAGAAATTCGTGAAGCCATTCGAAGATGCGAAATACTTCATTGTCATAATGTTGTTGCGAGTTACATGATTTTAACAGATTGAGAAAGAAGATTTTGGAATACTTAATAATCCCACGTCTCAAAAATGTCGAACTAGAATTCGCATTATAGAATAAAAAATGCTTTACTATCGAAAAGTGATCTCTTAAATCGTCATTTTTGAAAGATATGCGCTTTTCACAATGTGTAGCAAAGCTGTTCAATCTAAGATATTCATCGGAATGATCTATCAAAGTGTGAGCTGTTCCACCCTCCAAAAAAATATCTCTTTCAGAGGCAATTCTTTCCAGATGTGAACTGAACAGAATATCAGCTACATTATGGCTCAGCTCCCACAGAAAAAGTAAGATAGACCGATGTTTCCTAAACGTTGGCTCCAGCCACTGAGTACAGAGCAGTTGAAGAGCTTGATAATTCTTTCTGAAAATAGATTAGAAATGATATGAGAATATTTGATTATAGTTTGAATAACTTTGTTAATGTATTGACGTTTGATTACAGAGAACTTACTGTGGGCCGGATCCCCACTGACGAATCATGTGGCTTATGGGATATCCGAAGGCGTATTTCCACTGCTCTTCACTGAGCTTATTCGATATTGCGTTATACAACTTGGTACCAGAAGTTCGTAAGTAATTTTTCGTCAAACTTGTGAATGTAGACAAGATGAATTCTCTTTCGGTTATTGCTTCGATATTCTCCCAAACGTCGCAGATCTCAGATAGAATAACATATTTTGTCTCATTTAGCCAAGACATATTATTAAGACAATCTTGAAATACAAAGCGGATAAATCCCTCGTATTTTCTATTCATAATTTTCAGATATTGGTTGAAAATTGACGTAGAGTTCTGTTTGCTGACTTCTTTAATCGAGTTATCCCAATTTGAATATATTACGGCTTCCAGTTTCCTCTCCAAATTCGGATCACAGTTGTTCCAGAAATCGGTTTTCGATGTCCTCTGAAGCCATGTTTGTAAAACCTTATAAGCAAGGTAAGTGTGTTTTGTATATCGTATACAATTCTGGTACAATACTTCGAGCGGCAATTCGCATATTTCATTGATATAAATCTCCTTCCGATTGACTTGCAAAAATCCATGGGTGATTAGCAATTTAAATAAATCCACATCTTGGATATTATAATCGGTGTCAAAGGAATGTAAAAGATTTTTATCCAACTGGAAATAACTTTTCAAAATAATTTTGAATTCATATATTTCAAACTGTTTGTGAAGCAGTACTAAAAACGCATGAGGAATCAACAGAATTTGTTCTTTTCCACAGTCTCGATTCTTTGATAAAATTTCCAATAAGTGCATTAAAACTGGATGCCACCTAGCTTGGTCTACTGGTATCCTTTCTTCCAGCGAGCAACGTCGCATCGGTCTACTTGTTATCAATTTCTGTAAGAATGGAATAATTTTAATGTTCAAAACTTGTTTAATCAAGTCCCAGTGAATTGATAAGATCCTTTTTGAATATAGAACTAACTTAAAATATTGCAAACTTTATTCAGAGAGTTGAGTAATATTTTTGAATAAAAAGATTCGGTTGAAAAATGTATAATCGATATATATTGAATTTTCAAGATACATTTATTCCTGGACGCGTGAAAGTTGATCTATTTTTACAAGTCGTAGGACAGAGTTTAGAAAATTTAGTTTCTGTTGGTCCAGGTATTTAAAAATATTTGGCTAGATAGACAGAATGTTAATAATAAAAGTAACAAAAACTATAAATGCAGTTTTTTATTTGGAAACATTTATTTTCAAGTCAACAATTATTTTGCCTTTGACCCTACAATGCATTTGGAGTTTGAATATACAAATTACAAATTATTATGTCTACCTATACACACGAGCTGTACTGGTTTCCATGTAAATTCAGAAAACTTTTACACTTCATAAGGGGTTTCAAAAAATTTACATTCGTACAGGAATATTGGAAATAAAAAAATAAAAATACAAAATCTTAAGAAATACATTGAAAATAGTGCCTCGGTAAAAGTATATACGTATATATACATATTCTAGGTATCTTAAACAATATCAATTCACTTTAATTTATTAATAAGTAATAATGTCAGGCCAATACTAACTCTAAATACTTGTAGACTTCCGTCTCTTTCGCTTGCCTTCAATTCCATCAAAATTTCTTCCATCTTAATTTCGAACTATGACAACGAATCTGAAAGCAAATTCCATTGAATATCAAAGTTACTGTCGCCCTTGCTCAAAACGTGATCTTGAAAACGTTTCATTTTATTCTCGATGTTGAAATCAAAAGTTAGAAACTTTCATTTGATTCTACATATTTCTTTAACTGGAAATCATTTTCCAATGAAAAATTATCAACAATGTGAATATTTGGCTTCAATTAATTTATAAAATAGATTAGAGTATGAGTTTATATTGCGGTGAAAATAATATCCGTCTAAACTGTTACGGTAATCTTAAATTCCCTCTCAGACTTACTTGGACAAACTTTTTGCGCTGAATTTTTAATCCTGCAAAAAGGGAAGTAGCTGAACTTTACTCACTTAACGAACAAATATAAAGTATGTTTTGTTATTCAATCTTAGCTGTCAATAATTTCAACTGTTAAAGCTATGCTTCGAATAGTTCTAAAATATTTAATATTATCGAACTACTAAAAAAAGGATATTAAGTTAAAGTTTAGGTGGATATGATTGATTTAAAATCAAATGAGATAAATAATATCGAGTAAAGTATAAGTAAGTATTATGCAGGTGAAATCTGTGGCTGAAAATTTGTTGACAAAAAAAAGAAAAAGAGAATATGTGATTATTTGAAGATGGATTAAAATTTATTTTTGTTCTAAACAGTTAGAATTCATTGTCAAACAAATTTTTTATTAACATGGTTAAGTAGCGATGATTATATACAATACTTCGATTCTATATTAGTGTGCGATAACAACTAACTACAATTATTTTTCTTTTTCTGAATCCGGTTTCGTAGGGACGTACCCCTCTTTTTCAATCTGCTCTTTGAATTTCAGATAATTTCGTTTACGATCGAAATGTTTAACCTGGAACGAATAAAACAGAGTTTGGGTAAAATATTTTCCAATCATTATTGACGATAAAATAAAGATTCGATTCGCCATAGCGTTTCTAATATTAAATATCAAAAATAGAATCTAACGACGTGAGGTAACGGAAATAAGAATGCTTGATCTAAATTTGCACAAAATATCCTCCCCCAAAACGCACCCATTGAGCAGGGCAAAATTTCTCATATTGTTCTCGGAGTTTTTTACATTCCGAATCGGATTGAGATTGATCAAGACATTGCCAGTACTCGTCTCGATGTCCCCAACAAACCAGACGATCCTCTTTGTTTGGGAAAGACATTCTGAAATATAATAATTCATTAACATCGTAGAATTTTATCAGGCCTATAATCAGCTGAAATTTGCCTATGTTTTCAAAGGACCGGATATCAGATATTCAGATCTGGATCAAACTCATTTTCAGACATCATTCCAATAATTAAAATCGCTGTTCACGATCGGAGTTCTACAATTTGTTCATAGTTATTTGATGAAAGGTACATTTTCGGCTTAAAATCATACAAACAAAAGAGATCTATTTCACGTTTGCCAAATACTTACCTATTCTATAAAAACAATATGAAACTAATCTCACGCTCACTTGATTATGATAAATTTCAATCAGAGGCACATAACGACAAATGATATCTATATGAAAAATGCTAAAAAATGAAACTGATGAGATATCAAAGGGTGGGAATAAAGATAGCTAATAAATAAGAATCAGCAAATAAATGTGTAAGATTGTAATAATCATGTATGACAAATCTAGTTTCTTTAGACTAGTTCAGACGAATAGTAAACCTAGACTAAAACTTTATTTATACATTTGGAACGAGCATATGAAAAGCATACAACAGATTTAATACAAAATCAACTCATGTTGTAAGAGAATTTAAACGAATGAAAACCTCCTCGGACACCCACACAACCTCGGGTTATTATTAGTCGTGAAAATTTTCAATTTGTCAACGAAATAGCTCTGCATGAATGGCCAAGAAATCTACACATCTGTATTCTTAGTCTTCGTTTATCGGACATACACAACAAAATCAAACTTATTATAAACGTTAGCAAACAAAAGACAGCCTATAGTATCGACTATAGTAATATAAGCCAATTTCATTGATACCTATCATCGCTATTAACTTTATCTTTATCCATTTATAAATATTGAACTTATAAGCAAAAATCAAGGTTGAATTAATGAATCGAATGATTGTAATACAGATTTGATTGATTATCTGAATTGAGTAAAATTTTGGGAACAGGTGCAAAACCATATCGTTGGCCAAATGTTGCGGCAGGTCAAGTCAAAGAGTTGTGAAAAATTAATTTTAAGGATATGAAGTAGATAATTAACGTTTATTTTTCGTCTATGAACAATAATAATAATAATAATAATAATAATAATAATAATAATAATAATAATAATAATCATAATTAGTGTGAGGGAGTCTGGCGATGCAAGTTGTGGTATAGAATTGGAAGTAAAGCCAGTTGCCCAGAAACTATATTTGGCTAAACGAAAATAGAATCGTCTTTAAATCATCCGTAAATAATTCAGTATTATATAAGATTAAAGAAATTGACTTTGTTGATACTCCTGAAAGGTTAGGAATTCACTATTTCATTTTCTATCCTTTATTTTGGGTATAAATATTGTGCTATCGAAAGGAAAAGAGGATGTTCAATATCTCAGTGAATCTAAAGATGAAAAGATGAAAACACCGAAGTATATAAATAAAGAAGTGAAAATAAAGAAAGAAAAAAAATTGTTGTCATTTTTTTTCTAGGTTAAGTTTCACGCGGTACACGAGGTGAACGTAATACGCACTGTACATACATACGATATGATTAATTGCCGAGGAATTGATACCGGCGTTTAAATGATTGTTGCCAATTCATTTATGTCAATAAATAACGATATAGATATTCTTCCTATATTTAAATTACCTAATTGTTGCGAGAATCACGGATATTTCATGTGTTACTTACGTATTGCGCAAGTCTTGACAGGTGGACAAGAGTGGTTAATCGTAGCTAGTATAGTAATGAGTAAAAACTAAATCTAATATAATTAGTAGACTAATTTTAATCGTTAAATAATTTATTTATTTTTAATATATTTTTTGACCTTCCGAGTCTAGCAGAAAAAAAATCACGACATCGCCCCCCTCTCTCCTATATATACCCCCACCATCGTTGGGTTATAACACGAAAGTGTTGCAGAAATCCAATATGGTGTCCGTAGTTTGGTGATGTATGTCGGACGTCCGTATTTTGTTAAAAAATTCTTATAAACGAGGTATATTATTACTAGTAACTATGAAAATTCGATTGAAACCGCCGTGTTGTAAATAAAAGAAACTATGACACGTTATTAAACTCGATTATTTCGGTGTTAAAAAGAAGTGTCAAATAGGCGGTAGCTAGGTCATCTCGTGTATCTCGTATTATATGTATAGTATGATAAGTTAAATAATTTAGAGATAATATTAACGAATTTTCAATAAATAAATAATGAAATCAACAAGCGTAGATAATAACATGGAAATAACGAAATCTGAATCACAAATTGGCAATGTTAAAATAAAAAGAGATAACATGACAATAGTAGATGCCGTAGCACAAGACGTTGAGTTACGACTTACTTTGAAAACAGACAGTCCAAACGAAGAGAGACAAGCCAATGGCTTGCATCAAATAAACGGAGTATCAGACTCGCCTAAAAAATTCACCGAAACATCAAGCGTCGCGTCAGAACACCAGGGTGTTGCATCTAGTCATAAAAATCAGCCTGGTAAGAATGAGACGCGATACAAATATATTTATATAAAAGCGTGCGACAGCCTTGCCGATACTTGAAATATCCATTAAACGTTAACTAGATTCAAGTTCTCGCATATATTTATTAATTTTCTCAATCATATGTTAAAAACTAAGAAAGTTTTCTGTCAGGAATTGAAAACTTGGAAAAATTTTCTACTTTCTAAATTCGACCAGGCAATTTTATTCGATCTTCGAAACAATTTGACGAAGATATAGCATATATAACGTTTTTTGCTACAAAAAGTGCTTTAATTTGGTCGACGATACATTTTTTTCATCAATAGACGATGGAATTTGTTCAAGCATTGCTTTGTCGATTGATGTAGATGTGATTCTGTGATAAATTCATTCTAATTCTCATTTTTTGTTAATATTTTTATTAATTCACGGGGATATGTAGTCATATTGTATTTTATTGTTACAGACAATGCGGAGACCGTGTCTATGGAGAGTAAAAACAGCGATATTATATACGTTAGCTACACGAGTGAACTCCAAATGCCAGATATTATGAAATTAATTCAGAAAGACTTGAGCGAACCTTACTCAATATATACCTATCGGTATTTTATACACAATTGGCCAAAGCTGTGCTTTCTGGTACGTATATATTCGCTAATAATCAACTATACACGAATATTATTAACATTTTCAGGGTACAGATTAAAAGGACTCAACGCCGCCTCGATTTTACTTGTAGTTTTTATTAATGAACAGAAGTATTTCTTTCTCCAGTAAACAAGATTAAATAGAAACACATGCCTTAATCAGCTCTAAAATTAGTTCATATAAAGATCTTTCTAGATGCCAATAGAGTGCGAAGTAAAAAGCATTTTTTATAAACTTCGACAGTTTAGGTTTAATAGTTTTCTATATTTTACTAAAAATTATTTTCCTACTGCTAAACATTCATCAATATAGATAAATCTATGCAACTTCTAGATGCGTTTCTTTCGTCGATTTTAATCTGCGATTCAGACCATATTTCTCATTTTTTACATAAGATTCAATTACCTATGAAGTATAAAGGATTGGGTGAAATAATTCTGCTAAATTTTCTAGAAATTCACTTTTTACGGGAAACTAATACTCTAGATTAGATTGCAATGTGGAAATTCACTTGTAGGATTTAATATGTTGTATATTTTCATTTTTTCAAAGGCTATGCACGAAGAGGAATGCGTCGGAGCTATTGTTTGCAAGCTAGATATCCATAGAAAAGTGATAAAGCGTGGATATATTGCGATGCTTGCAGTGGACGTTAAATATCGGAAACGTAAGATTGGTTCAAATCTGGTGAGACGTGCGATACAAGCGATGGTAGCTGACGATGCGGACGAAGTTGTTTTAGAAACTGAAATAACAAATCGTCCCGCACTTCGACTGTATGAAAATTTAGGATTTGTTAGAGATAAACGACTGTTTCGATATTATTTAAACGGCGTAGATGCTCTGCGATTAAAACTCTGGCTGAGATGAAATTCGACCTAAACTCTATGCCGATAGGAACTTAAATAACTGCAGAATTGAAACGAGTGCATTTTGCACGATTCATTATTGACGCTTGACGTCGACACCAGACAGGTTCTAAATTCTTCCAAATATAATAACGCAGCTGCAATTCAATTTTTTCAAATCTGAATAAAAAACAAAGAAAAGAAAAGAAAAAGAAAAAAAAAAATCCACGTTTTGATAGATAATAAAATTACTAATTTAACATTTTACGTGGCATGTTAAAATCTGGTAACAAAATTAAACAATCGAAGAAACCTCTCTGATGTTAACGTTATATTATAATATTATAGATTCAAAGTGACGGCTTGAATTTGTGAGGTAAAGCAAAACAAAAAAAAAAAAGAGAAATCGAATTAAAGAAAATCAAGACCGTGACAATCGTACTGAAATTAATCTATTGTATTTATAATTATATTGCGTCAAAATATAATTGTTTGAATTAAGTGTACAACCAAAAACGAAGAAAAGAAGAAAAAAATAATGAAAAAAAAAAATTATAATAATAAATAACTAAATGAATATCTGTCAGTTTGAACTTGAAAGAAAATATAAAAAATTAACTGATTACAAGTGGAAAGAAAAAGAGGAGAATAACCGATATTTATATATTATACAAAAATATAAAAATTATCGTTTTAATGGAATGAATTATATTCCGGAGTTTGAAGTCCGCATTAATTTTGCGAACGAACTGTGTACACACATTGCTGTCTACCTTACAATATCTACATTTGTATAAAAAGATGCGAAAAAAAAGAACAGATTGTAATGTAACTATTTAAAAAAAAAAAAAAAGAAGCAAAATGAAGAAAAAAAAAATAATGTAAAAAAATGTTAATAAAAATGCGTAAATGTTTTTACATACGTACAATTGATTTGAAGTCTCGCAAACTATTCAATATTATATTATATACATATATTATTATTTGATACTGAGAATCTTAATTATTTGCATGCGGTATAAATATTTATTGCAAAATAAAATGATGAACGATTTTATTATGAATTATCTTTTTGGCCTTCGGCACGAGATCACAATTGCAAGCGGTAAGTTGAGAATAATAATTGACTTTTAAAGAACATTTATACACTGATAACGTATTATTCACCAATTGCAGAATATTTTTGACCTTTCGCGATAATTTTACAAAAGAAATTAAATTTTCTAATTTTTTGTCTGAGTTCAAATTCCCGCCTTTCGTGTCGAAGCGAATGCGCTGCGAAAATTCGCGGGCTTTCACGCGTGACGTCATAATTTCAAATCGCGCGTTATAAAACCGATCGAGTTTGACTCAGACGCGTTACCGCTGCTGTCAAACTCCATGCGGCTGTCAGATGAAAACTTGGAAAATTATCAAAGAGTTTTGTTATAATAGTCTTATAAGTCTGAAAAAATGCTTGAAAATTATTTTCTAAACAATCTTCAGCCCGATCTGAAGAATATATTGGAAGCTGTCGACGAAACGCAGCATTATTCGATAGAAGTGAAGTAAAGTTTACATTATTTTATTCAATTATTTTCTGCAAAACTTGGATCGGACACGAATAAAATGCATTTGCAGAGTTCGAAATAAAAACAAAAACAGAATATAAAAACAAAATAATAATTACACAGCTCCATAGCCAATCTTCGAATTTTACGCAATTGTTTTAAAGTTACGATCTTATGGATAGATTCGTCTTTCACTCGGAATAATCATATTTATCAAAGTCAAATTTTATTTGCACATCATATCAAACTGTTACATGTTTTACAATTTCTCGTAAAAAAACATGAATGAAACATCTTTTCAGTTTTGTATCCCTCTTTGAAGCAGATTCAGAAGTGGCGACAAAAATCTTGAAAAATCCTAGGGAATACTTGCCGCTGTGTGACAAGTCGGCTGTATCTGCACAAGAGAAACTATTCATCCCTGAATTCAGGATAAAACAGAAGGTAAAATTATTCAGTTATTTTCGAGTCTCAAAAGCGAAGCAGAAGAAAAATAATAATAATAATAATGAAACGAGTTAGATTTTTTGTTCTTCGAATTGAAAATTTTCAAATATATAAGAAATTACTCAATTTTTAAATAAAATTTATCAAAATTTTTATTTGTCACTACAATTTCAGGTTCATACAAGAATAACATCCGTTCCAGTAAATGTAAGCGAAGCTGAAATCGGCGAGTTGATTTCCATCTCAGGTATTGCAGTTCGAATATCGCAGCCAACAGTCTTGAAAGTTTGCCAACGTTATACATGTCGAAAGTGTAAACACGTTACAGTTGTAGAGGTAAATCCATTTCTGCTCAGCCTAGATACTAAATACACTTTTCTCCTTTATATTATGTATTAATCTTACTCGAATTTTCAACAGTTGGAATGGGAAAGAAGATTATTCAAGGAGATCCGGGAATGCGAAGCATGTCACTCAAGAAGCATTTCCACCGATCCAGATTTGCAGCACGACGACTGTTCGGATTATCAATCACTCAAGATTCAGGTATCAGGATCAATCGAAATTGAGAAATTAAATCTCATGAATTTGGAGAAAAAAATACAAAATTTTGGGGAACTTATCTCATCTCTGGGATAATATGATATGCAATCTTCCAATACTCCTATTATTTTTGTTAGGAAAAATTCCAGATGGATAGAAGTGTTTCATATGATAGCGGTACCCAGGTAGTTCTCCTGGATGACTTGGTGGACAAATGCAGACCTGGGGATCAGGTTGATATATGGTAAACATTCTTTGTTTTGAAATCCTCTATATTCAGATGTAATTAAATATCTGGAAAGTGCAACACTCGCAACCAAATATCATAATGAAATATTTGATAAAATTTACAGTGGAGTTGTGGTGAGGCGATGGGATTCTCTGGTAGTTGGTCAACGAGCTGAGGCAACGACATTCATAATGGCTAACAGCGTTACAGTTCGGGGTAAAATGAGCGAGGCACACTTTTTGACCAAAGAAGCGAGAGAGATTTTTTCTAATTATTGGAAAGCTCATAAGGCTCAACCTTTGGTCGGGAGGGACATTATACTTGGCTCAATCTGTCCCCAGGTGACAAATAACGATATTAATTTAAATAGTTCGACATATTCGTCACTACAACAAAACCTGTTCCAATTCACCTCAACTACTATTTTCTTCAGATCTATGGGATGTATACCCTCAAAGCAGCATTTGCAGTTGTTCTGGCCGGCGGAATACCAAAGACACAAGAATCTGGTAGCAACTTTCATTCGCAAATTTAATAAAGGGTCTTCAAGGGTTTCCAAATACTTCCAGAATAAGTGTATACAATATTATCGTCTTGAATCTAGGTACTCGAATCCGAGGTGAACCACATTTGCTTATGATCGGAGATCCTGGAACAGGCAAGTCGCAGTTTCTGCGAACAGCGGCTAAACTGGCAGTACGTTCGGTGCTAACGAGTGGGATCGGTTCGACTGCAGCCGGTCTTACAGCTGCTGCGATAAAGGATGAAGGCGGCTGGCACTTGGAAGGTGGAGCATTAGTGCTAGCCGATGGAGGAGTCTGTTGCATAGATGAATTTTCCTCGATGCTTTCACACGACCGAGGCGCAATCCACGAAGCAATGGAACAGCAAACTGTATCAGTAGCTAAAGCGGGTCTAGTGAGCACGCTAAATTCTCGCTGCACTGTTATTGCAGCGACTAATCCAATTGGAGGAAGATGCGTTGATGGGAAAGAAGTTAGAACGTCTTTAGGAGATCCTCTCTTATCAAGATTCGATCTAGTTCTTGTTCTAAAGGACAATCGAAATCCGGACTGGGACAAAATGATATCTAGTCACATTTTGAAGGCAGCACAAGACGAGACAGAGAAAAAGGATATCATGTATGAGTTTGCCTATTCTGTTCAAGAATTATAGCTGATAAATAGAAGAGTTCCTCGTAATAATCGATCTATGTATTCTATTTCAGCAGCCCAAAGAAACAGCAGAATAGTTTAGAGTCGGAAAGTATATGGTCAGAAGACACGCTCAAGGATTATTTCGCTTTTGTTCATACACTAAAGCCTCCTCTTACTCCAGAGGCATCTGAAGTACTTAGAGCCACTTACAGACATCATAGATTAAAGCCGGACAGACGAGCGGAAAGAACAACCATACGACTCTTAGAAAGTCTTGTTAGGTGTGTGTAAACTTCAGACGTAGTATGTTTATTGAAATCTCTAACCGGCAATGAAGGATTTTATGCATTATTCCAATAATTCTTCCCTTTTACTTCAGAATGGCTGAGGGACATGCCCGTATTATGTGCCATACGCAAGTGGAATTGATGGATGCTGTTGTAGCAGCCCAACTGGTAGGAACTGAAGCTTCAAAAGATAATCATAGCTCTGCTACTGGATGTCCATTCCCGAAAGATCCAATGGCCGTTTATCGCAGAGAAGGTAGATTTTCTAATAAACTTTATTTTCTCAACTTTAGAGATCGATTGTATACTTTTTTTGTTTGTCGAAAATTTGTACCGCAAGAGAAAGAATTTATTTTGTTGAAATAAGAAACTTGCTGATGCATTTGTATAATTATCATCTGCATTCAGGTGTAGATTTGATATCAATTTTATAAGGAAAATATGTTTTACTTGCTACAATGATTAGTTATTATAGTGTTGTTTAATAAAAGTATTTTTATTCTGTACTTTTCAGGTGGGGAAATTCTTAACAAATTGAACTTAGGCCACCTGAGTGATTCATTATAATAACAATTATTAACGATGTATAAAAAAGAAGAAAAAAATTGATTAGTCAATTTGAAAAAAAGTTATCAATAATTTTGTTAATTTCTCATAACAAACTACATCTCATCTCTTACAATCATTGAAAGATTAGAAAAATGAAAAAAAATACATGGCTCCGATTGTTATTTCTTGATAGATATTTCAACACATAATGAAAATAATGAATATAGTTTTTATATGGCTTTGTTTCTAGATATTTTCTTGCTTTTTGCGCAAGTTTGTAACTTTAATCTAAATTTCAATTCATCCTACATGCAATTCCTTGTATAAATCCCACAACCAATGTGAAAGAATAATAAGAAACTTGGCTCTATTTAATGATAAAACATTGGAACATCAATATTCAAAATTATAAATATATTTAGCATACAACTGTATTTGATCAATAATTCTACAGAAAAAACAAAGTGTCATATTTTTGTTCTTATTTAACAAAAAAAAAAAACTTGGATGGTATCGTCAAGTCACTATTATTTTTGTCCATACTGATTAGACGATATGAATAATCATAAATTAAATATAAGTTTTTATTTAAATGTATGAAAAAAAAAAATGTAAAATAATTTGATTGTTCAACTTGGTAAATCAAATAATAGATTATTTATATCGTATGGTTAATGAAAACCACATTCATATATATATTATTTTTTTCAATTTTAATTTAATACCAATAAGTCAATAATAGGTCGGATATTCGGCATCCTTTTGCCATTCATAATCATTTAACTGTACAACGACGATATGCAGGTGTCTCCGATGAAAATGTATTTTATAAAGCTTTTAGGAATTAATAAGCCGTGCAAAATTTTTCTTTAGCAATCATTTATAGCATATACTTAGTTAGGCTGTATACTATCCGTGCTCGAGGCTTCTCGATAATAATTTTCAGTTTAAAAATACTGGTATATAGTAAAATATTGAAATGAAAGTACGATATAATTATATTTAGTTACTATTAAGCATACATTTTTTTATCGGAGACTCTTTTGGCTTAATAACTAATTCTCGATTACATAGAAAAAAAAAAAAAGTATAAACGTTACAAGAATGGAAGTAAAGCTGGGACACATTCCATGGTACAGATAATATTCCGTTTCATATTGGACCTGAAATAACGAACGATAATGTATATCCTATAGTCAGTTAACATGATTCGTTCAACGATAATATTACAGAATGGTAATTGTATCAGTTCCTTTCAAATCTTAACTATAAGTTATGTTTTCTCGAAATCTCTTGACACTTTTTGCTACTTTACTTCGATTCTAAATTATCATCTAAACTAGATGCATTGGAACTGCAGTGGATGGATGCGTGAGATAAACTATAAATAAAATAATGAAGCAGTTTTTTTTTTGTTTTTTTTTTTGTTTTTTAAATTAATTAATAATTCATTCAATAGTCTTTTTAGTTTGATTAAAGTACAGCCTGTGACCAGTTATAATAGTAACAATTTGAAACAAAAGTAAAACTTTTAATTTTACTTATATTTAAAGGACTTTCCCTTATGTACAGAATTCAATATGGCAAATTGACAAGTACTTTAAATATTTCTAACAATAAATTTTCATATCCTCAATACACATTGGAATTTGCGGTATCAAAGTGAATGAAAAGAAATGAACTTTATTCAATCTTAAATCTCTAACAAAATTAGTATACTATGCTTAAGACTTTCCTCTTATTGTTCCATAGTAAATAATAATTAATTGATGAGTAATTTTAATACAAAGCCTGATATGATTAATTTAAGCAGAATTAAATCTAGCTGATTTAATTACCGAAACTATAACTTTATTCACAACGTACTGACAGAACAATGGCGATGATCCTCAGACATGACACAATCTCTCGATCATTTGATCGATATGTTTATTTAATTATCATATTCATTACTTATTGCATAATATATTGATTACATTATTAAATAACACAAGATAATATGCATTGCTATTTAACACTGATTTCAAAAATAAATCTTCAAAGTATGAACCAAAGGTATAAGTATACATGTATGAAAGCTTGATCACCATTGGTGCCATATTGAGTTTCTCCATATCCTGGATGGGACACTTAATCGTGTCTTCCCATGCCTCTATCTAATTATCAGAATACAGCTGTTACGTTTACAGAAACACTAAATCTAACTAGAAATAGACCTTGACGATTTTTTAACGCTCTATCTAAGATGCTTAGTTTCTCCCAATTCTCAGATAAATAAATATCAGAGTCAAAGACGCCCGTAGCAACAAAAAATTTTTTGGACGTTGTATTATAATTCTCTGTTACTTAGTTACTTATAGAATAACATTACTAACGATTTGAATCGAGAAGATTGTAAAAATAATGTGCCGTTTTACACATGCGCTAATCTATAGTCAATCTGTTTATTACAAATCGTCTGCATTTGTCGATTCGCCGTAGTCTAAGTATTCGAATTGACGAAAATAGAAGTTAGAATGTTACCTGATAAAGGGATTATTCAAGAGGGTCAGTTAATATCGTGGTTGATTAGCGTTAGCCATCTGTGCACGGACAGCAGTCGCAGCTACGTTACCAGCCGCGCTTTGCACGTGTTCATTTCGCAAGAAATTAGAAGTAAATTCTTGTTGTGCTTTCGCCACGCTTGCACCTGTGCTTCGATATATGCGATGGATCTGTAAACAATTTAATAGAAACGTTATTTTATTTCATTATTCGTACAATTAGAAATAACGGAAAAAAAATTACAAGCAAGTGTTCAATGTTCGAACCTTGGATAACAAGAGTAAGTCGCCACATGCTGCCACTGCATATCCAATGGCAATGAAAAGCAACAGAATACCAACAAACACTCCTGTCCCTGTACCGTCGAATGCAGATATGGCTGTTATTAGTCCGCTGAAATAAACAAATGAACCTTGTTATACATAATACTGGGTGATTAATGCTTTGTTATGGTTTTTCCGAAGAGATAAATAAGGGAAACTACCATGTGCCTAGTCCAGATATTCCAACGGCTTGAATCATCATCACGATAGATTGGAAAAAGAATACGAAGAAGAATACCATGAAATTGAAGGAACTGTCGCTCCTGGAAATTAGAGAATGTGGATTAGTCTTTATGAATACATGATTATCCACCTATAACTATGATAAAAGACAGTAAATTAAGTGATAATTATTTCAAGAAGTTGATTTGTTTTACTGAAAGATAATTACTTCCTGTTTATTATACAAATAGCTAAACAATTATCGAATACCTGAAAGCCTTGTACGCCGGCCTGTACCAACAGAGAAATGAGAAGGGGGTGAAAAGGAGGAGATAAAGAAGCCCGAGGCCGAATGTACTGAAACCTTTGCCCTGTAGTACCAAGGCAAATCCACCGACCACATTCATCAACATCACACCACCGTGAACTATAACATGATAATATTTATGGTGAGAATTGATTGAACTGTGGATTTATCAGAATTAATACCCAGTTGTACATGAGTATACGAAGCTAGTTGAATTTATCTTTGTGAAGGAGTTTTAGAATCTTTGAAAATTATTACAAGATATTTTAGATTAGATGCTAAATCAGCTTCTTATCTTTATTATCCATATTATCAATCATCATTTTATAATATGTGTGCAAATGTTGATGAAATTGATACGCACACATCCAAAGATAGTAAAGTTGTCTAACAATCTTTTGGAAGTCAGAAGGGATGTCGACGTCTATATCCTGATAAACACAGGGCTGGAAACAGCACTTTTCTGGCAATGGTGGCCAATTGTTTCTCCTTGCTGTAACAGGCGACAAAATTCTTTAGATAAACATCTTCCCAATGAACTAAAGACTCGCCATAACAATTGTCAAGTTAGTTTGTTCAAATATCCTCGAATGGAATGAAATTCTGTGATTAGTATCCAACAAAGCTGACCATAGTAAGGTGTATTTCTCATTTCCTCGTCCCTCCTGGCTTTCCATTCTTCTTCTTGTCGACGCTGAAAACACAACATCAGTAAATACCTAATCCAAAAATGTGAAGAGAACACAAGACTATAAAAATAAACCAATAATGTTTACATTATCAAAAATCAATCCCAACATTTTATAAACTTACATCCGCCGAAGGAGGCGAAGTGATCGGTGGTGTCGGGGTAACTGTTTGCTGTGCATTACGGGCGTAATTGGGTGGCGGAACCTCTTGATTTGTAGGCTGAAGCGTTGCAGGTTGTTGAGTGGCTCCGACACCGCCATAAACTGGTGGATTCGAAGCTACTCTGGCCTGATTTGGTGCTTGTGATCCTTGATCTGCGAAAGGATTATAATCCTCGATACCTCTGCTGGCCGGAGTTGAGCTCGCAGCTTGTCTAACAGCAGGATCCTATCGGCGAGAATGAGCCTAAATTATACTACCAATTTTTTTTTTTTATAGTTTGTTTGGAAAATTGGAATTTTGCTATTCATAGTGAAAGATGTAATTAGGTATTATTATTTTTATTATTTTTTTTTTCCTTAGTCTCATTGACGAAGTATAACGGGGGTACGGGGCAAAGGGATCATTGATGTTGATGATTTTTTTTCATCGTATCGATACACGTCAGTTGGATTATTTGGATGATTCATGGGACAGGTGTTTCAACAATTTTTGACAACTAAAGACATCGCAGAGCCCGTCTGGGTGTCACGTATTAGTTTTTACGAAATAAGAATACTTGCCGAAAATGGGTCGTTCAGGGCTGGTTCCCCGAAGGGATTTTCGTCAAAGCCAGACATCGCTTGGGGGTAAATTAGTCGTGATATTTAACGTCAGGAGAAGCGTGTAGATCACACTTTTATCGAATAATACTTGTATAATCTTATCTTAAAAACTGTGGCCCATCGTTGACGTACCCCTAGGGTCTTCTACGTGTTTTTAATAAATTGTCTAAAGTGACGTAACGGGAATGAAATGGTTCCTAAATAAATCAACGCAGCCATAACGTGGTAGAGGCTAATATATCGGCCAGATTAGACTTTTTGACGCTAAAATTAATCTTTCATATCAATGAGCGATATCTTTATTTCAAAAGTCACGTATTTTTTCCATTTTTCAGCTATTATCAAATTGAAGAAAGTGACTCCAGCCATTTCCCAACCCGTTTCACGTGCTCCAATATAGGGCCAATCACAGGTCCCTTAAAACGCGCGAGAATTGACTTTACGAAAGTACATGATGTCGTCTTATTGCGCACGCAGAATCGTCTCGTACAAGTTTCGTGCGTAAAACCGGCGTGGCGAGTCTTCGTTCCCAAAGAAATGCCGGCTTGCGTATTTACCAGTTGTATTTATCAACGTCTTATGAGAATACAGAAGATCTGTTGAACGTAAATGGAACTTGGTGAGATTATAACAACAGTTGACCACACAGGTAAAGATTTATTCAATAATTATAATACAAGCTTAAAATGCGAGCGATTAACCGCTCAAATATTTATCATACCATTTCGTTATTTTCGCGATGCCGAAGGCCAAGACTAACAATATAAAAAAAAAAAAAAATAAATATGAGAAACGGACAGAGGTCGACGCGATTCTCAAATTTATACAATATCCTCTTTGTTAGATACCTGCGATATATATTTATGCCGCAAATGTAGTACAAGGCGTATAGGTTAAGTACTGGATTATTTTACTTCGTAAAATATAAGTTATCCGAGGTTGCAACGGATTGATTTCAAGTCAATTCTGAGAGAACTGTATCTTCATTACTTTACCATTATGCTCATTAAGCTGAAATCTTTCTCCATGTATTTTCACAGCTAAATTTCCGCTGATATAATCACTCTAATAATGACCAATTAAAGAGATTATATCATCCATGTAATCATATTTGAATAAACAGTTTCAACCTTGCAGACTTTTATTTTCTTATAATTACTGTTCCAATAGCACCGATAAAGTGTGCGATGAATATATGTAGAGAAAGAAAAAAAAAACTATTACATTCTTGGCACACTTAACTAATCAGAAAAAAAAAAAGATAACACATACCCTCACATCAAGTATTCGTTAAGTTATGTAGATGTCGATTAGTCATAACTTGTACAATAATACATGCAACTCCGAAAACATTGTTTAACATATAAACAAAAAGTTATATCAGTCTTTTAAGATCGCTCGATCAAATTAACTGAATACATGATATTTACTTATTTATTTATTTATTTATAACGAAGAAATTATTCATAATATTTTGTCTGTTGCAGATTTTTTGTTCAAAGATTGATAAAAAAGATGTCGGAAAATAAAGATAACGTTAGTCCGGTAACAGATTCGCAAGAGACTTTCTATGACAAGAGTGAGAATATGAACAATAGTCAAATGTTGAACGAGAGTCAAGATTTTGCTCTAATTGTTGGCGATGATTCGGATGAAAGTGTGAAAAACCAGGTCCAAGCCCTTCCAAACTTTGGGGATATTGAAAGTGAGAAAAATCCCGTTGAAAAGAATGTTATCGAAGCTGAGACACAGGGTGGTAACGAGGAACTAATCACTTGTGGCATAGGAATTGAAACGCAACATTATTCGAGCCAAATTGATGAAACCAAAAAAGAGGAACTTGCTGAGAATTTGAATATGGAAGGTGACCTGGACGACGGTATATCTAAAGAGAAAAGAGGAAGTGACGAGGAAGAAATAATCCAAGGAACTCCTCCCGAAGTTTCTTCTCCGTCTAGAAAATTGCTTTCTGGTAAACGAAAGGGGGACGCAATCGATGAACCTGCAGCAAAAATACAAAGGACTTTGTCGCAAAGAGATGCCTTGAAATTAGAAAAAGGAAACTTGGCATCTACGATCGGAAAAGCGTGTACAGATTACAAATTAATTTTAAGCAATGTACCTGTTGAGCTGAAAGAAACTCAATCTAATATACTCTGCGAAAATACCGAAAATTTTGATAAGAATGAAGAATTTGATACTTGTGCTACCCAAAGCCATCCCCCGAATGTTATTATCGCCGAAACACAAGATTCGGAAGACTCTGAACCAATTCTTTTCGAGAATACATCTGAGAACGAAGATGAAGGCGTTAGAAATAAGCCGCAAGAATCTAGAGATGAGGAGAAAACTGCTTTAGATCAACCGGATTCCGGGTCAGACTTGGCTGAGAATAAACCCAAGGATAACGAGAGCGAAGCTCTACAGGTGAGCAAAGAAGCTGAATCCACATCTGGAAACACATCGGAAGTTGCATCAAATGGAAAAGCTGATGAGAATATTGCCGAGGATGGGGAAACTGCCGAGCCGATGGATGTTACAGAAACAGAGAAGGCTGAAAAAAAAATTTCCAACGAATCGAACAAAGGTCCTGCAGCAGATAAGGAATTCTTGAATGCGACTCTGCCAACTAGTGATAGCGCCTCAAATTCTGATTCCAATTGCGAGGGAGGATCTAACAGCTCAAACAAGTCGCGCAAAAGCATCGAAGTAATATATGACAGGAAATCGACAAGCCAAAAGAAGAGGCCGGATTTGGTGAAAATTGACGAAGAAGGAGAGGAGATTGTTTTAGACTCTTCAAACGAGGGGGGAGATAAAATTGTTTTAGACTCTTCGAACGACGATATTCAACTACGATTTTCCACTGGTTCAGCAAACAATAGTCCCCAGAACACAACTGTGTATAAAAGCTGTATAGATAGCAAAAGCAACAGCGAATCAAGCTACAAATCTGCTGCATGGAGCAGCGATCAGAGTAAACTTAAGGACATTGTTGATACATCGGATCATCAATTGACAAACGGAGACGAGGAAAGGACCATTAGCGGCAGTACTAAGACCGTCAGCTCCGGATCTGATCAGCTTGTTGACGATCTCATAGCAGATAAAATGAAAGCAGGGCACTCTAAATCTGCTGAAAATCATTCCAACATAGAAGAGAGGTTCAATTTCAGTTCCAAACTAAGCGACACTATGGACTTGGCAAATTTAGTTAGCGATAGTGATGGGGATAGTCTCCTGGTTAACGAAAATACGCAAAATAAGTCTCAAGACAAAGCTAATATCTCTTCTAACATATCTACAGATATGAAAACGACTGTTCATGAAACGTCGTTTCAATTCCACATAGAATTCAAGTTTTTGTCACATGTCGACGATAATACCAAAGAAATAGTATACAAAGAAATAACGGATGTAAAATGCGAGCCGGTCAATGAACCTTCGAGGGCTCGAAGAAATAGCGACAGCTCTGGATGTGTGGCAGATATTTCTGGAAATGCCAACAAGGACACCTCGCCAGGATCAGTTATTAGCAATCCTCCGTTCCAACTACTTCAATCTAGGTTTTCTATCGCGTCAACTATGAGCTCGTCCAGCTCTGCGTCCAGCGCTGCATCTTTGGCTGTTAGATTATTGAAGGATGCTCATTTCCCACTGCCAATAGGCCGTGCTAAACATGCGAGGAGGTCAGCCATCGGCACAGTTATAGAGGAGAAACTTAACGTCAGCGATAATATTGAGAAATTGACGCATGGATGGAAGAACACTCATTTAATTACAGACTCCGTTTTACAGACTGCTAATATGGTGATCAACTCACGAGAAATATTCCACCATGATACCGAGTCTGGTAAAAGTGAGGAGAACATATTGTCCTCTACTCCAGAACCCGAGTCAACTGAGGACAAGGTCTTATCCTCAACCCCGGTCCAAGACGAGAGAGTAACTTCTCAATTGGCAACACCGAAGAGTACAAAGACTAAAAAACCACTGAAAAGAAGTCGTACAAAAAGTAATAGCACCACCAGGAGCAACGGGATAAGGAAAGCTTCTCCAGAAGTTATAACTACCAGTCAAGAAGACAGAGTTCAGACTGCTAAGAAGAAACGCGAGAATGTTGATACCGGGCTTTCTGATAAATCGACTAAAATGCCAAGCTTTTCTACACCAAGCAAACCCAGGCCTGAGACTCCGAGATTGGAAGCTTTAAGGAGTTTAACACCACAGAATTTACCAAACGACGAATTAGTCGGTAAAATGGTCTTCGCAAGATGGTCGGACAAAAATTATTACCCGGGAGAAGTGACGGAGAAAGTAAAGGAGAAATTTAAAGTACAGTTTTACGACGGTAAAAGTAAATTGTTGATAGAAGAATTTGTAATACCTATCCCTGAATTATTGAGGAAAGGTTTATCCGTTTATGCTACTACCAATGAAAGTGATTATGCATCTATCGGAATAATTGAACAATCTGAAAATGTTAACAACGTGATATATTACACCGTCGAAATGGACAATGGAAAGAGAGTCAAAGTCCAAACCAAAGATATATTCTTGATGCCTGGCCAGGCGGGGATTCTGAAAGAGGAAGTGGACCTGGAGTCTAAGAGTCTGCCGAGAACTCCGCAGCACTTGGGCAGAGTTAGTTTGGATAATTTGGTAGATGGGAAGAGAAGACCGCCTGTTACTCCGACACACGTAACTCCAAAATCGAGAAAAGGAATTTCACCCCGAGTTTTCAGAGGCACTGACTCTCTGCCCGCATCCGGATCCGGCGTTTCTAAAATAAAGAGAAAACAACAAGAAATATCGAGCTCGGAGAGCGACACCAAAACAAGCGATTCAAATGTTTCCTCGATAGAAGATGTGGACGGTGTTCAACCTGAACTTGCCACAATCCCAGCTGCAGAGATTTCAAAGGGACCGCCAAGTCGTATGAAAGGCAGAGGACGCAGCAAATCTAAGCAAACACCAGAGGATATAAAACTTGGACCTATACCACCCGCGTCTTCAAAGATCTTCCAGAATATGTCTTTCATTTTAACTTCTACTTCATCAGACATCATCTCTCATCATAAAACCGACGATTCTTGCTCGGAAGCTGGGACAGAAAATGAAGAGCAATGGCTGAGAATACCATTCATTAAAGAGAGGGTAAAAGCACAGTTGATCAACGGCGGAGGAACGGTTTATGATTCTTTCAAATTAATACCAAAAAATGAGTACAAAAATACTAAACTTATCACCAACGCACCGAATCTAACAGCCAAGAGTATACAATGCTTATCAGTCGGGATTCCTGTTTATAATCACGAATGGGTCATTCAAAGCTGCAGAGAAGTAATTCTATTTCAATATTCAACTTAGCACATTATGCCGGGAGTTAATTCTCGATAAATAAGACAATAGAATTAATATACTAGCTAGTTGTACAAAATGATTTTCAATTAATTAGGAATGAAATTCTCTTTCATAGAACAAAGCTCTGAGTCCTAGTAGATATGAACTACCGGCTGGATGGAGTCTGGAGAAAAAAGATTACATCGAATCCTATGACCGAATTAATAACCAACCCTTCAATGGCATGATAATAGGAATGCCAATGGTAGATGATAGGAATGCGGCCAATCGCTCGATCAACTTCTGGCGTCGTATATGTGAGAATGCTGGTGCCGGAGTTCAAATGATAGATGGACCAGGTAGCTCAATTTTCTCCTCATCATTTTATTCGCAATAATTATTCCGTTTAAATTATAAAATCACCTAATACTGAAGTGAAAACAACATATGAGAGTATCAAAGTTAGAAATTACTTCTCTTTTCTAGAAACCGACTTCTCTCAGGCTACAGTGATACTAACAGACAACAGATGCCCATCTTGGCTTGTTGAGAAGGCTGACGATTTGCAAATTCATTTGGTATCGACGGTTTGGATTGCGCAGTGTATAATCGCCGGCAGATCACTTGGCCCTGATTCCCATCCACAGTACAAGCACACCTTCATTCAATCCTGAATGAAAGGCTTTGGATAAATGAAATTCATTTTGTGCCAATACTGATTCCTTTTTTTTTTTATTTCTTTTTTTTCTACAGTAACCATGGAGGCTTTAATATGCAAAGTGACCAACTTGGACTTTACATGTTACATACAACCTATATCTTAGTTTATCACCTTTATTACTGATTTCTTAATTTCGAAGCTAAGAAAAATTTCATTAATTGTAAGGGTTCAGATTTATTATTGAGGTAAATTATGTCAACGTTATATACAGGCCATGTATTTGTGCTTTTATTATTCATTTAATTATTAGAATTGAATGAAAGAAGTCAGCTGAACTTACTATATAGCAAAGGCTTTATATCGTTGGATAATTTACAGAAATTATTACAACGTTACTTGACTAATCTACAATTATTTTAATGTAATTATCTAGTTAAGACCTGATAACCAACGTTTTATATTGATATTGTTTAATAATCTTTATATTGAAGTTAATTTTATTTCTTTTTGGCGCATTGAAAGGAGAGACGAATGTCTGTTTGTAACTTTTGATTAACAAGTTCAATCATAAAACTCTACAGTAATATCAAACTTGGACGAAATAAGTAGGTAATACTAATTTTTTAATGATAGAATTTAATCGAAATTTGTAGGTGGACTTAGACCAAGGGGGAGAATTTCAGCCAACAAATTTTTTTCTTTTTTTAGGACATTATGAATAATAGAAATGTTAAGAATACGACCTGATTTTTAAGGTACAAGAAAAAGCTACCTTCGTGTACAACATTTTTCAATAGGATATACATAATTATATGTTTTTGGTGGATATTTTGATTGTCAAAAAGTTTTCCGTTAAAATCAATCTATACCATCGGTTATATTGTTTTATTTTTTATTCAGCAAAATACAGGTGTCTTATGTACAATTTTTCTGTCATGGAAATATATTGACATATTTTGGCAATTATCCAAGTCTTCATTGACCCTTATCTTTTGCTAAATTATCGTTACAATACAATTTTCATCAAGTCAATTATATTATAATTAATATAAAAAATTGTCGTTCACAAATTTATTCGAATCTTGAACAATAGTTTCGTTATTTTTCTTACAAAAATTCATAAGTTTTTACAACGACAAATCAGTTTTGTATATAAAAAAATATTGAAATAAACTTTTATTACGAAAAATTTCTATACTTCTCGCAGCTTTTCAAATGGTACATAACTGATAGTCTAGGAATAGTTGGAAAATAATATATAAAAAAGACTGCAACGGAAAATGATAAAGTTAAAAATATAACTAATCTTTAACAATTTGATTTATTCTATGTACAACGCCGAGCCCTGTACTATCTTCATTTTCATCCGAATACAGTGTAGCGTTCTTTTTAGTTCAATATTCAACAAAGCTGATTTCAATTTATTCTAATCATTATACCAGTCTAAAAACAAAAGAGAAAATGACATGACTATGAGAAAGAATAAAATCCAAACTCTCAAGCCAGCGTTTCTTTGAATGGCTTGACGGATTTGTTCATTAGCTTCTTTCACGTTTTCTGTAGAACCAACTACCGTAGTCATTAATCTATCCAGATTTCTATCTTGGTCTAAGACTTTCTCTGTGAATATTTGCTGCAGTTCAGCAATGTGGACGACCTTGCTCTCGACTTGTTTCACCTCTTCTGTTAGAGTGTTGAGCTCATTGAAAAGCTGGGCATTTTCAGATTGAAACATCTGTACGTCTTCGGCGGACAGTTCTTCCTCGTCAGCTAACAAATTAACATCTCCATTGATCTCCTGGATTTTCATGGGACTAGAGTCGCTGGAACTTGTCAAATCCCTGTCCTCCTGTACCTCAGGAACGTTTAGCATTGATTTAGAAGTCTTTGACTTGTTTGTGTCTAGTTCTAGTTTAGAAATCTTTCTCATTTCCATGGCTCTTTTAACTCTTATTGCCTTTTGCTCTGAATAAATTTTGCAAACACTTCTCAAGTAATCTTCTATTAGGAGTAAAACTATCTCTTTATGTTCCAGGTCCTGGCGAAATCCGTCAAACCCTGATAACTCTCGTTCAAGATCTTTAATGAGGTGCGAACAAGTGGTCATTATTTTCTGGGCTCCGTAATCTATCTGGTCTCTTTCAGCTTCGCTCATTTTTGGTTGGCTTGCTAAATGGTTGGCGAAATTTAGATATGCTTTTCTATTTTCTAATAAGAAATCTCGCAGTTTCGTTATCTGGGTAACGACGTCTCTTGCTTTACTGAAAAACGGCGACAACCTTTGCACACTCTTTAGCGGTGACTTCAAGTCGTTCGGTATGCCGAGAGCTTTATTACGAAGTCTTACCGTCTTGACACAAGCTTTAAACAACGCGCTGATATCCATTTTTAATGTTTCTTCTACTGTTGATATAGAATTCAAACAAGCCTCTGTGATCCTTGTTTACGTCGGGATTAGAATTTCGGGGTAAACGTGTTGTTTGATTTACAAAATTGACCATAACCTGAAAGCGATGTGTCACCTACGTCGATCGGCGGCCATCTTTGATTCTCTATACACTGACAGCGGAGTATTTAGTTCATTGATAAATCGGGTCGGATGAACCCAAGAAGTAATTTTCTCTGCATTTAGTGAATACGGAATTAAAGGGTAAGATATTGTCGTTGATATTACCGGTTAACTCAGATCATACTTTTTCTGAAAATACTACGGAATACGCATTGCGGTGGACGTGGCGCAAACGCACTCTTAACCCACGTGTTCCAGGATGGTGTAGATCGAAATTGTTGGTATTTAGATTTTTCAAGTAACTGGTGAAACGAATTGCCGATTTTTATTCACAAAATACAGGAAATAATCCTATCAAATGACTGAAAAATAACAGCATAACAAACCAACAAACAGTTTGATAAATATAATAATTATCTGATCATATCGTACGGGCGTTTTAATACGCACGATAAAAAAAGAACACATTGCAGCATTTAGCAGCCGAGCAGTGTAGAAACATGGCACGTCAGCAGCAGGCCGACGTCGACGAGTTATTCGATGTTAAAAATCATTTTTACATCGGTAATTATCAACAATGTATCAACGAAGCCCAAAAAGTAAAGGTGAGGATATTTATACGCATTATTTGCATAGAATTTAGAAACAATCTTTTATTCCGTATGTTTCATTATCGAACTGTCAATTTCCGGCTATAATTGTCAAGATGCACTCACATTGTTCAAACAATTCGACAATTGTTTATTTATTATACATCATCCTTACATATGATAAATATCTTATTCTTTCGAATTGTCTGGCCAGTACCTCAATATCAAACTGTACATTCCCAACCCAAATGACTCTTCGAAATTTATGGCACCAGATTACCCGCCTTAGAGAATAAAATGCAACCCCTTGAAGCTGAATAATTACGGTCGTGGCTCCATTAATCTACCCTGCTATTAATTAATACGCTATTTGTTGCATATTATTTGTTTAAGAGTTGTGAAATTCTGATATGAAAAATCTAACCTAACCTAACCTAACTTCTTTCGTGTTATTTTCACCATATTTTTCCACATTACGTTTGATGAATATAAAATAGCTATAAACTCTAAATGGTTTTTCTTCAATTTTTCTCTTTTAATTTAGCCGTCTACTCCGGAAATAGCTTTGGAGCGAGACGTCTTTTTGTACCGAGTGTATATAGCGCAGCGTAAATTCCGAGTCGTATTAGATGAGATAAATAATTCATCGCCGTCAGATTTACAGCCTTTAAAAATGCTGGCTGAATATTTTGCCAATTCGAGCCGACGGGAGGCGATTATATCTGAACTTGATCAGTTGGCTAAAAATACTAATACTGATAATCACAACTTTATGATCGTCGCTGCGACTATTTATTATCATGAAAAGAACTTGGAATCTGCATTGAGAATACTTAGAAATGCGGATAATCTTGAATGCCTCGCTCTCACTCTACAAATTTACCTCAAAATGGATCGACTCGATTTAGCTAGAAAAGAACTTAAGGCTATGCAGGAAAAAGACGACGATGCTACTTTAACACAACTCGCTCAGGCCTGGCTCAATATCAGCAGTGGAGGCGATAAACTCCAAGATGCATATTACATATTCCAGGTAATGATAATAAAGAATAATTACCAGCCTTTGAAATAAGCACGATATGGAATCTTCTATTTATTTAATAAATATTCCTGGTTTCAGGAAATGATTGATAAACATTCGAGCACAAGTATGCTGTTGAATGGTCAAGCGACGTGCTTTATTGGTCAAGCTAAATACGAGGAGGCAGAATCAGCGCTACAAGAATCATTAGATAAGGACAGCAATAACCCAGACGCATTGATCAACATGATAGTTCTATCGCAGCATATGGGGAAGCCGCCAGAAGTTGTTAATCGTTATTTGAGTCAGTTGAAAGACTCGCATTTGGAACACCCCTTCGTTAAAGAATACCTGCAGAAGGAAATAGAGTTCCAGAGATTAAGAAAACAATATTCACCGTCTGCCTGAGTGTATCTATTGAGATACTGGCACTCGATTGGATAATGAATATATCATATTGCATAAATAATATGGAATAAGGAAATGAAATAACAAGAAAATAATAGAGTGTTGAATACTGGACAGCAGTGAGAATTGGGTGAAGACTTCCACATGTCTGATTAAAGAATGTCTATTACGAAATTGTGAATTTTTATCGGGTGACACTTGAAGCGGTAAATTATGATAGAACAAAAATTAAACAAAGTACCATTAGATGAGTATGAATTCAGGGTATGGATAGAAGAAAGTTATTTAACGATAAATTAAGATAATATACATAAGCGTTTCTAGAAAATAAACGTAGTTTTCACCACAAATCAGTGTCACCTAATACTTAGACTTAACGTTTTAAATGGGGAATGACTTTTAACTCTACATATTTCAGCTTGAATGCAATAATTTTTCTCGTTGACTCTTTTGTAGTTTTGCTGAACTTGTAAATGTTCATAGTTTATATAATTGCCAGACAATATCAACTCTATATAGTTTACATTGTGCAGAGTAACAGAATGGATTTCTTTGTCGAAAGTTTTTATTTGTCATCTCATCTTCAAATTATGAAAAATATGCTTTTTTCTTTAAACTTATGATTATTTAGTCATTTTTGAATAGCTTTATTAGCTGGACAAATGGTGAAAATGAAGTATTAATTATGGGTATGTGTATGTATAAAATCCAAAACTTCACTTCTGTCCAGGATTATTTAGACATACAATATTTTGGCTGATTAATTATTATAATGTTTACAATACAAAATTAACAATACTGCCGCAGATTTATGAATCAGTTATAGGATTTAAGATATAAGGGTAATATCCATCTCGCATGAATCGCGTTTTCTAACCATTCCCTTGAATAATAAACTGAAATATCAGATTTTCTAATTAGAGGTATCGCCATATACTATATTAATTCTATCGATGATTTATATCCTTCATTACTCATTTTGGTTTAATGAAAATTTTAACAAGAAGAACAGAATAATATAATATAATGAGTAGTGGGCAGAGATTCACTGTGCATTGTCCTTAACGTAAGAATAATACTGTAATAATTACGTTCAGAGTGGAAATAAATAAATTTATTTATTGCAGCATGGGAAATTCCATGATAATCAAAATAGAGAATGAAAATGATAGAAGTGAACATATTAATGTCTAATTCATACCATGATTCGACAATGCAATTTGAATCAATAGAATATTTCATTTAACGGTAAAAATAACTGGTACATAATATAATCGTCCACTATATAAGCTGACTAAGTATACTAGGTATGCATGTAGGTTTGAGACATGGGAAGGCTATTCAAAACTGTTATAACACTGATAAAGAAAAACTTTGTGGTATAATGTAAGTCTGCTTGATTGAGACAATACGAGATGATAGGAAAATACATATAATATATGATATAGACCAAGTTGGACTTTTTCGTATACGACTTATCTCCTTCTTCCTTACTCATATATAAGCACAGTTTTGATTATCGAGGACTAACTCAACATGAATCTTTTTAATATATAATAATAAAGCAATCCATCAAACTGCATTTCATGCAAAACTATTTACCTACTTTGGAAATGGGATATTGATACAAAAAGAATGTAGATTGGTTTATTTTGTTGAATTGTTGCATTTTATTTGATTACTAATATATTAACATAAATTATACAAGATAAGAGACTCATTTAAGAGAATCTAATTGGATTTGAATTCTTTCTAAATTATTATAGAGCTCTAAAAGGCCAGTTTTATCGGTTTCAATGGTCAACAATGATCTAGACTCCTTTTTTGAAGTATCAGTCAATCCAAGCTGAAGCATCACAGTCGGTCGCATATCTTTAGCGACTGCTGTAGACGAAGACTGGACATTCAGATTCCAATTAATCTCATCAACCTTTGACGAATATGAAAAATAAAATGAGAATTAGATCACTGAAAAATTCAAAAAGACTTGACACCTAGTAAGAAAATGAGTTCCATGTTGCGTATACAATTATAATACATTCATAAATCTATAAAAACAAGATTTGAGAGTTTTACCTGTACAGGAAAAATTGATTTTTGTCTAAGCTCATCCACTATGCCCTTGGCATAGGTAGTCCAAGTTTGTACAAGTACGGTGACTTTTTCGTCTTGAATATTGAATGTTTCTTTCATGTGAGATTCCATGAGAACAGGTTTTACAACATGATAAGCAGCTTGGGCATAAATTAGGGTTACAGTATCAAGAAGTAAGTTCAAATCTGTTTGATTCAAGTCCAGCGAAACAGATAATTTCTCTTCTTCGTCTGGGCTAAACGCATTGCCACCATAACCAGTCTGTAAACTTTGGCAAACTCGGGATACAAGAAGACGTAGTTTAACAGAATCAATTCGATTTATTATATCCAGGCCTTCTCTCAACCTATAATTTAGAGGCAGGGCAATT
Organism: Rhogogaster chlorosoma; assembly: GCA_944452935.1. Classification (NCBI taxonomy): domain Eukaryota; kingdom Metazoa; phylum Arthropoda; class Insecta; order Hymenoptera; family Tenthredinidae; genus Rhogogaster; species Rhogogaster chlorosoma. Next base: position 30,493,710 of record OX101797.1, read on the forward strand.
GAGGTTAGAAATTTGATTCACCAAAAAATTCTGCCTGAGTAATGAAAATTGGAGAAAAAAGAATAGAAGATTTTCACCGTGGTGTGACGGTGATCCAAGCCGTCATTATTCAAGTTTGGTATAACAAATTGACACACTAATTCAAGATTCGTTTGAACCTAAAAATTGTTAATTAGTCATATTTATATCCATTAAAGCCGTATGTCACTATGAGAATGACACCTGTCAAACGCGCATACTTGTCAAGATAATAAGCACAAAATCGGCTTCCGGGGTGCCAAATGACATTACCATCTCGCGGATGAATATGCGAACTACTTTTGCCGCTAACTTTTTTACGCCTCATCGTATACAGACCGCATTGATACAATGGCATGTGGGTTGCGTACAACAAAGCGTGCATATATACGCGAAAAAATAGTACGTCCATCTGTCCGCGAGATGGCGATACCATTTGGCACCCCGTTGCTAAGAGCACTGACCTAGAGTAAGAACACCTGTCGCGGAGTCATGCCACAGTGGCATAGGTGAATAAATTTCCATCAGGGTACAAACACTTCCTTCCAACAAGGATGCTGTTACAATTGCAACGGAGGAGCGCATATTGCACCCAGTCGTTCTCAGTTATATAAGTTAGTATATTATTGCAACACGAATATATGTATAGTTTATATAATGATAACTTGTATGCCTGCTGATTGCATGAAACAAATAAAGATACTCGATCATTTGCGCTGGTATATATTTATTGTTAATAAACAATTACAAAATGTATATAACTGTAACAGTGTATGGGTAAGATTGTAACTATGCTTGAGCAATAAATCCCAGATATACCAATAACCAAGTGCTTCATTATTATCCACATTTCCCTTTCTTCGACTTTTCATTTCATGCATAATTTGAAGTTAAAAAATTTTTAAGTCGAAACTTCTTCTGGTATCAGGAGAACATCTGGCCCGAGGAAGAATGCTGAAAATTTGAGTGTATAGATATAGGCATGCATACGTGTCTTCATACACGTCTCTATATGTTTAACAATTTATGCTAGCGTTTTCGGAGATTGAAGTATTTTAACTCGAAAAATTTCTGCTCCTGGTATCAGGAGAACATCTGACCCGAGGAGGTGTGCCGAAATAGACTATGTGTATTGATTCATTCATGCATACGTCTCTCTATACGTCTCTATACCTATAATTCATTAATACTAGCGTTTTAAGGAGTTAAAAGGATTTCAACTCGCAAAATTTCTGCTCCTGGTATCAGGAGAACATCTGACCCAAGGAGGTGTGCCGAAAAAGGATATGTGTATTGATTCATTCATGCATACTTCTCTCTATGCCTCTCTATACCTATACTTAATTATTACTAGCATTTTTCGGAGTTAGAAGGATTTTAACTCGCAAAATTTCTGCTCCTGGTATCAGGAGAACATCTGACCCAAGGAGGTGTGCCGAAAAAGGATATGTGTATTCATTCATTCATGCATACGTCTCTCTATACGTCTCTATACCTATCATTAGTTTATACTAGCGATTTTCGAAGTTAGAAGGATTCTAACTCGCAAAATTTCTGCTCCTGGTATCAGGAGAACATCTGACCCAAGGAGGTGTGCCGAAAAAGGATATGCCTCTTGATTCATTCATGCATACGTCTCTCTATACGTCTCTATACCTATAGTTAAGTAATACTAGCATTTTCCGGAGTTGGGAGGATTTTAACTCGCAAAATTTCTGCTCCTGGTATCAGGAGAACATCTGACCCAAGGAGGTGTGCCGAAATAGGATATGTGTATTGATTCATTCATGCATACGTCTCTCTATGCTTCTCTATACCTATCATTAGCTTATACTAGCGATTTTCGGAGCTAGAAGGATTTTAACTCGCAAAATTTCTGCTCCTGGTATCAGGAGAACATCTGACCCAAGGAGGTGTGCCGAAAAAGGATATGCCTCTTGATTCATTCATGCATACGTCTCTCTATACGTCTCTATACCTATAGTTAAGTAATACTAGCATTTTCCGGAGTTGGGAGGATTTTAACTCGCAAAATTTCTGCTCCTGGTATCAGGAGAACATCTGACCCAAGGAGGTGTGCCGAAATAGGATATGTGTATTGATTCATTCATGCATACGTCTCTCTATGCTTCTCTATACCTATCATTAGCTTATACTAGCGATTTTCGGAGCTAGAAGGATTTTAACTCGCAAAATTTCTGCTCCTGGTATCAGGAGAACATCTGGCCCGAGGAGGTGTGCTGAAATAGGCTATGTGTATTGATTCATTCATGCATACGTCTCTCTATGCCTGGCTATACCTATACTTAATCATTACTAGCAGTTTTCGGAGTTAGGAGGATTTTAACTCGCAAAATTTCTGCTTCTGGTATCAGGAGAATATCTGACCCGAGGAGGTGTGCTGAAAATTTGGTTGTATAGATATAGGCATGCATACGTGTCTGCATACACGTCTCTATACGTTTATCCATTAAAACTAGCGATTTTCGGAGTTAGAAGGATCTTGACGAGGAAAATTTCTGCTCCTGGTATTAGAAGAGCATCTGATTCGAGGAGGTGTGCTGCAAATTTTGGTGTATAGATATAGGCATGCATACGTTGCTTGATGCACGTCGCTATAATTATGTTTATCTATACTAGCGATTTTGAGTATTAAAATAATTTCAATTCGAAAAATACGTGCTCTCGGTACCAGGCGAACATCTAAGCCGAGAAAGCGTGCTGAAATTTTTGTCGGTAAAACGCAATAGTATATGCTAGATGCAAGCAGGCATTCACCTTGAGATTCATTCCGACGTGGATTCATGAACGTTGTTACATACTCACTTCAGTTAGAGTTTCTGCAGTTAAGGTATCAGGAAAATATTCGAATCGGAGGCGGTGTAGCAGATTTCTAGTTATAGCTGAAATTCTAATTCTTTACTGTTCTTAAAATCAAGAACTTACGGAAGGGGAAAGTGAATATTTACGAGACAACTAATTATTCACATATTTGGAACTTTCATTTATTACAGAATCTATACAATATTACTAATTGTTAGAGTTACGTATAAATTGTAATTGTAGAAAAACAAATCATTCTTATTTATTGAATGCACCATCAATCTTGCGATAAAATCTCTGTATTCGTAGTATTTCTATGGAGATGCCTGTAAGAGTCGTATCTCGCTTACACAGCTCTTATATGAACCCTTCGACGCCGCAAGGGTCACTGACTCCGGAACAGGTGCAGCTCTTATGCGCGGTCATTGCTCTTTCCAATGATGAGACGAATGCTATTGCCATCACACTGACGAATCTATGAACTACTATCACCGCTCAACCGCTAACACCGATGCATTTTATTCCATGCATCCGTGGCATATGGGTTCAATTCGGATCCGATAGCCAATTGAAGGACAAAAATAAGATTACATGCATCCCGAATACCATTTCGTTAATGCGGTTTGTACAGAATAAAGTTTACAGGTGTTTGCTGCGAAAATATTTCTATACTATTTCTAAAAAGATTTCTAACTTACTAACAATTGTATTGACGCATGCGATTTTCATGATTTTTACTTTTTGATAGTGGCAGAAAAGTAGAAATAATGAAGCAATTGATTATTTATGTATCTGGTTCATCATTAACATTTCTTGCTGACGCATCGATAAAATTAATATTACCTGTGTAGTCGGCATACATACAAGTTGTATTTTTTAACCTAACCTACAAATAGTGGTAAACTGGAAACTTATATTTTTATTGTTATAAATTCCCTAATCATTTTAACACACCATTATTCACGCCAATCGCGGCTCGCTAATAAACGGAAATCACGATAATGATCAAACTTTGATAAGATTCAGCGCTTATTTAATCAAGAATGTAAATGCGTAAGATTCTATTTTTACGTGTATGGCGTATGCATTTATTTTCTTGTCTACTGTCATAGGAACAAAGCCCGAGACGCAATATTGTCTCTTTAACTGGACGAAATCGCAGGAGAAAGATATAATCAAAACAAATAAAGCCTCGTCTACGTCAAAGGTAAAAATACCAATCGCCTGTTTTCTCCCAAGTAACCCACAAATCATTATCTAAGTAGAAAAAAATATACTTATATTACGATTTTATTTTTCAGTCTTTAGACAATGAAGTCAAATTATTTACAAAGTTTTGAAAACATCTTTCCCTCTTCTCGTTGGCAAATTCTATAAAGAATATATTCCCTTTTACTCTATTCTCTTTATTATTTTACTTGAACTGTTGATCTACTCTGTTCATGTTTTCTATAAAGCATGTTTCTGTTCTAAGCATGTTTCTGTGTTAAGCATGCATTTGTTTACTATTTCATCATCTCCAGCTCGCTTCTTCTTCCTCAGTTTCTCCACTGAAATCTTTATGTCCCTTTCCTATATAATATTCGAAATATAAAAAGTAAGATACGTAATGTGGACTTCTTCGAATATTGCAAATTCCCTATTTTAGAACTACATCATCAACGATTATGAATTAACTAACTAAATGATTTAACTAAACCATATGCATAACTGTGTCTATTCATGAACCTCAGATGGAACCCGAAAGAACCAGGGAGCCGAAGAGAGTTATCCACTGTTCAGATGGAACCATAGAAGAATATTCATCTGAGGATGAACCAGATTCTCCAAAAACTCAGCCTGAATTGCCAGTCGTGGATCCCGTAAGCCCATTTTATACATAATAGATGTTGATCATAGAGCAAAATGAAATAGACGTGTAACAGATAAGATTTAGATTTGAAATGATTAAGAAAACATGTGGGCATTATATCATGTATAGCTTTAAACAAAATACTAAAATTTATGTATTTTTTAGAAGCACAGATTATATGATTGCATCATCTTTTCTTTTTTCTACACTTGAATTATATATAAAAAAAAAAAAGAAATGAATGTTCGTAGATCAAGCATTGCTCTGTACAGTAAAACACCTAGATGTCATTCGCTATCAACTGCCTACTCTTTAAATGAAGTCTTTTATTTCTTTATTAAATTGAAAATCTTCGGAATCATTAGTTCAACACAGTCTTGGTTCGACATTTATCTTTCAAACTCGGAAATAAGAATCTAAATAATGAGAATGTACAGTTTAAATATTTGTATTTAGGTAATTACTTATGTCATATTTTTCCTACATTTCTTTATTGTTCAGAAAACGATGACCTGGTTTCCTTGGATGTGGTACCAAACGACATGGGTGGGTAGTAAAACGTTGGGTGCTTGTGATTACGTTGGTGAAACCCTGGCAAACTTCTTCGGCATAACAAGTTCGAAATTTCAATTTGAAATCAACGAATACCATAGAATGAAAGCCAGAGAGGCTGAAGAGCAAAAGAAAGAAGATTTAGAGATGGGTGGCTGGACGGAAAGGAATCGCGATAATCTTGTCACACAAAGTACTTCATCACCTGAACAGGTAGAAAATACTGAGAGATATTGATTTCTATACAAAAAAAAAAAAAACTTGAAGATCTTAAATTATCCTATAAACGTTCAGAATGTAATAACGAAATTTTACATCGCCATTTCCTTTCAACAGAAATTTAATATACTCACAAATTCTTACTTCCAATTTTATACTATTGCCGATTTTTATCAACGCACAGTTTATTGTACCAGAGAAAGAGCCTATGTTAGCTTTACCAATAGGCAGATTTTGCATTAGCTAATCAAAATTTTGTTCGGCACGATGTGTTAGAATATTTAGAAAGATGCATTCTATCGCGATCAAAGTATGAATGTACAAAGGATTTGAACTGATGCTGCTGCTAGATTTGACTTTGTCTGAAAAGCAACTATATTATTATGTAGCTTAAAGATTTGGAGATATGAATATAATATTAATATTCCTTTGTACACTAATTTTATATATAGAATTAAGGTCATTCATCTGTGATGCCTTTTGATTCCGGATTCGAAAAATCAAATTTATCATGAAATGATACAGTTTTTGTACCTTAAACCATTCATAGCTACTTCCTGTTAATCTAACCAGCAATTGAAGTATTTTGAGAACCGTCCAAGATTTCCAAGAACTCATACTTGATACCGTTAACTAAAATTCTTTGGAAACACAATCTGTTGGTAGATGAAGTAGACTTTCGTCTTTATTTTTAAGTAATATTATTTATTGTATACTATATTATTTAAATAGTAAAAATAGAAGATGTTCTCTTTGTGCAATCTGTTTCCATTTAACGATTCTCGATTAACAATACATTTATAAACTTATTATTGATTGGTATTTATTTTTATTGCAATCGAATTCATTGCTTCAATTTAGTTTCAATTCGAAACCATTATTTTCGTATGAAATCCCCTAATATCCAAAGTTTTCTTCTCCGATTTTACAATATATATCGCGTTATGCATGATCATGATTGTTATTTAAATAGTTACCAATACCTAAATGACTTTTGTCATGCCTTTCGAAGGTGCCTTAATCAAAAATGATTATATGAATAATATGAATAAGTATATTTTCAGTCTGGCATAATATAACGAACGATCAATAATTAAAAATCATAACATGCCTATAGCTTACAATCAACTTAATATTAATGAAAATAATATTCAATGAAAACAATTACACGCTGTAGCATCTACTTGTTAATCTACTTCAAAGAGGAAGAAATAGACGCACCATTTCCTGATGGACAACTTTTTATACAACTCTGGCATATTTGAAGCGGAGGAGCAGCTTGTTGAATGTGTATCATTTTGATATGTCAGTTTCTTATTAGCAGTAAAATTTTATAGACTTAATATATTTTTCAAGATGTAACACAACTTTGAATTTTTGTCCTCTCGTACAAATAAACTTTTGGATTTAAATTAAGCTGAACAGTATTTGAAATTTCTTTTGTATCACTACTTCAGTATTATAGACCATATCTTTATGTACGATTTGTTGATCCGAAAGAGTGACGAAACATTGATATATTGTAATTTTATTGTATTTTAAAATTCGCAATCCATGTTTAACAATAAATTGTTGCTTCAGTTTTATCAAAAACTTGTTATCTCTTTCATACCTTTATTCCAAATACATACCCTAGTTCTAATAGGTCTAGAATTATTTAAGTATTATCACTATCTATTACTATGAATAATACTTTGCAAACCGCTGGATACTAGTGAAAATTACAAAGTAAGGCAGCGTAGTTTCTTGTTATTTGTCACTTGGAAATTTCAAGCAATTTAAGGTCACTAAAAACGTATTCGTTTAACGATACTGTTTCGGAATATTATAAGGAATTTATCCTCTGCGATATGAAACACAGTGATGAAAATTTGGAATATTACAAAGAAAAAGAATCTTTAGCACAGTGGGCGTGTAAACAAGTAAAACTTAATCCATTAGCTAAGTAATCAAGATAAAGTTAATAATATTAGAGACCTCATATTGCGTCTTGGTGTTAAACGTATTAACCAATCATTGGCATATACAGAATATCTAAATGTAATTTAATTTATGTACCCAGCGCTACGTTTGTTTTTACATGCCTGTCCCATGATCTTAAATAATATTAGCTCACGACTCTGGTACAAATCTATGCAAGGCAGCAGTCAACACTAATAAAGAACTTTGCAGGCCCTGTGGCAAGTGTCTTTGTAACCAAGCCCCTTTGTACTGCTCTATATGAGCTAGAAGTTTGTTTGCTATATCTGTCCTAAAAGTAGGCGGTAGGTTGCATACTCCTAAATTGATCACAGCCAGTCCCATATTGCTGTTTGGATTAACTCCAACACCGATGAGTGTTCTGCCGATTCGAGATGCAGTCAACATCAGATCGGCTGTTAATTGAAGCTCTTGAATTTCCATCGTAGCAAACTTTGACGTAAGGTTTACTTCATACAATGAATGTGATATTCGTTTTATCTGCTTGGTAATTTTCTGAAAATATTATAGATTTATTAGGGATTCTGTGACATTGGATCACAGTTTTTATAGAAGAATGCGAATGAGCAGACTCACCACGAATAGATCAGCGGAAAGATTTTCTAGCGATACATTGTCTGGGTCAGTCAAGAGTCGATAAAGCGTTGACCCGCGGTTGTCTGGTATCTGCTTCAAGTCTGTTACTGCTTGATTCTTACTTAGAGTCAAAACCAACGTGTCTACACGACCCAATTCTAGAATAGCATTGCCCATTTTCCCTTCAGAGTCACAGAAGACATGAATGTCCAGCAATTTAGCCAGTGTCAGTTGTCTGTTGAAATTTGGATGGTCAGAAATTGCATGACTAAGAATTGAGTTCCTTTTTTTGGTTCGTATCGATAAAGGGAATATAAATAAAAAAATCCCTTGACTGAATGAACGACCTTGTTCATACTGAATTTTGCATTTCCAAGAGATTAGAATTGAAGGGCAGGGAGCTGAAAGAACTTTAGCTACCCCAAACTGCTACCTGGATGTATTAGCGTCAGACGCATCGCAGCATTCCAAATTCGAAGTATCAAATTCACTGGATGGATTCCACGAAAAACCAGCTCCGATCAAGAACCCTACCCAAGCAAAAGGGTGTGGAGTTAAATGGTGACTACCCGACCAGTGGGCCACCACAATACCAATTGAATTCTGTTGGAGTGCAGTTTTCACTGCATTCCTTGTATTTGCATATGTTGATGCTGGACACCCAGCCAAACTATTATAACTCGCTGTTCCAGAACTGGGTAACACATTGCCTCCGGCGTTTCTGAACACCTCTGTCCACTCGGAGAAGTCATAGTCTGCCTGAAATTAATGAAATTTGGAATAAATAATGTGATTATGTTTTACACTGATTAAGATGGTTCTGGCGTTAAACTATTTATACTTTAAAGGGAAATATGAATAGTTTATGCGTAGATGAATGGGAAAAATATTAAATGAGAGATTATTACCTAAAGAAATTAATTACAAATGCACTGATTGTGATGCTAGAACTACCTCAATCTCTTTATGAAACATAATAGTAAACAATCTGAATGATATCTTACCTGAAATCCATATTCTACTAAGACAACGTTGCTAGGAACGTTTCGTAGGTCAGGCTTAGAGTGCAATCCATTTGAACAAAGTAATAATGTAGCGTCTGAATTCAAGTTCAAAATATGCCATAACTCTTGCAGGCAGGAATACGATTTAAATACTTCAGACATATCTGTTTCTACAGTTTCATTAGCAGACAAACTCGAGTCTAGATTCTCTAATTGAACCAGTAAACTAGCCAATCTAGGCCCCACATGGACGTAACTTAAGCTTGGAAATGTTGCAAGTAATTCTTGGAAGATTGGCCACATTTGAGGTAAGTGTCGTTGGCTTACGTTAGCATCGACATCCATAGCTGGCACTAACTCTAAATGCCGATCTCTGTAAATGATAAATAATAAGATAAGTTTCAGACTCGTAGAGAAAACTGATTCGTCGAATGAATCTATTCATGAATTATTCAATGCAAACATTTTACCTGCAGTATCGATCCAGAGTCACCATTTCTGACCTACTGTAACACAGCTGCCAATCACAACTCGGAGCTAATCTAGAATACAGATGCAGGTGGGACACCTTGAACGCAGACCACAAATCTATCATATGCAGTAAGTATTCTAGACTGGGTATTCTCCCCCTGGGCGAGATGTCGAGTAAAACCCCCCTATGTTTTAGTCTCGGTTCATCCTTGATTAAAACAGCGTCAATTTCGCAGAGTTCAGGATTCTTGTGCGTTTTACACAGTCTTAATATTTGCACAAATGTACAGACTGCGTAATGCAAGCCTGCAAGACTCCCGGCAGTTATTTTAATCACATTTTGAGACACTAGCAGCTGATAGCCATCGCTGACATTAAATAAGTTGCCATTAACTAAGCATTCTATCTGTTGATCGGAATACAGCTTTCCAGATCTTGGCTGTACTTCGCCAATTTTAACGTCGTGACCCAGTTCCAATAATATTGACCTACTAATCTCCCAGACATCCAATATTTTGTGTATCGATTCGCTGCCCTGTATTATAGAAATGAATAATTCTTTGCCGGCAATAAACGGCGGGGAATCAGTCAGTTCGATAATAGCCTTTGGCTGTGGCCAAATTAGATTAAAAATGCCATATTTTTCTCCTAGGCTTTTCACCGGGCTATCATTACCGACTTCGCGATTAGACGCTTCGAAAATTTGGTCAAATGATTTGTTGTTTGAATCTATAGAAAGTTGACTCAAATTCGAAGACTTGGATACTTTCCGACCGCTGTAGTTCTGCCCCATAAACGTTGCGACGTTATGCATTGTATCGCTGTCATTTGTCGTTGTAACTGGTAGAAATTTTTGAAACAAAGAATGCAGCGCAGATTTTCCAATTGACAAATCATATGGAGTCTTCCCGGCAAACGTTCTGCAATTATCAATACAGATTCACATGGAAATAAGCAGATTTGTTTCTGAGGACATAATATTCATAGATCTGTGATAATATAAAGAATCTCAAAGTCTAGGATGAGTTATACCCTTTAATTGCACGTATCAGAGGATTAGCTCCGGAATGTAATAATTCTTGACAAATTGTTACGTCCCCACGGTTAGCTGCGTCGTGTAAAGGAGTTGCGCCACAACCATTTTCTGAATTTACATCAGCTCCTCTATCTAGAATCAATTGATAAACTTATGCTGGTGGTAGATATTTGTCAGGAATCTTGATTTGTGTACAAAAGTAATTTTATGATAATTCTCTGCTGTACTTTAGGGAGAATTCTAGATTTCTGTAAATATTTAATTATCCAAGTAGCAAGTATTTACCTATGAGACATGTAATAATATCCTTGTTGCCATAGCAAGCAGCCCAATGAAGTGGAGTATTTTTACTCCCCTCTGAATCCCAGGAATTAATGTTTATACCTGCAGCTAGTAATTGAACGACTCTCCCAAGCCTGGGAACAAGTTATTAAATCTCCAATTAAAAATTATCGTAACCATTATCTGAGAACTGCGGGTATAACGAATTATGTGAAAAATAGAATAAACTTATCAACAATTCGGCTCTCAGGAGGTGAATAAAAATCTTATAATGAAGTTATGGATTCGATGTTTGAATCTCTACTTGCCGCACCTACTGCAAGCGTTATATCGTGTATTGAATGTTCGATCCTACTTTGTTTATGACTGTTTTTCTCTACTTACTCGGAAGCAGCTGTAGCTCTTAAAAGATCGTCAACATAGATGCGTCTTATAGCATCTGAAGATGCAACGTCTACAGCGTTGTAGCCTTGAGAATTTTGAATCGCAGGATCGGCGCCACAGCTCAAAAGTGTTCGTACAACATCCACCTGATTAATCTGGTAATAAAGAGCGATAAAATTAAGAATAAAATGAAAAGAAGAAATGCTTTATCTTACATAGATAGAGATGATCATTCGTTTCTAGAAAAGAAAGATAATCTGTGGTACCTTTGATGCATATAGAAGAAAGGTCCCTTCTTCCAAAAGTGGCTGATTCAGGATCTTCTCTTTGGTAATACTGTCGCCTGTGTTGCCATTCTCACCTGAACGAAATGATGAAATGAATCTAATGAATTACTTCCGAACTGAATGGATAAATGCGAGATATATATTAATGGGTAATAATTATCGATGGAAGATATGCGTCCGCCGATGTGGTCGGAAATTTATATTGTATGTAGTTAGGTTAAATCATACATGCGTCTAGCAACGATCGGATGATGTCAGTACGGCCGTGCTCGATTGCCGTGCGAATATTTTCGCATATATCTTGCATTTCTATTGAATATTTTGCATTATTATCGCGCGTTTTATAGTCTTCAAATTTCTCAAGCTACGTGCAAATGTGTATACGCTATTTGTGCCGAGTGCCGAGCTGTCAAATTGTAGATATACGTCGCGCCATCTGCTGACTAAAAATAAACTGTGTAGCGTGAGGGAAATAATTTGAATGAGATTTCAGGGATTAAAATACTTTATAAATTAATAGATTCTAAATTCAATTGGTCGATTTATGAATATGAGAGACTCGTTTGAAAAATCATCCCCAAATGAGATCAATATGATAGTTGTGGTAATTAGAATAGTTAAAAGTCATGTACATTGATTTTATTTCAAAAGAATTATTCATTTTTTATCAATATTTCTCAATCAACTTCGTCAGGTCTGACAGGATGTGTTAAAGGAATAACTGATTTCTTCTTCACGTCCCTTGAGAGTGCTTTTCGCATATCTGAAACAGAAGATTGAATTAAACGAAGTCTTTTTTTGTCAAGAAAGAACAGTAAATCTGTTCAAATATAGTTGTTATGCTTCTTTTCGAAACTACATTTGCTCTGGATAATAATAGCTGCGTTTTACTCAATGATAACATTCGAAATATGCTTAATAACCAATTTACCATAAGCATCTTCGTCCGGGTCGCCGCTATAATATTCTAAAACAGTTCTGTAGACAATGTAGCCCAATTGCTGGTACATTTTTATTGCCACTTTGTTACTGACTCTGACAAAAAGATCGACGAAGTATGCTTGTTTCCTGAAACAGAGTCAAATCACAACAGTGCGATTAATTCACACCGTCCTGAGATTTGATAATGATGTAAAGTCTAAATCTCTGGAATTTTATGGCAGTAATTTCGTAGCTTTGTTCAGCACAAGGAAGACAACTTATTTGAGAAAAAAAAGTAGAACATGTGATTGGGATGGGATTATCATATTATAAAGAAAATGCATACTTTTCAGACACTTCTTCCAGGAACTTCATGAGCGTAGCAGCCAATCCTAGCCTTCGGTAGTCGGGAGAAACGGTAAGAGCTGTTACGTGACCGTGCCAATTTTCACCATGACCCTCGGCTTTTCCCATAACTGCAAACGTCCTATAGGAGTAACGAATCCAAGACTAATATGTACTATTAAATCAAGAGGATATGGAGCTCTCATTTTCACTCAAAATTCAAATAGACAAAAATCTACATGGTCATTGCATACTTACTGTAACCCATGATTTCACCAGTCGGAGATTCAGCCACTTGGAAATACTCGGGCCAGTGGGCAAGGTATTGCATATAAAATGATAATCCATACTGAGATAGAACTGTTAAGGATTTATGTACGTATGTGTCTTTAAGAATTAAAGTGTTAAAAAAAAAAATTAACTTCGGTTTTCATTCTTTTTCAACAGTATTGAAAACTACCTAAAATTTTTGTATATACACTTGTCAAAGGATACTGTTTCGGTGAGTGGATCCAAATTCCTAATTAGCAACAGATATAAAACATGTGATTAATTGAGAATTTTAGCAATTCGATAAAATATTATTTAATAGAAGATAACGAATTTGAATAAGTTTTAAATAGAAATATAGTAAAGATACAATGTCTGAACACATAACTCTTCGGCATTAGGTGAAAATCTTTTTTGAGGTTAACTTTCCTCGATTATACTTACACGTTATTGAATTTGAACATATCATCGCACGTGAATGGCCTCAAAATCGACATCTTATTTTAATATATTTGTCAAATAATTTTACAGCCAAATAATACGAGATAAATATAAATAAAAGTTGTTTTATTTTCAGTTGAATAAAGATTAGCCATCGACTATATTTCGTCCGGCAGTATAGCTATGCAAACATAGGCGACATTTCATCTGTTAAACTATCTACTATTTATAGCCGCACGGTGGCGCGACATACATAAGTGTTTCTGGTCACCGGTGTGAATGCGACTTACAATAATTTAACCTCAAAAACGTATATGATTGCTGGTTAAATCTACAAACAATTACCGACGAATTTCTGAAACTACCCAACGCGAAGGTAAAGAATATTAATCAAAGATGTTCAAAACCATACGTATCGCCTCTCTGATAAGAAATTTTGCAACAAAAGCGGAAGAAATTGGAAATCTCGTCAAGGTGCGTACAGAATATATGAATATATTTAAAAATCTATCTCAACCTGCATTAGCAAACTTTCAGTTAGTGATGCAACAACATTATATTTACGTATTTTATTGAATTGAAAAACAATCAGTCCTACGTTGTTCGGCTTACTACAATATAAAATCAAATCACTCGATATCTTCATGTCTCTTTATACATATACGTCTAATTACGTACTCAATTGTATTTATAATTGTTCTATTTTAATTCGAGTTTTCGCGATAAACTGGCTCGCTCTTCCTCAACTTTATATTCATCAAAATATTCCAATCCGCAAACTAGTATCAATAAATAATGATCGTTTATTCCAATTCCTTCACATGCATACCGACAATAATAGAAACCATGTTATTTTGTCATGATTCAGGGAAATAAAGTGGTAGTTTTCATGAAAGGTGTACCAGAAGAACCAAAATGTGGTTTTAGCAATGCTGTTGTACAAATCCTAAGAATGCATGGAGTCCAATATAACGCACATGATGTATTAGCTGACGAGAATCTCCGACAAGGTACTAAATGATATTTAAGAACCTCCCGAAACCCTAGGGATCAGATGAATATACTTTGTTTCTAATCTTAAGAAATTATCGTTTTTAATTTGTTACTTTAACACAGATATAAACGATGTGCATAGCTCAATGTTTTGATACTTGTTGCAGGTATTAAAGAATTTTCAAATTGGCCAACTATACCGCAAATTTATATAAACGGTGAATTTGTTGGGGGATGTGATATAATGCTTCAGATGCATCAGAATGGAGAGTTAATTGAAGAATTGAAAAAAGTTGGTATCAGTAGTCTGCTTCTCGAGCAGAAGGGAAAAGAAGCTGAGAATACTAAAGAATAGAAATAAGCAGTCTCAGCTTATTGTAAATAATTAACAAATTTATGTTACTGTTGAATTTATTTTTTACCTAGTCAATGTTACTGTTTAAAGTAATAAAGAACTTAGTTAATATCCTCTACAAAGATCTTACTCATCGATTGATTGGAATAAAATATCAATTTTTCACGTATTTCAATATAAGTTTTTGATAAACTTTTGAATTTTTTGGAACGTTTATCATCTTCGATGCATCATACACGTATTTTCGTTATATACGATTGTCGTCATTTCAGGCTCTGAAAGTTATTATTTTTCCCTTTTCCTTTCTCCGTATTATCAATGACTAACAATATCATACTATAGCTATGCGTATATCCTTTCGGATAACACATTTAGCTTAGTCGGTATTATAAATTAATTTCCCCAACAATATTCCGCTGCGGTCTAGAATGATAATTGAATTAATTATGGAATGAACATTTTGTCATATACGATTATTTCCCGGCTCGATAAGCCATGCCTATATAATAGTGGAAAAATCGATGTAAATACACGTATTCGTAATAATAATTGAGCGTGATTTAATTGCCAGAATACACGACGTAATAAGTATTATTTTCATTAAACACTGATATCAAGCTGAAAATAATGGTGGCTGCAAGTCAGAAAGAAGTCAAAGTCAGTTATGTCCGCACTCCTCCGCATCGTTCGCGCGGGGAATGGCGGGGGTGGAACGGGTATGGCGCGCGCCGAGGTCGCGACGAAGGTGGATCAGTGGGAGAAGAACGAAGCGCGCGAGCCACAGGGCCGTACGCGTCGATGCGAAAGCTAAGCCTTTGATCGGTGCGGCTAAGCGGCTTGAGTAATAGATATATATATGCATCCTTAATCGCTAATGTTTACCGCAACGACGACGCTAAGATAAATGACCCACATGACAAACAACTATCATCAATATTTATCCATTTATTAATAACAGCCTATTGAAATAATCGTTATTAAAATTTCCCCGCTGTTGTCGATCCAGTAACCGCAGGCTAATGACAATCGCGAACCGGAAAGCGTATCGCGATCCTCGACAAAGATCAGCCAATAATATGTAACGCTACTTTCGGCTCGCCGTGCGGTCTACACGTTCTATAGTACGTTCATGTCTGTCTCTATGTGTGCAGAGCGCTATAGCTTAGCTGCTTATACGCAGATATATCTGTGTAGCAGCTACGGAAGTATACATGTATGTATGCATGTATACATGACCGTTCTCTCACGTGTCAACGCTGCGCACGAGCCTGAATCGGTGAAACGGGGGATCGGGGAAGCCGAATAGCGGAGTAGGCGGCCGTCCTGTAGCTCTCCGAATGAGAAGGGGTGGGGAAAATGCGGAGGACCGCGGAGAGTCGGTACGGTGCAAGAGGCGGCAGGTCGGTCGGTCGGTCGGTCGGTTGGAAGGTTGAGCGGGCGGGCGGGAAGGAGGGTTTGAGGTTGTAGTAGCGTTTGGAGTGATAGGGGAAATCAGTTGCCGTACAAAATCCACCGCGGGTACACGTGCGTATTGCACATTTTAATGTAATTTGTACAATCATAATCGCACGGTTTCTTATAGATACGAAATCATAACGATCATAAATAAAACCCGTGTCTGTCGCGTGACGTCCGTCAGTCGTCTTAGCACGCTGATTAAAGAATACAGCACACTAAATATTTGATCAAAAATAATATGTAATGTAAAATGATTGTTAGGCCGAAACTGACAACAGATAGATTTCGCTCGTAAACGTATCGTTTTATGATATTTTTTGTTGTTTCTTTTTTCGTTTGCCAAAATATAAGTTTCACACCAGAGTAACTTATACTATTGCAAGCCTATAGTTACATGTAACTACTCGGGCTCTTTTTAAATATAAAGACATAATACATAATAATATCCTAGTATATAAACATTGGACGTTAAGACGTTATTAAAAGTCCTGCAGAGCGTCGTCGCACCATTGGCAGTGCTTGACGCGTACCACGACCTCTGCCAGATAAGACGCGGACGAAAATATATTCATATACAAACTAAACGATAAGAAACACGAGGGGGAGAGAGCCAATCAAAAGACAATTATTTCTATTGGCGCCTGAACACTCCATCGAAAGGATGCTCGACTTCGAACAACAGACCAATCAGGTTCAAGCTTTGGCCTCTTTGGATCAAGACTGGCACCTGCTCGAGGGTAAGCCGCGCATGACCTTGATTATTAATTTGTTTATAACAATAATATCGATTTTGAATTAAACTTTTTTATCCCGCAAATCTATTTCGTAATTTTCATAATTATGCGGTCGTTATCTGTACACATAATACAAACCATGCTATACAGCTCAAGGTGACTCGTATGAAACCTTAAAAAAACATTTATGTCTACGCTATCGTCAGATGTCTTCTATTAATCGTAGCACAGTAAATCTCCTGAACATCAGTCTCCCTCTCTCTCTCTGTACCAAAATAATTTTCTATTTCAAATAAGTTTTGGTTCAATCATTCAATCTTTCATGTATCAATGTTGTATTCAGGCGGATATATTTGAATTTATGAAATTGATTATATAATTTCGTAATTGATACACATATACCTATATGTAGTATATTTTCCGCCTAATTAACAATTGCCAAACTATGCAGCGGCGACGTCATACTAGTAGTTTTCCTATTTATATTTATATACGTAGATACATAGATATACGTACAGGTATACACGCACTGCAGCAGAGCAGTTGTGTTGTCGACACAGCTTCGTGCGCTCCATTCCATTCCATTCCATTCCGTTGCGTTGCGTTCCTTCAGGCACGCGACTTAAGAGATGGAGACGTAATCCATGAGGCAGACAATTCGAATTCAATAACAATTGTTAGGGGAGTGAACGAAATCTTATTATTATTGGTAATATCAATTATTATTCAATTGCCGTTGATGGATTAAGACAAAAAACAAGGCTGCTCAAATTTTATCCCGCAACGGAGCTGTTGAATTTTTTTTCTATTTCTTTCAAACTTGCGTTACAAAATGCGTTATCTTGAATAACTTATTATAAGTATAAACGCTCGTTTAATAAACTCGAATTGTATAAACATTTTATGAGACGCGTTGGCAGATTTCATACGTTATATATTATTATCGGTGCGTGTATATAATCAGACTTTTAATTTATCGTTATAGAATTATTAAGCGGTTTGGTTGTACTTACAATAACTTTTTAAATATATTTAATCAGCTACGTATGCACACGATATTTGCCAAAAACTCTAACGTTATTGAACAAGAATTCAACTATAATATCTTTGTTCGACATTTTGTCAAGAGTCATTGATAAATATATACGATTATATCGAAATTCCTTTTTTTTTTTTTCAACTACCGTCACTCTGACTCACGATTCGGGGATGTACATTATTTATAATCAGATTCTTTTTCCTCATTCGTGCTTTCAATGTACCGAATATTTCACCGTTGGTTAAGTATTATTTAATTACGAAATATATTACAATATGTATACAATTTAACGAACGGTAATCCATCGATTTCGAGATCGATCTATTTCCACCAAAGTCTCGTAACTCTGCTTTCGTAACGTTTATCATTATTTGTGTACAATATAATTTTCTCGGATCCCTCCGTTATGAACAATTGACGAAATTCATCGTTGAATTCATCGCGATTACTTTCCATTGTATCAACGTTATACATTCGAATTAATATTCAAATAATTGAATAGAATGACTGTATCAATAGCTCGAGACGCAGTCGATTGTTTATCAGGAAATAATTAAGGAGTTAGATTCTCATACATTTGTTTTCCTAACCAATTGTATTTACACATTGATTCAGGTTGTGTTATTCAATGAAATATTAATTTATATACAGTAGGTAATACATGATTGATAATTTTCTAAAGAAATTAGGATTTTATTTTTATTTTTTAATACTTTCATCGATCCTTTGAATAAATATTGTTAAACACATAAATATTATACTTTTCACAAGGAAGTAAATACCTATACTGTTATCATTCTTGAAAACGATCATTATAATACTAAGAAAGTGTTGTTTGAAGATCGCGAATTCTCAAGAAATGATTAAAGTCAGAATTTGTACTTTTTTCTGACTCATAATTCGTTGAATTGAAATTAAAACAAACCTATACGCGTTGTATGTGTCTATACCTATTCCTACCTTCGTTGGCTTTAGGACTTTAGGTTGTACATATTATAACACGTGCGGAGAACGTGCGTACGATGCAGATTGGATGAAAAAAAAAAAGAACGGAAAAAAAGTATCGTGTACGTATATATATATATACACACATATATAGATACACATATATAGCGCACTATCTAGCTGCGGTACGATTGTATTTTTCTCACCTCCGTCAAGGACTGCATTTGATCAATAATATTATACGAACTAGGTATAGCTATCGATAACTCGACTTTTTCCCTTCTATATACTCACTCCTACGCCTTTAGAACAATTTACGTACCTTATATACATAGTTATACTAGATATACTGGTATACGTATATATGATACCTGCTGATAGCCCAGGCTACGTATAGATATACATTCTGTATAAATAATGAATTTGAGTTAATCATTCAAAGAATTGTGAACGCATAATTTTTGTAGAAAAAAAATTTCAGCTATAGCGTTTATTATTCGAAACTTTATTTTTATCATTTCTTCTCATATATTTCGCGGATCTTGCAACGCTTCGCGCACTAAGTCACGTCGTCCTATAGTATTCGATATACATATGTACACCTATCGCTTGATTTCCGTTCTTATTAAACATATAGCGATGTATGCTTAGGCTCTATGCTTTAAGGCATTGTTATACTGCGCATCTGCACTGTGTATATAATAGTATGGGGCGTATTTTGTTCTTCTATTACAAGCCATTGGAAAGGTCTATTTTCAGGGCAATGGTACGAAGGCAATGGCCCAATTGACATCCAGGGACGTAGAGAGCTAAGGTCGCCCCCATCCCGAACTCGGTCTCAAGGACCCAAAGTTCATTCACATCAAAAGTGCTTAAAACTACGCGTAAAGATTTTGTTTTTTCGACTTCTTCTCTTTTTTTTTTTTTTTTTCTTTCTGTTTTTCGTTCCTTTTTTTCAATCGACCTTCGGTTAATACTGATACCGTATAGAAAATCCCCGACACTTGCGGTTTAACATATATCGTTTTTTGCCAAAAAGCCCAGTTTCTATTTATACCAATACATTATAATATTTATACCTGTTTTCAATGACTAAGGTGAGAAATATTTTCCAACATCGTGTAAATCGATTCAGTTTGAAAATCAGGTTTTTAAATATAAAAAGATCGAATTGTTTCTGTGCGGAGTCTTACGGTTCACTATATTTCATATCTTTTATTTTCTATTCAGAATTAATTTTTCATTCGAAGAACACAGAGCGAGAAAGATCGGGATAGAAAATCCGAACAAAAAGTAAAATAAAAATAAAATTCTTTCGTAGATATTTACGCGTAAATGCAGAGCTTTGATTGCGAGTCAATTGTCCAACGAAGGCCTCATCTCTCGTGACGTAATAGAAAGTATAAACACAAGGCTGTATACCGTAGGTTGTTGTTATTATATCGTAATAATATTATTTTAGTCATATTATAACTTGTTATAATACAGAGTAGGTGTATAAAATTCCATCCGAATTAAGTATATATCGCTGATATTTAAACCTCCACGAACTTTATCTAACCAAAAATGTCTAAATAGAATGCCTAGATTTATACAACGTTTTTATTTACCTTTCTTATCTGTCACACGGGTTTAAAGGCTCAAATTCTCTTTAAATAGAACGAAATAAAGTTTGGAAACAAAAAAAAAAATTCTATTGGAATTTCTTAAAATTGAATAAATATCTTTACGCCCATAGAACTTGGCGGATAATCAGACCTCTTCTCTGTTCAAGTAAAGGTAGACATGTGATTTCTTTCTCCGCGTAGCTCCGAATCGAAATTTTTTCAGTTGAATTTTTTTTTTTTCCCACCCCTATATGCATATACAAGGCGGTTTATCATGCACGTTTTATGAATACTTGGAGATTTTTTTGAGTCCTAAAAATTTATAGTATATGAAGAACCGCAGCTGAGGTATGAGGTGAAATAATTTCGAATGGATCGGGTTTTATAAGCTCCAGAGAACAGCCGCTCTAACTCTAATAAAGCGATGTCGCTGGCTGCTACTTTCCCTTTGTACAATTAGCAATGCGGCAGCGTTGGATCGAGGAATTATAGTTTCGAGAGATTGTTTCGAGTTTATCAAAAATCACGTTTCGTGTATAAGCAGAACACTGGACTATAGATATTAAAAAGAAACAGTATTTTTTGTTTTTTCATTTCTTGTATGGAAACAAGAATTGATTTCTTCGAGCTCATACAGACAGCAGAAAAACCTCTTACATATCATCTGCGATAATTTTTTTATAGATTTTCATTCACGATTTCATTCTTAAAAAAAAAAAAAAAAAAAAAAAAAAACGTAAAATGATTGGATACATATACAGGGTGTCTCGAAATTCGCGCATGTGCTACATACGGGCGGATTCCTTGCGAAGAATGGATACGGAATATCCAAGTAAAAACATCCGCGAGGACTTAGTTTTCCTGTAAAAGCACTTATTAACGAACCAATCAGCGTTCATCTTTAGAAGACTGTCTAAAATCCGTATCGCCGTCCGCCTTATTAGCGCGAGCGAAACAATAATGTGTGGTGTTCTCCGCTCGCTTGTCACAACGCGCTCGTATACGTGAGCGCGACACATAGGCAGGTATACGAGCGCCTTGTGACAAGCGAGCGGGGAACACCACACATTATTGTTTCGCTCGCGCTAATAAGGCGGACGGCGATACGGATTTTAGACAGTCTTCTAAAGATGAACGCTGATTGGTTCGTTAATAAGTGCTTTTACAGGAAAACTAAGTCCTCGCGGATGTTTTTACTTGGATATTCTGTATTCATTCTTCGCAAGGAATCCGCCCGTACGTAGCACATGCGCAAATTTCGAGACACCCTGTATAATTGCATAAAAAACTGATATGCTGCTAACAAAAGAGTTGAATCGAAATAGTGTGTGGATTTAGTGTGTATAACAACTTGTAGGTCACTAACTTGAGGTGCTTCGCAGGTTTAAATATTGATTTCCGGTTTCATGCGAGGTTCGTAGTATGTGATAACGAAAACTGCATGCGGTATGTCGTCATATGCAGACGGGAGAATGAATAAAATAATTTTCTAGTTCAGATCGAAGGGAATTTTGAAATGAAAACAGAAAGAGGAAAATAGAAAATGAAAGAAAATTGCGATTTATATCGAAATTTATATTTTTACAACTCTTAGAAAATCGTTGTTCTAATAAATAAGAATGAGGTAACTTCGTCGATTTCCCTTTTAATTCAACCGAAAGTAGGTTTCTGGGTCACGACGCGAAAATACAACATCGTCTTGCCCGTTACCGCTATGCCTATACTAGTACATATACTTACACTATCTCCTACACTAATAAATAATACAACATCTTTTTTTTTTCTTTCATCTTTCTCCTTCTGCTTCGCCGTCTTCTTACGCGCGATTTGTTGTATAATATTTGACACATCCCATTTGCCAATTCAGTTGAACATATTGAAGTTATACCATTGCTTCAGTGACCCACGCGCATGAAAGTACAAGGAAATATAATTTATCAATTAGTTAGTAATAATTGCGTGAAAATTATTCTAAATAATTCCAACAAATCTGTACACATTACGAATTGCAGTCGTAATGCGATTTTTCTTTCTTCAATATATTATACCAGGTTTGGTAATGGATAGAATAGTCAAGAGAATCAATATCTGTATAGGCGATTACGAATCCACGTGTTTTTTGGGATAAAAAAGAATAATAATAATTTTCTTCATCCTTGAATATTCGCGAGAATATCAAAGGCGAAGTGAAAGGTTTAAAACGAAGATTATGTTATTCAAGTTCAAATAAAAAATTGATCGCCGATGCGGGATACCATCTTGTTATACAAACTGATTAATACTCATACCCTTAATGACAGCCATATATTAGTTCGTAATACGCGAGCGTTATTACGTTGATCGTATAAAAATTCGTTAATTCTTAAAGCGCTTTGTGGATTCGATGCCTTATCTTATGTATATTCTATAATAACTTGCCTCTTAGTTTCTGTCTCGTTTCATATCATACGCGTGTCAGTATATAGTTGCTAAGTGAAATGACGTGGCTTTAAAGGAACGGAGAAATAGTTCGTGAGAGGAAGTGAAACAGTGAATCGAGACGATATCGCATTAGAAGAAGAAAAAATAATAAGGAATAACAGATAAGAATTATATATACCGACGCTGCAACAGTGATTGGGTCTACTATATGGTATATATTCATTTGTCGAACCATTTGGTCAGTACATATTGGAAGTATATAATGATAGCGATATCCTGTCGTGGTAAAAACTCAACAACCACAGAAACTACCTATATCTATTATATATATATATATTTCGTGTAATTATTCTGTCGGATACCGTTTCCGCATATAATTCAGTGTTAAAAGGACGTTAGATTATCCTTAGCAAACAGATCGAAAAAAAGAAGAAAAACACCGACTTGGGTTTGAATTTTGATGAATAGAATTTCGGTTCAACGTTTGCTGGTCACAGATAAACTAAACTATCGAATTTCAAGACCTCGATTTATCTTGATCGTAGAAATTCGCGATACCGAACTATATACATATATATGTATATATACTCCCAATTATATTCGTATAGGTACCTACGCTGGCTATGCGCGATGTATTTTTACTCACGTCCTAAAAGTTACAGTCCGAAAAATATTCTGGACACAGTAAAATACACATTAGGTACATTGACCAAATTATAAGATGTGGGATAATTACCTTCATGTCTGTACTTACGGTGATTTATAGAAAATACATTGGCGGGCTAGTAACCCTGTTTTAACTAAAGAGTATCACGAATAATATGAATTATGCATTAACCGGTCCCCCCCTGTACACGAATGTAGTTAACCATACGTACTTCCTAAGTGAATATTTGTTCTGATAAGCGCGATAGAAAAGTTGGCGCGTGACGAAACACGAAAGACGTGATATACCTACGGCTCGGGTGATATCAGGACGTACTAGATAGAAATCGTTGAATTTTTAATATCACTTTTACACCGTCTGTGTATATACCTATATACAATATTCTACATACGTACATATACGTTCGAGAATATCGACGAACCTCTCGCGATGCTTTGTTCTACGTTACGTCGAGGTTCGATATGTATATACATATATAACATATATATGGGAATAATGAATGTATGTTATACACATAGATAGATATATACCTCCATATGGACAAAGGAAGAATAAGATTATTTGGGTTTTTGAGCGTCGAGATTCCAAGGACGATAGCATCGCTTATCGTGCATTCTAAGCATCCTAAACTCCTATCTATAGTTAGACAGCTGCGAGTATATGTAAAGGCGAGCACGACTAACCAGAAGGCAGAAACAAATACAGTGCGTACTATACTATACATTTATATGTGCATGTATATACGACTAGGCGCCGCGGTCGTCGGCACACGTCGCGTAGTCGTCGAAAAGTTGAGATTTCTCCGGACGTATATAGAGAAACACCAAGGCTTGTTCGCGGTCACGCAGCAAGAAGAGAAGAGGCGTGTGTTCTCGTCGTGCCTGTCGCCACCGCCGACCCCGTACGACAACGACAACGACGACGCGTGCACATAGTTCAGCATCGAATCTCTTTCTTATATTATAAACGCGATAAAATATTCCGCGTAAGTAAGTAAGTAAGTAAGTAAATTCATCGCATATACATATATATATATAGCGTTATAGATTGAATTTGAGACGAAAAAATAAGAGTAGATAGATATATTTATATATCATCTCAACTCTTATAAGGGAAAGCATATGCTTCACGGTTTTGGATTCGCGGATATATATAGTATAGTCCGTCTACAGGCTTATACCTGTTCAGGTGCGGTTGAATTTTTGCAAATAATTTTAACGATCCGCCGCAAGATATAAACTACCATATATATATATATATATGTATATACCACCGGTCGTCGTCGGACGGACAAAAAAGACACAGGTTGCGATCTTACGCTCCCCGTATTTTTGCGCCTGTGTGTTTCATCGCTGCATTGGACTAATATTAGAGAAAGAGACTTGCCCCCACCGATATACGGGGGACTTATTCGCGCAGATAAACTCGCGTCGAAGACCCCCCTCGCTATGGGTCCATGTACCGCCAAACTTGTGCTTCGATCTTTCGCGATATAGGTATATATATATATATGTATATCCGACTACCTATACCTACGCTACGCTACGCTATGGTGTGCGCATGACGCACAGCCATCTGATTTTCGTCTACCGTAAGCTCAGCAATACTCTATTCCTCGCTCTGCTCACTTTACGCCTCTTTCGCGAGCGTCTAGCCCCGCGCCGACGTACGCCATCGGCGCGACCCCACCATCACAGACGCGACGACTACGACGACGACGACGACGACGACGACAGAGAGTACTATAGTAGATTGCTTATGCCTATACTACTTTAGACCTTACGGCTTATAGTATGTATGCCGCACTACAGCACAGCTTGGCGCACGTGTGGCTTAGCCACGATTATGTGTATGTTTATACACGGTGAGCTGCGATAGTCTATAGTCTCTCTCTACCAGTGAGACACACTTCATACCTCATGCGGTCTAGGTGTATAGAGAACGCTTTACGCGATACGGGATTCGTTGTAGCTGTATATGTACATTGTAGATGTAGACGAATGAATAATATATACTTCATAAAATGAAGTTTCAGGCCTTTCTATTGTTTTATAGATTTCCATTTCATTGTCTTTAATTTGAAAAATCGAATCACGTTCTACTGAAATAAATATCGTTTAGAACTTCTCGAATATTTCATTTCAATCAAGATCAGTTCTATACCCTCTATGCGTCAGTATAATAATCGTTATCATTGACTATGTAGTTCCGTTATCACGCAGAATTAAACGCTATGATAATTACGCGGATATATTTTTTGTCGATAACAATATAGGACCGTATGTCGGTATGTAAAGTTTTAAGTATACGAATAACCGGAATCAGTTACTCTAGATGTTTATATCCTTTTTTGCATTGGAATTCCCTCACCACGTCATAGATGGTATTTTCTCATTTTTTTCTTTCTACTTCTCGTCTAAGCTCCGTGTACCGTCATTCTTACAATATGATAGCTTGTGTGTCACGTGCCCCTGGTACTCGTCGTCCCTGACGTCCCTGTCGTCGTACTCACGTATGATTTAGTCGGCGAGGTCGAGTTGTCCGTTAGTTTGTAAGTCTTGTCCGTTTCTTGGCTGAACCTGAACCGGAGAGAGCCACGGTATATCTCGAGAACGAATAAAACTATCGGGATTTCAACTCTCCGCGACTTTTTAATCTCGCAACTATGTACAGTCGGATTTTATTTATCTGCGTATACATACATGTATAATTATTTTTAAATATTTATTAGAATATTATTGTCATTATGATGATTATTATTATTATTATCAACGAATAACTGGTTTTATGTCTACACGGTGTTGTAATATGTGTAAATTTTATCTTCATAAAGCCACTGGTGACTTTTTTCGGTTTACGTAAAGGCATTTAAATATACGTATATTCTAGATGCACGAGTACCACAGGCTTAAGAAATCTCACATTCTATTTGATTTTTGTTGATAAAAAAATAAAAGATAGAAAAAAATTGAAAACTACGTTGATTCCTCAACTCGGGATATTAGATCATTTTTTTCCTGTGAGGATTAGACGTTCTTCCCGTTCCATCAGAATGTCAGATATATATATGTGTGTATAGCTACTTCCGGCTCGTTGATACACCCGCGTTATATAAGCGAATTAAAATCCGTTCGTATGATGGGGTATAGATCCGTGTTTGAGGAGAAAAAAAAACGTTATTCTTATACTTTCCGCTATCGCTATATAATATTGATCTATCCTCGAGAAGCTTCGTCATCGAATAATTAAAAATCTACGAACGGCGTTATGAGTTGTTGATTGACGGAGTAATCTAGAAATTAAATCAAACGAACGATCTATTCAAACACACATGTATATGGGGAGGCAGTTTATTTAGTTACACGTTAAGGATCAGCCTCTGTATAGTTTTCATCGTGCTTTCTTCGGAGTAACGGAACAGCAACACGCCGCGTAACCATGCAGACTGTACAGTACAGAGAGACAACGATCGTGCCAAACCCTGGCACTCGAGAAACTTACCTTTACGCATTCATACCTATTCCTATATTATACCTACATGCATACACGTATAAATAAATCTATACTGTAATCGTGCGAGATGCCAATAAGAGCAAGAAATCTCATTCGCAGTTCATAGAGATTCTTTTACTCCGCGTAGGTACCTGAATATTCCAATATTAATTTTACATCGAATCAAAAAATGGCCATAAAAGAAGGAAAGAAAGAAAAGGGATCTTTAATTACACTAAATTGAGATTATAACCTAATGTTATAGGCATATTAAAAATAAGATGATATAATTAATAATCGGAGCGATTGAACAGCCAGTTGACCCAGCAGACATCATCCGGCTGCCCCTGCGGGTATAATAAGCCGTAGAGAGGGGTAGGATCGTACGCGCACGTATTATGGCTACATACACGCATATATGTGTGTATACTGTGCAACGAGGGCATAAGAAAGGAACCAGCTGTTTCCTGCAGTGACGTCATACAGGTGCCAAGCAGGGGACAGGTGGACAAAGCTCTCTTATGCTTCTCTCTTAGCCATCGCCTCTGCACTCTGCTGCTGCAGTAGCAGCAGCATCAACAACAGTATATTATGAGTTCATATATGTATAATAGATTTTTGAAAATCAATAGTTTCGTATAATTAAGCTATACTAATCGATACATTTCTCATATTATACGCTATACGGATTAGATCAACTTAGCTGCGTCTTAGTTTAATTCACTTTCTCATTTTTTGATTTTCATTTTATTTACTTTTTATAAAGGGAATGGTTTCGAATAAATTAATTGATAGACATTATCCGGTGTGGGAGGTTAAGAAAAAAAACATTATTTCTCTTTAAAGATATATAACATAACATTCGAAATATTGTAGTTACAATATACCTATATACCAGTCGTATATATTGTATATAATAAGTGTATTTATATCATAGAATCGATTCGGCTATATTACTGCACGAAGTTTTGGAAAGTGAGTGTTGAGACCCTTGGTGATTTAAGCGGCATCGATTTGCCGTGTAAGGGAGAGAGAAAGAGAAAGAGAAAGAGAAAGAGAGAGGGGGGGCGTTTTCTGTAGTATAGTATAGCCGAGGGATAGCCGCGGCGGAGAGTGAACGGCTCGAAAAATACGGGCGACACAACAAAGGTATAGCTCGCGGTATACACGTATATATGTATATATGGGTAGATGTATATATGTCGTTGAGAAAAACTTACCCGGCTCGATTTATGCAGGGTGGAGAATACGCACAGAAAATATAATATACCTACTGTTTCCACCGCTCGTTCGGAGGATATTAAGGATTAACGAAAGAAACAAAAGGAAAGAGAAGAAAAAAAATAAGAAAGAAAAAAAAATCATTATTATTTCTATATCGATAAATTTTAATCAAGGAATATTACCAGCGGATTACGATTACGTATTGATTATATATAATACACAGACACACTTATATACCTTTTGCTCACTTACGTAAGAGGCGCGCGACGCCTTTAACCGAGGTTAAATAATTTTCTTACATCTATTATACCTATACCTATACGTATATGAATGTACTGCTTGTATCCACACTGCTGATTATCATTATGATAATATTTCTAAGATTTTTCTGATTATCGCGCAATATCTGTAATACCTCAAATCGTGCGATTATAACTTAACTAAAGAGTTGCAACCGGATGTATGTGTACAATAGATACGTTGATATAGATTCAACTTATTGTATATCTTCGTCAAAATTATATACCTGCTACAAAATCATATATTATCATCGCTACGGTTATATTGATTTCCTTATAAACGCGAGACGATTTTGAAATTTGTGAAAAGCAATTCCTTGATATTACGAGTTACTAAGCCAATATACTTCGGGCGCTCTCTTACCTCGAAACATCTTTAATTTTATTGTTCTTTTCTCTTATTGATTTACCTAATTATTCCTGTAATATAGTATAAAAATAAATGCACATATATTCATACAGATAAATGTTATATACCTATAGCGTAATTCGACGTAGATTAATGTGAAATAAAATTTGGTAAGACGCAGGTAAAGCAATTTCTGTATGGATATGTGTGTCGAGTCTAGGCGGACCTCGATGCTAGACATATGTAAGATTTAAAGTGAGGCGCGCACGCAAGCTCGCACGTTTTTCGAGGGCGCACGCAACGCACGCGAGCTCACGCATTATTGCTTTTATTAAATTTTTGGTATTGTTACCGCCGCGGTTAATACTAACTAAATAACTACGAACCTGAGCATGAGCAAAGGCAGGTCGATCTCTGTGCCAACAGGCCCCGCGCGAGTGACCGTGACACTAAAATAAACATAAAATAGAACAATTTTGAAAGGCAGTGTAGCACACATGTATTAAATGTTCACAGTATGCATGCACGAATTATTCCTTAACATACATTAGGATACTGGTCGCGATCGAGCTTATTCCTATTAAGAATATCGCGCAGTCGTAATGCTAAAAATAGAAATTGATTTTAGAATGTTTGCAAATTGAAGCAATTATCAACCCGCTGTCGAAAATAGATGTGATTTTTTTTTATTAGTCTCTGAAATAATTTTTGCGTTTATTAATATCTCAATCTTTTCTTATAATTTCAAAGGCTGAACAATATAAGCAAAGCATCGATTTTATATAATAATTTGTCATTTATTATCTCATATCGATAACGTATTACAATAGAACGTAGATGTATAGGTATATATATGTAACAGATTCGTACAGGTGGGTACGTATGTACTACATACATATTCCGTCAATTATGTAGATAACTAAAACCGTAGCGCGAGCGTAAAGCGGAGTACATCGTTTGATTGGCCAGTTTATAACTGGCTCTACTTCCTTTTTCTTGTCTCACTCCTTCCCTCCTTCATACTACCAAGATATAAAACGGCATGCGCACTTCTGGAATCCGGGGAAGGATCACCCGGTAGACACTGTACATACTTATATACATACAAACGTATACCTATAGTTGGCGGCGCGCGCGCCGGCGCACTACCGAACAACGGGCTCGACGAACGACGTCTGGTCGCGTCGGCGGTGTGAACAACGATGCTCAACGCACAAGGGCCGTCGCCCTGGTCCCTGCACGACCAGGTGGCCTGCCCTGGCATGGCTTGCCTCGGCTCGGCTTGGCCACGTTCAATGAATACCACCGCATTACCGCCACGTATTTGACTGTATTTTGTATATATATGTATATACATATGATATAGCCACCATCGCTTCTAGTCGGGCAAGCATTCGTGCGTATATACATATACGTATATGTATATTAGTATGGGTATTATATTCGTAGATGTGTATGTTTACACCGGCTGGTTTCGTCCTCAGGTAGGAATATGGTAGGTGTATAGGTATATCGAGGTTGGTATAACGAGGGCGGCGTTGACCCTTCTCGATCCTAGAAATTGACGATCGCGTATAAAGGATACGCGAAACGTCCGATGAGTAATTCAATCTTGATATATTCCAGAGACTATATAATTAATAAATATATTGTATGGTTATTTAATAGACATTTTAAAGTCATGAATTTCTTGCGGAAAACAGAATTGAACGTTTTGATTTTAAACGAATTATTAGTTTTCAGACTTTTTACGAATTTTTACATTTTCCTTGCAATGTTATATGGACCTCATATTTCTAAAAATGTTATTTTCTGATCCTAATTTGTCCGGTTAACGAGAGAAAATGGAATTCAGAAACTAGACGTTCTATAACACTAGTTATCTCAAGGAGAAATGTGACAAATTTCAGACCGCTTGGACGAGTAGTTTTCGTGTAATCGTGTCCGAAAAAGGTTGGGAAATGTAGTTTCAAGAAACGAAGGTAGTCGAGGGCGAGGCAGGATAACTT
This sequence comes from Rhogogaster chlorosoma, assembly GCA_944452935.1. Taxonomy (NCBI): domain Eukaryota; kingdom Metazoa; phylum Arthropoda; class Insecta; order Hymenoptera; family Tenthredinidae; genus Rhogogaster; species Rhogogaster chlorosoma. The sequence continues at coordinate 30,524,763 of OX101797.1, forward strand.
TATAAACAAAGTAAAAATAGATATATTTTTCATTTTTCATTTTTCATTTTTCTCAGCAATATTTTATCTCAGAGTTTAAAAATGATTGAAAATCAGTTATACCAAAGGTTATAATACTAGTCTGTCGATGCAAGAGACCGGACTCTCTCATACTTCGTTAAAATGCTTAATAAACTGGCTCGTTACGTAATCAGTACATCTCGGTATACCGCGGTATACGCAGATATGGTTTGACTAAATTACGACGAAAAGCTTCTCGGGTGCTTTACTATTATTCAAGGTCAAATAGACAACGCAGATTGTACAGAAGAAGACGCACGCGCTTTGTTACAACATTATCTATATAATCTCATAGACACAGAGGATATACATATAGGTATAATCACTCTCTCATAATGGAATAACGATGAAAGTATCGAGTAGGTATCTATAATCAATCAACCAATTGCCAAATCTTTCGCTAATTAACAGTATAGACGAAAATTTCGAACGTTTGACTGCAAGTGTTGGGGATGAGTGGGTGGGGGCCGTTAGCGGCTAACATGTCGGTCGTATTATGGCAGATTGTATAGTGGGATAGCCGTGACGTGAAACGCGTCACAACAGGCTGGCTTATACACGTTCTAAAAACGTATATATTATGCTGAAAATTTCCTGGTAAAATATATATACGCGGAAATTCTAAATCCTTATTTTCCTACTACTACCAAGAAATTGACGATTGCGAACTGTGTAAGCTTCGTTTCAAAATCAGGAACAAGTTACAACGAGAATTGATATATCAAGACTCGAAAGAAGCAACGTTTTCGGTACGGTTAACGCCGGACAATTTCTCTTCGCTGTCCGCCCCTCCCCCTTTGCTCCTTGCTATGACGTCAGCCGTACCGTTTGCCGAAGACAGCTATTTCTAAATCGGTGTTGCCACGCGTTGTACTCTTGCTCATTGTACATTGCTCGCAACGTTCGACAAGCAAGCCGTGCCGCTTCTCTCATGTATGTCCAACTTGAACGAAATTAGGTTGGACATTGCATTCTTATTCTATTTAGTATTCTTTGATTTATACGCAAGCCGTAGTTCGCGTACTTCGTTTGTTCTTAATCTTCTTTTCTTCTTCCTTATTTATACATAGATCGCGGCGTTTCCTCTATCATTATTATTATTTCTATTATTCATTTTTTTTTTTAATCATCTTGTCAAATTTTCTAAATACTCCCGACTTGCGAGGTATACATGAGAGATAAATTTGTAGCGCTTTAAAATATTGGACGGAGGCGCGCGCGAATCTGTCCGGAGTATTCCGAGAGCTTCCGAGAGGGGTAGTGACGTCATCATACCTCTCAGCTGTTATATTGCCCGAACTGAGCCTGAGCGTCACGTCGATCGTCGTTAGGGTATTATTATACCATGCAACAGAGCTGCGTAGACGGGCGGGAAATAATTAATAATATGCCAATTTTGTATTTGTATAGAAAATTATTTTACACAATACGCGCATTAGCGTGATCTCATTATTTATAACTTGAAAGGAAAAAAAAAAAATTAAATCACGGCTTGCAATATGACGCACTATTTACTTTATTTTAGTTTTTTTTTTTTTGATTCCTAATTCTACGTATATAGGTTTATAATACAATAGATACATGTATGTATATCATCTGTACGTTTTACCGCAATAACAAAAACAGCGAGATGAAATCTGTTTTGGAACAGCAATGCTTCGGTTTGGACAGATTCGTTGTTTTCCTTGATGTATGCATGCGTATATGTAGTACACATACTACACACGGATACACATCATACGCGTACATATTTTGATTTGGATCTCACGTCTCATATATACCTATACCGCACTCGAATACGCACGCGCCTACGGTTTCGTCGTCGTCACGTCGTCGTCGCGCGGCGCTTATATGTCTCTAAATTAAAATTATTCAAAACTCAGCCAACAATATACTTCACAGCGAGCTTATAAATATTTGTGAGCGATGTAACATCAGTGTTTTTCCCTTTTCTCTTACTTGTCACGTACACGTATATACGCGGATACCTATATATACATTTAAATATTAACATATAACTATAGTATGATATAGAAAACAAGAACATCGGTAATGATATTATTATTCTTTTGTGGAAAATGTAATGAGAAATGATTATAGCGAAATTATATAAAGGTTCTAGAGAGGTATCTGTGCATGCTTGTGTCGAGCTTATTGTATGAAGCGTTGATAATATCGTTGAGATTATAACATCAAGTTGTGCACCGGCTGGTTTCGCCCGCTCTGCCTTTCGCCGCATGAAACAATATAGGTATAGGTATAGGTATAGGTATGGGTATATACGACGTAGTATATATATATGTATATACACTATCCTTCGGGCATCGATTAGAAGCGCCCCCTTAAACTCTAATCACTTCCGTCCGCGCGCGTTTACACGCGGAGCGAACTGCTACCTCCCGCGCTTATACCCATTCTTTTTCGTTCCTTATTTTCAAACATATAGGTATCTATTAGGCATTCGCGAGATTCCCGTCTTCTTTTGCCTCTACTTCAGGTAGCAGAAATCCTTGGTTTCTGGTCTCTCGAATACCATATAATATCTTCGTTCGACCTGGTCAATTTTTTTTATACAGATGCCCGTAGGCCAGAAGTAAATGAAAATGCGGGAAAAAAGAAAATAAAATTTAAAGGAACCGAAACCTTGAGCCACGCGGGAACAAGGGCTAAAGAGGGCAGGATATAGCGAGGAACGAGGCGAACGCCCTTGTGCGCACTATACATAGATATGTACATATGTAGTAGTACATATAACCTAGGATAGAGCGAGTCGAAGATCCCTCGCGCCAACCCGGGGCGAAACCAAAACCCCCTAGTATAACGAGGGAGGGTAAATAATATGGGAGCTCGGTATAGTAAGGAAGGATATATACCTACGTATGTAACGCATATATGTGTATAGAATATATTGTAAGCGTGTAATATTATTTTCGATTATTATAAACGTGCGGGGTAACGAGATCGTGCACGACAGGACAAACGATCTTAGCAATGCTGCATTCAAAGCCAGTTTCGATAAGATAAGCTTTGTTATTTATCATCGTAGGCCGATTAGTGACCTTTTCAAGACTCTCGGTTCGACTCGTACTGCACTGCACTGTACAGGAACATTGTTTTCAATATACTTCGTATAATTGACTTTATATAACGTGTAACATATGCCACGTTGCTTATTCATCTCTGCTCGCGTTAACTACGAGTTTAAACTCTGTTTAAATCCGACACTCGGACTAATGCTTAAGCCAATATCCATACGGCTTTCGTGAGTACCTATCTACGTATGGAGTGACACGCACACTTTACACATTAGTATACCTGCAATACGGATACTAATACTCAAACGCTCGACCTGTCCGAGTCCTGTCCTACGCTCTATAGTCTCGGCATACCTACGCGAGGGTTCAAATTCCCTAGGTATGACTAAGGACGAGGCTTAGACTATTTTTCCATATTGTCCTCACCTACACATTGACTCCTACTTCAGGATTACTCATCCTAATACATTGTTTTCATTGTCCCTTGCCTCTCGGCTGCATACAAATACTTATATCCTACATAGGCATTTATAAACACGAGCAAAGGGCCTCCGATGTTACTATTATACGCTGTTACTAATGTACACTTAAATACACGTATTTCGAAATATTTATTAGTCAAACGGTGTTTGGTTTTAGTTGTGGTTGAGTAGGCAGGTATGTCTACTCCGATTTTTGTTATTTTCGAAGAAGTGAAATTGAAGGAAATACTGAAATCCGTGGAATATGATGACAGTTATTTTTCTTCCCCTCTTTTGTTTTACGTAGAATTACACCCCTTCGTATTGTTTCCCTGAAAATTGTAACACCTATTGTTCTGTTGCGGAGTATAAACTGGAAATGCGTAAGCGGTATATAACCCAAATCAGCAGAAATAACCCGCGAACCAACCGGTCCTTGGCATTTAAACTGTTGCTGCATTTAGCAGTCTGGTGGTGCAGTTTGATCTATAATTAGCTGCGGTATTATTTTTACTATTTTAGTCTCTACCGCGGTATAGCTTTACCCTGGAGTTCAAGCTTTAAGCTTTGACGCTAGTACACCGCGGTACCTACTTATATATACATTCAACCTCACGCATAACTCTCGCGTCTAGTAGACGATACCCAGTCATCTCTTAATAGTCGGAATATCGCTGCTTTTCGTTTTATAAACAAATCCAGTTATGACAAACACCCCTGCAGCTTGTCTTTCTCGGTATACTATATCTATGTTATTATTCTTTCACTCTGACATATATATATGTATATATAATATGTAGCTATATACATGACAATTCAATGATACGTATAGGTATAAATAATTTTTCATATATTATAAGAAAAACGAAAACATCACATTTCAATGTATAAACGTATCTTGAGATATATATATATATATATATTCTATATGTGTGAGTATATTTGTTTGGGTAAATTTGTCGCGTGACTCGTCGTGCCACTCGAATAAGAGAGAAACACATGCTGTGCCCTACGCGCGCGCCGCGCCTGACCCCCGATACACTCGTGTCACGTAGGCATCGCCGCCCGCCATCTTGACACCTCAACTGGAAAATCGTCGAAACTTGAAAAATCCCTGGCGACCCCCTCCCTGTCAGAACGAGTATTTAAGAGCCGACACTTTGCGGAGGGGTTCCGCCTCAATCTTCGTTGAGAAGCGGCCTCGTTGTTTTGTAGATACTGAAAATTTAAAAGCTCAAAGAAGAGCGATCTCGGATCATTTTTTTCCCCACCGCGTTACCGACTTAAGTATGATAACCACTGGGACCGTATCTATCTGACGCGTGGATAATCCGTTCTATAGAGAGAATCAAGAATCCGTTAACAAGTTTCTTTCACTTATTCGTTAAATTCATTCAACGAATCGAATGAGAACGATTAAACGAAATGAAAAACTGAAGAAATAATATACATAAATTTGTGCATTTTGTTTTTGAAAAATTATGATACTGAGAACGATATCGCATGTGTTTTTTTCTTTTTTGTATACGTCGTATGCTGTTGTGTGGATTGGTCAGTGATCCTCACCACGAATGAAACAAAGATTTGATTTATTTTTAAAAACGGGTTTTAATTCTCGAACTACTAGACAGGATCGAGAACCACTCCGTGAGAATAGTAAACACAATGATGGTGATGATCGTGCCGCTACGTCTGATGTACCGTTTGCGGTGATTAACTTCTCTGTATAACGTCACGTTTCGGTAAAATGATTTAATCAATATTTACGTCAGGGTATCTGCCCGATTAGACTGGAAAAATAAATCGGTTAGCCATACACGCGTAACACAATATCTTTGACCAAGATTCACTCTGTTTAGATTAATCTACACGCATATCTATCTGTGTACGCGTATTGTATATGGATTGTTGTAATCCTGTTGTTATAATCGTGAAACGTACAAGTAAGGCTATATCGACGCTTGAATATTATCCCGTTAAACTTTTAATCTACATGACAGAGTTTATAGACTAAAAGAGATGGATCTAAACTATTTATAACGAAATCTAGGCATACTTTGCTACAGACCTACGACTTCAATAGCTTCATTGAGAACCTTTGAAGTCGATGAAGAGAGACAAAGACGGGGACAGCGATAGCGAGAGAACTGTGCGTCGAAAGTATAGGGGAGGGGTGGAGGTGGAGGGTGGGGAGACTCTGGAAATCCACAAGGGTCGAGACGGGTAATAGCCAACGAAGGCACGAGGAGACATGTTTTCCAGTATTCACAAAACTTATATACCTCATAGTTTTCGGTAGCGTTTATATTTAGGAGAATTATCATAATGGAGGACAATATTTCGGTATCTTTTCTCGCTTGTTTCGACTCGCCATCTCGGTCAACCACCTCCACTTGACATTCGTACAAATGCAGAAATACACACATCCACCTATGCGTATATGTATACGTATACATGTTGCCTGTTTGATGATACGCATAATCTTGTAGAAAGCTGTGTAACTATTTATTGGTAGAACGAAACGACGCGCGGGTATTTTAGTCGAGCCAGGCCAACTCTCGCGAAAACTGATTAGCTTGCTCTCTGGTTAATAAGCAGCTAGATCGAGAGGTAGGTAGGTGGGTAGGTAGGTATAGGTACGTGCGATGATACGTGTCTGAGTGAGACGAAGCTACGTCGGGCTGCGTGCGCCGAGAAAGACGGTAGGTGTAGAGGCGAGAACAAAAGACTGGCTGGGACTACATGTGGATAGGAGAAGGACAAGCTGTGATGGCGTGGAGTGCGCGTGACAAGGACGCGCGCGCGCGGATTCTAGATTTAATGAAAAAAAAATCATATCTCTGAGACGTTCGTACATAAGGAGATGAAATTTTCATAGAATATATGTCAGCGCGTGCTCTCTGTCTTGGTTAAATCTTAGCTCTTTATCTTTAAACGTTCTAGCGTTATAAATTATTTTCGAAAAATCTTGGAGAGGGAAACTACGGGTGACATGTGGCTCGGTTTATCGAACCTTCGAAAAATCATAACTCCTAAATCCCTTTATACGAAAGGGCTAAACTTTGTGGATATTTTAAGTAAAGTATGGTCAACCATTCGTTCAAATTTCAGTCGCTAATCCTTGAGCGTTCCCGAGAAAAAGGCAATTGTTTGAACTGTATAAGAGGGGGAAACCCGCGAAGGGGAAACTTACAACTCTGACGTAGTGGTTCGGCGGGGGCTATCGCATCATCGCAGCACACAGTCAGTCGCAATCTGTCCTCGGTTACGTTCGGTCGATCTCGCCCGATCCGCTGAGTATAAAGTAAATTAATTAAAACCTTTCATTATATTTAACCGACGTTAAACGCGGGCGCGTATCAAGTGGCGAAAGTAGTGTGACAAGTGATGACATCATTAGTCTGAAATGTTCTGATTTCATTTAAATTATTCCAATAATATTACACTTCATTATAATATTATTACATCAAGATTAATATCGGAAAGAACATTTTCTACACATACATACATATATACTATATAGTTTAAAAGAACAAAGCAAGTGTTGTACCTCTATACTGCAACTGTGAGCTCATTAAAAATACCGTCAACGTTGTGCAAAGGAACTTGAGGTAAATAAAAAAAAAACCGATTTCATTTTACGTCACGTATATCGTTATAAAGGTAGATAATCTTGATTAGCGAAAGATAATTGTGGAAATTAATAGAAAATTTCTTCAAATAAATATTAATTAAAATATATATTTGTAATAAAATTTTATTTTACATTAAAATAGGTGATAAAATTTAAATTTTTTTTATTTTCGCATTTTCTTTTTATCCTGTATGATAAACTCATTTAACACACCAATACAGTCGATCTGGCGTATCGCGCGGACGTCAACAAGCAATAAAAATGATCGTGTATACGCGTATAATGGCCTATATTTATCGCAGATAATCGATATTAGCACAATTTCAAGATCGAATATTTCCACTGGTATAACTCGCCCCGGAGTTATCTCTTATTTGCAGTTTTGCCGATTGTTGGACATTTTTGAATCGTCGATACTCACGTATCGTCTATTAATTTCTCTCTGGGCATAGAATCGTTCATTTCTCTCTTGCTATAGTGCAAAATCTTCAGATCTCTTCAACTAGCTATATTACATATATGCATATATACAGTAACAAAAATGTGAAAGTTATGAAAGGCGAGGATATAGGTGTACGTACACACGTATAGGCATATCTATAAAATATACTCGAAAAGCAGGAAAGAGATTTATCGAAACTATCACTAATATGCGTCGTATAAAAATTTATTAGTACATATGCATGGGTTTGGGAAATAACTGCGGGGATTAAACTCTAACGAAATGATCGATAACGTTTATTATCCGAATTGCAAAGGCTTACGCGCTGCTCCATGTTTGCTGCAGCCATATAGTAAATAGTTCTCCCCTGCGATTCCGGGATATTATATATCCCCCCTTTGTTTCGTACAAGCGAACCTTATTCTCTCGTTTATTGTCAATGGCGTCGTGTCTCAGTCCTGCAGCCACTACCAAGATATATAAGTACATGCCGCAATAATAAATATGTATCGTTATGCGTTTGATCCGCGCGTTTACAGCGACTTAGAGGCCAGAGAGCCTCGCGACTCGGTCATTCTCAAGCCCATATTTATATTTAACGCACTGATCTCATTCCTCGGTGAATCTGCTTTCGAAAATAGCGCAAACACGCGTATATAAGATCGAATGGAGTGCACGTCGTTCTTGCTGCAGGAAAACGACAAACGCGTCGACGTGTGCATATAGTATGCCTACTATTGGAATTATTAGGAGAAAAAGAAAAGAAACATTCATATTACGATCTATATAGACGTTTATATGCATTCTATAGAAGCGATTTTGATACGATCTTTAATAATCTCACATACGTATACGTTAATAGATAAAAACATCGCGCGGTACTCTACGTTACTTCAATGACGTCAGAGTCCTGATCTCGTTTTCTCACGTATCTTTCATTGAACTAAGCGCATCTAAGAATATAGGCTTCGCCGCGTATACGTAATATTAATAAAAAATATGATTTTTACATGCGTCAGATCTTTCATTTGCTAATCCTTATGCGGGTAACTAGTTATACATAGGTATATTACTCATATGGGTAATTCTCGGTAATATTCCATCTCGTAAAATGATATTATTATACATTCATTGTTTCTTACTTAATTCAAGAAAATTACTTGCTCGTTGTGATAATGAATAGAAAGAAAGAGAAGGAGAGAGATATATAGAATGAAAAAAAAAAAAAAAAAAAAAAACCGCAAACACGCGTCACACGATGCGATGGTCTTTCGGTCGCTCGCGACAGCTGAAACGTCGCGACGTCGCCGTGACGTCACACCCGCTACCTACCTACCTACCTTCCTTCCCAAGCTGCCAGTGTGATCGAAGCTCTAGGCTTTGCTTCTGCTGCTGCCGCTGCCGAAGCCGAAGCCGAAAGGCGGCTACTGAAGTAGTGGTGGGGTTAACATCTGCTCTTAGCATGATTGCCATGTATTGATGCGAGTTGGGGCTTATGGTATACATACCTAGCTATACGAATATGAGTGTTTGTACTTGTACATGAGCTAAGCAGGATAAATTGTTGGCTAGAATCTAAGATGGAGAGTAAGAAAAATGACGTTTCTTATAATTTGGCCAATTTTCTTGTTATTAATTTGTGTGATTATTGAATTTGGAAAAAAACGAAAGAAGAAAAGAAAACAGTTTCCGAGGTACTTTAGCCTGGGTTTTATTTCAATATCATATCATAATAACGAGAAAATTAAGAACAGTAGATATCAAGTTCCTTTTTATCCTCAGAAATTTTATTCTGACGTGTGCGATTGCCAGCCGGACGTCTTTATCCCTCTATACGCACATTCAACAGATTACCATTTTAACACTGGTCGCGCCTATACTATACATATAAATACATATGCGGTAGATCCGGCGTGCGGTGAGAGGAAAAAAAAAGAAATGAAAATACTTTTATCGCGTTTTATTCGATTGTTCGAACAACATACCTGTGTGATATTTTCAAAATAGAACAAGGCGAATTTGTTTATTGTAGAAATTATAAACGGCGTGTATTAAATTCATAGCGTTTTTAGATATTATTGAAGGGATCTCCGCGTCTTGAATGTGAAAGATGAAAAAAAAGAAACAAAAAACGAAGAAAAAAAAATTGAAGTCTTCGCTTATTGCGGCTCGGGAGAAAGTCGTCGGAATAGTCACGGCCTATTTAACAGCAGCGGGTCTGCAACTCTACTCGCGACTTAAGTCCGCTCTCTAAATCAAGAAAATCAAGAAAATCAAGAAAACAGTTTCTAATGCAATTTTGAGATTGTTTCGCGTTCATTTCCCTCGCCATATCCCCTCCGAAAACTCCCCCTCTTACCACCTCTCTCGCCAGCCCTACGCCTCCTCCTCCTTCTCCCTCAACCCCGAAAAGACAAATCGTTACCTGACTAGAATATCTGCGGGGTAGTGTGTAACTCTAGGGTGGCGAGTGGTGGAGGCGGGGCTTCATGTTGTGATCAATACCATAGATCGAAGACAGAAATTTGTAATCGAGGGCAGCATTGCCGAGAAAAATAATAAATGTGGAGAAAAAAGAAAATTTATCGGAATATAAACGTTGTAAATAACGTTGGAAATTCATGTAGAAATATTGTTGGATTTTTTCGAAGTCAATTTTTATTGTATTACTTTTATTTTTTTTAATTTTTTTTCTTTCCATTTTTGAGTAGAAAAAAAAAGTCGAAAAATGAAAACTAAATAGCTACCTGCATTTGCCTGTTTATATATACAACAATCGAATAAGCGAGTTTAAAGTTATAACGGGTTGTGCGCGCTGCGCAAACGGTACTGCGTCCCACATGGAAACAAGTCTCTTATAGTTAGTAGCGTAAGCGCGTATACAGGTATATATAACGTGACGAGAGAAGTAGGTAGTGGTTGTCGCGGCATCGCGTCGCGTATCGTCCAAGAGTCCCGAGAATTATTGTGAACGTTCAATTTCTAATTTGACAAATTCCGCGTCACTTCATCGCGAGATACCCCCGCGTCTTAGTTTCATAGATATTAATTGTTACCATCATCGTAACACCTTATATCAGTCTTATACCCTTACTCTCTATTTGCTGCAGTATTATATGTATATACAAACACACACATATGTATTATAGCCGAAGATACGGCCTTGCGAATGTCCTTGCCCCAAGCAGTTCCTTGTAGCTAAAGCAAAACGGCGAAAAAAATCTCAAGGGAACGAGTATTCGGTATTATGATTCGAGATATCAAACGAAATTCATCATAGCTTAGACAATAATTGTCGACAACTTGATACATTATCTCATTATTTCATTATTTGCCTATTTCGTAATCATATTTTTACGACTTACTCAATTATATCCGCTTCGCGGTGTGTCGCGGGTATTATTTTTTCCTCTTTTCGTCATTTTCAGAGAATTTTCTCTTTTCATTTCGGGGAGAGGGAAATTAACAAGAATTTGACTTCTACTTTATTTATGAATTATTTCATTATTTTTTTTTTGTTGTCTAGTCTATTAATTAATTAATTAACTTTTCGTCTTCAAAAAAACTGAAGCGGATCGTGGGATAGATTGATAGATAAATAGAGAGTAACACTGTCCTAGACGGATCGGCAGTCGCTCGAGTCTTTGTAGGTACTCTTGGTATAGTATGTGCTGTGCACTATGCTACTGTACTTGGACTATTTCCGTTAGTTAGTCTATCTTCCCCACCATACTCCTAGACGCTTTATTTTTTTATTTTTATTTTATTATTTTTTTTTTCAATCCACCGCGCTCCGTTATAGTATATATACATACATCTATATATTCTATATATATATATACACACATATATACAGGGTAATATTAAGAAACTTGTCCTTGAGTCTACGTTGTTGGGTTTGTTTAGCGGAATTGCGTTTAACTTGTTCACGAACCAAGACTCCTTAGCATTCAGTTACATACATAACGTATTCGTAGCTAATATCGAACGTGAAAGAATTAAATATACATTCAAAACTATACCATGTTTAATAATAATAATAATAGCAATAAGACGAAGTTTGAAAATAGTTCTATCTTTGTTTTGCGATATCCTTGGAGTGGGTTGCGAAGTTATTTTCAAACTTAACGATTTATTATAATTTTCTCGGGGATATTATAAATGATGTCGAATAATTTGCTTCAGTTCGGATCTAAATATCGAGAGCGTTGTCAACTGTTGTATGTTTAACTGTAAACTATTCGGTAATTCTTTTTGCCCGGTACATTCCATCCAAGGTCTTCGAGGCGCTCGTGACCAGCGAGGATCCTACGAGTAGAGTTACTTTCCATTTCGATTTGCGCAACATAACTAACACTTCTCTTATTATATACACTTACCTCTGTACCTAAACGCGTTGTCTAATGAACATATACCTATATATATTTAATTTCAATAAACTTCCGCTTATTTCTTTCATTTCCTAATCAACAAATGCGAGCTTTGAAAATTATATAATCATCTATTTTCCTTTTCTTTTCCTTTTTTTGTTTTTTGTTTTTCGGTTTTTCGAATTTGAACAAAATTGCTAATTGCACAAACTACAACCCGAAGCCAGCTTTCGTCCTCGAGAATATTGAGATATATAATATTTTTACATATATAGGTATATATATTATACGCGGTTTGCACAAGTGAACGTCACTGTAGTACCGCTAACTTTGCAGCAGTGGTTAGGTAACGTGTCTCAGCATTTTTCGCTCCCAGAGAAAGTTAACCACTGTCCGATCTCTAGTTTTAATAGTAGCCTTGGGATCGAGACGACGACGACGACGTGCATAAAACTTCGATAAACGGAGATATACTTATGATGCTTCTGAGTAAATTAAACGAAAGATTGCATCTTTCGGGGTGCCCAGTTCGTACAGAAAACAGTCATGCATAATTTTATATTTTATATGCCGATCTTTGTCCGATACTGCTCCCAATACTACAGCTGCACGTTTATACCCTTATTCTTATTTTACCAATCTTATTGACTTCGGTTCAGAATTTTATCATGCTGCAGTCTTAGGTCAAGATTTCCCTTCAAATTACGGGAGCCGCACTAATCTAACGGGCTTCTGGTGCATATATCGCGTCTATATAATACCTACATGATACAAGTAAACATATATACCAAACACATAGTATAAACTTCTGTATTTCTATTGTTTGCTCCCGTGCGGATATAACGGCGCTTCGTTTATATGTGTAATGTGGCGATTCACCTGGGCGCATATTGTCCACAGCATGTAGCAATCTGGACAAATCGATTGAATCGTTGAGGGGGTGAGGGCTCGACGCCTATAATTCTGTTTCTGTTGGATCGATTTTAACTTCTGTATATATACGACATATGTCTGTAATGATGCTGCTTCGGTATCTGTATAACCCCTGACTTAACCACGAAACTAAAATGTATACCCGGTATTAATCTTATGGTTTAAAAGCGAAGACCCTTTTTCTGAGAGCTAGCTATACTCGTTATAACTATACACGATCTATTTTCGACCAATGAGGGTCACAGCGATTTTGGGCATACCTACTCGCTCCTGCTGTACACTAGGTACTAATCTTGCTGCAGCCTAAGCGGGGAAGTCACTTCCGACTTTACGTGACGTCATATCCTCAGGGACAGCGGGTAACGAGCTGAATCCCGTTAAAGAATCATCTCCGATACCGTTTCTATTTTTTTTTTTTTTTTTTTCTTTTTCTTGTATCCGTTTGAAAAAGACATCGTTGAAGTTTGAAAAATTTATTAGAGAATGAGGAAAAGAAAAAAGGAAAATTAGGTATGTACCAATAAATAATTTGTCTCGATTTCTTTTTGTTTCAGACGCTAAAATGAGACTTGAAGAGGATCTGGTAATTCGGCGAAGTCGTCCGACGATGATATCAGCCAAGTACCGAGCGCGAGAGGAGCGTCGTCGTTTGTTAAAAATCTCAGCGGGTAAATTGCGGCGTATTGAAGATCCGGAAGCAAGTCTTTGTCGATCAGTATTGATAAATAACGCAGTGAGAAGATTGCAGCGAGAGAATCGTGACGAAAAATCGCGAAGTTACGGTCTATCGGTGACTTATCTTGACGATTCATCGAAAGAGAATAGTTTGAGTGGAAATATGAACGTTGACAATACGGAGAATGATTTGGTGCAAAGGAAGAGATTAGGCGACGATTCAAGTTCCGCTGATAATTCAACAGCCAAGAAACAACGCCACGACGATATAGATTTTCAAGATGATGTTTTCAGCGATTTTTACATACTACCACCAACACCGAGGCTCCTATCCCACATTGATGACGTTGTCATCTCACCGCACGTTGATAATTCTAACGACTCGATAAACGCCATGGATGTTGTTGAAAATCGTTTAAACATAAATATTGACGCATTAAATTCAACTAAGAGTCGATTAAGCCAGTCCGACAACAGCAGTCTGTTCTTGAACGATATTACCGAGAGTTCTTTGAGCTGTCATGAAAATAGTTTGAGGACCACCTCGGACACTCGATTATTTTCAACGGAATCTGGAATCATGGATGTTACGGATGATCAAGACGTATGCGACGCGGATAGGATCTCAGAATTTTCAAGGTTCTCTGACTCAACGAAAACCCTTGAAGAACGACTAGTTGACTTTCAATCTCTCGACGAACATTACGATTTGTCGAAATTCGAACGGAACAACAATCAAACATGCGGTCGAGCATTTCACGACATTCAAACTTTTCATAGTCTCGTACCAGGCTTAGAAACATAGAGATAATTTTTACACAAATAATCAGATTTATTCTAAATTTATCTATACGTATATATATATATATATATATATATATATATGTATATACATATTTGTATATCTATATACAAAGTTTATACGAAAGAGGTTCTTGTCTTTATATATGCTCTCATTATTATTATATAGTTTTATTAATTTTATTTTACTTATTTATTTTTACTTTTCTATTATATCATACCGCGAATATCATTAGCAAATTTCTTTTCATTTTTGATAATAATAATTTGCTACGCTACACCAGAGTAAACAAATGCGCACAAATAAATTGAATATTTTAGATGGTCCTGTACGTTGTGTGCATATGTATATGTTGTAAAAAGACACATGAAAAAAAGAAAGGAACCAAATGAAGTGGAAAAATGAAAAGAATGAAAAAAAAAAAAAAGAAAAATTGAATGAACGAACACATTTGTGAATAAAATAGTTTGTTTTTTTTTCTTTCTCTACTTTTTACGAGAGTCTCCTCTTTGGTATAAACATTTGTACGATGTATAATACTGTATGCGTATTGTTTGTATATATATATATGTACGATACATACATACATATACGTATATATATACATAGATATATACGTATGTATACAAATTTAAAAATAATTTTAAAAAAATGTTGACACAAAAATGTATATTAGGTACAATAAATGAGGAGCGAATGAGAAAATGAATGAAACGGATGATGATGTAAGCGCGCGCGATAAATTTTCAGAAAAAAATGAAACAAAAAAAATTAAAAAAAAAAAAACATAATTTGTACATAACGCGCTTCTTAATTTTTGGATTCATTTCAACAATATTGTATGTAATAGATTTAGGTTTATATTTTAATATTGTTGTCTGTATTGTTCCATTACTTTTAGCTTTAATTATTATGATTATGATTATGATTATTATTATTATTATTATTATTTCTAAATGGTAATTCACGTTTATTTAAAATCGTTGCGATGTGTCGTATAAATACGAGAGAAAATGCAGTTTCGTTTGTTTTTATAGAATATCCTAATTATTTCGTTGATTTCAAATTTATTAATTCTTTCGTTTTTTTTTTTTTTCTTTTCTTTTTTTCCTTTGTGCACCCGTCTATTTGACAATATCATCTGATATAATGATACTATCTATACGGCTGCGTATTGAGAATATGAATAGATATTCTATAGTATCTAGATTAAAGAAAAAAATTTCGTTTCAATATATCGCATGTATATATATATATTCAATTTAAATATTTTGTACTTAAGTGTTACAAATTATAAAAAACGAAGAAAAAAAAAAAAAAAACTGAAAAAGGAGAAGAAAAAAATACAACAAATTTATTTCGCCGTCTTCTGACATTATTATCATTATTATATATATACTTTGGCAAGTATATGTAATTAAAAAAGAGGATATGTATATTAAAAAAGAGAAAAACAAAAAAAGAAAAAAAAGTTCGTTTATTGCTGCTATTATTATGATTATTATTATTATTATTATTATTATTATTATTATTATTATTATTATTATTATTATTATTATTATTATTATAATTACTATTATTTTTATTATTATTACTATTATTTTTATTGAACTCTCTGTACTTGTTTGAATTTATGTTCGAGCAATACCACAGAGAGAAAAACTATAATGCACCAATATTATACTACTTCCTGCTCTTGTTATAGTTTAATAATATCAGGGCGTTTTGATGAAAAAAAAGTGCACTTTTGCTGAATTATAGAGTTGAAATTTGTCTTCTTTTCTCTGTTAATATTCGAATTTTGGCTCTTTTTAGAAATTTAGAAACTATTGTTATTCCGTCATTTTGTTACATTGAAATGGTTATATTTCTTTTTTTTTTTTTTTATTTATTTATTTTTGTTTTCGACCATACTCTCGATTTATCTGAATTTCGACATTGACCAAAGTGAGCAGCATATAAAGTAGAATTCCAAGCTTCCATATAGTGCCCGGGCTGTGGCTAGCATGGCTTTGTTAAGCCAAGTTTCGTTTGAATGATGATAAAAGCATGAAATTGAAAAATAAATGAACAAAAAAAAATAAAACAAAAAATTAATAATTTCAAAGAAGAACGAAATGTAAATTTTGTAAAATTAAATGAAAAACGTGGCCCAATATTGTGTAAATAGCTACATTAGCCCATATGTTAAGTAGTTATGTATAAAATTTCGTACGTTGTGTAAGTTATAGGACTAGTTACATAAAATCAGTTACCAATTATACGAGAAAAAAAAAATCCGAATAAATCTTTAAAAATATTTGACAGTATACTGTTGGTAATCCTTATCCTATTCGTAATAATTTAATGTGGCTAGTTCTGAGTTCAACTAACAATAAATATAACTTGAGAATGAAAAAAAATCATTTTGAAGTTTTGAAACTTCAAAAAATACAAATAGTGATATTTTCTATCTATAAATCATACGTAAATTAAATTCTTTCCATGCATAAAATCATTTTATATCGTAATTCTTTTCGCCTAAAAGGAGTTTGGGAAAAATTCTTTCAAAAATTTGCCGCACTAGTAGATTTCACACTTGCGCTCTCTGTCGGTAATGGAAGGAAGTTTTTATCGTCTTTAACAGCTCTCTGTTTTTAATTGTCATGTCGACTTTCGCGTAGTTTGTGAAACTGTGACTATAGTCATTCAGCGACGAGGTTGGTAAACAGTTGGTGAACCTGGGTAAAATACTAGCAAGTAGCAAGTAGAGCTAAAGATGGCGGCCCTCAAAGACGTAGTGTCATTATATCAAACTTTAAAACACGAATGGACAAAAAAGCCGTGTAATTTACAACAATGCGGTCAACTGTTGAATAAATTAAAGGTAATACGATATTTCCGCATTACTTGTAAATAATTTTTCGTTCCATTTTCACCACGCGTCGTATCTAACCTAATTCACGATGTGTCAAAGTGAACAATCATCCTCCTTTATTACACCGGCAAATTTATTATTACTGTGAAATAAATTTGTCATCTTATAACTTACGTAGTGATTTAAAAAATAAAAAAAATGTATTTTCATTTAGATTGGATTGACACAGTTGATGTTCTTGCCTACTTCAAATAGCACCGCGTCTCCAAAGGAGCTGCTAATTGCCCGTAAGTTTATTATCCTCAAGGAATCTCATGTTTGTTTTATCCTTCAAGGGTTTTCAGAACCTTTTGAAGTTGTTTTTTCTTGATACAATTCTTAATCACTAACCGAATGATATTTATATTTTATTTGAATTATAGGTGACATTCTTGAAATCGGAGCACAATGGAGTATAGCTACAGAAGATATACCGTCGTTTGAACGTTACATGGCACAGTTGAAGTGTTATTACTTTGACTACAAGTTGGAGTTACCGGAATCTGCGTATAAATATCAACTTTTGGGCTTAAATCTTTTGTTCCTATTGTCGCAGAATAGAGTTGCTGAATTTCATACAGAATTGGAACTCCTGCCTTCTGATCAAATACAATCAGATGTTTACATCAGGCATCCTTTAAGCCTTGAACAATATTTAATGGAAGGCTCGTACAACAAGATATTCCTTGCTAAAGGAAACGTTCCCGCAGCATCTTACAACTTTTTCATTGACATTTTGTTGGATACGATCAGAGACGAGATAGGAGCATGCATGGAAAATGCTTACGACAAAATATCTGTGAAGGACGCTTTGAGGATGTTGAATTTAACTACGGAAAAAGAAATCAAGGCATTCGCCACTAAGAAAGAATGGAACTTGGGTAAAGATGGATATTTTTACTTCGGATTGCCTAGTGAGAAAAAATCCGAGGACCCAATCCCTAGCGCTGATTTAGCTACTCTGGCTATTGATTATGCAAGAGAGTTGGAAATGATTGTGTAAATCGGAGAATTGAAATAGAGCTATTGAAGAATTATTACTTTACTTATTGTACTTGAAATTTGTATTTAAGATTGATAAGAAAAAAAACAAAAAGAAGAAAAATTGTAAAACTGACTCATTAATCATCTGCTTTCATTATAGACACATTTATAATTCAATAATAGATACAAATGTTTTTTATTTCCAATATTTTTAATTTCAAAAGTAGATCTCAAGATATCAACCAATCAGATGACAAATATTTTATCTCAACATTATTATCTTCTCACATTCATCGTTGTATGTTATCTAGGTACTATCATATCTATGGCAATTTGAATGTTATTGACATGTACCTTCGTTCGACGCCAGCTGGCGCCACAAAGGGAAATATCCAATATGGCGGATGAAAAAAAATGGCAATAAATGTAAATGACAATACGAATCGATGTTTACCGTTCTAATATTTATATCTAGAAACTATCATGAATGAGAATGGAGTAAGCTATAATTCGAGATCCCTAATAGTCGGATTTACATAGGAAACTATCAACCTGTATATCACATTTAAATAAACTTTCCGAACTCTTACAGAAGAAAACACATTATGTATGGCCGAAATTCCTCCGCGCCATCGCTAAAAAGTTTTATAATAATATCGTGACGATTTGACCAGTATCTTTAAGTTATACCAATAACGTAATATCTGTGTGTGTACAGTTTAGTGGTAAATTATAATAAAACGAAAACTATTTCATCACAGTGATAATATCTGCCTGGTTGAAACCCAGACGACGTAAAAACTTAGCCTAAAATCTATAGTTTCGATAATACAGTGGGATGGATATCGATGAATGTTCTGGTGGTGATTCTGTCGAGGAGGAAGAAGAGGAGGATGAGGATTCTACAAGGACTAATAGCAGCAGTAGTACCAGCAGCAGTAGTACAGGAGATACCGGAGATGAAAGCGGCGAGGAACATTGTAGCACTGCGTCAGACAGTCATACCTCTGCCGAGGATAATGACAATTCTGAAGATGCCGTGGTAAGTTTTACATCTCAGGCTTCTTTCAATCCTTTGTCGAACATTCTTCATAAAACCTTATTACATATTCTTCCATAACTAGATTTAAGGTTGGATCTTTTCTCATTTGGATTCGAAGAGTTCTGTTTGGATCTGGCGATATTATTATATACAATTTGTAACTTATTCAAAGAATTTATTGATCGCAATTGAAAACAAGCTTTACTTCATTATTATTACAGAGATGGGAAACTTGCGTCGCTATGGGTACGCGAGTCAAGTTACCGCAAGGCCTATGCGAGCATTTAACTATTTTTCAAGAATTATTCGACTACTCTAGAATTTGGAATGAGAATTTGAGCGAAAGCGACAAAGAATGCTTGTCCAGGTTTCTACCTACCTTTCCTGACGACTGCGATCAAGATCTTGAGCGGGAGAATACGTTGCGCATGCTATTCAATAGAGAAAATTCAAGGTAAATTTAATAATTTTTTTTGTGTTTGTGTTTGTGTTTGACCACACAAATCTCGATAGGCGATAAACAACTGATTTTCAGATATCAGATTGAAGGAAAATAATATCAAGGCTTTGAATTGTTGGAAAGATTTTTCTGATCTTTACAATTTTTAGCACCACTTAATACTTGATAAATACATCGTTGATTGATTTACTCTAGGTACGGCATTGCAGCACTGGACGCTTTCCACAACCACGTATCTGCGGGCCACTACAGGCCCGATATTAGAAGAATGCGTAGCTTAGTGCGAAAAGCACAACAAAGACGATTACTGTACGAAGAACGAAAGCGATCCTATGATCTTGCTGGGCAATTGCTTAAATCGAGAGAAGCTCTTTTGTCAAATGCTTATAAACAGGGTTTCAGTCAACCAACACATCGGACATCCAAATTTCACTGGCACAAACCGAGGCCAGCGATGGGTAATCAATTTGTCCGTTTTAATACTCGATAAGATTTCCTGATTCCTGTTTATTAATAAGCTATTTTTAGCATGACTATCGTTTGTTGTAATTCTTAGAACTTGTAAGACACTACAGTTTTCAATTATTCAATGATTTAGTACGATAATTGGCATGATAAGCAATATTGTTTCAGTCGAAGAGCGAACAAGACAGCGTTACTTGGAAGAATTGAGTGCTCTGAGAGCGGAACTTGGAGTAAACATGAGAGCTACAGTAGAAAGTTCTTCCGAAGATGAGGAGCACTATTCTCAGCAACAATTACACAACAATAAGAAAAAGAAAAAGCGTTTAGCTATGGCGTTCCAAGGGACGCCGACTAAGATCTTGCAATCAAATCATGACGAAGATGCTGTGAGACCTGTCTCATCTACTTTCCATCAATCAAAGTTCGGACTTTCTTTAGAAAATCAGGGCTTGTCGCTCCTTGGCTACGAGCAATCCGATGATGCGTATCGGGCGATGCTAGCAGCTCATAAAAAACGGCGAACTCAACGAGACGTGAGTTTAAATTTTGCTACAAATATGCTAGTTTTGTTAGCAGCTGAGATTTACTTCTCGGAAAATAGCGGGATTGATATTTACATTCTTTAATGTTGCAGAACCATCCAGAGTTGAATACACAGGGAATTTCGCTGGCTGAATTATCGCGGCGGGCTCAGATTGGGCATAAGCATAAACTACCACTTAACAATGCTGTTCGTCCAGTGGTTGTTAAAAAACGTATAAAACTCGAACAACCATCATCTGGTCCGCCTTTGTCCTTGAAGTCTGTTCACATGAATTCGGTGAAACCTGAAAGCGACAACAGTGATTATTCTCATACAGTCGATAACGATCATCGTCAAATCATAGCTGCAGTGGAGTCAGTCAGTCCTCTGGGTGCTGTGAAGACCGAACCTGTTGATACTTACGAGACACAGCTGTCAACAAAGAAGAAAATCTTCTCCAATTCGTATGTGTTTGATAAAAGAAAGATTCAATATCATTTGAAATGTTTGAAATTTAGTTTCTCACTCAAAGTTGATACATTTTTTCGCATTTCAGGAGCCCGGGATTATCAAATGCAAGCGGTGCTGTGGTAACATCGATGCCGGTGATTAAGACAGAGATAGAAGACCTCGATTACGACTCAGAGATTAAAACAGAGGTCAACATGAAACCTGGTGATGAGGTATGATGATTAATTATCTGCATTTAATTTCGACATGATATCAGGCTTTGTCCTCTCCAACAATCCGAACGCCTCACCGTACTTACGCAAAATTCTCGTATCTTAACAGAGAGAAACCGAGGACGATGAAGAGGACGATAAAAAACAGCTGGATCTGGATGGCATAGACATGATGCAAATACCAATTCAGCTAGACAACGGAATTGATCTTCTGGACGATGTCAAGTGAGTGAAGTAAATTTTCATCTGGTATGAAAGAGAAGTTAATTACAATAAATTTTTTCAGATGTGGTAGCGACGTTACTCAAGAAGGAGAAGGAAGGGAGGGTGATCTTATGCAGGAGACTCACTCCTGCTTCTTCTCTCTTTTGCGAGACGCGTTTGTATCGAAGGGAGAATATAGAATGAGTACAGCGGAGATGCGAGATGCGGTAACGCAATGGCAAGGCAATCCTATTTCTCCGCTTAATGATTGGTATGTAATACAAAAGACCAGTGCTTTGAAAAACCTTGAAATAAAATGCAGTAAAAAAATCGTATGATTCTGTAAGGGTGGGATGTACTGACTTTTTATTTTAGTCTTTGAAAATATTGAAATGAACTTTTTAGAAAAAAATGTACATCTGATTGCAGGTATTCAGCGGCACCTTCTTGGCCTGCACTTGTACCCCTTGCTCTAGGGTTTCTAGCCGGTGAATTAGTGTATTCTTCGCACGAGACAGACCACCAACAGGAACAAGAGCTAGTTCCTTATTTAGAAAACAAGGGAAGAGGGGTGTATGCTTGGATAGGAGCCGGTAGAGACTCAGACTCCCGTCTTTCGACATACTGTGCACGTTTTCTCGCTCATAGGTGCACATCACTTATTTATAATACACAATGAACGCGAAAATTCTAACTCATGCATTGGTCTATTGAAAAAAGAAACATTCAGCTGGATTAATCTCCATAATTAAATCATTTTCTAACTTCAGCAAATCATTTATAAGAATAAATATTTTTCCAGGGACTCGTTAGGTCCTCCGGTGCATTCTATAAGCAGTGCCACCATTGCTGCTAAGCAACAACTGCAACAACAACAACAGTCTACTAATAGCAGTAGTAATAGTTGCAGGGGTGTTAGTCCTGCTGTAGAAGCTACAGGAGGTGGCGAAGGCTCTATGGGTACGATGGGTGAATGGGAACCACCGAGAGCTTTGTGGCCAACAGAGTGGAAGGTTCGTGCTTCGACTGTCGAGGAACGAGAGGAATTTAGAAGACAAGAACAAATGCGATATGCAACTCCGCACAAGGCGTTCACATATCGCATGCATGGATATGCCTCAGTTGTTGGTCCAGTCAAAGGAATCTATCAACACAACGTCGGTACGCCTTTAAAATGAATGAATAATTGAATTTTTATTTTTCTACCTCTGATCAATGGACTAAAACCAGTTCTTGCATGATTTACGTTTGCATATGAATAATTTGGGGATATGTTGTACTGTTCTAGCTTCCGGGCTCAATAAACCTAGGGGACACTCGCTGCTTGTAGCAGACAGACCAAATTTCGTTACAATTCTGGCTCTGGTAAGAGATGCAACCGCTAGATTACCCAACGGGGAAGGAACTCGGGCTGATATATGCCAGCTGCTTAAAGATTCGCAGTATATTAGAGATCAAGGCGATCATGGAGATGGTGGGCATGATAAAGAGGGCTATTTACACTCTGTTGTATCCGGGGCCCTTGATAGGCTGCATTATGAGGCAGATCCGTGTGTCAGATACTACCCCAGGCGCAAAGAATGGCTTTACTTACACCGAGCAAGATCCGAGTCTGAGTTTGGTTAGTATTTGTGTTTTATTCAACGTCACTGATTCTTATTTTGATCAATTTTATAATAATCTGCAGCAAAATTGAGAAACTAGTTTGATTACGTGTTCTTTGATTTTTACGAACAGAAATGTACCATCAGCAGTTACAAGGTGTGGCTAAGAATAAAAAAAATATTGGCGGAGCCTCCAGAAATAAATCCACTAATCCGATCAGCAAACCCATTAATGGAAATAAGGAACAACCTTTGATCAAGGAAACAACTCCGAAGAGAGAAAAGAAAGCTTCGGCACCACAGCCTAATCTTGCTAGGTAAAACCTAACATTTTCATTTTCTGATCTTATATAAAAATTTGCGAGCACTATGTTTTTGTACTTTGTCTACTGTTTAATACAATGATATGTTTCATTTTGTAAGCTAACTGGTTTTCATGCCTCATTAACATTACAGAAAGGAGAATCGCAAGGCCGAAGAAATGATGATCGACTCAAATGACCAGCCAGCGCCTGTAGTTGTTACCGCTGCATCACCTTCTTTGAGTAGCACAGTGGCTGTGGCTACTATGTCTGTAAATGTGGCTCCAGATCCACCGATAGAAAGGGAAAAATTAGTTACCGTTGAAGTGAAGCCACAATTAAGTGCGCCGCCTCAAATGAAAAAACTTGTTACTGGAAAGCCGATTGCTGTGACTAAGAGTCACATGACAAACGCTTCTCAGAGTTTGTTGCAATCGAATCAGCACTTTCCACACCATCAGATTCAAGTCTCTACTTCTGCGGGTCTACAAACAATCCGACTCTCCGGTCATTCCGTACTTCACTCTCAAACGTCGACTGGTTTGGCTGTCTCGACTAATACCAACACCACGACAACTCCGAATATAACTACTATATTACCGGGGACGAAAATTTCGCAACAGTTACAACAGCAGCAGCAAACAAATACTGCTAATCAAACAGGGAAGAGCATATTGCAAGCCGTTAAACAGCAGCAGCAACAGCAACAACAGCAATTACAATTGCAACAGCAACAACAAACGCAACAGCAAATACCACAACAAAATCAACAGCAGCAACAACAAACAGTTCAAGCACAGTCACAGCCGCAACAACAGCCCCAACAGCAACAACAAATCCAACAACTTCAGCAGCAGCAGCAGCAACAACAACAGCAACACGTTCTACCAGGAAAAACTTTACTTGCCTCGCAAATAAAACTCGTCAGTTCTGGACAGATAAAATCATTGCTCACTGGCCATGGATTACAGGGACAGACGATATTTATTAAACAATCTGCATCTCCGGCGACTACTCAACAGCAGTTGCAACAGCAGCAGTTAAAGGTGAATGTTTTGTTGTTATTCTATGATAAACGGAGTGATTAATTATTTATATGAATCAGTGTTAAGTTGTTTGATTGATTTGGTAATGCATTTCTACTGAATTTACTGATGGCCGATTTTTTGACGTTTATTATATTTATTTTATTTCAGCAACAGCAGCAACAACTTCAACAGCGTCTTGTTAATAGCCAACAACAACAATCTTCTGGAATGCAACGAATAATTGCACAAATTGGTGGCAAACCGATAGCTGTTCAAATACAACAGTCTCCTCATCAGCAGCAACAACAGCAACAAAAGATATTGGCCAAGGTGCTCACAAGCGCTGGCGGCGGTCAGTTAATATCAGTCGAAAGTCTACTCGCTCAGAAGGGATTGAAACTAGCTACTGCGACAAGTCACACAAGTCCTATTGGTCAAGTTAACAAACAAGGGAAACAAGTGATACAAGCACAGTATCAGGTAGGTGCTATGATACATCTGGCTGTAGCCAGGACTCGAATTGGAGTTGGAAAATGTAAATTACAATCACATTCATCAAGTTAAATAATATGGTTGTGTTTCTTGGTTTCAAGGTGGTATCTCAGGCACAGGCAGCGGCTGCCCAATCAAAAGTGATAGTAAGCTCACAGCAGCAGCAGCAGCAGCAGCAATCGCAAACAGTAAGAATGGTAGCTGCCCAACTTGCTGGAAAACCAATAATGTTGGCTAGCAGTAGTAAAGGCGTCAGCGTAGCTGGCGGAGCTACGGGGGTAGTCTTGAGCAAACAACAGCAACAGCAGCAGCCTATTATATTGCCCAGCCAGCTTCTTAACATTAAGACTCTGCATGGATTAAAAGTAATTCCTGCACCTGCTGGACTCAAGACTGGAGCAGTTTATGCACGTGTTATTGCTCCTTCTGTACAAACTTCAACAGCTAATCAACAAACTCAACAACAACAGCAGCAACAACAACAACAACAACAACAACAACAGCAACAGCAACAGCAACAGCAGCAACAGCAACAACAACAACAACAACAACAGTCGCTACCAGCAGTTAGAAATCCGTACGGGACACCGCGTCAAGAATAATCTTCGGATTTTTACTGATTATTTTTATGATCTTAGTTAATATAATAGGAAATACAATAGTTGATGATAGTAAAGGAAAATAACGAAATGTGAAGGCTATAGAATATGTATACATTTTGTCCAGAGCATAGGGTATACTTTTATGTATATATGGCTTCACTTTCATTGCATATACACTTGTGTATGAATGGATGTTGAAATTTCGATATTCAGATGATTCAAAAGTTTAAATTAATGATTGTAATATTCGTATGTAAGTTAATTTTAACGAAATTTTATTGTGGTATGATTTGACTTGTAAGTCATTGAAGTTAACTAATTCCTATAAATTCATAGGTGGAAAGTTAAGCTGTGTACATATCGTATAAAAATCTACCAATTAAAACTATTCGCTTGGAATCAATGGGTTCGGGACATTCAAAAAAATCACCTCTCTCTACGAATAGTCTATAGCGCGAAATAACGGGACAAAATCTATTCGGCAGAACTTCTTTTTATTAATCCTTTGCTAATGTTTCTCGTAATACAAAAATACCTCATTGATTTTTTATCTATTGATGTCTCGAAACTTTGATCAGTATTTGAGACTATTTCTAAATTTTGTAGAATGTGATACGATAGCTTTTTCCCTTTGCAGATCAAATCATGTTACTATTATTCTTGTTTTTTCGATTTTTATATCCAAAAGAGTTGAATTCACAGATTCGTGGTAGAAAAGTAAATTATGCTCAACACATTTAACACCGTGCTTTAAGTTCGTCTGTAAATAGTCGCGTTGGATTTTGCAAATTTTTTCGTCAATCACAAAATCACGTTTTGAATGCCTATCATTTTACTAAACTATGGAACTAAAATCGGGTGATAGTAGCAGATTAGTAGAATGTTGTAATAATTTATTTTCTACATAGATTGACCTATCGGCTGAGAATAATTGTCTGAGGAATAGGAGAGAAAGGTATGATAAAATACGAGAGTGACACTATCTTGGTGTTAAAACTTTTTATTGATTTAACGTATAATGTTTTTTCAAGACAGTTATTGTTGTTTAATGATGGGCAGCAGCCTTCCTCATTTGGACCAATATGTTTCCAAGCTCCTCACGCTTCCTCTTTGCACGGATGTGAGTTCCCAGCTGAAGGAAAAAAAAAACACATGTCCGAATTACTCAAGGATACTTATTATTCTGATATTTAAAAAAGAAATCATTCAAAATATGAATTCTCAGCATAAACCTAGTCTTAAATTCAATAAATCCAAAGTATCTACCCTTCTCTTCAGGAATTTCAAAGCTCTCTTATCCTTGGAGACCTTGAGCAATTCCATGGCACGCTTCTCGTACGGAGCATGTCCAGTCACCTCCCGAATCAAGTCACGTACAAACTTGCTGTGCTTGGTTTGACGCTGTAAAGAAAAATGATAATATTAGATTCAACGACGATTATCATAAGCTGAAAATCGACTGGTGATATTGAAATTCATATACATTTGATTACTTGAATCTCGAATATAATATTCGATTGTAGAAAAGCAAATATAGTCGTTATTTGTGTTACAACGGTAGACTTTCGAAGAGGTTAGGTGTAGATGAAGTTGACACTTACCCCCTTGAGTCTGGCCGGTCGAATAGTGACGGTTTTTTCTTTTTCAGACTTGTTTTTAGCCACACGAATCTTAGTGGTTTTGTGACCCTTGTTGAGGCCGATGGCCAATTCGTACCTAGGTGCCATCCTGCGATAAATACACAAACATTAGAGGTTATGTTATCATATCACTGACTTATAGAACTTGGGGGGTTAGTATTAAATTATCCGTAAATATTTATTGAGCTATATTGCTGGGCGATTTATAATATGATAAATAGACGAGGATGTGATTGATGTAAACGGATTAACGAGATATATGACGATTCTAAATTTCAACGCACCTTCACGACACAGCGACACACGCTGAAAGAAATGGCTAGCCGGAAGTATCGTGAAACTTCGTTCTATTCGGCAACTACGACCAATCGGACCGCTCGAATTATATGGCGATTTAACTGAGAGCGGGAAATTAAATTTGGAATAAACAGTGTTCGGGAAAATTAGTATTACACTGCACATGGTTTAAAAGATATATATAAAATATTTATTTTCCAATACAAAATTCTTTGAATATAACGTCAAGAATTTGTTCCGCGCTAACGTGTCCCGTTATTAAACCCAGCTCACGCATAGCGTTTCGTATCTCTTGAGCTGCCAATACCATATCACTTTCCTCCGTCGTAATAAGGTGAAAATAGTTATCTAGGTGTTGAGAAGAATTAGTCAAATGTATTCTGTGCCTCGTTTGACTGATTGTTGGATTTTCACGCGAAGGATTACCGCATCTGGAAAATAAGATTCGCGAAATTCAGTCAATTGATAATTGATCCTCTATCAATTTAGAACGAATTTAGCAAACGAAACTTACAGATTTTCCAAATAGGCTGAGATGCTTTTTGTAAATCGTTGGAAACCCTCGTCTTTGGTACATGAGATAACAATCAATTTATTGTCATCTTCCATCAGAGATTGTTTTTCATGAGGATCCAGCAAGTCTAATTTATTCATGACTACCATGCAGTTGTCTTTCAATTGTCCATTCTCTAGTAACAAATCTTTCAACCCAAGACCTTCTATATAGTCTTGAACGAATTCTCGATATTTCTTTTTACTTGTCAAATATGAGGCAGAATTGGTCAGCAAAATGACAAAGTCAGCTCCTCTAGCGTAATTCTTAGCTCTAAGTATTCCCTCCACCTCAACAATGTCTTCAGTTTCTTTTCTCAGACCAGCAGTATCTGCTAATATCACGGGATACCCGGATATGTTTAAATTTAGTTCAACAATATCTCTCGTAGTACCAGCAATCGGTGTAACTATTGCTGCCTCTCGTTGTACAAGATAATTCAACAAACTGCTCTTTCCCACGTTTGGTTCGCCGAGAATCACAGTTCGCACACCTTGGCGTAAAATCTCTCCTCTTCTGCTGTCTGAAAGATGGCTTTTCATTTCATTGTTAAGAACTTTCAATACTTCATTACATTTTACTATTACATCAGCCTCTATGTTATCATCCTCGCTGAAGTCAATGTAAGCCTCTACATGGGCTACGCATTGTAGGAGGGTATTTCGCCATTTGTTATAAAGTTTGCTAAGATTTCCATCAACTTGTAGAAAAGCCTGTTTTCTTTGCAGCTCTGTTTCAGCATGGATGAGGTCAGCTAGACCTTCTATTTCTGTCAGGTCTAATTTATTATTGTAAAATGCACGTCTCGTGAATTCCCCTGGTAAAGCATGAGTAAATCTCAATTTTGATAAAGCTTTCGTCAAGGCTGCAAGTATCGCAGAACCCCCGTGTACTTGAAATTCTACGCTGTCTTCTCCAGTGAAAGAATTTGGCCCTGAAATTGCAATTTGTTTTTGAATATCTAGCATAGAAAATTGAATGTTTATTATGGTTTTTGATCTGGGGGTCTTCTATATTCCTGTGAATTTTACCTGGAAACCAAAGGCATAAGCCTTTGTCTATGACTTCCCCTGTTTCTGGGTCACAGATATTTCTTAGGAAAGCTTTTCTTGGCTCGGGAGATTTTATGTTAGTCATTTTCCGTAAGGCATTGATAGCTTCCAATCCTGATACCCTTATTACAGCTACTCCGCATTTTCCTTGACCTTAAATATACGGAAATATTTGAGAGTATGTCTTCTTCTGTAATATTGTGTATTTTACGGTCGGAGTTTAGTCGTGGTCCGAAAACAACTTTGGAGTATTGATAAATGGATTTTGAAATCCTAATCCTAGCAGACAAAAGCAGTTCGTAATAATTTGCGTGTTGCGAAACACCGCGAGTAGAATGAGGATAGAATTAATTGGATATGTTCGAAGAGATAGTAGACAGAAAAAAGAAAAACTAAAAAATGTAATGATTTATGATTAGCTAAGCTTTTTATTTGACATAAGTAAATATCTAAACTAAATTTTAACCGGATGATAGAGCGAAGATAGTTGAACTTCCATTCCATCGTTTGGTCGAAAAGACTCCGGCAGTCTGTTGCGGAATCATGACGCGTGTAGCTAAACATCGTGCTAGCATCTTTACGATCAAAAATTTACAAGACTCTGACGTTACAAGTATTTTTATACGTTGACTGTGATGCGACCAACACTGTTTACCATTTTGTGAGTATTTTTATAACTCGTAAAGTGTGAAAACTATATTGAAATCTAATAAATACACGAACATCGTGACACTGTTGAAAACTGTCATGGTGGTCTTGTCTGAAACGAGGATTAATAATAGCCTTTTACTAGCTATTGGTAAAACGGCATTCAGTTGCTTTTCCCGTTATTGAAACGTCTCATTATTTATGCCGCGAATTCTGTTGAATCTGTGAAAAAAAAATCAATCATGTTTTGAGTCATGACATGCATTTTACTACCATGTATATAATGCATCAGTTTAGCGCGTTTTATTGGTTAATATTAGAAGTTTATAAAGACAAATCAAATTTTCTTATTTCAGGACGACGAACTGGCGGCAAAATTGAACAGATCGTGGCTCATATATTTATTGAAACTTTCCATCGAATATTATCCAAGTTTTCTCTTCAACTTGACTTCGGATAATGAAATAACTTTTAATACGTGAAATGACTATGGCTGAGAAACAGTTGATAACAAGCAAAGAAGTACAAAGTAGATGCAGTGGTTGGGTAGAATCTCAGCAGGAATTACTATATTCTGAAGACAATGTTTTGAAAAGAAAACTAGACAACGAAACTGAAGAGTTTTTTGATACCGATTCAGAGTTCGACTCTGTTTCCGAATGCGGACGCAAAAGACGCAAGGTTTCTAAACAGACTAAAGACGAGATCTTGAATTTATTATGCGAGTGGAAGGACTGTTTATTCGACAGTAATTCCATAGATATTTTTGTCAAACATGTTGCCAATCACATACCGCAAATCAAGATAAAAACCGTAGAAGACGACAAAGAAGTTTACGTCTGTCTTTGGAATGGCTGTTCTTTCGAATCAAATTTTCCAGACGATATATCCAAGCACGTGAATTATCACTCCTATCATACTAAGTTAAAATGCATCGGATCTAACATCAGAGGAAGAGTTAAATTGCCTGTGAATATTATTTGATCATATCCTTTTGTTTTTCTATTATCAACCTCTTATCAATATCTTTCTAAGCATACAATTACCTGCGACTTTATTTATATATCATGTAAACATATGTGGAAATTAATTTTCAGAAATGTTACCAAGACCAAGGCTGGAAGAATGTGATTGAGCAACCGTTAGCACAGATTTGCCAATGGAAGGGGTGTTTGAAATCTTTCAACAACTACCAAGCCTACTTGTGGCACGTTTTAACACACATAGAAACAAATCCACGTGGTAATAAAATAGAAGGTGGAGTAAAGTGTCAATGGACAGGATGCAGCGGGAAGTACAAAAGCTTGTACAAGCTTAGAGAGCACATGAGATGTCATACGAAAGAGAAAATAGTCGCATGCCCTGATTGCGGTGCTACATTTGCTTCGAATACCAAATTTCATGATCATTGTAAACGTCAAATCCCATTGGATCGTAAGTGAAACATTGGTTATGAAGTCTCATCTTAGTTTATGGTTTTAAAATGAAGTTGCAATCAATTACAATGATATTGGTTCATACCTTAAATTACGCTTACAAAATTCCATATTTTTAACTTCCAGAACAAGGCTTCAAGTGCTCACACTGCAACAAATTTTATCCAACTGAGAGCATACTGAGAAATCACATGCACTTTCACGTGTTTCATTATAAATGCACTATGTGCGATATGAGTTGCGAATCACCCGCAAGCCTGGCAAAACACATTCGGTATCGTCACATATCAAGCAGAGCCTTCAAATGTCAACTGTGCTCACACGCAGCTAAATCTGAACGTGATCTGGACCTGCACATGTCTGTTCATACCCGAGGGCCGAATTTCATTTGTAATATGGAAGGCTGTTCTTATGGGTGCAAAAATTCTTATATGATGGACAGGTTGGCATCTGAATTAAATCCAACCTCTTGCTAGGAATAAAATTCGACTTGCTTGATTACAGATTGATTATCATTTGTCTAATAATGTTATTTATTCTTTCATCAGACACACTGAACGGGTACATGCAAAATCTGTTAGATTATATTGCTGCCACGAGTGTCCAGTCAAATACCAAAAGAGCTATCGACTGACAAAACATCTGACAGAAACCCATCATCTGAGATGGCCGAATGGACACAAGCGATTTCGTTATAAGAAAGATGAAGATGGTTGTTATCGGTTGCAAGTCGTGCGGTATGAAACGTTGGACGAAGAAACTACCAAGCCAACGGAAGACTCTGTGCTAAAAGAGAAAAATTATCAACTAGAATTAACACAGAGTTTACCCTTGCCAAAATTAAAGGTATTTCATTCTATATACGAATAGTTTTATCCACGGCGATAGGAGGTGGTGTACTTGATTACCGTTAAATTTTTACATCTGTATTTGATTGATTTTATTGAAAGGTGATCTGTGGTTTTATAGATATTGGAAGAAACAGAGAAAAACTTGAATTCGGATGACTTGGAGTCCCCAGAACCTGAAACGGGAAATCAGATTGGCAAATCGATGCCGATTATTTCGAATATTTTGATATGGATCGACGAAGTAGACGCGGATGGAAACATTATAGAAAGCAGAGTTGTTGAGACTCAGGAAACGAATGAGTTGCCACCATCTGAAGAGCCACCAATAATTATAAAGTAGAATATATACTTTTCGATGTGTGTACATAGATATACATATATACATTGTATATCGCCAGAGCAATAATATTGTATCAATAATTTTTGTATCAGGTTCGAAAAATAAATACATAAGTTCTTAGAAAAAGTAAGCATAGTCGTATTACTGTGCAAATCTTAGCAGTCGTATAGTCATCAATGAGACTCGAATGAGCAGCTAGGATAGACGTGTTTATTTAAGTCAAAGTTTATAGAATATAACTGTGGAATCATTCTGATTGGATTATAGATTCTCGCATTCGGAACACAAGGCTAGTTGAAAACGTACGCAAGTAATTGTTTCTTATGAATCTTATAAATATCGTCGCGATTCATACAGTTTTTTATTTTATTTTTAAGATCCCAATGTTTAATTGTATTAAGCTAAGCAATACCAAATTCCTACAACTATCATACTGGTGCTGTAAGAGTGCCAATATGTGCCAAGATCCTATATCTAAACACCATTTCTAATCACTGTTTATTGGTCTGCATTAATCTAGCGAATTCAACGTTACAGTAGGATTCGTATTTCATACTGATTCCAGATACTGAGTAAGTATGTTATGCTTGTTAAAATGCATTGATTGCGAGTGTAATTAGCTCTCTATATCAAGATGTATAATGTTTATATATTAGTTAATGATTGTTACATGGATATATTGTGCAAAATTCTAATTCTTAGTTTATTTTTTCTTCTTTTTGTCGTGAGCCGACTAAACGATGAAGACATTTTACAGAATGTCCCAAGCTTCGAAAAATAATTATATTTTTCCAATTATCTTGTAATCGCAAACACATATGATATTCTCAATTATTGCATTCTCAATGCAATTCTCATTTTCTCACTTTTCAAATACCTGCATCCGAAAGATCAAATCCATTGACGAACTTGTTTATTGATCCGTGTAATTGTAATATTAGTACTAACGATTTTGGCAAGAAATATTTCCTATTGATGCCAATTTGTTACTTCGATTGATTTGCTTGTTGCCACACCTGTCCTTCTGTTACAGATCAGCAAACTTTGATCAAAGTCAAGACATCTCCCTCCAGCACGGATGCTGTTCCATTGCATCTGACAGTTGTTTAAATACAAGTCAATCCTTGTGAAATTAGTTACTTTGATAGTGAATCATTGTAATTTGGATGTGATTTATTATTAATAACTTGTATGGCAGAAAGCAAATAGAGAGACTCTATCAATTGCAATACATAACATAATAACATCTATTTTTAAGTAATGATAATAAATTCTGTAAATAAAAATATTGGCAAATAAATAATATTGGATCGATTTTGTATCAATAAATTACTCGATATACCGATAATCAATTGCTTCGTTATTTTCCACTTTCCCCTCCCTGCAAATGAATTCTCTATTTGCAATATGTGTAAATGCATACGTGTCTTTATTTATACTAGCGTTATTCAGAGTTACAAAAGTTCTGTGTTGAAAAATGCTGCTGGTATCAGGAGAACATATGACCCAAGGAGGTGTGCTGAAAATTTTGGTACATAGATTAGGCATGCATACGTGTCTTCAAGCACCTTTCTATACGTTGATTCATTTATACTAGCGTTTTTAAACGTTTGAAACTAGCGTCTTGCGACATCTCGAGACGAAAGGGTCCCCCCTTTGTATATTTCACAGCGTCGCAAATGTCAGATATTTTTTAGCGCCTGATGTTAGGCAATAAATTTTTGTCGTACACGAACGGCATGCGGGTGGCATATGACTAGGCGCACCGATTTTGGCGGTGAAAGTAGTACGATCGCTTGACCGCGAGTTGGCGAGAGCATCCACTACCACGTGCGAGTATCGAAATAGGCTATGTGTATTGATTCATTCATGCATACCTCTCTCTATACGTCTCTATATCTACATATAATTAATTATTACTAGCATTTTTCGGAGTTGGAAGGATTTTAACTCGCAAAATTTCTGCTCCTGGTATCAGGAGAACATCTGACCCAAGGAGGTGTGCCGAAATAGGCTGTGTGTATTGATTCATTCATGCATACGTCTCTCTATGCCTCTCTATACCTATACTTAATTATTACTAGCAATTTTCGGCGTTAGAAGGATTTTAACTCGCAAAATTTCTGCTCCTGGTATCAGGAGAACATCTGACCCCAGGAGGTGTGCTGAAATAGGCTATGTGTATTTATTTATTTATGCATACGTCTCTCTATGCTTCTCTATACCTATCATTAGTTTATACTAGCGATTTTCGGAGTTAGAAGGATTTTAACTCGCAAAATTTCTGCTCCTGGTATCAGGAGAACATCTGGCCCGAGGAGGTGTGCTGAAATAGGCTATGTGTATTGATTCATTCATGCATACTTCTCTCTATGCCTCTCTATACCTATACTTAATTATTACTAGCATTTTTCGGAGTTAGAAGGATTTTAACTCGCAAAATTTCTGCTCCTGGTATCAGGAGAACATCTGACCCAAGGAGGTGTGCCGAAAAAGGATATGTGTATTGATTCATTCATGCATACTTCTCTCTATGCCTCTCTATACCTATACTTAATTATTACTAGCATTTTTCGGAGTTAGAAGGATTTTAACTCGCAAAATTTCTGCTCCTGGTATCAGGAGAACATCTGACCCAAGGAGGTGTGCCGAAAAAGGATATGTGTATTGATTCATTCATGCATACTTCTCTCTATGCCTCTCTATACCTATACTTAATTATTACTAGCATTTTTCGGAGTTAGAAGGATTTTAACTCGCAAAATTTCTGCTCCTGGTATCAGGAGAACATCTGGCCCGAGGAGGTGTGCTGAAATAGGCTATGTGTATTGATTCATTCATGCATATGTCTCTCTATGCCTCTCTATACCTATCATTAGTTTATACTAGCGATTTTCGGAGTTAGAAGGATTTTAACTCGCAAAATTTCTGCTCCTGGTATCAGGAGAACATCTGACCCAAGGAGGTGTGCTGAAATAGGCTATGTGTATTCATTTATGCATACGTCTCTCTAAAGACGCTGAAAATTCTGGGGTATAGATATAAGCATGCATACGTGTCTTCATACACGTCTTTGTATGTTCAACAAATTATGCTAGCGTTTTTCGGAGTTGGAAGGATTTTAACTCGCACGTGATAGTGGATGCTCTTGCCAGCTCGCGGTCAAGCGATTGAACTACTTTTACCGCGAAAATCCGGGTGCCTAATTATATGCAACCCGCATACCGTTCGGGTATGACAAAAATTTATTGCCTAACATCAGGATAGTATCGTACGTTGACTGAATATTCAGTCAACGTATCGTATCAGGATCAGTATAGATATAGGTATGCATGTACGTTAATACGTATCTTCATGAACGTTGCTATACGTTTCTGCATACTAGCGTTTTTAGAATTAGAGAAATTTTGAGTCGAAAATAGCCCTATTCCTACTTATTTAAATCTATTTATTTTAATTTTCTACTGTTTCTGAAATAAAGAATCTGAAGGAGGGAAAAGTAAAAAATGACGAAGCAATCAATTGCAGATAATTTGGGTATTTATTGTTTCAGCATCAATACAATATTACTCATTGTTAAATGTATGTATGCAAATGACATGAGAACAAATATGAATTCATCGTATTTGAGTCTCTTCATTTGCTTCCTGGCATTAATTCAAGAAGAAGAAGAAGCATCATATATACTAATATACTAATATACTAATAACTACATTCGTATTAAAATGATACACTATGTAAGGTAATTGATTTTGCAGAGTCTGACAATCAGTTCAATATAAACTTGTTCGTTGCAACTGGAACTCAATCCTTGCTAGACAGAAAAGTTTTCGATGTGATGGAAGTTCCTTGAACTGGAACAGAAAGACGAGTGTTAATAATATCGGCCTCATTAAGTGTATTACTCCAAAAACTAGGCAAGAATAATCTTCTTTCTTCATTTAATATATTGTCGTTTTTGCGAAAACTTCTCTCTGTTTACAGTGTTCCTGTTGATAATTGTCACAAACGTATCTCGTCAACAGAATCCCTATGTGATCCCATTGACGCCACGAGGGTCACTGACGCCGTGACAGGTGCCAGTAACTAGGTTAATGCACCTCTTTGCGTCAACAGGGTGACAAATGATAGTGCCACCTCACAGCAAAATCGACGAACTACTTTTGGCGCAAGCATTGAGAGATTTTATCATCGGCGACCCACGTTACCAGAATGGCATGTGGGTCGCGGTCGCATATGATAAGGCTTACGTGTTTGCGGAAAAATTAGTTTTCCCAGCATCACAATAGGTTCTTGAAACAATTAAAGGTGATTCCGCACATAATTCAATGTATTTGATTTCCAGAAACTAAGAGTTAATATGGAATAAATTTGAGGAACAAAAAAGCGAGAGGGTCAAGCATAGTTAATTGAATACGAAAATTTGGTCGAATCAATTTATTTATTATTTGCACATGACCTCGTATTCAATAAATTATTCCTAAATACATTGAAACATATGTATAATGAAATCTCATGCAATGATCTGTATAAACTATAAACTATAATATCGATCAGTAGCTGCTTGGAGTACATCTACAGCGTATCTCGAAACTCAATACACTTTGATCTTAATTTTTGGTGAAGCAGCCCCGCAACGTGCGGAATTCATTTGTGTATTTGAATTTTGAAACACCTCAAGTAGCTTCGACATAGGTAAATTCTAATTTCTGTGACGAGTATATTCGAAGACTCGGTGAACTATAAAAAATTTTTTTTTTTTTATATACAAATAATTCTAAAGCACAAATCACTTAAAAATGTCGAACATAAAATTAATAATATACAAATTACAACATGACTTAAAATGCTATTATATAATGATTGTAAATCGATAAAATATACATATTACATAAAAATAATAGACTAGAAAAAGAGTATTTATTAGAGAGCTTATCTAATCCTGCGACGTTGCAGTCAAACTAATGTTGTTATAAATTATAGCTGAGTCGCAGGATAAATTATAAACATAATCAGTATGCCTTCAAAGCTGTATATGGATTAGCTATATTTACTATTATAGATAATTTCGTTATCCAATTGCTTACGACAATTTTTCTCAAATTTCACGCTACAGATATGCCACAGATTTATGATGACATGAAGCGAGAATATAGCTTCATTACAATCATTTTAGCTTTGTCACATTGAGTCGATAAATACTGCGAAAATATCCGAAACGAGTTCAATTTTTTTTCATAACAATTATTTTAGTTATGTTATATCTTAGCTGTATCTGTTATCCTATAATGTCGTAAATTTTAAATACACTGCAGAACGACGGCTGAAAGCACAATGGCAAGAAGAGAGGATCAGCAATTTGCATCTTAATTTATTCTGTTGTTTGTTTTTCATTCTTATAGTAGCTATGTAACGTACGAGGATATGTAGCGGATTACTAGGTGGGGCAAAGCACTGAAACATAATAATAATAATTCTTAACACATCGTTACAAGTGAATATTTTATCATTTGATAAATAATATTTAGAAGTCATTCCCAGCTTTAATACCACGAATAAAAATTTCAAAGTGTGTTTTCTTCCAGAATGATAATTTACGAAACATACCTATGTCAAACCATAGTTTCATAATCAACTATTGAACCATGAGCAAATGGTATAGATTACTCTCATAAACAAATGATATTCATCAATATTGCTGTTCAGTCGGAATTTTCATTTACCCTTAGCCCCTATCCATTTGAATCCAATGAATAACTCACCTTTCAATATGTAGTCTGTTAGTAAGGTGGGTACTGTGGGACTGTCTTCGTTAATAGCCTTCAGTACTGAAAAGTAGTAAAAATAATAGTAGTTCTATCAATTCTGTATAATAAATGAGAAAATTTGTTGAACAATCGGTCATCCATAGACAAATACTCACTCTTTATGAGAACTTGCAATGCCTGATTGTCTGGTGGGCCACTATCCATATGGTAAGGTATGACTGTTGTCAAATACTGTAAAGTGTCGAAAAATATTTCCGATTATCTCACGTCTATACGCATTATTGATCGAGATATTTGTTAAGAAAACATGGGACTCCTGAATAAATCACCTTTGAATCCTGTATAGATCTGTGCTGTGGCAAAGGACTATTGCTATTTTGTATTTGGCTTCTTTTCTTTGTCACGTGGTGTTGTCTACGTCGATTTTGTACAGCTAGCAAGAGTGAAATGAATTGATTTTTCAACTCCTTTTCATACTCCAATTCATCTCTCAACGCCAGTTCAGCGATCAAAGTTTCGCTAAGCGCTCCGACGAGGGATTCCATTTCTCCAAGAAGTTCTGTTAATTGACCAGTCGATAGCTGACGCAATTCTGAAATTAATTCTTATTAGTCCAATGAATTTATAACCTTTCGGAGACTTTGAGTGGGTCGAAATTTCCCCTCCAGAATAAAATAATACACACAGAACAAGCAAAATCACTTAAAACGACTAGTATGTCTTTTTGAATATAAGATCGAAATCATTTATGAAGAATAATTTTTAAACGTATTTACTTTCTTCATAAAGCGGTGATCCTAGAACTTCCTTGCTTCTTTCCAATGTTTCATCCACATCCAATAAAGACCCTTCAGAGTCGGGAGACCGTTCCATTGATGGGCTCTCCTGCAAATAATAAAAAAAATAATTAATAGATCATTCACCGAATAAGATTCATTTTTTTATTACAACTTGATTAGTTTAGAATTGATTATTTTAGATCATGGGATATTTCACAGTAGTATTCAATCATAATTCT
The DNA here is from genome assembly GCA_944452935.1 of Rhogogaster chlorosoma. NCBI lineage: Eukaryota > Metazoa > Arthropoda > Insecta > Hymenoptera > Tenthredinidae > Rhogogaster > Rhogogaster chlorosoma. Next base: position 30,564,063 of record OX101797.1, read on the forward strand.
CCAAAGGCTTGTGGACTTATCAGCACAATTACAATTAATGAATTTATTGGTAAAGATGCAAAATTATTTAAATTAAATACTTTCTATGCAAATACCTGCATAATGTCATCAATTTCTCGCAGAACTTCTTCTGCAGTTTTTAGTGGCTCCTCAGGGCTGTGTGTATCTGTGCTACTAGACAAAATCAAGGCATGCATGTCCAGGTCAGTGGCAACGGCCTCATCTTCGCTGCTTAAATCTTCCAATTCTTGTCTGTAATAAAAGATATTATGAATTACAGTTACTATTCAAGTTTTTGTGATCAGGGAAGTAGAATAAAGAAAATATCGTAGATCTTGTCAGATTTTTGTAAAATGTTTTAAACTGAAAAAAAGCTGATCTTAAAAGCCATATTATATTTACCTTTCGAGAGAAACTGGTGCTTCGTTCAGATTTAAAGCGGGCATGTGCAATTTTCTGGCATAAGATTTACTCCAATCAATTGGTAAAATGTTTCCAAAATTTCCAGTGATTGTCCACCACATTCTGTAAAAAAAAAAAATCGAAGAAAAGAAATCATTAATTATTCGTCTGATTAGAAATTAAAATGATTATTTAAATAGGTACATGAATTATCAATTTTCTACTCCGAAGGTGAATATAATTTCGTGTATATCCAAGTGCTACAGAATTTAACGAGGATGTATTTTTTCATCTAAGCTCAACTTCTCAACTAATAAAATTGCAAAGGCATGAGACAAACTGAATATTAAAGTTGCAGATTTTTCTCTACAAAAATATACTCGTGAATAAATTAGTAAAGAAATATTGCAAACCAATAAAACTTTCTCTGTTCTACAAAATATGGTAATACAGTCTCTGGCAGATAATAATTAGAGCATTATAACAAAGTACACAAAAAAAAATATTCGAAAATTATGTAATGATAATTTCATACGTCCGAGAAGTAGATTAAAAATATTATGCAACATGTCAAGTACCACATACGCGGTAGTGTATAGGAAAAATGAATCCGCGAAATATGGCTCACTATAATTCAGGCGAAGGAAGCCTCCTCTGGCAATGAGTCATCGTACAGTGAATAAATGACGTAATTCTTGCAAGACATTATTTTAAATATGGGCAACGGACAGTTATATACAGCCTGTGTATCGTTAGAAGTTGAAAACCTGTTATTATACAACTATATGTATATTTAACATTGATAAGATAATAACGATTCTAGCAATTATTCCAGAATTTCAATCAGAATTTCAAAAGCTTCCAGTTTTAAACGTTCTAGAATCATCTCGCCGAGCGAGGGTTTCAAAAATAAATATTTCCTGCTTTTGATCCCATCTCGAAAACGATCCTAAATATACCGAAAAATAAATATAATTAGTCGAAATAATTACTCTTATGAACTTTAATGAAAAGTAAACAATATTATTCAGCTCGTTTATTTAATAAGGTAGGCGTTTTTTTTCCCCCCGTGATAAATGACAACTATACGTATTATAGTCAGGCATCATTCGTCAGTCTATGATACTGAGCCCTTCGCGGCTAGACCTTATAGATAGTTTAAGAAAAGCCTTGAGTTCAGAATACTCTAAAATGATCACGCTGAGAAAGGTATATACGACTTACGAGTTCCCAATGGCGTACTCTGTATATAATTACAGAATGCTATTTGAATATTCACGAGTTACAAAGCAACGAAATAATTTATACGCTTATTGTGCAAGTTTTTGAAATTTTAATAATAACGTAAACGGTCTTAACAAATTCGCTATATTGATTCTAATCTGAAGCCATTGCTACATCCGGGATTAATTATCTACATGCAGATTTCGATATTTTATTTGATTCGAGATAATATTTATTACGTATACATGAAAATTATGCGAATAGTATATGATTTAACGATTTGTACGAGTATCCCGCATTGTGTTGTCATATTTACTGGATGAAATGTCAGCCTGTTTCCTGTCCTCAAAAAATTTGATAACGTAATCAGACAGATATTCACGCGACTCGCATATAGAGCTTCATCATGAATAACGCTACACATATTTTACGAGTCTACATATATATATAAAGTATATAATAAAACAAAAATACAAATAATTGGACAATGGTCATATTATACATAATGATTAATGACGTTTCCCCGTATATACCCTGTATATTTGACTCGACAGTGAATTAAAATAAAATCGTGGAATAAAATACCCCAAGGTATTGATTATCGGTGTAATCTATATGTATAATAAATGTCAGGTAGAATGGTACACGTTGCGTGCTGTTTACAACGGTATACGTAAAGTTGAAACATCCTATGATAAAAATGAATAATTTTACTTCATGAGCAAATTTATTATTATGATTTAAATTACTGCAATTTTTTTTATTTTTTATTTTTTGCTTATTCGAGAATATTTCACCGTCATGGCAGTTTCAGACTGAACACTAATTCAGTCCACTTGAGCTTAAAACGTCGACGACAAAATGATGATCTCATACTAGATGCGTGACAATTTCATTCACTGCAAAGATACATATAGGCATGTACTGTCTCGCGTCTTTACTCGTGCGGTCACCCATAACGCGTGTGAATGAGATGAATAAATAAATAATACGATGAATAAACCTGACGCAAGTATCGTGACGTTTTAATTACTTGAAAATACCGCGCGCGAGTATTTCCCTATACCGCTAACAATGTAACAATCCCCGTTTATATTTATGCGTATATGTATATATATATATATATATATATACAAGCGGAAACGATGAACAATATGATTTTCATTATAACAACGCGCGACGATGCAGGATGTCCGAGAGTATAGATCGCCACTCTGACTCAATTTTCGATTCCATTTTTTTCCGCAATTTATTTTGTCATTTATAAAAAATATATATCAATTCTATGTCCAGTTATATTCTGATTTTTCAGACAAATATTTTTATATTTGATTAAAGATTTATTTCAACATGATTCAGGGGAAATTCTAGAAACACATGAGGGTTGAAAGAGTCCTGATTTAGGATTGATCAAGTGAAAAAAAAAAACGTCAAAGGAATAAAAAGTAAAAAATAAACCCTATAAATAAAATACTCAGTTTCAATTTCATAAGGGTAATTGTCGCTGCGCGTGCGTGGTTTTATTGAACGACATATAAAGGGGGTGGCATCGCTCGATATGGAGAAAACGCAGAGAGCAATGAGAGCGTGCAGTAAGCGCGAAAGGAAACAGTCCTATTGCATTTCGAACAAAATGCCGACTACACCAATCAGTTGATTGATTTGAAGTAATGAGGATTACTATAGGATCATTGATTTGTAATTCTACAGATACGTACTACGCGACGAAAGGAATACGCGAATCAATGAAATTCTGAATGAAAATACATAATATATGATAATTTGGAATTCTGATATATGGAAAAATTAGAAAAACTAAATGAGAGGAGAATTCATGACGAAACGCGCATCGTGCGAAAGAGTTTCACTCGCGTCTCGCCCATTGCGTAATATATAAGTACCCAAGTTCTGTCCGTCTTAGGCAGCTTACTTGCTGTGGCAATTAGCACTAAGTACCGCAAGTTTAATTCTGAACATTTTTTTTTCTCCTCTCCTTTTTCTTCGCACAATAAGGTCAACGAAATAACTCGCATCGTCGTATATATATACAACATGCGAATAAGACCGTCAATTATCGTTTTTGTTTTCGAATTACTTAATCCAGGGAAATCACGGTTGAAAAAATGTAAATGAATGAAATGTTTTAATTCGCTAAATCGTTAATAATAAATTGCGTAACACGCATTATACGAGGCGACCGACCCGTTTCCTCATAGAACAAATCCAGTGCGGAGAGAAAGCTCGACATCAAATATTGCGTACGGAGGTAGATTTACGTATCAAAGTCCACCTTTTATTATACCAAAACTCATGACAAGAGTAGAGAGGTCAGAATATTGATCATTCAAATCGATATGGAAGTATCCATCCATGTACGTATATATTCACTTTTGTTCATCTTTACGTAAAGATAGGGTGACAATAGAGCCTCGAAAATTATTCAAAAAGATGTATTAATATTCAGCTGTTAGCTAGACTCGTAGAGAAAGACGTGGCCGTTGATATTCAGAATCAGAGTGGATAGAGGCTGAAAAGTGTTCCTCGTATGCATTATATGTATAGACGGAGTGGAGAAGTACTAAATAGTTATACCTACGCCCCCCGTTAATCTCGACTTGTTTTGAGCCGGTGCAGCGTAAGTCTTTAAGTCTGTGAGCATAAGTCGGCTCAAGTTTTAATAAAGGAGTATAAAGGTATATGCGTATTCCTTTCGTAACACGAGTCTTTATCTTGTGTTCCTCTGTTTAAGACTAAGCGAACGGAAGCTCATTCTTTATGAGAATATATATATTTAAACTTTTCATCTTGAGAAGATCTCTGGTATGTGTTAGGGTCTGGTGACCGTATTTCACGCTTTTATACACGCGAGGATTTACTGTGTTAGATTTAGCCTTTATGAGCAGCATGGTTTGTTAGATTCTCCAAATTATTCCGGTCGGAAAAAAGAGAAGAAGAAAAAACAAAAAAATAAAAATTCTAACCTGTGTAAATTTTTGTCAAAAAATCGAGATAATTTGATTTTCAAAAAAAAAAAAAAAAAAACATTCGTCAAAATAATGAATAATCAACTTTTCTGCAACGTCGAGCGAGCTGAATAGAACGAAGATTAAAAAGACGAAAAAACATTCGAAAAAAGAAAAGGTCGAGAACTTATTGATACTCTATACGATTCACGAAGGTCTAATTTTATTGTTTATATTTCGACGTGAGGCGGAGAAGGTAATATAAGGTGCAAAACCAGGTACCACAAGGCACGGAGATACTTGTATACCATAGAAGCAGGTGTTCAAGGATGTAGTACCGATCCTGCATCGAGGTATAGGTATACAGAACGAGATAGGTATACAGGTGAAACTTAACAACCCGTAAAATATCTTTGCGTAGCTTATTTTATCCTCTACTACCATAATAGAACGTTGCATAGGTATACGAAGCTATATAGTCTACACGCGCAGTCACTTATAATACCCTGAACCCCGAGCCTCGACGACAGTGTAGAATCGTGCATTATAATATATGTTTCCCGTGTACATATAGGCGGAGGAATTTAAAACTACCGGCAAGATTAATATTTGGTAGAGAAATGTTAATTTTTTTTTTTTCAAGAATTTTTTAAGAAAGATATAGTAGATGAGAACGATAGAGAAGAATTTTTTAAGGAAATTAAACGATGATGTTTGTCAGTTTCACTTACTGGCATTCGTTCATGATTTCCTCCTGCGTCCTCACTTGTACAGGAGCAAGGGACTCGACGTCGGTGCCGTAGTCTCGGAAGCATGATGTTATTTTCTCGTCAAAAGTATTAACCAGATCTTCAAGACTACCACTGAACGGACTGAAGGTACCTTCTTGTAGGATATCAGCACCGTTACCACGAGTCGTTCCAGTCTCGTTAGCGTTTCGATTTTCACCAAAATTCGCCTCAAGACTAGCGTCTAGAAGTTGCTCTATAACAAAATAAATGATACACACATAAACCGGATTAGTTTCTCTATGAAAAAAGAAAAAAAAAATACGAATTTCTAATTATAGTTCAACGCGCATCATCCCTGTTCTTTCCTTCGTTTTTTTTCCCTCTTTTTACTGAGACGATAATACGCGTTGACATGTGTTTATCTACTATTTTATTCAGCTATGAGTTGAACAGATAAAAGGCCGAAGTTGATTGAAAGACCGCACGCGCAGCGTTCACACACTTAAAACGCTTCAGATTATAGAACACAGATTTAGTCATTATAGATGAGAAGCAGAAGTAAGAACATATTTACGAATGATAACGAAGATGTTAATGTTAGTTTGGGGCAGTATGCGCCAGGCGAATAATTGCTTGTCTGCATCGACTCCTCGCGATTAATACATAGGTCAAAGTTTTCCGGTTTATCTAAACTAAAGATACGCGCACGCCCCGTCATTCAATCAACAACTCAACACGTCCGATAGTATTCATCGTAATCGTAATATATTTCACGTAGCAAACATTGGCGAGTGTTTCGTGTGAATCGGGATCAACACTTTGTTATAAAAGGTTTTGTGATACCTGATACCCTATCCCATGCCTGACCACCGCACCAGCAGCTCGATGCTGTGCTTGGACGCATTTTACGTGCGCATCCCTTTCTCGACGATGCGATACCTCCGACTTAACCGTTTCTTTTTTACTGTAGTTTTAGGGATTATTTGAACAATTATGCCATCGATCAGAGTAAGAATAATTGACCCCTTAACTTAGTTGTATCATATTAGGGTTTGGATGACGTTATTCGGACGTAGATAGTTTCGTATAAAATCAATCGATTACAAGAACAGTGGCGGTAACAGCTGCGACAGTGATTCGAGGCAGTAAATAATTACAAGGTATAGAGAATAAGTGAGAATTCCCCACCTGTCAGCAAGTTGATATTCTTGAGGCTGGATGTTTCCTCTTCTTCAAAGCGAGCCAGGGGTGCTTCAAACTTTAATTCGGCCATTTTACCTGCCATGTCCCTCATTATTAACCACCTTAACAATCCAAACGCGATTCACTCCCGGGGGAGATATCACTACCCTGCACAATCACTATTAGAGTTTTAATTGTTTGCTTAATATCGGAGAGAATTTTATACGACAATCACGTAACAGATGCTCCTTCTCCGGCGTCCGGAGAGCGACTGAGTCAAGGAGGGGAAGCTCAGTTAAGGAGTGGGGAGAGATGATTGGACGTTACCATGGCAACGACGAGGAGAAACACTGACGCTATGGAAAGGGGCAGCGAATAAACAGCTAAAAGATGCGCTGATGCGGTTCTTGCTTTTAATTGTAGGTCTGGAGAACGTTGTGCCGAAGTTTGTGCGAAAGTTTTGGCATTCGGCGAACATCGAAATAAATGCTTATTTATTTATTTATTTATTTATTCATTTGAGTTTGCCATACGAAATCTAGATAGCGAAGAACATCTTTTATACATGGAGGAGCTTATTTTTTTTTTCTTGCTTCAATTTCACATCAGTCTTTTATTCTTTATTCGAAATGAAATTGACAAATGAAAAAAAAGACTTGTCTATAACGTATCTTGTTTTACTTTTAAATCAGTTTCATTTGATTTCGTATCCAATTGTAATATATTCGTACGATAAAATAAGAACGCTTTAAAATGAGGTTGCAGCTTTCTCATTAGAGGCTATGCTCACGTTGTTTCTCCTCAGATAAAATCTACATGCAATAAAAAAAATAGGGTAACTTGATGTGTTGTATATAATTATTATTTATCAAACCTGAGACAGTTGTTGATAGTAAAATGTTCTATTTTTAACAAAATTGCAATCCATGCTTTCCCTTCCTTTTTCCACCCCGATTTATCTACGCAATTGAGGTTCGGCTTTGGAAAGACGAAAACTGCGGAACCAGTGGCTGGAATGGAACCGGCAGGAAATATAATTAGAAAGGATGTATATGAAAGCTCTTGAGCGTAAAGTCTGCGGTCTTTGAAGCACGCGAAGCATGAACTCAAAAAATAAGAAATAATCAATATCCAGCTCGGAGCCTTTTTTAAAGCTGTACACGTTTTACGGCTGTATTATGACAGTATAATAATGTTTTCAAAAAAAAAAAAAAAAAAAAATTAATTACGAATGTAAATAAATATTCCCGATGAATATGACGTGATTCTGAGTCGCTGGTATTTATCATCGTCTAATTCAAGAAATTCCCAAATAGCCCTATGAGTAACTGAATGCGAATTGAATGTATTTTTATTTTATCACGATTCAGTAATTAGAAAATCTAAAGGGTAACGTTATTAGTTATCCCGGACCTGCATTATCGGCGCAGTTACTGGATCGATAAGCAACTCTACCTACCAGAAAATAACCGAAGTCTTAACCGAAGGACTTGGATCGATAATTGTACTCCACCGATTTATTTTGTCGATAAAGTAGCGTTTCGTTATTTTGCGAAAATATATTTTAGCACATTTCATAAAACCATATACTTTATTATATTCGCCATATTATTAGAAAACTAATTGCAATGTGAGTATAATTCTGGAGATTGAAAATGCTAATTACTTGTATTTATTTGAAGCACGGGTCTACAGAGAACTGCTTTACCCACGTGTACGTTGGGTCAACATCTATTAGGCGCAGAATAAAATTAGCGTGATATAATATTTACGGAAGAATAGTAAGTTTATTACGCAATTTGAACAAAGATTGTCTCAAGATATACGCGGGACCAGGAAATAATTTTTAAATCACTTTGATTGAATAATTTCTGTGCATAATGATTCTGTACAGATCCTTGATCGCCGTAATAATTTAATACCATAGATTGGTATACCGTTGTGATGACTTGATTACATTTTATAATTTTCTTCCTTATTAAAACGTGATCGTTATGTAAATTAGATGCAGCCAAGGTATTGATTACACAATGTATATCAATTGGAAAAAAACCGTTATGAAAAATGTAAGAAAAAAAAAAAAAAATTTAATGAAATAAAAACTCTTATAACGACCATAACGGCCACACCTTATGGAAAAAACGTGGTCATTACTCGAGCTGGAATACTAAGCTCACATGCATGTAATAAGCGCATTGTTTTATCCCCCACTGGTGATCTTGAACATACCGATAATGACTCAATGCAGAGTATAAACTATTCCCCAGTACCCCACTTTCTGGATTATTAACTCGACGAAGGTCGCAATTTGACATTTGAGTAAACGATCTAACCCGCCCTTTGAATTTTATACTTTTCAACACCCCCGAGTGTCTGCTATTCTTAAGATATTTTCAATCAATAAATCGTTATTATTTTCCGTCGTTTAGCTATATACTCCGTCCGATTTGTTAAAATGGAAAAATCTGATACTTACCGTAAAAAATCAACGGTCTGTAGATATTGCGATGTATGTATATTGTATACGATGCGAAAGACAGCGGAAATCAATCCTGAATGGTTCAAGGATCATTGAATTTATTCGGGTCTTGACATGGGGCTGCGTAACGAACAGTAGCTAGTTAAATACATGTATTGATCAAGTAGGCAATTGACCTATGCGATAGACCAAGGTATAACCCTATCAAATAAAATCATCACTAATGCACGATCGCATGCTGCAGTGAATGAGCTGTTTTCCGGGTCTATTTGCATTGAGAAATAAAAAAAAATACCTTTACGCATAAATTACCCGTATTGCGTAAGGCCCTCTCTGTTTTCTTTAATTATATTCACTGTAAATCTATTCTATGATTCCGTTATTATAAAAATGATACTTGATGAATAATCGTATTGTATAATTGATGGGATCGATAGTAGGTACATAAAAAGCCTTCAATATATATCAATTGTGGCTGTCACAGTGAGATACACTATAGTTTGAAACGTTTATTAGATTGTTGTCGACCTTATTCACTGAGCTATCATATAGCACTAACACAAAACTCTCTGTGCCTCAGTGCATGCTAATGTATGAACGTACATACATACAAGTACCTATGATTAAGATCGGGATGTGTGATCGTCCGTTCACAATGCCCTCATACGACAACATATCTAATACACCGTTCAATAATACGATTAAATGATTATGAAATGCGAATTATAAATCCATTCCCTTTTCCTAGACGAAGTGGTAATATTGCCATATTCGAACGTCACAATCAAAACCAATAACGGCAATATGCAGTATTGAGCTGTTACTCCTTCCTCATTTAACATCAGCTAATAAATATTATATTCATTGAGGTTAACGCGAATATATGTCAATTCAGATAAGCAGATTTAATTCCATTGACAGGCTATCTACGGCAATAGAATGATTGCAAATACAAATATATACACGTAGTGTAGGAACATGCAGATTTCAGACCGAATTGTCGTTTACACGAAGACATAGATATATTAAGTATCTTGTGAGTACTTGCGTTTACTAATATTACGAAGGATTCTTTTGAGTATTTATTTATTCGAAAATTTGATATTCAGCTACTGGAAGCAGCCGTATAAATTAGAATTTTTGCCAATATTATGCATATCGTCATGTCAATCTACGAGCGTAACCAGAGTAGCTGTAATTCTGATTTGACAAATTAATTAAAAGTTGAAGAAAAAAAAAAAAGAGTTCCTCATGGGATCGATCAAATTATGCGCTCATGTTTTACTGGGTTTTAGTACTAATTACATTGCTATTAATAACCGGTTAGCGATTATATTAATCCAATCGATTACCTGCGCTCTGAATTTTCAATGACGCATTCGTGTTTCGTCACCAGTTAGTCTGGACGTTGATACAGACATTATAAAGGTAAAAATCATTATAAGGATGTTAGATAAGCATCTTGTAAGTTTATCGTCAAGGTGCATCAGGAGATAATAACAATAATTCACTCATATACTTGTCGTCTAAAGGACATGCTTTTTATCATTTTTTTGCATGTACAGTATATGAGATGGAAACTGTACTTGGAAATGTAAATCGAGTAAATATAAGCGGCGATCTCAATCCTTACAGATGACGAATAACTGTGGAAACAGTGGGGAATGAAAATACACAGAACACCAAAGATGATGATCGAACATTTTTTCGCTCTCTACCTCACTGGGCACAAAATAATTTCTGTGAAATGTATGAATATGTGAGTCCACTCACGTTACGGTTGTATTATGCAAAATGTGAAAATAGGACAGCGAGTTGATGATTATACGTTTAGTAAAACGGTACCAGTTTAATGATAGAAAATTTTTTTAAAAAAATAGAAAATACATACACTGTTGCTTTCAATTTACATCGATGATTTTTCCTCTCTGATGCGAATTTACAAGGCGCTGTTTTAATACCACCTTATTCCATATATAACGCAGGGTCGCCGTTGCAGCCAGGAATTGCAATATGAAATCTCAATCATCAATAGCTAATGTGCCGCACGTCCAATTAGTATGCGCAAATTATCTCTAACGTGAATTATGCTAATGATATGTTACTCGAGAATAGGTGGAATAAATACCAATTACGTAAATAAGTACACCCAACTAACGTAATACTAATGTCAGTATAATAATGCACGTAGACTACGTGCACCTTACACCTCGGTGTATATACTTTAACGGAAGGTCTAATTCACTTACAATTTCATCAGAATCAATTTATAACAGTGATAATATTAATGATAATTAACTGTAGCTATACTATGTGTAATTACCCGACTGCCGTTTAAATTAATTCACGCAGAGGCCTTATCTGTCAAATAATATTTATTTCAAACCTGACGGATTGATTAATTGTTGTCAGGAATGGTTATGAGACATGCGTATATAGTTGCATGTTAATCGCAATGAAGATTTATATCAATTTTTTTTTTTTTTTTTTTTTCCATACGAAAGACGTGAACGCGAACTGCGATGGAAGAAATTATATCATAAAAAAAAGGCAATGCACCGTATGTTGTCACGAAGGAAGCAAATTACACATAAGGTTCGAAGGGATAGATCCTTATGCAACGGTGGACTCAATATTAGCCGTACAATCTTTGAATATAAATGTGCAGGTGTGCACGAAAATTACTGTAATAATTAGTCTCGAAGGTTCGAACTTCCGTCTTTGAAACTTCGCATATTTGTATTAATATTCCAAAGCGCTATTGCTCAGGGGATAATATTGAATAAGAATCAAACCACCTGGCCGTAAGCAAAAATTGAAGGTCGACAACGACACTGAGAAATAAAAATTTGCAGCTTATATCCGTTCACAAAGTTCATTTCACAAACGGATACGATTCTTCGTATGTGTACCAAAGAGTCTGTGTCCTGGTATTACCCATTCATCTGATTTCCTGCAACCGATGCCGGATGTTATAATGTTATTATTAATATCTAACACGTCAGAAATAATTCCTTGCAAACTTTTCTCACCGATTGAAATGATCACTATCGATACTATATAGATATTAAAATTAACGATCAGCAAGAACATCTCATTTCTTCGTTTATATCGAATAATTTTATTTTCCACCAGCTGATTAAAGTGTATTTATTAGTTATCTTAAAGTTCAACTATGCAATGCATATGATATGACGGAAATATGGACCCCTCGTTACTTTGCAGCATAACATTCATTTATATGCAGACTCTGACAACTTCCTTATCAAATCTAATAGAAAAATGGGTGCCCGATGTCAGGTCTTTTATTCATGTTTGTCACACGAGCACATAGAGTTAGATATATTCGTGTAGAGGATAATCCAAATACTTATTTTTGTTTTTTTTTGCAGTAGCAGGTACTTCGTCTTTATTTAACTAATCTATTTACAGGATATTGCTTTTTAGAATTGAATTTCTGGATACTTTTTTCTTTGATAGGAGTTATTACCTATACGGTTGCGTCAATTCGCTATGGTTTTAACAGTGCGTACACGAATTACGCACATTACCATGATGGTAAACGATGAGACTAAGTCTGCTTAACCAGTCCATCGTCAACCTTATCGTCAGAACGACGTGAGCGTGAAAAAGTATTGAAAAAAATAAACAAATAAACCTAACATTACCTAATTACAAGTTTTTTCACTTCTAATTAAAGGTAAGTTGGCGTTTGGAAAATGACCGCGGATTTGAATGAGAATAGAAATTTACTTGCTGAGAAAATTCTTATCAATTTTATTGCCCGAGAGGAATAACCGGAGAGAAAACCGCTTCGTTCTATGGCATATAATTAATAGCATCGATCTCGTCTCAGTCACTTCGTACTCTGATTGATAGAGGAAAATGCAACATATTCCTAAACGACGTGGATCTGTCATAATATACCTTTCATGAATATGCAATCTTGTTCGACATATGTATCTAGTGAATGATACAAGTGGATTTGAATATTTGATATTTCTAATCCGAATGACGATAACGAGAAATCTTTCTCATCGCCGGAGCTTTACTGCGTTATTTTCATTTAAATACCACTGGGTGGAATTTCGCACGGTGCAGCGCTCACTGTAGTCTATACTTAGCTGTACATTTCTACGCGTATATAAATGGGAGATTTGTCTTTGAGAATTGCAAGGTAGAAAATTCCAGTGAGTTTCTCCCTCTATACGTAAATTTTTCATATAAACAGAAGATTTATTTTTAAAGCCTCTCATTATCTTTTCTATCAGGAAGCTACAGCATACCTCATATCATATTCATCATCAATTTTCCATACGAACATCGATTGCATTACAATACCTTCTATACTTCGATCGAGCATTCGGACATTCTGCATACTGTTGGAATAAACGCCCACTATCCATTTATATTTTATATACGAAGTGTCATTACCATATAATTAAGTGAAAAATGATATAAATCTTGTACGAATTATTGACAGATAACAGAAGCAAAGAGAAACTGGATACTAGATGCATACAATACAGTGCATGGTTTATGGCGTCTATAATTAACGTTTGATGCAATATCTGCACTATGGATCGCCATAGAGATTCATTTAGTTGTAAGTTGCATTCCGAACTGTGTGCACGTTCTGATTTCAAACCTCGATTCGCACTGCAATTATTGTGAATTATGTCCAGCCTCCTAATGCCTTTATCACATCAATAACGTTTGAGATTTATTAGATATTATCATTCTGCGTGATAATTATAGTAATTTATAGTGAAATGCGAGCGCAATGAGTCGAGTGAATAAGAAAAATCAAAGATAATTCAATAAATAAGATGACGGAATAGTGATTGCGCGCTCGTTGTGTAGAAATAATTATTCTTATGAAATTAGAATCTAAAACTGTGATCAGCTATGCAATCCGTTATGATAATTTGAAGAGAATCCCTCATCATTCGAATATTTCAGTCTCTATACACCTGCAGAAAATTCTTATACGACGACGCTCGCTTTTTTCCGCATGAGTAAATTTTCACACAATTCATCCCACACGAGGAAGTGCGAATGTATCAACCATGCCGAGCCCCTGGACGTGCTTCATAGATAATTGTCAACCGTATGAATAACTAGCGGATAAGACAGCTCTACGATAATTAATCTAGATCTAGATCGACACCGCGTTACTTTGTCGGGACTGAAACTGGCGAAGCAGGAAAAAAACCGAGTAATATAGTATATTTCGTACACATAGGTACAGCGTATAGATATAATTATGCATCAGGCCAGTTTCACAGCATCGATTTATCGAGTAGACTTACTCCCTTTTCCGAGGGACCAAGTTCGTACGCAGTAACATGATTATGTTTTTGCTGCAAGTGATGGCAGTAGATACCGGGCAGATTTTAAAGAAATGAAAAAAGGAAAGAAAAAAAGAATTGAGTATCCGTAAATACATACAATGCACAGCATGTGTAACTCAAGGCGATCTGCATTGATTTTATCCCTGACATTACGTGACATTTAATAACAAACTGATGCCTTTATAATTTCCATTATATGTATAAATCATCAGTACAGGGTGATAAAAATTGTCAATAGTTAAGATTTGAGATATACTGCAGCGCATTACGGATATCTTATTATACCTATATAAGGCCGCAGTGCTTAATGAATTAATTCTTAATCGTTATTCGATGCGTATATATATTACACAAGATTACACAGGACTCGAATTTTTTATACCGATAAAATAGTCAAGTTCCTGCAGTCTCCGTTCATCGAGATCTTTCGAATTCGTAATTCCGCTTGCGTTGATCTACGATCATAGATATGTGATTTATTTCTATTACAAGGTGAGCCGTGAAGAGTCAAGTGCCAGTAACGTCAGTATGGCAATATCACGTATGGAATGCGTTAGAACTGCATTTTAATTTGAGCTCACAACACGTATTTTTAAATTAAAATTGTTGATTCACACAATTCAACGCTCAGATCTCATCAAGATAATCCGACTGAAAATTTTGAAAATTATTCTCACAACAAAAAGAAAAAAGAAATACCCAGAAATACTTCTATTACATTATATATTTGCATTGACAAGTCAATGGTCGATTAGCATTCGTATTTAAAAGATCGTTACATTTCACTTGACCTCGGCCCTGATGTAGGAGCATAATTCCTTTCCGTGTAACAAACCGCAAAAGATTATTATGTAGGTACCGGCCGGCAGTATTCGAAGGAATTCGATATTTGCAAACTGTTGATTATAACAAAAGATTTGGGCTCAATTATTTCGCCTATAATTTGCACGCCCTCGTCATTCGAAAGGAAACTAACATTCGCAGACAACTTCTTTTTTTCCTATTTTTTTTTTTCATTCTTATTTCTTGTGATAAAAGATTCGCATGATCGATTACGACAGGTGCAAAAATCATTGAAATCGTTATATTATTTGAATAAGATATCAGAACAATTATTTAAGAACTTCAGCGATTACAAAGTCCCCGTGCTATAAGTCATGTCAATTTTTTTTCAAATTCCCAAACCTTTTTTTTCAAACTTCATAACTACCCTCAATTAGCGTATTCAAATCGCAACACTACCACGAGAATCTTTTATGATCAGATATATAAGAGATCCGGTCATATTGGGTATTTCCTGGTCCAGCGTGATGATATATAATGAGGTGAGTTACAAGGGAGAGATTGACAATAAAAAAAGAACGAGAAGTGGCCATAAATCATGACTCTTATCTGGTCTTATGATTGAAGGACATTAGAGTTGTGATTGCATAATATACCTACATAGTATATATATAAAGGGGATAAAGACACCGTTACATATGTATAACAAGATGATTGATCTGTCGAGAAGTTTATCTAAACGTCGGCAGATTCGTCACACATGGAAAGGACGGAGTGTTCGAAGTACATATAAACTTAGATTTATTATCAGACGTATTGTCACGTGAAAGGAAATCAAACTTTTTCCAATAATAAATATAACGAGACGAAACTATAGGTAGCGAGACCGGTAGACTATTAAGTGTGTTCTATTATACCTATGTGTTCCTATGAGTAATTATTTCGCGATTCTATGGATTGGGGATAGAAGCTATATTCTGCACGCTTTGTTCACACGAGGGTTTGATATATGATATCAATGTCTGACGATGTAACTTGATTATTGGAATGCAGTTTTCCACCGTGAATAAGATCGAAAGAATTTTGATTCGCAATGGTTACGGGTTAATCAAATCTTCCGATAAAATTTATGTATTCATTGTAATTTCAAGTCACTTCTATATCGATCATTTGTTCAATTACTCAGAATTTTTGAATACGAAAAAAAGATGAGATCAATCGGATAATGACATAATAGTTTGCCAATGAAATGTTTGAAATGAAAGGAATCTGGGTGAAATTGTATAACGGCTGTCGGAAGATGGGATCGAGTAACAGAAAGGTGTGGCTAATTAAAAAAAAAGTTTTAATGCGACCTGCAGGTGGAAATCTATACCTCGACTTGGTAACTAAACTCCATTTGAAACAACTGACTTAAAAGAAACGTAAAATCAGGTTTCGAACCCGGAACGGTACTATATACAATGGCATCCGCCTTCGCACACGGTGAAGTTTAATGCAGAATATCGGGCGATATATATGTGCGGCGATAGTGGTGTATAATTATTATTGTTATTCATTATGACTATTATTAACAGGTAATTTTTGTGCCAGAATTGTTCATAGACTTGATACACAGCCCGGATACCATAGTCGAGCACTCAGATCAGACAGACACGAGTTTTGAACGCGAATATAAGTTAGGGCGTGTCTCCACGCTTGGCCTACCTGTTACTTGCTATTTAGATTTTTTTTAAAATAAGCTTTGCACAGTAACAACCGGATTCTTGAAGCAATATTAATTGCAATGGTCAATAACCTCTGCAATTAATCTACCGTATATAGATGCGCGGTTTATTATGATCGAACTAAAAAATTCCAGTCAAAAATAATTCCAAAAGATTTGAATGAGCATAAAGAAGAAAGAATCCAAAATTTTCACATTGCTACAAAATAGGAGAAAAAAAGGGAAAAAAAAAGAAAAGATAGCGAGTTACATAATTATCAGAATCAACCGTCTTATTGAAGCAGAGAAAATTATCATATCGTATAAACTTCGGACAGGTACAACACTTATGTAGGTTTAATGATAAGTCTTGTAATAGACTTGTGTTCTATGCAGGCTAACTAATTAGATCTGAATAAGAAATTCAATAATTAGTGTTTTAACTGAAGGCTAGCTGGTTTCTGTCAATCCGTAGACTACAGATGTAGATCACGATTTTTTGTCCAAAAGTTTCTGGTACCAAATGGAATGAAATATCAAAACGAGATAAAGAATTCTATGGCCAAGCGATATTCAGCTGATTATTTGAAATCTTCCAATTATTTTTGATTATATATTCGATGACGGTATGAACGTGACATACAATACGTCTTGTAATTTATTGCAATTTTGTGAAGGATGAAAGTAAGGACGAGAATGATTGTCGGTCAAAAATGACTATAGGTTACGATTCAAACGTTCAAACTTCCGGACAACCCTGACCCGGAACGTGAAAATAGATTGGAGTCAACTTTCTAGCTCAGAATTGATTTCCTTTATCGAAACTTGTAGTATTGGAATAGTCGCATTATTTCTTGCAACAAATTGCACTCATAAAAAAAAAAAATTATAGGAGTTAATTTTTTACCGCTAAAGTATCTGACCCCTAATACCTTGCAAAGACGATTCAGGTCAAAACCAATCATGCGGACTGCAGCACTGCAGAATGAATATTATCGGTAAGATTTACGATCAGTAGGTATTTATTACTAATAGTAATCTAAGTAATAGTATTTAAGTCTTGACTGTACAATCGTTAATCATACGGCAATGTTGAATTAAATCTACGAGTGTTAGAATTTATAGGCCTCGCGTAGGCTTTGGCAGTTATTAATTATTTGCACGTCGTTTGAATCCAACAATCTAATTGCACGTTTGAGTTACAGGGGTGAAGGTTTTAATATAAGTGATGATATCGGAAACTGATACGGAAATTTGAGGGCTGATTATGGGTTGTTCAAAAAGAAATTTAATAAGCTCCAAGTCGATGTTTGTATTCAAAAACTAATCAAATCTATTGACTTTCGTGATATTTTTAACTGGATGAAAAAGCAGGATTTTCTAAGATTTCAAAATCGTAGTATTAAGAAGGAATACCCTGGTGAATCGTATGTAAAGTGAATCAAAATTTATACCTTAAATATTACGAGACGAGATTTTATAATCATGAAAATTCGTACCTCATTTACTCCGGATCTTAGTGTAGTGTCTCGCAAAAAATGCATTCACAATCAGTATCGAGTTCAGGATCATCGACGCATGGTATTCCTTTTTTCGATCACTTCTAGGTAATTCTGAGGTTCAACAATATTGTCAGAAAAATCACTATTCCTTGTGGGAATCGTATTAGTCACTTGTGGACACAAACGTCGAATAAATCGAGTGAATTTTCGTACATTACATCCGTCTCATGTCTCTTCCTCTTTCTTTTTTTGTTCCTTAATACCAATCGCGTGTCGCGTAGGATAACCGCAATTACCTTTTTATTAGCTCCGAATTGCGCAATGATATTACACGTAATTCATTGATAAAAACAGCTGTTTTTATACTTGGTCGCGGTGACTGGGTATTTAAAATGTATATCTCTGAATTCCTGGAGTCTGCGATCTATAAATATCCACTTTCATTACCGATCTCTATGTATATACGACAGTTTTATCACTATTTGGTATAAGATTTAGTTTGTTGCGCTTAATTTCACATAGAAAATCAGTATTCATATTTACGTGGATGATTATGTAGCTTAATGAGATTTACATGTGTGACTTATCATAACACAGACGGAATTACATATGCAAATTACTTGCAACATAGCGAACAAGTTGCTATTTTAAATAAAGATTCGATTAATAACCGTAGTTCCAGTTAGATCTGCAGAATAATTGCTATTAAATAATAATTTATGAAGGCAACAAGGATCATAAATTAGAAGAAAGATTTGCACTGTGTGTTATAATTATCGAAAAAATCACTAAAAATATAGGCAGAATATAAAATATTGTGTGTACCAGTGACAGAAGTGATAGTTGTGTTTCTCTTTCTTTAAATTGCTTCGCCATATCTACTTTCATTCATTTGAACGTTTCTCTGCTAATTATTCACTCGTAAGAAAGAAGGAAATTGGATTTTATTTTACATGAATTATTCATTCTGTTCTTAAAAAATCTTTAAGTAGATTCGATATTTCGCCTTTAGGTTTAGGCTAATTATAAGCAGATCAAGTCTAGAAAAATGTTTATTCATATCATTTCGGAATTTGATTAATCGCCATCGCCGCATGCTTTTATTTTGTCCAAAAAATGAATTAGAAGCTTTTTTTTTCAGTCAGAAATTTGGCACAGCACGCCCAGCAATTAATCTACAAACGTATACATTCGTGAATGTCTATGAGGACGTATGTACATTCAAGCCACAGACTATTTGTCCATTTTTCTTTCTTTTTTTTTACCTTCTTTTTCAATTCATTATACACATACAGTAACCAGCTATACCTCAAGGCTTCAGAGAGTGATTTGACGTGACCTTGAACTTTATGACAACCAATCAATACGTTCAGTTGTACATACAATCGTTTATCACCTGCAATTCACTTTTCAATAAGTATCAGTTATTCTCTTATTTGTTTTGCCTCTAACAAACTATAAATAATAACCAAATAAGAACTGTCCACGAAAGACTTCCGTATACGAATTTTGATTTTTTCTATTCACCTCTAGTCGTCAGCTTCCTATGATAATTGACTAGAATAATAAAAATAAAAAAACGATAAAACACCTCATCAATCTGACAACTTCTAGCTGCGGTTATACGCTCTTCATTATAATGGCATAGTTCGCAACTCGCAAGTAGTTAATTGAGTAATGAAAATGGACACTTGGGGTAGGCAAATGGGAGCATCCTGTTTGACATTATATTATCTTGGGAACGCGAGTAGGTGCGTCATAAAGAGCGTGATAAATATAAGGGAAGAAATTGGCGCACAATTATTTTCGAATAATATTGAATTTGAATTACCTATGTATGAATTTCCGATCAGCTAATTAAGAATAATGTTCGATCGAATATTGATTACACATTATGAAAAGGTCTGTCATATGATATTAGATACGCCATGAATAATTCAATTTTTAATTATCAATGCTTTACTTTGTCAGAGTCAAGTTTACGTCCGGCTTGCATGGTAGGGAATGTGCGTAACTTGTATTGCAAAAACGAGAAACTATTCGAGAGCCGCTATTCCGCATGCTGGATTTCCCAACACTGATGGTGGGATCCAGGTTTAATATAGTACTGGTATATGTGGCCATTGGTAACTAAATTCGGAAAATCTGGCGGACGCTGTCAAACAAGGATTGGTACAATATCCGCGATCAGTATTCGGCTGAGCTCGGAATATATTAACCCGTTAATCTAAGATGATTGATAATTAGTGTTATTTTTTCTTCGTACATTCAAATGATCTTTAGATAAACGTGCAAAAACTTGCAACCGGACATTTGTTCATTGCCAAATTAACACACAAAAAAAAAAAAAAAAAAATTAATTGAAATGTTGAATCGAGTATGAATTTGACTGATCATTTTACATACTACGATCCACAATTGGAGGGTCATGAAAATAGAGCATAATGTATAAATTATATTGGGAAAAGCGGGACAAAACGAGCACTACTGTATTAACTTTTCTAAAAACGATTTGTTTCAGTTTACCGAAATTCCTCATCCTTGATGGGATGAAACCGAGTAAGGGGCTAAAACGGGCATCAAGTCGAAAAATAATAAGTTCGTCTTAATTGATTTTTTATGATATTCCGTCGAATTTTTTATCCACAATTACACAAGACAGCGAAAAAATGAATAAATTTTGAAAAAAATTCTATTTTGTTGTCGTTGAGACGCCCGTTTTACCCCGCTCTCACCTATATAAAAAAACGTGATACCGATCGACTTTTTATAGTTTTACCGTGGTGTTAACCATATTGAAATATAGATAGATTGTAGCTATTTATTTCATGCCCATATGTTGACAAACAATTTGAGGGACAAACCATCGATAAAATTTAATGATAGTTGTTCGCTGCGATCTAGAACTCCAGAACAAACTGTCTTCTGCATCAATTTACAAGTAAGGAGTTCCTGCTCCGACTGCATCATTCCACTAAAATGGTAAAACGTAATCACAATCGATACCGACAGAAATGCTAATAAGTAAATACTACATGGAAAAGGGTATTGAAATCGCAAATCACTCGACCTAATTCGCAGATTTATGTTACAGGCGTATGGACACTTTTAAACATGCGAGGTTAAATCGAGGCAATTTACGTCGTTGCTTAGAATTTCTCGCTATACGTGAGGCTTAGATCTTGAAGAAATGTCAATGCTATCATATGACAGGATTAATCAAAAATTCGATAACATATCTACCTGCAGTCCACTGCAGGTAGCAATTAATCATCACAGCACAACAGTACTGCGTACGGAAATAGTGCCGAACAATCGCATTTTCATATACATGAACTTATCAATCATTTGAAAAGTAATACCTATTTTCATATATCGAAGACACCCCTGATACGCACTTTGGTCGTAATTAATTCAACGGAATATAACATAAGGATCACTGTATGGCTGGGAGATTACTCAAAATCAATTTTTCCATGGGTAATATCCCTAGGTATCGTTTACTACATACCTCTAAACTGGCGAGCCCCCACACATGATGCCTTGCGGCTAAAGCAAGTGTATTGCATACATACAATTATTTACCTACTCATAATGATTCATTAGATGCCGGAACTTTGCACTGTGTGAAAAGAATCTGCATCTTTCCATGGTTTCAATGGAAAAAATTCAAGGTACAAAAGAAAAGGCCGTGTTTCTCTTTCCGCCGATAAAGCCTGCGATCGGACTTTTAGACATATAGAAAAAATATTGGGAAAATAAAGAGACGAAAAACAGAGAAAAGAATCGGATGCAGAGTGAAACTTCTCATAGAAGGCTTGAAAACTGTGTCATTCCTGAAACTCTACGACTAGTAAAAACGCAGGAAAAATTATTCCAGGCTTATGCAGCGACCCCAATACATACAAATGTGCACTTCAACCAGGGTTATGATTTCTTTTTTAAAACTTACACTACACCCGTAATTACGACAGGGTAGAAGTTGCTTTTCATCGCCTATAAACTTCTACAGTGTCTCGGACTTGTTTATCTACGGCACCATAAACTTTGATTCATTATATGGACTGTGGCACGAGTTCTTGACAGCAAGCCATTCTCGCCTCATATATATATAACAACATTGCATATGACCCATTCCTCGAATAATAAATATAATGAAACGTGGTGAATGTGTGTAATAATTAGAGCTACCTGTGATGAAGTGTCATGTTCATTCGACTCTGTCAAAGCATCATCAGTGTCTATTCATTAGTATACGCTTTTAATAGGGTATCTTATCCGAAACACGTTTTGTTGGGATGAAAAAGACCGAACCGAAGCATGAAATGATTGAGATCATTCCGAGCAGTATCGTATAAGATACGTATGAACCACCCTATGTGTGACTTGAGTATGATTTTTCCGCACATTTGTTTGTAAGGATTCACCTTTT
The DNA here is from genome assembly GCA_944452935.1 of Rhogogaster chlorosoma. NCBI lineage: Eukaryota > Metazoa > Arthropoda > Insecta > Hymenoptera > Tenthredinidae > Rhogogaster > Rhogogaster chlorosoma. Next base: position 30,586,820 of record OX101797.1, read on the forward strand.
TTTTCCTCACTGTATCACGAAGCAGGTCATTGAATTATTCATGATAAAAATGTAAATCAGATGTAGGTACCATGTCGGCTTGTACGTAATGCATCTAGGCACAGCCTTCGACCGAGGACATAATTCAAATGCGAATAAAATGTAAGAAAATTTACTGCATGCTAGCGATAAAAAATAACAGCTGAGATTAAAGATAATGAGTATTATAACCCACGTTTCCGGCCCATCAATATATTTCCATACACATTGTTATGCACTCCTCAAATGGTATAAATACGATTACCAAAAACAGTCCTTTAGTCCATGTAATAGCTAACGGAAGCTCTTATCCGTTCAGTAACTTATACTGTCCTGGCGCAGCTTTCCTGTAAGGACTGCGAGGTTTAGAAATAGGCAAATCAAGTTTGTTATAATAAAGTTTTCTATATATTATCCCGGAGAAAATCCGTTTGTTGAGTAAACCTTTCGTACACATCGAACCCAACCCTACGTACACCGATCCTGTGTATTTGAAGCATCCCCCTGAATCTTCGATCATCGTACTACGCGGCACAACAACGTAGTTATACAAATAATTAAAGCATTGTTATCATCCGTGCGTGCTTCCTGATATTTTTTATCTCAACGGCATCGTCCGGGCCGCGGAAGATACGTGCCAAAAACAACCACATATATCAAATAGATATATATATATATATCATATATCATGATATGCCATGTAGCCACGAGCCCACGACGAAGGACGGTAATATTTTGATTTGAATGCTACGAACGAGGACGTTTAAAGATCAAGAACTCAGCTGAGCTGAAGTCAAAATTTCTAGGATACGCAGAAAGAAAAAAAAAAAAAACACAAAGAAGACTACTTTTTTTTTTGTAATTCGAAGATGCTTGCATCAAATCTAAAAATCGCAGGTCAAATAAAAAAGAAAATTAAACACAATGAATGCTATGTCGTTAAACAATAGTTGTAGGGTTGATTGTAACAAAGGCCTAAGTCAGAAGTAGAATTTTCACAATATACTATGACGTTTATGGAGTTTGAAATATTTCACTTTGCAGCTAACATCGGTAAAAATGATCAAAGTATAATTAAGCCTTTGCTGTACCCATCCCTCCAATTAGTTCCCATCTTTATCCATTAGCTGAATTTTGAGGATTTACATTATCCTGATCTTTATTAGGATGCAGGTTCGAAGAGAGAGAATTTATTGAAAGTTCGTTTTCCCTAATCATAAATTTATTACGATTATTGTTTGATAAATTGTTTCCGGTAAGTAGGTGGAGTACTGCGGCAACATCCCGAGGACATAGGGAAGTTATTTTCCTCGTATCCTACGAGTTACTCTTATTCCGTATCCGTTAGTGGGTGTAAGGTCGATCTCAAGTGTAATCATTGCACTGATCTTATTAATGAAACGGTCTCAAGCCAAAACTATACTCAGTTTACCCTTGAACCTGTAAGAATGGCTTTCGCCGATAGGCAATAGCCTATATAAGAGAACGCCTCATATCAGTAGCCGCAGTACCACATTATTACGAATCGCGACAGCAGCGGTTGCTTCAAGGTCCTAATTAGGGGCTGTTTGTTCATAAAATTTCGAAAATATATGAAGAGCCAGGAAATCGATAGAATTGTTTTTTATTCCGATAATTATTTCATAAAAGGCAAAAATATCTTTGAATCTATGCAATAAGGATTGAAACAAAAGTGAAAGTGATTATCGGCATTTTTTATTATCACTTCTTTAATCCAGAAGTAAAGAAAGATTATCAAAATGGAGGCTCTTCTTATTTCGAAAATGCAGACCACCAGACTTCTAGACAATGACAAACGCCAGAATGGCTTCGCTAAAGAAGCGCCAAGAGTTTCTAGATACTCGGTAAGACATGATTTTCTATTATCTGCTTCGAAAATTCATAGTTTAATATCTTCGTTTCTTTTTCATTATCAAGTCAGGATTTAAACACAGCGAAATCTAATTAGGGATTATTAAAAAAGATCATCTGTTGATCGTAATATATTCGAAATGAATGGTCAACGCGGAGAGATAAGCTCGAAAGATTTTCAAATTACGTTTACACATCGACTCTGAAGCTTTTCACTGCAGAATGAATCTTGTAGCATTAATTATGAATTAAATTTAATGGAAATAATCCTTCCTTAATCTCTCTATTGTTGTGCGAAATATATTAGACAGAAATTCTTTCGTCATTTTCATTCTCACGATATCCTTGTGGTTTATCATCTTAAAACCCGAGCCGCGCAATGCTTACGACAAACAACGAAGATTGAAATTTCTTAATTACTCTCCTCCGGATGGATATAATCTTGTCTTTGACATTGCTTCTTTACTCTTCCGACCGCTTGGCTTCCAAGCGGAAAGAAGCCCATCTTAAGTTTATGTGAATTCCGGAACGTAGATTAGCTAAGAATTCGAAAGTATATCGATAAATTATCGCCTGATACATTAGCCAAAGTCAAACTAGCTATAAACTGAGTTTGAAAAAAGAGGAACTGAAATATGACCCGCGATATGTGAAAAAAACCAAGGAGCGATCAGTTACAATGCGCGGAACAGTCGAGGAGATTTTAAAGTGCATAATTAGTAAATTATAGCGTATCCTAATTCCCTTATTAATCCTGACAGTCGAAGATGGTTTCAATTCCGAAGAGCATATAATCTCAATCGATAAGAAAAAAAATCCAGACAACGGTTTCATTTTCCTTTTACCATTCGGATCGAAGGTTACATGATCATTAGCATGCTCTACGTCTAGAGTGATTCGCGATGGAAGCTACTGCCGACATATCTTGATATGCTAAGGTTATCTCTTCGGTGCCAAGAGGGATCGAAAAATCAATTCCGAACTTGCATATAAATTTTCCACGGTTATTTTATACACACATGATGCACGAATACGATTGGAAATTGTTTATTCTCTATGCTTTTCGCGATATCCATCTTGCGCTTTATGATATATTACCTCATTATAAATCTTTCAACGGCCCGCCGTGATTGGTATATGAAATGATTTTTTGCCGCTTGATAGGTGAATTATAATTTATTACCGTCTATAGTTCTACACATGATCACTCCTAGATTATCGGAAAAAATGAATTTTCTTACGTTTTTTCAGCTGGCAGATACCGTTCCTATCAGAGAAGGAATGGATTACCACCTTCGGGTAATTACTGCCGAAGATCGTGAAAAGGTTTTGAACTTTTTGAGGCGATTTTTCTTCAGGGACGAACCCTTGAATCATTCGATCCAACTGATTCCAGAAGGAGAAGATAGCACTTGTGTCGAACTAGAAGAGTACAGTATGTCAAGTATCGAAGACAACCTTAGTCTGATGGCTGTTTCCTCGACCGGAGCTATTATCGGAGTATTAATAAACGGTGAGAGATCGCGTGTCGAGGAACTAATCAAGTCTTCAAGTTTTTGTTACACACGCATAAACACACCAACCACTTCCTAGATACAATACCACCGCATTATTTGGTTTCTGGAAATCGCGGTTCTCTTTGAGGTTGCAATTATACCGAAGGTTAGCAATTTTGAAGGAACCTCGGAAACTCGGACATTAGTATGAATAGGACAAAATTAAGATAGATCCGAAACTGATTGCCAAATTATCTATCATCCGGCTTCTTTTTAAATAGAAATTTAAAATTCAGTGTCCGAAGATATCTCCACACACTGATTAGTTTTATACGTTGTGCGTCTAGATATCCATCCATCGAATAATTTTTCAATATTTATTATATGTATACTGAATTTGAGAGAGGGAAATAAGATTTTTTTCAAAATGATATCGAAAAGTTTCGAGATTGAATATTGAAAAAGATAATTTTTGCAAATTATTACAAACATAATTAAATATATATATAATTTAAAAATATATATTTTTCTTTCGTTTTTCAGGAGAAATGGAACCACCGAAAGACGGTGAACCAGATTACATAACGAACTGTGCCAATCCAAAATTCAAGAAGATTTTAAAGCTCCTCAACCACGTCGACAAAGAAGCTAACTTGTCGAAAAAATACCCCAATCAAAGAATTCTGGAACTGAGGATAATTTCCGTTGACGGGGCCTGGAGAGGCCGAGGTGTGGCTAGATTGCTAGTCGAAAGAACTGAGTAAGTTTTATATTCAGGAATTCTATTATGCGTGAAATGTATCGCGAAATTTTTTTCGAAACTTAACTCGCGGAAATAACTTCATTTTTCCGAATTTATAAACGGTTTAACATTGACGAACAATTTCTCGGCGGCTTGAAAACTCTTCGACTTAGGTACAATAGTTTTGTATTCTCTGCTATCTCCTGGTTCCATTACCTAATTCCGATACAGTCGAACGCCTTTTATTTCTCTCGTAGCCCTGGCACAGAATGCATATTGATGTTGAGCGAAATGCTGGAGATAATCCAAACGCTACCAGAATTAGAAAACAACTTGGGAAATTTCATAGAGAAAATAAAAAAAATTTAGAACAATGAATTAATGAATAAAGTATTAGGTTGATCAATCGCGCGAATTATTTTTCGTCTGAACAGAGATACGAGAGATTTTCCCAAAAACGGTGTGCAATTATTTTTTATTGCAAAAACAGAGAGAAAGAAATTTAGCGAAAGTTTGGCGGAACTCAGGTTCTGCCTTACATTATAGATAAAAGCGAGCATGGAAGCTTCTAGTTTAGAATTTTTATTTTCACGAAAACTCTAATAAATTTCTAAGCACGGTGAATTTCGAATCGAAAAATGTTCCAGATAAAAATTGAAGAAATAGATATGAAAATCTAATGCATGGTAATTTTTCAAATCATTTTAAAAAAATTTCTGTTTCTAATGTAGAATTCTGGCTAAGGATCTTGGCTTCCACGTGTTACGATCCGACTGCAGTTCTCTATTTTCTGGAAAGTTATGCCAGAGATTTGGATTCAAATCAATCTACGAACTCCCGTATGAAGAATACGTCGACGAAGATGGAAAGCCTATTTTCACACCTTCACATCCGCACGTAGCGATTATTACTTACGTTAAAAAACTATCAGACGTTAAACTGATTTGAATTGTCATTATTTTCACCTGGCGTTTCCAAAAATACGTACACTGTAACTCAACTATCTGTGACACTCGACAAGCTTTTTTTTACTTCTCGTTACTCTATTTTCAGGTAAAATCTGATTAAAAAATTTCTACGAAGAAGGAGCAATTTCCTTCAGCTTATCATTAATTTCACACATTTCTTGTGCTTTAGAAACTTTTGAAACTGATTATGAGAAATTATATAAATATCTCATTCATTCCTTCAGGAATTATAATATTAAAAAGTATTTATTTATAGATCGTAATTATTTATCACTATAGGAGCGTAGGCGTGATAGGGTAGGATGTGCGAAGATGGATTTTATTCTGGTCGCTCATAGCTCAAAAATATAAAACCTACCTACGCAATTTCTTTGTTTCGACGTCCTTTTAGAAATAAATAAATAAATTAATTAATAAAACTTTTATGGAATTATATATATATTTTTTTTTAAATCAATTATCGATTGGAAAAACTTTCGGGAATTTTCGATGTCGAATGATGGACTAAGATAGACTCGGCAATTATTTTTTAACGAGTTGACGGAAAATATTTTTTCACCAACTGCAGAGATGAAAGAAGTTGCCAAATTCACAAAATGCTCTAAAATTGTTGTAAAGTATCGGAGCCAAATGTAGATACCTAATTTTTTTGAATTTAGAATTTTGCATCGACTATATTTTGACAAATCGCGGGGTTAAATTTTCGGAATTCATCCATCTTCAGCGATCTTACCATAATATAGTATATTGTGATTGAAATGAGTGATGAAAAATGTACAAAAAAAAAACAAAAACGAAGTTATGTTAAATATTTTTTGTCGATATAAATATAAATGCACTCATTACATTGTCGTATTTATTTCACGTCTTATAGGATTTTTAAGAACTCTTTTTTTTTTTTTACCACCCTCCCCCAAGAGAAGTAAAAAATGACCGATATAATGGAAATCGTTGAAGAATTATTGCGATCATTGTGTAGTTTTACTAGATGTGTAATATTTTTAGACTATGAAATTCGAGGGAACAAGACTGATTCTGCAAATTTAGAGTTAGAAAATTCCGTAAAATATTTTGTTAAATTTTTTAAGGATAATTTGTTTTGGAGGAAAAGAAAGAAAGGATTTAATCAATAAATAAAGTGAAAACATTTGAAGGGAACAAGACTGAGATACGGACGAATTGGGACGAGAATCTATCAATTTTCTCGCATTTTCAATGGACGTAATTTTTGTTTATGCAACAAAAATAATGAAATTTTACAGAATCAGCTTAAAACATTCCTGTATTTTTTTTCTTTTATACAATAATTATTGCGCTGTACATAAGTATAAAACTATTTTTCAGAACAAAAATAGACACAGCCAGTTTTCCGTGAAAACAGAACTCTTTAGTGATAACTTATGAAGAGAAAAATAGAATAAAAATACATTTTCACGTACGTAATATGCTGGTAAGAAGCTATACTCTGTTCTAGATTTTGTACATTGTTGCTCCTCCATTATAATGAGACAAAATTATTTTCACTTATTTTGTTCAGTTGTCGCAATTTATGTTTACGTATCATTCGGCGAATAGACTTTTGGAGAGAATAGAAGAAAGAAGCTAAACTAAGCTAAAACCGAATAAATAGGAAGAAAAACGCCAGAATCCTATTTGTCTCATTATTCTACATTTGAATATCGCAATAATATGCATCAATAAAATTATTCGTACCTACCTCGTATCTTCTTCTAAACCGTGCCGGTTCTTTCTAGTGTCGAACCTTTTCTGCATAGCTTCTATCTGTTCTTCTCGACTCGAGCTATTTGCCACTGATCGAGCTTCTTGATAGTCTTCTTCGGTCTGAAGACTACGCCTTTTCATATACTGTTGACTTCTTTGTACAGAACGACGAAGTGCAACCATTTCCACAGATACAATCAATACATACACTAGCACACAAAGTGCAACTATTTTTCCTTTGGACATTCGATTCATCCCTTTAATTCCGTTATAATTTTCCTCAAACTCAGCGTCAGTTTTATTACTACGTGGCTTGAAGTCCACATACTCGTTGTAGAACCTGGAAAAAAAATTTCCTCTCATGTAAAATCTGGAGTTTATTCTTTTCAAGGGACAAAAAATATTCAAGCATCAAGATCTCGGGTTTTATTTACTAACAAGACCATTCTCTTGTCTAATAATGAGGGCAAGTTAAGTTCTAATTTCTCTGATAAGTCCATATTTGTAAAAATAAAATAAATGGTTGATCTTGGAGCTTTTTGAAGTCGTTTAATGTTTCTTTCAATCAATTCAGGGCAATAAATCGTAAGATAACAGCCCAGATGTGCATTAAAGACTCCAAAAGAAGAAATAATCCAGTTTCAAATATTGACGAATCTTTGTTTCAAATAATGATTGGGAATTCTTACCTTCTGTCCGAATATCTATATTGTTCGTTGTGAGCCATTGCCGATTGATATTTTAATTCTGTATCATATTGCCTCCTGCTGTTGTCTTTGCTCAAAATTTTATAAGCGTCATTCAATTTGACAAATTCTGCGTGACTTCCCTTGTTTCCAATGTCAGGATGCAACTGTAATCATAGCATTGAAAAGATTATGAGAGACGGAAAGAAAGTTGCAAAAAATTTAAATATGCGACACATTAAGTTAGACGAATGGAGTTTTTTGTGGAAAACTTAATTTTAGTGGACTATTCGTATTGGCACAACTAATCTTTTATTCAACTTTATTCAGTGACTGATTATCTTGAATTGCAATAAAAATAAGGATGATAATATTTACGTCTATAAATTAAATCGAATTTTATTTATAATAATCTGCAATCATCACTCACTTTTTTGGACAGTTTTAAAAATGCATCTCGAATTTCTTTTTGTGACGAGTCATTCTGAACGCATAGTGTTTCGTAATGATTAGGCTGGTTCCTGAAAGTTGAAATGAAACGATTTACACTTTTTGTTGAATAGGATTTCAAGGTGCGTAAATACTGCGAGATGACATAATATAACCTAACAGTGACAGATCGGAGACGTAGAAAATCTTCGATTTTTAACATTCTATTATCTAGTGTTGAAATCGATACCTTTGACTCCCATAGCATCGGCAGACTAAAAATATATCTGAGATATTGACACGGCGAATTTTATACATCCTAATAATTGCCGAATTTATTATTAACTGGATAAATTTGCAGATTTTTAACACGCAGCTGTCACATGGCGGCCATTTTGAATTTTCGAAGAACGCTACTGTCCCAAAGCCCGCGAACCGTTTGAATGAGATTTGAAGTTGAAGTTGAAGATCCGATTTCGTAGTTTATTTATATTGAAAAATAAATCTCACCCCATCTCTTAGCAACTTTTTACGTATAATGTTTCAATCCGAAAGAAAGAAGCGATGATGTTTTCAGATATGAATATTTTATGAAATGATATACGTTCGTTTTGTAAACGATTATGCAATAAGTATATAAGTATATTGAGCAGTGAATGTGATTCCTCTATCTTCAATTAAATGTAAAATAGAGGAATATTCACAGCTTGTATTCAGTAATTAAATATTTATTATTTAAAAGCAAATTCAATTATACAATATAGTAACAAGTTTTCAATATTTGTATTACGGTAGAAAATATATTACAATATTTATAGAGGGGTGCAAATAACGGGAATCCCCATTATCATAGTTATAATAGGATAGGCCTTCAAGCCCAGTTCGACGTCAGATTTAGATAGTTTTTTAAATTTCTTGTAATAGCGTTAAATATTAAATAATGGCTTATGCGATATACAAGCTCTAATTTATAATTGTCGAGACATAACGCTAGAGGTTTTACTTTTATTATAAAATATTTTTTATAACGTCAGAACTGGATCTTTGCAAAGTAGAAATTCGTATGATAAAACTACCATTATTATTATTATTATTACTATTATTATTAGAATAATAATTATCATTATTACTATAAAGAATTTAAGATTATGTTACGTTGATATTAAAATGCATTTCAAAACTTTCAACGTCACGCAATAACTTCTTACGGAGCGTAAATTAAAAATGATTGTTCATACCTGTTTATTCTTCTTCAATAATAATTAAATAATTTAATAATCATTATTAAATATACTATTCAATACTTCCTTGATAAACCGTGATTATACATGATTGTAAGTATTAATATTGTACAATTTCCTTCGATTTAATTTTATGTAACGTCACTGATTATCATCTGGGGCAGAAATTTGAGATTATAAAAAAATTGCAAAATCATTGCAAAAAATAAAAAATAAATAAATAATCTCTTTATGAACTCCGTATTTGCGGACCTTTAACAACAGCTTGCAACGCCGATAGAAAACAATCATTGATAATCACATCAATTTTTTAGAATAAATTATTTCATCAACTATATAATATATTAAGTTGCCTAAATATTATTTTGTGACTCACTCATTAGTATGATACAATTTTTCATTTGATAACTATTTATCGTAAATTAACACTGATTTATGATTTCATTTGAATATCCTAGCAATATTTGTACACGTAATTATACAGAGTCTTACTGAACGAATTTAGTCTGCATAATTACAACCAATAATTGCAAATCAATATTGTAAAAGGCAGTTCGATAAATGGATAATCACATACTGGCAAGCTAAATTCTGGAAGTAGGCCTGTGCGTAAAATCTCAACAACTGTTAAAATTCGAACCATAATTCGTGAAGTGGTCGTCGTTCGATAACTCGGGTTGCAGTTTCACAATATAAAAATCTTACAAACCGAATATTTCGTTTCATTGGTAAAGCCTAGGACAACTGAAACATAAAATTTCCAAAACAATCACACGGGTATTATTCTTCAGTATTTGCACAGACCCGTTCTTCTACCTTTGATATTCATTGACGAATACAAAGCGAAGATATACACTAAAATATGATGTTGACTTTCAACTTTAGCTTGAGCTCATTGTTATTGTTCCTTATTCCCTTCTAGCGGAACGTTCGGATACTTTGGAAAGTCAACAGCCTCTATTGGATTCCTGACTTTGAAACTTGGATATAAACCGACTACATTAGTCCGCACATTTCTTCCCTTCGAATAACCGTTCCAATGATTGCCAAACACCTCTATAGGGTCATCAATTTTCAACTCTAATTCCCCCGTGCTTTTGGGGGAATGATTAAGCCTGGCTAAGTGTGGGTGTGGATTTTGTCCACCGTAATAATAAACGTCGTCCAGAGAAGAGAACCGGTTATACGCGTCCGGGTAAAAGGATTGCATTATTTCATAAGCAACTCTACAGACCTGCGAACTGAACGTACAAACCAAGTAGTCGCACAATGACAACAAATGTATGTCTACAATAATGCCTTGCAAAGAACTATCCGAATATCGCCTTGAAACTGATGCAGTTTTGGCTATCTCTGGATCACCGATTATCTTATAGTTGGGGTAGCGCTCTTTCGCAGTTACAATCACCCTGGGATCGTCGCTAGCTAAGAAAACTCTCCTTTCTTCAGGCTTTATGTCTAGCTGGTCGTAATACTCGTTTACTTTCACCATGTACTCATCTATATCGTGATAAGCAGCTTCGGTACCAACTTTGTCTGTTCTACGAACATGGACCCCAACGATTGGCGATTTAAAGCCCATTTTGTCTTTAGAATACTCCAATACTTTGTCAAGATTCTCCTGCGGCCTCAATAAGTATTTTAGAACCTGACCCACCCACCACACGATCGGATGACCGTGAAGCTTTTCTAATCTGGGTGCCAAGTCTGCCGGCACACCAGGAGGCTGGTATTTAGGCTTTGGATAGACGTTGTCAACAATTGGTAACGAAACGACTTGTTTCGATGAGTCCCCAGGCCAATTTGCATGAGACACACCGGTCGCGGACAAACATGTATCGCTTACTGGCTTGAAGACTGCTTCCCATCCATCTTTGTGGTAACGCCAGCCTCTCGATTTCAGAATCAAAGTTCTCTCTGTTCCGTAGGCTACTAAGAAACAGTAGGCAACGTGATGAACCTGAAAAAATATGGAGAAAGACGATCTTTAGACAAAAATAGAGAATGATTTTAGAAAAAAACTCGAGACAAAAATACTACGCAAAAATCATGACCCACGAATTTTGGATTTATAATGATTTTCTGATTTTTACCTGGCAGCCAAAGCCACAGCCCTTGTTCAAACTGCAGATTAATTTTTTCGCCTTGTCGCAGTCACTGGGGTTTTGTAGATACCTGGAAAAAAAAACGACATCGATGTGATGTGAATAATTTTCCATCAGTAATGAGACAGTGCCACAAAATACAGTGTAGATAATCTGAATTATTACTTGAATCTCCTTTGCACCAGGTCCGATAAATCCTTGAACTCTTTTTCTCTCCAGTCTTGGTACCCGTCAACGATGGCCAATTGATCGATATCCGAGATGAGAGACTTTTTGTGTTCCCAAAGGTTTTTCAACGCGTCTTGAACTTCTTTGTCTCTTTGCTCGGTTGGGAAGTCGTTGTTTTTTTTCTTGAAATTCTTTAATTCAGAATTCACATAGTACCTATACAGAATAGAACATGTGAAGTTAACGGAATACATAAAGTAATAAATATTCATCAGGTGTATAATAGCGTTTCTTTTGCTCTCATATGTAGAATTCTTTCTCACCAGAGCTCTTGGACACCGTCCCGTATTCTGCGACGCAATACTTCATATTCTAGAGACGGCTCGCCATTTTTTAGAGACTTTTGATGACCAGAGTTCTCGAATAAATCGTAAAATATAGACGCCTTGTCTAGTCTCTCTTGCAGCGTGCCCAAATGGTCCCCTGGCATGTGTTTGGAACCTTCTCTGTAGATTTTAAGAATTTTTGTGAGAATTTAGAAGTTAACATTTCGTATTATACCAAGGATATGAAAGGGGCTTAAAATTCAGCCGTCTTCATACCAAGAAGCTAAAATTTGTCCTTACCCTAGAATGATGTTCTTCAAAACTTCATTCTGCTTTTTAAGAACATCAAAATCACTCACTATCTGAGCTAATCGTTGGGCATGATCCCTGTCCGTTGGATTATCCCCGTACGAAGATGGGGGGCTGTTTTTAAATATGTAAGAAACTGATAGAAAAAGAACTAGAAGCCAGGAAATCAGCAACAGAAAGCCTAGCTTCCCAAGCCAACCCGGCCGACCTGACCATAACATCACCATTATGGGTGATTTGGGTTTTTATGCCAATTTTATCTCATTATGGCATCTAGAAATAAATAATACAAAAATTAGCAACAATTATTGTCAAAATTTTACCCGTAATCTTCAATTAAAAATATATAAATCAAATTTTCAAAAATTTAATTTATATTTTAAAATTCCATGTATGTATGTACGTAAAATTTAATTTTTCTTTCAACTGTATATTAGGCTTCTGGTCAGACTGTTAAGCAGTATTAAGTTCAAGCTCGACATTGCCTTTGAGATAACGAGCCATTAATGTTATTGTTATTAATATTTATCGACTAATTTAAGACAAAAGTATTTCGAATGGATGTTTTTTTATTATGCCAGGTGCAGATTGGCACATGTTTTGTGGAATGAAAATAATTCGTTACTTTGACATAGTTTATATTATATTCAGCTAAATTAACATTATATTAAGATATATTTTTCATTGCAGGGTCGTGTTATGTCCAACAATACATACGCACAATCATTAACAGAAGAAAAAAATTCTTTTAATAGGACGTGAAATTTTTTTGGTTTAGCATTAATTCTCAAATTTTTAACACAGCTTATTGTCTGCTAACCTATTGTCGGCCGGTTATTACGCAAGGTTTTATAGAACTGTGGAAAATGTTGAAATATTTTATTCAATTGTATAGCTTTGAAGATTTTTTGTTCAGTAGGCAATTAGGTATGGTAATTGTGAAGGATATTAAAGCATTGATTCCGTGAGGGAAAAATTTGTTACAAAACAATTCACTGATACTAGACTGCTCGCGATAAGGATATCGTGTCTAGTTCGTATTACGAAATACTGTATCCGATAATCTGGCAGCGTATGTATACATACATACAAATCTCAGTTATCTAAATTAATACTTCCGTCGAGTAGAGGCTACGATCTATCTAGAGCTATGCATTTTATTAGCTATTAGTAAATCCGATATGAAAAATAAAACGTGCAAAACGTAGAATATATGTGTGTACTTACAAAAATTGTTCATTGACTCATGTTGGATCCCTCGTCCAAATTATCGGACGATACTATTATTATTAACACACTAAATTGCAGATAACGTATGAGATTGAGTGCTAAAGGTTTACTCGCACAACTGTCATTAAAGAATTAAGGTTAACAATGCTTCGCCATGGTGTAGAACTATGTTCAATAGAAAGCAGACGGTATAGTAATGCAGAGTTCGCAGTGTCGGCTTCCGAAGTTTATTTATTAGTAAAATGAAAATAGACCGAGAGAAGAAGAATCTTGAATAGCTTGAATGTAAGAGTAAAAGAATGATTAAAAATAATACGGAGAGATATTTAGGATTGTTTGAAATATTATTTTGCGAACAACTTCAGGTTTTGTCACTCGTTCAAACTTCTTTATCACCCGAAATGTATGTTTTCAGTATTATAAGAGAAGTACAGAGTGAGCTGCCGGCTACTTTGTCAGTTCATTGGTCTATGGTTTGATCGACTGAGCTTCTGCTTCTGACAATTCAATTTTGATATTTTCTGCCTATTCACGCCGCCGAAGGTGTAAATAAATAAATTTCTTCACTGTGTTAGAATAAGCAATTTTTGACCAACCGTCACAATAATGAGTTCCATAGGAACAGGGGTACGTAAGAAATTTGAATAATAATTAAAATCACAATTATTCATGACTCTGCGTTACGTTAAGAAATGTGACAATCCTAACCTCAAATTTACAGTACGATCTTTCGGCATCACAATTCTCTCCCGATGGTAGAGTATTCCAAGTTGAATACGCGCAGAAAGCTGTAGAAAATAGCGGGTATGAAAAATAAGAAATAAAGAAAAACGATCTCTCACCTTTAAGATTCGAATCGGAGAATAATTTCCAATCATAATAATTTTTCAGCACCGTAATAGGCCTTCGCGGTAAAGACGGAGTCGTATTTGCCGTAGAAAAACTCGTTACTTCAAAACTTTACGAACCTGGCGCAAACAAGCGTCTTTTCAATATAGACAATCATGTGGGAATGGCGGTTTCCGGCCTGTCTTCAGACGCTCGACAAATCGCAGAAACTGCCCGCACGGAAGCAGCTAGCTACCGGGCTCAATACGGCATTGGAATACCCTTGAAATATTTGAACGATCGTGTTTCCATGTACATGCATGCTTATACTCTTTACTCAGCGGTGAGACCGTACGGCTGCTCCGTTATTCTTGGAGCATACGAAGCCGACGGTCCAGCGATGTACATGATCGATCCATCCGGTGTTTCCTATGGCTATTATGGCTGTGCTATTGGTAAGAATTGGAGATGGTTAAGTTGAGCTAAAAGTATTCTGATTTTTTTCTTACTATAAGACATGTTTTTTCTTGTTGAAGATTGAAAAATCTTATATCTTTGATTTTGTAATTATTTGCTGTCGTGATTTTTGGTGCAAAGTTATTTGTTAATCATTATGTTACCTTGTTTGAAAGATAAATTTTATCAAATTGAATATTTAGTCAGTTTTTCTTGGGCAATTGATATTTTAAATTTTGTTTTAATTTTCTATTCTTTCATTCGATGTTAACAGGGAAAGCAAAGCAGTCGGCAAAGACTGAAATTGAGAAATTGAAACTCTCGGACATGACCTGTAAAGATTTGATCCGTGAAGCGGCGAGGATAATTTACTTGCTACATGACGAATTGAAGGATAAACAATTCGAGTTGGAAATGAGTTGGGTTGGAAATCACACAAATGGTAGACACGAACGTGTGCCTTTTGAAGTAAAGGCTGAGGCTGAAGCTAAGGCAAGGCAAGCAATGGACGAAGATTCTGATAGCGACACAGAAGACATGTGAATTAATCCCGTCTAATAAACTACAATAAAGTTTGAAAAACAAAAGAAAAATAAGAAAATTAATCATAATTTGTAATTTTTAAGGTTGCTGTCTTGAAGTATGCATAATGTATAAACGATCTAAAATACATTCTTTGTTTATAAATCTGTTTTACATTTCAATTCTATCCGTTTTATTTTCTTTTTCTTTTTCTTTTTTTTTTGATGAACATTTACTGGACAGACTTAAGCTCAGTTCGAAAAAAAAAAAATTAAAAAAAATAAAATAATGCAAAATGATGTTCATCAGCTTCGTTAGGTATCGGGGATTTTACCCTAGGGCTCGCTTGTTTTACATAACGGTGGAATATTTTTGTATCTCACTGTTCTCATCCTTTCTGTCAATTTTTAATTAAATGAAATCTGGCCTGATTGCGTCATATACGTCACATATGCGTTATGCAATGAAAAATTGTGTTTGAATGAAATTTCACTCGAACGAGAAACGAATCGTAATATTTTTCGAATCTCATATAGGCTCTAAGTGAGTATAATGAATTTATGATGCATTGAGATTTTTTCTCACACGGTAAAATATCTGATGTTCGTTAGGATATAGTATTGAGTTATTATACCATCATTCATGGTATGTTTTTCTTCTTCCTTTCTTCTTTTTTCGTTTGAATGAATAAATAACAGGGATGTATATGAATATTTGATTCAAAATTATTTCAAATGTAGTCGCACACGCTCCTTATTTATACTCGTAACGATTTGTGACCTCATTTATTCACCATATAATATATACATATATGAATATTGAATAATGCCAAATGCCGATAAATATTTAGGGGTGATTTTCGCCAGCAACTGAAATACTTTTTTTTTTTTTGTTACGATATTTTCGTTATATTCCTTAAACAGAATTATTGGCTACGTATTATGAAATTTTGAAATTTGAATATCAATTCGTCAGAAATCACCGAGTTCGAATACAATTTCCAATCACACAACCGTGAAGGAATTGTTCGACGAGGCAAGAGTCGAGGCCCTGCGGGTTTTGATTACGAAATTTATTGTTCATCTGGGTTGAAATTGATAAAATATTAAGAAATGAGATGCTATGTCGGAAATGGTGAATATCTTAAAAAAGATATATATATATTTATATACAGGATAACCGGTCTGAATCTATCAAATTAATTGAGATGAAGATACAAACAACGATTTCAAACAAATTTTCTTCGTTTACAAATATAACAAATTATTATACGACTCAATTGTTTTTTTTTTTAATAATTTATACGAATGACTCGATATTTTAATCTCTTGAAAAGTTTCAGCGAGGAGTCGACGAAAATTCAATTAGTATCTGCATTCTACAGATGACTCAATAACGATAGATATTGCGTATTAGAGTATAAACGTAGAAAATACGATCTATATCTGTAATGATCAGAGGTAGCAAGGTAAGCGCGCATTCTCTTACTCTAAGATCCATTACCTCATTATTGAGTCATTAAAATAGTGCTTTAGTAGGTAATCTGTAATATCGAGTTCCGTCTCATCAAGACCATAAGACTGTAGATCTTCAAAATAAAAACCATCGAAAATACGTAGGCATCACAATTTGTCTACCTCATTTATATTGTCCCCCAATCGAAACTCTGTTTATTTCCGTATGAACATAATATTATGTGTAAATTAATAATAGAAACTAAAGAATCGTAGGAAAACATAAATTAAATAACACTGAAAAAAAAAAAATACAGAATAAGAAATATTGACCATATGTGTTGTGCCGAAAGTGATACAAACTCAAGGTGATTGTCGAGAAATCAGAAAGCAGCATGCAGAGGTAAATCGCAACTTCCCTTGTAAGGTAAGTCGGAGTAGCCTGCATATTTTCAATCTAAATGCAGCAGGTCATAGAACTAGAGTTACTTAGGAGAAAAAAAAAAACGCGTCTGGTAAACGTTCATGCGTAATGTAATGCGGTTCAACTTTACTATAGCGATTACATCAGATTTCGAAGCGTAATACGATTCTGCAAGCGCATATAGTATAATAATTTGTATAGTCGATTTTACACGCAGGTGATCTGCGTACTGAAAAACTAAGGCGTCTATGAATAACTTAACCGAGGTATGACATACCTCTACCGGTTATTATACCTGTAACATACTTAGATAAGAAGTGAAAAAAACAAAAAAAAAAAAAAATTGAATTAAAAAAAGTTTTATCTGTTATTCTGTATAATATATTATACTATATATGTAAGAGGAAAAAGCAAAACGGCAGTAAGATTTCACTTTTACCGGAACAGAAACACATCACACTAGACGCTGCTCAAATCAACTCTCTCCCTTTCTTTCCATGGACCGCTTACCGGACTTTCAGGTTTCTAAATGTTTATCTTATTACGTACCCGACGGAATGCGAATTGTTACATAACAGTTGCGTAGTGGAGAAGAGCTCTTTTCCGGGCAGGATGTCAGCCTTATAAAAAATTTTTAAAAAAATTTAAAAAAATTGTGAAGCCAGTAATTCGTTTTTTTTTTTTTTGCAAATTAACACCTCTGCAATGATCTTAACGTTACATCGTCAGCGATATTATTATCTCATTTTTCGTGATGATATCAGCGGAATGATCCACGAAGATTCGAGTAAAAATTTTAAAACTTTGAAGCAATCGACTCTTTTACAAAGTTCTTACACCGGAGCGTAATAATTGGACTAATTACGATGGAATTTTTGTAAGCCGTTTGCCAAGCTATTCTTAACTGACGTAATACGCGATCAAAAGCTATGTGTAACATGTTTAAAGTATATTGGGGACGCGCACGAGGCGGATTTTGCGCAGATGAATCTTTTAAAAGGGGGATGCGGGTTGAGTAGAGGGTTGGAGGGGTGAAATCTCTATATATAAGGGAGGTAATCCAAAGTGTACGTTCAGTTTGACTCATTTTTGAGTCCCGCAAGAACCATATGTATAATGTATATGCTAGTAGATGAGTAGCGGGCAATAAGATAGTAGTGAAGAAAAACTTGTGCAACAATTAGAGAAGAAATTTCTGAGAAACATATAAAACCGTAACTTATTGATATGGGACAGATAATTTTCGTCATCTCCACGAATCGAGTATGAAAGCTTGTTCCATAGAAATGAAAGAGATTTAACTGGCTCCAAAGGGGTTAAACCAATTCATACGTAATACGAAGATCACGCGTATTACGTCAAAGAGAATTAATATCGAGCACGACTTTCTTCTTAATAAGAAAAGTCAAGCACGATATATTTGACGAAGACAAATATTGGCTTTCCCATATGTCTCTATACTCATGGGAAATTTCTCCGATTAAAAAAAAGAGCAGAACACCGAAGAAAAGTTGTGTTTTAATTGAAAAACGAACGCGTCGTCGTCAACCCTGCCGACCAATTTAACTTCTTCTTCTTCTTCTTCTTCTTCATATCAATTTATATTGTTGATGCTGAATAAAGTTTTGTAAAACTTTTACTTTCGACGGTCAACGCGCGTCTACAGGTGCCTCGTGTATCCGATCATGTTTACAGATAGGTAAATACATGAGCATAGAGTGACTGTGATGCTGTGAATGAACGAGAGTAAAAAATTGCGTAAAAAATGGAAATAAAAACTGAAAAATAATATTGAAAACCGTAACCATATATACGTGACTCGGATTTAATAGAAATATTCACGTCGGTATATAAGAAGGAAATTAACTAAAGTGCCGCGGGCAAGATCTCGTAGAGACTATACATACTAATCCTTCATCTCTGAAGCCAAAACTTTAAAAGATTCGCGGAGCCTTTTCAAAATGTAACAACGTTTACTTTTACGATTATTCCCAGCTCCTGCATTACGAAGAGCCATTAATTATTGAACGATACACGAAACTGCGAGTGAAATATAAGCCAAGGGTTAAATTAGACTAATTAATTTCGAGCCGTTAAATGAGGCGAATTGAATGTCAGTCACGATATCGTATCTTCACTTCACCGTAGCTACATATATATATACATATATATATATAATGTCGTATTAGATAGAGAAATTTCAATTCAATGCTTACTGCCAACTATACGATGAGTAGATATGTTTGAAGTAGTTACACTCCAAGTATTTCTCGAGCAGTGAGATTTCGTATCATAGAGATCTAGAAGAGCATAAAGAGCAAATTTTCAGCGAACCGAATTAACGAAGATGGGTCGGAACTTGGAAGTTGTTATAACAACGCGGGGATTGGCAGAAAGTTAACGAGATTCTAGATCTTATTATCAAGCACAACTATATAAATACCCATCTAAGAATGTCCTTTAACAGCGGACAGAATTCAACGAACGAAATTGAGGAGCAGGTGCAGATCGACGACAATACGGTTTATCTAGGTGCTGCCGGTGTCCTTATAACCATCGGAGTTCTTGGCTGCTTCATGAACTTGACCGTAATTTTGGTAATCCTCAGAGATACGCAAACCTTATTAACGCCGGTGAACGTCGTCTTGTTGAATTTGGTGGTAAGTGATAGATATTCTATTTACAGTAATGTCGCGTGACCAAAATTTCGATAAATTCATCTACTAAACAAGGATAATGAGTTAAACAAACTTGAGCGAAGTTTAATTCCAGAAAAAAAAATCAAATAAAATAAAGAAAATAAAAATTATCACAAATTATTTAATTCAAGTTTATCACGTTATTGTTCTTAGATTGGGGATTTCTTTGTATCAATAATTGGCACTCCTTTTCCTACCGTATCGGCAATCGTTGGAAGATGGCACTGGGACCACGCGGGTTGTCTTTGGTAATTGAATATGAAAATTTATTAATTCATACAGTTTCGATTCAGGGTAGAAAACACGATGCATAGGTTTACCAGCCGGGAAATAATTTCTATTCGAAATTCTAAATTTAGTATGAAATATTAAATAAGCCGTGAATTATATCCTGTTAGAAATATATGGCAGGCAGAAATCGGTCCAGCAAAGCACGTATAACGTCAGTGGCAATTGACGTAACCGTTAACCGTGAGCGAAAAAATTGACCAAAACAATTAAGCTGTTCTTCTCAATGGCTATAACAGCTAGTTTCAGCTAGCCGTAGGTTTTTTACAGGTCTTTCACTAGCAGCTACTGTATATCTATACTATTTCATTCACAAACAGCGGTAGGCTACGATTTGCATTTTGTCAATTCGCGAGACTGGTCGATTTTAATCACGCGTTGATGCAACCGCACATGGATAGTAAGATTAGCAACGATCCATCATATCAGGAGGTATAAATGAGTGAAAAAGAAAAAGAAAAAGATAAATGAGTAAATGAAAAAAAGTAAATGAAATGGCAATATTAACTTTTTAGTGAAACTACAACCTTGATCTATTCCAATTGGTGTCTGTGATCTACGAACTATAAGTTTTGACAGCTCAGTCCTTGGAGCTTGTCGTCTAGTATATTGTAGAAGATCCTATACATACATATATACACCTGTATAATGCATGTATATATTACGTAAGCCTTAGTGCTAGCTATTTGGATAGAATATAGCTTTAGAGAACTGGATTCATAGGGGAATTGTTGAAGTTGTTATGACATGTGGTATTCCTTGGTACATGAAAACTTTTGTAATCCGATAACGCCTCAAAGTCTGTCGAAAGTACATATACATAGATGAATAATTATTAGGGTGGGACAAATAAACGGAATATTTTTTTGCTTCGACAGGTACTCGTGGAAATTTGTTCTTTTCATTTGAAATACATGGGGAATGTTCTTGTGCCTCTTTGCGATTTTTATATCTCAAGAACTGGTCTACTTAGCAAGATTCCGCGAAGCTATTCAAGTTGTTCGGTTAATTGACTGACCAGAATGGCCGGAATAACTCGGAGACGAAAAGACCAAGAGACCTTTTTTGCTTTACAGAATCTTCCTAAGTAGATCATTTCTTGATATATATAAAAATCGGCCCACCTTAATAAGTATATTCAAGAATGTATGATTTTCATTTTGAAGAATATTTGGCTGACTGTTATGTAGTACCGTGAGGGTAAGTATATCTGATTGTGAGTTTAATTAACACGGTATTGATATCAAGTAGGTATTGCGTTACCGGGCTAAATTATTTTTACTAAAACCATAGCAGTCGAGATGTTATCCAGGCTGTACGTACTCAATTTGCGGAAATATAATTCATATTCCATGAACAGCCCTCGAGTGAAACTGTATTTCAATAGGATTCGGCGAGATGAAGTTTCGGAACAGGACGCTGCAGGACATGAATCTGTGGCTGTAATATGAAAGGGGCGTAATTTGTTGAGAGCTTAAATTCATGATAAACACTGAAGCAAAATACTTATACAAGGTTGGAAAATGCTTTGTTACGGCACCAGGTTCTATGAACCTTTTGAACCCTCTAGAATCAGAAACCCGAAAAGTCATTTCAATATAATCACTGTCTTGTTATATTACTAATTAGTTTGGTATCCTACCAGTGGCGAGCTTGTTCATTTTAGAGATTCTACTTATTATATGCCATGTAGGAATCGTCACACGATCCCTCGTATACGCCAAGATCGCAAATGCAAAAAACAATGCTAAAAATCATGGTATAGAATTGTGGAAAATAATTCAGGAATGTTAGCCCGCAGCCCCTGACGAATTTTGAGAAAATTAGATATGTTGTTCGCTCACATGTTTTAATGATGTGATATTATAATAAGTTTGCGGAATAATACATGGCTAACGAATATCAAAAGATAAAAAGAAAGGGGACCACAGCCTAGTATATGATAAGGCTAATTCGAGAATACGCGATCTCGGGATTCAGAGCTCAAAATTTTTTCAAATTCAATTCTTAAGCCCACGATTGTTTGGGAAATATACATACATTTTCACTTTGAGACTCGAGGGTTGAGAGATAATTTCGAACAAATTATATCACGATCAAAGAGATACTCTTGCTTAATCGTAGCATTTCAGAATGTATTTAAAATTTTTTTGAATATAACGAAAGACTTTTAAAGATTTAACAACCATTCCAAAGTTATTTTTTATCCTCGCCGTTGTGGGATCAGTTCACATTTCTAGTCAATAAATCAACGCTAAAATGAATAGAATTAGTGTTTACATAATCGTGAATTATTGTGCTAGCACTAATTATAGCAAAACACAGAGAGAATGTTAACAGACTTCTGCCTCACTCAGTTGTTGAATGAAATTCAAATTAATTGAGTTCTCAAATTCCCAGCTTTAGAATTAATGCGCCAGACTTACGGGACCCACTGAATAAATAACTTTTAGACACATCGTAGTTACAAGCATATGCTGTTGCAGACAGACAAATTGATCACTGGAAGAATTTCATTTACAAATAATTCATCACCATAATATTGGCATAATTTTCACGGTAGGCCAATTGAAAATACGATTATATTGAGTAAATATGGTGATTTTTTTTTTCTCCGCTGTAAATTGGTTGGTCTTTTTTCTCTTCAGTCTACGTTGACTGATTCAATTAGTGGAGATTAGTCCACATGGTGGTTACTCATTAACGGTTACTTACCAATGTCTAGACAATTGTTTTTCTAGAAAATAACTTTCCTAATCTGTTATTCCCCGTGAGAATTTTGGTGACTGGCAATGCTAAATCTGTTTTGATCCTTACATGCTGGTACAGGTACGCCTGGTTCATGTCAACTTTGGGATTGGCGAGTATTGGAAACCTCACCGTTTTAGCCTTAGAAAGATGGCTATTGGTGACAAGACCAATGAAGGCTTTCACCATAAGGTAAATACATCAGAGACCTAGATACTTGTGAAAATTACACACGCGTCATACTCTTTTTTCTCTCATATTTTTCAATCGATTTCCTCTGAGCTGTGCAATTCGGGAGAGACCGCCTTGCGTGGGAAGTACAGGATACTACGGGTACTCCGTATTTACAGAATATCCCCCTTGCAAAGTTTGAAGAATCACTTGAATAACACTCGTGAACAAAGCACACCCCCGCAAGCATAAAACGTGCTCGGATCAAAACCGACGTGACCCAAACTTCTAACTCGATACAATATCGATAGCCGGGATAATCGTATAAAAATTCCACACACTACGGTTGCTTTTGTCATATATTTTTATTGAATGGAATTTTACCTTTCCATTTCTTTTGCAATCATTAGAAAAGTTGAAAATAATATGGAATGCTCAACGGTAAAGTTCTCGTAGTAAACTGAAATCAATTATCGGAGGATATTATTTGTTATACCGATTTATTTGCTTTCTGTTATTATGTACACACACCTTCAACTCTTCCCTGGCTCAAAGGAAGGCTTTTAGACCCATGAATTTTTGGTTTAACTATAAATCGCGGGGTCTGGTACCCTCTCTGTGAATTAATTTGGATAGATATAATTATATGATGAGGGTTATAAACCTCGAGATAATTATGAGGGTTGCCATGCAGGCGTATACAAATTTTGGGGTAAACTGCTCTACGCACATGACGTTAACATGCAGAAAAACTCAGTTTGTTTATGATCGATAAACAGTGCTGGAACTCAAACTCATCTGGGTAGAGTCTCTAAGTCATAAGCCCGTCGAATGCCAAGTAAAAATTCATCCAAATTTAAAACTCGAAAAGAATCCTATAGCAGGTACAGTGAAGGAAGTACGTCCAGCTCCAATCTTCTCAGCGGTGTTTTATTACGTCCAGTATTTCAGCCCGCCTGATTACAGGACAAACAGTGTGGATTCACGAGTATAGTGACCGACCCTTGGATCAAAATCTTAAGATACTTATTTGAAATGATGAAAAGAAAAGTCTTCTTTTAGCCGGAGGTGATTGTCAGAGATTAAATTGAGCCTATTGTTCAATTTTATATGCCAATATAAAACGGTTTAATTATCTATTCCATCTGCCTCCCAGATTCCAATCACTAAAGAAATCCGACGAACAAAAAATAGATAAAAAAAATATATATACCTATATATTTTCCATGTTGATTGTAATTGATCGGCTTGTATTCAGGAAAATTATAATCGAAGCAACGAATTTTATCAGCAAATATACTCTTCTTTTTTTATCGAATATTACATCCCCTGCCAATTATCGGTTCATTATATTCGACAAAAAAGAAAAATCTGAATTCTTACACCCCATAATAATCTGGTATAATAATAATTGCTTCCGATTAATCCATACGTCAAGTTGATCCTATAGTCCTGAATTGTTTCAGAAAAGCATCGTACCTGGTGTCAGGAGTCTGGATTTATTCCTTATCATTGTCGATTCCTCCTTTGTGCGGGTGGGGCAGCTATGGGCCAGAAGCCGGCTATCTTTCGTGCAGCGTGTCCTGGGAAGTTCACGACCCTTCGACTGGTAGTGACAGTTATATAGCGTTCTTATTCTTCTTCGGTTTGGCTGTGCCAGTTGCCCTTATAAGTTGGAGCTATTTGGGGATCGTTACGACGCTGAAGAAAGTCAGAAAGAGAGTCGGTACGTTTGATAAGTGTAGAAATGGCTTGTTAAAAGTTTACCTTTCAGGCAGTTTCGAGGAAAGTATGTAGTCTGGATGCGTTATCCTTTGTACGATTCCTCAATCCGCATGAATTCGATATGCCTTGACTTCATAGCGGATATTGAATGCGGGAGACGATTTTTTCCGACAATCTCAAAGTCTGCTAAACTGCATTTATCATTTCAGCAAAACCTAGAGCTATAGGTGCAGTTGATGCAAATGATAAACCACAATTTATTCGTGGTAATTGCACGGTAGTAACTTGAAGCAATTTAAATACCATTGCGTAATAAACATAGTCGATATTTTCACGCTTATAAATATCCATGTGATTATCCTAGACTTAAAAGTTACTGCCTAGGCAGAAGTGGTAAATAGTTAAATCCTCGAATTATATTTATACAGTGGTCTCGTGCCAGAGATATTTTTTCAAGTCTCAAAGGCATCAGCTCGATGAAAACTATGCACTATGGTATATGCTAGTGGACGGAATCTATGGTATTCAATAAATATCTGATAATTAGTGAGTCTTAATGTGTACAAGTGTAACTCTCTATAAGGGTGGGGGATATTCGGACATTTATGTACCTGTATTATACGGGTAAACATATACGTATAAAAGCATTCATCGGTGGAAACTATACAGTCGTTAGTAAAATGAGCCAAACAGCTCGTAAACATCGAGTATATACAAAGCTGCGATTTCTATATCACACAGTCTTCTACATTGGAGGTTGTGATTAACAGCTTTAGCGAGAAAGCGTTAGTGAGTTGAAAAAAATCAAATGAATTGACTAAAATATACATTTCTAGGTTCTAGAGGAAGGCACGAGGCGAAAGTGACGAAAATGGTAGCTATTATGATAATAGCATTTCTGATATCATGGACACCTTATGCGGTATTAGCCCTATCCGCGCAGTACTTACAGGTACGTAAAGGGGTGGGTCGTAGGCTGACGATGAATCAAATTTTGATACTTAGGAACGGAAAGTAAAGAGTAAAGACTCATTTCCTCGAGGGATCTTTTTTAGGCCTTCCTGAATAAGTTACTACAAAGAAAAGTAACTTTCAATAACCAATTAAATTACTGCTGCAGAAATGTAAATATTTGCAAATACGAACTTTATTGCTCGACGACTCTTTATAGAGATAACGATAAGTTCCGTTACAAGAGTAACGACTTGAAAATCAACGATAAAAAGTTGAAGTTCTTCAACGATTGATTTCCCGCAGCATCCCGTCGCATTATTTTAAATCAAATTTTTTATCTCTAGAATAAATGCAGATTCCAAATTGCAATTTGAGCAAAGATTAAATCTTTCGTTTTCTAATCTAGCTCTGCCTGAAGAAATATCCTTTCGAAATTTTTCATTCTACAGCAGATAAATGTATATACCAACGACATGAATTCTTTGACTCTTTATAAGGCTGTAGAGACGAGATTACTTTATCGCAGTTACTCGTCGCACCTGACTCTTGAATGTTAATTTGATTACATCTTGACGCGAGAACTCCGTTTGGAAGTGGATAATTAGGTATCGATACCAAGTGCGTTGACATTTAACATCTCCTACAAATCGCATTCCAAATCTGTCGACATGCTTAAGGTCGTTCTTTATGGTTCCCTCGGACAATAAATAATATAATACTGAATAACTAATAGACGACGTGACTCTTCGAACTGGCCAGATTATTAAAAAGAGAAGATTTTATTCCAGACAAGAGAATATTTCACGCGATGATCCAACGTTAGCCATAAAGCGTTGAAGAATTTTGCAAAATTTTTAAGACAAACATGTTTCAATTATCACTCACCAAACTCGTAACTTACATGAGCTAAATATCTACGTATCCAATAGACCCTGAGAAAAAAAGAGAGAAAAAAAAAAAAAAACGAAACAGGCGACTGGGTGCGCAGTTGATAAATTAGCACAGTAAACCTGACAAAATTTACTTTTGAATTTCGACTTCTCTACTGTATGTAAGGTCTCTGATCTGCGAGATTTGTATGAAGAAGATGTTTGCATTTGCAAATCCTTTTTTTCCCGGGCAAACACATTGTTCTAAACTCAGTCTGCCGAAGTAAAGTATTGGCAATAACTGATTTTTTTGGTAGCGGGCGTACAAGGGGAGTCTATTCTTTGAAGCGAAACGTAACACGAAAGATAACGAATTTAAAAAAAAGTGTGGACTTCTTATTTACACATATTTGCTCCGGCCCTGCAGATCGATATTTCACGATGTCACTTTTACTGGAGATTATATTTTCGCAATGTGAAATTGCTCGGAATTGAATACATAACTGGTGCTATTATTCTTTATTCAGTGAGTCAGTGTTAAAAGAGGAATTAGCCGGCTTATCGGTCGCCACACATCACTAATTAATTAAATCATCAACGGGATATAAATTTCGTTTCTAGGTGAAGCCCACGACATCCGTAGCGATCCTGCCATCCCTTTTGGCCAAATCATCAATTTGCTACAATCCGGTTATATACGCTGGAATGAACACTCAATTTCGGAGTGTGCTTAAAAAGTTTTTAGGCTTTCCAGAACAGATTGTCGCAAGATCGTCTGCAGCTAGTCAACATACGGCGGTGAGCGGCACTAACAGGGCGATTATTGTTAAGCCGATTGAAATTGACCAAAATTAGTTTTTACTACAGGTTCTTATTTTATAGTATGTACATTATGGATATAAATTTACCAACAGTCTCGCGCATCAATGAAATATTTGATAGGAATATATAACATGTTAAAAGAATATAATATTTATCATTAACTAACAAGCACAAATTTACACCAAAAATTATTACCATTGACCAATTGTCTTTCATAAGTTATGAATATTATACCTATACATATAAGGATAGAATTCCAAAATCTGTATCATTATGGGGATTGTATAATAATTTGTCAAATATATTATTTTTATTAATATCTTGATCCTTTCCGCTATACTCTTTCAATGGTAATTATAGCTAGGAGACGTTGTTAAAAGTCGCTTATATTATACGTCAAACAAACGATTCGGAGTGAATGACAAAAATACTTTAAATACAGAATTATTCATGGGGTTTTTAAACAGCTGCGTATAGTTATGACCACATTTTGTCATGAAAATAAGTCATCTTTACGTCCATTGAGCAAATTACTAAGATTATACGTTAACGCAATACTTAATTAGCCGTATATTATGTAACACGTTTTATGCCACAATCCGTACTCAGGCTTTCCGAATGTATTTCAAATTTTCTTGTCTCTCCTTTTCCCTCCATACATATTATTTCCATATATATTTGAAAAAATAATATATTTCAATGTTTTATACGAAAATGATATGTCTGTCTCATTTCTTATCCCTGTATACCGCAAGGTGAATCATCTACTTGAGAAATATCGCACACTGATACAATATTATATTCGACTTTGTAAATCCTAATTAACAATCAGTGCGTTATTGTTTTAATAAAAAGATGGTTATTTTTGCGGACCTAATACATATTCGCGCAAGTGATTCTCTTGTCCGCATCCAGTGACCGAAATAATTTTCAAACTTCACATTTTCTCCTCCGCTAAATACTCCTTGATAACGCAATCACGATCAACAATTAAAAACTCAATGTTGCTCCAAAATTACGAAAATTTACTTTTTTAATTCTCATTTTTTTTTTTCACGTTTCCTAAAGTTTCAAGTAGGTATGCAGAATATTGTACGTAAATTTGATTTCAAAATTCCAAATTTGCGATGAAAAACGAATATTGATTTTAAACAGTCGGCATTTAAGTTCAAGGCTTCTTTTTTCCCCCGAAAATCCTACAATGAGTAGATACCGCTCAATATATTATATTTGAGGAATTTATTTGATTTCTATAATTCCGATCAATAGACGATGGGATGTCTCTGGCACCTCAACCCGCGTCAGCAAGGTACATGGTTTCGAGTGTATAAATGTGGATAGAAAAATGTCTAGATGCGGACTGTAGGATTAAAAAGATCCGGATGCCATTGAGTTAATAGTTTTCGAAATAAAAATTCCCAAAGCCCACCTATTTTTTTCGACGTCTACTAATTCATACCCTTTCAATATGATAAAGCTAGATGTATGGCATTGGAGTATACCGTTTGATAAAAATAGACGCTATAATATACGTAGATGAAAACATCGTTTGAACCAAACAGGGTATCGATAAGACGTGCAATTGATTCTGACAAAGGAAAAAAACAACAAGAAGCTAAGCACACGAAGGTCACTTTGTTTATTGTCTGAACCAAAAATGGCAAAAATTATACCCAGGTATACAACAGGCTGATGATCGACTGTCAGGATAATTTCAATTAAAGATGGAGCCAGTTGGTTATTAATTGCAATGTTATTGCGACAACGTATACACGCTTTTGGACAATATTTATTCAGGACACGCACCTTGATGCAGTAAATTTTAATCACCAGTCCGAAAGTGAAACGGTGTAAAAAATATCAATATTTCCTGACGTCCGATTCAAGGCGACTTAATATAGTTACATAATATACACTCGTATATATTCGGTACATATATATACATCTGTACAATATATAGTGCGTGCAGGATGATATATACAGACACATGCACATAAATTTGAAACCTTTACCTGCCCTGTACACTTGTCGATATATTTATCTTACAATTTTTCATTTTTTGAATTATGAAGTGCTCTTTGAAATTCGAACAAACGAAAGTAAAGTGATTATGATTAATCCGTACAGTTCGTCATGCACAAGCAAGGATCGGATCAAGTGGATTCTAGGTACACACGTGATCGTGTAGGTACGTCTACTTCGGCGAGCTCACCAGCTGATCGGTTAAATCGGCCGCGGGCAAACTTTCTAAAATTTTGACGAAATTGTTCCAGTAGGTCCATAATTTACGGCAGGTCCGAGTAATTTACATGGTAACTGTTTTGAAATCATTATTGCGAATTAGCAAGGTCGCCTGCATGTCGAGTTATAGTCAACACCTTTCGTAAACGGTGCATAAGCCCCGGGATTTATAATTTCAACTCATTGATTAAATACAAATGAATTTTATCATTCTGAGAACTGGGCAGTCGGAATTTGTAATCAGAATTTTCATTTATCCTCATCCTACTCCTTACCGATTCGTGTTAAATGTTACTACGCTGGTGAAATTCAAATTTCAAGCCATCGGGAAAAAGGGACTTTGTCCTCCCTCTCTGGCAGCATGAAGTGACGACGCGTGTAATTCGAGTGGGCAATTATTTGCCAAAGAGCATGGAGTTCGTTGGAAATATTAACGGTTCCTCGTGCGGTATAAACGGACGTAAATTCGTGTCGAACTTTTTGTTTCTCAACAAAGTTGTATCGAATTTCTCACATCTTTACTCCGTGGATCAGCCAGCTCTCCCAAGCGTACCTACAGCATGAAAATCGGCATTCACTCGGTCCAATGTATCGAGGTAAAGCTGTGATGTACTGAAATACTATCAGAAAAAAAAATGTCTCCGTCATCGTATTTTAACCGTACGTCGAACCCGACACCTATATTCGTACATGTACTATATATACTATAGGCGAGAGTCAAAAATTGACGACTATATGTTACCTACAACGTCGAGTTTAATTTTCCCTGTTGTTTACATGCCAATCACACCTGGCACGGAGCTAATTTCGTAACACAAATGGCGGTCGATGTAATGTTTCGATAATATATATCTATATCGAAAAACAATTATACTGCTTGATTTCAATGAGCTGACTATGCCGTATGTAGTTTGGGGAGTCGTTTATTGCGTGAAAAAATGTTCATACCATGTCGTTTTCATTTGATACGTATCCAAAGAATGATCATTTTTCAAACATGGAATTTTACCTCCTTCGAAAATATCGAAGATTTTTACCTCTTTTTTTCTTTCAATTATCGTTCGCAAGATCCGATCCTCTTTCCTTCCGCATTCTCAATCATTTTATTTCCCAGAGTACATATATTACGATAATAATCATAAAATATCGAGTTACCTGCAGTCAGAAAGACAAATTACAAGGTACGAAACACGTGCGTAGGCAATCCAATCGTACGATAGAGAGAGAGTGTACGACAATGAGAGAGCCAGGGAAAGAAAGGCTTGTGTAAAATGCTGTTATATGTTCATACGTATACCTAGTCATCCGTTGAATATTCATTGGCTATTATTATTTTTGAAACGTCAAATGTTATGAAACTTATTGTCAAATCAGGTTATTCGTTTTTCAAACTCTTGACTATGTATCTGCTACATCATTCGCTTAGAAGAACTATATCCATAATTCATATATCTATAATTTTACCCCGCATGCAATATCTATGCTCTCTGACTTCTGGCGGCAAAATGAATTTATCCTAGCTTTTCAAAGACCAAGACAAGTCATCACTCTGTGCTGGTTCCCCGACGATTGCGAGGAACCAGGACCAGGTCAGGGGGGCCAGAAGAACCTCCGGGGGTGGGGTAACTCTCTCTTGGACTCCAACTGATAATGAAACTGCTGGCCAGTCACACTTTCACGCTCGCAACGATTTGAACTTTGTTGAAGTGCGAAATAAATGAACAGCTCCGTTTCTGTTTTATATAAAAATCAATCGGGTTTGGGTATATACTTATTAGAAAGTAAACGAGAGTTAATTAGTATATAATTTGAAATATTTAAAAAAACAATCGATGAAAATTACGTGAAGAAAACGATTAACGGTTGATAATAAAGTCACGCAATATAGAAATCAGCTAAAGTTCCGAGGACGGATTGATCCAGAACGAAATAAACGAAATTGTGTGATTTTTAATCGGCCAAAGTGAACAGTTTTAAGTTTTTTTAATTAATACTAAAAATTAACCACTTCGTTATAGTAAAACAGTGTGCAGCAAAATCTAAAAAATCTACCAATAAAATGATAAAGTATTCATCCAATTTTCGTAGCAAGTGTCATTCTGGCAATAACTCGGGATAGCGAACATCAGTTATACTTGGTCACTGTTCCATGAATGAAGGTGAACTTTCGCAATTTTGGAGACAGAATACCACTTCAAAGACAAGTCAGGATCCATAGAATCGGTCCAAACTTTTGCAGTGTTTCACTCCAACTTTATGACTTTGAAGCTTGTTAACTCAAGCTTCCAAACCTTTCGCTGATCATGGCAAATGAATTCTTCTACTTGTTAATAGTTTGCCAATTTTATCTACCGCAGCAGACTGTCGCCTATAATGTCTTGTTGGCCACTATGGGTGGCACAAAGTCCCACACAGTACCGTTTGTTGCATTAGGTACGATTCTGAAGGGTAGAGGACACAACGTTACCCTATTTAGCGCGTTTACTGGCCCTGCAGCAAACAATGCCTTAACTGAGCTGGTGCCTCCAGTACTAGAGGTAAGAACCCTCAAGAAAAATTCACCAAATTTATAACCATAGCCAAAAGTACATGAAAAAAAATATATATATTCACCTGCTCTATCAAGACGAGCCGAAGGTATTTCTTTTTTTCATACTAATCGGTAAAGATAGGGTGAATGATCAAGCTCACCGGTATATGCCTTGAGCAGTTTTGAATCGCTTAGCGAATTTACAACAATCAATTATACGGTTCTGTTAAATGGCATTGATTCGTGATGAATAAGAACGATTCGAGGATTTTTTATTTCGAAGAATTTCTTTGGTCATGTTTTTCGTCCCTGTGTACAGCACGGAGTTAAGAATTATTGTTAAAGTATATAAGAGTCGATGAACTGCATCGGGCACGTATGTTCGATCAATTTCACGGTTCGGAAATTGCAAAACTTTTATTAAAAGTATAAGAAAGAAGAAAAAAATATATCGTTGCGCAAATGTTACTTCACGTGACGTGAACCGGTATGTTGTTGTAACTGTACATACATGCATAGCTAGTATACCTATGTATGTACATATTATTTCGATCTGATGACTTTGACAAAAAGGCGTACGTGGGCAACTACACGGCTGAATGGGACTTGGTCGGATCCAGGTTTAGAAACGAGTTACCTCTATCGCCCTGGGATGCTATGCGGTACGGCTGGGAAGCCTGCGAAGCTCTTCTGCAGGACGAGACCTCGTTATCAGCACTTAAAAAACCCGATGGTAATCCCAGAGCAAGATGGCACGTCGCAGTGCTGGATGGAGCATATCCAGAATGTTTGCTAGCAATTTTGCACAAGGAAAACGTGCCTACGATTATGCTAAACACAGTAAGAAAATTTCACTCAAATATTTCAGGATTCAAAATGATATCTCGATTTTATACCGCAATTTAGAATTAGATAAGTGGAACTCATACACTAACCCGATTGTATAAGAAATAGTTAATTAATTAGCGATTACTCCGGTGTAAGTATCATTAATCTCGGCTGAAGTGCAAATATAATTAAAATAGCTATACCCCTATTGTTATATCGAGAAAAATGAAAGCAGCTCTTTCTCGATCGGACTTAATTATATTTAGACCGTTCAGAGACCATAATCGATGCAAGTCAATTAAGCGAGACACTGAGAGATTAATCAGACTTTGAAAAAGAAATTTTATAATTTCTCACATGACGAGTCAGTTAATTTTTGAATTAGCGCTGCTAAAGTGATCTTCAGAACATATAGTGTAACGATTTCTGATTAAACGATGATTACTCTTTTATGCATGTATCCTCTCGATTTTTAACCTGTCTGAACAATATATTTCACGTTTATAACACCAATAAATGAATGTCTGCGCCCTAACTTTATTTTATGATGTAGGTCGCTCTGTATACTGGGTCTATAATTCGCCAGGGTAGCCCGTCACCGTGGTCGATTACTCCGTACTTTGGAAAGGCGTTTACTCAAGACATGAATTTTCTTCGTAGAATCGTAAACGTGGCATGTTTAATGACCCTTGAGCTAATGCATTGGATCATGATAACTGGCTACCTCCAACCAATTCTACATAAACAATTAGGTAACTATTATACAAGGGTATTATTACCTATTGTTGGACGTATAGGTGTGTTGTATCGTCCGCTGATTATCAGAAACTCGTTAGACTTGTTAAGGACTTTTATCATCACGATAAAGAAGACGTAGATTTGAAATGTCCCGGCACGGCTTATGAAAGAAATAAGTATTTCAAATTCGTTGACTCAGAATCTCGAAAATCGTAGGCAACCGGGATATTACAAGGTTTTGAAAGTGAGTAGACGATTCACGAGCTTACTTTCTATTATTACAGGAATTCTTTTGAGTTGTATTGCTATTCTATAGACACTTGAACTGAATCAAGCCGGAGTCGATACATACCTTCGGCACGATAAATGTATAATGAAGTATTAATTTTTAATGTCAATCCGCTGTATGCTTATAGCCAGGGACAGACAGACCGGAAGTGAAATAGAAGATTGCGGTTTAAACCGCGTGAGTAGAAAAACGATTCAGAACAACTATTACTGACATCCGAGTTATAAAAACCCGGCAGACGACTTAATTCCAGAATATTTACCGTTGTATAAATATAGTAGAAAATCGAGTACCTCGGCTTACAGGTATACTCTCGAGTCTCGACTGTTGACTCCGTGAAAATACCGTATAATGTACATTTTCTTTCATAAAATGAGTTGTACCCACAGTCAAAGTACGAGGTCGTTGTTAAATTGAAGGGCCTTCGGAAGAAGACAGTGCAGTTATTCTTTTGTGATTTACCTGGCTTTGACTGAACAAATATAAGTATAATTATACGCATTATGGCTATTGTAGACTATTTACGGATGCAGCTCTATTTGTATTGCGAATTATGGGTATATGACATGTATGTAAGAGGCACGTGCGAATTGGCTATAACCATAATGCCAACAAACTTTACCGTATATTTTTGCAAATATTACAGGCGACGATGTCCCGGATGTTCGGGATCTGATCGCAGAAGTACCCTTGACGTTCCAAAACAGCCATTACACCGTATCTGATCCCGTACCGCATCTTCCTAACGTTGTGAACGTTGCTTGTCTGCATTGCAGATCCGCCACGCAGCTGAGCACGGAGCTTGAATTTTTTCTCAGAAGAGGTATACAAAAAGCAAATCAGCAGGTCCCTCATAAAACCCTGCCTCGATTTTCCCTTTTCTTACGCTAAAACTCTACTATACTCTTTACCTTTTTTGTTTCCTTTTGCCTATAATTTCTTTATACAACTCTGTCCTTTCGCGATCCGATGAAAGTAGGCCCAGAAAT
Organism: Rhogogaster chlorosoma; assembly: GCA_944452935.1. Lineage (NCBI taxonomy): Eukaryota > Metazoa > Arthropoda > Insecta > Hymenoptera > Tenthredinidae > Rhogogaster > Rhogogaster chlorosoma. The sequence goes on from OX101797.1 coordinate 30,621,707, forward strand.
TATCACGCTTCTTGGCAAACGTGGTAATTAATAATCACAGGCTTAAATTTCCTCGAGTCCTGCAGATCCTCCGATAAATGGTAATCCCGAAAACCGTTAAGGGCGTCGTGTAACGAGCCAGCGATCTAATGGCTTTCCTTCCGTCTTCATTTCTTCATTCCTTTCCTTCTTTTCTCCGTTGTTTTCTAACTTCTTTGAAATTCTGACGGTGAATTGAAGACTGGAGCTTGTTGAGAATAGACGAGCACTAAAAAGACGTGTTTCAGGCTTCATCTTTGTCTCGATGGGATCCTCTGTACGTGCTGCCGGAATGCCTGATGCCTTGCGCGAAATCTTCCTCGCCGCATTTGCCACTCTGCCTTATAACGTAATTTGGAAATGGGAGGGTGGGAAGATCGAAAATCTACCACCCAACGTTAGGATAGCTGCTTGGTGGCCACAGCAAGAATTATTGGGCCACCCTAATCTTAAGGCCTTCGTATCTCACGGCGGGCTTCTTTCCCTTCATGAAGCAGCCTTCCATGGAGCACCTACTCTCGTACTTCCAGTCTTTTGCGATCACGATGGAAACGCTGCTCAAGCTGGTCAGTCCTGTTTTCATTATTATTAATTAATTTATATAAACTACTCACATCGGATTACTAAATGGTTAGATACATACTAACGATCTATCTCCATGCGTCAAAGAAAACGTGGCATGACTCGGTGAGTCTTTTTAAATAAATTATCATATCTGTATCAAATTTATCTGCAATAATTATGTTGGATAGAGTCAGTCTCGTCTTATATTTTATTAAAACCCCGGAGACTGATTCTCACTGTTTGAATTTAATTTAATTTTTGAATTTCGGTCAGAATGATCTGATATTCTTTTGGCTGATGATTCTGATGATTTTATTATTTTAGTAATTATTCATTCAGATCAATCATATTCATAGGAGATCAATCAACTTCAGTACCAAAGGAGATTGACGAGACACTCTCCTGCCTCTCCTTTCTCCTCGCTAAGACAGCCACCAACTTTCTTACGTTTTTTTTCTTTCTTTTTCTACCTCTTCGCAGAGAAACAAGGTTACGCTCTTCTGATGGACCTCGCTAGCATATCTGCTACTGCACTTCGGGAAGGTATTCTCAAGATCGCTTCACCGAAAAATAACCAGTACAGAAACGCGGCGAAACAGAAGAGCATTTTGCTCAAGGATTTGCCCATAAATCCACAAGATTTAGCCACATGGTGGGTGGAACACGTCGCGAGACATGGGGGAGCCGAACACGTTAAGAGTACTAGCAGGTGAGTATATCTTATAAATATCGTATAGATTAACGAAGAGTTGTAATAAAAATTGTCTAAATCGTATTTTTATTCAGGCACATGACAACGATTCGTTATTATTCGATTGACGTAGCAGCGTTCTACGTGGGATTATTCACCGTCCTGATATACACATTGAAGAAATTTACTTTGAGATTGACTGTGGCTAAAGGAAACGTAGCGAGGACGAAAACCGACTGAAGAATAATTGTAGAAAATTCAAAGATAAGTGATTCACACTTTTTCTTCGAGGATATTATATGCTGTAATTATAAATGAAGAACGATACACGATCTGATCCATCCAGCACGCGATTTGTAAAAATGTTTTCTATATCACATCACGATTGTCGAGTGCGAGTGAATATTATGCTATAGATATAATACATAGTTCGATGATAAGTGAGTGTAAATATTATAATCAAGTCGAAAGAAATATTTAAGTGTGCCGCGAAACCCGAATCGTAGCGTATTAGTAGCTCTAAAGTGAATATTGGTATGTATACGTAAATACACTGCAAGGGAATGTATATATATACCCGATTCGCATAAATCTGAGGAACTTTTAACCAGACAGAAAACTATGGGCGTATATAATGTATACGGAACGGGAAAAGTGCTCCAAATTTCACCACGAGGACAAGAGAGTTGAACAATACATGAGCCACTGATATTGTATGTTCTTCTGCGCGTGTCGAACGTTGCGCTTTCTAACGTGGTAATAAAATTGTAAATCAGTAGCTGCTATGAATAAAATATATACTGCATTTTTCATATATCAACGCCTAGATGCGATGGGCCGAACCGGCAGTTGAGCATTTCTGATACCAACGTGTTGTTATAAATTAGAAATTTATATGCGATCAATGCTCATTTACTATATTATATATAGTACTTATATCGTCTGCGTCGATCGATGTCGAAAAATCGAAAGTTTCTGAGATTTATTGCCAGAACACAGGAATACTTGGATATTCGATCCCCGTAAATTTCGAAAAATTTTCTTCTCATCTCGCCTCTCAAGTTTCGGCGAAGAATAAATTTGGAATACTATTATCTTCTCTTTATTTTTATCTCATTTTTAATCAACGCAAGAATCTTGATTCGATTTAATAGTTTCTCGAATAGGTACTTGCGTGACCTAAATATATATATAATGTATGTGTACATATAAATATATATATTATATATATTTCATTGTTAATTATCAATTATTAGACAGAATCAAGTATTTATTTATAAGTAGATTGTTGGTAATAAAACAATTGAAAAAGTGCTCAAAAAGCTTTCTGTTTCATCACATTATATATTAATTCTAGTAATTACATTTTAATATATATATATACACACCAATCATCGCATTCGACGATCTCAAACTATACTTTGGATAGTTAAACGACCGAATATCAATATTATTATTATTGGTATTATTATTATTTCGAAAGAGGTATTATCTACATGTTTTTTGAAGACGATCCTATCTAGTGAATTTCCATACTTTCCAATCAAAAATACATTAAGTTAGGTCACCTAATTAGCGTATACTAAATTATACATAAAAGTGTGGTAATCAATTTGATCTTAAAACATATTGTCAGAAAACAAGGACCTCTTGATTTAGCACAAAGAAATTGAAACGCATAGCAGACACACAGCTGCTGACCATCATCAAACTGAAAACACTTCCCACAATTATTGGTAGGAAAATTTTCTAATCAATAACTGAACTGAGAAATCATTTGAAAAATATTTGTTGTAGGTTTTCCCACGCCAATTAAATGCTCATTACCGCTGTCTCTGTATAAATAAACTGTACGAGTGTGTGGCGAGGCTATATGAAAAATAATCGAAGTTTAACAAGGGATACCAAAAAGTGTCTATGTCCAGGATTTTAGAGGCGGAATAATTCAATGCATCATTATTTAGGGACTTTTTCGACATCTATATAACGCCTCTTATTATTCGATATCCTTTTGAAGATAAAAGTTTCAGGCTGTGGTACATATTTTAGTATAAAAATCTCTTCAATTTGAATTTTAATTTCTATCGACGGATGATGGAACCACGGCCGACTGTAAAGTAGAAATATTCATGGACCATTCTTTAACATCGACTGCACTACTCTTAGAGTTATCCGTTGTAGAAACTTGCGACATGGTAGTTAATTTAATTTTTTTTTCGTCCTGGCGTCGTTTGTACTCAAGCCCTCCAGCGAATCCGGTAAGTCCAAGACCAAGGACAATCAAAATCCACTTGATACACCTGAAACGTATTCATTTTGAAAATCGAAGTTTGATAGAGCGAATTTACACTCTGAAGGAAACTGGATGTACCTGACGACTGTGATCATCATAAAAACACTCTTCAATTGATTTATGAAATCGTCGTTCAATTCTACACCCTCGGCAACCCAGAAAAGTGGCAAAAGCGCATGAGGGAAGTTCTTCATCAGCTTAAACTTCTCGATAGGAAATATGAACATGTTGAACTGCAGTCTTTTCCAAGCTCTTACTGGCGATCCAGTCAAAGGCTCAAAGTCCAGAAATATTTCGTGTTTTTCCTAAACCGTGAGACAATCGATTTAGTCGTACACATACTTCGTTCAAAGTAAACCTTTGGTAAGCTTCAATAATAATTCAAGATCAATCAACAAAACCTGAGCAAATATATCGTAGAAATGAAAAGTGAAACCTGAACAGGATTTAGTCCAGAAACAGATTCCGAGTAGGAAGGATCAGTCAAGTAGAAATGGGGAAGCGTCGTGACGATGGGCGTCCCAACGCACTTTGACAGATCCATCGCACCTTTTTTCAGACAAGTGTCTGGCGTTGGACAAAAGCATTTCTGTTCGGGAATGCTGCTTTGATCGCCAAAATCAGCTGTGTAGTGATTGGCACGAATTCCTGCCGGCAACAATCGCTTTCTAAATATTGATTGTGCGCACGAAACTCCGCGTCATTCATGATTTTCTTAACTGAATACCTTGTACCACGGTCGGGTTTTGATACTGAGCCATAAAGGATCGGCAAACTTCTGGAAAGAAGGATACGACATCCTCGGTTTCGTATAAAAATGAATGAAATATTGTAGAATCAGTTCCGTTGTAAGAGTTGCACGGTTCTCCGGACCATATTGTAAGCGCAGACTGATTGTTCCATTCTAGAAGACGGCCGACGTCCTTTGGATTTTTCAATCCTCGAATCACTCTCGTTTTTTCTGAGCTTACTGTTCCGTTTTTCTTCGAATAAAAACAGAAATGAAATTCCTTCTTATAACTTTTTGATCTGTTTTTGACCCCTCGGAAGAACGTAGACGGCTGAAAAGTTTACTTACGTGTCCAAAGAGCGAAACTTTGTACAAGTCATCTCCGACGACAACGAAATCCTTTGCCTGTGATTTCAATAACTTACACACTGCTGAACCAGCGAAATCTTTCACAGTACAATCAATCGGTAGACCATCAAACATGATATCTCTGGCTGTCACCTTTACGAAAATTGACTTTGGCTTTTTATAAATACTATCCACAGCCTTGGCTGAAATTAACACCCAGTTATTAGGACTTTAATTACAGAAACACTCATTGTTTTTATTCTTTATTTCTTACCTGCCATTCCGACCATGGTGGGCTTTTCTTCCACTGTAACCAACATCATCCCTAATATGGCGAAGTGAGGGTAGATCAGCTCCTCGTCGCCTGTAAGGCCGTTACTTTTCGAAGGATTAAAGTGCCAAGTTATTCTCTGGTTGTACTCAACCGTGTCATCCTTTTCCCTGTCCACTAAGTTCACCTTTTCTTTGTACTCGCTGAAGTGTATAGGAAAAATGTCGCGATAAGAAAGAGATTTAATACTGCATACCGGCAAAATTCAACCTGTTCCATATTCTCAATTAGAATTTTCAAATCTGTAGACTCTTTTGCATAAATATAGACGTAAAAAATTTTAAAATACATATAAGTAAGTATATGAGACATAATACGGAAGACCTATACATATATGCTTCGATCTGAGGTATAATAGGCATCAATTTTGATACGTGACCAGGATGGCGTAAGCTTTCATATTTTGAGCTTCGGGGTTTATCCTTTATACATTTCGTAATCGCTTTATGATATATATATACGCGTAGCTTATCGTTAATCGATTCTGGGCTGGTGGTTAAAAACCGAGACGTTATTCGAGGTCTTACCGAATACTTATATTTAGTAAAAGTCCAAAAAAATTGAAAACGGAAATTTAATCCGACACTTACTCATAAAAATATGGGCCTATTTCATTGACGATAGGCTTTTCCCCATTCTCGATACCAGCTGGATTTGTTATGTTAAAAAGATAAATCTTGAACTGGAGTGGAAACGGAAGTTCGATCCATATGTCCCGCATCTCTGAGCCCGGCTTCAAGACTTTTGCCTGTAGATTCAATGAAATGGGAACGGATATTTAATATTGTTGCGCATTACATTATTATTTTATTCTTATACTTACCGCATTAACCTGAGACTTGAGCAACATGGGAAACGCTACCCAGCCAAATGTTAATGCCATGAAAGACACAATCCCCCCAGCGATTCCCAGTTTCATTGGTAACTCCATTCTCGAACTTCTAAACGGTAATACGAATAAATTAAAATGAAACGGAAATATGTCTCAAATCTTCCTCTTCCCGTGTGTAATGCTGTATTTTACCATGCCGTTCATCTGGTATACTAAGAAAAATATATGATGGATACCAGTCGCAAGCTTAATCACAATTTCAGTGTCTTTTTCATGCTCATAACTTCTGGGCAAAATAAAATTCACGGTCCTTTGAGAATAGAGAGGAATTTTTCTTTGAGTTTATAGTTGTGGGGAACTGAAGTGATTCGAATTCAAAAACGAAATCAATGGCGATCTCAGTTGCGGAAAAGTGTTCCGCATGAAAAAATGACTTCGCGATTAGAGGGCTGCAGATTTTTTTTATTGAATAAGAGCTTTTCTTACAATCTGAATTCTTCTAATAAATAATTAAATGCCTCATTAACTTTCGTTACCGCAGTGCGAAATCCGGAGAATTACTCAGAAGCTGCGAATTTCAAACACGCTGACACTTCGAATCTTCGATAGCCGCTGTGGGAACACCGATGAACGTCGGTGAAGACGATGAGTGTGAATGAATATTCCTCATCTTTTCAGAAACGGATATATTGTTGCACCTGTCATATAGTTTCGCGCAGGCGTGATTTGCATCGGGTTATATGCAGTTTGAAAACTAATCAAGATCCAACTCTTCATTAGATATGTCTAATGAGCAAACCGTGTCTTATCAAATCGATGAGTTAATTGTTAATTAACTCACAACATTTAATCTCTTGACAAACATAGCAGAGCCAAATATTTGCGACAGTTCTACAACCTTGTCCGTAATCTCTTATTCCTTCGAGTCATTAATTTCTAGACGTGCTCCAGCCTCGCGCAATTATCCAGCTCCAAATTATAGCCGTTAAAAATTATCTTCCATTCAACAAGATGATCAACCATGTATTTTTCTCGTGTGAAGGATTGCCTTTCAATATACTCAACACTAGTTTTATCGCTTTATAATTCTTGTACGTAGACGAACTGACGTGCCTTTAGTAACATATTTGCCAGATATCGAACGCGCTAAAGCTGCAAAAAAGTTTATGAAATATGAAAACCCATCTATTACAGTTAGAACTTTTACATGCAATTTGCGGTGAAGCTGACGCGATACAGGGTACCGTATCTACTTCGTGGTCGCCAAGGTAACTTTGCTTTATTATGTAAGTAGTGGATTTCGATTTTCTTTACCTGAATCTGAATGTAATAGTTTTGATTTTTATCAATTTCCCGAATTGTTATGGTTTTGTTTTCTCACGAAATCTTTGGCCAACTGTCGTCGTAGATATTTTGTCACAGAAAAGATCGAAGATAGCAAAAATAAATATTTGACTTCGAAAATAGTAATCTTCTCATCCTACATAAACATCAGTTCAAAGGTGTGTAGGAAAAAAAATATCTGGATGTCGAAGAAGAACCACTTTGATGTTTTTCGAATTACCAGGTGCCTGTAATACGATAAATCTTATTCGGGTATACGATTGTCAATCGCATACTCTGCTTCCTTGAGGTATGTATTACATCTGCCCGGAGTTGTTCGACTGAAAATGAATTATCCCTCTTCTAAAGCAGGTAGTACCTCTATTTCCGTATTTTCCAATATCTGATCCACTTACATTCAAGCAGCTCTGTTCATTTGACAACTCTACAATCTCTTATCATTTAAATCAGACCGATGGCGGTTGCTATAATTTGATAAAAATTAGAATTATAAATGACGTTCGCAAAAGGCTTGCCGCAGGTGATCTTCCAAAGTCTAGACTATGAGCATCCATATTTCTTCATTATTTTTCCAGAAAAGAGTCAAACTCAACAGGTCGATAAAACAAAAAACTTTACAATTAAGTATGGACCGGATAGACAACCTGTAATAATCTTTTCATTCTACAGGCCACGTAATCGGAAGGTGCGAAGCTTCCCAGGCTTAGTAATGGCCTTGGACTTAACTCATACCTTTGCGAAGTTGGTTTTATTGAAGCTGGCGTATAAGGATTAGCTCAAGTTTTGTTTCGTTGAGTAAACCATTTGTGGCTTACAAACACAAACAAATAAAATGGCAAATAAACACACGGGCAAATTAATTGAGAATAAACATGTTGTATGTATTAAAAAGCTCGTTTACATTTAACAGCAATTAATACTAGCAGGGCAATCAGAGTTTTTGAGGGAATAAAACTAAGGTATATATATTTTTCACAAAATTTTCTAACGTAGGCAATAAAAAGCATATTTTCTATTCTAAATATGCTTTTTATTCTGTCTATTGATCCTTGCCACAGATGTACGGAACACATAAACTTCTGAGATAAATCCTGAATTGAAATTCAATGTAAACACACTCTTCACAGTTAAGTATTTCAATAGAATTTGTATACTTTACTGTGCCTATACATATATCTACGTGTACTTTCCAACGCATAACATTTAGCTTACAGAAATAGTCATTTTAATAACCAATGTTGAACAGCTCTCTGACGAGAAAAGATACATTCATCAGAATATTGTGAGCTTGAATATGAGGCTCGTTTTACAATTACAAAACAAAGCCCCAACCGTATTTTCTTCAGCCTGTTCAAATCAAGCTACAGGTATGGGTATACATACATACATTGTGCCTATACCTACCTATACAGTATCAGTGGCGGATTTATCAGCAGGCTAAGTAGGCTGGAGCCTAGGGCGGCAGATTTTAGGGGGCGGCAAATTTGGCCCAAAAATTTTTGTCTTAGAGAAATAAAGAAGAACATTATTATATACATAGAGAAAATGAGTCTTGAAAATTGAATAAAATTTTTTATATTTTAGTACTGTACAGTATGCTGTACACTCTAACATCTGTATATGAAAAATTACTAAACGCTATGTAAAATACTTTTGTGATCGTGAATTTTTTGAATATTCCAATAATTGAACAAAAAGGATGGCAAAAATTGAATAGTCTACTGACGACAAATTTGTAAATCCGCCACTGCCTATACAGTTACACATCGATACACGAGGAAATCAAACAATACATAGGTAATATAAAAATAGTATATTTATACATATTTAAAGACATCTCATAAAATATATAATTCTATATACATACATGTTTAAACAGTCGAATATTGGTAATTATTAATTCAAAGTAATTAAATACAGAATACAGACACAATTTTTTATGTTAATCACGGATTATTTCATGATACATTATTCTATTATTGCATGAACACCGAAATTATTCAAACTTTAAGTCAAAACGTGCAGCTAATTATTTAACGCAATTAAATTCAACGCGGTACCATACAATGCCTGACCCATGACTGAAGTAACTACCTACTCCCGGTATTACCGACGATCAGCTCGCCCGACCACACGCCGAGCTACATCACTGCCAAGAAATCTTGTGCGCTTTTATAAGGCGATAATAAAACTTTAATTGTGAAAAAAAAAGACGTAAAAATTGGCAGATTGCTGATGAGAAATAAAGAAAATTTAAATATCATTAATTTCACAATGGATGATGGCTTTATTATTAACTTAACACGATTATGTCTTTGAGAATTTCATTAACAACTGAATGTCCCTCGTGCAAGTAGGTAGATTGATTTAGTTCTAGATTAGGACGGAGTTGAAATTGGTTTAAAAATCCAATTTCAGCCGTTGAGATGTGGTAGAGCTATAAGTAGAAAGGCAATCTAAAAAGGTCTCAATCAATCTAGTTACGAACACTGACCAGAACTTGATTGATTTTTCACTGCAAGAAAAGTGGAAAATAAATCCGCAGGTTATGAAACCTGCGGGGTTGTTTCAAAAGGCTGTAGCCATTAGATCGACCCTACGTATCAACAAACCATTCACCAAGCCCAAAAAACCTAGCGCTGAACGAACACACGATTTCCCCCAAATTCATCAAAAATTTAGGGCATCTACACGATCGATTCGGTCAAACAAAATTTCAAATTCACCGAAATTTCAGTGGCTTTGTATTCGCACATCGCGAAATTCTGCGGTAGTAAAAATAAAAATGTTTCAGCCAATAACCCGCAGTATAATATAGAAATACAGAAACCATTTAAAACCATGAATATGTCTGAAATCTTTTTCTCTGAAATCATTTCACCATTCTACCAACCGTATTGTGCCGCCGGTTTCCAATGACTAGCATGAATCGCTACTGGAACCGGATATGGTTTGGGAACATGAACGGGAACGGCTACATGGATGTATTTTTCAACCGGATAAGGTTTGGGGACAGCTACAGCTACTGGGACTGCAACTGGTCGGTCAACATGAACAGGATAATGTACAGGCCTATCAACATGGACAATTTTCTCCACATGGACAGGATATGGTTTAGGTACGGGCACGGCTATGTGGACGGCCACTGGTCTGTCAATGTGGACTGGAACCGGTACCGGAACACCAACATGTTTCGTTACTGTTTGGATGACTGGTACAGCAACTGGTATCGGCTGTTGAACTGGATGCGCCACTACTGGATTCGGATATGGAAGACCTGCAGGCACTGCTATCGGTGCAGGATGACCTGAAAGACATTCTCACGATGAAAATACATATTCTCAAAGAAAAATACTTTTTTTTTCTTCATATTGTACCGCATTTCCTCTAATCTCGTTAATCTTCATTAAACTGTGATAGTTACTCACCAATGGGCTGAGGAGCTGGTGCCGGTTGAAAATGGATCGGAACCGGATGTCCAACAGGTTCAGCTGGAACTTGAGCAGGCTGGTAGATTGGAGCTGGATTTTGATAGACGGGAGCTGGATTTTCGTAGACTGGAGCAGGTTCCGGTGGTCCGTAAATTGGTGCTGGACTATGTTGGTGTGGTGAACCGTAGCTGAGTTCTAAGGTACCCCGTTTTCCATGTTTCTTTGTTACCTTGTGATGATTTTTCTCCTGTCTTTCCGCTTCGACAAGGAATATCACTGTCAAGGACAGGCATAACGCCTGAATAGACAATAATAGAAAATTGAGTTTTTTATTCAAAAATCAATTGGTCGATTGACTTAAATTTATCGTTCTTTCTTCACGGTAACGTATCGCAGGTCAGCTGATTATCAGCTAAATTTAGGACATGGGGTTCCTAGAATAATGCATATATGAAACGTGAGTTTATCCTTGAAAGGTTGATACTTGATCCGTTGATCGGATTATTTTCGATTGATAAAAACGTCCGTGTTCTGCTTTGCAGCAGCGTATATGAAGAATCATTAGACCTAATTGGCCACGAGTCTTTAGACTCGTTAACGAGAATAATCTGGTTATCCTCTTTCAGAGAGCTCGAGATTATACTAGCCCACTGGCTAACTGATACTATGCTATATCTCTTTGGCACTCTTTGAAAAGAATCTCAATGAATAATTTGAAAAGAAAGGCTAAAATATGCCCGCAAAAAGTTTATCCAACTCGAAGTATGTAGAAACTTTTGAACTTTATCTTGATCTGCATTTCCCCAAACGTGGCAATATCAATTTTCTCCAAAAATGAAAGTTATTTGTGGAAATCTTTTTCTTTCAAATCGTTTTTTTTTTTTTCTTCTTACGATGACTCTTGACTTCAGGTCTTGGGCGACTTGTTGGAAATTGCACACGAAACTTATCTGACTATCGAGACAATTAGATTTGACACAAATTATACAGGTGATAACGAGTAATTAACAGAATTTATTATGTTGCTTGGAAATATAGGCGAGACTAACACTCTGTAGCCGTATTACAAACAAGATTTTATGCCAGAGACACGATAAGGAATAAGACTATAGAATTACCAAAATAAACTTCATATTAACTTGAAGACTGCAACCACCACAGCGTACGAGAAACAAACTTGAAATGTGGGTGAAGTCATTGTTGTCCTCGGTATATTTATACGGTGGGGAAAATTGTCGAAGCTATAGGTTTGCAGTAGGAAGAAGCGACCACCAAATCGATACGATTGAATTGACTTTCGCTATTTCTAATCATATGGGCGCCTAGCCAAAGCGCGTTTCTTTTCGATTACGATGAATCCTGCTGTAAGACATCCGCCCACGCAGTGCAACGAGGAAGAATCGCATTATTTGCATTCTAATAGCTTACGAAGCTATGCAACTGAATTGCAGTAGCCGTTATGCGACGAGCTTCGTAAGTTGCAAGTTGCAAGTTGATTAATCAAACTTCTAGGCTCTCGAGAGTCGAAATAATCAGTTTGCAAACGAAGCATTGTCTGTCTCATTTCTCGTAGTCCGCTTTCGTGAAATGCCTCTGTTTTTTTTTTCCCTCATTGCTCGCGTTTTGTGTAGCTTTGATTTTGGGATAATGATGAGCTCTGAATGATTTATCGACTTTACCTCACACAACAGAAGTACAGCACAATAAGCCGGGATTAAAACGCAAACAAACCCTTTTAAATTCTGATTCAAATCGTCGATGTTACATAAAATGATTTGTATAGAAATATAAGACTCTATGAAACTGCAGCCTTCAAACAAACAAGAAGAAAGAATTTCCTCCGGAGAAGTCATAAGAAATTTGCGGAAGTAATTTACGAAGGAAGTTGAAAAAAAAGACTGCTGGGAGTTTCTTTATTTCTTGAAGAAAGAACGGAATACACCGGCAACTTCTTTGAAACAGGAGTGTAGATCAATCTAACGGAGTTTGGCATTGGAAATCGAAAGCAAGGAAAGTTCCTGTACTTCCCTACGCGGAAGGTATGGTCAGGTTGTCGTATATTTGAACCTATTTAACTCCTCAGCCTTTGAGTTTACACATCAACTTTTATAGCACACGATTGAATAACTTTCTGTACAAGGGAATCTGCAGAGAAATATTATTTTTCTCAGTCCTTCAAACGAGATTTTTTCTAATCAAAGACACACATTAGTCGTTTAAACACGATTTGTGGAAAATTCTATGTAAAAATTTAGTGAATATTTGAGGTATGTTAGATTTCGAGAATGGAAACATTGAGCGAATGTTTATTTGAAAAATATGGTATAAAAATTGTTTTTCTTTAATTTAGCCTGAACCCCAGAGGGCTGCGACCCTCAAGCGAAAAAACTGACCTCAGAGAAATATTGAATATTCTAATTTGAATGAAGGACGTTATTAGTTTCTACCGGAAGTGTAGAACACCGTACGCATAATAAATCCGGAAGTAGGTTACTGGGCGTCGAAATATCTGCATGAACGTAATTAAGACTTGAAAACCAATCGTCACCTCACTTCATATATTGATTAGATTTAATTACATGCGAGCAATTTGAGACAATATATATATAGGTAATAGGTCGTTTCTAATTCCGTTGGCAATTAATTGAAAATCAGTTACTCTGATTGTAATTTAATTGACAGGAGTAATTGATCGAACGCTACAATTTAAGACAACAAAAGGTGAAAATATGCTCCAATGCTTAATTAGCCACATTTTCCCCGATATACGTATAGTCGATTCACGAAAAATATTAGAATATTCTGCGACGGATAATTAATTCTACTAAGCAAAGAAAATGATATTTTCGAATCTCTTCTTTTCAGTTAGTCTGAAAATTTGAGGGATTAAATTCGCGAACCATCTTTCACATTTTTAACAAACTATGGTTGCAGATTTATATTAACCACAGGTAAAATCTGTCCGTATCGACGCGGTGTTGACTCACAGTGCAACTAATTTTAAAAGTAGATACCATAAAGTTAAAAAGAAAACCAGTCTATCGATAGATCACTTGTTGCAAAACTAGATCGGAGATTTATCCCACCATTCAATTTCTATTGCGTATAAGGCACTCATTCCGGAAATGCAGAATATCTTTGAGACGCTGGAAAAGACTGCGTCTATAAACCGGTCAAAAGTGGTCATAGGAAATTAACCACTCCTTGGCGAATATAAAAGCTTCTAATTTCCTAGCTTATACAAACAGTTGACGATCGAGCGTACGATGTTGAAGGTCTTGGTAAGGATTCAAAATCCTCTGTGTTCTTTTGATCTATAGCTGCTTCAAAATCAGAGGATCTTTCCATTAATTCTAATAATTACATAAAGTGTTCGCGACCTTGCCTTTGGCATGGAAAGAAGAAACCATGTATAAATTATAACACCATCAAAATCTACAGGGAAATGTTAAACTTTTATAAATTTCAAATCTAATTATAACTTACTGACCATTGACGCAGTGGCTTTAAACTATTGAAGCTATAAAAAATTGACTAATCTTTCTCTAATCGTGAATCAATTTACAAAGCAATCAGTAACTGTGCTCTAGGTTTGCTGGGCTGAAGCAAGGCGAACAAATCAGTATAAAAATAAAAAAATTAAAAAAATAAAAATGAGTAAGACCTGATAAAAATGTGTCAAAGAAACGTGATTCATCTAAAATAATTTTTGGTCTATTATCCAGATACTGAACGCGCTGCTTTACGGTTTTGCCCTAACGGCGGAACCGGAAGATCAAAAGCAAAGAAAAAGAGGAATTCTTCACGGTGGTTGGACGGGAATACTTGACTCGAATACTTATGGGCATGGTCATCCATGGGTTGCAGGTGAAACTCCGTGGAAGCCTATAAAGGTACAACCAATTTATCATCAGCAGCACCACCTGGAAGGGTACGTATATCAAACATCTCCGAAACAGAAGTTGTAAACGAAAGGATTCGCTCGAAACGAAGGAAATTTAGACTTTGAATCCTTGATCAGGTGGAACCATAATGATCTTTCAATCTACAAACCGCATACGCATTTTATCAGACCGGAGTCTCACGTGAAACCTACAATCATCAAGACATTTCCCGTCTACATAACTAAACACATTGTATTGGAAAAGCCTGTTCCAGTCCCGCAGCCGATCTACGTCCGGGAAAAGGTTTACGTAGACAAGCCCGTACCCGTCCAAGTTCCGGTTCCGGTGCCCCAGGTGAGTTTTACACAATTATAATTCATCATACGCATAAGTATGCACATATCCTTTGGCGCTACGGATTTATACATGTGCGAAACGCATTGCCGGCTAAATTACAAATAATTGTTAAAAAGATTCGTCCCTCTAGCAGAAAAATGACAGAGTTATTCAATTCCAAAATTGAAACTCTACATACGGACTTTTCTTTCGTTTGAATGTCAATGAAAGTGAATTATCATTATTTCAAGCGACACATCAACCCCACATTCATATATATCTAAATAACAATTGTCTTCATTCGCAGCCTCTTCCGATTCCTGTACCCATCCCGTTCAATCCCCATTTCCCCCATCCCCACCCTCATCATCCCGAATTTCATGGTCATTTTTACCCGCCTCCACCATACGGGCCGTTCGACTTCGGATACGGATATGGTCATGGTCATGGTCATGGACATGGATATGGACATGGTCATAGTCATGGTCATGGCTACGGATACGACCACGGTCCTGGCTACTACGGACATGGTCATGAACACTATGGTCATGGTCATGGACACTACTCAGGTAGCCACGAGCACAAGGATAAACACAGCGAACATTAGAGAGTATTAGAGAAACTGGGATAATTGGTTTCTTACAGGTGTATATGTGTCAGAAATTCGTTGGTAGAGTTCGCTTGAATATTTAAATAACAGTAAAAGTGGTATTTAATCAGATATCGTGTATAAGATCACTGGTTTATAATACCGCTAACGAATTTCGAAACTTGCACACTATTAAGTCACCGAACTGCTTTAGTCCTGTAATAAATCATTTTGTAATATATATTTTTAGAAATAAATAAATAAACTATTAAGTATCGAAACGAAGCTATTATTGTATCTTGTTATCAGCTCAAATCACACCTAATAGGCATCTTAGTCTTTTGCCTTTTGCTGTATAATGGCGAAAATTTAAAACAGGATTCATTCCAGGGTTGTGTGTGAGAAAAAAACTGTTTTTAGAACTCGTTTACCTGTTCAGCCATAGTTCGCTGTTGTATCTTGTTTGATAACATATTCGGGGGATTAGGATCTTTCAGGATTCAGTAGTAACAGACGCTTCTTGTCCCGGGCTCAGACCAGTACGGCGAAGAGCACAATCTTTCATATTATTTCCGAGTTCTATCTAGTTTTCTTCATCAACTCTAGCCTAGTAGTTACAGTTTCTGGTTTAGAGCTAATATGATTTTTAATAGAATCGAAACTGCGTATGATAATTGGAGGAGTTTTCTTTCATTCACAGACGAGTGTTATTTGAAATCAATCATGAAGTCTTATCGATAATTTATCATTATTTATTTCAACAATCGGTCAATTATAAATTTCAGCTAAAATAGATAACAATAAATTAATATCAGTACACTCATGTCTTAAATAAAAACAATTCAAGTGTTTGATACTGATTTCCGCTTCGACGTGAGCATCTCGAGTCGCCAAATACTCGGACTCGCTATTGGTGGGTACCGCAAATGTGGTTCTGAAACAATGAACATTGAACAACATTGAATTTTCTGAAGGTAATTGATCCAAGCAGAAACTAGTACGAACTAATAATTCGCTAAATCGATAAGAAACGTAGTCACAGTATTTGTCATTGATTTCTCTCACCTAGTGATGGCTCTAGTACGTCTCCTTGCCCAGTTTGAGGAACTTGAAAATCAGTTGCGGCAGTCTGTGGGAATAGGCGAATAATTAGGAAAAAATCTCGAAATTAGTGCTGGAGAATTTCTTCCAGTATAATACGAACGTCAGAGAAAGGATGTAAATGAATTTTTTTTTCATTAGACAAACTGGTTCTAGACTGGATGTAAAAGTAAACTCACTGAATCAAGAGTAGTGTTGCTATTCAGGTGATCAGGCCAGATTTCTAGTTTGCTTTTTTCAATTTGATTCAATAATTCTTCGAGTCGATTTTGCAACTCTTCTGCAGATGCGTCGTTGTAGAATCGCAGTAATGTTCTCGCGAGTGAGTTAACTTCGGCTGAAGAATATATTTTCTATGTATTAGTACTCATCACAGAACTTAGTTGTTGTTACAGAAAAATGCACATTGAAATCAACGATATCAGAGAAATGATTCGTAATCAGATATTCGCATAAAATTATACCTCTGTCTGCGTAAGCAGTAGTGATAATCCCGTGCAAGGCACTTATCAATGCGAAATCTTCGTAAATACTGCCTTCCCGCAAACTGTGGAGCTTTCTTTCATGTTTCCTTCGGTTTTTGCTAGAACGGTAGCTCTTCCTAAATATATGAATAGACAAGCAATTAAAAAGTCCTTTGAATTAGCTACACATCGAATAATTCAGATTCTAATTAAAGAAATTAGAGAATAGATGTTTTATACTTGTAGAAAAAAATACAACATATCAATGAGTGTTTCTACATCCCGAAACAAAATAACGTTTGATAAATTTCATCAATTACCCAGAGAGTCTAGAAGATTGAGATCCACGGCTTGTCACTGATCCTGCAATGCTACTTGTGTCACTAAACAAGTCAGAGTCTCCTCTCCCAGGAATGATCTCATTATCTCCATCACCACCATCAATTAGTTGCAATTCTTTCGACGTCTTTTCTGCTCTAACAAGCCTCAATCTATCTTTATACTTGATAAAATCCGCCTGGTTTTTGACAATCTTTGCAACCATGTAGTCTGTGTGCTCAAGAACACCAGGTTTTATGTGAGTCTCTGTAAGAGATCGATGTTCGCATTAAAAGATTAAAGTCGTTATCATAATTACGAGTTCAGCTTGGGCTATTCTCCGTAATGTTTCAACATTTGAATATGTATTTTATAAATTCACATTCTTATTACACTGAAAACAGTCTTAGAATCTTATGTATAAATTGCAAACATATGATTACCGATTATATCAAGACGCTCGACGTGGTAAGCGATCCTCAATGCGTCCTGCCATAGTTTGCCTTCGCACAAAGCTGCTACCGCATCTTCAGGTTTGTGCAAATTCTGAAGGAGGATAATCGCAGCATCCCCATATTTTCTACTGTCCTTCAACTGTGCTACAAGTTCCTCATACAAACTATGCAGATCTGTAATACTGGAAGAAAAGGTATTGATTGAATCTTTTGCAAAATCTTTTTCTGAGCCACTAATTTCCAGCAAATAGAATTCATTCGTAAAAATAATATTCTTAAATTGTGCAAGTAGCGGCAGAAATCGTTTCAATACGATTGGGATACTATAATAATAATTACAACAATACGGTAAATGCTTTAAAAATTGTTGTCTCACCTCAATTTCATTTGCTTGGCAACGATAATAGCTTCGCGCCAATCCCCGGCCAGTTTGAAAGCGTTCAAGGCTTTTATTAGATCATTACTTCGAGTGAACATGATTCCCGCTTCTTGAAACTTTCTAGAAACCATGAGATGTTCTCCGTAGATGTCTGATATTTCTTTGTATTGTTTGCTGTTTACGTGAAACAGTTTCAGAGCATTGGAGTATAAATTTTGTGCTTTTATCAATGAAATGCATTCGTTGAATCTGTCTTCACACTTTGTGATATGAGTCAGAGCAGATTGGTAACGTTTGAGGTGTGCGTCGATAGAAAAGCGCATATAGTTTTCATCCATTTGTTTCAAGTTATTCAAGAATGGGATATACTCCTTTGGATCCTTTTGAGACTTTGCCGCTACAAACATGACTAGTTC
Source organism: Rhogogaster chlorosoma (assembly GCA_944452935.1). Lineage (NCBI taxonomy): Eukaryota > Metazoa > Arthropoda > Insecta > Hymenoptera > Tenthredinidae > Rhogogaster > Rhogogaster chlorosoma. Next base: position 30,640,231 of record OX101797.1, read on the forward strand.
AAAGTCATACATTCCCAGAGCTATGTCAAACAACGTATTCACATCGACTAAATATAGTAAATACTTAAGAGCTTCCTCGGATGAACTGTGCAGCTTAGCCTCGGTTTGATTCTCAAGCTTCTTGATTGCTTTCACCTTCGCTAAGGCTGCTTCTAGATCTTTGATTCCATGTTTTTTTACCAAACTAGTCAGAATGGGTAGGAGCAATCTATCCGCATCAGATCTTGCCTCCATGTGTTTTCTCAAAAGTTCACAAACCTCTTCAACTTTACTATTATTTGGCAACGTTTCTCTGTATTTGCTTGAAGCAGTTACTGATTTGTCCATTGAGCCAGGTGGTTGATTCGCAATATTAACCGTTTTTTTGTTGGAATAACAACTCGAGTACATTGTAGAAGTAACATCTTCTTCTTGCAAATCAGTAAGAAACAAGCTCAACCATGCAGGGTTGTTAATATCATCAATAAATTTCGAAACATTTGAAATGAACAACTCAGGGTCATGATCGTAAATCAGATTCAAATTGATTCTCTGTTTTCTTATCAAATCAAATGCAGCGTGATAATTCAATTCATCCAAATAAGTACCAATCACATAAAGCGATAGTGCTCTCGGTTGAATGCACTCTAAATTCCCACGAGGCATTTGTAAAATAGTTCTAGTGTCTTTTGGGACGGCTATTATCAACTTTGACCCTCTTTCAACTCGTCTTATACTTAAACCTGTAATCAAATGAATCAATTATCTCCTAGCAAGTAATTTTCACTCAGTTATATAAATGTTCATGAGAAAGGAACAAATAATCTGCGTTTTAGTGCGAAGAGAAGATTGAAAATCAATATAATTTAGCAGCATGACGAACCTGACACAAATTTTTCACTGTCGGCCCCGTCCCAAGGTTCCGAAGTCAGATCCTGTGTCAATAACTTTTTGAAACCAATTCCATCCAAGGCAATGCTTACCAAAGTATGTTGCAATGTTGTTAACAATAAAAATTCTGTATGAACGAAAAAGCTCGTGATATTGTTGGCAATTTCTTTGCCATCAACATACAAGCAATACCTTTCGCTCAGACAGACAATAACATGTTTGTTTTCAATTTCAATCACTTCCATTTGGTGGCAAGATTCATTCACAGATATCTCAGTTGGACTCAGGCCTTTGTCTCTGCTGTATGTTAGAACAGTCCCATCAGCGACGATGTAAACTATTTCTGGGTCTGGGCTATTTACAATGTGCTGAATAGACCCTGACAGGGTATGTGTGTCTCTGAAATTGAACAGTCGATATGAAGAATAGCAAAAACTTGATGCAAAGATGTTTCATTACTTTTTCATCATATCTAATAGAATATTTACCGAACAATTAACCGGCCATTCTTTTGCGGGCTAATTCCATCCATGTGGATAACACATAGAAGAGAATTCACCCCTAACGGCGCTGCGCATAATATTGTATCCTCTTTGTACCACAAAAAGTGATGCATGGAATATGGAACTGAGTTTGAAATCGGGTTGGGTATTTCCCACTCAATTTCATACGATTTGATATGTCCATACTCAACAAGCTCTGGTACCTGTGAGAATTGATGGTAAATATTTTCAATAATGCATCAAAACGTTACATTCGAGAAATTCTTATTCTGAGCTGATTTCTTGGGTATAAAATGTCAAACGTGATGTAAAACAGACCTGTTTATAAAATGCCAAAAGATTATTGTGCAAAACGGTGAATAAGACGTTTGAATTGATCCAACTATCCTTATTTCCAACTTCTGGTGCAAAAACGACCTCATTTATAGGCTCATTAATCTTTAGAGCTTGGTGAGCCATGGGTGGTGGTACTACGGCGAGTTTAAACCCAGTCAAAAGTGCTTGATCTCCGTCGATAACACCGACAAGAGCTTTGTCCGTATGATTTTTGCCATGGCTGTGACTGACTGTCCAAGAAAACGTGTAAACCACATAGTTTTTCTTGGTCAAAACCAGCAATTTCTTTTCACATCCGGTGATGGTACTCCAGCACAAATTTAAAAGCGGATTATCTTTTGGGAATGGTATAGTTTGCTTCAAATACCAATGGTAATTATTTTCAGTCCATAGCTGAATGCATGTAGTACCATCATCGTTATTCACACACCATATTGCCAGGATTTCTGAATCTGTAGACCACTGCAAATCTTTCACCTAGAAAATAATATATTATATCATATTTGATGATAAGGGAGTCAAGATTCTTTGTCAATTTGATCGAGGATAATAAAAGTAGAGTGTCGTATTCAATGTTCGGAGTCAGAATCCAAATTTTGTTATAAATGTCATCAAGAATACTAGAAATGAGAGCATTATATACTATTGGGGATGTCTAATCCAAGTTTTTTTAATGATTTACTCAAGGATACTGTGGAATAAAATAAAACATATCATTCTGGGGCATTGAATCAGATTGTTTCATCAATTTACTTAATTAATCATTTCTTGAATGCCCACCAAAATTTCCTTAGGTCCAAAAGGCAGAGTGAATTCTCTATGCTTGAGACCATTTTTTTCGAAAAATGACACGACGTGTTTGTTAGGGAATCTCTGTGTAGTGGCGATTAAATTGCCGGAGGGTTTCCAGGCCAGATTTTCTTCCAATCCAGCGCTGAGCTCGCCAGTGTATTGCAGAGCTCCTTCTCTATTGAAAACTTTAAATAATCGGATCTTTCTTTCGTCAGACAAAAAACTAACAGCAAACAAGCTGCTATCTCCTCTCCACGAGATGCGTGACAGACCATCGTCTGATTCTGACTTCTCTACAGAGGATGGCTTTGCTTTAGCCGCAGATTTTCCTTCCGAACCATGGAATTGAGTTTCTTTTTTTCCCCATCCAACAGTTACAAATTGTTTCTCACCAAAATTCAACGAGTTTAAATCCGCCTGTAATAAAATGAAATTCAGAAGAATTCTGAATGTAAATAGATGTGTGGATAATAGATATGGATAAAGAGATCAATTGTTACCTCTGTAATTACATGGAAGCCGGATGTCATGACGATAAGTGTACCATTCGATGTTATTAGTGTGATGATCTCGTGGTCAGGACTCAATTGCATTGCTTGCAAGCCCTCATTTACTTGCGCGACAAATTCTGCCGCAGAATTTGGGATGTCGATGTCGAGAGTGAACAACTGTCCGCAAGCATAGGCAAGGTAAATCTGTCTTGTGCTATCGCAAAACGCGAATCCGATGAGTTTTGAACTGACAAGGTGCTCATTATCGAGATGAAATCTTTCCGAGGTATTGGTGGTGATACAATAAACGTTGTTCTTAGCATATGCGTAAAAATTACCACCGTCATTGTCTAGACAGCACAGACTCTCCGATTCTGATAAATTCAATAATGCGGAATCGGGATCGCTGTTTAAACTATAAAAGTCTACGTAGCTTTGATGCAACACTCGTAAATTCTTCATTCTTAATAGAAAAAAAATTCCACCAGGTCTTATTATAGTCTTATTCAATATTAAATAATCCTCTTCCTTAATTTCAAGACATTTGCAAACTTTCAACACGTGTATATTGTAATGTCACAGATTTTCTTACAGGTTACGACATGTGCATAAGAAAACGAAATTTCATCCACGAAGACCGTACCGACTCTGCGACGGGTGTAGCTGGTCAACTCGGCCGCGAGATGGCGGTACTATTTGCCCCTCCACTTTCTGGCAAGGACGAGTGCCGACCTTGACTTTGAACAGGTGCATTTGTGTGGAGTCAGTAACGCCTGTGCCGTCGAAGAGTTGAGATGGAGGCTATGTTAACGAAATATAACTGACAGATATCGCGGAAAAAATAGAATGCATAAGAGGAACTTGGCCGGGAGGCCAGTATCTTGGTTATAAATAAAAATAATAGAATGCATAGAAGTTATCACGTACTGGATAACGTCCCTACACAAAAAGACCGATAGGAACCGTGTAAAAGTCTGTCCAGCTTTATACCAAAGAATAGAAACGGACAAAGTCCAATTCGGTTCCTGTTGGAAATCTTATACGAAATCCTGTACAGTTCTATCGATTCCTATCAGGCTTTTTTACCAGGGGTACTTAATCACGGAAAAAGATGTTCGTTGTCTAGGTTTTTGAGTAATTTACAGAATGGTAGCGATATTATAATACTAGTCCTTCTGTCATAGGTGAAAAAATTTCCATCAGAGTACAAACACCTCTTTGTTCTTTGAACGGAGGAATGCAAATTGTACTCAGTCGTTGGAAATTAATTATATTAGTTAGTACATTATTGCAATACGAATACATGTATAGTTTATACAAAAATAACCCTGCTGATTGCATAAAGCAAATAAAGATACTCGATCATTTGCGCTGGTATATACATGAATTGTTATTAACCATTTACAAGATGTATGTATGTTTAACTGTAACAGTGTATAGGTATTATTGTAACTATGCTGCAGCAATAAATCCCAGATTACCAATAACCAATGTGCTTCATTACAATCCACATTTCCCACTCAGCGACTTTTTATTACAGGCATTATTTTGAGTAAGCAAATGTTAAAAAAAAAAGGTATCAACTGCCAGCAAATTTCTTAGCGCCTGATGTTAGGCAATAAATTTTTGCCATACACGAACGGCATGCGGGTTGCGTATAATTAGGCGCCCCGATTTTTTGCGGTGAAAATAGTACGATCGCTTGACCGCGAGATGGCGGAAGCATCCACTACGACGTGCGAGTATCGCTGTCTCGTTCTCTCTATCTTTCTTCGTTTTGATATAGGCATGCATACGTGTCTTCATACACGTCTCTATATGTTCAATCATTTATACTAGCGTTTTTCGGAGTTGGAAGGATTTTAACTCGCAAAATTTCTGCTCCTGGTATCAGGAGAACATCTGACCAAGGAGGTGTGCCGAAAAAGGATATCTGTATTGATTCATTCATGCATACGTCTCTCTATGCCTCTCTATACCTATAGTTAAGTAATACTAGCATTTTTCGGAGTTAGAAGGATTTTAACTCGCAAAATTTCTGCTCCTGGTATCAGGAGAACATCTGACCCAAGGAGGTGTGCCGAAAAAGGATATGTGTATTGATTCATTCATGCATACGTCTCTCTATGCCTCTCTATACCTATACTTAATTATTACTAGCATTTTTCGAAGTTAGAAGGATTTTAACTCGCAAAATTTCTGCTCCTGGTATCAGGAGAACATCTGACCCAAGGAGGTGTGCCGAAAAAGGATATGTGTATTGATTCATTCATGCATACTTCTCTCTATGCCTCTCTATACCTATACTTAATTATTACTAGCATTTTTCGAAGTTAGAAGGATTTTAACTCGCAAAATTTCTGCTCCTGGTATCAGGAGAACATCTGACCCAAGGAGGTGTGCCGAAAAAGGATATGTGTATTGATTCATTCATGCATACGTTTCTCTATGCCTCTCTATACCTATAGTTAAGTAATACTAGCATTTTTCAGAGTTAAAAGGATTTTAACTCGCAAAATTTCTGCTCCTGGTATCAGGAGAACACCTAAGCTGAGGAAGTGGACGCAAATTTTTAACTAACTAAAAATGTATCAATTCTAACTTTCTAAGTTCCTGAAATAAAGAATCTGGGGGAGGGTAAAGTGAAAAATTATGAAGCGAATAATTATTGATATATTTTGATATTTATTGTTGCAGATCAATACAATTATTCATTGTCAAAATCATGTATGTACAATTCGTAATTGATTAGAATAATATAAACTACGTTCGTATTACAATGTTATACTAGCAGGTATCTAATTTCATAAAGACTATAAGTTTAATAAACACACGTTTGTTGCAATTGGAACTCAATCGGACGAACTAAATTTTTTGCAAAATCTAGTGCGCCTTGTCGGAGGCAACCCCCGTTGCCGTCATGTATACGAACTGCATGCATCATGGCGAGTCTATCTTCCGACGAAAGTAGTTCGTTCCTTCGTTATCGAGATGGCGAAACCATTCGGCACCTCGTGAGCCGATCTTGTTATTTCTATACATATATTAACCACGGTTTCTTCCTATTTTTTTACCAGTTTGGTGATAAGCCATAGGTGCAACAACATCTCTTTAAAAGCCGCTCTCAATCTAACCTGAAAATAAATATATTCGCAGCTTCTGCCGTTTGGGCTGTTTGTATCGTTTCCTGGTAACATACGCGTTATAAATGTTTGGAAAATTGGCGTCAACCTTATTTAATGCCGCCAGGTACATACACCAATTTATTGTTTCGAACCCCAAAAAAACATCAATTTTAGGTTAATTTATCATTTTTAGAAAAATTATGACGGCGTTATTTGGATTTCTCAACGATAATTCTAATGCCAAACTACATTCTTTTGTTGATTTTTTATGTTTCAGGCAAATCGGCCCTATATTCTTCGAAAAGCAACTTCATACCACCTCCCAATCGTGGATTACAAACGGTCTATTTTCTCCAGGTGTAAATCCATCTCCCGGTGGAAGCTGGGCATTGATTTCTGTTAGAACCAATATCCGCAATCATTTTCCATACCCAAAAGAGCATAGGCGTATTAAAAGACACGGCTGGGCTCATAGGATGTCCACACCTGCCGGAAGGAAAGTCTTGATGCGAAGAATACTCAAAGGAAGACATGTTCTTAGCCATTGAATAAAATGAAAAGAATTGCTTTCATATTTATGCAAGTTATAATGTAGAAATACTTGAAGATAATAATAAACTCTTCATTCTTTATAAATGTTTTTCATTATTCTAGCTTTCTACAGATACCTATTTACAAAAAAGCCTTTGGTTAACACGCTTACTCTGCCTACCTTTATAGAATTTATCATCATAATTTTAACCACAGATTGAATTCAGCACTTTTACAATATTGAAATTCATATCTAAGACTGGTCTAATTTAACTGAGCTTCAAGAGTAAAAAAACAGTTTTTGATGTTATGTAATCGTCTAGAGATATTTAAAAAAATGTACAGAGCTTAAGGTCAGCTCAACATCGTCGATGAACTTCTACTGAGAGGCAGCAACGCACAGTTGAGGAGATAGGTCTTCATTTTCAGACGGGATTTCAAATTCCAGTTGATCGCAAGTCCATTGAAAACTTGGTGGTAAAGGAGCAACAAGTTTGAGATCCTTTCCATGCCGAAGAAAAGATATCAAAGTCATTTCCCTCAAGTGAATATGTGTAGGAATTATGACTCTCTGCGCCGTGGTCAACTTCAGTTTTTCCAAAAGTGCTTCATCCAGTATTGGTAGCTCTCTTGCAGCGTCCACAAACGGACTTATGTTCATGTATGTTCCCATGACTTTCTTGACCCGTGAACCATGGATTCTGTCACCCAAAACAGGGCTGATTAAAACCGTCGAAGCAAATACTCTGATCGCATGCCATTTGGTTGTGAAACACTTGATTTCCATTAGTGAAGCCAGGTTTGATTTTGCGTTCGAAATTGTTCGGTAAGAAATGTCAAATGTCTTGACTTCTCCTCGCTTCACTTCATTCACTCGCCACGAAGTCAATATAACTGGCTGAAAATAAGAAAATCAGAATAAGTAAAACTCCTTCAATTCTCAAGAGCAGAGATAAAGCTCATTACTACAACTTTCTATCCCATTGCTAAAAGTCAATCCTCAGAGGATTTGCTACCTGTTTGTAAGTCTTGCAAGGGCTCTCTTTCTTCGTTATTGCTAAATTCAGCTCTCCTCCGTTGCATTTAGGTAAACGAGTGGTAACAATCCAATAAGTTTTGGAGAATTTTTTAGCGCATTGAGCACGGCTTAAAGATTTCTTCACATTATGAGCCTTCTTTTCATTATCAGCGAGGATCGCAATACCACTAATATGCCTGGAAAATACACAGATCATTTCATCAGGTTTTCATATATTGTAACGAATTTATTAATTCTATATGTATATTACTTTGTCTATAAAACAAAGAAAATGAATTCATTCTGCACATTGTACATATCGCTTCGCTTGAGCAATGCCTGGGAAAAATAAGAAATTCAGTTCAATGCCAATACCTTTCAGGTGATTTCACTATCGATAGCGATTCATATCCCAGTTTTTTCGATATATCTGGCAAAGCGTCCGACAATGTATAGTCTACAGAATTTGCTATGCCAACGGCTGTATTCCAGTCTGGATCCTGTCGCTTAATAACTTGTGGGCTGTTTGATATTCCGTACGGTTTGTTCAATACAACAACACCATCTAATATTATAAAAGCACAAAATTTATAAGAATTGATGCGAATTGAAATATGATAAGAAAACAGATCCGTTTAGTCTGCAATGTAGCGAATAATTGTATAAACATTTCAAAATTGACAATAATATTGTATACGTATATTACCATGATTGTAAATGATATTGTTCATCAGATCCTCGGAAAATTTGTCGACAGATTTCCAAGGGTGTAGATTCTTGTACGGATGTAAGGGTCCCCGTTTGTTCTCGTCATTCTTTATTTTAGTTTCTGTTTTGTAACCTCTCAGAGAACATAACCTATTAGCTTCGGTCACTTTAAAATTATTGATAGATGCAAGCTCGATAATTCTTTGCAAAGTTCTCTTCATTTTAACAGATCTTTAGATACAGAGTTTTAAATAAATGCTTCTCGCATACTTCGATCCGTTCAATCGCTTAATTCCCACGCGGATAATTCTCAAATGCAAGACCCAGAACGTAGCACATGCATGTGTTGTAAATTCGTCTGCTGTCAAACTGTCCGTCCAACGTGTGTGACTTGAAATTAAGCATTCATACAACCAGGCGAAATAAGAGATTCACATGTAAGTTACACTTGTAACTAAAATATTTTAGTTTTAATCAATTATTCGTCTTTATTTTGTCAAATAATGTTGAATGAATTTTAAATATGCAAATTACAAAAGAGGTTATATCTAGTATGTTTCGGCTGATCGTGATATTTATAATTTTAGCGTAATATAAGTATGATTATTCAAAATTTTTATATCCAATAGGGAAATGAAATTTCTTTCAATTATTTCAGTTAACACAACGATAGGTTGAATTTCCAATGCTGCTTGATGATATTAGCGAATGATCAAAATGATTTCACGTAACGGTGGAACACCGACGCCGTTAAATCGAGCGATAAATAATTTACAGGGTAAATTAAAGAACAGCTTTCTTAACAATTATCCACATCACACTGTACCTGGTTACAATTTAAATATAAATCCAAGTGTCGAAAATTATGACGAGGATCATCTTATGCAACTCTTTAAACAGTTTCCATATGATGCTAATTTACCCAGACCCTTGCTACCGCCAGCAAGAATACCGCAGTGCGGTGAGTTTCTCTTTATTCTGAATTAATTCTATGAAGAATAAAGATCAAACTGCATACTCAAACTGAATTTCTATCAAAATTACCTGTTTCAGTCCTCAAAAACGAGGATCCAGCATTACAACTCCTCTCAATGAAATCAGAAATCAAAGATAATATAAATCGCATAACAGAATTCCATGAAAAACACAGATCAGGTGAATAGCTAGATTCCCAAATTATGAAAAATTATATATACTAAAAAAATTTATAAACTTATAACTGTAACTAATCCATACGGTGTTTCAGATTTCACAGTTTGTCTTAAAAAGAATGTAAAGTGGAAGAAAAATGACGATAACAATATGCAAACATCTCTGCCTAGATACGTCGCTGAATTAGCTAAGATAATGGAATCTGATCCTGATCCTGAATTCAAAGGGGTACAAAGAAGAACCTAATTAATAGAAATGATCTTTTATGAATAAACTTCAACATTAACATGGAAATTATATCCTTGCAGGAATACAACTGGTATTATACTGGGGGATCATTAGAACACTTGGATTTCTCTGGAAAAAATATTTTGGTCTTTCCATATGCCCAGGAAATGGGTAAAAACATAAACACTACATATTTATTATCCCATTGCTGTTAAAAATTAGTATTATTGAAGGTTTTTCAGATATTATTTACAGATCAAGTTCAAAAGTCTGAAATTCGAGTATGAAAAATTTGTATACCGATTTATTTCAACGAACTTTTACAGTTGCTGCACCGATAATTGAAAAACCAAAATCATCATGGAAACCAGATTTAAAAATTGCATCAAAATCTGTGTTCAACGGTACTATGTATGAAATAAGATACGCCGTCACTTCGGACAATACTTGTGAGTGTAATGTTGGGTGATAAACTTTCAACGAGAATCTATCCTGTTAACTCATGGAAAAATTTTCTCAGAAGAACTAAAGACAGTTTGAAGAAACAAATATTATTCATTACATGAATTTCAACACAGAATATATTTCAGGTAGAATTCTAGGCAGGCAAAAATACTCCTGTAATTTCTACTCGCTGTCTGAAATTCGGGGGGGATTGGATCTGTTTGAAATCCACAACGAGCGATCGGATTTACCATATATTAGTGCAGATCTGAATCCAATCGAATCCAACAAATATTGCATGGTAAACAACAAGAGATTAGTGGAACTCAAGGATCTAAACAGAATGTAACTTGTTACATTTTTTATAACTACAGAGATTTTCTGTTAATCAATAGATTCATCCTGGTTCTTAATCTGCTTCTTTTGTGTACTGAACAGGGCCTGTTTGAGCAGTATATCTATACCAAAAGTTGAAAATATTCCCGATAATTGGATGAGCATTAAATTTCATCAATCAGATCCGAATTTGATTTCGATTGTTGATAGATGTTGTCTAAGCTATATTGATTTGCGGGTAAGATCCGAGACTGTTTCTCATCTTCTGTAGCCTTTGTTATTTGCGTGCAATAATTATTCCTTTACTGATGGTAGGAGATGATTAATTATTATCGACAAGAAAAAGTAATTTTAAAATTCATCATCTTTTCAGACTCCTTTGGATGGGCCTACTCTCATGCTATGCCCAAAGGATAATTTGGAAACATGTGAAAGTCTATCTCTGAATACTGCGAGCAAACATAATTCGTTTTATCAATATTTAGGATCATATCATAACTTGTTATTGTGCGATACTCGTTTCGGAAATTCATGCGTGGTACAAAAGTGGACTCATCAGTTCAAAAGCCCTCCACTCTTTTGTCGCACTATCGAAAGGTATAAAATACATTATTTCTTTGCGAAAGACGTTTTTTTCACATAATCAGTATTAAAACTAAATTAAAATACGATACTTTCCATAATCTCGATTGGCCACCACTTCTGAATAATAATAGTGATAATATTTATAGAAACGATGAAGAGATTGTTACTTTGTCAAGCCAATTCTCTGGAGAAAATTCAGTGATCTTAAATACTTGGACCAGTGAAACTCAAGCACATTCCCACTGTCTACCGCGTATGCCATCGAGTATAACAGAAACTTTAAGGGGATGTCAAGATGAAGGGAAATGCTTAGATCCAAACATGAGATGTAGACTAGAGCTTTGCAATGCCGGTACTACTCTAAATCTGAACACAAACAATGAAGTGACGTTTTTCACTCAGAATTCAATAGGTAAATCGAATTCAAAGAATTTTATATTCATGCAATAAAGAAAATCGAGTATTTCATATACTATTATTCGCAGGGGATATATTTTACCAATGTATAACTCACGAGGAAAAGCTCGAAAATAATTCTCAGATTAATAAGAAATCTCTACTCGCATTGAGTACTTGGGAAGAGGCATGTTTGAAGCAAAGTGCAACCGTAAAACCACTAGCTGTATCGGAGAAAGTTAATCTGAAGCACATCATGAATGGTGCGTATAATGATTATTGAATTGAAATGCGTTGAAGAAAATGTTATACATAATTAGATCTGAAGCTTGTAATATATCGTCTTTCAACAGGAATGAAGAATGCGAATTTACATTGGGAATACAAAGAATCAATAATGGGAGACGTTCAACCAATGTGGCTCCAGTCTCTAAAGCAATTGAATTCTTATGTAGATATTCTCGCTCCAGAACTTTTGGCTGTATGGGACGTGAAACAAGATGCTGTACCCAAAACCGTGACCTCACACGAAAAAGTATTAAGCTGGCTGGAAAAGAAATCTTCTCAAAGTCAAAGTTTGATACAGTCTCAAGAAGATATGTCTTTACTCAATGAAACTAATGAAACTCAAGAACTAATCAGCGTATCTCAAAATATACAACAGCCTTATACTCCTGATAATACTATGACGGAAGAGATTGTTTACGATGTACCAGCGTTGGAAACAAACCAAGAAAATACTACTGCTAATATTTTACCTAAAAAGATTGTTTATGATGTACCAGCATCGAAAATAAGACGAGAAAAAGTTGCAAAAAAAAGGAAACGAATTTCCGGATTCTGATGAATGTTGATATAAGAGAATTTTTACGTCACAATTTCGAATTCAGACTGTTTTTTTTTATCAAATGAATACACAAATTGTTGCACGCATAATAAATTTCTAACATTTCATTCTACAAATTATTAATAATATCATACATGCATATTCACTTGATTAGTGTGAAATTATTGAAGTCAATTCGTTTCTCTAATTTCTATAATTGCTCAACTTCTCCGATTGTTCTAAAATCTATAATATCTTTTGCAAATTCTTAATCTGAAATAAATACCTTGAACGATATTAGATTATAGTTGTAATAAATTTGTAAAATAAAAGTTCATAATTTTTTTTTACAATTACTGTATATTAAATATTTACAAAACATCTTTGTAACAAGCAAAAGAAAAGTTGAATAAATTAGATTTTTTTTACTTAAAATTGGATATCAATAATCAACTGTCGTATTTATTTTCCAATTACATTTTACAGATGGTCTTTCGATTCACAAAGATCGAGGTAGTCACACGACTTTGCAATTATATGCACCCGTTCTGATAATAAATGCAAAGAAACAACATTGGCTCAAATTTCCTTACTTTTAATCATTAGCGATTTCGTAAAAATGATGGCTTCCATTTCGACGTTAACACGTTGCTTCCTTCCTTCAACGACTTATTTTCATCCTCTTCCATTTGTAGCTAGAAGAAGAAAAGATTTATACTCCGAATGTAATCAAAAAATGCTACCTCTACATTCGAATCAATTTATCATCTATGTCCCATTGTTCGGATAAATTAATAGCAATCAATTTTGATAACGTTATTCACTTACCAAAAGTTTACGTTGATTTTCTCTGAAAGCTTCTAAAGGGTTATCAAACTGTTTGTAATAGTTCAGAACGTCCCTCACATCATCCACATTTGTTGCTGATATTGCTGTGAAGAGAAAATTTTGTTGTTTAAAATCTTTCGAAATTTCTACTTCACACATTACTGAGTCACTCGATTGTTATAGTAAAACGAAGCAGAGTTTCTGATATGCCCCAGAACTCATTCTTGAATCTAGCTTGAACTCGATGAAAATATTATCTAGTCTAGTTCTTCTTCAATCGTGAATAACTAATCTTTTCTTCACCAAAAGTGATGGTAAATGTTTGAACCTACTTTTGAGGAATGCAGCCAAATCATACAAGGTAGTGTCATCATCGTTTCCCTTCCACCTCGGCAGCTTCAGCATGTTTTCAGGATTAAATTTCACGCTGTCACCATTCCAGTCGATTACAATTACCTATAACAACAAAGTAACTAACTATCACAAAACACCATTATTATTTTGTAAATTCCTATGCATTTCAACATATCGTTTTGAATTATTAATAGTCTCAAAATGCACTGGCATCTTTTGCAATGAACTAAATTAAAATTAGCATAAAATAGTTCTCACTTTACTGAGATCTCTGTTAAGAGCAGCTAAATCTTTCACGTGATGACCATCCACAAAACGAGTTGCATCTCTGACCAGTCTGTACATAATAAATCCTTGGGGGTCTAGCGCATCCAATATAGGAAACACGGTCTGAAACAATGCATGATCATACATAAAATAAAAGTAGAAGTATTTTCGAAGATAAATCGTAGCAATGTTCAATTTTATCCACCTCCTCAGGTAAATACATTATACATACATATTTTATCCGCTACTCACCATTCCCTGTTCAGCTGTGTATACCACAATTTCAAACTGGGGTGGTGCTACAGCCTCCAAGAACTGGTCAACACCTGGACGTTTTTTAAATCTCCAACCAGTTTGATACTGCAAAAGATTGATTTCTGGTTTGTTAGAATAAAACTATGGATATTAAATCAAAAAAATGAGATCGGATAGAAACATAGCATCGGGAACGAATAGAGTCGAATAATGTTTAGAAGTGATCAGAGTTAAAGTTATGTAGAACACTTTTCTTGCCTAAAAGATCACATATTTTAATGTACATGAAGATGTGAATAATGTGATAATTGATTTCTCACCGTCCAATCCGGATGAACTAATACGTCTGTCATTTCAAGTACCAAGGTGTACGGAGGTTGCATATAAGGATATTTCAGTGGATCTGGGAGTAGTTTCTCCCTGCTTGGTTCTTGTACGAGCTGTAGAAAAATATTGAAGAGTATTGATTGATTAGAAAAAAAGATGATACTATTATCAATTGACTAAATGAATATCGTACTCGTTTGTAGTAGTTCAGTTCTCTACGTAGCCTTCTGTACAATTGTTCGAAGTAGGGCAAACTGCTGAATTCATCTTCTATAACATTTCCGTTCTCGTCAAAGTTGGGTCTAGCTAATTCGTAAATCAAGAAGGAGCCCATCATGCCCATCGATATTCCAAAAAAAGCAAAGCTATACTTCATCATCTTCCAAGAATGTTCTCGCTGCTTTTTCTCTTCCTCTTCTCGCTTCTTCTCATCCTCGTCATCTTTTTTCTCCTCTTTTTCACCCCCCGAACTGTTACCTGGGTTCAAACTTTGACTAACCGATGACTGTATGTTTGTTAAACTTCCAGCTATCCCAGGCCGATTCGCTGTTCAAATTAGACAAATAAATCATCAATGCAACGTTATTTAAGCAAATATTAATCACTTCGTCATTAAAACGCGGAAATCTAAGCTCTGAATTTAAATACCAATACGTCCTTCGCTAAAAGACTTTATTTCCACGTATAAATAACAGACAATTATGTTTTAGATGAGAGATATGTCTTCTCAGAGATAGAATGATACAATGTTATTGTTAAGTAACGCTAAATCGTTTGTCTCTGATCTCTGTTAGTGACTTTTTCGAAAAAGATATGCAAAAGTGAGGTTAAGCTAAAATTTTCTATACACTACTACTTACGGTCGGTGCTGTAATATTTTTGAGCTGCTTGAACGATGGATAATTTAGGTATTGTTTGACGAAGTGTTGAGTACGTTCCGCATCTGCTGCCATTATAGATTTTACAGAAAATTCTTAACCCTCTAGTCGCAAATGCCATTATATTTTTATCACCACTTTACGCGTGTGAAATAATAAAGCCGCGTGAATAAGCCGGGAATTGGCGATAAGTAGTGAGATCTAATTTATCAACATCGAAACTGAACGCGATCGAATAGCGAGGTCGATAGTTTTTTTTTTTTTTGTATTATTTTTAGAGGGAAATACACCGTGAAACTTATTAAATTGCGTGTCCATATTGAGAAGATAAAAAAAAATGATCGTATTTCATTGGGACGACGACGTTTGCGATTATATTATAAACAAATGAAACAATTTAATAGAATTTGCGCTAGACATTATATTATGCACCAATAGAAGGGATTGTTATTTAAAAAAAAAAAACAAACAATTCTTCATTATAATTTAATTTGTATAAATATATAGAAAGATAGTATTTATGTATGGTATGGTACATATTTCTGTATAGATTCAACAATTTAATGCGAAACCAAACAGTCCATGTACAAAATGTATACAAGAATAAACTATTTCTTTTTTTAACCACGCTTGATTGTTGATTTTATGTTTATTATTACATTCTTGGTAACTCTCAATTAAGAAAAATTTTTTTATTCCAAAGATTGCACATCAAAGTATCCCTCATAGCTTCTGAACATAGATTATCTCTCCTTTTCCTACTCATTCGGTAGAAATTCATTGAGTTAAACATAGGCGCTTTAAATTAATCAAATTACACTACATAATCTGACAATTTTGATGGTATGATATCTCATAAATACTTATAGTTTCTCATTTCTTCCTAAGTCTTAAATTATCACATCAGTATGTCCTGTTTAATAACGCAACTGTATAATATTTTCAATATGTAATAATTCAACTGTATAATGTAATGAAAATAATTGCAAATTTCTATTATGTAGTATAATAATTTCGAATTTCCTATCATTAATTAAAGCTCAGATATTAATTGCTATCAATTGGTAAATATTGATGATCTTCAGATTGTATAGCTAATTCAAAAACGCTTTGATTGCATTATATTTTTCCTATGGGGCATCTTCGTCATTTTTTTAGCAATGAAACCAGCACGGCTAATCGAATTTTTCCGATCATTAATATCATTAGCTTTTCGCCACAAGTCGTAGGATTCCTCGTCATGTATATCCCCTTCAAAGATCGGCGGACATTTGTCTTTACGATAATATTTACGGGGCTGGTAGCGGCTTAAACCTTTCGAAAAATTTAGAAAAGTCATTTTCTCATTCAAAATAGGAACTAAAAAATAGTTTATAGCAAATTCTGAAAATTCGAAAAAAAAAAATCTATTTCTTTGTGGACAATAAAGATTGTGAGTTAAAATTAATATCCAGGAAGCTAGTAATCCAGTTTACACGAAATATCCGAAAATTAAAACTCAAATTCTATTTAACTTGAGTATAATTTTGGAATGCAGCGTCGCAATTCGTATATAATTCAAAAATTCATTGGCCACAATGGGATAATTAATGAAAAACTAGTTCAATCGTCAATAGTGGAAGGACCTGAGAAATAAAACTCTCTATGAGCCCTCGATTTAGTGTTTCCTACTCCATCCATGTTCCTTCTGGCATCCTGACGAAAATTAGCACGGTCAAAGAACCACTCTGAACGATGATTGCGATCCCGATGCATCTCTCGAGCACGAGATCTGTAATTTTCAAATTAAAAGAATTTTTAAACGTGATATGACAATGTGATGAATATAGTTTCTGATAAATCGTCGTACCGTTGTGACTGCCAATCACCATTCAACTGCTCATCAATCTTCTGATTATCTTTCGCTTTTTTGAAGCCTTCTTTCGACGATGAACATTTTTCTTCGTATTTTGCTCTTTTTGATCTCTTTCGATCGTAATCCCGCGTCTTTGCAGGCCTTTTATTCTCAATATTTTCATTGCTGCTTTTTTTCTGCTTATGGTTGTCAGTGTGGCTTTTAGTAGATGAAGTTGTCTTGCACTTCTTGCCTTTTCGACAATTTTTCGGAAACCCTGCTGACAGAGGTACTCTCGCAATGTTTTCTAATTCTTCAAGATCTTCATTTTTCCCTGATGAAATCTCCTCTTCTTTTGCAACTTCATTATACTTCCCAATTGGTTTTCGGATCTTTGAATTCTGCTCTTCCTTCATACTCTTTATAGTTTGAACATTGATACCACTCTCAGCTGGGGTGACGTTGTGCCTTTTCTCAGATAACTCTTCCTTCGCCTTTGGAACCTACAGATGAAAATCAAACTGATTATTTGAAATATAATTAGCAGAAGACACGTAATCGAAGTGGGATATAAATTTGTGAGCTCGATATTGGAGATTAAATCTCTATAGCTATTTAATTACATGTAGGCATTTATTCTGTAAAAGTTGGAAATTGAACAACGCGGTATTCACCTCGCTTACAAATTCTTGATCCTTTTCTTCATTCGCAATTGCATCAACGCCCGCTTGCCTATTCTCGACTATTTGTTTCCCAGATATGTTTTCACCGCCCGAGTTATTATTTATCGATGATGTAGCGTTGATAACTGACTTCAAAATAGTAGAGTATAATGGTTTTGACTCCAAAATCGGTACTTCAAGCCTCCGAGTTTCTGGATAGGCAGATTCTAATTCCATCCAATGTTCTTGAGCTAGAGGACAACTATCCATAGGCACTAATACCTCTATCATTGATTTTTTCAAGCTTTGAGGCTGGCTTGATTTCACAAACTTAGTATCCCTGATTCTTCTGCCTATTGAATCATTTTGTAAAAGAATTTCCCCGGACTTTCCTTCAGTTTTGTCTTTCCCCTTATTCAGGACTTTTTTCTCTTTCCAAATGTCACCGTCTTTTATTTTATAAGCCAAATCTGGCATTGAACTATCGCTAGAAGAATACCTAGGATAACTATCATCTTCAGATTCGGAAGCAGATTTTTTGTGATATCTCTTTTTAGATTTAGAAGAATTTTTCTTCTTTGTCACTTGCTTCTGATCAGTTTTTACCGATTGCTTGCTCCCTTTCAAAGTCAAATTCAATATTTTATCGCAGCTTTCCAAAAACGAATTATTTTCTTCCAAGGATCGAACGATTCTCCCATCGACGGATTCAGAGTTCTTCAGCAGACACAGCCTCTTGTTCAATTTGTGCCTAACTTTGTTTAATTTATGATGAATTTTCATCGTCAGGCCATGAACAGTGTATGATAAATCGCTGAGCAATGATTCGCAGACATCTCTTATCCTCTTTTCAGCATGTCTCAAAAATTCCATTTCCTTTGGTCTATCAGCGTCCTGAATTTCTTTCACAACGTTGTAGATAATTTCTTTAAACTTAATTAAATCAGCGACCACACCTCGAGTTCTCAATGTATCTGACTTGATAAAATCATTCTCAGGATTCATCCCATCGATAACAGAGCACAAAGTGTTTAAAGAAGTTTGCAATTGCTCCAAGATCGTGGTGTCTGGATCAAAACTATAAGCGTCGGAAAATTTCGACGTTTTATCTCGTTGTTCAAAACCTTTTGATTTTGATTTTGATTTTGAACCGCGCTGTGACATTTTTTCCTGATTTCGGTTCACCTTAGGTATACTGGCCTTTATCTCATCCAGGACGTTTTTAACTACGACAAAAATCATGAATTAATTTATTATCCAAGTTAAACAGCTAGGCATATAAAATGTTGCAGGAATTTCATTCATTTTCTCAATGATTCTATTCAATTGACTCAAAAAAAGAGAATAGCTAATCAAACTATACCTTCGTTTAACTCTTTTATCCGATCAATAAGATTATCACTTTCAATCTTGATGGTTGAAAAGTCAATAGCGCTAGTTACGGGGCATTTATCATCCATGCCCAGAATGCGTCCTGCACCAAGTCCAATGATAGCTGCTAACGAGCAGGCGATTACGACATTCAGAATTGTTCCGACCTGAATAAAAACGTTTTGGACTGTTACATGAAATGATCACACAAAGTATAAAACGTCTGGAAGAAGTAGACCACGTGTATGGACATATTTGCGTTTTTGCTGAACAATTTTCTTTTCTTTAATATTAAATTAAATATACCTGCGGAGCTGTTCTTTCTTCCGTCTTTTCATATACTTTCAAAGCGCCGAATACACGATTTTTGTAGCCATAAATTTCGCCCAATTTTTTATTTGCTACTAGCTGCTCAGCCTCGCTTTCAGTGATTACCGATATTCCGTCAGAATCCTCATCATCTTTTTCAATATTAACACTCCCAGGATCAGTTTCTATTCTTTCCTCATCAGGTTTAGAAATCACTTCCATACCCTGTGGAAAAATATTTTTTACTTCTTTCGAATGAGAATAATATTCCAGAAATTTCTCAGCTTTGGTAAAAAAATTCAACTCTTAATAAGGCATATATACTTTGTAGTTAAACATTACAATAAAAACTTCTGATTCCGTTATTTCTCAACAGAATATACTTCAATGTAAGTCTTTACTGAAATATAAAAGATTCAATTTCGTGGACCCCATTTCTCAAAAAACAGTTATTTCAGTGACTGCTAAGGAGTATATGAAACAGATTTAGGTGGTGATCTCTACTTAGATCGCTCTAAGACTAAAAATGACGATCTTTCATAGGTATTTTGTCATTAATCTATTAAGAATGAATAATATTACCCGAGAAGATAAGTCTTGTTCTTCGTTGTTACCATCAGCAATGTTGTTACCCTCATCTATATCGTCTTTTTCTAAACAATTTTCACTAATAATTGTCCATTCGTCATGAGAGAGATTTTCCGAACTGTCTGAATTCTCTACGTCGTGATAAATTGCGTTCTTCTCAGCCATGGTAAAATTTGTTTCCTTCAAAAATTTAGTATTTATATTGGTTGCTGTTTTTTCTTTAATCTGAAATAGCGTAAAAATTCTAGTATAATAAATTTCACTCTCTAAAACATTATAATAATAATAATAATAATAATAATGATAATAATACATCTAATTAATTTTACGGATACACAGACGTCTCCGAAAAAATAGTTCATTCTATCATCGAAGTGATTCTTTTGGAACTGAATCATAATGAATAATATTCAAATTTATTAATTATAAAAACTAATTTTAAAACTGGGATAAACAATCCAATCGTAAATTACAAATGTATGAGGCACTTACAGGGGGAGAACGTGAGAGTGAAAGTGAGGCATTAACCGTAATAAAATCGTAGATTTAAGCAACAGATTGAAAGTTATTTCATGTATATACGCTGACGCGCAATATAGAAATTAGATATACCTATAAATTGTTTTGTCTTTGTTTGAAGAGATAAGTAAACGAAGATTGACGTGGATAATTAGCAATGGCCCGAATGAGACATAGCACACGTCATTTCTTAAACTTAATATATTATTATTGTAAATGATTGGACCAAGCGTAATTAGTGTGTACTGAGGTTGTGGTGTGATGATTGTTTGATTATAGATACTTGCCAGTTTTTATGTCATTTGGATTTTTCTTTAAATTGGATATTTGTTGGTCGTGGTTACTTGTGAATTTCATCGGAAATTATATCGGTGGGAATTGTGCAACGATTTGCAACTATTCATCGTTCAATCATTTTGTTTTACACCACGATACGCAAATGTTTCTTTGTTTGGCAACAAATCGCACGGACAGCTGATCCAACACTATCCGCCATATTCGATGCGCGCAATTTCGAAGTAAAATACCGCCAATGTTTGAACATTGCGATTCTCATGACACCACGATGGAGCGATATATTATTCAACAAATGTCATGAAATTTGTCGAACTTCTTTATCTTTAATTATCAGCAATTCCTCTCGGTTTGCTATATTTACAGATTCTTCCGATAACTTATATTCTTCTGATAATTACATACTATAGTAAACTAAAACTAATTACAATCTGTCCGCCTAATTTTGTAAAATAAATGTAAAATTTAATAGGAAACAGAAAAAAAAAACTTATAATATATTCATTCCGTAGAATTTATCCTTAATTCTTATCCATATAAGTCCCGGACATACTCAGGCTCGAATAACAGAGATGGACACTATGACTGGGTGTCAGTTATCCGAGCGTAAGCTTGAATTCGCGGGCGACATCGCGGACACCCCCGGAGATCAGGTGCAATCGGTGATAAAAAAATGTTTAATTTGAGACCGCATAAGATCGTAAGGTTGTAATCTACCTACAGGGTGTCTGATTTTTATGAATATTAACTGAAACATAATATAAACCAACAATGCGGGAAAATATTTGAATTAAAATTACGCGCGCTTCAGACAATGAAATAACTATCTTTTTATTTCATTATGATTCTCATGATACATTTATCTTTAACTGTTTGTTACGGTTTTAGGAAAAAATAAACCGAGACGATGCAATATTTGGTTGAGTGCTGTTTCCACCACTCAATAACAACATATTGCCCTTTCAAGTGCCACAGCACGCCTCGAAGATGCTGGCATTTCATTAGGGTTCCACTTGAAAATATGACATTCCAGGAAAGAATTCTCGTGAAAAAGACGAAATCAATGCTCAATAATATTAAATGTATCGAGGGCCGACTTTGTTTTCGTTCTTTTTTGTTATCCTAAGTATTCAAGTAATATAGGTATAGTGATTTTTTCGACAGTAAAATGATTATTGAAACGGCGATGAAAAAGAGAAAAGAGAACAGCCGCTTGTGAAATAATCATTTATAAATTATCGGTGTGGCATTTCTTTGGCGACAGCTAAAACTTTAGCCTAAACTCTATTTACACCCACTCGTAGCATAGCCGTTAATCAAACACTCGGATGTTTATAAATGGAGTGTTTATTTATTCGATCGCGGACTTCAATAGACCGCAATAATTTAAACTGTTTGAACCTACTGCCGTCACGTAACACGTATACGAGAACTCTCAAATTACTATTCTCAAAACTCGGTTAAATTCTGTGCAACTATCTGATAACAAAATATTATCCAAATAACTATGTCATTTGTTCGGAAAAATTATAACTATAAAATAAAAACTTGATCGCAGACTCGAAATCACATTGTAAATAAATTACCGAGAAATCGGTATACAGTATGTATGTACCATTTGATCCCTATATAACATCGCAAGTCATTAGGCAACGTCAAACATCATCACTTATTGGTCGAACAGGTTGCCCTTAGATATCCAAGTTGGCTTTAATTGGTAACTCCTCCCCACTTAGAATAAGCATAATGAGAATTGGCGAGTATTATTAGCAGATATTTTCCTGCCTAAGAATCAATAGGCCCTAAATCCCCACGTTCGAGGGGCGGCGCCAGTTCAACCGATGCAAGTATTTAAGAAGTTTCCGGTCCCTCTTTGTGCCAATTTATTAACAGGATAGACACTTTTTAGCACGCGTAATAAAACGAGTTTTTAATTCTAACCGGGAAGACTATAGCATCTGTAAATTTTAAGAAGTGATATTATTGTATCAAATTCATCATATCGAGCAAATCAATTCAAAGAAGTAACGCGAACTACGGTGAGAGAAATTAATTATTCATAGCTTATAATAAACTAATTTAATTATATTACAAAGTGATTAGGTATGTACAAATCTGTGTCATGCATAGAAAAAAATTAATAAATTTTATCCGTTCGAATTTGCAATTAATATTTCAAAAGTTATATACAGTTTAATAAATCTATTATCTGCTGTTGAAAGTTTTCAACTTCCGCGGTCTGATTTTGGAAATGGTATTTCATGAGCTTTGCTGGTCTCCGTAGATTTCTTCATAGGTATTATATTTAGGGATAATTTGGATTTGTCTTAAGAACTGCGACGTCTTTTAAAACTCAGTCCTTCGATCCCTACTCGATGATGCTGTTACCTATGAGTATGCGAAGTCGCCTGGAGTCTTTATCTCGTTTCCGGAGCATATTATGTCTACCCATAGCTGTACGGGTGTAAATAAATACCTCATATCTCGGGCTGTCATCGGGCACTTCACTTCAGCAAACTTTAGTCGACCATCCAAGTCAGGAACCAAGAGGTGCCCCAGATTCAGTTCTTCTGTACCCTCTTAGACGTTCAGTACGTGTCGATTGCGTTTTGGTTTTTAGCTGCTCGACAATTTTCCAGTTTTTTTTTGCTTTCTTCCCTCTTTTTGTTCCGATATTTGATTCACTTTTTAAATCACCAAACAATCGTGTGTGACTTTGATTCATTAGACTGATCGTTCCTGCAGAATACCAGAGATTTGGACGTCGCGTCGTCGAGTGACATATATATATGTAATTATTCATATACACCCTATATAGTATATAGTGCACGTGCGTCATTATTCGTCTGCGCTTCTGAGAAACGAATTATCATCATTTGCAATTGAATGTTATGGTAAGTTGAGATTTATAAATCTGTACGTGTCTAAAACGCTGTTAATATATTGTGGGAATTATTTGCATAGATTTCAACGGTTTCTGTAAATTAAATCTTGAATATTGCACCAATTTAGCAACGAGTTTATCATTCATTTCATTAATTCATTTTCAGTCAGAATTATAACTATTATACACACCGAGAATAAGATTCAATTTTTTAAAATCAGTAGTATTTGAGCATAAAGTGTTTGGCTCGGAGACAACAATATCTCGGTGTAATCCTTCCGTTTCAATTCGGGTTTTAGTTTTCTGAAAATCGGCCTGATTTCTACATATGGCTGTGAAAATCAAAAGAACTGGTTTACTGATTGATCAATCAGCCCCAAAATAAAGCTTATTTAATACGACCAATTCTTTTCCTCCCCTATATATTTGACCGCGGTATTTCGTTGATCCTGACATATATATGTATAGCATAGTATATGAGTGATATCCCCAAGTATGAAAGGGATTCCCGGAAGCGAAAGTTGCCGATAAGCTGTGACATTCTTTGTAAGAATATCATTTCAGCCAGTTATCCGAAGTATTATCACACTGCGTGTTCGGTAAGCAGAGTATAAGACCTTTGTCAATATTATTTAGAAGTATTATGCTCCGTTTACTGGCAATGCGATGTGACTGTAACAACATATGAGCGTTAACTTGGGTGAAATGCATAGGATTATTAATAAAAATGAATTAATTAAAAATAAAATTAATGAAAATCGATCAAAATGGCTTTACGATTATCATATAAAACTCTGCGGATAATTTTTCGATCTACGCTATTCCCATATTTCAGCATAACAGCCGTGAATTTGACAGGTATTATGCTGAGAATATGCGGTGTCGTAGATTCAACCTAATGATCATGAAAATTCAATTAAACTATAATTGAAACACATAGAAAAGATACCACCCGTTCCGCGACTAGGTATAATAATTTCTATAAGTTTATTCCGGCCGGGTTAATCTTTCTACCATTTATTTCAATCGATATTTATAGTTGCTACGACTCTGAAGGGTTATCACTTGCATGACCCATCGTACACTTTTCCTATACATATATGTGAATGACATATGCAACTTTGATCAAAATTATCTGCTGTTAGGATAATTATGCGGCAGTCTTTGACGGGAAGTTACGCAGAATTGACATTCTATAAATCGTCTAACCGCTATACAAATTTCTTCCGATTTTTTTCAATTGTATTGCATCTATCGGTAAGCTCGATATATCCTTGAGGTGAAAAATGAATATCGCGGTAATTGGGGCAGGTATTGTTGGTGCTACAGCCGCCCTCGCTATTAAGGAAGCTTTCCCAAAATCGAGAGTTACCGTATTCGCTGATGTATTTTCTCCCGATACTACTGGCGATGGAAGTGCCGGACTATGGAGTCCGTACCTCGTGGGAGATACACCTGCTGATGATGTCTTGTAATTTGAATTTGAATTTACCGAATAATTATTGAAGCGAAATTGATTAACGTGAATGAACTTCCGATTTTTTTGTATTCTAGTATTTTTCATTTTCTAAATTTCGGACAGTCCGATTTATGTATGGAAATCTAACATTATTTTTAAAAATTGTACAGCATTTAAATTTCCCATTCATTTTTTCGCCAAAGTTGAAAAAAATGACAAACTTGGACCGATTAAAAATAAGAATCATTTTGCACGAAATTATATCGAGGTCTGCAGAAACTGTACTATTTAATTTTATAGAAATTCGTGAATCTGAAAAATAATTACTGTCTTATTTTTCGCGGGCACTGCACGCGCAATTATAAAAGACGTTGGTCATCCGAAGTGCATCGCTGGCTGCTAAAAATTTGGAAAAGTGAGGCAGCTTCGGAAACTGGAGTTGCTTTGGTGCCGACAACCAGACTGACTAGCGCTCCTGGAGGACTCCCGAAATCAAGTTGGATTTCTACGGTTTTCGGTGCTCGCGAACTCCTTTCTAATGATCTAAAAAGACTGAATGCTGAGCAAAATGCCAAATACACGTTTGTACATGATTATATTTTGATTTGAAAAAGTATAAAATAATCTATACAGCCCGATCGACCGACTTTGATTTTTTTCTCCAGTATAATTCACTAAGTCGAAGACTTTTTTCAAATAGTCTTATTTTTACAATTCATTTGATCACCTACAAATTCAATTCTATATAATTATCATTTATTCGGTGCACGTATTGCAGGGGGGGATGGCAGTTTGTTACATTCACGTGTGAACCATCGCGACTTATACCTTGGATTCTAAACAAATTTCAATCACTGGGCGGAATAATTAAGCAGAGAAAAATTCAAGAACTGGAAGAGTTATTTTCCGAAGGTTTCGATCTATTGGTGAACTGCAGCGGACTCGGTGCCCGAGATTTGATCAAAGACTCAACGGTGATACCCATCCGAGGACAAGTGTCTAGGGTAATAAATAAATATATATTTCCACTCAATTTAAATACTATAACTGTAGCATATTAATAATCACGAAAAATTGATACATTATTTAATTTCGTAATTAAAAAGTAAATCGATTTATAGTTCAGATTTGCAATACACATGGGTATAGATTTTTCTCTATATTATCTCTATCTGTCTATGCTGACGCGTTTCTATCCAAATGAAAAAAAAAGAATATTTACGTATGCAGTAATCGATGAATAATTATTTACTGAAAACACACATATTACAAATTGCGAATTTTTTATCATCCAGGTCGACGCTTCTTGGATGTTTCATGCCTATCTCAATGAGGACGACGATGGAAACTATATAATTCCAAAGTGAGATATCATTTCTAATTATACTAATCCAATTACCGATCAATGAGTATTCGCATTTTATTCTTTTATCCGAATTTCAGTACCGAAAGTGTAGTTCTCGGCGGCACTCACCAGGAGAATGATTATGACTGCAAAATTCGCGAAGAAGATGCAAAATTTATTTACGAAGGATGCTGCAAAATGACACCAGCTTTGCGGGTATGATTCATTGTTAATATATTTAGCCTTACTCGAATTATATGTTTTATAATTCGATACAATCAATTTCATGTTTAACAATTTTGAAAAAAAAAAAATCGTTTCTGTTCCAGGGAAGTAAAATCCTAAACCAGTGGGTTGGTCTTCGTCCCAGCCGACCTCGAGTGCGCTTAGAAATAGAATCAGTAAGAGCCAAAAATGGACAGAAATTCACGGTAAGAATCTTCTGACATTATTTTCATGCAATTCCGTAGTATCTGATACTATGGTTTCAAAGCTGATATTATAAAACAGATTTGTATAATTAGGAACCGAAAAAAAAAAAAAAAAAACAGTCATAATCATGATTATAAATAATCGACTGAAACTCTCGAGAATTCTAGATTCAATATTAGCAACATTAATTAACATATTTAAAGTCCAATATTTTTATGGCCAAGAATGATTGCAGCAACTGTTCATGTAAAGTTTATAATCTTTTAAATTTTCTTTGCAGGTCATCCATAATTATGGACATGGAGGAAGCGGAATTACGTTATGTTGGGGCTGTGCAGTTGAAGTAGTAAAAATGATACGTGATTTGAAGGCTGAGAAAACTACGTCAAAATTATAAATCTACTATATCATCCATATTGCATGTAATAATAATTATATCAATCGTTTTAGCATTGAAAATTTTCGACTTGAGTATCATAATGTCTATGATTTGTAGTAAATCTACCTATCATCAAACATTTGTTTGCCGCTGCATTAGATCATCTGATAATAAATTTGCAGTTTAATATACCTGGGTATATATTATTTGAAGTTTCGTAAGTCCTGACGTATATTACATCAATCCTAAATCCAGCTCGCCTATTATATTGCCTATGGGTATATTTCATACTTATGGTATTAGAGTACAAGTTGTAACTTTGCCTCGAAGCTTTTAGCTGCATTATACATATTATATATCTACTCGGTGTGGACCTTTCGTGACAGACTACAATATAAGGTTTTCGTGACTTGTACTTGACACGCGAAAAATATTCGGCCTCGATATTGCCATACCGTAATTACATGATGCCAAGATTCCCCGAATGAAAATTACCTGTTGTAAACCAATTGTTACAAAAATCAGGTAGGATTTATATTACAGACATGAGAAGTAAATTAAAAAGAGCGAAAATGTATCATATAGAGAAATTCAAAATAACTTGAATATCTAATTTATTCACATTTTTTTTCTTCTTAATTTCGAATCTGCACGCATTTGTTAATCAGTGCATTTAGCGGATGCTTTTCGTCGATATGAACTACGTGATTAGAGTTGAATCTGATTCTCATTCTTCGACAAAGTTTGTTATAATGTTTTCGTTATTGCCACTGATTTAGATCGCGCCGTCAATGATCGTGTAAACATAATTCCGCGGTTTGAATTTTCTTAATAAACTATAATGCGTTTCAGACATATATCACTGTAGGGGGTTGCGAGGTAACTATAGTAATTTATATAGGTGAGGGGAGAGAGTGTGTCGCGTTGTACTAGGCACAGGATTACAATCGTCACTCACCTGCAGCAGGTGCGGTATCGCGGCTCGCGGCCCTCGCAGCTACGAGCCAGCCATACCGCAGCGTTTCGCATTGCTGTTTAAAGTGTTTACCATGTTTCCATGGTCGATACCATATTATAGTATACTTCAAAGTCGCATTTCTGGGATGCTTTTCAGTTTAGTATCAAGCAAGTAACGCAATGGTGCGACTACTCGCAGTTCATACATACCGCAGCTACCTTTGCCAGTTCGCTTTCGTTCCGTTCTTCTATAGTACATCGTATAAGATATTATAACTTATATAGGTATACGCATATTTAAAGTTATACATTGCTTTCAAATTGTGCCATTAGATTTTTAGAACTGGATTAAAACATGACTGGGTAAATTGTCAACCTCCATGCCGAATACAATCTTTTGTATTAGTTCAAAAAATATTTTCGCGCGCGTGGTTATTTTACGCGTAGGTATGGATTATTCGAGTGATTGGAATTTTTCGAAATACTTATTTCTCTTATTCTGATTATGTGATTTGAAAGTTTTGTTACGAATAGCTCAATTTCTTAAGAAAAACATGTTGCACACCATCATATAGACATGTAGTAACCGCGCGATCAAGATCGTAATATATGTAGATTGAATTCGAATTATGTGAGTATAGCTGTATGATACGTAGACACGCACGTTTGAAATCAAGTATAGGTATATAGGTAGAGCATACTCATTTGGAAATAAAGAAATAAACATCGTATGCAATGAATTACGAGAGACAGAGTATAACTTTGAAGATTATTAGCTTACCCGCAGACAAGTGCGGAGACTGAAAATTAAAAAATAAATCTAATCTCTCTTATTTGGAAATGATACCGATCGTTTTGAAGTTAAAAGCAGATTAATATTCAGTTGTAAAAGAGCAATTTTTTTCGGGTCACCAATAGTGATCAGACAGATGAAGAAGGGCGTGATATAAAAAAAATTTCAAATCATTTCAAGGGATCGAAGTAACTAAATAATAAATTCTGTCATTAATATTTTGGAATCGCATCGTACTGTAAATTATCAATGATTATACTACTGCTTAGAGTTTTTCTTTAGAAGAAAGGCTCTGCTTATTATTTACACAATAATTATTTACAAATAATGAATATAGTTTCGTGGCATGATAACTTCGTGAAGAAATAATAGAATTCCATCCCTCTATCTGACCAAAGTCTGTTTAAGATTTCGGAACTATGAAAAACGAGATCTGTCATGAACGTAACTGGAGGTAGTAAAAGAACTTTGGTAGTATTACGCGAGGTTGAAGAATATGGGGAGACGAGAGAACATCTTATGGACCACAGTGACAGTAGCAATTCTTTTTCTTGTACTGAATTCCAATCGTACAAGACAATCTTCAATAGTCGTTACAAAAGAGCTGTACTCGTCTCAAATAATTCATCGGAATCTACCAACTTGGATGGCAATAATCAAACCAATCTGGGAAAGGATACAATCGCATTACTCAACTCTTGCAGGCACGATATTCCACACAGAGAAATGATCAGAGAAGATGCTAAAGGTAATTTTAAACCATCACTATCATCATATCTCGCTGTAACAAAATCTACTATCATGGAAATCAAAAAAAGCTTCATTCCATCATATACCTTTGCCATTAATGCGAAGAATGAAAAGAGATAAGATAATTGAAGTAGTCCTCCATATAGCTATTCCAGAGGCTGAGCGTGGCGCAGATTTAATGAAAGAGGAGGGCGAAAAGCCCCCAAAGTCTACCAAGAAGAAGAAACGGAGGTATATAACATCTGTGGTTGAGGACTTGAATCGAATCACGTTTCTGATTATTCTTTACAGATTTCTAACAATATGTACAAGTAACTGCAAGTACGAGGTTGTTAGAAGAGTAGCAGGGCAGTTTGGTATGAAAGAAGTAACGGAGGACAGTAGCTGGAATTTGTATTGGACTGATTTAAGTATTAGCATAGAAAGAGCCAAAGATATGAAGAGATTTCAAAAAGTCAATCATTTTCCTGGAATGACGGAGATATGTCGTAAAGATTTACTTGCTAGGAATCTTAATCGTATGCTCAAATTGTTTCCCAAAGATTACAACTTCTTTCCAAAAACTTGGTGTCTTCCTGCCGAGTGAGATAACGTCATTTACTTTTCTAGTTTTACACATTTCACACAACATTCCTTGTCTCTTAGTAAATTCTATCATTTTTTTTTCTTTCTCTTTTTTCCACCCAATTATTGATCAAACACAGAATAATATGTAGAACATTAGTTTCTCACGAGATACGAATTTTCGTATAAAAATAGAATTCTCTTCTCTATCCTTAATCTTGCACCATTAATTTATCATATTTCTAATACAGTCATGGGGAAGCTATAGCCTACGCCAAAGTACGACGAGCGAAAACTTTCATTGTAAAACCTGATACCGGTTGTCAAGGACGTGGGATATATTTGACTAAAAATCTGAGAGATGTTAAGCCATTCGATAGAATGATCTGCCAGGTTTACGTATCGCGGGTAATAAAGTCTGATTCATAGCAATACCCCATACTTTTGATTTATAATGAGGGTAACTGAAGATGGAAAGAAAATCATACAAATGATTGAATTCTTACCATCAGAATAATCATGTAAAAATGGATCAAAAATTTTATGTAAACTAAATTTTACAGCCTTTTCTCGTTGATGGCTTCAAGTTCGATTTACGAGTTTACACATTAATAACTTCCTGCGATCCTCTAAGGATATATATTTACAATGATGGTCTAGCAAGGTGATGGTATAATCTATGGTGATCTGTCTCGACACGAAAAAATTATGTTATTTAAAATAATGAATTATTTAGGTTTGCCACGAGTCGTTACAAGGAACCCACAGGTCACAATACGTCAAACGTTTTCATGCATTTAACTAACTATGCGGTAAATAAGCACAGTCGTATGTACGTCGTTGACGACGAATCTGGCAGTAAGAGGTTTGCATTTGTTGTATTACATTTCTTCCATTTCAAATCTGTGGAATTACATTCATTGAATAAGAGACAAGATACAAGATCCATAGGTAATAATTGTCAGATACCACAAGCTTGGAAATTTAACGTCGTTGAATTTTTAGAAAAATTTCCACTCTGAATAAATGGCTAAGGATGAAAGACATTGACGTAGATGATTTGTGGTCTAAAATTGATGACGTTATAATAAAAACGATACTAGCTGCATATCCTATCCTAAAACACAGCTACCACACGTGTTTTCCAACACACGACATGACTTACGCATGTTTCGAGCTACTCGGATTTGATGTACTCCTCGATTGGAAGTTGAAGCCTTATCTGTTAGAGGTACGTGTATCGTAATATCAACTTTGAACGGTTGTTTTCAGAAAACGGAAGGACTTCGATGACTCGTTTAGTTGATTTGTCAACATTTCAGGTAAACCATTCACCGAGCTTTCACACAGATGCTCAAATCGACAAAGATATCAAAGAATCACTGTTATCGGACACATTTGAACTCCTCAATTTTCAACAGTGTGATAAAAAAAAGATTATCGAAGAAGACAGAAAAAGAGTAAGAGAAAGATTGCTTCAAGGGATAAACTCCAAAGATCCTAGGTAAATTCAATCGAGTTCTAACTCGTTATTACACGATATTTTTTTCATCTCATCCCCCGGTCACTAGCTTCATTTTATACACATACAAATTCTTCAGTCAAAAATTCTGACTGGTTACAGCTTGAATGACTGTACAACGGGATTATTAAAATTCGACAAACCGGAAGAAGATCCGATCCGTAAACAGTACAAATGGGAAGATGAACATCTAGGAAATTTCAGAAGAGTCTATCCCGGTTCAGACACAGAAAAGTATGATCCATTTTTCAGACAGGGTGGTAGCTCGATGTTCCAAGACACAGCTGCGTCTAGAGCTCGCGAGGAAGCTGCGAAAATGCATAGAGAAGAAGCAGAGGTAAAAATAAAAAAACTTTTCTTGCTCTAATAATTATGAATTAATTATATACAGCAAAAAAATTTTCTTCTCAAACAAGTGACTCTTATTCATAGCAATAATTTCTCATCAATTGATGAACCGAATTATTACAGATGAAGATCAAAGAACAAGAAGGTAAAAGAATGATCGGAAAATGGAGTGACCATAAATTACGACCCGAAAGCCCCGTAAGCCATAAAAAGTCGACTGCTATCATAGTCAACCAGGATAAAAGCAAGACCAAAGTTGTGGTGAAGAAGATGTCACCGTCAATCGTAAGTAGGCATTATAAAGTTGAGCAGATTTGTTATCCTATCTAGCCAACGTTGGGAAAATGTTGGGATTCTAATAGAAGATAGAACTTACCAAATAGGGCAGTATTATTGGACTGTGAAATTAATTTTCAGGTCAAAAAGCCAGCGATGATGTCATTGAGCTCAAACATTCTGTACTCGTTTGAGCCAGAGATAATTTGTGAGTCTGAAGAAAGAGAGCGTATAACTGCACTGGCGCAGCGTGATTTTTTGATTAAAAGTTACGGAATGTTAGAACAAATATATTTGGCTATGAAAAAGAACGGTACTTTGCGCCCAGAAGATGAAAAGAAATATGGACTTTACGGAAAATTAGGATACATGAATGACGCATCGTCGTTGAATGGAAGCGGGCTTGCCCATAAGCCGTATCATTCTTACCAGAATATATCTTTACAAAAACAGTCAAAGTATCAGCCAATAGTGAATCAAAGTGCTGAATATATATTGAAAGTGAGTGAAATTTTATATTAGGATGAGATAAATTCATCCAGGGTAGCGTAGGATCCGTTAATTATTTGACATGAGTTAACTGATTGAGTTAGAATATCTTCTCGCTTGCAATCTGGCCCACATTATATGGAATACTCAAATTCTTTTACATTCATATGTAATAGGTAGTAAAGAGCTCGAAAAAGTCAATAGCAACATAAATGCTGAGACGTCTTGCTCCTGCCTATACGACCAATAAAGAAATTTTTTTGAACTTTGCAACAGAGGATTATATAAAAATAACTTATATCTTGGATCACCCATAAGCCTGTTGGAAATAACTTGGACGAGTTAAGGTGAAGTTTAAATTTAAAAACAAACCAAAGTCCTGCTTACTATAGGATAGCAAATGTTCTTAGAATTTCTTTCAAAATCTTCAGTATTGACTCAAAGTATCAAAAAGCCCTTCAACTAGGATAGTGTTATTCAAATAAACCATACAAAAAGTATGTCCGTTAATATTTGAATGCTTAATGGGTAGTCAAATTGCAAGCTTTGTATAAAATAATTTTACAATGGCAACAATTATAATTATTTTATACCATATTAACAACTTCTCAACTTTACTCATTCTGCTGTTTGCTGTAATATTATTAAGTATCAGGACTACTAAAATAGTACATTGATTTCTCATTTATCTAGTATCAGCTAGCAGACACAGCAAAGGGATACAAAAAATCAGGTAAATGTAAGTTGGAATTGTTTTTTGTAAGATTAATTTCACTTGAGGAAGATTCAACGTGTGGCAAATAAAATATCGATGTGACGATATGAAAACAATGCTTGTGTTCAGCTGGAAAACCGAATGATGGATATTGATAAGAGATTAATTGAAATAAGTATTTAAAAATTGGTAATTTAATCAGAATTATCTATTCAGGTTTGAAAATAATGTGTAATGAGGCGCCAGTGTACATGAGACCAGATATCCCTCAGAAATTTTGGCTAGACGAATTGAATTCCAATGAACGAGATGCACGGATCACAAAGACCCACGTGGCTAGAACATTATCGAATGCATTGAGACTTTATGCTTTGGAAAAGAGGGAAACTTCGAACCCTACGAACTCAAAAATCGAGTGAAAAATGAACGGGATAAAATAATTAGCCCAAAGAATGAGGGATGTTTTTATCTATCTACAAGTATCGAACCTTGTAAGGTGACCAAGCGCACAAGTGATATTGTCCTCTCAATCATCAATTTCTGCAAAAAAAAATTCAAATATAATCATGCATTATGTTTTATATTTTCATAGTCACAACCAGTCCTTAGTTTTTAGCGAACTTAGTAGAATGCTAGCGCACCACACACCATTAATAAATATTATAAGGTTTGGCCAGAAATTTGTGATTACTATATCGTCGAAAGAAATTAATGAAAAATATGTAATATGTTGTACCCTGTGTTGTGATATTGTATCTGATCTGCCACTATACAGCAGCATGTATTAGAATGTCTTATTCAAATTATACATATTATAACATAACATGTTAGTTTTCTTTTCCACGAACAATTACCTCAGCATCATAATACTAAGTCTCAGTGAGGTGAAACTAGAGTCATGTTATATTTCAGGAAAGAATTAATGAGGATCTCATGATAGTTACGAAAGATCCGAATGAAATCTTACCTGAATGTTGTACTTTTTATATTATAATACTATAAGCTACTAAATTGTGGGACACAGAATACCTCATCGAGGAAATCTCTACATATGTATATATATTTTTTTTTCAGTAAAGACACGCGATCTATAATGTATAACAATTTTTATTGCTGATATATATATTTTTATTCACATGATAAAAAATAAACTATGAACAATTTGTTGCGTGTCGAGTTTTTATTAAAGTTAGCTTAGGTGACGGTGAGGTGTTTTAATGCAAGTCCCCAACTTGTTAAGTCATGATCAGGTTTTTTTTTTCTTTTTTTTTTGCGTGGTGTACTTTCATTCTCCTAAATGAATAATCGGTGTTATAATTAATGTCCAATCAAAGATATGAACATTTTGTTATATTTCGGGAATTATTAAACAACCAAATGTGAAACGCTATGATAAATTTACAAATAAGAATATATCTCCACAAAAATAGCAGTACTTTATAAATGAATTTTCAAAGCTTGGAAATTATGTAATTTTTTCTTTTCTTTCTTTTTACTCATATCGGGCAATTTTATAAAAGTAACATAAATCACTTGATAATCTTGGAGGTCAGCCATATTCAATCATCATCGACGTGTCACTAGAAAATCTATATGAATTCAAAGTTTATATCGTATTTAAAGATCAATTTGAAAAGAATCTCATTATCAATCTCCACGAATGAAGCCCTGGTCTAAAGTCTAAGTCGTAAAAAATCTAACATTTTACTAAAGCATTAAAATTCATCGCATCGGTTCAAGATTTAAAAAATGATTTACATTCTATGGATGATTAAGTTTAGACAATTAATCAACGCATTCTTAAAAGTTAGCTTTTCGGTTATACTATTATTTGGTAAAAATCTTGAGGTATAAAATTTCCATTGTAAATTTCCATTGCGGTTCAGTATTTGGCCATGGTGTCTATTATATATTTATGCTCCAATTAAGAAGAACGGCGTTTAAAGGTAATAAAATATATTCTTTTTTTTTTCGAGAAATAGTCTGATCTGCTTTTTATGTATGTTATTAATTTTTAATAGACTAAAATCCTGACGTATTTGAGCATACATTAAATATGTCAAAATCCATAAGTTAGACACGGTTTTCATCATACGTAGGAAGAAAACTATTGATTTTGAGCAATTTCAGATAAACTAAAAATATAGTGATAATAATTAGATAAATTTTGTAGATAAAGAGCAGCAGATCCAAGTAAAAGATATTATGCCTTCATCAAATTTCCACAATTATATGTATAATATGCTTTGTTAAACTGTTTTTTTTTTTTATACATTGTCAGATCTTTTCTCTGCTAATTAGGACTAATGCGAGATCTTTAGTAAACTTTTATTAAGCTATGTAGATTTGACTCTGTGACTATAATATAATCATGTCAGTCTCTCGCGAGTAACTATACCTAAGCTTGGTATAGTAACAAGCGTAATAAAAAATAGATATTTTAATATTCACTTTGATAATAGGATAATTCTTATTTAGAGCATAAATGAATGTTTAAAAAAATTACTCAATGCGTTACAATGTTAAAACTTACTTAACAATACACCTGATCATTTGCGCTATTTTGAAATTGAATTAATCTATGTACATATCCCATACAAATACAACTGCTGCACTGGTTTTCAATAGAACTTCTATCTATCTCGACCATGCATTGCTTGACTCCAATCCCATTAAGTTGAATAGCAAAATGATAAGAATATTTACAATATAATATTAAAGATGTCAAGGTTCGCAGAGAATTATATTATGAAACTTAAGAACGATAGAATGCCCTTTGAAACGAATTATACCAGGTATGTATATCTTTTGACCACTGAGATTGCGGCTTTAATTTTAGTCTGTAAACAAAAGTAACGGTACATAAAGCACACTGATATACTTTCAAAGTCACACAATCACAGTTAGCAATTACAAGTACTATAGTAGAAATGTGTATTCTATTTTAAATATTATCACCTCGGGAAGAAGGATGGAGAACACAATCTTGAATCGAAGTATGTGTTTGAAATTCTATGAAAACCTTGAATGCAAGCGTATAAATTTAATTCTAATTAATATCCTTGGTTGTCGACGAAGAATATAGTTCCAATAATCATGGTGGTGATAAAACAATTTCAAATTACATAAATGCTTATAATCGTAACGGCCCCTATCATTTTCCGAATAGTTCTTGCTAAGTTGATCATATGTTACTTGAAGGTTGTTAAAAATGTTACTGTTATAGAAAAATGGGGAATATTTATGCAGTTCATTTCTGTTGAATCATTAGCTCAGACGAACCTGTCTATCGGTAATAAGTTGACTCACATAATTCAGAATCTGATAGGTTTTACTTTAGGATTGGGTCATTGTATCCTAAGCTATGAAAACGTGTAATAATCGAATTTATGATCTTCATCAGACTCAGGGTGAACCCCTCTAATTTCGAATTTGTTTAATTATTCCTATCTGTGTCAGCATACCAGAACAAGTGTTTCTCGACGGAAGAATTCCTCTCAATTACATATTTAACTCCCCGATTTAGTACTATTGGAGAAAATATACAAAAACTTATCGTTTCAAAACTAGATATTAGGTAATTTACATAATATGATTTAACATGGATTTAATCAATAAAAAAACACCTCCATATCTATGTATGCTGATCCATTGCATTTTAACGAGAAAGGTTCATCGGTTTATTATTTCGCATTTTGCATGTAAATAAAAATGACTGTTGTAAGGATTGATATTAAACGAAACCTTCTTTGTTGAATGAATGAATGAATGAATGAATGAATGAATGAATGAATAACGACGAGACAAAGGTGTTTGTTTTTAGCAATAATATTCTATTCGTTGTAAAACTAGTATGAGCATTATGCAAAATAGGATTCTGTGGTACGCAATTAATATTAATTGAAATATGCATGTAAAATAGTTCCTAAATGTTAAAACAATAAATGGCTATGTTATATATAAAAACTATACAATCCGTGGACATATTAATTTCATATTAGCTGCCGACGGAATATTAATTTTCTTCTTAAGCGATTCAAATAATACTCAGTCGTCCTTTTTTTATTTATTATACCAGTTATGAAAGAGCCCTAAATACTGAGCAAACACAACAACCATGCGTAACTTATTGACTCTCCATTTTGCCAATTCTTATAAAGAACTAAAATCCGGAGTTCAGTAATTCAGACATAAAACAACCAATTCATATATAAACTGCTATTTAGATATAAAATAAATATACCTACAAATGTATAATCTTATCACTCAATAAAAATCTTTTTCTTCTTCTTACTTTCTCTCTCTCTCTCTCTCTCTCTCTCTCTCTCTCTTTTGTGGCAAGAACTTTGCGATCGATGAACTTTTATTGCAAGACAATTTTTAATAATTGATAGATTTAAAACTTATTTTTAATACTCAATACTCTGGGTGTTTAAAAAAAAAAAAAAAAGAAAGAAATCAGATGTAGTACATAAATACGTGTTATCCCTAATTTGTTGAATAAAATTTCATACAAAAATTTTTCTTCGGGCATAATGTAGTACATACCTACGGATGGTTGTTGCATGTGCAAATTAATTACAACGTATATTTATACAACAACAAAAATTTGACGAGCAAAGCCAACAGTAACTGAATTCTTTCGAGTAGTTTTGTTGATTAATATAATGATTTTAGGCAAAAATTTTGTCTAGAACACGTCCGATAAAGTAGGAAGCAAAGATCACGCTTTACAAACACACATTCCAAACAACCATTCATACATTTTTCATACATTTACCATATTTTTATTTTTTATTTTTTTTATTTTTTTCTTCCTTTCTTCTTCTTCTTTTTATTTACGCATCTAGCAATAATGTTCCATCGAGTTCCTCTCTACAGGTTCAGAGTTTCGTCCCAAAAATTAGTGTACATCTGCTCTGCTTTTTTATTCATGTCTAAAGCGCTGGCTTGTCTCACCACTTCTCACAAATAATAGACTAATTTTTTTTTGCTTCAACACTTTTCTCTTCTTCTTCACTATCTTCACTGATTTAACAATGATAAACAGACCTCTCTTCCGGTATAAAGTTTCTTTACGCAGTATTTCAACGCAGACTTGTTCACCGCCGACGATACTTTATCTCTTCATATTAATTAGCTAACTTCCTGAACAATGAATCGTTCACTTTATTTTTCTTTCTTTCTTTCTTTCACCGTCTCGACACTCAGCGGTATAGATAATTTCCATAAGCAAACCGCCTGTGTTCACGTAGCATCACGAACTCGATTCACAATGATAATCTAATTTCTCAACAAGTTAAAGCTAGAAAGTTATTAACAAACAGGGTGGCAGGGTGTAAACATTAACAAAGTGTTCTGTGTGTAATTGGGGGGGTGGGCAGGGGGGAGGTGTTATGGCTTGATTTTGACGAGAGGTATATTTTTCAATTGTAAACACTTGTCGCAAACCCACTCCGCGTATACTTCAGCCGTAAGCAACTGATATGCTGCTTCTGTGAGACCCGTGCAACCTCTGCAATATTTCATCAAAATATTATCTTCAAAAATTGTTCAATTTCATTTTCTTTCTCTAATTATTATTATTATCATTTCTCTCAATATGTTGGACAGATTAAAAATCATCTTTACTCCCAACTTATTATCAACATTTTTACCATTATAATATTCCAAGCGCTTCAAAGACATCGTTTACATAATTCTTAGATTTTTCCAACAATTTTCATACAGAATTATAATCACAACTCACCTATGAAACCAGAAATTACATCCAGATTCACAAGGGATAGCCTGATCGTTGTCGTGTACCTCTTTGTGGCAGACCCCGCATGGGTATATAGGAGGTGCGTTCGGATTTTGTGGATTGAAAACCATAGGTTGGTCGGGTGGATAAATCTGTGAAAATAAATCATCGATTAACGAGCTGTGTGTGGCT
Source organism: Rhogogaster chlorosoma (assembly GCA_944452935.1). Taxonomy (NCBI): domain Eukaryota; kingdom Metazoa; phylum Arthropoda; class Insecta; order Hymenoptera; family Tenthredinidae; genus Rhogogaster; species Rhogogaster chlorosoma. Next base: position 30,679,906 of record OX101797.1, read on the forward strand.
AATTCATTAGAAATCAGAAAATAAAATGACAAGAAAATCTTTCCTCATATTAATAGAACTAAATCTAATTGTGATTTGGAGAATTTGAACAAAGCTGCACAACACCTTCCTCCATTTACCTTTCCCGCCGACACAGGCATAGGCTTCGTACCCATTCCTGGAGGTCCTTGAAACCCATGAGGAGGCATAGGTCCAGCCAAACTCATCGGATGTCCCATGGGTGGTCCGCCGCCCATATTCCCACCCATAGGCCCCATCGGTCCTCCGATATGTCCCATTTGATTATGATGGCTCATATTCATGTTGGACATATTGTTCATTTGCTGTTGCCCCATGTTCATGTTATTCATCTGATTAGGACCAGCCATATTCATGTTATTAGGCCCCATGGAACCCATCGTATTCATAGGTCCGTTCATCGGCCTTCCTAAATTATTAGGATTACCTCCCATGTGGGGCGGATGACTTTGAGGTCCGTTATGACCCAGCGGACTGTTAACGTTGTTCATAGGTGGCCCGTTCAACGGGCTATTAGGTGGCAAGTGACTGTTCATGTTATTCATGTTTAACGGTCCATTCGACATGTGGTTAGGACCCCCCATGCTATTCATCGGCGATCCTAGCGGCCCTCCCATCGGACTGCCCATACTATGCCCCATGTTGTTCATCGGACTTCCCATGGGACCGCTGTTCATACTGTTCATTGGACTTCCCATGGGAGGTCCACTGAGTTGGGAATTTCCCAGGTGAGCAATGTTCATGTGATTATTCATGCTGTTCATTGGGCCCGGTCCCATGTTGTTCATGGGACTCATACCGCCCATGGGAGCGTGGTTCATTGGGGACATTCCTCCCATATGGTTCATATGGTTACCCATAGGAGAATTACCCATCGGACTCATTCCGCCCATGTTGTGTTGCATCATGGGACTCATACCGCCCATAGAAGCTAAAGGACTCATTCCTCTCATAGGTGGACCGCCCATATGGTGAGGGTGGTGGGGATGCATGTGCGGTGGACCCCCGTGCATCATTCCACTGGGATTACTCTGCGGTGGTGTATCGTCGAACGGATTACTCGCGACTATTGTATCCCCGTAACCTGTTAAAGGCGGCGGTAACAGATCCTGTAACGTGGAAAAATATTGGCTGAATTATTTCCGTCACTGCAGTTCAGAGCAGGCTTTGAAACAACGAATTCAAGCTATAAGTCTGATTCCGCTTTATCTCTAAAAATGGCTAAAGAGAGTACAAAATCAGTCAATTTGTGCCCAAAGAGCTGCGCTTTCGATCTGTTTCTAATTCAGCTCGAACCATTTGATAAGAGGAAACCAAGATGTGTGTAAAAAGATCCAAGAACAATTGGTTTATTATGAATGAAGAATTTGAGAAAAGTAGGTCCTCTTTTTGGTCCTTTTTAAATAAGAAGCTGCTGAAAATATTACTAGGCGAGTACTATTTCATCCATATGCAGTAATAACTTGTAAAATGTTGTGGCAGTAATGAAAGTATGACAACGAAATGAAAAAGTATACTGAAAAATTTACCTGTACACTAGGGGGTGGCTGAGGCGGAGGCTGCGCAACATTGGCATTAGTCCGCCGTTTCTTCTTAGGATTTCCTCCTGACGGAGGAGGGGGTGGTGGGTGGGGATGAGGAGGGGGTTCAGGATGGGGGGCGTTGTTTCCGAGCCCGACCCCCATTCCCATCCCTGCCAGTGGCATCCTTGCATAAGGTGGCATGCCTGCGATATTATGGCTCATCTCCTTCGTTCGCTTCCCTTATTTTACCATGCCTTATGCTCTGCACTATACCTTTTGATATTGGTCTGTGCTTTGAGTAGAACTAAGAGAACAAAAATATACTTTCAGATGAACGTGTAACAAAAAAAATAATTCAATGCAATAGATGAATTCGAAGAAATAAAATGATACGTAAAAAGTTAGAATTTCTAATTACACGCAGCAGAAAAAAGCGAATTGATTTAAATTCGTACTTTCTATTTTCACTCCGATTAACTAGTCGAACTTATATCAATATGAGTTGAACGATTTTTTCATTGTACGAAAGAGAATAAAAGTCCAAACATTCAACATTTGCATAATTTGGGAAGCCTGTGATATTCACGTGATTTATCGGATCGAGTCAATGAATTTAAGACTAAAAAATATTGTACATACACCGGGAAAGGAATAAAAATATAGTCTGAATAAAGATAAACAGAGAACTTATCCTCCTTCTTATCTTTCTGCGAGCTCAAAGACTATTCAGTAAAAATATAATTTTCAGTTCAGTTATTCACCGATATTATAGACGGCTTGTATCTAATCTGTTGCATATTAGCACGCAATGCTACTTTGGGAATTGATTATTTTTACATCGAGTAACCGTGTCGGTTGTCAGTGGAATCTTTAATTTCCTCGCTTACAACAGGTGTTGACGATACAGTTAGTTTATTATAGTTTCTTGATGATCAAATTGGAAAATAAAAACAAAAACAATCTCAGCCAGATCTGTCAAATTCGATGTCTAACGTAACATTTGGCAAAAAATCATGATACTAAGATTATGTTCTATTATTAGATCAAGGACTTAAATATAATAACAAAAACATGTTGTAAAAATTATAACCGATATAGATGTATGTGTGTGGATAGATATTTATAGAATGATAGAAAAAATATAGAAATTTCATTCCACGGACGGAAATAAACAAAAATATTTATTAGCCTAATTATTATTTTCATTACGATTGTTTCGTAAATTTTCAACGTTTGTTAACATCAAACTAATGATTTTATTCACTCGATTAGGCTACATATCGTGAAATTATGATCAATTTAAACGTAGTCTGATATTATTGATGAAAAATTGTGAAATATAATACAAGAACTCGAGTTCTTTGGCACCAACCTAACCTACACATTTTTCTACCGCTGGTGAATAAATTATCAATAATAAATAATCATTTGATAATATCGAAGGTAATAAGAGAAATGAAAGTTACGAGGATGACTTACCAGAACATTTATAACCAGCGTAGAACGTCAGTGTACATCATTTGTCTGTTTTTTGGGGAAGGAACCACAAAGTGAATTGTATCGTGGGATATCACCAGCCTTCGTAATAAACTACCACACCCCGTCTCAAATTGTTGTTTATACTATCACATATTTATTTAAACCATAAAATATTTGACATCAACTTCTTTTTGTCGAAAAAACAACACAGATTCGGTATTTTCTGAAAAGGTTTCTCCCGAGAACGCACGCCAGCACTTCAAGTCGCCATTGTTGCGTTTTGTATGTGTGTGTGTGTGTGTAAACTGTAGGGTATTAGCTGCCATACGTAGATGTCGCTGCGGCTCACATTCCTTCGAGAGAACCTTTATTTGAACGATGTTGTTTTTAAGACATTAAAATTCTATCTGAATGGACGTTTTTTTTTTCATTAATAAAATTACAACCATTTAGGTCCATCGCTTATCGGCATTACAAAGTATCTCTCAAATAAAAGACCGCGCTATATCACCGACGCTTGTATTTCTTAGAATTAAGATTTTCTATTTAGATCCTAAAGCATTCGGAGGCAAATATTTATGCTTTAAAAAACATGGCGTTTAAAAGCCATATCCGTTCTCTTTTTAAATTCTTTTTTTACCTCTCATACCCCATACCCGGCACCGCACTCGAGCAGTAGGGAGAAGGAAAATGAAAGATCGCGACAAATGTCCAGATTTCAGGAAGACATTCACCAAACATATTATTTCAAAAATCTGAGATTATTATTAGTGTAATTATTCAGAAGAAATATTTCATGTTATGATGCTGGTACATTAATATAAATAAATAAAATGATATGATGAATTCTCGACTAGCTACTTTTTCCTATCTATACCTATCTACCTATGTATGTACTTATTCACATTTCACAAATGATTCACATTTCACAGCACAGCACACATGCATCAAGATTACCACGTGTTGGTATCGCTTCGAATAAAGTTAAACATAAATTTACGTTTTTAAAATACTTGATAATTTAATTATAGACCAAGTGAAACCACTCGACTAAAATAATATCCAGCAGTTATAGGTGAATATAATCATAACCCGGCGTATTTTACTCAGCCGAAATAACTGAGCATAATCTTAAGTTAACCTCAAGACCTAACCTCATCTGATCTCAACATTAACTCCATCTTTTAACAAACAATATTATATCCTGCTTACTTGTCGTAAATGTAATTTTATTAAATTACGAATTTTATAAATTCGTGGAATTTTCATTGTCTAGAGAGTATCCCAAAATGGTTAAAAAATCTGAGCCTCATGAGAGCGACTCCTCGGATCCGGACGATAATGACTATGATTCTATGATCGATAATGGGACAGATGAGTCCGAGTCAGAAATTGAAAGCATGGAGGCAGAAAATGTTTCGGTTTTAATAAAAAGAAAACTGAAAGAAGATGGGGAAGTTTCAATTCCGAAGAAGAAAGCAAAGACGGATAAAGAGCTGTACAAAGCTCCGACGGTCGAAGAATTGAACCAGTTAAGAGAGACAGAAAATTTGTTCCATTCAAACCTGTTCAGATTACAAATAGAAGAAATGTTACAGCAAATAAGAATCAAAGATAAATACAAGAAGTTGTTCAGCAGCTGGTTCGAACAATTTAAAGACTGTATCAATCAGATCGAAGAAACCGACGAGTTTCAGGTGAGTAGATTTCTCACTTTTGCTATTTCATCGAAATCAGACTGAAGAAATCGTTCAACTTTATTTTCCAGTTATCAGACAAGGAGTCTTTCAAAAGTCTGAAGGCCACCGTTCCGGTTGACGTCGAATCCAGAAGTACGAAAGGCTTCTACAAGTTTCTCAAACCATCTAAAATCGGCATAATTGGTTCCTACGCAACGGACAGTTGCATCGGTCCCGATATCACCATCGATATAGCCGTTGAAATGCCCTCAAAATTATTCCAGAAGCATGACTATCAGAATCATAGATATATGCGCAAGAGAGCCATATATCTATCCTACATAGCTTCAAATATTAGCAAGGAGTTAGCAGAGAGCAAGAAATTCGTAGATCTTGGTGACTGTGACAAGCCGATTCTGAAGATTCTTCCCGTCGGGAAATTGGGCAAACATGTAATTGTACATTTACACATAGGAGTCCAAGAGGGCGGTTTTAAACTGAACAGATTTTTACCAGGAAAAAACAGCGTCAGATCCGGCTGGTATTTTGGCGAAGATCATCCGACGGATGGTAGATATTCTTCACGCAAACATCCGGCTTCTATTTTTCCCAGAAATCATTCTCTCTCAATTTTATTTTCAAGATTCTTCAATTCCGACGCCGCATTATAACAGCTCTGTATTATACGATCTAACAATGTCTCAGAACAACTCTCGCGTCGTTAAAACTATCTCAGAATACCCGGCTCTCAGGGATGGGATATTATTGTTAAAGATATGGCTTCGTCAACGGCAATTGGACAGAGGGTACGGCTCATTCAACGGGCATATTTTAACTATGTACGTTGTCTACCTGATGAAAATCAGGCAGATAAACACAGTTATGAGCAGTTATCAAGTTATAAGAAACGTTTGGAATTTCTTAGGTAAAGTATGCATTGAATAAAGTAAATATTCCTTCCCTAAGCTATAATCGTCTCGAATATTTCACAGCGCAAAGCGATTGGTGTAAATCTGGGATTACTCTGTGCCAAAATGAGAACGGTGAACCTTCTATATCGGAATATCACAGCCACTACGACTGTGTTTTTATCGATACATCTGGGTATCACAATATTTTGGCTAATGTGAACAGAGCGACGTATAATTGGATAAAAAGCCAAGCAGATCTTGCGGTGAAATCTCTTGATAACGTGCACATTAATAGCTTTCAAACTCTGTTTATGACTAGCGTGCCGTTTCATCGAGAGTTTGATCATGTCATATGGTAAGAACGATCATATTTACACACTAAAAGTATCGATGATTGCTTTGGTTGAAAAATTCTATTGAATATTGATATTTAAAAAAAATATTATGCTTACAGTTTCCACGATGCGAATGCGATAGCCCAGCTGGTCAAAAGACTATCTCCAAGAGCAGCGAAGCTGGATTATGACTCAAATACTTGGGTTCAAGCGGTGCAGCTAATTGTATCCATCCTTCAGCAGGGTTTGAATAAAAGAGTATCTCAAATCGGAGTTATGCTTGGGGAGTCTAATGAGTGGGAGATTACTGAAACTGCTCCAAAAGACTTGAGGAAAATTTCTATCGGACTGAATCTTGATCCGGAATTTTGCTTTAGTATCGTCGACAAAGGGCCAGAGGCAAATTTACCAGAGGTAATAGCTGGGGAAAGAATTTCTTATTACTTTTGCCTAGAATAGGTGATTTGTTATTTAAATAACTCAAACTTTAGGCTCAAGAATTCAGAAAGTTTTGGGGCAAAAGGTCAGAACTTCGCCGCTTTCAAGATGGTTCTATTTGCGAGGCGACCGTTTGGGGAAAAGGCAGGACTCTGGTCGATAAGCGATCCATATGCAAGAGAATCGTCTTTCATTTGCTGCAAAGAAAGTTGGCCTTTAATAAGGATCAATTTCTCTACATCTCAGACCAAATGGAGGAATTATTGAAGTTGAAAAAGGTAAGTCTCGTTAACTGCAAGCTAATCTATAAAACATAAATCCCAATTCGTCATTCCAATAATGTAAGATTTCGTCTCCAGGTAAAAATCACCAAATTTTCTTACGGCACTGGAGAAGAGGCGACCTTACAAATCCTGAATACATTTAACAAATTGGAAAAAGAGCTGACCTCGTTGTCTGATCTTCCGCTAACAGTGACAGGGGTCCAGGGCTCTAGCCCAGTGTTCAGATACACAGATGTCTTCCCTCCGTTAGCGACTGTATACCGCAGTGGTAAGAAAATTACAAAGGAGGGTAAGAATTGCCTTTTACTCAGAGATAAGAACCTGGGCATGGCACCTCGACATGTTCCATCCATCCAAGCAACTATCCAATTATCCCTCAGTGGGAAATGGCCAGAGGAACTCGAAGCTATAAGAAAAATAAAGGCCGCATTTCATATACAAATTGCCGAAGGCTTGAGAAAACAACATAATCTAAAAGCACAAGGCGGATTGAACACTATCGATGTAATGAAGGTAATTTCTCGCAGCTTTTTCATCTCTTCAAAGATATCTTTCTCAGTTTTTCATAGTTAAAATTTTATCTTCAAACTATTTTCAGGACGGTTTTGTTTTTCAACTGACCGTAGCGCATCAGAAAGAAATTGTCCTACTCAAACAGCAAATTGGAGATGATGGTGTGATCAAATACAGAGATAATGACGAGTCGACAGAATTGGAAAAAAAGTTATTCCATTTGCCGAAATTGACGAGTGCTCTGCATGGGTATGTTTCCAATCGGCACATCACTGTGAAATTAAATGAAAAATCAGCATTCTTCATTTACTAGAAATTCATTGATATTGATTTGTCCAATTCTCGACAGGATACATTCGCAGCAACCATCTTTTGGCCCTGCTTGTTGCCTGGCAAAACGTTGGCTATCGGCACACCTGTTAGACGACTCACACATACCGGATGTTGTCGTCGAACTGCTTCTTGCATGCATATATTTAACACCAGAGCCTTATTCTTCTGTACAAACTCCTCAGGTGGCATTCTTTAGGTTTTTAGAACTGTTTGTTAAAAGCCATTGGAATACCGAGCCAGTAATTGTGAATTTCAACAACGAAATGACCAGTAAGAATGAGTGCATAGATATTTACTTAGCAAAACTTTCCGCTTGTGTTCTGTTGCATGTATGATATTCGGTGTTCGTTTTTTAGGACAAGAAATCGTAGAAATTGAGAGCAATTTCAATAGCAATCGCAGTTCCCTTCCGCCATTGTTTATATCGACTCCATACGACCAAAAGAATTCATTGTGGACTAGGAATAAGCCATCTTTAGTTATCCTCAATCGTATAACGACACTTGCTCGAGAGTCGTTAATAATTATAGAGAAACAAATCTGCGATGGGCGTGCCTTGAATCACAGACTTATCTTCAAACCACCGATGACGGAATACGATTTTCTAATCAATTTAAAACCACTTCTAAATCCGAGAAGATTACAAGCTATTGATTTAAGCGACGATCATCCCGTGGTTGAATGGCATCCTCACAAACCACATTCACAGGCTAAAATTCCTGTCATTGACTTCAATCCAGTTCAATTGTACCTCAAAGAACTCAGAGTAAGATTATTAAATCAATAATTCACGTACTTAATTAATATGTTTAAAATGTGCAAGCCACTGGAAATGTACAAGTTCAGATAATCGATCGATGGAGTGCATCATTCGCTTATCATATAGAAACACACTTGTTTTCATTACAGCAATTCATGGGCAGTAAATCTTTCTTGGAATGGGTAGTTGTTGAGAGGCTTGATAACAGCAGTCAATTCTTATGATTTACAGTTTTCCCAATATTCTACAATAAACATAATTCTTTGTTCACTATTGAATTGAATGATTCAACTAGGAGTTAAATAATCTATCAGATTTTTGCAAACTCTTTCGAATTATTTAGTGAAGGAAAATTTTCTTCGACTGAGTAAATAATCAGTAACATGTTTTTTTATTCAGAGTATTAATTGAATGCTTGAGAACTTGCCAAACTTGAAAGTATTTCATAATTCTCAATTTTCTACGATGTCTTTCGACGCTCCTTAACTTTTCCCATTTTGTGAACAAGTTGCGCTTAGTTATGTTGAGTGATTTATTTTCCAGGAAAACTATGACGAGTATGTACTCTTCTTCCACGATTCCTACGGTGGTGGAGTTATAGGAGTTCTGATAAAGCCCAGCGCATTAGAGCCAAAGGACTTCAAGGTGTCCAATGTTAATTGTCGGAAGCTTAATACCGACGGGAAGTTGGTGCTAAACGTTCCTGCAATGTTGGAAGATTTCTATGTCTTAGGCAAAGGCCTGGTCAAAACGATCGACGTTCAATCTAAAAAAGATTACCTTTGTTAAACTATGAAGGAGAAGAAGAAAAAACATGTAATTTGTTATTTTGTACAATTAAATAGCGATTCGATTTTATAAAATTGTTTGCTTTATTCAGAATCTATACCTTCTTTATGACAAACAAATCAAATCACCTAGAAGCTGTCAGAGACTACTTTAAGCTTGATTACCAGTCTGGAAATGGCGGGAGAATTATATTAGTATTCGTTCTCGACTTTGAGGCTCGGACATTACTTCTATACTGTCAATATTATAGCATTGCATTCAGCCTTGACCGAACAATACTTGTAAAGCGTGCATTGGCTCTATCACAGGCTCAATTAAAACACCTGAATGAATATAATAATTGGTATTATATCACAATGAACAAATGGCCAGGTTTATTCAATAACAGTTATGTAAAATGAGCAAGAGATAGTGAAGTTTGTTTTGCTATTGAAAACTGCACTCCGTGCCGTTACATATATCTGAACAAAAACACTCGAGCTTATCTCTTTCCAACTATATAAACGTGGCTCTCCCATGCATTTCAAATACTGTGATTTCCAACATGGGTAATATCAAGCGGCTGTTGCAAGGTTCGTAGGATATAAAATAATGCGCGAATAAAGTTGGCTACATAACGGCACATTGCGCAGTCAAGATCTGATCATTTATTTATGTTTGATGTGTTAACAGAGAAATTACCTGGAATAGGATAATAAAAAGAAATTATTTTTCTGCATATATGCACAATCCACAATTTATTCCAGTTGGTTTCTATTCCCATGATTTTTAATCTCATCTAAGCAAGTAGTAATATCTTTATTCTAATGAATCGAATAGCTGGACTCTTACTCCCATTGGTTGTGGGTATTCTATGCTGTACAAAAGACGAAGATAATAAAGTAACGAGAGCAATTAAAAATGGGAACATCGATGTAATTATTGACAATCATCACATCGGACTGAACATCAGAAAGTATGGTGAGTCTAACGAAGAGGAAGATCATTTATAATATTATTCTATATTTCTGATTATCCATCTCTTTTCTTTCTGCAATTATTCAAATTTCTGTGAAAATCTCATAGAGATCGAACTGCTTATGTTTTTCAGATGGAACCACAGTGTACAATGTACTTCGTACTCGGCTAGCTGATAATTCATCGTTTCCGTTAGAATTGACTGACTGCATTTCTGGAGGCATCTGTATAATGCAGGGCGATAACGTGACAACAAAGATCGAACCGAGCGCTGACAGTGAAGTGATAAAAATATCCCGTATTGTAAAAGATAGTAAAGCGGAAATAATCGATTGCTACCAACTCAGCGACGGTACGCAATGGTTTGGAGGACCTCAACTGCGTTATCAGCATTGGCCAATTCAGCATATGCGTTACTTGGAAGAACCTTATCTACCAACTCATCAAACAAATATGGCAATAGCGGAAAGATATTGGTTGTCTAGCAAAGGAATCTATATATTTGTTGAAGATGAAGCGCCGCTGTTTTTGGACCAAAATAATTACAAGCATAAGAACCTATGTTTGATTGCAAAGAACAAGGCGCCCTACAGAGAACGAGAATCCATAGTATTGAATTACGAAATAGGAGTTTTTGCCAATCCCAGATTAGCTCACGAAAAAGTAATACAAGATCACTTTGGCAAACCCAGCGGCCATCCTGACGAAAGGATGGTCAAGCATCCAATATGGTCTACCTGGGCAAGGTACAAAGTCAATGTGGATACAAAGGTGGTGAATGAATTTGCGGATGAGATTCTTGACCACGGATTCAACAATAGCCAGCTAGAAATAGACGATAACTGGGAGCCTTGTTACGGAGCTGCTATTTTTGACGAGACTAAATTTCCGGATGTCAAAAATCTCACGGATAATCTTAAGAAGAAAGGTTTCAGAGTAACTTTATGGATTCATCCGTTCATAAATGAAGGATGTGATCCAGCCTATACCGAAGCTCTGGAAAAGGGCTATTTTGCAAAAAACCTTGAAGGCGAAGTCCAGATGTCGTGGTGGCAAGGGAATCAAGCAGCTGCTATTGATTTCACCAATCCTGACGCCGTGCAGTGGTGGGTAGATAGGCTTAAAGATCTACAAGCCAAGAACGGTATTGATAGTTTCAAATTCGACGCTGGTGAGGTCTCCTGGTTGCCTCAAACAGCTAATCTAACTGGCAACAATACATTATCCCCCGGTATTTATACTAATAATTATGTCAATACTCTGGCAAAAAATTTCGACCTACTTATCGAAGCCCGTGTTGGATGGAGGTCCCAGGATTTACCAATTTTTATAAGAATGATTGATAAGGATACTAAATGGTCTTGGGATAACGGACTCCCAACTTTGATCACAACTCTGTTACAAATGAATCTGAATGGATATGTTCATGTACTTCCTGATATGATTGGGGGGAATGGATATCTCAACGGCTTTCTCAATGGTACGGAATATCCACCAAAAGAGATGTTTGTTAGATGGCTACAGACCAATGTCTTTATGCCATCGCTACAATACTCTTTTGTACCCTGGGACTTTGATAACGAGGTAGGAACTGTTTAATCGTATTCAATGTGTATATTGATTAGGGTATTCGTATGTTGGACACATACAGTGGGCAGTTGACCGTAACTTTGATACAGTTGGCTTTATGAAATTTTGACAAGTGAGCTTTTTTGTACGAGGCATCGTTAAGCTAGTTACAAAAATCAGAAGAAGAAAAACAATTTTCCTATATTATTCTTATGGAAAATAGAAAAGTGTGACGCGCCACCTTTTAATGTTAATATTAAGAGTTGAAATTTTTAAATGTTAGGTATCTTTATACCTAAATGAAACTGTTGAACCAATTTGGAAGAAAACGAAAAAATTTTGTTTTCTTCTGTTTTTAAAAATACCCTAGTATTGATATTTGATTATGCCAATATGTGTGTTACAGACTGTTGAGATAAGCAAAAAGTATACAGATTTACATGCAAAAATATCACCAACCATCATACGCCTGATGGAGAAGGCAGTTGAAACTGGAGCACCATTGAATCCACCGATCTGGTGGGTTGATCCAACAAACGCAATAGCTCACAAGATTAATGACCGTAAGTATAACTTAGATGGCTGTTTAATTGCTTGAGAACGGTATAAGCCTCGTATCAATCTTCAAAAATGTTTATATTCTTTGATCATTAATTTCAGAATTCTTGCTCGGGGAAGAGATCCTTGTCGCACCTGTAATTGAGGAAGATGCGATAAACAGAGACATATATCTTCCCAGAGGGAGTTGGAAGGATGGCCATACGGATAAAATTCACACCGGACCCTTGTGGTTGAAAAACTACCCAGCTCCTCTAGACGTCTTGCCGTACTTTTACAAATTGTAGTTCGATGCTTTGTGTTAATATAAAAAAGTTGGCAGAAATAATTATACAAAATTTGCTTTACATATTTACTTTTACTTCAGCTAGAATCTGTGTAGAATAAGCTAGCGTTTCAGCTTCTCTTCCTTTGGAAACACATACGGTTGGTTCAGTATTTAATTTATGTAACTTATTATTGTCTGTTATCAGGCATATTTAGTAAAATAATTATTAACATTGATAAAGTACAAACGCGAGGTTTTTTTTACAGTACTCGAACGAAAATATATTATATTTAAAGTTGAAATTATTATATTTAAAAATATCGTCGTTACAAATGATTAACTTATATTTGTACTATCAAAATGTTTATCGCACATCTCTTCAGCCTCTGTCCTTGCATTAATTAAAATCGTTATTATTCTATGAAAGTGTTTTGATGGAAAATGTTCAACACTTTCAATTACGCATTATATCAATCTTATTTATAATTGTTCTCCAGATTTATGTATCGAATGTTATTCCCATTCAGTCTTTGTTGAATATTGAACAAAAAAAAAAAGAAGAAAAACGAAAGGGACGAAATTGATCAGCTTGTAATTAAAAGAGATCTAATTTCGTTATTGAGTTTCATAATAACAGCATCATCTATCGAATAACTCCCAGTTTTTAAGAGAGAATCACGTTCTTCGATTAAATTTTTCAACTTTTCGTCAATATCTTCTGACTTTGCAGATATCTCTGATCTAGCCATACTGTGGCTGGATTTTGGATAAAAGTTCGTAGGTCGTATGTACATTTGTTCATCTATATCTGTATGCATGAAATTCGCTTTTGGTTTTATCACATTTATTTCCTTTTGTATTTCTCCAAGCAGTATTCGGTCGTTAAATAATTCTCTAGAATCTGTACACAGAACACCTTCCAAACTGTAAATAAGAGCAGAAAGTTATTTCACATCTTACGTATGATATTTCTCATAGCATGTGTAGCAATAAGCCGATTGTAAAATAAGAAGCTAGGAAAAATAAGACACAAAGAATTTTATAGAGTAAATTCTTACTCAATATTTTTCAATTCTTCTTTGCTATTTTTAATGTGAACTTCCACAGCTTGCTGATGCTCCATTTTCATTCTATGAATCTCTCTCACAGCTTTGCCCCATTGTTCTTTAAAAAACGATTTACTCTTCTGTGCATTGCTCAGCTTTTCTTCCATCCCTTTAAGATCTTGCAGCAAAGAGGCTGTTTGATCTTGCGTCAAATATCCCTTTTGATAGGTCTCTAGTTCTTCTGCTTGCTGACTAACAAGCTTTCGTAATTTACTATTTTCTACTTGCAAAGGCTCGACTTTTTCCTCTAGCAGATTTTTTCTTTCCTCTAAGATAGACAACTGAATAATAACAAATTTTCGATCAAGTTTCTCGAAGTAATGGAGTATATTCACCGATTTTTTTTTCTTCTACCTTATGATTGAGATCGTCTTGTAACCGTTGAGAAGCTTCTCTCAATTCCTGCAACTTGTGATCGTACCTCCACTGTAAATCTTCGTTTGCTTTTATCAGTCTAGCTTCTTTTTCCAAACTCTTAAGTCGCCTAACTCGCAAGTCTTCTGTAGCGTTATTCAAACTATTTGCCAACATCTTGCATTGTTCAACGCTACAAGCTAATTTAGTTTCCAAAGTTTGTCTTCGCTTCTGCCATTCGTCGCTTAAAAAATTCAAATGTCTTTCCTCTTTCCGTTTCAGCTAAAATTTTGAAAAAAAAAAAATATAGTTTAGAGAAAAATGATATACCATACTTTGCATAAGCTTTGAAATCGTTTTATTTCTAAAGAAGAATTAAAATCATAGCAAAGAGTAGAAAACAGATTTCTGGAGGTCTGAAATCCAATCAGTCTCTTCAATAATACCTCAACTCTGAATATTTCTTGCTGTCTCTCCTTCCACGTTTCTAATTCTTCGACAATTTTATATGCCAAACTATCGTCTAATATTGGCGGTCCCAAGTCTTCATCTACAGAATCAAAGATCAATTTTTTAAGATTGAAGTAACTGCCAACTGAGATTTATTTATACACTATAAGCTCTCTTTTCTAAAAAAAAGTCATTTATATTCTTACTCTACTAATCCAAATTCTAGGACAAATAGGAAACACATTGTATCTAATAGATAATACAAATATCACCTGATTTTCGTCTTTTTGTTCTATAATAGGGGCCACAATCTTCAAGGCTCATTGTCACATCCAAAATACCAACTTCATTTTCATCGGTGTCAAGTAACGGAGCTCCAAATTTACATTCTGGCTAAATTATCAACAGTTAAAATGCCATAGATGTTATAATCGTTTACATTCGGTGCTAATTACAGATGTTGGATTAATGTTGGTAAGAGCTTCTCACCTTACTTTTGTTGAATAATTGCCTAACATCGATAACGGCTTGGGCCAAGTAGCCCTTAGCGTTGTCTTCAGCATTGCAAATACTGACTCTGGGTGGAAAAGATACTAATAGCTTTCCTATCTCATCTGCGGATGATATAAAGTGTAATTTGCATTGAATGTCTTGAAGCATCAATTTTTTTTTCGACAGCACAGGCATTTTTGGATGCAAGGTTGACATGATTTGTGCCTTTGGATGATGAAAACTGAAGATACGGTAAATAATATTTAATGAATTATCTCTCCCATGCAGAGAATCATGAGATTTTTATATACACACAGCTAACTAGAAGAAAAGGAATCTAATAATGTGATAATCTAATGATCCTAATTTCTCTGATTACCAAAAGTTTATATTTTCTATCTTGAGCTGTTGTGAAAACTCTACGCTCTCCAAAGAAATGCTTAAACAATAGCAATGGTATGCTTCTATGCTTCTTGAATATTCTTTATCGCTGGTAGAATGCAATATCGCATCTGCTGAATGCGAGAACATTACATCAGTTGTTTGCTGTTTGATGACCTCGCAGCTTGACGAATGTTTGTTCGTGTTTTTGTGACTGGGAATAGCCTGATCAAGTCTAATACATTTTCCAAAATCACCTCCAGGATTTCGGTGCGTATCAATTTCCGACTTTTTCTCATCAATCTGAAACCATTGAGAAGAAGTTTTCAATCACAGTAATGACTTGCAATTACAGAACCTAGATACTCTAAATAAAATCTCACCGAGCGATGAGCTTCGCGGCTATCGTCAATATTTAAATCTGCGAACTGATCTGGACTATTACCAAATAATTTCGGCCCAGTATCAACATTGTCTTTATTTGTACTTAGACTCAGAGGCTGAGGCCTTAAGTGGTTTTTCAAGTCTGTATTTTTGAATCCAACGTATTGCAGTCTCAATTGAATATCTACGGAGGGTCTTTTTCCTGTTGCTGTGATATAAAGTTCATCGATTTATTTAAGATTTGAATAAATCTGGCGAAGCTTTTCTCTAAAGACTCACCAATAGTCTCGATAGAGTCGTTCATTGCTAGGTAACACTGCCGGTTTAAAGAAATACTAGTGTCGTTTGAATCTGTGAATAAATCACCGACATTGTCGCTCGAAAGAAGGGGACACAGGTCTACCCTTGATTCTCCTGCGAGAATATTGGCGTACTGAAGTTTGACCATTAGGTAAGGATTGTCTTGGAAATAGTTTTTCAAAACGTTTAAAGAGCTGCGTATTCTGATGACTATTTTCTCGTTCAGAATATGCGTTTTTCCAGGTACTTTTTCGAACGATTTCATTTGTATATTATTGTCCAATATTTGATACCAGAAACTGAAGTGTTCTTTAAGCTCTTGGAAATCTTTTCTAACTAGGTATTCCAAATTCTCAGCTTTCCCAGCTGTAATAGACAAAAGAAAAAGATCTCGACAGGTGGACTCAGGGCCCAATTGTATCAATCGCTCCTCATGTAAAAGTCGAGGAGTTGCGCAAGCTGTTGACAAACCAGATTCATTTCCTACCTCCATCTTTGGCTGGAAAAAACGTTAATATTTTTACTAGTTTCAATCGCACCATTTCTCAGCTTCAACAGAATTACCTCCTCGCTGCAGTAAGCAGTTTCTAAAATCAAATTCTCTCTCTCTTCGATAGTTAAACTAAGGAGTAGTTCCGGCCCAGATACTCTCAGCTCAGGTTTAACTCCAAGAAGTTTATGCCAAGTCACCTTAACACTCGCGTCTTTACCTTTAGGTATTATTTGCGCCGACCGCAAGGGCAGTAAAACATATCCAATTTTTTCCTTCATTCCATTTTCCGAAACTTCATAACATTCTACTTTTAACGGAACATGGGCTACCCTCATTCTGTGGAATAATCATTCATCGAACGTGAATATTAAACTTCAAAAGAAGTCGAAGCTGTTATTAATCATCCACATATATTATTTAATAATTTTCGTACTTTCGAACGCTAATCTTATCCGCATCCCACACCAAATCGGTGGCATATTGCGGATGTAGATCCGGGACTACAAGGTCTGTTTCTAAAGCATGCCCATTCAACGTGGCGATAATTACGGAGGGATTATCTAGCTGGCTGAATCCGTTTCCTTGAATAATGCAAGTTACATTACTCTTTGATGAAATTTTGTGTAGATGAAACTAAAAACTACCAATATCAGATTCCAGTATTTCAATAAAACCTTACTTCCTGATATTACGAAATTTTAGGTGCAAGTATTCGCCCTATTTTCTTGGTGACTAAGAAAAAGCGCGTGTTGCAAATTTATGTTTACCCTTCAATTTCTAGGTTAAATTTAAATCAGACACATCATTGTCTACGAATTGGTAAAAACTACGTGAAAGTAAGAGTATTCTGTGTTTTTGTTAATTGTCAATGTGATGATTATTGAAGCGGATACGTTTTCCGAAAGGTTTTCCAAACAAACGGATGTGTTTCGGGTGTATTTCGGCTAAATATTAAGGTTATGTATCTCAGTTGACGTAAGCTCGAAACTATACCTTCTTTAATACCGAGTACGACCTGGACCTTGGGACCTATGAGTTCCTCCATTATTTAAGTAGTGAAAATAAATGGATAAAAAATAAAATCTTTAAATATGAATTTTTAAATCGACAGCGGAAGATCGACGGTTCTGCGTCTGGTTGCTATGGATACAAAAGCTTACTACGTGACCCTTTGAAGAATATAATATCGAAGTAAATAAAAGTTTAGACATTATGCAACGAGGCAGTTTATAAATTTATTTGCAAAATCATATTTATTTCAATCGTTTGGCCTTTGATTCTATAAAATCATTCTTAAAAATTGATTTTCGTAAAAAATCCACCAATCTACCGGAAATCATGAATCTGCGCACGCAACGAACAGTAGCATAGCAGCAGGCCATTCGCCCCCTCCGCAACACCACCAACCCGTAACAACCCGCTGAACAGCAGGCTAGCCAGCCGAACGCGAAGCGAACCGAACGTTAACGCGATCACCCGCACCACCCCGTTTGCAAAAAGGATATTAGTCTGTTTTTATTTGACAAGATATTTGATACGTGCCTAGTTTTATCGTGTGAATAAACGTTAGTGAGGTATCGGGGTGACGTAACGATTAACAGAGGGTTTCGATAAAAAAAAAGGGAGAAAATAATGAGACATACGCGACGTGTTTAAAGGAAAAAAAGATAGAGAGAGTGAGAGAGACGAAGAGAGATAGAGTGAGAGAGTGCGAGAGAGAGTGAGTGAGAGAGAGAGAATAGAAAGAAGGAAAGAGAGGAAAAAAAAAGGTTCAGGGAGTTGATTTGTAAGTAAGAGTGAGTAACGTTGTAATGGAGGTGTTGGCGCATTGTCCTCTGTGCGGTGAGGAGGACATGCCCATGCGTTATGTTCGTGGATGTGACTAAAGTTATAATAAACATTGTATACGGTGGTAAATAAATAATAATGGGGATTTATACGGGCAGTGACAAACGCGATAAAATCAAATAAGCACAAGGAAACCCTGGGCGTTATGATCGGCAGTTGGGCCGGGTTCTACCTGTGTGACACGAGCGGCCATTAACTTTCGCCGTGCAGTGCCGTGCCGTGACGTACCGAGCCGTGGCTCCTATTCGGAGTTCATAATTCGTTTAAAGAATTTAGTTACATTATACACACGTAACGTTTATATAGTATAAAAGCTACGACGACGTTCCCTAACAAGAACGACGACCACCAAACGACTAAGGCTACACGACTACACAACTATTATCGTTTACGGTGTTATCTTTTTGTGTTATTCGTGTATTACAGCAATCACGACTACGGAGACGGTTTTAACAACAGTGCGGCGAATATAATATATAACAACAACAAAATTAGTGATTAAAAAGTGATAAAATAAAAGATAGAAAAAATGCAGAAACGTGAGAGCCGTGACCCCCGGGCCGACAAAGATATAACCCGAGGTGGTGAACGCGATCGGGATCAGGATGCGGCCAAGAGGACTTCGAGGGGTAGCGGAAATGCTGCCGCCCGGGCTAACATGCACACGTCCCGTCACAGCGTGACCTCCTCGTCCGGGGTTTTAATGGTCGGTCCAAATTTTCGTGTCGGGAAGAAAATCGGTTGTGGTAACTTCGGCGAGCTAAGACTCGGTAAGTTTTCATCAACATAAACACAACGCAACATAACGTAACGTAACGTAACATAACCTTAAAATATAATATGTATTTCTCTATTATTCCATATCATTTAACGTAAGATTCTTCGTTCTATGTTTTGAGTAACATTTTCCGGGAGGACTTGGTATGACTCAAAAATATTTACTCGCTTTAATCTTATGTAGTTTCTCATGACACGTATACCTATAGTAAAGTTTGCCAATATTTGCGTAGACTTTAAACTCGGCTTACCTCTGCTCTGGGTCATAATGTTTGATGAAAGTATTAGGAATTAAGAAATTTACAAGTTTTCAAAGAACTTGACAACATTGACTGATTATTATCAGCTTCTGAATAATCGTAATTCGAGCACTACTCGGGAACGGTAAATCATCATTTAGAACTAAGGCACAATTACTGGAAAAATACCGTATTCTTTCTATTTTTGTCGCCTCGAAATCTATCGCGAATTGAATATTCTTTTCAACTCTTATATCGGTTGTAATCATTTTTCGCGGCTCGATAAATTATTTGTATAATACATTGAGAATTATAGCCGAATACCACATGTGGTTTTCTGTCTCATTTAACTGACGGAATCTACCCCAGATATTTATCAAACCACATACACACATCATATATTACTGGCTACAAATAAAAATCTATACTTCAACACTCATTCATACTGAAACTTTCATACAAAGAAGTAAAAATTATCACAAGTAATCGAAAAAACAATTATTTATAAGTAAAAAAAAAAAAAAAAAAACGAGCCCAGCACTGTCAGGATCAATTATTTACTCTTTATCGATCTATGAACAAAAATCTTCGAAAACAACTTTTTAATTATATAAAAAAAAAAAAAAAAATTCATAGGTACAGAAATAACAATCTTTAAGGGTATGATCAATCTTGGCCCGCGAGTAACTAAAAGTAAAATTATCACTATTCGATAATCTATATTTATATTTGTAAACATTGATAGTGATATATTGTTACAATTTATCTAGTACATAGAATAAGAGAAGAAGCCTCGAACAGTTTCAGTTTAACGTATTAAACATCGACGTGTAAGAGGAAAAAAAAAGACAGTTTATTCATTCACTCTATAGAATAAATCGCCTAATCGTCGCGATACGCAGGAACAGCTGTTATGAAAAATATAGACGAAAATGAGTATGTGTTGAGTTATAGCTTCACACTACCGACTAGTCATAAGAACCACGTGGACTTTGACACAATAATGGCAAGACACTATGTCGCGTATATTATTATAATTTTCATTATTTTCGAATCCCAATATTAATAATAATAATGATAATAGAATTTAGATACTATTATCAGTTATCGGACGAATAGTACCTGGGCATTGGCCGTGAACAGCTGATACTTGAACTTTTTCAACTGCCGGGTTGTGCGTATGCCACACCTTATTTTTGGACGACTGGCGGAAGTAAATATAAAAAGAACCCGTGCAGCTTGCCAATAAATGGATTGCAGAATAGATTTCTTCTTCTTCTTATACTATTTGAAATCATTTGGAATAGATAATTTTACATAAAATTTTCTTACTTATCACTCAATTCTTCGATCTATATAATATGATTATAATTTTCATTTCTTTTTTTTTCCTCTGTGACTCTTCAATTAATCGGGAAATTCCCATGTTTCTCTGTTTATGATTAAAACCTTTTTTTTTTTCTTATCCTAAAAAAAAATAAAAATTCCATGATATTATATTATAATACTCACGATAATATAATCTATGCTGGATTCAAGTCTCAAGTTGAATCACACGATTGAGTTAGCGGTAAAAATCATTTAGCACGGATATCAGTGTTGTGGAGATATGAATTATCGGAATTTATCGTTCTCTTTATTCGTCATAAAAAAAAAGATGACGTCACCTCGTTGTATTTTTTTTTTTTTTATTTTCTATAAGGAAGCGTCCGAAAGTTTCACTCTTCTTTTCGTTCAGAGTAACATATCCTTATGTTCTGCATCCGCAGATTAGCCTTATCTCAATTTTGATAATCCTACTCGATGTCTCAATCCAAGAAAACCAAATAATAATAAAATACTAATCGCGAGTAAGAATAGTCGGTTTTATCACCGCAGAGCTTAAACAGATTTGCGTATGAAAATCCGCTTGCACAACAACAAGCTACTGCTGCAGTTACTTTAAATAGAAACGCTTCAGGTCCATAAATATTACTTAATCAACGTCGTCAAAAGAATTTAACGGTGTGCATCTTTGAAGCTTTAATGTCACGTTGCTGCTGCTGCTGCTGCTGCTGCTGCAACGTCTGCATAAAATAAAAACTATATACTACTATACCATATTCACATATATATTATAATTATTACATGAGACTCGTAAAGACGATTTGATATGTTCAAAACATTGAAAAAAGAAGAAAATTTATTTTATTGTATTATATATGTAGAGTACCGTATACCGTAATATTATTATATACTAGCTAGAATCTCCGACATTTAATCGCTATTTCATTCCTACGCGGCTGATAACAGATAAGATTCGTATCGAAATGTTCAACGTCGAGAGCCTTGTAACGAGATTATGAAATATTATCATTCAAACGAGTTTTTATAAACTATAGACGAAAAAAAAAAATAATAATAATAATTACATAAAACAGTTGATGAGAATCAAACCATATTTAATCTCGCCTATACGTAATAATTCTGTATGTATATTATGTTATTCAATTATAATATTATGTACGTTTTTCACACTTTTCTTTTCATTATTAGGCGTTAATATGATATGATTTGCTATTATTTACTCTTCGCATGTTATTCGTGTGACTCATAGGTATAACTCCTTGTTAAAATTATTACGCTCACGTAATCACTGGCGTGCAAAGCGCCAGCCCTTCTAGTCTAACGGCTTTTCGCAGAGTTAATGCCCCATAACATCCCCTATATAACATAACCATATACAGCCACACGCATTTTAAGTATTTTTCCAGTTCGCACGCGCGCGTGAAAATAAATTATCAGCGATTGTTCCTAATTGAACAAAGGTTTTCTCCTCATTCATCTTTTCTTTTTCTTTCTTTCTCTTTCTTTCATTAACACTCGACACGTTATTCTGTGCCGAATTCTGAAGATGTGTACAAAAATTTCCTTGAAAGAAACAGAAATTTTGCTTAATTTTTGGTTGCCAAAAAAAAAAGGGTAATAATGTTCAACATTTGATCGTATAGGTAAAAAAAAAATTAGATTTATATAATATTATAAAATCTGTTGTTATCCATCGATTCGTCGATTTTATTTGTCGTCTTCGATTTAATCCCATGAGATCGATAAGCAGCAGGAAATTAAAATGAAATCGTTTCTGTGTTCATATCTCGGATTAGTATCGTTATCTAGCCTGAAGAATGATTATATCTCAAAGTCGTACCTACTATACCTAATTTCAATCAGGTGTATCTAAAATAGTCCGTACAACCACCTTGAAATTAGTTTCATTTACAAATCTAATATTTGATCAGAAAAAAAAACTTTTTTTCTTAGATTAAATTACTCTGCTCTAGAATTAACCTTCTCGGACACGTTTTCTCATAACCGTCTCTTAATCGTCGTCATATAATCAGTTTTAATCTACTTCATCTAGACGACGCGGCTCCTTAATCACTTGGTAAGATTTTCACGGCGTTTGAAAGTAATTATCACACTAGTGCAGTGTGACTCCCTCGTAAACAGGAACTAATGAACTATATATGAGCGGATCCACGTCACTTCACTCAAAAAAAAACCGTCAAGTCACGGATTTTTGCGCCATTCAATACATCTGTAGTACTATGGGAAAAAAAAGTACAATTTGGAGGATTTTGAAAAATTCTCAAAAATGGCGGAGTTAGAGGCATGTGAATTTTTGTGCACCACTTTGTTTGAAAATTCATATCTCCGAAAGTGTTCATCGGAGCGGAAAGATCCTGGGATCGTTTTGTTCGTAAAAGAATGCACTTTTATACAAAAAATCATATTTTCAAAAAAAAAAATTCTTTCAATATTTTTTTGGCGTTTTAATTTTTGATTTCGCTGCCATTTCTAAAGGACTTACAGAAATTCATGGAGATAATTTTTTTTGGATACCTGAATCCTTCCCCTTCAATCCTAAAAAAAAAAATTTATGGAGAAAATACCTGGGCAGGAGATAGAAAATAAAACGTGTCGTCGCGCGTCACTGCGCGCGCTAATCCACGTCCGCGCTACTCCCGCAAGCTCGCTGTGTTACGTAGTGGAGATGTCATATGATGCTTCTTTACTTACCCAGGTTATTCATTCTCCGAAAATGGTTATTTTACCACCTTAGCCCTTCCGTATCCGTCTACTGGTCATGTTTTCTCGGAGTTATACAATTGTATACGTGTATATATAATATATATGCCTGTTCTGAAAATTCCAGGTACGGTTATGGTTCGTTCAACATACCTGTGCTGGAATTATATTTGATTCCATTTCACTTGGTTTGTGCTATATATAACTGATGGATCTTGTGCAATATTTTGGTGGCTCTGAAAAGGGCCGATGTTTTTCACGGTGGTTTGTTGGATGACATTTACTAGGAAACCTCTGTTTAAAATTAATTCATAATTTTCATCGTATCGAATTTTTCTGAGGCGGAAAATAATTTTGTTCCGACGAGTTTATGAGATATTGGAATGACCGCATGCAATTTCAAAGTGCCACGAACTGTCAATGCTTTATCGAATCGATTTTGTAAAATAGATTCTTCCGCTTGATGTTCTGCAGACGTACAGTACGCAAAAGATATACTTCGAAAATAAGAACATGCCCAAGTATATAGATCCAGCGGTGTTTGAATAGGATCGGAATTGCCAATCAGTTGTAAACTCGCGATATGCGGACAATAGGTGTCATCCACCGAATTATCGCGAAAAACATCTGCTCAAGATCCATGAGTCATATAGCACAAGCCGAGTGAAATGGAATCGAACTTAATTCCAGCACAGGTATGTTGAACGAACCATAACCGTACCTGGAATTTTCAGAACAGGCATATATATTATATATACACGTATACAATTGTATAACTCCGAGAAAACATGACCAGTAGACGGATACGGAAGGGCTAAGGTGGTAAAATAACCATTTTCGGAGAATGAATAACCTGGGTAAGTAAAGAAGCATCATATGACATCTCCACTACGTAACACAGCGAGCTTGCGGGAGTAGCGCGGACGTGGATTAGCGCGCGCAGTGACGCGCGACGACACGTTTTATTTTCTATCTCCTGCCCAGGTATTTTCTCCATAAATTTTTTTTTTTAGGATTGAAGGGGAAGGATTCAGGTATCCAAAAAAAATTATCTCCATGAATTTCTGTAAGTCCTTTAGAAATGGCAGCGAAATCAAAAATTAAAACGCCAAAAAAATATTGAAAGAATTTTTTTTTTTTGA
Organism: Rhogogaster chlorosoma; assembly: GCA_944452935.1. Taxonomy (NCBI): domain Eukaryota; kingdom Metazoa; phylum Arthropoda; class Insecta; order Hymenoptera; family Tenthredinidae; genus Rhogogaster; species Rhogogaster chlorosoma. The sequence continues at coordinate 30,704,354 of OX101797.1, forward strand.
AAATATGATTTTTTGTATAAAAGTGCATTCTTTTACGAACAAAACGATCCCAGGATCTTTCCGCTCCGATGAACACTTTCGGAGATATGAATTTTCAAACAAAGTGGTGCACAAAAATTCACATGCCTCTAACTCCGCCATTTTTGAGAATTTTTCAAAATCCTCCAAATTGTACTTTTTTTTCCCATAGTACTACAGATGTATTGAATGGCGCAAAAATCCGTGACTTGACGGTTTTTTTTTGAGTGAAGTGACGTGGATCCGCTCATATATATACATTTACATACATTGATGTTATCGAGACATCGTTCAGACGTTGTTAAATAATATTTTCGTCAAAGTATAGGTTTATCAATTTATTGCGTGAGCTGATTGCACAAACAACACTATATCCATATAAACAATACTTATATAACGTATCATTTCGCGAAGAATTTTATTCGCCTCAATGTCCAAGCATTGGTACATACGTGGTGTCCCGTAATTCGTGTGACGCGCATTTTCTAGGCTCAATCTTGGTCAGAAATGGGGTCGAAATTTCCTTCGAAAATTTTTACTAAAATGCTGAGATTTTTTGTCATAATTAATTGGATAACATTGCGCCTTATTAGCTATTATTCAATTAATTATAACATGAAATCTAGCCGTACGGGAATAAGACGATTCGTCTGATATACCTACTCATATACTTTACACCTACACGTCATGAACATACTATTTCATACATAGGACTTGTTCTTACTGCTGCTGTTGTTATACGCTGAAATGATTCATAACTAAACGGTATATATATATATATATATGCTAAGAATAAATGACACAGAATAAAAGACAGAGAAAGGACTAGGAAATATAGAGAAAGAGATCATAATTCAGTACGTATTGTGATTTGTGGGAGATTTTTATTTTTCTTTCTTTCCTTTTTTTTTTATCTTGTCATAGAACAACCGTATTTACTTACGGATGTAGTCATGTACAGTTATGGTCGTAATATTATCTCGTTATACGAATTCAAGTTATCCAGCGACAGGGAAAAACCCAGAAAACCTGGAATTCTCAGAGAATATTGTTCCACGGGGAATTCTTATGAAATTCTCAGATAATTTAAAAAATATTTCCTCAAAATTTCCAATTTTTTCACTCGGATATACAAATTGGAAAGAAATACTTGGATACTCGAGGATTTCAAACTAGAACCTTTTCGCTTTCTATCATTTCTCGTTTTATATCTCTGTGCAATATATTATGCCGATAGTGTTCCAATCATCAAAACCGAATAGTCGGGTATGTATGAAAGCCAGTCAATAACGAAAATGAAAATATTCAGACCTTCTATTCGCGACTGCAAAAGATCAGGCTTCATTCTGAAAAAATGACGTATAATTTCCTGGCTGTGGGAATTTAGTCGAAGGGGCAAAGTGTAAAACTGTAAAATCTACACGCGTTTAGACGTCATTTTTCTTTTTCCGTATTTCATAGAAATCTTAGTAAGAAGATAAAAAAAAAAAAACTTTCGTCAATATCTTCTAAACATCAGTGGGATTCGTCATCCCAGATGTTGTTACAATTTTTTTTTTGTTTACAATTTCTGATATCAGTAGATTAGTTTATTTATAGTTTCTTTTTCTTTTTTTTTTTCAAATAAATATTGACTTGTTGCTAGTTGGAAACATTCGATAAGATTATAAGATAAGTGACCGCGATTCACGCGATGTAATTATAATTATGCAATAATAATCGTTCTCTTATAATATTATCATTTCTCTCGCTCTACCCATTGGAAGTTTTTTTTTTTTTTTTGTTAAACCGTGTGTTAAACCAAGCTCAAGTTATTGTCTCAGGTTCAACTTTAACCGGGTTTCCCTTCACTCATCACTCCTTTTTAACGAGAATCTTAGCAGCAGTAAATGCTCGACGTATAACACAGGTATATAATTTCTTTGTACCGATTTTCCCGATTTTATATAGTAAAAAAAAAAGAAATGAGAAAAAAAAATGTCATTATGTACTGCCGACAGAAATTCATTCGTGATTCTTTTTTTTCTTCTATTCCCTTTTGAACCTATGTATACAGTTCAGATCGTATAAACTGAGATTTTCTTTTCCTTTTAGATTAAAAACGTGTGATACGATATTTTCCGAAGCGAGTGTAAATTCTTGGCTCGAAAATATGTACATACCAGAATTTATCCTTACCTCATACTTACTTCCTTGAAGTATGTATGTATTTTACCATGTATATGACTGAACAACTGAGAAACTAACTAACTAACGAACGAACGAACGAATGCACGCAACACTGCAACAGCAGCAGCAGCTAGAATTTATGTACGAATACGTGAACACGCCGCTGACTAGACCGGAAGTTCGAAATTCCAAACCCGTACGTACACGTTCAAGACCGTAAAGTGTTTCCGAACCTTAGCTCTGTCACCCTGCAGCACAGCAAGGAGGTTTTACATTAGCTACCCGATCCCTTCCTTTGTCCTTGTATTTTTCAAAAGGTCAACTTTGTATCTGTATCGATCGCGTTTTATCTGATTCTGAAAATTATTGTTTTAGGTTTAATTGCCCAGAATATTGTTATTTTTTTATATCAATTTTTATTCTTCTACTATTTACTTACAACTTGCAAAAAACGCGGAGTCGAAAACTTTCACGCGAGTTTATTTATAATTTATCGATTTTATACAGCCGATGAAAATTGTCACTTCTTCGATCGATGATAGAATCTATTGTTGCAATTCTTTACTATCTGTAGTACATACTCCTCTACTGCTATTGTACTTAGACAGTGCTTAGATCTTCTTTTTTTTTTCTTTCTTTCTTTTTTCTTCCTTCATCACGGTATTTCAACAACTGTGTCAAGAAAATCGATCCGTTATAACCCGAGGCGGTTTTACAACGTAGAGAACTTCTGCCACGGCAGATAAAACCTATGCAAGTCTAATCCTGTCCGCGTGCCAGGACGGTGGTGATTCTCAACGTAAATATATTTTCGACGAAAACAAAGGCGAACGATTCATTCACCTATATTATACCTATATATTCAGGTTTCATCCTTCTTCTTTTTTTTTTCTTTCTTTTTTTATTAATTTTAAACTTTTATACTCTCGTATACGATCGGCTCGTCTATATCGTATACGACGAAGAATTGACGGAGAAGGAAAGAAGAAGTTGCGGTATGAAATTGGTCTTTTTTTTTCTCTCTTTCATTTTCATTTTTTTTTTTTTGTTTTTATCCTCGATTTTATTTTTCTTCGTAATATCACGACACTGGTTCGATCTCTATACATGTATACATGTATTGTGTATATGAGATACGTGAGACTGTGTACATAGATTATAGATATAGATAAATATAATAATGTTGGCCGCGAAGAAGATCCGTGGGGATAAAATAGGGGGGAAAGGGGGAGGCTCGAAGGAAGGCCGTTGTCTCGATGTTTTCTCGAGTATAAAGCAGGTAGGTAGCAACCTGTCTGGTCGAGTGACTCAGAGAACCTTCCGAGTGAAATGAACTCGAGTCGCGCGAGTCTGGGAGACTTAATTCCTAACAACTCTTTAACAACTCTTGGAACGCCTTACGTCCTCATGTCGTCGCCGACGACTACTGACTTCTTGTAAAAGCTACTTTTAGATATATATACAGATATTATATATATATATATGTATAGAATCTAGATATATATATTTTTTTTTGCCTCTTTGTTCTTGGTAACGTGTCTATTATCACAAATAATTGAGAACGCGTACGAAAGTAGTGAAAAGATTTTTTCTTTTTTTTTTTCATCCTAATTTCCGCTTTTACTTATTATTATTATTATTATTATTATTATTATCATTTGTTTTCTCCACTTGAGATTTATTCTTATTTTTCAGAGTTTTCTGAGAGCTGAAAAAAAAAAAAAAAAAGTTACGTAGTTGGGTCTTGAAGAGAATTTTTATATTGCAAAAGTTTAATTACATAGGCGTAATTGTATTGAAAAAAAAAAAAATTGTTTCAACGTACATACGTGTGTGTAACTTTAAGTATAATGACGTCAAACGGAAATTATTTCCTTCGTACATAGGTACATATACGTATAATATATATATATGTGTGTATATTATTACACCAGAAATTATTCTACGAAATTGCTTTAAACTTGGAGTACATTTCCGGTAAATCATCGGATTCAGTGATTTACGAGAATTTTCTTAAGGAAAAACAAATAAGCCGCCGAGAAATATAATTGGAAGAAAAATACACAAAATATTTGTATAAAAATGAAGTACTTTTGCTTCTTTAGTTGCCACTTACGTGGGTATATAGCGCAAGCGATTATGGTTTCTTTTCAATTAAATCACTCTTTACTCTTGATCGAATGATTTAAGTTTAACATTTTTTTTTTAGTCTTGTCGTATAGGTAGTCATGCAGTATTTTTTGTTTGTTTTTCATTTATTTAGTTTTTTCTCTTGTCTTTTCACAGTTTTTTTGTCTTATTTTTTTTTTTTCTATTCACCGAACCATGAATAAATACATCGTCGAATATTATTTAAATCCGGAATTAAAAGTTCAGAAGCAATCAGCAGACAGGTAAATTGGATCTGCAAATTCGTCAGCCATTTTTCTTTCCGTTTTTTTTTTAGTTTTTTTTTTTTTTAATATTTTTTAATCTCATTTATTATAATCACCTTGAATTAATCCGTCGGGTAGTCGTTGCCTCGCCCCGGTCTAATACGGAGCTTATAACTTCGTAATGTTGTGCAATTTTTTTAGAAATTAAATTCTCCCATTGAATTACTAGACTCAATTATTGAATTGAAACGGAAAATCGAAAAAACGTAATTATCTACAAACATATTCTTCATTCATTTAGAATCGATCCGTGGAAAAAATAAAAGAAGAAATAAGTGCATAGAAATGTTAACTTGAAAAATTACAAGATAGCTAGAGAATCAGTTTTCGTGTCTCACAGGTCGTTGAACTCACCAATTTTTGATTTAAAGGTACTACCTATAAGAGAAGACTGATGTTCACTTACTAGAACGTAACAATAAACGCAGAAAAACTAGATATCTCCTACTGACAACCGGCTAATGAAATACAATATTAGGTTCTTTTTTTTCTCAACTGTCATCGGTGGCATTACTTAGGTACTACGTGGCGGTAAAGGAAAAAATCTGTGCAAACACCAGTGGAGATGAATGAACTTTATATACACACACAGACACATACGCTATAGGTATACTTGTATGATAACTCGGTAGCGAGGTCAGTTTTTATCATTATTAAGTAATATGACCGAAAGAGAAAATACTAGCGTTCGCGGTTTGTCGGATAGGAAAATATTGTTTCATTTATTTATTTATTTTTAACTTCTATATAAGATTTTTGATTTTTCGAAAATCTCTTCCAAATATTTATCACCAATGAATGAAATATCGATGAACGTTATTAATAAGCTTTGCATTCTAATTCTCGCTTTCTGTAAACAGGTGATAATCGTTTTCACACGCGACAAATGACTACATATTTTGAAATAAATATTCGTTTTCATTTCTCAACATTCTTCTCATTCACGCGTCTGGTTATTTTTTTTTTTTTTTTGATTGATTCGTAGAAACTTGCGAAGTTTCTTTCAGAGTTTTGTAGCTTCAGGTTAAAAGGATGGAAGAAAAGTTTTTTCTTTCTGTGAAAATTAAACATCGCTTTGAATAAACTTCTCTACCTACGAGGTTTTTGTTATTTTCGGTGTTTGGTCAGTCTGTATAACTTGAAATTTTGTTAGAAACACAATCATTCTATTCTAACGTTCTAGTTGTTTCTCCCTCCCTTTTCTTTCTTTCCTTCTCAATTTTTCAAATACTTGAACGCTTCTAGCATCGAGAGTCAAAAAGTCGAAGTTATAATTCGGCAATGAGGATTTCGCGTGAAATGAATTTCAAAAATAAAACACTCACGTCTCGACAAACTGGTATTCGCTTTGAACCTTCCGGTACTGATGCAGCTGCAGCAACAGGCACCAAAAACAAAACCAGCAGGTAGACGTCAGATCCAATATGGACGATATTGCATGGGGCTATACGGTGAAATTTGTCCTTATAATACAATCTAAGATCAAAATTGACTCGATTAACTTATCGATTTCTTCTTCTCTTCTGAACGCAAAAAGAAAAAAAAAGAAAACTAAGAGGTTCATAATCGATAAAATTAAATTTATCATTCCATGCGTTATTCAAATTTAATCATCTTCCTTAATCTCAATGAGTAAGTTCAGACTTATTTTTAACCAATTTTAATATTTTACTTATCTATGTATTCAATTTAAATTAACAAAAATCACTGTTATATGAATTTAATTCAATTACATATAACAACTCTTCAAGTGAATAATGAAAATAATAAATAATGTGTAATTGGGGTTAATTAATCAAAATTTAATCGATTCGGAAGAGCTATCATCGACAGTGTGTATATTTTCTTCGACGTTGTTAGAAGAAGAAAAAATCGCGAATCCGCAAGTATCATCACCTAAGTTGGAAAATATTTATCTTTATCATATGCTCGTATGCATAGATATCAACCCTGTTGTATATATGTACATATGTATGTATGATCTATATATCTATATATCTATGTATCTATGACTTCGCTCGCCTTCGGTCGTCATGGAATTGATTACATTCTATCGTAAATATTTACATTATTATGCAAGCGTATGGAACGAAGAGGCAGACGAAAATAGATCGCGATGATCATGCTTTTAGTATACCGAAATATTCGTCTATTCTATTAAGTTTCTATGTATTCTGTACCCGATTATGCATATATGTATGGAGACACGTGTGGACATATGTATTTTATTATTGAGAAAATATAATCGTGAGTTAGAAATGATAATCTCTTCCGAAAGTTTCAAAAACTTTTACTAATTTATACAAATTATTACAAGACCCTGATGGATTAACCATTTTTTATTCTAATATACTATTTTTTCTCTCAATCTATATATATAGGTATTATATTATTGTTCTTATCGATAAAACATACCTAAGAGTTTTTCTTTTTATATATACTAAATTTAACGGGTCTGGATTGAGGTTACGAATTTTTCAAGTTCGGAAGGGTAAAAATTCCGAATTCGAAAACCCAAAAATCCGAAAATTTCGGTTTATTTTCACGGCTTGAAGTAACAAATAGTTCATTTTAATCGACACCCTTTTTATGGAAACTGATTTTATCCACTTCAATCGATAACTTCGATGTCATAAATAATTGACAGGATTTTAAAACTTTTTTCCACGAAAAGTACATCCCAAGACGATTAATTTAACCACTTATTGGTTTCGATACGATCAATACAGCCCGAGTTATTAAACACTTAATTAATACACGAATTCCAATTTTTGTAGATTCGGCCGTTCGGATCTTTAAAGCTTTCGGAATTTTTATCCTTCGGTATTCTTCGTTTCAAAGTCTTTTAAATCCGCTTTGTAGATTTTCGGGAAAATATCCTTCCTAAAAACTGTGAATTTTTAATATTCAAATTCGAAATTCTTACCGTCCAGGACTTTGAAAATTCGGAACTTCAACTCGGTCCCAATTCATCGAAAGACGAAAGAATATTTTACGTTTTTTCTTTCATCAATTGTTAAACGGTGAAAAATTTCGATCTCGTAAAAAAGCTTGTCCTTCGCAGTCTTCTTTTCCTTTTTTCTACGAACTGTATAAGTTTAAACTACGTACGCAATGCGGAAACAAATGTATAATGTCATCTTGTCACGTACCGTGACGTAGCACACACATGTGTGTTATGTGTACTTACCCAAATAGGTAGACAATTTTATGGTATTCTAATATCACATCGTGTACCTAGCAGAACGGCAAAAAGTACGGCCAATAATAAGATACAAGAAAATACGTAATGTAGGTCGGTATATAGGTATACGAACAAATACATATGTATACATCGTGTGTCTATATGGTCCAGCCGAACGTGAGAAGAACTCGGAAGTAGAAAACATGTCCTGAGTCCTCTGAACCTTAGGGGATCGAAGAAAATTCGATGCGGGTTCAAACCTCTCCTGAATCTTGATCCCGTCGACAATAATTCTCACCCTTATTTTCTACCTCCCGGCTCTCTTATTCTGGACCTTCTGAAGCGGTACCTTCTTATACGTATTATACTTGTACTATAGCCAGCACATATAAAGCCGAGATCGAGGCAAGGTGAACACCTTAGTTAAAAATTGACACTATTATTTTAATTTTTCAATCAAGTTACCGGACTTTTTCATTATCTTTATTACTAAATCGTGAGTATTGAAAAAATATCGAATATTTTAAGATTATTTAATTGTGGGGCGGGGGGGGATTGAATTTATTTCTTGCCCGGTTTAGAGGTCGATAAAACTTTGGGTCGTTGACTAATCTTGTAGACAGAATTGTCCCACTTAAGTCGTATAGACGGGCGTTATTGTCATTTTCGACAATATAATATACGTGGGGGTATATACGTATATCGAGACGTATATTATATATTGCAATTTAACTTCAACTTTAACGATAGTTCAAGCTGAATAATAAAAGCTCTGCGTTCAGATTCTTATCTGTCCGAGGCATCGGGTCAACCGCAAACGAAAGACTCGTGATGGAATTTATCTACATAATGTAAAACCCTTATTATATGCATCGATATCTATAGACGCATATGAATGCATTAGTGTCAACCTCGAAAAGCATTTATATATTGAAAATTTAAATGAAGTAAAGAAGAATTGCTCTTGGATCAAATCATCCTAATCGAATCAGAAATCTAAATAAAAATAAAAATAAAACTAAGTGTATTGAATATCCTTTTTCTTCTTCTTTCCTTCGTTTCTTTCGCGACGTCAAGACGGCGGCATATTTCGTTTCAAGAGTCCCCCGAAGATATCGATTCTTGTATAGCGAAGGCTGTGGAAACTCTCTGCAGCTAGTAGGTATAAGATTTTAGTTTGTTACGCTAAGAATATTATTTAGATTACCCTCGCCTCCATACCAACATTTATTATCAACAAAACATCGAAGAGAAATCTCAAAATTCTTACGAATTAGATTCGGGAAACTGTAACACGTCTTTTTTTTTTTTTTACTGAAAAGAATTTCTCACGTTTTTTCTTTTTCTTACGAAATAAGAGTTGAATCAAAATATGTATAAAAAAAATGTAATAATTAACTTAATCCTAATTAATTAACTTATCGTTAGCCAATTCAACAACACGCAATAAGACGGTAAAAAATCTTATAATCTGTTACGCTAACGTAAATTTAATTTATATCGACTCTGTATAACGACTCGGTCATGGTTTGCATGGTGGATCGCTTGCCAATCGAAAGGATCATGTGACAGTTGCCATGCGCGAATGCAGTACGTCTGTACTATGCCTATACGTATTTCCTTCGTACATATAACGTGAAAAATTCCGTATACTGGTCGGGCGGAATATGTATCCAGATTTAAAGTCGCTTTCTGTCGCGTAGCGACCAGCGTAGCGTGGCCCGGCTCGTTGATGTACGTATAGAATGCACCTTATAGCGAAGACAAGTAGGGACGCGAAACCATATTATTCTCATATGCCTAGACAGACAGACGTGTCTTACACGGCAATATAATATGCAGGGAAGCGCGATGCATGCAACGTCCGATGAATATAGTTGCAGTTCGAAGTTATCGAGGCCAATGTCTCGCTCTCGAGAACTTGGCAGATCAGTTCGAGGCCCTACTCCTCCTACTCCTATTCCTACTCCACTTTTTCCTACTCCTACTCTTCTTCCATCACCTCTTCGTTCACTTGGCAGAGTTTAAACACCGCTAACGATGTTCGTCCACTTAAGTTTTACTCAGCGTATAATATACATAAAACCAACTTTGTTTATACCCCAAATTCGCACAATTTTATTCAGTCTAATATTAAGATATAGCTATACACTTTTATATCCAAGCCTTAGAAATATCGAAGGCGAAGTAATATACGCAAATAAAAGATTTCTATAGAAGTCTACTTGTTTGTTTGTTTGTTTTTTTTTCTTTCTTTTTTTTTTTCATCTAAAAACTTCCCGCGAAATTCTTCTCCCATGGAAACTATGCAACGAGCGATAACATCATGAGCGAGATAGAGAAAAACAGAATGAAACTCGCTGACCGATGCTTTATTAACTGGACACCTGCGCGCTGACGTATAAAAACACTGTCAGTTGTTGGTTCTTCCATCGTTTCCTCCTTGATATTTCATTCTTCTTTTTGGCTATATAGGTATACGTATGACTTGAAGGCTTAAACGGTTATATATCACCGTGGGCCATGAGAACCATGAACGAAACCCACGTGCTGTAGCATGTATAAGAGAAAAAAGGGGTAGAAAAGAAAAGAAAACTATAAAGAAATATAAAATATTTGTACATTTTTCTAGTCCTTTTTTTTTTATACACACTATTATTACTAGACTGAACTTTGATATCTTTTGAAATTTATCACCAATTTCGATTTCCTCAACGAGTGAAATTATCCAAAAATAATAATATTCTTGTCGAGAATTTAACCGCTAACCGAAAATCGATAGAAAACGACTATACGAGGTCACATTGACGCGTCTGTAACCGTGTGAAAAACCTTTTGAAAGCATCAGACCTCAAAAACCAAAGAATAAACCGTATTCAGTTATAGCGCTATACGTTATACAGGGTGGTGAATTCCAGCTGACAAAGAAGCTTTGGAACAAAAGAGAAAGATGAAAGAAAATACAAAAAATTGAAAAAAAAAAAAACACTTTAATTTCAAAAAGAATCAAAAAAATAAATAAATAATAAAATTTGACTGTAATGTCAAAATTTTGTATAACTACCCAGTATATTTGGCATATGTAGGCGTATATTTATAGTTTAAACGTTGGGTGTTGGAACTCAGCGAGTTTCAGAGCTGCGATCGATAGCGTTGCGGGTTAAGGGGTTAGAAGAGGTCTGAGCACGAGTCGGTGGCACGTGGAACGCTGGCTTCTTGGTGTTCTGTTATTCCGGTTACCTACTCTCTTAGTTTTAGTTTCGCGTGTTTCTTTCTGGAAGTCGATTTGAGACGGGGTAGTTCCTGGAGTTTTTTTTATTTTATTTTTTTTGTTTTTATGTACTTCTTGTAAACGAACATCGAACACGATGCAGGGAAAGAATTCGTCTCTAGTAATTGAACAGCTTTCTCACTGACTTATCGTCTGCATTAACGACAAAAGGCGACACAGTCGTCGTTAACGTACCACCTGTTGTCTCACGATTAGATACATCTACTTACTCCGTTGTCGTTCACAGTTATGAGTTATTTTTTACTCCATTCCTCGTTTCGTACTATTTTACACGACTAAGTTTTTCAAAGTAAATTCTCCCATTTTTTTTTTTTTTTTTTTTTTTCTCCAACAAAAATATCGACGAAATAATTCTAATTCTCAAATTGTAAACCGTGAGAATTTGGTCAAGTTTAACTATTTCAAGAATTCCAATTCGCACCTTTTATTTTGTTTTCGTATAAATTTGTCGGGAAAAGCTCGAAATTCAGTCTTATAAAAAAACGGGTAAAATCAGACCAATGGAAAAAAATAACTCGGATGAATAATAAATCAGGAATTTATCAAGAAACAATCGTTCTAGATTCTCCTCGTCTTGATTCTCGCCCACAAAATTGCATTTGGGTCTATTTCTAGCAATTCCTGGCGCAGGTCCAGGTCTCATTTTGACCGAGATACGCGTTACGATATCTTGAAAATTTCTTCTTTTTATTTTCATTTTAATTTCAATAAATCGCGACTTTGCTTTCAGATTTTTAAATCATTTCCTTTATTAGTTTGATCATTATATTTCATTACGTATAACAATGAGAATGTCCATCTCGAATACGGCTAAGAAATTGCAGCGATGAAAAACGCGCGTGAATACTTCTTCTACGTATATAGAAATTAATCAACCAGTTTATTAAAACAAAGGAACGACTTATTATTACTGCGACGATTCGGCTGCTTCTTTGCCCTCAATTCATAGCTTAATTACAATTAGTTAGCTACTCGATTTAGTCGTCCCCAAGCGGTGACGCATAGGATGCAGATAAGACACAAGTGATGCATCACGGATTTGATATTCACGCTCTATCTGTTCGCAGTGACCGGCTGACTTGTAAGTTGTAATATTGTCACGTTTAATCAGATGCGATTGGTCCCATGAATTTTATAAAACGATTAAAATTTACTGGACACATTTTACCTCGTATATGTACGTTACGACGATCGGTAAATAAATAATCCGCCTCAAGTTTCTTCCCCATCTGTTTAATAACCGATATCGATTCTGCGACAATTTTAACTTATATATAAGCTGGCTATAGGGTATTCTTTAATAATCTTTGACTCGAGGCAATCCGATATTTTATCCATCTTCCGTTTGGAGTATGTATCGGAAAAATTTTACATCAACTGACCGACGGGGGTGATTATAAAGCTGATGGAACGTGGAGAACTGTGGGCTGATATACAGTAACATGCTGTTAACGATGCAGCTGCCCGCAGCTGTGGGACAAAAAGAAAACGAAAGTACATATCGAGTTATTATTTATATTGAACTTAAGGGATTTTCTGCATTTCGGAAATTTTCGCGAATTGAATTTGGATTTGAATTATGGGTAGCGTTAGTAATTGCGAGGAATTATTACTTCGAGGTTTTTGAAGGAATCGTTGAACTTTACCTATGGAAGAAGAAAAAAAATGTTGTTCTAGGTCTTTGCCGAAGTAGGTATCTATCAAGAAACTATAGTTTACAGTATTAACTGTAATTTATTAGATTTGAACATGTGACCACGAAACCTCACAGGGAATTAACGTTTTTAATGGCTTCTGTGTGCTTTCTTGCGTTAGTAATACATACAGACATACGAAAAAGCGTGGGTAGGGTATAGTATACGTACAGACATTACCGATTCAAGGCCCAAGTCAAGAAAAATCATTATGGGGTATCGGTGCATGCGAATATAAACCGAAACAGGTACATACATATACACCAAGAATCAGATGTCCAGTCAGAAGTTACTCCGGATATAGGCGGAACACCAAATCCATTTAGTTTCTTGTCGATATACCTTTTTCGTTAATATACCGCCCATAATATGTCGAAAACGAATTACCTACGTCTGGAAAGATTAGGTTCTATAGGTCGCGAAATAATCTCATAAAAAGCAAAAGTCACATTACATTATACTTTTACGACTATAAGGCAATAGAATCCTTACCAATGATATAAAAATCGTTCTTTTGCTTTATATATTTTACATCTTACTGAACAAGGAAAACAAATAATTTGCATTCATTTATTATCAGAGAATATTTCAGCAGCTCAATCAACAGTCGGAAATATTAGATCAAGTGTAGTATAGGTGTTGTTGCTTTCCACTCGGCTTTTCACTATCGTTTCCATTTTTTTATTTGTTTTTTTCGCATTTGAATAATTTCTTCAGATTTCATTTTTTTTCTTTTCTTTTTTATTACGAAAACTCAAACGACCTTATAATAAGCGAATAATGAATGTATGGTAATTTTATGATGATTGGTTAATTACGTGGAAATTATTTTGCGATCAACGATCATCAAATTCACTACGGACCTATACTTTCGATCTCGTCACCCACGCATACTTCTCATAAATTTGTAAAACGTTATACCGGAAACTGCGAGCGTTTGTGATTCGATCGATTTTCTTTGTACCTTATATCTGTACTTATAGCTATATCTACCTACCCACCTACCTACTTATCATCGACATACTAATAAACGCGTAATATTTTGCGCGAAATTTAAGGAATCGTCTATTTATCGCGCAGAAAGTAGAGAATATACGGAAAAAAGTAACAATCAGTTATAATACAAATATACTAATGATAATGATTTTAAAAACGTTAATTTTGTACAGAAAGAAAATTCAATGATTATGATTTGGTAACCACGCGCGTGGCACGTTTCGATTAAACTTTCACTTAATTAATCATCAAATATATATATATACATTTCATTCACTTACTTTACTTATACGTAACACTAAACACTGATCCTTTTAGTTTAGATATGGAAAACTTTTATTAGATCTATTCATATATTCATCTATATACTTATCTACATATCTAACTGACTGTATATTTATATCTAAGAACTGGATAGGCTTCTTACACGATGATATTGAAGCATGTAAACTTGCGCTATTAAATATATACAGGGTGTCGAAAGAAATACTTTATTTCCTATCATTTTTTACATGCAAATTTAGATAGACCGTGAAAATACGTTTCGAATTTTTCTATTTGTTGAAAAAACAAAAAAATGGAAATACTGATTTAATTCAATTATTTCCGGTGGTTTAATCAATCGTTTGCAATTAATTTATGCGTGATCGAATAAAAATTATCTGAATCACGATTATTGATGAAATTGTTTCACTTTTTTTGTTGCAGGCAAAAACCTATACAACAACGAGCATGTGGCCATAAAAATGGTGAGTAAAAATCGAACTGTGAATAACAATAATAAAAATGTCTAAGCACGTAATTTCGATAAGTAAAAGATGTTATTCTCGTGTCAGAGCAATATGTTTAGGTTCAAATGCAATTCACTTGATGTTAACATTATCCAATAGTGATTATGAAACTAGGCCCTAATCACCGATTGAACTTTTTGTCGAAACAAACTACATAGCTAAAAACTCGTATCTCTAATCATATACGACTGTAATTCCACATGTGCAGCAAGTTCTCAGCTGAGAGACGAGTATATGAACGGACGGCTCTTGCTTATCATACAAGAACGTATCCACTGTTTAAAATTCTATGATTACCGTTCATTCAAAGTATTTAAATATATGTGTATACCCCAGTCTCTCAGTCTTTTGAATATAAGCTATTTGTATATCATTAATCAGCATCAAATGCTTGAAGAACTTAAATAATGAATTCGATTTGATTCAGTCCAATTATTATTGTTCCGCCAATGAATATCCATTAGGTATGACATATCCATAAATTATGTATATCTTTCCAAACCAATTACTACTACGATCTTTCATTGTATAGATGATCCGGAAGAATAAGGCAGCATAATTAATTAACTAAAAATCATTTAATTTTCGTTTTAGGAACCAATGAAGTCGAAGGCGCCGCAGCTTCACTTAGAATATAGGTTTTACAAATTATTAGGGACACATGGTGAGTTCCAAGTGAAAATTCCACTCATTATTTTTAAAATCAGGATATTATAGATGGGGTATTAAATGTAGCATATTTTAAAAGGGAATTAATCCACCAGAAAATACATTCTGGGAGTCGAGAATCTGCATTATAAATTTGAATTTTATGGAATAAAAATCAATATCCCGTAATTTTCTTGTATAATATTAATATAATATCTTGGTTTATCTGTTGTAAAGCTATTTTTCTGTTAACCAAACCATTGTATAGACAATCTTAAGAATGCACAATATTATTTCTTATATGAAGTATATTCGTTTGGGATATATATCTACATTGCAACGCTGTTTGTTTCATGTGTTTCGTCACACATTCACGACCACACGCCAAACCACAATATGGGTTCTGGGGTGAAACTACCTTCCTTTTGGTATAGTTCATAACACTCATATAGAGGGTGTCCCGGAAGTGTTCTACTTCGGGCCTTGTGGAAAGTACAACGCGCTTGTGATGGAACTGCTCGGCCCCAGCCTGGAAGACCTGTTTGACCTTTGTGGAAGAAGATTTTCCCTAAAGACCGTCCTTATCATTGCCACGCAGCTCGTAAGTATTGAAATGAACTTCTGTTCAGACCATACGCCCTTTAATAATAATCTATTCAGATCTACAAGGATTTCTACAAAAGAATCATGCAAAATTTTCTTCACAAACTTTTACATAATAATACATTTCACTATCGTATTGCGTAGAGAGTAAACATTATCGTGTTATTTAAACATAACAAGAGATAATTCTTTTCTTCTTTTTTCTTTTCCTTTCTTTGCCTCCTGAAATCAGTAGCTATGAATCGACCACAATCTCTGTAAACATTTGCTCGTAATCCAAACTCTGTGGTGGTTTTAAAATAAATTTCAATCGATAAACTTGAAATACCACAGGCTTCTTTATGAATTTTGTGAATTACTTAATAAAAAAAATCTTCTACTTTTTCTTTTCGCAGCTTCATAGGATAGAGTATGTCCATAGCAGGCACTTAATCTACCGTGATGTAAAACCTGAAAATTTCCTCATCGGTAGGAGTACGACCAAAAGAGAAAAGACAATTCATATTATAGATTTTGGACTAGCCAAAGAATACATAGACTTGGAGACGAACAAACACATACCTTATCGGGAACACAAGAGCCTGACGGGTACCGCACGTTACATGAGCATTAATACCCACCTTGGAAAAGGTAATCTTATGTTGTATTATTAATTATGAAATAAAATGACAATTTTTCAAAGCTTTCCAACTCAATTCTTTTATTGCTATCGTTGCATTGAGTTTGTTTTCATTATTGTTATCAGAACAGAGCAGAAGAGATGATCTGGAAGCGCTGGGACATATGTTCATGTATTTTCTACGAGGTAGTTTGCCGTGGCAGGGACTTAAAGCGGATACGTTAAAAGAACGTTACCAAAAAATTGGAGACACAAAGCGTGCAACGCCTATCGAAGCTTTGTGCGATGGTCACCCAGAGGAAATGGCCACTTACTTGCGCTACGTGAGAAGATTAGACTTTTTTGAAACACCAGACTACGAACACCTGAGGAAATTATTCCAGGATCTATTCGACAGGAGAGGATTTGTCAACGACGGTGAATTCGATTGGACGGGGAAGACCATGGTGGGTGTTAAATAATTCTAGACTTTTCCTACTCGTTATTATTATTCATTAGAAAATATATTACGAAGGAAAAGTGATGATACGTGATCATAACTCAAAGGTGAATAATAACACTTGAAAATCGCATGAAACTATCGCAGTTCTTTCACAATTTTGGTTCATAGTTTCTAAGTTCTAAATAGCTACCAAGTTACATCAGAGTACTAGATACTCGTCAATTTTGTTCATTCTGATTCTATTATTCTTTATTTTCCACAAATACATCGACGACCAATGCTCCATTTCACCAAGCTTCATTTTCTTTACTGTTAGGAAAAAGTGAAAATAAAATGTTTCAAAGCTTGTTCTCATCGCTAAATGAGCCTCATTTTCTTAGTTCGGTAATATATTTCCGAGATATTAACTCGCCCAGTATTGTCACTTTGTCTTTGTCACGTTTTATTCTCTTTGTGGCCAACTTGTGGATTACATAGATGTTCTTAGGACATTGTCCAAGCATGCTTAGCGTAAAACTAAACTACGATCGTTTAGTGCCTGTTATGTGCTCTAGCAAATAATCATGCTCAATAACAAACAAACATGGATACATGTCACAGTAGCCGGTACAAAACCTAAGAGAAAAAGGGTACGGCTCAAAATACATAGTTCATTCCGTTTTATTTGCGCTTGCTAAAGTCCCGGTCAACTCTATCTAGTGGGATTGTAATAAGCGTTAATATATGCTGCAGGCAAGAGTATCAAATGCCAAAGAAAACATTGGATCTGAATTGTTACCCTTTACTGCTGCCCGAAGGCGGTGTTACACAACTAGCTATATCAGCAATATACAGCTGTATCATTTAGTCAAGATGCGATGTTGGCAAGTTTTGATATTAATACGGAAACGTAAGCTCGTGATAAAAATAAAGTTTCAAGGCTTTAGCCAAATCTCAAAGTTACTTTGCATATGATTTGAATTTAGACTATTCATTTTTCAATTACATATTTGATCTTTTTTTTTTATCAAATTAGAGTTCGTTCTAAGATCACGTTTAAGAAGATTGAGATATTTCCAGTTTATCAAGTATTTGATGGAAATTTCTGACTCACAAAGAGTTTTGATTGTACAATAAATTGTTATGGGAATTGAGCAAGTGCGTTAAACGGAATGGTAGCGAGTACTATTTTTCTTTCACTAGCATGGCTAGATTTTCGGTCAATATTATTCAGTGACAGGTAAGTACATCCTCCCTTCACTTGCAGGTCGAGAAAAGACGAATTTAATGATTGAATTGATAACCAATCCTAGTTGACCAAAACTGATTTCTAAACTTTGCATGCTGCTCAATATATTATCTAGCCACCCAACTTTGCGCAACTCAGAGCTATACGGGACGCTGCTCCTTCTCATATTGGAAAAACCAAATCCGATAAGGTTGGTAACGTAGAGAGTCCTATTTACACGCAGTGGCTTTCAATTATTGACTCTGTGTTTCATCTCTACATATATTATTATACAATCTCAATCCTGCTCGATCTCTTTAAATCAGTTTCCCCACAGTTGTGTAAATGAATATATGTATAATATAACACAACGATCCGCAGGAAGAGGTAACTGAAAGTATTTTTACTTCATGGTTTCATTTACCTTATTTTTGCCATACCTGTGTATGCTGTGAACGTTTTACTTCAATTTACTTCGAGGCAAAACATCTTCAGAAAAATATTATTCAACTTGTTTAAAGAATAACAGCATTGAAATAATTCTTTTCAAATTCGTCGTATATCGCAGAAAAATTTCAAAGCCTGGCAATAATTAGTTTACAAGAGATTTGCGATTAGTTAACAAATTGGAACCACAGTTAGTCTACATATTCGATGTTTTGCGTCAAATAGAAAATATATTAAAAAAATAACAATATTGTTGCAAATGCTTTTATCACTTTTCTTCATATCGATACAATCTTTCGGTTGCACAATTCTTGTATCGCTGTGTAAGAAAGATAAAACAAAAAGAAAAAAACTTTCTGACCAAATTAATAATTATGTAACATACCGTTGTACCTAAGCCTATAAAAGAATTCCTCAAATGAATTTTGTAACTGCTTTGTAGGTCGAGTATTAGTACTTATTTATCTCTAAATATGAAGAAAGGCATGGAAAACAATTTAATCAATTCCATTCACAGAATATTTTACCACTCGTTATAATGGTCTAGGCAGTATTTTCACCTGTTTATAAAAAAGGAATATTATTTTAATCAAAAACTTGTTTAAATAACGGTGTTGCTCAAGTTTGCTGGGTGAAATTGAGTTGCGTGTTTGTTAACCGATGACTAAACATTTATTTAATCTCTACACATATTACATTTAATTTTATCTGATTCTCAATCAATGTTATATAGGTAAATTCACTTCTATGTCATGATCTTTTGGACTGAGTAGTAGTATAGACTGACGAAAAATGTTTACTTGGCGCACTGGTCACTTCTCCCCAGTACTCTGTGGAAATGAACAAGATTTGTAAACCATAAAGGAAGAAGAAGAAGAAGAAGAGTTTGATTGAAATATCCTGTTTTCTTTTTCATATCATTTATTACTGACATACTATAAGTGTGTCTACAACATTAGGTTTCAGAAAGAAAATTAGATGCAAGGAGGGCAAAGTTTATTACTCGGCTATGTGATCGAATTTGAATTCCACCTCAATAGTGATTCTATGTAAATTTATTCTGATATCCATGTTCATCCTTCAGTGCAGAATTTATTACTATTATATCGACATTTTCCTAATTCTCCTACAAAGTGAGAGGATATATTTGTAAACGAATCCGAGTCCCTTGGTAAAATCATTTCTAAGATTTAACAACCCGTTCCAAATAATTGTCACAGTCAATCAAGAAATGAACAGTTTTAATACAAAGCACTGGTCTAAAAATAGACTTATTTGAAAAATCATACTTGGATGTGATTAATATCTAAGAAGAGTTTCCGCCAATGTAATCCTGATATGTGTACCCAAGTTTCCGCACCTGTCCTCTATGATCAAGTATGTTTAACCATGCCCGCCAATATTCAGTATCTGCGATTGATATTTATTGTAGAATGATCTATTTCCATTGAACAAAGTTATTTTTACTATATCAATGAATCTATTTGATTTACAGTCCACACCAGTCGGATCATTGCAGACTGGACATGAAATTGTTGTCTCACCCAATCGAGATCGGCATCCCACCACAAATAAGGTAAATGAAATATTTTCACCACAACTACTCATATCCTCAACTTGTTTCAAGCCTGGTTATGCATAGCTTACAATTTCTTTATGTTCATCGAGTAATTGCATGGACAATCACCTTAATGGATATGTTTTTGACATTGTTATAAAATTAGGCTAAGACATTCTGATCTTGAAAGCTGTGTATGGTTTTTCATATGAATGTTAATGCCGTGACTAAAGCAGCGAGTTATGAACAAAATAACGTTGGAAATTTACGTTTATTTTACAAACGTTGGCAGGGTCTTCTCTCCTTTAAGTTGGATAGGTCTGGAAATGGCAAAGTCTTCGACTTCTTAAATGTCAATAGTCTGAAAGTTCCCTTCGACGTCTCACTCCTGACTTTTTATTCATTGAGTTATCGAATCTTGGTTTGAACTTGACACTTCTTATCGCATAGATAAAGTAGGTTATACAAATTATGTTTGTAAAATCAATTTCTGTCCATTGCAAAACGTGGATCTTATACAGGAATGCGATGATTTTGAGGAAGATGTCATTCTTATGATGGACGAGGTGCACGTCGAATTGCAGGGCAATTATGTAAGCCACAAGTGGTACAATACTCAATTTAATGTGTAATATTGCAAATTAGTTAATTAAAAGTATAGATTCCCTACCACACAGAGGTAGTATTTGTTCAAGTACTGTCATCTCACTTTTCTCACAGACATTTTGGTTTTCATTGAGAAGGAGTAAACGATATATCCCATTTACAGGCAACAGATTACTTTATGTTTATCCATACTCTTAATCTTGGAGTTCATAACTTATACGATTATTTTAATAATGAATCATGATATGTATTTTGGTTGATCATTCGTTCATAATTTGGCCTCGTATTTCAGTGGTTAGTAAAGATCTGATTAGTTTAATATTCAAATAAAGATTGTATAATCGAATACATGAACTAAAGTTTTGAAGTAACTTCAGAATTAGTATTATTCAGAACATTAGTTCGGAAAAATTATATGT
Organism: Rhogogaster chlorosoma; assembly: GCA_944452935.1. Lineage (NCBI taxonomy): Eukaryota > Metazoa > Arthropoda > Insecta > Hymenoptera > Tenthredinidae > Rhogogaster > Rhogogaster chlorosoma. The sequence continues at coordinate 30,725,482 of OX101797.1, forward strand.
ACTCTATTATGGTTTGTATTTATTTCTCATTCAGCTCTATTATCCGACGAAATAATGTCCTGTTCATCGAAATTGAGATACAGTTGCGTAAGACTTGATAATCTATGAATTTCATGTATTAGCCAATTTCGTTAGAATGTATGAAAGTATAAACATACACACTACACGTATTTACTCCACTCTGGCTTTGAGCACTCGTTAGAAAAATTAGTCGCAAGTTATCGCATCCCGTTCATTCATCATCTCTCATTTGTAGGCTGAATAAAAAATCATTATTGTGGCTTTAAAAATCCGGAAATTTCCATAGTAAAAATATTGTTAGCTGTATTTTAATTACGGTCTGCATGTAGGATTGTAAAATTGGAGAAGAATTCTATCAGCACAATACTAAAACGGCATAGTATTTCTGTTGAATTGAGATATGTGATATTATAAGGATATTGATATCCTGTAGGTGTTTCATGAGTAAACAATTCTTCCTTATACATTCATTGTATTCATCTCAATCAATTGGTCATAATCCAATCCACAACGATCTGTGCAATAGACCTCTGTCAGAACGCAAATCAAATATAATATCATTAGAAATTTATCTACCTCTGTTCTTTTTCTATCACTTGTCTTGTATTGTGTGATAGATAAATATATTGTTCAGATAATTTAGCCAATAAAATCACTACTTTCAAGACAGACTTCGATGTGAAGGAATTAGAAACAAAATTCCTCCAATTTAAATGAGTTAAACTGTGAATTATTAGAATGAACTTTTCTAGACGATGGCTAATATATAATTCTTCATATATTTGGCTAAATCACTTATAATATTCACGGTCAAAAGGTGTAAGCAATGTTTTCTAATTAACGTAAAAGTAATTCTCTAATTAGCGGAACTGTTTGGTGGCCCAACTCTTATTTGAAAATTAAAACCTTATAGTCGGAAGGCATGACACGATGTACAGCCTTGCGCAAAACAATAACTGCATAAGAATTGATTCGACTAACACTTTGCATTCGTTTGTCATGCTTGTTCCGTACAGGGTGTGACGGGTGTAGGGGTGGGTGGAGGGGGCGGTAAAGGGGTGGGAGCTGTGTGGCCCGATACAGTGAAGCAGTCGGGAGCCGGTGGCACTTTAACGCCTGCGGATATACGTGGCTCCGTCCAGGTGAGTTGGTTGTCTACTATCCTTGCAATAGTATACCGATATCCCACCCCTTACGATCCCAAAAAATATTCCTTTGTTTTGGACCCGTTCACACCTTCATCCAAGTCCTAGACTTCCGGAACCGCCGAACAATTTCCTATCCCTATCAAAAACAATCTCCTATCTACCCAGACGGATGGTTAGTGTGGAAAGTTGTAAAAAATTGGAGATAGTTAAATTTATTTTACTTTTGTGAGAACATGAATTTAACTGGTTGAGTTATTTTCAGTTTCATATTATGTTCGGTTATTACGGAGCAATTGCTACACGAAAAAACCTGTTTTTCTTTTATCTTTTTCTTAATTTGCAATATTATTTTCTACACAATTCGTACTACTGCTGGCCTGATGTGATCATCTTTTTTTTTGTATTCTTGTTTTTCAACTGTAGTCTAATCGGTTCTGCGCGGCGAATACTTACCCAATATTATAGAAAATCATTTAATTTGTGTGTTTCCAAACAATTCTGCAAGAGAAATCAACAGATTGCGGTCAGTTGTTATTATATAATATTTTTAACTTTTCTTTGCTGCAGCATGTTATATTCTACAATTTTCTTGTTCGTTTTCATGACATTGTTTCATTGCCTACAAACTAAATACTAATAAATAATCCTCTTTTCTTTTAATGTATCACCTTTTCGAGTATCATATGTACATAGATATATGCTTAAGAGTAGTCAAACCTCAATTTCATGTAGCTATTCATATTCTATTTTTACAGTAAATTAAATAGTTCAAGACAAGTTCAAGACCTCGAACATCAACAGTTTCAGTTTTGCTAGGGGGTTAATGTAAATATTCCATTAGATTTCAACTTTTAATTTATTCTACGGTATAACACGTATGCTGCAAAGTTCTAACGTTCAACCGAGGGAATAATCAAGTTAGAAGAATAATTTGGCGAACTTGCTTTTCGTTTTATTCTCTAAACTTTTGAATTCAAGTAAATTGAAAATTAATTCTTTTGGAAATAGTCAGTTTCATATCTAATCTGCTTAGCTATTTCAGTCATTCTCGTCATTATCTTCATATTAAAGGAAATATCCTACAGAAACTGTGAAGTTCTTTTACAGAAAAATATTTCAAATGTATTTTTTCTAATTAAATTACTTAGATTATTCTCCCTCGTAATTTCCAAAATGAGTATTCAGAGTTTCGAAGCAAACATTACAAGACTTAACAAATTGCATTTAATTACCTATTTCTAAATAAAATGATTTGTTTTCTTTGCCCAGGTTGTGTCTTCAACAAACGGGGAACTAGCGAATGATGATCCAACTGCTGGACATTCAAACACTCCAATTACAGCACCGCAAGAAGTCGAAATGGTGGATGAGACCAAGTTAGTACCGATTTTGTTTGAATCTTTAGAATTTAATTGATCTCTTAGAAAAAAAAATTAACCAGGCGTTCAGTTAGAATTTCTTTTTACTAGACATATAAATAAGAAATGTCTAATGCATCTGCAATTTTTATTTAATTATCAAATTGCATGAATCTCAATAGAATGTAATGCATGATGCCCTAGAAAAATATTAACATAAGTAGTACCTCCTATTTAGAGAGCAAATTGACTAACTTACAGTAATGTAGTTGTAAAATAATCAGTCTGTTATAACGTTTTAACTTTTCTATGTAGCAGTTTGTCTCTGAAAAAAAAAAATCTGTTCAGCTATTATACAAATACGTTGCTTGCCTGTTATAAGCAGACTGTGTCTTTCTCTTGTATACAAACAACTACCATTATATTGTTTTTTCAGCATGAAATCCTGTCTGCGTTTGAAAAGAAAGACTTGTCGTCAGTGTGGAAAAGCACTTTCCCTCAGAGTTTCACGTTTCCCAGTACCCAGTAAAAATCCGAAAGTAACCCGAGCCTCAGATCCTTGTGCAAAAGTTGATGAGTGATGAAACTACATAAATATAATTATATAAATATAATTTATTATTCTTTTTTTTTAACGTTTAAATTATTTCAATTTCATTTAAAATCTTATGAATACTGATTCATTCTTAATAACTTAATTCAGTGAAAATTCATAATATTCAAGTGATCGAACAAGATGCAGTTAATCTTGCCAAATCACATGAATCCCGAAGTTTGATAGAGATTCGTTATTCCGATGGGCGTTGTATCATGGATTTGTTAATTTGTTCACTAGTAAGTTACCGATTCCAAATTTCCTTGTATTCCTATTTTCCTATTCAATTTCCCTAGAGTCAAGCACATCGATGTTTGTCACTAATTTAAAATTAACGAAACAGTAGATTGTAGTCACTCTTCGGAAGGTCTTGGCTGTGTTAGGTTACACTTAGGTAACTGTTGCATGTCCGTGTCGACGAAATAAAACAGAGAGCTGCGATTCTAAGTCCTATTAGTGTTTGCTTAATTTCCAGATGCTGTTGCTTCTTCAAACGAAAGAAGAAGAAGAGTGCTCGACAGAAATGACTGTCTATGGCTGTTGGGCTTGGGGGGACTGTTCAGTGTGCAGGGGTTAGTGTTGGTGGAAACGGAGCAGGTGGGGGTCAGCGAGAAACTGTTACACTACTGCGGCCAGATTGGCGCTGCTCTGCATCTCGGGACTCCATACTTCACACAACTACAACCACTACGCCTACACCTACGCCACCTCCCTTGTAAAACTAAGCGATTATTACCATTATTATTATTATTATCATTATTATTATTAGAATTATTATTATTATTATTATTATTATTATTATTATTGTTGTTGTTGACTGATGTAGTCAAGACATCCACATCATTCGCCATTGTTTTTTTCAGAAATAGAAATCTTATTCTGAATTGGGAAGATTGGATCGGGAGACGTTATACTAATGCTTTTATAAAAAAATGAAATTCTTTTATTAAATCTCTTCATTTCAATCAAGAGCTGACATGGTAGCGAGCAGGGTTATAATATGTTGAATTCATACCACTCGGCGCTACCTCTGTCTGTGATCCTTTAATTTGTCATTTTTATCGTTATTAATAAATGACTTTCTATTCATAATTATTTTCCATTACACACGTTGATCCTTTTTCTATAAAAGTTCAAATTTCAGAGCTCTTGGAACGGAATATTTCTACATGTATAAAAAGCAAATGCTACTACTTACTTATAGTGATATCGCTTTTAAACACGCTGAAGCTTTTTAAACAATATGCAAATCTAGGTCGTTTACAGATCTATTTATTCGCATATCTATTCTGTTTTTTAGCCGCTTTAATTAATCACTCGTTGCTATGTTTATACACAAGAGAGAAGAAATGATTATGTAGTCTTGTCAGTAGTGATATGTTAGTATATCGATTCCCGAACAGTTTATAAACTTGTTGAAATTGAATGGATTTGAAGCATTTTATGCTAACCGCCAGCCTTAGTTTTTAATATTCCATATTTCAATATCATCGGCAAAATATGAATAATGAATTCACACAATCGAAACTTCATTATTGTAGTCAAATTTAACTTATTATCAAGAGTCTAATAGATGAAAAAGTGCTGGGTTTTATACAATAGGGAATAAAATGTCTAATTCAATTGCCAGTCAAATTTGTAGACCTCTGAATTGATAATACTTAATGTTAAGTGGGGGGAGTGGAAGGTCTAGCCGAAAAATTTCGATTCAGAGGTAATAAAGTTGATCAGTGTCGAATTTCGAGCTTGATTGCTTCAGCTATGCCAAAGAAATAGCAAGATGGTATGAGATGAATTCGAAAGTTTTTTTTGCCTAAACAAAAAAAAACACTTACCAGTTGGTGTAATGGCATAATATTTGCCGATAATTACGAATGGAGTTATACGAAGGTGTCTAGAATGTTTTGATACGTGAGACAAAGAATTGATTTGGGAGCTTGGTGGGGGTTCATAATGCGCTTGAAACGATTTCATCTTTCTTATATGATTAATATCCAGCACTTTTCCTCTATACTCTTAGGCAGAAAATGAAAAAGAAATTTTTTTTTTTATTTCGTCAATTTGTCGTCTCCTTTGAATGAAATGTAGAAATTAAATATGAAGAAAGTATTTTTCATCTTAATTAAAATTCTTAAAATATATTAGGAAACAATGAGCTTTACTGTATATTTAATTGTCTCAAGGTCCAATTAATCTATTCAGCTGACAAATGTGTTTTCACAGAATCATCATCATCGAAGGACTGACCACCATGATATCTGGTTTTAACGTGTTCAGATACTTAACTCTCCTGACTGTTGATATGTGGCAGATTAACAATTATAAGTAATACTTAGCTTCGATCGTGAAGCTAGCCATAAATGCATATGTGTAGAGTCTGCTGTGAACTTAGATTAAAATTTTCACTTCTGGCTAATAGCGATTATAAATTTGAAAAGTCTTTAAACTGCCGATTTTTGGGTAACTTGCCTTATATCGAGTTTTTTTTTTGTTGTTTTTTCCAGAAATTACAGATATTTTAAATGCTTAAAGTGCAAACGTCATTTAGCATATGTAACTCACAACTATTTAAAATAATAAAATATTTCAAATGAAATAAATCTGTTGATAATGCTAAAAATTATAAAGGTCTTCTTGGTCTTTGGTAATATTTCATTTATTCAACTACACCAATTTGGGCTTTTTCATTATCAGTCGAATGATTTCAATATCAAGCTTTTTATTTATACATTGGAAATAATTTAGTTTGAAAATAGAAAATTTCACTACTTGCCACACGATTTTTATGAAAAATAAAACACGTATTTATCCCAAATTAAATTCTGATGAAAGAGGCTCACGCATACGTAACAAACTATAGAACATTGAGTTACTTTTCGATATCTAGAACACGTCAATTTCACTTTTTCTGTATATCAATGAAGTGAAGCGTTATTCAGAGAAATAAAACCCGAAATCATTGGTACGATACATCGTCATTTAGCTAAAGTTAGTCGAGTCATGTGAAGAAGTAAAAAAACAAGATTATTATACTTAGAAATAAAATTAAATAACCGAGTGACCAAATTTTATATTTATAAATTGTCTCTTTATGTAAATTTAAAAAAAAAAATTGATTGGATGAGGTCAAAATGCTTTGTCAATGGTTAATATTGATTAGTCGAAAAATTAATATTGATAGTGCTATCTTTATGCTCAATTTTTAACTAATACAATTTCGCCACATTTTGTGCCACAACAGTAAACTACTCATTCCATTATCAATAAGTTGACTAACGTTTGCTGTCAGTGAGTTAAGTGCCTGATCACTTTAATTCACACGATTAAACAATAATTCATATCCAGCACTTTACTAATGCAACATTTCCAATGTAGAAATGTAATACAGGAAAGCGTTTTCTTACAAAAAAAACAAAAAAAAATTTCAAAAACAAAAAAAAATGAAAAAAAATGAAAAAAAAATGAAAATTAAAAATATTTAAGTCACTCATTTAGTAATCATTTGTCGCTGTTATTCATCAAGAATAACCATTTACTTATGTCTTGATTATTAATGAAGAACTCCCGAGAAATGGCTGGCCGTTTTAGTCTATGTTACTAAGGTGACGAAAGTTCCATTGTATTCAATCTAGAGCGGTCTGGTTCTAATAGATCGGGCCAAGAATCAGAAATTCATTGATACTGAATCACCTACACCGCTACTCTTTTTACTTACTAACTGAAAACATTAGTTTTTATCTTTCATTTCCCATTAAAAAGGATTCGAAATTTGTATAAATATAATTCTATGAGAAATATGACTCTACACTTGTAATTAATTACTTATATTTATTGAAATGCTTCATCTGATACCGGTAAAATACGTGACTAGAAACATTGATAATAATCAAGAAAGATTTGGAAGAAATGAATATTTCATATACTCAGCAATGAATTTCTGATTTGGGTGAATATATGCAGTAATGACTGCTTTATAGTCCAAATGATAAATGTGAGGGACATTCTTTTTTACATGACCTAAAAAAATTAGGCCTTAAGTAAGTTTTGCGTATAAAAAAAAAATAAAGTGCTTGCAGCTGAATGATTGTGGCTGAAGCATTCTTCGGTTGTTAATTTTATGAAAAAAAAATAAAATTAGTCACCGCAGGATCTCTTTTTGCGTATAGAAAGCGATTAAATAAAAACAACGGGCGTTAGATAATTCGAAAGTTTCGTTTAAGTAAAGTTCATTCTGTAGATAAACGGTCCAGTAAATTTAATTATCCTAGCTTTGCGTGTAGATAACAACATATTTGGGTGTTACGCAAACTTATAATAATATGCCAAGTCACTGCAGGTCGGGAATGGTTGTGAATTCAATTTAGTATTTCTTTCTGTATTGTCTTAATATTGTTAAAACTTCATTGGAATTATATTTATAGTTTAGCAATTGATCCAAAAAAAAAATCATCTTATCATTTGTCTCAACTTGTATAGAAAAAAATTGCAAGCATTTCTTAAAAAAAAAAAATACTCTTCGTTAAAACGAACATTTCATTTCCAACTACAGTATTAATAAACAATTCAGACTTACGTAGTAATTCACATCGAGTTTTAGAATAACATTCAATCATTATATTCAAAATACATAATGAATATCAAAATGCGATCATGGAAGGTGTTTCACTCAAGTCGGTTTTTGCTTGCGATTTGTTTCTACAGAAGTACATTATAATTAACAAGAATTTGTAAGGATAAGGTCGAGATTTGAAATAATATAACACATGATATTTCCAGAGGTTCGATTTATTCGAAAAAAGCAACTAATGTTTTCTTTTCACAATTTATTTACTAAGATTCAGCATCTAATTTAAACGGAAAGAAGATTTCAAAAATTTACAGCAAGGTATTTAATTTTTCTACAACGTAGAAGATACCATCATTCAATTCTTTATGAATATTTAAATCGGATATGAAAGTTTTGTAAGTTTTTTCGATTACTTGACCTTGTCTAAACGAATGAATTACAGTAAACGATATGTTAGTTTTTGTATATTCCCGAGCGTTTCTCAATGCATAACACAGCAAGTAGTGATCACTGTTATAGGAAAATGGCAGCTCAGGTTGAATCATCACGTACATACATAAAACAAACAAGAAAAAAAAAATACAAATCATCAAAGTAAAAGGTGACATTACTATTAAAAACCACATCTCAAACCATTGCACTTGGTTAAACTAGAGTGCTGACAATATTTAAAGACGTTTGATCTTAACTGATAAGTTAACACATTATTGAATCACGTCAGCTATGAAAGAAGTGGAAAATAATTCTACAAGTTGACTGGTTCTGTGTGAATAATTATTCCTTTTTTTATTTAATGTGAGAAACAAATAAAGGAAGAAGAAGAAAAAGATAAATATATATCAGTGAAAATCAAAGGTCTCTAGATTATGTTGCTACTGTAATGTTTGTTATGCTAATAACAAAACAAGAGGAAACAAAAAAAAAAAAAGAAAAAAAGTTGTGAGAATGTGTACATTTTTTGACGAAAGTTGACACGCTGTAATAATTGTAATAAAATGTGCCGATAACGAGGGTCGCACGTGTGTTAATTGTAAATATTTAATGAAAGAAAAAGAAGAAAAAAAAAAAAATTATGAAAAAAATCATAAGGAAAATTGAAAACAAAGTGTATTAGCTTCAAGTTATAGTTATTGATTATTAACGAACTATTAGTTACTATTATTATTTTTATTATTAACTACTATCGCAATGAACAATTGAACATTACATGATACTACATAAAACTCATGAAAAGTGTACACTCTTTATAAGGCTAGATAAGCTATTCGGTGAAAAATAAAAGAAAAAAGAAAATTATGAAGTTATTTATATGAAAAGGGATTTGGTTAGACGCAAAGTAACTAAATTTGCGTCTTAAGATGCTTTTAAAGAGAATGTTAATGTCATGTTTTAATTTAATCTAATTGTCAATTCAATTTACTAGATTTTCGTGAATTTACTCCTTTTTGTTAAATCTTTTTTTTTATCTTTACTATTCATGAGTCTTCTGCATTCTTTACAAATTTATACTTTTGTATAAAGAATGACAAAGACATAAATACAATCATAAAATATTTATTACTTAGTTAATTATCATTACCAATTATTCATGAATATAAATCAAAATTAAGATCGTTTCTTAGACAGTAAAAGAAAAAAAAAGAAAAAAACATAATCTATCATTTACTTAGGAAGCGAAAAATGATGAACAGAAGGTGAGATCAAGCTTTTGAATTGGATTGGTTGTTATGTTAAATTTCAAATACATGTACAAACATTGTTTATCGATGCCCTTTAGATAATGGAGCACGACTGAACTGTGGACAGAGAGCAGTCGCGTTTGGTATATTCATTCATCTTGAAACTATTATATAATTATTAAAAATTTATGTATATAATAATTAAATTGTTTTAGTAATATTACCATGGATTATTATGATTACAACTAAGAGTATAATACAGAAATGAGTGATGATTACTAGAATAAATTTAGAACAAATTATTATTATTATTATTATGATTATTGTTATTATCATGAAATTTCTTATGATTGAAAAAAAAAAACATAAAATGTATAATTTCAAGGACTCTGAAAAGTAATTCGTAGTCAACAAATAAGTTAACAAAAGTCAATAGAGATCCTATAAAAAAATGTGGAGTAAATTAATGGGAATTTTTGTTAGTTTTCTCACACCGGTACTCAACAGTCTTTTTTTCTTTATACTCTTAGATTTACACTATACATGTAAGCTGTGATTGCTTTTAATTTTTAATTCGCATTAATTATTTAACGATTTATTATAATTATATATATATTATCTGAGCGAACGTTTTGATTTTAAAACAAAACTCAGCTTCACGAAAGCTTTTTTGTACATACATACATACACACATACAATCCATCTGCCACATACTAAATAGAATTGTAACGAATTAGAATATTGTATCTAATTTGTTCATAAATCGATCTCAGATTTTATCAATCAACTCTTCAAGAGATGCTTTTTTATCAAAACGTATGGCACAGGGTGTTCTTTTTTTTTTTTAATTATCATTAGATACTTTTTCGTTGATTGGTGCATAAGGAGCACGTTATTGAATTAATTCTAGTGTATAATGGAAAGAAAAAAAAAAAGAAAAAAAAAATGAACATTTCGAAGTGAATATTTTTTAGTGAAAATCTTCAGAATACATATTATTCCTTTCCAATTGAAAAACTATCAGAGAGTTTGACGCATTTTTTTAAATATAAAGCTATAGAGCTGCCGTAGAAAGAAAAATTACAGAATCAAATTATATTCTTAGTTTTTAATAATAAACGATGGCATTTATGGCATTATGACGCTTTTGCTCACCTCTGAAATTAACGTAATTTACTTTGTATTAAAAAAAAAGTCCAAACAATCGCCGGAACTGCGACTATACTACATGAGCATGTAGTTCAAATCTCGTAAGCGCCATGTCATTTTGAAAGAAACCTTAATTTTTGAACAAAATTTTAATTAAATAAATTTTTCAGTTTGGTGTTTCTTTTTTTTTTTTACGATATCGACTGTTCAGATCTAGAGTGAATTCTCCCTGCGAACCAAAATGATGAAAACTTGGAAGTCCGCTGTTGGCTTTTCCAAAAACAGAGTATGTAGTCCATCTTCTGTGCTTTCTTGCAATATTTGATGAAAATGATAAAATAGTGAAAATAGATCATTCCCGGTTCTTCAATTGCCAAAATTTTATCCATAGAATTAGAAGCGAGTTAGAAGCAAGAAATTATTTGAAATAGTTATTATTTCCGTCTTCTAGATCCGTCATGATATTCCATCGCACGGAATTTTATTTATTTGACGACGTTTCAATCATAACATGTCAAACGTGGATCTAACGAGGTCATATAAATCATACTAAATACGGAAGATATGAGTGCGTCTAGATCTCTCAGAAACTCCACTGGATCATCGATCGTCATTAAAAAAAAAAATAAAAAGTAAGAAAAATAATAAATAAGATATAAGAAATTTAAGGGATCATCTCAGTGCGACCGCCCGAAAAATCACTGATTTTTTTTTTCATGGTTAGGGTATCCTAATCGGTCTGGGTTTTTTTTAATAAATTAAAGCAGCGATGAAGAATACAAAATGATTTTTGTTGCAGTGATTTTTAAGTTTTTTATTATTGTTATTAATTATCAAAAATGTTGTGAAAAAAAAAACGGTGTCCGCTGCCGAGAGAAAAGTTTTCAAGCTATCGATTTCAAACTTCTACAGAACATTTTTCTTGTCATTCTCTATCGTCCTATGGAAGCTTTTTTTTTTTTAATTTTTTTTGACGAAATGGCGGCGATTTGAACAAAAAGTAGTGAATTTGGCCTTTTTTTTCGACATTTTTTCGAGAAAAAAAATAGGAAGTTTTTTTTAAAAAAAAAAAAGCTTCCATAGGAGGATAGAGAATGACAAGAAGAATGTTCTGTAGAAGTTTGAAATCGATAGCTTGAAAACTCTTTTCTCGGCAGCGGACACCGTTGTTTTTTTCACAACATTTTTGATAATTAATAACAATAATAAAAAACTAAAAAATCACTGCAACAAAAATCATTTTGTATTCTTCATCGCTGCTTTAATTTATTAAAAAAAAACCCAAACCGATTAGGATATCCTAACCATGAAAAAAAAAATCGCGAAAATCAGTGATTTTTCGGGCGGTCACACTGAGATGATCCCTTAAGGGCCTTTGAGCGACTGTTTTTTTTACCGACAGAGTAAGCATTTTCGGCATTTTCGGCCAGTTTTCACAACCGCTATTTAGTCCACGGATTACGTCTCTATCGGTCCACTAATCACTCTAGGATTTTGTAGGAATAATCCTTAGATTATTACCTAGTGCGGGCTGGTTCCTAGAGATTAAACGAATGTAATTTCGATTAATCATTGATTTATTCATACGAAGCTGTGAAATCAGCTAACACTAATACATCGCCAATACACAGACAGTGTGAAATAATAACATTATTTTCTGCACTTTTGATGAAAAATCGGTGTTGAAATAGGCAGCCCGCAGTATAGGTTGATATTATCAATCTTTCGATATTATTCCGAGGTAGATTATAGGAGCAGGAGCGGCGTAATCCGTGGACCAGTGTTCCCAACCTAGCCTGATCGAATCATCGCACCAGGGCCGTAAAATTATATTGCACCCACAAAAATTATAGCGTCCTACGTTTTGCAGTTTTAAAGGGTAAAAAGATCATATTAACAGCTCATGTTCATACTAGTTCATAGTTGAAATCCAAGTTTGTTCCATTTATGAACACTACAAATTTCCGAAGGTTTAATAAAATATAACGCAGTAATAAAATTTGTAATAGAGTAAGAGCGCTCAAGTCGCAAAGTGACAGGGGACGGACGTGCAGCGTGCGTTTTGCGATGTTTTTCGAATTTCAAATTTTTTCCAAGCGCATAACGGTTCTTGAGGAAATTATAGTAGATTCGCATTACATAGTACGAGCACTATGTTACATGGTACGCATGATCAAATTATGTGATATCTACTATCATTATGTTACGGTTGGGAACACTGCCGTGGACTAAAATTCGAAGTGACGGCCAGTGTCGACACAAACACATGCAGAAACTGTTGTATAAAAGTAGTTGTTGCTTCCTCCGTGCGCTTTCTGTGATATCAGCGCCATTCTGTTTCAAGATATTTTACTCATTTGTCAGTGGAGCTCAAACTCGTCACTATTGAAAACTGTTATTCAGGAGCAATATTTTATAAAATATAATTCATATCGTCAATTTTTTCATGATTTTTGAATCTGTATTATGCTGCCCATCCGCACAATTGATACCGAAATGTAGAAAAAAATGAGGACCCGGATATGTATACACATAATTTTACAAATAGATTGAGCGCCTCTACTCCGAGGCTCCGCCCATACCAAGTTCTCGGGCTCGATGCTAGAGGCGCCGTAGACGCTATATTATTTCAACAGGGTTCATAATTTGCACGCCAATGGCGCGTTTCGGATGAGAAGTTGTTGGCGCTCGCTCAAAGGCCCTTAAACTAAATCCTGCCCGCTCGCTTGAGGGTAAGGTAGTTAATAATGTTGTCAATGGGTTGGCGCCACCTCTGAAAATCATTAATGCCATCTGGAAGAATGTCGAAATACTATTTAGTTCTACGGCTTGCGTATGATAAGACGATCTCGAATTCCCTTTAATGGTATCGTGTTTACATACCGAGAAGCTACAACTTCTCGTCAATGCTGTAACGTGGCTACAATTGTTTCATGTTCCTGAATTTTCATCATTGATTTTAATTAAATATGTAGCAATGCAGTTTTTAGTCAAGTCATTGGAATCGTCATTGTGATACGTGAATCAGTTTTTATTAAAATTCCGTCAATTTAGGAGTAGATTCTCGGTAAGGATCACTTCTATCTCGCACACGTGACAACTTTGGCAGATCAGAAACTATTATTTCACATGGTATGTTCAAAGATCATTAAAGAAGATTCGACATTTTATTTCACGATGTTATTTCAATAACAGATAAACACACTTGTCAATTTTTATCAACATCAAATCAGTACGCTCGGTCAAAGTGCGTTAATAATTTTTCAAAGAGTCGCGACAGTTTCAAGGTTATAAATTCCTAATGACGTAACGAAATTATGTTATTCAAAAACTATTCTTCGGAAACGTCTGTTTTATTAAATTTAGGTATTGCATGATGTTTACCTCTATTAGTATATCGTTGGTAAATGTATTGATTATTTTTTCTGTGTTTTCACTCACTTGATACGTATTTACACTATTCGAAATTCTCAGCCAAAGAATCATCATTGAAATGAACGATAGAATACAGTATTGTACAATGTAGGATAGAGGATTTTTTTTTACTGTTTATATGTATAGATAAACTTCTTTGTCATTCATTACAGGGTTCATAATAACACGGGCCGCGTTGTCGAGTACAATTCCAATCAACAACTAAGAAAAAGAAAAAAAAAAAAAAAGAAAAATGGTTTGCGTTCCATGTGTGATAGCACCAGTGGTTCTACTCCTTTGGCGTTACTTGATACAACCGTTGCTACTCAGGTTCTGGAACTTCAGGCAAAAGATAAAAAATGATGACGGCAAACAATCAGAAGAACCACCACAGCTAATCAAAGAATGCAATGAAGGAGGCTGCACTCTTTCATGGAAAAAAAATGATAAATCTACTAAAGTTGATTGACATATTTCATTTTATAGACTTTTTTCATTGAGGGACGGATTCAAACGAATTACTAAAATCAGACATATTTCTGCTTTGTAATTCGGGCATGCATAATAATTTGTACTTTTCAGAAAGTAATCTTCATTTTACTTTTCAGTCTGAGGCTGAACGCCAATTAAACTATGACCTCATTTATTAGCTGGTGATTCTGATTTGTCAGAATTAATCTTGCTTCTTACATTACTTTCTAAGGACAATTATCTTTGTTTTAGATTCAATCAGTCTAAAGAAAAATTAAGAGAATCGGTTTAGTTGACTTGTGTAAAACTAGTCTATCGCATCGAAGAATATTGAGAAATCTTTGGCTGTGTTAATGCAGCAGATTAAAATTATTGTAATATAATAATACTTCCTGTTTCTGTTCAATGAATATTTCAAATTTATTTAATTTCTTAGAAATCTGTATCCAAACATATAATGCAACATTCGTACAGAACCAATGAGAATGAAAACTGATTATTTAAAGAAAAATAAATCACAATACTATTTATCTCCGATTCGATTTATTCAATATTGAGAATCAGTTTTACGGATGACAAGAGAGGTGATGATTGAGTCAAAACTAATCAATTTTCCGTAATATAATTTAATTTATTTATAAACGTTAGGTATCAATTTTTCAATTTTTCCATAAGAATTAACAGATGTATTAAATCCTGGCTTAATGATCAATTAATAGGATAATGGATATGGGCCGTTAAAGATTGATGTTACACTCACTTTTACATTCTTGTGATGTAAAGTTTCCTTTGATTATAAAAAAACAAACAAACATAATCAAGTAGCAATTCTTTGTGAATATCTAATCTAGTTCATGTCACACTGGTATGCTGAATCTCAAATCGCTGGTTACATGATTCTTATTCAAAAGAAAAAATTCTAGACAAGGTAAGAAAATAAAAACGTAAATATCAACATTTACACTTGACATATGAAACAAATCTCTTCTTTTCTCCACTCAATGATTAGGGGACTTCCACTATGGCTTCTACTTGCATCGAGAAAATCTTGATATTAATTAAATGGAGTATGCGATTCAGCATGTGAGTGTAACAATGGTCTTGGCTTATTAAAAACAGCCATACTATAGATATTAACAGGCTTCAGCTTACAAGTTTCGTATATAAAGAGTTTTATAAGAAATATATCACTTGACACGTTGGAAATGTACGAGGTTTCACTATGGAAATATAATGAGTAAAAAGTTTTTTTATTTTTTTTTTTTTATTGAAATGTTTATCCCGTATTATTCTTGAGCCTATCTAGATCCTAGTGAACATTTTTCAGTTCAACTTCGAACACCAGCACACTGTTGGGTGGAATGACTGGCGGTGAACCTTTAGCTCCGTATCTGCAATTAATAAAATAATTTTATTTGTATTAGACATGTGAAAAAAATTATGAACAATATCGAGCGGATCTCTTCGCGAATAGATCATTGAAGGAATTTATTTGAGCGTGAAAGAAAATGTGTTATTCAAAGTAGGTAATCATAGGAATGAAGTTTTCATAAGGTTTTAGAAACTCAGAATCTAGGAAACGTTTGAAAACTGGTAAATTGCATATTAATAATATTTCAAAACTTCTCTAATCTATCTTTCTTCTCTGAAAATTGAATGTAAATTCTATGTCTCAGATGATGAATATAAAGACAGAATGTTTTCTCTAGTAGAATCTACATCAATATTGGTAAATTTGACTATAGAAATACATACTGTTTCTATATTCATTGTTCAAAGTATAGAATATACATATTTTCTTATTTTCCTCTATGCAGCAGTGGGCTCAAGAAAATCGGTCCTGTGTACTCAAGCTTCCGAACCATGTGCAAAACAGCTGGTAAGCGTATCTTCTGATTTTTATTTATTAGTCTCATTCAATGAAGCATTTTTCACACATTAGAATGCTAGATTTGAAAAAGTCAAATAATCTCAACAAATGGTTGAGATCATTCGGTACTATTCACGTTTTCCTACTTACGCAAACGCAGGTGGGATTGTGATGCGTCTTTTTCCACCAATTTTCATACCAGCAATGCCAACGTCCCATCCTTGAATGACTTCCTTTTTACCGAGCCGAAACTTGAACCCATCCCCGTTACTACAGGAGTCGAATTTCTTTCCGTTCTTCAATCGTCCGACGTAATAAACGGAAACAAATTTTCCAGATTTAGCCGGTGCACCAGTGCCAACTTTTAAATCTTCAACCTGGACTCCACCTTCGATGACCCTTTTTTTCTGTTCCTGTTTATTATTTTGTGTTTGCTGTTCGCCTTTGATTTTCTTCTCTTGTTTATTCTCTGGCTGTTTCTGCTCCTGCTTAGAATCTTTTCCATTTACCAATTTCTGCTTCTCTTGTTTTTCTTGCTTTTTATTCTGTTGCTGTTTAGCTTGTTTAGCTTTTTTTGCCGGCTGCTTGACTACTTCCTCCTCTTCCTCCTCTTCTTCGTCGTCTTCTTCATCCTCAGCCTCCTCGTCTTCAACATCTTCCACGTCCTCTGGCAGCTCATAAAAGTCTTCTTCACTATCATCATCATCGTCGTCATCATCGTCCGAAGATTCTTCCTCTTCTTCGTGCTTGGAACGTTTTGCACTATTCTGTGACTGATTTGAAACATCCAGAGACTTTCTCTTTGCAGATTTTCCAACCAACTGTGGAACGTCGTCTTCCTCCTCCTCTTCCAATTCATCATCCAAATCATCTTCCTCTGGCACAAGATATCCCGTTAAGTGTACGTGCCCGCTGCCGTTTGATGTGAACGCTATCTTAGTTCCTTCTTGAAAATTCAAGTCCAATGGCACCTGCAGCGTCAGTCCTTTCTGCAGGGTACATAACAGGTAATTCCGGTTCTCGTAATTCATCATTACTTGTACAGCCCCGGTATAAGAACCTAAGAATAAAAGAACCGTGTGAAAATATGTGAGACTTGAAATAGAGTCCCGATCCTAATTTTAGATCGAGTTGACTGAATTCAACAAAAATGGTGCGCAAGTGGCTTGAGTAATCTGAACATCTGGTATTGAATCTGGGAAAAATCCGTCGCCAGGTTTGCCGAGATCTAGGTAAAATATGCTTTCAAAGAAATAATATTTCTGCAACCAATGATTTGATTCCCATGAACTTTGATCGTTTGGTACTTCTTGACGAAACTAGCTTTTGGCTTAAATATGAACAGATCTGACAATCAAGTAGGTAAAAAGCAGTTAGTTTTCAAATTCATTGCGGCATAGCTCGACGATTGTTGGACCAATTTCAGCAGATCGCTTTAGAATCGCGTTTTTCTATCAACGATTTTTTACGAGTAAGAAAATATACCGACTTTTATAATCGTTGAAAAAAAACCATCAGATACAAATTTCAATTTTTTTTACCTGCGGTAGAGACGTCCAGACTTGCCATGGACACGTGAAACGACTTTTCAACGATCTGTGTGTACCGCTTATGCGGTTCCATGATTAGTCCTGAAAAAAAGGAATAATAATTAAGAAATGTTCGATTGTTGTTAGAGGTTAGGTGGGATTTGGAATGATTCGAATATTTGAAGATGAAAATATTTCGTTAATCATGGATATCAGTCCATGCTTGAAAGAGAATCTTTTGAGATCACATGGCGACGCCATTCTCGAAATAGCCGGTAACTTGACTAAACGTTAGTCACTTATCAGTACTCACCCCAAAACATTTTTATTGTTGTTATTTGTCAACTTCTTGGTGATAATAGAGATTATAAAATGCAAATCTAAAGCGATTTTTCAGCACACGTCTAACGATAGAAACTTTAGAAATAAAAAATAGCCTCTTTTACAACGGCTAACCGTCTCTACAATCTTCTCGCGCCAAGATGTGATTAAAACCAAACCGGTAGAAAAAGGAAAGAGCCATAAACTCTATGGAAAAAAAGATGTCCCGCGGACACTTGGCTCGAGATGCGTTCGAGAAAGCATATGGTTATTGTATTTTAGCATTTACCGCGAGAGGGTATCATGAATGCGTTTCTGAATTTGGAGTCTAGTCGATGCTCTATAGTCACGCGTCTCCCTACAATCTATACTCACTTCTTCCGTCTCTTTCTCTTTTAACAAACCGAAAATGGCGCTTAACCTTATTGTCAAGGTGCACCCAGTTGTTTTATTTCAAATAGTCGATGCGTACGAACGGCGTAATGCCGATTCTCATCGTGTCATCGGGACTTTGCTTGGTAAGGAATAAACTTATGATGAATATTCGATATCAGGTAGCCTATGCCTTTTTATAAATCTATGTAAAATCCGTGGAAGTTTGACGTCACCTTCCACATGTCACGCATTTAGATTTGTTTTTAATATTCTAAAGATTATTTGAGATTATGAAATAGATTGATTCATTGAATATTAGAGACTTCGTGTCCGTTCTAACAATAACACGTACATCCCTTTTCTTGATGACCAAAATATCGCTTCTTTTCTAACCCTACTTCGCCGAATACTACAAAGTTTACGTCTTATCTATCCACTCAGCATTATATAAATTATATCTGCTCACAGGGACGGTGGAAAAAGGCATTGTGGAAGTGACAAATTGCTTCTGTCTCCCACACAAGGAATACGCAGATCAAGTTGAAGCCGAACTCAATTATGCCATGGATCTATATGACCTGAATCACAGAGTTAATTCACAAGAAAGCATAGTGGGCTGGTGGGTGACTGGAATGGAGGTATATATTATAAGACATATAACGAAAATGATCACCTTGTATCACACTTTCAAATCTGTTTCTCATTTATCTATAATTCAACACCCGAAATCTGGGCATCATTTTACGAGAACTGCCATACTCTGCTTATCAGTTTTCAATTTCAATAAAATTTGGAATGATGCGAAGAGATTCAAGCACAGTTTTTTCATTCCTAACATTATTACGCCTCATTTCAAATGGATTATAATTTTTTTTTATCGGATAGAGAAAATCTGGTATTATTTAAATCTAGAAACCACCAAGCCAGTCAGGAATTTAAACGGTATTTCGACTAGAAACAATAGATTTCAAGAAAGGGAGGGTAAAAACTAATAAAGAGACTTTAATGTATGCACAATGAATCATGTTGCTCATTTTAGAAGTTTGGATAAGCCTCTTAAAAAACAGTCGATAACTGATCACAGTCAATCATAATAATATTAATAACGATTAAATAAATATATGGTAATATCAGATTGTTTGCTTTGGTCTAGGTCACCAATCACTCATCTGTTATACACGAGTATTATGCCCGTGAATGCAACAACCCAGTTCATCTGACCCTGGATACAACGATGGCCAATACTCCTAGAATGGGTATCAAAGCTTACGTGTGTGTTCAGTTAGGCGTGCCAAATGGAAAGCAGGGGTGTATGTTCACACCAGTCAGAGTACAGGTGAAAAAATTCAGATGATATGTAATTTAACTGAAGTAGAATGGAGGAAGAACATGCAGGCAATTTTCAGTCATTTAAAATTGAATGATCAATGAATTATTGATGATCCTAAATAATTCAGACAGAGAAAGGAATATGATCCTTTTTGTTAAAGAGTTTATCTCAGAATTGAAGATTACGTTGGGTTCAAACCATGTTTTTTATTTTCATCAGGTCACTTCGTATGAACCTGAGATTGTCGGACTACAACTATGCGCTAAAACGCAAACACAACCCCAAGGCCAGCCATTGTCTAAGCAGGGTGGAATTGAGCCAATGTTAGATCTTGCACAAATAGCGGAAGCTAATACAAAGTTATCTACGCTTGTAGAGCAAGTGCTCAGCTATGTAGAGGATGTTTTGGCTGGCAAACAGATTCCTGATAACCAGGTAATAGATCAAGGCTAATTTAGTTAATGAACTTTTCAAAAATACTTGGAACTATAAAATTTTACTGTAAATATTCTGAATGGTAAAATATTGAAATAGGATTTATATGATCACAGTAAATATGTCAATGACTAAATGTGGTCCTTTTGGGGAAATACTTTGTTCTTGATTTGGACGCTTGAGAAAACGAGGCAGGAATATTCCTAAAATGTTTTAACTGAAACATGTTCGAATTACAGGTTGGCAGAGCCCTTTTGGACATGGTACATTCGGTGCCTAAAATGTCTGCTGATCAGTTCGATCAGATGTTCAATAGCAACGTGAAGGATCTTTTGATGGTGGTCGCACTTTCCCAGCTTATGAAGACTCAGTTACAGTTAAACGAAAAACTTACAAATCTGACCACCTTGTGAGCCAGAAATTTAAGTGCACGGGTCAGCAACATCATGAAATATAAATAAGAGTAACACGTGGCGTGAATAAAAAACTATCGAAAATTTATATATAATTTTGTAATTACTCTATTTCTTAGTGTGAAATCACAGCAGAAAGATTATTGTAGTCGTTGTTTCGTATCCTGAATACGATACATGATCTATAACTTGAAAAATTAATTGCTTTATTATTTCCCCTCTTCTTTTTGTTGCTTAGAAGACAAAATTAAGAGAATAACGTGCGTTGCTTACTTAATTAAGAATCGCCGAATGAGTATAGGGTGTCAAAGGATGCAAACAATACGATATACGCCTTATTATATGCAATTTGCGTGCCATAGTGGCGATGAAAGCTGCCTATAATAAGGCACACCGATATTTGCGGCAAACTTAGTTCGTTACTTTGTCCGCGAGATGGCGATACCATTTGTTACCCCGTTGGGTAAGAAGGAGCACTGACCTAGGGTAATACCACCTGCCACAGTGTCAGTGACCTCAGCCGCCCTCGTGGTGTTTAAGGGTAGACATGCAGGCTGCACTAACGAGATTTGGTAGAAATATTCCGAATGCAGTAATATTATAGCACTCGTCCTTCTTTGTGAAATTGATTATATTAAGCAGAATCTTACTGTAATACTGGCGTAGTTTATTTTATGATAACTTATATGCCAAGAAGCAAATAAAGATACTCGAACAATTTATTTTTGATATTTATTTTTAAAACTTAATTATAATTTACAAATTGTATGTAACTTTGTCAATGAATATGATTGTATCAATGTTGCAGTAATAAATTCTTAGATACATAATTAATCAATTGCTTTGTTCCTTTGCACTTTTCCCTCCTTGCGATTATTCATTACAAATGAGAACAGTACGGAAAATTTGGGTGTATAGATACAGGCATATACATACGTGTCTCCATACACGTCTCTATATGTTCATTGATTTATACTAGCGTTTTTCGAAGCTGGAAGGATTTTAACTCGAAAAATTTCTGCTCCTGGTATCAGGAGAACATCTGACCCAAGGAGGTGTGCCGAAATAGGCTATGTGTATTGATTCATTCATGCATACGGCTCTCTTTGCCTCTCTATACCTATACTTGATTATTACTAGCATTTTTCGGAGTTAGAAGGATTTTAACTCGCAAAATTTCTGCTCCTGGTATCAGGAGAACATCTGACCCGAGGAGGTGTGCCGAAAAAGGATATGTGTATTGATTCATTCATGCATACCTCTCTCTATACGTCTCTATACCTATAGTTAAGTAATACTAGCATTTTTCGGAGTTAGAAGAATTTTAACTCGCAAAATTTCTGCTCCTGGTATCAGGAGAACATCTGACCCAAGGAGGTGTGTCGAAAAAGGATATGTGTATTGATTCATTCATGCATACTTCTCTCTATGCCTCTCTATACCTATACTTAATTATTACTAGCATTTTTCGGAGTTAGAAGGATTTTAACTCGCAAAATTTCTGCTCCTGGTATCAGGAGAACATCTGACCCGAGGAGGTGTGTCGAAATAGGCTATGTGTATTGATTCATTTATGCATACGTCTCTCTATGCCTCTCTATACCTATAGTTAAGTAATACTAGCATTTTTCGGAGTTAGAAGAATTTTAACTCGCAAAATTTCTGCTCCTGGTATCAGGAGAACATCTGACCCAAGGAGGTGTGCCGAAAAAGGATATGTGTATTGATTCATTCATGCATACCTCTCTCTATACGTCTCTATACCTATAGTTAAGTAATACTAGCATTTTTCGGAGTTAGAAGAATTTTAACTCGCAAAATTTCTGCTCCTGGTATCAGGAGAACATCTGACCCAAGGAGGTGTGCCGAAAAAGGATATGTGTATTGATTCATTCATGCATACTTCTCTCTATGCCTCTCTATACCTATACTTAATTATTACTAGCATGTTTCGGAGTTAGAAGGATTTTAACTCGCAAAATTTCTGCTCCTGGTATCAGGAGAACATCTGACCCGAGGAGGTGTGCCGAAATAGGCTATGTGTATTGATTCATTCATGCATACGTCTCTCTATGCCTCTCTATACCTATACTTAATTATTACTAGCATTTTTCGGAGATAGAAGAATTTTAACTCGCAAAATTTCTGCTCCTGGTATCAGGAGAACATCTGACCCAAGGAGGTGTGCTGAAATTTTATTGATAAAGCGTCACATTTGCATGAGTGTAAGGCTATTCGCTAATACTTCCCTACTGACTTGTTAACGCATGCCATTTTCATAATTCTTACCACTACGCAAGGAAAGGAAGGGAAAGGAAAAAAAATAAATGATAATGCAATTGATTATTCACGTATCTGATTTATTATCAACATTAATTATCTGATTTATATACAACATTACAGCATCTATTCAATCAATATTACTTGTGTAGGTAAAGTTATATCTACAATTTGTAATTGGTTCTTGAAAATAAACGTCTGTATCAATTAATCGAGTTTCTTTATTCGTGATGATGAAAGATACCTAAAACTCGTAATTCCACAAAGATAGAGTTCGATATGCTGTACACTTGTTGAACGGAGACGTCTTGACCCCGCATTGAACTTTGCCGATCTGTAACAGAAGAACGAGTGTTTTAATACGAGTCATCCAGCAGATTAATCCAATAATTTTAGTCGAACAGAAGTCTTATTTTCTCAAGCTCAACTTTTTTGATTAGCATCTTAATTACTTTGCCACAAGCTTTCTGCGTTCAGCAGATCTTTATTCTGACGCCTGTTGCAGGAGCTTCCTACCACCACAGCTCCTACATTAGCCTGATGACCCCACAAGGGTTACTGAACTTCGTAACACCAGTCCGTGAGCCTTCAAGAAGGTAGAGTGGAGTGAGGAACGCTGTTGTCCTAGGTCAGTCACCTCCCAAAACGACTGATAGAGCGATCGGGTTCAAAACTGAAGAACTAGAAAGAGTGTAAAAAGTCCATGGGTTACATACAATAAGGCAATTATTCGGCGTATTATAGGAATCGTTCGTTTATTTATTCAAACCATTAAAAAGGATTTATATCTTTGGCTACAAGTAAGTACACAAGTACGCTTCGAAATGTCGAAATTGCCGGAAATATCCGGCAGTTGCGACGCTTTGTAAGCCAATGCGTATATTATTATGTATCAATACTTTAACAATAAATTTTACTTTACTTTAATAGCTGACCAAGTTAGCCATGGAATCTGCGAGCCTCTATCATCGCGTTGATATAATCGCGAGTTATTGTCGTCAGGTGTGGATTGTTTATTCTGATGATAGAAAACTCCCTGGAACCAACTGGGTCGAACAGTGCCTAAAGCACCGAATAGTGTCCTGTAGACAGAATGCAAATGGGCATTAGTAATCTATCATTAAGAGTTTCATATCACAGCAAATAGTTAAGAGACTATCATTTGGTTTTTAACAGAATAATTTATAATAACAGAAATCAATTTAAAATAGCAATTGAAGATCTTGAGATTTAAATAAGAATAATTAATAAATTAATCAATCATATAACTTATCAATCACCTCATTATATAAATTGGAAAATTGATGATCAATTGATTGCAGAGTTTGCTGTATTCTTTGGAGTGTAATATTCATCATCTTGATACTCGCACTCGAATCTTGCAAGGATACTGACGAGCCTCCTGATATCATCTAAGGCGTTTCTCCGTCACGAAAGTTGCTGAAACCAATACATCAACTTTTTAGAAATCTTTTAATAAAGTTGAAGTATTACTCATCTGAATGCCTATGGAGTATATATCGCTACCTGGCAAAAGCATGATTTTTCGAAAGTTATGATACCTAAAACTGTGTTACTATGAAAATGAGAAGCTTTGAGAAAATAAGAATATGAAAAGCATTAGTGTTTTGAAAAACTGAAATAACATCACAGAATTAATGTGTTCTTCTTTTATACACACAATACAACAGATTCTGTAAAGAAGCAACAATAACTTAAGACTGAAATTTATTTCTATGCTATCTATTTATGATTTTTGAACTTTATCACATTTCGTTATACGTTTAAAATACAATTACATACTTTTGATGCGAGAATTTCGTCACCATGTTTTTGAACTACGTTACTGTACTTATTGTCAGTAAAATAAAAAATACATCTCTCTAAACAAGAACTCTGTACAACTAGGAACAAACTATTGGAATCAGTAGTTAGAGAATATGAAACAAATATACTAACTCCTACAGATGTAGATTTTTCTGTTCTGTTTCCAACTCAAATTGTATAATTCTGATAACCATTGTCAGACTGAATAAGATAATCACGAATAAATACTAACTAGTTTCGTAGAGCTTTTCACACTCGGCAATCAAAATCAAATGAATATTTTTGGAGCTAGTTCTGAATATTTTACATTACTTGGGTTGATCGAAAGATTGCCAAATCAATACTTTATCACTGAATCAATTTTCCATGTTGTTCATCGCTTGCTCGGGATGTAGATGACGTTTTATGACAGTAACGAGCTTTTGATACAGGAATGACTGTCTGTAAACAGGCAAAACAAAAAAATAATAATTCATAATTAAATCATTTCATGATAAATAATAAGGCAGCAAACGTAAGAAGATGGGAATTTACAACTATTTTACTCTAGTGCAATTTCTAGCTATGGAATTCTACTCTGACTTAGAGTAACCTGTAGCAAAGTGAACAGTGATGAAATAATACTTTACAATGCAGAATTATGCTTTCTGGCATATTTAATGTGCATCCCCACTAATTATTCAGTATGTATACTAGAGAGCAAAACCGAAATTGATGACGCTGATGAGTAATAAACTTTGAGGATTGATTAAACAATGTATCTCACCTATTCGCTGGTTTGCATATGGACAAATGGTCTTGAGGTATTTCGAAAAATTCTCCAACGCCAGGATCTACACGATAAATATAGAAAAGTACAATTTCTTAACATCATTGTTAAAAATAATAATATATTGCTGCTAATTTAGGTGACAATAAAAGGAAACTAGTATAAAAAGATATTTGAAATTGTAATCTAAATTACCTATAAACATCCGAAATAGAATTAAGTTTGATATATTCACCTGAGGATATTGGATCAACAAATTGAAGTGGAAATTTCAAAGCTGTAACAAGCGTAGACTTAGTTTCACTAAAACTGATAATATCCATTGGATGTTTTTCTAACATTTTCAAAAAATCGTTGTGTAACTCCAAGAGTTGTGAGGATCCTGTAAAATATGAAAAGTGCATAAATAGAATGTTGAGATGTAACATAGCTGAAGATAATATAAATAAAACCATCATTTTATGACTCTGAATATTTCTTGGTTTTTCTTGACACTTTGAAATTATTTCTACACACATGTTTTACCTTCTCGAAGTTCCTGCACCTCAACTGAAGGCCACACAAACATCTGAGTTGTCTGTTTTAATGCTGCAACACGAGAACCTTTGTGCGGTGTACTGTAGAATATAATACCACGTGTGTTCTTGTATATGCCATTGACGTCGTTATTTTTCCATTCTATAAGAAAATAGAACCAATGAAATTATACAAGGATTGTATAAAATAATAAAAACCTGAATAATATTTCGCAGAATTGACAACATCTTGTCTTTTTCTCCACATTAAAACAATCATACTTATTTTTCCCAGCCGAAAGAGATACACGAGTTTTCGAAACTATCATATTTTATTTAACTTCGGTTAGTCGGAAAAGTTGTAATTTTAATATTGAAATTTTGGATTTTTTAAATTCTATTTTCCCTATATTTTAGAAGGCAATATATGCTTGGACCTTGAATACCTTGAACTAAAATTTTTTTAACAAGCAATCCACCCATGGAATGGCAAACCCATATAACTGGCCGCTTTCCAATGCCTGCCATTACTAGTTTTGCCATAAGTTCATCACTTCGTTCCTTAATGGTAGCCCTGAATAAAGTATAGTCAATAAGATGAGTTAATTTTTTAACACAGTAGAATTATTCACGTGAAAATAAAACATTGTTAGAGTTTCAATCATCTAGTTACTCACTTAATTCCTTCAATTGGACAGTAAGGGGTCCACATTGATAAATTGGTATCATAATTCACACCTATGACTCTAAGAGACGGTATATCCTTAGGCAACCAATCACGAGGCCAACACTGCGTTCGATAAATTTGATCCTGCTCTGCCTGTGCCATACAAGCATCATTCCTGAAAGTATGGAAGAGCTTAATGTGAAATAATTTGTTATAAAAAAACCTTCCTTTATTTTAAATAATCTACTTCATCTTTCCACCCATCAAAACATGGTTTAAAGTATCAATGCGCAGTTTTACCCTTTACATGTGAATGGTCCACATGCTCTACAATTCATATTTACAGGGCAGTCGTTCAATATAACTTCATAATCTTGTCCAGTACGTTTCCACTCTCTAACTTCAAGATCATGTGCCAAATCCGTTAAGAATTCTTGAGGTTGTTCGCCAGTCATTCCGACTATAGACTCTAATCCAGATGCTGTTGATGCGGAATCTGCAAGAAGATCACTGGACTGCACAAATACTGTCAAAAATTTGCTGATAAAACGAGGCAACAAATTAGAACCTGGAGTGATGCCTCATGATAATTATTTCAATGTCATATTTCAGTTGACATAATGTGACGTACCAGTAAGTCTGAGATCCGAAGAGTCAAGATCTCGCTGTCTCCATGTGAAAAATACGCCACCTAAGAGTCCATGGATGAAAACAACATCTAATTTGGTAGATGCACGTGTTTTGTATAAGGGATGAAGAAGGTAAATTCGTCTCGGATATTTTTCATTTACATTCTCATCTAGATCTAGATTAGCTAACGCTCGTCCTGCTGGTGCGGACAGTCTAACATCTTTGTGTTGCGCCCATCGAGCTAATACGCCAATCCATCCTGTAAAAGTATTAAATCATTGATAATTGATCAGAGATTAGTGCCTTAAAAACTGAATGGAAATTATATGACAGAGATTCGAATGCAAAATAATCTGAATGAAATTCTTTATTCTTTGTCATTGATCATAATCAGGTTTGCTATTTATTGACGAAATCAAAAGAGTTTACCTAGTGCATAAATGTCGTCCAAGTATTCACTGTAAAGAGAAAGGTTGGAGAGTATTTTTGCCAGTACGATGCATATGTTCAAGTTATCTCCATAGAATTTCTGAACTTCCATTAATATTTTCAGTCCACCAACGTCAGCGATGTCTGAATGGAAATAATTGGAAAAGGATCTGATCAAGTAGCTGTAATTTTCGTAATTGTTTTCAAAGGAACAGTATTCACATTTGGAAACACATCACGGCGTTGCCTTTGAATTTGTAATCATTATCGAAATAGTATCACCTTTACTGTGTTCGTCGAGGGAAGAATGATGATGCACAGCTCGAACGCACAATTCAAGCAACATTTCATTCCGTGCCAATTTAGGAGTTGCAGGTAAACCAACAGCCGCTACATCATGATCGAACAATAGTCCTTCCTGTAAAATTCCAATTATATCTATGCACCAGATTCAATATTGAATTTGTTCAAAATTAGTCTAATGGTCTTGCAGTTTCAATATATATTTTATAAAAATGCATACATGCCTCAGACAATTATGAATTACAATTATAAAGCCAGGTAGACTATTGGGAAATAGATGTAAGAATATACTTACACGATGTGTATTTCGAAAATTCTTTTCAAGAAATTGTGATAGACAACGGTGACAACTAGCGCATACTTTGTCCAATTCGATTAAAATCTGTATCAGACTCTCGATTATGTCCTGAAATAAAATTGAAACTTTGATTTCTAATTCAAAGGATCATTCATTATACTATCGTAGATTTTTTCAATTATGTAAATCCCATATTTATAGATAATGGAGTGATGATAGTTATAAAGAAGAATCCTAGTTTTAAATATTCAGTCGATTTGTGTTTGAGTCCAATCATGCAATGATATAAAAAAAAAAGAACCATACATACACGATTTGCATACATACATATGGAACATGTTGAGTGGCCCAGAATGGTGGTTTAAGAAAAAATCTCAGATCCACATTTGGTATTCGTGCAAGTGCAACAGCAGTTCTTGCGTCTAACATTTGTGCAATTTGGCGATAGTCCCAATCTAATAATGAAAATGATTGATATAGTCAAAGTGAACATGAATGGCAGGAAATGAATAAATATTACTGAAAAATGTTGTTATAATTGGAGAGAATAAAAACGTGGAGTTTGTATACCTTTTAAATGTTTTAGATATCCTAGACTGTGTACAGCCTTTTGACGATCGATTAATGAGCCGTTTTGAGCGACGTGAAGAAATCTATATGCTAAAAGTTTATTCAATGATTTCCACCAAGTTGTTAGGGTATCATTCAGATTAGACTTTTCTTGTAGAATCATCGTATTCAGATCCTCTTTACTCTGGCGTGAGAGTACGTCTATGAAATAAACCGAATGTATGAAAATCGACGATTTTTTAATGAAGAAAATTGAAGAAAATTATTCATTTTCAACCCAAAGTAGTTTCGTAACATGTTTTATGTTGACAATAGCTTCGCAACAGCGATATATATATATATATCAGAAGAGGATTTTTTCGTCGAGATATTCACGTTTCATACTAAACTACGTAGACATTAATAAGGTGCAATTTGTCTGTTGAAATTGTGAAATACCGACCTTGAAGACGAGGATCGTCGATGTAAATATATTGAGCCTGAGTTTTCTCCAAGTCTAAAACCTTGGTATCAACGATCGAACTGAGCAATTGCGAAGTCCGACGTAATTGATAACAGAACCAGCATCCTCTGTGTGGAAATATACACATGAATATTTTTCACGTTGGAATGTTATTATTTTAGGTTAGGTTCGGTTATTATTGCGCGCATAACCTATACGTAAAAAAAAATAATCGATCATACCCGACAACTGCGATGCATGTCCCGGCTGATCGAAGAAGAAAAACAGATTTTTTATACATTGTTTACAGAAGTATGTTCGAAAAGCTTAGCTACTGGCAGAGAAGTATTCATGAAATATGAGAAAATGGGGAAGCCCCGACATCTCCGATCCCGATTTTCGAACTGACTGTTGATTGGTTGTAACACAATGCGTTGTGTAACAAGCGGGAACATATGAAAACGCGGATTGTCAGTCTTGAAAGATTTTATGACGCATAATTATTGCGTGAATATTGAATAAGGTGTTCGATAATAAATAATACGATAAGAGTTTTCTTTAATGTACTTTTTTCAACCCCCTGACCTCCGTTACAGAATTTCATATATTAGCGAAATTGAAAACTAATACTGATATTAATATCAAAGTCCCATTTTTATTGAAATATTTTCGAAAAATGCTGATCAGCGGTATCTGAACTGCTTATAAAAGAGCCTGACGAACAGATATAAATTATTTTTCAAGATAAGAATGGATAAGAATGGAAGATATTAGTATGATATACAGCACGATATTACAGTAAATGATATATCGAATAATATTAAAATAACAATGTACCCAGAAAGTAAATAACGCATAATAATTCCTAGAGATTGTAAAAGTATACAATTTTATATTACAATTTTGTGTATTTGTATAAGCTTTTCAACCGCATTTGTAGCGGAATGCATCTTTAATTGTCTCTATAATTCTTGGAAGTCGAAATTCATTTACTGTTATTTTCCTAGACTCCACTAGAGCCTAATCATTTACCAACAAGCTTCAATTCATGACGCAGGATCTTGCCAGATACATTGCGCGGTATAGCGTCTATGAAAGTAACGCCCCCTGCCAATCTCTTGTAAGCGACGACCTGAAAAAAATGATAAAAAGCACATAAAACTATCGATATTAGTTGTTTTGAAAAGATATGTTTTCTGCAATCTGTAATCGTGGCTTTTGACTTGTTGAATAAAATGAATTGTTATTTCCATTTGATTAACTTTGTTTGTCTATTCCTTATCCAGAGGTATTAAGTAATACTTTGACCTGTTTGCAAAGCATTTACAAACAAAACCTAATGAATTTTTGATCATTTTTCATATTATACCCAAAATCTTTTAGCGTTTATACCTTCGGCTTTAGGTAGCTGGAAATGGACTCTTCTGTCAAGTCTGAATTCGGTTTCTTGACTACAAATGCTCTGGGTAATTCACCGGCTACTGTATCAGGAATGCCAATTACTGCTACGTCTGCCACACCAGGAATCTCCAGTATTATTGATTCAAGCTCAGTCGGGGATACCTGAAAATATAAAATAAATATAATTATAAATAATAAACACTCTAGAGTTTAAGAAATTGAATAAAATATATCTGTTTCCTATATTTCATTATATTATATTAAATGCCAAAACTAATCTTTCACCATTGATTGGTATACAGAAAAAACAAAGCTGTACAGGCGCACTAATTAATCAGGAAAACTGAATTAAAAATAATTTCATTGCTTTCTAAACAAGCGATATGTTGTAATAAGAATATATGGTTTGTTATGTAAGATGCATGATCTATTCTCTACGCTTATGGCGTAGACAGTTATTACCTTGCCCATAATAGAACTAATATAATAGACCTGACATGCATCCTAAATTTTGACCATGACTCAGTTGCTCTTTTTTATTTCGAACAATAACCTGTAGTCATAAAA
Organism: Rhogogaster chlorosoma; assembly: GCA_944452935.1. Taxonomy (NCBI): domain Eukaryota; kingdom Metazoa; phylum Arthropoda; class Insecta; order Hymenoptera; family Tenthredinidae; genus Rhogogaster; species Rhogogaster chlorosoma. The sequence continues at coordinate 30,756,855 of OX101797.1, forward strand.
TGTGAATTCAGATTGACGAAAATCCGATTGTTTATTGTCTAATTTAATTTAATTATTCATTAATTTTGAATCGAAGGGTGTATAACCATTATGTAATACATCGAAGAAATTCATTTCGGAGCTATACATTGCAAGATTACAATGACGATATCTTACGCAGATGTATATTGTAAATGAAAGAGGAAGTTTGAGGATTTACGAATTCTTCAGAAATTGATGAGTGTAAGAAATGAATAGTTTAAAATATTTTCTGTATGGTAATATCGAGATCGAGATGGCTTATGAAAATCTAGACTAATTTAAATTTTAAATACGTCGCCATTCTGCAACGTCACGTATTGTTGCCCATCAAACGCATGCGCTGATAGTTGATTGCGAAATGAAAGGCGAAATACTACACGATAGATTTGTATTTAAATCCACTAGCTTTATTCGTATGGATTAATATCTATTAATAAAAATCTCGAATGATCAAAGACCGTAATTCCTACGGCTAAGTACCTCTTAAATATCCGCAAGAAAATGGATCACAATAAATTATTAAAAATTCATCTCCATGCTGCAAGTGGCGACAATGATTTCACGCGCAGTTTGATCCTAGGGAGTTGGCTGCCCTGAATATTCTGTGTTTGGGGCCCCGGTGTTTGCGTTTTCTCGTTGTTGGTGATATTCCTCGTGAATTTTTGTCGGCACGTTTCAACACCTCGCATTAAAAATAACTGAATTTCAATAACCCAAAGCCCGTAATCCGGCGTCAAAGGGGCCATGGAAAACCCGGAGGAGGTACTGCAAGCGCTAGATGAATTTCAAAAATTACGACCTGCCGATATCCCGAAAGAACTCGAGGAGTATCTATCTTGGGTAGCGAAAACAGGAGACCCTGTTTATCAGTGGCCACTGATCAAAGCTTTATTCCGCGAGAAGCTTCTACGAGTAATGACAGATTTTTACGAAAGCTGTCCCACCCTGGAACTCGCGCCTTGTCCAAACGTCGAACAATTCAACTACGACATAATGAAAAGCGCGCTTTTAGACCGCCTCGAGTCGTTCGCCAACGCTCCATTCACAGTGCAAAGAATTTGCGAGCTCCTCACAGCACCGCGCAAGGAATACAACAGGGTAGACAAATTCATGAGAGCGATAGAGAAAAATATCCTCGTTGTATCGACGAGGGAACCTGGGCCAGCCGCTCGTAGAAGCGAGAACGGGGACGGAATGGTGAATGGATCTTCGGAGGACAACGGAAGCAGATCGCCATACGATATGGACTTGTGGACTAGGGCTTGTACTTTGGCAACTACAGTCACCGTTCAGACTGTGGAAACTCATTCGACGATAGTAAACATTCATAATTTACCCAGCAACGTTTTACCGGCGACGGAATTGACTATTGTTAAAAGTAGCGCGGCAGCTTCGGTCGAATCGTTTACGCCTTATGGAACAGAAGCGGATTTATGCGATACTGAAATGAGTTCAAAGAGCCAAGATCTACCATCGACGTTTACTCCCTCGACATCCGAGATTGCTAGCATAGCTAATTTGACGTCGCAAATTCAACCTCAGGATCTTAACTCTACTTCTGGCATACAAAATCTGTCTAATATGGTCACCGAGCCTTCTAGTATCGCAGGCGATGTGCCGGAAGCCATTATGAACGAGGATACTAACTCACAGCCTAGTTTAGACCTTGAGAATAACGAAAACGAGGCGTTTGAAACGACGAGAAAATTACAAACCACATTCCAATCCAGCGACTTTATCACTCACAGTATTAAGTCGCAGAAATTTTATTCCGATCAAACTAAACAACAGGTTGAAAAAAGTGTCGTCGAACCAGAGCCGCTGAGAAACGATGCCGATCCTCTGATAGAAATTGACCAGAAAGAAGCGGGGGATATCTCGGAGACGGCTAAGGACAATACGGATGCTAAATCTCATGGAGATGGGGAGGCTGCTTTATCAGATAATTTAATCACTGCCGATTCTATCCAAATGACTGATAATGTTGATAAAATAAGAGATGGGGAACCGAGCGTGGAAACTAATCGAGTAATTGAAGAAAGGGATGAGATTATTCAAAGGAACGATATTATTCAAAGGAATAACAGCGGAGATGATCAGACGCAAGTTAAGGAATTAATTGAGGATTCGGAGGCTAACGCACTGGCTAAAACTGCAACTGAAAGTGCTTTATTAGATATAAATACGGAGAAGGACGATGTTGATAGTTGTGCCAAATTAGATGGGGGCAAAAAAGATACGGAGATTATTCCGTTGGTATCGGGAACTTCGGAGTCTGTAATATCTTGTACGATTGAAAATAGCGTAACGATTACACAGAGCGTTACGATATCTGTAGAAAGTGATGATGCGGCGACTGAATCAAAGGAGTTTAAAGTATTAAATGAAGTGGGAGAAAAAGAAGGTGGGGAAGAAATTATTCGGTCCGATGAGACAGGGCGTAAAGAGACTGATGAAGTTACAGAGAGTAAAGAATGTCTTGAAGATAAAGATCAGACATCGGATAATCGGAAGGAAGAGACTTTGACTATAATCGAAGAAATTGGCGGCGATAATGACAACAAAATAAACGAATCTATCGTTCCCGATCCGTTACCCATTGTCGAAGAACCTAAGGGCGAAGAAATTGCCACCGATACAGAGAAGAAGGAAATAATTGTCGATGTTACTAATGAAGAAAAAAAGATATCAATTGATACGGATTTGTCGTTGGAAGAAAGCAAGAAGGAATTGATTGATACGGTCGAAGCGAAAGATGATTTAAAACTGAATCTGGAAACTACAGAACTAGAATCCAGTGAATCATTTTCAACAGAAGACACGCCGTCGATGATCTGTACTTCGACTACTATTCAAGATATTGTACCGGCTGAATCGATGGAAATCGACGCAGCCGAAGGCAGCCAAACTTTTCAACAAGACGAACCAATGGAAGAAGAAATAAGTGATTTGGACAAAAGTTAATGACAAAACTTAGAGGAAAACATTTGTATTATTCTATAGGATTACTATGATTTTTTGTTTTGAAGAACAATATCACCGTTTAATTTACCAGCAAAACAGGACGTTGTTTCTTTTATATTTTTTTCTTCTAGTTTGCTTTCTATTTTTTTTTTTTTCTTTTTCTTCTTTACATCAAGTTCAATATGAATATGTAAATTTTGTCACTCGAAAAAAACAAAAAAAAACAAAACCATTGTTTTCATACATGATTGTAATCGTTGAAAAACCAATTGAAATATTTCATTACTTAAAATATGTTGAAAAACTGAGTTCATCACTTTTGTTCCATTATAATTCTAAGCAGAGGGAGTCTTTTGAATCACAATGTGTCTGATTAAACTTAACAAGTTCTTAATGGTTCGTTGAAACTGTTAGAATTATCTGCTTCGTAAAGGAATGGTGCATCTCTTTGCCGTCGGTTCTTACTCATTTATATGTATACTGGATAGTTGATATTTTTTTAAATATGCCCCAACAAAGAATATTTGTGCAGTCTTTAAGTCAAAGGATCAAGTTTTAACCACATCGTGAGACTCGATTATCTTTAATAGCTACAAAGACAAAGCTTGATATCTCGATTTTGTATGAATAAAATATGAGCCAGGAACTTCTCTTTCATAGATATTCACCACTCGTTTTGAAGTACCAATTATTGAAGTATAAAGATCTTATAGATCTACAGATCAAAGCTTGAAATATATTACGTTTTGGCCAGAACATAATCGATATGGATAATCAAAGCGAAGATTGAATGTTTTCATATTATGCGTTATGATCCTAGTAGACAATATCAAAAAGAGAGAAAAAAAATATATTGTAAACTGTATTGGTAATTGATAAAAAAAAAAGTAAGTCGAATTTGTAAAAGCATAAGGTCATTCAGCATATTATTGTAAGTTAGTATTTAAAAACGACTTTTTAACTATGGACGCAAGGCTATCGAGATGAAATGTCTGAAATTGAATCATTTCTTAACTTATATAATCATAATCGAATAGTTATATCACATGAATAACTTAAGATAGCGTGTACATTATTTTATAAAATACATAAAGATTATTGTGAGAAAATTATACTGTTCCGTTATTCAATCCTATCGCAATATGAACAGGGAAATTAAACATTCGAGATTTATCCATTCAGAGTGAGATTTTTCAAACTAAAATATAAATATCGTAAATATATTTTACTAAAAAATACTTTATTCCATTTGAAATCTAGTCTCTGAAACTTTGAATGATTCAACTCTCACCTATGAAAATGATATCGTTCATTCTTACCTGGTTTCCTTTAACTTTGATGAGTTCTTTGGTTCTATCGACGATAAAGAAATATTCATCGTCATCATAGTAAGCCACATCTCCGGTATGCAGCCATCCCTCTTCGTCCAGTATGTCGGCAGTTGCTTGGGGATTATCAAGATATCCTTTCATAACTTGCGGCCCTTTTATTAAGAGTTCTCCTGACTTATTGGCAACTTTAATATCTTGACCATTAGATAAGTCTACAAGCCTGGCATGAGTCGACGGCACAAGGCGGCCGCAACTGCCAGATTTCTTGTCCTGTATATTAAGAGGTGTAAATATAACTGCAGGACTAGCTTCTGTCATTCCATACCCTAGAATAATGAAATAAAACAGTTAATCTAATATTTCTATGGATCAATTCAGATTAGAATGATGAGTTCTTGTCAAATTTCTAGCTCATAGGAAATAAACAATTGAACTGTATTCACCTTGATTGACTATGCAATCATCCCGTTCCAATTTCGTTTTGAATTTGTCTATCAAATTCTTCGTTGCAGGAGCAGCGCCACAAATCACTCTTTTCACACTTGACAAATACTCAGGCTTGACTTCGGGATGAGACGCCAAGAATAGTAGCAACGATGGCACAACAAACAATACATCTGGCTTATATTTAATCAAACAATTCACGTAGTCCTCTGGAGTAAATTTGGGTATACTTATCAGGTGCTCTTTTTGATGCAATGAGATATTCAGGATAGAATTGAGGCCAAAGATATGGAAATATGGTAGAACCGTAAAGACTTGTAGTTGCGTCTCTGCTGGACTAAAATTGAATTCCTGATGACTTAATTGCATTATATTTGCCGCAAGGTTCTGGTGGGTCAGCATTACACCTTTCGGTGGTCCAGTTGTCCCAGAGCTGTAAGGCAGAATGGCTACATCTGTTGGTTTTACTTCTGGTAATTCGACTTTGATTTCTTCCGCCAAGAGAGTCTCCAGGCTCAAAATACTGTAATTAATAATTAAATATGACGAGATATCATAACTCGCTGGATATAAGATACGAGAGTATCATCATGTCTCTTCATATTTCACGTACCTCTTACTAGGGTCAGTCTCTCCCCCGACATTGACTGTTTGTTTATAATTTGGCAATTTCTTAGCTACCCGCAAGATGGTCTCAACGAGAGGAGGTATAGTTACGATACACTTGACTCCGACATTCTGAAATTGTCTTGTAATTTCATCCTCGGTATATAACGGGTTGGCAAAAGTTACTGTTAATCCAGCAGTCAATCCTGCGTGAATAGCAATCGCATATTCTGGGATATTGGGTAGCACCAAACCAATTCGTTCGCCAGGTTTTAATCCTACTTTTCCTAGAAGAGCGGAAGCTCCACGACTGATCAACGCTCTTGTTGTACCATAGGTATATGATCGGCCAGAGATTCCACATGTCTGTTCAACAGGTAATGATAACAATAGTATCAGTTCTCAATTGTATACCTATACTTGACTTGTCGGATGTAAGTCCGAACTTATAATTCTTTATACTTCAATTTAATATGACGTTCAGACCATGAATGGGAATTCTTTTAAAGAAAAGGCGTCGGTGGTATAATCCACACAATTTCAATACAATATATTACACTCTCTACCGTGTCCTAATATCATGTATTGGTGTAAAATTGTTCTTATTTGCTATAGACGTTATTTTCATAGTTCTGGGCTAGTAGCTACAGTTGATATTCTCAACACAGGTATATTATATCTTTGAGTGCATTTATGAACTTCAATTCATGCGGCGCATGATCTCGACATATATTTAATATTATCGATCGTTCTAAATGATAGAGAGAATGTAACTTGGTTAAGTAAGAAGTAGCTGTAGTGAAATATCTTCTCCCTTCTATCATAATGTGGACTTTGAGACGTTGCCTTATCTGTTGTTAGTTTACGTTTACTCACGATAAATTCTGACAAGCATACTAATTACATGTTTGCATATGCTTCGTAACTTATTCATGAAGTAGACTGTACAACAAGATTCTCCAATATCAGATAATTGTTCACGATTCGATTACTTCTATACATCTTGAGTTATTTCTTGTGAGATGAATATCAAGAGTGCAATAATTATTATTATTCATAATAAACTCGTACCACTGCTGGTAATTTTGTGCGATGATCATTTTGAGGAAATATTAACTGGGTAAGACTCTGGTTTGGTATACTTATATCCTCATAGGTACTTGTCACAGCACTAGAAGTCACTGTCCCATAATTATGCTTCTTTTCGATCATATGTATAGTGAAATTATAGTTCATGAAACGTGACCTAAATATGTTATTCGGTATGCTTAGACGCTGCTGTGTAGTTGCACGTAACAAAGACATATTTTTAAGAGAAGCTTACGCGGATCGTTGGATAATATTTATCTAAGCAGTTGAGTATTCGAGGAGCTATTTATTTGCAAAGAACTAAGATTTTTATTGTATTTATCGAACATCAAATTCATTCGATAATTGATATAATAATTAAACAGACGTTTACTAGAATGAAAATCACAACAACTAGCGATTACTTTATCTAGTATGAAATAAAATCACTTGAACACCTAACAAAACACAATATTATAGTGTAAAATGATTGAAGACTGTTGTCTATGAAATGAATTCATTTATATCGAACATTACTTTCAAACCGTCACTACGAACTTTACCCAACGGATATTCATATATGTCTATCTATAAGCACACGTTGGGCTAATGAAGCATATGAGTTGTTTCCAATTACTCTGTGTCAGTATCACGATTGGTGTACAAAGATCTTTGGCAGATCATGCACATCATGAGTCCAAAGTATCATCTGGAAAGTGACTTGATAAGGCGGATTAAATTGAAGCAAAGAAAGAAAGAAAAAAAAGGGATAACAGGTACTGCTTCTTAGTAGCAATGCTTATCACGTTATCAATCAAACAGTGGAAGCTAGTGTGAACTAGTATATGAATTTTGTACTAAACCGAAATATAGATATAATGCATTTTTTGTTATTTTCATTAGTATCAAGGCCTAGCACAAGTCAACTGTAGATAACACACCTTTGTGAATGTTTAACGAATAGTAAATAATTTACTTATATTATCAATAGATATTACGAAAATCTAATTATCTATCTTATTTAGAAGATGCATTTTTGGGGCTGCATGAAATGGATATACACTCACTGGTAATGCAATTACATAAATGAAACGTGGCCTATATTCAAACACACCAGTCTCTTGGATATATGGATATAGATGATACGTGGTTGTGCCAGATCGTTGATGCTTGCACAATTCGAAACTAGTAAATAATTTCCGTAAAAAGTATATTTACCAAAATCTTTCCACATAAATTTATACCTCATAATAAAGAAAACAATTTCTTCAACAATTTCATAGAAAATGTATAGTATATATTGCACGTCTGACTGTATTAACATATTTATAGTAGCCATCTAAAGCTTTTTTCATATATTTTAACTGGTTAATATTCAAGAATACAGTGAAACATCACTTCTCAATGATCTCTCACTTTTCTCTTACAATTGCCATACATGTATAGTTATGTGTACCTTTAAAATTATTTACATAATTTCTCCTCATAAATTAGAATACAATTATAACAAAGTAATAAGATTTACATCACTATGTGATCAACAAATTTCTATAAACACAATTAAATCTAATCACCTTTAAACCATACCAACAGACAGCTAATGATACCCAATAGATTGTATTTTTTTAAAACATTCGGAGGCACATTAATATTGTTCAACTATTATCTCAGGTGAATGTTTGGTGTTTGACTAATTTCCTGAACAATCCACTCTCCAAGCTCATTAGATGGTCATAATTTCCTATTTCAACAACTCGCCCATGGTCAAGCACTACTATTTTGTCTGCGTTCTTTATGGTACTCAGCCGATGAGCAATCGTAAGAACTGTTCGGCCCTGAGTAGCACGTTCTAATGCTTCCTGGACCAGACGTTCGTTTTCAGCATCCAAGGCACTCGTCGCTTCATCGAGAATCAGGATTTTCGGATTCTGAGAACAATTAATTTCCATTTACTTTTTACTCCCACATTCTTATATCACAAATACTTAAAAATAACAAAAACGAGAATTCCAATTATACCTTGATTAGCGCTCTTGCAATGGCGATTCTTTGTCTTTGCCCGCCGCTCAATGTGACCCCTCGTTCGCCAACAATGGTATCCAATCCATGTTTCATTGTATTTGTGAATTCTATTATATTGGCCTGTGTGGCGGCATTGGTGACTTCAATTTCGTTGGAATTCTCAGCGCCGTACATAATATTATCGCGTATTGAGCTACTGAACAAAGTTGGCTCTTGAGAAACGTAACCGATCTGAGATTTGACCCAAGTTAAGTCGAGTTCTTTCAGATCTTCTCCGTCCAAAAGTACCCTTCCTCCGTTCGGGTCGTATAATCTAAGAAGTAGAGAAGCTATTGTAGATTTCCCGGAGCCGGATGGTCCGACGATGGCAGTTATCGAACATTTCTCAACTTCTAAGGTCAAGTTATTCAAAATTTTCGACTCTATTCTCGTCGGGTATGCAAAACTGACATCATCGAAGAGAACATTCCCGCTCAGCTTATTCTTCAACACTTTTCCACCCCGAATTGGTATTTCTGGTTCTCGTTCTATCAATTCAAACAGCCTCGTGCTTGCACCAAGGGCTTTGTTGAGCTCTGAATAAAAGTTGGACAAGCCTCCCAAAGAGACACCGATGTATGCAGCATAGAGTAAAAATGCGCTCAGATTACCAACGGTTATACTGGAATTGGTTACCATCATCCCACCGTAGTACAAAACTGACAGTATTATGGCGTTACCAGAAAGGCCAGTCATCCCATAAAATATACCCTTGTAAAAACTCTCTTTATAACACAGCTTTAACAGATCCTCTAATTTTATGCTGTATTTTTTAATCTCATTAGCCTCTTGTGCGAATGCTTTAACTGTTCTTATATTGCTTATCCTCTCTTCGGCAATGACATTTAAATCAGCTTGGCTGTCCTGCACCTGCCTGGATATCTTCTTTACAAATCTACCGTACAATATAGCCATTCCAACGACTGGAGGGACCGTGGATAAACCGACTAGAGCCAACTCTGGAGACATGTATACCATCATCGATACTCCTGCTACCGTCATTATACTCGATCTCAGGCCATCAGAAATGTTCGTTGTTACTGCTGAGCTGACGAGCTGCGCATCACCTGGAAATACATTTATATTGTTATGGAAAGAGAATAAAGAATATGAAATCGAGGAAAGGAATTGATTATTGATGTGAGAAAATTAATATCAGAGTTCCGAGTGCTGAAGATAATTCATTCAATGCTGGGTAGAAAAAATTTGGATGTGGGTATTGAAAAAGAAGAGATTGAATAGATGTTTTTCAACATTGGGAGACACTTGAACTTTGAATAATTAAAGAAACAATTATTTTATGTTATTTAAAAAGTTTAGAATGTTATGATGTGTTGATGATAGTTCGAGTTCAAAAATTCGAGTAATATAGACTCGTTGAATTTCGAGGGGTAGAAAATATCCCTTGAGCATCAAAAGTCAAGAATTACCACTCAATCTTCCGACAAGTTCGCCGGTACTTCTTTTATCGAACATAGCTGTCTCTTGGCTGACCACAGCAGTGAATACTTTCTTCCTTAACGCTTGAGTGATTCTGTGTCCAGTCGTCGACATCAAATAAACTCTTCCAAAGTTACAAATTCCTCCGATTAAGAATATCCCCAATAATGTCAGGCTTACTTTGTTCAATTTATCTTTCATTGTCTCTTTATTCTCCGTGTATATTAGGTCGATTATTTTTCCTAAGCAGAATGGAACTGCCATTGTTATCGTCGACGAAATAATCAGCAAACCAATGGCTCCTAAAAGACGCAATTTTTCAGGTTCAGCGAGGTTCATAAGCCTCCTGATTTCTGATTTTTTTAAATTTTTAACCGGCACCGTTTGCTGTTGAAATTTAACAGTATTTCTACCAAAAGCGTCCGTAGTTTCTCGCCTGATTATAGTGATAAGGAATTTTTGGTTATGAAAAAATTTGCTGTGTGTCTTGCTGTGGAGGCAGCATTTTTTGAATAAATTAACTGACAAGTAATTAGATTTATTGAGTAAAATTTTATTGTAAATCATTTTGTTAAGTAGAGTCATCTTTGTTATCTTATTCGGGTGTTTTTCTCGAGCTTATTATTAATGGCACTTGGTTATGATTGATGTTAACCTCGAAACTTGCGGAGAAAGTATTTATTTTCAACCACCTAACGTTGTTGAATCGATAACGGTCGGATTGAAAATCATCGTCGCCGTGTCATAGGCTTTAATAAATTCCAATATAACGCAAATCGTACTCAATTTATAATCAGCATTAAAACTTCAAACTATATTAACTAGCAGACGATACATTTTTAATAAAAAAAAATACTTTCACCTTCGCCATGAGCTACGTCGATTATGTAATAACCTAGATGGTTGTCCCACGGTATAAAATAAGCTAGGCAAAGATAAAGATCGCAAAGCCATTCTTGGACGTGGTTCTAAAACCGGAAAAATCGTGTCTAGATTATATATTTTATCGATGCATTAACCCAAACCAACATGTCAGACGATCATGTTATTCCACAACGTTGTCTTTAGAAATCGTTGAATTATATCTTAATTTTGTATAATTTTAGTGCCGGTGAATTGTTTCGAAGAATATCTAACCATGGACATACGAGGAATCGAAGTAACGAATCAGCTGAGAGTAAGTGGGGCTAAAATAATTCCGTCAAAAAATTGTCTAGCAAATTTACAATTTAATAATTTGTTTACCTTTATTTTATAAGGGACATTTAACGCTTTGAACGATATCCATCGTCTTAATTTTAACCCGAATATTTTCTATATTTCCTATTGCGAACGTATAGAGTTGTTTTATCTTGAATAATTGCCACACACTAATTAATCAATTAATCTTCAGAGCGCTATTCGAGCCAAACTACTGGAACTTGGGGTACGATACGACGAGGAACTCCCAGACTACATTTTGGTTATGGTAGTGAACAAGAAAACGAGGCAACAGATGTACGAAGACCTGTGTTTATTCCTTGAAGAAAGTACCTCCCCGTTTGTTGACTGGCTTCACGATCAAGTATTGAAAAAACTGCAGAAAGTAACAGTAGCCAAGAAGAAATCATCCAGAGATTTGGTACCCACTGTCATAGTCAAGCAGGAGGAAGAACGTAAAAAGAAAAAGTCGTGCCCCACGTCGTTTTTGGAAGATCAAACGGCGGATATAGCCGATAAGAATTTGGAGAAGATTTCAAAAGTAGCTAAACTTCCTAAGAAGATTGAAAAGCCGGCTAAATCCACAGACACGGATGTTAATCAAGGCTCGGATATTACCCATAAAAAACTATCCCAGTTAGATAAGCCTGGTGTTGGTCATGGGGAAAGTAAATCAGGCGCGGAGGTCAGTGGTTCTTCTAACGAACAGAACGAGGGAGATACAGCGGTTTTTAAAAGCATAAGACCTTCGCAGACTTTAAAGACATCAAATTCTTTGGAGAATTTGTCAAAGTCTTCTATTGAGGCGGAAATAAATGTTAAAATATCTGAAATATCTTCAAAGAATTCTAAGAAGATTCCTGACGATGATGAGGCCAACAAGATTGAAGCTAGCCTTACCAGTATCAAACCTTTGGCGAGAGACGAAGCTGAAGAAGAGTCTGACGAAGATAGTAGGAAGAAAGTAAAATCTAGCGTGAATAAGCCGAGGATCACTTCTGTTGTGACGGTAAAAAACCGTCTGGAATTTCCTGGACCTAGGAATAAGTTCGATACGTATAAAAATAGACTTGGGTTTGAGAGTCGGTATAGAAAGACTGTTAGGGGGGATGATAAGCACGAATTTGAGGGGGGTAGGAGAGGCGATTTATTTGGTGGGAGAAATAACAGGGGCGAAGATCAGTTCAGGCGAAATATTGGAAAGAATCATGATTTCGAAAGTAGAAATCACGAGTCGGATAGAGTTGTGGACATAAAAAGTCGCCTGGGAAATATACGAGATGATAAATTTGCCAAGAATTTAGAAGCGAAGGAAAAATCTGGCTTGAATCCACGAATAAGAAACATAGAGAAGGTGTCGAACTCAATCAAGGACAGATTGGGGTCTGGGAACAGTATAAAAGTCCGTGAAAATCCGCTGAATAAGAAGAAAGAATTGTCGTTAGACGACCAGAGAATCTCGAAGTTCGCAGAAAAAGAAAGACCTGTCTCGAGCTCGACTCTAAGTATTAAAAACCGGCTTGGTCCTGTGAAGAATATCTTCAAACCACCAGATATGAGGAGGCGATTGAATCCGTCTAACAAATTATTGGGTAGCAGCGAGGATGAAGATTGTCTAAATTTACGTACGGACGATGATACAGACGACGATGCTAAGTCAGCGGCTGCTATTGGTCCTGTCAAATCTAGAATAATAGCAGTCAAGAGGAATGTGTCGGAGAGAGGAGATAGGAAACGAAGCAAATTACTCAGGGAAACTGAGATAGGTAAAGATGACGACGAAGAAGATACAGGGGATGGAAAAATTGCTAGTAAAGTTATCGTCACCCCAAGACCATTGAAGCCGTTACAACCACTTCAAAAGCGAGCCACTCAATCCTTATTGCTAAGAGCGGTTGCCGAGGCAAACCAGTCCGTTGTTACACAAAAGAATCCTGAGCCAATTTTGATGGTGAGTATTAACAGTAGGAAGTAGATTATTATTGATTGTAGGAATTTTATATTATTTATCAATTATTATTTACCAGGAATCGTATGAATTAAATGACTAACTATTACTGTTTGTTGAGGATAATAGTTTTCGTTTTTAATTGTTTTTCACAATTTTCAAGATCTGTTTTACGTTATGATTATTTGTAAATATATTATTTACGATTTTGTTATGTATTTATATAGTTTTAGGTAAACTGATGAAAGTTAATAAATTTTTTCAAATTTCTTCGTATAACTATCAGAGGAAAAGATATAAATTAATTTATCGCTTATATTAATACCTTGTAACTTAAAAATAAATAATCTAAGATGAAAATTGTTGTTTTTCCACTAATTACTATCCTTATAACAGTTAGTTTATTCATTATGAAAATATTCCAATAAACTCTATCATGATATTCTTCATTGGCACGAAAAAGGATCAATAGAAATTTATACTCTAAATTTATTTCGGAAAACAGACGTAGAATTTAACCAATATCAGAACATTCTTTCCAACTTTTATTCACATTGGAATTTGATCGATTCAATTGATTTCATTTATTAGTAGAGAACCAATTAGTAAATTGCTGTAAGATTTACAGTTTTGTTTAATTGAAAGCGAAGTCTATAGCAGAGTAAATATTTTCTTATGTTTGTACAGTAGCAAATGAATTCAAAACTTCTTCAAGCCAAAACTAGGCGTATGAATAAGAAATTAATGCCAGTAGAAAAAGAAAAATATTTCTTATTTATTGAAAAAAATAACTATGCCTTCCAACAGGAAAAAACAACAGCGGCAAAACGTCCGGCAACAAGTGGTATTCGAGAGGGACAGAATTTATCTGTTCGTTTGAACTCCAGCAAGAGACTAGTAATGGAAAAAATTCAAGTTGAATTAACAACTGGTGAATCGGATATGGAGAATCCAGAACCTTGTGAGTAAACAGTTTAAAAGTTCTGGTTTTGATATATCGTTGTGAAGTTTTTCATTTGGATATAAAGAGTCCAGTCCCATCTTATCGAAAGAAAATGAAATGGCGTTATAGAAAAGTTTATCTTTATTATTAACGATCAGATGTGCCGCAGCCAGTGACGGATGAACATATGGGAGTAGTGATGTCTCTATTCCAAAGAAGTAACGACAGTCAAAAGTTCCTGGTCACTTTGAACGGATACAACAATAACGTTCTAAAAGAGAAGAGTGTGTCTGACGAGGATGAACGCTTGGAGATGGAGGTAATTTCGTGAATATAACTGAACTAGCGACAAAGTCTTGTGTAATTGAAAAATTCTTTCCATTACAAAAGCTAGAAAGCATAGAACAAATATGGTGATTTTTCAGGTCGACGAGGAGGATGATTTCTTGACTACTAATTCAAATACTGAAGAGTATACAGAGGGCAAGACCTCTTTGAATGGATTTCAACTCATAGATATGGAATCTGTTCAAAGTGTTAGCAGCAAAACAGAAGGTGAAAAAGACAGTGAAAATTTTCCAATTGATAATGTGAAAGTTGACGGAGATCTACATAGGAAGAAACGAAAGTTGAGTCCTATTATATACAATAGATCAAGGTCTTCTAGCCCTGTTCATACAAAACCTATCATTTCTCCAGCAGTATCGCTGAAGCGTGAGTATATTCATGTCGAATATTCTAAAGCTATTTTAAGGAGAAGCCATTAAAAACTATAAACTTCAGTTTCATTTTAAAGTATAGATTGCAGCTGCTGATGCATTATACATATATTGAAGTCAGTAATAAAAGTACTTTCTATATTTCAGATTTGGAAAAACATATAGCCGTCGAAGCTGTACAACCAAGTGTCGTTGATAAATCTAAGGAAAAGTGTCGATACTGGCCAAATTGTACTCTGGGAATAAAATGCACGTATTATCATCCGGCTGCTTTGTGCAGGTAAATATATGATTTGCTCAGACATTTTTTTTTTCTATCCTGTAAACTAATTTGCATTCGATTCTGATTTATAATTGAATACGGATTCCATGAGCATCAATCTATGCTTTGAGAAATTGAGCTTCAATGTGTTTATTGATTTTCAGTGCATTTCCTGCTTGTAAATTTGGAGAGAAATGTTTGTACAAACATCCGAAATGCAAGTTTGGTTTGTCGTGTACAAAATTGGGGTGCGTCTACAGACATCCACCTCGGCAGTGCAAGTATCACCCTTACTGTACGAATCCTACATGCACGTATACACATCCATTACCTCAAGTAATTCAGCCAGTTGAAGCTGTTACTAATAGAGCTAAGTTCACGTGGCGCAAACACGAGTAAATTACTTATAGAATAAATCTTTGAACTTGCTGTGTGACATTACAATGGGTTAAAATAAGTTTAAGAAGTGTGCAGATGTTGGGAATTTCAGACCTATATTCAATTTATAGATTTGTTCAAATCTAATGTAATTATTGATGAAAGTAATTAACTATTTCCCTTCCTGACTGATTAACAAACACTCCAGTTCTTCACTGACGTTTAAAATGTTATTCAATTTTCTCATTCAAGTATTGTGCATTTTGTTTCTGCACTACTTTATGACCGTTTTTCTTTCAACACGATGATATTCTAGTCTTGAACAAATACAAGAAACTTATACAGTTGATAAATGAGATGAATATTTATCAGTCTTGGAAAATGCGCTCATTTTCTACTTATCCTCGTCTAAAGCAAAGTCATTGTAAATTCTTAACATTATGTTTTGTGTAATTTAGCAAATACGGTAGTTGATTTAAAATTGTATAGAATTCGAATGCATAGCGTATAAAAGATTAGTAAAAAAATTCGATTTGTTAATATTAATTGTAATTAACAATATGTTTTTTTATAAGTTGACTGACACCCATCACAATAGCCAAATAGAATAAGAATGGAACTGATGAAGTCCGTAGTTTTCGAATATTTTTCAATGGAATAATTCGGCATTTGCACATTTCTCTAAGAGAGTAATATTATTGAAAAATGTGTAGAAATATGATATTCAAATAAATAAAATTATTACCTATTTATTTTGTATTAAGTCTATTAATTTGACGAGTCAAGAAACCTAATTGTTAGAGAATATTGAACGTAAATTAGAGTTGAAATCATTGCCAGTAAGACGAATACCCAAAACACTTTTACTGTTATATTATGCAATTGGGTCAGCTATTTTTCGTAATGTATTTAATCGAGTTCTCGCAGTAATTTTATTGACCGTACCATGAGAGGCAAGATTTTCAGCCTTAGCAAGTAGGAAGAAATCTACATTTTATCTTTCGAAATGATACATGTAGCATTAACATTATCACATGGAAAAATATATGCCGGTCACATTATTAATCAAAACAATGGTTAATATGTGATAAAAAAATCCAGAGAATCGATGTATTCAATCTAGCTACGAACAATATTTAATGTTCGTTATTGTATAGTATTGAACTAGTTATCATGAAACGTCATAGTCCAATTGGTTTGCTGACTTTATACAAATAATAAATGTCCCAATTATCATACGAAGACAATTTATAAAAATCCATTTCTTCAATATTGAAATCTTGCGGAGAGTATACCAACTACTTATTTGACTTGGACCTTCTCTTCATACCTACAGTTTCCAGTTTTGTTCACATATAATTTCCTAGCTGGACTCCAAACTTGTAGACTAAATCGTGATAGTAGACTTGACCGGGACGCAGAATTGAACATGGAAAATGTTTCTGCAAAGTACATATGTAATCATAATTCATATGGAAAATAGCTGATGGATTGGTAAGATTTTCCAGCCTGTTTCGTACGTTTTCCAAATACATTTAATGCCACATTTATCACAGTTGGAATGAATAGTTTCTGAAAAAAGGTCGTAGAAAGAAATACATTTCTCATTGTCTTCATATTGTGCAATTCTTACGCTATCCCACTTATAGCATTTGAATCCCAAATTGATACGTACGTAGTTTATAGCATTAGGATAGTTCTGAGGCTGAATACAAAATGCTCCATGTTTTCTATACTGGGCACCATTTTTTCCCGGGATAAACTGCAAGGTCGGAGATGGGAGAGATTTCTGATCATCGATTGCCTCTTCACCCTCACCTTCTTCCCTTTCTCCAATGATTCCATGGTAATAATCACCTAGCCCTTCTTCTTCTTCGTCAGGCTTCGGATTCTCTTGCTGATTGTAAATAAGAAATCAGAAATATGTTTCACATTATCTCACATCGCCAGTTCCGAAGGGTAAGTGCACTCAGTTTCTCAGAGCAAAAATCAAATTACTCGCCTTATTCTGTGGACAAATATCATAGGAAAATTGTGGATCTGGTGATGTTTGAGGGGGTAATCGGCCACAGGTATAAAACTGGACTCCA
Organism: Rhogogaster chlorosoma; assembly: GCA_944452935.1. NCBI lineage: Eukaryota > Metazoa > Arthropoda > Insecta > Hymenoptera > Tenthredinidae > Rhogogaster > Rhogogaster chlorosoma. The sequence continues at coordinate 30,774,330 of OX101797.1, forward strand.
GGTTGATCCGAGTAGACTTCTAATAGCCTAAAGAAAATGATCAGTGTAACATTGATTACAGACCTGCGTCATAAATGTATTATGGTCATGACCTTTGTTTTTCTGAATGAAATTAAGAAGCCATACCTCCCAGATGGGGGATGTAAAGCCCTTGCGACGAACGAAGCCCCAGGTTGCCAGCTTCGCAATACACAAAAATTATGATCGTATCCATCTCCTGGTGGTACCTGTTGATAAAGCAGTCAGTAATCAACATCGATACTTGCGTACATGATGAATAGTCATTGAAAACAGGGGGCATCGTTATTTAAAGATGAAATTAAGTGATCGTTGAAGGATGACAGAACAAATCAGTTTTAATTTAAACTCTTTGAATTTCCAAATGATTTTACTTTGCTCATACAGTCTCCTAAAGTCTGTGGGATTCTGAGGTCCATAACAGTTCCACCCACTCCACGAATTCCACCCGTTGGTACAGGGTCCGTGTAATCAGCAAAGGTCCATCGATCGCAGTTTAGCGATATTTTGTGCTTGTTTAATTCTTTTACACCAGCAGCCTTTAAAAGTCAAATATGATTGGCGAAAATTGATTACATTTTTAAAACTGAATAATATCTACTCACATGACCAGCCAAGTTGAAATAAGACCCGTGTGACATATTAACGATTGTAGATTTGGACGTTGTAGCTCGCATATTTATCTCTAATTTGTTATCAGATGTTAGTTTGAATCTTATGGTCGCCAGGACAGAGCCGGGATATCCTTCCTCTCCATCTTTGCTGAGATAACTCATGACAACAGTGCATCCATCAATATGCCCTTCCCAGATTTGACGACCAAATCCATTAAGCTAGAAAATCGAAGAGCTATGACATCAGGAGTGGAGCTATTGATCCAATATTTTAAATCGCAATAATAGCTTAGCGTATAAAACTTTCTGATGATTAACTTACACCTCCATGCAAATGGTGTTTATTGTTATCATTTTTTGATAGCATAAAGTCTTCGTCCTTGATAGAAAATTGCCCGTTTTTAATGCGATTGGCACATCTACCAAGAACACATCCAAAAAATGGATTCAAATTTGAATCCATGTAGCCTGTGGAAACGTGAAAGAATTTTGGTTTTGAGCTTCGGTTGAATAAAGTTGGTCACACGACGAATAGAATTTTATAAATTGTTTGGCTTTCAGATTTTACTATCCAAACTATCGAATCCCATGACTACGTCGGCTGTAGATCCAAATTTGTCTGGGCACTTCAAAGATGCAATCGTAGCTCCCCAAGTGATGAGGACAACTTCCATACGATTATTGTTAGTTAATGTGTAAGACTTGATTTTCAATGGCGTTGGAGTTCCAAGCCCTTTATTCATTTCATCAGTTTCAGCATCTCCTGACGCTGATTGAAAAGACCGCATAGAGACATAGGATTGTGCTTCCGAATTAGAAAGCTTTTCTTTATATTCATCAACCAAGTCTGGAAAAACCAATAATTGAAAAGTAAATTCTGTATTTCTTCCCAGAATATATTTTCTAAGTTATCCATCGAAAATATTGAATCAGGCATTTCTCATGTTTTGGAGGTGAATATTGGTGATCTTATGCATTAATCGACCTGGATAAATTTCACCAAATATTCCTTCTACAATCTGAGCATCTCGGCAGGTGCAAGTAGTATTCATTTTCCTGAAATGATATTACTCTGAAATTTATAACAGGAATTGATAATTTAGTAGAGCATGTAGCTCCAAGTGTTTGTACCGAGGTTTGTACAAATATGTCAAAAGAGAAAAAAAGCAATACATATTTGCATAACATGCTATGTTTATCTTTTTTTGATTGCTTGTTAGATCAATCTTATTATTCTTCATCTATATGAATGTATGATACCTTGGGAAGCCCTTGAAAATATGATTTTAAATGAAAAGTAATTTATCCATAAGTATTCTGGATTTATTTGATTAATCATTAATGATATTATGTTATTCAGTTTTATTGAATAACTTCTCATGGTGTTAAATCAAAAGATTGAGTTGAAATATAAAACTCAAGTATGAGGTAGAGTATGAGATTGATTTTTATTCTTGGACAGATTTCATTATGTATTAAAAGGTAGAGTTAAATTAATTATTGAATCACAGTATAGAAATATTCCAGTGAAAATAGAATGAGACAAATTATATCCGATTCTGCCAGTGTGTCATTATTACTATGTAATTGTGAGAGATTCCTTTACATATGATGTAATTTATTCAGTCAGATTCTGATTGAATATCTGATATAGGATCACATGATACAGAAATAGTTATATCGGCAGAGATAACATTCATGTTATAATATATTACTTTTTATATATATATATAATTTATATTATATGTATAATACCTTAGGATAATAATTATATTTATATGGTTCTATGCCCAGTGAGTGATTGGGCATCATTTTTCATCCAACAATTCAATGTGAACTCACTTAACTTCATTTACCAGAAAAAAAAGTTGAATAATTTACAACGATCTTATGATGAAATGATGAAAAAGATATTTGTAAAGCATCGAGTAAAAATTTGAGAGACTTTTTGAGATAGTCTAATTTTATAATAATTAGTGATTTTACTTGTACCGTCTTTTATTTGCCTTTACAAAAAAATTGATAAGATATCTCTACATAACTCTCGGGCATAGAAGTACTAATTGATTTATAAATGATCAAAATTTTACAAGATAAACTCAAGCTGAAAAGAATCTACAATCTCAATTTTCTATAGACCAGACTTACATATATAAAGGGCACTATCATTTTTCGAACGGACTAAACCATGAGTTTGCTAGAATTGTTCTTTCATTTGATGCTTGTGAGTTGATTGTAAGTAAAAAAGACAATTACCAATTACTCACTAATGTGAAATCTTGAATGATTTAAGTACAACGTGGCTTAATTATTCCTGCCTGACAATTTTATATGTGATATTTATATAACATATTATTTATCATTCTCTATTTATAATTCGTAGTGCAAACACTTTTAACACTTACTAATTCTCTCTCAGAGAATAAAAAGGACATTGAAAACACTATAATGTATTTATGCATAAAAAACATTACATCCACGCTATGAATCGTGTGTGCAAAAGGTAAGAACCGACAAGCGATAGTTATGTTCTATCCTTACTAGTGAAAATTATAATTGTCTTTCTGAAAACGTTTATGGTGTTAGATACAATTGACAATCAGCGATATTTAGTAGACATAATAGAAATACATGACAAGGGCTTAATAATTTTTTTCATGAAAAGAATTCAACGCATTTAATTAAACATTTTAGAGATTCTTAGATAAATTTTCGTTTCATCTAGCATAATACGACAGAGTGAATTTGTAACATGACTTGAATGAGATTGAAGCTTTTTGTTATAGACAACAATTTCTGTATTTGATATTAGTGAATAATTTTTCATTTGGATTAATTTTCTTTGCTGTCGATATCGAGTCCAATACCAGTTTCACATTTTAATATAATATTTAGATGAATGGCACTTGACTAAAAAGACGTGATGCATAAATAGAACTATCTTAAGAATTTAATAACATCTGTAGCAAGTAGTAGGTAAGTTAAAAATAATTCTTGATAACATTATTGAAATAATATAAACCTTTCTATACACAAGTATGAGCATTTATAATTACACATTTTCATATTATGGCGCAAATATAACTTTGAAAACTAAAATGGTCGAATAAGCCTGTATCTTAAAGATCAAATATTAACGATTGTATCGGACAAATGATATTTGAATTTGTCAAATTTAACCACCAGTATCGCTACTTTGTACAGGCTTGAATCTCTGTGCAGGAAGAAAATTCATTTTGTGTGTAAAACATAATACGGTTGACTTCAACACTTCTATAACTCGACTGATTTTATTCAACTTCATCTACTCGCTAACTTTATTGCAATATATGTATATGTTTAAAAAGAAATATATATAAATAATATACTCATGATATATAAGTGAAATAATTCACTTAATTCGACTTCAAAAGTTTGCGCATACTCAGCGTAGCAATGAGAGATCCTACCTCAAGAAAGCTTGTATGATTTAAATACATATTATAGATAAATAATTAACGTAGCAATAATAGACTCTTAGAATTATTTCATTTTTAAATAATATTCACTTTAAACACTGTGCCGATAAGCTACGAGACCGCGCAGTGTTACAAGACGGACCTTTGTGGTCTTTTGTTCACCTATTACTATGTGATAAATTTATTATTTATTATTTATTATTTATTATTAATAAAGATGAAATTTTTAACGATCTAAGCATGCTGTTTCCTTTTTTTTTTCTTTCTTCTTCTCTTTTTTTTCAAACCAATTTTCATTCATTAGACATCGACTACCATCTTCTTATGGATATCCGTGTTACCAACAACCTGGAAAAAATTGTTGAAAAATCAGCCGCTATTCTAAAGAAAGTTAGTCTCGAAAGAATTATTTGACTCGGGTTTTACACGTACAGAACAAAACTCCTCGAAGCTGATTTTCCCGTCTTCATCTTTGTCGGCGAACAAAATTGTCTTGTCAACAATTTGCTGAAGCTGTGTGTCCTTCAAATTGTTACCAACCATCATTTTCAGAACTTGAAACAATTCGCCGTTGCTTATATACCCGTCATTGTCCATATCATAGATTCTAAAGGCGAATCTTAATTTGCTTTCTTTGTCACCCTGTAATTAGGAAAATTTAATTTATCATGTCAATATTTCCATCCACTAAAATTTAGGAGACTGTGAAAAAGCATATCTTTAATTTTAGCTAAGTAAACAGAATGAATGAATTTTAATGAATTTGTACCTTAACACTGAACTGTGAAACGCCTTGAATAAACTCTTTGAAATCTACTTCGCCGTTGCCATCGGCGTCGAATATTTCGATAACACGTTGTACCAAAGGATTTTGTTGCAATTCTGGTAGTGTCATAAATTCATCTATACTCAAAGCGCCGCTATTGTCAAGATCTAATTTACGAAAACGTTTTCCAAGCCTTCTAAGTTCATCGGCATCGACTGTAATTTGCAATAATATAATGTACGAGTAATTAGAGGTTAATAATTATATATATGTATATATATTTCTATTGATACTAAAAATTCCTTTTTCATTTGATGATATTAAATATTTAAAAATAATTTCATGAAATATTTGAAAATCTGTTTTTATATTATTCGTAAAAAGAAAAGTGTGATAACTTGGTTTTAAGTAATGATATAAAAAGACAGAGAAAAAAAAAAGGAAAAAAGAAAAAAACAATTTCTCCGTATATTTATAATAAGGTAGTGATATCAAAAGAGCGAAAAAGGTAAATAGTGATGTTTACATTTCGAGAAGTAAAGTGTATATTGTTATACAATGGATTATAGTGGTTTCAATAGTCGTATATGAAGTTGGATTTAAAGTGTTGACATTTTGCTGAATAAACTATCAGGTGATTGAATAAAAATAATTTATTTGTTTATTCATGTATTGTAATTAACTTCGGGACTTACAATTGGAGCATAACTCCATCGGCAGTGAACTTTCGTTACCCTGTAAAAGAAAAATGCATATTAAATATTAATAACGTGTTCCTTGGGATAAGCTGAAAATAGCAAAGCAGACAGCCTCAAGATTCGAGAGTGTGTCTTGATGATGATGTTTGTAAAAGTGTTGAAATTGTAAGAATATTCAAGTTATTTGGACAATTACGGGACCCCAATAACTTGGGATACTGATATGTTTATATTTACCATGTTTAATTAGTTATTTCCGTCTTTATATGGCAAGAAAATAATCGGAAACGTCAAACGCGATCTACTAGGACACTAGGGCATTGATCATACTGGCATTATGAGATTAAACTAAATGTTGAAATTTTTACGCTGAAAATAACATGGTTCTGTCTACCAAGATGGCGACACTTGATCCAGGGGTTAAAGAACATTCAAGATTGTCCACCCGTGGCGGGTAAATTAAAAATTTTCGCGTTTCGCCACACGTAGAAAAGAAATATAATAAATTATGAATATTGTTTCTAATAATTGATTACTCAAATGTATGCAAAGGAGATGTGAGATTGTATATTATCGTACAATTTGGTATAAGCTCAAAGTGTTTAATTTCAATTTCGAGCTACAATTTAGTCCAGAAATGAATTTTTTTTCTCAATATATTAGGGTTTCATCGAGCAATCTATTTTCCACATTTGTTAAGTACTATAATCTGTTTAAAAATATTCCCATGTTTATCTGATTCTTAAAATGTGACCTGCAGTTTTTGAAATTTGAGCATTTCGTATTCCAATAATGTATCCACATTGGTATACATCATAGTAACAATGTGTACAATCCTATGTTAATTAATCAATAAATATAGCAAGATTTCTCTTTATATTTTACAAAACTTGCCAATATATAATACCACTCTTTAAGAGCAACTTAATTATTTACAGAGAGATGTTGTAGTCGTTTTCTAACATGTGATTAACGTACCTGTGCGAATAAAAAATCGCGCTTATCTATGTAGTTCAAGCTACGAAAATTAGCTTTATGAAAATGATGCAAAATTAGATTTCCAAAATAACGACGAATCTGATTTTGGAATAGAAAGTACATGTAAAGTTGCTCCGGCCTTCTGGCATATGGTTTTTCGTCTCTCTTAAAATAAATGCTAAAATATATATCAAGTGCGATTCGAGGTATGATATTATTGTCTACACTAGTCTCTCAAAGAAATATCCAACGAATTTTTTCCACCAATTATTTTTCTTCCTTTTAATAGAATCTAAATTACACAAATTGTTCCGCACTATTGGCACTCAAATCCAAAAGTCGCCATGCTGCTCTAGGATTTAATTCCGAAGGATCTCGACACAAAACCCAAACATAATTCACTCGCATTACTTTTTCAGGATCACCTTCTACTACTTCATGTTTACTGTCCCTTACACACATGATTTGCTGCGATTGAAAAGTGATTATTAACACTGGACCTTGTTCCATGACTTTTCCCATCGCAAGATCGACATTGTCGATATCTGAAATAATTTCAGAAATTTTATTAATCAGCAACGCAAGTGTGTAGATCTATTCTTTTGCTAAATAAGCCACTGAAACTTACCTAAAATTTTACTATCTAAATAATATCCTAGCTTCTTTGCCTGCGTTAAAGGCTGCGATATGAGATTAAATGGTGCTTCATGACACCAGTCTTTTAAAACTTCCAAGTCACCTCTGACCATAGCTTCAAGAATGTTGGGAATTATATCTGTCTCGCAATCTCTCAGAAACTTGACCTGGTTAACAAATACAAGTAAATATCTCTTATTCGAAATTCTATTTTCATTACCATTCATTGAAATATTAATTAAGCAAATTATTGTCCCTAATTGTTTCATAATGAATTACGTCTAGTAAAATTCTGATTCGATTCGATGTTGGAAATATGTTTGATTCCAGCTGAACAAAGTTATAGAACAATATTATTATAGGATTTCTTGAGTAAACAGATTTCCGAGTAATTCATTGTTGACACGAGAAAACCAGCCAGAATCAATATAATAACTGTCTAGTATCAACTTATTGATCACATACAGAATACGAAATGGATTCCAATCACTTAGATACCTTGTCAAAACTTGGATCCAGCTTGCAAATTTCGGTTAGTGTTTCTGAAAGCTCGGTTTTTTGAAACAGACCTCCCATTATGTCCGTAACTTTATCCGTGAGCAGCCTGGAAGCCCGAATCATGGGATTATCAGACTCTTCGTATTTTATTTTCCAGTCTAAAACTTTATTAACGTATGGATTGTTGTCCTGAAAAAGCATTTGAATAAAAATTGTGAATATCACGTAAAATTCTCTCAACAATTTACTCATAATTAAATTAACACTAGATATCGCTCAACAGAAATTGAACCCCGACGGATCTCTTATAGCTTATAATTTTCACTTTACCTTAAAGTTTTCCCACGATTGATAAAATTTCGAATCTTTATGCAACTCGACGCCAGTGGCTTCTTCATTTGCTTCAACTGGTTTTTCATCCACTATGTCAGGCACTTCTTTTCGTTTCCTTAATTTCTTCGGAGGAACATAGACCCGGCCTATCCAAAAGTGTGATAAAAATGTCTTACTTTCTTTTTCTGATGCAATTACATTTTTTACATGAATCTAAAATATCTAGTATTGATCTCGCAAGATATCCTTATTATTCGGAGTATGCGAAGTGTTAATCATTGAAGAATATATTTAGTAGATCAATTTTAAACAACAAACTCTTACTTTCCTAGAATTATTTCAAATATACCAATTTTTCATAGACAATAGTTGAAACTTCATTTCAATTAATAAATTTTTATCCAAACCTTCCATGCCATGATGGTCAAATTCTTTTCGCACAGCTTCGGCAGTTTGTGAAATAGTCTGAAACGCCCCAGTCTTTCCAATAGCTTGACCCTTCTCGGATAATGACTCTGCCGCACCTTTGGCTGATTTTGTTATTCCCTCGCCCAGTTGCCCTGCCTTTTTACCAATCTCTGATTTGCTGGCTTCTTCTATCACGCCTTGAACCTTTAACGAACCAATACAAACAAGAATATGTTAACGTTAATATTCCGGAATAATTTAATTCTCAAAAATGGAACAAGACTTTGATAAAAAATTTTAAGCAGTAATTATAATTATCGAACTAGAAGATGTAGTGAATCGAAGCTTATCGTAGGGATACCTTTTCCTTGAGGTGATCTAATTTTTCCTTTATTATTTCAGAGCTTTTATTCGCCTCAGATTCAACGCTGTGAAATTTTTGTCTTGCAGATTTCAAAGCCTCGGAATGTTCGAGTTTCTCAGCCTCTTCGCGAAACTTTTTCAACGATTCTTTCATCTCTTTGTTTTTCTGCATTTCTTGTTTTATATTGTCTAAAAATTGTGAAAAGAAATTCGGTCGGCGTGCCGGAGTTGAATACAATCTCATCTGTAACAGAAAAACTATTATTCTATTTACCAAGAAAGAAATGATTCAAAAATTTGTTATTCACAAGCAAGAATTGCTCAAGTTATATGAAATGAAGTTAAGAATTAAACTTGACACTGTATCTTTTCGAACTTTAAACTTACGCAGGTATTTCTGGACTCTGTTCCTTCCATCTGAAGTAATATCTGAGAGTTGCTCCATATTTGTGATGCTTCTCTGTATCCGTTTGAATATCTGTAAGGAAACTTCGCCGAACGTATAATTCCGACAAAGTTTGATTTTCCAACGACGAAATTCTGGAAAGGTGAAAATTACGTGGCTGATGGTTGATTAGAAATAAGAACATGACAAATTAAATTAAAGCTTGATAAATACAGTAACAAAATCCACAAGCAGATTAATTGAGTTTATAAATGGAAATGAAAACGTGTGTAAATAAATGACGAGATTTATTTATTCTGTGATTCAATTTACGAGCTAATACGACAACGCAGATGACACGTTTGAGTTAATAATTATGAAATCCTTATTAACAATTTATTCTATGATTTAAAATTTAGAAATCGTAAAAGAAAAAATGTCTTACGAAATCTAACCTCACTATTTCCGTACGTGTTGCCGGTTTTCGTATAGATTATTCGATCGAATAGAAATCGAAATCGGGTTTAATAATGACTATGAATAGTTCTTAATGTTTAAATGGTGTAAAACGACTAACTTGCAGTTCATAACATGTGATATTTACCATTTTAGAAACGATTTATCTTATGTAGACCTTTGAAACGAAAATTCTTGTAGAACGAGGACCGGCAGCCATCTACCGGCAATTCATCTCAGTATAAAATCCGATAAATTCATCTTTAGCGCAGAAAGATATAGGTTAGTTTTCTGTAATGTTAAAAAATTACAGAATATAAAACAATCAATACGAAGAGTTTATAGTTTTATCACGCCTAGTTTATAGTCGTAAAAACTTGTCGACTGGATTATTTATTTTTACTTTTTTAAAGACGAAAGAATAACAACATCCTTTTTAAGGTAGTGTGATTTTTACAGACTATTATACAATGATTGACTTCGGGTTAAAATAACATACTATCGATTCATAAAATCCCACAGAAATTTACCTGTACGTAATTAGCTCCCCAAATAATTCCAATCAACGTCTTAGTTTCCAACTATCGTCTCGTTACAATTCTAACACCGGTTTGAAATTCTATAAATTCGTATTTTCCAGGGAATGACAACTCTCATTTTTGGAGTTGGATTCGGCACATTTATCATACTCACTCTCTGGTTAACGGCAGGATTAATCTGCCTGATATCACTAAGAACCGAGAAAAAACTCGGCCTCATAGCTCTGGGTATTGTGGGAATAGTGACAATCGCATTGCTCAGTATTCCGAGGGCTTCGGAAAACTCTGAAATAAAAACAGACAAGGTATTATCGGCGAATGTAATCTCATCTGTACAATCAATTCTTGATCTCTTATTTGTATTAAAATTTTTGTCAAATTTCAATCATAGCAAATTAATCAATCGTTTGTTCTTTACAGCCATATGATCAATTCTTCATCTGGCGAACACTGCTCGTAATTTTATTGGCCATATCGTCTTTGTTAACGTTCTTGGCGTATATTAAATTGGAATTAATGGAACCGGTGAAAGCTGCTCGTCTTAGGAATTGGGTACTGTGAAAAAGAGTAAAGTTTACAGATTCTAAAGAGAATCGAAATAGTTCTGTAGATAAATCTATTCTGTTTTTCCAATTCTTCATAAGTTTGAATATATTTTTAACCCGGGATATAGATATAGTAGAGTCTATTCTTGAACTAAACTATATACTTGATACCAGAGAGCTTGTTAGATAAGTTGAAAAAAATTTCTGTAAATTATATTACATTGTTTTATAGTATAGATGAACTAAAGAATTTATATCTATTTATATATCTACAAATAACCGAAATCCAGTTGAAATTTAAAAGATTATAATTATAAATCTGGAATTCGCGACTGATATTTTAACTCGAATAGAAATTTTTCTATAGATAAACTATAGCTCTATAGTTTATAGAAACAAACTGAGGTACAAAAAAAAAATTCTATAACATTTATTCAAATCAGTTTTATCGTCCATTTGACAAATTTTCTAGCTCTAAAGAGAGACCACACCATTCATGCTGGCCTTCTAAAATTAGTATAATTTAAACATTGAGGGTGCTTTTAAGTCTAAGTCTAAACTATAATCAAAATGCTGCGTGGTTTAAAGAGCACGATGCGACTATCAGCCCGTGGAATCTCGTTACTTGGTCCTAGCAATAAGAAATTTGAGATAAAAGATAACACGGAGTTTATAAATAAAGTAATGAACAGTACAGTTCCTGTAATAGTTAATTTTCACGCCGAATGGTGTGACCCGTGTAAAATTCTAACGCCTAAGCTCGAGCAATTAGTTGGTCCTATGGAAGACGTTAATTTAGCTGTTGTAGATGTCGAGTCAAACCCCGAGCTAGTTCATACTTTTGAAGTGAAGGCTGTACCGGCAGTAATTGCAGTATCGAATGGCTTAGTTGTGCACAAATTTATTGGCCTGATGGAAGCTGATTCAATAGAAACTCTAATCCAGAAATTAAGGACTGGCACTGATGTGGATACAACTAATAAAAGTACTTAATGCCTAATCACTTTTGACTAACTTTACATGGAATTTTGAAAATCTTCTATTTTTATGGCACGATACAGTCGGCCAAATGCATGCGAGGTAGTGTACTTTTGGTCACAATGCTCTTTTAGAAGTCATATATTATTTCATAAATATAGAACAATTATTATCACCTCATAGAGTGGGGAAGTTGAAAAATTAGTCCTTCATCTGAAAATAGATTGTTAAACCTTGAGTCATCTGACAAGAACTAATGCAACATTCGTTTTTCTTTTCATATAGACTAGGATTATGGATGTACTTAATACAAACTCACCTTTCAAGTGGACTTTGAATTAATGTGATTTTGTTAAATATAACACAGATTAATGATGATTTTTTTGTCTCTTGTTTTCTTCCTTTGAACTAGTTCAACTAGAATAAAAATTAAAATAACTTAGGATTAAAGTAATGAAATAATTTCAACGACCATTAATAAATATTTCAAAAGCCTTCTGAATACTAAAAGTCTGCATTGCCCTCAAAATTCTACATTCTTAATGTATTTACCTAGAATGTAAATGCTCGCACATACTTTGCTACCTATGTTACTAGTGTTAGAACATAGAAATGAAATTCGTACAAAGTTTTTGTAGAAATTCATCGATTGGTTAATAAATGTGAATGTGTGCTAAGTATCGAGTGATTATTTGTTTGATCTATATATAACCCTTCTAAGTTTGCTTATAAAATAGGTACTTGCTTGTTTTTTTTAAATTTTGGAATTTCTTTAAAAGTGTGTATATCGGATATGTAATTTTTAATGCATATAATTCATATCGGCGTAAACAATTTATTAACAATTTGGAGAAGGTTCTATTGGAAACACAAATTATTTGCATTTATACATCACATCTTCTTTTGAATATTTTTGTAAACTTTTAATAAAAATATGTCCACAGACAAGAGACAATCACACAATTTTAGCTATTTACATTACTTAATTTTCGATTCTTATTTATCACTTAAACAAAAAGGTAACAAAATGTAGAAAAACATTATCGATTTCATACACAATGTGAAATGGATATTATCGCTTGTCGTCTAGAATAAAGACAATATTTATTCCGCTCATGATTGATGCATCGAATAGATAATTTGTCATCAATAAGAAAATAGCTACACTTAGAATTTAAAAAAAAAAATCAAAAATAAATTACACAAAAATAGATGTAAAGTAGCAAATGAAAATAATCTTTCTATGTTGTACAGCAGTTATTCTGACTACAAGCGACACCCATTTCTATTACACTTGCGAAGGTGAATAGAATAATAATAATAACTATAATAATAATATAAATATGGTACAATAATTTGGTATACGTTTTACATTTTTTTTTTTTTTTTTTTATGGTTTATATGAGCAGTATTCGTACAGAATAACAGTGAAATGAAACAGCTCAAATACCAAACAGACATAAAACAACAGAACTAGAAAACATAACGAATTTACTTACATACTTTATGTTTATATTAATTAATTCACTTTATTCACAGATCACAAGCTCTATAATTGCAAGGTTGTAATGTAACTATTTTTAAAATGAATAATATCAGTCATTGCCGAGTGATAGAATTCCGTTGAAATTCTCATCAAATTATTAGAAAGGAGGAAAATATATTACACCCAACGCGATGATGATGTATTTTCTACTGTATCCGAGAGTAATGTGCAAACAATTCTATGCGCCTTGATAACGTCACTTTCGAATTAGTATGGCAAAAAGTTCTGGAGTATTCGAGTTGTCCAAAATATGAATACTTAATTACTCAGCCATAAACTGTGTAGAAATATTGTTATCCGATTCTATAAAATTTCGAATCCAAGAGGATAATTATTACAACTGTGCAATATACAATGTACAATTTTAAATTAATTTGCCGTTCATTTCATTTTTGGCAAATCAAACCATTTTCACTCAAAAGTCATGCATTTTTTTTTTCTCGTAGTGACTCAACTATTTATAATAATTTTATGCAAACGAGTTATCTAGGAAGTTTTCAGACCCTGAATAAATAAATAATATTCTATAATGTATGAAGTCCGGAAAAAAAAAATCAGAATTAACTGATAATAATTACTGTGTTTAAAATTCGTTCATGCGCGACGAGTATTTGGGAATCACGGACGTCGATGACTTTACAACTTTACAGTGATTTTTGTGCAATGATGTTTTGATCGAGAAGAAATTGCCCATCAACGAATTTTGTTATTTGAAAAGAATAAAAAAATTTGTCTTTTTGAAGATGGGACAAGCTTGTGATTTCACTCTATTTGAATTTAAGAAAAAAATCAACAATTATGTAATTGTTGAATGATAAATTTCACGCTAAATAGGCACTAAACATAGGTAGTGCTTTTGAACAAACATTCGACAAAAGAATTATGAATAATATAGTTTTGATTGTTGAATCAGAGCTGAAAATCTATAGTCATTTTAAAATGGCTATAAAATAGAAAACAAGAATATTACCTAACTCAATTAAATAGCTCGAATTTCATCTAAACTAATAAGTCTTACCTATTAATAACGTAGCTAAGCTTTTGCACTCAAAGTCTTGTACGACTTAATTTGCAATGGCAATGTATGTGACAAGTTTTTCTTTTTTTAATTTGTTATTTTTTAAATATATATATATATATATATTGTGGTGATAGGAAATCCCACGAAAGATTTATCGCGGGCTATATTATAGAGTTACCGAAACTGTTAAAATCCTAGTTACACCTCGGCACCCAAGTCTTGTACACCCTGCTCAGCCACAGGGACATATTTGTCATCAATTTTAACAAGTAGTATAACTTTGTCGACGTGTGATCGTCTGTTAGGATCACGGTGATTCGGTGACCACCTATGCACTACACAACCTTCCATACCTCTCTCAGGAACCCAATGCTGCCATCCCGAACGACCGCCTTGTTGTCTCATTCGTTCATCTGGCCATATAACGTCGATTCTTCGACCCAAATTTATTGCATCATACACTTGGTTTGGGTCCATTATCTGGATTCATTTTGAGATGAGAATTAAAATGAAATTGAGTCTATTATTATGAGAGAAAAAAAACTAAAAACCTTAAGTTTTCTCCTAATTTTAGATAAAATCTTGTGATTTTGTTCTTATGAGAATAAGAAAGAGCTGTTAACTGATTTAATGAGAATTGCTAATACTCACTCGAACCCTTTGGAAGACTTCATCCTTGTCTTGTTTATTTGTAAAACTAGTAGTTTCTGATTTGGATTCAGCTTTTATATCTCCGCTGCTTAGTAATCCTGCCAAACTAGCCAGCGTGGAACTTGTAGGCTTTCCGACTGATGCTAAGGAGCCACGATTGCCGCCAAGAGATCCTGTGTTAGCTCGGCCAAGTGAACCTCGCCCGGCAGAACCCCCGATTTGACAACTTGAATCCATGGATTGAGAGCCGGATGTATTATGACTGGATTGATTGTAGCCTGAAATCGATTGTGTACATGGAAACCGATAATAATCTGAGCACATACATATGTTGAGACTTGTAAAATATGTAGACATGTTGAAATAATTAAGGTAGAATAAGAATATAATCTAAAACCTACCGGAATGTATATTGTAGGTAGTCATGGCATATACTCCTTCGTTTCCAAATCCACCATCATCTTGTGAACCGGTACCACCAGATGAACATCCCTGTCCACATCTCCGTCTTATCCTAAAGTAATGTAAAGTGAATGATACGATTTTATATTGCATTATAAAAATCGACTAACATACCTTCTCCATAATTTAAGTACGTTGCTTTTTATGGTGCCTAAGCTCAATGGCCCACCGAGTATTGAACACAGTTGGTCATTTGTTTCAGCGTAACTAGTCATCAATGGGGATACATAAATTGGATAACCGATTGGCTGATCACAAGAACTATTGATTATGTTTCGTAGAGCTTGTTTGGCATTTTGTATCGATCCACGCTCGGGATTTCGATTCCGTAGATAAACGAGCTCTTGTTGTTGCCCTGCCCACAGTCCACGGACACATTCTCGGTTCATTTTGATCACTCGAAAACTGAGATACCGCTTGTTAAGCATTATCACTTTGTATTCGTCTATCCCATCGTCCAATACATGTCTGTAATATATGAGAACAGTTGAATAAATGAGACATTCCTCTGATTGGCGAAAAATTTGAGTCCGAAAAATCGTCAAGTACCTAAGAGCAAGAAGACTCGGAGCACCGCCAAGAACTGCATTTCTCCATAGTGGATCAGCCTCGTGGCTTATAACAAGACCTCGATCATGCCCTTCGATCGCCTCGTACAAAGCAGCCGTCTCCTCGTACTCTTCAGAACTCATGAAATGATCCTGGTGTAATTTCAAGGCCATTCTAACTCCCTTAGCCACTACTCCACGCAGAAGTTCCACATCCCTGAGGACCCATTCGTCACGAGCGGACGTGATACGAAAGTCTCCTGTAATTTGATCAAATGTCGATGTAAGATTTTTCCAGATATATGAGGAATACAATCCAGTTTCCGTGTCATTATTCGTTTCCGAATTTGAACTGAAATTTATTCTGTACCTTTGAATAAAGCATGCAATCCATAGAGGAAAAATTCAACGCTAGATACAGTGTTGTGAGATGCTGCGCCTAACGCACGACGTCCTAAAAGGCTTAACGCAAGACACAGAGATACTAGGCACGAATCTCTGGACCTTTCCAATAACTAGAAAATGTAATAAATACAGGTGTTAACGATCCTAGTTTGATACATATGATTGAAAGAAACGTTTGTTCTTGGTACTGAGAAGTGAAATATGATAAGGAGTTGATTACCTTGTCACGTTTTGCACCGCAGAATTGTATCCAGTCTAAAAATATGTTGCAAAAACTGCTCCTAGTTATTCCGCTAGCTCTAAAGTCAAAATCTTCGTCAATGTTCATGTTGAATACTGGATCTAGGTCTACAAAGTTTTTCTCCAACGTCGGCTTCAGGGCTTCAATGATATCGGGATTTTCAAGCCACTGCATTAGCTTGCTTGATTTAATTGCGTAGAAAATAATACTCTTGACATAATAAGTGACGAGAACTTTGCGGAAGTCGAATACTTGCAGCATTGACACGGCAGAGTTATCAGAGATAGAATATCCCTCCAGCACATACTTGGCACTGGCTACTTCCCAGGCGAGCCAACGTTGGCTAAAAGCTGCATTTACACTCAAGACATTAGAGAGATGACCCATCTCGCAACAGCAACAGTTATCGTTGTCTTCAATACCCTCGGATATTGCTTCGACCTAAGAGAAATGAAACATAAAAAAATTTGGAACACGAAGTTCTCTAAGACGATATGAAAGTCTCGAGCCGCATAAAATAGAAAAATATGTAAAAGATATGGTTTCAAAAAACGAAAATCTTTACCTCTCTCTGCTGACAATAGGTTCCTCGGAACTCGAGCCCTCTCAGTTGAAAGGTGACCAAACCGTTACCCAACTGGACAATGTGAACTAAACAATTCAAGTAGTCGGATGCAAGTAGGAAACAGTCGCCTTGAGTAACTCCACCCCAACGACCTAGGGCCAAATCTCCATATAGACTGTGTTGGAGGGATCGTGTTAGTTGCTCATAGAATATGGAGTTCAAGTTGTTGTCATCAGCACCCAAGTTCCGCTCCAAGTGTGCGGACATTCTAGTATTGGAATGGTCTACTCTCCGCGTCTTGTAATCTCTCTCCCAGAATTTGACCGGTCTGACGTAAGATGAAATGAATATTGCGCTTCCCAGCAGAGGATTCAGCGGGGTGCTTAAGATGGCAGATATTCCGGCTTGTAGGAACAGCATGGCGGAATGCGGGACGGAAAACGGCTGTGCGAATGCGTGAAATGCGCTACCCCAGGTGATCTGCCACGGCGCTATGTAAGTGACGACGAATCTGATCTTGAGCAATAGTTCGTAGACTTTTGAGAAGACAATTCCCATGACAAAGTAGTCGATTAGGAAAGTCTCGCCGCCGTCTTTGAAGTCGCATTTGAATAACAAAACTGTGAAGACGAGTATGAGGTAGCGTGTAGAGGGGTCGGAGTACGCCGATCGGAGTGCTTTCATTCCGCAAATCACAACTATCAGAGGGCCTATGTTTTCTCCAAATTTCTCGACAATAGTCGGCGAATACTCTGTCAGAGCGCCCAGAAATACGACTGGATATAAAATGTTCCTTTCGACAAAGCAAAGGCATACAGAAGCCTTTTCAAACCACATGATTTTAGCGGGCTCCTTCACTTCGAACTGAGCATGTTCGTGACTTCTCAATACCGGTTTAGCTAAACAGAGCCAGGGCAACTGTTTTCTGAGCTGTGGCATTATATAGTGGAGCAGGAATCCCAGACAACTTGCGATGCTCCATAGGACTGGATTCAAATCTGGTTGCAAGGCGTTGAATATTGTTGAACAGTGAATAGCGAAGGATAGAACGCCTAAGACGGTGCATACTATCAGGTCGTTTTTTAATCTGGTATTAACGGTGGAGCGTAGTTTTTCGGGGAGAGGATCTATGAGTTCAGAGTCAGATATTTGTTCGCTAACTTTTATTTTCACGTCTTTTTTAGTCCCTAGAGATCTTATTTTAACGTCTCTGTATTTAGAACTCAAATCATCCTTGCGAGACGTGTTTTCTATTATCTTTGCTTCTCTTTCTTCGAGGTACAACTCTGGTGGCCATAAATTCATCTTTACTATATCCCAAACTACACTCGGATCCGAAGATGATCTACTCAAATGATACGAGGCGGCAACCAATAATCCAACGAATATAGAGAACAGAATATGCTGAGATGATTTGGGTTCAGTCAAAGCTCCGTAAGCGAAACCGTAAAGGATTAAAACCGTTAGAACACTGCGACATAGACAGTAAACGGAGGATACAAGACCGGTTGTTGCATTACCGCCGAACACGTGTATGTCTGCGTGTTCGCATAGATACATTAGGAATGTGTTTATTTGTGGGAAAAGTCCCAGAGAAAATATTATAGGAAAACAGAGAAGAAATATAAGTAGAACGTTTCTAATTTGCAATACGACGACAGGATCCGAGACTAGTATTCCGTACACCCTGAAGTCTGACTTTGGAAAATCGTCCAATGAATGGCTAAGGATCAAAACTAATCCTGTACAAATGATGAAATATACAGGTCGAGAAAATGCGACAATTCTATTGAAACCATGAGTCGGCGATGCTGCGTCTGGTTGAACTGATTTCAATAACGAATACTGACATCCAGCTATAACGATACAAAATATAAATGCGAATATATCTCGAAAGTATTCACGTTGTAATAGAGAAATGCCTAGGGCAGCAACAGCTACAGCTAAAATAGTCGACACCATAGTTTCGAATATCGTTAAATTTCTATCCAACAAAGCTAGTAGAGCCAAACGATCGAAATGCACTTTGATATGAGGTAGTTTTCCTATTTTCCATTTATAATAATGTTTAGACTGTTTGGCCTTAGCATCGTTAGGTATATCCAATCCGTCTATAAAACGATTCCAAGACAGGCTTGTGTTAGCTTCGGCTTCTTGGTGTGCGGGCAAAGTTAGGGCCGGTATAGAAGTTCCATTTTCAGGAGGATACAAATTCAAATTGTTGCGTGGATTTAGCCGGCGATTTCTGTCTCCTAATGCGTCTGTTAATATATGACGAAATGGATCTCCCTCAGAGCTACTACTTGAAGAGACTAAATTCGAGGGTACGGCATTCTGCGTTTTAGTTTGGTTCGTTACCGGGCTTGACAGAACAGGTGGCGTGTCAATGATCACAGTCAGTCCAGCCGAATTCAAGGATAAACTGCTGTAGCTGTTGCTCAACGAGTTAGTCAGATCCCAATTTGTGTCGTAATGTAAGCTTTGGTTCAACTGCTGACGTAATAAAGTATTCAAAAGCTTTCCATTTCCGCTAGACGCAATTTGCGAAGTATTTGCTATTCCCGTTCCCTTTTCGTCGAACGTGTATGTCAACCACCGGCCATTCTCGTCTCTAAAACAGTGGACAGCACCTTCGGTAGTGTCGTTATGACTCGTAGCTAAATGGCAGTTATTGTTTGATATTACGCTAGCCAAGGCGGTCAATGGTACCGAATTATCTTCGCGTAAATGACTCCTAGGTCCTCTGTGCGTTCTAGTCGATCGTTTGAGACGCCTGTGCTTGGATCGAGAGTGTCTCAATTCGGAATTCCTACTTAATCTTAAATCTGATACCGTGCCTGACTGTCCGGGTAAATCTCTGCCTGTACTAAGTAAAGCTGCCAACAACGGAGGGGCTGGACTTGGGAGTAAAGTACTCAGCTCATTATTCGAGCCGCTAGTTTGTTCAAACTTTCTCTCTCTCTCTCTGCGAACTTCTATGGTTCGCTTAGGTTTGATGGGTGGAGGTACCGAGTCTCCTAAATGCTCAGGATTCGTTTCTGCGGGTATCTTGGTCCGACTTTGCTTTGGAATAGCACCCTGGTGACGTTTACAGTCGACCTCGACTTGCGAGAGTAATTTTTTCTTCACTTCATTCTCTATGCTCAATGTAGTTGTACTCGACGATCCAGAATCCAGTTCTTTTCCATGTAGATCTGAAATTGATGTTAAATCGTGTAGAAACTTTGAATTATAATTGTCTCAGCCTTGATTAAATACTTTTCGAGTTTAATTTAAGCTCTTCAAAGTAAAAATATGTACATTATATGAGTGCAAGTTATTAAGGCAAGGGACATATGGAATTTATTTTACTGCATTCTATTACGTCTACTTCTTGCAGAAAGCTTTCAGCTGACAGCTGCAGTTTGCCAGAGAGAATCGAACGTTCAAGTGACTAAAAAATGATCTGCGAATGTACCGTGACTTGAAAAATAATGGTACATAGATGAAGTATAAGTATTACTAGCAGGTGTGATTAAAGTTTGGGTAGAAAACTTAATTATTACTATTTACAAATGTTATATCAATTATTTTTCATATCTAAGAATGATAAACAAGATAATTAGCAATGCATATTATATTCTTCAAGGCTTATTTCTAAACAATATTTTGGCTACTTGTGAACAATGTATAAAAATAACTGTATACTACGACACAAACGCGCAATAAAAAAAGACTTACAATCAGTGCTAGCCGTCTGTAGGCTCTCTGAAGTGTCCGTATCATCGGACCGAGTAAACATCCAAAACGCTGGCGGCGTACGTTAAAAAAAAGTCATATAATGCTAAAAATATTACTTGACGTACTTAGCGAAGTCTAACAGTGATCAATTTTTCACAATTTATTGAAAAACTTGACCAATCATATGTTTCATATAATCGTCTCTTCGTTCAATATTACCTACTTATCTTTCATGTTTTTTCTCAACAGATATTCAAACTGGACAGTAAATTTTAAAAATAAACCTCAAATTCGCATTTATAAAAGCATAACGTGAAAATGATATCGCCGACGTGAATTGCGGTGAATAAAATTTGCAATTTAACAGATACAAAAATTTCGTAGAATTTTCTTTCTAATCATCAGAGTAAAACTCACCACTTTGACTCTGCGATGGTTCTACTTCAGAGTCAGTATGTTCAAAAAGCCAATCGAAACCAGAGCTTGTAGAGTTCAACGGATCCTCAAGATTTTTACACTTGCCTTGCTGTTTTTCCCTGTGCCTTTCTCCGTCGGATAACTTCCGGCTACTCTGACTAGTATTACTGAATCTCCGCTTATCGCTGGCTTTAGCATCTTCCAGCAAAGCATCTCGCGAATTAGCAGAGTCATTATCAATCGCTATGTCCCCGTTGAACCTGAGTTGAAAATTTCGACCAAAATTGACAAATGGATTGTTACATTTCATCTAAATATTCTATCGCTAATGCCAAATTTAATTCAAGCTAGAAGAAGGGGAAATAGAATCAGATATTGAAGTTCATCAGAATGATTCAAACCTTGCAAATCTCTCCTCAAATCCGCTGGTGCTAAGACTTCTATCTCTATTAGATCCTCCGGCAACATTTTCGTTCGTTTGTCGAACAAGTAAAGGACTATAAGAATCACGGCGACTAAATCCTCCGGAACTTTCGATGGGAAATTGTTCGTCGCTTTGCTCTGCTATTGGATAGACTATCTCTGAACCATAACTCAGGTATGGCAGTAGCTGTAGTTGGTTACGCTTCAGAGTATTCTGCGGTAGAACCTTGAAAGAATTACGCAAAACTTTCAGCAAGCAATCTCAGTGTAACGGAAACATTTTCATTCACAAATATTATTCCCCTTCCAAAGGATGGATGATTCCAAAGTATCGAACCTTTTTTGTGTTTATAGTTTCAAGGCTCTGTGGATGAAGAGGAAGATTGTTGTCGTCATTAGAACTGGTGTTTTTACTAGTAGCACCAATCACTTCCAGACTTTGTGGGTGCCCGAGTGGCTGATGTGGCTTTTTAGGAATCACCTGTGAATGTGGAATGGATATTCTTGAATTAATTACCCACTTACAAGATAACTTATGTAAGTTATTTTTCAATCTTCGTCATACATACCTCCAACGATTGAGGATGAGATGGGATTTTATTTTTCTCGTTGTCTTCCTTTTTAGAAATGATCTCCAAGCTCTGAGGATGATCAGCTGTTAAATGAGTTTCCAAAGGTATAGAGTTGGAATTTAATCGTCTGACGCTCTGGTTCGATTTCCAGTAAGGAAAGTCATCTCCGTGCTGCTCTAGCTCTAAAGAGCTAGTTTGTTTGATCTGACTTTCGGACCCTGTTTTACCCAGACTTCCTTGCTTTGGATGACGGCTCTTAGAAGAATAACGAGACAGTTTTCTGGAGCCGGTTTGATCCTCTTCTGCAATAACGACACATTTTTGTCGCATCAATCGGCACTCTGTAAGGATAATTGAATCTTTAATAAGTCAAGTTGATCATTCATCTTTGCCAAACCCTTTCCAATGTTTTATTTTCAGAAAATGAAATCGAACCAACAAACTTATAGAGTAGATACTCACCGCTAAACCTTTTCCTAAGCCGGTCGTGGTCTTGAGTTGAAAATAACTCCGCTTTATGTACATTAATACTTGTCACAGTCGCCTTGCTGAGCTGCTGAGCTTCCTCGGAGCTTTCCGAACTGTTTTTCCGGTGTATTTCAACCTTCAAATCTATCGTAGAACTAGGCTTATCCCTATTATAATCAGACGTTATACTATCCGCATCCGCATTCGGAGCATTTGGCTCGATGTAAGAATTTCGCGAGGAGCATTCGACCGGAGGGGTATCAGTTTTGCCTGAAGAAAATGAGTGAATGAATTAGTTTGATTGATTGATAAAATGAATAGGATAAAATCAACATAAATTTTATACAAATTGCGATGTTTCTATTACCATTTAAAACCTGCAGCTCTATACCCAAGTCGACTTGATCCTGCGGTGTCTCACGGCGTTTATTCCGCGCTGCTCGTTTCTTTTCACTTTCTGACTTTACTAGACTTACGCTTTGCCCTGGTTCTTCCAGGCACTCCGTCGTATCGTAGACACAGTGTAGGGCGTGATTCACGCATTTTATTGTCCCGAACAAAGCGACTATGGAACATGAATATGCTAGCCAGACATACAGCGTTGGTGGAAAGTACTGGAAAGTTTTTAAACTAATGATAGAAACTAAGTTTTTTATTCAGCCGCTGAAGTTCTGCCCGAAATGTTGGCAGCCGTGGGAATTACTAGCTGAATAAGAAATTGATATCGTAATATATTCTCGGATGAAAATATGATGGAAATAATGACGAATTTTAGAAAACTGGGATTAACCTTAAGCTAAGCCAAGCTAACCTAACCTAACCTAACCTAATCTGAAAATCTTCTTCCAAGAAGACGAAGGTTTGCAGAGTGATAAAGAGGCTCGATATCTTGTTGACTGTTGTCTGGTGTGTTAATCTCTTGAGGTTTATGTAAATATGGAGTTAATTTTCACTATGTGAGATAATTGTTTTGATTTGCACAGTAGATTCGTCGTACATGTTTGTTGTCATAATTGATTGGTCTATAATGATATAAACTTACCAAATATATTGTGAACGGTAAGCAGAGGAGCAGTAACCAAATATAAAGGTGAAAAGTATTTGAAAATACGTCAAGGTGCGGGTCATAGAACCAACCGCCTGTCAGGCTCGCCCAGACGCCCTGTCGAAGTATTTCTAACGTTTGTGAACCCATTACAGCAATAACAATTCTCTTTCACCATTTTCTCATTTCTTTACGTACTCTAGTTAAGTCGCGATCAGTTGTCGAATTTAGACTAACGATTACGTCGGCAAAGACATGTTTTTTCGCTTCTTTATTTTCACTCACGTAAACTTATTGCGACTAAACGCAAGTTTATGTTAAAAGTACAGAGTTTAATATCATGCCTAATTGACTCGTCGCCATCTTGGACTCTCGAACTATAGTCGTCGAGTATTTCAGTCCATATTCAAGACAGACGCACACTTGCTACACAGATATTTTTAGCCCTCTGTAGTCTCGGTGTGTTTACGAACACGAGCGGGTTGCACGTCAGTCGTCAACGATATGGGACCATCAAATTAAACATGGCGCCCGATAGGTTATTGTCGTGAGTGATAATTTATTTTCTGGTGTTAATGTGAAAATTTCACAGGTTTTCCGGGCCGATGCGGAGCGCGGCGTGTACGGGAAGGCGTCCCGGCCTCGTTCGCCCCGGTTTAAACTTAACCCTTTAATATAAACGCCGGTAGAAAAGTATAAATAAAATTGCATAAACAGTGGGTTGTGGGTATACACACCCTGACGCGAGATACCTAGAGTTATATATCAGCTTTATGGGTTTATCCTACATTTGTGACGTAGTTATTAGTTTGCTATTGACTCTGGTTAACTTTTACAAACAAATACTCTGGTTATTCGGTGATAATTATTTATTAAAACCTAAAAATGCCGAGGTTTGGTACAGTGTTTTCTTCTATGGGATAATAAGAGCCACCATCGGCTGCTCGAAGTTCACTTTGGTAAATATTTTTTTTTTCTCATTTTCGTAAATT
The DNA here is from genome assembly GCA_944452935.1 of Rhogogaster chlorosoma. Classification (NCBI taxonomy): domain Eukaryota; kingdom Metazoa; phylum Arthropoda; class Insecta; order Hymenoptera; family Tenthredinidae; genus Rhogogaster; species Rhogogaster chlorosoma. The sequence goes on from OX101797.1 coordinate 30,799,079, forward strand.
TATTTATTTTTTTCCTAACCTAAGGTATGAAGATTTCGTCAATAATAATTATGTGCCCGAATTATAACGTAATTTTATATTTCTTTTTCCTTCGTCTAAAATATGGCGGTAAATTTATCTCTAAATTAACCAAGTAGTACAATTAGTATGCAAATTAGTTTCACACATGATTATTATTTTATAATATATAGAGAGATATATAATCAAACCGTCTGATTTACAACGTGTAATTTTATTCACTAAACTGAATTATATTACTAGATGTTTATGAACGATGATTAAAATTACGACAAGAATGATAATTTATTTTATTGAATGAAAATTTCTTATATATTTCCATTAACAATATGTCATAATTAATTAACGGCAATCTTAAAAACTTTGAGCAAATTTATTTATCTTCATCATTCACTCACTGATCTTTATCAATTCCAATAGATTATCGATTTAATCTCTCTTCGAATATATAATATCATCAACTTACCAATGAAAAGTTTTATTGAATTTATTTTCAATAACAATCTTCGAAAAAAAAACTGTTAAGAAAAATCTTCATTCTAACTTATTTAGTTCAGCATCATGGACAGATTCTAAAGTTTAAACATTTGGCAACCTATGTCCAAATCACATTATTTCAGCTAAGAAAGTATAGAAAATCGTAAATCATATTAAACGTCAATAGTTCCAAAGCTATTAGGCGAAAAGAAAAGTAAAAGATCTGAAAAATAATATCAACACAATCTGGATGAAAGTGAGAAAATTTCTTTGAAAACTCTCAGGCAATTGATTGTTTTGTGTAAACTCTTGTAGAGTAAATAATTTGAGTATGTTATTTCAACTAATTGCATTCTGCTTGATGGCTAAATATGAAGAGTTGTGAAAACGTATTTTTACAAAAAGGATAATAGCGGAAAGGCTCGGGCCTTATGCCGCCTGCCGGGCTATCGGCACGAGGCTTGTCTACTTTGATGGACCACGGACATCTCGACGCTCGTCACCAGAGCGAGCGATTTTTAAATTATCCGGAGAATGGCTCCACACGCTATCAGACTCAAAGCAATACCAATTCACCAAGATATCAGCAGAGTAACAGAGGCTCCAGCCACTGGACTAGGTAATGTAAGATGTTACAGACCTAGAAAAGCTCACTACATGCAGAAACTTCCACTTATATTCGCGACAACACTCAGTCTCTGATCTACCAAGATCTGTTTAAATTTTTCTTCTCCTTCCCTTGTCTTTTTTTTTATCAAACTCCACAATTATTGGAGGTGTATTTAGACGAATGATTATTATAATTGTTATGAAAATAGCCACGGATATCCGTACGGACGTGCCTCGAACAATAACATGTCGGACAGCAGCGTTTCTGACACACACAGTGGTGGAACGGCTAGAACCGTATCGCAGCAGACGAGCCCATCTCATGGAACATATTCCTCGTCGCTATCTCGAAATGATAATAGCTCTATTATTTTCACCGCTTTATTTGATTACGTTGCTCAGGGTGAAGACGAGCTAACCCTACAGAGAGGAGAAACCGTCGAGGTAAATCCACTGATGAACTTCAACGTCTTTTAGCAGTTAGAAAAATCATTCAATCTTACTTCTCACGTTAATTGACTCGTTAAACATTATCGAACTTTTTCTATGGTGAGGAATTAGCATGAGTTTGTTATTTTTACTCTGATAGGTTCTTTCGAAAGATTCAAAAATATCTGGAGACGAAGGATGGTGGACGGGTAAGATTCATGGAAAAGTCGGAATATTTCCAGCAAATTTTGTAGCTAAAGCCGAAAGTATTGACAAAGTATCCTCCGTCATTGACAAAGTCAAGCCACTGGAAATTGACTTTGAAGAATTGCAACTAGAGGAAGTAATCGGTGTCGGAGGCTTTGGGAAGGTGTATAGGTGAGTGAAATACAAACCAATTTCAGATATGTATCTAAAATACTTTTAGAAGACACGGAAAACACAGTTCAAACACCAGGCCAGTTTCACTTCGGTTAAAAGCTTTCATAATGTAATTCTAGCTTTTCGCTTATAGCTGGGAGCACTTAGTTAATTAATAAAGCTGATTTACAAAGTAATCAGGACTTGCTGATGAGACTTTAATCCATTTCACTCTCCGATTAGTTTACTTAATGTTTTCAATTCTTACAGAGGTTATTGGCAAAAACGTGAAGTAGCTGTTAAAGCTGCTCGCCAGGATCCCGATGAAGACCCTAGTGTAACTCTAGAAAATGTACAGCAGGAGGCGAAGTTATTTTGGCTTCTAAAGCACGAAAATATCGTCTCGCTTGAAGGAGTATGTTCAAAAATGCCGAATCTTTGTTTGGTAATGGAATACGCAAGAGGAGGTAGTCTGAACAGGGTTCTTAGCGGTAGGAAAATTCGACCTGATGTTCTAGTCGACTGGGCTATACAAATTGCTCGCGGAATGGATTATCTCCATAACAAGGCTCCTATCAGCCTAATTCACAGAGACTTAAAGAGTTCCAATGGTAGGATATTTGGGTTTGGAACCTAATTTAGTCTTCCGGTTCTTTAGAGTCGATTAATAATTTCAATATTCTATATCTAACGTAGTGCTGTTGAGCGAGCCAATTGAAAATGATGATCTTCAGTACAAGACATTGAAAATTACTGACTTCGGATTGGCCCGTGAAGTCTATAAGACTACACGCATGTCAGCAGCTGGTACTTACGCCTGGATGGCACCCGAAGTTATTAGAAAGAGTACTTTCAGCAAGGCCAGTGATGTTTGGAGGTAGCTTATAACATATATTTAACGTTATGATCTTGAAAATAGAACTTTTTTCTCCCGACAAAGTGAATACTATAAATAAATACGTTTTCATTCAAATAAACTTTGAGACTTTCACAGCTTTCATTACATTACATTTCTGTTTTTTTTTTTATTGAAACAAAAATCTCACCGTTTCTGATGCTATTTCATTAGAGACAGATTCCATTTCTTTTTCTCTGAGGTGACAATCTTGATTTTTCACACTTTATACACGGCATTCCACACATTCACGATTTTCCCAGTGTTTTATACTTCGATTGTACTTAAGGGGGTATGTAAGTCTTGAGCTCTATAAAACTGCAACGATTTTCAAAGCTGTATGGCGTTGCAGATATTGTAGGAAAAAATATGCACAAAATATGGTTCTAAAGAACAAGATTTCGGTTTTAATATGAAACACAAAATTAACATTGTTGTTTGAAAATTGTGACCGCTGAAGCCACTTGAACAGGAGTCCGCAAAAAGCGGTGTTGAAACTTGCTGCAAAAAATTCAGCCAAACGGTGTATCTGAAAATCACAATCACAAAAGCGATCACAATTTTCATACAACAATGCTTATTTTTTATTTGACATTGAACTTGATATTTTGTTCTTCAAAACCACATTTTTTACATATTTTTCCCTATAATACCCGTAGATCTAGGGACTCGGTATCACCAAATTTTCAAGGCAATCACTATTTTCGAAGGACTCTATCGGGGATTGGATCTACGGGCTTTTAACACAATCCTTGTCTACCAATCTGTGCTATGATTACAGGAGTCTAATTATACCTGACCCACAATTATAATTCTATTCACAGTTATGGTGTATTATTGTGGGAGCTCCTCACTGGCGAAACACCTTACAAGGGTATCGATGCTTTGGCAATAGCTTACGGAGTTGCGATAAATAAATTGACATTGCCAATTGCCACGACATGTCCTCAACCCTGGAGATTTCTTATGGAAGGTAGGAAGGGCATAAAATTATCCTATTCTGTTTTTAAATAACTATAGATGAAAAGCTGTATTCTCTATAGAATTATGTAAATACTAAATAAAATTGTCAAAGTTTTACCAATTTATTTGAATTTTTAGCTTGCTGGTCGTCAGACAGCCATGGGAGGCCTGGATTTACAGAAATTTTAGCAGCCCTGGACGAAGTGCGCAGTGCATTTGCGGAAACACCACATGAGTCTTTCCATACGATGCAAGAAAACTGGCGTGTTGAAATAGAAGAGGTGCTTCACGGACTGCGTATGAAGGAGAAGGTGAATTTGTTATTTAATATTAGAAATCGATCAAATTTCATCTCATTTCTTCTGCCTTTTCATAAGTTGACTAGGTTCTGAGATCTGTACGTGAAATTCTTTCACTGTAATAAATAATGAACAGTTCATGAAAAGCTAGAATAAATCAACAAACCAGCATGTAATTAATCATATCGAATTTTCATTAAACGCTATGCAAAGGCATGTCGGTCTCTAGAAGAGGTAAGGGTATCAAATAATTACATAATTATAAGCACAAGTTTGTATATAATTAAGAATTAGGTTTCAAGATTTTCCAACAACTTGGAATTTATCGTAAGACTAGTAGGGGCGTCGTATGAATTTTTTTTCTCAAATACTGTTATGAGTTCATCTTCCCACGGGGTATATCCCTAAAAGAAATGTTTAATTTTCATCAGGAATTGCGCTGTAGAGAAGAAGAGTTGACCAAAGCACAGGTGCAACAAAAACAACACGAAGAAAATTTGCGACAAAGAGAGCAGGAACTGGCAGCTCGTGAGATAGACTTACTCGAACGTGAATTGACTGTTATGATCATACAGCAACAGAATACACCTACGCCAAACAAACGGTTGGGAAAATTTAAAAAATCGAGATTAAAATTGAACAAGAAAGAGCCTGGCAGTAACATCAGCTTTCCGTCTGGTAAGAGACGAAAATTAAACTATTTTTATAATTTATTTCATCATTTCGTTGCCAATGTTTGCTCCGTAACTCACATGAAAAAATATAATATGATTTTACGCCAGGATAAGTTTTAAGCAGCTAAAGACCTTCTGATCGAAATGAAAAGTAAAAAATAAAACAAAAATTATGAGAATTATGCAGGATTCAAAAGAATTCTTGTATTTAATCGAATTTTTTTTTGTTTTCACAGATTTCCGGCACACGATAACTGTTCAACACACAGCATTGGATCGAGGTAAAAATCGAAATCCTTCAAGACCTAACAGCCCTCCTGGATCACCGAGTATTCCAAGACTTAGAGCGATTGCCTGTAAGTTGATATAAAACCTAAGCAGATAGAGAAAGAGTGCTTAATGCTAGTAAAAATAAAAAACTGAAATTTGAAAGATCGAATGTCATGAATAATTATAAACCTGTCCACTCGTAATGGTTCTTTTTTTTTTTCAATTTTTCTTCTTTTTTTCTCTTCTTCTTATGCTGATAAAAATATGCATATTCATACCACATACGTACGTACGTATATTATATAATGCCTAGGATTAGATGAGGTACGAAATTACAAATAAAATCTGGACATTTTACTACATTCGAACATTTTGCCTTTTGGGACTTATACACTTTTGAATACCCTATATATTTAACATTCGTAAAATATATAAAAAGGAATAGGATAAATATTGTTACCGTTCTGCTCCTTAGGTTTGTTTTTCTTTTTCTTCAGTTTATCTAATTCACATTTTGCGCAAGCAAGATTGTCACACGAAACATTAGAATCATACAATTTGAGAAATATAAATTATTATTATTATAGCTGACTTAGGAGCACGTTACTTTTTGGATACCAATTTTCTCCAACATAATTGTACAGTGTATAATTTACATTATGAAATGAATAAAAATACAAGACAATTGAAGGAATTATATTTCACTTAGAAATTTTTTATTAATTTATTGAAACTTGTGTGAAAATTCATGCATTCAAATTCTATACGTTTTAGATGTACGGTTAATGCTATCAGCGAATCGAGATCGAAATAATATCCTTGTATGCCATAATAGAGCCATTATATGGCATTTTGATATTTGAAATGTTTGAATATTCAACTGGCTGTTTTGAAAATTATACATTTTATAATTTCGTATATAATAACCAATCGAATAAGGTAGGCTAATCTACTGAGCATTACGTTATGTGATTTTTATGATATCGACATTCTGTTCAATATTTTGTTTGGTGTTTAGCACTCTTTACTCTATTATAGTCATAGCATGATTTATAATACGCGATTTGAAATACCTCAAGTGTTATTCGTATTAATACTTAATTGTCCGACTATAATCAGGAAAATAGATAATGGATCAAAGTATCTTTATCCGTAATCAAAAGATAATCTGTTATCGGAAACTTGACGGGGTTTTCCCTCTTTTCTCACATGTGTTTCTCTTTTTTATCAAATAATAATATTTTTTGAAAAATATATCAATTAATTATCCAGTGTCTATGAGGTGACAAAATTGTTATCAATCGGTTAATTGCAAATTCAGAATACTTCAAGAATCATTAAATCGCCTTATTTTAAAGTGATGATATTAATTTGAATAATTTTTTCTTTTCTTCGCATTGGCAATTAGCGTATAATTATCATTTGCAAATATTGCATGACTCTTTGTTCTGCTTTGTTAAAATATCTATTTGCATTGCAATTTAGTAATTTCTTTCACTGCGTGTTCAGTTTATTGACAAATTTCTTTTAAATATGGTTTAACCGAATTTTAAAGTGTGAAAATATCAAATACATTGATGTATACATTTGTGCAGTGAGTAGTTAGTACAGTAGTTAGTAGTCTTTTGTGTTTTTTGTTCCTCCTATGTAGTACCAGCAGACGGTATCAAAGGCAAAACTTGGGGCCCGTCGACATTGCATCAGCGTGAACGTGGAGCGATAATAACTCAGCCCCCAAACCCTGCTTCGCCTGGTGGTAAACGGTGGTCTCGTTCTGCGCCAGATCTTGAAAAACCTCCACTTCGCACGGCTCTCTTGGCAAGTGCGCAGCGATCGCCTCTTCTACAGGAAATAGGTAACACCACATCCCGAAAATTGTACTCGTCGGCTAATAATCTAGTCGATACAAGATCAGGGAGTAGTGCGAGCGCTAATCCAGAGAATTGTGACGACTATATAACAAAACTTGATCATTCTAATGAGGATTCAAATTTCTCTACCGACTCGCATGCCATTACTAAAGTATCTTTTAACTTTTGTAACAACGAAAATTACTGCCACTTTGACGAACAGACTGACAATTCTATAAACTTAGTGCATATATCTAAACTTAATCAGAGAACACAGTTCGCCGATGAACAACCGACGTTCTCAAATGCACAATGCCATGTTCCAAGTTTGAATTCTGAAGATAAATCTAAGATTTCTAAAAACTATAAACATTCAACAACCGATTCTGACTACACGGTACACCCTTCGAACTTCGTGCACAGCGTGGCTTCGTCGCTTGTCGGAACAGCAAGGAGGGTGAAAAACAAGAAAAGGGATAGAAGTAAATCTAAAGAAAAGCGTAGGGACAGCTCGGAATCCCGGTTGAATTCGCTGGCTGATTTTTTCCGATCTCCGTCGGGTTCGAGAAAAAGTTCACTCAACTCTCCATTGTCTTCTGAAAGAAAGAATTCTGTTACAATAAAATTAAGCGACCCGGATGGTTGCGAGTCGAGCCCGGAAAATTCTATTGGTAAAAAGTTGAAGCACAAATCTAGAAGTGCGAAGAGTCCTATGAGAGTTTTTAGCAGAATTAAAGCGTGGGGAAGTCGGGATGCACTGGATGATCCACCAGCTGCAAAAGTCGAGTATAATGTATTAGAGAATGCAATACATATTCCTGGCTTTGATCACAGGGATCTACCCGGATTTTTAGCCGCCCATTCACGAGAAGGTATTGATTTTGAAAACCTTGAATCAGAATTGTGTAATTTGGATTCCGAGCACTCGAATGATAGTTCGAAATCGAAAATTTCTGTCCAATTTCTCGATGAATTTGAGCGCAGTGAACCAAGGTCTTCGATAGACAGCTCAAAGAGTAAATGTAGTCTGACATCAAAATATAGCGGTCAGTATTCAGATCGAGATCTAGACAATGACTCGTTGAAAATGAATTCAAAATCAAAGAGTAACGAATTTCTATTGAATTTTGGTGAGAGCTCGACTAGTTCGATTTCCGAACAACGTATGTTTCTACAAGACTTTGGTCGGCAAGCTTCGGATCCCAATTATTGTCTTAACGAAAGTTCTACCGGTTCATACAAAATCATGAGTATTTCAAGGCGCAGTTCTGACGGCACGAATTCCGTCAGTTCAATAACGTCCAGCATTCTGGCAACGGATAAGTTTTTTCGAAAAAACAAATAATATTAATAAACAAACATCATAGTCTATACGGAATAGGTTTCTTTACATTATGAAAATTTCAAATATGGAGTAAGCTTATTCGATAAATTAGTTTCGTTAATTTTTTTTTTTTAATTTTTTTTTAATTTCTAATTTATAAAGATTTAACATTATCTAACTTATACCTTAAGAACACGCGAGATACACAATACACACTGTAATTTATATTCAGTTTTAATTAATGGTGTGGGCTACATGAAAAGAAATTTAATTTTTAAATAATAAATAAAAAAATAAAAATAAAAAACTGCATACATACTCAACACAATTATTACGGCAAAGCGGATTCAATGAGAAATGTATAGAAATAATACGGGAGACATTACTAACTATATTACAAAGTGCAATATTCCTCATTTTCCCAGAAACACGCTAATGATTTTGAAATTGTTGGTGCCTTTTTTCCTAAATAAGAGCTACACATTTTTTTTAAGCATTGAGGTCTTAACAGAAAGCTAGATCTGCGTAAGTTTGGAAATTATGCAATATTCCTGCTATGAGGTGAAATCATTTTGAACTACAATAATTCATGGAATGAAACTGTTTTTGCAAAATTTAGTAGGCATAATATCTTGCAACAGATCTTGTACTATTATTTGATAATTATTCTGTCAACCAAGTTGTCTATACCAGCTACATGCTATCCGTGCTCAGAGAGGTTAATGCAATTAATTAAATATATTATTGGTATTAGCAAAAAAAATATTGGTGAAATAAAAAAAAAAAAAACCTATTTTGGTAATATTTATGAAATCTCAGGGATTCAAATATCTCTGAATCATCATTAACGTTATCTTTACGATGAGATCATAAATGACATTGAAAACAAAAAAATAAAAAATACAAAAATGAAAATAAAAAATACAAAAAGTGAAAAAACAAAAAAATAAATTAAAAAAATAAAATAAAAATAATGTTTCATCCCACAAGCTTCTGAGAAACAACTATCTATTCCAAAAATAATTCTAGTTTCATAAATGATAATAATACAGCGAAAGCATTCCTATTTTAAATCCATTATATGTATAAGTAACGAAAGGTATTTTTAATGAATTAGATATCAAATCTTGAAACAGAGAATTGAGTTACGATAGTAAATTAAAGGTACTACTTACCTATAAATGGATAATGAATATAATCATTAGTCTCAGAAATTTGTTTATGTGTCATTTGTTTTAGTAAGGCAGTCTATTTGTACATATATCTTGTTTTATCTAAAGCAAATATGATTTATCTTCCACTTAGGATAGGATATATTTTATCGACCATTCATTTGAGTAATTCTCAAAAATAAATTATACAAGTATGTAGATGTAAGTGGTGTTCTTCTTTTCGACTGTAGTGCATGTTTGTAATAGTTAATTTTTTTTTCCTTACTTTCCACTTGACTTTTTCCACTTCAATTTTGAGTTTCAAAATTCTTATTCACTTTAGAAATCTTTCAAAATTGACAAAATTTATGTCCATATATACATTATTAAGTAGTCAGTTGATTATTTTATTTATGTACCAAAACTGTTGGTAATATATACATATACTCTAATGTAGTTCGTTTTATTCAAACTAGATCTCTAATTTTAATAATGAGTTAGCGAGCGGTGTGTAATTTTGTATGAAATTTTTTCATGTTTTTTTTTTTATTCTTTGTTTTTTCAATTTTATCTTTCGACATAGAAGCCTTGGTGAGGGACCACATTAATTATTTAAGACAATATTTTGAGAATGCAGAGACTGGGTAGATAGAACGCTTGTTAAATTCAAAAGCTAGTATTACATTTATCTCACTGTAACGTTAAAAGTTCCTAACGGACAATTATATCTTGATTATAATTTGCCATTCATATTCACAGTTACATACAGTTTATCAAGTGTAACTCTCTGCAGAATTTCATATGGTTTTTGGTGCTCAAAGATATGTAAAGACAGGGTAGCTAATACACAAATTTAATCGGAAAACACTATACCAAGCTTCAATGATTGGGTGATTGAATTTAAGATGCATTATGCTTGTTTGGGACGATGTCTTCAGGTTTTGCTCTTACATAATTTCTGACAGACAAACAACAGAGATTTAGCAACTTTCAATGTACAGAATAAATGCTTCAGCATTCTTCGCTGTAGTACGTATTATTTTATCATCAAATAATAGAGTAACGATGTGACATTCTTTGTACTTTGGGCAATATTTCCTATATTTCAAAGCCAAGTTTTGAGAAATTGTTTGAACAAGCGATTATTTCGCTTAAACGATATAGAATAATTCATTGATAAAATTAATCACTGTCTCAAAATAGAAATCATCTCAATACATAAAGCTGTCTTCAATTTCTTTCAAGAAATGTTAGCTCATCAGCTTTTAAAATAATATCTATTCACATCTATATTCTTCAATTTACAATCCTTGGCCAAATCGATTGGCAATAATCTGTATATTTATGTGCAGATGTTACAATACTGAGACGTATTGATGTAAAACTTTAGTGCTGAGATCCTAACTGTAGTGTCGTTGAGTCTATGTTGATTACTGTTATAACTGTTAGATAATAATTTCTTTGCAAAAGACTGAAAATTTGATAATTTATGAATATATTATTACCACTACTGCTTTTAACGTTACGCTTATCTGTAGATATGTATAACATAGGTTCAGTTGATCTTTGTTTTTAACAGGCGTTCGATAAATGGGTTTTAATGAAGGTTCTGAATAAAGAATTAACGAATTCTTTCTGGTGTTGGTTCTTCTCAGTTACAGTGACTCAGAGTATACATAACACTCTAACAAAATCACTATAATTTGGATGTGGAATATTTTCCACTGTTATTTCAGATTCAATATTCAATATTCTGGGCCTGAGAATCAGAGTTCTTAGCTGACAGAATTTATGAAATAATGATTTGAAAATGTAACTTATTTGTTTCAACAATATTTCACCGTTAATGCAGCACTTGAATTCTTCTCAAAAACATATAAAAACAGAAAATTCAACCTCAAAAACTGTAAATTCATTACATTGCTGGAATGCTTGATTATTTTAATTTACTTAAAAATAGCAAACTACTTTTAAAACATTAGATTCATTATTTCTTAAGTTACACCGTGTAAAAATCTTGTCAGATAATATGGATTTTGAGTACTGCATCTCGATAGAAAACTTGCTCTCATGTGTTGACTAGACATAGTAATGGCTCTCAGGTGCAGAAATGATGATATAGATTTTTGGCACTCCGTGGAATTGTTCATATAATTTTCAATCGCACGACGAATCTCACAAGTTAATTGTCCTAGATGCAACATGTATTCGTATTGGCACAACATATTTCCGTTTGACATGCACCGTTATCAACTGCCGAAACACTTGGCACATGATAATAATAGGCACTTACATGCAAAAAAGACACATATCTGTATTTTTAGCTATAAAAAATTTTTCAATAAAATCTTTTCAGTTGTACACAAGATTTTGTTTTAGTTTTATTTTTTTTTTACGCTCGGCACATGGTAGAATTTAATCTTGCTTATGAATTTTCAGTTTATTTCGAGAGTTATTTATCTATATTGTTGTCTTTACGTACTTTTACTTATAACAAATATACTTTTTGTATATGGTATAAGTGGAAACATAACAAGGAGTATATAATATGAACTGAATAATAATTCGCAACTAATTGTACATTAAATTTGTCATACTAATGCAGTATTCAGAATCTTTGACTTGCATTTGTTTATTTAAATTTTATTCACTTTTCTGGAAGATTGTTAATTCTACTTTGTACACATACACACTTGTTTGTTACGAAACTGTAAGTTCTTGAAAAAATTTTTTACAGCGAGGTTGTAATTCATGTGTAATAATAACATTCATGAACACATTCTTGAGAAAGATAAACCATGATTCTTCTATATATTTTTACAAATATGAAGAAATGTAATGAAATTAACACTGTGTAACCGAGCGTAAAGAAAAAACACACCCTGCATGTACCCATCGGGATCCTAACTTTTAACTTCACTTGGTTTCGGTCCTATCCCTCCTTAGAGATCCTCTATTATTCACTTAATTTTAGGATGATTTTGAAAAACAAGAAATACGTGTTTGGAAAGAATATTGTGATATTATAATACTGGAAATTTATTTAGAAATAATATTGTATTTGTTGTGATAGAATCTTCGATATATTATGTTACAAAATTATATTCTTCAAGGGAATATCAATATTAGTAGATTCTAGAGGTATGCAGTTCTTGACTTTTCGTATAATAATCATGCATCAAGGTCTGGATTCCTCAAAGTATCAAAGAATTTCTAGAGCCTGTATTACATTCCATGTAAACGTATGAGAAAAAGGCTTATTTGCGTGTAATGGGTAATTACGAATTTTCCGTATTGACTGTAAACACTCAGGTACTATCTGTTGATGACATCTTGCAAGAGCTACAATTAATAAATTGTGTAGCACAACTTATGATCGATCATATATCAGCATCCATGGCAAACTTATAGACTTATAGTCCGAGCTGCCTTCGGTAGATTTGTTGTCTTCGTGGCTTGTGGTTTGTATAGCATGTTTAAACATTATTATGCTTTAGTGGTAGGATGTGAGCTGGTTGTGTTAGCTGCTTCATGTAACAATTGGATTGTCATGACGCCTCGATGGTCTTCCAACTTGGCGAAATATGAAGCAGAAACTTGTTTGATACAAAGTGCGAAATGAATAAATTTATGAAACTAATTTCTATACTTGATATGTGTATTTAGTACTAATACTTAGTTTGCAGCCTACAAAAAACCTTGTTGTACCTTCTCAAACTTGAGCTTTTATTTTCAATGGTATATATTATATAACAATTAATTCTGTAAGTAGAAAATATGTCTTTTTTAATTGTAAACATCTCTTGTCTTTCCTAATTTTATAGTCTGTTCTCGTGAAGTTTTATGAATAATATATGTTTTATGTAAATCTATTGTGATTCGTAAAAATGATGATGAACTTCTATAACACGATGTTTTCCGCGCCTATTATAATCAGGCATGCGTATACTTGCATACTTGACGTATTACTGACTCATATTCGATAGCTTGAACATATCATTGTAATTTTCAAAAATGATTTAGCTTGGTAAGAGACACTTCTCTGAGATGAATTCTTTCTTCAAGTATTTTTATAGGCTCCATAATAATGACTAATTAATACTAATAGTTAATGATTAAGTATTATGTGTCCCGTATATTTCAAACTAGAAACGTACGGTGTATAAATATTATATCTGAAGTCAAGAAAGTTGTTTCCATTCAGAACTAATAATAGTTCAATTTGTTATCTCTCTTTTATGAAAACTAATCATACCATACATAATGTACAAATACTTGCATCATTATTTACAATCAATTCTGTGAATATTGTGAGTATGCCAGAGTCTCAGGGGGTGCTATACATAATTGGAATATAATATATTATTAAAACATGAATTAGTATTATAATCGAATCATAATGCCAGCCACAGTTCTAAATCAAACAGTATTACTTGTTGAATTTATATTATTCAATATCTGTGTTATAGACTTTTAGAAAGAATTATTCAGAATTTTGACTCGCAATATGAAATTCAAGATCGAACTGTTCTTCCGAAAACATGAAAGTGTTTCATACTTAGAGCACCTGTTTCAACGCTTTTGTGAGATCAGGTGAATGTGCCAATGCTCTAACATTTAGGGCTAATGTATTGAAAAATTGAGGAATTATCATCTAAGTGACAATAATTATTTTCTATCTAATTGCCGACCATTTTTATTTAGGTAGTAAGATCGGAAGTATCTTAATACATGCAAAGAATTACCACAATGTTCATTCATTGGCATATATTGACCTTACTAGAAGAAGAGTGACCAAAATTTGGATTGCATTTTAACTAGCGTGACTGATTGGATTTTGCAAATTATTCGTAGTTGAAAATACCGTGTTTAATTCATACTTGCCTGCACACTAATACAAAGTTTGCGCGACTACAACTAACATTTATTTTAAGTTAGAAGCAATCGTTTTCGAATAGTGTGAAATAGCGCAGAATGTGAACAGCATGCCATGTTGCAAAAAGGCACGAGTTTTAGTATTTGATGTTGACTCTAAAACTTCTTGCTACTGATTAGTTTACAATTAGCACAGTGCATTGTTGTAATTAATAATTTTATTATTTATTATTTGCAACGTCTGGAAAGCTGTATTTTATACGATGATTGCGAATGGTAGCTGTGAAGCCATACTCTTCATTTTTATCAACAATATACATCATTTTTGGAATATTCAAAGCTACTGCTAAGATGCTGCAAATTAATAACAGACTAAGCAGTCTTGAAAATATATACAGACAAAGTATAAAACTCTCTCCACAACTATGCATGAATGATTCTCATGTTCTTCATTTTCATATCGCAAATAGGAATTATTGCTCTGCCCCTTGTGCCTTATTGCAAGAAAATACTAATCATATCTTAATCAATGATTGAGTTGTAGATACACAATTGTTGATACAGTGTATAACTTTAGACAAGGCTCTGTATACAGATTCAGATCATTTTTTTTCAAAGTTTGTATTAATGAAGTCTTTCTATGTGAGTATTGCTGGGTCATTCATTTATATATTGAAACAATTAGATAATAGTTATTGAAATTTTTGAGGAAAAATTTGCTGTGCATTTTTGTTATGATGAAAAAATACATCATACTTGTGAAAAATTGATATAAAATCCCTCTAATACCGAGCACACAATACATTAGAAAGTATACATATTTGAAGAAGATATACTTTTAGTATCAAATCAACTTATTATTCCGAATGTAATTAAAATTCACTATTATTTTCTAAGCAGGCAATTCTTTTTGTAGACTACACAGCATTGCCTCCAGAACTTCCGACTGATTGGATGACTTCGGATTATCCCATAAAACCTGGCCTTACCGGGCCCTATATTATGCCAATGCCAGTTCCCATGCCCACGCTGTACAACGGGGAAGTTAGAAAACCTAAATTAAGTATTATCGAACTGGTTTTATATAACATCGCTGCTATGCTGGCCGGTGTGGCGACAGGATACGACGTTAGAATGTCAAATGTCTCTCCGATTCATCCAAGATTACAGCCAAATCCGGGAAACTGTGAAGACGAACAATCCAGATGGTGGTTTCAAGCTGATACTGGTTCAAACAGAAATTCTGCTTACTTAGGTCCAGATTATGAATTCAGTTCAACCAGCGGCTATCCCCATAACACTTACCATGGACCGGCGCGACACTACAGGTAATATCAATCCTTTAATTTATCCTATAGATTCTCTAGTTCATGAATGAACATCATTAATATCAATGGAAAATGTTTTACAGGCCGTTCCTGAGTAATATGGGAGGTATACCTCCTGGCCTTCCGTCGAACGTGATGCCGGATAAACCATTACGCTTCACCGACTCACCTCAACACTATGCAACATCGGCCACCACTAATGTACCCACACCTAGTCCACGGAGAAAAAGCTCTAGTACAAGTAACGACGATACCTACTCCCCAGATATTGGAAGGATCGATAGAATTGATAGAATCGATAGAATCGATAGAATTGATAGAATTGAACGAGTGCCAACAATTTTTATGGGGAATATTGCAGCAATACCTGATTATGGACCGCCCGTGTATGCTGTGGTTCCAACCGAGTACTATAGACCTCCTGAGTCTTCGTATTTTGTACACTCGGATTATCAGTGAGTTACTTGTTTCGTTTACGCAGAGAAATGATCAATTATCTGAAGAATTCATTCTTAGATAGTTTACAGCATTTAAACTACCAAATACTTATGAATAAACGTTTTTACAGCGACAGAATGCTGGAGTGTCCAGAGTTCCCGCATGCGTATGATAATCCTAGCAGCATAAGTAGTCCAGCTCGTCCTACACCAAGACTTCCGCCTTATACTCATCACCGTACATCGTCTAACGTTTCAAATGCAAGTACGTCTAGCCAAAGTAACGTTAATCCGACATTTCGACTTGAAGATGAGGCCGAGTACTCGCTGTATTCACCAAGCCATTATTATCAACGATCGTCTAATGCTGTTTCTAGCATTTCTAGTTATAATTCAAACATTTCAAATCATGATTACAATTCTGTATATTTGACACGACAAAATTCACACGAATCAAATCCAAGTTCGAGCGAAAGGCCGAGCAATTTGGAGGTCGTCACGAGACTTAGATCCAGTTTAAAAAGATCTAACTACTCCTATAACTCGGCGAACAAGAATACCAGTAAAAATAATTCGGGCTCTGGTACTCCGACCAATCCTACTCCTCCGGATTCACTGACTTCCGAGGATTCTAGTTACGTCTCAGCAAAGGACAGCCAAATTTCAATAGGCAGGGTCAGATTCTCACCGGTTACATTCGAGAGAGATAATGCAGCCAGAGATCATAGGGAAACGCTTTTAGATATACCCGTTCATGGGCAAAGTCAAGATATCACTGTTCCGTTGCAGGCCAATCGAAGGCTTAGTAGAAGCCGAAAAGCAAGCATTTCAGAATTAGAAAGAGAGTTTTTATCATAGCATTGGCTTATCTAAGGCGCGGTAAGGAAATTTCATATAGAGCGCTGCTGTTATTCGTTCGAAATTCAAAAGCTTAGGATGACTTGTTCGATGTGAAAAGGTTGTGAGCAAAATACAGTGACTCTTCTTTGTCGAATTCAAATCTCTTTGTCCTTGAATTAGGAATAATTTGAAATATTTGTAGACCAACGAAATTTATTCTCAATGATATTCAGAAAAATTACTTTAGAAATGTTAAATTTGCAGTAAAGAGTGCTTGCAACCATTTCACTATAATACAAAAGTTGTACTCCTGTATCATCAAAATGAGGTGTCATAGTGTAATGAGAATTACATCGTATACTGAATATTTATGAATATGCATTGAACACTGCCCTTTTTACGAAGATATTTATGCAAATCCTTGTTGTATATTATATTTCTATCGTACAAAACTTTGTATGAAATTCGTGTACCGCAATACTTGTTCATTGTTTGATGTCAGCAATTATCAATGAAAAATTGCAGAATCTTTTTTCAATACCAGATTTTGAATATACTTAGGTAGATATTTAATTAATTGGCAGCTATTGTGGAGATTGAATAATAATTACACCGAAAAAAAATCTTGACAAACATCGAAATTATTAAAAACTGACTTGATTAAAATATTATTTCGAATTGTGAAATTCACATTTCACACTTTTTTAAGAGATAATTATGTATTATTTTCAAGTATAAGGCTGTCTTATTTTTTACATGTCCAAATGACAGCTATTTATTTTAATAATTTACAAATTTATTCATATAAATATTCAATGACCCATTTTTTTTTACAAACACTATTCGGTATTTGAATATAATTTTTTCTTGTTACTACTCTTTAGTATTTTTTTTATGAACTCTGGAAGAGTATTCGTACGTGAATTGGACAAAGCCAGCGTTTTAGCATTGTGAAATTTAAACCCTTGTTTCACTGGCTTGGCTATAATTGGATAGGTATATTTTTTTTTCTTTCTGACAACGAACGACATCATTCCTTTTTAAAATTCCATTGAAAATCATTGTTATTTATTTCCTCACAAAGATACTTTTAATTGTTTGCTATGACTACTGTTCGAATTTTTTTTTGAACGATAGATAATATCAAGAGGATAAGTAGTTTTAATTTTAACAAGAAATAGTCATTTTTGCTCTGAAGGCCTGAGCTTATTACATCGTTATATTATGTGTGCATAAATTTGTTCACGCACGTGCCTCCGTGAACGCATATATCTAATTACACATTAACATATATGTGTATGTGTGTTTGTGATGCTCTGCCATAAACATGTACATACATGCTGTCGTTACACATATAATAATTAATTATCTACCAACTTAGCAAAATGTGAAAAAAATTAAACAATTCAAATGGATTAGTTTATAATTAATCACTTTTTTACCATTAGATGTACAAATATGTGTACAGTAATATTTCCGAATCAAGTGTTGGATGTGTGATAAATGAAACAAGAAATTTTCATCGTGTTTATGAATCATTTTTTATCAATGTAACAATACACAATTGCAGTCATGTAGTCTGTTTGTGAAGTAACGCAACTCAACAAATTATACAATTCATTCCAGACAAATCTGACTTTGATAATAGTTTATATCAGAAACTATATTCCACTGACGGCCAAGCAGAGTATAATTTCATTTCAATTTTCAATTATCCTTAATCGTGTATAAAATCTTGATTGATATAAAACTACGCTTGAACAACACATCTTTCGCTTGGTCTGCAAGAACTGAAAATGAAATTTTTATCAAAGAATTATCTCTGAGGTAGACTATATGTATAGGTATACATATAAAGATATTCATGTAATTGGACAGATATTATTGCGTTGTTTTGGAAACAGGCTAAATTTCATATACTATGGCATTCCGAAATTTTTTCATAAAGTTCTTCTGTAATTGGTATAGTATTACGGGGTGTATTCAATTTAATCAATGTACAAGTAATAAGTTTTTTTTAATTAGCAGTCCATGTAACGCATGCTGTATATAATCAATAGTATTCAAGTTGTATATATAAATACTAAAAAAATAGCTAGAAGTAAAATGAAAATCCGTACATTCCGCGTATAGATGTGAAGGAAGTACTTAACGATCAAGAAGGAATCCTTTGATAATTAATTATTGCATATACTTAATGAAAACTATTATTAATTTTAATCTTATTATTGTTCATTTAAATGTAGAGATCAATCAAAAGCCGTATAAAATCTTGGCAATATTTCGCGCTGCATTTTATTGAAAATCAAAACTCTATTTTATCATTTTTCTCATAGATTATTTATAGTAATAAAAACGCGTGGAGTATTATATTGTATTATTTTACTATGAATTTTTTTCAAATCAAGACTATAATTATTGCACGTATAAATTTCAACAATTCAAAGTTTTACGGAAGGTGAACATCAGTATTGTTATAGGATATGCCGCAATGTACATAGCTTTTAAAATTATATTAACAAGACTAATACTATGTTCTTCGAGAAGGATCATCACTGAATACTGTTCAAAAATTCGTAGTGGTTATTTTTTTCACAGGTATAATTGCAAATGACTAAATTTATTTTAGCATCTCGTCAGCAGTTACCTCAGTATGATTACTATTATAAGCATATACCTAATTTGGTTCATCAATTTTTTAACTAATTGGTTTTCCAATGCATTTGCGTAGTTGAAGATTGAACATTACATAGTTTTTCAATATGACAACTGAACTGATTCGAAATGTCTGCTTAACATGTATGAATAAGAATTTGTCACTGAATTTAATGTTTAACATGTTTAAAGCAGTCCTCAATTTAGCACATTGTGTACATCTTCATAATTAGTATATAACAAATTCATCGTAGTATATTGGTAGCCAATAAAGTGCAGTATATATGATAATAGTGAGCGTAATTCAAAGCGTAATTGATTTTTATGAATTCTGTAAATTTCTAGTTGTTTTTAAAAATCAAATTTTAATTACCTCATTGATTATGTGATCCAATCATTTCAATCAATTTTGGTGTTATATTATTAAAACTATGAGAGCTCTGAGAAAGTAAGAAATGCGAATTCTCGAAGATTTGCTTGCCTGTACTGCGTAAAAATATTCTGCGGTGCTAGAAATGGCGTACTTAATTAATATAAGTAACTTAAAGAAATTCAAAATGCTTCCAAGAAACACTTGAATTATCGAAAAAAAAAATTAAAAAAACATAAATAAAATATTAGATCATCAATGGCTAATAATAATAATAATAATAATAATAATAATAATAACAATATTATTAATAATAATAAAAATAATAATAATATTAATAATAATATTAATAGTAATATTAATGATAATAATTTAATTACAAATAATACTCGGCAGCTATGAACGTATTGATTGTGTAATGGCGCTCGTTCGCCGACAGTGCTAGTCTAAGCTATATTTATTTTTTATATTACAATTCGTTTAGTGTGTAAGTAATTAATTCAATTGAGTATTTAATTTAATTTAATTATAATGGCTTAGTTTTTAGGTACTTCAGAAATGTATCAGAAGAGAGTGCTGAATACCAGTACAATAGTGTTGATAAGAATCTATGAATAATCGCTTGTAACATAATATGTTAGTACATATAACTATATCGAAACCATTCGTCTGTAGATTTAAAAAATTTAGATTGTTTTGAAAAGTAAATGTATGTATAAGCGAGATGTTTGTTTAAACTAGCCACTGTTCAATGAGTGACAAATGTATAATAATTCTCGTGACAGAATTTCTGCAGGAAATTACGTACTACATTAATTATATTCCACATTATTTCTGTTGTTAATATTCAGCACTCCCAACTATACTGTACTTATTATACTCTACTATGTAGATATTCCTAGGAATAACTTATTTTCAAACTACATTCCTTTTGCTATTGTAACTAATACAATATTAAAATGAAAAATAGTGATATAAAATCTAAATATATTGAATATATCAAATTTATCTAAAGAGTGTCTGCAAAATTGTTCTCGAATCATTATTTTTTGTTCCTACATCAATTGTTGATATAATTAGTACATAATTTATATAAGACAGGAATCGGAGACAAATAACTATAGTCGTACATTTTTCGAAGGAAACATACAAACAAATATAACGTGTACAGTTTTTTAGGCACTCTGCTCAGTCTTTCGATATCATGGCCATTCCATAATAAAATGATTGGTTTCTAATACTGAACGTATTTTTAAATATCTGGTAGGTAGTGTAATTGGCAAAGGAATATCTGCAATATACCTACATACCTTGTATCTTATTCAAAACGATAGACGGCAATCGGTAATGTCAACCAGTTAGAAAAATATATTTACATTGTCAATAATACTATCTGTTTGCAAATAGAAGAAAAATGAAAGTTATCAGTTTCATAAAAACTACTAAATTGAATCCTAATTGAGTTAGACTTATCAATGCAAAAGTTAACGAAAAATATTATTCAGTCATGAATTATCACTGAGATCTATTCAATGCTCTAGATTATTGAGAACACTGCACTTGCTACAGTTGAGAGTAGCATAAATAAAATTCACTCCTGTCTTATGGATGGTATTTACAGCAGTAACTTTGATCTTTAACTAAAACTTGATATTTGGTTTCTCTATATTAACGATAATAAGCAATTTCCTGCAGTTTTAAATACTGTAAATGATAATCCCTTCAATATAGGTATCTATATGTTTGAATTTTCAAGCTTCAGAGAGCAACTGGTTGAATATTATTCTATTGGAAACGGTAATGATGAAATAGTTGATTAGAACGATTATTTATAAGAGCTGTTTTGACTGTGGAATTTCAATTCGATCAATGCTAATTAGTTTCATTTTACCAAGTGCTGAAAGACAGATACAATAGTATTAATTATAAAATACTATTTCCCTTATTCCTCCGTGTTGATGCGATCTATTACATTTGTGAGATTGTTTTGTAGGAATATGTAATCTGAAACTTAGAAAAGAGTACAAGTTTCATTATTCTATTTACATAAGTTTTAATTTGTCATATCGCAGCCACTTTTTCCTAGATCAACTTTCAGAAATAATGTGAAAATCGATTATAATTTATACCACAAGACTAACTTTTTAAAATCTAAAATAAGAAGAGAATTTTAAAAACTGTTGTCATATACCCGATAATGAACAGCAAGAGCTCTAAATTCTTCATGCCTTTGATATCTCTTTTCATAGACAACCGTAAGTAATGAAAACATCTTATAAATTTATGATACTAATTAAAAATGTGTTTTAACATATTTTATGTACAGAACTTACACGCAGCAAGACTTTGTCTGGTTTTAAAAAAAAACTAGTACAGGAAGAATTAGTGGACAGATTTTCAATTGATAGCTCATTATTTTACATACATCCAGCAACAACATAGCTGCGTATTATTATCAACTAATTTCTTAAGTGTAGAATAATGAGACTTTTGATTACAGCCTTTATAAATTTTCAAATTTTTAAGTGATTGAGGCTCAACAGGACTTGGAACATCAAAGACGCTGAATTACTAAAGGTCCAGCATTTTAAGAACTCCAATACTAAAGCTGCGAATTATTGTCTATGAAATAGAGATTTTTGTCATAGAATGATGATATTAGAGAAAACAATATTATTTATAGATAATCTATACAGTAAATTATGTATAAAAAAAAATCATGAATATTCTTGTATTAATTTGTATACGAATGAGATTATACATAGAGGTAAATATAAACTTATGTACACGATTTCTCATAGTATGTAATAATGTTCTGATTAGAATGTCGTGAGATGATGATATAATTGATGGGATACTGTTTTCTTGGATTTATTTGAAATTTTTTTTCTACCATTTTACCACCACCTTTTCAAAGCGGATATAATATAAAATACTAGAGGTGAGATAATGTACGCAATGCTGTCTGATCTGCACTAAAAGTTAATGTATTTTTCCAAGTATTGTACATTATATACATACATACACACATATACATATATACATATACTATAAATAATAATTAATACAATTTATAAATAGCAACTTAAATAATTATACTATAACTAATTACAATTGATTATTATTGGAAATTGGAATAATGAAACATCGCGTCATATATTGTAGATGACGGCATTATTAATAAACAATTTGAACTAATATAGGAGAATTTATCCAATTTCCATTACCGGAAACTTCAAATTGTCTATTCAGGTATAATATTTTGAATCTTGCGATAAAATCTATTTCTTTGTTTTGCGTTTTCTTTTTTATCTTATTTGCTTCATTTTTAATCATTATCGATTACGCGTTATTATTTTGCGACCTATTTTTATTCTCCAGATTTTATCGTTGGATAATTTTATTTTGAGTTGTTCATTGATTTGTTTGTTCGTTTGTTTACATTGCTAGTTCAGACCCTCCCTCTCGCTCCGCGGATCAGCTACATTCATTGGGGTAGAGCACTCGTACGCAAGCCTGAAACATATGAATGAAAATATAAGTAGTGGTGCAGCGAAAGAATGCGGAAGAGCTCAAACAACGACTTCCCTTTCATTATTACATTCATAAACAGAATGTGGATAGTGGCGCGACGAAAGAATGCGGTGAAGGTAAAAAAAAACTACTCTCTCTTTCGTACATTCATCAATAACAAATGAAATCTTTGAATGAAATAGTGGTGCAACGAAAGAATAAGGAAAAGCCGGTTCGTTCATATTTATAATCCCGATTACTTTATTGAAATGTCTTGTCGCTAATCATGAACATTCACGGGAATGATATAAATATGGATGATGAATATTAACTGACGCGTATTATTCTGAACAATCTTATTCTAAATAGAGCCGTGATAAATATATCTGTTACGAAAAGTATACACTTAACCTCTGATCTGTTATGAAGAGAAGTATGTTCATGGTTAATTGAAAATTCTCGCCACTGTGCTTATAAAAAGAAATTTGAAAGCGGTTAAGGAGGTATAAAGATATTTTTTTTTCTACTCTCCCGCTAGAGGTTATGTTCTTTTTGTATTTCGATCGCGGATTGAATTATTTTCGAATTGTCATTATCTCTCAAGTTACCTACCCCGTTCTCTCAGTTCAAAAATAGAAACAACATGGGATGAGCTTCAGAAAAAGACAAATAAATATTTTAAAAGTCTTAATTTCGTATGTTGAGATAAAAACTGGTGAAGAGATGTGCGATTCTATACAATATACAACTTTTTTTGTGTGGAATAAAAAATTTGAAATCGATTGATGGACAGAAAACACCAATTAACAATATGCTTTTAATCAAAAATCAACTCGCTGCAGTTCATTATTCAAAGTAATAATCTATTATTTTTCTTGAAATAATATCAAGACAGTTTGAATATTTCTCTATCAGATGAATAAATATAGATTGATTTCTATTTCTTTGGAATGTAAGAAAGCCTAATTTGAAGTATTCTACAATCAGTAGGACTCAGTTTATATGAGTGTTTTGTTGGATATTGCGAATAAAAGTTTTTTAAATCGTATGTGAATAGTAAATTATATTTTCGGACTCTAAAATCTGGAAAAGTCAATCAATTTTGAATATTAAAGATTCTAACAACTTTGAAAATATTCAATCTTTTTGTGAAGGTAATATGCATAGAATTTACATAGGTTTTTCGATATCAAAGGATTTTTAAATTGATTAAGAAATCAAAAATCTTCCACCTAGTCATATTGAAAGTGTTGTATATTTTTTAATCAATTGTTGATGGCCGATAATATGCTATTTGACTTTGTCGACAGTGTATGTCGGTAAATAGAAATTTCTAACGACTGTGTGTGTCGGTAAATAATAATCAAGGGGCGTGTTTTGAAATATACCGCCAGTACTGCGAAAGAGAGAGATAACCACATTCACGAACCGGCAAGCGCGAGAAAGAAATGAGGAAAACTCGCAGTATGTACTGGCAGTATATTTCGGAATACGTCCCTTGTCGTATGTCTTGTATGAGCTGCGTCTAGGACCGCGGCATTATTTGTATTCGTTCGGCATATGATCCGGCTTCCGCATCAATACGGTATAAAGTGTATCGAATACTATTTCAGGTGCTAAATTAGGGAGTGCCAAAGTGTCAAAGTGCCATAGTGCCAAATCTTAAAAATTCGTAATGGCGTTCGTAGACGATGTTTACATCTCCAAAGAGGGGAAAGGCGTCAGCTCTCTCGCACAACCACGACGGATTTTACTGTTCAGTGGAAAAAGGAAATCCGGGAAGGATTATATCACCGATATTTTACAGAAAAGGTAATACCACCGTAATTCGTGACGGTATTTCGATAAATAGCTAAGTACATGTGAAACGTCAGAATTTTTAGGTTATGAGAAGCAATCAATTTCCGATCTCAGAATAATTATTTCGATCCATAAATCACAAATACTTTTTATCACCAAACATTTCGTATAGAATATCCGCGATTTTCAAATCAATTATAGGTTACACATGTCCTATTTTTTTATGTGCTAATTTTTACTAATAATCTATCATTCCTAGCGAAACACAGAATCCTATAATTTTGTACTTCACAACATCACTTTTTCCCCTCTTCGTGTATGTCGAGTCCAAAATCGATTATTTCTTCATCAAAGTTCATTTTACGTTATTATAATCGTCTCATCTTAAGCAAAAATAGAATTTCTTCTTCGTTCATTTTCTGACGGCCCGTGTTTTAACAATTCTGAACCTAGAATGAACCTTGCTAAAGAAATAAACTGATTCTGGACTATGTTCAATTTTTCTAATCGCGACATACTGCTTCCCTTAAGTTAATAAAATTTTACTGTATATAAATTCTCATGTCTAAATACTATTTTACAGATTCGACAGTTCTCAATGCGTAACGATCAAGATATCAGGACCAATAAAATCTCACTGGGCCAAACTTCTGAATCTTGATTTGAAAGAGTTACTTGGAGACGGAGAATACAAAGAGAAATACAGGAAAGATATGATTGTATGGAGCGAAGATATGCGGAAAAAGGATTACACCTGTTTTTGTCGAGCTGCTATCGATATGTACATTGGTATTATTCCCTTTTTTATTTAACGCAATTTTATATTTTACATACAACTTCTGATATCAATCAAAATTCTGATATCAATATTTGGATAACAAAGTGGTAAAAGCTGGCATCAATTTCCCTCCAAACTGTGTTTTTCATTGATTATTTGTATATTAAATGCCATTTTGAAGTATTGAAGTAATTCAGCTAGTCAGCTTATACAGCTTGCATACGCGAACCCTATAATTAATTGATCTGTGGGAAATGAATCTGGAACAAACCAAGAATTTTGAATAAATATTCTTGAGAGGTATATCTACTGTATGTAATAAAATGAATTGCTTTCCATTTACGAAAAGTACCGTATTGTTGCGAATATAAGGCGACCTCAGATATAACTCGACCCCTAGTTTCCAGACTATATTTCAGGCACTTTTTTTTAAATACCGAATATAAGTTGACTCGCATGTCGAAATTTATATCACAACAGTATATTCATTTATAAGTTTATAAATTTATAAATTCCAGTTTTCTGCTAAATTTATTAGGTAATTAAACTTGGATTCAAATATTTTACATAAAAGATCATAATAGGTATCTATTTAATTTTTTAAAGACGTTTTTTAATGAGACTTAAGTAAATCAAAAAGTTCAAATACCTAACAGTATTGTTGGAGGTATAATTTTTTTTTAAATCCCGTATATAAGTCAACCTCATGTATAAATCGAGGGCGATTTTTGCGGATAATATCGTTGACGAAGAACTTCGACTTATATTCGGAACAATAAGGTAATTATTTTTCAATGATTAGCTTCCTTATTCGTAATTAGCTCATTCATCAATCTCAATCTTGCACTTATCACACAAGTTCCTTGGCCGCATTCAATATCCTTATTTCACACAGTGTGAAAATGTGTTTTCAATATATATGCTAAATATCAACACTGTAAGTTTTATAGTTTAGAGGTGATCCTGCACGAAGTGCCAGAAAAATATTCAGAAAAGAATAGATACTAATAGAAAAATAAACGAAAAATAAATTTCAGTGTGTTATCCAGCCCTCAGAATAGATTCGGGTAAAAATTCTCTCCGTTATACATTCAAAACTATCATGTAAATTACTAAAATAATTAAAAATATTCCGTAATTCACTGTATGGTAATTTTCATGTTCTTATTGTTACAGCTAGTGACGTACCTATATGGATAGTCAGTGACATGAGGCGTAAAACTGACTTGAAATGGTTTGTCGAAAATTTTGGAAACGCTTGTAAAACCGTACGAATTACCGCTGACGATCAAGTGAGGAGTAAACGAGGCTGGGTTTTCACTCCTGGTGAGTGAACAATGAGAATTTTCTAATTTCATTTATAGTTTTTTTGTTTTTTTTATCTACTGTTGAATAATACAGGAAATCTTAACTACGATGGGTGAAATTTGTTTCAATTTATTTATCGTAGGTATAGACGATTCTGAATCCGAATGCAATTTAGATGACGTAAATAATTGGGATCTAGAAATTCTAAACAATGACGAAAATATCGACGATATTATTTCCAGTATTCTAAAGTTAGTAGAATAGTTGAATCCTGAAGTCTTGGGACTTCTCAGCTTGATTCAGACTCTTGTCCAAAGTGACATGAATTTTCGAATATATGTACATAGGTAATAGGGCAAGGATGCCAATATCGTACCGTCAATGTATTTCCAATAATTTGTAGTTCTTCTCATTAAGCTCTTTTCTCGTTATTTGTTAAACTTGGAGATCGAGATGTGAAAAGTGGTACGATGCAGGCAACCTTAGCTTAAGCAAAATGCATTTTTCTGTGCTGGCATTTATAACATACATACAATTTATATCAGACTGAAAAATAAATGAATATTTTCTCTGATTAATTGAAAATGGGTTTCAGTTGATAAAAACCAGTACTACTATTCCATAACCAGCTTCTATTCCATTACGTTTATTTGATTGGAGACTAATCAAGCAATGAAATGACTTTTAAATAGCTAAAAATGCATTTAGTTCGATCCCCTACTTTTCCTGTGTTTCCTATGCCATTTCTCGCCCCTCGATTATTTAATCCCTGGAATAAACAGGTAGAAGAATAAGAAAGTGTAGTGTAATGAAGGTGTTGATTATTCATGTATTTCGGACGTGATACATTTATTGTCAAGCATTCATACAATTATAATTGTTTAGTTGGAATTTTTGAAAACTTGAAGTCCCACGCCAATTCGTTGCTGAATATACACGGTGGGCCAAAAAAAATTAGACCGATTTAAAACGTGAATAAAATCCGAACGCGTCGACCGATTTTCAAAAACTGTGTTTTTTTTTTTTTTGCTGGAAATTAGAAGAATGAGCCTTTCGTTTGGTGTTTGAAAATTCAAAAAATCTTTACTCCTTGCTGAGATACAAGCTTTTGAAAAACGGGTTTTGAAAACGTAGCTGGGAGCATGAAAAAAATTGATATTAAAGAACGTTTTGATTCTGACATTTCAGCAATTCTCCCAGGTTTTATTCACGTGACATGAAACTTTCCGTATAATATTAGAGTCAAAACGCGCGATTTGAGGTTCGAAGTCGAGATTCCTTTTCTCATTTTCATTCTCAACTCTACAACAAACGAGTTTGTGACAAGTTAAATTGAACTTCCAGATCCTAATTTCAGATATCTGCAGATTATCGTAAGCCCTGCAGGTAACTTTATAAAAACATGTTTTCCACTAGCTAATCGATACCCGGATCGCTCTTATAGATCGTAAACAAAAGATTCAGACAAGCTAATCGTGAGCCTTTCTCGTTGCCTGCTTGGTCAGTTTTGAGGGCATAGATTCCGATTCTATACCGTTGTCCCTGGGATCATCGATTGACATGTGCCTCGCATTGAAAGACTGTCCTAGAACAGCGCTTAGAATAGTTTCCGGGATTCCCTTAAATCTTTAAGGTCTAGTTACCGCAGCTTCGTTGAAATCCGAGTCGTCGTCATTTTCGAATACCTGACGTGCGTTCTAATTCGTTTGATCGCGATACGCGTATTTATACATAATCCTTGTCGTTAGTTCCGAAACCATCACACTTTTGGACTGTTATTTCATTCGATTATCGGATCAGTCGTTATTAGTATGTAAGATCTCTGTCCCCGGGATTTGCTAACTGCCACGTGCTTATGAAGTTATTGTTTACCTTCGTAATCCACCCCCAATATTCTTCTTTCGCAGCTGTCTCTTACGATTTATCCTATTTCGTAGGTACTTGCTAGTTTGCCTGGTTTTAACCCTTTGCAATCATTTGTGCAAATTTTCTATTCTGCATTCCCAATTGCTGGGAAATATTTCCTTTTGACGTGGAAAGGAAACTGGGTGGATAAAATTGAATCGGGTTTAAATTGGGAATTTATTATCGCATCTAGAAATAATGGGCCTTAATTAAAAACCACTAATTCTGGATAGAAAATATTCGAGGATATTACGCGTCTGATTATTATTCGTATGAAATTTTGCTACATTCGTTTTTTCTAGTCGTTCATTCAGGTGGAATTTTCTTTATCAAACAAAATGCCTGATTTTATAGATCGGAAATAGTCTCACCTAAATTATGTACAAATCGTGTATTTGCAGTGAAACGAATCAAACCTATAAACTATTGTTGGAATACATACCTTTTACAAGGCGTGTAATAGATAAATACCTAGGTGGTAGATACAATTAACGACACAGGTTAGCGGTTTAGTACAAATTCCATACTTCTATTCTCTTGTTGCTGACGAATTCCAGAAAGTAATTAATGCCTGAAAGTCCGTGTGACCGGTGTACGGTAAATTTAGGTAAGTTCGATTCTACCCATCAAATTCTACCTGTTTTCTTCGTTTGGGTAGATCCGATTAGCCTGTCGATATTGTGCTAACGATTATATGCATTAACAAGTGTTCAGCTTAGCTGTCGAAATTCAATTATATTCGAAGAAATATTACGGAACAAATGATTGGGGTGGATTGTAAATACGTATGTATAAATTTGAAACAACGTTCTTCAGGTAAAAAATATAGTTTATTTAACGAAAAAATTGAAGTTTAACAAAATTCAAGAAATTGTCTAATACGAAATGGCACATGTCATGAACTAATATGTATGTGTACATGTATACGTAATTTATGCATATATACATAAACCTGACTATATAATAGATTATTTTTCCTAAAAGTAAAAATATATCACAAATCTCAACACGACTGACTTATAAAGCTATAGATACGTGATGCACGATCGTCCTAATGATATTTACAATCCTCAACACGGTAAGGAATATTTATAACTTTTTTTTTTCGTTCTTTGTTTCGTCAGAAATTCATCGAAAAATGAATCGCCGAATTTAACGAAAACGCGTGGCATAATATTTTTCAGTTCACACCTCTAGGCATATAATAGTGATTAAAAAGAGGTGGAAAACTAGCCTCTATTCCAATACGTAATCTTCAGTTAAATCTTCTTCGTCTTGACCATAATCGTCGTATTCTTTGAAAGAATCCTCGTCTTTAACCGCGTCTTTATTACGTGGACAAAACTGACATTGAGATTCGTTAATACCGTAATTAATACAAGTGTGGCCGATGCACTCGCAGCATCCGTCATGAAACCATCTGTAGCTTGTTGCTCCCATGCTCTGACAAGATAGTCGACATTTATTCCACGAGCTACACTCTGCTATGTAGGCTACTGTGCAATTCAAGGTCAACATGTTTGCATGTAGTTGCGCGGATACGGTGTTCCGGTTGTCTGAATCTGCGAGATAAGGTGATAAATGAAGAGAATAAGTGAGTTTCAACAAGAGTTGAATAGCAGCATCAATTCTCAATTAGTAAATGAAAATAATGATGAATTTTTCGTTACTTTGACGGTATTTTATTTCGGGCTTGGGTTTGAATACAGAGACGTCAAAGTCCACTGGAAATTTGAAGCTTGTCCATCTTTCTTGTGGGTCAGGGTCCACTGTCAGAGCTTGAAAGAGTTCGGGAATTGGTTCGTTCAGATCCTCAACGTGAGACTTTGAGCTCAGGGGGTTTACAGTGGCGTTTGGTTTCGGGCAGAGATCTAAGATAGAATTTTTCAGATTAGTTAAATATAACGTGCGCATAAAAATCGCCGAGGTAATCATATGCAAATTAATGTTTACACTCACCAACGCACGAGCAGCACTCGTTGTACAAGTGGCTAAGGCAAAAGAAGCACTCCTTGCAACAGGTACATGTCTTTAAATCACATTTGCAACTTTTCGTTAACAAACACTTGCTGACCACACTTCCACAAACAGCTTGATTACAGGCATTTGTAATCGCAATTGGTAGCACCAAAACGGTCAATCGTAGTACCACTTTCCACGACATCACTCCTACAGGCAGAAATCGTTCATTTAAAATATGTAACCATTTTATCAAAGGGCTATAGCAACGTTGACTGCATATATACAAGAAAAAAAAAATATATATATATAAATATATACCTATATTGTCAAGTGACACACCATGAATAGATATTTGATCGTCAATCTATGTACACCTTGGCATAAATTAAGTAGAATCATTAAAATTCGACCGTATATGAGTAAATTATTAAATTCTTTTTTATATCGCCATAAAACGTCAAGATATTTGCTTGTCGAAGAGGTTTACGATCCCAAAAATTATCCCGAACGATATAATATATGCCCATAGCGAAATTCTACTTTCTTCAGGACAAAACTTGTTTTTCATTCAAAAATAGAACGGCCAACGTTATAGATACTCATTTGAAACTTTGATGAAAGATGATTCTTCTGTGTGTACAATATGTGGGCGATTTTCATATATTTACTTACCTGCTATATGGTATTCAGATGTTGCGTGTAGTTCGACAAGTTTAGCTTGATTGTATCTGCGTTCTTTGTGTATGGGTTATTTATACCATGACAAGTCATTGTTTGCCATGCTAAGGGCAGGGTGGGGTAGTATGGGTGAAGTGGGGATGATGGTAGGGGTGAGCCACGAGCACAGGTCAATTTATTACCTAAGTAAATGCATGAAGGCACCTGCATTCAAGTTTGCAACAAGTAACAACTTCGCAACTTATTATAAGCTGAAACAAGAACTGCACTCGCTCCAGAACGAGTTTCGTTATAAATTCAGGGGCATTTCTCTTCTTGTCGTTTTGGTGTGGGCGGCCGTGAGACCGCGAAAAAATCTAGATATACACGGTGAGTCAACTTTAGTTTCATCAAACTTTCATTTTATCTTCAAAACCTCTAAATAGTACAGATATTTTCCGATAAACGTTGTCTATCTTTTCTACAGTGTTTCTAAATCGCCGATTTCCAAACGAAACTATATAACCATATCCTATACGAAAATTCCACACAGCGTAAAGTGACAACGATCCAAGAAGTTTGTGATGAAGCTTCGGATTAATAAATTTCAAAATATCATCAGCCAAACAATAGGCTTTAGATTTAGTAAAATTTACATTCGTCAGATCAAGAGTGGCTTTCGTATACATCATCGGATTTATCCAAACTTCAATTACTACAGTAACCCCAAAATAAAATAAAAAAATCACTAATTGCTTTGAGATTTTTCGAACTTTATTATCTAAGGAATTATTTTTCTATATTTAAAACTATTTGAGATAAAGGCACGTCGCACTTTCTAGTTAACTCACCTTGTATAAATAAAATTTATCAAAGTATTGGTAAGTACTACATCATGGGTCAACGCCGTGTACTGCAAGCATACAAATGGTAGAGATGTGACATACGTGACGAAAATTTTGATAGGGAAGGAGGTACACACTTCTTTTTTTTGACAGACTTTTATGTTTCCGATAGTGACGCGCGATATTTGAGAGAAAGAAATAAGCAGCTTAGCATATAGCTTAGTCTCCGAATGAGGTAAAATTTTAAGTTGAAATCGGGACACGGGGGCTTCGCGCGTATTAATCTTTTACTCGAAATCGGTAAAGACCGCAGGTATAATCCTGTACCTTTTCGCAGGAGGTATTCACGCGTGTTTAAACACCTTGCAAAAATAGTCACGCTGTCTTAACCAAGATTATAAGGGTTTCTAGGCGGCAATTGAGGGTAGGTATAACTCGTTACTAAAGTATGTAATATATATTGAAGAAAATATTCCCGGAATATTTATCCTCGCGAGTCAAATTGTACGATCTTTATTCTCAAGAGGGAACGCGTTCGAATAATATTATACCAATAGAGAATATTAATGAAATGAAGTTCTTGTTTTAACATAAAGATGAGGATTGTGGGGTATCGCGAACGTGTTTTTATAATTTTGTATAGACTTAGGAATGAAAATAACTCCTTTGGCTTAGAAAGAGAATGAGAATTTGTACGGTAAAATTTTAATAAGTAAATTATTTAACAGATTCAAACTTTACAAGAGATCAATATCAACATTGACATATGACAAACACATTACACTACGAGTTACGTAATCCTGAGATTCCTGTTCATAAACACAGTTTCGCGACCGTGACGGTAAATTATTTTATTTTTATACACAAATT
Source organism: Rhogogaster chlorosoma (assembly GCA_944452935.1). NCBI lineage: Eukaryota > Metazoa > Arthropoda > Insecta > Hymenoptera > Tenthredinidae > Rhogogaster > Rhogogaster chlorosoma. The sequence continues at coordinate 30,832,541 of OX101797.1, forward strand.
AGACTAACCTAACATGCGTTTTGACCTCATCAAAATATTGTATTAACGTACAAGTAGATTTTCATAAATCGCTCAACATAATGTCACATATTTCACTTCTCATTACTGGCTTCAATCTCGTTTCTGAGTAATCCACGACGTTCAGCGAATTCAGAAATCTCTTTCTCAAAATCTGTTCAATTTTTTGGATAAAGTAAACGAGCTGAATTTTATTCGCAGTGTTTATGCCATTGATAATAATGCCGAATGTATCTTTTTACCTATAAACTCTAAATTGAAAATGATCCTTACCCAGGGCATTATGTTCAAGGTATGTATAAAACAGCTACAATTGTTATAGTATAAAAAATCACGTATAATTATTATCAACAAATACATACATACATATATATATTATTTATATTATAAATATCTTTTTTAAATTATTAAACAAAATGAAACTCAGTGATTGCTGCCACACGGTCGTACCAGCCAAGCCCGTTCAATCGCCTTTTTCTTTCCGAATTTCCAAAAAAATTCTCTAATTTTTCGTACAAACAATTTTTACTTCTTCTTTCTTTTACTACAAGATTATCGCTATTCTTTATTCGCTGCTAACTTTCGGGCCAGAAAAAATAATTATAATAATAGAAAACTATAAACTTCTTTGGTTTTTATCTTCTAGTCAAAAGTTATTATTATTTTTTACCTGCGCTCTTTATCTGATCATTAAAACCTAGCTACACAATGTAAAACTCATTGAAAATAATGGTAATAAATTATCATCGATCGCTATATATTAAACGAAGAAAAAAAAAACTAAATAATCGTCTTTCGTAGTCTCGTTCAACTGGCGAAATACAAAAAGTTAAGAAAGCTGTCCTCAGAGTCTTTCGTTGGAATTAGTACGGCTAAATCCTATGATTATGCACAAGGCAAGAATATAATTAGAGCGAACAAAATCCGATGGATTTGGAATCGACGTGAGTTAATTTTCGCTCTTCTTTATGTCGGCTTCGTTTGTCTTTGCTGTTAATAATTTATCGAAGATTTTCTACGGCGTCGCGTTTTGGGTACAGGTGTTTGATTGTTCGGTCTAAACTTCGAGTTTATTCCTATCCTACTAAAGGTCCCGTCGAATTTTATATGACAACAGCAGCTGGAAGGCATTTTAAACAAATCTCGAACCACCGTACCGTTTGGAGTGATCGAAGCCATTTGACGAAGGATATATTTCTGCTTGCACGTCGTTTTGTACCCTTGAATCGAACCACCGATTACTGAGCATTCACTATCAGAGGATCTGTAATTGAAAAAAGAAACTAATGAAGATGGCATCACGATCGCCGATAAAGGATGAACAAATGACTCGTAAATTTTGGAAGATAACTAGATAATTAAATATGTACTTACAAACAAGTCTCGATCCTCACTCCTTGCTTGAAATTCTCTTGGTTCACAACGAACGACCATTCGTCTTCTTTGTTCTGTGCAGATGTTGGGAATATTAGTTTTTCCTGAAAATACGAAATTACGATTAGTATACGAATACGTAATTCGTCAAATACAGTTCTACTCCCATAGTGCAATAGTACTTACTTCCGACTGGCAAAGGGAGGTAGTATCCTCGCCGATTCTCTGTGTGATTTGATTGATCTGTAATTAGATATTTATTATATGAATGGGAAAGGTCATTATAGTCGAAAATTTGGACATTGCTAAAATTCATTCGAGAGGAAACATATTGAATCGGGTACCTAATTATCTTGCGCTAAAATAGATCAAGTAATGGAATTTTTCCAAAATGTTTCTAAGTGTACAAATTGATCTTCGTTTTGTCAAAAAAAAAAAAATCTGTCGCAAGTACGAAGTGTGACTATCGCGATCCACACTTTTATTCAAAAAATAGATGCCGGGAATTCATTCGGGAGTTATTGTCTTGAAACAGGAAAATACTTCTATTAGGTACATTAGACACGGTGAATTGTATTGTTCAGTCCAAGCGTATCAAAAGTGTCGAATTTCGTTCTCAGAATTCTATGTAACTCAATTCCGTGAAGTCAAGTGAAAAAAGTTTGCTTCCTTCGACCGTATGAGGAGTTTGAAGTGATTCTGAATATAAAAGCACAACGAATCTATAAATGATCTAGCTATAAAAATCGCATAAATAATTCTTACCTCATCGATCCCAGCAAGAAATTTGAGATCGTTGTGTTCTTCAAGCACATTGTCGACGTGTTGCGCGGGATAGGAGTCTGTGTCTTCGCAGTAAGTCCTTGTCCTACATTCTGGAGCTGGTCCAGGAGTAAAGATGTTGAGACTTTGCTCAGATTCTTCAGTAGGAAAGACGATGTCTCCTGCTGGTTCGACGTCGTTTCCTTGGCGAGCTGAAAATTAACACGTTAGAATATTCCAGGTGTATGAACTTAGGCGTTTAAAGTCTAAATTGTTTACCCAGTTATTTATCTAAATATAAAATTTCGTATTGAGAATGAAGACACTATTTCACTTACAAGTCTCTCTTTTTATCGTTTTTTCTTGGTCTTTTGCGTTCCACCACGGATCTTCAGACCGTGGAAAAATAAAACCGTCATCTTCTTTGGCGGATCTAATCGTCAACCTCGATGGCATTGATACAGTCCTTTGAAATATCTGAAATCATACGAAAAACATTTTTTGTAAATTAAAGCACCGCTCTATTATCGTATCTTTATTCATGTAATGTAGGATACGCATTATACAGTTACAGTGCATCTACTATCGGTTCTCCATGAACCGTTGCTTATTATTCGATAAGAAAAAGGACAGAAATGTATTTTTCACATAATATGTAAGTCGAAATTTAAAACCTGGTCACATTTACTTGAAGTCTAGATAGTTTCAAGTCTTAGGAAGCAAATCATAACGTTGTATAGAGGAATGCTGTGAGAAGAAAGGCATTTGCAATTTTCGTGAAAGGCTGTTCGGTGAACGGTCTGAAGCCAATCACCTGTCCATTGGTTCCAGTTACGGTATAGCAATAACTTTTACGGCCAATGGCGATAATCACAAACTATTTGCATTCAGAGCGAATGAAGATATACGTGTGTTCGGTATGTCCAAGAACAGTCTTAGACAAGTCTCTGGTCACCAGCCATCGTTGAAAATCTTGTCATATGATTTTCCCCCTAATGGGTGCCGATCATAATGAATTTTAGATATCCAATCGACTTCGGAGCTACGATTTTTCTTCACTATTTGAGATTTTTCCCGATTTTGTATCCATTACATCTCGTAATATTCCGACATTTTTTTTATCTCGCTCGTTACCTGGCACGGATTCATTATTCTCATAATGCGTACTACAGCATATTGCATAAGTACACGTTTTCTAATTCATACTCCACACCAGTAAAATATACAGTAATCCAATATTTTCCAAGGACAAGACCGAACTCTATTACTTTTATGTCTGATCTCTCGCTGGATATGGGTATCACGACAAGATATGGAATGGAAAACTGAAAAGCGTTTTAAAATTGTTATTCAACATAAAAAAAATCAATCGAGAAATAACGAGCGAGGCTTATATGTTTGCTAATATCAAGATGATAGAATTACATTCGCCTGCTTTTAAATAGAGAAAAGTATTTTTTTTTTTTAATTATCATCTAACTCACCATTGTGATTAAAACTAATCCAATCGTCAACAGATTGCGGGTCATCGCATTGATTGACAGAATATTTGGCGCGCCGTGATATCCCGGTCTACTGCAGTTGGTCATTCTCTGGACCGTCATGGTACACAGTCCGCTTCACACTGTAGAATGAGCTTTGCGCATAAAATTCACAAGCGCAATACTAGGATCGCGCACTCGCGTCACAAGCTATATATGCCTACGACTAGCACACTTCGTAAATAATGATAATATTGAATAAAGTATATGAGAATAAGAGGAGGGAGAGGACGATCACTCCGTATTTCTCACAACAAAATATTGCGAAGAGGAAAATTCTTGATTTTTAATTGAGCAAGAAATTCACTATTCAGAGGATAAATAATGTTCAAAGAGAAAACTTCTTAGCTGGTGACCAGCTGGTGTCGTCCGTGTAGCAGGTCGCGGTTGATTAACCTTCTCTGAACCTCCTTCGAAGTATTTATGTAAAAGCCAGTCACTCGCCAATCGACCATGGAAAGGGAAAGGGGTTGCACTGTAGGAGGGAGGGAGAAAGGGAGGAAATAGTGGCCGATAAGTACAACTAGAGGTTGCGCTTAGCTTGCGGTCAATTTGCGCTAAAGGATTTTCCTCAACTTTCGTCACAAATTACTTACATGAGGATGTTTATACTCATTTTAATGGAAATTTATTTGATTTGTATTCAATTTCTAAGAATTATCGCTCTAATTATCTAAGTTTTCGATCTATTACGCATCGTGCGGTATACATGTCATTTATGGATTCTAATAATCGAAGGATAGAAATAAAAATGAATAAATAAGTAAACTAATGGATCATACTATATGTGTACGAAATAATGCCGGGTGTGCAGTGATTCACGAGATCACGTCACAAGCAATGACGTTAGATTAATCAACGATCATGTAAGCGTCCGTGCGTGCAGGGGGAAGTCCGGACCGGATGTTTCTGTGCGCCATGGCTTCCTGTTGCGAGCGCGTTGACATCTTATGGAATCTTGGGATCTACATATACGGGGGAATAATTCGTCGCAGACCACATGTTCAAAGACCGTATACTGTGTGGTAAACGACAGGAAACGTGACGCGATTATTAAATGCACATCTGTGTACCTACATAAAAACTACATCGTGGTTTTTATTACGCGGATATCTTCGGCTACTGGTACAGCAAAGCGTGAGGAAGTATAGGCTTCACTGTTAAACTGACTCACTGATTTGCCCCAAAAATCTCGAATTATAATAATTTTTTCAATCGAATTCCGTTAAAAATGTTTTCTTATGCAGGCTTTGAAACTCCTCCAAAATTAAGCTCGGTGGTTTGGTATATTATATAGTATGTTACCTGCCCAGTGACAGGTATAGCTGGATTATTTGGAACGAGTTGACACCCTGCTGATTTTCAGGTTTGTTCGCTAAGTGTTCGCTAAAGGGCGTTAAGCAGCCCTTTAAGCATTGACACCCGTAGAATAATTAGCAGCCGTTCCAACCGTAGCGAGTCATTTAAAACGTGGAACGGGACCAGTTCTTGTAATTAGCCAATTTAACTGCACTTGTGTGTGGACTTAGAACGTTCTTCAAATACTACAAGCTTTGCAATTTAAAAAATAACAAATTATCCTTTCATTTTAATAATTAAAACATTTGTGATAATTTATGTATCGTGTGATACCCTATAAATTTTACCTGTCGATAACTTTGAATTTTGAAGAATTTTCCAAATAGCGTTCAGTTAGTACGTTACGAAATGCTAGACCTCATATGTAAGAGGCCTTTACCTAGTTACTTTACGCCTCAGAACAGGTAGCCCAACTTGCTGCATAATTTGTTTAACATTATGAAAGTTGACCGTGCCACAGTCTCAGATTGGATTCTTTATTCAGATTTAAGACTCAATGTTCTAAAGAAAAAAAATCGAGAAAACTATAGTTTCAGAGTTATAGCAGATGAGCAAAATCACGTCAAGTGGATCCCCCATTTTCCACTCGATCATCGAATTCAGGTATTAGTATTTTTTCATGAAGTAGTCACTATAAACAATTAATCCCCGAAACAGTTTTCAAAAATTTTTATTTTAACAACCATTTTTTTTTGATTGAAAATTTTTATGACTTTTAGTTAAAAAATCGATAATTAAAAAACTGTTAGAGATATTCTAATGAAACTTTCAGGATTTATAGTTCAATACTTGTACTTTGATGAAATATATCAGAGTTTAAATTATTCATTTATTTTCATATTGTTAATTAACTTTTAAGTTAACAAATAAAAATTTCAATGACTTCTCCCTCAAAAAACGAAATTTTTTTTTATCGGTATCATGCATTAAACATTTAAGTAACAGAATCCGCAAAAAAATTAGACTGCTCGCGATTAGATTGAGCAATAAAAAATTTATCAATGACGGGCGCCGAGCGCTGTCGGTATAGCGCGTTGCCGCGCGTCAAACAAACCTTATTGGTTCATTTTAAATTTGTTTTAAATTGCCTTGGTGTTTTCAATTTTGTTTATGATCGATCATGGGCCGCGTGAATAAATGCTGTAATCCGTTCAATAAAAAAAATCATAAAAAAATTATTAAGAATCTAGTTTTAATTAAAAAAAACCGCGCTCGTGATTTTAAAGGTTTTATTGGGGATTATATGTGTAATTCGTGTGAACGGGCTATTTATTTGGGTCGAAAACTTGAAATTCCTGATGAGTTATCTGTGAATAAATGTATTAATTTCAACGAGCCTGAATCGTCAAATAATGTCATTGAAGATAATGAAAAAAAAGACCCTTCTTTTGCATGCGACCCGGTAGACAACAGGTTAAAAATTAATCAGGTCAATAAATTGTTGTTAGAAATTGGTGAACCTCCAATCAAAGTCAAGCGATTATCAAGTGCCACAGAATGTCAAAAAGTTTTGAAAAGTGTTGTGTGTAAAATAACAAATAATAATAACAATATAAATAATGAAAATAATCCAAATGATCTCTTGCTTAATAATTTTAAATCTGCTTTTAATGATAAGACAAGTAGAGCTGATAAAATTCAAGTTTTGACCACGCTTCCTCCAGATTGGTCGATAAAAATGATAAGAAGAGAGTTCAAAGTTTCAAAGCGAATGGTGAAAACCGCAAAAAAAATGAGAGAAGAAAGAGGATTTGCATCACAGCCGAAAATTAGGAAAGGAAAAACTCTGAAAAATGAAACACTCGAGCGCATTCAAGCGTTCTATTTATCCGATGATGTCAGCCGCGTGATGCCTGGCATAAAAGATTATGTCTCGGTGATGGAAAATGGAAAAAAAGTCAAAAAACAAAAACGATTATTACTATTTAACATTCACGAGTTATACAAAACATTTACTGAAGCTTTTCCTGACGAGAAGATTGGACTTACAAAATTTCAAAATCTCCGTCCTCGTGAATGCATATCGGCTGGCAAAAGTGGGACTCATAATGTATGTGTGTGTAAGATTCACCAAAATATCAAACTACAGTTAAATGGATTCAAAAATAAATTTAAAAAAAAAGGGACAATTTTTTCGGAAAGTTCAAATGATTTAATTAAAAGCTCTGTTTGCCAAGAATCTTCATCATTCTGTTATTTTTCAAAGTGTACTAAGTGCCCAGGAACTGATAATGTTATAAATAAATTGGAACTATTGCTTGATAATCATGAAATCACTGAAATTACATACAGCCAATGGAAAAGTACTGACAGGTAGGGAAAAGTTCACCCAAATCACTATTATATTTTAAAATTTTTATAACTACTCACATAAAATAACTTTATTCACTTGACTGTGTAATAAATACTAATTATATTTTGTTTAGTATAGTTAAATATTTCTTGTATCGACATATTAACAATGAAATTATTAGATTTGTCCATTTAAATTGTATATATTTTTGTTATCCGTTTTTTTATAAATATTTTAATTCGATTAATTTGCGTCGAATTCACAGGACTGAAATCGTTGAAGAAAAGATGAAGAAAGAAGATTTTTTTAATGATTTGAGACAAAAATGGCCTGAATTATTGAGACATGATTTCCTTGCAAAATCTCAAGCATCATATTTTAATGAAAAAAAGGAATCTGTTGAGGATGGAGAATTTATCGTCTGTCTTGATTTTTCTGAAAAGTTATGCTTTCTTTGTACAAGACGCAATTCAATCTCATCATTGGAATAACAACCAGACTACAATTCACCCTTACGTAGTGTATTATAGAGAGAATGAGGAAATGAAACATGAAAACTATGTCATGATTTCAGAAAAAGTTAGTCACGACGCGAGTTCAGTTCACCTTTTCAATGCTAAATTAATTGAATTTTTAAAAAATAAGTTTGGAGCGAATAAGATCAAAAAAATTTACTATTTTTCGGACGGAGCTGCTTCTCAGTACAAAAATAAATATAATTTTGGAAATTTAATTAACCACAAAAATGATTTTAATGTTGACGCGGAATGGAACTTCTTTGCTACATCTCACGGGAAAGGAGCATGTGATGGTTTGGCAGGAAGTGTGAAAAGGCAAGCTTATCGCGCGAGTCTTCAACGAGATAATGATAAGCACATTACTAATGCGCTTTCATTGTTTGAATGGGCGAAAAATTCGTTTAAAAAAATTAATTTTGGTTTCTGCGCTCAAGAAGATCACGACACTCACGAAAAAAAATATAAATCACGGTATGACCAATCTGTCACAATTAAAAATACACGCCAGTATCATTATTACAAAGCTCTGAATAATACATCACTCGAGTGCAAGCTTTTTTCCAAAGATGTTAAAATTATTACAAATAAAGTTTTAAAAAAAAAATAACGCAATAAGGATAGTTTTGTAATTAAATTATAGTTTGTTCAATTTCTTTGTTTTTTTATGAATAAAAAGATATTTTGTATTTTATATTGAAAAAATAAAATATTGTTTCTTACTTATAATTACTGAATAGATCTAAAGGTAAGTCAATTTTTCAAAGTCACCTTTAAAATCACGAGCGCGGTTTTTTTTAATTAAAACTAGATTCTTAATAATTTTTTTATGATTTTTTTTATTGAACGGATTACAGCATTTATTCACGCGGCCCATGATCGATCATAAACAAAATTGAAAACACCAAGGCAATTTAAAACAAATTTAAAATGAACCAATAAGGTTTGTTTGACGCGCGGCAACGCGCTATACCGACAGCGCTCGGCGCCCGTCATTGATGAATTTTTTATTGCTCAATCTAATCGCGAGCAGTCTAATTTTTTTGCGGATTCTGTTACTTAAATGTTTAATGCATAATACCGATAAAAAAAAATTCGTTTTTTGAGGGAGAAGTCATTGAAATTTTTATTTGTTAACTTAAAAGTTAATTAACAATATGAAAATAAATGAATAATTTAAACTCTGATATATTTCATCAAAGTACAAGTATTGAACTATAAATCCTTGAAAGTTTCATTAGAATATCTCTAACAGTTTTTTAATTATTGATTTTTTAACGAAAAGTCATAAAAATTTTCAATCAAAAAAAAATTGTTGTCAAAATAAAAATTTTTGAAAACTGTTTCGGGGATTAATTGTTTATAGTGACTACTTCATGAAAAAATACTAATACCTGAATTCGATGATCGAGTGGAAAATGGGGGGTCCACTTGACGTGATTTTGCTAAGATGCATGTAGTACGCCTTATTATACGCAACCCGCGAATCATTTGCGCTCTTTCTAGTTCTTTAGTTCTAAACCTGATGGCATTACTTGCGGTTGGCGGCTTACTGACCTACGACAACGCAGCTGATCTCACAAGGTTCAGTGACCCCCGTAGCGTTGACGAGGTCGAATGTGTAAATTCACTGATCTCTACAATGCACGTAAATCGCGTAAATCGCGAGAGACACCCGTAACGGGCGTATTTAATATAAGGATAACCTGATCGCCGAAGATTTGTGGCTATTTAACAAACGTGCTAATTGATAAATTGAGATTTTTTCCGACTACTGAATGGGATAAAATATCGCAGATATGTATTATTATTTCAATGTATTTTTAATTTTCTGTGTTACAGGTTCTGTCGCGGCTGCAAAAGAAATTCGTTAATCTTCCTCCGACAGAAATCAAGAAACTTCCGGTATAGCCAGCAGATATTTCGAAGGAACTTCAACTTCGGATGTCCAGCCTCGTAAGCTACGTCGTGATCGAGGAGGTTATGTGCAGTCCGAAAGAGCTGACATAACAACGAAAGCGCATTGGATAAGTGAGTTTGGAATATTTCGATCGCTATTTTACGAAAACAATAAATAATTGAAGATTTTCAAATCGTACAATAATAAAAATCTTGTCAGATCGATTCGGACTGAAAATAATATAATAATATCTGACACTTTGCAGACAGATTTTGCATCTCGCGTGTTTCGATACGTATGCTACTATTTTTAACTCGCCCGTTGATTAAGTGACCCAGAATATAGTGGGATTCGTTTATTTTCAAAAATATATTTTAGCTGCACCTACGAATATCGATGTTAAAACGTAAATCTGCTACAAACATAACCTCAAACACCCCTTCAAAATATATGGAATTTCTTTTACGAAATTTGTATATCGGCCTAAGCCCTTGCAATCATTTTTATACTCTAATATTAACAATAATACGATTACTATCAATTGTATAAAATAATTCTAACTCTTTCGTACTTGGGTATCATTTGCTTCATTGCCTATTAGACTCAACGAGGTAAAACTAATTCGTGGTTTCAATTTGGGCCTACAAATGCTGTCCGGGGGAATATTTATTTCCTAATCCAATTTTTTAGTACTATTTTGCACAGTATGCATATTAACACTTCAAAGTTCTTGCTTCTCAAAATCATTGAAAATGGTGTTCATACTTTATATTTCATTGGAAAACGGTTGAGACAGTTCATAAAATTTGGCATGAGAGTAGAGCTATATAAAAAACTGGGTTTTCTTGAGAACAGCAATATTATTACTGATTACGAGGCAAAAGTATGATCAGCGATGAATATTATATCAGTTTGTTCTCATATAATAACTATTAGCCGGAAAATGTATTGTCATATGATGATTATTGGGAAAATGCATTAATGTTGATATTGTTTTTATCTTCACAGCCTTTGGCCAATGAGGCAATTGAGTCTCTGCTTATCTTCAATGGAACCTCTTTAAAAGTTTTTGAAACAATGATTCTCATCAGCCCCTGAAGCAGTCGAAGCACCGGGAAATACCTAGGAGTCAACTTTTCGGAGAGGAGTTTAATGCAGCTAACATAAGTGTATAGTTTTTGTGAACTTGAAATTATTGTCCTTGCCGCATCCAATTCGGCATACTGTGAGGCTTCTGTGAAAGTTATCACTCAGTCAAAACCAACCCGACACACTTCATGTTTTCGTCTATTTATTGCAAGCTAATTATTACAGATAATTTTATTACAGTCTAATTATAGTTTTAGCTAATCTCCGAACGTTGAAAATACCTATTGTGTAGTTTTTAGTGATAGAAGTATTATATTATACGTTTTACGTTCACATCTACAATTGTTTGAACGGAATAATTATGTATTTTAATTGTTTATTCAAAACACATGTATTAGTATAATGAGCTGACCATTTTTCAATAAATATCCTATAAGATCGTAAATAATCAATCGTTCAATCATTTTCCCCTGTTCTTTCCTTACCTATAAGTCGAACATCATAAAAATTGCATGTTTTCATGAGTTTGAATCGCAAGATTGGCAAACCTCGGTGCGCCTTAGCATATGCAACTAGCATGCCATTCGTGTGATTTTTATTTGAGATTGCCTAAATTCAGGAACATGTGTTTTCTTGTGGATTGTCGGAGACCGCTCATATAAATTAACATAAACGTATAGAGACGTGTATGCAGAGACGTATGCATGCCTATACCTATACACCCAAATTTTCAGCACACCTCCTCGGGTCAGATGTTCTCCTGATACCAGGAGCAGAAATTTTGCGAGTTAAAATCCTTCTAACTCCGAAAAATGCTAGTAATAATTAGGTATAGGTATAGAGAGGCATAGAGAGACGTATGCATGAATGAATCAATACACATAGCCTATTTTGGCACACCTCCTTGGGTCAGATGTTCTCCTGATACCAGGAGCAGAAATTTTTCGAGTTAAAATCCTTCTAACTCCGAAAAATGCTAGTAATAATCAAGTATAGGTATAGAGAGGCATAGAGAGAGGTATGCATGAATGAATCAATACGCATATCCTTTTTCGGCACACCTCCTTGGGTCAGATGTTCTCCTGATACCAGGAGCAGAAATTTTGCGAGTTAAAATCCTTCTAACTCCGAAAAATGCTAGTAATAATTAAGTATAGGTATAGAGAGGCATAGAGAGAGGTATGCATGAATGAATCAATACGCATATCCTTTTTCGGCACACCTCCTCGGGTCAGATGTTCTCCTGATACCAGGAGCAGAAATTTTTCGAGTTAAAATCCTTCTAACTTCGAAAAATGCTAGTAATAATCAAGTATAGGTATAGAGAGGTATAGAGAGAGGTATGCATGAATGAATCAATACACATAGCCTTTTTCGGCACACCTCCTCGGGTCAGATGTTCTCCTGATACCAGGAGCCGAAATTTTTCGAGATAAAATCTTTTTTACTCTGGAAATCGCTAGTATGAATTGTTAAACATATAGAGACGTGTATGAAGACACGTATGCATGCCTATATCTATATCTATGCCTATATCTCTGGTCTAGTGTGCGACACTCGCACGTGGTAATGGATGCTCTCGCCATCTCGCGGTCCAGCGATCGAACTATTTTCATAGCAAAAAATCGAGCGCCTAATTATATGCAATTCGCATGCCGATCTTGTGGCCCAAAAACTTATTGCCTACCATTAGGCGCTAAACACGTCAGACAGTTGGGACGTTTTGAAAGAGGACAGAATAGAATAGAATGAAATTATTATTTCCGTTGCATCAGGAAACGTGAGTAGACATAGAGATGACATAGGTGGTTCCGGCAATTTCAAATTAAAAATGACATAGGTGACATGCAAGTTGCATACAGCAAGGCGCACCGATATTTGAGGTAAAAATAGTTCGCCCCTTTGACCCCGTGAGCCAGCCTTGTGATTTTTGATTTACATTCGAGCTCAAGCTGGTTTTATTATTCTACTCCTAGCACGAGGAAAAGAAGGGGGAAAATAATGCAGCAATTGATTATTTACCAATATTTATTAATGAAGCATTACTAGATACAACCAATGTTACTAATCTAGTTCAAGTAAATTCTTATAATCCATGAGGCCTAAAACTTTCACAGTTTCAAACGTCTGAAATGGGTAACATTCTAATTCCTGAAAAGATCAATAATCAGGAATAGGAAAGGAGCAAAGAAGTACTACAATAACGAACAAAAATTCCGTTGCATAAACTTTATTTAGTAATATTTCTACACGCATCATATATACATTTATGTATGTATATACATATATGATTATCTGATTAGAGTGTATTACCTACATCCCCCTGCCATTAGGTGCAAAAATAGAACGTTAATCTATTTTTGTATAACTTTTACAAGTAGGAATGTATGATGATTTTATATGTAGTATATACGATTTCGGTTAATACAATAGACATAATTAAAACACTCGGATGTAAAATAGTATATAATCCTTTGAAATCGTTATTCTCTAATTAATAGATAGGTAGTTAAAGTGCGAACTAAACATTGATCGCTTATTCCCTTTTTCACTTAATTCACTCTTCTGTAAGGACTATAAGTACCATTTAATGGTAAACGTAATATACTTTGTTTATTTATTCTATTTACAATTCGTATTCATCGTTAGTATTATCCTTAACATTGCTGTGTTATCAGTAACCGTTGAAAACTATGAACGATGTTAAGAATAATGGCAACGTATTACACACACCATAACATATGCATATATAATATATCTTTCGATCTATAAAGTATATTTATATATATAAATATATATCTAATAATTATTAAAACATGATCTCTTTGCAATCGGCTAATTTGATAGAAATGAATAGTGAATTTGCGTTTTGAATAAGTCGAGTGAATAAATCTACTTCGAAACAGTCTTAATATATGTATCATGTAAATACACGTTAATTCAGTTTTAATAAAAGCAAAATAACATCAACAATATTATAGTTACAGACACCGTTTCAATAATATCGATCATATAATTATGTCGTTTAATCAATTAATGAATTCATAGTATTAAATAATGTGTATATCCCTTTGTCCAACGAAATTAACTCTTTTAATTAACCACAACACATTTATAGCATCTGCTAATATAGGTATATGTATGTATATGTATGTATATTCGTCGAAATAAAATCCGTATATAATGTTATCAGCGTTTAAGTTAAACCTAATCCTAGACTACATAGATATCCTTGTTTTTTAATCTTCTCTTTCTTTCTACATTATAAGTTTAAATATTTACAAAAACAAAAGTTATAGCTTTTAAAAAATATCATAGTTATCGCAGAATCAATAATAAATCTATAATATGCGTTACATTATTATAAGTAAGGATTATTATCAGCTTATTTTTAACAGCAATATATCATCAAAAGTTGAACATAATCGGTGGTGATCTTCGTTTTAAAAGATATATTCAATGAAGTATTCAAGTGTTTCGAGAAAGGAATCAATTTATGATAAACCAATATCTCCTACATCTTTTAAAACGAAGGCCGATACATACTTGTTGTTTGGATTTCGGACTCTTTTAAAACCCTGCGATTTATCTTTCTCGCAATTCTCACGTACAAAAGTAAAGACAAATAATGACGAGAAAAAAAGGCCTTTTATTACGTTATCATTCCTGTTGCAGCGAATTCAAGAACAAATAACATACTAAGGACGAATGCATTCTATAATCGAGTGAATAAAAGTTTCATTCTTTTTCTAGAACGAAATCTTGTAATGTTTCGGGTATGTAAATGCGGCTTTGTTTAAACTTGGTTTACTATTCAGCTGGAAGACAGAATCGCTGCTACTTGCTATTATGTAAAACTATGAGTATGATTCGAAAAAAAAGGAAAAAAAAAGAAAAAAAAAAATGGGTACGAATGGAAGAGTTAATGAAAGAAATAATAATTTCTATCAACACTCGGATCAAAAATAAGCATTCTCGAGCTTCTCACACGATCCATCTCTCTCTCTCAAGATAACAGATCTTGAAAATTCTGATACTCAAAGAAGCAGCGACTCTGGGTTCTACCCGCAGTCCATTTTGCACAATGACCTTGCAAATTTAATGTAAAAACACTGAATTTAACTGCCAATCAACATCGCTCCGCCCTTTCACAAGGTCTTCATTGCTCATGGGGCACCTTAAGAAGAACCGTTCTGGTCCCATCAGCATCAGAGATGTTAATCTTAAGTTCATTCGTCAACGCTTCAAGCTTATCGACTATTTTAGTCCCTATCTCACCGCCAGGTTTTGGCGGGGGCCAAACGTCGTCGAGAGGTGGTTCTATGAACCTTCTTGAAGGTTTTCCTTCCAGATAGTCAGAGCCGTGGCCCAGAGTGCCGCCGACATAATCGTACGGGGCTGTTCGTTTGGCTATGGGATCTGGGTCCAAGCGAGGCCGTTTGTGGGCTGGAACAGCTACAACAGGGCTGTAATCATGGTCGAGAAGGCCCTCGACTTCCTGGAGAAGTTCTTCCCCGTACTGTTGTAGATCTTCACCCAAGAGTTGCTTTGTGTAAAGCAGACTGCGCGATCGTCCTGCGTTAAAGGATTCAAATATAATAATTAAATATTTTGCGTGCATGTAACATGTTCATAATATCAGACGTGAATTTATTTGCCGCGTTACGTCTACAGTTTTCAACAATTTCGTTGAATTGTAAAAATTTAGGTCCCGCACTTACATAACAAGATTATATGATTATGTATACTGACAATATTAAACCTCGTTAATGGTTCTTATTATTATCGACATATGAGAGAATCGATATTGTTTTATCGTATGTAGATATCGGAAAAGTATATATGTTTCCACAAATATTAATCTTGTATACAATTAGGTAACTAAATTATACCGATAAAACATCCATGCCCGCCAATTGCCATTTAACCATGAGCTAATCTGTTCAATCTAATCCATCATTATTACGTTTAGATTATTTTTGTGTCTGATAATTACTCACAAGAATAATTAGAGCGTAATTTGGAAGAAAAAAAGAATGTAGTCACTATAGACGAGAACCAAGGTTTTCGTCAAAATTCCATGACTTTTCCCTGTCTCTTTCGGTAACTGAATAGTTATTCCTCGATTTTTCAGATTTAAGAAGAGAATCAAGGATATCACATGTTCTTTTTTTTTACTGAAGAGAGAAAAATGCGATATAGGAGACGACCGGCGAGTGTAAGCGTGAGGTCGCGGCATATAACGGTACTTAGCGATTTTGTATGGCTACATGTAGTTTGCTTCGTTCACACAGAGGCTAACATGTGTTCAAAAATCGATGTACATACAGCGATTGAAAAGAGAAGTAAGGACAAAAAGAATATAAATAAAATGAAAGAGCATAAGAATGCAGAATA
Source organism: Rhogogaster chlorosoma (assembly GCA_944452935.1). Taxonomy (NCBI): domain Eukaryota; kingdom Metazoa; phylum Arthropoda; class Insecta; order Hymenoptera; family Tenthredinidae; genus Rhogogaster; species Rhogogaster chlorosoma. The sequence continues at coordinate 30,848,789 of OX101797.1, forward strand.
AAATAGACTTCTAGAAAAATATCTAACCGAGTAGACTTGCTTCTTACTGCAATAACGTAAGGCGATAAGCTATAAACAGCAAAGTTATAAACAATTTTGCTGCTGCAATTATTCGTATTAGTCAGCACGTAAAAGTGAGCACAAGTCAAGGCTATAGATCGTCGAAAAATTACTTTTAGTTATCGATTCGAATCTGAAAACTCAGGTCTAGACTTTGGATGGAGATATAAGATCGCAATGGTTGATGGCAAAATGATATTGAAAAAAGATCATTTGTTATCTGATCGGTGAAGAGTGAGCGAAACCTTCAACCATCAAAATAAAAAAAACGAGACTTGAGTTGCGTATCTGATTTTTCAACTTCGTTACAGAAATACGCGGTTTACCGAGGTTGGGGTAAACAGGTGGAGACAAATCGTTCAAAAATACGAAATACCGTAATGGATGTAGGATACAATTAGTTCTGAAATTTTAGGATAATGCTAACTACACAAACTCGGCTCTCTGTGTCTATCCCCGGACTTTAGACCGTTTAAAATTGATAACATATTGTACGCGATAACCTATTATTCGACCCAACGATTTGGAGCATTGGGAAGCTCGTTTCAGGAGATAAAACCGGCCTTTCTAAAGTGCCAAACGAGCCCATGCATTCAAAATAAATAGCAAACCGGAGCGTTTACCGAGTGCTTATTAGCCCAGCATATAAAATAAAATTCCCCGAACTTTGCCCACTCAATATATTGCTCTTAGGCTCTCCAGCCTTTAGATTACGGGAATTTATTTTCCTCGACGCTCTTCTGGCTGTAAAAATTTCGCGATAATTCCCGAGCACTTTGAAGTAGCGTAACTGAACCGAAAAACCGAGTGACGTTTGTTAATAAAGTGAGAAGAAATGAATAAACACGGACGCACTTCTTCGGTAAAGAAAAATTCGATGGATCCAAGGGTATTCGCGGAAGTGACTAAAAATTAATGACGTAAATTCTTGAGCCTCTGAAGGTTCGAAATGCCGATTTCTTTCTCGGCTTACAATTAATCGACAACGAGGTTGAAATATCAAATGAGAATAAAATAACTGGCCAAGTTGTTAGCCTGTTTAGGTCCGATCGAGTCAGAGGAAAAATTCCTGTCGCTTATCAGCGCCGTTTCTACCCATGGAGCGACTGGAGCGGTCGCTCCGGGCGCCTAAGAGTCAGGGGCGCCATGAGACTTGACCGACAAAAAATTGATGATTATTTCAAAACAAAAATTATTAGGATATGTGAAAATGAGTCGCTCAGCATAGACGCTACACAGCGACCGAGATTTTAGAAGATAATAAAAGCGTGTTAAAAAGAGTATTATCCGTTTGGTGTGCACATGAGTAAGAAGGGGCGCTCGCTTGCTTTTCAGCTTGTGAGCGCCGCGTCGCATCCAGCAAGCGGCCGGGGATATCCCGAGAAGCGTCGCGTTCGGAACAGTTCGGACGTGCTCGTTCAGTGCAGTTTCAGTAACTCAAAATTATAAAAAACTATTTGCGTTCAACCATCAAGACCTCAAGAACGCTTGGTTGGTTTGGCAACGATTTCAATTGAATCGGAAATATGTGAGTCTTTGGATTACGATGACCTCATATCCGAATTCGCCAAAATTAGGGCAGGACAAGTCCAGCTTCAATAGTTTTTCGGGAACTCAAATTCATTATTCAAAAAATAGGGGGGGGGGGGGGGGGGGGGCAGTAGAATAGTTCGCTCCGGGCGCCATTGGGTCTAGACACGGCGCTGTCGCTTATACAGTGTCAACGAACTTACATTAGTTATGACTTGAATAACTGGACACTGGCTATCCGCGGGTTGGCCCTACGCGTCGTTCATAGTCTTTACCGTTTAGACAGTTAACAATACATACAATTGAAGTTATGGTTCCCTAAATTAGTCTATTATCACCGGTTTGTATTAGAACGATTTTGAGGTAGCTGTGACCAAGTATTTCAGTCTTTTAAATAGTTCGAAAACGAAGATAGGAAAATCAGAACAGGTGGATAAGTAAAAGTGCGAAGTAAAAAGAAATCCCGTTAATTGCACGCCGAATAAATTAATTCCCGTTATTATTGTCCTGGGTATAATAACTTGTGCGCAATTTACTCGTGCGCCACGAGAAATGTACCACTGGACTGATAAAGATATGACCTACAATATGAGGAAGCTGATAATATCTTATCTCGCGCGTATAGACAACCGTGCAATGGAAGACTGACAAGCACGGTATAATATAGACGTTCGAAATAATGACGAGACCAATTAATTCTGGGTCGAGATAGATTCTGTTTCCAATTTTATTCGCATACAATTTTTCGGGACTCCGCATCTCTACTAACTCACGTTACATCAATCAATTTCTAATTGGATTATTCAAATTCTGTTCAATTAATGTAAGTAAACGTATTGACTAGCGAAATTGGGACATCGTACCATCGTGTATAACCGTTTAGTTAGATAGACTCCGAATAAAGGATGAAAGATAAAAAGTAGCGTTAGAAAAAACAGGGAAATAGTGAATCACTGCACCGAGGAACAGCGACTCGAGGTGAAACTTTGGTTTTACTGAATCGGATCCGATACGCCGCGGAGCGGATCTGGAACTCGCTAAATGTCCGCCTTACGGGCGACATTTTTAGCACAAGTATGGACTCAGAAAAAAGGAAACAAGACATTTTGTTTTACTGATAACGATATTTCGTAAGAATTATTCGAAGCGGAAATTGGAAAATGGCAGAGCGAAACAGTGAGAAAAGAAGAAAAAAAAAAGGGAAATTCATGCTGTTCAGAAAGTGTGAAAGATCTTTGGGGAAATTTTTCTGATATAATTTCACCTCGTATTTGAAATAGTTACGAAAACTCTAATGTTATATTTAAGTAAAGAATTATTTACCCTGTATATTATGTATTGAATGAATTTTGTAGCTGATCGCTAAATCGGAATAATAACGGGTCTACAACTAACTAATCTGTAAAATAATCTTTCTGGGTTACTTTCACTGTAACACTATATCCCTCGTTGTATACCTATACCTGTATCTGTATGGTTCACGTCTCTCTTTTCCCCACTCTACAGGATTAAATATATGCTCGAGATTCGCGAGTCTGTAAGGAGCAACGTGAGAGAGATAGACCGAGAATTGATTCAATTTAAAATATAACCAAGACCTATAAATGTTAATTTCTACTCCTTTCTCTTATAGTTGGTCCGCTGCAGTCGACCGGGAATTAAATAAGCTATAAAGTCACAGGGAATTAACTTCGCTGTAATTAGTAATTTTTTTTCACCGGAAAATTTGCACGAGATGAAATTGATATGAATATAATATTGAATTAGTAAAAATTCTCAAACTCTAATTTTCAAATTTAAAAGAAAAAAAAAAAGGTATTAAACCAATGGAAATCGCATAGAATTGTATCGAAATTATTTAATCGACGATCCTGCACCCGCACAGTGGCCGAAGAAAATAAATTATCGTTACAGTTCGATTCTAACCGTGTCGCGAAATAATTTCGAATCCTAATTAGGTATACGTTCTCCGTCCCATATATCAAATGAAAAAAATAAATAAAAGTAAGAGGACCACGAAGAAGATTGTATACCTTCTCAAGTCCTGCCTTTCACAATCTTGTTGGGTTCAATGTCCCGGAGCGACCCACCGGTTTACCTGATCGTCCTAACACGCAAAGAGCCAACCAGACTCAAGGAATTCTACATAGATGTAGGTATACCGAGGTTCTTGTATTCGGAATGAAAAATTCCTGTACTTTTTTTTACTATCACATCGCGTTTGACTTTGACACTGAAGTCACTACACTCAAATACGGAGGATTAACTTTCGGACAGGGTCAAATTGACTTTGAAAAACGATCGAATTTCACAATTTTTTCATATAAATATAAAACAAAAGTTAAATCAGTTAAAGAAAAAGAAACTCACCCGCTAGTGGAGGCATTTTTTCCGACTGCTCCTGTTCCTGGGCTAGTTCATTGCTGTTCGCGTTAGAGTGCGGTCGAAGATTTGGAACCGCTACTAAGGCGAGTGAGAGCAAAAGAACCATGAGACAAGTTGCTGGCTGAGCACTTTTGTTACTATTTTGTATCAGGGTCTGTAGTCTCTTCAATTGTCCAGCCAGGCTTTGATTTTGTGTCTGTAGAGCCTTTATGCGTTTCAGAAGAGTCATGTTCTCCTCTGTGCATTGTTTCACTCTATCTTCTAGTCCGTCAACGTATTCCTTTTTCCTCTTCCTCGAATCCTGGGCTGATATCTTGTTGCGAATCTTGCGTCTTATTCTCTTAAGTTCACGTTCCTCGTGCTTTGTCAATGGGTAATGAGAGGGCAGGGTGATTCCCTCCTTTTGTAGTAAACGCTTCTCTTCGGTGTTCAATTTTAATCTCGGATAAGGCGATTCTGTTTCCGATACTTCGTCGCTTGATATCCCGCCTTTTTCGCTCCCAGAATCGTCTTGTTTAATGTTAACCTGTTAGCCAAAAAGTCAAAAGAACGTACGGCGTAAGTTTCGTAGTTCTTTCGCGCGTCTATCACGCAAATTAAAAGATCATTTAATATCCAATTATTGATAAGCTTACCGAAATAGGTTTGCTTATCACGTTGCCTTGGTTGATTTTGAAACCTTTCAAATTTCTCGCTTGGGTTGCATTGATGATTTTAATCGTACGAACTTCCTTCATGTCCTTTAAACTTACGGGGAGAAGAATCGACCTCGGATTACCAGAGCCGACTGGTGTAACGCGAATTAATTGTCTAATGTTGTTACGTTTGTTGCTAGTCTGAAGGTTACGGATATTGATTGTAGCTTCAGGTGATATCGCAGGATGATTTTGAGCCACAACGTCTGTAGAAAAAGAATCGTCAATCAGGTCGTGGGGATGAAAATTTCTAAACTTTTTTATCGAATATTAAGTAAAAAGAAATCCCGTTAATTGCACGCCGGATAAATCAATTCTTTGATTCTTTTTAAGAAACCCATTTTTTCCCCTCAATTGCCAAACCCCTTTGATCAATTTTGCTCAATTCAATATTAAATACGAAAATTATTCAAGATAGGTATATCTGGAACAGATTTCGTTCAAATCGGTCAACTCGTTCGAAAGTTATATTGCGGATGGAGAAATGTGAGAATAATTTGTGAGTGGCCCACTTTTTCGGGAAACTAAAAATCCGGAACTACTTGGATTGATTGTTCTTTTTTTTTCTTTGGGTTTTATTGAGATTTGAATTCGAATGCTTCAATCCGAAAAATGAATCTCAATTATGTTATACTAATTATATATTCTTGATTATATATACTTCATGATTTTTTTCTGCGAGATAAATGAGTCGAAGCTAATAAGCTTTTCCGAAAAATAATTATTCTTTCTTTTCGTTTCGTAACTGATTGAAGTAATTACGCCAACCCGGCTTTTTCGCTACTCTAAGATATTGCTCGATTCTCAAGCTCTATGGTACAACGCCTAAGAATTAACTGCGAAGCCTCTAGAAGTTCCGTTACATAATTTCACAACATATAAATTCGAGGCACTAAATCCCAGAGAATTTATATAAGTATGCAGCGATCACTCATCTTTTGTGAAGTTAATTTTCTTCTTACTTCACGGGGAGTAGTATCGATCTCACGCTTCTAATTTCCCAATAATTTATCAAATATTATAATATATTATAGGTACGTGAATAAAGCTACTTACTAAAGTTGACAATTTTCTGCTGTTGCGTTTGCTGTTGAAATTGTTCGCCGTTGATCGCTTCCTGGGAGACTTCATCGGCTACGACAGTGTTCGGATCGACAACGTTTACCAGGGTTTGTTCAAAGTCCATTTCATCGGTGCCATCAGTACCGTCAGTCCCTGGCGAACCGAGATTCGAGCTCATAACCGACCTGACTGGACTCTCGGGATTAGATTCCAAGGATTGATTGGGACTTCCGAGGGTATCGAAGTCTACAAACTCCTGAGGGCTGTTCAAAGCGGAGTTAAACTCGACCTGGTCTTCTTCGATCGGAAGAAGCGGGCTGAGTTGCTGTTCGCAAGAACTTAAAGCGCTCGAAAGCCCGCTGTCTGACGACGAAGAAGGAATTGCAACCAAATCGCTGTCGATTAGATCGAACTGGTTGTCCAGTTTGAAAATTGAGTCGAGAAAATCGTCTGGATTCGTGGGCCATTCTTCCGCCTGTAATCAGAAATCGATCGATTTTTATAACGCGAGAAAAAAAAAAAGAAATGTAAAAACAAGGAATAAATAAAAAAATATTTCGCGGATTTGGAACGGTTTTTTTATTCGAAAAATGAGTTTATTTTGAGATTAGAGAGACAGGAAGTGATAGATCGATACATAGTATTAACTCTGTGGATAGAAACTCGCAAAGAATTAATAATTGAAGAGGACGTTGTTATGTGCCACTTTATTCTTTTCCTTTTTCTATGAAAAATAGATGATAAAGGTCTTTAATATCGATTTATGAGTGCGTTTTAAAGAACGGTTGATGTACATTGACATTTCAGCGCAGGGATGTGGAAAGACGATAAGACAGAGTTATTTTCACACCTCGTTGCATGTAAGTGATAAAAAAATAAAATTTCAACGATATATTGCTGTGAATTTTTCAATTTTTATTTTCCTTGCCTCCTTTTTATTGTCGGTTAATAAATTTCATCACTGATTTTCGCAGGTAAATGATACGTGACATGTATATCTACAGTTTAGATTACACCGTATGATCCAGTATACCGCGTATTGCAAATCGCTGGTTAATCAGGACTGATAAAATCTCTTAGATGATAAAGAAAAAAATATATTTATAACGATAATTCAGCATGTAAAAGTCGTTTTGTCAAGTTAATAAGTAAACACGATAAATCAATGTCCGTAAATGAACAGTTCACAATAATTCAACGTACAGTGAAAATTACTGACTGAATTGTGCGAAATAATGGAGAAAAAAAAATTCATCTAAAATTTTCTCAATAAATAATTTCAGAAGGATAATTCGAAGTAATTTTAAACACAGAAATTATTTTCGATACATAAGTTTTACCTTTGTGAAATATTTTATCGCTGCCTTATCACCTACGTGCCGTTTTTCATAACGACTAGGTATGTAAACAGCCTTGAGAAAATTAAATTAGTAATTAGACCTGCATGGAAATGAGTGAGTACCTAATAATAAAAGAAAAGGTCGCTTTTTGAAAGAAAATTAGAAAATTTAAGTTCAAATTTCGCCTGAGACGATATGAAGATTAGTCTTCATCCGCTCTCTTTCTCTACTATAATATCTTCTACTTCATCGTTTCTAGAGCATAGCTAATCTCTTAACCAGATGCTCTCACCTCTACATACATACATGAACGTTAATTTATACAGCGGATGGAATGAGCACGTGCTTATTACACTGGGCTGGTTACAACTTAGTATAATAAATTTCAAAGCCGTGAGAAAATTTTCGTTATATTGTCATATCCACATAGCGAAGAGTAGAAAATAAGGAAAAAAGCTTATAAGGAGAATCTGCGAAGTGGAAAAATATTGTTGTAATTATAGATGCAAAATTGAGAGACTGTTGCGGCAGGGATTCCCAATAACTATGTCGTCATCGAACCTAAACGGTTAGCGATTAATGCGATAAAAGATGAATAGAAAGACAAGAAACCGAAGAGGATGTGAATTACGTTCGTAGTCGCATTAGTTTTTTCTTTCTTCTTTTTTTCTTTCTATCTTCAAGATACGCGAAGGTTAATTATTATACTAATGTGGTGTCCGTGTGAAACACAGAACCGAGATAATAGAATGAGATCCTGTCGTCTCGATCTCGTGGAATGAATATATGTTTAATGAAAGAAGCAGGGAATAACTGTTTGTCGTATTTATATTCATTATAGCGGCGAATTAGAAACGTATTAGATTTTTGTCTGCAATTGCTATAAGAATGAGATGAGATGTTCAATTTTTATGTGAAAACGTTCTCATCGGTTCAATGAATGAGTAAATTGATCCTGGTACGATATATATTTCGTAATGTTTTTCAACCAGTGTAAGACTAGAATAGAATGAAAAGAGAAGATAAAACCTACGTTCGGCAAAGTCTTTGCGACATTGTATTGTTTGCGCGAGGATTGGAATCTGTGTCAACGAAAAAAAAAGGAAAGAAAAAATTAATGTCGATCGATAAATCGATTTATTGTCCGATGATAATAAACGACTAGAGACTTGTGGCGAGGTAGAAAATTACTTATCGATACGTTCGGGCTAAAACTTGCCCTAGATAACGGTATTGAATGAAACGAACGAAAATACGTACATCGACTTCAATAAATAGCAGTATGCTCTATGACCTAAAAAACAAAAACAGAATAAAAAAAAAAAGACTGGTTCATAAAAATGTGATAAATGATACGAATGTGGGTACGCTGTTTTCGATTGTATACGTCTGATTGATGCGCCTTCTGAAGAGAAATCATTAAGGAGGTAATGTAGTAAAAAGTTGAGCCCATTGTCTAATTGAACTCTTTTAATTAATGACCGTTTCGTTTGGGTGAATTAATAAATTTTCAGGTAGAAGAATATCCCGTAAGTTAACGGATTCTTTCCCCTCTTAAAATCGTTATACATATATAGGTACAATATCAGTATATAGTATGTATGTATGTGCATACGGTGCTTGTTTCAGACGTTAGCCTTTTACGTTAGCGCATTAACATTTCACGGCTGGATATACATTGAAGCAATCGGTATATTAGGTTTATGCAAGATATGACGCATATATTTAATACGTACGGTACCTACATGATATGACAATTGTTAGTAACTGTTTTGTCTATAAAAGCAAGAATTGAAAACAATGACGATAAAAAAAAAAAGAAGAAGGAAAAAGAAAGGAAACATCTGTGTCACTCAGGCAGTAAATTTTATCACGTATTTCAAAGGTACAATTGCGTCATTACAATATACGATTAAAAATCTTAATAAATCATCCGCTTTTTTCAGATTGATTTATTTTTTATCAAAACTGAGGCTGATGATACTTGCAGACAAATTTATACATATTTCTGTTCGTTAGAACTCATCCTTTTGTGCCTTTAATTTTAATATACGGAGTGAGTTTAAATACCTCTTACGTCATCTGCTCCCTACTTCATTGATAATTAAAGCACGCGTTACAGAGAAAGAAAGAAAGAAAGGAAGAAAGAAAGAGAAAAAAATACGCGAAAGAAAGAGCGGTGCTTATGTTTGATTTCAGTCAAGTTGAAAAAAAAAATTTCTACGACCACTTTTTCTTCTTCTTTTTTTAAGTTTTTTATACATAGTCAATATATGAGTATAGTATCTTTTTCCCGACCTATGAGTGGTATTATTAGGTGCATGTTATATATTTGTTGAACGTAGTAGGCAATAAGAGAATCTTCTATCTCAAGTATACAAAGTAAGTGCGGCTAAAAAAACGCGGTAGATAGTATTTTTTTTCTTTTCTTCTCTTCATGTTCGGCTTCTGATATGATAATATATAAATAACGATTAATTATCATAGTCAAATTATCTGAAAAGCGTGTGTAAAAATATTTCTAAGAATTAACGAAAATAATTTAATCATCAAAACAGCCAGAAGAATAAGTTGAATAAGAATTTTTTATATTTTATTATTATACATTATTGAATTTGATTTTGATTTTAATTTTAAGTCTATTTTTACTCCGTATTGTATTTTTTAATACCGAAAAGAGGATTCGTAAATTGGATACTGCGATATTGTAAAAAAAAAGAAGACGAAACTAAAAAAAAAAAAAGAAAGAAATACTAAAACCGAAGACAAATGTGCAACTGGTGTCTACCTATACTCATGTGTATTAAAAGTGTTATTCCGGCGAATCGTATTATGATAATAAAAACTCAACATTCATCTGAGCGAAGATATAACTGCGCTGAGTTATAAGCGTTGAAATATCGTTTTTTTTAATCCTGTATTTTTGACTGATCTAAAGAAGGTAAAATGATTATGAGCATAACTCATCACTATATCATACGTGTCTACCAAAGTCTACAGTGATCGCGGGATTTTATACGTAATGGAAATGCATGATCGTATACCAAGGAAGAACAGGATAACGTATCTACCGTATAGTTTCAAAAAATAAGTCTTTACTATACATATACGATTGAAAGGAAAGAAAAAAAAAGCAAAAATTGAGAAAAGCGATATATTAGAATAGTTGTCTATTTCATTTCGGAATGCTGACGCGTATATTCGACGTATGCGTCATCGCCGGTGTATTGCAGAAGAGTGTTCAGTAGCGGAGTTCTGAATTTTGTTTCTACTCAAACGAAAGAATACCCGAAAAATATCGAGGCAGTAAGTACGCAGCGATGTGTACAAATATTGGTGACTCATAGAACGAGACTAATTGAAACAACAGTGGCTTTACAACCCCGTGATGCAGTTGATAATTTTCAATTACTTCGCGGTATTCGTTCTTGTCGTAAGATTTGGGGGTCGAAAACTTGAGTTATTCGTAAATTCGCGTTAAATGCTATCTGTTAGTTGAATAATTGGCGTAACAGGTGTTACGTAATGTTGAAATAAAACGAAAAATAAGAATAATGATGAAAACCCTTATCTTAATAGGTTCGCGTAACAATTTCTTACACACGCAAACACACATACGTGCATAGATAGGGCGCCGCATACATCGTCGTTTAGAATGCAGCTTATATAAAATATCATAGAATTTAGAACGGTCTGATAATAATTCTGTAGCATAAAATTATGACCATATTTTTATAGCGTGTCCAGTATACCCGAATCTATGAATATCACTACGATGACATACAAAGATAAAATATCTCTGTACTTAGTTTATGGTGAATAAAAACCACAACTAAGATTGAATTAGCAGACGACGTACGTCATAGAAAGTTTTAACATATGTCGGAGATTCCGACTGCCTTAATACGAAAATAGAACAAGTTTAGTTTACAATTCGCTGAAATCATCTCCAAAGAGTAAAAAGTCGCGAAAGAATGATAAAGTAATTCAAATTTCGGTATAATATTGTGCAGATATGATATGATAGATAGATATATGTGTGTATGTATAATAATTGACGATTGTCGATGGATCAAGATGGCGGTTAGATTGGCGGCTGGCATCCGGCGCCGGCACGTGTGCTAAAAATCTTTCCATATGTTAACCGCGCGTCGAATGATCCTCTGGAGCTTTAATTTTCAAGACGGTATCTCTTTGTCTCAATAGTGGCAAAATTTAGCGCAACTTGTTGCGGCTACTAACTCTAGACCCTATTTATAGAATAAGCTGTTTTGACAAGGACAGAAATCACCACATGGTCTACTTCGAACTGCAGCAGCTCAACCATCCGCGCATGTATACATGGCTGCATCAACTCAATCTACCGTTCGTTATAACAGAGTATATGATGGAATCGCGGGGAATTGTTTCAAATGCGGTTTAATATCGTTTTTTTTCTTTTTCCCTTTTGATTTTCTTCATGTTATTCTCTCGAGGATAATGCAGAAATTTTTGACACAGTTGCGTAAGCCATGTTGAATTGCAACAGCTATTTTTTTTTAATGAATCATACAAACAGAGGGGAAAATATGTACGTAGTACAGTTAACTCTCGCTGCCTATTTACCGTATATTTCTGATTCACCGGTATACCCGGTGTTACAAAGCCGATATTTGTAGCCTTAGTAAATCCCCTAGGCTTAATTCTGGGCGTAAAAAGTTAAAAATAGAAAGTTCAAGCCCTCGAATTAGCCGCTAAATAGTTTTCAATAACCTCAACGAACCTCTACAACTGCTAGAAACTCTCGAAATTAACCGGTCACCCGATGCTCCACAGCCGGTTGACGGATAGATCGCGTTCTTTTTGATTTATTTATAATAATGAACCAGTTATATGATACGATTCTTAAAACTCACCACGATAGCGTCGTCTCTGCAATCATCATCCATAAGCACAGACTCGTTTTTAATCGAGTCTTTCAGCATTGGATCTTCCCGATCGAACAGGAGATCCATCAAACTCATGTCCGACGACATCGACATGGCTTTCGGTCACGTTCACGTTATTTCAAAATCGTGCCAACGTAGTAAAACTCTGTAGTTCACACCACACTACTGCCTTAAGGCTTTCAACTAATATTCTTCCATTAATAACAGTTAATAGATCAGAACAGTACCGCGCTCGCGAGGTAACTGACAGCAGCTGCGTTATAACTAGGTTTTCCCCCCTCCCCGCGGCGGGGCGACTTGAGTATTTCTTTCCCCACCGTCTGGCTACGACGATCACGCCCGGTTCGAGGAACTGTTATTGGAAGTTGGAAGGGGCGAGGTTTTGCATTTAGATTCTTCAACGATTCCAGCTTAGGTACGCTTCCATCTTTCGATATGGTAGCTTTCAATGTTTAGAATTAGATTTTTGAGTTTAGACACGGAAAAATTTATACGGAAAAAAATACACACCTAGTAATACACACCGCGGTACTGCCAACGTGTCACTAATTACGTCACGGCGTCGTCGCGACTTGGACGATTCTTATTGGACGAAACAATCCAGTCGATATCATTGTTCCAGAGCTTTGAGAAACTGCCATGGATTAAGGTGGCGCTAGCGGATGCATCGACATTACTGCTGCTGCTGCCTAGCGAAACTTTTACATACTACCGCGACGCTATGTAACGGGTGGCTCTGAAATCACGAACACATTTAGTTATGTGTAAAATTCTGTCGAGAATTGGAAATTTAATGGAATAAAAAAAAACTGTTTGTTTGTTTTTTATTTTTTAATATTTTTCGTCCCCGTTTCCCATTTCCTTATTTCAGAAAAAAATATTTATTATTGGTTTTTTTTTTCATCAAAAAAGCATTGTCGTCTTTGGAATTGAATAACTTCGTATGATTACATATTATATTGCAATTCAAGAATTAAATATTATTTTTTGCAAATATGAAAGGAGTTCGTATGTAGAAGCCGGAGACACTTAGTGTCACCTACGTGTGGGATCGATTCTCAAGATAATAAAATTTGAACAATTCATTACCCGCTGACCGTATTCGAATAACATAAGCTAGTTTCAGTATCTATTTTCATTTCAGATGGTTAATTGCCATGCATTTTATGAAGCAAGACTTATTTCACGTAGAATATAATTGAGTCAGCCATGCGGCATGACTATAATGTGTATATTTAGGTAAAGTCTAACTGACAATAAGCCGGTTATTGTAGTGTTGGGGCGCCGTGTTTGCGAACGTCGATTTATCCTAACGAGGAAACGCATTTCTGATGAAACTCATTAGAATAATGCAGAAGGCGCTTAGGGAAATTAGTTTCTATAGAACGTTAGCGCTTTATAGGTATATCCCGCATTGTTTTATCCTACCCTTGGATGATTTCATCCGGTTTATTGCCACACGGATACCTACATATTTTTAAAATCACATATCGTTTAGTTCTACCGAAGTTTAGATATTTTTAATATTTGCTAACGATTTATCGTTCTAGAAATTCATTAGCACAAGAAATTCGACAAATTATACAACGTTAATAATCCTGATGAAATTTTGCGCAGGAGAGTGCGGAGTCATTAAATCTCTGCCTAGAGATTGCTGAAGCTGCTCATACTTCTGAATACTCTAATTTATACGACATGAATAATTATCCGGCCTAATGCAAATGCCGTTAATTTTGTTTCATTAAAAACGTTTAATTCATATTAATATTGAAACATAAACATGACGTGTAATTAACTTTGAAGTTTATTATTATTTTTGCAACCGGTTTCCTGGATAAAAACAGAGAACTTGTAGAGAAAATAAATACGTTAATGTTTAATTTTCTTCGGGTCGTTTATATGCATATGGTGGTATATACACACGTTTGTTAGCATAAGGAAAAGGCGGCTTTGATCTATATTTGCACAGAAGCCCACATTCGCTAGTTACGCTACTCGCGGCATTAATTTATCTATAATAAGTCTAACAAGACGTATAACACGGTTCTAGCACGGGCAAGTCGGGGTTAATGCCTTTTAATATTGCTGAGCTTGTAAAGTGGATGTCGCATATGAATTGAGTTAGCTTCAATTTATTCAGGAATTCTTTAGCACACACGCAATTGGTATGATTGTAGCAATGTAACGTAAGTCTTGGCATAGGTTCTCATAAGAATATCGGTGGAACTAAACATTTCAGGTATGCCTCTGCTGACTCTGTGTTGCAACATTGCAAAATCTGCGAAAAGCTATACTTAACATATTTACTCAACTCTAAGTAGATATTTGTTAGAAATGTTGCACAAAAAAGCTGACTTCTACAATACTGACGAAATATGCAACGTTCACGCAAAAAAAGAAAAAGAAAATTACAATAATTAGAACCATTGCCTTGTGGTTATAATTTATATTTCTTAAAGGCGATACACTATCCATGTTGTGCCAGTGATTATTTTATGTTCAATCCAACAAGCATCTAAGATGTATGTGGGGTATTCTCGCTCATCCGGGACACTTTTCTGCGCATGAATTTTCGATTTTCGGGTTACGCGAGATTTTGGTTCTTGGCCAATCCCTAACAACAAATCCAGAGTCATACCCCCTGATTTCAACTAGTTCCGAAGTTATTGAATTTACAAAATATGAGAAAATCAGTTTTCGAGCGCACCGCACTATGTTCAAACGTACGTATCTTTGGTTCGGGGGGTCCGAAATCTATTTTCAACCAGTGCTCTAGAATCAGAAAACTTTCACCTTTCACGCTGTAATATCAAAAAATTTTGAAAAAATATTTTTGCCCACGAATTTCACAATTATTTTTGTTTTTCGTCCTGTGACCAAAGGGCATAAATTTTTTCGATGAAAATTGAACTGTAGGTAGATCTCCATGTACTTAAAAGACCCTGCAATTTTCAAGAGGGCATTATTTTTCTTTTTTTTTTAAATAATTTTTTACGGCTTTTTTTATAGGCTTTTTGTTGATTTTATTTTTTTTTCTCAAAGAAATCGAAACGAATGATTTCTTTCTTTTCAGGGGACAGGCGTATTTCTTTCACGTGAGGTTGAGACGTACGGAAAATTCTTTTTCTTTGAGAAAAAAAATAAAATATAAAAAAAGCCTATAAAAAAAGCCGTAAAAAATTATTTAAAAAAAAAAGAAAAATAATGCCCTCTTGAAAATTGCAGGGTCTTTTAAGTACATGGAGATCTACCTACAGTTCAATTTTCATCGAAAAAATTTATGCCCTTTGGTCACAGGACGAAAAACAAAAATAATTGTGAAATTCGTGGGCAAAAATATTTTTTCAAAATTTTTTGATATTACAGCGTGAAAGGTGAAAGTTTTCTGATTCTAGAGCACTGGTTGAAAATAGATTTCGGACCCCCCGAACCAAAGATACGTACGTTTGAACATAGTGCGGTGCGCTCGAAAACTGATTTTCTCATATTTTGTAAATTCAATAACTTCGGAACTAGTTGAAATCAGGGGGTATGACTCTGGATTTGTTGTTAGGGATTGGCCAAGAACCAAAATCTCGCGTAACCCGAAAATCGAAAATTCATGCGCAGAAAAGTGTCCCGGATGAGCGAGAATACCCCATGTTTTTCTTTGTGGTCTACAAAAACACTTGAGGCAATTTTTTAACTGCAAATATTATGATGTATAATAATAATGGCTATAGCAAGATAAGCACAGCTGTTGAAACACGGGAAAATAACGTAACAGCAGATAAATTGAGTCGATCAGTTTGCTAAGTTAAGTTTCATTCCTTGGAATTCAATAACGATTAGTTACATCAATGAAATATCTCAGCTGCGATTTGCGAGGAAATATTTTGATGGTTTTCAAATTTTTTTTAACACTGCTAAATATTTCATGGCGAAATGTAAATGTTGCGCGTTTCACCTTATGCCGAACAAAAATCCGAATATAATTATAGAGTTTATATTAAAGTTGAAAATCGTTATTCAAATCGTTGTGGTTGCTGAGCCTGAAAAGCTGCAACCCAAAATACATCTATGTATGCGCGGTACATTTCATAGGCTTGGACCGCAGAGTGCGAAATCTGTTTCACAATAAGAATAAGTGAATAATTGAATATTATTCTGTATTCTAATAAATAATGGTTCTAGCAAATATTAAAATGTATTTTGACGCGATTAATTTTAATTAAATGTCTCTGTCGAAAAAATAAGGAAAGTCTTTTGGTAGCCACGTTAAAAATACTTTCATATAAATTTCACTTTCATTCATTGAGTAGCGAGTTGAATAAGTTCTTAAAACGATATAAATAAATATTAATATAATATTTATTATATAATTTAATTATTATATTATATAATTATATAATTATAATAAGAAAAATGTGAACTATTCAAATATCTATTATTGCTCATGCAAGGGGGTATGGTAAAGTCAAATCAGCACTGAAACTTACCGACAGTTGAACATATAGTGTGCACCGTACACCGTTAGATGGTGCTGTAAAAAGTTTCGATTCATTCTGAGCCCTCAGCCAATCAAATCATTCGTCATTGTGCCTTGCAGCGTGTCGGTACAGCCTACTCCAGGGATGCCCGAGGAGCGTGGTCGATGTTCAACGAGCTAGTCGACAGAATTGAACCAATAATAATGCCTTATCTTTAACTTAGATTGAGATTGAGTCAAAACCGTATAGAACTCACGATCAGCGGAGTTAAGATTTTATTTCGGAAGGTTGAATGAAATTATTGTCCATCAATCAGTTCTCAATTTGACGTACAGGCGAGGGTTGCTAACACGCGAGAGTGCCCATTTATCAATTTCATCGAGCACGGTTGCCATTAAGTTGTTCGCTTGTTACGAGGTTCTGCGGTTTGACAGATTAGGGTGCAGCTGGGCTTGTTGGGTGGGGTCGCAGCACGCGTTCGATGCAGGCGATCCACTATAATCCTGGCTTCCATTATCGTGCTTCTCTGTCATAGTATGAATTTCGACCAGCTCGCAATAATCTGTTATGAATTGATAGATTCAACATTTTTTAAATTTGGAATAAATACAAAATAGAAAGACTTTGTTCCGCGTAAAAATCGATTCCTTTCGTTTGATTCGAATTCAACATTATTAACAACATTAACTGACTCACCGATTTTCTTTTAGTTCACTAAAAATTTCAGCATTCAATCTTTACGCCTTTTTATCATACCCAAATTTTTAAGTCTCTATAATGTGTTACCTGATATACGTTTGCAAATAATCTTATCAAGTATGAAATGTATGCCTGAGACGTTAGGATATTAAATGAGATGTTGGAAGATTGGTAAATTGTTTTTCTTGTTTTCCGGAGATTTGCTAAACGAGTAGGTATAAGATCGCCATTTAGATACCTTCCGGGGAAACAGGGACATCTTCTTTAGTGGACGCCTTAAGATGCAAGAGCTGTACTGGCACGAAGTGCAAATGGGGTTGATACTGGATGCTAATGTAATTGGATCCGTTATCCCGTTACTCTGTCTCACGAGTAAAGATGTCGTTAAATGAAACTTTACTAGACAGCCAAAGTACGTAGCAAACGTTTTAAGAAAACGTTCTGCAATCCAGATTGCTGCACTACCATGAGTCACGGCAATAACAATTCACAACTGCAGCATTCCGTCCGTTCCATATTTTATAGAAAAACTAAAACGAGGCTACAGTAAATGTTTTATTCTCCTCGTCA
Source organism: Rhogogaster chlorosoma (assembly GCA_944452935.1). NCBI lineage: Eukaryota > Metazoa > Arthropoda > Insecta > Hymenoptera > Tenthredinidae > Rhogogaster > Rhogogaster chlorosoma. Next base: position 30,866,527 of record OX101797.1, read on the forward strand.
CATTTTCCCTTTACTTTTCTCTCCCTTTTACTACGCTCGAGTGATCCTAAATACAAAGATTACCAATAAACGAGCTAAGAATGAACCCAACATTTCTCGCAGTTAAGGGTTGAAGAAAATCCAACGCAATGGATTTCCTCAGCACTAGAGCAGTGAAATATTCGAATCCGGCAAAATCGCGCATTGTTACGATATGGTATACAACTATACAAAGGATAGTTCGGGCGTTAATGCTCCCTGCTGCATTCATTGTCACATACAGGATATGTTTCGGAGCTATAAAACGGACCGTACAAAGCGCATGTATAGAGAGGAAATCCATCGACAGTGGCGCCTGCTGTACGAATATATCATAGTAGGAACATGTATACGACGTACATATTTCGCAACATGAAACACACTGCGGTGGATACACGTGTTTGAGAATCGCTGACAAAAAGAACCATACGTTTCACAGTAACAAGACAGGATATCCTTTGCAGATTAAGTTCGTTTATCACGCGTTTATTTATTGCATTTCCCTGCAGGTGTGGAATTGGCCCATGTATTTTCTTATCAGGATAAAGCTACACTGTCTCTTGAGAGAGGTGCAAGTGAATATACGGAGGTCGATCTATTGTAGTCGGCGTATTTTCTCGCTGATTTAATCCGGCGGTGAAATGGCCTAACATATTATCGCGTGTGGGACACGAATGGCAGCCTCTATTATGAGGGCGAATTTCCTCTATTGACACGAGAACCGACGAACCATTGTTGAGTAGGCGTATTATATTGCAAATTGTAATTAATATACAATTTCAAATATTTCGAGTGAGCAAACACCTCGGGGAGATCTAATTAATATTAAGTCACCTCACCCCGTAGTCCTCATACCCGTCGACCCTGATGTGGGTCCGACCTGGCCAAAGTTGACCTCTGAATTTCGAAAGGTCAGAGGTGTACGTGAATTTTGAAATTTAATTTACACACTCATGGGCGAGTGTATAACCGACGATTATTCGGCACTTACTAACGCGAACAGTGGTTCGTGGTTATTTTCTGAAATTAGGTACGATAATAATGTTGTAATTTGATCGATTTCTGAAGATGACGTCAACTTTTGTTGTAAAGCTACGCATTTCAGGCTCGTCATGCGTATCGGTATATCTGGACGCTAGAATTGAGGTTTCACTTTCGTTGTGCTTTATTCTGCTTGTTCGTGATCGAAAACGAAAATAAATTCTATCTATAGATCGTGTAGGGTTTGAGGTGTGTTTAGGCCCTATTTTCCTCCGCGTCAACACCAGTTACTCGTCGGGTCGTTGTATAGGTATATGTAGGTTGAAGCCATTTCTGCTTATATAGCTCTCGCGCTTCGAATTTTTACTCAAAAAATCTCGTAGCTTATCTGCTGTTTTCATTCCCAAATTTCGCGGGGTATATTTTATCGTGGATCCTCCGAATCAGCCGAATAAAACATTTTATAGTTCCATTTCCATCAGGAATTTCCATCTTGATGTATTCCCAGCGAATGCTTGTTCACATTTAGGATTGCGTATTCAAAATTTACGCACTTCAATAAATCTTCAAGTTTCTGAATAGTTTCCGAAGCATCGTGGCCTGTTTTACTTCATCGAATCTGACGAGTCGTTCTTGTGCAAAAAATAATGTACGGAATCTGGTTTGATTGTAAATAAGATTTATACATCGGCTATGGCAAAGTATATTATTGAATATTGTCTATAAAGCATGAGGTCCAGGCTCTAGGCGAAGTTTAATACGTAGTAGCTCTGAATTAAAGCGGAACACCGATGGTGCGATGTAATATGTATATCCGTTAGATTTCATAAAATCTCGTAAGGCAGTAGTGAGATTATTAATAATTGGCTTATTTATTCTGAATCGAAAAATTTCAGGTCTTCTGCCGTTATTAAAATACTTTTTCCGATCCGCAACTGGCAACTATACCTACCTGAACCTTATACCGATGATTTTCTAATTAGACGCATTGAATATCGCAGAAAAAGGGATATATTGCACTAGAAGTACCATGAAGTGCAGCGATGGAATGAAAATGCTGATTGGAGCGTGTACTCAGCAATTCAAAGAGCAGCTTCGCTTTGCCTAGATACGCTGATCCAGGTACTATACTTTGATCCCTATTATAGTTCTATGAAATTTGCATACACGAATATATTCATTCATATTAATAAAAAACATGAATTTGATGAAAAACTTTCAGGATTTAATTGTAACGAGATCTTCGCTTGGGGCTAGGCTGGATATAGAGTTTTAAATTTCGCGACAGAATGTGACAGTTTCCAACTGAGCAACAGATATCGATAGCTTTGATTCGTCACATTTCATTGTTCCTTCTGGGCAGGCGTTTGGGGAGAATGAACTTCTGAATCGGCAAGACAAGATTCCGGGAGCTCTCTTTTTCACATTCTGTGATACTCCTTCCAATTTTCTTTTCTTCCTTCCAATCAATTCCTTCAATAGTATCAGAAACATGGAGTTCCAGTATCTAGAAAGAAGATATCTAGGTCTTTACCAAGAAAAAGTGAGGCGTGAGACGAAAGTTTCATATTCCCATGTTCAATGCTATCAATTCAATTCATAAAGTGCAGAAAGGGATGCAAGTGAACATACAAGAGCGAAGGAAAATGACTGAAATCGAACGTTTTTCAAGAAGTGTTTAAGATCTGTAGAGAAAATTCAACCGCACGTAGGTGCTTCAACGTTTCTGTGTCAATAATGGATGACCACAGTGGTTCCCGGATATTGTGTTTCGTGTGGACTAGGTCATTGTTTATTTGTGATCAGAAGATGTTGAAAACCGGCGAAGCTTTCCTGCGAAATAAGGCAAGGGAGAAGATGAGAAAACAGTGAAAACAGTGAGCGGTGGACAGAGTCAATACACAACGGACTGCAAAGTGCATCCTGCCTGCGTCCATCTATCCGCTCGATGGTTCCGGTCTTGTTTTCCCGTTTACGTAGTTCGTCCTGATTTTTCCAATCGCCTGTCTCCACTCTCTCTCTATCGCATTTACCTGATCTATTCTCACCGGAGTCGTCGACTGGACTGAACTGGACGAGACGTTACTGAAACTGGAGTGAAATACGTGGCGAGTTTCTTGTTTGCTCATTTCAATACAACTCTGCCACTAGGGAGTAAATTTATCAGCATTCAGAGTGCCGAGGGCCTTGGAGCACTGGGACACGTTTGGGTTGCACGTTGCAGATGCGACCCGTCGCACAGCCCCGTCTTCGAGAAGATATATTATCCACTTCCTCCCGCATTTGGCCTAGTAGACGGATGGCTGAACTTGGACAGCGGGTGAAAAATGTTTATATAATGTTTATATAATTTCATCCAGTCAACGAAGATTTTTGTTCAGCGAAATAGTCGCTCGGTATTTCCATGGCATAAATTCCATCTCTTGAGATTCCACCATCGAGACTTTGAATTCATACAGAAATGATGAAGGGAAGAACTCTCGGTGCACTTGGGGCAGATGAAATTTATTTTCCGCGTACCTAGATCGGAGTTCTTTATTCTCTAGCTGATTGTTGTGCGGAAAACTGCCGTTATCATAGATTGAAAGAAACCCATAAGGCAAATTGCGGGGCTTCGATGTCCTCATTCATGAAAATATATACTCGGAGAATTTCCACTCAAGTCTTTCTGCCATTTTATGCACCGCGATCGAAGCTTTCTCTAATAATGTTTATCCCATCATTTTTTCCTTCCCCATCGTCTTTTTACGGAGGTAAAATTACAGCTCGTAATTGATGTACAGCGGATCGAACGTAAGAGGGTTTCGAAGGATAGTGGCCATTCGGTTCCTGAAGTGTTATATTGGTATCACCCCCAAGAGGAGACCAAGGAAACAAGGTGAGATCAACCCTCTGGTCTTACGAGATAGTGATTTATACATGAACCTTCCACTGCACTCTCGACCACCGCGCTTCTACCATCAAGTAAATGGACAGGTTGGCCTTTACGTCGTGCCCATTCCCCGGTCGATAGTACGGAGTAAATTTACCTGTGTGAGATTAACTGTTGTACGACTACTCGATTTACATCTCTAATGAAGACTGTCTAGAGAATTTTGCGAGAAACGAAAATAGGGTATTTGTATACCTCGAAAATTCGTTGCCGTTGATATTAGTTTGCGAAAAGATATAGCTTTTAACTACAGCTTACCCAGTTCGTGACGAAGGAAGAGTTCTACGGGGTCCTTCGGTATTTCTGGGTACTGTTTATTTCATTTTATTGTTACTTTATCTTGAATCGTGAATTTATCTTCCCTTATCAATCTTGTCCATCGCGTGTCTTTCGTTCTTTTTCTGGCAGGAGGATCAGCCTCCCTGAAAGACGGAATTGGAGAGACTGATGTCTTGTGAAATGGACTTTTTACTATTCTACTTTTTGATCTGACTTTAAGGGTTTCAAGGCTCGATGGTGTCCTAAATCCTCGCGAGTGCGAAAATTCATAGGAGTTACCTAGTGTGTACGTTGATAGTAAATGAGGCCGACAGCGGCGACGAGAAGGATTAACGTCAGGAAGTTCCAGCCTTTCCAAGCGTAGAAAGCTACTGAGAGAATTTCGCTTCTCGTGCAAACTCCCATTTTCTATACCGGTGTGTTTTGACTAACTATGACCGAAAATTGATGTGAAAATGATACTTTTAATTTAGATGGTTTGATTTGCCAAAAGTCTTTTTTCTTAGGTTTATTTTAACAGTTGCCTACTGATTTCTTCATTTCTTTCTTCTTTTTTTCCTTCGCTTGTTTATTTCAATACTCCAGTAGAATAATACAAAAAACGCTGTTTAATTTCCGTTCAGAATCTTTCAGAGCTTCGAATCGTTCGATCGTTTCGTTACAAAAAAGTTTACGTCTTATGTCACAGGATCAGTGGTTCAACACAAATTGGAGAGCAAATTGATGCTGGACTTAAGCGTCCAAGACCAGAGATGATCCCATCATTTTATCATCAAGGGCGAGTTTCCTTCCGTGGCCGATGAAGAATGACTTTTATCTCTTTATTCTTGTCGCGTTACGAAGCTATTAGTTTTTAAGTAACAATTCGCTTGTCAAATGCACAAAGGTAAAAAGTCGATCGGCTTTTGTAGAAAGTGTTTCAATGAATTGTAAGAGAAATGGCGTATCCGACAGCAATTTTTTCCCTTTTCTTTTCCTATTCAGAGACGGGATAATGCTGAGTTATCATCTCGCGAGGGTGGTCATAAAATAAAAAAATATTCATTTCGTCAGGTACATGCATACATATATACTGTCTCATCTCACTTTTTGTTTAGTTACATTTAGTTATTATGCATGTATTGCCCAATTTGGCAAAAAATCCTAAAGTTAGTCAACTGATTAATTATGACTGCAGCACTTAGATTTCCAAGCTAAATTGCTTCGTAAGAAAAAATAATACTCATCCCTTCGTCGTTAACTGACAAGCTCATTTGGTTGTCCTCGAAAGCTTTTCTCGTTGAAACTCATTCCAGATTGGTCGTTAAAAATTTCTCTGCAGACGATTGATGAAAACTTTGGATTCTAGAACTGTCTGTGTACCTTGGACAGACGATAGTATATACCTTGAATAAATTTGTACTTCCAAGTACCGGAACAAAATTGAAGACTTATTTCTTTTCGTTTTTAGGTAGATAAAGAAAAGAAGTTGGATTGACAAGAAATAGTATAAAATTTTTGCACGTCTTTACTGCGACGTTTTTTTGTTAGTATACTACGATAAACCGTGGAAAGCTGTTGAGCCGGGTAAAAGCGGTTCAAGTCTTTGGAACTCTTTCAATTGTTCATGTATGCTTTTAGGTAATCTGTCGTACATAGGGTAACCAAAAAAGAGGAATTCTTTGAAGGTCCGATAACTTTGAAGGAGTATTACTCGTGGTTAATCTATTCTGAGCCGGCAAAAAAGCTCTCAGTAGTAAAAGACTCGCTAAAGTATTCTACGATGTTAAGCTAGCTTGAAAAAGACTCGAAAACTCCTGGAACTTGATTCAAGAATTTTCGGTAGGAATTAAAAGAGCACGAGGTACTGCTTGGCTGAAGAATATAGGCTGTAGGTACTTTGAGCTACGGATCCTCATAATTTATAACCGTCTCCTGGGACATTACCGCGCTCTTTCCTTTCATGGTTTGTTCGATTATTAATTGTGAGTATCTGGCTAGAGAATCGGAGCAGAATATAGAACGAAGAAAAGTGAAAGTGAAAAAGTACAGAGCGGAATTGGGCCTTCTTTTTTTCCTCGGCAATCTGCCAGCGTATATCACGCTGCGATACTTCAGGGAATTGTCTTGATTTTTTATGCTACTTCGTTACCTCGAGCTGTGTAAAATCAAGATTCGCTCTTTCTCGTACTTATGTGTTAATAAAATCGTACCAGAACGACAGAACAAATAAATAAATACAATAAAACGGCAATCTTTTACATCGCTCACCGTTTTCACTCTGGTACTAAAATTCTCTTTATGGTACCACAAGAAAGAAATAAATCTCCATCAAACTGTCACTTTATTATTAGCTGTCCTTAGGCCCCTAAGTACTGTGTTTTAATAGACGTTGAGCATTTGCTGAGCGGAAATTGATTTCGCGTATACGGGAAATAGGGTGTCGCTTCATATTCCAACAGATCCTCCCGCACACACTCACATCCCATACGTTTAGAATGTCTAGTGAATTGAACCACGCGCGACATTCTAAGCGAATTTATCTCAATATATAAGGTCGGCAAGGTTTTGTCCAGAAAACTTTACCAAAGATAAAACACCTCCAATGTGACTCGAGTTACTGAGGAATGGAACTACCAGCAGGATATGACATCCAACTGTCAATAACTATTTCCTGCCAAGTCCGAAAGTATTAGAGGCAAATTTCTCCCCTGATGATGGGCTCGATTTCATAGATTAATCTGTAACAACTGCATAGTTCCTCCTCGTTGTATTCCGAGAGCAACGATATTGCAAATTCCAAGCTCTAGGGACTTTTAGTCCAGACTCTCTTTCGCCCCCCGGGCAGGTCCTGCTTTACAGACGATTTGCCGTTTGCCAGAGGACGCCGTGGCAAGGGCAGCTATCAAGCAGCGGGAATAGGGGTTGTTTTAATTACGAGACCCTTAGGCTATATTTTATGTCATGACATTCATCCCGTGGTAGTACTACCATTACGTTGGAAATACGAAAAAGTTCTCACTACACGTTGAAAATTATTGTATAATGGGAAACGGGCGACGTACCGGGGTATATCTATAGTCCTGTATGTAGGTAGGTATGTGTGGAGGATTAAAACGAGTAAAAGGCGTTTTTTAGTGCTAGAATAATTATCATTTCGAAGCGGAACGAATTACTGCGAATAACCGCGTGCGCTCCCCACCTCTGAGATCCCCTTCCGTTTTTGGGTTTCCAGGTTTAATTACGTTGTAACAAGTCTGCTTCGTATTTTCATTAAAAATAGTCTTCCGCTTGTTGGAAAACCGCAATTTTTATAGACGTGTACCATAGGTCTACCTTTACTGTAACGACGTCCCGAGTTGCAGCTGTAACCTTTTTTTTTTCACAGGCCACGGTAATCAGCAGAATGAAACTAAAACGGGTGCGAAATATTAACGTTTCAACTTCACAGTTAATTAACTATAATCATTACCTCAGCTTTAGTCACGCATGGATGGAGATAAAATGTGGTTGTGGTTTCTGATTTCAGATATTTTTTCTAATTATTTTCTCTCAAATTATAACTTCGAGTTAATTTACTTGTGAAATTTAAATTAGTCCCGGTGAAATCCCTCGCAGAAAATATATGGCGAGTTGAATATTTTCGATTTTTCAAATTTATGGAAATGTGGATACATAAAATGAAAGGAATTATAATAAAAATTATATTCACTCTTCCTACCGAACTTGTCCTCGTATTTTTTTCGAGTCTGCCGCACGGTGCGTTTAGGGCACGTCTTCTCTCGTAGTGACCGGACGAGTCCCTAGGGTCAAGGGTGGAATCTCTTACGTATTTATACGTACTTAACCGGTTGAAAGGAGCCCTTCTAACCGCACAAGCCTTGTCTGTTTCTCGTGAGCTTGTTCCATCGTCGGTTGCTATTCTCGTCGGAATTCTACCGCCTCCACCTCACGAGGATCATACACGCAGTTGTGCAGCTTACAACTAGGGGTAGGATCCTCACCCTAGCTCAAGAAATCTACATTTTCATGTATTTTTGTTTTTTTAACTTGTTTGTTCGAGAAAAAACAAAACAAAATCATTTCTCTGTATTGACCGGCGATTTTTTCGATATCTAATGACATATTCGAACGGGTTATTCTGGCTTTCAATTTTAGTGTGTATTTTTGTCCGGGGTAGGTACGAGTAATGGAAATGAATTGGAAAAGCAAGAAAAGTAAAACGAAAAAGCAAATAACACCAGAATACTTAAAAAGGAAATTTCAGCTGGACGCATAGGTAGCTAAAAAGTTGCAATAACCAGAAGTGGCTTCAGCCCGGTCCGACTCACGATCTATCGTGTCCAACCATCTATTCATTAAAAATCAATAACAGCTCACGCGCGGAAATTCCTGCCGGATATGAAATTGGAAAACCGATTCAACCAGAAAATAAAATAGCAGAAAAAATCGAAACGTAGCTTTCATTATTAATTACTTTTACGTTGTTAGCTAAAGCTCTAGCGCCCGACGTCATTCTTCCTATACATAGCTATATGTATAGTTGCGGGTAACAATTACGCGTTTTAACAAAAGAAATCTAGTTGAATAGAAAAAGCTCTATGAACTTATTTGCTCTTTCTTGTTTGTCCTATTGATTTTTTTCTTCTCAGTTGATGAAGAAAATTTGCTGAGGGTATTAATTTACAGTCCTGGCTAATGTCGGCAATTTCATCGCGTTGATGCGATATTAGAAAAGATTGTACCGAGGGTTTAGCTAACCTGGAGGCGCCTCTGGGAAAGGTCACTGATCCCAGCTGGGAGAAATTGCTTTTATCGGCTTACGGGCTCGTATTTTGTTTGTTTTCACGGACAGGGGCAGCTTCTCCATTTCAGGGCTGGGGATGAAACAAGTGCAGCAGTACGTGCCAAGAGGTTGTCGTTAGAAAGATTGCTCCTAGTATAATTGTACAATATTTCACTTTCTTTTTATTCTTCTAGATATTATACTGACAAATTATACTCGGGAGCAAAGCCCAAGTCATCCAATTCTGCAATGTATAATTTCAGAGAAAATGAAAAACGAAACATTGCTAACAATTAATCGGTGCAAGACAGAATCATTTTTACAACCATTTTAATGATTCGAAATTGACTTATCAATTTGACAATTCATGAACTTCTCGTTCAACAATAACGTACTTACTTGTTGCTTTTTTTTGAAAAGTTATATCAGTAACGAAAGAAAAGTATGTAGTTGAAAAATTAATCGGTAAGTTGTTGCGAGCCAGTTAATTATATTGAAGCAATTATTTGATTTGTAAATTGATCTAATGGCTGTAAATAATGTATCAATAAATATAATTTGAACATCGAGAATTCGTGATTCTATACCCATAGTAATATAACCTAACGGAATTCTCGCGTGAGGAGACCATCGCCGTTATTAAACTGATGTCAGGCGAAAGCTGAAGTCCTTATTAATTCAGGAGCTAATTAATCAGTGCATGCCCTCAGTTTCCATGACCAATTTTCATCAAGCGAGCTTTCGATATTAGTCCTCCTCCAGGGCTTGCAGGGCGAACCAAACGGTGGCGGAATTCCTGGTGCTAAATAATTTCAGCTTCCGTAGAGCCAAAATTTTCGCTAAATCCAATTGTTATATACCTACGTCGAGTCAGTCTGGCAGAAAAGTAGCCCGGCGCTATTTAATAAATAAAAGCTTTTCGCCTCGTCCGTCGTATACCAGCAGCGTGCGGAACCGAGTAGGTATAAGTATCCGAAGGCTTATCTCCACGAAGTGCAGCTCGATCGAATTCGTCGGGGGTCAGGAAGAGGAGAAAAGAAGATAGGAAGAGAAGAGCAGAGAAGAGAACAGAAGAGAAAAGAGGGTGGTTTCCTCCCGGTCGTTGGCTGTGTTTTTAACCCTCTGGTTCGCAGTAGTGCCATTACCGAAATTGCTTCCGTTTGGTCAGAGGTCCGTAGCATAGGTCTGAAGTACATGGCTTGTATATATATACTTCACGGTATATACTATACGTATACATCTATACGGCATATAATAAAAATGTATAATTTTTGGGTAAGTATAGGTATATATATATTTTGTTAAAAATCAGTGGCGTTTTTTTTACGCTTCGCGTTCTGCCTAGGTCTTTGTCTCGTCGACCCTCCCGATTCTTTTTTCTTTCTGTCTTAGCAGTAATGAGAATTTTCCTCAATTAATTTACACGTGGTATTGTATCACGGTAGGCATTGTTATTGTGATGATTATCGTCTGTCTTGTTTATCTGGTTTTTCTTATTTTTTATAATTATGTTCACCGTTATCGTCACTCTTAGTGGTTAGCACGACATCATAGGAGCGGTAAGAATTGAATTTTTCAGAGGATGAATCTCCCGCTCGCGGTGACTGTAATCTTTCGTTGTGAAAAACGAAGGGAAAAACGAGAGAAAAAAAGAAGAAACTAAAATAATCAACTTGGCTACGTATAATCATTATTATTCTTCGCGTTGTGTAACTTTCCAGTCAGGCTGAACAAGGGGATGAAATTCCAGCTCGCCTTTCTCGAACGATATACTCTCCCTTCAACTCGCGACTTGCGTCAGTCCTGTCAGTTCTGTCAGTCCTGTCAGTTGCTCGATTTATTTTTTTCTTCTTTATCTCCTACAGAGTAGCAGAGGTAACAATTTGACAGGAAAAACATATAGATTGAATAAAACCTCGCGACAATACGATTACTCCATTCTATCAATCGCGATAGTATCAGCAGAATATATTAAAGGTCGAGAAACGACAAAAATTTCGCCAAACAAAAGCCAAGATAATTGTTATTCGGGTATATCTTTCACGTACCTGTAGCTAATCTCTTCCTCCCGACTTCTGAATCCTGATTCTCGCTTTAACCAGCTTCAAAAGCGGTTCTAAACTACGAATGAAAATCCACCATTGATAATTTCGGAGCCCTGTAAAAGCGGCGGAAGGGAGGGCGACTAATTGGCTAATATTCCTATAACGGCTAATTGAATTGCGTAATTTTCTTCTCGAATCCTCAAATCGTTCCTTTTACATGTACCAAAGTATTCCGTTGGAGAGGATGAAAAGGGATATGAAAAATAAGTGAATTACAAATTTTTGCCGACTCTGCTGCACTGCGGTTTATGCGCTGCGTTATTTTGTCATTTATTTGTATGTTTGTAAGATATTTATCGATAGGTTGATTATACCTGGTACGTGACTTTCTTTTCTTTCCTGGTTTTCTTCCGCACGTGCGTCTCTGTTTTTTTTTTTTTTTTCCCCCTTTACTTTCTCGGGGAAACTTTACGTTGCGTTTTCTGCAGCAGCAAGGAACTAGATACGTTTTATTGGTAAAGATACGCTGCACGAGCGAAGATATAGAGAGACCGGATGTTGAGTGTAAAAACAGGGGGAATCGAGGAGAAAAAGTACGGCAGCGCGCTTCGAGCTTTTATACGATCTCGTGTACGGAAAAGTTCGCGGAGCGCTAATCGTTTTATAATATCTTATACAGTTTTTATTCATCTTTCAAGTTTAATCTTTTCAAATAAAATCAGCCGCGAACTACCAGACACCAAGAATTAGACTGGCGCGATAAATTCACAGGGCGAATGCAACAGCCATTGGAAAGGGCAAAAAGAATTCGTATAAATTTAAACAGTAAGTAAAGCTGTGTAGCTTTCCTTTTTTCGCGGTTGGAGAAGTGTAACTGAAAATAACTGAAAATTAACGAAAGAGGAAGAAAAAAATTCACCGATTTTCAATTCAAATTTGGTAAATCTTACCGGAAACTATGAAAGTCTGCCCGTTTATCTAACAATAAGACCTAAAACTTTGCAGTTTCCGACTTTTGATTTAGAGAATCGTCTTCTTTTCCGGAATTGAAAAATTCATTATAATTTCTTGTTGGCCTATGTTTTTAATAAACTTTAGAACAGTTTACAAGCCCAGTGACACCCCTGGGCCGCGAAGTCCGCGGGCTAATCTCGTACGCATAATGTATGTATGAGAAACCGCAAACGGTCGACAACCGTAGACCTAGATTCTCCCCACACAATAAACTCAGGGTAGGTATATATACTGAATACAGAGGGACTGGTTCTAGTAGGGTAATTTGCGTTACCCTTTCCGCACTTTCGCTGAGGGACCTCCTCGCAGTACGACGTATGTAAATGAAGGGTGTCACCCTTTACTGGTAGCTCGAGGGGTCGCGTAGTCGAGTAACCCATTGACCCCGAAGACCGTTCGAGGATTACGAAGAGTTAAGAGATCTGGCGTTTTCATTTCAGCGAAATTATTTCGAATTAAAAATCTGCATCCTCAGTCTCGTTAGTCTCTAACGAGTTTTCGACACAGGTATATAGCTGCAGGGTAGATCGTCCGGATTTTATTATTCCATATAATATCTATGAAAACTATAATTGTGGATTATCTCCTCAACATTAATTCGAATTCGTTGAAAATATGAGCTTCAATTTCTTCGTGGAATCAATTTCGAGGACGATTTAATTGAATTCGTTCATCGTAAGCTCTACGAGCAAGTCACCAAGGAAGTAAGCAGTCCTATTGGAGAAGATAAATGCTAACGTTAACTCTGCCATTACCATTATCGTAACTACTATGAATTCCGCAATTTCCAGTCCTGCGCACTTCAATCATACAATATTTCACGTATCAGTTAATTATGTCATTCCTCGTTATATACCTTCACCGTTTCGTAGAGAATATGTAAAAGAAATCCAAATTAATACGATCAAGCATGACTACCATGAAATCGGCTTATGTTAGTAATATCCTGGAGGCTTGATATATAAACAAGCGTAAATTATCTTGGCGAGGTATAATTAGCCCAATTTACAAGTCTTTGCTAATTCTCTTTGTACCTTATTTCGTAGGCGTATTCTGATGAGACGTTACAACTTGTGCGATTAACCGAGCCTTCGGCATGGGCGTTGGTAGGTGCCTATATAAGGTGAAAGCTCTGCTTATATTTTGTTGAAAAAAATAAAATATGCTAGTCAGATTTAGGCAGATCGGTGTAAGTACGGCCATTGGGTTCTCACTCCTTATTACGGCCAAGTAAGAAGAAAATATCGCGTAACTTTCCTCATTGCGGTCTTAACTCGGTATACCGGCTACATTTTTATTAACGACTCAAGAACGTTAACGGACTTTTCTAACGTTTCTCTTCCGTTCGTTCGTCCGTCTGCCTAGCTGTATGTAGCTCCATGCGATAACCAGAGGGAACGAAATTGCTCGAACAAGAAGACAAAACTTCGGCCGTTTTACCTCAGAGCGAATAGTCGCAGCGTTTGTTCAGAGTTAGATAAGAAGTTTACGGGAGGTGCCGACCGCCGTTTTTCCGTTCATAGTATGATGCATGCAAACGGCAGACACATATCTTTGAAAGAGTGAAAATATCAAGTCTGAAAATCCGGACGAACTGCGGAGGGGTTGTTTTCGAAAAAAATTCGTTTTCCTTTATCTGGTAAAATTCGTTACTTTCATAGTGTAATTTAATAATAATAATATGATTAGCGAAACTCATTGAAGAAATTTCGACGAGCTTGACTGTATGTAGGCTGATACTCGAGGCTCTTGCACGATGTGTCAGTGGCAACATAGTGTAATAATGCACGTCTAGAAGTTTACGTCAGAGTCACAAATCTTCGTCGTGTCTAAAGCTTAATACAAGTTTCAAGCGCTTATACGTGTCGCACGCGGCGGGGGAATCCCCGAGCTTTATTGAGCCCTGCGTTAAACCTGCCGCAACATTTTGGGGATTCCCGGAGCCCCGGTTTTGCACACTCGATTGGCGATTATCTATGCGATATAAAACACGCTTCTTTTTTCAGCTGCGAAGTTGCTCGAAGGGATGTCTTCTACTTTTAGTTGAAGAAGAAAAAGGAGAATGAAAAATTTCCTAATTACTTAGTCAACGCGATGAGTTGGCTCCAATTAATTTTGGGGAGGAAGGGGGTGAAAATATTTCGGCCGCTATTACTTACGGTACAAAGGAGAAAATTTTGCAGTGATTAGAAACATTACAGGCGCAAAAGAAGAAAAAAAATTCAATAAAAAAATGATAACGAGGATTCAGCCTTCTTTCAACTCGCGTTATACCACGCGTAAACGGACCTTAGACTTAATTAAAACTGGGGCTTAAATTAATTAAACTAAAAGCAACAGCGTCCTTACATTTGGATCGTATAATAGCCGTGTTAGATTGAAAGGGGGAAACTTTAGCTGTTCTTATAGTCCTGATACAAATAAATTAAGCGATTCGATGCGAGGTTTGATAGATTTAGTTTAATGGTATCGTGATCAGACTGGGCTTTATTGATTTTTTGATAGCATATTTTGGAGCAGCTTATATACATGTAGAATGTTTCGCGAAATTTTCGAGCCAGTTGGCAAAGGAACTTTGCATGGGTTTCGGGGGGTGAAGTTATGGGAGTAAGTTTAAACCGCAATAGAATTGATGGTACTGATGCGAAACTGAAATATTTCAAGGCTTGACAATAACTCGGTGAAATGTGCGAGCCACGCTAATGGTTCGAGTCACGAGTGTCGTATATTGCTTGAAGGTACTTAAGAGGACAGGGCTGGGGGTTCAAAACAACGGCATTTATTATCTCTATTTTCTGATACCAGCCCCAAGCTTGTAAACAGTTAGCACGTAAAGTAGCGGACAAGGTTAACGAAACGGAAAATTTTCTGGCGCCTAAATTGACGTGGGTGCTCCGTAGTCTTCATCATTATAATTCACTTCTATTTTGTTTATCTATTTATTTATTTATCGATCCTGCTTTTGAACATTTAAAATTCCGCCTTCGACTTCAGCCGTTTTGCAAGTAAAACGGCGAAATTACAATTTCTGACTATATCGTGAGATTTATTTAAACATCTTACCGTTGGGTATTCTTATAGTAGAAAATCGGTGCGATAAACTTTCTCGATTTCTTGTAAATAGAATAGTCGAAACTAGAACAAAATACGAGAGAATAGCTCGGGGACGTTGGCGCAGTCAGTGCTTCAAAAACAATTTCTGTAACTTCGAAAGGAAATCTTTTACACTGACGTATATTCAATTTAGCCTTCTTCAAAGTTCTGCCAAAGTCCCGAAGAAATGCTATTGTTTTTTCAATATCATGTACGAAGGAAGACGAGTGTCTCTGATTGTCAACGTCTCAACGTTGCTGAGCTCTTTGCTTTTCACTCTTTCCCATTTCGGGCTCACTCACGATTCCCTCCCTATATCAAACCATTTATATTAAGCTCGGGATTGTTTTTAGATCTTTGATGAATTCATGGGAAAATACGTTTCCGTGGAATTCCACTTAGGACCGAGAAGTACGCTCATTGTGATCAACGCAAGACAATGCGGCTATAACCATAGTATTGAAATAACAACACTGAAGGCGTTAATTTACCCCTGAATCAATACACATGTGGGTGGATGTGTAGGCAAATACTAATTAAAGCATTTCTATGATCGCGGTTTGATCCATTGATGATAGCTTGTCAACTGGGAGTTTATTTGTTTGGCATAGCGGGCCTCAAAGCAACGTCCACACCCTATCCAGGGAATAAAATTACATTTCCATAATTCGATTAAAACTTTAAATGGAAGCGAAATTGCTTGATTCAAGTTAACGCCGTTGAATTCAGTTTATCCCCTGCCACCTGGTCTCTGTCGTCCACGTGTCATTCTCCAGACAGGAGGGGTTCCTTTGATAGCCTTCAAATTGCTCGGCTCATATTCCTTACAAGGATGATTATCCTTCGCCAATATTCTTCATTCTCTTCATTCGCGATATCCAGGCATCTCACATATTGGAAAGAACTATTTAAAACGGACTCAAAACGAGTGGGAAATATTTATTTTTCATTTTACGTATACCTATATCGATTCGATTTATGACGATACCGATTATTTTGCAGAGGGTAAAACCACTTAGCGGAAGAAATTTCCTTACTTGATATAACTATGATAGTTTTCATTTTCTAGTACCCGTTGAATTTAAAAATTGAATCGTAGGAAATTTCCGCGAGTAGCTGGTAATTCGAAACGATATCTAGATTTAATTAAAAATGATATTTAGAGAGGTGGGACCATCTCTCTTAGGGACACCTCACCCTAGGTGTATTTTAACGAAATCTCTCAGAGATGTGCTCTCTGGGGCCGGGTCTCCACCCTTCTGAGGCTCGGAGGGATGAGGGTGCGCCTATCACTCCTGATTTAATACCGGAGGATCCTTCCCTTCCTCGTTCTCCTCATCTTCTTCGTCTACCATATCCTCATCCACTTCCACGTTCTCCCTCTCGTTTTGGTAGTCCTGCTCCTCGTCACATGCGACAAGGATGGAGAGTGGCGCGAAGGACGAATGGGCAGAAAGACGGAGAGCAGTCTTCATTGAATTTTAAACTGTGTTTATTACAGACGCGGAGGATAGAGCCCATTTTATACACAGCCAATTCGCGGCTCTTAGGGTCTCATGTTTCCTCCACAGCCTTTATAAACGCGTTTAGGGGGTAGCTCCAGATCGGAGCGTGAGTAACATTTCGAAGCCTCGGTACATCAAAGTGTAAAGCCTCTCATAATAAACGGATTACGAACGAAACTTCGTCTTAGTAATTTATCAACCCTATAAGTATCCGAGATCTAGACACAGCTAGAGATTCCGGTTGCCGATTATTCGGCTTGTCTGAGTAAACTTGAAGCTTTCATTAGTCGCGAACAACGAATGTGTATGTCTCTAACAAGTTTCGAAAGTTGATTAGTGCCTGTTTTCTGAAAATAAGTTCATTCGAGTAGAATTATGCGAGACGGGTTACGTAGCTGCATATTTCTCTTTCAAATACTTGAAATGGTAATTTCCTGTAATATAATCACAACAACCCTCAGCCACGACGGTGTATAATATGAGGTGGATGCCGTTGAGATGCTTCGTTATTTTAGCTGGCACCCAGAAGACTTTTGACTTATCGTTGCAGCGTTGTTCATCTTATTATTTACAGGGTGCAGTGTAAAGTCTGAAATTACTGTTAGGAAGGCTTTGTCACCTTATAAGCTTACTTCGCCCACTTTAATTCAGTAGAATTCTCCTTCACATGGGACTCGAATTAACTTATGGGATTCGTTTCAATTCCATTGAATTATATCGTTGTTGTTCGACGACTGTGACCTTCTCTTGAGGGTCGTTGTGTATAAAATCTCACGAATTTTATGCCGTGTAGATTTTTTCTAAAAAAAACTGTATCACGTATACATATTTGGTGAGAATTAAACGAGGATCGAAACCTCACCAGCATTGGCGTTTCATTACCGATCTCATAGCAAAGAACTATACGAGTAATCTGAAGAACTTTAAATCCCATAACTTGTGTAATGCAGTTCGTTTATCTTCCCTGGTAAGAGAAATAAGAGTGAAGAAGTTTGTGAAAATTTACTTAAATCTACTGAATTGGATACCTATCGGGGAAAATTCATTGTGATAGCTAGCGAAAAACCACTACGAACTCATTAGGAGTTCTATAAATCACTGGAAGTTAGCTATCAGGAGTTACGCGAACTAACGGAGTCCTAGTATGCAGCCATGCTTCACTTTGAAGTGAACAGCTTCTCGACTGGACGTTATGTGATGTGCATACAGCACAGAGATTCAAAAGCTCGTGAGTTACATCACACGGTGAATGTAATGAACGTTTTCCCAAGTGTATATAGCGGAACCGCGCTGCCTGAGTTGATTTTCTGATCGAAGAAAAAATAGAAACAATTTTTGGAATAGAAATGGGTTCAGGTTAGGTTCGAGTCTACTTGGAAAATAAAAACGGTGATGAATGATGATACACGTAGAATGGCATGAAGTATAACGTTAATACGGTGTACTGACGAAGGTTGTAAATCATTCGGTTGAGGTAAAACTGAAATAGATGTTCATCCGTGTATTTTTTCACCGCTGTCGGCCTGGTTCTCCCATTTACACGGAGGGTGGAAGAGAGCTTGGTTCTGGTTGGGAGTAAAATGTTTTCCTGAACACGAGAAAACATTTTTGGGTGACTGAGAGCAGTAGAAATTGCCTCGGCGTCGTTATGGCGCCTGGTAATCGCAATTGTCCGCCTCGGTTATGATGATTTGGTCTCAGCATTACTACAAGCAATGGAAATATCCCACTGCCGTTGGTTATATTATGCCCGTCAGGATGTACACGTATAATATAAAATAATATGATGTCATGGGTATCCTTGGAAGGCGAGAGAAGACGCGTAGGTACCTCTCTCATTAGAAATGAGAAATTTGACGGCCAAGGTTTTTTCGCTTATTATTATCGGCGTCGGGGCTGTAAAAATTTTGAATAATTCAACGCGACTTTATCCGGATTTCTGCAGAAACTCAGCTGTCAATATAACACTGTGGTGTCGGTCCGCCAAGAAGCACCGGTGATAAAGAGCTTTACAGAAGAAGTTAGCTGTCGGACAGCTCTTTCCAGCTTAGCTACTATGGCAGGCAGAGAGAGCCGATGTACTCGTCTCCAGAGAATAAAACTTTATGTTCTTATTTTCAGCTGACATATTTCAAGGATTTTGCCGAGGCAAAAGGCCGCCTTGTAAAGTAAACTTGTATCTCTACAACTGAACTTGGTGATTCTGTACAGACCGACTGGCACCAACAGTCATTCACTCTTCTCCATCGCATGATTACTCCTTTGAAGATCCTCGTCGAGATGCAAATGTAAATTTCACTGTTTTCACGCAATTTAAAATCTTCGCAATACCCACCCGTATAAACAATTCCATGAGACTGTCGTTGTTCGACAAATGCAAATTCTTTTCAAGAAAATCTGTCGGATGGGACCTTCGATCTTTGTTCAGACGAGTAAGTTGCTTACTAAATCTTACCCGTTGCGCCTGGGAGAATCATCCCTTCTGAGAGAGGCGGTAGGGGGGAAGATTAATTACGGGAATAGGTGTAAGGAAGGTAGGTTCTTGGATTTTGAAGCGAACGTTTTAACGATAAGTCGATTGCGTACACTACCGTCAAGTATTCGCCGTTTCGAGCTGCGTCTACTGATATACCCAGTTGTAATTATGACGTGACGGTTTACCCTTGATCATTGATCGAACTGTGTTTAATCATCGCCCTAAATTTAACGCTATGAAGTTATAGCGCTTAATTAAGTGATATTGAATTAAATTAGATGAAACCGTGGGATCTGGGTTAGGGATAAACCAGGCGATAAAGACGCTGGCATTTCCACCAAGATCTCCCCTAATTAGAAGAGATCGCAAAACGTATCTGTTTAAACTTGTATTCGACACTGACGTATCTTTGACTCTCTTAAAACTTTGTTCTACCACTTCCTTGCCTCGCGGCATTCCCAGAATACGATTTGCTTTATATCCACTCGTGCGTATACTCGCTCTTTCGAATCCCCTCACCACTTTCCGAGATTCAAGATTGAATTTCAAGTGGTTCTGGCATATTACCTAGCTTCGTAGTTCGTAACTACACATACGTTGGCTGCCTTTCAGTATACATACCCTTACTATGACAGACAATGGAGTATTCGCAAGAGCACGACACGAAGAACAGTCAACGATAATAATAATCGAACAATTTTCATTGCAGCGTTTTTCCTTTAACATAAGGAGCGAAAACCATTTTTTCTGTTCAACTTGGAGCTTGTGGTAATAACGGATATTTACTCTTGTTCATGTTACGTGCTGTTTAAGTAGAAAATGTACCGAAACTTTTACTATTTCCTACCAATATGCGCAAGAAAAGCTGGGGGCTTTTCTCATCGTTAAAAATAAACCTCTAGGTCTTATGTAGAGCAAATCTTTCGATTAAGCGAACGTACAATACACCTATATTCATTTTTGGAAATTCAGTTCTAAGCTAGTTCTGACCTGGTTTGATCTTCGATGGTCGTTGGAGCACAAACTAGTCTTCATCTTCAAAGCTGAAGTCTGAGCTGGTTGGCTTGTTAGCTAGTTAGTCTGGTTTCCGGTGTAGTGCAACTCATCCAATAACCTCTTATTTGCCTGTATTTCAGACTAAATTTCATCAAAGGAAGTTCTGCCCTGCAACTATTCTGACTGCTTCATACACGCCCGTAATACCTCATCTGTACTATTTCATACTACTATGAGGTACCCTGAAAAATAAAAATATGTCACCCTACTTTTTCTCATGCGAAGATATTTGTTCTGTTCAGAAATGAAATTCTTCAGGAATTACACAAACACGAAAGAGCTTTATTTTGGTTGATGCCAGAGTTTTGAAATATCCGTGTTATCAGCATTAATTAGGTTGCCTTGTAGAATGATTAAGATTCTACTGGAATTTCGTTTTCCAGTCCATTAACGTTTAACCTGTTTTTCAAATTAGTAGCCACTCCGGATCTTGGATCCTTCAGACGTTTTTCATCTATCATCGAGATTTCACACGTACTGTATATGACGCAGGTATTAATATCGCCTGATTTCCTAAGGAATTAGTTTCCTTCCGTGAATGAATGCAGAAATACGGGAGATCAACAGGACGGCGGGAATCCGACGGAGAAAACGAAGGCCGAATCGTGCCAAGGAAGTTAATCTATACGATAAAGTTTTGCGCGGAGGTTCAAATATCGCGTCAAACATACAGCTCCGTATATCAAACTGGGGAGAGTCCCATAAATTTCAAGCAGCGGATTTCGATCTTTTAATCAGAACACTTAAACTTGAGATCCCTTGATCCCCGCTGGCTTAACTAAGTTGATTGGAACTCAGGGATTCGGCTTTCCATCTAACCAGGGTCTGGGGATTTCCCTGCAGGTAGCTCTGGATTTGTCTACGAATCTCGACGTTTTTCACTAATAATTTAGCCGTTATTACCTACTCATTCATCTAACAATCAGAGTGCCTGATTTTCATCCCAGGATTACTAGAAATCGGAAAAATGGTTCGATCGGTGTATGACAGGATTATCACTGAACGTCGAGACGAGTACAGTAGCCCTTTCTAGGTTCATTTAGTAATTCATAATATTACAAACTTCTGAAAGAATTTCGAAATTTCTACAATCAGCAAGAGATATGAATCTGTATGTAGCCATAGCGTAATTAAAAGGCAGCTTTAATTCATTGTCCGTCCTTTGCCCACTCGAATCACGACTCGTCGCTATCGTGGGAACAAATATTCCTCTCAATTTTCGAGTGTTTACCTCGCCAAGAGGAAGTGGAAGTTGGTTAATCAAGGCTATTTACCAGAGCTTCGGAGTGGTAAGCACAAGATGAAGAGTAGCTGCAACAGTGTGCGCTCGACGTTAATCAAATATTAAAAATTTTCATAATTTCTCAAGGAAACGATTCCGCCCGAGCAAAGCAAAATTCCCTGCAAAACATACTGTCGGGTATACCGAGCCGAATTCTTTGAACAGGCTTGAAACTCATCAGAAATAAGTTCGCGCATAAATTTGATAGCAAATTTTCGCGGTGCTTGTTCAGCTGCGCTACACCGATAATAGCGAACTGTTATATAACTTACCTCCTCAATAAGTAGGACAGGGCGTTGGGTAAATGGCAATTAACTCGAATTGATATTAAAATCTCACTTTGTCAAGGGACTTTGATCTTTTCTTACATATTAAAAGCCTTGCTCCTCGGGGGGTGGGTGCTTTATAGCAGAAGATTCGAGCTCCGTGGAAATTGCAGTTGGCTTTGAAAATTTTCTGTCTCAGTAGTTAGCTGGTTATAAGTTAATCTAGTTGGGTTGTTCTTAATGAACTTTTGACAAGACGGTATATTTCGTTATTTTTACTTGTTTGACTCGATGTAGTAACTCGTTCATGTATAGAAGATGAATTCTCGGATGGATCGAAGGCCGGTAGTATGTGCTTCGCGATGAGTTGTGTCAAAGTTCGCTTGTTTGTCGCCCAACTTTTCTGATGTCTTTCAATGTTTGTCTTTAAAAGTGAATGATATTAGGAGCGCGCTTCGACGCTCGTCTACTCGGGCAAAATCGTATTCCAAGTTGAAGATAGATCAAAAAAGAAAAACACTCGATCAAGTTGTATGGCTCGCAACTTTTATTGACAAAGTGCCCTAGGAAATTGTAGATACCTCAAACTCTGAGCGATTCTCCTCGAAAACTTGGGCTTTCAAGTTCGAAGCTCTTTCGGTATTTGGAACTCTGTCTGTATAGGCGAAAGCTTAGGGCAGAAAGCCGTCCTCGAAAAGTAACGTTTGTTCTGAACGATGTTTTCAAGCACCTTCTGTATCCGCACTTATTGTTAGAAATGTGTACATCGCATTTCAGCTATTTCGTGCAAGAGTTTGGAAAAGCGAGCAGTGAATCGATCACAGCCACATAAGCTTCGATCTCGCAAATGAGCTGTTTGGTATTTTAATTTATGAAACTGATTTTTTCCGGCCGATCGAGCCGGTAACACCTGATTTGGCCCAGATTGGGCCTCGTGAAAATCGAATATGGTAATTCGGGTGGGAAGGGGTTCGGAGAAACTGCGCGTTTAGAGGGTGCAAGAACGTAAAATATTCCACTTAAGCCACGTTCAGCCCTGTCTAACCTTACCTGAATGAGTCTCACCCACCTTAGAACCGCAGAGCTTTGTGGGACGAATACCAAATGACCAAAGAAACTACTTTAATCTCTTCCTCCTTTTGCCTAGCGATGTTTCGTCCCTCGTGCCTCGTCCCAGTTTATTTTCCCTTTCTCACCCTACGCCCACTCTTCATCCATTCACCCCACTCTTCTATTCTGGGACATTAATTCCCAGAACCGAAAATCAACACTCTCGATGTATCGTCATTCTTTTTTTTCTAAATAAGAATCATGCCTTACTATTGAACAGGGTGATTTGTAATGTACAAAGTGAAGGAGACAAGATAATATAATTAATGGTCAAAGATATTGGGCGGGAAAGACATTGGAAGGATTTTCTTCGTTGGAAGATGAATCTCTACGTTGGTTATTCCGTTTACAAAAGGATTTTCTGAAAGGCTCGAAGTAAGACCGAATCGCGAGAGAATTGGGCTTTGAGGCGGCGAGCACCTCCACTAATGACTTTCTTTAATCAATTAGCCGTTCTTTAGATTTTTCGCTTCTAGATCTTTGCGAAGTTCGACAGGAAACTCGCCAATGTTTCTGAAGGCACTTCGATCTTCGTTGACACAAAGGAATTTAACGAAATGAAATACCTATACCCAACACGACATAATGCACTAGCTATCTTTGTATAGTTTTGAAACTGGTGCAACGGAAAGAACTGCAACGACATCCGGTAATCCGTTTCCGAAGCATAGTCTTATTTCCTCAAAAGTAAATAGCAGCCTCAGTAAAGTAAACTTTTACCTAGGATAGTGAACCTTTTCGTTACTAGGTATACACACGTTGGGATTCTCTCTGCAGGTTTCACCCTATTATTAATTACAGTCGCCAAGAAATACGAAGCAAAGCGTTCATCAGACTAAGGGATGGGTTGTGACCCTCGTCAGTGTCAAAGGCTAGAACAAAATCTCATAGTACAGGGTGAGATTCACGCCCAAGACGTACGACTAGAGACTAATAGTACACTGCTAGTCTGAATGCAACCGAACAAGTATTCAGACATGTTCGACTCTCGTCACTATCTGAGGCTGGAAGTCTAGCTTTACGAAAAGGCGATGAAAAATTCAGTCAAAATATACTATCTACCTCTCGGTTATTGACACATAAATGAGCAGATAGACGAATAGACAGAGTCGAAGCCCCTATTTGCCAACATCGACTCCCTTTCAGTAGAAATAGTATCGCTCGAGGCATTTCTGACTCCGGAATTCTACTTGTGGTGCAGTATCTGCTGGATATGTAATAATATATACGTACATCCTTGCTTCTCTGCAATATTATACCCACGAGTGGGTAATTATACGTGTACTTATATCCACTTACATTTGTGGAACTTATACGCAAAGCTCGAAATATTGAAATGGAAGTAGAGAATGATAGTGGCACTTTAGTTACTGCACGGGAATTGTACAATCAAAACTTTGCGGCAGCCTCGGGGATGCGAATTGTAGCCGGAATTATATATGGTGGAAAGATTATTCTCCCAGCGACTATTTTAGCAATTTCCTTCTTTCATCGGTAGACCGGAGATTTGGTGTATGAACTGTGGTTGTACTGGGGGTTGCTGCTGCCATCGCCTCAGGCTTGTGGTACGATTGGGGTGAAGGGTGGGTGAGGTTTGCTTTTTCTTTCGCAAAAAGTATTTCGTCGTTTATTGTTAGACTGGGTTATGTTTGGATTGGCTGAACGTTAAATATTGGCTAAAATTGTTAGAGTTCATTGTTTGTACTGGCTAGGTGGGATTGAGGTAAAAAGAAATTCTTTCTACTGATGCAATAATGATTCAATGCTGATTGTAGTACATGTCTTTCCACTGCGGGTTGGTAATGAGTCCATAAATTACTTCGGGATAGGCACTAATTGCCACAGTACTGTAAACGCCGTTTATTGTTGGCTAATTAATTATGTACTTAATATCGCAGAAATCCTGCGGTTAGAATTTAGTAGGTACAAAATTTCACCGAGAAAGAAAACAGCGCGGAGAAAATATCGCCAGAGTTTAAGCTGCGAATTAGCCGTGTGCAGTACCGCGAATGCTTCTGAAGTTTGATAAGAAAATAAAAGGCATTAATGGAAACCGTAAACTATATGATATTCGATCGAAATTATAATTGGTTAAAACTTTTCACCGAGTACTTTTCTTTTCTCTGGGTAATCAGAGTCTAGAAATCAGTGCTCAACATAATCGCGATCATGTTAAACGTTGTTTATAACGTTTGACGGCTTTATGGTAAGCTAATTTGTTAGCGTCTTAATTACAGTCGATTATTAATGTTCTGGGTTTATTAGCAAGGCGGAAGGAGATAATCTCGGCTACCGTAAGGACGGGCAACGTATAATATCGCTACAGACTCTTAATCTGAAAAAGTGTGTGAAATATAATGACTACCTACCCTAATGTTATTTCCGAAATTGCATCGAAAAAAAAGAAAAAAAAAAGTTTCAGCAGCATTTACTAGTTGATTAAAAGTTGAAACGTTATACTTTCGGATTTAATTGAAGATCGAAAGATGTAAGGATCGAACTCTTCGCTCACAGAGTCACCACGCAAAATTTGTCAGGGCGAAGGCTCGGTTGGAGGTCCCTCGTTTATACCGCATTGATATATACGTTGAAAATTTTCAGCAAAGGACTTGGAATTTTTTAATTAAAGTGTATAATACTTCGAAAAGCGTAATAAGATCCTCAGTTTAAGCGTTACTCAGATTCCTCGTTCACGTTAAACCACACTTCAAAGGATGTCTCGGTGCTCCTCAAACTCCTAACAACGTTATCACCGACGTCTTACAATTAGCCGATTGAAACGTACGAAACTGGGAGAGAAACTTTTGCGGCATTCAGAGGCAAACGTGTGGTAATGTAATATACATATAACCATATTCGTACATCTCGGAATCCAATTCCAAAATCTACGCATTTTGACCTGAGGATCTCATATTTTTCACGAATATCGAAACGGTAGGCATGTCTCTAAATTGAATACAATTTTTATGCCTTTTTTACGCCACGGGACCTTAGGGGAACGGAAATGTATTTGGAACTTTACGGCTATGATGTTAGATTCTTGATTATTGACGTTTTTACACTCGGCTTCGATCTGCAGTATAAAAGGTAGCAGATTGCCTACCGATACGTACAAATCGCAGCGACTTGTACACGTCAAGTCGTATTTATAAGCTCTGAAAAGTGAGCTTCAGGTTCGGACTCTTCGTGGTAGCCGGGGATTCCCATCGTCGAAGCTTGCCAACACACGGAAATTCTTCTATGTCCTAAATCATAGCGTTACAAGCTCAGCAAAGGTTTATAAATCTGTGAGGCAGCATTCGCCGCCTCATGGAGCGAGGAGCTTCCTTCAGTAGTGAGTTACATCCAGGATACACGCGATAGGAAACTCCTGCTGATCTATAACGCTCGCTCCGAAAATCTCCAACACGGTCTAAATGTGTGTCAGGATGTACGAGCCAGTCCCTTCTGCAATGCAGCTTCCTTGACCTATCCCTGTCTAAATGAATCTAAATCAACGAAATTATTATAGAAATTTGTAAGAACCTCAAGTCTAAGAGTTACGATATTTAATTGAATGAGAATACTCGTCTTCTTGGGTTTGAAATGTCGCCAACGCATGTCCTGAACAACGTGTAGCGATTTACACACCTGGGTAAAACAAGCTCCGGGGGTTTCGACATCCGGCGAGTAAATAATCAAACTTGGTAATTGAAATGCTCAACATTTTTACCGCGAATTTTTTTACTTCCAATTTCTTTTTCCTTTCCGTTTTTCGGCAGCTTTACTGTTCGAGAATATTCACGGCCTATTTGAGTTAAGGGATTCGTGAAGTTTTTAAAATAACAAAATTGAAATTCTACTGTTGTATAGATTCTTCGGTGAAATAAGATTTTTTAAATCTGAATTCCTTGCAACTTTTGATCATTATTTAAAGCGGTACCAGAATCCTAGAAATTTTGAAGGGAAAAATAATTCAGTCTTCTTAATTGAAAAATGTAGAGCCATCAAACCTGTCACTTCATCATTTATATTCACACTTGAAACCGAAGCATACTACTTCTGAAATTCCGACACTTCGCTGTCTCAAGGATTGATCCCAGTTCTATTCGCTTCAATTATTCCCTCGCGAATATAGTTACAGAAATAGCGATTCCAGATTACCAGAGAAAGGATGACAGAACATCGTAAGCTTTGATGGACAATGAACTCCAGTCTTTAAGAGTAATAACAGTAAAATAAATGTCTGTATATAAGAAAGCAATTTTAGACCTGAGCGCAGAAATAAGTAAACCTGGGCATCAGAAAGTTGAAAAGAATCTTCGGAAGCTATACTATTGGTACGAGAGGAATCCGAATTGAGATAACCGCAGTGATAAAAAAAAAAAAGAAATTTGCTCGAGCTGCGTCTCTCTGCTTACCACAAAAGTTTCCGTATCTAATGGTATAGTAAAAAATGTCTGGTACCAGAGTCCATAAATATCGAAAAGCTTGGGAAAGGAGTAGGAGTGTATAGGTCTGGACTTTTCCAGCTCGGTGCAATGTGCGGATGTTATTTTTTCGATTTGAGCTACGGGGTGGGGTATAGGTATAGAGTATAGATTAGGGGGAAGGAAAGCTTAAACTTTCGCGCGACTTCCTCTGCGGATCCAATTTCGCTGCCAGGGGAGTCGAAATTGTACTTGGAATTAATTTTCCGATAGCCAAAAGTTTGGCAGACGCAATAATCCTAGAATAGCGATATCGGACGACGTAATCTCGACGCGTTCATCCGTGCATCATGTGAACATGGAGAACCGGATTTCCCGAACCAGACTCAAGGATTTCCCTAATATAGCATCGAGATCGTCAATCATTGTAGATCAGTGGCTAGCGATAAGCCGGATTTCGATAATTGGCAAAGCTGTGTTCGTCCTATAGTCCTGTTGAAATTAATATCGCATTATAGTTGCTCGCGCGTAGCATACGATTCTGAATTGTCCCAAAATAATAATAATAATAATAATAATAATATACATCAGTTCCAAATTTATAATAGCGAAATTTAGAACCTAAAAAGTACCGTTTTGCGGACTGCGATTTCGGGGTGAACCAGGGCAGTTCCAAACGCGAGGGTTTAGATGGACGGATGTTGTCTTGAAATTGTTACGTATGTTTCTTTCGGGGATGAACTGCAAGCCATTATTCATTAGTATAGATGAGATAAGTCTTGAGCAAAGTGAATTACCAGGCTCTAAGATTTATGATGATAGGTAAAAGCCGGAAGGTGCCGGGTAAGCGGAGTTATGGATATATGTGTGTATTAAATTTGGGCTCTAATGATCTGTTAAAATAATTAAGAAACGCGTTTCAAGGAAGGGGGTGTAGTTCATAAATCTTATTCAACGGGCTTGAGTCTAAACAAACGATGAATAGTTTATAAAAAACGTTGCAAAGATCTGTATACCTTGTTTTCTGTGATACTGTAAATCCCGTCAACCGGATCGTCGGAAATGATGTTACTTTTTCTTTCTTTATGTGACGTCGGGATCAGTTGCTTTTGTTATTACATAAAGGAATGAAAAAATTGGAACATAAAATTTGAAATGGTGCCCATCTATCTCGATGGTTGCGACTTCCTGTATTGGTATACGAAAATGTCATTCGAAGCCCGCTTGTCCAGTTTTGTATTTTATTTCATTTCTTCGAAAGGATTTCAATCAATGACCTATTGAGCATGAAGTTCCGGCTCGGACCGGAAGGTCGATTTGTCGTTTGTAGTCCCCCGGACGTTTTTATTTCAAATACTTGCTCATGAACTCAGTTACAGTTTTTATATACTTTCATACTTTCATGCAAGGGATCAAGAAATACTGCAGATTTCGTCCTAGTTTAGCTATTAGAAAATCGAAACGAAAATGTCAGAAATGTCAAAACGCTTTCGGATATTTCGCTGAATTGTATTATAAAACCAGCCAATTGCGATTCCCGTCTTTCATTTTCACTCTCAATTCATTATCGCTTGTCCAAATGCATTTTTCATGATGTGCTGTGATTTTATTTCGCATAAAAATTATACAAACAAATGTATTCAAAAATCTACGCCAATTATTCGCATGAGATAGATCACGCATTAATCTAGCTAAAAATTGATACCAATCGATAAATCGACTACCAAGAGCTCACCTCATTCATGTCAATTCTTCCAAGAGCCCTATAAGCTTCCGTCGAGCGGAAGGTAGAGATGTGCTAAGAGCGAGCGTCGCGACGCCTCGTCGGGAACCTATACATATTAATAACTTGGAATCCAATCAATAGTTTGCCTTACAATCGTCTGGCTAGAAGGTTTCGTTGGTTAAAAAGTAAAATGATTAATGCGAAGTGCAGACTTGAGGTTGGCATTGGTTCGGCTATCGACGCTGGGCGACGCGACGCCGTTGCCTGACTAACTAGACTAATAGAACCAAGGGTGTGAGAGATGCGACGGGTGCAAGGATTTTGGAGATACGAGGTGATAAAGTAAAGGTAAAATAAAATATGAGAGTTAAAAATGAGATGGCAAAACCGCGAGTGAAATAAAAGGTATAATAATAAAAATGGCAGCCATATACCGGCTATAAATGTAAATCTGGCGTTGGCGTAAGTTCGAACGTCCATCGACCCATCTACATCTACCCACGTATACCAACCATTTACATCCGGCTCCAAACATATCTCACAGCATCGAATTTTCCTCGACTATTTCAGACTGTCTGCCTGAAAGAGGCTCGTTCTACTTACGCTTTGCGTCATCCTTTCCCATGAGATGAAACGCCGAATAAAACTAGTTATGAATCATGCAGCCCTCGTTTATACCTCACTGATAAGATGATGGGACCTAGTTTCAGTTGTTACAGGGATACATTTCTCAAACTTCACATTGCCAATTAAGAGTGGAATTAACTTGTTCCGCCGCTATACCCTGATATACTACTTCGTGCTTCTTTTCTAACGAGGTTCTGTTACCCCATGTCAGTAAATCCCAATAGCCCAGGGATATACGTGGTAGGATTTTTCACTTTAAACTTTTATGGAATAGGATAAACGAAGTTGTACCTGGCTGCATTGGGTGAGGTGAGAAAGTGCGCTTGTTCCTTTTTCATTCGGTTCAAATTCGTTGAAAAATATTCTCTCGTTATTTCAATTGGCGAGATTGCGGCAGAAAATTGCACGACAAACCGAGTGCATCACTTCGTACGATATCATTCGTATAGAAGTGCCTTTTGTCTCGCGTTCGCTCATTTACATACGTCCTTAATCCGTAGAGCGTGATTCGTAACACTCTACAGAGAAGAGATTATCTCGAAAACCGTCCGCGACGCATTTAGCTTAAGCTCGCCACAAACAATCGATCTTGTCTATTCGTTTATCCTCATCCCGATTCGATAATAGATTTCTACCTCCGCTTAAAGATTCATTCCACTGGGCCTGCTGGGCCACAGATTATCAGGAACTCTCTAAATTGATCGGTTACCCAGGAGATAAATCCCATAGGACTAATTCTTAACGGTGACAATTGAAATACGGGGTTTAGAAAGTTACGTCGCGTCGGTCAATACGTGAGCTTTATCGCCTGATTTTACTCACTTCTAAATTTCCATACTTGAATTCAGTTCCATCAACTCATCGTGTAAAGAGCTCCGATGGAGTTTCTGATGAAAGTCGAGTGTAGCTAGCCTGGGCAGGTATATCAGTGGTTCAAGTTGCATGATTGAATATGATAAGAAATTTGAAAGTAACGACAGTTTAATTTGACGACAAAATTTTTAGGTCAAAGATGATGGCCAGGTAATGAAATTTAATAGTGCTATGGCGGGGAGTGTATATCTTGATAATTAGACGATCTACTCCCGAGTCTCAAAGCCAGAGGAGACTTATCGTTTCGTTTCAGCTCAGCACCCAGAGTGAAAGATGAGCTGAAATCTGACACGGTTAACAATTCGCAAAATTACTCCCAGCAAATTATTCAAACTTTAAATTATTCAAGTTTCACTCTCTCCACTTAACACCCCGCCTTTACGCTTTTCTCAAAATGTTCACCCATCGCTCAACCAGACCTCGGGTTTTAATCCCAGACCAGGTTGAAACAATCTGAAATGTGGATTCTTCCATTTTCATTCTCACTTCCGCAGTCTAGGATCTACGGAGAACCGGGCTCGTAAAATAATTCATACCTACTTTCGAACATATCTTCTGAATTTCCAACTCGAATTTCTTACGCTCTTAACGTTTGGACGTAAGACAGCGTGGGATCAGAGTACATACGAGCTTTGCAGCTGTGCAATTTTATTTTTTTATTTTATTTTTCGTTCAGTTAACCCCTGCGGCGTGTTTTCCCTTGCGTATACGCCGATGTCTTTGCCTTGTGACGATAAAAGCGTATATAGAGAAAATTCCAGGGGAGCCATAAGGTATTGACATTTTGTTTTTTTTTTGCAAACGCCCTAATCTAGGGAAGAGAGAGCGTTTCTATTAAATTTTTTACGGTGAATGGGAGCCGGTGGGTAAAAAAACCGGGACAGGACAGGGTTGGTAACTACTTTGAAAATTTCACGAAAGAGCTGCTAATTCTTGTCTCTTGGGATAAGGCCACCTGCGGCGCGGCGTGTCTTCAAAGTTTGGTTTACTCCCGCGACAAAGTACACCGAGGAAAGATTCCGCTCACATACAACTCCCCGCTCTTTATTCAAGCTCCGAAAGGAACCCCCGAAAAATACACCGCTTTCAATCCTTCAATCAGATAATACTGGGTCAGATTCTGGACGAGAAAACCGTAGATTTTTATCACGATTCTTTCGGGTGTATAAAATCGAACCCGTGAAAAGCTTCCCAATTCTTATTTCGGCCCACCGTCACGACGTACCGAATTCTTTCTGTCTTTATTTTGTAAATAAATTACAGAAAAATTTCACCGTTCGATAAAAGTGAATAGGAAACAATTTTAAAACAAACCGAGGTTCCGAAAGCGTTAGCTACGTTTCCATAACTTCGACCTTTGACTCTACCTGTATAGTTTTGTCGACCACAGCATCGTCGATTCCAAAGTTTGAGACTACGTTCACACAAAAAGTTGATAAAACGATTTTCGTGGGCCTCTTCGATCTGCGAATAAAAAAGAAAAAAGAAAGAACCTTTTTGTCGCCTTCTCATCCACTGCAGCTCTTCTCTACAGTCGCCGAATTCTTCCACCTTTTTACCCGCGGTGTGATCTCGTTCAGTCGGCACTTAATCTTCTGAGAGAATCAAAAGGAGTCAATCAGTCTTTTATAATGCTTTCATAAAAGTTTTTGACCTTTAAATTCCCTCCTTGATTCATGGCGCTCACGATCAGCCATATTCTGTATAGCAAGGCTCACTCTGGACTGAAGGAGACTTTGTTTTGTCCAAAAATATAGGCGGGCTGAAGAATGTCTGGAGAATACCTCGGGGAGAACTTATACGGGGTTTTTAAGAGAGTATTACCTTTTAATCCACGTCGATAATGGCCGATCACTTAAGACCCTGGCCAAGAATTAATTAGAAAATAAATTAGAACTCCTGAGGAGTTTTTATACTCGACATAAAAAGGGCGACCTGTACTCATAAATTTTCCCTCGATTTTCATCTATCCGTTAATTCCTCCCAATTCCAAATGTGTTTCATTTTAATTTCGTCCTGCCTTTGGCCTAGCTCTGTTCTCTATCGATTTGAACCTTAATTTTCCACCGTCCGCAGCTAAGGACTCGTTTAAACAAGAGTCGTTTTCGTGGCCTAAAAAAGGAGAAAAAAAACCCCGAATATAGACGGATTAAATAAGTTTCCAGGATTACTTGTGTCCTAATTGAACCTAGCCGCGTTTTACGCTGTCTGCGAATCTTGGATGTGTCTATCCGGGCGGTTGAACATTATTGCTCTCGAAATTTCCTTATCACTCGTAAAATTTGAAAGATGGAAATCAGTTCCATCTAGAAGTGGGTCAAGAGTTGAATACCTGCAGCGACGCAGCGAGGGGTTGATAATTCGAAATCTAGTGAATCGATTATCCAAGCCATCGTAAGACTGTGCCAGTAAATAATTGAAATCTAAATTCGCAATTCAATGAATTATTTAATCCTTAAATTGTCTGAACTTTTATTCCCTCTGCTCTTTTGCTCCCTGTATCGAAATAACCTGTACATATATATATGTGTATGTATTATATATTCCATGTATCGTGTTATATATGTGTATGCAAATACGTAGTATATACGCCGGTGTCCCGGAGCCCAGTGACTCTTTCTGAATTCTCTATTTATTCTACTTCTCTGATAAAATACGATAGAGTTCGTCTTGCCGCAGAGAGCTACGGAGGGCCTAGCAAAGCTACTAATCGATTTTCGTACTCGGTATATATGGTCCAATCTTGGTAGAGAGCGAATGAAATACAGCCGCATTTTTACTTCCAGTTAGTCAGTGTCTATCACCTCGTATGTTGAACGGATTGGATTGGTTTTGAATCGATGTGAACAGCGTCAAGATATCGAGATCGAGTTTTAAACTAGAAAAGTATATTTTCACCTCGAAGTAAAAGCGCTGGATTTTGTCCGCACGCGGGTAGGTAGGAAGGTAGTCAGGCAGGTAGTCACTTATACGCGAAAGATTTATCGAGCGAATCTCATTTCGCGTGTGAATTCATCTTACCAACGGATTTCAGATTATTTTTGGCTCCCCTGTGCCAAAGAGCTGTAAACTCGAAGGCACGAGGCACGTAACTCTCGCACCTGCTCTAGCACGTATTTCTATAAATACGCAGAGTATGAACATATGTGTCTGAGATATACGCAAAGAGAGGAGAAAAGAAGAAAAAAACGTGATAATATTAAACCGCGCTAATAATAATGAGGATGAAAATATAACGATGAGATCAGCATCATAAATCATTCGGCAGCATTCAACCAAACCAATCGAATGTAATTTTTGAAATACGTATAGGTTCATACATCCTATACAAAATTTAGTCGTGTGAAACCAAACCGAACATCAGCTAGGTACCTACCTCGGAGGAGAGTCTGCGAGCGAAAAGTACTCTGGCACTTTAACGAACACTCGGGCTTGAGTACCGCATGCGGACATCACCCTTCTTCCTCCATGTACTCAATGCCGAGAGTAAAAGCTACGGCAGACTCTTGATGAGTATATAAGTAGAGGCTGCGTTTCGCTCAGGCTTATGTAGTACGCCTATATTCCCCATGCAGAACTTTATATTATGCATATCAAGATTCGCGGTAGCGAATCGCCGCCAAGTACGGGAGTGCCGCTGAGAATCATCTGCGATCTACCCGAGCCAACTTTCGTACCTGTAAACATCGTGTGATATTTACCGAGCCGAGCGATGTTTGTTGATGAAGTTCGCAGGGTTAACGGTTCAAGTCCGAATGGGTTTTGGAAAAAAATTTCGACGGAATCGACCGAGGAATCCCTGAGTTATGGGTCGGAGAAGTTGATGGAAAAACACAATCTTCTTCTTCCTCTTCGGGCAGTTTTTTCATTGCACCGTGTTATCTATCGAATCCAGACACGGATCGTATTGAGATTCGAGAGGGAGATTCTTCCCATCGATATCACGTTCCGTATTGATTTTGGCTAGAATCTGATCTCAGAAGATCTGCTTTTTTCAGCCATCAAAAATTCAGAGTAAATTATTCGCAATGATTAATCAATTATTATCAATATGTCAAAAGTGTCGGATAATTCATGATTCTTCCGAATAAGAATCCCTCGATTATTACGAACCAAGTTGAATGACGTTGTTCCTACATTTTTCTATAAAAGTGTATTTTTTGCCGAATAACTTGTACCTCGAATGTCTCTTTGAAAAGGAATGACGGGATTAGCATGTAATCAAGCGAGTGAAATAGGTTTTAATTGCAGTCGTTTGGAGTATGTAATTAGTAAGTATGGGATGTACTGAATTGTTGATACTCAGAATGCCTGACAGGAATGCGCGCAATTAAAATCTATTTAACTAATGCCTGTACATCATCCCTGACAAGTTTTTGAAGTAAATTTACGGTCTATGAATACACGCTGCAAGTTCTGACTTTTAAAAATATTCAATCAAATTTCCCGACAGCTCAGCATCGCGCTAATTATACTCAAGAGGATTGAAGTCAACTTGGAGGCACTATACGTGGTCTGACCCTAATTTTTACCCTAGTAACAAACAGGAGAAAAAAGGTAAACTTCACGAGCTTTCCGTTTCACATTCTCACGAATACTCACATATTACAGCCTTGCGAAATTGCGAAATTGCGAAATTGATAATAGGCGTTCAATCCATATCTTGAAATTCAGCACGTGATATCTGGGGGACGGAAATGAAGACACGTGGGCTTGGGGTCTGTGGCTGAAGGCAAGCCGAACTTTAGGAGGTACAGGGGGCTCGCTGACTGTCGTATGTAATGAACTCTTGGGAGCCAAGTTCGAAGTGCCACAGTCTTTGCTTTGATATAACTATAGCCAAGCTCCTACCGCCACTAGACTCTGTGACCTACATCACTGTTTTAATTACGTAGGTTGCAGGGGTGGGCCCCTAGGTCCGCCAAATGCTAGCTTTCGAATCCAAGGACGAAGGAACCTTTCAAATTGTTCCACGTAACTCGTCTCCTTGATTCGCTATGAAACAGTCGTCGATTGGATTCTCAAAGAGATCTTTACTTGATAGGTTTGCCACAAGAGATTGAAGAAGTTCGACCAAACTACCCTAAAATATGATGGAAATTTATTTCTCCCCTGTATCTCCGACGAATATCTTATCCTGGATGGTTGAATCTTATCCTGGATGAATTAGGTGCATCGCTCCGTGGGAATCTAATCGGCTTAATTACGCGGACAGTCGCCCACTAATTACCTATCTTTAGACGACAAAGGGAGCATTGAATTGTTACCGAATCAGGAATATAATAACGCCCTTCCCTAGTCACGCGAGGGTTTTCGTCCCCCAATTCAGTTAGCTAGCATGACTGCGGAAACGGACTGAATGAAACTAATCGTCTGTCGATAGTCAGAATGCGTCGCGACGCGCGACGTTCGGGATGCCGTCGCGTTCCACTTGGCTACGAGCCTGCAAAGGGAAGCTGCGTATAGATAGGTAGTGACAAATATTTCGACGATTTTCAATCCAGGCCAAATATTTCTATGCTGCAAGCCGCAGGAATGATCGAGATATTCATCCGATATTCTCACATTGCCGAGGCACATTTTACATCGTAATCCTCCGAGTCATGCAGTACGTTTTCTTGTCTCTCGACTTTATATACTTTATTACAAACCCGTGAAAAATTTTTACTCCCATTCACCCGAATCTTCAGTTCAACAAGCTCTGAAATTATAGTCCCAGAAAATGACATATTCAGATTACGATTAATCAGAATCGACAGTTTATTCAAGAATTGGATAGTAAAATGTGTTGGAAATTGCGGATTAATAAATTGTTCATCAATATTTATGGTGGCAGTAGCGTTATTGAATATGGCTGTCTTCCAGATTTTGGCATCACGTTTAACACACGCCTGACGAACTAATACAAACATGGCAGCATTGCGTGTAAGTGATGTTACGCATGTATATAAATAAGTTACTCACGTACGATAATATTCGCGTTCCAACATGCTTTGCACATCCGGTGTGTGAGGTGCGTGTGGGAATTTAAACGGTGTTTATATAGAGCCTATAACTTCGGAAGTTAGTTGAATTCACGAGGCAAGAAAAGACCTGCAAATTTTTCAAAAATCTCTTCCTCTTTCTAGAAATCATCCCGTATAGAAACTATCGTCAATTGCAGAATCTCGATTTAATTTCAACAAAAATGTTCTACATTTTTCGGCACGATATTGAAAACATCAAATTACTCAAAAAGTAGAAAAGAAATAATATAATACCCAATATACGAGAAGTTTATCAAAAAATAGACTTCCGGTTGACAATGTGTATTCATATTTCGCCTCCTACCGAGCCGCTTCGTCTACATCACATACGAGGCAACGACAAAGGGTAGCTCGGTATGGTATGAGATTTAGCTGATACATAATACATTGCAGCGTATAATGGTGGTTTTATGCACTACGCCATGTTTGAGCGTTCATTTCGTTATTGGTGGATATTAAATTGCCCATATTGTCCCTGAAGGACCACATGTTGAAAATAGTACGTCTGATACATAGCGGAATAAGTATGAAAAAGCTGTTGCTCTCTGCTTTCTGCAGGGGTTGCTAAATTTTTTTTTCTCTTCTATGGTCCTTTATATCTTCTATATTCTACTGCAGTAAGCATATACTAGATAATATTATGCATACGTATATAGTATGAGGTTGGTAAGCGGATGGACATGGAGTTTGCAGCGTTCCGGTGAGCGGATAGCCTCGCTCTGCAATGTGACTGAATCTAATTTAACTTTTCGTCAAAGGTTGGTCCGCGGGTCGCGAAATCTTACGAGAAAATTATGCGGACGGATTTTCCAACGACTGTAATCCCGTGTCTCCCTTGATATTTACGAAACATTTGTACGGTGGTTTTATCATCCGCATCACCATCAGCATCATGACCGTGCTCGGAAAGCCGGAGTGAGCTTCTTCTTCTTCTTCTTACTTCACCCGTTTCAAAAGTTAAAACCCCCTTATTTTTCCCCTCCTTTTCGTTCTCTTTTCTCCAACCTATCTTGTCACGGAATTCTACGGTTTCTAGGGGATCGCCTACATCGCCTTCGCGCAGAATACTCAAAATCGACGAGAATTGAACAGCGATTATTATATTCGACGGGAATCATATTTCGCAGTTTTATTCACGATCAAAATTACGCTTCCGTTTATAATTGGGAATCATTGTATACGTACAGTGATGAAAGACCGGCTCTGGAGGAGCTTTTATTATTTCATTCAATTATTGAATTCAGAGAAATTCTCGAACGAGTATGGATTCCAGGGACTCAACCTTTTTCTCGTAATACCTATTTAGTATAGGCAACACAAAAAGAAGCCTCCAAAGATCACCGCGTTTTGATCAAAACAATTTTCGGGCTATTAGCATTTCGATGAGTAGGCACTGAACCGAATAAAACCATTCATCAATTTACCTATGGGGAATCGAGAATCAAGTTTCACACAATACTAATTGGCAGAAGTTTGATAATTTATATCTTCGTAATTATTGTTCGAAATCGAGGAAAATTTCGTTCTATCTGTGAAAACAGGACGATTTTTTTACCGGCTTTGTTCGAGCTCGTGAAACGTTTGACGATCGTCGTACATACGTATCGCAGATTGAAAATTTATTTCAGTTAGTGGAGAGCTTTTTCAATAGGTGATCAGATCGGTTATGAAATTCAGGGTAGGATATGTATACTGGTAAGATATAAACGTCGTATTTCGTTTCGGACGGGTTTTTGTTGCCTCGCAAAAAGCTGGATGGTCGTAATAAAAGGTTTAACCATCACTTATTCCGTTTCGCCCGGAGTATTCAATATTCGAAGCGATACGTGGTACATAAATATGTTCGGGTTATGTCGAACGGAAAGATACGATTCGCAGATACGTTTTTCCAAAGAACAACCAAGTTCCAGTTATTCTCAGTCAAGCGTTACCGATTCTTCAAATATAAACGCATTCTGTTCAAAATTACACACATATCAATATATTTCTACTCACTCAAAATCGTGCCATTGCCTATGGACCCGCTTCGTATCTTTTTCTCCCTGTATTTCTTCATCTTTCTACGACAAGAAGACACCAGTTCTCGAAAAACACTGTTGATGACCAGCCGAGATAATCGAAGCTCTGTCATCAGTTTGGGATGGTAAAATCAACACAATTACTTAAAGACGGAGGCAAGTACCCAAACCGAAGCAAAGCAACAAATTCTCTTCCCTACTTTTCTGTCTCGGTGTCCTTAGGGGCTCGAGGCGACGAGCGCAAACGTGGGCAGAAGTTGGGTCGTACCTTGGGGACGTTCGTCATCGTTTGTTCCATTTAAGCGAGACTTTATACAAAGAAAATACGGCCGCGTAGAAAAAGTTTTGGAATATTTGCTGAAAAAAGACGAGGACAAAATAGGCGAAAAAAAAAAAAAGAAAGAAAAATACAACAACAGTATACATCGAATTTACGACCCACTGCGAAAGTCCGCGGGGGACCTAAAAGCGTCGTTTAAAAGGGTGGCCCAGGTCTCGGCGTCAATATTCGGCAGACAGCTGCTCAAATATTTGTACCATTTTCAACGCTCCTCTGCAGCACGTGGATCAAGAGGAAATCTTTACTTATAAGGAAATTCGGACGGGGCTCCTCGCCGACGACCTACGTTGCTGAATACGACCCAGCTATATCCTCGCTGAAAACTTCTACGAGGGAAAAAAATCATGGTTTCATATTAACAGTATGTACGTTTAGTGGGAGACGCGTTAAAAGATGTATTAATCAATGCAAAAGGATACTCGGACATTTTTTTCATCAAATTTCCTACCAGTAATTAAGCACAGGAATCCTTTGTGGATGAAAGTGAATTTCCCTCTCTTCAATCATACTCATATTAATGAAGGTACTTTATTAAATATTTCATAACAAAATTTCGTTTTACCCCAATGTCCGCGAGCAAACGAGTAATGAGCTCATCCTCTCGTAAAGGGCTAATTAAAAAATGCCTTTCCCATGTACGTGTCAAAGAGTGACGACATGTTTGACATCGATGGTTTTAATTTCATGTCTTCTACCATTTATCGGACAAATGAATGAAATTTAATGTGAAATAATTTCATAAAATTCGTGTCTCTTTCTAATCATTTCCTCGTTCTGTAATTTTTTTTTCCTTCTACCTGGCGTTACATCGCGACCTACTCGGTTTACGTGCGAAGTGCTCAAAGCGTCTAAAAATAATTTCCACGATATTTTTCCGGGCGAATTTCTTCGCCTCTGCGTGTACCACCGTCTGAATTGTGGAGAATAATACCGTTGACGTTCATTGTTGCCGATAATATCGTGCCGTAGACGTCTATCTCATTATCGAGTCGAACGACTATATACCCCGGCTTCGAAATCTTCTTCGATTTTACACCACCCACGCCGATTCCTTAACGATCCTCACGGGCAACCGCGGACAATGAACGCTGCGCTTCATTTCCCAAGCCAATTATCCAGGCCAGATATTTTCCAGCAATAGACCAGATATTGCGTATACCTATGCGGTGCTATAATAATTGGCCGGTATTTCTCACGAGCATGCAAAATCTACGCGTTACTGCCATGCGCAATTATTATCATGAAAAATATTACGCGATACATATGGCACTGTGATTTTGGTAATAACTGCTGACAGACATTGATGAATGGCGTTAAAGCTCGATGATTTGTCGCACTATATTATGTGCCGTTTTCATTCGCACGTCGTTTTGTATGAATGATGGGTAGACGCCTAGTTTCCTCGATTATATGCGAAGGCATGTTATATTTGAAGTATTATGGGTTGTGGCAATGAATCATACGCCTGGTAATTCGGTGTGAGCTAATCTCATGAACGTTACCTCGAATCTTTCATTCTCTACTCGACGTCACCCCCTATCGCGCAATTTCGCTCGCGTCAATTTATTAGCCGTAACGGTTTGCACCGGGGTGACCAAACAAAGTGAACGACGCCTTGGGGAGCGGAAGCAGACATTATAATCCTGGAGTGGCTTTAAGTGAGCCGGTGCATCTGTCGAGGGTCTGCCACAGAATCCGTGGGGTGGTCGTCGGGATTAATGCATACTCGACTGGATCGGGGTATAGAGCTGATGGGGCTGATTCTGTGGCCTTGTTCGCCGGTTGCATTCGTTGCATCGATTCAATCGTTTGAATTCGCCCATTATCTATCAGGGGAGAAAATAGTTTCGGAAATAATTCTGCCCCTGTAAAGACGGTGGATTCATATCGTTCATATAACTTGAGCAGAAGGTATGAATAATCAGAAGAATTGGAACGACGGAATTCTCTCACGTCTCCGGGATGTGAGAACGTTTAATTCCGTTCGTTACGTTGCGCCATGTGGGTCATATAATTTTTTTTTCCTTCTCTTCAGTGGAATCTTGCCTCGTTCCGCTATGTCGAGTCTCTTCCAATTTCAATCCTGAGAAATCTCATGTCGCCTTATTATTTTTACCGTTTTTCTAACCATCTAAATTCGCGAGGCGGAGGATTCGCAAGAAAAATATTTGGCTAATTTTTCAATCACATGTTTTCCGTGTGCGAAAATGGAATTTCTGTTATTGCAGGTACATATGGCACAACAGATAATCATGTGCCGTACGTTTCTATGAAACTCGCTTTGTTGTGTCCATGTGAATGTAACATATACCCTATCACGTAGCTACGTTACACTGCACGACCCCTTTGAACAACCGCAAGATCTAGACGGCGAGAAATCAAGTTTGCATTATCCACGTCTTCTGTAACAGCCTCGAGGCTCTCTAAGGCACCTTCCATCTACAGGAGAGCTTCTAACCTCGACCCTCCTAGAAACACCCCGAGGGAGATACCGAACCAGACACCTATTCCCAATTTCCGTACCGTAGGCATCTACAATGTACATATACACGTATCTACCTGGGAACGTACATAATACACATAGGAGCAAGTATACGCGTAGATACATACACACAGGACTACACGGCTACAGGATCGCTACATGAATATGTAACAAACACACGAACCTACGTACATACGTCAATGCGCATTTCGCGAGGACAATACGGCAGAGCTTTACCCAACCACATATGTGTATTCCAACCCTAGAGCACATGTATTCGTATTTAATAACTGGGGAAATTGTGCTCGCGAGGCGAGTCGGAGCAATTGCAAATCGAGGTTGTGTAGCGTGATGGTAGAGCTTAGGTCTTATATATGGAATTGAGAAACCGTATTATAGTCCGGAAGGTTTTGTTTGAATATAAAAAAGGAGAATTGACCTGGAAAGAAGAAAAAAATTGACATGGACTTTCTTTTTCTCCTTCTTTTCTTTTTTTTCATACGAACTTACTCATGAAGGTCTCCGCTCTCTAAGGATAACCTGAGATATTGACCCCTTTCTATTAACTCCGAGAGACCAGGGTGGAAACGACCAGCTACTTCCATAACTCGTAAACGGCTATTTTTGCTCGTGTTCTTTTTTCTTCTTTCGTTTTTCTATTTCTTCGTTCGTTTAGTCATGGCTCGGTGGTCGCGTGCAAAAGGGCAATGTATAGATTGCGAAGAAACGCGAAAGGGTCGTTGAAGATATTTGGCCTCTAGACTCGGTTGTTACTTTGAAAGAATAAGCCGAGTATCCTTCGTAGGGACTAATGGTCTAGCACGTAGCTCAAAGGACGCTAATCAGTCGTTTTTATCCCGAACAAATCATGGCGATAATCAGCTCGGTCCAACGCTCCTGTAATTGATATGAATAGTAGATATCCGTCCGTTAATGGATCGAATCGGCAAACCACCCGCAGGGATTAAGCCTCAGGTTTTAGCATGGAGAACCGAAGTACTTTGCCGAAATCGTGCCGATTTATGGGGTCCGGTTAATTTGCCAGTGTTTAAGCCGGCGCGGCCGAGGCACCGCCCTGTTATTTAACAATAAATATTCATGCCCGATGCAAATACACCCCTGTTTATGACTCTAATCCCATGTGAAATCCGAAACCATAATATCTGAAATTAAATTATCACCCTCGCCTCCGGTAGCCAGACAACTAGGCACAGAGACTCCCGTAACTATAATTAATTCCATGCCGTTTCCATATGCTGTTTACTGCTCCTCATAGGGAGCCATTTAGAATTACCATAGACACGTGCGCGCAGGGTATGCTGTTGATGTTTCGTCTAGCACAGGGAAATCGTCTTTTTATTTTATTTCATGGATTTGATTTCTGCCGGTGAATAATTCAAAGGACATTTTACGCATTCGCAGACTTGGGCCTCCTATTCGAAGACACTAATTTTTCCCTTACCATAATGTCATGGTATCGATACCTTTTACTCGCTTCAAAATATCACAATGGTTGTTTTTGGCCACCCACGATTCGCTCGATTTAAGAAACGACTAACTTTCGCACGGGCGATTAAGTATTTGGGATCTGGAGCCGATATCTCGCGGACACTTTACATTGGGCGAAAAAAGTAGCTGAGGTTTCATTCTTTTGTAGACCAAAATTAATACGTTCACAGTCTTCAGTCTCACGAGAAAGCAGGACCCAAGTTTTCTCCCGTTGTCTCTGTCCATCCGTTGAATAACTTTCGTATGAATCGATCGATTTTAATGACATTTCGGAGTCGAATGTCTTGAGTAGTTTGTCAATCTAATATTGAATTGGGGCGAAACCAGTCGTGGAGTTCATATCGTTTGAAGTATTGCATAAAACCGCAGCTTTCCATCTGGATAAAAAATAAGAAAGCCGTATTTCTGTAGATTTTTTTACACAATCCTCATTAGTCACGAATACAACATGGAATTGAGTCAATAATGAGATTTCCCGTTCAGCCTATACAATAAATATTGATCAAGCAAAGTATCCCAATTAAACTCGAAGGACTTCTTTCTACGTGTAAAGTCAGATCGATTTCATTGAAACGGTTGAAATATTTTCCAATTCACGCTCCTCCAAACGTCTCGGTCATCGTCACCCTGGCTTCTACGTTGGCAATGGCCCATAGTTCGGGAAAGTTTCTTCGAGTCATAAATTCAAGTTACCTTATTACATTTTCAAGGGTCTCTCGAGTCTCGATGCTTTTGACGGTTCTCGCCTCTAACAAGCGCGCAGACTCAAAGAAGATCCGCCGAAGGACGATGGTGAAATTGAAACCTGGGGTGATTGCTTGAGCTGGTTTTCTCCGGGAAACCAAATTTAACTCACCTACGTTGGTTGGCGTACCTATTCCTGTCTCCCCCATAGATATACGTAATTATCTACAATGCGGTATCTGAAGTATGCATACGCGTATAGGGATAGTAAAAAGTAAGGGTAATATTTGCCCGCGAGGTAAGGATTGAGATCGAAGAAAAATAATGCTGCGAATGCAGGATTGAATCGATTGCTCCTGAATCATGGACCAGGCTTTGCTTTTTTTGCCCCATAGCCGTGGCAGATGCGACCCGGGTCACATTTATCATCCAGAATGCAAGGCTGCATTTGGTTAAAGCTGCTCTGTTGGAATGTGATAAAAGTAATCACAGAATACTAGAATTGAAAGAAAAAAGATGATCGGATGAAAGAGTTTAAAGTCTAATTCCGAAAAAGCGCAAACTGGATAACTCATTAACATCTAAGTATGCATAACGAAAATTCAAAGTTAAACAATTTTCTGACAGAATTAAATCGCAGGCATTCCGTCTTTCGTGAGTAAAATTTACTCGAGTGATCTCAGATATCGCGAAGACACTTTATATTCATGATTGTCATTAGCTCTCTTCAGGTTCGGCCCTGCTCATTTTAACTCCAAAGTGAATCCTGGAACTGTCAATTTTCAATCTTGTTGCCATCGGAATTGTGACAGCGTATATTTCATCTGGTGATTAAATTACTTTCACATTTTAACGAGTCTCGTTATTCCTGATCGTAAGTTTGTAAGGGAGTGACTATGCATTTATAATTTACTTCTGTATCCAAATGATTTCAAAATAATGACGAGCAAATAAAAGTGATGGGTTAATAACTCTTAATTAGGAACAATTCGATGTATTCTATATCCGCTTTTCATCATCAGCAATATGGTTTATCAATCGGATTTTATCTTCGCTGAGTGAAAAACCAGAAATTCAGAGAAAGAGCGACCCTTAATTCCGTAGGGCTTACTTTCGGCAGTTTCGTTTATCCACGGCAACAGGTGACGTCAGTAATCTTGTAGCATTGCTTGTCTCGCCGAG
Organism: Rhogogaster chlorosoma; assembly: GCA_944452935.1. Classification (NCBI taxonomy): domain Eukaryota; kingdom Metazoa; phylum Arthropoda; class Insecta; order Hymenoptera; family Tenthredinidae; genus Rhogogaster; species Rhogogaster chlorosoma. Next base: position 30,911,225 of record OX101797.1, read on the forward strand.
GCAAGCGATAGGGTCGATGAAATACGGCATGTCCTTATCAAGAGCTGCAAAAAACATTAAAAAAAAATATATATATAGTCATCTTCGTTGTTCTCATCAACCAGGATTCATAATTAGGAAGAATGACATTACTTAGACTTAGCACAATGTAGCTACGCTGGGCTTAAATTAATTAAACATAGTTGACGGGAAGTCAATTAATTAATGACTGGATTTACCGGGTGTAATAAGTCGGGTGATGATTCCACTAAACGCGTTAATTAAACTAATTGCGAATACTATTATGAATATTATTTCTATTTACACGAAAATTGATTTATTCTTGGTCAGGATAAAGTCTGTAGATTAAAAATTCGTTTCGTATCATCGTCAACACCGGGTAGATAATTAAATTTTCAATTTACAATCAATATCAAATGCGCGATTGTCAACGTTCCAATTCCCACCAGCAACTTCGAACAATTCACCCAGTATTCATATACCTATACGTCTATAAAATATCGAGCAGCATTGTTTCGATTGAACGCGAAACGCGACTATGAGGCGAAAAAACTCCCCTCCTGAGAAACTTTATCGAGCAATTTGTAACTGTGTACGGTGTTAGAAGCAATTACGACCAATTGAGTTCGCCGAGCCGGGCCCAAAAGGGTTGGTTCCATTCTCTGCTCGCGGGTTGTTTGAGCTGGGTACAGACCTCTAGGAGGGAGGGACGAGGGGTGAGACGAAAGTTGGGCAACGAGGGTGGCTAAGTTTCTGTTCACAGGTAGGTAAGCAGGTGTGCCTGTTTATTACATCCACCCACATCACATAGCTGGCGAATCGGTTAACCAAGGAGAGTAATAAATAAAGTACCAATTGTGTCTAAAGACACGGCGATCTCGATGATTTAGAAAATGGAAAAAACCACCCCTTTTCAATCAAACTGACGCCGATACGTTTCGTAATAATAGAACATGACGCCAGCTCTTTTTGTGATAACCGCAAATAAAGGGAATGGAGAGGATCTTGGGGTGGCTAGCTCTGTAGCCGTTCCTTCCTATAAGGGATTGCAACGTCACGACGGATATTGAACGTCATTTTCGCCATGATTGTCATTATTATCATTTATATTACTATCGTCATTGAAATATGTAGAATAGGAGATGCAGTAATTTCTTATAAATCTCATGGAACTAAAAGTGCGTATCAATTCTGGGACATTTTTAGGATCAGGTATAACTCGAAAGGTATTATTGCGTTTTAAGGGTTTGCTCCTTAGGGATATCGTCCGAGACTCAAAAAAATCATATTTTATTGTCTTGTTCTATTCTAACTGAAGTTAGCAAAGATAATATGAAAATAATATAAATTTTTGTGAAATTCTTACCAAGTGTACTTGAAAGCCGACAGCAAGGCAGAGGCGAAAAGATTCATCGCGATAGAGGTACCCATCCTTCCCAAGGATTTGTACGTTCGCGTTGGCTGGCAATATTTTCCTCTGACCCGGGTAGTCGGAGAAGTACCAGGACGATCTGACGACGCCTTATCCTCATTTCCTGCGCGGAAGCGAGCAGACTTACTGGAAAATCTTCTTTGTTAGATTACGACCGGGAGAAGAACGAACGAATACAGAGTTACTTTCCCTCTTTCAATCTCCTCCGCGTAGCTCACCCCTTTCTTAAACCATTTCTAGGTGGCCGAAAATAAGGGTAATAAAAATCACTACAGTGCACCGTAAGTTGAAAACATTTTTCGGTTATAAGATGAAATTTAGTCGCGTGCAGCAGCGAATGCACTTTCCTCATAGATTCGCACACGATACGCTCGACGAACTTCTCGTTTTCAAGCTTCATTCAACGTCAAGTCATACCCCATGAGATACAGCGATAGTGGTGATAAATTCCCAAATACAAAAGCATCAGCATTCAGGATTTTTCAACTAGGTAGATCCTTATCCTCGTCATTGATCACAATTGATTATCCAATTCGCGGATATGTGTGCTGGTCCTTGGTACAGATTCCCGAGGCATTACCACCGTGCAACTCAACTTGCGAAACACAAGTTACACGTGTACTTGGTGAATAGAACCACGAAGCAATGTATAGCTGAAAGGGGATCGGAGCGAACATGAGCTTGCCTATAATGAAGGTTTGCATGTCGGAGTGCAAGACGAGTTGGAAAGCTTCGACCCCTATTATTTTTTCATTAGGACTCTGACACCGTTCGCCAACGTTATCTCAATGTAGCACACTTTTATTAACTCGTACCCTACTGCTCTGCTATAGCTGAAGCTACATCGCTCTATACAGATGTTTTAGCCTCTGTTAAAAATTTTTACACGTTGCCTTTTAATCCCCGACACTCGGTGTCTGCCTTATTATTCAAAGGCACGTAAAAATGATTCGAACAAAACCGAAGATCGTTAGAGCTTTCCACACCCTGCACTTCAGGGATATCAAACGAGTCGTAGTTTTATTCGGCATATCCCTGTATGCGTACGTACGTATCCACGTATTTGTGTTCGATTTTTTCAATCGTTCGTCGAATATTTTGCGGGTAGGATTTTCGCTCGGAAAGCTTTTAACCGAAAATTAAACCCCAGTGCCGGGATAACAACAAAGAGAGATTTTTTATTATAGATTAGATGCGGTATATCGTGGCATAGCTCACGCTGGGCAGAGAGCTTGAATAAGCGATGCACGAGCTCGGAGAAGAGAATTCATGACAGCTCTAAAAAGCAACGAGAAATTTAAATTCGAACGTAATGGAAAAGAGTGAGAGAGACGAGTGAAAAGTGATAATTCCAATTATTCAAAATCGCGGGAAAAAGAGGAAAGAGAAGAAGAAGGGAGGGAACCGAAGTGTCAAAGAAGCTTTCGTTCGAAACAACGCCCGCTAATTGCACCAACGAGTTACCCTCGTTTAGCCTTGGGCATAACTAAAACGTTTCCGCAAAGGAAAGAATCAAGTGCTTCTTTCGGTCCGTGAAGGAGCAATTTCACGTATAAAAGGGTTGCTCGGAAACGAATCGGTATTTCGAAAAGCTTCAGGGTCCAACTAGCCTATACTTATAAGCAACACCGCAAAGTATGGCGCTCGAAATAATACGAGACAATATAAATATAGTTTGGTATGAAAATTCCAATTTTCCAATTATTTTTATGAATATTGATTACGGTTTAGCGTTACGTATAGGTAGGTATAACAGGCGATCAAAGATGCAGAAGTGCGGCGGTGGATTTCGTTGGCAAATATATTTTTTGTCCGATTATTTCAGTTTCAAAGACAAAAGATCTGACGAGGATGCTTTGTGATATTCCCGTGTCTTTGATCTATTTTACGAGGCATTTTCATCACCGATTTCAGTATATTGTATCCTATATAAACCGGGCTTTTGATATAAAGTAGCTGGAAGATTCCGTCGCGTTGCAGTAAGGGAATTGGCAAAAAAAAAAAATAAAGAATCGTGAATAGGTTACCGTATTTCTTGGCGTTGGAAATTGGAACTTGGAAATTTGGAAATATCGAATGAGGGATGTATTGACAGAGCTGGGGAAGTGAGGGGCGAAATGCCCCCGTTCAACACTCGGCATACATCAGGCTATCATTTTTCGGTAAAAATTCAGAGATCCATTGATCCAAACCTTTATTTGAAGTGATTTGAAGCGTTAATTTTTCATGCTGCCCTAAATTTCGCCCGCCCCACCCCTATATGTCTTTCATCTAAGCGAGGCAGGACGTAATCGATAATGGCAGAACACGGCCCATCGGGAACCGGAACAAATCCGATCCTTTGACGAAAGGGTAAAGCGAAATCGAGTCGAATTCAGGCTATCTAGGAATGAAAGTGATTCATTTGAAAATTGGTCAGGATAATAGTCAACGAATAACGTTTCATATTTGAAGAGATAATTTTTTGAAGCTGAGTGATGATATCCGGTGCAGATCTTTCTCTTTCGGATAGTTCTTTTTTTCGCCCCTTTGAGTAACCTTTCCATTTTGTTACTTTTATTCTTCTACTTCTTCCCCGTTCATTTCGGCGACTATGTGTCAGCTACTGCAAAGGTGTATACGTGACTCGAATACAACGTCAGTCATTACTCTCATGGGAGATACGTTAGTTTGATTTGTTAGTTTTGGAAGATATAGTGCGCCAATATACTAAACTCCTACTTCTATCTGTCTCCCACAAACTTCACCCGTTCTTTTAGACTGATTGTACAAATACCGGAAAATCGTGCCACGCCTTAGTTTGTTCATTCCGCTTAATTCCATCTGCATAATCTCTAATTATTCGTTTTCACAGAAATGTTTCTCGCGAAGGTGAATTTCACATTTACGAGGTGGACGAAACTCGGCGGGATTTTTATCGAGAGCCTTGTCAACGGCGGAAAGACCGTAGCAAATCTCAGTAGAAATCGAATTCCCTACCAAAAAAGAAGTATCATCCTATAATATGGTACGTTTATTTTTTAACAATCGCTCGCCGTTGATTATTCAACTGTAGAAATTTCCCTCGGTACTCAACGGAAGGACTTTAGCACACAAAAAGGACGCAAGATGTGTTTGCAAAGACGCGATTATCGCGAGTTAAATTGCTTCCATGGCAATGCTCGCAGCCATGGTCTATAGAACTAGCGTTATTCAACTAAGAGTAGATTGTCATAATATTAATCTTACGCCGAAAGCTTCCACAGAGAGGCATGAATTTATTCCACTGTGACTTCCGTTACGCAGACATTGACTCGAATTTATTTGTTCTCCATGAAAGTAAACATGGACGGATGTGCAGTTGGGTTTTTGTACAAATACTTGAATAGCGTGGAAAAGTAAGTATGCCTTGGGAGATTGCGATTGGGGTAAGCGTCGTCAGTTTCCCTAGAAGTCGTTTCCGGTGGGATGGCGAAGACTCATCTAGGATTCCCGAGGCTTGAGTGCGGACCTAGTAGATACGTCGGTCGCCAGCGGTCACCCCGGAGTTCTCGAATTAGTCGAAAGGTGGGTAAACAAAGTTTTAGAGTCTCGTCAACGCGCAACAGAGACGTTACGAGCAAAGGGATGAGGGCCGCTTCCTTAACGAGGGTACGCCGTTACGCGGACTAGGAGAAGCTTTGCCTTACGACGACGCTAAGTCGCCCGATAACTGGAAAGCCGTGACTCCAGTTCGTGCTCGGTTCTCAACCGTAAAATTCACCCTCTCAAGATGATCTCAGGGGTAGGTATATGCCATGATGGGTGCAGATACACCCACGCCGAGATATTACTCTTCAAGATCGAAGGATATTTCAAATTTCCGAGATCCAATATGTCAAGCTAGAAAAATTGATTGATATCTATAACCAGGTAGTACCTATACGCGTCTGCAGAAAGTGCATATTGACAAGCGATGCAATAGGAGCGAACGTACCATTATCCCTATGCTAACGGATTTTCCTGGAATTTCAATTATTCGAGTTTACAGTATCAGCGCGTGCTTCCTCGGTTGACTGAGAATTTCTACCAGAATCGTGCTCTTCCAGGTATGTAGTATCTACTATCCACCAAAAACCCACGATATCGGAAGGACTTTATTGTGGCTAGGCAATCTCACAACGATATCGTGCTTGGCAGCAATAATCGCTTTGAGAACACAAATTCATTTTCCCTATACATTTATTTCAATAGTATTGATCGATTGATATCGAGTGTTCAATTCTTAGTATGAAACGAAGACTTCTTTTAGAAAACTCTATCAGAGTCGAGCAAAGCATGTTCAATAATTAGTAATAATTATTTTCTATAGATATTTGATTATTGAAACATAGACCGGAATTCATCGTGTTGGATCTCGCTCGCGGCCCTGGTGAATGTGTGGCAATGATCATCACATGATGACATGCAGGTACTGTACGTTTTTCATGTGTATGTAATAGGGAGGCTGAAAAAAGTAGTTAAGCTCGTTTACATAGTTATGAAGACACATATACCTTCTGAATGGGCAAGACTTCCTTGCGGGGGGGCTTTTCTGATATGTTGTAAACTTTAACGCGGTCGTTTGTAATGGGATTCCTCCGAGCAGACGCCGGAGTATAATATCCCGGGGTACGTCGTTGAACTGAACGCGAAAGTGTAAGTGTATGTATAACACCGGGGACAGAAATATCCTTGTGGAAATTTCCAACCGACCCTTCGTTGGTTCCGCTCAATTTTCCGGACCGAGACATCACCGTCTTATACTTACTTAGTTTTGGGGAACCTCCCATTTCCTCTTCCGCATCAGACGAGCAAAAGTACCTAACGTTGGCGTCGATCTAGCCCCTGGAATCGCGACCCTGCGAGGCATCGCCGTCGACTGTAGAAACATAGCACGGAAATTTCTACCGTGTTCCCATTCCTCTTTCGACTCCGGACTCCCGGAGGAATCATTCCGCCAGACCCCTGGACTACCTTAAAACTCTTACCGGCCCTTAAACATCTAGGGTCAAACGTTTATCGTGTAAATAGCTCCGCTGTATCGGACAACGGAGATTCCATCTCACCCGCGGAACCATCTTCCATCCTCTTCTCCTCGTTTTATCACTCTTAAATCTTTCCTCGTTTATAGTAGAGAATGTGTAAGTTTCACAGACTCGTGTCAAACATTAAATTATTCCTCAGTTGGGAGCCAAAGTTGATGAAGCTGGAAGGTGGTGACAGAAGCCACGACGGTAGTGGTTGCGGTATGGTGGATGTCGAGATGGTGTCTTTGTGCGTAGTTAAGTACATATAGAATAGAACGACGGATTTCGAGGGGTCGCAAAGTGCCTTAGTAAAATAATCATTATTCTAGATAAACACTTGAACCTACTTGGATTACGGTTGATGTAACGAAAGTAAGCCCTCCTGCAGAAGCAGGGGATCGAATGAGTCTAAGAACTCAACGGACGATTAACAAAGTAAATTGACAAATACTGATCTCCTGATTGTTAGTCAATTTAAAGTATATATTCATCTTTCACCTATGGAGGACTACGCAATTCAATTAGGGATCATTGGAGAAATTACACCGTTTTAAATCGTCTCATATGCGTTTCTGTTCCCCAATATCGTCGGGAGTATGTTTTTTCAATTGAATACTATTGTCACCTACCTTTGGTAAGCTTTACATTTCGCGCGGTGAATAGGAGCAAAGAAGAATGGATCTTTGGTAATATACCGAGGAAAATGGCAGTGAAATAATAGATTATGCTATTCGACGTCGCGTCGCGTCCCGACGCTGGGAAGGTGAACGGAGAGAGGAAAAGACCCTAAGAGCCAAGAGGGCTGAGAGGGCGACTTATGTAACTGCGATTTGGAAAGGGAAAGAGAAAGATGCACGAGCCTTTCCAGAGGAATAATTCTCGTCTCTCCCTTGCGCTTAGTTTGCTGCAACTTTCGTTAGCTTTCATTAGTGACAAGGAAACTAGGGCGGTGAAAATATATAGGCTTTTTAGCCATCAGTGTTTAATAAACTTGTCGACAAGCCACGAATATAGAACATAGAGCGCACGTGGACTGGCTAAACGGGAGTTAAAACGAGTTTCATTCTTTCAAATTTATGCTCAATACGTTGCTCTCGTATTTCACCTTCTGAGAATTTCCATGACACGGAATTTCATTCAGTTACAATTATTGTTCAACGGTTAATATACGTGCGCACTTAACGAGTCAAAATTCCAACACTTCCAACAAATTTGATTACCTTATTTATCTGTAATCTTCAAGCGCCCTATTCCACTGCCAGAATCACTTGGGTGATATGCAATCCATCCGAAAGCTTTGACATTATGGAATGATTTTGGTGATCCTTTCGTAGCTTTGGAAGATTTCTACCAATGACACAATCCGATGCCATGGATACATTCTCCCTGTATGAGCTGTTGATGAAATTTGAGTGAGAGCACTCAATCACTTAGAGGTAATCCAATGTGAATCCATCCAGAGTCTGACGCAGTTGAGGTCTCTAGATTTCGGCGAATTTTTTTTCTGTGCGGCATCTATACCTATACGAAAGTATAAGTCCTTGGAAGATTTGGAAACCCATAGGAATAGCTTTATATAGGAGCTGCAGCGCTCTCAAATTCCCAACTACTGCGATACCCAAGTCCCAGGATTTTGTTTCCCTGTCATTACCCGAAGTATCCGCATGAAATCTTGCAATCTGTTTCCAAGGTTCATCGTAATACGAAAACATAGTATGTAATCATGAATTTCCGCCAGGACGGAAACAGAATTCACCATAAAACACGAGATCTGACTAATTCGCTTACATCCTGTAAGTAGGTATACGAACACAAGCAATTAATTGAGTTGTCGTGGTTGAGGAATAATTAGTCATCGCTGTAAAGCGCTGAGTGGGTACATAGGTAGGTACTTCGTAGTTTTTCTCTTAGCCCTTTTTTCCCTGATCTCCTTTTTTTCAACCAACTCCTTTTCATCTCAGGCAGACAGGTGGACAGGCGGACAGCCGGGCAGGGTAGGTGGTGCGGGACTCTTGCCGACGTCAGCTTAGAGCAGGGACTTTGCCTCGAGTTGCTCGGGACAGCCCTTAATTACGGAAAAGCCACAGATGCACGCTCTACCGCGGACTCTCTCTCTCTCTCTCTCTTTCTCTCTCTCCACTTCTGCTATATCTATACAACTGCGCAGTGCGCTGTCCCTCGGGGTCATAGAGAGAAAGAGAAAGAGAAAGCGAAAGATAAGGATGAAAAGAGGAGAGGAGAGTCTAGGGCTTGAGAACTGCGGTGAAAAGTTTCGTTAATTTACTGCTATTTTGTAGGACAGGTGCACAGGCCCAGGTCTGCTTCTTGAAATTGAAATTTTTGTCAATATTTTTCCTCCATAAAAATGCCCCGGTTTCATATGCTATCTCTGTGCCTGCGTCTCTGACGCATAGTCTGTAATATCATTGGCAGGACTTCGGCAGGATCAATCGTCTCACCCTAAAGGCTCGAGCCTCTATGCTCTCCTAATCTTGAAATCTTGAAATCTTGAGATCTCAAGAAGGCACCTGCCGAACCGCTCGGTCCTCAAAGCTAGTACGGGGATTAGGGCATCCATTAACCTGTTTATCTTGCGTGACACGCTTTATTTAAGGGCACGCAATATGTTGCTGTTTACGAGTCAAAGCTCCTCTCCGAGGAGGACGCGGATCCGTATAGACTTCCTGTAGCCTATAGCTTCTAGAATACAACGAAGGAACCTCCGGGGACTCATACGGCGGAACCCACCACCGCGACGGTATACTGCCTCATTCACTGTATTGAATAATTTAACGCTGCTTTTGTCCCCCAATTCTCCACCTCTCTTGGTCCTTGGTCCGTCTCTCACTTCAAACTCCCTATTCTACTTTACAACTGTTAGGGCGATGTTTTGCTGCACGTTAGAGACCGAGAGGGACGCAGGGCCGGTGTCGATGGTGAATTAATCCTTGCCTAGGGCACCGTTGGAACTTTCCAAAAGCGTAATGTAGGGTACTGTTGTATATTCTATCGGTACAGGCTGTGAAACCGGTGATAGAATTTGTTGAAATTGTCGAAAGAACAAGATCGGGGTTATAGGCACCCACCCCCTACGAGATTGTCACGAAGGCGCGATAATCTCTCCCAAGAAAGTCATCCCATCGTCAGTATATTGTACGTGATTATAGGAATCGCTGAGTTTGATGTTCTCCGTAAATCGAACTGACGATTCACACGTTCAAATTTCTCCTAGTCCCATTGCTCCCTGATAACGATGACACGTTCACTTTCAACGACTTGAGAAGAAATATCCGAATCATCAGCAGAAGTGGAGTACAAGAAGAAGGCTTCGAAGCTACTATTGAAGGTTGAGCTCCGAAAATTTCGTGACTTTTATTAACGGGGGAACGTAGTATCGCGTTCGAAAAATTCTAGAAGTGATCGGGAATGCAGCTGCTCAAGAAAGGCGAGGATATGTTAACCCGGTGAAATTTGGCGGATCTCATACGCCCGATACATCATGTAGTCAGAAGCAGCTTGTGGCCTTTTTCGGAATTTAATCTGGCTGTTATTTACGCGGCGTCTATTTCTCTGGTGGCTAATTTGGTTCAAGATGAGATGAAATGCCGGCAATTTACGAGTGTAGAGATAACCGAGCGATGACCTTTTTTTATAGTGATAACGAATGAGCTGAACCCTGGCAGAGATAACCTTATGCAAAGTTGGTTAAGGAAATTTTGGATGTTATTAATTTCCTACCAAGTTATCTCCGATATTCTGAATTCACTTGGAATCCAAGATGATCGTCACTCACAGAGGAGATAACGCTTAATCGGTTGGCTTCTTGCTGGAGACGTTCATCGATCGCTATTAAAGCAGTCTGACTGTTGGTAGCCGGGAAGGAGGCGCAAGGTGATACTTTATCGTGGGAGAGGACAAAAGATGACTGACGCCTGGCGAACATTTACTAGCATGTAGCAGCGTCGTTATACGCGTGGAGGGAAGAGCTTCCTCCCTGCAGAGCATACAGGCGACAAAGCCAGAAAAGGAAGTACATAGAGAGATAGCCAGAAGGGAAGGTTAGGGAGAAAAAGAGAAAGAGAATGATGGCGCCGAGTAGCAGGCTGCGACAGCATCCGCACCCAATAAAACCTCGCAAAACATTGATCTGTCGGCAGTTTATAACCCGCAGACCTTGAAAAACTTTCTGACTTCAAATACCCCTCGAGAAAACGAGCACAGAGACATATAGAGGGTAAAATAGAGGAAGAGAAAGAAAGGTGCGAGTGATTACTGGCAAAATCTCTCCCTCTCTCTCGTTCTCTCTCGTAGAAAACTTCCGTTTGTTTGTCTTCTCGGATTGCTTGGGTTTTCCCTAGCTGTATAGTAACGATACCTGCATCGACTGACCATTCTATACAGGGATGTAGGTACGTGTGCACGGGGAGGTCAAGGACATTGAAATTGTCGAAAATATCCTCTCTCGACAAAACAGAGCAAGGGGAATACGGAATACCGACCTCCGTTTCAACGAGAAACGTTTCCATTGAATTGAAATTGGAGTTTTCCCGGACCGCAGATCCCAGGACTAAATCAACAGATCTTCTCTACCTTCGGTCTCCTAATTCTATATCCAGTCTCGGGCCATCCAACTTTCTATTTCCCGACTACGCTGTGGATTCCACCTTCCCTAGCGCGCCTATACTTTCGCGTTCAGATCGAATCTCGACCAGGCTTCATCGCGGTGAGTACAACTCTTTGATCCTACTGCAGAGTCCACGAGGCGCAAGACCTTATACTGACATACGGTGGTCGGTCTCGGGCGAACGAACGACTTTACCCGGGCGTGCTTTATCCCGGGGGGTGAAGAGGACGGACCTCTCTGCTTTCAAAGAGGATATTTTAATAAAGAAATATGGAGAAACGGAAAGAGGAAAAAAATGAATAAATAAAAATAGAATCCTTTTCCCGAGACCGCGTCGTATGAACTTACGATTAGACAAAGATATACCACTGGCGAGGACGGCGAGGTAATCGCTTTTCAATAGTACCACACCTGCTGCTAGGCTATCCTTCAAATTTCGGCCGAAACTGTAGGAACATTAAAACTCGGGTCAAGATGAAATACATATCTTAACGACCGGCATTTATGAAGAATTGGCTTGCCCGAGAAAGGTGGCTCGTTTTTTTCGCCTAAGTTTACTAGTATTTCAAAGTATCAAGATTCGCGGTAGCAAATCGACGCCAACTACCCTTCGGCCGGTCAGCGCCAGCTGATAATTCGTTTTTATATTTGGAATATGTTTTGGCGGGTTATCTTTCTCTTCTTCAAAAAATTATCGAACAACTTCGAGACTTGGTTAATGAAAATTGATCGCTGCAGTAGATTCCGCGGTATTTAAAAGTTTCCTGATCGTCTGATTAGATGTTTGTCTTCCGACTGATTAGAGCCGCGGGAAGATGAATGTAGGTACTATTTCCTGAATAACTGAACAAAAATAAAAAATAAAACACCATCGCCACTCCAGCCCTGGTATTATTTTCGTACATATTTCATCCGTCCGAAGATCCGCCATACAGTTATCCATAAGATTCCACCCTTGTCAGTCGCAAAAAGTTCGATGGACATATAGGGACAGGAGCGTCAGACCTAAATCAATTACACCTGATATTGACACATCGCTCAGCTGCCGCAGCATCTGATATTATATTGGTACTCATTGTCAGCTTTTGCTATAGCCTTTTTATGTTCCGGTTCAAAGCAAGACACGCGCACGTGACAGGAAACTTGATAGTCTCTCATCTCTCTTTCTCTTCTCTTCTCTTCTTCTTTTCTTCGGGGTTTATCCTATCCCCCGTTCCCTGTACTTTTTCCCCATTCCTCGACACGCACCTGTTGTATTTCTTTGTAACGAGAAGAGTACCGGTGAAACGTAAAAAATTAGTGTAGGTATAAAAGGTCGATTTACATTCTGACAAAAAGAAATCTGTGGTTAATCGCAATTACGCAAATCAAGCGGAATGGTTACGTACGCTCAATGGTTATCATTATAATGGTTAAAACGGAGAATAGCGGTTTCAAGTATAGAATAAACAAATAGCTCTGTTCCGCATCGGATAATCGTACACATGTAACTCCAAATGAATTGCCATTAATTAGTTGAAGGCTCAATTAACTATAGGTTGACAATACCCACTCTCATCGTTGGTTGGTATAGCGTATAGGATCTATCAAATCCGCACACAGAACACTGTATTTGGTATTATTTTAGTTTCACTATCCGGTTAATACAAACAGCCGATTTAACCGCGCCCTGCACAGAGCTAAAGCACCTTGATGCCTCTCATTATCAGATGTCTCGTTTCGTCTGCAGATCCAATTAGCATAAACGCTTTGATACAATCTCGAAAATTCCTCGGGGAGCTGTAAACTGTGAACACCGAGAGGGAGTAGATCCAATATTTTCTTTCGCGAGATGAACTTACTTTCGCAAAGTAATTAACTTTAACGTATACTTTTAAGCATCACAGTTTTCTTGGTGGTATAGCTCTGTTTGTAGATGATAATAATCCCAGATACGGACTACGGAGTTCGTTCAAATCTCTTTTTCATATGCCGATTATTACAATTATAACATGTTTTCGCCGAATTATAGGTATTCTGTGCAAAATCAAAAGATCTGTCAAAGTATAGAATGAGAAAGTGGAAAGAGAATTTATTCATTCATTGCCTCGCAGACAGCATTTGTCAATCGTCAACAGAGCCCATGTCATTACTTCCCATCGGATTTGATGGAGCGAATTATACATTCCCGAAAATCGCGTACGCAGTGATGTTAAACAGAATCGAACGTAAAGCCACCGGATGGATTAGAGTAGAATCGGTGTAATCCAGTCAGTTTTTTACAGAGAGGAAATGGATTTTATTCCCGATTTTTGCAGCAGCCAGATATGATCCGATCAGATGTTACCAATGCCGATGAAATTGTGTAGAAGCGTGTAGTCAAAACAGGAACTAATTCAATCAAACTGTCACAATATACTCTGATTTTGTATTTCCACCAATTCCGCATATATGCTGAAGCATGAACTTCAGATAAAACGTGAATTATTTCCTTGAAACAAGCTTCCGCGATCATGAGTATTCTAGGTTGCTTTGTAATTAGATCGAAGTTTATCTCTTCACCCGATTTCAAAAGCTCACGCAATGTCCAAACGTGAAAGCGAGAAACGAATCTTTCCTCTTTTCCCAATGCTAACGTCACTTTTGATAAATGCGAAAAATTCTGTATAAATTATATCAGACAAAGAGGAGAATCCGAGCCGTAAAGTGCAGCTGGATTTTCCCTGTGCCCGGAAATTAATTCGCTAGAACCAATCACCGTCCATAGTTCATGATTTCATGTTCGATATTCATTTGCAGCCTTGGAGGGTGATTGTGAGTTTCTTCGAGCTGAATCCTTGGTGAAGTTTCGTTAGAAAATCGCTGTTAACTTTTGCCCTACTAATTCCCGCTGGCACAAAAGGCGCAACCTTTTTGCCTCTGCGATTTCTGTTGCAACGTCATGCTGGTAAGCGTGCTCGGATTGGAAGAGGGCGGTAAATACTTCTCTTCGGTCCAACTCTTGGCTTTCGGGACTTTCCCGGCTTCGTACACGGCCGTTTGGCACTCGACCAAATCCTATAGGTACAACTTACTCCCGTCAAAAACTTTCCGTGTTTTACCTCCGTCGTTAGCTGTTCCAAAAGAGTTTACGATTATATACCTACGCCTGCTAGAAATCTAAGGGCGCTGGAGTACAAAGTGCAATCTAGAAATCCACCTAGCGGGATAGATTTGTAGAGGTTTTAGTAAAAAGAAGTAAAAATTGTCGAAACGTCAGCCAAGGAAAAAGGAAAGGTTAAAAATCGGTGGTCTGACTTTAGGTAATCCTGATTCGTTTCTGGGGGTAACGTATGATTTATGCAATTCAGCAAAGCTAAACTTTGAATGATAACTGATATACCCAACACCCGGTACATAATTCTATTTGGCAAAGCTTTGCCAGGTTTCTGGTCACACGGTTTAATTCCAGGATAAATGAACTGCGCTTTTTCTCTACCTACGTTGTATATTGCGAGGTCGTTCTTTTTCGTTCACAAATTCGTATACGTTCACCGCATTTACGTTTTATTTTTTTCTTATACCCAACCGCGAAACTTAACTAACTAACCCTCATTTTTTTCTTTCTCTCTTTATTCTTCCAAAGGAAAATCTTTCGTCTATATATTTCGCCAACTGTAATTTCCTATGCAATCAATTTTCATCGAGCGCGTTTGTTACCCGTTTATATACTCGACTTGAAAAATTCTTCCGACGATTAAAACACTATAAAATCTCATCGGGCCAATCAATTTTTAATACTATAGAATCAGTGCAACGAGAAATAAAATTCATATAGGGTTTGACATGGTACCTGGAACCTTTTGCGCCTACGCTTTTGAACTGCAGGTGCTTGTTGCCGTCTCACTTCTCACTATTCCTACTAGGACCAGCAAGCCTTAGGTTCTTAGGGTTCTTAGGTATTTCCATGGTATATCTTGTTGTAAGCTAGAAGATTGAATAAATTCACAATTATGAACGACTCGTTATTGGTTTTGGACTTGGGATGGCTTGGGATTAATCATGACACCAGAGATTGTGTCAAGAATCAACGAGCGCGAATTTAGTAACGACAGATAATCAAGAGCAGTAAAATATGCGATGAATGAAACCGAATAGAGTTAACAATAATTGTAATCAGACTGGCAAAACGAATTATCGTCTTGATTGGGTATATGATATACATTTCATTATGACAGATTACTAGAGTATTACATTACTAATTTCTATACCATCGGAAGCTCCGAATCGATCGTCGATAGAGTCTATAGCTAAAATACGATATCACTCAGTATGAGATTTAATAAAGGAACAAAAAATAAATCACGAACTACTAGTGTGCATGAAGAAACAAACGTGTCTCGCACAAAAGCCTTGTGATGTGAATTAAAAAATTTCCCAACAAAATAATTGGTGGATTTTTTCGAAACAGACGGATTCCCGGCCTCAGAGAAAAGTATACCTCGGTAATATGCAACGGCCTAAGGTTAGCTGGTCCTACCCGAGGCCAAAATCGAGACAAAAGGCCATTAGAGCGAGAACATTAGCAGTTAGAAGCAAGACGGCAATTGTCTGTCCAAGAGCGTAGGTGCAGAAATTCTGGAGTTCAGTTCTTGATTGTAGAACGATGAAATAGGGAGAATAACACGTGGGCATTGTTTCCAAGTTGATAGCAGACAACGGCAAAGTCATTGATTGGAAATTTTTTCATTCTTTTGTTCGTCGGGATCCTCCGTGATTATCTAGGCGCGGTTACGACGATCCTATCTCTATCCATGTGCGGTTACCGTTTCATGACAAATGCTCGAAGCATTAATTATAATTGGCGACAATTAGCAGACAGTGACAACAACCACATAGCCCTATAACAATATGTCTGGGTCTCACATACATGCGCTTTTGTCTACGCTTATTACCGCGAGAGGTGATTAATTTCAGTGCCGGAACAGACTCATTCTCATTCCTGAAGGTGGTCAGTACAAACTACGAGAAAAAAGAGCTCAGGACAAAAATTGCTTCGCAAAAGGAGAGAAGATAAAATAAAACGAAAAAAGGAAAAACTTTAATCAGTTTTTCTCTCTCCCTGCAAACCCCACTGTCTACTACTGTCCGTATCCCAACCACCGCGGTGTTAAATTCAAACTTTGCATAACCGGATGAATCTGACAATGATGAATGACGTGTGTAAGATACATAATCCAATAGATTGGGTGTTCGCAAAAATGACAGAAAAGAAGAAAAAGGAAAAAAAAATACACATGATCGCTTTGACGTATATTGTTATTGGTAATCCGAAAAAATCGTTCGATATTCGTTAGTCCACGAAGATAACGAACTTCTGTATCAGAAATAAAATTGTTCTCTGAAAAACCATTTGGTTGTCAATCGGCATTCAGCAATAGGCGATATCGGTGGATTCGAAATCTGACATTTCCAGAACAGAAATTGGTGTGTTCAAATTTGCTACCCATACAGTAACTGTCATTTGTGTAGGACGATCCGCTGCCATATTGCCTGGGCAATGTGCCCGACATGTTCTTCCATTTCGGTTGGCACTGATTGAATGACACCATCGCCTATGCTGCCAGTAATCATCGACAGAGTAATCCTGGGCATCCGATAACACGGTGAACAGCTGCATGGTAGATTTCCCCATTCAGCTTGCAGATTTCAGATAGATTTTGATACATTTTGACAGGGTCGTATTGGATGTGGATATCCGGTGGAATTATTGGGTTCGATACGTTTTCGGATGATGGGCTCGCGGCGGTCAAACCCTTAGAAAAAGACGAGGACATCGAGGAGAAGGTCCAAGATGCCTAAAAGGTTCCTTTATAAATTGGCCCACGCGTGAGGCGAGGCCGAGGGTCCTGCTTTTCGAGATGAGGCTTATTATTTTTTTTTCCCCTTCAAAGCTTTTTTAGCCTACGACGCGACGATCGGAGCGTATCGATTTTCCGTCGTCACTGGTCTCCTGTTATTTCACGCCATTTTACGAGCCTCTTTTCCCCCGGGACTGTCGTTATCCTGCGAGTCACGTGACGAGAAGTTCATTCCCCTAAAAAGAAGAGAAAATAAAAATAAAAAAAATAAATAAAAATAAAAAAACGGGAGAAAAATGTAGGGAAAAAAATAGCTGAACGCTGTAAGAATCACGCGATGTTTTCTGTGGCTTTTGAAATGTCCTGCCTGTTGCACATTTCCCACGGATAGTTTTCCCCCAAGTCTTTCAATTTTCGACAAAAAATTTTCTCAAATTTGAATCATTTTCTTATCACACTGAGGATTACGCAGATAGAAACGAAATTGATCTCGAGCTTTCAAGCCTTCGATATACTTTCATGATGTAATCGGATTTCTGCGCTCTTCCCACAGATTCAAACTTGGAAACAGGTTTATCATCGGTTGATACGATCCCCGCATTATACCCTTCCAACTTCCGCTGCTTTACGAATGTAACTAGCATCAGTTTGCAATTAAACTTCTGCTCTTTAGTTTTCTCGATTATTGAGGCGTAAGCAAACGGACGTTATTCGCATGCTGGATTCAGACTGCGTTACACCCACGTCTCATTCGCAGCCGAAAACTTGCGTTATAAAATTTTCAAAAAATCACCTTGTCGTTTACTTATCGAAATACGTCCTTCGGGATTCCAAGCACTCTGAAAATTTGAAACTAAAGTTCTTTCTCCGCAAAAAAGAAAAACATTCTAATACACTGGCATTGCTTCATACGAATTGAAACTTTTTCATGAGAAAAGTCGACCAAAAATTCTCGAGTCTCGAGCTTGCTTTCAGAAACTGTTGAAAGGATTTTTGCCGCAGTGATCAAGCCGGCATCCAGGGCTACGATGTTGGCGTTAGTCTTGGGACTATGCGGATTCCTCATCTTCAAGGCGCAAGTCTCTGTTCCCCGAATAAGGTGTGACGCCGAGGATAAGGATGGGGCGTATGCTATGGCACACACTCAACGAAGGCGAATGCATTATCGAGGTGTTAGTCGCTGGTTACCGAGGATAACAGCCTCACTCTAGTACCAACAAGCCCCTCTGCTTGATTGAATATCGTTTGCCTATTCATCGAGTATCGATAGGCGACATGGAGTCTCGATGGCTCTCAGAGTTCGATTCCTTCTTATCGTCGACTGGCATTCTGGTAAGCCAACAATGCTGGCCGACGGACTTTAGTCGATGAATCTCGAGCTTCTTGGTCTGAGAGTCCTGCGAGTTCTGCGAGTCCTTTGGGTCCTTTGGGTCTCGTGAGTTCTGTGAGGATGCTGGGATTCTGGATGACAACAATCAGCGCAAACCAAACGCGTTCCACCAGGAGTTCCTCCGGTCCTAAAACGACAAGTGTTTCGCAAATGACGGCCCACCGTCCGTCGCATTCGTCTGTCAATAACAATAGACGTCCAACTGCGAAATGGAGTTCTATGAAAATAGTGCAGGTAGAAAAAACGAGGACAGAGCCGCGGCAGCAATATCAAGTCCGGTTCGCTGGTGGCTTGATAAATTTGGCGGGAAAATTCACCACTTCGTTGACCATGGAGAGATTTTCAAAAAGCTATTTAGAAGCGGTTGATTGATGGACGTACCGCAAGCCCACTGACCACGGCAACGTCACCGCGACGACCACGACCCGATCGGTGTTACCAACACTTCTTGCGTTCAACCCCCGTGATTTATCTCCCTGCAACGGAAGTGTCGTCGTGTCACGTGATTTGATCTAGGAAATTCTCTCGCTGTTTGCCACAATAATTTCACGCTTTCATTTATCTTTCACGAAACTTTATACGAGATTATTATTACGCGATCGAGCCCATCGGCTCCGGGGAAAAAAAGCTTTCGAGTATTTTCGCAGCGTATATATTTGTGGAAGGCAAAAGAAGCCCGGGTCCAACATTTTGATTTAATTATACAAACGACCCCGAGCATTGAAATATGGGCTGAATTAAACCCACGGGCGATGTACCCTGTCACACCACTCCCCGGCATAGAGGAACAATTTTTGGTCATTTACGTTCAAGGTATACATCACGTAGGTATGTTTAAATAGCGTAGCGTTCTTTCGCGCAAAACCTTCATCATTCGCATCTTTCGGTCTCTCGCTGTATAGCTCTAATGTATTTGATGGGGCAGTGGCATATATGTATTGAAAATTTCATCAGCCGAAAAGGGTTCGATTTGACGAGCGAAGGTAAATATACACATTTTTGTTTCTCATCGTGCTTTTGGGGCCGGAGAATTTTCCCAAAGCGTTAAAAAATTGATGAAACAATGAAAACGCTCGAGTCATGCTCGGAAATTGAAATAGTCACAGGTGACTTGTGTTTCCCGGTGGCATTAGACCCATCAATAATTCCTGCCTTTGGGAACTGGACAAATTACCACTGCGTGCAGAATCCGAAAGTCGTATATGAAGCTCCCGCACATATATACCCAAGCTCGTCTGGATCGTGTCTAAAACTAATGTCTTCGGCTCACGCACGGGTACGAGATAGGTAGTGTATTAGCCTAATGATAGCAGAACGTGGGTAGCCCAAGTAACCGCACCCCATTGCTACAACGGTATCAACTTCCGGTGACAGAGAGTACTTTGCGTTATTATCATAGTCGTATTGTTTGCCGTGTGACGTTCCCGGAGCTTTTCATCTCTCCTTTCAATTTTGCATTATTCCAAGTACGTTTCAAGCCACGAAGACAAAAGCCGAAAAGATCGATCTCCTCGCAAGGTCTGTCATTCAGCGTTTGCAATTTGGCACACACCGCCGTTGGTCATCATTTGAAATGGATGGTAGTCATTAGCAACGAATGCCTCATGTCGCATTTAGTGAATGACTAGACAGCGCATATCCCACCAGTTCCGAAACTTCACCAATTACCAGATATGTGGCTCGTATTCGCACAAAGATTTACAATTCGGAAGAATACATCATCCCCTGCATATATACACGCGAAACAGATATACGACTCATAATATTAAAGTACACTAAAGTTTGTAACGTTTAACTTCTATGTACTTGTTGGACTTTGTTAATGAAGGGCATAAGTTTCTGTGAAGTTCTGACATCGGATGGGCGTATTTCATCGGCTGTACCAGATCCGATTAGTCAAACATACTTTTATCGAGTTTCTTCTCCGAGGTTCGGAGTTGTTTGAAAGCGGGCAAATTGCTCTTATAATTTTTGCAATCTCCAATTTAGTACACACCATTACTGTGATTAGCGTACGGCAACGTGTTCAGATGCTATGATCAATCATCTGGGTAAATGACGGCGAGTGTTTCTTCGTTCGATGATGAGATATCTAACTTTCGTTAATTAATCACTCTAGATTCCAGAATTAAACCTAGTCGCAATGTCGGAAACAAACACACAGATCGATATCAACGACGCGTATCAGAGAGAATGTTTTATTCTTTCATTCATTTACTCGTCTTACAAATAAAAACATTATCATCCCCGTGATCTGATCATGCCATGTACGAGTCGTCTTTTATACAATGGTCATTCTCCCCAAAGACGGACATAGCTACATTGTTCACAGAAGACCGACCGGAGACATTTAGGATTTAACCACGGACACGCGTTGTCCACGAAAGCCGACGATTCCCCGGGTGCCTATTCAATTCGGTGTGGTCAGGGCGCGTATCCAGACCCAAAGGGACCTTTCTGGTTTTTTCGAACCGAATTGTATCCTCGTTTGCTCCTGTTTTACTAGGAGGAATTTTACAAGTAGTCTAACGAATCAGCTTTTTGAATTAAAAAAAAAATAAATAAAAAATACCTATCGTTCGATTAATAATCTCCTGTATTTAGATTCTCGTTAATTTAATCATTGATTAGAGTTGAATCGCTGTTTGATACAGTTCAATGAAATGTATCAATGGCAAACAAGGATCAAATGTCATTTGCACACTGCTCTCGTTAAACGTCATTATAGTATTTTCAATTATTGTCCGATGTCGACTATTTCCAATCATTTTTTCAACTCGCGCACACACCGAGTTTGATTATCCTGTCATTTATTGGAAACGTAGGGGTAGGTACCAGTATCCGGTGTATTTCCCCCGTATGTGTGTACCTAGGTATGCTGCTTAATCCTGTCGCTCGAGGTAATAAATTCAATACATCAGCGTTTAATATTTGAAAATATTGTTTCGTCCGATATTGTTTGAGTAACGTACTTACATATCGGTGTACTGTGACACATACGGTATGTGAAAATGGTTTTATACTGATGAAAAAAAAAAAGAAATACAAATTTCGTTTCCTCTGTACAAACAGTGAGCACATCTTTTATTCATGAAAAAACTTCATTACTGACCGTAGCGTTTAGGTCGTTTTTCCACCCCTCTGTCTCTTTTTTTTATTCCACAAGTCTATCGATCTCTAATTTGGCAGAGAAATATACGCTACATAGGTAATATATATGCATAATATTCAAATTATACAAGACCAATAATTATTATAGTATTTCACTCATATTTGATGACGATATTAAATGTCAATATTACATGCAAATAAACACATGCCCATAGTGGCGCTTTTTCCATTCAATATCCATCTGATTTTTGAGAGGAAAGAAAATTATTGCAAAAACCTTTAACTCTGTAATTCTAGTACGAAAGACTACAGTAAGCTATTGTGTCTGTAGATGACACAGGCTTAAGTACCTCTACGAGTTACCAGTGTTTCTGCCTTCTGCTTTCGAGGGCCAGTATTATTTTGGCAAAATAATTTACCTCTTCGTTCAAAATGACGAGTTTGATTTTTATTTACTTTTTCATTTTTTTTTATTCCTTTTATTTTCGCGCATATTAAAATTTTGTGAAATAACGCGATTCATTTTTTCATCAACCACACGATGCGAATGGGCACAGTATTACATCCCGAGTTTATAACGCGGAGAGATTCTATTGCTCGTTTATTTGCTTCTAAGTAAACATATATTACATACTTCAATTATCGATTAATTATAAAACGCATTTGAATTTTTATTGAATTAATATCTGTCGCGCAACCGGCTAATTGACTTGCGATCTATACCCATCGCGTCGAATATCTAGCCTCATTAATCATTGAGTTATGGTTCCGGCGAACCTTTTGCAGGCATAGAAAAGCAACTATTGAATGTAATGGAGCTGCATAAGGCGCACAGCTATAGCGGATTGTTAATTGCTAGATAACCGCGGTAAACTTGGTAAATGCAAATAACTATACAGCGTAACAATATTTGAGGGCGCAAGATGCAATTAAAACTTTATCTTCAACTGGCGTTTAAATTACGAGAGCTAAAATAAAATGCTAATAGTTCTCCTCGGTCTACTCTAGCTTGGTAAAAGTTCCGCCAATTAACCGTTAGACAAAAATTGCTGATTTTTTTATTTTTCATTCTTTTTTTTCAGTATTCATGAAAAAATGATCGAAAATCAAAATCGAAAGAGCTATAGAGGTACGATGTTGAAATTTTTCATTCCGGTATGGGAACGATTTAAGCTGAATATATTAATTACTTTTACAAAGTGGTAGTTATCCTCTTTCTTCAACGATAAAAAAAAAACTGGCGTTTACGGTTGACTCCGAGGTATTCAAAGTCCGGTTATTATCAAATCTCTATTCAAAAGTCGTTACCGGCAACCTGCGGCGACAGCTGGATGGACAAGCGGATGGATATATATGGGTGGTCCAGAGGTCCTCTTGGCCTCCCATCTTTATGAGCAATAGATGCGTCGGCAGCTCGTTCACTCGATATAAACTATAAAAAAAAAGAGAAAGAAAACAAAAAAAAACGGCAGAAAACTCTCCTTCGTCTCTATAAAAGAAATTAGATTCCCGCAGCGATTTAAAAGTTGAAATTTCTCTGTTCATTCGATCAGGAAACTATCCGTCAATCAATAATGCTGCGGATACATTCGAATGCCACATTGACACCTGATGGATTTCATAAATCAATGCTAGTAGGACGTGATATGCGGGTATGATTAGTCGTGAAAAAAGAATTACGTAAAGCTGAATACTATGGAGAATTCGAAAGGGTATATAATCGGAAATGATTTCTGTACGCAGAATTCAAGAAAATTCTGTATTTTTTACGTTGATTCTTTTCATTCTAACGAGAAAGGCAATTCTCTACGTATATGAAAACGAACTTTTTTGATTTCCGGGGACAAAAACAAACCGACTTTAACGTCAGGTTCTAGCACATAGTGTATATCCCGTTGAATCGTACTGATAAATCAGACTATCCCCGGGGAGATTCGATTAGCGGTCCGTTGCACCAATCAAATAGTTTTATTGAAGCGTTGCCGACTTTTTTTCTCAATTGGATGTCCACGAATCGAAGAGAAAAGTTTGAAAAACGAGAACGAGCCTCGTGTATAACGGGTTTGTGGTAGAAAACTTTACAGTCGCTGTACGTATACGTCATTGCGTCAGATCTTTCGTTAACATCAATTAGCGAGTGTCTAATAGATCGAAAAGCTTCGGTCCGCCAATGGAGAGACAAACGGCTCTTTAAATAAGCCAAATTTCTGCCTCATTGCACATATGTACGCGTGAATAGCGGTGATTCATTATCTAAGAAAAGGCAACAGAACCTTGCGCAATATGCCTTGAACTTTGCGTACGTCTATATCAGTTTCTGATTATTTGCCTTGACGTCATCGGCTGGGAATAATTTTCCTCGTCGCCGAAGACGAATATAAGTATGTGATATATATGCGAGAAGCGCATCGGCACTAGGCTCAAAAATATCCTACAAAGGCGAGTCCGTGATTCCAACTAATTGAATCAGTGACGATAAAATGGGTTAATTTATTCATATATACGGTAGAACGACTTGACATCCGATTAATAAATTGATAAAATTTCTTTTCTTATCACTACGTTCTCTTTTTTTCTTTCTCGTATTTTTCTCCGCGGTCTGGCGAATTGGGCCGATCGATTTCTTCGCTACAATATATCAACCGTCCTGGTAAAAACACTTGTCGTTATTATCGTAAATATCTTTTCTGTATATCTGCCAGATCACCGGATATGCAGATACAAATGATAATCGTAACATCGGTAATAGAAGCAACGATGATAACAAGAAAATAAATAAATAAATAAATAAATAAATAAAATAAGTACAATGAGAAAAAAAATACTCAAACGATGACGAATTTGTTACATAAATGCTAGAAGCGAGATTGAAACCGAAATTCGAAACGGAACTTTTGCTCCAACTAGCATGTAAGTGGGTTGCGTTACTCGTTCGGTTTTATCGCCAGTATTATTACGTAAATTATATATTAATATATATTTATATCCAACTTGTGCTGCATTTAACATTGTTTCGGCACCGGATAAGATATCCATCGAAGTATAGAAAATTCGTGACTAGTTTTACCGGAATAGAAATCTTTCTACACCTCTATGCACGCATGTGCCTAGATATAATAGCCATTAAAAATTGCTGGTATATTTCATCGTCGATATTCTCATCGGAGATTGATTCACACAAGTATACGTACTACGAGGAATTATACCATTGATCTCATATGCAGAGCGGAAGAATATATACGATCGTGGAGGAAATAATGAACCGTTGAGATTGAAAATTAAACTTTGCTATAAAAACGATGATTATGATCTATCCATATATCTACATGCCTAACAAGATACTGTCGTGATCTTCCAATTCGATGGAAAAGCACGAGAAGTTATCTGTACCTTGATAGATTCAAAGCTGCAGACACCTCGACGCGTTAACTTTGGTTAATTTTATTAATGAGATACTCATAAGCTCGCCTCGATGAACGGTTCATTGATGAGGCGATATTGTGGCAAGGAACGAATTCGTTATTTCATTTTATAATTGTTTCTATAGCTACACCCTGTGGACTCGTAGAAACTGTACAAGACGATAAGCAGGCAGCTTATAATTCGGGAATTTCAACTTCTCGGTGAAATTATTAACGGGATTGTGTATGTATAATATATATGTATACTCCGATCCTGTATACGGTACGGTGGCGGAAAGTTGTATAATAACAGGAATAATCACAATAATTGTACCTGTTTTCCCACGACGTTGTGCCGCTTGCTTATTCAAGGTACTTTCAACTGTTATGTACTTCTTGGGAGGACTTCTTCGTCCCTCAGTTTCAGGAGAAAATAACGTTTTCACGTTGAAGAAATTTACGAGGGAACCAGGAGCAGACGCGTCAACCGCATCGCTAAACCACATTACGTACATAATGTCACTCGATATTATACGTATACCTAGTGCCTATATACACACGTTTATGCCCCAGGGAGCTTTCGACCTGTTAATTAAACCCGCCAATCGAACGATCGCTTTTCCTATCAGAATCTGGTTCGAAGACCACTTTCCACGCTATGGAGTTACCCTCGTATATATTTTAACACGCGTTTTTATCGCCTCTCAAATACTATGGCTCGATAGTATCTAGAGCTCATTTAACAGCGATTACAGCTAATGAGAATCCCGCCTTTAAACGGTGGCTATACTTTTCGAATGATTTCTTTTTCTCAAGTACAACTCGACGTCTCATATTCGTGTTAGAGTATTTCTTCGATTTGAAATGGGCTTCGGAATGAAGACGCAGGTGTGCAGCCAAGGCCTGTTTTTCGTGGACTGTTTTTCAAAGTATGCTTCCGCGTTTATTTCCAACGTTTTCGCGTTGGGGGACGACTTTAGAAGCATCCTTTTTCATTTCAGAGAAACGAGGAAGTGTTATGCCCCGCTTTAGGAGCTTTTTGTACTTCGGTTATCGCCGGCTTCGTTTTTCCCGGTGTACATACCGCTCGAGCGAGTATTTAGATCGACACGAGAATCGGGTCGTTTCAATACCGAAATTCACTCTTAGCAGAATTAAAGGATTTCGGTGAACTCGCCTGGCGATCGAATCACTTCTCGCAATTTATCTCCTGCAGTAAGCCCCGGGGTTAGAAAATTGGGCGAATGTAAGGGAGGCTAGGATAGGTGAGAATAAAATCGCCTTTATCTCAACTTCCTCGAGTTTATCACTATATCATAACGTTAGGTTTGTCACGCACGTTCAGTCGGGGTTAAACGAGGTTGAATTCACCCGCACATTTCATATTGTTAAACCCCCAGCTTAAGTCCTGGAAAATTTTCAAATAAAAAGATAACGACAAATTGCTTTTACATTTCACTAGACTCCGCGAGATAACCGGAGGACATTTATTCTTAAGCTGTAGTAGGTATCCGCCACCCCTTTCTGAAACACTTTTCCAAATACGATAAAACTGAAACGAGTGTGAATGCTTTTGCTATGCTAAAACGTATTTTCGCAAATTGTCAAGCTCGTAGTTATTATTTTCTATAAAACTGCGGATAGAAAGTCATACTTATCGGACCTCGATTGGTATTCTGATGAAAAATGACGATTTGAATCTCTCGAGAAACCAGGCTGAGTAAAACTAAGAAAAGGACATAAAATTTGAGAACAAAGTCTTTCGGGTGAACTTTGATTCCTCGTATCCAAAGCCTGACGAATTCTTAGGAATATGTATTGCCTCGAAATGAAAGGAGGTCGGTGTAGTTAAACTCAAGCAATAAGTAATTATGTTCGGTATTTGATTCTAGGTTAATTAAAAGCTGTTAATTAAAAATCCGTAGAACTTCTCGAATTTAGAAATCAAACTATCGATGTAAGAACTGCGACCGATTCAAATTTTAAATCGGACAGGGATTCGACCCTCTGATTTTTCCGGCCTTTCATATTTATCAAAGAGAAGAAAATTTAATTGATTTTTTTCTTCTCCAGGGTTCAACGTCACCGACAATTTCCCGTTGCATGACGTCCGTATGGCCCTATATTTCATATCTCTGTCCTAGATCGCCTTCGTTCGCCCTCTTCGAGGCCATTTCCACTGGCCTCATCCTCGAAGGGTGAAAGGTAATTGATGGCTTCGTATCCGGGCAAGATCACTTTATGACGGGAATATGTTCCGATAAGACTGACGAGCTGGGAAATACTTTAACCGGGGTTACAACGTACACATATTTTTCATTTTATCTTTCTCCCTCATCATTAGACGGTAATTGATACTGATTAGGCTAAATATCCCCAGTATAGATCCTAAATGATCAATTTTCTCTGACCATATTCCGATTATAGTATGCCTATATAACAGAAGATCAAAAATTGAATAAATTATCATCACAGATTTATTCATTTTTCACAAAATATCCTTAACACAACTTTATCACTCAGAGGTTCTAATTTAGTCGCATTAATGATTTATTTGATTTAAATGTGGGTTATGGATATTTAGTGGAAGAAATACATGTAGGCGAATCAGCATCCGGTCGATATAATGGATGGCAGTGCGAGAATGCGAGGAGAAAATATACTTTATCGAGTATAATAACGTTCGTTTTATCTCAATCGAGTTTATTTGCTTGATGCCATCCGCTGATATATCATTATTGCTAAATATCCGCGTGTGGATTGGCATGAAAATTGGCTGACGAAAAGAAATATTGTAGTTATTTTTTTCATTTTTCATTTTTATTTTTTATTTTTAAAGTAAACAGCGTGTAAAATTATAGTATTAAACTTTTTTTTCATTCTTATGTATTTTATTCTTCCAGCTGTTAGTGGTGTGAGCAAAATTCTTTAGTCATGGCTCTTTAAGACCGTGGTACAAGAATTTTCGACAGCTTTATCTTGTGCGACGAACCGTGGTCAGAATTATGCAGAGATTTGCTTCTTGAAAGTTTGCGAAAAAAAGAAGAGAAAAAAATAAAAATAAAAATAAAAAAATTAAGAAAAAGAAAGAAACATAAGGTACGAAACTTTTGATTTCTGAATATAAAATGACACGCTAAGTACCAACTTCACACCGAAAATTTCCGAGGAATCTTTACCCTTTGACAGGACGAGGTTCAGAACCCGTAAAAACCGATTTAGGAAAATTTTCACTCTGGGCTGCTGATAGCTTTTGCAATGCAAATTACTCGCAGAATTGAACTCCGGGGAACTACCCGGTAATATACACGTCTGAAATGATGGGAACCCCGCGAGGTAATTTTCGCTTCTTCTGATAAACGTACGTAGAAGAGATCAAGGCCCAATAGGATATCTAATCCATGACAATTTTAACGAGATTTTTCCTGTTGCTTTCTGCTTATATGAGTAGAATTGATACAAATTTTACATCGCACTGTTATTATTCACTTTCATATAAATTACTTTATAACAACGTATGTGGATTCAAATTTATATGGAAAAGTATGTTTTATTAGATTTTTTTTATCGCTCAATTTTTTTAAAATGTTCACGTAGTTTTTGTAATTTAAAAAAAATTTCAAAACAGCTTGAAATTGAACGTTGTGGAATGAAGTATGAGATAAACAGATGAAAATTATGTTGACCGGGTTATCGCATGATGAAATGTCTCATGATCGTCACTCAATGCGATAACACGTAGACCGGATAGCAAGCATCCTACGCCTGTGTGAAAGGCCCGTATAATATCTGCTATTCGCAATTCATGTTTAGATTAGGTTAAATAATTTTGTTTTGTCCTAACACATATCAGGGAATGTATTTTTCACAGTTGATTCGAATAACCAAAGTTTTCTCTCGTAACAAAAGGGCATCAGAAGCACAATCCCCGTTTTTACATAGTCAACAGACTCGTACAATATAATATAAACGAAACTTCCTATACTCAATGAAAATGAAAATAAAATAAATAAAACAAAAAGTTGCTATTGTTAATTCACCAAACTTTTCCATATACATGTACTATACAAGTAACTAAAATATACCCACGGAATAATATACGAGGGAATGAAAATGGTTTTTATAAAAATATATCAGGAAATTTATAAACCTCGGTTGGCGACAAAATTTCATTGCCTACGTCACCGAATGTAACAAAACGAAAGTCATACATGCCTACATACGTCCGTCGATCGGAATGTGCGGTATAACGTTGAGTATTCGTATATATATTCGTATTCGTGGCGTACAGTCGCCGGCTTGTCTCTTTTGCGGTGGCGTACGCGGGTGTTAAAAAGTGTGGGTGTAGTGGATGGTACCGACAAAGAGCGAGCGCCTCGGTACCTCGCAGATTCTATACCCCAGTACGAGAAAGAAAGAGAGAAAGAGCGAGAAACGAGTCGATGTTATCTATGTATAAGTATAAACGCGAGTTCGTCGGCGCGGCGGGGCTATCGGGCAGCGGTTCTACTTCGTCTATGAGAAGAAGAGAGCGCGGGTGGCGGGCGACGGCGATGCCGTAGCGGAGTGCGGCGTAACGGAGGGGCGACGGGAACGAGAGAGTAAACCTCGGCTGTGCTCCGAAACGGTCCTGACGCCAGTCAGCCGTGCTCCGCCAGCGTGGGGAGTTCGTTTTAGTCCGTATAATCGTGCCGGAACTCACGTTGCGGGCATATAATAACATACGACAAGTCAGTGATAAAGGCGCATTTTTACGACGATATTTAACTACGTCCCGAAAATACACGACTTATAGATATAGTTTCAACGATATTCAAAAACAAACAAAAACAAAAACAACAAAAAATATAAATAAGAATAATAAATATAATCGGAGTGACGTTGATAATTTAACTGTAATTCTCATTCTATCGAAGTGACTATACATATAATAATAATAATAACATCGAGTGGATAACAATTCACAAGGAATTCAACATTGGTTTTACAATTTTACGGAATACACGTACGATACAACATACAGCTCGGTAAGATAAGATAGACACTCATACTTGCAGACTGACGTCGAATGATCGAAGAACTGATTAGTCTGACTAACCCGCGCTCGCTGCAAGTGCCAACCACGAACTCTGCTCATTCTGAGTCGATCAGTGAGTGGTGACCAGCTATCTATCCATTACCATGAGCTAAAAGGGAAGGGGAACTTGACCTCTACAGAAATGATCACTGTTTCAACACTATAGTGAAGAATTTCTTACGTGCATATGCCCGCGTCTGGTTTAACCTCAATTCGTTTTATCAAGTGAAGTGATTATATGAAATTTATTTTTCCTCCTTACTTTCGCAATAACTTTATATGTGTCTATGAGTCTAGTTGTTAGTGACTGATAATTTCGAAGAGTATATATCGACTTGTATTTAACAGAAATAACGAAAAATATATAATATACCATACAGTTCCTGGATTTTAAAAGTGTATCTTAAAATCATCGACAAGTTTTTTTCTTTTTTTCTTTTTTCTTTTCTTTCTTTCTTTTTAACAAAAGTGGATATAAAGGGTGAAAAAAATAAAATAAATAACGAGTTATCGTGTATAAAAGTCAGCTGCGTATAGTGCGATTGTGAAAGATTATAATGTACAGTGTAATTTAGCGGTTTTAAATATTCTATTATAAATCTATACACACACGAGAAACGCGGTATACTACACGTATATATAACACTGTCCACTTTCATCGTGGACAAAGAAACTCCGATTTTTCTTTCCCTTATTCTTACGTCCTCGTAAAAGACGGACCGAGGCGAGGGTCTTGACTGACTCGACTCCCTTGTACAATCCTACGGTCAACGAAGGCGCAGGTTGGTCGGCCTGTCGGGTAGAGCGACGAACCCACGTGTTCAATCGCTAAAACTTTTCCGTATTTTGGGAAAAGGGACTATTTACGATAGTTCTATCCTGACTTTATATTGGCGTAATAAAAAACAATAACAATATCAATATTAATAATAATAGTAATAATAAGTAAATTCAAGTTTTCTTATACCTTTTTTCTCCTTCTCGTTATCGCATTATCATCGTAATTATGAGTGCTGTGACGAAATGTGCGAATTGGATTCCATCCGCGTTTATATTAGTGATTGTCGTTTTATCGCATGTGACTGTTTTTGGTTATACTAATCAATGGGCTGCCCACATCGAAGGAGGACCTTTGGTCGCCAAAGCGGTTGCCGAGGACCATGGTTTCCGATATTTGGATAAGGTAAAATCAGAAGATATATAACTATTTCTAATTATAATTATAATTATATCTGAAACGGGATTGTCATTCTCTCATACGTAAGAGTATATATGGGGGAAGAAAATAAATTTTCATTAAAAGTTAAAAATTTCAGAAAAGGCAAAAATTCTCTTCAAATTTTTTTTGCATTTCTTTTTGTTTTTTTGATCAATTTTTTTCGTCATCCCATCAACATTTTTCGAAATATTCTACAGAGTGAGAGAGAGATATGTACGTAATATGCAAAGTTCTTGGTCAATCAAACTGCGTGCTAAATAATTTTACGATCCTGAGAGTTAGGAGTCTGGATAAGGATTCGTGGTTTCTGAAATATCGTATATTATGTACAACTATAATGCTATATTTCTATATTTCTATAATATTGCACATGACCTGATGGGTATTCCTGTCTTGTATTCGATTATAAAAAGGCACCGTCATCACTTCGTAACAATTAACCAGGGCGTTGTTAATTAAACACGAACTCAAAGGTCTCTACCTACTCTCGCTGGCGCAGGACGGAAGAAGACTTTGTTTCAATCCAGCGTGATAAAAGCGGAAGGCTCAAAGCCCCGGCATTGTTAAATCCGTTTCGTAACCAGATGGGAAAAAGAAGAGCCTTTATCCCGTTTCATTCATCGTCAAAGAATTTTGCTGAACAAAAAAAGAAAAAAAAAAACGAAAAAGGAATCGTTTCTTTTTTTTTTTTCATCCGTGACCAGATATAATGCGGGTCAAAAATTTTAACCCTTCGCGAAATTAGTTGAAAAAAAGAAAGAAATAATAATAATAATAATAATTCAGAATTTAATTCAAGCTCATGTCTTCTATCCGCTCTTTTCAAAACACGTACAAAATTACGCGGAATGAACTTTTTCAATTAACAAGTTTTACTCATTATATTATATTGGTACGCAAAAGCAGAGTTTTGAGGGTCGATGAACGTCGGAATCTGACACCTATACAATATAGCGTACGCTGATAATAATCGACGAGATTGCACCAACAATTCGCAATGTAAGGTCATTGAAAAATAAAAAATTCTGTATCGTAAGCGTATAATACGGTGGCTTTTAAAACGCACGTTGCCCTTCGAAAGTAATTTTATATGCATATGATATCGCGATGGATATCTATATGTATATATGTATATATACCATATAGGTAGATCGTTTTTAATTCAGTATTATTTGCTCTCTGATCTCCGAGAGCCGTGTACTTTGCTCGCTGTTCGTATGGAGGATAAAATTGGGTGGAAAAACGGAATTCCTACCCTTTGTTTCATTTTTAGTGACAGATATATATATATCCTCTTAATGGAATATTACCGTACGTATGTACCTATGTACTACGTAGGTATACGGGAGAGAAACGGAAGAGGAAGAAGAGGTCCTGTACCAGCTCCGCCGGTATTGATTCCTTATTTTATCCTTGAGCTCTTCTTCTTCTCCTGCGTTTCGTTCTTACATCTTTTCTTCGCTTTTTTTTTTCGTTTTTCTGTTTTTTTTTTTTTTTCTTTTTCCTGGGGGCTTTTTCTTCCCCCTTTTCTTTTATTTTATTACATCGTCGTGTCTCAAATCCTTCCTGGGTTGGCTTGCCCATCGTGTTATTCATTCGTCCGATGTCACTCGCTGGGGCTGTATATTTCTGTCTACGCACAATATCAATGGAATACGATCTCGCGATTTGGTTCAGTCGTCTCGGAACCAACATAAAACCCGAGAACCTTGCAGAAGAGGAAAACACTAAACTTGACAAGTTGAATTTTAGTCATTCTTCTACTTCTTCTTCTCCTAACAGCTCGAATTACTCCGGAATGATCGATTTTATATTTCATTATTCTTTTAAATTCAATGAAAACCCGAGTTTGGATGAAATCACCCAAGTGATCGCGAATAATCATCGATACGATTATTATTTTTTTTTATACGTTTTTTCAATTTAAAAATAAAAGAAGAAATTGGAGAAATTGTTTCCCCTATCTGTGTATAATGCAGAAGTACGAATCATATAAATAGATATATATGTATAACGGTATTTATCAAAGTTGAGAACCGCTGCCTGGACGCCCACGCACGCGCATAGTCCGCTATTCGCTTTGCGAAATTAAATATAATCCATATATCACGATAATTGATTGCTTGTCTAAATTTTTTGACAGAACTATGTAGGTATGAGTTCTATTCATAGAGAATATAAAGCGAAGAGACTATTCGGTGAGGTATTGGAAAAATAAAAACAAAAGAAAAAGAAAAAAAAACTGTGTGAATTATTTGAAAAAAAGGGAAAAATAATACATCGTAATACATCGTGCTCCCTTTAGAGAGTGTCGTTATTGTCATTGCGTGTTATTGCGCAGGCCTCGCGGTAACTAATTGTGTTTGTTACCTTTTTGCAAAAAAAAAAAGATTTTTTTTTCTATTTTCATGTTTCCGAGAGGAAAACTGTCACAGAACTGTCGAATTGTGTTTTGTTATTTTTTATGTTATTTTCATTCGTGTTTCGTTCTTTCTTTTTTCTTTTTTCGGTTTTTTTTCTTTTTGTTCACTCGGTGAATCGAGCCGCCACAGTTTTTATCTTTCATCCGTAATATAACAGAAGCACGATGCTGCGAGGGCTCGATTTAGTGGGAGGTGTAACACAGTAGGCTGTACCGGTTTTGGTCCAGACGTTTTAAATCCGGTGGACAGCATTCCGCGTTATTTGAACCACAGATTTTGCCGTGGTAAATATAAAGGGGGTCAGTGAATCGATATAAATATAATTGGCAAACAAAACTGAACAGACTAAAAAATTGGAAAATGAAGTAAAGAAAGATAATAATACCACGAATACAGAAATTTCTGAAATTTCAAATTTATTTCAATTTCTACCCTATTTTTACCCACAAATTCTCCACGCTCATCGATGAAAATACTCTCTGTATTACTCTGGGCGTTCAAAGGTTCGGAATTCTTTTTTTCTGTCAAGTAGGCACATTCCTGTATATATATACATATATGTATACATGATCCTGTACTAATCGCAATCCATTGAAAAGTTTCGTTCAATAAGGTATAAACCGGGTGATATATTTCGGGCGGTAAATCTCTGATGAAAATTTTCCACCAACCTGAATTTGTACCTCGATCGAGGTTCGCGGATAATGCGATTACATGCATCCCCTAATACCGTGGCTATGCTATAAGCTCCGGTTAGAAATTCATTACGAAGCTAGTGTTAACAGGATTTGGAAGTATAAAGAAAAATGAAAAAATCACGCCGATAAGAAGAAAAAAATAAAGAAAATAATTGACTCTAGTTTTCACTACATCAGAAAAAACGCGCTTCAAAGGTATACGAGCTAGGTACGATCGCGAAAAGGAAAAGATCAATTAATAAACAGCGAAAATATCGCAGGGAAATAAAAAGTGAGGGATTTTTGGACGGGCTAAGGTCATCCGGTACTTTTCTCAGGACGATCGTCTAAAGTCTAGACTCTAGCCAGGCAGAAGAGCGCGAGCAGTTAGACCGGTCCGAGGCCCTCCACTGCTCCTCCACATCTCTCTGACGCCGTCGAGTCCTTCTTTCTCTCTTATTTTTTTCCTCTTCCTTATTCCGTCCCTCTCGTGGCTGTTGCGGTCCGCGTCTTTTGACCACCTTTCAGGACTCTTACGAGTATTTTACTCCATGGGTCAGCAGAATTTACTCCGAAAGGATTGTAGGCCCTTGGGGTATCGTTCGCCCTCTTATCTATCGCTGGAGACAATTTGAAGAAAAATCTACAGCCATTGAACAGAGTGTCGATAAATTGGCGGAAATTTTTTGAAAATAATTTCTAAACTTTCAATTTAAACCATTTAATCGATTATTTTTTTTCTCTCCACGCGGTGTACCTATGGAATATTATCTAGTCCATTATAACAAGACTTTCCAAGTAGAAATTCTCGGCTTATTTACTTTATAAAGTATTAGCGAATCGATGAATAAAACGGATTCAATCGAGCGTATACATAAAGGAACTAAAACACGTAATTAATTCAAGTTTTCAATTATCTCACCCACCTTCGGAATAAGAAAGTGTAAATAAGGACGGAGAGACAAGTTAAAATAGTTCTGAAAATAGTTCTAGCTGTATGAAAATTGAGTCGAAAAATGTAAGGGGCCAATCTTGTTGCTCCTCTTTTGTCGAAACGAAAAAAAAATCCCTTTTCAATTTACCTAAGCAGAGGAGTCGCGGAAGTCCGAAGGAATCAGCTGAGCACACATATACCTATACAAATCCATAAAAGGATCAATTTCATTCATTAATTTCCTTGTATTCCTCTCAGCACATGTCTGGCCCTTTGTGTGTAGCCTCGAACTTCTACATGACTTTCTCATCAAGCTGATTGCATACTTGACTCGTTTCCAAAAGTGCAGAATCCCATATCTTTCTCTCCCTTTTTCTGAACTTGGTAATCAATGGTTTCAGATACTCGGATGTATCAGAATTGATCAGTCAGTCTTTTGCCTCCACGTTGCTGCACTCGGGTTAGATATTCAATATAGGATACGTGTGTATGTATGTATTCACGTATGGGTATAATACGCGGATATTTGCAAGAGGATTCTACGTTATGGGTATTGAATATCTACTGTATCAGGTTAAACTTTCAAATGGAATCTGATAAGCTGTGCAAACTGCGTAGAAAGATCTTCTATCCTCGCAATACTAGGTGGATTTATATCCGAACGCGAGATGAACTTAATATCATTTTCAAAATTGAGTTATACGCGCAGTGTTTAAATTCGATTTTGGTATTTGACGACAAGTTGGGATAGTTTTCTGCGGACGGAAGTTATCCCTGCAAAGATTAGACGATGAGCCCAAAGTCATGGAGGGTAAAATCTGAAATCGTTGTCTCGTGTTTTATTGAAAAAACGAACGCAGCATCTCAAGGTCCAGCGTGTTCTTGTGATCGTGAGTTGCCCACCTTCCTATCTACCTATGCGAGAATAGAAAAAGAGAAAGATCCGAAGGTCGGAGAGTGAAAATCAGAAAATACGTAGAGAAGTATGTATCTTATTCTTGGTAAACGCGTGTATCCGAACAACCGAGAACCCATATTTCAGGGTTTGCTACAGACTCCAGTTGCCGATAAGATTACGTGCCTCTGCCAACACGCACTTAGACCAAGACTCGGAATCCACGACCGTGGCGAGTCACGAGCAAGCCTCGAGGCTTCAGGTCCTGAATAATGTCGCGTTGTCTCCACATACCCGCGCATACATATGCGAACATGTATTTTCGGTCATATACCCGTGAATCTATATCATATATTGTATACAGAATAAATGAATATGCATAGATAATGCTAATAAGAGACACGCGAGCTCTTCAATAAAGTCCGCGAATCCGTATAAATTGTGCAAACCTTCCATCGATCATTTCCATCGTAATATAAGAGAAATTGATTAATTGAAAATCAGATTGTTTTTTTATAAATGTTCAATCCTAATGCAAAAATAAAATGTACGTACAGTGTTCCGTGTTGAAATAGCTCGAAAGCCTGACGCGCAGCTAATCAGTCAGTTAGTCAGTATAAACTAGGCTATCTTCTCAAGCGAACGATTCAGGGCCATATTATACCAGGTGGTGGAACCCAGGTGAGCTGAGGTGAGTCCAGGTGAGTCTAGGTCGCCGTACAACTGATCTGTACTTCTCAAGGCTTGTCAGCTCTCGCGGAACTGTTACTTCTCGGGATTTCTATATACGTATCTTTGTCCCTCAATCTGGTCACTTTGCCGACCTCGACGTACCCGCATTCGTACATAGATCTGGGAGATACTGATTGAGGCAAAGTGCAAAAAAAGAAAATTTGGGGTAATAATTCTTTATAGATGTATAATATATGTAATTATGCATGTTCAAATTATGTAGAGAATTTTTTAAATAATAGTGTGAATAGTAGAATTATACAATTAGGTAAACGGCGGAGAACTTCTTGTATATAATCCGAACTAGATAGAAGTATCGACGTAACAGTTTTAATTAATCTGTACAATCGATCAATCGAAGTTTCCCAATACCCTGTAGGAAATGTTTGCCATAGTTTCCTGTTACTTTGAGGGTATAGATAGGATAGGTGGGTGTAGTTCTTATTAATTGCTTTAAATACCTATTTGCCATTAAATTCCTGTGCGATGAATTTAATTTTCGGCTAGAATTCCACCTGGAATCTAATAGGTACAGAGCTCATTAATTGCTCTTTCGCCGAGTCTAGTAATTGGACTCTCATTTTCTCCAAAAATTCAATATTCTTTCAGAAAGTTTGAGTAGAAATTTTAACGATGAGAAACTTTTCATATATTCTGTTAAAATTTAAATAGTCTTTTTGTTTAAAAAAAAAATAAATAAAATACAAACCTTTTCGTTTTCTCTGAGAGGTTTTCTTTACGTTCTGAAGAAGATCCTTTTCTTTTTTTCTTCTTTTTTTCTACCTACATATAAAATTGCGCGAAGCTTTCCAACGCGTAGAGATAATATTTTCGTTTCCTTACGAGCAGACTAAGAATGATAAGAAGAAAAAAAAGCAAAAAATGTAAAAAATATTGGGCTGAAAATTTTATCAACTTCACCTTATTTTGCCTACATCGCGGGGTCCCGGCTTGCGTTTATATAAATAGTTAACTCGGGTCGGTTTATTGCGAGGCGAACTCTGAAGGAGTGGAAAAAGTAGGCACGACTCTTATTCCCACTCCCTATACTTGATATGTACGCATAAACTCGGAAAATCTGAAACAGGTCGTAAATTACAGTCACGTGTATTTCGCGGGTTTTACCTGATTATGCATATGCCAAAACGCGGAATGTTTTCGTGCTCTGCCGACTGGACTTTGGTAATACGGTAAAGTTATCCGAAAATTAGACGGTTTAATCTACATATATATACAAGACGTTAACCCACGCCGTTATTTCATCTAGATGTAAGATAATTACGTAGCTATAGCCACGTGTAATATAAACACGAATGCGAGATTATAGCCCAAAGTTTCGATGGCTTTGGGTTTATCAAACTCCGGTATATATACCTGAAAACCCACACACGCATATATATCTACGCCGGTTTTGGAACAGAAGTGGGAAATGATATTCAGAGCGTAGAGATAGTCTCGCTACTTGCAACAGTCTCTCGTTTTTGATGTGTCTAATTAAATCAGACCCCTAAAAGCATGCAAGATTTCATACCTGGGTTACAGAGAGCAAACATTTACGTAGAGTTAAGCTACTATAATGGCCATGTATAATAGTTGGATTCAAAGAGCGCTTTTGGAGAGCTAAGTGCTGCAGGGAGATCCCGGTTTCCTAGTTTCTTCGGTTCAAATTCACAATCGTAACTGGAATGGGTGTTTGTTTGAATTAATAGCTAGAGTTTGTGCCTCAGCTATGTACCTGGATGAATAGGTGTACGAATTGAGTTGATATAATTAAATGGAAATGAAAATGGAAATGAAAATGGAAATGGAAATCTGCGACTCGTCGATAAAAAGGTGAGAATATTAGTCACGGTGAAAAAAAATTCACAACGAGAAACTCTCCCACTCGCGTGCTTCTTGTAATATCATCGTAGCGAATTCAGACGCGTTCATAAGCCGCGGGACAGCGAAGGTGACGTTCTACTAATTAGCGGTCTAGCGCTTGGCTGGAAGGAGCGTGGCTTTAATTTTATGAAATATGAAGTCGAGACTCTGGTTTAATTAGAAGAAGCGAAAAGGTGGCGAACTGGAATTATCCTCATCTTCCAAGCGGCGACGAGTACGTTTACTATAGTTATTATAAACGACGAACGTAAACCAGCGGCGGTTTCATATTCCTTGAACAAGGAGTCGGATTTTAATATTACAGAACAATTTCAAGTTTGAAAATTTTCACCTTCGGCTCGCACAAGTTTTACAAATTTATTATATCCCCGAACCTCCGGTCCTCCCTCATTCACGGTCAAGCCTAACGTCAGTTCTTCTCTTACCTTAAATAACGATATATTCGACTTATCCCAACCAGGAATCGCTCGGGTTTATCCTCAAGGAAGGCAGGTGGTTAGACCGTTGAAAATCCTGGGTTTAACCGCAAATAACCCAAGGGATTAACTACCTGAACTTCTCTCAGAAGAGCTACGGAATTAGCAGATCATTTTTCCACGATAGCATATAGCGAGCTAGTTTCCTTTACCAAATATATCGAAATTCTCGTTTTATATCGCACAAAGATTTCATAGAGCCTGCGGTTTATGTATATTATAATTATGTTGAAATTTTCAATTGACAGTAAAAGTGGGAAAAATTCGTGCATATATGTACATACCGGTCAGCGTTACCTGCATATATACATACGTTATAAATTTCCTGTCATAAATGTCTAGCTGCTCGATTGAGAGTAACGAAAATTGATTGGCATCACGCCAATTTCTACTATAGACATGTAATCCCTGGATCCTAACTAGAAAAGCTCGCGTAAAATGCCAGTGAAAAATATGTCGGATTGGGATTAGCGGCTATCGATAGATTGAACGGGTATACCTCTATACCTATAGTTCGGAAGTGAACAAAAGTAATTTCGCACTCATAATCGACTCGGTATATACATATATGTATCAAAGTTTAGCGTAATACGACCGGCGAAGTATTCGAAGATAATTTTTTTTATCAAAATTGCTAGTGATTTTCATTCGACTCTGGCACAGCAAGAGAAGATGGGCCATCTGTTATCTTCTAATCCTAAGCAGAGAGAGAGAATACTTTTATACGCCTCGGGCCTGGGTCATGTACGGTCGTTAGCTACGTTTAGATGAAAAGAAATCTGATAAAATAAATACAACTGGCTCAGGTTGTCATGCGAGAACTGTTGTAGGCGTGTTGGTATATACGAGTTGATTAAATGCGATAAATTTTAAAGCCAGTTTTTATAGTTCATTGGGGAAATCTCTCGCAGCTAACGACAGAGTGAAAAAATAAAAATAAAAAATAAAAAATAAAAAAAAACACACCTGTGAAAAGTTCTATTAGTTTAAAATACAGTTTTTCTATTCCGTGATTATACAATATCTGCGATCGGTGAATTTCGTTGGAAATACGAACCGAGATCTGATTCTTTTTTTCTTTCGGATGAATAGAATTGATTCACAGTTTTTCGAAAACCTCTCTGAAAACTATATTCGATTGAATTTTGTCTGAATGAGGGAAAACTGGATCTCGGCTTCTTCCTTCGTCTCTTATTTCTCAATTTTCCGCCCGTCTATATCCCGCTCACATATACCTATAGACGGACCTATGAAGGCTGGAAAAGTGGTTCATTTTCGTAGCAATTCGCCAGCTATATTTCTGCACTCGTCGCGGTGGATGGTGGTGTTGGTGATGGTAGTTTGGGGAGGCTGTGATCCAGCTGCGTGAGTTTTCAACGACGCCCTTAACCTGTACGACGTAATCATACCGTAATCGTACAATAAAGGTGATAATAATGGCTCGTATCGTACGAGTTTCACAGCTTACGCTCGCGTTTCGGGCATCCCGCACGATCCTGACATTTGGCAACGGCTGCAGGAATAAATGAGCATATAATAATAATAACAACAATTAACCGATATCAAACTTTGCGTAATTAACAAGAAAAAAAAATTAAGTAAAATAAGATGAAATTCGTTATTCCCTTGCTTTTACCATGGCGGTATAAAAAAAAAAATATATATAACACTTGTATTCATGTTTATTATTCCCACCACGAACCGTTCCATTATTCATTAACACGAGACTCCAAGCTCTTTGGTTCGTACACTTTGATATCTGCATAGATATGGGCACATTTCAGCATTTTTTATTCAATTATTTTACCGCAAAATTCGCTTTGACGAAATTTTTACCTCTTTTCCTTCTCTCGACGGATTTAGATTTAACACTGCGCGTGGTATTAATTGACGATAGACATGAGAATATAACGACATCTAGAAATTTGGGAAAGTGTGAATTTTGATTAAAAAAAAATTAAAAGATAAAAATACAAAAATTATAACAGAATAGATGTAATCATTTCGTAACGCATTGCCCCAGGGAATCGGTGTAATAAAGATAATGTACATAATGAAGATTTAACCTCTGTATGTGACGAAGGAAGGAAGTGTGTAGTGTTGTCTCGTTGAAGGTTGACTTCCTTTCAAAACTAGCTACCTTATCCAAGTATGTACTGGTTTAGTATCTTAACCGCAGACTATTTGCATATTTTAACATTTAAAAGACCCATTTCTACGAGGTACAACGGGAATTCTCAGCACAAGTTCCACTACCAAGCGTTAGCTAAACGCGAAAGTACGGTATTTCATTTTTAAGCTTTTAATTAATTGTCCATGATCCTCTGTGCGCACGTAGCGTCAGACTGAAAATTTATCTAGAGGACCATTATCTCCGTTTCAGACTGTATACTATACATTCTTTAATTACACGATAATACTTCACTTCATGGTTCTTTTTTCAAACGGTTTTTATGAATCCAGTCAAAAATCGGGAGCAGCTAATTGTAAGTAGACAAACAATAAAGATGATCGATTGCGGCTGGATAAAAATCTCTGGAATCAAATGATTCGATGAACTGTAGAAATTTCCTCGAAAACTCCTCGAAGATTTTATCTAATTTTAGTTCAGGTTAAGGATCGTGTCTAAATAGCTTCAAAAATTTCGGTAATCGCGACTTTCTATCTATTCTTCGTATAGGTACCTACAGAGAATGTTGGAAAATTTTTGATTTAAGACGGATTAGAATCAATCCGAGAATAATTGATGACACTGTAAAGTACGTGGGAAATTTTTGGAAATTTTATATACGAAGTAGATGTATGATGTAACTGGATTATCTTTCG
Source organism: Rhogogaster chlorosoma (assembly GCA_944452935.1). Lineage (NCBI taxonomy): Eukaryota > Metazoa > Arthropoda > Insecta > Hymenoptera > Tenthredinidae > Rhogogaster > Rhogogaster chlorosoma. The sequence continues at coordinate 30,953,172 of OX101797.1, forward strand.
GCTAAGAAAGTCTGGCGCCAGGGGTACAAAAGCTTCGAAGAATATCGCGACATACGGTGTTTCTCATCGAGCTGCGTATACCTACGTTAATAATGCAAAGTTTTGCCTGCAGTAGGTAGTGGGTGCGGAGATGATATGCATATATAGTTTGGGTACGAAAAACTGGGTCACGATCGTGCGGTAAACTATAGCGGGTCTGTATGTTGAAAGAGGAGGAAAAAAATAGAAATAAAAAAAAATAAACTAGATGAGTGGTTGGCGGCTGATGGTGGCCCGGTTCACAGCGGTGGAGAAAAGGTCGGTATAGCCCATTTTTTACTCATCAAACATTTTTTTTTTTTCTTTCTTTTTTTTCTCTCCTTTTTCTCTCCACACCCTTCGCAGGTGTAGGCGCACTATGATGATGATCCATTTTTCAATTTCGCTCTTCATTTTACGTCCGTATCAAATGAGACGGTAGCAAAAAAGATTTTCGGTCTTAATTACGTTTTCGTTAATTTATGTACCCACTTTACGCTGCAGAGGTATACCTTTAGGTATCTAGACACCCTCGGGGTTGTATGGATAAATTAAATATCTCCAACTAAGAAGCAACCGTCTCGGAGGGCTGCAGCTAAGGAGCAAATATTAACTCGCCAATTTCTTTTCGACAAAATGTATAGCTATATCTTCTCTTTGCTTTTCTTCTTTCGTCAATTTATTGGAGATGAAATTCGTGGGGGAAATTTTCGCCTGCCGCATTCGTATATAATTGGAAAGAAATTTTATGAGATAAGTGACGTTTTTTTTTTTCGAATATTTATCATTTTATATACAGACGAGGACATCGGGGCAGGGTGACAACGATTTTTATCTCTCTTCTTGGAATGGAATGATATTTTTTTACTTCTAAATTTATTCGCATAGAAACGGAGTCGAAAATCTCTCACACGAAAATGGAAAGATGAAAAATATAATGGGAGTATGGAGATCATATTTTAAAAGCTGGTCAAAGTAAACGAGCGCAACGCTTCGACGACGGCGTTAATTAACCGAGGCTGTAAAGCATTAAGCCGTGGTATTACTCCGGTTCTATTTTTCTCTGTTTGCTTTGTCCCTCAATAATTACGTCCGGGTATATAGCCAGTAATGGCAGAGACCGAGCAGCGTACATAATACGTAATACGTACAATATACCTAAGTTTACAAAGCCACGGAGTACAATTCTTGACAATAAGGCAGGCAGGCATGTACTAGGACTCGCCTGATCGCACGGGGAATGCGCCTTGTGGTTAGCTCAGTTCAGAAAGCTCTGTCATTGCTTTCTAGGGAAACAAGTCCTCTGGAAAATGATGGGTCTCTGGTCACCCTCGGACAGCGGTAATCCTTCGGTCCGATTGACTCGCGTGGCCTGAGTCGTTCGACCCGGTAATTCAATTCCCGATTCAAACCTGCAACGGATGGTTGCCCCGTGGTTAGAGAGGGTCAAAACCTTACGCAAACCTCATTTTCTTATGTACGAAAGAAAACAATCGATCCATGTATATCAGGCCATCGCGATCGTCTATAATGATTCATCGATCACTTCGGATTTTTTAATTTTCTGCCGATAGATATATGGAGAAATAATATAAATTCAACGATTTTTTTTTTAACATTCATACCTATTTTTGCAACGATCGATGATTGCTCTTTCGGAGTGTGCATTTAGAGATGGAAATGTGTTAATATTTAATGGTGTTTATGTGCCCGGGGACTGGATGTGAGTAATGAGCTTATATACCGAGTAACGTGTCTGTATAATATGTCTACATATATTTTATACATAGCTTGTTATATATTTATGAATATAGGTCGAGAGCGTGAAACACGTGCTATAGGTGAATTATGCAACACGTCTGACGTAAATATTTAGCTAAAAAGTGTACAAACGCTTTATACTTTTATTTCATTTAAATATTTTTTTTTTTACTTTTCTTTTTTCTTCCTTATTGTGAAAATAAGCCAGTCTTTTTTTTTTGTCTTTCGTCCATTTCGCTCTTTCGATTAATCGCGAAAAAGAGGAAGTTACGTGAAAGAAATAGACTTTTTTCCACCTAACAGGCAAAGCGATAAACAGCGTTGATATTAACTTTCGATTGAACCTCTTGGATGAAGAAACTGAAGAGTCTGTCTTATAACAGGAAATCGTCTATCGTGTGAAAAGAAATGGACGATAAGAAATAAAATTGGAACGTAAATTCGAGAAAGTGGTTAAATAGGTTGAAAAAGTGGCAACAGCAGTATTTGCAAACTGTGACTTGGCCCGGGCTGAAAGCATTTCGCAAATATTTGCCAGGCGACTAGAGTCTCGTATCTTTTTGCGTATATTTGTCTGCAGGGATCCTAGCCGCGGCTCGGATGCGATATGAAATATACTCGAGTTCGCAGCCGGCTGTTTATAACTAAGGCGAAATTTTCGAGTACCTTTTTTTATCTAGTGGTTAAAAAAAATTGCGTCAAAAATCGTATGATTTATCTATCAACTTCCATCGACGTAGAATCTAATTGCTAATGTAAATCAGAACCCATTTTCAATCTATCAAAAATTCACTCGATTGCCCTGCGGGGCAGTTGCGGCGGGTTTAATAATTCAATACACTTAAGAAATCTGACGATTGAAACGAACCTAATTCATTCATGCAGATCGAGACCTGCTTCACTATCGATCAACAATTAATAATAATTGATTGGAACGGGGACGGGAACGGGAACGAGATGAAATGGTTATTTAAAGAAGGAACTAATGGATTAATATCGACGATGGAAAACTAGTGTCAAATTTATTTACTCTGCTTCTTGAATCCTCCAGACGTAACGATTTACTTCCCATGTGATATATTCGAGACCTTATTGAAGCTAGTGCTGCTGCTGCTGCAGTGGACAGTATTTATTACCAAATTATACTTTGAGTCGTTTTCTCGGACTCGTATTTCGCGGAGAACGGATATTGGAGGATATTTTGCTCCTACATATGAGAAAAAAGTCTCAACCTAGAGGAAACGGCTACGAAAAGAGAAAGAAAAATTATACTCCATTCTTTCAGGGTCAGACGTCGGTATTTTCTTACGTTAGATAGGCACGGTTCTTGTACAGCTGTATGGTCTGCATTTATAGGAATTTTTGAATATAAATCGACAAGAAATTGGAGGAAAATGGAATAGAAAATTTCGAGCTATTCTTACCACAGCGAATATCTTTCATTCACTTTGGGATTTCTTTGAGGCTTCTGAGCCCCACTTCTAAATACATCCTGAGGGATTGTTGAAGGGACTTTTCTTTTCGCCGGAAATTCTAAAGTCCAGACTCGAGTTAACGCAACGGTGAAAAAAATTTCAGGTATCACACCGAGCGAGTCAAGAAACGAATTCTCTTTTTCTAAGCGAAAAAAATATTTGGAAGAAAAATTTCAAAGCTAGTATTTTAACCGACATTTTTACTTGTCGCCTCGAGAGTAAACTAGGCGATGAGCAAAACTATATAGATCGGTGTTTTTGCTTTTCCACTTTTACCAAGCGCCAGTAAAAGCGGCTAGTAATAATTAACTGCAGGAGGCGAAGCGTGGCAATGAAATTAGCTGCACGTTGGTGGTCCGCGGACTATCCATCCGTCTGGAAAGTCCTGTCGCAGGGGAAAGTCCCGTCGTATTTATGTAACGAATTACTTTGGGCAACCTTCACAACGATTGTAACTATTTCGCAAGATTTCATTTTTATTCGCAAATTGTTGCCGCAGTTTTGTGTCGAAATATTTTTCTTTTTGCAAATCAAAGTACAACCCATTCAGTCATTTTTTCATCATTCAAACTTTGAGAATTTTTTGACACGGTGGACTTAGGTTGATTGTCAATAAAATGACGGGACTTTGCAGGCCGGATGTTTCTGGGAATAGAATTATAGGGAAAACGGATAGATACGCGAGAGATTCTGGAGGGGACATGACATGTGGCTCACTTCATGCTCGACTTGTTTATTTCGAATTTAACGTTCCATGGATACGTTAATTACAGGCAAAGTTCCTAGGATCGATAACACACGCGGCATCTAGGACGTATTATAACGAAGTCTGCTGTGGATATATGAATTCATAATTGAGTCGTCTAGACGTGGTGAAAATAGATGAGATTCCGGTTGCTAGGGTCAATATTTCACCGGATAATCTCCAAAGCTGTAATAATCTTCATTAATTAACTCGTGCATATAGCATATTAATTATTGAATTGCGTAAGGTAGTGAAAAAAGACGAACAAACAAACAAACATGGGACAAATAATTGAAAACAATTTCGTTACCCCGAAACGACATGGTGAAATTTCGTTGAATCAGGTTTAATGGGATTCATTTTAGGAACGCTAATTGGGCACGAGGCCAAATATACATTCGCTTCCTTGTTAGTAATAAACATTTGTATAATTTCCTCTATTTCTTTCTTCATTTTTACTGAAATGGAATTATCTCTCGACTGCGGATGGCCTTCGTCGTGAGATGTAATTTTTTCGACCGAGTAGGTACTCGGCTTAGAATTTCAACCACTAGAATCGGTTATGGATTGGAATCATTTTTGTCCGTACTATTCGCGGGTTTATGTAATAAAAACGAGAAAATAACACTTGTTAAACGCGATAGGAACACGACGATTATACACTAATGAAAGGCACGCGATGTGACATGGCATGCCATGCCAGGAGGATTGTAAATGCTTCTATAACACGGACATACGATGCGTAGTACTGTGGTCAATATTGTAGTAGCCATTCATTAAGGCTGGCATACTGACCTGTTCCTCAATTTGAGAGGAAATAGCGACGGGTTTTTATGAAATTTATTAACCGCATATGCGTGAGTGCCTTTTACCTCATATCTCGGATGTTATGTTATATAAATCTACATAAATCTACGAGTAGGATTTTGGGGATTGGAAGAGAAACATTATTCTGTTATCTCAATACGAATATCAAATGAATAATTAGTTAGCTATGGATTATAAGAGAGGAAGGAGTTGATTTTGATGAAAAATATTCATCATCGGTAGATACGGGGATTCTTGATCTTCAGTCTTTTAGAATCAACGTTTGACAGGCAGAAGGTAAGCTCACTAGCTCTCTCGTAGAGGATATATATATATTGGACAAAGCTTCTTAGATAATATACAACACGGGTTGTATTTGTTGACGAGGGTCCTACTTCACAATCCTCTCTAGAAAATACCTGGATCACAAATTCCATTATGAAACCATGTACATATAACATATTATACATACATACATACACACTCGAGTTTACTTTAATAACTCCAAAATGCAGGTAGCTTTCTCGGCGGTATTATTCCCCTGATACATACGTAATATGAAAAAGTAACAACGTACGTAATTATGACTAGCTGCCCGTACAATCATTGATTCCCGTTGAACAACAAATTTTATAAATTTCATAAATTTCATTACATCTTTTCTCACCAACAATCAATCTGTCATCACAGATTCAGATAGATTTTTGAAAGTGTTGGTTGCTAAGGTATAATAGCGTAATTAGTCGAGCTCAGGTTATCTGGAATCAGAAACTAGGCACAAGTTTCGAATATTGTGGAATAAGTCGTTTGATGACGGGCGTGATTCGGTCTTATTGTGAGTGGATGAATTCGGTTCGTAGACAGCGCTTGATAATCTGTCTATTGAAATTCTGAGAAGTAAATTAAACAAAAGTTGAATTATGTTCCGTACGTGGTACATGAAGTAATTAGGATGATTGCCTTTCTTCGAAACTTGATTATTTTCTTTGTGACTTAGGGCATGCTTGTATCAGTTCAACGAAGAAATACACTGACGTATTCAACTACAAGGCCTGATATCAAATATTCCGATTCTATTTCGGCCCATTTTCTACGAAGTAGTAAACGGAAATCAGCTTTCTCTTTCTGGTGTTAAAAGGCTGTCAAAAGATAGGAATTGTCGTAAGATTCTTATACATAAATGATCCTACATTAGTGATAGTATAAATTATACTCGTTTTTACAATCGAACCCCGAATAATCATGCCACAGATATAATAGACCATTTTTATCTCGACTCATAAATCGTTGGCAATATCTACCTACGTGTAAAAGTTTCTAATTGAATTTAGTCACTGTCTTTTCTGGCGTGTACACGATTTCAAAACATCGAATTCCATTAGTTAATTATACCCTCTGGTTTCTTATCATTTTTCGTTCTTTAGTCCGCCTTGCGGTTCATTTCAGATTGCCTTGTTAAGATTTTACAATCTTCATTATCTCTTTGATCAGAGATTTTTTACCGGAAATTCTGCTTAAGTAGCCAGCGATTAGAGCCGGTTTTTTCCTCGCTAAAATCACGTGTCAAATATATATTTTCGTCTTACTTTCGGCGCTTTGTAAATGACATTTTTCGCAATTCAGACTCATAGCATAACGAACTCGATTTCCCGACATCGATCGATTTTCAGGGATTGAAATCTGAGGAAATGACCCGAACGCTGATGAATACCGAACCCAAAAGTTTCCCAAACCGCAGTAACGTCGTACCTCTGTTCCTCTCGTTATCTAAAATTCGCTGATATAATCTAGTCGCAATTTTAGACCGCGATAAAAGCCTTTTTTATTTCATATATCTTCGTATCTTCATACACGTCATACCTTATCTTTATATCAAAAAATTTAACGACGCCATATCGCGGGCTACGTTTTTTTTTTCTTTTTTTCTCGCGGAAATAAACCGTGCGTCTGATATCGTTTGATTCTATCATATTATCCTAATTTCCATTTTTTTTTTGTTTTTTTTTTGTTTTTCCATAGAACTTTCGCGTTTACGGAACTGTTTGAAAAATGTATACTTTCTCCACAGTGACGAAAGGCAACTCTTTACGAGGCGGATAATTCGTGATACCGTTACGTTCGATACTCCTGTCAAATTGATTGTGTGCACAGCTGCATCGGCTACACCATGACTTGAATGTATACAGTTTTCATTACTCGGTTTTGCTACTCAGTTTTTTTATTTTTCATTCTTTTTTCAACTTCGTTAGTTAGACGGCCACCGACCTATGACGCAAGCTCAACCAACACGTCGACGTGCTAAATGACGTTAAAGACTCTAACTGTTCTATGCTGCGAGGACGACGTACGCGGTTCTCTCTAACCGTTTCGTTGTTCGCTAACTCCGGGTCAAGTACCGTTTCAATGAACCGGAGTACTCGGTGTTTTGTTGAAACGTGAATAACGGACGATTTTTAACAGTTTTTTGTTTTATTTTAATTTTTTTTATCTCACCTCCGGTAACGAATTACTTCCGTATTAATTTACGGCGTAACAAACGCAAATCTTACACACCCTCAACGTCCGATTTAAACCTGCTAATAAACCGATGATGCGATCGATCCCCTGCTAGATATAATATAGAAAAGAAAGAAAAAAAAAACTCGACAAAATCAAAAATTCGTAAGGGCAGTGAGTCCATGAATAATTTCTATCCTGGCTGAACGTGAGTAGCAATGTTTCGCGGAATTAATTGCTCGAAAGTCGGTGGATATAGATCGATTTTTGACCAGTAGCCAACTCCTCTTACCGCTCCTAGGAGAGTCTATTATTTTCAATTAACCTCTGACCGTCCGGGTAAACCTCTGTACAACTATGTTCCCGTGTATAGATTGGTCTGGTATAACCTATACGTGTATTTATTTCATTAGCGGGTTTATACTAGATTCAGTAAACTTGGATAACTGTTATGGAAGTGCCTATGCAAAGTTTGGACAAGCGTGAGGGTAGGTAGCGAAATTCACCTGAAAATTTATGTTCAATTTTATCCCAGAGTGATGAAGGAGTCTGTACCTGTATACCTACGCGGAATATGCATACGATGCAAGGATTTCAAGTCAATCAAGAGTTTCGATTTTCTACTACAGCCAATTTACAGCTGCAGTTCTAATCGAAGGGAATTGGAACCAATCAAAACTCTGGTTCACATAAAGCCTCTGGGGGACCCTAGTCGGTTCTTATTTCTTAAGGATGCAATTCCGATTGAAAGTTGGCGAGCGCAGTAGTGCCTTTTACATTTAATGTGCCTCGACGTGCGGGGCGAGCAGGGAAATATAGCTATACGTATAGAATGAGTAAAGTGGCGGTGAATAATTATATGGGCAAGTTTAAATGTAGCCAGACTCTGGAGTGCAGCGATGGAAGGAGATACGGCGATTCACTTACTCACAATCGGAGACTTATAAATATATAGGAATGAAATTCTGTAGAATATCTCTTTCAATTAATGGTTTTAAATTTCCTTGAAAAATACGCTTCACAGAATGCAGTTAATTAATTTTATAAACCGCTATAACTTCCGTCGATGACAATTACTAGTTCAAACATCGTCGTTACGTATCTTACCTCGTCGAATAAAGGATCGTGTGATGATGAATGAATAAATTCATTCTCTTTGGGTCGAACAAGGTTGAATTTCAACAAAGACCCGGTAGAGTTTCTTGGGCGAAAATTCTGGCAGACATAAAGATGCAGGGTCATGTCAGGTCAGATCGAGCCAAGATAAAAATAAGGTAAAAAGGAATGAAATCGAACGATGAATATTCAAACCACCCATCAAATACCTCACCTTCGACTAGGTGCAGCACATCTCAAATCCCGGATCTTATCGTAACTTATAGACTCTCCTTCTCGTTACTAGAACATTTTCAACCGACTAGGTATCGCCCTAATCTTGAACACCTTTATTCCAAGCAGGAGGCCAGGATCACGATATATACGAAATTACGCACGTGTACATACATATTCATATTCTTCGAATTTGTGGAATATTAAATTTGTCTGAAGACACGTAGTCCTGATATGCTAAAAAGCATCAAGACTCGGGGATTTTTGTTCTTTGGGATTTTGGTACATGGGCTACTTAAATTTGGAGTACACTAGCCTTATGGTACTCTGCGTAGAAGCCGTGGCTTTGATTACGAGGAAACTACACAATGGACAAGATGGCGGGGATGAAGAATGAGGAAAATGAACGGGAGAGGCTATTCCTATTCTAGTCTCGCGTAGAGCCTGCAGCATCGTTAGGTCGTAGGAAGAAAACAGGCTGGAATTCAATGTCTGGAGATGTATAAGATAGGAATTGGTAATTTGGTCTTTGATACGATCTCTGTTTGTCTCTTGGTTAATTTACGGTCGGGCGACAATGCCTTGGCGACATTTTCTCAGTCATGCAAGGTTTGTTCGAACTCAAAGTAGGTACTATGCCTATACCTTTTGACGTGGCCTTTCAGACGTACGACGTCTATACATTGATTTCTGGAACGAATTGATTTCTCTCGATTCATACCTGATTCCAGTATTACCGGCGTCTATGTATCCGTGAAACAAATTCAAAATTATACGTCTCTACGATTAAACTCTATCGCATATCTACTCCATTATTTTCTACTATTATTCAACTTATAGGGCAGCCGTCTGATCTTAGCGTTTAGATTTTGATAGAAAATTATGTAATAGCCACGATCGATATCCATTTATTACTAATTGTCAATTTTCGAGTAGTTATTATTTCTTTATGGTCATTCATTCACGGCGAATAAAGAGAAAAGTGGGTCAAACCGATAATCAAAAACGCCACAGTTCACGATTAATTTAAGTACGCGGTAAGATTAATTTCCATACCTACGTAATAATATTTGAGGTAAAATCTGGCCATTATCTTAGTTCCTTCGAAAGACAGATGGACTAACGAGGAGAAGGTGGGATGCCCAAGGCCTTGGCTATGGTATTTCGCGTGCGGCGACGGTATGTGTCACCAGGTTGATTTAGCAATTCCAAGCCTTGTGCCCACATCAACTTAATTGAATCTGACTGACAGTCGAGTAGCCAGTGATCCTCGAATCGTTGATCACAGTAGGGTCGGAATATATCACGTAACAAATTGCGTTCACATTTGCAGTTAGGGGGCTGGGTTCAAGTTCCAAATCTTCAAAGTTCCGAACCGTCGAAATTCCGAATTCCTTTGAGACGATTTCGAATTTTCAGAAACGTTGAAGTTTACAACATTAAAATTCCCAAAGGTCGGAATGCAGCAGCACTTAAGACTCCGAAGGTCCAGAATCCCAAGTTCAAAAATCCGGAAATTATAGTTCATTTCTCAGGATGTGAAGACAAGAAATACTTCATTCTTTACGGAATCCCATTTTAACTATACATTTTCCAAAAAGTTCACCTCAACACGATTAATTTAATCGCCTTTTGCTCTTGGTACGATCAATACAGCCCGAGTTATTCATCACTGAATGAATACATGCGCAAATTTCAAGTTTCGGAATTTTGGCTTTCCGGATTTTTAGCCTTCGGAGTTTCTAACTTCCGGTATTCTTCTTCTGAAATTTGTTTATTTGCTTCTCTTCAGTCTGTTTCGACCATATTGTGCATAATGGTCCAACGTGTGGTTGAATATTGAATTTATTTTTCGTCGGTGATTTAGGGCGATAGTCCCGGGCGAGCTAAACTGTGGATTTAAACGCATCACGTATATATCCTTCAGGCAATTAATCAGCCACCCATATTTGAAAAGGATTTTACCCCGTTTCTAGGGGTGGAAAACTCTAGCGAAATCCTGGCTTTCACGGATTAGTTTGTACGAACTGAAAGGGAGAGACCATCGCATTCGTAATATAAAGCTTGGCTAGATCTGAATGCGGGCATTCCGCTCTGTACACATTGTCTAAATAAATCTCTTGTCAAGCTCTGATTATTATCCATTAATATAAAAACGAGTGAGAACATCAAAAACGTGAAACCTTTTACCTCCTTCATTAATTCTTCCTAGACAACCTTATTAATTATTTTCACAAAGTCGCGATTTCTATCTCCGATATAAAAAAAAAACAGGTTCGAAAATTGGAAGACAAAAATCTGATCCCATCCAGTTGAGACAGAACTCGTCCTTCGCATTATGTGTAATAATAATTATTCACAAAGCTATTCAGCTTTTGGCATCCGGCAAGTTTGTTCGCTACTTTGCCTAACCATTTCCGCGACCCAGTTAGATTAGAAACGTGGGTATATACATCGCTTGATAATGTTCTCTCGGACCTGTAATAACGCCCGTTTCATACGCCAACGGAAACGGGTGGATATCTCAGTTTAGTTTGTCGTTGTGGAGAGGATTAGCCATTTAGAGCGGAAAGATTCCACTTTTTGGGTCACATTATACTTTTGCCATTCCCTTCGACGAGCCAAGTCTCAGCCCTACGTGAATTTACCGAACTAAAGTCTTCGGTGTATTTTTTTCCTTCCATTTTTCACCGTTTTCTCACAAATCTGCAGAACCTGTAGATATTCTGAAACGCTATTCAACATTCGAGCCAATGCACTGATGGGTTTAAAGCATGGTAAAACAAAAACTGGTAGCGAAACTTCCGTACAAAACACGTCGTACATTTTACGATCAGTAAATAAGGCTTTTTCTATACGTGCCTTGACATTTCCTCGGAATTATTCACTGTGGAAACTACAAAGTTTTTCATCTACTCGAGATGAGATGGGTTCGTTCTCCTCTAATTAGCATCGTTACAGGTGGATGCTGCGGTTCGTTTTTCATTCTATTGTTCGTTTGAGCGAGTGAAATTTCCGAGGAAATCTATCTCTCTCTCTCTCTCTCTCTCTATCTTTCCTCTCGGAAGATTCCGTTTTCATTTCAATACACCCAGTCAAATAGTTCACTCGAAATTATCTACAAGTTTTTTTTGTATATTTAATGACGAATAGATCTGTGTTATAGAAACAATCAATTTTTTACGTCCAAGATGCAATTTTTCAATCTCTTTCTTCCTCCCCGTCTAAATTCTGATCAGTTTTGATCCCGCAACTATAATAATGAGCTAACTGAAGACAAAAAGCTTTCTTCTCTCTGTAACGTTAATCCCGAATTAATGAAAGCTTCGCCATCGACTGCAGTCGACCCAAGGGAAGAAGAACTGTAATCTAAGTGAAGTTAAAAGCAAGACGCGATATCAGAGGACGCTTTCCGAAAGTAGACAGGCACTATAGCTCCGGGGTTACAGAGGGTGGAATTAGAAACCCTCATCATTATACGGCGAACAGTGATTCTTCGCCCACGCGTATATACAACAAGTACACCGGCTTATATTATCGGTTTATTTAGCGCTTCCTAAACCTTATTATATTACTCCTATATGTAGAATTAATGCGGGGGTACACGGCTCCTGAACAAAATGAATTGCTGTTTCAATTTCCATCCCTTGATATATATACGATACCGGAATCGTTTCAGTCTCGAATAAATTTCACGTGTTTAGTCAAGTTCGGTAAACCAAGGTACATCATGAAGACGTAAGTGGGTTAATTCCGTGATAATTATTGAATTGTTGGAAACTCTGTATCAGAATCGTTGATATGATACCGCACTACCCTTAGCAGAAAATAAACCGGGTATAGATTCAAGGAATTCATGATCATCGAAAGAAACCTATACGAATTATGATCGCTGTTAAATCTTGGAAAGATTTCCACGGGTCTTATATACTATTCCATCTAGCATCTACCGATAGTCTCGAGTATAGATTTCATCCCCAATTCAATCGCCTCAAATACTCGTAGTTTCAGCCGCTTATTCGGCCTGTCGAAACCCAAACTCGTTTATATATTTCTTTGCTAGTTTACGGCAGCACCCCTACGGAGACCGTGAACGTTTATCAATCGGCTTACGACACGGATATAGTCTTCGAGGATATATATATGTATTCTTTTTTCTTCTCATTTTATCCATGTCGAGAGAAATAATTTTCATTTTTACGGATGGATTATTTATTTGAAATAAATACAGGAATTTCAATCCTTAATTCATTTCGAATCTATCAATTATTTTTCTCTGTCGACGAAGTTGATACTGAAATTTCTGATTCCAATAAAAAATTAAAAAATTAAAAAAATATGATAGTTTTCTCGGCGTTCAGATATGTGCGCGGTTGATTAGCTACGATTAATTCAGGACAGTCTTTAATTAAATTTTCTGAGGCATCACAATGTATCTCTCGGCCTTTGGCCCGAGCCTAATTTCATTTGGTCTGAAAGATCGCGTTAATTGATCTAATTGTCGACGTACTAAATGACTAATTGTAAATTAATCAAGATCAAAACGTACAATTAAAATTATTGAGGTTGAATAAATTCGAAAGATATGAAAATACTGTTGGAAATATGTATATTTGAAACAATTCTTGCGTGTGAGATAGATCATTTGTGACCTATTTCGAATTCATATCAACTGGAGAATATTTTCCTGAATAAATAATATCTATGTATACGTCCGCGATGATAATAATATGTAAAATGTAGGTAATAGCTGTGTACGTACGTGGAAACGTGTCTATCTGTAAAGTAGACAACGCAGGCTTCAACTTATGTAGATAAAGAAAGCCGGATGTGGGTTAAACCATTGAGAATATATTCTTTGTCAGTTTTTAAGTAAGTGAGAAAAATATAGAGAAGATTGTATTCGTTGTTGTAACATTCTACGGCATGAAACTTGAACTTTGCCTCCGGTTTGCGGCCGATAACTACGCAGTGCAGAGATAGTCTGAAATTTTGTCGAAAAGTAAAACCCAGAACTGACACTGACACCGAGTTCTTCCCGGTCCTCGAAAGTCCTTCGAACCTTAGCTCAGTTGTTTCCATGTTAGCGAAAGCGAATTTTCTCTCTTTTGTTTTAGTTTCGCGAAAGAACGTTCAAGTTTTCGTAGTAAATATACTATATTCGAGATCTCAGGAATCGCGAGAATTCTTACGCGGATATGAAAACAAGATATCGCATACGCTGTATGTACATAGATGAGCTGCTCCATACTGCAACTTTCAATTCTTCATCGCACCAAGGACAACGAATGATTAAGTAATGACTGCAGATGTCTATAAAGACCAACAACTTATGTACTCAGCGTACATAAGTTACATAAACTTGTTACTCGCGTTCATTTTTATTCTCTTTCTATTTCCTTCTTCCTTCATTTCTGTCTTATCATATACCTCTTCACAGATGGCATTAAATCAGCACCTACCTACGTTTTTGGTCGATAAAATTTCCGATAAATCAGCTCGATTCACGATATTGAAGTAGCTATGCGGCATAATGCAATGAGATTATTTTTATCAGTTGTGAAAAGAAAAAAAAGAAAAAAACGATTGTTGAAGTCAAGACGTTCTACGATATGCGATATGTGCAGGTATTTTCAATGCTGTAAATATAAAATGATGCGTATACATAGAACGTTGTCGCATTTCTCGTGTGTTCATACGTTGTACATAATTATTGCTGAATTATGAACGATATCGCGATATCTGTCGAAAGCGTATTTCCCCCTTTCGGATGAACCCGCATTTGATCGCAGCGAGCAAATACAATTTTTCCTCTATTTACAAGTCGGGACTTCCCCAGGCAATTGCAATATGGTTCGTTATTTGCGTAATTCAGAGATGAGTACAGAAGTTCCCTGATGATTCGCGGATTGGTAATGTTCTTTATTTCTTCACCTTTATTTCTTTTTTTTTTTTTTTCTCTCTTCTCCTGAGAATCGCTTTATTGTTTTCTGCCTCGATTCGTGTATCCGTAGAAATGATTATTTCACAAAAGTCCCGAAAGAGACGAGAATTGTATTACCGCGAATTCGAACAAGTGTTACGTATTCACCAAATCAAATATACATAATATAGATACGATACAATTCTCTGCAATATAATTAGGCAAGGTAATCAATGTATGAAATGGATTTATATCATTTTTTATCATGCTTTGACAGTAGTTATATAAAACAGTATTTATATAATCCTCGTCTATACGCTTATCATCGATTTTTGTAATGATTGCCTCTAGTTTTGTATTTTCAATAATATTTCCTTCCTCTTTTTTCATCTTTGTCGATCGTTCGATATAGTAATCGCGTATCGGCCGCGGGATGTAAGAAGCTTGTTAAACTTTCATGAGAAAGCTTATTGGCGAATATCAGCATTTCTGATCAATTAGGGAAAGCAAGAAGGAGAGGTTTAACAAAATTTCGGTACTTTATCATCATCTTAGACCGTGAAAATATGCAATATTACAAAACTCGAGTAAAAATGAGAAAAACAACGCGAATATAGAAGGGTGAAGAACTAATGGAAATAAAAAAGAGGATGATAGAAGGCAACCTGTCATGAAAAAATAAATTAAATAAAATCAAAAATAAAGTAAAAATAAAATAGCAATAAAGGAAGATTCAACGCTGGGATTGTAATTCCTAACTCCGAATACCAGCTCAGCTAAATTTCCACGTAGATAGATAGCGCCCACAAATTATGGCCAAAACTGAATAACAACAGGTGTAGGTATTACCTACGTAGTCGATTCTCGGAGTTCTACTGGCCATAATTAGCAGCTTGGTCTGCAATCTCCATCCGTTTACTATGTTCGAATCGTAACGCCAAAATCAGGTGCAGGGTCAGTATAATTGTATATCGCCTGTTAGTAGAAGTTTCAGGGAAACTAGCGAAACTGTTCACGAACCGATAATTCCGTTTGATAATATTCGAACTTTGAGACTGTGACGTCATGCGTACATTGAAGCTTATTCTTTTGTCGTATCGTGGCAAGTTTTATGACCCGTGCTGGTCAATTCATGAATTTCCAAAAAAAAAAAACTAACGATTCGAATATCACAACTGAGGCGACTAGTTTGGAATGAGACAAACATTTACTGGAAATACGGGTCAAAGTAACTTTATATGGGAAATTCGCGATTGTTATAGACGCGGATGAGCAGTTTTTGAAAATTGAACCCGGAAGGCGCTCGTTCCGAATATACATTATCGAAAATTATGTGGGATAATGATTTTATATGATCATTACTAAATTAGCACTTGTGTCTAATTTCAGCAAGCCAAAGTGACCGGTTTTATCAGCTGTTTGAAAATTGCGATATTCTGTTACTGGTACCTATTAAGCTCGGAAGAATAACATTTTTTCACGTTCGTATAATCTTGAACCTAATCCGTGTTTGAATTTAAAATCTTAAAAACTTCTACATATACTCATCAAACTGTATACATAAATATATCTAGGCATAGTATATAGAAGTAGGAAAAATGTATCGATAAATATCGTCGTATTTGTTCATTCCGGAACCGAATATCCTTTACAGTATCTACAAGCGGTTACTCGCGGTATTTTGCCGGAAATCCTTTCTGTTCGGAGAAATATTTTATTACTAATCAAGCTGTGGCTTAGATCACAGAAAATCATCGAGTCTGACGTAGTACAAATATCCGGAAATTTTTATGCAATAATTGAGTCATCATCTCATACTGAAATTCCAAATTAACGGCTTACAGGAAAAATAAATTTACCGATTATTTTCAAGCAAAGTATTATAGTTGCTAGATCGAAATTATCCAAATCGTAGTAATTCTGTACAATTTTTCCGCGTCTGTGCTCACGTCGACCTCGTTTTATAAATAAATACACAGATTATAGTTTAACTAACGCATATACATATCATATCACACGTATATAGTATATACGTGTGTGTATATAGAGCCTTAAGATATCTGGCGTTGCCCCACAAGCCGCTAGAAAGTTGATCGATCATTATTGCGGTATAACGTTTTCATTTTTTAGGCCTCGCCAGAGCAAAGTGCGATAAAACCTCGTTACATAATGCAGATATCGCGCCATGTCTATACACACGTTAAATTTTCAAGCTTTTACTTTGGCCGCGGTTGAAATTATTCAGAGAGCCGAGAATTTGGTGTAAAAAAAAAAAGAACAAAGAGAAAAAAAATTTTTAAACGAAAAAATACAAAAATAAAAAATATGATAAAACTGGAAACAAAGTACATTTTTATTGAGAAACAATGACTTTCATACACCTGTTTATCCACTAGAAGAATAAATAGGGAAAAGGGAGAAGAGAGTTAGGTAGTACATACCTACATGGATGAAGCGTGTGAAAGTTGGGAATCGCAGTTTTATTCCCGCTCATAAAATGGCAAAATTAACTTTGAAATTGTCTCACCCTCGCGCTGGTATACCAGCCTGTATGACCCCACCTGAAATGGCTATTTATATGTTATAAAGAGAGACGAAACTGGCGACAACCCCATACCTAACCAATAGGTGCGTTGAAATTTAACGAAGTGTGTCCGAGTAGGTATGTGCCTACGGTGAGTCGGAGGGTGTGAAATTATAAACGAAGAGAAAATTGAAGGCGATTTCTGCGAATGGAATAGTCGTGAATTCCAGAAAAGAAGATATTTTCCATTCGATTTTTTCATGCTGTTGGACTTGGCCTGATTCCAGAGGCATTTAATTCGAAGGTATTAGGACGTGTTTAGAAATGTTGAAACTTTGGGACTGCCAATTATTCTACGGACACGATTTTCTTCAAGATGAATTCGAAAACAGAGTAAACGTTAGCACCTGACTTGCGGAAAAGGTTACCGCAGATTTTGACCCTAGGTTTCGTATAAGAATGCTCGGCACGTCGTAGCACCTTCTTAAACAGTGTTTCCGACACACAGACATCCCTCCTGTCCGATTTGGCAACGTTAACGCCATGCGGATGGTCTAGCTTCCAGATTTTCCATTACCTGTAAATGCCAGGTCAAGGCAAGCCTACGAAGTTAACATTAAGCAGAATGTGAGTAACCGTTCTTCATCTTTCGTCAAATCGGTTACAGAATTATTCCCATAAATGAAGGAAAATTGAATATTGTCTAATTATAAGGAAACAAGAATTTTTGCACCAACGATTTGATCCGCGGAAAACAAGCTCTAAATTGACTCGCGATGAGAAGTACAAGCGGCGTTACTCCCGGCTGTTTATTTTCAGTTGGAGGTAAATCGTCTCGAACCCATTATACCTATATTGTCCTTACCAGGTCGAGCTGTAAATTTTATCTCATTCGTAACTAACGCGCGTGTACATAGACACAATGGAACAGGGTATGTTCGCCACGAATTCAGATTGGACCGAGTTTAGTTAGCTACACGTTTGCTGATTCTATGATATTTTATGCTCAAAGTATAATATTATGCACGGTTATGTACTTCCCGTTCAAATATACAAGCAAATAAACATATTTATCCAAGCTTATGAATTGCAGATTTTATGTAAACTAATAATTTGCCTGGAGTTTAAATCACAATGTCATTTATTATGTTACAGGTGAGAAAATACCGAATACCTACACCAGCTAATCGTCGTTCGTTCGTTCTTAACGAAACGGAACTTGATCCTGGAAGAACGTAAGCTTAATTTTATAAACTAGAGAATTTTCGATAATTCCACAGCTTTAAAGCTCACAAATCATGCCCGTGGGATCCTGGTGCAACACGAATTCCAGCTACATCTGCTGACCATGTCTAGATAATGTATTGGCTTAACGTCAATGCCGATCGGCTTTCACCGTTAAAACTGCTTTGCACGTTCTGAAAATTCTCCACGGAGTTAAGAGTATCAAAAATCGCCGTTAGAACATAATATGGGGTGGTTCTTTGGTTCTTATTTTTTGATTCAGAATAAAGTCGCTCGTGTGATGTTCGTATGTAATGGAATCTCTCTGGGTTCACATTAACAGAAATCGCGCCCGGTACTGATTTAACCACGCGTATTCATCCGTCTCTATAGCTCTGCGGCTGCTTTTCCCCGATTCACACTCTGAAATTCAATATCCCTTTTCAGGGGGCTCAATGTACTCGAAAGCAACGCGATTCTCTTGGCATCTGGCAGCACGTAGACGCCAGAAAAGTGTCCTACAGAGACCGATTGATATGGCCGCGACTTCCGTGGACACGGGCCGACCTCATTCGCGCTAAATTGAAACCCCTGTTCGAACGCACTTTCCAAAATTGCCTTTAGAAACTGCCGTTCAACGCCGGCGCGTTCCCTGCCCTCGCGCACGGATCTTTTTTTTCATTTCAGTTTCGCTTTTTTGCTACGGGAAACGGGAGTCAAAAAATATCTCGTACACCCGGGTTGGACATTTTTTCGGAATCATGCCGCGTTATGGAAAAAATGCTTTTCCACATCCAATCGAAATTCTTTTCATATATATCCTCGCATATTTTCGTCGATTATCCAAAGGCAGGCAATTTATAAATGCTGAGGTACCATTCCACCGTCTATTCTTTGACATGGTGTAATAGAAAATTGGCGACGACGTTGTGTGTGTATTTGACGGCGCCAACTTTTCACGTGACTCATCCTCGACAGCGTAGCTTGTTTCCCGGTCATATCATGTCTCTTTCGCAGATGACTTTTACTCTGAGAAAAGCTATCGACAAAGTTGTGTATTTGAACGGTGGGCGTATGGGATGGGCGATAAATTTTCTGACTATTTTTCATTTGATCGGGTCAAGTTTTTTACAATTAAACCAATTTTCTCGATTCATTATTGTCCCCGATTTAGCGACTGCGAAAGAAGAGGAAAAAGGGGGATGAAAAGTATTCATATCCGGCCTCTTTTTATTCGTGGAAATAAATTAATGAAAGGGAGAAATCTGCACGTCCCCCATTGATCCTTCACGCTCGATTTATACCGAAAATCATTTTCCAATATTCCTATTTGTAGTAGACACGGTGATTATCCAATGGTTCGATTTGCTCTCAATGGGTTTGCAGCGAAGTGGTGCGAAAGAGGCTGAATTGATTGAGGATTACAAATATCCCGTATAGGCTATACATGTCAGCTTGGATACTTCCCTACGTGGGTATAATACGCGTACATATACATACGTATTCACGCAGCTGTGCTTCGATTTTTTTTCAATTTTCTCATCGCCTTAAAGCCAACTTCAACTCCGCTTCACTGCACTTTCGTCCATGTCTCATTTAGCGAGTTCCTCTGGCGTCGCGACGTCGTTTTCAGCTGATTGCCCAGACACGCGATATGCGACGGGACGTCACTCGATTCATTAGGAAAATCGATTGTTAACTTATATCGAAGACTTTTGATTTCGCCGAAAATACGCTCCTCTCATTGCCTCCGGCTCGTGACAATCCTGTATTTTATCATCCTATCATTTTGAAACGGTTGTAATATTCCGCTAGATCTTTTTTCTTCTCCTCATTTCCCAGAGGCCGAAGAGAGCCTTCGGAAAATAATTTCCTTTCGCAAACAGAGGCTCTAGGGTAAACCCTGTAGCAACGCGATTTGAAAAGGAAAGGAAAAAAGTGTCGTAAAAAATTGAGTAGGTAAATCCTTTTCTCATATTCAGAAACTCGTCAATGGTTTGATAAGAACGATTCATCCCCGGTTTGTCGAATCTTTTGATAAAAGCTCTTCACCTGATCACGATGATAATTAATGCTCTGTGTGCATATTCGCGCATCAATTCGTCTCCCGCGTTCTCCACGCTTCTTTGCAATCAATTTCGTTCCTTTATTTCCATGTTTCATCCCCTTCGTATAGTCGGAGAAAAACTGACGGGATAATAAGGCTTGTGCACTCTATTATACCACAGCTAGCCTATATTCAAGTTTTGATGCGTATACGGGTATGAGGTCGATAACCAAGCGAAATAGAGGCATAAATGTTGAATGAACCTAGCGCGGTAGGTAGCCTTGCAGCCTTGTGAATCCGAAAAAACGCAATATACGAGAAAACTACACGTTAAGTGATATAGCCCGGGTTTTCATTTATTTGAATAACTCGTACAGCCGTTTTTCGCGATTATGACACGACCCCGTTTCCATCGTGATTTGTAACATCGCCGGAGCCCTTTTTCTTCTTACTATAATAAACAGTATCGCCGATTTCTTAACTCTTAACAGCAATAAACATCCACGACGTTAGTTTACGCGAACATATCTATAATCTCGAATCCTGGAGCTAGAGGCATCGATGTGTTACAGTTTGCTAAGATCTTTGAATATCAGATGAGATAGGAGTGGCTGAAAACGGGATTGCAGAATTTTTTCAGCTAGTTATTAATGTGAGATGAGAACAGCTATTGCGAATGAGTGACGTGAGTTTGGAACACTTTCTGGCAGGGTCTTCTTCTCACTCGGTTATCAGGTTGATCACGAATGCAAGGAGCAACGCTTTGCCATGCCATGCTTTGCCTTGACTCGGCTCGTTTCGTCTCGCCTTGACTTGGCTTGCAAACTCCGGCTAACAGCATGGAACAACTCCGTAATTGTTTGAGAAGATAAGACACCGGTGGGTTCTTAACCCCCGCACCATCTCGCCTTATACCCTGCACCGCCACTGTTTCAAAAGTCCTTCTCGTATCTCGTTACGTTTAATAAATACCACGTCTCTTGTCGTTAATCTCACGACTAAACCGCACCGCGAATGGACCAATTAAAACCAACTGACAACGAGGACTGAGTCGTCTCTAACCTCCCATCTTTTTATTCATACTTGCAATAGCTTATTATCTAATGGAATTTATCCGTTTCCTTAGATACGGGATTATAATTCTCACGCTCTTCCAAATCACATCATCTATAGAAAAAAGGAAGACTCGAGTATAGTTAACATTTTCTCAAAGTCTCCACCGAAGTCGACGTTGCTTACGAGTCTTGGCTCGTAATTGTTCGAATCTCATTTTAATTTGATAGATTCTACAGAGCTAGCATTGGACTGGTGACAAAGATGCTAGCACTGTATGAGGTGGAAAATATTCTTAAGCCACACGTTTCAATGCATGGCTTTCCTCAGCGTTATAATAAAGACCGAGCTTTTTGAATCCAGAGATAGACTCTAGGCGTGGGTGGAAGTCGAGGGTAGGTGTAGGTACCTGCCTACTCGAGCCTGGCCAAGTTACATGAACGCATTTGCATGCACGTGAGAATTCCACGCTTCGTGAACTCCATGGAATATAAAGATACAAAGTCGTGTCACCGTTGGAAGTATCCAGCCGTGAAAATTCTGATGATTATTTCAGTTTTTTTCCCTTTTTTTATTTTCTCTCCGCTTCTTCTTCATCCCTCTGCGAGGTTTTGGGTGAAAAAGTTTTCCCATTTTTTTTTTCTTTTTTTTTTTTTTGCACACAATTTCATTTCCATCAAAAGTTTGCCAATATCAGATATATAAGAGAAGTTGGTATATTGCCTGATGTAACAGAATCTAAAATGTGATTTCTCCAGGTACAGAAGGTATAGAAGGTCGGTAGCCACCCACGTTATGACCATTGGTGTCCGTCAAACGTCAACTTTTTGGCATTCACGTCCATTAGTCGAGGCTGGCGTCTGGTATCCTTTTATTTTCGATGAATCCCTTTGAATACAAGTGGCGTTGAGTGGCGCGGAACGAGAGAGGATCTACTCCGAAGAACAGCCGAGGTGCGGGGATAACGAGAGTAATGACTGGGTTAGATTGATGAAGCGTTGTATGTCCGCGTTGTGTTTTCGTTGTTGTGTTCACCCATATACTGATTACTATAGAGGTGAACTCTTCCCATAAAGAGCCTCTCGGGCATTGTGCCATCGCCCTGCTATTCACTATTCTTCCTTCAGCCACCTTGCTCCAAATGGTCATTATGACGTAACGGTATAAAACTGAGAAAATCCGGCCAAAGGATGAAGTAACAA
Source organism: Rhogogaster chlorosoma (assembly GCA_944452935.1). NCBI lineage: Eukaryota > Metazoa > Arthropoda > Insecta > Hymenoptera > Tenthredinidae > Rhogogaster > Rhogogaster chlorosoma. The sequence continues at coordinate 30,975,776 of OX101797.1, forward strand.
CGATTTTTTTTTTTTTTTTTTTGATTTATGGAAAATTCAATCTAAAGTTGAATCGCTATTTCGAAGATATTTTAGTATCGATATTTCAACAAGTTTCGCGAGTTTTACCACCTCGTGGTTTTAGACGTGAGATTAATAGCTAGGTAAGGGTTGTTGGCAACTGCAGCACCGCCGCAATTACTGCACCGCAAAGTTTGATAAACGGCAAAATGTTTAGACTCCTTCGGTTTAATTATTAACGAATAAATTCGTCGTACCTACTGCTGTCCTAGACTCCTTTTTTTCCATTCACAATATTTTATTTATCTCTTTGCCGATTTTTTAGTCGCTCTTTAAAATCCTGCTTGATAATCAACCCGACATCTGATATCCGGAATGAAATTACTTTCGGTCAAAGTGCTTCCGCGTAGGTCGTGGGTAACGAGCAAAAAGTTTTCGGGGAGTGATTACCCCCAAGTAAATATAGAACAGCTGAGATATTTGTGTCTGTGTCTCTCCACGTGTTTTCGGAGATCCTTATAGAGCATAATATCAGGTTGTGTAGGTATAGTACGCCGTGTAAATTGTTCAGGGATCAAAAATTCCGGTTTCCCAGCTGCTCGAGGTTGACGAACAAAAAGTTTTATCGTTATTTCAACATTTTTTTCTTCCTTTTATTTTTATTTTTTTTTTTAGTCGACAGTTTTATAACCGAGTTTCATTTCCTCCCTTCAGTTTTGAGAACCTATTATATCCCCTGGCTAATTATATCGAGAAAGAAAGAGACAAAAATCATATTATATTCCTCAACATCCCATTTCACGTTCGGACCATTCGATCCTAATGATGTCACGGTACCACATCCCACCAGTTTACGAGGGTCAACCTCCCTCCTCTTCTTCCTCTTCTTCTTCTTCTGGAGAGAAGGAAGAAGTACTTGCTGACGTGAAGCTTATTCCCCTGATTACCTACGGTTGTCCTTTCCAATATGTTGACTCCATTTCCACTAACTTTTGTATCGATTCATTGGCTCCTTGAAATTAGATTTTCGGTACAATGGCCACGTATTTCTCTGTCACGTCATCCGCACGTATATTCCTGGGATTGGTTTATTCGTTCATTCGTCTCAAAAGTCGTTTCAGCAATCAAAGATCTCATACCCAGCATTGGTATTATCTGGTAATTCAAGTCACCGATCTACGCTCTACCTTATCAAGTCATTTTCTAAATAGTAGAAATACATTTTATGAACAACATTTACGGAGCTAAATTTTCGCGGGATTCTTCTATCGATTGGCAAATGACCCACTACGTTTCTAGGACTTAGAACCTCGGGTTTCTGAAAGCCACAAGGATGAATGGAGGCTCATTCTCGTAAGCGTTACCGCACCGCCGTAGGCCTGACCTCGCGACGCAACTTTCCTTTCCAACTGGGTCCAGGTCGGATTTTCAGCAGTTCTCGCATGTTTAAAGGATCGTAGGATGAACAAGACAGAAAATACTGTTTTTCACGGTACTTTTAAAAAATTCATGCGATTACCAAAATTGCTATTAGGTATCGTAAGAATATGGATTGACAATCGGAAATTGAAACTGAAATTTCTTCTCATTCAATCGAACCGTGGAAATTGAAGAAGGTATGGAAAGTTTTCAAGCCGTCATAGAGAATGACGATTTTTATAATCAGGGCGGCTCTTCATGATCAATCTCACGAAAGGACAGTCTCCTCCGTTTTTGCGAAGAACATTTCTTGTCTCGCTACGTAGATTTTCGTATATGATACTTTTTTTCCAACGAAATTAATCTCCCGATTGGAATTGGCCGTCGGATTGACGTTAGTCTGAACATTGGGGCACGAGGACACTGGGACACTGGGTCGAAATCCATAAATTCCTAGCGTATATCAGAGAGAGGAGGTCAGCCAGCCTGACATAGCTGTCTCTAAGTGATGGACGTTCAATGAGTCCAAGCGTCGAATGTCGACATCAATGCTGTTCGTGGTCTCGAGCCAACTATTCCCAACTAGCTAGGAACTGGAGCAATTTGTAAACGAAAATGCAAACAATGGACGAAAGTTGTTAAGAAACAAATAACAATCATACCTATAGAATATTTACCCAGAATCGATCGCGAGGAATTCCTATGTCGTTGACGTGTCGAGAATTTACGAAGAAATTTATCGACGATAAAAGCTCGTTCATAAGTTTGACTGACGGTTCAATTTCCTAAACTGTGTTCATAGTCGTGCGAAAAACGAGCCAATAAACGCGACAGAAAATGAATAATAAATTGTAATAATTCCGGTGGAGAGCATAGAACTGCAGTGGTAGAAGATCGTGGCTGTTTGAGTGTAATTAGGTGTTGACTGACACGATTTTCCTATCTACCATATACACATTTGCGAGAAAATGTCTGGCAAGTTCCCTTATTCGATCCGTCATGGTCGCCTGGACGACGGAGATCATCTTCGTAGTTTCAGCCCCTTGTTTGGCGTTTCAGTAATTTGATTTATATCTACAAGCGAGCTTGCACGCATTCTTGCACCCACGTTAACATCGCTAGTCTCCACCTTGTCCAATGTTGCTGATGTTTCCGGATTTCTCGACATTCATTAAGCAATTTTTTCTCTTCTCCCTTTTGTTCCATTACTTTTTTAATTTTAATTTTTCCTCGTTCACTGCCCTGTTTCCCTCGGTAATACCTGCCCTGCTGTTCACCTCCGACGTTATACTTTATAATTATGATACAAGCAACCGAGAATTGGGTTGAGATGTGGGTGAAAAAATTTCCCATCTTTTTCAACATAATTTGATTATTCTTCTTTTCTTCTCTTTAATTCGTGCAGCTCTTTTGTCTGAGAGAAATCCTATGTTAATAAGGGCGATACTCGAGTGCAGTTACAGCAGCGATTCAGTTGTAGAAAAAGAAGAAGGAAATGTCACTGTCGAAAACAGACGGTGTATCTTTTATCTTTTAAATTTAACAACATTTTTCAAATGCACGTACCCCAAGGAACTCAGATTATTCTAGTGAGATGATGTATGCCTACACTGCGGAGAAAAGAATCGCCGTTTGGACCTGTTCCATAATTTATACAGAGAAATGATATATTGTATCATTCGATATGAAAATGTGGTGTGTAACCGTCCCGACCGCGTACGGATATATTCTGAAGAATATATAAAGCAAAATTATTCGAGAATTTTGTTCGTGACCTCGATATGGAGGAAGAGGATTAAAACGAGGGAAGACAAACGGTCAGAAAAAGCACAGATTTACGAAAAACCTCCGTCGAGAAGTAAGAGTAATAAATAGGGAGGAGATGAAAAGTGGAGGATATTGAACGAAATTTTATTCCCTTGCGCAAAGACAAAAGCTAAATTTCTACTCCGATGAATTCTAGCTCAAAGGCTGCGACACCTCAATGTTTTTTCAACTGTTACGACGATACGATGAGATGACTAGAGCCACCCCACTATAATATGTGCATCATATGGTGTATAAACACCCACGTATCTTCATGTCTCTCACAATTCAACTCGCTTGAACGTGGAATTCTATTCAAAAGCTCTTCTCGTCTGGAGAAAGTCTCGACACTTCGTTCGCGCATCGAATGCAGTCTATGAAAGTAAGAGAAAAACGATAGTTGAAAAAATGAAGAAAAAAAAAACGATTCCGCTACTGACGTAGGTGCCTTCCTACCTATGCCGCCTCGACGACGTGGGTTTTTTACGGGTCTGCACGTGACCGCGATCTCCGCAAGCCCTTAGGCACGGGTCACTGAAAGCTCCGTTTTTTGCACAGATACCAGAAGCTTGCCGCTTGGCTTCGAGTACCAGAAATTCCGTAAGCTCTAGAAAGGCCAGTTATTAGTTGGCTCGAAGCAACGAGCTTTAGCAAAGCCACAAGTTCCAAAGAAGCTTTGGGTATGGAGAGACGCACTTTTTGTTTTATAGAGGTATGGATCATTTTTCAAGATTAATCACACACGTTGTTCAATTCTGATTGAAAAATTGATCGAGCTTTAGGTGCGAGGAATTTTCACGTGGGATAAAAAATTGGAGAAAATGTTTTTGACACATTTTCAACGCGGACAGAAATTATTTTCATACATTTTTGATATGTGTTGACGGGGAACAATTTTCCGTGATCTCTTCTACGTCGGTCTTATCCATCAGAACATCGCGGTTGAGACGTTTCCAAATTTTTTCATATTCTAGACACGCAATGGCTCCGTGACTGCTTGTCAAGCTCTCAAATGTCATATTGGAGTTACAACACCGAGAAAAAAAAAAAACAAGCTGAGTTTCTATAACGCTACGAATTTTCGTCACAAAGGGTTCGGAATACAATCGTATCACTTGAAAGCAGGAAACGGGCCGACAGGCCTAACCTAAATTGCTAACAAGTTGATGAAAATTAATTACAAGCGAGTCCGCTTCCATTTTCCGTCATATTTTATCATCCGTGATCAAACTGCGGTCGTGAAAAGTCTTTAAAGTCAACGTAATTCCTAAAAGTTACTCATATATTTTTTTGAAGAAAATCTTGAACTCGATCGTTTTGGTGAAGTTTTGCTTATGTTAGAAACTTACGAAAGATGTATGTGCAGGAAAATTAACCACGAACAAGATTCCACTACAAACTTCATAATTATTACCACTTCTCATAAACAAGATGTTAATGTATTCATTACTCCGTACGTAACTGTATCAGCTTGTTTATTCCACTTACCCACGTGCCCTGATAATAATTTTATTTGCAATAAATTGCTTCGTTCGTTATTATAGTGAGTGAGTTTTGGTGTGTAATTCAAACACCAAGAGCCACAAATCTTGATTTTATAATCTAGATTCAACGTTGCCTACCTAATTAACGTCAGCCAAATACCTCCAGTAAATCGGCTCTGATTGATTAGTTTATAAATCATATTTAGGCTATAAATAATCCACAGTATCAGCGAACTTAGTTTACGACTCGTTTCGCGACATTACATCGGCAGTATACCCGGTAACTTTAATAGAGAATATGCTTTTTACGACAATTCGGATAAATCGATTATTACACCCACGTCGTTGAATTACAGAAATTAATAAACTCGCTGTAACTTTGATTTTGACGCGAGGCTGAACTCGAAGAGAACTTTTTAGTCAAAGCATCCCAGGAATTTAGCTGGAGAATTATTGCCGGGAGAAAATATCTTCGCGAACTTTAAAGTTTGTCATTTAACAAATTCTCACCTTACAGATCTCCTCTGAAGTTAATTAAACTTCACCCTCTTTCAAATATGCATTCCAGTTGTGTCACTTGCGCTACAAAAGCTTGCAGCGAGGATGCATTTAATTATTATACGCAGGTATATTTTCAATTCAACGACACCCTGTGTCATCTAATTTCACCTCCCATTTCATCAATCACTTCAAATGATCAAAATCACGAACTACCTTGTCATCCAGTTGCAGCAAAGCTCTCGAACAGTGATTCCTATTTCGTTGGCTTCTATTCACCGAATTACAAACGCCTGTATATAATGGTAGTAAATGATTATTATCTAATCGCTAATGAAACATGTGGAAATTACAATAGTTTGTATACTATACAGTGCCATTAGATCAAATTGCCTTGAAATATCGATGGAAAATACTGAAGTTATAAGTTTCGTTACGTAAGTCAGGAAGTCGAACGTAAATACATTAATAAGCGTGATCACGTCTGGAGTGTACCCACCTTTATTATTATGAGAAATTACAACCGTGCAACTGAAGTTGCAAGAATTACAACATGGATTGAGAAATGTCCGCGTTATATCCCAGAGCCAGGAAACGACGAATGCTGTAATCTGTCAACGACTTCAGACTGCCGGCATGATATAATCTGTCTTTGACGTAATGTTGCCTTTACCCTTTCGATACACAAAAATGAACGTGTAGGCCATGTAACATGTTTCGATGGGAATCAATGAGACCACTTTCACATATTTGGTTTAATTGCACACGTGGGTACATATTCCTATGTGATCTAGAAATCGATCTGGAATTTCATCTCCGCGTCTCGAGGCCTGGATATAAACAGTTTCACAAGTCTTGAAAATCAGCAGTCAGTGATTATGCCTCGTCAGAGTCCTAAACGATCTTAGATTATGGCAGGTTCGCTGCATACTGAGTGAAATTTAATCCACAATTTCTACACTGTGACGTACAGTGAAGCCAATAATTTAACAGACCCTCAGAAATCTCTCAAGTCTCGTGTCGACATCATCATCAATGTCACTGCAACGTCGACGTTGCGAGTTATTAGAATCTTCAGCGACCTCGGTTGGTTCCAGTGGAATGCAGATTCTCTGAGGCGATATTAGTCGATCCTGAATCTAGTGCGAATTCCTTCGTCGTACTAGACGCTAAAATTCTAATTGAATCTCGGAAATCTCGGCGCTTCTGAAGTCCCCAGTAGATACGAGATTCGGATCTTAGACTCCGCACTGGAGCTAAGCACAAGACTCAACGTTACATCCCACATAATAGGATTCGCTGTGTAGAATTATCTCGGAAATTTGCTCAACGATTAGTCGAACAGTTCCAGAAACAACCAACGATACATAATGACCGCTCATTACGCTGACCGTGTTTTCTCTTCGAGGAAATACCACGCTACTTCCAACCTTTTCGTGGAAAATAAAATTCGAGGTGGTTTGGCCCGCGGGCTTGAGCAGCTGTACGGTACCAATTTACAAAATCGTCTTCTCTCGAGGGTTTTTCTTTGTCCTTTGAGCGCGATATCACAAATAGCAAAAACTAGTCGCCGTTGGAAATGTCTAGACTCAAGACTCTGGATAAATGTCAGCGGCTCTATCTACGAGCCCGAAAATTTCTGTTGACCTTTTAGGTCGCCCCTTCTGTGGAGGAATAATAATAATGGAATTCGTTGTGAGAATCTCGGTCATGAAACGTCCGACAGAAGTGACGTTTCTTCATTCCTCAAGCGCTTTACTCCTCGCTCAAGACGACCAGGTAGCACGTTTACCTGAATGGCATCGGTACACTCTGAGAATCCGTACACTGTTACGAGATCAACAGGTAGTTACGAGCCAGGAGCGTAAATCCTTGGGGCGGAGTTGGGGCGACCCAGGTACCCGAATACCCTGACTCTATAGTCACGCCAGTCTTACCCGCGGGACGAATTTTCCCATTTAACCAACTCCTGTAACAGTTTCCATGCCACGACGGGTCCTACAGGCACACCTTGGTCCGAGGACCAGTCTTTCTACACCTTAATGTACGTACATACAACACTTAACGTTCTACAAAGTAGATCCGCCCACTACGCCCAACTCCTGATTTACAATGCTGGTTCATTGTTACCCGGAACTCCTTTCGGGTTAGAGGTATACACTCGGTACCCGATGTACATATACCTGGTGTCTTTCTACATTTACATTTATGCATGTCGTATATGTGCGTAAACTACGTTCACACTTTGGAGGAAAAGTGTAGAGTTGTTTCAGATTGTTGGTAAAATCGATTTTGAACCTTTATTTTCGAAAGCGAAGAATGAATGATGATTAAATTTAGGAGGCTGGTGGCTTATTTGACAATTTTTGAAATTTTTTTTTGACCTTACACTTCCTGGAGACAAAAGACTTTCTGCAAAAGGCACGAGACACAATTCTGGAGTTAATGGCATATGAATTCGATTTTATATTTAATTTTTCACTGAAAGGCTTCATCGTCGTGATGGCTGGGTGTCTTGAGGTCGAAGCAATTTCAACCCTGTACAAAAATCTTCCACTTATTCGCCCACGCAAACGATCTTTGTGCGGCAACGGCCAAAAAAAGGTTCGACGCCCGTAAACAACGAACCCTGGATTGTGGGTTGATCGAGAAATCAGAACGTTGGGGAACTCGAGGTTCGCCCTTATTCCGCCTTTAAGGGATTTCTTTGTTTCCTCTAACGCCGGGAAACCCTCGTCGATTCTACCGTGTGAGAATAATCTGTCATACATATATACAGCTATATTTCGTTTTCTCGTTTCTCTTTCTTCTATTTCTCCTTTTCTTTTTTCGCACAATTCTTCGAGACGTGTGACCGTTAAGCTGTTTCATGTGAAGCTATTTACCCATCTCAATAGAAATTGACGGGACTGAAGCGGCCGACTTTATTTATTTATTTTTTTTTTTTTGGCCGAAGGGCGGATAAAAGATCCCAACGTTCCTCCACGCGTACGATATCAAAATTTCGGATGTCTCGTCGGAGCTGAACGCATGGATTGCCTTCGTGCTTTCACACTCCAGTGGTTCTCTGCTTTCGAATAACAACGTTCGAGCTAGTTTCTGATATTAGAATACAGAGTGTGCTTGCTGGAAAAATAACCATGAGATATTTTTTCAAGTAGGTAATAATTTCCTTAAATTTGACAAAACGCAGACTAAACTCAAGCGAGCTTTCTACTCACACTGAAAATGATATACGCGTTTTAAACTGCCCAAACGACCCGGCGTCCTACACCCTCCCTTCGTTTACACAATTCGGGTAATTAGCAACGCCTTCATTCGTACGTGCTAAGCAATTTAAATTGCCATACTATGTCACGACCGAGTATCTCAGACGACGTCGCGATGCTACGAGTCCACGATAACCATCTAAATAGCTTCTGCTGTCCTGCAGCAGTTATTCGAGAGCACGTACCCTCGAAAATTATCCATATTTTTTTCCCCTATGTATTAAATGCAGATTCTAATTGCCTCGGATTAAGGTTTGAATGTTATGAAAAATCGGGATCGAATACTAGGGGTTTTCGCAGACGTAGAAAAGGAAATTACGTTGATAATAGCCAATGAATATTTCTGCGTGTAGGCGACTGCCTCGAATGAATTCTCTCAAGAACCGCAAGATTGCTGACAGAAATGGCAAACAGTTAGAGAAATAATGTATTTCCAATTTCCCAGCTAGCCGTGTGGCCGACTCAATTCCCTGTGCAATCGAATACGCCGAGCTGCCGTAAGACCATATTTCCACTTCCGGTCTGTGGTGGCTTTGGTTTGTTATTTGAAATTCGCATGAAATATCCAGAGTTACTAATCCTGCAGGAGAGATTCCCGCTTTAATAATTTCCCCACTTCGCGTACATTCGACCGTTCATGGCCCCTAAACTGTTGCATTAATTTTCACCCCGATTCGTATTATCAGTTTGGGTGTTTTTCCCCTGGATCAATCTTCTGCGAAAAAAATTCCTTATCTCGTTAATGAGCCCGTTAATTAAGCCTTGCTCTTTCTTCCGCGCCACATCAGTAATTCTATACCTCTGTACTTCTTCACCCTCTGGAATAACAAGGCGATAGACGTACCCGCTGATGTTATACAAGAGGGAAACAACAACGTCTGCTCACAGTGATTTCCCAAACGTAAATCGAGCCCGCAGGCTCCGCGAAATAAAGCCAACCAGCATCAAGCTCATATTTGAGGTAGAATACGGTATGAAATACAACGCGGCCATGTCGTTAGTCATTACCCATATACATCATATCCAGACACTTACACCCTTGCATAGATGCTTTTACGTATTATCTACGTACATGGACGCAGAGGTATCAATACTGATTGAGCCACCGCAGCTATTATCGCGCGCAACGATATAATCACGTTTGATTGGACGAACCGTTCTACCAGGCCTCCTGGTGCCCGATGTCCACCTCTACTTCCATACCTGGTACACATCACTATTCATGAACCGCCCGCTGGTCAATGCCTGATGCCTCATACCCTCATACCGATCTGAATCGCTCTGCCCCTAGGCAGTGGAACGTACGCGTACAGATCTATGTGTAAGTGCTACACCGTAGTACGTGGGCATATGCATATGTGCATGTATCTATGTCCTCGGTGTATATAATGCACACGCTTGTTCTACGTTGCGGTACATCCTTGGCTAAGAGCGAAGTGACTTTTTGTTCCGAAGGAATGATTCTTGGATTGAATGAGTCGAGGCTGTCCTATCCTTCGCTTACGCTTCCGTTTTGAAACAGTAGAACCTTTGAGCTGGGTTGAATTGATGCTTGGACAAAAATGAAGAACCGGAAACTTTGCAAATGCAGATCATGTCGCGATTTGGATCCCAAAGTTCTAGCCTCCACTGTACCCAGGACGAGGATCCCTGCATATACGTATATCTATGTAGGTTGGTACTTGCAAACCTGCAGTTAGGCACCTAATCTAAATACATCGTGTAGCTTCCCTCGTTATGCAAGGAAACCCTCATTTGACTATGTGTGCGTGTGTATAGGGACGTATACATGTTACTATGTACACCGAATGTGTACTGACTTGTGGGCTTTGATATACTGTATGTGCAAAGGTATTTATTCCCAAAGTGCCAACACGGGACAATCCCAACACTATGCAGAGCTCGGAGACTGCAGAAACTATAAACGGTCCTCGGTCTTCGCCTATGAATATGAACGAGTAATGTGGTGTAATTTTTTTACCTTTTTTTTTCTTCAGCTTTCAGTATTCCTTCATTCGAAAATATTTTCGAATGAAATAAACAATGAAAGGCTCTGTATTATTTCATCCCGTTTTCTCTTCTCGTCTCGTTAAAGAATAGGATTTAAAACGTGCCGGGGAACGAGTTGTAGATAAAGCGAGGAAGAAGGAAAAAGGAAAAGAAAAACGGAAAGCTTTAAGCTCGAACGCTTTTTTTACCTCTATAGCGGAGAGTTTTTCACCCTGTGTCAAAGGGCGCGAGTGTCGAGGTATTGACTGAAGGGAAAGCTCAACTTTCCCAAAGACCGCATTAAGGCTACGCCGTTGAAAATTTTTTTCAAATTCTTTTAATCTCACCGTTTGTAGATTTCTTCTTTTTTTTCTTCCTTTTACTTTTTACAGACTTTACAACGCTGTTACGTTACAAACGATCTCCATTTATCAAACGGGTATATCAAACTTCTAACAATTTATCGAGAATCAACGATATCGATTTCACTTCGTTCAAGCCTCAACTTTCCTAATCGTTCATGAATTATCCCATCAATACTTAGAATACGCTACGTTCAAACTTCTACCCTGAAGATGATCCTCGGTGAGTTACTGGATTAGAGATAATTATCGACAACCTCATATACCTACTCGATGATGAATGATGAGATTTTGACGCACCTCACCTGCAAGCTCTTCAAAAATCGTTGTTAAATTTTTATGGAAAATTTATTAGGTTACGAAACATCTGCGTATTACAGAAAAATTCATTCTTTAAGTCCGACGATATCCGGATACCATTATTCTTAGTGGTAGCTGTGTCGGTCTAGACGGGAATCGAGCTCTGCCAATTTATCATTCTCGAACTCTTTCTTCACACGGTTGTGATTTATTGCCTGCAAAAATTGTCGCGTGAGAATTAGAGGAACGTAGCGTAGCGTTTTAGCTACAGCCATCGATACTGCAGGCGGGAAATTCTTGACTTAAATTCCACTGCGACGGTATATTATCCGGGAAATTGTGTCCGCGCGAAAACGGCGACGTATAAAGAACCGGCCAAAATCTAAAAGCCGCGATAAAAGCACCCCGGGGATTCGGCGGTAACAAATTACCGACTTCACGCCGTGTCATTATAAGAGCAACAAAGATGACAAAGCTTTTGAATTGGTCGTTCAAGTTACACGATGACCATTCCTAGTCCCAATGGATCGTGAAATAATGGATATGGCCGTGCTTTCCTGGGTCGTAAACATGCGTCTTATTTCTGTAAGTGCGGTTTCCGTATGCGGTTACTGACTATTCGAGAAAACTCACTGAGCTACACTTCTGGCCTCACAAATCAGCGGCAATAGCCTCCGCGAAGTTTACGCTGATATCGTCGGTAGCCTTTGAAAGCATTGCGATTTAAATAATTTGTGTAAAGCAGCTCGTTTTGAAAAATTAACTTTCTTCTTCTTCATCTTCTTCCTTTTCTCTGACTTCTTTCTTCGTTTTTTCATTTTTCTTTTTTTTTTTTTTTTTTACTTCTGCTCTTAGGAGATTGAATTCATTTCTCGCAGCTCAAATAAACAGACAAAGAACCACACTCTAACGATAAGTAACTTCCTTCACTTTCAAGATCAAACAAATTTTACTCCACCAGACTTTATGTATATATCTCGAGCGAAATATCAGAGGTCAGAAGCAAGCAATGTCCGATTAAAAATTCTGCAGAAAATTAAATCAACTTTGATATTCCGAATAATTATTCCTCAATATTTTCGGAGCGGGGGATAGAATAATCTCATAACTATACTCGTATTCTCTAGTAGTAGTTGTTTCGAAGGTAAAAATCTTTCCATAAATCGTAAATTTTCTTTTTCTATCTTTCTAACTGAATCACAGACTTGACTCGAACATATGTAACAGAATAAAATGATTTCAAGGCATTTGAGAACCCGCGCAACAAACAAGACTCTATACTCGCAGGCTTCGGGCAAGGTCTCCGAAAATTGGCTGCGGTTCGACGCAGAAACTAGTACAGAAGTCGCAGATATTCCCTTGGGTCAGGGCCGCGGGATGTGTATTTTCTCAGCCAACGTTAGACGAATCTTCTTTTCTCTTCTATTTCACTCGAGTAAACAAGGCTCTGGGTAAATCTGTTTTGCACGAACACGCGAAATTACCCAAGGGGCTTAATTATGCCCCGACACCGTCTTCGCCTGATAACAGAATCGGCACTCGGCCCATTAATACGGCGAAAACAAGCCTGAGTTACCGTAGTAATTAGAAAAGGCGTTCGTCAGGGCGAAGCTCTTCCCTGATTCTCAAGAGTAAAAGCTCCAATTTCTTCGTACGAAAGAGATGAGACCCGAGGTTAGTTTACTTTATTTCATCGTTTTTCTCCTAATACGTGACACTCCCTCGCGAAAGAGTTCCCCTTGGCGTGACGTCAGTGGGCTTCTTGACGAGTAGGAAAACGGGACACAAGTCTTTGTATTTATTCAGAGACTCCCTTTCGTAATTTCTTTCATTTATATAACTGAATCCAAGGAATAAAGACGGCAACGGAATGGCGATGGGACTTACTACTTTTCGTTTCATCCAATGTATAATAATCCACCCATACGTATGGTCCACCTTTGTATCCCGCGAGAAGGTGATGAGGCTGGCGTCAGAGACGAGAAATCGTGATGGGGCTGAGCCAAGCTGACGTAATGACGACCTCCTTTGTTGCATCCTTTGTTTAGCATCTCCATTGTCTCACACACGCCGTTCGCAAAGTGCTTCTAATTTATTGGCTAAATGTGCGGCCCTGGTAGCTGCGATATCGATATATCACCGCGTATCTACTCTCATTCGATTAGCAGGAAATCGGAAGTTCTTAACTACTGAGATAAGTACCTCTTTTTCGCCCCTTGCTTTTTTACGTCATTTTTTTTTTCTTTGTTTTTTCTTCTTCTTCTTCTTCCCAGACGGTTAAGCCGAAGACTTGAAAGACTTGAAATCTAACGAGCCCTAAGCCTCCTTGGCGATCGCAACCTTGATCGAGTTTTCATCAGTGTAGGTATAATCGAGAAAGCTGATACACGATTTTCAAGCCTTTAACCTTCCTGTATTATTGCTGTTCGCGATGACTTTCTAGGAATGTCCTGGGTGCAGCTGATTGTCAGCCTCTCTCTGGGCTAGCTAGTAGATTGTCTGGCGCACGTGGTTCGATTTTAACCATGAGGGAACCCGAGCTTCTCTACATATCTATACACTCGGAAAGAGCACCCTGGTCACGTATCTGGGAAAATGGCAAACGACTGAACTCCGAAACGTTACTTGACCCGCAAAACGTATTTCGTGATAGGATCTTTCAAAGTTATACCAATGCCACATCTCCGCCACGACCCGACCCTCGTCTTTCTAGGTCTTATGGCCCGAGACCCGATGCATTTAACCCTTTCACCAACGCCCTAGATCACGTCGATTAAATATCGTCAAACTAACGCGAAAGGTTTTCATCGAAAGGAAACGAAACGAAACGAAAACCGCACCTTTTAAACTCAGCATCATTACCGTCTAGCGTTTTTATACCTACATTAAAGTATCTTATACTAAAGGGGTGTTATGACGTCGATGAAAAATATCAAGTTCACAATTTACTCCTCAAGTATCATCAGGGAAGTAGAACCTTGGATGGGTATCATTTCTCAAGAGTTTGTATCACTTATCTTCCCTCGCTCGTACTGAAAAATTATTACACGACGATCACGCGACGGATGCTCTTATATAAATTCTGATACAGTAACGTATAGTTTTACAGCGTACAGAGTATAAGGTACAGAGGTAATTGGTCTCTGCAGTTTAGCACGTCAAGAATGCAGTATTAGTATTTCCCACCGATTCATCCAGCTTTATGTTGAACTTTTATGACCCCTTACCTAGTTGTGCATCTCTGATACACCTTCGACCTAGCATTCCATCCTGGTGTCTCGAATCATGCAAGAAATTCAGATGAATATTTCTTTAAATAATTAAAAAGTAATACTCGGTGAAACTCATGTATAAGTAGGATTATAACCATGTGTAACAGGAGAGACCCTCATCAAAGGATCGTCAGTCTAATTCACATTTGAAAACCTCTAAATCCCACTGAGATGTGGACATACCTGCCTCGGGATGTCCAGTATTTAATAAGCGGCTAATTTACTCAATTAGGTCAATTCCGTTGAAATACCGCAGACTCCAGCTGCAGTATAGTTGCACAGTGCACGAGGGAACTTATAATTTCAGACTGCATAGCTGCACTGCACTGCTAGGAAATCGCAGAGGCAAAACGACCGTAACGATACCCTCCTATCCAGGGAGATACAGGCACTCAATGCACCGAGGAGAGAGACAATTGTTGGCACCAAAGTGGCGTCACGAAGCTACTGTCTCGAGTCAACTCGATGGCCTAGGGGGAGTGTGTCTGTTCCACTTGCAACGGATCGGCTTGGGACTCCATTTCTCTGCTTTTAGCCTTGCAAAGTAAAGTGACGATTTATTTCCGGCAAATATCTTGGAGAAAGTAGTCGGATTTCATTTATTCAAAAGTAGCATGTATACTGATACTACTTCATATATTTATACGAACTGTCAATTACGAGTCTCCAAGTTTTCGTACCTAATCGAGGGCGGTGATTCCGAGCCATTGAATTCTGCACGAGAAAGGGTATCATCGTCAAGAATTCCTCGAAAAGCAGTAAGTAGAGTTTCGTTGTTCAGAGTAGAGGTGGACACTTTTTTTTTTTTTCACGTCTCTAAGAGAAGGTACTTTCGGTGAATGAAGTTGAGGCTGTAAGGAAGGGCGAGAGCCGCTCGATTCCTTGGTTCGATTTCACTAGGACCACAGGAATAAGAAAACGACCGCTTTTGTCCATCGAGAGATTCTCGGAGTCTTCGAAACCGACAACCTCTGATCTTGTTCCTCGGCGAATTCAAGCCGTGTGAAAAAAAAAGGAAAAAAAATTGAAGGCAAGAACGAATGAAAGAAGAAAGCAGAGAAGCAATGATGGGAAGAAAGTAAGGGGGAAAATTCTCGTGCGAAAAGCGACGGGAAAGGGAGCGTAAAGATGTAGGCTCAGAAGAGGAAGAAGGATGAAGAGGGAATGGACCCTTTTGGATGCAGCTAGAATGGGGTTTCAGGAGGTGGGAGTCAGGCTATGGGGATGAGACGAGGGGATGAAGGGGAGAGTATAGCCTCTCGCTCCGCGTTGCTCTCCCCCGCCTTTGGTCGATATTTGGAGCGGCCCCACCGACGCCTCCAGCCGGGGGTACTCAACCCCAGGAAAAGCGTCCCCTGCACTGCGATTCTTGAATCGTGATTTCGTTGCCAAAATTTGTGTGAGAAATATTTGTGAAAATGAATTCTGATCTTCGCTTCTCGTCTTCGAGAAAACTCATGTTGTCTGCGGTCTTTCTTCAGGTGAAGATCATATTAACCAGTATGAGCATTTATTTGTGGGATCAGTAAATACTATGACGAATTTCGAAAGTTGTTGAAAATTCGAAAAGGAAAAGGTTCGGTATAACCGGGTCTTTCTGACCTGGAGAACAGCCTTCGTTCGGATGGAATTCCACGAGTTCTAAAACAATTAGATTTCCGCCCTGGTTACTCGAGCCAAGAAGAGGAAGCAGGCCGAGGACATTTACGACAGCTTTCCCCGGCAGCCTCGTATTTTTACTCCCACAGGATGGAGGATAAGAAATAGTAAAGGGAGAATAAATAAAGTGGAAAAAAATAACGGAATGAAACCTGGTGCTGCAGAAATACGTCCAATTGCGCCCAGGCCGGACAATAGGGCGGCTGGTTTTATTCCAGTTGGGTAAAACTCGACACGTAATATAAATACAAGCATAAATAGATCGAACGTGGATATGGTATGGTGGGCAGTTATTTTTCGCGTTAAGTCACCGTACTTCACTATAATGCCCAGTGTCTCGCGTTCCAAAGTCAATAGATCGCATCGTATTACCAGTTTATTGCGCAATAATTCCTCGAGATTCGCCTCGTATAATGTACTCCTTGCTCTACGTTTGGCCAATAACGTAGACGAACGTATCGTCGGATGGGCTATGGCTATTGTCGAGGTGGGAGGCTTATAAAATATTTTTGGCTCAATTCGTTAATGGTTCCGGCTATGCCGTACTATAACGCTGCGGAGAGTTAGAGCGTGGCAATAAAATAGTCCGACATTTGTGAGAACGGAGGCTTTGGCTAGCCCCAAAGACGCCAGGACTCTCCATCCGAGGCTGATATCACTCGGGATTATACTCCGAAGATTATTTCGCGTAAAGTATCGCATCGCTCCCTTTGAATTTACCCCTCATACGATATTCCGCTACCAAAATGATCCGAGTGAAGGCGAACAGCCCGGGAGAGTTTCTGATTAGAGTGGATTATAATTAGCCCGATAATTGGCAAGATATGGAGGAATCAGAGTGGAGATATCCTGCGACATTCCGGTTATCTATATACACCAATCGTGGATTCTCTAGTCTGAAATGATCCGGGGATATTGAAAATGAACGGAAAGCTTATTGAAAATTCAGAACCCTCCGTGTCGTTGTCATCAAACTATACCTCCCATCCCATAGCATCGGAACGGATCTTTTCAATTTCCGTAAACATCGAAACCGCTAGCAACTACTATTTTATAAGCGGAGTAAAATCCGCGCTGGTATGTAGCTATACGTACTTACAGAAATGTCAACACTCCCATGCAACTAGGCGTGTGTGCGTTTATATGTAAATTTGTGTATTAGACGTGCCTCGGAATAATGTGAAACTGGAGCAAAGTGCGGCTCTTGAATCGCGATATTCTTTCCCTCGTTGGGTATCGCGGGACATGAATCAGGATTTTATAACGCGGTCTATATCCGCCGATGGAATTAGAAAAACAGACTCTTCGTCGATGCAGGTAATCGCGGAGTGATCTCTTAGTTATTTTCCACCCATATAAGTTCTGTGAGTATAACAGCGCTGACGTGTGTCGCAAGGCGGTAAATGCAAGTCGTATAGTCAAATGGGGATGGTAGCGAAATGAAATTATTGCCAACGGGTTGAAAGCTCAATATGTTTGACGAGAAGTCGAGGGATATTGAAAGCATTTTGCCAGGTAATTGGAAAGCGATGTCGACACCTACTCGCCTCGCATAGCATCATATTTTACAAGCTTGGAGCTTCGGCTTTTCCAACGAATATACAACCTGTAACTTTTACATTTTTTAGCGAGGAAATAAACCCACGGCGTATACATAGCGATTCCGGTTTGAAGAAACGATTCTAGAATATTTTATGGCACCAAGCATTACCGTATGAATTTTGTTTATCGAAATGTTATTTCTACCTCATATACCTATACGCTCTCATATACGCTAATGGATTTTCGCGATATCTCTCGCGTTAATTTTGACCTCAGTAAAAATATGTTCCTACAGTTCCGGCAGATCTGGATTCCGGATATCATATGAATCGTATTAATTACGAAATCTCGTGTTCACTCGATTAATTACCCCAGATTAATCAACGTGTTTCTTTTACTTTTACTTTTTCTTTTCCTCTTCTTTTACGCTCGGTTTTTCGTCACGAACAACGTCTCGTCGTCTGATCCTCGAGTATTCTATTAATCAAAGTTTCGGGATCACTCTCTCGGACCGATAGTCTCAAATCGTCTTTTAAACTCCTACAGAGTAAAGGAGAAAAGAAAAAGTGTCTCAGCCTAACGACGCCTTTTCCCACAAATCTTACCTACCTACCTAGGCCTCCTTCCGATACCAGAGAAATGGGATTCTCCTGCCGAGTGCGTATTTTTCTGTCTCATTCTGCTGACTCGACGCCGAGCTCGACTACTTGCTTCACTGTCTGATTAAATCTGACACCCCCTACTTGACCAAGTATATCGCTATATAAAACCATTCTCTGTGGTGATTAAAAACGAGAGAAATTTTATACCCCGATTCAGGATATCTCGTTAAAAAATATCTTATCGTCAAATTTCTAAAGCTCTAAAACTTTGGTTTTATTTAGAGCAATTAAGATCGATTTTTGGTCCAGGTCCGATTCACAGATAGATTTTCATCATGTCAGGTAAAAATCGTGGGACAGTATGTTTCGAAGAAATATTTGTCATTATTTTTAGTCATTATTGAAAAACTTCAAATCATTATTTTTACGAACGATAAACAGTTCTGTGAGCTTGACAATTCGTTGTGAAACCAGGTGCAGATTACGACTTGAATATTTTCTAGTCTGGGATTCGAGATCTAATATGCATTTATGGAAGAAAAAAAATAAAAATAAAAATAAAAACTTATGCGTGTGTGGGAGGTTCTTCTTTCAATGCTTGCCGTTATTTTTTTCATCCTGACAATTTGAATGAAATTTTGCACACGCTGAAAGCTGGGGTGTCGAAGTAATAGTTTGCAGCTGGTGGAAACGAGGAGGGAACGCTAAATTTTTTCTATCTTCTTGTTCTCTTTACACTTTATGGCCCACATTGATTCATTTCTAAATGGAAAAAAAGGCGAGAATTTAATTGTCAAAACCAACGAAAGCTCTGAAAAACATGGGGACTTTCCACTTGTATATTAACAGAATCTGAAGTTCAACTAATTTAGCCTTGTTTAAAGCCGTAAACAAAACGATTAAAATAGCAACAATCATCACTGATCAGTCCGCTACTCCACACATTTAAAAATGTCTATCATGCTCTTTGCAAGCGTCAGTCTGGTACACAGAAATGCATAGACTAGCCTGAGGCCAAAGTCGCAAGCTCAGGCTTTATCCGTCATACTGTGACTTTGAAGTTTAAATTGCTGCACAGTAACGTTTGATGTTAATTAATCTTTAATAACATGGATTGTTAAGCTGACCTTTCACCGGCTCAGAGAATAATTACATTTCACACTCGATGAGAGGTCTTTTTACGGAAATGATTCGACGCTTACGAATCTACGGTGTACAATGGACGTTTCCTCCTCAAAAAAATGATAAGAATTTCATGCCGCTGGTTCTTGCGCGTTTTTTTTTTTTTTTTTTCTTTTTTTTTCTTGTTATCAAATATAACCGTCATAGCATATCGTCCTGAAATAGGAAACGCTGAACTCTGTACCTCACGCTACTCGAGGATAGACCAATTCATCAACCACTGCTCAAAGCCGCGAGGTAACGTGATGTCGTTGGAATTGCCACGAGGAATGTCTTCAAACGGGAAGAGAAGGAGCTTAATCTCAGCTTACGCGACTCTGGGATTACATAAAGGCGCCAAACATTATATCAAGTATATAAGAAAGCCGAGAAGTTATGTATTTAATATACAAGTAGGAAAATTCAACGTCACATGGTCGACTCTGGTATATAGAAATAATGACAGAGTTCACGCTCATCGTCAGCTAAAAAAAGCTCCGGTTTACTGAGCGGAATTCACCTGTTTATTTAATTGGAAAGAAAAATACAGGTGAAATTTGAACTCTCAATGGTAAGCCTAGTTGATATTATACCTCCTACAGCTCAAAGTCTATTTACTCTGAGTAATGGATTTACCTACGCGAATTCAGGAGTGGATACGCTTATTAAATATTACGCAAATGACGAGAACGCGAGGCGCAATATAATGTATAAAGTTGGTTAAATGAGTTTTACTTTCGTACATGCGGTATGACAAACTTTTGTACACAAAGTTATGGGTAAACATGCGGTTTTTCGTTATCTGTACAGTACGTGGGACGATTAGAATTTCAAGGCAATTCATTAAGCTCAGGTTTTCAGCTCGACTAAATTTTCTGGACTAATTCCTCGTCAAGTTAGCACGATTCCACTCAGAACTATAAAAACATATGAATGAAGAAAAGAGGAGTTATACACTAATTGCATGCTAAAAGATGCATAAATGTTAACTCCGAGACGAATCTGGAGCTCTAAATTCACCCTGTACTTCGTAATCGGAGGCACAGTTAACCGCAAGGTATTAGAACCAATCAGAACTCTAATCTACAAGAGGGCTCAATGCTCTAATTAGTTCTCATTCGTTGTGGTTTTGATTGCGGTTACGGAACGACGCGACGGGCATATCTCGAAGCTTTCTTGGTTGTTCTTTTACAGTGTATTGTTCCTGTATAGACGGGGGACTTTTCACTGGCCTAGATACATACTTGTGCATAAAATTTAGTCGATCAATGAAAAGTTCGATGAATTTTTAAACTCGAATAGCTCTTAGAGTAAAGGAATTAATTGGTAAAAGGAAATCGACGGTTATAATCGAAGCAGGAGATGCGGTCTTGGCAGATGTAATTGAAAATCGGTGGAGCCTGCTGAGGTTTTCGAGACGTTCGGGTTGCCCGAGTTGTGCGACTCGAATTTTCTCAATTTTTCAATTCTTTAGTTCCCTTTGTTAGCGGAAAGAGCGAGAGAACGGGAAAGTGGGTGAGTGAGTCCAGATTCTGCTCGTCTCTTCACTTCTCTTCTCTGCAACTCCTTTGTGCGACAAATTTTAAATTCACCAAGAATTCCCTCTGCCAATTTGAAAGTTTTTTTTTTTTTTTTTTTTTTTTCTAGTTTCTCCAAGTCTTTTCAAAAGTTTGATCAACTACCGAAGCCACTAGATATAAGTATAGAGCTATATATACTAGTTCGATCAAGATTATACTTCAGGAAGTGAGGAAAGTTCAAAAACGAATCGTCACCGCGTTCTCATCCATAAAATCAGAGCACTAAAAAAAAAAAAAAAAAAGAAAAAAAAAGAGCTTCTCATCTCACCGCCTTTCCTCGTACCAATCATTGTACTTGTAACAGATGCTGGGTCCAGCAGCACAGCGTTGACAAGCTTCGCGTGGCGCCCCTAACTCGACCCGTTGCCGTAGCAACAGTCTCGTGCTTCGCCTATACCTATACACATGTATAGAACATTCGAGTATGTATTTCTATATAAATACAGAGGAAACGGTGGAGAGTGGCGTGGTTCATTTCCTCAGATATTTTCTAATTCCCAATGGAGGACGGTGCCAGTGTAGCGTTTACTTCGACAATACGAATCTCCGTCACATTTTAACTCTTGATTTTTCACGTACGAAATAATAACTCGGAAGGAAAAAAAAATTGTCGCGGAATTCGGGGCGAAGCATTATAAACAATGGAACTCTCAAGTGGTAGAGGTGCACGGTACTTGGACTGGAGTGGGTATAGGTAGTGGTGGCTTTTACCGGTACGGAGGATTTTATGGAAAATTAAAAGCCCTCTCTTATTCTCTTTAGTTTTCTATCTGAGTTTAGGAGAGAGTTGTGAAATATGGTTAATCTACCGAAAGATATTAGGTTTGGTACAGATTAGGGTGCCCCCGGATGGAAATGAGACTCAGACCTCATCCCCAAGCGCAAAACTCAAACAAACTGTGCCCTCGTCGGGACTACTTTATATACCTACCTACTCTTCGCAAAGTAAAGATTTCGTTTTAAGTTTCTATCTATACAGAATTTGGATTACTGTGAGAATATCAAAGCCCGAGGCCACGAAGGCCACCAAGAACCGCGATATTCAGGGGTGCAATACTTGCCCTTTTGGTTTCATTTCAAGGTAGAAACAATTACGGTATCACGATTATCAAAGATAACACAGAAATTAAATTACCCCATCCCTATAACCGAAAGCAAAAGAAATTTCTCTTCTTTTTTTTTTTTTTTTTTTCATTTTCTGCCGTATTTGCTCTTAATTTTCTTTCTAATTAGAACACTGAGCGGTTACTGGCGGAAAAGAGAACGTATTTCATATTCTCTAAGATGCTTTTAAAGCTTCGGGTTTCACTTTAAACTCATTTTCCGTGGAACAGAACTACAAACAGCAGGTCGTGCTTTGACTCGAAACTGCGGATCTTATATTTGCACGTCTGTCCTCTCCGCCGTATCTCTCCGGCTATCCCCTGAATTCATTTCCTCTGTTCGGTATATCCTTGCGTTTTCGTGTTTGTAACCGAAGAGGGTATAAGATCTCGTGCATAGCCAGTATCAGTATACCTACTGCAAAGATCTCAAGGGAGAAACAGACCAGCGGCAAAAAAGACGTACATGGTATATGTTTCTCCTGCAAGTATACTACAGCTATTATGTATGTGATCGATACACCGATAACACACCGGTCTCGGTGATGCTTTTCCACGTATTGTTTCGCCTCCCTGTTTAGCGACAGCTGTGGGATGCTGCCGGCGTGTCTGGAAATGATGGGTTATCGCATAAACCCTGAAAAATGACCGCCAGTTCAGCTAAATTGGTATATTTTATACATGTATACATGGGTACACGTTTATCGCAGCATAGTGCTGCTCTCTAGGTACATATATGTACAAAGTAACTGTCCCAGCCCCGACCCTCTCGCCGTTTCTATGACTATGTGACGAACCATCTCCAGCAGAATATTTTCACAATTTTCCATTTCCTATGCATATATTTTCTTTGTACATATTTTCTATGCATATTCTACTATTCTTTTGCTTACGCTTAGGTCAAGCGTCGCCTCTTCTTCACTCAGGACTGAGGGCTTCTGTCCGTGCTTCGGATGTCCAAACATCTGCCATTTCATGCCTCGACTAGTTCTCCTTCGTTTTTCAGGAACAGTTTCATTGTCAATGAACTATTTCACATGTCATAGGCCAGAGAAATAGGGTCGCTGTTGGAAAAATGATTGTTGAGAATAATCGGTGTGAAAAAAACTGGTCGAGTATAACAATTATGTATTTACTTGCATGTTTCGCAACCCCATTCATTAACGAGATATCCAAATATTTATCGGTCTGTTTGTTCGCGTATTTGATTTTATTTATTTCACTAACTGCTGGTGCAGAACGGTAATTGGGGTTTGTAAATTAATCATTACTTCCGTCGGAGAACAAGCATTAATAATTCATAAATTTTTATAGCGATTGAAAATGTCGGCTGAATTCATGGGGTAAAATTAAACTGTTAATTAACGACTTCCGGAATTGTTTGATTTATTACGAACGGGGACGGAAGTGATAGGAAAAATTTTACATTATCTACAATTCTAGTTGCAAATATATTTCTACCACTAACATTCAATTGTTATTCATTTTCTCCCGAGTGTTTCAAGGTTTTGGTTCTTTCATTCACCAAAGCATATCCATTCGAATCTGCTTCTTTCCAATTTTAAGTGAAATAAACTAACGGCTAGGAACTCTTAACTACGGTGAAAAATTAACTTTTGCTATTCGCACGAACAGGAAATAATATGTCTTTTCCTTCTGAATTATCTGGCGAAAACTATCCACCAACAAAGTCGAGAATCGATATCCGAATTAGTTTGGAAAATCGGTGCAGTTCGTGAGCGAGTCTTGTTTGATTTTGCTGCCCATTCGAGAGCCTAAACCGGAAATAGGCCGATGGTGTAGCAGTCCATAGAATAATTTACAATTCAAACGTAAGGGTTGGTTAGCCTTTGACCTCTTCCACCAAAGCCTGCAGCTCTCCACGTTCAACCCTTGTGCCGGTTCATTGGAATTGGTTAATTAATACAAACGAAAATGATCATGTGTTTGAAACATAACTTAAGATCATTCGTCGATTGGTCAAATAATTCGACAGTGAAAGTTGGATTCAGAAGGCGAGGGAAAGAGACGTCAGAATGAGAGTGACACCGCGAAACGGAAGTTAATTTCGTCAGGTTTCATTCGTACAGACGTAAAGCTAATCATGGTCCATGGGCGAGACTCACCCCCTCATTTGGGTGCACGCTCTTTCGCCCAGCGACAATGGAGCCGTGTTTCAGTGCGGCACCGCCCTAATACCCATCGTCTCCCCCGACCACGTATTGTACCATTCGTTCTAGGGTCTCAGGGTACAGAGTATTACAGGCACCAAGTCCCAGAGCCCTTCTCCTAGAGGTCTGTCCCACGTGCACCACAAAAGCCGGCATTAAGGCAGCCTGCAATCTTTCTGCTCTACAGCCTCCCTAGAAGTAATGGAAAGGACATAACTCACGACGCCCTTCTGACACGGGGTGTTTCGATATTAAACCGCCCCCGCGTCATTACCCGGCCCTTTGCTCAGGGCGTGATACTGCAGTGGGCGATTAATGCCTGCGGAAAATAAGGTACCCGTCTATGTGGAGGGTGCAGTAATCGATGTGGTACATGGGTCCCATGATGGTTTGTGATTAAAGTCCGAGTGTGTGAGAAACGCGTGAGTTTGGTACATGAAATGATAAAAGCGCCTGTTAGTTGGAAAGGAAACTTTCCTCTTGCGGACAATGCATTTATTTGTTATCGAAGTACTGACAGGGATTACGTCGGTCGGGACGATCTGACACGTTTGAAGATGGCTTTGTTCGATTGGTTCTATTCCGCGGTCAAACAGGTTCTCTAAAGGTAATCACTGGTGGGTTACCTCGCCCCCTCGAGCGTAATAGATAACACCAAGGGCTGCAATCTCTGGTTACCAATTTCCCAGCATTATTCTGTGGAGTTGAGACCCAAGTAACCACGGCCCCTGCGGCTTCCCCGACGTAATGGAAGGCTATTTGCTAACAACGTCGTAACTTGCTCTGACGTGGGAAGAAGAGAGACTAACTTCGACGAGGTTTATCGGTCGAGATGAAATGCGAAGGACGAGAACGAAACCAAAGACTCTAAGCACTAAGCACACTCGAGAAGATGATCTCGATTTTCGAGGCCGAGTAGAAAATGAACTTAAATTCTTCCACTTCAAGGAAAGACTTTGTCGGTTTATCCGATGTTCGACCTACACTTTTCGTACAGCTTTACGTCGACGTTCTTTCCGAATTGAGCTTGGAAAATAAACGTTTCAACACCGCTCCTCGAGGGTGGCCTTCCGTAGAGTATCTCGACCATGAAAAATAGGGGATTCCCCTGACTTGGCGAATCTCAAAAGCCAGGTCACAATTTGAGCTCAACCGAATGGAAAATTTGACGCAAAACAGCCGGCGATGTTTGACGGGGAAATACCTGGCGATGCTTAATTTTATAAAAGGCTTTATTTCGCCAGTTGTTGCCGGTTTACGACCCCGTAGAGAACGTGTGAGATGGGAACGTGACGAGTTATGAGTCATGAGTTACCTTATAAAGAATAAAAAAATGAGAAAACAAAAAAAAAAAAAAAAGAAACATAAATTAAAAACAGGTGGTACTAAAGACTAATTGTAAGTTGTTCTGGGGACTGGGTTATATACTGCACAAATTACTAAAATGGCACCGCTGTTTAAAGTAACTATAATCATCAAGGTAGCGCGTCATCCTTCATTCTGGAACAACATTCTCTGTTAGGAGACGTAATGGAGCTATCATCCCGCCAATCATACTCTCATATGGTGCTAGGGTTTATGTTATACGAACGCACGGTGGCAAACCCCATCTTTCACGATCTTTGCCCTCTCGTTAAACCACCCCATACGCTGAATCCTCGAATAAACTTATCGCAATTATACGCGTATATGTATATCTACGTAACTTATTTACACACGAAATATATATAGTTTACTGGTATATAATTAACGGATTGAAGTCAGAATTACTTGGCCCTTTTCGAATCGAAAGGTGATTCATTTAAAATTATGCGTTGACGATCCTGCAACTTGGGAAGAAACAGAAATTCGACGTTTTTTTTTTGGCAAAAATAATTTCGCACTTAAAGAAGTTTTCTTCTTGTAACTTTTACACTTTGCCATCACGCGACACATCTACGCTGTCTTAGTCTCGATTAATCGAACAGCGAGCCATCTATCTTCCCGAGTGTCACCGCGCGCGATGAACTAATCGATGCCAAAATTAATGATCTTTTTATTTTGTGTTGCAGGTGAGGTGGAAAACTTGAATCATTAACGTTTGCGGTGATCCTGTCAACCCACGTAAGTAGGTATTGACGATACCCATACCCTCCCGCCCCGAATTACAATATCGTCAGATTTCAACCCCAATCAATATATGTCGTGAAATTTAATCCGGGTCGATTCCTGCAGAATTTCCAACTACGAATCGATGCGGATTTAGTGCCGTCCCTAAATACCAAATAATTTCTCGATAAAGGGATATAGTCGTTAATCTTTGACCTAGTTACGGCATTTCGAAAATTTGGTGCTACGGCGTTTTTGAATATTAATTATAATACGATGTCAATTTATCGGCCTACATCAGCCTCCATTTCTCATTATCTCTCGAGTACGTGTCGTACGCCTGAACAGGCATATTTGAGCTTGCGACGTCATAATAAAATATACAGTATGTATGGGCATAAATTTAGTTGAACTCGTGTTTC
This sequence comes from Rhogogaster chlorosoma, assembly GCA_944452935.1. NCBI lineage: Eukaryota > Metazoa > Arthropoda > Insecta > Hymenoptera > Tenthredinidae > Rhogogaster > Rhogogaster chlorosoma. The sequence continues at coordinate 31,002,503 of OX101797.1, forward strand.
ACGGGTTTAATAAAATGAAGTATATATATATAAGTCGTAAATTTGGGGAACAAGACAAAGCTCTAAAATTTCCATGAAGGAAAACCGGTTGAAGACTCAATAGAGTTACGTGTAAGAAGCGATTGCCCGATTAACTATTGACCAATTAATTCAAGGCTGGCGGAAGCTTGTTAAAACTTTGTCATCTCGCTCGAACTACCGCGCGAATATGAGCAGGCGCTTCAATCTCAACTTACTTCATCGCATCTGCACTGTGCGAGAGCACCAGCGCAGTTTCTTCTAACTAAATTAATTCAAGGTAATCAATTCCGATTCCAAACATGTTTACCAAGTATTGAAACGAAATTTATCGGAGACATGATATTCCGGGTAGACCGCAGATCCGTAAGCGTATCTTCGATACCTACGTATCGAAGATTCACTTTACTTAATGCATTGAAAACTGTATGAATTTTATGAATTTTTTTTTTTTTTTCGCTTCTAATATTCTTTCGCATAGATAAATTATAACGAACTAAGAATAAATTGACTAAACGCGTTGTGCACCAGGGGCCAATTTCGTCCTGCTAAATAAGTTGATAATAAGGATTAACTGGGTGTTCGCAGAGCTTAATTGAGACGGGATGCTCTAGAAAAGAGAGACGCCGGACTCCTATATTAATAACCGGAGCAATATAGCCCTGAAATGGTCGCGCAACTAGATTAATCACAATGAAGGACTAATTGAGACAGAACCTCTCTAGGGATAGTCATGGGGATGGAGCTCCGTGGACCATGCGCAGGGTAGAAGTACTTACAACCGGGTTCGCCGGAGATTTCTTCTCTTTGTCCACCAGCCCTTGGCCTGAATCTCACTGTAATTTTTTTTCCATTGTTTTTTTTTCTTTCTTTTTTTCAAAGTCACGCAGGTATATATACGACTATCGTTTTATATTGTCGCGAGACGCTCGACCTTCTGTCAAAGAACCCGAAAAAAAGTGATAATTTGTTGCCTTTCGAGAAGATGGAATAAAATTAGGGGGACGAAACCGCATATCAGATTTGAAAATTATACAGTAGCTTTTCTTTTTCTACTTTGTCTTTTTCATTTTTTCGTTTCTTTCTCTTGAGTGCTCAGACCTACTTTGCTGTCCCGAAAGGGGAGAACAGCGATAGGACCACCCTGGTCGCGCATCACTCCCACAACGGTCTCTAATGATTTCTCAGCTTGTAAACCAGTGAAAATTAACCGAAGGTCAACGAGTGGAAAATCCCAGGCAAACCCGTATATTTTAGTGTATTTCATCAAGGGCTGAATCCTCGTCGAAATCTTTTCATAAATCCAACCCCGGTTCTAATAACATATTTCATTGCTTGTCGTTGGTTGTATTGGTCCGAGCGAAAATCGAACGATACCTTGCGGAGAAAAGTTAGGTACGACATTCGATCACGTAATTATAAAGCTTTCTGTTTGCTCGCGTTTTTTTTCTCCTTTCTATGTATGCGTTATTTTCCGTCAAACACTGCTATTGAGAAATAATTGAAGCGCACTACCGTGTTATTAGTAATTGGAAAATCATTAAGCTTCTATTGTATATGTCAAACGAAATAAATCGATTGTGAAAAGCGCTTGATAATTGTTAATTTCGGTCAATTTTCACCACGTGGGGGTGTCAAGCCCGGGATGACAGGGGGGATTAGCCGGCTTTGGATAATTTTTAAATTATAATTTATCGCAATCAACAGCGGGCCCTGCGTTTGACGGTTTCGATTGATTTCTTCTCCTGTCGTTGGGCGAAGTACGGATAAGGGAAATATGAAATTCAGCGAGATACGTGATACGTACGTCTGACAATGAGTCGGGGACTTGTTTCCTGCGAGAAATATCGTACGAAAAAATCCTCAGAATATGAAAGAAACATTTAGCAAATCAGAAATGTTGGCTAGAAGCGTTTCAGAGAAAAAATAAATCCTTAGGTAAAATGTAAAACGAGAAATTGAATCTAACGAAGTCCGGGACTTGAAGGAATTTTCATACCTTCTATTTCGAGTGAAACAGGTAGTCTCACAGTTATATTGCATTCAGAGTTTCATATCATGGCGCGGGCGTATGACTCGCTCGGAAAATGTAACAGCTTTTAAATTCACCGCAATAAACCAGTAAGAATGTACATACGTATGTACATAGATAAATAATAAAATTCAACATTTGTCGAAACTCACTTGTGGAGAGAGATATGCAAATATATGCAATATTCATACCCAGATGTCTTATTATATAGAAAAGTATTTTTCCGTGCCATATGAACGCCGTCTGTTGAAAAGCAAGTTACGAATAGCAAAGCAGTCTCAAAAATAGAATGACGACAGCATCAACAAAAATAAGAACGACGAGACGCAGTAGGTATGGACGTGGAAATGTATGGGCTTTGAAGAGGTGGAAAAAGCTCGGTTGTAAGAAGAACGTGGATGACACGAAGCTCGCGTGAGTACCGTATAGCAGCTATCGTCATCCCAAGGGTAAGCTGCATCTTGGTTTTCCCGGCTTATATTTCTGCATTTGACACTGCCGACTCATCTTCCAGATCACGGGTGCAATAGAACTCGCACGATGTCTTTCAGAGAACTTGAGACAGACTCGTATCGGATCAGTGCTGCTCAAAACCCGAAGTCCATAGGGGAGTTGAGTTACGATCGGGAAACTCGATCTCCTGCAGGCGCGTAAGCAGAATAGATTTGTGAAAACCATCCCGTATGGTAAAAAAAAAAATGGTTTTTTTCTTCTTTTTTTTAACATAAAATTAATAGACTTGTATAACATAGAATCCGCGAGGAATAAGGAATAGAAACTGACGGGAGTATATAGGAACCTACCCCTAGTTAAGCACTGCTTATTCATTTCGCCACTGAAGCTGGATATTGCGTCGTCAATCTACACGATCTTTGCACTGTGAAATCTAATAAACCGTGATTTTAATATCAGCTTATTTACGAGGCGCGCTCGCAAGCGTGGCAATATCTCTGCCCCTCGACACCCGGTGTCCCCCCAGGGGTGTAAGGCGTACATGGCATCTTCTCGCTTGTACACTTTATACAAAGTAAATTGCGATATGACAAAAATATATGAGAGGATATCCGGAGTCGGAATGAGAATCAAATTCTTACTAATAAATTAATCGTTATACGATACAATGAATTCAAACTGCTGATAATTGGAAACTATAAACGTGACTGAAGTGCTGATCGAAGAACTGAACGTGTTACACAATCTTGAAGCACAAGGGCCGCTTGATTTTGTAAACGGAGAACGTTAGAAGTTAGAAATTCTTCTCTGTAAGATACCCTTTAATTTTTTTGCTCACGACCTGCGCTGTCTATTCGCATCCCACGTGATTTAGCAATATGTAATCTCGTTTTTTTTTTATGTCAAATCCCATGGTGTTACAGAGTAGTAATCGTAAACTACGATTGATGAAAAAAAAAGGCTCTGCCGTCAGACCGCAATCTGCATGCTATATCTTCGTTTATGACTACAGTGCAAAAAAAAAAAAGGAAAGAAAACACGACAAAAATGGAAAAGAAAAAAACGTTGATTAGTGAACGTCACGCCTCTATGATAGGAGGACAAAAAAAGAACTTCCCCTTTGCAAATGCTCATCTCGACAACGGAATGGCTGAATTAATTCTGCCTTAGGCAATCGTGTAGAATTTTTGTTTTTTATCGGGGTTAAATACTCTTGAAGAAATTGTCGCGTGTTAACGTCGGAACGATATCACATCTCTACAACCCTTAGGGATTCTCTAGACCACAACCACCAACTTCGACGACGCACGTAGAGGAGCGATGGGACGGGTTAAGTGACACTTCTCCTGCCTCAAATTCAGTTACCTCGTACCCTTGCCTACCGGTGCGGTGCAAAACGCAGAGCCCGAAAAGTAATCGACTTCGTCTTGGTTCGCCAAAATATCGTCCCCTCTTCGTAGATTGTTAATTTTCGTGTATTTCTATCACCTTTTTTCATCTATCAGGTCATTTTTGAAATCAAACGATAAGGAAGAATCTATTCCAGCTTTTAGGCATTTTTTTTCTTTCGATTTTACGGATTTTTGCTCTGGTCAAATTTCGACGATATTTCAACCGAGATTCGTGTTCTTTTTTTTAATCTTCTAGCACATAAATTTCGCCTAGCCTGTAGAGAAACACCCCCTGTCGTACTTCCCCTTAGCTTTATGGCTTTCACTTTCCTGACGTTTTTTTAAACCCCCTGAATATATACCGCGTCATATCTGACGTCGCACGTATACCTATATGCATTTTTCACTCGTCTACTCGACTACTTTCTAACAAATTACTACTCGAAATTGCACTACTTACGCAATAACCACGAACTTCTCCTCCAACAACCCTTGGGAAAGGTTTTGTACGCCGGAAAAGACCTCTGCTTCTCTGTCCCTAATAAAGGACCTCTGACGGATGAGAGAAGCCCGGCTTGTCCCGAACGTATTAAAGGGTGGCCGCGGGCTTTAGAATTCCGAAAAAGTCCGGCTATATTTATACGAGATTAAAGATCGGGAAAATAACAACTAAAAATACCCGATCTTTTGGTGTATAGGTACTGCTATATGTATTGTCTTTGAAAGTTGTTTTTCCTGCCTGTAGCTATACGAATACGGAGGGAAAAATTTCACGGATAGAAAGGCTGTTTGCCAAATAACTGGTGAACATTCCAACGGCACCCCTTGGGGGCTACGAGACTCGAAGCACAAAAACATCGCGAAACTTTTACATTTTTATCGATAATTATGAATGGTGAATATACGAAAGGTTGATCTCAATCTCGCACGAAATTTCTATTCAGAGTCAATAATTTGAAAGATATATACATGTATTATATGTGCAGGGAAAAATGTCGGGGTAAATGTAAAATCTTTAAGAAATAGTTTGATTCTTTGACGTTTATTTATTTCTATATTTTTCCTCTTCATTTCATTTCTCTCTCATCATTCTGTCCAAGCAATTCATCGTCGCGTAGAAAATTGTTACGTTTTTTATAACCCCCTTTTGTTAGGGTAAACCTGAGGGGTGAAAAAAATGTTCAATAAGCCAGAAGATACCGTCTAACCGTAAGAGCCGCCAACAACCAACGTCGTAGCACGTGGCTCATACAAAACGGGATCCCTGCGCGTAGTAGCTAGCGGTAAGATTATTTTAACCAAATTTCTACTGGCTTTTCTACTTTGCATGAGAATTTTCGCTCCAAGACTAGAAAACGTGGCGTTGGGAAATGCCACATCTCCTTTAACCAACTCTATTTGGCCCTTTTTCTATTATACATGTTCGCTGTCCCGCGTCGTCGTAGCACGGTCTTTTGTGCGAGACACAAAAACGTCACACGCTCACCTACAACGCCCGAGGTCCATCCGATGTATCGTTTCGCAAAGATGTCATTATTTGTTGCTTTTACTTTAGCCTGTAGAATTCTACGGGTTAAAGAAAAAGTGAATTTATACGAGCAGCAAGTAAAGTGCACCTTAGCGACGCCAGGAAATTTTCAGTGGCTTTAAAAACTGATTTCCTCTTCTTTTTACTTCTTATTTGTTTTCTTATTCTACATACTTTAAGAGCCGTTCTTATAAAACTTTCTTTGCTAAAAGTTTGGAGGAAACTTAAACCGTCTTAACGCTATGAGTCAGGAAATGAACGGCGATTCGTATGCTGCAATGTGGCCAGCCAAGAGAAACGGTGCAATAGTCGTAGCTGAGCTCTTTGCATAAAATATAGACGAGGTGCAATCCCTAAATTTTTATCCCGCGTTGGGGGAAATCGGGTGATACTGTTTCGTACAATTTTTAGTCTCAGGGTTGCGTAAATATTCATCTTTTTTGGACCAAGGTATTGACGAATCAATCTCTAGCACGGGCGAGGCTGAGCTATTCATACTTGTAGATCGCGGGCCGTGTTCTCCTTGTGCAAACAACCTCTTTCATGCAACACCTTTAGAAATCTCGCCGTTCAAGTCTCGGCTATCCGCGACTGGCGGAAAATTGCTTCACAGTATACACAAGGCCTTTCCGGTAAATGACATCGTTTCCTTTCGAGTTGGATCCGGGATTGTATATACATATACTTAGTTAGGCAAATTCCCATTCGAAATCACGGACCGAACCTTGTCCTGACATGACGGTTGGAAAACGGTACGGGGCAGAACGGAAGACAGGAGTTTGCCAAGGAGACCGTGAAAGAGAAGGTTACCGAGAAGAGGGTTAAAAGAGGGCTGGAGGTAGAGCAGAAGTTGTGGGTCTGACGTTACCACGCCGTGGCGTAATGAACTTGGCTGTAACGAGTCGGTTTGAGGGTTACTCAAGGAGCGCGTGCTGTCGGCGTGGTATAAAGCCCCTGCTGAGTTACCTCTCGCAAACGTCAAACCAATCTCTAAACCGTAAAGAGAGACTTGTTTTCAGGTAGGAAAGCGACAATACCTGTATAAGCGGACCGCAGCTTCTTCTTTATGAAATATGACGTTCTTACAAAGGCTCTCAATTGATACGGACTACGGTGTATAATTACACCGTTTCAGACTCGCGGTTAAACTACGGAATCGGTTAATTAATCATAATTACCATTACCCCGGCGGTGGTAAACTTTCACGACAATTCATCGACTCCATATTTGCGGCAAGCTACTCCTATAGCTATACAGTATTATTTCTAATTCAGAATTGCATCTACTACGATGAGGTAATTGATGACAGTTGATAATTTCGGGCATAAAATAGACGAGGATTAATTCCGAACTAAAGTTTCAAAGTCCTGGTAAGATCCTTCGGTGATCAAGAAAAATGTGACGTTAAACATAAAGAGAAAGAGAGAGAGAGAGAGTCAGAGCAAAGTGGCTGGTGATGAGGATAAGAAGATACAGAGAAGTGTACAGTTTTTCCGCGTAGAATTGAAGAGGTAACGGAGCCGCGAGAATGTCGTCGAGAGAAGCGTCTGCTCGTGACAGTGACGGAGCAAAAGGTTTCAGCAAGTAATCCTGGAGATAAACTGGGAAGGCGCGGGCTGATTCTACTCTCGACGACGCGACGCGCTGCGTCCTGACGTAACTTTGCAAGAAGAATGTCGGTAGATTGCCGGAAGTCTGGTGTCGTGTTTCCGCATTTTCTTACATCCAGGTTCCACGTGCTAACTCGGAGGATTCGTTTTCTCGGTGCAACTTGACCTCCTTTAACGAAATCACGTGGGTAAAAAATACGTTCATATTCTATATGTACAGGCGCAAACCCATGCTTTCGTCGACATGCACCAGTCAGACAAATCTAATTCGAGAAGGATGACAAAACCGGACAAACGGTGCTTCAAATTGCTCACAATTTTATTATACAATGCCAAATAACGACCTAGAGATTCGGTTTAACTAACAGGTTGCCACTCACATCAGTCTTGTCCGATAAATTTTCACGGTATTTCATATGCAAACTTTGAAGAAAACTTGTAACATAGGCTGATGTGGAATTTGGTCAATAATTCATTAGAAAATCGATGCAGGAATTCATTGATCAGACGATTGTTGATTCGGAAGTGGAAGTTACTATAAACTTTATCATCTCCAGATATCCACGAACAACAGTTTCGATAGAGGCAGGTCTATACTATGTACATTGTGGGGTATTGCAAGGCAATACATGATACATTGAATAAACATACTGGAAACTTGCCTCTTCTGATAGAGAAGATGAGGTTGGTTTCGATGAGTTGGGATACATGTATAGGAAGGATACGAGAAGGTAGTCTGCGCGTGACAGGAAGCCACTTTTCGTGATATTGCGTTCAAAACTTCCGGCTAGATGTAAGTATCCGGGCAAAAGCTTTCCGAAGTAGCAAACTCAAGGCCATGTACAAGCTTGGCAACTTTGATGGAAGTTTTTACCTTCCTTAACTAAATACACGAAAGTATTCACGTTCACGCGTGAAAATGTGCCTCGAATGTTGATCCAAAGCAAAGGGTGATACGAGCATCAAATAAGTAACCGATGATGGATGACGAGCGAAGGTTTAAAATTGAATTTTGGTAAAGCAGTAACTGTGCATTTCGATACTACAAGGCTTCTGAACAAGCATACTTGCAGCCGATATATGTCTTACATGGGAAAATATACTCTGTGAGAATGTTGGTGAGTTCGCCAGTTGGACCTTAGCCAAGGCTGCTGTCTCTGGGAACGTCTCCAGAACCCTATATAGAGATAGGTAGAACGTTGGACTCAAAGTCGAGCCAGGAGATAGCTTGGTATGCTTTACAACCACCTCTTTCAGGGAATTCAGCTTTTTTCGACCCTCCCTTTTTCACGTTTCTTAACGTGAGTTACCACCTACCGAAAACCTAAGAAATCTACGACTCTGTCTGACCAAAAAATCTACTTTGCCCGATCATCTCTTTCAGCCGAATACGTCAAGCTCCTCTCAACCCTTACAGCTCTTTCTTTTTCTCCCTAATCTTTTCCTCGATGATGACGACTACGACGGAATAGTACAGCCTGTCTGATTGCCACCGACGAATACTAAGGCAAGTAATTCAGACAGTTTGTATAGTCAGCAAAGACTGCCGTACCATTTCTAACTTTACGCTGATGAGCTTTGCGAGGGTGACAATATGCTAGTTTTGATAATTATACCAACTAGTTAAGCAAGTCTACCAAGCGCCAGTATTTCGTGCGCAATTATCGGTGCATTGAATCGTTGAACAACGCTCGACTGATTATACAAGCTGTTGTAACGTGAATTCTGTGTGGTTACTGCCCCGGCTATTTGTGGCGATGACTTGCTAGCAATAAATAACACGGATCGTTTTTCCTTTATACATTCGATAGTTTGGATCGTTACAGTGACTACCTATACGATTCCTACGAATTATCTACCTGCTAATTGGTATCTTTTGTCAGAAAAGTTTTGTGGTCCCAAAAAGAGTCGAACTCTATCTCGGCAAACGGCGAGTGTTCTTTTCGTCAATAGCCATGGGGCTTATCCTCTTTAGGTCCCTCTCGATTCCGACAAAACGACGAGACTCCGTCGACATTTATAAAGGACTGGCTCGGGATTAGTGACAATAATTCGAGGTAGGAATCTGAAATTCATTCGCAAATGATGTCAACTGATTTTGATGCTATTATATAACTAACGAGGTTGGGGCTTAATTCGGAATTTATCTCCCACCTCTAGACGACGTGTGTATGTATAACTACCACCTACATTCATTTCAGTAATCAACTCGACGCTGAAGAGGTAAACTGGCAACTTGTCTGAAGAGCTGTGAATTTTCCGTAATTTACAGAGGACAAAAAGCTAGCGACAAAAGATCGCAAGCGGGTGGCAAGTGAAATCTCATTAAGCTGGACCTTTCCGTGTCTATAGTTCTCGGACGCCTAATCTTACCCGTTTCTTCAGATTTCATTCCCCACTAAAATGCTGCTTCGCTTCTCTTCAAATTCACATCACACCCTGCAGGGGACAGAGTCGATTACGACGGGAAACAAAAGGGTCTATTATCAACGATCAGCCATTTCGTCATCAAAGAACGCACCCTTCCCTATTCTCGTAATATTTATACCCTCGATAATAACCCCCTTAGTTAAAGAATAATTTTTTTTATCGATACACTACGCGTATCGGCATTATGCTTAGAAACGTGAGTTTACAAAAGAGCTGTCGGATTGTAACTCGCGAGTTTTTATGACTCGGTGAACCAACGAAGATCCGTTTCTTTAAACCTAGTAGCTGGAGTTATTCAAGATTCTCCGTTGCAGTAATAACCGATATGCACTCCCGGATAAATCACGTTTTCAGGGAACTTCGTAAGGGGGTAGATTTCGAAGAAAACGACCTAAGGCCATAGAGACCGAGGAAGAACATTTAATTGGGTAAGAACGTCAGTGAAAAGTTTTCTTTACTCGCCTCGCAAAGTTCGCTGATTTTATTTCCAATATTTTCATCATTATTATATAATGTCAAGGAGTGTTGAATCGCGGTATACTTATCCTGACGAAATTCGAGTTATTATCCGGATATCTTGGGAACTCATCTCCTCGTCTACCTCTGACTTCCCTTAAGACAGAAAAGAGGCAAGCAGAGAAATCGGGAAAGGGATATCAATTCGATATTCAATATAAAGAATCGCGTGCCCTGTGCCCACGCATATAGGGCGAATTTTCTTTTCTTTCCGTTCTTCTTTCTTCATTTTTTATAGTTGGTTTTTGTTGATATTCGAAGGCTTTGAATCGGTCAAAAGAACCTTCGTCGAATCCAGGATGGGTCCCAATGGAAGGGAGGGTCTTCTGCCGGGGCTCAAGCTTGTAGATATCCTATTTGTAAGGGGGTGTCGTGTTCAAAGGAAAAGCATCACCAGACATATATTATATGGAATGGGTTTCCGCCGCGGATGCTTCGACGGGAATTCGACTCCTGACGTGGTATTTTACATTTCTTTTTTTTTTTATATCTGTTTTCCTTCTCCTTTAGATGTGTCGAGTTTATATCGTCGAAAAATTTGTCTCCAGTTTTTCGTCGACTCGGACGAATTTGATGGATCGAGGAAGAGACCGCCAAGTTATTCGATTCGTTACACCGTATGAAAAAGTAGCGAATTCAAACGTCGCAACCGCGTGCGACCGTGATTTCTACAGGGTACATACATGATCCAAAACAGTGGGACCGAGGAACGCGAAAATATACGCGGAAAGTTTCCAAGTGGAACAATTATTTTTCCGCAACTGTATACCAGGCTCCGATCGCAGATAAAACTGCCAACTAAACTTTTTAAACCGTCAGCTTTTTCGTCCCGCGAAAATCGTCCGTATAACCACATCCTGTTTCTCTGCGGTAATAGGTACACACAATCGGACAGGTCCTTCCGAATCACATATGTGCAAAAGGTTTTCACGATTTCTCATCTTCAAATACGTTTCTAAAATTCATTCAAAATCTACGACCCTGCAAGGCTACGGAAATTGATTTAAATGCCCGCGACAAATTCCGGTCACCGGAAATTTTCCCTTCTGATATACGGCTTTCCTGTCGCTCCGTTCCCCGCTTCTTTTACTTTGGAATGTATGGACATTTCTTACAAACAGCAAGGACAGTGGTGGGTGTAAAGCAACATTTTATTTGGCAGCGGTAAGAGTCGTTATTATAATTTGTTAATTATTTATTCAAACACAAATTTCCATATCCGTGCAATCCTTACAATAACTTAATCCACCTTATAATGTAATACTGATGAAATAAGATGCGAAGAGTAGAGTAAAGAGTAATATGAACTGTGCATAGATAGGTATTTCATTCTCCGAGTCTTTCAGTCTCGGTATTTATCTCTTAAAAATGAACAGAAGCTTATTAAACCGGAACATCATACTGTGAATAATGGCAGTTATTCTAAGACCTTAATTACTTGGGCTTCTAGACTTCTCGGTTTTATTAACGCCAGATTTTACCCTGCCCTTCACCTTCTTAACATTTCCGGCTAATTCCTCATGCTCAATGACTGTTGGATCCGGTGGTCGTTCCGGCAGCTTTGGTAAGAGGATCCTAGGCAATGGAGGAAATGCAGACGAGCCTGGATACATCCTGTCTTCGTAGCTCTCGTTTTGTGAAAAAAAATACTCTCTCTCTGTCAATTTTGGCAGCGGCTTGGATACTTCCGTTGGCATGACTTGAAGAGCTGTCAAAGCTCTGCGCGGAATAATGCAACTCTTCTCCTTCGCCTGATTGGGTGATAATTTTTGCTGCTTTATTTTCGACCCTTGCACTGATCCGACTATCGGCGAAGACCCGGGCTCAACGTCTTCCGTTTTATCTAGCGCGTTATCAACCTCTGGGTCGATCTTTTCCTCGGCATCTGTCACCTGGATCATAAACTTCGTACCTTCACTAGACCCCTTTTTCGCACGCGATCTAATGCGATCAGCCTCTTGATCGATCCTCTTCTTTGCCAGCAATACTTCGAGAAGAATAACCGAAGGTCTGGCGGTTGCACGTTCCAAAATCTCCGCCTTAACTTCCTCAGAATAATCCTCCACCTCTGCCATACGCGCATTGTGATATTCTTCTGATTTAGTTGACTTCGATCCCTCGACTTTAAGAACCGGGTTAATTGTCGAAAAAGGGTGCGGGACACGTTCATCGGGAATTTTTTCACCGGCTGAAAAAAACGGTCTCGTATTTCTGGCCAAACTGTCTTTGTTCGCGTTCATCGAGCCCCACTTCTTGACCGGCGATTTATTTCCTTTGTTTGACGAGCCCTTTACATCCCTACAGCAAATCTCTGGGCGACAAATCCTCGGAGGGACTTGATCCGCGCAAAGATTTGCCGAGCGTTTTCTAATCTTGGTTAGTCTTGGCGATGGCAACTTCGGTTTTATTACTTCTTCGATTATCTCTGACGATTGGGACACGACCGGATCCTCGGAAGATGAATCCGTCTCCAAAGGTCGCTTGGACTTTTCATATTTTTGATGGGGTTCTTTAGTCCTATAACTCTTTCGGGCGTGTCTAACTAATTTGTGATGGCCCTTCGCCTTAGACTCGTGCAATTTTTCGGCGTCCTTTTCGCGAGCCGGATTTCCGTATCTTTTCAATCCCTAATGCAAAAGATAGAGGCCGTAAAGCACGGAGTAATCGCTATGAGAGAATCCGCGTTATGACAGATCAGGACAATCGTGGATTACGTCGATCCGTGCGGAAGGTAGGTAAGCGGAAAATTCATGAATTTCTACTTACGTATCATCCGGGTACAAACATAATGAACGATTGAACGAACTCTGGGAATGGCGCTTCGCACCTCTTGTACCAAGGCGAAGTACTCCTTTTCAGGCTCGATTAACTCGAAATCGAGCGGAACTGATGTCGTATTCTGCACCTTTTCGCTAGTTTTCTCATTCACATTCTGGTTTACGCCGATTCCAACTCCAGTTCTATCAAAGTTCTTTTTTTCTGTCCGTTTCCTGTTAACTCTATCACTTTTTCTGGACGATACGTCAGGCGGTGGCTCAAAATGTTGGCCCTTCGATCGTTCCGTGAATCTCATCTCCTTCAGGCGATTATCGACTAACCTCTCATATCGCCTACAATTCTCAAAGTACTAGTCGAAACGAAAAAATTAAAGCTATGAAATTAGATTTCACGTGATATTCAACGTAAATATCGTAGTTCGATGATAATTACTGCTGTAAGCACGGCCTTGTCGGTTTTTCTATTCGTGATTAATCCTTCCGAAGATTCGACGAGATAGACATTGCCAATCTGGCTTCCAATGGCCATAAATTTACCATTTTCGTGGGGTTTCATCCGCGTCAAAGGATCCATTCCGAGTTTTAACATCTCTACTGGTTTATTCAGTCCTGATAGCAGATCCCAAACTTCCAACTCACCGGTGGATCCGATCACATAAAATACGGAAATCCGTGAGATACTCCAGCACCCTGCCGTTAACATATGCTTCTTTGACCTGACGACAAATACACAAAGAAGAATCCTTCAAATTCAATTCTCAATGCGTCAGAAAATTATTGATAAAAAAATCACCGGTACTCCGTCGATGCCAAGCAACTTTCTTTCGTATCCTCTGCCCAGATACGACTCGTCCAATCTCCGACTGTCATGAAGATTTTTGGAATGAACGGATTACGTTGCACGGAAAAGACTGGTCCAAAGTGGCACTTGAATATCGTACCCAACTTCTCAGTCTCACTTCTTGTCTTCAAAGAACCGTTGATTACAATACCATTCTCCAAACCCACGATAAACTTGGTGCCCGCTGCGGAGGAGCAATTCATCGATGAGATACCAACAGATGGAAGCATCTGAGTCACTTTAGGGTCGCCTAAGTCCATCGCCAAAGTTTGCGTCGGCTCTCGAAGCTTCCTGATATCCCACCACTTCATCAATCCGTCACTTGACGATGAAGCAAATTCGCAATGCGTCTTCGTATCGATCCACGTCACAATACTGGCTGGATCACTTGACGGGGAAAACTAGGTTGAATTATGTATACATAAATATATCTCTTTTTTTTTTCTTTCTTTCTTATTCTCTCCGGGAGTTGTATTGCCGTCTCTCAGAGTTCGGATCTTGCAAAACTATTCAAATTTCGATTCTACCTATGACTGTATAGACGGTCAGATTCTGCTTTTGGGAATCCCGCCGTTCTCAGATCCCAAAGAGCCACTTGACCCGTCATCTGACCACTGACCAGTAAGGATGAGTGGCGTGGATTGAATTCTATTGTTACGCAAGGGATTTCAGGCTTTAAGGTCACGAGCGGATGAACTGGGTTCTCTAAATGAATTAAACAACAGGGTAGAGATGAGCAACGTGAAGATTAAGAGCCGGCTCAAGTTTTCAATGAAAATCTCTTACCGTGTCGTACCTACCGATTGCCCATAAATAAGAAACTGGACTGAGCCCAGATGAGGGCCTTTGAAATTCCATGGAACAATGCGAAACGATCATTCTTTTGCCGCCTCGTGACCAAGATATGTTTGACACTGGACCACCGTTGAGATTGGGGTCCGTGTAAGTGTTGACCACTCTGAAGAAGAGATGAAATGAAAAACAACAAGCCGAGAGGATGACATATTATATTCGTTGGATTTTATCGCAACGTTTCTCCGCTTCATTTCTACCCATTTATTACTCAAGTACCTATATCAAGTACCTAGATGCGAAGGGCGACACCAGATTCGACGGTATCATTTCGTCGAAGTAATTCTCGTAGATGTTTATAGCGTTGTTCTGTTTCACACAGTGCTCCATGGGCTACATAAAAAAAAAGATCTAATAAAAAGTGAAATACTCCATCATCGATAAAGAATAAATAAATAAAAAACCTATAATCTCGTATGGCGCCTGACTGACAGCGTTTTTAATAACCTATGCCTCGGTGATTCCAGTTTTTCGATAAAAGAATTCACTCCTGATATTCAAGCTTAGGTATGAAGGAATTTGGATTTTATTTATGATTTGATGGAACAATCAAATTTCGAGTGGACCTCATAGCCCAAGAACGACGAATATTTTCTTAATCAAATTACGAAAGAATGCCGTTGAGGAAGCTTGAAAATTTTCGAAAAAGTTTTACCCTGATATATACCCAGCCTATACAAAGAAAAAATGAGCTTTCAATTTAATTATCCAACGGGGGTAAGAGTACACCTTCGGTTCAGCTTGAACTCAGGACGTGAAAATTGTCTTCTTAATTACATTACAAAGAAAAATCAATCTGCAGAACTTTACGGTCATCAGATTCTTCATCGTTGAAGCCCAATTTTCGTTCTTTATGACCCGCTTACGAAACCTAGTCGTGGCTTCTTCTTCCTTAAAATTAACTTCCTTTGGCCAGCCTCCTTCACAATGAACCATACCTCTTTCTATAAGGCTAGCATTTTCTGTCTGTGCCTATAGTACAGAAATATTTTACAATTTCGGATGGCTACTCTTTGGATATATGTACACTGTCTTTCTAACCGGAATAAAAAAAAACTAACTTCATGTACGGCGTATTGTTTCGAATTTTGCGATGCAATGTGGATTTCATTTCTGAAAATAAACTCTTCACGGAGTTGTGGATCTGGTTTAATATTCTCGATTGCAAGGGGTCCGTCAACCTCGAATTTACATTGCCTGCCAAATTGATCTCTCGTTTTGCAGTAAACGTATTGCACATCCATGATTCCCATTATTCCTTGACTAACGCTGATAGCGTGACAGGTAATATGTCTGATACGATAAATACAGCCCAAAACAAGTAGAAGGATACATTACGACGAACTGAACGGTAAATTACATCTTTCATAAATATAACTGACAGCTAGAATCATCTCTTCATGCGAAGAACAATTGCCAAGCCTTTTCTTTCGCGTTCTCAAATTTGCATCATATTGTGAGTAATTCTACTGCGAGATACAAGCTCGTGTGTAAATCATTACTTTGCAGGATAGTTATGTGTTAATTATTAATCGGGTAAGCTTGGAGGGCAGTTGGGATTATCTGTCGACTGATTAGTGCAGCATTTTTTCTTGTCATAATAAAATACGCTGTGTATTCGTGCAATGGCGTATTTTAATATACTAAAGTCACACGAGCGCACCTCGTCGGAGTAGCAAAGAACAGTTTGTCTTCCCGTAATTAACTTCCGGTCACGCCCTTTCAATGTCTTTGAGATTTCTCACTCCCCAGACGCGCTGTCGCTCGATCGCAAAGCACAGGTTCGTTTTACGTTCCCTTTACGATTACCTACTTATTTTTATTTACGACCAACGCTTCCGAGAGCCACTTTCAGGACTTTCCAGACTTTCAGGACTCCTAGACCTCCTTAAACCTCCTGATCATTCCAACTTTGCATGTCTCTCCAGATTTCATCGGCTAAGGAAACGATTCGCGACGCGAAAATGCCCGGAGTTTCTCAGGTTCCTACCATAATCTATAAAACTTGACTAACAATGAGCCTGCAGCTAGCTGCTATCTGATCCGAGATCTACAATTGTACAACGTTTTCATTTTTCTTGTAACTTTTAAACGTGACTCTGTAGCATAACTATAAAATGCTGAATTTATTGCTCTATTTTATCGCGAAAATCCGACCTCTGAACACTCGTGGAATCTCCTGTATCGTTGAATTTTATCAAATTAAATCAGACGTTGATTGAAGGGAAATAAATAAAAGACTCGTTATAAAATGTGCTTATAATTTGGACGTTATCTGGTGTTAACATCATGAATATTCCGAGTTATTGGTTTTTTTTTTTTTTTTTCTTTTTGAATTTTTTTAAATCGTATCCTATAAAGTCTGACTGGGACTAATCAGCTCCACCTATATAAAAAGCTCGGGGACAAATTTTCTTTTGCATTCGTCGTTCGTTTCCTCTTTGAAAATGTCCGCAGCCTTTTTATTCCCCACTTAACGAGCAAAGCAACGAATTCCCCGTAATTGCATCTCATTCGTACGTGCGACGCTTAACGAGAGGTAATATTTTCTCCGTACAACCAGCTACTGCTTTTTTCCCTAATTGATTTCATTTTCTGACGCAAACGCTGAGAGCTATTGACGCTGACAGAAAATTCAGACCACTGCAGCCTGCAGGCATTTACTCTGTATAATTCAAATCGAGAACATCAATGAATAAATTTGCAAATAACTCGCTCGTTACGTCGCGTCGTGACGTTTCCCATTACATTTTGACTTCATAAAACATAGCAAAGCATACGATTTCAAGTAAACGACGTTGCAACAAAAACTACACACATCTTCAATCCTTTTCTTATCTTTTTCTCTCCATTTTTATTACACATCTATTACTTACATGTATACAACACGATTATAAAAGACTTGTCGTTAAGGGGTAAGGCATGGCGTATGTAGATCTAAAAATGATTTATCCTATGGGAGGCCGTGGGTATAATTTGTGAAAAAAATTGTCTAAAGCACTAGCAGCCCCCGTATTTCATCATAATTTGCATCACTAAATTTTTTTCTTCTTCTTCTTCGTCTTGGATACATCTTCCAGTGAAGTATCAGACGGGGTCGGAATTCGAGGTCGAAATTCAGGGAGTGGTCCAATCTTGACATTACCTGCTGCCGAAATTCTTGGATAAACTTCTTCGATTGCGGCGCGCAATTTGTAGGTGAGATCCAGCTTCGGAGCTTTTGGTAGACCCGGTTTCACCTTAGTCTTCATCGTCGGTGCTACGACCTCAAAAACTGGCATCACTACCCTCGGTGGTGAGCATGGATCGGTTTTCTTCGATTCAATCTTCTTCTTTTCCCTTACCCTCTTCCGCGATGAGGATTCCGTGTCCTGGTGCTCGGAGGTTTCGGAGATTTCGTCCTCAAGACAAGCCTGCGTGTCCTGATTCTCTACTTCCGCAACGTTAATTTCTTCGGGCGATTCCGGACCCAGTGTTTCGGTTATGGCCAAAATTTCCAGCCGCGGCGTCGGCTTCGGTTTCCTCTTCAAACGTTCGATGTCGTCCCGAAGTTCCTGTCTCGCAAGGCGAACTTCGCGCTCGAGAATATTTGGCCTCGCGTCTTTTTCTTTCAGGATCATTCGTTTCTCATCGGATGAGTATTCCTTGAGAGGCACTACGTCGACGGAGAACCTGCTAATTATTTTCGTAAACTTAGTCTCCGATAGACTCGCTTCAATCGCCGATAAGTCAGCTTTCGTTTCTTCATCTTCTTCCTCCAGATTTCTCGACGTCGGGGCTTGGACGTCCTTGCAGCAGATCTTCGGATCACAAATAACCGTTTTGTCGCAGGGTTTGATAGCCGTCCTCTTGATAGATCTCGGCCTTTCACTTCCCCGGGCGCTACTCTTCTGAGGTTTATTATTTTTCTCCAAGTCCTCCTCGTCGGCTAGCCCCGACATCTCTTCAGGGGCTCGAGCCTCCTCAGCTGCCTCTATTCTCTTAAGGCGATCTTCGTATGCCTCCTGAATTGTTGCAGGCTTCTTTTTCACTATTACGTAACGTTGCTCTGCATGTTTATCTGATTTCCTGGGAGATTTCTTATTCCCCGTTTTGCCACCTTCCTTCTCACCCTTCTTCTCCTCCTTCCTTTTTCTCGTCTTTTCCGCCGAAGTTACTAAGGCTTCCTGGTTATCCTCGTCCGGATCTTCGATGCCGGCGTACTTGTCTATCTCCTAAAATCCGCGGAATTACATCGTTAGAAAAGATTTCATCTAATATTTTTCAATGCTTAACAATTGGTAAAAAATTAGCGGAAAAGCACAGCTTCGCTTCAATAGAAACGATTGAGTGATTTTAGCGGTGAGATACTCGACCCTCATCACGCTGGTCATTTCGACGGCCTAGAATTGAACATCATTCGCGACTGCTCGTGTATGTCATTCTCACCTTCTGTATCGCTGCGTAATACTGAATCTCAGCATCCGCTAGCTCGGGATCATCCGGTAGAGTCGACCCGTCCTTTCCCTTCTTTCCTTTGCCTTTTTTCTTGTCTTTTTCCTCAGCCTTGCCTCGTTTCCCCTTCCCTCTATCAGCCTTGTCGTCCTTTTTCTTTTCCGTCTTACCATTGTCGACTGCCAGCTTCTCTTTCTTTCCCTTGTCTTTAACTCTACCCTTTTTGCCAGTGGGTTGTAACACCTCGACCTCTGCTCCGTAATCGACTCTTTGCATCAATCTTACTTCTTTCAGTCGATTGTCAATCGCCTTTTCGTATCTACTATCCCGGTCCAAGTACTGGTGGACATTTTAACTATGTAATATGGGATCGGAGTCTTTCGCGAAAAAAATGCACAAACCCCATGCAAACTTTATCACAGTATACATTGAGCTTTGGATTAAATTCTGAAAGTCAATTTAGGTTTGTAAATACTTACCGATGTCATTAAAGGCTTGTCGTTTTTCATGTTAGTAGTAAGAGCTTCTGATGGTTCGATGAGATAGACGTTCCCTGCAACATTGCCAACGGCTACAAGCTTCCCTTCTTCCTGGGGTTTGATCGCTGTCAGTCCAACGTCACAGAGCCGTAAAACCGTAACAGGTTTTTCCATCCCGACTAGAATATCCCATACTTGAAGTTCGCCCCCACGATTTATTAAATAGAATACCGAGTATCTCGAGGTACTCCAGCAACCGCCAGTCAATAGCTCCTTGAAGAATCTATATCGAAGTAAAAGAAAGGGAGAGAGAGAGAGAAAGAGAGAGAGAGAGCTAAGCCCGAAATCTGCCTGACTCGAACCAATTAGGAATGAAAAAAATAAAATATCTCTACTTGTTGAAAATGTGACTAATTAAGAGGAGGAAAGTTTTTCAATTTTTTATTTTTGTTTTTTCAATGAGGAAACTCACGGTGTTGAGAGCAGGCAACTCTCCTTCGTGTCTTCCGCCCAAATGCGCGCCGTCCAATCACCGACTGTCAGAAAGTTCTTTGGGGAGAATGGATTGCGATCCAAACCAACGACGGGTCCATAGTGACAATTGAACCTCAGGGCCAACTTCTCAGCGGGATTTTTTCCCTTCCTCGATCCGCTGATGACGTAACCATTCTCCAAGCCGACCATAAACTTCGTACCCATTGTGGGCTCAAAGTTCATCGAGGAAACGCCAGTCGCTTTCACAACGTCTCCTACCTGAGGATTGCTCAAGTCCATAACCAGCGTCTCTGTTGGTTCGCGGATTTTTCTTATATCCCACCACTTCATTAGCCCGTCGGTCGACGCTGAGAAAAATTCTGCATTGCTTTTTGAGTTTATCCAGAGCGCGAGATTAGCTGGGTTTCTAGACGAAGTTTGGAAATCACATCCTCGATGAAAAAGCGGCATTCATTTTCCACAAATAAATCGACCCAATTCCGCTTTATCTACCTATGGCTGAACTGAAGATGAGAAATTTGAACCGGTGTATTGCATGTTCGAATATCCCAATAGCACACTTGACCCGACATTAGGCCACTGATTAACAGCGACGGATCCCGAGGGTTGAATTCAATGACAACCGAGGGACAGAACGATTTCAACGCCATAAATGCTTGGTTTGGATTTTCTAATAGAGGAATTTCTCGAGGTAAAGGTTATTCGGAAATAATTTTCCCATTGTGGTATACTGGAGCTAATTAAATATCTACCAATGTCCCATATGTAGGAGTAGGGACTCAAGTCTGTGGACTTTTGGAATTCCATGCAACAGTAAGAGACTGCTAATCTATTCCCATGATCCGGTGACCAAGAGAGATTTGTTATCGGTCTAACATTGATCTGTGGATCCGCGTAAACGTTCACCGTTCTGTAAGTAATATATACTCTATAAATCAGGCGAACTACTTTGAGGGGAGTTATTTTCTTGACAGCAAACCTGACGCCTAAGGGCAACATTAGTTCCGTGGGTATCATATCGTCGAAGTAGTTCTCGTATATATTGACGGCATTGTTCTGCAAGACGTAGTGTTCCATCGGCTGGGAAAAAATGATAATACAAAACGGTATTGGATAGGTGAAACGAAACGAAATAATTTGTTCGGATCATATCGAATCACCTCAATTAATGCTCTCAACTTCGGAGCCCAGATATCATCCTTTTCAACTCTCCGCCTGAATCTTGTAGTCGCTTCTTCGTCTCGGAAATTTATTTCCTTTGGCCATCCTCCCTCGGTGTGATTCATTCCGTTGTCTCTTACGGTCGCGCTGCACGTTTGCATCTATAGGAATTTGGAGACGGTCAGGATATATCTACATATTTATATCCTTACCCATAAAAATTCATAGGACGTATTCACTGGCCGAACAATCTAACCTCGTGTAATGCCTGCTGGGTAGATTTTTGCACCGCTGCATGACACGGATCTCTTAATATGTAGTCAGACATTAGTTCTGAGTTCGGGATTAAATTCTCGTCTACGACGGGCCCCCAGTTGTCGAAGATGCATTGCTTCCCGAAGTGCGAACGCTGCTTTATGTAGACGTATTGAATCTCCATGATTATTTGAAGAACGAAGTATTTCGGTGTACAAAAAATTAAATTATTATGTAGAGATCGGTCGAAGAAGGTTTGTAGTAAAAAATGTTCATCTGGAAACAGAATAAATTATAAAATCAATGCGTATAAAACGCAGCCCGATCCCCTACACTTTGACGTTTGTTTTTAATGATCGCTCAAGTTTCCGATTAATGAAATTGATAGATCGAATTTCTTCTTCGACAAGGTTCGGACGGGTTAGAAACTTTATTTCGATCCCCAACTTGGACGCTACTCACTTTCAAACCAATCAATAAGTATCGCCAACCAATCAGCGTTATGACAGACAAATGAGCAAGATCCGAAAAACAGTATACTGCGTGCCTATTTTTTTATGAATAAAACGCGTTACGACGGTACAATGAAATTGCGTCTGGTTTACGTAAAAAGACCCTTCCTATCAGCAGAGAAATAATAAAATCGTAATTCTGGGGACCATCTTTTAACAATCGTGATAGATGGGTCCCCGAGGATTCAAAGCTCTACCTTTTTGTGAGCGGGTGTGGTATTGGCATTTTATAACGTACTTGGAAACAGTTGGAATCAGAATGGCAAACCTGAATTTACTTCAGTTTTGTCATGCTAAAAAAAAATCATAACATGAAAATTTCGGAGCCAAAATTACTGTACTAATTATTGTAACTCATTCCCACTCAACATGCTTGGATACCTTATACAGAGAGTAGTTTCGATACACGTTCGTTATATTCTCGGGCTGAAAGAACTGCTTTTCAAAACCATAGCCGCTTCGAATTTCCACTGCCTGACACACGGAATAAATTCAAGATTAACGCCAACGTCTACCCTTAGAAAGTTCCAAAGCATACAGATACTCAATGATGGCGGACCAATTTCAATCGCCAGTAAGCCAAAAGATTTCAAATTCTGCTTCCCAGAGAATAGACTGGTGGACTCCATCCGGCTAAGACCCGACTGCAATTTTTTGTGCATTAATCATGCCTGGAGGTTGAATCGAGACGGGATAAATATGGTTTTATCAAACTTCAAACAACGCTGGAGTTCGTTGAATCTTCTGTCGAAGAATTATTCTCACCGAAGTGAGAATATCTTGGCTCAAGTTCCTGCGCGTAAAATTTTCCAACCTTTGTGGGTCCACATTCCTTTGTATCAACGGCAGCCTTTAGGGAACGAGCTCTTCGTGGTTCCTAGCAGGAAATATAGTACGCAGAAGTCAAAGCCTTGTGGAGTGAAGGAGTCAATGACTAGTGGCGAAGTACAGAAACAAAGGAAACACCAGCGGGTGCCATTATATCAGAAAAAGATATTTCCAAATACTGTGCCAACGGAGGAGCGAGTAGAACCAAGAAGAACTGTAAGAGCGTATCCAAAGTTCCCCGGCGACTCGACCATGTGCAATTCTCTGAAATCTCAATCCATTGAGTGCGCTACGAAGAAAAGTAGTAAAAAAGGCTGTTCGCCGCAGGCAATAAAAAAGGCATTAAAAGAATCAGGGCAGCCTCCGTTGGGACCGTCAAATGTATGTAAAGCTACGGCATGTCCCGAGGCAGATGGATCGAACCTACCTTATCTAGTTAAAATGAAAGAATGCAAGGACGGAAAATCCACAAGCAACGGCTGCCCGAGCGGGTGCGGTTCCTCTAAGTCGAACAAGCCCGCCAATTGCATTGTCGAATTTAAGGATAGGTGTGAGAAAAATCTTACCCTGCCGAAAAAATCAGAAACGCGAGTAACTGCGGAGATGAACTGTTGCGGAGTGTGTAGCTACTCGAAGCCTAAGGACCAGTTCACCATGGAGGATTTAGACAATTGTCATCCAAATACAGCAGCACTGAAATATAGACTAACGAAGTTGCCTAGGATTGATGAAATGTGGTGCTGTCCCGAGGAGGTAAAGATACCTTTACCTCCCAAACCTCTTCCGAGAGAAGTACCTTGCTCCAAGCCAGTGAAGCGACGACGTAAATGTCCCCAGTTTGTTGCCACTGGGGAATGGAAAAAGCAAAAGTTTGTATTCCGGCATCGTATCTACAAATGCCCCCCACGAAAACCCGAGGATCAACGAAGTCCAGTCTGTCCTCCCATTCCAGGGGAGATCAGGTGCGATCATTGCGCACCTCCACCTGTGGCCACTCTCGTAACAGACATCTGTGCTACAGATGTTCGCCCTAAAATTGAACGATGTCCTCCGAAAAGACGACCCCCTAAACCAAACCGGGATGACTGCTGTCGCCCAGGTACATCCGACTGCGGTGTGATTAGGACTAAAAATTATGCTACGAAGATGGAAGAAAGCAGACCGCGGAAACCAAAGTCGGATAATTAGACGCGCGGTGAAACCACCTCGTTATTAATTCTGATGTACTCGTATCGCGAAAGTGGGTAATCAAATCCGCAATTACAAACCACGATTATTAATAAACAAATTATCTTTCAAGATTGAATTGCGTTTCGTTGAGATTATTTTCTACTATGTATATCGAAAGACGTGGCTTTTCTCGCTTTGAGAGAAAATTGCGCACTCGATGGCACGTTCCTGCTCTCATTCCATTCTCCTTTTCATCCCTTATCGAGTTGAAAATGACGAGCTTAGGTTAATGGTGGAATATTCTCTCGGTTTCAGATAGTGGATGACTGGTACCACTTGGAGCATCGATCCGTATCGAAGAGATCAACGGAGCCGCACAACGAGGTGCACAGTCGCCTCCTTGGAGACAGTAGAGTTCGTCGGGCTGAACAACAGCAGGCCAAATCCCGAACGAAAAGGGATTTGGTGGTAAAGCGTGGCTCAGCGATGCTGCAGTCTATCCTTAACGATGCCAGATGGCCTTCGATGTGGTATCTCGTAAGTAGCTCTCATGATTTTACCGAAATTCGCCCAATCTCAGCCAGGATTAAAGCTGCCAAAAATCGACTCGTATCATTATCTAGAATCGAGGACACGGGCTCGACATGAACGTCCAAGGCGCCTGGGCTGAGGGAGTCACCGGGTCGGGTATCGTAGTCACCATTCTTGACGACGGTTTGGAAAAGGACCATCCAGACCTTTCCAAAAATTACGTAAGTCCCTGATTAATTTGGCTTGTGATAAGTCGCAGCTGAGAATGAGGAGAATGGATAAGAAGCGAGATTCTCTCCGTAGGATCCACAGGCCAGCTACGACGTGAATAGCCACGATGAAGACCCGATGCCGAGGTACGACTTGGTGGACAGCAATCGGCACGGGACTCGATGTGCTGGCGAGGTGGCGGCTACTGCAAACAATTCCGTTTGTGCGGTCGGCGTGGCTTACGGTGCCGGGGTCGGAGGTCAGTTTACGATGATGGTATACCATGCGAACCTTATCCAGGTTGAAGTGATGAGTCGGACGAAAGGGTCGGGGAATAAAAAAACAATTTTTCTCTTCGGTTTTCTTCAGGAGTCCGAATGCTCG
This sequence comes from Rhogogaster chlorosoma, assembly GCA_944452935.1. Lineage (NCBI taxonomy): Eukaryota > Metazoa > Arthropoda > Insecta > Hymenoptera > Tenthredinidae > Rhogogaster > Rhogogaster chlorosoma. Next base: position 31,027,410 of record OX101797.1, read on the forward strand.
ATGGAGACGTAACGGACGCTGTAGAGGCCAGATCGTTGAGCTTGAATCCCCAGCACATCCACATTTATAGCGCCTCTTGGGGCCCGGACGATGATGGGAAAACCGTTGACGGTCCTGGAGAACTTGCGACGAGAGCCTTCGTCGAGGGTATCACTAGGGTAAGCGGAAGACTATGCAAACATTTTCCTTGATTATACTCGCGGACTCAGCCGCCTTTTTAGACGAGGAATCGTTCGAACGAATACCTACTTCGGGGAAGATTGATTTTCCTAACTTTTTATAGCCGGAGAATTTACGGGCTTGTTTCATTATTTCCCATGGCTTTTTAATCCGTCAAAAGAAACACCATTCCCCAATTCGACTACCCCTTGGGCCTCTGATATTTACGTCAAATAAATAGCAAGAAAGAGCTTTCTTGCGGAATTCAATATAACTTTGCCAGACTCTGTAGTGAATTATTGTAAGATGCTATCAGATTCTGGTTACTGGAGTTTCGGCTTCTCTGCCACAAAGGGCTGTCGCAAGTTTGTTAATTTCCTATCGGTTATACGCGCTTTTCTATAGACCTATCGCTGTTATCGTATACTGCTACGGACTACAGAGCAAATTATATCCAACTAAAGCTTTAACAGACAACAAGAAAACTTTTTAACGATTCATATTTCTACAATTCAGCTTCTAGAGACATTCTTTTCTTCTGCCATGTGATGGGTCATAACAATCAGGACGAAATAGAAATATTGTATAAAAACGAGACTTTACAAGACCAATGAGTACGGTCTGTAAGTTTATGCTTGATCCTACTTACCCTCGCGGATTTTCGTCAGCCCCAACCAGTCGGCGAACTAAGCTTGTTATTTTTCAAGAGTTGAAAGTTACTTTAGCTAATTCAATTGAAAATTTCCAACAAATTTTGTGGTCGGGTGAAATTGTAATTTAGAATTGGTACTTCGTGAAGCGACCAAACGAGCCATTCAGTCTATTGTTGGTAAAATTTCCATACGCCAAACTTACTAGCGCTTAGCTCATCGTCGGTTATACGACGAGCGTAGAGTCATTGACTTATTGAGCTCGTATGAAATTCGCAGAAATTGCGGATTTCTCACTTATTAGTAAATTCTTATAAATTCTATAATGGATGAAGGGTCTTTATAAAATGAAATGAAATTTCATGAAAGGATGAGAAAAATCGCAAGAACAGACAGCCTTCGCCGATCTATTAATCAGAATCGGAACAATTTGATGTACGATCGCGAAAACTGAAGAAATGGGTTTTCGGATTCAGTTTATGTAGTAATATAGCATTATCCGCGATTCGGAGAGTTCATAATTTAAAATTCACACTGCGAATTGACATACGACTTTCGCGATTAGCGAACCGCTCAAAAGAGGAGAGACGAGAGGGAGCAAGGGATTAAGGGAGGAGCTCCGCTCGCATAAAATATCTACGGCACGTTCGAAGTTCGCGTTTCGCGGTTCTTGAATCTCAAATACAGTAAGGTCCGCCACCCTTTGCCTCCGCGGCGTAGGTACCCTTCTCAAATGGCCCTCCCCTTGGACGAATTCGTCAGAATGGTCCATCGCAGATTCTGCAAAAAAATCACATTGTATTCAGTGTTGTATAACCGCGTGTCATCCCACGGGAGGCAAAACCATCCAGTTTCTTTCCCTTCGCTGTAGACGAAGGGTATAAACGTTACTTGAACGCAGTCAAGCAACGATATCTACAAAAAGATAAAAAGTACGATGGAAATAGTCTCGGGGGATTGAGGGAATAACTTTTTGAGTGGCTCATCCCTTATCAACTCTTTTTACAATCTTGAGAAACGAGGTTCTACACAATAAATACAACTGCGAAATTGATCTGACGTTTCCAATGACAACTTCTCTTCGTAAAATAAAGGGAAGTCGACTTCTAGTCGTGATTTAAACTTTACCCGTTCGAAGTTTATTAGTACCTACTACTCGTTAGTTTCATACACCAGATACTGCCACTTTCTTTACTGCACAGTCATTGATCGGACGAGCATCTGTCCCCGGAATATCTGATAGGGCGAAGTCATATACCTACTTTGAAACTGAATTTCGGGGCGTTATAAAATTCGCTCAATTTCCTAGGGCCGCGAAGGGCGAGGTTCCATTTTCGTTTGGGCTTCTGGCAACGGAGGTAGAGATCACGACAATTGCAACTGCGACGGATACACGAACAGCATATGGACTTTGTCCATTAGTAGTGCCACGGAAAAAGGTCTAGTTCCGTGGTACAGCGAGGCATGTTCCTCGACCCTTGCGACAACCTACAGCTCAGGATCGAGCGATGAAAAGCAGGTGGTCACTACGGATCTTCACCACATCTGTACCAGCAGTCACACCGGTACATCAGCCTCAGCTCCTCTAGCTGCAGGTATTTGTGCCTTGGCTTTAGAAGCCAATGTTGGTTTGACCTGGAGAGACATGCAGCACATAGTTGTTAGGACGGCGAAACCGGCTAATTTGAAAGCACCGGATTGGGTCACGAATGGCGTGGGAAGAAACGGTGAGTCAGGAAGCAAGTCTTTTTTTTTTTCGTTTTCATTAAAAATTGTACAAGAATCATGCATCTTCTATAATCACTAAATGTCTTTTCGTTATCTCTGCTACAGTCAGCCACAGTTTTGGCTATGGGCTAATGGACGCTACCGCTATGGTCAGACTAGCTAGAAAATGGAGAACTGTACCGGAACAACACAAGTGTGAGGTTTCCGCACCTGACATAGGCCGGTGAGTGATTTTCTTATATATTTAGGTGCGAAAAGATTGAAGATCCGGAACGGTTTCTTTAGTTGAGGAAAAATCGACTCGAATCGAACCTACGAAGTGAACGGTTCGTGAAAATAAAAGTTGAAAACTCGCAAATTGCGTAAGCTGCAGAACTCTAACTGACTTGAAAGAATCTTTGGGAGGTATTTCTATTCTCGTATAAAATTTCGCAGCCCCTTATTTGCGAACTTAAAGCCACCTCGGAACCTCAACCGCGCATCCATCGAGATTCGAGATTCTATCTTTTAGCAAGTAGGCATTACGAGCTAAATGAACTTTTTTTGTTTCAACCTCGTTGCTCTTCTATTACGCTAGAAGAGTTCTGCGCCGGGGAAAAATTCCTGTCTGCATCCACGGGTCTAGTTTTAATAACGAAAAAGCACATCGGAATGAAATAACGCTGAGTGGAGAGTGTTGCAGATTTTTCGGGGGAAAAAAACCATGAGATTTTAATATTTACTTCGTATTTCTCTTCTCTTTTTGCCATGCCATTCTTCGCCAATGGCAAACGGGAATAAATCTCTCGTCAAACGTCGATAAAAATCGTGTCGATCCAGCAGAATATAACTTTGCAAACCTATCACGTCACTTGCCACAAATACACTTAAACTTTCGGAGTTTTTTTTTTTTTTTTATCTCGATGGATGTTTCACGCTCTGGGCAAAGTCTCGCGGATCAGATGCAGGTTTAAAATTCTACGGTGCCAACCAACCTACTCTATACCTTATCGCGTGTCGATCTGATCTCGTAACTCTGATCTCGTCTTCAATCTACGTTAAACCAGATGGTACCGGAACACTCGCTGGTGACAACGAGTGACTGTCAATTCTCGGACGTGATACCTATTTTCAACGATATTATTCTGCACGAAGGGTGGAACGCTCTCGCTGCCAGCTTTCTACCCGGTTCATTTTTCGAGCTTTTCGTAGATTAAAAAATATTCACTCAGGTGTAAAATTTGTACGATCGGATATAAAAATTATTCTATGGATGCTAAATTTTATACAAGTTATAACACGCGTATTAGTTTTATCCGAAATACGACCATGATAGGATGCCAGGGCAAGAACAAGACTCTGAGATCTTCTGGGAATGATAAAAAGCTCTCGCACTTTGTCTGCTCTTCTACGTATACAAATACTGTATTTTACAGTCCAAGCATTTTGAAACAGCAACGATTGTTCCGACTTTGCAAACACCGATGGTCACGTTTCTGTCTCAGCTAAGCCCTTCGCAGCTCTGACTAAGCTGTGAAAATAAATTCAGGGTATTTTGCGTTCAACCACTACCTCGTGTGGGTTTTTTGATTCAGTGGATTCTGATAAAAATAAATGAACAAAGGCTATGTACATACAAGTCTTTTGCGTGCTTTTACTTCGGACCGGCAAAAATCTACCCGCAGGCGGACGACTGGGCCCATAAACCAAAGCCTCTAACGATTTGTCAGATTATTTTTCCTGATCTATGTATTCAGTTTTGGAAAAGATAAAAAAATATAATCACGTTTTTTGTGTTTTCGCAGTGCCATACCAGCGAAAAGCCAAATCACGCTTGCTCTACACGTGAAAGAGTGCAGCGGTGTCAATTTCTTAGAGCACGTTCAGGTAAGCTTTGTTAAGGGTTCGTGTTTTCCCTTTAATATATAGGATCTTGTAGACTATAGACGGAAATTGAGACTGCATCTCGCAGTATTCGGTTTTTTTACTACATCTGATACATTATGAGAGGTGAAGTTTCGTGTTAAAATAGAGCCACGATTCAATTAGGAAAGGCGAAGTCTAAAGAACACTTCTCGGTATAATCAAGTCCATTATTATCAACTGGTTAAAATATACATTGGACGATGGGTCGTTAACCAAATGTTCGAGGTGTCATCGTCCCCTAATTCGAAAATTCATGAATATTCATTACCGAGCTGCTAATTCTAGCTTTATTCAGCTACCTTTCTCTTATTCACTCTGCACCTGTCTCTGATGAGAATTAGTTTTCCTTTTTCTCTATTCCGCTTAATATAGATAACCGCGACGTTGAGTGGTCCGGACCTCAATCCCTCCCTAATACATATTACAGAGAATCTAAATCTCCTCTCTACATATAATCCGTTTCAAAAATTCATCATTCATCATTTTATTCACTGATAATATGCATCAAACGAAATTATCGATCGGAAAAATTTGAATCGCCAATTCAGGCCAAGGTATCCCTCACGGCGGCAAGGAGAGGCGATCTTCAAATCCAGCTCACCTCACCTCAGGGAACCAAAAGCACGCTTTTGGCAAAGAGGCCACACGACATTTCCAAGGCTGGCTTCAATCAGTGGCCCTTCATGTCCGTCCATACCTGGGGCGAACGTCCCCACGGTGTTTGGAAGCTGGAGATCCACAACGAGGGTCGATACCTGGGTGAGTAAAGGCCCCTTTCTACACGTAATCGTGAATATACAAGATGAATCGGAACCGTGATATCGAATAGTCTCTGTATCGATTTAGTTCCACTGTCCGGCACTCGGACAAAAGTCTAAACTGTGTTTTCGCCCGTTGTTATATACCTACGTGTTGTGCAGAGATATGTAACAGCTCTACCAAATATATATGTATATTATTCGTGGGTATTGTATCCGTTAAGAGTCTTAACGTCGAACTACTGAGAACTGTTCTAAACTCAATACAGATATTGCACGACTATCAATCATACGGTATTAACTCCGAGAATGTTCTGCCGAGGATTCCACGCTTATTAATTCCTCTCTAGTATTGGAATTGCGTAGAGATGTTGTGTCGAAAAATCTTGTTGTACTAACCAGACTCGTTTTCTCACCACGCAATATCTATACTACACACATATAATATATTGTCGCTGATTGTACGACGCTGAGTCAGAGAAGCTTAAATGATGTCTGGCTAATGTCTTGTCCCATGGAAATAACATTAACAAATTATGTACTATACCATTTTTCACAGCAATTAAGGCTATGGCTAACAAATACCCAAATTCGCGATAGTTTTGACGAAAATCGTATCGCACAGAATAATGTGAATTCGGGATTATTAGAACGGAAAAGCTATCTCATTTGACGTTGAAATGGGTTAGGGCTGGCCGAGCATGTGACTAAAAAATCACTTCCTAGCAAAGCTTCATGTCTCTGTCCGATTGACTTAACAATATGCATATATAGAGCCTTAGAGTAATTTAACAGTAAAAAGCTTGCGATAATTTAACAGCAAAGGTGTAAGTCAAGGGGGTGCAATAGCAGCATTGTATCAATGTTAAAAAATCGTACATCATTTTTTAGATCGTTTGTCGGTCAAATTTTGGAATAGGTGTTTCTCTTCAATTTGAGAAATGAAACAGATTCGGGTTAGAAATTCTTCGGGATTGATGATGTTGCATGAAAGCGGGACTGCGGTCGTTGCCCTTATCGTAGATCTGTACCCTCTAAATGAGAATAACGATATAAGGAACGCGAGGTGGGTTGCGGTTACTTGATTTACGGTGGTTCAGTCATACTTGTTTACATGCGTATAGATTGCGCCTTTTTGGCCGAGGCAAAGCCCACTTCTACCCATATCCATATTTACTGAGTTTCCCTCGTCAAAATTACGTGAGGGAGGTAGAAACAACGTGAAATGAAAGGACGCGAATGGAACGGGTCGACCTGCACCTGACGCCTTCGACTTCCCCGGGAACAGCCGGGGTTCCATTAACATTCGTGTCTCCTCCTGCACCCCGCGTTTGAATTATCATAGTTATTAGGTAGAGGAAGCGAAAATTAACGCCTCCGACGTATTGAGATCTAAAACTCTTATGGAGTTCCTCGTTCTCGATCTTCTCCGACTCATACCTCAATCTCTCACCCAAAAAATAGACTCGAAATAAAATTCAACCGTCTTAATGCTCCCTTTGTTTCGGCCCCACGACGACCCCAGGTCGTGCCACGCTCCACGAGTGGGCCCTGATCTTCTATGGGACCGCGACGTTGCCTGACCGGACGGAATACGCCTTGTACAATCCAGCAGCTAGCAATATTCCCCGGAGAACGTACGGAGCCCCTCGAACGACGGGGTACTCGAGAAACACGAACATTATTGCCCCGACGAACTTTAAGGGCAGGCAAAAAAGCCCCGAAAAAAATTCACACGTCAGCCCCCCGTACGTGGTTAACGCCGTGCAACAACCAACGAGGAAAAATAAGTCCCGAGGTCAACACAAAAACGGGAAATCCACAAACCGAGCAACCCCAAGACCGACTATACAGACTCTTCGTGGACTGACCGCGCGAGGTCCGAGCCCCGGAGAACCTCGACTTTACACACCTAGACCGAGGGGGAAAACCACGCAAGCTTCCGCCAATGCTGTTGCCAGTTTTGCGACCACTTCTACGCCGCAGATATTCCGACAGAAGTCTAGCTCGCCGTCTACGGTATCGTCTCAGCAAAGAGGCCTCATACTGATGGAACCATTAGCTAAAACAGCCGCTAACAAAGTCCCGGCGATATTCCAGCAGTATCCTAAGATCCAGCAGCTGTATCCTCTTTATCCAGTTTATGCTGGAGCTAGGGGTGCTGGCCAGCATACACCTAGGGCAAAAGGCCTCGACTTACTTCAGGACGAACAGTTCGACTCGAGGAATCTCCATCTGGACAAGGGTACCGAGAATATTGATAAAAGGCCATTGATACATCGCTGATAAACAAGTCCTCTGCGATGAATGGAATTTCCACTATCAATCGTTGGGAATTGTTCATTAGACGAGTAGAGGGCCGTTTCTTTATCCTATTTTATATGTATCGTATACCGTAGCGATGCAGATGCACAGTTTACCTGATTAATAGCGAACCGTCGATCACCGTAGATGATGTTTCGTTAATTCGACGGTTTTTCGTTTGCTGCTTTGCCAACATTTAGTTTATTTATGTACAGTACATCGGTGTGTTTAATCGAGTGTTTGTTTGTCGTTTGCTCGTTTGTATTTACGTTTGTCTCTAATAACTGCTCGTCGTACGCATATGCATAATGTATGTTATTAATTACACTATCGCTTTGTAGCAACTAAATCCACAATTTATATTAAGCATATATAGCACCGCCTAAAACAGCGTCTGAAAAACGAGTTAAAAAGTTTCCTTCCCACTACGCTAAACACCCAACTAATTACATCGTATTAATTTTTCGCAATTTCAACCAAAGGATCCGGTGGAATCTGATTTTTTTTTTCTTTCTCATCTCGCGTCTCGGCTGAATAATTTTTCAACAACGTTTATTAGATGTGTACTGAGCGTTTAATAAACGAACTATGATATCCCTATACTCTATATTACAATTCTGATTCTGATGGTCGAATTTATCGTCCGCAGATATAACTCGGTGAAAAATTGGAGACTAAGTTTACTTATACTTCTTTATTAATTTTCAGACGGTACCATATCCGTCTTCCTAAAAACTCATAGCTAAGAAGTATCGTTTATTTAATTTAATTTGATAATTTATGAAATATACCTACTCGAGTAGATGCCAATTTGCGCCTTACCTTTGCGCTTCGGATAAACTTCAATACCTCATTTTATTTCGTTTTATGTTAGCGCATGTTCACGACTACCCCAATCAGCACATTCAGTGATATAATTGAACCGATGGAACACCCCAACGTTTCTTTACGCGAAAAGTAACAAATATAGATATATTATTATATCATAGCTGCGTACATGAAATTCGTTAAAATGATATTTTTTGTACGCGTATTCTTGCCACGTGAAGAAATATTGGAATGATCTAACGACGTATCTTCTCAATCTATAAATATTATACATATACACGAATGCTATTATTTATAGCTATTACTATTTTATTTTATTATATTGTTTTATTCGTACAAAATATATTCCATCGTAGTTGTAGCAGTAGTGGAAAATCGTAGTAGTAGTCTATAGTACGCAACAGGACTGAATATATACCCTTATTTGTATCAAATTTAGGGCATTTATATAGATTTCATGAAAGTTTCTAACCGTCTTCTTTCCTCTGTTCCATATATTATAGCGAAATGCAAAATTACGTAAATCCGAAGAGCCAGAAACCGTGCCATTGCAAATATACGAAAGTTATTTCTCGGGTCAATTTTGTTTCTGCTTCGGGTTCGTCTGAAAGTAATTGTCAAATTCAAAATAGTTCGAAAAAACAATCAGATCAATGGGTCAATCGAATTTCAGAATAGCAAAATATATCTGTAGGAGTCTATCGCCAATCTGAATATCCATTGCATGTTATACGAGTATTTTTTGAATGTGAAGAACATTCGTTTCCACAACTGCATGATGTGTCGTTGACATCGATCTGACAAGGGTATAAAATCGTCGTGTTGCGATCTGTCGAAGAATTGGGACTAATCGGGATACAGAAAGCTGTATAAAAGTTCGAAATGAAAATAAATAAATGAAAACCCGATTAACCCAATTCTCAGGGATTCTGCCTTCGTCCAGCCTGTATCGTGGGCTCGGAATGGGAATGGGAAATTTATATTCTAGAGAATTTATTTCGTGTTACAGATCACCTCGACGAATGGAAACTTGTGCTTTACGGTACGCAGACATCGCCAGACGGCGATGACCTCGTCAAAGACAAATCAATTACTGGTGTAGACATAGACCATGTCCAAGGCAACGTCGTAGATACGGAAGGAGATCCTTGGACCGGAAGTCAACGAGTGGACCAAGCCTCGCATCCTGAGGTCGAGCAAACTGAGACAGAAAATCAGACCGGTGGAGCCTGTACGAATCTTGACGGGAGCAGATGTTTAGGTGCGTTTTGTCTCATGATACTTTTATTACTCTCTTTTACAAGAGATTCTAGTCCTTACGAAAATTTAACGACTTGTCACGTCCAACGGAGCGAATATTGTCGATCGATTAACAGCAATGAAATTGAACTGCTAAAGCTGTCTTCGATTGAAAAATCTTCCGTTAATAACATAAATCGATTACGTAGCGGGGATCTTATGACAAGATCATGATACCCCGAAAAATACATCGTGGCCAACTAAGGAGAGAAAGTTTTACGAGAAACTTTTATTTTTCATCGTCATTTTCGTTATCAATTATAATTCTTAATGCCGATTGACTGAACGCGCGCGCAGGCTTCGTCGATGATACCTAATCAACGGCTACTAAATTTATAATAAATGAATGATTTTTCAGCGATCAATCAATTGACGTTTATGCGTTAAAATCGCGTAGTGAAAGCGTGTAGTCGGCTCAAGTAGCGGCGGGACTTTAGCTAAAGAAATTTATTAACAAAAAAAAAAAAAAGAAGTGAAAATGAAGAGACGAAAGATTTTCAACTGAAAATTTATTCACGCGAAAATACTGAATTGTGATTTAATCTAAAAAGTTTACCCTCGAAGGTATAATAAATTATTAAATTGACTGTAGAACTGAAGTAAATTTGATCTTGTCAAATAATTGACCGTTTTGCTTTTGATGACGCACTGCCAAATTTATTCGAAAAACAAATATCCGACGAGTTATACTATGCCTGTTTGTGAAATCCTACGATTCGTCAATTCGCATACATGGGAATTCGTCAGCATATTTAAGGCAGTCAACAACGCAGAACAGATAATAATATATAAATTCAATGGCGTATCGAGAGTTTTTAAACCCAAAAATGAAAAACGTGAAGAAGTTCATTTATCAGACTTTAATTTAAGGGTAAACATTTTTTATTTTCGATTCCAAATTTGCAGAAATAAGTAATGATTCAGAGTAGGAAAAGAAGAGATTCATTTGGCCTCTTTTTTTCAGTTTTATTATATTTTATTCTCAAAAGTTGACGCCTTAGCTGCACTGCCGCAAAATAAGAAGAAAAAATAAGAAAATAAAAAATAAAAATCGAAGGACTATTGAATCGATGGAAGTGATTTTTAACGCGAAAAATTTTAGGGTCCCGTATATAAAGTTAGAAAATTTTTTCTACGTTCCTAAAAATGACGTCTACTTGTCTGTGATGAGGAGAAAAATATTATCTAAATTTACGGGTTATATTGGCTTATATCGCGCTAACTGGCAGTGAGATTATTCTGCGAACGAAGTAAATTCTTAATATACCGGATTATATATAATGACGTAAGAGATTATTATTCGAAGTAAAAGTTATATTAGTAAACAGGAAAACGAAAAAGTAGATGAAAAAGAATAACAAATAATCAGAAAAAGAAAGAAAAAAAAAACCAATTGAGGCGCATATTAGGAACCCGTGTGCCATGACGTGTTCACAATCAGTGCCAAAAGGCACTTGGTGAGAAAAAGGGAGAGTCGTCGTACGTTGTTACAGAAAAAAAGAGAAAAAAATACAAAAAATATAAAAAAAAAAAAAAAGAATAAATAAAAAACGAAAAAAAGATAAGTAATATGTAGCAAATAACGCGTACGAAATCTTAATATGTAATGAATAATTTCTCACGAGGAAAAAGTGCAATTATACCTAATTAATATAATATCTACTATAGCGTTGCCAAATAAATAAAATAAGCTAAGGAGAGTATAAGTGTGGGGTATGAGTGAATAACGTAAGTGAAGGATATATAACGGAACCAATACGCATCAGTATTACGTTCACAGCGAAGCTAGATTATTAGAATAAAATCGCGTATTTAATCTAAACCCTAAATAGTTATTGTAAATAATTAACTCGAAGGAAGACGGACACGCCCGATGAAAAATAATTATCCAATAGAGTCCACCGATGTGTCATTTTTTTTTCTTCTTTTTGTTTTCAATCAGAATCGAGGAATCACTCAAACAGGGGGATTTGAATTGTTGAAGAAGAGAAAAAAAAATTATAAATAAATCATTCCTCGTATCGGTATGTTTGAATAATACATGGTGTTCGTAAAGGTGACGTTCCTCTAATAATCTACAAAGTTTAAAGAATTTTTTCAAGCTAATATTTAATTATTTAAAGATCCTTTTAGTCATGCTGTGTAAATAATGGGTGGCAAGCTGATGGTCCAATCGTGGTTATTATTTTATTTATTTCATTTTTACTGCACACTTTTTTGAAATTTGTTCATAAATAGTCGGGTTATTAATATACGAAATTCCGGACGTAATAGAGAAATAATGAAATTATTCAGTACCCTGTATGATGAAATTTGACAAAAGATGAACTTTCGCAGTGTAGAATATTTAATGGACAATTTAACAGGTTTGTAATTATTTTCATAACCGTATAACGATGAACACATTCAACTATAACAAAACAATTAACGAATCCGTCTGTTGCCCCACTGAATCGTTTCGTTATATGCTCATATCTAATATTACCTAACAAACATTTTCCTCTGTGAATTTGTTGTAAGATAGATAAAGGTTTCTTCAATGTTCTCATTGAGTCTTCAATTCGTAATATTGGAATCAATTTGTGATTAGTGGTAAAAGTAATTAATCACATTAGGGTGGAATCAAATTAGATTGATAAAGTAAATACATCGGATCTGGTTTCGAGTGGGAACGTTTTTTCTTGTTTATTAATTATTCATTTTCGCCGTGAAAGCCTCGTTATTTTTCTGCCGTGTATATTTGACCAAAATTTTCGGAAATTCTAAATAAATTTCATTTTTCTCTCATTGATGGAGAGCGAATAATTTAAAACGATGGGTGAGGTAACAGCGTTCAATGATGAAACGAAAATCGACGGAATTTCGGTCACCTAAGAATAAGACTTGAGGTATAATTTATTGAAATTTGAAATCGAGGTGCATGACGTGTGAAAAAATAATTTCAAGATACACAGTAAGCTACGAATCTCGTCCAGAAATCATATATTAATTTTAACGAAATGAATTGAGCAAGAAATGAAGAAGACCGGTAATGAAAAGAAAATATACGCGTAAATGAAGAATAATTAATGCATAATTAATTAGTTACCTATAGCCATCGATCGGATGGATTTTAAAACTGGCATACCTATAAATGAAATAATTTTTTCAAATTTTGTCTGTGATTATAAATCGGCATTATATATTATTGATTCGACGTCATAATAATCATCGATCGGTTTTTTAATACCTACATCAGAAATGAATAATATAGTACACCAATGGTTCCTCTGCGTGTATATAACTATAATTTCGAGTTCTTAAGAAAAAAGAAACTGTCACATTATACCTAAACGTATAGCACAAATTACTAACGATTTATATATACTATATATATTATATAGGCATAGTAACATTAATTATATTACTTGTTATTTCCATGCAATATTTTATCCATAAAAAACTAACATCGATATCTGATAGTAACGATTCAACGAGAGGGAAGTCTCCTCGAGGATTCATAAATATCAGAAAGTGTCAATTCCTCAAGTTCTTGGCCTCGAACGTAGTCGTTAAACTTCCGTGCCATAATTCGATACACGCTGCGAACTAAAACGTCACACTCAACCTTAATCTCCGCTTGCAGCCATTAGCGCGAATATAAAGACACTTTGATGATCAAAAGCCTCGGCGGATTTGCCATATCGATAATCGTTACAAGTACTAATCCCCGTATCTATTCTTTCGTTGTCTATTACGTGATTGTCGGGTTTTAGTTAAACGATTACAGGAAATTATCTTTATTCATGTACTTAGCACTTCGGTTACCTTTTTCGTTAATACTTTTTATCTCTAATTATTGGTACTATATCGTCATTATTATTACTGCCAAACTAATTCTACATGTTTGGTGAACAGTCGCACAAACACCTGATTATATAACCGCGAATCGGTTTATTTAAACTACACACATCACGCATACGCATAATCAATTCACCAATGTTATATAGAATTTACATTGTATAGTATACATATTTACAATTGGTCATTGAATCTGTCCATTAGCCAATTTATGTATACATTAATACATGTATCGACTATGGTACCTATACCTATATGAACGTGTGTATTTTACGCAAGGAAGACTTTGGCACGCGTGCCAATTTTCTTTCATAGCAGATCGTTGTGACGTGGGATCGGCAAGAGAACGAGGCTTAGTTTATTTGAAGCCCTTGGAAAATGCCCGAGAAAATGTATCCCTTTAATTAATTCGTAATCATTGAAATCGTGTAAACAATAAATTGTTTAAATCTTTACCCTCGGAAACATCGATACGAGATTTAATCGATGCTTTAGAATATCGATTGCCAGTTGCTATACTTAAGTAACAATTTACATTACTTTGATGAGCGGCAATTGCGGGTCAAAATTTGATAGAAATATTATCACAATATTGTTCGAGCGAGACACCAATAAATAGTTTTTATTCATATGCCCCGCGTCACTATGATCGAATACGTATCAAACTGCAGGATGTGTAGCAGATTGCAATTTGAAATTTATAAATCATCGGTGCGATCCTTGGTATAATTCCTGACTAGTAAGACTTTTTTTTTTATTTTTTTCAAATTTGACGTGTATGTGGATTCAACGAGTAATTGAAGAAAAAAAAGCGTTTTCTTATCGACAAACTCGCTGGGATGGGTAATGATAATTATAATAATAAGAAACTGTGAATCGTTTGAATCTCTGGAAATAAGTGTCAACGCGGTTTTTCACTATTATAGGTTGACTTCGATCTTATATACATTGCGGTTACCCTTGTCTCCAGACTTGTAAACGCGCTGTATATATTCATATACATATATATATATATAAATAAATTAATTAATTTAAAAAAAAAATGTACATACAACGATAGAGCAGTTACAATTTTACGTCAGAGACATACGTTAATTTTCTCTACATGTGTAATGAACGCTGGGTTTCAACGCTGTACATTCAAGCCGTGAACATTACTCGGTTTGTTAAAGTTTCCCAATTTCCGAAACTAGCAGCGGCGGTCTAGATGGCTTCTAAACGCCCTAGGTGAAGCTCCTCTACCTAGAGCTTAAGAATAATAAATTGAAGTTCGTAGTTTATAGGCTCTTCTTTCCCCGCGATTTTTATTTTCAATAATAAATTCCCCTCTTTTTATTCCTCAAGAAGTTTGTAATATTGATCGAAAAAAACTTGTACTTCCCTTTTGTTTCGAGGCTAAAAAATGATAACAGGGAATTAACGAGGGGTGGAATAACGTTCGATTATACGAAGAGAGAGGGGGAGAGGGAGGATATGAAAAATATTCCAATTACTTTACATCGCGAGTTTATAACGAAAGTATAATAATAATTGGGAAGTTTAAGTTCACGGCTTGCGTGTAACGCGATGATCAGTATGGATGTATAATTTCCACCTTGTCCAGGGTATTTTTGGAAGTAGATATATGTATATCCGATATTTTATCTTATACGAAAGAAAGTAAATCAATATACAGTCTTAATGAATGAATTTAAAAAATTAAAATCTAACGAAGCCTCTAATCTTCGCGATATTCTTCAACGTAGTCTTTCAACCTATATGCCTACAGCTGTGCATATAATAAGGGAAAGACTTATCATCGATTTGAAGATCGAATAAATTGAAAGAAAAATAAAAAGAAAAAGAAAATGAAATACAACAAATAACTAAATAAATGAATAAATAAATGAGTAAATAAATAAATAAATAAATGAATAGATTACTGCAGGATTGAAATTGTCGAAAATCTGAATGTTTTATTCCGTGATGTGTGACGTATCTTCCAAATGTACAATACTTGAAGTGTGTATATCTGTGTGTATGCATGTATGTATATATACGCATAATTATGAGTGCATGAATACATACAGATAGGTATAAAATATTATGTATTTATTGTAAATGTTTGTATGTATTGTGATGTATCTTTGCTTGGAGGGCGACATATCTTAAGAGTTATAACGTAAAATTTGAAGAAAAAAAAAAAAAAAAAACCGCCAACGGCGTTCGGCTCGAACACGGCGCATGCATGTTACATATTTCCATATTATACAAATACCGAATTATGTGACTCTAAACTTGGAACAATCCTCGATTTCGGATTGGTGATAATTTATTGCAGACGCGTTGATTCCGCGGAAATCCTCAAAATTCATAATTCAGGATCCAGCGCGTGGCTCGCGCAGCGTGAAATACCCATTATAAAGATTTCCCCACTATGTCGCAGTCGGGCAGGTTTAGTGTATGTGGAATTGGACAAATTATTAATTAACTAACGCATTCGCGGTGCTCGAAAAGCCGAATATAAATAATATAATATATTGTATAACTAATTAAACTATTATGATTATTAATACGATTATGAAATTTGTATATCATGAATGAATTAAATGAAGAAAAAAAATTGAATACTAAGCAAATCGCTGTACATATTTCACACGATATGATTATAATTTCAAATTCATTTTATATCTTTTATTTTATATTCATATAGTAACAAACGCAAATTTTTTTTTTTTTTTTTACATATATATATGATAACAATCAAGGGATACTAAAATTATATGTCTATATTTTATTACCAATGGCTAAAACGGATCTATGATGATCCCAATTTCGTTATTAAACACCGTCAACTCGCCAATACGTACCACATGTGTTAATTTTACCATTCTTGTCACGTTCGTGGACTTTTACGATCGGACTCTTCGCCCCTGCATATATATGCTGGAGTGCTGTATATATTGGTGCTTCGAATAATATAATCGTGATACTAGCTCTACGATTTTTCGATAGTGTCTTCAAAACTCGTACATTTATTCGACTGACTCGACGTTCATGTAAACCCTGAAATATTAACCTATCTCAAATTTATTGTCATCTAAACATCCATACCTCTAGACTCCGGCTAGAACATGAGAAATCGGAACAGTTTATCGGCCAGGAGGTCTAGTCGGTTAAGGATGAGGTCGGAGATCTAAAACCTCGATTTCGAGACTCCCACGATGATGTTGGGGCTGTCAAATCTAAACTTACCGCGATATCTGTTGATTTTGTCAGCTGCCACGTGAAGATCGAAAGTGTTTTTGCCAAGCACTTATCTCTCGAGGCTTTGAGTCTCAAACTTTTGCCCAGGATAATAAACTCTCGGATCAATCGGCGAGGATTAGTCAGCAAGAGACCACGACCGGAATTCGATGGTTTTTCTCTCTTTTTTCATTTCCCTTTTTACTTCCACGTATATTTTGTCAATTTTCTGTCACTCTACCGCAAAGTGTAAACCGCACGGTCGTCTATGGCGATTGTATAAATTATGGGAGATTCATTAACGAATGAAAATTAGAAAAAACAAACTTTTCTAAAAACTACGCAAGATTCAAGCCGCAGCTGTGTCCGTTCCGCTTCTAAAATTCCTTAGTTTCATTCATAACATTTATGTGTCTACAAATTTGTACCTACTGCACTTTGGAGCGCAGCTGTGTAATAAGGCAAGTAAATGGGTGTTGGACGAACCGGGTAAGAGGTGATTGTTTAACTGCTTGCTAATTTCATTCCTAAAACGTCCTGATAAAAAAATCACAAGTCCATAGCACGTTTTTTGTGATAAGCTGATACATACTTTGAAATCTTTGGTCTACTACAGAATTACACCACAAATTTAATCATCCGTACCCAACAGGCGATAGACTGTGGTACGGTCAGTGGCACGGAAAATCTATGGTCGATAAAAGCTCACCAAAGAAGACCGGGGTAGATGATCAGCTTGTCACGAAAAGCCTAAGGCACGCGTGATGTGAAGCTAGCAGACTGTTTTGTTTCTTTTTTCTGGCTTGAGAAAGACCAATTTTTAAATGATTTTAACGATCTGTGTGTTATCTTTGTTTAATACAAATACGAACATACGTCTTGTAAATTTGAGGAAAAACTTCTTTTCTACACATCACGCATTCATTCTTTTAGAATAAGCTGTTTCAAGCCATACCATTAGGTACATATACTAATTTCAAAACTAACTAACTAACTAACTTTTCATTTCTTCATTTATAACAGGCTGTTCATTCGAGAACTCCTCGCATGGATTGCACGACGATTATGAAATATTGGTACGGAATTGTTTCTTTTTCTCAAAATAAAGGGAATGCAGACGAATAACGAAAACGTATCTGAAAAAGAAATTTTATGTGCAAAGATTGCATCCAGTGGGTCAGTGCATGGTTGGGTATTCCTTATACAAAACCGTCGATTTTCAATAGGTATAAGATTTTAATGGGAACTCTTCCCTCGACGTGGCTTCTCATATATTTTCAATAATAAAACAATAATGGAAAACTCGGTGGTGGTCTATTCTTCTTTGCAATACTACCGCGAATCGTGGTGGACGTCGTATAGTGATCATATCCGTCGTTTTTGCTAAGAGTGATACCTTGAAGAGTACACTCTTTCATTTATTCGTTTTTGGTTGATTTCTTTCTTATAAAAATTTTTGATAAATGGCAGGGATTCGATCGTTAGCTATAATTCGATTCTAGCAACTTCGTCCATTATAGTGAATGCCAAATAACTTTGTTGAATTAATTGCTCAGAATCAATTCACAACACCTGCATTTTCAATTTCTAGGTTCCTAACGCAGAACCGGCTCCTTTTGTTAGTTTGAAATATAATTTCATTTTCTCATTAAGATCCGTTATAGTATGGAGTAATAAAACTACTCGATTGGATATTTTCATTTTAGCTTGAAAAGGATTAACAGAAAGAGGCAGTAATCAATTCGCTCCTTATTAACATGAAAGATCCAGCGGATCCCTGTGAACTGAAAAGTCTGGATGAGGTTTTAAGGAATCGTTTTTCTCGCGGGGTTGAATAAAATTAGTAATTAGAATCGTAAAAATAATTGTAGTTTCGTTACTCCAAGGTTGACAGACATTTAGGTTCCATCCGGTCACCAACGGCGAGGTGCTATGGAATTTTCAGCTCAGCCACATCCATACGTCTGCGACCAAACTGACCCATCCTAGATCACTTCACCGGCACGGTGAGTCTCTCATTCTACAACTCGGATGAATCTACTGGCACTACAAATCAGCCTCGCCACTATCTCCAACTCTATGTATCAATCTAAGCTATCTTCCTATTTTCTTAACTTCTATCTTCTCTGCTTCTTTTCTTTTCTTCTTAATTCTGTACACCGTATACTGATACACTAATAATGCATGATTTTAGATTTTAGAACATTGATTAGCCCAGTACACCCCAATACCAAGGTATTCAGGGGGTTTCTATCTGCACGTGTCTAACGAAGCTTTAGCCCTTTTCGGTCACTTTAACAAGTATAATAATCACGGTTATAGCCAGAAAATTGTGGTAATGAATCGTTATTCCATATCGTAATCCCGAATTCGGGTTACACTAGCGAAGTCCAGTCCATAATAATTCATATCATGATGGCTTAACCCTGCCTGAAAATTATTTAGAACGGGATTTAGCATTGAGAGGATTTACCGTACTCAAAATTGTGCATGTGCGAGTTGCGATAAAATTTAACGATCTTATCGAGATTCTCATATTTCACTTTCTTCCTTTTTTACCAAGGTGAGATTCAATCAACAATCATCTACGATCATTCGTTGGAAAGGTTTAATTCCTGATTCCAATAGATCGAACCGAAATTAACAGAGCTAAAGTATTATTTCACGAATTAAATCATTCGAGTCACACTCTGCTGCATGAAATCATATATTCAATACCAGCACCTCTTTTTTTTAACACGTTTTATTCGATTAATCAAATTTACTGCCGTCACGTAATTATCACTTAATATCTATAGCTATTCGTATTGCAAGTACTCTAAATTATTTTTTGTTCAAACCCTTCGACGACAGGTTTAATCGATTAATTCCATATCTTCTAAGCTGCTTAAATGCTTTCGGGGCAATCGGTAGTTCTTCGTAGCTTTTTGTAGCCGCTATCATACTGTAAAGTGTAAATGTACATCTGCAAAGTGGTCTAAAATTTGAGCATGTGATTAAAGCCTTTCACATTGACTTGTGCTCTCTGACTATTGGGGTAGTGCTTCAATTCGCTTCTGTGTAAATGTCTATGTGAACAAATGATTGATGAGTCTGAGAATCAAAAAGTGACTAGTCACTACCCACCCTGCTTATTGTTTTTTGAATGAAACTGAGGGAAAACTGATTTTCGCTCAAGTGCTTCTTAATAACTGTAGGATTATATGGTCGTAGACGTTTTAAGTTCTACTTATTTAGCAACATCCTCCAATTCCCAGATACAATAAATAGAACAACCATCACTCAAGTTATCGAAGGGTCGTTTTTTACTTTACATGTAACACACTTATCATTCTGTTTGATTGGTTTAAGGTCCAGGAGAAATATGACTTAGGCGATCGGGTCTATCATTCGCATCCTTCTTGTAAATATAAAAAATCGAAACTATTCCTTACGTTCGAAAGGATTGAAAATCGTAAGGCTAACTGAATAATTGCACTCAGTTATTTATCTGATTTTAGGCCCTACTACATTTCGGTTTCGTTATTATTTACCAACCAGAATTAATACTTGCTTCACAGCTTTATTTTCAGTAATCATACTCGATAACTAAATTATTTTTTACATAAATCAAGGTATCGCCGTTATATTAATACACGTAAAAATGTATTCGAATAATTAACGTGATCGGTACATAATATTGATGAATTATGATTTCGTTGCAGAATGTCGCAGTGGATGGTTTCTATTCGAGGGAAACTGCATGAGCCAATGTCCGACAAAAACTTATCCAATTTCGGACGAGAATAACACGAATACTATTTGTTCACCCTGCCATTACACCTGCCTTGGATGTTCCGGACCCGCTGATTACGAATGCACTTCCTGTCTCGAGGACTCGACCCCCTATCGTTCTGGAAGTTTCACAAACTGCATTCTGTCTTCCCTTGTATCGAACCTCCGATCTACGAAATGGTTTTATCGGATGTTCATCCTGTTATCCTTAAATTTAATAGTCCTGTTAGGACTCGGCATGTACTTCGGCATAATCTGGTATGTGAGGAAACGAAATTCCTCAGATTTTATTTACAGCAAAGTTTTGCATCCTGGTAGCATTACAACGAGGAACAACGAGCTGAAATCTTTGCCACAAGATACGTGTCTCTCCGACACTGACTAGTTGTTAAATAAAATATTCAATTTATGTAAATCGTTGATAAGATTTAGATTTTTATTCACCATTGCCTGTTTAAGATTCGACAAAATTCTTACTGCGTCTATAATATGAAATAAATTAATGATTCATTGTAGTGTATCGACCAATGGTACGAAAAATATATTTCAATTAATCGGAGCTCGGAGGTCTTCACGCTGGCTCGCCTAATATAACGTTTAGGTTGTGATAATAAATTAATCAAGTTTAGGAATGATTATTTTTAGTCTCTATTTTATATTCTTTAATTTTATATGTTAGATAGAATCAGCAAGTTCGTATCCTAATCAACTTATTGTCAGTAGTTTGAAATATTCTTATAAATAGAGGACGTTCCTAAATATTTTCTATTATTACATCGACTTTCTTGTAAGTTCTTCTATAAGGCAACGTAATTACATTCATCGTAGATAATACACCAGGTTGTGAGATCAAGTAAATAGTACGATAAACTACCTCTGAAACAAATCATGGGTTGCAATACAACAGTCGCACTAACGGTGATAATAATAATAGAAACAAACGCATGAACCCTGTATAACGTCAGTGTACTAAATTCATCAATTTATTATTAAAACTGTACCGTTTTGTGCAAGTGATAAATCAATGAAAGGTCGAATAATAATATATCTTGCAATACTGTCACAAGTAACTCGTTGTACATTGTAAATGTTTTATTAATCCGTAAATCTAGACAGGGTAAATGTATGTACGTGAAACTGATAATTTATAGAAAAGCTTTTGAAAATACATAAATATAAGTCCGGATATTGTGTAATGTGTCACGCCGTTACTGCTGTGAATTTGACAAAATTAACATCATATAACGTAACTAATCCTCAGTTCTGTGGGTAAAGTTATAAAAAGGCTTTGATTCGTTCTGTTTCTTATTAAACGACGTTGAAAACTATAAATATTATACATGTTTACACTTTACGATATAGAAAACCTGTGTGAGAATAAGAGATTATACCGAAATATGTACATAGGATAATTGAAGAAAAAAAACGATAACACGTTATAATAATAAATATAAACTGGTATCAAAAAAATTTAGAGAAACCTTTTCCATTGAATTGTCATTTCTAAATCAGACACAGTGAGCACTGGATCTCGTTCATCGTCGGAGTAATCGCATTTTAATACCTGAAAAAATTAGTTGACCCTAGGTGAATCTTGTGTAATTTTCGAATATATATTTTTAAATATTTGTACTTTTAATCAAACATCGATTTCCACATCGAGTTCGTCATTGTCATCATATTTTGCGAATTACGAATGCAGTGCATCGCAAGTAAGCAACAGGTGCTGTACGTTAGGTTGCCGATAATAAGGCGCCGAAGGATGAAATCGAAGATAGTTCCCAAGGTTCTAAATAAATTCAATCATCTGCGGAATCATGTTGGGAATGATTTGCAGGTACGTATATAGAATTAATAATTGCGATGTTTTTATAATATTTTGATCTGCAATAGATCTAATGGATATTTAAATCAGAGTTTGCAATTAGTTACTGTTTGAAAAAGATGTAATCCGTTCTTGTGGAATAAAATTAAATAAATGATATAAATTAGCGCAAGATCTATAAAGAAATAGGAATGAAACACTTGTCTGATCTAATCTAATTGTTGATGGGAAAAAAAAATGGGTCCGTATTAATTAAACATATGTTTAAAAAGAAAAAAAACAAGTTGACTTTTATTACACTCTATACAGGACACACTTAAAAAATATGAGATAACGAGTAGGTATTTATTACATGTTATTATACAGTCACTAAAATCTAAGCTTATCAATTAAATCGAATATTCCATAATTTCGTACTAGTACTTTAACGGAAACAGAGGATGCTGTTGATTTGGCATTCACTTATCCCAAACTCTTTTGCGATGATTAAACAATAAGGTAAAAAAATATCTTAGGTAAGTTATTCCAAGTTATATGAAATGAAACTGATCTAGGTAGGTATACTGTAGCTTTAGTCACATTTATCAAGTTATACAACTCTTTATCTTATTTAACAGTTTCCGAATGAACGTTTATAATGTGTCCTTTGACACTGCATTTATACCCAAACATCATTTTGCATATATCACATTGAAATGGTTTTTCGCGTGTGTGAACACGCCGGTGTGTAAGCAAATTACTTTGCCTGTTAAACTGCTTTCCGCATATACCACAATCATACAACTTATAAGTATGGATACGTAGATGTGCGTACATGCTACGCGTTACAATCTTCCCACAGATATGGCATAAATACGTTTTGTTTGGATCTATTTTCTTCTTTTGTCGTGATTTCGTCAATCTTCCATCAGTCAATAGTAACAATTCTTTCCTAATGTGTAGTTCAACGTCGTCCAGATCTCTAGTAGACCTGGCACCTAATTGCGAGGGTCTCATTATCTGATGCCGTTCTAAATGATGTAATATATTTTCATAGAATTTACCACAAACATGACACAGACCATAAGACCATTTGACTTTTCCTAATGGCTTTTTCTTTTCGGGTTCAATACGTGTACTGAAATATTGGTCTTCGCAAGTTTCATTATCTCTGAAAAAATGTCCATCCAAAATATGATACAACATATAATCTGTTTGGTTACTGAGAAAGCCACATTCGTTGCATCTGTGACAACAAGTGTTCTGGATTTCATTTTGGAATATTACCACTCCGTCGGACTCTGCTAGTTCTGGCAATGGTGGAAAGACATTAATTTTCGTCGTATGTTCACCGATCATGTGAAACTCGATTGCATCTATGGTGTTTGTCAGGAACGTGCATCGATGCAGTTTACATCGAAATAAATTGTTACTGGCCAGCTTGTTCAATAATGATCCAATATTCTGTTCTATTACAGAGACAGAATCATCGTCTGGTTCTTGGATAAGAGGTATATGCTCCCAAGTAAAATGTTTGTGAAAAACATCTCCTCGATTGCAAAGAAAATGACAAACGTTGCATTTTTCTATCTTGTTTTGGAGCTCGAAAAAGCAGAAGTCGCAATACAATTGGCCAAACTTTAATTTAGCATCACAAAACTTACAAGTCAAATTTTCGTCGCTTGAACTGCTAGTTCCAGTGAGCTTTAGGCAAGAGAAATTCTTTCTTATCGCAATATGTTCCCATAGCAAATCAGCAGCTGGAGTATTCAATAACATCATGGGATAACGAGACATCTGCAATCTTATCTCTGGCAGAGTGTATTTTGGCTCATCAAAAGCAACCGGAAAATTGAATTTGATCTGGTGCTCGTCCATCAGATTTAGGCCAGGTGTTGTTGCATATTTTCCAGACGTTTTGTTTGAATAAGGCAAGTCACGTTCTTTTAAACGTAAGTCACTCAAGTTATGCTTAGTGAATTTTATAGACTGAAACGCAGCTTTCAATTGAGTCATTGCATGTCTGCCTCCGTCTTGTTTTTCACCATCTGCGTTAGTACTTTTAGATGAAAACGGAATCACCTCACCACGTGTATACGAAACGAAAGGTTGTTCGATAGCGTTTACTGTTTTCTTACTATACTGTCTTTCTATTTTAACACATTGTGGAGACACCGTTTTCGCAATATCTAATTGTTTTAAAAGTGACTGATTTCCCATATTTTTTGACGTAGAAACAACATCTTTCTCCTTTGAATGAATAATATTTCTCAAATCATATCTTTCGTTCATTCTTTTAGCTGCTACTGGTTTTACATCGATCGATTCAATAGCATTATTATTTATATTCGTCTCAGTTCCATCAGTTTTCGACACTAGTTCTGAACTAGATGAATCGGCAATTTCTTTTTGTTCTGATTGAACATTTGAAAGGGAAAAATTCTCTGAAATTGAATTTGACTTTTTGACTACTGACCCATCGCCAAAATCGTTGATTTGTTTCACCGGCTTAGATGAATATCTTTGAGAATTAAACGTCCAAGTTCCGAAACCCTTTTTGTACCTATCTCCGTTCTGAAACAAGATCCCCTTGTTCATACCGTAATCTAAGTACCCCTTGATATAAGGCAATGATCTCTGTGCATCAATATCATAAAAGCTGTATATAAAACCCGCTATTTCATTCAGCCGCATCCCACTCGGATTTGGCGAACAATACAACGAGTGTAATACCATGAAACCAATTTCGTCTGTATGTATAGGACCGCAATCTACTTTCTCGGCTCTTGATTCTAGATCCAAAACATCGACTGGCTTCCCATTTAATTGTGACAAATCTAATTCAACTCCCACGATATTTTCTGTTCCCAAAGGACTTGAATTAACCATTTTAATCTCCCCTTCCTCGCTACTTCTCGTCATATTATCATCAGTTACAGATTCAATGGAATTCTTAACATCAGATATTATTCCAGTCTCTTGTATACCAGAGGCTATAGCTTTCTCCACAGACTCAATCTTCTCATTACCATCTGTTTCACATCTAACTTGTGATTTTTTGAAATAAGATCTGTCTAAACGATATCGATTTCGAAGATACTTTGTATTCAATTTCAATTGCGTTATATCACCGCATGCAATGCCTGCTTGCAACTCTTGGAGAATTTTTGCCGGCTCATATTCTACCCCATACTTTTTTACCAAAAAGTTCTTAACATCCCAAGGCCTGGCGCCTGCGATACCCGTAGATCTCAAAGCTTCATAGACCATACTTCTTTTCAATGGGAATTCAGAAGGAGTTTTCAATCTTTTCTGATCCTTCGCTAGTCTCTTAGGTTCTTTGACTAATCTTTTTGGATCCTTCACTATCCTCTTTCGATAGCTTCGTAGTCTTTTAGGGCTATTGCACTCGAGCAGGATCCACTGATTATTCGGATCCCCAGTTTCATCGATGAGCAAAGGATCCGGTCCAGCCGGTTCGTCGACAGCATCTATCAACGGTTCGTCGCTGTTTGCAATCTGGCTTCTTCTGTGTCCCGGCGTGGGATTGCCGACAGGTAATTGACTTCTGATTAGTTCAATCGGCTTCTGGTCTGCTTCAGATATTTGGTGGACAGAATTATTCGCGATTGATACCATTTTCGGCAACATGGTTTCTGAAATGTTTACGAAAACTAAAGAATAATCGTCACGTGGAGTTGATATCCTCGAGTAAACTTATGCTAAGAAATAATGACGAATAGACAGGCAAATATTTGCCCTATAATTGTCGTGTGAATTTATTTTATTCATTTATTATGATAAGGTGTTGTTGTTCGTCAGCAACGATGTCTTCTTACCTCTCATTACATCTGACGATTGAATATTACGTGAACTTTAGTAATTTCGTATGCGTTTTTAAAACGGATGTAAATGTATCTCGATTCCTTCGGTATTCTTCATATTCGTTCGATTTATTCATTGATAATAACAAACTGTAACACTGATCGTTAGTGCAGCGAGGTTATAAAAACGAACTGTTCAAACACCTTTGAAAATCGCCTCTCCAGTAGGTGGCACTCCCTGTAACCCTGGTGGGTATTTTAGAAACTACTTTTGCCGCAAGTAAAAAGGAGGGAATCAATTTGAACTCGTTGTATCCACCGACACAACGTCGTTTATCTTCAATTGAAGCCTGTAGTCGACAAGAGTACTAACGTTGCGGAATTATTAATGGTCACTCGCCTAGGATACTTCAGAAATGATTATACAGCAGTTCCAGCTGAACAGACATGGTTTTTTTGAGAAAAATATTTTTAAACCCTCGGGAATTTGAGATAGATATTATCTAAGTGTTATTCATGTCTAGGCAGTGTCTTTAAAATACTTTACGCGTTGAAATATGATTCTCTAATAGCTTAGGTACGCGCTTCTAAGAAAATGCTTGCGCAGCATTTATTGATGTTGTGTATTGACGTTTGTAATTATTAATTACTATACTCATGACGATAAAGGTCAAGACGGATTTCATCCGACTAAAGTCTAAACTGATCGGAATAGTCAACGTAAACATTATTAAAGAAACGGGACGATAAGTAGAACTGCGTAGAACATAGGCTGCATAAGATTAGAGTACGAATATGCAATCATGATACAATTGTCACCACACCGTAACAAGTCCTTCTTAGTGATTTGTAAGCTTTCATTCAATCAATAACTAAATCTGTAGCCAAACTGTGCAGAAGGAGCGTGTAGGGGCACAATGTCGAGTACATTAGATAACGAAACGATTATTTTTTGCTTCACATTTAAGATCCGAATTACATGGATTTCTGTGACTGGAGTAGATCAGCAGTA
This sequence comes from Rhogogaster chlorosoma, assembly GCA_944452935.1. Taxonomy (NCBI): domain Eukaryota; kingdom Metazoa; phylum Arthropoda; class Insecta; order Hymenoptera; family Tenthredinidae; genus Rhogogaster; species Rhogogaster chlorosoma. Next base: position 31,054,520 of record OX101797.1, read on the forward strand.
ATACGGCTCAATGCGGAATGTAGACTACATAGTCAAGTGTTCAAGTCTTAGGCAGATACAATCTTCCTACACACAGTCACGGTGATTCGGCACTTTCAGAAAGAGCAAATTCATCCGGTCTAAACGGCTAAATAACTCTTACAGAAAACTGCAGATGATTCATCTGACCTAAATGAGCGAACGAAATTAGTGTTCTTCAACCTTACAATATACGTTATCTGGTCCCAGTGCAATCTGAAAAATGATCAATGAAAAATGATCTGGTTCGTAACTCCTTTGGCGTCCTAATCCAAGATCAGGTTCTATTGGTGAATGAAGGAATTTCTGAATACTTTATTCGTGGAACTTAGATATCCGAGCAATTCGAGTTGTTTAACATTTAACATTCGAGATATTTAACAGCCGACAAATAACTTTGATAATGATCACGTTTTCTTGCCAGAGAGGTAATTTTACTATAAGGTTAACGCGGTTTATAAATAGTCTTCAGTATTTTCGATCTTCTGATTGGATATAGTGCAGACTGGAAGCTTATTATTATCTTGATGATATCGCCCCTACCATAGTTACCAGCGATAAATCGCGTCGCGGCCTTCATCCGATGGCACAAGCGAGATGCCCATTAGTATCGCGAACGTTACAACGGCGAGGTGAATGATTCTAACCGAGCAGTGCATGGTAGATGATAACTTGAATAAATTGTGATTTCACGTAAGCCAGATGGCGATTTATCACGTACTGTCAACGGCAATATTTGCCATAATACTCATAAAGATAATTCAGTATTTTTACAAACAAATTCAGTATGCCGCAATCATTAATAAAATTCCTGGCCCAAAGGCTTACCCGTTACTGGGAAATGCATTTACTGTATTAAGGATCAGGAAAGAAGGTAAGAGATACAGACACTTTGCTTGGTTATGTAATTAAACAATCAACAGCTATGGAGAAAATTTTTTGCTCTGGGGTTTTTCATCCAAAATTACTCTGGGTTATTATTACTAGTAAGTACCATTTACCGAAAACACCGCGATGTTTGATAATGTCATAACTACTTCGTTCGTAACCAATTCAACGCCTTAATGGGAAACCATTATATTTTAAATTCGGGTTGAAAAACATGGTACCTTCTATGCTAAAAATATGTTTATCTACCAAAATTTGAGACGTCATGGTTTCATGATCATTAAAAGTTAGTTTTCAGTAATATATTCGTAGTAGTATCATCCGTAGTAGTCGCATAGTATTGAGATTCCATCTCGTTTAATTGTTCACTATGAAATTCAAAAATCAACTTACATAAGTGTCAATATGTTGAATGGTTTGATAAAAATTTTGTATAGATAATATGCAATACTATCTACATAGGATTTCTTAAACCAAGTTATAACGCATTGGTAGCTTATGATTTTCTTATCACGTTACGTGATAACGTAACTTTAATATCTCCTGAAAAATGAAAATTGATTTCATAAACAGAAGCGTAATCAATTGTCTTATCTCGTTGCGCCTTGTCAATTTTCAGATAGATAATTAGAAGAGATCTCAAAAAGTTGTAAAATACGAAGAAACAAAATGAAAAATACGCAGTTTGCCTCGTACTATGATTCGTATCGAAAATCATTCTTGCTCCAAAAACGCATTGATCTACAACCGTTTAAATTCTTTCTTCTATAATAAAGTACTTTATGCATAATGCTACAGATCGTTACGGATGGTTCCAAGGCCTATGTGCCGAGTACACGGAAGTCGGATTATTCCGTACCTGGATGGGATTCAAAGCCAACGTTGATCTTATTTCCCCAGAAGCTGTTGCTGTACGTATGACAGTTCCAGTATATTGAATATATTCCGTCAATTGACCCACTAAATTTTTTGTTTCGTGCTGTACCTACAGGCGATATTGCCTAGCAAAAGTCTTATCACCAAATCCGAGTTCTATGATTTCGTTCATCCGTGGCTTGGTACAGGACTATTAACTTCTACAGGTAAGTTACACAATAATTACAATTATATAATTATACGTAACGTACGTACGAAATTATATAATATACATATAATCTAAACGACCTTGGTTAAATCTTAACGATGCTATCGCGCAAAGATCTTTTAATGTATCAATTGTAAAGTATTGGTGATACTACAGCACCTCGAATATATTGATAATACGTGTGAGTATATTGATGTAGGAAGTTACAGGTAGCACATATTTGTTACAGGCGATAAGTGGCATCGCCAAAGAAGATTGATAACACCAACTTTTCATTTCAACATCCTGGAAGAATTTTCAGTGGTGATGACTGAAAAGGCGGAAATATTGAAACGAGTCATCACGTCGGAGCTGAAGAAAAAACGTAATGAACCTATCGATGTGTTCGTTTTACTGACCAGATGCGCGCTGGATATAATCTGTGGTAACTGAATGAATTTCATAGTATTAAACCACGAGATTCATTTCGTATTCGAATCTGAATTACAGACCTGTATCAATCTATACTTGAATTAATATTATATGTAATTGAGAGATCTTTATTAAGCCCTGAGAACTTGTCTAAACGTTGTGTAAATATTGCAAGATTTCTCAACCAATTATGATTTCAGAATCAGCGATGGGGATCAACATAAATGCACAAACGGATCAGGATTCGGAATATTCTATAGCTTTACACAGGTATATAATTCTGACAAAATGTCATATAAAATAATGACCACCTCATCGTTAAATTATGAACTTAACAAATCTCGAAACTTCATTATGTGTGGCTACACATCTAATTCCGTTAAAAACATTTTAATGCTTCGATATAGTATCACCATTCAAGCAGTGGAACGGATTATACGACCGTGGCTGTATGCTGACTGCATATATTACCGCACCAGTCGTGGAAAGAGGTTCAAGCACACCGTGGAAGTCTCCCATAAGTTTACGAATCAGGTCAGGTATTATTAAATGAAACCATCATTATAGTTTCATAGATTTTTCCTGCAAAAGACACCGTAGTATCGATATAATTATGATTAGCGTGGCCGTACGAGAAATATTTCGCAACGGGTAAGCCCTCCAAGGTTCAGAGTTACATGATGTATAAAAGAAATTTCCGATATTACTTCAGGTTCGTGTGATAGTTTTTAAAATTCTCTCTTCGAATAGGGAATTTCAACTCAGAACATTCGCATTATTATCCAATTCTTAATTTACTCACAAGCATTGTCTCACTCTGCATTTATAGGTGATAAGCGAAAGAAAATTAGCTCGGAAAAGCCAGCGACAGGAGTCTAATAAGGATATTGTTACTGGTAAGTTGTATCAATATTGCTGAACACATGACCACGATGCATTTTGGCATCACGTTTAAACAGACTCTCAATTCTTCTTCGATTGATACGCCTATAGGCATGCATTTCTATCATTTTATATGTTCACCAATCTAGATAAACCAAAGCGGCAAGCGTTTTTGGATCATCTATTAGATGCGTGTGAACGTGACAACATGCCACTCACCAACGACGAGCTCCGGGAAGAAGTAGATACATTCATGTTCGCGGTAAATATGATCAATAATCATTCTTTATATCTCCATTACAGAGTTACACCGAATTCTAAACTATCGACTCTTCGGAAATAATAACGGACACACTGCAAAATCTTGTGTACGATAATTCTCGCTTGTCGATAAATGGAACGCCGTTTCTTTCAGGGGCATGATACAACAGCAGCGGCTATGAGTTGGGCACTTTTCTGCATCGGAAATAATCCTGACGTAGAGGAGAAGATACACCAGGAACAGTTGGAAGTCTTTGGAGATTCTACAGAACCAGCTACGCTTCACCAGCTCTCCGAACTTAAATATTTGGAAAGCGTAATGAAAGAAACACTCAGGCTGTTTCCCAGCGCACCGTCGGTCAGTCGAGCCGCAACAGAAGACACAGAAATTGGTAAGATGATCAGTTTCGTTTGTACGTACATCGGATAGGTGTAAGAAAAATTCTGCCAGCCAAATATGCGTGTATCCATATAAATCTTATCGTATTTTTAGCCGGATACAAAATCCCGAAGAACACCACCATCGCTATACATATTCATCAAGTTCATCGAGATCCTAAGCATTGGCCGGACCCCAAAAAATTTGATCCCGATCGATTCCTACCAGAAAACTCTCACGGACGACATCCGTACGCGTACGTGCCGTTTAGTGCCGGACCCAGAAATTGCATTGGGCAAAAATTTGCACTCCTAGAACAAAAAACGATCTTGACGGCATTACTGAGAACGTGGAGAGTCAAGAGCCTTCTGAAATATGATGAAGCGAAGTGCTACAGTGATTTCATTCTTCGGCCACAAGACGGAATCAAGATTTATTTCACTCCTAAATGAAGAATTTACACATTATTTTTGTGCATCTGATTGTCATAATTAAATTTGATAACAATTTATATATCCAATATATGTTATATATTCATGTATATTATATGAACTAAACATTGTCGCGAAATTGTATCACATATCTCATGCGGTTAGCGACTATATATAGCTAACGATAAATACCGCAATGACATCACACCTCAAGTTCTTAGCATTTGTTATTTAGATCCTAAGAAAATTACAATAATCATGAATGTAACCCTACGACTATTACTCGATTGCATTCGGCATTACGCAAGCTGAAGCTTTGGGTTGTCGAGTCCAGTCAGATTCTGAACAATGAACTCCTCGCAAATAATATGCATACGTACTGCAAAATCACAGACATGATAATTCCCTCGACGATAAAAGGAACTTGGCTTTTCCAGGAACATGTATGTATATAATGTGAGAAAAAGATGTGATGAAAACGCGGTCCGCTTAACAATATTAAACGTTTTTAAATCCATGCAATACTTTGTGACTTCATCCTTCAATATATCCCAGCTTTACCTGAAAACACTCCACCTAGAAAATAAATATGTACACGAAATTTGCATATTGACTCCTACTTGTTTCTTACAATGATTAGACATTAAGTAATCTCGATATCAAGTATTCATCTCCAAATAAAGTAGAGGAGTATTTATACGGCCTGCTGAATGTAGACTGATTCAGTCTACCTCGTACAAAGTCCAATATATGCTCTTGGAAGTACGAAGCAGCCACGTACACAATTAAGATGAGTTAGCAGTATTAGAATCCGCAAAGTCATTCTTCAGAAGACGTTCAAGCGTTTTGTAACTATTGTGGATGATTCATCAGACTCAAATTGACGAGTATCCTAGTACTCCAGATAATTCTGCTCTACCCTTAGCAGTATGGTAGTTCCGCATTCTATGCCAATTTTTCATTACTGGATAAAGTCGGGCCTCTTATCCCCGACACTGGCAATTCTAAAATTTAAGATTGATTTAAATATGAAAACGAAAAATTCGAAAAAATTTAGCAATCTCATTCGTGATCACACGAGAAAACGCTGTAAGATGCCCATGTCTTGAAAGGTTGTGACTTGTCGCCTGACCACTATCTGCTTCTTGCTATATTTTTTACTGAATCAACCGCGACTTTCTGCGATGTCTACAACTGTTCTTATCAAATTGCCAGGTGTACTACAGTACTCTATACCAGGTATTCTAGTCTCATTTGGCGATTGAGGCTCATAATCTTAGCTATAATCTCCCCTACCAGTTCCAGCGGATTACATCATTGCGGTCTCAGTATATATCATTCGCCGGCACAAGAGCCGTAAACATTAGTCTCGTGAACGTCCAAACAGCAGGTAGTTTTCACCGGAAAGTGTGTAATAAATTTTACCGTTGATAATTACTGACTGTACGTGAATGAGATGGCGATTTATCTTGTACTGTTAACGGCAATATTTGCCATAGTGCTCACAAAACTAGCCCAGCGTTTGTACAAACGTTTGCAATTCGCCGCAATCATCGACAAGATTCCGGGTCCTAAGGCGTACCCGATAGTAGGAAATACACTTACTTTCCTCCAGATTAGCCGGGATGGTAAGAAATATATACTAAGTACTATATGCTTGAATATTAAAGTAAACAGTCAGTTTTATGAAGTAGTTCGAAGCCTGCAATATCATGCTTAGCATTCACAAACGACATTGCAACATTTGATTACATGACAATTATACTACTTCCGTGATAAATGTGGTCATTATCTCCCAAGGAGAACAATTTTCCCGTACCTACTGCAGTCTGCTATAGAGTAGTAGACGTACTCCAATATGTATACGTAAAGTATTTCTGTCAGAAGGTCGGCCGAATTCTCACCTGATATTAAAATAACTGGTTATATCCAAGGAGATGGTACATGCAGACAGTAGAACTGGGCATCAGAATTCTCAGTGCCTCCCATTATGACTGAAAATTTTCTGTTCATCCGAAGGTCATGTAGTTTTTACAGAAATAGATGGAATTAATAGTTTTGTTTTTCTGTCCGAGCAGAAACCATAACCACATTCAAGAATTCTAATCTCACCTAATGATAAGCTCATAGTAGTACATAATTATATTCTCTTTGAAGGACGGAAAAAAAAATTAAAATATGCAGTAAAGAACTGGATCATATTTATCCGATATTCACGTGAAAAAAGTCTGGTTTAACTTACAAAAATATTATCATTGTCTTAAAAAATTATTGACAGTATTTAACGTTCCATTACATCTATTAAAGGGGTACAAATACACAGTAATTTCACAATACGAAGAATATCTTTATACATTATATAGTGATGTTGAACGCAATGAGACATAAATTGAAGAATACGTAATTTACCTTGAAAACAAATTTCGTAAGAACGAATAATCATTTCACCTAGAAGTTCGATACTACTCGTTTTTTGAACTACAGTTATATGGTGCATTTTGCTACTATCATACTACATATGAATTTCGAATCGTTCCGAATATTTTATGTACCACAGATCGATACCAATGGATCCGGGATCGGTGTGGCCAGTACAAAGAAGGAATATTTCGAACCTGGCTTGGAAAGAAAGCTAACGTTCACCTTACTACAGCTGAAACCGTTAGCGTACGTGGGACTTTACTATTCGTTAGATATATCTTTCAAACTCTGACCTAATAATTTTTATTATGCCCTACAGGTAATCCTGCCTAATAAGACCCTCATAACCAAATCCGACGTTTATCATTTTATTTACCCATGGCTTGGTACAGGACTACTAACTTCTACAGGTAACTGATGAAATTGAATCACTCAGAATCCCTTTGGTCATTGATATGTTCTCCAATTAAGGTGCAAATTAAAGCTGATTTTGAAAAGGCTATAACACTGTAGGAAGTTATAGATAGGACATACCTATTTATGTTACAGGCGACAAGTGGCATCGCCAGAGAAAATTGATAACGCCAACTTTTCATTTTAACATCCTGGAAGAATTTGCAGTGGTGATGTCAGAGAAAGCGGAAATCTTGAAGCAAGTCATTACATCGAAGCTGAAAGAGAGTCCTGATGACCCTATCGATATGTTTGAATTACTGACAAGATGCGCACTTGATATAATCTGTGGTAATTGTCTGGATATCATAGTCTATCGAAGACACTTTCAACTAACAAGAATTGATATGAAGCTTAATATATCTCATCTGATAACATACCCAGTTGATAATTGTTGTTGGAAGAGCAAGTATCAATTAAGAGACCTTTGATAAGCGTTCAATTTCTCTAGATTTTGAATGCGCCGATGTTGTAAATAGGTACTTCAAGATATTTTAATAACTTGCTTTCAGAATCAGCAATGGGGATCAATATAAATGCTCAAACGGATCACAACGGGGAATATTCTGTGGCTTTGCATAGGTATAATTTTTACATCTTTATTATAATGTATAATATCTAAGTAGGCATTGAATCACGATCCCAACAAACCTTGAAGGCTTATTATCGCGGATTTTGGTAAAAATATTATCAAGAATGCCATATATACCTTCACATGATGCCACCCACGTGGCTGGTCATTATATAAACGATTATTAATAACACGTAAGTCCCACTAAGAAAACCACATACTTGAATTGCTAGGAGTAGAGACTATAACATAGCTAGAATACTAACTGTACAAGCAATCGGTAAAGCTATCAACCATAATTTACATAATTCATGCAGTATTACTATCCAAGCGGTGGATCGCATTTTCCGGCCTTGGTTGCATGCTGACTGGATATATTATCGCACTAGTCGTGGAAAGAAGTTCAAACAGACCGTGGAAATCTCTCATAAGTTCACAAACCAGGTAACAAATAAATGCAACTTGCTACAATAATAAAAGGTGGAAGGTTTAAGAGGAGATGTACATATATTTCTCGTCAAAGTCCTGAGATTACTTGAGGCTCGTATATACCTACACATAAAAAAATGTCCACATTGTTAGATTTCCGCAATCATGTTATGAAATTGTTACCTTAAAAATGTAAAACATTGCATACACTCCATGAATGACCGAATTTGGATAAACCTTTGGTCGAGAAAAGGTCATGTAAAAGTGCACACCTATGCATACAGATAACTTTCTAATTTCATGCAGTTTACTAAAAAGAAACGTAATTTCTTCGTTGATTCATAATTTTTGCATCGAAGGATTCATACCCTAGATATATTTACATTGCGTTACTCTGCATTTTTAGGTGATAAATGAAAGAAAATTGGCTCGTAAAATCCAGCGAGAGAACCCAGACGAAGAAACGTTTACTGGTAAGTTACGCGTGTTTCATATAGTATAGTAACATTCCGGGGACCAAAGTAGCCAACATTTTTGATTATACATTACTTTTCTTCTGCTAGTATAAATTTGATTCTATAAACCTAGATTTCTTCCCTGGGATGTAGGTAAAGAACAGAAGTAAAATAACAGGATGGTCATAGCGATTTAGAGTACTAATTCTATAACACGTTGGTCAATTCATTTTACTCAAAAAGTAACTTTCGTCCGAGTTCGCTATACCTCGATGTGTGGTTGTAAGATTAAAACACGACGATGCATTTATGCATCTCGTTTACCAAAAATCTCGTTTATTCAGATAAACCGAAGCGGCAGGCGTTTTTGGATCATTTGTTAGATGCGTGCGATCGAGACAACATGCCGCTTACCAACGACGAGCTAAGGGAAGAAGTAGATACATTCATGTTCGCGGTAAATATGATCAATAATCATTCTTTATATCTCCATTACAGAGTTACACCAAATTCTAAACTATCGACTCTTCGGAAATAATAACGGACACACTGCAAAATCTTGTGTATGATAATTCTCGCTTGTCGATAAATGGAACTCCGTTTCTTTCAGGGGCATGATACAACAGCAGCGGCTATGAGTTGGGCACTTTTCTGCATCGGAAATAATCCTGACGTAGGGGAGAAGATACACCAGGAACAGTTGGAAGTCTTTGGAGATTCTACAGAACCAGCTACGCTTCACCAGCTTTCCGAGCTCAAATATCTGGAAAGAACGATCAAAGAAACACTCAGGCTGTTCCCCAGCGCACCGACTGTAAGTCGATCTGTGACCGAAGACATAGAAATTGGTGAGTTGGTTACTTGTGCATGTTTATGGGATAAATATAATCAAATATCGAAAATATAAATGATCAAGAGTATCTTGGAGCACAAGATATCATCCAGCTGTAGTTACTTAATTTTTATCGCATTCTCAGCCGGATACAAAGTTCCGAAAGGCACCATCGCCAGTGTACAAATTCATCAAGTCCATCGGGATCCTAAGTATTGGCCGGAGCCTGAAAAATTTGATCCAGACCGATTTCTGCCGGAAAATTCTCACGGACGACATCCTTACGCTTACCTGCCATTCAGCGCTGGACCCAGAAACTGCATTGGGCAAAAATTCGCACTATTAGAGCAAAAGACAATTTTGACCGCATTACTTAGAACGTTTAGAGTTAAAAGCCTTCTGAAATATAACGAAGCAAAGTGCTATAGTGACTTCATTCTCAGACCACAAAACGAAATCAAGATTTATTTCACTCGTAAATGAAGAATTTGCACACAACAAAATCGAAGCATATAGGTAGTGTGAGCACGAACACACATGCTTTGAAATTTTTACAATATGCGCCAAAACTCGTAATAGTCGAAGGTAAGCGAGATGATCGGGTAGAACGTAAAATTTCACTCTCTTCTGTCTGAACTGGTCTGGACCTTCAAACGTGCCGCACGCGTATTAATTAGGCTAAGTAGTTAAGATAGAATATATAATAAGTATAAGAGGATTTGCGGATTGAACCGAAATCGTAATCATTAACACGTAAGATCGACGTTCTTGCATTTTTCTGTTGTTTTATATTCTTTTTTCATATTACGGTATCGTTATATTATTACATATTACTATTTCTTGATAGGCTATCTTGCAAACTCATCGAATTATTGTGTCCAATATTTTATATCGACATTGTTTTATACTATTACATTCTAAGACACTATAACTTGATTATTTTACATGATTATTACTATTATTTAACGATGAGCTTTGTATCGATACACTTTGTCGAAAAATGTTAATAATAAACCAGATGCGTGAAGAATCAATTATTTTAGTATTTTCCTCTTTCCTTTCCTTCAGTAGCCTTTAGAATGGAGGCTGCTTCGAAATACGACCGCAACAGACTTTTAAATAAAACTATTTCGAGCCCAGAGGAATTTTCACAAGATAGACGATGTAAGGGTGATTTATTCGTTAATAGTGAAATATAACACTCGTCTTTCTGTTACAGCTGGATAAACTTCCATCAGAGTCGACCGATTCCGTCCACGAAAGATTCAGCCCACCAAGTGTATCGTCAGATTCTGAATGTGGTTTTATTCATTCATTTTTGAGAAGCAATTACGAAATAATAATGACTTTTGCAATAAGTAATATTGTATCGATGCTACACCAATAAATTCTCAGATATACCGATAATCAATTGCTTCGTTAATTCTCACTTTCCCTTCCCTCAGAATTTTTTTTTTCAGGAAGTCGAAAATAAGAAATAAGATATAAGGTTTCAATGGGTATTTCTAGAGTTAGAGAAGTTTTAGGTCCAAAAATTCTACCCCTGCCGAAAATTGGATGTATAGATATAGGCATGCATGCGTGTCTTCATACACGTCTCTATATATTTAACAATTAATACTAACGTTTTTGGGAGCTCGAAGGATTTTAACTCGCGAAATTTCTGCTCCTGGTATCAGGAGAACATCTGACCCGAGGAGGTGTGCCGAAAAAGGACATGTGTATTGATTCATTCATGCATACGTCTCTCTATGCCTCTCTATACCTACACTTAATTATTACTAGCATTTTTCGGAGTTAGAAGGATTTTAACTCGCAAAATTTCTGCTCCTGGTATCAGGAGAACATCTGACCCAAGGAGGTGTGCTGAAATAGGCTATGTGTATTGATTCATTCATGCATACGTCTCTCTATGCCTCTCTATACCTATACTTAATTATTACTAGCATTTTTCGGAGTTAGAAGGATTTTAACTCGCAAAATTTCTGCTCCTGGTATCAGGAGAACATCTGACCCAAGGAGGTGTGCTGAAATAGGCTATGTGTATTGATTCATTCATGCATACGTCTCTCTATGCCTCTCTATACCTATACTTAATTATTACTAGCATTTTTCGGAGTTAGAAGGATTTTAACTCGCAAAACTTCTGCTCCTGGTATCAGGAGAACATCTGACCCAAGGAGGTGTGCTGAAATAGGCTATGTGTATTGATTCATTCATGCATACGTCTCTCTATACGTCTCTATGCTTATTATTAATTATTACTAGCATTCTTCGGAGTTGGAAGGATTTTAACTCGCAAAATTTCTGCTCCTGGTATCAGGAGAACATCTGACCCAAGGAGGTGTGCCGAAAAAGGACATGTGTATTGATTCATTCATGCATACGTCTCTCTATAAGTCTCTATACCTATAGTTAAGTAATACTAGCATTCTTCGGAGTTGGAAGCATTTTAACTCGCAAAATTTCTGCTCCTGGTATCAGGAGAACATCTGACCCAAGGAGGTGTGCCGAAAAAGGACATGTGTATTGATTCATTCATGCATACGTCTCTCTATAAGTCTCTATACCTATAGTTAAGTAATACTAGCATTCTTCGGAGTTGGAAGCATTTTAACTCGCAAAATTTCTGCTCCTGGTATCAGGAGAACATCTGACCCAAGGAGGTGTGCCGAAAAAGGACATGTGTATTGATTCATTCATGCATACGTCTCTCTATACGTCTCTATGCTTATTATTAATTATTACTAGCATTCTTCGGAGTTGGAAGGATTTTAACTCGCAAAATTTCTGCTCCTGGTATCAGGAGAACATCTGACCCAAGGAGGTGTGCCGAAAAAGGACATGTGTATTGATTCATTCATGCATACGTCTCTCTATACGTCTCTATGCTTATTAATAATTATTACTAGCATTCTTCGGAGTTGGAAGCATTTTAACTCGCAAAATTTCTGCTCCTGGTATCAGGAGAACATATGACCCAAGGAGGTGTGCCGAAAAAGGACATGTGTATTGATTCATTCATGCATACGTCTCTCTATGCCTCTCTATACCTATACTTAATTATTACTAGCATTTTTCGAAGTCAGAAGGATTTTAACTCGCAAAATTTCTGCTCCTGGTATCAGGAGAACATCTGACCCAAGGAGGTGTGCCGAAAAAGGACATGTGTATTGATTCATTCATGCATACGTCTCTCTATAAGTCTCTATACCTGTAGTTAAGTAATACTAGCATTCTTCGGAGTTGGAAGCATTTTAACTCGCAAAATTTCTGCTCCTGGTATCAGGAGAACATCTGACCCAAGGAGGTGTGCCGAAAAAGGACATGTGTATTGATTCATTCATGCATACGTCTCTCTATGCCTCTCTATACCTATACTTAATTATTACTAGCATTTTTCGAAGTCAGAAGGATTTTAACTCGCAAAATTTCTGCTCCTGGTATCAGGAGAACATCTGACCCAAGGAGGTGTGCCGAAAAAGGACATGTGTATTGATTCATTCATGCATACGTCTCTCTATACGTCTCTATACCTATAGTTAAGTAATACTAGCATTCTTCGGAGTTGGAAGCATTTTAACTCGCAAAATTTCTGCTCCTGGTATCAGGAGAACATCTGACCCAAGGAGGTGTGCCGAAAAAGGACATGTGTATTGATTCATTCATGCATACGTCTCTCTATACGTCTCTATGCTTATTATTAATTATTACTAGCATTCTTCGGAGTTGGAAGCATTTTAACTCGCAAAATTTCTGCTCCTGGTATCAGGAGAACATATGACCCAAGGAGGTGTGCCGAAAAAGGACATGTGTATTGATTCATTCATGCATACGTCTCTCTATGCCTCTCTATACCTATACTTAATTATTACTAGCATTTTTCGAAGTCAGAAGGATTTTAACTCGCAAAATTTCTGCTCCTGGTATCAGGAGAACATCTGACCCAAGGAGGTGTGCCGAAATAGGCTATGTGTATTGATTCATCCATGCATACATCTCTCTATGCCTCTCTATACCTATACTCAATTATGACTAGCATTTTTCGGAGTTAGAAGGATTTTAACTTGCAAAATTTCTGCTCCTGGTATCAGGAGAACATCTGCCGGAAATATCCGGCAGTTGCGACGCTTTGAAATGTCTAGGACTATTGAAAGGACTAATGTAAGGACTAGTGTATAGATATAGTCATGCAACGTGCCTTCGTCCACATCGCTCTATACATACTTATAAGTTATTGAGACCTTTTGATATATATAAGTTAAGCTGGTAAGATAAGAAAAATAATAAACTGACAGTTGCCGGAGCATGCAGCCCAAAATTTATCTATATTTGTTTAAAAATTCCTCATGCTGTCTATCTCGTTCATTGGGTCCTTAAATATTGAGATGTAGGGAGTATGAAGTGGAAAATGACAGAGCGTTTGATCATTTGTAATTATGAATATTTATTGCTATAACATCGACATAATATTACACAATTCTAGAGTCATATAGAATTCGTGATTGTTTCATGAAATTAAATATGTACAGATTGCAATTGATTGAGTCTCTTTACTTTCTTTCTAGCATTAAGTTATTATAATATAAACCTTATTTGTAATACAATAATATGTATCCTGCAATCTAATGCACCCAATCTTTCAAAGATTGAGTGCAATTATACGCTTCTCTGTTGCAATTGACACAGAATGCCTGCCGAACGGAGTTCTTCGCATCCTAATGTAAGTTTCTTCAACTGTAACAGAAGGAGATACTAATTAAATTTGGACTAATAATTAATAAAACTATAGATAAAATAAATATTAAAACTAAACTAATAAAACGATTTAATATTAAATCACCCTCTATATAAAACTTTCTATAAAAAATTAGAAAAGAAGAAATAAATAAAACTACCCCTAATATAATTAATATAATTATTATAATTAATATACTATAATTTAATATAATTAATTTTCATGAAGAACGACGAATGTATAATATTACTGCGTTCGGAATATTTCTATCAAATCACGTTGGCGCAACCCCCCCTGCATACCCTCGGACGGCACAAGCGCCACTGAGGTGACTGACCCCTCGACAGGTGCTATTACCCTAGGTCAGTACCCCTCTGAATCGGGAGGCAAATGGTATCACCATCTCGTGGTCGAATTGCTGAGTAGCGTACTTGCTATATCCTTGCTTCGGTTCGATATCAGTGGTCGAAAGGTTTCCACCTTACCGACAGATTGTCAAGTAAACCAACATGGCCGTTCCGCGTAAAAGAAGAACGAGTAGATTATAACTGTGTAGTATTTCGTTTTTTTTTTTAATACCATTTCGGCGTAAATGGAAGTCCTCTCGTGCCCTGTTAGATAGCAAATATTTGTTTAATTGAAAAATGAGTTTTTCTGTGAAAAAAACCGGTGGTAGAATGTGGCATGAAGCACGGAAACAGGAGAAAAAGATCCGTGGAATGCTGGTTGATTATCGTCGACGGGCGGAACGTCGCCGGGATTATTATGAAAAGATTGTAAGTTCTATTTAAAAAAGGTTAACGGTACCATTGAACAACGCCAGCAACAATTTCAATCAAATTTTAATAATTTTTTTTACACTATCAATCACAGACTTCTTCAAAAACGGTTATGTCTTCTCGCTTTACTATTACACCGATCTTTAACCATTTTAATGCCGTCTTCAATTCCATTCTACATCAAAATCAAGAATTCCTTTTTTTGGTTTTCTTTAATCGCAAAATATAACGCGTCGAATTCTTCTCATTACTTTTCACTTGATCTTATCCTATTTTTTTATATCCTGAATTCGCCTCAAGATAAACGATCTGTGTTACATGATCATACCATTAACAGATAGCATAATGTAGACAAGAGTCTTTATTCAGAGTATTAAAAGTACAGATTTTTACTTGGAAAGATTCTTTTTTCGACATAAGCTGCAGTTTGTTAATTATAACGAATATCTATAATGTTCACTTACTTTGCCAAGGTCAATGTGTAACGAAAAATCTGTTTATCCCCATGGTCAGAAATCAGATCCCACGCAATTTTTGCAATTGCATGGAAGACCGTGTAAGATTCATCTGGATCCAGCCGTGGCTGTGGCTGGAGATAGTCCTGCAAACATGTAAGCAAAGCTATTATTATACGTATAAAATGATAAAACTATTGCCTCTTTTTTTCATTTCCTGCTCTAGTCAGATATAGGAGAAAAAAGGCTACATGGCATGGTGTGATAATCTGAAACAATTACATTTCTTATAATTTTTGTAAAACAGTATCTGGAGATTTTCAGATTGAATACTATCATTCAGCGGTGGGAATCATTCTAATTTATCAGAAGATTAATAAGAACGTTCTTTCTAGGATGCCGTGGCAAGGGAATGAGGAGAATCTAATTGACCGATTCGATGTACGAGCACATCTTGATTGGATCCCAGAAGCCCCTGACACTATTGATGTAGACATTGCGCTAACCAGTGAAGATAGGCATATCAATTACGAGCGTTATCGCATAATCGTTCAAAACGAATTTCTTGGAGGTGTTTATGGATCTTTATTGAATATAAACCGAGTTATTCTCATGAGGAAAATAAAACTAGCTACTATTCAACCGAACGAGAATAATGCTGCAGATAAACTCGAATTTAAAAGATAGTTCATTAACTAATTCAGTCTGGATGTTATTTACAGTAACGGAGGAAAAATTTCTCCACCAAATTCACATAGAGGAACAATTTGGCTCTGCTACAAAGCCCGATGCAGCTAAAGACAAAAAGAAATCAACTGCTAACGCCGCTATTGGATATAACTATGAAACAGAAGAACCTATCTCGGATACAACCAAGCCAGTTGAATCAGTTGGCGCTGAGGATAAGCCGGAGGATGAAGACAGCGATATTGATTTAGGTGGCAATAATAATTGAGATATTTTTTATTCACCTTACATTCAATTAGGAGAAAAGAATCAGTAGAAGAGTTAGAATTATGCTTTCGTGAAATCGAAATTCATATCTAGAATTCATCTCAGTGAATTGGAAGAGACTGTATCTTTAAATTCATTGAACAGTTTTGAAATCTATTACCTAGTTACATAATACAATTATTTACCTTTTTGTTTTTCAGATATCTGTGTCGACGTATCACAAATAGAACCATCACAGGCACATGAAATGAACCAGGTTGCCCAAAAGTATGGTCTACTTGGCGCTGACTATTTCAGTTTCTTAACACAGGATGTTGAAGAAGCAGAGACATTGAGGCAAGCTCGGAAACAGGAGGAAGAAAAGGCGATGTATTCAGTAAGTTTGATCATATTGTGGTCAATGGCAGGAGACGAGCTGGAAAATGAATATTTCAACTAATTTATGTATTTATAGGGTCGGAGATCAAGGAGAGAGAGAAGAGCTTTTAGGGAGAAAAAAATGATTGGTCGTGTCATGAGTCCACCTAGGTGAGAATCATGTATCATATTATATCTGTTTTAGATTTGATCCGAGTATGTATTATAATGAAGAAATGGGAAGCCAAGTTTTTCAAAGTAGTTTGATTTCGAAATGAAAATATAGTTTTGCTGATGAGATACTCATCCTTTTAGCTACGCAGCCAGAGAGAGCCCGGAATACAATCCCTACAGGAAGTCGTCGTCAAAATCCCGCTCACGATCTGCTTCACCAATTAACGCCGGACAGATTACATATATTACAAGTTTTGGTGGAGAAGAAGAGGCGCATGGCAGCTCATCCCAAATCGCTACATCAAACATAAAGAAAGTCAATTATTCCCACTTGAGAAGGAGACGATCGGAGAGCCCAATCTTTACCGATAGAACAGTTTCAAGAAGAATTTCGAAATCTAGATCTAGAAGTGCTTCGAGATCACTGACTAGATCCAAAGCGTACAGATCACGTGATAGAAGAAGGAGTAACTCCCGATCTAGGTATATCTAAAAATCGCTCATCTTCTTTCTTCCTAAATCTTTGAACTATAATTTTAGACTATACAGTTTTTGCACCCGTTTTTTGTGCAGATTAAGAAGCATCGGGTCCAGATCGGCAAGACATGGAAAGTCGAGGACCAGAAGTCGTTCAAGACGCAGGCGATCGGGAAGTAGATCGCAGCGTTCGCGCACACGAAGTGTATCTAGATCAAGTTCAAAGTCGAGATCTCGATCAGGCTCAAGGTCAAAATCCAGATCACGTTCTCGACAGAAAAGATTGAGGTCCTCTTCAAGCAGTAGTTCGTCAATCTCTAAATCACGGTCCAGATCTAGATCGCGAAACCGAAGTAGGTCCAAAGAGAGCTATCGCAGAAGACGCTATTCTCAATCGAGATCAAGGAGTCGTTCTAACACCAGACGATCTAGAAGCAACGACAATAAAACACCTGCTTTACCAAGGTTCGATGAAAGTCTTTTTCTCTTCAAAACAATCATTGACGAATACTAGCCTCGTAAAAGTACTGACTAAGCTTTATACGGAATTACATTATGTACAGGTATTATGGTCGGAGAGGAAAGTCCTCTAGCTTAGAATTGGAATTGTCGGATAGCGAAGAGAAGAATATTCCACCGGCGCCTAAGCCTCCAATAATCAGCGCGAGCGTGTAATTATATTGAAATAATTTACCACTGAGTCTTAGATGTTTTTCAGAAATTGATGAAATGGGGAATTACATTGAAAACTATTCGTTGTTTCAGGAACAAGCCAAAACCAGGGTTAAGTACATATTCTGGTGGCGGATACAAAGTCAGTAAGAACCATAACGCTCCCTTAGTCACTTAATGCACAAAGCAAAAGAATAAAACTATTTATTCATTTTTTACTATCGCCTATTAAAACAGAACAGTTTTATGCTTGTCAGATTTATTCTGTCGGGTTGCAAGCCCGTTAAAACCATACTTGCAATTCGATAGAGTAACCGTTTTGTTTGCACAAACTTTGAGTTGCTGTGATAATTGAGTTGAAGACATATCAGAGTCGGTACAAACTATGATCATATTCTTCACGCATGATACCAACATATTCATTCTTTTGATCCGATATACGCCGCTTGATAGGGAAATCAGAATACTTATCACTTCAAGGCCAGATTATGATGCTCGTCATGTATTTTCCATGAGCTGTTCTGCAAATGTTCAATACATGCGGGAATTTTGATTCTGAAATCGAAAAGATCGTATTTTTATTTAAATTGGACTTGAATCCATTGACGATGAGTTGAATTTAATTTTAATGCAAGAACAAGATCAGCTGCGCATTAAAGTTGGATGTATTTTTATTTGAACAGCTTAAATGAAACTTTTCTTTAAGCAAAGATAAATTATTGAAGCATGGTATTTTTTTTTTTTTGGCAAAACTAACTGATCAATCTTTTTATCAAAACGAGACCATTTTAAATTTTCTTGTTTTGTGCGCCCGGTTTCCATTCAATGATAGAAATATTTTCGAAATGTATTCATTCAGTTCATTATAATTCTGATCTGTTCTAAATATATACCTGAAATATTTGAAACAAATCAGAATTCGGAAGTGTATTTGTTTGGAGCTGGCTGCAACCACCTCGCAATTGTAAGGTAACTTCTTCATTGTGTTACAATATAGGATTGATAGCTCAGAATGCACCTTCAATTTAACGAATGTAAAATCCCTTCAACTACAATGAGAATCCATAGCTTGGTAAATGTAGGCATTTACCAAGTACGAATCATAAAATTACAATGTTGGATGACAATTTTTTATCAAGATACTCTGTCTAGATTTCTCTTCATAAATTAGTAAAAAATATGGTCATTAATGTGCCATGGGCTTCATGCAACTACACACTCCAGAAATATTAGCGAAATAGCACTTTTAATCCTTGGTAATTGTTGGAAAATTAACGATCACCATAAATACTCTATTTCTGATCCCAGGCTTGGTAGCTTCAACATTTACCAAGTTTTGGTGTTTTAATATTGTCAATTTGTTTGTGCTCAGATTTAATTTTTTTTTTTTTAATTTTTTTTCACAAGGCACAGTGTCTATCACAGCAATGTTAGAACATTAATTTTTAACTGTTCTTTAATCGGCTATTCTTTAAGACATTAATATTGCAGTCTTCAAAAATCACACCTCAGGAGCGGCTTAAGAAGAAAATGCAGGCACTGCTTAACAGGCAATGTAAGTGGCAAAGAAAAAAAAACTCCCTCCTTATAAAAGTCTATTCGGAATATAGGTGTTGAAATTATTTGTTATTCACAGATAAGGCTGATAAACGGGCTGAGCAGCTTAGAATCGAAAAAATGGAGCAGCAAAGGCAGGATCGGGAGGATGAGATTCGAGAAATGTCTTTGAAACTGCGTAGAAGGTCTTTATGATTGAAAAAATAAAATCTAAAATTAAAATACTTGAAAATTTTCCTAGATTTATACAGAAACTGTATCTTTAATATTCGAGACTCTGATAGAATGCCTTTTGTTGTGAAATAATAGGTTGGATTGTGATTTGAAAACTTTGATTTCAGGCAAAGGGAATTAAGGCACAAGTACGAAGGTCATAGTTCTGACAGTCATTCCTCGAATTCACGCAGTCCAAGTCCTAATCGCAGTCCCAGACCTCAAGTGATACGAAGAGAGCGAAGAGACAGAGACATGAGAGATGCTGATATTGGAAATGACCGAGATAGGGACAGGGACAGGGATAGAGACAGGGATAGGGAAAGAGACAGGGAAAGGGAACGAGAAAGAGAGAGGGAAAGGGAAAGAGAAAGGGAAAGGGAAAGGGAGAGAGAAAGGGAACGGGAAAGAGAGAGAGAAAGAGAGAGAGAAAGAGAAAGAGAAAAGGAAAGAGACAGACGAGACGATAGGAATAAAGATAGGCATGAATCACGTAGAAGACATAGGGAATCTCCAAGACCGTCTTCAAGTCCAAGAAGTAATCGGTAAATTGGTGAATTTATACTCAAACTTTCAAAGTCTTGACGCTACATACAAATGATGATACTAATATTTGAGAATTATCTTCAAGAGTCTTGGCTTTGTAATTCTTGTAGTTTTTGATAAGACGTGAAATTAGTGATCGGAAAAGTTCGTTCGAAAGTGTATTAATTTGATATTAGTGAAAAGTAAAGAATGAGTTGAAGGCAGATCAGTATTAAATGTCAACTACTTATTATTTGAAAATTGTTATTCTTTTTTTCAGGGGTCTGGTTGATTATTGACGTATTGAAAGAGAGTAAAGAAATTCTTCTATCTGCCAAGATGAAATTATTTATATTATTAAGTAAGCAGTTCAAATTGATTCTATTATTTCTCTTATCATCAATGTTCCGATTTTACAATATATAACAGTGCATGAATCTTAGAATGAATTTATTATGAAACAATTAAGTATACATATAGGTATAATTAATTTGTACCTTATGGAATTGGAAATGATTGATTTTTTTTTTTAATTCTTTTTCCCTCTAATTGATGAAAGTATCTTTAACAGTGAAAAAATTAATTAACATTTTTGTATAGTGCTGAAAGATCGTGATTCATTGTTTAAATGCAATAAATAAATCGTACGTTTTTAGTACATATTAAAAAATTCCTACGCATGTCCTACAAACACATCCAATCTCTATATCGATACTTTATACAAACGCAAAATCATAATCCTCGCATTCCTAAGCATAAGTATAGCGATATAATTAATTCACTCAATGATTTTATCCGAATTTAAATCATTTATTTAATATACTTTGTAAAAACTGAATTGGATTGTTAATTTTACTTTCCGTTAAATTAGCAATCCAACTAAATCATATACATATACAAAATTGATATCGTTGTCATTTCTACACATATACCTATATTGGTTTGAAAATACATCAATCTTCTTATGTTTTCTTCAATTAATGATAAAAATAAAACATATTAAATTGGATCTCTCAATCGATCAGTTTTTATCTCACAGTAAGTATATAATCGTACTTGATACATGATCGACCGTATCGACATGAAATATTTTATAATATAAAATATGAAAAAAGAACTGATATCATTAGAACGTTGGAAAGTTTTTAAGCATACAAGGGTCCCTACGTGTCATTATCTTGTCACGCTCAGCGAATGCAAACCTTACATAACGTCCGTTGGAGTAAATATAATAAATAGCTGAACATGTTTTCCATTTGCTTGAAAAAAGATAAACCCACAGTTGCTAACAACATGGCCTCTATAACATTCGGTATACTGACCGGTAAGTAGAGAAACGAGCAATTAATTTCCCTTAAGTATACAATAACGTGGTTTTATTCTTTTCAAAATCAGCTTATTGATTCTCGATTCTTTTAAACACAAAACTACAGAGATTACTTTACTCATACTTTACTTATGCATACAATGACTCCGGTTTAAGGTTAAATACATCAACTGAAAATCATCGATTATGATTCTGATTCAATTATTTGAATCTACGAAGGTTCAACCCGTTGCTTACGTTTTCTATAATTTTTATTTTTATGTTTAAGAATGTTCGAAATCGAATGGAAAGTGCTACTGATTTTACAATTACTATAAAAACTTCTGCATATAGTTACTCGAGTAATTTTGTAGTGATCTACAATCAAATATTCAATCAATGTTAATGAATCAGTAAGCGATACCTGCGCTAGTGGCGATAAAGATGACACCAGCGGTCCCGAATTGGAGCGTCTTGTTACCTCGGGTCAAACGGATGGTGGAAAGACCTTCAAAGGCCAGGTTTCGTGCAGAACTATCGTGCCCGACGATGAATTTCAAATCATGGTAAGCATGAGGAAGGTGATTGAAATTTTCATCACAAGTGTCTTTACGTATAAGTATTGATAATAATTTTTTTTATATTCCCATGTTAAATAATCTGAATGTTTTTACCCACTATTGAAGGCAACACTGACACGATGGTCTGACATTTTCAAAGTTAATGTCATCCTAACAACCGGAGGTACTGGATTCTCAGAACGAGACGTCACTCCCGAGGCTACTAAAAAGATTCTTGAAAAAGAGGCACCTGGACTATCCACAGCCATGCTTATGGCCAGTCTGAAAGCAACACCCATGGGAATGTTATCGAGGTAGGATTTCATTGGACCCATGTAACAACTGTAAACACTATATAAACAATGTCATGGATCTTAAATATTGTTCCAGAGCTGTTTGTGGCATTCGAAAAAAAACTCTTATCGTCAATTTACCAGGGTCAACTAAGGCTGTGAAGGAATGCTTCGACGCGATTGTCGGAATCATTCCTCACGCAGTTGATCTAATTTCTGAAGAGAAGATCAAAGTAACTAAAACTCATACAAAAATGCAAGATCAACAGGCCCATCATTGTGCTCATCACAACTTTAGCTCTTCGGTAAGATTTTATCTTTTGCTGATACAATTCCTAAGACTTTGGCAGTTATAGCACCTCATAATTCATTACATTATATTGCAAAGAATTGAACTAATTGCAATATATTCTCTGTGTTATACTTTACAGGCTCGCATTGCAAGTGTTGCAGAGAGACTTAGGGAGTCTCCATATACCATGATCTCCGTTGATGCAGCGCTAGATATCATAACTAAATCACTACACGTTTTAGACGCAGAGATTCTTAATGTTTGGGATGCATACGGCCGGGTTATAACAGATGATATTTATTCATACTGTGACTTACCTCCATTCCGAGCATCGATTAAAGATGGATATGCGGTCATTGCCTCGGATGGTAAAGGCCGCAGACAAGTTCTAGGCGGCACAGAAGCAGGACAAGCGGTAAATCATAGAAACAAATGAACTATCAATGATGAATTTTACAAGTATTGTTATCGTAAATAAGAAGTGGGAATGGCATTCCTTCCATGATTCAGATTCAATGGTTATCATGAAATTGAACAATTTTTAGCCAGGTTCTCTGCAGCTTGTTCAAGGAACATGTGTGAGGGTGAATACCGGAGCCCCTATTCCCAACGGTCAGTAATGGGGGAAGTTTTCTATTCGTTAATCACATTAAAATTTTTCATGAGTAATCTGAATTCGTATTTTTGATCCACACAGAAGCCACTGCGGTTGTGCAAGTCGAAGACACAAAGCTCATTGAAACTAGCAGCGACGGACTTGAAGAAAAAGAAATCGATATATTAATTGAACCAAAAGTTGGACTCGATATTAGGCAAGCTCCTATTTCTAGTCTCTTAGTTTGATTCAAAGAAAAGACAAAGAATATCGGGTTCGATTCAATTGCAATAAATAATGATCAAATATTCTATTCTTCACTTTTCCAGACCCATTGGCAGTGACATAGAAAAGGGTAGCCTGATTCTTAGGGCAAATACAAAGATAGGTGCACCGGAAATGGGAATCTTGGCTGCATGTGGCTGCACTAAAGTCAGGGTAGCGCAGCTACCAAGCGTCGGAGTTTTATCTACAGGAAATGAGCTACAGCAGGCTGGTGAGCCGCCAAAACCTGGCCATGTTTACGACAGTAACAAAATAACTCTAATGATGATGCTCAAGGAAAATGGTTACAATCCTAAAGACTTTGGGATTTCTAGAGACGAGTGAGTGTAAGAAATGTAAAAATATGTAAAACGGAGGAGAATCAATGATTCGAATTTTGTTTAAACTCAGGGAGACCGCAATGATCAATGCGCTTAAGGAAGCACTGAATGAAGTTCAAAGTCTTGACGCTACATACAAATGATGATACTAATATTTGAGAATTATCTTCAAGAGTCTTGGCTTTGTAATTCTTGTAGTTTTTGATAAGACGTGAAATTAGTGATCGGAAAAGTTCGTTCGAAAGTGTATTAATTTGATATTAGTGAAAAGTAAAGAATGAGTTGAAGGCAGATCAGTATTAAATGTCAACTACTTATTATTTGAAAATTGTTATTCTTTTTTTCAGGGGTCTGGTTGATTATTGACGTATTGAAAGAGAGTAAAGAAATTCTTCTATCTGCCAAGATGAAATTATTTATATTATTAAGTAAGCAGTTCAAATTGATTCTATTATTTCTCTTATCATCAATGTTCCGATTTTACAATATATAACAGTGCATGAATCTTAGAATGAATTTATTATGAAACAATTAAGTATACATATAGGTATAATTAATTTGTACCTTATGGAATTGGAAATGATTGATTTTTTTTTTTAATTCTTTTTCCCTCTAATTGATGAAAGTATCTTTAACAGTGAAAAAATTAATTAACATTTTTGTATAGTGCTGAAAGATCGTGATTCATTGTTTAAATGCAATAAATAAATCGTACGTTTTTAGTACATATTAAAAAATTCCTACGCATGTCCTACAAACACATCCAATCTCTATATCGATACTTTATACAAACGCAAAATCATAATCCTCGCATTCCTAAGCATAAGTATAGCGATATAATTAATTCACTCAATGATTTTATCCGAATTTAAATCATTTATTTAATATACTTTGTAAAAACTGAATTGGATTGTTAATTTTACTTTCCGTTAAATTAGCAATCCAACTAAATCATATACATATACAAAATTGATATCGTTGTCATTTCTACACATATACCTATATTGGTTTGAAAATACATCAATCTTCTTATGTTTTCTTCAATTAATGATAAAAATAAAACATATTAAATTGGATCTCTCAATCGATCAGTTTTTATCTCACAGTAAGTATATAATCGTACTTGATACATGATCGACCGTATCGACATGAAATATTTTATAATATAAAATATGAAAAAAGAACTGATATCATTAGAACGTTGGAAAGTTTTTAAGCATACAAGGGTCCCTACGTGTCATTATCTTGTCACGCTCAGCGAATGCAAACCTTACATAACGTCCGTTGGAGTAAATATAATAAATAGCTGAACATGTTTTCCATTTGCTTGAAAAAAGATAAACCCACAGTTGCTAACAACATGGCCTCTATAACATTCGGTATACTGACCGGTAAGTAGAGAAACGAGCAATTAATTTCCCTTAAGTATACAATAACGTGGTTTTATTCTTTTCAAAATCAGCTTATTGATTCTCGATTCTTTTAAACACAAAACTACAGAGATTACTTTACTCATACTTTACTTATGCATACAATGACTCCGGTTTAAGGTTAAATACATCAACTGAAAATCATCGATTATGATTCTGATTCAATTATTTGAATCTACGAAGGTTCAACCCGTTGCTTACGTTTTCTATAATTTTTATTTTTATGTTTAAGAATGTTCGAAATCGAATGGAAAGTGCTACTGATTTTACAATTACTATAAAAACTTCTGCATATAGTTACTCGAGTAATTTTGTAGTGATCTACAATCAAATATTCAATCAATGTTAATGAATCAGTAAGCGATACCTGCGCTAGTGGCGATAAAGATGACACCAGCGGTCCCGAATTGGAGCGTCTTGTTACCTCGGGTCAAACGGATGGTGGAAAGACCTTCAAAGGCCAGGTTTCGTGCAGAACTATCGTGCCCGACGATGAATTTCAAATCATGGTAAGCATGAGGAAGGTGATTGAAATTTTCATCACAAGTGTCTTTACGTATAAGTATTGATAATAATTTTTTTTATATTCCCATGTTAAATAATCTGAATGTTTTTACCCACTATTGAAGGCAACACTGACACGATGGTCTGACATTTTCAAAGTTAATGTCATCCTAACAACCGGAGGTACTGGATTCTCAGAACGAGACGTCACTCCCGAGGCTACTAAAAAGATTCTTGAAAAAGAGGCACCTGGACTATCCACAGCCATGCTTATGGCCAGTCTGAAAGCAACACCCATGGGAATGTTATCGAGGTAGGATTTCATTGGACCCATGTAACAACTGTAAACACTATATAAACAATGTCATGGATCTTAAATATTGTTCCAGAGCTGTTTGTGGCATTCGAAAAAAAACTCTTATCGTCAATTTACCAGGGTCAACTAAGGCTGTGAAGGAATGCTTCGACGCGATTGTCGGAATCATTCCTCACGCAGTTGATCTAATTTCTGAAGAGAAGATCAAAGTAACTAAAACTCATACAAAAATGCAAGATCAACAGGCCCATCATTGTGCTCATCACAACTTTAGCTCTTCGGTAAGATTTTATCTTTTGCTGATACAATTCCTAAGACTTTGGCAGTTATAGCACCTCATAATTCATTACATTATATTGCAAAGAATTGAACTAATTGCAATATATTCTCTGTGTTATACTTTACAGGCTCGCATTGCAAGTGTTGCAGAGAGACTTAGGGAGTCTCCATATACCATGATCTCCGTTGATGCAGCGCTAGATATCATAACTAAATCACTACACGTTTTAGACGCAGAGATTCTTAATGTTTGGGATGCATACGGCCGGGTTATAACAGATGATATTTATTCATACTGTGACTTACCTCCATTCCGAGCATCGATTAAAGATGGATATGCGGTCATTGCCTCGGATGGTAAAGGCCGCAGACAAGTTCTAGGCGGCACAGAAGCAGGACAAGCGGTAAATCATAGAAACAAATGAACTATCAATGATGAATTTTACAAGTATTGTTATCGTAAATAAGAAGTGGGAATGGCATTCCTTCCATGATTCAGATTCAATGGTTATCATGAAATTGAACAATTTTTAGCCAGGTTCTCTGCAGCTTGTTCAAGGAACATGTGTGAGGGTGAATACCGGAGCCCCTATTCCCAACGGTCAGTAATGGGGGAAGTTTTCTATTCGTTAATCACATTAAAATTTTTCATGAGTAATCTGAATTCGTATTTTTGATCCACACAGAAGCCACTGCGGTTGTGCAAGTCGAAGACACAAAGCTCATTGAAACTAGCAGCGACGGACTTGAAGAAAAAGAAATCGATATATTAATTGAACCAAAAGTTGGACTCGATATTAGGCAAGCTCCTATTTCTAGTCTCTTAGTTTGATTCAAAGAAAAGACAAAGAATATCGGGTTCGATTCAATTGCAATAAATAATGATCAAATATTCTATTCTTCACTTTTCCAGACCCATTGGCAGTGACATAGAAAAGGGTAGCCTGATTCTTAGGGCAAATACAAAGATAGGTGCACCGGAAATGGGAATCTTGGCTGCATGTGGCTGCACTAAAGTCAGGGTAGCGCAGCTACCAAGCGTCGGAGTTTTATCTACAGGAAATGAGCTACAGCAGGCTGGTGAGCCGCCAAAACCTGGCCATGTTTACGACAGTAACAAAATAACTCTAATGATGATGCTCAAGGAAAATGGTTACAATCCTAAAGACTTTGGGATTTCTAGAGACGAGTGAGTGTAAGAAATGTAAAAATATGTAAAACGGAGGAGAATCAATGATTCGAATTTTGTTTAAACTCAGGGAGACCGCAATGATCAATGCGCTTAAGGAAGCACTGAATGAAGTCGACGTCCTTTTGACTTCTGGCTCTGTATCAATGGGTGATAGAGACATGCTGAAACCAATTTTGGAAAACGTTTTCGATGCTACGATACATTTTGGTATGAATATTATTATAATGCTAACTGGATAGATGTAAGAAACATTAGAACTAGTGATATTTTTAGAAAAGACAAGACTTTCTAAACTTGCAAATTGCATATATGATTAAAGGGCGAGTCAACATGAAACCAGGGAAGCCGACAACGTACGCTACTTGCAAGTACAACAACAAGACAAAATACGTATTGTGTTTGCCTGGTAATCCCGTCTCTGCTACAGTTACCGCGCATTTGTTTGCCTTTCCACTTCTCAAACGTTTGAATGGAGATCTTTCAAGACCGGTTGTAGTCACGGCTAAGGTACTCATAATTAGTTAGACCAATCCTTGTTCAAAGCTGCCGACAAAACTCGGGTAGAAAAATCCGAAAGTATGGTTCTTAGATTTGTCTATCCAAGTCTATACAGAATTTTATTTATTCATTCTTGGAAAATTTGGTTTCGGAACCTGAATAATTGAATTTATTCTTTTCTCTTCTGATCTAACTTTGAACGGGGATTAGATTGGATTCTGCTTTCTAAAAGATTGTCGCAGTTGCGGAATAAAACTGGAGATTCTGTTACTACGGAAATTTGATTTTGAAACAAGATTGTAGTTGAAATTTTTTTTACAGTTGACATCATCCTACAAATTAGACCCAAGACCAGAATATGCTAGGGCAATATTATTATGGGGAGAAGAGGATCCAATTCCAAAAGCGTATAGCACAGGAAATCAAATCAGCAGCAAGCTATTGAGTTGTAAAAACGCAAATGCTCTATTAATGTTGCCTGGATCAACGGAGGAAAGGCCAGACTTGAAAGAAGGAGATATAATTAAAGCACGGCTGATAGGATTCAATCAGAATTCCCTATAGAACAGGATTGAATGAATAACAATTTATTATTCTTATACAATTAAACAGAATTATTATACTTATTTGTAAAAATAAAAAAAAGATTCAATTCCCAATTATTAAACCCAATAATCCATAATATGTATCTATATTATTGCAACGCAATAGAAATAAAAAAAAAGCGTTCTGATGATAAATGTTCGCGAGTTTTAAAATTTGCTAATATTGAAAAGTGATTAGATTAATTCGTAAATAACTAAACTAAGTTCGTTGTATAAAAAGCTACTGTGACTGATATTTGCGGGATTTCGAATATTATACATCGTAATTTCTTTACTTGTTAATTATAGATAAGCGATAAGCTACAGTGATTTAAAATTCAAAACTGAGTTATCTGAGCTCGAAATTGAATTCAAATTCCGAACGCATTCTGTTATCGGTTGAGCAGAGGACGTCGGGGTTCTTAAAACACGTTTCGACGGGCAGAGGGCCGGCCGAAATGCACCAGGAATAAAATGGCCGACGGGGCTACGGGAAAAGGGCAGGGACGTCGAGTGATTCGAGGATCGGGATACTAAAAATGCAATTATCTCGGTAAAGCATCAAAATTAAGGCGTGAATTTTTCGATAAATTATACGACTTGTGATCGCGGACGCATGTAATATTAAAACACGATAAACCGAGCGGTTCGATTCGTACTAATTCGTGTTATAAAAATAAAGTATTCACAGGGCAAGTGGCAACACAGGGCACTGCCAGAGGTAAACAATCTAATTTTTCTGTCAAACATCTTGGCCTGTGTTATACCCAGTCTTCTATCCGCAAATATTACCAGGGGTAGTTAGACCTGATAGTTAACAAAGCCGTAGATCCTTTAGTATAATATTTATACTAAAACTACTAGTTTTATCGGATTATTACACTTGTGAGAAAATCATCGATCAGTGTGTTCTCTCTTCGGCCACTTGTGGCCATTTACGGTGGGACACCTAGCGAAGGGTTTCCTATATTATTATTCTATTCATTCGAATTGTTTTTCCCATCTTGATCGCCGAGGTCAATCGTATCTCTCGAGCATCATTCTTATTAGAAACGTCAACAAGGAAACGTATCGTAATGTAATAGTTGATAATAAAATGAACACCCGAAACCAAACGAATGCATCAGATGCTCTGCTCGGCCTACGTGACATAACGGACTCCGAAAATGTCTATTTATTTAGATTTAAAAGTTGAAAAAAAATACTACAAGATCCGAGCGCTATTCATTCGCGACATGAGATTACTCATTCTTCTTTCTTTTCTGAATATATCACCGTCATACGAAACCAAAAATTGGACCTCGGTTATTTAGCCACATAAAAATTGCCGCCAATTTAAAACGCTGCGAATTCACCACAGAACTTTCGGGGACAAAAGAGATCGAACGGTTTTACAATAAGCTGGATAAACTTTGTATATTTTATTTCTAAAACAAAATCTGTATACTATATCGTACATCATACTGTCTAACAACAATTACCTGTCAGCTGTCATTACGTCGCGTCAAGTAATAATTACGACACG
Organism: Rhogogaster chlorosoma; assembly: GCA_944452935.1. Classification (NCBI taxonomy): domain Eukaryota; kingdom Metazoa; phylum Arthropoda; class Insecta; order Hymenoptera; family Tenthredinidae; genus Rhogogaster; species Rhogogaster chlorosoma. Next base: position 31,084,915 of record OX101797.1, read on the forward strand.
CCACTAAACTCGACTGATTTATACTAACGTGTTTGAAAAGACAGGAGAGAGATACAGAAACAAATAAACTTGTCGATCGGTATCTATTTTGTCGATGAATATCTTGGCGATAGGAAATGAGTAATGAATCGTGTCGATATAGATTTTCTGGTAAAAGAATGAAGAGATCGCGAAGGCGTTATGTTGTTGTTGATGTTGCAGATATTTCGTATTCTCGATTAGGACTTTCCGCGCAGGAAACTGAACCGAATATGGCGATTGGCTAGTCGAATTTATATAGTTGAGTAAATAATTAGCGTCGAGAGTTACTCCCGGTGTTAAAATGTGAAGAAAAAATCGGGGAAAAGACTGAATTGAGAATGAAGCCACAAAAGAAGGCAGTAGTAGCGCGGAAGAGCGCCGCGGCGCCTAATACGGCAAAAAAACGCCGCGCATCACCGGAGAAACTGACCTCCGACCCACCGAAAAGGGACAAAAAGACGGAAGAGAAAAAAGGGAAACGCGTCGAGGTGCAGGGCTTGGGTTCGGCTAGGAAATCCGATAAGTCGGAAGACCCGAAGAAAAAAGTAGAAAAGTCGGAGGATAAGAGAAAGATTGAGAAGGTCGATGATAGGAAAAAAAGTGAGAAAATTGAGGAACGGAAAAAGGTGGATAATAAGGTCGAGGAACGGAAGAGAACAGCGAATGATAAACCTGAGGAGAAACGAAACGGTTCGTTGGAGAAAATAGAGGAGTCAAAAAAGTCGGAGGAATTGAAAAAGAAAATTGAGAAACAGGAGGATAAGAAGAAGGCGAGCAAAGATGTTGAGAAGAAGCAAGAAAAAGCTGATAAAGTTGAGCTCGAATCTAAACGCGATGAGGAAAAATTTGACGCGAGAGATAACGCGGAAAAGAAGAAGACTCAGCCTGCTGAAGAATCGGTGAGACCTAACGCCCAGCAACGTACGGAGGAAAAGACGGTGGAAGAGAACTCTGAGAAATTAGAAAAGAAGAAAAAGGACTCGAAAGCGGCTCCGAAGAAAGGAGAACGGAAGAAATCACCGGAGAAAGAAAATGGGAATGGTAGAAAATCGTCGCCGAGTACGAAGGGGAAAAAGGAAATAAAGCAGCCGAAACAACCGCGGAAAAAAGCCGCGGTAAAGAGGACGATACTTGCTAAGAAAATCGCGTCCCGGTCACCACCCGTTCCGAAGAAATTGATGCAAACGAAACTGAAGCTAGTCAAAAAATTGAGCGACGAAGAGTCGAGGAATACCGAAGAGCGCGGAGAAGAAGGGGCGAAAAAATCTAAGAAGAAAGTGTCGCCCGGGGTAAAGGCTAAGGGAAATGATAAGAAGCCACAGTTGGCTAAACAAATGAAACCCAAGGTGGCACCGCGCAAGTATAACCCGAAAGTGACAACCGCCTTGACGAAAAAGGAAGAGAAGATGATCAAGTTGGCGGAAAAAATTGTAGCCAAGAAGAAGAACGCCTCGTCTCCGCAGTCCGAAAGTGCGAAGAACTCGTTGAAGGAAGATAATTCCGTTAACGGAAAAACTTCAGCCGATGAACTCGATTCGAAAAACATAAAGCGAGAAATGGTTGATTCTAACGAAGACTGCATATCGTGGAGCAAGTCTGTCGACGGTAAAAAATCGGCGAAAACTATCTGCAAGACCAAAGTAACCAGGAAATTAACCGGGAATAAAAAATCCGCGAATAAATGTTCGAAGGCTAGGACGGAAAATAGCGATCGCAGTTCCAACACCTCCGAGGAAGTTACGTTGGAGGATCTTTTGAAGCAGTCGAAACCCGGCGAAGATAATCAAAAATTGTTACCCGGCCAATCGAAGGAAGAAAATTGCGGGGATTCCGGGCCGCTCGAAATCGATTTGAAGGTGGAAACCGACGACAATAAAGACGATTCTTCGATATCTGCAACTTCCGATGGTGAGGATGACGAGCACGACGGAGACGGGGACGAGGACAACGAGGATCGGGACGAGGAGGAAGAGGCTGGTACCGCGAGGAGCAAGAAACGTAATTTGAAAAAAAAGGATCGGAAAAGCCCGTCGTCGGACAGTTCTTCGGAACGCGCGCGAAGGCTGAGATTATTCGGTTTTTGGAGCGGGCCGAAACGCCACCGCGTAGCATCGCTGAATGCTTTGGCTAAGGTGCATTGTTTGTACGAGAACGAAGCTGGCGGGGTTTACCTCGGAGGATATTGCAAGCCGAAACCGGAGAAAGATAAACAGCCGAAAAAGGCGAAGGAGGATAAGGAGAAAGAGAAAGAGACGAAGGATAAAGAGAATAAGGAGAAAGAGAAGGAGGAGGCCAAGGAGAAGAAGGTTGAATCGAAATCAACGGCCGAAGAAATATCACCGAAACGTAAACTCCGGAACGTGCCAGGACTGCGTGGAAAGCACTGGGACATGGCGGAGAGTTCGTCTTCCTCTTCGTCGTCGGACGAAGAGCAGCGCGCCTCGGAGGAGCGTAAAAATCTGGAGAATAGTAGGAAGAAAGTAACGACAAAACGGCGTAAAAAGAACGAGGAAGTAATGGACCTGAAGGATATGGTCGTATGCAAACGTATGGCCAGTCTGAACGCCTCGGCAATACTCGCCGCCTCTTATTCTGACGAGAAGTACCACTGCAGGGGATCGTCGTCTAGCGATTCATCCAGCGATTCGGAAGTCGAGGTCGTAAGAAGGCGGAAGCAGAGCGAATCTGAAGCGGACAAACGGAAATCGAAGCAAGGATCTGACCCGGAAGAAGTCATCAAACAACCGAACAAAGTCGTTATACTTAATCAGGACACTGACGTTACTATTACAGGTAAAGACAAAATACAGGAAAACGTTTTTCACCATTTTCTCACATTTTTCAACTCAATTATTTGACATGAGATAAGGTTTTGATAATTCGGGTATTCTTACGATTATTGAAAGAGTTTTGTCAAAAATTTGACTAAAGATACGATAGTAATAATAAAAATGATCTTTGGCTGGAAAATCGGTAAAAATGAAGCATCGAACGTAATAGATGCCCCCTCCGTGTAACGTAACGAGACGTATTATTTTTCTAAAGTGTAAAGAAATATCGCCCCATCAATATATATCTCTCCGCGATAATTTATTAGTCGGGTATTTTAAGGCGTCTACGTTAACCAAACGAGATCTACACACCACGAAGGATTCTGCAGCATAGCTGGTATGCAATATCGCATCAGTTCAACGAGTCACACACAGACTGCAGCCACCGCTGTAGCAACAGAAATTCACGAGCATGTGAGTATCAAAAAATCTCATCAAACTCGACCTCTTCCTATCTGCTGAAAAAAAAAAAAACTATTTCGAACTGCCTGAATTTTTCCTGATTTCAAATCCAGTTCACTTTAAGACCCGAATTTACACTTGTTTCTTATTTCGAAAACGTCGAAAGATTGAAGTCCTTTTCCTCGCCCTGCAGGTTTCCATGAATGAATATTTAAAGGTCAAAGTCATGATAATAGAATCGAGCGAAGTTGAACGGCACGCAAATATTTAGCGATCCTTTTGATCACGATGTTTATTCTTCTTCCCTTATCGTTTTTTTTTTTTTTTTTTTGTGCCTTTTTTTCCGATTCTTCTGGCGTTCATTCATCAATTCGTACGTTTGTCTTCGCGCTGTTTTCAGCCAAAACCCGAGCAACCATGTAAATCTTACACTCCTCTGGGTGCTCTGTCGTCGATGCAACCACCGGGAAGTCAAGGCCCACCCCATCCGCCAATGTCACCGAGAAGACACTCGGCGTTCTCAGCCCCCCATCAGCACGGTGAGTCAAACGACCCGAACCCCTTTTGGCTTTTTCATTCTTTGTTTTCGCTTTTCTCTTTACATCCAATGCTTTGTCCTATGTACCTATACTTCGTACCTTACAGTACTGTAGATATAATGCTTCGAGTTGCCTCGAATACCCGGAGTTTAATCATCGCAATAATCACAACAATAACCATGACTGTCTACGTGTAGCTCAATTATCGAACGCGGTATAGGGTATACGTATCCGCACGTATCGCCGATCGCAGGTTCCTAATTACTCTCACTTCTAATCAGGTCTTTATTGTTTTATATTATTTTTATTTCTTTGAAATTTATTTCCGCTTTTTATTTACGATTAGCGTGGATAACAAGGATAACTCTCGTCGAGATTGTATGAGTGGCTAATCCCTATATCGACCCACGAATATCAATTGAATAATATATAACACCAGTCAACAACAAAAAAAAAAAGAAAACTTTTCTTGTGCCATCAAATCAACGAAAAAAGATCTACACCCCTGGCAAAGTTTGCTTTTAAATTCTCGGGAGAAATAATAATTATTGTCTTAAAATATATTTTTTTAAAATACGAATTTCCATTCAATTCTATAAGTAAGTGCAGTTGCAGCCGTGCTGCACTCTATACATCGTTTGACAATGTTCATTTTATGCGTTTCTGCAGTTTCAAACAACAACAAACAGGCTTTGTGATTGCTGGACTAAGTGCAGCATAAAATGCACCACGGCTCTAGCAATCGTCGAATCAATCGATTACTAGACGCTTTATTGTCCCGCAGTAATGACACTGTGCTTCCAATTAGAGAAAAACATGAATTCAAACCTTTGTAATCTCGTGTTGAATCCACTATACGTAGATCAATTTTTCCCTCCTTTATTTTTCTCTCCCTCTCCTTCGCTTTCGGAGGAAATCGGGTCTAGCTACACGATATTCAAGAAAAATCGGAACCTTTTCATATCCGTGACATAATCCATGTCTATCGGATTATTTGACTTCATTATTCTAGTCACTGAGCGAAGGATATATGAAACAATACATGTTACAAGTCTGCAGTGATTCAATGTTTAATAGCCATCGCCGCATCGCGGCATCGTCGTTATTTTAAAGACAGACCATTACTCAGTGATCCTTATTGGCAAGTTGTCAGGACAAAATCGTATCGCGAAACAGTTATATATGTGTGTGCGCGTTGCACATGCAACTGTCGATAAGAAATTGCGATTTTTCACGACGGTATATCGGAAATACGTTCGTTCGGCGGTTAGAGAATTGTTTCATTCTTCGATATTATATATCCGTCCGATATTATTTTTCCGCCGTGTAACAATCAGTTCGCATGTATGGAGTCATGAGCTATGAGTTAATGTGACAGCTTTTCGCCATCTCGAGGCCGCGTCATTCTCACGTGATGCCTTGGATGATTAAAAGGCAGAAAAATCTAGTGAAACGAAATATTAACGACTTGAGCAATAATTAGCGATAATGTGTTCGGAGAAGAATGGCGCGTTCGAAGGTATGTAAATGTGTGTATAACAGACGCAGTAGAGGTTTGCGAATTTGATCGTACCAGTTGCAGTTAGAGTCAGAGAGAAACAAGCGAATTAATACAATTTTGCCAGCTTTCACATTCTTTTCGTTGAGCCGCGTTTTATTGCTGACAATTTCTATATCTCACATCGTAAATCCCTTCCCTTTCATCTTATTGTTAGTTCGAATGAATCTATTCGTTTTGACACCAGATTAGAAACGAATTAACGATGTAGCGATACGGAAAACCCTTTCAATGCCTCGTTATTATAGTTTCCTATAAATGTCCGCTTTTCATATTCTATGCGCACTTAGCTGTTTATGTATGAATCAGGTGACATTGAAAATTCCGAGTGACGTCAGTTAAGGGTCCAGTCCATACGCTAGCCTCAGTATATACATACATTAGCATTTAAACAGTGGTTTAAAATTTCCACGGATTCACGTTCACGTCTATCTCCTGAGTTACGAGCGACAAAGATCATTCGACGGTATATGAACGTCTGCGCAGAAAACGCTGCATCGAAATACGTACGTATTTACATGTACGTATGTGTATACACGCGCACGCTCAAATCTAATACTCACACCTATCTGTACGTAACTATTGCTAACTACATGGAACAGATATACATACGCGAATCCTAACTGCGATGCGACCAAAGGCAATCGAATCACGTGCATAGATATACGTAAACTCGACTGCGACGTACCTACCCACGTACACACAGTCACACGTGTAGATCGCGGTGCGTAGTAGACACGTGAAATCTGAATTCTGCAAATCGTAGATGAGATACATCGCGCGTGAGCCACCCCTTCGCCTTGTGGATATATCTGGGCTAGTTGCGCACCGGGAGATTGCATTAGGTAGATTTTCGTGTCGTGTATCTATAGTCATGTTTGCCTCGTTTAGGAAACTCCGAGTTTTAACCAAAATTGGTATTACATAGTCTAGACGTAAGGGTTTTACTTTGAAGCTTTGAAAAATGGAGGAAAAAAATATGGGATATAGTATTTAACCGAGGGCCAGATATTCTCGTAAACATTTCTCTACGGGCCGTGTACGGTGGCCACACCGCACCGTAACCGTGAGTGGAATCATCGAGGCGGGAGATTGCGACGGGGGGCGACGTCGCGCCTTTATACTGAGAGGAGAGCTGAGCCGGTGACGCACGCGTCGCGACGCTACGGACGTAGGCCGCCCCGATATCGCAGTGTACGTTATAAGTCTCCCTTTTTTTCTTTCACTCCGTTTCTTTCTATCTCTTTTCGCAATCTAATTCAGACTTTAAATTAAACTCATGTACCGATTCGCGTGATTAACTGTTAATTAAGATTTTACGCCTTATTTGCCTACTTCACACACGAGATTTAAATCCAAGTAACGGTTTATGTTATGCAGAAATTACTGCGTGCGTATTACTCGATCGAAGACCCGCTGCAAATCCTTTTATCGCCTTTCGGAAAAATGAAGAAAATAAAGAAATCGATAAAAAAATAAAAGGAAAAAGAAATCCTATTCCTTCACCGGATTCGATATGTACATATACCCATCCCCGCGAATAAATTCTTCGCCTGTGCCATTATACATGTATGTATATAGTATAGATCTACTCTTCGACCACAAACACCTGTTTGAGCGTGTGGTTAAGCCCCCAATCTGTTGGTACAACAACGCACACCGCGCCGGGTTTTCCGACTTGTTATAACATCGTATCTACATCAGTGTGCAGTCATTGAAACGATAGTCTTAATTTACTATGCTCTCATACGCCCCATTTTACACCCTTTGTATATCGTGGACAGGGGGAAATTATCGGCGAGTATATAAGTACAAGTCAAGCAACATTTTCGGCAACAAATGAGGGCTTTGATTACAGAAATAATTTCTTTATTTAACCTTCGAAATAAAAATCAGAAACATTTGAGGAAGAAAAAAAGAATATATTATATTGTTTCTAATTTCTTTCTCGAGGTTGAATAAAGAAAATATTTCATTGATGAGGGCTCTCATCTATGTGATCGAAACATTATAAGTGACGATTGGAAATGTAAATAGATTCATTGATTCGATGGAGGGGATGAAATATTGTTTTTGTAGATAAAAACGTGTGGCGGGAGAAGAGAGAGAGAGAGCTAAAAAAAAAGAATTTCTTTTCCTTCTTATTCTTGTTTTTTTTTTATTAACGATGAAAAATTCTTTCAATGAGGTGATTTTAATTCACCCCTATACACGTAATAGCCGCGACGTAATATGTAAAAAGAAAAAAACGAAAAAAAAAAAAAACTGTCCGAAACATACGTCCCTGAATAATGCGCGCGCAACCTCGTCTCTGGATTATGTCTATGTGTGCGTGCCTTGGAACATTGGTATGAGCCTTAAACCCGTTAGTATTGGTATATACATGAAGCATACTTAGGAAAATGGAATAGTATCAGACAGAGGGAAGTGGGTAGTAGACTGTAGACTGCAGGATACATATACCTAGCATCATCCCCACTCTTTATGTATAAACCGTACCCGCTTCTACTACGCAGTGTTCGGGACAACACACTGACATACGGAATCGCTCCGGTCCGCCTCGATCGTGCGTTCCTCTAATAATTGATAGTAGTCGTCGGAGAGGTATCGGGAAATGGAGGAGACGTCGCGTCGAAACGTAGAACCAGCATCGTTTAGCGTACGAATAATAGTTTGAGGAACAACAACAAGAAAAAATTAAAATTAAAAAAAAAATAAAAACTAAACTAAAAACTAAAAATTAAGGATCATTAATTTTTCATTTCAATATATTTTGATTTTGATTTTTTTTTTTTTTTTCATTCTTTTTTTCAACACTGGCGAAATTTTTTTTTTAAATTTCATTCCCCCCACCACGCTGAGCTCTTCCCTCCTTATATCATTGACGTCATTCATACGCGTGACGTTCGGTAGAGAGCATGTCGTTCTCGGCGGCTCGTTGTTGCGAATTACGGAAGAGGATACGGCTGCAAGATTGAAATTGAACCGCGAAATTCTGACGGTTTTTCTTTTTTCTTTTTTTTCTTTCGTTTTCGGTTTTTTTTTTTCTTCCACCTTCATTGTTGACTTAGATTCGAACAGTTGAAGTTCGATTATTGAGGAAAAAACAGTAAAGAAGGAAACACACGCATTAAATAATCGTCGTTTCACGCGATTGAGTGTTTAATGAAAAAAAAAAGGGTGAACCACAGTGAGATAAACTGAATTATAAACTGGTGTTATTTTTCCTTTTTCCTTTTAATATTCTTTATAAATAATTTGTGGTGGTTATTTTTGTGAATGTTCACTTAACAAGATATTATGTGCGGTTGAAGCTTTATCAAGCGCATTATATATACTGTAATTATTACGTTTATTAATATATAGACGGCGAAGCTTTGTGTAAATATCGTTGATTTGACACTCTTTTACTTTTTTTATAAATCGATGAATTATTATTGACGGAAATTCAGAAAAATTATTTGAGAGTCTTTGTTTTTAGTTTTTCTTTTTCCTCGTTTTATTATTATTATTCGTTGATTTTTCATTTTTTGAAAATAATCGATGTCACCATTTCTTAGTGCGTAACAAACTGTGCAGAAATCGGTGTTACAGGTATACATATATGTATATTTCGATAATTTATTGACCAATAATAATGATAATATATTGTGACAAGGAAATAAGCAATTAAATTTCGTGGCCTACGTCAAATTACTGTACCTGAAAAGTGAAGTTTAATTAAATAGATCTATATAATAATTATGTATCGATTTATCACGTGAGAAAATAATAAGACCAATTTGAAAGTTCGTCAAAAATAAATAAAGCCAAAAGAAGAGGAAGGATAAAGAAAGAAAGGAAGAAACAAAAGAAATAAAGAACTATTTACTCAACGTTACGCAAAACGATTATTACATAGACGAAGAAATTGACGAGTGGGCTCTCGATTAAGAAAACAAAACAATACGATAATAATATATCGCCAGTTTTCCTCCTCGTATACGTGTTATAATAAATCACCACCAGAGACACGATCGTATATAGGTATACGTACATACACACGCGCACGCACACATATCAAAGATTGGGAAACACGATCGGTCAATTATTGTTAGACAAACGATTGTTAAATGACCAAATTGAACGATATGCTATTGTGAAGTGAGTAAAGTGAAGAAAAATAAGAAAATAAAAAATCTATACGAACTATTATTACGACCGTTAAGAAAAAAACATAATAAATAATTATTGTTAATTACTGTATTATAATATAACAATAATAATAATAATAATAATAATAATATATACATAGAAAATATATATTTTTTGAACAACTTCCTATATATAATATACCAATATAGAAAAGAATAAAATCAAACGACTGCAAGTGTACAAAATTAATAAGTGTATATGGTAATAATATACAGAGATAAACTTTGATTAAAATTCGTGAATATATTGGATATAAACAATAATAATAATACTAATAATAAATTAAAAATTATATATTACCAACAAAGATAATATATATGTTTAATGTATTTTTGGATTGCCTGTTAAAATACAAAATCGAGATGCTGTTAGCCGGTGAGTACCCCTGTACTGTACGTCACGACGTACGTACTCTTGATAATAGTATATCCTGAATCTGAAAATTCGTCATTTATCACGTGGATATCATCATCCACAATGATATATTTACTCCCTTCGTTCGTTCGTATAACATATTTGCGTATAGATTGCGGGATTTAATTATATAATGCGTAATAAAAATATGATCATATCGTTAGTTAATATCTACATACCTAGGTATGTATGTATACGAATAGCTATTTCTCAATTTAACCATGATTTTGTGAATTTGAGTTACTAATTATATGCTGCATGTATATATATGCGTCCATGCGTCTACATACTCTTATCTTCAGAAATCTCGCAGACATATAAACGGCTAGTGCAGTTCTTGTTATGAACTTCCGGTACGAAGAGCTTGCCTCTCGCGATCTAGAAAATGTGAATTCTGCGGTGGGGGACTGCAGAGACTATAAGAAGGAAGTGGTAACTGGGCAGGGGAAGGGAAGGGGAGAGAAAAAAAAAAAAAAGAAAAAAACGTAGAAGAAAAAGTAAAAGAAAAACATCTCGTGTTTTCCTAGCGAAATAACAGTAAGCTAAGAGTGTCTAGGAGTCTGGAAATACCAGTCGATATTTTGTGGTACTTCTGGCTATACCTATAGAGGAGGGGAGAAAAGGGAAACTGGTAGAGGGAAAAAGGGATGTGATGGAGAGAGTAGATGTGTATATCCTTGTCTGTGCCTACCTACAAGCTCACTTATACAACTAAGGGGTCGAAACGTTCGTTCGTTCGCTTGCTCGCTCGCTCGCTCGGTCGCTTCGCTGCTACGGCTGGGCATGCCAAAACTGTTCAACTTTCCGCGGCTTTCCTCCAGCCTGTTAAAATATCTAACTTAGATAAAGCACGTAGTATCGCGTCGGGTGCGTCACTGTGTTGGTAACTCGCGTTATTACTGTACAAGTATACACCTAGCTATACTATATACGTATACGTTTGAGCGATTTTCATTTTACATGTATACATAGGGGCTACCGAAACAGCGTGGACACCGCTGCTCAAAATTGATAGAAATTTTTTTTTTTTTTTTTATTCCAAGGAAAGAGATTTTTAAGGAAAACAGGAAAAAAAACACACACACAAATTTTTATCATTTTTTAACGAAACTTTTAACCCAGCTCTTCGAGAAACAATCGAATTTTTGGTCACAAGTATATCCACGTAATATATAGTATATTTCTATAGTTGTTACGATATACCTATACCTGTATTTACTCATTTATAATACACTAATTGACTAATCTGTCTAATATTGTGATAAGTTTGATATGAAAATAGAACTTAATGGTATAGGTATATACTTCTATAATCATAACTATATTGGTTGTTAAGTTGTAGTTATGATAATGTCGAGTGGATGGGTGGGTACATAGGTACCTATACTTACTTTATAGGTATATATATATATGTAGACCAGAGATTTGGTGTATTAATATAGGTGTATAATAGATCAATTGAAACGAATAATTAGCAATTTATATATCATATATACCTAATGTGAGAAATGAATATACGGAGCGAATGATTCCATTACTGCGACGCTCCGGAATTTTTCTCTATAAATTCAGACATATACGGGCAATAGAAAATTCTGCAGTTCAACATATATCGGTTTATAAAACCGGATGATTCAACCTCAAATTTCCGCTACATAACAATTTTTGGAAAAACTTTACACACGTAGTGCAGTATGTACTTATATAATACTTACCTGCGATTGGTTTATATATACGTATATGCGCATTTCACCAGATATAGACAAATATCTGCATATATATTACGCGATAAACTTGACCTTGGGGTATATTTCCCTTCCTTTTAATTTCTCTCTCCCTCTCTCTCTATAATTTTCTCATATTTTCGCGTATACTGGATTGAGCGATTTTTAATCGTTTCGTCTATCGATGCGCGTATATACTATAGTAGATACACAGAATCGATCGAACCGTTGATTAAATTTGAACAGACCATTATTTTCGAATATTATACCTTATATGTCTACATATATCGCCCGCACTTTCACTCACCGCGGCAGGTTGAGAACCACTACCTGCGTATTGCGTCGCACTTGTTGAAGCTCTTAACGATTTACGGACTTGGAAGGGGGAAAAAAAAAAAGAAAAAAAGAAAAAAAATTTCACAAATTTATACGTACCTATACGTATACCTTTTTTAAAATGACTATACTTCAGATTAAATATAAAAGCTTATATATGAGTTATGTTTTCCCGGTCGCGGTATTGTGCTCCATATTATTAACATAACCGAATAATTGAGTATATAAATGAAAGAGAGTCGGTGAGAAAAAAGAAAATATTCTGAAAAAAAAATGACGGAATTTTTTCTAAAAAACCCGAAATTCTTAGAGAATTTGGAAATGTGTAGACGCTGGACATTCAATCGGAGCAAAAGCCATTTTCAAATTGACTGTGAGATTTGATGTGTAATTATATAGGCGCATGTATATACCTATAGCGTAGCACGAGGAGCTTAACTAGAAATACGTTTTGCATCATCTCATCTCACCCCGACTTGGTCATGGCTTGGATTGCCCTGCAGAGAGGCAGGCTGTACGTAGGTACCTGTAGATACCGTAACATTAAAATGCAGATTAAGCAGAACCCGACATAAAAGGAATAGCGCTCAAAAAAGCGTTGAAAAATACAAGAAGAAGAAGAAGAAGAAGTTTAGACTCAATGAAAATCTCGACGTACAAACATCGCCGTCTTAGGTTCGTTTCGCGTATACCTATACCTTACCTAGTGTTCAGGGCATTCCTGACCCCAGAATAACGGCTTTACGACGTTTTCGAGCCTTCGAAAGGAGACCCGACACTCCACGCTCTGGTTATTCTATTATTATACTTATACTGCAGCGATGAGTACCTATTCACTATAATATGATAGGTACACACGCATTACACCGTAGAATACCTCTTCGATTTTTTTTTTCATTCACCGCAGCATGGCTCTATAAATTTTTCGGATTAAAAATCGTAAAACTCTTGCGGAAAGATTTTTCATTAATATTTTTCCGAGTGGAATTAAGATTGGCAAGATCTTAAGAGTCAAAAGAAATGAATTTTTCTTTTTTTTTTTTTTTTAGAGAAACAGCTGCGAACAGCGAAAGATGTGAAACAGTTTTTTGAGCTCTGGACTATAGGTACCCGTGTGCAAGCAGATGTATGTAATACGCGTTAGTGCAACGTGTACATATGTATAACCTGGTATATATACGCGGATGGTTAATTATTACGTGGACGTAGGTCATTTGACTCGTGTCAAATTAGAATAAACTTTTCCTCAAGTTAAATGCCAGTTTAACCAGCTAGATGGTATTAAGTAATTTAAATTGATATGCATCGCGCTTAATAACAAGACGCTAGTAATTAATTTAATTAAGTAACCAATCCGGTTTCTGTTTTATATATATATACCTACCTCTAATGAAATCCACCAGTCGCGCGCCTCTTTTACTTCATTTATTCTCAGTCGTTATACTTCTTGCGATTATCCATCTCCGAACAGTTTTTTTTTTTCTTTTTTTTCTTTTAACAACAAAAAAACAAGCATACAAATAAATTAAAAGACCGACGTACTTATATTGCACGATATCGTGTACTGAACTAAGCGTTTCATTCGCCAGGGAACCTGGGTATACCTGATTAATATTTCTTCTTCAACCTTTGAAGACACCGGAAAATCACTCTCTCATCTTTATCTTCTTTGTTTCTTTTCTTTTTTTTATTATGAAAGACGGTTCAGGTCACTCGAATCAGATCAAGATTTTCTGCATAATACGGTAAATATACCATTTGTGATCTGCAATCGATAATACCTATATAATATATAATATACCGTTAAAATCTATATTCGTGGATATGAGCCGCGATGCGCCGGGAGAACTGGATCTGAAAATATGAAAAGTTCGTTCGAAGTCTTTAGAGCTAGTGAAACGAAGGTTAATCAGAATTTCATTCCATTATTTTAAGCCTTTTATACCCTGTGATTATGATTTTATGATACTTTCGTGTCGCACCTGATGATAGTGTAGTCCTAGTCGTGCTCTTCGTGCTCGATGAATTCTTGGGCCGTGAGAATTTTACCTATAATATATAATAGTTTCGCGTCAAAGTTGAAGAAGATAATGAAAAATAAAATATAAACTGAAAATGAAAGAAAAAAAACATCTAACCAACGGTACAATCTTATGCGGATTTTATATATTATATATAAAAGAAGATATGTACATATTATTATACATACAGTATAATATAATCGTCTTGAAATCAGTGAAGCGTATACCTACACGAATTTGGCGACTTGCTATGTATTGCACATTGGGTACGTGTATCACTTACGGTAAATGGCAAGTATAATATATGTTGATATATTATGCATATGTGTACAGCCGTCTTTATACGTGAATATCATACAGTGACCTCCTATCTATCTCTCAATCTCTATTTTTTCATCCTAAAATATTTCCGTAAAACGTAAAGCCAAGTGAAAATATAAAGGTTACGATGCGACAGATATCTAGATACTATAAAGACAATATGACATGGGTTTATGGGTAGGTACGCGTGTATGTGCTCGCATATCTGTTATCCACCTGCTCTTATGCATAGACACACGTATACCTACATGAATATATTTCAGGTTCAGGTTTCTCTCTTATCCAAAAATCTAAAATAGCTTCGTGCAATTAGTTAATTGCTTTTCAGCAATTTTCACACAACGGATCTTCTGATTACATAAAAAAAAAAAGAGAAAAAAAAAATTGGAGTTTTAATAAACTAAATGGTTTGAAAAAATTCTTAGAAGATATAATTGTTTCCCGTATATATATAATTATGTAATATCCACGGTTTATATCATATTGTAAATTTCTTTTTTTTTTTTTGTTGTTTTTTTTTCATACTATAACTTTACGTTATACGTAAATATATATTTCACTTGAATAAACTTATTCACGTATATAAGTAGGTATATGTAGTACATACATACGTAAAATCACATATGGGGGAATTTAATTTGTTAAAACGAAGTTAATCGCGTGTAATTTTCTTTGTTTTTTTTTTCGTTGAATGTTGAATCGCATGACGGTTCTGCATGTATACATATATACATACCTGCTCTGGTGTTACGACTAATACAACTATTTTCTAAGTGAAATAATCGCGGTTTATACTGCAAATTCAACGATCTATAATTATAACCATTTCTCCGAAAACTGTAGAAACAGTATTTCGCATTCATAAATTTACTTGCGCTTTGCCATCGGATTGAAAAATCATGCGATTTATCTGAAAATCCGAAATCGTCTTAAACGAATTCGGAACTGATTTTCTATCACCTCAATAGTTTTATATTTCTATTTGAAACAATTTTTCTCTTCGTTCGTCAAAATCAATACACGATTCCACGAGGGAATATTCGTTCTGATAAATCGCACGATCTTTCAATTCTATGGAAAAGTGCGAGTACACGGTATCGCTTTGAAAAAAAAAACTTGATTTCAAAGCACGTGTACTGTTTTCTAACTAGTTACACTCTGCATTCATATATCATTCAACTGGTACCTATATTCTAGCTAAATAGTAACCGTTTCCTCAGGTGGGATGGATATAGGGATATGATGAACATATGTGCGTGTGGTATTTTTGGATGACTGGTAGTTGAAACTCGACAGCTGTCACATATCATTGGAAATTATAACACGGGGGTGTTTTTGGAACTTTAATATCCTCGACATTTATGTGGATAGGTACTATATAAGTTTTGTGATAAATATCTGGATTTATATCCGTAAGAATTGTTGCTGCTGGACATTGAAAGATTTTTCATTGTTCATATTTCGCTTATACCTATCGCAAATTTTAATCCAGAATTTGGACATGGGTTTGAGGTTTGGAAACTGAACCTGTGGCTTTGATGGTTTGGTTTGAAACTTCGAACAGCTGTCCAGGCTCCCCGAACCAAAGCCTGTGTAGTACTGATCGCTGCATTGTGGCTAGTAAACATAGTAGACCGTAGAATACACAGCATTAATCAAAATGGAACCGGATATGAGGTGATAATGCAATTCTAGAAAGTACATGGCCGGCCATGGCGAGCAGTTCATTCGATTAATTATCTCCGCTTCTGATACACGATATTTAGTTCCTTAATGTCTCGAGAAATTGGGGCAATACTTTCGTCGAATAACTTATTGGATAGAGTCGAACGATTTTTTCATGTAATTTCATACACAGAGTCAATTTCCAGACACAATATACAATTCGAGGGAAAATCGCGCTCGACGCGTTTCGCAAACAGGAGAGAAAAACGTGATTTTAAAGAATATCAATATCTCGTCAACCGTTCGCGCGATTTGGACGGAATTTGTTTGCTCGGTACTCATTGAGGCACCGAACATTTTACCCAGATATAACACAATTTCGGAAACGCGTGTGGGAAGGGTGATGGCTTGAAATTTTATTGCGGTATAGCTCGACAGTGCGAAATTCATTGGTCCTTGATTATAATTATTCCAAAATGTGGACTATCTCGGATAATTATCAACGCTCTAAAATCTGTACGAATATTGGACTCAGTCGTAGATTGCGAAATTCGATCATTCGACACGTGGCTCAGAATTTATTATCCATCCTCAGACCTGGGTGCTAACTTTATCGATGCATACCCGGCTTCGCCCCCCCCGCCCACGTCATCGACCGCGTCACCTTCGCACTGTTTACCTGTAGCAGTCTAACCTTTTGACGTCCGCGTAACCACCCACGTACAGAACCACCTAACCCACGCGTTTCCCTTATCCATATCATTTCAGCTGCAGTTCTCACTTCGGAGTATATACACCTAGGGGTTGGAAATTTCCGCTCATATATATCTACAATCTTATACACGTAAGGGAAAATTGCTTACGATGCGAATCTATACTCTTTTAATGAACACACGGATATAGCTGTACAGGTGTCTGTCTAGATTTACGAGTGTCTCTAATGAGCTGATTGATCTCATGGGGAAAATATGCTCAAGGTTAATCTTCGAGGAAAATATATAAAGTTTTACGTCTGGGGGTCCCTCTCCATGCGCGATGCTCTACATATTTAATTAGCCAGGCCTACGATCGATCGATGAAACAAACTCGTGTATGTATATATGTAGAGATAATGTATGTATGTACTTGCATTGGTGTTTGGAAATGTTTGTTGGATAGCTGCACGTGATCGGTAATCATGTACTGTACATGACTCGACTGACTGACTTCCCGATTTTCTATGAAAACGCGCGTCTCGTCGGTTTTTATGGTGAGAAAAATACGTTGATTCAAAATTCGTCGACTTATCTGTATAGGGAAAAATTGGCAAGATTTTCCACGCGAAATTTTCTTTATCTGTTGTAATGTCAGAGAAGAATTGAGATATATTTTTGTTCTTAACTCATTCTTATCAACAAAGAAAAATCCTGATCTTCCCCGACGTGTTATCGATTATTTAAAAATCGTTTAGAATGGATTGAAAATACGTAGTTTTTCTCACGAAATATGAATCTATAGAACCTCTTATCTATTGGTCAGAATTTGCGAACTTTCCGTACTTAAATGATGAATTCATGAATTCCATGAAATTTATCTCTCTGTCAAATCGCGTTTTACGATTTGTGCAAGCTTCTGCACAAGGCAGACCTAACTCTCATATTATACCCTCGTGGATGAATAACGGTCGTTGAACAACGGCTATTAGACGCGTAATAAATCGCCGTTCGGAAACGTCTTTCTATAAAGTCCTAAAGTCTTCGGATTTGAACGGTGCATGCACACACCCGGTCTGAAAAAGATCCTTTGAAATCATTATTCAGGATCGAATCTCGATGCTCGTGCCCGAGGGAAAAAAATAACCCAGATGTGGGTATACCTTATACATATACCTACGTAGGTATATACCCTAAAAACTTTAGGCATGAAGATGCCTCGAGAAACCCCTATGTCTACAACCCTAGACACCCGGCGTCACTTGGATCCGATGTTACTTTCCTCCCCACGTATTTCCCCTCTTGCCTATTTAGGAAACTCCTCACCTAACATCCTGCTGCATAAGTAAAAGAGAGATGTCTCCTTTCTTTCTCTCTCTCTCTCTCTCTATATATCTCTCTTTCTCTGTATCTCCGGATATTTTATTCCCTCGGGAAAGCATTCCTAATTTTCAAGGGTGTTAATTCTTTCCGTCCGGGACTCCGCCACGACAAATGTCTCGGACAGATGTCTCACCTATTGTTAACGTCTGCAGTTTTTCATGCCTCCAGCACGAACGCGTCATCTCTGTTTCATCAGTTTTTCTCCGAGTCGTAGTCGGAATTTGTAAAAAATAAAAGGATAGAAAAAAGAAGAGAGAAAATAGTTTTAATTTAATTTAGGATAGAAATTGGAAAGGAAAAATTGTTTGAAAAATTTCTCATTTTCACAGTTCGAAATCCTTTGAAATTATGAAGTGAAACCTTTTCCTCGTTCGGGAAGCTGTTATACGGGGTTTTTGTAACGGTGATGTAAATGGGAAGCCCGGTGCAGGGATGACGCGTCGCGGCAAATTGATCCTAAGAATTTCGTGACCAGGGTCAACGAGGGTGATAAATAAAGAAATAAAGGAATAAAGAAAGAAAAAGAGAAGCCAGTCCCGCGCGAAGCGGAAGAACCGTCGATCTAGTATAGTATGTATATACGCGCGGTTAACCTTGAAGCCAAGGATCGGATCACGAATCCTCAATGATCCACCCTCGGGCTCGACGAAGGAAAAACGCAAGGCTTCTTTTTGGCTTACTGGCACGAGCTGCTGTTGCTGCAGGTAACACGCGACACCCTCAGCTTGTTTTCTGAACAAAGACCATACTGTCGAGGAAAAAGAAAAAGAAATCGTTGCCATACGAACGAGAAGGGATAATCAAAAGTAAGAGAAGAAGGATGAAGAAATAAGGAAAGAAGTAGATGGAAGAAAAAAAATGATGAAAAAAACATAAAAAAAAAAAAGAAGAAGAAGAAGAGAAAGAAAAGAAAAATAAAAATAAAGGGAAAAGAGATCGGTTATTTCGCAGCTGTGTGGTAGCAGCAGGCAGATGCTTCGTGAACCGTCTTTATAGGGCACCGGGCCTACAGCCGAATGCGCCAGGGTTTGAGCCATTCCCAGGCACATGTAGGTAGAAGTATATAGGTACCGCTGTTCCACGCACCACTTTATTCCTCCCGTTTCTCAATGCACCGCCTCTGCCCTGTGCAGTATATGCAGCAGTAGCAATAACAGCAGCGTCCCTTTTTTGAAAACTTTAACCGGAGACAGGGTTGAAAGTAGAGTCCCGAAGGGTAGTTCGCGACGTCCGGGAATGAAGAGGAAAGTATGAGTTAGACGTGAGATATAGATGTACACACGTTGCAAGTGTGCAGCAGGAGCATCCTTTTTTTTCTTCTTTCTTTCTACTTTCCTCTACACTCTACGTCGTGTATTATACAGCGAGAAGGATACGGCGCAGAATTTAAGAACCGTGTAGGTATATCAGACGCGTCATGGGAAGTCCTAGGAATGATTCTCCCTCAGTTTAACCCTCAATGAAATCATCCTCGTATTATTTTTCTCTCTTTTGCTTCTCGAGGCTACGAAACCCCTCCGTAATTTTACCACGCAGTTGTCGATTACGTCACCATATACGCTGCAGGATATCACGCTCTCAGACTACATAAACTCCGCGTTTCTTCTCGTCTATCTACGTCACACCGCGTATATTTCGCGCAGTCTTCTCCGTTTTTTTTAACTCTTTTTACTTCAACCGATTATGTTCATCAGAGATTCGAAAATAGTAGGTAATTTGAAAATTATAAAACGACAATGAAAAAAGGTAACATACTTACCTAATTCGAAAGTTTACTGGATCGTAGCTAATTATTCGAGCGGGGTAAAAAAAAAAAAAAGAAGGGACTATACTTTTGTTCGCCACAACGTAGTATAGTATGCATCGGTCGCAACTCGCAAGGTGTGCGAAGTATATTAGAGTGAACGAGAGAGAGAGGTGAAGAGGTATCCGGGTTTTACCACTGCCATTAGGGGGCACGTAGCCCTGTAGGTAAGTATATAATATACAAGAACCTACGAATTAAAGGTAGCCTGTGAAGCCAGATGGGACAGATGTTCGAGGCGATAAGCAAAACAAGGCCCTAAAGGACGGGAATAGGTTGTGAAAAGGCAAGAGAAACAAGGAAGCGCGGGAGTATTAATGGTATAAGGTATAAGGGCAGTTAGCCCTAAAGCTTCGTCGGTCTCGAGACGTGCGACTTCCGCCCTGGAAATTCTACGAGGGATTTTAAACCACGGCTACGAATTGTACAAGCTGTTGTAAAACGACCTACGTTTAAACTTGCTACGTATTTTTCCACCGTTCTCCTTGCGTATACCGCAGCATCCTAGGTGGTACTACCCTGTACCCCGAAGAGTAAAGAGAGACCTATATATGTTTAAGGGAGTGAGGTCGCACTTTTGACAAAGAGAAAGAGAGACGAGAAACAACTACGAACGAGAGAATACGGGAATACCGGGGGGAGGTTAAGCTTCTGACAATTACGAGACTGTCAAGTATAACATAAGCCGGTAAAAGGAAAGCGGGACCAAGACCTTTCTTGGTCGTTAATGTTTTCCCGAAAAGAAACTGTTCATACTTTCCGGGATTTTATCACAGATTTTATACTGTTTAATTAACGATATCGCCCAGGTTAAGGGAGGAGATATTTCAGCCGGGAGAAATATGAATTAAAAAGTAAAGAATAATCCTCTCGCTAGTTGATGATGACTCGTTCATTTCAACAGTGATATCGTTTACTATTTTTCGTTCTTTCTCTCCGCCTGTCTCTCTCTTTTTCTCTCTCTTTCCGAAACTCTCTAATTTCCGATGTCCCGAATTCTTATTTTCGGCTTAGTGCCAGCGGGCACGATGCAGCACAAAAGAGATCGTGAAACAAGGACCGGAATATATAGGTACAGAAACGTAGTAAATGAGACGCGATTGGAAAGATCCGGGAAGTTTGCCGCGAGGAAGTGAGACGACGTAAAAAAAAAAAAAACGGAAAAGGAAAAGGAAAATGAAAATGAAAATGAAGGAGAAGAATACCGCATGACGAACCTATATAGATATATACGTACCTATACCTACTTTACATGACATCGCGTACATATACATATATATACTATACCGCATATATGTATAGGCGGAAAAATTGCGGACGAGCCAAAACGAACAAACTAGCGTATAGGGTAGGGGGTAGATAGACAGAGAAACAGATTGGTTGACTAACGCGAGCTAAAGTGAGAGAAGAATAGTTACTACATACGGAAATGGCGCGGCATGGTTGCCTGATTAGTTTCCAACCAGGTTACTGGCTATTCTATTGATCGCTATTCGCAGTTGGGTATGCGAGTTGAACCAGCTGTACAAAGCACATTGTACAAAGTGCCCCCCTTCCCCCCCGCCGACACAATAATTCCATCCTTACTCTCTAGATATCTTTCTCTTTCTCTTTCTATTTCTCGGCTATACCAAAGCTGGTTGGCGAGCTTCTGACGTAGATTGTATGTCACTCCGTACCCTACAGAACTGCGTAGCTCAGGTTTAAGAAACACGTGGGATTCACTTGCACGAGAATATCGCAGAATCATTTTTGACAACTCGTTGGGTACCCCGCTGTTACTTACTCGCAGGATACGATTAGATAAAAAGGGAATTCAAAATTACGCAGATTGGTGCGGTTATTCCCCCGATTATGAGATATCGTCGCCGAGACTGCACGTGCTTATGACTCGAGGTATATTTAGGCATGATCATTACTCACGTATAGTGACATTTTTTCATGATTAGTAAGCCGCCTTTCTTTTTTCTTTCATTTTTTTTTTTTTTTTTTTTTTTATTATTCTCTCTTTTTTCACTTCGAATTTCGGGAGATATAATACATCCAAAATTCATTAGCCTTTATTTTCTCTCCTGGCATTCGAAAACCGGATGAAAAGCCGACAACCTTTCACAATCAACGGGGTATTTTGATGTCTTCTCATTTCTGGTTCGATAAGCCAGTTTTCACTCTGTAATTTCTATCCTTGGTATACCCTATACGTATACCTACGTAACAAAATGTCTACAAGACGAGTAAAAATTGTACATCAATTATTTCTAGCACGTACAAATTACTTCGAAGATAAATCGACATAAAGTGTATCTCAAGGCGGTCATAAAACTTGAAAATTTCGGGTGGAGTGATTTTTTTTTTACCTGAAATTCCCAGCTCGTCCATCAATATTTTTCATAATTGACTGAAATTGTAAAATAATTTGTACAATAGGAATGAAGCTTCTGAATTTAAAAAAAAGCTACGCAAAATTCTTCAAACTCCATCACAAGTCAGCCAGAAAATTTTGAATTAAAAACACTCAATATCTGTGATGCAAGGAGCATTTTGATAACATTTCTAATATTCAGGTTTCAAAAAGCACCCTGTGCTCCAAATTTTGAGTTATTTATATATTTGGTTCGAACAGTTCTAGCTCATTTGCGGAAATATTTTTTTCAAATCATCTCATGTTTTTTGATAGTGCTAATTATACTACAGTATTTGCGAAGTTCTCTGTGTAGGCCACCTTCCATCCGCATGTGGTTTACCATTCATAGATCGGTAAAAGGAAAAAAGTTGCGTTCTGATTCTACGAAACCAGGAAAAACCCCATGAATGAAATCCAAAATCTAATTCTTAACCAAGACTCTGCGGTTTTTCCTTGTTTTCGTCATTGTGGATAAGAATGTCTCAATCCTCTCGAGATAACGATACCTACGTCGTGGCTATAGGCATATGGAAAAAAATAAACTGTTCATATTTCCTCTCATATGCAACGGAGAAATCTAAGTAGAATAAATTTCGCGTATTCTAGCTCATTCTTCGGGCAAACTTTGTTCTTAGAACAGAAAAGCAGCGCGTGTCTACCATTGATAGAAAAAATAATTAGAGAAGAAGAAAAAGAGAAGATAAATTAGCTGTAACAATGAAATGACGCAAAAATCTGCATCCTTGACTAAAGGCGAAAATAAAATTTCAACTTACGATTAGATTTTGCAGAAATTAGTTTCGTCGCACTCTAGAGAGGAAGTATATGTACATACCTATCCTACGTTTAACGGTCGCCACGAACGAACATAATATAACATATAGTAGGTAAAACGACTTTGCTGATAATTAACGGCGGCCATTTTGCTTGACAAACTTTTGTATTATAGTTTACTTCCACCACTTCTATTACTTCGAACTCGGCTTTCGTCAGTCGTGACGTAATTCTCCAGGTTGCGTAGGAAGATCCTACAGCACATGCACATATACCTACGTATATGTATGTCCTACTCGTATACATCGCGTTATTCATAAACTAGATAACCCGCACATACATATACATATACATCTATATATATGTATTCATATACAAGAATATGTGTGAGTGCGGCTGACGGACGTTGGTTTATTATCATGACGTCAGATGTTCAACCCTTGGCTGGATAAGTAACTATATAATGAAAATATAGATACATATATATACCCGCGTTTGTCAAGATTGTGAAATGAATAAATGCCATAATTGATAACCGCGACATACGCGAATGATCGAGATATTTTTCATTACGAATTAATCAGAGACTACTTTTCTCTTATCTCATACGTAATCGCTACGAGTGATCTGCGTAGGCGAGTCATTCGGTAGAAACTCGCCTCTCTCCCACGATCGATAAATATCTTCGTATTAATGAATATTATTAAGTAATATAAACCAAATAATGTCCAATCTACAGATCGCGAGATTATTAGGTCCAGTTCGAAGATGCATAGCTAAGTTGTCATATAGAAGAGATCAGGGCAAAGGAGACAGGTCGGTTAAAAATTGTTAAAAAATTCTTTTTTTTTTTTGTTTAGCAAAAAAAAAAAAAGGATTTTTTATTAGAAAGAAACAAAATGTTTCTCCATTTTCAACCGAACTGATTACTTTGCCTCTTCTGCGCCTGTAAGAGGGAAAACATTGTATCCAGTATTTTCTCGATGCCATGCAGCCTGCAGCCAGCGTAGTCCAGTTATTTCGATCCATACTCACCGGGATGTTCTTGAAATCTAATTACTTTAAATTCCCACGCGATATAGACGCGGTCTACGCCGCGACCTTCGCATTGCTCGACAATAATTTGATACTTGGTAATTATTGAATTATAATAGGACGATGTATCGTCGATGTTATGCTGCCTGAGAGTGTATAGGTATGGGGGGAAAAAAAGGAGTTTCTGATAAAGTAGCTGCTGCACTGCTGCAGCCATTGAAATATACATTTTATACATTTCTTTTCAAATCTTTTTCCTCGTTCATTCTATCGGCGTAATTTCACGCCGAGTATAACGCAGAGCTATTCAATAGTCGATGTATATTTACGAAGGAAACTCCAAAGTCCTGCACTTTATCGCTGCTGCAGTTTTACTGTCAAAGTTATTTCATATACCTATCTAAATCTACACCATGTATATGTACATATGTAAGAAGAAAAACCTATAGATTCTGACTTTTCACGGTGCATAATGGAACGATATGAAAATTCTCAAATCCAACTCATATGCGTATGTGTATACCTATAACGCGTCTGGTGCCTGTGAATATAGTTTCTACATCTTATATATACTTTCATAATTTTATCCAAAAGTCGATTTCACTTCGAGCTTTTCGCCTCTCTTTAGCCGCGGGGAAGCCATCTTGATTAAACCATCAAACGTAGACACGCGGTCACGCAGTAACCGTTCGCGATCACGTGTCGCGGTGACGTTGTCTTATATATATACTATATATATATATATGTCTGTGATGTTGTTACATTTCTTCGTCAATTTTTACCCGGATCCAAAGAAAAATTAAACCACTAATCTATCGTGGATGCAGATCATTATCATACGTTACAATATATAATATATAAGTATATCGAAGCGAAAAGAGAAGGAGGATCCAAGAGTGAGATTATGATTATTGCCCATTATTTTTCCGCACGTACGTTTTAACGCCAATATCATTAATTCAATCCTGCGGTTCTCCGCTGTCTGGATATACTTAGACGCGTTAAAATGATGAATGAAATGACGCGAGATACTATATAGATTTCGCGTAGTTCCCGCAAGTTTCGTAAAGAAAATTTCCGTTTATCATTCTATAATCTGTAGGTAAGATAAGATCAACGACTTCCACATAGTCGAGCATTCAAGTGTCACCTTACGTATCGAGTTTGCTAGCTGCAGATACGCGGAGCCCGTAGCTTTTGCGCCAGGGTCATACCGTCGCGGTGTCCTTCTTCTTGTCCTCGTTGTAGTACCTGCCTATATCCTCGATACGTATACGAGACACGCGAAAGAGAATTATAATCAAGAATAAACGGAGCAGGTAGGAACGAATCGAGACCTCGAAAACGATGCAGTTCAGCTACAGACTTGCTTGATGTGTATACCTAATATAAAAATAAAAAAAAAAGAAAATAAAGGAAAGGGGAAAAAATTGAAAAAAAAAAAGAAAAAAGGAACAAGAGTAATTCTTTCACTCGTGCGTCTCGCGACGACCCACACGGAGGCGTCTTTATACGTGGCAGACAGGCACCGCGATTTATTTGTACGTCCTTGGCGAGGTAGTAGCTGCGGTGGTCGTTGTTAGGTTCGGTAGTGGGAAGGCGGCCACGGCGAAACATCGGGCTGGACGAACCGACCAACCTCTATCCCGCCTCAACGGCAGCTGGCCAGTTAGTTCGCGAGGTGCCTCGCGCGAGTGCCGACGCGGATCGCGGTCGAAACTTTGGCACTATATACACATACATGTAAATAATACATATATATACTTACATAGTCAACAAGAAACACCGACACCTAGTATACTTACACTTACACAGCTTTATAGCTGTCACCGTATACCGCAAAGGGAAAAGGCCTCCGCGTGAAGAAACTCCTATTAAAACGTCGTTGTAGTTATAGTCTTAGGGTGAGCAGGGCGAGCTTTACGCTCAAGAGAAACACGGTATACTTACAAACATTATACTTGTATATATAGAGATTATATATCTAGTTATGTATATGTGTATATAAGGAACGGTCGGATTTAAGCTAGAGGAGCAAAGAGGTTGTCTGTCGTCACGTGAAGCGAGATCGTGTGAAAGAGGGTGTCGTGAGGAAAGAGTAAAGAAGGAAGAGGGAAACGCGTAGTCGTAAAATTAAACTTTTAAACATATTTGGTTAACGATCGCATACATATATGTATGTATAGAATCATTCGCAAAATTGTATGATAAATAATTGGTAGACCGAAAATTTACCGAACTATCAAGATTTCTACCCAATTCGGATACGCATGTGTATATATGGAGAACGATTTCTCTTGGACGATTTTTATAGCGCGAAATAACTCGCCGATAAGATCCGAACGATAGTTGAATTTAAAAACTGTTTTCATACATAGTTAGCGATCTCTTCATTAAACCTGTCCAAAAAATGCTATTAAAATACTTGTCACTTATACAGGAGAAGGAACGATTGATTTTATATGAAAAGTATAATTGCTGATGAAAAACTGTAGGAATCGTGTTCTCGAAAAATAGATTTTTTTTTTTCAAGAGGACGCTTGATGAAAATTGACCCCGGAAATTTTGGAAATCAACTCTTATCGTTACGTAGTTGAAGAATTTTTTAAACCTGTATTTAACTCTTCTGCGAGAAGCTATGACTTTGGAAAAAATCGATGTCTTTTTATTTTTAATGAGGAGCCAACTCCACAGACTTGTAGGATTTACAGAAATTTATAATTTCGTATACGCACGAATGATACTTTTGCTAGTTAGTCACATTATTCACGTGATGAATGGACTTACGGACGTATACGGACGGAGGGGAACCACTTATCGCCACGTGTCCTCTTCGACCCTCGCGACAGCTACGATTGCGGTAAAACCTTCGCGCCACAGGAACAAAAAATAAAAAAAGTCAATTAAAGTAAAAAAGAAGATCGAGTCGCTTTCACGGTCATTTGTAGAAGTGATTGAATTTCATTTTTACAACAATTTTTTTTTCTTTCTTCTTCATCGTTACAGAGTCAAATTGAATCACAATTATTCCGACTATCGTATTGTATTCAATTTGAAAAAAAAAAATGAAAAAAAGATACGAAACTTTGGGTAAAATTTGGATACTTTTGTACAAAGATGAACGTAATAACAAAATCTATTTCTAAATCTTACGTAATCGAAATACCGTAAATATTGTACAACTCTATGTACGCAATGGAAATCTTGCGGTTATAACACTCCGAGCCAATTTTCATCTTCCGTATAATATTTTTAACCAATTTAATCCCCGTCCGTATATATCTATACCTTATACATATTACCTATCCGTAAACACTACGAAATAGTTAACTAGTGTCTATACATACGTCGACCTGCACAACCGACGCATTGATAAATCTACTTGACACCCAGCCACCTGACAATACCCGAGAACTTGATCAGAAATAAAGGACCGATTGATTGACGATCTAACAATAGCTCTCGCCTTATCTATTCACGTAGGCGTATGCGGTCTCTATACTAGGGAGAAACGTTCGCGTTATACGTAATATGCGTACGGATATATAGATAAACAGATACGTGGGCGAAACTCAGAGAATTAATACGATATGATGTATCTATACGTGTATGCGTTCGGTTTAGTTTTATTCTGATTTTAGGCAATACAGGAGAATTGATTCGAAAATTGATCAATAATTTGACGAATGAAATTATATTATTGATATAATGAGAAATGATCGTTCTCGCGATTTCGAATTAACACTGTAATTGATCAACGATCATTACTCGTGTTATAGTTCTTAACGAGTCATGTGTATGCATGGATGTTAATGCGGTACCTACGTACGGCTAAAGTATATATGTAACCTGGGAACTTGTAATGGACTATAATTTATTCCAACGTGTCGAATTAATAGGGAATAAGAGACAGGGGAGAATCGTTAAATAGTTGTAAAACGAATCAGGTGTATATTGCGTGTTGTATATATGCACTGTCGTATGTCTCATTCCGTTGGTCTTTAGCACCGATAACGATCTATCGAAAACCGAAAAGAAATCCTTCGCATTTTTGCTCCTCTTTCTCTATCTTTCGTCTGGCTTAAGAAACTACGAACGATTATACGGTACGTGTAGCAACGGAGGGTATACAAGAATGAGGCACTCAAAAAGGGGATATAAACTTGACCGGAAACAAATTAGAGTTAAAGATACAGCTTACTGCTAATTAACGAGCACCGCGAGCAGAGCCTTTGTGCGTGTAGCGGTAATTTCCATTTTAAATGACGATCATACTCGGAGATTCGAGCACCAAGTACACATTGCGCTCTTTTGTCAGATCGACGGATTAAACGAAAAATCAGGATATGAAAATGAATGAAATTACTCGTCTTATGCTACGTACAAATTACAAGAAATCGAATTCTCTTGTTTATCCTTTTTTCCTCATTCGCGGAACTGGTGTTTCCAATATTCGGTAAATGTTGACTAATAGTTATTATAAATAAATTCATCGTCATATCCGTGGCCAGTAACTAGCAGCTGGGATACGTGCAGCAATCGATGTGTCACTTGCATGCTTGTACCCCAAGTACGGTTGAAACTGCTTTAGCAGTTCTATACGTCCGTTACGAACTAAAGTCAGCAGACACTCGGACAGTACCGGAGTCAAGTCGACTGGTTTACGGCTATCCTAGACGGTGCCAACGCCCGTGAGTTCGAGCCTGTCGTTGTAAAGTGAAGATGAAAAGGCAAGGTATTATCCTCGATTGCGTTGCTTTATTAAATTTCGCGTTTACCTCGATCCGTTTTTTTTTTTTTTTTTTTTTTTTTTTTTTCTGATCTTTTTTATATTCATTTTTTGACGGCAAAACGAGACGTAAAGGAGGTGGAGGAGGAGACGGAGAATTACAATGATTAAACGCGAATCGCTCAGCGAGTTAGGCAGCCCTTAACCCTTTAATACGCAATCCGTAAGCAATGTGGGAGAAAGACCCCATCGGATAATGAAATTAGCGAAGTTTTGACGCGGCGTAGTTTTCTGCTTTTGATTATCAATTACACTCGTTATCTATTCGCGATTGCGATACGTTCAACCGATAAACCGTAAAGATAATGTGTTTCTAGCATTCCCGGGCTAATATTTGCGGGATAATTGCACGCTATATGCTTTTGTCAACTTGTTCAAAATCCACCCTTTCCTATTGTATATAGCGTTAAGATATCTAAGAGAAAAGACTTGGCTTTATTTCATTTCTTTTCTTTGAAGAGTAACTAATTCTTTAAATTGAAAATCTGTTATTAATAACTTAAAGTATAGTTTTAACGAGCGCTGGGTAAATTGACCTTTTTTTCGTTTTCTAATATCGAACAGAGAAGGCGAGTAATGATCTTAAATTTACCTCGAAGTCTTACAACCTCAAGAGACTTCTTACTAACGACAAAGAAACCCGCTCAACTTGGGTATACCTTGCCTACCTTATACTCCGCAGGCGTTACGCAAGGCGTGGGGTACTTGCAAACTTTTGCATTACTATCTCGGACCTCTTGCTAATCGGTAAACGTCCCCTAGCGCTACTTTATACAACCTATTTCTCGTGTACCTATACCTTTATACAATTGTCTTACGAGAAGCTCATAAATGTCAGCCAAAGGTGACTTATTAGCCGAACATTTATTGGCCAATGAATAAATTCGTTTGGATTTATTCTTGTGATTCCCACGGTTCCAAAATCGATCTGGTTGAGGTGAATACCGTATTTCTGCTTTTCCATAGAATTCGGATATCATGCCGTGGCTAGAATTTTCGTAAGAACAAATTTTCCGTGCGATACGGGAGAAGATTGAAGGCTCTAAATTCCGGAAGTCAAAAATTCGAAGGACCAAATCTCCGAAAGTTGAAATTCATGCGATATAAAAATTTCAAAATTCTATCAGTTAGACATGACATCGAAGTTATCGGTTTCCATAAAGAAATTCTCGATAGAATGATCTATTTTTTGACTTCACGTCCCGAGAAAGAGTTCGAAATTTTCGGATTTTTAGACTTTCGGGGGTCTAGACTTAAGGAGTTTTCAACTGTCTGCAGTCCGAACCTTTCGCAATTAAGATTTTCTAAACTTCAACGTTACTGCTTATTCGAAATCGTCTCTTAACGATCTCGGAATTTTGATCGTTCGGAAATTTAAAAATACGGAACTTTAACCCGGCCCGAAAAATTCGTTCCGATGAATATTCTTACAATTAGAAAGCAGGAGTACGGCATCACCTTAAACTGTCGAGGTTGTTAAGAGTGGATGAATTATTTTCTTTTACTCCTGAATAAATTTATTAGTCCGTCGACGTAGTCGGAATTTTCTTCTCTTTAAATAATTACTTTTAAACATTACCCACTGGCTGCGTTACGAGTCGTCGTAATTAATTGGATAATGAATTGAAAGGTTGCATGGTACTCACTGACTACTTTTTACGCTTAAATATCTTCAAAGTAAACCTACCTATAAATATACAACAAAGAGTTGAGAAGGTACTTTGATTTCTTCGTTATCGAGTTAGCTAATGGTCTCTCTGTACCCTGCAGCCTTTTTTCTTTTTTTTTTTTCTTTTTGTCAACTCGCCATATTTGAATTTCGGTAAAAAATCTAATTGTAAAAGGGAAATAGCTTTATGTTGAGGAGAAAACTATACGTCGATCTATCGTCACGTAATGAGGATAAATAATTACACTTTTATACTTACAATTTTTATATATACATTCAGGATAATATTTAATTGAAAAAGAAGGAAAGAAAGAAAATAAAACTCCGGCAATTGGAAGAATATGTGAATAGACAATTTTTTAATGAACTATTTTCACATTATTATTAATTAATAAACAAATATATATATATACATACATAATATATATTTTGGTAAATATTTTATTACTACAAAAGTGTGATAAAAGTAAAGATATAAAAGGTGTTCAAAAATGACGAAGAACAGGTGTAAAATATGCGAACTATTGGGCGAAAATCAAGTGCTTAATCATGGGCTAAATCACCCCTGTCACCTGTCTAATCTACACCACTTAAACCACCTTAACCCAGGATTAAACTACAGTGCGATTCCCAACATGAACTATTTAAACCATGGCTTGCTAAATGGATTGTATTTGCCACAACTCAAGGACATGATGTTAGCAGCCTACTTGCTCCGAGGTAACTAAAAAGAAGTTTCCTTCTCATATTAGATATTTTCAGGAACTTTTCTGTTTTGTCCAATGAGAGATTTTCCGTTTTTTGTTTTTTTCTTTTTTTTCCCTCGTTTTTATGAAAACGGAGAAAATTTTCACCAAGTACTGTTGAAGAAAAAAAAAAAGATAAGAAGAGAAAATATGTTATCCTTCGCGAATCGCGGTTATAGCGAATATAGAGATGCAGCAGCCGTGATCTCAAATTGCGAGAAAAAAAAAAAAAAGGCAAATATAGGTATACATATTGTATACATATGTATGAGAAAAGTGGAGAAGAAAAAAGATTGTCTGAGAATGTTCATTCGCGAACGAACGACGCACGAATACCTACTACTGGATAGAAGTGGCGATTTGTATTCAGGGTCGCAAACAGTCACCAGACTGGCGGTTCAATTGTCACGGAACCTTACCGAGGAACCGCCCTCCCTGATCGAGACGACCACGACGTGGCAATGGTAATGTCGATAGATTGGTGTCTGATCGTTGCACGTCCTATATGTCGCAGGATCACCTCGTTACTTTTTTTTTTTTTAGACCAAGGAATAAATTTGAGAAATTTTTCACACAGATTTGTTTATTTCTTTTTTTTTTTCAATTCTTTATTTCTTTTATACATATATGCATTTCTTTGCACATATATTTCCATTTAGCACCTGGAAGTACTAAGGCTTTCGATATTTATGATCTAAAAAGAAGAAAAAACAACAAGAAGGAATCTGTAAAGGCGTTGGATCGATTGCAGCCTGATTTGATGCTGTATTTGTTGCATGGTGTGAAAATAGTCGTAAAAAAACACTCGAGAAATTGAAACCACTTCTCTGATTAATTCTCATAATCAAATCTACCGATTACGTACCGGTGATCATTGCGTGAGGTTGAGTGAAAAAATTCCAAGTTGCACATACGTGCGAAAAATGAGTCCGTATCTTACACAAGTTTCGCAAATAAGTTTCACGGATTTTTGTCAATATATTCAAAACCCTGTCCCCTCGTAGCTTTCTACGTAAATTATAATTACCTTTCGTTAGATAATCAAAATTTTCTGTTCGAAAGTGTGTAAAGAAAAGAAGAAAAAAAAAAAAAGAATTTCTTTCAGCTCATTGTATAAGCTCAGTGAATCGTTCTATAAAGCATAAAATTTCTCGAGTTGTTAATTATCGCTATAATCGCGTTCCAGAGTCATCCTATCGTATTTTCTTGATGCTATATAGAAAATCTAACAGCGAACGAATTTGTTTCGATCTTTTTTTTATCGGGTTATCGAGAAAATACGTATACTCATTGGCAAAGTCTCGCGGTTGCTGCAACAGCAGCAGTAGTTCGTAAAAGAAAGTAGCAATCCTAACGCGATTCCTCTTGCAAACTTTCACATCTGTATTCTTTGGGAGTAGGTTGTATACCGCGGATAGGCCCATGGATATTCTAACACAGTCTAGATATGTTACACGCGAACAGATCTCATCGTCTCGGTCTATTGATAGGAGCGAGGAGATAGGCAGATCGAGAGACGAACGGTGCCTGAGAAATAACGAAATCTATACCAGGGAATCTGGGTTTCTTGCGGATCCCATAGTTTACTTGAACCTAAACTCCACTATTTCTCTTCTTAAACTATATTTTACATAAATACCTACACTTATATACGACAGAATAACGACGTCGAGCCAAGTTCATGATTTTCGTCCTGTTAAGGACGATGAAATTTGCCGTTAAATGATACACGGCGAGATAATACGACCGGATGCAAACGCCTTTAACCAACTGCGGCGTGATTTATCGTAGAAACACATTGAAACTTTGACGAACGATAAGCGCGATGATAAATCTGCATTTCTTGGATATCATGAGCAGATGTTGCAAGTCTGCAGAAAGGGTCCATTATGGTATTCCGAAAAAGGTTAGAAGATTTGAGATTTACGTGATCGTTGGTAACGCAACGTGCAGGTCATTTGTCATAGATATAATGAATTTTTGATTCGCAAATTTCGAAGCTGCGAAAACTAGAGAATGTTATATTTTCGAAGAAGCAATTGCGCGGTAGGTACTGATGTCATATCTTGATATGAATACTTCAACTCGAATATGTCACTTCGATTTTCTGAGGAAGTCGCAACTGTCTAGGTATATCATTGATCGAATGATCTTGATACATCGCCAGTCAATTGACAGTCTAAAGACGAGACTGAACTAGACAAGAAGAAACCATACCTTGACTCGATTCGTCGCGATTAAAAATAAAGAAATCCGCAACGCGAAAGTTTGACCGCAAATTTGCAGTTCGGTAATCGAATGAACCAATACACCGATCATATTCATATCCTAATATTCTTTACCTATAGATCTGGCGAATTGAAGCTAAGATAGAGAAAAATTGAAGTGTAAAAAATAAGTATATGTGTACTTGTTTGAAAATCTAGCTCGCAAACAGTATGATCATTCTCTGGCCTCACTCAATCGCGTTGATAAAATCAGAGTACATCTGCACAAACGCCGGGTTCATGTCGTAGCGTTTGACGATGACTTTGCACCGGGTAACAATAAGCACGCAGAAATCGTAGAGGATAGGTAGTCTTTGCTGTTAGACACGCTTCATCGATCTTGAATAAAGAGTCATTAGTTATTAGATCGACAGAAGGCCGCCTCTGATACCTACAAGAGAGCGAATGATATTTTGGCAGTTAGTTATATACGCCAGCCTTGGCTCACAATCAGCCATGGCCTCCTACGACCTGCTTCCAACTTTCGAACGATTCAAATACCCGATATCTATCCTATATCTGACGCATCGAGGGCGAGGAAGACGCAGGCAATTTTACTCACGGTAGCATGATTTTTGTCGAAATAAAAGCCGAGGTATGAGTTATTCCGTTTTTATGTATATTTGAGGCGAATAAAAATTCTCCCACGTCTCTGGAAACGAATATTTTTTCTTTGCTTCTAATTGGAAGACGTTTTTATAACCGGAAAACAAAATTTCTTCAACTGTTATGTCGAAAATGACTAATTTCTAGTCGCAGTTTCAAATTTCTAACTTACAAACTGATATATTTTGGCGACTCGTCGTCACTTTCTGCTGCAGCGTACCGATAACCCTTATCGCCTGTAGATAATCCTAATCTACATAATGAACGGACAAAGTAACCAATGTGTTTGCGTATTTTCTCCTTCCTTCGTGGAGTTTTCACCCGCAAACACTTGTGTCCACACGTCCAGATCGTGCAGTGCTTTCGAATTTACGTTCTATAATAATTCACACATATATGAACCACCGCGCGATCGCGTGACGATATATACGTAATAATATCTACGTTCTCGGATCTTGACCCGAAACGATGATGCCAGAGTCTATCCAGGCGGCTGGTTCGCGCGGATATTTTACAAATTATTATGCAAGATGATCAATTCCAAATTCACTTATTAGAAAATAAATGAAACGCGAAATTAAGGAACTGAAGTTAAAATGTGCAGAAATGAGTAAAGCGATAAGTAATCCAGGCCGACCGACCTCCTTCTTCCTCTCCTCCTCCTCCCCCTTCTTCTCTTCTCCATCCTCGTCGATCTGAAACGCACGAGAATCAATTTCACCTTGCCAAAAATCGACCAGGCTTCTGCTCCGACTTGGCCTCTGCTCAATTGGGCAATTGGGCACACAGAGAGGCGGAGACCGTGGTCCACGTCCTATACGTATGCATGTATCTCGGTGCTGCACCGGCTTACCGAGACTCTGGTAAAACATCTAACCGTGTACGCGATGTCCGTGTATCGTTCGGTAGTAGTACCTCTACGCACGCGGCGGTAATGTCCTCTCACGTACGGCTTAACCTGTTGGCATTTCACTGGGGAAAGTGGCAAACCCTGCGGAGTACGCGGGCCACCTTACTGCAGCCTAGTAGGTGTACATATGTACCTTTTTAATCCTTCGGACGATAAACATTTTCACGCCGATATATGTTTAAGGATTATCAGAATTTACCGGAGTCCAATCGGTCGACGTATCATGCATATATGTATGTATGATATATACTCGGAAATTTAACTATCCGATAATGATTCAGGGTTCCTATCACTGATATATATGTAGAAACATGCAGCACGTTTCTCAACCGCGAGGTCGTCAAACAACTAGAGCAATTACACAAGTTTATGTGTATATAGGTATAACGTATATACATGTTATATCTTTCTGCGTGTAATAATGACACCGTAATTATATGCATTTCAAAAGCAGAGTCCTCTCACTTGATAGGAGAGTGATATTTGAATTATGTCGAAAGACTTTATAGAGCGGTAAAACAGAGGAAAACGAATTCTAGTCAATTTTGCGATTTAGTTTCGACCGTGGAAACGGAATTCGGCAATAGTTTGATAGTAGGAAGATCCTAGGCGATCGTGTATTCCCATAAAATAAAAATTACGTAGGTATGATGAAAGCATCGTGCAATTATTTATAACAATAACCATCAATACCCATCTTGAATGAAAGTCTCATTGAATTTCTCAAATCTGCAGGTAGATCTGCAATTTTTTTTTTTCACATCGGGCTTTTCCTGTATTCCATGAAAATTAAGATTCTATTTGCACCCGTTATCTACTCAGGTGTGTTCATAATATAGGGAATCTTGATTACCGCGAAATTCCGGTGAAAATGTCGCGATATTTGAACGTGACTGTAAAAAAAAAAAAAGACGAGACATCGAGTGACCTACGACCTTCGCGAGTTTGTCGACGTGCGCAATTTCAACCTGTACTATATCCGACCCTCGTTATACGAGGGAGAGAAGCGACGAAGGCTCAGAAAGCTGGGAACAACGTGTAGGCGTGGATTATTGGGCACCAACGAGCATTGGCTATTAAGGTTAGTCGGCTGGGAGGTGACGCCGATGGCGAAAACCAGGTCGCAATATTATTCTTACTGTTTGCTGCCGTTGGCTATCCCTATAGCCACATTATGTACATAACATAACTAAACGTTCAGGTATATCTATCCAATCCTCTATACTACACCATACCATACTATTCTCGGATAATAACGAGGGAAGAAGATTTATCCTCGTATATATCGCGGTCTAGATTTACACTAATTCCTCACGATCCATGTATAGGTATATATACGTATATATGTATATGGGAAGGATTGAACATTCCTAAAAATGATTTTATTTCTCTCGAAATCTTCGTTTTTCTCCGAATTTTTTTATACCTATCTTGGCGAAAATCTCATCCAGATCTAGAAGGAATGATTTTTCTTTTTCATCCCTTAGAGCACTGTTCCATCCCACGTAGTTATATGCAGTAGATGTATTTCATTGCGATTCTAACATCGCATTACTGCACTATTACGTTTCAAGTGCGCTTCCTGGCTACTCGAGACTCTAGACGTATGTACGTGTATGGGTTACATGCATGTAGGCACATACATGACTTCGTTAGTCGCATTTGTATCTGAATACGTGCCGCTTTCGCGTAAACAACTGACAATGAGTGCCGATAAGCCACGCGTCTTGCGGCTCTAAATGTTGGGGGAAAACTACGCCGGGGATGTATGCATACAGGCGTAGATGTTGTTGCGGGTTTGATCAACGAAAATCCTACTTCTCTTGTCGCACTATACCCGCAATAAGCCGGGTCTTGATAATCTCTAACGGCGTGTGACGTCGTTTGGAATTATGTTGGGATTCCCCGAGGTACAGCGACGATATGATATCGGTGCAGTGTTTAACGTGAAACGGATCTAACCTACCGTTTTTTTTTACTGGATTTTTGAAGAACGTATCCGGCTGCTCAGTTCCGTCAACCGTAACACGTACCCAGCTACCTACCTGTCTGATTTTCGAGGCAAGGATTCTTGAAATTTCCTACGAATCCTGGATCAAGACTAAGATGATACCGCGCGTGCTGAAAAGCGACTTTTGAACGGCGGCTAAATATAAATTTTCTATTCCCGGGCGGAGCAGGAAGGTCAAGGAGGGACGCAAATGTTAGCCAGCCGTGGAAATAGCATTTTCGAGTGAGAATAATTCCGAATTACCTTAGCTTTCATCATTTGTAATTCGAATTATTCGTCGGAATAAGATTTATCAGGGATTTCGGATATCGAAAGCTATATCGGTCATGAAAAATACCGGAATAATTCATGCATTCCTTTTGAAAATTTCAACACTTGAACATTTTCTCGGGCATAAAGTCTGATATATAGAGATGGAAAAAAATTAACTCCGTTATTGCCGATAATTGGCATTAAAATGAAGTTTCATTGGCGAGAAAGTAAAGAAACTTCTCCACTTAAAAATGTTAACGTTTTACGCTGAAAGAAACATGCAAAAAATAAATGGCTATTACAATTAAGTGGAGCAGTGACCGCGAGCGGTTTACCTACCCTACTATCTAAATCTCCTAGATTTGCAATCTGGCTACGTGTAAGTTTTCACGCCTGGTAGTCGGTAGATAGTCAGTGTCAGAATTCAAACTGAGCATGGACGGACAACAGCAAAAGGCAATAGTGAAGGTCGGACCTCTGAAACCGCGTAAATAACGGCAAAAGGCCAGGTGCCTTTTGACCGACGTTAAACTCAAGCTGTGGATTGTTTCCCCGGTGAATTGATCTTCTTACAAGCTAGCACGGAACGTCTTTAACGAAACGACTAACCGTGTAATTAACGGCTTGAAGAATTCGCGAATTTAAATGGGATTAGAAATAATTTGCTGATATACGCTTCCGGGTTCGTTTCGCGATTCAGTCTTGACCTTTTATTTTTTTTTTTTATCTTTCAATATATTTACTGGTGGGAATCGCTGCAGTTTGAATCGATCGCGGTTTTCGAAATTAGGTATTCTTGCCAATTACTCGAATCATAGCATATTAGGTATATAATTTAGAACGAAATGAAATTGAAAATTTTGTAATCAGGATTTTAATGTATGAGATTTGAATTATGTGAAAACTTTCATTTCCTCTGCAAAAGTATCGTACTTTAAGGATTTCGGTTTTCCGAATTTTGAAATTCTTAAAAAAAGAAGAAAACGTTAATTTCGGAAATCTTCAATCTGTGACTCAATCGAACTGCATACATAATTTAATATACGCATATTCAACGGAAGGAAAAAATCTCATCAGCAGAAAATTCTCTAAAGATCATCTCTCTCCCACATGCATAATATACTTTCGATCGAAGCGTTGGACGATTCAAGTTAACGTATATCTGAAAATTGCATCTTCCTAGTGAAAATGATGAAAAATCTTGAACTCCAACTCTGTAAAGGAACCAACGGAGTTCACTGTACCTTTAGAAACTGACTCAAGGGATCAGATCTTATAGGTCAGAAGACTGAGGAGTAAATCAATCGAGTTTTCTTATTGCCCCGGCCGAACACAGGTGTGAATAATGCATGTATGCTAAGTCCTCTTAACTAGAGACCTGTTCGGATCGATCATGAGAAAGAAAATCGCCAGTCAAGACTCATGTGCCGGTTGGAGCTTATAGGAGCAAAGTGCGAGGTTCTCGCTCTCAGGTGACCGGAAAATGACGCGTCATAGTAAAAATACGGTAATAGCCGCGGCTCAAGTCGCGAACAATTATACATATATGAACGTTACGGTGTTACGTCGTCCGGGCTAATCGTCGGCGCGTACCTAGTTCGCGCGGTTTAAGAAGCGTAAACAAGCCGCACAAAAACGGTGCGTTCACCTCGCGGCCCGCACCGTGACGTCATTCCGTCCAAGCACTGCCGAGCGGGACCTGACCAGGTCACAGACCGAAAACAGGAACTAACACTCTAGACTAACCGGCAATATCTGCACGATACTCAACTTCAAGCTCACTTTGGTACGCTACTCAAGGAACAACCGGGTTCCTTGACTCTTCCTCCACTTTCCGGTCGCTTGAACAATCCGCGTCTAATAACCCCGGGAAAATAGTCTAACATGGCCGTGAATCGGTTCAATTTATATTAGCTAGGATTCAGATCTATGCGTTTTGAGAACGAAAAACGGGACCACGGGGGGTCCTTTGATCTCATGGGCGGAAAATTAACCGCCGATTCCGACAAATTGAGGCTAATAAATCTCTGCAGATATATACGCCTGCGATACTCGTATTGTAGAGCATTACACACACGTATATATATGTCGATACCAGACTTCTCTCTTTCTCTTTCTCGTTCGCTATACCCGTAAATCCACAACGACACCGAGGCGACATCAAAACGGGGACAATCACCTCTACAGCGCGATGTTACCACTGAATATTAACGATCTCTTTGTGGGACTGAACTTCGTTTAGATGCGAGGTTTTTTGATTCTTATTTTTTTTTGCACTGTATATACCTACGGGGTAGGATATTATTTTTAAAAGTAAAAGTCTGGTCGGAAATTTCCAACTCTTTTATAAATCCGGTAGATTTTTTTTAATCACTAACGCTCTCGCGTACATACAAATCATCCGCATGAATTTTTTTACGGGATCTCTGGAGATCCTTCAGAAAGTCCTTTATACACGCCGAGACCATTATTTCATGTAGAATTGGATCGACAGTGTAGGACAAATGTTGGTCGTAGTAACGGAACCAACGGACTCGATATAACAACCTGCTAGGTAGTTCTGCGTAGCTTATTTCCACCTATGCAATAATGCAGTTCTGCGTGCGGAATGCATCCTCATTATGATATCTGGAAATCGTTAATTCGCTATCTGATGTTTATCGAAGTTATCGTACGCGTTA
This sequence comes from Rhogogaster chlorosoma, assembly GCA_944452935.1. Taxonomy (NCBI): domain Eukaryota; kingdom Metazoa; phylum Arthropoda; class Insecta; order Hymenoptera; family Tenthredinidae; genus Rhogogaster; species Rhogogaster chlorosoma. The sequence goes on from OX101797.1 coordinate 31,124,964, forward strand.
CAGGATATTATCAGCCGGCTGGACCACTGATACAGCATCCTCCAACGTTACCTCCGGTCAAGGCACCTCCACCTGAACCGACACCGACACCTCCTCAGAATTCTGAAGGCTCTGATGACCTCGTAGCGGCTTCAACCACCTCCGGAGGTACGGCGAGCGGTGGTGCAGGTAAAAATTGTTATTTAAGATATTTTACCAGTCCACAGTGATGGAGCATGACGAACGGAGTTATACGCGATCGGGATGTGTACTTTATAAATATTATAACTGTACATCATCGCATATATATATTTCATACTTTGAAGTGTAAAATTTAATCGCTTTCAAATCTATTCCAGGTGGTGGAAGCTTTTACAGGGCATATTGTCCCCAGTATTACGGTACCCCACCGCAATATCAAGAACTCTGTTACCCGCCGACGTATTCTCATCCTCATTCTCATCCACCGCCTTATTACAAGTACGCGCCGACTTACAGACGGTGAGTTCATTTTTCCGATATAGTTTTATCTTCGTTATACATCCGCTACAGTTCTTTTTATTTTTTTATTTATTTACTTTTTATTTTTTATTATTATGGAGATTTCGACAGGGTGCAGGTTATTCATTTTCACGTCTTAAAAAAAACTTACGTGAATTATGCATGGGGGAGATTTTTCGTGAAATTTATACCCCGTTTTATTGAGGTGGACAAAGACTATATCTGTTTTTTTTTTTTTTCAATATGTTCACTCATCTATTTCATTCACAAATATATATGTGTGTTTGGGCCTGTCTCTTATTAGCAATGAGAAATTTTCGTAGCTAATTCTATATACATGTCTCAATTCTGGGAATGATGTTTTTCAAAAATAATATCAGAGATATGGAATAAAATCAGAAATCACACGTGAACGCAGTAATAGATTTCGAAAATTATCCCGTGTATAAGTTATTCGGAGGATATATATATATATTTTTTTTTAGCACTATTTCGGAGCAGATGTGTGCAAACCGGTATCACGTTTCATAGAATACTTATCAGTTATTTCTTCATTTCTTTTGGGTAGAAAGAATTCGAGATAGGATAAGATCGTAGTGTAGTAACTGCTCGCCACTGGCGATCTCAAATTCAACATAATTTACATTATATTATGCAGCACTCCGAGTCTATTCGTCTTGTTTGTCCACTCGGACCGCTTTCCGTTAGCTTCACTACTTCACACGGTATATATACGTGTATATCTACCCTTTATATATTCCAACAGCTTGCCTTGTAACTCTGACAAACTTTTTCCGAAACTTCAAAACATCTATTCGCAGCTTGTTAGACGAAACTATATCTGAACCTTATACCGTTCATGCACTGCAAGCCAACCACGTATACGTGGTAATATAATTAATTTTCTTTAAACGTTCTTCACTCTGCTTCATTTTTATAACCATTAAAACTTTTTTTTTTTAAGTTCTTTCTCTTTTCCGAATTCAAGCTCTCAGCTAGCGATTTCGTCAATTATTTTTTTTCTACAATCGTGAAAAATTGTGGGTCCAACTGAAGAATTTTCTCAAGTCCTTCGATCCTATTGATTCAAATGTATTATCTAGTTTCGGCGTGATACATATTTTTTCTTCTCAAATAGCGTCGAAAATCTAAAAAAACACAAAAGCGCTGAAAAGAAAAAAAAAAACTTTATCACGCTAAATCGGAACGACACATACATATTTTCATGAATGTATAGATATAGCAGTTATAAGTTGGTCTGCTCGTCAAGATTCTACCCACCACGTTTCAAATTTTTCGTTTTCAAAAACGTGTGTATTTTACATAAGAATTTTTGACCTCCTTGGTAATGGCCACTATTAAATAAGAACAAAAAAAAATTCGGAAAAAAGTCCGATTGAGAAGTAGCCTACTGTACATAGAACTGTTGAATTAGCGTTCAGCCATTTTTTTACACATGCATAATTATTCAAGTTCATTTTTAACATATAGTCTTGAAATGGAATTTCTTAATTTATTTCAGTCAGTACTATGGGTATCAAGAGTCAACGGGACCTGGTGGCGGAGGACCTGGTGGCGGAGGTGGCGGAGGAGGTCCAGGCGTTGTTGAATATCAACCGCCTCCACCACCTCCTGCAGAATATCCTCCACCCCCGTACTACGGCGGCTATCCACCACCACCTCCGCCTCCTCCACCTCCTGGGAATCCAGCATACATGCACCCTCAGGGAAGACCTTTTGTAGATCGTAAGTATCGTCATATTTTGATGAGATAATTTGAAGAAACGATTCGGTGTCATTGTTTGTCAATAAAGAATAATCCCGGATCTATATATAATAGGGTGGGTTGAAAAAATTTTTTTTTTTTCTTAGCTTGGGGGTAGAATTTGTACCTTATAAAAAAAGAAGATTTTCAAAAAAAAAAAAAAAATTTTTTTTTTACTCAACGTTTTGAGGTGGCCCACTCGCTTTTTAAATAAATATTTAATCAAATGGGGTAGTTCCAACGGGAAATTCTTTTTTTGGTCCAAAATTGTGGAAAACATGCAAAAATTGTCGAATGCGATTTTTTTTTACTCAACTTTCATTCTAATACAAAAGCAAGTGCATTTCATTTTTTGATTTTTTACTTAAATTACAGAAATAATGGGAAAAAAACTTTTTCAATTTTTGACTTTCAATTGGCTTTCGAGGGGACACCCTGCAGATTCTAAAACTACCCCATTTGATTAAATATAGAACTACCTCATTTGATTAAATGTTTATTTAAAAAGCGAGTGGGCCACCTCAAAACGTTGAGTAAAAAAAATTTTTTTCAACCCACCCTAATATATAAGCTCGCTTAAAGCTGAGAAAAACTGAGCTTCGATTTTAGTCGAGGAAATTTATCGATGATTTGATTCTTGTAGATGCAGCCTTCCAGGGCTGTCCATGCCCGATGCAGTCGTGTCCAAAAAACGTGGATACTGGGCCCCTTATTGGTAATGGTAAGGGGGCGCCAGTGGGCTCAGGGCCCGGTCTGTCATTGCCGCCCAGTGCTTTGGTAGGGCCCCCGTCACCTGCGAGGGGCCTTGCTGGACTGGCGCCCCATCACGGCGCCATTGCCTGGGACACAGATCGCGTCCAAATCAACAATCATCGTAATCTCACACTGAATCAACCGCCGCCATCTTCACAACACAACTCTAACGGTGGGCACAATCGCAGAAAAAATGAGGAGTGTAGAACTAAGGTACGAAACCTGGGAGTTTTGTCATTTGGATATGCGATATTCGGGTTTTTGGATATTATTCTTTGTCGAATATATTGGTGACGAAAAAAAAATGGCAGGGATCGTTCGGATTATCTAATGATCAATTTTCTCATGAGATTCTCATTTTATAGGATGAGAAAAGTTGCCAGAACAACAAGATGTCGAAATGCAACTGCCAGAAACACGCCTGCACATCTACGTGCGAAGTAAAGACTGAAACTCTATCACCTAATGAAAAATTGTCGACGGTTCGATGCCCCAATAATAAATTACCTGACTTCAAAGTTGAGAATAATAACGTTAAATGTGAATCTTGTAGCGACGATGTGCGCGATAATATACCTTGCGAAGCTAACTGCAACGTCAAATGCGAATCTGGATATAAATGCGAGATATTGGAATGCGAAGAATGCGTTAAAGGAGAAATGGCCATTTTAGACATCGATAAGGATTCTGGAATTCTGTTAATCGATGATAAATTGGAAGGTGATGGGGTCAAGGAGGAGTTGAATGATGTTGTTTTAATCGATAATGAAAACTGGAAGAAACCTGACTATGAGTCAACGGTGCAAGAAACCGTCGAGGAGAAGGAAATTCGTGAGGAATCTATCGGTTCTGAGAAGCAGCCAAAATGCCATAAGGTAATCAAGCGGAAGTTATCTCTGGATAGTCTGTCGGACAATAAAAAGAAGCGTAAAATTAATAAAAGAACTTTGTCGGTTGGTTCGGTGCGAGATTTATCTAACAGTGATCAAAGCTCAAAATCATCACTTCCGAGCGATACGGTTGTCCAATTAATAGAAAATGTTCCTGATGTTAATGTTCCAAAAAAGAAGTATACAAAGAAAGAAGCACAGAATAAAAAACGGAAATTAGAATCGCTGAGCCTGTGTGAACCTGCGATAAAAAAATCAAAGAATTCTAAACTGTCGACAAACTGCAGTATCTCTAGTGGTAAACAAAATGCTAGTGAAACTTCGATAATGGAAACGATAACCAGTGTTATTGAAGAAAGTTTACAAATAACGCAGAAGAATGAACAGAAATTCAAAATCATCGATCTAACTGAGAAAAAGAAAGTCGCCAACTTGTTGTCAACGATGAAGAGGGTTGGTAAAAAAACTAATTTGCATAAAACAGTGCCTGGTAAGATCAGCGTTAGTAAAGTAACTGAATTGAAGAATGGTCAGTCTAAGACTCAATGTGAATTACCCACCGTGAGGCCCCAAGAATCAAAACTCAAATTGCAGGAAGTTAAGTCGAAAGGTAAAGTTAAAACTAAAATTCTCAACGCCAAGTCCAAGATCGAAGATGCCAAATTAAAGACACAGGAACCAAAATTAACGTCCGAAGTAATTAAACAAATTGAAACTATCTCTAAAGCCAAAGTAAGCGAAGTTATAAACGGTATTTCGAATCGTACGGATATGAGGAAACCAACATTAATTAAAAACAGACGTAAAAGTACAAAGAAATCTATCAACAAAAAATCGTCTGTCAAGACAGAGGATACCTTAGCAGCTGAAGAAAATTTGGCACTCATTAGAAGACCAAGTTTGAAACCTAAATGGAGCAACGGTTGGAGTTGGGAAGGAGAACCGTACGAGGCTAAGGTTTACCTAACGGTGAGCATACCTTCTATAAAAAATCGAATTAATTAATTAAGCCCAGTTCTACGATTATCTAAAAGTTGAGATAAGTCTCTTGATTATTTCTGTCTTTCATAAAACATTCTTAACTGCTATGGAATCTTAACTGAATTTATCTTGGTCGTATGGTTGTCATACATTAGATTGTTTCAAGTAAAGAATAAATAAACTTCAATTTATATCTGATGTTAGAATTCTAATCAAAAAATAAGCATTCAAGAAATACATATGAGTATATTATCGTTTCAGAACGAGGAATCGGCTTTTCGACGCTGCTACGCAAGTATGAGGCATATAAGCGGGGATGTATTAAAACCTCGAGATTGTGTTCTCCTGAAGAGCGGCCCACGAAAAGCAGACCTACCATTTGTGGCGAAAATTGCTGCTCTGTGGGAAAACCCGCATGATGGTATGAAAAATGAGAAAAATAACATATTTCTTACTTTTATTGAATTATTATTGGAATCACGCATATACACATATTTTCTACATAGGTGAAATGATGTTCTCCTTGCTGTGGTACTATCGGCCAGAACACACGGAACAGGGTAGAACGCAATACGACACAGAGGATGAAGTATTCGCATCGAGGCACAGAGATGCAAATAGCGTTGCATGCATAGAGGACAAATGCTATGTCTTAACATTCAATGAATATTGTCGGTGAGTGAAAGATTAGATAGATTCTAATAAAGAGAAGGATTTAAAGTGAAGATAATTGATCATACATCAATTATCAAACATCTAATTATTATTCCTGAGTTATGAATTTGTACTTGAACTCTAATTTCTGAAAACATTTTTAAACAAGACTTATTTAATGGAATATATTTTTTATTATTAGATATCGCAAGGACTTGCGAAGAGTAGAAGAAGGTCTGGAATCACCTGGCCTTATCGTACCACCTGGAGATCAGTTATATCCAAGGGTCAGTCGGTTACCACCAATACCGGTGCCCGCGGACATTGTGTTATTTTGTCGCCGGGTTTACGATTATCGTGGAAAGAAGTTGGTGAAGAATCCTGGATGATTCGAGTTTTTGTGAGCCAATGTGAATAGGAACCAATGAAATGCACAAAAAATAATAATTGTGAACCGTGTTAAACTGCACGCAGGTCTCTTATCACTTATTGTTATAGGCATGTTTTAAAGCCAGAGTCTGCACTGATGAAATAATTACATCATAAGGTAAATGTATGTATTGTGATATTTGCATACTCACTTGTAATAGCAAGTGCTGGCACAAGAGACCGACGATCATTGTAACTGCCTCTGAATAAGTGGTTTATATTTTAGTTCGTTTTCTACATTAATTCGTATCATAGCACGCGATGATCCCCGGTGAGAATTTCGGAAAAAAGCATATTCGAACTGTTTTTTTTTTTTTTTTTTTTTTTATATTCAGTTCGCTAGCCTTTTTCCATGAAAAAAAGCGCATGCTTAGGTTTCAATAATTTATTACGTTCTCGTATGAAAGTCCACCTTTCCATTTTGTACATACTTCCTATAATTATAACTCTGACAAACGAGGTAAATTTAAAAATTATTAAATTGAATTATAATTGATCTGCAATTAGTGGGATGAAAAGATGCGATATTATTTCAAGTGTCATTCTGATTGCGTGATTTTGGTTTTTTTGAGATTGATGATATTCGCAGTTCTGCTACCTTACGTGTCTATTATTTCATCATTGATACTGCTCTGTATCGATTACTGTAATAGACATTTTTTAGAGAATTTCATAATTTTATAGAGAGAATATTGATATTTTTTGCGAGATAGATATTTACACGTTTGAAAATATATTTTTAAAATAGGCGAATGATTCCACTATTGATTGTAACGATATTTCTAAACCTTCGAGCAGTTTCAGATGGGAATCAAACGCAAACACGACCATTTAGCGACAAATAGTATAAGCCTCTATCCAGGTAAGCTAAGGATATCTAATAGTTTAGTCCTAACACACATTACGAGAGACTTCCATTCTCTGAACTCTATGTTTTTATTGGTCTAAGGCTTGAAATTGTTCTGCATCAGCGAATAGTCTTACGCAAGGAATATTAAAATATTTCAAAATCTTACTTGGATCACAGTCCATACTTTTGACTCCAGATGTTCATTCTCAAACGAAGATGATCCATTTATTATTTTTAATTTGTGTAAAATGATATGAAATTCTCTTGTTATTATTGGGTTGAGAATTTAATTTTTTTTTTTTTTAGAAATCTAAACTACAATTCTGATAAGTTTTGAAGCATTTGAAAAAAAATGATATTGTATACAATCTGAATCGCTTATCCCGTGATAGCTTTGAGATATTTCTTTAGTGTTGTTTTACACATGTTACAAGTAAATTAGAGATTCCGAATTGTACAGAACTTGAAATATCACTCAAGCAGGGATATAGAATGATTGCAAAAAAAACAACCAATTCCAAATAGAAAATCATGAACATTAATTAATCATTTACGTTGTTAGCAGTAGGTGTTTTGTTAAAAATTATATTATTTAAAATTAATATATTATTGATGATGATTATTTAATATCTAATATATTGGACTTAGGTTGTAAGTTATTTCCAAAAGAAAGGAAGAAAAAAAAACAAAAAATATAAAAAATACAAAAAAAAAACAAACAAACAAACAAAAAACATTTGAAAGACCATGATACCAAAACATTCTTTCATTTTCAAAAAACATTTGATCATGATTTAATATATTTTATTAATTTATAATTTATGTTTATTATTTAAAAAAAAAAAAAAAAACACCTAATAACAAACAGCGTGTTAGTAGTTAATTTTATAATTCCTTTTTATCGTGTAAGGAAAATCGGAAAGTGTAATTTTTGATAAAAATTTATCAATGAAAAATAATAAGAGACGTGCAGCCATGTCAAAGATCGCCGAGTGCAGAGAGACGAATAATTTAATGAAAATAGAGAATATTCCTAGAACGGTTAACATGGGAACATTGCACAAAAATGCATATCCTCTGTTCATTTACATAGGGATCGATGAATTTAAAAACCAACTGTATCCATAATTTATTCTTAAGCCTAGTTATAAAACTAAAGCCATGATGCTGGCTCTTGCATTTGCTTTAATCAAAATACAAAAACAGTTTGTGAAACATAACTTAATAAATTCCATTGTATGGTGCTTGATGGTTCGCTGTTGAAAATTTCAGTACAAATATTATCAAAAAAATTGTATAATCAATAATTCAACTAGCCGAAACGTGTGTGCTGTATATTCTATCTACTAATCACATTTCTCATCTGCATATATTTATTTATAAGCACAATCTACCAGCCATAACTATTTCGTACTCTTAGTAACTGATTAATCTATCGTAAAAAAATTATGTTCGGCATCAGTTTACAGTTGCAGTAATACTTTGGCTTTTTATTTACACACATTTATCAATAAAAGCAGTAAGTTATGCAACATTGACAATGTATGCCCACCTCCCACATCTGAATAGTAATTGTGTAGATTTTGTCTGTAAACTAAATTTATATGATCTATCCTATTTATTTGTTAGAATTCACAAGGTAGAATCAATTCAATCATTTCATTTCATGGAGTTCTATGATGAATAATTCATGGGACAAGGTGCGATAATTTAAATAAATCAAATCTTATTTGAAGCTGTAATATACAAATTGCTTGCACTGGTATATCTTTAAACTTTATGAGAGCAATTCAACGTATGCAATTATCCACCTGATAAGAAAATTGTATTAAACAGCATTGAACTACAAGTCTATCAAGGTTCACGTTGAATGCAATAAAAATTATATAAATATATGATTTTGTGTTTTTCTATTTTTCGTGTATTGTAACAAATAATCACAAAATACCAAAGAAGCAATTTTTAGACAATGAATACAAAGTGTGAATTAAACTTGCAGCTGATGAAAGCTTAGTGTAAATGACAAAATTTACACTTTTCTTAATGTAATCAAATTTGCGGTATGTACATTTTTCAGCAAACTTTTTTGTTAAAAAGTTCGGATCTTTAGATCAAACTTGACAGACTTATATTACTTTCTGAACTGTATTTTATTCCTGAACTCTCTCAAAGTAACGCATATTAGATATATACATAATACATATATTATACATAAAGGGCTGTTTATTATATGATCCGCGATACTAATGGAGCTTGTATACTGTCAGTAGCAATTTGGGCTTACAATTAGTCAGCCAAATCTTTTCTAAAGCTGACCCGAACTATGTATAATATATCTATGCATGCAATTATTAATCAATCACGCTAGTCTCGGCTAGTGAATTTCTGTTGAGATCCCCGGTCTGATTGATCTCAAAGTTGTATAAAACAAGTTTTCTCAAGACTTAAATAATTGGAGATATTATAAAATTCAACTCCGATAAGACGAAGGGGTGTTATTTGATGAATTTAAAAATCTTGCGCTTATTCTTATTTTTACATTATTACAGAAGACAGCAAACCAAATAGCAGTGCCGTAACAAATATACAAATACAATAAAAAGAGTTATTTCTACACGAGAATTAGAATAAAAATAATATATATAAATATATATATATTTAGATAATTAGAATACAAAATATATTATTATAATTGACGAGATGAATAATGTATATTAAAAAAAAAAATCATTACTGATTAATATATGACACTTTCACAAATAACACAATATTACATGATATTGATGAAAGCTCATATCAGTCTTATAGCTTAATTGATTAAGTATGGACCGTTTTAAACTGTTTATCTATTTCATGCATGAGCCATATTCTATCATCTCGTAATCTCTAGTTACATGCTAATTTCCTATCAAGAAAACGACTCAAATATTATGAAAGAATTTTATATCCCAATGCATGATGCGGTATTGTAACATTTATCATACTCTCAGAAAGTGGGTGCAGTTAGAGATACTTCTTTCCAGAATTGCACGTGTGATTTTCGTAGAGTGTCATACGTTATCTGTATTCGATACAAATATATGGACGACTAGGCATTATGTAAGCTTTGTAGAAGAAAAACGCAAAAACCAATTTCGGTACAACGGGTTAATACGGTCGACCATCATAACTGTTTGTTGTTTAGATTCCAAATTATAAATCTCTTATGTGCCAAATACAATTTATATATGAAACATATTACTTGATTTTCAAAACTATCTGATCAAAATTCTAAAATTTGTGTTCTCTAGCTTATTATATTATGATATCAAGGATTATTGAAACCCCATTTGTTTCGGGACAATGAATGTTAATAGTAACTTTCGAAAACGGAATTGCATGTTTTGGAAAAGCTTTGCGTGTCATATGCCAATCATATGATCGTAATTGTCTTGTAATCTACTCATGCTGATAATTATTATCTATTATCAACAACTATAAACATGTTAGTCTTCTGTATTACTCCGAGTCGGGACCTTTCCTTAATAGAGAGCGGTGATGCATTTTTCATAGATGAGCCTATCACAGAAAAGAATGAAACTAAGATGAAAAGGGAACGTATGCTAGCCTTGTAACATTGTATAATAAAAAAGAAAGAAAAATCAGTAATAAATTATTTGCTCATTTTTGGTTCCAAAACAGTTTATTCAAATTCTTATATCACTACAACAGATTTGGTTTTAGGATTCACCCAAACTTTAGACTTTAATCATTCAGTTTCTTCCACTTTGCATGTATATATACCATGTCAGCGCCAATCCAGTGAAGATGTTATACATCCATGACGAGTATCATAAGGGAGTGTAACATGTTTCAAAACGTACCGAATCTTCAATTGTAATGATATTATATTTGTTATTCATGAAATAATTAATTCTCATCAGATTCAGTACATGAATATAAAGATCACTGGTTATAAACTCTGAATCTACTAGGGTAATAAATATTGGAAGATGTACTGATATTGTCTGATGGTCCGTTAAGCTTGACGGAGATGCAAAGCCAAATTCAACAGAGTTGGTACAGAGACCTAGGAATTTCCTGACCTATTTCAAATCACGTTTAGTAAAGTTTTCTGATCAAAAAATTTCAAGGTCTTATAAAATTGTTTCTCCATACATTTTTTAATCATTGTTATATTGACTTTAATGAAATGTGGTGAAACTAAAATTGTTAGAATTGACTAATCTGTTTCTTTCGTATCTTAAATGAAGTGTTTATTTAATGTAAATCAATTATATTATTCTCCTGATTGTTTCTGGAATTAAAAATCGCAGTATACACTAGGTCTATAAATCTTAAGTGAATGTCTTTACAACTGTCTGCCTAAATGAAGATTGAGTATGCAGAAAAATAGCAACTCCAGTTAGATATTCCTTCCTCGATACATCCTTGTTGACTATACCGGTTATGGTATATTGGAAAAGCATGTGGTAAACATCATATGATTATTTTTTTACCAAGCAAGGTCTTGGAGTAGTAGTATTAATCAATGAATATAAGTTTTCAAGACCATTCATACATGTATTGTATAATAATGAAATACTATATAATTATAAGGACATTATTCGCATAAAACATTCAAACGGTTTCACACACATTTGCAGAAAAATTATGAATGAATTCTTCAGGTCTATATAAAAGTCTAGATAGTGTTATTCAATTGATTTTGTAAGAACTACAGATTTTAGCTGCATCAATAACAGTTCGCGCCTCTACAGATCCATTGGTAATCTAATGTTCACTCTGTTACAAGGAAGAACAAAGGTTTCTCTATACATCTGTTCAGAAAAACAATAATATATGCAGTGATTTTAGTTGAGGAAAAATAATCTAGCTAGAAGAATATTCAATAGATATATCTAAGGATGAATTATATGTACAGGTGTAACTAGTTATGGATATCATACAATGAAATATGAATATACCAGGGTAGATTTATTGATCATGTTGTTCTTCAGCTATCTGCTACCTATATAAACTGAGGAAACTGGTCAGTTAGAGTACAGATCAAGTTGAACAACGCAATAGTTTTGTCATTTAAAAGAGGAAGACGGAAGAAGAACTACGCAGCAGTGTACACAATACAACTTGAAGTCAACATGAAGCTCTTGGTAAGGTTTACTTTACTTTATCTTATTATTAACTATGTAATTGCATAGTGTATGATATTTGAAGCAATCATACTGACATGAATGGATAGTTGTAAAACTGCAGTGTTAATATTCTGAGAATTTTGTGTATTCGAAATGAATTTAAGATCAGGCAAAAATTAAAATCTTGAATGAATAACTAAGATAAATGAGCCTGCAATTGACAGAATGATTTCATCAGTAAGCAAGCATTTTTCTCTGAATTGAAGATGCCTAATCTAAACTTTTTTAAAATTTTATATTACAGCTGACCCTTTTTGCTGTTCTATTCTCCGTGGCTTTTGCCATGAGTGCTTCAGTGGATTATGAGACTCAGGACGGAAGAGACTTTTCTAGTGAAACTCTTCTACGTTCAGTACCTTTATCACCGCAAACTTCTCTTATCTATGAATCAAATTTGGAAAATCTTCCGCCATGCGAGGCATCTTACGAATGCAGTCAACTATCGGCACAAGAAGATGAAGATCCAAACGTTTAAATATATTCGATCTATAAGCAGATCTCTGCTATTCTTTAATCATCCCCATTTTGCATATAAAATGGGTAGCTATCTTTCGAAAAAGTTATTCCTCCTTTGCATCACTTTCAATTCTGTTTCTTGAATAAATGAATTAATATTACATCTTGTATGGTTCTTTTTGTATACTATCATTCAGGTTTAATATGTAAATAAAATGTAATTTAAATAAAGAAAAGTAATTTGGTAAGAATGGGTGAAATGAATGAAATTCTCTGAGTGTTGATCAGTTCTATCATTTTATTCCAAAATTACATTCTACCTAAAACTTATTCTATTAATAAATAAGGAATTCTTAAGCTCCTTTAGTGAATTCTCCTTCAGTGGATTCTGTCTCAGTAGGTTCTCCTTCAGTGGGTTCTCCGTCGGTGGGTTCATTTCTTTCCATAAGCAAAAATTTTCTACCGGGTAACTTTTCTAGCTCAACTTCTACCCTCGATAATAACCATTTTTCTTCTTTAACAGTTTTGTAATATAAATCCCCTTTGCCATCTGGTCCTTTAATTGGAACCTTGTACCAATATAACGAATCACTTGCATCTTCGGTATCATGGATGTTGTTAATATACCCAGCTTTTATGGGTTGTCCAAAATATTTAACAGCCCCATTGTTTTCATGGAGATGTCGAAAAGCCTCAATATAACATTCGGATTTACGAATCCGTCCTTGTATTTCTTCGTGGGCGAATAGGACTACCCCGACCGAAATGAAAGTTCCGTAAGCACAAGCTTTGACCAGGGTACGAATTTGCCACATCTGCAAACAGCCAGACAAATTCATTGAAACAAATTCGCTTAATCAGTCCCATTTCAATCAGTAGGTGGTTTGAAGCAAAGTAAAGTGAAGAGCATTAAATTTAGATAACCATTATGATTTAACAATCTGATAATTATATTAATTCATTAACGTGTTAGTGTTTAATAATTGATGATAAAGGATAATTCAGGATGATCAAATAGAATAGATATTATGTTCATCATCTAAAATTGCAATGTATTTGTAGGGCGATGAATTTGAAATGAAACATTTTGTAAATTACTTAGTCAAACACTGTGAATAAGAAATTGGGAGAATTAATTGAAGGTTTGATTATTATGATCAATTTAGTCTCACTTACGTTCTATCAAATTGTTTCTATCAGAGACAATGTTTTCGGCGAATTGCTACCGCAATTCAAATAAATCTCGTGCAAACATAACCCTAACAAGATATGACATAACCTACGCTAGCCTAGCCTAACTCTGACATGAGCATTCTACCTTTTACGAATACTCCGCATTGGCATCCGGCATGCTGAATCGTATTGTCATCTCGCAGATGAACGCACGAACTACGATTGCCCCAAACATATGTACGCCTTGTTAGATGCAACTGGCATAACCGCAAATGCGTGCAAGTTGCATATGGTATGGCGTACTGATTATCGCAACCACTGGAATATAGTTATAATTGCGGGAAATACATTTCGTTAAGTCAACTCCGAGATACCGATACTATTTGCTATCCCGTTGGCACAAGGCGGAGGACTGACAAAAGATTCGCATGTTGCGTTAACGAAATACAGATGTGGCAAGCATCTCAATATGTATACTAGTTCGTAGTATATTCGGGAACTCAGCCTTGCTGAGATACCTGTTGGTTGAATGAATAAACACTACGGTCTTCGCTATACATGGAAGAAGTGAAAATTAGTTATGTTAGACACTATATTCTTGTAATACGCGTTTGATTTATGTTCTAATATCTTGTATGACAGCGAGCAAATAAACAGATTCTATCAGTTGCAATAACGTCTACATATTTTTATTTTTGATGAACGATTACAAATGGTACATGACTTTGATAATAAATAACATTGTACTGATGCTGCAACAATAAATTCACAGATATATCAATAATAGATTGCTTTGTTATTCACCACTTCCGCCTCCCTCAGACTATTTATTTCAGGGACAGCATACAATTAGAATTGATGCCTTTTCAGCTGCTTGAAAATTCACGATCACCTTCTCGTTGGTCTTCACTTGGCTGTATATGTAGATATATAGGCATGCATATATGCGTATCTTCATACATGTCTCTATATGTTTAATAATTTATACCAGCGTTCTTCGGAGCTAGAAGGATTTTAACTCGCAAAATTTCTGCTCCTGGTATCAGGAGAACATCTGACCCAAGGAGGTGTGCCGAAATTAGGCTATGTGTATTGATTCATTCATGGATTCGTCTCTCTATGCCTCTCTATACCTACACTTAATTATTACTAGCATTTTTCGGAGTTAGAAGAATTTTAACTCGCAAAATTTCTGCTCCTGGTATCAGGAGAACATCTGACCCAAGGAGGTGTGCCGAAATAGGCTATGTGTATTGATTCATTCATGCATACGTCTCTCTATGCCTCTCTATACCTATACCTAATTATTACTAGCATTTTTCGGAGTTGGAAGGATTTTAACTCGCAAAATTTCTGCTCCTGGTATCAGGAGAACATCTGACCCAAGGAGGTGTGCCGAAATTAGGCTATGTGTATTGATTCATTCATGCATACGTCTCTCTATGCCTCTCTATACCTACACTTAATTATTACTAGCATTTTTCGGAGTTAGAAGAATTTTAACTCGCAAAATTTCTGCTCCTGGTATCAGGAGAACATCTGACCCAAGGAGGTGTGCCGAAATAGGCTATGTGTATTGATTCATTCATGCATACGTCTCTCTATGCCTCTCTATACCTATACTTAATTATTACTAGCATTTTTCGGAGTTAGAAGAATTTTAACTCGCAAAATTTCTGCTCCTGGTATCAGGAGAACATCTGACCCGAGGAGGTGTGCTGAAAATTCGGGTGTATAGACATAGGCATGCATACGTGTCTTCATACACGTCTCCTGTATATTTCCAAGTGTCGCAACAGTCGGATATTTCTGAGCGTCTGATGTTAGGCAATAAATTTGTGTGTCTCACAGATGAGATGCGGGTTGAATTTGGTTAGGCGCACCGCCTTGGATGCTCTCGCTATCTCGCGTCAAGCGATCATACTATTTGCACTGCAAAAATCGCGGCGTGTAATTACATGCAACCCGCATGCCGTTGGTGTGTGTCTAAAATTTATTACCTAACATCAGGCGCTAAAAAATATCCGGCAGTTGCGAGGCAGAAGAAGGAAAGTGGTGAATAATAAAACTATTGATTATTGGTGTGTTTTGTTTATTATCAACATTTGGTACAGTCAGTATTCATTACAGATAAAGTTGTGTACAATTTACAACTATGTCCTAAAAATAATGTTTGTCACAATTAATCGAGTTTCTTCATTCACATTGCTGCGAAAGGTGGTACAATGTAAATTGTTTGCGTGATGATGAAACGTAGACACTTGGACCAATTAATGTCTCAAAGAACACAATAGAGACCGTCGCAATTGGAACGCATCATCACTAGACGGAGATGTTTGGACTTTGATAGAAGTTTCTGCATCTGTAACAGAAAGACTGATGTTATAATTTCACTATCATTCATTGAATTACTCAAAAAACTACACGAGAATAATCTCTCTTCATGGATGATTACAGTATCTTGTTTCGGATAACTTCTCCGTATTCAGATTATTTCCATTGCGGTGCCCTTTACATCTGAATCTCGTTAGCGCAGTTTCCATACGAATCCTTTGACGCCACGTGGGCCACTGACTCCACGACAGGTGCCAGTATCCTAGGTCAGTGCTCCTCCTTGTGCATTCAATGGAGCGCCTTATGCAATCACCATCTCACGGTCGAATTGACGAACTACTTTTGACGCAAAAATCAGCAGGCCTTGTCGTACGCAGCCAACATACCATTTTTATAGTTTTTACTTATTTAATAAATGGCAACACCATTTGCTACCCTGCTTGCCAGCGGCAACAATATGCTCAAAATAAAATTAAGAAAGGATGAGTTTTCGCATAGAACGTCAAATTCTCTCTGATAACAAATGCCCATTGGGTATAAAAATACTATTTCTGATTAGACCTATCAAAAACCTTTGTATAATCATTATGCGATATATTAATTAATCTTTGTGTTATGAGTGCCCCAACATTATTGAGAATTTTACAACCATTGTTCACTGTAAACGTGACTTCATTCACTACGTAAAATGATAATTTGATTGTACGATAAGTCTAAATAATCCAATATTTATGATACATCAATTGCTTATAAATACACATACCTTAAGTTAAACTTGCCCTCAAGTAGAATGTTATCACTTTCAGAACAATAATAATATGTAAATAATAAAAATCATGAGAGAAAGATTGATCAGTATGTTCTCGATGAGGAACAACATTTATTTCTAGCTGTAGGAATACGGAGTCCACTGTAAGAAAACGTATTCTAGATCTGTAAATACAGATTTCTATACAAGGTAATACAAATAAAACAGAACGGCAAAGGTGAAGATGCGTTTGTTTATTAACCTTATGTAATATCCGTTTCAAATATTTTCAATTACAATATTATATAATAATAATAATAATAATAATAATAATAATAATTAATAATAATAATAATAATGATAATGATAATAATAATAATAATAATAATAATAATAATAATAATAAATGACAATGTATACATGTTAGATTACAGAACTGTGTTTGGAGCATTTATTATTATTTTTTTTTATATAATTCAGTTGTTTTCTGCATTCATTTCATATATTTTTTTTCCTATTTCACGGTTCGCAATTGTAGCTTGAGATTATAAAGGGTTGTTCTCAAATTCCATGTGCTCACCGCTTTTCAGATATATCAGTCATATAATAGTATATTTTCTGAACACAATGTTTTACACTTGACGTTAGGAAACTTATGTTATATTGCACTGACCATGACCTGTTCCAACACATTCCGTTAATAAAATTAAGAACTTATTATTTAACTCCATGGAGCACCAAATAATAGAAAATTATATGACGCTTGCAGTATTGCAGTTTTGAGATTTATTTTATCGAAGAATATGATCATTGAAAGGTAGCTACGTCTTTTTTTTTCCAATGTTATTGAATTTCTAACGAAATTTCATTCAGCATTTAGTTGGAAAAAAAAATAAAAAATAAACAAATTTCATATAATCTTAAAATCATACCAAATCTTGACTATGTGGGAATTAGTAGATAATATTTACAATCAGAAACTATAAGAGAAAACTTATTTATTTGTCTGAGAAAGTTGAAGCTCTTATTTAAAAAAAAAATACCCCTCTCACTATGAGCGATGATCAACTGTGGCAGGTCCTGCTTCTTGCTCTAGTTGAATCATCTAATAGAATCTGCAAGGCTTGTCACGATATTAAATAATTCGTCACACCTATATATTGATTAAACGATAATCTGCAAGCTGCTAAGTTTTTTTTTTTTCAGAAAAACGTATGCAAAATATAGGTGACGATAAAACGATAGCGTTTAAGAAATAATTAAAATAAAATATGAAAATAGAACTGGAACAGGTCCAAGTCAGTCCTTATACTATGTAGATGTATACATTTTTGTGTTTGCTAATTTGCTTAAATACTCTGCATTTTGTGACAATTTTTGATTGGCAAAATTTTCACCAGAAATAATTGTCACCAAACGACGTGCATGCTAGGAACTAAAGGAAGAAAACAAGAATAAAAACAAAAAACGAAAAGAAAAGTATTTTAACTGATTTAAAGAAAAATAAAATCGAAGAAAAAAAACGAAGAAATATACATCCAAATTGATGGAATATTTATTTAGAAAATTATTTTGCACATGCTGTTTGTTTATAGTTTTGAATTTATTCGTCGTCTCGCGCCCCACTTCTGCTGAAAGGGTTTGCCAAAAAAATGCCTTGAACAATAATAGTTAAAATAATTATTCCCCCAAAAAAAAAAAAATTGTCTATAATTTATTCATTGATAGCTAGCTTTGATTGGCCAGTAATTACCGACCCTGCTAGCTTCAATTAGTCAGTACTACAGTCACTAAAAATTACATAATTAACCAATTACTTTACTATCGATAAACAATAATAATAATCCGTTAAAAACAACAATCATGAAAATAAGCATTCAATACATTGTCGAAAATCATTGTATTCTTGGGAACCACAGGGCTTGAACTCCACTTGTTGCTAAACGTAGTAACAAAGTAGTATGTAATTATTTTACTTAGCTATCCTGAAATTTAAGTTAGGAATCAATCGTATAAAATTATACCAAAAAATGTTTTTCTAATTTTCTTACAAAAATCCAATACACACACAACACACACACACACGAAAACCGCTTTTGATAACTTTCACATTATCTTACGGTCTTGTGTCAAGTATTGCATCTGCGTTTGGCATTAATATTTACTTTTCAAGTTAACAAAATGCTTATAAGAGTTTAAATCTGAAATGCAAATTAGGTACAGACCCTATGACTCTCAAGTGCAGAACATTCATATGAAGGATTTTGGAAATAAAAACTTGTGATAAACTATGTAGATGTTTGTTTCTGAAATGTACTGATTTTTGCCATTCGTTGAAATCTTGAAGATGAGAGAATTTGTTATTAAAAATTCTAAACATTTTCAATAATCTCGATTTCCCTTTACAAATGCAGATATTTCGTTTACCATACATGTACACCTTCGAGGTGCTTACAGGCAATGATACTTAACATCTTGGAATGAGATTTCCATACGTTTTACGCAGATAATCTAACAGCCTGCAATAATGCAAAACAAATAGGTAATTGGTTTTGAGAAAATCTGATATCATCGTCAATAGTTTCAATTATAATCATCGGCCTGCTTAAAAATACATCAATTTATTATTCAAAACTTGAATCTAAAGAACCCAATATATCTGTATCTGCTTTTCATTTACTGGTTTTTTTTTTCCGTTTCAACATTAGTCATCTTTTTATAGTAACAATTACACAAAAATTATCAATATCGCTACGCCAGCAAAATTTGTTATTCTCTAAATATTTATATTTATTTTTATTTTTTGTATCAATTGCTTAAAAATAGTGAATCACAATAGCACTGATGATCTATCTATCAGTTCAGACAAGAAACAATCTGAGACATGTAAATATTTGCTCGCGAGCGATGCATTTCGTGTCACAGTTAAATAAAGAGAAAAATTCGATATCATTTGAAGTTGACTTGACAAAAATATCGATGAATTATTACATCCAAAACCATTGAGAAAGACATAGAATTAGGAAATAGTTTTTAAAATTGGATTCCATTGAAGAGAAACACCTTGACTAGATTCAGATTTCTCTTTGGCAAACTAAGTTTGAAAGAATAAAAAAAAATAATAAAGGATTTACAATTTATATAGAATTACATAGCATAAGCAGAGCAATAAAAGCGAACGGCAAAAATCAATAGCAATTCACTGGAAATATATGTATGTATGTATATGTTTTTACGCGTGTGATAGCCCGTACTGTTTATTATAAAGTATCTAGTTCTCGTACGATTATACCATTCTTGATCAACCTTACATGTATATGTTAACTTCCTTATTAATGCTTTTTTTTTATGTATAAATATGTATTGTTAAGCCGCGCAAACCTCGTTCGTTTAAAGTCCTTTTTAACAACAAACTGATTTTTGCGCAAGTATCGTACTAGACGATACTCTTGATGAAGTAAATAAAAGAGTCAGTTTTATAGTTTTATACTTAAATGCTAATCCCTAAAGCTGCACTCTCTTATCGTTCACCTAAGTGTATTGTACAAATATCTAGCATTCAACGCGACTGTCTTATTTTTCATTATTAATTGCTAACCATTACATTCGTGACACTGTGTATAAAACTCTATGGAGTACATGATTAAATTGTTATTTTATTCAGTAATAATAATTATCACTTTTCTTGCTCTCTAGGCCACACAGTTGGGATGCCGATATATTCTTATCGGATACCGATTAAACTGTTTAAATGTTCGTTTCAATCGGGCAGGACCCGAAGGGCCAATTGGGTTCATCCGCACTAGGCCGTGTTTGTCCGTGTTTCGAACATTTATTAATCTCTCTCCATTGATCGTCAATTTCGCCCACTGCCAGGTCAGTCCTTTCATATTAAAAAAAAAATCTCTCGTGTCTTTTCTTATTTCCTTTCTTCCAGGAAATTGTCTTTTCTCCTTCTTCTCTTCATCCAACGTTCAGTTTTTCCTAAGTTGAAATACTTCAAAAGTCTCATTTCCACTTTACATAATCTCCAATGGTCAGGAAATCAATTAATCACGTCAGTTAAGACATTGTCGAAAATAAAATGCCTCTGCCTTTGTCTCTGTCTCTGTCACTGTCTCTGGACACCGAAGCTTCTGAATCTTTAAAGATAGTATATGGAAAAGAGGTTGAATTGCCGAAGTAGATATTACTCTTTATTCTTCTATTATCTCTGGACAAAACCTACATGCAAACTTTGTACCATTTCACTCTTGATCTTCCTTGGTAAAACGACTTTCTCTTCTTTCAGCTAAACCACTCTGCTCATTCGTTATTCACATGTAGAACAAGGATTGTGTCAATGTACCTCTAACTCGTTAAGAGTGTTGTCTATTAAATCGAAATGGTTTTTTTATGTCGAATGATTATTCAAAAACCCGTCATAATATTTCATCCAAGACTTAATTCACGTTGCCAACCAATATCCAAACGGTATGAACGTAAAAAAATAATCAAAGCTTGAATTTGATAGTAATTCGCAATGATGTATAATAATTAATATTTATTCGTATAGTTTTGTTTTGTTTTTCTTTTTTTTTTTCTTTTTTGTTTTTTTTTTTTGTGTTGTGTATGGATTTCAAGTATCTCCAACGCTTTTGTCCTCTCGTCGAATTTTCCCCTTAACGATACAATTAAATACAATTTCAGTAAATCCGAAATCGTCGTCACGCAATTACCTATTGTCGTCTTAGGAATCACGACGTTCATCGGTGTGTTTTCTTGTGCCACAATTGTCATTGCGACTTCATTCAATGGATGGCAACCGGGCTTTGTTGCACACACACACCGACCATCGGACTGTCTTCTCTTTCAGGATCTCTTTGCTTTCCAGACGCAACTGTCGAAGGTTGTCTAACCATTCCGTGCGCATCACCTGCCGGATATCCATAATTGTAGTAGTTCTGTTGTTGAATCATAGGAGAAGCCATCATGCCGGGCAAGTGAGGTATGCCCGGAAGTATCAGGCTATTATAGGAGCCGAGAGAGCTTTGGATCAGGGACCCATCCATGGATGGCATGGAAGATGGGGCGGACGTTGGGACCCCAGTGGCTGTTGACGAATAACGTGAAGTTATGGCACGCCTGCTACCCGAGTGACGTGGTGAAGATTCGCACTCCATTGGTTGATAGCCACCAGGGAGGCTTGGCATTTGCATTAGACTGCTGCTGCCGCTGCTCTGTCCTGACACGGTTACCAGTCCTGTGACAACGGAAAATCAAACTGTTAGAAATATACCTTTTCATAATTAGTGGCCTCGGGGAGGAGGGAAGGAAGCTAAATTTAGGCTCATCATAACAAGGAACTTAAACTACGAGAAGTTACTTTCAGATATTCACCTTAAACCATACAGATTATGGTGAATTTCTGGATGTATAGAAAAAAGTAACGGTTTTTCAAGAGAATTGGACACAGGTTCACTTAGTTTAATTTCCTCGAAGCACATTGTTTCTGATTTATGACAAGACTTCTCTCTACTCATTGTCGGTATAGTATACAATGAATAGTAGCAATATACAGGATGTGCGGAGAACTTACACGAGGAAATACATGCATCAAATGGCAAAAGTATTTCAGGTATAAAATACTTGAATATGAATAATATATATACTCAAAGAGAGAATCAGGAACTAAATAAGACTTCTCATCAAATAGACACCCTGTATCAGTTGAAGGTAAATAATAGTGGGAATTATGTCGATATCACAAATAAAGTGATAAAACTAAAAACCATTAAAATTTGTTTCAGAATAATACAATGAATAAGTAACAAATATATATAATGTAAATCTCAATCCTCCTCTTGATAATAATCATTCACTGAATGCCGGCAAATAAATGTTATAAAAAATCATTGATAAAACTATCAACAGATTTGATTTTCTCTATTGACTCAGCAAGAGGAGGACTCGATCATGTTATAAGTATTACATAATAGGTACATATGGATGATGCAAGAGTAACATTTAGAAAATATTTTCACTTTGGCTCGCCGAACACTAAAAGTAATGATATTTTCTCAAGGTTTGTTCGGCCTTAAAGTACGGGGTCAGAGATTATGTCTACATTGAGAATATTATTTATAGTAAAGTATGCATATGAAGCGGCTAAAGCATGCGTGAAAGAAAGACACAGAATGATGGAGTGAGTTTTCTACAGTATGAACTAAACTCAATATGGATAGAATTTGCTACAAGATAACATATTTGATACCCGATAATGCAGACTCTTTGAAACAAAAAAATAGAAAAAGATTTAAACTGCAGTTACACTTTAAAAATAGTACTATTTGTAAACTCGAATGATATTAAATTGGCCAGTAAAATTTTCTAAGAAAAATAAAGGTCAAGAGGTATCTTCAGGTTTTTCATAAAGGTAATGCTATGTCTACATCGGATTCATGGAATTAATAGCAAAGTCCACCATATGACAATCAAGCCCTTCTTGAGTACATGCCTGAATATAGGGTACAGATGAATTGAATTACATTCACTTACTTCCTTCTGTTAATAGCTATATCGTCGTGTGTACAAATGCATTATTTAATGGTAAATTATCATATGATAAATAAAGAAGCATTCATTGTTCCCAGAAGACATACAGGCTTATGCTCTAGAAAGTCTTGTACGAAATCATGGTCTATAGGTTTAATGTCGATCTAACTAATGCCTTTGTTAATCCCACAAGCAAGCGAAATATCGCACAATAGACGGGTAAAGAATAAGGATAAGGGTGTTGGGAAGAAAATTGTTAGTCTATCAGTTTGTCAGATTGTTTGTTAGCCAGAACTTACTTATGTTAGTAAGTAAGATTAGGGTTGGGGCCTAGGACAGGTCGTCACCGCCCCGCGGGTACGACAGTCATCGTGCCACGTACTGTCCCCCCATCATATCTATGGGCAACAATAACAATAATGCTTAGTTTATGCAAAAAAGAAGAAATATTATGTAACCACAGATTAATACAGGCAGCTGATGCAATGTTCAAGATTCTATGGTAATAAAGGCTGTGTTCAAATGTGACTTTCAAAAGATATGTATTTTATGATTACACGTATGCCTCTGTGTAGAGTTTAGAGAGCGCTAATTATGTTAAGCTAGAAACTGGATGGTATATTATCAGAAATGGAGTGCTCCCATTTGTTTAGAATTACTAGAATTGAGAACAATTTTTGATGAATATTTTCGATAACAGGAATTTGAAGATTTTACAAATTTTTTTTAATATAAAGTTGTCAAGCAATAAGATGAGTCTGTAATCAATTTTATTTATATCAACTGTATATTTATATTACAACTTCGTCACAAACTGGTGGAGTGTAAATATTCTAGTTACCTCATATGTTCACGGACAGGTTTTTGCATTGTTTGAGAATTAGGGAAAATAAATGACCCAGACGTTTGGCACTTTTATGGAAAAGAGTATTTTACCGAAAGCTCATTTCGATTTCTTTGCTTCTTTTGGGACATGACAAATTTACCGAGAGTTACATGATTTTTTATTTTTTATACAAACTAAGACACATTTTCTCATTTCCAACATCCCTTCTTTCATTTGACTCAGTCATATATAAATATTCAACATTGACTAAGCTCCGTGGCAATCAAATATCAGATACATCAGTTACTATTTGTGTTTATAAATTATATCTCGAATGATGATTTTTCAAAATCACATCACAATTTGTGGACGTTAATTTATGCAAGACAATAAATGATATAAAGTTGACTTTCTCACGATCAGACATAAAGGCCATTATATAGCTAATCCTGTCTCTGAATGGGGCAATAAAATGGAACTAGTCTATACTCGTACATAGCATACGATTCAATATTCACAGAGAAACATATGGACTCTAAATCCAAGCTTTATGTGATATAAAATATCATCTTAAGATTACTGCCACAGAGATATTCAATATTGTTATTTTATCGAAGAGGTTGATTCGGTTCAGTACAGTAATTATGTATTTATTAATCGTAACAAGTTAAGACACTGAATATGGGCGGTGAATGAAATCAAGCAACATAGAGGCAGATTTGATGAGGATAATTTTCCAATTTCTTATAAACAGCACCGGATAAATTGTTAGTTATATATATATATATATATTTAACGAGAGCTTGGTATTGCGCAAAAATTCAATCAAACGATAAGCGAAACAAGTGGTTCTTTATTATAGCTTCATAGTTTCCAGTAAATCTCTTAGCTGTGCTTACTGCAAATCGTTGTAAATTTGCCATAAGCTGATAATATGCAAATGTAAACCACAGCAGTATCTCATTATCCACCATACAGGTATCATTTATTATCCCCAAGTACCTTGGGAGTACAAATCCACCGAACTAAATTGAAAAGTAGATATTGCTCGATGTTACCGAACAAATTTATGTAAAATTTTTATTCTACGAATACAAGCTAATTAATTTTATTGCCCATCGTTAATTAGCTAGAAACTGAACGTGATTCACTGTCACAAAAATCTTACAACAATTATAAATTCCTGTTCAATTTTATGTTCCGAGTTGAATCATTTTTGCGTAATAATAATAATTGGATAGTGTTCAACTTGTTACCATAATGTATAATTAGTAATATTGAAGTATGAAGAACTTAGCCTTTGTATTACGCTCTACCAAGCTCAGAATATTGATAATATTAGAAGGCTTTTATGAAAGACAGGTCCCCACATATACTGAATCCAATACTATGAAAATGATCATGTGTCTAAAGACAGTGAACTATATATACCTGATGAATTCTCAAGTTGATACTCATAGTACAGACTATAAAATGAGATTTTAGCATTTGGATTTTGCATTTGGTAAAAACAATGGATTCATCACAAATGTGAACGTTCTTTTTCTAATGATTTCAATGGACAGGTAGCCAGAGACTGATAACCAATTATCACTGTAGAAGAGTAAATGATTAATGAAACCGGTTGATTTATCCGATAGTCAGGACGGAGAGAGAAAGAGAGAAAGATAATTGATTTGTTAGAACGAAAGTAAATAATAAATGATAAAACTATGCGATATGTAAAAATTATAATAATTCTTTGATACATTCTACTACCAATGTGGTTGTAGACGATGAAAATGGCTTGAAAGAGAAAAAGTATACTTGTCCAATGAATAAATTGATAAGAAAAAGTGACACCAAAACCTATGAAACTAAATAAATTAAAGATAAGCAAAATATGTATGATACTGTTGAAACAGTTTTGCTGCAAAACACCCGACTTAGTGACTATTCAGCTTAACGACCGTATTGCAAGAGGGTCCGACTCACCGTGATCCTGGCTCATAGAAACCACTGCTGGACTGGTATTTGAGCTATTAGCTGCGGCTATGTTTGTGTTGGTCCCTTCGTCAGCTGTCCTTTTGAAAAAGTTATGTTGGAGCGCGTAATAAGGCGTTACTCTCGTCTTTGGATCAAAGTCCAACATTCTTAAAATCAAATCTTTAAACTTGAGGTAATCTGAGATTGAATGTCCTGATTCGCCTAATCTTCTACCACCCGGACCCCCATTTTCTACCCCTAGAATGTCATGTAATCGCCGAGTACCAGGCAACTTATATTTCTTTCCATCTTTTGATTTTTTCAGGACATATGACCCGTCCGTCGGAACTTTGTCAAAGTACTTTCTCGCCTTGTGAGCCTGGTCCAGAATGTGCTTCGGCGGCATTCCCAAAACCTCGACGATTTTGTTCATTTGGTCAACCTATCATAAAGAAAAAAAATGATCGGCATCAATTTACGTTTTCTTTATCAAATGCAATTACAATCCGATTAAAACATCCAACAAAATACTCAACAACTTAAGAATAATGTAATTTCATTTGACAAATGGTGTATCCGCAATTTTACCTCGTTAGCCCCACTGAAGAGAGGTTCTCCGGTATGCATTTCTACCAAAATGCACCCAAGGCTCCACATGTCTATCGCTAAATCGTACGGGATTCCAAGCAGCACCTCAGGTGAGCGGTAAAACCTAGACTGAATATACTGATATATCTGAAACAAATTGAAGTTGAAGGATTATTTTTATCTCTCTATAAGTCTTGATGAGCTTTTTTACCAACGCATCTTTTGGGTATTGTGGCAAGTGTACCAAAATTCTCTCGAATTGCACAAAGACAAAGCGTTGGACCAAAATAAAGGAAGCAGTATTTTATCAAGAGATGAAATGCGTAATAGTTATATTCGGTGGAACAGCAATGAGCATTTTTAGATTGACTATGTATCAATATTTTTTATATACTTAAAAATAAATCTAAACACTTCGTATATTATTATCCCAGAGTTTTGTGTTCAACAAATTGTCATATATATAAGTATAACTACTTTTATTATTGTGGAAACTCTGGATAAATGATGGGTTAGGAGAATAGGATCCATTTTTTGTTCTAGGACGAAAGGGAAAGCAGCAATCGGGAAAGATCGGGTACTTAGTTCTAGAATTACAAAATATGTTGTTAAAACAGAGTCTTTCACTTTGGGTATCTGATGGTCATTTGAAGACTTACCCTCTGCCCAAGTTGACACGAACTCCCAAAATCTACAATCTTGATTGCGCTCCGTTTTGGATTACAAAGCAAGATATTTTCAGGCTTCAGATCACAGTGTATGATATTTAATTCCGGCGTGGACAGAAACATCAGGGCAGTGCATAGCTGCTGGGCAAACTTTCTCGTCAGGTTCAACGATACCCCTCGGAAGTTCGTATTTCTCAGCAAATCGTATAGATTATAGGAAAGCAGCTCAAATACCAAACACAGGTGATTCCGCCACATGAAATGCCTTTTCAATTTAACTGAAATAATGAAAAATACGATTTCCTTATTACACACAATGTCATTCCCAACCATACGACGTCTCTCAACACATACTATTACCAAATTAATTTCAAATAAAATCTTAGAGGAAACAGGCTCTTCCTTGAAAAGGAATCAATCTAAATAATGTTCTTATTATTATAATAATTACCATCGTCATTATATATTCGGCATTGCCTACTCACCTATATAATACTTGTTGTCGGTGTCTGCTCTGTTCATCATTTCCAATAACCTGACTTCAATTTGGGCTTGGTTAAGGAAAGGTTTTTTATTTTTAATAATTTTTATCGCCACTTGGGTCTGTTCCTCATGGTCGAAGGCTTTTACTACCTGGCCAAAGCTCCCTTTTCCTAATGAACAAAATAAATCACCATATAAATGTTACATTTAAGATTAAGAATTAGAGATCTGAAATAGCAATCCCTAGGGGATCTATTGGTCGACAGTTTTTTGCCCTCTTTTTGTCTGTGCTTTGTCATAAATAAATATGAAATTTGAAACGGGAAAATGGATGAATTGAATTTATTTTCGAAACGTTAGGGTTGAGTGAAAATATTTTTAAACATCTTTTTGTGCTTTATTTACGGAGTAAAGCTATTAAAATGGTATTAGTGAACAAGGGATGTAGTTTGCGAAATGTATTAGTTAAATTGAAAAGTCCGGAGTACAAACCTATTAAAGAATCGATTTCATATCGATCAAGGAACTTCTCGCCATTCTTGATGATGTAATCGTGATTATCATCATCCCAGCCATCGTTATAAAGTTTTCTCTCTTTTTTATGTGACCCATCTTCGCCCTGCATTTGTTGCGCCCTTCTCTTCTTCTTTGCATAGTATACCTGTAAGAAAACAACGTTAAATATTGCAAAGTCGCAAAATCGTAACAAAGGTAAGAAATAAAATTCGAATCCAGGTGTGAAAATGATCACATAGTTTCATAGCAATAAGGATCGTATTAGGCAATAGCGAACGAAGAGAATGACGACTGAACCCGAATACATAGTTAAAAATAGTGAAAACCCACTGAAATATTTATCGAAAAGAATAATTAATTTATCGATAAAATAAAATGTTAAAAGTATCTACGCTAGTTGAATGCAAGTTTAATCGAACAATGTATGCATGGGCGAATTGTAACACGGTGTATAAATTCAGAAATGCATTTTAGATCGGGGCTGGCTGTACGCGGTCAATGCTCGGATATTATTTTTCCATTGTTTTTCTCGGCTCTATTTGCGGCAGTTTTTATTCCATTTTTTGCCTTTTTTTTCAATTGGCAAAAAAAAAAACAAGAGAAAATAAAAAAAAAAAAAAAACCTATTGAAATAAAAAAGAATGGTATAGCCATGTGATTCGGTCGACGGCGGGGCGAAGTCGCGCAGAATCTGAACGGATAGTTGGCCGCGTCGTGCGAATCGATACTCAGGGACCACGTGAAAGTCACGCCGGCGACCGGTCCCCGCCTTCTTCACCCCTGGGCCATAAACTGCCCGAAGAAGTGATCAAAGGGCGGCAGAATTGGCTCTGAATACTTTTGAAAAAATCTACCAAATCTTCTACACTGTAGATATGCTGATATACACGGAATTCAGATAAATTTGCAATTATAGGCGCATATATCTGTTTCTCATTTTCGTTATTTTCATCGAGTTTTCAGTTCCACCGGATATATTTGCGACATATAGATTCACGCCGGCGAAATATTTTATTTTTAGAGATATGAAATAGCGCGAAAAACCAGCAGCTAGAAGATTGAATGAATATTTCCACAAATTAGCGAAACAATTGCTAGGCTTTACTCAGAAGCGAACTTATCTATATGGTCCACCGTTTAACGGAAGCCTGAGAATAAGCGAGGAAAATGAGATAGACGAACGTGAACAGAGATGAAACTAGATATATTGAGACGGAGCTAGCTATTCGTAGCTAAATTCCTCGATAACGGGATCATCCGGATCTACGAGTTGCAAAGCGATCGCATCCCTCGTCTAGCTTAGCTAACGTTCTTGTACTTACAGTTCAATCGACGTCGTGCTTACTCCAGATTAATTCTAACGCGTACATGAGATCGTAATTCCTCTATAGTCAATAAATAATCGAAAGAAAAAGAAAAAAAAAAAATTAAAATATAATATACCTAAGTATATATTTCTTCAGCTATGGATTTTGACCGACTTTATAGTCATAGTTGCGTTTTGAATTAATTAGGACGTAGTAATGAGACGATTATTTTTATCCTATTAAGAAAAATGCGAAAAGAAGAACGGATCGCGCTAACTTTGCCGTTTTGCATTCTACCGCAGGGGGTTCTCGGTCTTCTTGGGTTACAGGTTGCCGTTATTTCCATTCCGCGTTATCCTGGACCCTAGACAACGGGCGGCACGCGCATACCGCGTTATTATCATTGACAAAATTTTACCCGCGAATTCCGTCGAAGATAAGTGACTCAATCGCTTCGATTCAACGACTATACCGAAAACTTTTTTTTTTCATACGAAGGAAGAAGAACTATGTAATAGAATTTTATCGGTGGCAAATTTTTTTCAACTTTTTCCCACACCCAATACCAACGAGTGAAATTATTCGATGTAATTACCCTCGAATTCCGGTCCCCTATAAGTTGTTAATAGTCCCAAGTTAGCAACTAGGTGCTTCATCAAATATCAATTTGCACTTAAAATTCCCCTTTCACAATTCGATGTTACGATCTATGATCGTGACGTTTATTTGATTTATATATAAAATTGCGAATTTGAAGAGAAAAATCGTTTCTCTTTTGTTTCTAGCTAATATTTCATGATTTAGAATAAGAAGAAAAAATGTTTACAAATTCGGTGACGTTCAGGTGCAAAACCGTGTTAACTACTATTTGTACAGTCCCGTATATATGCACAATGCACATCGATGGATTGATACTTACAACAGTGAAAGAAGTGAAAAACGAATTGCCAAAACGGGGCTATCCACGGATTCGAGTCTCGACTCAATACCCTCTCAAAGGAGCAATGATTTCATACATTTATCTATGTATATACTCGCCCAAAAAGGCAGCACATCGTTCCCTGTCTCTCTGTGATCTTTGTTCGAAGAATCTAAAGTCTCGTGCGCAGTTATAGATATATAGTAGATAGACCCGAGATTCAATAACGCTTGCAATTACGTAAGCGTAGAATGAATTCCAGCCTATTTCTGCATATTACCCCACCGAGTCAAAGTCCAAAGGACAAAGGGGCTGCGGGACTTACGTCCTCGATTCATGCAAATATCATTTGATTTCATTTTTTTCTCTATTTTTTTTTTTTTTTTTCGAAAATTGCTTCTAACATGCCCCAAAGAGGTCCTGGCGCTCCTTTTAAAACCCCTCCTCCGACAGAGACTGTTCTGAAATGCGTAGGTTAACCGGTATTTTCAAATCGTAGGTCGTTCGTCGAGCACGTATTGTTCGTTCGTATAGTCGAACGCACTGCACTGTCCGCGATGCAGTAGTCCGTTTCTCGAGTCTGTTGCTATGCGCGAGTGCAACACGAGAGAGACTGGTTGAACATGGTCTGTTCGCCATAATTATTCTATGAAAAATGTTATTTATTAACCAATCTATGAAATTGTGTCCTAAAAACAATGCCCCTCTAAAATAACACATTAATTACATAAATTATTACCCAAATAACTTTTACCTATGCCCCCAGATTATTCGCCAGTACCTCGATGATCCATCGCCGAGGCAAGAACTACTTTGGCGAATGTTTTAATACACGGAGACGGGAAAGCTTTGACCATCGGAGTGAGTCGTTCGCGGTTGCTATGGCGAAGAAATCAGTTATTTTTTCATGTACGTATATGTACGAACGTATACGTATACGTGGGGGAATGCGAAGGCCTCTTTGTCACGAAACATACAGTCAATATTAATCGGCCAATAATTGCGTTAGATCATCAATAGAATACGGATATAAAAATACTTCACTTCTTTCCAGACAACAATTTCCGTGTAATTCTTTCGTCAGAAGTAAACTATTCTTTTTCTCATCATCGCGAGGACAATATGAACTTATATTGCGATCGGCGAGGTCAGGGATTTCAGGATGGAACCGATACAATCGGATTCCCGAAAATTATTTTTAAAAATCGCATAAATCGTACGTATCTCTGACGAGGGATGGTTCAGAACTATTGTCTCCTTATTCTTCGCAGTTTGTTGATTATTTTCATCGCTAGGTTATCCCTGGCGATAGAACTACGTAGGTAGTAGCTGATAACTATCCACGCGTCACGTCACCACGACCGAGAAGTAGGTACCTATCACGGAAAGGAGCCTAAACGTGGGCGTCAAAACGCTGCCCCCGTCGTCGGACACATTGGCTATTTTTGCCAAGACTGTCAGACGACGAGATGACGAGATGCCGGCACGTCATCGGACGAGGCCGTTATGAATTTCTACTTCTCCGACAGCAGTGCGCTGTTCGAAAGAGAGAAAACCGAGATAGAGGGAGAGGGAGAGGGAGAAGGAGAGGGAGGGAGAGTTGAGAGGACTGGAGAATGGAGAGTGAGGTCGTTGGTACAGAATAGTCAGCAAGAGGAAGTTTGAGAGGGGGAGAAATGAGGATGAATAGAGGGGGAGGAGAGGTAGGTAAGCGAGACAGAAGTAGACGAGGAGCGAATTGCGGGGTACCGCACCTCGGGAGTCCGAAGTCCGGGCCGCTCGGAGTCATGAATGAAACGGGAGCCCCCGAGTCGAGACGAAACGCGAACTATTCTACACGACCTTCCGGAACTGGCGCGTTCCACTTATTCTTCGTTGACGATTTAAAACCCAGGAGGTTCGAAAGAGACCGAGTGATATCGTCTCCTCGAGGGAAACGGTACCGCGTGGCAAGACGAGAGCCATCACTGTTCTTTTGAGAATTTCAATTCACGTTTCATCTGGTATATAGACGAGAGAAGGACGACGGTTTAGCCGTCTACTATTCGTCTGTGAATAATAACCATATGCATAGGCGTCGTCTACCTCGAGTCTACCGACGAAACCACCAGAGAATTAAGTAGGACGTCGTTCGAAAACATTCGTATAAGTTCGTCGATCCCAACTATGGTGCGAAAACTTATGAGATCCATTTTATGGAAATATCTATACCTGTACGAATAATATACACCTGTATAAATCAAATACAGTTTCATTAGACTCTTTCTCTCTACTGTGTGAAGAAATGACCTAATTTTGAGAAAAGCTATTATAAATATATTCATAAATTACATCTACAAACTTTCCAGAATAGTGTTCACTGAAAAATGTCACATCAACAGGGATTTTGTCGATCAAAATAGTTTCAAATAACCCGAATTTCTCGAGTTTATCATCTGTGTAAAAATGGTTGAAATCAATTGATCACACCTGTATAAAAGAAAAACTATATATATATATTTTTTTTTTTGATCGTTTACGTTAGTTTTTCTAAATCTCTGATCACCTCGCGGCTTTCGTTCATACTATGGTCTATGAGTCAAAAGATTCCGTCTTCTGAAGCACTTGCCACAGTGTACCTTGTTACCGCCTCGCATAGCCGGAATAAAATTCATTTGAAAAGCATGAGGAAAAAAAAAAGAGTTCCTCCTTGGAAACCTGGCAACGCAACAACACGCCGCTCGCTACGCGCGATGTGAAAAGGAATTCGCACGGTAGACCGGTCACCGTCGCCGAGATTCCATTTCCCTGCTACGTTCCTCCTATCCTGAATTAAAACCTGACGCTATCGCAAAAACTATAAAGACTTGCGAGTTTATCGCAGGTTCATCATATCTACCTACTACTCGCAAAGTCATGAGGATCCTAAGCGTCTTGCCGTCCTAAGCCTGAGTTCGCTCACCGATCTTCTTCCTCTTCTTCTAGTTAACGATATATAAACGTGAGTCACGCCAGGCAACAGCAGCAGCAGCAGCAGCAACGGTCAATGGAAAGTTTTGGGAGAATCAGCGCAGACAGTCGCTTGTGGCTCGCGGCTGCACGGCTTAAATTCCATTCGCAGATGAGAAGGACACTCTTTGTGTGAGCTGGAAGCTTGGATCAGCTCGACGAGCTAACCAGCCAGCCAGCCAGCCAGCCACAATGATGACGACGGTGGTACCGGCGTGGCGGTGTGGCTGTCCCACACATTTGGCTTGCGCTATTTTGCCATTTATCGTTAGTATGAGGCTGTAAGGCCGATCGAACTATCGCTCCGTCGTCTGACCGGAAAAAGATGAACGACCTTCGATCGTTTTCAAGTTTGAAACGTTTTAACAAAGGTCAGCTTGTAACTAACCGTCAAACATCGTCGAATTAACTCAAAGAGCTATCATACGTAATATGTGAAACCTGCGGTCGTTCGCGTTTGCAAATTAGGCAACTGTATCTATTTTTATATTGCGTCAGCTCATAGGTGTAGATTCTGTTCACGCATACGTCAGGTATTGGGGAAAACTGTGTTGTTTATCGAAATTATTGAATAATCAATTAAAACGTATCATGTGACTTGTGAGTTAGCATTCGTTTATACCTTTCCATATATCTGAATTCCCACGATGAATTAATCACCGAATTCAAGCAATTTTAACTTGATTGTGAAAATTTTCATCCCCAATTATACGCGACATAATATGCAGGAGACGAAATTTTGACAATTGAAAGATATAACTCGGAGAAGAAAAAGAAAAGTCGAGAATTAATTAAAAGCCATTCGATTTGACCCTCGATTAGGACCATGGGTTGCTAGACTTTATTATATCGGTATATTGGCTATCGCGTAGCGTAGCTGATATTGTCGCGGAGTGATATAAATGTATATAAAATTGTAATCTTGGTAAAACGACGACGTCGACAATGTCTACGAAGTACATGGGTTCTGGGATATATAGTGGATGAAAAACTTTCCACATCTATACGATGGTGGAAGGGTTGATTCACTGGGGAAATTTTACTCCTAAACACGATTACCGATAAATCAAAATCCACTCGTTCAATATTCGCCACTATTATTTGCCAATCAATTATTAATAACGTGATACCGAACCAACTTGTGGTTTCTCAACGAATTGAAAACTCATGAGACGTAAAGAATATTTTTTTAAGTATAAATTTATCACCGGGGTACCGTTTTCATTTGGATTAACGAGGAGCGGAAAATTATCTGTATAGTTATAGAGAGGATTGAAATAATCACTCAACTGTATCTATATAGGTATATTATATGTATGAAGAATGATTAATAATAAATAACGTTGGATGTTGTAGGCACTTGAGAAATAATAAAGATAATAAAAAAGCAACCCCCTACAACTATATACTATATACTATGTACGTTTCGTCAAACTAATCAAACGTTCTTCTAATTTCTACTTCAATTTCTCCCACAGAGTTATAATCAAAGACACTCGCGGCTAGATACGTGAATAGTAGTGATTCTACGGCATTGAGGCGTTGGTCCACGATGGGTAGGAGGACGGTGGATGCAGCGACCAACTTTGAACAACTCGCAGCTGAGGACCATCACCGCCTCTGTTGGATGGCATCTGGGTCGTCTTTAATAATTATACGCGAAGCTATTCTGGCTCCTCGTTCCTCCTAACTTCTCTCGACTTCTCCGACGACCTCTTCTGCCTCCTGCCTCCTGCCTCCTGCCTCCTGCCTCCTGCTTTCCTCCCTCCCTTACCTCCTATACCTATATTACACCAAAGTCCCGAGTCCCAAGGAACGCCCGCAAAAGCTCAGAGCAACTCTCTCTCCAAGACCTAGCGACCATGTCGATGGGGTTCGATTCCTCATTTGCCTTCTCGCTCTTACCTACCCCACCCTCTTAGTCTGCCACTGCCCTTTTATCCTCACGTTCCCCTGCCTCCTTGTAATATAAACGGGTCTGCAGCTATGAAATTTGTTGTCCTTATACACCGTGCTTCGATAAAGTCGATCGAATCTATTGTAAGGATTTTAAAACTATAAGGATGATAAAAAATAAAAAAAAAATAAAAACACGTCAAAGATGAACCGGAGACGGTGAATAGAACGAGTGGTTCTTGTCGTCTAATTGCAACTGGACTCTTTGCGGGAGGTTTAATGAAAAAAAAAGGAGTATTTTGACTTTTGATCGAGTTAGGTTTGGAAAATTTAGTACCTCAAATAGTTTATTAAAATTTATGAATTATTCAATCCTTTTTTTTATCTAATAGTTGTAAAACCTAGGATAATCTTAACTTTGTGATTATTTTTCACATATTCTCTTTCGCGAAATTGCACCCTGTATAAATGCTCCTGCGTGGATGTAACGTGTAGAGGTATATACTTGTCTAGGTATCGGGACAGGCACTCCGGTGCAAACCGCGTCTGGGTCTAGGTACAGGAAAGCGAAGGGAGACAGAGAGGGGTAGAAATCAAGGGGGTAAAAAAAAAGAGGAAACTTAACAGCCAGTAAAAAGCTCTGGATCTCCTAATTTACCTCCCTCGCAATTATTTCTGTATATATTCCTAATTAGTTCCCGCTATAATCGTACATTATCGTATAATTTGAAACAAAAAAATTGAAATAATATCTGGGATTCGTGAGAATTGTCACGTCTGACAAATGAATTGTCTAAATATTTGATATGATGAGAGTTCATTTCAAATCTGAACTATTAGTATTTTGGTATGCGGGTATGTATGTACTATGTATATTTCTTGGGAGATGAGATTTACCGTTAAATGTCTTTCCTCGTATCCGAAGCTTTCGAAACTCAAAGAATCGCTTGAAAACTAAACTTTACTTTTTCTTGAAAATGGAATTTCAAGTCTCTCTCGCCTTGAGCTCAGCCAGGCAACCAGGCAGTCGCCAGGATCGCCGCCGTGTGCTTCTCAGGAAAGTTGAATACTTTCGCGATTGTAACTTTTAATAAGGTTGGATTCAGTTCGTTGATTGGCAGTCTCTCTTTCTCTTTCTCTCTCTCTCTCTTTCTCCTTTGCTCCACGTCGTTGATGCAACTCGATCCGCTCTCACGCTTATTCCCTATTTTATTTCTCTTCGTTATTCTCTATGTACATCGAACAAGAAAAGGGGAAGACGAAGGCGAAGGCAAAGGCGAAGGCGAAGACGAAGGCTAAGGTTGAGGTTGAGGTCCGAGAAGAGATCTTTCCTTCGTTCAACGACATTTTTACCAGCCTACGCCCGGCTGTACGACACACCATCGCATCCCATCAACCCGCATCACCCATAGCCACCCGGAGAGGGCAGACTGGCCAGTAACTTTGCACACCTCGTATATATGCTAAACTTTCCGGTGTCCACACACAGCTTTCTAGAATGGAACGCGAAAACTATTTTGCGATTGATTTTATTGGTTCACAGCCACCGCCAAGCTGTTTGAATTTCCATCTTATCACCACGAGAGAAATTCCTGACATTTTATTGGTTACTATAACAGCTTTGGATTCCGGTTACTTTTACCTTAAGTTCCAAGTCTCTCTCTCTCTCTCTCACTCATCCTAGTCGAACTAAGGAACGGGATCGAGAACGGGAATGAGAACGGGAACGTTGAACATCGTACGTCATACGGAGTATAAAACAACCGGAAATACCTGACAAAACTTTGAGCAAACGTAGTTGAAGGATATTTCAAATTTTATAGACCATTTTCCCTCGTACATCTACTAAAACACCGTTGCGTTATGGTTTCCACAAGATTCCGGACGCAGGAGCACCTAAATGTATAATATCACTGACAGAAGGAAATCTTCGGATTCCTGGTGGTGAAGGAATTCGAGGAAATATTAAACTGTCCGATGATTCGCCATCGAGAGGACCTCCTGCAGTAAAGCATCGCGTATATCTCTACGCTATCGTTGCATATAAGAACAGTGCCGTTGGGATTTACCCCATACCACAAAATACGTGGAGTTTCATGACAGTAAACCACATAATCTGGCGTTAATTTGAATCTGAGTATATAAGCGAGTTTAGAGTCACTTAATTAATTGGAAATAATTAACTAAAGCCCCGTTAGTTACTTCATCTCATAAAGAACTCTTTGGCGTTACTCTATATATACAATATAATTATAATATATCAATTTGTAAAAAAAGAAGAAAATCTTATCCAATCGTTTTTTCTTTTAAATTCATTAATTTATTTAATTACGTGTTTATTTATAAGCTCTAATATAACGAAGTGCACTAAACTTGCAGACGAGGGATATGTGAATTAAAAATTACGTATGACCTTTAACTGTTAATAGACGTCATATATTTACACGTGTCTAACACGTGGGCTGCTACGCAAAGTTTGACGGTATACCGTCGCTCGCAGATTATAACGTAATTTCCGATTTTCTACGTCACGGATTTCAGACTTGCGTCGATAACCAACGTCAAAAAGTTAATGTGAAGAGTCGACAGAGAGACGAGAGAAGAGAGAAGAGTGAAGAAAGAAGAGCAAAGAGTAAAGAGTAAAGAGTGGAGACTGCTAACACCCACGCGAGGAAAATAAGGCATTGGATTACAGGCGTGGGCGAAATCGGCCACACTTTTAGAACGGTTATCCTGTTGTCACCCGCGAAGTGTTCAAAAATTCTCCCACGAAACTGGCCTCAGTTCGCGATATAAAAATTATACGTTATTACAAACTTATCGCACTAGATATATTATATATTTTTTTTCTACATTTTTCAACGCAATAAGGAAAAGAGACTTAATTATCATCAGGAGGATAAACCGTTTTATA
This sequence comes from Rhogogaster chlorosoma, assembly GCA_944452935.1. Classification (NCBI taxonomy): domain Eukaryota; kingdom Metazoa; phylum Arthropoda; class Insecta; order Hymenoptera; family Tenthredinidae; genus Rhogogaster; species Rhogogaster chlorosoma. The sequence goes on from OX101797.1 coordinate 31,163,276, forward strand.
TTTAGTTAACGCATTTTTACACTCCGGTGACCCGGATTAACCTCTGTAAAGTTACAGGCAATCAAAGAACATAAACAGCACATAATTTTGTATCTCACTCCACGAGTGCTGCAGCGACTACATCAGTACGTATAACTTATGTTCGCGTCGTCGCGGTGGCTCGTATAATTTATATTTGAAGTAAAAGAAGGAAAAAAAAATGAAAAAAAATAAATAAAAAATTGCCTATCTTAAATACGTCGTTAGTCATTCTATATTAACAAACGTGTACCGAAGCGCAACGTTCTTGGGGTATACGTATTATATTATACGCGTACATACATATCGCATCTTCTTTCCATCGACTTGTCTTATTCTATAGACTCATGCCGTTTACAAATTACCTCAAAACTCACGTACCTCGGATAAAAGCCGCCCACTTTATGTCATCAGGGCATTCAATTATAAGAAAAGAACAACGAGAGACGATACAGAAATGTAGTTCTTTCTTCTATTCATAGGAATATCGACTGTAGGGGGATCGAAGTCTGGCTTTATATTCGGCGAAAACTTTGAATCGATCGAATTAATTCGAGAGAGATATACCATACAGATAAAATATCCTATACGAGGTAAATATAAGAAGATGATAAGAACCTGCAGTGAATATAATTTTCTTCGAATTATTTCAACCCCCGAAAATCGACCTGCTCTAATTTTTAAAACGTGATTATCTTCGGCGAATCATTGTTAACGAAGAATTTGTAAGATTTCACAAAGTAGTATAATGAGGGGGATACAGCGATAATAATCTTTGCAGGATTCCGTTGAAATTCCGCTTACCTCGTTTATGTGTTTGTACGTCTTGATGAGGTCCACGCTAAGCTTGCGAAGGGGTGCCGTTGCAGGGTCTCGAAACCGGTGAGGTATTCGCGCCTGCATCGCGTGGATGTCGGCGGGGGTTTCCCCCGGCGCCGTCCCGACGCCCCCGCCGGTGCCAACGCAGACGGCGGACGGCAGGGGTTCCTCAGCGACTAGTCGGCCATAGAGTGGTGCTCCACCTACCGCAGCTCTTCCGGTCACTGCAAAAAAAAAAATAATAACAAATAAAATTAACAATAAACTAATAAAAAAAAAAAAAGGAAAATCATAAAATACGCGTTTCTTGAAAAAACGACAAACTCGGAGCAACATCTTCTTTTTTTTTATACAGTTCGAAGAATATTTCAATTCATAGAAATTATTATGCAATTAAATTATCATTCATGGATTTTATTTGTTTATTATATCATAATAAAAAGTGAGGATGAATGTGTTTTTTTTTTTTTTTAATTTGTAGTATTATATGAACAGTGAAATTTATATGTTATTAGGTATATACATAGACGAATTTAATTATACTATTCTATATGATAAAGTGAGTATGGAGGTATGAGGTGGTGTATTTTAGAATGGGGGAATAACAGGGAGAAGCAACACCGTTGGCAACTAGAATCGTGGGCGTGCCGCGGCACGACTTGTAGCCGGAGTAACTTTGGAACCAATAATTGTATTATGCTACTGGTATACGTCGGGAGACCAACTGCACCCTAGATTCTAGGTAGAATATCTATACCTATACCTATGCCACGGTGTACGGTTTGGTTAAATCAACTCTACACGTAGTTCGTTGTCAGGAAACAACCGGTAGCTTGGTAAGGCATTGCCGTCTTGCGTACATCTATATACATGATAACTTCATATTTCGGGTGAATCGTGAATCATGAATCGTGACCTTTTCAATCGAGTGAAAAAAGAAAAAAAAAAAAAAAAACTCCGTGATTCACTACACTACTCTGTATTTAACTGCATGAGAAAAGCCGAAAATTCGAGTCACATTGGTAGCTTTTTCAGAAATAAATTATTCATTCACCGAATGCAGAGTCTTTACAATTCTCAACATGAAAAGCTCGCTTAGTAACATGTCACCGTATAATTTGCTAATTGTATTCAATAAACCAGTCCTCGCAATGTCTTTGTTATTTCGAGAATCAGTCGAAGGATACGTGTACACCTACCTCCGCGTTAGTCACAATTTCACTGACAGTCGCCACGAGGAATGAGAAAGGCCTTATAGAATCGCGATTTTTTTTTTTTTGTTACATATAATCGTTTAAGAACCGTTCCCAAAAGAGGTGGACATAGATCTCAACTTAGCCAAAAAATTGCGCAATGAAATACGCTGCTTATATGATGGAACGCGATTTTAGAGTGAATTTCGGTGAAATAGGTTCAACGCGGTTATAGATAGCCGAACCGCAATTATATTATAAACTGTTACAGTTACCCCTCACACCCTTGATTTCCGAATTGTGTTATATTTGGGCAAAAAGCTCGGCATTTGAATAAGTAACTAAGCAAACAAATTTCATCGAAATCGTACGAACGGTTGCCGAAATATTAACACTTGTTTAAAAACGCAATTTTACCCACAATTTAAAAACCCTTCGAACGATTTAGCTCTGAATATTAATATCAGATCTAAAAATTATTCTATTTATATCTGTACGAAATTTCGTTGAACTCGGTCGTCTATACTTGAAAAGTTACTACCGCCTCTTGTTTTTCATAAAAAGAAGAAGAAGAAAAAAAAACAAAATCAAATCTCCGACAATTTTTCGAAGATCTGAACGTCATCGTGTTAAAACTGGCGAACCATATTGAATGGGTTCATTGAAGTGCGGAGGGGCAAAGAAAAGAGCTGATTTTTTTTTTTTTTTTTTTGTTTTTCATCAAATTCATACAATCCGTAGTTTCGGTAAGTCTTTTTTTTTTTTTTAGAGACCGAGTAAAACCCGAATTTGTATCAAATGGGTTGGTTTTCGGTCGTTAAGTTTGAGGGATGGTTTGTCGCCGGCGTAGCTTGGCACTCGCTACACTATTATCGTTATTTTAACGACAATGTTAGGTACATATTCTAGGACTTATATCCCGTTCCCTCCTGCTACTCCTGGCGACAATAAGGTGTAAAGATGGGTTCAGGCAGGATACCGTCCGAATCGAAACGCGAGATTTTTCAACTCTTTTCTCGAGTTTCTTGACTTTCAGATAGGTACATACTGCAGCAGCAAATATCGTTCGACTTCTCGTCGCCCTGTTTGAACGCTACCGTATATATATCCGCATTATACAGTCCCGCGACAATGCGCGATGACACATCTCTATTCTTGATCGGAAAGACAAAAGTTGCTAGAAACGTATGCCTTCCGTTTACAACGAGAAACTTCGAGACGAACGACCGTCCCATGTATTCCACATCTCGTGCTCGGTCGCTCGCATATATATGCATCGCGTCGCGGAAAGTTATACGTGCATGTATATATATATAGGTAAATTTTAGCTACGCGGATTTAACGATAACTCCGTTACTCCAAATTGAATATAAAATATTATTTCAACATTGTTTCCATCGTGTATGAATTTCCGTAAAAGAAAGAAAGAAAAAAAAAGACCATTGTTTTTTAATCAATGACAAACTGTTGACGAAGTTTTCAACTGACGTAGTCCCGCACGTCTGCGAGTCTTCGTAAAGACGGGAAAAAACGGGAAAAAAACAAATCAATCCTCCAGTATTTTGTTGCATTAATTATAAATCGTGTTTTGCAAAATTAAACGTCATCCAAGAAACACTATCTGTGTAGGTATACGAATATAAAATATACACGATGAATATAAAATTAACGTCTCAAAGTCCAATAGATATTATACGCTGACGATAATCTGTCTATTGTGTGACAGGTCATGATCACGATCTCCGTTACACATCGGACGAATTCCATATACTTTGGTCATTTTTATGGACTTGTAATAAAAAGGGTGAGGGGAACTGTTGAAATGCGGTTCGTTCGATATACGCACAGTGATATATGATTTGAGATGGAGTAATTATGAGAAAAATTAATTAGAATAATAAAAATCGTGATAGTATAATTATAATGATGAAGATAAATGAATATAACCGCATATGGAATTAACGTATAGATTCGATATGAATAAAAATACCCTATAGACGGTTAGTTACAGGCTTTAATTTAGCCAAATGAGTCACACGTACGACACGGTGCATAAATGACATGACACGAAACTGCGAACAATCAAATGACGTAAGTCTGTCACGATGACATAGAGTCGTCATTCGGTCAGACCCAAGGTCTTCGCATACGGTTTGGAAAGCAACTATATATTATTAATTATTCAACGTCAACTGTAATAGACAGAATCATATAATTCTCATTTTTCATTCACTTAAACATATGTTGTATAAAAGAAGAAAAAAAAAAAAAACAGAAGAAAAAGTGAAAGAAGAAAAAAAAAACCATACGCGCGGAAACATAAGTTATAGCTAACCTGCACGTATGTTATAAGAGCAGTTGAACAAACGTCCACGTGATCGAGTGTGTGATAATAAAATGAAGAGGTGGACACGAGAGGAGAGAGAGAGAGAGAGAAAAAAAAGAAGAAAAAAAAAAAGAGTTCGTGATCCTCTCGCGGAAGTGTCGTCCTGTTATAATCGGGCTAAATAAACGTTGCTGTTAATTTTTTCATTATTTCTAATTACGTCGTTGTATAGTGCATATAGCCGCAACGAGTGGGACTGACTGTGTGGGCGCGGGTCGACTGCACGGAAGCTCTATAGGTCGACTGGGTGAAATGTAGGGCAGGGCGAGGCTGAATGAAAAAAATATCATTCATTAACACGCCGTCAAAGTGGTTCTCAACGTTTCGTTTCGTTTCGTTTCGTCTCGTCTCGTTATCAATTATTATTATTTTTATTATCATTAGTAGTATTATTATTGGTGTTAATATTATTATTATTATTATTACTTCCCGTACTTTTAAAGCCTTAGCTCAACATATTCTACCCAATACAAAAAAAAAAAAAAAAAATCGACCGTATCACTGATTCTAAAGAAATATAGACACTGATCATCTGTATGATATAATAATCGTGTAAAACATATTCCTTGAAAAAAAAGAACAATCTATAGGTATTTGAATATTTCAGAAATTTTCTATTTCTATTTTTGTCCGAATGGTTTTCTGCGAAAACAGAAAAAGATCGTTTAGGTCATGTGATATTCTTCGCTCTGATGCACGTGGGAAACTAGGAATTCAATCTAGACGGAGTCAGATTTATAAGTAACAAGATATTTTTGAAAATAAAAAAGAGAGGAAGAAAAAACAAAAATGCTATGTCAGACGAAAAATGAAAAGAAATAATCTCGAGACTGCAGTACGAGGAGCTTCCGAGAGTTGGGAACCTTCTCCACGAGGTCACGAAAGCCCGACACACGCCGTGATAACCCACACGCATTCTAGTTTCATTCATGTCTCTAAGTCCTGTACACGATTTGCCTGGTTCCTCGGTTTCCGTACTTCACCATCTCTCTACGACGCTATTCTCACCTCAGTCGCGGTTACCCACCTCCTCCTATCCTCCGTGTTAGAAGGAAGACGGCGTGACTTGCGGCTATGCATTTTCGCGAGAACATATACCCTTATATTTTTTTCTCTTTTCCTTATTCTTATTATCTGTTTGGTTTTCATATATAGAAAGAAATTAACTGTCAAAAGGACAACAGTACGTATCATAAGTTTGAAACGTGCAGACGCGGCTGCATATATACGCGGTATCTAATATATATAGCTTCAGCATAGCGAACTATAAATTATGCAGTGAAATAGCTAAAATAAAGAGAGAATCATCTGTTTTATCATCATTAGTCAAGCTCGGCGAGGCCGCGAGTGTACGTATAGCGACGCTCCTCATTCTTCTGGACAATAGTCATGATTCTAATGTACAGCTTAATGGCACGAGGGTATAATTCTCTTCAGTCGTCGGTCCCTTTGTAAATATATTTCTGGGTATCCGATAGTCGCAGTCTTTCCGACCCCATTATCTGACCAGTTCTCAAATTGACCTGTACAAAAATAGGATCTATATACATACTCTGTATTCATATACGTAGATATGCATTCGTGTGTATAAGAGAACTGCTAATTGACCAATGCTTATTATATCAGCCCAACATCCGGAAGTAACTGTATATGCTTCCGACGTCGCAATATTTCTTAGCTATTAGATAAGATTATATATAGGAGGAAAAAAAAAAGAAGGATATCACTAATTAATATAAATGAAATACACTCTGTGTTCAAGATAAAATTTAGTTAGGCCGTACAGGGAAATTTAGTGAATTTTTTTTTCATCAAATATCTTCTTTTTTTTTCAACATATTTTTTGAACGGGAAAAAAATAAAAATATTTTTTTTATCAATTTTCAGGTGAGGTTGCCAATTTTACTCCGGTCTATCGCATATATATGAAGGGGAAAAGTTAATTCTGTGTCTAACTAAACCTGACTTTACCTCGCGGCTCTAAGGGTATACCGTGGGTGCAATCAGATAATTTTCCCATTTGTCTCGGCGTCTCGTTGCAGTTTCATTGTTTTCAACTCGGCGTTAGCAAACTCTATAGTATATAGTATATGCAATATACATAGGTTACGTTCTAATCTCTTTTCCTCTTCCCTGCAGAAGCCACCTTATTCATTCTTCTCTTTTCCTTATTCCCTTCGCTAGACTTACCGAGATATACTTCACCCTTCAAAACTTGAGTCTGGTCTTTTTCCGACAACTATATAGCCGCAGCTGCATGGAAAACCGGCTGCAATAATTGTGGTTTTCTAGTTAAATTGAAATAAATAAAATGAATCCGAAATATATATTTGTAAAAATTTCTTTTGAATTATATAGTTCGTTCATTCAAATATCTCGTCACGTAGCTGGTTCGAGGCAATCAGAATTTTTGTTTCTATTTACACAGAATTTTCTTTCCTCAGTTTTCTCCGTGTATATCTACGGCATATAGGCAGAGAGGCAAGGCTGGGCCTAGGCACGAATAAAGCTACGTACACAAAGTAAGATCTTGACTCGAATAAATAATCTCGATTTTTGAATCTATATAGATACCTATATTTGCATGAAAAACGATGAGTTAGGAATAGGTCTTTCTTTTTTTTTCTTTACCTATGTATATTCCATACGCATATATGTAATTGAAAATTTAATGAATTTTATCCGTAATGAATGTTGTTTAACCCTCGTTTACTGTCGAAAACTTTTACATACTCAACCAACCGAACCCTAGACCTTTGGCAAATGAGAAAAAGGAACTTGCATTCGTGCCGTACCGAGGTATTACGGTAATGTCGAAGGGAGGGAATGTCGAAGGGTTGACTTTAGCCCTTGAGCGAATGCACGCGAAGTAAATACATGTAACGTCTGAAGCAGCTAGACTACAGACGGCTGCACTGCGCTGCACTGCAATGTAATGCACAGCCTGCAGTATATAAGTTGGAGGTAGTTAATAGCCATTGTATATATATACGTTTTCAGGGTGATGATTGCGCGCTTCAAGTAGTTTTTACTATAAAAATGAATCGATTCGTTATTCCGAGCGTGAACACGCGACGACGTTTTTATACGTTTTCGGAACGGTGTTGAGTTTTAAAAAGCCAGCTCGCAAGGGCCGATGCGATTTTTACGGTCTTACGAAGAAGGGGAATCCGAGCTTTTTACGCGTTTAAAGAAATAAAAATGAGGAACAAAACACCTATTTACATTTACACCCTAGTAGCTAGTAGGTAGCTTTCCACAAGAATCGCTCGATATTTTTCTCCGTAAATGTCACGATAGGATCGACTAATTATTTCTCGGTATAATCGTTGAAATATGCACAACTATACTGCGGCCATATCATTTTCCTTAAATTGCTACTTCAAACTGGTCTCGCTTAGCTTACACTAAATACGTATTGAAGAAGAAATCGATGGAACAAAAGAAAGAAAAAAAAGAATCTATTCAATTTTTACGACTCTCAATTTCATTTCCATGCAGAAATGCTCGAATGAATTAATGAAGATTTGTTATGAAAAAAATTGTTTCCACTATTCAAAGAATTTTTCATAAAAAAAAATGCACCGTGCATATTTTTCTTGCCTGTAAAAAAATTCAAAGTAAAATTCTATTTCCCAATTTCCTGTACAAAGAATATATGTATACAGAGAATGGGAAATATTTACGGGGACGACGGCATCGAACGAAAAGGAACGAAACAAAAAAAAAAATGAAAATGAAAAAAAATTGTAATAAAATAAAATGATAAAACCGTATAAATATATATATAGTCGTTTAAACGTACTCTGAATGATGTATAAACGTTTAAACCATTTTCGTACATAGATGTAGTGGCGTTTTATAAGTTTCGTACAAAGGATACGGGTACCTATGCGAAGGATCAGAATCGATTTATTCAACTTCATAAGATTGTTTCAAACTGGAAATGTCAGATCAAGCAATTCACCCCTAGGTATAAAAATCTCGCGAAAAATCTCTCAAAAAGTTTGTAAATTACTTTTATACTCGTGCGGGACGTCGGAATTTCAAGTTAGACGGCGAGTAGTCGCAGACAGACAGACAGAAAGAAAAAATCGATACGAACAAAAAAAAAAAAAAAGAATAGAAGAGAATATACAAACTTTCCCATTATATATATGTTCACTGAAGAATCATCGATTTCCGCATTGACAATAGTACTTTTCGATACCAGTGCGAAAGGGTTGATTCTCGGTGAAGTGTGAAGTTTTTCGCCCGAACGAAGCGAGGGTGAAAATCACACGAGTCGAGAATCATCTTTCGCACGTGTATTGGACTTTGTTTTTCGATACAATGCGCGTTAAGTCGGATTTTATGCACGCGAAGCATGCGCAAAATCGAACTTTGCGCACGCCGTATGGAAAATAAATATTTGTACCTATAAACGTCCGGCTATTTTTTTTTTTTTCAAAAATAGCTAAAAAAAAATCTGTAAATTTATCACGGAATAAAATATCGAAGAAAAAAATACTACATTTTTCCTGTACTTAATACGATACAAAAAGAGGCAAATATAAAAATAAAAATGAAAAGACGACGTTTCAGACTAGAGACATATTTGCATCGCAAATCCTTCTTTCAGCCTTGGGGTTTCAATGGGAGGTCAAAGTGAGTGAAGGTATATACACACGTGTATACTGCACACGTAGTACATATACCTAGATGCTTATAATATCTATGTTTCGATTCTCTTTGCGGCGACAGTGGAAAGACGATCGTTGATCAAGAGGACGGGGCAGGGGAGAAAGAGAAAAGATAAAGATAAAGATAAAGATAGAGATAGAGAGAGGTAGGAGGTACCTAGGCTGTCCGAAAGAAATTCCTCCGCGAGTTGAGAGATGAGATGAAACTAACGGTAGACATTTGCAGTTATCCAAGCTACAGGTTATCCATCGTCCTTCGGTATAATCGAGAGTCTTTGCTTACAATAATGAATGGGTCTGCTCGCAGATAGATACGGAAATATACAAAAAAAATATATGGAATTTTTTTATCATTTTGAGTAAGATAGAAATAGAGATAAATGGAGAGAAAGAGAGAGTGATAGAGATGAGGGGACCAGCTGCAGTGGAAATGTGAAAATAAATAAATGCAGAAAAAAAGAAGGTATAAGATAATATATAATATAGTATAGGCGCGATTATGATAGGAGGTGCGGGAGGAAGACTCCCGCAGGACGACGACGACGACGCAGCGTCGGCGACGGGATGTGAATGTAGGATATAGGAGTATATAGGATAGGACAGAACGGAAAAGGGAAGGGGATACTGGCATAGCAACAGAAAGAGCGCTCCGGACGAACGAACGAACGAACGAACGAACGAACGAACGGACGAACGAATAAACCAGCGGCCCCGTCGAGCTCAGGGGCTGCTGCTGCTGCTGCTGTCGCTGCTGCCGCTGCTGCCGTAGTACAGAGAAGCATACAGCGCTGCTGCGAAGCGGTGAACGCGAGAGAAGAGAAGAGAAGAGAAGAGAAGAGAAGAGAAGAGAAGAGAAGAGAAGAGAAGAGAAGAAGAGAAGAAGAGAAGAGAGGAGAGAAAGAGAAAGAGAGAGGTGGATGAGGATGGGGAGGAGGAGAGAGCCAACGTATTGATCGCGTCGCGCGGGGGAGTAGTAGGTAGGTATAGGTACGAAGCGCCGACCGGCTAGCCGCGAAGCTGGCATCCGACCTAACGCCAAACCTCCACAGCTTTCGAGCTCCCGCAGCGTGCAAGAAGAACCCCAGAGTATAGCTACCTGGACCCGAAAAGACAGAGCGTCAACTGGTAGCTAAAGAAACTAAAAATCTATAGATTAAAAAAAGAAGATAAAAAAAAAAAATTGTTGTAGAAAATCTTTTCTAAAATATATAAATTAACAGCCTATGAGATCGAATGAATTCTTATAATGTGATACCCTACTCGTTCTTTTCCATATCAAATTGAAAAATCCATATACACAGGAAGAATATTCTGAAACGCAAGGTTTTCGTTTTCATACGAATGAACGAAGCGCAGATGAGTAAAAAATTTGAGAAAAATTCAAATTGTTTAAATTTGTTTTTCTCTCTTCTATTTCGTTCTCTTCTCAAAGTTTCCGTCACCCCCTCCCCTTCGTTCGCCCGCGTGACAACGATATCCCGAAGGATTCTTGCAATTCGACAAAACAAAAATCACGAGCATATATTAACAAAAACTCCGAAGTTTGGTAATCGAGGATATAAACCGAGGAAAAAAAAAAAGGACTGTATCAAGGCTTCGCGGACTATACGAGTATAAGACTGCAGTAAGGAGGCACCTGTTCAGACCTGGACGTATATTAGACCTTGGCACACTATTCTTTGTAAAAAAAAGACACTAAACACGTATTGTGCTCGTAAACCGGGCGCGGGGTAGCTAGGTAGGCAGGTAGGTATAGCTTTAGATGGGTATAGCCGCATGTAATACGTACGTAGTGCATCTATGCACCTTGCAGACGTACAGATATAGATATAGATATAGATATAGATATAGATAGATAGAGATATGTGCAAGTATGCGAGTGTGTATACATATGGATGGCGAAGTTACGTTCTGCGCGTCCACACGCGGGTCTACATTTCTACGGTAATATATGTTGAGTAGGTGGCTAAGATGGCGTAAAACAGTGCGCAACCGCAGTTATACGTGGGGACAGCAGCAGCAGCAGGAGCAGCAGGAGCAGCAGGAGCAGCAGCAGCAGTAGCACCGAGTCAAAAAGTCGGGATTGTCGATCGATCGAAGAAGAGATTAGATGAGAAAGAAATGGGAAATTAGAGAAATATTCATTGCATTTATCGGATATATCATTTTGAGGAAAAGGAAGGCGATAAGGAATCGCGCGTATAATATCTGTTAAAAAAAAAAAATCCGTCGGAAGAGAAAATTGAGAATAAATATTGTCTATGTACTTTTATACTAAAATTTTAATATTCCATACGAGAACGACGATCTAAAATAAAAGTTCGTGGATCATTTAGGTATATATGAATGTATAAAAATCCAGAAGTCCTGCACTATGTATAACACATATATGTTATAGGTACGCGCAGTAGCCTGAAACATTGATAAAATTCAAGTCGCAAAACGACTTGCTGCAATTTCGAAAACTGCCTGTACTTTTGCGCCCGATGGTTTGCTGATAGCGGTTGCTGCTACTGCAGCGCGAGCATAACGTAACCTTTTCAGACGAGAGCGAGAGACGAATCACAGGGGGATACGGAGGCTGTAACAGGACGGCGAGACGATGGGAGATACTTTGACGCTGACCTACGTTGACGAGCGTCTAGAATTCTCTGCCCTTTTCTTTGGGTTTTGTGATTAAGAAAAGATATATATTATTGTAATTCAATGTAATTGAGGGAGAATTTGAAATAATGATTAAAAAAAATTATAGAAAATAATTTGTGAATGTTAGAAATAAGAATAAATAAACTAATAAAAATGATAAAAAGCTGAAATTAAAAGACCAGAGAAGAAAAAAAAAATGAAAAAAATAAAGAATAAAAAAATTTGTGAACAGGAAATTTTTGAAAACCTGGTTTAGTTTGTTCCTGTCGTTATGACATTCTGGGACATTCGATACATAGATCGTATTTTATTTTTGCTCTCACCCGCCAATTCCAGTTAGTCGCTGTTTCGTCTAGAGTCTAGATTCTACAGTCTAGACAGTTACGTAAACGACAAAACGGCCAGAAATAATAAGCTGTGCAAGAGATGTTTCAGGCTTGAGATTTTAAATAGAGAAAGAGACAGAGAAAACTTGACACAGAATATCAGAAACTAACGAGACTATATAATAAGTTGCGATTATATCCGAAGAAAGACAAATTTCTCCATCGATGAATGATAATCAATTGAATTATCAATCATATACTCGTAGTCGAAAACTAAATGAAACTAGATAAAAAAAAATATATACAAAAAAAAAAGAAACCTATAGTTCATACAGTTAAAATTATTTTCTTGGTTAGTTTTTTTTTTCTAAATTTTCTTTTTGTTGTCAATTAATATTTGTTGTTGCAAAAGGTCAAGTCCGGGGAGATTTGGTGGTAAAGATTTATGGTCCGAGAATACCGCAAGTCCCGAGACTTGCAGCGAGAGAAGAGAAGAGAAGAGACGAGAAGAGAAGAGAAGAGAAGAGAAGAGAAGAGAAGAGAAGAGAGTCTGCAGGATCGTGAAACAGGTGGTTTAACCCAGGTCAGGAATTAAAGCCCGTCTAAGTTCGCGTTAAGGGCTTCTTCCCGCTTCTTAAAAATCGTAATAACACTAGTATAAGAGGAAATTCATTCGCGTTTCTTAGTGTATAAGTCAAACTTGGTCTGCTCCTCGAGTTCAAAGTAAATCTCTCCACGGATTCAAACCGCGTGTACCTATAACTCTGCAGTCTTTAGAAACTTGTGGGAATCAAACGACCGCAGGTTATCGACTAAGCCCGTCTATTAGTAACCGATGCGACAGCGAATTTATTTTCGGCTTCTATCCCGGTAATTATTTATCACTAATCAATCACCAATTGGCAACCTTTCGTTCAGGTTACTCGACCTGTACCATCTGCGCTTATTTCCCTCTCCATTCTCGACCTCGTCCTTTTTCTAACTTGTCTTCGACTTTTTTCATGATCCACGAGCCTTTGTCAAGTGTCTAAAAATAAAGTCCGCGGAGTGAAATTTTGTTGAAAACTCGCGAAAAAAAAAAGAATAAAAAAAAAACACAGATTTCCAAACCAATTCAGTTCTAAAATTTGAGAGACCTATACGCGTAGCGCGAACCCTTGTCTCGTGAGGAAAGAAAAAAGAAAAAGAAAAGGGTAAACGTGATCGAATGAGACGACAGAAGATTATTCAAAAAATCTGATCATAAGATTTCTATCATCGCGAAAATAATTGTAAAATTGAAATCTTATACTTATGTCACTAATTATTGGAGAGTTTCGTTTATGTACATAATATACATCGATTATAATAATCTTCGTCACAGATGTTTCTTTTTTATTTCTTTTTTTCATCGCGGTACTTTTGATCGGGATACAAACATAGGTATGGTACAGTATGAAAATAAGAATAGACATGCATATAGTAGAGGAGGATATAAATGGTGGTATTTGTGCATCTAGTGATGATTGTGGTGGTTGGGTCAGTGTTCTCAAACTCATTGAACTCGATACTAGCGAATCTATATAAGAAACAAATAGGCGACTTGGAGCCGTGCCTAGGCAGTGACTCTTTGACAATGCAAAGACTTCTCTTTCTCTCGACTGGGCGGCTGCTGCTCGCCTAGACGTATATTTTCGACCTGGCATCTCCCGAACGATTTTTACCACTCTGATAGATATTAGCACGGAGCTGACGTAGTCGCAGACCCATAAGCATGTACGTATAATACATGCAATAAACTCTTCTTTGCTTACCTAACTTTGTATAATTCAGTAAATTATTCCCACTTTTCTTTTCTCTCTAATAAATAAAATTACTAACTTTTCTAATTATATTATATTGCATGGGTTTTAATAATTTGACAAATTTATCTCTCCATATACGCGCGTATTATACTCTCTATATACACACGAGCGTATTTAAAGCGTGTATAACGACGAGAGGTTTGGAGGAAAGGGTGTTTTAATTAATCCAATTTTTTTAAACGAGTGACTCTGATGTATGTTGTTAAGTTTTGTAAAAGGTAAAAATAAAAAAACAAAATGTATATATATATATGTATATGTGTATAGTTTTGGGGGAAAGTTTAATAACTCTACTTCCGTTAAAAACATAAAAACTAACTATAATGTTATACGTTTAAGTCGTGCTGTTTGGCGACTATGCAAAATATGGAAGGTAAGGGGGTATAGAGCGTATCATTGGTATGCAACAACCTCGAGGCGCCAGACACGGTTCCGTTGTCCGCGGTAAAACGGCGCTTGTTTTCTCCCCCCGTTGCGCGAAAACTTATCGAACGTATACGATTACTACTATTACGTAAAGTCGAACTGTAGTATAGCGATCAGAAAATCCTAGAAAATAGTAAAAATTCAAGTAGGTAATCCGGAACGTTACGGTTCTGAAACGTGAAAATGTATAGTCAATCGCGATGACGTTATAGAAAAATTGACAAATATAAATTAGCTCTATTTTCATTGATAGAGAAAAATCGATATACGATTATAGATTATGAATGAGAATTTCTTCGAAAATGAATGATAAGAAAAAAAGAAGACTATACTCGCGAGTTAAGCCTTTGATAGATCGGTATTGAAATCATGGAGTCATTTTCAAAAGGTCCAGTTTCACTTTTTCTCTTCTCTTCTTACAATCGCTAACTTTTCCCTGAGGATGAAAATTCGCGAAACCCTGTGCGCCCAGTGATTCAAACGAGCGATTAAACGAAGTCAATTTAAACATGAATTATTGAAAAACAATAAACTCAACAAAAAAACAAACGCGGATTGTTAAAACGTCGCGAATCTCTCCTGTTAATCATGAATTCCTATATAGTAACTGCTTTCCGCTACCACTGCCACCGTCATCTCCTCCTCCTCCTACGGAAACGCACGTAACATTTCATCCGGTGTTCGAGAGAAGTTGTCAGCTTTCGCGACGATTGACATAAGCTTGCTTTAGTTTTCTTTTATTTCATTCTAATTTTCTGGTTTAATCTATCTCGCACTCGAGTTCGTATAGATAAGAGATGCAATAAGATTCATACGATGAAAATTGATCGGCAAAATTTGGAGCGTTAGTGTAAAGACAGGAGCCGTATAGAACTGTTCTGGACAGAGCCAGAACTCTGGAGAGAAAAAGGTGGATTTTTTCGGAAATGAGACGCGAAGTTTCAAAGACGTGCAGTATAAGTATAGTAAGACTTTAGGATCGTTATAACGAACAGGTTGAGGCAACTTATTAAAATAATTAACAATTTCCCGGGATGCATCAGACCGCGAACCCGACTTACGTTTGTCTAACGACTCGAGTCCTATACGTATGGTGAAATAGAAACTTGTGTTGAAGAGGCTCCTCTCTCCTCTCTTTTTTTCTACGATCGTAGAGGAGTATAAGGAGCAATTCGATAGTAAATAATATAATATACACACGTATATGCGTATAATTAGTTGAAATTTTGAACAAGGAAGTCGTAGGTACTCGTCGTCACGGCTAGATAGAGCGTTACCGACCTCCTCCGTACCTATTCATTATTTACCACGAACTTTATGATGTAAAATAGAGTTCAACCACCCACGTCTACTCATTGACGAAATTTGTCAATTTAACGATGCAATTATTAATTAGGACCTTAGTCTCGCGTTCCTCGGACTCTATACATAGCCCCGGTAATTACCTACTCTCGACTTATAAAGTTGGGCCAAAAAAAAAAAAAGATTTTATTTACGAACGATATACTTTTCCAATCGTTATAATTAATTTGAACAAAAATGTTAAACATAATCGGACGGAACCTTTGATATCGCGCCGCGCCCTTAGCTCAATGGTTTGTAACTTCTAGAGAACGGTGCCTTTCGAGATTCCTTCCTCTTTTTTTTTTACTCGCAGATAAATTTCCGCCAAAGGAACAAAACAGAGGGCTATTACCTAATAGGGAAGAGGCTGTCGGAGGCACGTTTTATGAGCTAGTCTTTGTTCAAATGGAAAACTATTATACATATATATGTATATAGATCGGGACGCGGAGTATTTGTGAATATACCGCACGCGTATAGGTATTATATTATATCTACCTACGATCAGTCGTTAGCTCGGTCTAATTCCAAAATTATAATAGGTACGGACCAGAACCAATATTCGAAGGATACGAGAAAAAATAAAGAAATAAAAATCAAATATCTAGGCAAAAGATTCATGCCTAAGATATCCATATAGACTACATGGTGCAGTGATCGTCAATGAGACGTGGATTTGATGAAGCCTGTATACAGTCGATTCTATGTTAAAAAAAAATGCCACCTATTTTAGAAGTTCGGTTTACGAACCACTGACGACATGGATGTTACAGGGAATATGAATTCTCAATTTCTTTTTTTGTGGCCTAAAATTTTACCTGGAAGGTAAGAGAGGTTGGCCTCGGTTCGTTCGCCCTTTTCTTTTTTGTTTATTGTTTTTTATCTTTTGGCAATTTGCGAGAAGAAACGCTCTTGGCGTTGGAAATTTTCGGCGAAATATATACATACATATGTACATATATAGTCGTTGCGAAAACGTTGCGGGAAAGAAATGAAATATCATTAATAGTAACAACTCCTCGTCTACCGCATCACGGACTTTGTCACTCTTAAACGAAGTGGGAAAAGCAAATCGCGAGGCTCCTTTTTCGGGAATGTGGCTAAATGTTCTAATAGCATAAGACTCGCGGCGCCGTAGTCATCGCTCGTCTTGTCTCACGCGCTAGTGGCTTACTTACTCTCTCAGGACCTCAAACCTCTAACAATATAAGTAAGTATGTATATAACTGATGACTTACTTAACGACTGCTTAGACCCTATATACTGCTGCCTTCCTTTTCGCCGTTTCCTCTTTATCTTTCTTTTTTCTTCATACACCGCATTGGATATTTTGGGGCTTTCTTGTCGTCGAATACAATTTTCGCGATAAATTATAGTCAGATATTTTACGCCGATGTATGAGGAACCAGTGAAAGATATTGGGCTCAATTTTTGAAAATAGTGAGAAATTATAATTGTACCGAAAGTGAAGTATGTAAGGACATTTTATGATCATATAGGGGATAAGTATATTGTAAAAATGTGGCAATAATCAAATATTAGCGTATGATGTATGTAAAACCGTTGTGTGCTGACTGGCTTCCATTGATGCGTTGAATCGTAAGATAGGATTCGCAAATAGTATGTATATAAAAAAAAGATCATCGGAACTTGATTTTTATCGCATTCGGATAGTTGGATAAAAAATTCTAAATTCACGAATCGTATGTACGTATTAAAAAGAAACTTCCTGTGAGAATAAAAATACTCCGTAAAAGGTCGTGTTTTAACGAATGAAAACTCTACCCCGATGAAAAATCAAATCTTCGAAATATTCTTGCGATGTGATTATTTTCGAATTCGATAAGAGAAAAAGAAAGAAAAAAAAAAAAACGAGTAATAGGTATACAGCATCGCCTTGATGGGGATCTGTATTACATATATTTACGTGATAATATAAACTCTCTGCATATAATATACATAGTGAATTTATCGTCGGATATGATATATGTATATGACATTACTGGGCATATGTATTGCATAATTAATTTATGTACTCACTTTGCTGCTTGTGCCTGGATTCCATTAGGATCATCTGTTCGTGCTTGTGCCACGCGGCATCGGTAGTGTCGGTGCCTGCTATACCTCGCGCTCCTGCTGGGGGTTGAACACCCCCACGGCCACCGCCACCCCCGCCTCCATACTCCATACCCGCGCCCCCGACTGCCAACGGCAGTTCTCAAACGCTCATAACATTTGGCTCGCAGGCCACTGGGTTGCTGTGCATCCAGCCTCTTTTGTCTTCTTATGTCTCTCGATTTTTACTTTTACTTTTATTTCTTATTTCTTATTTTTACTTCCTTCGCCTCAGTTATATCGTCGCTGTCGCCAGTCCCTTTGTATTTCTCTGTAACTTTCTTACTTCCTTCTTTCAAATTTTAACTTTGTTTTTGAAATTTTTTGTTTTTTTCTTCAAAATTTTTATTAGTATTATTATAATTTTTTTTTTTCTTCTTCTTATTTTCTCTTTCGTTTGCCGTTTAAACCAGAAACACTGTGCGCACACTCGAAAGAAAGAAAAAAAATGTACATACGTGTGTGTATCTTTTGTTGTGTTTCCTGCGTAATTAATGTAACACACGAATTTCAATCCTCGAACTTGACTTAAACTCGGGACGACTACCTTTCTCCCAAACAATTTTTTTTTTGCACAGTTTCAATCGATGATTTCTCTTTATTTTTCTTTTTAACTTATCTGAAATTATGAGATCGTTTTACTTTTTTTTTCTGTTTTTTTGTTTTGTTTTTTCAATTTCTTCTGGGATAAGGGTAAGTTAATACGAAATTTACGACCTCTTCAGACTTTTAAAAGTTAATAATTTCCGATATTATTATTCTTGATTTATTTCACGCCGGTGATGGGAATCGGCAAATTAGGCCACGATGATAGAAATTTTGTAGGCCTCGACAGACGGTTGCATTTATAAACGCAATCTGTGCTTCTCTATTTCTCGCTTTAGTTATTGTTTTTTCAATCTTTCTCTTGGCAGTATTTACGGCTAACGAGAGTAATGTAAATTTACCGAAAGTTAGGGTTAGGTTAAGAAATATGTTTGTTTTTTGTTTTTTTCGTAGGAAAAATAGCTCTTATATACACTAACGTTCATTTTCTTTTTTAACTCTACTTTGGCGGTGATTTGTTGCAATTTATTTAAGTCAAGGTTAAGACTTCAGTCGGTTTTTTTTTGTTTTCTTTTTCTATATGGTTTTATAAGTTTAATCTATTTTTCAGGTTCAACGGTTTACTCTATTATTATTTTATTTCTTGTTACTTCCTTCCTTCCTTCCTTCCTTTTTTTCTTTATTTTTATTTTTCTCTTCTTTTCGTCACACGGAGTTTAATTTTCAAGCTATTTTTTTCAATTAAGATTTAATCCCTCGTTCGCAGGTTCATTTTCTCAAAATATAATAATTCGCCCTTCGCTTGGCAAAGAGCTTTCTTCGTATTTGCATCCTTACTCTTCACGAATTCTTCTGAAACAAAAATAAATCAAGAAAAATTTAATAAATTATTATCGTCGTTGACGTTAATGCATTTGATAAAGAAAAAAAAAGAGAAAAAAAAAAACAAACCAACAACAAAAAGAATAAATAAAATCAGACATTTTTCTGTGGCTATAATTATTCCGATTTCAAAGATATTTCACCAATTAATATAAGGCTCCCATCATCTTATAGTGTTTGCTTATTTACTAATTTTCACACCTATACAGGTTCGCTAGACGACTAAACAATTCTACCCAGCTTCTCATTTATGCGATTAGGATGACATGCTCGTAACTCGCAATATCATGGAATAATTACGCCTGGTAATAACGAGGACAAGTATTTAACAGGCGAGTAATTAAGCGACTCGAGGGTTGCGCCTCAAGTTCTCGAGCTGCTTGGTAATAAAAAAATAATTAAAAACTTATGAAATTTATTCAGTATATCCCAACGACTACGAAAAATCTTAACCAATACTCTCGAACATCGCGACAAACTAAAAATTCAGAATTTAAACGACCAAGAAAATTTCCACAGACAAAATATCTTCACGTAGTTGAATTTCACAAATTTAATAAATAAATAAATAAATAAATAAATATATATATTCCGAGCTTTCATGCAGCTGGGCTACTTCTAGCCGGCATAGTATAATTATATTCTATTCCACGAGTATTAGGCTATTTTTAAACAGTAAATAGAAGATAATTTATTCCTACAGCGAAGAAGGTAAAACAGGTACATAGTCATTCCCATTTCAGATTCGTCCGTGTAATCTGAACATTACACTGTACATGTATTGGTATAGAATTGACAATAAAAATGTGAAAAGAGATTTTTCTTTTTTTTTTTTTTTTTATATATATAGTTTCGCTGTGTTCTAAATAATTTCTCCTATTCCTTTCCCCTCCTATTATATTCAAATAACAATAAAAGTATTTTTATCTTTTTTTTTTGTTGTGTTGTGATATGTATATGCTAGCTTGTTTAATAAATACTTGCAACCGCGGCTGCAGAATAAAATCAATGAGAAGAATAGAATATATACATATACATATCTAGTTTGTTTTAAAATCGTACGACATGCGAAAAACAAAATGAAAATAGATAATATCTAATCGCGACGGCTAGACTCGCCAACCCAACCCTGACGAAGAACTTCGCTGTTGCATGCGGCGCCTACTGCTGCATCGGACGTAATCTACAGGTTATATCACCTAGTGTGTTTTTTTTTCCTATCCATTTCTGTCTGAATGTAATTTGATTTTTACAATAATCCCAATAAACAGAATGGCAAAATAGAAAATAATGTCGAAAAAAGGTAAAAAAATTGTGAATACTTTTTCTCAACATTAACTACCAGCTTCGAAGCACCGATGTATATATGTATATAACTATAGCGTATAGGCATCGAATAACATAATAACCCGGAATCCGAAATCTAGAGTGGTTTGGGTTGAAAAATAATAAGGAATAAAGTAAAAAAAAAAGTAAAAAAAATCTGATCGTATAATTTTAGTGGAGGTAAATTATACCTCCGTATAAGTATGAGGTTTGATGAAAATTGAGAGGGTCGGTGACGTCACTGCGGCGGACAAATATGGTGGATAAAAAGAAGAAAAAAAAAAGACCCAAAAAAAAAGAGGATAAAATAAAATAAGCGATTCAAGAATTGAGAGAGAAAGGAAGTGTGTATGCAAAAAGTGCAAAAGGGTAGGGGAGGAGGAGGAGGTACCTACAATTTACGCCAGAAGTTTCTAGAAATAAAGTTGGTGGAGTAGTAAATCTGGGATGCCTTTAAATAGCGGCAGGTCAGCATCAAGATCGATGTAGTGCACGTCAGTAGCCTATTTTTTCCCTTCTCTCTCTCTCTCTCTCTCTCTTCTGTCTCATGCAGCCTTAGCATGCAGCGAGTAAACCGATTTCGGGTCTCTCAGCGGTAAGCCGAATTATTTGATTTTGTATTAAAAAGAGCAGAAGAAAAAAGAAAACAAGAAGCGTATAGGGTAGAAATTTATTGAAAATAAAAAGCAAACTAGCGGAGAGATTATAAAAATTTTAATGAAACTTCAGAAGACCGTCGTTTTATTATTGCTTGACGGATTATTAATTCTTTTTTTCAAAGATAAAACGGAAGATTCTGTTAACGCGATGAAGACACTTTCGTTCGTCTTTAAACGAGATTTTTCTAATTTGAGATATTTCTGTATTTCGTAACTATAACGTTTGAATTTTTCCCGAGCGAATAAAGTGTAACGGATAATTTGCTGGGTATTTCCGGTTTCATATTTCTTGTCCCAAAACCGTTTCTTCCCCTCTTCATTTTGAAAGGCGTTCAAAGTCTCCTCGTCAAAACTAAACGAGTATTTTGTTACAATATCGAGATGCAAGGAAATTCTATATCTCCAGGGTTCACCGAACGTTTCAAAGCTAATAAAAACATCGATAAAATAATCAGGACAATAACTTTCACATCTAATGTCTATATATATATATATATATATATACATATTACATCCACGACATGAATAACAATTCCGAATACATCGCGTAATAATCGCTACCGCCGCCACCGCCACCGCCACCTCCTCATTCTCATCCTCATTGCGACATACGTCAGCTGAGAGATAATATTATTTGTAAACAAACAAATAAACAATAACAACAACAACAATAAAAATTGCTAATCAATCGTTGAATCATACATAATAATATGTAAGTTTAGAAACGTCGAGGAAATTTTATAGGCCTTCATATTCATTAAATTTCTACGCTAAAAATCCGGTCATAGTTTCAATTTTGTGAATCCTCTTAATATCCTGATTATAATGTTCAAAAGATCTATAGCTTTGCTGAATGCTTGTTTAAATTGTTGATTGACGAATTATGTATATAGTGTAATGAAGAACTTAAATTCGAATTGTGTTTATATTGTCGAAAAGATATTATATGTATAGAAATAAGAAATATCTATACGTATAAGAAAAAGAAAATGAATGAGAAAAAAAAAAATAAATAAATAATCGCGATAAACTTTGGTAATAAATTTTATCTTGAATAAATATCTCGAAATATTTGGTTATTTATTATTTTCTTTAATTTAAACCTGATATATTTGCACTAACAGGTGTTCGAACGAGTTGAGATTCTACCTCCTGGTATAGTATAATAATGGTAGAATATTTTGTGTAAAAAATATTTTTAGTGCACCTTCGGTATTATTGGATTATCATGAAAATTTATGAGCTCCGATAGTCGCAGCGCGTCACATCCTTCTTGTCAGTTTTACGAAGAACGGTTTTGTTAAGGCCGTTATACCTACGGTAATACATACATATTATGTATAAAATATTTACCAACTTTGCTTACGCGTACAATCGACACATCGAGCGAATGAATATTGTCCGACAATTTTTCTACAATACAACTCGTTTTGTTATTGTTTCTCCTTGCTGTTCAATATTGAGCTAATTTTTCATTCAGATATAAATGAAAGAATAAAAAAAAAAAAATGAATAAAAAAATGTTTTACCTCATTTTTTCTTGTCTCAACCATTTATCAAATCTTTCAGAATTCTATAAAAAAAAAAAACGAAATAATTGATATACGAATTTCACGTGTTGTTGTTTGTTTTTTTGTTTTTGTTTCATTTATTTCTGGTTGCTCGAATGTTGGGGGAAATGGAGCGATGCGCCAGGTGTTCAGGTTCTGCTAGGGGTGTACAGACATCGGATAAAATAAGGTCGACAGGCGCGTCTCGAAAGGCACCCCCCCAATATAACAAAAACTCCAGGTACACGGGGTCACGGCGTACATCTGTGAACGTGATCATAGCAGGATTCCGGTTTCCGAGTTAAACGGAATGGTAATTATTATTCCTGTTGTGGCCGAACCAGAGTGAGCGATTATATACAGGGTGACTAATGAGGCGAATAAACCGAATTCGGGATTTGTCACTCGTTGCACATTCTATCGGCCATAGCTATAAGTATAATTGGGGGGAGAGAGAGAGAGAGAGAGAGAGAGGCAGAATCCGATGTATGTTTATTGGGGATTGTGACGAATAGCAAGAGAAAGAAGAACGTATGAAAATAGAAACACTTGAATTAACTTTCCCCTGTATATTTATATAACGTTGAATAATCGCAACGAGAGAATGTAAATAAATAAATAAATAAATGAATGAATGAATGAATAAGAAAAAAACGTGTTTCAATTACCGGAAAGAAAGAGTTGTTACAGGCAACGATAAAATAACGAGCAAAGAATTCATTATTACCCTAAGTTTATTTTCTAAGATAGAAGACGGGGAAAATTGTGGAGACAAAAAGGAAGACATTAATTAGGTAAATATATAAGAAAAAAAAAAACGTCAAGACTCGACGCAGTGAACCGTTTGGAATAAAATCACTATTAAAGACGTTAACATACACGCGCGAGAACGGTGGTACTAGTCGGGCCAATATGCGTCGTAAGAAGATGTTCCTTTTCCGATAATGAAAACAAGTGAGTAATGGTTATTGGTTTCAGTGCATTAGTACTGGCTGATACACAAACCCACGTGATACGGAACCGTCGTCGCAATGCCATATACATGCTTACACGTAGCGATTGATGCTTATATGCATTCAATTAATAGAAAATAAAAAAAATGCCAACCTGCCTATAGAGAATGAAGAGAATTTATCAGAATTTATAAACGATTCTTTACTTCACTTTTTTATTAATTCTTTTTTGTTTGTTTTTTTTTTTCATTCCAAGTTTACCGACTGATGGAAAAAGGCAAAGAACTGCGTACCGCCGCGTACCTGCGTACTTACATACACGTACTTGAAACGCGAAAATGAATTTTGTTTTCGTGAAATTCCACGTTGTTAACGTGACTCATTCCCGAGTTCGGTGAATCTCTTGATTATCGCGTTAGTCAAATATTCGCGTGGCGAAATGAGTCGGAGGAAATTGAATATCGGAGAAACGTCATTGATAAACTACCTTTTTCCGTGTGACGGCGACGTCTGGTCGTCACGCCGGGCGACGACGATGACGACGACGACGACGACGATCTCGCGTTGTTCTTGTTCTTCCTCGCGACAACGAAGAAGTGGTATGTATGTACTAGGTATGTAGCTGACGGTCGCGAGGCAATTGAACTTTCGACCGAGATTTATTCGCCGACAGACTAAACCTAATATCGTGAATGGTTAATTCGTTGTTATTATAAATTTTCGAAATTATTCTTTGATTCTTATCGATTCGTACGTCATTTGTTTCTTTGTTTTTTTGTTTTTCCGTTATAGTTAAATAGTTGTTGGGTTTGGCAGTCAGGTTATGGCCATCGAGGCAAGCATGCTCTGCTGCGTGCAGCCTGACAAGAATCACGTGGTATTCGCGTCGCTCTCTTGTGTTCAGTATCAGCGTTTTTCGTAACCAGACTCTCGGCTCGGTACCCCGTGTCTGGGCAAGAGCGCGTCCCGTTTTTCACGAGTCTTATTATACTCGTCTCTGTATTAAAATGGGGAATATATATTCGAAGGTAAAAGGACGCCTGTTTTAGTTACCGAATAATCCTCGCTGGCGGATATTCGAAGGGATTTAAGTCGCCGAGCGTTGCCAGGGAATATCGGTGTTGCGTGCCGCGGGCAGCCGTTGCAGACGAGGCACCGGACACCCCTCTAGACGGGCTCGAGTGAACTCGCCCGCTTTCGGGTCAAAAGCACCGCAGCAAAATAATAACAAATCCCTCGAACACTTCCAGTATCGCGCACTGGCACATCCGAATCACAAAAACACCAAAAACAGCTCGTTCCCGTATAGGAGTTGTTGATTTAACGGAAGTAAACGATAATTTTGGCGGTTTTCTGCACCGCACACTGCCGCCGAGCATTCACCTCATTCGCGTCGTAACCACGATCCACCAGTTTCACAAATCACTCGTTAAACACTCGACGAAACGACCGGGATTTCGCGTAATATTTTTGTCCCGGGAACTAGGCGATTCGGTACACGTTCACTATTCGCGAGAAAAAAAACGGCGAGGGTACAACACGAGAACTGCACGCCCTATCCGCGGGGACACCGCATTGCTTCCTCGGCCGAACATGGAGCGCGATCCATGCTGATTAGTTCTCGAGACGTCCGCTCGATAGCGAGAAAGCGCTTCGATCGCCCACCGAGAACTGCCAACCCATCAATCTCCCTTGACAACAGTGATTTGCCGATTTAAACACCGAAAACTGAAACCTACATACCTTCTATATGATTCAACGAACTTACAAATCGCCCTCTCAACCTTATCAAAGTCCTAACTATTCTAATATCATACGAATCGTTACGATGCCGCGCGTCTCTCTGTCCTCGTCGCCCATTGGCTCTTACATCCGTCTCGCGTATTCTGTTTGAAGACTCGACCAATCGTACGAATTTTCCTTGTCAAGTTTGAACACTTACCAACAGCAATTTTCAAATTTAGAATCAAATATCATTTTGCGATGTTAGTTTGCGGAGAAAAATCAGATATCAATAGCTGCCAGTCGAAGACAGTTACAATCTCTCCAATAATATCTTGAAACTTCGTCAATTCTTATTAAATGTTATTTGCGAATTGTATCGTGCGAATTCAAAAACCCGCGGTATTGATTGAATTTAGAATTTCTTTTCTTTCCTCAAGCTTCTATCAAGCGATGAACTGTAGTGAAATTAATTACCGTAGACTTTTGTCGATTTAGGCTAACACATCGAGTGCCTGAATCAGGTATTCTATATTATTATTATTCAAGTTGTCACGGACGTAAATTGCCCGCGAAAAATTAGATTCCTCCTACCTTGGCTGTTGGAGGGCAGCACGTATCGTAGGCACCGGTGACGTACCTACCAGACATTACGTCATCTGCGCAAGAGACAAGGCTGAAGAAATTAGCCACAGTTGAACAACCGTAACTAAAAAAAAGTAAACCTCAGCTCTCGGTATCTCGGACGGGACGACTAACGTATATTTAATTAGTTATTAGCGTTCCCCATTTCAAACCGTGATTTAAGAAAAAGATTCTATTTCCCTGAGAGGTAGAGATAATACCCAAAGAAATCAAGCTGAAAGGAAGTTGCGAATACCTGACTCTGAAAACTGCATACGACGCAGTATCTATGCAATGTCATGCGAAAACATCAGTATAGATTAGTTTTCATGCTCTTATTGGCTTCTCAGAAGCGACTGACGTCGACAGACGATACTGTTTGCGTCGGTTAACGGACCCGTGACTGTTTAATTCACAATTCAAAATTCTTGTAGAAAATACAGCGTCTATAAAGCCTCGCAATAGCCTGCCTGCAATTGAAATCAATATTATTGAATTAACCATAATTAGTAATCACGTTTTTTTCTCACAGCTATTAAATCCTAACGATATATTCAAATTAATACCCTGCAGTCATGCTCCGTTGAAAGTCTGAAAGGCATCAATTATTTATCAGGGTTATTAAATGAAACACATCTGTCCACATCTTCGAGTACTGAGAAATTTATTGCACACGAAACAAAAGTCACTTTAAAATCTCTGTCTGAAAATTATAGACGTAGTTTAAGATCTGTAATATTGTGGTTGAATAAAATGATTATTACGATTATATTTCAATACGTACAGATTCATTATTTTTCCCTTTACCTAGAAACTACAGCATGTACTACTTTTCAGAGATCATAAGAGTTTTATACACAGATGATATTATAAACTTTTTTTTTTTAATTATTAAATTTACCGAACATATACGATTATTGATTTAATTACAGCTGGGTATTTTTTAAGCTTCGTAATATCAATTAATCTCTACAATTTCAGACCAAAATATAATTATAACGAGATACATCTGATACGATAATAAGTCACGAAGTTATAACTTCGTCCCTAGCCCGTCTTTCTACCGATAAAAAAAATTAATAAAATTCGCGTGCTCTTGAATTAGCGATTCCACTGGTGTTCGCGGCATTTGTCTTCCGCCCCGTTCAAACCAATAAGCCTGTAGTCTAAAGAAATGCCACACGTGTTTGACATAATTTGCGAAAAAAGCATACACATAGTATATATATATGTATGTATATGTATACCTAGGTATATATATACATACTTACCATTCACCGTCGCGCAATTTGTTGTACCCTGATACAGGAGCTGCGTGTATATATGCAGTTATGCTGGAATAACTTTAATTTATTAATAATTGCAAAGCTGCTACCTGGGAACCTGTAAAAGCCACAGATGTTAAATAGATATAAATTTATTGCTGATATCCAATTGAATATTTCTTCTTTTTTTTTTTTAATAGGTTTTTAGTTTTAGCAAATAAAACTAGTTTCATAAAAACTTTTCCTGTCTTACCGAAACGCATGTCAGCACTCTAGAAATTATAAATACATTATTATTGTATTTTCTTGAACGTTTCAGCTGGTCTTTATGCAATGTAAATATAATTTTGAATTATTGCTGCTTATCAAGCGTTTAATTACCTTTAGCGTTCATTGTCTAAGAAAATGCATATAGCACTTGTAAACACGTCGGTTGGAAATACATTCCCATAATAAAACACCAGTTAGCAATAATAATGAAAAGTTACTTAAGTAAACACCCTAACAAGGACAGAGAACTGCAGTATGTATCTGCAGTTCGTACCATAAACGCGGTCCTAACAAATGTATAATGAAACAGGAAGTAAATAATGCGACTGGTGACGATGACGTACATACGAGTGTGCATATTTTAAATATATGCTAGAATATACGTATGCACACATATATTGAAATCTGTATGACAATTGACAAATAACGAGAAGTAACTTTAACCACGGTTTCAATTATCCTGGTTTTCAAATTTCACCGCGCTCAATTTGGATGATATAATTTAGTAAATTTTTAATTTTTAGCTCACATAGTTTAACAATTTTTCATTAGTATAAAAATCTGTGCCACGTTATACGGCTGTACAGAGTTACAGTTAATATCCGATTTAGGCAGAACTGGTAATAAACGAAGGAACAGTTAAAGAAGTTTATCAACGTTTGAATGAGTTTTTTTTTTCTTCATATTTATTTCGCTTAATATATTATAGATACATTATACACGTTCCGAATCGACGATGATACTATACCGTAATTGGTATATATGTATGATATATGAAATGTTATCTCGCAAGCTCATAGATGACTCATCATTCATATTTTCTAATGTTTGTTCAAGTATAAATCCAAGTCCCAAGTCCAAGGGACAAGTGTTACGGTTTATACATGGTCGTATTCTGAAACCTTTTCACACCCAGATAATTCATTTTTATTATATTATTGTTAGACGGCAATTGAAAAGTATAAATTATTTCACCGTCAATACTGGTTCAAAATAATCAAATAAAAATATCAACTGTTAACTTTTGTATATATATATATATATATATCTCAACTTTTATGAATTATTTTTGAATAATGATGATGTTAACTTACATGCAGACCTCAATACCCGCATTTACATTATCTGAACATATTCCGTTCGTTTCTTACTTTATCTATTGTAAGATTTTTATAACGTTTTCTTCGTATTATTTCTATACACATATGTGTTTTTTTTTTCAAAAACGGTTCTCACATAAAAATATTCTTAACTTGTGGCCCTGTTCATTGAATTTCCATAATAGAATAGATTCAACGTCACTTATATATATATATGTATATTAGGGTGATTCGTTTCAAGCGACTATTTTTTTTTTTTCGGTCCCGCATCAAAATCTTGTTCTGTATGCTAAAAAAGAAATTCTGTGCAAATTTGAGCCCTTAATTTTAATTCTAAGTACTTTATTTTTGATTTTGAAGTTTTCCCATTTAAAATACACAGGAAACTTAGGATTTTTTTTTCAATGGCTTATAACTTCGCGGCATTTAACGCTATTGGAATGCACTTAGGCTCAATTTGAAGGGGATTAGATACTCTTTGAAAGGACCTCTAACTGATTGATGTCAACTCATATATTGTGGTATATATATGCCACCAAAGTCATATTTTTGCGAAAAAATCCTATTTTTTGCATTTTCCGGTGAAATGGTCGAAGTTACAGGGAAACTTTGCAAGGTAATTTCGAAGAGTATTCAATTTCCTACAAAAAAAGTCCTCGGACCCAAATCTCTCACGTTGATATTTATCGAGTTATTGACCTTTGACATTTTTGTGGTATGAAATTACATTACTAATGACATTACATTACTCATCTTTTTCCTCATTTCCAACTTAAAAAATGGATAATTACTAAAGAATGCAGTGATAGGAAATTGAAATATCAATATACATTAAAAAATTTGACTCAATAATCAATTAAAATTTCATACCAAAAAAAAATCAAAGCTCAATAACTCGAGAAATATCAACGTGAGAGATTTGGGTCCAAGGACTTTTTTTGTACGGAATTGAGTACTCTTCAAAATGACCTCGTCAAGTTTCCCTGTAACTTTGACCATTTCACCGGAAAATGCAAAAAATAGGATTTTTTCGCAAAAATATGACTTTGGTGGCATATATATACCACAATATATGAGTTGACATCAATCAGTTAGGGGTCCTTTCAAAGAGTTTCTAATCCCCTTCGAATTGAGCCTAAGTGCATTCCAATAGCGTTAAATGCCGCGAAGTTATAAGCCATTGAAAAAAAAATCCTAAGTTTCCTGTGTATTTTAAATGGGAAAACTTCAAAATCAAAAATAAAGTACTTAGAATTAAAATTAAGGGCTCAAATTTGCACAGAATTTCTTTTTTAGCATACAGAACAAGATTTTGATGCGGGACCGAAAAAAAAAAAATAGTCGCTTGAAACGAATCACCCTAATGTATATATATATCAGTCGTTAAATTAGCGTCATCTTAAAACTGAAGCACAGTTGATAACTTTGTCATTATTTGTACAACCTGCTCACAGCTGATCATATACGTATTTTAAAGAAAACCCAGGATATAAAAAGAAAAACTTAAAAAAAAAGGAGAAAAAAAAAAGAATGGAATAGAATAAAAGAAAAGAAAAAAAAATCCATCAAAATAAGCGTTCAATACTAAGAAACCGTAGCTTTCATACAGATTATGAAAGTTTACATAGCACATGTTAAATGGAAAATAAGCTTTACATATTATTTAATGTTTACAACGTTTGTAGCAATTTATTTCATTTGTTTTCAAGATATGTGAACACTCGTGGTTCATCGATGATGATTCAGTTCGGTAAACAAGGCGATGTCAATACTGAGAGTAGTAGAACTTGTTTATTAATGCCGAATCTAGTAACAGCATGAAATCAAATGCATCAGGCAATTCTTTTCATTTTCATTATTTGATCATTTATATCCTCCGTTTGGCCAATTTCATTATTTGATTATTTATATCATTGGCAATAACTTGTTTTGTCAATTAGAGAAATCCGTCAAGTCCAATGGCCATTCAGAGTTTGTGACTCTTTTTTTATTTTGATCCAATTATCTCACACGAAACTTTAACTCGTGATTTCAATTTTCCTATAAATCACGTGAATTTCTAGTCTTTGGCTGATTATAACTTGCTAAAATTTTCCTCGGAAGCTTCCTCTCCCACCACGAAACGGTCTGGATCCTCTCGGTGCCCCTCGTCCTTTGAAAGTGGCGCTTCCCTGTCCTCGTTGTATCTTGTTGAGTACAAGTCGTTCGTTTGATCTAGCAAAGACTTCCTCTGGTTCTTCTTCAATTTCTTCAGGCGAATCGTCGATCACCATCGGACTTTCTCCACGACTATGATCACTCCTATTATCAAGGAAACGTTCCTGCCTTTCTTCTATGTCTTGTCTATAATTGGGAGGAAAATTTTCGCGGATAAAGTGATCCCGTATTCCTGCTCCACGGTGGGATGGAAATTCCTCTCTGCTCCTTGTCGGAGTTAAAAGTGTTAGGGTTCTGGTGGGATAAGCGGCAGACGAGACTCGCTCTCTGTCTCTGCTCAAGCTTCGACTCTCTGATTCTCTCGGCGGTGATACAGCTCTGCCCCAGGGACGTTTTTGAGACGAGTTACTCAGGCTCCATCTTAGATCGTCAGCTTCCCGAGGTTTTGGTGCATAATCAAAAGTTTCTCGCATATTCCAGTCCAATCTGTCCATGATTGGTCTTTTCTCTTCTTTCACAGGCGATTGTAAATCATGTGGATACACTTGGACTCCAAAGTCCGCAGTTGTGACCGTGGCTTGGACTTGTTTGCTTTCGACTTGCACCTCGTCGGTCTGACAGATTTTTTGATGCATAAGAACACCAGATTTAACAGTTATCTGTGAATGGCGTTCTTCTTCCTCGTCCCAGTATATTTTATTCTTCCCTTTTCTCAACAGGATAGAATTGGACGATTTTTCTTCCCGCTCATTCGGCATATCTTCTTTCTTAGGGTTGAAAAAGAATCTACCCTTCATCTTCAATCTTGGATCCTCGACCGGCAGGTCTCGAAGAGCATGTTCGCAATGTCGAAGTATTTCTGGCTTGAATCCTGAGCCAAAAAGCAAAGGGTTTCGTTTTATGATTATTCATTGGCGCTTAGAAGTACAAACCATTATTTTTAAATGGTGGTAGTATTTTCACAGAAATAATGAAATCACGTTTTTATTTATTCAACACCACAGCCGCACAAAACGCGAGAATAGTTTACCGGTGTATTTAGACAAATGAAATAATTATGTTGATTCCTCATAAAGAATATTCGTCTGTATATAACTATACAATTATTATCACAGATGCAATAAACTAGAAACATGCCATACTTTTCTTATACAGATGTTTTCTTTATGCATATATTTACTGCTTTCATTATTTATTTTACCATCAGGCAAGCCGTTGTGCTTATTGCCAATTAGATTGCGGCGTGAGAAGCAATTAAATAACGTTTATACATTTATGAGTACCCAATTATCGTCATGAAAAACAATTTACGGACGTCACATATTACAATAATTGGGATATCTCACCTGGATAAAGGACCGGTGGTCCGATCGAATCTATAATGTTTGAAGAAAGAAAGAAAAAAAAGATATTAATTAGTACCGTGACAAAGAAAATGTAATCTGGTTGTATGTAAGCGTGGCAAAGACTTGCCACTGTTATTTTTCTGTTAAACATCAGTTTTACAATTGTCCAACAATTAATCAATGAATTAGTAAATTGTCGCACCTTTAGCAGAAACTGATGCTTCCAACAGGCTGGATAAACTAGTCTTTCCAAAGGTGCCCTGCAATTTCAGAATGTACCAGATAATTCCAAACTACTCTTCACAATTCAGTTTCTCTGACTTTGAAGCTACCTCGTATAACTGGAAAGTGAATTATACCTCTTTATACAAAACTAAAGTTACCACGATTTAATGTTCATAGAATTTGGAGTGAAAAACGAAGAAAAACCACTCAAACAAAGAATTGATAAAATGAAGTATTTGTTTCTAAAAATCAGACTGCAGTACGCTAAGTGAAAACGATTTTTGAGGTAGCTAAAAAGGATCAGAATCACGAAATCTGACTGGTAGAATAAAATTACTTTAGAACTCGATATAACAGGGGGCTCAGGTGTTTTTAATCGGCCCTCATGCGGCCCATGTATCCCATTATACGGAGTTGTGGATCTCCGCTCGGTCCTGTAGCTACGAGGTGCGTTGGATGGAATCGAACCAGTTTGGGGAGTAGTCGACCTCCTGATGCCCGTATCGGCCAGGTGTAGTCCTGGAGTAGGTAGAAGCGGCGGTATGCAATGCGGTTGGCTATAGATATTCTGTCCTTGTTCAAGTTGGCCAGGAGCTGGCACAGGTTGAGGCGAAGGAACTGGCTGAGGTAGAAGTGGAGGTCTGATAGGTGCTGAATTTTGACCGTAGATCACAGGGCCGGAAGAAAACTCCGATTGCATTAATGGCTGCGGAACTGTTGGGTCGTAACCGATAGGAGGCATATGCTGATGAAGCGGTTCGAAGTTCATAAATCCTTGCGGTGCTCCAGGCATCATCATTCCCTGCGGTCCTGGTTGATGATGCGGCATGTAAGGCGGGTGTTCTTGTTCATGAGGATAAATCGCAGGTGCCATTGGTGGCATTCCGCCCATTAAAGGAGGAGGTATATACCCGAGATTAGTAGCCGGAGGTGGTTGCCGGGCACTTTCTTCTCTGAACTGTCTTCTTATCTCATTGATGAAAGGAGATCTTTTCCTGGTTCGTCTCTGCGGACTTCTTCCTCGGCTGGTACTGCGACTGCGGTATCTTGGACTCCCGGCTCTCCTGTCTGCCGGTGACCGGCTGTACCTTCTTCGATGACGATCACCGCTGCGACTTCTGTGCCGCTCGCGAGAGCGGCTTCGGCGGCCCGAAGGCCTATGTTCACTGCGAAATTATACTAATTCTAATATTCTAAATACAAATATTGAATACAAAGTTCGGTCTGGTGTTACTTGTTTACATCAAGGTCTAGAGAAGTACAGAAGATATTCTAAATATTCCATTTACAGAATTGGACAATTTTCTTTCCTTCTTATTTGTTCACACTTAGCAATTTTTTATACTTACTGTACAACCGCTCCTTCTTGTCTCAAGGAGCTTAAGGAAGTGGGTTTTACTTTCGTTTCTGTGTGCAATTCTTCAAAGATTATTCTTACCGTTCGTGTCTTCTGTGACGTTCCGCGCTGCGGCGTCTTTCCTCACCACTTATTCTCCTCTCCCAACTCAATCTTCTCGGATGTGTGGGGCTTAATCTAAGCAGGCTTCTGCGTCTTTCAGGGCTCAGAATCAAGGGGCTTAATCTAAGAGGACTTCGACGGGATACTGGACTTAATTTAATTGGACTTCTGCGGCGATCAGGGCTGATTACAATCGGGCTCCAGCGACGATGCGGGCTTCTTCTACTTCTTTCGTTGCTGCGACGTCGATTAGGACTTCCTTTATGACGTTCGGCACTCTTTCTCCGCTCCCTGCTTCTCCGGCTGCGTGAAGTTGGCGGTTTCTCAATACTCTGCTTCTCTGCGATTGTCTCGATTGCCTCCATTTCTGTCCCTGGTGGTACAACGTTGTCTGAATCCAGTAGAGACTTGATGGCTTTTTTCTTTTCGGCTAAAATTTTACTCTCAGAGTCTCGTTGAGTCCGTATCTTGTCCCTCTCGATATCTTTTGTACTTTTAGACGGATCACGGCGGTTCTCTTCTTTCCTACGATCTTCACGCCTCGACTTTTCTCGATTATTAGGACTTCGCTGATCCCGACAACGGTTCCGATCCCTACAATTAGTCTCCTAGTCACTTTTTCTCATAAACAATAACATCGTCATTACATACAATCATTTATTATCTCGCTCCTCTTTGCCATCCCTCCCGGAGTCTACATGCATATATCATCATCATGTTATCTGCAGTGCTGGTAGCTACCCGTTAGAAAACTTTACAATAAAGAAATGAATTACAAACAAGGAATAAATCATGAAGAAAATGAATAAAGAAAACTTGCATTCTATAATCGGTAAAAGATATTCATATCTTTAGTTAAAAAATAATTTTCTACCTAGAAGATCGTTTTCGTTCCTTTTCCTTGCTGCGACTTTTAGCTTTTTTCTCTGGACGTTTTTCTTCTTCGTCTCCCCAAGCGTCGACGACGTCTAATCCCTCCATGAAATCTTCGTCGTCTAAAAATAAGTCTTGCAATTCTTCATCCGGTATATCTTTCAAGCCTTCAATCGCACGCTGTACATCAACGTTTGTCTTTGGTCGAAAAGCCTCTGTTGATTCTTGATCAGGATTCGGTGTCACGATTTTAGCTGACGCTAGTGTTTCTGTTTTCGCAGAATCTCGCGGCGATAAGTCGCCGGAGACAGGTACCGGGCTTTCTGTCATTGCGTCGCCCATACTTTTTCCGTTTTTAGGTTCTTAATACCCCAATCTTAATCTAAACTTACAGCATTAGATGAGCTTGTGAATAATGAAGATTCTTATATTGCGGCGTGGTTATATCTTCGTTTCATTTAACCTCTATGCGAAGCGCCTCAACATAATCAGATTGTTACGTATGTCTTATGATTACGGAGAGATAATCGTCGACTATTCGTTGAATCATCAGATAATTCGGATTTACACTGTTAGCTTTACTGATAGAATAACCAACATCCGTCCGTGGGATAACCAATAATTAAACCGTAACAAGCTTCGGCTTTTGATGGCTCGCCATGTTGGTTATCCGAAAATACAAATGGCTATAGCTGGCAATGACCAAGATGTCAATTATAACTATTATCAGAAAATAATAAGGAATCTGCGTGTGCGCTATATTGATTTGTGATGATACAAATATAGTTCTTATTACTTTTTATATCTTCTTGTATTCCGACGATCTGAAGTTTATTAAAGAGATGATATTTGACCATAGTTGCGTCTTGCAAAATTGTTGGCGGTAAAAATCGACGCTATATGAATTCTTCTGACTTTGGTTCTTTTTTGATGACAAATGAAATGTTAAGATTTATAAGAAAAAATCAGACTCGTCACTTTTATTATGCGATTGTTGTTTCTCTTCTTCTTTTTTTTTTTTACATTTTGTACAAACAGAAATATGGTGATGTATAAATTGTACGGGTCAAAAGTTGTACATTCAGTTATAGTATCATACTGTCGTTAATTAATAAATTCAATTTTATTGACGATCATGGGGTCGGTCGATCTTTATCAAGTAGAACGCAACTCCCACCAATGTTTGAACTACTTTCATTTTCCACTATATAATATAATATATCATAAAGTCATAAATATGTAAAGAAATAATCTGTAGCTTAATTATTTCTATTGAAATAATAGATTTATACTGTTATTAGGAAAAAAAAAAAAAAAAACAAGAATTAATACTGTTTATACCTATATGACGACAGGTATAAACTCTCTTCTTTCTCTCTCTTGTGAGCATAGCTATACATTAAAAATAAATGAAACATAAAATATTCATTCTTAATCTCGAATTCAATGACTCATTATTTTCGAATATTACCTTGATTCTCGACGATATAATGTTCGTTTTCATCAAAAAATAAAAATAAAAATAAAATCCAACGCTGAAGTATTTCTGATCATTTTGCGAGTGTAACGTAACGTAATGTAATTTATTCAACTAAAAATTCAAAAGGAAACGAGAAGCAATGATGTATTCGAATTCTTATTCCAACGTAGTCAATTAATAAATAGTATTCTCATATTCTCTTAATCAGTAAATTAGGATATTATAGCAAAATGGGGAAACTAAATTACGGGAATTAATGAGGCAGCTGAAAATTTTCAGAGAAATGATATGGATGTTTGTTATATACATCTGATGATTCTCTGTTAAAAAAATAATGAATAAAATGCAGAAGCATAAAGTTTTCTGAATAAGAATAAAATAAGATTCGTTTCATGACAACGATTGGGAAGACGATTGTTGTTCAATTTTCTTAAACTGTAACATATGGAGCAAAGTCTTGTCGATAATTTGAGGTAGTTTGCTATTAATGTATGCCGAGAATTCCTTGAACGTATTTTTAAGAGAATTATTGTTCTTCATTGTCAAGTCGACAGAGACTGGCTTCAGATGCTTTTCAAATACACAGAAGAAACTTATAACCGGAGCACTAGATGTTGGAGTTTTTTTCAATTCCTCAACCATCAAGTTAGATATACCAGCTTCTCTGTCAAGCATACTTAGAGTTGGATCGAAGACGGGTTTTTTATTCTTACGCCCGTGCCATAATTTAAAAAAACCCGAACATTCAAGAACAATTTTAGTATTGTCCTTTGAATGTACATCCGACTGTGCCTCACACTTTTGCTGCTTCGCCTCCCTGTCTGAAGATCCGAGTTTCACTTCCAGCTTTAAAACTCTTTCGAAAGTCTCTTTTGTTAGATTTAAAACTGTCTCGTACCAACTATCTATGCTGAATTTTCCTCTGTAAATAACGTCCGTAGTAAGAATAGTATTAGATGGTAGCCCAGCTTTTAAAAACGGCTCACCCTTAATGGTCAGTTTAAATTTCATTTGTTTTTCCAATTTGGTTTCCTTCGTGAATAATATAGAGAAGAAATTTTTATAATCATTAGATTCTGCCTCTCTGCAAACTTCGCGCGACGTTATACAATGTTGTTGAAAAAACTCAACCGCACGGCTACTTATTCCTGAAGTTAAATTGTGGTTCAACTCTATCGGGTCTTGTATACATATTGGTTTGTCTGTATACAACAACCAAGGGTTTGCCGTTTGAGAAACGTATTCTTTGTATCTGAACATACTGTCAGGCAATTCTTCAGCGTTAGTGAAAACAGTTTTGGGATGCGCTTTGCCATCCAAAGGACAAACTACTTTTGAACCAAACTCAAAACTGGCGTAAAAGTCAAAGAATTCAAAAAGCAGCTCCGGAATACTGCTCTCGTTTTTCGTCTGTAGAAGTTTCATACTTTTATCATAATTTACTTGCCAGCCTTGAACGAATTCAGGTGTACAAGTCGATTGTAGTTCTGCTACTGTAGGTACTATAGCTCTTTCGTGTTGCTGTAAAAAGAAAATAATTAGCATGGTTAATGCGTAGTTCGAGATTTTTCCTGTGCCTGCTATACCGAACAGCTGTCCCCAGAATTTGATTATAATCATCAAAGGTTTCAGCCGAACGTCGAGTGACAGATAAAACTTTATTAAGTGACTGTTGCGCACGCCAAGACTGTTTTTAAAGCTAATATCGCAGTAAATGTTTGTCGGCGCATGGCGAAATTTAATAATAGGCGTCTTCGCATTTGGTATCAAAACTATGTCAGTGAATATGTTTTTCCGCTTGAACAGAAGGGACTTAGCCACTCTGAAAACTTTCTTCGGTGTCCAATCGTCAGGTTTTGCCTCATCTTCGTTTTCGAGTATCGGTAAACCTGCGAGTAAAAATCAATCTTTACAATTCTGCAATGAATTAGTGTCATAAGTCTTTCAGATGAGTAATGAATGGAAACTATTCTCACATGACATAATAATCTCATTAAAAAATCCATGCAAACCTATGTCCACATAAACGTCAAGATCGCTCTTTTTGAAGCTCAATCCAGTCACGGTTGATCCGTATCTATGTGCCTTACAGTTGCGAAATTTTGCCCGAAAGATTTGGTTTAAACTGGCACAAACAGAGCCATATTCTCCCTCGACTACAACGTCGCTGTGTTGTATGGCATTTAAAAATGCAATCAACTGGCTATCAAAGGTAGTTTCTCCCTCAAAGATCTCCTTGAAATCTTCGTATGATAGCTTACTCACTATTTCCGTATTAGGTGTTCTTTCTGAAAATAGCAATGAAGGAATAAATATGTTATATACGTTTAAATTAGACAGATAAATTCGAACAGCTTCTGGTAGAAGTTCCAAGCGGTTTTCCTTTGAAAGCTATTTATATTTTTTCTAGTTGGGTGTACTTCTGAGATTTAATATTACAGATGAAAATGAGGAACAGGTGAATGAATTTGCATCTCAAAATGTTTTAGCATTAAATTACGCATATGAAAAAGTCACTCACTATTTTGGTGAAATATTCTGCGCTTAATGTGTAATTTGTAGTTGCTAATGGCGATTGGATGACTTGTAAGAAATTCAACAGGTGATCTGAAAGACAAACTGTAATTAACAAGTCTTGTTCTACTTGAATGAATAAAATCGTATCATAAAAATTATTGACTACAGTAGAATAAAAAAACGAGAAAAATTATTTTTGCCATTGAACAAATGAGTGAAAACTTGTATCAGGAGTTGAAATAATAATTCATTGGCAGTAAAACACATAAGTAAAAGAAAAGAAAAACAGAATAATTGAAGAATAAATAAATCCTAAAAATCTCACTTATTTGTGAATTGTATCAATGCATAATCCCGTTCGAATTTCTGCGTTTCGATTGGTCCGTATTGTAGAAAAAAGTCGATAAGATCATTGTTAGTAAAGTAGGGTGGCCAATTGGATACAAAGATGGATCTTTCCTCAATGCCTTTTCTGAGTTGTAAGAATCTCAGATTGTTGGCATGTTTTTTCCCAGTAAGATGACCTTGGAAAGCGTATTCGTCGGAAAGATCGATTTGACAAATTTCACAGCGTTTAGCCATTACGGAAATAGTTGTTTACCGTCGGTAGTAGCAGCTTTTAAAAAATACTTTGTCTCCAAATATCCGTCAGAATTACCTGAGCATAGTATCACACCGTTTTCAGATTCATAAAATATTAAGCCATCTTTTTTGGCTTTTAAAAAATCTACAGTTATGTAAATCTGCGCGCTAAGTCTCAGTCCGCATATGAAGTTTATTCCTTTTGAAAAATGTATGTGATTTCTACTCATGCGAGATAATCCTTTGGCTTTAATCTCCTCCCAACATTTAAAATAAGTTCCATGAATTATTTCATGCTCTGGTTTATCGACCAGTTTTAGACTCAGATTGTTTATCTGTTCCAGCGAGTGTCCCTGGTTAGCTTTAATCTCTAGTACACCGTTGTTTTCACGCAGGGTGAATCTGTTTTTTGAGTTATTGGCCACAATTCTCTTTATATCTTCCACGTCGCAACGAGAAAATGATATTTTCTTAACGATATCACTAACAGGGACAAATCCTTCTGAATTTATGGTCAGACCTTCTTTTATAGCACCGTGACGAAGTAGATATGATAATCTCTTGCCAACTCGAACATCATGGTCAATTTTGTTCTAGAAAACGGACGTTTATCACTCGTTAATACATTATTAAGACGTTCACGGTAGCGAGGCTATTTTTAATTATATTGCGCGTAGTATACGTATATAATATTGCCAGGTTTTATCAGGTGCAGAAAAGCTAACCAAACAATTACGATCGGTGTACATAACCATAATTGATACCGGAAAAGAATAGGTTTCACGAATCTTAGACAACAAATTTCACACCTTATTCTCTTTCCGAACCCTTGACGCCATAAATATGTATTTTTAATAATTTTACGTTTCTCATCCGTCCGTTATAAGATTAGCTTTCACTGTTTCTCTTTTATCGATTATGCTTGTGTATTATTTTTTCCTGTTTTTCACCAACTGTTCAATGGCGGCCACGTCGCTGGCGAAAAGTCGATTTGATTCTATCGATGTATGGTCGATACTTGAGCTTGGTAATCGTCTGCTGTAGTTCTGCATGTTTTTTAAATTCATTAATTATAGATAATGTTTGAAGAATGACTTCGGTATCAAAAGCAGTCTTAGGCTCGTGCTGTGCGATCAGTTTGGGTATTATTGGTTATGTACATTACAAACAGTATGACGAGAGGTTAGTGAGAAAGGGATGTATGTAATTGCATCGTGTATTAGAGGTTATGTCTCATGTGTCATTACGAGCTCGACTTTTCCAGGGAACAGCTTCACCTGGGTGTTATACGCGATGTGGAAAGACAGGAGCGTATCAAAAGAGAAAACATATTCGCTCTGCAACGCCAAAGTGATTTAACCAAGGAGTTGAAGAGAGAAGAGGAAGCGAAATATAAAACTTGAAAGAGTCATTGTGAATGGATTCTAAAACTGTATAATTTGAAATAGAGAGAAATAAAGTTTCGTTTTTTATCAATAGTTCATCAGTTTCTTGTGCAGTCTTCTTCATCCGTCTATTCCTATTATATTATTATTTTCAGAGATGAAACTCGACGATAATTGCCATAATAATCTGACGAATATAACTGCGATATCTGTACGCCTTGTTATATTCAGCCCGCATGCCATTCTTGTACTTCGAGTTAGGTTGCATATGACTAAGGGTACTGAGGTTCGCGCAGGTCGCGTAAAAGTAGTCGGTCAATTCGACCGCGAGATGGCAATATTATTTCGCACCCTATTGGCAGGAGGAGAAGCACTGACCTAGGGCAAGAACACCTGTCGCGGGGTCAGTGGCCCTCGTGGCGTCAAAGGGTTTAGATGGAGGTTGTGTTAACGAAATATGACTCTGAAATACATGCTAAAAGAAATACTTTGAACGCTGAGAATTTATCGTAAAATAAATATTGTGGATATTGACGAAAAAGTATTCCTGTCTATTTTTCATCATGATAATTAGCATGCCAGGAAGAAAATAAAGAGATTTGATCAATCGCGATACGTACATTTATTTAGATATACATATTCGTTCTTCAGTATTCTCCATTTCCTTCTTTTTCTGACTCTTTATTCCAGCTACCAAATGAGCGGGACGCGATATTCAAGCTTCATTAATGAGTAATTAATTCCATTCGTATCCATGAAATAAAGCAATCGTTAAAACTGAGCAGCTTATCTGCTCTTCTGCGTGTATATTTTTTTCTTTATTCATCATAGTACGTAAGTGTCTCCGACTAATGAACCGTTTTCATACAGTTTTGATTTTGTTAGAAAACCTGTTTATTTTTTCTTTCTAAATATTCCTTCTCGCGCCACGTTCTGATACCGGATCTAGATGATATGGGTTCTTTTTATATTCAACCCGTACTACAGCAGTCGGAGATTTATCTAGTTTATTTAACTGCATTTCTAAATATGTCCAGAAATAACCCGCTGGCGAACAGTTACTGAGAAACAATGAGAGATGGACGTTCAGATAGTTGCGAATCTCGTCTACGTTTATGTCCTTTCCTTTCCTTTCTTTTCTCGGCTTTCCGGAGCTAGCGGTTATTAGCATAAACCACACTTGCCTAAGTGCTTCAGGTTTACTCCAGTAAAGTGGATTTCTTTTATGTAGGTGTATATACCCATGTTTCGGCTCTTTTCGGACAATTTGCACCATTTGTTAAAACATCGCTAAGCAATTACAAGGAACCATACCGGCGTATCGGCTAATGGAGGTATACGATTCCTTGCCGGATACTTTGGGCATCTTACCAAGGCAAAGTAGAGCGCAAAAATGTATTCTGCAAATTCGTGATGATGTCATGACCGGCGAACAACCGTTCGTATTATTCTAGAACGGAAATTCGACTGTCTTCCGGGTTTTCCGAACAGATCGTCGTTTATTACATGATTAATCTTGGGGTCGAAAGATATATATCTCAAATTTCATTATTTACGCCCGCTGATAAATTCTAAGATAAAGAAGAACTAATCGTATTTCAACTCTTTTATTGCTTCCTCCAATCCTTTTAACGGTTTATCAAAATATGCAAAATATTTGCGACTAAAATTATGAGAAGAAGACAGCTCCACGTTTTTATTAGTATTAAGAGAAAAAAAAAAAAAAATTAGCAATAAGAGAAAATGAATAAAAATTATGTTAGTCAGGTCAAATTGCGTTATACTCTATGCAAGAAAAAAAAAAGATGAAAAGAATACGAAGATGATTTCGTATCGGCTTGCTTATATGGATGATATTTTTTACCGGTGGCAATACAAATCTTCACAGCTTGATTGTATGAATTATATTTATTTGGCACACACCCTGCGGCGTTATAGTTATGAGATTTAGCAATCAATACATAATAATAGTTTTTGCGGGCAAAATAAAGCAATGGGAATCTCGTAGTGACCAGTTTTTGATGAAC
This sequence comes from Rhogogaster chlorosoma, assembly GCA_944452935.1. Taxonomy (NCBI): domain Eukaryota; kingdom Metazoa; phylum Arthropoda; class Insecta; order Hymenoptera; family Tenthredinidae; genus Rhogogaster; species Rhogogaster chlorosoma. Next base: position 31,206,023 of record OX101797.1, read on the forward strand.
ACGTTAGACGCGTGATTCGCTATTATAGTAGCAGTTGTAAGAAAGCCAAGAGGTAAAAGCTGGAAGGTCAGTAGTCTACGGTTTCGTCAAGTTTTCTTCCATACATACGTGTTTGAAATACTTGGCAAATGAACTGAGCCACAATTTTACAACAAAAAAACTAACGCTAATTATTTCATTTCTATGACCGTATACTTAGCTCCGGAATTTCACAGGGATTACCGATCGCGTGTGTGACGGATTTATAATTAATCATTGCCTATATAATTGTTCTTTTTTCTTTATTCGAATTGCTATCTTTCGGGACTTTGAATTGCATGTTATAGCGAACACAGGCATTTCGCCATGGCTAGAGGCGACTAGTGCTCTGCCAACTTTACTAAAGAATACATCTGATAAAACTTCTCATCAAGCTTGATTTATTGTTGTAATTAGCCTCCAAGAATGTTATTTCAGGCAGAAACATAGCGAAAAAACATATTTTGGGTCATATAGTTGAAAAAATAGGGTTGAGGCCATTTAGTTATTCCGTAAATTGTCAAGAACATCATTTTTTTTCTGGGGGTATACCCGCACACATACATGTAGGAATATAAACCTGCAGGCAATTCAAGCTACGTTTTTAATACAGGTATGCTTGTAAAATAGTGTCCATTGTATATGTGCTCATATATATTGGCAGTTAAAGCAGGCAGACACGCTCGCCGTACTTCTGTACCGTAATTATAATTGGGGCCTGTAATTGGTCTACTGTTTCCACGGCACAAGTGTCGCGGTAGCTATTTTCCCAAGTTCAAATGTGGAATAATCTTTTATTTCCGCAGTTCTGACATAAAACGTTGAAATTTATTATACCGCTGTGATTCGGTCAGAATTTCCTGTTATTCCCTGTCTTGTCGATCAGTGGATGCAACTCATCATTATGATATAGATCAATTGCAGAAGAAAAAAAAAAAAAACTAAAGCATCTCACCTCTGCGTGGATTTGGGAATGACTGAGAGCTAGGGATAGGAAATGAGAAAACGATGCATCCAAGAGCAAAGCCAGCTGGTTTGGCTTTGGTGAGAGGCCGAGAGACGTGGGGAATTAGAACTTCAGACGGCGTGAACGTGTTCCCAGAAAGCAAGTACTGAGTACGCGATATACAAGTAGGAACAAGGGTTTATCCCCCACCTCGATGAAATCTCAACCGTCTAGGCTTGGGAAAGCTAGATACATTGGGGGCGTACTGAACATCTTGGCTCAGTTCAATTCCGACATCTGAAAGGATTCGCACTGAAATATCAAAGATTCACGTGGCATATATTACGCGAGATATTCTCGTATCTGACAGACTGGATATCGCGAGCTGGGAATTGGACATATCTCCGAATGAAACGTTATTTCTTCATCAATATCCCCGCCAAGTATTATAACGAACCGTTAAAACCTTTGGGATCACCGATCCCGAAATCACAGTCGAGATTCTAATCTGGTGCTGCGAGGAATTAACATGTTATAAGAACGGTTCACTGTTTGTGCTGGAATTCATCAACGAACAATTGGCAAACTGTACACACCATTGCATTGCTTAGATAGCAGAAATTACGTTTGAAAAACGATCTCAAATTCACCGTTTTCAAAAAAAGAATATCATCATCTACTCATTGAAAAGTTAAAGCTCAAAGGCAAATGGTCAAACGATCAGTGGGAGCTAAGCGACCATATATTGACTCGAAATATATTTTGATAAGTCTAAGAAGAAGCTGAAGAGGAAAATCTTTCCGGGCCGGAAAATTGATTATACATGTAATCTGCAGGGTAGCCAAACGAAGAAGATATACGAGCGATGAAATAATTAATATTTCTGAATGTATAATGGCTGTGGCAATTCAACAGACGTATCATACATGAATATTAATGCCACAGACTGAGGTCTATGCCAAGGTAGACGAAGGTAAGCGACTCCTGACTGTGACGAAAAAATATTTCAATCGGATGACTCGGCGGGACCAGATTTCATCATCTCGTACACTGGTTTCTCATCGCAAGATAAAAAGGAAAATTCATTGCACGAGAAGAAAGTGAATTCGAACGTATCTCCAACTTGTATGCATCTAACGAGTATAAGATGGGAAGTCAGCGTCGACTCGAGGTTGAAGCGCGTGATTTATGAGGAACAAACAACGACTTTGTTATTCCAATGATGATTTCTGCCAAATCGAAAGAGCCGGAAGTGAGAACCGTACACTGACGAAGGTAGGGGCTGAAACTGGGAGAGCAATAGGTCGTTATAATTCGGAACTAGAATAATAATTTGCACAGGATAAGCCTGTACATTGTTATTGATTTCAATGGCAGTGATAAATAATCTATACTGGGCTTTTGCTAATCCCATTACAAGTCCGAACGACTTTTGTTTCGCATCTCAACGTCACGCGTCTAATAAATGATCAAATTTAACGAGGAAATTGTAGACACTGCGTAGTACTCCTTTATTTGTACATCGAGGAACGGTCTTTCCAGAGATTCGACGTCGCAGGACGTCGATTACATTCAGCTATCGCGATCGTAGTACGGATAGGTGGATTTTTATTTACTGAGTAATCGATGCGACGCGGTCTTATATAGAGATGGGTGGTTCGTCGTTAGCCCATAATTATAAAGCAGGTCAACGATTACGTGCACCGTGGACAGGATTTCCCGATAGAGTATTACAGGACCGTTATCAGTCAACGGTGATACTGAATTCTTTCTGGCACACCATTGTTCCATTGGGCGTCGAGGCACAGAGTCGTCACGAAAGTCTAGCCACTTCAAAACTCCTGAACTAGATTCAAGGCACAAAAAGTTGATGGGAAAAAGAAACAAAAATCATCATTCACCTCCAGGGTGTTCCCAATTTTTCAAATTACTGGTCTGTAAAACGTTTAATTCCAGTCGCCTCGGCCGAGAGTTAATGATATGTTGTATGACTTTCAAAATACTTCTCTTTGTGTAAAATACCAAATTGCTTTTGGTTCCAGGTTCACCGGGCGATCGTTATTTCGAGAAATGATCAATTTGACCAACGGTGAATGCGGTATCGCGTAAACTTCCTTAAAAAAAAAAAATGAAAAAAAAAAAAAAATGCGAAATCGCGAGCAAAAACCGCGTGCATATGCGGATATTTATTCACACACTTAGTACTCTCGGTAATTTCTTCGTTCAAGGACAAATCTAGTACCTAGTTGATTTCTCTCTCATCTGTCGACTAATTGTATGTGAGAAGCAATTACTCTCGAGTCTTGTTTCGATTGATGTGACAGCCGGCAACCAGTTCTTCTCAGGAGACGCTTGCCTTGACAACTGCATGCGTTCCGGAAGAACTGCAGTGTGTGTATTTTTATTTATTGAGCATAAAAGAGCTTCTACCGATTCAAAAAGCTTCAATTTTCCAATCTCTTTTAATTCAAATTCCCAATGAACCGCAATATATACTCGAAGTCGTAATTATAGTTTAGAAATTTAATCAGAGAAGAGGATCTGATTTATATGATTTAGAATGCTTTTTCAAATCAACGTGCATCTCATATAGGTGATAGGGTTGATATTTTCCAGACAAGAATGAATATTGTAACCAAAAATCAAATCAGTTATGAAACTTCGAATTCGAATTCTGATTGCCTTCGTATAAAAAAATTTCTGATAAAAAAATTACTATCGTTTGGAAATTGACTGTGTGATCTGATAATGATCGTGTTCTCGTTCTACATCTTCTGCAAGTGAATTTAATAGGTTTTAAATTCCGTGTTATTTTTTCATTCATATTATAGTTTTACGCCAGGTGACACAATCGCTACGAAAGTTCCGCTATGTCCTACATAATTGCTGAGCATATAGTTGCGTATTATGATTTGTCTTGGTGTCAATACGCTGCTCTTATTATAACCGCTTTTAGCTATAGTATATCTTCGCAGTCCATAAAAATCCAAGCGAATCCGCTACCGCAGCACGCAACTCGCGATTAAACTCGCGCGAACTATAAGATCAGCAGCTTAGAAGATCTCATCTAGGTTTTAGGGTCTTTGGATTCAAGTTTCCAGTCGACCGCGCACCTTAACTACTACGATTTCTTCCTTTTGTACAATGTTTTCTCGACATTCTTACACAGAATGAAATCGATTCATTGATTATTATGTCCACATTAATCAACTTTTTCTCTAACTCGTTTGTAACGGTCAAGCGATATTGAAGTATAACTTGCGTCTCTGATTCGACTCATTAGAGAATTCCTTTCAACTGTAAAGTATATGAGACGGACTTCTTTCCTCCGCCAAAGAGAAGAAAAACACAGAAGACAATTGGATCATAAACATACGTGTGCGTTGGGTGGAAACATGGCATATCCAAGTAGCCGGATAAAGAATGGATTGGCATAATTACAGAAAAGGAATGTAAACAATTGGCATAAGCGAGAAGAAAGGATTAATTAGCATCTAACCGTAACGTGCGAGGAGGTAATATCTGGATATTGAATAACTTGGCCAGGCCGCGATAATGATCGCAGATTTAGAATTTTTTTTGTTTTTCGATTATTAATAATGATCATACTATCGTTTAATTTTTTTTTTTTCTTTAAATACCTTCAGGGTACCAGAGTAGAGAATATTTCGGGTGAGTGTATGCCCGACAGATTAACTGTACATCATCAATTTAGCCTCATGCTAATCGCCCATGTTTGTTTTTAGACGTGCTTTACGGCAGCGTTGTGTACTGTTAATGTTGAATCCGCTATTCCCGTTGATCCCGCACATCTATTAAAAAAATAACGCTACTCCAGGTAATCGGATTGTCGAGAAAAATATATTTGTTGGTCAAGATCACTGCTATATGATTTCGTAACGGGAATTATCCAATCACATGCGTACTATGATTTGTGATAGTCGAGTTCTTGACCTTTCTCTAAGAGTTCAAATTATAACTTACGCGATTTACTACTAATTTTATAAATTTCCCGTTTCAACGTCTAACGGCTATGCAAAGCCAGATTAATTCAGGCGGTAGAGACAGTTTCATTTTCGTCGGGCTTAATAAACCCGTTTTTAACAAATGCCGCACCTTTTCGAAAATCGCATTCCATTCTTTTTCCAACGATTGAATAAAAATCCCTGGTATTCTTTTTGGGTCAAAATTGAACCTCGTAACGTTAATTGCTGCATATCTTCCGGCAACCGATTTATCATATAGGTAATATATAAATAGAATGAATATACCTACCTCTGCGTCCATTGGACCCGTGATCATCTCTTCAGGGCATGTCGTGATAGTAGTTCAAGGCCTCAGCACAGTTTTGTACCTTTTCTTTCGTTTTTTGATCAGGTATGCGTTATTGCTTGGTGGATACCCCCAGGCCCTCTCTGGGCCCCGTTTGGGCCCGTTGGGGCAAGGTAGCCACCGCTTAGCATACGATGTAAGGTTGTTCAACTCCGAAGCGAAGCAGTACAAGAAATAACGGTTCAAGTTCGGACTCTTAGCGTTCACCAGGAACATCGCGCGGCCGACCAGGCTGTAGAGTAGCCTCCGTCACAGTCGAGACCCAGTCAGCCGTTGAGTCAAAAGACGTAACGATCGTCCTACGTGGGTTCCGTGATCTTTTTTGCTGTGCTTTTATATTATAACAAGACGCGATTGAAGCACGTCGTCGTTCGATTGCCGATCGAAAATTTAAAACCTGAAATACCCGATCGATCATTGATTCATACCGCGTGTGGGATTCCTGATTTAAATTCATTTCTTCTTATTTTTTTTTCTTCAATTTCGATTCATATAGTACAGAGCGTTTTTCCAGGGGATTGATCCTAGATTCATTTCAGATCTGTACGGTGTAGCTTGTGATTAAGTTAGATCGGTGACCGTGGTTCGTTTGCCTTTGTCATAGTACTCGAAAATTTCTTTCGCTCTGAGGTATCGTATAGTATAACTGCAGTGAAAAGTGGTTAAATGATTGCTTGAGACTTCAAGTTCGAAGTTTTTATAGGTAAGAAAAAAATTCAAGTATCATAATTACGCTAAGCGAGGTGTCAACTCGTCTGGCTGCTGCGATATAGCATTGTAAAACGGAGAGCGCAAGTGTTTGCCGATTGTTTCAAACGTAGTAATAATTACCACCTAACTTTTTTTCTTCTTCTTCAAATAGTTAACACTTCCCACGTGCTTTGAAATGGCGTTGCCTCTTGCAAAAATCAATAGAGAGAAATGAAACGAAAAATTGGACAGATTCTATCGATAAATTAAATCTATGCTAATGCATTTTGCATCAGAGACGATCGCAACATTTTTCCCTTCCATTATTTACAAGGATTTTGTTCAGCCCTGACTGTGTTCGTGACTAGATACCACAAGTTCGGTTCTGGCTGCAGTCATTACGATCTAGTGCGTTGTTTAATCGTCTCCGAAGAACCTGTTTTAAAAATGAGGTCAAAAACTGTCCTAATCCAGTGCCGAGGAGCGCTCCTTGAGCTGCGACTTTTACCCCAGATATTTTTTACTCACGTATTATCATAGCCTAACAAGATTTTTTTATGACACAAAACGGAATCGTTCTGAAAACAATTACGTTCAAAATGACCCACATACACGTCACGGGAATAGCCTCGAATGTTCTTCACCCGTGACAAACTTACGTGTCCATTATTTGTTAGAGATATAACTCGAAAATACGATCAGAAATATCCATGGGTATTTTTTCAAGATAAAGGACCTCGGGGATGAGAGATCGTGCTACAATTCCGACCATGAAATAAATCCGCGATCGCGATTCTCAATATTAATAGAGAAGCCAGTCGAGCATGAGCTTCGTAGCTCAGGTTGGCTACATTCCGTTGTCCCAGATATAGAGCTAGGCGATTGAAAGCATCCGCGGTGAATTACTTCACACATGCAAAAAAGCGGTGACCAGCATCGTATACACGTTACATTCGAACGTTGGTGTGGCAGGTACCGTTAGGAGACACAAATATGAGCGAAAAGTCCAACGGTTTATCGAATGCATGTATTTTACGAAATATAAACTGGTCTAACGGATTGCATCATGACTCAGGGACGCCAAGTGCGCTATTGTCTCTTTTTGCTTTCCCACATTTCATACTTTTATTCATTTTCTTGATACAACTTCGGAGCTGTCTACCGTAAGCATTGAATCCTAAGGAAAAAAATGATATAAATCAACGACTCGTGACTCTCGCCCAATCCGGATTAGCACGGACATAATAGTCGAAGTACGCGTTACAGCTGAGCTGTTAATTTATGGATTTATTCCGCCACTTTTATGAATTGATTTAGCTATAACGAGGCATCATTCCTTCGAGTCAACGCTGACTATTATTAACTTGATACATGGGCTCTTTTTTCGTCAGAGGCGCACGCAAATCCTCCGCTTTACATGCGTAGACTGTCCTTAGCAGAACGACTAGCATGGGATAGGGTCCTGCATACCAACTTCTCCGACATTAGTTATATACTCGATAGACTTGAGGACTTGAATCTCGAGCCTCGATCGTGGAATATAAAAGCTATGCTAGCAACTAACAAAGCTGCAAAGTGGCAGTCAAGAATTCGCGTCAGGTAAAAGTCGGCGTGAACTTACGTCACTTGTTCATTTCTTGAATCTTGTCAATGTATTTGTCCTTCGATGACCCATGGTCTGCAGATTTCAAATGCGATTTAGTACTCGGTTAATAATGGGCAATCCATCGAGGCATTTTTCGAAACAAAGAGCAACGCCTGAATAAAACATCGCAGGTTGCTTAGAACGCTGGTTAATTTCATCGTCACTCTCTTCTTCAATTCAATGAAATTTTCTCACCTCATTACTGTACTATGTATTTCATATCTAATTGCACCTTTTTCATTCTTGTTTCAGTGTAAAAATGCGGTTGAAATTGTTAAATCTCGTGACGATCCTGCTGCTCGCAGGATCCAGTGATGGCAGACCTCAACAGCTTGGTGAGTTGCTCCATATCCTGAAATATACTTCCTTACAAGATAGGGTAGTTCTGTTATGGAATCGTAGAGAGCGAGAGTTAAGTGAATAGAGCTTTTCCACCGATGAATTATTAAATATATTGCGTGATGTGAGAGAGTGCTCCTGAAAATACAGACTTTTCCTTAGACTGAGGTATAAGCACCGTAATCACTCCGGAAAGTCTTTAATCAGGAAATAACAGTCACGGGTAGTGATGGCGGGTTTTGAAATGGCACAACCCATCGCGATCATGCCGTCAATCAAAGTACTCAGTGACCGTTTGATGGGATTTCGAAATAAAACGTAAACGTTAGAAACCGCACGTATCGAACCAGGGGTTATTATAATTGTATTTTTTTTTTTCATTTATTTGCAGAAGTCTCCGCAAATCTTCAACCTGCAACTGTAGAAAATGACGATGCGGAAGGATGGCGACCAGTGCAGCACGATGCGAAAATTGCACAGGAGTCAATTCCCGTTGACAAGGATCTGCCTCAAATTGTTGAAGGCAATAGCAGGTATACAGAAGAAAGCGGCGCAAGGCGCGGAAAATCTTATCCTAGAAATAACCCTTTTTACGAAGACCATATTACGATTTTTGGTAACAAAAAAATTAGCGATAGGGGCTTAGAGCCATTAGATCTAGAGGCTTCTGGATCTAAGGAACGATTTAAGCAGACAAATCCATTGGAAGGTTTCGGGCACAGGATAAACGATGAGACAATGATCAGAGGTAGGAACAGCAGTAACGTAAAAATCTCGGCTAATTACACCGTTGATAGAAATAAAATCGAAGGTACTCCGATCGAAGTAATTAATTTAAAAAATAATGAAATCATTTTGAATAGAACTGCTGATGATAGACGAAATTTTAGTTTTATAATTGATGAAGCTTCAGAGAATGTAAAGTCAAATTTAAATTATAACTTCGATGGAAATTTAGATAATACTGATCCACTTTTAGAGAATAAGAACGTTTCGGACGCAGATAACAGATCTGCGAATATTCATCGAATAAAAATCAACTCTGGTTATAGAGGTCATATGAAATCGAGCCCACTTTTACTTAAACATGTATCAAATGTAGATTCCCTTTCGTATTTGAACCGAAATACTTCGTATTTGAAGCCGAGAGTTTTAGGCAATGGATCACAAACAAGAATGGACAATCTAACAAAGATCAGGCCACAGGTCACTCTTCATTCTCGGGACAATTCAAATGACTATAAAGCCATTCACGTCCACAAGGAGAAAGTTATGAATTTTTTCAAAATTCTACCTACTCACAGCGGTTTGAAGAACTTAACGAACGAAGCGACGTTTTCACAAAGCAATCTTCACGATCTGCGTAATATACACAATCAGGTTTTCGGAATGGGGCCAGATAATTCTAAAATTGAAGTCAAGCTCGTTGGGAGTAATTCTAACGAAATAGGGAAAGGGGTACAGAGGCTGGCTATAAATCAAACTAGAAAACACGAATTTGACAACAAAAATTCTACAAAAAATCGGATCAGAATTAGACCACAGCCTAACGGGTCGCCACTTCATTCGGCCATAAGGAACAAAGATCACGAGGCTAACGGTCAAGAGTATAGCAAGAACAGCCTCAAAATAAAGCCGAATTCGAGTCAAAGTATTCCGGACTTGAATCTTAAGAATTGGCCGAACGGCAACTTACAAAACATCGAGGATCTGTACAATTACGAAAAATATACTTCTTTTCATAACGGAGATGGCATTGTAGAAGCGCAAGAAACTTCGGACAATTTAACTCCTCACGAAACCTCATCCAACGTCCATAAAGTCACAAAGAAACCAGACAAAAAAAAGGGGCCGAAACCATCTGTTACAATTCTTGATCATTCATCAGCGCCTCAGCAGACGGTACAAGACAGCAAAGTGGATGCAACTAGTTACGACCCCGAAACCCACGTGAATCTCGATCAAAGCGGACAAGGAGTACAGTGGGAGCAAATTCATCAATCTATATCGAACAACCCGAACTTCTCAGACGGAAATACGTTTGATTCAGTTCCCGAAGGCTTGGAACCAAACCAGCCACTAAATCCTGATCATGGTCAGAGTCAAAGTCCAAACTATCACGGATACGTGGATGAAATTTCGATCGGACAAAATCCGCCCTTTCAGATTGCGCAGAATTATGATCAGGCCTCTGTTCAGGACGAAGAATATTACCAAAATCAACAAGACCAACAAACTTTTGACTATCCGAATTTAGAGAACGACTTTGATCCGGCAGGTTTAACGAGGCCAACGAGTGGGACGGATGGAAGCCACGGGACTTATAACGTCTACCAAAATGATCCTGTTCATACACCGAACCCGTCCAAACAGCCGTATTTCAACCCTCTGTCGGTTGTGTCGCAGAATACTGTTGTGCATATTCTGAATGCTGGTAAAAAACGACCTAATATTACTGTGACCGAAATGAAAGTAACTAGAAACCATTCCGAGCCGTTATTGAACCCCGAAGAGCAGCCAGCAGATGCTAAAAATTCTTCAGTTTCGACACCAAATGTTCACATAATGTTTACGACCGACGAAGATCAAGGGGAAAAAAATGGACCGCAATATGGACTGACAGCGGATCAAATAATCCCGGAAGTGACCTACGACGAGGGTATCAACTGTCCGACTATAAAGATCAACTCTTATACCAGGATAAATAATACGATTCAAGGTAAAGAGGGCTGCACCGATTTAAACATTATAATAAATTCTCACGTGTTGAATACGAACGTATTCAACCCGGCGACAACGTCTACAGGAAATTATGGGTCGGATGATAAATTACCGAGCGAACGTTATCCAGGAAATGGTCAAGCTCAACCAAGCTATGATACTTCTGATGGTAGTTACGCAGCTCCATCCGGTGGAAGTTACGGCACGTATCCCACTGGAAGTGGGCTAAATACTGGAGGATTGGTAGCAGGCGATTTACAAGACTTTCCTCTCATCGAGGGTCAAAACCCCCAAATCAATCTGCAAGATAGTCAATTCGATCAGCAGCCACCAGGTACCTCGACTTTCGAGGTGTTTCAACAAACCCAGATCAACATAGGCTCGCAGGACGATGTTCCAAGTAGCGGAGACGAGTTGGACCCGGGCTTGTCAAATGATCCCACGAGTCCAGGAGACGGGGTAGGCACGTCAGAAACTGTGGTGTTGAATGATCCAGTAATTCCTACTGAGGGAGTGGATAATCCAATGATTCCTGCGGAGGTAGCGAATGATCCAGTAATTCCTACAGGGGTAGCGGATGATCCAGGAGCTGCAGGAGTCTTGGATGACCCTGCTCCGGGTGGTGGAACTCCATCTTTTCCACCGGTTTCCGGAATTGACGGTCCTTTAGCAGACGCTGGTCCAGCAGATGTTGCTGCAGATGCTCCAGCAGACGTTGCTGCAGATGCTCCAGCAGACGTTGCTGCAGATGCTCCAGCGAGTGGTGGATCTTCCGGCATACAGTTTCCTGGCGGAAGTAATCCGCTGTCAGGCATTACAAACCAACTTTCAGACTCTATTGGTAATCTCGGTTCTCAATCGGGAAACGACGATGACGATGACGACGATGATGACGACGACGACGATGGTTTTGATGACGACTTGGTAGCTCTAATGCCTTTCAGTCTAATAGAGTCCGTGATGTCAATCCTTCCTTATTTCACGTTATTGAATCCGTTGAACTTTGGCTTTCTGAGTATCGGGATATCGCCTATCGCCGTTGCAGCGGCAGGACTATTTGGACTCGTAGCAGCATTTGTTCCGTTTGCATTACCGAGCGTATTTAGTTTTGGGCGGTCGGCGAATCAAGGTACGATTAAACATAATCCCAGCCATGAAGAAGTAGTTACCCGATCTATCGAACAGTATGAAAATTGGAACGAGTGGAAAAGCAAACGAAAGAAGCGAAAGAGATGAATTTAAATTCTAGAGAATGGTATGTTCGGATTTTCACAAGGCAATAAGAACTGATCATAGGATTCGGATTTCCCGGAAAAGAGATAAAATCAAATTATTTCTAGAAAACCGTTCCTGTTTTCAAAGGGTTTAATTAATACTGGTTCCCAAATTGACGAGAACAGATTTCTGAGTAGACATAGTGGCTAACGTTTAGAGTAGCCCATATCGCTGTGATATGAGAATTAATTGTACAATAAAGATGCATTGTGAAAAACCTGTCCCTCCTTTTCCACATCCATTTTACTTGCCCGTAATTGCGTATTTAATATCGATACCGAAATATATTTCATCTTTATAGAACCTTACTATTGCCATGAGATTAAATTAAATTATTTTTTTATTGCAAATTTGACCATTATTCAAACTTCAAGCCAACTCTACATGTATTCATTGAATGGTGTTATTTTATATCCTTTTGTTTTCCGATACCGCAGACTTACATTGCGAGAGAATCATCAATGTATTCAGAATAATAGTTATATTAATATGGGAGTAACGGTATCAATACATGCATTAGAACACCGTGACGGCTGTGTGCATATTAACTCTTGCAGACTGCGTGCATGCATACATATATGAGTCATCTTTGATTTAACTAGCTCTCGGTACAATTACCTTATATTAATTGACTCATTACCTTATTCGAGTAACTCATCAGTCACGGTTTCGATATCGGTAATTCGTTAATCACTGACGATGCCTGCAGCTTGGCGTTAAGATATTTTTCTCCATTAATACGTTCTCGTAGATCTTATCGATCAAACAATACAATTAATTATCGGTATCATAATTAGGTGCGGCTTAGCGGAGAATTAATTTATTAGATATTTGTTATTCATCCATAGAAAGAGAAAAACGATCCATATAGTATAGAAGAAGGCGGAATAGCATATGATGATAGTCCAAGCAGTTTGCTGATAATATACTCATAGGTCAGCTTCTTCCTGTATAATTGAATGGTTCAAGGTGCGCTGCACATGATGCAGAAAATATTCTCTGGTCTACTTTTACGTAAAGAATGGCTGGTCGACCAGCGGTGAGTATTTCTACCTGTGCAAGTTAATGCGAAGATCTTCACTGTGGAAATTATTGCCGGTATCATTACGATATAGGTATATTATAATGCGACGTGAGGCTTTTTCATATTTATGTAGGTATAAATACACGCTGGGGATTCTCGTATGACAGGTGTATGCGCCATAAATTCTTTGGGCTTGCGTTTTACGGTGTTAATTGTAAGAGTTATTATCCGTTGCTTTGACACCGATTGCAAATACGTCTACGCTACGATTCTATAAGCTGGTTAATTGGTCTTCGTAAAAAGGGTGATATGATATAGAAATCAGTTGTTTATCGACAGGTACTCTCTAAACATGAATTAGTGAAAATTTCACTAATTGCGTAAGTGAAGCTGTATTCACTTAAAATTAATATTTTTAACTGTAAATTAGTGAAATTTCATAAGTAATAATTGCATAGTCACTTGTCAAATTAGTGTGATTTTCGTATTCACTAATTCATATTGTGAATATTCACTAATTCTGCGTGGTACGATCCTAGCATTAAGAAATAGTGAATATTCACTTGAAATTAGTGAAAAATCACTAATTCAGATTTAGAGAGTATGGCTTGATTAATATATTCATATAGTAATTACTTCTTAGTATTAGCAGACTCACTGAGAATCGCAGTGTGGCTGCAGTATGTAGTCGATGTAGAGAAATTGTGTCACTTATTTTTTTAACGAAAATTCAACATGAATTTCAATACAGATTTCATTTAATGAACATGTAGAAGTCGGTGTAAAAATATATAATACGTAGAAACTAGAAGTTAGTGATAATGTAAAAGATGACTTTGACGTATATAAATAAAAACGATTATTTCGGAGTTTGTGATTTTTATACAAGAAATTATCATACAAATTTAAGTTCCTTTGGCTCTGTACTTCCTATACCTACTTCCTGTAAAATGTGATAAAATGATTGTACTTTTTCACAAGATCACAAATGAAATAAAGTTAAATATGTCATTCATCGAATTTGACGAATTGATGATATTATCTTGTTGCAGAGTTCGGGTTTCGACTACCCAACGTGATGCCAGAAACTTGCCAGACATGAAGCAATCCTTGAGGACCGTAGCGACCCAGTTACTTAACGTATCTGACCCCAACGAATCAACCAAGACGACAGCTGACCTCAAGAACGACAGCGGTATCAAAAGCGAATCGAAGAAGCTTGTAACCGTGGCGAAGATTGAAAAGATTGAAAAGTCTGAAGAGCCTGAAGAGAAATTGAATATAGAAGACAAAAATCTTTTGATAAAGCAAATAAACTCTGAAATAAGTTCCTTGGAATCCATCGGAGTCAGTTTCGGAAGGCCTATAAATTCCAAATTTGGTTATTTCGAAAGCAGTCACCCGGGTCAAGCAATGGCAATAACAGACGAAGAACTGGAAAGAGAATTGTCATCAAAGCGAGACACGGTCGCTCACAAAAATCAGCCAACTACTTCCGGCGGAATATCGACTTGGATTCTTTTGAACCCGCCAACAACAACCCCAAAGCCAATGCAGAAAGAAACAAAGAAGCCAGAAGCAATCAACAAGTTTGTTGCGAAGCCAACAGCTTCTATTGAGAAGGTAGAAATCGATCAGAAAGTTGGTCAGAAACCAGCCACAACTGTGGAGACGATGAATTCAACACAAACGCCAGGGAAGGTACCGACGAATCAAGTTAAGCCTGTTGTGAGTGTCAGAAACACTCCAAAAACAACCACGGCGAAACCACAAGTCGTGTACACACCTTCTAAAAAAGTGACTCCCAAGTTAGAGCAGCCTGGTGCAGATATCTCTAAGATCGGAATGATGACACCAGTCGCGATTGTGGAGAAGAATATCTCCCCTACGACAGAGAAGACGTGGACACCGACGAAAAAAATTGTACAAGCTCAAAGAACCACCACAGTAAGACCAGCGACTAGAATAACGAAGCCAAATTTCAACCGAGGCAAGTTTCCAGCTAGAACTACGACGACGGTAGTACCAGAATATGAAGGAGAAAAAATGTCTACTACGAAGGTTGAAAAGGTTACTTTTAGACCAGTACAAATGATCCCGACACCGAATGACGAGATAAGAACAGAGAAGCCTATGCTTCAGGCAAAGACAAAAACACCGGCTCCAACTACTGAGGTGCCAAAAACTACTTTGGCTCCTTTAAGGAGCACAACGCAGAAGATTAGGGAGACGACGACCGTTTTTAGAACCGATTTCACGGGTGCTGACCTTTTGGAAATTCCCGTTCAGACTAAGCCCTCGATAACCAAGACTAACAACGTTCTAAAGGTCCAGCTTAAAAAGCCAGTTGATGAAGTAAGTACAATTCAGGTTGGGTCCGTTGAAGTTAAGGAGCCAGTCTTGAAGACCGAGAAGGGAGCTAATGAAAATATCGATGGCTTGAGTGATCAGGGTGTCTCTCAGGCTTTGAATAACTCCCAAATTGATCTCAAGTTCGATTTTAATCCTGAACTGACGAAAATTGAGATAGAGGCATCGACTGAACAGTCCGCCGTTGCCACGACGACGAAAAAGCCGAGAAGAAGTTCCCAAAAGCGGAGGAAAAATAAGAACAAAACCAGAAGACGTAAACCATCGACTTCTACTACGGAAAGCAACGAAATTGCCACCGACGCGATCACGGAGGAAAGTTCTATTCAAGAGTCGAAGGTAGAGCCCGAGACCAAAGAAGGAAGTGTGATAAAGAACAAGAAGAAACAAGTCCAGAAACCTATTGGTACCCAAATTTACAATTACTTGAGCAGAGAAATTATGCCCAGCTTTGGAGTTGTTTCTCTTGTCGGACTCGGGCTTGGAATTGCTTCGTACTTCCTGTATCCGTTCGGGGGAGGAATCTCGCGAAGAAATTACGAGGTTGAACCGAATTACAAGTACAACCTTGGCGAGTATGGTGGCAACTATGGTCAGAACGAGGAAGAAGTGTTTTCTAAGGTTCTTCAGGGTATGACAAATCACGAGGCTAAGTATGGCGGGGCCAAGGATTACGAGCAGAATAATTATTATCGGTATCAGCAATTTGGAGGCCCGGCTATCACTGAGACCAAATTGACGAAGAAAAGCGATACCAGGTATACCCCGTCGTCTTCTGGAATGACATACAAGCCGTTGGAAAACACCTACGATATAAAATACAGAAACACTGAGTTCAAGTACCCAGAAGTGTCGACGACAGCCAATTATTTCGAACGACAAAAGCAGTCTGGTTATACCGTATCGAACGACGATGATGGAAATCGACAATTCGTCGTCGGCAATGTTCCCAAGGAATATAGCTACGACGACGGTCCCGTCGTTGGTCAAAAGATGCCAATGTACGACGATAACGGAGCCGGTCAAACTCAATTCGAACAAAATGTCGCGCAAAATTTTGCCTTCCCGAAAAATTCCGTGAACATTCCCGCGCTTCAACCTTACGGACAACCCGAAGAACTGCCCCTGAAAAACGACGGCAATTATGAAGAAATTGAGATCACTCCCACGGCTGTTGCCGTCGAACATGGCCCCAGAGCTTTGAAGACTAAGCGGTCGATAGACGAGAAATTATTCCCTCTTCATCCACGGTTTCGGAGAGAGTCTGTGATCCAAGTAATTCCACCCAGCAATAGTCAGGAACTTGAAGAAAAGGAGGAGACCCTGAGCAACGAAGTATTCGATATCCTCGACCTGATGATTCCGGGTGTAAAAGTTAACGGCGATGAGATATCGAACGCGATTGAAGACGAGGACAAGACTGAAAAGAAAAGGGAAGGAGACAAGCCCAAGATCCACGAAAATACCACCAAGAGAGTCGCAGATCTTGGAGACACGATGACTAGCGCGAAATTTGTGATAACGTCGGAGAAGCCTGCGGAGACGTCTTCGGCTGCTCCTTCCTCGTCGACGACCGAAGCCCAAATTGTCGAAGTTACTAGTACCACGCTCACTTCTGTCAGCGAAGAAGCAACGACTGTTGAACCACCCAAAGGTGTTTCGACTGATGAGAATGTCACTGAAACTGAGGGTCAGGACTCCGAAGAGACGACTTTGGAGTGGCTAGATGGCACGACGACAATAAAACCGGAAAAAGAGGAATCGTCAGGATTCAACATTTTCAATTTTGTCAAGACCGTTGCCGAAGTCAAGTTCAGACTAGGATTGACCATACTGAAACATGCTAGCGAAGGATTCGCGCGATATTTAGGTGGAATCCAGAAGAGAATCAACGGCGAAGAATAAGTACATATTACGACACAGAAGGGAAAAGTAGACTGTCGAAGGGAATTAAAATTATTTTAGTAAAATTACGTTGAAATTGAAACAGAAATTTCATAGGCAAAACACACCTCAATCGATAGTTTTCCTTACTTTAATGACACGAGTAATGGGTATGGGCATAATTATTATTGGATTTTCTTTTGCCATTGTAAAATTACTGGATATGAGTCACAGCGGAGATGGCATGTGCAGTATTTTTATCGGTTGTAAGTGTGCTTGAGCACTAAATCCAAAAATCGTGCTCAAGTCCATTTCAAATACGAATAGCCATGGGTTTTTCAAAATCTGACGGAAACGAATAATTCGAAGAAAAAAAAAAAATCAATTAGGCATTGAGAAATTCTGGCGTCAAGCTCTCTTTGTTTGTAAGAAACTTTGAAGAAAAAAGAACTTTCTTATCGACGAATCCTATATATTCATAAATAATTAGCATACGTTTATTGTACTAGAAAAATATAGCCACTTATGAACTTCAAAGCGTAGGAAATGTAGGCTGAGATTTTACAACACATTTTCTATACTTTAATTATATTGAAGAGGGAAGCATAGTGATAAGGAGTTACGATTAAAAATAATTTATTGTCAAATATATAAATAAATATACGCATTGTAACGTACTTCCACAAAATATTTCATGTAAATAAAAGAATGAAAACTTTGAAATGTCAATATGAGTGTTCTACCTTGAATTCCATAATTCAGCAATATTGATTGTAAATACTTTTTTCATATGGATTAGTGATAATATTATTCTAGTATTCTTACTAGACTAGAGTTAATCTACATTCAACGTAATAAGTTTAGTAATAACAAACTGACCTGTCAAATTTCACGATGAGAATGAGGCGATTGATAAGAACGAATAAATACTGCATGATGCGATATGATTTAACGAAACAGAACCTCTTGTATAAATCTTAAGTATAGCTTATCGAATGATTGAATACAAACGTTATTTTCGCGAAAGCGAAAATTCAAGGCCTGAGATATACACGTGGCTAATTGCTGCCCTCTGCTGCTTCAAGGGACATTAAAAACGATTTATCTTTTTCATTTCCAGACTCTGATTTCGAAAGACTTGGTCCGACAGGACGAACTACATACTCCCTTGTTAGATTCTCAATTTCCTTAATTTTCCCAGGTCATAGTCATCGTTCAGCTCAAGTATCGATGATTTTTCCAGGGTATTCTCGAGGTTCTTAGTCCCAAAAGAGCGTCTCTTTCTCCCCAGCATCATTGGTATCACCATTGCCATTGTCGCTGGTAACATGCCGGCTCCAACAGCTGCAAGAACTGCTGAATTTGAAGGCTGTTTGAGTCCGGTATTCCGAATCGGTCTCTTGGTCAACACGGACGGAACACTGGTCAGTTTTTCCCGTTCATATTCCCTCTGACTTTGATCAACAGTCTTGAACGTCTTTTCTACCTCCAAAAGCCCTCCGTGAGAGGTAGTCGTATTCGTTCCGTTTACCGAAGGCAAAACTGTCAATCTCACCTGACGTTTTGACGACATCATTGCCACAGGCTCATCTTCATCATTATTTTGATTATTGGTCTGGCGTTTACTACCATTCGTTACTTCCATTTTTATAGACCTTTGTCGAGATTTTGAGTATCCTCGATTGGTTGACAGAAGAATCCATTCCCCGTCACCATTGGCTGGATGAGAGGGTGGATGATCAGTTGAATATTGATAATGGGAGAAATGAGGTCTGTCGAAGGATGGAGAAGGTTGTTGAAAGTTTGATGGTCTGCTGTTCAGCTCTTCGTATTTCGAGGGAAAGTTTTGACTCTGTGTCTTCCAGTCATTCTTTGTCTGATCCCGGTTGTCCCCGGAGAATCTATCGAAATTGTACGATGGTTTGGAGATCTGAGGCTTGTCCCAGTTGCCAGGAAAATTCGAAGGTCTATTATCCGTAATAATGTCAGATGCCTCTTTGAAAGAGTTCGAGAATTTGTCCCATGGTTTTTCTGGGGGCCATTTCTGAGCGTAGGAAGGCCTGTCTTCAAATTCATTATCGTCAAAGTACGAGGGTCTAGATGGTTTGATGGGCTTTGGCCGATTAGATTCATGCCAGGGTCTTTGATTTGAAGAAATCTCCGGGTAATACGGTTTCGGCTTTTCATACCACGGAACATCTTCCACATAAGAAGGCCCTGGCCTTTCTGGCCATGGTTTTTCTACACCTTGTGGTTTTTCCCATGGTTTGTGTTCGGGCCAAGGTTTTTGTACATCCTGATTGGCTTGCCATTTCGAAATCTTACTTTTAGACCACGGAATCGCTTCCAGAGTAACCCAACCGTTTCGATCATCGTACGGATTGTTACCATGGTGTTTATTCCTCTCCAAGGTATCGTTGGCATTTTCTTCCCCCCGAATTTGGTCCAAGTTGAAAGCAGCATCGTTTCCATTAGCCGTCATAGTCGTCGTAAGTCCATTCGATGTATTTTTGTTATGATTAATTTTCGATTCCCCAGCAATTGAGGCTTGGACTCCAACTCGAAAAGATTCATCGGGATGATCAAGCACCGTGAACGGATATTTATAAGTCTTCTCAGTCTCGCTTTTCATCTTCGTTGCATATTCTTCGAGAAATTTATTAAGAACATCTGGATTGAACGTAGATGTTTCTACGAACAAATTCCTCCTCTGGAATTTCGATTTGTCCTGGTCATTAGGCGTGTCATCTTCGAATCCTGAGTTATCCTCGTGAAACGGGCTTTTAGTAACAGCAATCGGCTCCTGAGATATCCTCAAGTTGTTTCTCGTTTTAAAAAGATCCGATGCATTTTGGTTCGTTCTCGTAAGAAACCTTGTACTGCCCGAAGATTCGTCCACAATTAAACCGATTAAAAATAACCCCACGACAATTTTCAACGTTGATATCTGCAACGAATTCAGTTTCATTAGCATTCCTTTGAATTTCAATACACGTAACATAATAAATTTCTGCAATGAACTGTCAGAGATAAAGCAATTTTTATCGGCACTTAATTATTTATCGAGCATCGAATGTAAAGCGTTGAAATGATCGTTGCTCAACGACAACGAGTGGTACTTACATTCATACTGATTTCCTTCTCGAATCACGATCACAATTTTTTGAGAGAAAATATCTGATAATGGTCAATTTACTGTCCAAGCAAATGTGTCATGATGATGTTCTGCGGGGATGGAAAAGTATGAAAATTAATTGGAAATAGGGGAAAATTTTCTACTATAGTATAGTGAGTACGGTGTCGTAGTAATTCACAAATCTGTCACTTTAAACGAACACCTAACATTATCGGTTGTCAGTTAGTCGTATGAGAAATACACGTACCGTGAAGAGAGTATTGTGTCAACGCGTCTTACATGGTAGACGTGAACTTTTTATTTTATAAATTCAATGCAATTTTGAGAATTGTTGAAATTTCGGTGGTCCCCGAACTGCAGATTCGAGTCACGTTTTAAGCTTAATTATATAAACAAACGCCGGTGAGCGAAACTGGGTCTTCAGCAATGACCTTAACTGTTCAAGGTCCGAGATGGTTCTGGGCTGCAGTTGGTGGCCTCCTTCGCTATTTAATCGGGATCCCCACTTCGAAGCCTGGTCCATTTTGCCTCTCACTCGCTCCCGCGGCCAGCATCACTCGCGATCTTTATTTCATTTCGCAGCATTGTCGCTTACGTACGAAGAAATGGAAATAGATGATCCCTGTCTCCCCGAGATGTGCCAAGAAATGCGCTGCTTCGATCCCGGAACAATATACCCATATGACAAGTGTAAAATCGCTTCAATCGTCCGGCACTTATTTTTTTATTACTTTTCTTCAAAGTCTGATACTCGGGCGTTTCGTGTCTCACAGTCGTTCGCCACGGTCTAATTGCGCTGGATGGTAACTAAAGAACCTTTGAGGCGAGCGAGTGTTCCGTCACCTTCTTCTTTGGAGATTTAGCGTGCACATTTCCGGAGATAACTCTATAAAAATTAGACAATAGCACAGTACCGTTCAATGATATTTCCCAAACTCAGTGAGTACAGTCTTAAAAACTAGAGCTTGTAAGCCCATGCAGTAACGATGATCGGTTTCTTTCAGTTCTTTCGTCCAACAAACACTAGCGTTGGGATATAAAATTCAGTATAGGAATCCAAGGGTAATAACAAAAAAGCGTGTAAAATGATACAAATCGAGGATATCAGCATCCTTCTAACGAATCTGTGTCAATTTTAGCGCTTTCCATTGCATCGAGGTCTTCCGACTGGTATAAATATAGCATCCCTATAGCGAGTATATTCCACAGTACAAGATCGAGTTATGTACAAGTATATATCGGGCGTACTTATAGCTATTCAATTTTTCGCATGACTGAGGTGAAATTCGTGTTTTTTTTTTTTTTTCGACAATTCTCCAGCCTCTCACTGCGAGACAACGCAATAATCTGCATTTTACGAGGTGCACTTACGGTTTTACTATTTTGTCGACGGCGTTATGCCGTTTACACGGGGGAGACTCCAAGTGAATTGCCTACGGAATAGTAGTCATTTGTGTGGCCTACTATGCCGCACAGAATTGGGTCAGTAAAGCAATCCTAGCAAAAAGTCCAGCACGGTGTTGAGGCTACTTTCATTGTTGGACGATCTTATATTTCCATCTTACTTAGCGTTACTTCGTGTGGTTAGCTAGGCGGTTCGCTGCACTTTGCCTACCCGGGTGTAAGTATATGGTATCGAAAATCGGGAATTCCCTTGGCGGTATATCTCCTCCGCTCTTTTTTATTCGTTGGCAAATTTTGACAGAAAAAGACCGCCAGTCTTAAGCCAACGGTAAAATACTTCTTTTACTTCACACTATACGGTGCTGAAATTAATTACCTAAGAATTACATATATGGATATAGTCGAGGATGAAAATGTGTGGTTTTTTCGCGAGCTATAATTGCGAGAAACGCCGGAACGCTGAGGTCAAGTCTTGCTCTAACAACCTCGTTTTCATTTGCTGACAGAAATTATGATGATTCTCGAGCAAAATCACTTGCCAAATTTACTAATGTACAAGTTAATTTCAGCTCTAAGCATATTAGAAATCTTGTCGGGACGCAAAAATACATGTTCCAGAGGCTGACGCCATCCTGAACTAAAGACCCTCTTCTCATTCTTAGGTGAGAACCAAGACTTTTCAAGTTGGAAGCTGCGTGCAGGTAGATGGCCACGCTTAACGCGATAAGTGGAGTGCACCAGTGAGGTTATTAAAAAATTTTGTCACCCAGACAAAGTGGCGCGTTGTTCACGCTTTTTAAAATCACCGAGTTAAGCCGGTTAGAAATTGAATAAAGACGACAAACATGAAAATCTAAAGTTTAGTCGAACACCTTTTGTTATGGAGGTAACGTTTATTTCTCATTCATTCATTCAGTCATCGTATTCCTATCTCTCGTCATTTCAACAGCACTCACTCATCCTAAGTATAAGGAAGGGTGCCTGAAGTGTCTAGAATTTTGATTCTTTCACACAATTATTTGAACAGAAATAAATTATACCTACTATACTTTGATCGATCATCAGAAACGTGTGAAAATATTTTTTGCGTATTCTCGTGTGAATTTCGTCCAGACAATGGGTTTTTTTACCTGTGCTCGATAGGCGTCCTCGTTCGCGCGGCTGGTTTTTATACCTGATAATTGAATAATTGAATAAAATTTTCACTTCAACGATGTATTATATTCCTCTGCAACGACCTGCGGTGAAATAATTCCAGTGTTCCGATTCACGAACGAGTTGAACGTGTTATATTTTCAGGTAAAGGCAGTTGTCTGTCTATTCTGGATCTCTGTTCAGAGGGTCTCCAGCCTTCAGGAGAGTATTTCCAGCAAGGAGGATGTCGCCGCGGATGCTGAGGTGGATTTTGAACGTCTTGAGAACGAATATGCCGTCCGAAATGTCTCGGCAGGGACTGAGGCCTTCGAGAACGCAACAATACCGGAAATTATTCCAGCTCCTACAGAAAAGCCGCAGATCAAGTCAGACAACGTTACCGAATTTAGACCGAGCTGGCATTTAGGGGAGATCGATGAATTTCGATCTACCAATTCCAACCCCTTCAACAAACTCAGCCATTTGAAATTCGACAATTCTTTCACCGTTCAACCAGAGACCACAGTAAACTGGAATACTGTGCCACCGGTTAACACGGAGACCAAACATTTCTACCAGAATAATATTAATGATAACATCAACTTAACTCCTCTAACGCCTTTAGTGCCGAACTTTTTCTCGCCGCCAATCGCCAATGAAAATCCGTATTTTCGTATACAAAATAATGTGGCGCCATTGCCCGGCACACCCCCGCCGTTTCAGACTCAAAATTCAATTCCAGCTGGATTTCAAAATTCTCTACAAATACCGCCGACTTTTCATAGGCCAGAATTTCCCGCTAATTCGCCAGACAAAATGTATTTCGATACCACGCTTGTGCAGGAAATATCACAACCCTTCGATCGTCCTAGGTCCTTCCATAATGAAGTGAATTTTGTAACGCCGTTTAACGACGTTTCAAATTTTGACTATGTTAGACCTCCGAGTTTTGAAAATTACCAGGAACCAAACGGCCTCAAGGTTCATTCGGAAATACACGAAATTTCGCCAACAAGGAATGAGAGGTTTCCATACAAATTTCACCACGAGGCTCCAACATTTATGGATGGCAATATAGAGTATCTTGCAGAGGAGCAGGTCTTCCAGAACGTCCACAGGGAACGAAGGTTGGCATTCATTACTTACTCAGCTTTCGATCCTGGCTTATAATTAGTATAATCGAGATACTTATGGTATCTCCTTTGAGCAGACTCACCATATTCAATTATTTTGTAAAAGTTTACTTTTCATTTGTGAAATAACAGATCTTTGAAGAGTCATTATAACTGCGTTATTCTAATTATTTTCAGAATATCACCCTGGAAGAAGATAGTTCACTTAATCGGCACTATTCTACCATTTGGCCTTCTTCTCGCAACACTGACGCCGAGTGTTATTCGTATCTCGAATTCAACGTAATTCCACGTTAATAAATCTTGAACAAAGCAGCTTACACAGATTCAACGATACTAGCGTCATAATATAACCGTTACCTATTGTAGATGAAATGATCAAAGATCCATTAAATTCGCATTCGTTGTAACAAATTATTTGATCGTGAAAAGACCGATTATTAATCTATAAATTTCAGGCAATCCTCTATACCTCTGTCAAAATTAAAAGATGTGGATTTGCCACCGGAGCATAAAAGCTTGAGGATGGTCGATGATCCAGGCCATTGCATAGAGGAGAAAAATATTTGCGACGTTATATTGGCTGGGAGTAAACCTAAATCAAATCTGTTGCAAAATATCCTGTGGAATTTCGTGGTGAGGTAAGGAAATATATAAATTTATCACTGGTTTGAAATTGTGATAATAATGAAGAAGGAATTCATCATCATGAAATACTGTGCGGTCTAATGAAATGTTAAATAAACCGTTTTATTCCATAAATAAGTTGTCGGACCAGGTATATAAATAACTAGAGAATTGTTCCCCCGTTCTGTTACAGAACGCCAGAAAAAACAGCGAAGGATAACGGGCTGCGTGAATTGTTCCAAGCAGTAAAGAAGAGAGATTGTAATTTGATAACTTGTTAAACCCGTCGTAGGTTCAAATGAATGACGTAGGTAACAATTATTAGGAGCAGTTAAACGGGGAAGGGGGTAGAGGATAATAAATAAATTTAAAAATTAAACAAACTTCTCGTTTCTTTATTTCATGTATAAAAAAATACACCGTAAGTGTTCTCATTTATATTTCACCTGATTAAAAGCCTCTGCATAGGCAGGCTTACGCTAATTCCTGACTACCGGCAGTCTCGA
This sequence comes from Rhogogaster chlorosoma, assembly GCA_944452935.1. Classification (NCBI taxonomy): domain Eukaryota; kingdom Metazoa; phylum Arthropoda; class Insecta; order Hymenoptera; family Tenthredinidae; genus Rhogogaster; species Rhogogaster chlorosoma. The sequence continues at coordinate 31,231,207 of OX101797.1, forward strand.
CAGTTGCAATTGCGAAAAGAATAAAACGGAATAGCCAGAAACTGTTCGCTGGCGTCTGTCAGTCACTATCCGTTGAGGAGGAAACGCGAAAACCCTTCGTTCTCAAGATAATCAAGTTCCAAGGTACCCACGCTTCCCCTATATTATACACGTGTACATACCAAGCAATGTTAATATGTGTAAGTACAAAGAGGTGCACAGGTGCTTCTCGCAACTTGCATACTATATCATTTGTCAGTTCTGTCATCCGTCGTGAATTGTGTAGCGGTATTTTCGCGTATAACTGCACGAATAAGCAGAGTAGTCGAACATCGCGTACTATAGACGTACTTTCCTGCAGCTATAAGAGAAATGTTCTCACAGTACGGGAGAGAAGATATTTTGCCGGTAGTAGTTAGTCGGTTTTATACACGAACTCGCGATCATAGCAACTGACTTTCTAAAAGCACGTTCACACTGGAAAATTGGCCCTATTAACTCATGACTTTTGAACCAGGCGTTACTTGCTCTGCGGTAAACCCACAGCATTCTTTCCTCTTCGCTAAATCTATTCGCATTATTCGCATCTCTTTGCAGCCATTAACATAAGCTATTCCAGAATCGTGCGAGCAGTAGGATAAAATTTCTAGCGATATAGGTAACGAAATTTTCTCGCAAAACACGATACGTGAGGGAGACTAGGCTGAACTAGGGTAGGGAAAGTACTGGATAAAAAAAAAGTGTCGAATTATTGTAATTGCATTTTTCCCTCAGTACGTCGATTTCTACCCTTAAAGCTTACGCGTATAAATTCAAACGTGTTGTACGTTTGGCGAGGGTTAAAAGTTAAACGGGAAACGTCTCTCCCTTTGCGCCAAATTTTACGATCTTTCGTTTACTGAATGAATAAGAGGTTCAGTAGTAATCTGCCGTACGCCGGCCGGCTGGCTGAATACATACGTACCTGTGACTACTTAAATATCGGTTTGCTTCAGCCACGGGAGATGTCGCTGTGTGACTCTCTTGACCTGAGCTTATCCGACTTGTCTTTCCCCAGGTGTCTGTCGCTGGAGAGGATTTTCGCGGCAAGTATATTGCAATTGATGAAAAAAAAAAAAAAAATTCTTCAGAAATAGGGAATTCAGGGACTTAATTTTGCATTTAGTGCATTAAATATGCCACTGACATATCAAACATTGAATGCTGTATAATGAGAATTCGACCCTTTGTAAATGATACTGAAATGAATCGGTCGATTCAATGTTTTAGGAACTTTGGATTGAAACTAATGAAAAATAATGAATTTCCTGTAAAAGAAGTACTTCGGGTATCTCATCGATGCTAAATATTCAAGGACGGAATCGATCTGCACTTGAACAGTTTTATCTCACTAGAATCCCAGTGCGTCTAATTTCCGCAATTACTTTGCAATAAAATTTATAATGGTACTAAAATAGGAATAATTATCATGATGGTATCAAGCGAATACGATAGAAGGCGAAAAGTTGAATTTAATTTGAAAAATGTCGTGTTCGAATGCGTTTACAGGCCAGATTGAAGATTTCACATATTTGTTTCTCAATATTTTAATGTGCGATTTAGTCACGGTCTAAAAACCTTGTCGATATCCGCTAAGCTATCTAACATTCGGTGTATAAATAGCCATGAAGTCTGATATCAACCCGAATTCTGGCCCAAACGATTCCCTCGAAATCCGAATCCATATTTCATTAGGCTTGTTACGCCTCTGATCAGTGTTCAGCCCGCATTCTTCGTTATTATACATTATGAAACCAAAGTTGATCCACCGAGGCAAATGTATATAACTTATTGGTCAATATAGCATCTGAATTATCAACTGTCCTTGGTGATTAATTGGAAGCATAAAAAAGATGAATATATTCATGGGCTTAACCCACTTTGAAATAAAAAAAAAAATTTAAATCATATCTTACACGCCGTCGTATCATCCTTTTTTCACAATATAGATACTAAGATACGAGAAAATTCTGTCCTATCCAGCCCATAATTTATTATTGTTATGTATTCTCTTAAGAATTGTTCAGAAGCTTTTGAACAAGTCCAAAGCCAAATCCTAGACGTGACTCATTGTCAATTCAGCCTGCGGATGGTCAACTCCGAGCGTTTAGACTTGTAATACACGGTGTGGTCCATCGCAGCTACTTTCACCGTCAGACTTTGGGCTCCTCGGGAGCCGGAGGCTGGATTCTCGGATGTTCAAAGAACGAGAAGAGTGACTGAGAGAAAAATTGAAAGAATTTTGTTCCGCCTGTAGCAGGTGAGAGACAACGTGAATACACATGGTAATATACTTTCTCGTCAAGGAGGGAAACGGACGCGAGTATACAATACCTACAATATTTTTCTGTGTACCCATGTACAGAGGAACAGAGGTAAATATAGACGCAGGCGTAGTATACACACGTCAGACGGTCAGAAGTAAAGGCAATGGCCCAGTGTAGTCTGACCCAATTACTTCCTCTACTACTTTCACTCATCGGAGCCATGCCGAAATAAAAATAAAAAAAATAAAAAATTTAGGAGCCTCCTCTTCGCCGGAGTGTTTGCGATCGGATCGGGTTTCGTTTCTTTTTTACAGACATATTTTCATCTCACTGAACTAGGCCTGACACTTTCTCACGTCAGGTGTTTAGATTTAATTAATGACTAGATCGTGGACTTAAATTTTGGAGGAATTTCTTCGGATCATAGATTCAATATTCAAAAATTATCTTTTGAAATGGAAATTTCTGCGCTTTCGTTCTAATTCACCCGCGGTTGGCAACTTATGCAGTCACGGAGGGGAACGAAATTCAAAATGCCGAGTATGAAGGGGTCGATAAATCACCGCAGAGAAAGAGTAATTAACGGTGTAGTTTAATTATCCAGCAATTGCGGCGATCATAAACCCAAATAAGTGATAATAGTCACGTGTCTTTGGAATGCCTGAGGTAGAAACTTCACTTGTGTTTCTTAGCCGTTTCTCTTATTCCACAAAGTAAACCGTGCTGTTGTAAATGTATGTAGAAGATTATTAAAACGCCAACGTCAGGAAGCCCACAGCTGATTGGAAAACGTCAGGGACATAACAAAACTATAACGCAATGATGTGCTGGATTGAGGATTGCGATAAATGTTTCAAGAATTGACTAATTCTCAGCAGTTAAATTAATTATCAAACCAATTCATCATTCGATTTGTAGAAGAGATCACCGCATAGACAGAAACCGGAGAGAATCGGTCAGTTAATTTTCACTCGAGATACGAAGAGCAGCGTGAATTCCTCAGATTCTCATTTATATTCCTCAGCATAGTTTATTTTACATCCTTGTACCACGATGCTAGAATTATAATCAGCAGCTGAATAGCGAAATTCGATGAATCCATTCTCAATATTTTTGCCACATAATTTCATCCACGTAACATATCATACTCTCCGAAGTACCGAGAAGGTGTTCCAAGCAAAGATGGGCTACATTATAGAGATGCGCCTACATCGACGTGTCAAGGAAAACAGGTGTTGTATCGAACAATGCGGGAATAAACGTCCTTCGGTCATAGCTAACGAACAATCGTCGTATTTGCATGATTATTTATCATTTTTTTTAAAACTAGACTGCTGGAGTTTACGCGAGGACAAATATCACGCTAAAAGACGTTAAATAAGGCGCGTTAAAATCAACCTTCAGCTCATAATTTCGACGTAGATGTAGATGCTATAAGTTCAAGGTTGTTTTGATAATTTCGAGCCTCGCCCGTTTCTCGAAACGATTTATCAGCTATACTCGCTATTCAGATATCGCGAACACGATTTTCAAACAGTTTACGTAAAAATTCGTATTTCTAACTCATTCGAAACAATTTAGTATATTTTTTTTTTACCTACGACAGCTAGGTATCATTATAATTATATACAAGTGTGAAATAATTAACATATTAATCCACGAGACGCGGCAATTATTACAAGTCGATATTTTTATAGTCGTTTGAAAAATTCAAGGCCACTCGTAAATCGGATAATAAAGTACAAAACGGATGATGCGGGTAATAGGCACGCATGAATATCGACTTACATCCATTTTAATGACTATAACTTCCGGGCTGTTTGAAGCCGAAAAAATTTGATTTATATACCCTTATGCACGGTTCTGCATGTGATTTAAAACCGGAAATGAGGAAGACGAGATGACCCTGAAACCTTGATCTTAATACCAAAGAAATCCCTCGATGAACCATAATCGGGGCAACCCGATCAAGCCGCAGAAAGTTCAATGCTTCTTTCGCGTAGGTGTCTCCGGCATTTATTACCGCGAATAATTCCAACTATTCGATGCATTTCCTCGCATTTTATTCCTACCAGCATTGAGAAAGATTGTTCGCTTAATTTCTCTTCGTTGCGACACTAATTCCTTTATCAAAACTTGATTTCATCGCCTCGATCTAACCCCGAGGTCTTCCTCTTCGTCTGCCCTGCATTCCCCTCGGGGTGGATGAGGACGCAATATGCGCGTGTGCGTATTGATGCAAAGTATGGAAGACCTTTCACTCCGAAAGGTCTCTGAACTCGGGCGAGGAACTCCGAGGACACTGCTTCGAGGCTCGCTCGTGAACTTGAGATTGTAAACGCGGATATTGGTTGGAACCACCAAATAATTGCGGCTGGCAAGACGAGAAGAAAGGAGTTAAGCCGTCAATACCTTGCGGTTTTCGACGATACTTTGAGCGGGGCGCTTTCTCGTTTTTCAACGATCGGTTCAATAACATTGGCCCAGTCTCGTGGTCGCGAAAGGAAGAGAGAAGGAAGAAAAAAAAGTACAAAATATGCACGCGAATAAAGAACAAAAATTGCTACACGCTTTCATTGAATACTAGATTCCAAAGTAGAAACTATATTCCTACGTTTTACTTTTAATTCCCTATTTAAAATTACAGCTAGGTCAAATCTCGAATAATCGGTTCATATCTCTCGCGGGAGACTTCCGTCAGATAATCAGCGAGCAATTGTCCGTCGAGAAAGTAATTATCAGAGACAAAGGGTAGCTGTGCGAATCGGTGACACGGATTCAGCTTTTCAACGATCGTCCCTTCAAGTAGATCATTGACGTTTTTCGTTTCCTTTTCCTTTTCCTTTTTCTCTTTCAACTTGCTCGAAGTGTCGTCGCCTTCGAGAAAGTTACGACACGTATGAGTATACGACGCGTTGCAAACACGAGCTCAAGTCTTAAAAGAAGTCCAAAAATTCGCTCGACGGTGTCAACGATTCGAGTTTCCCCCGTCTCGCGATTACGTGCGAAAACTTGCGATCGGCATGATCAGAGTTTCGCGACAAAATCGGCAAGCATGTGGGTCTGATTCTCGCGTCGTTCTGCTGCTTTAGCAAAGGAACAAAAAATTAAGAATTTGAATCAATTTTTTTCTTCTCTCGCCTCGTTTCCTCATGACTTATTATAATTTCTAAACATGTGCAGGAGATACGTGGATGAATCTGCACAGCAACTAGATAGAAGCCCCTGCAGGCTGAGCTTGTCGAGTTTGTAGCGTGGTGCCATCGGTATAGACAGAAGGTAAAAGAAGTAGGTCGGTGAGAAGCGACATGAGGAGGTAACCGCGAGCTCCCGTCAGTCGCGTGAAGATATTCTTCGAGTGAGCAGGTGCTATATCAAGAGTCGATATTTGCGAATACTTGCCAATCATAGATTGATCTTTTCCCACGTGATTTTACAGTCGTTAGTGATCTGGCTTAATTTTTCTTAATTTTTTAAAATAATTTCACCAACGTTTATGTTATACATGGGGCAATGGGTCCTTAAACCTTTATCGCTCGTTGCACCCTCGTGTTGAATCTCTGATCAATTAACTCTTGTGGATTCGTTAGACTATTTTTTGAAATAGTTATCTCTTCGTAAGTGAAGACGTAAATAATACACCTTCGGAAATATTTCACGTCAGCGATGACGAGGTTTGAGGTAAAGATTCAACCCCTATAAGTTATTCTTATTAACAACAGTTTTTTTTGTTTCATTTTTTTATTTTTCATTTTTCAGCTGGTCTTCTATACTCGAACAATTTCTCAATGATAATCTATACTGTGTCTATAATCGTTCTAATATTCATGCTTCTGTCTTAATTCTATTCCAGTCTTCGACCGAATCTTTCCACTATGCTAAATAAATGTTGTCTCATAAAATCAAAGCGTTAAATATTCCGAAAGCAAGCTGATCGAATGGAGATAATCGCGCAGCCATTACCTACGATATAAATTCCGCATTTGTTTAGAATTGGCAAGCGAAAGTATTCACCTGTTTCTTCTCCACTTTCGCAACGCAACGTGTTACAACCGCCAATAAGTCTGGCAACGAACGAACTCCCGTTACTAGAATTTCAATTTCGCCTTAAGACCAATTTGTAAAACCGTTCTAAAAAAAATCACCGCCAAACGTGTGACAATAATTTCAATCAAGGTGTAGATTCTTCGCCTCCTTTTTCGTCTCAAATTATATTCGCGTTTGCTGGATATATCGAAAATCTGCAAAAGCACCTAATTACAATCTCGGCGCGGTTAGGAACGTTTGAGGTCGATCCAACAATAGTTGTGCAGATTAACGTGTAGAATAACTAGATCACCTTAATTACAGGGTAATTAATGTCGGTTAAAGCATGCACTTTTCAGAGCGGAAAACGTCGGTCACGAGACAGGGCACACGTGACATGTTCCATACACGGAAACAAAACCAACTTTGGCATAAAATAACGAGATATATACTTGATTATTTCACTTTATCTACACTGTCCCAGTAACATAATTATACCTTAAATGAATAATTTTCTATTCAGCAAAAAGGAACGTTAAGAATATCTGAAAATTCACACTGGTGCTGGAGACGGCGTGTAATTTTAAAAATTCTAATCAATAAATATGGTTACGACTACACTGGTATTCGTCTAAAATTATCATCCTATTTGGAAAGGAGGCTAATACTCCGTGGTAGGATCCACGTCGCTGGTATATAATCTTGCGGAAGAAAAGCTGTGATTTCTAAATTTCACTGTCTGATAATCGCACACCTGATTTAAGCGCGTGTTTTAACTCCGAGTTCGAGGTTCGCGGGTGAGATATCAATGACATACAACGAGCGAGTAGAGTTACGAAGATAGTCACGGCTTTGGGGAGTAGAAAACTGCATGCAAACTAAACGACGGAAAGTATTAACTTTCGAAAACGTTTTGAAACTCATTTCACATGCGGGACACTTCTCCGCGAACACTGTATAAGCTAACAAAAAACATGGAATAGAAACAGAACCGTACGATGCTACATGAATTGAACCCAGAATAATTTCCTATTCATAGAGAAATTACTGTTTCTATGACAGGGATAGACAGTCGATCAAAGTAACATCACAGTCATTAATCATCCAGTCAAAGACTCGATGACCTGTTGACCCTAATCCATTCATCCTTTGTATTTTTGGTGAAATTTCTTCACATCATTTTTTTATTTTACAGATACTTCTTGTCCTCACCGTCGCGACGGCTGTCGTTACTTCGACGAGCAGTCCTCCGGCGCCGAGCTACACCCGCACGATCCTCAAGGTTGCAAGAAGTTTACCTGGCGAGACAGAGGAGGTCAAAGTCCGAACGAGCGAAGGTAGCGTGGCTACGTTGATCGTGAAAAGAAGAGACCGCGTAGTCCACCCAGAAGAAGGTAGCGATGTGAGCAAAAATCGATCTGACGATGCTCCAATCGGTCAAAGGTCTCAGGGACAGGACCAGGAGACTCAGAGAAGACTGGAGAACGAGCATGTGGCCCGAGTCCGGAGTCAAGTTAGGCCAATCGTTCAAGAACAGGCGAGATCCGAGCCTAAGAATTTCAGCCAAACTGGAGAGAAGTCGGTGGACTATGGGAACTGGAGACCGTTAGGTAGTCCGGGAAGAGTTCTTGAAGAAAAGGTCGAGGAGCCTTACACGAATTGGAAACCGGTTGACACCGAGCATAAAACAACGACAGATGAAAGAACGAGTTACGGGAGATACTCAAAGCCGAATTTTCAGCATCAGGGTATATTGTTCGGCGAGAAAAACGCCGAGGATAGAGAAGACAGGGATTTGTCATTCGAAAATTTGAACCCTGGAAGAATCGTCGGGAACCAGGAGCAGCGCGTTGGGTTTTTGCCCAGCCAATCGCGGCCTGTGACGAGGACTAACATCGGCGCGAATGCATACAAGAATAGAAACGCGAAGAATGTACCACCCGAAGTGATAATTAGGTCGGAAATAAACGTTAAACCACTGCCCAACAGGACTCCGATGACTCTGGACGCCGATGGTACACCGACCATTCATGGTCAACGGGTGCCAGATGATCCTATGGACAAAATTCAGACGTGGCGAAACGCTAGAGTGATAAACAACAAGCTTATACCCGAAAGTGCGACCATGATAACCCTCGAATCTCCGAAGAGCTTTTATTCGGTTGAGAACATCGCCGAGAGACAAAAGTTTGAGAATTTTTTTGACGACGTTAATAGACGGTATGGACGGAATTTCGAACCCAAAGAAAGGAACGTTTACTTCGAATGGGACCCAAAGAATTATCAGAATGATGCCCTAGAGGCTGAGGTGTACAACGCAATGAGTGATAACTACAACTCTAATATACAGAAGAGGATGCTTCACCCTGACAGTGTGGCGAATTACCCAAACTCTCAGACCTACACCCCGGAAAGTCAGAAAATCGCACCAGTCGCGTTAAAGCCAGGAGTCAGAGCCCCGGTTCTTCAGTATGCTCACCCGGAACTTGGCGTGCAGCCGGCTAAGATAGTGAAGAATGAGATGCGTCAGCCGGAAAGCAGCTTCTCGGAAAGTCAGCAAACGTTTGCGGAGACTCGTCAGAAGAAGAAGTACGTCTTGAACGATAAAAACGTCGTGGATTCTTATTCCTCGAAGTACTATTACCCGAATCATCGTTTCTACGGGTTAAAGCCGCAGAACGACCCGCCGTTTTGGGTGAAAATATCGGAGAATTTAAAGAACCAATTTTCCACCGGTGTTGAAAAAGTCTCTCAACTTACACGCCCGGTTTTTGATCCTCTGGTCGAAGCTACCCAGAAAATATCCAAGAATTTAGGACTCTCGAGAGACGTAGCTCAGAATAAAATCGGAACCGTTGCTTCGGGATCGTCTATCCTCATTCCTGCTCTTGGTCTAGTTGCCTCTGGCGCTGCGCTGGGGATTGGGGCTGTCGCTGTTGGACGGTACCTCGACGTTGACGTCCTGAAGAGATCCAACGACGAGGAAATCGACCTGGAACATAAACGTGCTCTGGAAGCTTCAGCGGCGAACGGCGTTCGTGGAGAAGCTGAAGATCCTTTCAATGGTGGAAGCGATGGAGACAGTCAATCGAGGTCGTGGCAGGCGTCGTTTTCCGGCGCAAATCGAGGAGCCAATTTTTTACAACGGGCTAAAAGTCTTCCCGGATCTGCAGTAGCCGAGACAGAAGAGCCTTTGCGCGGCCGGGAGGACGACGATGGCGTATTCCTGGTACTTGAAGAATCTAACGATTCGGATAAAGTGGAAAACAGACAGACAAGACCCTTCGTTGACGAGCTGGAGTACGTGGAGACCAGGAGACACAGGAGAAGCATCGACGATCTGAACGTTTTTAACACGGAACCGGAAATCGCGGATTTAATGAGGGACAAACGACTGCAGAGGAATAATTTGGATAAAATAACGGAAATAGTTGAGATCGATTTACCTACTCGCGGAAATATAGACGTTACCGATTTTCTCATTCGGGGGATGAAGAAGCCCGAGTCACAGGACGAGGATACGATCCTCATTGTTGAAGACGGGGTCAAAACTCTTCGAGGTTTAGAAAAGGACCCGAAAATCACGAGCAATGACCAAGACACGTTGCAAAGTGTGGCAAAAATCGTCGGGGATATGATCAAGCGATCGGACGGTGAATATAAAAAAGGAAAAATTCACAAGAGGATAAAGCGCAGCTTGGGAACGGACCAGGAACTCCAAGACACGTTTCAAAATTTGGAAAACGCCGAAGTAGCCGAAGCTGGACACGTGGACGGTGACTGGACCAACACGCCTTGTGCAAAGAGGATATTCTGCGACGCTATGATCCTCCGAGGACCCGACGCCATAATGTTTATGGAAAAAAAGATGGCCTCGCTATTGGCATTGTGAGTATAATATTCTATATATCTACTGAATTAATTATTATTTTACATTGAGTTATTATTCTCGTCGCAGCGTTAATTTGATTTCCAAATTTTATCCCACGCAATTTGAGTTCGGCACAGCTTCCGCGTGTACAGCATTATCTCTGAATTCAAAGAGAACAAAGATGTATACTACGCGTTAATTAGATCTAATTAGACCCTAATCCCACGGTCGAACTGAAATATCTGTATATAAGTTCGGAGGAAACTATAGCTAAATGCACGTCGTCTCACAATCAGTGAACTCTCGGCTCGGCTCGGTTATAACTTTCTTTCAGCTTTCGCTTGGCCGAACTAACGTCCTACTGACTGATTCAACTCTTACCTCCTAGCACAGTTTCACTTGATCGCCCAGTTTGGTTAGTTGACGAGCAAAAAACTAACTCGACGGAGTTGGAAGTCCTCGTCGATGTTGTCAAGACGAGGTTTGATCTCGTACGTGCCGCCTCATAAAAGTAGAAGAAAAAAGAAATAGAAGAACACTGCAGGAATATGAGAAGAATAAAAAAGTGTTTTGATCCAAGGCGTGATTTGACGCATTAAAAAAAGAATGAAGAAAAAAAAAGAAAAAGGCGCTAAGCTAATTAGGATCGAGCGATTTTATCTCCTTAATTAACACAGTTTTGGAGCAAAAAATTATCTAACGATGCAATAAATCCTAGACCATCGCGTGGAAACTAATGGTCATTAATGTCGCGATAAAAAATGAATACCCTGGTGATATATACCCATTCACATTGCATATTCGCGTTTTTGTTACAGGATACAACCCGGAGCAGCCAGCCAAGTCTCGAGTCACTTCGAAGAAGTAATTGACGCTATTCGTAGGCACGACTGTTCCGGTTTCCTTTGCCCACAGGCGAGACCTGGGAATGTTTTTTTCTAGCTTCTAAGACGCAGCGTATAATTATGCGGAAAATATTTCAACAGCGACAAAGGAGATGCTGTCGAATTGTCCTTACCAAACAACCGGAGAGATGATATTAACGTGGCAAGAGATAGAACTTCTCTTGTAGTCAGAAGCATACCTAATACTTATCTATGAACGAAGAGAAAGTTTCACTCGTAGTACGGGTTGTCACCGAAACGAATTAGTTCGTTCACACTGAGTTTGGTGTTTAACAAGTACGACAAAATCTTTATCTATTAGTTCTACGTAGTTTTCAAGTCACTTGTGTATGCTATTTAAATTGTCTGTGAAATTCAGAGAAATTAAAGAGAAAAAAAATGGGGAAACAGGTAATGATATCTGGCAATCGGCTTTTATGTGTGTTATGTGTTTCCATGCTTTTGCTGGGTTAATGGTTGTTCGAATTGTGCGAATAGTGACCGAAAAGGACCGAAATATTTTCACTATAATTATCATACAGAGAAACGAATTAATTATTCAAGATTACGTTACTATATCGTAATGAAATCCAGGTTTAAGACGCCAAATTGTAAATAGCCATCACCGAAATATATCTATTTAATCCACACCCCTAATTTAAATGATCACAAATCGTATTTAGTTTAGAATAACCGCGAGGACCATAGGAGACTCATTATAAAGTCGTCTGATTGTAATCGAGGAAGGTCGGATTTTACTATCGGCTAGATTTCATAAAAACGCAAATTACCATTAGTAAAGAATCGCCTCCATGTATAATGCTGAAATTTTTGCAACGATGAATTCGCGTTGAATGAATTAATGTGGTTCCACAACGAGATGGACTCGAAAAAAGTTTGGCCATCGACATCGCAATTATTAAAAATCATGGTTCTCGTAAAACATCGACTAAAATTTAAGCTAGTGTTAAAAATAATAATAGAATAGTCGATTAACTATTAATATTATGCTATTAAGTATATATATCAGCGTGCGCGAATATATGTATCGGAAAACTGATGAATAAAAAATATTTTTTACAAAATAACCGATGAAAATCAATCACCGTACCCATCTTATAGAATTACGTAGCCTTTTATCGTTTCTCTCAGAAAAAGTGTTACGACAGAACCAACATATATTATATTACGAAAACATTTTCTTACGTGAGCTGACTAAGATTAGAGAAATTCATTTCTTCAATTTTCAAGTTGTGATGACAATGGGTTACACAATCCAAAGCTATTGGTTGTTTTGCTTTTGTGAAAACCGAATCCTTCAATTTTTCTATAATTAAATTTATCTATATTCTTTAATGTTCGTAACCGTCTTCATATCTTTAGCAATTGGGCTCGCTGAAATTATACGTCGAGTGACAAACCAGGAAGTTTGTATTTGCGGTATGAATTTTAAATTATAAGAACTCTTTTTATACCGGCTAGCTTCTTATGTTTGTCAACGCACATACAGAGGGATTCACTGAAAAGTTATAAGCCTAATGGTATGCAATTAGTTTTTTATACCCAAAATCACAACGCTGTCGACGCGACAGTCGAATGACTACATCTACAGAGGCTCAATTAACTTTTAGAGTAATGAAATGGTAATAAATTACTGAATTGATTCCAGATGTCAAATTCTGTTTATTCGCAAGATTATTTGTGCTGGATCCGTAGGAAAAGGGTTCTACTGGGAAAGTGAAAAGTACACGCCGCCAGAAAAATATATTTCAATAAGTAATGTGTCTTTATTCAGGGACTCTGAGTACAACTGGCAACTGAACATTAAATGTTCAAATATTAAATATTATTTAATAATAATATTTATTATTATTAATGTTTAAATGTTCATCTATTCGAATACCATAGTAAGTATTCGCGAATTCCTAACAATTTGGTTACTAATAACTATATCGGGGTGGGGAACTCAAATTCCTCCCTTTCTCCTTTTAGATTGAATTATTAGTTCTAGATTGAATTTAGATTTGAATTATTCCACATTTTTCGATTCCAAAAAAAGTTTTTTTTTTCTTGGCTCTATATTTATTTTCGCCATTTATCTCGCTAAGGGGTCAAGATCGGATCAAAAATCTCCAGACCTGAGATATATATTCTTTCGTCGATTGTCCCATCGTTCGTAATCCCGACAATCTATTAAATAATTAATTCCATTTATTACACGATTTGATTACGGCGCCTAATAAATTGACACGTGATTAGCGCAGGGTACCCCATACTCGAAGGTAAATTAAGCGTATGATGTGCCTTCTTTATCTACCGTCCACTCATTGGCCGATTTCCATCACAAGCTCAGCCGTAGCAAAGTAAGCTTCCCATGATCCCCCGCGGCGCGCCTATCAACGGTTAGTTCTTCTTGACTGCGGGGATGCGACAACATCGCGGTTGCTCTCTTCGCGCGAATCGCAGTTATAGAGGCGATTTATCGGTAATTATATATATCCGGGCTTATCGGGCGGTCAAGTGATCGAGTCGCGATCGAAGTCAGTGAAATCGGCCATCAAACATGGATTATATCCCGAGATTCGTGAGATCGCGGTTGTCCAGCCATTGTGCTGGCAATATGGCGGCGACGTGCTCATATCCCGCCAAAAGTTCATTCTCGTTCGTTTATTTTCGTGCCCAACAATCATTTGACGCGAAAAAAATGTGTATTGTGTTTGATATCGAGACGAGGCTACCGTGTATCAGTGCAGGGGGTAGTGTAAGGGCAACCATAATCTTTTCCCCCCGGCGTAACGGTCCCGAGTCAGTTGCATTTAGCCCGGGGTAGCAACAGGTTGGTGGTTCGCTTTCTTCACCCGGAAACGGAGTATACGGGCGATTTGTCTATGAACGATTATTCAGGCATGTGATTCGTGCGATTAATTAATTCGTGAGTGCTTAAAGTCGGTGAATTTGGCTGGTTAACGTATATCTTAATGCACTCGTAAGATTGCGAAATTCGGTTGTTTAGACAAAGTGCCGGCAAGGGGGCAGCAGTCGGCAACGGGCCCATGCCACAGTCGAGCGTAAATTTTCTATCGTTTATTCTGGCTGGAAGTTTTATTGCTCATTCTAATAGTGGATATTATAATTCTTTACAGGGATATAGTATAAAAAATGAAGTGAAATTCGCGGCACTGCCAGGGTATGAAAAGTCATTCGAAAGTCAAGTTTGTTTACATCTGTACGCGATATCACCGCCATGCCTAGTCCTTTCTATTATTCATTCACCAAAACTGTACCCTGCACTGAATAATTTTCTTTTCCTCCCGTTCCGCGTTAGTAAATTTTATTCTATTTTTCACACGTCTCGTTATTTTCGGACTTTTTTTTTTTTGTTTTTCTTGTCAAGTGAACTGAACGTATATGTTCATTCTTAGCTTCTCGGATAAATATAACGTATACTGCGCTGGGACTGTCGAATGAAATGTTTTTTCGTCTCAAATATTCGGAATCGCGCGATCGCAATAAGGAGAGACGATATGTAAACGGCGTCGGAGATTCTTCCGGGATTTTATACTACGTCGACGGTGCAGATGAAGATCGCAAAAAGGAATATAAATATCTCTAAATCATCATAATATCTGATAAAAGTGAAGTGAATCTTTAGAATCTATCTACTATATAAAATGCACAATATAATATACGTATAATATATTCGTGGTGCTCGAGTGCAATTCTTCCAGTCATTATCGCCGATTAAATAAAGTAGAATCATAGTGAGAGAAATTTTCTCGAAATTTAATCCCCCGTGTGAAAGCCCCCCCACATATCATCATCCAGGAGAATGACCATCGACAGTGAAGTGTTTTTAAATCAATTCATAGCATGGGCTATCCATGCATATAAAATATCCACAGTGTATTTTCTTCCAGGTTTCATCGCCAATTAGGATCACATTTTATCGGATACGTATTCATCGTTCCTGCGGTGGTGAGCTTCGCATGTGATTTATAAAAAATATGCTTTATTATTACTTAGCATACGAACTATCCCTTTCTCTTTCTTCTCCCTTGTTCTTTCTCCTTCTCTATCGCGTGGCGTGGCGGTACCATTTACTATTTCCATGTATAAATGTACATCATGTTATCAACTGTAGCTCGCGTTCTCAGTTTTACAGATCATCAACATCAATTCTCATTCATAATTATTTTGTCTCTTTACGATCAATTTTTATTCAATTCATAATAATTGTTCAATCTTCTGATTTATTCCATTCCACTGATCAAGATCTATAATATATACATATCAGTAAACGAATAGGGTTATGCGACTAATCCATTCTCCCCCTACAGGCTACAGCTACATCTCCGTAGAACAAGTATGCAACTATACATCGTAAGTCTCCGCCACGGTTTGAATGACGATGAATATCTGTGTCGGTGCGAATGTCTAGGTAATCGTCGCAGGATTTTCAGCGTTCGTTACTACAAAGGGGGGGGAGTGTGTCTGAATGCGAGATGTATGTCTTTAGCTTAAATTTACTGTCCGCGTAGGGTGGGATTGGGGATTGAGGCGGGGGCAGGCAGGACGCGATAGTTTAAGGCCGTTCCGCATTATTTCGCGTCTTATTATTGAATCCACAGCGTCAAGTGATTGAGTTAAACCGGCGCTACGAGTGATCGGGGATAATTAACAATCGAAAACATCGCGATAATTAATTTCAATTATACAATACTTACCACATACGTACGCCGCAGTGCCAAATATTCAATCACTTGAATGGGCAAAACGCTCCGCTGCACCTCTGTGCTTACGTGGAGTACAGAGGTCAGAGGTAAGCTGAGCTCGAAGAGGACGCCGACCGCCACGCTACCAGACTCTCTGCTTTCTACATGTGTCTTTTTTCTTTCTTCTATTTATTTCAAATGAAACGTAATGTGAGAATTATCTCCCACAAAATGCTACTACTTTTACGATTTCAGGTACATAAGGGATCTTGCTACATTATGGACGTTTTTTTTTCAATTATCATTTTGGGTAAAAAAACTCATTGCATACCATCAGGCTTATAACTTTCCAGTGAATCTCTCTGTATAGAGCTGCTTAAGCGAGTTAATTTCCGAGTGATGTAAACATATTTTACAGAGCTGTCTCTGAACTAACATCATAATTTTATATAATGACACGTGGTTAACCGACTGAAGAAACTGAAAATGTCACGAGAAGATCTTTGAAAGTAACTAGCATGAAATATGAGTGAAAGAAAACTACATAGGTATGAGTAGCTGGTAGAGCGAAGGGAAAAGTTCTGAGTTTTCTCCACTTATTTCCGTCTAAACGAAAGTACCCTACGCTAAATACATTCGACTTAGGGCTACAGACAGCAGATTTAACAATGTAAGTCGTGAAGACAATACTACGAATAATTATACGACACTTTTAAACAGAGAAAACAATGCTTGGATGGTTTACTGCACATCGAAGAAATAGTGGGAAAATGCAGCTTATAAGCTCCAAGTAAAAGTGGGTTCAATCTCATTTTACTCTGCGGAGTATTGAAGTGAACTTTTTTCTTTCCCTCATCTGGGGAACAATCTGTATAAGTTTGATGTTCGTTCTCACTGACAATTAGTGTATCCAGAAGAACGAAGTCATCGGTTCTTCCTTTTTTTTTTTTTGTAATCTCAGTTTGTGCAGTGATTTGATATTTGGAACAAAGCTCGAATCTCGAAAATGATTTCTTGTAACCATATTTTTATCTTTCTTTCACTTATTTCGACGGCTTTTGCTTGGCCGCGAGAAAATCAAATAAAAAACGAACACGGAGCACGAGTTGAGGTCGGATCTATGCTGGCTGAAATCGCCAAAGAATTGGTCCAAAGATCTTCATCAAGTAGCCAGGTAAATCGGGATTATCCTAAACAGCTTTTGAATGCTAAAAAGATGAAGTACGTTGATAATAATTGTCTTCTCATCAGGTACTGAGCTTGAATTTATCAAGTTTACTTTTACTCCTGGTACTAAAAGCCATCGTATTTGGAGCTGGATACATGGGGCATCATGGATATAAAGCACGGGACTTAGACGAAGGTAGATGTGCATTATTTTTCATTATTAACTCGCAAACATAATTGTTATTATTTTCTCTATTTTTTCAACAGAATCCATTATTTCTGAAGGTGAAGTAGCTCTCGCCTTGGGTTATCTCGTTGGGGATAGTTGCCTCTACAGAGCAGCTTGTGAAGTTCCTCAACAAGCTAGGGAATATGTCGGAGCAGCAGCAATGCTTCTGCAAAGTATTAAAATAATGCCTTGGTATGCGTTTCATTAGTTCCTCCCTGCAGTTGTATATAAGATTTTCGTTTTCCCCCAAATGCTAAAAATAAAAAAATAGTCGAATGAAAGTATCGTTGGTACAATTCCTGAAGCGCATATAAATTCGAAAAGTTTCAAGCTTATCGTAAATGATTATTTTTAGGCTGATAAGACATAAAAATAAGAATATGAGATAATTCGAAGTCATTGATCGATTCTACTTGTTATATGTACAAAGTGATAAGGATTTTTTATTTTATTTTTTCTTTTCTATTTTTTTCTTTGTTTCAGGTCTGGCGAAGTAGAGTACGAAAAGTATGATAAAATGATATCCGAATTAAGAAAAGCTGTGGAATACGGCTCGACGATGCAATGCCCACCTCAATACACTTGCAAGAAAGAAAATATTAACAAATTTCTCAAAGATGCGTGAGAGATTGCGGAACATCGTTCGTTCTGTTATCAATTTCCAATAACTATAATATATTCATATTGTTTATAATTTTCTAATAAAGCATTGAAAAATCGTCGTATGTATAAGTATGCATTCTATCCCTCAGAAACATCTTTATTTAAAAAATATTCTAATTATAGTCGAACAGCTACTAACGTGTGTATAGAATTTTCGAGAAAATCGTATGTATTCGAAATCAGCTAAACCTTTTCAGTCTATCGGCCGCGGCGATA
The DNA here is from genome assembly GCA_944452935.1 of Rhogogaster chlorosoma. Taxonomy (NCBI): domain Eukaryota; kingdom Metazoa; phylum Arthropoda; class Insecta; order Hymenoptera; family Tenthredinidae; genus Rhogogaster; species Rhogogaster chlorosoma. The sequence goes on from OX101797.1 coordinate 31,249,260, forward strand.
GTGCTGCCGTGCGATATACGCGTATCGATTGAATTTTATGCTCACCGAATTAAACCGGCTGGCGTGATACAACTTTGTGGTAAGTTTTGAAATAAATCTGAGAGCAAATCGATAAAATATGAATAAATATCAATCATAAAACACCGGCTTATGCGTACCTTTTTATAATATAATTATACAACGCTTGATTTCCGTGTGTAAAATAAACAAGCCGAGTGTGATGATGCTAACCTCAAAAAGCGTCTGAGATAACCTCAAATCTCACGCGTCGTAAACGGATTCTATAATCAAATAGTTTCTTGTATCTTATCGCAGCCAAATACTAGGCGTTCTGTTTACAAGGTTGAATATTAATTCCAGATTTTCTCAGATGACTGATATTAACCCACCGATATCAGCGTTTGTCGCTTATTCGAAAATGCGACCAAATACAGAAAACTCGTTCTCCTCAAAGCCAGCGAAAAAGCGTCACAGCTCTGTCAATTTATCGGCTCAAAAAAAGTCGAGGAAACGTTCGGCTTCTGTCGGAGATATATCACCTGGCGATAGCAAGGGGAAAAAAAGTCCGAAAGTTGGTAAAGCCATGGTGAAAAGATTGGCTAACGGGAATTCCAAGTCGTCGCCAAAATCCGCGACGCCAAATGCTTCTAAGAGAAGATCTTCGTTGGCTAAGTCAAAAGTGGCGGGAAAAGTCGCGGCTAATAAGGCCGAGACAAACTCTAAATTGAAGAATAAAATCCTGAGATCTGCGGACAGCAAAGCAGACCCAAAGGCTGCGGCAAAGAATAAGATTTCAGCCGTAAATTCGCCGGCGAAAAAAAAAGCGGGAAAAAAATCACCGGGCAAAGCTGAGCAAAGTAAACCTGAAGTGGATTCTGAAGACAGTACTGACGCCCTCGAGGATTCGGAATTGATAGAGAAAGCGGAATCGTCGACTAGTTCAATCGCCGAAGGAAAGAAGCTCTTCCAATGGCTTATTTCACCGCTTGAAGTCGACCCGTTTTATAAGTATGTGTAGAAAATCGTTTATGAAATGAATTTTATCTCGTATTGCGTGTGGATATTTTAATTTTAATGAATATTTTTTATCGTAGAACTAGCTGGGAAATAGCGCCTTTGTATATCAAAAGGAGTTCTCCAAGTTACTACAAGCATATAATGTCTACACAAGTGATTGACTCCATCCTGCGAAACTACTACATGCAGTTTACCAAGAATGTGGATATCACTTCTTATACAAATGGCAAGAGAGAGACACATAATCCAGAGGGACGGGCACTGCCTAGTGTCGTCTGGGACTATTATATGAATGGTTGTTCCGTTAGGCTGTTAAACCCACAGACTTTTATACCTAAACTTCACGTATTGAATGGTGAGGACAGTCAAAGTTAACAATAATATTTTCGGGGTGGTTAGAAACCTTGAGCACTGAAAAAAGACAGGAAATTCGATTAGAAACTTAGAATCTTAAATGATTCGTTGATAAATTTTCAAATCGGAACTTTAATATCAGGAAAAAAATGTTTCTTGCTTTTCAACTTTATTTATGGCGCGATTTTCACATCATTCTTATATTTCACTTGAACAGGATCTGAAAGATTATCGAACGATCTATAATAGTATTATATTTGCCTATCGAAGATAAAGTTATTAGAACGTTTTTTAAATCGTATAAATAATCATTTTTTGTTCTCCAAAATCCAAAGAGGGAATTTCAGAGCTTAGACTTTTTTCCAATGCTGAATTGACGATCTTGTATATTCTACCTTTCAAAATGCATGTGATTTATTTTCACAACATCTTTTCAGCCACGCTGCAGGAATACTTTGGATGTTTTGTTGGTGCAAACGCTTACCTAACACCGCCAAACACTCAGGGATTTGCTCCACACTATGACGATATTGAAGCTTTTATATTGCAAATTGAAGGCAAGAAGAGATGGCGCCTTTACAAACCACGGTGATGATCGATTTACTCTTTATTAATCCTAAGTACAGTAATTTCGCACTGTGATCAGAGGAAACAGTTAGTTTTCATGGAAATTATTGGTTCAATTTTATTTGATTTCTTTTTCAGAACTGACGATGATTTTCTACCAAGATTTTCTTCCGGTAATTTCGAACAATCCGAAATCGGAGAGCCAATAATGGACATTATCCTCGAAGCTGGTGACTTGCTGTATTTCCCTAGGGGTACCATTCACCAGGCTGAAACAATCGAGGATACTCACAGTTTACACGTCACATTGAGCGTATTCCAGAAAAATAGTTGGGGCGACTTTTTCGAAAAGGTGAAAAAAAAAAGAACCCTTCGCCAATTAAATTATCACTCAATTTTTTGTATAAACGGATATCATTTGTCTCCAATAATTGAACTGATCTGTTGCACAAGATTTTTAAACTTTATAAAAATCAAAAGAAACAAGATAATTGGTTTCTCTCTCTTTTGTTGAAAATTGCAGCTTGTACCAGTAACATTGGAGAAAGCGATTGCCACAGACGTTGAATTCCGCGAAGGTTTGCCATTGGATTATCTGCAGCACGTGGGCCTGGCTCATGTGAATAAAGACAGCATTGACAGAACCAAGTTCGTCCGAAGAACACAATACCTTCTATCAAAGCTGGTTCAATACATAGACGCTGACAAGGCTGCCGACGAAATGGCCAAGAAACATATCCACGATTTCTTGCCTCCGGTGTTAACGGACGAAGAGAAAGAGCGCTCGGTTTATGAAGATGGCGAAAGAATGACCAGAGGCGGGGTCGTTATTAACAGAGTTGAAATCGAGCCGGATACCAAGATCAGATTGGTCAGAGCCCAATGCGTAAGGTGCGTTTGAAAAGGAGTGAAAGAGTGAAATAAGAATCGGTATAAATACTGAAAATAGGTAATCGGCTAAACTTTGTTCATTTTTCTCCACAGATTGGTGCAAGAAAACGAGGGACTCAGAGTGTATTATTCAAATGAAAATTCCAAGGAATATCACGAGCTGGAATTACAGTTTTTGGAAGTTTCACAGGACCTCGCACCTGCGATCGAAGAAATTATCCAACAATATCCAAATTATATCAAAGTCGAGGATCTACCTATCGACGAAGAAGACAACAAGGTAGCTTGAAACGTTGTTTCAGATTCATCCTCGGCGGAGGAGCCAAGATGAACTAATTAGTTGAAAAAAATTACCCATTTTCCATGCTGACCAAATATCTTTGTTTCAGATTCAAGTGGTTAAAGATCTCTGGGAAAAGGGTATTCTCGTCACAGAACAACCACTGGGTGCAATAGAGTAAAAATATGAGAATGAGAAACGCGATAATAGAATTGGCTGTCATAAAATTAATCTATACATTGGATCAAGTACACTTCTTCTATTGAGTTTCAAGAAATAAGACCAATAATTATCGCATATGGTGTCGGGTCTCGGCTGAGCAATCTACATCATAAAGTAATATTACCCACATATACCGATATATTAAGAATAATATGCGTGCTAATGATTAAAAGTGTTTAATGGATTTTTTAATGAATTTAAACAAAACAAAACAAAAAAAAAAAGAAAAAAAAAAAGAAAATGCATTTGAATAGAAATTAGAGTTAGAAATATTCTCTTATGGAATGAAAATCTGTCATTTCTTTTATTATTCTTAGACTTAGGGTTACATACAGTTCTTTTATTTTTCTTAATAAATTGACGGAGGAAAGGGATATGAAATGAAAAGATCGACTAGGGTATCTTTGCGATTGATATGCCTGCGATGAGATTTCTCTTAACGAATCAGTTATACCCTCATAGGCACACATTTATGTATATTCAAATGCCGTATGTTTAACGATAATAATTATACATTTGACACGATAAATTGATTATTGGCACTGATATTTTCCATTACATATAGAATATCTGCGTCAAGTAATACAGGTAATTATTCGACGATCAACCATCCCGATCTCAATTTCATTGATTATGTATACACCGATGCATACGCCCATTCATTTTTACCGCCAATCTTTTTGCCGATTGTGAATTTATCTTAACATGATTTCGGCGTTATCTTTCGCCAAATCTCAGTTTATACTGAATATCGAACGTTTATTATTTATGATTGTATAGACTCGAACCCAGCATAGCATTGGACCAAAATTGAGTTCGGTGCTTCGGCGATTTTTTTTACATCAATTGATTTTCGATTTCATTTTTCATTTTTTTTTTTTTTTTGAAATATTGAATACATGGATTAAATTGAATTATAAATCGTAGGATTTCATATGTAAATAGTAAATATCGCCTAAACCGTGTCTATCTTCGTCGCGCCGAGTCACTTTTAGTTATTTATACTTTCGACAGATTCGTCATTTTCAATCTCACAAAACTGAGAATAATTTCAGTCCATTCATTATACCCTGTACTATGTAATTATCAGCTTTTTATCCCTTCTCGCTTGCTCGTTCTCGTCCCGTTGTCTCCCGAGAACGTACTCGATGTAACCCAAATATCCGTCATTGTCCAAATCGTCTTCTTCCAATACGTTGTCTATAAGATCTGCGGATCAAATCTCACAGTTTATCACAAGATTCTGAACGACTTTAGGGGCCTTCCTGCTATGGCAACGTGCTAACGGACGGCCCCTGATATTATATCGTGAAAATTTCTTCAAGCTACATTTCGGCGTTTAATTTAAAGAAGGAGAAAAAAACATTACGATTTGAATCATCCATTCAAATCGATTGAAAAACAGAATACAAAGTGTAATTATTCACCGACCTATTATCCTAGGCAATTCGTCTTCTATATTTCCTTGCGGTGTTCGTTCGGACTTTTCGTCTCCTTCGTGTTGATGCAAAGTGTGCAAAATTGCATGAAGGATTTCCAAACCGTCAAGTTTCGTGTTATTATCTATATCGTGGAAGCTGAAATACACCGAGGTTTAGAATAATTATTCACGGATACTTTTGGAAGTATTGAGATATTGTCTCGATAATTTTCCGATTCAAAACATCGCTGAGCGATATTTCGTGCAATTAAATTCGTAACGTATTCGTTTGAATACTTCTAAGCGAAGAAATACTTGATACCACGTACTTGAAGTAGTAAAACTCCAGTTCCTGATCAGACATTTTCGAGAGATCCAATTGATCCGCTAAGGCACCCATGTCTTCTTTTAAATGGCTATAAGAAGAGCGATAAACCGGTAAATATTGATGCCGATAATAGATGGCTTTCTACACGTACGTGCATCGTACCTAGCATCGTGCAACAGTTCGGCATCCTGTGTCAATTTCAAACCATCCTTTTGCGGAGCGTAGTGATGATGCGAAACCCCGCTCTTGGGATGATGTGGTCCACGAAATCCGAGCGCAAACTCAACAAGGAGTCCAGACAGTAACAGGAACAGCATCTAGGGTCAAGGGTATCGTGATATTCGATCGGGTTCGTGAATTAATAAACAGAAAAAGTGCGTCAGAAATTTTGAACACGAAGAGGCGATTGAAGTGAAATTTTGAAAAAAAAAAAAAATAAGCCTATAAAGGTTGAGAATAAGGGAAAAGGGACGTGCAGTCAATATTCGCAGATCTGGATCAGCGCGGATTCATGTTACTGCATGAAGAGGTTTTTCTGCTTGCACAATAGAACCTGCTGTGATTTATTCACCGAGGATCGACCGTCTATGAGGTACGTTAACATGCGTTATGGTAGGGCGAGGGCAGACAGCACAGTCCGCACTGCACACTTCTGGTGACAGATGCGTGGTGCGGTGCAGGGTAATTATTATACGATTACCCACAAGGCCATTGATTTAGATTGGACTCCGGGGGTCCGGTGGGCATGTAGCCCCAGGACTACTGTCACAGTGTGGAAATATGTTACAAGATCCGAAATAAAAGGGGGAATCCCTACACCGACCGAAAGTCCTATTTCCGGCCCCCGTCAAAGCTCAATTATATGTTTTCAACTAACTATCTGAACCTCTCGATCGCCCTATGAGTATAATATTTGTCAGGGAGTCGGTTTATCGCCAGAAATCATATTTGTATAATCATACGGGATAGATAACGAAAGATAAATTATGATACCTATATCGGTAAATAAAAACTAAGACAATCGTAATTTTCTTGGATTAGATGAACAAATTTGATCTACATCGAGTACCGATTCGATTTCATTCTCTTCTTATCGCGACACACGATTAAATAATCGATCAATGATCGGTCCACTATTTCAAATACTTAATGATTCAGATTCGATCAACGAAATATATGTACGACTATAATCTTATTCACACGTTATAAATCCACTCGAGATTTTGTTTGCGTTACTTCTCGTCCGAATTGAGTATTATGTACAATATATTATATTGTGTATATCGTGCCGGAGATACCCGTGTATATAGGTGTTAAAAGACGCGTATCTACATGCATTCGGGGTAGTTAGGAATCAATTTTATCGGCTTAAGAGGGGTGATGCATATGTTGAGGGGGCCCGAGGGGTTTCGAGTGCAAGTGGACTCCAAGTGGACCCCCAGAGGCGCGTACCCCAGCTGGATAACCCCTCCCTCCGGGTGTCGAAATCTATAAATAATTTATATCATTTGGTCCATTCATTGAGCGAGCCCATATGTACCCATATACGAACCTGTGTCGCCTTACGAGACTCACTCGCCTCCTGCAGGGGTACGCGGTGAACAGGACCTGCTGCCCTTCGTACTTTAGAAATATACTGAGATTCACTGATCCACGTGCTTTGGATCGGAATTTACTTACTCGACAAAATTTCTACCGGACAATTTTTTTACCGAGACAAATGGACGAGTCTGGGTCTGGCTACTCGAATGACTAATAGATAGCGAATACACGCCGTGAGTTATTTTTTAATGATTTTCTGAAGACTTCAAAGTCGGTCAGGGTCGGAGAACTGCAAGGCAAATGGCAAGTGCAGCAGTGTTTGAAATTCAAAACCATTCGGTGCGTGGGCATTGTCGTTAAATTTTTAATTCAATTCGCATTATCAAGGCCCGTAACTATCCGAGCATCGGATCTCACTGAGGACGCACTGCTGCACCCTTCCCTGTTTTTCTATGCATGACTGGGAGCCGAATGAGGAAGCAGGTTATGTTGAAAGCACGCGTTCAGTCGCGGAGCTTTTAAGCAGCCCTTAGAAACCGAAGGGGGATGAACTTACCTCCGCAATTTTGACGGTCCAATCCTACCTCCGATCGGAACTAGTGAAAGTAGAATAGGCTTTATCGAATCCCCAGGAAATAAACAAACTGACGAACTCCTGGATGAGGATTCCTCGGATTTTCTCTGTTTTGCTCTGAGCTTTCGCGAGGATGAGAGATTATCGACGTTCTAACGGAGTCTGCGTATAAAAGCGCGCGCCGTTAGCCACCGAAACTACGGCGACGACTACGTCCTCGTCGAGCGATGGGCGAAAGCTCAGGAAGAAAACTGCTTGCATTTTATTTTGTTATAATTGTTTTTTTCGTTTTTTTTTTTCGTCGTTTTTTCAAAAACTTTGAGTTCAATCACGAAAGAATCAGTGACGCGCATTGTCACATCAATTTGCATATGAGCTACCCGCCGTCTGAGCCAAAACGGTGCCTTACTCCGAAAGAATATAAGGGGGGCGTCTTGTCCTCATCCACGCGCTTCAATTCATCTGAAGTCTCAGTGCTGATTGACGTTCTTTTCAATCAACGAATTGAATGATTTTATAGCCACTTAGCTACTTAAACAAATTCCATTAATCGCTCTACAATGAGCCTTATGAATCAAACTTGTTCATTTACTTATACTTGAAGCATTCATGCTTAGGACCGAGACTGCAGGTTCACGACATGCCGTTCAAGAAGGAGGGGGATTCTGCTTTAGAAACGTTTCTTTTTACGAATTCACAAATTTTTTTGAAATTCAAACTCTTTCAAGCTTTTAAGCTATTGGTAAAATAAACGAGGGGGCTCTTAGAACTAAAATGTTACAATATTGGGATTTCAAATCTTTTTACTCAAATTATTCTGTAATTAGAGTCTCCGAATTCATGAATCGAAGCTAAATTTCTTCGACCAAATCAATCGCATCGTGTCATTTATACACTGTAGTACAGATTACGTGACTGAGAAATAGGGCTTGCCTGAAGAACTGGTTATTCAATGAGTGTTTCACCGATGTATTTCGAAGTCGGTTTATGGGATGAACACTTTGCCATTTATGATCGAAACGTTTCACCTTTATGCCATTCTTCGAAACTGTAATGATATTCAAGTGAACAAAAAGGTGTATACATTTCCGAACTAACTGTTAGCCCGACAGTTTTCTCATTGTTTTATAAAATTCGTTAAATTTCATTACTCGTAATCGTGTGAATTTGAAATTGGAATATTCCGACAATTTGCTGCATGGCAAATTCAAAGTCTCAAACTCGTTGCGCTTTCCTTCTATCCCAAGGGTATTTCCGTTTAAATGTAGTAATTCGATGATGCAAATTGCATACAAATAAGCGTGATACGTATGACTGGAAATTTTTCTGCTTTCAAAAGTTAAACTTATTCAAAAATCTCGTTTACCACTCATCGAGGACAATTTATCTTATGGCAAAATGACTTCCTCTATAGAACTTCGGAGATCCAATTTGCTCAACAATCCACGATTCGTGCGAGCTGGTCAGAGAGAATGTATGAATTAATTTTCGCGTAGAAGTCAGGTGACGATTTTTAAATATTTAACGAGTTAATTTCTGATACTCTTCACCTTCAATCCGAGCTGATTGGTGTCATTGAAATATTCTTTGTTGGAAATCAGGGCCAAATTTTGTCAACAACTAAAAGCTATACCTATAAAAAAAATTTCCTATAGTCGTAATTCTTACTTATGTGTAACCCTCCTATGAGCCAGCGAATTGTGGAAGAAATGAAACGAGAAAAAGTTTATCGCGATTGAAAATTTGGAAATGAAAATGGAAAAATGATAAGTTTGTGTAAATTGAAGAGCCCCTTGAGATCCGAAGACCTTTTTGTCTAACTTCGGACATACATATAGCTTCGAAGGCGTGCCGGCCCCGAGCATATAGGGCTGTTTAATGATTGCGCATGGATTCGGAATTTTTTCATTGAAAATTCGAGGATTCGAGGATGATCCTCTGGTAGGCGGGTCTCAACTTTTGAGCAGTCACAGCGGATGGGTCCCGCGTTGCCATGGAAACGACCGTAGCCTAAAGCTATGCTTTTATTGATTCCAAGCCGCAAACAATGTACAGGAGAGGATGTTTCTCTGGGTTCTGCGAATCTATCTCGATGGAGGATCATTAATAACGTATCTTAAAACACCAGGTTCCTTTTTTTCATTCGTTACACTTTTTCCATATCCTCGTTTTCAGTTTTTCTCGCATCCCGTTCACCCTCTGCATATAGTCGCAAGTACGCGAGATAAAAATATTCATCAAGAAAAGCAGAAGAAAAAAAAAGAATGCAAAAGCTGAAGTAGTTTGAACCCATTCGTCGCCCTCTTGAAATTATGCGACAATCAAATTTAATGAAACGTGAGAAAATGACAAACGTTTCAGCCGCTTTTGGATACAAAATAAATAAAAAAAACTCTCACTTCAATTTTTTCCATAAAAGCTACCAAATGATGGAGGGCATATTGCTTCGTTCTTGTATTTGTATCGTGGTCACGATTATTGCCTGCACGGTGTACGGATCCAATCTTTTGCTCGGAACTAAACAATGCGAGTCAACAAATCGAGTTCGTACGTGCTCGCACGTGGGTGTATAGGTTCGATAGAGAATAGAAAGGGGAAGGAATAAACTCTATCGATGAAAATATAAAAATAAAAAAGGAATTTGAATTTTCACATAGTCATGGGCGGTCCGAAGTACATTAAAATCTCTACATGCGGTCCTCCCGGTCGTCCTGCAGCTATCGTCCTGGCGTCCAGTCCGGACCAACGAGCAGAAAACGCGATCAGCACCGCGGTAGCTTCGCGTCATTGATTGCATTGTCTTCAGTTCGGGTTTGAAATTTTTCTCTCGTCGAAGTAAATTGGCTTCTTCCGGTTAACTGATGCGCCAAAAATTCCCGCTGTCAGCCGTGCAGGTCAGATATTTTCTTTGCAATGGATTAAAAGGCGAGGATTAATAGCGAGAGGATCTTTTTTCTCGATTATGAACCTCATTCACATACGCGAGTTAAAACCGAGCATTAAACTCTAGTAAATATATTCCACGATTTCTCCCAAATTTTTTTCCGCGCGTATGAATAACGCACGAAGATTTCTGAGTCATAGAAATTCAGGTTTTTCGATAGACAGTCGGTACACTACCGCAGATCCCAGTTTGACGCATGAAAATTGCCCAAAGCGATGCGCCAAGCGTGGCCAGTAACGCTTGTAACCTCATCAGATCGACTTGTATTGAAACTGCCCGTCAAATAATATATTCATAGCTTCCACATGGTTAAACATGCCGCCTACTATACCACCCACTATCATCCCCTCGCTCATCCAGTTTCCTCTGCAACCGCATCGTATCCCGTATCCGAGTTATCGATGTATAACGATTTGAAAATACATACCGCCGCCATTTTGCCAATTGCATTTACTACACGCCTGAGTAGCCTCGGGATTTTCGCAGGTTTTTTATTTTCATTTTTTTTTAACTCATGCACGGATACCGCCTTTATGCAATTTGTTAAATTTGCGTAATTATATATAAGCTATGGGTGCATCTTTGCCTTTATAGAGCGATACAACGGAATTAGTCATGTTCCTTGATTTTTTGATAATCGAATTAGATTGATAATTTGTTATTGTTGTTTTGTTGTTTCTAACAATTTACTGTTTCTAAACATATTGTGAATCAGTTGATTAGAGTGACATACGATTACCCCATGAATAGAAATGAATCCCATCACAGATAAATTGTGATTATATTATAATTACAATTTCTCTGATCTATGTAACAATTTTCAAATGAACTTGGCCAACTGTCTTTAAACTTGGCTAATCCCACTACGAACTCTTTTCAACTTCTCCACGGCTACTCTTTTATCCGCTCTACTAATTTCTTAATTGATTTTTATCAATACCAGTTTCCGATAGAAGTCGGTGCTGTTTGATTAACCGATCAGATTACAGACGCTTTAAAATCAGTCATAATTGCTTACCTGTCCGCGTTGGCATGATAAATTTTTGCAATGATTAATATCTGTCCACTTTTCGATGTAAACTAGTCCATTTTTTCTCATTTCTTCTTTCAAAGAAAAGATGTCTAGAATATACGAAATATTTGGGTAATACGGACTCCACGTCGATCAGTTAATTACACAATGCCAACTCGGTTTATATTAATCGTAAAAATCGTGTCATCGTGTCTCGAAGCGATGGCCTAGATGTGATAGTGATTGAAAAACAAAATTAGATTTCTAAACCTGATCGCATGATACGATTCGGTCGCTGATATAACCACACCCTTATATGCCGAGGCTATCTTGCAGGACTTTGCAGGACTATTCCCTCCCGCGAGTGTCCGTCCATGTGCGGAAGTTATCCGTAAATTTGCGATGCCCTCGGAGCGACCAAAATTGACTTAGCGAAAAAAATCCTTAAAAGCTTGTCCGCTCGGTGAAGCTTCCCCGAGCGCTTTTTTAAAAATACATCTAAGAGAGTGGGTAGAAAGTGGTTAAAAACTCCCGTTTAATCGCTTGGCCGGCAACGACTAAGTGCAAAATTATTTTTAAAATATTTTCTTAACCCTGTTAACCTGAAAGCTGACCCCAGCGCGGTATATACCTATACGCGCCAAAAAGAATTCCAAATTTTTTCCTGCGGTTTTTTTTAATACCGCGGCATTTCACTCCCCTTGAATTTAACACGGGATAAAATGAAAAGAGAAAAACAGAGCTTGACCACACGTCCTTTAACGATAATTCATCATACCATCCCTTCGAGTAAACTTTTCTATAAAGTTTAGGAGAACTTTTTTCAGATATATCTTCTTTCATTGAAAGAAACTTTTTTTTTCTCATACGAGGGAAAAATATCACATCGGACGGACAGCTCGCGTGTACAGATGATGAATATAGCCTGGCGTATATTATTAGGGCTTTAGCGTTTATCGAAATATTGCAGTGAATAATTAATTCGATATCACTATCTTCCAGATGGGATCGTCTATCGGCATCGTCCCCTTTCTGTCCCCACAATCTCTATGTGTACTTATACCTATAGGTATAGTTACGTATACATGTAAATGTACGGATATTGTATAGATATAGATGTACACGTTGATATTTATATATACTAGAAGTATATAGCGCGGAGAGGACCGGCGAGCGGCGAACAAGACTTGCGACGGAGTTTCCAATTTGCCGCGGGGTGCCGTCGGGCGACGTTTAACAACTTTTTAATGGAAGCCCGGAGACCGTCGTCAGCCCCAGCAACCGACGTCGAAACGCAAAATCTAACGGGTGTCTTCTCCGGTTATTATATTTTACAAATTTTAAAAAGGAGACAGAGGGAGAAAGAAAATTTGCTTTCATTAGACTCTCAAGACCGACACGCTCGGCAAGATCAATCAATGGTCGTTAGCAGTGCAGGTTCTTAACGAAACAAAATGTACATTTGATTCATGCAAAGCAGCTCATCGTTTCCAAACTCCTGTTGTTTTATCATAAAAAAAAAAAGAACAAAAGAAAAACGACGTGAAACATATTTTGACTGATGATTGGATCTTGAATGATTGAAAACTGATTGAAGCCACGATGTAAAGTACGATGATGATTGATTGAGGTCTGATCACGGAGCTCCGAGTTGTGGTAAATATTTTCTTATCATTCGCGAACGAGTTTTCTCTGGATAGAAACTTATACGTAGGTATAGAACGTTCCTCTGCTTATATTCTTTTTATTTTCCTATTCGTTTTCGTTTCGTTCGCTCCGCCGGCGTTTCATCCCTTTTTTTCCCGAGTTTCACGAAGAGCGAGTCGAGGGCCGGTGGCGCCCACGGCGGAAGCGTCACGTACTACTCTGAAACAAAAACGTAGCGACGCCAAATCCGATTACCCGCGAGAGCGCCGGGACGCGGATGGTGTACTGCGCGAACCGAAGAGGGATTCAACGGACGAGTCGGTCGACGAGATGGAGGAAGAGGAGCATCCAGCATCAGGAAAAGGCAAGGAAAATGGTATGGGGGATGAGAAAAAGGAGGGCGAACCAACGAAAGCGGGACGAAAGCGGGACGAAAGCGGAATCAAGAGAAGGAGGACGCCGTGCGCGATGGATGGATGCTGGAGCCGTGGAGCCGTGGAGCCGTGGAACCGTGGAGGTGGTGTACAAGGGTGTCTTTGGGGTTGGTAGGAGTATGCTGGAGGCGGAGGTGGACGAGGTGGTAGATAGAGGATGAGAATGACGAAGAGGGGCAAGAGAAGGCGGAGGTGTAACAAAAATCGATCAGTTCGTTCGACGTGCAGGATGCGTGAAGCCAACGACACACGTATATAACACTGCTACCTGACTACCTCATCGTCAGCAATATATGTACCATCTTTGTCCTTACGGTTCCGAACCTACACATATATACCTACCTACAGTAATAATAATCACCGTCATCGAACAGCTTCCCTGCGTCGGACCGTCATCTTCACTTATATAGCCCCTGGTCCTAGGATCTAAGATTACACGGCGACGAGATCGAGACGGTTTTAATTGCCCCCGAGTTAGCGACCCTTATAATGTACCTTCCCTTACCCAACTACAGGGGGGACGAAGGTTTTTTCATTAAAAGTTATTACAAAAATCAGACATTATTCGTCCGGCATGAAGAAGTCGAATGTTTTGTGGTAGGAATTCGACTTAGACCACCAAACGCAGTCGGAAATATTAACATTAGTAGGAATCTTGGATATGCCTTTGGAATGGCGAGCGTTAAATCAGTCGAAAAAACGTTCTGATTATAAACTTTTAGTTCGGAAAGGCAGCTAGCTTTGCGCCTTGAATACGGAAGATAAATTATCGATTAAACAATTAAGTCGCACAAAAGGTACCTATGCCAAACTATTCGTTAGCTGAGCCATTTTATTATTCGCAATGTTACCGTTGCATAAAGTAGGCGGTCTTCACTCGGCTGTGTTGGATTGTAACCGAAATTGGCCTATTCGTACGAGACACAATATTTTGACACAGTCTGATTAGAGACGCGTGCTGGTATGAATTGTCCGCACGTGGCTAGGCGTCGGTCGCGCCTTGACGCCGACGAACAACTAACTCCAATCTATCATTATAACTACACACGGTCTCTAGTCAGCTTGACTCTACTCCGCCGTGAAAATTGTTTGAAGCATACATACATGTTTGCTGTTTTCCGTTTGGTTCGGTAAAAAAAATGACAGAAAAAAGAAATATATATATATAAACCTATGTATGAAAAGTGATAGGGAAAAATGCTGATAGGAATAATTTCGCTCGCTCAGCTTCCTCGAGGTAACCTTGATCTCTTTCTCGACGTCGGGCACAGGCACTTTTTAAACTGACAATTTATTCACTACCGAAGGGCGACCCTAAACGCACATCAAAGCTGCCCGATGTATATTTGCATAGATATAGACATACACGTTTCGGGTTGAATCGAAACGACAGGGAGGTTTCCGACGACGATGCCGAGGGATGATGGGGTCGGGAGGAAACAGGGCTACATAGTATAAAGCGGGAGGACATGGGAGGAAAGGCGAACAACCGGACCCGATGGGGACCAGCAGATCGGTTAGGCGTGGTCGAAATCTGTCACACTTGCCACGAACAAACTATACGTATTGCGACGGGCCCCGTCGAAGGGACCGCGCGGATTTCACCGCACAATATAGTCCGGAAATTATAGAGGTTGGACGGAATCGTGGGTGCGCATATGGACCAGGCGACAATCTTCTAGCTTCATCGTATACGCGGGGTTGTTACTGGCTGTATACTTTCTTCGGAAAGAATATTCCTATTTGGCGATTGCAATTATTTATCCGTATTGGCGAACCGGAAGGAGGAATTCTCCCACTGAAATTCTTCTTTTTTACATTCTAAAGATAAGAGAGAAAAATCGAGCTCAAGTTTGCCGAGGGAATTATATCAGCTACCACGAGTCGCGGCTAGTGACTAATCAATTGATTTACATTGTGAATATGACCTCCGCAGGGACTAGTATAAGTGCGCGTGTAAGGCACAGGCTGCATATGGTGAATTGAGAACGATGATATCTTCGATCTAATCTGGTTCATATCTAAATTTGTCTGGATGTGTGCGCTCGTGTAGCTATACAGAAGAAACCCTTCCTGGTTGAGATCAAACGCGCACCCTGCACAGGGATATACAAATAGCGGTTTGGCGTTACGATATGGAAATCTCTACGTCAACTTCGAGTGCCTATCATAGTATCCATAGTATCCAACACGTGTATTTCTATCGAGATTTTCATACAGTATAATTTCAAAACTACAGTCCTATAAATCGTGCAACGATCCTGCATCAGGAATCTAGCGACAAATTTCTATGCAATCGCGTTATCGTGGCCGAAGTTAAATGACCAGCAACTCTCTTGATTTACATTATATACCTTATCGGAACTTTTGTCTATCTTATAATGAGATGCAACGCAGGAATAATTTCAATTAATAAAACAGCGTGAGATCTCCGACTTCTATTTTGCGAGGGATGAAGAAAGGATGTCAATAGTTAACTCTTGCTATGTCTGAGCCTTTTTACACCCATTTTTCCAAAACGAAAGAGAACTATTCCGAACCGAACAAAGGTGAGGGTAATTAACTATTCGTTGAATACTCAGTTAATCGTGAACGTTAATTAAGGCCACAAAGTTTCTCTTCGACAGTGACGATTGATAGAGATTTAGCGAGTCGAGAGTCGGCATGGGAAAGTTTATAAAACACAATGCAATCAGACAAATAGTGGGACAATGTGAAACCTCAATGGGGCAATTTTGGTTTAGAATTGGCCCGGTTTTACCATTGTCGACGAGACGTGTAATTTCATGGACCGTAAATTATAGCTTTATCACTGGGAGCACGCGTGATGGGCGTTTTATTTTGTGCTAAGAATGAAAGGCGAAGGTTCTTTTCTACTGTAAGTACCGCGTTACTAGTGAACTCGTCGCCAGTGAATACATTTTTTTCGATTTCCTACTACGATTAACTCTTATTGTATTTCATCTCAATACTCAAAATTTCATATCGAATTCTCGTATGAAATATTTTGAGAAACTTGCTCTAGAAGATAAAGCTGATTGAAAATCTATGACTTTTTTCTACTTTTTACACGTATGGACTTTTAAATAAACCTGCAGTAGCGTAGAGAGTATTTTTCCCTATAGACTCAGCAATCAGGATGCAATTTTTTCAACAAGCGGTGTATAGGGCGGTGTTCAGTCTTCGAGACTCGCAGTCTTATGCAGTTTATACTCTACGAGCAAGTATCGCATGAGCAAAGGATCGTGAGCGAAGGAAGGAGTGAACTCAGACCCTGAGGCGATCGTAGGTATATAGATCCTTGGGTATACGTTACAATCAAATCCAGATAAGTAAAAGAAGCAAAAGAAAAAGAAACTGAGAGAAAGCAAATACTGAAAAAAGCTATCCCCGCGAAATAAAAAGGAAGAAGAAGTAAATGAAAATAAAAATAAAAAAAACAAAATAAAACCAAAAAAAATAACAAAAAGGGAAAGAAAAGAAACACTAGCTATTTTCTGGAGGAATTTTCATTGGGTGGCCGCCATATTGGATGCTGGGGGTTTCTCCAGGGGTTGGTGCATATCGATTGGCTGTCACCCGGGCAACGCTTCAAGCCATGGACCAATCGCAAATGTGGATGCTGCTCCGCGGAGGGTGTATCCAGCACACATCTGCAACCCTAAGTCAGCAGGATAACGACATTTCGCGGGCAGAATCCCACAAGAACTCGAATCGAACGGTTACCCGCTCCTACGCGCTTCGCGCCATTCTGTCCAATTATTTCGATATTTGAATTTTCAAGGACGGGCCCGGCTAATTGGATAACCGCAATAATAAGATTTGAATTTCGCATCAAGGCCGTGCTCTCGATTCGACGATCTCTGTCTCTCGACCAGCCCACAAAACTGCCCTTGTGGAATCGCGACTTGCTGTTATCTACAGTACCTGCGTCTATACGCTTTTACTCGCACTGGGTCACTTCTATGTTAGAACTTTGACTCGATTATGCTCAATTCGGGTACCGCTTCGAAACATACGCCCGCGTGCGCCGCGACAAAGAACCGATCAACACCTCAAGAATGAAGAGTGAAGAGTGAAGAGTTAAGAGTTAGGAGTTAAGACAAACACCAAGAAATATCAAAAGATATTCAAACACCTAGGACATTCACGGTGTCGTTTCGTGCTCCAGTTTTCATCATCAAGGGATCAAATTGCACCAGAACTTTACCTGCTCAGATATTTGTTTCTGTGATCCAATCATTCGTGCAGATTCGAATTAAGATAACCTCAGACCAGGACGTTGTGAAGTTAGTCCCGTGAACCACTGTGACTTGCGAGAACTTAAACCAAGTGTCAAACTCACAGAGAAAAGGATTTCCGATAAGAATTGAGCACTGCGATCGAGGCACAGCAAATAACTTTGATCTCTAAAACCAGTGACACGTATGACAAAGTACAAACGTTAGTCGTACAAATAGAATTGCAGGAGTTACTCAAAGGACTGGAAGGTCCTTTCGAAGTCAACTTCTAAGGTGATCTTTGGGCTGGGTGAAATTTCCCTCGAAATTGTTCGATACTTCTTCGCGGGGTGCGATAGACACAACGCAGTCCAAGGCGACTTGTGACGAGGAAAGTCTGACGCTTTCCCAGGTGTTAATCGGTTATCAATTCTTTTCTTTTTCCTGGAACAGAGTTAAAATATGACTTCGTAAAGCGAGCATCCGAGTTCAATTTATTTGTAGAAGACCTAAAGGTCACCCCGGCATCACCCTGGCTAACGATTTGTCAGGAAGTGCCGGCCCTGGTGGCGGAGTGGGCTCAGTAGGCTCCTCCGTAGGTAGTTCGTTGTCGACGACGGCACTGAGCTTGGATCATCAGCAGTTTAACATATTCCCAGCAATCTTTAGCAGACAGTTAAATTTCTCGGCCGCCAACTGCGGGCAAAACAAACTCATGGACGAGCTAAGGCCAAACCTCGGTCTCCTAGGAGTTGGCCTAGTCGAGAACGATTCTTTCCACCTGAACCACAACCAGGAAAAACGGAAGTGCAGCAGTACCAGTTCCAATGAGCAGGACTTTGGTTTGTACGGAGTTCATCAGGGCCTGGAAGCCAGTCCACCGACACCAGCAGCGACACCGGGTCGAAATAGTGTCGGCGCCACTACTACCGTTGGTGAGTAGAGGTAGTCTCATTTTTAAAATACAATTTCGAGTCGAATTCGAACCATCGAAGAGGCCTAAAACAGTCAGGACTTCGTCAAGTCAGCATAAATTGCACTCGAACAGAAGACACCGACAGTCCCAAAAAGTGGGCAACGCGCATTCTTTGAAAGAGGATGAATTTTCCGCTTGTTGAACCTTGGCTACATATGTTAGGGGTCTGTCAAGTCCTCGTGTTTCAACAATGGTGCGGACGTGTTGACATATGGTGGTACCTGTTCCATGGGCTATTATTGTGCGCTTACGAGTAGGCCTTAGGGAGCTTAACGCCAGGGGTGACGGTAGTCGCCTGATGTGTTGCCGACGACACCAACCTCCAGGGGTGCAGGGTTACGGCTGAAAGGGTAATGCCCACTCATTATCTCCATTCAACCAAAGCTCGTGAGTGTCTGGCGATTGTCTTAAACCACGGGAGAAGATCACCGAGCCTAAAATACCTCGAGTCTTAGTATTTCCTATACTGAATCCGGGTCGTTTCTGGTTTTGATTATCGTATTCAGAAACGTATTTCTCTAAGGGTAAAGTTGATCGAGAGAATTCGCATCCTTCCTCACGCATAGGTCCTGGGCTTGTTCAGGCTTGGAGTAGATCTGGAAGTTTGAGGCTACGAGAAGATGTGGAAAGGTAGTACCTGCAAGCCACTCGTGCTCAGGTTGCTCATGTATTATTCGTGGTCCCGTCGGAGTCGAATTTGCATACTTTCGCAGTCCATGGCGAGTGAAAACGGGCCGAAATCGCATTTGCCAATTGGCGACGGAGGCTGCAGCTCTTCGACAGAGCGTAAGAATATCCACGGACTCGGTTACGGCTCGATTAAAACCGGACAGTTCATCATGCATGTGGTATAAATAATGCACATTCGAATAACGGATGTAGCGGATGTTACTACGCTCCGTAAATTAATCCTTCTCAAAAATACAAAACTTTCTATAGACCCAAACGCGATGCACAATTCGACAAACCACTAATAGCTAACCATTAGCAAAATCTCACAGATATCCATCTGCGATAATTGTAATCCGTGACAGATGCGAATTGGAAAAGGAGATCTGCAGCTGAATCCCGAGCTGAACTAGTTGCCAGTTTTCCGAGTGTCAATCATGGCGCTATTTCTACGAGCCAATTTCTAGTTTATAATGTACCAAATCCGTGGACGAAAAGTTGGGAAAGTTACTGACAAAGCGATCGTTTGCCTCTTTCGTATGTATACTTGTGTATAAAACTCGTTAAAACTGTCGCCAATTTAACGCGGAGACATCGACGCTGCATGGGGTGTCGGTAGATTGGCTGATCAGCAGATGGCCACTCCAGATAAAACGGAGGACCCGTAGAGCGTGCGGGAGAATTGCTTTGAAGGACTTTGAAACTTTAGAGTGTCCCGTCGGGAATGACTCGAAGGGCTTGCCAGGCGCTTTAGGAACGGGGTAATGCGATGCACTCAAAAAATGTTGTTAAACTTATCGGAACGTTATTTATCCGTCTTGATAGCCTAAGCTCAAATTTGATATGACTGTCGCGAGTTCAGGATTCGCATACGTAAAGCCTCGTTCGTTGCTGTCAGTTTAATTTCGGAGTATAAATAGCATTGTTTATCGGGAATCCGTGCATTGAACTTGACCGAGTTTCCTTAAATAGTAGGTAACTAGGGAACTGGGCAAGGTAGCTATGTAAAGTGGACAGTATTCATCCTTGAACATTGAATTACCATGTAATATCATTAGGTCATTAGCACGATAACCAAGTTAGTATAGTGCGAGGGACTTCGCTAGCTGCGCTTACCCCATCCGTTCGTAAAGCTTGCGAGATATTCTACTGCAGAAACTCAACGATTGCAATAGATATCCAAATTTCTGCTTAGCTATCGTCGAAAAGATTAAACCGGTACCCACTCTTATTGGGATCAGGATAGAGGTCTGACCATTCCTTCGCTCTTACTACTTACGATGAAACGCGTCTCATACCTACACATAAACGCAAGTGTATACCTACGTCGGGGGATACATCCTATGCAATTAACACCGAGCCTAATTATACTCAACAGTTACGAAACTTCTCTCGACGGTTCATTTTTTTTCGAGCTACAAAACTCCCCGAAGTTTTACAAGATTATCCTAATCTCATCCATTATTGCACACGCGATGACGAGATTTTCGGAAATGCGATTCTGTGTTAGCTACTTATCGTCAGTGTTTCGGATATTCCGAGTTATGGCTGAAACGAGACTTTTTTGCGATCAGAATTTCGAGTCTTCATTTTTTCGATTACATGATATCGACTCCGGAACGCAAACGACGGAGATATGATCAATCGACGGTGGATTCTGCAGTTATACGGTGACTTGGGAATGCCATTTAACTGTGAGTGGAATATGTTACTTTCCAGGAGCAGAAGGGGCCTTCAAGAAATTGAAACCAGAACCTTGTGCATCCAGTCCTCACATCGGACACACGCCGACAACAGCGAGCTGCCCGACGCCTGCTCGACGGCGTCACAGAACGACCTTTACCCAGGTATCTACGCTGTCCTTACCGGATTTGAAAAACTGATTTGATTATTCTTTAAAAATACGAAGATTCGAGTTTACCTAAATGAGCAAACCAATATATCAGAGTTCGTGAAGTTTGGCTAAATTCTTCTTATGAATTAACGAATCCGAGAGAATCTCAGGGAACCAACATGAATATGTATGAAAGAAAAAGGATCGAGTTCTTGCTTTTAGAATGGCTGAAAGGATCTTTGCCTTAATTGCATGAAAACCTTAATACTGCTTTTAGACAATGATAATCTTTGTGCAGGTTTATCCACGCGGCAGGACTTTAGTAAATTGTCACAAGGCATCGTATTTTTCGATTAGACTTGTTAAATGTTTCGTTTGATTATCTGTTCCAAGGAACAACTAGCGGAACTTGAATCGGCCTTCGCGAAATCCCATTACCCGGACATATATTGTAGAGAGGAGCTGGCGCGAAGCACCAAACTTAACGAGGCTCGAATTCAGGTGAGTTTCCCTTTCTGTTATGGTAATTAATTCAAAATGGATGCTATCGCAGCAGACGATCGTCGAACGTCAGGCTATAACAGACGGCTCCTGCAGCCGCTGAACATCGTCAATCAAATTAAATAGTTGCGTACGCAAGGCGACGAAGATCGTTTGCTAAGTGCGTGACAATCCACAAATTTCATGTCTCCACCTATTCCTACGTTATATATACAAATAATCTGAATACCTGTATAAGCGACGATAAATCTACGATTTATTGAAATTTTTGCGCCCAGGAAGGATTAAATTCGAGATGAATCTTTTCTCGCGGTTTTAATTACGCTTGCTAAAATTCTTCCTAACCCTCATCTTTTCATTTTGCTTACGTTCTCTTTTTTTTCTCTTATTTTTTGTTGTTGTCGTTGTTTGTTTGTTTTTTGTTTTAATCATTTTACACTGTTTGCTAAACAAACAAAGATGAATAAAGCCCTCGGGATGGAGTGCCGAAACGTGTCAACGCGAACGTACTAAGCGGATCAACCCTAACGAACTTGGACGTTGATGCTGGACCATCCTCGGATGTTTCGTTGTCACGGCGTTCCAACGTGACGAAACATATTATATGAGATTTTGACTAAATAGTTAATGCGTCTGCTCCTCAGATACATAATGAGCATCGACGTGTATTTGGGATTAGAAACTTGGCCGTTTTTTTATTGATGGGAAAAATGGTGATCTCAATTCTGTTTTTTCCTTTTCTTTTCTTTTCTTTTGATTTGAACGCGAATAGTTGATCGTGGATACTTTTAGGATATAGTTACGAGGGAATGCGTTTCAGTTTCGAACGTTTGGGAGAATTTTTGTAGAGAACTGTCACCCCTCGTTAAGAGCATCGAGAAAAACTCACGTGGGTAGCGCACGTTGCACGTCTTTTTGCTCGTGACTCATGCGTAATTGAATCAAAGACGCTTTGGGGTCGGAAAATTTGATTACGAAGCAACTGTCGGTCCAAGATACCCCCTCGTATACCCGACGACTTGTTCAACGGCGAACTGCGAACAACGAAAAGTGAACGTTGAATGCATCCGGCGCGGCAGAAGGAGACAAAAATGAAAACGTGAAAAAATCAACTTGAAGTTTTTCAATTTTTTATTCTGTCCTTTCTCCATTGTCAAAAAAAAAAAAATAATAAGAAAATTGAGGCAAAACGTTTGCTTTTTAAATCAGAGAAAGATATAAACGTATAAATACCCAGTGGAATACCGTAATTTATTCTACGTATAAAAGCTCTTGATTTTTTATTATTATTTTGTACTTTTTTTGGTTTTTTAACCTACCATTTGCCGCTTAGATTAAAATTTCTTCTCTTGCATGATAACCCCCGGGTTTCAGTTTCCCTTTGCATTGCACGGTACCGTATAGAGGTATAGGTACGCTCTGAGTGGTAGGTATTAACCAGGCGGCAATCCCGCCTGCGTTTCAGTCGTTTGATATATAATTCAGGGCGTTGTTTGCGTTAAAAGCCCAGCAACCGCCATGGCTTAACCCTGTTAAACTCCGATGCCAAGTAAAACGCGGTTTGCTTTTAGTCTCTCGGCATAACATATAAACTATGCACAAAGCTTACCGGCGAGCCGGTCCCTCTACCCTCGTACCTTTCGGTGCCGAAGAACAAGAGACACGGTTTATCTCCCTGCCTTCTAAAATCGACATTTTTGAAACAATTTATTATTTATAAAGCCAGAAGACTTTCGGCTACGATCTAAATTTCAACATCAAAAGAATACAGCTCGTCGATAAGTTCCTAGCCAATTTTTATTTATAACAATGAAAATACATTACAGATCATATAATGAAAAAATTATATATAAAATAAATATGATAAAAACTGGAGATAAAGATCCTGGTATATCTCTACATGGATTAGAAGATGAGAAAACAAATGTGTGCGTGCTCGGGTGCGGGTGCGGGTGCGGGTGCGGGTAAAGTTGAGACGAGTTGTGGAAAGGGATGGGATACGGTGTACGACGAAGATGCGGGGACGACATAGCACCGGGGGCTGCCATTATATCTGAGCCGCCATTTTAAATTAGATTTTCCTTCGCCCTAGCTAGATCCGAACCGTCTCAAGCTTACGAGCTTCTCCTATTCCTCGTGGCACGGGCGTGGGCGCCAGGACTTTTCCGAGGAAGGAATAGGCCCCGCCTGATATTAATCCGGGACAAGAACCTCGGTGCTCCTCGCAATGGACAAATTTTTCCCTTATTTAATCCAGTTTCGTCGTATCCTCGTATCTTACGACAACAATTATACATATACCGCTTTCCTCGGAATTGCGGATATTCCGCAAAACGCTATTTTAACACGGCGACGCTGATCAATTGAATATACGACGCAGGGTAGACGTAGACACATTTAATTAGATAACTTAATTATCAGGAAATTTCCTCCAGCGGCGGTAATTTTGGAAATTTTTCATTTCCAGAATTAAGAATTCTTCAAATTCAAATTGGAGATTAAAATATCGCCGAATTATTACCCGTCTCTGATATGCTGCGGGGAAGAAGTATCCTCGTTTTTCTTGTCGTAATGAAATTCGCGATCAGGAAATTATGGACACGTCAAAGAATGGTCTGTAGCCGCGGAGAAACGGGATGGAAGATAAAAATCTGTAGGAAAGAAGTGAATTGTAATCGACTAAATCACCGTTCGATAAATCTTATTATCCGATACCTGAACGCTGCACATCAAGTAGCTATGTCATAATTACAATGAAAGCTCGATAGTGTCGAATGGAAAGAATCTCTGGATTAATCCTGCTCCAGTTATACCTAGTATAACGAGCTTTTGTTCGAGTTTATTTCAACTTTACCTCTTCTTTTTTCGAAGAAGAATAAAAATCATATCGCCGATAATCGCTGCAGTATTAATGAATAATCGACGGAAGCCAGATATATTACTTCCGGCTCTACTACACTGTTATTTTCCCATTATTTCCCCATCATCTCGCGGGGGTCAATTTCACGTTGGTCAATTTGCACAAATTCGCGCACGCGCTCGCGAACATTTCGTACTAGAAATTAATCAAATTTTCACTGGCTTAGCTATACGTACAATGTGTTAACCCAAAAAATACATCGATACATATTTCGTTGATGAACTCTGAAAAACGGTACAGCATATCGTATAATTACACCCGTACCTATCTACTAATTAACTCATAGAAATTGCATCAGTGATTCAAGTAGCAGAAAATTTTCTCACAATTATAAGAATATCCATTTTGTAATAAATTTTCTTTTAGATTCGGTGTAAGTTCACCATTTGGGACTTCCATGAGCAAAATTGCGCCATTCAACGCTTGTTCGGTAACTTGAAATCAATTAGATCCAGAGATTCAGATCCTCGGATAAGAATGATAAGAAATTTTTATCGTGCAATGTATAGCTATGTATTTAATTCGTGAATATATATACTCGAAATCGGTTTAACAATATATCAAGGCAAGAGCTGTAGGTCTTTTTGCAAGGAACCCCCCTAAGTCCTGGCGTCATCAAAGTGACAGACATTTGCGGATGTACGACCCTCGCGAAGTTTCGCGAGTCGAGTAAGAGACCGAGAGAGAATTCAAGGGAGAGTAAAGATGGTCGGATTGACGGGGTAGTGGAGACGGAGGAGAGAGCATGGTTATTGAATTAGGAACTCTTAGCTTTCTAGTCTTGGGAGCGCCTTAAGGGACGCGAGGGGAAGACGGCATGTTCTCAAAAAGCACCTACGAGCACAAATAAAAGAGAAGTGAGATGCTTGCAAGACGAACGCTGAAGGAGGTGGAGGTAAAGTTGAAGACGTTCGAGTTAGAGAGGGTGGAGATGTAATATCCCCATATACCCATGTATATACTATATAAGTATATGTATAAACCCGTACATACATCTTTCCACCGATCTCCGTTCTGGCTTACGCGTTTTTCTCTTATATCTTAACTATCCTTGCTTCGGTCTTTCGATATTTATTTCAACCCCTGAATTATTCGACTCGCACGTTTGCCTCAAATACTAAGACTAAAAATGAATCTGCGATCCCTGCGAGCCTCGGGACAGTTTATAAGTTTTCGCGAAAAATTGCATAAAACTGAAAGTATATAGCGTATACGCTGCCCAATTGCAGGATCTGAAAAAATCCACCCCTGATGCGAGCTTGTAGATTTATGAACGGCGGTATAGGCGGTACAAATGGGAGATTGCATTTTTCGTAGGATCCGCAAACGATAGCTGCGAAGGATGCGGGGGTGGTCGCCATGTTTCCCTCTTGTAGCTGTGGAAATGTCGATAAAACGCGCTAGCCAATGAGAATCCTCCCTGTGACGTCATGCCCGCGTAAAGGGCGAATCACGGCGCACAAGTGACGTCACGGACGCCCGCGTGGGCCACCCCCGCAAAAGCCGCAGGCCTTTCTCTTTCGAGGGGATGGTGGCGGTGCCGGCGAATGAACCGACGCTAGCGTCGCTTCGACGTCGACAGAGGCGGGGGCGAGGGCGAGGGCGACGTGCGGATGGAAGATCCTTTGGGATGGGCTAACCCCGAATATGGGCTTGTTAATTACGCGATACAATGGAAATTGCTAAATGCAAAATGGCGAAAGCCGCGATCATTGTTTCACAGGCAGGAGAAAAAGCTCTTCCTTCATTTACCTGCCTGATATTTTATCAATAGATGAATTCAATTCATCGAATAGACGCCTGTACCATTTTTAATAAGGAATTCATTCAGTCAATTTAATCCAAAGAATTTTCACGATCTCGATAGTAAAAACTACCCCTTATCAAACTGTCCTATTATGAAGAAATAGTTAAATATTTAAGACTGACGTAATTTTCTTTCAGATCGAGAATTCTTATCGTCTCAATCTTACAACGCTGTTTTTTTGGTCTTAATCCTTATTATCGTACGATCGTTCGAACGATATTGTTCGATTGTTTGACCGCGTGTAATCTTTGACCTGAAAATTAAGCGAGGTCAATTGAAATCATGATAACGAGCGAGGTATATGATTCGACGTTTAACTTGAATTGACGATCGTAGGACGTCTGACTTTGTTCACAATTCATCGGTTGATATACCTAATTTACATAATTCATTGAACATTATAGGTCTGGTTCCAAAACAGAAGAGCGAAATATCGCAAGCAAGAGAAACAGTTGCAAAAAGCTCTAGCGCCAATTCCTGCCTGCCAAGGTGCCATGATGCGTAATATTTATCCTGGCGCAGGGAGAGGCTATCAACCCTATCCTCATCCGCACAACGGTATAAATGGAATCAACCGTTATCCACAGGTAAATCTATCACCTCAATTAAACATCATTAACGGCCTCCTGAAAATAATCGTGAAAAATTTCGTCGATATTTCATATTTCGGAATTTAAGATCCGTCGCAGTCCTTATTCTTCAATTATTGAGTAGGATTACTGCAGTTTAGGTGAAGACAAACATTTATTCTACGTTTAATCAAAAATCGAAAATCTCAGAGATTTTTGTTTGTATTCCCACGTCTCTCTCTCTCTCTCTCTCTCTCGTCAATGATAATATTTTCGTCACGAATTTGTAATAATATAGGAAAATTGTTTTGACAGACAAATAGATACCAAAGTTGCTTCCATTTCGTGCTCGCAATTATGGCTAGTCCTGTCCTATGTGCGGGTATTTCGGGTCGATGAAACTAAATTGGATTTGAAGTGATTAGTTGGGCCGGACGAATTAGCAAAT
Source organism: Rhogogaster chlorosoma (assembly GCA_944452935.1). Classification (NCBI taxonomy): domain Eukaryota; kingdom Metazoa; phylum Arthropoda; class Insecta; order Hymenoptera; family Tenthredinidae; genus Rhogogaster; species Rhogogaster chlorosoma. The sequence continues at coordinate 31,276,436 of OX101797.1, forward strand.
GCCTACCGATTTAATTGAGCCAATAATTTCTCTCGTATCAAATGAATCCGTGCCCGGTTTCGTGCACAGTGTAGATATTATAATTACACCGTGTACCTACATACGTGTGAAAATAAATAAACTATACCGAAGTTTTAATATGCTATGAAAATCTGTTATCGTGAAAAAAAATTCCATCGAACGTTCGATTCGGGGCGAAAAATCGGAGAAAGCGTTTTCGATAAAAATGAAAGATCTTGTTAAAGATATCCGACATTATAAGGTCTAGCTTCAGATAGGCATAACTTTGGGGAAAAACTTCCGCGCAGAAAATCGCTGTGAAACTACGCGACGACGTGTCTGTATATAATATTCCGCGTATACTTGATTGTTCAAAAATGAGAGCTCTTAAAATCTACCGTTGTACAATAAACATGTCAACTTGTCCCATATATACTACTCTCCAGTTTCGCTATGGCAGCTCGTATACGCCAACCATACCAGGCTCGAAGCGATCGTAAAACGTTTTATACCACAAGATCCTTATACTCTCGCCCTGCTAAGAAATGCGCTTGAATATTGCTTTGCGCTTTAAATAATTCACATTTTTTGATGTATCTAAATTTCCCGAATTTTAGATGGGCACCACGTCGTATCCGAGCATGACGCAGCCCTTCTCTATGTCCCATTCGGCCAGCAACATGTCTGCAGTAACTGGAATGCGACAGGATGCTATGGGTGAGTTTTAAAAAATGACCAAAATCACATTCATTCTATGACTAATGCGCGAAGATGATAAACTCGCGGTCGAAAATCCATCGAGATTTTTCCCTGTGTATTTCTGGCGTTGTATATTACACTCGGGAACGTACAGACTTCCTGGAAGAGATCTTTGCGTCTTTGGTGTAACGGAGGTCTGACGAGCATGGGAGATCGTAAAACGAAGTATGCTGCTTTCATGCTCGTCGTGTTCGCTTGCAATTCCAACACAGCCTCTTTCATGTCTCATTTGCAGTCCTCGCGGAGGTATACTGCGTACAGTCGATGGATTGCGGGAGGGACATTACTCGGGAAAGATTCATTGTACAGAAATTTTACCTCCGAGATATGTCGTATCGCGCGTTTCTTTTCCATAATCGATAGACAAAGAAGGGATGCATAATTTCCGTGGTTATTCATGGGGAAATAATTCACTTGGGTAGCCATACGCGATGCGTGATAGGTCGTGGATTTCTACGTATACGTAGTATTAGATCATCGAACGATACTCTTCGTCAAAAAATCGAGAATCAAGACGCTTTTTGACAAAGAAAGAAATAAATTCGCCGAATTTGCGGTTGACCTCTTGTTAAAACTGGACAGCTTCCTGTATACCTGCGTAAGGTTGAAACTAGAGACCGCAAACCAGAAAGCCGTTCAAGAACCGCGAAAGTATACTGGGATATTTACTGCAGAACCAATATACGAGGCGAGGCTGTACTAAAGTTTTTTTACGACACCCTCAGAGTTTAATTGCTTCTTTCCTCGGAGCTATGAGTTGAGTGCAGGCTTTTATGGACTCGAAACAGCACATCGTTTTCTCTCCTATTTTTCGTTCAGCAAAGTCTATGCTGAGCTCGTCGCGGTTTAAGCAAAACCTTGACCTCCGCGGATCTATCGAAAATTAAAAACCGAAACATAGCGTGCGTGGTAGAGCGAACCACATAATATCGAATTAGTTGAGTGGAAAAGTTGTTTGACGGGTAGATATTTGCTGTTGCAGTAAATTTTTCTGGCTGTTTTTTATTTTTTATTTTTTTCTTCTCTCTCTCTCTCTCCCTCTCTCTCTTTCTTTTATATTATACGACGTATACCGGGATTCTTCGTCGTTCGATTTTGGGAAACGCATTAGGAAAAGAATCTATAGAATCACGCGACGTAGACCATTTTCCGGGAATGTTGGAGTTGACCCACTATTATCGAATGATTTGATAAAAACGGGACCGGAAATGGCGCGAGCCCGTGAACGTCGTCGAGACGCCCGTGTTCGCTCGAAGACGTTCCATTTCCGCTCGAGCACCGTCTTACATCATTTCCGCAGCGGGATGGAATATCGCTTTTAAATCGAATCAAGACTATTCGCGAATTGCCTACCAGTTCTATACCTTCCTTCGTCTTACGACGTTATAAACTTCTTATAACGATTTAACGGTTTAATGCGATCGTCGATTGTTTTATCGAACCTGATGCACTCACTTCTTATTCATCTTTTCATCCTTTTCATTCTTTTATTCATTTTATCACAACTCGCTTCATCGTCCCGTCATAAAAAAGTTGGAAAGAAAAAAGAAAAAAGAAAAAAAAAAAAACGAGGAAGAACTTTAATGACATTTCGCAAGAATTAAGTTACGAAACTAATTCATTTCGATTATAAGAAATTTTAGTTTGCTTCTAGAGTGAACCATACCAAGATCAAAAAATACCTAATTATAATGTCGAAGAATAATTGGCGAGGTTTTGATAACAATTTAACGTGTCAACTTTTCCTCCATATAATTGAGATTTATCTTTTTTTCTTTTTCTTTTTTTTTTTCTACTCTCGTTGTTACAGGTATGTCAGCGGAAGACGAATGGTACAACAAAAGTATTTCAGCACTCAGAATGAATACAGCTCATCATCCAAATCTCGCCGCACCAATGCTGCAATATCAAACATAATTCTAGATGTTGAAGGAACATTTCAAACTTGAATATTTCTTATCTTTTCTTATTTTCATAACGATTGAAAAGCATGATTATTTTTGACCGCCTATAACAACAGTCTCCCCGGGAAAAATCTCCGTTCAGCACGCTCTGTACATGGCGAGTACTGCGGCTAATTTACCATTACGCAGCAATGATCAACGACGTCGGAAATCTATTGTGAACCATCTTCATCTGTAATCATTTAATTTTGGTTTATTAATGCTATACAGTCTGTGTAAACGCGATGTGCAATATATTCGATCGGATATGCCACTTGTTGAGGACTCGATGAATCAAGGATCTGCGCGGTAAGGTCATAATAATGTATGATGATTGATTTTTGCTGTTTAATTATCGTTTTCTTATAATTACTAGTCGAAATCTAGTCGGTATATTGATTATTATTAATTCGAAATGTATTTATGTTCCTTTTTTTTTTCCATTATATTATCGAATGATCATTGTTTATTATATACAACTTAAGAGTATAGACGTAGACGCGTGTCTACATGTCCAAGAAAGTATACAAAATATTAAGATACGTAATGTTTCACGTAAATAATTAATTAACATTAAGTTTTAACGAACTGCAGCAGTCGTGCGTTTTACGTCCCGTACAAATAATACCCGAACAACTTGCCTGGAAGCTTTAAAGATTCTGTACAAAGACCAGAAAACGTCGTGCAGCTGCTCACAGGTATATATATATACCTATGCATAGAACTTCTAATCCCGAAAGATTTCTGGGCCGATCGACGATCCTTTCGATCTTTTATTTGATGAATAAGAGACGAATGATGTTTGGAAAATGTTTGGGGCAAGTTTTAGGGGTTCAAAGTGTACGGGATGATTAAGGTAATAAATTATAATATAATGAAATTTGAGAGACGTGAGAGGGAGAGCGAGTGATAGAGAAAGAGAGTGATAATAGAATGAATGACACGTTGTTTTATAAAAAAATTTGACATTTCGTTTTCGAAGATATCGAGAGATTCTTACGAGTTTTAGTTAGTTTCTTAACAACGATTCGCAATCACTTTCGTTTAAACTGTACATAAAGTATAGAATATAATAGTGTAATCACAGATTATAGTGTAATACGATTTTTCAATGTCCTTTTAAAAATGTAAGCATACCTAAAATACCTACCTATAATTAGGCGAGTGAAATTACTCTTGATTTCTGTGGCTTTCGTTACATGCGGCGAGACATAAATTTGGCCATTGCAATTGCGTTCGAAATTCTGAATTCTTCGAGTCTGTCCACTTAAAATAAAATCTGTCTATATCGGTGTCATTTTTCGATATCTGTCTAATCAATATAAATCGACTTTGGAATCGCGCGAAAATATGTTACGGTTTTAAAACAGCGACAATTTGCTATTATACCCTAGACGACGATTACGGTCACGAATCGTCAAAGAAAAAAAAAATACATATATATATATATATATATACATGCATATATATAAAATATTCATACGTAAATTCGCGCGTATTCTACCTCGCGAAATTCCACGCGAAATGTTCCTAAAAAAAATTTGTAACATATCAGAAGAAAAGGTTAAATAAAAAAAAAAAAATGTGAAAAAAAAAGAAGTAAAAGAAAAAAAAAAAGAAACAAAAAGAAAAAAGAAAAAAAAATTAATTGGGTGGATATACGCGTTTAAGACGAGCATAATTAACTTTAAGCAAAAGTTACGTAATGTACGTATGTGTTGTACATAGCCTAAATAAAAATTACGTTTAAAAGTAAGAAAATTATTGAATAATTGATTTAGTAATTTTTATTTATTTATATTCGACGATGTTTTTACGTATCTTTCGTTTAAAGAAAAAAAGAACAAAAAAAAAAAGAAAAACTATTTTTCAGATCAGTTTGTCGATCGATGTGAAGCGACGCTGCTGAAAGGTTACCATTTCTCAATCCATAAAAACGTTTGCGATAACGTTATCGATTCCTATACTTGACGAGTCGAAATTCAAACCAACTGAACAAATTCACTGAATTTACTCATGGTTATCAAATATTTGTACAAGTCGATGTATAGGTATACGAATCAAGTAGTTACCTATATATTTACATATGTATGCTTCAACGCAATTTTCTTTATCCGTATCACCGGTCCTGGAGGAATTCATTGCCATATTTTTACAGAATATTATTTACAGTACACCTATATATCCAACCTTATTCATCTATTTCTTTCTTCACATAAACACGAAGACATTACGGACGAAATAGCATATTCTAAAATATAATTTTCGAACCTTGAGCAGTGAGATAGAAATCATGAAATCGATAACACTGCACTTTCACTCAATCCCAAAAATTTGTCAACATTTTTATGCAATTCTGTAGTGCGCAGAGAAAAATCTGACCATCTGCGAAATTGAGCGACACGTCGAAGCTTTATTGAAAGCTACTGAAATTTGTGCATTTTCTTTTTTATACTCATTTTTTACGCAAATGCAGATCAACTATCGCTTCTTCTGTGCCTACATCGTCGATAGACCATATGAAGGATATTTGCATACAGCAAAAGAAACACAGATTCCGTTATATTAGTTCGGTTTGGCGAGCACACGATATTGCATGCAAATTGCGGCGGTTAATACTATACTGAACTCTGGAGTGTTGAAAATTGCTGCTGCAAACCGTTCCGAAAAGAGAAATTGGCAGGAAAAAGGCTGAGATGAAACCAGTATGAGAGCCGATTCGATTATATGAGCAACCATCAATTATTGTTGTTCATAAAATGATACTCATTTGATCCTTGGATTGGAGAAGGAAGAAAGGCTTGAAATATAAACCAGCATTTCATACGAAGACACATACAGACCCGAAATTAATCAATTTTTTAAATTATCCAATGATTATAACAGCATCCAGTATCTTGAGCGGAAAATAAAAGTGAATTTCGATGAGATAACGCGATTCCCCAAGAATAAGATCGCTGTATCGCTGTCGGGTCACGCCAAGGTATTCGAAATCAAAGATAGATTTTGATAGTTAAAGTAAAAATGACGTGATTTTCATACTGATGCTGATGTGTGCCTATCTACTGTCTATAAATTGCCAGATATGTTGAAGATTGGTACAGATCTGATGATGAGCCGGAAATGAAGTGAGTATGAAATGAATTCCACTGGGAAAAATATTCGAATTTATTCCACTGACAATCTTCGAGTTAAATTTTGAACTTTTGTAATATTTAATAAATAATTTGGTGTGTATGGCTGAAATTGGTTGTGGAGAAATTTTGAAACATATTGTAGAATAATGTCAAATAAGTAAAAATATATGATAGAGTTGTCAATTTTGAACAAATTTTAAAGACCGTGGGAATTTGAGAAATTTTATATCATATATATTCCAAATTTTATGGTAATCGATAAAACCGTTTTTCAACCTTGCGGGATATTTTTATCAATCATTCTTCAATCTGTATATCAGCGAAGATAAATCTACCTTACATGAATCATTTTTTCGTAAAATCGTAGCTAAAAACTGTACGTATCGCTGCGGTAGATTCAGCCTTTGCACGTAGGTAGTATAGGTGCATAAGGCATAATCCAGTCAGACCACAGACTCTTAGCATTTCGCTACTTACAATAAACCGTTGCTTAATCAAACTTTTCAATTGTAGAAAGTCTAGTCAGTCGCCGAAGTAAGAAACAAGTTTTATTCCATTACATAGAGTAAAGTTGACAAAGATGGATCTGCAGTTCCGAAAGTTGGACCACGCGATATCTTGAAAGTAATAGGTAGTAAATAAAAAATTGCTAAAATCGTATTCACGCTCGGTAGCACACGCGTACCTGAAGGCTGAAAGCAAAAAATTAGTCCAAAAGACAGGAAAAGCTAGAAAACTAAATATTTTGACTAAAGTTTCTGATCCATTTTCGGAAAAAGTTTACCATGTATTATTTCCTTACATAACATATGAACGAATGTATATATCTACTGGTGGTTTGTGTATAACTTATGTATGTTCTCACTTATAGAGTTATGAGTGTGAGTAAAACTGGTAAAAGATATGTACGCGATAAGCTATGTCGAAGGTATGTAGAATCGCGGAGCTTTTCACGACAGTTAAATTAACAACATGTTTACGATGTGCGGGAGGTATATGATTTATATTTCCTGTCATGTAGGAAAAGTGGAGATCCAAGTTTGCGTGTCACGGATGACCCCGGGTGCTCGGGATTTTGCTTGAATCCTATACTTATACCTATACCATCACCTGCCCCGTATCCCTAGGTGCACAAAGCGTGCACCTGCATTCTGCATGTTGTCAGAGAAGCTTCCGCTGGAATGAAAATAAACGTAGGTACCTATATAGCGGAGGAAAAGTTTTGCAAGGGCGTAAGTACTGAAAGGTTGGACAATTGAATTAAGTGGAAATCGATAAGTAATAAAGGCCGTATATAGGGGAAAATATCGCCGGATGAAAAAGAGAAAAATTAAATAGGGAGAGACGCGACGATGGGATATTACACGTAGTCAAGGAACGCGGTCATCCCTTAGGAGTGTTTCATTCTATAAATTAATTGTTCAATAATTGAAATTGATCCCTCTATCAATTTTCTTCTCGTCGATTGTGACCGTTATGCGACAACCCTACGATATATATTTATATATCAATTTCTCATACACTTCAGAGAAATCGGTACCCAGAAATTTCTTGCTGGACCATAATGTTGGAGAGAATTAACAGTTAGATTGTGACGAGCGGGATTCCCCGAGAAGTGATCGTGAAAGGCGTAAGGATCACGTCTTTATAAATTAAGGCATGTTATATGGAGGTTAGTTTGATTAGCCGAGGGGCTTTTCTACTTGTATGGCATGGCGCGTCGTTTCCCGTATAATGTAACATGCTACTTTGCGCAATTATGTATATAAGCAAGTATACCTCTATACAAACGTATTTTAATAATAACAAACGACTGGTGCAACTGTACGGAAATACACGTAGACGTAATACACTCGTGCGAGAGAATGCCTCATTTAATGTTCCGACCGACGTCATTGCCCCGAATAATGACTTCCGGTTTTTCACCTCGCCAATTCTGGTCGCGAAAAAGTTTTTTTTTACCGAGAATGGTGCGCGCCAAATGAGACCGGAATTTACACTTCTAAGTCAGTCGCGGGAATTAGCTACGCTGCCTATCGTGACTCGTGATTCAAAAACACGAAAATAAAACTCGCCTTGGGTGACTTTTTTGGATTGGTTTCAGTGAACTTTTCAGAATACTAATCTGCGAGGGAGAATCGGAATATAAAAGAATTAAGAGTGCGGAATTTCGTACGTAAGTGAGGAAGAAAGCAAATGAATAAATCGCGAATGAAAACTTGTGCATGCAGCTCGCACACGAACACACACACGTGGATCTGCAATTTGGATGAATTATAAAAAGGTTATTCGCTTCTTACTTCTCATAAATTCTAATTGCCCTCCAGACAGAACCGATCACGTATACAGTTAAGTGATTAATTGAAATTAGCAAGCGGATTTGTCGAGGCCGAAATGCAGAGAACCCCATATTCATTCCAAATCGAATTTCGGTAGCAACACCCCCAAGTAAAGATAGAAATACGCTGTAGCCGATGCTATTGATAGTCTCTGTCCCGTAATTAAAATTACGTCAAATGATGTGTATTATCAAACTCTGACGCAGATAGAACGTTCTGCAGTTATATTCGCGGACTGAAATCACCAATACATTTGTACGTAACATGCGATTCGCGATTACCAGATATTACACACCTAATTCGGTCATAAATTATATATCTACTCGCATTGATACAAAATCCGCACATTCGTTAATACATTCGGTGTTATTGATCTGCGCCTCTCGGACGAACGATTGCATATTATTTATCGCGTAATGTATATAAGTTTCCGATAATAATTCCGACCCAATTCGCATTGACCCCGCGAGTGCAAGCTGAGATTTTTGGTCAATCGCGAAGATAAAAAAACCTTTCGCATGCCAATTATATTCGTACCGTTTTTATGGTAATATTTCATCGGCGTATACACGGATTGGCAATGGATTGAGAAAAAAAAAAAAAATTGGACGAGCGGTAGAAATTAACGTTAATAACACGTTATCGATAACCAAGTCGCGACGGGTATGTACAACTGTCGATAAATATTATCTCCGGCTAGGAATACATACTTTCTGATATAATGCGTGGGTATAGCTGAAGTAAACAACTGCTACTGTATATATGCCTATATATAGACCATATAACTATATATATAATACAGGTAAAATTATCGAGAAAATGAGTGAAAGTCTATTTGTTCGGATATATTTTAGCGAATATCGTTGCATTGTCTGTTAATGAAAAAGAAAAACTTAAGAACGACGTAACCCTGTCTCGAAAAATTTCGCGAATTACGTAACACCTGGCGTTCTACCAGCCAGCGCAACGATCGGAACAGAAATCCTTTGTTTGGCCCTCGTGACGTTCGCACAACGATTGGTTTACCTTGGAGGCGCGTCTGTTTGACGCAAATTTCTCAGATTGTTTTTCCCTCTATCCAATACCCGAATATAATGCCAAAGCGAATATACATAGGTATACAATGTGAATTAGTATGTATTACAGTGAATTTAGAACCGCGAAGTGACCTTGTGATTTTCTCGTCGTCCTCGTCGCGGATATTATATGCGGTTATATAGACAAGGAAAATTTTCCACTGGCAGTATACTGGCAAAAGTTTCTACGCTCTCTAAAGTCAACTTTTGTATCTATAGAATTTTATAACCAGGTGGTATATGAATCTGTTTGGACTGAATAATCACCTTCACAAATGAAACGAGCGGTCAATGCTCTTTATAGCGATCAGAACCATACCACGCGATCTCATATCTTAAGACGCGATGCATACATTCTAATCTTATGCGGGGTTCGGAGGACCCCCGGGCGAGATATTTGATTTGAAAAAGAGAAAAGAGAGTATGAAAAAAAGAAGACGTACAGTAGATCAACGCTTCTATTAAAAATGGAGCAAATTGTGTATTGTATGACTCATCCGACTATCAAACACCACGCGACCTAACAACGAACCTATATACGATCATCACTGAGTCTGAGTAAGCGATTCTAAATTTGACTCTAGCACGTAGAAACAGCGTGGAATTGGTTGATTTGTTGCCGTTGTGTCACGGAATCTTTGGACCTGAGTTTAGCAATGGCCATTGGCCACCTGTGCAGAAAGTATTTTGTAACCCTGCTCCCATGAGTAGAATTTGCCGATCGTTAGGTGTATACACGTATACACGCACACACGTATATCTACCTATACACTAGTTTCGTATTTAAATAGATTTGATTTTTTTTCTTAGAAACTGCAGGACGTAGATGATAAATATAGACCAAGTATCAAGTTCAATATCAATGTCACGGTGAAGAAAATGCATCGATCTCGACTGCAAACAGCATGTGCAAATATATACACTTCAGCATATACACACGTATACCCGTACCTACTGGACAGACGAAATCATATGTGTTTCAACGTGACGTAGGCTATATTACTTAGATAAAGAAAATTTGAAAACTAGTATCACAGCAGCAGCGATAAATCGATTTTTAGTAAATTTCGGGATAATTTTTCTATGCTATGATTCCCATATTCGTACTGTATACGGCTTGAAACATTCTACAACGGATGTGAACTGCAGTAATACTATAATCGCTTCCTGTCGGGAAAAAAATGACACGCTATTGGTGAACCGAGCATAACTTTCACCGTTTCATTACGTATGGGGGTATATGAGTGGTTGTATATATCAAGGCAGATATTCGACACACGTATATATCGCGAATAATATATATCTATATATTATATTTACTCCGAGGAATGGCGTAACCTTGAAAAATTATTCGACTAGAGTTTGCGAGCGAGATAATATGGCGGGAATGACATCACGCCCGCTGTGACGCGGAAAAGACTTGTATATAAGACACGAGACGTAAGGATGGCGCCGTTTCGCGTATCTATCATATCACCTTTGCAACTTTTTAGAAACTAATTCATACCTAACCTTCCGATTTTCATTTCGCGATAGCTATTCGTCGCGTCGGACTGCAAATTGCTTCCAACGAACTGGAAAATCATGCGAGCGAATTTTCATTCCGGGAATCGCGTTTCGAATTGAATAAACGAAAAATTAGAGAAAAATCAAAATTCAAACAAAAAGATGAGAAATTTTGGATTCTTCTCAAATTCGTTGATCCCCCATCCTTCATTCGTTCAAAGCGAAACGTTTCACAGAAGGACAATTCGTTCGTGGAAATAGTTTTTTCGAGGCATCACGTCGATAGTATCAGAGCTATTTTCATATATGTATCACGATACTTGGGGGTGCGTGTGTGGATAAATATATACACATGGTTGTTTGCTACAGAATGCATCGAATGACGTTTCTGTTCCTTCCCCCGGCCTAGATTCTCACTCTACGCTTACGACCGCGACCGCGAGTTGGCTGCCATTAATAAGTCTCTTGTTTGAACGGAACTTTTTACTCCGCGTAATCTTATTTAGACAAACATTGCTACTGGCACTATCGCGCGACGTCACAATCAGGCGGTCTTATACATGAAATATGTTTACGTATATTTTACGCTCTTGTGAGTGTATTGCATATATTTCTCAAATTTTTCCTTTCACGCGGTAGTCAAACTCGAATTGGTGATCGAAGAAAACCGCGGCATATGGCCCGTTTTGTTAAGTGTCAAGAAATAATGGGCACATTGGTATACGGGGCAGCCGGAAGGAAACGAAAAATACTTCTAAATCGATTTTTAATCACATATTTTGTCGAAGTTGGTACATTTGCTATTAACTCAACAACCGCTTGCCTGTGATAAAACGAAATCCAATACATCGATGTAGATATATGTACGTAATTATATTCACTAACAAGAAACGGAAACAAGTTATAAAATGGCATCGGACTCGATGTAATTACGCTATTCTAGTACATCGCAGCGCGCGTTCATCCCCTCGATAATGCGATGAATAATTCTAGCAAAAGTTCATAAATTCAAATGAATATCAACGCAAGCAAGTTATTGCCGGTCAAAAGTTTAATCAGAATATTTCGTTAGAAAAATAACAAGTGATGAGACCTTTGCCAAAAAGAAGTGCCAACAACTTTCAGTCTTCTTTTTTTTTTTGTTTTTTTCCTTTCATCTTGTTTTCGCGAATCAACGGATTTGAGCTGGTATATAGTATATCGTTGTCAGTTTTAAAACGGGATCACCCGGTACTTTATTATACAGCTTATTGCACAATATGTATGTTAACGCCGCGATCTCGTCTAGACCGAAAGTGTAATTGGACTTTAGAGAGTTAAGTTTCAATGTACGGAATTTAAGAGATGAATAGTATGTAATAGTATTCCAAGGTTTGTTTTAAGGAAAACAGTCCAAACAAACACTAAATATTACAACTCCTTGTTAATTTTATTTACGTTGTCAGAATAATGCGAATTTATTCTGTTCACGTGCCTATAAGTTTAAAATACCGAGCTTCTTTCCGGACGTATTTTACATAAAGATCACCTTTATTCAAACATTCAAACACAATATAATATATAACAATAGTAATGATTTTCACGCGAGAAATCAGTTTCTACAAATAATCGAATGTAAAAATATCCAAGAATATAAAATAATATAAAATAAAATTTTCGACGTTCGAAGTAGTAGTCGCCAGTTTAGCGAAGAGCGAATCCTCTCTTTCAGGTTCTTTTGCGGTCTGCATATCTCCGTTCTATCTAAATATTCTAAAATATTCTGTTTTTGCTATAAATGAGAAACCTCCAGCATATACGACAATGGCATAATAGTCTGGCGTATCCCTTAGCGGCTACGACAATGTTACGGGCAACGCCGCTGCCAGCTGACTTGGTTTTCTGTACTCTGTAGTAGAATTCACTTCTCACTGGCAGAACTGCGCGGTGCGCGCGGCAAGCTACTAGCGAGTGAGCATTAAGCGCGTCAGTTTCGACAGAGCGATTCCTAAGTCACCGTATTCGCAATCAGTTTTTCGTAGTGAGTTTAATTTAATGTAATATCGATTAAACGATTACTTACGAGATAAATAAACGTGTGTTATACAAGTAAAGTGGTAAGCTGTGGTGAGTTGGTGGAATATTGGCAAAGATAGATTGATTGACAGACCGTGGCTACATAACACAGTGCACGTCGTCTCGTCGCTTATTGACGTATCTAGTATAAACGTGTAGTTATTAAGCATATCCGTGGATTGGATCAACACGTGGATTAATACGGTGAATAAATGACGATCATCATCTTCAAATCCAAAGAACTAGGCCGAAGGGGTGGAAGCCAGATACCTCAACAACGAAAGAGAACTCTGCGATAGGTGGTGAGAGGGTAAAAAATAATTGTCAAAACTTTCTAGAAGCGTTTATGTGTACGTATATATATTAGGCGTATAGGTGAAGAGTTTAAAAATAGTATTTGGTATCGTGATAAAATATACTCCGTAAGAATCGATACTTTTGCGAAAAATATTAAAGGTGCGATGAACCGTAGATGGCGAATGTTGGAATTCAGATTTTAATCAATCGACGCGAGATTTGGGTCGAATAACAGAATACTCTTTTCTAACGTTGTAAACAACGATTGTTTTGCGCCTGCGAACGAAAAGGCAACAGGCAAGCGAATGTATGTACGTTCTTGCGTGCGTGCGTGCATGGGAGTTCGTCTCTCTACGACGAAGCCAGCGCCAATCCCAGGGACGACAGTTCGACTAGCCACCAGAAGGCCTGTTCTGTGAGTGTATGAGCCGGTGCCGATGCCGGTGCTGCGTATTGCCTTGCGTGACGCAACTCATTCACGTTACACGTCTACGAGTCTACTACGCAATATAAGATATAGACTCGGAAGGCTTGGAACTATCAGAAGCTAGGTATGGTATAGAATTGATTAAAACTGTATTCCACTATCTGAAGGAATTCCATACCGTTTACGTAATTAGCGAGAAACGATGATGGGCTCTCGTGTCGCCAAAATAATCTGTTATAACCGATATATGAAGTAGGAGAGCATTTATGCGCCGTCTTTCTCTTATATATACCTTATTATTGAATCGGGAAGTTCGTTCCAAGTTCCAACAGTAAACTGATTTTCAATTATTACTGCTTTCGCGCTTCAATCTGGCCGCTATAAATATGCGTAGAAATAACACATGAATACATAATCGTATTACGTACAATAGACGTTGACTTGTCAGTTGTCACAGATGTCACGGTCACGAGATGAAATGTTAATTAATTTCACGGCGTAGTTGCTAGTTCTTTGCTTCTCTACAGTTCGATTATTCCGTAAAATTTAACCATGCCGTAAATATACATATAGAGCTATAGCTATACTTATATTTATATATATAGGTATATATTCGCCGTAATATTCGCCAAACCTTGGGGATAATTAATAAGTCTGTATATATCGACCTGAAAGTTTTATTTCTCTTTGTTTTTTCCTTTTCGCTCTTATCTCTTAATGTACGAAGCATTATTTGGATTTCATTTTATACGATGAAGTGATTTTAACGTGTTTTCAATTAACATTTTATTCGATTTAAAGAATGATATCAGATCGAGGAATCAGCTCGTTCTTTAAACGTCAATTTTTCGTAACTATACATCCGCGTCGCGTAAGAATGTACTTTAAACAGAATCAGTAGTAGCGGCCCGTAATATCAAGACTCGAATTTCCCTTATCGTTAGCCTACGAACAGTGGTGAAATAAGTATATAACAGCCATAATCGTGATCTGGACATTAAAATAACAAGGAATTTTTTTTCACATGTATAGAATATAAATCGATATTGTCTATAGAGACTTCTATTCGCTTACAATTCATTACGAGGTGCTAATCAAACGGTCAACGTTTCTTGGTGCAATAAAAAATAAAAAGCTGCCGTTCTAACGTGTAGCCGTCCAATTATGTATAGTTTTTTTTTTTGTTATTTTTTTATTCTGTTATACTGAGCAGAGTGACTTTAGAATATGAATAATTCCTTGCGACTCATATATATATAGTAATAAATGCGAATGAATAAAATTGCGTGATCTGTATGCTGAAATAACAACGTTTCCAAGTATTATTGTCTGCACCAAGAAAAAGAGTTGAAAATAAAAGTTAAATAGAAATAATATTAAGAAAAAGTCTTGAACATTTTTTGCGAAAAACAAGATGTAAAATTTTTGATAAATGATGAATAACAAATTTATTTATATACTATACTCGTTTCGCCTAATTGTAATGATGATTATCAGAAGTTAAGTCAACGTTTTTTCCGGTTTTTGTTGTTTGTGAATCTCATCATCAGCTGTCGTAAATAACAGTTATTCCCGAGTCTTTGAACAACGTTCTTTTCCTCTATCGTAAATACGAGCATTTAGATAGTTTATCGCAAATTTTTCCGGTGGCTATTTAAATAGAGCTTACTAATTTTTACCGAACGATTGCAGGTACTATATATATAAATATATGGTTCCTCTTTAATTTAATTCGATACATAGATAAAGTATGTCGTTAATTTATCAGGCAGGAATTAAACGTTTTAATTTGTTATTTCGAAATTACATTTTCGTTTATCACGTTTTTACAGAGCGAAGGACAACCTGAAACGTAACTTCAAGTACCTATATGCAACAAGTCCAAAGTTTCGTTGGAAATAATCAAACTAATATAAATCCATAAAACTTGACAAGCTTTTGAATAAACTAGAAGTGTGAATCATTGCAATTCTGTGAAAATCACTAATCGTGCGTATATCTACGTGTGTAAAAGTTCATAAAAGTACGACGATATTATTAAATTATAAAAATATATATATATATATATATTCAAATCCATATATATATATTATATAAATAAAATATTGTAATTTGTATCGGCTGAAGTAAAGCGTGACATTCAACGTTGAATATTTTTATTGGTAATTACTTAAATCTATATACACTAAATTGTGGCAAGTATACATTGTGCAATCTAAGCTGTAAATACGATTGAATTGTGGCAGCCCTAATTTTTAATTATCGTTGATATAATATATTATCATAATTATTGATAATATTTATATAGCATTGGTATCGGTGTTTTAATTGTTATGAATTATCGTAGTAACTGTGAGATATTCGCGGTGTATTTAAAGACGTGAAAATAAAGGATTCAGATCAATGAGAAGCGACCATGAGGGTGAAAAGATTCCTTCTCTTTATCTGCATTTTGACTACGGTCATGTGCGAGGTAGAAAACGACGAGATACAGAAACTGACGACGAGAGATGAAAGGCAACGTGAGAAAACTACGATTGCAGAAAAATACGAACCGGAGTTTGAAGAAAATGAAAAGAAAGTCGACTTATTTGATGCGAGGGGAGGAACGGGACGCGGAAATAAAGGTGGCTTGAAAAACGTCGCTACATCGTTTGACGGAATTTGCCAGTCAGCAGACGTAAGAAATTCGATCGAGAATTTGAACAAGATAGAAGACTGCGTCGTAATCGAAGGGTTCCTCCGGATCGTGGAAATCGATTCCGCGGACGATAATGCCTTCGAAAATATATCCTTTCCGAAACTTAGGGAAATCACCGGCTTCCTACTCCTCCATAAAGTGAACGGCTTGAAAAGTCTAACGAACCTCTTCCCGAACCTCGAAGTTATCAGGGGCCAAAATTTGCTCAACGACCACGCTCTGATGGTTTACGAAATGCCGAATCTACGAGAGGTAAGTAATTGAACACACGCAATCCGTCCAATGCACTATAGTTAGAAATCCGATTCGCATTATAGGGAGTGGTAGAAATTATACTCGGACTTTCTTGAAAGCTAATAATTTTGCACCACTTTATCAGCAGGTAATTAATCAATCTTTCCGATGATGCATTACAACTGGTTTTGACTGACATTTTTTTTCCTTAAGATTAAACCATATGTTAGGTGCTTCGCGGAAGCGTGACGACTGATTAGTTTCTCTAAAATATGCAAGACATGGCTTCTTCGTAGCTTTTTCAGCCGGTCTATAATGCACGGGGAGCAAGCGACGCGTCGCGACGCCGACGTGTCGAGTGTCCACGATGTGAGAGTAAGCCTCGTGCCGTACCACTGATGGTATTAACCACTCAAATATTGCATTAACTTGTACGCGTAGAGCGAAGTCAATGCTGCTAATTCTCGAAGTAGAAACATTTACTACTAAATGTCCAGATTTCATACTTCATTCGCACCAGATATGCGAGGTCGTTTAACCGTTTGTCTGGCTTGTTGTCAGATTTTCAGGCTTTGCACTTATTATGTCTTGAATTGCCGAATGCTCTGTCTTCACAGTCTGTTCAAATTCTGGTCACAGATGTTAGTCACCGTTACAGCTTTCCTTCTTTAAACAACAGCCTCGCTAAAAGTGGAGTAGCTAGCTACTCATAGGTACTCATATGTCGCGAAATTATAGTATATGTACACTCCGAACCTGCAGGAGTATATCAAAACACTTTACGTATGTGTAAAGCGAATATTTGCTCCTCGATCATGAGAAGCCGATATATGCTCGAAGCTTAAGCATCTCCTTCGTTTCATATGAATTTCAGCCATTGTACTAACTAAAATTTTCCCCGAAACGTGCAGATTTTTGGCATCGTCCTTATAGAAGATAGTCCTGGAAGCTTTGTATTATGGATCGCAACAAACCGGCGATCGATTTGTCAATTTCATTCCCTGTCTAAGATTTGCTGTTCATTCTTGTGTCAGACACTTTGCCAATTCGGTTAGATAATTATGACGATAATGCCAGGCACACTAGTTATTTGTTTCTCGTCATGGAACGCTTGATTAAGTTTATCTACTGTCTAATATGGACGTAGTGAATTAACGTAGGTGTTGTAGCTACTCTGGAATTAGTTAATCAATAATTATCTACCAATACGATGGTCGATGGCGTGTGCAAGGGCGTCGAGATAAACAAAAAAATACGGGTAAATTCGATTGCTGATAAAACCCTATTTTCCAACTGTAAAACGGGAATAAAATTTCAGTAGGAATCACACGTAACGAAAGAACTATTGTATACCTTTTGCACACCTGTTGCAAATTGCTTGTTTTAGTGAAATATCGAATAGTATAATAATATAATAATAATAATATAATAATATCGAAAAATCGTGAAATTTCGAAGATCGAAGACACGAGGTCGAACATTCGATTCGTATATCTATTATAATTTCAATTCTGATTCCCATGCGGAATCAAAGGACCTGAACTCCGGAGACAATAACGAGTATTAGGCTCACTTAACAGCAAGGTTAACCTGCTTGAACCACTTAACCCCTGTCTGCAGTCGGCGCCTGACCTCTTTCGCTTTTATTTGATTGATTAACAAATTCTTATCCTTCAGCTTGGCCTCAAGAAGCTAATAGAGATAACGACAGGAGGAGTGCGAATCGAGAAAAATCCCACCCTTTGCTACGTTAACACTGTCAATTGGAATCTGATCGTTCACACTGGTGATATCTCCATAAAATACAACAAAGACGAAGGCTCATGTCCCGGTACGTAAAATCATTATTATAACAATCGATGATCATCCGGCAGGATTTATCTCGAGAATATCGTCATCCTCTTCGTTTTGTTTTACCGTAAACGTACAGGTTGTTCGCAATGCGATCCGAGTCATTGTTGGACTTCGAAAGACTGCCAAGTGACAGACAAATCCCGGTGTAACTCTGAATGCTTAGGATCGTGCACCGGTCTTAAGGATACAGACTGTAATGCCTGTAAACACTTTCGTCACGATGGAAGATGCGTTGCTAAATGTCCGAAAAATCTGTAAGTCGAATTCACGAAATTATCCCATCTCTCCCACTTCTTGGTGAAACGGGAACTCGATCGGGAGTTTTTTTTTTAGAGATTAAATCACCCCTTGCTTTGCATCCAGATACGGATTTTTGTCGAGGCGATGTATCAGCCGAGAAGAATGCCTAGCTGTCAAACTCCCTGGTCCTCGAAACGCATACGGATCTTCAGACGTAATTATTTGGCGTCCCTTCAACGATTCTTGCATCAACCAATGTCCGGCTGGGTTCGAGGATTACGTCGATCCGGACAACGTAAGTTTACTCGCAACATTTTTCGAGCTTCAAATAGTGAAAATATCCGATATTTTTGTATCTCGGACGTGTAGGGTATGACGTGCAGGGAATGCTCTGGGCCTTGTAACCGAATCATTGGGAATACGAGGGACGCCGAGCTTTATGGGGAAATAGATTTTTACCAAGACGAGTTTCGTGATGAAAACACGAATCGGGAGTTTCCACCCGATCTTGTTGTAGAATCGTTGGTTCAGAATGCAGAAGAGGCCTCATATTCGGCAAACGGGAGTCCAAACGCTGATGCAAAAACCTCTCGGCAATCAACGTCAAACTCAAAGTCAGAAGATAAAAAACGTGGGCATAACAGTACGAAAAGTGTCGCCGTGTCGGCTGACGGCATTTGTCCGTCAACTGACATAAGAAATTCGGTTGCAAATTTTGCAAAGATTCAACACTGCGTTATAATCGAAGGATTCCTTCAGATCGTTTTAACCGATCGCACGAACGAGACTACCTTTGAGAATATCACCCTTCCTAACCTCAGGGAGATCACTGGATACCTACTACTCTTCAGAGTAAACGGCTTGAAAAGTCTTAGGAAGATCTTTCCGAACCTTGAAGTTATCAGGGGCCAGAGTCTGCTCACAGATTACGCTCTGATGGTCTTCGAGATGCCGCATCTTCAAGAGGTAAGTGATTCAACATGCAATATGCTTACGATACGATTTTGTCTTCTAGCCATCGAACTATGCTACAGGAATCCCTGATGTGCGTTGATTAGTTAAAATTCGAAGTTTTCTCGTATTTGAATTAGAGCCGCGAAAGATTTTTCCCATAATTAATATCAACGGTTCTTTTGCAATGCAGCAGCCTATGTACGCTGTCGAAAATAATGATTCTTCTTTTTTCCTGAAATAGCGCGTATACGTTACATGCTTTGCGATCGCGTGACGAATGATTATTCTCTGTAACGAATTCGAGATTGATTTTCCGTAGTTTTTTTAGACCCTCTGTAATGATTGATAATCAATTGACGTGTCTGTTCACAATGTAGAGAGTAGGCCGCATATATTGTACCATTCAAGGTATTGATCAACTACACATCACGGAGTATGTTGAAAATTTACTGACACGTTTAAATTATCGGCATTATTTATGTATCTGTATAATTTCAACGTTTGGTAGTGATAAAAATTCCGAAATTCATATCGCGAACTCACTAGGCCTCCCAGCAGTTTTCAGGTTTGTTAATTATAGATTAGCTAATGGTCAGCAGTGCGTGTAATGGCGCAGTGATTAATGAATGGCGACTCAAGTCCAAAGCCTATAACGAGAAACGTTCGGTAAGAATGATGTCCTACGCAAAGAACGACCTGTCCCAGAAAGATACCTTGGTATACGTGCGCTCGTTGTAAACGCGTTGCAGATAGCTTATCTTAGAGTTTTGTGATTAAAATCGTTTTACGGCATTCGCTCGACTTCTAGCGAAAGTCAAACGCGAATATCTGACGTTCGATGCGTAGGTCAGACCATTCCGAGTCCTTGAAGATTAAAGATCCGAGTTTCAACGCGTCATTCATATCTATGATAATTGTATTTCTCAAGAAGTCAAAGAACCCATAAATTTCTTCAACTACAACTTTGGTCACAACAACTTCAAGCCTAAATCCCTATTCTTATCCTTCAGCTCGGGCTCAAGAAATTGGTAGAAATAACGAGAGGAGGAGTTCGTATAGAGAAAAATCCCACCCTCTGTTATGTAGACACTGTTAACTGGACCCAAATCGTTGGCAGCGGTGCAGATATCTTCGTAAAGTACAACAAGCCGCAGAGATCATGTCCCGGTACGGAGCTATATCATACCGACGTATTATAACAATTAATGATCATCCCCCACTCGTATCGTCATATTCTTATTTCCTCCCTTTTACAAACATACAGGTTGTTCACAATGCAACTCCACTCAGCATTGTTGGACGTCGAAAGATTGCCAGGTGACAGCAAGGTACGATTGTCACTCTGAATGCTTAGGATGGTGCGAGGGTCTTAAGGATACGGACTGTTACGTCTGTAAACATTTTCGTCATAATGGGAGATGCGTCGCTGAATGTCCGAAACATCTGTGAGTCATTCGGGTCGATTTTTCCGATAAATTGGAAATCTATCGCTAGTTTTCTTGTCATTGAATCGCTACCTTATTTTCGCATACAGATACGGCTATCTGTCGAGACGATGCATCACCCATCAAGAATGTCTTACTATGAAAATCCCCAGCAGCACAAGCCTAGATTCAATATCCGCACCGATTTGGCGGCCCTTCAACGGTTCCTGCCTCACCCAGTGTCCGACTGGCTACGAGGATTACATCGACCCAGAAAACGTGAGTTTACTTTTCCCATTTTTTATCATCGCGATAATTCCTTTGAAGAGGTGGATTCGAACAGTTTTCAGTTTTTATTCTTTTGTTTTTTTACTGTCCAGGTTATTCACTGCAGAAAATGCACTGGGCCTTGTCGCCGAGTTCTCGGCGGGGAAACAATACGGAATATGGCAGATGCTCAACGCTACAGAGGGATGAACGTTATCCAAGGTGGCCTAGAGTTCCACATTGGTAATGCCAATCGCAACATAATGAAAGAGCTTATCGAATCATTCGGTGAAATCGAGGAGATCACAGGGTACCTCAAGGTGATGCATTCCTTCCCAATCACGTCGTTGGCATTCTTTAAAAATTTGAAAGTTATAAGAGGCGATCCACCGGACATAAACAACTCGAGCTTGACCATGCTGGACAATCCAAACCTGTCGAATTTGTTTGCTAAAGATCAGAAAATCGAAATTCAAAGGGGCAGACTGTTCTTCCACTACAACCCTAAGCTCTGCTTTTCAAAGATCGAAGAACTCGGCCACATGAGTGGCATACAAAACCTTTCCAAGGCCGAGGTTGACCCAGAATCTAACGGCGAAAAGGTCGCCTGTAACATCCGAGATATTAATATTGAAATGAGCGAAAGTGGACCGAACTTTTTCACCATCGCATGGAACAACTACGCGCCTTCCGATGGCCAACGTCTTTTAGGATACATCTTGAACTACATGGCGACCGAGAATGAAAACGTCACCGTTTTCGACTCCAATTTTTGCGGCAATAATACCTGGCAGTCGGTCGACGTCGATATACCAAGTACCAACTTCACTTCTACCACGGTCTCGAAGACCATCACAGGGCTGAAGCCTTACACGAGCTACGCGATATACGTGAAAACTTACGTATCGAGGAACGAGCAGACTCTGGCTAGTCCCGTTGGACAGTCGGAAATAAACTTCTTTCGTACTCAAAGCGACATTCCCTCACCGCCCACGAACTTGTCGTCGTTTCCCGAAAGCGATACGGAAATCAGGGTGACCTGGGGTCCGCCGGACGAGCCGAATGGACCCATAGACTATTACATCGTGTCTGGTTTCGTCAGAAAAGATGATCCGGACATTCTGCTGAGCAGGGATTACTGCAAGTACGGTCTAGTCGATGAAACTATGGACCAAACCGCGCATATTGACACGACTGAGAAAGTGGAGGCTGACGTGAACCCGGAGTCCTGTTGCGAGACGAATTTATTTTCCAGCAAACCAAAGCCTCCGCAAAAGTTCGAAATCATGTGCTACGAGAATATGTCCATCGGTTTGCTCGTTCCTGGCGAAAAGAGCTACTGTGGATTCTCGGGAATGAGTCATCTCCAGCCAGTGACGAGGCGCGGGATTAACGAGGTTTTCTCGGCGGTTGTTAGCGCCCGGGAAAATTCATACCTGGTTAAAAATCTCACGCATTATTCAGCCTATACTATTTCCGTCGGTGCTTGTAGCCCGAAGCTTCCAAACGGCACGGAACAATGCTCGGATATTCGATACACTACGACGCGGACTAGCAAGAGAGACGCGGCCGATGATATCCACAATCTTGAAGCTACCGTCTCGAACGATACTATAGTCACAATCTCTTGGGATCCGATCTACAATCCTAACGGATTAACCGTATCTTATACGATCGAATACACAATCCTGGACGTTAAGGATGCGAAAAATTCTGTCGAGTGTGTGACGGAGAGAAAGATACGAGAGAGGGGGAACAAATTTGATCTGGTCGGTCTTAGCCCTGGGAAATATAGCGTCAGGGTGCGTTCCACCTCGCTGGCAGGTGACGGTAGATTTTCGAAGTTCGTTAAGTTCGGATTTCAAGTACACGAGAGTAGTTCAACTTTGGTGGTGATCGGATTGTGCCTTGCTATCGTCGCTATAGCGGTGATATTCGTTTCTTGTTTGGTGTACAGACGACGTCAGAACAAAAAGAAGCAAATCAGATTAATAGCGAGCGTGAATCCCGACTATATTGAGACTAAGTATGTAATCGATGACTGGGAAGTACCCAGAGAAGACGTTCAGATACTCGAGGAACTGGGATTGGGCAATTTCGGTATGGTTTATCGGGGGATATTGAACGGCAGTAAAAATGTGGCGATAAAAACCATATCGGAAACCGCTAATCTGAGAGAGAAGAACGAGTTTCTTAACGAAGCTTCGGTCATGAAGAACTTCGCCACCTTTCACATAATCAAACTCCTCGGGGTCGTCTCGATCGGCGTACCCCCGTTCGTGATAATGGAACTGATGGAAAACGGCGACCTTAAAACTTACCTGAGAAAAATTCGGGACACACATTTGGTGCCGAATTTTTCACGCGTTTGTAGAATGGCCGCTGAGATTGCTGACGGCATGGCTTATCTCGAGTCGAAGAAATTCGTCCACAGAGATCTCGCGGCGAGAAATTGCATGGTGTCGAAAGACCTGGTATGCAAGATCGGGGACTTCGGAATGGCCAGGGATATTTACGAGACGGATTACTACAAGATTGGGAAAAAGGGATTGCTGCCAATCAGGTGGATGGCGCCGGAGAATTTATCGGACGGCGTGTTCACCTCGGACTCCGACGTATGGTCTTACGGCGTTGTTTTGTACGAGATATTGACGCTCGCGGAAATTCCGTACCAGGGATTCTCGAACGAGGAGGTATTGAACTACGTTTTGCGGAAGGGGACGGTTGACATACCGAAAAATTGCCCGGAAATAATATTCAAGATAATGGAACGCTGTTTCAAATGGCGACCCAACGATAGGCCGACTTTTCTCGAAATCGTATCCGAGCTCGAGCCGTTCCTTTCCCAAGATTTTTGCACGGCTTCGTTTTACCACTCGTCCGAAGGCGTTGAAATACGCAATTCCGGAATTAAAAAAGTCTACCATAACGCTGCACCGATCAGATTCTATTTTGGCAACGAAACTGCCAGGTGGGTCAAAGACTTCGAGGATAATGTCATGCTGCTTGATCAAACTAAGGCCGGTTCAAGCCGCGGAAGAATTTTCAAAAACGGATTTCAACAGTTTGGCAATCTTACCGCCATGGAGGACGTGTCGTTGGATCGCTGATGTGGATTCTATCGGCGTTTTTAAAGACTGCAACGTCGTGCAATCAGAAGGTTCACAATTCTTACATTTTGGTGCTGGCTCACTGACTGAGTATCAATTGTATTCCGTCTCATTCGACTTGCCGGAGAAGAAGAGAGAGACAAAGAGGTAGAAAGAAAAAAGGGAATGAGAGAGAGAGAGAGGGAGCGAAAGAGTGTGTGTATATGTCCTTTTGTGCCTCGACACAAAGTGCCTTATTTAATCAACGAATAATCAAATTTATTTTCGGGACCAACGAGTTGAAGTTGAAATTCTCTCGCGCGGGTATATAGGTATATGGATGTGTTGAGAATTCAATTTCACCTCAATCCGAAAGTTCTTTTGTACAACATTGATCTCTATATCTTGTATACAGATCGTTTTTGAACATATAGAGCTGAGGCATACAGAATATTGAATTACTTGCGTCAATGAATGTAGATTACATCTTGATAAATATCGTCGAATTCTATATTGGCCTTAATTTCCGATTGAATCAAATATGAAAGAAAGATCGTTGAATGAATGATTGTTCTTAAGAAATGATAAGTACCCGAGTATAACTTCTTATCAAAGTGACGTAACCAGTCCTCTTGAATCTTAACAATTTATTATCACCGTAATTTGGTCAGGCCTATCGCCGATTTCTTGCAGACGTTGGATAAAAATAAAATAAAAGAATAAAAATATCACACAGTGTTTGAATCTTAAGAAAATAATTAAACAAATAAAATACTTATTTATCCATGAACAAGCAAAGTCCTTAATCTCAAATATTAAACGCCAACGAACTCTACCTATTTCTGTGTAGAAAGTAAGAAACAAAAGGCTTCGACTCGAATATAAAATGTTTATCTAATTTTTGTTTTAATCTTTTTGTTTTCTTTTTTTGTTTTAATTTTGTTCTTGTTCTTGTTCTTGCTGCTCACGTACCTTAGATATATTAATAATCGTTTCTATTACTTTACACTCGCATGTACACCGAATTTAAAGCAGTGCTGGCATTACCTACGACATACGAATTTCGTGTATTTATTCATTTATGTATACGCACGTATGTCTAACTGTAACTATATACTTAGGCAAGTTCTATCGCCCTCGACTTGACGTATGGATATAATAAAATTTCTATCGTCACGTTGTAAGTGAGGATCTCGCACCGGGATATTCCTAATCAAAAATCCTGCCATACTGTCTTCCACAAGAGACTATGACCATTATACATAATTAATTTATATATCGTAATTTCTAAGTTAAATTATTATACTTTTGATATGTAGGTAATAATAACAATAATTTTTAACGAAAAATTCTCTATTTTGTTTTCTTTATATTTTCTTGTTCTTATTGAGGATTCGTCGAGGATTTTAGGACAAGGAAGTTTGAAATCAAATAACTAAAACTTATTATATTTCATGTTTATTATAAGACTTAAATTTATATACAACATATATATATATTAGATGGATCGAAACAATGATTAATTATTATCTTAAGCCACGTTACTGTTAGTATTGCCGCTGAGTATTACAACTAGTCACATAAGCCAAAAGTTTGTTATTCTCGCAGAAAGTTTTTCTTTTTTCAGTTTTTTAATAAAGAATAAATAGGAAATCCCAAAATCGTGTCAAAAAAAATCACGTATATCTCTGATCCCGTCAGCTACTTCCTCATACTATTATCTCCTCGCCGCTGCAGTACACTTGAACCCGTCTCATATATTATGTATAATGTAACGTCGTATATTTATATGCAACTGTACAACTTTCTACAACTGCAACTGCAACTGTTAACATCGAGAGCAAAACTAATCTAATCTCACAGCGACACCCTCTTCATAAGATCGCGCGCTATCAGTAAGATATTATAATATGTAGTCACGAGATGACCTGCCTTCGTGGCGCTTGTCGTTTACTCTTTTGTAATTCAATCTTAGTCATAACATTGATAATTATGACCCATCAGGTTCCAGCCATAACGTGTAACGAGGCCCTAAGCAAAGATCTACGTGGGAGGTCCATATTTTCGGCCTCCCAACTCGTCAGTACACAATATACTCTCTTTCACACATAGAGTACGGAGGGCGAGTACATAGAATTATTTCAAGGAATTAATTGAGATAAGGATTATACTGATTGGCATTCATATTCTCGAGTTCAACGAAACTGTAACTCTTCGAAGGGTTCGGATGACGATCAAGGTTTAATAAAGGATTGTAATTATTTGCGTTCTTCCTTTCGAGCTCTTCAAAAGTCGCGGGTCTCTGTGTAACGCCTTCACGATCGGAGCTTGAATCGGGAATCTTGTTAGCGGCTTCGGAGTAATTGACCTTTGAAGGCCACCAGGTAGAGTCTGGCTTTGGATGCGGCGATTTTCTTGCATTCAGTCTCGCCGTTTTCTCGTCAATTTCTTCCTGGACCGTCTTGGCTCGTCTCAATTCCAGATACGATTTTTTCAAATCGAGCTCGGAAATATTCGACTCCGTATTGTCGGGGTTAAACTCTGCTGTTGAAGCCAGCTTGTGTCTCGGATTAAAAGCCTGGAAACGCTCAAAACTTAATCGGCGCATTTCGGATAAAAATATAAAAATAAACTCAAATTCTTCGAGCATATATTCGGTACTTTGGGGTAATCGGACATGTGCGGTGCTAGCGCCGAGACCATACGCACTGAAAGAGTTCAAACACTTATACATAGTATTTTATTACTAATTTCCTCTATTGAATTCAATTTCAATCTGCTGACTGATTTTCTATTCGATGAACATCACGTGGACCAAAGTACCGCACTAGTTAAAGGTGTAATTCTTCGACCGCACTGTACATGCAAATAAACCTTTAACAACGATTGATTCTATATGTCAATGTGTTTATTGTTTAACTAGTGGATTACGTACCAAACATTGCGAGATATAAAGGGCCAGCAGACAGTACAGATACGTCCAGAGATCCATTATGGTGTTGAGTGAAAGGTTGCACTGACCATCAATGGTCGACTAAGAAACTAAACTGACCGGATGGGGGGGTGTCCGTTGTATTTATAAGGTAGAGTCAGGATTTAATCACTGTTTGACATCAAATAATCACGTGCTGGGAAATAGTGAGTAAACAGGAATGACGTCGTTGAATCTTTGCCCCGCCAAGGCAGACCATCGAAGTACATAATATAACTTTGTATAGCGGTTTAAAAATATTTGTTTCAGTTATCGTGAAAAAGGAAGATCCATTCATGCTTAGAATAATTAATCTGTAATTAGCCAAAGGCTTGCTTAGATCAGTTGGATTATCCGTCGACTGTTCGAATACATTTTACATTTGCCACGGACATACCTAACGCGGTGTCGGAACTACGGTATATCCAAGTCCCGTGATCTTTGTTTGCTAAACCAATTTGGTTCACACGAACTAATATATTTGACCTCTTTTATCTTATTTCGATTTTTACCCTCAACTGCAGCTTATTTGGTCTTAGGGTTTGCATTCTACCTTTTCATTCGATTCCAAAGACATTTTGGATCTATCGCGCAAAACCAGGGTTATAATATTCATATAATAAAGCACTGACACACATGAATCTAGGTACAAACTATTAATAATTAGACTGTGAAAGACACAGAAAATATTATCACTCTTTCAAGCTCGGGTTTGTGGCAATAATAAAATACTCAATCAAGTCGATACAAATATATGTATAATACTAGCAAAGAGTTCATGGATCCAGAATTCCTGAATTTAATATGTGTTTATTATAATGAGTACAAGCAGAAAATATGTTATTATCGAAAGAATTTATTCGAAGGAAACTGAAGACGGATGATCATTGCACTTCAATATCAGTTTGTTTTTCCTTTCGCTATAGAAAATTCGCAGTTAATGCCGGAGATAAATTAGTTAGTCGCAATAACGCCCGTGAATATTTGAGGTCAAAGTTGACACCCACATGAATAAAAATCTAGGCTGTGTGCGATAACATGTTACGTAGATTCTTGAACCCGGGATAAAGGCTATCGCCGAAATACGTATTACGTATCTTTTACTCGTGTAATTCTATCGCTCACAGCCTTGGTGCATGGATTATCTCCTATAATATCATTTCAGATATCTCGCGATGTATACGTCGAAGAAATATATGTTACCATTTCCGAATACCACTTATGAGAAATATTTTCGTCTTTATAAGTATATCCTGTTATTATCTTTGATTTCTTCATGATAAGTATTTTCGACAGGATGTTTTCTCGTTCTTGTAGTCCAAACAAATTAAGTTACCCATACCATGACCATGAGTCAGAATGCTTTCCAATATTGTTTTAGTAAATAAGGAACCTTTATCTAACGAATCCTCATTATTACACGCTCTTGTCACACCATTCAAAATTCAGGACATTTTATCGTAAAGCTATAAGACGCATCAGTCTTCAAATCTGAAAAAACATTCATCAGAATTCATTCATTTTGAATCAAAGTTCCTTTTCTCTTGCTATAACGAGAGCAGGGTAATCTCGGACAACGTTTGTAGGGCACGGATCGACAATGAGAATTTCTTATCACGTATAGTGCGTAGGTCGCGCAGCATATTAGTGTGATAGACAAATGGCGAGGATAGCATGCGAGGTTGTTTTTTTCAATAGAAAAGTATCCGGATTCGAGTTCCTCCTGTCATTCGCACATCACATAATTATTTCTGATACTTTAGTAATAATAGTATGTAATGATATAATACTCGATGCATAGCTTCTCGTAAAATAGACTTAGTCTTATATTCTTTACCAGGCAACCTTAGAATTTGGGTACAAATTGGAAAATATGAAAGTTAGCGGCATCACCCGACTTTTCTAATCTATGCTATGTCGACGACATCGAAGAAATTTCCATTCCATTACATCGGTTCAGAGTTTGAGAGGATGGAGCACTCCGGTCGTGATATCAAGGTACATATTCTTGAGGCTATAGTTTTGCTATTTCGAATAAAAATCCGCAAAATAATTTATCATACTGTACGAAGATACAAAGTCTATTGTTGACTCAATAAACGTTTTGATATTTTCAACAATAACGTATGGCTCTGTAAATAATATGTATCATGACATGAACAAGAACAACACTCGATCGTTGATATAACAATATTTTTTTTAGATTGATAGTTTACTGTGGAAATGTTTCGCTGGATAGAAAACAAGGTTACTCACGTCAATTAGAGTTTAACAAAACAAGTTTCACAATTCGGCATACTAATACTAGAGATGTGAATTCGTTGGCAACAAGCCCTACATGATATTGCCTAACATCATAGTATATTCTCGTAACTATTTGTAACTTTATTGCTAATTTGAAAATCAGAGATACGCTTCTAGCTAATCTATCTATGCGTTATCTATATCATAATGCTACTTCAGGAATCAAGGATCAAAAAATAATGTCAATCTGTTCGCAATGAAAAGCGAATGAGATCGACTTGTCTCGTGTGAATCAGCGCCGAAGATTTTGCGACGTAATAACTGCCTCAGTTATTGGAGAATATAATATTGCTCGGCCTTGAATATCGCGATATCAACGAGCGTGACGAACTAATAATGTGCCAAATGTTTTGCGCGTGCTATACTCAAGCGACACTTTTCAAATCCGTGAAACACTGTAAGAAGAAAACTTGGGAGATTCATTAACAGCTAGAAATGTACAGAAATTACAGAGTTATAAGACCCAGATTTTATTGAAAGGTACCTACGTTTGCTGCT
Organism: Rhogogaster chlorosoma; assembly: GCA_944452935.1. Taxonomy (NCBI): domain Eukaryota; kingdom Metazoa; phylum Arthropoda; class Insecta; order Hymenoptera; family Tenthredinidae; genus Rhogogaster; species Rhogogaster chlorosoma. The sequence continues at coordinate 31,306,511 of OX101797.1, forward strand.
ATTAGCGTAGATTTGAAAACTTATATTTCTCGATCTATTACAATTTTATATAGGATTCAGCAGGGTCACTACCTTCGTACTAGCAAATATATCTCGATATGTCATGAAAGGCGTATGGTAAAATAAATTTGGTTTCTGTCACGTTCATTTTTAAGTATATCATGCAACTTCGATCTGAAACATTTTTCTATGTCTAGCTTAGCTCTCGAATGAATCGCATTTGCCAGCTTGTAAAAATCACGCTGCAAACTTGTCGATATATTCGCATGTACCTGAGTAGTATAAAAATTATCGCAAGTCCTTATCATTATTGAAAAGGAAACGAAATGAAACGAAACCTCTCATCTTTCAGCCAAGGTATATTATTAAATGGGCTGAAGTGAATGAGGAAAGCGTGGAAATCACCGGCAATGCAAATCAGGTCGGTCAAGTTTCCTTGCGCTTATTGTAAGTGAGAACAAACTTAGTTTTTATTTCACTCTCAGTCCCCCTACTACTACTTCGTCGGCATTCATTCACTCGCGCAGACTTCCGCGCGGTTTCAATTACGAAATTCATTTATGATGTGGGCTCATACGTCTAGTGTGTCTAGTTACTAGTGTACAGTGCTTCGCCGCCAAATAGACGAAGAGATACAGTCGTTGCAGTGTAGTTAGCATTTCTCTGCACGTGTCCATCACTTGTGTTCATTGATGCAGATAAAATCAGCAATCTCTCTCAATGGGCATTCCAGATTGATGCGAAAAGGATATATTGAATATACGTACGCCATAGAAACGATTTCATCCACCAATGCGACGTTTACTTCTCTTCTGATAATTCGTTGTTTATCCTGCCACGAGAAAAGCAGTTTTTAATACGAAAGAGTGGAAAGCGTTATTTTGAAATGATTTATTTTCCGCTAGAATCAAAGAGGAATATTTAACGCGTAAATTATACCATAAAATAACCGTGCCATTCATGTATAAATGTACTTGATAGGCGGACGAACATGATCGTGAAATACTTACGTAAAACACACTTACCATACACCTGTATCAATACGCGCGTTTTACACTAGTTCTTGTTCATTTGGAGCTGGTCATTATACAGGGTAACACGTTAATCATGTAAAATAATTAAACGTGTACAAAAATTGACGCGTGCATATTTCACTTGTAAACTCTGTATATCGGAGAGGGTCTCTCGGGTAGTTTTGTACTTTTATCAGAGATCAACTTTAGTTCTCATTCCAACTCTTAGGGCTGATATGCTGCAGTCTGTGGATTAATTTTGGCGGTTATTAAAGTCGACGTGCTTACTTGCCGCGGAACCGGATTTAGGCAGCCTGGAATCGGACATATTATATTGAGACCGATGAATGAATAAGAACCGCACGTGGATATCGCGTGAAAGTGCATACGCGCTTATGAGATACTCTATATTCGATTTGTGTTTCTTAATCGTTTTTCTTCTTCCTTAGACAGTGAGAATAGGAGCTGCTAGTACAAACGGAGGAACGGAGATCTAAGTAGTCATTTGGCAGGTTGAAGAATAAAATTCTGTATGAAATTCTTAAAATAGTATAACATGTTCCGTGCATAAGTATACGTGTTACCGTATGACGATTTGAAATTTATTATTTTATCGTGGAAGAATCTTCTTTGAATCCGGTGGATGAATTAGAAATTTCGCATTGCAGTTGAGTGCAGTTTATGGCTATTCGATGCACTGGAAGATTTTCCGCATTACCGCGTGATTCATCAGCTATTAAAGAGTGAAGTTTTTACCCTGAGACTGTGAGAAAAATCGATCAAAGTTATAGGCATTCCGCAATCAGTTAGATAACCGCGCGAACAAGAATCAATAATACGTTAGATACCAATCTCTAAATTTGAATCAATGAACAGTACTGGCAATTAGTGAATAATCATTGGCTTGTAGGTATAAGTATGCCATTGACTATTTACTGATTCAAATTTAGAGACTGTAGTATACATTCCAATTATGTCTAACAGAAGATAAGATGCTGCGTGCCGATACAGTGATTGACAGCAGCGTTACTTTGACGGAATGAACAACTCATTAGAGTGACGTATACACATCCGTAGCCGAATAGTTATCTTTCGCAATACTTTGAGTTTTATGTATAAATATGTACATGTACGCGTCGCGTTTGGTTTCAGAAGAGTGTTTACCAGATTAGAAGCAATTATAAATATAATTGTTATAATATAACAGGTGTTGACAAATAATCTGATAAGAAAAAAGAAAAAACCAATCTTTGCATAAATCAAATCACGTATCGGTCGTAAAATTATTGACAATAGTGTTTTAGTCAGCTGATGAAAAGCAGCGGATTACATGGCGATTGCGTCTTTAAAAAACGGACAAAAATTCGTCCTCCGATTACCACAATACGGCCAGCTTTATTGTGATAAGAAAAGTCGTTAAATGAAAGCGTAAGATTGATAGTGAAATATACTCTGCGCAGCCGAGATGAGAGCATCATATAAGACTTTGGCACTTGCTGCCTTTATAGCCATCGCCACTTGTTCTCCAATGAAAAGGGACATCGCCAAAGTAACTGATGTCCAAGGTGAGTACCTACTCAGAAGATAAGTGCCAGAGGTAATGGGTCAGCCATAATGATTGAATTAAATTTTTTTTCTCACGATTTATAGAGTTCGAAGCATCACACGTCGGTCTGATCATTTCTCCGATACTATCTGCCAGTCAGATTCGAAGTATCGAGATTTACTGGTCTCACAGCTGTTTGGGGTCCGAAGATTCAATTGCGCTTTATACCGAGGAGCCTTCTGAAGATGCTTCACCGATTTATAGTTTCCGACCGACCGCTACCAGTGGCATTATACAGACTGGAATCACAGCCGATTTTGTGGCAACCTCGAGTTTATCATTCACACGACAATGTCTAGGTGAAATTTAATTTCGCTTTTTATTCGTTTATCGAATCTAATCGATGCGATTCTTGACATTTTTTGAATATGTTAACAACAGGATATCACGTCGCCTGGTTGCGGAATGGCATAATCATGAAAACCAACTGTCTTGAAACTCGGCCAAACTGGATGGCCGATAGAAAGGATGAATTGGGCCCCAAGAGATTCCGCGACATCTTTATACCTGGAACTCATAACTCAGGATCCTATGCTATCAACGAGGATCCAACTTCAGAGAATATAATTTCCAAATACGTCGTCTGTCAGGTAGGCGAGAAATCATTTCTAAAATCAAATGGACTCATATTAGCTACGTTATCGTTATTTCGCCCAAAATCAATCCAAGCGTCAGTGAATTATGAGGCGTCATAAAATGTTTGAACATTATTTTGAAACACCATGCAAATTTTTGACGGTCCTGAAACTGTTTGATCTCATAGTGGGATTCGTCGGACAATTAATACGTGATTTTTCTAGGACGAAGATACTTTGGCGCAACTGATTTACGGAGTCCGTTATCTCGACATCAGAGTTGGGCATTACAGCACCATGAATCCTGTATGGTGGGTTAATCACGGAATACTAAGGGTTACTGAGCTGCAAACAGTAATCGACGACGTAAAAACTTTCCTCGACAATACCGAAGAAATCGTGATTTTTGATATTCAAGAATTCCCCATAGGTGAGCCATTCCGTATACGATCTACTATCGATCTTCCGCGAGAGATAACATCGATGCGATAATACAAGGCGCAAAATCTTCCATTCAAAAACTTGAATTGCAGGTTTTGGGACTGACTTGACCATACATGCGCAGCTCGTCGCTTATCTTGAGGCAGAATTCGCCGATTATCTTTTGCCAAAGAGCTACGGATGGTCGGTGTCGCTCGAAACTATTTGGGCTTCCGGTAAACGGCTGATCATCGGCTACGATGAGAGCAGCGTTGTACCCTTGTACAATACAATTTGGTCCTGTGTGTCCCATCAATGGGGGAACGTGAGGGACGTCTCTTCTCTGTACACGTACTTGAAGGGCATCGAGACAAGTGCTATCAGGTGTGAGAATAAATTTCTAATAATCCACGGAGCTGTTTTCTCTTTTTAGTTGTATTCCGTAAAATTTTATTTTCGTTTCCTTTCAATATTTCGAAGCTCCACGGCGACGAATCCCAGATCAGCTATGGCGGAGCTGACCCCCAACACTTTAGATGTGCTTCTCGATCGACTTGGAGGACTCCGACAAATGGCCGAAGACGTTAACGTGAACGTGACGACGTGGTATAACACCGAATTTCAGAGCAGCGCGAACATCGTTGCTGTAGATTTTTTCAAGGGTACGGGAATCGTCGAGGCAGCGATCGAGTGGAACGACAAACGATTTTCTGACGCCGTATCTTCGGCTTACACTTGTTCGGCGAAGTAGCGTTTTGAAAAATTTATCAAACGAGCATTTATTTCTTTTCTTATACGTTTTTCTCCCCTATTTTTTCCTCTTTCTTATCATAGGCTCAGGCTGTAAGAGATTATTCTTACAAAGTCGCGCTATCTTTACTCTCAAGTGACTCTGCACGTATGATCGATTAAAATGAATACAGGTATGATTATGGACATAAATATCTACTCATAGACCTGCGATAAATTCCCACAGTTGGTTATACACGTGTCACACATACTTGAATGTTGTTAGCATGTCGGAGGTAGCCCTGAATTTCCCCTTTTATTCATCAAGTGACTATAGTTTTATTCTACATACGTAACGTGAGCTATGTTAAAAAATTGTACACATGCACAGGAAATAAATTCTCTCTGTAAAAAAACTTCGCGGAATTTCACATCCTATTGGTTTTTTCTTATACCGTATGGATTTAGTCACAAACGAATCAATTTTTTCGCGTATTTCAGCGGTTTTTCACATTTGTGAAGATCGCGCTAATTTTAATGCTGAATGCGAAACTCATTCTAGGAGATCAAATACTGATAATAACACTCAATAGGTTGAGAAATAAAATGATAGCGTTACGCCATCGGATGGTAATGATACGATGGCTATGAATAATAGCGGTGAACAACAATACAGAATCGTGAACAGATTTTTGGCAAATTTCAAACGTAACGTCATGAATTGCGTGGCCGCAACGAGTCCACTTGCGGATGGACAGCCAAGGTTTTTTTTCTCCTATTAATTGCAGATATTTATTTTTGACGATGACATTGCCATTTCCGGCGGAAACGAGAATAATATCAGTCTGTGTACCAAGGTGATCACGAAAAGCGAAATTATCTGGAAACAATCCTTGCCGGACGATTCTCCTGAAAAGGTACACGTTCACGTTAATAATTGTATCATTATCCAATTCATCGTCGATCGAAACGGAGTGTTGAATTTTATTCTGATACGAATAAATAGTTGGATAAAAGTATAATTAAATCTTACGTGAATAAGTGACAATAAGTTGGAGTAATCTAATCAATATTGAAACTGTCGAGGAAAATATTCATACAATTTAATTCATTCATACAATTTATTTGCCTTAACCTTAGTTATATCATTTTTGCTTTTGTTTTAATACACAATTCGAAAAGTTTTGTATATAATTTGTGAAATGGATCGGGAATTATTTGCATTATTATTTGTCGTGGCGATCTGTGGGGCGGATCCAATTTGGTCACAGAATTTGCAAAACGATTTCGATTCCGATAATACCTTATTTTGTCCGGAGAATAAGAAATGCCTGATAATTAATCAGTGTCCGGATATCTTGTCCTTAATGAATCGCAAAGCACTTCCAGTTCACAGGTACCTATAATTACTTAATTTTTTTCTCTCTAATATTATGTACATCTCATGCCAGTGCGGCAGAATGATATTCCGATATTATCTCATTGTCAACTCTCAGATTTCGCCATCTCGTATGTGGCTATGTAGGATCCCACCCAAAAATATGCTGCGATTTATTAACAAACCAACCAGCTCCGACCTCGACGGCGTTAGGATTCAAGGGAAGCTCCGTGCCTTACAATCAGAATTCAGACTGCGGGAAAAGTTTGATTCGAAGCAACTTGGAGACTCTGGGGACATTTCCGTTCGTCGCGAGAATTGGTTTCATAAGTAATAAGTGTTATTTTTAATTGTTATGTTTATACCTGATGCCATTTTCATCCACCATCGCGGTATACGTCCAGATTACACTATATGACAAATTTCTTGTTTTATTCAATTACAGACGTAGTCAATGGGCAGACCAAATATCCTTGCAGCGGTGTGATTGTGAATGAAAGGACTATTCTCACAACTGGTACTTGCGCCCTGGCTACTTCAAATAATTACAAATTGTAAGACACTAATTTCATTTTCCGATACTTTCAAAAATTATCAATGATGAAAGAAACTAAACATTTTTTTCAATGAAAAGTGATTGACGATTAAGATGTATTTCTGCCTGCAGACAAACTGTACTATTGGGTGAATTTGATGACGCCGATAACCCGGATTGTAATTCGCTGTTTTGTGGCCTACCAAGTCAGGAGTATAACATTTCGTACATCGTCAAGCATCCAGACTTCAAATCGGAATCCTTCGAGAATAACGTAGCTTTGATTCGCCTTCAAACATCAATTGATTTTACTGGTACGTGTTTCATTGCAATTCACCAGATAAAGATATAAAAAGAGCATTAACATGCCCGCCCAAATTTTATGCATGAAAATAATTCTATTTCAATGCTTATCCGTTTCTTTATTGATTATAGTCACTGTGCAGTCAATCTGTTTGCTGCAAAGCGAAAGCTACAATTTGGTCGGCAAGTCACCGACTTTAGTTGGCTGGGGTAAAATGTCCAACCAAAGAGGTATGTACGGTTTTAGTAAAAACCAATAGATAATAGATTTTAGATAGCAAATTTGTGTGGCTATTCAATATTTCACTACAATGAGCTGATTTATAATGTCTACAGAAAAACCATCCCAACAACAATGGTTGGAAACAAAAGTTTTACCAAATCAGGATTGCTCGATGTTTACTAATCGCGGTTTTGCTGTGGAACTATGCGCCGGAAGTGCCAAAGAACCATGTTCTGGTTTCAGCGGAAGTCCCTTGGTAATCAAATACGGGGACACTTACACTCTGGTAATTACCTACTGAAGTAGTTAATCTTTCGTTTGGCTCGAGACATCCGGTTGAAACTTAAGTATCTATTAGATTCAATTAGTGCGATTCTTGATTGCGTATACTATAAACGTGGACACAGACGTGTAACGTTCTGACAACATTTTTTAACTCTATCTCGCATGGTTGAAGTTATATGAATACCTGTATTATACTACATGCGAACGTTATCATTTCAGCTTGGCCTCCTGTCGTATGGATCGGATTGCGACATTAACTCAAATTCACCATCTGTATATGTGAACGTTGCAAAATACGCCGACTGGATTTTAACGAATTCTTAAACAACCATTGCGAATTTCTATCGCAAAACATTGGAGTGGTTCTCGGAGCCATCGGTTCGATTAAATCTATTTTGGAAATGAATTTCTTGTACAAAATTATAGACGAAATTGCATTTTGTTTATTTCCTTTCCCACATATGCGTAACATGTAATTTTACCAGTAATTTTTCGGTCCTTGACCTGATTCTTAATTTTTACATTGTTTTACATAGTTATTCCGACGACTTATACGTTTTGTTACATTGAATGACCTGTACGATTAATAATGTGAGGTTGAATGGGGACTTTTTAGTTTTTTAGTCGGAATCCCAGCCTGGTATTAGGAAAAGATTTCAACAGAGCTGGAGAGGATCCCAACCGAGAAGTTGTGCTAAAGGAGGTTGTTCGTCGCCGTTCGCCTTATTATATGTAACCTGCAGGACATTTTGCGCTCTTTCTACTTCTTGAATTCAAGGATCCCGTTCCAATCGCAACGCTTGGGCGTATATTGAACTAGTTCTTTGTACGAAAATTATTTATATAAGGTGCTATATTATAGTAGTAAGAATGTGGTTCGAATTATGATAGCTTGTAAGCAAATAAAGACTCGATCAATTACAATAAGTATTCATATTTATACTTAAAAAATCGATTACAATTACAAAGTATACATAACTTGGGCAAAAGGAATATTGTATCGATGCTGCAGTAATAAAATTCTAAATCTACCAATAATCACTTGCTACGTTATTTTTTATTTTCCCCTTCCTCAGACTCTTCACTTCAAAAACAATGTGGAACTAGTATTAATGCATTTTCAGCTACCCAGAAATTTATGACCACCTTCTCCGCTCAGATGTATTTTTAATACCAGCAGCAATTTGAGAATCAAAATTTTTCTAGCTATGAAAATTTAGGTACATAGATATAGGCATGAATACGTGTCTTCATACACGTCTCTATACGTTTATCCATTAATATTAGCGTTTTCGGAGTTAGAAGGATTTTAACGAGAAAAATTTCTGCTCCTGGTATCAGGAGAACATCTGACCCAAGGAGGTGTGTCAAAATAGGCTATGTGTATTGATTCATTCATGCATACGTCTCTCTATGCCTCTCTATACCTATACTTAATTATTACTAGCATTTTTCGGAGTTAGAAGGATTTTAACTCGCAAAATTTCTGCTCCTGGTATCAGGAGAACATCTGACCCAAGGAGGTGTGCCGAAATAGGCTATGTGTATTGATTCATTCATGCATACGTCTCTCTATGCCTCTCTATACCTATACTTAATTATTACTAGCATTTTTCGGAGTTAGAAGGATTTTAACTCTCAAAATTTCTGCTCCTGGTATCAGGAGAACATCTGACCCAAGGAGGTGTGCCAAAATAGGCTATGTGTATTGATTGATCTATACATACGTCTCTCTATGCCTCTCTATACCTACACTTAATTATTACTAGCATTTTTCGGAGTTAGAAGGATTTTAACTCGCAAAATTTCTGCTCCTGGTATCAGGAGAACATCTGACCCAAGGAGGTGTGCCGAAATAGGCTATGTGTATTGATTCATTCATGCATACGTCTCTCTATGCCTCTCTATACCTATACTTAATTATTACTAGCATTTTTCGGAGTTAGAAGGATTTTAACTCGCAAAATTTCTGCTCCTGGTATCAGGAGAACATCTGACCCAAGGAGGTGTGCCGAAATAGGCTATGTGTATTGATTCATTCATGCATACGTCTCTCTATGCCTCTCTATACCTATACTTAATGATTACTAGCATTTTTCGGAGTTAGAAGGATTTTAACTCGCAAAATTTCTGCTCCTGGTATCAGGAGAACATCTGACCCAAGGAGGTGTGCCGAAATAGGCTATGTGTATTGATTCATTCATGCATACGTCTCTCTATGCCTCTCTATACCTATACTTAATGATTACTAGCATTTTTCGGAGTTAGAAGGATTTTAACTCGCAAAATTTCTGCTCCTGGTATCAGGAGAACATCTGACCCAAGGAGGTGTGCCGAAATAGGCTATGTGTATTGATTCATTCATGCATACGTCTCTCTATGCCTCTCTATACCTATACTTAATGATTACTAGCATTTTTCGGAGTTAGAAGGATTTTAACTCGCAAAATTTCTGCTCCTGGCACAGGAGAACATCTGACTCGCGAAGATGTGATAAATTTTTTGGCAGAACAAAGTATGTGTCTTCATGCAAGTCGCTAACTAATTTATATATCTAGCAATCTTTACAGTTAGAATAATTCTACGGCGAAGAATGCTCGTGGACCAGAAGAGTATTCGACTCGAAGAAATGATGACAAATTTTCACGCTGCTGAAAACGAATTAATTCTAATTTCATACTGTTCCTGAAAGAAAGAGTCTGAGGGAGAGTAAAGTAAAGGGTAACGAAGCAATTGGTTATCGGTATGCCTGGGAATTTATTGTTGCAACATCAATACAGTATTACTTATTATCGGAGTTACAATTAGTAATAGCAGTATACAATTGGTAATTATTTCTTAAAAATAAATATATGGTATGGCAACTGATCGAGTCTTTTATTAGCTTTCTTTCGTACAAGTTGTTAACCCATAAACCAAAAGCGTATCACAATAATATATCATCTAATATAACTAATCACAGTGTCTATTTCGCTATAACTGCTTTGCGTTCAGAATATTCCAGTTCAGACGCTTGTCACAATAGTAATTCGTCACCGCTGTCCTCATACGTACTCTTTGACACCACAAAGGCCACTGCCCCCTCGACAGGTGCTATCCTAGGTCAGCGTCGATCCATGCCCAGTTATCGTTACCAACGGGGTGCCAAATAGTATCGCCATCTCGCGGTCAGATTGACGAACCACTTCCGCTGTATGCAACCCGCATCCCACCCTTGTGATATCCAATCTGAGATTGCATATAGTAAGGTGAACAAATGCTGCTATTGCAAGTGCCGCGTACTATTTAGCACCCCGTATGCAGATTTTGTAATTTTTAATTTATCAATGTATGCCGTTTACATGACTTCAACTTCCACGCGAGGGAAGTGCGAGGGGACAAAGGAATTTATTGATTCACAAAACTGGCAAAACTTAATTCTAACAGTCTCTCCAATTACACAGATTTCTATTGACCTCTGTATTTAAAAAAGAAATGTTGGATTTCTTTAAATAAAATTTTCGGAGTCAGCTACACAATAATTCGTTCATAAAGACTTTTTATCAGAGTGCTAGCCTTCCCAAAACCAGTTGCTGATTGGTAAGATACACCACTGAGATAATGAATCTGATAACTAGAGCATAGAAAGTCCTATAGGTATTTTAAAATAGAAAACACTATTCTATTGTTCAAGATTTATATTTTGTAATTTTTCTAGAATCGTGTTCAAGTACGTTTCGACAGTAGCTAAACATTCATTTATTTCTTTCTGATCCTGCCATTCCTGATCTTTCACCTTCTTCACGACGCCTTGTAACGACAATTTCGCGCTACCTAGCATGGCCTTCTTTTGTAGCGGGGAACCAACTTCGGCACACTTCAAATACGACTCTGCTAAATCTGCACATAATTCGAGCACATTTTTCGTTGCTTCAACTTCCTTGAACCATTTTGGATTGGAAACTGCGGTACGATGTGCTCTCTGCAAATATTGAGCTGCTTTCTGATGATCTATTTCTGTATTCCTAGTCGCTGTCAACTCCGCGTACATTTGCCAAATCGAAGGATTATTCGGCACAGCCGAAGTTAAATGGCCAAAAAGTTCAAGGGCTTTATGAAGCAAGTTGCTTGCAGGATTTCCATCTGAATCTTTCATATCATTGATGATCGCCTTGGTCAGAATTTTCAGTATTTGTACATCTGTATGTTGAGCCTTGAGCTCCAAAATGCGGTGGTAGCATCGGATGATCTGTAAAATGAGGATGATTGTGTTTAATTCAATTGGAAAGACTTGCGAATTAGTTACTTTGGATAGACAACGAATTTTTAAATTAGAATCCTGCATATCTTTACCTCAGAAAAATGTCCTAAGTCTATGCTAACAACCATAAGGTTGTCCCAGACTTCCCATTTGTCATAATTGCACTTGACTGCATCCTGGAGAGAACGCCAAGCCCGTGGTTTATCTCCAAGCTTGACGTATGCCTTTGCTAGGTTGTTCCAAGCCTCGAAATTCTACAAAACAAAGTCCTAATTATGTTATACGAGTTACATTGAATATTTAATACTTTCTGTTCTTTTCAACTGCATCTTTATTTACACTAACCGTTTGTTCTAGTGCACAGTAATGCCTATATGCAGTAGCAGCTAATTTCCAGTCTTCGATTTGCAATGCTGCAAAGCCCAGCCGGATCCATATGTTTTCTTGAATATTATTCAACTCTACAGATAGTTTCAAATGCGGTACTGCCTCTGTATACTGTAACAATGTTACATTGCTTTAAAAACTTTGTTGGTGACTCAATTTAAAACATTGATAGACGTCTAATCAAAATACTATTAGAAATCGATATGCTAAACTTGATCTTACGTTTTGTTTTGAGAAATAAAATAAGCCCCAATGTCTCTGAGCTCGACTGCTTCTTTCACCAGATAACTTCCATGCAGTTTCGTAACATTTAGTATCTTGAGTTGCATCACCCAAAAGACACCAGAGTTTTGGTGTTGGTTTTTTGTCTATTTCTTGTTGGATTATTTCAGCAGCCTGAAAGAAGATAATTAAATGATAAAAGCATAATTCAGAATGTGAAATAAATTTATGATAACTAGAGGGGCAATAATTATTTTGACTTTTATTAAATGCTGATTACTTTGAATAAACCATTAGAGCTTTCTATCATCATGATGAATAAAGATTTTTTGAAAAGCGATACACACCTTATGTCTTAACTCTAAGATCGTGTAGCAAACAATGACACTTTCCCATAGTCTAAGCTCCAAAAATAAGTCCAAGGCGCCTTTGACCATTCCTAGATTGATCATTAGATCTGCTAAGATTTGTTTAACTTCCCAAATCGGTTTCATGCCACTGGCAAAAAATATATCCATGCGATGGGAGACCAATGGCTTTGAAGAATTCAATTGCTCTATCAAATATTCTGTCTGTGACATCGACCGCTCAACAGTTCTTTTATGATTCGATTCCAGTACACATCGTTGACACAAAGAAGACATTCTCAACGGCCAGTTTCTCGAATTCTCTATAACATTCTAACATACAATTCATTCAAACAAATATTATCTTCAACAGCTTGCAATCATCAATAATAATCTATTAAACTTGAATTTCAATTCTTACATTTAAATAGGGTACAACCTCTTCATCGGCTAGCTTATCCTTCGGTTGTGATTTCTGAATCTGAAAGCTGCAATGTAAAACAGAATTAGAAGATTCTATTGATTAGTAAAATTTATCAAGACTGCCTTGATGAAAATGAAAACCAACAAGATATGGAATATTATTAAATAAATTGAAAAAATACAATATGATGGACTAATTTTGTCTCATTTTTATGATTCCATCGTGTCTTTGGTTCATATTCTATGATATTTGATATCCTATTGATTCTTGAAGCAGAATTAGTTTTACAACATTTCTTTTGACACTTTAATCGTTTATGAATCCAAAGATTGATATAATGTTAACCACAAATGTTCCAAAAAGATAAGAAAATGATTTATTCAGTGAACTAGATGAAATTTAAATATTTACCATACATACTATTTTGCTAAAACAACTGCCTCTTCCAAGGCTCCTAATTCGATGATTTCTTCATCCTCAGAATACTCAATACGCTCCAGTCTCAAGTCGTCATTGAGTTGCAGTGCTGCTGGTAAATCCTCGCATTTTCGGAATGGAAAATTGTCTTTGTCAATGGAAACTTTCAGTATTAACTGAGCCTTTTCATCTTGCTGATACTTGGTTCGTTTACCAAGCATACCGACCAGTCTCATATTTAATTTAGCCGCCCGCTGTGCAATTTCAACGTGTTTCTCCAAGCTTTGAATTCTTCTGTGATATAAATAAAACTGCACTACCTCGACGTGGAATAATGTCTTAAGATAATCATCCTCAAGAATATGGAATGCAGAAATTCTCTCCACTAAATCTTCAGTTTCTTTGTATAAAGTAGCCGAAGCTTCATCCAAAACAATTTGATGCAGTAAATTGGCTCTGAACAGCCACCAAGCAGTAGTTTCAAAACTACTTTGTAACTTTTCATTGGAGAACAATATTTTAGATAAATAAAGAAGCTCAGGCTTTTTTACATTTTCATTACACTGATCTTCTAGACACAGTGATTCTAGTGCTTCCTCTCGTTTGGCCAGCAGCCATTCAACGTCCAACATTTTTTCAGGACCAGTAAAATTACTTTGTACAAATAAAAGCAGAGACGCTATTCCGACGGATAATATTTCGAAGGCAGAATCAGGCTCATTTTCAACAGCGTTTGTCAAAGTATTGGCGAGATTATCTTCGTTTACAAATGACTTCAGGTAAGTCGAACAAAAATTGTTACTTAATATTTCTCCGTAATTTCCAACGCGGAATTCTTCTACACTCGATACTGCCTGAGGAACTGAACGAACAAAATATATTTCGTTAATACACGGAAGAGAAGAACAAATGTCCATAGTATGTATGTATAACCAAAAGTTAACCTTACCTCCATCATCCAAAAAATTCGTGAGAAGTTTTATCTCCGAAATTTTTACATCTTCTTTGTCAAGTCCCGCCATATTAACATCAGTCCTTAAAGAATCTGTCTATTTCTCGTGCTTTGTTGAGATTTTCGAGAATTGCAAAATAACATGCAACACTACAACACCACGCTGCTAAAGCAGGGTACAGACGATATAAAGTGTTGGTCACGGCGTATGTAACACTGTGATATGACATGCTTGGCGATCTTTGGGGCGGTTGATGCGGAGGAGTATTTCCTACGGACAAAAAACCCAGTGAAATGTCAGTTTGAGGATGTCTGGAGATTGTCTAGTTTATGGATACCGTGTGATAACAAAATGGCTGCCGGGAAACGTCAATACATTTTATATATATAAAAATATCAGTTTTCCAATTGATATACGCGAAAATATCTGCTACGATTACATACAATTTACCTCAGTTACTTTAATCATACATTAAACCTTGTCTAAAGCGCATATGTGAGTTAGATATGGCGGAATTCGTTCGGGGTGGACCAAGCGTGTCCAACAGTGCTAAGGTATACATACGAGCCGATTATTACACTATATACACATGTCATTATTGTTTGAATTTCGAAAACAATATATCCACACAACCGGATCAAACAATTGTAAATTTCACCTTAAACTAAAACACTCTCAGCCCAATTACGTTCTCACTAAACCGAGCTTGTTCAATGCTAAAAATTTCTTTTTCTTTCTCTCATTTATAAAGAATATTTCGAAGGCAATTACTAATCATTTTCTCCAATGCCTATTGGATTGGTTTGCATTGTTGTTAATATAAATAATTCGATCACTTATTTAATCGCTCTATTCGAATATTACGAAAATTGTCATTGAATTCTCTTTGTCATTTTACGACAGACGGAATTACATATTCAAAGTTCTATTACAGCCAGTAATTTAATCTTATTCCTGAAATTAATTGCCAATTAACTTGTTTAGGTGGAACACAATAGCAAGGGCGGATCACCTAGTACAGGAAGCGAGGACGGCGGTCCGATTGAGTCACTCAATGTTGAAAATGACTTTGATCCTTTCTTGGAAAACATTCCAGATGACCCTCAAGATACAGAAGAGCCCGACAGTGCTAATACCACACTGCTAACAGCTCCTCCGGAGAATCAGTAAGCCTATTATATTAATCGTAATTTGTTCTAATTTTAAAGTGTTAAATAAAGTGAAATACAGACTCTGGAAGTCAGAAAGACACAGGAAACAAATTATCACACTAGTTTTTATCACTACTGATAAAACAATTTTAAAACTCTAACGAATTTCATCAAAATTCTACGGAATTATTGAAAATTGTGATTGAAATACAATCTTCGGAATTATATTAAACACGTAATTTTCGATTCCAGGTGGTATCATGGTCGGCTGGACAGATTCACTGCGGAGGAGAGATTATGGGACGCTACAAAAATGGGAAGCTATTTAGTTAGGGAGAGCGATAGAAAACCTGGAAGCTACGTCTTGTCTTACTTGGGAAGAACTGGCATTAATCATTTCCGGATAACTGCTGTTTGTGGTGACTACTATATCGGTACGTTGCGCAATCCGTCGGTCATTTCTTCCCCACATCCTTTCATGTACCATTGCACGTTTGAATCTGTGATAAGAAATAGTCTGAAGTGAGAATATTCATACTTAAAAGGATTTCTCTACAAGTGTGAAAATTGTAATTCTCATCAATTTACATTCATTCATTTAATTACTTAATTCTGTTTCTGATATTTTTCAGGAGGTCGTCAGTTCAATAGTCTCTCAGATTTAGTCGCCTACTATACACATTGTTCGGATTTATTGAAAAGAGAACGTTTAATGCATCCAACACCGCCGCCTGAGCCTGTCAATGACAAGAAGAGAATAGTCGCGATACTCCCTTACACAAAAATGCCGGATACAGATGAACTGAGCTTTCAAAAGGGAGATATATTCTTCGTACACAACGACATGGGGGATGGCTGGCTATGGGTTACTGCTCACAGAACCGGTGAACAAGGACTGATTTTTAGAGACTTGGTCGAAGATTTAGATGACTCTATTGATCCTAATACCGTATTTTCATGGTTTCATCCGAACGTTACTAAAAGTGAAGCTGTTGATATGCTTGTCAAGGCAGGACCGGGCAGTTTTCTAGTTAGTAATTTCTTTCATATTCAGAATTTTCAATTATTCCATTACTGGATGAGACAAGCAGAAGAATTTCGAGTGCTAAAATTGTTATTTCTGTACCACTGATACCTACAAGCAATTGTCGATGCATACTGGGTCTATTGTCATACCAAAATATGTTTTACTTCACAGGTCAGACCCTCGGATAACAGTCCTGGAGATTATTCATTGTTTTTTCATATAAACAATCAAATTCAAAGGTTCAGAATCGAGAAAAAAGGAGTGAGATATTTAATGGGTGGAAGAACCTTTGAGTGTCTTGATGCTGTAATAAACAGGTAAACATTTTCCTTCTCTTTTCTCACCGAGATAATACTTTGTAACTTTCGCGCTTCTGTTAAGTAAATTTCATTGTACTAATTATCCAAAAAACATTTTTCAGATACCGAAAAGAACAGATTGTGGAAGGTCACACTTTGGTACAAGCCATGGTCACTGAACCAGACGGTAGTGTCAGAGTGAATAAAGAAGTTCAACACGCAGAAAAGATTTATGCTACACTAAGAGAATGTCGTGAACAATCTGGCGTTAAAAAGAATAAAGGAATCAAGATGCAAGGCTACTTGGAGAAGAAGTCAGAAAAGAATAAGAAATGGAAGGCCTTGTATTTCGTCCTACTTGTTGATGCATCAGACACACATCTCTATTTGTATGATAATCCAAAGAGAACAAAACCGAAAGGCCTAATAGATCTAAGCTGTGCCTATTTGTATCAGGTAATAATAATTCGCCAAGATTGAGTATCGGTTGAACTCAAACAGAAATCGTAAATAGTTCAGAAATTTTTATTCTCATTTCTAGGTTCATGAAAGTGTGTTTGATCGGCCACATTGCTTTCAATTAGTAGAAAGAGCTCTGCCCTGTTTGGCTACTATAACATACTTGGCAGCCCAAAATTCAGAGAATTCTCTCGATTGGATAAACGCGTTGAAACCATTGTGCGTTTCACAATTAACAAGAGCGCCTAAGGTGGCTCGTTTGAGAGAATTACGTTCGTTGCATTTACACATTTTAGATGCTCACAGGCTACCTTACAAACTGGTACCAAATCCGTTTATAATAGTTGCGCTAAATAACGTCAAAGTAGCACGAACAAAGGTCAAAACCGGAGCAAGTCCGTCGTGGGACGAAGAGTTTATACTGGAGTGAGTTTTATAATCTATTGCATGCCTGTTTTATACATGCATATGAAAAGAAAGAGAAACAAATTTCAAGCCTAAATTTCACAGGGATGTTCCACCCGATGTTGTATCTTTCACATTGACTTTATACAACAAGGGGAAGAGAAGCAAAGATACCGAAGTTGCAGAGTTGACAGTAGATTTAGGCAATTTGGCTAATGGAGAAGAGATGGAAGAATGGTACACCCTATCAGGCGTTACCCCAATTGGTGAATGGGGCGCATTACGCTTACGCTTGAGGTAGCTTTGGAAAAGACGAGAAATCAACTTAAGCACGTATGAAACATTGGCTGACAAAATAAATCCACTTTCCAGATACCGACATGACTTGGCTATGCCACCTGAGGAGTACAGTCCCCTACAACAGTTGCTACTGGACCCAGAGTTACACGTTGTAACAGCTTTGGCTGATGTTTGTCATTTGGACAGAGTACCTCTGGCTAATAGCCTTCTCAGAATATTCAGGTACAGTAAACAAACTTTGTAATTTACATTGTAAGATCGAGGATATAATCAATTTTCCGATCTTGTTTTTGCAATTTCTATTTCCTTGAACATAACAAAAATCTGTTGTTTTTCCAGACATGAACGGAAGGAGGCTGATCTGCTTCGATCTTTGAATCAAGCAGAAGTGAGTTTTATGTTTGTATTATCATGATTGAGAAAACATCATATAATTCTGCTAATTCGAAAAAGTTTGACATAGGACAGAAAGACGAATAAGTAATGTATGATGTACCCGTTTTCACAGGTGGACAAAGAAGACGAAACCCCAACATTATTCAGAGCAGCCAGCCTAACTACAACTCTGATGGATCTGTACATGAAATCAGTCTGCACATCATTTTTGAAAGCTGCTTTACGAGATACTATTGTTAAATTGATTGAGAGTAAACAGAGCTGTGAGCTGAATCCCACCAAAATGGATTCACCTGAAGATGCGTGTAGCAATGCAGAGTTTTTGTTACAAGTGAGAACTATTTATTAATCATTAATTATTGGTCAAATCTGCATAGTATTTAAATCCCAATCAATAACCAACTCTTATTCAACCCTTGTACAAAATTTGGATAGAAATTAATTGTCCTTTTTTTATTCCTAAAATCACTGAAACAAACATGCTTCGATCAGATTTTAGATGAAGTTACACTGAGTATTTTCACGAGCCCCGATCACTGCCCAAAGACATTAAGATACATATGCGGATGTTTACAACGAGCCGTTGTGGCAAAATGGCCTCACGAACGACTAGTAAGAACAAGAGTTGTCAGTGGTTTCATATTCCTACGTCTCCTCTGCCCAGCTATATTAAATCCTAGATCATTCAACTTGATAGCAGAACCACCACCGCCTGCGGCTGCCAGGTAAGAGCAAACCTAAGCCTCTTTTAATAAATTTACTAATTTCTAAACTATGTTTTCAAATTCTCACCTAGATCCTTGGTAATGGTTGCAAAATGTCTTCAAAACTTGGCTAATCTTGTTGAATTT
Source organism: Rhogogaster chlorosoma (assembly GCA_944452935.1). Lineage (NCBI taxonomy): Eukaryota > Metazoa > Arthropoda > Insecta > Hymenoptera > Tenthredinidae > Rhogogaster > Rhogogaster chlorosoma. Next base: position 31,325,456 of record OX101797.1, read on the forward strand.
GGTGGGAAGGAGCCTTACATGGAAGTAGTGAATCCTTTCATCCTGAAAAATAAAGAAAGAATGGTCGTTTTCCTCGATCAATTATCGGTAAGATTGAATGCAACTCGAAAAGTGGTTTGTTTACCTATTTTTTAAACCATGAAAGATGTCGTTGACAATTTTTTTCTGTATGTACATTCTTAGAACGTAATTGAGAAGCCAGATTCTGAAGGAGCTGACCTGAGAGGAAAAAGTACATGTGCATCTGATACTGCGAGGGATCTTGCTACGTTGCATCATATTTGCGTTTCACATCTGAAGGAGCTACAAGTTCGAGCTAAAACACAGGTGACTCAGGTTTCTGCGATTTTTAAAAAGAAATTTAGATGTTTCAAAGCTGAATACAATATTATTGTACTAATTGTTTTTTTTGTTCCTTATTGTTTCAGCCAACGATAAAACAGCTGGTAACTGTAACAGATATGCTGAGCAAACATAAGCAAAAGTATATGGAAATGATACGGTAGTGTTAAAATCCTCGATGCCAAACACAACAAATTAAATAATTAACAATTTATGACGATAAGTAATCTACGATAGTATTTAATAATTAGAAAATAAGTAATTAAAAGTAACAGACTGACGTGCCATATATTATTATACACAAGCCTACATTTAATATTTCATATATTTAGAATATAGTTTATACATATAGTGATAAGAATGCGATAACAGTAAAAAAAAAAAAATCATGTAGGCATACAACAATTTTATATCCAATTAGGTGCTCCAAAATAAAAGCATATGAAATAAAGAAATTCGGACAGTATTTTTCTTTCATTCCATGCTACCCAATATCGCATTTAAGAAGCTTTAATTTTACTTTAAATGCTTGCTGTAGAGAGACTTCCATATATTCTGTAAAATTTTCATCAAAAAATATCTGCTGTTGCAGCTAATTTTGCAATCATATGAAAAGTTGAACTTGCACATAAAATGTGTAATTTACTCCAAGTTTTTAATTGTTTGTAACTATAGTGCTTCCATTCAAGTCAGAAGATTGATGTAAACTGATATTAAGAAGAGTAGGGAAATTTCCAAATCAATTAAAATTAGTTGCAAGGATATTTCTGTTAATTTTTGTACCCTATATGCTTACATCATTTGAATAGAAAATCAACGTAGATACGTATACAACAATTCCGTGCACATTCAATTTTGCAAACAATGATTATTGATTATGAGTATGAATAGTGACTTACAAGAATAGAAATAGCACCAATTAAAATCGTTAAAGACATTATATTGTTGCCAAAACACCGATCTAAAAATGAAGCTCAAACAAGGGAAATATTCATAATTAAAAACGATAATTATTCCAGTTTAAAAAGGAAAGATATAAAGTTACTTGCATTCAACTTTCGAAGAATTTATACCAGCAGTGAAAAATGAAAATAGGTATACATGTTTTTTTATGTTAGTAACTTACAGTCAAGTTAGTTGAACTTCTATTGTAGACCTTCAAGAATAGAATATACAGGCAGTATATTAAATATACATAATCATGATAGAGGATAATATATCAATAAAAAAATTTATTTTTTTGTCGATACAATACAAATCCTAAACATTTCTCTTTTTGTCGTTAAAATTCCAGAGAAATTTTAGACATCAATTTCTGTCTCAGGAATATTCAGTGCATATTCTACAGAATTCTTGTTTGTTTCGATTACAAATTGAAAAGTTACAGTACAACTAGTCGCAATTCAAACTCATTTATATTTAGTAGTTCAAACTGCTTCTGACAAAATTCTAATGGCAATATAGAATTATACTTTTTAAAATTATTAAGCATACATTAAATAGTAAATTTTAAGAAAACTAAGGAGAGGACTAATCGGCCTTTCTATATTTTTCAAATATATTACCAAAATTCTACGGCAATATCGAAAAGTATTTTGAAATTGCATAAACAATTTCAATATAGTATTGCAACAATTTTTTTTTGTATTCTTTTTTTTTCAATCCAATTCCTGGATTGCAAGAACTAATTAAATTGTTTCTTTTTTTTTATTGATTGAAATTGAGCACCTCTTACGCGTTTGACCAAAGTGGCAGTAAATATCTTATTCAAGTATAGAAGTAATTTTACAATCAGACATTGGTTTTTCAATTTTGATTACGTTTTCGTAAGCAACGAATAATCACACAATGTTGTGCTTGGATGAACCAAATTGCACAAATACCGAAATAGTACGTTGGTAAAAAAAAAAATCTACAACGTCATAAATTACAATAGAAATAAAGAAAAAGAAAAAATTATAATATTCCGTACCATGTAGGTAGAGTTGTAACTATTTTTCAATCTATGTATACATCACTATTTAATATTCACTTTCATAAAAATTAATTAAAAAATTTCTACCATATTATATGAGTAGTATCCATAAAGGAATTATACTAATAATTGATTTAAACATTACTACAGTGCGTAAAATATTACTGTTTTAAAATTGTGTGAAATTTTATGCGTATGAATATAACTTGAAATTGTACGATTACATTATATATAACAAGTTTCGAAGGTAAATTTTCCTTACTTAGCTTACAAACGGCTTGAAAGCCGAAATAAAGTTCGAAGTATTGATAGCTAATCCACTAAAATTTCAATACAATATTTTTAGTGTAAGATAAAATTTAATATTACGAGTAAAAATGTATTATGTAATATTGTACAATCATGCATTAATTGTTTTTGTTAAAAAATTTGTTATAACTGCAGCTTCACTTTGCGTGTTCAAAGTCAGCTGCAAACATGTGCGGCACAGATAACCCAAAGTGGTTTCTTCTTTTTTCTTTTCATTTTTTTTTTTTTAACATTCTACTCGCGTTTGTATATTATATAAATGTAACAGAAATTAGTTTATCAACTTATAGTAGGCAGCAACGATGCCTTCGACGTCCAGAACTTCTTGCTCTCATACGCTTTCGTTTCTCCTTACCCCTTTGTTCTTTGTCTCTTCGGATTTCTCTTACCTAAAAATCAATCATCATTCATTACCAAACGATAAACTTTTACCGAATGTTTTTCATCCTCCAAATTTAATAATTCTAGCTTACTAGGGTATAGAAAGCGTCATCTACTCCCATCCTGGTTTTGGCAGAAGTTTCAACAAACGGTACTCCATATTGACGAGCAACTTCTCTCGCCTGCGTCATATTTACAGCCCATGATTGAAGGTCACATTTGTTACCAACTAACACCATTGGCACCTCTTCGGCATCTTTGACACGTTTTATTTGTTCTCTATACGTCGAAATGTCCTGCATTCGATGAAAAAAATGATAAGAGAACAAAGATTTAGATTAGCATGATTATTTTTTTCATCTAAAAAAAAGGGTGGAAAGAATTTTGTTTTATCAATAAACTTGATTACACAGTATGCGATCTGAGTCACATAACAGATAAAATTGATTAATCAAAAGAGGCAAAGTGTTGAGATTTCATAATCTCATTTCAAATATCTACATTTCGCATATGGACTATATTTGCTGAGATTTGTATAATAATCAACGATCATTGAAGAGAGTTCCTAGTTCTTTAAACAATTTATAATCACATTGAATATTTACTTCAAAACTTTTGGCCGAGTTTACGGCAAAGACTAGCAGAAATCCTTCGCCAGTTCGCATATATTGGTCCCGCATAGCGCTGTACTCTTCTTGACCAGCTGTATCTAAAATATCCAACAAACAAGTTTCTCCATCTATAACAACCTGTGAAGAATAAATTCACTAATTAGAGAAAGCAATGAAAAAGCTTTGTTATTTCGTTTCAATTATTTTAAATCAATTCGTTCGAACTTTGGAATATAAGTTCGGTTGATTATCCTGCACCTAATGATATCACAAGGCTATTTTATTATCATTACCTGTTTTCTGTAAGAGTCTTCTATCGTTGGATCATATTCATCTACAAAATGGTTTTGAATTAATTGTATAGTGAGCGCTGATTTTCCAACACCTCCAGCGCCCACGACGACCAACTTGTATTCCGTCATATCGTTTCTTTTTTTAAATTTCAATTTGAACCGAAGTTCTGGACCTTAACGATCCTCTTTTGTATTGTGTTTGAAACAGAATCCCTGCGTGAAAAAAAAAAAACAATAAGATATAAGACAAATAATTTGAGATAAATATTAGATTATTACCGGTAGAGAATAACTCATATCATAGATTAATTGTTTGAAAGATAAAAATTATTACACTTTGCAACTACACAACACTTGAGATGTTTAGATAAATTGTAAATTGATAGGAAGAAAACCTTTTCTATTTACTTGGCAAGAAACTACGAAATTTCTAGTTATTTTACCTTTGTGATTAAACAATGATAGTTTTGAAGAAAGAATACAGACAGTTGTTGAAAAATATTCAAAGGAGGAAATTAAAAGATTAACTTTTTTTTCTCGAGAGATTTTCTGATCTTACGCACAAACGTATTAAAGGTTATTCGCCCAAGCTATTGTATAATATGGTATAGAATTACTACTTTTATTACGATAAATGATACTTCAGTTATTACGCATATCTCGCGATTGATTACATCAGATCTATATTTTCCAATCTATGAACGATCTCTCTCGAATGAGAAATAGGAGATGATTTGTGAAGATGAGAAGAAATAAAGATAAGAAAAAGACAAATATAAAAAAAAAAAAAACACAAAATAGCGTAGTGTTAAATTGAAAATGAAATAAGCGGTATACTCACTAAAGCTAACAGGGCATCTCACGATACAGTTGATATCGGAATTCTTACGTTTCTACAATTGTTTAGTCACTTGGTATCTAAAAAATTTAGATTAATTTAATAGATTTAATTGTTTTGATGAGTGTCGCCTGCCACAGCCCACTTTGCCACCGCCATTAGTGAGTGAGCACGAAGAACTTACAAACTTCAAATCACTATCGGTAAAATAGATAACGAGGATGATGTGTTACTATCTCTTTGTCAATAAAGTAGGAATCGGGTCGAGTGCCTTAGCGATCCACCTGTGAATAAGGTAGATTGCAGGCGGTAAATCAGATTCATACGTATACGTATATAAACGAGTAACGAAAGAAGTTGACCAATCAATTTGAGCGACTTCAGATTAATAATCTAAAAGTTTCGTTGCTTCGATTCAATTAACTCACCATCTCTCCTTACGATTATAACAAAATTCGTTTTTATCTTTTGTATACTACAATCAATAAATTGTATTCTAATTCGTTGACTGAAAAAATTCTTTTAGTCTACAATGAATTGTTTGGCATGATTTATTTTCCCAAGGCAATTTTTCTTGACCTTTTTTTCTCTTATTATTATTATTATAAATAATTTATTGCATTGATAGGTTTTTCTCTTCTCGTTTCTCAATTAATGATTTCTCGTCGTGGTCTTTTCTGTCTTGGGTCGGGAAAATAAATGAATTATCATAGTATATAGGTATAACTTACTTCAGAAGTTTTATACATAAAAAATATGTTAGCCTGGTATATGAATACAATAGAAAATAAAAACTATTAATTAAAATATTAAATATAACATAATAAATATGCAATCGTGTATATACATTTTTTCTTCTTCAAAGTTAATCAAATTCGTCGACCATGTTGGCTATAATGATAATAATAATAATAATAATGATAATAATAATAATAATAATAATAATAATAATGAATAGTAATGATAATAATTTAAATACAATAATCAATAATATTTCTATCTTCGATATAATATTGTATTTTACAATTGTTATTATTATTATTGTTTCTTTTTCCATTTTTCTTTTTTTTCTTTTTTCTTCTAACACCGGGGTTATTAAAAATATAATATTACTTTGTGCAACAAGCTTCACTCATTCTTTTTCTCTCACACGTACATATTAATCTATAATTTGTACAATTAATTAACTATCTCCTTAACAATATTCAATTTCAGATAATAATAATGATAATAATAATAATAATAGTAATAATAATAATAATATTAATAATATAATAATAATAAAAATAATTTATAGAACAACTCTGTACATTGTTAATATTTAATAAATTAAAAATAAACATTTCAACAGCCAAACCTGTCAAATAGATATATACCATATAATTGATCCCTGGACATTGAATCATGCTCCTAAAATTCCACCTCAAAAATTATTCCAATTATTATTTGTTTACTTCAACAAGCGATAGTTTGAACATTAATTTCTGTTCAATTTTCTTTTTTTCTTTTCTAATCACGGAACAATTGTTGACCTTGTAATATTTTTACGTCATTGATGTATCGAATCATCGCAGTTGAATATATATTAGATTATTAAACGCTGGGTTGGCTGTAATGTAATGCAGAAATGATACTCTATTATAAACTACCTTTATTGTGATGCGATGTTATCATCGATTTATCAACCAATGTCACGGGTTGAGCCCACCTGGTCGTTTACGATTTCTTCTGTTCCGTTCCAAGAGGAATGACAAGTCCAATGGATCTTTTTTGTTTGGCATTCTTTGCAACAAGCCAACCAGAATACAGTTCAATCTTTTCCTTTGCTCGTCTCTCTGTCATAAAGTATAAATATTAAATAATGATAAGTTACAAATATTCTTTCAATAAATTTTATAAATAATGATACAGGCAATTTGGGAAAGAACATTTGAAAAACGAAAAGCGAACACCATGCTTTCATGCAGGTATCAGAAAATAAAGAAATATTGATTTCTGCTTACATTTATTTGAATTCACTATAAAATGAAGCAATGTATTCAATTCAAACGAGTTATTCATACCTGTGGACAGTTGATAGAAGGCAGAGCAATTTGTGTGATATCACTGGATTGTTGTCTGATTCTTCTATTAGATGTCTTTGTCTGCTCTTTGTTGTTTGGTTTGATAATCTCGATATTTAAATCCGTTTTAACATTTGTTTCAGAATCGTGATTATTGTTCTTTTTCTTATCCTTGTGCGTTTTATGACTTGAGCTAGTTGAAAGACCCTCTAAGCTATGAGGCTGAAAAACAAACCATTATTCTTATATTAAAAAAGAAAAAAGAAAAAAATAAATAAATAAATAAAACTGGCATTCTCTTTTTCTGATTAATAAAACCTCTTCCAGTGAATACAACATATTTTACAAGATAACCTTTTTTATACAAGATAAACTTCGATCTTTACGCTTACCAAGTACGTTCGGTAGTATTTCATCCGCTGAGTAAAGGTCTCGAAAGCATATGGTTTTGTACAGACTTGATGTCTGGCACGTGCAACTTTTGTGAATAATCTGGCAGCTCGATCCACTCGATACTCACAGACGTATGTATGTTCCGGACTGGAGCCAACTGGCCGGCCTAAATTGAAAGAGAAAATTGAATGGGATAAATTATTTAGCCAGAATTGTTTTTCAAGATAATTTCTTTTTTTTTTTTTTTTTTTGAGGCAAACTTAACATCAGAAATAATTTCGGTTATTATTTGATACCTTTGCAATAGGTGTGAGGATCGAGAACCCAACATCTTCCAGCAACAAGTTCACAAGGCACTGCTTCATACAGAGGTGCACATACCACTTCGTTTTCATAGAATTTACGAGTTGGTTCATGGTATGTTTCATGCGGTCTAAGGTAGTGATGACCAAAGACAAATCGTTCGCCCCTATAAACAAATATTATCATGATTATTAAAAAGCACCGTAATATCACCGGTAATGATTATAATATTAAAAGATTTACTGACTTGCTGTTCTTCCACAATCTTTCAATTCTGAAAATATCCATCTGTTCGTAATCCGGCTTCTGAATGGTCTTGTAAGTGTGTTTTTCAGGAGTATCTCTGAGCACATACACCGTATCTCCCTGGCGCAATTGTAAGTCACCTCTCAATAGAGTAACGTAGTGCCGTTTGCCCTCTTCTTCCTCTTCTCCTTCCAGTGGAATTTCCAGATCAACTGGCCTAGGCTGACATCTCTCGCATAAATAAGACTCAATGCTGGTGTCTGCTTTGACACAATCGCAATGCTGCCAGACAAGACAACGTTCGCACTGAATCATCATACCTTCGTCCCTGTAAATTTATGAATATTTAATTTTCAATTATTCGCAGTTAAAGTTTCATTTCTTGACACGAAATAACTAACGAGATCTGATCACCTGTGTAATCCACATATGCAGCGTATCACGTCTTCTTCTCCGGCCGTCGAGCCTCTAGGTGGCAAAAATCCTTGAGACGGAGGTACACCCATTGCTTCAGTTATGGCATCGACAAATTCAACTTTACTGCCAAGATACAATTTCCTTAATCTAGCTGCAGCTATGCCAATTTCTGATGTTCTACCAAAGAATTTGACATTATTATCAAACAGCCTGATCATATCCTGGTCGAATTGCTCAGCTGACTTGTAGTGACCAGTGCCTACACACTGATCCACCATGGTCAGGTCTATCGGATCTGAAACCTTGTCGTAATACTCTGGTAATTTTCGTTTAGGTGGTAAATTTATGAACGGAGCACAGAGTAGCTGATCCGTTTCATCTTTAGCAGTGGCGACCAGCGTGTATAGATCTTTCAAAACCTACGACAAAAGAACGAAGAAATTGTCATGTTTATCGAAAATTTATTAGACAAATCTTCGAATTCTAAACAATAAACTGATATTTTTGGAATACTGATGTACCTTGGCCAATTTAGCTGTCTTATTAACTTCCGGATCATCCTGTGCCTGTGCGAGACGTCGAGTTCTCACAGTTCTTGGATTAGTATTAGTTAACGCAGTAAGTTGTGAGAAAAATGCATCTGATTGTGTCTTTGCATCCCCGCTTCCTTTTTCTTTTAAATTCTGATTAACGTTAACTTTAACTTTTCCCGTCTGAGCTTGGGTGTGATTTAGAACCGATTTCAATCTTCTAACTTTTTCCAAATTTCTTAGAAGAAAGCAGTGATGCTGTTGGGCAAAACGGCTCTGCTGATGCGACATAGGCTTTATCAATGGCGTCTGTAAGAAGCTCGGGTCACCCAGTTTCCGAGATTTACAAATTCCCTTTGAGTTTGATGACTGAACTATGTTCGATTTTCTAATGTTCTTCCGGGGCCGGCCGACGGAACGTCTTTCACTGTTGTCTGACTGAGATTGAGATGTAGTCAACATTATTGGCCTAGCAACCCTCTGGCTTTTTCCACCTAAAGAAATAACGACAGATGTTAGTGCAAGAATATATCAAAGACAAAGTCTATATAAGTTGGGAATTATTTTACTCAGCTGTAATAATGAAACATACAATTGAACATAATTAAGTATACGAATCATTTTACTCACCAATCACTCCTCGGCAAGCATTGCTACCGCAGCGACACTGCTGTCCTTCGGACGGGTTGAAAAGGGCGAAATTATAATCGTAAGTTAGTTCCTCTCCAGATTTAATATCCCTCGAAGCAAAAAGCGCCATTCTTGGTAAACCATTGACGCTCCATTTTTGCATTTCACAATTTGGCTCGCAAGAATGATTAACAAAGCGGCCGTCGCCTCCCATTCGGTGTCCGTCTATAACCAGTCCCCCGTCGAGGTGTAGACAGTAGTGATGTGTGTCGTTTGCATACCTAATGCACATATATAATATTAAAACCAAAGAAGCGAATATAAAGGTACATCGGATTTCATAATTCTTCTGTAATTAGTTGATTTATTCATTTTCATTTATGAATAAGAATATTGTGACGTACCTAGTTGCCATTCTGGATTTAAATTCTCTTTCGGAAACGACTTCTCCCACGTACTCAAGAATGAAATCGCCGTTTCTTATGTGCTCTTGGGTTTTAACTCCCCATCCCTTATCCTCTGTCATAAACCTCTGCAAACCAGGAGCCCATTCGTGTCTCTGAATCTTCTGATTCTTGCATTTCTCAGCACAAGGACAAAGTTGAGGTGAACATTCGCTGAATACCATCCGATTTATGCAATCTTCTCCACAAGCAGTTTCAGACTTACACTCGCAGGCCTGAGCTTCGTAAACTGTCGTTGGTTTTACATCGTAATAAATATTCGACCTGATTTTTCTGTAATTCAAATAATACTAGTTGTTATTCAATACAAGCCTAAAAGTAGTGATATTCTCTCCCACTTGAAACATTCTCATCACTTTTTAAGTCAATCAAAGTTCATAGTTGTTATTAGTTTACCTGTAATTCCAAGACGGTACCAGATCTCTGCCAGGCAATCTTGAATGTGTATGTAACCACCATAAGTCGTAAGGAAGTTGAAACGGTATTGTTCTCTGTCGTAAAAATTTGCCGCAATGATACGGCGGTGGTAATAAGCCATGCGGATGTTCGGCGTGATCATATACCATTTTATTTTTACCAGAGTTGTTATCATTGTTGTGAACTTTCCTAGGTTCATCCTCTTTGTAATAATCAGAGAAGAGTCCAGCCTGAAGATACCGTTTCTTCCATCTGGGTTGTTTTTTCCGACTATGAGATGAGCCCAAATGTTTTCCAAGTTCGTGGTCGTCGCTGGCTATATCGCTACTCGGCATTGCGTCACTTTCAGTGTCGTAGCCGGCGTTCCGCAATCTTTTCAAATTCCTAATTGTCAAATTACAAGGACTTACAGAACCTCGTCTCCTTTTGTGCCCATGATTGTTATTGAGATTACCAGTCATTTCTAATTTCACAGTATCCTGTGAATTCGCACGCTCCAGTTTGCGCAAATTTTCTTCATTCAATTCCGCCACTCTCTGGCTCTGATTATACCTCTCAAGAGATTCTTCTAAAGTAGCATTCTCGTCATAGATTCTAGAATCTTGTACTTTTTCATACTTAATTGGACATAATTTATCGCAAGGCCTACTGCCGTCGCATTCGACCAGATCTTTTCGCACTCTGAGTTGTCCAGACAAAGCTTTTGAAATTCGTTCAGATGAATGTTTACTCACTGGATGATCATGTAGAGAAGCAGAATCTTCTGAATCATTTATTTCTATTTCAGTATCGTCAGGTTTCTCGCCATCCATATCTTGCATTCTCGAATCGTCAAGAATCGGAAGTACATCCTGTGTCTCAGCTTGTGATAAGATCGATTCGTTGTCTTCCATTTTAGAATCTTTGAAATCTTCCCCCCTAGAAATTTGAAACTTGGATACTTGAGTAATCGACGTTGTATTCTGTATCATAATGCCATTCGCTGTCATTGGCAATTTCTTCTTCTTCTTCTTTAAAGTCGGAAAACCAGTTCGATTTATCGCCTTCCTTCTTCGAATTTTTTTCTTAGTTAATATTAAAGCTGCTAATGGGTTCACCGGGTTTGGAACATTCGAAGAAAATTCCTTCCTCGACGCTATCTTATTGTCTAGAAGTGAATGACTACTATCCACCATTTCTGATGTATTTTTGTCAATAAATTCACTTGCTGCACTATGAATGTTCTTCAATTGAAGTTTCTCGCTCCTGCTCTCCAACTGATTCTTCTCGATTTTCTCAGACTGAGGTTTATCCACTTTCCCCAATCTATCGGACGACAATCTTTCATTCTTGCTCACCTTGTCTATCTGCTGTTTTACTAATTTTTCACCTAAGTTTTTCTCACTTTTCTCATGTTTCTCATTTGGCATATAATTCTCTGATGTATCCAGCTTCGTAACAGTGACTCTGAGATCTCTCAATATTTTCTTTTTCCGTCTAGGTTGAAATTCGAGTAAATTTAACGGCTTGTCATCCGCCAGGTCAAACGTTTCATTCTCCAGTTTTTCCAATGCAACGCCATCCGTATCTCTATGCCTTTTTTTAGGAGTAACTGGGATGGCATCTTTATTCAACGACGGACTGCTGCTGTATCTTGTTATTGTAGCTTCTATCGCTTCTTCGATATGACTTTCGGTAGAATTAGTTTCGATGTTGCTAATTTCAGCGCAGCTTGCATTAGAGCTTTGCGAACTATGCGGACTGGAAACATGGTAGTGTCTCTTTTTCAGCGGCAGCCTTTGCTCGTTTGAATTTGAATTCGAATTTGAGCTTGTATTGTTTTTAGAATCAGCACTTGAAGAGACCTTTTCTTTCTTCAATCTCCTTTTCAGCTTTTGTTCGTCGTTCATATTAGGATCTCCGCCTTTTCTTTTCTTAGTAATTTTCTTTACGCGAAATATCTGCGGCAATTCAGAGTGCATAGAGTTTGTACTGGTTCTCCCCAAGCTGCAGCATTTCGAAAATTCCTCAATCAATTTCTCCAACTCTTGAATAACGCAGGGATCGACACGCACCGGCGTTTTTGGCGGCAACAAGTACCGTCTTCTGTGTTTGTGATGATGTTTACGCCGGTGATTATGAACAGGATTTTTAAACATGTGTTTAGAATCGTTGACCGGATTTTCACATTTCATTTTGTCATCAATCGACAGCCCCATCGTTCCAGAATGTCCAACTCCGGATGTAACTGAATTGAGACTAGACTTTTTACTGTTCTTATTCTCTTTCAAAACTCTCCTTGGAGCAGACACATTAGTTTTTTTAACATTACCCTGCTTTCTAGAAGCAGGTGAGGTATCGGCCCTGTTTTCCTTCGCAGCTTTTTTACTATTACTTAATTTATCTTCATTCTGACTTAGAGCCGATGAACACTTCTGTCGAGTTGGCGACAAAGCAATCTTTGACGAAACAATAGAAGCTTTTTCTTGTCTGACTTTCTTACAAGTATTACCGTCGCACTGCGGGAGATTCTTAGCTTGTTTGTTAGATTTACTTAGGCACTTATCCTGGGGAGAATTCACTTTTTCAGACTTTGAAGATATTCTATCTTGTGTGGTCTTTAAGGGGCTGCATTTCTTATCTTGACAATGCTTTTTGTTTTTAGATTTCTTCAACTTACTATTAGATTCCTCTTTACTTTCCTCAGAAGTCTTAGCATTATCCTGATTACTATTTAACTTCGTTCGTTTACCGTTCGTAACATCTTCCTTAGATTTCTTAACTCCTGGACTTTCATTTCGTTCAATTTTTTCAATTTTTTCTATTATCTCAGGCTTCAATTTTGGCCTACCAGGTCCTCGCGGTTGAGTAGAAATGCTCTTAGCAGGTCTCCCAGGTTTTCTTTTAGGTGGATACAAAATTCTATCTACATTAACCGCTGGTTTTGACTGAGCCACTTGTACCGGTGATTGAGAGGGTAATGGTGGACTAACAGGACTTACGCCCAAGTGCAAAGGACTATTATTAACGGACTGAATTCCAGAATCAGGTGAAACATTAGATATAGAACCATATTCTGGTTCATTTGACTTCTTCAAAGGCTTGCTCCGCCTTTTTCTTGGTTCAGAAAGCATAGCTGTCTTTTCAACAAACTGTTGTAACAGTGTTGAACTGTAAACAGGCACAGGATTTTCATCCGCATTCTCACTAGAGTCAGAATCAGCCCCGAGAGACATTCTCTCGATTGCTTTAGAAACTAAACGACCGCTTTCAGAATCTTCAAAACCATCGAAAGGAGCATCTTCATGTTCTTGATCGGGTAATATCGCTGCCAAATCTTCCTGATTGATCTCTTGCAGTGGTTGCTGCGGCTGTGGTGCTGGACGAACAGCAGCTGTCTCAGATTCATCACTGCTGCCCTCTGATACCTATTTATTGTCAAGTAACGTAATCATTATTATCACTAATTGTTAATTATATTCTGACTAAAATTCTACATGCATATTATAGCGATTTAATAATAAATGCCTCTGAAGCAAAAAAATTTCATGGGATAAAGATGTAAATTATACTTTTGATAATAATAGACCATGCTGTTTCATTTGGGATAATGAAAGTCATATTGGAGAAAAATAATGTAGGTATTAATTGATAATAAAAACAATACGTACATATTATATAAACATATATACTTATGGTATTAAAATTGCAATAATCATGAGCTATGATAGGATATTATGATTATTTTGTTGAATTTCTTTTGTAACTTAAATTGCTTGCTCAATGCATCATGATTCTAATGAAAAGGTAAGTTAGTGTGAATCATGAACTCTATTGATTTTTCTACAGTAAAGCATGTGGTTGGTTTAAGCAGGTGTACACCACCTCATTCGTTCTATAATTTATGCGCAGTTAAATTACTGGTTCCAAGAGTAAATTTCTTATACATGGTAGTCGTTCAAACAAAACACAAAAATAAACGAGAAATTGAATTTGAACACATGCAAAACACGATTCTGTATCAAGGGAGTCATATAAGGAAGTCATATAATTGACAGGAAATACCAAAAATTTAACACGAATGAGTAATTCTTAGGTAAAAAAACTAGAAACTCACTTTAGCACTACGACTAGAAGCCTTGGGTCGCCTGGAAGCAGGTCTCTTGGTTTTTTCAGATTTTGACTTATCTGCTGCTTCCTCTTTTTTGGAAGCCTTCAATCCAATTTTCAGCTTCAATGCCCCCTGAAGGAATCATATAACTCTGATAAATAAATTCCGTATTCGAAGCATGGTGGTTTTCAACCTTCCATGTGATAAAAGGAAAGAAAATGTTTGTTTTTTTATGATGGGTTGGTTGTTCATTTATTAAATGATCGCTACTAAACGACTATTTTCCAAGGCGTTTAAAATATATAGAAGCGAGTCTTGATGACTAACACGGGTTTTACCTTGTTATATCTTGACTGGGAACGTAATGCATGTTATTTCAATGATACTCGGTGATAAATGTACAGAGAATAGATGCCGATGGTGTGATAGCAATGAATTTGTTGTTAATTCACGCAATGCAAGTTATAAAAAAAAATAATGTCAAGCTGGTTTTTTTGATCCAAATAATGCATATTTTGATTGAATATTTTCATTCGGCAACATATCATGCAAAATTGCCTGAACATAATTTCTAATCCTAATAATAAAAAATACTAAAGAATGCCTTAATAGTAATCTTTGAATAAACAAAGGAAAAGAAAAAAGAAAACAAAGTTTGGTATAGATATTTTTTAAATTATTGCATAATGACTATCAGACTATGAAAACCATTCCTTATTTTGTGCAAGGAATTTTTGTTTGTTTGTTTGTTTATTTGTTTAATAAGCAGAATAATATCAAGAAATAAAAAAAAAATGTAATTCATCTTCGTTTGTTATGGTTAAAAAAAAGTTTTATCTTAAATTTCGAAAAACAATTTACCAGAATAGTCAATGTGTCCTCCCGGTGGTCATCACGTTTGATAGTAGTAGGCTGTACGTGCAAACGGTAACAGCAAAGATTAATTAAATTAATGATAAGTTGGACATTAGCATCACTTTAACAAGACCATACATTTAACTCTTTATAATTGTTATAAACATCGATCAAAATACACTTGTGCGTTTTCTAAACTACTCAAAATTTTCTCCTCGATGACTATTACTCTTTAGAGTTAAGATTAATTATTTCTGCTGTATCAAAATTACGTTTTATCAAGAAACTTGGATTAAGAAGCCTAGTATTGTTACATTCTCAGGTTTCATAATTCATAAGAACATTTTCTCTAAGGGATATTCTCCAACCTACAGGTTTGTTTCACAAGTTTAAAGTAGATTTAGGAATTAGGTTCTTAGCTAGTTAAAATCAAATAGCTCCGAGTCTCAAAAATAAAAAAAATAGGAATAATATTTGAAACGTGCCATATGCATTTTTGCTTTTCCATATTACCAACTGATTTATTGTCACCTAGAATCTTTCAACGTTTAATTCGCTAATTAATATTGTGAAATTATATAGAAAAAAAAGATGTTTCAAATATTGTTCAGTAAAACATAAATGAAACTTTTGAAGAAACTCCAAAATAGAAATTTCGTACATAATATCGAAGATGATAAAAAAAAACAAGTAGAAAAATTATCTCAGATCAAAATTTATGCCATTTTAATATTTTCACCCTTGACCTTAAAGGGCATTCTCAACCAATGAAAAATATTACACAAATTTCATACTTGAAAGGTTTCATACATGATTCAATTTTTGAGCTGGATCAAAGACTGTGAATATAAAAGCGGAAAATACCTGTTCAAAGTTTGTCTCTCGAATAGAGAAGGTCTGCTCGCTCTTTTCCGAAGTACAATCTGAATCAGATCCACTTTCTTCGCCCTCTTCTTCTTCGTCAGCTGTACTTTCCTCTTCTGAATCAGAATTTGATTCTGAGAATGAACAGCTACCATCTGAACCTGCAGAACTTTCTTCTTCTGAATCTGAATCATCATCCGAATCAACGGAGTCTGTACCTGTATAAGTTTAAAAATAATTAGAGCCAGTCTTTTTCTGAACACTAAGTCAAATATCATATTAATTAAGAATGCGATCCATTTCTCTTAGCTTTATTTCACTTACTTTCCTGTTTTGAAACACGAAATTGAAAGTTTTTTAACACTAGGAAAAGCTTGAAGGTAATACGTTTGTTTTTCCTTCATTTCAAGGCAATAAAAACGTCATATTTTCTTGACAAAGAGTAAGTATACATAATATTCCATGTAAATTACCATTTGGTCCTTTGGGAGGATCCCAGCTCCCGCCACCTTTAATGGCATCCATATCTACGGTAGAAGGTAGTTCTCGTTCTTGATCTCCGTCATTTTCGTCCCAATTCCAATTTTCCAATTCCAGTTCTGATGGACGGTGAATAACCGCGCTCCATCCCGAATCCCCGGACATTGTTTAAAACTATGTTACATTAACGACGAGTTGACATAAGCGCATCCCTTGTAACTTTGCATTTCCTCTTTGTTTTATCTTTTATTTTTCAATTGTATATCAGAATAATTATATTCACGTTTATAACGCGACTATACTATATCCATTCAATGTTTTAAACAACAAAAACATTCACCAGCAAACGTTTTTAGTGTTCTTTAATTCCGTTAGGTTAATTCTCTCCGCAAAGATTAGGGTTATGTCCAACTGTTAACAGCGCAGATACTGAAAAGACAATTTATTTGAAGATCAGTGTTTTTCATTTTCGTTAATAAATCGCTTATTATCTTGAGGCACTTTCCAAGCTCGCAATAAAGGGACAAGACTTTCTGAAGCAATTGAAAAACGAAAATAATTCGGAGTCCCAGCAAAGCTAGATTTTTAATAATCTCATGATTTTAGACCACGAAAAAAATGTATCTAGCAGTCTAAAACCAGTTTCAACTCACGTATGATAAGAATATTGAATATGTAATTGCGCGTGTGAATAGTCGAGAAAATATAGGAAAAAAAAAGAGGGAGAGAAAAAGAACCACTACGCAAATAGAATAATAAAATAATGAGACGAGTAGGACAAACGATTTGTTTTCATTGTAGTAGTTTGTTATTTAGACAGTGGTTGAACGTGGTTGTATAATGCGTCAGGTGTCGTTTAAGTAAAAAATGACAGTTAAGTGATAACAAGCTCTCGAGGCACAAGACAGCTGTTTTCTAAGCAGGCAGATGCACCAGGTGCAGCCACGAATTTGGCGCGAAATGAAAGGCGATGATTAAATTTGTTTAATAAATAATCGTACATGAGCGACTATTAGGAAAGGACAATATATAGCGCGGATAAAATCTATCCCTGGGAAACCATTTGCGAGTGGATTGTATAGTGCCATAAATACGATTAGAAAGTGTGATGTTTACGTCTTCGTAAGAGGTCACAAAATGGCGTTGGGTGACGGTGTCCGAACTTTTATCAGCACAAAATCACAACTACACGAGATTACAGATCGTTAATCGACTTGTCATTCATTTTAGAACATCTGATGACACAGATGCGCGATATCCCGCGCTTAGGGATCATCGGGATACTTTGTAAATCACATATTTTCTCGGAACATCGAACGCGGAGCGCGTCTCGCGTACCTCGATAAATGCGATACTAACGCAACGCTGCGGCCAGCTGGAATACTATCATGCTGTAAACTTTCTGTCGGTAACTCACCGGCATGGCTATCCTTTTGGCTCTCAGGATTTGAAATTTAATATTCATACGACATTTCACGAACAGAAAATAAAATAATACGAACATTATAAATAACTTAACAAACATAATTGTAATGTTTATTTATCTTTTATGATGCATTAAATTAGATTCCTTAGATTCTAGATATTTTATTTCTTTGTACAGCATTTGGCGTTTCTTACATCTAAATATACGTAGTAGGAAAGCTTGAGAAAGATTGATTACTAAAATGAAGTAATACCAGAATAAGGAAATAGTAGTAATCAAAAAAAATAAATCAGATTTTCATCAATGATACTTGGTTCTTTTTGTCAGAAGAATGAAAGACCTTCCCAATAATTTATGGAATCCCCCAGGATCCTTTATCGTTTCAGATAGAAATATATCATAATTGCGATATGTATTGAAAGATCTTGAAATTTGTGCGAATCTCATTCCTTGCGTACTATAAAATCAGAAGACACGATTATCTGAGATGATTTCTGAAGCACAATGTTGATCAAAACTTTGATCGAGATGCTGTCTATTACTCATAAGATACGCAATTTTAATCGTCGAGCTGGCAGAGTAGAGCAAGACCTCTTTTGATCCAATGACTAACTGGTTCTCGAGTATTCAACAGGATAGATAGTACATAGTTAGTAGAATGTCCTGTAGTTTTGAGCACGCCAAAGCGAGCAGAAGTTATGTATAATGGGCAAAGATACCGAGAGCCTGTTACTCGTTTTATCGTTTCGCATGGCTTAAACCAAACAACGGGTAGTGCATCGGAGAGAATTTTCGGAAAACTTTCGGCCAAAGCCATTTTCCCAATGTCCCATCTTGCTCCGGCTAAAAACATTCCGTATACGTATACTCCGTCATTCGGTGCGGATTGTATTTGATACGTTGGCAGTACCTGAGAAAGAGTTAATGTTTATTGGTATTTTCCATTTGCTTGATTATCAGGAGATTCGGAGAAAAAAATTTCATTGCGCATAGAAGTAATAAGAAATTCTATTCTACAGAATTGATTCGTAGATTTTTGTTAAAGATAAATGTAGAAGAATATTAGTTGAGTATTATTATAACAAATGAGAAATAATGAAATGCCTGATTACCTCAAAATCAAAGTCAATTCGATCGATAGAGATTTTATGCTTTCTAGCATAGTTCTGACTGGCTGCTGTTAAAAATCCATGTGCAAATGAAAATCCTGATATCCAGAACGACGCTGGTTTACCATGGTCTAACCATCGTTGGAAAAATTCTATTCTTTCCAAAAAATCAGTTACAAAACTTGATAAAGGCTTGAGACTTGGATAGGCGCTAGCTTTCTCCCAGCTTGTTGGTATCTTGCCTATAAGAGCTTGCTTCGATAAAACCTAATTAAGAATACTTAATTAGAGCAGAAAATTTTTAAGGATCATAGAAAATATATCTGCTGTTGTATTATTGATTAACTATTTGTAAATTTGAATGCAAATATAAATATATATTTGATTAAAAATAACTTGTATACCTCGAGAGATGGTGTCATAACAATCATCCCTTTAACTGCTTTTTCGAGCATTGTCATAGAAGTGCGAATCTCTTGAAGAAGTTTATTGTATCTTTCCATTTCCTGTATTAAAACGGTATTCATAGACTCGTAATAAGATACCGGATATTTTTTCTGAGCTTCTTCGATGTCGAATAACTCCGGCATACGATCATAAATATCTTTTTTTATAGACAAAAGCATATCGTCTTGTTTAGCAGTATCACCCACTGATACAGTTCCTTGGATCTGTATCAGAGCGGTGAAAAAATTCTTCGATACTTCAAGATCTCTTGTGATTCCTGCATTCATATGCAAACCGAATACTTCGGGTGGTGAGATAACAGGAATTTCCTCAATCTGTCTTACATAATCGCGATATTCATATCTGAAAAGTGAACCACCGGTGTTGATTGACATTATTTTTATGTTGTGAGCATTCACGGAATAACTGAAATACTCTGCTCATATAAAAGAATCTTTTCTTCTCAGTAATCAGTTTACCGATGTGGCAGTACATATTCGGGACCGATATCTGCGAATGTGTAATGAGGATTTGTTAGGACGTTTGGATTATAAAAATCGTCCAAAATAGTATTTAAACATCTTCTATCTCGGTCATCTGTAACTCTTCCACCATAGTTACACTCTCCTGTTAAATATAGAATAGCTTTGAAGGGGACTTCTTCATACTCGTTTATGAATATTTGCAACTGCTGTACAGATATTTGGAAGTCCGACTCATTGAAACCTGTAACATTTAGATAGAAAATATTTTCGATAAGATGAACTTCGAGAAAAAACATTAACGAGAACTATGCAGAACTGCAAATAAAGTTTACAAATTTTTTCAAGACTGTGTCATGAACAGAACCATTTAATTACCATATAACATCACAAACCGTATCTTATATTCCATCCTTGGGCACCGAATTTTCTCCTTTCTTGTACAACAGCGTGGAAGAAGCACAGTCCATACAATAATTTTGTGAAATCCTTTTCCTTTCCAGGACACCCTCCAAAAAACTCCGGGTCTTTAACAGGCTCAGATAAATAAGACCTGATTGTGAGATTAAACTGTATAAGATTTCATAACACAGTTATTCAATTATTAATATGATGATATTATAATAGCAGTACCTCATCAAGTTTTGTTGAAGACCACTCGGCGGTTCATTGGTCATTTTTACACCATTTTGTAAGACTGTGATGGGAAATTTGTCCGAAGGATAGCTGGTCAACCAGAGACGAAAGTTGATTGATGTATTTTTTGAATCAAAGTTTTCGCAGATCTTCTCAAGTTGTGGCATCCAAGAAACTGCCAGATGACAATTTTGCAGACAAATCCACATCCCTTCGTTTTGTCCTTGTTCTATAATACGCTGAGCTATAGGTCCTTGGCCCTGACCTAGGGATATAGAACTGAATCGTGTTGCATAATTCATATTCTCAGCGAACTTGGAAAGAGATCCCATGGGATCTGAGCCAGCAGATAGAATGAAGATCAACGGTATTAACGAATTCGAATCTGCATACGATTTGGAAATATCAAAGGGCGGTGGAGTCACAAATTTAGCGCCCATGCCTGCATCAACGAACTGCATTACCTTAAAGTATAAATGACATCAGAGGCTTATAATCTATGTTGAGTATTACCTTCAGTATAAGAATCTCGGAAAATACCTTAGCAGTGACTTTATCCGGTCTGATCATTCTCATGACAATCAATTTCTGGAATGCAGTGAGTTTTTGTTCCCAAGGCTGTGGCATTGGTGAATCTTGGGGATTCATAAGATCGTAGAATTTTTGCCAAGGAGTTATATTGGCCCGAAAATCGTCAACAAATCCTTGAAATGATGGCAAAGTATCATTTGCTCTGCATATTTCATCCCAAGATTTATCTAACAGCCAGTTTGCCGCAGGGTTTTTGATTGTATTAGCAAGTCCTATTCCACCAGACAAGAAAAACATCAATTCTTCTTTGTCTATTTCATTCGTTGCTACCAAAATGGTGGAGTACAAGACAAACGAGTACAAAACCTATTACAGAACAGATTTCAATCATCGATTACAAACTTCCAAACAATTTTTCCAACAGTCTTCATGCCCGATCGTACCTTATCCTTCTCAAACAGAGATCGGCACACATTTTGATAAAGATTATAGGTAAATGTTTCCCGTAGGAACATCAATCGTTTTTCTAAGACTTTGCTTTTACTCGCAGTCTCTATAGACATGATATACAAGTTTATGAACCAAGCGAGAGAATATTGATACATTGGATCAACGCTGGGAAGATCGGTAACTGTGTAGTAAAGTGCGGAGCTGTGTTTAGCTATAGGTTTATAACTTTGACGAAAAACTTCGATCTTAGCTTCCGTCTCTTTGGCAGCCTTTTGCTTCCTCATTATATCTACTGACAGGATTTTCGAGGAATCTAATATTTCAATGGCTTCTTCATCTTCCAAAATGTTCGCGCCTGATGAGGACAATGTTTTCAAGATATTTTCCTCCACCTGTTGTAAGGCCTTTCTATTCGCCGCACTTTCTACTATCAAGTATTCTCGCTTCTTCTGTAGGTCAGCTCTTTCCTTGGCAACTACAATGCCCAAAAGTTGATCCTCAAGTCCTTCGATTGTTAATGCAAAGTTAATCAACGTTATTTTATTGAATACTTCAGGTAAATAATGTGGATTTCTCAGCTTTGTTGTTATATAAAACCTGTAGGTTTATGAAGGAGAATTATTAATTGGAAATAATTACAAACAATTTGGAAATTAAAATTGATATCAGAATCTTTACCTAAATTTTAAATCATATTCAATGGATTTTTCACCGAGCGTAATATACCAAATTCCAGAAAATTTGTAGATATTTTTCATCAGAATAGGATCCAAAGGCGTTGATAATTCCTCGCCGACATTTTCCAATAAAACTGGCTTACCTAAAGATCATTTTTCTATATTTAAATGAAAATTCGGACCCCAAAGATCTTCAAAAAATTCAATATGCGTATAAGTGAGTCCTACCAGTTTCAATGGAGTGTTCAAGGATATCCATGTATGTGTTGTCTGATAATTTTATTATTTCTAATTCATTTGATTTTTCCATAGCTCTAATCCATTTGTTCGCCTGACTCTGAGGGTCGATAAATAAGCTCCATCTTTTAGAATTGTCCATAATAATAGCATTCTCAGTTGAAAACGAGTCCCTCGGAAGACCGTATATGTTCCATGAATTTATTTTAATCTCCGAACCCAGGACTCCGACAAAACTATACATATCAGAGGTCGGTATATCCAAGCTCTTGACGTAAATACGCCATTTCTCTATATTTTCTAATCGATAGGCTGTCGTGAATGGTCCTAAATATGCAATCATTCCACAAGATAACAGTATATCTCCGGCCAAGCTATCGTAAGACTTTTGTAAATTTGCTGCACATTCTAGCCAACGACCTTTTTCCCCTCCTAGACCACTGAGGAGCTTTTCTGATCGGATAAGTTTATTGGTGCAGTTGGTCACCTGAAAAATTATTTCTAGAGTTATTTGACAGTCAGAAGCTTATGTCATTTCGAAGATAATGAAATATTGATAATGGAATGACTAGTTCTTTATTTAATTACTCGCTTGATATTAATCAGCTGTTTGAATTGACCCACCTGATTTTCCAAATCAATTTTCTTAGTTAAAGTTCGTTGCAGATTTTCATTGAGGAGTGCAAGCTTAGCGTCAAGCTCCGCTAACATTCGTCTCCTTTCGTTCAAGAATTCCATAGTTTCATTAAACTCTTTTTCTGCTACAGCTAGCTTAGCCTTTTTCGGAGCTACGACTCTAGCTACTTGGTCGTATAAAACCATAGCCCTTACCCATTTACAAAGTCCCTCAGCAGCAGATGATGCTTTGGCTACTTTCTTCGGCTCGAAATTTTTATCCGTTATATATGTCTTTTTAATCACCTATAAGAAATCATTTCAGTGATAGTCAATTCTACATAAAATTTTATACACAATAGCAGTTATTAGTAGGATTTACCTGCATTATGGACGCTGGAATATTGTCTCTATCGTAATCTTTCAGTTTTGTTAGAAAATTCATATCACCAAGCAGTCGTTTGCTCGGACCCCAGTAGTCCGATACCATCCTCTGAGTTACTGGGTCAACTATTCTATCAGGAATAATACCCATCATAACGCAGACGGCAGCCAACACGAGCTTGATTATTTCAGGAGGATTCTTCATTGTTTTTACTATCGTTATATCAGCCGGT
Organism: Rhogogaster chlorosoma; assembly: GCA_944452935.1. Taxonomy (NCBI): domain Eukaryota; kingdom Metazoa; phylum Arthropoda; class Insecta; order Hymenoptera; family Tenthredinidae; genus Rhogogaster; species Rhogogaster chlorosoma. Next base: position 31,349,184 of record OX101797.1, read on the forward strand.
TTGATGGTATTCAAAGCAGCTATAGGAAAATGACCAATTTTAAACTTCTATCGAGGAAACAAGAAACACCCTTCATTTATATCTGTGATAGTTATCCTTCCAGATATACCTATGGCTTCATTAAGTATGGGAAGTGCTTCTGCGAGATCAGCTTCACATTCCTGTTTCAATGCCCCAGCAATTTCTGCTTGTATATTTGCAGCATCTTCATCTTTTTTCACCAGCATTGTGGCTTGAGCAACAGTTAGATTTTCACTTTCGATTTGCTGCATTGTTTTGGTTGTTAACTTAGCAGACGCTTCCAGTTCCGGCTTCAAGGCGAGTAGAATAGCCCCCATTTTAGTAACTTGAGAAGCAGCGAAGTCCAGTTTATCCAATCCGCCCAGGTAACGGTCTCTGGCAAGTGATAATTCCGCTTGTTTCAGCATCATAAGATCAGCGAATGACCTTATCAAATCTAAAAACGCTGCGGATGTTATGTAAGTTTTTCTGCCGCAAGCAGAATAGAACTGAGCGCTGTTTTCCTTTGCGCATAAATGAAAGTACTTGCACGCGACAATAGAATTGACTTTTATTGCTTCATCAACATCAACGTATGTCATATAACGGGCTGCTACTTGTTCCAATGCATCTTCTGGCCACATCTGGAACCAATCTATAGTGCAGCAGTTTACTAAGCTCGGATATAGCCGCAATCTGATTCTAAACGCGTCGCCAATTGGACTGAAGCAGAGCATAATGTGCAGTTTTTCTTTGCACCGATTGACGAAGTATGCTAATACGGAGAGCACACTGACGTCTAGATTGCGGTTCCCACCTTGTGCCGCTAATCTCGTCATTTCAATAACTTCTTGTTTTTCTTCAATAGTAAACAAGTTAGGAACCTCTCCGGAGTTCAAGAGCCCATCGATATCCGCTAGGAAGCCTTCTTCTTTGATTTGACTTTCGGTGAACAAAAAAACCAGATCTTTTCCAGTACCCCCAGAGTTTTTAAGGACCTTTTTCATGTCTTCGCGCCATTCGTTCATGCCGTAAGCGACGCCAATTTCTGGTTGAAAGAGGCCGTGGCCACTCATTCCGGCAGCGAGTCTGGTCAAGGATTGTCTTCCCGATCCGCCAACACCAACCATCAATAAACTTCCGCAAGGTATTGCCAATATGCGACAAATTCTCGCCAGATGTTCGAGAGCGTATCGAAACAAAACAATATCCATTTTAGTTTTGTGTGTGGTGTTGTATTCCTCGAGGCAGAGAATTGCGACAGCTTTGTACTCTTCTACTGACGGTATTTCCTCGTATCGTTTATCATCCGGAGTTGCATCGAGGTCCATAAAATTCCCAAATATCAAATCGTTCAGACTCTCGTCTGTGAGTTCATCGTGGAATTTTGGCAAGTGGCTGAAAACGTTATCGAACGATTCTCTCATGATGCTTGGGACTACCTCCTTGATTTTTTCGAACAACCATTCGTGGTCGTTTTGGTCAATAAGTCTGTCACCAAAGACCCTTAAGATTTCGTGCACCCAAATCCTGACAAACACGGCCTTAGATTCAACGGATTCTTTCTTAATTAATGCACACCCTGTTATTACTCGGGAAAAGTCCCTCAAGTTGAATAAGTAATGCGATTTGGCAGGAGTTGGTCTGAGGCTTTTACTCGCTGCTTCAAAAATCTCCATTGTAGCATTGACCAACAATGTTACTATGACTATAACGTCGGACGCAAAACCGTTTCTCTTTAACCCAACAAGTGCGACGTTTGAAAATATCCTGAATACACTTTCCCTCGCAAAAGTGCTTATGGTATACAAGCTAAAATGCCTTAAAAATCTGTGGTAGATATCCTGCCTGCTACCACCGGCCGGAGCCATTGCTGCAAGGAACATTGTATCGAAGACTCTAACTGTTTCAGGTTCTTTTAAATCATACCAATGTTCGTGGTCGAAGAACTGTCTCAATAATTCGATGGCTGGTTGTGCACCGTAAATTTCTTTAGCAGGCATGTTAACGTCGTCGACAAAAACAATGCAGTATGCTCCGCCCATAGGTCCGTAATGGCCTTTACGTCTCTTGAACAATTTCGATATCACAAGTTCTTGGGTCTGGTTCGCGGACGTTTTCGGAGTAAATGTTATGAAGTTCGGTAGGTAAGAATCCTCGTCCAGTTTATTCATCAGCAGATCTTGAATGTAGAAACTTTTGCCAGTGCCCGTCTCTCCGAAGACCAAAAACCTCTTTCGATGTTTAATATGCCTGAGAAATAAGCTCTGATATTTGACCGTGTCTATAGTCGGGACTACCATCTGACCTATGCTTTGTGTTTCCAATAATTTAGCGCTCTTCGCTGCGTCGCCGAAGTACTTCCAAGCCCCTTTCCCTTTGTAAGTGTAATAATTGTCGTGTATCAATCCTTCACCAGGAATTGATATCACAATCTCGCCTATTGTTTCTGGCACCGGATACTCAGGATTCGTCTGGTCCCAAAACGATATATAAAAGTCGTTAAACTTGCAGCGTGAATCGTAATCCAACCCCCCGCCTGCGCCCCACACCATAGACTGCATCATGGTAGCTTGCAGCCAAGGAAAGATGTACGCTTCATAATCTTGTGGATTGGCTTCGACAGCATCGTCCATGTACATTTGAAATAAATTTAGGGTGGAAACCAGCTGGTTTATTTGCCCAGCCGTAGTTGCGAGTCTACATTTTTTTCTCATGAAATCTAAGCACGGGTCTATAAGCCATTCGAATAATTGATTCAAAACTTCCTCATTGCCTTCGCGCCAGCTCACATTCACGCTGTTCATCCAAGACTTGAGAAACGGCCGCCAGCCCATGACGTGCGGTTCGATGTAAATCATCCCGCATCGCGATACGGTGGCAGGAGATGCCTGCAGCAAATCCATCACCTCGAAGATCATGGACATTGCTGAAGTCATTTGCATTACTTCTCCAGAAGTGAGACATAGCTTCTTATTGTCGTCCAAAACGGTGTTCAAGTTTTCAATCCAGACTGCGTCCACAGGACCGTCGAATATCAGCCATTTTCTATCCGCGGAATCTTCGGCGACAAATTGACGGAAAGCAACGGCACAGACTCCGTCAGTCCATTCTGATGAGACTGGATCAAATTGACCGTACAATTGACCCATGGTTATCGACTTTGGATTAATAGTCCTATACTTTGTTGGAAGTCCGTTCTCATCCCCCCATTGATGCATCAATCCAAGCGCATCGGCTAAGCAATGTAAAGCTGATGTTTTCCCACCGAAAGGATCTCCGACGAGCATAAACCCGTGGCGCACTATCATCATCTCGTAGGTCTGAATGATTTTCAAAAGAAACGCATCGACCGGTTGTAAATTCATTTTCTCGCATATTTGAGTAACGGCATTTAAAAACGTCTCGTAATTTGGAGTTGGCAACGTGATGCCAGGGAATAAATCCATGATTATGCCTTGAAAAAGCGGGACATCGTGAGCCAGAAATTTTGGCAAGTTAACATCTATGATGGACCTAAGCAGTAGAACCATTTCATCCTCGTTGGGAAATTTTAATTTGATATTTTGCGCGGCTGTTAAAACCGTTTTCACAGCTCGCATACCGTAGTCGTAATGCGATTGAGATGATAACTGTTCAGAGCAGAGCTTGTAAGTTGTTACAATTTTAACGGAGAGTATTCTTGCCGTTCCAAAGCCACTAGAGTAGAGAGATATCTCCCCGATCATAGCGTAGTCTGGCACCATCATAGCCACCGTTCTAAATAGAACTTTCAAATTGTCTGGGAGTTCTGATCGCCCTGCATAGCCAGGGTTCATGGTAATGCAGACATAGACATTTGGGTTCAGCCTTAACTCCGTCCCTTCGAAAATGAACTGTTCCGATTTGGCACGAACTGCTTGAATGATACAGAGGATCTGCTGCGCTACCACAGACAAAACCTCGAGCTCAATCCTGTTGAATTCATCGAAACACGCCCATGCTCCGCAGGAAGCTAATCCTTTGAAGAATTTACCCATGTTTTTATAATCTAAGCCATCTGAGCAATTGAATACGACACATTGCACCGCGATCGCTCGGCCAAGGTCTTTCGTAGTTTCGGTTTTTCCAGTCCCAGCAGGACCTTCTGGAGCGCCATTCAAGTGTAAAGAATATGCTCCGACGAGGGTGCGATAACATCTGAAAATTTGTCGTGGATTAAAAGTAAGTAGACGTATTTCTCAGTATAATTAATTCACCTATCAGTGAGTGGCGTGATGACCAATCTTGTAGAATTGCCAAGATACTCGTAGGCATATTTTACCGTGGCATTGATGATTCTCACTTGTACATCATCTTCCCAGTAATATCTTAGCTGCGCAAGCCATTCAAAATCTGTTTCCAATATAATTTGTTTTTCGATAAGAAGTTTAACGACATCTTGCGCATGGACGTCAATGGTGATTAAAGCTGTCAGAGTTGTTCGATTTTGTCTGGATAATTGTCCTAAATGTTATTAAATATTTATAATAATTACAATTTATTTTTCAATGTCCTTTTATTCTCTAGTTTTATTGTTGTACGGCCAACAGCTTACCCTTTACCAGATTAACCATGTCTATGATTTGTGCTTTCAATTTCTCATGAAGAGTTTCCATAGACGATATTCTATGCGTCATTAAACAGTTCTGGACTTCCATACTCCAATAGATTTGAGAGACACAGAGAACTACCATCCCTGGCCAGACTCGTACCCAGTATACCCGTTCGTTAACTTCATAGTCCAAAATGCTCATGAATACCTCGTGTCTTATCGACTTGGTCATTTGTTCCTCAACCTATGTGATTCCCTTGACACTGACACTAGTTTTTGATTAAAAACTATGCTAGAAGTTTCATCATGCTGCTGAGCATGGAATTCAAAAACACTACTGACATCCTCCATTGAGAGTTAATGAATCTCAATCCAAAACAAATCTAGAAGTTGGTTGAGCTCTAAATTAGAGCCACAACTCACCTGGACTAGCCATCTTTCCACGCAACCCCTCGCAGCAGATGTCGAGATTATATCTTGGACTTTTATTTCTTCCTTATCGTCGCTAATCATTGAATATATCTCTAGCTCCGGGTTAAAGCTGTTATAAAAAGTAAGAAGCATTCGGATTAAGAAATTCTTTACCTTCATTCAGGTATACATAAAGAGTTACGACTCACCCTAGCTTGGCAATTCCTTCGAAACACTTTCTCAAGTGAGGCTGGACACGTAAAGGGTCTTTGGTTTCGGAAAGAATCTCGAGCATATCATCGTTTGACAAGAAAAAAAATCTGGGAAAGTAGAGCCTTTTTTTTTCAAGATAGTTTGCAACTCCTTCGTTAACTCTGTCCATTTGTTCGTTGGCCTCTTTCATGGCTTCGTAGAGCCCGATCTGAAACTCAAACAGTCTATAAAATAACCGGCAGAATTATTCCACTGATTTACTTTAGTACATAGAGCATTCAAAGAAAATCACCCACCGAACCAGCCATCTCTCTGACGCGGGGCTCTTTTGCAACATTCAGCATAGCTCGGCGAAAAGTACCATCCACTTCTGAGAATAATATTCCTTCCTCTGGCAATTGGTCGACTATGTCTTTACTTGAAAATATGGGGAGTAGGTACATCCACTGCACTTGTACCTGTTGGTCATAATGAGGTAGAATTAGTCGATATTCTAGGTTTTTACCAGCACTCATCTTTTTGTTAGGCTTTTAATGTTACTGGCAACAAAATAGTATTCTTTCTTTAAAGGTCTTGAGGAATTAGAATCTAGATGATGAATAAAACGACGTCGTACATAGTACAAACCTTTGTCCATTCATCTATAGTCTTTTGGATTCTGAGTATCGAATCATAAAAAGCTTTAACTTCGGATTCAATAGGTTTTGCAAACGCAGAGCCTCGCATTGCTTGTGTTTTAGCAATGTGTTCTTCGAGCAAAGCTTGGATATCATCGAGTGCTGTCAATATGTTCACTCCCGAGTCTTTGAATTTCATTGTAGAAAAAAGAATGTCATCCCAATCATGCGTCATCTTGGCAAGTAGCTCCTGCAGTCCCAGTTCTTTTGTTGCACTGGTAGTTATTATCTCATATCTAGTATAAAATAATACATGTCTAAGTATGACACTATCTACAATGGTTTACTCATGAAAATGAATCACAAACTGTTTGCACGCTCATTTTCAGCTGAGGAACTTAATATTTTCAATCAACACTAACTAGGAACGGTCTCCTCAGTTTTCCAGGTAAACATACTTAGCAAGATCACCCAGGAGGTCCATATTAATCATTTTGTATAGCGTAGTACCCGCGTTGGGTGTCAAGTCGAATCCTGCAATTTCAGACATATCGTCCCAATGCCGTTGGCGCAAGGAAGGATTACAAAAGCATGATGCCAGGGGTACATAAATCTAGATGAAATGAAATTGTATTTCTCATTAGCGCGGAGTTAAGTATTCGCGCAGAAAACTCGCCCATTAACGAATGGGGTTGCAGAATAAAACAAGTTAATCTGAGTTCAGGTCAAAAAATTGATAACTATTGAATCTCGGACCTTGAACCATTTAACATCCTCCAGTAGTTGGTAGCAAAGCTTGTTAGGAGCTGGCTGCTGCATTGGGTCAGGATCATCGACCGATCCTGCAAATCTGTTAACAGGAATTAATGAAATTGATATACATAAAGGATGGATATCTTGTTCCAAGTAAATGGATTGAAGTATCACCTGTACTGGTAATTTGTAGCGATTTGCATCTTGATTTTAGTTTTATAAGCCTTGCTGATTTTAGTGAAATCAGTAAAGTAGTCTGTGGTCTTGTTTTCTATGACATTAGCATCAAGGTATTCAAATGGTCCGGCCAACCAAACACCGACATCTCGCTGCCACTGATGAGCCCGATACATCAAAGCATAATAAGGAAGTATTATGTCTTTCAATTCCTTAATCCGTGGATAAGAAGTTTGAGGAAATTGGAAAAGTGTTTCTTCGTTGTTAATCCATTCTATTTGCTCATCCATACGATCCAGTCCTCTCACAAACTTGCGTAAGTCTTCCATATATTCATGCACTCGAGTAGCGTCATCCATATCGTCCATTATTGCCAGTCTGCAAGATACAATAATAGCCAGAAAGATTTGAAATTAGTGGAACAACAATTGTATTCATGAAGACCATAAATTGATAAGCTTCTTCATTAAATTGTATTTTAGTTCCTCTACATATCTGAAAGAAAAGCATACTTCAACTCAATGAATAGTCGCGAGACAACGAACCTTGGGAACATAAGATCGACGTCGTTATTCAAAAGACTGATTCGTCCTTGCAATTTTTCTTCCGCATCAAATTTCATCTGCTCAAACATAGAGCTGTTCTGTTCAAATACTAGCTTTACGCGTTTGAGCCAATTTATTGTAACGTTATTTAATTCAATGTGATCTCTAGCTAGTGATGTCATTTCAATCAATGCTGCTAGCATATGCAATGACGTTTGAATTTTTTCTTTCAAATTCTCCATCAACGTTGTTGCAGCGTATATCATATATTCACCTGATGAAAATTGGGTCAGGGGTTGAAGATCATTTCAAAATTCAGTTAAAATTTGTTCATTCAAACTACCCAGAGCAAGAAGTTCCATAGTGTTTGTCGGAATACTGAAAGCCCGTTCCCTCAGTACTTCGAATTGGTTACAAATCTCAAGATTATAGTTTCTATGCCGTTTAATCAACTCTCCAATGATCAATTCCCGTACATCATAGGTGTATGTCTTGAGTCCAAGTTTTGCCTCATCTTTGCACAGGATTGCAACCAAAAAATATTCGTTTCTCATCTATAGATTCAAGCAAGAATTAATGCCCACAAGTTCAACATTTCAGAGTATTCGCCTAATCGGGAATAACGTACCATTCCATTAATATCACGCACGAATCGATTGAAATCCTCAACTTTTGTACAGCAGTCTTCGAAGTCGTGTCCTTCGGCAACATAATCCACGACTCCGGACCGTGTTTCTGGATCGTAAACTACTTGAAAATGTTCAACCAGACTATCCACATAAGTGTTAAGTGGCTCGAAGACAATCTTCAATATGTGTGTTAGGCGGAGATGGGACTCTTCCAGATACCTGATTGAAAAGAGAAAAGTTATTCGTTATACTCAAATTGATGGGATAATCAACATGCGAGATTCACCACTCAGGTAATGCGATGGGTATAAACTCTCGATCTGTGCTAATATGTAGCCAGGATTCTAGAGTAGGGAGGTGGTCTGCAACGTGTGCAATCCCATCGATAAGACTGTGGTATATATTGTACACGTCCGTGATCAACGGGTGAATAAATAGGTCGTTTCTTTCGCACAATAATTTGAGCTAGATTGAGAAATGGAGAATAAGAATTGAAGAAATTGGGATTTTTCACAGTTTGTTAGCTGTAGACGAACAATGGACAGTGTGATTAGGAATGGTCTGCATTTACTTTAAGGCGTGGAAACGTTTGCCAATTATTCAACGTATCGAGTAGATGTTCTATGGTGGATATCATGCGATTAATTATTTGTTGGGAAAGAAGACGTGTGGCACAGCGCAAAAATGGCTGTACAGCTTTCGGGGGTACATCATGAATGTATCGCGGCTGTGAAATAAGACGTGCTATTTCCTTGTAGTAAGTTTGGATTACAACCAGAGTACCTCTTTTCATATCATAATCAGTTATGCTGATAAATCTGTGGAGCGATTATCACATAATCAGAAAGAAAGATTGAATGCTTCCAGAATGAAAAAATTGGGATATATTGTATACACATGTTTCTGAATACCTAGCTGGATCGAGAAACCCTAATGCATGATATCGTCTAAAATCGCAAATCAGTTCTGGGAGCAAGTGATAAGCTTTGACGATAATATTCCTGATAAGTTTATGCGGCAAGTAATATTTCTCAGACATTGAACATAGGTTGCGTAAATATCTGGGGCGATGCAAAGTTCGGCCTTGTAATTTAAAAGGGGGTACAATTGAGTCTGGTATATCGCAGGGACAACTCGTAGCAATTATTTGCCTCAATCCTAATTCATGGATCTCCTGGTAATAGACTTCTTTGGTATCAGTCAAGTAGCTCTCGACCAGTCCCGGGTATTTTTCTCGTTGTGTTTCGGGGACTAGACCTAAAATATTCTGTTCCCAGTCCTGTAACGTTATCATAAAGTTGTTTGTCAAAATAATTCTTCGTCTAGATCTCCAGTCGGTTTTATCACCAGGGAAAGTCCAGGCGTAGGGAGATTCTCCGCTAGTTCTCTCATTCTTTGAAAATAGAAACCTTCAGGTGGTTCCAATCTGCATTTAACAGTCTCTTTCTGATTAGTCACATCAGTGTATAGTCGAATCTTAGTTTTAGCAGCCATTCCTTCAAGCATTTCGTGAACTTGCCTTGCATACATCTGGGATTATAAATGAGACTAGTTTCGCTTCACGATAAGAGATGAAATCCTTAATGAATTGAAAGTATAATGACCAGCAGGGTGTTCAAAAAAAAAATTGTGGTTTTTCTTCCAAACAGATTCAAAAGTTTTAATTAGTTATAAAGTTTGGTTTATGAAATTTCGATAGGAGACCTTTTATATAGTGCATTCAATTTCCGACAAAAGTATGCCTGTAGATTTTCTGTACGGCTCATCGTTACCTAGTTATAAAAATCAGAAGAAGAAGAAAAGAATTTTCCTATGTTATTCTTATGGAAAATAGAGAAGTGCGATGCGCCACCTCTTAATGTTAATATTAAGAGCTCGAATTTTAACAGGCATATTTTTATACCTAAATGAAACTTTTGAACCTGCTTGGAAGAGAAAAAAGAATTTTGTTTTTTTGAAACACCCTAATGAACGTTAGAATTGCAAAAGTGAATAGAAGTACCTTATCTAAATTGAAATTACGAAGAGGATTTTTGCCTGCTTTCTCATCGTCATATTGATGAATATCTGGAATCGGAGTCAGTCGGACAATTTTCGTCTTTCCATGTAGGAGATTATACAACTCCTGCCCATTCGACATTTCTTTGGCAATATCAGATCTAATTCACTTAAAATAACGATCCTACGTTTTTTTCTTTTTGCTTATAGCTTAAACCTGAGCCTTTTTTCATGAGCGAACTGTCAATAATTGACATTTATCCAAATGCAGGAATAGTTGAAAGTCAGAATAAAAATACATAAAAATGATCGACCGGCATGCGAGATTTCTTGTAACATGTTGTAAACAAAATGTAGATATAATAAGAATTATGTATGCGCGGCGTGTTGATAATTCTTAATTATCATCAATTACAATTAACATTTCTAAACTTCGTAACAATAACAAACAGATACTCAATAATCGAATTATAAATAGATTTAAGAATTTGTAAATCATAAAATATCGATCGTGGCTTCGTGGCCATTCGTAGCGTCCGGCGTCTGCTCCAACCCAGGTGCCATGCCAAAATGCCGTCGTAGTTTACGGGACGCTTCTAGCTTGTATAAACAAGACAAAATATCGATTGATTTTCTTCCAGTTTTACATTAAATATTCGCAATGTATTTGGAAATAATTAATCTCCGTGATACATCGACAAAAGTCTATTTAATCAGTGACTGAGTTTAGTCTTCCTTCTATTCCAGCCTTTATTTCATCAATTCATAAAGTGAGTGCCTGAAGTTCTTTTATGTATCTTATTTTCAGGTTAAGTGTCTTCTCCGTTTTTATTTATAATTCGAGAGGCAGATAATATATCCACAGTAATTAAAGAGTTGAAAAATAATTTCACCAAATTAGCTCATCGTATATTCAATAATCACGTATTTCTAACGGAATTATCACTTCGCTATGTTGTCAGAATTGACAGGTATTTCTAGCATACAATGGAGAGCACTGTCCCACTGAGCAATAAATGGTTAGAAAACAGCGTGAATTCCACATCAACGAACAAAATTGAATCTCACTTCGTGTCTGTGAAACAAGAGGAAGAGTTTATCGACAACAACCTATGCCCGGAGTCTGCTGATACAGAAACCAATCCAAATCAATCTCTGACCGAACCGAAGAGTAATGAAATTAATCGACTCACACCATTAGCGAGTGACAATACGGCTGTAAGTTTATAGAAAGATGGAATAAAATAGAAAAATTCTATGATATGAATTTTAACTAGTAAATGCGTTTTTGCAGATTGTTACTTTGGATTCTGAGACTATGAACCGTATTGCTGAAGCTGGTTTGAGCCAGGGCGAAGAAAATGAGGATTCTATACCTGAGAGGATAAGTCCTCGGGGTCAAGTCGAGGTTATAGATATGAGAGACGATCAATTTATGGACTACAAGTTCATCCTTGTTTACGAAGATCAGAATTCAAAGTTCGTTATACTACGTCCATTGATAAGTAAAGATGCGAAAGATGTTGCGGCTGAATTGTTTGATATGTTTGCAATCATCGGAGCTCCTAGGGTATTGCAGAGCAAAAATGGGACGGATTTTGCTAGCGAAATTGTCCACGAATTGAGATCCATGTGGGAAGATCTTCCGACGGTGTACGGCGATGTTGTCATCTCTTCTACGATTATTAAACGAGACTTTAAACAGCTCTTGAAAACCTGGCTGGTTGATAATCCTGGAAAAACGTGGCGCGAAGGGCTTAGATTTCTTCAAATCAATGAAAACAGAACTTTTCGATCAGATTTCGATAAAACTCCGCATGAATTGGTCTTTGTAAACAACGATAACCAGCTCGGATCATCATCTATTCCTAAAGAAGCTTTTAACACGATTTGGTGCGAGAAAGACTGGCAAAAACTGATCAAAAATCAAAAGGAAAGGGGCCAAACGAACAGTGAGACTTCCAGTACAAAATTGTTTGATAACTACAGTGCAAAAGGCATCAAGAGTGACTCAATGAGCCGGATTGATGAGGATGTAAGAATTAGATAAGATTAGGAATATTCTGGAGTGCAAAAAGCTTGGAGAAAGTAAATAAGGCATGAATTATGATATAGACTTTACTAATTCTTGTTATCTTTATAGATTCCGATCAAAGAAGATGGTAGCGATCTACAGGGTAGAGAATTTGGGAATCAGACTATAGGATCATCGATAAATCGGGAAAATTCTAGTGGCTTTAAATTTGTGAATGTCAAGAATGAAAGCCCGTTGAATGTTTCACAAGTAGAAGAATCACAGTCGGAAACCGAAGCGAATGAAAATTGTAATACCAAAACAAGACAGCGGGACAAATATCAGTTGAAATGCAAGATCTGCGAGAAGAAATACATGAAATTAGGACATCTGAAAAATCACCTCAAGTCACACACAAAAGCTAACGGTTTCGAGTGTACAATTTGTTCCAAGAAGTTCCGACTCTTGACTGTTTACGAAAAACACATGCGTCGCTTTCATAACTCTGATAAAACTCCCGCCGATGTTAAACGTGGTCTTCAAAGTGATAGGGAAGAAAATTTGAAGCTTAAAAGACTGGTCGATGTTGAGGCCAAAACCGAAGACACAAAGACACTGCGAAAGAAAGAAATGCCGAAAGTTGGAAGACCCGCAAATCGTCCAGGCGGTAAAAGATTATCCAAAGAAAATCGAGCCACTAGATTCAACGGCGCTCCTCTGTTAGAGTGTAGCTATTGCGAGCAGAAGTTCGACTTCCCAAGTGTTTTAAAGAGACACGTGAGATCGCACACTAACGAACGACCATACGTTTGTCAGATATGCAACAAGAGCTTTAAACAATTAGGACACTTGAGTCAGCACTCGTTAACGCACACAGACTATCGTTCCTTCCAGTGTGCGACCTGTGGGATAAAGTTCGAATCATTAGACAGTTTGAAAATCCATTCGCAGTCCCACAGAGGTGACACTGTGATGTATAGACCGAAGGAAGTATATCGTCTGTTCGAGTGTGACAACTGCAAGAAAGTATTCACGACAAAAAGCGTACTGGAAAGGCACATATTTACTCACACTCACGAACGTCAGTTCGGGTGTAAAGTGTGCGGTAAAAGATTCAAGCAGGCTGGTCACGTCAAATCTCACATGCTGGTACACACGGGGGAACGAAAGTTTGAATGTCAAGTTTGCTCCAAGAGATTCAGCCTCTCTAATTCCCTCAAAAAACACATGTATATTCACAACGGTGAGAAACCTTACCAATGCGATGTATGCGGGGCTCGTTTTCTTGAGAAACGAAATTTAAACGGGCATCTAATGACTCATACAAACGAGCGGCCTTTTTCCTGTAATATTTGCGGCAAGAGATACACTCTCGCCGATACTCTGAGACGTCACGTTAGCGCGGCTCATGAGGACGGGAGAACTTATCAGTGCGAGATTTGCGCCAAGATGTTTAAACAGCTGGCGCACTTATACGTGCATAAAAAAGTTCACACCGATGAAAGACCTTACCAGTGTCACCTTTGCGACAAAAATTTCAAGCATAAGAACGTTCTCAAATCACATTTGGCTATTCACGCTAATTTGAGACCGTTTGAATGCGACGTTTGCAAAGCAACGTTTGTAAGAAAAACTAATCTACAAACGCATATAGCTTCTGCACACATGAATGAACGCCCGTATGTTTGTACTATTTGCAACAAACGATTTAAGCAAGTTAGCCATTTGAACGGCCATGTTGTTGTACATAGTAATTCTATGCCATATCAGTGTGACTTTTGCGATCGACGTTGTAACAGATTGGATAATTTGAAAAAGCATATGCGTTTGCACACTAAAAGTAAAGAATAGAAATAAAACAAACTATAATCTTCAATCATTATAAAATATGTGATGGAAATTATGTATAATATTTTATCAACTAAATTTTATCGTCAAATCATTCTGAATGTGAATTCAAAATTGGTATTCCTAAGTCTGCAGGATAGTTTTTATCATTACCAAGTGTGGCATAGTACTTAATACCTCTATTTTTAGAATAAAGTAACGTCGTTCTTCGATGACTATTAAATCGTTAGAAAAATTAGTTACTTTACCGAGATGACACAGAGACTTTGGCATCAAGAAGTCTATTATGAATTATAATTGCTTAACATTTAAGCATACTGTTTTTCTTTTTTTTTCATATTTACACATTTTAATATATGTTACGTATATAACATATATTTTAATACCAATTAATCATTCAAATTCCCATTTCTTTAAAAATCACAGAGTTTTTCAATTGTACATCCTGTGGGATATTGAATATAGTGATTTTTATTCAAATTTTTATGCTATTTTATGCTATTTCATAGCAATTCTGAAAGTTCCTCTTTTGCTCCTGATTATTTGCAAACAATATCATATTTTACTAAACTTATGATCACTTCCCATGAATATTTATACATTAGGTCTAATTTTTATTAGGATTAGAAAAGATATTCTTAGAATGTTTGTCTGATAAGCTGTTATGCTTGATTGATATATATTATTTATGATAATCTCTCGTTAAACTGAGGAGAGGAATCTAAAGAAACACTTGATTGCTGTGCCTATTATTTTCTGTAAAAATAACTGACTGTTATGATAAGCCCTCCTATTTTTTTTTTACAAGGATTGTATATATTAAAATGAAATTTTAACAGAGCTACTCTGGATGCTGTAATGCTTATGTATTTGTATATTATTCTGAATCAGTGTTTGTATAGATCCAAAAGTATCGTGGCAAATAATGGTTTTTTTTTTTATGTATATGCTTCGCACAGCAATTGCTGGGATGAATTCTTCTAGCTTGTAACAAAACTAGTGGTCTAACTTCTTTATTATTAAACAAGATGTTTGTATTTTCATGTACAAAAATCAATGTATTTAATATTTCAATAATATGATAAAAATTTACCTCAGTTTTCAGTGTCAAAACAATTCTTTATATTACAATTACATTTACTTTGTGAATTCATACCGTTGAAATAGCGTAGCATATATTAGGTACATTGATTTAAGCATAAACAAAGAAAATCGATATAGTCTGCATTTGGTAAAATAAAACAAGGGTTCGTTGACTGATTAGGATTTAAAACCATACATAATGATTAAAATTTATTGTAACAAATGCTTCATTTTTTAACAATAATAAATACTCTTCATTCTGATCATAGTATTAAATACATTAATTATCCTCCTTAATTCTACCATTAGCTTAATCTGCATTTTTCTATGTACAATCTGGTGAATAATCTATATTATTAGTATATTTAGAATCTCTGCATTATTCGTTGATAATTAGATTTCAGGATCACAGATAAGGACTCTGACATGAGTTTCTTAAGTCTTCCAATTCTTTCCTAAAATTGCATAGCTATTCTTTTCCCAATATTTGAGCAAAGAACAACGAATCATCTAAGAAACTCTGCAGAATATGTAATACTTGATTAATGAACAGAGAAAATTAACTAGATGATGTATGACTTGACCAAGAACAGCGAGAACGGAGAGGATTTAATCGCATTATCATATGTAATGAGTTTTCAGTAGGTGGATCTTGTGAGTATAAAAGAGAGAAATTGAGAACAACGAAGCCAATGACTTCAGGTAAGTATGTTACGAGTTTTACACAAGATCAGCAGGTGACCATAGATTTAAGAGTTTCGCGATTCGCCTGGCTTAATTGGGTTTTCAGGATTCAATTGGAAACATAGAGTCAGCAAGTGATCATAGATTCGAAAATCCTGCGACTTAAGTTAAATATTTGCGAACGCAGGGTACATTCGTCGTAATGGGCTTAACGAATCCGCTTCACCAGAATTTCCTAGGTACGTGAATCGTAACAAATATCTTCCTTAAGTTACAGGCGCGTCTTTGATTATTAATTAATTGTCCCGTATTAACTTTATAAATTCCGGATCCCGCAATCAATTAACCACCTTGTACAGAGATATAATAACGCAAAAATGTCAACTGGAAAGACAGGTAATAAGGAACGCCTTGACACTAGCTACGATATCACCAGACGAGTTTGCCTGATGGAAGAACCAGGCTATATGGCAACCACCGCGGAAGAAGTCATCCACATCGCTAAATGTATACCTGTGGAGTGCACACTGAGGCAAACGGATAACTGTTATTCTGAACTCCCAACAACCGTCAGAAGTTAGAGTTTCTTTCTTGAGTTATGGGTGCGTCTTCGATTATTAATTGATCGTCAATCGCAGACAAGTTACTGTTATGGCGAACCCTATTACTTATACCTCCCTGGTGATTCTGATTATACACAGCGCATTAAATATTCACCTATTCGTAACCTTATGACTGCGTTAAAAGGAAACATACGAAGTTCAGTATTTAAGGTGGTTTAATTGCCTAAGTTATTCTCTCCATTATACAGAATGTTCAAGTCACGTGATAAATTGACGTTACCCTCCCAAATCGTAGTTTTCATTTCATGGAATTATATCGCGTTACTAAAGCCAAAAGGGCGTATCTTTGAGATACGCCCTTTTGGCTTTAAATTTTATTTTTCTTAAAGCCAAAAGGGCGTATCTAAAAAAGAATCTTTTCTTCCGTTTTTCTTATAGATATCTACGTTTTTAACATTCCCAAGTTGATTGGAGAAAAAATTTTTTTTTTTTTTTTTCGATACGCCCTTTTGACTCTGCAAAGCCAAAAGGGCGTATCGAAAAATTTCTGTTGAGATACGCCCGTTTGGCTTTAGTAACGCGATATATTGATCATTGATATCATTATTATCATTTGTTCTCAGTGTGGAGGAATGTTGTTTCCTTTGGATCCACAGCACGCACATAAGAAATTGATCAATAATAAAATACCAGATTGAATTAAGATCTTTGTATCAAATACGAGTTAACCAGTTTTGGTCCTACCTTATTTCGATAAAAATCAAAGGATCTGTGCAGTTACTGCTGGTTGGAATGCCATCTTCACAATATGTAGCAAGAATTCAAACTTCAAACTGCTTCTATGTATTAAAAGAAAGTTTTATAGAAGTATGCTCTTTCTTTGAATTGGGTATTGCTTTAAATAAGTAGTACAGTACACCACTCAGGTATTCATCTTAATGATAAGCCAAACGGGTAATTTCAACTGAGATAAATCGATCAGTTGTAACTGCCCGGCTGGGCAGCAGTATTAATCATTTTCATTGGAAGGTGATAGTTGATCGCTGTTCAATGATCATTGTAGGAAGTGCCATGTTTATCATAACTCATAGCTAATGATAATTATTGAACACTATTCAGTAGGTCAGGAATCTGCTTCATCGAGCACTTGTTAAATAAATTCCAAAGATGACATATCATTTTATGTAATCGTCTTTTAGAATTCAGGAGTCTTCGTTCAAAATGCTTGTAATGCGGGGTAATGAAAATACAGTATGGTCAAATGTAGAACTCTCTGGACCAAGGAGCAGATATTACCGCAATGGACAAGAATGGTAATACAGCTTTACATATGTCAGAGAAAAGGGACTACTCGACAATTATCGAATTACTCCGACGAAGTCGAACAGGGATTGATATTCTTGATCTCAAATGGAAAAATCTTGGTACATAAGAGATCGAGAGTATCTTGAAAGAACCCTTGATGAGGGCGTTAAACTGGCAGTGTGCCAATCAATTGGAGTGAGCAGATATTTTCCAGCAGCAGGGAATTGGAAATTTGTTATCATGAAAGAACAAAGAGAAAAACGTATCCTGCAGCTGTAAAATTCACGCATCATGGACTAGGATTGTGTATTAATTCAAACAATTGGCATTTACTCTTTAATAAAAGGAAAATCTGGATGTCCAGAGAACCTCAAAAGAAACAAATCTTACGCTCATAAAATGAGTTCCACACCAACCGTCGATATAGAAAGTGCCTCTACCGTGCCAACTACTCAACACCCTCCCGCTAAAAAGAAATTCAATTCTAAACGCTCTAACAAGCGCATGGAAAAACACAGAAGTAAAACTTCTGAGAAAACAACCGTAGGTGAAAACAAAGCTATTAGCGATAAGCTATTTTTCGAATTCCGAACCGACGCAGAAGCTAGAGTTGCTATGCAGATTGTAACCGTTCCCCAATAATTATCCCCAAGTAATTTTTGCAAATCAGTTATATTTCCAGGCAATGGTGATTTCAGTCTGCAAAACTATTTCATCTCACAATTTAGAATTTCAGATTTCGATGGTCACGCCAACTATAGCTCATTAGCTAACAGGGTACATAGAAAAGTAACCCGTGACTAACCCCAAATTCCAATCCCTAGCCCAAGGAATAAGACGTCGCCCGTAGGCACCGCATCCAACATGTAACATAGTTTCGTTAATTTATATGTACTACACATTTTTAAATACAGTTCATCACGTAAAATAGAAAAAAATAAGGAATAAAAAAAACATCCCAATATTTAAGGAAATTTGGGTGCAGGAATATAATCGCGAGTACAAATAGAGATAAAATTCAGTCGCAACTCTGAGCACTTGCATTGCATAGATTTAAAAAAATTATTCGTCGTTACTAGACCACTTACTGAAGCATTGGAGAGTAAATTGAACATATTTTCTTATGAGATACAGCCATTGTCAGCAGACAATGGAGAAATTGGCAAATCCTATCAAGGATTACGGGGGTGAGTTCACTGGTATCCCCTTACAGACAAGGTTCATGGCGGGGATCTTTGAAAATCAAATGATTAGTATTGTATTAGAAACGTTGGACAAGGGCAATTAAAATATATCACTACGAAAAATTTTCGTAGCAGATATTTAAATGGAGGTAATTCCGCGATTATGCGTCTCTGTACGAATTGGCTATTCTCAAACGAGTATAATAGTACCATCCTATTGGAAATTTGAATTTGAATGAGAGGATGTTTACAACATAAAATCGCTGGTAAAACACCGACTTTGAAATCAATTCTCAAGACGCGGTGGGTGTGAAATAGTATATAGTATTTCAGTATTTTTTCATATTGCGTGATGCATGAAATGCATCAAAGGGTACAGGCAAAGGAAAAGTATGTTTTCTATCAGGAAATTCTAAATGTTCGACAAGCACTGGAGACATTGATTTTATAATTAAAGCTTGTGGAGAAACCCATCACACCAAAGGAATATCACAAGTCCCCTACCTATGTAAATACTTGGAATCCTGTTTTGACAGTCCGAGGGAATGGGAATGTTCTAGCAATGGGTTGCAAGTCGAATGCTATCACTGCTTCCAAGAAAGCTTTCTCACCGAAACACATCGAAAATCAAAGATATATAACATTGTTTGATAGAATTAAAAAAATATAAAAAGACCTTGTAAAATTTTAAAACTGTAAAAGGGCTCGTGTGTCAAATATCTAATGGGGAGGGGTTTCTCGCTGCTATACGCAGCTTCTTCAGCCGATAAATTGGACGTAATAAAGTATTTGCTCTACAAAGAAGCTAACGATGTTCGAAATGGAAGATTTTCACGTAACTGTCTTTTGCAGTGACTGAGACATAGGAAAGTATTTACTTGACAAAGTTGTCAATGTTAATTGTCAAATACAGGAGGGCATGACTGCGATTTACACAGCTGGTTTCAGAGGTAATTTAGATGTAGTAAAGTATTTGCTTAAAAAGGAGGCCAATATTCATTGGCATGCGCAAGATATTGCTATATGCAACTGCTTCAGCGCGTAAATTGGATGTAGTGAAGTATTTGCTCGATAGAGTTGCCATTATAAGTTCTCAAATGAGAGAACGCAAGACTATGCTGCACGCAACTGTTTTTGCAAGTAAATGGAATGGATTAAAGTATTTTTTTGGCAATGTGGGGTCATAGTCATTTTTCAAAAAAATAATGGCTAGACACCATTGGACGTAGCTACTTTCACAGGTAAACTGGACGTAGTAAAGTATTTACTCGATAAGGAAGCCAATAAAATCTCTTGCCGCTATTTGCAGCCGTTTTTTTTTTCTGGCAAATAGGACATAGTGGAGTATTTACTCGAGAAAGATGCGAATGTTCATTCCGAAATGCGAAAGGGCTTGATGCTGTTGCATGTAGCTCCTTTAGCAGGTGAATTAGATATAGCAATTTGTTTGCTCAACAATAAAGCTCATCTTAATTCTTAAATGAAAGAGGGCAAGACAGCACTGCACGTAGCTGTTCTAAATGGAGGACTCTATTCACTGATAGATTTTCAATACATTAATGGGTAATAATAAACTCAAAGATCCCTTCCGGGAAATTCCTGGTAATTATAATTACTCTCCTGATTTTAGTCAGAAATTAGATTATCCCTCAGACACCTGTCCTCCGATGATTACGCCAATAACTTTTGGGGAAGTTGATAGGTCGATAAATAAATGGAAAATTAATTCCTCTCTAAGAGCGGACAAGATCTCATATAAAATGATGAAGTGTTTTCCAAACAGCATAAAACTATGGTTGAGAACCTTTTTTGAATTGTTGTTACTTAATAATAAAATCCCACCTTCGTGGGAAGAATATACAGTAATCTTCATTATTAAGCCAGACCCATAGCTTTATCTTGCGCTTTACTAAAAATATTGGAAAGGGTGACTACCGAACCAGAATATCCTGGTTTATAGAAAATAGAGGATTAATACCTGAATGCTCATACGGATTCCGTAGAAATAAATCATGTAATAACTGTCTTAAGGACGAACATAGAGATATCCAGACAACCCTAGAGATATCTCTAGGACAACTCTACCAACTAATGGGTCAATATTTTTGTCTATACACAAGATATGACTACAGAGATATCGGGGATTGGAGTACGATTAACGTTATAGCAACGGAAGAGAAGCCATTCCCTATTGGGAACAATCTCCTACCACCCTGAGACGAACCGTGGACAAAGAATTAACGCTAAAGAAGTTCACGCTATAATTAGCAAACACTGCTTTAGAGAAAATTCAAACTAATGTTCACTAAAACTTAAGATAGTAAAAGCTATTAGATAGCTTTGACACTCGTTGATATGGATAGGTTATTGATTAAAACAAATTAATCCACGCATCAACATTCTTTCGACCCATCGATAGGACTATGTTGTTGGATGCAAATCTTATCAAATTGTTCATCGGGTGATCAATGAAATTTTTTTTATCTCGCATATTATCGTCAATTCTTCTGTTCTTGGGCAAGTCCATTGAATAATTGTGAATAATTGTGAATAATTCTCTTATATTTAATAATTGGTTTAAAAAAAAAAAATATCAATAGTCATTACTCAATTTGATTTAAAAAAAATACTGAAATAGCTTCGTTTGGCACCAGATTTAACATGAAAAAATTCTATAAGCATGATGGCCACTAAAAATGGTCGGAAAAATTAGAGAATTTTTCCCTGAGAAAATTATACATTTTTTCTTGACTAAAATTCAAACTAAAGTGTGAATACAAATGACTAATTAACGTAGCTCCGAATTAATCGGTATTCAAAAATCTGCGACGTGAATGTTCTTTAATTTTTTACAGTATCCCGATTCAATAAGAATTCCTAACACGTGAAAAAAAATCATTCTTTGAATTTTGTTTCTTTATAGAGTTTTTTTTTTTCATTCCGTACTTATTTTCCCTGATTTCCCTAACCAGTGGCCACCAGGTATAAGCACGATTTTGCGTCTAAGGTAAACCTAAAATGATTTAGTAACAATTATCTCACAGCCAATCAGAATTCTAAGAAGCAACCATGTTTCCAGTTGGCTTTGTTTCGTCCAATAAATTCTAAGTGTAAAATCTTGTATGCGAATAATTATTCACGTGGATCTCAGATTTCAACTTCCCATTGATGTTTTAAGGGCATTCCACAACGAACCGTTTTTAACTCCTAATTATCTCAGTTCATCTACAGGCTCACCCTTATGAATACCTTTCACAAGAATTGGATTTTTCCAAACTTGTGTTAATTTTAAATTCCATAAAATCTCACCAAATCTTGCAAAGTGAAATTTTTCGAATTGAATGAAATCCCTCGAAGTCCAGTGAAGTCTTGAAGCCGGGTATAGTTTACGTTTGTCGGCTGGCTCCGTTATAGTACGTAATTAAATTTGCATATAAAAATAATAATATACCAGTACTCTGATTCCCAAGTCGACTAACTCGTCTTCCCACAGCTCAATTTTGGCGAAGTTGAACATATATCCCATATGGTTAATATTGGGCTCCACTCGTCAAGCTCGCTCAATGAACTCAAGTCCCGCAGTAACCAGGTTATCATATTCATGGAACTGTTCGAACTGAAAAAGAGATACACAATTCTTAAAACTAAGATAAAGAATCTCTCCCATATTGTATGGCGAAGAACGAAATAGAATGAAGAAAACTGAAGTCGTTTATTCTTCCTCTGTACCAATGGAATCTATGTTGTGATTGGCATCATCTTCGACCTTGTTGACTCGACGTTATTGATAAAATTTAGTATAATTTTTCAAAGCTTGAAATCCATGTTTTCAGATAATTATCAGTTCAGATATTTCCAGATGATTTGCCAATCAACTTGGCGATCTTCCAGGATGATTGTTTAATCTTCAATTGCTGATCTTCAGTGAGGCACGGAATGTTTCTGAAAGAAATATTTTTGCTAAAAAAATGCCAGGTCTTTTGTGTTACATCAGAGGAGGAGAGGGTTCGCAAAATTATCAAAAGACTGATGAATGTTGAGTAATAAACGACTTATGCAATGACCATGAATAAGGAATTAATATTCAATATTAATAAGAAATTGACTTTTGTTGGTAAAATATAAAATCTGAGACACCAGTCTGGTCTTTCATACATTTTTCTTTACCTCGTTGTTAAAAATATAAATTTTTCCCTTAATTTCCAGAGGTTTTTCAAGAGGGCAAAGGCTTTTATTCAACAACATCCAATAAGTTCCGATTTACTGTTTTAAAATTTAGGCAACTAATTTCTGAATCTTTAATTGGCAGTCAAGAGTCAAATCGATATCTTCCTACCATGTTTTAATTTCTCGATTCATGCTGCTGTCTGCTCGGTTTCTGGAGGACGCGATAGAGTAGCAGTCAATATTTCACCAAGGGCTTTCATCGTTCGTGGCTTAACTATCTGTAAAAGATAAAATTATATGCTTACAAACCATCCAAAAATATTATCTCTCACCTTATCAGCGAAAGCTAACAAGTACCTACTATAAAATGGTGGAACATTATTCTGTTTTATTCGATGAAAATTTGAAAAATATACTAAAAGAACAGCCAAGAAATGAATTGCAGGAGAAAATACGTATTCGAGAATTGTAAAACAAATTTTATGGTATTATTCGGCGTTGTCTAATTACTAAAATTCAACCAGACATTATACAAAATATTCGGAAAAAAAAAATGTTCGCCGAATTACTCGACTTAGCAGTAAAACCAAAAACCACGCTACAATAAAATCTGCGATCCTAATTATTTCTTACAATACCCAATGTGCACTGAGTTTAGCGTAACTTGCCGATAGCGTTATTATGGGCGTTTTTTCGCGAGCTCTGATATAGGTACCAAAGTGTACCAGAATAATAGTGTGTGTCACTCAAACTATATATTGGTACCCTTTGGTACCTATACCAAACCTATACCAGAGGCTCGCAAAAAAACGCCTTATAATAAAAAAATGTCAGCCATTTTAACTGCTCACTGGGGGTTGGCCCTCGTCTACGAAATTCAATTGTGACGCTTTTAATCCCGTTCGGCTAAATCTCCATGAATTTATTTTTAGGAGTCTATGTTTAGCCAGAAGAAAGATTAATTTTTTTCTAGAACGAAATTTGTAGGTAACGAAAAAAATGTGACAATCTTTGGTGGTCACTGACCCCAGTGATTAGTTTTATAGTTACATAATTATAGGCCTTGCCGATGCCAGAGTAAAATTGTTTCACAGCATATACGAAAATAATCGTGCCAAAGTTGTGAACCAGCATCAATATTGATCTCTGTAGTTAATTAAGTATCTTACCTTTATCAAGTACGGGCAGCGAGGTTACGAAATTCGAGAAATTACACAATACTTTACGACGAACATTTTCACGAACTTTACTGTCCAGAGGACAAGGCCTATTTAAACACAAGCCGACCGGGAGGTACTAGTCTCATTACCTCATTTGGTACTTATATATGGAGGATACACCAATGACCAACGCGCAACGAATCATTTTACATCTCTAAATCGCTGTGGTCGTGGCGTCGCGTCTAGACGCGTCGTAGCACAGGCGGAAATGCGGCGTCAGTGCGGCTATGCTACTGCACGAGTCACAACAAGGTCACACACTCACGCTAACGTCGCACCGTACTATGGCTGTGTTAGTGACCGTTCCGGAAACTGGTTTCACCGCGCGTAGACATTTTGGATTCAAAAGAATGTTGAAAGTTTTTTTAGAAACGAATCGAAAGATAGTTTAGATTTTTTCACTGCGGTTTTATTTCTCTGCACTATTTTCATGCCGGGAAGTAATAAATTACAATCCGAAACGAAGGAATTAAACGAACATATTTTTAGCCTGTAATAAAATACGACTTCAGGTTCGCTGAAAGCGGCATGAAACATGCTATTCAGAATGGGGAATAAAATAATATTTGTTTATATTTTATTTAAAATAACATTTGTTTATATTTTATTTAGTGTGCATTTTAGACGACTAAAGTAACTGATATTGAGTACGAATGAGAGCCTTTATGGATTGTAATAATCCTAGCTACTCATCGCATTTTTAAAACCTGATAATAACAACAACAAAAAAAAGAACTGGACATTGAACATATATGTATTTAAATTCACAAAACGCTTGCTTTCCTTAGATGGATCCGGCCTCGTCAGATAGCATTGCTCTGATAAATTTAGTAATTCCAACGAGCAGTGGAATGGTTGTCTCCTTGCCCTTTTCTCCCTCTGGAAATACCACAGATTTACATCACAGTTGTTATTTGAAGAGAATTTCTATACAGGGTGGGGAAAAAAACAAAAAACGGACCGATTTGAAACGTGAATAAAATCCGAACGCGTCTAGCGATTTTCAAAAACTTTTTTTTTGTTTGAAATTAGAAGAATGAACCTTTCGTTCAGGGTTCAAAAATACGATAAATCTTCACTTCTTGACAAGATACACGCTCTTGAAAAACGAGTTTCGAAAAAGTCGCTGGAAGGATGAAGAAAATTAATATTAAAGAACGTTTTTATTCTGACATTTCGGCAGTTCTCCTAGATTCTATTCACATGACATGAAACGATTCTGATAAACGCTGGTTTTCATCATATCACAACCATTTATCTGTATCAATCTTCTCAGTCACAAGCCTGGTATCAAAAATTAATATCTCACCTTGCACAGTGACTTCAGACAGCCTGTGATCATTGTATGTTATGCCATGATCAAGCACTGTAGCAAGAGCCAAATTAATTAGCTTATGCTCGTCGGGGCTAAAGGATTTATAGTTCTTGCAAAATCCGTCGTAAACTATGAAGGAAAGAGCACTCTGCTCGTTGGGTCCTGATACGTTGGACAGATATTTGTAAACTGTATCAAACTGGGTGATGAGACGTGCGCAAACGACCAAAAGCTGTTTTTTAGTATCGTCTTCTGACTCAGCCCACAGTCTGGTGATTAGAGCCTTGACCAGTTCGTCGATACTTTCTGTAAGCTTGGGACCCCTCTTTATCAATAATGTCACAATGGTGCAAGCGGACTTCACCAGGCATCCTTTAGACTGAAAGAAGAACAGTAAAGCATTACAGAACTGAATAAAGTAAACAGAGTAATTAAACACGGGACATTCTAAAAGAAAGTAGAAACCCAGAAGACATCTTAGGAAAAAAATCTTCGTTCGGTTATCTGCTATGCAGATTATAAAAGAATCATATCGGTTATTTTTTCAAGGAAAACACATACCTCAGGCTTAAGGAAATGCGAGGCTATTTGTAGAATATACTGCGATCCGGTTTTCCCGTCAATATCTTTGCATTCAATCGTCTGCAACGGAGCTGCGGATAAATAATTACATATGACTTCCGCTCCGCTTATCAAAGTCATGTGGTCGTTGTGGATAAGAATGCAGTAGTATAAAGCAGGAAGTGCACTCTTGATTAAAACACTGTTGTGTTCCAGTGGCTCTAGCTGATTTTTCATCAACAGTTTCAGAACGAAGATAGCCCGGATGTGTGTCTTTCCTAATAAATGAAAAAGAAACTTAGAGCCTCAATCACAATTCAAATTTAAGTATCAAAACACCAGGCTTTGGTTGCCTGGAATTTAATATGAAGCAATAATATTGCCCTTTTTGCTTCGAGTTGTAGAAAGTATGATAAATTTACCGGCAAGTTCGTTTGACGGATCTGCAGCAGTCATCATATCAACCAGGGCTGGTATCAGGTGTTTCTGTAAGAGCCCTGTGTATTCTGGATTTATCGCTAGCTTTTGGAAGTAATTTCGGCAGTAGTCAAGCACCGTGTGATCACTGTGAAGCTTGAGAAATGCTGCGACGGTAAATTTACAGAGCTTCTCGACTACAGATGCCGTGCCTTTTTTCTTCAGCTGTGAATGAAGAATTATGAAGATTTGTGCAACTCAATAATTGGTGAAAATGATCTTTGTCAGAAATACCAACCGGAGTTAAGATGGCAAAGTTCTCTAAAACAAGCCAAAGAACCTCAGCCGACATTGATTGATTACCCAGATCAAGCAATCTGTCGAACAAGGCTGGAATGCGAGAGTGCAGCTTGTTCTTGTCACTAGGGTCTTCCGTCCAATGGGGTTCTTGGAACCAACAGTGAGCAGAGTTTGCTGCACTAATTCTTGTGCACATGGATTTATTTTCTCGAAGACAGTTGATGGTTGCCTCAACAAAACGCTTCTTCATTCTCAAACCCATATATGCAATGAAGAGTCTACCAAGCCGTAGACATTGGCAGAGTAAGAGAGGAGGAGTTTCTGTAAAATTGATTGGTTAATTACAACTTTGACTGTTTTCTAGCCAGTGCAATATATTTGTCAATTGCTTATTCATGAGGATTGGTTATCCTTGTTCATAATATTTACGAGAATATTTCAAATCAGGAAGGATAATCTTCTCAAAGAAATAGTCGATATCGAAAAATAGCCTTTCTTCATTCCACCTCTCATCAATAATCGGTTTCACAATGCAAAACGCCAATAGATAAGCTTCGTGTTGTTTCCAATTGTCCATTCGCTGGCGCTTGGTTCTCCCAGATCGTATTTCGTCTATTAATTGTTTTATGATCACATTGGTCAAGTCGTGTTCAGTCGTCCTTGCTGGGTATGAACCCGAAGTATCGATAATATACTGTAATTATAGAAATAGAAAATTGAATATCTCATTCATTAATGAGTGAGAAAAATACTGTGTCTAATTTCTTTTAGAATGTCGATCATTTCAGGCTTTGGAAAAACAATCTAAATGCAAATATGTCTGAATTGCCAAGACACCAATTTATAAATCATAAGTACTTTGATTCACATTTAATCAGCATTTAAACATGAAGAGGAATACGTAGAGGCATGTGTATGAGGTGGTCCTTATTTCAATGACTTTTTGAATTTGTGTTACCCGCTGCTTAGAGACCTTTGAAATATATTAAAAAAATTTCTGTGAAATTTGAGCCTTTAATTTTGACATTATTAGATGCCCCAAAACTCCGAAAGTTTTAAATGGAAAATACCTACAAGTAATTTTTTTTTTTTTAATACGACAAAAATTGATGAAATAATTTGACATTTGGCACAGTTGTTGCTTATAATGTTGGGAAGAATCCCTAAAAATTGCTAATTTTTGTATTCATTCCTTCATCATATATCAGGACTTAATCAGGTCTGGCCAGGTCATCATATACAAGGGAATAATAAATATAAAAATTTGCAATTTTCAGGATTTCTTCTTAACAGTATGAGCAATAACTGTGCCAAATGTCTAATTATTTCATTAATTTTTATTCGAGTTATAAAAAAACAAGTCACTGGTTGAAAAAATTACATATTCTCAAATCTTACAGGAATTTATTTCCATATATTTAGAAGGTATCTAGGGTACGACGAATTTCAAAAATCACTGAAATAAGGACCACCCTAGCGTGTATATGATATACTTACATTCAAAACTCTGTGAGCTTTGCCACGAATGCTACTGCAAGGAACTTTATCGCGAAGCCAATTCCTTTTGGCTTCTTCCTCCTTGATGAACTGACTGGGATTATCAGCCCACAGTTGGATTTGTCTCTCAGTAGGTTCCATGAGAGTAATCAAAGTATGAAGTACCACCGGCGATATACTGGCATGCAAATGAAACCAGTGATATTCCGAAAGAGTGTATGCACCAAAGTCAAACATAGCGGGTCTATCAAGCAACTGTTTGATAAATTCTAGCACTGCAGTAATCAAGTCGTCATAATCATTGACTATTTTGTCTGAAAGAAAGAGAAATGAAAGATAGTTGAAAGATGATTCTAAATGCGATAGAAAAAAAAATTGAAGTAGTTTCATTCCCTCAATTCATACCGTCGGTATTTTCATTTTTGTCTTTGAAATCGCCGTTAGCGTCGGTCTTAAATTCATGATAAGTTTTAGCAGCATCGATGAAAGTCTCCCAAATCGGTGGTAACATTTCTGTAGATGAATCGTAGAAGAATTTGGGTATTTCGTCACATACTTTAGCAATTGCTTTAAAAACGGCACTTTTTAAGCGGATATTGCTTGATGGACAATTTTTTTCTTTCAGAATTTTTGTAAACTTTTCGCAAAATGTCTGCGCCGGAGACTGCAGGAAGGACGGAATAACATTATCTTCATCTTCATACCATTTTGGCACGAAACCAACAAGCATTGTAAAAATCTCAATAGCTTGAACTTTTATAACATTGTATGTCTGAAATAAATACAATCACTATAAAATGAATTTCTATAACATTGTATAGTCGAAACAAATATAATCACAGTAAAATCAAATTCTTTGTACATGCACATCTCATTACAGGGAATTTAATCAATCGCAAGCTTGAAGGAATTATGAGGAAAAAATTACATGCAAAATTGTCTGCCTATATCACCTAGGGGAAAAGTAATATTCATGTATTTCTTGTTTTACCTTGGTCTCAGACTCCAGCATGATAGCCATACATGTGAACAGAATCCTGTGTTTCGTTGGTGAAGTTGCTACAGGAGGTACGAAGTTGGGGATCGACGGAGACCAGTGAATTTCAATCCACTCTTTTAAAATCGTGATGGATAACTCTTTGATTGTTAATTCGCAGGGGGGACCGATGAAAAATTTCGTCAAATCTACGGCAAAACTTTCTTTTCCTTTCAGTACCTCAATTTTACGCTTAGCATCCTCCCGCGTTTCCAGATCAGGTGATAGCAACTCGCTCAATGTTTCTTTGAGTAATTCCAAAGAAAGTAAGTCCATCGTGTCTGAGAAGCACGCCGGCTTTGTCAGCGTGTATAAACAAGTTTAAATATCAACCTAGCTTAACTTGTTTATTGAAGAAATGCGACGTTCTCATTGGCTGATAAATCGAACCAACGCGCATTGCTGGCATTTGTTATCGTTTTACATTTCATAACCTAAGAACACGTACATGTATAATTTAATATTTTACAATATTACTTCTCTCTTTCCATTCAGCGATATCAGTGAGTATTATTTCATATTTGCTTCAATTTCTAGGTTATGTTTGTCTCTAATGACGAGACAATAAATTGTAATAAACATTCGACCCTTGGTGAATAAGAACGGAGTGTTGTTTCTCGTAAAAATAAAAAAAAAGAATTTCATTATTAATCTCACGCGAATGTTCGCAGACTCTGGGTCAGTGAGAAATGAAGTAGCGGTTGAACTAAGATGTCATTAGTACAGAAAAAGGTTCTACTCTGTAAAGCCAGGGCACAAGGGGATCCGGAAGAAGGTGAAAGAAACTATGCAAGGGTTCTAGAGTCCGCTGGATTCTTTTCTACTCAACTATCAGTTCTGCAATTTAAATTTTGCAATCTTGACGAGCTACGGTCTCTTCTACTAACACCAAATTTACACTCAGGTATAAAATACTGTGCGAACTTTGAATTTCATTTATGTCCTCATTTCAACCTTATTCAATCCTCATCAATGATAGGTTTGGTTCTGACGAGTCCTCGGAGTGCAGAGGCTGTGGGACTAGCTCTTGGAGATAAAGGAGCACAGGGAGAACCCAGATTTAATGAAATATGGAAAGAATTGCCCACCTACTGCGTAGGATCAGCAACAGATCGAGTTGCCAGAGATTTGTTGAACTTGAAAAGCTGTCGTGGCTCAGAAACAGGCAATGCGAAAGAGCTAGCTGAGCTTATAGTCAAGGACGCACAATCGGCAGTATATAATGCTGAAGGAAAGCCCCTTTTGTATCCATGTAGCGCGATAGCGAGAGATACCATGGCTTCTATTCTTGAAAGCGCTGGGATTTCCTTAAGTAAATTAAATGTCTATCAAACTCTGCCTAGTAAAACATTGGAAATTGATTTGAACGAGATTTTGGGCAAATCGTTGCCAGAATATCTTGTGTTTTTCAGCCCTTCGGCTGTGAGGCATGTTATAAATGCGATTAAGCTAAATAAGCAGGAGGAGTTGTTGGGACAGATGAAATTCGTAGCTATTGGACCCGTGACTGAGCAAGCTATTCTAGATGCTGGTTTAGAAGTATATGTAACGTCTAAACAACCTGAACCTGTGTCATTGTCAAACGCACTTAGGAATAAGTTGGCTATGAGCTAAGGCTGTGAAATAGAAGATTTTTGTGTTTGATAATGGTAGCGAACATAGGATATGCTTGAGTCAGTTGCGAGAAGAAAATTTCAACATTTCATTGTATATACGGTATAACACTGGATTTGTAAAACATAATATTGACTGCTATAGTCTTCTTATCAATTAACTGGATACAGAATTGAGGGGTTTGTATAATAACTAGATACTTTAATGTAATTAGCTTTATTTGAGTAGAATTGATCTGATCTACGGAAAATTCTGTATTGTAATTTAATTTTCAAAACAATATCTGTTTTGTAATTTCAATAATAGGATGCTACCATGAAAAGTATCTGCAATTGAGTAATCTGGCTTGGAAGTGAATGGAATTCAAAACGGGTTCTGAAATTTTATTAAATATACATTTTCTTCATAGAAAACGTCGTTATGTGTCATTAATTCAAATGATGTACTCGAATCTATTGAATTAATCGACTAAACGTCCTTGACTATAATTTTTGAAAGCTACGTCGTATAATCAATTTTATTCCTGGATTCAAATACATGATAATTGAACCCATGGCCTCACAAGGAAAAGAAATAATTCGAAAAGTGTAAGGCATCATATTATGTATTTAGGTTTATACATATTTGTAAATATTGTTCTGTAATATAAAAATGTGAGCGATATTTGATTATTCGTCTGCAGAAATCTTAGATTCAAATTGACCCTCTCGAAAGTCACGTGATCATTGTTCGAGAACAGCGGTGCTTCTATCTGTCGTTAAAATTGAGAAGCACGAGAAGCAACAGGGGCCTCCTAGTACTGATCTCACGCACTAACTAACAGCTGTTTTCTTGTGTGTCAAATCTGTGCGGGGGGTTAGAAACTACAATTGAGACGGGACCCGGTATTAAAAACAAATTATAAGGTAAGTTAAATAAAAATTGATGAAAAAAGTGTGGCAAAACCTAGACGGCAGGTTGTCCAACATAGGGAATAATTTCTCTTCGATTAATTTCATCTCAGGTTGTCGAAATTTTTGAAACGATTTAAAACCTTCGCCTACTTCGTATAACATATCCTTAATCCGATTCTTATACACATTCGTCTTGTGAGTTGGAATAGTTCAATCTTGAGTCATTGACACGTGATTTCATTCATTCATCACAATAATTGCCGTGAAAAAAAAGATTCTCTACATTCTGTTGAACAACGTGCTAAAACATCTCATTGTCAAAACTTAACCGACGCGACCGCTCTGATTGGTCACATCTCTCGTAGAGTTGCAATTCATAATTCTACGTATGTACCCATCGCAATGATAATAGACTTGACGATAAGTTATCGGAACAAAAAAACTGTCAAAGATGAATTGACGAAGTTATTAGAAACCGACTAATAAATGGTGTACATATTATGAAACGAATTCGACGAATTTACGCGTGGATAAAAACGACGCCTACTATTCATTCATCAGAAGAGACAGGCCCGTTTTTATATCTTCGGTTTTTACCATGTACCGGCTTATTTCTTCTTCTCGTCGGAATTTTCATGGGGACGATGATTAACGGACACATCAATATCTGCAATAAGTTTATTCCCGATACATCGACATAACTATACGAGATCACGTATAGAAATATTGCTAATCGCTCATTGCAATGCATATTACGTGTTATAAGACGATATTGTTTTCATTTTCGAATTGTTGTAATCGAGGAAATATATAAACACAATTAAACGCGAAGCGATCTGGTGGTTCGCGGCGCAAATACCGTCCTTTGTTTTCTTCCCTGGAATGAATGAACTAATAATAACATAACCGGAAGGTTTAATAACGGGCGAAGTTTGACGATGCATGTTTTTATTGTCTCAAATGGAATCGAAAATTCTCGTACACTTTACACGTGTCGGGTGCGATCCGTACCTCGAATTTTATCCTCGCTCCGTGCGCTCCGTCTGTACAAGTATCATAAAACAATGTAATATAATATTTTTTTAAACCTGCGGGGGTGGCGTATTATTGTTTGAAAACGGATGCACAACAATCGTTGGGGGGCGTAGCTGCCTCAGCTTCTTTATCTTCCGCTAGCATACGCGATAATAACCCGACTAAAAGAGACTCCGATTTCTGAACATCAGAGCTTGCTCGTTTTCGGAGTCACCGCGTACGTGGGCACCAGTCCAGAGGGTTGGCGCATGGGGGTTGCGAGAGAGCCGTCGTGGTATCGATCGTACGGTTAAAACTACCCTTACGAAGGCGCAGAGCCGAAAAGAGCCTTGCAGTGCTTAAATCCACGCGGCACAGTCCATTTCTTCTGCGTTCTCGCATCGCGTTAAGTGAGAAATCAAATGCGATAAATATAACATCGTCCTGCACCGCATCGTGTTTGTTATAAATTAACCCTCGTTTTAACAATCCCGAACGGATTTAACAGGTAAAAAACTAATATTATACCTTTCTGTTTCTTTCTCTCTCGCTCGCTGTTCCCTATATCAATTATTCCCCGATCAACGAGACTTGCGTACAAGCGCCAGCTCGTATACGTCAAGCATAACTGCTGCTGCACTTTCATTGACTAGTTTCGCGTAAACTTGGACTTGAAATCTTCAATTTTAATCAAATTTTTTTCTTCACTCATTTATTACCGTTCACATACCCGCGTACGTTACGTCAATTCATTATACTTAATCTTTCAATGACGTAATTCTTTCCCTCGTTTCGTCACGTCACTCATAACTATATACGTACGTACGTACGTGTCTCCTACATACATATAATGCAATAATAACCAGTTTTTATCACGGGGTATGGCCGGAGTCTCAAGAGTAACTCCAGAAGAGTAGTGGCTATTTATATCTAATAATAATGACTTAAATTCATTGCTCGAGTAACTGCTCGCTTCGGTTCTCGCAAGTCTTTATCTTTAGAAGTTTAGAAGTCGAAGAAAACAACAAATTTCTTATATCAAAAGAGGGAAATTTTTGTGCATTTTTTTCTGTCTATTTTACTTGCGGATTATCAGATTTTAATATCGAACCATTATCTGTCTTCGAAAGAGTCTATCAGTTTTTTTTTTTTTTATCGAAAGGAAGAAAAAATACTTTCATTCTTCCTCAAACTTTCGTCCTTTTTTTCCGAATTCATTTATTCGTTATAATTCCGTGACGAACTCGTCAGAGTTCTTTTAATTTTATGTGTTGTACAGACGGCGAGCTTAGAGAAACTTGATTACTATTTCGGCAGAAATAATGAGTAGAACAGAATGGACGAAAAATATATATATATACATGTTTTTTTTCTTCTTTTCCAGGCTTGTGAAGAATAACTAGAGGACTTGGCAGAGCCACATCACAATCATGGCGTTCGCTGGGCTCAAGAAACA
Source organism: Rhogogaster chlorosoma (assembly GCA_944452935.1). Taxonomy (NCBI): domain Eukaryota; kingdom Metazoa; phylum Arthropoda; class Insecta; order Hymenoptera; family Tenthredinidae; genus Rhogogaster; species Rhogogaster chlorosoma. Next base: position 31,383,271 of record OX101797.1, read on the forward strand.
AATTAACAAGGCGAATCAGGTGAGTTTATAGCTGCCAAAATTCCCGAAATATGATTAATGAATAATCCGCGAACAGGTTTATACAGAAATTTTGATATAGCAGTTGGATGAATTTTTCAAACACCGAAATCCCCATGTTGCAGGCGATTTTCTCCGTCTATAATATTCATTGTTTCTCGATGTTGAATTGTCGATGGAAAATTGTAGATACTGTTCCAGATCCGTTCTAAATTACATCTATAAATAGATCCTTCGTATTATTCCGGGAATTGGGTAATCGATTATCATTATTCTCCGTCCATTCATTATTTCGGTTGAGTTAATTATTTATAAACCTTTCCGCGGCTCTTACCAATTGACCTTTGTAACGAACACGAATTTCGCTTAAGTTTGTCACTGGGATGTTTTATCACAGCTAAATTTACCCAACCTGCAGTCAGAAAATAAAATCGCAGATGAAGCCTCCAGCGATCTAAGTAAGAGTTGAACTTAATAGCCTCATGCTCTTTTGCTCTTAGGATGCGACAGCGTTCGTTGTTGTATAATAATTATTTGTTCATGCTTTCGTACCGATTCCGTCAACAGCGAAAGAACTAACGAGCGTAAAAATGTGAAGAAAGATGAAAAAAAAAAGGAATACGTAGTAAAATCGAGTAGAACGAAATACGTTATAGTTTGTGTAATAATAACGGAGATAAGGTTAATAGGAATAATATGATTATTTGAGGTAACTCGTAAATAATTCAGAGATTGAGGAAGCGAAAATATATGTCAGACTTCAAGACCCCCTGAAAATACAATAATCAGCTACTACACTTACGCGTAGATATAGTATTATCAATCATGTAGGTAACGGAGCACATACATGTACTTGTCTGTCCTACTATTTAGCCAAGGTTAATTGTAAGCCTACTCCAACAGCATCATCGTGAACAGATTTGCGGTAAAATTACGTGGCGTTGTTATGTATGTGTAAAATATAAATATTCAACTTTATCAGAAGCATAGAAGAAATAGGAAACTGAGATATTTTAGCTGGAACGTTCAAGTATTATTCAATTTTAAATCGATAATTAATTCTGAATGATTTTATAAATTTTCAAACATGTTTTAAATAATGTCTTTTTTTTTATTTTGAGGATTTTCATCCATCTCTATATATGTATATACAGTTATCGATCACTTCCGAGTCGTCGTCGTTTTATGTTTAAAAATACATCCCGCATTTCGTAACTTTTGATCCTTTTTTTTTTACTTTCACGAAGACAATTAACTGCCTCTCATCTCAGTGTTTCATATATCTTCCCGTGTAATCATACAGAACCCACAGCTCGAGTCACTGCCCTAACTTCTGATTACATGGCGCCAGTGGAGAAAATGCTGACGTACGTTTTCTTGTCATATTAATATTCATGAGAGAATTCATACATTGCCAAGAATTACCGCGATTTTTTATTTTCAAAAAATCTCCTGCGCCTATGCGTATGACTATGTGCTGACTATTATTATTTCATTTGATAATAAGAATTATTCATCAACGTTTATTCCTCGGATAAAAATTCGTTCGATAAAATACTTCCCGTTTTTTTCTTTCTTTTTCCGCGTATACCATACATAGAATGAAAAAAGGAGAACAGCTTCGGAAGGGCTAACGATAAGCTTGCGAAATCCTCAGGTATAGGGCTTATTGTTAGCTAACCTTATCCTTATATCGACTCTGCAGTCAAGTTTCGATCGTAGATAACAATACACTTTTTCGTATACCTGTATCTAGGTGTATTTGCCAGAGAGGGTAAAAGCACACTTTGACATTTTACCATTCTGACGATAAAGCTTCCGCATGAATCACTGGCATGAGAGAATCTATACTTTTATTTTGTAAAAAGATACAAAATACGAGAGACTATATATAACTCGTTACGTTTCACTGCAATAGTTGTAAATCTCTCACACGTGGACAGTTTTCGCGAAAGCGTAGGTATACGCGAATTTATACGTTCGAATTCATCTCTACTATTAAATTTTCACTTACCACTACCACGAGAAAAAGTGATATCGTAACTCTTTTCATTATCCACTTTGCAATGATTCTCTTCATGGCTATTTAAACAACTTTAAAACCCATCAACAAATCGTCGGTATCTCTACTTCCGATACCTTATATATAAAACCCAGATCGCTATTGTAAATTCGACAAAAAAATTAGCCATGGAAGAGCTTTTAATAACAAATATGCAGGAAAGCTCAACGACTTAAAAGCCTTCCGTAGCATTTAATCGCGACACCGCGTGCCGTTAGCAGCCGGGATAATTCAGCATATCAATAATGGCTGCAGTGCAGTCTGATCGTTAATGTTCGCAATCTTTTTTCATTTTTTTTTTTTCTTTCTTTTTCTTCTAAACTTGCGTCCCGTTTTCCAGGGCACAGCCTCTTGCTGCCTCATTTATTGTTATTTCCCTTGTATATTAAATATATATAGATCCGAAATTGAATGGTGTGAATTAGTACGGGAAATCTAGGTCAAATTTACTCTGGAGTGACCTTTACCTAGGCAACGTATCCCACCGAGGTAAAATCTCTTCTATCTGGGTCATTCGTGATAAAATATAGGTCAGGGCCGCGCGCGAGAACCGGAGCAGGTACGGGAATGAGAACGGGAACAGAAACGAGCGAATTCCTCCACCCTGTAGACGGATCTCTTGTGTGTCTATGTATAATGGTAGATAGACACAGATAGATAGGGTTTCTGCCATATATCATTTTATAGAGATTAGCTTTCGACTATCGATCCTTTTTTCCCCAGCTACATTTTACCTCTTATTCTTTCTGTATCGTTCGGTAAACGTGTGGCGACAATAATAACGTGTCGAGTAGAGCTTACAAAAAAAAAAGAAAAAAAAAATGTGCGAAAAAACGAAATCGCTGAATTTGCAACTTTCCTATACTATTCTAATCTGAATTCAGCTCGCGGTGTGAGCGAAAAGCTATATACATTTGTACATACGTGCAGGTTGAAAAGTCGGAATAGCTTATGCTATATAGACATGGAATGATAATTTTCGCATGTTTTTCGCAGTTTTCAATTTCTGAAAATATTTTTACATGTAAACTTTGATGAAAATATTTTTACATGATACCTAGCAGCGTTTAATTTCATTGTTAGCAATTTTATTTCACCCTTCGTGGAACGCGACGCCGCTGTTAACACACGGGATCGATAGAATGCCACAGTACAGGGGAAGAAAATAATAAACTAAATTCAATTTTTCAACGAAAATATTGACCCTCGTATTATACTCGCATTTATAATTAATTATAATTAAAACAAGACACGTACAATACGAAAGGAATAGACGAACAATCTTTTACAATCTTTCCATATTAATTTGAGCTAAACTTTCCGCGATTTGAGAAATAACGAAATGCCAATTATCTATAGTATACCCGTAGTTATTACTCGGCAGAAATTCGTGCGACGCCTAATCTCCCAGTCTCGACTTACCACCTACGATCCTACTCCCATTTATACACATTCTCTATTCTGCTACTGTTGATTAGCATTTCCATTATGGTAATTATACGTAATACGGAACATCAAACATTGTACACTAAAATTACACCCACGGTCTAAAATCTTCGACCTCATACCAGTTCTCGGATGTTCTATAGCAACGGGCGATATCACGTGTATTATATCTATATATACCTATAGCAGCGAGAGAAAAATAACAAAATGAAAATTAACCGTGCGATAACGATACAGACAGACTTTCTCGTAATTAATTCGCCTTTTTGTTTTGTTTGAAAAAAAAAAAAGAAAAGCTTAAGGCTCATTACCTAACTAACGGGTCTTATGTTTTATGTATTTACAAAGTTTATAGTACAAACTTTTCTGGCATCCTGCGCACGATCTTGAAGCAACCCCCACGTTCTGGGGGAAGTCGAGTGAACTAGAAAGCTCGCTGATAACAACTATGCGGACAAATAATTTTCCCTCTTCGCGCTTGCCACGGTCAAAAATGCGGAATTAAGAGCTCCGGGCGACGGGCCGGACCTACGACCTACGACCTACGACCTACCAGGGTTGTTGGCATCTTGGCTATGAGGAACTAAATGCGACTACGACTTCTGGCAAAATTTCAAACCTCGTAAAAGCTCAACGTTACATTAGATCCAAGCGAAACAGATATTGATCCGGTCCTCGCTCGACTCTCCTTAACGCTATACGCGAGAGATTCCTCCTCTTCGATTTCATCCTCCTACGCCTTCTCTAGCCTTCCCACACCATTTTACATACCGTGAGCTGGAATACGTATGTATATCATGTTTGTGTCGGTTTATTGAAAAGCCTCGGCTTGTAGACGGGGGTCCATTTCTTTTCCGTATTTCTTTATTTCTTTTTCCTCTTATTTTTCTCTTCCTCTTCCTCTCCCCGTTTCCACTACACCTATACATATAAGCGGGTAATATGTCGTTTTGAAATGTGAGATGTGTCCCTGGGGGTGTTTACTCACCTTTATACTAAATTCACCAATTGTATAGAAAGGTGGTGAGTGGGATCGAAGTCAACGTGACTAATCGCAAAGAATTCAACAATTTCGAAAACCGGAAGCTTTCTCATATAGCTTTTGCTGTAAAGTTCTTCGGTATATCATTTGCTGCAGAACGGAGATCGCGGCTTCCTTTTAGGTATCAATATAATTAGAGTTTTCATCCATGTTTAACCAATCCCGAAGTTGTCCAATCGTCGATTTAATTAGATACTATAATAAAAACGCGAAGGAAGAAGAACGCCTAAATCCATGTAACAATTTTTACCTCATATAATATGTACCAGAAAATGTGGGCAGGCATCTTGCCGATCGTTGCAAGGTTTTTTTTCACCCCTTACCTAATTAGAATGTCGTTGCCTCGAACAGAATGAGATACTCAAGTGAAGAAATAATGTAACCAATTAGTGGTTCTCGAAGCCTCGAGATCCTATGGAAGCTCGTTAAAATTTTGCAAATTTGTATGAGTTGATTCTGAAAAAGTTTGAATTTTATTGCTCATGGCTATGAGCTATGGGTCGATGTTGTATCATTCTTAGCTCGAAATGACGAAAAAATTTGCCTGAGAGTCCTGAGAGATACAGGATCCGCGATTTTTTCTGTATATTCTGTATTACGTAACCATATTTAAGATGGAATTCATGATTGAGGAATTGCGAGCTTAAAATTATGCGAAAGGTTTGTCATTGTGCATACCTATGGAAGTAATGCTCCCATATTGAAGAAAATTCTTTTCCTCGAGTGCCTGGCGCATAAAATTGGATTTAGCAGGTACAGATCAATCGTATAACGTCTCTTTTAAGTCTTCTTCTCCACGCTGCTACGTCTGAACGAACGCGTGGGTGAGTGCCACCTACACACGTGTATAGGTCAGAAATCCACTTGAATTTGATCCACATGTATCCATTTGATCCAAAATACAAATCAGACCTATAGTCGTATTTCCAGCTTAGGTTTAAGGGAAGCTGCGTTAATTCATGCTAAAAGCTACACGACAACAAGTCGTTATTTCTTAAACAGGAATTGGACGAAAACATACATTAACTGGACTAAATCCGAAAAATTATATCCACCTATAGGATCGTTACTATATTTCCATTTTTCATTCTGTTAACTACAGTATATGACGGAAAAAATGGGTGGCGCCGAGGGTACGAAACTTGACGTCGACTTCGTGGACATGGAAAGGGTTGGTATTTATACATATATATACATGCACGTATAATGAGTAAAAAAGAATTTCTTTCTGGCATGCGAGACGTTCTTTTTATACGAAATATTTCGAGCTCTCATTCGTGGAGCGTTATAAAAATTTTTTCACATTTTCTTTTTTTTTTTACAATTTTTATGAAAATTTGAAAGACGTTATACATTTACTGATCGGGGATTCGTTTGCAATAAATCAAACTGCCAGAGCTACAGATAATCCGACGATAAACGGTTCAGTCGATTAGAGTCGTTGAATTTTTTGATCAATATAGTTTTGATCCTTCATAAGAAAGTTGTATAGTGATCGTATGGAACTTTGCTGGCTTAGGTTACCTACAAATTATTTCTATCCACGTTAGTATTGAAGCTTTTTCACGTAAGGAAACTTATTATCTCATCACGTTTCAAACGAGACTAATTCATACCCTGGGAATAATCTTCGAGGTTAAATAGAAATATTTCGTTTCTATATCGTCAGAAAACAGACGTGACTGTCGAACTGGTAGAAGAACTACAGATGAAGACGAAAGAATTTCTACAACCGAATCCCACAGCTAGAGCAAAAATGGCAGCTGTCAAAGGGATCAGTAAACTTAGCGGGCAAGCGAAGGCATCGACCTATCCTCAACCCGAAGGAGTACTTGGCGAATGCATGCAAATGTATGGGAAAAAAATGGGCGAAGATAGTATTTTCGGTCAGTAAACAAAGTGTCTGTTACGTGTTACTGCAGTGTATACCTTGCCGTCCCATTATTTATTCAAACGCTTATCTATCCGCATATGTACGCAATAAAGAGTAAAAATAATTCCCCAAAGAGCTAGGGGAGTGTTTTATCAGTCGATTCTTTCGATTCGGTAATTTCACTGTCATAATATTTTATGAAAATTTTGTCATTGATGTAAAATGGTTTCAATTTGAATCCACGGACTATTTTAATTCGGGGTAATCCTAGGTCTGGCTCTAATTGAAATGGGTGATGCTATGAAGCAGATGGCCGACGTGAAGTATTCTTTGGACGATAACATTAAACAAAACTTCCTCGAGCCACTGCACCATCTGCAGACGAAGGATCTGAAGGAAGTGATGGTGAGCTGGGAGAAATATTAAAAAACTTGGGGAGCTTTTATAAGAATGTTGTTCTTTATCTCCTTTTCTAGCATCATCGGAAGAAACTTCAAGGCCGAAGACTGGACTTTGACTGCAAACGGAGACGGCAAGCGAAAGGTAAAATTCCGATTTAATATTTATTGAATATTTTTATAATCGGCAAGATTCGTCGACAAACGAGGTACAACATATATGAATCTTAAGCCTCGTGTCAATTCTCGCTTATCCTTGTCCCATATCTGACCCAGAAAATATTTAGACCTCTGCAATTCCGCAAACCGTCGAAACTTTGGATTATTATTACTGATCAGCGTGAGCGTTTATTTATATATAAATCGCTAAGTTATATTTGAAATTCGGAGAAAATATTTCTCAAACAAAAACGGATAACGTAGATTGGATTTTCACGGAGGTTGCGTGGCAGTCGAAGACTGACTAACGCTATTACATCAATATCCATTATTGTCACTTACGATGTTCTATTCTATTTGATCTCGTTAACCTTGTTCGTCAGGAATGATACTTGAAAGAAATTCGTCTATATTCTTGCCGGCACATAGACCTATATATTATATTGACCATTATTTCTGCACGTGCATGTTCTATAAAATATAATCAGTTAAAACACACCACGTTTTGCATTTCCTATTATATTGCATGTGGTGATATTGAGAGGATTACAGAGTCTTTGATCGATTCAAAGATCACCCAGCTGTATCTCCTCAGTGCATGTATATAATTATTATATTTCATATTTATAAATACATATACAAATATGTACATATACATATTATGCAATAAGTATCGAGAATTTTAAGTTTCAATTTACAAAATTTCATCAATTCGACAAGAAATTTATTCATCATTGTAATGTACCTACTAAACGTCTCAATTAAATACCTAAATTAGCTGCTGGAAAAAGGGCTGCTAGTCCTCATTTCGGAAGTCCGGCTCGATCAAGTCCCGCATCAACTTCTGTGGGTACGTCAATATACAGGGGGGGTCCGAATTAAACTTATCACTGGAATACCCAAGGGATTGTATCGCTGATACACGTTAAAACGTTTCTGATTGTTTTTTTTTTTTCTTTCTTGTTCTTACGTACGTTATTCAAAATCTACAATTATTTTAGGGAGTAGTTGATGGTTGTTTAACGTGCGGCGATGCTTTTCCATTACAGAGGTAATTTTAATTACGACCAGACCCGTGTGTGTATATCAGAAAGTAATACGTGAGGTATATACATCCAAAAATTAAAAGTTGCACCTGTTGTTGGAAGTTATAATTGGAGCTCGAATAGATTGTGCTGTTGAGGGTGTAGTTTAATGCCAAATCGATATTCCATTGTGGTGTAGGAGCAAAGATTTGATGACGCAAAAGTTTTTTACTCAGGAAAAGGAGAGAGAGAGAGAGAGAGCTAGAGAAAGAGAGAAAAAAGTAAAAGAAGTAAATAAATGAATAAATAAATAAGAAATTAACGATTTCTTGCTGTACCGTGAAGCCCTTTGACGGCCCTTCTAGGTATGCATAAAAAGTTGATCGATCAAAAGCTCGACGGCAGTAATCATACTTGCGTAATTTTTGCGCCACGGTTACGACGATGGCGGTTTTATTCCGGTGTAGGGAAATTTTTTTTTTTTTTTATTTTAAATTCAAATTTTGCCCACGTTCAAACATCTGCTGTCGACTGTCGTATAAAATCGTAGAAGGGTACGGCAAACGATCTTCTTGTGTCGATCAGAATTTGTCAATAACGAAAAGACGAATAAGAAAAAGAAGAAAAAGAAGGAGAAGAAAACGGGATTCAGAATTTTTTAGATGCGTGTATAGGTGTATGTATATTTTTATAAAGCCAGGAGTTTTTATCCAAATACGAAGTTGATTGAAGACCGTATTATGAAAAAAGTTCAATTCAAAATATAGTATATTACCATTCGTCGTTTGTGACACGTACTCACTTTCCGTCTAGCAGCCCAGTTACCAAAGTTCCAGCAGAGATTTGTTTGCTCATCCTTATATAATTTTGATTAAACCCAAGACAATTTAGAGATTGAGCTCTTTTTTTTCTTTCTTTTAATCCTATCTTATTGCCTCGTTCGATATTATCGATTCGCAGTTCAATATCTTTCCGAGAAAGGACGAGATAGCCAATACAAGTAATTAGTAGACGTATCCTCCATTTGTCATTTTGTTGGAATATCTATACCGAGGCATGCAATGATCTTATAGAATTTATATCGAGTGTGTGTCTTTTTTTTTTTTTTTTTTTAACAGCAGAATGCGGTACATAGTTCTGCACAATTTATGTATATAAATAGGGTTTTTTGCACGTTTGCTGAATAAATTGCAACGCCTTGAAAAATATGAAATTTTTTCGTTTCATTCGAGAAGAGAAAATCCATAAAAATTTCGTCTATTTTTAAGCAGAAGTTTCAAGGCTGCTGAGTTCCGGAATATTTATTTAATTGGAGTGGACTTATACCACAACGGTCGTACACCTTTTATACATATATCTCATTGTTAGTCCCTTAATTAGACGTCTCACAATTTTCAAGCTTGCACGAAATAAGACCGATCAAAATATCCGCAATACGATCTTTTCATCGACTATAATATTCCGCGGAATCAAGTCTATCTAAAACATTTAGAGGCAAAAAATTTTGAAATATAAATCTTTGGTGAAATTGCGGATGCTTTGATCTTCTTCGTCTTCATCTGATAAATTTTCTCCATCTTTCGCTCACGCTGTTTCCTTTCATTTTCTATACACCGTTATTATAATCACCAATTATGCTACTCATTACCGCAGAGAAAAGAAAAAAATTAAAAAATAAAAATGAGAAAATAAATGAAAACCCATACGAATATATTATCTGTAGACGCTAAAACTACTATTCCTTCTCATTTACTCTTAGCTATCATAGATTACAGAATATAGATTATAGTTTATAGTTTATTAGTCAGTAGGCAATCTTGTAGAACAACACTTAACACTCCTATGGCGCAACCTTTGCGTACAGGTTCTCACGTTTCAGACGACGAGATACGCCAAGCCGAAGAAAAATTCGCTGAGAGTCTTCATCTCGCTCAGATGGGGATGTTCAATCTCTTAGAAAATGACGTACGTCTCATATTCCAACAATACCATTAGATCGCCTTACGCGAATACCAACTGCTTTTTGATTCTAACATTGTGAAGTTTTAAGCCTCGAAATAACGGAACGAATAATCGATCGATTTGCGAATATATTTGCGATTTGCGTGGTTTGAATTTAACCATAATCCGCGTTTCTGCAGGTCGAGCAAGTCGCACAATTGGCCACTTTCAGCGAAGCTCTGCTCGAGTACCATCAGCAGTGCACCGAAGTTCTGAAGGTGCTTACGGAAACGCTGTTCATTAAGTACGTGTTCGTTTATCGAGCCGATTTCAGCATGCGTGTAAAAGAGAATGAATAAATATTTCTTAAAAATCGCAGGAAAGATGAGGCGGCGAACAGGCCGAAATTGGAATTCGTTCCAAAGACGCTTGCCGATCTTAACGTCGAAGGAATCTCTGACATGAACGGTGGGAACTACTCCTTACACGGTAAGAAAACAAATTTAATACTCACATCACTCGATTGGCATTTCGTATAAGAATGGATGCCCGTTTTAATGTACACATTATAAATATATATATATGTACATACATATATATTAGCTTATTTATAAACGTCGTATGATTGTGTTTCCCGATATATTACACCGTCTACGTGCACTTATGTACATTCAATTATTCTCGATCCAGGTACATACGCTGATTTGTCAATTTTTAATACACACTTTCTATCTCCTATACTCATCGTCAGCGTTGGGCGAATTTCTAATGAATAAATTCCAAATTTCAAATTACAATTGCAAGTTGTAATTGAAATGTAATTCGATGCTGCCCAACACTGCTTAGACTTGATATTTGTGCAACTAATCCATACGATCTGTTTGTGAACTTTTTTCAATTCTTTAAAATACGCGGAAAAAAGTGTGGAATTTTTGGAAATTCTCACATTTTTACATCGAAATATGGTTTAACACGCTTTTCTCCACGTCGATCATGTTTTGCTAATCAATGATTACACTTTTCCGCCAAGTATGTATGTGTATAATGTATAATATATAATATATATTGATATTAATATTATTCTACATCTTCTATCTTTCGTGATTCGTCCATGTTGATTGTTGTGCTAACTAAACTCTCACCCTAATTAAAAACTTGCAACCTCCGAACCCGTTCAAAACTAATCCATTTCTCACCTGACTATAACAGGCCTCCCATTCGTCGTCTTCTAAATCAATATCAATAAGTATTAAAGAATTTGAAAAAATGTCATCGCGAATCCACGTCTACTGTTTGCTGATCTGTCTTTTCCTTGTTTTGTTCAATTGTCCTCTTCTCTATACACGTGTGTATTCATTTTATATAACACTCGTCGCGGTGTCATGCTCTCTGTTGGGTTTTCTTCCTTTTCGTTTATAGTCTGTCCAATTTTTCTCTACTGTAGCTGTAAAAACGTTGTTATACATGTATGTTGTACCCAGGTTTTTACTCAGCCACCAGACGAAGGTCTCTCGTTTTTAATGTTAGTTTTAAAACTACCCGACCCTTATATACCTACAGTGATGTGTAACATTTTAAAATAATTTGTGAGATACTTGCCTCGCAGCAATTATAATTCCAACGGTTTAATTGCTTCGGTTACATGCTTTATACACGACAAACTCGGTCGATGGGGCAGTAGAAAGTATACATATATGCCCCCCCCCCCCTTTTTTTTTTTCTTTTTTTTCTATCGCGATTGTCTCTTTGTATAGAATTTTTTTGAACAGTTCTTCTTTCTCGAATTTCAGTTTTATTTTCGTTCTTGTTTTTCTTCAATTATCCCGCGTAATACTCATTGACTCGCTGTATTATTATAATAAACCTGAATCTACAATGAAATTTCTTTGTCCTTCTGACGCGACGCAGGGTCAAGTCGGGCCGGATCTCCGGTTCATGGGGACGCAAAGCGTTCGCAACTCGAATTATTTCCAGCTGGACAACCGCCACAGTCCACTAATGGTAAATTGTTTCTTGCATGGGGCTGTTAAAGTCACTATAGATCTTATCTCATTTTTCTCTTAATTCTAATTCTTTCTCCTTCTCTCTCACCCTCTCTATCTCTTTCTCTCACATATTCTACATAATATCTCTCCCCCTTTCGTTACTCTCATTCCATTTCTTATTTTATTTCTCTTATTATTATTATTATTTTTTTATCTCATTAATTTCTCTCCCTCTCTCGACAAGGCGGAGAAAAGTCAAGTCTGTAATTGACCTCTACTCCATATACCCCGTCATCGGCATGATAATCGTCGAATGTTCATACCAAGTGACTGAGAATTTAAAAACGTGCATCGTGTCCGTATTCTACTGTTTTTTATTGATTTTTTTAATAGAAATATCCACTGATCTATAAATCAATTTCACCCGATCGAACATAGAATGAAATTATAATTCATACTTAATGCTTGTTTGATATGCAATGATCGCTCCTGTATATAACCGCACGAATTTACCACCTGATTCTCCTTCATCAAATTATTTTCTACATGTATAGACTATAGACTTATTAGAATTCGTTTCGCAATCAATCCTGCATCTTAATCCAAAATAATAATAATCACACCAAAATTCGATAAAGCTTTACTTTTTTTTTTATATACGTAATACGTAGATTTACGTTTACGATTTTTCCAGTAACTGTTCTTAATAATGAATATTGTGCATGTTTTTTTTTTACAACCTTATAACACTTTTGCATCACCGATTTCAGCATACGCATAAAATAATCTACACAGCTTAGTGACGCTTTATAATTATCATTAAACGTAAAGTAGGTTTTTCACACGAATGGATACACCGCGAAATCGACGGTTCTATGATAAATTCAGAAGCCTTTATCAAGGCTTCGTTGTCATACATGTATAAAAGGCCTCTGGATCTGTATCCTATAGTATTCGCACGACGATTCTAACTGCAGTAATAACTACTAATTGCAGAATTAATTATTGTTGTCGTTGTCGCTGTTGTCGTTATTATTTTTTTTGCATTTATTATACGGTTAATATTTCGGCATTGAATTAATCGCCAATTAATTTTAGCATCGCCGCTGCCGTCTCCGAGTAAGTCACCGGCCAGGACGCCAATGAATAGGCAGCCTTGTTGCCAGGCGCTCTATGACTTTGAGCCAGAAAATCCGGGTGAACTAGGATTCAAGGTATTATATCGCATATAAAAAAATAAGAAAAATAAAAAATCAGAATCCCTAATTTTCTTTCGGATAAAAAAATTTCCTCTCTAAAGTGCGACGAACTTTGTTGTATAATTTACGAGATAACGAACGGCCTGTTTGAATTTTTGCCAAAAGAAACAAGATTTTATTCATAGCCGTTTCACCTGGCTGGTTATTTATAAAAAAAATAAACGAAGGCCTTTGAGTTCTGAGATTTTTAGCCCAAGTTCGTTTCGTACTTCTTGAAGTCTCAGGATATGATTAAAAAAAACTGTTTTCATAATCTTCTCAAGTTAAATTATGAATAATAATTGTGTGTTCTTTTCTTTCTTTTGTACAGGAAAACGACACGATCACCCTGCTCAATAAAATCGACGATAATTGGTACGAAGGTAGCGTGAACGGACGTACAGGATATTTCCCTGTGACATACGTCCAGGTTGTGGTACCATTGCCATAAAACAATATCGTTTAAATAAACCAAAGGGAAAAACCGCGTATTATTCATGTCTACCACCAAAATAACCTACGAGTTAAAACTATTATCCTATAATTGATTAATTCATTAATTGATTAATTCATTAATTACTTGAAATAATTATATACACTTACGTTATAAAGTTTAAATTTAAAACGCTGATCCTCATGCAGTTATATACATATATATATACTCCCCAAACGAAAAAACGAAAAAGAAAAAAAAATCCTTGAAAAAAATTGAAACAAAGTAAAAAGCAGAACAAAAAGAAAAATATGAAAGAAATCATTGAAAAAAAAAAAAAATAACGCAAGGAAATTCTTCTCTCCGCATGTTACATGTACATAATGTTATAGTATCTTTTATTGGACGTAAAGAAAATCTATATACATATACATATATACACTCTACTCCATATTATACGTATATATATTATATAGTATATATTATATATATACATGTAAAAACTTTACATTTTCCTAAACCACTCAAACCCATCAAGAATTTACTTCAACTTACAACTTCCACTCCCTTCGAATAGTTTTTGGGTTCTTAAACCACCCAGACATTCCTAGTTATATATATATACATATATTCTTAATAAGTTACTCTTACCACGAATCGTTTTCATCACTATCCCTTTTTTTCTCTTCTTTTCTTTTCTTTTTTTTTTACCATCTACTTTACAATACGTCTTTATTCTTTACGAACTTTATTCTTGTGGCAATCTTCTCACGTTTTTAAGTGTTCCTGCCTCTTATTTATAAACAAAATAGTAAATCGTTCGAATTAGAATTTTGTCCTCTTTTATGGGATGAATTTTTTCGCCCTTGGAGCTTCACCCCTGTAACTACGGTTTTCGAGTATAAATTGTAATATGAATTATTAGTCGTGGTTAAAGATGTGGAACACTTATATCGTGACGAGGCCTTATGTTTTTAGCCAATTTCTATAGAGCTCTTATTCATTAGTATAATATTGACATTTTTTAATTTAGGGTAGCTAGGTAGATAAAGTTTAGTTAATTAATTAATTAAAATACGGGCGATTCGACAGGATTATATAGTTTTAGACTCTTACCTCCCTCCCCACTTCCGCTCCTGAATCGTCCTGGAACGTCTATCCCGAGTATTAGAGCGAAATTATAATTAGTTAAAAATTAAAGCGTATAGCCATAGCCCATACGCGATACAAGTTTAGAGTTAACGGAGCGAATTGACGCGTGATACTATCGCGTATATATTTGACATTTGGAAAAAAGACAAATCCCCGATAACTCACCCTCAATATAAAAATCCAGGGAATATATTTATCTTTGCGTTACTAACAATAAACGCTGCAAGACATAATTTATCATCTCTCAGACCTAGATTATAGGGTCTGGAGGGCTGCTGTCCACTTTCGCGCCTCTTATACATTATTTTAAATAAACAAATAGACAAATAAATAACAATATAGTGTTATATAAATATTTATACGTATAAGTGTTAAATATACGTTGAAAGTGTCGCGCGTCTCGCTTGTTTTCTTTTTTTTTTTTTTAGTTCGTACGTACGTAATCTGTTACGTTAGGAAGAGAGCACATTTATATTATATTATATTATATTCTATTATATTATATCATATTATATTATATAACATCATGAAGAATAATGATTATATTGCATTGAATGTAAAAGAAGAACAAAAATAAGAAGAAAAAGAATGAACGATCATCTTAGAAAAACATATTGTATAGATAAATCCATGCATAAACATACACATACATAAATAATGAAGAAGAAAAAAAAAAAAAGAAGCGCTAATCACCTGTCAGAACAATGAAAGTACTTTTTAGTTATTCGTTAGCAACACGTGGTTAGGAGGATGTATACTTTGAACGATACTTGCTAAACGTAATGATTGTGTATAACATTATAGGCCATAAATCAATAATAATGATATATGAAAATATATGGACAGATAAAGTTCAGTCGTAAACTGGTCAATTCGGCTGTCAAATTGTTGCATAGTTAGCAATAAAATGAGATATTGAAGAGAAAAAAAAAAAAAAAACTAATAATAATAATACCTAATTATATGAAATATAAAAATAATAAATACCCTCAAGGCTGTTCCGGGAAAATGATGATGATGATGATGTTGATGTTGATGATGATGATGATTAATGATACTGATTATTAATAATATTATTATTGTTACTATTATTTAATCCGCGTGTAACTCTCTAAACATAACGTCGTCGGGTATAATCGAGCGAGGTTTGTACGAAGGATAAACAGATAGCTGAGAGTAAGATGAAAAACTGAAATTTTGAAAACTTACCGACGTCGTTGCAATACTGAATTATTACATAACATACCCAACGCATAGAGCAATGAATTTCAAGCATAGTTATGAAAATAATTATTGTCAGATTACACCGCGAACGGAAGCAATTAATAAAGAAAATACAATTAGCTATAATAATGATATACACTGAAATTAATTATAAATACTAAATCGGTATCTTATTCTATAAATGTTGGCTATTGTTAAATGTTGAATATTGTTCTATGGTCTGTTTCGTAAGTTAATTATAGCACGGGTGTAAATTTTACGCGAGATACAAAAAAAAAAAAAAATTATCCAATCATACAGAAACAAGAAATAAAAAAGGACAAAAATATATTAGAACGAAAAAAAAAAAAAAACTGCGAATAATTAATTGTAGGTATAATTAATACTCGATGATAGTGATCTAGTTGATTTTTTTTTTCTACGTACGAAGGCAGTGGATCGATTTTGACATGTATACAGTTTTTTATTTTCTTTTCATTTTTATCGCACGAAAGACATTTCTTTATTCACCAATTTACATATAATTTTGTCTGTGACATTCACGAATTCGTATGACGTTGTTGTATAATTCGATTAAATCCACTGTCTACGTACTAAGAGATATATTGCAGCATAAAGAAAAGAAAAAAAAAAAAAGAGAAAGAAAAAATTATAAATAAATGAATTAAAACGAAAAAGAAATGTTAATATTTTTGTGCTGATTAGGGGTGCGTTTCATGCAGCAATGAAATGGCGAGAAGTAAAATTGAAATTATGAAAAGTGGCACGGTAGCTAATTATAAGAAATAGAGAAAAATTAATGCGAGAACCCGTATTGTATTTAAATCGCGAAACGCTCTGTAATCTAATTATAATCTAACTGCTTGGAGATCGAATAAACTAAGGTTTTTACGATCTCTGTAAATAAGTTGTAAAGCACTGGGCATCCATGGTCAACGAATTCGGTAATAATTCTGGTTCTGGTACTGGTTCTGGTTCTGTTTACGAGCCAGGAACCATTATCCATTTTTTGATTTTAATCATTGACCTTATACATTTTTATTTTATTTATTCAACGCTTTATTACAATTGGGGGAAATAAATAACGTCAATTTCTCTCAATTTGTTCATTCTTATATTACATATATTACGTATATGTGCGATTATCCTTTCTTCTTATATAAATATATATGTATAATCAATGAAACGACCAGGGGATGCAGCACAGTGATACTTTCAAGACAATACATAACGATTAATTGTACTTATTGGTAAATTAATCTACTATAATTAATAAACTCTGAATAAAAACATATAAGACATACGATTTCGGTCAATGCTAAATGATTATTATAAATAATTAAGAAATAAAGTGTGCTCTATGTCATTACTCGACGTTATTATTCACGTCATTTCTTCAGACCATATACACACACGTCCTTTACGATCGATCCTTTTCATATATTATTATGAACCCGAGGAGGAAATAATTTAAACCTGGATTGACACGTCAATTTTTTTAGTTTCAATTAACTCGCATTAATCTTTTCAATCTAATTTCATTCTTGTAATTAGAATTAATTCTTTTTAAGTCGAAATAATTCAGCTTAATTCGAATTCATTCGTTGATTTTAAATAAATTCCTAATAATTCACGTTATTTATAGGTAATTGGTGATAATTCACAGAATTATATGTTAGTACGAATCAAATTGGGATTGAATCTTCAGGTAATTCCGAGTAAAAATTAGAGTGAATGGAGTGAATAGAGTTAACACGAATCCAGGTTAATTTCGATTAATTTCGACCAGTTCAAAATAATTTTCGTTAATTTCGCCTAATCTAAATTAATTCAATCTAATTTCGTTAATTCGCATCCAATGCGAATTAATTCACGTCAATTCAAAACAATTCATTTAATTTGCATTAATTCCCATTAATTTCCGATTAACTTTTGTTAATTCACCGACCATTGACACGTCAATTTCCCCTTGTATAAACCACTTTCTTCGTTTTCAGATAAAGTCTCAAGAACAATACGTGCAGACTCCGGCAAATGATAATAATCAACAAATGCTTATGGTATAACGACGTTTAATTCAACAACTGAATCGATAATTCATTGGTTTGACTTTCATTCATACAATAATAATATACATAATTTCAATAGGTTTGACCTGCATGATAAAGTAATCCTAAACCATACATGGGATAACAGATCTTTAGTTGACAATCATTAATTCAGTAATCGTACGAGATCAATTTATAATTCGAGTCTAAAAACTGAAAACAATTATCGCGCTGGATTCAATCAAAACATATCAATATTAACTAATTCCATCGTCAACAAAAACCCTTTATTAAGCGATGATTGGTTGTGAAGCAAAAGTTCAACGCGTCTAAAGAAAAGTCCCCTACTATTGTTGCTAAACAAGTGTAATATGCGTTGTGAATAAACTCCGGTATCACAGTGAGCCATATCATTTCGCTATCAGTAGTAAAATACCGCGAGTCGGACACGCAAAGGATCCATCACTAAGAATCTAAGTAGTAAGGCTCAGCGTTCTGGCCAGATCTTTCAGTAATGTATTTCCGCGATAGGTCAGACGCGCGAGTAGTGTCGTCGGTAGTTCTTGCAGTAGCATCTTTCCGTAAGTAATCAGACCTGGCTAGCGGTCCGGTCTCGGGAGCTCTTGCAGTAGTATAATTCCGTAAGGCGTCAGACCTGAGTAGCGGTCTCGGGAGTTCTTGCAGTAGCATAATTCCGTAAGGCGTCAGACCTGACTAGCGGTCTCGGGAGCTCTTGCAGTAGTGTAATTCCGTAAGGCGTCAGACGCTGCTAGCGGTCTCGAGAGATCTTGCAGTAGCATATTTTCGTAAGGGGTCAGACGTGAGTCGCGTCGGATATTGTGCAGCGACGTAAACTAATAAACCCTTGTTTGATTGGCAGCGCTCGACATAACCGTGTAAGTGCGGGTAGGATCATTTGTAGAGTTAACCAACCCTGCGACATGATCTACGGGGATGGCGGGTACGAGGCAGCTATACATAATTCATGGTTTCTGTGGATATAATTGTATGCGGTATTACCCAAGGGAGATGCCAGGACTCCGGGAACGCCGCGGTAACAAGGCATACCATCATCTCAAGACTATCCTGCGACCTCTATAAAGCTTCGTAAAGGTGCGTATAGATGTATTCATCATATATGTACCCATTTATAGACGTGACAAATCGCGCCTCTTCCGTATAAAGAGAGAAAGATTTTTTCCGAGTATTCAAAAATTACAGATACATGTTAACTGAGTTAGAAAATTCCGACGCAAAAATAGGTAAAGGATCTAATTTATGTTATTGAGAAGAGATGAGAGGAAGGCAAATTTTTGACGATAGGTAACATGGTATATCTTGTTGAACGCCAGTTTTGTGGCATTTTTTGATTCGTCTCATTTAATTTGAGATGAATTTTCGAGCCTGGGTTTTACGAAGACGTAGTAAAAGGCTCTTTTACTACAAGTTACGCTACTGCAGTCGAGACTGAGACTTCGGGTGGATTCTTTGTGTAAAAATATTGCCTTTTGATGCCCAATTACAGGGGTGCCCGTGTTTTATATCGCCACTTCTCCTGTATTAGAACGCTTTATACACCGGTGATATATAAGGAGCGTGGATGTAGACATCGTAAAAAAAATGTAGCCTGGAATTTACGATGGTGAATATGCGATGAAAAGTTCAAATCGTTGACTATAACATTCTGTAGGTTTATCAAATATATTCAACTAGCAAGTTTTTCAGATTTTTAAACGTAAGTAAAATATAGTTTCGAAAACTTTGGTCTCTAACTTTGACTCGAGATTTCTACGTCTGAAAAAATGAACTACTACTGAAAGTCGTAGCTTCGGAGTGATCATTCTGAGAGCTAAGTTCATTGAAGCTTTTTTCTGCCTCATTTGTATAGCTGTACAAGAAATTACCTCATATTTAATGAAATACAAATATTTATCGCAATGGCGTTGAGCTTAGGACTCGAGTGGCTGGTGGAGAATTTTTTTCAAGAGGGTTGTTTTCATTAACCTATAGAAAAGGGAGACGTAAGCTACTTATTCGTTGCAATTAAAATGTTCTTTTAAATGTTTACTCCCGTTCATTTATCATCTAGGCTTTTATCTGAGCCATTACCTAGGGCGTCAATTAATTTTTCTGCGATTACCAGATCTTTCAATTGAATCAAGACCCCCTATACAATCTCATTCTATACTTGACTCAAATATGAGAAAAGAACTTTTTCAATTCAGAAATTGGTTTACTTTTTGACTAATTGTTGACCGGACGAAACAAAATTTGATGAAATACCAAAGGGTGGAATTTGTTTTAAGATTTTGTACAAGGACATAAAATCTGTACATTTATAACTCTTGTAAGAACTCTATTGGCATTTTATTGATCTCATCCGATTGTATACCTGGTATATGGCTGTACCGGACGTGAT
Organism: Rhogogaster chlorosoma; assembly: GCA_944452935.1. Lineage (NCBI taxonomy): Eukaryota > Metazoa > Arthropoda > Insecta > Hymenoptera > Tenthredinidae > Rhogogaster > Rhogogaster chlorosoma. Next base: position 31,403,734 of record OX101797.1, read on the forward strand.
GAAATTACCACGCAAAAGAACCTGGAATCACTACAACCAGAAACGAAGTCTCTTCTGCATTTGCGGAGCCAATTTCTCGGAACATTAGCCCAAGGTTGTCTGCCTCCTCGGGGACCTGATACGCTCCATAATTTTAAAAAAGTATGCAACGTGTGTATAGCCGCACGTTCGAAAAACCAAATGTAACGTAACTAAATTGAGTCGATAGTTTGTCTTTATATCCATCAAAATTTTACGCCAATACGCTTCAGGACGATTTGCATAAAAAAACAAATTATACCTCCAAAAAGTAAAGAAACTTAGAAAAAGGGAAAAACGTATTCTATAGTCAGCCAAAGTGTTATCGTTGTTTGAGCACGTCCATAACTGCGTATACAGTTCCAGGAGATGGGACTTTGGGAAGCCCGCGAGGTTTTACCCCCTTAAAAAATGTTGTTATTGGTTTCCGGGATATATTACATCAGATTCAGTTAAGTGTCAATACATGCGCCGGCGTATGTGGTCGGAATCCGAAATTCTGCTGACGATCACCCAGGGACTGTCAGGGCTGTATCTATTAAGGGGTTCTGTTCACTGAACCGTCTCCACTACAGAGAACTGCTCCCTTAGGATTTTATACCTGGGTAGTGCCTCGGATTACGTCATTGTGCAAAATGTGGTCAAATAATTGAATTCTTTTTCCCCAGAAGTCAAAAAATGAAAAAAATAAGTAAAAAAATAAAAACAATCTTATGCCTTGCAGCATGCACCATTACACGAATGGATAAATTGTCTTATACGTAAAAGTGGAGGATTCGTCTTGATTATCTATAGGTTTCTCAAGCATTCGCAATTTTCTCCATATATAGATAATGAACGTATGAAGCAAAGTGATTTATGCGGTTGAATACGATAACATTTTTATTATAATTTGGGTTACATAATCTTCGAATATCATTGGCTATATGTATACTTTATGACTGATGCCATATATTATAATTAATATTAATATCACTCTCTAACTGTATAATTCTTTACATATATAGTAACTATAATAATATTTCTATACAATATTTAGACAGCGTGGCTTCCGCTAGCAGTTGCAATTGCAGTAGGTATAGCACTAGCCACACGATTGCCTTGATTATAAATTCAGAACGATTTTGGTACAATCACAAATATTTCTTATCCTTAGTATATATCTTTTTATTATATAGGTGCATTATTCTTATTGTTTCGAAGGTATACGTAGCGGAAGGGGTTGAATAATTTGCGACTTTTTTTTATACTGTAAGTGTAAAGAACGTATCAGATTAATTCATTGATTGTTACAGCTTATTTTATCTATTAATCGTGAACAGCATGGGACAAGCGAGTGGCCACTGCGATAAAAAAGTTTATTACATTCCAAATTCATACGAACAGGTAGCCTAGGTAATAAATTTTCACGTCTTTACCTATCTCCGTGCAATAGGGGTAGGTATACACGTTACACGTTACATGCCGGGTGCATTTAGTGAACACTCTAACATACCGCCTAAAACATTCTTTATTCTTATTTTTTTTTTATACATAATCACTATCGAATTCGAGTGTTGTTACAAACTAGTGCAATTTTAGTCACGAAATCTTATTCCAGTTTTTAATTTTATATATAATATATGTTGTTTTCGGTTCGTACATGTTATACGTCATTGATCTGGATTCACGAAGCGATCATCTATCCAGTCTAATAATCAAAATCAATATCGACTAGATTTTATTTTACAATTTTTACGCTTTTCTAAGTCGGACCACCTCATATTGAGAAAAAATTTGAAGCTTGGACGATTCACATGGGCTTACTTATACGCCTGGATTACCTAATCGTATAACTTTATAAATTCGATCTTATTGCCAGATATTTATCGAAGAATTATAGATACAAAACATTATGTGATAGTTGAATCGTATATTTTATGCATAACTTCTGTATCTTGTATTCGCAATGGATCAGAGTATAGGTGTATAGTCTGAAAATATGGATAATGGCGTATCTCATTGTCAGATCTCTTTTTATTTTTTATTCAATCTCTGCAATTCAGTTTATCCTGGGAATTGTCACGTTTATTCTAATTCTCACGAGTTTAGAAATAAATATTTATGTATACGTATTTTACAGAAAATTAGGGCAAACAATTATCACGATAATTAATTTGTCGGAGCCGAAGGACTGTGAACTTGTCCGTAGAAAACGCCTCGAGGTCTGCAAGCCGAACAGTCGGATACGTCGCTTCCTGAAATAAATTTTAATCTACGTTCAATGAAAAGTGCACATGAAAAGGGGATCCAGAAATTAAAGTGAATTATTTCTTCTTATCATTTGCCAGTCGCTATAATTCTCTCAGAAAATTATCCTTTTAATAGAGTTTATTGAGATTTGAGAAAAACGGAGAAGAGTTTAATCGTAGGAGCTGTAACTCCAAACCCTTCTCAACGAAGACAGAATTAAGGAAAAATGAAATGCTCCATTTTTATTTCACGAATTGTTTAATTGATTATCATTTTTCTAATAGTAAATTTCAAAGTATCTAATAGAAGATAGTTTTTGAAACGACTGTACACCCTGTATACAGTGAAATAGATTTCGCATCGTGCGCTATATGGTGAGATCTCTCTCTGTGCCCATTGGCAATGATCCCCGTCGTTGCGTATTCAGCACAGAACCAAGCAGCACCTACCTCGTTATTTTCGGCTTACGCCTGCACTGAATGGCCGCCAATCCTCTGACAGGTATTGAAACTCTGTCCGTGTACGATTAAAGATAATATTTCAAAAACATCCTCTGCTTGCTGCAGTGCAATTATAGCTATACGACTATGTATACACCCGCAACTAATGTAACCCTGTAAAATTTTACCGCACCAAAAAGAGATAGAAAAAAAAGAAAAACACCCCCCGTTGATTGAAAAATGACACAGAAAATGCTTCTCAATAATGGAATAGGAAAATTGTAGCGTGGATAGAATGAGCATTGAATGATTTTCAAGCTTCAGAAAATTGGAGTAAGTAAATCATGTAATTTCATGATTTTTAAAATTCGAAGGATGATAATGAAGATGGTAATGCGGGTGAAATTATTCGGGCTAGAAATACCTATACGGGTAGACGTTAGAACGCGCGTATGAATTTATCACTGTATGCATAAATTAAAGGTATTAATTAATGAGTTGACAGGAGACAAAGGGACTCGGGGGTATAAAAGTAAAGAAATAGAGGAATAAAGGTCGAAGTGAATATTTCTTTTGCGCAAGCGTTGGCTCCGGGGACGCCCCGTGTAATCTTTAAGCCACCTCCTCGTCCTCACCGCCATTCGAATCCCTTGCTGGCCGCCCTTGTATATTTCTCCCTATTAATTCGTACCACCTTGATTCCCCCGACAACCAAAATTTCCAGTTAACACTCCAGGCCCGACCAATTACTCCAATTAATACAAACTCACCTCTGGGTATATACGGGGGACTAATTCTTGAGAATTGTTACCTATACATCGATTCCCTTCGCCTAATTTATAATTAGATGTCCAAAGACCGAATTCCCAGACAGATATTGTAATGTAAAGTTGACTTGACTAAAATCGTCTCTTTTATACACATGGAGTGGATCAAGGAGACTTGCTAAGATTTAAGGGTTGAAATTGGACCGCGACTTACCTCTGAGTAAATGTAGATGCCTATAAAGTGCACCGCCGTGCCAAATTTCTGGACTTCCTGCTGTAGCGGATGGTACTTCCGGTTTTACTTCTCTGAGGGCTGCTGCTTCTTCGGCTATTTTTTCCGCCTCGCGTTCCTGCGGAAAGAAGAGAAAAATCTTTCAGGTAGATTTAAAATATTGATCGAACACGCATACGAAACGATCCAAACTTTCGCAGGATAGAATCACTAGCTAGTATTCGGCTTCAGTTAATCATCATTTTCTGTCTGTCTTATTTTATACAATATATATACACGTAGTAGAAAATACAATCAATGTTTCTAATTATAAATAGCAATTTGCGTGAATCAAATGAGAAATAGTTGACGAAGCAAGTGATTACTCCAATGAAATTCGCTCCATTTATTAAACGAATTCTAATTTCTTGACGTGGCTTACGTACCTAATATCGAGTCTGATCTTATATGTATACATTTTCGATAGTTTAAACGAGTCTCCTGTCTTTTTCTTCTCAACCCTTATTCCAGTTTCGATACTAAGTCAGAATAAAATGACCGCGCAGCAAATGCCTCCCTTCATGTCACTTCGAATTCAGGCATAGCTTTTGCCTTATAACCCGCGGCTATTACATTATGGCACTCATCGCGATCAACCACTCGGTTATGCAGTGATGGCCACAGTTATATTACACGCATATACAAACGTATACGTGCGTGTCCAGTACCATCAAAGAGTTACACTGATCGCCTATCGACTTCAGTTTGTTGGTATGAGTAAAAGCACTATGTGTATATACTATGTACGCACATGTGCTTATATATTACGTATGTGGTTATACTATTATGATATTGGTTCCCTTTAGACGGGCCGATTGTCCGGTTGGCCGTTTGTCTGACCAGCAATCTACTTCAGACGAGGTAATCCATAATATAGAATGGGACACGGTGCTTTATTTAAAGCACCCGGGGGCTGCCTGTTGAGATAGCAATCGTGAAATTACTTAAATTAAGGCCGTGAGCGGTGAAATTAATTAGGATTAAATATTTCAACGTGATGGAGGATGGAGCGGGGTTTTTGGGGCTCGTAATTGTTTAGAGTAAGTCCTGAATTAAGATGGAACCCTTCGCGACTCGTCTCCGTGAAAATCTTAAACTTGAGACGTAATTACTCCGTTAACACTTGAATCTGCGTCTCGTTTTATCGTACTTCGAAAATTTCTGTAAAGACAGAGAATTTTTCAACGGGATTCTACTCGATTTAGCCGTTGATAAACAGTGAACTCTGATGGCCGCGAAGTGTATGCGAAATTTTTAAAAATTTATAAAAACGTGTTACGAAACGAAGCGTGCAGTAATTTAATATTTTGTTCTGTAAATATTTTATACCTATTCTATTGAACGTGAACTCGAAATATTGGCGAGCTACGCTGCCGCAGCACGCGGTTATGAATTTTTGAAAAGTTGCAACTCGTCGATAAGTATAACCCACATGTAATGCGTACGCATGAACTATGACATACATACCTATAATAATGTACGATTATATCGCGGAAGCATTGTTCGAACTCAAATTTCTTATCGTTAGTTGAACATTTTCAATTAGGGTTCCCAGATCTGTCAATATATATGGAAATAATCAAGGAGGGACTAAAATATATGCTAGAATTCCAAATCAAAGTGATTTCGAATTTTCATCGATCATGACTACGTACAGCCGATTTTCGCACGGATTGCAAAATGTCCTCGCGTTCTAAACAATGTCGGGCATTGTATTTTCGAGATCCATGCATAGAGATAAAAGACTTGAAACTGATAATTATAACCGATGGTGCCGGTTATCCGTTATCCACATTGAGTCAGCCGTCCAGACCTTCACCAGGACATGTAACTCACTTGTTTGCGATGAAATATTCAGTGGAGACTATTATACACCTACATGTAGAGCGAACATATAGGGCATACATGCAAGCGACGAATGAAAAATAGTAATTACATTTGTTATTCGAAGGAAGTCGCTATACCTTTACGAAAATCGTTTATATACCATGACATTTCATTATTGAATTACCGATAGCGATTTTATTTCTACTATTTGATAAATTACGTTAAATTTAATTATACTTGGCAAAATTTGTGCGTTTGCGGAGTTGGGATACTCTACGATTTAATTTTCCCCGTTAAAGGATTAGATGTAAATTATTATCAAGCATTTAGGGGCGTTGACGAGTGGCATGATGTTTGCGATCAAAGTTTCATGATGTTTGGGATTTAGAGTAATTATATTCTGTGTGCACAACGAGGGGAGGAATACGCGTTGTAAAGCAATTCGTTAAGGTAAAACATCAGTATAGGGGTGCAGGTTCAGGACGCAGAAGTATTACCAAAGCCTGAATCCAGAGATCTATGAATACAAGACTGTCTCTTAATGTATGTACCTAGTTTTACAGGAAAAATACGTCCCTATCCTTTCATTTTTACAATATATTCAAAAACAGTATATTTCTCTCCGCAAATCTCACATCATAATTTATTCGTTCAAAAATTCATCTCCGTAAAAATAACACGACCTCGTATATAGGAATGGGATTTGGAAACGAGTTTCTCGATGAACAGGTGGTCACTCGAAACGCAACCCATTGTATACATGTGTACCTATATATTTATGCCTTACACAAAATATCAGGGATAGGCATATGCGCGGTAATACCCATGCAACCTTACCTCCCATCAACAAGGGGGCGACGAATAAATGGGTGGACAGGCATACAGACAGACAGACAAGTCCCTTGGTGTTACAAATTGATTAGTTATGATCGAGGATATACTTTCTATAGTCCTGGATTACCATCACTAAATATTTATAACGCTATGAGTTGACGAGGTTCGATTTTAAAGTGAAATCGACCTACATTGATGTTCATGAAAATGCCTACCAAAAATTCATAATCGATATTCCTACCTTCGAATTATATAAAAATTAAGAATGGTTATCAATTATTTATCAATATCCCAGGAAAGTGATAATTTGAAAATCAAGTGTCGAAGACGTATAGGAGTTTAGAATTCTATTGCGAATTGGTTCCCATCATAAGCAATATATTTTATGAGCCAATTTTCGTTAGAGAGTAAAGTATACCCTGCACTTTCTTGGGACTGGTTTCTTAATGAGTTGAAAAAATGATTAGAAAATAAAAATTTCTCTCATATAGCTACATATTCAGAATTCTGATTAGACTAGACTAGCCGAATTTTTTTTTTTTTACGAGAGAAAAAGTTGTGAGAATTTAATACTAGAATCAATCTGTAGAGCGAATCAAGTCATAGGTCGTGATCGTGCGGGGTTCAGGACTTGATCGTACCGCAGATATTAGCCAATGTTAACGCGCGATAAAATCTGGCACGTGATCATCTCGTCTGGAGCGTGAGATTGATTGTAAGTACTGAAGAAAATTCAAGTCGCGTATAGGCCGTTACACCACAAGCTGCCATTTACCAATGTAGTACGTGGGGTTTTGCGTCGCGTATGAAAAAAAAAAAATGCGAAAAAGTTGAGATAACCAAGAAAAGAAGAAGATGGTACATCTATGTCCTATACCATACGTGTAGTATCGTAGCTGCAGCAGAGAATGAGAGAGGGCGAAGAGGCAAAGAAGAGAGATTTCGAAATAGTAACAGCACACTGAATCACCAGTGCAGATTATACTGAACGTCACGTCGGCGCAAACTCCGAATAGGTATCGTGGATGAGTTTCGCGTGGTCCCATTTGTAACTTCGCTCAGCCGTTAAAGTAGGTAGAAATCCCTTACCCTCCCTTCCTAAACGGGCAAACAGCGGCCAAAACCTCCCCCGCGGCAACCCGCGCGTTATGGGCCGCTCAATTGTTTCAGCCCCGTTGATCCAATAAAGGATTACGGGTAAAACAACTCTACCGTGTGTTGGATTTTACGCAGCCGATCCATCCGCTTTTTTTTCTCCGATTTTTCTCGCTCTGTTATACGCTTCGCTCAAATGCTCATCATTATTTTCCAAATGTACAACAAACGGGGGAATTATACATATCCTATAGCATTATACGTCATCGAGTCAACCAAGCAGCGAAAAACTTATACGGTTATCAAGAATTGGATTTGAAGTTCAAATCCGGAATCTACGTACAAGTCATAAAAGCTTTTTCTCAATTTCTCAACTAATTATGTACATCTCTTCCCAATTTCACAGAATTTTATATAAATCCGAAAGACCTCTGATGCAGACCTTATATTTTCAAATCATTTGATTCATACGAAGAATAAATTTCGGGAATTATTCTAGAATCGAAAACAAAGCCATATGTCAGTCTGGGTCAGTATAATTCTTCGCGTGCCAGAGCACCTTGATGACCTTATTTTTCGCCAATTTACTAGACCGATTTGCGTCGCTATCATCAGCCTTTTTGCTATAGCGTATTGTCGAAGCTTTCGAAGTCTTCGAATCGTTGATAATCTTCGTCGTTTCGCACCAAATCGGGTCTTTCACTGGCTTTACAACCGCCCTAACAAAGCTATTCAAATTTCGACGATCTTTACGCAGAATCACTGATCGCGGTGTCGGAGAAGGAGTCGCGGTTCCACTTTCCGATGGCTTTTGAGACCCATGGTTAATCGTGTTGTTAATACTGGCGGAATCGTTTCCAAGAGTCTTAGGCTTGGCCAGATTTTTTCCTCTTGAAAGACGTTGTCGATTCGCGGTGTCCACTGCGGTTGTAGCACTGCAGAAACACGGTTCCTTATCAGTAGCTAGTTTTGATTTAGCCTTTGAGTCCAGAGATCGGTCATCTGACTTTCTGCAGGGTAGTTTTCCCGAAGAATCCACTACGGGTTCAGGCTTCTTGCGTTTTCGACTGTATCGGAGAAGCGGGCTGCAACCACTTCCAGGTGGAACTGGACATGGCTGATACTTATTCGGCGTGTTATACCGCGACAAACTTCCAAGGTAGGCGCAGACACCTCGAATCCTGAGATTGAGGGGATTTCGAGATTAATTCGAGCACTGGATCGCGATAAATAAAATCTCAAACGAGATCATGGTCGGTCTTATTGAATCTGTTTGACATTATTTTTCGTAGGCCTGTGGAAATTTTCTTCGGAAAATATTTGACGGAGCTGAGTTTATCATTTTTGCTTTTATTATCACATATTCATACTTGTCTCGCGCAGTCGATGTCGGTATGTTGTTCAAACTATCGTTCATGACAGCAGTACCGATCAGGGATCTTCTGTCAGGCGGCATGGAGATGAGTTTTACTCAACGGCCACATCGTAATTGGAGATGGTTGCAGCCTTATCGCGAATTGATGAATGTTCTATGGGGTCAATGCCGAGATTGCATTCGGTCTTTGAGTGCATTTCGAAAAAAGTCTAACGATGGAGGATATCTTTGAATACCAGAATAATTTGGAATCTAATCTCGTTACAGAAACGTTGCTTTATAACCCCCGCAAGTCATCGTAATTTAAACGTCATTATGCAATAAGAGTCGTGGAGTGTGTGACGATGTTTGTATCAGCGTGGCTTTGGTAGAAACAAATTTGGTTTAAAAACAAAAATAACAGAGAAGAGTCAATTAGGAACCGCACACGGTCCCCGCAATCCATAATAGGCGACAATCGTAATCAATGCTGTAGCCAGTATAAGCCCATAGCTAAATTCAATTAATTCCCAGGGTATTCGTTGAGCACGGAGTTAGTACACAATCGTGTTAGTCGCATCACTTCCGGTTGGCTCGTCTCGTCGATTCGGCGACGTCGACGGATGGTTCGAGGGTGGGACAGTGGACGGGGAATAGTCAAGTACTATACAGTACACAGGAACTGTAATAGTACCTACAGCTATAGTACATCCAGCATTATATTGGGAAATTGATTATACTATGGATAATAACGGATTTACAAACCGACGGCTCAATTCCGCCCACCACATAGATACCATTGGTATATCTATAACGTTATAGTGTTCTCGTCACATGGAAACCGAAATTCTCTTCCAAAGTGTGTAATTCGTCAGTATAAGTGAGTGAATCTGCGCGCTTATCATATCCAATTGAATTTCGCTTTCGGACTAACGATCGTTCATTTTATCTTTATAATGCTGGTTCTATTCGAGGTCAGATACGGAGGTCCATGTATATATTAGAAGAGAGCCATATAAGTGATACGTCGATTGCTGGTCTAGCTTCGAATTGATTTTCGGTGTACTGTTCTCTTTTATTCTCTCCTTTTTTTTCTTCTTCTTATCAAGGGAGTGAAGAGGTCGAAGAAACGTTGTTTTTTTTTCTTCTCGCGGAGAATTATTGCGCTTGGTATATACTTCAGCGAAAAGTTTCTTATCCAAGCGAATTGTTCGACGGTGGCATTGGGGTTCCGCCTGGTTCGCGGAGTGACGTTAATTTTAAATTTTTAACTCGATTCGAATCGAACGCTTGGCTGAGCTCCTTCTCGTGCCCTCACTTCGTTCTTTTGTAAAACGAGAAAGAGAAGGAAGAGATGGAGGTGGAAGGAGCCAGGGCGGGAACGATTCTGCAATAAAAGTCGACGTCGCTGAGGAAAACTCTTCTAAGATTGTATTTGAAAGCCGGGCATTTCGCTGTAATCGACTCTCATCCTGCCGTTTACACGGCGCAAAGTTTTTCCATTGAAAAGAAGGCATTCGCACAAATTGGAACCCATTATACGCTGCTTCTGTTTAATGGCCTGATTCGACTGGTGAATAGAAATACGAATTGAAAAATGTGGAAGTGAATAGTGGATGGTATGAATTTTTACCGAGGGGTATACATATCGCGTCATATAGTCATATACTTTGACATTCTATTCGACAGAATAATACGAGCTTAATATGTCATCGATAATATAGACATTGTACTCGCGAGCGTGTATCGAGTAATAATTCAACAAAAGAGACAAGCTATAATTGACGATTTCAGGTAAAATCATTCCGAGAACTTGATCGCTTCGAATTGGCCCAATCTATAATTCAAGGAATCGGAATCAAGCCCAATATAACAGATTGAAACAAATTTGATTGAGTGATCAATGATGTACCGAATCGGGCGATATATATGATGAAAAATTGAACAGAGTCTCAGCGATTTGTTCGCGCTTGGAATGGTTTTTTAATACATCACAGACACGCGTGCTCAAGGTGTATGACCCGCATTGATTAAAAATGCCAAAGTCCAAATCTAGGCGGGAGATAAATCTGGGTTCTTTCTGAGCTGCGGTAAGCAGATGGTTAGGTGAGAGATGAAACTCTGCAAAAATCTGCAGAGTGAAAAAAGATTTATTTACAACTTTCCTATAGTCTAATCCGTATTCGAATTGAAGAGATGAAATTACAAAAGCTGTTCTGGATTGGGCAGAGGGTGAAAGGCGGAGCCAGTGGCGTAACGATCATAATTGAATCAACGGTGAACGCCCACGCACCACAGGGCGCCGCGGCGCATCTGCCCTGGCCCCTGACTCCATATCGAATATACCCGTGCCTACATGATATAGATGAGTATATGAAGCACTACACACATAGGCAATACACATAGTACAGTTTATACCCCGATGGACTCGAGAAAGGGTTTTGGTTGTTACGTTGCGGATCGTTGCCTCTTGGAATTAAACTTTTGCAAAGCGTTCGCGACGTGAAATCGAAAACCCTAGACCGTCTGGTCTCAAGCATATAACTTGAAGGGGATGAAATTTATCATGAAATTGATATACCGGTAGACGAGGAGTAATCAATTATATTTTTTCGTCGAGATGTAAAATTCTCTCATTCGTGATATACGGATTAAAGAAACAGCCTTATTCATAGAGTGTGAGGAAAATTTTTGTCTGGCTACTGCACGTTCATCAGATCAATTTTTTCTATACTGACTGGCGGATGGTGGTATTTTAAATTCGTAAGAATCGATCTGAAATTCGGAGGACTAAGAGATCCGTGGCATTTGATTTGTGAGTATCTTCGGTCACCTATGAAGATTAATTAAAAATATTCGCTGGCATTTTTGAAGGGACTGGTGAGCACAGCTAGAGCTATTCCTCCCTGTTCTAATCCTGTTCCTCCCTTCGAAATGCCAACTCCTGACCTTATCGAAGCCCTTCGGGACTCTGTGATTAAATTGACAGCCGTGACTACATCAGCCTTGCCTCTGGCTGGTGTAACCTGATGACATTTTCATCGCGAACTGTTTTGTGCGTCGATCCAACGTACTTCGTCACGTTCTTTTGACGTCACGACGCCGTACTAGGTTAATTGCAAGATCGGGTTGAATAATTTTAGGACAAAATCCTTCTCCCATTTGTCATCATTATTATTTTACTTTAACGAAAGGTCGGGACGAAGAGAAAAAGAAGTTTTAGGTAACCTTCGTAGCTGTAGATTATTTCTAAGAAAGGATCGATCAGCTATACCTTTGATATCGAACGTTTTTGAAACGTCTGTTAAATTTTCGCGACAACTTTGTCGCCAATTGAGTCACGTAGAGAAGAAAAAAAGTAATTACCGTCCTCAGAGGGCGTCTAACGACCCTCCAGTCAGTCGAGGTGCAATTAAAAGTTGCGGCTGAAACTAACTAACGTAGCCATCGTGTGATTTAAATGGAGCTGTCCCAGTTGCCACTTTCCAGTACCCGATTTCTCGACCGACGGACGTTTCTCGAGTACGGAATACCCGGACGTGACGTCATTTAATTGCGTTGTATTCGCGGCCGAAAGAAGAGTCGAACCTTTTGATTTAATTTTTTGCAAATTTATACGAACGAACTAATTCACAGACTATATACTTTCATTATTTATACAATTCAGCCGCGTCGTTTTAATTAATCAATTCAGCGAGATTCTCTCAATTAGCGCTGCTGCGTAATTAATTGGGAAACAATCGAGCATCGAAATGGCAATGGATTACTTCGAAACTTCCCTCCGGGCCCCATACCCTCGCAACTAAGTCCTTCGCAACCCACTGTAGCCAAACTAAGGGCTGCGGACTGGTAAGTCAAAAAATGTTAAGGTAGGTATAGGTGATGAAGAAATCTCATGAGATTGTGTCCGGGTGAAATTTTATCGCGAAATCTTGTGATGACTTTAAACCGAAATCACAAACACCGGATCAGAATTTTGGAACTTTGTTTGATTTTATTTCCCTTAAAATAATAAACTCGCAAAGATCTACGTTTTGAAAATTCTTCCATATTTCGTACGTCCCTGAAGCAAATTCTGACACACTCACAGAAACGAGAGACGCCGATCAGGCATCCAGATGTTGCGAAAATGAAAATACTCGGTTGCTGGTCCAGTAGACCGACAAATAACTACAAATAACGTTCGGGGATTACTTACTTAGTCACCGCAGCACAGTTGCGCGGAAGGGGATGGGTCCCGTTTGTATCGTGGTAACTAGGTTCGAGGCAAGTCCCTCCGTGTTTGTGCGCCCTGTCTACTCGTCTGTCCCTATACATTCGCGTCTCTTTTCCTCATGTGCGGGCCCTGTAGGAGCGTATGGTGTCCGTGTAACACGGGAATGGGGTGCAGAGAAGGTAGATTCGAGGACAAAATACAGAACCCCGTGCCCCTCGTTCCACTCAACACGTTCACCGACGAGGGGAATTGAAAAGCTGTCTATAGCAATCCCGAAGGCTTATCCAGGCTCTTTTCGACAAACTCGTGGGCCCCGGGTCAGAGGATAGCCGAAAAGAAAGAGGAAAAGAGGAGTAGGAAGTTTCTATCTGTTTTTTGGATAACTTTTTTTACTCCTTTGTACGTAAGCTCAACTTGGATCGTAAGTATTAACGATTCTCCGAGTAAAACCAATTACAGTTTAGGATTAGAAGCATACGGCTTGGATGATAAATAAAATAGAACATATCATTATCAACGACTCGTCAAGGTGCCAATTGATTTTATAAAATTATACAACGAATGGTGAGATATCCATTAACTAATATGGTTTTCAGGGAAAATCGTAAAAACAAAGGGTGGTCAATGAGTAGCTAAGTTATTACAGCGAACTAGATAAAGCATGAGTGCACGACCAGCATCGAGCTTTAGCAACTTCCAATAATGTGTTCGACCAAGCGCGAATAAGCCCCGTCAAAATAATGCAGTGGTCATTTATTTAATTATATTAGTGCAGAAGCCCACGATCCAGGGCGCCCCGGCACACGTTCGCGTGTTTGGCGATCGACTGAGGATCATAGGGTGGACGTAGGCAGGTATTTACTGACACAATAATTATCACGATTGACGGGAACCGCCGTGTGAGCAGTCGACCAAAAGTCAATGAACAGTCGAACCGCAGAGTAAACTGAAGGGCGAAGCCCCGAAGAGCTTCACTTTCGCCTGAATTCATACAGATCCGTATAGCACTGTGTAGATTGGTATTATTTCGTCGAAACTGATCGCGATAGAGGAGCTCTTGGATTTTGAGAAAGAGAAAACGGAGATGAGTCGATGATGCGACCCTAGCACGATGTAGATACTGTTAATTTGATTAACTGTGAAGATAATTGTTTACCAAGCTGGTCAGGTAATGTGGGACAAGGTGGGTTAGTTTGCGAAGAGAAATGTTGGGTATAGGCCATGGAGGGTACATAAGGGCCTGGCTCCTTTAGTTACAATCCAAATACACTCTGTTATTGCCTGGTTGCTAGTAGAGCTCCTTTTAGTCACCACTAAGTGATTAAAGGTACGAGGAATTGGTCGTTGTATAATTAATCGGCTCGTAAGTAGTTAATTTTTTTCTGTTTTCTTCCAGTTTTTTTTTTTACTTTTCATCAATCCAAGGCAGAGCAAACATCTCTGTCTAGCCGTAAACCATGTTTTATAAGACAGCTGAGCTTAGACGTGGCATGGATAAGTGCGATATGAATTATTATAGTGCGATATAAAGTGCTTCAGGGTCTGTTTACACCGAGGATGAAAGCTCCTCAGTAACAGGGACACGTCGCGTGTCTAGGAGTCGCGTGTGTCTCAAGTCCTCGAGGCACAGGTTCACCACGTTGATCGAACCGGGTGCCGTGATTATCATTTGTCGCAAAGTGTTTGCCACAGCAGTAGGGTTACGTGTTTGCGCGACCTGCCCATGCCGCCCGGTTCACAAAGCATGAACGCAAAGCATATTCGCTCGTATTTGACGTTAAGTGTTTACAAAGTAATCAGAAGTAATGACGCGTGCCTTGAACAATGTACATATTCTAACTACGTTTTCACCGCCGCACAATGGCCGCGTGACCAAGTAGCTATAGATAGAGCATTATCGTCTCTACATCACATTTTCACTCCTCCACGCTCCTACGTTCACATGATTACATACATAATGTACCTAGCCCTGTGAGTATCCTCTAAGGAGTGTTTGATGATCTACACTACTCCAGGCTTTCCGGAGCAAATATGATTATTGATAAGTAATCGGCTTCGCTACACACCCCGACCAACAAACGGTGATATTACGATCTCATGCTGAAAATATTTGCCAATTCTGCGAAAACGCGAAAGCTCCGATTTTTTACACATATTTATGACAGTTTCATCAAAGACTGATGACAAAATCATCAAGGGTCTTTCTTTCCTTAAAAAGATAAGTCTAAAAAATTTGCGAAACAAGACTTACCGTTTCCCTTGGAGGACTCCAGCACTGTGGTGAAGTGCTATGCCCACTGTGTCCGCTGTGAGTACTAAGAGCAGAGTTAGACGCTGAGTTTAGATTTTGAAGTCCATTCAAAGGTGCGTTTGTGTCATCCTCGGTAGTCTCAATGTCCACTTCATCGTCAGAATCATCGTCCTTATCAACAGCGGGTTCGGGTGTAGATTCCTGGACTATCTGGCCTGACTCAGTCACGGGATGTCCTGTGCGGATCACCGGGCGAAAGGCGGACTGGTGCAAAGACGTTGCAACGGGTGGTGCCATAGACTCAGCCGTCGTTGCACCAGGTATCGGGGGAGGCAATGGTCCTGAAAAGTAGAAATTGCGGTCTAAAAAATCCACGCGCATAATTCGCCCATCAAAAGGCAGTATCGGCGTCGTAATATTTACCTGGGAAAAGAACGGAGCCTCGTTTTGCCAGCCAGGGTAAAGCGTACGGTGGAAAAGGGAATCCAGAAGTTTTTGCAGCTGCAGCAGCAGCGGCCTGTTGATGCTGATGCCAGACCCAGTCCATCATCGAACTCCTGGTCAAAGGAAGTGGGAGTTCTGGAAATGGTGGGACCCGCGGATGGGTCGGCGTCGGGATCGGAGATGGTATCGGGGTCGAAGGTGAAATCCTGGCCTGTTTAGTAGCCGTTGGTGCGCACCGGGTCCCCGAAGGATTTGAAAGCAGTCTCTTTCTAGTACCGCCGTTAAACATTGCTTTGACGTCTTCCCAGGCGTGGACAACATCGTCAGGAGGACTACCGGAGAGCTTCATGTGTCTACGCCAAGAATTGAAGTTCGCTGCGTCTGGCTGAACGTATTTGTCCGTCGGCCCGATGCGGTGGGAATGAAATATAAATTTGTTCGGGGAAAAGAAGAGGCCGCAGTATGCGCACTTGATACACTTTGCTCTTGAGCTGTTGTACCTCGCTGGTAAAAAGGCGCCTCGACAACCCCAGGCGCACTCATGGTGTACCGAGAAGGCAAAGTCTTCGGGAAGTCTGCAAAATGATATGAAATAAAATCGAAGTTTTCAGACATCATTGTCTACCAAATAATGAAACCAAAAAATTTTTGGTTACCTGGGAGGCGCGTTATCGCCTAGGAAAGATTTGCAAAGTCGTTCGGCTTCCCGTCGCGTTATCATCCCGCATCTCCTTGAGGAGACAGGCATGGCACCGGCTCTTCGGAGGATCTCGAGCTGGACCGGTGTACATTGCACACATGTGATGCCCAGAGCTACACGTCTGTTGTGAATCTCGTTATAGCTGAATTGCTTTAGCAGTGTATTGCTGATTTGAGCCAAGCAGAGACGTTCCTGGTCTTCGATGACCAGGGACACGATGTGGATCCCGTACAGCGACACTGTTCCCACCTGCAACTCCTATCAGCTTAGATGCACCACGCAGTTCTGACGTCGTAAGATTGGAATTCTATCATTCTATACGCTAGATGAATCGATTTTTCTGTCTTCCTGGCTCAAATTTATACTTTTCAACATTTTTGGATATTCTACGAGAAAGTTAGCTTTCAAAGATTTCGCTGGAGTAGGAAAATAATTATGAAGACAGTCTATACAGTCTCATAGATTCGTAATGCAGAAAGACAATGCAACGTGAAGCGAATTCGAAAAAGATTTTTATTCTCTGTTATAGAGTGCAGAACATTTTCCATTTCGTTTACGCGTATTTTGAAATAGTTTTTTGAACAGTGTTCAAATTTAATTTGAATATGTTTGACATGAAGGTTTTTATAATCCAAAACGTGAGTTAATCGGTCGCTACCTGATTCGGTTTTGAATGCGATTGAGGCTGTGGTGACGTGACTGGTTTTTGGTTGGGCATCGGAGGCAGAGACAATACCGCCGGTCCGTCCATTCTGAAAAACGAAAAATAAAATTGAAAAAAATCAGTTTTGCATTCGATCGAATAAAACTGTACAAATATCAAAGAGTAAAGAACAATGGGGCGCTCAGCGATTAATTGACATTTCCCCGAACGAGACTCTGCGTACACATGTATAGGTATATCTATTGTGTACCTGTATCTACACAATCAGCTTTATTCCTCCTCCCCCCTACTTTCCCTCAGTGAAATTGTAATTATATTTATTATATTTTATCGATCACTAATTCCTATACTACAGAAAATATATATACCTACTCGTTTCAATATTAAGTATATCATGGAAAGCGCATCCGAGCATTTAACTGAACTGAATCGATGGAGTGATATAATTAATGAAATGTGAATAACACTTGCGATAAGCCGACTCATAGAAAAATCTTTCTCAATTATCGGTAGATATGGTATATGAATCAAACACGTAATATACTGCATGAATTTTATTTGCGAAGAGTACAGAAATTCTAAAAGTAGAAAAAAAAGGGGGTGATTGTTTGCTGACACTACAGGCTAGTCCCATTTCGCGTATGTATATACAGATATTTTATTTATCCAGTTCATCCACACATTTCGTCCGACTTGTCCCTTTTTCCAAGATTTATTGCCACGCATCGTAACACTTGTAACGCGTGTCGGGCTGCTAAATAGATTCGATATATAATAATGACCCGTAAGCGCATCGATTTGTTGGAGTAATTTATTCCGAGAGTTGGCTCGACGGTCCCAAGGGATAACGCTACGACATAACCGGGGTCTCCAGGGAATTGACACCCTCGGGAACAACTCGAAACTGAGATTCGTCGAGGGTGGGAGAGCCCGATAGAGCAGTTGAGCTTTCCTAGAAATTCTACACGTTTGCATCGATCATTTCAAACGCTTGCATGGTACTTCAAAGGTGAATTGCTGGCGTGTGACTTGGAAGTAGCTCGCGAAGTTTACTGTGGCTTAACTTCGACTCATTCCAACTTCTCAGGTCCGTGCTAAAAGTTGACAGGAAATTTCTTTGGGCTAAAAATGTCAAAGATTTTTTCTGTACATGGAGACACGCGAAAGTAATGTGCGCGAATTGATCGAATGTAATTAAGCGAGAGCGTTGTAGTTTCTTGAAATGTCTGGTAAGCTTATACCGTGTTTCTTGATTATCTCTTGATTGGACGGTGATTAAGTAAATCCCCAAGGATTAAGCGCGTGTTCGAATTAAACTTTGAAAACCATTTCCATCCAATTCTTGTCTAGTAGCACTGCGCTGCAATGTTAACGTGTTATTTAATGGAATCTATTATACATGCAGATGAATCGTGTCGGATTTTAAATAATCCCACTGTATGCTTTCCGTATCCTGACACACTTGCGTACGTTTAGATAAAACGTGTTTCTCATTTCCTTTACATTTCACCCCGACAATCATTATAACTAATGAGAAAAATCACATCGATCCGATGAAGGAATTTCAACGAATTCTACGAAACCCCTTGCATCAGTTTCTGCCCCATAATTTGATAATCTAGAAACTTCCTTCTGCATAAGCAACGGTTAATTAATGCGGTAAATTCGGATCATTCTATACCAACATACCCTCGCTGACCAACGAAACCGTGCCCAGAGCTAGTCCGCGGTCCGGCTAGCTGGCGGTGCATTGTTTCACGCTGGATGAGAATTTAATTTGCACGAGGCCACGAGAGGAGGGAAAATCAGGGGTTGGAGGTGGGCCGGATGCTGCCTTGTTTAAGCGTGGGTGGGGGTGTCAAATTGAATTACCCCCCACCCCATCAACCGGGTTCCCGAGGGATGCTGACGGAGACGAGCGCGCGCCCGCGCCCGCGCTCTACGGGGGTTGTATACAGTATCTGTGCCAAGGGTGGGTATAATATACCTGTGTGAAGGTACGTGGGCTTATGTGTATCTAGATACTTCAGGTATATGACTAGCTACACATAGGTATACTTGGTACGTAAAAAGCTTATATTATAGTCCGAGTTGGCAGAGGGGTTTTCAATTAAAATGAACGGTTTATGGGGGTGGGAGGATTTACTTTTTCTCTAAAAATTCTTCGGTCAGACTACGTCTGGGCTACGAGTTAAGTGGAAGAAAATTAAAACCCATACTTAAGAATCTCCAAAGGGTTTCGAAAGCTTTGAACCTTGATGGGATTTTATACCTCTGTTTGATTCATTTTAGAAACTCGGTTTATACATCGGAATGAGTTTGTCACAACAAATCTTACTCTTTTTTTTTTTCTCTTACTTCAGTGTGAATTAACTGCGTCTTCTTTTGGTTGTTGAGAATTAAATAATTAGTCAGACAAATTATATAGTCGATTTGAAAATTTGATGAGAAATTATCCGTCCTAGACATAATAGCTACGAGACAACTGACAACATCCATTATACGGGAGGATTCATTATTTCTTTAAATATTTCGCTCCGAATTCCCCAACCCCGTTCCACCCCATCTCCTCCACCCAATGCCCTGAAAATCTCATAGCGTAGATCACAATGTACACGAAGTTAGAGAATAAGCGAGTTCCTGCTCCCAGATTATTTAAATGCAAACACAAAGTTGCAGAGGGGCACATTGTTCCCTCCCGGTTATTTTACAATTCAATCTGTGCTCGCGTTCGCCCAACTTCGTATCTCACCCCCAACTTCAACCCCCAACCTCCAGGTTTCCGCCAACGTTCTCGTCGTCGTCCTGCAACCCCGCCAACAGTCGACAGGGGCGGGAGCGTTCATTGTGACGTCGTTAAGTCTCCGTGCCTCCATCATGACTTTGCTCCGTATCTCAGGGAGTTTTTTCTCTTTCTGTTTTCTTTTATTTTTTCACTTTTTTTTTTTTTTTGGCCGACGCCATCTCTCTCTGTAATTGTACGTCTCTCAAGTATTTGCATGACTTGGAAACACACCCTCGCCTCGTCTCCTGCTTTCTTTTCGTCTCTTATCAGCCGTTCTTCTGTTTTCTGCGCTACCAGTATAACTAAATTACAGGTGAAGAAAAACCAACTATACACTGATTCATTTTATTTACCTATTTTTCGAAAATACAAAGAAATTATTCTCAACCAATTCTCTATATTCAAAAATCCTAAAATAATACACGAAAAACTCTATCGTGAAAATATACCGATATAAACTATAGCGAACACTTAAGAAAATTACTTCATTCATTTTTGTTCTAAAATTTTTGACTAATAATGATACGAGCCTTATTTCCGTTGCAGTAACTTCCGCTACGTGGTGTATAAAAGGTTCAAGAGCGAACGTGTTGGTGTAGACGTTTAATACTGATAAAAATGTTTGCTTAACCCCGGGAAAATTTAGACAAAGCTCACAATGTTCGCCTTCAATATTTAAGAAAGTCACTCTTTCAACGGCGAAGACGTTTCAATCAACAAAGTGTCACGTGCTACTTCCGCTGCCCTTTACATTAAATGTGGCAGCCTCAGGCCTCTACACACTCCTATATATATATAGGGGTGGGTATGAAATGCATGTATTCTCTACACATATTCACAGCATTATACAAAATCGTTTAATATCCGCTGTGATTACTGAGAGAGTAATTTAGTGATAGTAGAAAATACGTGGCGTTCAATTTCGTTGAATTCCAACTAATGCGAAACCTGATCTGGTCTAACGTTACGATAAGAGTCGAGCATCGCGGTCTCGCCAAGGTTTACCTTTTCAGCGCTCCCTTTCTTTCTTACTCAGTATATGTATATGACTCTGTAGAGAACATACGTTAATCAATGGGAAATCAATTTTCGAACAATGCATATCAACTCATTCTAGATCCGGTTAAAATTAGTGAAATTAAACAGAGACTGTGGATTTCTCGTGGAACAACAATACCTATGTTGTTCGATCCCCCGCTGAATCCTATAACAGTCTTCAATTCGACTCAGAAATACCTTGATAAGTTAAGTCAATTATTAATTCAATCAAAACTAATGATGGTTCATGTCCAGGTAAAGCTTGAGTTCATTTCAATTGTCACGGTACGAAATATGCTACGTGAAGAGTTTGAAATTATTTGATAGTTTTCTTGTGATATGATTATTCAACGAATTGATCTTTTATCATAAATTTAATAGATCTTTCTGAAATCGCGAGATACCGCAAGCCTCGCTAAAATTAACAATTTAACGGTAATTACGCGGCGTCGTTTGTTTCCGACATCCCATTACCTCCGTCGCTCGCTCTGCACAGTCTTCTGTCTTCTGTATTTTCCGTACAGGTGCTTACACGGGAGGGTGGCAATTATGCTGATGATTTTATCAATTAAATATTAACTCGCTACCACGAAGGGTCTTTCCAGGGCTGATCGTATCTGTCAATGTATTGTACGGTTTTGGGGTGGTGGTTACAATTAGCGTAATGAAATTTACGCACACGCTAGCTTCGGTGTTGTGGAATTATACAACTTTGATGTTACACCGGCTCCTTTGAATTACATACCTAATGCTTTCTCCTGCACAAACGCCTGCAGACCTCCGGTTTTCCACCACTAATTTGTTAGGGTCAATTAATCAGCGATCAGACACCTGATTCCTGAAATTGGTTGTCAAAATACGATCACCTTTATTCAGGCTAAAGTAATCAACGATTGACTACTGCAATCAGGTATAAACTATTTCATATTCCAGTTCATAGAACTTGTCAAAATTTCACACATAATTCTGTGATTAGTTGATGCTTGGGATAACTCGTCAATGGAAAAGTTCTCAATGAAACAGACGGATTAAACAAGGTAAAAAAATCTGTTTTCATATCAGAACAAATCCAATTTTCGAAATTGACTGTCGGACCCAGCATCGAAATTCCGCTAAGGATATACGACGGGGTAAAGTAATGAGTTTTTTTTTTGTCTTGCGATCTCTGCTATTGTGACAACGAGAAATAATTGCACAGGTTAATCATCATTCGATCCTCGAGAGGTTTGGATCGTCGTTGTAATCCGGCATCTCCGTTCATTCATATCCATATTTCATGTAGCTATGTATCAACTGAGTAGATATTTTCATTTCGGAAACTAACGTATCAAACAACAATTCGCAGAGACTAAAGCGAGGGTACCGCGGGGTCCCTCAAGGGAATTAAAAGATTAAGTAGTGGCTTTAAAATCTAGCGGATAACAACTTTAATAATTAAATTGCTCTTCCATGAGCCTAGCTTCTCTATAATATACATTTATTTTTGAGCTAGTACACCAGGGGAATCAAGCCTACGGATTATTCCGTTATATCTTCCATATTCGCTTTATGCAGCGATACAAAATTTCATGCTCATAATACATACACATTTACTGTACAGCTACATCAGGGATTCTGTGCATGTACAATACAAAGTTATAAATTAGCAAGAATGATAGCTGCACGAAAGCCGCGAAACAACTTTAGCCGTACTTCGTGTGGTTTATGTTTATTTAATGAATCTCCACTTCCCTATACTACACACATGCTGCACATGTTATAATCATTGCACGGCATTCCCGCCGTTCCGTTGGTCTGCACGCGATTCTGATCCGTATCAATCCGACGTGTATATTTATATGAGTTAGATATGTGCATTTACACATATACACGCGTGTAGCTAGGTTCGTCCCTTTGTTTTTGACATCATCTTTACCTTAATTGCTATACAGTAATCCATCAATCTTTACTTTCCAGAGAATTTGGATTTGGTTCAGAGCTTCGATAGACATCTGTTAATTCACAGTTATTTTATAGCAGTATTCGAAAACCTGTAGAAAGTGTTTTTTAGATTGCGTATTCATCTATAGAAGTATCAAAACTCTTCCAAAAACTGAACAGAATTTAATTAGCATGATTCCGTTTGCTATTTTTGTTACTCGAGGAAAACTACTTCGAACTTATCAGATAGGTTTCTGATTTTCCTATGACCTATACGTCTTCTTCGGACGTGTAAATCAATATTCATTTGGCATATTGGTTGAGCTAATATCTGAATAACCAACCCTATCAGATTTTCGGGATGGCTTTAGAATCGGCCTTGTAAATTTACGTCTCTTTGAAATCTGCGGGAAAGAAATTACAGTAGACTACGAATCAAAAATGTGTAGCTCTCGAGATGAGAGCATAAAATATGGTGTATTTTTCATTCCTGTGTCTGTCTTCGTCGGCTAACCCGTCCTGACTCAAATGGAAATCCCCTGGGTACATTTTGCTGTATATAGCCCCCTTCAACCCCTCATACACTCATTCGGGATTAGTCTAATTTTCACAAAGTTTTACCGGCTATAAGTAAGAATACTTTAATTTACCACCCAAAGTGGGAACCACTTTTCAACAAAACGTAACGTGCGGAACTTCCGACGATGCAAGAGCCTTGGTAGCTCTTATTAACAATTGATCGTCCTGTGGTTCGTCCTCGCAGGAGTTACGAATAAATTTATGTAGCCTATCGAATCTAATAGCTTCCCATGATTGTTGGTGAATAAAAGGTTCCCTCAACCGGACGTTCCGCTTGTTCCTTTCCTGAATTTTCACTCATATTCATTTGAGAGCACAACGAGTTCGGTTCACTGTTCATTTTCGAAAGAATTTGGAATTGTAGATATCTGGCTATACGGTGGAATGCGAATATCGAAATTTCATCTATTGATATTTAATACATGCTCAGTTTTTAAATAGCTACAATGAATGAAACTTTAGAATTTCTGACAGCTATACCCTTCGTGGATATGGATAAAAAATTAAATTTTGCTCATCATTCGATTACCTTGTCTGTGGGGAATCCAGGGCGACGACTTTCGCGTTAATACGTACAAATCACAATATCACAAGTCAGTTTCAGAATAATTATTCAACTAATTATCGGTACGGGTAAACCTCCGGAGTACGTATCATTTACTATCTATAAATTTGATTCGGGAATAGGGTGAATCGCGAACAGATAAAGCCTCGGACACTTGATATAAGGGTAACAAAAAATCAACGGACTCCTTCCGTCCCGGATGTCAGGACGACTGTCAAACAACCGACTGTCCACGCGGCGCCTCGCGTAACCCCGACGTCCGTCGCGACGCAAACTCACCCTCGACGGTAGTTAGCCCAGGCGCCGCCCCCTATTATGCTACCCCCGGGACAACCAACCCCTGGCTGGTGATAGCGTCAGGGCGGAGCCTGGCCTAGCAGGGGTGGCTCGTGGCTCCTGCAGGCTCGTCTTCGGGGTAACTACAAACACGTACTTACAGAACGTCGCTGTTATTATTATCACCGTCGTCATATCTCCTACACACCAAACCCACCCTCAAACCACAATCCATATACCTACCCTTATACCCGCGAGTTCCCAGTGTGGACAGAAATTTTTGACCAAAATCAGCGACCTTATCTTGTAGGCATATGATTTCTCACGAAAATCATCTGATTGGGTATTTTGCAAGTACCATTATCTCCCAAAATAATTTCCTGATAATCCTGTCTCAGGACAGCTCGGTCTTTTAATTATAACATTTGGCGATAGTCTGAATTTAACCATTGCCTCTTGCAGTTAAATGCAGTCTTGAGGACTGGGACTTATCAGTGTTTGAATTTGACCCTTTTGAGTCTCTGTAAGTTGGAGAAGACAGAACTCTGTCAGGCGAAGAAAGAAGTACTCAAAATTGCGAAAGATACCTAGGTTATGAATTTTTTTATTTTTCATTATTAAACTTCGAAATCAACAATATTTTTTACAACACATTCTCAGACTTTTTATAACAAAAGTTGGACTAATGTAGAATCTATATGTCTATCTATTTTCCCAATGATTTGTCTATAATTATCGAAAACCTGTGCAATCCCACATTCCTCTTATTTCATTTCAATGAAAAGGTGGTTTTACAGATCCCGGGGAAAAATAAAAAAAATAAAAAATATAAAAAATGAGGAAAATTTTGTTACACGTGTTCATATAAGGTGGCAGACGGATATATTTTTTAACGAAGCACTATTTGACGAACCGCAAAAGAGGCTGGTGTCGCTCACTCCCCTTAGCCGCCCTTCACAGCCTATTACGATTCCGGCTACCCTCGAAAGCAATAAATATCCTTCTCGGCTCCTTGTCCCCTGCCAATTATATTCGGTGGCAGCGACGCGTCCGACACAGGAATCACAACGTGCGAACATATGTACGTATACGTATAAGGTCTGTATGCTATATGCTATATGCGATGCCCATTTCATCCTACCCCTCTTTTCTTATATCTTCGCCTAACACCCTGTGATGTATCATCGAGTATTCCAAGAACCGTGTCTGTATTATTTTATCAAAGTCATTCCTGGAGGCTGCTATCTACATACCACATATAAAATGTACAAGGTTCATGTAAAATGATTCGACGCCGACGGAAGTCGACCTACCCCGTTGGTGGTTGAGTAGTAAAACGGCGCGTGGCGTTTAATTTAATTAAACCTCTTCATTTCCGGCTTATGTACTTGTATAAGCAAGTCATCATTGTCACCGTAGGTTTTATACTTTGAGCAAAACTTTAGAACCCCTGCATATACACGTGTTTACCGTAAAATGGGGTGAATTTAAAACTGAAGGGTTGAATGTGGGACAGCGAAAAGCTAATTCATGTAATAGCAAAGTGCCAAAAAAATTCGGAGGGAATCCTGTAAAAATATTCTTTAATTTTGTACCTATGCGGTTGCCATTGTTCATCATCCTCGGATCTAGAGAAGCTTTTTGGCGAAGGAATAACTTACCACTTAAACTGCCCTTGTAATGAAAATTTGTTTATTTTATCAATAGAGGATAACATGGGTATAATACGTATGTAATGTGTCTATACCTTATACCTTATACCAACTGTAAAAGCTTTACTACCCAATTATGGTAGCTGGGTTTGATTCCCGGTGATAAAATTAAACTGGTTTTATTGTCCCGCATAGTTTAATGATCCACGAGTTTTACCATTAGATAGATATACGTCATACACACGAGCAGGTATGTGTATGTAGATATAAGAACGGTAGCGTATGCCCACCTTTCCATGTAACAAGCAACGATCGCCGGATCTACGGCCTCGGGTTATTAAGGGAGATTTAAGTGGTTAAACGTATATTTGAATAGACCCTTGCAGAAAGGTCTTCGCTTAAGCCCCATTGGGGTCGCGTGCCATGGATTACGTTGTGTCTGTTCGCCTGTTCGCTTGTCCATCCACTTCTATTATACCTATGTATACCTACACACATACATAGTCTGCTCACTTGTTCTTTAATACGTATAGACAATATACGCATATACATTCATACACAGGACCTCTTGAGCTCTCCATCGATACCACTTGTGTCGTCCAGCGCTACGACCGCAAGGACCTATACACAAGGAGCAAGGAGCTAAGCTTCCATTAGATATTTGAGCTCAGTTTTCATGTGTACGTACATCATCAGTTCGCGACACGACATAGTGATATCAGTATTTGAGCATGAAGTTAATATTTCGAAATATTGATATATGAATGTACACTACACTATATGAATCAGGAATAGAATCAACTTTTTAATTCGTTTAAAGTACCATAAGCTAAAGGTCAGCGTAGAGTGACGTCAGAATAAAATCAAGCAGGATGATGAAACGGGGAATCGATTTTTGGAAGCGACGATGCGTGTATAATTATATAATAGGGTGCGAAGTTTGTGGGACTTGTAGTTATACCCGGGCTTGTAGGTATACTGTGCAGTATACCGGGATGATCGTGATCATAATAGTTGTAAATTATAATGGCACATATGATGTAGGTGCGAGGATCTATTCACGCCGCTACGCCTATAACTAGAATCACTGCGGTATAAGGAACATACTGCTCAGTCAATTAGTTTAATAGGATGACAGTTGTTGCCTGTGTCCCTTGTCCCTTGTTGACGAGGCGCATAGTCACGCCTCGCCGACGAGGCCGACCCAACGTACCCACTTACTACTTACTTACCACTCGACTCCTAAGCAAAAGAAACAATATATAATTAAGTTTCGTCGATCAACTTGATGGTATAAGATATTGTTTTATATTTCTGACAGAAATATATCCTACCAATATATTCGTCGATTGGTCGTATCTTTTGTCAATGACTGCGTATCTGATATGCCTACCTACTGCCGAATTACCTTCTGCTTTTTTCTTCATTCTACGTGCGGTGAAAAAAGCTTGACGTCTGCATATTTTTCATCCACAAGTTTAAAGATATTATTTTCCCGTATAGCGATATACCATCTAGGAGGATTCGACGAGTGTAACTCCTGGAATAACGGTAATCCGTGTATATGGAATCCGCTCAACACTAATTGTTAGAGGATAATACAGATTACAGCCCTCCGTTCGAGGTGTATCTCCGCAACAGCAATCTGAAACAATCCCGAAGCAATTCGATAGATTTGATACAGTCAGCATATACGGAATTTCGATTATTTCTTTATTACAATTTATTATTTTCATGCCGAGTAAGCGGTCGAAATAGTCGTGCTGTTATCTACCCACCTGATCCGTGTGCAGTCTCGATAAGATACAGGGATTAGAATATAATTATGAAAATCTATTTCTTATTATCTAACGTATTAATTTTATATTATATTTATATTTTAAACGAATGCGAAGGAAGAGATGAAAATAAAGTACTAACTTTCAAGGAATGGAAAATACAATATACTATGTACAAAGATATTTGATCGTGTAAAATAATGATATGAATCTATAGAGTGATCAGATACGTGTGACATTCATACATCGGCATTCTATAGGGATTATTAAATTAACAATTAAATACGATATCCTGCACCAGTATATTATATAAAAGGTCACCAAAGGATACGTTAAACGAGATCATTTTTTGAGGGTTGCAGTCCTCTTCACTTCAAGTGTGTGTGCTAGGTTCATTTGGGCACAATGCCTCGTGTTAGGGTTGCAAGAGTTATAGATCGAAGTTGTTGTCACAGTTAACACTTAACCGGGGTTTAGCTCTGGTTCGTGAACCCCCCTACGGATCTCTTACCCTTTGTTGGGGCTCTTTCCCCACACGCAATCTCTGCTAGAAACGACGAGAGACATTAGATCGAAACATATGTCGTACTTTTCGACGTCCCATTATTAGCCGGATTCTAATTTTCCACAAATCTATTCGTAACCATTGGCATTATAGGGGTAAACCAAAACCATGTAGAATATAGGGTAGTATACAATTTGTGGAAAAAAACCATGCATACCTAGT
This sequence comes from Rhogogaster chlorosoma, assembly GCA_944452935.1. Lineage (NCBI taxonomy): Eukaryota > Metazoa > Arthropoda > Insecta > Hymenoptera > Tenthredinidae > Rhogogaster > Rhogogaster chlorosoma. The sequence goes on from OX101797.1 coordinate 31,432,167, forward strand.
TATACATATCTGTAATACATAGGTATTTTTCATCTCTTCAAACCTACGGTTCATTTAGCTCTTCGTTTATTCATTCAATTGTTCAGCCAATTAAAAAAAGTCATGGCTAACTAAATGTTTTCGTTCCACGATCAGTCTTAAAATTGATAACTACATGAAATAAATTATATTCGGCCCAATTTTTACGCAGCTTTCCTTTTTCGTGCTCGATAGAGCTTCTTTAACTCAGCCCGAAAATATTAATTACTGATGATTGGTCTAATTTTAGAAGGGATATCACAGGATATAGTTTCGACTAATGTCTGATCAAGTCGCTCGTGAAAGTATATTTGGCTTAAGTATTAAGTATTCCAACATTCGGTGTCGAATAGTCGTAAAGACCCTAATAGGCTGTGGCCACAATGGAATATTACCATCAATAGTGAGTTACGACGGCCACGTGCCATGGCATATAATAATAAAGAGATCGTAGAGGCATTGTCAAGAGAATCGACCTCCCTCGCAAATAACTGGTGTTCGGTTGCTCGCATGCAAACGTCTTAATAATGGCTTTATTATATTATTGGAAAAACTCTGTATACACGATCGAGCCTGATGAAGTAGAAATTGGCATAAATACGTACCCAGCATCGATAATTCCATGTGACGAAGGCGATGGGAGTTAGAAGCATTCGACTGAATTCAATACCATCTACAGAGCTATTCAGTTTGACCGAGCCATAAAATCTCAGACTGAATGGCCTTTCCCAAAAATTGAAGGGACTGATAGTTTTTCAGTTACAGAAGGTCTCAGTTGACTTATTACAGAGCTTATAGGTATATGTGAGTAATGCAGGGCCAAATCAAGAATCCAAACTGTGCAGTGCCTGTAGCAAAGCGAGTCCCTGTACTGCACCTTCCGCTTATTTGATACCTGAAATAAAAAGTCCTCAGGAAAGAGAAAGTGGAAAAAGAAAAAGCAATTCATTATTATTGATATATCTGGGAATTTATTGCTGCTGAAACCATACAATATTACTTATTTTTAAAGTCATTAACAATTTCTAATTGATTCTAAAGAAAATTTACCCAGCGCAAATGAATCTCGTTATTTGCTTCCTGACATATGGGTGGGCAAATTTGGATTATTTTTACTAAGTGTCTATCATCGTCATATTTCGCCAAGATATGTGCGCCTAGCCATCTGCAACCCGCATCTCAGGTTACCGCAGGAGTTGCATAAGATAAGGCACACCGAAATTGACGGCAAAAGTGGTTCGTCAATTCGTCCGCGAGATGGCGATATTATTTAGTACCTCGTTAAGCAGAGCACTGGTCGAGGGTAAGAGATTTGCATGGGAGTTGTTTTAACGAGATTCACCTATGATAGGCATCTATATTGGAATATTCTAAACGCCGAGAAGTTCTCGCGAGATAGGAAATCTATGACTTATTGGCGAGAATAGATTCTTCTCGTCTAGTTTTTTGACTGATCGACTGTATGATAATGATCTTGTAATACTCGTCCTTCTGTTACAGTTGACCAGACTTGCATAAGGGTCCCTGACTCCCGTCCAGCTGAGGATTCTGTCTCAATTGCAACGGACGATACGTTCAACTCTACCTCAGCTTTTGACGTTTATTATGAAAAAACAATTGCAACTTGTACAATGTCTTAGTATAAGTAATATGGATTGTATCGAGGCGTCAGAATAAAATTTAATAACAAACCGAATACGTGAATAATCAATGATTTCATTATTTTCCCCATTTCCCTTCCCTGCATAGAAGGGTAGAATTCATAAAAATGAGATGCGTTGAGATGTTAGAAATCACTTGTTCAATGTTCGTACACATAGATATATGCTCTTGTTAATGCATATACAGTATAGCTGTTTCGCACCAAAATTGTCAGCACACCTCCTCGGGTCAGATGTTCTCCTGATACCAGGAGTAGAAATTTTGCGAGTTAAAATCCTTCTAACTCCGAAAAATGCTAGTAATAATTACGTGTAGGTATAGAGAGGCATAGAGAGACGTATGCATGAATGAATCAATACACATAGCCTATTTCAGCACACCTCCTTGGGTCAGATGTTCTCCTGATACCAGGAGCAGAAATTTTGCTAGTTAAAATCCTTCTGACTCCGAAAAATGCTAGTAATAATTAAGTATAGGTATAGAGAGGCATAGAGAGGCGTATGCATGAATGAATCAATACACATAGCCTATTTTGGCACACCTCCTCGGGTCAGATGTTCTCCTGATACCAGGAGCAGAAATTTTACGAGTTAAAATCCTTCTGACTCCGAAAAATGCTAGTAATAATTAAGTATAGGTATAGAGAGGCATAGAGAGACGTATGCATTAATGAATCAATACACATAGCCTATTTCAGCACACCTCCTTGGGTCAGATGTTCTCCTGATACCAGGAGCAGAAATTTTGCTAGTTAAAATCCTTCTAACTCCGAAAAATGCTAGTAATAATTAAGTATAGGTATGGAGAGGCATAGAGAGACGTATGCATGAATGAATCAATACACACATAGCCAATTTCAGCACACCTCCTTGGGTCAGATGTTCTCCTGATACCAGGAGCAGAAATTTTGCGAGTTAAGATCCTTCTAACTCCGAAAAATGCTAGTAATAATTAAGTGTAGGTATAGAGAGGCATAGAGAGACGTATGCATGAATGAATCAATACACATAGCCAATTTCAGCACACCTCCTTGGGTCAGATGTTCTCCTGATACCAGGAGCAGAAATTTTGCGAGTTAAAATCCTTATAACTCCGAAAAATGCTAGTAATAATTAAGTGTAGGTATAAAGAGGCATAGAGAGACGTATGCATGAATGAATCAATACACATAGCCTATTTCAGCACACCTCCTTGGGTCAGATGTTCTCCTGATACCAGGAGCAGAAATTTTGCGAGTTAAAATCCTTCTAACTCTGAAAAATGCTAGTATTACTTAACTATAGGTATAGAGAGGCATAGAGAGACGTATGCATGAATGAATCAATACACATAGCCTATTTCAGCACACCTCCTTGGGTCAGATGTTCTCCTGATACCAAGAGCAGAAATTTTGCGAGTTCAAATTTTCTTAACTTCCAAAAACGCTTGTGTAAACGGATATACCTATATTATAGAGAATTCTGGCAGTTGAGATACTCGGAAATTTCTGGCGGTTGCGACACGTCAGGAGAGCGGATATGTGTATACGTATAGGCGTGCATACATTTAATCATACTAGCGTCATTTAGAGTTAGAAGAATTTTAATTCTGAAATGGCCGCTAACATCAAAAAATCATATGAGGAGAAGGTGGCAGCAAATTTTCGAGTAGCTGAAAATGCATTAATTCTAGTTTTCCATTGTGTCTGAAATAAATAGCCTAAAGGATGGGCAAGTGCAAAATAACAAAGCAAGTGATTATTGGTAGATTTGGAATTTTATTCTCGCAGCATCGATACAACACTACTCATTGTCAAAGTTATGTATAGCTTGCAATTATTGTTTAAAAATAAACATATATTATATCTATCGCAATTGATCGGATCTTTTTATTTGCTCACAACTTATATTATAATTTAAATCACACTTCTACTACTCTATGCAATGCCTCATGTAACTCATTTCACCTGGTCTCAATTCAATACTTGTATCGCTCGGCGTTGGAACTCCAATCGAATCCTTGCTGACAGGAGATGTTTGTACTCTGCGGGAAGTAGGTATATTCAACTGCAACATAAAGAGTGGTGTTATGATATTGAGAATTCAATCTCAAAATGACTCGGAATTGAACTCGCATTTTTTGAATCGATAGTAATCTCCTCCCTATATGGTGAACATGTAACGAAAAGTCGATACATATCTTTGTGTTTGCTAGAAATATATTTCTTTCAGGGCAGTTTCAAACTATGGTGAAAATTATTGCAATATTTGGTGCGACCAACTTTAGAAATTTATATCTTCGGTTTTACCCGTCGCAAATGAAGAAATGTGCAAGAACGTAACTGAAAGGGTCAGAAATAGGTATGCAACTTGCATACCATAACGGCAGTGCAGGTTGCATACAATAAGGCGCACACATGTTGTAGAAATAGCTGGGTAAATAAAATTCAGACTTCAATTTTGACAAAAAATTTACCCTGAAAATATGGCTGTTTCAAACCAATTCCTTTCCAAACCTTATATCCTTTGGTACTGAATCCTGCAAAGAAACCCCGCACAAAACTTATGGGCAGTGGGGCACGGCGGAATTTTTTTTAAATTGTGGGAACACGATCTTTATGTGATACCGATCGAAAGTTCTCATGTCCCGGTACAAATCGATTTGAAGCACGATTTCCGTTTCAGAGAACCTCGAAATTAGATACTCTATCAGTATGGAATCCACAATACTTCCCTCTCCAGCACGCATCTTTCATTTCTGCGATGATCTATCTTCTGCCTCTTATAGTTTGGAGTGAAAGGTTTCTTAGGGGGCTATGTCCTTTTTTTCACCAGAGCGATCCTTCCCTTTGAAGAACGGCTTCTTAGCTTAGAAGATTCTCGCTACTCTATAACACCGAATCCACCGTGACTTATTTCCCATGCGTTTTGTACGGAGTCCTTTGAGTCCTGGGATTAGCGCATAAGGAATCGATTTCAATGAGACTGTAATTATTTTTAAAAGAGCTCAATATTAGCCCCTCATTAATTCGAAAAAATAAGTTTGAAAAAAATGTTGATAAATAATATGAATCGCTGAACGTCGATTTGATTCTGTATTGACATGTTTGCTATTTCTTATGATTAATTTTATCACAGGGTTGAGAAAAGGATGAATCAATAACTGCAGATTAGAAGAGACAAGTAAAGCTCATCGGCGGTTGATCACAATAAAATCGCAGATCACTTACCAGTTGCTTCAAGAACGGCTGCTTACAACCATTCACAGAGCCATCTATAGAGGTAGAAGTAATCTACCGAAAGCTTACCCCCAGTGGTATTATATTGGTACTCAATAACACCCCACGATTTTGACCACGCTATATACCTACCCTCAGTTTAAACTACCCACGCTGCCCATCGATCAGTAACATAGATACCTACTTCGCGTTCTACTATCCGTTCATCGTCGAAAATATCGATGGGAAAAGCTCGAATATTCTACATTTTTATATCAATGAGGTAAAAAGACCTACGAAGCCTCTGCACTAATCTATCCTTTATCGCTATCTGCAGTTTAACGTCCCATTTGACTATAATAATATACTAGCTCTCTGCATGTACCCCGGTTCAGATTTTCCTTTAGAGCTTTGATAATAAATAAAAATGAACACGAAACAGAAAAGATGTATATGTGTTTGTTTCTGCTCTAAGCTGATTATTATTATTCTCTTTCTGAAAAATTATTTTTATTCTCTTTCTGGCGATTATACTAAAATTTAGTTACTGTGCAACTATAGTTTCGATGGTTTAAGCCGAGCCTATACAATTAAACATGAGAAAGTGGACACATAGATTTTCAGATAGCTTTGGATAATCTGAATCAAAATTATCCACGGTATATTATATACTGTCGGAGTACCAGCGATCATGCAGCAGAGTACACTAAACCGACATCATAATCACACGTAGCCCTCTCAGCTACAAAGGAATACAATCAGAACTCACTGTAGCACGGGGTGTATTGTTAATGTTCACTGTTCACCGTTCACCGTTCAATGCTATCCCTAACTAAATACTGTCCCCGGAACGCCCTATTCCCCTAATGGGGGTTGCCGTCGTTCTGTGTCTGCCCACAACTGTACGGACGCTTTATGTACGAATGTACTATACATCCACAATTATATACGTATATGTATACCTGGTATAGGTATACCTGAGCTACGTCGATCCTATTTGAGAAGAGTTAGAATCCTAGTTCGAAAGACTGTAGCGCGTCGAGTACCTACCTACGACTAGCGACCGCGCGCTAAGTGAATTGAAAAAGGGTTGCGGGATCTGGTAATCTCTTGCTAATCCATAGCTTACACAGACTCGAGTGTAAATATTGATTCCAATCTGTTGGTAGTACAATACGATCTTACCTACGCTATTGCAGACCCGTCAATACTGGACACGAGACGCTGTCAAAACAGTCATTACAGACACTTGTAACAGCCGCGATGATCGCTTCATTCAACCCTTTCTTTGGCGCTTACAATTAGAGGAACGAAAAATCTTCGCCAAGGAACGTGACAAACGTTTGTTGCTTTCAACCCCAATCTTTAAACTTCCTTAGATCGTTTATCTCGGCTTATTTTTATCGTAAGAACTTTCTTCAACCCTTATTTCATATTTTTTTTCTCAATATTTTGATCGCAATCCATGAGGATTAATCTTACGTGCAAAGGCATGGGGATAAATGACATGGTGTTCGTTTACTCACATAAAGCAGATTCTCAAAATATTTTATCAAACCATACAAAAAGGTCATATAAAGAACGGACGAAACCAAAAGAGATTTTGCCAATGTATAATTTATCAATCATACAAGAATAAATCGTTGTGTAAAATGCTTTGTACAGTATCTATGAGTTACCAATATCATGTATTTCCTAGTCCATCGACTTCCACCTGGTTCATCGTCTTCATCCCAGGATCATCGGGCACGACTTGCTTAGTCGTTCTTGGCGTATTCAATATTCCTGATAACATTTGCGCCGGATTAAAGATATCTTTATTAAGGTACCCGTCGTCACTTTGATCGTTGTAGACCAGGCTGTGCTGTGCAAATACATCGGCCTGTAGACGCGTCACTATTATCCCTATGCTCTCGATCAGGGCTAGGAGAATACCGCCGACAGCCGCACTACCCAGCATCGATGGAAGGCCCGTTCTAGCTGCCAAAATACCGCCAGTAAGCGCACCACTCATTATAGAGTTCCAAGGGTCCTCCCTGCGCCGACAATGCACCAGGGTGCACTCGATGGCGGAGAAAAGACCGCCCCAAATAGCAAAGTTTCCCGCTACTTGAGGCACTTTCGTTTTTATTGCGGTTACACTGCTGGCAATACGTCTTCTCATCCCTGATGGAGCGTTGCGGAACCCTAATACGCTCTGCAAAAACGGGAGAGAAGCAGAAGTTGCATATTGTAGTTCATTGTGTTTGCAGCTAGGCCTTTATTTGCTATTGCTTTGAGCTGCATGAAAAATAAGTGAGGAAAGAAGGTAGTTAAGATGAACCTGAAAGAGAGATCCTCCGATGGCTCCCATCGCAAAAGCTCCACCGCAATCGTCGATGACCCTCCAGGGGCATGGCTCTCTCGCATATTCCATGCTCACGTATGGTGTCAACTCGTGTCACGGGATATCCTGTTACTTGCGTTGCCAAACGAAACGTTTACCCTGATTCTAACACGAGATGAACATCCAGCGATTCTCTTGTCGCGAATAATTTCGGAATATTTCGAAAAATCACAGCATAACCACAAAATTGATATCCTTGTTTCTCTTCATTTGGGCTGATATGTGTTTTTTTATCCGTGTGTGAAATGAACTGAATTGAGCTGAGTTCGAGATTTATCAGGCAGTTGATTAGAACAAAAAGCGAGAAAAAGAAGAGGAGACTTTCTTTGTAAAGAACAGTTGATCTCTTGTCACAAGACAAGTCAGTCATTACAATCTATTTGAGGAAACTTGAGTAGATTTCGCGTAAATGAAGAATGCCACATAGGACGTGTCGAATGCGAATCTAATCGCAAGTATAGTGGCGCATATTGGTAGTTCGCCTGCGGCTGATTCGCGGCGGACTTAACGCGCCCCTTCTCGCTCTCCCTTTGACGTTCCCTCGGGACGTATTGCCAGCTATTACACGATGATTACCCAACAGTATGTGGGTGTAATACGAGAAATACGGTATATAGTACACAGCTATAGTGGGCATTAAGGATCTGGTGACAGTCTAGCTGTAAACTCGCCTCACATTCGTAGCTGCAATGCAGACCTGGATTTAAGCAGACCCGAAAGGGCACCGCGACTCGCACGTATGTCACTGCATCTGTCCCCTCTGAGCAAACAAAATTACAGTTATTGCTTACGCGGAATAAGGTGCAGCATGCATAAAATTCTATATTCTGCGATGATCAGCTGGTGTTGTTGGTGTTTTATTGTTTCGATTTGTGCAAAGGCCAGCATCGGTCTTTGCAGCCATTTCTGGTCAGGTTTTTCATGACTGAATTTGCAGCCTCTTGCATCTGGTGCAGATATAGAATAGGATGAGAGTAGCACGCGTGCTGTCATCCGAAATTATGCATCGTATGATGAAAAGGACTTTGAGATGTTAACTTCAGGACTTTGTATCTGAATTTTAGCCGAAATATGTACAATACATGTATAAATAAATACATATTGGATACCCACTCGTATATAAGGCTGTTATGGTTTTGCATATAAATGTGTAGTTGGTCAGAAACAGCCTGAAACCCTTCCATCCCTAATCCTGATCCAATCAGAGTTTGCTCCAGGGTCGATTACTGCACACTCATTGGCAGCCACGAGTCTATATGATCTTTTCCTAAACGTTTATTATTTCAAACAGAGTTACACCCCCGCAGCCTGTTCCTTTTCGCATCTATATTATGCCTGCATGTATATGTAGGCATGCTTTTCTATTGACGTTATTAGAGGCTGAAAACCCCTTTTGTACGCGCTCTATTCGTTCTAGTAGTCTGTCCGTCAATAATTCCGTAGAAAATATCTGTTGCTACTTGGCGTCGACAGGCCTCCATTGTATGTACCAGACAACGCGTTGTACTACCTAGCTATACTGCAGACTATATTATCGCGGTTCGCCACGCGACAGCTGTCCGATTTTATCAATAGCCACCGATACTTTGATCAACTGATTCAGATACCAGTGAGATTCATTTATGCAGTCCGCATTCATCAGCTGATTTCCATCGGATTTCTCGTCGAAGACTCAACCACGAGTCATTCAGTACTTACCATCAATTATGAGAGTTCAAATTTATTGCGAAAGCTCAAACCCCCTTCGCTTTCGTTCATTCTCAAGCGTAAAATCTGCTATAATTACTTTTAGAATTGATGAAGATTTTTCCCGATGCAGTAATTCTGAAGTGCGTGGGTCTAATGACGCGCATGGATGTGATTCTCACCGAAGCGTTGTTATAGCCCCCAACGAATGAATATTTCAAACCTACCCTCAACACTGTCAACGAGCGAATACCATTTGTGCGTAATCTATTAGTAGGTACATTATACATACGTGCGGTGGGACTCTGGGGATGAAGCCCTTTGGTTGTCGTGTGAGGTGCTTATGCGGTTGGTTAAGCCCGGGGTGCTGGTCCAGGGTGGTTCTGGGTCCTCTAGCCCTGTTCTATAATAGCCACGAACGATTCCGTTTCACCGAACGCCAGAGCCTTGAAATCCGCTTAAGGACTCTCCAGGCCACAAAACTATAATCTATGTATAATGTACGTGTCTTTATACTACAAAATGAATAGACGGCAGGAGTTTTTTGGGAATTGATTTCTTATATGATATAATTATACGTGTGTCTTGAATACAGGCGTCGAATTTTATAGTGTGAACAAAATTTTGCATGGCTTTGGTGTTACGGTAGATTTTTGAAATTTAGAATTTTGTTACGAAATCTTGAATTTTGTTGAATATTTGAACCTATAATAACGCGTATAGATACACCGCTGGCGGTCGTTCTGCTGCAATCACGTCCGAGCCATTGTAAAGATCACAATGACGAGAAATATTATTCTTCATCAGTTATGGGGATATATTGATACCGCTTAGAATCTAAAGCTGCTTTGTCCTGTCTGTTCGCGGGACGGCCTATCAAAACACTTGAAGCTGTTGCAACAGCCGCCTTATACTGAGAATAGTTGCTGCTGGTGCGCTCTTACGGTGTATAGGAATCGGATTCCTTGGTCCTATAATTACAACATTCGAATAATCAAATCCGTTTCCAATAACAACAGAACTATATGCATAGCCCGCCCATGGATGTCTTTCGAAATTTGTTCTCCCCCATAGATCAGAAGTTGGAAATTAAATTAATTGCATTCTGCATTACCAATCCGTTTTTGACAGCAGACAATCTTTGACATTATATCACCAGGCAGGCTCTAATTTTGAAACATTTCAACACGTCATTCAGATCTCTACATATGGATAAATAAGTCGATCGTGACTGCATCAATGATTTCGGAATCACTGTCTTCTCAAAAAATGCCCTGATTTTAACATAAGATATATACCTAGGTAGTGGCGAAATTCCGACGCCCTTGGCCACGTGCAGTTATCTCGAAAAACGCCATAGTTCGAGGTGGCCGCCCCTGGTCCACAACAATGCGGATCTTCTATCCTAGCACAAAGCTAAACACCCAAAATATTGGCAAATCCTTGCATTCAGAAGCGTGAAATATTTCCGATTGTTCCTGGTAATCCTGTTACTCGGCCAAACGGTCACGTTTCAGTCGTCCTAGAGGAATCAAGAAGGTGTCTCGGAGGACTTCCGTACCTTCAATAGCTTTTGAGACTGCATTACGCCGGGCAAGAAGAGGTGACAAAGAAAATCTTGTTCCGGCTTCATCACGACACAAAACACTCTGCCAGATTCTATGGCTGAATATCGGCAGGAACTAATTGAAGGATACTCAACACTTTACGAAACGATTCACTTCACTGGCCTCATAGTCACCTCCCTGTGGATTCCCGCTGAGATTTTGACCGCCTGTTAACTCCAGGAGTACCTCTCCAGCGGTGCGAATTCCCTCTGAATCGATCGGAACATTATCCGGTTAGTGCGTGCGACCGCGATGTTGTGACTGACGGGAATCGCTCCCCATAAATATTACCTCCAAGTTTCAGCCTCGCACTCCTGCAGCATATTATGTCGATACATTCGATCCTTGAAGATGAGGCGATGCCGTGCATATTCTCTGGTTAAACCTATAGAAAAAACAACATCCCTCGAAGCACGGGGGACGTAAACATCTTCTCTTGTTAGAGGGCGAGAATTTTTATACACAACCGTAAAGTTTATAAATTATGAATATTTAAGGAGTCTCTGGAAAATATAAGGGCTTTTATAGAGATATTTACATTGGAAAATAAGGTGCTTAGGCGGCGCTCAACCTCCTTTCCCTGTATACGTATACTACCCTGCTTTGGTATACATACACATTTATACATAGTATTATTATATACACACACACAGTTCGGCGTCAAAACGGTACAGCCCTTTGAAGCGCCAAAGCTCCATCAAGGCTAATGGACTCCGTCAAGGAACCCTCCCCCTTTGAACCTCCTCCGATCTCTTCTCCCTCAGATCCTTTGCAGCACCCTTTAGTCGCCTGTCGCCGACTACCTCGAGACCAATATGCAAGCAGGACTGCAAACGTGTTTAGTGCTAGTTGATTGCAAGCTCATTATGTTATGCATAAAACCTTGTTGCGGAATAGTATATAGGTACTAAATATCGTTGAAGATCCACGGTGGCCCATATGTTGCTCTTTTGAGATGCTATATGGAAATTATAGGGTGAAAGATCTCGATCAAGATGTAGGTATGAGTGCCAGGTAGTTATAGACGAGGAAATCAACCGATGGGATGATCTCATAATAGCCTGGAGAATTTTGATGAATTTTCTGAAACTTGAGTATGAAGATTTCTGTGAAGATATTATATAGTTGCACGTATAGTTCTCTAGGAATTGAAGCACTAATTATAGTCTATGATATTGAAAATATTATGTAAATCTGGATGTATGTACCTGCACCTATGATGCTTGGTATAAAATAGAGAAGATTAAAGATTTATGTCCCGATACGTTATACCTACCAGTAATCGGTAAAGCCACAACGATGGGGTGATACCTTCACTACCGTCTCGTCTGCAATGTATAAGTTTCGTTTACTACGAAGTTTGGAAACCGATTAGGAAAGTTTACGAACGGTATCAAAACTGTGGGGTGCCACCATCGGCTACGCTAACTCTGTCCGTATATATGAATACCTGTAAAGGAACACCGTCCCAAGTGTATTAGTCTGTATACGTATACATGTAGGAACGTTCTCGAGGATGTTCGTGACAAGGGTTAAAGTCGCCTAGATTATCCCTTTGCTATACTGAGAATGATAAATTTCAAATTGCAATGCTCAAGACTTTGATTTTGAGTTGGCAAAGTTCACTATAAAATGGGGGAGAGATTTTTTCCAGCAATTTCCACTCTTTTCTGCCTCCCATCATGGTCCTGTGCACAAGTAGTGGACCATACACGTTATTCACGGTATCGAAGTTCCCATGGTCAAGCAAATAAGTTTCCCTTAGTTTCGTGCGTGGGTTGGCTCGGATTAGCAAAGAATTATCGTCCTCTAGATTGATATTGGTAAGTTCCATACTTCAGTTTGCGGCCGAAATAACAAGCTGGCGGTTTTTTTGCACAATGGGAACAAAGCAGTCGGGATCTCACAAGTGACCGAAATTTATTTGTTGCACTGATGATAATTACACAGAGTTCGATCGGCTGGTAATTGTGTGATAGGTGAAATTGTATGGATGCCTATGGGCAGGCACACAAATATGTGTATACATGTATTTATACAATACAGGGATTATATTATGTATACGTTGTTCTGCAGGGTATAAGAACCCTTGCAATGTTACAGTGACTATAGGATACTCGAGAGGTGCCAAGTTGCCTCCATACATCTGCCACTTACTCGCGTCCAACCTCTCTCGATTGTTACAATTTCTTTTTTTTTTTTTATCTTCTTCTTTTTTCTCCTTTTTCACAATGCCTCTCGCCATTCTGTTACAATTATCTCCATTATTGGAGTAAAGTGAGAGAGAAGTGAGAACGATTTAGACCATTTTAGAGCACAATGTGCCTCCGGGTCTCCGTGCAACATCCTATGGTTCTGGTTTTTAGTGATTTCAGAGATTTTTATTGTGTTTTGACAGGAGCGAGTCTGGTTTCTCGTAACCATCGGATTTGCCCGTTTTTTCATACCGTAAATCCGAACCGAAGACCGACCTCGTGTGAACCTGGATCGTCCGAACTATTTTTCCCTTTATCTGATCGTGGCTAATGTTACAGTAAACCCTTGTCCTGTCGACAAACACGTTTGTTATTCTAATATCCCTTAATATCTTTCCACCGCAAGAAAGACGCTCGTCAGGAGTGTTGGATTCGTTTTTTTCTCTTCTTCTTGACGCCGATGTGTTACTTTTGAGTAACGATTTTGAATTGTAATTGTGTACAGTATTCAGTAATGAATTCAATGACCGCGTGAGAGATACTGAAGACTGGGCAATGAGCTAATGGTTTTAAAAAGGAAAAAAACTCGTCTCGACCGTCAAAGAAAATATGACAACTACTCATTACACCTAATTGCCCTAAATACTGGCACAACAGAAATAATTACATCGATACCGCGCCGCGCATTAGCGTAGGAATGCAGTTAAAGCGAGATTACGTTCTTCAACTTGGAAGTGGATGAGTGAAAACTGTATAGAAGATTTTGTTCTCAACTTTTTTGGGACTTTCTTTTTATCTTTTTTCAAAGGTTTTAATTCATCGCTACGCCCTTGCACCGAGGTATCAAATTATTGGCACCTAACAAAAGGCTGAAAGGCCGACGAGCCGTCAAACGGTAGAAAACTTCAACAAAGACTCGTGATTATAATTAAAACAATGGCAGGTAATTATTAACCTGGTCATGCCTCGACGATTCGGTATAGATACAAATAAAAATGAAAATAAACTGTAGGATCACTTATTGGCACCTGACAACGGTATCTACTTTGTTCACAATGGCTTGGAAACTTGCTCGTTATAAGATTTTTAAATCGATAGAACAAATCGGATGGGATAAAAGACGTATTAGTTTCATTCACTTTTGGGATCTTACTCATATCCAAAATCACAGTTTTGAAAATATTGAGGGAATTCTTCCGTCCCTCTCGAAAGGTCCTTCGGGGAATACTTCCCTCCTACGCGTATATATGTTTATTGTCAGTATAGGAATCAGGAAACAATACAGATGACAGACATGCCCACTGTGCTAAATTTCAACTGCCAATAATGGGGTTTGTTCTTTGACAAGGATAACAGGAAACGTACAAATTTCGCCTCGTTTAAAATCCCTAGATCACTTGTTTGACTAATTCCTGTAAACCTTCAAATACTATTCTCTATATATCTCTCTCTCTGCGCCAAATCGTTGAATCGGTGATTTCCATACGGTTTCACATAAATAAATGATCAACCCTTTATCAGTGCACGTTTACGTCTGGCTCGTATCGGTTCCTATAGCACGCGCGCATGTACCACGCTAATATCCGGTAGAGATCCATTGTATTTCCGCAAGCTCGCGGGGCGTGAGTCTCTGTTATTTGCAACAAAACGTAACAGTCGCTATGGTTCGGCTATGGTATAGGTTGAAAATTCCGAGCATGGAATGCAATCGGACCCGGAGAACGCGGGTATGCACTATGCATTTTGTAAACTCGACACGGGAGGCTGCAGTTGGATGAAAATTGTGTTTTGTAAAAGCCGAGCGGTAGATATGAAACCAGCATGGCGGATGCTTACAAATAGTTAAAGGGCGGAACCCCGTCTACAGTTCTGCTTTTAATACAGTTCTCTTTTGTCCAAGAATTAAACGAGGTTGCGAACTATAGAGAGCGAAAAGGTTCAGGTGGGGCGAGGGAAAGGAAACTATTAAGGTAGGGGGGCCGAGGGTCGACCTTTCTCCCGCCTCACCTCTTATGACAATAATTTATTATTATTTATATTTATTTTTAACCGCCATCAGAGTTTCAATAATGGTCCCACTTTTTTCTCAACGGCAATCACAGATTTCATTTAATTTCTATTCATATAGTCTTTCATTCCTTTGGGCCCATGATAATTTGGGACAATGAAGAATCTCTGTTTCACTGTAAAAGATTTATCTAAAATCGTTGCACAAGTTTCCATACAGCCCGAAAAAGAGGTTGCAAACAAATTTACAAGAATCCTAATTTATTCTAAAACTGATTGATTACCTGCAGATACAACTTTTTCCGCGAGAAAGGCTTCATCGAAACTTTGATACGCTCCAAAACCACCTTTCACACTCATTCTAATTGAGCATCTCATCGTGTTTCAAACTCATTCGATTTTGTCAGACGTACGTCGATCGAAGCTGAATAAAATTCGCGTGAAAAACAACCGCCAGGAAGATCTACAGAAGCCTAATCAGTCCGACATTTTCCCCCATAAACAATTCGAAACTTTCACGGTTTCGATAATCTCATGTCGTACATGCCGGTGCAATGAGTTCCAATCGGGCCTTTACACGCAGATCTTTCACAACCCTTAGTCTGTAAGGGTTGCATAGTTCTGAAAAGATATGCATGCACGACTGTTCGTTGGATCGTTTACTCCGTTTGGTCCATCCGCTGAAAGTAGCCTCCAGGTCTTCGACCAGGTCACGGTCGTGGTTGCAGCATATGTATTATGATAGCGAATGCAAGTGTAAATTATCTTGCAGTTTACACGGATGATAGCCGAACTGTATGAGACGAATGAAAGCTGCAGCGATGGATTGAGCTCGTCTGCAAGCTGGTCTGGGAGTAGAAGTAGGTAGAGGAGCGCACATAAGAGCAAATATGAGAAAATAGAAGCAAATAGAAGCAGCAAATATGAGGCGTCCACAAAGCTCTCGGAGTATAAGAGGTCGGACATATCGTTTTCGCAGGTAGAGGTAAAGGTTGAGATCAATATCTGAACATGGTGGGTGTGGCTTTTGGATTGAATCCAGGTTGGTTCTCCAGTCTGGTTGGACGACGGCGTCCCTCCGGGCGACGCTGGCGTCCCGGAAAAGAGGCGTTCACATCCGGGCGTCGGGGATGATGGTGGGGCATAGTGGTACCACTGAAGCGGTTCGTAAATCATAACCATCCAGTTGCTTGGTGCATGCCGGCCAAAACACCGAGAAATTCTCAACCTCGACGTAACACTAAATTCCCCTCATAAAACCCCTCGAAGATAGCCAACGTACGGCGCAGTCACCCCTTATATCAGCGTCGTTAAAAATGGCCAAAAGTTATCCCCGAATGTCGTAATTCCGAATTGCCAAAACTCTCATCAATTCAAAACACGCATCCAAAATCAAATTGACTCGCGGGTGTAAAGACGTGTGTGTTGTGTGTGCCGTTATAAGGTGGCAGTGGTTCATCCTGTGAAATACGACATGTGTAGCAACGAGAGTCCTCCGCCGACTAAAGAACCTCTAGCCGTCGGTCTTGGGGTCGGAAATCCAATGGCGGGATTTTTACCTGGCCTGGAACACTACCGTCTTCAATTATACCACTACGCAATGGCTGAAAGACTGCGGCTAGCACAGCAACTCCATCCGCAGCATCCCGGCGTTGGACATCCGTCGAGTGGTGGACCGTCGGGACATCTAGGAATGCCGACGGGATTCCCAGCGCCTTTACCCCTCTATCCAGCCGCCGGATATCCCAGTCGTCTTGCACTCTCGATGGCCCTTCTGCACCCCCATCATCAACGCATTCCCGAAGAACCAAAACCCCAGCATAGCTACATCGGGCTTATTGCAATGGCCATTCTATCATCGCCGGATAAGAAGCTCGTCCTTTCCGACATCTATCAGCACATACTGGACCACTATCCTTATTTCAGAACGCGAGGTCCTGGCTGGCGTAATTCTATAAGGCATAACCTATCGCTTAACGACTGTTTCGTAAAGTCCGGAAGAAGTGCGAACGGCAAGGGTCATTATTGGGCCATCCATCCGGCTAATCTTGAGGATTTTCGTCGGGGTGACTTCAGGCGACGTAAAGCTCAGAGGAAAGTCCGTCGCCACATGGGGCTCGCTGTTGACGAGGAACCGGACAGCCCTAGTCCACCTCCACTTCCGGCCACGCCACCCC
Organism: Rhogogaster chlorosoma; assembly: GCA_944452935.1. Lineage (NCBI taxonomy): Eukaryota > Metazoa > Arthropoda > Insecta > Hymenoptera > Tenthredinidae > Rhogogaster > Rhogogaster chlorosoma. The sequence goes on from OX101797.1 coordinate 31,449,101, forward strand.
CGCCGCCACCGTTAGGTCCGCCGGTTAGTACGCAGGGGATTTCGGGACTCTGGACACCGCATCATCACTTTCATGGTCAATCTATGCACAACTCTCAACCCTCCAGGAAGCGACAGTTCGACGTTGCCTCCCTTCTGGCGCCGGATGACCAGATCGATGTTCTTAGACCCGTTAAGATAAGGAGATTTAGCTGCAGCGAGGACGAGCACGACCTGCAGGAACCTGAACCGGAAATTGACCACGATGAAGAAGACGTCGACGTCGACGGCGTCCCGGAATCTAACGTTTTACCACCAAGTCCACCGTCCAGTAGCCCTGTATCCAAAGCGTCGCCAACGAATCACGGATGGACTAGTCCGAGCCAGACTTTGTCAGGCCCTTTCTCCGCCATTCATCTTCACAATCATTTGCACGTTAGGAATTATTACGCGCCTACGAATCCTGGGTCGGGATCAAGCATTTAAATTGAAGGGATTTTTGATCGTAACGATGTCCTCTTGTAAGCTGTTAGACATATTGTTGGACAATATTCATGTATAAATATGATAGAGGATCATTCACAAAACTGTATAGATACACGATATAAAACGCGATGTACATATTAGACGGCGATATATATTATATACGTGTTACGTGAGACTGACGCGATATTGACTGTTATAATGTATAATATAATGATAAGAGAATTAAGATTTAGTCCTTAGGTTATAATAACTGTCTATATATACCATACCCAACTCACAATCAGATAACAAGTGTATGAAAATATATATTATATATATTATTGTGTACAAATTAACCCTTATGTGTATATTGAATTAGATATATAGTATATATTTAATTAATCGCGTATTAATCGACCGGACAGATCGAGACTCAGCATCGCGACGCGATGGTTGATAAAGAAGAAAAAAAAAAAAAACTAGGATTATATATTATGTATATGTATTTACCAGGCCGTCGCGACGCCCAGCCTTGAATAAAAACCACGTTACATCGCGCCCTAGCGCAAAGTACGCATGTATATGAGAAGATTTAATAAAACTTTGTTCTCACTTAACATTCGCTTTCGAAATCAATTTCTAAATACCACATTATTATTCTTACCTCGATTTAAACACTCCTGATCGTTACTGCAAATCTGCTAGTATGTATACGACGTACATTCATCAGATATCGCCTGTTAATTGGATGCTCATTGTCAGCTGAAAACCTCCGGGCAAAAAAGTTCTGGAGGGTAGAATGATTCGAAGGAATATTTCATTGATTTGATGCTCATTATTCGCTGACGAATAACCTAGGTACTCGAAATTTCATCAGACAATCGTATACAGCTCATCATTGATCTACGAAGCCAACATCTATTTTAATAAGCATTCTTGGATCTTATCGGACAGATTCACGATTACCTCATTATCCGAAACCTTGCCACGCGCGACTCCGAAATGTAAATGAAAGAGGCAAGCTACTAATAAGCGAAAAGAAATTAGGTTTGTTCTCATATGAAATATTTCATTCAGCGATCACTTGGCTTAGAAAATTACATAGTCCTAATTATTTCTATGTATGAACAAGTGTATGAGTTTTTATCTCGTTTATCAGAATACATTACAATCGCGAATGGATCGTGAGACGAGATTTTCTTATCGGTTTATATCCAATTTGTGGAAAAGGAAAGAATACCGTCACTGATTTCTTGATAATAAGTTGTCCTTCTTACAGAGGCGAAAGTCGCAGTGGGCCAGAGTGCTGTTTGGAATTTTAGACATATTTTTTTCTTACTTGCAAAATAACACTCAATTTTTGTTTGTGTCAGGACGAATGATTTACCGTGTGTATAAAGCCTGTCTAAAACTAATAGAAACTATACCTTGAGGTTGTGCAAGCTGCTTCTGGTTTAGCGTGTTTAAATATTGAACATTAACGTTGCTTTATGAATCTCAAAGTTGTAGAAAACCTAAATACCCGCGTTATTAACCAGTGCTACCTCTCGCTCTTTCATTTATTAAATATATTTACCTACGTGGTATTCCAAGCATGAAACTCAGCATCATCAACCACAACGTAAGCTACTAACTAATTGATGATATAGTAATACATCAAACATCTAAGATAACATCTTCGGCACGTGTTTTATAGGTCGTCCTAATTACCGAGTGAAAGAAGCTTCGCGTGGTTCTACAAAACTGAAACAGTGCCTATTACTCAAATAACATCAGCAGGTATACCCGTCCGCTTTATTCAAATCCTTAATCACTCTGCAAACTATCAATTCTCTATAAAGAAAACACATCTTATAATATACCAACAGCAGCTGCGTACGCGATGTAGCTAACGGGGTGCGTTAATTATCTTCCCTAATGGTTTGTTTTTATTTGCACGATAAACTTTCGAGAGGAAAAATCCCCACGATGTCCCACTGATCCATATTTAATCGTTTAATCACTGCTTTTCTCAAACCCAAAGTCCACCGGTATGTTTATTTTTGTTAAATAGTTTGCTCGTGGCTTAGTTCTGATTCGCTTCACCATGAAAGGTTACCCCAGCTGGAAGCCGGAGTTGGAAAAGCTTCTTACTGTTAGTTTAGTATAGTTTAGGTATTCGTTATTCATATATACCTACCTGACGGACGATGGACGAGACTTGTTTTCCGGTGGGCTAATCAACGGCGTGTTTGGTTTTTCCTAAGACGTAATGCTAAACTGGGTCAGCAGTACGTTTCATCCGATTCGTGCCTTCCACCTTGATCGTGGCATTTACTCCAGCAGAACTTTCGACGTATAATAGGCTGCTCCCCGAGGACTGCCGATCCTCACACCTGGGAAATTTCCAGTTTCCTTCAAACCTCACGTGCAAATGATGAACCGATCTATTTGTCGCAAATATATATGCCAAATCCTTCCCAATACGAAACACGTGGTCATCACTAATCACCCAGTTTACCTGTTCAAGATTTCAAACAAAATACGGATTAGGTTTCAAACATGTATTCTATGCCTGAAAAATAAAGTTCATCCCTTTTGAGCAGATTGATTGATTCTATAAATTTTTTTTTTAACTAGAATTAGTATACGTGTCTGTTGTATAATATGAGATAATTTTTCGGAGTGTCACTTGTACCTAATTCCTATTAGTTTTTTTCCTCCCTTTTAGTTCCCTGGAGACAATTACCTACGGGTGTATACTCGGCGTAATCCTGTATCATTTTTTGTCTTTGACGTTTCGCGTACAGCTACGGTTTCTTGTTTGTGATATTTCGAGCAATATTTAACAAATTGCTTTCGTTCGGTTGTCGGGTTTCCCTCGCCGCGATTCCCTGTGCAGGGATTTATCTGTACAAGGAGTCGCGTCTATATTACATAAGGTTTCATTTGATGAAGCAAAAGCGAATGTGCAGACAATAACTCCCGACATCAACCACTTGCTTTTTTCATACCCCGCGCACATCTCTGCGGTATCAATTAATAAATTGAAAAATTCAATTAAATATCGGCCGTCGTAAAAGAAGACACGATTTTTTATTATCACATGTTCGAGAACGTCTTCTCATTGCGACGATCTGCTCTCGGGTAGATCTTGCCTCAGAATTCGAAGCTGCAGCCTAAGGGTGTTGAAAAAATAACCCACGGTTTTGTGGAAGAAAGCGACTCTGTACACACGCGGACCCCACGTTTGTTGATTTTGGCTGCGAAATAGAACTGTGTCTTGAAGTTTTCGAATATTTAACAAATAATGACTGCGCAGACGTAGCTCTTCACCTGCCATTGTTAGCATCGGTCTCACCTTAGACAGATCGGAGCCTAGCCATAGCCTCGCGTACCTTACCTGAAGAGAAATAACCACCGAAGAGATTCTTTTCACGCGGTGTTGGCGAGAGAACAATATTTTTCTATCACATGGTTCGCACCAAATATGCCTATTAGGTATATAACCTCCATGTATAACAGGCCATGTGCAAGATCCCAGGGTCTAGTATTCCATGTATTTTCCCAGCCTAGCTGTTGCGTTTATTTTCCAAAATCACTTTCACACCTTAAGCCCTAGCTGCTGCAGTTGCATATCTCAGCTACCCATCTAATTCTCGATTCACTACTACGGGGGTGAAATCCAGCAAACAGGAACTACCCGCCAATATGATCCTATTTTCACGTCATTCAAGCCAATAATAAAACCATTTTTAAATCAAATATTCCTACTGCTAAACGGCTTGTTACTCGAGGGTGACGAAGATATACATGGCCGTATTGTAGTCTGTGGCCTTTGTGGTCTATGCGTATGTAGATCAGATTTATTGGGACGTCGTGTGTTGGTCATGTCTGCGGGTTTCGATCTTGTCGTACATTCTAAACCCGTTTACATGTATGTAGGTAGGTATGGGTATAGCTAGTAGTCCTGCTACTGTGTATGGCCGGTGTCGTCAGGCTACCTGATCTTGTTACCTTCACAAATGGATTTGCGGCTGCGCAGATTAGAATCTGCCACCATGATTCTCCGCGACCTCAACATCGACGGCAAGTATCGCGATGCCCGACGCTATCGGCCTTCACTAGCCTGAAACGTTTCCAGATTTCGCCAAACTCACAATCCAGAAATTGAAGAGTTCAGATTTTTACTCCTAAAAAAAAAAACGATCCACTTATTACCTTATCAAATTATTTAAGAAATGTGGATATCCGTAGCGTCTGCTTACCCGGAGGACCTATCCGGCCAATAATGAATACGAGAACATCCCGTGGTAGAAAATATATTAGCTCTTCCTGGAGAGCTAATATTGCCTAAAGGACGGATAGAAAAGTCTATCAGCAATGAATGAAGCTGTGAAGAGCATTGCGTAAACATGATGGTTTTGCGAGTCCAGAGATTTCCTTCCTTTTTTTTCGGAGTAGCTAGTCTCCGGTCAAATCTGAAGAGTGGGACTCTGGGGTTTGCGGTTCCAGGTAAAATGTTGTGTTCGATTTTCAAGTGGAGAGGTTTGCGGCCTCCACGCGGTCTTCCCATTCAATCGTTCATTCATTCCATGGGTCTTTCAAGTACACAAGTCCTTCGAGCTCAAGCCAACTTGGCCTAAACCAGCCTGGATCATCCTGGTTCATCGCTGCCACAGGCAGGTCAGGTGTGACGTGTGACGCCTTAATGCCTAATAATCTATTTATGGGATTTACTCTATTTTCCATGAATGCCAGACTACCGCAGTTGTATTCTTAGGACTCCAAAAAGGTCCCCTCGCGAATTAGAGTACGCGTTCAATCGGATCAACATTCGCACTTTCATTTTAAACGACGAACTTTCAATCCTCTATACGATTGTCAAACATCAAGGACTTACCGATTCTTCGATTTTTCTTCCCTTTGTCATACTTTATCATTACCATGCGGAAACAATACTACTTAGAAAAATATAGACACGCAGTGGGAACTACTCGCAAGAATCTGAAGAGATGTGACTTCGAACTAAAAATCCGCGTTGATATTTTGTCCTCGTCTATTTATCGTTAAAACAGTCACAAAAACGGCCGATTTTCTTTTCGCTCCAGTTGAAGCAATACCTCGATGAATATGTGTACGTTTTTATAGGGTGACACGCGTTAAGCTTCAGTTTATTAGCTACACAATATACGCATTATATTTGCGCGCGAGTAGCATAGAATAATTATTTTTCCTTCAGAGTGACTTTGCTGCTTGGGTACCTCTGTACAATTAAGAACACTATTCCCCCCGTGTTGAATCGGAGAAATACTACCTAGGTATACGTAACGATAATATGGCTACAGGCGTCCTTTGGCTCAAAGTATTATACGTTCACACCTCCCGGGGCGAAGGCAGCTGGTCTTTCGCGCAAATATAAATACAACCAGATACAATGGACTAAAAATATTTAAAGGAATCGGTCAGAGTTTAAACATAATTGTCGCAAACTACTTTATCGTTCATCGAACCAACAATAATTTCGATATTCTAGTTCAACGATTCCGGTAGCTAGGCGTTGCGACCTTAGGCGTCAACGTGAGATCCAGGATCTGTATGGAATCCGAATAATTTCTTGCAAGAGGATTTGGTTTTTTCGAATTTTTCAAGCATTCATAAATCAGAAAAAAAACACTTTTCTAGTTTGAAAAAACTAGGATAACAAAATTCTGGGAATAAATATGAATTTGCCTACTGTACACATTCGTCGATGCATCTGCCTCGTTGTAAATTCAAGGATTATTACATTATACACAGCCACGCGAGGCCAGTAATGCAGGCTTGGCTAAAAGCCTCGAAATCTACAAACCTGTGACCAACGTTATGTACCAAAGCATTCACTCATGCACGAATAGCGAACATTTGTACCGCGGTGTAGTAGACAATGCAGTACCTACATACCACGCTGCGATTATAAAATCCTATTACGCTCCTGCGCGATCGGGCTTTCAACAAAAGGCATAAATGTTACGAAAAATAATTCCTCTATAGCCAGAAAATATTTGATAACATCAATTTCGCACCAACAGCTAGACCACAATAGGTACAATAAATATTATAGCTATGAATGAAATATAGAGTGAAGATTTTTTGTATCGCTCTTGTCTCCTTGCTCGATGATGATATGTATAAATATCTACACAGAAGGATATGAGAGTGAAAAAGAAAAAGATACGAAGAAGAATAAGAAGAAGGAGGGAGAAATAGTTGGCAGTTTTATTCCTCCGATGGAAGCTGTACACACGGTCGCGTCATCAAGTATCACTCGTATTCGTTTTGGTCGCGAAGGACTCTTCGGGGTGTAACCGACCATGTGATCGAATGTTGTGGGGTCCTGTGTGCTAGCTGTGGCTTCTCGAGTTCTGAAGTATCCTCAGGCGAGTGCCGGGCAAACGTGAATTAGAAACAAATTCGAATCGAATTCTAAACTTGGTTTCGCAACACTTTCCACATCCTGGACCAGGGTTGCCCGTGCGTAAACTCTACGGGTCGGTCTTCGCGGGACTCGGGATTCAGGATTCAAGTCTCAGGATTCAGGATTCAGGATTCAGGATTCGGGATTCAGGATTCGGTTTCCTCAAGGGGCTCGCTCTGAGGACCGTGACGTGCTCGGGGCGTTCCTGGCCAGATGCAAACTGAATTTTGATTCACCCCTATCCTGGCACCGTTGGGCATTAAGACAACCAAATGACAAGCAAATTATCAACGATCATCCGAAAACGGGGGGATAGTCAGCTATAATCGTCAGTCATTGCTGATTAACAGCTTCTCGTTGTCGCTGTTTGCCTCTAAATTTCCTAAACAATTTACTACGTTCGATGATCGCAGGCTTAGGTAGATCATATCAAGTTCTTCATATTTATCAATGAATAAATTGGCTATATAACCGCGAGAATTTCTCGCAAGGAAGTGAGAGTCTGATTGTGAAAATGTGAGGCGAAGAAAAATATTGTAGAAAACGTAAATAAAAAAAAAATGGCCTAAAGGTGTGCTATTTATAAAACCTTTGTATGCATCTTATGTTTGCACTGCGGCCACCAGTAGCCATGTGATCGAAGTGTCCCCACAATATTTCTTTACACACGTCCCTATTTTTTACACGCGCACACAGTCAGACTCTCGGCTAATGGATCCACTCGAGACTACTTCTGCAGACGCAAACACCGTCGTCAGGCTTTTCAAAACTCGTACCCGTCCGCGGTCGCTACTTCTGTTCTCCAATCTCATATTATAAACAATTGTCGTATCTTATAGGTATATACCTGGACGAAAAACAATCCCGGACTTGACTCAACTCACATCTTCGAACTGCAGACTAGATGACTCACTTTTCATCGGTCAATGGTCATTTCAATTCAATTTTAACTCCGCACTTACCTAAGGAATGTAAGGGTGAGTTTGAAACTATAAACGAAAAGAATTCCTTCATTTATCCTAACTCCCATAGCGTCTCTCTAGTGCAGAGTTTCAGCACGCAATAGCATTACCGATTGGTTACAAGGTTAGTAACAGGAGCAGGCAGTTTTACCCGTCGACGAAACCTGATCGCTTGATTTGGCGAGGTGACGCGTCCCTCGGGAAGATGGTTGCCATCCTCCGTACGAAATGCCAGATAAATCCCTAGGGGTAGCTACAGGCAGCGCTTACCAGGCTAATATATTATCCATATCTAACACATTTTGAGTCAATCTATAGGCGCACATTATTGCCCATTGTTGCACTCAGGCGAAGGAAATAGCAGTCGCCAAATTTAGCTAAATTATTTTCTCTTTCACAAGGACGAACGTGATTACAGGAACGTCGCTGCATAATGTGTTGCATATGCATGCGTCAGCTCATAAATAATTAAGACGTACCCACGTAGCTGTTAAAGAGTTTGTTGTAAAACAACTCGAAAATCTGAATGAAATTAACGATGAAAGAATTGAATTCTCGTTTATCGGATCGTAAAAATTTCAAGAAAACAAGAAAAAAAAAGTTCGAAACTGTAGGTATTCATTTTATCGAGGAATAGTAGAGATATAAAAATGTAATGACTTTATTCAGCTCTGTCAAGCCTGTAATTACCCACCCGATGGCAGTACGAAGCCGGGAGCTGAACCCCTCAGTGATTATCAGAACCCTCGATGATTACCAAGTTAGTTTAAATAGAGTATAGTGTTTAAGGACTGGCTTGAGCTACCTAATTCTAATCACCGGTTGTCGGAATGTATCGTCTCAACTTTTATGCCGTTGTGTGGAAATTTTTTAGCACTCCAATTTTTGGAATCTAAAATCACTCGGTATATATAATCTTACTTCAAGAAGCGATCTTGCGAATTTTATTGCCAAAACGCGAAAGTGAGCTTCTGATTGAGCGAAATTGACCTTACGAATTGGAAAGAACATTTTCAATGAACTGAGTAAATTTTGTTGACGACGCAACGGGGTAGAGTTGATGTGAAGAAACCTCGTTTAAACGATACAAACTTCCTACCCTGAAAGCTAGCTTTCGCAATGGAAGAGATACCGCGTCGTGTCACGACGCGAAATTCCGCTTAGAGATTCCATTCACGTGCAAGATGGCGGCTGTAGTTTGCTCCCAGCATGCACCGCGCTCCTCTCCTGGTCTCCCTCGGTGCTCCCATCTTCCGAGGCAGAGATACCAGCGTCGGGACGCTCTGTGTTGGTTAGGCGTCCCAACAGTTTGACGACATACCCATTACGTTTAGGTGGAGCGAGGCAGAAGCCGGAGTTTAGGCTTTGGGTGGTTCAGTTCGAAGTACAGAGCTCGCAGGGGTTGATTCCAGGAGAACCAGAGAACCAGAGAACCAGAGAACCGTATAGAACGACGACGTCGCGGGGATGAGTCGCTCGGCGAAGGGGTTGGGGCATAGCTGAGGATGGGGTGAACAGCTATTTGCGCGTCTTTGTATAAAATAAACGCCGGTTAGAGGCAGCTCTGAATACTAATTTTACCCCAACAGCTCGCTGCTGCCGCGGAGTTAGGTCGGGGGTTGAACAATCGAGCGAGACAACTTACCTTACCTCAAAAAGGACGAACCCTTGTACATACATACCTATGTAATACACGTATCTCTATAGTCCGATCGTCGACCGCAGAGAGATCCAGATTCCACGCGATATAAAGACGTGCGGGACATTATTCCACACGATTAAATACACCCACGCATAAACGTATATCCTTCACGTTCCTGGGCCATTTTTCCATTTCCATTTACACCTTTTAGACCCACGGTAAAACCACACCCCGGTTTACCTGAATCGCTGTTTACACCTGATCGTGGTTTTTTGTCGATCAACAATCAACACCGTATGATATCTACTCATAAAGAAGACTGTGCGAAATTCATGTTTTTTTTAAAGGATTTTGATTACTTTGAGTCAAAGGCAGAATCATTGTGTCCAGCTTGACTCTCTTCGCTGTCAAAATTCCAGTGACCGGTATATTCCCTCGTTTCTTTCTACTGTGATTTTATTTGCATTTCTGGCAATGCAAGAACTCTTATCAATTTGTTATTGTATTTTCAAGTGTGGCAATTGACCATTGACCATTGAAACACGGCAGACTATATACCTAAGATAATTTATTGTAATTAGCTTGAAGAGTTGATGAGTGAATTTTGAGAATTTGGTAAAATGTTCAGTCTGTTCGAATATCAGCGTGTCTCAAACGTTCCTTTCCATCGCAAACGGAGCTACTAAGTTGGGTATAGACTGGCGGAGAGGCCAATGAGTGGCTAAAAGTCGGAGTTTTTGTAAACGATGCTGGGGTGTGTGGCGAGCAAACAATCGCTTGACCGCGTTGAGGAATATAAGGGCCTCGGTCATCTGCTGCTGTGGCATCCGCGTACTTACTATCTCATATACTCATGTGTCTATATATACACGCGTGAACATACGGCTACCGATGTGTAACGCTCGTATGCCACCGGTCACTGCTACTGCGCGTAATGGAGTGTCCACTCGAATTCCTTCGACTTATACTCCGCCCGATACATATACATACATACATAGCCTTACCCATATTTATATGTATGTAGTTGTCAACATGGTCCTCTGTTTGCTCAAAACTTTAGGCTACTGCTTTGAGAGACCGATATGTACAGGAGAGTCCAACAAATACTCAAATACTCACTTCCCCACCCATGGTGCAGCCATCCTGAATCAGAGATCAGGGATCAAGGATCGTATAGATCGGGCGCGAACATCCTGTGCAATTTTTAGCCAACTCAAACAAATTTCCGTTCCATTTTTTATCCCGCAAAAAATCAGCGGACTAGACAAATGACTTCATTATTCGTTGACCTAATTAATTGATGATGCCAAGAATGCATATGAGCAACGATAATAATGTTTGCAGTTTGTCGTCGCCTTTTCCGAGGAAGATTGCGTTCTGGCTCAGGAAAATCTGCAGGGACCAGAAGAGATTAAAGCCGTTCCTTCAAGGTTAAGACGGATAAACGTTGACGGAGCTAATCGAGCGGAAGGATTTTTAACTGGACGAAGACTGGAAAAGGGGAATATCCGCCTGGTCCTAATCTCTTCTTACCTTTCTGAAATACCGTGAAGTTTACTCTGCTTGCCGCCTGAAATTTCGTTCAATTATAACCACGTACAGTCATATCATTCCGATCGAGCTCATAAAGCAGCAATTTCTTCACCATCATGATAATGCCGATGACACTGATAATGATGATGATTGTTGACCATTCGTTTAAAGTCTGTACTCGTAGCTAAAACGTCACGTTCCGAAGGGCCGCTCACCCGTCTTAGTTTGTTAGTTAAATAAACATCGCGTGTTATGTGGAGGTGTCCTGACAACACAAGAACCTTTGTTCGTCGTCGGGACGCCCGTCAAGCGTCTCTCCGAGTTGCGATCGACGATTAATGTGGACGCCGACCGGCTCCTATATGCCTCTATATACTGACTCCCACACACCGTAGCTCTTCGACGACCGCGGAGTCCAGGAAAGACCCGGATCAATGTCAAAATCAGGACCGGTACAATACAACGAAAGAATTTCAACTAATTTCTAAATAACTTGTGGGGTGGCAAAGTTCAGGTAATTCCGGAGGATGAGACGCGAGGAATTCCTCCTCTTGCATTATTCCCCCATTGTTGTAGAAATCATCTTCAAACAGATTGCAGCCGGTTACTGTCGGAGTCGATAGTAGGGTGTATAGATAGGCGAAGAAATGATAATCGTTCGCACTGGAGGTTCTGCGTCGTTTATCTTTATCGTATTTCACCACCTCGCGAAACTTAGCCAGTGCGTTGAATGACTGTATCGATTTGATGAATCATTGTGCTTCTAACAATGTTGACTTCAGACCTGGTACAATAGAGACACGCCTTGGCTTATGTAGGACAGTGCTTACAAAACTCTCGCGATGATACGTCTCATTGTACAGACAAGGGGATATTGTAAAAGTGATCAAAAAATAATTTCAGGCCAGCCTTAGAGCGTCGAGCGCTGTCACTGGTCTGACGTTGAACACAATAGAGGATAATTCAATTAGCTTCTTCTCCTCGCGATGGAATGATATTCATTTTGTATTTTAATTTTTAGCACGTCTCAATAAAACGCCTAAGGAATTCAAACTCTGTTTTCTTCAAGAACAGGTCGCAGAATAGAACCAAAGCTTAAGATTTATCGTTGGTTCGATATATCCGCGAGACGGCTGTGTTGGAAACGAATTATCTCCACTTCCGTATTGATTATGAATGTCAAAAGTTCCTGATCGAATTTAGGGTATATTCGTCTACTATATTAAAATATATACTTGGTCAAAAAATGAACCCGTCAAAAAAGAAAGAAAATTATATGATCCTCTGTCGGTGCAGCCATACGTTACCACGGTTTTAATCAACGCGGTGAAAATCCTCTCGACATATATAGCCTTTTTCACTTTTTATTGGAACTTTTTTTTTTTTTATATTTTATTTCATTAGCGGACAGCAGTCGGATTATCCAGGCGAATCCCTCTTTGGTATTACCGAAGCAACGAGAACCTAGAAAATGTGAAAATAGCGTCAACCCCGGCCAACTGTACGGAGAAAATACCGAATTTTTTCAATCCCCGTGACATGTAGGTATTGTACATAGGTACGACGTGTGCCTACCTGTACAAGGTACCGATATACATATGTATATAAATATATACCTATAACATTCGCACACACCCGTAGTGAATTTTTCGCGAATTCTCATTGGTCCTCGGCTTCTAACTCCCCAGGGATTTTCAATTTACGATATACGATTCGTCCGCGAACTCAAAGCCTTTCGTAAGTACAATCGATGTGAATCTTTTAGTTTGACGTATTGAACGGTAGGTATAATACGTATCAGAAATCAGATGTGATTATCGGTCTTTGAGTAAAATTTCTATAGAAAAATTTCGCTAAGAATTATTTTCTCCAAATAAGGGTGCATCTGGATACTCTATTATATACCCCCTGAAAAAGCTCACAGTTTCTCCGCGAAAAAGGTCAAATATTTTTACCAGAGATGTAAATATGGCGTGGTAAGCTCAGTCCGTTACGGGTTTTAGCTCCGCCCATTCCCAGGGTACCCTCGCGTTGTTCCCGCTGGCGTTTCCAGTATTCCTCCCCCAGTGAAAAATAAAGGAACAAACGCCGCGGCACACAATTGTTGAAACATTTTTGACGCGCGAGACAGAAGGTGGATGATGCGGCGGCGGCGGCGGCGGCGACGGCGTCGACGTCGACTTCGTCGACTGCCTGACGGAATGTTCGGGTTGGGTTTGGAGGACGAGAGGGTGTAAAGGAGAGGAGGATGAGTAGCGGGAGTTCTGAACGAACGTAATTTGCATGATTTTGCATGTTTTAGCGCTTCGTGGTGCAACCATCCTCGCTTTACCCCTCTGTCTACCCTTCATACTTGCTTTTCCTATACTACCCAAAGCTTTCTCGGACACGGTAGTCCCGAATTATTTTTTTCCCACCAGCTCTCGCTTCAAGAAGACAATCAACTGATAACGAAACTATTTCCACATTAAAAATGCCATACAAATATTACAAGAGAATCTCGCCACCCCCCGTTTACAAACTAATCTTGAGATCTATAAATATACTCAGAATAAACTTCAGCTACTCTTTGTCACGACGCGACTTGATCCATGGGTTCGGGAACGCGTCGAAAAAAGGTTCGAGAGTGTTAAAAAATAATATCGATGACTGTCGTATATTCACTCGCAAGGAAGAGAGAATGACTGGGTGAATTTGACGCGTGAAAATGACTCACCCTGGGCGGTGTGGTCGCCGTATCATTTCTGACCACCGTAAGGTCGGCGCGGGTATTCGACCATCGGCAACAATGGGCCAATACCGAGCGATAATGAGGCTAGCATTGTCGCCAATGCGCCTGCAGGACGATCTCATACCTACTCACTACATGGTTCGAGTACGCACACCGGACACTGGTCAACGAACAACGGCTCTCGTCCCAACTACGTGGACGCATTTCCACTGACGATCCCGCGCGGTTCATTACACCGGTAATCACGCAAATTGCGAGAAGACCGATATCCAATATCACGTAACCGGCGTAATCCCGAATTGCTCGTATGTATTCAGACCGAGGGTACCTACCTATATATGTGTTATCTCCAAGTCCAGAGCGGGCTATGGCTTTCCATTTTTCGCACCATCTCTAGAAGAAATCCAATAAAATATTTAGCCAAGTCATATATCCACGGTGGAGAACAGGGGGAGGTAGAGCGCAGGTAAGATTCTGATCTTACAATTATAGATACTTAAGTTGACCGCGTCAACAGCAAAGTACATACCTGTAGGTGAAGTTCGCAGGAGATGAAGATAAGACACGATTTTCGACATTTTTGGAGTTAACTTGTCCTAATCTTTGGGCGAGATCGTAGATCTAGTTTTATAGATAAGCAGTTACGATGGTGGTTGGCGAGCGTAGCTAAGGCAAAGTAAAACCTGGTATATAGTGGTGAAGGTATTTTCTAAATTAGTTCTACTCGGTCCTCACTTTTCGCTCTGAAATATTTATTTAGTTGAGAGGGAAACAGTCCTTGGATTTGGCAAGCAATTTATTGTTCTGGAAGCCGATTATACCTAGAGCTTAAAATTCAAAGGTCCCCATACTTTTAACTACGGCTCGGGAACCGCAGCGGGAGCCAACAGGTACCGCGGCGTGACATGCACTAATTTCTACGCATTACAAACACGTCGATTGTCTGTCAACAACTTGTCCAAACCGCAGGTGCTTCACGGCCATGAAATCGGATTTATCTTAACTTTTGAAACAGTTTTGAAAAAAAATTCCGTCAAATCATCATGATGGCTGCGACAAATGACGAAAGAATTAATTGAGACGTGAACTACTCGGAAGGTATGAATGCACACGGAAGTGATTCGCGTAATTGTCTCTTCTTATCGTTGAAAAACTGGGGGCAATTAATTTCGCAAGGGACAAAGAATGTGGAGGATCGGAGGATCGGATCGGCTTTTAAGCCAACGGACGGCCATGCAGGTACATATGTAGGTATAAGAGGCTGCAATGGGCTTTATACTGTTTTCTGGCCTCGGCGGCATCTCGAATGATTACAGGCCGGTGTGGAACGCCATTGCGCCTTGCATACAACGCATCTCGAGTGTTCGCAGATGCCTTGAGCGCGAGACACACCGATACCTATCAAAGAGGACTTGAAGAGGAATGGAGAGAGAGAGCGAGGAAAGAGGGAGAAGCGGGATCAGAGAATGAGACAGCGAGAGGAAAGAGAAAGAAGAACAGGCGAGGAGATGTTAGAGGAAAGGAGAAAGATGAGATGGAAATGAAGATGGAGTAGGAAAACGAGAAAGAGAATAAAATAGGAGGAGGATGAAAGAGGAGGAGAGGCTCTCAGCGAGAAGCGGACAGGATAAATAAACCCGGTGCGCCGCCCTCTCATCTTGAAGACTTCTATTTCGCCGATGCGCCGCTGCAAGTCATCCTCTCTTACCTCTTCGAAATACTATATAGCTATAGGCTACAGTTCTTCTCCCGCAGGTCACGCTCCGCGGACTCCCGCTTTGACGACGCTGAGGACGATGATCAGGATCGAAAACCCACCAATAAAGCAATGGCCGCTACCAAAGTGGATACACGATTTGCACAGCGGATAAAATGACTTCATTAGAACAGAATGATGAAAAATTGACGTAGGTCGAATCAGATTTATACTCACAGTAGGATATATCGGTTATTCTTGTCGTTATTAAAGGAGGCTTTTAATTAAAAGACAAACGAACGATGGGTGACTGTGATTTCTCAATAAGCAACCCGTAGTGATGGCAGGGCTTAGAGCGGATTGCCAACCAATTATCTGCTTCGATATGATCTGTTCCGTGTACCAGACTAGGCAGAAAGCCTCAGAACGTTGAGCAGGGCGCTAAGCCCTTGGAATTATATACCCGAGGGAAATATAGACCAATACCAAAGTATAAAACGAGACTGGGTTGAGTTGGGTTATTTTCTATATACAGCTAACCAATATATACCGAAAATTATTGCGCGAGGTATACCTTCTGTACGCACAAGCTTTGGTAACTTTTTTTATCCTTAAAACAAAACAAAAAAGAAAGAGGAGTTTTCACATTCTATAGTGATCCCTTCTTTTTTCTCTCTATTAGGATTAAGGTTTGGCAGCCGATTAATACCGCGGCGAAAATAAAGCCCCGATGGCTCTCGCGTCCCGTTCTAGCATTTCGCTCGTATGCCCTCGCGCGCTGAGGGATGCTGAGCAGAGAACTAGCGCAGCGTAAAGACTTGTGAAAGCTTCCGGAGGGAGGAACAACTGGCGGGGTATAAAGGGATGGGAAATTGGCGTGAAAACGCGTTTCGATCCACGACCACACTCCGGGGATGAGTGAAGATATAGCCGAGAGTACCATTCAGTAATATCAAACGTTTAGGTTCGGCTACAATAATATATTGCGGGAGACGCGAAACGCGAATCGGGAGTCGCAAAATACGCAGGACACGGAACTCGGAGAGCGACTGTCGCTCCGTAACTATACATATAGTTCACTGATCGCTAAATACACTCACTCGCAGCACCAGCCTATCATTCCACGCCATCGGACGCGAAGAATCACTCGATAATGAGAGAGAGACGAGAAAACGAGTCGCTCTCCTGCTGCAGGAGCTGGTCCATCGTCGCCAACCGAGCTTTCCCACGTTCTACCTCGCGTTTGCCTATCCTACAGTTCATATAACTTTCTAGGAACGCGGTTATCCAATACAATTACTCAAGACGTACTTATGCTGGCTGCTTTATGAGGACATGGGGTCAATTCCCGCTCGCTATTGTCTGTATCAATTAATCGATGTGAGAAGATGTTGGAAATGAAGAAAGTGCCTATACTGCAAAGTTTTGCCGATCCGGGACGCTCTTAGAGTATATAATTGAACGGAGCCCGGGTGGGTATAACAAGATGAATTTCCAGGCGTTGGCATAAATATTGTGATATAGAATAATTACAAAGGAAGCAAAGCAGAGTAGAGGGGCGAGGGCGCGTCTGGTTAATTCATTATTACTTGCCAGGCGAATTATGGATGGACGCCAAAGCTCGGAGCCAGGGTGCAACCAACACCCTTTATTGGCGTAGAGATCGCGGCGTGGTGCTATGGGTCTGGGTGCTGTCGGGGAACGGCGCGAAGCACCTAACCAAGTGTCTACCTATATTCTATCTCTCGCCAGCCATTAGTCGCGCGCTGCAAATTGAGTGGAGCCAGCCAGCTACACGCCTGATTCCATTAAAGACATCAAACGAACAAAAATTACATCAACCCGCCCACCACCCTCTATACTTGACGGTGCCACGCTGCTGCAGCTTCACACAGTTGTGGAACACACGCGTAAACGTGTGATGCCTCCTTTCTCTACCCTGCCCCATCCCCCTTTTCACGGTTTCTGAAACGGCTTACCTGTACGAACTGCCGACAGGTGAATTTTTATTTGGAGAATGAAATTACACTCAAAAAACGAAAAATAACGTCTCTCTTTGTTATTCGCGAATTTTCACACGTCTGAGGCAACTCATCGTCGTATTTCTTCCAATTGAATTAAATTCTACTTTCAAACTGTGAGGATGGTTTTAAGGAGCGATGAAAACTGACGTGAATGAATCCGGCGTTAAATTAATTGCAGGTTTCTCGAGCTTCTTGATATTAACTGATAGTACATTCCAGTCATGCATCGATCAGACCATTTTATCAACATCGTTTGTATATACGCACACTATACTGATGTATGGGTATGTATATCTAACGTGAGTACCCTGAGGGTACCGTAGAAGGGAGTGTAGACGGCGTGGAAGTGGTGGGTGTTGAGTAAATGGAATAGAGGGGTACGGAGGCGAGAACGTTTTGACACAATTTGCCGGCTGACAGTCTGTAGCGGGACGAAGGGAAAAGCTCGCGAAATTAAATTTCAAGCGCTTTATTTGATCATATTTTGCATCGGCTTTGACGCTGGTCTCGTAGGGCATGCTTTTAAAATATATTACGAGATCCGGTAAGAGCTCATCAAATTTTAGGAATCGTTAGATTTTTTATAATTAGATCTCACGCAGCTATGCAGACTCTTATTTTTAATTACAAGTCGAATACCCAGCTCTCAGAGCAAAACATCCTAATTTAATTGAACAGTGCCAATTGGCAGTGACGTAGACACCCGTCCAAACTCCGAAACGGTATAATTCATCAGACAATCTTGAAGACAGGTGATAAGTGAAATCGAATCCGGAAAACAGCTTTAGGATTTTGTTTGTGTAAATTGTAGATTTTTTGGATTTTTATTCCGCGTTTTGAGCATCTCGAAACATTCAATGGTTGCATTATTTCGAAAGCAAGGGGTACTTTTAAAAAGCTCATTTTAATTGACGAACTTCGAAGCTTTTACTGAAAATGTCGAGAAACTTTGGAGACACGGGATTTTTGAGGGCAAAAACAGGGGCAGGTTCTTCGCGAACTTCTTGGCGACTTGCTCGCGTTTCGTTGGCCTGAGTTAATATTTTATTCATAACTCGTCGAACCGGCGGCGTGCGCGTCTCGAGCAAAGCGACGCCTGCAGGGCGTCGCGAGGGTGGCGTACCACCCCTAGTTTCACCAACTACATATATCTATCCATGGATACGTCTGCATATGTATTTATGTATATATATGTAGGTATAAACCGATATTCAAAGCATGTATGGAGGTATTTACACAACGGAGAACACAGAACATAGCAGTGGAGAACACCAGTAAAATTTTCCCGCTGCTTTATACACATTTGCATACCGCGTTCGCGTTCGCGTGTGAATCGGCGCGTGAAATTCACCCATACCTACCGGCTACCACCCACACCAGCGTCTCACGATGCCCGAGGGGCTGAGACCCACAGCCTGCGGAATAGAACTCCTCATAAAATATTCCGCTGGCACCAAACGCCTCATATTTTTGCCATTTCTGTCCTCGATATCAACTTCTCCCTGTGCCAAGTGCCCGTAGACGGGTTTCTGCGACACTTTACGTCATCTCTGACGTTCTGAGCGTCGAACCAGTCCGAAAAGAGATGCGGGAGCGGAGGAGCTTGTATCAAAGAAAGTTGAAGAAAAAGAAGAGGGAAAAACGATGGTAGGTATATCTAGGTAACTGGAATCAATAAAACGTCGCAGTCTTCGGTTTACAAAGAATCAGACAAATTTTCAACGTAATTATATCGTACGTAGCAGACAATAACATCGATTTTGTAATATCGCTAAGCTAAGCGATGGTACAGACCGCGAAGTTGTTCGCGAGGAAGCATCTTCCGCTAGGAAAGGAACTCTCTAACGAGCAACTGGGTACTGGGAGCATCCAGAACCGGAAATAATTAAATACCCCTGCTCGAGTGGTCCCATTGTTCCCCTATACAGGTTACCCTCCCCTTAGCCCCAATTCACTGTATTGAGTCGAGTTGTTCGGTTGTTCAGTTACGCTTGCGATACAGTTGACTCTCCTGCCCTGAAAGTCTTCCTCCCTCGCGTATCCCTTCGCCACGATTCCTCTAGATTTGGCCAGGCAGGCGTACGTCGTTTATTGGGCCAACACACGCGACAAATTTGTCCCGGCATTGTGAGACCGACAGGGGAGAAAGGGAGCCGATAAGAGTACCTCAACGAATAACGATTAGTCAGGCCTACCAGGATCAAGATTTCCTTATTGTCAATGTCACGTGCCAATTTTCATGGGACGATGAAGACTCGTTGAACAGCTTTTCATACTCTGATCATACGGGACCTTCGGGGCATGATAAACTCGTCAAATTCCGCGGTACATACATACGCGATATACGATTATCAGAAAAAATCGAGAGGCCAAAATATTCGGCAAAAATTTATAGTCAGTCGATAACATATGATAACGATGAAAGCCTGAAACTTCGCGATGCGGTCGGGACTGTAGAATTACTTGAAGGCAAGCCGACTGCAGCAGCTTTTCCTGGGAGATAGACGTGCTGCAAGGTCTTCCCTTTCACGCTGCAGTGGGTATAGAATGTATACGGGGTCTTCGTGTGTGCAGGATCCGCATAATACGCATGATCCTACGTATCGCCGGCTCACGATACATCGACGCGCTCTACAGAATGAATCCGCGGATTACCAGTTATACACAGTGTATGGGATTTGGGGATATTCGTGGGGCTTGGCGCCCGGGACCCCCACTAGTACCGACCGACGACCACCGGAGTGTGGAGGAGAGTTGATTACAGGAGTACGGAAGAAGCCATCCCGCGCGGCTTCCCCAGGGAACCTGGTTCAGACTCGGTCGTTTAGCTTGGCGCGGTTCAGCGGCTTATACGCAGACGGCAGGCGGAAGAGGAGGGTGGACGGATTACTGGCGAAAATCAAATCAGAACGATGCGATATTTAGACGGATCAGTCGTTTCAATCCAAAAATCAAAAGGCCCACCTTTCATACATCCCTACAGCCTACATCTTCCGTTTGTTTATCTTCCATCGATTTTACCATACAGTAATTTTTTTCGAGGAAAAACTCGGTACGCGCCTTCAAGATTATCTGATATCTCATTAGCCCAGGAACTAACTGAACTATTTTCTGCACGAAAAACGTGCCGTTAGCTAAAAATTATGAAAATAATGACTTACGACCATCTCTTCAGAAATAAGCGATTCAATTAGTAGATTTACCAACATGTTAGAATACACTGATAACAATCGAGTGAAATTAATTACCGTATCGGTCGACTCGCGTAATCAACTTGGTTCATTATTTTCTTGGCTTGTACGAGCAGGTATGTTGTTATTCTTGTTAATTACCTACAAATAAATAATACTTAGTGATGATCATTGCGTATCTATGCCCCGTAGCTATACCATTACGAGATTCAAAGAACGTTAGGTTTTCGGGCAAAAATATTTCACCGATTCTAACGTATACAAGTTAGGGATTATTTACGAATACTATATATTCGAAATGCTCGTTATCACAGTTTATAATCTCCAGATCTACATTCAAGACAACACATAAGGTGGTTGCGCCATTAACGTAATTATAAACAAGTTGGGTCACGGCTAAAGGAATCTAGCCAGTACATCGCCAACGAATTATGAACGAAAGGCCGACGTCCCCCCGCAATTTATGAAAATATAGAAAAAATTGTTTAGTCCTCGAATTTCAGCAGCTGTCACGAGCCGGCAAATAACAGAGCCGCGACAATTCGAGACTTCACGCTATATACATCAGTCATCATTATGTTTGGCAGTATTTGTTCAACACGCGCTATCCAACGAACATCTCTGATATCGTAGGCCTCGGGTTAGCTGGCACAGGGTAGTTCGGCGTGGAACAGGGTGGCACAGCACCCGTCAATATCGGTATAGGTAGACTGTAGTACATGGTATACAAGTATATACTATACACGGTTATTCTCGGTGGGTGAAACAACAAAATGAACATAGCTCCAGTATCTCCATAATAAGCCGAATGACTTGCACTACTACCTTCGAACACATTAGTCCTATTTGCATTTAATTGTCGGTTGTTTGTTTGACGCGTACCTTGGCCTGCGGGCTATGGGTAGGTATAAGTAAAAACCATAGGAAATAAAAGACATTATTTCCCTGTCCGCTTGACCAAACGGTCACGCCATGTGTCACTGCTTTTAGACGCCCTCGGTTTTTCTCACATTTCAATCTTCCAGCGTTCTTTGTACCGCCACCTCATTGTCAGAGACTGACGTGGGCAGACTTAATTGAGGAAGTTTACGGCGTGTATTTAGGTATACTAGATCGATCGAAGCCGAGTTTAATTATTCACTTTGCGATAAAAGAGAAATGAAAAAGAAAAGGTAAAAAGTGTTCGAGCTGACTGGTCACGCAAAAGTTCGAAGCTTCGGAGAACGTCTCATCGCCCGCGTAAGGATTTCACTTGTTTTTAACCAGAGATAGTCACTTAGTTTTCAGCTCATTAGAATTCACCTCGCGAAATGGTGTTTCTTCGCTCGCTACCCTAGTGGACTTTCCTCGATCCGATGATCTATCCTATCATAATTTAGAATCAAAAGAAACACCGACGAGAAGCGGCGCGACTAAGAGGGTGGCAAAGGAGCGGCGAAGAGGGAAAAGGAGGGACTGCAGGATCCCACCTCCTCACAAACCTCGTCTGCTCGTACCGATCGATGCTTTCGCAGGTCAGCTTCAAAGCGCCGCTGACCCCCGCTAGTCATTTAGATACAGATCATCCTCGATAGAAGGGAACCGCGAGAAAGGCCGCCACGAAGATCGAAGGAGACCGCCATGTTCCTTATACGAGGGTTTGCCTCCCTTTATCATAGTCGGGTGCGATCTCAACACCTTGAAATCCTTAGTGGTGTCTTTGCCTCTTTTCTTTTCAATAATTTGACGAGCGTATCAG
This sequence comes from Rhogogaster chlorosoma, assembly GCA_944452935.1. Taxonomy (NCBI): domain Eukaryota; kingdom Metazoa; phylum Arthropoda; class Insecta; order Hymenoptera; family Tenthredinidae; genus Rhogogaster; species Rhogogaster chlorosoma. The sequence goes on from OX101797.1 coordinate 31,471,497, forward strand.
GAGTCGATTGAGACATGTGTAAAAAATGTAATCAAATCATTGATTATCGAAAGTTGTTGGGCGTTCTTGACCACATATGAAGTGAAATCTTCTTGTTTTCGAAATACGAAACGATAGCGATAACAAAGCTAACCAATTTTTCGCGAGCAGTCTGAGACGTTTCGAATCATTACAGTATACCTCCCAAACTCAATCCTGACTGTTCGTCCCTCAGGAGATCGACGCGAGGATTCGAAGCTGAGAACTCGCGCAGCGGAGGGTCGGTTACAGAGCCTACGCACGTATACTATACATATAGCTTAAACAGTGTGGATCAAGGACGGGAACGGGAGATAGAGGCCTAACCGAATCCACTTTCACCCCTGTTCTCCGCTCCACCCTTACGCCATCCACCCACAGGCTGAGCCACCCCCTTTACAGCGACCAATCCCAAGCAAAGTTTGTTACACAACTCGGGGAACTTTCGAAAATGGCCTGCCATGCCGCTTCTACTAAGCTGTTCTTGACTCACAGTTACAGTTTCGCTGATCGTGAGTTTCAGCTCTCGTTGTTACCAAAATTCACGAGAATCACGTTTCAAAAGCGCGCTTTGTCTTTTTATTCAGCAGCTGCAATTTGTGTTTGGAGCTTTCGATCCACATTTTTCTTCTTCTTCGAGGTATGATTTTTAATGGGGTTGTCTATATCCTAGAATCAAACCCCGCGTGACTCAAAGAATTGAAATTCAATACCAAGATCCAGAACTTCCCTATACTTCGAGATAAGCAAAGATCAATTTTCGTGAGCTTCGGTGTCCAGACGAAAAAAAAGACCAGTAAAATAATCACACTCCCATTAAGAAGCCCGTGGGCAACTACGATCTATTCATTCTACAGGCTTTTTTGGTCACGAGAACTCGTCTTTAGAAGCTGTGGTTCTCGCGTTATCTGGGCTCACGTGGAAAGCAATAATAAGGTGGTATGGAGTCTTGTCTTCATCTGCGTATCATTATCTGATTCTTGAGCCCGTAGTAGGGCTTCAAATTTGGTAATTTACTCGTCATTATATTACGCCAGTTAGTTCGTTCCCCTAATTGCAATCGCAATCTAATAATGCTACACTACACACGATCTTCTTTTGTATTCTTGAATCTTTTTTCTCGGTGCGATTTCTCAAATCGGCTTCAAAAACTTATTCTGCTATTCCGAGCAAAATTTTATATCGCTACGCTACGCTCTTAGATATTTTTGGAAACTTAGAAAATAGATGCATATAAGGTACAGAGCTCGTGCTCATGATTGTGGATTTTTTCAACCAAAAGATGTTATGCCAACGATTATTTTTACCGAAGCAAAATAACGAGAATCGATACTGCTGACATTTCCGCAGACTTTTGTTTAACCTCTTACATACATATTATACTGTCGCCAATTAGACCTTCAGAACTGCCAAAATGGTAATAGATTAGGACATTGATGGAACCGCTGCAGAATAAACGCCCTGTTTTACAACAAGATATTATTACCGTGGAAAACGTCGAATGCCGGACGCCAAGCCCGGTAACGTCTTGCGTTGGTAAAAATATGATGACTATTTCCAAATCGCGTGAATATATATTACAGATTTCGGCAGATTCGTACTTAAATTCATTTTCGAGTATTTCGAATTACAGTTCAAGCCAATTCACATAAAAAATAAAAACCAAGCATGAAGTTTACGGAAACGTGACTATTGAAGAACATTTTTTTCCCACAAACTCAGGAAGCGATTGCAGCATCTCAGCCGCGAAAGCCGATACTGCTACGGAAGCTGCTATCGTGGAACGCAACGATGTGATGCTTAGGCTTATGGGTCATTTGATTCCAGGTAAAAATATTTTTCAAAAATTAGATAATCAGGTCTCGAGTCGGCCGGAAAAATTCCACACATATTTTAGAGTAAAGAAAAAACAGAGAGCATCGAAACCATCTCTGTTTTACGTCTTCTAGCTTCCACCGAACCCGAAGAGGACTCAACTAGTGAAACAGACGCTTCCATCGTGAGTTCTGCATCGACATTGAAACGCCGTCTACACAATTTGCCACCTCCTAGTGAGGCCGTTAAATTGGCTGACCGTGTAGCAGCCTTGAACCGACGTATTCGAAAAGAACGTGACTTGTACTTACACCTACAGGGTCTGACCAATCGAATAGAAGAAAAAGACGAAGGAGACGTCAGTACAACAGATTCTTCAAGAACCATAAACTCGACATCTAATCAGCGTTATCAAGGTCAAATTAATAACGCCCGAGCCAGAAGAAGGGAACGTTTGAACTCCGGTTCAGCGATGTCACAGTATCAGACGTCTTATGATTTACAGCTCTATTCTCCAGGCTCGTCTTCGCCTGAACCACTGACTTTGAAAGAAATCCGAGAAGATTTGGCCGAGGAAATAGACCAACTTTCGTCACCGATTAGAGACCGATACTCTCTCGAGAATCCGATGATCAATGTTATGCAAGAGAATACCGTAACTGGTCTATCGAATGCCTCGATCAATCAGGAGTACGAAATGACTGACGAGATGACAAGCTCTTGTCAAAATTCTTCGCAACTTTATAAGGCATCGTACACAGACCAGAAGTTTTTTCCCATTGTAAGTGATTGCGATAACTCGACAGCCGTGATTGATGTTCCGTCCGAGGCTCACGCGGGACTTTCTAACTCAGATTTTTCCTACGCTAATTATTTCAAAGACGGTTTAATCTACTGCGACTTATCGTCAGAAATTGAAAATGCTCGTGTCGCAGCGACCACGCCGTCAACTGCCTCATCCACCGGCGTAGATTACCCATACGTGACCCGGAAAAGAACCCCGACGAAGTTTGGCGGATACAGACCTTCCTCGGGGCTTATATTACGCAATCTTAGCTCAGACAGTGAATCGGACGGTATGTTAGACCGGATTGCTCAGAAAGGATTACACAGTCAGAAATATCGATGGGGAAATAGAGCAGACCTTGGAAACCAAGCAGAAGAACAGGAGCTACAAGATCAGCCTGATTTTGTTTCAACAAATTTCTGTTCCAGTTTAGATAGGATGACGGAGGGGAAGTCAGTTCTTGTTGAGAAAATTGAGGTTCTCAAGGACGGGCTCCTGTCTCCGGTGCTATCGACTGATAGTAAGATCTTCGAAGAGTCGAATCTCAGTGAAAGGATTGAAAAACCTTCGGAACTTCAGATTCAGAAGAAAATTGGTTGGGCGCCAATATCAACGATCGAAAGAAGCCACGATCTGGATGGAGACAGCGGACATCTAATCGAACGAAACAGTTTAGTGGACGCCAATGCTGACCATTTCCACAGTGCCAAGTTTGGCGAGAAAAGCTTCGCGAATTTATTCAGTAAAGAAAAAGATGCCCAGATTTCAGGAAATCTCGCCTACCCCACGAGCAGCGAGAACTCTCTAGGACCTGTGAATGATGTGGTAAACCCTCCGAAAATAAAATCAAGTGCCGAGGTTTCTGGAATCAAGGATCATCAGTCAATTCCAGCCTCAGTAAGGTCTCTTTCCGAATCTATAGCCGGCCCCGATGATTTCGGAAATGGAAGTCGGCGTCCGAAAATCCCACCGCTAGAAATTGAGTCCCAGTCTCATTCTTTATCTTCCGAAACTGGAGAAAAAGAAACTACCAGATCATCGCTGGACGTGAATGCCTTGATCAAGGCTTTGTCAGACGTTTCCCTCAAGCAGAAAAATTCAACAAACTGCACAAATCAATCGACGATGAGGCTGAAATCACCGCTTGGATGTGGGAACAGGTTTTCCGGATCTTCAGGCCCAAGATCATCGGAGTATACACCCGCCCTGGGCGGAAGCAGGCAATCCCTGACTTCCCTGGAAGTGAGCGAAGCACACAGCATCAACGTTTCCAAAGGGGAGCTGACAGCTCGACGTCAAGCTACACCATTGCTAAGATCTGATGAACGGAGCGCTAGATCAGCTGCAAAGACGGACAAACTGCTGGAAGACTTATCCACGTCATCGCCCAATATCAAGAAGTCACCGATGCCTCTCAGAGATCTACCATTAGAGGTTGATTTGTCTAGAGAAGATAGCTTCATACCAGTGGTCGCTAAAGTTGATAAAACGAATTTAGTGTGCTCGAAACATCCGTTGAAAATTAAGTCAATTGGTAAGCTTATATCGCCTAGAAAATATCAGAGCGCAAATACGAAAGACGGGATTGCTAACCCACTGACATCACGAACTGACGTATCGCAGTCGTCGAAGGTATCTCGGAAAAGTTTTCGTTCGTTAAAATCGGTTCAACCTGAGGCCAAAGTGCATAGGAAAAAGATTGACGGTTTACAACCAAAGATGAACAGTGCTGGACTACCGGCACCGTTATCCGGTCGTAGAGTCCTGGAACCTTTGAATTTGGTTCCTAAAATTCAACCGGATTTACTGACTAGCATGAACCGCAATGTAGAACGACGTAAAAAAACTGCGAAAGATTTGTCTGAGATTATTGATAGTCATACCGGAGCTGGCAGCGGCGGTATAGCGACTGCGATTTCCAGCAGAAACTCTTCTAGGAGAAGCCCTCTGTCCCGGACCAACAAAAGCGACTTACCGATTTCTCGCGTGGCTCAACGCCGGGAAAATCGTATCATTCAGCCGAAACGTTCCGGGAGAGATGACCCCGGAGTTTCAGGTAGTCGAAAAACACCAGGAAAGTCATTTGGTAATAACAGCGAACCATTGACCGAACTAGATCACGAGTTGTCGGCAAATCTAAACAAAGATCAAAAGTATTTGAGTGTGCCAAGCGAGAAATCGTCTGTGACTTCGGGAAATGCGGTGTTATACCTTCGCTCGGGGGGATTGAATATGAGCTCCGGTGACTGTGGGGGAAATGTAAGCTGGTCACCCACTCCGAGAGACGAGGACTCGACTGGAAATGATAATACCTGTGATGTTGGAGATAAATTATACGATCTGAAAGCACCGGTACGTAGGGGGCGCGAAGAGTTTTTTGGAGCAATGGATCTAGGGAATTGTGTGCACTTGAATGATCTTCAAGACGGGAGAGAGGTCACTCTGCCATGCGGGAATGCAAGGTGTCGAGAAGACGGTTCGAGGAAGAAAGAATTATTTAATCGTCTTCCGAACGAGATAAGCGGTTCTTTAACGCGGCACACTTCGTTCGGGATTCATATGGCCGAGAATCTGCAATCGACTAAAGAAGTACCAAGCACGATCGAAGATCTGAGAAGAAACATAGAGGAAAACAATGACCGATGGATGAAAAACTTCAGAAATGATGATGAGTCGGAAAACATTCTCCCGGGGTCAGCAAACGACAAAGTTCCTTCTACCGATTCATCCATGCAGTACAAAAAATCTCTGTTCCAAAATTTATCTTCAAACGCGACAAACATTCCGACGGGGAGTCCCTATCTTAAAAGTTCTTTATCGGGAAAAATCGACCCTCGCACGTCTGACGATGAAAGTTTATCACCGTTACATAGAAATATCAGACAAGAATCCGAGTATAACAGTGAGCCTGGCCACCTCAATTCTCAGAGATCAACTCTGATACATTCTGGCACTAGTTCTGATCAGAATACGTATCGCAGTGTCGCCGAAACGACAGATTCTAACAGCGTTCTCAGGTTTGATGAGACACTTGACAATGCAGTACGTAGACGGGATTTTGCTCTCAGAATGATCAAACCAGGTGCAACTGAGTCGTGTAACTTCGAGGAAGAAGAAGGAGTGAATTCCGAGAGACAGAGCGCAAGACTTTGCGACATCCAAGTAATTCCGAGCACATCTAAAGAGGCGATTGCAGAAAAGGATCGTGCCAAAGCTCCGAATTTTAGTACTGATGCGAAGAACAGATCAGACGATGACGTAGAAGCCCTGAAAACCATGCCTTCAAAAATGGAAAACCTTGGGAACTTGGAATGCAATTCCACTCTAAACCGACCATCGGAATATTCGGAGTCAGAATTGAAGCAATTAGGATACTGTGATGAAGATTGTAAACAGAGTGAAGAAAAGACCAGAGCTTTTGGCTGTGATAAAAACAGGCAATTAGCAAATGAATTGAAAGAATGTGAGCCTTCAAGATATCTGACAAGATGTAGCGACAACGGATCTGGGATTTGCGTGGGAACCAGTTCCCCGGGTAACAGCAGATCGACGAAGCCCCAGATCGTGGCAGAGCTTCCTCAAAATGGCATAATATCGTCGCCAATTCCCATCAAGTCATTCTCGTCAATGTCAAAGCTGAACACTTCCGTGGATTCGGAGTGGGATGTGACTGTTGTAACGGGCGCAAACAGCGTGAAGAAAAGTCAAGATCGCTTTCCTTTCACGATTTCCGAAAGCGCCAGTAGAAAAACGTCGAAATTCAAAGTTGCCGCAGACGTCAGCCTAGGCCAATTAATACAGGACCAAAATGCCCATAAAATTTCAACGCGACATCCCATCCTATCAAAGTCAGGAGATCAAGGAAAGGCTTCCGCTTCCGATGCGGTCAATGCCAAGAAAAAAATAGACTCTTGCGAGCAAAGTCCGGTCCGTCAGCTAACACCGTTCTCGGAAGAATTAACGAGCAAAATTTCTAACGATTCGCCGGATGATTGGGAAGCTCAAATACCCTCAATCGGTCTAAACTATATGTCGTATGGGTGTCGCGAAGAGCCTGCACGAACCTTGATGCCGAGTGTTAAGGAAATGGTGCGAAAAATTTCGGCTAAACTGCGTTACGCTAGGACGAAGCGACATCGGGATCCCGAAGAAACGCGGGTGAAAATTTTGTACAGGAATAAAAAATGCCGCTGCGATTTTGGCGAGGGTAGTTCTAGCGCCGCTTCCTTGTACCAGTCGCAGCTTCTTGATACTAGCAACGAACTTGTTCCGAGTTTAACTCGAAGAAGTATAAACGGTTCGAGGGTATCTAGTGGGGAAGCAATGAAGCCGAAAAGGAAGACTCAGTGCATCAGCATGTCTATGGAGCACAGTCCGCGGAAGGGATGCGATCAGAATGATTTATGGATCCAGGAATTCGACTCCGATGTAGAGTTCGATGATTTGCAGAGGGCTTCTCTTGCGTACTGCGAATTGTCGAGTGATTTGAGGACGGAAACTATGCCTCGGACAAGTTCTCCGGTGAATGATCGTTACTCTATGTTTTTTGCCGGACGTAAATTGTCAGGGATAATTAACGACGCTGGAGACAGCGAGAAAGTTAATCGTAAAAAGCCAGAAGATGACGATGGACTGCTCAGTGAGATTCCAGAAATGGTATTGAAGTCTCGAAAGACTTCAGCAAACTCTATGAATGATAAGACTAGCGATTTTGAAGTTTGTACCACGGATGGTAACTTCGAAAATTCAACTCCGAAAAGTGGGTGCTGCTGTTTCAGAATTTACCAGTTTTTCATCAGGTCGAGAAAGCGTAGTTTGAAAACGAATAATCGTATGAAGGGCTGAAAAAGGAAGTGCAAAAAGTCTCGCAGCAAATTAATGTCTCGAGATGGAATTTATGGCTCGATATTAAGAGCGTCGTATTTATATAACTGAGGGAGAAAGTATACGTACATGAAAAGTACGAATATGAAAGAAGAGATACGCAACAACTTTGCGAACAGAAATAAGTTTCGCGTATTAACTGAGTTTCTATTTTCATCAAATCATGATATAATTTGCCTTAAGGGTAAAGAACTCGAGGAAAAACTCTCAAGTTCCATGTATACGTTTATATTGTTGATAATTGACGAGGAAGGATAATACTTGGTACACAGTTACTAATAGTTCACGATTTAATATTTTATTTCTATTATTACTTGTCGACCGCTCGTACATATTAATCTCTCGTTGTTAATACATATTTTAATTTTGTTCGTTCGCATTCATTTTTTCTTTTTCTTCTTCTTATTCTTCCTTTTTTTTTTTTTTTCTTCTTTACGATGAAGAATCATTCATGTTATGTAATTATCGATTATCGCCTTAATAAAACGTTTTTTTTTTTTCTTTCTTTCTTTCTTTCTTTTAATTTTTATTACATTATTAACTTATCGTTATTTTATTATAGAAAAAATAAGTCTTTAAATAATCACATAAGAGTTTTTCAAGTGTTTCGGGAGCTGGGAGGAGGGAAGGGAAATTTAATACAGCCATCTCAATGCAAGACTGCTGGCTCAAAATTTCGCTCAATTAATTAAACACTTTAATACATTATCATTATTCATTATTCATTATTATTATTATTATTATTATTATTATTATTATTATTAATGTTAATATTAATATTATTATTATTATTATTATTATTATTATTAATTTTTTCTTTTCCTTCAATTCTATTTTTTTTTCTTTTTTTTTTTTTTTTTAATTTAGCTACAAGTAAATGAGTGTGTCAAGTTTTCTCCGAATATTCAAGGATTAAGACACGTACGTCCAATAATCGCCACAATAATCAGCCAGGGACGTGGTTTATTCACGAATTAATCGAAACCTCAAGAATAATTCGTTCGTCGTAAAATATCGTCAGATTACGATATAACGAGAGAAATAGAATAGGACTTGAGTCGTTGCATGAGATCGAGTACTTTAGTAAAGAATCAAAAAATAAAAAAAAAAAAAAGGAAAGGAACTTTTTACGTTTAAAAACTTATACAAGGCTATAATAATGATTTGATGATCAGAAAGTAAGTTTTTTTTTTTGTTGTTGTTGTTGTTGTTTACTTATTATTTTGTTTTGTTCATTTTCGTTTTGTTTATACAGCACCCACATACATCTATATTTCTACGACCACCTAATACCTTTAATGCCTTCACTTCTCTATATCACATTGAATTACCTTTACTTAAATAATTGGCAACTCTTTATATTATATCGTCGGCAGCTAGAAAAATATAGCATTTTGCTTGCCTATCTAAGAAACTGAGAAGAAGAAAACTGTATAACGGAAATAACTTTCTAAACGCGACTTTATAGTTTTTCAAAGGAATCGAGGGGGCGAATAGGTGGGGCGGGGGGGGGGGGGGGGGGGGGGTCAGTTCTGAGAGAAGAAGAAAAAAAAAAAAAAGAGAGATTGAGAAATGTTTTGAAGGGTGAAAAGGCGTATAATAAGTATATAACTAAGTTATTAGATTCGACAAACGCTTTCAGTCAAAGCTAAGAAATAATTTATCATTCAGTTTTAGTGTGAAACTAACGACACAACTAATTTTACAATCTATTTACTATTTACTACAATATATGTACTCGTATTTCAAATGATCACCGTCACCTGGGTACCACTTGAAAATAAAAAGGCCTGAGCAGTTTTGCTTCGCATCGTTATAGAGTACGATGAGACAAGGACAACGACCAATTTGATATATCGATCGAGGGTTGGGGCAAGGGTGAGAATTAGGATAAGGACAAGGACGAGGTCAAAGGTGAGGCGAAATTTGACTACGTCACAAGGGAGGGGGAATCGAGAATTCCTTCCTTACGTAGAACAGAATATAAGGCTTGCATTTTGCAACAGCCTCAGCGCTTGTTGGTCTTACAGAGCTATCGTTGAAATGAAACCACTGCCCGTCGTGGACGGCAAATGCTGTATAATGTCCAGTTCCGGCACTGTGAAAGAAATTCACAAGTTCAAGTTTATCAGCAGAAGGGAATAGCTGGAATTAAAGGTGGAGTTTTCAGACACAAATGATCGTAGAATTTTGAAATCTCCACTAAACCCTTACCCAGAACCATGGTGGACTATGACGGCAGCCAAGTCGTAGAGATGACTACCCTGAGCACTGACTCTTGTCCCAGAAACACCGCGAACGGTAAACTCAGACATGTCTAAAGATTCCATGGGAAATTCCACTTGGGTATCAAGCTTGGAACGTTGGGAGTTACACCATCTGAATCTTTTTATGTGAAGGCACAGCACCTAAGAATTATAAATAAAATAACAATAGACAGATATATTGTTGGCGTGAGTTAGCTCGAGTTAAATTTTCCAAAAAGATACAATAATCATATATTGAAAGAAAATTTTGATCAATTTCGTGAGAATGACTTCAATTCTCTAAATCCAATTCTGATTTTTATTTCCTACTCAAAAGCTCAAACTTCTGAGACTTCGGTATATGCATTAAACGTGAAAGAAAACTGCTAACAATTTGTTTGGATACTAACGTTGGGCAGCCTGTGGACCCAGAACCTTTTAGTAGATCGTTGTTTCCCCCTGCAGTTGTCACAGAAATATAATTCACTGTCAGCCAGTTCTTCGACTTTGAAGAATCTGGCCAAACTGTATGTGAGAGAGCAGGTTTCCTCTTGATCCTTCGTTCGCCTGTGAAATCTGTCCGGTATATCCAGGGATAGGTCTTGGAATGATTCATGAGTCTTTGAGTCCGTGCGACAGTTCATACAGTGTACCTAGATCCGAGACAAAGACTTAGATAGATCAAAGAGATCTGCGAATACGGGGGTAACAAAGTTTTAATAGAAAATCATTGAAATATACATTTATTTCAATGATTTTTCATTTTTAATCGCGTCGCTTCGTGACGTTCAAATCCTTAGATATACGTAATAGATTCCTAAGTATTCAAGTCAATGCCTACCACACTCAGTAGTGTTCCGCCAAATACTGCAGTGACTATACTTTGTTTCCCTCTAAGTCCTAAAGGCTCATGCCCCAGCCGAGGGAGGAGCTGCAACAACTCTGTATGGAGTCTGTCCAGCATGTAGGTAAGAAATTCATGCGCATCCTGCTGCTGGTATCCCCTAAAACGTGGTACCACTTTCCAAATGACGAGGAAAAGACATTCCGGTGATATTGCTTGGCCGTTAGACCCACCAAGGCTCAAGCTCAAGAGAACTTTCCTCAATTCTTCAGCCAGTAAAGCGTCGCTAAGCTCCCTGGCTCTTCCGGGAGCAACGATCCGCCCCCTGTGTGTCTGATTTTCATTAAATACTACTCCCTCGAGGCTGGGCATTTGTGTTAAATATTCGCAAAAGTGGCTAATATTGTTAAAGGACTGTAAGACGACGTTCATGAAGCATGTATTTCCCAGATTCCTAAGCCCCACAACTTTTTTTTCTTTGGTTGCTTTGGAGCCTTTTCTTTTAGCTACAGGTCTGTTTTCAGAACTAGAACCGTCGAGGGAATGTGACCTCTTTCTTGTTCTAGGTCTTAAATTTCTAACGACAACCTCAGCCTTCCATAACGCGTCTGAATCCGTTCCATTTTCTTCCGGCGATTCGTTCCAGTTATCTTCATTTTCCTTGTGACCACTCTTCTGGAAAGTATTTCTACGAATTTTCTCTATCTGTCCGTTGAGGGTGTCGTTAACTACATACTCGTCACAAGAGTAACTGAAAGAAAAATCTTGCTTATTATAAAACACTTTTCCAAAAATACAACAAACTATGATCTCTTTTATTACGGGCATTATTTTCAGCTTGTTCCAATCGGTTAATAATACAATCCAATAAAGCCATTCCGCATCGAAGTTTTGAGAAAAGAAACTTGACAGAAATAAAATTTTCGTAAAATCTATAAAACAATATTATGCTTACCAGAATACTGCTAGATTCTCACAGTCGATGCACACACAGTGCTGAGTATTTTGTTCATGGTGTTGGATGGCATGGCCTGCTACATATCTTCCACAATGTACGGTTCCACAGTGGAGGCAGAGCCAAGCGCTTTTTTCGGTCCCACATACTGATGGTTGATAAAAAAAAGAGAAGAAATGAGTAATTCATTATTATATGGAATAAATACTACAGATGGATAAGTGCCAAGCTAGAGATATCGTCTATCGATCCAGCTAACTAATGCTGCTTTTTTTATGTCTATTGAATTGAAACTAATTCAAGAACTATTATCTGATTATTTAAATAATTCATGTATGTCTATAGTTTGAGAAAGTCGTTATTTAATGATAATTTATACGTCCATGAACCATTTGCAGTTGGATGTATACATATAGTACATATACCTATATATACGTATATATATATATATATTTGCTATATTCCGGGAAATATTCGGTAGATATTAAAACAACATGATTATACATAATAACAAGTGATGTTTCCCGGTAAATAAATTATGTATAAAAATAAATAATGCTTTTTCGCATTAGATAATTAATTATCATCTCATTATACAAATATATCACGTTCTCTAGAACCGTCAAGCTTTCTTAAAATCAATAACTTTCCGTCATGATGTTTAGTAGTCAAATTTTTTTCATATTCTATATTATTTAAATATAATAAATGAAGTGAGGGGGAGGAGCAGGCGAAGGGGGTCGAGTTGAATAAAAATTTCAAGCTCGTATTCGCTTATCGTGATAAATGTATACGAGTATTTTTTTATTTTCATTTTTCTTTCATATCGTATTACACAGGTATTGTTACTAGATTTGCAGTGACATCAGTGGACTTTAACTCTCCCGCATACCTAAATCTGATTGAAGATAAGAATATGGAGTTTGAAATATAGATTTTTGATACTATAGTTGAAAAAAGTAAAATGCATCGTGGAAAAACAGTGGCATATAAAATCCGCTCATTTTTTATCCCGTAAATATTACGTATTGCGTAAATGTATGAGAGATGTTAAGAAGGAAAAGAATTTGAGCGAATACGGAAGAAGATGCGTAGCGGCTAGTATAAGGAAGGGAAATGGTCGCGTGAAAAAGAATTTGCAAATGTGTTTTACTACTACGCGACGCGCTTACGTGGACAATAACGGCGGGAAATTTTGAAAATAAACTAAATAGCCGACAACAAGTAAGGAAAATCCGAACCATAATTATCTGTATAAAAATCAAAAACGAGATGAGGAAGTATCAGGGGTTCGTAGGACATATGCAGATAAATAAAAGAACTGTTAAGTAAAGATGAAAATTGGGGAACGCCTTTTATTATGCCTAGCGGTTGTTACATCACTAAACGAGCTCATTGAACTCTCAGCCCTTTTTAGGATGTTCGAATTTGTTTTAATACAAGCGAAACAATTGTTATATAATAAAAAGAAGAGTTTAAAATGAATCCGAGTACTAGTAAGCATAATATCGCGTTATGTCATCGCGATTTATTAAATAAAAATATTTACAAAACAGGTAGTTTCCTCCTGCCAGGTCCAATGACAGATCTCATACCAGCTGATTAGTAACGCCGTGTATTGATTTTGCAATAATGGACAGAGTTCCGATTTACCAAACGCCGGAGCTGCGGGGCGAGTGAAATATTTATACTGACAAAAACCTCGCGTTTATTCTTCACATATTTAAAGACAATAATATAAGACGAGGCGTTATAAAGGGCGGATAAAATGCCAACGAAGGACAATAGTTTTGGCGTAAGCAGTGAGTGAGTGAATCCTACCTGCGCAGAGGAATGGCAGATCCTTTGTACAGTTTGCCTCGATGTTGGCGTCAAATCTAACGCTTTGCGCCAGGTGCGGACACTCCATTATCACCTTGTACCGTTCGTTACCTTTCCTCGGGCCTTTTCCTCTTGTTATAATAACTTAGTGCGTTCAAAGTTACACTGATATCTCGTAACTTTCGTCACATAGCTATGTCTGTCGCCCGCGACCGAAATATGCGAGCTCAACGCGCAGCGGCGACGGACTGACTGGATTGGTCCACTGCCTGGCAATATTCCGCAGGCGTGCGTCTGCTTCTGATCTAGGTTAGGGTTAGGTTATGGGACTTATGGCGTCCAATAGACCGATCGAACAGAATTACAACTCTTGAGAATCGGCAAAGGCCTACGTTCTGTTTCGTAACGCGATGTGACGGAAAGTAAATCCTTTCCCCAATCAATGGATTCTTAGAAATTCCAATTTTCCTAACGAGCACACTAACTACGAACACTAGCAGTCGAAAACTGTACAGGGAAGTGACTGGATTCTGACAACACGCCTCCGGCCTCGACTACACCAGTACTCGAGCTAATGCTCTGTGGAAAGGGCTACTAGTAAATTTGAAGAATAGCATTGGTCCTCGATTACGGATTTTTTGTTTTGAATAAGTTACGTTTTGGCTCGATTCATACGTCACGTTACAACGTAGAGGCACTATTCGCCGAAAGATTTTTTTACTTTTCTTCTTTCGTGTTATTCAATTTTTCCATCCGTACTTTTCTCGAATAGATTAGGGAAATCAAGCGGCTGTATATTGATCGCGAATAGTCTCATACATCTTCGTTCCCTTTTCTTTTTTTCTTCTCTTTTTTAATTGAAGAATCTGAAGATTTCTACATCTGTACCAATTAGATAGTCATTTTTATCGATTAACTACATTTCGGCAAACAGAAATATTATACCGGTGAAAATGTTATATATATCCTATTGTTCTAGATTTGCCGGAAAGATTAACAGATAGAAGATCGTATGTGTTTCTGTTTCGTGATAAGGATCGGAGAATCTATAAGAGTTCCGAGAAACAGTCGTCAATCGAGCCCCGAATAGATTGAAATATAGTATCCCCGGTCTTCAATTTTTTCCCGGCGTTGTACGCATAAATGAATTTCAGACGCCTTTTTTAAACGAGAATAATCGAATCAAAAATAACTTACCGTTTACTCAGCCAGAAACAAATCGTACCTGGTGTGTTTCTGGATCGCTGATTTCTCAATATTGCGTAATAACAGTGGAATTCCAAATTACAACAATAATAAATCGAGAAAAATTTTCCATTCAATTTTCCAGGACGAAAAACTAAACTTATGGAATAATTTTTGTCTATCTTAAAATTTTGCAAATATTTCCTGACTCCATACCACATTGAATATAATTATTAATTATAGCGTAATAATGCCTCAGCATACACAAATAAATACATTGTTAAATTCTAAATCTAGACCTACGGAATCGGCAACTAAAAATTCACATCAGGGCTCGGATAGCTTAAAAAATAACGAAAATTACATCTAGCACCGAACTCCGACCGTGTATCAGATATTTAGATTATTAATAAAGCCACAAACATTCAAATAACGCATGGATTAGTTAATACACAATGAAAGAAAAGAGGGTCAGTCTATGCGAAAATTTCTGCCTCTTCAATGAAAAATCCTGTAATTAATCAGGTGTGAAAATAATAAGCTAGGTTTTGAGAAAAGAAAAAGAAAAAGAAATGAAAAAATGTCAGTTTACATCTTTATTGATAGATTTAAAAGGCAAAAGACTGACAAAAAAAATACGGAGTGTTTTGTATTTATGTACGTCTGCCGAACTGGTGGGTAACAGGCTGCGTAAGTTGCAGACCGGAAATGTTGCTGAAGTCGAGCATCTTGAGCATCTCCTTGGTCTCTGGGTCCACCTCAATGATGTCGTGTTCCAGGGCAGATACTTCGGGTACGTAGTTGTCCCTACGCTCCCTCTCCTCTTCTTGCAGCTTTATAGAAATACCACGCACTTGGCTGTGGCGCAGCCTCTTCATCAAATGCGTTACAAACCTGAAAACAAACACGTGTTTTAGGCTGTAGTAATTGATAGAAATTTACGACAAAATTTGAAGTAAAAAAATCAAGAATACATTTTTTTTGCTTTCAATTAAAATAATAAAAAAAAATTAAATTAAAAAATTGGATTTTTTTACTGATTTTTGATAAAGAAAAATGATTTAGTGACTGGTAATGTGTTTAGAAAATGAACTGGAATAGTTTTTCATACCCAGCGATCTTGTTCCTCAATGGTTTGCTGGGAATGATAGCAATTTCTTCACATATCCTTTTGTTGGTGTGAAAATCGAGAGTTAGACGAGTGTAATATTTTTCAATAATGACCCTCGCGGCCTTCTTGACGGTCTTGGTCCTGACACGACCCTGGAATTAACGAGACGAGTTTTTATTAGATGAAAGAATATCAACAAACACCATCACCCTTAGCGACATAACCTGAAAAAGGTTAAAATTACAGGCGACACTTGTATCTCGCTAATATAGAACGCCTGAAATATTATATCGATAAGTTAGAATGAAATTTTCACGAAATTCTTCTATCACTAGTTTACTAATTCCGTAAAAGATTTCCTCGGAATATTTCGATTATTTTATTAAAATGTCAAAAATTATTACGCACCATGGTTGCTGGTGTACCGGAAAAGGCGCTAGTCAAACCTGAAGAGAAACACTACCAGTTTCCGGCCCTCCCGAGGACTTTTGGAACTAGCGAAAGCTACGTATCAATACGACGCGAGTTTCAAATGGTAAAAACTAACGCGAAACTTGCCGACCGGTTTCAAACGCTCTACTACACTTGAAGATGGCACTGCGACTGTATCAACAGATGTAATGGCGGGCTGGCTGCGCTGCCAACCCCTGCGCCGTGACATGGTTTATCATAATTATACTCTTTGATCTAGACGATCGGAGAGATATTGTTAAGCTAGAAAGAAGCGCGCGTCGATTACAATCTAAGCCCGATTAATAGTCAAGTTAAATTGAATAATCAGCTAAGTGATGCGAAACAACGGGAAGTTGCATTTCTCGAGTGTTTGGTGTGGTGGTATCAGGTTTGGTGGGGATGAACAGACCTCGGATAAAGTGAGACAGATGAAAAGCGAGATAGAGATAGATGTGAAACGAGAGAGCGAGAAAGCGTTTGTTTATCGCCCCTCGGCCCATGGTGCTTGGCGAGTAGTCAGTCAGTGCCGTGTTACACTTGGCTCGTAGTGGTCGGGTAGATCGGTGGCTGGGTTAAATTAGCTATTTTTTTTTTGACAATAACCTTTATCCGCGGGTGAATTGGTGTGCGGGCGCCGACGTACTGCTTTACACATGTTCGCGGAAGTTTGAATCTCGGCCGAACTTTAGTGCGGTCAAAAGAAAAGAGAAGAAAAGAAATTAAAATTAAAATTAAAAATAATGATACCATGGCACGGATAACTGCCAAAAGATAACCGGGCCGCTATCGGGATATCCTGGTCCTTTTTTCTTCACCATCAATTACAATATAAATGTATACTTAATCTTCCAACAAATCGACCGAACGCAACCTCAAAGAATTACTTCGAATAACGTTGACAGGGAATCCCGACTCCGCACGGTACTACTTCTTTCGTCACACAAATTATTCGCTTTTCTATTTCATTCTGCTTACCTTTTTTTTTATTTTTATTAACGAGATATTTAACCTCCTTTTATTTCACCAACTGTCGTTCGCTGCGGCTGTCACGAACATCTTAGGATCTTTCAAAACGTCGTAACCACGCGCTGTCATTCATTTACAGTTTCTATCATTCGCTATCACATTTTATTACGAATAATACTCCGATTACTATCACGATCTTGTCGTTAGTGATATATCATATTCGATACTTTTGAGAATGAGGTTTATTCAAACTTACGGATAACTGATAATAAAGTAACGATGGACCAATATGTAGCATTGAAACTTTCACTGATCCATCGTAGTCCGAAAGTCCCGTTATTATGAGATCCTGACAGTCAAAGGTAGCAGGAATCGGATTATTCGCGCAAATTCAACTTTCCTCGAAGAAGTTTATGACCACTGTTTAACAATTTGTGATATTATTAAATATTTTCTTTTTCTTGTTTCATAACGACTCGTAAATTTTATTTAATTTAATCACGCAGTTTGTGTTACCAAAGGATCCTATATTCACATGAATAATTATAATCCCCGAAATCCGATGAGCACTAATTGATCTTTTGCTTTTTCTAACATTAGAATTTTCTCTTTTTTATTTTCTAGACAAAACGTAACTAAATCGCGTAGTACCGACATTCGAGAGAAAGAAGAAAGAAGATAGTGCGAAAAAATTTCTCAGTGTTCCCAGCAGTGTGTCGTGTCACCCGAGATAAAGTTTCGGGGAATTTTGCAAAGTAAATAAGTAAAAAAGAGTCCAAGGAATAAATTGAAGTCTGAAAATTGTCAGTGATCCTCATCGGAGGTTTCCGGTATAGAAAATCAGTGATTTTAGTGAAAAGAAATTAAAAATAATGACGCCGCAGTTCTATTCCACGATGAATCCCACCGCTGTTTTTTTAATATCCTTCGCGATCCTGCTCGCTGTATCTGCAAATCCTGGGCCCAAACCACGGACTGATAATCGACCACCCACTATCTACATGAACCAATTCGCTCTGCACGTGCCGGAGGGCGCGGAGGCTGCAGCAACTATCGCTGAGAAACACGGATTCGACAATCACGGACAGGTAAGAGAGTTTCAAATCTGTTGTGATCGGACGAGGCGCGCGTGAGAATTCTTCACGTCTCCCGTGTATATACCTGCTGTGTACATATCTTAGATTTTAGAACTTCACAGGGCAGGTGAATCGTCTCGGAGTTAAATAACGGCTAGTTTCTTGGCTGATTTAATCAACCAATAATAACCACGGTTTCAAAGTCTCGATATTTTCAAGAAAAACTCGGAGCTATATAGTCGAACGATTTTCACGTCTTGTTGACTCGATTAGATCGCGTAGAATAAGACTATGTCGCGATAAATCCCGTCTCTTTGTTTCACGACGCGTCGTTTCACGCTTGTTATTAATTATTGATAAAAGCTTGTGGATTAGTGTGTCTGGGAGAGCAATTTCTCGTTTCTTCGTCATTCCTATCGTAAAGAATTAAAACCCGTAAAACATTTCGATAATAAAACGTCGATGGCAAAACCCGGCGTCTATGGTTTTAGAAATCCTATCAGAGTCACGTAATGTCGTTTAATAAATCGAGGCTCTTGTTATTGCTCTGGAATTTCCGCCGAGCTGCAGCTTTAACGACAAGTCGATATATATCCGTTGGTCACACGGAGGCGAAGTCGTATCGTCTGGCGTTGCAGCTTTCTTGCGAGTCAATTACACGTGTCTGTTACACAGCTACCTATATTCTATACGTCAACGGTGTCAACGGCCTTCTCAATATTATATTATACCCACTGTGTATTGTTCCATACATTATGCCTCCGACGTCGTTTTGTCTCTGGGACAGGGAAATACCCTGCTAATTCAACTCGAGTAGGTATCTGGATATACATTATCAATATTCTTTGTTTAAATTGTTTTGTCATCCGTCTGTAAGTCATTATGAAATATTGTAATTGATTGAAGCTTGTTTCTTCGGTGTTTGCTCATAATCAATCTGCATTCGTGATAATCCACCGATTTTTATTCACGTTTATTATCAAACATCGCGTTCGATGAATACGAAAACTCTGCGTTATCGTATTTTAGGCATAAGCCGCAACGTTTCACGTATTATTATTCCGTTTAACAACAATAAAGACCGGGTTTAATACGTTTCATCAATATTCTCAAGAACCTAATGTGTTGAGACACGAACTACACACATCAAAAAAAAAAAAGAAAAATGAACTGGCTAAAGTACGACTCGGAAATTAATGATATGGAAACATGAATGTTTCAAAAACTAGAGTCGATTTTTCAGCCCAATATTATTTATAACATTACCCCGAGCCTTTCTCTATGTCTATATTTCTTTCTGTGGAAATAAGTACCGTTAGTAAAGTCTATCGATGTAGAAAATAGCTTGGTAGTAAAGTAGGTATCTAACATACGTGGGATTTACTTAATTCTATTTTTCTCTCGTTGATTGCTCCGTTGCCTTTCCTACTCCTCTAAACCCATTGCATTGCGTATTATGCGGTGGCCTCGTCCGCGAGGTATTGCTCGGTGACGATGTCACCTGTGTGTTGACCCATTCATATAATCGACCGCTGATGCTAAAGCATATTATAATTGTATATTATATACCTATAGGTACTTGCGTACCTACTTACTAGGATATAGGTTTGTTGTATACCAGGCAAACTGTGCCAAGGCGTGCATACATTATTCTTTCTTATAAATTGATAACAAAGATACTTACTTAGTTATATGTATAACTACTGCAGCTCTCGTGTCACACGATTAAATCCCCGCGATTTTTCTCTCGTTTTCTTCTTTAATATCGACGATTTTCGAATCAATGTGAAGTTCCGAATTCCGATATTACCGACTCACAGTTTTCGGAAAGAATAGTTCCCCGAAAGTCTATACATATAGCTGATTTAAAAATCTTTGAAACGGAGAACACCGAGGGTTCAGAATACCGAAAGCCAAAGACCCGAGAGGCCAAGCCTCAGAAACTTGAAATTCACATATATTTAACATGCATTATAAATGTTTAATATTGTATTGTATTGACCGTACTTTTTGACAAAAAAGTTTCAAAATCCTATCAATTATTCGTGACATCGAAGTTAGCGATTGACGCAGACTATAATATTATGTGATTCTGTAGGAAGATCTCGATTAGAATGAGATATTTTTTGTCTTTACATCCGGAAAAATAGACCAAAATTTTTGGATTCTTTTCCTTTCGGGGGTCTGGACTTTCGGAGTCTTGAACTGTCTACATTCCAACCTTTCAGAATTTAAATCTCCTAAACTTGAACGTTTCTGAAAATTTTAAATCGTCTCAAATGAATTCGGAATTTTTATTTCAAATTCGGAACTTCAACCCGCGGCCCCATTCCGCTACCATACTTCGTCTATTAATGCGGTTAGCAAAGCTAGATAACTGCTGGAATGGTAGGTATATGAAATGAAATGAGTATTATTCTTAGCACGTGGCTTCAGGTACACCTAGTTGTAATTTGTAGTTACATAATCACGGTTCTGACCTTGTCGACAATATGCGTTTACTCATACTCGACTGGATATTCCAGACTTGGATTTTTCCTATGAGTTTGAAATTTCACAAGAGAAACGCGCAGAGGTAGACACATACTCCAAGTTTTACGGATCATTCGATGAAATTATTTTTACCTAGTTTCGTTGATTTTATTTAAGTACAAGAGTAATTAAATTTGCCATATATAAATATTGTTCTAGAGACATGACTGTGATGGCAATAAATTTGTCTTCTCCTTGATCGCATGATCTTCAAGTTAGTCATTCAAATTTCAATATTGAAAAAATTTCTAATTTCTTTCATCATCAATCGATGATATTCTTCGGAATTCATACTGCGATTAACGTGTATGTCAGTGACGACAGATATAATAAGTGAAACAATTACTTATTTCGTAACACTGACAACATATCAGACGAATTTTGAAATAGTAAGTTTGAACAATGTGAAAAGAAACTCTTCAGCGGTTTTCGAGTAGGAAAATCGGTCTTCCTTGGTTGACTGCTCTCCGATTCTGAAATTTGGTATAAGTGAGTAAAGGCTTCCTATACCAAGCCTACTTCTCTAATTGAGTATAACTGTGCTTCAATCTTCTGTTCTAATTATCAACTAATTTTCCATTCCTATCGTTTTCACGAGATTCGCAACTCCCCTAATTTCTCAAAAAGAGGCTATTCTCTTTATTTACATATCTGGTTCTCTCGCATTTTCCTTATATACAATACATACGAAATCAAAAAGGTACCAACGCGTTACACGTTACAATATTGACAGGAAAAAGAATGAGTGAGTTTGATATATAGAACGAATGGGAAATTGATATCGTCGTTAAAAAGAAACGTTGTCTGCAGCTAACTGACTCTCCTTACTCCTAGGTTTCAATCTACAATGGTATTTGTCTTTTATACTAGCCTAGAGCAGCACAGGAAGAGAGCTTGCATAACGTCTATACAGTCTCGTTAGTTCGTTAGACGTGACGTTTATAACGACGGCAAGGACACTCGGAGATTGTCTTCTTCTCGTTGGGATTTCCCACCGTGGTTTGCGACGTTAACATAGATATTACAATTCCTTGTCGTAAAATAATATACGTGGGAAATTTAGTTTCGAATGAAAATTTCGTCGTCTGATAAGATTTGAAGAGTAGGTATAAGGCTTCGGTGGGATAATATAATCAGCGCTTTGAAACTAAGATGAATTAAATATATAATTATGTATTCTATTCTTGTAATAAAGTTTCGGAAAAAATTCTTAATTCTTGACAAAAAAAAAAACGAAACAGAAAAGAAATGCAAAGAAAGAACAAGAGTCTTTACTAATTATGCATAGCCTCTGTCTTTGAAGAAAAGAATTCATTCGTTGTTTCAAGATCTACCCACGCACTGATTTTTATCGTTATAGCGTTATACTTGAGAGGAAGATGTGTACGTAGTGTAATTAAATTTCACAGATCTAGGTATATTATAGAAGATGAAAATTTTCGGCTTTCATGATCTAACCTAGAAACTTATATTCTTCTATATAGCTAGTGTTACATGAACGCCCGAAGCAGAATTATACAAGCGATCCGCTTTCACTTGACACTTCAGCTACTTCTGCTGTTGCTGTTGCTGGTGCTTCGGCTGTTCGCCAACCTGCAACCACCACCATTTCTGCACACTGTATTAAACTGCTATACCTACCATAAAACCAGGTCAATGTGTCTCCGCAACGTTCTAAATTCGGAAAGGCGAATAGATCTTTAGTTTTATTTATTCGCATATTAACTTTGAAAGATCCCCCGCCGTATATATTGTGGAACTCGAGAAAGGAGACGATATGCAACTTTAGGGTTCGAGTAAAAAATTAGCTAGATACTTCAAAAGTCTGAAGTATTTTTTTTCCGCTTTGAAACAAACAATACATAAGCTATTGTCAAATTTTCTCTACGTTTTCGTTTTCGTTCTCGTTTTCGTTTCTTTCTTTTTTTTTTCTTTCTTCATACGAATCGAAAATCAATTTAGTTTGCGTTGGTGCAAATCTTTATTCAACTAACCTACTTTACGATTTAGAGTAGAATTATATACAGCTTTCTTTCAACCTCAGTTTCTTTTTATTTCTGTTTTTTCTCTTCTTACATCTTCTTTAGACAGATCCGTTCTTGACCTATAACTGAAAATTTTCTCAAAAATAAATTTCACATTTTTCTGAGACTCGGTCCAAGAATTCAAGCCGAAAAAATCAGAGGCAATAATGTATAGGGGAAGCGCGGGCTAATCGTAGTACCCCAAAAATTTGGTAAAAACATGTTTTTTTTTTACTAAATCGTTCTAAACCGTCGTTTCTTACTCTTATTATCATTTTAGCACAATTTGGGGTCTCCAAACATTTTTTTTTTAATTCAGTTTTCAACATTTTTTTCCGTTTTTTTTTTGCAAACTTATTTTTTAAATTGACATCTATTCAAAAAAAAAATATCGTAATTTTTTTTATTTCATTTTCGTCTTACATCTTTAGACTAACCACCTTTACGACGAATGACTTTTTTTCACTTGGATTATACATAAACAATTTCATTTTAGGCGATAATTTTTTTGAAGTTTAGAAAAAAAAAAATTTATTTTCATGGCAACTAAAAATGTGTTTTGTCTATTTCAAATGGAAGTGGAAAAAAAAAAATGAAATTTAGCGTATTCGAGTTCACGAAAGTCCGTTTTTCCCTTAGCGTCCCCGTTTTGCCAGCCCTTCCCCTACGTAGTAATAATGATCGCGGGTTATGAAATATATACAGAGCGTTGCAGAAGATTCCGTATTTCTGTTATTCAAACTTAGATCAAATCTGCTTCTCAGAAATTTTTTATCATATCTTTAATAACATATAGCTTCGGGTTTGTACACAAACTGAGCGTATTCAACGATATCTTCATCCTCTTCGCAGACATACAGATAATATTATGTACACATTATCTTTTTTCAATAATTTATTATCGCCTATAGCTTATCAATAATCCGGGATCCCCATAGTTCCAAGCAAACTACATCTGCTCTGAGAATCACGTAAATATTTGTTCGCAGTACTAACACGATGTCCTTATACAGGTACCTAGATGTATGTTCAGCTGGAATCACCGTATACCTAGTAGAAGACAAGATTCGTTTACTTAACATCACCACGTATCGTGGTGTTTGTGCTAAAAACAGGGTGCCACTATAAGCCACTTCCGTTTCTCTTACCGGAACACACCTTCCTCATGCGTAACTTGATCCCAGGACGCAGGCTCTAGAAATTTATCAAACAAGGATATAGACACGTATTCGTATACCTGTATATATTTGTCAGATGTAACAAACTTTGGGTACAATAACAATTTGCCATAGAGTACATAAAAGCTACAGTCTTTATCACCGCAATTCGCGAAACAAAAATATATAACCATTCGCGGAAATCGGCTAAATCAGGTTTCCCACATTTCCGCTCTTTACTTTCTATACTCGGACCGTAATGAAAAACTTGGTCTGTTATCCCTAATCCGAGTTCCGGAATGCGAAAATAAAAAACAAACTTCCGGAATATCGCAAGCTCTGAAGACTATCATTCATATATAGGAAAGACTGGGACAGCTGAGAATTGAGAAAAGAATTGTTTTTTTTTTTTTAATTGAAACGTAATCACGCAATATTCATCAATTAAAGAATGAAAGCCGATCGCTTGTTGCACTCAGTGTGCAATTCGTTGAAGATGCAGAGGTCGCCGACCTCGCCTATAACAGCGTCCGGCAATTGATTCGCAAACTGTGTGTCAGGGGTCTTCGTTTTTTTAGCATATGATGACCAGCTGCTATGTATAATTAATTTAATAATTGTCTCTAAAATTGTTGTTCAGAAATGAAATCGAGAAAATTAGTATGAGGTAAACTAAATGGATGAGAATGAAAGGTGAGCTTGCTTATCCTGCTCGATAAAACTGGTTTCGTAACTTGCTAAACTCTGAGTTTGTTATTTAGGACAAAATATCTCGTTTCGCCTTTAAGCAAGGTAGTATCGCTGACAGTGCAGAGCGTATGGTACCCGTGTGTGCTCTGTCTGTCTTGCAACAGTGAATACTGTCTGCAACTGCAACGGTGCCATTGCACTGCTGTGCTAACTTCTTACAGCTGGCTGTGACTTTTAGGAATGGAATTTATCCGTATTTATTCAATTCCCAATATCCGTCATGCTCCGTCTTATTTTTCTTCCGTTTTTCACCTAGTTCTTATTTCTGAAAGTCTTATAGTAGGTTTACTTACGTTTTTTTTTTTGTTTTTCATTGCAAAATCGATTTTGAAATAAATTGTGAAATCCGTGGATGCAATACTGAGAAGTTTTTTAGATATGACAAAAATTTGAAAAGCCATTAAATCTGAGAGTCGAAAAAAAATTGTAATCGTTATCTGTTTCCATTTGTAGGACAGAAGTTATGTAATTTCGTATATATATTTCAAGACGAAGTTTATTTTAATGCGATAGAATTTCTGCGAGATCAGATAGTCCGATTTATTACCCCAGTTTGTAACTCGTTGAATACGAGTTGGCCCCTTCCTTCTCCGTATTCTCCACTGTCATCGCCGTAGTCAGTCGAGAAGTTATCAAGTTGCCAAAAGGCACCTTTTACCCATCTTGAAATTAAATTCTAAGGTTTACTTTGAAAGTCCAAAAATAGGACTCGATAATGCCTGTCACAGTCTCATTATTCAAGAACCGAAAACTTCGATAGAAATTATCGGAATGCGGAGTACTTTTAGTACTTTTTTAATCATTTCGTCCTGAAAATTTTCAGCGATTAAATAAAACTTCGCGTATAGTATGTACCTCGTAATCATAGCTGCGAAGTATCGATATTCTGTTAAACAGGAGGTGGAGAAATAATCCGAGGAGAGATTTTCTTATGGCGAGATGAAATTTTTAGTTTCGAACAAATTGGAATAGAACAACGATTCCTGATTAGACTCTCTGAAGTTTGGTTGATCAGGATTCCTATTAACGTCGAGCAAATCCTTTTGGTGTAAAATCGTTGATTATTTCTCTGCATCAATAAGGGTAAACTTCGAAGCTACGTAATTGCTCCTTTGCTCTCATTGATCATGACTTTCTTCTTGGTTATACGGTACAAATTATACCACTACACGTTACGACTATACAGTTGAGGAATTACCTATTTATTCAATTTTTAGTATTCACGGTTCATGTCCTTCGACTCCCTCGCTTCTTCTCTACTTTGTCATTAGCGGTTTAATACGGCCTACTAATCGCGAGTAAATTTTAGCCAAAAAGCGAATGCTGCGTTCTTGTGAAACGCGGTGTTGATGCCGGCTCTCTTTTTTTTGCCAATTACGTTGTCAGCCTTGAAGATAGCGGAACGACAGGGTGATTGAAATTGAAAACTGTCAAATGACTAGTTACACAATTTGGCGAAATTAAATTAGCATGAAATTAAATGCCAGAAGTTAGTTAATAACTATATTATTTCTTTCAGCTATCCTTCGGTCTCTGACAGAATACACTCGATTTTTCTCTCGCGGTATCTTCGTGTCTCTCGCTAGTATCGAAGATTTATTAGAAATGAGACGCAAAAATTGGCGTCTCGTCAAATTTTTACAGCCGAAATCATATTCAGTCCATAAAATGTTTCACTCTTGAGTCAATTTATCCTCAAAAACCTTTTTTTATTCCTGCGGGATCGGAATAGGTCGAAAACGATAATTAAGAAAGAATGCAACAAATCGTTGATACAACAGGCTTACGGGTGATTTCGAGTGTACAATTTAATGGCATTATTAAAAATTGATCCGCCTTCTAATTTCGTCGACCCCGATCTATCCGAAAGATTACGCTGCCAGGGTCCAAGGGTGCAGCAGGGTACCATTTAAACAATCTCGCAACGAGAGTAAATCGCCTTCTGCATTTAGCTCCTACTATACCTACCATTCTCTATTCTACTCCAGACTCCTAACTCCATGAACACTGCACCCTGAATGGATTATCGTTCGTAATACGTGAACTCGACCAACCCAAAAGCTACTGTTCCTGATATCACCAGCGAATTTCATTTCCTGTGTAAATTTGGGATAAATTAAAGAACGAGTCTGAACTAAAGATATATCTTGAACTTGATTAGCTTTGTCGGACAACATTTATCATTATCCGTTTGAGTCTTAGAAATGTCACGTCAATTGCTCAGTCTGTATATTACGTAATTGATGATGTCTATTTGTACATAAATGCTGTGATCTCGTGTACAAAGAATCTGGGGAAAGAGTGAAATTGTGAAATTGTTTTTTCGTCATAATTGTAAAGGCGTAAAGTTTTCCTCGCTGTTAAACGTGGCGATTCTGGAACACCGCGTTACTTTCAAGTCCTGAACCGAGAGACCTTTGTTAATGCATTCGTTCTTTCTCTCCTGTATAAGTATACAGAGAGACTACGAGGCGAGCAACACTCGGCATGTAATATACCTTTACCTTCATTTAACTGCACCCATAATTCAATTTTTTTTTTTCTTTTTTTTTCCCCCTTTTAATTTATTGCGGATTGAAAGTGTTCGACAATGATTCATGGCATGCAATGAAACGCTGGTACTCAGATACTTACTTCCGGCTTGATAATAACTGACTTTCCGAAGATTAAATCTGTTTTTTTTTTCCGGTCAAAAAAAGGGATTTTTTTCAAACTTCTTGGAAACTATTCAAACTACGGCATTGGGAATTTATGTTCGTTTGTATAATTCAGTGATAGTTAATTCTTGGACTGTATTCTAGCCGTTGCTGTTGGTACTGATTAATAATAATCATTACGATAATGGCCACAGTATGAATTAATGAATCTATGTCCTCAATGTCACGACTATCATCAGCAGCAAAGATGAATCGTGATTCTGATGAATTCTAATCGAGAGAATCTTCTGAATTAATTACTCTAAGCGATTAATTTTTTTTTCTTCTCTATGAGCATATACAAAGTTAATGACTTCAATTCAAAATCTTATTCTTTGAAGATTATACTTCACCTTGACCAAGAAATGATAATTATTCATTTATTCATTAGAATTCCTATAATCCAAGTGAAACTATACATTTTTAACACTCGTTATAATCTACGAAATAAAATCGATCTATCAACGTATATTATCTAAATTCAGTATTCATGGTTAACTGAGAGTTTTGAACGAGACATTGGCACCATTTTTTTTCTTCCTTTCTTTTTCTTTGTCTTACAATTGTTTTCTCTTGCATATGTGAACACCGCAAGGTTGCGGTTTCAGTCTTGTCTCATTTTTCCTTTTCTTTTTATATCCGGGCAACGGTATCACCAGGTTTTGCACTTCAATTCAATCTGGATGGGTGTGGCTTTACCGTTTCATTTCTGTCGGGCAAACTTTGGAGTCTAATTCCCTTCGAATCATTCAATTAGCACTAGCTAGTTAATTAACCGAATTCAAAGCACCGCCCTATTTCTTTACCTTTACATTAAAGAACTGAATTAATTTCACCATATATCTACACATATCGCTGTTTCCTTCAATTTTTTTTTACAATCTAATAAATTTTATTCGAACCATTTTTTGTCTTCTATCTTCGCATAAATTCTTATCCTAATATTTAGCTATTGATAATAGCCGTTTCGTCTTTTGATATTTTGATTTTTGTTCTTTCTTTTTTGAATTTATATGTATATCAGAAGTTTCACACCAACTGAACGATTTAAAACGTATACTTACCAAGAAGTAACAACGTTGCGAAATGGTGATTGTTCCGTTGTAGTAATATACTACTAAACGTTATAATAGTATGCTTATGAACAACAACGTCATTGCACCAGTTTGTGAGCGTCCACTTACGAGTTGCTGATATCGAGGTCGACGACAAGACGTACTTTTTACTCCTACAAATATATATTAATTCATGTCTGGATAAGCCGTAAAGTAGTGTGTCATTAATTTTAGAACGTAACGACGTGTATACATGTACATATAATTATTTGCCGGATTATTCGCATACACGTAAATCGCACCACTTTATTACGGTTAGATTATTTTCACTGCCCCAAATGCGACGGCACGTGCTGTTTTTCTTCGTTAGATTTTCACGGTCCTTTTTTTTCCAATTTAATTGGCACACATTTTACGGTGACATTTGAAATCTTTATGTAATCCTATTTCCTTCTCTTTGATGTGACAAAAAAAATTCTAAATACGTTTCTCATGATATCTATCTTTCCGGACCTTTCAGATTTTTCTGGCAAATGAATTTTGTTACACAATCATTTCATTATTTTTTTGTCCTTTTAGTTAATACGAAAACCAGCTCTGAGAGAGTTTTCTTCTCATTACGAAGTAAATCGACTTTAAATAAGAGGAATCGTTCATTAATCGGAATTATTCGTGAAAAATAATTCACTGGTATCTGAAACTTTGATATACCCTACCCTTGACTCTGGGCTATACAGGCAGAGATAAGGTGACATTTTTTCACCCCTTGAAAATAAAACTCGGATAAACCCTAATCTCATTGGAAAAGCCACGAAGAGAGACAATAGATATGTACGGAAACGCGATAGGGAGGAGTGAAGAAATAAAATAAAAATAAGTCACCCTCGGTGATAGCCTAAACCGTGAAGTCTTTTCCCCTAAAGCCGAGAACTCGAAGAACTCGAAATAGTTTTCGTTTCGGGAAAGAATTTGAATTATTTATTACTCGTAGGGTGAATATCGAAGCTCTCATATATAAAGCCACGACCCTAGCTACGGAGACCTGTAACCAGGTGTCTGCGGTTGAAGAAACCTTTTTCGCATTTTGATTCTTTTTGTTTTTTATGAAAGAAAATTTCAGATCATGTATCCAATTTTCACGAATTATATTACGTATATAAAATTGACGGTATTTTAAACCTAGAAGGGAAGGTAAACCAGCTATTCTTTCATTCACATATCGGAGCAGAATGTTGTAGAAAATGTTTCATTATTAATATATGTACATGATATTAATTTATCCTTCGACGAGCATATATAAAACTGATAAGTTCTTCAAGAAGTGGATTGCGGTGGCGAACTGGTTACAAGTAATATTTAATTTACCACATCCTTTGCCAAGCCATACGCTATCTAATGTTTTAATTATAAATTCGCACGACTTGACATAATCTTAGAAGACTACCGATCTTACTATCACATTAGGTCTAGGTGTAGTGATATTATTACATTCGGTACAGTGATGATATCTGTATTCTAGAATGAAAAGTTTTTTTTTTTTATATAGCCAAAACCTGATCGCGTGACAGAAAATTATTCTTACGGACGACGGTTACGTACAGTATACACTTGAAAGAAAATTATTTGTTGACTATGCAGATATACGTACATATACGATTATTCCAAACTTGCGCGATACATATATATATATATATACGCTCTTTACACAATGGGTAATAATCATTTTTACTTAGGCTAGCAATATTTGAGGATATAGTTACTTGTATGCATACGATTACTTGGATTGTTTCAATCAATCTACGATCTAATAAAATCTACATGAGTTAATTAGGTATGAATATGAGCGTGTAGGAAATAAGTTTGAGGAAATGAAATTACATATTGTTTTATTGTAGAGTAAATGGAATGAAATGATCATACTTTTTCATTTTCTCACCATAAAATCAAGCCTTATATTCTCATACACTGGTCTTAAAATACACTTGCCAGGGATGGCAACTTGCCGACTACGACCTCCATAGCTATAAAGGCGAACTTATACTAGACTCGCGAATAAGGCCCAGGCGAACGACTACGTTTTCACTTTCTAAGGGGCATTTTTACTTCCACATGCAGGCCACACGCCCTCGGAGAAAGTCTCGCGGAATAATCCTTAGCGCAAACGTTCCATAAGGCGTGCTTACGGAAACCGGACATAATATCATACACGTGCTATAATTCGGTTCAATTTTTTCTCCTGCTGCAGTTTTCAGATATTCAAGTTAAGCTGAAAATGAGAAACGAAAAAAAAAAAAAAATATTGGGGCTAGGTTGAAGTTCCAGATTTCAAAAGTCCCGAACGGTGAGAATTCCGAGTTTCGATACATAGAATGAGGGTATTTTCGCGAAGGTTTACATAGCCAATTTAAAAAACTTTGAAACTAAGAACTACGAAAGTTCAAAATTTCGAAAGCTAAAGATCCGAAAGGTCATGCCTCCGAAACTTGAAATTCACGCATGTATATTTATTCATCGGGCTGATTGATCGTATCGAAATCAATAAGTGGTCAAATTAATCGACTTAAGATTCACTTTTTCGAGAAACAAGTTTCAAAATTCTATCAATTATTCATGATATCGGAGTCATCGATTGAAGTAGGTAAATTGGGATTCCGTGAAGAGTGTCTTGATTAGAATGAACTATTTTTTGCCTTCACATCCTGAGAAATATATACCGAATTTTAGGAATTCCTATCTGCATTCCGACCTTACGAAATTTTAATCATCTAAACTGCATAACGTTTCTGAAAATTCGAAATCGTTTCAAATGAGTTCGGAACTGAAACGGGGCCCCAAAAAACAATCAAACAATCTTTGAATCGATTTTGTTTATTCATTCATTTATTCATTTATTCATTTATTTATTTATTCATGTTTCTTAAATCAAACCTTATTTTCGTCGGGGTATAATCCAACCTGTAGGAAATTGTTATTACTGGTATATAAAAATCGGATTTACCCTCAAATGGAGAGTGTTCCAATTCCCGTTGATCGCTGGAGCTCGTTCTCGACGACAAGTTCAAGCCGTACTAACCATCGGCAATTTTTCAGGATTTATTCCAGACCACTAAACTCTTTCGCCTCGATAAAATCCCGAATCGATTTCGCGTGGTCATTTAGATAACGAAACTCTATACCTTCAGGATGAGATTTCTTACCAAAATTACCCATCGATCAATGATTTATACAATAAATACCTTATACTCTTTATATACTTATGTATACTCAGAATTTGATTTTTATATGTAAATACTTGAAAAAAAACTTATATGGGACATTTTATTATAGGGAGACTAAGAAGATAGGATTTCTTTTCTCTTTATGTATAGAATTACCCATATTTTATGGTTTATAAAAACCTGTTTTACCTTACTTATTTATATAAAGCAGTCTTATGTGATCGCAGTAGATTGTTATTAGGTAAAGTTATAAAAGAGGCCAGGTTTTTGAGTTTTCCAGAAAGAATGAATGATGAAAAGAAATTTTAATTACGAAAGAAGAACAAAAAAAATGTACAAAATGTATCAACGAGAATTTTTTTCTCTCTTCTGTGTACATAAACAGCTCCGCGCTACCCCCAACGAAGGCAATATCATCGCCACCCTCTAGATGCTAAAATGCAGAATCTACGGTGTTTGGGACTCGGTGAACAGAACCCTAAATTTAATATCCACCCTTGCTTCACGTTCCCGGTTTTCCAGTCCCTAGAGACTTCGCCAATCCCATGCAGTCCGTGGGGTGAGATGCAGTATATTCCCAGTTCTAAATACATATACGGATGTTGCGCGAATGTATATAGCTATATACATATTCGTATATAGAAAATGATCGTCTGGGTTCGGCACCCCTTGATATTTTCAACCCTCGCCAATACGGGCGGAGCCCTAAATTCAAAATAGACGTTATGCGTTGCGGGAAAGAAAAACGTGCAAATAGTTTTAAAACGAAGAAATTCATCCCCCAGATGTTTCCGGAGTAATGAATGAACTCTTTTCAGTCTTCTTGTTGGATATTCTCAAATTACCATTGCGACTAGTCAAATCTGAAAACAACGAGTCGTTTAGTCTTGAATTTCGTAGAGTACGTCGCAGTAGTCGCGTTTATCCTTAATTGGATTTCCTCATCTTCGCAGGGTTGCGTAGACAGAAGCCTTACGTTTATAGACGCAGGCGTTTTCTGTCGTTAACGTAACGTAGCATAAAAACGTGAATTTATTTTTACAATGTCATAAATAACACGTCTTAATACTCCAAATTATTTTATTCTAATTTTTAATCTACATCTATAGCTTCTCATCTGATCGCGAGAATCCGCTTAATTCCTTCTTTCTCACATTTTGTTTTGAGTCGTCAAGCGGCTAACTGCTGAATTTCAAAGAAAGCCATTTACTTTGCTTCCCTTCCGAGGTTCGGACTCAGCTCGCTGCAAACAGAGGGTGAGCTTATAATAGAGCAGCCTGACTTCAACAGACGCGACATGTTTTGACCCGAAATCATCAACCCCTCTGTCTTTTTCGCTGATATTGACCTGCGGCGAAATGATCAATCTACGATCTCCGCTGGACCTGGTAAACCACGATGCTTGATTTTCAATTTGAATGAAATTTAGATGCAAGTTGCATCGATTTTCGAATCCGGAAAAAAGTTTTTCCATTTCGTCGTGCGTATAACGTGGTAAAAATTTCAGTCAAAGTATCTTCTAGCGACTGTATTAGACCGTCGACTGCTAATGGAAGAAGATGACGGACAATTCTAAATTTAACGAAGCTTTTAGCGCGTTTCACTCGCTTAAAAAGAAGATAATGAATAATGAAACACTTTCGCGGGTTGGTGCATGAAATTCATGAACGGTTTCCAAATACTGTTAATTATTTCACTTCGTTGTAGACGAATTTCATTTTATATCATAGAAATTTTCGAAATTTTCAAAATATTGTGTTTAACCGACGAACATTTGAATATTTCATAAATATAACAATGATAATATTCCCCGTCGGCTTTCTACCCGTTTGTATTTTTCTCCCTTTTTTTTTTTCAACCCCATTTTATCTCGCTTCCACTCATAATTGTCACGCTGGAACAATGCGGGAAGCTACAGATGAATTTACGAACTGAAAGCTCGACTTTAAATTTGAAAAGGGTTGCGGGGGTTGGATTACGTTCGGTCGCACAAAATGTAACAGCAAAAACGCTAGTGCGCTCTATGGGCAGGATGCCAAGTTCAGTAATTGACTATGAACACATAATAATTGACGAGAATTGAGCGAAACTTGAATCCTGTATTTGCTCGCGTTAACTCGATCCGTTTTACTCATTTTGAAATTAGTCACATAGTAAACGATCCAAAACCATATGTTTTATGAAAAATTCTACCTCCACGTATTACATTGCATGACCATTCGTAATGCTTCTAAATAAATATACAATTATCTATTCGATCATTCTTTGCAGCCCCTGCTTCAGATTCTATCTCTTTAATATGAAATTTTCTAGATTATTACTCGATGCTCGATTTAAAATAAAAAAAAATCAATTCCTATCTTATAGTCGTTTTTTACCAATTTCTCAGGGGAAAATTTGATCCAGTAGATAGAAGTGTGTACATACGAACATGCGATCAATCATCTGTTCCAATATTTATCTAACATTCGTCATCACAGCTCGTAGATCTCGTTATGACTAATTGTTCAGTTAGTCTGCTCGGGTTGTTTGCTAAAAATAACCAAATACCTAATAATTTGGGCTCATCGATTACTCGTTTCCTGATGAGAATTTAACCCATTTTTTTTTCATCATTTTTTATCTTTTTTCGAATTTTCATTCTTCTTTATACTTGGTTTCGAACTGGAATTGAAATTAATGGGTTTGGCGAACGATAAAATTGTTTTCTTTTTTTCTTCTCACCGACGAAGCGATGATGGAATTTTATTATGTAGGCAGGGGTAGATAGATCGAGGTAAACACGTATACTTGTTGGAAAGTATAAAAAACTAATTTACCGTTGAAGTAACGCAATTTGGCTTCCCCATCGAAAAACAAAGTATCATTGCGGAAAGGGAGGAGGGAACGGCTGTATAAAGTGGACCGTGTCGCTTCGAAATGACCAAGATTAATTGTCCGTATTCGACGGAACGAACGAACTTCAACTCCACCCTTGGTGTTAAATTAGAAAACTTTTTCCCACCGGGTTCAGAGAGCAGCTGTCAAGCTTCAGAGAAGGTAATTCTAACGACTCTAAACTTAGCGTTGATTCTCGCCACAGTTGGAATGAGATACAAAAGAAAAAAAATACATTCAAAATCCCACACGTCGCGATACATTCTATGATAATTAAAAAAAAAAAAAAAAACTTTCAGATTACCGCAAACGTCGATGTAAATTATCGTCCCCTGTTTTCTCTCTGCCAGCTGCGAGTGTCGAGCTTACTAAAACAACATTTCACCATTCAGCCAATTTTCTGTGAAGGACATTTCTCCTCTTCATCGATTTTCGCATCTGTTTAAATGATGAAGTGTTATATCGAGGTTTGAGCTGCGGACAGTGAGATAAAAGTCTCGTCTGCGTTCCCAATTAAAAATGATCATCAAATGATTGGCAAGATATTATAGAAACGGAGTAGATAATTACATGAATATACATGCGTGAGTTTCTGATATAGATTTCCATATGGTCCTGTAGCGATAGGCTGAGTTTGTCACATACAGGAAATAGTTGAATCGAATAAGATAGAATAAAATAGACCACTCATTATCGGCATTCGTCAAGCTTAGCGTATATTTAGCGAAGAGTATAGCGACGAACTATCTGGGACGAGAGTGGAAATAGCGTGGCAGATTGTGTTCGTTAATTGGAACGCTGCAGATTGCGATTCATCGAGTGTAAAAACAGAAACGTTTTCCAGATGTGTCGCGAGCTCTTAAATCGATCACTTCATTTTCAAAAAGGACAATTTTTTTTTCAAATTTTCAGTATAATTACGACAAACTACTGTGAAATGAAATCATCACTCTCTGAAAAATGACAAAAAATTTTGCTGGTATTTTCGTTTCGGTTTTTACATCACAGTGGATCCGGAACCAAAATATCCTTTCGCAGTCTTTTTTTTTTTTTATGCGCGTTTAATTAATTAATACAGCGAATTTAATTACTATATGGAAATATCGCCACACTTTCTATCGTTAAAATTTATCTGTCGAATTGATCATCGATCGGTTATTAGTTTTCATAATTTTATCAATCTCATTAAATATTTTGTCACGTAACATGGGCATAATACTTATCCATCGATCGTGTGTCACTTGCAGTCAATGTACTCACCATGGCAGAAATTGCAGATATCGTTCGAGTTGTGCATAACATATATGCCTGAGAATTTTTCAGTTCAAAGCGAATCAGAGTACAGGTCGTACCTAATGTTTTATTTTGAACCTTAAACACGGGAGTGCAAAAAAAAAAAAAAAAAAAAATGGAGCATTCGCAGCGTGTGTTGATTTAACGAATTCATTACATACATCGCTATCGTGTGATTCTAACAAATAAAATCAGTAATTCTGGTTTTTGTTTCATTTCTTTTTCTCCATTTATTTCCTTATTTTTTACTGGTATAAAATGTGAATTCTATATCCCATATTAATACTTTATATCCAACATATGACGTAAAGAATGCTTTAATATCATTCGTTTTAGAAAGTTATAGAGATTTTGAATAGTCAATGAACAGATGAAATATTGACAATAAAATTACCATTAAAATAGAATTTTTTTCGACAAATATTCATACTCACTCCATTTCCCGTATATAAGCGATTATCATAATTATATGAAAAGAATTTTTTTCAACCGCAGCTGGGTATAATATTCAATTACTCGAACAATATATGAATTTATTTTATTTTATTTATTTTTATATATTTTGCATATAAATCGATATTACCTGGTTGTAAATTTCGACAACTTTAATTCCGTCGATCTATATGCTATACAAAAACGAAGCGTGGAACCGAACGTGCTCGGATATAAAAAGGAAATGGAATTTAATATTGCATCAAATTTCATCGATAAGTGATATGAATTCTGAAAAAAAAAAGAGGGAATTTGTCCTTTTTTTTTTTACAACATTCATGGTTAGAGGGTTCTTCTGGCCATAAATTGAGCCTCTATATATCGTTCGAGTTATTCCTACCAATATGATATTCGTGATACACATTTGTTCGAAATAATGTTTGACAATTAATTCAGTTGGTACTTATAGCAAAACCCCACCGATCCAAGGAAATAGTTAATCAAAAGTCTTCAGTCAGAGGTATAGCTTCGCCTTTTGTAAGCCATAAACTGCAGCCTTTGAAACTAATACTCAATCACTCTTCAATTAATGGTGGTTGCAGTTTTATAGCATCGTTCGTTGGTTTCTTTAAATTCCAATACCTCGATTATAACGAAACTAATCTTGATCGCAAGCTTCTAATCATTTATATAGTTCATTGTCCATTGTCTGACTTGTGTTACAAACTTCTTACGTCTAAACCTGATCGTAAACTTTTTACAATACGAATAGTTTTTCGTTTGAATATTCTTTAATGAATTTTGATCACGACAATCGTATTTAGAAAGTAATTTTTTTTTTTCTACTTCCAATTTGAAAGTGAGGTTTGATATTATATTTGAAGGTTCGAAAGGCAGATCATAGCTTCGTCAGTTGTGTTATATCTCATTTTTTGGTGATGTCAGACGGCGTCTGCCTTCTATATACATCATAGTTTAGTCTTTTTCCAGTTTTCACAACTGTTGAACCCCGTTTACACCGACGAATAGACCGTTGAAACCGAGGTCTTCTTTACTCCGGTACGGTGAAACGAACCGGAAACGGAAATGGTTCGTTCGTTGGGTTTTATATTCTGACCACTATAAGCAAGTAAATCGACTAAATCCTATGTTCGAATATCAGATACACCCATTCCACGCATATCAATTGACAGATGTATAATAATCGATCAAGAAAAAAAATCTGATATCTAATTATACTTCTTGATAATGTCACAAGCATCAAGGAAAAAATTTTTCTCTTTTAAAATCACTTCGAAATGTCAATAAATTATAGGCTCTAATGAATAAATATCTCCATCACTTGATTCTTCCTCATTCCCTCTCCGTTTTTTACCCTCAGATTTACGTAATCCCAGATCTTGCATTCGCTATGATATGAGAGATAATTTATGATACTCTTTCGAAGGCTGAATTCACTGCAGTTAATGATCCCGGCTGGAGTGGTTTTAACACGAAATAAACCAACATTCCTCGATGCGATTTTTTCCTTTTTTAATTTTTTTTCCTGGTGATTTTTGGATCGATAGTGCGATACTTCTGTGCAGGCCGTATGTGGCTTCTGAAAGCACGGCCAGCTGCGAATTTTATTTGACCATAAAGCACGTGTGTATTTATAGAGACGAGTTGACCTATCGGTAAGTTTGAAATGCACACACTGAAAGACAAAACTTTGACTGCGACACTAGACACTGCTGTTGAACCCTAGGGCATTTCAGTTACGAGAGTTACGCCGATGGATTGCGATTAGCTACGCAGACGAACCGTGACCCTGACTGTCAACGACTGAACTTCTCTTATATGTGCCCCTATTCTTTAGGTCACTGTCGCATACGCACACACATGAGTATACGTACGGAGATCTACTTATTCGCGTTTATGAATTTAACGAAAGTAAATTTCAAATAAGATTTACACATATGCAAAATTTTTATACATTATTTTTCTTTACTTCAAATAAACATGTTATGTCCAATTTTTCCTGATAACTTTGTCAGTCGTTACGCTTTGATGATAATTAGCAGTAATTCAATTTTGTTTTTACAGTGCAGACGTCAGTGATTCTCTGTATCAAATTTTTTTCTAATTCTCCTTTTTACCATTGCAGGCGTTTCTCCCCGACAGCTCAAGGCTGATAAATTTGAATAAACAAGAAAGGCTTATGCAGGATTGAAATATACTTGATAGAACCTAAGTCTTTTTCTTTTTTGCTTTTTTCTTTTTGTACTTTTAACAGAAATCGACCGTGAAAGTCACGGCTACTTGTGTCGGTTCCAGGCAGGTGTCAGGTTTACACGCAAATTTACATCGCGGACTACAGCTACTAATTTTTGCATTCAAATTATAACATATCGAGATATAAATTCTGCCAGAAGTCCATGTTACAGAATAGAAGTTCAAATGCGACTTTTTACATTCAAAAACGTGAATAAGAAATCAATGATTTTTAAATCACCGTACCGTAAATTTCTTCCTACCAAATTACGTAAATAACTAAATTCGTGGCCGTTTCGAGGTGAGAGCACATATCTGCAAGCTTATGGAGACTCTAGGACGCTGCATAACGTCAATGGAAAAAAAGCTCTTTCCTCTCGGCGTTGGAAGGGCATGGCACCTTCTTGTACGGAAGTGCACTTCGTGCTTTGAATTTTTATACGAGATTTTTCGCTCGGGGACACTGGACGGTGTAGGTATATGTGTATATAATCTCGTCCAGAAAAAAAAAAAAAAAATGGGGACAGCATTGTTTGAAGAGATTTTACCATCCGCGCTTATAAGTCCCCTTATACTTTTTGCCATTCACTTTCATATCTTGGAATTTATTCATCGTTTTTTAATCCATTGTCATTCACATCGCGGAAGATGAAATTTGCTACGAAAGTCTAGGTAGAAGAGAATAGTGCTTCTGATGTAGGGCATTTAATTATTTTCATTCAAATATCGAGTCAATTAATTACACAGATAATTATTTTCTTCCTTATCGATTATTAGTATCGAATATAGATTCATGTTGATATATATTGTGATGTAGAAGATTCTTTCCGAAGACAAATCAGCCCACGGATATCAAGAAATGTTCATACATGCCTACATGCACTTCGGCCTATTCAAGTTCGTAATTTAGGCTTTTAATCCTGTAAATTGATCGTGGAAACCTATAGCTTGCTACGGTATTAAATTACCTCAAAAAACTCTCACAGACTGATACAATCTAACTCTAGTCTACCTTGGCCTCGGCCCTGGAGCAAATCGATAGCTATATCAAATTCGGTACAAATTCCGATCCAAATTTAGTTGGAAATCAATTCCACTCTTGAATAATTTCTTGCCCAACGTAAAAATCATACAAAACGAAGCCTTTCATACGTTGATCCGAATTAATCGTACTATAGATCAAACAATAAGTATATAAAAGTAATTTTCACCCCTTTATTAATCTCTGCGATTAAAAATCCCTCCGGGAAATATTATACATTTGAAATTCCTCTTTCGCGTAAAAAGCGAAGCAATATATTTCGGCTGAAAGATTAACAGTAAAAGTTGGGCACAGCTTCGAGTTATGGCAGCTAGTAGCGCGAGGGAATTATACATAAACAACAATCCCTGTGTTAATTACCTAATTATAGTCGAAAAGCAGAAGGAGGTGGGTGCCTCGGCTTTATCTAGCCGCTACACTTCTTCTTCTTGCTTTTAGAGGGTCGATCAATACCTGCAGAGTAACACTTTCTTCTGGCATCATTTTATGCACATGAAATATGTATCCAGAGTTTTCACGTGCGGTGTGCAGTGGGTTAAATAAAATATAGAGACGGAAAATAAGTTATGTAAGAAAAACTGACAGATGGTTACGTACAACGTAAGTAGGTAAGCTATATGTATACCTATACAGCTATTGTTATAGGGGGCTCCTAGTATAGTTTCTTATTAGCAGTAATGGCCTTATGACTCATTCTAGTCCACGTACTTACGGCTATATGAAAAGAGCGTTTTACTCTGTCAGCCAGTATTGTTCAAAATGAATTCGAGGGGGAAAATAATTTCTTATCTAGGTACAGTTCTCCATTTTTAGATGAGAATTAATTTTCATGGACATGAAAATTACACGAGAAAATTATATTATAACTATACGTTACGTAGATATCATGGCTAAAGGAATTAGGCATAGATCAGCAGGTCATCTGTAGCAACTCGTTAACTTGTTAAGAATATTTGCCTTGAAACTGGGGAAGACTTAATTTCTATCTAATTTATGAATGGCGTAATAACGTCTCTGGATCAGATGCAGAAGTTCTTGAGTCGAAATCGTTCGATTATGGTTTAATAGCGTGAAATTAATGGTCGTTAAAAGTTGTTCTGGTCGGTGAATGGGTCTTGAAAATTTAAATGACCGATAAAATCGAGTTAATTCCTAAGTCTAACAGATTTTTTCACCCGTATAAATCACTCCGAATTTTATCGTACTTATATCGTTGCAGGATATCATAGACTAGCTCTTCGTCATGAAATATACAGTAGAACGAGATTCGGGGTTATGGGATAGACGGCGCCTGTGTTAATGGTGAAAAAAAGCTTATAAATAGATTCTACTTTCGGTGATCCTTCAATCGTGTCTTATACCATGTGGAACGTTTTATACAAGCTATAAGAATCTTTCCTTCGAGTGTAAAGAAGCCCATAATTTCTCTCACAATTCAACATATATATTATATACAGCCGTACATAATTATCTTACTTCGAAAACGTATCCATATGTGTATTTATCGCTCTGTGTATCAGCTGTACCTACAGGAAATTAACAGCCGTTTGCCATTAGCAAACGAAGCGGGTAAAATTAGCTAAGAGGAAAGTTTTTGATCCGAGAATATGCTCTGGATAATCCATATAAATCCCCTAGATTCCCGGGTTGGTTCGATAGCCGTAAATCCCCCGGTAAATTCGGATAGTTGGTCAGACTTAATGTCTGAATTGCTGGAATCCAACTAATATAGTAATTCGTAGTGAAAATTAGGGATAGTTTTACTCCTCAATTTCACTCTCGACTGTTGAGTAATTATGCAAGGGTTTAACTACGTTTATTCTAGGTACCTAGGTACGTAGATATCTCATACAACGAACTTCTTACTTAAGGTTATCCCAAAGTTCTTAAAACTTTGAGGTATTAAGTCGACGTAAAACTTGCGGCAACCATAGACTCCAAACTTTATCATCTGTAATAATTTCAAAATACTTTAGTTGATTATATAAGGCCTATTAGCTGTTTTAAGTAACAGAATTTATGATACTAACGGTGAACTCGAAATTTATGTGATTCGATTATATTTATCTGACAAAGTAAATCACTTCAATCTAATGCATCTATAATATCCTAATCAGGAAATTGTAATGTTGACATTAAAATTGTGTTTTTTTTTTTTTTTACCCACTGAGTTTTTCCGAAATAGTTGAAAATAAAAATCTGAATGAAATTTCGTAGTGAAAACTAAGAACTACAATACACATTTCCGAGAATTTTCAGCTCGCAAATATTTGAATATTTATGTCAAAGTGAGTGAAAGAGAAATGCTGTGGAAACCCACCCATGTGACAACTAAGGCCGTTCGTCAATATTGCCTCCAGCGAATACAGTTTCAAAAGTAAATCAGTCGACCATGGAATTGAAAAAAAAATTGAATTTGCCACCCGAAAAAATATCACCAAATAACCATAGCTACATGAGGATGCCCTATAAACTCTCCACTCTTTATAGCTATCTATG
The DNA here is from genome assembly GCA_944452935.1 of Rhogogaster chlorosoma. Taxonomy (NCBI): domain Eukaryota; kingdom Metazoa; phylum Arthropoda; class Insecta; order Hymenoptera; family Tenthredinidae; genus Rhogogaster; species Rhogogaster chlorosoma. The sequence goes on from OX101797.1 coordinate 31,513,486, forward strand.
GTCTTCGATAGACCAGATGTGACGCTGACCTATAGTCTACGAGAAAAATTCAATTTATATCACGAAATATTGGGTTTTATACATACCTATATCTGCTCCATATTTTCCAAAGGTTCCCATAAAATTGAGACGCGATCTTTAAATGTCTTTTCTAATCATTTATTCGAACTTATATATCAGAAACTGAATCAGAATTACTATTATTAACTATGTTCTACACTTGTAGAGATCTATACCTTCTTCTAGGGATCTCCTTCCTATACTCTTTATAGAAAATACGTATTCTCCCATCATCTATGACCCGGTATTACCTACCTACAATTTCCTAAGAATTTTCCTTGTCATCCTTTGACCTTATTCAACTTGAAATTTCTTAAAGAAACAGAAGCCCGCATTGAATTTTGATCAGGAATTCATGGTATAAGTGCTTGGGGCTCGTCTTTGATCACAATTTTATATAAAAAAAACCAAAAAAAATTCTTCAGTTTTATATAACATGAAATGAAAAAAAGGAGACATCGCAGTCAGCAATTACCGCAGGACTCTTGAAGCCAGTGTATACCTCCTAGCGGTATAGGACCACTCGGTGACGAGTGAATTATAGATCGAACAAATATTCGCCTCGATTAATGTGCCTTTCAAGCAAAACCTTGTACAGTAATCAAGACGACGTTACTTATTCAATCGTAGTTCACGTTTGACGTCATATTACTGCGGAAAGCGTATACGGAGAAAGTGCTACAAGCTGTACCTATTGCTGCAAAAGCATAAGGAAAATGGCTTCAAGCATAGCCGAGTACCTAATTATTATTGACGACAGACTAACAATCTCTTCTACGAATCTGGGAAATTTTAGATCCGGATTAGACACGATTCAATTTCGTGTATCAAACTATAAGAGGAAATTTATAGGGAAGAATGAACGTAAGGATTATTCAGGGTTTTTCACTTACGCATTTAATTATCATATGTTAGTGAACCCGAAGTTTCCAATTCATTTTCTTTCCTCCTCTTCGATTCTTTTCCTTTTGCCATCTTTATTAGTCGGGCAATTAGTCCCTCGTTCTGTTCTGATAACTTTCACGCACAAACTTCTCTATATTTATTTCTGCGCAAATCACGGAAAATCTTTGATGGTATAGACTACCCCGTGTTCATCATATTCTAAATTTTCAGCACGAACTCGTTTCTCTATAAGCCTACCAATAATTTGGTTACGAATTATCATATCTGATAAAATCAGCCCGGTCTATTTCCTCGATCCACAAACCATTGCGGACTTTATTGATCGGCAAAAGTTTCTTCAATAATAAATACTCTCAATAGCAATCGAAAATTCATGTCATTACTGTTATACTAGATTGTTATTTATTTCTATATGAATTGTTGTCTCGCTATCGTCTTCGCTCATTCATTCCACATTTTTTGGTATTTTATCACTGCCTGACTAATCGATGTCCGATAGTTTAAACACTGAGGAAGATTTGAAGAGAATTCCTATCTCATATAAACTAATCTAGGTTATCGATCGTCTTTGTATCACCACTATACGGCGAACAATGCTCAATTCTTGGTGAAGAAGGGGTGTCTGATTACCTTTCATCGAAACTAATCGATGGCAAAGCTACGAGTGGTAGACTATTTAGAGAATGAGATTAGGTCGATTTGATTGATCGGTTTGAGCATCAGTATAATTGCGAGCAAAAGGCAGGCTCGAAATGTTCATGTTTATTTCTGTGTCTTATACCCTGTACTACATAAGTGGAATAATTGAGGGAAAGTCGATTCGATATCCCATTCGGTATATCGGTTCGGTTTCTCGCGTGAAATACATTCGACTAATTCTGCATTCACGAACCTGGAAATTACGCGATATACGAGATTAGAATCAGTGGCTCTCGACCTGCGTCGCAAAAACCAGATCCGTTATTTAATAACGGCTCAGTCTTTATTCATCATGCACACAAATACTCGCACAGTTTGTGAATTTTAATTAATTGACTCTTCCTTCTATCAGCAATACAATAATGTTTTACAGAAATGTACAGGCAATTAAATCTGAACATAATTATAACTACTGAATTGAAACCGAAATTGATCCTATGCAATAGTACCTATATATTGTTAGAAAGCTATTGTCTCCGATACTAACTCCGATAGAGTATTTGTATACCTGTAGAAACATCTAGTTAACGAAGGTAATTACTCTCGTAATTATGTTCGTTATAGGTGAGTGCGCGGAATCGCTTTTACCGAACAATAAATTCCGCGTGTAGGTACAGCTCGCGATTTCATGATGGGTACAGTACAACGCGGGTATTACCTCCTATATTGCCTATACGTACATAGAAATGTACAAAGTCGATGGAAACCTCTTGACGAATGTAGATATATGTATATATATACGAGTTGCACGCGAGTGGAAGAATTTTATTTTAATTGCCTACTTATTATTAGTTATGGTCTGTAATTCTCAAGATTCAACGGCCTTTTTTATTCAAGGTTTGCTAGCTCATCGCTACAGACAGCTATCGAATAAGGTATGAATTATTGTATACCTAGTCGCAGATTACTACGTGATTAATGAATAAAATGACGCTGTACAGAGACCGATGATAAATTTGCGTAACAAGGGCTAAAGTTGCTGCAAATGGAAGGCAACCTTTTTTCCTAAATTCTGTCATATTAGCCAAGAAAGTGGCGGCCGTGAACCTGACTCGAAAAACACTAACGATCTTGGAATTATTCGAACTAGTCACTCCGCTATTTTTAATGGCTGCTTCTTTAACGACTCACAGACGGACAAGGACTATTAGTTTTAAAAAAAAAAAAGAAAAAAAAACGACCCGCAAGCCGCGATCATTTCGTAAAAAAAAAAAAATTCAAAGGCCAAAGTGATTCGAGTCTGAGGAAGAAATTTTTTTTATTCGTGACGATTATCCGATCAAAGAACTTTTTTCAGTTAGATTAATAAATTTTGCGACCGTGCAATGCAAATCCCTTAAGTTTTTCATTCGAACTAAATTTTTCCTCTTTTATGCCAGGTAGGTATTGCCAAATAATAGATTTTAGAATGCATTCGCGAGGCAGTCGATCGTGAATATCATCACCGGGAGACTAGCTGTAGTTATCGTTAACCAGAAGATATATGAATGTCTTCTCGCCACGTGAAAGTTATATTTACAGGTCGATTTTATACCACCAATCATAAATTTCTCCACGGAGCAACAAACCTGCCTTATATATCCATTCACGATGTTTTTAGTTATGATCTTCTTCAATTCTGATGAATATGGAAATAATGTATTATAGGTAGGTATATTTCTTCTAAATTTTGACGGTTTTATAAAATACATCGACTTCAAGAACACGATTATTGAGTTTTTAAGTCTCATTCTCATTGATAAGGCAGCGGCGATTATATGCAGATTGGAAAACTTCTCGTTTCATTCATTTATCATTTGCAAAAGCGATGCATTTTACGTTTCAGTTCAGCTCGGTTAAACTCACTCGCTGCAGCTAGTGAGATGGCGAGGGTACACGATACCTGTAATGTATTTGCAGTTCGCAATTATAGTTGTATCGAATAGCATTCCTTCATTCGAATTTTACATAACAGGAGAAAGCAAAGATATTAAAAAGACAAATGATGCAAATTGCCAATCGGTCAGTCTCTCGCAATTTTTGGTCTCTATAGTTTCGACATTATTATACGATCTATGCGAATTTATATACCCAGAATATAATTTCCCTCATATATATGATGTGTCAGCTCCAGTGACGCAAGTATCTATTCTTGGTCAATTTCAATAATCTTAAACACTACGCGGAAAATTGTACTTTTAATGCAATTTAATACAGCGCAACGTTTACTGCGAATCAGCGAAAACCAAGGATTTGAAAAGCCGAGCCATTTTCTGAAATCAAGCCACGTACGTGGTGTGAATTGGTGACTTTCTGTTTTAAATATCGCCGGTTTATTTCGATCGACGAATTTTACTGCTCTTACATAAAATCACGATCTCCTTCCGTTTAAAGGCTGTAACTACCTTTTAAGACCTGAAGTATTAGGGACAAACGGTTCACTGAGTACTTAAATGTTTTCGTTATTCAACACGGCATCTTCAGAAAAGTTGGTCATAAATTGTTCCCTCAGTTTGGGAGCCCAAAAACGTCGGATCGATTGTTTTATTAAAGCGGATACTGGTCTTCAAAGATTCTTGCAATTGGGCTATGTTGTTGGCACTTTTTAGCTGGACTCTGTCTTTATTTGACCAAAAATTGAACCGCAACAGGCTAATATTTGTTACGAATCGTTGATGAATTAATTTTTCAAAAATCACAATTTCTGGTTAAAGATGTAATTGAATGGAAAAAGTGAAAAGTTGTAAAAATTGCTTAACAAAACCTTGTCACTCTTTTTTTTCAGGCAAATTTCTTGCATCGAAAAATCAGACACACTCAAGACTTTTGATCGAACAGAGATATCGTTTCGTCTCTGTAATGACTTCAAAATATTTGTCTATAAAAAATTTAAAAAAAAAACAGTTCATTCCTTATTTTACAAATTTCGCTACCTTGATCATTCCCATTCAATTCTCTAACTGATCTAATCGATAATCGTTTTTCCATGCATATGTATAGCGGATTAAATAAATCCTTATTCTTTATTCAAAGTGCGTGAAGAAATTTGTCCGAGTATCAATATACCGGGTTTCCCCAAAGTTTCGATCCAACATTATATTACATAATGCCAAAATATTCGTAGATTACGTACCGCTTGAGACGCATAATCGTATAATTTCAGTTTTACGCAATAGTGAAATGCCGGCTGTCCTGCGGGAATTGTGGTCGAACCTTTAAAGTTTAATATACTCATTTGGCAACGTCAATATCGCGAGCGAGAAACGATCCGAAATAATTTCGCTCAAAAACGACGTCTGAATATACAGGAAAAAAAATGGTCAGCTGGTATTTTGCAGTCGAACTATTCGCTCCGATATTCAACGCTGAAAGCAAGTCTTTCCACTCGAGTGTACCTGTACTCTCTCTTTATTTGGAACTTTTTTTTTCGCCCCATTTTGGGTCTTTAGCTAACTCTTGCAAATTGGTCTGTGTATATCTAGGACAATTTGTGACACTAATAATTATTACATAGGTTACGAGATATTTCTTCGTGGATAGAGGCATGTGTGACGTGATATGTATCCTTGGTTACTATTTAGCAAGGCATATGATGTGAAATCGTCTAACTGTGAAACAAACTCGTAAAAATATGTATCAGCAGTGTAAGGTTAAGTATAATACCTACTTGGTATAATATTTCTTCACAATATTTTTTCTTCGCAATTATTCTTAGTCTAATTATCACGGATCAATTTTTCAGGGTGCGATATAAATCACCATTGTGTTTCAATTCGCAACACTTGTTTTATGGCAAATAATAACCTTGCAATTCTCGCACAGTTTTGCGTAATTCTTAATTGATCGATACATGTGATTGCACTGGAGGCTGGTTTCTCTTCTCATTACCGGCACATGCATATGTATTTCTTTACTTTACAGAATCTCGGAGCCAAAAATGTTAATTAAATTCACGACTCGGAGGGTCGGCGGATGTTCAATATTATTTTTTATTCAAACAGGTATTCTAGTGTTGAAAGTTTATTGTCAGGTGATAAACTTGCAAATTAATTTGTCGGCGAGTGGTAGGTGAATAATTTGACACTGTTTTCATCAATATATATATATATAGACATATATGTCTATGCGGAAACGACAAGGCAATTCGTACATAGATCATCAGTTCAAGTGATTTAGATACTTTCTCGCCTTGAGGATAACTGACGAACAGTCAGTGAAAGTCATAAAAATTTATTTCCAGATCCCTAGTCAGTCCCCTAAATCCGACACCTAGTCGTCCTCCTCTTCCATAATCTTTCGCGTCGATTAGATCCCCCTTTTTCTTACCTAATACGGCCTTTACCTTTCTTTTTGCCCCAATTTGCCTCTCGAAACTTATGGCCTTAAATCACCTTGGCATATGTATTTCCTTCTTTTGTAGGCGAGGTAAGGTCGCGAGTTAAAACACAAGTGCAAAACGCTCTCCATAACTCTTACCAATAACAATATAAATTATAAGAAAATAAAATTTATTCTATTTTATTTCGGCTATAATTATTTTGGATAAAACGGTAGAAATTATCGTTCAACTTCTTGACGCTATTCGCAGTGTTAAAGAATTGATTTCCCTGTAGGGTTTAGATTGAAGCAGCTGTGGGAAAGTGATTAGCATTTAGATCCTCGTGGTTGTAGATTAAAGTTACACAACTGAGCAAATTATGTTAGAAAATTTTGTAATATGCATATTTATAACCATAAACCTGCATATTTTCTGGAGTGGAAATTCAAAACACTTACTGAACTTTGGCAGTCTCGATTTCGCGTGGTATAATTCAGATATATGTGCATACGTAACTACTTGAAAATAAAAAGTTCTTTCGTAATAATCTTTCGCCCAAGTCGAATATAACCGCAATGTCTCATTCTCACGACGATTCATATGCGGAAATTATAATTAAACTTAATCATGTTGGCACTGCGATTCGCAAGGGAAGTGCTATGCATTTTTAGAAGACTTTACCTTTGTCTTTTCTTTTCTTTTTTGTTTTGCAACACATTCGGAATAATCTTCAATTCGTTTGTCTTTATTTCTTTACACTCATATTATATTACTATACTAGAAAATTGTCCGAGATTATAATGCATACATAGTTTACCTACTTGTGTTTCTATATCAGTTGTGGCTCGATTTGACTGAAGCCTAGTTTAAAATCCAGCCGGTCTTTCTACATATTCAAAAATCAGAGAATTCAAATATTAATATCCCCCCACTGAGTAAAAGAAATTGGATTTTGAAGCGAGTCAAACTTTATCCCTTATAATTTCAAAGTCTTAATATTATGCTTACCTGTCTATCCACGAACCTACACCTCAATATACACGCAGAAATTTATACGACAAGTGTTCACAGCTTTGAATCTCTAATGTGGAAAATTTGAATATGTTTAATATCAGGTTCGTCGTGCTCTACATCATCAGTCGACATTAGCATACGGTTAACATCTAATTAACAACGTGCTCTTCACGAGGTTATAGTCGTCCCACGTGGCCATGCTTGATTTTGATAATAATATCATACACACCTCGTTATACACACACAACCATACACCTGTCCTATGGTAGTTTTCGAGGCATACATACAGGAAATGTATATTTTGAACATTAGTCAGTTTATCATCAGCTGAAGTGGGATTTTTGTAACTTAATATTAGAAAATCTATAGGCGTCAGTTCTCAGCACTCGTAAAGCGCTTATTTTTATTCTATATTTGGTACAGAATAATGCAAATGAAATATTTGTCAATCTTGAAGTTTGGTGAAACTAATAATAAGATATATTTGAGCTCGTCTATCCAACTGATTCGATTTTCTTCACTTCCGTTTAAGCAGAGTTAATGTAGCTATGATAGTGACAGCTATAACTGGAACAGCTACAGCAGTGATTCTGCAACAAGTGAAAATTTAGTGATTAGATATACTCCTCTGAAGCCTGACAATAGCTACCCACATTCGTCTGGGAATGTGAAATAAATAATTCATTTATTCGTTGACCGCGTATTAACAATGTTTTAAATACAGACGAGAACGTGGGTATTTATTGACTTTCAATCAGTAGAGAAATTTGTCAATTATAAACTATCAATAAATTCCATACTTTGCCCAAGGTAGCGAGCAATTCTTCCTGGCGAGTTCTGCAATATCGTCCTGTAGAAAATCACAAATTAATATAAAAAATAAAAATAAAAAATAATAGAACAAGGTTTCGATCGTGTATCGTGTATATCTTACCGCGTGCAAATACCCGATCAACAAGGTTTCCAATATTTCTTTGGCGTCACTAGAATGCCCTACTTCATTGAAGGCATTCGTAGCGTCAGTCCCCGCTTCGTTTAAGATCTCCTGATCTCCGCCTGGATGCTGTGGAACGAATAACGTCACATCATAAACGCGTTACAGCTCAAAAGAAATGTCGCAAGAAGTTGAACGGCTCCGAGTAAACCTCGCGAGGTTGGTTATCTACAACGGAAAAATAACCGCGATAAAATTGCGTCTTGTTCTCAATATGATATAAATTAACTGTTAATTGATCAACCATAACCCCATAACCATGATTTCATCATCATCTTTATTCCTACGTACCTCATCTACGTATTTAGTAACATCATAAACTTTCCCATCGATTATTATCCAGCACGACTCTCTTCCCTGATGTCTGTTCACTTCTTTCAATCTGTATGTCATAGCCGCCATATTACCTTGGAATCTATTGATATGCGATTATTATAACAACATTGACGCTAGTTGTTGCCTCACTTACTGCTCAAGACCAACTGGCTTCGACTATCATACTTACTTCTCGTTCTTGGAAAGGTTTCCCCTTCTCTTGCAATGAGAAACTCTGCAATACACACATGGTGCACGCGTGTATCACGCGTATTCGTATACTTCGATTCGTCCGATATGTATGGGGGTACAGATGTTCCGTCATGCCCCAGATAGTGGAAACTATTCGGTAATGAAATACTGACGAAAACTGAAGTTCGGAGTTTCTATGTTGGTATTTGTTGAATTATTATACGTTCAGTAGCTATAGTCCACACATGACTATGGTATATTAGATATTCAAGGTTACTATTACGTGATGTTCTCACTCACGTTCACTTGCTATGAATATCATTTACAGAATCAACAGCTGACCATTTATCACGATCTTTTCATGGATCAAATTTTAGTCCAGTATATCGTGCCATTCATTCACGATGGGAACTAATAATAAAATTTATTCCAAAAAGAGGCTGCTGCTGAAAGTTTTTGAATTTGCTGCGTCCATATTCTTTGGGTGAATTATTACCTCGTTTTTTATTAAAGGGAATTTATAGGATATTATTTCATGATCGTAAATTAAACAGATGTCTAAATATGTCCAGTCGATTAGCAGTTTATCAGTTTTTACGTCACATGCATGGATGATATCACAGTCTATGGATTTGTGACGTAAATGTCGGTATGTCAATATTACTGAAAACTTGTAATTCGGCATCCATTTTTCAGCAAATAGAACGATGAATTCGTACTCGAACCTTCATACGGATAGAAATGAAAAAGTTTTTTATTAGCATTATTTGTGATTAATTTAATGACCATCGTTCAATATCGCGGTTTCATCAGTTGCCTCTATATCGCTGATTGACAGAACATACGTTCCTGATATCCAGGATTTCTACCATCCGACTCAAAATTGCAGGTAACTGTATATGTCGTTCAGCAAACACTAATTGCACAATTACCTGAAGCCGCTCAATTTACATTTTGAATTTAGCGAGAGAATTTCGCCTGCAGATCCAATTTCTCTACGCTAGTTTCACCATCATGTACATTTCATGACGTCAAATTGCATCCGTATAGTACTCAGTTGCGACTTGTACAAGTATGCAGATGTATTCACCTCGAGAGTCGCTCTATCCTGCAATCATATTGATATTTATTTCATCTCCTACACATACAACTATTTAATTATTTATTACCAGATCCAACGACCTCCTCTCCTCTTTCTCTGGTCATTTCAATCTCAATAACGTATGTACATCGCTTTCGCGAGAAGATTGCGAAGAATTTTTAAAACACAGAAAAACCTTGTCATCAATTTTGATTGGCATTGGCAATGACTGTTCGTTGTATGAGTTGCGTAAAATATTGTCCGAATTCATCCCGTAAGAAAAATGATAATCGATAAACCAGAACGAATAAATCGAATCCCAATGAGTAGAAAGTATCGAGTCAACAATCTCATCCAAGAAAAAATAATTTCACAAGGTTTGCTTTGCGTGAGAATCGAACTGCCATCCCGCACATGCGTTGATCTAGGTAGTCGCGTCAACAATTTGTCACCATTAAGATACCGGAAGTTAAAAGCAAGGCGCAGACTTGTGAAGAGCGTTGACCCCGCCGTAGACTCACTGGACAATCGTGACTAGGGTGAAACTAAGTTTGCATTTTGTTTCCGTCAAATTTCGTCACGTTTTGCTGTATCAGGCCATAATTATTCAGTCAATTATTTTTATGGGCGAGTAATCGGGAGACAATTGATCAAACATTGACAAAATAGAAAATCAATGATCATAATTATCTGAATCGCATTTCTAACTGGAGATGCAGACCTGGCACGTATTATAATATGTTGAATGTGAGGCTGGGGAATCAAGTTCTCGTATCAAGTAGATACGTGGCGTAATTACAGTAACTAGGTAATAATTGCAAACTCAAATAGCATTCGCTAAGTAACAAGGGTAGCTAAACTCTGAACTCGATTATCTTTATGTACCTAGTTACTGAGAAAATCGGCTTTATGAAACGAGGCGAAAATTAATAATTCATTCGAAATCTGGATGCTAAATGTGAGAAATCATTCTCGTATTTTAAATGCCAACATCGATTTTATTCACAATTAAAAATCGATCTATTTTATGGCTGGTTATGCTTCGTTCATTTAATTTCGGAATATGATTATACTATTCAAGAGAAAATCTGAAAAATATTCAAACTGTCATGTTAGCCTCGCTCACAAGCAACAGGTAGTTTAGTATAGTCGTTCATCATCGTTGACAGGTCAACTGGATACTAAACCACCGATTGTTGAACCAGTAATTGTTGAGCTACGGCTATATTGTTCTATTCTCACATAAAACCTTCCCGAAATTTGTTATAACGAGAAGATGAAACTTTATTCGTTTAGCCTCAGTAAAATCATGAAGATAGATTTTACAGCGCGAGTCTTTGATCCTGGATACATTAGGTATAGAACTTCCACTCCGCAACTAAGGCAGTTCATTAAAACTTATATTATCTACGATTTACATACTTGGCATGTATACAGTGTACCTTACTGTAACTCTGAACAGTTTCTGGAAGCCAGGTTAAATTAGAAGCAGTTTTGTGGTTAAATGAACTCGCCTGGTCGCTATTACCCGTTTTCCATTTTCCGAGTTGCAAAGTGATTTGTGGTCTTTGTTTATTAATGGTAACAAGTTAAATATCCGTTATTGTAATGAGCAGTATATTTTTATCTCTTTATTTTCGTCTTGTATTGATCATCGAATTTGAAGAATATAATTTATGCGAACTTTTTACTCTGAAACGTTATATTAAAGTCCCGTGTCCGCGATACTCGAGTCAAGTATTGTGCCGTAAGCTGACTTGAAATATTCATAAAATTCGAATATATAAAATATACATGCGGCCTCTTACGCCAAGTACCTACTCGTAGAAAATTCTAATTGCTCGTGATTCGAAAAATACCTCATTAAAATTAGTGAGTGGAAAACTTCGCGCAACAATATCCAACCTACTCTGAAGTATATGGAAATATTGTCAAATACATATTTGTGCAAAAAATAAAAAATAAAAATATGATCAATCTTGAGCTCCAGAGGAGTAACGCAATATTTCAGTACTAGCATAGGTACCTACCCTCATGTAGATTGCTAGAGATTTCCTACCTCCTGGGACAACAGATACAGGCCGGCTCGCGTGCCTCCGGTACATCCCCTATGCCATGATTTCGTTGCCCGGGTAATCATCTCCACGGAAGCGCTTTGGCTTGCTAATTAAGCCGTTAGAACCACGTCGTATGGGTTCCTAAGTGGCTTCGACGACTCGACGGTTCAAAGCGATGAGGTCGAAAGCACTCTAACTTTACCACACCGATCTAGTCCAGTTTTAAAACCACTGTTAAAATCGATGAGAGTTATCTCGTGTCTGTTTTACATACAAGTCTAGTGATGACCGCAATACCGGAGATTTCACTTTTGAATTTTGATCGATTAATCTTGACATTATGTCACACATTTCTCCATCGCCTAAAGTAGGCCGATGCTGTTACCAGATTCATTGAAACAAACATTGCGAATTCTTGTAAAACTGTCCAGGACATAACCATGTATTATATTACACTATATATGTACACAAATCTTCCCGCTTCATAAAAATCACCCTAATTAATCATTTCCTTGTTAACAATGTGCAGAAATCAGTTTTAAATACATTTTCATTTTCTGATTACAGGTGAGCCCAAAGATCGATTTTCTTTCTGATCACGTTTACCCTATGTCCATCATCTGGCATCGTGAGTAGATGAATTATTAACTGACCCAAGGGTTTATTGTTAAACTCTTTGTACGGTTTTTATCAATTTTTAGAAATATTCCGTAGATTAAGATGTTTAATCGCAAATTGTTGACCACACTCGTACAGCTTTTCGTTATTTCATGTAATTCCAAGGAAGTAATTCTGCACCGAAAATTTTGTCTGTGCGTTTCATAAACTTTGAAAGTAAAAATAATATCTGGCGAAAGAGACCCGCGGTAATGTGGGAACATTGAACTCCGGGGATGAATTTTTTTTTCACAGCCGCAAAGTGCTTGACGTGTCGAATGATTAATCACACGAGCTTCACAATTTAACAAACTCATTCGGTTTCAAGAGTAAATTATACTTTTTCTCTCGAACTGAAAAACTTGGTGAAATTTAAAGTGAAAAAATAAATTGAGACGATACCGAGGCGCAATTCGCAACTCATTAGTCACTGTTCCGCGCTGCATACCTGATCATGAACCAGTCGACAAAATAATGAAATACTGTAGCTGCAATTTCCAGATTTCTTATATGTACGTAGAAAAATGTTTTGAACAAATATACGCTGCGTTCCTGAACAATATTCTGGGTTTTTTTTTCTTAGAAATAAAATTACGCGTCGTCCATACTCGATGATCGACAGCAATGCTTCGATCTTTGAATTTGAAAGTTTGGCACAAATTCGATTGCGTATATTCGCCGTTCTCGTTCTTTACGTTCTCACCGTAATCGATGGTCAAATAATTCAGGACTTTCAAGTTACTATGAAGTTCTTCAGACGATTTTATCGTCAAATTAACTGCAAGTGGGAATAGAAATCATAATAGAATGTGTTCTAATTCGTCCGGTAGGTTGAAATGGGTAAGGCAACTCAGGGCAATCAATTTTCATGCACAGCAGGTACAACCTACAATTACAGTTTCTCGGGTTTAACTCCAAACCGCGGATGCCCAAGTTGCCGCAAATTCTCCAAGGCGAAGAAATCCTTCTGAGAAACATCGTTCAAGTGTCCAACGAGACAATGATGGATCGTTGTAGTCGTGTTCGTGTTACATGCATCTGGGATCTGAAATCTGCTCAAATAGTTAATTATCCGAAGAAATTCAGGAAATTATCTTGATGACTGGTGAAAATCATCAAGATTTTATTGTAACGTAATTTTTATACATTTATATAACTCCGCTTCTACAATCTTTGAACCCATCATGATGCGAGTTTGTAAAATCAATTTGCGGTCAGCAGAATTTTGATTTCGTTAGTAATGGTCTGTGCGTCTGACCCTACAAAAGTAGATGTAGATTTCTAGGGTCAGTACGGTTATTTCCGGTACGTGAATACCCGTTTCACGCATATAGCTGCCAGGAATCGCCCTACCTTTCACGTATTTTACCCTACTTTAAAAAGAAACCACGTGACGATGATCGCTTGATAAGAGGAGCTTTGGGCGAATTTGAATAATCGAGAGCTAGAACTGCTGCCTGCTACTGACATTCGAATATATTTTCGTTCAAACTCAAGCTGAAAGAAAATTGAGAAAATTTATTCAAAGAATATAGAAAAAAAAAAATTTAACACGTTTATCGTTCACGCATTTTCGAACTTGAATACAAGATTTGTAATCATTTATAACGTTTTCAAAAACCAATCACTTGTAGACTTCGAATAACCGATAAACAATCGCAAGATTCTATAAGAATTTCTCAAACTGAATTCAAAATCAATCTTTCGCAAAAAAAAAAGAATGAGAAAAAGAGCTGGAAATCTGCTGCGTTCAATCACTCGCAGCTGCATCATGCTTGCTGGTTTTCTGTGCCTGGAATATCTGATTAGGTATGTACGCTGGGTACAGACATCGGTACATAAATTCTACATGAAAATGAAGCTGCAAGTGGCATGTTCTACTCCTTTGTTCATTCGATTGTCGTACCTAAGCTTATCGAAGGAATATATGGTCTTCCATTCTACAAATCCGGGATTCCCAGTGGCAAAGAATCGACACTATCCCACAATGTTCATCGATCATTGTCAAACGAGAATAGATGGCTGTAGAATAAAAAAAAAGTGAAAAAATAATTTCATGACATATTGCTTGTCCGTTTGATAGCGCATATTAACAAGCCGTTCAATTATTACGCTATTGAATCGCTATACATATAGCATATATATGTAATATTAAATCGCAACTACCTTCACCGGCTCATTTTGTATTCGAGTCAGTTGCAAATTCCTGCGGTATTACTTTATGCGTTACTTTCCATTCGAAAGTACATAAGGATCGTCCTTCCGTGTCTGATTGTGTTTATCTTCTCCCTGTGTCTAGTTGCTATTTGCAGCAACATCCCCCATTATCAACAAGGTGTACACTTATCGTACACGCGTACAAATGTCAAGCGCTTTGGCGAACAGATTAGTTCGGATTAATCGCTGGTCTGACCGTGAGTAACGATAAATGCGTGGGTGTCGCTTTTAGAGGCGAGAATAAACTTAGGCAAATAAAACTCTCTCTGCACGTAAAACAACGGCATTACTAAAGCTAGACCGTGTTCGCGAGATTGGAAATAATATGCCGTTCGCGTTTTGATTCTCTAGCCAATTTATTATCATATATACATATACGTATGATATTGCAATCGAGGACAAAGGATCGCTTGCGGAGACCATTTATTCCCAAATATACGAGCTCGAGCTCGAGGCCGCAGCAGATCCGACGCGATGATCTGATTTATGATAAAAATAATTGGATCTCTTGGACCCGTTTTCGGGATAGGTAAGTAGGGCTGACCATGGACGAGGAGTGACTCTTTTTCTCTCTGACTAATGGCCCCTGCAGACTCGACTCTGGATTAACGTTATATTATCGGAACGAAATGGCGTGGAATGAATGGTCAGTGAATAGTTAACAGTTTGGGGAAACACGAAGTACGTACAAAATACCACAGGGATTTAAAGAGTTTACATAAAATTTTCAACACATTATTTTTTTTTGTAAACGGCAGGATGTCGCCAGCTCTCTCTCTGTATATGCAAATTCGACCGTTTTGTTCAGTTCCTATTAGACTGGACGTGGTTTTTGTCGTTTTCAATAATTGCGAGGTGAACCGTGTGAACGAGTAATTCAGAATAACAAGTTTGGTCATTGTCATTTACAGGGTTGTTTGCCGATGTTGCGTTGAAAGCAATTGGCAGACACTCAAAGGATCTTTTTATCACTTTGCCTACGGATGACTCGCGCGCCTTTGAATCCATAAGCTCGAAAGTCCCATTCACCTGACATGGAATCTGATCAGTCGTGAAATTCAATTAAAGTCAATATTAAATTCAATTACTATATCTCGACGTAACAATTACCCTCATACTTGGGCCGAAAAAATTGCATTAAATAGCATGAATTATTATTCACGTTTTTATGGCTAGAAAATTTCCATAACTAATAAAGTTTGCGTCGAAAGTCGATTGCTAATAATTGAACTTCTGAGAAAGAACACGATGTACATCATTTTTCTTCAAAACGGTATCATAATTAGTAAATCCCACGAAACTGCTGCACTACTCGCAGAATTAACGAGCTGGCTCGACGAAAAGCTTCGCTTGAATTTTTCCTCACGATGACGTAGGTACGTCGTGTCTGAAAATTAAAAATCATGATTCATGATCTGCGTATTCTATACCATTAATAGAGACTCGCCGAAGGATGAGCATCGTTTTCCAAGTAATTGTTCTATACCTGGTCCGACTTTACGTCGTGAACCCTAATCACGGCTCTGCTTACTGCCTTTGACAGTTACGTGGCGGGTGTAATGTGCTTTTTGATAAAATGAAATTTAGCAAATCTATCCGACGAGAATTTCAATCCAATTTTACTTTGCGGTTGATCCATGGACTGAGAAACAGTAAAGCCATGGAGCCGTTAGATTCGATGCTTGATTGCTAGTAAAACTGTGGCGCCGTACCTACTGGCTCATAAAATATCACACACAGTTCCCATTCGGTTTCGCCTTTATTAGAGATGAATTGGCCCTACTAGGAGAGATCTGATGGAAACTGGTAGCTGCAATTCCTGGTTATTTGATTCTGTTTTCTGACTTGAATATAAATTGATAACTGAAAACGGCGCATGGTTGAAATTCTCAATGCTTTGAACCTCACTAATTGGACCGTAACTGCAGCAGACAGTTATGATATTTCGGTCTCCTATTCTATACTCGAAGTGATATATGTCAGTGCTTTGAGAAAATAGAAACTCCATGAATTCCCAGGATACCTGTGTCTGTTTCTATGGTGAGAAATGTCTGCTCGTGAAATAACGTCATTCAATATTTGGCTGGTCTGATCCTCGTGTATTATTGTAACGTGTCATTCGTCGAGGTGTTAGACTTTGGCTTGTTGTTTTTTGGCAAATAGTTTTCGAAGAAATTTTTTGGTCTATTACTAAAACCAGCTTTTCGCAAGACTATTATCAAACTATCCGACAAGATGATTGATCACAACGTCGCTAATGTGGGATGGAGAGGTTCTCGGTCCAGAATACTGTGAAATGTTCGATCATCCGGTACTCTGGATAAAAGTTATCTCATCGAAACAACATTTTCCGAAAGAATTCCACGGATATTGCTTTTTCTCGTTACGGAAAATGCCAAGCTTTTGTACCGCGACAAAATCATATTAAAGCATAAAAATCACGGTGTCGAGGGTATAGGATACATATACGTATTGTTCATGATTCCCAGGGCGTAATGCAACGGGTGCTTTTTGTCCCAGTGAACACGCCAAGCCACTTGCGTTTCAGAGTGGTTTTTCCCACTTTGTCGTCGCTTTTTTACACTCGTTTTACAATTATTTTTGTAACGGTATTGCACCTCGCTTCGAATGGCTTCAACGTTGTTATATTATAGTCTGGAGTTCTGCAGTTACTCTACTTTTTCTACCATGACGTGAAATCAAATAGGGTGAAATTAATTAGCTCACTAGTTAATTAGATTGATTTGGATTTGATTTCACCAGTGAAATGGCAGAATAGGATTTTTCGAATGGCAAGAAATTCTACAAACATTTAATTCCTTATGCTACCTGAACAAAAGACTGGCATCAACATTAGCATTGAAATTGGAATTGGAATCGTTAGTGAACTCCTCCTTTCCTCCCTTATACTCTGTAACGAAAAGTTCTCAGCCCCGATATCCTCGTTGTCTTTTTATATTTTACGTTTCGCTCGAATTTATTTTATGAGAACAAGAAGAAAGCCAGAACGAAGTTTCGAGTTCGTAGCAATAATATGGGAAATGATTATTCCTTTGACTCGAAACACAAGTCGGAAACATTGAACGCAATTTCATTGCTTTGAAAGCTTGTTTGAAAAATATCAAAAATAAGAAGAAAAAAAAATAACGTGGAGGAGGAGTTCTTGCTTTTCGCCACATGTAAATTGGCTCAGAACATTAGCTTCGGTTCATCGATTGTATAACAAAATTGAAAAACAAGCTATTGACAATTTTACGGAATTGGTAATTGTTGCTGTCGCACATTCGCGGCTAGCAATCAGTTCCTACGCTTATAACCGCAAATCGGGTTTCACAGTGACACAAAATTTCCTCGGAAATTGAACTCCGCGGGGAAACGTAATTACCAATTTATCGAAAAGCAATTTAATTTGAAATCCAATTTGAATTTGTGAACCAATCGGTACATGCGGAATCGGTTAATACCTTTGCAAATCGTAATATCCATTATACTCTACACCAGCTATACTCGATGCTTATCCATAATTAACTCCCATCGAATAATTTACGTATTCCGTATAAGTCCCTTATGTCCATGAATTCGTATGACGAACCGCCTGTTAAAAACTACACGTATTACCAAATGAGTAATTCACTTTGACCGAAAAAACGATAATCAGAAAGTCAGAACTGTGATCGAGTGATCGTACGATAAAGATATTAATCGATTTGCAGTAATAATTTACCAAAGTACATGATATATGATCTGAAACATCATTCAATAATCTCCGTATTCCGATATTCCTTAACTTATATAGAACGCGATCAACCGTTGTGCAAATTAGGTACATCATCATCAGCCAGGTGATTTAATCTTGCTGAAGGAAATTGATCCATCGCAAACCTAATCGTAGAGTCCCAGGTGGGACGGAGTTGAGCTTTTGAGTTTGCGAGAGATATCGCTTTCGATTTACCAATTTTTAGACTATTAGATAACACCTGCGGATATTGTGTGCTTAAGATAATCGAGCTCTTTTCTTAATCGGACATTCTGATCACCGAATTTTTTGAAACTGTAATGAATTACGGAAAGTATACTTGTAACATGATCCTCATCTCATCATTCCGATGTAGGACACAGTATTTTTTTTTTTCTCGTATGGCAGATATCACGTGAAATGAACATTTTCACAGACAATTTTATTGGTCAAAAACCACGAGCTGTATATCTCCGCTCATTTTTACGAGCTGCAAGGAGTTTCCTGTTTCTTTTTGTCTTGCACGTGCGAAGGAAAAATCAGCACGTAATTTTATAGAGTACGTGCTCAGCATCCCGAGGGAATAACGGACTAAAAACAAGTAAAAAGGACATCGACGTTCGATGGATCACGTACATACGTCGCGAAGAGTATTTTGATTCCGCAATTCCCACATTTGTTACATCGGTTCGTGTAGATTTTCAATCTCCTCAAAGACGAGGTGAATATACATATAGGTACTAACTTTGGAGAATGAATAATTTGGACAATTCATCAAATTATTTTACCTTTGATAAATCGAATGGTGAAATATTCTCTCTATATTTCTCTGCGAGGAAATATGATTTCAGTTCGCGGAATAGCTGAGGGAAAACGACATTTGTAGAGGAAATTGAATCTCTGGTCCTTTTGAAATTGGAGATTTAATTTGTCAGAACTACGGTATACATCCAGTAAATATGGGTTGACAGACTTTTTCCTGCTCCTTAACATCAAATCTACCCACATCAGTCTGACACATTCCTTCCATGGTATGTAAATGTACTCCCGACATTTTCGCGTTCTGACACCAGAGAAGAAAGAGACACACAAATCCTGAGATGAATCTTCAAAGTCTCTTGTATGCGTGTCATCGGTGAGACAATTTCAACGTCTAGCTAGCACTGCGTTCGACATGTTTCATCTCACCATTCCTTATTAGAACGTCAAGTCGTTTGAACCAACTGTTTTATTTCATGATTCGAAAAACTATATCGCTTTAGATACGAAACGAGAGAATCCCAGTGCAGATGATCTTATTAATGACCTAATCTCGATCATAATCATAATTATGGAGCATGAAGTCTAAAGCAATGTCTAAAATTTAGTTTCATAGACTTGAATCAAATTTTATCGCGTAGATATACTGGTCAGGGAGATTAGCGCGAAATCAGGGTAAAGTCAGGAAATTTTTTTTGACCCATTTTTATATACCGTGGTATAGTTGTAATTGTTTGCCTCTCTGCCAACTGGCTCAGGTAGCAAAATGAGACTTTGCGAGGTACATTTACATCTTTTTACTCCGTTACCCTGGCAGCAACAATTATTATTAATAGAGGTACGACCTCATTGTTACATTTATGATATTCCCCACATTTTGCTTTGTCTCAGAACAGTTTCTTACACGACAGTTCTTACAATTAGTGCCAGCTTTGCGTAACGCTATGTTAAACAAGTTCCCGAGCTAGGAGTTTACTCAGAAGAAAGTTTCCCGTCTCAATTTCTCAGGGGAGATTTTTATCAATCTGACAAGCTGTACGGCTTAAGCTATCCTACACTAAGGAATAGCACTGACTTTGATGATGATTAATCGCAGTCTTCGTTATTTTATTCTTCAGCTCGGCTCTCTGAAGGGATATTACCTATTTACTCACAAACACGTTCACAAACGGTCCATAACAACAAGCGATCATCATCACAAGGCCCTCAAAAATGAGCCACAGGTGAGTAAAATAAATTCATAGTATAGTAAGTATTAGGGAAATTTACCAATGGCCAGACAATATCTGCTTGAGTAGAAAATTAACCAACGAATTATTCTTTCGAGTTTTTCCATTAAATTTCGTGAGTCCTTCTGTGCGGGGGAGCCTTATATACGATTCATTAATCTTTCATTTCTGTTTCGTAATTAGTGGAAATTAAACGCCTCAGAAATTCAGCGTCAAATTTGTTAATAATTAATTATTTTTTTTCACTAATGCTGGGCCATTAGCTTGAAGAAAGTTATTTTATCGTTTGAAGCGCGTCAAAGCTGTGAATGAAATTATTACACGATTGGTTACTGCTTCAGGTACATTGGTTTCAACAGCAGCATGAGAAAAAGCGAAAGAAGCGAGACTTCAGCGGACCCTCCTTCACTTTTAGCGACTATCCGACATTTTCTGATGACTACAACCCCAGGCAAAAACAACAGTATCATCAGCAGAAAAACCGCGGAGTTGCTTTACAAACCCTTTTCACAGACCCGCTCTTCAAAGAGCAGTGGTACTTGGTTAGTATCGTCGTTTAAAATCGACCCGTTTTTACCCACTCCGATAATAAGTACCCTTCAAACGATTAAGCTTCACCAAGCAATTTCCACCTTTCGCGACGCTTCAGCCTAAAAATTTCTCAAACACCTCTCCCAACCCTCTCTACTATCGCATTAACGCTCTTTCGTATTCCACACTCTTTTTTACGAAAAAAAAAAGATAAAAAATTGCGATTTTCTATCTATATCTATAAACGCGTGTCAGATCCATGGAACGTGTGATATATTCCCTTAGAACGGTGGCGCGAAGGACGGTTATGATATGAACATCGGACCGGCCTGGCAGAAAGGATATACGGGGAAAGGAGTAGTGGTATCTATTCTCGACGATGGCATTCAAACCAATCATCCCGATCTCGCTTTGAATTACGATCACGAGGCTAGCACAGACATAAATGACAACGATAATGATCCCATGCCGCGAGACAACGGTGATAATAAACACGGGACACGATGTGCCGGAGAAGTTGCAGCCGTAGCTTTTAACAATTACTGCGGTGTTGGTGTTGCCTTCAACTCTAGCATTGGCGGTAAGCTCAGAATCGCTACGGTATTAAGATTCTTTTTCAATCTCCCAAATCTGAAATCGATACATTTCCGATCACCCCAGGTGTCAGAATGCTGGATGGACCAGTAAACGACGCTGTCGAGGCCAGAGCCTTGGGTTTAAATCCAGGACACATTGATATCTACAGCGCGTCCTGGGGGCCCGAAGACGATGGCAAAACCGTCGACGGTCCAGGGCCGTTGGCAAGACGTGCCTTCATCTATGGTGTGACCAGCGTGAGTTTATCGATTTTATATTTCATTAAGAGTTTCAATGAATCGCCGTGACCGTTATCTTCCCGTTTTTTCGATAGGGTCGCGGGGGAAAGGGTTCGATTTTTGTCTGGGCTTCGGGTAACGGTGGGAGACATACGGACTCCTGTAACTGCGATGGTTACACGAACAGCATTTTTACGCTGTCCATATCAAGCGCGACACAAGGGGGTTACAAGCCCTGGTATCTTGAGGAGTGTAGCTCGACTCTGGCGTCCACATACTCCTCCGGTACTCCTGGAAACGATAAAAGCGTCGCGACTGTAGACATGGACGCAAAACTTCGTCCTGATCACATTTGCACTGTCGAACACACCGGGACTTCGGCATCGGCTCCATTAGCCGCTGGTATCGCAGCCTTGGCTTTAGAAGCAAATCCAAACTTGAGTTGGAGAGATATGCAATATCTTGTTGTACTTTCGTCGAGATCTGGTCCTTTGGAAAAAGAACCAGGGTGGATTTTGAACGGTGTCAAAAGGAAAGTATCCCACAAGTTTGGATACGGTCTAATGGACGCTGGAGCCATGGTCAGCCTCGCTGAACAGTGGACAAATGTTCCTCCCCAGCACATCTGCAAATCTCAGGAAATAAACGAAGAAAGATCCATCGATCCTACCCCAGGATACACCCTCAGTGTTCATATGGACGTCAGTGGTTGTGCCGGGACTTTGAACGAAGTTCGATTTCTGGAACATGTTCAATGCAAGGTATGAGCGATGTTGGTCGATGTTCAGTTAGGAGCGTGATTCCTTATTCGGTTTAAAAGGAGCCCGTGTGTAATCCCGGATTGTTATAACGTCTGATTTAGGTCTCGTTGAGATTCTTCCCTCGCGGTAATTTGCGGCTACTTCTAACTTCGCCCATGGGCACAACGTCTACTTTACTCTTCGAGAGACCCAGGGACGTCTTAAGCTCGAATTTCGACGACTGGCCATTCCTCAGTGTTCATTTCTGGGGCGAAAAGGCCGACGGAAGATGGACTCTGCAGATTATCAACGCCGGCAACAGACGCGTTAACACCCCAGGCAAGTCGGATTTCTCTTAGTTATATATTCTGGTCTGTAATTCATGTCTTCAAGCTTTTCCGATCGACTATTGCACCGCATGTTCCTTCCTCGTTTCCCTCCATATCGATATATTTGCTGATCAACAAATATCCCGCTAAACGAACGAGGAAAAATTCTTCTGAACAAATTTTGCACGAATAAATTCGCGTAGAAAAAGAAAAAGTAGAATTTTGTTGGACAGTGCGTCATTGCTCTGCTTCTCTCCCCCGTCTATTTCGCCATAGTTTTTTATCGTTTTAGGTTCGATCGTGAAATGATTGATTGAGAAGAATTTTTTTTTTTTTTTGCCTCGCCCTCTTTTTTTCGTCGCACTTTTTCTTTCAGCCATGTCCATCGTCCTGAGATTGCATGTTGGGCTGCAGAACTTCGCCTGAACTGACAATTATCATCTTCTAGCACTTCATTTTGTCCCAGGCTATTTTGGATCCGTTTCTTTGATTAACTTTCGTCTTTGTCCGTCCTGGCTTGAACCCTGCGTATACATATACATATACGAGCCCCCCTTTTGAATTAGAGCGTTTAAAAACTGTTACAGGAATCCTGAAGAAATGGCAGCTTATCTTTTACGGAACGTCTACCAACCCGATTAGGATTAGGACGCAGCAGTTTAACCCGGTACAAGCGAACCCCTCAGCCTTATTTTCCTTCTCTCAAACCCGCCTGCCCCAGGGCTTCTACAATTCCGACTTCTTTGGCGTATCTGCGTTTCAGACTTACCAGGGAGCTTTTGCCGGGGCCGCTTCCAACGTTGAAGAATCAATTGCCAGTCTCGATGGCTCCGCGGCGTCTATAATGACCAATCAATTGCCGAACGACATCGCGTCGAACAACGATCGTCTGATTAATCACGACTGCGATCCACAGTGCGATTCACAGGGCTGTTACGGCGGAGGACCGACTCAGTGTATCGGCTGCAAAAATTACCGGCTCGACAAGTGAGTGGTAAAATTTTTACACCCTCGACGAACTCTCCGGGGGTAGAATCCTCGATTTTTTCAATTCCACTCGAAAACTGCTCATTCCTCTCTCTCGAGGCGTTTCTTCTTTCTCTCGACTCTTATCTCTACTCGGTGATGAATATTCAAGCTGGTTATTGCCGTTTCAGCACCTGCGTTAGTCGCTGTCCTCCAAGAAGCTTTCCAAATCAAGGCGGAGTTTGCTGGCCCTGTCACGAATCCTGCGAAAATTGCGCCGGCGCGGGACAAGACTCTTGTCTATCTTGTGCTCCCGCTCATCTTCGGGTAACGGATCTTGCCGTATGTCTTCAACAGTGCCCCGAGGGATATTACGAGAGTAGGTTTGAAAAGGGGCCGTTTACCTTTTCTTTTCCCGAGTACATAATATTACCTCAGATATAAAAATACTTTGTTTCTATTATCTCGCGTGAAACAAACAAAAAACAAAAAAAAAAATCACCGCGTATTATATTTCAAATTCAACCAAAATTTTGCCGATTTATTATTCGCCATGGAGTACACCGCGATTAGTATCATTGTTATTGAATCAAAATATCGAATCTCAGATGCAGAAAACGGCACGTGTGTACCGTGCGAAGCAAACTGTGCGAGCTGTCAAGATAGACCTGATCACTGCACAAGCTGCGAACACCACTTGGTCATGCATGATAACAAATGTTATGCCGCATGCCCGGAGTACACGTACGAAACCATGGACTACAATTGTGAGGCTTGCCATCCTTCGTGTGAAACTTGCAATGGCACCAGTCAAACTCAGTGCATCAGCTGCCGACCTGGACTCTACTTTTCCGAAGGTGATATTGAGTTTCACGTTATTTTCTTTCCTGATAACTTTTGCCCATTTCTTTATCAGTCTCGTGTATACATTGTGGAGGGAACTTTACCTTTGATAACTAAGGATCACTTTTTGTATTATCTGTGGGGCAGTTCACGAGGACGAACTGTTATCATATCTGTGTTGTAAATTTTTGAGGATATATAATCTTAGGTAATCGCTCCTCTTGTATCATTCAAGTTCGGTTTTTATCTCGTCTTTACAATTCTACGAACATTTTCTCCCACGTTCATCAGGTATTTAATCAAATGTATAAGTTTTTCTGTAGTTTATCACATGTTCAGAGTAAAAAAAAAGGTTTTATCTAGATACTTTTGTATTTCAATCTCGTAAAAAAAAACTGGAATCATTCTTCTATTTTCAGATACCCTCATTTTCGGGATAATTTTTCTTCTCATTATCTTTTATCTTATCTTAGATAAAAACTCCTTGTATCATCTACACAGCTGCTATCCGGATGATTATCTGCTTTATCTCATTAACATTACACTGTAATCCATTCGATATTCTAAAAACGATTGAAATTGTTCTCAGGCACATGTCTTAACTCTTGTCCAGTTGGCTTTAGTGCCGATAAAAAGAGGCGAGAGTGTGTCCCATGTCCTCCAGGATGCCTGACTTGCACATCTTCAAGCTGCAACACCTGCATCACTGACTGGAGCTTGGACACAAACAATTATTGCGCTCCCGCTAGTCGGACACGATGCGATATCACAGAATACTTAGAAAATGGACGATGCAAGAGGTGCCACTCGACCTGTGAAAGCTGTGCTGGACCCACTCGAGACTCGTGCATTACCTGCCAGGATACGCTCCTCCTGCAGGGTCAAAAATGTGTTTCTCAATGCGAGGACGGGTACTATTCCATTGCCCAGCCTGCTAACAGGCCCCTGTGCTTGCCCTGTCTTCATACCTGCAAGACTTGTGTCTCTAGACTGAACTGTACCACCTGCCAGGATAGTCTTCAATTACAAAATGGACAGTGCAGAACTGCCTGCGCTGACGGGTGAGCAATAGTCTCGTTTATTCATCAATGGCAGAACGACGTGCTAAGCACTAATTCATGTTTATCGTTTTAGCTATTACAGCGATCGTGGACAATGTGCCAAGTGCTATCTATCCTGCAAAACATGCTCGGGACCGAGGAGAGATCAATGCGTGACATGCCCCAGAGGGTGGCAATTGGCGGCAGGAGAATGCCACGCGGAATGTCCAGAAGGATTTTTCAAATCGAATTTTGGCTGTCAAAAATGTCATCATTACTGCAAGACATGCAAAGGTGAAGAAATATGAAAGATCCTTTGAGCTTTCAGTTATCAGAGAACTTTTTCCCCCCAAATTCTGATGGCTATTAATATTCGCTTGATCAAAACGCTGTTGTTTACTTTCAGGCGAAGGACCGCTAGGCTGCACCTCATGTCCAGCCCACTCAATGCTTGAAGGAGGCCTCTGCATGGAGTGCCTTGGCGCCCAGTATTACGATCCATTGACGCAACTGTGCAAGAGCTGCCACGCGAGCTGCCAAAGGTGTACGGGCCCTGGGCAATTCAATTGTTTGGCATGTGCCGGCCCATTACACCTCGACAAACTCAATAACCAATGCGTTCCTTGCTGTCCAGCAAACGTGAGAAACCCTGAGGACCAAGACTGCTGTATGTGCGATCCAGAGACAGGTGGGATAAAATTATTCTAAACCTTTTCAGCAATCACTGATTTATGCAGCATCCTTAATTTAAACGTCTGGATTCACAGGAAGTTGCAGAAACAGCTCTCCTGCTGGAAAGCGAAGAGTACCTGGCTCCGAATTCTCACACGATGATCTAGGGGCTCAAGGAAGTGGGAATGGCTTTGGTAGAACCGAGGATTCTGCATCATTGGCTGTCACAGCAGCCACAGCATTTGCAGTCGCTATTTGCTTGGCGTCGATCGCCTTGTTTGCTGCAATATTTGTTGCTCTTCAGGTGAAGCTCAGATTTGGAAAAACTGTTACCTAATATCTCAACACTTTGATTTCTTTGTGAATTCGGACAAATTAATATAAAATAATGATATCTTTGAATACTATCAGTTAATTTTCGACTAACCATTCTAAATCTATGATCAGGCTTTATCGAGGAGAAGAGAATCGACGCTTGGCTACACAAAGCTAGCAGTGCGGGTGGAACCATTGGATGATATGGATGCGGATGATACGACAGAGCTGATGACCTAAGTTCGAGTTTTGTCGCAGCAACTAGCAGAGACAGTTCTCATCGCAATATTCCATCAAGGAATTAATTCAGAGTCCCAATTACTGGAGATTATTGATCTGTCCTGTGCGCGACAGAATGCTTATTAGTGTTCGAACTTCGCGGTTGTGTAAAATAATTTTTTTATTCAGGCCATACGCAGCGCGTCGTTTAAATTTGTCCCGCGAACGACAGGAAGTATTTAGACTAATTGACCGTTGGTATGAATTCATTAACTTTAGTAAGTTGATCTGGATATTTAAAATATGAATAAACTGTACGAAAGAAAGGTGTGGCGTGCGTGCGTGCATCCGTGCGCGACTAGTGGGCGATTAGAAGTATAATATATATATACAGCAAACCTAGACACATATGAAAATGAGAAATCGGTGCGTGTTGTTCTGTTCAATAGAGATGGACTCATGAAGGACATCGAAAGAGTGTAAAATTGTTGTAAAGTGCCTGATTAGTGATCCCCTAAACCCCTTTACTCTCTACCCATCGATTTCCTTCATCCTGGAAATGAATATTTTAAAATTCCTCCCGATTTCTGGTAAATAATTTTCTGGCTGCATTTAGAGAATCTCAGTAGGGTTTATGTAATTACGTGCACATACTATACATATACGTATGAATGTAAAGGCAGCCAGTGCAAATTACTTCATTTTATTTATGAAACCGAAGGGTGGTCATGCTTCTTTCTTCGTTTTTTGTAAAGGAAAGCATAACGTATCACACAACTTATTAACATATTTAATTATATTTTTTTTTTTTATACATATACACATATATATATATATATATATATATATTATACTAGGTAAAAAATTTGTCGACAAAATGATACTGTATATCTAGGTATACGTTATCGCAGCCATTAGCCGCGGTGATCGCTGATTATTATCTATTGTCGTTAAATGTTTATAAAATATGAAAGAGAAATAGAAATTTCCGAGGTGATTCACGTTCAAATAACACGGTATCTTCCTTTTGGAAAAAATTTTGCAAATTGATATGTATTGTATTGTATAGTGAATTGATCAAAACACCACTGAACATTGTTCTCGTGTTTTCTTTATTTTTTTTTTATTTCTACTGCCCAGTTACGCGATGTGATTTCAACAGGTTTCTCTGTTTCAACATCCTAATCCTCCCGAAAACCGTATATCAATCCGTTTTGTAATTATTTGTTATTATTTGATTGTCTACGTGTTTTGTTTAATATCTGTCTTTCTCCGTTGTTGTTTTTCAACTTATACCCATTTCATAATATTGATTTTTCGATCCTTTGTCATACCCAGCAAAAGGATAGAACAACAAAAAAAGAAAAGGAAAACAAAAACATTCTATTGTAATCTATTATTCTTAATCTGTAATCAATCCATGTCGTGAATAATCAATTTTTCCGCATGATTTTATATATTATTATTATGATTGTACTTTTACGATGAACACGATTATAAAAATATAAATTAATTAAATAAATGAGTATTTTTATTCTTTTTCTCTGCTACTTTCCTTATATCTTCATTGCCTTATCCTGGGACAACTAGATTTAACATATCATTACGATAGTCATCATTCGATTCTTATGTGGTACACGTAATACTTATATGTCTCTGCCTCACCATACGCAATTTGAAGTAGAAAATCACAAGGATGACATGCGGGCTGCGTATAATAAGGCGTACCGATTCTTGCGGCGAATATACCTAGTTCGTTGAGTCAACTGCGAGATGACGATACTATTTAGGACCCCGTTGGCACAAAGGATGTGGAGAGCATCTCAGAATAAATAATATCAACGCAGAGACCTTGTCGTTGAAGATAGAAAAGTGAAAATTAGTTCTTTAGATATTGTATGATTGTAATACGAATTTGGTTTATTTTCTAATAACTAGTATGACAGAATGCAAATATAAAGACTCTATCAGTTGCGATAGCCACTGCAGATTTATTTTTAAGAAACAATCAAGAATTGTTCGTAACGTTGATAATACGCCATATTGTACTGATTGCACCAATAAATTCCCAGAAATATCAATAATAGATTTCTTTGTTATTCCCCTCTTCCTCTCCCTCAGACTATTTGTTTCGGCAACAGCATAAAATGAGAATTAATGCAATTTTGGCTACTTGGGAATTCACGACCACCTCCTCAGGTCAGACGCTCTCCTGATACCAGAAGCAGAAATTTTTCTTGTTAAAATCCTTCTAACTCCGAAGAATGCTAGTATTAATGAATAAACGTATAAAGACGTGTATGAAGACACGTATGCATGCCTATATCTATACATCCAAATTTTCAGCACACCTCCTTGGGTCAGATTCTCTCCTGATACAAGAAGCAGAAATTTTTCTCGTTAAAATCCTTCTAATTCCGAAAATCGCTAGTATTAATGGATAAACGTATAGAGACGTGTATGAAGACACGTATGCATGCCTATATCTATACACACGAATTTTCAGCACACCTCCTCGGGTCAGATGTTCTCCTGATACCAGGAGCAGAAATTTTGCGAGTTAAAATCCTTCTAACTCCGAAAAATGCTAGTAATAATTAAGTATAGGTATAGAGAGGCATAGAGAGACGTATGCATGAATGAATCAATACACATAGCCTATTTCGGCACACCTCCTTGGGTCAGATGTTCTCCTGATACCAGGAGCAGAAATTTTGCGAGTTAAAATCCTTCTAACTTCGAAAAATGCTAGTAATAATTAAGTGTAGGTATAGAGAGGCATAGAGAGACGTATGCATGAATGAATCAATACACATAGCCTATTTCGGCACACCTCCTTGGGTCAGATGTTCTCCTGATACCAGGAGCAGAAAATTTGCGAGTTAAAATCCTTCTAACTCCGAAAAATGCTAGTAATAATTAAGTGTAGGTATAGAGAGGCATAGAGAGACGTATGCATGAATGAATCAATACACATAGCCTATTTCAGCACACCTCCTTGGATCAGATGTTCTCCTGATACCAGGAGCAGAAATTTTGCGAGTTAAAATCCTTCTAACTCCGAAAAATGCTAGTAATAATTAAGTGTAGGTATAGAGAGGCATAGAGAGACGTATGCATGAATGAATCAATACACATAGCCTATTTCAGCACACCTCCTTGGATCAGATGTTCTCCTGATACCAGGAGCAGAAATTTTGCGAGTTAAAATCCTTCTAACTCCGAAAAATGCTAGTAATAATTAAGTGTAGGTATAGAGAGGCATAGAGAGACGTATGCATGAATGAATCAATACACATAGCCTATTTTGGCACACCTCCTCGGGTCAGATGTTCTCCTGATACCAGGAGCAGAAATTTTGCGAGTTAAAATCCTTCTTACTCTGAAAAATGCTAGTATTACTTAACTATAGGTATAGAGAGGCATAGAGAGACGTATGCATGAATGAATCAATACACATAGCCTATTTTGGCACACCTCCTCGGGTCAGATGTTCTCCTGATACCAGAAGCATTTTTTGACATCAAATTTCAAAACCCTAAATAACAACCCATATGATTACGAATATAACACCCTACTCCATTCTCATGTTTTAGGCTACCAGACGTGGGAAGGAATGGAAAAGATAATTACACAATTGATTACTCAAGTATCTGGTTTATTATTAATAGTTCTTGCCAAAGCATCGATACAATCAGTATTATACTTATACATAGGGAATGTTATAATTGTACGTAATAAGAGAGTCATAGAGCATCGATACAATCAGTATTATACTTATATATAGAGAATGTTATAATCGTACGTAATAAGAGAGTCGATCGGTCGATTACGCTAATAACTAGTCGAGAAGAATCTTATTTCGTTAATGTGCAGGCTGGTTACGTTGCTACAAGACTTCTGCGGGCAGCGGATCCTAATGACGACGTCTGTTGCGGGAGTCTTCACGATCTCACGCATCTCCCATGTTAACCCGTCTACGCCACGAGGGTCTTCTCGAAACAGGGAATCTCGTAACATCAACCAAGTACAGTACTCTTCTGTCAAGCGGAGTGGGAAATTCAGAAATGAATTCCGAATAATGATCTAAGTAAATCAAAATCGAATAGCCTAAGAAACTCTTTGGTCCGTTCGCACTGGTCTGCCATATATTTCCGAGTATACGAAGTGAAGCTTTCGCTGATTCGATTCGAGGCTTCTGACAACATTAAATTCTGCCGGCCAGTAAATTTCCCAAGGGATCTACAGGGAGTATCGTTTCCGCAAAAACAAGCTGCGTGGTTTCTAGCATGTGAAGTCCATGACATCTAGGGTAAAAACTTCTAGGAATCATCAAAGTGATTCAACTTAAATCATGGACCTTTACCAACGCTCCCTTTTATCACGAAGGATAGTATATTCAAATATCCTGAAGACAGGTCATCGAAATCTCTCCGGTTTACTGGACCTCAAACAGATTTTATCTTTCTACTTTTGTTCTACACTACATATGATATTTCATTGTGTCAGGAATAATAATAACTCAAATGTTAACGTTTTTTCCGCAATTTTAGCGAGCAAATATAAGCCCGCGACGATAATGTCTTTGAAAAATGACATGTTATTGATTATTGGTTCAGATTGCATTCGGTAAGTTTTTATACTGTACTCTCATTAATTCACAAATATAATTTATACGAGACTACCTAATAATATACTTATCTTATTTGTAGTATATTGTTCACGTTGGTGGGAAATATTGGAGTAACATATAAAAGTGGTATAACGAGCTAATTAGTAATTTCAGAATTACATCAGTAGGTACAAAATCATCACCGTACAATTTATAATCAATATAATTCACGTATAATAAGTTAAAAAGGAAATTCCTTAGATATGAAATGCTTACAGAAAGTGGTAACAGAAAATAAAAAGATACACGTGGTACATGGGTTAAGAAGATTGGACAAAGAATCAATCCTTTCTTTTTTCAGTATCCAGTAAGCTCGGCAAACGTCGAATCCAGATCGTCGCAGATGTATTTAGATTTAGCCCTCTCCTTGTGCAAAATGTCTGTATTCAGAAAAATGTTTTTATCAAGTTTTTTGGTCAGATATTCTCAAAGATAATAACTATATTTAATTAATAAATCAATTATCAGAGAGCATACCTCTCTAACAATTAAAGTAAGATTATTAAACCCACCTTCGCGTGCGTCCATCTCAGTCAAGAAAGCCTTGACAGTTTTTTCGGCAGTTATAGCACGTTTTTCTGCCTCCTTTAATTTTACCTTTAGACTCTTCAGCTGGCTCTTGAATTCTTCGACCCTTTGGTTCGCCTGTCCCAAAGTATAAATTTATACCACCGTGATTTTGCGAAACGTAGAATCTTCACGATATCGTCAGTGATCTCTTTTAATTTTTTGGAGTGCACACTTACGCTTGAAGGGTGATAATCGTGCTACTTTTAATTCCACTCTAAAGAAGAATGAAATTTCATTTTTTTTTTTCACTTTTAAGAAGAGACGCCCACTCTTCACTCCAAAAAATTTACAGAGTCAACTTAACAGCAATGACATTATACTTGTAACAAATTACCTTCTCTTCGGAAACCTCTAGCGACTTTAAGATGTTTCCCACTATGAAAAGCTCGTCTTCTCGTTCGACAATCTTCCTGTAAACAGAAAAATATTCGGCACATTTGAAGATTATTTATACACAATAATGAGCTGCAGTAAAGAATCACAAGTCACAGAAGAACGGTGTGAATCGTTTAATATATGGAATTCAAATAATAAAGATGAATTATACTAACGCTTCGCTCGATTTAACCCTGTCTTCGGCCGCCTCAAGTTCATCCTCTACAAAAGCCAGCTTTTGCGAAATTTCGTCTGACTTTGTATCAGCGTCCTCGGCGATAACCCTGGCTTCTTTTAACTGGGTTGTCAAGTGATCCATACGTTCCTCGTCCAGCTTATTTCTGTTTTCCAAAACCTTGCAGATTCTGAAACGATATTTTGGATCCTCAGCAAAAGAATCATTGGTCAAAGCACTACTTATCACGAAACAAATTCGAGTTGTTTTCCAAACTGACCGTTTAGCATCATCAGCTGTCTCAGTGGCCTGCGTCAACTTTGTCTGAGCCGTTAGTCTTCGTTCTTCGGTCTTTTCCAGGTTCACCATGCACTGCTGCATTTTTCGATTGAGTATTGCTAACTCCGATTGAGCCTTAAACAGAATCCATCATTACTCCCTATCCCGAGATATCCCGTTTATTTATTAAACACAAAAATAGCACAAGAGTAGAAGGACACAAAAAGTGGTATCCTGATTTCTAACTGCTTAATTTCCAGCTAGAATTACAGAAATAATACGAAACGTTCTACTAACCAGGAGGTAAGCTCTTTCCGTAGCCTCCAGATCCGTGTTGGACTTTTCCAGCTGAGCCGTGGTGACCTCGTAGTCATTTTCCATCTGAGCAAGTTTCTTAGCAAGATCCCGAACTTCATCTCGAAGCTGTTCCGCTTTCCGATTTGCTTCCTTAGCTTGCTGGTCGCAAGTGTCAGCTTTGTCTAACGCTAGGTCCTTCTCGACTTTCAAAGTCTGCAGCCTCTTCTTGATGGCGTTCATCGATACGCAGTTTCTCAACTACGGGAAAATTGATTTTTTCAAATATAGAACGTTCGCTGGGCATGAGAGGTCACTCGATACTATCACTATAGTGTTTGATGTTCCTTGTGGCCAGTGGTGGGTAATAACGAGTTGAATTACTTTTGACAGAGTCACAAACTGAATGAAACATCAATTAATTGCATTTTCCTTTCTGAATATGTTCGACCTTCTGACTCGTTGATTTATAGATCCACTGAACGCTACGAATAATTTTCTATCAAATTCTGAACAAACCTTCGATTGAAATGATTCCAATGACTACCAGCGGGTTACTGCACTCCCTGGCCGAAAGGGACAATGCTTTATAGACTACGCAAAATGCAATAAGAAGAATAGGGCTGGTTCTTTACTTAGACTCCAAAGAGATTCTTCAACTTCTTCAAGTGCTTTGTTAGTGTCGTTGCCTTTGCCTGTGCACAAACCGACTCTTGAATACCTCTTTGGCAACATTATCATTGATTTATTTCTACGTTTATAAATTCTTCCAGGTATCGCGGTAACCAAGCTGATTGAACACCTGTCAAATTTTGAAATATTAATGTATAATTTATTGTCAAAGATAACATTCAACCTCTTATCATAATGGTAGCAAGTTTTTTGGTGAATAGATCACAAGAGAACAATCATCTTCACTTTTTCGGCCCCTCAAAGAGCTCTAGTTGCCGGGTTAATTTATTGTAGAAACTTGTAATATTGAAATAATCAAGACCTCCGGAAAAGGATCTTAGAATAAATTAATAAATAATCTCGGGACTATGAGTCCCAGGGTTGTTCAACTTTACATGATTTTCGCTGACATCCCTCATACAGGATTTATTAAAATATGAAACTGAACATTTCGCAATTTTTTCATTCAATATAAACTGGTTTACTTAAATCCTTCGATTATTCTAATAGTTCTAATCTTCTGCAATAAATTATCAGTGGATACCATTCACTATTTCCTTCTTATCTATTTGCCAATAATTTTCCGATGATTATTACGTATAATGAATATATTACAGGACTATATAACGTGTGGCAATGTCGCGTAGAAATAGTGGGTCAGTAAAATTAGTAATTTATATAATTTATTATACTCAAACACTTATTTCTGCAAAAATTTTCACCATTTCGAGAGACTAATATTTTCACCTGATTTGAAAGACAGTCTATCGTACACGTACGCACACGTACCTTATATCAGACTGTATGAGTATCCTTGTAAGAAACTGCAGTGGCAACGAAAATAATGGTGGAGCAGCTAGTTTGTACATCATTAATGTATAGAATTATAATATGAAACCTCTAATAGTGATTAAGGAAAGCGATTGACGTGCATTTATTATTTGCCTGTCTAACAGTGAATAGACCCAGTAGATTGTTATTTATAATCACTTTTATTTATATTTAATTATATATATATATATGTGTATATGTATATTTATTATATCTATATATTACATACAATGAATAATAACATATAAACAAAAATAATTCAAAGACATCGAAGATATATATATATATATACTCGCGTGTATAGCCAAGGGATCGTATTCCTGAAAAATAAATGAAATCATGGAGTATTGGTATTGGAGTACGTAACTAGCACCATTTGTTAATGAAAATAGCATTGACATTAGCGTTGACATTAAGTCGGCAAATAAGCACTGCAATAAAAATCCCAGTAGTTGCATTCTTCATGAATTAGTTAACTACTAAAATAAGCGTAGCTGTTGGTTATTTTTAAAGCTGCACAAAGCCTCGATGAAATATATTCTACAGTGAATAGCCAATGATAGCGACAGTGTCAAGCGATAAGTGAAATACAGCTGTTTTTAGCTTATAGCGAAAACCAATATTGCGTTACGTCACAGAAAATAGCGATTAACGTAAGATTTTTTAATTTTTTGCTTCTTTTCTTTTTTTTTTTTCATTAATATCCTGTCATCTCTGAGAAGGTCAGATCCAAGTCATCACAGATGGCTTTGTACTTTTCCTTTTCTCCTCTCAGTTCGTCTGTAAAATAAATGAGTTTGCATATCAGCAACTCGTGAATAAAATGTGAAACGATTATAGCTTGGTAAGGAAAAATGAATAAAAATTTTCCAAATTATTTTGATCTCCTATTAAACTATGTAATAAAGATGTTGTAAAATACCTTCTTTCATGTCAACGTCCTTCAGTAACTGTTTAACCGT
The DNA here is from genome assembly GCA_944452935.1 of Rhogogaster chlorosoma. Taxonomy (NCBI): domain Eukaryota; kingdom Metazoa; phylum Arthropoda; class Insecta; order Hymenoptera; family Tenthredinidae; genus Rhogogaster; species Rhogogaster chlorosoma. Next base: position 31,548,999 of record OX101797.1, read on the forward strand.
TTTTTCCGCATTAATCGCTCGTTTCTCTGCTCCCTTCAACTTTAGTTTTAGTCCCTTTAGCGTTACCTTGGAATCTTCGACTCTTTGATTAGCCTGAAATATTTAATAGGTAAGCTTGCCAATCTATGCGTTGATCTATCCGGGGACAAATAACTTCTATGATTGCCTAATCCCCAATGAGACAATACGCATACATACCTTCTCTTCGGAAACCTCAAGAGATTTTACTATGTTTTGTACGATGAACAACTCGTCTTCTCTTTCGACGATTTTTCTATGAACAAAAAATATAAGCTAAACTTAGGGAATTTATTGAAAATTTCCAATTCTGGTTTCGGGAAATAGAAAATTTAATACTCACGCTTCGCTAGTCTTGACTCTCTCCTCTGCTGCTTCTAATTCTTCCTCAACGAACTGTAACTTCCTTGAAATTTCATCGGATTTTTGATCAGCATCTTCAGCGAGTAAACGCGCGTCTTTTAATTCTGCCGTCAATTTCTCCATGCGTTCTTCGTCCAGTCGATTTCTGTCCTCCAGTACTTTGCACATTCTGTAAGAAGAGTAAACCTCCCTCAAAACTTAGAACCGCAATAATATATGCAATCGTTGTCATTTACAAAAATGATATATTACCGTTTCGCATCATCCGCAAGCTCAGTCGCGCGCGTCAGTTTCGTCTGGGCTGTCAAACGCGTCTCCTCCTTTTTGTGAAGATCCTGTTCAATCGTCTGGACCCGTCTAGTCAATCCGGACAAGTCCTGTTCGGCCTGTCAGTAAAGTAGAAATGATTATAAGCGTAACTTCGAAAGTTATGAAAAAAAAAAAAAAAAAACACCCATCCACAACATTTACGTACTTTTGAAAACGACTTTTCGCACTGCTCTAAGGCTGCCGTCGATTGCTCAAGATTGGCTTTGCTTATCGCGTAATCACGCTCAAGCTGGGCCAGACGTTTCCCCAAGTCTCGTACCTCGTCGTTGGTGGTTTCGGCACGAAGATTTTCTGCCTTTGCCTTATTTTCGTTGATTTCCACCTTTTCACTCGCGGCCTCCATCTCCAACTTCAGCGCCGCAATCTTCTTCTTAATCGCATCCATGGTGTCTGGCTTTTAGTTTCTCAACGTTTCTAAAAAGTGACACCTGTCCTTCGTTGATAGCTGAAAATACTACTTTTTAATATCACTTTCCTAATCAATTAAGTTCGAGAAGAAACAGGATATGCAAAATTATATGGCACCACAAAAACTCCGGGACGACGTTCTTCGATTTGAATAAAATTTCCATCCGCATCTTTGATGAGAAATCATTCTGTCTGAACACGATTAATTAGTTAATAAAGAATAGTATAATTTTGGGTTCAGTCGAAGATCTATGAAGATCATTCCCGTAGGAACGATTTAATGTTAATTCTCTCGAGATGAGGGTAAAAATTAGTTTTATAAAGTTGATGGAAGCTGGTATTGAGAAGGCTGCGATCGGGATGGAAACTTACTTTTCTCGACGAGTTGGTCCTCGATGTATGAAGATTATTTCCGGGGTAACGATTTAATGTTAATCCTTCGATGAATAGGGTAAAGAATAGATTCATAAATCGGATGGAAGTGGGAATTGAAAAGGATGCGATTGGGATATAAACTCACTTTTCTTTCTCGAGGAGATGGTCCTCGATGGAGAATGCAACACACCCGGATGCCTTCCGATGCTAAGCTAAAATAAAACTAAACTATACGAAGATGCAGCGACAGCATAAGGCTCCTCGGATGATCCAAACCAATCCAATCCAATTCTATAATTGCTGTGCGTCTTGGCTGTGATCCCGATTTCCTCTAGGCTCTTTGCCGGTCAACCCCCGTTGCTGCACTAAAGAAACGAAATGCGATCTCCGCCTCCCCATGCTATTTTAGGCCAAAGGAATCTTATGACTCTTTATTCGCGATGTCGAATCCTCATTGTAAACAGCGGTAAACCGTTTAGATTCGGAACTAGAACTGGGATAACGATTATACAACATATAATCGTTACCCCTTGCACTCGTAATATTTGTTTCCCGAATTTACGGAATAATACAAATTAGAGTCTTTACTTCTCGCAATCAGTCCCCTGCGTAACAGATGCAAAACACATTTATCGATGTATATATGCACTGTCAATTGGGATCTTTTATGCATAGAAAGACCAAAAATATGGGTTTCGGTATTCTGTGGTGTCCTAATGCATAAAATATCTCTATTGTGAAGTTCGAATTATTTTATACTATATGTTACCATTTTTTATTTGTAAGTATAGATTCATATGATTATTCACGGGATCAACTTAAAAATAAAATCAACTTAAGTTATTCATAAAATCTGTTCAAATCGCAATTTCGGCTCTACCTTGGATTTACTTTCTTTAATTCGTTACTTTTTTACTTTTTCATGTTTAGGTAGAAAGCAAAAATTCTGATCTCACATTGACTTAGAACATAATATATTTATTTAGTAATAATTGAATTTACATGTTTCACAATATTTGCAAACGTCCTAATGAACATATAAAAACTTAATGTTTATTAATAAATAATCACTTTTTTTTTGCAGCCGTTCAAGTTGTCCTCGCAGTTCTAAATTAGTCCTGAGTTAAATTTATCAACTATAGTTATACATATAATATGTCCTCGTAATATTTCGTTATGATTTTTTTCAGTTCTTAAGCGCAAGACTATTAGGCTCATAAAACGGTATAAAACATTCTGATAAACCACGTATATACACAACATTTCACATCACTACAAATTTCAATGAGCCATTTAATTTTTTTTCAATTTTATTTACTTTTTTTCCCCTCTTCAATTCAAGTCCGTATAATCACATATTTACTAACCCAGAGAATCAAAACGAAGAACTACTGTCATCTAATTGCTTATGCAAAAAAACAAAAGAAAATAAAATTAAATATATTGGGAGATAGTTAATTCAAATGAAACGAAATGGCTGGCATATTTGCTAATTGGGACTTATCTTCCCACATGATTCTCAAAAGCTTAATAATGCTTGACCATTTGTCATGTTTTTCTCTGAGATTTTATCCTTTTTTTAGAATATACATACATTAGAATAGTGTGCAATAAAGTAAGTAAACAATAATAGTTAATAAAAATTACATACGTGTCGCTAATTATGAGCAGACTGATTTCATGGCACGTAGTTAAGGCATTAACAACAATATTTCAAACATGAAGTACACTTTGCAACAACGAATCATACCACAGTAAGCGTAAGGCAGAGATTGTGCGTCCTTATATTTATTCGATATATATATATATATAAATAAATATATATGTATACACATCGATGCATACATATATAAAATATAATCGTGAGACCTGTAAAGGCTAACGTAATTTGTGATTGAAAATAAGCTTTCGTATTCCTTGGCGAATTGCCTGACAAAAAGGTGATGTCTTATTGTTATACAATCGCTGATTGTGAGTCAATTTTATCGATTCTAAAGCAGATTGAAAAATATGTTGAATTAAAAATTTCTATCATTTCCAATCAGAAATTAAGTAAAGCAGTTCAAAGTCAACTTGTTATAATGATACTTCAGATGAGAACTGTAAAAATTACTGAAGTGACAGACAAAGTAAAGGCGTTGTTTAAATCAGTTTACAAGCCGTAAACATTCAGTGGCACGAAATAATTGAGAAGTAGTTTAAGTACGAATCGGCACTAAGCGTTTTTTTTTTTTTATATTATTTTCGATGTTGTCAGATAATAAATAAGATGTTTGATATTGATATGGGAGAAAAATGTATGTGCTAATTCATCAACAGATCAACCTTGTCTGAGGTGCTTCTACTTGAGCTGGTGTTTCAATATTACGATAAAATTTACATAGTCGAAGTACTCAAACAGGCTGGTGTATTTTCTTCAGATCAAATGAATATAGAATCGAGTATAACTAACAATAACTCAAGATATTGAAGAAATAAGAAACAGTCTCAAATATTACAGGTACTGCTCTTTGTGGTATAAATATATTATCACGCATACATTACAGTTGTGAAAGGTAACGACTGCACTCAACTGTAATGCAACTTGTGGTAAGTTTAAGTACATAACACATCTCTCCGCAAACAATGCGCGGAAACTTTAGCACTCTATTGACGAGCGAATTTTGACCACAACAATAATTGAACAAGTAATCGCTTTCGCCATCAGGCAAGTACTGGATATGCCTAAGTTATAAGATATAATACGATTTTATCGTTTTCATAAAAAAATCTATTCCTTGTCATTGCATGTGCATACCTGTTGCCGCAATACCACAATCTGTGATCGAAATATCTCTACAAACTTAACACAGTAGATCGAAAATAGGTAAACGTTAAGAATTTAGACTCTTTAATTCCAAATGGAAAATATTTGATTTTCAATTGAAGTAAAACTAACGCATATTTGAATCAAGAATCAAGAGATTCGGTGATGAGATAATTCAAACTTATAAGCAAGTAGTAGTGAAGCTGAATTATTTAAGTATCAATGAAATTTCAGTACTTTTATTTGTTTGTGGTACACTCCCACACTTTATCCTCGTATCTATCACCAATTATCATTACTTAAAATCGAATGATAGTGCGATTGAAAAAATGGGCGGAAACAGTGAATTTTTGGCAATTTCATTGAATGGAAATTCAACGAATATCTGTCTTCTTAAACGCTAAAACGTACTCATTTGGCATTGATAATTATTGTATCGTCATCTGGATAAGTTGGAACCAGTTTCAGAGTCAATTACTATTGATAAATAATGTGTCGGCGTATGAGAAAGCAGAAGATGTGCGGCGTCCTCACGTCCTAATGCCCGAAGCTGTTGGACCAGGGAGCCTACGGTACAATCTGTGCCTGCGCAGTTGAGTAGCCTGAAGAAAAGTCACTTATTATAATTCGATTACCTATTATTCATGAGTTAAGTATGTAGTCAAATTAGACTGCAATTTTGTCTCCAAATTGAATGAATAAACGTCTTGAAATAAACTTTCCCAGTCAGTTTTAATCGCTATCAATCTTCATCTTTTTGTTCTTAATCTTTAAATGTAACCGAACTGATTCTTACCACCTTAAGGTAAATTCTACAAAGTACCAGACTCACCGTAGGGTGGGACTATCCGTTGTGCTATCAAACTGTGCGACGCGATCTCCGAGGCCGAGTCTAACTGCAAGAAGACACCAGTCTCTTCCGTGAGAATCAGGGGGATCCAACATCTGAGCTAGTCGTCTTTGTACACTAGACCGTATCTGTTTTACTGGTAGTCTTGAGCCGGGAATTGTACTGTCATTTAATGATAAACCAAAGCCAACAATTTCCCAAATACTTTCTTGCTGGCCATTGAACGGATTCTTCATCAAGGCTTCGGATAAACCTCTATCTATCAATGCGGAGAGAAAGGTCGACGGTTCCCAGCTGTGTATCACCTAGAATAATAATATTCTCGTTTCAAATTCGATTCCTTTTTCTATAGATTTTGGGTATTGCATAAAAGTATGAATCTGTCCATTTATTTCATTGAAAATGGTAAATAAATATGGACAAGTTTTAACAAACCTCATCATAGTCCCGGAGTTGACTAGGACTTAACCAATGCTTTTCTAGCAGCATACCAGGAGCAACAATTTCTACACTAGTATCCAGAGCATCCAGTATTACGTTAAATAGGCCAGCACACTGGCTGCTGGTTCCTCGAGGTCCGCGGACTCTCACTTCTATATAGCCTTGATCTTCCTCTTCTAGAGTAACTATACTCTCACAGGGTCCCACGCATAATTTTGACCCACGCCACCACTGGTATAAATCGGAGTCACGGGGATCCCAGGATTGTGTGATTTTCCGAAGTTGAGCCTTCAAAGTTAGAAACAGTTATGTAGGAGGATATTTCAGAAGTATTAGAATGTCTGAGTGACTGAAAAGGCTTCTCTATTTTTCTCTACATTTCTTACCTGTAGATGAGGAAAAATTGGCGACAAGTGGTACAAAGATGCTTCTCCTAGGCAAAGGCGTAGTCCAGCATGTGGTAAAGTATTAGGACAAGGTTTCCAAGGTTCCCACAGACCTGGCAATCGTTCTATCAGATTCAGACAGGGGAGTTCAAACTCTACTTCATCCTCGTCGACTTCACACTGCAAAATAAAAATGATAACGAATTAGGTACTTTGTGAACATTTCGAAATCACTTTCGAGTTATTTTTACTTCTCGTTGTTCAATTATAAAATGAATCTCACCGGCACACAGAGATTCATGGCCTGCAGAGCCTGCAGTGCTTGTGCAGCCGGACAAGGACACCTTGCCTGAAAGTCATCCATTGTATAAACGCCTGTAGTGCGTCCCCCCAGCCGACCTCTTTGTTCTGGACTTAATTGCCAACCGATAACATCTCGCCAAAGCCACTCAGGATTCAAAACCACAAGATCGTCAGGTAGGAGTACACATTCTCCCAGAGCCTGGAATAATTGATTAAGTGATATTCAATTCAAACAACATAGTTGCAAGTCTTTCAAATATTCTTATTCATAGTCAACTTTTGGAGTGCTTTTTATGAATATTTAATCCTTCCCAAAGATCAGAATATGACTCTTACCTGTAGCTGTTGTCCAAGTTGTCTACAATGGTCTATCGACGTCAAAGGATTCACTTTTCTCACATCCGTTAATAATTCCTCAAGGCTTAACATGACTGGCGCTTCTTCCATGGCTTGAAAATGCGATCTCCATGCTTCAGCTAGGCCTGTCCATACCAAGGCTCCCTGTAAGATTGTATGAAAGATTAGATTTGCTCTGCCTTGTTTGAATATACATATGTGTGAATATCTAAGTCAACACCAAGGCGTAAGCTATGCGTTTTATTATTTAAAGCTTATGTAGGATAGAAAGCATGGCGACTACGTACAGAACAACATAGAAAGCATCTAAAACGTTACAAGCTAAACAAGTATTATTTTTTTCTCAGCTCAAAATAAAATAATGATCAACCTGCGATTCAAGGTTCGCCAAGGGCGCGTACACGGGTGCGGAACTCGACTCATGACCTTGAAGCAAAGTTTCCGTAGCTTCCGCTCCTTCCTACATCATGCATTGCATGCATTAAAGCTGCAGTTAATCAACTTTGATACTCAGACAAATAATAATTCAGTTTTCCTTTCCTTGTATTCATTTTGTGGATTTGTTTAAGGTATATGTATACATATCCAAGTATTTTAATTTCAAACTCAATTCACGAAAATATTAGCAAGGAATAAGTATATAGAATTTGTTATACCTATGTATCAAAATTCTTAAGAAATTTTAATTTATTTGAACCATTCAACACTTCAATTGTTGAATGTTTGTTAGAAAACATAATTGCTGGAGTGGCAATGATATCTCCATTGAATGATAGGATCCTTAAAGCTTGAGTAAAAAGAATTTATCTAACATCTCGTACTTAAAATTAAACAAAAATAGCTGTAAACAAATAAATATAGCTGAAGATTATTAGTAGAAATAGATTTTTGAGTTGGGGCATTTTGAATTTGGAATATTTAATGAGGTGTGCCTTATATGTATGAGATAGAATTATTAGAACATTCATGGACTGAGGATTGGTCAAGTGTGTGAATTAGAAGCCAATTATATGCAACAAACTTACGATATATAATTTTAGAAAATAATTTCAATTCATTGTTAGTCAATTTGTTCATAAAAATATATATGAGCGCAAATCTCATGCCATGATATCATGCATAGAATAATATATCCCAAGGTATAAATATAAAGAGTACGAATTAGTATGAAGATCATAATGAACGATGATCATGATCAGGGAATGCAAATGCTGAATGGATAAGGCTGCTCATCCTAAATCATTTTCTTTTAAAAACCAATGATCTACTAGTATTTACTCAATCAGACATATTTCATATCATGGTTAATACACAAGCATCCTTCTCCTTTCTCATTATCCGGACAAATTAATCGAATATAAAAGTTCAAAAAGTAAGCAATAATTACTTCACCTCATTAAACTGTGCTCTGATCGAAGTTAAATATGATCTAAGAAGCTTGAGTCCAGGACTTGATGGATTAGTAGCATCTAATGCAACCATCTGAGGATCATCTCCCAGTATCGGCATGTACTCATTCAACAGAGGCAGAAGCGGAGCTAGTAGACCTACTCCGTTAGAAGTTGGGGCTGGAGGTTCAGGAGCATAAGTCCCAACTAATATAACTTTCACATCGCTGCATCTTCCCCCAAATCCTGAGTACAGAAAAACCATTTTAGGCAATTATCAAGTTTAGTTAGAGTCCACGAAGTGTGTTATTAACTTGTGTGTTTCATACTTGTGAAAAATAATGGCACTATTAACATTTAATTAGCTGTTATAAGTATCACATACCTATATTGGTCGGTGGAATACGATCCAAAATATATCGTAGCCAGAACCTGGCTTGTTGTAGCTGAACTGTCAATGGTTCCCTCAAACTGATTGTTACAAGATGAATAGCAGGCTGTTGATATGTTAAAACCTGATGGTACGAAGTCAAGTATTCTTCACGACCGCATAATTCCCAGAATACACAATCGCCTCCTAAACATATTAATTGTGATTAGAAGTTTATCATCTTCCCAGATCATATCATAAAATTGAATTGCTAAACCTGCTAAGCCTAGTTCAATGTTCTTACCTACATTTCCACGACTCCATTCCACCCCTAATGTACCTTCGTATTCATTATCGCTGTATTCGAAACTCAAGGATCCATGTTTACTTGTTACATCCAATTCGATGCTCGGTTCTCTCTAGAAACAAAATAACTAAATTGAAGAAATAATATGTTGTATTCTCATTAAGAATGAAATTTCTGGGTATGATGAGTATCCATAGAAACAATATTTCCGAAAGCATACTTTCGCAGTACAGTTTTGACTCCTTGATCTTCTGAAAAAGCCGAAACTGAAGAGTCCAGATTTCAGAGATCGTACTAGAGATGATTTTCCCGAAGCACAATGTCCCAAGAGTCGGATATGAAGTCGTTCTATCGGTCTTTGAGTTGGTTGTAGTTGTCTTATATAGTTTTCTCTCTGCACTGGCTAAGGTATATAATTTTCTAATATTATTGAGGCAATTTACTGACTGTAAAACTCATTTCTAAACAAGTTGCTAACTTTCTAGTAAGAAAGATGCTATCCCTACGATGATAACTCTTGAATAAATATCACATACAGCAATCTCTCGCTACTCTAAACACTGAATCATAATAATACATACGTTTCTAAGTTTATCCAATAGATTTGCTATGTCAAGATGCCCATATTTGATTGCTGTCACATCGGCTCGAATTCCACGATTCGTTTTGTCTACGTCACAACCAGCGTGGCATAACAGCCTTACCAAATTAATATGACCATACCGAGCGGCTACATGTAGCGGAGTTAAACCTTTTTCATTCGCAGCATCTAATTCTACTCCACTATCAACCAGCAAAGATACCATAGGCTCGTCTCCAGTTTCACAAGCTATATGCAATAGCGTGTCATCTTTCTGATTGGGAAATAGACATTTCTTATGAGATATACAAAGCATTTGTAAATCTGCGTACGACAGATACTGTCTACACATTAAACTCAAATACTGCTTTGTATAATAGATTGAAAATTTTCGCCATTAAATGAGAAATTATGAAAAAAAGGATGAGCTTTTCGTATATCTCTTTAAAGCATAAATTGAATTGTACAAGATTACCGAATCTGTTGCATCCAAGGGTGCTCCCTGTTGCAGTAATTGTAAGACAGCTTCTATGCATCCACGTTTAACAGCACTAATCATGGCTCCTCTTAGACCCTGAGGTCCATCAGACCCCTGTAATGAATGAGACAATTGTATTACTTATTTGTGCTAATAATATTGACTTTCAAAATTATTCGAATCAATTTTGAATACTCAAAAGATTTTTTAACAAGGATCAATCTCTCTAGTATTAATGTGGCGGTTTTTAATCAGCTGAAATATGCATCGCTTAAACCATGCAAAGAAGATACACAAGACGAGAGGACACAAGAAAATCGTTGTTATAGAAAAGTTTTAAGTTCTCGAATTCTGGGACACACCGTCATTATCCAGGGATGCTTGAGGCATAACTCCGCATTACCTCTTTCTCTGAAAAAATGGAGACAATATTTATTAAATTCGAGTAAAACTAGGCTATTTGGTTTTACTGCAATAGAGTAACGCGATAGGCAAACTTACTTTGGATCTTTAACTAACAAAGATTGTATGAAATCCTTGGCTAGTGCAGAAACATTGCTAAAATATTCTTCGTCGAATTGATATTGGCACGAGGCAACATTCGCATATGTTTCTTGCTTGTCTTCTCCCAGAAACGGCGATGCTCCACTCAATAAAATGTAAGTCAATACCCCAACAGCCCACAAATCTGTTCCTAGACTGAGCGGTTCGTAATTTACAATTTCTGGGGCAACAAATTCAGGAGTCCCAAACAAAGCTCGATGTTCTGATCCAGGTGCCAAACGATGCGAGAGACCCAAATCTACATAAAAAGAAATGGGTAAATTAGAATATTTCGATGTATTCAATGTGTTGATATAAAAAATAGACAAAAAATTAATTTTTCTGTAAATTGCCATGAACTAGTGGACAGAGACTGTAGATTGTGGCTGTGGTTAAAGCCTGTGATGGTATGCACATATATAGGTGTGGTATAATTAGATTAATTAAAGATGAGGCTTGATGATAAGAGAGGCATTAGCGAAATTGAACAAACCTATTAGCTTAATGCTTGGCATCGGTGGCGGTGTTGACAAAAGTATATTCTCAGGTTTAATATCCAAATGAGCAACCTGATGAGAATGCAAGTGGCTCAAAGCCAATAAAACTTGTCGCACCTGAAATAACAATATTTTTCTATAGTTTAGCAAGTTTCATAATAAATCAAAGAAATTAAATTAAATGATAGTAATACTATAATTTTGGCCAAATATCGATTACAATTCTGAATACACACCACATGTGTAGCTTCAACCTCGCTCGAAGGTGTCCAATGGAAGAGTTCACCACCGGTTATTAATTCCAATAATAAAACAACAGTTGTACCTGTGTCAATCACTTTGTGAAGAGACACAATATTCGGATGCCTCAATCGCGCCAAAAGACCAGCTTCTCGTGCTGGACATACCAAGAATATCATGATACGTCATTTTCTTTCTTTCAAGTCAATATCCTGATTTTACAGTTTTTAGTATTGTACAAAACGTGTGATACAAACGTAGAATATAATCATTGAGTAATTTTCAAAAGCTACTATCTCAAGATGAAAAAGAAACCAAGCTGTGCGAAGAGTAATTAATCGAGAAGATATTATGGAATTCTGAAACTTTATGAATCTGGCGAATTCTGTTCTGGTTTGTATTGTTTTTTTTTTCTTTGTAAAATTTATTATACTCTACCAATGTCGGCTGTTGCTACCCCCCTCGCAACCCTCCGCTTCCTCATAATTTTGGCAGCAAAAATAGCGTTGGTTTTAATTTCTATACATTTTCTGACCACAGCAAATTGACCTCTGTAAAATAGATATAACAGATAATCAGAATAACGAAAATTGGTGAATGTTAAAAATAAATAATAAAATAGAAGCGAAAATTGACTAAGTTTATTTATATTTATGTAATAATAACGTGCAGTAATAATTTGATGAGGATATAGATAAATGACATAATAAGAATGACATGGGAGTGGTCAGAGAAATAAAATCAGCGACTATATGCGAGGAAACTTACTTTCCAATCTCTTCGAGGAGTTCGTAATTCTTTTCGATAGGTTCGTGATGAACCTCCATCAACGTGTCCCATTCTGGTCCTGGAAAATGACTAAATTTTTTAAACATCGAAAACACAAAATATAGTAAGAAAAAAAATTGACGCTTTTATTTAAATAAATAAATAGCCGCCATATTCTTTACTGCTTCTATTGTGCCTATGTGTAATAATTTCATGTGTATAATACGCGTGTGAACATGCTATACGATATTGTAAAATGATATGAAATAATAAATGTATTATCTACACGTGTGAAATAGACAAAATAAACTAGAAAGAAACGTGATGATTATTTGATGTTATGACCATATGATAATACGAAGGAATTCCGCCTTTAATATGAAAATAATCAAAATTTGACATTAGACGTCAAAACAGGAAAACATCTGTCAAGTTTCAATACGCGCCTACGTAGTATACGAGAATTGAATAATTTGTAAAAGTACTTACCACCAGTGGAGGTTCCCGACTGACGCGATGTACCCGGCATCATCTCCTGTCCATTATTAAGAAATTAACTAAACGCCGTTAGTCCAAATTTTCCAAAATATTTCGCACAGTTTGGTTTTAACGTTCGTCGGCATGCCGGCCACCCCGTATCCCCACACAATCAATATCCTGACGCCACCTTGTTCCTAGCAGACGACAAACTTCCTTAAAATACACAAATATTCATTTTGTCTCATATTCACAGTCCAGGCTTAATTATTACCCTGTCAAATTATACGCAATCGAAAATCATACCACAACGTCAAATATTAATAAATTTGAATAGAAATTTTCCTGATTACATTAATATTTCTGCGCCTTAAGTATGCGCAGCATACGTAAACATACTATCTATATATAGTATGTTCGTTGTAACTCATTCAATCTGCATGTATGAATATTTATACCTATATGGGTATAATATTTGAAAATATATATGCAATAATTATATTACGAAATAAGAAAATAAAAAAAAAAGAATTTAGATCTTTAGATGATTATTCACCCATCCAGAATTATTCTTACATTTACTTACCCATAAATTATAATAGTATCAGAATTCATACGTTATATTAGATAGAAGTTTTACAAACGAATAACGCAATTTTTAATCACTATTGATAAGTAATAAAAGGGGGGGTAGAGAGGTGTGGTTTAAATATTTATTTTCGTTACGTAAAAATGCGTACAGGTTGTGGAAACGAGATACTAAAAATACGTGAAGAACGAATGGAAAAAGTAAATTAAAAATTGATTAGAGGCTGACGTTGCAATTCGTAAAAGCTAAGCATTATAAGATAGAAAATATATCAGCTGAGTATCGAGAAAGCTTATCAATCTTTCATCGATTCCTCAGAAAGTTGGCTCGGTTTTGGTGCCTCATTATCAGCGGCCTTCTTTTTGCTACCAGAAACTATATCGTCAATCCTCAATAACAGAATCGCTGTCTCAACTGCAGTCTTATATGTCTGTAATTTGACTGCCAATGGTTCCCATATTCCGCGCTCTCTCATATCAACCAACAGCCCAGTTTCCCCATCGATTCCCCAAGTAGATCCAGACGTCGCATGCTTCGAACGAAGTGCAGTCAATGTACGAATGGTATTGGCACCACAATTCTGCGCTAGGGTTCGCGGAATAATTTCCAAAGCCTGTGCAACTGCCTTGTAAGGCCATTGCTCGACTCCTGCTAAGGCTGCAGCTTTCTCTCCAAGAAGACGAGATACTGCCATCTCCACAGCACCACCACCTGGAAAATGAATTTAATAATTTAGTCAATTTAGTTATTTCAAAGAAAAAAAATTCTTTTCTTCTTCCAAACAGGTTCCAAAGTTTCATTTCGGTATAAAAATAGGCCTGTTCAAATTTCAGCTCTTAATAATTAACATTAAGAGGTGGCGCATCCCACTTTTCTATTTTCCAAAAGATTTTCAATAAAGCTGTAACTTTGATACAGTTGGCTTTATGAAATTTCGACAAGAGACCTTTTCAGCAGTGAATTCAATTCCCCACAAAAATATGTCTGTAAATTTTCTGTACAACACATAGTTCTCTAGTTATAAAAATCAGAAGAAAAGAAATTTTCCTATGTCATTCTTATGGAAAAGAGAAAAATGTGATGCGCCACCTCTAAATGTTAACATTAAGAGCTCAAATTTTAACAGCCGTAATTTTATACCTAAATGAAACTTGTGAACCTGTTTGGAAGAAACAGTTCTTTCTAAATACCCTAATCAAGATATTGAAACTCTATTTCTATTCAGAAACGATGTCGCAAAGTTTTAATTACCGGGAACCAGCTTTGGCTCGACTAATAAATTCTTGGCAACGTGAAGAGCGTCTTGTAGATTCCTCTCGGTTTCATTAAGCACATCTTTGCTAGCTCCGCGAAGAATGATAGTGCAGGCTTTTGGGTCCTTGCATTCAGTAACGAAGCAGAAATACTCGTCCCCAAGTTTTTTAATCTCGAATAATCCAGCTCCTGTTCCTACATCATCCTCGCGAAGTTCCTCAGTGCGATTGACGACGGTGGCTCCACAGGCCCTAGCAACTCTGTTGTTATCAGATTTCCGCATTCTACGAATAGCAGATATTCCAGCCTTCAGCAAATAGTGTTGAGCCAAATCGGAAACACCCTTCTCAGTAAATATCACGTCCGGCTTCAGGGCTATTACATCATCGCATATTTTCTTCACGTGCTCTTCTTCCAGCTCCAATATCCTCGTGAAGTCAGAGTCCTTCAGAATCTCAACGTTAGTTTGGGATTCACCCTTTTTGTACTCCAGCGGGCAATCCAGGAGCACGATTCTCGGGTTTTTAATGTATCTCTTCATCTTGGGATGAGTTACGTCCTTGTTTACCATGACACCCTTCAGTACAGCGCTGTCCTCGATACTTCCGCCAGCGATTTTCTCTACTTTAGCATAACGCTTGATGTCTATCTCCCTCCTGCCATTTTCTTCAAGCATTATTGTGTGCACAGCATCCAGTGCAATGTCACAGGCAAGATCCGCCCAGCGGCCAATGAATTTAGTACCAACGCATGACTTTACCACCTGAGCTAGCTTGTTTTTGTCGTTGCGATCTAATTCGATGCTAACTTCTTCGTTGAGGATGGTTATCATGTCCTCTAAAGCTTGTCTATAAGCCCTGATTATCACTGTCGGATGCATTCCTTGCTCTAAGAATGGCTCCGCAGTTGCCAGGATCTCTCCTGCTAATACTATTACAGAGGTAGTTCCGTCTCCGACTTCTTCATCCTGAGTTCTGGCTATTTCAATCATTGATTTACCCGCTGGATGCTGAACTGTGATTTCACGAAGAATTGCATTGCCGTCGTTCGTCATAACGATTCCTCCCATTGGGTCCATCAACATTTTCAACATCGCCTGAGGACCCAGACATGTTCTGATCACATCTGCGATCGCCTTTTTTTGGAAAAAAAAAAAAGAAAAGGAAAAGATTCACTTAGTAATATTTTGGAGCAAATTT
Source organism: Rhogogaster chlorosoma (assembly GCA_944452935.1). Taxonomy (NCBI): domain Eukaryota; kingdom Metazoa; phylum Arthropoda; class Insecta; order Hymenoptera; family Tenthredinidae; genus Rhogogaster; species Rhogogaster chlorosoma. The sequence goes on from OX101797.1 coordinate 31,564,326, forward strand.
TTTAGTTTTGAAAAAAAAGAGGTGTGATGAAAAATTGTAGAATTTAGTTTTTAGTTAGGATTTTTAAAAGCAGCCATTGTTATAGCAACGGACATCCATGACGGAAAAAAAATAAATAAAAAAAAATCAACTAGCACGTAGTTTTCGGTTCGTATAGATTTATATCACGTGGAGTAAAAAAGAGATTATATGGGCATTGTTGTCCGTAAATACGATGATATGGTGTTAAATGATGTTGAAAATTGTGATAGAAAATGTGCACGTGGGTGTGCCAATGGATGAGGACCGTATAAGGAGAATAAAGTGAATCATGTATCAATGTGTGTGTATGTGTGTATACCTTGCCGGCCTGGATGTTTTCTCGTTGAACCTTTTTCCCCGCATCTCGTTTTGTGTTTTGGCCTGAAATTATAAAAGCATAGGGCGATTTGTTAGCCATAATAATGCCGATTAAACTCTGTGTGAAACAAAGCAATACAGATTTCGCTGTTATTTCACTCACTTAAAACCACAATAGGCGCTGATCCCGGACCGAACATCTTCTCAACGCACACGCTGTTTACACGGTTCACAACTTATTTCGTAGAACGGGCGTACAAGAAACCTCGCGTGACTGTTCTAGAAGAACTGGTCAGAATTGTTAAGGTTAGAACCACGGGATAAAAGTGATAGAGAGGGGATTGTCATGCGCGATCAACAGTCTCGACAGTGGAAAATGTGCGAGCCCTTCAAAACGACTATCATCTAACTGTTGGTGGTTGGATAATTCGTTGAGTGCAAATCTCCGGTATTCGTAGGATCGTGGGACGTGGATTTAAAAAAGATGAATTCTGCTTTGAGCGAGACCTCGAGGTGTGGAAAATATTTGACAGTAATACAAATGAATCGAACTCAATGACAACTGTCCCTGAAAGTTAGTAAATGCATGAATTTTGTCTGTCGCAGTTTGCTCTGATAATTATCGCGCCGAAATAATGACGGACAAACTGAGGAGATATGAAAAAATTGACTTCCTTGGAGAAGGACAGGTTAGTTTATATTGTTTACGATTGAAAAATAGCTTATTAAATACAGTTCTCGCCGGCTAAACAATACCGATATAATTTCTTGTTACAGTTCGCAACTGTATACAAAGCTCGCGACACCGAAACGGAGGGAATAGTTGCTGTGAAAAAGGTAAATTGAAAAAATTCCTCACGCTAAACGCGACTTATTCCTCCTTTCTTTATTTCTTCTCAAGTCTGTTTCACCTTATTCAGATCAAAGTGGGAAGCAGAGCAGAAGCAAGGGATGGTATCAACAGAACAGCCTTGAGAGAGATAAAACTTTTGCAAGAACTGAAACATGAAAATCTCATTGGATTATTAGGCAAGTGTTGATCTACTGAGATAAATGATTATCAAATTATCATTTCAGCTCGGGTTTGCCACTTTCATTCATTTTGAATTGTTTTTGAAAATTTTAGAAAAGAATAAAGAAGAGGGAAATTTAGAAATTCATTTTCAATTTCAATGAAGCGTCAAATAAATGCGTTGAAAAATTACCAACATCAAATAAAAACCGTCCAAAATTTTTTCAGATGTATTTGGTCACAAGTCTAACGTGTCACTGGTATTTGATTTCATGGACACGGACCTAGAAGTGATAATAAAGGACAACAACATTGTTCTAACATCAGCGAACGTTAAATCCTACATGATTCAGACCTTGAAAGGTCTGGAGTACCTTCATTTCAACTGGATACTCCACAGAGATTTGAAGCCGAATAATCTCCTTGTGAACAGCGACGGTGTTTTAAAAATTGGAGATTTTGGCTTGGCTAAATTCTTCGGATCACCGAACAGAATATACACTCATCAAGTAGTCACGAGGTGGTATCGGGCACCAGAACTACTTTACGGCGCTAGATTATATGGCACAGGAGTAGACATGTGGGCAATTGGTTGTATTCTAGCCGAACTCTTATTACGAGTTCCATTTCTTCCTGGAGAATCTGATTTGGACCAACTTACAAGGATATTTCAGGTTTGTATTACAGTTTTTTCATTCTCATATAATATGCCATTTACTTCTACCAATTAAATTATAAGATGAAAATTCCAGATACTGTAAATGTAAGGAAGAGAAGATTCATCACAATTTCGGTGCTCGTTAAAAAAATCGATTGTAAATAATGTTGCAGACGCTGGGTACACCGACTGAGGAAACTTGGCCTGGAATGACAGACTTGCCAGATTTTATACAGTTCAAACCATTCCCTGGTACTCCTCTGAAGCACATATTTACCGCAGCTGGAGATGACCTGTTGGATTTAATAGCGAGTCTTTTGAACGTTAATCCTCTGGAGCGTTGTAGCTGTGATCAAGCTTTACAAATGCCATATTTTAGTAACAAACCACCACCGACATCTGGGCCTAAATTACCTCTTCCAATTACTATTAGGAAAGAACCAGAGGAAAAACCTAGTCTGAAAAGAAAATTGTTAGAATCTATGGATGGAGCGTCACTTGCAAAGAGATTACAGTTTTAACTATTGAGAATGTTAGGCTCATTTGATACTTTCGATATTAGTAACTCTTTCCTAAGTTATCAATTCTCATGAATATTTATTCCGGAAATATTGCAGTTGGCTTGGTAAATGCAACTCTGATACTTTAGAATCATCGACCACGTTTCTCTCTATCCTTTCCGTTTTCACAAATTAAAAAAGATGAATTTAGTTTTTTTTTTGTTTGTAGATATTGTACAGATCGAATGAACAAGATTCACAGTTTAACTTTGTTTGGTGTACTACTAGTGGTGTTGTGAAATAATTGTATGTATGCGGTCTTGGATGAAATTCATATTTTATATACATAATTGTCTTGCAATACGTTACCAGATTGAATAAACATAAAATGAAAAGAATAATTGGCACTAGAATCTTTTTTCCTCCTTTATACATATACACTTCTGAAGGATATTATTGCAGCTGCTATATCCTGTCCTTATTAATTCTACTATGGGCATTAGGATAGCAGCATAAAAGTGGCGAAATTGTATGTTATATCAATCAACAATCAAAGAATAACTGAGCATAAACATATTATGTTTAATATTTAATTATTAATTACCTGATGAAAGTGTAACGAACATACTTTAAGTAGAAGACTAAAAACAATAGTTAACATTATACTATTTAAAAAAAAAAAAAATCTGAACTAAAATACATTTTTATTCCAAATTTATACACCCAATTGACATTATTATCACGCTCATAGAGTTGTAATAAACTCAGACAATTTTGAGGCCTGCAATCGAATTCTCCAGTGACTGAAAACAAAAAGTCAATAAAAAAAAATCTGTAGTTTTTATAGACACAAAAACTTTTATACTGTCTATTGACGAAATCTTTCAAATCGATTTCATTCATAGGATACACCCACAACTCATGCATTCAAATTTGGTTTGGTTGTAGTATCAGACCTTAGATTATATAATCGTAATTGTTGAGGTGTTCTTTCATTATTGAATGTTTGAAAAATAGTAAGTTGAACCTAAAGTGATACCTTGAGATCCCAGACGACTAGTTGTCCGTCTAATCCACTAGTACTGAATTTATCTTCTTGCAATTTTCGTACACAAGTAATTGCGTTTTGGTGAATACTATCTAGGGCAGTATCTGTTGTTTCTATACGTGCTTGACGGTCTAGCGATTGAAATTTTCGCATTGCAGAAAGTCCACCGGCTTCCTTTCTTTGAGTATTGTCCAGTTTTGATGCGAAATGGAGTTGCCCATTATCATCCAATGAATAAAGCATTGGCGAACAGCTATGCCCCTAGAAAATTGATGATTCTTTCACTTCTAAGTACTCGTGAAAAAATAGATACGGATCCTTGTCATAAAAGTAAATATTCGTATCCTTACGGCGACAACAATGGAATTCGGTCCGACCCAAATACAGCTTAGAAATGGTAAATGCTCAGTGGTTAAACGTGTTATTGTGTGGCCTTTTGAAGCGTCAGCGATACAGATAGACGAGTCGTGGGCTATCCAGCATACTTTATTACCACATTGGCTAAAAGCAACAGAGTGTACCCATCCACCTATAAGAATATGGAAAAATATAGTCCTGGCTTTAATATTTACTTACTTCTGAAGTAGATATTTGAAAAACTAATATACTAGAGAAAGGAAAAAATGAGGGTCATCATCATTGTCATATTTCTATAGAACGCAGAATAAATGATCAGTTATGCAGCTGAGCTCTGTGTCATATGGAGTCCAAATCTCACCTCCATTTGGAGAGTTTGGAAATTCAGCCAATGCGGTTCCCAGACTTGATTTTGTGCCCCAAGGACCAGGCTGCGGGGCTTCTTCGATATCTTTAACATACGCGCTAAAGACTCGAACTTTGTAATCAGCTGATCCAGCCACCAATAATAAATTATTGGGATGCCAATCTAGCGCAGTGACAGTTGAACGTAAGGGCCGTTTTATGTGCTTAGAAACCCACCAGTCATTTTCACCCTCAAAATAACATACAGATATCAATCTCGCGCCGGATCCGACTGCGAACTTGTTTTCTAAGGAAATAAATACCACGGTTACATTAATATTATGTGTACTGGAAGTTTAAGCAAGTTTTAAATGCTTGGAATAACAGAGTTTCATTAATTAGCTTTTTGTTCCTTCCATATTGTTTTATTTAAAAGAAATTTTCAAATCTTACCCAAAGGTGACCATTTCACGCAAGTCGCGGCTCTGTTAATTCTTAACAAAACCAAAGTGGGTTTCCACTTTCCGTCATCTCCTTGGGTCCAGACGTAGGCGTTTCTATCTACCGCGCAAGTTACAATACGATTTGTATTTGGAGCCCAATCAATGCCCATTACTCGTAGATCATGCTGGTTTAAAATATCTAATAATTTCCACCCGTTTGAAGATCGTTGATATATATGAACCTCGTTGTTATTTGGTGACAATGCCAACTCTGTTGGGATATTATTATCGTCACAATAATTTCGAAGAAAAATCACAAGAATAAACGCAATATATTAAACAGGTAATTTTGCGGGGTAAAAATTCACGAATATTTTATCGAATAAAATTTGGCTATAGATGAAAAACGAAAAGGTTTGGCAATGAAAAGTCCCATTTCAAAGAGAAATGACATTTGCGAAATGAGATAAAATAACTCCAAGACATGTAAAATTATTAGAAACGAATAATTTTTTGTTGAAAATGAAGACGACTAATTACAGGGTTAAGAAATCACGACGGGGATTTATAACTTTATTCTTAAATTCGATAACTTACGTGTCTTATCCTTGTTCCAAGCGTGGCAGGTTATGGGGCTAACGCCGAAACTGTGAGTTTCCGTCATATTGAAAAGCGCCGATCTATAGCTTTCGGATAAAATGAAAGTAGGGAATTATATATCTGGAAACAAATTTGAGAATGTTATTATCGTGTCGTGTATTATCTACAAATGAATCATTGTAGGAGGTGATGAGTTGGGTGCGGCCAATGCTGCGGTTTACACTGTTTAATAACGGATCAAATTCCGTACATATTACTTACATTATAAATCCTGGAAATTCGCGGACTCTGGGCCGTCGACACGAATTTCCAAATATGTTGAAAATTACTACGAACAGTTATTACATTACACCATGAGCACCCAAAATATATACACTTATTTCTGACAGCTCAATTATCGCACCAATACTGACAAATACACTATCGGAATCATGGGGTATGAAGAACAATGCAAGATCCATAATGTTAGTCGAAATAATAGCTCAACGTAAATAGCGCCATCGCCGGATATAGAAAAGAGGAAGTATTGAACCGTCGGTACAGCTGAGATCAGTGGTAGCGCTGATCTCTACTGAAACGGCGGTTCCTTTCTATATTATTCGTATATTTTTCCACCGCTTTCTGTTAGAATTATTTGAATCTACGCTTTGTATCGTGACGGTTGTTTGCAAAGAGAATTCACGATGTCCGGAGAAAGGTTAGCCAAGAAACCAAAGAATGCCAAAGAAAGACAAGAATTTGCGGACGGTTTATTTCACCTGAAGAAATTGTTGCTAGAATCAAAATATATAACCGATAAAGTGAGCCCGAGAATTAGTAATCGATCAAAGCTGATGGGGAGAGAAATGTTCCAGAGGGTAACAGACATGTACAACGAAATGACCTTCAAAAACGAAGTAACGTTGGTAATGGAAGATGAACTTGAAGAAGACGAAGAACAGATGGATGATGACTCCTCAAAAAACAACTGGGAAGAAGAAGAAGAAGAAGATGAAGGAGGTACCAGTCATGGGAAAATTCCATACAAAGTGAAACTGAAGGCTGTTAAACTTTCCGAGTCACATCCGACATGGTCATTGAGTACTTTGCGCAAAGAATCGACCAATTTATTGAAGAGTAAAGCTCAGTTAGAACAATGGAAAAAAGACGTTAAGAAAGGAGGGACGAGATTCGACAAACTGAATATGATCAGTAAGTCTGTATACGATCGATTTCTTCGTGCGAAAATTAAAACACAAGATCCTGTAAAGGTGAATGCCTTGATAAAAGAATGGGCATTAGAGGAAGCGGCGAAGTTAGATGACCCAAACTTCAAGTTCAAAGCATCCGACGGTTGGGTTTTAACTTTCAAGGCAACCCATGGCATAATGCAGGGTCATATTCTAAAACCTATCAACCACAAGGAGTAAAGCGATACTTGAATCACACTGTTTGACTTTTGATAAAATAGTAAAATAATCTTAAGAACCACTTATGTTTCCAAAAACTTGTCGCAGAAAAAAGATCCTATTTCATTTCAAATTATTCATTGAAATATATTTAACGAGTTTAATGTTTACAAATAAGAAATTTATATTTTTTTAACACCAACTTCTGGGGTAGGATTCTTTTTAAGATTTCATTAAATGTCATTGAGTACGTCTGTTGACAATAAAACTTTGTTTATGCTTCTCTTATGATTCCATATAACTACTAATTCTATGTATAATTCGGTGTAATACAATACTTTGTATCTAATAATAATAATAATAAAATATGATAGAATTTATAACTGAATCAACCACACGTTATTCATTCCTGTTTTTTTTTTTTTTTTTTTTTTGAATTTTTATTAATATTATAGTTATTATTTCATAGTTTATTATATTTACTTAATTTACTATCGCCATGATAAGAATATTCCTACGATTTCAAACGTGATTATTTTTCATCATCAAATCTTCCTTTATACGCATTTCCTGTTGCTCAACTGATTATGGTCGATGGATAGTTCCACAATCATCCGTCGGCAACTCACTCCATTACAGGTTCGACAGTTTCCAAGAATCAGACGCTATCATCTGTTTAAATCAACAGGAAAAAATGTTAGAGCGCTGTTTTCAGATACTTATTTTATTTCAGTAGCTGACGATTCGATTCGTAATTATCATTATCAAGAATAAAGAAAAATCATCCAATACTCAGGATATACGAGGGTATTGGTGCCCCGTGCTCAGATTTGAATCAACTTATTTAGGGTTTTTAAATATTGAATGAACTTCTTCATCGCTCACATACCGTGGTACCACCATTTTGTTTTCTTTGGATTTTTATTACATGTCTTGACGTAGAAGGAATTATCAGGTGGTCTTTGCTGTGAAAATAAAAAAGAGTGAAATGAAAATTGAGAAAATTTATTGTCTAGCATAAAAACTAATCAACATTATTCAAAGACACTGTCATTGAAGCTGAAATTTCGAATTGTATTACCCACCGAAAAGTTTCTCTCAGTGAACTTAAACATTCCAAAGTATGCAAGTAATTTATTCCATGTCTATGTTTATTTCAGACAAATATTTGTCTCAAGTTAATTAGTAGAAAAAGAATTTGTCGACAGAAAAACAATACAAGATGAAATTATTATTTCCTTCGTGTCTTGCTGTATGATATGAAAGAGTATTTCTTCTGAGACTGAATAAATAATGCATAATAAACTATCATCCCTGTGAAGTTTGTGGCCAAATATTTGAAAGATTAATAAAATCAGACTAAAATCTGTAGAGATCTAAATTTTATACCGTTACCTTTTCCTTGCAGCTGCTCAGCATGGAAACAATGCTTAAACAGACGCTTTGGACACTCAAAGCAGGTGACCAATCATCGGTCAATATAGACAGACAGATATGACCATTGCTATAGACATGTGGATGAACAGGAATGTTGCCCCCAATAAAGGTGACTTCGGGTGAATCGAATGGATACTTCGAACTGAACTTAAACTGCAATTGGAACCTTTCACCTTCGTAAAGTGTGCCTTTTGCTCCCTCCATGTGGATTATCCACTGGGTTAAGTTCTGGCCAGCCTGATCCCCATCTACCTCAACACCTGGAGGTGGTTCACGCATCAGTGACATCAACTCCTTCTGCAATCTCCGCTGAACAAAAGAAAAGGAAAAAAAAAAACATTTTTTATTCCTCGATTTACAATTCAAATTATAATTGAAAAATATATTTAATAATATTAGAGCAAGCAAAATTAATGGATTACAAATTGTTGTATTTTTTTTCTTCAATTTTCCACTACTATATTTCCCCCTTTTATATCTACTCATATGCTTTGTGAAAATCTATAAATCTCTTCAGAGTTGGCAGTCGAACTTTGAACATGCTGGTATGGACAGTATTAAAGCTAACAGGATTTGGCATCATATATATTGGGATTAATAGCGACTTTTTATTGTATTGTAAGCTGAGAACGAAATTCTTAATGTTTATGACTCATCAAGGAAAAGAAAAGATTTTTTCAATAATTCTTTCCTGTCCGAATCGTAGACGATTTTTATTGATTTGGGTATCGTCAAGCTGTTTTGATTATCAAACTTATTATATCGGGATATGAGTAAGATAACGAAAAAATGAAATTAACAAATAGAATAAATAAACAGACGCGAAGTGAAACGTCACATTACTCCGAAAGGCCAATGCTCTCGGAGATTCTTAGCCCCCATATTTTAAAATGACTCAAATATCCGCGAATCTTTTCAATCCCTGGAGACGACGTGATCCCAGTACTGCTTCGAAGCATTGGAGTTATAATGAATGACTGAGATTCACCTGTATTTTAGAAAATATTCAACACCGACTCACCTCCGACGGGGACATTGCCGCCATTATTGTTAAACAGCACTTGATACATAACCACTCATGATGGTGAAAAATGAATAACTCTATCGAAGATTGTTTAGATTTTAAACACTAATAAGGAATGAATATTTCCAGTTATAAATTGTCATTATAGAAAGATTTAGACTAGAACTTTGTCGGGCATAATTTAGAAATGAATTTAATAATTTAATGGTACTGGAAATTGACACTGGAGATAAAACGGCAGCAGACAGACGTCAGCTGCAAAGGCCGAATCGCCGATGTGCGATTTAAAGTCAATCGAACTGAAAACGATTAATTCACACGATTCCGATATGATTCATTGATCGATTGTCGGTACTCGGACTTTCGATGTTTTTTCGAATCACGAATCTTGCATAATATACTTTTTGACATAATCTTCTGCATGTAAAGTGTATAATTCACAATATCATTTAGTTAACGAATATATGCTCAAAGTTGTTCATTAGCGTTACACAATAGCATCTCATTACTCGCATAATGTTAAAATTTCTAACAAAATTTCACTCGCGCGGAAACTAATTTTCTGGCCCGAGAGCCACACAACGAATGCTTCCAATTTATTAGCAAAGTAATTGGCCCTTTGATAACATTGTATGATAAAAAAATTCAAGTACACGACAACTTCGGTCCGGTAAAACATTTCGCGGCTTTCTCATTATCGCGGTGTTCAAGAACGATCGGAGTGTACGTGCGCTTGTAGTATAGAAGTCCCATATGGATTCTGTGTAAACCCATTAAAAAAAATTCACAGGATGGTAGTGTATTATAAAAATAGAGTAGCACGTACTATTTTTTGCATAACGTGCGCATGTTCGATAGGTAAGCATATTATCTGTTATACATATTTATGAATTTACATTTTCGAAAGACCTGAATTTTTCTACTGTCGGTTGGCATTACTGCAGTCGACAAGTGTGGCATATGTATTAACAACTTCTTTCACACTTGTGTCAAGAATGACCGTGTGTAGACGTGGTTTACGACTGTCAGTTTTGTAAAATAATACTCAAAAGAATATCCTGAAATGTTTTCGAGTGTAAGATTGTCAAAATTAAACAATTCTAGTAGAAAGATTTAAATTGAACATATTCGGGTTATTAATTTCGAAAAGATCTCTCAACAATCAATCCCAACAAAATGCATTTGGGAGCTAACGTCCGTGTAAACAAAATTGGCATTGGAATTACCGTAGGTCTTCTATGTTTGCTCTACCTATATTCGCAAAGAGGACCATCTTACTCAAGCATTGATAACAGAGATGTAGTCTCAATGAAAGCTTTATTAGCCGGTGCTGTCAAGGCAGCCGAAATCGGGGGTCTCGAGGTAGCTGCTGTTCACAACAATCTACATTCTCTGAATATCGCGTCAAAAGGAAAGACCAAAGAAGGTAAATCCCGAATGATATTGATGCCTTCAAATCTTTTTTCAATAAACCGCATTTAATCTGATCTAAATTGAAAGGAGAAATAAACTAAATTTTTTTCATCATACTGAATTTAATTTCATCCTAATGTGTAGGTATCAATGATCCAGTGACGGCTGCAGATTACAGATCGCATTGCGCTATGTACCATTCTCTGATAAATGCATTTCCAAAAATAACCGTTATATCCGAAGAAAAATCTCTAGGCTGTGACAAAGTTGATATTCCTGATTTAAAAGAGACAATAAAAAATCCTGGTATATTTGATATCGGCTATGACAGTGCCGTTAATGCAAATGACATTACTGTATGGATCGACCCTCTTGATGCTACCAAAGAATTCACAGGTAATATAGTCATTGTCATTTTTCTATGTTGCTGTATAAGCCTTTGACATGCACAATTTGTTTAAAAAAAATGCATGTTCGTATATCATTCCTGAGCTTTCTGTATTTCTGCATTTCTGCTTTCAGAAAATCTTTTACAGTACGTTACCACTATGGTATGTGTTGCTGTAAAGGGCGAACCGGTCATGGGAATCATTCATAAGCCTTTTGAGGAAAAACAGACTTACTGGGCATGGGTGAACCACGGTGTATCAAAAAACTTGAATGTTGCAACGGTATAAATTTAAATGACACATGAATTTGTAGGATTCAAATTTTTCTTCTTTCGAATAGACTCAACAGATTAATTTTTGAACTTGCAGATATTATAGAATAAAAATATTCTGTGATTTATAAATCGAGTCCTGCTTAATAATTGAATTGAATTTTTTGTCACAGCAAACGGAAAGAAGAACACCAGTTCTTATCGTCTCTCGATCTCATGCTGGTAGAGTTCATAATGCTTCAAAACAAGCCCTGGGCGAAGATGTGCAAGTAGTTGCAGCTGCTGGCGCAGGTAAATATTCTCAATTTAATTAAACCTCAGAAGTTTTTGCCAGGTCTATATTTCAATCCGATACCATATATTAAGTATGAAATAAAAATCAAGTATCAATTCTGTTCAGGATATAAAGCACTGGAAGTTGCTGTTGGGAATGCAACGGCCTATGTACACATGACTGCGATTAAAAAATGGGATATTTGCGCTGGCGCTGCCATAATTGGGTCTGTGATCATTATTTTCGCAAAACACTATGCATGTTTTGTTTTCCATTACCTTTGAATAATATCAATGAATTATACATGATTTCTCAATTAGTTAAAACTAATAATATCCAGAACTTGAAACAATTTCAATATTTTCCACCTTAGCAAGACAGAGATTTTAGATTATAGCTAAGCTTGAAATTCAGCAACAGTGGAATTCTATTCAACAATTTGTCTTTTATACATTTTCTGAGAAATGAATGTACTCATATGGTTTTCTTTCATGATACAGTGCGCTAGGAGGCGAAGTCACGCCTCTGTCCAGCCCACCTCCAATTGGATTTGGGGCAACAGATTCTACGATGTTGACTACTGGCTTATTGGCAACAATGCGTGACCACAAATGGTATATGGATAAATTTTACCACGCTTGAATAGAATAAACGTGTGATAATACAATGTATGTGTGATACTGAATAATTCTGATCACTTCTTCAAAGAAGTTTGAAAATATTGTAATACTAATTTTAAATGTGTACGAACATAATATGATGCTGCTAGATCGTTTATAGTCTTCAAATACCTGAATGAAAGTAAGACTTAGAAACCTATGAATATATTTTTATTCCGTATTAGAATTATTTTCTAGAATAAATATCTCACTAAACTTATATTCCTTTATCTCTGAGTTGTAAAATATGTATATAGACCCATGTTTCCTAATTACTTTATAAATATATATTAGGCAGACCAAAAATATTGTAACTTATAGTTTATAGCAATAATAATAGAAAACCAATGTAATGGGGTAATATCGTAGACAATAAATTAAACTGTTACAAAAAAAAAAAAACTTTAATCGTCGACATCTTCTTGATTCCCCAATTAATGATAATAATTCATTAACTTATCTCTTTGAAAATAAAAATTAATCCATCTACGTATTATAAAAGTATATTAAAAATACTAAAAATGTCATTACCATCTCTGTGATTTCGTGTCGTGAATATTGCATGAAATTATAAGGATCCATGAGACAAGAGGCATTAGATTTTATATCTTACAGTTTTATATTCAATTTTTGCGCGTGTCAAATACATGTGCGTGAATACAAAATGCATACATACATACACATGTTTACGGATGTCTCTCAGTCGGTATTTCAGAGCTCGGGAGATCTAGCGCTATCTCTGTTTAGGAGTGCTGTCAACGCTGGCACTTTTGGCATTCATTAGTATATCGGAACGTGAACTATGAATGGGCGCAGTGTATTTTAAGGTTACATACTAACCATCATTCTGTTTTTAATTAAAGTTGTTTTAACACACATGGCATGGTGTATTGAATATATCGCCTGTGATTCACGGATTTACTTGTTATGTAGAGTAATTAAATTATCTTAAGTACGAGTGAAAGAGAGGAAGAAAAAAAAAAACATAAAACGAAATGGACGAGAACGAAATACAATCTTTGGCCAACACTCCTCCTCCCCAAGATTTAGACAAATATTTTGACACTTTAACACCTTGTGACGTCGATACGTCCTTGGAATTTGGTATGTTTCTAAAAAACACTATTTGAGGACATCAATTCATAATTACATAGTAACTTGTTTCGTATGGCTTTACCAGATTTCTGTTTTATGCAAACTAATTTTGACCTATTTTTTTGGCACACATTTTTATTTTCCTAATCATTCATGAGCTAATTGGAACACGGCTTAGGTACCGTTTATTAAATTAATTGCCACTCAACTCTATGCAATAGAATCTTGAATTTGACCTACATACTAAACGAAATTAAGTCCCTTATTTTTACTGATAAAAGTTGAAGACCATCGAACTGAAAGATTATATAATTTAAGCAATTTCCAAATCATTTTAAATCAATAAAAGTGACGAGCTTTGTATACAAAATTTTAAGCTTTCAGACTGTTTTGAAATTCGAATTTAATTCATAATTCATCCATTAAAATTAATTATGTTCGAAATTGTAACTACAAACTGATATTGCAACCATCTAAATATCGTAATTTATTTCAGATGATAATTCAAAACAAGAGGAGGACACTAAATTGCAGAAAACAGCGTTGTCATATTCAAAAGATTCAGTAAATGAGGAATTTTCAATATCCAAAGCTGGTATAAACACATTGGCAACAGACACCACTGGTGCCAATAAAGAGGCAGAGAATAAGGGTCTTGAAAATTCTTGTAAATCTAGATTAAACAATGAAGAAGATAGGATTGAATCAACAAATACTAATGACCAGAATTTGAAAAAAGGCTTAGTTCTCAGCAAGGAAATTGCTTTGATAGAAGAATCAACAGCTTCCGATTCTATGAATCAAATCTCAACTCCAAAAGACTTGAAAATATGTTCAGATGAAAAAAGGGAAATTGATTTTAATCGGAAGAATGAAAATCTGCAGATCCAGTCATTTACTTGCACAGAATTGGCTGAATCTGATTCTAAAATACCATCCGATGAAACTAATACCGATGAAATTGTACCTGAGAATAAAAATGCCGAAAAAATGTATGATACAAAATCAAATTCAAATGACAAGGAAGAGACTATTTTCAATTCCAACAGTCCGATTGAACAAACAAATCCTCAATGCTCATTTGGTCATGATAAAAATTTGACAATAGTTGAGAATAAGATTGACGAGGATGAAATACCGAATTCGAAATCGTCTGATCAATTGACTCGTAGTCAGTCGGTGGCTGAGTTGAGTACGGTTCGTACCAATAAGCCTAGTTCTCTTGCGGAGGATGCGAAGCTGGTTAAATTCTCGGTATCGGCTAAGTCGATAAACCTAATGCAGTCGAATGCTCAATTCCTGAATAAAAGTCGTAACTTTCTTAATTTCATCAGCGAAAAATCGACAAATATTATGGAGAAGACATTGTTACCTCAGAATTTAGCTGCTAAATATAATTCCATACTTAGACTGACAGAAAGTAATCATCCAAACTATAAAAAATCTATCGAAGATACTGGAACTAGCCACAATTTAACACCAGATTCGGCCAGCAATGTAGGACATAATTGTCAAACAAGTAATCAAATCGCATTTAATGTAACAAGCTCAGGTGTACAAGACGCAGATACCCTATATAACAGAGAACAACAAGATGAATCTGTTTTTGGTAATTCCAGTATCCAAGCGAATTCCACAGAAGATGACCAGATGTTATTTCTCAAATGTTCAGTAAATGAGAATAAATCCAATCGCGATTCTACGCTAAAAAAACAAGAAATTCAAACAACATCTAGTAATGCGGTTCCTGATATGAATTCAGAAAATAGACAGCCAAATTCTAAGCCTGAAACATGGAACATTATTGAAAAAGAAAGAACAAGCAATTTAAATTTCGATGGCACTGGTGAAGATCAAAATGTAATTAAGTCAAGTACTAGGGATTCTGATTTATCGGATAAAATAATAACGCCAAAGCCAGACGAAAGTTCAAAACTTCTCAGTAGAGATAGCGAAGCAAGTAACTTGGTAATGCATGAGAATGATTCGTTAAAAGAGAATGAAAGTGATGCTAGAGTTTTAACTAGCTCGAGAAGAGTATCAATTGATCAGTTGAATCCAGAGCAGAAAAAAGATGACCATGGTGTTAGCGAGAATTCAAAAGATCAACTAATTGATCTTGAATTTTTGACTCACCCAGCTTATATAACTCTCCTCAGAGATTATAGTCATTTGAAAGAACAGAGTGAAAAATTGTCAGAGGAAAAGGTGAGAGTAGAGATGGAAAATCAAAGATTAGCGGCAGAAAACAACGGTGAATTATATGCTCTGCAATTAGAAACACTTGAGAAAACGATTGAGCAGTTAAGACATGATTTGAAGCAATCGACTGCTAGTCAGAATTTAATTAACAAAGAATACCTTCTGGCTAATAAGGAAAAGGAAAGCATGGTCATGAAATATGCAATTGGTGAAAAGCAACTTATTGAAACTCAACGGTAAATATTTTCAATTTGTTTATCCTAAGCAATATTAAATAGTATAATATAATTGTATTCATATAATTTTTCTTAAAACATGTTTACAGAGCAAGAGAGTACGCAGAACGTAAAGCTAACGAGGCTTTGAAAGAACAGGAATTATTACATAACAAATTAAAACAAGTTCAGGGTGAACGTACAAGAATTTGCAATATTCTAGATGGAAAATGCCACGAGCTCACAGATGCTCAGAAGGAGATTGACCGATTAAAAGAAGAATTGAGTATGCGAGAAGTTAAACTAAAATGGAGCCAAAATAAGTTGAAGACTGAATTAGAAGCGCATAAAGAAAATCAACAGAAATTGGAAAAAGCGATGGTAATGGAATTTCGTGATTTTCATGATTTAATCATTTAAAATCTCTGAGTATTCGGCAGATTTAAAATTACTATTCTAATTATTTGGTAGATACCTTCACCATATTTATTTGAATATTCACAAATACCTTGTTTCTCAAATTATACTCTCACTTTTTATTGGCAGCTTCGGATTAATGAGATGAAAGAAGAATGTGAACAGGTGCGTAAAGAATCTCAAGAAACAATTCGCAAGTTCCAACAATCTGAAGAAAATAAGGTAGTCACCTTAGATCACCAGCTCAAGGAACAACAGGCTCGTCTAATTCTAGAACGTCACGTCACCGAAGACAAAGAATCGTCCAGACTCCAGCTACAAAAAGAAGTAGAAACATTAAAGCAGAGGCAGCACGCATTGATTGAAGAAAATAATACACTTAGTTTAAAAGTTCAAGACCTGGAAAAGGAGAGATTAAACTATGAGAATAACTTGAGCAATTTAAGAGTAATAGCTGACCAAAGGCAGAAAGAAATTGTTGATTTAGTCGGCAAAGTATCTCAGCTTGAAACTTTAAAATTGCAGTTGAAACAGTGAGTTAATTTTACTCTGATTGTCAATCTATAAACCACAAAGTTTGTGATAAATAACTTATCAATTTCTGAGTACATTTCAATAACTATATCATTAATTTCACAGCAAAGAACAGTTATTGTCATCAAATGAAGCAGAAGTTGAAAGACTGCGCCAATCGAATACCGAATTGCAGTCTGATATGGAATGGTGTCGCGAGCGAGAAGCCCATATGTTAGAATTCACCCAAAAATTAACAGACAAAAATGTGCGTCTGCAATCGGAGTTCACTTCTATGGAAGCTAAAAATGAGCAATTAGAACTAGAACAAGGTCCATTACGTGATCAAATCAAGGAGCTTTCCTCGAAAGTGAAAGCACTGGAAACGAGTTTAGCATCTGAGAAGAGTAAAAGGACAGAGGAATGCGAGCTCTTGGCCAGACACGTCGCCGAACAAACTCAGCTGGCCAGAAATTTAGCCCAGAAATTAGAAGATAGTCAAGGAGAAAACGCAGTCCTTAGAAGAAAGCAACAGATTTCAGTTAAAGAAATGACTAAGGAATTACAACAGTGCAAGAAAAGATTAGACGCATTTGAAACTGGCTCACCGAGTAATTCTCTTGATCGAACTTCACGAACTGGCTCTAGTTCATCACTGAGTACCGGTATTACATATCTTTGATATTCCAAAGCAAAAAAAATGTCCTTTGATATTAGAAGTCTGATATACGAAGCTGTGTTTATATTTTTCTTCGGGCTTAATACTTTGAATACATAGAATATTTAAAGTGATAAGAGTTTTGGAATCAGGAAATCGAATATGTTTTGTTTTTGCTTATAGGTGAAACGCTGAATGGCGCGGTGTCGGATAATAGCAACAGTGGGGATCATATATTGCAGTCTGGTGAACCTGACAGACAGACATTGATAGATAGAATTGTAAAATTGCAAAGAATTCGCGTTAGACAAGCTGAGAAGTTGGATTTCTTGGAAGAACATTCGCGAACGTTGGTCAACGAACTACAAAAGAAAACAAAAATTATAAAAAATTATATTCTTCATGAAAACCCAGATGCTATGGGGAGTAATGAGCGTGATAAAAATAAGGTAATTACCAACATCATTAAACATTATGCTGCGTTACGTTTCAAACTGAAATTCATTATGTTATTATATGCTAGCATATCAAAGGCAGACGAAATGCTGTAAGTCATCATCCATATCTTTTTTTTTCTTCTGCATCCTAGACGAATTCTTTGCCTTTATTGATACCATTGTAAATTACAGATGAAAGGGGGCATAATCGAAATCTCACAAGGAGTTGCATTTCCAGACCTATGCCCTTTTTTTTGCCATAAAATAAAAGCAATTGCTTAGGAACGTCCTAGACACATTTACTGTTATGGCTTTTGTATAGAATTATAATCTCAGCTGCACATTCTTGAATTTCAATCAAAATGCATGTCTTACAATTCCGAACTACAGTCTCCTGAATTTAATGAGACAACTATAGTAATAATACTTTGCCTAAATTTTGATTCTTAGAAACGTGTATATTTGTACACGATATAACTTGTACATACATACAAACACGTAATTTTACAGTTTAATATCAATGACTTCACACTCATTAACCGATTTCATCTTTCCATACAGGCTGAGTTAGCTAGACACGGTGGAATTATGGCATCGGTATATAATCAACGTGTGTCAGACGACAATATGACGTTGGAGCTTTCTTTAGAGATGAATCAAAAATTACAGGCCGTTTTAGAAGATACATTACTCAAAAATATTACCTTGAAAGTAAGTTTCTCTTAGATATTTCGGGCTCATAAACTTCGTATCTAGAAACTAAAACACGAATTATTTCATCTTTCCAATAGGACAGTATTGACACTTTGGGTGGAGAGATTGCAAGGTTGACCATGCAGAACAAACGGAGGCAATAAAAGGCAGAACATCAACTTATTCATGAAGAAGAATGGATAATGTTTGTGAATTAATGATTCTGTCGAGTTTGCTGAATCTGAAAGAACTTATCGATGGTGCTATGAATCCCCCCCAAGTCGAAACCAATACTATAAGTTTTAAGATTCATTCTGTTTCAGTCAGAAAGCCAAAGCTTCGAAGTTTGAATAATGTAACTTATGAAATGGTCGATTGCTCTATCTAGTCATGACCTTTGCTCTTTTTGCAAACAAAATAAAGTATGAACATTTTTCAGGTAATTCAGTATTTCAGTCTATAAACAAAATAATACGAAGATGGGCCCCGAGTAATAGATTTTGAAAAACTCAATTTCCTATGGACTTAGAAAAATGAGTATAAATTCTTTTTTAGATACTTTTATTTCTAACGAACTTTATTTTGTTATGTTAGCTTTATTTATCATATACTTAAATTATATACCCGAAAGTACTTACCGACAAATTATTTGGTATCATCCATGTATATCATACATATATATATGTATATACATAACTTTGTTAAACAAATATACATTCCAAAATGTATTACATATTACATTACAATAATTGGATATTGGAAGAATTTTTGTTTCGCCCTAGCAATCCATATATATGATACCTAAAAATTATAAATGAAATTAGCTTGCGAAATAAGTACATTATATGTAGAATTTGTATTGCAAAGTATGTATACGTAAGAAAAATCTATTGATCGCGTTATAAACAATCTTTGAATGAACAAAGATTGGTGCTACGAGTTGATAAAACTTTGCAATTACGTACTAATTCGAATGTAACAAAATCAATCTTGAATGAATTTCATAAAATATTTGTTACTATTGTGATGATTATGAGTATATATCATTACAGATAGAAAATTTTTAATCCACAATTATCCAAAAACATTTTGTGTAATCTGTTGACAAGCATACGTAAAAAATATTAATATATACCTACAAAAATATGCGCTATGTATGCATGTATGTATGTATGTGTAAGAGAAGGTAACTTGTGAATAAAGTATTTTTAAAAATTGATCCCGAGTTTCATAATTCATCGAACCCGAATAAAATGAATAATATACAAATAAATAGAACGAAAATATCGTACCCCATTGGATATAGGAGTATAAGCGAGGTAAACAGGATCTTTCATAGAATAAGTATATTGAAAGTTTATTCGTATACGCTACATAGCAAATATACGAGCGAATATACAAGATATATATTGATAATAATATTATAACATTTTGCGCATCTTGTCAATCACAATTGTTCTCACTCATTCATTATCATTCGTTCGTTCATTTATTCGTAGGTCAAATCTATATAAGATCCACATTGCACTAGCGGACTGATGAATTATTTTGATTAAAGAGAATCAATAATTCTCAATATAATTTATTACTTATGTTTCTTGATATATGTATAATGTATATATATTATAACACTCTTGAAAGGATCTTTTGGCAGGTCGGTTTATACAGTGTTGATTAATTCATATTAATTACATTTGCAACTTGTAACATTTTGCTAAAAGTCCTGAACGGACTTTCAACATTTTTTTTTTTTTTTTTTTTTTCTTGTTTTTTGTTATTTTTCGTTTCTCGGGTATATCTCTCAAGTTCACAATACGTAAGACACATTTTTTCCGCAACAAAATTTTTCTTTACTCTCTATAACTATATATTTTTGGCAAAATATGCACTCGAATAGCAGGGCTAAATCAATTAGTTAAAAGTTTAGAACAAGTATATCATATAGAAGATATTGCTTTTTGTACATTTTATTTTGATATTTATCTTATCATATTCATCGATATTTTTGTTCTATGTTATTTAATAATCATAATATATAATATTAGTATAGATATTATATATAATAATTAATCTGTCCTCGTGTGAAAAAAGCTCAAGATTTATCAACAGTACACATCTATTTATGTATACGGTCAGTATAATATCCGATAACATGTATTTTTTTTACCTCCTCTTTTTCTTTTTTTTTTTTGTCTTTATATATTAGAATTATATTTATGGAAATATAATTTTATTGAATGCCAGTACACCACACAAAGCACATCGATCAATCTATAATTATATTATTCTCTCTAAATCCAGCCTCTATATAATTCACCTTTCTATATTCACATATATTTATGGCAACATTTTACAATATTGTTCTTAGAATAGAATCATTCTTTATAGAAATTACAATGTTTGGTGAATTTTCCTTCTTCAACTGCAGCCGTGCATGATAATCAATTTTCACAACTATGATCCCGCCTAATATCTAAATTTAGAAAATTTTCTGTGCAAAAATGTAAAATGCTGCTCAACATCGTTATTATACATATACTCTTTTTCGTAACGTAATCATGTACGTACAGAAGACTTACTCAAATTTGAAATAAAAAAGAATCAATGGAATATTTGTTAATGCTGTTATTCAATTTACGAACTATTTCCAGCTCTCTAGTTATATACATGTACCAGCTAACATCAAATTATTGTTCCAGGTTTTTTTTTTTTTTTTGTTTTTTCCATTATTATCTCCATAATGTATGTGCTGTATTAATATATCAAAATTATAACTTTATACAATGAATCGCACGATCTATTACTACCTGCAATAATCTTTGAAACAATAAATATATGATACACAAAAAATTCAAAAGAACATATAGTTACGTGCGTTATATGTAGTAAATTGTTTCAATGAAAGGTGCGTGGATGAAAGACCAAAAGTGGGATTAAAATATCTGTAATAACACGGGAAACATGATTGAAAAAAAATAAATGAAATTCCATTGAAAAATTTCGATTGATATATCTGCTGTTTTTAATTTTCAGATGAATTCCCCTGTAAGTTGCGTAAAACAATATCGAAAGCTCGCATGGAAAACTACTGTCCCGTTATTCGGTATTCCATAGTACCTTTTCCTTTCAAGTTCTTTTTTTTACGCCCTTATACGGGGCTATAGCTATACAAACTCGCGACGTATTCAAATTTTGAACTTCAACTCGGTATACCATGCTTGCATGAATGCATTTGTTAGACGTAGATCAAGGCTCTAAAAGACTCTTCAGCCCCGAAGCCCAGCGCAGGTTTCATTGTGTTAATTTTCCTTTACGAATTGATTTTGGCTCAGCCTGGCCCGGCTCTCGGTTCTCGGCTCTCGTATATGCCTCTCAAGTTGTGTAGGGTGATAGAACCCCCGAAGGGCGAGTTGCGCCTTGGGAGGGATGCTGGATTTAAAGGGGAAAGGTAGTTGCAGACGTTCGATTTAAAGCTATCGCTCAACCCTCACGCGCTCTTCTTAACTTTTTACTAAAAATATGGAATATTTCGTTCGGTATGAAATGACTATTATAACATAACACTAATTATTACACAACATAAATTATCGTTGCTTTTGAATCTCGGACGATCAACAGCGCGTGAAAACGTGCGTTTGGTCATATAATCGCGTTATACATTATACATATGCATTATTCAAGATATAATTAAATTCAGACATTCGACGATATATTTTTGCGGTAATGAATGTCCTATGATAATTATCGCATTGTACGCTGGTCATTAATTGATTGTGATTATTAAGCAATACGGAATCGCGGTTGGGTTGAAAATGTCCGAACTTCCTGGACGTGGGAGCTGGGGTTTTAGGAAATTCACCCCGCATAAATTGCTGGGAACTCCCTCGCCAGCCCGCATCTGAATATATACATATGTACATACAGAATTATGTATATATATGTGTATAGAATATGCATGCGAACGCATATAGGGGACCCTAATTACACTCTTGAGCAATTCCGCGCTTATACCATGGCACGTGCGTATAAAACTTTCAACGAACTTTCCAGCTGATTCAACAATCCGTGACGTTATTTTTGAAAGGAAAATCCAGTTACCGCGCGTATAATATATATAGTAGTATATCCCGGAATTGACTTTACGTATACGATAATCTACGACGTCAGGAAGCGAGTTTAATCCAACTTTTTATAATTCAATGACGCAATATGTCACTGTACCAGTTCACCTTTAAAGTCCAAATATCCCGCCCCAAGATATATTATTTAATATTTCGTACCTTCAAATGCGAATCAACAAAATAGTCTCTCTATATATATATTGAATAAAATTGCCAAATATTCCGGATAATATAATTTGCATTACTTCTGAATACATATATTCTGATAATTTTCATATACCAAGTTCTTATACGGGTTATTTCAGTGCGCAACTATTTTGTAAATTGTAAAACAACGTATAAATTACAAAAATCGTGGATTATTACTACTGTATATCAGACCCGTCATATCAGGGAGATTACATTCGATAAAAAGACGCGGTCGTGCGTATAATATAACAAACATTATATCTCGCTTTCTCTGCAGTTTATATAAATCAGTACATATACCTATAGGTATATACATGCGAGCGATGTTTCGACATAATTTTACGAAATATATAAAACGCTTTCTGAATCTTCGTAAAGCCCCGTTATAAGATATACTGTTAATTCATTATAAGCAATGAAATGCGACTATTATGAATATATAATATACTTGACACGATCGTTTAATAAATACCAAATAAGTAAATAGTTAGCTCAGATTTTTTTTTAAAGACCGTTTCACGACTTTGAAATATATTACAGGCAATTACGAAGGGCTCAATTATAAATCACTTTAATTCCAAGTTTCATTATAATTCTAGGGAATTAAATTCAACCATTTCGTTCCAATTATCGCATATAAAAATCTTGAAAAAAAATATGAGTTCGAAGAAATTGTTTCGTCATCTCACAACTGTATGAAGTAAACGCGCTGTCTGAGCTTATAAATAATTATAATAATATTTCAAACCGTTAACATATATTTATCCAACCACGATGTAAGTGCGTAAGCAATGCCACACATCCGGATGCAGGATGTGTGAATCAACGGAGAACGCAAATACGTATTATTTTCATCGATGAGGAAAATAATTTTCATGTGCATTATTCGCTAATGTACATACATATATATATGTGTGAGATTAGACGATTGATACAATTGTTCATGAATTTAACTTATAATATCGAGGATAATTGATAAAAATAAATATAACAAAAAATGAATAGGAAAAACCTTTGTGTAATTTGTTTAATGATTAGGATCAATAATAATAATAATAATAATAATAATAATAGTAATAATAATAATATATAATGTTTGGCATCGTATTTCGCGTCTGTACAATTATACTTGCATTTTAGCGTAGTATTATTGTTTAATTATTACCGGTAGCTAAAAATATGTGTCGTATATATATGTATATGCATATGTATAAGCAGTTAATATTCAATAATCATCATATATGTATTCATCATTATAATAATTACACAAATTAAATAATAATTTATAACTAAATACTAATTGGGCAGGTTCGTAATAATGTAGGATTTCAACTAACGTTGTTAAGACTATTGTTAGAAAGCTTATATCGTGTGTTATGTGGGTTTTTGTTTTTGTTTTTGTTTTAGTTAATTATTACTAAATTAAACTATAATGAAAATTCTATAATATGGCCGCTGCTATATATTCTGTAACTGCAATTAGATGCATCCTGCACACAATGATCACAATTGTTATATATACGTTAAAACTTGCACTTATTTTTTCTTTTTCTTTTTTTTCTTCTTGTTACAATTACATAGATGCATTTATCTTCATTATTATTATTACCTACTATAAAAATTATCAAAAATTATCACACGTTAAGGAAAATCTATATTGTATATACCTATATACCCCTTTCCTAAACATTTTATTATTATTGGATTACTATTGAAATTAAAGCGAGAAATTAATTTGAAGAAAAGAAAAAAAACACTTTTTCGTGGAACAATAATTTGTTTCTATTTAAATTTTGTCGAATTTATTCCGTTCATTCTATTGAAACGAAGAAAACAATCTATTCATTTTTCGTTTTTATCACTCATCATTTAATCAAACGAACGCTGCAACCGTATCTTTGTTTAAGTGAACAGATCTAATTCCATTGAATTTCCAGGCACCATTTCATCCAAAATACAATCGTAAAAGCACAAAGTCATTTACGATAGAATACATTTATTTATTTATTTATTTATTTATTCATTTATTTTTTTTTTTTGTTCAATCTGTAGATAGATAAGTAATAATGATATCAGAAATTTATTAATTCTTGATAACTAAAACACGGACGACGAAACAGGTAAGCTCTTGCTCTCTTTTTTTTTTCTCTCCTATTGTTTGCCTAATTTTGGAGAATTTACTTGATTTGAATTCTTTTTTATTTTTTCACTATTATATAGGTATAAACATTAATATAATCAAAATCGTGATATGTGTTCTTAAACCTCTAGGATCATCTGTGTTCGTCAATATGTTGAATCTCTGAATCTTAAATCGTTATTTAAATGAATATACCTATTTGCACAAATTTTCTAGAATTTTCTAATATACATTTATACTATATTGTGTACGTGTGTGTGTGTTTTATTGTTTTTTATGTTTTTCTTTTTAACTTTTATTATATTTTTAATATTTTTTTTTTTCTTCAACTTGTTTACGTATATGTATGGTTATTTTTATTCATTTCTTTTTTATTCTCAGGAATTTTTTTTCTGGTACCATGGCGAAAAGACACCATCAAAAAATGGAAGGACAGTTAAAGAGCTAATCAATTATTAATATATGAATATATATATCTATGTATAATTTTTTTTTTTTTCCATTTTTGTGTTCAAGAAAAATTCTCTTCCCATATATTAAACAGAATCGTTATACAAAGCAAATTGAGAAAGAAAATATTTAACACCCATTGTCTATACGTTAACAATTTCAAACAACATTAATTACAATTAGTTATTAAATTGCGGTGATAAATAGTATTACTTGTATTGGCTATTGTATCATTATCATTATCATCATCGATAATAATAATAATAATACTAATAATAATAATGATAAAAATTGAATAACATTATCATTATTATGCACAGTTATACTTAAACCCTTTAATTAGGAAGAAAAAAAAAGAAAGAAAAAGATTAATTGTCTAGCTACAAAAATTCATCTAATCAAATTCTTTTATGTAATGTATTATTTATAGCTACGCGAGAAGAGGGGCAGGAATGGAATGGTTTGAGCAAGCACGCTGTTCGTCAATTTTCAAGCAAAAGTCTATATATATATAAGTAACAAAACTTGATGATATCAAATGGAAAAAAGTGCTAGTTACCTGTGAAAATGAGAAATTATAACTATCTAATTCACGAGTTTGTTATTAACACGTTGTAGGAAAAAAAAAGAATTTTAAACTACCATATTATGAGAATTTACATATTTCCTCTGTATTGAAAGTTTTCAATTGTAACAATAAGTTGAAATTTTTGTCGTCAAATTCATTTACTACAAATATCGCCGTTATCAATGTCAATTGCAGTATGATATCCAGCACTTATCTCTGAATCACACTAAAGTTCCCAACTAATTGAAAATATCCCTAACTAATATTTATATTCGCTATGCCAATGGTTTTTTTTTTTTAAATTTATAATTAATGAACAACAAAAAAAAAAAAGAAAAATTTCAATATTACTTATAATATATATAATATATAGTATCATCGGTGCTACCGAGTACCACAGGAGTATGAAAAACATCATTTTAAACAAAGAAAAAAAAATAACTAAATTATTCACCTATGAAATGTAACAATTACGTATATCTTAAAGTTTTGGATATATGCAAAGGAGTACCAATTCAATAAATATATTACATCACTGGCTTAGAGTTTGCTAGGAGGTGACAATACCGCAGGCTGCCAGGGATTGAGAACCTTGTTATACCAAACAGAGTGGTTTTGAGAAACTTAATTTAATGCAACAGAGTATTCTTAAATTATAGAATAACTATTTTTAAAATTTTTTATCATTATTCTTTGCAGCTAAAATTCTGTTATGATTTAATACAGTTATATATTAGAAAAAGGAACTGAAAACCTGGCAACAAAAATATTGCGAAAGCACCCAAGATTCTAATACGTTCTGCGTACCATTCCATCCAGCCTAAGCTAGCCAGTTACTATAGTGTACTAACAATAGAATTATGTGTTAATCTAATTGTAAGTGAATTAATGAATAATTAATCAACCAATTTCATTCGTTATCAATGTCATTGTGATCAACTTTTTTTTTTTTATTATTGTAAGTTTATTTTTTATCGATGTATAAAAAAATATCAATTGTTCCATTCATTCTTCAGAGGTAGTTATGCAGGAAACAGAAGCGGTTTTTTAATGTTTCTTTTTTTTTTCTTGTTTTTTTTTTTTCTCATTTCGTAGTTAACTATTGCTTGCAATTCATTTTCACTATTTTTTCATTATTGTTAATTTCACTAACACGGAGTGCTTTTCTTTAATAATAAATAAAAAAAAAAATTAAAAAAAAAAAATCACTGACAGACTTTGATAATTATTTCAAATAATTTACAGTCTCATAGAAATGTGCCTTCAGCTTTATAAACAACTGTTCCAGTCTTACTTTTACCTTGTTTTCATTTACTCGAGATTATTATGGCGGAAAACTTCATAAGAAAATAACAAACTATGTGTGTGTAATATGTATGTATAATTATCGGGACCCTTGGGATCTTCAGAAATAGAGGTTCCCTATAGACAGGACCGTTCATTTGTACGTTATAGACTGAATGAGTTTGGTTTTAATATCTATAAGTGAAAAGCATCCCGCATTATTGATATTCCAATAAAGCTTGTTTCTTGACGAGGGATTCGGTCTGCGATTATGATTAACAATTATTGTTTTAATCAGAAATAATTACATAGAACGTTCAATTTATATACTAATTACTTACTTAAGGAAAAAAAAACAAAATTGCATTTAACAAATACTTCACCCCCGTAGCTACTTATAACACCAAAAGCCAATGACTTCATATAATAATAGTAGCTTTTATTGCAAAACTTAAAACCTACATTTGGTTAAAAGTTGAAACAAACATTTAATATGTACAAATTATATTATATCAAACGATATACTTAAAAACTTAAGCAATTAATGGAAAGCAATATAATACATACACATATATACATATATACATATATATTTTTATATGCACGTGTGTATATATATATATGTAAATAAACAACGTTAGATCAAACAATAACTTAATCCACGTTAATCGCAAATTTAAATATTATATAAACAACTGTTATGTGATCGAATTATCGTCCTTTAAGAGAATGCCCAATAAACGAACGAAAAATATCTTTAGAATATAATTATATTTCAAATCCGAATTAAAAAAAAAAGATGAAAAAAAAAAACAATTACCTATTCACACTTTTATCAGCTTTGGCTGGGAAACAGCATGTTGGTTTATGCAATTAATGGATGTATCTGATCATTTATAATTATTCGAAGTCTAAGCAATCATCTTATATACGTTTAAAAACTCACTTGAAAGCATTGTAAACCTTAAAGAATCACCTATTAGATTTTTAATACATTACAAATACACAGAATATATATATTTATATTTCTTTTCAAGAAATACCTTCAGCATCTTAATTGTCGCGATTTGTAAGAAAAATTATTATGATAATAGAAATTGATTCACTCTAAATCATTATTATATACCACAAGTATTATATCGAGACAAATGTATATGAAAATCTAAATTATACAGAGATTCGAATGCAGTAATTACATTTAAATGAAATTAATTGAAAATCATAGGAACAATTGAAGAAAATTTGACAAAATTCACGTGACAATCTGAATCTGAAAAAATTATAACCTCCCCCCCTCCCCCGTTTTTGTTCGCTCGGCGATATATAGAATCAAATTACGCGTACGTAAAAAAAAAATGGCAAGGCAAAATGTTGCACTCTTTATATTTATTACCATTATAAGTTTTTCGATGAAGTTTCACGTAGTAGAAACTATTTTATTAACAATACCTATTTTTTAAATAAATTCTATTATTTTATCATAATTATATTATACTTTTGAATTTACAATGCTCAAAGTGTATTTTCAAAAATACATCTTTCCCAATAGATCATTGAAATTTTTTAAAAATAATTATATCTATCGCGGCAACAACAGTTAAGATGACAAAATATCTATTGCTATAAGAATAATTCTATTGATATAATAAATGAATAATATTAAGGTAAACTTTGTGCTTACCAGCACATATTAGTGGAAATCAGCACTGCGATATTTGACGGTGAACGGTGATCAGATAATGTTGTATTTTGGTGACGACGCTAACGTGCCTGAGATTCAGGACGTCAGTCACTGTTTCCACCTCCACCACCAAAATACTCTCCTGCATCTCCACGGCAAATTGGACATGTTCTGTTCGACTAGGTGGGGGAAAAGAAAAATGGGACATTTCATTCATATATTTTCAACAACAACGATCGAAATACCTAAGAAACTGTCATTTGTAATCACATCGATCTAAGATAAACTTATAAGTTATTAAATAATAGCAGGCTTACCTTGAGCCACTTGTCAATGCATTTGGCGTGAAACTCGTGCGAGCAAGGCAACACGCGAAGTGATTGAAGAGCCTCGAAATCACACATACAAACAACGCAGTTAGTTTGATCACCCTGATGTGTTTCTGCGTTAAATTTGTACGAAGGTAGCTGCTCAACTTCAGCACGAGTAAGACCTCTCGGCTTAGCCTCGCCCAATCTTTCGGCCAACGATAATAACGCCTCGTAATTTTCAGTCTCTGTAGACTCTGGCGAAGATAATTCAGCCTGACTATACGGGGACAAGGGTGGATTGCTGAACATAGCTCTGTAACACATTTTATAAATTACACAAATTATTTCATTATTTCAAGATTAAATTACTGTAAAATTTATTTACACTTTAATATATTCTATGCGAACTCACAGGAAGTGTAACAATAGACCAGGATAAGGTGCTGGTGGTAAGGGCGGTGTACCACGCCACCGTGTAGGCCTCTGTCGTCTGACATTCGCAGTCGGTCTGCGTGTCCTCGACTGGAGCATTTCTAATTGACTGCCTCGTGTTTCGGACAAAAATATAGGAGGGGGTGTTGTAACTTGAGCTAAAGCTGGTGGCGAGAATGAATGTGGCAAAGGTAGTGGTGGACCACCGGTTCCACCGACTCGATGGTGATGGTGAGACTCTATCAACTCTAATTCCACTTCACGCTGAAAAATAACACATTTATTTCAAATAAAAAGCTGGCGATTTAATTTATTCCAAATTTTGGAACCAATTTCATTCTCACACTATGCGTAGAACATATTCGACGAGGGACTTTAAACGTCTTCTTTCTTGGGCTCATCGTACGACCAAAAATTGGTAAAATCAAAGCAACTTTTTCAACACTTGGAATTCGATATAAAGAAAATATTCTCAATCTTGATACTTTGAAAATCTGAACCAAACTAATTTTTCAAACCTTAATGATTTTTATCTAGTCTCATTATCAGATCATGACGATAATCTAAGCTACCAGTGATAATCTTCTTTCTTTAAGCCATTAATTAAGAGTCAAGTTAACGATACTCCCAAACTGATCTCAACTGTGCAATTCAATTTATTTAACAATAAACATAAAACTGCAATATTCTCACCTGTTGCGAGAGCTGATGATGGGTGGCATAGTGAGTAGTATGGACAGGTGGTGGAGGTGGATGAGGATGGTGTAGTGCAGCAACGGGACCACCGGCTGGCGGCGGATATCCTCTCGTCGCAGTACCGACTATAGAACCAACCAAGCCGTGGCTTGGATGTCCAGGGTGTCCCGGATGTCCTGGGTGCCCTGGATGGGCCGGCGAATAGTGGCTATGATGATGGTGATGATGTGCCACCTAGTTAAAAATTCAAATTTTCCATCTAGATTGTGTCGTTTGAGTCAGTGAGAGGATTGGTTTGATTGGTTCAGTAAAATATAGCTGCCCATTGGTATCCTGTAAAATGTATAGTCAAGGAAAGTTGTGGCTGGTTAATATCGCTACCAAAAAAAAATAAATAAATAAACAAATTAATACGTAATTCCATTAGAATATCTTGGCTACAAGCTACTGGAGCAATAATACCAATTCACTGTTATCGACACGATAACAAAGTCAAGAATACTTGGAAAAATCTACCACAGCATTTATTTCTTACAGTTTTCATTTATTCATATTAAATATTCTCCGCTTTTCTAATGTGACAAAACTTAAATGCATTTCAAGTGCTGCGATAGAATGGAATTGTTGCACATGCCAAGTATAATTTATGATAGTAAACAGGTGCAGATACGATACTGAGCACAGCGGTAGGCCGAGCCCCTATACCTTGCAGCTAACATCTGTGACGCATACATTAACGTGACTACATGCATTGAAATAAGATATGCTAATGAGTTGGATGAAATATTTATTTTCTACAAAGAAAAAAATTTTAAAAAAAAAAGGAATTCAATTCTCAAATTTGAGAGTATAACAAAACTATTGGACGAAAAATTTCGTCTATAAGATCATAGAAATAGTATAAAAATTCAAAACAACTTTCAACGAAAAATCCAATCAATTCCTCCTCCTTCTGAATAAATGAATGAATGAATAATTATTCTCACCTGGCACGTATGAGCAAACGCGTGAGCACCGGTTGTTGTATAAATCCCATGTAGCTGACACGGAATTCTATATCCTGTTGCCTGTGGATGCCATATAGGTTCTCCGCCGACTGCGACTCCGAGACCTGAAACTCCGACTTGTCCAACCTCGACGACCATCGGACCAGTAGCTCCCTGAGCGGGATGATGAGCAGTACCAGGTGGATGATGAGGATGTGGATGGGGATGTGACTGATGAGTGTTGTGGATATTATGATGTGTATTGTGAATGTTGTGATGTGAATTCTGGATGTTATGATGAGAATTGTGGATAGTATGATGTGTGTTATGCATGTTATGATGAGAATTGTGGATCCCTGGATTATGGAGGAAAGGATAGGACAGAGCAAACGAGTCTGGATAACGTTGGTAGCGATTTCTGATCGGCGGACTGCCGCGAGTAGACATATGATTTCTTGGCGATCTGCGCTGAGCCGCAGCCGGGAGTTCCCAGGGTCCAGGAGGAGTGTGTAAAGGAGGAGTAGGTGCCGGCGGAGTTGCTTCTCTAACTTCTATTCCAGACACCGTCCCATTCCGTGATATTCTACGACGTTTTCTCGACGGAGATTCACTCTAAAGGATTTATCCAATACTCAATACATTTGTCAAAATCAGACAACTACCATTCCAAGCTTATGGAACTTACCTTTCTGCCGTCATCCTGACTTGACTGTCTATAATATGTAGGCGAAGGCTGCAGTTGAACCGGGCTTAAAGGCATCTGATTGGTAGCTGCAACACCAAATGTTCAGGAAACAATTACTCATTACAATTCTGTGACATGTATCGCTCATCAATATGAGAATTGGGCTTTTGGAGATCGTTTTTAAACTACCTTGTGAATTTCTGCGATACTCCATGTCAACACCGCTGGCTCCAAGACCTGGGCTCAAGTTAATCAAAGGACCTCGCATTGCATTCTCCTGTAATGGGATTATTTATCATTATTAAATCGACAGCACATATGACTCGGCGGACGATGGTTTCACCCCCATCCCATTTAGCACTGACCAATGAGACCTTCAATGACTGCGTATTGCTTTATAAATAGAAAGAAGATACATTTATATTAATAAAAGAATGTTTTTTCTATTTTTTCACCATTTCAAGATACAAATAAATTCAAAGAAGCTACGATCTATAAAAAAAGGAAAGAACTAGTCTCTTTGTACTGCGAACCCACCTGACCACAGATATTAATATGCAAAGGTGGCGAATTAGTCGCAGGGCCTGCAGGCTCTTGCGGAAAGAGCGGTAGCGGACCTCTGGCTTGTGGGCTATGCTGAGAAGGTGGCTTGTAGCCAACGCTGGGTCCACCGACTGCACCGTGATAGGAAACCTCTTTTCCTGTTGGCCCTGCGGATGTGCCTACCCCTGGACAATCTCTAAGAATAGAAAGTAAATCAGATATTTAATGAAGCTTTTGAATTGAAACTCTTTTTAACGTTCCTTTGATCTATTCTTTATAGATTAATAAGTTTTGAGTCCGGTGTCTATGGTGTAGATCACAATGTGAACATTATACTTGGTCAAACTTTTCAATGAAAAATAAAAATAATGATATAAATATGTATGTAGAAAACTGTGTCTCCCTGTGTGAGAAAAAAAAGTATAATGCCTAATGGACAATTTTGCCGACGAAGAAGTATAGAAAATTTGGAAAATTTTATGAAATCAATGATGACGAAGCAATTGCGGCTCCTTCCCTAGCGACGTTCTCGTTCAATTTTCGGTTCTAGCTGTAGCAATCATCTATTCTGTTGATAATTTGTTGTTGTTTCTCTTTTCAATGTTATTTTGTTCGACTGAAGTAAGAATTCCATCATACAATTGTCTATTTTTTGAAAGTAAACTGTGTAATTTGATATAAAAGTTTATCGTTGACAAGTAAGAGGTGCTTTGATACTATTTCCTTCGGAACAATTGATCGATAGCTTTAAATTACACCACCACCAATTAGTTCTACATATTGTGTTTCATTGTCGAAACAATGTAAACCAAGTAAATACTTTACAAAAAAAAAAAACTTGATATACATGCCAAACAAGATAACTAGTAACATATTACATTACATAAAACAAAGAGTATTTTTTAAAAATAATAAGAGATTGAAAAAAAAAATTAATAAATAAGAACGTGAAATATGAGTGTTGCAAAATCCATTCTTTGTAATATACAACATATTTACAAAGTAAGTAGCCAATCAATATATGAAAATTACATATGCGTTTAGTCGGGCAATGAGGATTTAAATAGATATAATAAATATGCATAATTGTTTGAATAATCCAAAAGCTGTGATCTAGTTGTACGGAAAAGTGATAAGTGTCTCTCAATATCGGCAAAGTACATCATTTCACTAGGTCATTACTTTTGGAATATGATTTTGCAGGTAATAGTGTGATTGATTTATAATGTTATCATTTTCTGGTCTAGAGAAAATTTATTTCACATACTTTTTGGGCTGGATGCAATACAAACGTGTACTACGTGACTTTTGAATAGATGAGACTAGAGGTAAGATATAAAATCAATCTGCGTTAAAAAACTATAGTTCACACTTGCGAGGCTATAAGGTCAGAATGCGGAAATATCAGCTTAGAATTTGTACACACAACGATCTCAAACTCAACTAATCATACATTGACCGATCCTCCTTTTTATAAAAAAGTACAATCTACATTCCGATGGAATTCAGCGACCGTACTCTTTATATAATACAGATTTTAATTTAGAAATCCAGCTCGGACAAATATAAAATGTTTTGTGAATCATTTTTCAGTCAACATTTTTGTTTCTCTTTCAAATTGGAAAATTTCCTTGTCTTTATAATCCAGGGTCAGATAAAGGTTCCGTTATTAAACCAGTTCCACGTTCGACTATCATCAGAGTGGGTACCAGTTTTCCTCATATTCCAAGGTTTCAAGTATAATATGTAGAAAATAGTTAAACGTACAAAGAATGATTGTGTAAACACCATTCAGTCTTCTCACACGTTAGTCGCATAATATATGCATAAAAATTCTGTATCAAAAAGTACCAATAAAGTTTGTATGAAAAAAAAGAAACGAACTAGCATCAATATTTTCATCTGAAAAACTTTTCAGACACAAAGCCAGGCAGCACAGCCGTGTTTTAGTAAAACTATAACTATGTCGGTGATTAACAGGAAACTATGCGGACAACATGTTGCTTCACAATTATAAACGAACAAATAAATCAATTTGCCAACAATATAGAGGGTATGAAAAATCCTGAAAATGTAACATCCAAAGACCCGTCTCTCTCTTCCTTTCTCTCTGTCTCTCTCTCTCTCTTGCTCTGTTTCTTTCTCCGCGCCGTTAAGATTTATGAAAATAACTGTGATTAGGACCCGGCAGTCATATAATGCAGGTACATCCAGCCCAATTAGTTATTGTTTAGAAATCTCCATTATACCCATTATGGAAGCGCGGCGGTTGAAGATGCCGGTGGGGATATTCCTTGTATTGTTGGTTAAGCTGATTGTGAGCGTGCTGTGGGTGCTGGTTGTGATTGTGCCAGCCCCGGTTGTGGGGCGCAGACCCCCGAGAATGGCCCCCCGGGGGCACCCCACCCCCTACTCCACCCCGGTAGCGCCCCGGCATGCCCAAACTGCGGTGCTGGTGATTTCCAGGCCCGTTCATTTGCTCGATACGTCAGAGGCTACGACTTCGCGTCTATCGACTTTAGTTGGAGTTTGGCTGAGATCTGATATACGACTCGGTCAGTATGGCCAAACCTGACGGTGATTCAATTCGCTTTATCGACAGCCATACTTTTATTTTTATTTTGTTCAATTTCTTTTTTTTTTTTTTCAAATTTGTTCTTACCATTAAATTGGGAAGATTTAAGCTTTCTAAAAACAATGCTCTTACGTATACAGATTCATTTCCTTTTCATCTTTTTAAACAGATCTAAGAAATATGAAATCTTATGGATAAAGAACAAACATCTGTGCTCAAATATAAACTTTTGGGATTACCTCGACCAACATTTGTATAAAATATTTGCCCAACGATGTACAGCTATGATCATACCGGACACGCTGTTTTATCCTTTCTTTCTCTATTCTTCTCCTTTGAATTTTCAGCAAATACAAGGATTGAAATCTCACACATCTCAGCGAATGCTAAAAAATAATCTAATCCGACTATTCGGTGAATATTTATATATATATATTTATATATATGAAGGAAATTTAAATTCTGCATTAAAGTGTTCTAGATAATAAAGCATTTATAATTGAACACCAAAAGAGTAAATACATCAGATTGTGAACTAGTTTGATCTACCACAGTTAATCAAGCTTCTAAAAGGAGTGTGATAAAAAATCGCAGCAGTTCTGTCGTATAAACTACTTAAAAAACGAGACGATGAAAATGGAGAGAAAAAAATGATTGCTAACTTTTTTTTCAAAGGAAAACCTAATTTGCAATAAACTAGCTCTGACAATATTGGTTTCGGTAAGGATAAGAACATTCTGATTAGAAGCTTCTGAAAAGGAATAGACAAAAAGCTTGGAAAGATCATTATTGAATACAACAAGATTAATAAACTAAAAGAGCGGTACTACTAGATTTTCATAGCAATAAGGAGAAAAATATACTTTTGTACATTCATAGCTTACGTATATAAGATTTACCAATCATTCTCTAACAAAAAAAAGGAAGAAGAAAAAAAAAAATTTCTACACAGAAGGTCAGCAAACGGTTTGTGTAATGTACAAAGCAATGATTTAACTTTAATAAATAATCATGCATGGTACTTTATTAATAAGCTCACTAACATCCTCATACATTCCTATGTTAATAAACATAACTAGCATAAATATCAGTTTGCCAATTTTTTACAATACGCTTTTGAATAAAGAACCAATTGATTTTCGAAAGTAGAAAGAAAACATAAACCCAGAAAACTGTATATTTAATTACGCATTCTTATGACCCGGATATTATTACGATAAGCAAAATCTAAAAATACATACATGCACTCAAATAATTCACTTTAGTTTTTTCTTTTCACTTCATTTCTTGCAGCTCCAAAATGATTCGTCTTTTTGTGCATTGTACATCCGTGCATAAAATCTTCGACCATTGTATGTACAATCAATTTATATAAACATAAAGTTGAAAACTTCATCATTATTTGGGGCACATTATTATACTTTGCGAGAATAATGTCATGCTTTTATATAGAATTTGGAAAGTTTATTAAATACGAACGTTTTCATATTTTGTAAATTCGTGAGTTCCTGAGGTACTAGAGTGTATAAATGAAGTAAATTTTTGTCCCGAAATATTTCAGACCTGATTGACCTATTCTTATCGGCACATAAACAAGGTGTATCACTAACGGTGTATTACTTTAATAATACGTGGATAAACTATCTTCGGCCTGTTTGGTAAAAAGGCAATTAAATGCTTGGGACCCGTTGCTTTTCCCTCGCCACTGCGCGAGCAGCAGCCTCCCTTTGGCCGCAGAGAGAAACCAGTTTACCTTTAAACTTGCAGTTGAGACAAAAAGAACGAGAGACCGGAGAAGTGCCATGGGAAACTTTGCAAGATTAAAAAATTTGGCCTTTTTATTCATTTTCTTCGATAATTTTTTTTCGTTTTGATTCCTGTTTTTTTTTTATTTCCATAGAAAGAGCACGGGATAGGTTTGAAAAATCAATCAAATATGACGAGATTAGGGAACGAAATTGTCATTTCTTCAGAATAATTGATTGCGCCGTAAAGTTGCGAAATTTAAGTTAAGAAATTGTTAAGCTCCGAGTTATATAAATGTTTGTAAATCGGAGTATAAGTTATTCTCTGATATAACGCTGCAGACGTGATTCGAATTATTTATAATTTGATGTTTAAATAAAAAAGAAAAAATATCATTCGAACGATATAATCATTAATTGTTTTTCTTTATAACTCCAGAGGACGGATATTACGTGGTACATACAGACATAAACGACGTTCCGTGCTGACGGAGATAATTTCCACGAAATTTCGTCCGCGGTTTAAAGTGAAATCGTTTTCTCTGTTGAACGCTGAAGTCCGAATCGGGATATCCCCCTTGATGAATCAAGATTTCATTGCCCGATACTTACAACATTAGAGAAATCAGTTTTGATGACTATTCCTTCAATTCAAGGTACCGATTGACCACCTGATGCAAATAATGATTGTGCAGAAACTGAATGACTCGCATAGAACGAATGTTTGCGAATTCTATAGACGAATAAGATAAGAGAAAAAGAATATATTTACTGAGCTATCAATATATGTTCGTTATAATGGGGATGTTTATTATGGGATAAACCGGGAATTTACTCAAACTTCGCGGAACTTGTAAAATCGTGAAATTTATATAGGAACGAAATAAATCAAATAATGAAAATCTACCGATTTTTCTTCAAGATTTTCAAAGAAAAATATATTTCTATAGACTGTATAGTATTGCGAGCAGGTGGTGCCCATACAGAGTCGAAGGCACCTGGATTTTTCAGGAAGTCTCCACGTAGAAACGGTACTCAGTACCTTGGCTATACTATACCTATGGACCTTGAAGTGCCTAAATGTTATAAAAGCGTTGGGCATGGAACCGGACTTTCTATTTGACAATTAATTCGATGAAATTGAGAAAACACTTGATAACAATGATAAAAACAGCTGGAACTAAAGAGAAGAGAAGGGAAGAGAAGAGAAGAATAGAAAAAAGACGAGAAGAGAAGTAAAATAAATATAATTAAGGAAAACTACAGCGATCGTTATTATTTACCCGAGTCATAGTCAATACTTTTTGTACGTTCTGAATTTCCGTATAAATTATCAAGAAATTTAATTCAAACTATCCGAAGATATAACAAGAGTAAATTTCCCTTCGGTTGTTTCTATTGGTTAGTATAGTACGGGGATAAGTTAGTTATCGTGACGCAAAACGGAAACACTGTAAAAATTTACCGCGCTGTGGCTTTGCGTGTAAAAAGATTACAATTAATTGGTAAATGAACGATAATTTTTTTTTCTTCCTCCAATAATACTGAAAAACTGAGGACGACTCATAGATACGTATACGATGTACGGTTGTGAAACAACGAACTTCTAACTAAATGAAACATATAGTGGTACGATTTTTGTTATTTTAAAGAAAAGAAATGAGTAAATAAATTTAAAAAAAAAATTTAAGAAAATAACAAGTTTCCCCTATTGTTTTTCCAATGATTGCATAACTATCAGAAAGAGGGAGATTTTCTACGCTTATATACGCACGACACATTCGTTGTTTACTTAATATACATGGCTCGTCGAAGATACAGTTGACATGTGAGACTTATTAAAATAACAAATAAGCTCTCTAACGTAGTTTTCGAGTGAGTTGAAAATTGCACACCCGGTACGAAATATTTTTTTTATCAACACGATGTGACGATCGGTGTTAATAATTGAAAAAAGAACCTATATATACATATATACTCGTAAATTGGAATACGATTTCAATGTCAGTTTCGCACGTATAAACCACCGAACTCTCCGAGAACGTATCGATTCGGACAAAACATTTGCGGGCGACGACGAGTCAGTCTCACTCACTCACTCACTCCCTCTCTTTCTATCTCTGTCTCTCTCGCTCTCTTCCTCCGTCCATACGCACTTGCGAGTAGAAGCAACGAGGAACTATTCTCTTTAAATCTATTAACTTTAATATTTCCATACGATTACAATCTATAAACTATGATAAATAATTTACCGTAAATTGAAGCGATCTCGCGTCTGCGCCATTATGTAGGAGGACGAAGAAAATAATAAAACAACATTAATTAACACACGTTACTACGACACGGACCCGCACCCACGGACAGCGCGCGGCCGACTGAAACGAAATACGGCTGAAGTCGGGCGGGGGAAGGGCGGAGGGGGCGGGGGGGTTAGAGGGACGAAAGGGGGGGTCAGGGACGTCCCCAGACCCAAGACGGGCCCCTACCCCACGTCCACGGGGGCTTAATATTTTGAGCTATGGCGCGCAAAGAGGGCGAAAGAGAGACAGAGAGAAATAAATAAAGAAAAAAAAAAGAAAATAAGAGAGAGAAAAAGAAAAACCAACCCATACCCAGAGCCCTAATGCGAGGGAGCGGCGATGGCGAAGCATGGTATAGCCAGAGGCCACAAACGGAATGTAAAAGAAAAATGCACAACCGTGTCTTTTTAAAATTTCTCCGAATTTTTTCCGCGTAACGGTACGAAGAATTGATAATATTTAACGGGGTTTTAGCATTCTTAAAATCTTAA
Source organism: Rhogogaster chlorosoma (assembly GCA_944452935.1). Taxonomy (NCBI): domain Eukaryota; kingdom Metazoa; phylum Arthropoda; class Insecta; order Hymenoptera; family Tenthredinidae; genus Rhogogaster; species Rhogogaster chlorosoma. The sequence continues at coordinate 31,603,911 of OX101797.1, forward strand.
AGATACGATGATAATATCTAGGTGGATATACATCTACAATAGCCGTTGGATATAGGTACGTACGCTGCACTTAAGACTACAATGCAGTGTATTTAACTCATGACTCACGATAATCCAGGCATCTATGTAGATATTCGAATGCAACGAAGAAAAATGAGCTGATATACCTACCGAGAACGATTAATACCAAGATTAGTCATTTTTCAGTTTACTAATGGCGCTAATGAACGTTGTGCATTCGTTTTATTAGTTAAGTAACGTGAATATGTATATATGTAAACAGATACATGCCTACGACGCGCATTTATAGTGTGTAATATATTAAGACTGAATCGTAGTTATAAAAACGTTGCGCATTCCGTTTTGATATATCATATAAAAGATAAACGTAAGACGAATTTATACATACATATGGTCAGAGATTATCTATTCAAAATGAGAACTCGATATAATATAAAAACTTCAGTTCATAGTGTCAGACTTTTTTTTTTCTAGATACGTTTTAGTGAGTTTCAAGGAAAATGCAATCTGTGCAGTACTAAAAATGAAGGTAAATAGAAGAAAAAGATATCGAATAGTGTTGATCATTACGCATGAATTTTACAAGCAATCGAACGTTGTACAAGTTAGGGAAAACAATGCAGCTTTGAAATGGCTATGGATTAGTTCTAATAAGTAATAGAAATCAACGAAGCTCGAATAATCCTCGTCTATTATAGATTTGTGAAAGCATTCGTTTTCCTTAATTCCTGAAATTATATTATTTCTTAACAATGGAAAAAGTACTGCTATATCAAGTTTAACGGATTTAAATAACTTTACTCCTCATTTTGCACACATATTAACATCGCGAAGCTAGTGCCAAGTATTTGAACGAAATAAAATGCAATATGTGAAGCCTACGCGATATCCAAGAGGACGTTTCGCAGTTCTTACTCTTTTATCTTTTTGCACTAACACATTGAACATCATCGTTGCTATACGTTGGGCATTTAACTGATCACATGGAGGTCTCTCAGGGACGTGTGGTACGTGTTGTTGTATATAGGTAGGACTCCCGCATAGAATTAACTGCCGAACATAACCTAATATGCGGAGATTGAAATCTATATGCTGTAGTTAAACAAGTGTGAAATTATAGAAACTGCAACCAGTTTTTAACAATAAAAAAAAAAAACTTAAATAGAGTCTAGATGCAGGAGGAGGGTTTTTATTTCACACGAAGCATTGTGTAATCGTTGAGACGAAACTTTTTCAGCCGAGTGTACATCCTCTATTTGTCAAGCACTTATCAAAATCAGGGGAGGGACTAGAGGGACAAATACAATGAAAATGGACAAAGGATTGAGTTAACCAGCAGGAAAAAATCACGCCCAACACCATAGAAGCTTGCATTATCTACAGAAGCAGAAAAGACGATAGAAATTTCATCGCACCAGGGTGAAATCCTACCTTTATTTCGGGTTTCAGAGCGATGTCATAGTCGAAACGCTGGGCGAAACCGTCATTTGGGTGATGGCCGCAAATCGCCACTAGCCACTCGGGGTCGCTCGCGTCGCCGTGCTCGGTCTCCTCATCAACCGACCAATCATATCGCGTGAAATCCCCGATCGTTATAAACAACGCTAATTTATTTAGTCACGATAAATTCGGTTGGAAACTATATCCGATATTATATGCTAAAGAAATTTGATGTTTCTTTATGGACTGAATGAAATTTAAAATTATCTTTTAATTATCAAATATTACGTGATTTTTTATCAAATACGAAGATTTACGGAAAGGAACGAACGTCGGGGCTTCTGATTCGCTGAAAAATATCACGTGCCCTTATAACCAAGAGCTGATTGGTAAGCGAAGTGGGGTTACGGCCTGGTAATCCATGACGCAGGGCAGAAATTCGTCACAAAGGCGAAGTAGAACGCTAGGAGAGGTCGTGAACGTGTGTGTATGGTCAGATAGACCAGCCGTACAAAGTGGAGAGGTATAATTTGATTAGTTGTACATAAAGATTATTGTCGTTGCGTGTTCTGTGCGGGATATAATCAAATATTGACACGGAAAGAACTCATAGTGTTTGGTGAAATCGTATGAGATATCAGATAAAATAACGGGCTGTTTTAAGTGTTTGTAATAAAAATTAAAAATTAAAAAAAAAAATTAAAAAAAAAAAAAAACAACACGGCAGCAGCAGCAGCGTATATCGCCATCTTGTATTTCCAGCTGTGGACGGAATCTCTGTGAAAATTAGTCAGTTTTCAGGGTACATTTCAAACGCAGTGCTAGAAGATCGCCGCCGAATGAGGCGAATTTTGTGTGGACGATTATTATCAAGGACAAAGAATCTAACCGAGAAGAGGTAGCACAAGGCGAATAAAAGGAGATTCTCGCTGTATTGAGAGAGTCCCTCCCCCCCACCCGCCATTCCCCGTAAACCCTGATACGCCGTACTGCGCAGTTAGCGAGTGTTCCAGTGTCAAGCGTGTTGATTTTATCGATATTTTAAAGTCTTCAGACATTTTGCGAAAATAATAACGAAAAAGAGAAAACAGAAAATAAAATTAAAAAAAAAAACAGCAAAACAAATAAATAAACAAATTTACTCAGATAAATTTCTATATTTACCCTAATGACGAACTCGACGCCAAAAATGAGCGACAAGATCGAGCGGCAAGGCTCGCCAAACGCCGGTGGCAAACGACACCAGAGAAATAATTCAATAAAATCGTCGACATATTTTCCGAGCGGAAATCGACATAGCAGAAATTCAAACGGGCGTTCTAGCTGCAGTCCGCCGTGCCCCTCTAAAAACAGAGGCTCACCGCTAAGACAATCTCAATACGATAGTCCGCGGGGTAGCCCGACCAACAGTTTTTATGCCGGGGCTAAGTTTTCCGAGCCACCGTCACCAGCGAGTCTACCTAAACCGCCGAGCCATTGGACTACACGTTTTATGTCATCCTGTAAGCAGTCCGATCATTGCCGCGACATTTCTAATCATCTTAAAATGATTTTGAACGTCCAAGCCTGATATCCCCCGATTCACGGGCCTTCGGCACCTCCGCCGCTTTCGTACGAATACCGAAGCGTTCCAGCAATGGCGGGAATTGCCGAAGCAACCCGAACTGTTCCGAAACTATACCGAGGGACTATGATTATGGGCGGAACATCTGAACAGGTACGAAATAACGCCGCGGGTCATACACAACTCGTCCATACGTATGACATAAAACTTCTTATATAAACCTTAAAAACTAAAAAAGAAAGAATAAAGAAAAACATAAAGCAAGAAACTTTATTTTACCGTAACTAACATGTGTTGATACACAACATGTTATGAGACACGCGGTATTACACGAGAACTCTATATTATTATATGTATATCGCATTCATCTATGAACAATGTTGCATTATTTATGATGCATTGACTACTACATAAATATATATATATATGCATTACAAATACATTCGACACACCATTGAACAAGAAAAAACAAACAAACAAACATTACGTGCATATTCATATTGATAATAACATTAATTAATATTACACCGTGTATAAAGATGTAAACATATGTATTTTAGATTATCCTATATACTTAAACGCATTATTATATACTGTCGCGAGAAACGTCTAGACACATACCATACATACATTCAAGTCTGCAGGGTCTTTCAAAATTATATTCATACAAAATCCAAACTGATTAACAACGCAATTATTTAATCGGACAATACTATTTACTACGTTTCATCTCTTCGAGCGCAATATTTTCAAGTAATGCTTTTGATGTAGCGAGCAGTAAATCGTTGTCCGATTAATACTTACTTTATTATCAATGTATGTAATATTTAGGTTCAATGATTACGAGAAAAATGTCTCAAAATTCTAAAAAAAAAAGCATTGCGTATATCATATGAGTTGGATTTATCGTCAGTTTGGAATTATTTTATTTTTTACATTTTATTTAATAATATTTCTTGTTTTCTTCCCTACTTTACCATAAAGAAAAAATGACAAATCTTGCAGTTCCACGATAAAATTTTGATCATCGTTTAATTTCGACAAAATAGATTTTTGGAACACCCTGTATGCGCTAAAGGCGAAAAGAACTAAACAGCTATTTCTAATCAGAAAGATACGAGCGAGGGCAGACTTACTTGAAATGATAATTCTTTTTTTTTCTTTATTTTTCTTTATTTTTTATTTTTTTTTTTCCCCCTTTATTTTTGGTTTCCGGTTTTTCTTTTCCTTGCCTCCGTTCAAGTGTTTTAATTTTTTTTTTCCTCAATTTTTGCTAAATTTTTTGCGATTCGATCGATAGATTATATTAAGATAGTCGACGTATGGGCAAATCCATGTTCAGGGGGGCGTTTGAGGGGAATATTGATGACATGATGAACAAAAAACGAAAATTGTAAAAACAAAAGTATGAAACATTATTTACGAAAAAAAAAGTTTTGGAATCTGTAGATAAAGCATGAATTGAAAAAAAAAATTGTATAAATATGGACGGGTGGGGCATTAAGTCAAGCAAGTGACGTACTAACTGTGATACTACGGCGTTTACAGATTATAGTGTGAGAAAAGAAGGAAAAAAAAAGAAAAGGAAAAAAAAAAATTATATATAAATAACTGTAATGCCGGATAACGCATTACGTCAACGCTTGACACTAATATTTATTGTACTCCGCTGGCCCGCTGGACATTGGTTTGCTCAGGGCATGAAAGTCTTCAGCCCTTAACAATTAGACTTCTTGATCTAAACAACAACAAAAAAAAAAAAGTTGATTGCAATTTCCTCTATTCTAGTTGATTAGGAAGAAAGCTATCTATTATACATATTATCTTTACATTAAAATATATTATTTATAATTATATTATATGATATAATTATATCAAATTTTCTTATTTACGGTAACGACTATACGAGCATCAGAATTTTAATTTATCTCTTCATTATTTTTTTTTTTTTTTCTTTTTTTAAATTTATCGGCAGATGTTGATATATATATATATATAATATGTGTATAATTTTTCGCCGTTTTTTTTTTTTTTTTATTTATCCCACGCGATAGTGTGGCAAAATTATTTTAGTTTAATTGATATTCACTCTATCCCATCTGTAAAATCATAAATAGTATATTTGTGTCTGAACAGTAGGTTAATACAAGTCAAAAGGTGCAATTTTGGCTTCGGCAAGTTGGTCCATAGTTTAGTTTTTATTATTTAGGGTGAAAAATTTTAAAGGGTATCCTATAGTATCTGATATTCACACGTTACGGTATTGACTATCTTGAAATTTTATTCACTACGTTTGTTCAATGATGATTAAAAAAAAAAATTCAATGTTCAAATTATATCAAAAAAAAAAAACGGACCAGCAGATCAAATTATTCATCGCATCAATCTCCAGCAATTTTCATTTGATTTCTATTTATTTTCAATCTTATTTTACTCAGGAACGATTATTCGTACATTTTCTGTTAATTATTCCCAAGTCTTGTCGAATTTCGTTTATGATTTTCCAACCATCAAGGAATCAGAAATTTCTCGAAAGATAAATGAAACACGTATTTATCAAATTCACATTATTCTGCGACTCGCGAATTGCTGGCAATTGACTTGAAATTGTAGAAACGAAAAGAAAGATGAAAAGAAAGTAAGATGACTGTACTAACGAGTTTCAAATAAACGTTAATACAGTCAACTTTCATCCAACCCTATACACAACAAACAAAGTAATAGTAACGCGAGATCATTTCACTGATTGGGTAAAAAGACAAACAATAAGTTCTCCGCTTTGAAGTCAATCAGAGAGACCTGTATTCCACGCCACTAGTCGAAGAAAACAATTATCATTGGGTTTGCCACTGTGTAAATATCGAATGCAAAAAGGAAAGAAAAAGATGAAAAAAAAACGAAAAAAAATAAAAAAAAAAAATTAAAAAAAATATAGCGTCGTGCAAACGATTGACTAAAATAATGTTATCGAAAAGAATAGGAAGAGACAGACAGCTGTGCAAAAATTTCTATTTTTACTGAAGTGATTGCTATGTCGAAGACGAGCGCATTAGGCTACCTACATGACAAAAGTGTTGGTATAAAAAAAAAACAAACAAAAAAAAGAAAAGAAAAGAAAATCAGGCATTCAAATAATATTGTATACTTTTTTTGTTTTCTTTTTGTGTATCTTTTTTCTTTTAGCGATGATAAAATCTGAGTACTTCACTGTCATTGACTCGTATTAAGCTGTTCAATTAACACAGGTTGTTATTGTACGAGCATTTTCAATTGTGGTATTTGAGAATTGCAAATTGAAAAAAAGGAAATAAGTCCGGTTTTTAATGATACGCAGTATATACTTAGATTTGATCAGATATTTTGCTGTGAGATCAGATTTTATTAACGCTTTTATGAAAAAGGAATGTTAAAAAAAAAAAAAAAAACTTGACACTCCTGTCCATTCGTTTAAAACGATATCCAACACTTGGTCCCGATGCACTTGGCCAACGTTTATTGAATCACGATCAAATGAGAAAATTAGCTGTGATGATGACCCTATAGGTACTACTAATTTTTAATTGATAACGGATCGATTTAAAATATATAAGAAACAAAAAAGTAATTAAGTATGTATGTATAATGATAATAATTTTAATATTTGGATATAAGGTGATGATTTCTGTGCGCGTTCTAATTGCTAAATACCGCACTACGGAGTGTGCGAATGTTGAGAGCAAAAGTTTAAGCTGTAATTATAAATTAGCTAATAATAATTGGCTGTAATTATGTGGACGGACAACAAGCAGACAATTTTTTTTATCACTGTTGGGTTTTCTTCTACATAATTATATCCAAATTGCTATAGATTTATACGCATTGGTAAGCACTGGGCCGTTTACTCCATACAGTCGCAATTGTTGAAATATTGTTGTATTTGAAAAAAAAGAAGAAAAATTATAACTTCGTAGAAATTACGGTTTTTGTTTTATCAAAGACTACTCAATTATAATACAAAGGCCGATCAGAGCATAATGAATCAGGTACTCGATAATGAGGCTTGCAAGCTGATTAAAACTCAAATGGTATTTAATTCCAATCTACTTATCGGACGAAAACTTTGGCTTAAATTAATCTAATAAAGAAAATTCGCGTGATTAGATATCCAATAATTTTCTTACTATAAATTGAAAACAATATTAAACTTACTTAATTTATTGAAATAGAATCAAAGGATGGTTGAGACTAGGGTAACAGCGAAGTGATTGAATACATGTAATGGGAGTCATGTTAATGCTGTTGCATCTCTCACGGCCATCTCTCTCAATATGTGTACAACGAATTTTCAATATGAATACAAGGCCATCAGAGTTGTTCTTTCAATTTGATGATATTTCGTGAAAAAGTTCAAAAATTCTAAAAAATTTGAAAATTCAAAAATTTGAAATCGTAATTTCGATACTGTAACAAATTAAGGCCCAGTTTGCAAAGCCAATATTAATGTGATATTGTAACGTACAAACAATTCATCGCAATGAACTCGCAACTGCGCAAGGGAATCGCATTTAACACGCCGTGAATCTCTTGTTAATTGTCACCGGCCCCTACTCCACAGTCACAAATATAGTTAATATCGGCAATTAATTAATTATTCAAAGAACTGTAATGAATTGAATTTTCTTTTAATAATTAAGCACGACAAATAATGGTGGGGTTTGACATCCCGCTCAATGAATTATCCGGGGCTAATTAAATTCGAATAATAATGATAATCAATTTTTCAATACGTACTGTAACATAGCTAAAATTGTGCGTTATAGTTAAAGAGATGAAAATTAACTATGCATACTCTTTTTCTTTTTCTTTTAATTTTAAACTCAAGCGCATATAGTATTGTAATCTAATTTCTATCATTAACCTTGATGTTTTACGGTGATATACATTATGCTATGTTACAGAGTATAGAGATATATATATAGATATATATTATATGGGTCAACGTTGTAATTAGAAAGTAGCACGTGCAAAAATGATGGGGGCTTGTGACACTACTACAATATCATATCATTCTAATTTATAAATGTGTTTAGCGTTTATAGTGGAATGAAAAATAAATGTTTTTTTTTTCTTTCTTTTTTTTTCTTTTTTTTTTTTTAGTCTCAAATTGGTCTTTACACACACATGTCTTTTAGGCTCTGTATATGTTGATGGTCAAAATTACTTTTGTTCTTTTTAAATTTGTACCAGGGCTCAGATTTTGAACAGCTAGATTTTTTTTATTATTCGAATTCTTTGTTTGAATACCGTAGTTGTTAACTATGGAAGTAAATTATTTGATTAAAATAAAAATAAACAATTAATTAACTTGTGATCGAAATAGACGTCCTATACTTCAATTTTTGAGACTGGTACATTCAATGAAAAATTTAGTGTATCCTGGTAAATTATGAATTTGCATATCTATGCGCGGCGACAACTTGTCCAAGCGACAGTACTGTATTCATTATTACATTAAGCAAGACAAAACAAAGTCTGGATTCAGTCTTGTACACCTCAGCTAATTAACATACCTAGAAAATGTCTTTTCGGATTAAATAAAAGAAAATATATATACACATATATATTCAAAGACTTTGTACGTACGCTGTTTTACAAAACTGAATCTAGACCAACATTCTCTCACAATACACTGGTTATTATATAAGCATTAAATTTAGATTAAGTTTGAGGTGAAAACTGTGGTTTTAGATTCAGAACAACATTTCCAAAAAGAGAAGAGAAATATATATCGAAGACGTTGTATGTTCCAAAACTGAATTCTGAAAATAACTCGCGTAATGTATAATGTAGGAGGTTTTACGGGAGGAACAGCTTTTAAATAATTCTTTTTTTTTTCTTTCTTTGCTTGTTTCCATAGTATGTTTATTTTTAGCCACTTTTTGGAATGATTAAATTTTACTTGCTTTTACATTTTGAGTGCAAACGCATATTTGAAAGAAAAAGAAACCACCGGTAAAATGAAGACAAATCAACCAAAATAACGATGTGTTTTTTTTTTATTTTAATTTTTTTTTTTTTTAATATATATATTTTTTTTTTAATAATAATAAATCATCGTAAATAAAATAATTAAGTTTATGTATGTACATGCGGACCTGTCTACGAATAAGATTTAAGGAGCTTTAAGTAAGGGTGAAACAAGGGTTTCTTGCCTGCTGCGCAATAGGCAACGTACTGATTATTTTAATAATGAAGATTTGATTATGTAATATATATATATATCTATATATACATTAAAATATATGTTATATATATTTACATACATATGTTATATCATGTTCTTGTGTGGAAAAAAAAAACGTATTCTTAAAACATTTAGGGATATGACCATGAAAAATACAGTCAACATGTATAGAGTGATCCATAGTTTATATTGCGCATTTAAAATGTGGATCATTCTATGCTATATACATATAAGTACATTCAATTCTTAGCTAAGGATTTTTTTGTCTTTCTTCCTCTTTTTTAATACTTTATAATATGTACGGAAAGCATTTTGTTTTAAGAGATTGTCACTGTACAGAGCATTGTTTGAGTAGCGTAGTCTCCGATATTATTGCGTGTTTTATGGTATGTAAAAAAAAAAAAAAGTGAAAAAAGAGTTTCGTTTCCTGAGTGGAATAAAAATAATCGAAACATGTTTTAAACCAGTTTATATTGCAAACTTTTGTTTCAAACTAATTACCTTCTGTGACTTTGTTAATTTTTAATTTTTAATATTTCTCTCTAATTATCGACGTTGCGTCAAAATACTCAAATATTTGGACAAGCTAAATTCTGTGTATATTTTATATATATATATCTGTGTATATATGTATACATGAATGTATAATACCAAAATTTGTAAAGCAAGATCGTCAAGTCAAGAATCTGCAATGGAAGAAAAGAAGGGAAACGAGAAAAGAAGAAAAGAAAAGAAAAGAAGAAAAAAAAAATGGAAAATGGAAATAGTTGAAAAAAAATGATGAAAACGCAAGTGACAGGAGGTTCGTGTACGCGCAAGTATGAAGGCCGCAAGCGCATCGCATTGTTTTGCGCGTAAAACAGTACTTCTGTGTTTGCGCGGCGCGTGCTTTATATTGATATGGGAATTCTGCGTTTTGAGTAAAAATGGAATTGGCACAACATTCGCTGGATTAAAAACTACGTTGGTATGCTGAGAGATTTTCTTTAAATAATCTACGATGTCGGACGATTCTTGTTAACAATATAAAACACATGCCATCTGAAAAATTAAAATTCAATCTATGATTTGATAAACGAATTTACATTTCTTCAATACGGATTTCACAACGTTATGAATAGCAACGAAGATGATTACGTTCTGCCCTGTACAATATACCCATATATATATATATATTTTAAAATTCATTTATGCCTGGAAAACGAGACAAATATCTTCAACACCAGCTAAAGTTGTAAAAAAAAACATTAAACAAAAAATAATAATAATAATAATAATATGTCTTTAAAAGGAACATTTCCTAAAAACAAATTACCTGAAATGTCTTGAGACAATTTTATAAAAGTAGACTATAATATCTTCTACCATTTATTTAAGTCCTATGAAGGTGAATAAATATCAATACAAGTCACATGAGAAAGTTATATCTTAGGCTTAAGACAATGTTTTGTACAAGACTGCTGAACCAAAAGTATTTTTACCAGAATTATTGGAAAATAGAAGAAATACTCCCTGGAAGTTTAAGAATAGGGAATATTTTATAACATAGTTGATACTTAAAGCTATAAGTATTTCACCAATATGCAAGAACGTTCCATGCACTGCCATAAGCAGCAGGCAGGTGATAACGAACAGCACCTTTTAATAACGCTAAGCGTGATACACTTAAAATTTAAAAGGTTCGTAAAAAGAAGAAATAATAAAATAACTCATTATTTTCAAAAATAATAATCTCGTAGAATGGGAGTTGATTTGAATCGCAAGTTATGAGAAGGAACATTAATATTTCCAGAATTCAGTGTTGAATCGAAGAGTGTGATCCGAAGGGCCATAATTTAAGGATTCACATATTATATTACAACGCGACGAAGCACCCAATGTATATCTGTAGAATACACATGGAAGAGAAGAGGAAAACAAGAGTGTTAGTGAAATCAATATGCGCCTGTATTCGTGGGACTCGCAAACATATATAAAAAAGCAGTCCCGCGTTTAAAAGTGTTCACATCGGATACTTTTCACAGGCCACTTGCAATGACACTTTATAAGAAAACGTATAGAAAAAATGGCTTTGAAAAGCGAAAAAAAAATGATAAAAAAAAAGAAAAGAAATCGTAAAATAAGAGATGTAATATGTCGAGTGAACCATGAAAAGCAGCAAGTGTCTTCCATCGACGTTGTGCAATATTAAATTAATATTCAAAGAAAATTCAAGTTACTGCTCTACAACTTGCTGTAGATATATATATCTAAAACCACCGTTGAACGCATTCAAGCATTTTCGTAGTATGCTCAGGATTCATTGAACATCACAAATTAACAATACCACGAATGGAAACTAAGAATGAATTCTGTGTTATTTTAAACGTTACAAAAAGCACTGATCTCAAAACCGATTATTATGTACATAAAAATGAAATAGAACCGAAGAAGAAATTATATTCATCTGACAGGAAGCCACGAATAAGTTTGCCCCGTTACATGTTTTCAAAGTTATCCATCATTTATGTCCAAAACTATGTCAGATAACAGAACAGTTGACATTTCGAACTCAAATAAATAATCACTCATTTGGCAAGAAGGAAAATATATTTCGAAGAAACAATATCAACTGCAAAAATAAGTTTGGATCGAATTGCTCCATCATTCACCAACTGTAACCAATGTGATGTTGAAAATTGGGCATCTGCACTTCAAAGATTCATTAATTCATCCAATTACGATAAATATATATATATATATAAATATGATTTACAGACACAAGAACAATCTATTATCCAAAGACAAATTACATTTTTACACTACTATATCTACTATCACTTTACCAAATAACTATCCCTTATCCCTGACTTTCAATAAACTACATATTGTTCAAAATAAAAATATTCCTACACAAATATTTTCCAACTTTCCCAGATTCCTAAAATGTTCAATTCAAAATGTTAATCTCATTCAAATTTAGTCCTATATTGCTTTTATTCACCCCTTCCACATCCCTCTGTATCCCGTTTCCTTTAGGGCCCTTTTTAGGGCCCGCAAATGATTCAATGCAAAGAACGATCTGAATTTTTTCGTCACGTCGACTGCACATAAGTGCAAAATCTGTCCTTTTAAGGACAAAACTCCGCAACTGTTTGGAATACGCGAGCAAAACTTCAAGCAAGATGTACGTATCTATCGTGGAGTTCATCTGAAGGAAGGATGACGCGAAGAGTATCTAGTCTTCTGGTTCAATGAACCCTTGAGGGCAGAGGCTGCATCCGTAACATTTTATTTCATAGAATTGGTAAAGTATAAAATATGAATTGTATAATCTAAATTGGGCTGAGGTTCGTAAGGTTAAAGCAGTAGAATGATTGGAAAAAAAATCATTATTTTAGGACTTGACAAATTCGACTCCTCAAGTGGAAAATTTTCATCCGATTATTTCGCTTCGTTACGAACTCTTTCTGGTTGATTTTAAAGCTGCGTTTATTTTCAAAAAATAATTCACATGAAATTGATTGAATAATGAGTCTGAAATAAATTTGAAGACAAGAATCTAATTCAGTAAATCTTTATTGTACTAAGTATACATTGATATGCATTTGTCTGTAGGATGCATATAAATCGTTTTTTTTTTTCATAGTTTTTCAGCAATATTTTATCCATTTATTCAGATTTTTCAGATTTTATCATGATATTAAAATTTGTTTCTTGGATCTTAAAATTGTGAAGTTTTTATAATGCAATGATCCCAATTAAAACGTTGGTAACTGAGTATGTCTATATAACTTGATAAATAAAGATATTCCCTGGAGACATAACAGTACTGCAACTATGTCCCACTTTAATATCCCATGGTATTGGGAGCCGGAACCTGTTTGAAACTACCAGTTCCTACTTCATCCTTGATGCTTTCAAGAAGGCCCAAGTTACTGCTGGATGTCTGGTAAATTTTCAAGATGTTCAGCCCGTTGCATACGCGAAGAAAAACATCTACATATATCGAGGAACATCTGGTCATCTTTGCCAGTGAAATAAAATGTTTGTAACAATAAACTTGAAAAAAAAAAAAAACTAATTGGCAAACTTATGTAAATCTGAAATAAATTCAAATATGTAAATATCCGTGCATTTCTGTATGTATTATGTTTCAGGTAAACCTATTCCATGGAAAGTCTGAAAGTCTGTTTATGACTTACAATGTTTCTAAAATAAATTTCTCTATTTATTGTAGGTGGTTAAAATTTGTAATAAAAGTTTCTGTTACTAAAAAAGAAAGAAGCCTTTTAAAACTAGTTTTGTTCGAACCCTACTAGTAGATTCCTGAAACTTATTCTTAGGTTGTAGACTGTTCACTTTCACCTCACGTCGTCGCTTCGACGTAGAATAACAGGTAATACATTTGTATCTATACTTAGCAAGTCGAATATATTTAAAGCAGTTGAAAGTATAGTCGCGTTATCCAATTTGTGTATTCATAGTAAACAATGAGATTCGAATATACCGTAGATGTATTAAAATTCGATTTTCTAATCTGACAGTGGAAATCAGAGTTCAAATATTTTCTGGAAATGAAGAAAAAACTTGGTATCATTATCTCGGCAGTTTCTATATAGATGGTGTAGCTAAAAGATAGGATTTCTACACATGAATGCTATCGAAGAAAGTTTATTAATAATAAGCTGTCCAGATACGATTTATTTCGAACTACAGATCTTGTTAAATTTTCGAAAACGAAAGCTAAAATAAAAATACCGTAAAAACGGCTAATGTTGAGTTACACCCGTAAGATCGAAGTAAACTCAACGTTTATCGTACTGTAGTAATCATTTCGATATTTTACAATCCGTAGTACTACAATGATGAAAATAAATATGAGTTAGAAAAACCTATATTTGAATTATCTATGGACCTAGGGATAATGACTTTTAAAATAAGGCGAATAAGTGCGCGTAGAATGTTGTAAGCACGGATTGGCCCCGAGTGAGAGGCTCTAACCAATCGGGAACTGCGGATCCATTCTTCACAGTAAGTTTCATCTCTCAGCCAATAGACGGAGACTTACTATCGACGCTAATATAAGCTCGTTCTGTGATTGGATGGTGTCGAATTAGTGGATCGCGTCCCAGTCGCGGATGGTTACGCTCTTGACAGAAAGCGATTTTGTTGTGACATTAACAGTTCAGTGATTCAACAATAAATGTTCAGCCTTTCGGCTCGCGAATTACCTTCCATACCCACTATACGATTTTGGGATTTCTCTTCAGCACACGAAGAAATCGAGAAGAATATAATTCAGAGCGCATGCGCCCCTATCGTGTAGACTCCACCATACACAACCCAAGTCTTCTGGACAACACGTAATTGCAAATTCTTTAATAGGATACAATTTGTGTCGCGGAAACTAGTAGAATTCACGTAATAAACATACACCGATATATTGGAAGTTTCATGAGAAGAATTGAAGCAATTTTGAAGCTATGTTAAATTCGTGAAGTCGTTTTATATGCCTGGGATTTATTCGATCAGCTAAATCCTAGGCATGTAGATTGACAGATGTGAATCCCCGAGGATTTAGAAAAAAAAATAGGAAAAAGTATTCATTTATGGTTACTAAAATGGACTGTCGTCGCTTTGTAACTTGTTTACATCAAGTTCGTTTAAGGTTAGCAGCGATTCAAATCGTCCACGAAATATCCAATTATAGTTTTCATCTATCCGCGACAAAACTCTCGAATTATGTATTCTAAAAACTATTCTAAACGTTAAAAGAACACTTCGTTTCGTCTGTATAATATTAACATTTCTTATTATTTCAGCGTACTTCAATCTCCCGAAGAATAGTTGATCAGAATGCCTCAAAAGTCGGCGAATAAAAACCCCTCAAATGCTAAGACGCTGCAATTTCATCAACTAGAAAACCGACAAGCTCAACAGCCTCAATCCTCGCCATCCAATCAAAGGGTACTTATTCTATCGACCCCAATTAAACTGAAAGATGGTACTATAAATATGGAGCAGCGGACTATACCTCTTAGAATTGATAACAGCCAGTTGACAATAACAGCTACAGAAAACAAAAATAAAATCATATCTTTAAAGCGGAGTGTCGAGCCGCCGCCATTGGCTCTGCCTATCAATCAGCTGAACAAAAAGTCTCCGACTTTTGTGAAGAATGAAGTCGGTCAAGTAATGGGAAAGCTTATTCCACTTGGTAAATTCTCAAATATAACACAGAATAATTCATCTCCTATAAGCACCGCTCCTTCTTCTCCTGTCACGCTAACTACAGGAGGTAAAAATGTTAAGCATAAATTCTGCAAGTCGAGACCAAACAAGATTCTTAAACTTGAAGAAGAGATTGGGGAAAGTCGGGATTCAAAAGAGAAAATAAACTCCAGTTCTACGCCTGACATCAGAGCTAAGAATACTGCAATTGTTTCAAAAGCTCGAGACGCTAAGGAGACATTGATAACTCTTACTGATCCTAAACCGAAGAAGAGAGTACATCTTGTTCTTAAAGGCTGCAAAAATATGGCTAGTATCGGTCAGACTGGGACCAAAATCAAACTGATTCCGTTGGACCATTGGAAGCTGGATGGGAAAGCAAATTTGCTAAAAACACAGTCGAGCGCTCCGGTCGTTTCACAGCCGAAAATTGTTGATGTTAGGAGTTGTACAGTGGATGAAATGAATGAATCTGAGGATACGCATTTCGGCGGGGATAGATTGAGCTCAAATTATGCCAAGGGGGTTCTTGATGCTGATAATATATTGGAGAAAGATCCTTTGGATATTGGCGAAATGATGAAAGCAAAGGTGAAAACGATGGCGCATTCGTCGGGGAAAAATGTTCTAGATTTAAAGAAAGAGTTGGAATTGGCCAAGCCAACTCTTACGATTGATAAGCCTGACTCAATTCGCACAATATCAGAGACTGGGAGGGTGAATAGCTCCAAGATTCTCACTCTAGCTAAAGGTGGGATGAGTGTGGAGCTGAGGTTTGATAACAGAACTAAATTGCAGCGAGTTTGGCCAAAGAAAAATAACGTTTTGCTGAAAAATTCTACTCTCGATTCAAAGCCGAGTGAAACGGTCGCAGAGAATGATAAAAAACTTGATCCAGTCGTCAGTAGTATTGCCGAGAACATTAAGGAGGAAACAGAGAGCCGAAAAATTGATGTAAATAACGAAGAACTCTATAAACGGTTCGGGATAAACAAGGACAACGCTACGCCGACGGAAACCGCAATGTTATTGTACATCTGCAACCTTAAGAAAAAGCTTGCGCAGAGTCAGAAGAGTAGAGTTCAAGCAATAACGGCATTACAGCCAAGAGAATATCTCGGTAATAATAATCTAACCAATATTCAGAAACGGTTTGTTGAATCGCAGCTCAGAAATTCTGGGAGAATAAAAAAACAACAACGGTTTATGAAAACTGACTTAGTTATGGCTAAGGATATACTCAAAGCAACAGGGCCTAGGGGTTACAGTAATTTGAGAAAACTTTTTTCTCTTCCTGATATGAGCGCTGTTGTTAAAGGAATATCCAAGACTTAGACGAGAAGCAACTTTATTTTGGTAATTGAAACTTGACGCCAAGGAATGCTGGTGAAACTAGCAGGTTCTTAAGGAGGTTGTTAAAATTGGAGATCAGAATTATTTGGAGACTGAAAAGCGCCACCGAAAAACAGCTTCTATTATTAATGGTAAATCGAGAACTCTAGAATTTTCGGATGATTTGAATAATTTTTGGAACCTCGAAGTGTTCAGAACTGTGAGAATGATGATAAATTACACAGTATAATTAAACTAGAATCAGTACGAATCAAAACTGTATCTATATGTTCACATCAGTTACTACATACATCGTTTTATGATTATAAACCGTTAGGGATAACTTCGTATAGTGATGGCATTGTACTTGAATCCATTCATTCACAGAATTTTTCTTATAAATTAAAATAAATAAACTATTAAGAATAAGCTACGTATTTTCACGTGCAATCGTTTACTGTTCAAGTAGCGCCTCATGTTAGTTATGAATATTTTCTGTACGAGGACTGTATGAATGTAACCATCATAGTTACCTACTTTACATTTAAAAAATGCTAATTGTGTGAACTCACAATGCCTAATAAGTCACGTATTATATAAATTTCTCTACTACTAGTTACGTAGCATCTGATATTCAAAAATTGGAAATGGAATTTCGCATTAAATTTAATAAAAATTGTATTTATGTACCATATTAAATCATCGCTCGATAAATCAATCAATAGTCTGTAAGATTCGTTTGAAAAATTAAAAATACAAAGAGAACTTCTTCTTTCGAAATTCAAATCTACCGCCAAATCATTGTAGTCGTCCAATTCAGCGTGAAGTTAGTCAGCGTGTGAATCGAGTAGCTAGACAACTATGTTCCCACGGCTAGGGTAATTCTATCCCCACCACATCGCCGTAGCTCGTAAAGGTTTCCGGCATGGCGTCCCACGACGAGTTTATAAACTCCTGATGAATAGCATTTGTGTATAAAAAATTGCCCGACTGATTTTCAGAATAAAGAGAGTCAGTGAGTGATTAGCTGTAAATAAACATCTCGGTGTGTGTCTCGATGTTTTTTAATTGACGAGACGTCAAACGGCTTCCACCCTTTTTTTTTTCAATAAAAATTACGTACTCCAGTCAAGGTATACGATCTACTCTGTATAATATGGCGACAACGAAGAGACAACCTAGAAATAAACAATACATTTATCCTACAATTTCTAGCTTATAAACGATGAATAAACGACGACGAACTTCTTCGGTTGCCAGTCGTGGCACCGAGGATGATCCCGACGATGTACAACCAGAACCAACCAAACGAAGGAGAAAATTAGATCCGGTAATATTTTTCGTTATTATTACGAGTCCTCATAGAAAATTCTTAGCCTTTTACAATAGTAAAGTCTTCTTTAAATCATTATACACGATTTGGTAGAGAGATTCGCATATCTCTTTCATACTCTTATTTTTCGGAGTAAATCTCGTCATTCAAGACTTGCGTAGACAATTTTTTTTCAAAGTCAGTCAAAGTCTCTTTCCAATTTGGTTTCAAACCCTTCTTCATATATTTAGAATAATCTAACTCTGAAAATTTACTTGTTCAGAGCGACCTGTGTCAGCAATTATACGACATACTTCGTAACCAAAAAAGAGAGGACGGATCTTTGCTATGCGATGCTTTTATCCGCGTCCCGAAACGACGTCAAGAACCGGGCTATTATGAGGTCGTCACAAATCCCATCGATCTATTGAAAGTTCAACAGAAACTTAAGACCGATGAATATAGAGACATGGATGATTTGGCAGCCGATATTCAACTTATGGTTAATAACGCCAAAGCTTTCTACATGGTAAATTATATTATTTGACATTTTTAAACAATTTTCTTCTATTTCACATTTCTATTTGCAAATTAAAGAATTTTTAGTTGACCCATAATGGTCACACTAAGTCGATGTCATAGTTATAATTATGAAATTTCGTATCCTAAGTTCCGATAAGAATTGACGAATCAAAAGAGTTTGATAGGACGTACTTTTTCACTGAAACATTCCTAACTTTTTTAATTTTTAGTATTCTCTTGCAAACATTTAGAATATAATTCACAAGATACAACACTTTAAAAGAAAAAAAAAGAATTTTGCTACGAGGTCTCCCAAAAAATATATTTTCAATAATAATAAAAGTATGATTTTGGGTCAATTTAACCCATAGTGACCATTAAGGGTTAATTTCCCGTAAGATAAATTCTGTTCCCCGGAAATAGATGAAGCGTGACTTAGTTCATGAGTTTAGTCTGCTGAATTTTTGAATCCTGTTCGAATTTTTATTCAAAGTATGAAAACTTTGTGTTATATCATGCAGCGGACGTCCCCAGAATACAAGGACGCTACAGAGCTTTGGGAATTATGTCTGAGTACTAAAAATCGCATAATGGATGAGTACGAGGATTCTGAACCAAAGGGAAAAATAATTCTTAAGGTTGGCAGACTGGTAAGATATTTGCGAGACTGCACGGGTTTGATTTCAGACAAATTATATGTTTCTACGTTTTCTTGTAGGCCAGGAAAGTAAATACTCGACAAGATGATGCCGAGGATACTTCAGAAAGCTCTACCAACCCTGACGAGGAGTCTATGCAACCTTATGAGGACCTATTCGCTGCTGTTATGACCGCAACTGATCCACAAGACAATAACAGACCACTGCATACTCCCTTTCAGCTCAGACCATCCAAAAAGGTTCGAATCTTTACTAAAATCTAACATTTTATGTTCAAGGGGTGTTACATTCAAAAAAAAAAGAAAATAAAGATAGAAAAAAACGAACTTTTCCATTAGGTATTTAATTGATCAATGATGCGCCTAATATTTGCACTTCTAACTGTGCATCTTTGGCAACTTCGTTCCAGCTTTACCCCGAGTATTATGAGGTGATTGAGAACCCAGTGGACTTGAAAACAATTGCACGAAGGATTCAAGAAGGAGCATACGCAGGTTTAATAGAAATGGAAAGAGATCTGATGCTGATGTGTCGCAATGCTTGTCAGTTCAACGAACCAGGCTCACAGATATACAAGGACGCCAAGTTGTTGAAAAAGATCATTGTCTCAGCGGCTAAGAAGCAGGAGTCAAGCGCTGCTAATATATTGCCAAAACTTAACTCTACCGCAACTTCGACTAGGAGTAAAAGGGGAAGAAGTGCTGGACAATCACTCGTAGCAACAACTGCTGCACTTCCTGACGAAGACGAAGACGAAAGCGATGACGAAGAGGAAGACGTTAACGATGGAGAAGAATCTGATAATCCCCAGTGGCAGCTATTTCAAACTATTAAAACCGCTCCAAATAGCCAAGGTATTATTACTATCATTATATAATTCAAGGAGGTTGGGTACCTTGAAATCAGTACATTTGTAATTAATTCCATTGGGTGATTATGCAATATCATATCTGAGAATTTATTTATAATTTTAATAATTTTTGCACAGAAGTTTAAAGGTAAGTAAAAGTAGTTTACAAGTAAATGAATTTGACGAATATTCAATGAGAGATTATCACCTAATGAAATTAATTACTGATTTACTGATTTCAAGGTACCCAACCTCTTTGAGTATAATTTAAATACCTTTTATGTGAATCGCCCCAGAGTTGATGAGACGTTTATTTTACTATTCCAGGTGTGCGGATGAGCGAATACTACTGGAAATTACCTTCTAAACGATTATATCCCGATTATTACAAGGCAATCAAAAATCCGATATCTTTATATCAGATACGAACTAAAATAAAGGTGAGATGGAAACGAATTTTTATACAATATTGAGGGAAATTAAATGATGGAATTTTTCGTACTTTTATATCGTTGGTTCATTTTTTTTTCAGAAAGGAGAATACGGGACTGTTAGCGAAGTCGCGGGTGACATGAATATAATGTTTGAAAATGCCAAGAAATATAATGTTCATACATCCCGTTTGTACAAGGTAAACTATTTTGCACGAATTATCTTAACTGACCGAAATATGAAAGGAAAGTAAACTTATTTCTCACATTTCTATAGTGTGCTGCAAAGTTGCAGAAGATTATGCAAGAGAAGGTGCAGGAACTTCTGGAATTTGATCAGGTAATTTCAACTTGTTGCTCTATATTCCTTCCGTTTCAGTTCAAGATCATTAAAAAACTTCATGCATTAGCTTATATCTCATAAGTTTCATGATTATTGGACATTAATTGAAAACAAAAATTCTGCAACATTTAACTTCAATGGTCTGTATTCGGTAGGTTTATTTTATAAACGTAATATAATTCTGATTATTGATTTCAGGATTCGGAATCCGACAGTGATTCCGAAAACAATTTGCAGCAGCCAAAGCTGATAAAACGTGCATCGAACGTTTTAACAAGAGGAAAATACAAGGACAATATGCCATTGAAAAAGAGATTGCATGTACTTGTCAAGTGCGTTATGGAATACGTTGTAAGTACTTCCAATTTATTGCGTTCATATTTCAAACAATCAACGTAACACATGCGATGACATTTCAGTGCGAAGATGGCAGACAGCCTATGCTAATGTTCATGGAAAAACCGTCTAAGAAATTGTATCCAGATTATTATCAAGTTATTCAAGAGCCCATAGACATGCTTGGCATCGAGGCTAACATCAAAGCTGAAAAATATCAAAATGAAAATGAACTGATTGCTGATTTTAAGGTAAATTACTCATCAAGAGACGAACTTATAACATCTTTATTATTATTCATATGAATGTATTCAAGAAATATGTTCGCTGGATTTTTCAAAACATTTTTGCCAATTCGTAAATCATATTTACAGTTGATGTTCAACAATTGTCGTCAGTATAATGAAGAAGGGTCACTTATTTATGAAGACGCTAATGTATTGGAGAAGGTTTTGATGGATAAGGTAAAAGAGCTGGGGCCCTTGCCAGATTCTATGAAACCAGTGAAATCTGCGGCATCTACGCCTACAAGAAACGTAGGGTATGTATATTAAAAATTAAAATTGGAATCATATTTGTCTCGCGGTTCTATGATTTCGATGATGAATGATAATATATTTCGGTCATTCGTAGGAGGCCTAAGAAAGTCGTACCGCTCCATGTGCAAAAACTACGAACAATGTACGATACGATAAAAGAATACCACGATGCAAAGGGGAGACAGTTGTCCCAAATATTCATGAAGTTGCCGAATAAAAACGAGTATCCTGATTACTATGAGGTCATCAAGCAGCCAATGAATATGGAGAAAATTGCTTCATCTCTGAAGAACAATGGATACGAGAGCCTGGACGATCTAGTTTCAGATTTTATACTCATGTTTGACAATGCTTGCAAATATAACGAGCCTGACTCCCAGATATACAAGGTTTGAAATCATCCTATTCTCAACGAACTTCATGCAAATTACGAAGCCAGAACTTCAAAGTTCCAATTTGATGAATGAATACTCATGTTTCACAGATTAATTTATTCCATTATCTTACAGGACGCGTTAATTCTTCAGCGATTAGTGCTACAAACTAAGGTGCAGCTAAGCGAAGATGATGAAAGCGTTCCTGACGTTGCTGCTGCAGTCCAAGAAATATTGGCCACTATATTCACCGCGCTATACAACCATCAGGACGAGGAGGGCCGATGCTATTCAGATTCTATGGCTGAACTACCTGAGCATGATCTTATTGACGGGAAAAAGTGGGTTGATTGTATTTTTTATCATGAAAATTGAAACAGCAGGCAGCTGGGTAAAATTGTGAACCGAGCCCACAGATTTAGTTAAAACGATACAATGTAAAATTACTATTTCCAGAGTGCGAGGGCTATCTTTGGACTTGATAAAACGTAGACTGGACAGAGGGGCCTACAAAAGATTGGACAGATTCCAAGAAGATGTATTCACGTGTCTTGAAAGAGCCAGGAAACTGTCTCGCAGTGATTCCCAGCCTTTCGAAGACAGCGTTGAACTTCAAGCATTTTTCCTTCGAACACGTGACGACGTTACTCGAAGTGGAGATCTCCTGCATTCTCCGGCCCTTAACTACACCCTTCTTGACCTGTCGGCTCAAGTTGCTGAATTAAAACGTGCCAAACTTCAACAGGAGTTATCATTGCCGCAGGAAGAGGAGAGCTGCGATGCTACTGACGTTAAGGTGAGGAATTTTATAGAGCTAAATTTTTTCAGACGAAAATTTCGCCGATAATAATAACTCGAATTCCAGGATGCTGGTAATGCCAGCAGCGTCGGAAATAGCGCTAGTGACGGAGGGGCGACGATGAGTTTTAATCAAGAGGTATACAGAGCCGGTGATTTTGCTTACGTAGAACCAACAGAACGTGGAATGGAGTTGAGCGTAATACTGATAGAACGTTTATGGACTAATGCTGAAGGGCAGCAAATGCTTTATGGAAATATATTTTATCGACCAAGTGAAACTTACCATGTAGCTTCGAGGAAGTTTATAGAAAAGGAGTTGTTCAAAAGTGATTCACATCTCGCTGTACCTTTGGCTAAGGTCGCAGGGCGATGTTGTGTCTTGAGCGTGAAGGACTATTTCAGAATGAGGCCTGAAGGTTTTCCTGAAAAAGATGTATACGTGTGCGAATCACGATATTCTACCAAGGCAAGAGCATTCAAGAAAATCAAGGTCTGGAACTTTGATCCTGATCACCTGAAATTAGTCTCAAGAGACAGAGCCTTGGAGACAAAACGTGTTGTTTCTGTCTATAAAGAACGACTTGAAAAACATAAGGAAGAGATAGCCGAATTGGAAGAAGGAGAAAAACTCATTGAAAAGGAGAAGCCGGTAAGTGATTGAAAAGATTTAGTCTCCTGCACGATGAAATGTGAAAAAATTCTCGAACAAATTTTCTTGACAAATTATATTCCATCTTTAATTTTTTAATTTTTTTTGCGAAAAGGCTCTCTTCGTGCTTTCACTACGGCTGATACATTTCTAGGAAATAAATTTGAGTGAAATAAAGTTTGTAGAAATTTCATATTCCTGTAGCAGGAAAAAAACTGTATCTTATGTAACTTTATCAATTGAATGCTTGGATTCAAACACTTATCCATGGAACCTTATCTAATCTTACTTACATTGTAGAATGTGATAACGTTCAATCCAGACGACACGGAAAATACATATTATGAACAGTATAACACTTGCGTGGGACCCATAAAAACCGGTGACTTTGTTTATGTGGCGACGGACGGAGGTAGACAGCAAATATCGCAAGTGGATGCATTGTGGTCTACCAAAGAGTGGGTAGAATATTTACCAAACTCCTAACAAACCTCATTATTTGTACCTTTAGTTTCTTTAATGATTTCAATCTATTTTCACAACTTTTTAGTGGAAAGTGCTTCTTCAAAGGGCCATGGTTATTAATGCCACCAGAGATACCTCATGCTCCTACAAAATTGTTTTACAAACAAGAATTGTTTCTATCTACCGTCGACGGAACTCACCCTATAGTTGCTATTGTTGGAAAATGCGCTGTACTTGATTACGGCGAATATGTATGTAGTAAGTATATTTATCACCAGAGTTGAGTTATAACAAGATCAAATATTAAAGTATTTTTCCTCCTGTCTCGTTGTTTTAACTACTGTTTATATCCTTGTAATTTTTCGTAGATGGTAGTTTCTGCTGCGGAAATATCGAGTCATGGTTTAACAATCTCTTCCTCTTTGTCAAGTCTTATGATTCTTATTTTTACAGGTAGGCCAACGGAAATTCCAGAAGACGACGTTTTCATATGTGAGTCAACATACGACGAGGGTAAAAATTTGATGCGAAAACTTGGCCCAGAGGGATTGAAAAAGTTTAATCATACCTCAATAGTGACGGACGACGAAATATATTTCTTTCGAAGGCCGATCAATCCTCCTAAGGTAAATAACTTCTTTATATTAAGATTTTAATGTTTTTTTTTATCTTATTTTTTTTTTTTTTATTGCAAGTCTTGCACAAGAGAATTTAAAAAATTTCGTGGTAATTCGAATATCTGTATGTTCGCTACTAACTTCGGAAATTTATTGCTTTGCATGTGACATGTGTGTTATAGGTGCCAAGCGAGGTGGCTCAGGCGCAAATCCAAGTCAAGGCAGTTATACCTGCCACAGCTCATTTTGAAATGGTAATTAATAAATATGTTAATAAAACGTGGCCAGTAATAATAATTGTTGAAAAAATCTTTTAACAAATATATCTGCATGTTTTTTTTTATTTTTTTTAATTCATAATATCACAGAGTAAAACTATAGACTCATGCTATTTTAAGAAGACATAAATTTTAGCAGAAGAACTTCGTAATTCAATGATGAAATTTCATAACTTGGGAGGTCATTGTGATAAATAATAAATTCCATTCAATTGAATAATGGCTTTTGCATTTGATAATAGCAAATAATGTTCCATTGTCATGTTCTTAGCATGAGTATATATTATTCTGTGTTTATGCATGATTATTTTCTTTTTATGCCGGCATATTCGCATTTTTACTTATTTTCATGTTTTTTTGCAATGTATTTTCCAATCATTTTAACAAACTGTATCTATGTACTATGTATAACTGTATATTTCATGATACAACGAATCATTACGTTTATTTACAATATGCTAATTTCAGTTTGAAACAGTGTGACAAGGCTGCAATAGCATGTGGCATAATTTTCCCTCAAAGGGATCCTCGATGATATTAACAATACTTTAGATTTTCAGATGCTTTGGGAAACACTTCGAACGATTAATACAAGATATCAATAATATTCAATCGACATATCATTTAACTAACAGATTATTGGTATAAGCACAAGTGAATGGGTTTTCACAAAAATACTATATCCCACAAGTTGGTTTCCAGTCCTAGGCTTGGGTTACAAACTCATCAGTTTCACCTGTTTTTCTCATTCTTGCATGATCCATCTATATTTATAATATGATTTCACGAGCATTCTTAACTGTAAACTTCAACACTTTGACTTGAACTATTAATTGTGGACTGAAAAACGTTGGAAGCAAAACACTAATATGAAAAATCGAAGGTTCTTGAATAAATTTTTCGTTTTAACTTTATCAGAACTCATCACTCGAGTATTATAAACGTTGATTGATTTCTTGTTTAAATTGACATCTGGATATCTCGGTAATTGAGTAACCCAGTTTTTTGTAATTTACTGCAATAACTTCTCGGTGGCCACTGGAGAATAAAAATTCCTGCCATGCAACCCAACAGATTAAATTTCTGGACTAGAATTTTTCGCTCGGGAATAGATAATTTATCGTAATATAACGTGAATGGTATAGGAAGCGTCACCGTTACTGCCCAAGCTGGAATCCGATGTATTAAGCATGGGAGTTGGATTAGGAGTCGGAATAGGAGTTGGCGTCGGAGTTGGGGAGGACAGCATGGACGCTGGCGGACCGCCATCAGTCGGCTCAACTGAAGCTCAACCGATCCTTTCAAATGTTCAAACACCAGTTTCAGGAAAAAAGGTACGCCGTGTACAGAATCAATTAGCTCAATGATTTTTTATATATTGTATTTATAATTTGATTATATTTTAATTTACAGAAATATGCCAGCATATATTTTTTCGTTTTGCACTATTTAATTGTTTTTTTTTTTCCGTATCTTTAGATCGACGAATAGTTACGTTATGTTTCCTTTAAAGGTGTACCAAGCAATGTTTATTTGTAAGACGGTGACATTATAATTTGTGTTTTTTTCTTCTGTTTAGAAAGCCACTGGTAAGAAATTAGTTACGGGCTATATTTTGTATTCAAGTAAAATGCGAACGCAGATTACGCAAAACAATCCCGAATCGTCGTTTGGGGAGATTAGCAGAATTGTTGGCAACGAGGTACTTATTTCTTTTTCATTATTGGTTTTTAGTTTATTTAGAGGGTTCTAAAGAAGATGTCAGTTACGATTTTACTATGATATGGTGACCAAGTTGGCTTTAACTGCATTTTTCTTTTTCTACAATCGAAATTACATTACAATAATTTTTTTCGTCAATGGCCAAGCAAGCCAAACATTAACATCACGCTAATCCTAATAAAACACTTTTCGTTAAAACTGATCTTTCAATAAAAATCTATGCATGATTATAGTCAATTTTCAATATCAAATATCTTCCAAACCGTTTTATAATCAGTCATTATAATTTGTACAAAAATATTTCTCATTTATTTCACCAGCTGTTTATAGATCCTATCTAAAAAACAGTTTATGTTTGCTACAAACACAAACTGTATAATTTTTGTAGTATTTAGATCCCTAATTTGTGTGTAACTGTAATACGATAAAAAGCTTACTCCGTAATCACAGATCACTTGAAATAGTGAACCCCTTTTTTTTGTACTTGCCATTATTTTTACTTAACATTATCTGACATGGAAAGGAAGTTTGTTTCATTTCTAGAATGTCATTTCAATGCTCCACAGTCACACTGATACAGATTCTAATCTATCTAAAATTTCATGCAACTGAATTTTTATAGCTTAAATTTTGCATTTCTGTTTTACAAACTTTGTTTGTATCAAATTCATTTTATTATTAGCAACTGTAATTTGTTTATTAGTAAATAGTTTTTGTATCAAGCTCTGAGAACGCCATTAGCAAATAAAAAGATGTTATCCAGATGTCAATGTACAAGTTATTCTGAAAATTCATAGATAATAAATCAGAATATAATTTGCAAATAGTTATATTTTTGTGCATAGTGTTAGGAGTACCAGTATATGGTTTCGTATTTCTATTATCCCACATGTCTTTTCACCACTGCTTTACTTTGAATTAATTTTTCTATGTATACTATCATAATCTGTATCGGTGTTTTACCTGTGGATATTATAGAATCATTTTTATTCTTATACAAATTATGCGGTTCTCAATCTATAAGGTCGTCATATTGATTTAACATTTCATAACGTACAGGGAGATTGATGTCACATCTTTACTTTTCTTTGAACATTTTAAAAAACGTTTTTCAATTCATTAAGTAATTAAGAAAAAGAAAATACAATTGTAAAATAATCCAGATTCATCATTCTGTTCGAACTCTGGTTTTAGAGAATGCAATTTGGTGAATTTATTCAAACTTTGAGGATAAATTGATGATTAGTTTCCCTGTATCACATTAAAATGAATTTCTGAGGTAGGTATGTATAGGTGCATCTTCTTTTGAAGCCTCGTAGGTTTTTCTGGTAGTTTGATTCCATTGGTCAATAAGTCGGCCGACCTGAAACCTTTCTTAAGAAACATTGCTGGAAAAACCTCATCCTGTGTAAAAATAGACAGAAAACAGCATAGCGTGGTATTTTACGTTATAGTGGCGGAAACTCCCCGCTGGTGAGAAGCAAGCATGGGAAGAGAGGGCAATTAAGATGAACGAAGACGGAGGACAGACTGGTACCAAAGCTGTAGCTATCATAGGGGTCGGTCCTCAGCCTGACCAAGTATTCGAATGTTGTTGGGACGGATGTGACTGGCAATTTGAAGACATGACAGACTGCATCGATCATTGCATCGCTGAGCAAAATGGTCACGTTCAAGCATCTTTTGCCAATGCCAGTCCTGGTATGTTTTTCAGTTTCAATTCCACAGTTAAATCAAGGGGATTGATATCTTACCAAGCACTGGTTGAAGAGAAAGATTTTTTACCTAATCCTCACTTTCCTTCATAAAATTTCAATTATAACTAACTATATATTCGTAAAGCAAGTAAACACGACAATATGTTGTATAGTATTAAGCGATACTATTTTACAGATGTAGAGTTTCAATGCCAGTGGCGTGGATGCGGTCGGACAAAGAAATCTGTACCTCCTTTCCCAAGCGTACAAAGACTTGCTAGACATGTCAAAGAAGTCCACATTCTGAAAAGCAATGGCAGAGTTGTTCCTCCTGCGGAGAGAAGCAAGTATGTATTGATGAAAATTCGTTGGATCTTTGTGAATCGGGAATTCTCAGACTTATCTAATGTTTCGGTATTTCAGAAATTATATGCCATCTAAGGGACCAACGATACTACCGCCAATGGAAACTGGTGAATAAATTTCTTCTATAGTTGAAATTCACTTATCATATTTTTATCTACATTGTTTACTCATCGCAAGACTTTACTTTACAGAAACATTGGCAGCTGCGACACAAACGAGCGGCGTCCCAGCTGTAAAACAGCCTGAGCCAGTGTTCATTACTGTACCTCCTCGTCCCAGTCGCGTATTGCATTCTGATGCTTATTTAAGGTTTGTAATTACATTAAGATGATGGCGCAGAATTTTATTAGTTTAATGATAGAGTCATTATTTGGTGTGAAAAATATCTGAAGATTTTACCCCATTTTTCAGATACATTGAAGGTCTTAACTCTGAAAATCGTTACATATCAAATTGGGATAAGCAGATGAATGCCAATGCTGAGAATACGCAAATTCCAGATGTAGCAAAGCTGCCTGCTGAATGGCTAGGCAATGGAGTGGGTAATCATGGAAATGTGGTCAATGCCTTGTGGACTCTCAGGGATATGATGATGCGTGACGTACTGGCAATTAACAAATCATTATAGTTATACGTTTTTCAATACATATTATAATACTGAAATAATTCGTTGATGCAAGGATGACAATTGTTGAAGTTTGTCAACGCTAGATGATAACCCATTAGGGTAATAACAATAATAGCCAATTAGTATCACAAAGTGCCAAATCGAAAGGCATCAAATTCACTGCATCCTGAATCATTGATTAGTTACTTGAGAAGCATGGTATCTTAATTGCAACAACTTGTATATTTCCAAATGTTTAATATCTATCATGTTGCTAGACTAACTGCCTGAACAGTGTTAATTATGAAAAATCTGTACCATGCACTTATACTCAGGAACAAAGAAAAGATGAACATGTAATATTTGTCATTATTTTTTTCAATCTCATTACTAGAGGGGGACTTTAACGGGAGCTTATTATTAGATAGCTATGCTTTCGGTGGCATAGATTGTTTCCCGCTGAAGACGATTCATCTAACGTTGACACGCGTCGTACTATAAGTGGCGCTAGAATATCTATGAATGATGTATTCGTACATATTAACAATAATTACTACTATCGTGTAGTTATGTAAGTATGATAAGTAATAGTTGCGATTGGTATTAATTTTCTTTTACTTTTAAAGAGAAAAGAAATACAAATATTGACGAGATTGTTATTTATATGCTTGTACTTTGGATATACATTTATATCTATGAATCGAATTAATTGCTGCCTCAAAAGAATAGTTGATGGATCTAAGCCACTTGACTCAGAAATCGGAGACACGTCCCCCGTTCTGCCAGTCACCCCATTTTGTTGGATCTTTTTCAGCGTCGCTTATCAATTCTCCGGTGTTTGGATCTGTTTTAACGAGCATCAGGTCCGTGAATCTCATGCCTGGGGATACTCCTACAGATTAGAAAAAAATTTTGTTTCTATTAATCGAGGTGAAATATTGTTTTGGAAAATTTTCTTTATGTCGTAAAAAAATTATTACAAAATTCGTTTCTTATACATAATATACATATTATATTGAAACTGTTGTTAATTTTGTAACATAGGCTGAAATCTTAGGGCGATGGTTTTGGTCATATGGTTTGAAATCATCCGAAAGTATTTTGTGTCATTAATATTATTAGAAAATAATTGATCAATCAAAGTTTGATTACAAACTCAATTTTCCTTTCATCATTTGAACTATTAATGTTGGAGCGAATCTTTATTAGAATACATTTTCCTCATTAATCATTAAAATAAATAACTATTTTTAAATTTTAATTAAAGAGTTATTTCTTTTCAAGCCCAGGAACACCTGAACTTTGAACTAAGAACAGCGTTGAAACTATTTGAAAGAATCACGTACTTGGCACAGGATCCAATCTTAATTTCTTACGAAATTCCTGCATTTTTTTAGAAGGCTCCACATCACTGCTTTCACTTCGATCATCAGATGAAGGCATTACTGCAGCCCTTCCGCTACCTAATTAAAAATATTCATTACCTAATTACCAATAATTATTTCTATCTTTGTAATTCCATGATTTTTATGTGGTATGAAATCAGATGAACTCATGACAAAGACCGAAAGATCATTTCTGTTCATTTTGTTCGAAGCGCTCAAATAATCCATCCAGCTTACTTTTGCTAATCGTCCTAATTTGCTGTTGCATAACTGATCTGACTAGATTAATTCTAGCTGCAGGTAGCATATCGAATTGGATAAAGTACAAAAATAATTATCAAACGAATCTTGTGAAGATGAAGATGTTTATTATTTTTAGAAAAATCTAAAAAACAAAACATTTACTTGGTTGCCTAGGATACATATATCTCGTAAAATTCAGGGAAAAGTAAGAGTATTTTTCGCTTTCTTGAAATGATGTTGAATTTTTTATTTATTTTTTTATTTTTTCATCAAAGGAACAAATTTATCGATATCGACTTAAACTTTATTCTCATATTGCATATAATTTGTGTTGCACAACAAATTATCGTATTCAATTACATTCTACACATTTACATAAATCCTTTATTAAATTCTAAGCAAGGTATATTTTGTTGCTAAAAATCAGAGACCCGACCCTTTCGTTCCCAATCTCCGTATCTAGTAGGTTCAGGTCCGCGAGGTCCTCCGATTTCTCCAGTTGTTGGATTTGTATTATTAGGATGTGGCTCTAAGGGCTCCTTTTCTTGATAGGGATGTTTACCTGCTTCCAATTCTTCCAGCTTTCCTTCGGGTGACAATAATCCAAGAATATTTAGAATATTATATAAATTGTTCTATATTTAACAACAGGGTGTATCATACCTATCGGAGTACGCTCTCTAAGTTTCTTTTTAAATTCCTGCATCCTGGGGCTATCCGAATTCGTGTCTGCTTTGTCAGTCGACGACAACCTCGTCGATTCTACTATAACGTAAAAGCAAGGTTAGTTTCTTCGAAATTTTTCTTATTTCGCTATCTGTCTAGAAAAACTATACGTACCTTTGTAAATTTGTCTCAGACTGACAGATAATCTTTTTAATTGACTCATTGTGGTTTTTTCTTTTTTGAACAACGAGCAAGGCTTTCAATGTTTTTATTATTCGACTGACAGCTTCTGTATGTAAATTAGGTATGTTTATAAAAACACACGTGACAGAAGCAGTAGACAAAGATAATCGTGCGCCGCCTAGAGTGCGGGAATTCGTTCGTAGATGCCGCTAGAATCATAAGAGTAAAATATGTGACTCGAAATTACACGAGGGTTGCCGAAAGCATCGAAAGCTCAGTATCGGTCGCCATTTTCTCGGGAGTTTATCTGTCCGTCGTGTTTTTGATCCTGAAGTGTATTTCTCGGGCTAAATATCAGCCGACAAAAATTAGGGCCCACATCGCGCGGGCGTACGTCAAATGGCTTGCTTGAACACTCTTAAACAAGAAATAAAAACTCTCGAGTCCGTTTTTCCCAAGAGCCATGAAAGGTTTCAGATAATGTCCGCGAGTGTCGACGAGCTCAGCTGCAGATTCGTCGGTAAAAATGGAAAGAAATACGAGATTCACGCCAATATTACAGTGAGTTATTTACTTCATTTACATCAATTAAATGATACGATTATCTTTGCCCGTCATCGCCTTACATACAACTATCTAACAACGGGTCGAATACCCTTTGTAAACCCTGCGCCACTTTCCTAACGGATGGGACAAAGAAACAACAACATTTGTGTTGTTATTGGATATTTCCATTTGTCAAATGATATTTCTTTAAACACCATAGAATTAGCAAACTATACATTCTACTCAACATAATCGAGGTTTTATTTATCAGTAAGCTGCTTATGATACATCTGTATTCTTTTCGATTCTATTTTTCAATTTTTAGCCCAATCAATGTTAAGGGTAGAGGTCAATGCATGTCTCAAGTTTGAGGGTAAAGCTCTACCAACAATACAACTAAAAGTCGTTAGTCGTACACACACGTCCCCTAAATATCAAAATATCACAATTTTTTTCTACAACCTTGTTTGTAATGGTGAAAAAATTTTGATAATCTTAATATTGGACAGTTCGTGTTTAATTATTGTTTATGCGTGTGAAAATAAATTACATTGTCTTAGATTTGAATCACTCTGACAAATTTCATTTCATTTGTTGTTTTAAATTTCTTCGAAAATTAAATTCATCAAATTTTTCCATATCCTCGTTATTTTACAAGCTTATTTCATCTCAAATTTTATTTCAATACTGAATTTGTACCCTGAAATCTAATGTCTATAATATTTGACAAACAACTTCAAATTCAACCTGATATTTTCAAGATCAATCTTTTCACAAAGGAGATATTTGAAAACTCGTAACATATTTGACAAAATCTAATATCATATAATCAGAAACTCACAACAACTTCTAGACGCAGCTCATAGGGAATCAGATAAATGTTTACATAGTAGTAAATTAAGTTATAGAGCCTTTCTTTTAGTACTTTTTTGAAACTAGATTAAAAATCCATTACTTGGTTGCTTCCACTGTCAAAGTGACAACTGAGATCATTGGTAAGAAAATAATGACATGAATGAATGATATAAAATTGGCTAAAATAGAAGTCATCTAATTACAGCTCCATCCAATAACTATTTTCAATGACTTTATTCAAGGAAACTTATCCTTCTACGCCACCAGTCTGGTTTGCGGAGTCTGAGGAAACAAGCGTGACAAACGCAGTACAAATACTGAGCAACACAACGGGCCGGGACAACCATGTAATTAATCAAGTCGGAATTCTTTTAAAAGAATTATGTCGTTTGCACTCATTGCCCGAGCCACCTGACGTCGAACGACTTAGAACAGCTTTAGACCCGCTTCGACTGGGAGGAGCAGCTGCTGCTGTAGCTCAAAGAATGGAAGCTGAAGATGCAGAAGATATTGAAGACGATGAAGAAAGCGAGACTGAGGAGGACCTACATTTAGATATGGACGAGGGAGAAGCCAATGCCAAAAGCAAGGTGATAAAACACAATAATTGTATTTATTCAAGCTTTATTTAATCCATAAATTATTTAAAAATGGTAAAAAATTCCTCGGCTCATATTTATTTCATTTATTTCAAGAGTTAAACAGAGAAAAAGAAACTCAAAAAATATTGTATCATAATTGGGAATTATCTAGTTAATATTTGTAATTGTTTTTCATCACAGGGCGACGAGATGGACCTTGAACATCTGGCGACACTGGAAAGGTTGAGACAAAATCAGAGACAAGATTATTTAAAAGGATCAGTTTCAGGCAGTGTACAAGCCACCGATCGACTCATGAAAGAATTGCGTGACATATACCGAAGTGATAGTTTCAAAAAAGGTGATACTTGGTATAACTTAGGAATTGATTGTTCTACACTCTAAGATTTTTTTTACTATGCAATCGCAGATCAGTTATATGAATTGAGGAGACAATCATTCAGATATGAAATTTTTTACTCAAGCTAATCATCTCTTCTTTATGTTTTTATTTGCGATGTTAAGTTGATCAGTTTTCTTCTTATTCTAAAGACTAATCTTTTTCTATTCAGGAATGTACAGCATAGAACTTGTTAACGATAGCTTGTACGAGTGGAATATTAGGTTAATGTGCGTCGATCCTGATTCACCACTTCACAACGATCTCGTACTCCTAAAAGAAAAGGAGGGCAAAGACAGTATTCTTCTCAACATGTTATTCAAGGTATATTGAACCCATGTTTACCCTCCCTCAGTTCAATGATACCGAGATATGTTTTCACACCACTGTTAAATACTTTTGAGAAGCTAATCTACAACATGTTGACTTGATTTCATTATGATTAATGATTGTATGTATTCAGTTGCTATAGAATACCAACAAGTAGTGAATAATATCTATTAAAAAAAACTGAGACAAACTCAGTAAAAGTTTCGAATGTTGATAAGCCAGCAAAAGAAAAACAGAGGTAGTTCCTCATCCCTTTTCTCCATAATTGACGAGACTAATTCATGGATGATATATTTCAGGAAACCTACCCTTTCGAGCCACCATTCGTACGAGTTGTTCATCCAATAATTTCCGGTGGTTACGTCTTGGTAGGTGGCGCAATTTGTATGGAATTGTTAACAAAACAAGGATGGAGTTCGGCGTACACAGTAGAAGCAGTTATAATGCAGATCTCCGCGACTTTGGTGAAGGGAAAAGCGCGTATACAATTTCAAGGGGCTGGTGGCGGAGGGAAAGTTTGCGGCAGTCAAGGACAGTACAGTCTTGCACGTGCGCAGCAGTCTTTTAAGTCCCTTGTACAGATACATGAGAAAAATGGTGAGAAAATATGAATAAGTAATATTTTTGAGACAATTAGATAAATAATAAAAAATCGGGACTATAGTTGTAACTGTGGATGTTATCGTTTAATTGAAGGTTTTTTTGAATGAACTTTAAAGTCCGGTTTACGTATTATTTCAGGCTGGTTCACACCGCCGAAGGAGGATGGCTAATAAAAAGAAAATATGGAAAAGCGATTACACGACGCGTGCTTACAGCTGAGACTTTAATTCGGTGTGTGCCCAAGAAATAATTGTTACGATAATGATTTGATACACAAACACAAGATTAACTAGGTAACTTCTAAGATACTGATTAATTATATGCATAACTTCTTTGATCGCTAAAATATGACCGATGTATATGTACAAACAGTGAAGTGTTTGGGACTCATGCGATAACGTGTCTTGTACGCACAGATATTGAGGCTAACAGCATTAGCAGTTGTTAGAATATATGGCTATTTGAATGGCACAGGTGACTGGTCTTTGATAAAGATAACAGAG
This sequence comes from Rhogogaster chlorosoma, assembly GCA_944452935.1. Lineage (NCBI taxonomy): Eukaryota > Metazoa > Arthropoda > Insecta > Hymenoptera > Tenthredinidae > Rhogogaster > Rhogogaster chlorosoma. The sequence continues at coordinate 31,639,567 of OX101797.1, forward strand.
AGCCTTTATTCGCGTGTATTTAACTGCATTGCATATATATATATATTATAGAATTTCATGCGACTTATTCTTCCATCGAATTATATTACTTGTATAGTCCATACAAAACATAGTGGGACATCATTTATTTATTATCCTTTCAACAACAATCGACTACAGTTGTAATATCTTTGGGAATTAGCATTCGTAAGATAAATAGCGACGTAAATGTTGGAAATCTTTGCTGTTAGGATTGACATCTGTGCCTCTACGTAATCCATCATTATAAGAATTTGAATTGATTTTTTATTTTTTTTTTTGGTTCCTCGTAAACATTATTGAGCCACCTTGGTTAGTCATTGTAAAATTGATGCAATTTCTTAGGGCAGCGTGTTAATATTACGTCGACAATTCGTACTAAACGAACGAAGTATGAAATGAAATTAGTCAATTTCAACGTGCGATTGAGCCCTTGTATTTTAACGTGACTTGTAAATTTAGGCTGTGCTCTGCATGCCGGGATTAAGATTGTTAGGCACATTGTACGCACACGCAACCAAATTTATCGAATTATTTTATGTGATAATATGTGGATTATTGAATATCGAATTACCTCAACCAGGTAGAAATATGCAGCTGAATGAAACTGTTTCATTACTTATTATTATAAGAGGTTCCTCAAGAACTTCTTTTCTTTCACACATCAAATCCAATATATGCAGCCCAAGTGGGAAACAAACTCTACACCGCTATTCTCATTCAATTCTTAGACTTGTAATTGAAATATGTATTTTAAAACTGGTATTTGACATTGAGTTACAGACTATTTTCGTCATTCCATGTAACTCCTACAAGACTTATTCTTCAAATATAAGTTTCAGAATATAATTATTTGTCAGATTTTTTCCGTGCGTATCACACAAGCTTTAAAATAGATTCGACTATGATGTGTCTGCATTTGTGTGTGTGTGTTTGTGTGTATGTATGTTGCTGTGTGATAAAGAGAGAAACTATGGGAATGAGAGTAAGGGTTTCAGTTTGAATTTGAGTTTGAGTAAGAATGTGCAAATCTATATGTTACGTCGTATGCTTTTGTATGTTGGAGATTAAGTAATTATTTTATATCTACTTGTTTGTTGTATTGAATTTGGTGTGCAGTTATAATCTTAAAATTTTTCTCGGCATAAATAGGTGAATAAACGATTAGTCAGCTTGCCGACACACACTTTTAAGGCTACCGAAGTTCTTCATACTTCTATTTAGAGATACGGATTTTCAGAAAATAGTAGGATGCAAGAAAACAGTTTGGTTGTGTGTGCAGCTTTAAGGACATCTGCCCACCTGAAAAACTGCCATCCAGCCATCCAGGTGTGGAAAACGACTTAAGCCGGTGTTACGACTGTAAGAAGAATTGGGCCATGTCTCGTATAAAAGATCCAAAGTCTCTAGATAGCGTTTAACAGAATTAACAAGCTCCAAACTGCCTTATGCACGGTCGTATTCAGATTAAATTAATTATTGTATCATATAATCGTTTGTAAAATAGGTACTTATTGACCCTAAATTATTTTTCTATGTTCAGCGTAGTAAAATTTTTCGTTACTCATAAAATCCTCCCTTAATAAATTATAAAATATCACAATGTATACAAAAAATTAGAACTATTATGCGATATAGAAAAATTATATTCGACGTACTCTGTCTATATGAATATCTTTGAATTGAATTGCATGATGCTAAAAGCTTGGTAGCCTGGATCTTTTGTGCACAATGCGGTCCAATTATTTTGCAGAAAAAGTGAAAATTTATATAACTATACGCTGGCCACTTTCATCCACTACTTTTGTGTATCTATATTTCGGAACGCATACTGTCTATACATTTTTTTTTGTGTATCTATATTTCGGAACGCATACTGTTTATACATTTTTTTTTTCTTTATTCTGCGATCTGTAATTGCCTAAATTAGTCGAAAAAATTATTTATATTCTAAAGGCATTTTGTCCATAGTATATTTCGCATCTTGCAAAATGCCAGTAAGTTCTCAATGTAGTTGCCTGTTCTTACACTGCAATAGGGTCTATCTGTTGTTATCGCAATACTGTTACAGTAGTATGAATAATGGAGCACAATGCTTGAGACATGTAAATGAAAAAGATTAATAATGGAGTTGTGTATAGAATTTTGGAAAATATATTTAGAGATTAAGAGTCAGAAGTGGATGAAAAATAACTGATCGTATTGCTTGACATGCTTCTAAACATTCCTGTAGTATGAATACAGATTATTTATTCTTCAATTAACTGTTTCAAGCCAACTTTTAATTGCAGCTAGAAAGTCTATCACATTATATGCATAAAACTAAGCTCCAAGTATGTATAATAATATTCCGGCATCGCCATGAAATCCTAAACTACAGTTAATCGTCAATCTTAAGTAAAGTTTAATAATGAAATTAAAGTATCGTCTTTTTTGTACTTATTTTAAGGAACAGTTGATAAAACACAGACTTGTCTCGAAAATTCCTTTACTCTGGTATATATTATATTTTACTTTTTTCAATCAAGTTTGCATGACTGAACAGATGGATCTATTTGCCCTGTGATTGCAGATATCGTGACGTAATTTAATTCATTCATATTGACGCATAGCGAGACCGCTTGAAACATCTTTTGAACTTGTTCGTTACAATCGAATGAAGTGTGTCAATCTTTGTTGGATTGATAACACGATTTGATGACTTTTGGAAGTTTACTTTCACTACAAATATCTTTCAATATAAATTGTGAACCTTCCTGCCATGTATACAATGGTGCACAGTACTTCTACCAACTCTAAGACGAAAGGCTCATTTTTTTTAAACATTGAAAAGTATTCGAATTCATTACTTCGTGAAAACTCGCGTTGCTTTCAACAGCAACACAAGACTCATGTCTATTTCACAACTTCATTGTTTCCAACAATAAATTCTTGTCAAAATATTTTATAATACTCAAGCCACGGGTGTTGAATATTGAAACTCTTTGAGTGCAATATATACTCTCGCTTTGATTGTGTCGTGCTATATTCCTGGTGAGTTTACTGATATGAAATCGCTAATATTTGTGGCAAAAAGTGATACTTTCAAATGTTCATCGACTATTGAGTTTATAAATAACAATACACACATAAGTAAAATATGCGAAAATGACGATTTGAGTAATTGACGTGTGCAAATTCCTTTAGTTATTATTGGAAGTAGTTGTGCAAGAAATATTATTGAGACAATTAAACTCGGCAGTCCAATTATTCTTGCATAACTATACCTAACGCGTGATCATCCTTGAAATATAGACGTAGGCTTTTTATGCCGTGTTATGTGTATGATATGATATTAATTCTTGTATTATTCTACAACCCAAGGGAATTATGGAAAAGAGTGCTGGCTGCCATACAAGCGGTAGGGTAGCGTCTGCAAAGAAACACAGTCTACTTTTTATATATGGATGCTGTTGTTATTAATAATATCATTATTATTATTATCATTATTATTATTATTATTATTATTATTATTATTATTATTATCCTTAAATAATTTAGAATTATGCCTCGACAACATCCTATCATCTCTATATATATACATACATAAATATATTCACTTAGAGTCTTAGATCCATGTGATTTCGAGAATGTCACATTATAGGAAGAGACCCATGAGATTAATATTAATCTTGGTAATTTTACTTGTATAGCTGTTTGTTATGAAATTTAGATATAAAAATAATAAATAATTCAATTAATTTAATTACATATATGCGCCCAGCACTCTGTTTGATTACTCTAATTGCTATCTAACCAATTGTTCATGCCATCCTCCTATCATCAATACTACCGTGTAAGCTTAGGATTACCCACAGTCTACAGTACACTATCCAATGTACACTACCATTATTAATTTGACATTAAAAATTCTAGTATGTTATTATATTTTCTCCTTATTACTACTACTACAGAATTTCATATTAGATTATGTTAATTATTATTTAGGAGAACGCTATAAAAAAAAAGAAGAAAAAAAAATAAAGATTTTAATAAAATATATTATTTATACTGTTGTCACCATTTCCATCATCAATTTTATGTAATTATTCATTGATCTGTACACTTGTCCATACTCGATACTTGCTAAATTACTACAAAATAGTTTTATTGAAGTTTGACTGCATCTGAAAATAAATCATCCATTCATGCAATTGAAAAAAAATTCCTCATTGCTGCGGAAATAATATTTTATGTAGTGTGGAAGTTTCTAATCATAATCGCTTTGTGTCTTCTTTCAATGAAATGAGTGACCCGCAAGTATTTGGAATAGACATTGAGATATGAAATCAATAAAGTACATAAGAAATATCAAATAGCATATAATCTGATTAACTCAATCATGTAAATTGCTTATGTAGATGTATGTTCTCGATACAATAGCGTAGATTCATTACTCATCATTTGTATAAAGTATCTCATCGCTTTGGGAATATACAGCGACAAAACATACTAACGCCCTACTATCTGATACGCCTTTCTATATGCAACTCGTGGATCATTTGACGCTCTTTCTAGTCCTTCAGGTTCGCACCCGATGGCACCATTGGCGATTCCAAGAAGTGTACCGACCTACGATAACGGCATTTCCGACTTCATTAGCTCAAAGTTCAGTGACCCTTGTGGTGTCTATGGGTTAACATGGGGGATGTATGTCAGGCTGCCGTGACAGGTGTCGCTATTACTTATTATCGATATTCTGAACGCAGAAAACTGGTGGCAAATCAACCAATATGTTCCTTGAAGAGTAAGCATGTATATTACTTGTCTTCATGCACGTCTTTATATATTCATTTTTATATTAGCGTTTTTCAGAGTAAATTTTCTGGCAGTTCATATCGCTTTTCAGCGTGATTCTTCTGGCAGTTGTACCTTCGAAAATAGCTGGTACAACTGCCAGAAATATGGCGCTGAAATAAAGGTATCAACTGTCATTTAGTACGTTCTTAAGTTTGCGATATCTTCTCTTCATTCAGAGTATTTCTTTTCCGATATCTGTCAAACATATTCCGTTAACGCCTCCCCCATCTGATCTCTTTGACGCCACAGGCGTCACTGACTCCGCGACAGGTGCAACTACTTCAAGGTCAGCGCTCGGCCTTGTGCCCGCCAATGGGACGTCAAATAGTACCGCTGTCTGATCGCGGCTGAGTTGACGAACTGCACTCGTCGTGGGGTCAGCAGCCGCCGTGGCGTCGAAGAGTATGGGTGTAGATTGTGTAGACGCGCATGCATCTTAACAGAAATACTTCGAACACAGAGGAATGGCTAGAATTGACAATGCACTTATTCATAAGAATAGATTCTCATCTAATTGTTTGAATAATTTATTGAATACTAGAGGTATTGTATAACACTTGTCCTTCTGTTACAGTTGATTATTAGTTCTCATCGGAGATCAAACATCTCCGCGCAGCAAGAATTCTGAGCTAATTGCGACAAGCGAGCGTGTTTGAACTCTGCAGTCTCTGTAAAATTATGTAGTTATATTAGATAGTATATTATTTTAATACAAATGCTGCTTATATTATCATAATTTGTATACCGTATAATTTGTAGAGGGACTCGATCGATTATGACGAATGCATATTTATTTTTCAAAGATAATCTTTGTACATTATTTTACCAATGATTATTGTATCTTTTCCATAGTAATAAATTCTTACATGAACCTAATCATTAATTATTTCATTATTCTGCACTTTCCTCTTCCTACGACTCTTTATCTCAAATAAAGGATAGGTGAAAAAACGTCGTATGACAAACGAGAGGAGTAGGTAATTATAATTCATGCATTTTCAGCTACTAGAAAATTTGCGTCCACCTCCTCGGGTCAGATGCTCTCCTGATACCGGAAGCAGAAATTTTTCTCGTTAAAATCCTTCTAACTCCGAAAAACGTTAGTATTAATTAATTATAGGTATGGAGCAGAAATTTTGCGAGTTAAAATCCTTCTAACTCTGAAAAATGCTAGTATTACTTAACTATAGGTATAGAGAGGCATAGAGAGACGTATGCATGAATGAAGCAATACACATAGCCTATTTCGGCACACCTCCTCGGGTCAGATGTTCTCCTGATACCAGGAGCAGAAATTTTGCGAGTTAAAATACTTCTACCTCCGAAAATCGCTAGTATTAATTAAATATAGGTATAGAGACGTATAGAGAGAGATATGCATGAATGAATCAATACACATAGCCTATGTCAGCACACCTCCTTGGGTCAGATGTTCTCCTGATACCAGGAGCAGAAATTTTGCGAGTTAAAATCCTTCTAACTCCGGAAAATGCTAGTAGTAATTAAGTATAGGTATAGAGAGGCATAGAGAGACGTATGCATGAATGAATCAATACACATGTCCTTTTTCGGCACACCTCCTCGGGTCAGATGTTCTCCTGATACCAGGAGCAGAAATTTTGCGAGTTAAAATCCTTCTAACTCCGAAAATCGCTAGTATTAATGGATAAACGTATAGAGACGTGTATGAAGACACGTATGCATGCCTATATCTATACACCTAAAGTTTCAGCACATCTCCTTGGGTCAGATGTTCTCCGGATACCAGGAGCATTTTTTGACCTCAAATTTCAAAACCCAAATAACAACCCATATGATTACGAATCTAACACCCTACTCCATTCTCATGTTTTAGGCTACCAGACGTGGGAAGGAATGGAAAAGATAATTACACAATTGATTACTCAAGTATCTGGTTTATTATCAATAGTTCTTGCCAAAGCATCAATACAATCAGTATTATACTCATACATAGGGAATGTTATAATTGTACGTAATAAGAGAGTCATAGAGCATCGATACAATCAGTATTATACTTATATATAGAGAATGTTATAATTGTACGTAATAAGAGAGTCGATCGGTCGATTACGCTAATAACTAGTCGAGAAGAATCTTATTTCGTTAATGTGCAGGCTGGTTACGTTGCTACAAGACTTCTGCGCGCAGCGGATCCTAATGACGACGTCTGTTGCGGGAGTCTTCACATTCTCACGTATCTCCCATGTTAACCCGTTTACGCCACGAGGGTCTTTCAATCTCGTAACATCAACTAAGTACATTACTCTTCTGTCAAGCGGAGTGGGAAATTCAGAAATGAATTCCGAATAATGGTCTGAAAAAATCAAAATTGATAAAACTAATCTATCAACTATACTTGAAATATGATCAAAACCATAACAAATTGCAGAATTTACAACGCCAGCATTCTTTGTTTTGTAAAGGACCCGTAAAAAATCTTACGGTCGTGGGCTCAAATATCTTTTAATTTACCTATAACAATTGAAACATCAACTTCTGAGGCTCCACGAGGCGGAAATGGTGCTTCAAATCGAGTTAAGGCCATGAGAACTTTTGATCAGTATGTATTACATAGCCAACATTCCCAAAAGTGTTGTGCGGGGTCCTTTCCTACTATTCTTATTTGCAAAAAATCACCGCAGATAGGGAAAAGTGGAAAATAACAATGCAATCGATTAATCATGTACTTGAGAATTTATTAATTTATTTTACAAATGGATTGTTCAAGTATCTTTATTTGCATCCTGGCATGACAGTTATCATAAAATAAACTACGTCCGTATTACAATAAGATCCTACTTAATATATTTAATTTTTACGAAGAGGGATGAATATCATAATATTACTGCGTTCGGAATATTTCTATCAAGTCTGGTTAGCACAACCCCATGCATGCGCTTCGACGCCACGGGCGCCACTGAGGTCACTGATCTCTTGACAGGTGCTATTGTCCTAGGTCAGTGTTCCTTGTCGGTAAGTTGTTCCAGCAGGGTGACAAATGGTATCGTCATCTCGCGGCCGAATTGATGAACTGCTTATGCCGCAAATGTCGGTACACAGACAAGGCGTATTTAGTTCGGCAATTACACCGTGGGATGGCGATAGTACTTCTCACCCCCGCGGAGATGATACTGACCTAGGATAATAGCACCTGTCACGGGTCAATGACCTCAGAGACGCTCGAGGCGTCAATGAGTGCACGGGGATGGCGTTAACCAGACTTTATGGAAATATTCCGAACGCAATGATATTATGACATTTGACTTACTTTGGATGTATGGCTAATGAATATTGAGCTTAAATAAAATTATATATATATATGTGTTTATACGTATATCATATTACGTATTTCATAGTTAAAACTCCTGCAGAACGCAGAACTACCAACACGTGATCTGTTTTCATTTCAATTCAAGCGCTGGAGGCTGGTCTAGCAATGCATTGTGGGAGTCACACACCGATATAAGGATTTATATCGGTGGAGCCGCAGTATTATACCGTGTGCTGTGCTTCACCGTTCCGAACTCCGGTAAAAATTGTCTCTACAATCGACTATACCGCTTATTTCACACAAATTTATTACTAGACTCTTCACTACTTCATTTATTTAAGGTAAGTTTCTTGCAACGAATTAATTGATCAATTCTATCATATAAATGTAGGTTGAATGTGATTTTAAATTCGGAATCACACATAACCTAATAATTCCTAATAATCCATTCACACGGCCACATGATGAGATATATTTGAACGAAAAATTATTGATAACCTGAATGTTGATTAAATTGAAATTGCCAAAAGATCAGCGTGGAAATTTCAAACTTCATTAATTGTGATTCTTACTCTCGGTTTACCGTTAGAACTCGATTAATCGTCATAATGTTAATTAATAATTCAACAACTTCAGAATGACTGAGCACAATTTTCCACCTTTAAAAAACGATCGCCTTCTGAGAGCTGCTCGTGGTGAAACCGTTGATAAAGTACCAGTATGGATTATGCGACAAGCAGGTAGACATTTGCCAGAGTTTAGAGAAACTCGTTCGAAACATGACTTCTTCACCATTTGCCGAACACCAGAACTTGCCTGCGAAGTAACACTTCAACCTATCAAGAGATTCGACTATGATGCCAGTATCATATTCTCCGATATCCTAGTCATACCACAAGCTATGGGTATGGAAGTTGAAATGAAACCTGGGGTTGTAAGTATAATCTCATGTTCAATCATAATTAAAGACTTTTTAATCATAAACTAAAGTTACTATTCTAGTTTTATAAGTTTTCAAGTTTTAACAGTACTCAATGTTCTGCAAGTGATCATAAATCAATCCGCTATATAGGACTCAACGAAAAGAAGAAGTAAAGTCTTGTAATCAGAATTGTCTATGAAATTTTTGTTGTAAAACTATTCGATTGAAATAACTAACAAACCATGTCTACATAAACTTTCAGGGTCCAGTTCTACCAGAACCCTTGATAGAGCCATCGCATCTTTCGAGATTAATAAAGCCCGACGTTGAGCAGGCTTTGGGCTATGTTGGCGACGCGATAACTTTGACTAGGAAAAGTTTACAAGGAAAAGTGCCGCTTATAGGTTTCACTGGTGCACCTGTTAGTATTTTTCTCCAAGCTATTATCATAACTTTAATTAATAGTCCAATGAAATATTAGTTTGATAGACTTATCTTTGTTTCTAGTTTCCAGTATTATCTATTATTCTGAATATTATGTGATAGAGATTAAAATCCTATTTCATTATTGCATAGATATTATATTATCAACTGTGTGGCCTGATTTCTCGAATCACACTGCCCCAAGTCTACCATCTCTGCCTAATTTTATTCCACATTCATCCTCTCCGAAGATCATTTGTTGATAAACAGTATTCATGAGTTGGCTCACATCATATTTCTAATTTTCAGTGGACTTTGATGGGCTACATGGTACAAGGAGGCGGTAGTTCTACAATGGCACAGGCTAGGTTTTGGCTTTATCGTTATCCAGAAGCCTCGCATAGGCTCCTGGAGCTCATAACAGACGTTGTAATCGACTACTTAGTACTGCAGGTGAAAGCCGGCGCCCAACTCCTCCAAGTGTTCGAAAGTTGTGGAGATTTTTTGAACGATGAATTATTTGAAAAATTTTCCTTCAAGTATATCAAGCTGATCAGAGAGGGAGTGAAGAGAAAACTTGATCAACAGAACATTCCACATGTCCCTATGGTAACAATTTTTTCTCCAGTTTGAATTCCTGTGAATCCAGCTTATCTAATAAGCCGAATAATCCATAGACACCAAGCCATCGCTCATTCATATCATTAATTTCCACTACAGACTGCATTCCCCAAAGGCGCTACCCTCAATTCTCTTGAGAAACTTGCCAAGGAAGGAGGCTACGATGTAATTGGACTGGATTGGACAGTAGATCCAGCAGAAGCAAGGGCTCGTTTAGGGCCGAATGTTACTTTGCAAGGAAACATGGATCCTTGCGCGTTATATGCACCAGAGGTAATCTTGATCCGAGAAGATTATTTTATATTATTTCAACTTATCTCAAGTTTTATAATACCTAATTATTTTTCATATCCTTTCGTGTTTTATAGACTGAGGTATTCGAACGTGCTGCGGAAATGGTTAAGAAATTTGGCAAGGAACGTTACATCGCAAATTTGGGTCATGGTATCTTGCCTGATGGACCAATTCAATCTGTCGAAGCATTCATCGCGGGAGTTCACTCGGTTTGATGAACATGGTTACTAAATATACTGTAATATTCTGTCGCAGGCAGCTGCTCAAGTTACAAAGTGGACATTAATGAGAAGCTGCACTTGTTAGAATTTATGGTTGAAGTCAGGCACCTGAGTTTAAAAAGAAAACACTGTTTCTTCTCTCATTTATGGTAGAGAAGCTGTGATAGCCGACTACCACAGTGTTGAATGATTCCCACATATATTTCAACATATTTTAAATATAGCAACAGTCAGCGACTGTAAACTTTTTTCTATAAGTTTACAATTGGCCACGTCACGAAGCATTCTTTAATTAATTATACAATTATTGTGAATCCAACATTACTCATATCGATGGCTCCTATCGAAAAGAGCGTAACTCAGCAGTGCAGGAAAGAAAAGCGTAACTCGACTTGACAGTTAAGAAAGGCATTTGTCATAGGGCGTCACAGGGGACATACGCCTTTCTTAACTGCTTTGCCGAGTTACGCTCTTCTTTCCTGAACTGCTGAGTTACGCTCTTTTCGATAGGAGCCATCGATATGTACTCTAGACAAATGAGTTCTGCTACATTCTTTTGGAATAAATTTGTCATGTAATAACTATTATAATGAAAATTAGATTCGTGTTATTATTTAACGTTTGTGCTATTGCATATATGTTATACAAACTATCTTAGGATTTAGAATGTCTCTCTTTGTTTTTGATAATGTAAAAAATTTTACTCTTGTTACGAATAAAGTTGTTGGGGATATTATTCTTTATAACTATGAAACAAGCGTTTAATCACACCTTTCCTCACTTCGGATTTATAATTTTGTTCTTTACGATCGCTTATGAAACGTTTGTGATAATATTCATTATTCTCGAATCCAATATTTGAAAAATAAGAAATATCTTTATAGATATACTTAACTTATCTCGAACATTTATCCAAATTGATAAAAAAAATAAAAATAGAATTGAGTAAATGAACGATACTTTTTTTTCTTTTATAGCGAAGATTGTATATATTTGTATATTTATATAATATGGCTGCATTTAAAACATGTAAAAACTTTATGGTAAATATTAGTCGTACAGAAAAGACACAAAAGATTTTTATAAGAATATGATAAAATAGCAATATTTCATATCGATTCGTTCATAATGTAAATATCTATGCAAAGCTTCCGGCACGGTGCGATTTAACAAATGTCTATAACATCGGAGATTATTTCCAATTCTTCATTTTCACGTCGTCCTGTTCATCTTCAATATCGAGTTTTCTACTGCGGTGCAAAATTGTAGACTGGATATCTTGGTGAAAATTGACTCCTAGCTCCAAGTACATGTTCAGATTCCCCACGCTCCCGAATATTACGAGCACCGTATGTCGACTCTGCATACGACGGCGGGGCTGTTTTGAAAATCAATAAATACGTAATGAAAAATTGGATAAAACAGCTTCTTAAATTAATTCGGGAGATCCACCAATCGAAAATTTCATCTACACAAGATTTCAAATGATTTTCCAGGATTTGAAAAAATTCCAAAAGAGTTCCGAGGATATCTTATATATATGATTTTATCAGAATGTTCAGTCATCACAGGAATTCCGGGGTCACAGAATTCTCATGGAATTTGATACCCTCCGAAAAAAAAACCCGGAAATCTCAGGAAATTTCATGATGTAGGAATTTTCCTATATGGAATTTTCTCGAACTTGACCCTAAATTTTTAAAAATTCAGTGGGATTTCCAAATTTGTCTGCACAAGCGAATGCCACCGAGTTCTGGCTTTGGGAGACTAATTTTTTTTTGCAATTTTTTGATCCATTAACGACCAATTTTTTGGTCAACTTACTGGAAAGATGTCTGCGTAGAATTTTTCCTAGATTCAAAGAGTGGGTTCTTCAAACTCTACCATAAATTAAAAAGAAAAAAATATTCAAATTTACTCACGAAGATTCGGGTACAAATCCATCGTCGGTGGTAACGGTGGAGGTGCGACTGGACTCGGACGCGCTGGATAATTAGCTGGATTATTAATCACAGGTGCAGTTGGTGGAAGTCCCTCTGGGTAACCAGAATCAGGATCAAAGGCAGGATATCCGCTAGGATATCCACCGTACGTCGGGTCAGCTGGCTTTGATGGATACTCGTCCGGTTTGAGCCCAGCTCCAGGCGGTGGAGCGATTGGAGGCTGATAAGTTGTGAGAGGAATTGTTCCTACGTAAACTGGGATATTCCTTTTCAAATTGCGATGGTACCTTTGAAAATAAAAAATGAAAACAGGCGATCAATTAATATAATTGATTCGTTATTATTTTGAATCGAAATAGGTATAGAGAATTAGAGATTTACAATAAATAATCCGGGTAATTATAACTCACCATCCAGAAACGCAAGCTTCGACCTTTAAGCTATACTCAAGTTTTATGATCCCACAGTTCGCGAGGTTTGAAGGCGGAAGTGGAGGAACTTGGAGTCTTTCTTCCCAACCTACAGTTGCGCCTCCTTCGACAGGTCCTTTCCCAATTTCCGAGACAACGATTTTCGTTTTTTTAGTCGCCAGTCTTGGTGAATTAGCAGTGAAAGTAACTATCTGAAATAATGAAACGGTTTCGTATTTTTATTCGGAACTTCAATCGGATTTTTCAATCGTGTAGATCTAGAAATTTTCACCCTACTTTTCGGAGTAAGAATTTCACCGTATCAACGCGAACATTGCTCAGATTTTCAACGTTCACTCTTATCGGTATTACTTGGCCAGGCACGTATCCTCGCACAGGTAGTGATACCGTTACATTAAGAGGAGACGACCCGCAGCACAGGCAGCAAAAAGTTTTCGTCAATTCATCGTGCACGGGTTCCTGAAGTGGGAAAGTATCGAGTTTAGAATTTCCCAGATCATTTTTGTCTATAATAAATAAAAACGAGGTACAAACCGCGGCTCCCCGTTCCCTGTTTAGGTCAAGTGGCGAAACTACCGTGAATGCTGTCTTGACTTCTTGATCAAATTTCCAGGGCCGATCTAAGGTGGCTTTTACCGTATATCGCACGTGACCGATGTCAGATTCAAAACTACTAGGTAGATTAGGCGGAAGGACGCAGCTAAAGGGATAGGCATGTTCGCCAGGAGGTAGCTGGATCTCAGAACCTATTTATATACATTTATTTACACATTTTTCTCCACACATACATAACAGGAAAACGTGACATTCTTGGCGCTCGTAAACGCGCAAGTGATCACCAAATTACGTCATCGACTAATGACTGCGAATCATCATAACTATGTACTTAGAACACACGAAGTCTCTGCGTCCTTCAAAGATACATATCGCGTTGATTGTCATCCTAGCATTTATACTTCAATTTGAATAAATAAATATTCTTCACAACAATATTTACACTGCAATTGTACAATCACTTGAGGATGGATCAAAGAATTTTTAAGCCGTTAATGCGGACGCGTTAAATTAAGTACTACTTCGCGTGGACACGATATACTAATCCTAAGATTAGCCTAACATACTATGCAGATATTTGGAAGATTTATTATCAAATGTTACTCAACTGTCATATAGCATCAGCTAAAAGCGCGCGGAATGTGTCATCGGTGATAATAGATTTATATCTATAGTACGTAATAGTAAATCTAATTTGCAGTCGATTAATCTCCAAGACGTAATTCTATTATTACATGTTAAAAATTGAACAGGGATTTGAATGACGTTAATTTTACCTGAAGCACCGCCTAGTAGGTAGTATTGTATATTGAAATATTCTTCGTGGCCGCTGAGCACTTGATTTTCGTCATTGTATCTCCCGTCGTTGTTTAGCTCGGACTTACTCTCAGACCAAACAGTATTTGCTTCTCCTTTAATCCTTATATTTACCCCTGTCAATGATATAGTATATATGGACAAAAATATAAGCTGAGATTAAGTAAATTATTATTTCATAAGCCTAATCCCGAAATAGATATGATTTGACAGCTATGATATTATGCCAGGTCCGCGCTGCTCGTTTCTATAATCTGAAGGATATACATGTAATAACACAAGAGCCGTTTCGTTAGGCTTATGATTCTACGGCGGATTCCCTCGTAGCTTGGTATTTTTGACATCGGTTCTACTTTTCACGCTATAATTATACACTCACGAAAAGCTGGACAATAGCTCCTCGAACGCCCACCAATAACTGCCGGTTCGAACAATATCTTTTCGTATTCGTATAATCTTAGTTAATTATATTATATGTTCGAACAATTCCCACGAACGCTTGGCTCTCAATCATTTCTCGTATACTGGTTTCTATTTTTGTATATTACTCCAAAGCGCATATATTAGACCTTAATTCCCAGGCTCAAACCATAATCAATGACGCCTAATGCATTTCTAGCACGTATACACTCGTGATATTAGAAGAATGAAAGAAATTTGTGTAAAGATTAATTCAGATGAAAAAAGCGGGCTAGTTTTTTTTTCGTTTTTTTTTTTCTTTGAGATACAAAATGCGAGAAGAACGTCGGTATTTTGTTATTGATAAAGGTGCGGTCAGCGAATGGTAATTCCGGGGTATCGTCCCATTATAGATTTTTGAAAGGGTGTAAAACTTGAAGCAGTCGCGACGATCTTACCGCGGATCTTCTTCGTTGAGTCTATGACGACAATAACCCGCCCGGTTACCGTCTGGCCCCCGTAGAACGTGCTCCACGGATTGTCAAACAGTATCTGAAAGTCCCTGAGTACCATTTCAACTTGTCTAAATAGTTCGCGAGCTTGGAGCTCCGCTTCACTTCAATGTTAATCTATCACTGTTCAGTATGGGCTCTCCTGGCCAACGCTAATTTCAGCTATTCTATACGATTCGTAAATCGTATTGGACTAATACCGACCTCGAAAAGTCTCTCTTTGACGCTCTGCGACTACACGCGAGAGCACACTGCCTTGCCTCGCGGGATCATCGCCGTTTATTTTATCTTACCTATACGAAAGAGAACCGCGTGCTATATCGAGCTCGCGAAGGCTACAGCGCGGTGGCCCGTCGCGCCGACTCTGACGTCATGGTAATCTTTATATCTGCGACGTCACTCAGGGCGGAATATTCTGAAACATCACAATTTCACATTACAAGTGTAACATGTACGTAATTTATGGAAAGTGTAATTATTTAGCTTTTCCGTCATACCTGCACTGCCCTATTTCAATTAATCACGGATATTAAGTATCTGAATTGGTATAGTTATTCCAAAGATTCTCGAATTCCAAAAATGAACAACAGGATAATAGACTTGATACATTTTTATATGATAATCCAAACAGTCATAAATAACATTTCAGGGTTCTTTTTCAAGCAGAACCGATTCCCCGTGGTACAAGAATTAACTTTTTTCATCTTTACTGCTACCGGTTTTTCATTCTTTCCGAAATATATCCAATATAGGATTGTTAAGTCTGTAAAAGATTGCTTTACGCTGTTAGGACCAGTCTGGTAATACATTTCGCAGCAGCAAGTAACAAGTCAATGATACATAGGATTCAAACTGATTATTGCAGCCCGCCAATTGCGGCAAAATTAGTTCCAATAGAGAGTGGGATAGCGCTGCAGCTCGGATTCAATTGTGGCGCCATATTACGCTCCATTTGAAAAAAAATGTTCGATTAGATACTTGGCTACTGCGTATACCGAGGCAGAGATTTCCACTCGAAAATGCAAGACATTCTTTGACTTTCGATTGCTCGTATATTTTTTTAAATAAAAAGATTAACTGGAATGGAGCAGGGTTCTAGGATCTATTGCAACATAGTTTTACGCAAATTCTCGACTTTTAGGAAAACGAATAGCGATTGCATGGGCCTTATTTCTCCGGCATTTTATGCATATTTACCCCTCTAATCGAGGTCTGCAAAAACTGCGTAAACAACAGTCCAGCTGATTTCAAGCTTTAAATTGTAAAAAAAAATCATTCAAAAATTGCAAGTTATAATTTCGAGGCCCGATGGAGATCAATGGGAATCATGAAGAGGGTTTTTATGATGTCTGCGAGAATATAGCCCCTTCGGGAGTAGAATTATTTCTTATACGTGGAAATCAGTTTTAGAACAAGGCAGGAATGTAGGGTAAATCTTTATCGCGATATCGGTGTTCGATTTCTTGAACGAAATTATGTAGCAAATGCTGGGCCAATGTTCGATTACAGGTCTCGATCCTGGAGTTATGCATACTAATTAAAAAGGCTGATACGTAAATTGTCATGAAATGCAACCGCATGTTGCGCATCATAAATTGCGGTTTAGTTTTATTAAAGCTATCATACAACCTCAAGCTCCTTTTTTTTCTTTGCATCGAAGAACGATCGATGAAGACTAACAGGGCAATCAGCGATAAGATGAAACAAGATCAGCTGCAGCTGCGTCCTGAGTCGAACCGACTCCCCCTGGAGATGGTTTGCTTCGGGTTCCTTTCGGGTCATTCTCGGGTCGAGTTATAAATCGTCCTCGCGCACGCCCAGGTCTATTGATCGAGGCACGATCGTGCCAGTCACAGAGTCAGGACACCGCGACGTGGAAAATACCAAGTGCACTGAGCATCAAAACGGGTTTTTGGATAAGCGTTCTTCTCCTGAAAAACGGCCAACATGGTCGGAGGAGTGTTGGAGGATGGCCCGCTGATAAGGCCGGTAGATTCTGGTGAGTCCCCCGAAATAGGGGAGCCTTAAAATCATGAAACTTGTCTCGCTCTGAGTCCTATTCGAAATTGGGAGGTGACCATAAATGCGTTGTACGTATATATGGTACGCGACCTCAACTATGGCATCGATCGTCTCAAATCAAGGGTTTCCATCAAACTATTCGTGTAACAATAATTGATGAGAGTTATGAAACGTCGTTGAAAATGTCATGTTAAAACGTTATTGCCCCGTCATCGTGTCGGCCGATATTAGTCACCGTCTGTATTCGTCATCTGTCAAATTGCCGACAACAATATGGTATCTATCCTGCAATTTGTAGGTCGAATCTTCTCACTTCGGGATCGAATAACGTAAAGCAGAAAAATCCTAATTCTCTGAATCAGCAGGAATTCCTAAAGACATACCTTTCAGATTAGAGTATGATGAACCCGAAACTATTTCTCGGGCTTTTACTGATCCCCGTACGATTTTTACCACGGTTTGACGGAAGACCCTGGTTGACTAGCTAATTTATCAACTGACTTTCAAACAATGAAAAATGACTAGATAATATTAAAATGGAATTAGACGTGTAGTTTGAGGTATAATCTTCCAAAGAGCCCAAATAGAATCCTATTTCTTTGTACTCGTCGAGATACGCAGCAGTGTTCTTTTGCTCATACCGTTGATAAAACAAATGATTATAAATTGATACATGGTTCAGAATAATTATACTGATATAAGTTACCATTCGGTATGTTGAATTATTGGATAAACGGAACGACTCAAAATATGAAATGTATTTTATGGTATTTTTTGTCAGGGTGAGGTCCTCGATTTCTTGGGAGGGTCTTCCAAAAATATCGATATATGAATAAATAAAAATAGATCGGTGAATCCCATTTTGAAAGATTCCCGAATGAAAAACAGAAAAATAATTAGAATCGACGTCACCCGGAATCTTCAGGAATGGCTTCGCCAATCTATTTTTGTATACCTATACCGTGCTGCCAGAGGTTCCGGGGTTCGCGAATAAACGCTTGTAATGAAGCATAAAAATTCGTACCCAGCTTTTATTCCCTTGCCTTTCAGTCTCCACCGCCACTCTCGTCGCACTATGCATCGGTGCAGTCCTCATAGTCTGTGTTGCCGTAACGACATGGTGGCTGTGTCGTCGACGCAGAGGTCACACCAAGCTGGGGCCAGACAAATCTTTAGCATTTCGTCCTCCCCACCGAAAGCCCACGGCTGTAAAAAGTCCCGGGAGCACAAGCCATTATCTTAAAAAAAGCCCGAGTCCAACAGGACCGGCGAAGAGTCCCCCTGGCTCAGGAGGTCATACGCCAAGTCCTACCGGGTCGCAGCCTTCGCAACAGACCAACAATCAATCTTCTCAGCCTCGTTCTCCCCAGGGTGCTGGTACCCCCGTGCAAACACCACCTGGGGAAATAACCCTGACCATTGAAAATGAGCGGGACAAAGCCGAGCTTGAAAACAACGAGAAAACGGATAATGGAACCGCGAATCGAGACAGCAACAAGGATGGCTTGGGCCAGTTGGAGTTCAGATTAAGATATCGCAGCGAGCAGAATGCCCTTGCTGTAACCGTAGTCAAATGCAAGGACCTTCCGGCTCGAGGGACCAATGCTACCAGTGATCCTTATGTCAAACTTCAACTTCTACCGGATAAACAACACCGAGTTAAGACCAGGGTTTTAAGAAACACCAAGGACCCTGTCTACGATGAAGACTTTACTTTTTACGGTATTTCGCAGAGTCAACTTCAGGTACGTTGCAGTGAAAGAAAACTAACATTATTCTAGTGCTCCTAAGAAAGTGGGACACTCGTAAATTCTTCACGGTATCGGTTTTTCTACGCGATGGATAACATCCGAACGGGTTGACTGATTTTAGCAAAATCTGGCGAAGACGTAATAATATTCAACAATAATTTGTACGAGTTTTTGCCATACCATTTTCTTGAGACCCACCTTTCTCAACTTTTGGTTTCACCACGTAATTGACCGTGAATTTTCTATCCTCATAGAAAATGACGCTCCACTTCGTGGTGCTGAGTTTCGACAGGTACTCCCGCGATGATATGATCGGTGAAGTGGTCTGTGCCCTCTCTTCGGTTCCAGGATTGGAGCAGGTCGACAATCGGCAGTTGGTTTTATGTCGTGAGATATGTCCTCGGAGCTTGAAGGTATTGGCGGATCATTATTCCCCGCAAATTCGAATCACGAATATTTCGCTCTGCTCTTCACGTGTCGGAATAAATTCGTTTCCAGATCCAATCCCAGGGCAGAGGTGAACTTCTAGTATCACTCTGCTGGCAGCCAGGTGCAAGTCGTTTAACCGTCGTCGTTCTCAAGGCTCGAAACCTTCCGAAAATGGATGTTACAGGGCTGGCTGATCCTTACGTTAAAATGTATCTGCTGTACAACTCCCAACGCATTGCCAAAAAGAAGACACACGTGAAGAAACGCACCCTTAGCCCGGTGTTCAACGAGTCCTTCGTCTTCGACATTCCCAGTGGTGGAGACGGGTTGGGTAGCGTCAGTTTGGAATTCTTGCTATTGGATTGGGATCGTGTGACCAAGAACGAGGTAATTAGATAATTTTCTTCGATCATAGCTGTACCCGAGAATTATTTACAGCTTGAATGAAATTTTCATTCATGGTATTTGGTTGATATCCGTCTCCTTCCATCTCTGAGAATAAGTGGAATTACGTTTCAGGTGATCGGGCGACTCGAGTTGGGAAGCGCGAAGAGCCAAGGTTCGGCGTTAAACCATTGGAACGAAGTCCGCAGTTCTCCGCGACGGCAAATTGCTGATTGGCACAAATTGAGGGAGTAGCCCGTCCTCGATACCCCGATTCCAATTTCTTAATTTCCAATTTTACGTTTTTTCAACCCCTTTTCGCCCCCTCCTTACTCCGTGAATTTGCGTAAGATGTCCGTTTTTTAAATACCACAATTCAGTGTAATTAATTAGGGCTTAAAGCGAGTGTTTTAAGAAAGAGCAGTCATCGGTGGTTATATTTGAGAATCATTGTCGATTACGCGGAGGCCAATTATAGGTGAGAAGAAAAAAAAAAGATAATGAAATATTGTATGAAATACTCAAGAAGCAATGGCACGCAGCAATCTTATAAAATAAATATCTAGGATCTCAAATTTTGTGCAAACTGTGTTTTAACGCTCGAGGACATGGGGGAAAAAGAGTAAAGCTCTTTCGAAAACATTGTTTGATATTTGTTATCAATGCGAGATATTCGAATCAATCTATGAATCCCCTAAACATTTTTTATTTTTTTTTAAGACGATAAATAAATGGCATTAAAATTCGTTTGAGGCAATTGCTTTTGCACGGATTATTGCAGGCCTCCTTTACCCTTCTAAGACCCAATAAGAACATTTTTTAACTTAGAATACGAGAATTTTACTTTATACTTAATCGGTCCCCGCATATGAACACGTATTCTGTAGGCTATTTAAACGTGTTAAAAACCGATGCCCAGGTCTTTAATAATTCTAGAGATAATTAAGAACGAAGGCGACTATCTCTGTGAATGCTTACAGCGTAGCAGATCTGGACTCTCGGCATCGATCAAGTTTAAATAATTCGTCAATTCTGTACCCACGCATGATTCGTTGTTAACTTAAAAGCGCATCTTCGCTTATATTCCGAGCTCTGCTAATAAGCAATAATATATCTCGCCGCATGTCATTAAAATTGTGGCAATTAATTATTAATGGAGATTTAAGAATCGGAAACGTCACGATAACATTGGAAAGAATTCAATCACATCGTGTAAGAATTACGGACTGTGAAGTAGGTACAGAATTCTACGATAATATGAATTCTGTTGATGTTAGTTATAACTTATTGTGACCAAGAAAAATGAATGTACCGAAATTAAAATACTATGCATATTTAATAAATAAGAAGTCAGCCAGCAGTGATTTGTTAAATGCTCGTAAAATTTGGTAAAAGTGAAAGAAAGAAAAAAAAAAGGTAAAATTAAAATACGAAAAATTTATGGAACCAGAGTCACCGCATATTATCGAGGACTTGGTAGCACGTATTGCGATTGGAATAATTTAAAAGAAAAAGCTCAAGCAATTCTATAATACTTGGCTATAGAATATTCCGTAAAGCCTAGATGAGACGATTGACGTGCGATTCGTCTATGATATTTTAGCTAGAAGCTTTTCATTTTATTAATCTATGATTGTATATATATATATTTAGTATATAAAAATATAGTAACAGTTTTGCTGAATTCACCATTCCTTATTTCAAAATTGGAAATAATGTAATTAATTTAACGATAAGTTAATGACAATTTTTTGTTTTTTATATATATATATATATGAATCACAAGGCACTGTTTCCGGTCCCGAAACCGCGTGATATTCTGCTTTTCGATATGAATTACATGCTCAATCGCTTGCAAACATGTTTTTAAGTTAATAAATTATCCAAAAGAAAGATACGAAAGAGATTCTCTTTCTTGAAATTAAAATCGTATGTATCAACAAATGTTATTACACTTAATTTCATTATATATATATATATATATATATATAGATTTTAAAATACATTAACGATAAAAGATAATTAATGATAATTGTAATCTTTGAGAAGAAAGAAAAAAAAAAAAACAAACAAAACAAAACAATGTGTAGAGATTATCAAGAGAAATAATAAATTAATCTTTGAAGAATTGCATAAAGATTCGAAATAATAGGGCGAAAGATTGATTGCATTATTTATAGTCACACAACTCAACAATATTGACTTTTAATCAATAAGAGTCGAAATATTTCTCTAACTGATATAATGGCGAAATAATGATAACTGCTATAATTAGATCTAGTAAGAATGCTCTTGGTTTTGTTTTTACGAAATTTGGCATTGGCTTTCGATTTGATATGAAATTGATGAAAAAAAAAGCACGTCGTTCACTCTGTGAGTGGAATACTTCAATATTCCGAAGTATCAAGTCTGGTGAAGACAAAACAAACTTGCTGCAATATAATCGCCATGGTCTAGTGCTGAGATTTCACTCGGAGAATCTTTTCATATCAATGAAATTGAAAAATTGAATTCAATGCTTGGGATACTTTTGGTCAATCTCAACACTAATCCACAGCATTTACTACAAAGAGGAATGTCAAGCGACGTACTGTGTGGGCAGATTTTAAGGCTGTGCCGTCAATAAATCATTTAAACACTCATTGAAATATTGTATTACGATAATCCCTTCCAGAATAATAGATCAGATTCAAAATACCCAGGACTTTATCCAGCTATAGATGGAGTTAGGATTTTAAAGCTTTGTAAACCTCGATTTGATCATCATTTTTGAACTTTGAATACATAAATTAGCAGATTAAAGGCTTAGCGATAAAATTAATATCAAAAGTATGACAAATGTTGAAAAGATTATGGAAATCCTTTAGATAATATCGAATTTCATATCTAGATTTATCATTTGAATATGGAATGTTTTTTGATTGATAAATTCCGAAGCGAGGATATATAGCTCAGATTTTTGGATCCAGTTGAGATGAAAAATGTTTGTATGGTATAGCGTATAAAAATATTTTATTAAACTGCTTATTAAATCTGTGTAACCCATTGGAAAACGGTATAATCAAGTTATTGAAAAAGAAAAGCGTAACTAGAATTATTATGGAAATGCAAACGTATCTGAAAAATATAAGATATATTCAGCCTGATACCTTGACTTAATAAACGCGACGTTCGTTATAATATGGTTATAGTTAATAATATGAAAACTCGCAACAGTGATAAAACCAAACGTAACAACACTTAGAACACTATTACATCTGTAATATACAATCTAGACTACAATTCATTGTCGATCCTAAACTACGTAATTTCTTGTCCATGAACAAATATTATATTACTTCATAAGTCATTTATTATAGTACTATGAAAGCTATGAATTAATTGGAATTATCCACATCGGGCATGAACATCATGATAAAAAAATTAATCCTAACTTTGTGCGATCTCGTTATAATTCATTCGACAAATCTGAATTCAATGTTAGATCAATCACTCTTTTTTTCGTTCACTTACTTCTCTTTTCATCTGCATCTTTAACAAACCACGAAAATATTCAGTGTGCAAAAAGCTCGTAGACGTTGTATAAAAAGTTGTACATTCTGTTATTTATAAAAGTCAAGCTTATTCCGCAGCTATTTTTCTCAAATTAATTACCGTATTGTTCCCAATATAAGTCGAGGTTTTTTGTCATTTAAAGAAAAAATATACCTCGAACGATACTGTTAGGTATCTACACTTTTCAATTTACCTAAGTCTCATTAATATATATATTGAAAAAAAAAATTAAATAGGTACCTATTATGAATTTCTATGCAAAATATTTCAATCCAAGTCTAATTACCTAAATATAAATTTAGCGGAAAACTGGAATTTATAAACTTTCAAATGAATATATTGTTGTGATATGAATCTTGACATGCATGTTGACTTGTATTCGGTTTTTAGAAAAAAAGGACCTGAAATATAGTCTGGAAACTAGGAGCAGACTTATATTCGGAATAATACAGTATCTTTCTTTCGATCATCTCTACCTCGAGAATCAGCATTCAAATTTACCATCTTAAGCAACAAGCGCGAGATACATCAGAATTGGTAATACTAAATTATCCACTTGATCTGTCCATGCTTCAACAAACGAAACTCCAATCACAGCAAATGTGGCCCGTAATACCAGCCAAAAATCACCGATATACCCTGAAACGCAAATCAGAATGGAACCATAAGTTATTTGGCAATGGAAGAATAAAGATAAAACACACAGATTCAAAAAACAGGAATAAATTGAAAAGCCGCAACGTATTCTAATAATTGGAATAGCTTACCAAAAGATGCCAGGGCATATATGACAAATAGTTGACTGCAGATGCAAGCGACTGTTCCTTCCACAGATTTCAGTGAGCCTGACCATTTATGCTTGCCATATTTGCTGCCAATGAGGCTAGCGGCTGTATCACCAACTCCAATCGTCAGGACTCCACTTAATAGAGTTAAGAGCGTGAGATTATTGGCTGGCATCCATAAAGGAAACGATATGCCAGCTAAGAGATATAACGGAGTCAGAGAAAGGAATAAATCTTTTTCATCGCCAAAGACGGAGAAGGCCTGCTGTAGAATCTGACCGAGTGGCGGCAGATCCAAGACCCTCATTAGCTGAAATTTAAGGAAAAGAAATGAGGAAGCTGTTTATTAGTGGTATTCAAGCAGTTTCTTAATTACATACCTCCAGCATCAAAAATAGACACATAATCAATCCACTAGCCAAATAGAGTAGCGTTGGTTCACTGGTCAGACCGGGAATGTATACCATCACAGCCAAAAGATGAAATGGTTTTCTGGCTAAGGTTGAGGCTTTTTTGTTGATCAGAATTTGATAAGATATCATACCCATGCCCAACATTAAGCATAGTGCCCAATATATCACCATAAATACCTGGAAAAAAAGATAGATAAATATTGCCCCACAGTTTCCTGGTCCGAGGGAGTGTAATTAGATCATTTTCAGTAGACGATATGATTTACAGCAATTTCTTATTACCCTGTCAATTTTATCGAAGATAAAACCCAGCACGAATAAAAGTGGACTGCGATCTAGTAATATATGCAAAAGTGGAACGGCGCCTAGCAGCAGAATGCCAAAACTTGTTAAATAAAATCTTCCTGGCGTTCGCAGTGTCGGGAATGCAGCACAAAGTATGGAGACTGTTGCCACGAACAGGATTCCCACCTGTAATACAAAAAACAATTAATCCTACACTGCGGAATATGATGCAGTTTGATTAACATACTTGCAGTATAACAGTGGCGATATGATCGTCATGAAGAGGAGGCAGGTGATATCTTAGAGAAAGATTTGCAGCAGCGGAGATCAGAAAGATTACGGCTGATTGGGTGACTGCTGATGCCTCGCCGATCGTAAAGCAGCCAGGGAAGTATGACATGGTTTGTAAAACACCCCAGGTTCCTAATGTGCCAACGACTAGGCCCCATGTCACACTCGGTAGTAATCCTGCTCTTAATTAACAAGAATAACTCATTTTAATAATAAAACATTAGCTGAATATGGATAAAAGAATTTATCCCTTGCTCGTAAAAGACAGGCAATATTAGTGGCAATAAAGGTAATGCTTGCCATACCGAGTATGAGGATGATATTAAGCCATTTTTGAAATCTTGAGTATAGATTTAAAAATTTTTTCCTTACAATGAGTAGTAAATATTATTTCATTTGCCAAATAAATTCGTATATTGCAAAAGCACAGGGTCATTATACAGATTGAAATTTGTTTTGTTAATTTCGAAGAAAGATAGCTGCTCGTTGAAGTTAGTTTGACTTTCTGAATATCAAAGAATGATAAAATAAAAACGACGACTAATATAATCATAAGATAATTCATGCTGCATATACCTTTGTCTCCGAAAAGTAAGAAGAGTACAGAGGTCATCATTGCTGGTAGAAAGTACAAGACTTGAAAGTCTTTGATGGCTGTTATTTCTGTAGATAGTCGAATGAAAAGGCAAAGGCAACTCATTAAAAGGCCAATTCCAGTTATTCCTGTGAGCAAACAGATCTCCGAATAACTGCTATCTTCTCTCAGAATCGTAATTGCTGCGCTTAGACCCACCAATGGTACCAGCCATAATCCAAGCCCAGCATTCTTTCTGTGAAATAATGCGGAGTTATTCTTTAGGCCTAAACCTAAACAATCGAATTTTTAGCCAAAAGTTTTGATGGTAGTATATAAATGAGGTCAATCATTTTCTTTGAATATGTTATTCCGATTTCTAGAATTCTAATACTATGTCAAATGTCTGGATTAATAAGACTCAGCTGAAAAATATTTGACACCAGTAATAATGACGAGGTGTGTATAATTAATATGTTATTGTCATTATAATAACATTACGATATTTCTGATTCGTCAATTAAGGTCATCAAACGGCATTGGAAATTATTTTCGACGTACAATTGTCCCGTTAAATAAACTATATGAATTCTGTTCAAATACAAGTTTGTATTTGTGAAATGTTTCCTTGATAATTGTGTTGTTATAATTATTGCTAAAATGACGTTTCTACCCTGTTCTAACTTGAGAAAAGAACAAAGAAAACTTTTGTTTCATATATTCATTAATTTCATACGAAATTAATCATATCAATTATTATACATCTTGTCACTTATTCTGTGAAAATTTATTTCATTGGACATATGTGATAGAATTTCGATGAAAATTTTGTTTATCAAAACAAGTCATCAATGTAAACGTATAAGTGAGGTTAGATTAGTTTAGAGGTTAGGTTAGCCGAAGGTAAGGTTAGATTATGTTATTGTTCAGTTAGACTAAAAAATATAGTGTAGTAAAAGTACCTGTGTTGTATATTGTTGTTGGTTAAACTTCGGAAGATTTTATCTTCGAAAGTTTTATAACTTTGAATTAAAGCTTCCATTTTATGATGTGGAAGAATGAGAGGAAAATACGAGGTTCAGACGCACGTCACACCACTCCTCATGACTAATAGATAACGACTAGCATGTTAATATCAGGTTTTAAAATATACGATATTACGATGTCTCCCACTCTACTCGAAGCTAGCGTTGTTGACGATGATGCTGCAAACATGTAACTCACATCGACTTGCTGGAGATGTTATTTTCAGATGAAAAATTAAGCAGAATAAATATAACATGAGCACGATTATTGAACATCTGTTTAATTTATTATGGCCATAATAAAGTTATTGACCACTATTTGTAAATGGATAATGCTTTATTTACGTTCTTTAATACAACGATAAAATAGACTCAATCGTATTGAGTTTAAACGGGCGCGGATAGGCACATCCATAATTATCCCGGGGCAGTTTGTCTATTCGGTTTACGCGCTGTCATCGAATTGCAAATATTAATTCCGAACTCGAGTCATTGGTCTGTTTAAAAGACGACTAAATATCGTCAATGTCGAAACAGGTCGGATTCGAAATGATAGTTTTTTAACGCGTTTTGACCTCGTTAAGTTGATTCAACTTTCGCCGGCCGCCTAAACTGAATAGAGCAGCTGTACTAATTGTATCCACAGGGCTTACTACCGGACACCTTTGTGCCCAAGTCGACCGGTACGACTCGTTTGGAAATACAGATGAATCTGTTTATGATAATATTTTTCAGCTAGAGAACTCTGTCATGGCTCTTGCATATTTACATGTATTGATAAGCACAAGAATACCTTTACTTCATTTGCACCCACTTCCGTCAGTCGAGGAATAAATTTGCAGCTCGCTATATCGATGGATAAAATATATAAGAAAGAATTCAATACTGAAAAGACAGACTGATTGTTCTCTGGTTTATCACGCTTCTTAATGACTTTTTGAAAAATCTAAAATAAAATATGAAAAATGATAATATTTTTAAAATTATTTCCTCTTTTCTTTATTACACTTTTATTGTTTACTCTTATATAATATTTGATCATTTTTAATATTTCACTGTCGATGATTGTAATACATACAATGTATACTGAATTGTGTACAAAAGTCCTAATAGGTTCATCAATAATTAGGAACAACAGAGTAACTAAATCTAAAAAAACCTCTATGTTTAACACGTTTGAGAAGACTATGTAACATAGCATATCCACACAGAGAATTATGAGCAGATTCAACAAATAATAAAAATTAAAAATTAAAATAACAGAAATACCATTTACTGTATGGAGAACAAAAGGAGAGAAACTAAAAAATTAAAATAAAACTTTGGCCTTGAGAGAAGATAAGCTGATTTAAATAGCAATACGGATAACGCAATAGCACCGTGTTAAACCATTTCATAATTCTTATACGTATTATCGTATTATCATTGAATAAATTTAATCAAACGTAAAAATAACACTGCCACGGTAAAATTTTTCTACAGATTTTCCCTTCACGTAATATATATTACCAGTCACAGCCGATTGGTTTTCTTTACTAATTAATTAGCCCAGTTATAAGCCTAATAAATAAGAGATTTGTTGTATCTTTAGATAATGTATTTCATGTAGAGGTACACTGTCAGTTGTAAAATGTATACCATTTAATAGCTATGACTTAGTGATTAATTTCGGACAATGGAGAAATAAAGTAGGTATTCATGGACACGGCCTGAAATATTTTCGTATATTGTATAGTATTTCTCAATAACTGCCGATCTTCATGAAAATACAATATATATATGTTTTCTTTTCTTCTAATTTTTATCAATTTAAAAACTCGATTTAAATTGGTATATTTTACCTTTTCTTTTTAGTCATTAAATCGATCTATCAGTACGTATAAACTAATAACTACTTATATTACTTATTTAATATTCATGAATACTTCCCGAGCTGTTCTTACTTCGATCGACTTTTGTTTTTTTAAATTATGTCTATCCGATACATAGCTGTAGATATTATATAAATACACATATATATAGCATACATATTGCGCGTGTATGTAAAAATTATTATCTCCTTTTGTAAAAATTTTGCCTGTTCGTTTTTTTTCTCTTTTTATTCATTTTTTTCTTCATAAACTTGATTTCCGTCTTGTTACGGTTGTTAATAGTAGTTATTTGTTTTTCATTTTATCTTATTAAAATGTTTTTATTTAATGTAAAATACAATTTTGTAAGACGTTTATACATATATATATATATATGTATGTTATCTGTTGACATATATTTTCTTTGAACTTATGCTACATGTGGTCGTTTCAAATAGGTATTTCGCAATTACATGAAGTTGAATTTCAGACTTAATTAGAAAATAAATAAGCCAAATGTTAATTAAAGTCACTTCAAAGATATGCTCGATGTCTTTGTGCCTAAAATATATCATACCATTCTTTGAGATTAGAAATTAAAAGTAAACAATTTTTCAGAAAGTCAGTTGAAACTCATTACAATTATTGTGTATTTTGTAGGTAAAAAGCATAGAACAACATTGGACAATACTCAAGTTTTGTTCAAGATGAACATCTATGCAAAGGCAGACAATTTGTCCACTAACTAGAAATTGAATTATTTACTTAAACAAGTACAGACATATTGATTAATAAAAAATACACATTATCTTGTAGATCCTATAATAACACCAATGACATCGCTCTATGATAGAATAGTGAAAGTACAGAACATAATTAGCGCCGTTTTTAACAACAGAAATATCAACTGCCTTATACATTTGTTTTCCATTATTTATTTTCAAATGAAATTTTCATATAGGCAGTAGTAAACTAAAAAAAAAATGAAGAAATCTAGAGCTGAATAACATGTAAAGTATCGATTTATTGTTAAATATTGAACAACACTTAGTTGCAATAATCTGTTTTGAACTCTCACCAGTTCATCCTTATAATGTATATATCCTTAAAGATAAAAAATCCAACGAATAGTCCTCGTATGTAATGTGAAGCTACATTGATATATCTTGTTTTGCCATTTATTCATCGCACTGATGGTACGTTGCACTGTAAAGAAACGTACGTGAGTCTTAACCTATAGGTTGTTGACTAACAGACATGATTTATCAACCCTATGCAATAGTTTAATTTGCAAAATATAATGTTCCATTTTTAAATGCCCTAATTTTTGTTTTCTTATCCAAATTATGCGTAGCTTTCTTTTTACGCGAATACTGAGAAAAAATTTAAAAATGGCAGGTCTGGCGGGGGGAAATGGTAACAAAAGATATATTCTTCGGTAGTCAGGAGAATATAACCATGAAAGGAAGAAGGGGAAGAAGGCATGTTTTTATCTTAATTTTAATTGTATGTATCGCATAGGGTTGATAAGAAGGGTGTGCAGGTGAATGATGAATACCGGCAATTCCGAAAAATGGTATGAGGCCAAATTGCGATAAGATTTTGAAAGACTAGACGCGGTGAATTTTATTATAATTAACTGTTAATTTTTTTTTTCATATATTACTAGAGATACTATGAATGAATTCTTGTGTAACATATTTCTTAGGCAAACGTAAAATGTAAAAGAATGGCAAATAAAAAGTTACATAATATTGTTTTATCAAAGCGTTAACACATATACAGTAGTTAGCATAGTCTGGTGATACATATTTCACATACCTTCAAATGAAAGAATTAAAGTTTGAACGGTATTACCAGTAACTAACTAAACAAGAGGTAGGTATAAGTAATCGTATAAGTAATTATCAAACCAAAACTTCAATTTTTTTCATCTTATGTAAGTCAGAACATGCAAAGCAATGGTATCAAATCTGTATTCCACTCATTTCCTTGGTAATTTTATTTGACTGAATATAAAATAAACGAATTCAAGGTTTTACAAATTGACAAATATTTCTTACTGTCTTGTATTTTCTATTATCAAAATATAAGTTGTACAGTTTTCTCTGAATAGTATTTAATACGTGCAGTTTTATTGCACGATGAATGAATCTTAATTACTTAAAGCATCAAAGAGATGAGGGACATAGAAAAACCAGTGACAAAATTTTATTTGCTTAGAGATGTTAATAAATCATTTTAGTTAAGTTTAGGAATACTATTTCGAAATAATTAAAAGATAATATTGTCAAAATCACTTTTGATCCAAAATCCAAGGGACCCCTTTGTATTTTTTGTAACTATTTTTGTTTTACTTCATGTTATTACATTGTCAAATCTTGACGCTAATCACATCTAAATAATAATCCTGACGAAGAATGAATGATTTCTTATAATAGTTCACAAATAATCAATTAACAACATACGAGAATAATATCACTTGAGTGTTGACAGATAACAGAAATTTGTTTGATAGAATTTTCGCTCACTAAGTGACTTAAAGAGTACATAGAATTGTATTGTAATAAAATGATATCAAAAACAAGTTTTTATACAAAAATAACAAAGAATGGTTAATTAGATTAGAAAGCTTTGCCTCAAAAAAATTTTGAAACTAATATATCTGTTGAAAATTATAGTCAATGACTGGGAAAGAAAAAAAAACATTGCGAAATTATTCTGCCTGCTCCTAATGAAATCTCGACAAAAAAAAAACATGTGTCGCATCTAGTCTAAAGGCAGTGCTAAAATATTAATCATTATGCGATTCAAGACCGTTAACAGTTTCAAGGTACGAAAAGTTATTTCGATACCTTCAATGACACTTGAAATAATATAATATAACTCACCGTTGTTTGTTGATATTGCGCCGAGAGAGTCTTCGTCCCGATTCGGTCGACATAAGCGTATATCGTTTTGTGTGAGCCGGATTTGTCCGCAGCTCTCTTAGTTCAGTCTTTCTGGCGCCTTCGACCTTGTCCATAAACTTAGATATAAGTTCTGGACAGTTGAGATTCTCTTCTGGTTCCCATGTATCTTCAGCCGGGCTGAATCCTTTCCATCTTATCAAAAACTCGCGTTTGTTAGTTTTCTTCTGGAATTTCACCTCCAGTATGTTTTGAACTTCAAATTCTTTAGTCTCTTCAACATTTTCCGTTTCTCCCTCAGAGTTGTGCCCAGGTTCAGAGTTCCTAGCTTCCGGCTCTATAATCAAAGCTTTTCTTTAACTAATCATTGCTGTGACATGGTTTTGGTCACTGGCTCTCCAGCTATTCCTCTTTAATTTTAGAAATACAACTTGATAAAAAAGTCGAGTTATTGAACGATAAATAAATTTCTTATCTTACCAGCCGCAAGTCTTTTTTTTGTAGCCGATCTGGGCGTCTTTGCTTTCGCAACACTCTTGCGTTCTTTCGGTGTTTTAGGAGTTTTTGAAAGTTTCTCAGCGTTGCCGCTGTCTGCAAGTTCAGCTAAATATTCCTCGATCAACTGCGGACAGTTCAAATTCTTCTCCTGTTCCCACGTGTCCGAATCTTCGTCATAACCTTTCCAACGGACTAGGAATTGGCGGCGACCCTTGATCGTTCGCTGTCCGACTACTTTGAGGACCTGAATTTAAAACACAAAAAAAGAAACCCGCAAAAGTAGTAGGATTCTAAATATCCTCAATTTTTGATACCACGAATTCTGCTACGAGCCGGAATTTAAATCATAACTAAAAAAACCAAACAATTCTCGTATCTTTCGAAGTACTGTAATAGCTGCAAAGAAAAAAGAAAACCTAGATAGGAAAAGTTTCTTTCGAGTCTCTCTTATCTCTGCGAAAATTCGAGATAGAATTGAATGGAGAAAAAAAGAATTTAAACTACGTTAAACTTGAAAATAATGTGAAAATTGCGAGGCATAATATTGTTTTTTTTTTTTTTTTTCCTTTATTCTGTTATGTAGTACCTCGTATTCTTCGTCAGCCGGGTCCCCCGGTTTTTCGGATGTGGACGCCTTCTGTCCATCCTTTTTACGTTTTTTGCCTGGACTACCGTTTTCTTGTTCATTTGTCGTGTCCTCCGTAACATCGGATTGTTTGTTGAGTTCGACTTGGGACCTACGGCCCTTTTTGGTTTTCTTTTGTATCTTCGGGGAATCATGTTCAGAGGACGCGTCGTCGGGTAGAGGTTTGACGCCGACGCCATTTTCCTCGGAATCAACGTCGCTACTAGTCTCCGACTTTCCACGTTTACCCTTCATGCTCAATTTTCGCATAATACAACACTGGTTAGATATTACCTTGACGAATAATTTGACCACTTTTACTTTAGGTAATAACGATCGTGAAATATTTTATCAATTCGAACAACAACGCACGTAGATATTTTACGTCGAATCATAAACAACACGGAATGCGAAACTCCAAGTACCAACTCAAGTAACGATAACACGCTCAAACCATTTTCGTCGGTGTGACCAACGCTGCCTATCCGCCGTAAGAAGCGCGGGAGCGGCTGCGTTCAGGGACGAAACAAGATGATTTCGGGCCTCAGTAAATTTCGCGCCTTTTATTTATCACGAATTTTTAAAGAAACTATGAAATGTATACGCTAATTTACTGCCACACAATCTGTTTTATATTAATCAGCTCGAAAACTTCATCCATTTGTTTATTATTTTACCCAGCTTTACCGCGAATAAAACCCACCGAAAAAATATCTTTTTTTTTTAGAGAGAGAATGACTTTTCGTACACATACCGTATTTTTGATTTATTTTTTACCCTCTGACGTCACATTGTTTTAACGCGAATAAACAAATCTTGCACGAAAATATATGACAGAGAAATAGAATAATATATATTCCAAATTAAATGCATGTATTTGAATTTTGTTAAATATGCATGTTTGCTTCGTTATTATAATACATGTTTTTTCTATATTGATGAGAGTTATATCCGCCGCAAGGCGTAATAAGCTGGGTGTCCAATTAGAGAGCGAATTCATTAAATAAGTTCAAAACGTAGGCTTGCAATTGGTTGTGTTAGTCGAGGATTCATGGAGACTTACCATTTTTGAAACGTTCATTTTAAGCCAATGAAAAGCGCGTTTCACTTATACGCAGAATCAGTTTTGTCGAATCCGGAACGCAGCAGAGTGCATTGGAGCCCTTTTGATTTGTTAATACAAGTCTAAAGTCTCATTTGATTCGTCCGATCTATACTGCTACACGTATCCCGGATTTGATAAAATAGGACACAGCATTATGATTCATGAGAACGTGTGGCGCGTGGCTATAGCTATTCCGCGCTTGGGTGGCGCATGTCTTTTTGCTTCTGACTGTAGGGCAGTGTACTGACTGACGTTTCATTGCGGCGGTACTCGCATGGCCGATGTGGACTCATATTAATTTTAATGTGGCATCATCTGTTAAAGAATTTTCATCGTTAATCGTTTGAAGAGAATATAATATTCAAGTGAGTGCAGGATAAAAATTTGAATAAAAACTATCCGCGTCGGAGCTCAATGCCATTCACATTTCAGCCTCTAATAAACCGGTATAATCTGGATTTGGGTAGTTTCGTCGATAAACAGGCTGGCCATTTGTTTTATCCCGCAAGAAAATCCTTCGAAATACTTTTCACAATTTTCACGACCGACCAGTTTTATTCACGGTTCTTTAATTTCTTTACTCGTATCCTCGCAGACTATCTGGCATCAAATATCCACCCGACGATAGCTACAAGATTTTCTACAAGCTTTAAAGAACCCCAACCATGTCGAACGAGGAGACTTCGGCCGATCGCAATGTCGAGATATGGAAAATCAAGAAGCTCATCAAAAGCCTGGAAATGGCACGAGGGTAAGTTAAATCACGAACATTCTCATTATATATCTTTCCTTAGGTTTGAATCGAGCATTAATTCCCCAAACTACAAGTTACATGAAAATTTCGAAATACCATATGTAATCTCACTGTACAATCTGCCATGTGTTTGCCTTGCATCAATGCTTCTCCACTCTCGCAATTATCAACTTTCGCAATTATAACTGAGGAATATAAATCAGTTGAATTTACGGCTGAAAAAGAAATTCGCAAACCTTACCGAAGTGCGTAAAATAATATTTTACAATTCCTCAAGAATTTTTAAGAATGAATATCGATGTTGAAAATTGACTGCGTGTAGTTGCAAAAATTTTTTTTAGAAACAAATAACATGAATAATTATTTTCATTTATAAATAAACTTTTTAGTCATTGGAATGAAAAATACTTAAACTCAAATACAGATTCTTGATAAGGAGAAGTTTTTCGTTTTATACAGTTGGCATACCCATTGCCATACAGTCTTTTCACATTTTACATACATACCCTTCTAGAGTGAATTATTTTTGTCATTATCATAAAATGTCATTTTTTGTCTCCCTCCGTTTTTTTATGTCTGTAAAATTTGATTACAGAACTGGCCAGGAGTTTATCCGAATCTTTACATCACAATCAGATAGGCTTAATATATATATTTGTAGAAACTGTGAGTACAATGGAAATTTTCTTTTACAGAAACGGGACTAGTATGATTTCATTAATTATACCACCAAAGGATCAAATATCAAGAGTGAGCAAAATGTTAGCCGATGAATTTGGTACAGCGTCAAACATTAAGTCTCGTGTTAACAGATTATCTGTGTTGGGTGCTATCACATCCGTACAGCACAGGCTAAAATTATACACAAAAGGTGAGGCGTTGTATTAAATTAATCTTCCCATGTTATTCAGTTTTCAATTCTTGGTCCATTTCACATATGCATGGATTCACTCCTTTTTTTCAAAATATTTTTTAAATAACTTTATTAATATGACTTATCTGAAATGCTGGAGTAGCAAAGTTTAAACCACTTATATATAATTCATTATGAAAATTGTAACATTCCAGTACCACCAAATGGATTGGTAATATACTGCGGTACTATTGTGACGGAGGAAGGAAAGGAAAAGAAAGTAAACATCGACTTTGAACCCTTCAAGCCCATTAACACCTCCCTTTACCTCTGCGATAATAAGGTATTTGAGTAAATTTTATTTTTAGCTATTTTAACTATTACTTCATTTGAAATAACAGCTATAACTATTTTTCACTGTATAACTTGGCATTTAATTCTATCGCTGAACTGCTAAAGATGTTGTCTTTCTCTTCTCTCTTTATCAAAATGATTCCATTTTCCAATTATAACAGTTTCATAAACTTGATCATTCTCTTTGTATGAAAAGATAAAGAGAATTATTCTTTTTTAGTGAAGTTCGTTGAGTCAAGATAAAAAGATTGAAAGAAATTATTAAATTGATACTAAATATCCCATGTTGTTATTCACAGTTTCATACCGAGGCTTTAACAGCTCTCTTGGCTGATGATAACAAATTTGGATTCATAGTCATGGATGGTAATGGAGCACTGTTTGGTACACTGCAGGGTAATACCCGAGAAGTTCTTCACAAATTCACGGTGGATTTACCCAAGAAGCACGGTATGCAATCCTACTTCTTTCTTAACTCTTACATTTTTTAATCATATTCAAGAGTAAATTTTACGTATGAACTTGTGTAAAAATTTCATTAAGTAAGTTGAAAATTTGTTGAAAATATTCAATCGAAATGAAAAGTCGTACTTTTTTTACCGGCAATTACTTCAGATTAACATTTACCGCGTGTGTAATAACGCTAATCAACATTTCAGGTAGAGGAGGACAATCGGCATTACGTTTTGCAAGATTGCGTATGGAAAAGCGACATAACTACGTCCGTAAAGTGGCTGAGGTTGCGACTCAGCTTTACATTACTAACGATAAGCCGAACATTGCCGGTTTAATTTTGGCTGGAAGTGCTGATTTTAAAACGGAGCTGAGTCAGTCTGATATGTTTGATCCTGTTAGTAATTACACCTGGGTTTTATAATAATAATTATGTCAAGTAATTTTACAAACTTATAAATAATAACACTACGGAGTCTGCGCAACAACAGAAGACTATAATAGCTCAAATAATTTGCCAAAAAAATATTCTAAAATTATTCATCATCAATTATTATTATTTTTTCTAGTCACTGAGTATTAATTGTCGTATAAGTATATTGAAAAGTCTTTGAATTATATCATATTTGTATAATCAAACAAAATTTGACATTATTTCAGAGATTACAAGCTAAAGTTATAAAATTAGTGGACGTTTCGTACGGTGGAGAAAACGGATTCAATCAAGCTATTGAATTAGCCGCTGAGTCACTGCAAAACGTAAAATTCATCCAAGAGAAAAAGCTCATAGGTAACATTAACATTTTAACCGTGTCAAATTTGATCTGTTGATCTTTTCTTTACTTTTAGCATAATCTAATCCAATGTAATTGAATAATTATAGGCCGATACTTTGACGAGATATCGCAAGACACGGGGAAGTATTGTTTTGGAGTAGAAGACACTTTGAGAGCTTTGGAGTTAGGGAGCGTCGAAACTTTGATATGTTGGGAGAATTTGGACATTCAGAGATATGTCCTGAAGAATCATACAAATGCCGAAGAAAAAGTGTTGCATCTAACGCCGGAACAGGAAAAAGACAAATCCCATTTTACCGATAAAGAGGTAATGTGATAGATTTTACTTCTAAGAATAACATTTGTCTGTTATCATATGACTGAAATTGTATTTTCAATAACTCGAACAATTCATTAGACCAAAGTATTGATTTAATATTTACAGAGCGGCGTTGAATTGGAGTTAGTTGAATGCCAGCCACTTTTGGAGTGGCTTGCAAACAATTATAAAAGCTTTGGAGCCACTTTGGAAATCATCACAGATAAGTCCCAAGAAGGTTCCCAATTCGTCAGAGGGTTCGGTGGGATTGGAGGTGAGATTTCCTTTAACTATTACAATAAATAAGCAAAGAACTTGGCTAGCCATAAGTTTGAAAAATAATTAGATTAAAGCTGTTAATCGACTGAGTCTTCAATATTAATAGTCTACAACTAGAAACCGCCAAATATAAGAATGTATGAGTGTACATACTGATACTAAACAATATGGGTATTTGGGTATAGCGCTTCCAAACCTTCTCAGAAAGCTCAAAAGTTTTGTATTCTTTGAATAATATTTGACAAAACAATCTTCACTATTTTCTAAGTTGTGTTGTGCTCGGAAGGGCCATTGATCAGATTCCATCCTCTCATCTGTATAGAAATCGTCTTATTTCATTTACCTCTATAGTGAAAAATATGGGCTGTATAATTTTATTGATGGTATTCAGATGTGTAGTTATTATTGTACCGTTTCCATGGAGTCTCTGTTTATAGAGACACTGTCTGAGTTAGGCAGATTATTTGCTATTAGGTGTTTTAAAACTAAATAAATACATAAACAAATGAATTAGCAGCTGTTTATTAACTGCAGAGTATATTTTGGTATGTAGGAATCCTGCGCTACAAAGTTGATTTCCAATCACTGCAGGCTGATGAGCCTCTTGACGATGTTGACCTCGATGATTACTAATTTCATCTGTCAAGTACTCAGAGTCAACCAGGTAGTTAATTTACTGTCTCGAGTGCTCTCACTTATATTTTGTGTAACGTAACTTAGAATGCGATATTTTTACTTTTTTCTGTAGAAATTTTTTTTTTCGTGACATAGATTAGTTTATTAAAAATTTTATTATTCAATTTAACAATACTGTCGCTGAATGGTTACCTTTTCTTATTCATACAGGTAAATACCTGTGCATTGCAAGTACCTGATCTCGTGTTAATAATTGTTCATAGACATCTTAAGAATATCTAGGAATCATCGGTTAAATTTGTAAAACAATCAAAACATTTATTCAGAACTGCAATTATTTTATTATGCTATGCTCATTGTTACTCTTTTTTCTTTATTTAGTATGTTGAAATATATTTCGTTAATGTTGCAATAAGTTTCGATTCATTTTGAACTCCAAGAAAAGAATTTCAATTATCAATTTGTACATACTATCACGTCATTTTTATTGAGTATTTCTATTTTATTCTTCACTTACTAAAACCACTGATATAAATTAATTCTGGAGAAAAAAAAAAAAAAACTAAACGCAGATGTCAGGTGAAATGTGATTGGCACATTGGTGAATTACCAAGAATCATTGCTTGAGTTTCAGTTCATAAAATTAACAACCCTGGCGACACTAGTTTTACATAGTATAAGTACCACAGTCGAACTAGTGATGTAAAATTTATGCGATATATTGAACAATATCTGTCTTTCATTGTGATACACTAATTACTGCTGTACTTAGTGGTGAGGGATAAAAAATACAGATGCAGAAAAAGAACTGCCTTTTTTTGTTGACTCAGTTTTTTTTTTTTTGTAACAGACAAAGTTTTCAAACTGAGACTAGTGTCCTCAGAGTCATACTATTGTGTTTGTATCAAAATTTTCTCGCACAGCTTAAATCTAGCTACACATTCTTTATCTTTAATAAAATTGTGCATGTCTGTTATAATTTATACAATGTATAACGGCAATGATCTAAGAAAACTGGCTCTGAATTCGTCAGCGAGATTTATCGTTTTAATTTCCGAAAAATATTGGCTGTTCAGTGATTCCAAAATACCAAAATTTCAATTTTTTATATACTTCTAACGAAATCTCCAGCTATTCTTTAGATATTTGTCGATTTTTTAGCCCTGCTTTCTACGAATTTGCTCAACATTTTTTTGAAAAGTTATTGAATGAATGATAGAGATAGACGTAATGCAAAGTATTTTATCGAAATTTAGCAGCTAGTCTAATTCCAGATTCTTTGAAAATACGAATATTAATTGACATGTGATTTCTATTAGCTTGCAATCTGGGAAAGGTATAGTACAAGCTCTTCAGCAAGAATATCAACACGTCTTATAATTTAACATGCACTTGACATCATCTTAACGTTCCGTTTCGTTCCAATATACAATATAAAATAATCGAATTATAAATTACTTGGGATGGAAGATATGTCGTTTTATCATATCTCAAATTGAACTCTATATCTATTGATAGGTTCGGATAAAACCATGCAATTATCTCACCTTTGATGGATATAAAGAATTGTCCACTTAGTAAATATTATTCATTTCCAAAGTACATACGTATCATCGATGATATTTAGTAGCTTCGTGATTAAAATCCGTGTATATCCGTGCGTGGATGTTTATCCCAAGGTACAAGTGCATAGGAATATATTTGATTGGTCATCCTCACTAGTGATTCGTGACCATTGCACGTTGCATGTAAGAAAAAGATAAAGATACCAATCGATGAATGAAACAGGGTACTAAGTTTGCAATGGGAGGAACATGCTTTGAACTCTGTAATTATAGTTGCAGAACTATCACAACCAGTGAACATTTCTGTTTTATATATAAGTTCTGAACACACTCTACTTGTGCAATTACAGCCTTGCCAATAACTCAGCAGATTGATTATTAATTAAAAGTGCTTTGAACAATTTTTATATCTATATTAAATGTTAGATTACTAGCTCGTACGTCCTTCTGATGGAATATTTTTAGATTAAAGAAGTATACAACAAAAATAAGCACTTGTAATTAAGCCTTAAATGAACATACAATGAAATTATGATTCAAATGATTATTTTTGTGATCTAAAAAGATTTTGCTAATTTGTGATTAACGGACGACGACCAGTCTGCTATTATTATTTATCTAATACTCATAACTGAGTTATTTTCTATTACTCAAATTTCACCAAACCTTGTCTTATTAAATGTTTAACTTCGATGTATTTTACAGGTGTTTTACGGTACAAAGTGGATTTCCAAAGTATGCAGCTGGAAGATATTGAAGTTGAAAGTTTCGATCTAGACGACTATTAAACTACCGACGCAAACTCTCGGTTCTCTTAGCTTCCAGACTCACACGATTACATTAATATCAGTTTCTCCTGAATTGAAATCAATTTGGTGACAATAAGCTCACCAAGAGACAGAAGATCAATTCGGAGACCCAATTATAAGCGTTATATTAACATCAGCCATCATTCACATAGGATTTAAACAAATAAAAAAAAAAGAAAAAAAAAAAAACAGCATACATATAGAGGACAATGTCGTTGGGATAAATATATGGCACACTTGGAATCATATTATCATCTAGAATTTAACGAACATCAAGCAGTTGTAGTTGGCCTGTAAAATTAAACAGGAGAAAAATAAAAATAAACAAAAAAAAAAAAACGCAGTATGCCGACAGTCCAAGACTATAAGAATGGCCAGCCAGCTTGATACCTGCCTATTGTATTAATAATACATTGTCTTATTATATTAGCTTCTTTAATTATTCACATGGATTTATTTGAATTTTTCTGCAAGTTACGAACGCTAATTACGATTGTACAGTACATAATTTGAAAAATGATAATCTTGTATTAAAAATTTGACTACTTCGTCACTGTATTTGTAGTTCTTATTATGGAATTGGTAAATGACCTATGTATCTATGATTGTATAGCGTTATTTTTGTTCATACAGAATCATGGGAATGTAATAAATTGATTATTATAAATACAATTTGTGTATCGTACATTTTGTACCATTAGTTAAATTCATATGAATAATAAAGATTCCTGTACATAAATCACAAGATCTTTTAATAGTTTCGTAACATTATTTAACGCGCAAACGACTTGTTAGTCCTAACCATTCTTATTACCATCAGGAATCTCTTGTTATTTCATTTTATTTTCTACCATGACACGCTGTAATTACAACGTGTGCATGATCAATGATCGTAATTAAATTCTATAAAAAAATATCGCAAAGTAAACCGAATGAAATTCTTGAAAAGAGAGACCGTGAAAAATGAAACAACCATGGAC
Organism: Rhogogaster chlorosoma; assembly: GCA_944452935.1. Lineage (NCBI taxonomy): Eukaryota > Metazoa > Arthropoda > Insecta > Hymenoptera > Tenthredinidae > Rhogogaster > Rhogogaster chlorosoma. Next base: position 31,681,132 of record OX101797.1, read on the forward strand.
GGGTGTGTGCATATAGAATTTATGGGACTGGTGAATTGGATAGTGATAGTTAATTATTAGCTATTAAAGGTATATTATTCTAATTTTCATCTCAGTTGGAAATATGTTGATTTTGAATGATACATTGATTGATCCGGTAGGAATATTTCAATCTTTACATTAAGGTCAGAAAATAATAATAATAATAAAGTAAAAATGTATACATTTTGAATATTGGAGGTATGTGGTCGATATGTAATCTTTATAAACTTCATGAACCTTCTAATAAATGAAACGATGTATTTCTTAATTGATTATTTATCACTGCTTGAGATTAAGGTGTTAGGAAAACTTTCAAAACGACAAAGAAATGATTCAATAATTGCACTGCCTTGTAAAGTGTTGTGATTACAATCAATTACATTTCTCAAATAAATGTAAGGTGATAAGTTTACTATTTTTGATAGCATAGGAGAACATGTACTTCTCTTGAATACTAAAAAAAAAAAAAGGTGTTTTTGTGTGCTTATACAAAACATTTTGTAAGTTATATTTAAAAGTGCGTTAATTATAAACAAAGTAAGATGACTTAATATGTTTTATTTCATTTTTCTATCTTCATGTGAATCATAAGATTGCACACTGCAACTTTATCGAATCTATGAGATATCCTCATTGCGGTATCAATGTTACTTATAATATTGGCTGAATAGTCGGTGAAATAAAATCTAAATAAAAATATTATCAAATACCTGATGAAATTTGAGTAACGTAACAATATTGGAATAAAATAGATCGAAGAATGGCATGGTAAATACGTGGGTAGTCAATATCACAAACCTTCATATCAATAATTATATTCTGGTTCTGACGTAATCTGATATAACAGCAGTGATTTGAACGAGTTTTCTACAATTTGTGTAAATAATCACGTTAATAAAATACATTCTTTTGTTCAATATAAATCTGTTAATACCAAGTAGTTATTGTAATAAGTATTGTAAACATGGCAGAGCGCTGGTATAACATGTCACATGATATTTATATTATTTATACGATGGTAGTGAAGTAAGAAAAAAAAAAAGGGGCGGGGCTAATGTATTGCTCTAGAGAGATTATTATAAAGTTTTCATATCTACAAGACTTTAGTCGGAGTCAGGAACTGAAAGATTTAGAGAACTGTTCTTTACAATTGATCCTATGAACTTTTCCTCTCCTCCGCGAATGCTCAAACTACTTCCAGGAACTTCGACCTTTTTCTCATCCATCATTGCGGATCTAATCCAATTTGAGCTTTGGCAATTTTTACAACTATGTGACGGCAGTCTGTCCAATGTAATTGTTCTATTTTTGCAATCGCCACATTTAAAGAATCTTTTAACAGCATCTATAACTCGCAACGGGTGTTTCTGATCCTTGCACATATCCGATGCTGAAAATGCAGTATATTTGCAAATGAGACATTTCACAGCCTTGCATTCCACCGTATAAGTATTCATCATTTTTTCTTCCATCTTCTCTTTCATCTCTAACTTGTTGAAATATTTCTCCTTCTCTTGTTCATCGGATTGTTCAACCAGGTCCGTATGCTTAGAAGTGGCTGCTATCATCTTTTGAAATCTAGTAGACAGTGTGCTTTGCTTTTTAACAGTTTGCTCAGTCTCCTCGCTGACTTCCCTCTGGCGTTTCGTGCCTCTTCCGATCTTTTCTTCCTGCGTTTTCCGAACTTTGTTCGGATCAATCTTTTTGATAGCTCCATTTCTCTGAATCCATTTAAGCGCGTTAATCTTAGCTATCTCTGTACTCTTCTTAGTCACTGGTTCAGAGAGATCGATCATGCCTCCGCTCAATCCAACTCCTAATTGGGGAATGGCCATAACAGAGGAATCCTTCCTCAAACTTGGATGGAGTCTTGCTTCAGGAGAGGTAACGGAGCCGCGATCATTGCCAGTTGGAACAGGAATCAAAGGAGAGACAGAATTCCCAGTCAAACGAACTTGATCATCAGGCATCGATTCCCTCAGCTTGGCTAATCTCTGCGAGTCTTTCTTCACCTGATTACTAGTCAATTCTACCAAACTTGCTTTCCTCTTAGTTTCCAAGCCAGAATTAGCCGGCTGAGAATTCTTCCCAGCAATATTCCCGCTCTGCAGTAGTTCCAAACGTGCCCTATCTTTTTCTACCAGTTTCAAATTCCGCCTAGCAGGAACTGCGCTGAAGGTACGTCCGCCATATATCGTCTCGCCTTTACCCAACACTTTATTTTTCAAGCCATTGAGCTGTGACACACCTCTTCCGCTGCAAGAAGATTGCAGATCAGATCTTCGCGCGCATTTATTATATTCTTGCTGTACGTGATATATGCAGTATTCGCATTTGCTCAGATTAACCACAGCTGTACACGGGTCTCCGTTCTTCTTTCTCGACTTGCAGACCCCCATGTCTTTTGAGACACCTAATATCATCAGTCTCTGCGCATTGTCAACGGACAACGCTGCCTCGTTGATATTTTCATCTTTATTATCCATTATCCCTGGATTCAAAACTCCAATCACCGTTCCAGTGTTGGTTTTCCAAAACGATTTGAAAGCATCCCTGAACAGGAATAGAGACACGCTTTTTATACCATCGGCCAGATCGCTTATCCTCCATATGCAGTACTGGTTTCCTTTCTGGGAGCTACGAGTTGGCGATTTATTTATCAAAACACCAGCGATTACCCAATCATTTTGGAGATCTCCAGTCCTGAGATGGCCCTTGATCTTGGAAACTGTGACTGCCGTTCTACCGGTCATTCTTTCTTTCAAAGAAGCCGATGACACTAGAGGATTTATGATTCTAAGTCCGAATATCGGATCGCAGTAAACGTCTTTCGATTCTGTTTTGACTGGATCCGGAGGACAGCTCAAATCTTTACTATGACTTTTGGCAAACGAGGTAGTTAGGTTTTGGGACGGTTTAGAATAGGAGTTGTTTGTTTCAGACGCTTGGCTTTTTAGGATGTTTTTAATATCTCGCCCGGAGCTGGAGTACTTTTGATTTTCAAAATCGCGTTTATCTTCTTCGTCTGATGAGTCTGTATCGCCGTTGTGAATCCTCGCTGTTTTATCGATAGTTTTGGATTCTGTTATATCCACGTTTGTTTCTTGGTCTAAAAAATTCAAGCTTGATTCTGTCAGAATCGCACCTTGGACTGGTGTCTGTACTTCTTCTGTCTCATCATTTGCCAAAAGATCTTCCAATAAATCTCCAATGTCGGAATCATTGTCGCTCTCCATTTTCGTAATCGTTTTATCCTTTCGCCCTTCAAATCAACGGAATACAAAATTAATCTACACATTGTTTGACGCTCATCATTACGTTAATTCAAACATTAAATGAAACGTTGTAGTATAATTACTAACTAATTACCTTCGATTATAGGCGCAGAGAATCAGTCAGACTAAAAATAAAAACTCCGGAGAATCACCTCTCTCTTCAATCATTCAATTCAATTTTGATACGTTTCAACTAGTTAAAATTACAATGAACTGTACATAAGTGAACCGTAACCGCAATTTATCGCACGAATTTAATTGAGGTATTTGCGGACGGTGCATAATTGACGTATATTGAACACGTGTGTAAGTATGTGCATAAATAAACACGCGTCATACATTTTGGCGGGTAATATTGACAACCGTGGAATACAGAAGTGAACGCAGAGAGTGCAGTGGTCGATGGATTTTGTCGGCTGATAAATGCGTAAATACTAGATCCCGAGTTTTTCGTCTGCTATGAATTCATGTTATGGCATTTTATTCACAGTTTATTGCTCAATAAATAACAATTCTACACTCGAGATAATCCTTATCAAAGCTTGTAAATAAATGGGATTACACAACGATCTTCGCTCCGGTTATTATCAGTAAGTTTTCTCTTTGGTTATAATAGAGCGATACGTTATTATAAGACGGGTCACATTTCGTCTGCATTTGTTAAAGATAAAACCTGTTTTGATGAATATTAGTAACTTTTTCGGCAATAAACTTTTGAAATTAAATAATTTAAAGTTTAATTCCATCCTCAATATGTCCTCAAAACCTACACCATTAGACCAAACGAGGAAAGAATTGAGAGAAATCTTCGTCAGCGGAGTAGAGGCTGTGCTTCCTCGTACCATAATTAAAAATCAACTAAAATTATACGAAAACAAGTTGTTTGTTGGGGATCGGAGCTTTCCTATTAATGAAAACGTTTATTTAATCGGTTTTGGCAAGGCAGTTATGAACATGGTACCAGGTGTTGAGAAATTGCTTGGCAATCGTTTGAAAAAAGGCATTATTAGCGTGCCCAAAGGCTCCAAAGATACAATTTGGAAGGTACAAGACTTTGAAAATTTCCCTAATCTGATGGGGCGAGTAGAATACAGGGAAGGAGCTAGAAACAATCAGCCAGATGCAGAGAGTCTTTCAACAACAGACGATATCATAGATTTGATCGAAGGACTGGAAGAAAAAGATACTCTAATTGTGTTGATATCAGGCGGAGGATCAGCCCTGCTTTGTATGCCGAGGGGACAGCTTGAGCTGAAAGAAAAACAGGAATTTTGTAAAAAGCTTCAAGAGGCGGGTGCAGACATCAGGGAATTAAACATAGTCAGGAAAAAACTGTCCATGATTAAAGGAGGGGGATTGGCTCGGCTCGCTTATCCAGCGTCTGTAATAAGCTTGATATTATCCGACATAGTCGGAGATCCGATCGCAGAAATAGCCAGCGGTCCAACGGTCTACAGTCCAAAATCAGCTCAGGAAGTAACGAGTATATTGAAGAAATATGGCTTATTTGATAGTCTAGATTGGAATATAAAGGCTGTAGTAACATCCGAGGAAGATATTGACGACAAAGCTCTACTGAACGAGAACAAACAGTTCAAACATGTTGATAACATTATTATTGGGAATAGCTCAATCGCAATAGAAGCAGCAAGGACCCAGGCCCTTGGAAAAGGCTTCGTTCCCATCGTACTGCGCAATGACATTGAGGGGAACGTGAGTGACGTCAGTTCAGCTTATGCCAGGCTAGTTAGCCTGATATGCATGGCATTGGAAAAGAGAATGGATAAAGAAAGTTTCTATGATCTTATCAAGAAGGATCCGATCGTGGCTTTGGCCGCAGCAAAAGTAGATGAAATTTACAAACTTGTTGAAGATCATGCTGGGCAAAGAGTCGTTTTGATCAGTGGAGGCGAGCCGACTGTTGTAGTAAAGGGCAACGGCACTGGGGGACGGAATCAACAACTCGCACTCCAGTTTTCTCTCGATTGGTTGGCAATGGTCAAAGAAGATCCGCGCCTAACACAATATGATGTAGTTATGTTGAGCGGAGGGACTGACGGGCAAGACGGACCCACTGATGCAGCTGGGGCATTTGGCTACCCAGCGATTGGTCCTATTATTTATGATCTGCGCAGTAAACTACGTCTCCGACTACATCAGGAGATGGTAGAGAAAATACATGAGCAAAAGAAGACTGAAGTTAGGGAATCGAACACTGGAGAAGTTCCAATTGATGAAGACCGTGATTCCCTGGCATTGAAACTTTGGGCATTGGAGAAAATGATCCCTGAGAATGTAATAGATGACAATGATGCGTACAATTTTTATTCTCGCTTTAAAAAAGGCAAGGATTTATTGAAAACTGGACTTACGGGCACTAATGTAATGGATTTGCATATTATTTCTATAAGAAAGCAAGAATGTGGGTGTAGGCTGGATTTTGAAACTGATTCTGAATGCCCCGATCCTCTAGACGACCATTACTTGGATTTGGATGCTGCAGAATTAGGAAAACATGAAACAGCATCACAGAGAAATATAAAGGAGCCGGAACTCCTAAATCTGAAAGTTTTAGACACCAGTTTGACGGAACTTTGTTGCAACAAATCTAAGAAAGAGTAGAGAACTTTTTCAACGTCTATGAATCGAGGCGATTTAATACAGAAAATATTTATTCCATCAAATCAAGATTTACAGTCCCATAAGATTACAAAACGTCTTTTTGAACTGTATTATTGAAACTGAAAGAGTTTATATTGATATAAGTTTACCAGATGTATTTCTACATATTATTTGACAGAGGAAGATAAGAAATAATTTGCGAATATAATAACCTTTTCGAATATACGTTATAGTCAAATTTTATTATTGAAAGATTTTTATATAATTTTTTTTCTTTGTAAATAATCATTCTTGCAAAATGGCAGTAAGACTAAATATGCAAATCAATTTCTTTAATAAAACTAAAATCTATAGTAATATTTTGAAATTAGACTATAAATAGATGTAAATTGTGTACCTCAATAGTATAATAGTATAGACGATGGAAACTAATAATAGAAATAGATAGAATCGTAATAAATATTTTTTCTACTCGCATGATTCCATTAAAGCAAAGTCAAGTCGCTTACTGTTTAGATCATTGCTAATTACATAACGAACCAGATTATCCATAGCTCTTAAGAATGAGTCAGAATTGTTCTGATCCTTATAAATTATATTATTAAAAAAAAAAAATCTGATGCAAAATCTAATAATCAACCACATTTGCATTATTTGTACATACAAAAGAACCGATTGATATAATATCTGAAGCAATATTTTTATGCGTTTTCAATAAATATTCTAATAGTACATTGAATCGCCTTTGGTTCGGAAACATTATAAAAAAAATATATATAATACATAATCCATGGTTCAGGGTTGATCCAAATTCTTTTTTTTCGTTAGATCGTAGATGTCAGGGAAAAGCAATAATATATTAATAATTATGTTTCCTTTAGCCATACGGCATAAATAATTAAGTTATATTAAGCACTGCAATTGGTTCTATGGACGAGTAATAATATTATTTTTAAATGTCAAGATAAACGATAAAAATTGTTAGTAAAATTAAATATGTCAGTGGCGTACTTTCTAAAATTAATTATTTACATATTTTACATTCTGATATCATTTCTATGGAAACATGATATCACGAATTTCGTTAGGAGTGTGCGAACTGTATAATGTGTGTTACACACGTGAATATAAATTTGCTAACGAATCTATTGTCCAATTTTGTTTGCACACTGATACTAATCAGTGATAAACTTATCTCATTATATTCGCCTTGCATTATGATAATAGTCACTTTGGATTATCTATATTGATTGATTTAATATGGTAGTTTGTTAAAAGATAAAAAACAAAAAAAAAGTCAAGTATTTCAATAAGAATACTTTTACGCAAAGCCCATACTGTTAAACGTTCTTGCTTTAGCTCGCGAAAATGAATATGTTTTTTTTTCTTCTTTTTTTGAGAAAGACACAGTATTTGACAATAATTAGACGAGTTAAAAAAAATATACCTATGTTGCAAGCGCCACAGCATTATCATTGAGGTAGTGAAAACACAATAATAGTAAATTTCCACATCTAACAACTACAAGTCCCAGCTAAAGAGGTGGTGTTTAACAAGCATGTCTCTAACACCGTCCTTCAGAGGCTGTGACTGTTCTTTTTTTGGTGGCAATTCCCAGTCAGGGTTCAAATTGAATGCAAACTGACTCAGTATTCTCAATTCACATTTTATCTGCACCCATCCTGGGCTGTTTATAAAACTCCACGGCTGATACCTGTATAGATTTAAAAAAAACAAAAGTATATATCAAAATCATCGATTATTTTTCTACAGACAACTCACCATTTTTGAACAACTTCAACACACGAGCATAACACCTCGAGCCACAGATGCAATACTTGTTCATTTAGTCCCAGACAAATTAGAGAGCGAAGTTTTACGTCCATCTGAGCATGAGCATTGTCATGCGTCAAGTTAACTGACTGGACACACCGATAAAGCAGCTGAAACAAAGTCAGTCATATTATTTTCGTTATATTTCTTATAGATATTTGGTGAATGATTTCTTCGGAAAGATTAGGTCCACATGAATAAAGTACTGATTATGTGTTAGTATGATTTACGTACTTCTTCGGGGGTGAGAACTTTTCCATCTTCATCTAGCCGATAGGTTTTACAAAGTACCAATCTGCTGTAAACTGAATTGAAATCTTTTTCTACCTCTCGATTCGAGGCCTCTTCAATAAATAGCCAAGGATGGCAAGGTCCTCCCAAAAAGGATGGTCTTCGCATACCATGTTCTAGTACAGACTTAACAGCGGGGCATAGACTACCTCTTACTAAATCAGTGACTGCTTCGCTAACTGCGTCATCACCGGCACAAGTATACTGCTTACTTCTTTCGTCTAGTAATTCAACAAACTTAGCCGGAAACCAACCTGGAACGAATTTCGTTTCCAATAATTAATATAGCAGATTTAGATAACGATGGGAAAAAATTGAATAAATATACAAAGATTAGTAGAATTTGAAGAGGAAAATTGATGGATTAGTTACCCCGTAATCCATTTAGTTCACCAACCCAGCAGTGTTCATCCTTCTGGCTGATAATCGTAATGATATCATTTTTCCTAAAGCCCAATTCGTCGTCATCGTGTCTTTCAAAATCTGTTTTAAAGTAGATAATGTTAAGAAGAACTTTTCCCAAATACTTTATTCGTTAGGAATTGATGAAAATCTAATACCTATTACCTAGCAAAGCTTTGGCTCTTCTTTTACGAGTACGAGACACGTTCACGTAATTATCGTGATCCTTTGCGTGACTTTCCATATTATAATCCGCTACCAAAGTGATGTTACTCAGTTTAGGATCCACACTAATAAAGTGTCGGGCAACTTGTAGGACGGCTTCGCGGAGGTCAACTAGAATTTCTATCAAACAAAGTGAAATATTAAAAGAACTGATGCATTTCTTCCGGAATTATTGGTACAGCGATCTTAGCTAGTTCCTTGAGTATCAGGAATCAAAGTACACAACTATCATCCTACAAACCTGTTTGACGAATATTTTTACATTTAGTGTCATCCTCGCCATTGTCGTCGCCAAATAAGAACGTGTGTAGCATGGACTTATTTCTCTTCATATGACGTCTGTAAATTATAATTTTTTAATATCAGTTCAGGGAATTGAGAGAAATTATGCTGCAGGGAGAATCGTAATTCTTCAAATACAATGATGCCTGATTTTTAAGTTCTTCAATTAGCTACTCACCTATTGAGATGTTGCTTGGGAAGGTTTGGAGCTGCGTCAGGATTTCCGACTAGACCTCCTTGATCGGCCATCAAATATGCCAGATGTCGACGCCTGTGAGTTTCGACTAAAACGTCTGTTAACGAACCTCCGACATCGAGAGAAACCTGGAATATTATTCGTCACTCAATGTAGATGAATGAGAAAGTTATTTCAGTTCCGATTCTCGTATAGTTATATTTTTACCATTTACCTCCAGCAACTGATCTACATCATCAATATCTCCTGGTATATCTGATAGGGCGTTGAATATTTGTGCAGAATTCTCCAACTGTTTGAGTTCTGTCTCTGTGAAAATAATACATCATTACTGAAAAATCTTGTTACAGATGTTTCATTGAAATTGAAGAAGAATGATGAAAAAAGTTATTCACCTTTGATTTTCAACATCCCTAGTGCAATTTGAAATAAAACGATGGATCCATCGAATAGAAAGAGATCCCATATCCGTAGGAGGATTTTCATATGTACAACAGACGCGAACAAGGTCAAAAACCAGTGTAGAGATATCAGACTCAGTTCTATGTCGTGTTGAGCAAGAACGAGGTCCAGGTCCGGTAGGAAACTTGTTATCAAAGTCCTGAGTACTCGTTGGTCCGCTTGTATTCCTTGTGATAAAAATATTAACGAAATTAGTTTAGCCAGTTTGAATTAGCTGTGTATTTTCGTTTATATTTATGTTAGAATATTACCCAAAAGAGTGGAAGAGTAATACGATGCTGGTAACAAATCTTCAACAATTGTAGCCATCATCCAGAAGGCGTCTTCCTCTTCGAGTAATAATAACAAAGACGCCGCCATCATTCCTGTTCCTTGACAATATCTAAACATAAGAAGTAATCCGATTAACAATTAGAAACGACCATAATTTGATTTCCCTTTGTTTGATTTATTCAAGTGCTTTGAATCACCAAGTCACATTATTATCAGCCATAAATTTTTGGCGCAAGTTCATATTCTGAGTTTCTGCTTGACAAGTTGTGAATAATATGTATATGAATTGCAATCTCTACCCTATATCAGGATATAACCAGGCCAGTCCACGCATGACACGTCGTAACCGAGGTATACCAGTGCTGTTAAGATGACTAAAGCAGGCATTGGCTGGCATAGTTCTCAGTAAATCCTTCTCTATTTGTTTACTAGTCATCAATGCGTCATTGCTAGAAGCTTTCACTATGTCTTTGTAAGTAATTTCCGAGGCTGTTTTCTTTTGCAATGCTCCTGAAATTTTGAAATATACTTCAAACAAGAAATCAATGGATATGAACAGTTGTATCTGGAAAAATCTGCTTTGAGATATAAATAGATAGGCAAGTTTAGGCTTGATATTTAAGTATTCAAATAAAATTGAGGAGTTATCTCACCGTTTTGATGGCATATTGATTCTGTTAAAAGGAAACTTGTGAATATTACCTGACATTCGCATCCACATCTGAGGCCGCAAAGAGTGTGGTATACCGCGTCGTACCATTTCACGCAATTTATCTGTCCTCGGTAATCTCTGATCAACATCCTGCCAAGATACCTCAGATATCTCCTTGTTATGAGTGAATTCCAAGTGCGCTACCCACTGCAATCTAAATGTAATACTTTTTTATTTATTCAGATTAAGCTTATATCTTTTTCTCCAAATCATTAAACTATAATTTATGCTGATAATTCCCACATCTTTACATAGTCTTATACAAAACGAAGCTTTCTGGGATTAAAATTCTTTCCATTTTTTTTCCAGAATATTAATTTCATCATTCAAAAATAAGATTTCAAAGAAAATAAATCAAACTGATGCGAGTGAAAAACTCTCTTAGTGTGAAAAGAATAATTATTTCTTAATCATGACTCAAGTCAATAGCCACCTGTGCTGTGGATCTTCGACAAAAGGGACCCCTAAAAGTTTTTTAGAACTTTGTTCAGGCCCGTCTTCTTCCTCGACTCTAAATCCGAACTCGTCGAACCTGATGTAAACACAAAATTGTCAATTATTAACGAGTGAGAAAACTAATCTAAAGGAGAAGAATCCGACAAGGTTACCTATATTCGGGTTGAGAATTAGGATCATCTGGTTGATTCAACTTGGCTAAAATGTCCTGCGGCCACATTGACGGAGTGAGTGCAGAAAACGAGCCTCCGGGAGCTGGAGAGAGTGCTGCTGCCTCGTTAAAATTTCCATTTTCAACCTCGTATTCATCGTCAGATATTCCCGCCTCTAATTTTTTCTATTGCATGAAAACAAGAGACGAAAAAATGAGCCTAAATTAAAACTAGTTGGACGATTTTGAACCAATTTTGTTTTTTTCTCGCGGAAATTAATTCTAGGTAAATTTTTATCCAACGTTGATATTGACGAAAAAAAATTTCGTTTGGTTGGTGAAACTAACGGATCCCTGAACTTTACTGTTAAATTATAAGCTATGACCAAACACAGAATACTTACATTGTAGTCCTCTTTACCAACATAACCTTCGTGATCGCGTACGTCAGTGAATAGCGATTTAGCGATGTCCATATTGAACAACTGCCAGCGTGTTTTGATCCGTGGATTATAATATCCGACTGTCAGTTCTCGCCGAGTAATGTCAGTGAGCTGTGTAATTGTTTATAAAACAGTCGTAGAAGATAATAATCAACAAATTGACAGCACGGACACGAAAACTAGAGAAGTTCAATCGACTATCGATATATCTACGTTCTACTACTTTGATTAGTGATGCGATAGTATAAACAGTGGATCTCAACTATCCCATCAACAATATTTTTTCTCCTTGAAAATGTTTTATTCTGTAATTTTCTCATGATTCTTAATTCCATAGACAGCATTCTTGCCATTAATTCGCAGAAGGTGCTAAAAAATTGACTATTTTGTGATTAGGATGTTGAAAGCAAAATCCGCGAGGATATGAATAGATTGAGTGCCCTAATTTTTATTCGCAATTTTTCTCAGTGCGGTCGGCAATGTTGTTAGCTACTTTATTCTTTGTTAGTTCGTCGTAAAGTCCTTTCTCTTAACACATATATTTTTTAAAACGATCTATCGTTGCAATTTTTAACAGATAATACTCTGAGCATTTGAATAGCAAATATAAACTCCAACATATTTAACGATCAGGTAAAATGCGTAGGAGGCCGAATGTTGGCTAAAAGGTATAGTTGTCCTAAGAAGTCCAATTCCAAGCCAATAGGTAAACTCGTTTAGGTTCAACCAATGGCAATAGGCTTACGCAATGTGCGATGGCGTTGCCTTAACGATCGCGGGAAATTATTTCCGTGAAATAATTTTACAGTTCCATTCATTTCCGGTTTTACTGATTGTACTTGATCGGGCGACAATGATAATGTAATAAATTTATCGTATGGCTAGGAGTACGGAGGTGGATAACGTTAATTTTATCAATATACGGAGTCAAGGTTCGCGCCGAAGAACTTCGTCCTGGTGTGAAAAATATCTGTAAATTTCCATTAGCTTTGATCGCGTACACGTGGAGCGCAACTGGCGACTTGTGCCGGGTGTAAAAGAATGTCGGGGATTGGCTCGCCGAACGAGACTACGACATCCGGGAGTCGCGCCATAGTATTGGTCGGTTGAGGTGCCCAGCGAACGAAGTTGGTCGAATTTCATATATATTGATAAATAGCTCGTAGCTTGTGACTTTAAGCGAAATTAAAGGCGTTGTTAGATGTGTAAAACAGTGATTTATCGTCTATAATTAATCGCGAAATAGTCGCACGTGGATAAATAATATTGAAATATATAATAAATAAGTTTATAGTTGGGTGTGACGGATTATATATTGTATAAATTATACAATAGTTGTGTCGTGTTGCGTAGTGGTTCACTCTTTGATTATTCGTGGATTATACTTGAGGCAGCCGTGTGTGCGGCAGGAGGATAGCTTGGAAACGAGCGTGAAAGATTTTTTGCTCCGCCATTGTATGTTCGTCGAACGATTAATTCCGAGTTACTAAATCTCTTTGATATTGCAAGCTAATAGATAAGCGTGGGTTAGTAAACTACCGATCAACCAATGCTGCTTGCATATTATTATGCAATACACACGCAGCTTCAGTGGCTTTGGTGACGACGACGGCGCGGGATGTTTTTATCTTTGTTTTCCCACCCCTTGAAAAATGCCTCTGTTTCTGTTCCGCATCGTCTAATCACGTGGGAGTGCGTCAGAGTACCTCGTATTCCCGGTGCCCCGGGAACTAAACGCGACAAACATTCGCCGTCGTTTACCTGCCGTTGAAATAAATAATAAATAAATAAATAACTAAAGTGAGAGAGAGAGAGAGTGAGAGAGAGAGAGAGAGAGAGCAAAAAAAAGGTGATTTCGTGTAAAAAAGACCGTAAAAAAACGATGGAAATTTTGTGAATAAAAATCGTCAGTTTCCCCATATATTTCCTAAATGAAATACACAAGATTCTCATTATCCCATGAAGAAAATATCGTGTCGTTATTCCCACGGGAATATATCAAAGACTTGATGGACTTGAAGAAGACGTTATCGTAAATATGAATATTTCATTGTAAAGTGTTAATAAATGAGAATAAGATAAAGATAAAAAAAGAGAAGCTTAAACTATAAATATTAAGATCGAAGAAATATTTATCCCCAAAAGAAGTGAGGGAGAGTAATGGATGAATGGGATTAAGCGCGATAGACGAGGAGAGTGGGCGCAGGTGGGAGCCTCTGGATGTGGAGGCAGGAGCAGTGGCATCGTCTTTGGCAGTGATGGCCCCTGCTCTGACAGAAGGTGGTCCTCAAAAGCCTGACAATTTGTTAGCCCCATTACCGAGCAGCGGATTCCTATCTCCCTCTCAGGCGTCTAAAGTGTGTAAAAATCGTCAAGTATTAGCGAAGTTTGTTGTGTCAGCGAACGTCCAGCCATCAAAAATAGACGACCAGTGTCTGAGGGGTATATCGAAGGAGTTGATCCGTGATGTCATTAATTCACGTTACGGAAACGGCCTGGATACGTTGTCTGGATATAAAAAGAAGTCAGCCGCCAGCAACCTGATTGTCAGGAAAGAATTTGAAGACAAAGAAATCGCAGCGGGAATTGAATTGGATAGAAATAGCGAAAGGCCGGTTGTCTTGGACAGCCTTTATCAAAAGGGTACTGATATTATAATGAACGACCCATCTATGGGTGATCAAACGGATAATATGGGTTTCTTAAAGTCGAATATAGACGTGCCTATCGCGGCTAATGAAAATCTGACCATTACAAACGAGGATAAAAACATCGAAGATGAAGTCGACGACGAACAGATGATCAATTTCGGTCGTGTTGTTATGGCTAATGAAACTGAACAATGCAGCTCCAGCAGCGTTGGAGACATCGGACAAAATGTCGAGGATATATTACAAGTTATTAAATCTATGGAGGGAGCTGAGAGCGGCGATAATATCGGGGGAAATAACGAGCCTGCTGTAAGCGGGGCTGATAGTGTTGAAATGTTTCCAATACCTGAGGGATTTGCATCCTTTGAGAGGGATCTTTTGAACGACGTGGACGTTATGAGTCTGTGCAATGATAATATTAACATAGTTGACGCCGTCGAACAACAGAAATTTAACAGTCTTCGTAATCAGCAGGAAACTGCGTCTAATAAACAGTTTGAGAGCGAGAGAAGATGCGCATTTTTGTTAAGGAGACTTAGGAAACTTCAGGGTAGAATTATCGGTCGGCATGTTGCCGAGGAGAATACTGGGGTCTTAGAAATGGCACATCTCGGAGTGAAGAAATATTTCTTTCAGGAATTAGTTAACATTAGTTCTAAGTCGTCGGTGAAAAACTTTCCCGAAATAACAACCAGCCTCAATTCATTCTTGCAAAAAATAGAAAAGACTTCTGTCTCACAGAGCAACGGTGTCAATAGACAGCGGCTTTGTTGTCGATACTTTGGCGGCGGGTCTAGAGATAATTTAGGACCACAGACTAGTACCACTGCTAATCGACATCCTGTGTTTTGCACACCCCAAGTTAAGGTGCAAAAAAATGATGTCGAAAATGTCGCAGGACCTTTGGCTTGCCAACTTAGAACTGTTGAGAATAATCTAGACTCGGATTGTACCGCTTCCAGTAGCGGGGGAGAAAGCTGCGATGAAATGCAGACTTTTAACAATCCTCATCAGCAGCCCCTGCCAATGTGAGTTTAAACCATTTACTCACATACTGTGTTTCTCGTGTTTAAATTGTACAATTCTTTCAGAGTTTTAGTTATTATTTTAGAATACTTGACAATCGAATAAAAATAAGAGCTACAAGATAGGAAATGAAGCTTATTCACTTTCAATTAGCGAGAGTCGTTCATCCGATTGCCAATATATTTCTTTATTTAGCAATAAAACTTGGCTGGAACTTATGTATGTAGCTACATGTAATTGGAATGGTCTGTATTAACTATTAATCCATATTGATTACCCTGGATACTTAATATTTGAGTGTAGACTAGAAAACACACTTTCTTTGGCTAAAAATACATCACGAAGGGGTATTAGATGATTAGATGGTTAGATGATGTCTTTGAATTTTATATTGAATCCAGTTCCGAATATACGAGAGAATTCCTCTCCTGAAGCAACCCGCCTTTTCAGTATTATAACTATCAATCATGTCTCGGGCTGAATGAATCGTCTGTGGAAAGGGAAACGTTAAATATAACATTTTTACTTTGCATAGACAAGAATCATTGTGCATACGTTTCATATTAAATAAAGCAGAGTAACAAAGGAAGTTCTTATGTTAAATTTATACAGAAAATGGGTAAACAGCTACAAGTAACATCCTTAAATTGCTTTCAATCTACTCGTAATCGAATATATTCACTTTGGTTCGGTTACAGTATACTTTGAAAGTAATAAAGGCTGGCTTGTGAGTCAATAACTATTTACACATTCATAACTACTATTGGAAAATTGTGAGAACGAGCCCCTGAATTTGTCGTATAGTCGGAATTCCACATGGTCAATTCTTATCTTCGATAGAGTCGATAGTAAATCATTTAAGATCAAATAGTCTGTTGAATAAATTAGTTTTAGGCATATTTTCATACTAATGAATACCTAGTACCCGCTTATTGGTATTAGACAAATATGGAAAATGGCACAGATAAAAAGCTGTGCACATACCGTTAAACTACAGGAATGATTAGTACCTACCGTGTTTCCATGCGCAAAATATGTAGTCGACTTTATAACGGTACCGCAATATCAAGAGTAATCTATTTGCCCGTAAGCTTTTCAGTTATTTATTATCACTATTTCTCTCTGCTTTCCAGAAATCAAAGTCAAATAATATCCGCATAAATGGAGATCAGGATTAAATTGAATTAGATAATGCTCACAAAATCTATATTTCCAGTATACAATTTCGATATTTCATATAACAATAACTTTACCTTTTATCTTCCCACTGTCTGACTGCTATATCAGTTACAGGCTTAATCTACGAGAGTATGACTCCCCTTTGCTCAAACGAGTGATTCTTATCTTTTTTTTACAAATACGTATCAACAATATTTCCTATTAATAATTTCCAAAAACACCTGTGATATTCATTGTTCAATAATTCGTTGGTATTTATTGAACTTGAAGAAATGAAAAGAAAATCTCTGTCCTCACAGATCCAAAAGAGCAGCTTGGCGATACGCTCAGGATCGTGCAGGGGTCGCATCCCGATGGACTTGGCTTCAGGCCCAAATATCGGACTTGGAATACAGAATCCGTCAACACAATGACCTACAGCGTCACGTCAGAGCAGCCAAAGGATTGGTTATACTTGAAAACACGGAAACCGTAAATGGTTACAGCGGTGTTTTACCAGGATCAACCGGCCGGTGTACTGCACCAGAGATTGAGCCGGCTGCGAGCAGAACAAGACCTTACGTATGGAGCGTCTACAGGAAGAGAAAATTACTGCAAGTCGATAGATTGCATGAGGTTTCTAAAAGGGCAGCAAAAGCTTCCACTGTAAGATGCGGATGCGATCACATACTACCGGCTTGTGCTTTGTGCACTGGTAGACAGGACCCAACTCAACCTCAAGAACCGTTTGAGCAGCTTTCTGTGCAACAACGAGTTGCTCTTATAGACCCTGGCTTTCATCCAGTTTTATCATTCTCTGATGGTAAGCATGGAGAATATTCTTCTTCTTTTGTTAGTTTTTGTCTTCACATTAACAGACTTTTATCCTGTTTCTTTTTATTTTCTTCGCAAAGCGAACTATACAGAAATTGTTTAGAATGGTTGGATTTGAAGTAAATTTTTACTCTTTTATAATTGTTTGAATGGGATTTATGACACGTTTTTAAATTTTTTTTCTTATTTTTCTAGAAATTCTACAAAGCACCCATCTCGAGGCTATTATGAAATCTGTTGAATGGCAGCAGAAAATGTTGAGAGGAAACATGCGGACAACTCGACTGAAGGATAAAGAGCATAATGAAAGGCGAAATAAGAAACTTCCCGAACATAGAACCAAATATACTGCTCGTCTGAAGAAATCCTCGTCTAGTATACTTACCGCAAGTATGTAAAATATTTATATACAGTAAATACTGTGAACGGATTATTGTTGCATAGTTAAATTCATGAATAGATATATTTTGGGTAAAATAGAACAGCAGTTAACTTTGTGCTGTTTCAATTATTCAACTTTAAGTTCTTTTACATGACTTTAATGTGTTGAACAATTTTTTTCTCCAGGAATCAAGAGAAAGATGTTAAAGGGTAAGAGAAATAGGCTTAGCCACGACAGAAATCTTCATGGCATAACCAGGAAGAAGGTAACCAAATTACCACCAGCTGAGGACGACGAAGATATTGGTCCTCATTCGGGATCCAGTAAACATTCGTCCCCAGTGCCTTCACCTTTGCAGCATACTGCTACTGTAGAAAAGAATCCACCGAAAGAGAAATCCTCTAATATTCATGGGTAAGGAGTAGTTCTGTTTCTAGCAACACAGTAATTTTAATATATAAGGCTTTCGGATTCTTAATTGGTGGTATCGATTGAGTTAAATCTAGTTAGGTCATCAGATTTATCTGATTTTGAATTTAAATCATATTTTTCTTCGTTATAAATTCTGGATTTTATTCTCGTTCATATATTATTAACACTTTGGTAACTGATATTACGAATGTTATGTTATAGACGTAAAGATATCTGTTTTATACTCAGAAATTTATGATTGACAAAATGAACTTTTCACATATTTTCAGACGCCTCAGGCAAAATTCATACGATATCGACAATATTGTGATACCGTATAGCGTAGCTGCTGCAACTAGGTTGGAGAAATTACAGTACAAGGAAATACTAACGCCAAAGTAAGCTATCTTTTTTCTTTTATTCTTCTACAAACTTGTAGGGGTTTCTTCAGGGCCTGGAAATGTTCAGAAGTCTCGAAATCTTGGAAATAGTTTCGACTTTTATTATTGATCTTCAATTTCGTGATAATATTTATAATTCAAGGGTTGATCTACGTGCTTTATCCATTTCTTCAAATCTATGGATTTAACAGTAGAAACTAGATTATGACAAATGAACCGAATAGTTTGAATTTCTTGCGATTAATATGAGAGAGAGATTCTGGGATTAGTAGAATAGGCATTGCATTTTTAAATTGTAGGTCTTAAGCTACCTTTCTTCGATTATGATTAGCTATATTTTACATCAATTTAATATTCGAGCTCTTTTCAGTGAATTCACTTGTTTTTGAATATCATTCGTGTATTAACAAAGACGAAATTCATTCTCTGTTCAAACCAGGTGGAGGCTGTGCGAAGATCCATCAAAAATAGAAGTGAAAAATGGTATCATGCATAGGCCTAGTCAAGAAAGTGATGTAAGTACTATTGAAGTTCACTTCACAATGATTATATCATTATCATATTATGCCGAATGTGAAAGTTGTCCTTGAATATCAGTTCATTCTCAATCTTGAGATACAATTTCGAAGATGTTGTTGTTTTTTTGTTTTGTTTTTGAATAGTGAATAATAGTGAATAATAGTGAACTGTTGATGAAGAAGTTTTTTAGTTTATGAGGTAATATACTTCAAATACAGAATATTGGTATTGATGATTTGACATCTTAATATCTCTATTTAATATATAGCATTTTCTCAATCAGGTTGAAGATGTGACGGATGAAACAATCGCTTTAAGGCATGAGAGAAGTGAACGTGAAGAGAATAAACGATTTATGACATATGTAAACATGCCGCCACAAGCTCGCTTACGTCATAGTCGTCGTGCGGATAGCAGGGCTGATAGTGGCGCAAATACTCCAGGTATTTTCCTTCATTGAATACATTGATATTTCATCAAATAAGCTTTATTTATAATAAACACTTTACTGGCTAAAAACTCTAGATTTGTGAAATGTTATTTAAACATGAATATTCTTTTTGCAGACCCAATGTCTCCTCAACCAAGTGAATTTGGCGGAGATGTGATATCACCTATAACATCGCCTCCCGCCACACCTTTGAATCTTCAAGACAGCGAAAGCCAACCACAGCAACAATTTTTGGATGTAAATCGTCCATCAGCGTTGCAGAATACTTTTCGCCGTCGTACTATTTCTGCTTCAAGACCAAGCAGAGATGATACTGGAAGCTTTATGCCCGAAGATGACAGTGAAGTAAGTTGGATAGAACTATAATTAATCATTTTTCATATTGAAAGGTCTGAATCCTCTCTATAGATTAGCAAACATAAAAAGTATTTCAGGTATATTCAATACAATAAAACGATTCGCAATATATCGTTGAACTAATCGCGTCTAGAATAGACGGAAATCTTGTACATCATCAAACTCAACTAAATATACAAACTCATACAACTAAACGAAAATCTTTAATTTTGTTAACAAAGGTCATACCGTACGAGCCTCGGACCTTCCCTTTGTCAGAAGATACGTACGATAAAATGATGGAAGCTATGCCAGACGGCCACTGGCAAGCATCTTCTGCGTCTTTATGTTCCAGAGATGAGGAGAAAGGAGAGGAGGTGAGCTAATTGTAATTGATTATTTTTTTAAAATGAAAGTATGAAATATTTGTGATTATTGAATTTGTATTTATTCATTTATTTGTACACATTGAATGTGACAGTTTGTTGTTTTCTGTTTCAACGTAAATTTAGGGTCGTGTCGCACCAAAGTGTATTGTTTCGTTACAATTTCAGGAAGCAGAGGTGGAAACTCCAGAATCTGATTCAACCGAATCAGCATGCTGCGACGTCGAGGGTGAAGATCCAAACGATCCCGAATGGACAGTAGCCGAAGATAGAGATACTGAAAAAGAGAGAATACGCCCGACAGCGAAAAGATAGGAAACTAATAAATATTGACGACTGTTAAAAGAAACGTCTGCACTATTGTTACTATACGCAGAAGCTACCTGTCAATTGTTATATATACCGTTCGGTAATGTGACATGCACCTTAAGTTAATGGTATTATGAATCTGTAAAGTGTATTATAAATATAAATTTTATAACTTCATTCTGCTTATTAATGGACACCTTAATTGCTTTATGAATATGTCACAGTACTTGGTACTTGACCAAAGCATTTAGATTTTAAGAGCAATGTCTTCATGCTTGGTGTGGTATATAGGTATATATATATAATAGATAATTATTATTATTATTATCTGTCAGTTGAAGGCAGAAATTAATATTGATAGTTGCGATTAGAATCTCGTCACAATATTGAAATAAAATTTTGTACAAAACATGTATTTATATTTGACATAATTAATTGCCTAAAATAAAAAGTGCCAATTAAAACGTTTGACGAGGCTTGAAATATTATTAAATCTTAGGACAAATTTTTAACGCGTAATAGTAAATATACGACCTACGTCGTGATTTTTTTTTATTTTTTATTCATAATTATTCCATATTCTACGATTGATCTTTACTTCACTTTACTTTTCTCATATTTACAAATTACGTATTTCAACTTTCGTCCTTCAATTATATGATTTCTTAGTTTCAAAAATTCAATAATTCTACTTTGTTTACCAATTTTTTCGTCTCTCTCTATTTTTTTTTATTATTTCTTTTTCTTTTTAAATTAAATTATAGATAAACAGCACAGTGCTTTTCCTTCTATATGTATTTATAATTATACTCAATGATAATGATAATATGATGATAAGTGAAATTCTTTCAATTCTATTAATGATTAGCGATTAAACGTTAATAATATATCTAACATACTATTATTACTATCATTAATATTATTTATAAACCACTAATGTATTGTGAAATAATCTAAAATTAAATATAATACATTATCATGCAACAAGAACACGGCGTTCAATATTTGCATCGGTTTCGGGGTGAAAAATACCTTCAAAAATTTAATATTCATATTTCAAATTGGCTTTAATTTGAATATTATACGTAACACGCGTGTCGCCCTATTATCGCGGTTTGATAATACGCGGGCTTTTCACATTGCCTTTGATACAACAAAGATTGACGCTGTGGCTCACTCTAGCTATCACATACGAAACTAGGAAATACATTTTTTTTTACGGACGGCATCGTACCAATCGATCTATACATTTTCTTACCCAAGTCCTGCAAAACCAACAGCTGATATTAACAAGTTACGGCAACCAGGTTAATTCGATTCAGAACCAAAACCTGACATATATTACTTCGTTTTATTTCAATAGTACGCGGTAATTGGCGGAAATATTGTTACTAGATTGATTTATGTGACTGAATTATTTCTATTGTACAATTTACTCTACGATTTTATAGATTCCTCAATATCTTCTGCGTGCGATATACGTTATCTAAAAATGTATTATTGCCTATGATAGATAATATTGGCGTAATTTCGCCTGTTGGAACAGAAACATTTGACAAAAAAGTTTTACAAATTGGGATAATTTCGTTTAAAATGCGCATCTCCATTCCTTTCACGAGTCTAACGACCTGTAAAATTCATCGTTCTTATGCTGCAGGGTAAACGCGCATTAGTGACAGATGGTGAACGCCACCGCTTCGCATGCATAGGACGATAGCTATCATATAACGTATATAAGATGTCGTTTAAACTCGACTCCAACGATTCGTGACAATGAGTTGCGTACTTAACAAAATCATAATAAACATTATATACCCTACATCGTAAAAACTTTTTAAAGTGCGGACGGTTTATTTATCTACCTACATGTATGTATAATATGTGTATGTACGTATGGGGAGATGAAGAATATCGAAAACTCATTACGGTATTGTAAAAATATGAGGAATGAAATTATCGGCTAATTGTACAGCCGTTTTAAAAACGGGAACCAGCCAGTTTGTTTCGCGTCAAAGGCAATATTGGGGAAAGCTTTTACGAAAATTGTCGATCATACAAAGACCTAGGCGCCTGCGCTTTGCACTATAGTTCATACCTATTCTGTACATTCGACCCGTGCGCTTAGTGTTAACTACTATACCAAACTAAAGATTAGAGCAGAACTTGGCTGTTCAATTTTTGTTCAACTTTTTATTTCTTTTTTCCTTATTTACAGTAAGAAACTCAAATTCATGGGTATATACATATCGGAGGAAACGTAGCCGCTATTCATCATCCTGCGCCATAAATGATTGATTAAAAAAACCGCGTGACGTCGCGGTCATTGCGTAAGCGAAATATTCTTCTTGTTCAACGTCCATTCATTTTATGCCAGTATACTTTATAACATCGCTCGCTCGCTCGTTCAATTCCATTTAGTAATTAAAACGCGGAGCTGTAGACCCGCGTACACCTGTTATTTTTTTTCTTTTTCTCACAAATTTATGTATAGATGTATGAATGTAGGCAGATGTTTGAGTAATTCTTTTGAGTTATTTGATTTGAGGAAATCTTCGATATTCGTGCATTGTATCTTTACATACACGCGATATCGACGAAAAGGTTAAGAGAGGCGGAGCTGAGTAGGTCCCGTAGTTTTTCCACTTTAAATTTTAGCGTCAATCTGAGTTCCGAGGGGTGATTCTCCGTACAGAAACTCGAGCTCAAGTTGATTATATCGAACCAATGACCTTATTGTTTCCCTCGTCTCACCCCTAGCTCGACCCTTCAGTCAGTACGAGTCCGCGCCTGAAAAAAAGGATCGACCGACAAACCCCTTCGTTAATAGATAAAAACCGAAGTGGAACTTTGGAGGAGAAGGAAAAAAGGACTTTTTTATTTTTTCGTTTTTTTTTACTCCTCTTCTTTTTTTTACCCCTCAGCGCTGCACATACCATCGCGTAATTCCCTATTATACGGTCTGTGTATCACGAGGCTAGAAATGGATAGCGCCACGTCACTGGTGCATTATCGATGAAATATTGATAAGCCAAGTGAATCGATGCAGGCCGCAGGGTTGCGGTACCACCTTGTGCGTACACGTACGCCCCTCTGACTCCCGGAAATCTATTCACAATTTTACTATATACCGGGTGCGCGTTCAGTCAACGTTCTTCGTACCTGTTCGCGATATCCTGCGCCAAATAACACCGCGTCCCCTTTACAAGGCGCCAGCGAAAGACAACCACCGCGCCGCGGCCGGTTATAGCGGGGGCAACATGGCATAGGGCTACCAGAAACAGATGGCCAAATTATTTCACATTTCTCTATATGGGTGTAGAATGGATATAGGTTGTGCTTTATGAAATTTTAGAAAATTTTTGACGGGAAGAAAAAATCGACGTAGGTACATGAATGAAATTTGAAGAATACAAATCGTTACGTATATTTTGAGTATGTTGTAAAGGTTCTCGTAGAATAATGAATGAAGGGGTTTCTTTTTTAGCCAGAGATATTTTAATACCGTGAAGACAGCTTTTCTTATTTGATTTTTATTTTCATTTTATTGCCGTTTATTTGTTTCGGTTTTTGGACTTCTTCATAGATTTTTATACTAAATTATAATTCAACAATGACAACTTTTCAACGAGTAATGGAAAAGTCGATTTTTAGTAGGGTATAATATATGATCATACTAATCCATTATAACAGAGATTCAAAAAAAGGACGAATATATTAAAACAATGAATAGGGAGAAGCGCAGGTTTCCTATTTATGATATTCTGCATCAATATTATAATCGAAACTATAGCGTCAAATCATATGGACTAATGAAAATGTTTATACTATATATACGTTCATCAAGATTTTATGTAAATTTCTGAGTTCGCAAGATTTAATTAGATCAAATTATTGTCATTATGTTTTTTGTGTTTGTTTTGGAACTCGTATATCAAAAATAATTACGGAGAGTGCGTATCTAATCCCTCCAATTATAATTCAAACTAGACTCTTTTTATGTCAATTTTTGAATTATTCCGATCGCTTTCTTTTCTACAAAAAAAAAAAAAACAACAAAAGAAAACTGAACTGATTTTGGGTCACCCGAACTGCATCGTACATGGTAAACCCTACGTTTTATGAACATCTACGTATGCATAGCTGCGTCCTCGTTCAACATCCGTATCCCTGATCCCACGAGCTAACGCTAACGCGGGTTACGGGTAACTCCACTCCACCTGACCCCACCCCAAGTACCCGCAGCCCCCACTTGTCGCCGCACCTCCCTCGCCCCTAGTATGAGGCACCGGAGGCACTGCGAGGCACGGCAACTAGAGGCAGCGGCAGAGGCAGGCACCCCGCGCTCCCGTAGCTGCCCGTCAGTCTATCGGCAACCTGCGAACTAGACGTATCGCGGTGCTTACGTAATATAATTATTATTATTATTACTTGTCAGTGTTATTTTACCATTTATAATATATATTATTATATATATAGTTTAACGCGCTTCGACGGTCAGTTTTTCATTTCATTAAAGAACAATCCCCCACACGGTATTTCAAGTATATATATGTATAGATAAGATACAATTTATATATATATATATATACGCGCTCTCTTATTTCGATCGCGAATATCACACACACATACATACATATATATATATTATTATATACTATATATATATGTACGCACGTACACACGGGGCTTTTCCGGTATCGTATATACTGGTATATTACATATATATATACACACAAGTTCAAGTGTCGAGGCACGAGCTCTAAACACTATATATCGTTCCTTATATAGTTTCTTCTTCGTATCGATTATTTTAAAATAGACGTGTAGAGGAGAACACCTGCTACACTCGCGAACGCCCCTGCGTATCCTGACAGGTGCAACGCGCGACGCGCCAGGGGTAGGTAATAAAATATATATACATATACATATGTAACATACCTATACGTGTATATATAAACTACAGAGCAGTCTGCAATCCTCGATTAAATTCTTCTATATATTCGTAATATATTCGATACGCGTATGTATGTATTTGAAAAAAAAAAACTGAAACAAAATCGGAAGGATATGGTATAGAGATAGAATTTTCTTTGTAAAAAGAAAAAAAAAGTTTACGCGCGAAATAAAATTATAGTTGAAAAAGAAAAAAGAATAACCTGAACAAAGTCAAAAACGATATCCCTGAATCGCGTGTATAGAGGGAAAACGAGGGAAAAAAAGTTTCGAGACGAAGGTGTAGGACGACGTCGACTAGGACGAGGTGGTGGCTGTGGGGGAGGAAAATAAGAACGAGAAGTAGCGCGGCGAGGACGTGGTGGACGACGAGGACGAGAGCGAGAGCGAGAGCGAGGAGGGAACCTGGACTTGGAGCTAAACAGCTTGGAGGCGCGCGTCGTCTTCGACGGATCAACCATAACGCCGCCCGCCTTAAAACGTCCGAGGCGGGAACCGGTGGAGTCATCGCCGCCCCCCGCTCGCCCTGTCGCCTCAACAGCAGACATCGTTCACTGCATCATGGACGCGCCGTTGTCGCAGAGCATGGACTCCGTTAACACGGCTACCGGCGAAGACGAGGTTTGTCATACACCTGTCCCTTTTCTTCTTTACAGGATCGTCCAGGGTTCTTGCGTTTTTTCTTTATTTTTTATGTATTTATTTTTACCGCGGGAAATGCAGGTAAAACCGAAGAAAACAAAATAGCAAAAAAAAATTTTTTTTTTTTTACTGACTCCTGGTGGAACGCCTTCCCCAACGGCTAAGCCGTAACGGTTAGCTTGTAGCTACTATGCGGGAATAGGTAGACACCAGGCGCCGGCAACGAGGCGGCAGACGTTGGGCACCTGCGAGCGTCGCGCGACCACCACGCTTGTTATTGATTTTTCCACAACACAGTCCAAACTGGCGTGTCACGTCATATGGAGGAGGATTACAGCCGGCTAAAACTCTCATGCGATGGTTTACTCGGCGTGTCCTTATTTCAGATTATACATTATTATACGATTTTTAATTAAACGATATTATAGCTAGCGATTCAGCTGTACAATCTGTACAGGTACACTCGTCTTGCGCACCAGCGTTATCGTTCGATTGACAATTTTCGAAAACACTATACATTCGCGGGTATGTAAAAGTAGTTTTTTTTTTCTTTTTTTTCTTTTTTACATACTGTATTCCACGGGTTGCGCGATTTATTTTATTGATTGCGAAATCACGCGAGAAAGATAAGAAAAATCATTGATTATCTGAATAACTGCAGCACGTTATGCGGGAATGAAAACTTACCTATAAATAAATAAAGTAAAGCAAGGAGGCTAGGTGGCTATAGCCGGATGTTTTATAATTATAATCATTTTTTAGGGGTAGTCGCGGGGTTTGCATAGTCTAACTACCAAACTCAGTTGGCAAAGTTGATTATATGTATGTTTACGTATATAGGTATAGACATGCGCAAACAATTGTTGTTACACATTTGCCAAACACCCCGATTATGCAAATCTAATTGTACTCGAACAGGTATAGGCGAGGGTATGTACCTACTGACTTTAACACGGTATATTGATTATCATAAAATTTTGACTTTCGAAATACCTACTGTTTAAACTCTAACGATAAATGCACCAGCTTTTCAGGGAGAGGGATTCGAACCGAATTCTCAAAGGTTTCGGGACGAGCTTTTACACCATGAAATCTCTTTCATTAAACTTTCACGTGACTCTGTTTCTAACTACTTGACAAATATATCGCTGGTAGGATTTTGGCAAAAGTTAATTTTACAAATTCGCATACAATTCAGAGTTTGAAACGGTTCAATTTTGGAGTAAGTTTTTTCTTGTACCTAATGGCAAGTCGCACGAGCTTATTATATACATATTGATCGCGAAATGTTTGGAAAGATGTATATATGCAGCTAGAAATATTCGTTATAAATGAAGCAACATAGAGACGTTGTTTAAACACGTGAATTTTATGTATTTTCGTTACGTTTGTAATTACAATTGGCGGCATATATCGCATACGTTGAAACGCGATGTATAATAACGCTACCGTAGTTGTAATTAGGGAAAATTTTTCAACCCAACTAATTGCAAAACCAGGGTATCTTTGTGACCTGTAATGGTCGGGTAATGTCGCTTTATAATATGCAAGAGAGGGGAGCTAGAGTATATTCTGTTGGTTTTACTGTAGGAGTAAATTTTGTGATTTTAACAACGTGCAAACACAGCGTAATCACTGTTATTTAGTATTTCGAACGAAAAGCAAAATCGTCGAGGATATGAAACCTCGTAAAATCACTCGAAACTACCTATAAGTTGTCTTAATATCTTACGCGTCGTCGAAGTAGGTTCAACTTTGACGCTGCTGCTAAGGCCACGTCTTTATTAGCCGTTAATTTATTTACAAGAACTACAGGAAAAATAAGTTCTTTATTTTATTATTTCGTCAAGTACGTGTATAATAGTTGCCGTCTCTTTTTCACGTGAGAAAATAACTTCTTAATTAATTCACTTCTTTTCCCACCACAAAATTCACGGTACGTAGGTAGGCATCTAATTCTGGTACCTATTACGAAAATTTCATAGGTCCAATTTTGAAGAAGCGTTGACCGCTGTGTACGGTAATTATCTTATTCACCGCTTTAATTAATACCCTGAATAACCCACGATCAACGGATCAAAAAACCTTGCAATTATTTCGTTAATTTGGAGAAAAAAAAAGGGTTCAAGGGATTACACAAAAATCTAGACACGTGGTTTTTTTTTTTTTTTGCATTTTGGGATCCGTTTGAATCACGCACACGAATTTCCCTCAATTTTTCGATCGAATATTTCGATCATAGATAGAAAACGGCGAACTATTGTTTTTCGGATAGAATTTAAACTGATTCGTGTACGTATAAAGTAACAATCTTTTTTGTTCTCTACCTGGACGCCAAGGTATTAAATTTCTTCTATACGGAGGAAGTTTTCTATAGGTATAAATTCTCAGGTCTGACCTGACCAGACAAACCTCATCCTCGTTTCTTCTCCCCGTATATAATAGAAAATCGTTCTTATAATAAATCTGAAGCGTTTCATCCGCTCGTTAATTGCAATAAATCTCATCATCGCGCACAATATCGTGGCCTTAGAGTTTGCGGCAAATTACTGCACGTATACCTTCAAGTACAAGCTATTCCTTGTCACAACTTACACTGTAAACGAACCTGCGGTGCATCAAGTATAATTATTCGGAGTTTGCACCCGAATAGATCGAGTTACATGTTTTCCCGGATGAATTTTTCTATTTTTCCATTTTCTATTTTCTTTCCTCTAATAGTAAGTTTCATTTCTTTCTTTGGTCGTTTTTTAATCTGAGAACCGCTGGTACCTGAGAAATGAAGGTTAGCATCGTGGGCTTCATCGCCTAGTTTACAAATGAGACCCAAGCTTAAAACACAGGGGTTGGTGGATATACGTTTGTCGTTGTGTGAGTAGGAGGTATGTACCCGGGGACAGACGTTAGGGTTGAGGGACAAAGAGCGGTTATATACCAAGCTTTGGGGGGAAAAAAAACACGCAGTCAAGTTCAACCTTTCGAACCATCTTTTCACAACACTCTAATATTTTCCCTCTCTTTCTAATCTCTCTTTCAAACGTACATCGAACAACATCCGGAGCGAGAATTTTTAATTGGATCTCGATAATCACGCAGAACTTTATATACCTTTGTGTTGATTTTTAAATTCAAACATAAAATCGAGAGAATATCATACAAAGTGAGGAGAGGATAATATAATATGATATCAAATAATATCATACGATATTTCTCCTGTTATAATTCTCCTCCGATAATTATCCTTCCCACAGTCTCTGCATAGGCTGTACAGACACGTACACGCTGCACCTCTAGTACAAGTATGAATGCGTGTTAGGAAAGCTTGTACAAGGGTGTTACACGGCTGTATACGAAAAGCGGGAGTATAGAAGCGGTGCATTTTCTATTGAAGGCATTAATAGTAATGGGAAATTTGCACGGAGAATTCCCTCGTCGAATATTTAAGCGTTATATACCTACTCCCGCATGTCTTGCTATTGCAGTAGTAACGCCAAGTAAGAACCGCCTTGCGGCTATAACATTGCGAGAGTATGAAGCTGTATGGACGTTTAGTGCATGGTTTGGTTTCTCCTTTTTTTTTCTTCTGTTTCGTTCTTTTTTTTTTATCCTCATTAGGTAGATTTTTCGAAATATGTTGCAGTATGAACTGATATAGTTAAATGTAACGTGTCGATTTCCTCCTGGACGAAGGGAATCATTATGTAACGTTGACGAACAATAGAATAAAACTCTAGCGGCATTATGGCAGAACGGATGTTGTATAACGGTTAGGCAGCCAAGAGGAACGGTGGAAGCAGCAAACCGTAAAGCCAGCGATTGTTTTACCTCTGGTTCTGCTTCTGCCTTTTCCTCTACCAAAGCCTCCACGTCGCGTCCGTTCGTAACGTCTGCCTGCCCGCCAGACTGTCAGTTTGTACATTTACCGGACACTTCGATACTTTTATGAACGAAAAATGAATAAACGCAATCATGTACCTGAAAATATTAATTAACCTCGGTCGCAGAGGAGCGTTTTTATTTTTTATTTTATCCATTTCCTGCACAGAAAGGAAAGAAGATTTTTTATACTTATGATCCTTCTCAGATTCGGACGTTTTTGGTATACAGAGACCCAGCCAGAGATCTTTTAGGCATAAAGTATCCAAATTACAAAAATAGACAACTGTTATCTGTGTATATTATTCATTGTCCGGCTATATAACTCGAATGAGAAATTCAAACGAAATATCGGAGAGTTCAGAATTGGAAAAACTGTAGCATCGCTGGCTCTAGCAGCAGCGGTGACGAAGTTTAATTGAACGATAACTAGAGTAGCATTTCACAACGTTCTCGTTCCTCCAGTCTACGAATCGTTGAGTATCTAGGCCACGTGTCATGTATAATTCGTTGTTGTTTTCTTTTTTAATTTTTCTAATTTTTTAACTCATGTGAAGTTCGTGTGACCTACCTATAGTCTTGATGAATGAAGAGAAACAAAAAAAAAAAATATATGGGATCGGGTTGATTTGAATTCTGTTTTTTCCTAGCCATGGAAAGGAGAGTATAATGAATTCAGATGAAGCGTTATACACTCGTCCCCCTTTCTTTTTTCTTTTAATTTTTTTCGTGACAAGTCTGTGGAGGAAACACAATGATCGACACCACAGAAGTGGATATAGAGATCGGTTCAAGGTTTTGTTATTTTATTTATCGGTTTTTAACTCCCGACCCAGTTGCCAATGAGAACTGTAAAAGTAGTCCAATGTGATCGGTACGATTCTCGAACGAAAAATGAGAAGCCACTTCCTCCTTCTCTGTATTGTTTTTGTAGAAAAGTATCGGAAAACCTGGGGGACTAGGCCCGAATAAAATGAAGGTAGATAGGTATACAGAATTTGGGACTTTGTGAAATGCATATTTTATTACTGAGGAAAGAAAATTTGAATTTTGATTCAAAAATGTGACAATTATTATTATTTTTAATTATCATACAATTTTTAGACGCGATTTAGGACCGCGTTCATTACGAGTTCAGGCAGGCCGGCAGTACAGTAAGACGAGCAGTAAGATTCGCCCACGTATTGTCGGAGAAAAGTGGTCATCTAATATAGTTACGTCATAGAAATGGTTCTAATTTTTCTAATTGTCTCCAGCGTTGGGTCAGATTAAATTAAATCCAACTCATATAGATCTTCGGCGATTCTTGAACCTCCGTATTATTCATTTTCTTCGGATTTTACATTCGGTGAATTTGTTGAAAAAAATATCTTCCAAAATATAAACGAGAGGGCAAAGATCAGTGCTTCGGACTATCGACACACACGGACGTCAATATCTGCCTCCTAGTCTCAATATCATGAATTTTTCTCTATCATTAAATCCTACAAACTGGAAACAAACAATTTTCTTCATTTCTTTTCTGCTCATTTTTCTCTCCCTTTTTCATCCATGAATAAATTGCACGTATACCCCGCGTCGTGCTACCTTCGCTATACCTTTACAACGGGCAGACTTTGCGTCGCCAACGTTTCTCCCGTATGCTGCCTGGCTAGAGGCAGGCTAGTATCAATAATAAAAGCGTGCGAGGTCAAAGCAATTGTAATGTACGCCATGTGTTTTGTCCTCACATACATTTGCGTGCGCGTTGGTCTCTCCTACTTTCCCACCTACCTACACTTTATATCTATACCTTATACGTACCTATAACTATACCTACCTGCCTCAAACTAACTCATAGAGGCACCCAACTGTTATGGAAGTATGAAACTATACAGAACGTGCAGTAGCGTGCATACCTCTCCATATATCTATAGATTATTAGAGCTATTATAGATAATCATATATTATAATGTATACCTACCTACCTACGTTTTCGCCGCGTTTTTCTATTCTCTATATATACGCTGGATCCGAAGTTAGAAAATAAATTTCAGATTGTACAAAATTACCCGCACACATATGTGGCGAAGGTTTGAATAGAACATGCAGCGTTTTGTCAATCTAAAATCATTTCTTTGTTCAATAGAGAAATGGAAAATAATTCGGTAGTCTTTTTTTTTTTTGGAAATTTTATCACACTTTCGAATCGAAAAATATGAATTTCTATTTATGTATTTGTAGTATAGGCGCGTGTTTCAGGAAACGTTTAAAGTACGGGGAAAGTAAATCCCATCGGCATCTTTTGTCTCAGTTTAGTTGTAGCTGTGTGATCATCCCCGACGACCTGACCTACTGCTCTCGCGGCAACACCCCCAGAGATTAATTTCCGAGCCGGAGCTTTCTAACGATGCGTCACCCACCACCGCGCCAGGTTGGGCCTGGGCGCGCGGTATACCGTTTTAGTAATTTCTGGAAAAACGAATTCCGTTTCTTCCCGTTTTACACTTTGGACGTGAATGCGGAGAAAGAATTTCACGACGAACCACCCAGCCATATACCTACCCTTACTCGTGGTTCGTTATGTAATACCATCTTGACAGCACTGCCGGGTCGTAATTCACTCGGGATTATCATTTTTTTTTTGTAAAGTTTATTTCATAGAAAGGTAGACGTAGATTGAGGTATAAGAGAGATCTGACAACGGGAGAGGATGCCCCATTCAAATAACCAATATCCG
This sequence comes from Rhogogaster chlorosoma, assembly GCA_944452935.1. Lineage (NCBI taxonomy): Eukaryota > Metazoa > Arthropoda > Insecta > Hymenoptera > Tenthredinidae > Rhogogaster > Rhogogaster chlorosoma. Next base: position 31,713,830 of record OX101797.1, read on the forward strand.
ATATACAGCCTTTATTCTCTTGTCAAGACCGGAACTGATCGGTGGTATCAGATTATTTCGTTTATAAATATGCAAACAGACTGTCAATCGACGTACGTGACGATTCGAAGAAATATCAATACAACATACGACCGAATATACCTTTTCAACATTTATTACATACATAATAATATACTTATCGTATAAATAGCTTTAGTATATTATACAAAGCGATCTTTCAACTTCAAACAATAGTTGTGTAAATTAATTGTTACTTTACTTCAGCCTTCTAATCGCTGTTTAAAATCTCATCTCTACGACGCGACGCGACGTAACATCTGCAGAGCGAAGCTCCCGGTACAAAAGTTTGGCACGAGATTTTATCGCGTTATACGACTTGCACCCTCCGGTTCAGTGGTATCCCTTCATCCTATCGTTCTACATAAGACACTAAAGTTTGGGACAGCAAATCCCCGGTTTTTTGTTTCAACATTTCGAGGAGGTTTCTCAAAGAAATACGAACATACATTCATTTTTGGCAATCTTTCACGAACGGGGAAAAAATGTTTAGCAGAATGAAAACTCTGACTCGATTTTTATCGAGTTTCGTTCTTTCATCGAGCATTTTGTGCGATCATTAAAGGCGCTGCACAGCAGGGTAGTGCCGAGTGCGTATGCAATAAATTTGAAGCAAATTTTGTATACGACAAACGAAGCATTTGGCTAACTGCGTTTTGCAATTAGCCCGAAGCTTCGTTTCGTAAACGCGACAAATTCCGCTCCGCTAAACCGAATAATGATGCAAAATGCTGCTGCCTCCAGGGGTTCATGCGGATAGGTGCTGAAGGGAAGGCAAGAGAGAGAAAATAGTACAGTTACTAGTACAGCCTCTAGCTGACCTCTGCTTGTACAACGATGCCAGGAAAAAAACACAAAAAAAAAAGAGGAGGAAAGGAAGGAAATAAACTGCTAAAACACAGATTTCAGACTCCCAAAGCTGCGCATATACGTCAACGTCGTAACCCCAATATCTTTTCTGCTTCTTGCCACTATAACGTCCTGCAGGGGTTCTTCCTTTACTGAACAGCAATGTTCAATGCGCATGTCTACTGCCCTAACGAGTTATGCCTTGCTTTCCTTTCCTTTCCTTTCCTTTCCTTTCCTTTTCGTCGATTTATTGCCCCGAATAAGGGGTAGGGCGAATTTCATGTTATCGTTAGATCCAAGATTTTTCGGGCTACCCCCTGGCAGCCGCCCCTTCGCGTGATACTGTCGTCAGGTGACGCCATGCGGTATATAAGCTTCGAGGCTCTTTCGATAAAGTAGTAGCCATTTTGGGTAGGTAGAGGGAGATATCAGAGCTATACAACTCGCGGATTAGGATTAGTTTACCTCGTTTAGTAATGGGGAGAAAGAAAGGAAAAAATCGAACGGTTTGATAGTCTTTTATGAAAGGAAATGTATACGAAACCATAATAATTGTCTTGTCGTATAGATTTTCTTCAAATTTACCAATTTTCGTTTTTAAAAATGAAAAATCAAAGAAGGGGAGAATGAGGGGATGTAAGGAATATGAAAAATGATCAAGCGAGAGAAGTCTTCCACATTTAAAAATCGGTACCCTCGCTACGTGAGGGCAGTCTAATCGTAAGACGTTTCCCAGGTGCTCAAAGCGAATATCTTGGTTTACTTTACTCTGTCTTTTTTCGGCGGTAGAGAATTCCAACTTTTTTATTATCCTCGTTAATTTTACCAGCCCGTTCTTCCAACGGCTGAAACTCTTCCATGGAAAACATTATTCTGCACTCTATTCCACGCTATTTACCCGCGGCTACCGCAACTATACAGCTGTACGTATATGTTATACTTACGTAGTACCTGCCTACCTACCATCAACAAATATTATAATTACAACACGCGCTGCATGCCGCTTCCATTATATTCAGAATCAGAGTGATAAATTTTTCACTCACGAAACAGAGCAGCAAAGATTAATCATTAATGTTCGCTGACTATTTCCGTCATTAAGCAACTGCTTAGTCGGTTATTTATTCACTCATTAATTTATTGGTAACGAGCGTTATACGTTTTAGCAGTTGCTCTAGGTATGATGGTGGTTTAATTTGAGCAATAAATAAAAGCGCGCATCTTATGCTTCAAAGTATAATTATATTTTCGAGGTATAATTTATATATGTAATACATAGGGACGGTTTATCGATTCCTTTTAGTTTTTAGTAGATATGTGGTACCTGCATACATGTAAGTTTCTCGTGGATCATTGTAGGAAAATTGTGTCGGTATTTCGCAGCGATAGATACCTTTGGGAAATCTTTAATCAAAGTAAAAGCCCGACCCCTCGGTTCAGTCTTCTCGGTGTATCCGCTATAGATATATTTCTTCTCCTCTCGTTTATTCGCGTTTTTTATCTGAGTTTTTACGAAAAATTTTCATTAGCTTCAGTCGACACGTATAGGTATACGTATATGTCATATAAATCTACCAAAATTTGGACTCACAAAGTGATATTTTGATTCTGTTTTTTTTTTTTTTTTATTTCAACGTAAGAATCTTTCTTCGGTCTTCGTACCTTCGCCGCTTAACTATATTCACATACGTTGAACCCACGAGTCCTCCACTTGATGTTCAGTTCTGGTTAAATTCTAAGCACCCTGTAAGCGTTGTATCGTGCCGCAAGGGCCTGCATTTTACGGTTGCTGCAGAAGTGTGTTCAGCGAACCTTTGAATGATGAATATCCAACAGCTATACCTGTAGGTATCTCTCTTTTATCTTCACACGCTCTCTTGTCTCCTCTTGTCGCTCTTCCCGTTCCTTTCATTTCTTTTTTTCGTCTTAATTCGACGTGAGTGATGCGTGTACTGTGTCAGAATTCCTTTTCTCTTTATCGCTGGAGTGTGAATTCGTATAAACAACTCGAAACGATTTTTACATCAATCCAAATTTCCGCTGCCAAGAATAAAAAAATGTCACTCTTACGAACGGCTGGTAATAAGTGGATCACGATTCAAATTTAAAATAATTAACGCCGAAGGGGAGATTATCGATATTTCATTTCCCTTCCGCGACGGTATGACCCGCTAATTTGATACGACCTGGAAGTGCAGGAATTCGCTCAGACTATCGGATAATATTCGTCCAGTTTTTAAAGCGAGATATTAACCGATGGCCGAATTCAGGCTGGACTGCGACATAAATGGAAGAAAAATAAGCAAAAGAATGAAAAAGAAAATAGAGAAAGGGAACAAAAAATAAATAAATAGAAATGGTCTACATCTTCTCGTCGATGGATGGCCGCAGAGCTGGCTCACGGACGGACAGATTTCAAGTAGCGTTACCGGACGTGACTTTATCGAACCGTGAATAACGCGACACGCTCAAAAGCGAAATGCTGCCGGATTATGGGAGTGGGCTTGATTATCTGTGAACAATTCTACTTTGGGTCTTGCCCAATTGCCTCTGCGTTTATTGCAAGGCCAAAAAATGTAGAGAAAAAAAAGTCGAGTGAAGACAGGATTCGATCGTGTTCGAATCAGAATTTGAATCTCTGGATTTTTTTCTCTAAAATTTCTATAATTGCAGAGAAAATTATAAGGGGGGTTTGGAGATTCGGGAATTAGTTTGAGTAGGTATACCGCGAATTTGTGAGCTTATGAAATAACGAAAATTACTTTAGTTCTCTAATTGTGGTTACAAAGCTTGAATTTTACATAGTATAATTCCGGGTCGTTGAGCTAATTCGAATTTATAATACTGGAGGATACCTCACTTTTGATTCGTGAAATTAAGTCGGACGAGAGAGCTTGCCGAGCTCTTCTTATTCTAGATATATTGTTATAACGAGACGGTCGCCGGGGGTTCAGGAAACTAAGAAATTCCATTAAGCAATTAAGGCATTGCTAATGCCCCTATAATAATTGAAAATAAATTGTTCCTTTCCAGGTGCGCACCTTGTTCGTTAGCGGCCTCCCAATGGATGCAAAACCACGAGAATTGTACTTGCTTTTCAGAGCATACGAGGTAAGTTTTGAAATTTCATTCAATCACACAAACCGCGACCTATAGTCGTACATATAAAATCATGATTATATCTTAATGAATTGGAAAAAAATCCACAGAATTATTTTTCAACTCACTTTTTAATTATTCATAACTTCGACGCGGTGCAAGTGCTCTGAATTCGTACAAATTGCGACGCGAGCTTTTCAGGGATCGATGAAGTTCATTCATATTTAAAATCTGGGGCAAGCGATTATTTATTACCAGCTAGATGCCCCGCGAATAGATGCATTTTATATAGATACGCTCTGCTATAGATGCAGACGTAACCACATCGGCTCGCAAATTGCTGGTTTGGGACAAATTCGGTTCAATTCAAATCCCAACGATCTTTCTCATGTACATATATACATATGCCTACAGGTATAACAGCCGTATATTTCGCCCCGTGGTTGATGGTCTATAAAAATTTATTACGGTACCATAATTTTCATATCATGTAACAGCTTCGACGTATAGATATAAGTACACGATTTTAAGGAATTGACCATCATGCATTGATGCATGGATACCTACAGGGATCCGATACAATCGGAAGTTGAATATTTGACGATTTTTCCACGGGAATGAAACAAGTTTTTGTTCCATATTTAGGTTCGATATAAATTTCATCGTGAGAATGTTATACAATGCACAGAGTTGTTCCCCGTTTAAATAATTTACCGAGTAACTTGGCGCTCAGGCGCGTAATAAAGCTGTGCTGGATAGGTGGTGGTATGTCGAATCGATCCGAGACAGAAAACCAGAACGAAATAATGTTCGGAACGAGCCATGGCTAACATTAAGTTAGGGAGCTGAGCGAAAAATACGAGAAGACTTATTATGCTGTATAATTACATAAACGCATGAAAAGATGAACAATTTTACTTTCAAGTATAATAGCAGAATGATTTTTTTCTTTCTTTCTTTTTTTTTTTGCGAAATACACATTTTCCGCCCAATTTAATTACCTCGACTAATATAGATTACGAATAACTGTGTTTCAGGGGTACGAGGGTTCCCTGCTCAAAGTGACAAGTAAAAACGGCAAAACGGCATCGGTGAGTGAAAATATTTCCTTCATTTTAAAGCACTTTCAGTATATATACGCTCACTCTCGTAGATAAATTATTCACGAAAATTATGCTGATTGTATTCACTCGTGAGACTGTTTATGTATAAGGCTGGGAAAAGGAGAAGAAAAATTAGGTACGGATGAGAATCGTGATAAAATATAAGGGAAAAATCATTTCTCTATAAGATCAAAGCAGAATATACTGTATAATAATAAATAAATAAATACGTCATATTAGTATCTGAAAACAGATTATGGATGCGAGGGAAAAAAAAAGAAAAAAAAAAATGAAAAATTAAGAAGCAGGTGTATAGGTTAAGACTTAAGAATCTTTGGGTATCATTTCTGCGTACGAATCGATCGGCATTAGGGTTGAATCGCAAATACCATAGGCCTCTAATATCTATATATATATTTGGGGGTAGGTTTACGGGGAGAATTTTGTACCAGCTTAAAACTGCGGTGGTATAAATCCCCTGGAATAGAACTCGCATCAAAGTCTTCCGACCCTTATACTACTTATAATCCTTGATTTCACCGCGTCGAGTCAAAGCTCTTTGTTCCCACGTTAATTACGTTAACAACGTAGGTAGCTACGTTTCCGCAAGTATAACGCTTTCTCGGATTTACCTTTTTTCACCCATTTCTCTTCTGCTCTACTTTTATTTCTTCTTCTTCTTCTTATATCATCATCATCTTCTTCTTCTTCTTATTCTTCTATTCTGTTTCATCGTCCTTTATCTTTATAATAGGCTAACACCAGATTATATACCTTATACTACGACTGTTTCCTTTTTCGCGAATATTATGACTATAATAGGTATATCTGTTATTACCTAGAATCGAATAAACCCTGTGAAGACAGAAAGAAAGCGTAATTCATTCAGAGATCTGCAATTATCGTTTAATGCTCTACTGATCAGCAACGCGTAGCTGAGGCGTGTACATCCCTACACCTTACATGGTCAAAAATTATCACGTCGGTGTGTAAACGCGATGTTTTCAAACTCTTTCATGTCTCGTTCGGACACACAGTTAGCTATTGTTACAGCCACGGTTGGTAGGGTAAAAAATACGTGTATTTTATTAGTGACATCATTTCAAAGTGACAATGAACAAACAAGCGCATCAACTACATCCGTAGAGAGAAATAGAGAAAGAGAGAGAGCGAGAGACATGAAGTCGATTTTTAGATTTAAATTAAATAGTTTCTTCTCTCTCTAAGCAATTTGGAAATGTTAATCAAAGCTTCTCGGGAGTGAATGTGAGATAATAATTACTCCGAGTGTAGGAAATCGCGAGTGTCTGGACCATGGACACCAATTCAAACGACTCTAGCAAAAGTTTAATATGCGAGGACTGATTGGTTCTGAAATTTCTTGAAATTTCAGTGTAACTCGTCGACTAAGAGTATCTATATAGGTACCTGCCTATATAAGCGTACGAAACCTGTGCGTGTGTTTAACTAAGTGTAAATTGAATTTCAGCCAGTGGGATTTGTCACATTTCACACGAGAGCCGGTGCCGAAGCTGCAAAACAAGACTTGCAGGTAAATGAGACTGAAATAAGTATATTGACATTTATATAGAAAGTCCTGTTTCTTGATTCTATTTGTGTTTTTTTTTTTTTTTTAATTTTTTTTTTTCTATCTGTTCGTTTGTTTTCCAGTTTTGATTCTGAACTCTTTTTTTCTCCAACTATTATGTCCACCCTCGATTAGAAGGCACGGGTTTATTGCTAGTTGTTATAAAATAATTCTTATTGGGAGCCATGTAGAATATTATACAAAGGAACTTTGTAATTGGTACAAAACCTCTGCTGGGTGCACCGTGTGATACTTATATTAATATGGTGTTCCTGCCTAAGAACCCATTTGCCCAACTGCCCAACGCCCATCACCTCATCTCTTTACCACACGCAACTGATGTCACGCAATTTGCAATTTCCTATCTTTTAACGTCCGCACGACTCGGATTACGTGCATTTTGTACAGAACGGTTATATATGTACATATATTTATATATAATATACATATATGTACCAGACCGTTCCTATGTACTATACAATACTTATAATACATAGATTTACGCATACGAGACAATATTAAGGTTCGATAAAATAATTTTTACATATTTTTTTTTTTTATTCTTTTTTTTTTAACCTGATTACTATAAAAGCTCTTTATAATTTTTTTTTTCCCCCCGAATTATTACCTTTTTTTTTTTTTTAAATCTCCTTGCAAAGCTGACGATATAGAGCCCCGAGCCATGGAGAATATCAAAGTAATTATTATTCGCGAATTGAGGAAAAGTAACAATATAGAATTTGTTTTTTAATTTTTTTTTTTTTATCCTTTTTCATCCGCACATAATATGACATGACATGCGATTTTTTCTTTGCTGGGAAATGAAAGTCCCTAAATTTTGTATAAATATGTTCAATTATATTAACCGTCAAGAGTTGTAACTGTTTTTTTTTTTTTTATTCTCACTTATTCTCCTCTTGACTTTTGTCAAATTTCGGTATCCAGAATTTTGATAAATATCAATTTATTCTAAAGCAATAAAAATAAAAAAGATGTGTTAATGTATATACGGCATAAAAGCACATATATACATATACGCATTGGACTAATTTTTGGGGGATCTATTTGCAGCAGGGAGTTAGATTCGACCCTGATATGCCTCAAACCATTCGTTTGGAATTTGCAAAGAGTAACACAAAGGTTAGCAAACCTAAGCAACCAGCCGCTGCAGCAGCCACCACCTCGCACCCCGCTCTGATGCACCCTCTAACTGGACGTAAGTATGCACCGCCACTGAATCACACTTGCTGATATATAATCACAGTTCACATACCCCCCCAACCCTTATATTTCCCCCTTCTTTTACCCCACAAAATATGAAACCACTAACCCCGCCGCACCTATATATATATACCTATACAATACCTGTGTGACTTTGATGTCACGGAGTATTTTTTTTTTTCTGATTTTTTTTTCCATTTTTATTTTCATATAGTTATATTATACATACACGTTGCAGTTGTACCTACTGTGTGTATCGTTAACTGTGTGCGAATTATAATTGCCTCTCGTTTTATTCTGAAACTTATTTTATATACCAGCTGTGATATTCTTTGTATAAATTAATAATAACGAATCGAAGGGTTTTTTTTTTTCTTTTTCTTGAAATTTTTTTCAACGAGATATATAGTTCTCGGGATGATAATAATAATAATAATATGTAATGTCGAGACGAAGAGGAATGATTTGTCACGGATTCCAATTTGGAGAGCAGCTCGCGCGGGATGTAAATATAAAATGCATTAAATTCACCGAGTCTCGGGGATCACTCCAATTATCCGAAAGGTCAGATCGGAGAATTTCACTCGGATTCTGATTCGTCCCGGGGTTTTACACGGATACGGATTTAGAACGACGCCCCTAATAATCCTATAGACTTATATATCATTTCACTCAATATAAGTATTTTATCTAGGTATATATAAAATAAATTATATTTTAATATTCTACACAGTCGAGTTCGCTTCTAGTTTCCTTTTCATATCGATATATCTACGTATATTTTATTCCCAAAAATTCAGAAAGGTGAAATAAAATTTGAAAAAAAAAAAATAGCAATAATGATACAGCCTCTCAGGTGCGAGTCTCGGCGTATTGATCAGCTCTTAGACGAATAGAACGGAAAGTATAACCGACGGATCGAACCATTCGTAGAACCTTTTTGAAAAGTTAATTCGCCTGCAAATTCCCACGACGCAAACCTTCGGCTCTATCCTTTTCGAGTCCGTGAGCCACGCTCAATATCTACCCCACGCGGCAACTGCTACCCTGCAGGAGTCAGCATTGCAGACACTGACGTAAATTTAAGGGATGAAATATAAATAAATTGTGAAAAGAAAAGAGAAGGAAAGAAGGCAAAAAAACTGATACAGTTTCGCGAAATTATTTCCTCTCGTTCTCCACTCGGATTATTTATATCCAACTACACGTTTAGCTTCTGGGTTCTACTTTAGTCGAGCTGAGCTGTCGTTAAAATTTCAACAAATTAAGTACTGCACTTGTCGAATTTTTGTATTTCAACGGTTGCATATGCGAAACGAAATATAGGACTAATTGCTATACGTACGGTACGCGATTTCAGTACGGAGTCTCGTTCAACGGATATGAAAATTATCTTAATTGAGCGCGAAGATGTTAAGATTAAATATTAATACGGTGTGTAAGGTATAGTGTCTATTACTCGCACTTTGCATGAAAAGCTACTGAATAATACTGAAAGGTAACTAACGAGGTTGATATAAGGCCTTGGGAGAGTCAAAAAGAGAATATATCAAAGTTGATATGGAACTATATCGAATGAAGATTAACTTATCATTCTGAATTTCTTCAGGAGCTTGTTAATCAATTAGTTATCAGTTTCGGTGGATAAAAAGGACCAGGGAATTAGGGAGCGAAAGCAAGAAATTAACGATTAATTTCCGACCCTTCTTCATTGCTTCTGTAAATATTTCCGATTCTGTAATTTCAGTATTTTCTTGACGTATCGCAACCCGTTCATTGCTTTTGGGGAAAAGAACGATCCATCATCCTGTGGTAATAAATATAAGTTGGACATAGATGTGGTCAGAATAAACGATAAAAGTTTGATACCGGACTGGCGCGGGATACGAAGAAAAGAAAAAGCGTCGAGAAAAAAAAAAATGGATAAGGCAATATAAAGATGAATTTACTTTCAGATCTCGGTAGTCCGTTTTTCCCCGGAGGACCAGAGCTCTGGCATCATCCCCTCGCATATTCAACAGCCGGCGAATTACCTGGCGCACTACAACACGCTACCCTCGTTCATCCGGCGTTACATCCTCAGGTCCCCGTACGTTCCTATCTTTGACTATCTGCAGAAAAAGCTCTGGAGCCGCCGACGAGCGCCCCGATGCACGTTAGTGATACATCATCGTTATATTTCATATAACTATACTTTTATCCCTATATTATACACATATCACACACACACCCATATATATATACACATGCAGACTTGTTATACTCACTAGCTTTGTTACCCGTATATAGCACACTTTTCATACCATATCATTATCCCCTATGTACATATATAATTATATTACACTCGCTGGCTTTCACATTTCGCACAATTCACAACATTTTATTATAATACGTAGGTATACGTATACGTCTCTCGTGCAAGGTGTCCTTTTTTCTTTTTTTTTTTTTTTTTTATATCCCCAGGGGGACATCTATTTTCCTGTTAAAATCCGCACACGCGGTTTTACAAAAGAACGGAAAAACCTTTTACCGGAATATCAACGTCGTTTTTTCCTGTTTTTTTTTTTCTTCTTGCATTTTCTTTACTAAAAATTTTGAAAAATAATCATGACGGGCGAATATGAACTTGGAATCGACGGGTTCTTTTTTCTAGTTCAATAAACAAGAATGATAATGAAAAATTCGTAGAAATGTTTAGGATAAAAAATTTCTATTAGGGTATCGTGTGATTTTTGTATTTCCTGTGTATTATCATCGGCTTATGACTCCATGCATATATTGTATAGATGTATGTGGGGGAAACAATGGACTTGAAAATTATAATTAGTCGAGGCGTCTATAACCCGGGGTTGTTCCATATACGTCGTCGTCATACATATAGTGGTAATTTTTGGCAGCACGTCGCGTCGCCTCGTAGGAACTCCTGTAGGTTTCAAGTTCTCGGGTCGCCTGGTGCGGCGCGGGCGTGCTGGCTTGTTAGCGCCCTTCTCTTGTCATAAAAGTCACGTATACTCGTCCTGCGGGGATTCCCCGTGGGATAGGCTTGTCACCAATGATATACAATACCTACTCCGGTCGCGTCGTCGCGGACAACAAAGGGGCGAGAGAGAGGAAAATAGGGAAAGGGAAAGGTAAAGGTAAAGGCAAAGGGAAAGGGATTTAGAATGCGAACGGACCGAGGGCTTCCCTTTATACTATAATAGTTTGCACAACGTGACATACGCATGCATACATACATCCATGCGTTATATACCTATCGATGAATATATATGCACATATGTATGCACGAGCTTGTAGGTACTTGAGCAAAACAGAGTGAGTGACTTCCTCGAGATTAACTCGAGCATCGGAGACGATCAACGAAAGCACCTTAGAGTCAAGACTCGCGAGATCAATGCCAATCTTTGAGGGATTAGTTCCTTAGCTTGGGGCGATAATATGGATGTCCTAACACTTAGTTTAACGAGATTTTAAACACATAGTTGCAGGTAGTCGGGTTATGAGTGAGTTAATTGCAAAAGCTAGTTGCATACAAAAATAGGATCAATTCTTAGCATTGAACATCTCCGAATTTTTTTTTTTTTCCTTCGTTTTCAAATGAGATTTAAACTGAAAAGGGAATCTAATTTATCCTCCAGAATTTCTAATTTTATTCTCTCAGACGATCACGAGTTATTGAGGAATCTCGAATATTTCAAGGTTCGAGAGAGCGTGAATCATAGTTGAGTGGGTAGGTATACTTTTTCATTCGACAGGATTGAAAAGTTGTATTGTTTCAACGGATATGGTTGTCATTTATCAAACGCTTATCTGTGTCGAATGATACAAATTTTAATCAGTCTGAAGACAAAAAGATTCTCATTTTTGCACCAGTTCTAAAAAAAACGTCGTGTTTCTTTATATATCCGAGAATCGCATCGGGAACACGATTATAATATGGCTTCAACTTATCAATCTTTATTATCTTTATTATCTTTAAGACCTATTTATTTATTTAATCAATCACGAATCACGCTGTGGCTTTTTAATCGAATTCAAATTCTGTTCGATGCTGTTTCTTCTGTTTTCTCGTAGCTTTTCACTAATTTTCATAAATTTAATACACTTCGACTCATCGTGTCCTCGTACCTGTTGAAAAAAAATAAAAAATGATTAAAAAGCGTAGGATATCGCGGATTAAAAAGAAAAATCTCTTATTTTTTTATACCATAGGCACCAATGTCCCTGCCACATCCGACCACCCTGACATCGATCCACGCGTCGCTGCCACATTTCTTGCCTTCACCGGCCTTAGCATCACCGGTAGGGTCGTCTTCGTCTCAGCCAAGCATCGCCGTGAGCAATGCACCATGCTCTACATTATTCGTCGCAAACCTTGGACAATTTGTCTCGGAACATGAGCTGAAGGAGATATTCAACAGGTTAGTAAAAGCAATATTTTTACATAAATTTATCACACCCTAGATCCATGAAATTATACCATAGACAGAAATCCTCGTACTATACACGTATACTTGGAAAAATGTCATTCGAATCATCAAACGACAAATCACACCCTTATAAATAAATACACGTATTTAGACCATTGACATATGTACCATCTATTACATTTACATACATATACATATAGGGGGGAGAACGGAGCAAGGTGGACATCCGCGGCTGAGAATTGATGAAATCTTTTCCGTTTTTTATCTTTTTAAAAAAAAAAAATATCCATCAAAAATATCTTGGGGAAAAAAGAAAGATTTCATTAATTTTCAGTTTAGGTGTCGATTTTGCCCCGGGGGTCTCCCCTACATATATATCAAGGCCCGAGTCAGAGAGAGACAATTTGAGAGTGCGTGGGCTCGGACGTAATATAAAAAGGGGGATTGGCGGATAGCTGGGCAGTGAGGAGGAGGAGGAGGTGATTATTATATTCGATTCGGGAGAGTTTGGCATAACCTCATAATGAACATGGGTTGAATTTGGCCGTGAATATCGGTGTATTGCAATGAATCTGTAGTGCTGCAGGTAGAGGTGATGGGTTTGAAAATTTTGACGGTAAACTTGAAGTTTATTAAACCAGATAATAGGAAAAGAACGAAATAATATCCGATGTACAGATATTGATAGCATAAGACTCAAGAGATTAGCGTATCCTGCGGAATATCGAGATTCTTGACACTGGCATGGCTAAACCGCAAACATGAGTTCAAGATTTGTCGCAGTGACAGGGCTGACCACAAAGCCTTATACACTGACAATGAAATGGTCAATTTTCAAGTTGATAAATGCTACCCTACTTAGGCTCGAATAAACTGCTTGAGATAGGGATTTACATCTGCGATAATTGAGACCTAGAACATCGTGCATTTCTCTTTGGGGTTTGAAAAGCACGTGTAGCAAAGACCATTTCGAGATATATCCAAGGGTTTAATTTCTACACTCAAAAATGCGAACAACGATACGACGTGTAGTCCGTGAAAAAAATAGTCAGCTTAATAATCTGAAAAATTATACAGGAATAAGTGATCTTAGAAAAACTTTACAGGTTTCAGTTTACGTGGAAATAATGTCTTTTTTAATTAAGCGTTAATTATCGTAATGAGAGCGAAATACATTTATAAGTATACATCGATAAAATTGGTTTAAAAAAAATGTTTGAATAAAGGAAGATGAATTATATCCTATACTGGCTCGAAGTGCCCCCGTTAGGATATGAACATTTTTTGATCTTGGTGAAACGAATCCCTTTGCACAAAACCACCACCGCCTTGAAATACCAATCCATAATCAAAAAAAAAAAAAAAAAAAAATCCACCCTGTAACTAACCGGAGCACATTGTGTTCCTTGTTTGTGCACAGTTTCCCTGGCTTCTGCCGTCTCCGTATGCACACCAAGGGAGGCTCGCCGGTGGCCTTCGTCGAATACCAAGATGTTCGCTACGCGGCCCAGGCGATGGCCACGCTTCAGGGATCGTTTCTCCTCTCGTCTGACCGGGGTGCGATTCGAATCGAGTATGCAAAGTCAAAAATGGCCGAGGTGGGATTTACCAATCTCTGGACAGAAGTAGGTTCTAACAATTTACGTGTTGTGTATACTATAGGTACAATTGTATCATACATCTACCAGCTACCTACCTACCTATCTTTTCTTGCTCTATGAATATTTATTGCAATATTTTATACGCCGATAAAAACCCAACTCTATATCTCTCTCTCTGCCTCTATACTCGAGATTATCACTATAATATAATTTTTAAGATATTTGCGGAATGATCACTTGTCGATATCAAAATACATGTATCATATAGTCACACGACACATATTACATCGATATACCTATAGCGGGGAGTTAATTTTCTTTTTATTATTGTTATTCTTCTTCTTCTTCCGTTCTTTGGAAATTCGAAAATTTTTATTCTCCTTGAGGTGCGAGTTCTCGTGAGAAATGTAATATATTAGGTATGTATCGGTAGAATAATCGGTAAGTAGTTCGCCGAGATAAAGGTCTACGGTTATTCGGAATTTCGAATAATCATGAAATAGAAAAGAAAAAGAAAGAGGAGAAAATTGAAGAGGAACTAAATCCGACCTCCTCACTCCTGGTATAGTTGAACAGGCGTGATTTAAGGAAAATAAGAAGAAGAAGAAGAAAGAAAAAGAAAGATAAAAAAAAAGAAAAAAAAGCAAAACCATATCAATCGTATATGAATAATAAATTGCAAGCTTTTTCTTATGGCAAAGAGAACTCCATATATACCTACACACTGAATATATTTACACATATATTAGAATATATATCGGAGAAGAAAGATCTGTGATAACAGTTGGGAATAAAAATGAAATTTTTCTTTTCCAGGGAACAAAGGGAGATGAAAATGGGCAATCTTAAAATTGACGTGAGCGGAATGTGACAGGTACGCCAGTAGCCCGATCGATTTATCGATTATGAGAATTAATAGAAATAAGTTTTCCGGGGGGTTTGTATTGCGTGGAAGTATATCGCGGGATGGGGTTACACACGGTTGGCGAAAGACCTATATTTATAAAGAAAAAGAAAAAAAGAAATGAAAAAGATTCATCAGTATGCTGTAGCGACATATCGACTGCTTTATATGCAGAAATGTGTATGTTGAAAGCATTTAGGTATATTCTTTATGCAAAGACCACCGGAACGAACCGTGTGTAGGGTATATTTTATATATTATTTAACTTATTGATTATATGATTCGTCATTTGAATGTGTATTACTATTTTTATTTATTTTATCGATGAAAATTATGATAGGTACGCCCCTCGCCCGGATATTCGGATATATACATATATGTATATATATATATATATATTTTTTTTTTTTTAATAATTTTTATTTTTATTTTAATACCCTGCCTATGAGAGGCTGATCGTAAATGATATGATACGATTCGAGATGAATTAGTTTCAGTTATACATGTAAAATAAGGCACTGTTAAAATCACAACACACGTTATAAATTATAGGAAAAATTGATCTTATTAACTGAAAGAAAGAAGGAGAGAAAGTAAGAAAGTAAGAAAGAAAGTAAGTAAGTGAGTAAGAAAGAAAGAATAATAAAAAAAAAAAAGAAGCACATGTATTATTAAAGTTATATATATATACAATTCATATATTAACATTCAAACAAGCTTAATACCAAAGGTGCCCTAAGAAACGTGTATTTATGTTTATCATCAGCATTATAATATTGTGAGGATTAAGAATACAATATATCTGTTTTTTAATTTTTTTTTAATTTTTTTTTTTTCGTACTTTTTCGTATTTTTTTTAATTTTTTTTTTTTTTCAAATAAGATATATCGTATATATATAAATTGTCAGATAACGATGAAATATTGAAGAAAAGATGAGAGATGATGTTATAGGAAATAATTATAACGAATGTGAACATATCATAATGTTAAGGTAGCGAAATTATTCTAAGTAACTATGATCTATGTTTAGTAGCAGAGGTGTGCCCCGAGATCTATTAGAACGATGGCCAACTCGGCACGTAATTTGCCCAAGTGCCTTCCTGTTGGTCGAGTCATGGTACCGTAAGTCACGTCTTAATATCAATGTCAGTCGTGTCCTTCTTATTATTAGGCTTTGCTTAAATCTACCTATACATTTATCGTCATTATTGAAATGAAGAGATTTTTGGAAATATACAGGATTCGATTTCTCCCATCGCGTTTTACTATACGCGTAATAGTTCAATTTTAATCATCAAGCAATAAACGCCAATACGCATAGAAACATATAAATACTACCCACCCGATTACCTACATATATATATTTATTTATTTATATATATATATATAAATGTAGGCACCGTGGGATTTTAGAAATTTTTTCTACTTTTTCAAATAACTATTTAGCTACTTCAATTACCTATTCGGATTCGTACGGAAAATTATTGCACATTATAATTGTTATAGAATTTCAATCTGGCCAGTGACTTAAATTACAATGAGATGTAAAAGTAATAGGTACATATTAAATTTGAATTTTCATTCCGCGCAAGACTGATGACGACGATTAATATTAAGTCAGACTTGAGACACATTATTTATTAAATTCATCGTACAAAGAACAAAAAAAAAAAAAAAAAAATGAAAGGAAAAGGAAAGAAAGAGAAAAAAAATCTTTAAAACTATCTTTTAGCTTCTTGGGGTTTTACTATACATACTATATTATGTAATAAATGACTCGCATCGTTTATAGCTACTCATAATATTCCAATTTATTTATTTATTTCTATAGCAAGAAAATTTTTATACAGACGCGTACATACATACAAAAAAAGAAAAAGAAAAAGGAAAAAAAAAAAACGAAAATGGAGAAAAAAATAAAAAAATAAAAACTAGAGAAACAAAAAGAAGTTAATAAAAAAATAAGGAATGAAAAAAAAAAAAAAGCTGCGAGACCCGACAACTCGTATCTTTCACTTTAGATTAGGTAAAAATACTTGGATGAAAAATTTCATTCATCGATAAATAATAAACAATTCTTTTCATATATATTTTCTTTTTTTTTTTTTTATTAAAATAGAAAATTGCAAACAACCAATAATTGTATCAACTAGCAAGCAAAAGTTTGATTCCATATCTTAATACCGTCCTAAATATGTATCTTATTATTTATATAATTTGGAATATTTTTCTAAGGTCTGAGTAATTAATTTTTGTACGCAGTAATCATGTAGGTAGGTACTATCCAGCCTGTACGACATATTATTATTATCCAACTCGATACATAAACTATAAAATCCGCGCGTTATTATAATTTCACTTATTTCAAACTATACAGTTGTACAATATAGTATAGAGGCGTTGAAAATTCAGATTAAACATAATATAGAATAATAAAGAATAATTGAGAAGGTACTTCAATTCTATTATCATCAATAATTATATTACCATGATTGAGAAATTTACGAGTTGACTCGTCTAACGCTTGCTTACGGCATGTACAGGCAGACGGAAGGAACAAATTGAAATTCCGATACCGTGATAGAAGTATTGAGAAAAGGGGATTATGTGGAAATGTTGATAAAATGTATTTTATTTACAATAATAATAATAATAATAATAATATTAATAATAATAATATGTATAATAAATGAGTAACGATTTTACAGAGTAGATGAAAAAAAAGAAAAAAGTAAGAAAAAAAATTGACTATTTAAAGATCTTTGAAAGAAATTACACGATTGCAGCATAAAACGGGATCAATGCTATCTAGGTGATGATTTTTGGAGTCTATTTATATAATGTAATCATAATATCATTCGCGTCAAACGCCATATTAAGACTCCAATTCGAACCTTCTGACTTCTTGTACGTAGCTGCTACAGCCATAGAGGAAAACTAAGAGAAGTAAAATAAAAAATTACATTGGATTGAATCGCGAGACAATTATATGCATAGGTATATTATATTAGATAAATTGAATTTACATCAAGAACGAGATATATGTTTGACACGAGTACAGTACAGAGTATTCTAGTACTTCTATAAGAGTTATTGCGTTCTTGTTATGCAGCGTTCATTAATACATTACATATGATGTTATTGCCGTTTATTTAATATAGATAACTGAATCGGTATAAATTATATAAAAAAAGGAAAAAACCTCTGACTCTTGCGTCGAACGAAAGAGCGAGGTAATAACCGCATTAGCTTTTTATTATAATAACCGCGAAACTGCAGGAGATTGGTAAATTATTTCATTTAACAAAAAAAAGAAATAACATTATTATACATACGTATTATACAGGTATATATTATCTCGTATGTCTATAATAGAATCTTTGACAGTTAAATATACATATATATACCAGCCGATATTTTATTTACTTATACAATTGATGAAAAGAAGAAAAACTAGAAAGGAAAAAAGAATCTTATCGACTGCTGGTGTAAAAATAAATTAGATAAATTGAAATAAATAAATACCGCATAATGGCATATATATATACGTATGTAACATACCTTCAAGGCTTAATAATATGACTATATGACGGCTTGACCGTTAAATCATGTCAATGCAGAAAGCTAATTGATATAATAATTAGAGAATTTACTTGAAGGTATTCGCGGACGTTTCGTAAAGAAGGATATATATATATATAACAAAAAAAAAAAGACAAAAAATGAAGAAGAAAAAAAAACAATACCCATTATAAAGTAAAGTAAATGAATGAAATAAAATATTAGCAATATCTTGACAGGTAGTGTTCGACTATGAATACTTATCCGACAGGAACTCATGATATAAATTAATATTAATATACACATATAATATGTATATATATATATATGTATATGTATATACATATTTATGACGAAAAAAGTATATGACATACATTTGTATATATATATATATATATATTTATATGTTTATATATGTTTGAAAATATTGTATATGTACTTGTATAACAATTGTTATTTATATAAGTACCGTATAATATATAGGTATAGTTATTATAAGGAGATATCATCATTATTCAATCAATGAATTATAGGTTGGATTTAAAGTGCTTTACAAGTGAACTAACTCATATCAGTAGATAGTATGGCTAAATAGAGTGGTATTTGCGTAAATAAGAATTATATATAAGTATTAGAAATATTTAATATAAAAAACAAAAAATAAAAAAATAACAAAAAATATTATTATATACTGTATATCTATAGCGTAACAAAAAGTAAAGAAAAACTAAAAAAAAAAACAAAAAAAAACAAAAAAACAAAAAAACAAAAAACAAAAAAAAAAAACACATTTGCATGTCAATCAGATATTTTGTACTGTAGAATTCTAAAATCGCGTCGCGTTTCGTTTATCGATTTCTGTTGAATATTATAATTATTATATATATATATACTATTTCTACGACGAAACGCATATTGTATAGGTACACCGATCTCTAATGAGCTAAAATAATATATATAAAAAAAACGAAAGGAAAAGGAAAGGAAAGAAAAAGAAAACACCTCGCAATTGTAGCGAATCGACCCGTTCACTCGTCGACGCGATAAGTCCGCGTATAGTTATCTCGCTTCTGCGCGATCTTTCGGCATTGCGTATTTTTGACTCTTTTTTTATTTTCCTCAACATTCTTCTTTTCTATTTTCTTCTCTGCTCACCCTCTTGCGATGTATATGTTACACCTTTATTTATTTATTTATTTACCTATCTATCTATCTATTTATTTATCTAATATTTGTCGCGTGCGGGTATATAATATCACGATACAGGTATACATCTACCTATACCACAGTAAGTATATAGTAGTCGAAAAATTGATGATGAAAATAGGGTGAAACTTTATGCCAGAAGGCACGCGAGCTTGAGTCGAGTCGAAGCGTACTTAACATTATTAATAATCGTTAAAGAAAAGGAAAAGAAATTCACAAAGTCCAGTTGAATGAACATTTTTTTTTCATTCACTTTTTTTTTTTAGCTCGCTCGGTTTTTGCAACACTATATATGTATATATATACTATACACACAAAAATAAAAAGAAAGAAAAAAAAAAAACACGAGTACGGGAAAATATATTTAATTATATATTGTGTACGGTATAATAGTATACCTATGCCTATATACATATATATATATATATATTATCGTATTGTATGTGTATATAGGTAATATCACCAAAGATGTCAATATCGATCCAAAGACTAAACACCTCACGACGTTTCTATTAAATGAAAAAGGAGACAAAAAAGAAAAAAAAAAACAAGTTAAAAATAAAAATGATATCAATACCTAATAATAATAATAATAATAATAATGAAAACAATTAATATAAAGTAAAAAAAAAGAGGGAAGAAGGGAAGAAAGAAAAAAAGAAAAAAAAATAATAGTAATAATAATATTAATAATAATATTAATAATAATAATAATAATATTAATAATGAATAATAATAATAATAATAACGTTATTTTAGATACATGAACAATTATGTAGATAAGTATAATTACGAATTTGCGATAATGTTTGGATACTGTGAACGTGAGTAAATAACCGTATAAACCTATACGCAAACTTATTGGGGTCCAAGGAAAGCAGCTTACAATGCTCGTCCCAAAAACACATATTATACATATCGTTGCAGCGCGCGGGTACAATATATATATATATTTATATATATATATACCTACGATGATATATATGCACCTAATTGCTTGCTTACACTTAATTAATTATTGTTAGCAACTTAATTATATTAACTCATTCATCAACTCGATTTACTTAATTTCAATGTATTTTTTATATATATCTGTTTGGTTAGTTGTCTTTTCTTTTCGATACTTTTATATCTACCTACCGATGACAGGAGGGAATCGCTTTTGCACTGCCGAAGTCTCGATTTCATTCAATTTTTAACCTATACAAAGCTGAAAATTGTCATATATATGTATATGTGTTTTATTCTTAACTTTATACTCTCAATAATTTTATTACGAATATAATTAACCGAGATTTGTAGGATGTGATTGGTCCTCGTTCAGAACTATCTTATAGTTTGACTTTGTTCGTTTTTTTATTTTAAAAAAATTTTTTTATTACTTGTTCGAATCGCGGTATAATTGTAAAATTTACCAAATAATTTTTAACAAATATTAACCGACGAAAAAGAAGAAGAAAGAAGTAGTTAAATATAAATCATAAAATTATAGTAAACAAATGAAAGTAATGCAATATTTATTGCTAATAGCGAATTGTTGTTCGGTGCTCTCAGTGGACTTTTATAAAATGCAGAAAAATATATATACCTACCTATGTACTACGTGCGAAATATTTCGAAATTTATTAAACGGTGGAGTGGTTTTACTTGACGTCATAGATTGCAATTCGGAGATCGCGTGTTACCGGCCAATTCCAGTTTCCGGAGCACTATAGTTTTTCGTCTAATAAAATACTATCCAAATCTCACATGAGTCATAATTCATTACGTTATGCCTGCAATTTAAAAAGCCAGCGGTTCTCGCGACCAACGATCAATAAAATGTGGGCCAACTCGCGCCCACCCTATGTGCAGCGAAAGTTGACACCGGTATATCTACACAGAAAAAACATTAAAAAAAAAAACGAACGTATGATATGATAAATTATACTGTAATTTATTTTATTTTTTACATTTTTTTTTCTATTCATTTTTTATACATTAATTTAGAATTTTCGTTGCGAATAAGCACGCGAATTCTCGATCTAATTTTTATACCGATGTTGTGAATTAATAGCGAATTGTAATTAGCGAAAACCGATATGAATCTATGCCATGGCGGTGATTTTAAAGCTACGTTATTAGATGAAATTAATCGAATAACAGACTGCCTGTTTATTGTACTGAAATCTGAATTGTCGGAAAGTTATAAACGCGGTCGATCAGGGTATGTATAAATTAAACTGAACTCGGCGCCTTGCGCAATGTGTCCGTTATAGAATCACAAATAATAATCAATACCTACTGATATGAATAATACTATTTATCGGGTAGGTATCTGAAGAGTTGAACAATTTATTTCGTGATGAAAACAAAAAAAAAAAAAACAATATAGGTACACGAAAACCCTCGATTACAATTACAGAGCTATTACCTACTTGCGTTTGTTTAATCTCTAATTACTGCTACTTTAGGTTTGTTTTTATACCCTAAGTTAACATTAAAACATGCATTACAATGCTTCTAAGAGCTGATAGAAAGTAAAAAAGAATTACGATCCAAAGATTCATGCATCAGAATGATTGAAAATATAGAAAAAAAGGCAACGCTACATTAGGGTGGTTAAAAAAAAAAAATAATAATAATAATAATAATAATAACCATACTAATATGACTAATTTGAAGTATTTTATTGCCCATTGATTTCCCCGTTACTTTTAGCTAGAGCATGGTTTGTGGAGATAACTGAGTATAGTCGCAGATAGATTAGTAATTAAATATTTCAAATTATTCTGTTCTTTTTTTTTTTTTAACTGCCCTAGTGATACAAAAACTGCATACTTACGACTATTGATTATGTTTCTCACATGGGGCTGTGACTTGTGTATATAGAATTATGTACATACATAGGCAGTTTCACAATTTACAGAGAAAATAGAAAGACATTTTTTTTTCACGTCAGGATAGGGTGCGTTAATTATTAATTAACCACAGGTTTACTTAACTGTCGCCGTTCTACTGTCGAAGTGGTCTGACTGCGGAACTTCTACAAGTTGAAGTTTTTTTTTTTGTCCGTTTATTTAATTACTCACGAACGTCCACTTGCGATTTGAGGCTATTTTTACGAAAAATAATCCCATTTATGCGGCGAACAAAATCGAAATAAAATCATGCAGACTTGAATATGTCAAGTTTTAACGCAATACCGAGGAGACACATTATTTGAGAAATTCAAAAAGATAGATTGATGTCGTATTTACTATTCTATTGATTGTGAGTATCTATCAGACCTGTACATGTATCACGTATTTAAATTAATTTGCGAATCGTGTTTAACCCTTTCAAATTTTTAGTTCAAATTTTCAAATAAGATTCGTCGTCTAGACGAAAGTCCAATTAATGTGCTCATAGAAAAGTCGCCAGAGTGGCACAGACTTGCTTATATAAAACTGAATAACAATTTCGTCCATCTCAATCGATAGTCAATTTATCAAAGCTCAATAAAATTCTAAAGTTCACTTGCAAGTTAGTGTTATTACGATTCATGACATATTGCCTATATATTAGGTATAATTTCGAAAGTCAAAGATAACACCGTTATCACTTGTTTCTGCAAATTTTGTTGAAATTCTATATTATCTACGTAACAATCTGATTCCGGTTCTCGATTCTCTGGATAGATTTTTATTTCTCATTACGGTGTAGATAATAGTAAATACAACATCTTCCTAAATAGCCCCAGTTCAATAAATATCGTCTATTTCATTTATCCATTTTCTTTCTCCCTCTTGAATAATAATAATAATTATAATAATAATAATAGTAATAATAATAATAATAATAATGATAGTAATAAAATTGAATAATAATATGATTAATAATAATAAAGTGACTAATTAACCAATTTAGAATATAGTATACAAATTACATATAGCTTGCTACGTACGTTAAATGAATTAATATATGAAGTAATTTACTTTTACAAAGATCTCAGCCACATCTCATCGGACATATCACTCGAGTGTTGTTTTGGAAAATTTGTTCGAACGAATATCTACGTATTTTGAATTGCATTCCGTATTGGTTAGAGGGAAAAATTAAATATAACAAAACGAAACAAAAAATGTTGACAACATTCCGAAAGCTGAGAAATCTTGAAACTTGAAGTAATGGCAAGCGATGATCGTTATACTTTGACGTTAAATTTATATAAAAACAAACAATTGAAAGTTTCGTTTGTACAACCCCTATAATGTAAGGTTTAGGTATATAGATGAATTTATTCGTGTGAAGATCTCAGAATCCTATATATATATATATACATTTTATATAGATACAAAATTTCATTTCAATCCTGCCTACAGAAACATAGTTTAATCTCGAAAATTTGTCATATATTAACTTTTCGGTGCTTTCTATACATAATATATTTCTCGTGCAAAGTTCAACTGGCCCTTCATAACGTATCTACGAATTCGCGAAAGTAATCCAATTGAAGTAATCAATTTTCATCTCCCCGTACAATTGTCATTCAACAAACTGAAATTCGAACAATGATAAATATTAACGCAAAATCAGTGCGGGTATACTATTCGCTTTTCGAAAAAAAAAAAAAAATATATATTATAAAATAAATAAATAAATCGGATACTTACATAGTACCCATACCTCTTCATAAAATATTATCGTACTGTAGTCAACTAATTCGGAGGGTTTCAAATAGAAAATAATCTGTTGATCATTTATATACGATTTTATGGAGCGTATATTTAGTGGCGTGGCTAGAGGCGAAAGGGTTTGTGAAAACATTGAGTTTTACAGAAACTCTGAGCAGGAGGAACTGAGTTTCTCCGTATATTCATTTAATTGCGATAATTTGAGATGAAAAGTTTGGTAAAGATAAATCGTATACCTGGTGAATCTGTGCTAACATAAGAGTAACTTTACATCCAACATGATATTTATCACAATTCCATGGAAAAATCTATTTGAAACTATGTGATCGTCTTAATTTTGATTTTCATGAAATGCGAAGCCTGAAGTTCCCTGGAGCTTACCGTTTCAAAGTCACGCCACTGCGCGAGTATCGAAATTGAAAATTTTCTCAATATTTGGATTTACGTTACAGTCATCCAAAAATCTATAACTTCATCTAGTTTTGATCCAGTAATACTTCGGGTATTTTAATACACATATTACACATGCATATGATACAATACAGCGATAAGTATTACCCGTCGTGAGAAGTAAAATGCATTAGTAAAAGGTAAATAATTAAAAATTAAAAAGTAAATAGTAAAGAAACAGTGATTAAACATAAAAATATAATAGAAAGAATTAACTTGAACCCAAAATTTGCTCTGTTACTCGTCACTAATAAATTCTATACAAAATGAAAGAAGAAGAAACAAAAAATGAAAGTAATTTTCCTGTTGGACAATTGGTGTTGTTACACTATAATTAATATAATAGGCAATGGTAAAGTGGTACTGTGTGCTCTGCACACGCCTTCATATATTATATAATAATTGATTTAAATTTATCATTGCTTTGAATATTATCGTACGTTCATTCAACTACTGTTACTACAATAACTAAAGTTCGAGTACATCGCAAAATAATAATAATAATATTAATAATGAATAATGAATAATGAATACTGAATAATAATAATATTAATAAAAATGAAAATATCAATAATAATAATGATAATATTAACAATAATAATAGAATGTAACGGTAATCAATTTGCCTTTCAAGGTTCGCGCATCGTTGACGAAAAATCACATGATTCAATAATGTTATTTCAATAGTCACACGTAGTCTGAAAACATTAAATTACATATATACATACATATATATATATACTTAATTTATAATTCGTATTTGTTAAACTAATTTAAGTAATAAGTATAAATTTGTAGATGATGTAGTACAGCTTTTTGTGTGAGGTTATTGTGATATTTAAAACAACTTTATCGTAGTATCGGAGTTAATCTGATTAGTAATTTCCAGTACTGACGAGGCTTGAGTGATTCCTCTATACTTACTTTCTAACACTATAATATTATATAGCTGTGATTTGGGAGAAAACGAGGATAGTATCTAATGACAATCTGAGGCCTCGTCAAATACTGCTGGGTATGATTGATATTTTGAAAACCAGGCGGGCCGATATACCTATCAGATTGTATAATATATAATATTTATACGAAACCGATTAATCGTTCATCTTTGCATATCGTTGGAGAGAACGGTTCTTATGCATAAGGAAATTACGATGAAGAAAAATTTCGCTGATACGAAACGCTTGATTTTCGAAGTATCAAAGACATATATCTGGGTCAATCCGTCCATACATGTCTCGCCGGAGGCATTGCACAAATGTGCATATTAATCATTGGGACTACAAAAACATATCATCATATGTAATTATAATATAAAATATTAAGCAATAAGATTTTATTTATATGCCCGTAAGTCAAATAGGTATAATATAAACATGCATATCATAAGTATGACTGGGCAAGGATAGCTTATCTGTAATCTTTACTTCATCATTGTCAGGCGTTAATGTTAAACTTAATTACTATTAATTATTAGATTGTGAAAGAATTTCTTCAGGTTCTAAGCAAGATTTGGAAATAATAAAAAGAACAAAATACGTATATGGTACTTGGTATTGTAATTATTGTTTATTTTCCCTTTCATATTACATTCAATTTCTCACAATTCTTCAAATAAAATTCATCAACTGCATGCTATTCCACAAATGAAATTCAAATGGTTTTCGTTTCCTATCGGTCCGGGGCCCGCGCTGCCAGAAATCCTTCCTTTACCAGATCAGTACGCTTTATTATAAAGAACAGGTATGACATTTTTATGATTTTTATTTATACATAGGAAAAGTGAGGAGTAAAATAATAAGGCAACCGACTATACACGTATCTAATTTATTGATAACATTTTTTGCTAAAGTATCGATACAAATATTTTTTATTAAATTTAAAGTTTTTATTAAAATTAAATAAGACGTATAATTTTTCGTCACACAGTACATTGTCTATTATGCGACATCTTCTCTGCGTTCAGTATATTTCTAATCAGACGCTTGTCGCAGTCTTGTTTCGTTAACGTACTCTCGTACGAACGTTTTGACGCCTCAACTTTGCCTCATCGGCCACTGACCCCGCGACAGGTGCTCTTACCCTAGGTCAGTGCAGATCCATGCCCAGCTGTCGTTGCCAACGGGGTGTCAAATAGTATCGCCATCTCGCGGTCGAATTATCGAACTAATTTTGCCGCGGAAGTTAGCGCGCCTCGCTTATGCAACCCGCATGCCATTACGGAGATGCCAGTTGCGTGCCATTAGGCGCGACCATTTTTGCTGCAGAAGCAGTTCCATTAGACAGCGAAATGGAGATACCATTTTGCACCCCGTTGACATCTACGACTAGGCATGGATCGGCACTGACCTAGGGCAACAGCACCTGCGCGGGTTAGTAGACTTCGTGGCGTCAAAGAGTTCGTATGGAAATTGTGTCAGCGAGATATTATTGAGACAGGATAGACAATGTACTCATTGACGAAGGTAGATTATTCTTGTTTGATATTCGGTCTTCTATAATAGTGGCTTTCCTAATCAGACCGAATCTTATTTACCTTGTTGAACTCAAGGCTTCATTCAAATTGAAGATATTCTGCATATGAAAGTATCGTCGCAGTTTCGTCTTCAGTCCAGAATGATGGTGATCGTAAACTAATCCTAGTTGTCAAGTCTTTGAAAGCTTTGGTCTGAAGACTCTACGATTTAATCATGACTTTATACTTGGTGGTGAATTGAATAAATTCTACCAATTATTATAATGCAACTAAGAGTAATCTAGTTTATGTTTTAAAATCTTGTATGGCAAAGAGCAAATGAAAAGACTCGGTCAGTAGCGATAGGTGCTACTTCATATTTTTATTTTTAAGAAAAAATTACAGATTGTACACAACTTTGGTAACGAGAAATATTGTACTAATGTTGCAGCAATAAATTGCAAGACATACAAATTATTGATAGCTTTGTTATTTTCCATTCCTCCTTTCCCTGAGACTCCTTATTTTACGAACATTATAGAATTAGATTTATTGCATTTGTGGCTCGCTAATTTTTCAACTCGCTCGATTTTTCCAAATCTGTATAACGCTAATATAAATAAATGTAAAGACGTGCGTATGCAAGCCACGTATGCATGCTTATATCTATACACATATCCTTTTTCCAACCAAAATTTCGGAACACCTCCTCGGGTCAGATGTTCTCTGGATACGAGGAGCAGAAATTTTTCTCGTTAAAATCCTTCTAACTCCGAAAAATGCTAGTAATAATTAAGTATAGGTATAGAGAGGCATAGAGAGACGTATGCATGAATGAATCAATACACATGTCCTTTTTCGGCACACCTCCTCGGGTCAGATGTTCTCCTGATACCAGGAGCAGAAATTTTGCGAGTTGAAATCCTTCTAACTCCGAAAATCGCTAGTAATAATTAAGTATAGGTATAGAGACGTATAGAGAGACGTATGCATGAATGAATCAATACACATAGCCTATTTCGGCACACCTCCTCATGTCAGATGTTCTCCTGATACCAGGAGCAGAAATTTTGCGAGTTAAAATCCTTTTAACTCCGAAAATCGCTAGTATTAATTAATTATAGGTATAGAGACGTATAGAGAGACGTATGCATGAATGAATCAATACACATATCCTTTTTCGGCACACCTCCTCGGGTCAGATGTTCTCCTGATACCAGGAGCAGAAATTTTGCGAGTTAAAATCCTCCTAACTCCGAAAAATGCTAGTAATCATTAAGTATAGGTATAGAGAGGCATAGAGAGACATATGCATGAATGAATCAATACACATAGCCTATTTCAGCACACCTCCTCGGGTCAGATGTTCTCCTGATACCAGGAGCAGAAATTTTTCTCGTTAAAATCCTTCTAACTCCGAAATACGCCAGTATTAATGGATAAACGTATAGAGACGTGTATGAAGACACGTATGCATGCCTATACCTATACACATATATATCCTTTTTCCCGCCAAAAATTTCAGCATACCCCGTCGGATCAGATGCTCCCCAAATACCAGGAGAAATTTTGACTTAAAAATTTTCTAACTCTAAATAATGCATGAAATGAAAAGTCGAGGGAAGGGAAGAGTGGATATTAATGAAATGCTTGGTTATTGGTATATCTGAGATTTATTGCTGTGCCATAGTTACAATATTATTTATACACTGTTACAGTTCTATACATCTTATAGTTGTTTATTAACAATAGATATCTACCAGCGCATATGATCAGGCATCCTAATTTGCTTCATGCAATTAGCTGGCATGCGAGTTATCATTATTTAAACTATATTTGTATCGGAATAGTATATACTAACTAATATAATTAAGTTTCAAACGACTGAGTACAATCTGCCCACCTTCGTTGCAATTGTAACAGCATCCCGGTTGGAAGGAGGTGTTTGTACCCGTATAGAAATTCATTCACCTGTAACAGAAGGACGAGTATTATAATAGCGCTATCATTCTGTGAATTACTTAAAAGACTAGACAACAAACATCTCTTTTCGTTGTTAAGTACGTCACCTAGTTTGCGATAACTTCTCTGCATTTGGAGTATTTCTTTCGCGATATCTGTCAGACATATTTCGTTAATACACCCTCCACCCGAACTCTTCGACGCCACAGGCGCCACTAACTCCAAGACAGGTGCTCCTTCTTTAGCTCAAGGTCGGCGTTCGGCCTTGCTCGTCGATGGGGGGACAAATATTACCACCATCTCGCGGCTGAGTCGACGAACTACACCCGTTCTAGGGTCAGTGGCCGCTGTGGCGCCGAAGAGTAAGGATGAACCTGCTTATTACATCTTAATAGAAATACTTCGACACAGAGGAGTGGCCGTAGAATTAACAATGCACTTATTCATAAAATTAGATTTCTGTCTAATTGTTTGAATATTGTACCGAATGATAGAGATATTATAACACGCGTCTTTTTGTCACAGCTAATTATTAGTTCCCATCAGAGTCCAAACAGCAAGAATGCGGATCTAAAATATCATAACTTGTACACCAGAAGGCGAATAAAGGGATTCGATTGCTTGTGACGAATGCACATTTGTTTCTAAGAGATAATAATAAATCGCATATGACTTTACCAATAATTATTGTATCTTTTCTATCGCAATAAATTCACACGTATACCCAATACTCAGTTATTTCATTACTTTGTACTTTCCCCGTCCTACGACTTTTTAACTCAAATAAGCGATAGGTGGAACAACGTATGATACGTGAGAGCAGTAGGTATTTATGATTCATGAAATTTCTAAAACTAGAGTTAGACAGGCCTATATCATTATTTCGATTTGCCCGATTAGTGATGCCAATAACAATTTAATTATACAGCGACGTGCATGAGGACACGTATGCATGCCTATATCTAGACACATATTCTTTGTCAGAGTCGATTTTCCAGCAGTTGATACCTCTTCTTATCGGCGTAATATTTCTGGCAGTTGTACCAGCGATTTTCGGAGCTATTAAGAAAAGAACCTAGACGACGAGATTTACGACATAAGTTCCATCACGATGCCCTTGTCGCGGCACTACATAATTTGCATGCTCGAGTCTGCCCTGGCATAGTCAGATATAGATAAGCTCAGTAATTAGTCAAATTAAACCTTCTTTGGATGAGAAACTATCAATTCCTCGCATTTTTTGTAAAGGATATTTATAGTTCAAGATTGTCTTAGAGAATTTATCCGAAACATATGACCTAATCAAATTGAATGATTCCGTATGTAACGCGCAAATCATAACTCACCAGAGCGCTCGACTATGCGATACAACCCTCCAGTGAAGTCTGACCGTATATAGTCAGCCGTACCAGCCGTAGTCTAGACGGAGCGGTGGCGTAACTACGATGAGAATTATGCAAACCACTTTTGCCGCTACCAGACCGGCGGGAATCGGTACGAATCGTAGAAGTTTATAGTTGCCAATTGTTTTCTGCACTAATTACGTTAGTAGGTATAATAGTTCCAGAAACTCTATGCATGTGAATGTTTGGAGGATTTTGTTAGGGAAAAGTGATTAGGTATGGATATCAGTTGCATACATTCATGCTGTTTACCTATCGATGTATTATATCGTACTATATACAGAAATAATATTAGCATATTAATAATATTCTACTTCTTAACTACTCCTTAACTCCTACATAGAAATAATAATACAAGTGCACTTATACCGTAGCGATTTAATAAATATACCTATAATTTCAATAAAAACTCAATCGTCCCAACTTTACATATTTTAATATAAAACATGCTGCGGGCTATAAAGATTAATATAATAGATGCGAAGTATTGAATAGCATTGTTATCAGTGACTTTTCAAAATCCCGTTGAAAGTAAAGGATAAGTAGTACATGTACATGGCATATATTCGTATTCAAGTCTTTCTTATTCAATGTAACACAAATATCACTTGTTACCTTTGATTTTTTCTAAAGATAAAAGTGAATTTCAATAAATTACAGAAGATCGAGTCAACGTTACATTCAATCCAGTAAAATTCAGTGAATGTACAGAATTATAATTTTGAAAACAAAATTGATTCTGTGGATCGATTTATCGAAGGATTTTCGCGTGCACGATTATAATTATCAATAAACGTTATCATGTTAAACATAGGTAGGTACTTCGAGTAAATAAAAAAAAAAAAAATTCATTCGCTATTAATCGGGTAGTTAATAGTTATTGATTGTACTTTATTATGCATTGTATCAAATCCACGAAGGAGAACCACGCCTCATCAAGTTCATCTTTTAGCTGAATCGCAGCTGTTCAAATCATCAATCGTGTAACCAATGTCAATCAATTCCGCACCAAAAATGAGGAATTTTCGTCGCTGACTTGTGAATCTTTCTATAAACTTCTTTCCTCTCATTTTTCTCTCTTTCTCTTTCTTTCATCCATCCAGAAATATACATCAACTACTTTGACGCTCTGATTGTTGATTAATCAGTAACTGAGATTGGACTTTCACAATCACTGTCGTAAGGTTCATCCTGATCGTCATTGCCATCTCTATCGGCACCGTTGTGAAGGGTCCCCGAATTTTCTCCTCCTTCACCACTTGCCGCTGTCGGATTTGCACGCCTCCACTTTGCTCTACGATTTTGAAACCACGTCTTCACCTGGTGAACAGGAAACAGAAAAATGTCCATGAGAATGGATCGAAAAATGTCGTCAATTGAATCATTGAAACAGTGTTCAATTTTTAGACATGTAATTATCATTTTATGTATAGTATCTTACTTGACGGTCGGTCAGTTTCAACTGAGTAGCAAGATGTCTGCGGTCTTCGGGACTGAGGTACTTATGTGACCCGAATCTCCTCTCAAGACCAGCAGTTTGCTGCGGCGTAAAACGGACCTGACCACCCTTGCGTTTGCTGTGTTGAGCAGCTTGTAGTCGAGCCAGAATATTGTGTTGCAAAGGGAGTTGGTAGGGTGAATAAATCGGCCAGAATCTGGACGGAGGAACTGAAATCAAAATTTCAAGCCTTTTAGTTTCGTCTTAATAATAATTACCCACATTTTTTATCGTTACTTTGCTACTCCAAATCAACTAGCGAAATAATAACGGGTTTGATCTACCGAACGTCTACTCCTCTTCCGTATACTATCCTCTCAATCTTATCTGATCATTATTTATTTCGCAATTTTTGATCAATGCTGTGTCGTACGTTGCTCGGAGTTTACCTTCGCCGAGTAATATCAATAAATATAAAGATAGGAGGTTGTAGTATATTTGTCAAGATTCGTGGTTTTGTCGTGTAAAACATTATAGTACAAGGCGCGGTCAAAATTCGGGTCGTTTACAGACAGCGAATAGAAAAAAGAGTCAGTGTCATAGATAGCTGTCCGAAATTCGTAATTTCCTAGACGAGGTTAACGAAATATAAGTTTAATACTCGCGAATAAATTACAAGCAATTTCTCATCGTACTTAGAATAAGTGAGCCGAGTACTCGGTGGTCATATAAGTACCACGGGAAGTATGGTTTAGGATTTCCTGTTCGTTGCAATATCGTGAAATAAATACGACATAAAATCGTGGAGACAAAGCCATTTTTTAATCGACGTTATGGCGAGCAATACACGCACATCGACGATATAGAGACATGGTCACGGTATCAAGTCAAAAGCGGCCTGTAAGGCTTCCGTAATACTCGGACACGATTGATCGATATTATTTTGTCGGCGTAATCCTACCCCGCTTCGGGCACCCCGCGGGCCCAAGGTTCGGGCATCAATCAGTGCCCAAACTGATAGTAGTACACGTTGCTCCTTCACATCTACCACTCTACATACGTATAAGTACCAGCGTATGGATGGATTTCATGAAAAATAAAATGCCCAGGTATATACTTCGCAGGTATACAGCTACAGCTACGCTTCGTGACGGATGGGGAAGAGGGAGTGGTGCTTCTGCGTCGCTGGTACTTATCCCATACGATGGCATTAATGATCAATAGCATTATAATCTCTTTTTGGCGCCTCGGAACATTCATCAGACAATCAAATACATTACTGATAACAGTGTTGACTGCCGACAAATACACGTTGGGTATGCTGGAAACGGCAGTTCCCCGTTATTCCGTACCTATGTATATCATACCGTACCATACCAGACAGGTAACATCGATGGGTACATGTACAGATTACTTACACGAGTCAAGCTTCACGTTACTGTATCGATATATCTACATATTTACTCGCGTACGCCGGCACGATACAGGGAGACGACGGATGCCCGATTGTTCACCGACCGTTTGATGTAACGGTTTTAGATCCTTGATCAAGAAAAGACTGGATATAACCGATCGACCTCATATTCGGGAACAATTAGCACCGACGGGTGTTTCACGTTGGTAGTTTTTCGTATAAAAATTTTATTCATTGGTACTGAGCCCCGAAGAGCAGAAAATAATTAATGCGACCCCCGAAGTAGTGTCTATCGTGAGAATATGAATGAATTTTGTATATTCAATGTTTAAAAAATATCGGGGCGTCGAAAAAGTAAATTCGCACCTGTGTGTCTATAGTGTAAACAAGTACATACAATACTGCGCGTCAGCATGTCTGTAATAAATATCAAATGCCAAGTGCCAAGTGCCAAATAGAACGGTAATCAGTGATCGATTTGTGAATTAAGGAAATACTGATTAAGTACTCTATAAGTCTGATGGAAGAATATCACGAAGTGTATTTATGTCACTATGACTATATTCTCTATACTAAATAAAGCAATCATTTTTACACGGAACTTTATTCAAACCACAAGTTGATGAGACACAAAAAAGAAAGAAGAAATTCAGCCTAATTTATCCGGTATATGACTGTATAAATGGGACTAAATTACATAAGATTCGTGGAAAGAAACGTACGATTCGTCGAACTAAAAATGCGTTCACTTGTCATCAATGTCTCATTGACCTGAAATTGAGCAATGCTTTAGTATTAAGTTGGGAAGTATGTAAAATCATTACTTAAAAATAGTCTATAATGATACATCATACAAGATTAGGCGCTTATCCATCCAGCACCCACACAACTCTGGAAAGGATAGGCATTTAGAAGTTGTGGGCAGATATAGGCTCGACACACGTATACCACAATACACAAATGGGTTTATATGTGTGTACGGATTGACATATTATTCCAGAGCTATTAGCCAGGTTGTCATGATAAAAGCGCTTACCGCGAAAGCTTAGTTATCGAACGATGTCGTAGATTTTTGATTAATCGATTTATAAAGCCAGTTATTGCATCACTGGCGGAAAACGAGCAATTGGTTCAATAAAATATTATTGGACCCTCGATATTATTTCGTATATATATTTGATGAAGCAGTTTTTTATTTTTATTTTTTTATTTCAATGCGGCTAAGTGAATGATAGGTGTTCTTTTTAATGATTGATAATACACATTTATTCATTTAGTTTATTGTTTTTATTTCTTGATACGTTACCTGATATAATAATCGATCTAAGGGAACGATATTTGCGTGCTTTTCAAGAGCGACACTCACTGCTGAAGAGCGTTTAATTGATATGTATATTTGTAAGAGATAACAATTGTTTGATGTGTTAAGTTTGGAAAATAGACTTTTGAGATAATACGCGATCCGAGTTGATACCTTTTCCGGCTTGTTTGCTGTATCTACATGCGCCCACGATTAAGCTTAGAAATAATGCGGTATGCAATCTCTTTAAAAAGTATTTTCAAAATATTATAAGATAAGTTCTGGTCTTGGTGGGTAGGTATATCTTAATCTTTTGGTAAGCCATGTGCATTCGAATTCAGTTAATATCAACAAACGCGACATGTGCTGACGAGAATTCAGAGCTTAAAAAATAAGCACGTGCTCTAAATTTGTGTCACATGACTTCAATCGTTGACTAATTAAGTAATTAATAATCAACTACTTGACGTAATCTATAATTCACGGCATTAAACGTCGCTTAATCTTAATTACTCTTTCCAAAGATATGATTGATGAACTAATTGAATTATTTGTCGTTTTGTTGCGCTCAATTTCTTCAATGATGATCTCCCAGGTCAGATAAGCTGAACCGATGGGATTTTGCTTGCATACTTCAATAGAGTAGAGAAAACCCAAATGATTTCTAACATACTGACGTCATTCGCGTGACTCGACTTTATACTTCCATAAATATTCGCCTCCAATTTACTTTCGTTCGTAGTCATTCGAATTGTCTCTATTCTGACTTGGAGAAACTAGAAGGGATGTGGGGCTTCGTATTTATACGTATTCAGCGAGATAGCAGGGCGTAGAAAGTAAATGCCGGAAGGAAGTCCCTGAAGATAAATATATCTTACTGAGTCCCGGACTGCCGGGATGATAATAACATTTTTGACCTTCGAAATTTACATCAATTCTTCCATAAAACTCAATCTAAAACAGTCACACCGATATCATATGTTCCAAGTGCAACGTTTACAGTTTGTTAACATTCTATGCACGTTCATAATTCATACGTTCAATATTCATTATCACATGAATTCTACTAGACAAGTTAGTCCCAAATTTCAATCAGATATTAATCGTCACAAGCAGGTGATTGATATTTAACTAAATCATTTCCACCGGCTTTGTAAGAAGAGGAAGTGGTTGATAGTCAGGTCCATAGACCACGAATGATCCTTGGGGTTAATTCTAGTAATTCACTTGTTCGCTGACATATCGTGCCCATGGGCAAGGTTGGAGTAGTTATAACTGATAAGTATTGCATTAATATCCATGTACCCTGTACTGACCGGATCAGTGGCTGTTCTGTGGTCGTTGGACGACGTAAGACTCCGGAGCTTGAGTCTGCAGCTCACGGAGACTTATTACCAGGAATCCCGGTCAGTTTATCTAAAAACCGCAGCAGACTAGGTATTCAGCCGGAAGACTCACGAGGAAAAGATGCTGCAAGATTAAGTCAATCTTGTTGCAATAGTTTGAGTCTGTATATAATACAGAAAGCTTTTATCAATTCGGTATATTCGGTAGAGATGCTGTGATGAGACATCTCACGTGTTGTATGTTAATATTTAAAGGAAAACCAGACAGCAGCAGCCTTGTGTTCCTTGAATTACCTACTACACTGATTATTTCGATTTCTTTCATTCGTGCGTAAAAGTAAAAAAAAAAGGAGGAAAAATGAAAAAGCAAACTAGGAACATATCCGCAAGTAAATGTGGTCATTAACTTTTGCAGATAATAATTTGTGGGATTCCGAGTGACTCACAATCAGTGATATCGCGAGCAAGCGCTAAGGATAATATGTGTGAAATATATATGTTTTTAATAATCTCTAATTACGTGTACAGGATAATTAGTTCGAATATATGCCAAGCGATATGACCGAGTGAAAGTGTGTGAGTCCGTATGGTTAGCCTCTGCATCCTGCAGATCATCAGAGTACGCGTGATGTCCCTAATTAGGAATTGTCCTTAAACGTATGATAATATTGTTTGTTAACTGAGTAGAGTTTGTGGCAGTGAAACTTTTCGACTTACAAACATGTCTGATATTATAAGATGTATAAAGACCGTACGTATACCAACATCAAGAATTTCCCCACTTAAGGAAATAGATCGACATCTTTGATACAAAAAAAAACCTATATATATATATATATATATTACAGATGTTCAAAAATGGCAAACAGTATTCAAAATGTATATATCATTCAGTTAAGAATAATACAAAAATGTACAAACATTGAACGAGGAAAAATGAAAAAAAAAAGGACAATGAAATGATCATCAGCCATCTGAAAAAGTAAAAGCCTACTGAGCCTTTCCTTAGAACTTACCTCTGAATGGGTGAAGATCATAGGGAAGACAAATTCGCCGATCGTCCAAGTGCGGGGCATAAAGAGGTGTTGGTCTGGCGGGCCAGTGTCCTTGCAGGTGCATAGGAAATGGAATGGTTGGAGTTTGGGGTGGGGTTAAAGGAGTGTTCGGAATCGTTGGGCTGTTTGGCGAACTGCTGGACGATCTTTCGCCTTCTCTGGTTGATCCGGACTCACGTACAGAAGAGCCACGTTCAGGATGCAGCAGATCATCGATGCGGAAGGATCTCGTTGTTTTGCACATCGTCGCTGTCATTTCCACTCAAAATCTTAATCACCTGTCAAAACGGGTCTTCCTTCTAAGGCTTGTCCGGAAAAGTACCTTGTTTCTTCTCAAAACGATAACGACTATTTCCTCGTGATCATATTGAAGGATCGTCGATATGAATAGAAACTCTGTTTCTCGCGCGTCTCTCCCTCTTCTTTTGACTTCTTTTTGTTTCTTTTCTTTTCTCTTTTTTTTTTTTCTTAAACGATTCAACTCATGCCAATCTAGCGCTCTGTTATCTTAAGCGTTATCGTAGGATGCGGTTGTGAAAGTTTAACTGACAAACTCTCAAGAATTAAGACAACTCGTCCCTGGTTAAGACTTTGATTTGTAACGAGGATCTCGACTATCCTTCGATTGCAATTCTGTCTAATTTAACTTCCAGGAGAGATCCTAAAGCAAGTGGAGATCCTGATTGGCTGATATTTATACACAAAACTATGAAAAAGTCAGTTAAGACCGCGATGACCACTCCGTGGCGTGACTTGTACTCGGTGTCAGACGTGACTGCCAGTCAGGGACCTGAGGAGAGATCGCATACGGCCGACAGAGCACGTCGTCCTTATCACCGCGATTACTTCCTCGACTCCGCCATTGGGTAGCAATAGCATTGATAAGGAAGATAGCACCCCTTCTCCGGGACCACTAGCCGCTAGCCTGCCCACCGGTGCCACGCACTATGCGTAATTCTCAGCCCTACTTCAGGCCCAAGAGATGCAGATTCGATGATGATTTGCCGACTAAACTACAAACGAAATTATTCATTATGAATTTCACGTGTTAATTATATCGAGAATTTGACGCCGCGTATCGTTCGTGGCTAAGTTTGAAACAAAAACCACAATCTAATTACAGAATGAAGTATGATTACAATCACGTTATATTTAACGAACATTTTGTGCTCCATTTTCAAACTGAGTTCTTCGTAATTAAATTATTTGAAAAACTATAAAATATTAGACTAGATAAGCAATGCCGAAAATCTTATGATAGGTACTAGCATCATTGTATTTCCGAGGAGCGAAGTCAGTGACATCGTTTCAAAATCCTAATACAATAACCATCGACCAATCTGCCTTGATCGGATTAGTCGGCCTAAGCTTCTCTTCCAAGCGACGATCAAATTTTAATCGATGATCTGTTATACTATCGGCCAAGTCTCATCGGAGCAACATTTTTTCAACGTAGAATGTTGTTTTATAATATTCTTAAAATTTCATCAAAATGCTTGCTCAAATTCAGAAGAAGAGATAAAATGTGTGGAGAAAAATTGTTATTTTTTTTAGTTGTTTTTTTTTCATCCATTTTTGTTCACAACATCCAGCGTATCGATTGCTTATAAAATGGCAGAAACTTTCTTCTACAGATAATTGGCGTAGAATTTAGTGAGGATGTGGACGAAAATCGGTCCGATTTAAGAATACCTATGTATAATACCTGGCAAACATTAATTTTGTATGATACTACGTCACCCGACCAGCAGGTAGTCAACTATCGAAAAGATATCCAAACAACGTGAAATTCTACGCGCCATTTAGCTACCGGATTATAGGTATTTACTGATCCATACATCATTCAACCCACCGCGATACAATATCGAAGAATTGTAAATCATCCTTTGGCAAACAGGGGACTACTACCTCGAAAGTGTAACGAGTAGAACGACCCGGTTATCGGGGATATTTTTACAGCCCAGGATTCTTTCAGATTGCACTGATTCCTTGTATATTATTTATAACTAGTACACCTTACATTCATCGTGTTACCTTGCACCAGCATCAGCAATCGTTTCGAGGATTTAACTCACAATCAGTCATACGTCCCCGTACGTATATCAAGCAACAAGTTTTCCAGCCGGATAATGCGGCGTCCATTATATCACAGCATGTGCAGTCTCACGTCGAAAACTTACTTTTTATCTTGAGGTTAAAGAGCATCCTGGTATTTTTAGACGTGGGAGAGTATCAATGAATCTTACGCGAAAGATGAAACGCATATTTTTACAATTTTTCGCGCACCTGAGAGTCACAGAATCATCAATTCGCGCGCGGTTATTGCA
Organism: Rhogogaster chlorosoma; assembly: GCA_944452935.1. NCBI lineage: Eukaryota > Metazoa > Arthropoda > Insecta > Hymenoptera > Tenthredinidae > Rhogogaster > Rhogogaster chlorosoma. The sequence goes on from OX101797.1 coordinate 31,753,256, forward strand.
CTGATCGTAGAGTATCCGATTTTCATCGTCTATTGCTTCGGGACAGCAGGATTCTAGCCGTTGACCAATTTTTGGATATTCAGACCCGTGGATTAAAATATATAACTTCTCCGTGATGGATGAGGGCTTACGTCGGCGACCTCGGCGACAAGTCAACTCCTATCTTTGTGTCATGAGTTTTCGTTATTACTATGAGCCGTCAATGGTTTATTAGTATATCAAGAATTTTCTTTTTCCTATTATGAAACGGGAATATTTCACGTCCCGAAAGCATTGAAATATTCGAGTGAGGCGTGTACCTACCTACATACATTCGTGCTTGTTTTGATCGGTCGAGAACCTGCAGCTGACGCGTGTATTGCGGTTTCTTGTTTTTCAGAAATCGCCGTATCATATGATTATAAGGCGCTATTAGATTAATTAGAGTTTTATACAAGAAATACGTGATAGGATTTTCCGCGGCAAACCACGACGGTATCCGTTCAATGCGACTATTTTATGCTCGAGAAATTAATCGTACGTTAATTTTATTTTTTTTTACGAGGAAAAAGGATTTATCTTTTTTTTTTACGTTTCTTTATATTAGAATTGTAAGAATTCCAAGAAGAAATATTTATGCCGCTAATTATGTGGTTATTATCATTTATCACACGCTGAAGGTGCGGTTCTCATCTCACAATATTATTATCGATCTTAATGACCCCGGACATCGTCGCTTCCGAGTTGATTACAGTGCGTACCAACTTTTTTTTCTTTATTATTATTATTATTATCATGTCGAGACCAAGGATTACGTATAGATAAGGATGAGAACGATTTTAAACACCATGCGAGTTTAGGATATTACGAAAATGAAAGGAACCGAAGCACAGCGTACATACGTAGCATATGAAAGATAACGTCAGAGAAGAGTGCGGGACAAATGAACAACCTATGGCAATATGTTGGTGGTAAGTTAACGCTTAAACCTGTAACAGGTAACGCAACGAGGGTGACAGTATCACCATGTCGTGACAGCAGCCATTAGCTTACGTCAATCACATAGAAAGTGACCCTTGTCAATGCCTCGCTTGAACTGATATTCTTTGGCGGGGTACATTTTGCGTTATCATATTTGCCACATTGTTGTAATTTCACTCTGAAGCCGCAACTTCATGTCCTTCAACCAAGTTCATATCTTCATATACTGTGATAATTATTCAAATAAAATAATGTACGTAGAATTACAAGGATAAAAAAAAGCATTTCAATAATATTAAGCGTATTTTATTATATTATAGTAGCACCCATGAATTTTTATTTGCTGCAAACTTCATATCGCACTTACTTTCTCGCAAGTAATTCGAGTCAGTGCGTCAAAGGAAACGAACTGGACTTGAAATTGAGGATAAATATTATAAAAATACGTTTAAATAGAGTCGTGAGTTTGTGAAAAATGAATAATTACTTCAAGAAACGTATGGACGAAATAGAACTGCGCACGGAGCAGATGGCGGAAAGAAAGACTTGTGAGTATATTTTGTTTTCATAGCTGGCGTGACGATCACCTGATTTTGTTTATCGTGTTAGACGAATTAGACATCGATTCCCTCGAGGAGAAACTCAAAGGCTTAGAAAGTAACTACCAGCGTTTACAAACAACCTGTAAATCGAATTTGGAAGAATCAGCGGTCAAGCAAGTTAGCCTTGTCGTAGCAAAAGATGCGCATGCGTTTGCCGAAGATATGTTGAAGAAAAATCGCGCCGCGCTTGTTGAAGAAAAACGGAAATTGGTTGGTAAAAATGTAATATTATTAACAAATGAACCAACTATCGGTGTCTTACATCTATAGGAAAATCTGCACCGTCAAGTATGGGAAGAACAGATAAAGATGTGTGACGAAATTGGGAAATGCATAGCAGATAATGATAGCGTTGGTTTTCTAAACGAATATCCTCGCGTTTTAACAACCCAAAAATTCGCGTTTCTTGAGACACGGGAATCTATCGAGGAGAGAAAAAAACGTGAGAATTTTTGTAATTTACTACGCCTAGTTTTGTGACGAATGAATTTTTTCTACCCTTGTATTTGCACGGCCATTACATGTGCAGTGGTCGCAGAAAATCCGGAAATCAAAAAACTTACCGACGAAATAGCCGCGCTGGAAATGGCCATTGAGGAAGCCGAAAATAGCTGCTTGCCAGTGGATTTGAAAAATATTTTTACCGAAATGAGGAACGTTGACAGTGACAATAGTCACAAGGGCGAAATTCAGAGGCATATACATTCTCATACTCAAATATAGGATGACAAATAAAAGAGGAATAGATTCTGAGGAAAATCTCTTTTTTTAGACTAATAGAAGACCTGGAACGTTCTCATTATGAAAGAATGTCGCTCGAAGCTGAGATATCAAAAAAGGAAAACCGCAAAATCGAGGTTCCCAACGGCGATGGAAAACCAGAAATGAGTCAGAAATTGTCGAAGGATTTGTCCGGCATAAAAACTGAAGGACAGTACTGGACTTCGGACTGTGAACTACAAAACGGTGAACAGTGGCTTAAAAATAAACCAGCAACTCACCGCCACGCCGATGGATTACAAGTGATCAAGGAACGCGACAAGAAATTAAAGGCAAAAAAATGGTACGAGGATTATGCGCGAGAGACTGCCGTGACAAACGAGGATAACTGTTTGAAAACCTTAAACCCTCCGGTTAGTCAGTTGGATGTTTCCAATATTTCTAAGCAGGCAGAGGCCCAGATTAATTCCAATGAGAATTTCGAGAATTCCTTCTTTTCGTTGAAGTACGAAGGACCACCGCCTAGAAAAACTGTGTCTTTGAAGCGAGAGGAGAAATATGGGGACGAAGTTGATAGCGTGGAATTTGGGATATTGGGAAGGAAATCTTGCCCGAAAAAGTTGGTGAAACGTAAAAATTCTGAGCAGTCATCGCAGCCCCTGAAATCTCGCTTCTTTGATAAAAAGATAAAAACTCCAAGCCACGTTGGGCCTGGATTTTTATCCACTCCAAAGCCAATGAGTCATTTCAAGCTGGAAAAAGAATATGTAGACGACACGGCTGTTTCACGAGGTATCCGGGACGCAAACCGGAAATTTGAGCCACTGATGGCGACACCAAGTACCTTTCTCAAATCTGCAGCGGAAGCCGGACTTGATAATTATTCGGCACAATCGAGTTATCATGGGAAACCGTCCACTTCTGTTCAAGGCGTGAGTCTGATTTTTTATATTCGGTATTTATTGCGGCGTATATAATATGAGAAGTTATAAGTGTCGATTGGGTTAGTTTTTGTCGCCAGGAATTGCCGTTTATCATCGTAGAGCTTTAATATTACAGACATCGTAATTGATCGACAAAGATTAACGACCGCGAGGTCTTACCAAATTCTTGATCGTTATTAATAGACTAGGATTAACGAGCTGCGGCTAGAAATCTGCGAGATAGGTGTTTGTTCATTCGCATTGTAGTATATCGATCACTATAATGAATCAAGATTGTGATTTTTTTCGCGTCCAATAAACTCCGGCCGTCTGTCTTAGTTTTTTGTTTTTTTTCAAAATTTGGTAGACAGACTGTGGGAAAAAATGGAAACGTGTGTCTCGATAGGAAGTGTCTCTCTTCTTCGTAAAATATCATTACCGAACTGCGCCGAATTTTGGAGAAACACACGTCTCAATTATTTGATGAGATATTTCTAGGGAGAAAAATTTTACAGGATTGTCATATAATTCAGATTATATATCCAACCGTTATTTCTTCTTTTCAACAGGTAGAAAGTGTTCAGAGGTCTGTAAAATTCACCCCTAAACGACCGAGTAACATAGCAAAGAAGTTGGCGTATCGTCAAACGAAATTAGACGATTTTCATAACTTTATGTTAACATAATAAATACGTATAAGGTAACAGAAGTAAAATGTGACTATAGCTTATCAAGTATATTTCTCTCTTTATAATCCATTATATAAGTAGATTCGATTACGGTAAAACCACAGTATTACAAACATATATAATTATGTGCAATGTAATTCCTATATTCGATATTAATTTCCGACTTCTGAAGAATTGGATTCTGTAAAGGTTATTCAAGAAATATAAGTATAGTATTTGGTGATCCATCGGTATTAGAATTAGTTCTGTTTCGCACGGAAAACCTCGACTCCAAGTGGATGGCAAATTTCGTCGGGAATTTCTTGTCCAACAGGAATAGAAACGTCGCCTAAAATGGGAAGATAAAAAATATCCGATTAGGTGCATCGTCATTCGCGATCAATTATGATTCAGTCAAATCCTATCAAGCTTGCTGAGTTCATCGCAGCCTTTGGCCGGTATAGCGATTAGGTACTTCGTAAAATACACCTGGAAATTATTTCTATATCCCAATAATATCACAGAGATATGACGTTACACGCGCGTTAAATAGCCAACAAGGTAATAAAGGAGGTTCTTTTTTATCTCAAAACTCAATATCTAAATTGCTAGCAAATTACCATGGGGACAGGCACTAAGTCCAACTAGCAAATCCATGTCTGCTATGAACTCAATGTAATCTCCTTTCCTGGCAGGACTGGCTTTGCAGAAATACTGATGAGTGTCCTGAAGCATAGCAAAAGAAAACCTTGTTTTGATCAAGTATTCGATGAACTGTGTATCAAAACGTATATAAATCATGACTTTTTCGTACCTTTGTAAACCCGGTGCACATGAAAATGTTCCATACGTCATGTACGTCGTCTTCGGTAAGACCAGCTTCTTGAGCCGCCTTAGTTAGGTAACTGTGACACGAATCCGTTGTTGGTTTTCCGGTTATGAGTTTGATTGTATAGTTGTCGCATCTCGTACCTATATATGATAATATGCATAAATAATTAAGTATACCAATAGAATATTGCATCGTTAAATTTTTTCCGGCAAAGTGAATGGACCATCTAGGAATAGAATGTATTTTACCAGAGTGAAAATATGTCGTAGTACATGAATCAATTCATAATCCATAATTTCTATCGATCGAGAGCCACGGCTGTATGACGATAATTTATGAAATGTAAAATGAATTAAAGTATGCAGTATAGTTCCAGTCATAGTAGTTCTGATAGCGGTTGTGGTATTAGTATGGTTATGGAATTTCCAGAATTTAAGAGGACGGTAAGATTCCGATTGTGACTTATTTGCATTTGACTACATGTACGTATATTTCTTTTTTTTTTTTTCAAAGCCATCGATACCTACATAGAATGAATTGGTAATTAACTATGTACCTATGACGTCGTGCACGCTGCCTCCATCCTCGTCGATTCCGTATCTGGATAGAGAGTCTCCGATTACCGTTGCCATCGGTCTCAAGTATGGCAAATTGCTCCAAAGTCTATCGTAAGTTGTTAGATGGGTTGAATGGAGTTGCCTAGTTTTTCCTGTAATTTGCATAAGCGGATTTTTACAGGGATAATTTTTTCTACGGGATATATGTATTCAGTTTTGATCGAAACTTGTGACGGCATATTGTTCCGGCTTGTTGCGAAAATTTTATAATTTATTTTCACTTTTTGATACGGGAAATGGTCAAATTTTTGTGAATCACATTATTACAAATTATTACATTTTCGCAGTAATTTTCAATGCTCGGCTTTCGATGATTCATTCGAACGTTCCTTGTTGCTAACTAATTAGCGCAATATTTCACCACTTTACTTAAGTATACAGTTTTGGTCAGCTTGGAAACCAAGAAAAATGTGAAACCGCAAACGTGAAATACGATAAAGCTCAATCACTCAGCCACAAGTTGATATTTTTATCCGTTTATTATATCGGTTTAATATGTTTCATTTTATGCTAAATGACACGCGTTCGATATCTCGAATTTCTTTCAAATCTTACAATCCGACTCACCCGAATAGAAGTGCTCCTTGGGATTATGTAAGTTCCATATATTAATGTCACCCACCTGAAATACGAACACTATTATCAGAATATTCAAGCTCATGTGTACCTTCAACAATTTTTCAAATACTACTTATAAGCATAGACGTCTTAAAAAAATTGTAAAGTGATGAATTTTATCTATCGCAATTCTTACTTGAGAGCCTTCGATGACGGTGATCCTGCAGAGATCACCTTTCGTCATTTTCCAAGTTTTAGCCGATTTTTTGGGAACCGTAAGCGTGTGGACGATGTCTCCCAGCAATGCGTCATGCCTTGCCTTATTGTACGCGGTTCTATCGATCATCACTGCTTCGGGTTTGTTGTAACAAATCACGACTGGTCTTTTTTCAAAAATCCGTGGTTTGTTCAATTTCGGGCACAAACCGGTTGGGCATTCTACCGACATTTTTTGGCTGAAACAAACATAAATTTCATTTTCAATCCCGACGAGAACTTGAAAAAAATTCAAATTATCATTATGAAATCGGTCCCAAAGATGAAGTGTGAAGTTCAATTTCACCAGGCAGTGACATTTTCAGTCTTTGGTCAATTGCAAACATGTTAACAGCCCGTCCGGTAACCTTCATTCGTATCTGACGAGCTACAGTTTTCTACATTGTGCAACGTCAGTATATATACAGAAAAATGAACAGCTTATCATTCTGGCAGATAACGGCTGTAGAACCATTCTTCAGCATCTATCATGGCATGATGTTCTTTAACTTTTATCATAGATGTCACTGTTAAATTATCTAAATGTTACAAGGTGAAATAAAATTATTGATAACGTGATGTAATAGAAATATATTGCGATCTGATGCCAGGTATCATAGATAGAAATGATAGTAATACGAGTATTCGCGATTAACAAGACAAATCATAAGAGTATCAGATACCAAATAGAAACGAAGGACACATGTCATTTCAGATTAATTTGAACTTCTGCTTTGGTACAGCTGTATGCTGTTCTATTATCAGCTCAATATGAACGTTTGAACAGAAGCTTATAGGTGCAGACAGCATATCATGGACAAATCGAATCATGATTAGATACATAATCGTGCCAAGACATGCGAGTCTCTGTTTCACTGACTTTGCTTATTGATCGATTTTCAAATATTGTGTCTGTAGTCACGACCGTTCATGTTCTCTAGCACTTTATCACCAGCTGCCTCGTTTTGAATCAATTGAAAATTTTACAGTAAGCAAAAAAAGATCGAATTGGGGAAAAACATTTTGTTAGTTTATAACAATCCAATCACCGTATATATTACAGTATAACAGGCATAATTACCTTGACTTTGCTCTGAGCACCTGGTTCTTTAAATAACTGGACTACTTAAGCAGACACACGACTGTTAAGCGCTTGCTGGACACTTGCGATCTGACATCGTTTTAAAAACAGCATTTCATTTATATATATCGTGGACGATTGGAGCACGTGAGAAGGCAGGTTCTTGAAAGTTGCTAGATAACGCTAGCCTTCTGATAGACCACTGTATTCTTGATTAAGTTCTCGCAGCCTCACGACAGGCTGATTGCTGACGATAGTACGATACAGCGTGGCATTACGTAGCAGATATTTGTCGGGTAATGATTCTCACTTTACGCTCTTATTGATGCTAAAAGCAGGGCCGGCATCGTCGACAGTGAGTTGGGTCGTATACATTTTTCTTACTTTCAAATATTTAGGTAAAACTTTTTCTACTCATTTTATATTTATATACTTTGAGTTACAAGGCTTGAATAACCTTTGATCTATATATGGGTGCGTTACAAAATATTATGAAACCGGGATTTATTTTTGGAAAGACTCTTTTTTATCCTTCGAAGGACTTTGAAGGACTCGGAGGTCGATGGAAGCCAGAGATTCGAGCATTATGGTGACCGCAGTTTGACAAAGTTGTAAGCAAAAAATTCTCATTTCATTCTGATTTTCTCAAAAAATCGGAAAGAAAAGACAAATTTTCTACTGTATGCACGTACTTCTTGCATAAAAATTATACACACGTCAATTATGGTAGACAGGGTACTGCAGTATTTTTATTGCAATTCCTGAACATTCATTTACCATGATTTTTCTTCGTTCAACTTTATTGCCATGATGTTTATTGGCTGTTATTGAAGACCTTGTAGCCTCGTTGGGCATAATGTTAGTGATAGAAGCGAGATATAAACTTTGTAAATACACTAGACTCATACATTTACATATGTGATGAATTAAGTCTAGTACATGTATTATACACGAGCGAATATGTTAATATGCTTGCGAGTATCACAGCGATACCTAGTGAATACGATCATGGGCAGCTACGATGAGTAGGATGTAAAAAAAGTGGCCAACGTTGGGCCCCGACTGACGTATAGAAATTCAAAAAATTCAGAATGGAATTGTATTTGTAGAAAGAACAAGACCAACCTTCTCTCAACCAATTCATTACGTTTTTAATCTCGCCACGGCATCGGCATATTTACACTACTGGTATGTACCTACGCACCGGCTACTCGCAATGAAAAATAATATACTTGCATACGTTCGAACTCCCCAGATGCATTTTAATCAAAGCTGTTTGAATCCATAATCAAAGAGTCGAGAACTCTCTCTATAGCATCAAATAAAACGCAGTTCTTTTTTCTCGGCAAGATTTAATGTCTGCCGATTTACATACCGCGTGAACCTATACACAGTACCTAACAGTATTAATTTCCGTCTGTTACCGACGAACAGCATCCTGATGAATTCGTCGATAGTTTAGACTTGAAAATAATATGTGTGCTTGGGGGATTCATTTTCTGGAATCGTTCCATTCTGCGTTTCTCCAGCTTCCTGCGAAGAGCTTCTAGCTCCGGGTTCTGCATAATTTTGGAACGGTCACAGGCAACCGACGCTGAAGACGAAGAGGATTTTCTGTACCGAAAAGGTGCTCATGTATTCCGGAAATTTTTTATCTAAATGGTTATTTAAATTTATGGAATTACACACGAACTTCGAGACTCGGTACTCGGTGATTGTTTTCTCCGTAAACTCGACGAGATCTTTCTGTCTCTTACGACGCTCTTTAACTACCTCTCTTCGAGCTGCTAATTCATCCTGCCATTCTCCTTTCGCGAGAAACAGTCTGTCTTTCAACTGAAAATATCAACAAGACTTGTATTCAAGAGAGAGAACTAAATTAGCTCGGGCAATCAGTTATCTTTATGAATTTACCTCGGCTAAAGACATCTCGCACATGAGTCCTAGCTTGCTCTTTTCCGTGGGATCGAATTCCTTGACGCGGAAGCCTCGAAGGGCTTGGAACATTTTTATTTCGTGAATCACCTGGAGTTTCCTCCGAAATTCTTCCTCTTTATTTTCGATTAGGCTCAGCCTTATCCTCCGGGATTCCTCCGTAACTTCGGCAGCTTCGTGATACAATAATATTGTCGTATTTTATTGTCATGTTTCCCAAATATTTATGATTCCCGTCGACTTGCGACCTTTGAGTTTTACCTTTCTCGCGTTTTTCGCCCACCATAACGTTGTACGCATTTTTTACCGCTTGTTCTGCATCGTGACATTTTTCGACCATACGTTTAAGTTTCTCTGTTTCTTCCAGTCGGTATTTTTCCAATTTCGCGTTAAGTTTTTCCCTCTACACCAGCCCATAGAGTACAAAATAACTATTTACTACCTTTTAAATTGGTCCTTTTTAATCTATAAAAATACAGTCACACCTCGAATCGAACTCTATCGCCTTGTTCTTTTGCATCCCTGATGAGCTGCTCTTTAGCCAAAAGCGATTCCTCGTAGTTAATTAGACCTAACAAGTGTTTCTCTTCAATTTTTCGCAAGTCTTCTTCCTTTTCGCACTGTCTCACCTCGTCTTCTAATCTCTTCACCTCAGCTGGATCGAACGATCCCTTCATCAACTCATTCAGTCTACATTTAACATCAATACGTTAGCATACAGCTAGCTCCCTTTCAGTAAGTAAAAACTATACCCTCACTCATGAGCAACAGAAAAAGAATTTGAAAACAGAAAAGTTGAAGTTCATTTGATTTTCTGTATTCTTGAACGTACTTCTCAACTTCTTTGATCTCGTTATTTGTTATGAGTGCGCCTTCTCTCAAGATCGTAGTCATAGTTTTTTTGACAGCTACGTTCTGAAACGCAATCAATAAGTGATTTTGACCGAGCCGATGCCATTGAATAAACGTGACTAAGGGCGAAAAAATCTACTGATCTACTTTGAACGTAGGAATTTTTTTGGCAATGATCGGCAGTTGACTCTTAATTTTCATGTCAGCAATTTCCTCAATAATTCGTTGGTGCCTTTTACTCTTCTTGTTTTTGAAGCAGGCAGGAGCTTTCGCATTCGCATCTTCCAATCGTTGAGCTGCTTGCACTCGATGTTCCTGGCGTAATGTAGCCATTTTTGATTCCATATCTGGCATCTTGTATAAAGTTTTGGGCACTGGTTTAACTGGCTTTCTGAAACCCTTCTGCCAAACATATATTAACGTTTAAGAAATATTTTTGGTGTTCTGTTTAAAAAAAAAAAAAAACACCTGAACAAGGTCCCCTCATACGGATACTAGGGAATCAAATAATGAATAGAAATGCATCCACAGACCTCTGGAGTGCAGGCCGGTGGAGGAGGTAACTTCTTCGAATATTTTAGTACGTTCATTTGAATGGGAATTGTGACCTTCTTCGCAGCAGGCTTCTGTTTCTTGGTGTTCAATAGATTCGCGAAGATAGTCTTACGGAGAAAAAATTTGCTCAATAAACTTTGCACGTAGACTTTTCATTTCTCGTTGATATATTCATGGGTTTTGGGTACCTGGATTATTGGTAAAGTCTTGACAAACGGATCCAGAATTTTCTGCTCCGTGAAATCAGTGTCAAAGAAGTCGCAACCAGCAACATAAAACCACGAGGAAAGCTCAGGAGTCAAAAGAAACGACAGTAAGGCCAGCATTTTCGAAATTTTGAAGTAAATCAGGCAGTTAACAGCGTCGCTGATCAAGTCGATTGACGCACGGTAGATTAGAACGTAGGTGATAGCTGCGGGATTTGATAAATCAATCTTGCTGATCGAGAATGCAAAGTGTCAAATCGACTCACCCATTGTCTGTGAAACGTCAGTAACACAGTGTCGGTTTCTACGTTTACGGAATTCGTTATGAACGTTTAATAAAAAAGGCATGAGTCGGACTACTTCGAAGAAGAGTTGAGCTATTGGCTTCTGTAAAGGCGCAGGTGGGATCTGAATGGATAATTAAATGATACGTGGAGGAATGTTGCCACTTTTTCGAAAAACTGATCTATGCTTTAGTATTACCGTAAGAATATAACCAAAACAAATTAACCTGTAATTTTGTGGGTAAGATTTCCGGCGGATTGACCGCACAGGAATCGGGGCCACAAACAGCCTTTGAACATCCCGTTGATTTCAAATTTTCCGGGGTGTAAACAGCCTTGAGAAACTCATCGGGACTGAGATTGTGCCGAGCCTCGATGAAAGCTTCGAGATATTGTATCACAGGAATCAAAATTGTCAGTTTGAACACGTTTTCTACTTCGTCTTCTCGCTGTGTTATATCGGAAACGGTGAAAAAAAAGTTATGGGATTCTTAGGATTAACAAAGAAAAACTTTACCTTATCCTTCGGCATATCAACCTTCTGAAAAAAATCCTTCTGCAAATCCCTTCTCTGACAGACATTTCTCTGTCAATTTTCCAGCCGCATCTATATAAAAAGCGATTGTTTTTTCATATCATCAACCGCGGTCATAATATACAGATATTATCATTTTTCGTTTTCCCTCAAGGTAAACAGATTTATCGAGAGTAGACTACAAATTTTCATCACAAGCAATTAAAATTTGAAAACATTTCTCCCCACCCTTTAGTTTACAGTTTATCAGCTCTGTTTACATCATCTGCGTACATCATGTGAAAGTGATCTATTCGATCACTTTTGCGGTGGGTTCTATTAACTTTCGAGACACCGTGTCTACAGGTGCTATTTTCGGCGCCGCGACGCCCACTGCACAGGTCGGCAAACGCATATCTGCAACTAGTAGAGTGCGACGTAATTGCACTGCGAGTATTCGTTGTCCCTCTGAATCGATTACAGGAAATATCTCCACAGCCGGAATGTCTAAACGTGTGAAAAATCCCGAATAATCATAAGTTCTTTGAGCAGTGTGCGAGAGTGAAAATTGACTTTTGTGGTGTTATTCAATACCCAGACGAGATTTCTCTCACCACTGGAACAACTTGCTCGATTTTTCCTGAAAAACGCGTTTCAAATACGCCGAACAAGACGTTGGCTGATTGGGAGAGTTTTGATATCGGTGTCGTGAACGGGTTCGAGGCGATCCTCGCAATGTGTGAGTACCAGAATCGAGAGAGTTCTCCACGTCAAGGATCGACTTGGTGTGCCCCGATACAAACGGTAAGCTTCCACCGATGGCTCATCCTCATAAACTATGTATACACCTCGTTTATTCAAGTTCGTTATTTCATTCAAACATTCAAACATATAGGTAGTTGCATGCATAGATATAAGAATGTCTATAAGAATGGTTTGCATTATCATTGATGCGATTTCTATCATTTGATGATGGATCCTTGAGGCTCATAACCGGTACGTCGGTTTTTGTGACGCTACGAAACCATGCGAATGAAACAGAGACGTAGCAAAAATGATTGACGTTAACGATTATAGGATTTCCAAAGTTTGGTAACCGTCAGGTTCATGAAAAATTCTTCTCTTACATGGGAAGGCTCAAATTTTGATGAATTTTTTATTATTCCCAACGAAGCAACGACCGAACAGAACTCGAAAACCGAGGGTCGAGTTTCCCGTATAGAACTGGAGGCTTTCATTTGGCAAGATTCATCAAATATGAAAGGGTTCGGTCTGGAATAAGACGTATCGACTAAATCAGCACAGTATATTGTGCGATTCGAAAGGACGCAGATATTTTTAGTCACTGATTGGCAATAAGTATAAGATTTGCTTTTTTCTGATCACTACTTTAATTATGGATGTTTACTTCCAACGTCTTCTTTCCCATTTGGGATATGAAACGATGTAGGTCATCTAACTTTTTGGCAGATATACATACAGAGGGATTCGCTGAAAAATTATAAGCCTAATGGTATGCAATTAGTTTTTTTTACCAAAATCTTAACGCGCATTAATCGAAGAATTAACTTTTTAAAGAGTAAAGAAGTGATAATGAATTGGAGAATCGATTGCAGGTGTCCATGTCTAGAGAACTCCAACTCCTCCCTGTTGTCTTTTAGCGTCTTCACCATTAGGCTCTGACTAAAACGTCTAGGTATGTGAAAAGTCATTCCCGAATGAACGACTCTGAATCGACTTTACAGCCCTGAATTATTCCAGACTTTCAGATTCCGAAACGATTGATTTTTTTTTTTAAATCTATTTATTGATCTCAAAGTTGTACATATCGCCATTTATCTCACGGAGGGGTCAAGATTGGATCGTAAGTTTTTCAAAGCCGTGGCTACACCGTCTAGATATAGAAAAAGTCATTCCCAAATAAAAGTTTTTGCATCGAATCCTCAAACTGTGTGTTTAGACAGCCTCGGCTGTCAGATTTCCGCAGGACCATATTTTCAGACTTCTCAGGTGGCAGAGAAATCTGGAGTATTATCTGCTACGTCAACGATGTCTCGTAGATTGCTCGTTGAATCAAATCTAAATTGAATCTAAATATAAATTGACATCTGCAATTAATTCACTAATTCATCATTACTTCCTTACGAATAAATATCGATCCACGTTGTCTTACTAATTACATTACGATCAATCTCAAATATCTCACGTGACAGCTGCCACTGCGTCGTCCGTAGGTGTAGCCGTTGGACTGTCGCGTAGACAGCGTTGCGATTTTGGTAAAAAAGAAAAAAAGTAATTGCATATCGTTATGCTTATAGCTTTCCATCAAATCTCTCTGTATACATCAGAATTTATATAAAAACAGCAGTTTTTGGCAGTGACACCAGGCCTAACTCTATAAATAGAATATTGCCGAGTGAAATCCAATCGGGATAAGTCAGCGCGAGTGGGATTCTTCTCCTTCTCACCCTAGCAAGGGTTCGTTGATCTTTCGTCCTGCCATCGATTTTGCTACGTGAACGAAATTTCATTCAAGCGTATACGGTGTTGCCTGGGCGAATTGTGCGTAGGCGAGAATAATAAACAGCAAAGGTGTAATTTCACCGTTTTGTTTAATAAGGTGCTAATTGTCGAAATAGTCGTTTTGTCTGATAACAGCCTAATATTGGTAGTCGATACGAATATATTCGCTTAGGTATGGATTAAGATTAACTCGCATTCTGCCCTCTCATCTTTGAGACCTCATCCAAAAAATATCGAAGTAGATGGAATTCTTTTAATTCTGAAATAAGCTTTGCTCGTGATAAGCGGAGATAATTAAGCCAAATGCGAAGGGAAAGATCAGCCTCAACTACACCGAAAAGGTTAATTCGATTTTCGAGGGCTGTGCAAGATGATCTCTCAGCCTTCCGCACTGATCCATGCCCAGTAAATGAAAGAAGATCCATTCTACGCCTTGTCTACTTTCCCTTTGATCCGTTTCTTGAGAAGATACAATTTTTTTTGTTCATCTCGTTCAAGAGGTAAACAAATCATATCATATATCATGTATAATATTAAACTTCGACATCGGATGTCCGGATGTCAGAAATTTTAGAGCAGTATAGAGCGAGGACAATTACCAGCTAGTTGATAATACTTTGAATCTTCGTCTAGATCTCATGAGTTCGTCTCCGCAAATATCCATACCGATGTGCGTACACAGAGTTTTGATTGAAAAAACTTTTACGCGGAAAAGTTTGCACATAATCTAACGAGATTGAGGAAATATAGTTTCACTACAACAATCTAACCGAGCGAACTTTTACCTAATATCGTCAAACCGTGAAAAGTGATACGAAACAAAGAAGGCTTATTAGAGACGGTCACCACTGATAATAGGGATACAGCCCCGAAATTGAACTTCGTTTACTGGACAGGGTGGCCGCTATTAGGGCAACACCAAGGGCTCTTAAAAGTTTGAACAAAATCGTCGCAGCCTTTCGGATCAATCAATTGAAACCAATTCAATCCAATAAGCTATTCATAGCTGCGCTTCTGGCCAGTTATTTAGTGCCTTTGGTCTCTGTAATCACGCAGTATATCTTTTAATGATTTTATCATGTGTGATTTTCCACCATCGTTTTTACCCGAGAAATGGAATTTATATTACAATCAAGATATGGCTCCTCCACATGTTTAGTTAGAATCAGTCGCACGCAACCTCCAATGTCTCAGTGTCTGGCGTAGTTAACGATGCGCTTTTATTGACCTGAATTCCGGTATGACCACCGTCCAAGACTGCAAATTTAGAATTAACATTCCACGCTTTGTCCGTTCAAAGATTTTTGCGCTTTATTTTCAAGAATTTTCCGCATCGAAGGATTGACACTCTGGGAAAATCGTTATAAGTCGTTAGGAACTTAAAGTACGTAAAAAGAACTCGAATCCCAATGAGCTTTTTAGCTCCGCAACACCCAGGACGTTTTTAATGGGTTTTATTCACAAAAGGATTTCTCGAGTCGCCGTAGCATGCACCTGCTTCCCATTTCTGTTACCCTATTTGAATCTGGTTCCCTTTTCTTCGCCCTCTGTTCTTTCGAATTAAAAATATGAAGATAGGACGAGAAGCCAGGAATAAGAAAAAACTAGAAAAAGGTTGAAGATGGTATATTGAAAAAATATGTGACTAACAAATGAGCCATTCAGCCTCACCATCGATTACGGTAATAATGTGCGCCAGTAAATTGGAAAATTGGAGTTCATCGATCCGCAGGTTCTCTGATTGTAAGTGGTTCATATTCCTCTATAAATAGAGCACGTGTTTATCTTTGGTTCTGAATATATATTTTAGAAGTCTGGAGTCCGCGTCAACTGGTGGATCAATAAGTAGGGGAAGGTGGGGGCAAACCCGGCCTACGGGGCAAATTTTTATCGTTTTTGGTGGAGGCACTCTGCATACCATTTTGTTTTACTCGCCTTAATACAGAACCATCAGGTCATTTTTTTTGGGTGGCCGGTCTTGCCCCATCTTCCCCTTTGCAGTTTTCTCCCCGCGAGGTATTGTCGGGCTCTGCGATCCTCGAGGGAAAAAGATACGTCGAAATTATGCCGTATCAAAGTTTGAATTTTTCGACTTGAAGTTTTTGGATTTTCGATTGGATACCTAGTACGTCCTTCACAATTTTCAATCGCTTCGAGGTACCATCTCGGGCTGGATTATCGGCCTACACAATGATGCTGGGGGTTTTAACAGGGAACAATGTGTCTCAGAATAAGAGCACTCCCCAGATTTTGCTTGTCTTACTCTCCTGCTATCTCGTGTTCGTGGAGCTAGTTGTCTGGGCAGTATATACGAGAATGACACGAAATTACATCTTCGAATACAGTTTGTAGATCGCAGGACAAACACCTGTCACTTCATTTATTCACGCCCGTCTATCAACAAGTGATCAAATTATATTCTACAGTCAATTTTCGGCTTGACGTGTTGAGTTACATTCATTTACCAAATCTGAGCTATTATTGATAACAGGGGCTTAACAATCCACAAGAATTCATCGCGTTTTTCAGCCAAAGGGTGAAACCTACCGAAACGAGCTCGGTGGAGTCATTCACAATTGTCTCCAGTCGCATTTGTACATCGATTTTATGAATGGCACATTTATCTGCCTTATTATACGTCCAATATAATGCCCTATGCAGGGGAAAGTGGACGATTTAAATTATGGTCACATATGTAGGTCATTATGCCGCTGAACCGCGTACATTTGGTAAGAAGAGTCTCTCTTGTCATGCAAGCAGAAAATAAATTAATTGAGCGAGTTAGCCTGATTGACTCGGGAGCGAGCCTAATTAATTGGACTGTGGTAATTGGGCTTGATGAGAGACTGCTCCGATCTGCACCGTGTAATATGTTTAGCTCTTGGTTCGACTTTACATATTTTCGTGATACCTGAAATTCAGATTCGTAGAGAGAGAATGGACACAGGCAGACTCCCATATTTTTCTGCCCTGTAAAGATATCACGTGCCAAATCGTTCAAAGCCTGACCAATTTATTATCAAGTAAAGAGAAGAACTGCTCAAGCTTATCTCCAGGACAGCATATACCCACTGCGGCGTCCGCGTAGGCGTATTTTAGGCGCTACGCAGTAAGATAAATGAACTCTTGGTTAAACCCTAACTACGTAAAGGTGGAAATTAATTCTGAGTGTTTTTCTAACTAAGTTTACTATGTCCATTGAAGCTGGGTTGGTAAGAAGCACGTTGGTGCTCTAGTCGACGAGGCATGAGAGCAGTACCTACGTAATTTGCAATAACAATTATGTCAGGTACTCAAACGGGTTATCAGGTAGGCAAAATAGGGTGCAATATGTGATCGTCTGTACTATAAATAGCGTACTTGTGCTGATTAAATTCTTGATTAAACATTCCAGATGGAATTAATATTTTTGGTAACAGCCTTCGCGAAATTCTCCCTTAATCTTGATTCAGAGTTTCCGTCTTGTTCCCTAAGGCGTACGGAAGATATAGATATACGAGGGATTCGAGTATCAGAAAAAATCCTTCTCACAATCGTCTTCGTTCCTAATATTATTCGCAGTTCATTGAGTTCCTGTTTCGTCAGCAGAATCTTAATTCAAGGGCTTCGCAGGATCGCAAGCTTATCGTTTTCTTACACCTTGAGTCGATAAAATTTTTACCAACTCACAAAACTTTTGCCTGTTCCAAAAAAAAAAACACGTGTTACGTATAGCTGGCGGGTTTGGCTTCTTTACTCAATGTTGGGGTGCGTGGAAGCTATAGGGTAGGGGCCGCGATCGTGGGCGACTTTGGACGTCGCGGCGCTTCGACGCGTTTCGTCCAGCCGCAAACGCAGTCTGCATTCGACGCGATACGCGCCAGTTCACATTCTCGGTGTTCCTTCTGAAGCTCTGCGGTTATTGTGTCTTTGTGTCGCTATAGAGTAAAAGTTTCATTTTTGACGAGGGACCAAAGACTAAGAAGACTAAGAAGAAGGAATAAGAAGAATAGCGAGTTCAAGAAGCGGAAGAAGAGTATGAACATGAGCGACGCTATAACAGAAGGGGATTTGCACGTATGTTCATTAATTTCATCCTCTACTGTCATCATTTTTGTTTCTAGTATAAAGATGCTTAGACTCGCAGTTCAAAGTATCAAATGATTTTTCTAGAGCCGCACGTTTGAATGAAACGAGTGGAAAAAAATAATTTGAAATTTGAAATTTTATTTGATAATGGATTTTGGGGAAAGGTGCTTTTCCACTTTCTGTGTCACGATAGCAGGAGATTTTCATCTAGAGTAGGAAATTTCCGCCACGAATGTAAAGCAGATCGTATATCGTATCGCGCGTCCACGCATAAATTAAAAATCTATCTTTCTTCAGGATTGAATATCGATATACTTGGTATATATTCGCGCGGTGGTTCCACGTGCGATTAAAAGTCGATAAAAGTACAATACGGTACTTCAACAAGTTATACGAGGACTTAATATTCGCGTTTTTATACAGCTCTCGAGAAATTCGCTCCGGGAGGAGTTTGAAAAATTTCAAAGCTCGTAAAGCATCGTTCCTTCTCTTGAGCACTGAACCAAATCGTAATACTTACTCGTTTAGAAATTATACGCCCTTAAAATATGACTAGCTTTCACGCGCTGATTGCTCTGAATAATTATTATTCTGAAATTATTTGTACTTTCTTTGCAACGATGAAATTTAAAAAGAAATGTATTTTTTAAACTTCTTCTTCTTCATCATACGCATAAAAGTCAGGGTATTTTGCCGTTACGTCCTTATCGCATGTCTGCAAAGACAAAGAAGGATCGTTATTAAATTATTCTCATGTCAGACAAGCACACGTAAGCCGAGTCCAGAGCTCTGCATAATTTAATAAACGCGTTGTACTGCGTTCTGGACACAATACTGCAAGTCTAATGAATCTTAGTACTACACTGCGCATGTTCTTATAAATATCTCACGTAAATTTGTGTCAGCTTAAAGAGGTCAGAATTTGGAATGAAAAATGACCAGCTCGAAGCGTAGGTACCTAGTCGTGAAAAATATCAACAATTTGTCTTATACGTCTCAGTAGGGTGTAACTGATAGAACTTTCAACCCTGTTCACGAACCACTGTCTTCTCTGTTACCAGTGTGGACTTTGCGGCTCACACGCTTCCCAACTTCAAATTTATTTCAAACGTAGGATATACGAGGCAAAGTCGTGTGCTTCATGCATGTAGGTATGAGTATGAAG
Organism: Rhogogaster chlorosoma; assembly: GCA_944452935.1. Taxonomy (NCBI): domain Eukaryota; kingdom Metazoa; phylum Arthropoda; class Insecta; order Hymenoptera; family Tenthredinidae; genus Rhogogaster; species Rhogogaster chlorosoma. The sequence continues at coordinate 31,772,574 of OX101797.1, forward strand.
ATCACTTGCATCCATAAGCTTCGGCTGTTCTTGCCTTCGAGAAAAATCGCGATTTAATCATAGAGAATATTGTCGAAAGGAAAAGACGTTACTTGATCTGAATCGCAGGGTCGAACCTTTTATTGTCACGGGAACGGTGAGGGTCTCATTTTTTCTCCCTTGTCAATACGAGGAAGAATGAAACAAATGGATAGGGAGGACAATACAGTGTCTTGTTGTATTGACCGATTCGGTTCATTTCGTATAAGAAAAGGATCACTGACTCCTATAGCTAAACCTTCTCGGAAAATGGGATACTAAAAGTGGACCCCAAATCCGTCATTGTCAAAGCTGATGACTGAATGAAGGCAATATATTCCCTATCGTTGAATATATTCAGGGCTAGTCAGTCGTCAGAAGAGCTCAATAAAATACCTTTCACCCTTTTAGCCCATATTGCTCCTCATTAGACATCCATCAAGCGATCCGAAATTCCTAATTCGCAAACTTTTGCACCATAACTGCCATCGGTGTGCTTTATGAAGCAATCTGGTTGCGAACCCACACTTTTCTCTTAAATTTGCCTCCAAACTTCTCCTCGCCATACAGATGTGTGCGATAGTTTTCCAAGCAACAAGCAGCATGTAGTTTATCTCTTCGTCGATTACCATGCAAAAGATCGCAAGCTCAACTTATTCATCGAGCTCCAGGTGTGGTAATGCTTCTTCAATGGGTATTGAAATGTAAGAGAGTATTATCCGTGAAAATAATTTGTCTGGTTATCTAGCAGAAACGAGGATATCATTAGTCAGAGTTACGATTCTCCCTATTTCTCATTGAATGTCGGGTGTTCTCCAACACCCTGACTATCGCTGGTTGCTAGATAATGATTCGGCTAGGGAGCTTGTTTTCTGAGCGTGGAAAGGAAATAAATTCGTGAGCTTTCCTCTTATTTATGGTATTGCACGGCGGGGAGAGAACCTTTCTCTCCCCTATCCTCAACCCCGTAACCCACTGGCTTAGAAAGTTAGTTCCCATAGCGGAACGAACTGTTTTCTTAGCATTATCATGCGTAAGATCTTAGTTCCTAAGCCTCTGAAGTGTGCCCATCTCATTTGAATAATTTGTCCAAGTCCTACCCCTTCGTACCCTTTAATATTAATGATCTTTTTTCACTCCATGCATCTCTCGGTTTTTTATATTACATAGTAATTGAAAATTAATTGAATTTCCCCTAACCGTGTTATAGTTTCTCATACAATTACAAGTTTAAATTAGGCAGAATTGCAATGCCCTGAAATTCAATTAGTCGACCAAAAAGAATTTAATCTTCAACCGTAGTTCGTGATAGCCTAGCAGACATGGAATAGGAATTTCTTCGGACGGCTTCGAAAATCGATACTGCGTGTACATATCTGAAGCTAAGGCCGCGTAGAGGCCTTCGAGCGAAAGAAATATATTATCAATTTTATGCTCTCTTCGAAAGAGGAGTTTCCCATGCCATAGCTGTTTTGCGATAAGGTAAATACATTCGTTTCAAAAAGCGGGGATATTTTATCAAACGATTTTCATACCTAAATTTCACACCCAATTTCACTCCCACAGTCCTCCGCTAAGAAAATCAACTTATATGACAAACAATAGCTTGTTGAATCAAATATCGATCCCTTCTGACCTTTTATAAAGAAACAAAGTTCTACTTCACCCGCTGTAAGCCGGGTCTGTAATTTGTACGTTAACAGACTTAATTACATGTATACGTGCTCAGATATTCCTTTGACAAATTTTCTAATCAGGTGTCGAGAACAAGAAACCTTACTGGGTAGCCGTGGGCTGTTCACAGGCTTTCAATCCCTGATCTAGATTATTTTCCCTCGAGTATTTCCATAAAATTACCGCACGGTAAGTTAGTCCAGAAATCACCTGGACGTGAGCAGAAAATAAAAATATATAGGCACAAGTTTAGTACTTGAAAAACGGGAGTTTGGCACTTTCTTGATTATTTCTGTCTGTATAATGGGAAGTTTATAACCGAATTCGTAAATTTTTATTACGTGGGTATACCTGAATGCCTTACGCCAAAATATCCACCTATAGAAATCAGAAAAATTCCCGCGACTTTTGTGAGTAGAGTTTTAATTACACCAAGCAACGATATTGGATTCAAAAAATATGTTTACTCCGAATAGTGTTTGGACGGGAAATAACTCCAGTCATGATTTTTCTCACAGTTTCACCTTGTTTCGTGAGTACCGAGAGAAGCACGTACTGATATCATCAACTAGAGTAATTGAGACAGCACTTAACAATTTGCATAGAATATTAGCTAGTTATACATTTTGTTTACGTATGCCTGTGACAATGCAATTTCCGCTGCAATTATGAACGATCAAGTTTTTAACCAACGTCTAGTCACTTGGCCAGCAAGCGTGACATGGATGTGAAAAAGGATTGAAGTATTTCTCGTTTTTGCTATAACCTATCTTTAATCTGCCCAATGTTCTCTCAGGGATAAAAACAACGCCCAAATTCTTCTGATTTTTTGCCGTCTAGCAATTTCCTTCCATTTCTTCATCCCATTTTTTGGGGTGGTGTATAAGCGGGTATTTATTTCCATTTAGGAAACTGAAGCCGTACATACTGCCGCCTAATTCCTTGATACCACTTCGTCACTGTTATCATTATTACACTATAATCGTTATACAGATATACTTTTTTAAAGAATGAAACTAATATCAATTATCCAGATGGCTAATCTGAGATTATTTTCAGAAATATGTCATCAACACAGACAGGTGCGGAGATCTTCACGTCTATGTGCAGGTAAGTCATCAAGCAGAACTTATTCGGAAAAACTATCAATGAAAATCATTTCTGGAGTGAAAAGCTCGAAATTTTCATTTCCAGGGTGATCTTACCCAGCAGGAGAAGCGTGCCGTATTTCTGACCGTTCACGATCTAGGATGCAATCGTAAGCAGATTTAACTTTCGCCTTATACATATACGCATTGTACCTCAATATGTAGATTAGGTATGCCGGCGTAAAAATATCTCTACGTAAAAGGCCGTTGAACCTGTAGACATGCCTACATGCCTATAACATTATACGGCTTTGTCGCCGTTTCACTTTGGAGGGCTGCACAAACGTATTCAAGTACAAGTATTCCTGTGTATAGCGGTGGTTCCTTGGGTGGGTGGATGTGAAAGTGTCTTGCACCCCTTTGCATTCAGCCAGTCTCAAGTGTGGCCAAACCACTTGCCTTGAACCTCGCAAAAACTGAAGTAGCGATTTTCTGTGCATTCGAGTAGTGGGTACAGGCCGCATTTTATACCGCGACAATAGCTCCGCGGAAAAGAATGAAAAAAAGAAATCTTCGCGAGGAATCTATTTCCGATTATCAAAGATGCACGAGAAACGGCTTCCAGAAAAAAGTTTTATGGGGAAATAGTTTTCTGCATAACGCAGTGTTTTCAAAGTTTCAACGATCCTGTTTACAATAAACTATACTTTCCACGTTGTTTCATCCTGTGATTTTAGATACCTCGCTTCACGACTTTGTGAATCATCCCTGTATGTCAGAAATAAAAGAGCGTTCGATATTCATCCACATTGACGTACCTGGACATGCTGATAACGCGCCCAACCTTCAGGATGGGTAAGTAGACGCGTGTCCACGGTGGACAAAAATCTTAAAGAGTGGACAATATTTGCCGGCCTTATTTTCCCGTGATTTCCAGATTTCAGTTCCCTACGCTGCAGATTTTGGGCGAAGATCTCGTCACGGTATTGGACTTTCTTCACATTCGCTACGTCGTTGGTCTTGGAGAGGGTGCCGGAGCGAATGTCCTGGCCCGTTTCGCCTTGGCACATCCATCGCGAGTCGTGGGCCTCGTTCTTATCAACTGCACGGGTAGTGCGGCCACTGTTCTTGACAATTTTAAAAATAAGGTCAGCTATGATAACGTTGGGTCTCGCGAAATCGCCGGAAAGATACCCCGAGATGATCGATGTTGCGAAATTTATTGAACACTTTGGGTTTTATGGATTCGAGAGAACACCCTCGCATCCTTGGGACAGTTCGGCATTTCGCAAAAAGCGGGCTCGGCCATCAGACGATGAAAAACATGCGTCGTTTTTCTTGCCAGTATTCAAAGAAACGGATTAAACGGATTATTTCTTTCAGTTTCTTAGCTGGAAAGGAAGGGAGGAGGTCAGTCAATCAGCAGAGGAATTCCTATTGTATCACAAGTACGGGAACGTGAGTACTAAGCGTATTTGAAAATACATTTTGCGGAATATACCCTGATCGTGAATACATTGACGAATGTTTTTTCTCCACATTTTCACGCTTCATCGCAGATGATAAACGAGGTATTATACTCTATGTCATTACCGGACCAAAGATGAAACTTTTTACTTTGCCTACCTCGTAGCTGCAGGGTGTAGACTTCCCCTTTGATCGATTGCCTGCTGAATATCTGGATTATTGATAGGACCTTTTTCTCTGAAATAGCAATTGGTGAGCACGGCCAATCCTGACAAGGAAAAAGTTCTTGCCGAATTTCTCGACCGGATTCGAGGGACTCTTAACCCACGAAATATCAAGCAGTACGTCAACGCCTTCCTGACGTAAGTTCTATTAAATCGAGTCTGATTAAATCCTGCGAATTTTGATTATATCTACTGACTAAACTGACCCTATCCCTTAAGCCGAAAGGACATATCCTTGAAAAATTGCAAAACGGACATCATCCTCATCACCGGAATGCTCAGCCCCTATGCCAGCGTTGTTGAAAAGTTATTTCGCGAGTTGGACAAGAACAAGGCGACTTTGCTAAAGGTTGAACGTGCGGGAGACGTTCTTTTAGACGCGGTGAGTCCGGCTATTTGTGAAAATATTACTTATCAGTGAGATTTGACTGGTATTTAAATTCATCGTGTACATTATCGGATGATTTTAGCCCGTGAAAGTGGCGCAGAGTATTTTACTCTTCTGCAAAGGTCAAGGACTACTTACTTCAGTGACAATGCCAGGCGTTGATCGTCAGCGAACTTTCAGCAGTGGTTCATTCGACAGCGATGGTCGACCGCGAAGATTGTCCAGAGGTATGTCGATGGAGGAATATGACAAACCGAATATTCGACGTCTCTCGATCACGATCCCTGAACGTGCCTCTCATTCTCCGCTTAATTGAGATACGATCACGATTTTCGACCGATAATTTAAAATCAATCTTTCGAGTATGAGTGCCGTTGCCTGTCCAGCAGATTCCTTTCTTCCTCGCTGAGAAGGAGAATAAGCAGTCTTTGAATTATTGACTTACGCCTCTGTGCTCGAATTGGAATTTAACAACGATATGCATCTTCAAAGATATTCGATTTTTTGGGATAAGTGGGCATCTGTGGAATTTTTACTTATTTTTAGTATTAGCTAGACAAGCTTGTAGATAATTTTGCATATCATTTTTGTTAAGTAGTGTTAAAAAGTTCGTAATAAATAATCTTAGGATATATGGAAAAAAACCAATTGTATAACCCGATAGTCACCGGACCATAGAATTTCAATAATATGTAGGTATCATGTTAATAAACTGACCAAACGTTCGCGACTGCAGTTTATAAAATTTAAACAATTTATTATTTCTTAGCTATGAAACGAAATCATCGTTGAGTATAGATCCGCTAATTAAATGTAAGCCCTGAAGTATTACGGATACGTTTGTAAGTTGATTTGGAATTTTAATTCACGTACCAAAATTGGTACTAAATGTGTATCAGATTTTAATTGGATATTAGATTAGTAATTATGTTGATAAATAGAGCTTACGAAATCGTTCGATGATTATACCGACTCGTACTTGGATTCTGTTACATCTTACATCAGCCATTCCGGAGAGTCATCGCATGTTATTGAATTGGTTTGGTGGATAAAAATATCCCAACAGTTATACTAAATGTATAAAATAAGAAATCAAGATTTTTCTGAATCCCGTTACTTCATAGTACCTTGATAACCGAACCCAGAGTCACACATCGCGAGAAGATATACATCTAATCGAATTGTCAAAAATGTATAAGTATTTTAAGATAATTTTACATGAATGTATAATAGGTCGAAAAAATGAAGATTATTGTTAGACGTAATATTGATTTGTCATACTATAAGTAATTTCCTTTTATAATAAAGTCTATGTAACTCTTGTGTCGGTGCATATATTTAATAAAATCATCAGAAATTATATGTAGCTGATTTTGTTGAGGAGTGAAAAAATCTGCTCTAATATGATATATTCAATATTTATTGATAACATGTTTGAATACACGATTACATAAATAATCATTTCGATATTTTGTTCGATACTGTTTTCTAGAATGCAGCATTTTTTGTTGCTTATATTCGTGCGGGGATTGGCGTTGGTGATACACAAATAATTTAGTGACATACAAACTAATAGAAATCAGTATACACGTATAGGTATAAATCACACGCAAAATAAACTATTATATCAAAAAATAAAAGGAATCGAAAATTCACAAATATAATATCAGCGTGAAGTAAAGAAACTAAAAAAGCGCATATTTTTAAAAATACTTTGAAGGGTCTATCTAATAAAAAAGCCAGCAACGTGAATCCCTACTGTATAACGAGCTGTACTTATACGTATCTATAGTTATCTTTACGCGAGATGTCAAATTGAAATGAACACACGTATTGAAGATAGGTGAAAAATAATTGGCGACTGAGTAGGAAATCGGTGCGAATAATGTTTTTATGCGTTTCGAATCGAGCTTGGAACCAATTGCAGATGTACGCCATTTCCCTCAACGTTTGCCGAAAAATTGTATTTCCGCTTGCATTCTCAAACACTAATTTATTTGAGGATATACTTGAAACACAGGCATCCAGAACGTTATCGCGAAAGGCTCCATCCATCGATGGCATCACATTTTACTATCAATTAAAAAAAAATCATGCCGTACCATGAGCGAGTCACTTCCACTCTCGATTCGAAGGCTCGGTAAACTGAGGTGAGAATTTTCCTAACTGTAAATGTGCTCTGAAGTTACCTAATTTATTCTTCGCTCTAAACAAATCCTCTTTTCTATTAACGATAGAACAAGAATCGATTAGATCTGAATGCTATGCACATTTTATCACCAGAAACCAGAAGAACGACTTGATTGCCACGTTTTAAAAATTAATTCTTTCAATTTCGAGGGTTGATGGTCATCCGAATGTTCGTATTTCAACATTTTGGTAATCGATTGACTTTAATTTTGGACGAGGCGATGTACGCGTCCGATTTCGAAACCTATATCGACTATAACCAGTAGGGATTACGGTTTTCATCGCTAGGATCGAGTTTGTACGAATTTACGAGGTTTCCTATTTTTATCATCGAGTTTTCCCGAGATTCTCAAGTTCGCGATAAAAGAAAATATATCTTTATCACACATTACTACCATTTTTTGCATATATCGCATGTTTATTGCATGTATATAAAGCACTGTGGGACTAGCGCGGGCTTTGCTCTGGGTATTTCTTGATTCACTTGACTTGGCTAATCTATGAAAAAATTAAGCGAAACCTCGACAACGGGGAACGTGCAATAAATATATAAATTCAACTTCTAAATATCAAATATCTCGAATCAAATCATCAGATATTACCATATACACGCTCTTCCCATCGGCTGGGCACTTCTTAGAGAGTTTTAGTTTAGTGCTGGTGGCGGTGTGCTGTCTGGTAGTCAAAGAGCAGTGATAATTAGCTATCATAAAAAATCTACTCGCGTCTATCAGCTTATCGTGAAATTAAAATACCCCGATTCTTCATCGACAACTTAGCGTCTTTTTTATCGCGTAATCTGCGGGCTTGGTGTGCTTGATAAAAGTCCGAAAGGGCTAAGTCCTGTTTTTCATTCATTAATCGCGGATTCTGAAAAGGACTTGAGCCCCTTCCCTCGGACTTTGACTCTCAATACTCAACAGCATCCGGTGTAGAAGACTCCAAGGCAACTTCTTCGTAGTCTCTTTCCAACGCAGCAAGATCTGCGCGGGCTTCAGCAAACTCGCCTTCCTCCATACCCTCGCCAACGTACCAATGAACGAAAGCTCTCTTATTGTACATCAGGTCGAATTTGTGGTTGAGTTTGGCCCAAGCTTCCTCGATGGCGGTGGTATTCGAGAGCATAGAAACAGCGCGTTGAACCTGACCCGAGAAAATGAGGGATCGCAAAAAACGAGGTTTTTATTTCATTTTTCATGTGGAATTTTTAGAAAATGGCTTTTCCTAGAAGCGTTTTATTTTTTTCATATTTTAACCTTGGCCAGATCTCCTCCGGGCACAACGGTCGGTGGCTGATAATTTATCCCAACTTTAAACCCGGTCGGACACCAATCAACGAAACGGATCGAGCTTTTTCCCTTCATCGCTGCTATGGCTGCGTTGACATCCTTCGGAACCACGTCGCCTCGATACAGCAGACAACAAGCCATGTACTTCCCCTCGCGAGGATCACATTTGACCATTTGATTCGTTGCGTCGAAACATTCGGATGTTATTTCAGCTACGGACATGCCCTCGTGGAAAGCTTTGTCAGCGGAAACAACCGGGGCGTAACTTGCGAGTGGGAAATGGATTCTTGGATAGGGGACCAAGTTCGTTTGGAATTCGGTAAGGTCAACATTCAGGGCACCGTCAAACCGAAGAGACGCAGTAATCGAGGATACAACCTGGCTGATGAGCCTGTTCAAATTCGCGTACGAGGGACGTTCGATTCCCAATTTACGACGGCAAATGTCATATATGGCTTCATTGTCTACCATGAATGCACAGTCCGAATGTTCGATCGTTGTATGTGTCGTCAATATCGCGTTATACGGCTCAACTACTGCCGTTGATACCTTCAAAGGATCGACGTATATCGTGTTACAACGAGGAATCATATTATACAATATACGAAGCTGGAGGTGAATCGGTATTGAAAATCGACACCCAGATCGCCTTAGGGTCAGAAATAAAAAGGATGAACTCTGGCTTTTCTGGATTGAGAACAGTTCGGACAAGGTTGCAAGGTGAAAGGATATAAAAGAACCATTAAAAAGGATATCTTTTCTAGCCAATTAACTTCGTTCATCCTTTTGCCAAAAAAATAGTTTCTGAAAGCTTGTCTCTTACCTGCGGTGCAGGATAAATCGCGAACTCGAGTTTAGACTTCTTTCCATAATCCTCGGACAGCTTTTGCATAAGAAGAGAAGTGAAGCCTGATCCAGTTCCGCCTCCGAATGAGTGAAAGACGAAAAATCCTTGCAGACCCGTACACTGATCGGTCAGTCTCCGTACTCGGTCCATTACGGATTCGATTACCTCGCGACCGATGGAGTAATGACCTCGGGCGTAATTATTAGCAGCGTCTTCTTTGCCAGTTATCAGTTGTTCAGGATGATATAACTGTCTGTAGGCGCCAGCGCGCACTTCGTCTGTAAAATTGGAGAATTATCTAAGACCAGGACCTCGAAATCACGGTTTCACTCATTTTTAAACCATTCTTTGTACGAACCAACAACCGTTGGCTCAAGGTCTACCATCACAGCCCTTGGAACCATCTTTCCGGATCCAGTCTCGTTAAAGAAGGTATTAAAGCAGTCATTCGACCCCGACACTTTGTCGGAAGGCATTGTGCCATCCTGTTGTATTCCGTGCTCAAGACAGTACAGCTCCCAGCACGCATTACCCATTTGCACGCCCGCCTGACCCACGTGCATAGATATACATTCACGCTGAAAAAAAACAAAAAATGAAATTAAAACAATCGTTCATATTTCCGTATACCATATAAAATGGGGCTAGAAATTAGATTGAAGATTAATCTCGTGTAGAGTTGAGATGCCTCAGTAACCATGATCGTTTAACTCATTTCTGATTCGGCTTAAGTTTGAAGCCTGCTAAATTACAGACGCCAGGCTATTGTGCGATGAGATTTAAATTGCGGGATGAAAGTATCCGCTCAAGAGTCTCAAGGCTCAGCTGGGATCAACTTATTTGATAGAACCCGCAGAATCTAAGGATCGCGGTCCGAGTTACGAACATCATTCATTGATGGTAGGAAAATAGATTCATCTCGCTTATATGACGGCATGACGGCGGTTTTGTTTGTTGAATTTACCAATTAATACCTCATGCGCATACTGATCTGGTTCGAGAGATGATTATTTGTCCATATATGTATACGGCGATTGATTTTCAACTCGTTAGGATTCAGTTACGATAGATCTGTCGGGGGACTGCGAAGAGAATTATCGTGGGCAATCGTCGAGTCTTTAAGGTCAGTGTCGATACCAATATACGTATGTCAGTGGATGGAATGAAAGCTATTTCTCAACTGATATACAACATTTTTTTTGAGAAAATAAAAAATTTACGAAGGTGGAATAAGGACTTAAAATTATTATGGTATTTATATAAATCATACCATTTTGCCCAGTTATTATATTGCACAGTCAATAACACGATTGAATAATTTTTGTAAAATCATTAGGTATAAAAACGATTTAATAAAAATTTTCATATAAAAAACCAGTCAATTTGGAAGATGGTTGTAAACTATTGATTTATTTGATACACTGGTAACTCAGCAACGGTGGAAAATGAAAATCATCTCATTGTTGACTGCGGGTCGCAGATGAGCGTGAAAAATAAAAACTAAAAAAGGAGAAATTCATTTCCATTCGTATAAGGATATTCTTCAATTTATTTTACTTGATAAAAAAATTTCAAACTGATAAATTCAATCTCAAGAACGGTATAGAACGTAATACGAGGTTTCAGTAAAGCTTAATGTTAAAAAATCGGAATATTTATAAGGTCTAGAGTTCCAGTGATGAACTTATTTGATAGAGCCTAAAAGTAGGCGTATACACTGTATACACATAAGTACGTGTGATAAGTGATAAGGATATATGCTTGCAAAAATAAAAAGATTACGTATTTAACTATCGAAAGACTTATGATGATTCGGTAAAGTGTGCGATTATCGCTATTATCTGTAAAAATGTAAATAATCATCGGAAACTCATGTATCATGCTTCCAAGTTGTAATATTGAATATCCTATCAAGTGTACCATCTGTGATAAAGAAGAAATTGATTTCCCGAGTTGTAATTGTAGCAACTCCGATATGTGCTCGGTCGATAATGGGTGAACTGCAACACACCTATTTTCCATCGCAATTTGACATTTCTCCTGACATTAGCTTACGTTTTTTATTTATAATAACATAAATGACTACCGTACCTCCCGTAAAACCCCCAAGGGGTATAAAACATGCCAAAGAAACTGTGAGTAACAAACCAGACTCACATTTTTTCATTTAAAATTTAAATCCCAATATTCTACTCGAAGTATGATAAAATATTTCTATATTTAGGTTAGGAATTTACATCTTGATGGAAATTCACCTTTGCATCTTGCGATAAACAACTTTATGAAACTCAAAAACATCCGTTTCATACCCCAAACGATCAAATATCCAATTTTACAATTACCTATGAAATTTCTAACCTAATTAATCTTTTAGTTTCCGAACAAAATATCCGTACTAAAATTATTCAATATTTCGTTATCAGGGAGTATAAAAAAATGGTCTAAAAGAACTCGCATTATTTCATCCTAATATAACATGTTTGTCATGAATCATATCTAAATGTGATACACGCCTGTGTTGTAAACTGATATGAATAACGTGTAGCTATAGATAAACTTGAAATGACACACACGCAGCGAAGTTCAGAGAGAAAAGTTTTGTTCAATTTAATAATGGCGTCCCTGGTAATGAAGCATTATAAAACCCGTAAATCTTCTTGTATTATTTAAACTGATTAAATGGATTGTTCACAGAGCGGTTTGTTGATGTCTGTTATACGCGCGCTTTCCGCAAGCGAGACAAATGAACAACGAGAAGTGGAGAAAGCCAAGCTTGAAAAGGAGTACAAAAGGAGTGATCAGCGTCTCGATGAATTGGTGTCGTTACACGAGCAAGACCTCACGCAGGTCATGCAGGTCTGTACATGAGAATGAGAAACCTACAAGTTTTATTGAACTTGGAATGAATTTCACAAGAAAAATGGCCTTCGGTTTGTTCCAGATATTCAGCAATCTATCAGAACGAGTCACTGCATCTAGAGAGAAGATTCACGCTGTTAAGGAGAACCTGAATGCTTGTAAACAACTTTTAAGATGCAGGAGAGAAGAGCTTATGAAATTGTGGCTCGAGGGTATCGAGCATAAACATCTTTTGCAACTGTTGGATGAAATGTGGGTGCTCAAAGTCCCACAAAAACTCGCGAGTACATTTATTGCCTTACAGATTCACCAGAGTCAGTTTAATTTTCGTTTCAGTGATCAGTTGAGAGACGTTCCTTCCCGTCTGGGTCATTACTTGAACAGAAAGCTGTATCTACACGCCACGCAGTTATTAGTATCCGCTCTTTCCCTTGGCGATGGAACTTTGGAGGGAGTAGAAGCTCTGAGAGAAGTTAGAACGGAATTAGAAGCTAAAGAACAACAGCTGCACTCAAAGTTACTAGAAGAATTGACCAAACACTTGTACGTCGAATCAACCAGAGAAGTGTTACTCAGACGGCAAGGATCTGGTAGAGATTTTCAAAGAGGAAATGAATCGCGAGGATCCAGAGGCAACAAGGTCAGACGAGCTCTCCTCGACGTTATGTCTGCCTACCCTGCAGGACAGGCTCCGAGGTAACTTTGATCTCATATTATGAATAAAAAAGCGCAAATCTATCAAATTTCTGATACTATGTTGTTCATGTCTTGTATAAATATTCCCCAAATATAACTTTGAATTGTATTTCTTTGTTACGCAGCCGTCGCACATCACTTGTAACCATGTGAGTCATTGTGTGGAGTATAGATGGCATGTTTTCTGTTCTTGGTTTTAGTAGTCTTATTTTCAGTTTGTGTGATGTGTTTTCAATTACCGCTGGTATTGCGGGGGCGTTTTAATTCATGTTCCATGTTTCTTTGCAGGGGAAATAACACGGGGATTACCGAAGATCTCAGCAATATTGTTGAGGATGAAAATTCTACAAATCCTGAAGAGAATTCTGAACACTTTCTGGCTATCATAATCGAGTGCCTTGCATTGCTCAACAAGATACCAGAGGCTGTTGAGGTATGGAGATTAGGAATATAACTATTCTTATATCAGGAAATTTTTATATCATATAGAAGAGCTAGTTAGATATGAATGACAAAATTTTCTGCTTTACTTATGAATACATAAAAATTCACATCGAGAGATGAATGAACTTCTAAGAAGAATTAACTGATAATATTTTTACGTTTAATTGAATTTTACAGACGGTCAAAGTACAAATGCAAACTGAGCTATTGAACATAATAGCTCGAACTTCTAAGAAGATTAAGGAGATGGGTGAAAATCAACCAGCCTTAATGAAGCCAATATCTGTTGAAACTTCTGAGATAAAAATAATAACGAGCAATAATACATTGGAAAAGCAGACGCTTTTACTTGATCTGCTTCAAACAATCTTTGAACAATTCAGATTAGTTGCTGCAACACATGCAACTGTGTTACGCAGCTTCTCCCATGTTGTGAAGAAATACAATTTGGATGTACGATTATACGAAATGCCAGATGTATGGAGTAAGATTCAGGCTGTTGTAAGTTACTTGGTTCTTTCAAAATTTTTAATCAATGTTCTGTGAAATTCTGGTCATTTAGGAGAATGAAATAATAACATTGGGTGTTCAAATTGATGTTTCTTAGTTACTTTTCGCTCACGAGTTGTACAGTACGTAAGGCAATCCACCAAAACATTATTTTTATCCATTTTTTTCTAGCTTCAGTTATTACTGACTGAATATCTGGATATACAAAACATGGGGAATGATCCGTTTCAAACACCTACGACACTGAGGGAGCCAGCTAGTGACATAAACACTTATTTCGCTCGGAGAAAACCACAAAGACAAAAAAATGGGTCACTCTTCAAATTCGACTCTTCATCTCATGCCATGACGCTCAATAGTTATCTCAAAGAACATAGATACAGCAATTTTGTATTAGCGGTGAATGCAGATGTTCAATTTTAAATGAGATTTTTAATCTTATATCAATTGCTACGGCAATTACTTATTTGATTTATGAATTCTCATGTTTCAGGATACTAGTCAATTTTCAGGTGCAATAAAAGAGAAAAAACTCGTCTGCGAGCCTGACCCACAAAATATTACATTGATATTCAGACCAATGATGAAATTTATCGAAGAAATCGAACAAGCTTTGGGATGTAAACCTGGGTATGAAAATCTACGAGGATTTAATACACAAAATTAGTTGGATTAACAAGAAATAATAATCATTCAAATTTCTATCTTAATATTGTAATTAATTTTAGAAATTCGTGCACGTTGAATACTTTCATCGCAGATTATGTAAAAGAAGTATATTTAGGACGGCACCACGTTATAGTAGCTACAGCTATCGATACAGCGACCAAAAGTTCAGAGGCCTGGCGCGCAACAACGTCCCCTGAACTGATGAAAGAACTTGGTCTACCTAGGCCACTTTTACAGGTAATTTTTGATCTAGATTCAACTCATAAAACTTTCTTACAAATTGTTTAACGATTCTAAACATTACGTAATGCTTCTTCAACTTCCAATTTCTTGATTTCAGAGCACAGTCAAGGTCGAGCAATGCGTTACAGAGCTGAGATCTCTGATGACTGTTCTGCCTCTCCAAGGTGAACACTTTTGCACACTTGCGCTGAACATTCTTCACAATTATCGTGAAACCTGTCAAGCTGCTTACCGCGGTATAGTTCAGCCTGAAAGTGAGGATAAAAGAATATGCTCTGCAGCGTGGCTGAAAGATGATGATATCAGTAGATTTATCAAGTATGTAATATACAGTGAAAGCTGAGTGAAGGAAATTCACTGCGTTATATCCCGACGAAATTCTTTAATCATGTATTTTTCAGGTCTTTACCTAACTGGGCAAACTTAAAATACGAAACACAGCCACAGCGAGGAGTTGGTGGTCGGAGATCGATGCGCCGTCAGGAGACACAAGATGAAGAAAGCCCGGAAGAAGTGCGCCAGCGTAATCTTAGAGAAGCGGAAATTCTGGCAAGTAATTTAGGAGAAGGTGGAATAAATGCTCATGAGATACTGTCAGATGTCGGTCAACTGCGTGGATTGGCGTTGCTTCAAGAGAGTATGGAATGGTTTTCACTCTCCATAAGAGCTTTCGTCTTAGAACTACGTCAGGCAAAATACTCCGGTGATTCTCAGGGCTTACCACCGATGCCTGAAGCTTTGGTAGAATCGCTTCATCAGCTTGCTGTCGAATTTGACGAGCTCGCTAACACCTGTATTCTAGTTCTTCATTTAGAGGTAAGAATCACCAATGGTGACATTAAATGCTGTGGGATTCAATCATATAAAAATAATTTAATATCTCTTGATCTATTACAATCCTGAAAAACATCTTTCTTCCAGGTCAGAGTGCAATGTTTTCACTACCTCCTACCACGAGGAGAGTACAGTCACCTTTGTGGCGGTGCAAGAGATCCACAAGAAGCTGATCCTCGAGTTGAAGAGTTGTGCAGAGTTATGCAACACATTGATGAAGCAATGCAGTCTATTCTTCATCCGAAAAAGACGAAAGTAATTCATCGATTGAATCGTATTTTTCTTTTATTTTGCGCCATGTGATTTTGAAAGATGTTTAATTGATGCCTCTTTTTTTTCAGTACATCTTCGAAGGTCTGGGTCATCTGATAGCAAAGATTATAATAACGTCTGCTCAATACATAGAGAAAATTGACGAGCCCGGTATCCAGAGGATGTGCAGAAACGTGTTTGCACTCCAGCAATCGTTAACAAACATCACAATGGCAAGAGAATTGGCTATGGATCATGCACGACAATATTTTGAATTATTCTATCAAACTCCGGAGGAAATTTTGAATGGTGTATTAGAGAAGGGACCGCAGTTCTCCGAGCTTGAATACATGAATGCTTTTCAATTGATAGCTAGAAGCCAGCAAGAGTATGGGTCAATAAATAAACATCTTGAAAAGTTGTCTGAGATATTAGGCGAGGTAGGAGTTACAGTGTAACACGTATTATCATCAAATGCTGTATATTTACCATAAAAATGTTAAAACTTCAATAATTGTCAACGAATATCGCCTCCTAATGTAAAGTTGTGAAGCTAAACTTCAATTCGTATTTAACTCTGATAGATAATTCATGTTTTCTGATCTAAGTAATATCGTTTAATTTGAAATAGAAATGAAACAGCGTATCCTTTCATTTTAATGGTTTATTCTTGCTTCTCGTAACGTTTACTGCAAGTACGCGTTTGTTTAATCATATTTCTCTTATCTGAATCTAGACAAATTAATTATTTTTGTTATTTATTGATCTTATAATTTCCTATTATATTGCTTATTTTAATTTGATTAGGACCTCCGATCGAGAATTAAATAAGAATTTGAATCACTGTTCTGAATGAGGTGTTAATTATTTTCTAAAATTTATTGAATACGACATGATTATGTATGATAGAATTGACGCACTAAAAGAGTTGATGGTAATAAATAATCAAAGAAATTTATACGAATAAGATGAGACTAGGATAAATATTGATATATTTATAGCAGTAGGCGTAAGTTACGTATATATATATATATATATATACATATATATTCTGAGCAATGCCTTCTACTAATGCTCAGCTGCTAGATTTAAACGTGTCTACTCATGATCCTGATATTGTATTATTAACATTATAAATTGCTTAAGTCATTTTGCATATCAAGCTGTAAAAATTCTTTGGTGTATTATTCATTATTGATCAATCGCGATTTAGATGTATAATTTATTTTATTACCATTCTTGAATCACTTGAATCTATTTAGATATGCATAAACACCATAAGTTACGCTTTATTTCAAGCTGTGTCCATACTCTGGCATTAAAATATAGCTTTCATGCAAAACGACGAATAGTAACATCACCATATTACCATAACAAAGTAGATATCTAATCAGAATTAGAGATTGCTTTGAAATAATTTATAGAAGTGCGTTAGAGCTATAATATGAATTAAGATTAGGTGAATTAGAATGTTCTGTAGGTAAGATTTTCTAAACTGAAAATTATTGATTATCACGAAAACAGAGCAAGGCAAGAATCATCTTAGAAAACGAAATCAATCTTACATTGTGCATAACGATTTGTTATACATTATGTTGATCCCCAGGCATAGATATAACTTCTACATATATAGTGTTATTTAATTACGTATACGTATTGCTCACGGATCTGGCTTACAGTTATCAAAGCTAGGCGATTGTTTATTGTTATAAATCAATTAAAGTGATGATTGATGATGAAGATAAAATAAAAAACTCTAGATATTTGAAGAAGATATAAATATTATTTATTATTTTCATTTTTGCCAATAACGATGCTTCTGATGTATATGTATACGTTTATTTTGAGGATGAATACGCTGTATTTTGAGGATGAATATTTTCATACGAGTGCAACTTCTCTGTGCTCATAGTATTCCCATTGAGATACTCGACGTAATTGTGGCTCGGTGTGGGAATCAGTGCGCCTTGTCATATGCAGCCTGCATGTCGCTTGAGGCATACAGGTTGCGTGCCACAATGCAGACCGATGCTTGCGGCAAAAGTAGTTCATCCATTCGACCGCGAGATGTCGACATCATTTGGCACCCCGTTGGCAACGATAAATGCGCATGGATCGGCACTGACCTAGGATAAAAGCACCTGTCGAGGGGTCAGTGGCCCTTCTGGCATAAAAGTGTACGAATGAGGATTGGACGTTAACGAGTTACGATTGTAGCAAGCATCTAAATAGGAATATTTTGAACGCAGAGAAGTTTTACCGAAATAGACAATGTAATTAGTTATAATAGGAACTAGTTATATTAGGTATTATATTATTGTAATACGCATCTGGTTCATGGGTTGACAACTTGTATGAAAGGAAACAAATAAAAGAACACGATCAGTTGACATATTATATATTTATTTTTAAGGAACCAAGACCAATTGTATACTACCATTACTAATTGTAACTCCGATAATAAGTAATACTGTATTTTGGTGTTGTAACAATAAATTCCCATGTATACCGATAATCAATTGCTTCGTTTATCCTCCACTTTCCACTTTCCACTCCCTCAGACTCTTTCTTTTCGGAAGAGTATGAAATTAGAATTAATGCGTTTTCAGCAGCATGAGATTTTTCAATCCTCTTTTCGAGACGAATACTTTAGTGGTCCACGAGCATTTTTCGCCTCGGAATTATTCTAACTGTAAAAATCGCTGGATATATAAATTAAGTAGCGACGTGCATGAAGATACGTATGGATGCCTGTATCTATACATATAGACTTTGTCCTACCGAAAATTTGAGCACACCTCCTCGGGTCAGATGTTCTCCTGATACCACGAGCAGAAATTTTGCGAGTTAAAATCCTTCTGACTCTGAAAAATGCTAGTAATAATTAAGTATAGGTATAGAGAGGCATAGAGAGACGTATGCATGAATGAATCAATACACATAGCCTATTTTGGCACACCTCCTCGGGTCAGATGTTCTCCTGATACCAGGAGCAGAAATTTTGCGAGTTAAAATCCTTCTGACTCCGAAAAATGCTAGTAATAATTAAGTATAGGTATAGAGAGGCATAGAGAGACGTACGCATGAATGAATCAATACACATAGCCTATTTTGGCACACCTCCTCAGGTCAGATGTTCTCCTGATACCAGGAGCAGAAATTTTGCGAGTTAAAATCCTTCTGACTCCGAAAAATGCTAGTAATAATTAAGTATAGGTATAGAGAGGCATAGAGAGACGTATGCATGAATGAATCAATACGCATAGCCTATTTCAGCACACCTCCTCGGGTCAGATGTTCTCCTGATACCAGGAGCAGAAATTTTGCGAGTTAAAATCCTTCTAACTCTGAAAAATGCTAGTATTACTTAACTATAGGTATAGAGAGGCATAGAGAGACGTATGCATGAATGAATCAATACGCATAGCCTATTTCAGCACACCTCCTCGGGTCAGATGTTCTCCTGATACCAGGAGCAGAAATTTTGCGAGTTAAAATCCTTCTAACTCTGAAAAATGCGAGTATTACTTAACTATAGGTATAGAGAGGTATAGAGAGACGTATGCATGAATGAATCAATACGCATAGCCTATTTCAGCACACCTCCTTGGGTCAGATGTTCTCCTGATACCAGGAGCAGAAATTTTGCGAGTTAAAATCCTTCTAACTCCGAAAAATGCTAGTAATAAGTAACTATAGGTATAGAGAGGTATAGAGAGACGTATGCATGAATGAATCAATACGCATAGCCTATTTCGGCACACCTCCTCGGGTCAGATGTTCTCCTGATATCAGGAGCAGAAAGTTTTCGAGTTAAAATCCTTCTAACTCCGAAAAATGCTAGTAATAAGTAACTATAGGTATAGAGAGGTATAGAGAGACGTATGCATGAATGAATCAATACGCATAGCCTATTTCGGCACACCTCCTCGGGTCAGATGTTCTCCTGATATCAGGAGCAGAAAGTTTTCGAGTTAAAAGCTTCTAACTCTGAAAAATGCTAGTATTACTTAACTATAGGTATAGAGAGGCATAGAGAGACGTATGCATGAATGAATCAATACGCATAGCCTATTTCAGCACACCTCCTCGGGTCAGATGTTCTCCTGATACCAGGAGCAGAAATTTTGCGAGTTAAAATCCTTCTAACTCTGAAAAATGCGAGTATTACTTAACTATAGGTATAGAGAGGTATAGAGAGACGTATGCATGAATGAATCAATACGCATAGCCTATTTCAGCACACCTCCTTGGGTCAGATGTTCTCCTGATACCAGGAGCAGAAATTTTGCGAGTTAAAATCCTTCTAACTCCGAAAAATGCTAGTAATAAGTAACTATAGGTATAGAGAGGTATAGAGAGACGTATGCATGAATGAATCAATACGCATAGCCTATTTCGGCACACCTCCTCGGGTCAGATGTTCTCCTGATATCAGGAGCAGAAAGTTTTCGAGTTAAAAGCTTCTAACTCCGCAAAATGCTAGTATTAATGGATAAACGTATAGAGACGTGTATGAAGACACGTATGCATGCCTATATCTAATATCTATATACGAACATCCTTTTTTCCACCAAAATTTCAGCATACCCTCTCGGCCCAGATGTTCTCTTGATTCCAGCAGCATGTTTTTAATTAATATTTCAGAAATCCTAATAATGTTGGCGTATAGCATATATGATTCCTAGTTTATTCACGTATGCCATTTTTATGTTTTCGACTACCAGGCAAGGGAAGGAAAGGGAAAAATAATGAAGCAATTGATTATTCGTACATATACCTGGTTTATTATTAACATTTCTTTCTGAAGCATGGGTACAATTAATATTACTTATGTAGTTAAGGTTTACAATTTGTGATTGTTTCTTAAAAATAAACATCTGATGCAATTATTCTAGTTCTTTTATTCGAATTGCGGCACAGTATAATGATACTTAGTACACCTAATTTCACGAAGAAAATGTTCGATGTACGCTTCATTAGATCACTTGATAGATTACCCCAATTACTAGTTGAGGAAAATCTTATTTCGTCAAGCTCATGTCATTTCTGAGGCGCGTCAGCTACTCTGCTACAAATTTTCTGCTTGCAGCAAGAATAATAGACAATGGTCACTTATGGTCACTTATCAAGGGTTGCGTGATTATTGAGAGTGTTTCATATTAGCACCATACTAAACCATATTCGACTCTGAAAATAGTTCAATGGGATAAAATAAGTGAGATTTAGACCTTTGATCACCGTGCAAGTGATAAAGTAAATGCTCCCTGTTACTGCACAGATAGCGCCGGTAGCATATCATCAATCGAATGCTAATATTTGACTGTGCCAACTCTGCAGAGCTTTTAAGCATACTCTGCAATCCGCAGTTTCCCCAAATAAACAGCCAGGTATCTACTAGAATGAGTTATAAACGTCGATTGAAAAGCGATTTACATTTTTCTTCGTGCTTGTCCTTCGTCCACGCCGAGATTTTTAATGTCTCACGATCAGCCCGTTTCATCCGCTTAGTAGAAACATTTGATTCGGAGATCACAGGGAGATCTAAAAACGAATATTCAGTTGAGTTATAAAATTTGGAAAACGAACACCTGAATCAAATCGAATCCGTTTTTTTTTTTTATCCATTTTGAGCTGTGGTGCTGGTGATTATCCCCGCAAAGAAATCTCTACAATGCGGCTTCAGAGTAGGTACCTACATACAGAAGATATATATTTTCACGCATAGCGAGCTCAAGCGAGTATAGACGCGGGATTACGAGATCGAAAATACTCTTTCAATGGAGATCAAGCTCTCGTGTATATGTAGATTATCGACGTATACAATACATTGTTGTTACTTGTACCGCTTTAGGCGTGGGTGCAGGGGATGTTTTTGACTGTACCCAGGTGTACCAGATATTAGAAATTTTCGGTAAAGTGTAAAATTTGGGTAAGATATCTTCTATATGACGTGAATTACGATAGTTTGATTGAAAATGTGTAGAGAACTGCGCCTGAGTCTGGAAGAAGGTGAAGTATATTGAAGGTATTTTTAATAATAATGAATTATTAACATTAGCAAAGTTGAGAAAAAAACAGCAGAGCCTTGATAACCCGTATCTCCTGGTTGAAACTTTTGATATTAACGAATGCAAATACACGGTGTAATATGTATCAGGAAAATTGAGTCAGTGGCATCACAGAGCTCCTTCTTTCTTTTAACTGTGACGATGCCTGACACCCCAGTAATAACTGTAATTAAACTTTGACTCTTTTCTCGTTGTCTGCATTTCTCTTAATAAATACTTCTCATAATTTTGTTTAAATCTGATCTTATTTCTCAGAGGAGCCTGAAAGTAAATTTATCATAATATATGATAAATATAAAATATTACGTTTATACATATTATGAATAAACCCAATCATACCTCATTTTAGACTCAGAGTCTTATTTCCAAAAGTCTGAATTAAACTTGGTGATAGTTTGGACTAACTTCATCATTTTTAGTAGCGTAACGTACATTCGGCATCATCCAGTTTAGCTGTACATATACAGGAATTAAATTTATAGTAGACAAGCTTCCTGCGAAAAATTTTCTTGGTAGGTGTATCAATAACAGTCTTATGATCCGTACACCGCGGTAGCTACTACGAGAAATTATTTGAATGTGGATATCTGATAAACGGGGGCGGAAGAGTCGGGGTAGATCCAGAGGGCAGCGGGGGCTTCAACGACGATGGTGAAGTATATAAAGCGAGGATTTCCAGGCTGTGGTCAGACGAATTAGAACATCCAGCAAGGAGATTCAAGCGATATCTGAATAACTCTATATTCTACTTCCAAGTAAGTATTTTTTTCTCTAATATACGTTGGACATACATTATCATTCAACCATTGCGGAATCGGTCGGGGTCCTTAGGGAGACTAGCTCATACTCGTACCCTTCTCTCTACCCAAACATTCTACGAATTTTGATATTCTATCGAACAACATCTATTTCTCCCTTACCATAATTTGTCTTAAACTGATGGTTGTTAAAAATATCTTTCTCTGCCTACAAAATCTTTCCCAGTTCTGAGACTGCCATATTTAACGCCTCGAAACTCTCTTTACAGCAGTAAGATGCTCAGGCAAACTGAAATCAGAGGAGCTACGATGGCCTTTGTGCTTCTGGTAGTCTTGGTCTGTTTCACACGGATCAGTAATAGCCAGGTGTGTCTACGCTCGCTAAAATCTATCATCAGTACATCCATGCCAATAAACGTGATTCGTCGTTAATTGCAGGTAACTTTTTCGCGGAACTGGAACCCGGGAAAGCGTTCGCCTGCAGCTTCCGAGGAAGGAAACTGTTTAGCAAATGCGAAGTCTACAGCTATCGCCTGTCGCGTGTTGATGGTAATTTTCCTTCAATCCGTTTTTATAGTGAATCGTGCACTTTTATTTCGTTCAAGACTAATCCTATCCTATGAATTATCTCTTTTACACAGAATGAACTAAAGCAGCTTTCTGCCTGTGAGGCACGCGCCGTCGTCCAGTTTTTGCGGACCCAAGATGACGTAGCTTCCGATCAATCCATCTTCTCCGGAGGCTCATAAAGATACAACCCTTCGGTATCGGCAGCTCCTCTCGTTTAATTTCAACTAATCAGACCTCGCAAGGCACAATATTGATGTACTCAAATTATCCACTGGTTATTAAGTAGTGGAACTACTGTATAATTTCGATTTGATAAATAAATGAAGAGTTTGCTTTACCCGTAATTATACTTCCGATTTTAATCTCGTCGATGAATTTCTTCCCTTTCATACTTAGTCAGATCTCTAGCGAAAAGAGACACCCATACCTATGTATGAATAGATAAAAGTTGTGGCTCGATTTGTCGCAGGCAGTTTTATTCGTCTGAGGGCGAGAGCTGTTAACGGCTTCGAGAATTTAGATTTAGCGAGATCTAAAGGGGTCGAAAATAAATCTCGGTCCAAACTCGCGAGGCTTTGTATGGCGACAACCATCGCGGAAGTAAGGTACTACGTACGTCCGTGAGTTGAAAGGGACCGAATGCTAATGGAGACATAAAACAACCGAAGACATACTGCTAGGGGTGTTAGAAGTCTGAACCGCAATCTGCTTAGCACTTTTCGCGAAAACACCAATCCCCTAATGGCTCGTGGTTTGCTGGCCCTTCAGGCTAAGAATTGTACAACTTTTCGCAGCTAATTCAAATGCATAATACTATAATGTCAAAGGAATCCTAGCCACTGGAAAAGAACGACTAGTAACTTAAAGATCTCACACATAGAAAATAGGAGGATGGAGAAATCGCTCTGCTTCATTGTTTTAAATTTTTCTGACAATGAGCACAGGGTTCTTAATTACAAAGGAAAAGGCATTGTTTTTCCTGATAGGGTGAGCAATACACCTTCTGCAGCTAACGTGGAGAGGTCTGCCCTCGATTTGGGGGTGCAGCTACCCATGTGCGGAGTTATGACTGTAAAAAATCAGAATGAAAATTATAACTGGATCGAATATTAGAAGGATAAATTATTCTCACCGGCATTTGGGAGTTGAAGAAGTTCGTCGTCAGGGGGAAGTGGTTCGGGATCGGTAACATCGAGACCAGCCGCGAAGATAGTACCGTTTTTGAGAGCTTCTATCAAAGCTTTTTGATCAACGATTGGTCCGCGAGCTACGTTCACCAGAACTGCGGTTCTTTTCATTTTTGCGAATGATTCAGCGTTGAACATGTGGCGAGTTTCGTTGGTCAAAGCACACGTTGCGAAAATGAAATCACTGTCCCTCAGTAGATCCTCCAGGGTTACGAATTCGGCACCGGATTCATCACCTGTTCATAATGTAGAGAAAAAAAATCATAGATTTCACGTGACAAAGTACACTAAGTTGCTCTGATGTTTACCAATCGATTTCCGAGATCGTCCTGTGTAAATGAACCGCAAAACTCCGAAGTTTGAGAGCCTTTTCATTATTCCTTGACCTATACCACCAAGTCCTACGATACCAACTGTCGCACCTTTCAATCCGTGTCCTAGTAGCCATTGCGGTCTACTTTCCCACCGATTTCTGAAGAGGTTAAATAAAACGGCGTTCACCAGAGTTCTTCAAAGGGTTGATAACGTGGTAGTACATACCGTTCGATCATGAGACGTCCCTCATGAGCTCTCCGACCAGCACTGAGGGCAAGCATCACCCCTATTTCAGCAACAGCGGCATTAAGAGCAAAAGGCGAATGTCCGACTTTGATACCTCTGCGCTTGATTTCATCAACGTCGATATGATCGAAGCCCGAAGACATAGTGACGATGACTTTGAGATTGGGACCTGTGAGATATCCTTAATTGAGACTTTGACAAATTTGTGAACCGATTTCTCACTCGGTAGGAAACTATACCAGCTATATCGAGCATCTCTTTGTCACAGCGGACTTTGTTCGACCATATAATCCCATCGACGGGACAAGACCTCTTCATATGTGCGAGTACATCTTCTCTGGTTTGTATTGGTCCAGGATAACCGCGGGATCTTTCTTCGTCAGTGAGTTCTGGCACGGGGTACAACAGGACTTCACACCTGTTGTAATCAATTAAGAAATTGTTAAATGGAGGAATGAAACTCAGCGATAATGAATCGAAAGAAGGTATTTCCTCCTGCCTTTCGACTGCAGGTAAACGATCGATCCAAGCAAAGAACGATGTCTATTTTACCACGTGCTGCTTAGGGGACTGGGTCCATCGGGATTTATCGTAACTTCGAAAGATAGCGGCACAGATAAATTAGTGACATGGACTCTGACTGCGAATAAATGCTTTTCATGTGAGGAATAAATACGTTGTTCTTTGTTCTGTGGAATCGACTCGCAATTGGACAGCCAACGAAAGTGTCTGATTTATAAACCTAAGACTCACGTTTCCTTGAGCAAGTCGATCCCGGACTGCATTAAATCCGTACTCGTTATTAAAACTCTCGGTCGAACCATCCTCGTATAGTTTATTCGCGAACTGATCCCATTCACTCGGGTAATAGCGGCTAGATATGATAGTTCATGTAGGTAGGTTTACTTACGTAACGCTCTTCAGGCTCATGAGTGCCTGATAATCAAATCTCGCTACGATAAGTAAGTCTATTTACAACGTTTGCAGTAAAACTCAGATGCTGATTGAATATCCATATATTCGTATGATCAGACCCTATTTCCACCATTACATCGCATATTTTTCTGATCAAAACGAAGCTGGCGTTGATTCAGAAAAGGATTCTGATACAGAGAATTGTATACCTATGTATGGGAGATAAGCGTGCTGGGGGCTGGAATATATAGTGGATATATAGCAAAGGAGACAAAGAAACGTGATATGAAACGAGCCGGTGGTGAGAAACGTAAAAGTGTTTTTCTCAACAGAATACTAAAAGACTCACAAAATTTTCCACATGTTCATATTATTCGGGGTATGATTATCTCAGGTGGATTGTGACATGGAAAATGACATAACGCGAGCCAAAGTGTAATTATGCAATGGAGGAATGGTCTTGAATTTCGCGAATCGTCTTTCCCTGTATTAATAATACGAGTTCGATTCGGAGTTGGATGAAAACAAAAAATGGTTAGGTGTTTCGGCTAGTTACTTGGGTGGGTAAAAAGCGTGTTCAAAAATGAATAGCCATTCGTATTACACGAATATAAATGAGAAGAAGGGGCAAAAAGAGGGTGGCGTGAGTTTTGGGCAAGGGAATAAAACGATTCGACCGTTGGGCGCACCTGGTATCCGCCCGCGCTCCTTTGGGCGATTGGGAATCACGCCGGGAGTCGCCTTATTATTCAAGATCCTCGCAGTTTTTCATGTCCCAGAGGGTGTTCTAATGCTCGGATATTCATGGCGTTCCCACTTCCGTTCCCATTCCTCTGTCGTAAAATTCATATTTGATCCAAGAACCGTTGGGATTCGATTTCCTTTAAAACAAAAAACAAAAAAAAACAAAAAAACTCAATTACAGGTAAGAACAGTTTACGACGATTTCACTCTACAATTCATTCTTCGAGTACGTAGTTCCGTATATTCTCCGAACACCCGTTTTAGATTCTCTACTTTTTACCCGCTACTGTATCCTAGATTCAAGTTTTTGCTTACTAAACTATACCAACATGACGTTGCGAGGTAGATTTGGATCGCTGCCACACGTATGTTTCGAAATATAATTGTCTGAGAATAGGTGATATCGTAACACACACACTACATATATACGAGCCCTATTCTCATATAGGTATACGCAGACATACACATAGTATAGTTTAAGTTTGACGAGATACGCCAAAGCCAAGGTCTGCGAACGAACAAAACCTTGATCTAAGGATTAGTGCAGAGACGCGGGTTTAATCTCGTAGGATTGCTAGCAGCGGTTGTACAACATAGAACAGTTGCGTGGCTCTGACTAGGTTACACTATAGTAATTGCCGTCAGACGCTTTGTTTCTTCGCAGGTAAAAAATTGATACAAGTATCCAGTGAGACGGGGAATTGTTTCCCATCAGAACAATATCGGGATTTTAAGGAAGACCTATTTGCAGTTAATTCCAAAATTTGATCGATTGCTTCACGTCTTCGTAAAGTATTATTACCAAACGATCACAGAACGTGGTGATCACTCTTCAGCTTCGAATTCCTGTAATTGGTACTCACCGGATTGCGGGATCGCGATCGAACCGGTTGTCACTGCAATAGACTCGCATAAAGTGGAAGGGATCAGCGTTTCCAAGCCTGGATCCACGAGGTGAACAGCTATCTGGACCCAGAGATACCGGAAGCGTCATTCCACCTGCAGTAATTCTCAAAATACTGATCACGATGAAAGGACGATCCAATTTGTCAAAGATTTTTTTTAAGACTATAAGAATGGTTTCAGAGTAAAACCGACAGTCGCATCCCCTTCATATTTTCATAAAGAAAATGTCTCTGTATAATGAACGTGATGAAATCAATGAACGAACGAATTTCTGATGCTGCGATGCTTGTATTTCGAAAATATAATCAAAGTACGAAGATAGAAGAATTAAACGAATGGAGAGTCACTGTCTCTATGGTCCAGCGAAACTGTAGCAGGCTACTGGTGATCGGGAGCAGCTTACGATCGGAAGCAAACGTTGAGAGATCGGTGGTGTGTGCCACACGCGAACCATAGCGACCTGGGGCGGCCCGGAGCGGCTCATCAGTGCTATAAACCTATCGTCGCTCGATAGGCTAAAGCCCGTGCGAATTCAGCACCGATACAAACCCTGCAGCGTCGAGTAGGTTGAGTCGATGTGGGAATTGGGAGGGCGGGTGATTCCACCTGTTGTTAATTACCCTCCATTGATTCCTCTTCCGGACTGGGTTCGACTTTTTCTAACAGCATTGAGCTCCGAAATCCACAAGCGAATCAGGACGATTGTTGCTATGCGTACCCTCGTTGATGTTATTTGGTCATCGAAAGGATTTAGTTACTCAGAAAGATGGTCAAGTCATTTCAATTGGTCAAACTCCAGATTAACTTGCCGAGAATCATTTGGTTTCATTTCGGCAGAAGAAGACAATGTCAATCCTGAACTCTGCAGTTATGCAGTATGCGGTTTTATCGCAAATTCGTTCGGACTTTTCTTGGAGACAAGATTTCCATTTGGGAGACAGCGTAGGTATATAAAAAGAATCAACGAGGTGCTTCGAACGGGTAGGTGTATGAGGAGAAAAAAATGTGAAGAAACTGTGAAAGCAACGAAGAGTTTTTAAAATTAGGAAACTCGAGTGGGCGACAGGAACCAAGCAGGTTGCGGGGTTGCGGGGTTGCGGGTGCGTCGAGAAAATAAAGCCAGGACGCCCGGAGAAAATTCTTTGTAAGGATGAGGGAAGAATGTGGAGAGAAAGATAGAGGAGAGGGGTGAACGTAATCCTCGGAGCTTCATTTGCACTCCCCTCTGTCCCTCTTCCCTCGTCCTGGAGCGGCCGGGCTCGCAACCTTCTTTATATTAAGGTTTATATTCAGCATTTTTGCGCCAGATTAAACGTAATGGCGGCGTCGTGTTACGGGGGTATAAAAACAAGCGATCCTACTTCGCGGCGGTCTCCTCCTCCTCGACTCTCTTCTTTGGTACGCAATAAAACGCGCGAGGGGTTCGTGTAAAATTAAAACCAGATCATTCTTGTACTCGGCTTTCATTTACACGGGTTACACGGATTACACGGTTTGTTTCAAGTTCACGCTCATACTTTTACGCCAGATTCGCAACCCTCACAAAGCACATACACGCGCTATACAATATATGTGAAATACAATTTCCCGGATAAATTATAATCACAATTTTACGGATTTGCGAAACTTGTTCAAAAGTGAACTCTTTCGGAGCGGATTAATTAGGACCTTCATCTTCGAGGTATGATCGTCCTGCAATCCTTCCGAGGTTTGTCCCCCGTTGCACCGCGTTGCATAAATAGAGCCATGGAGTAGTTGAGCTGTTGTTGCATGCGGAAGGTATATAACTGTGTGGTTATAAAGGGAATGAAGGCCTGTGTCTGTGCCTGGTGTAGTATTGGGTTGGGGATTAAATTAAAAATATAAGCGGGAACCTCTTCTTTTTTCCTCGAGATTAAAAAGTAAACGTTCCGCGTAAAAGTTAATAGCCAACCGGCGGAAAATAAAACTCATTCGGAATAAAGATAGGAGCGAGACTTTCGTTATCCGGGGCGTACCCCTTTATTGTTCCGTCTTTTCCTCCGAAAAGAATCTCGGACAACTACGTTCGAGCTCGATGTAGGGGCTATTCGAGTTATCGCCGCATTTCAATTTTAGGAGAATAATAGGAGGAGTCGAAATCTCCGCGCGTATATAAAAAACGAAGTTGGACACGGAGCCAACTTTTCGAGTGAATCTGGACGCTCTTTGTGGCTACGCAACTAGACATACGTATATAAGGATGAAATGGGAATCCCAATGAAAGCTAGGCGAACATAGATACACATAGATTAATACTTACGTCACTTAATTCCGGTTCAAATAGTTCAGGAGCAGATTGACCAGTAATAACGAAAGGACATTTTCATTGGCGTCCGTTGGCAAGTCGAGAAACGAAGTTTAGCCAGCGACTTCCTAAGAGGCTGTAATAGAGCCAGGAAATTAACATTTTACGGCGTCATTAGGGCTCTTAATTAATGTTGCGAAGCGAAGCACGGCGAGTGGCGGATGCATCGAACGAGTCGGTTCTTCTTTTCTTCCCTAAGCTCGTGCCTCAGTGCCCTTACTTTACCTTTTTCACTTTTTTTCCCCGCGATTTTCACTCCACCGCTACTGCAAGTTTTACTACATTTGTCATAATTGATGAATCCTGTGTGAGTCTAAAATATCGAATCTTTGAAGTTCCTCGGTACCTTTTCCTTTCTAAATCCCTGAAGACTATCCAAAGCATAGATGTGATAGCATTCCATGCTGAGGGTGGCAGAAGAATTGAGGAAGAAAAACAGTTCAAATCGCATCACATCTTTACAACCGCGGAGTAAGGGTCAGTGTACGCTGAAATATTATGGGTATTGCGGTATTGTGGCAATTTTGTAAAGAATAGAAAGCACTTTCATATCCAGAAACATAAATCTGAAATGGCAGAGCGTATATCCGACGTGAGTTTTCGGCGTTGCATATTAGAGAGTCGTTTTCGTTTTATTTCCTAAGACATGTGATCAAAAAATGTTGTTCCAATAGAAAACGGTATAGAAATGTATATTCCTCGTGTGTATCTGAAGCAGGTGAATGCTTTGTGATACAGAAGTGGAGTAAAATCGAGTTCCTCTTCCCATCCCTAAGGACGGAATAGTGTCGATCGTCCTCGTGTCGTTTGGTCCGTGTAAAAGTCTGACGTAGTTGATGGTGTGGCAACCGTTGTTCAAGAAGTTTCTCAATCCACGATATCCGCGAAGCTTAGAATCCCGACGAAGCGAAGTATAAAGGCGCGAGGCAGGCAGTCGGGCGAGCCATTCCTTCCTATTGATTTTGTTGCCAGCGACCAGGAAACGGTCGACTTTGCTTTATCGAGATATTCTGAACATCGAGAGGTGACGACGAGCTGTTTCCCTCTCCTAGCTATATCAACTATACAGAGACTTTTCTAGGCCGTGGGATTATGTTAATGTAATAAGGCATCATATGGCGCGATAATACATGGGAGTGGTTGCACACTGGCTCACTGTAGCACTGGCGTTTAGCAATATAAGGGCTCGACCGACGTAATAAGCTAGGGGATCTATTTATTCGACCGCTTTCAGTCACTGTGGGGTGGTGTACGAGATACACCCCCCGTATCCCTTGTTTGACAATGGGCAAGCGTTTGGGGTTGAATGTTTGAAAGAATTGTTCCCTTGTTTCAGGCCACGTATACGTCACAGACTCAGACTCCGTTGATGATTGAAAAATTCGAACCCCGAGTCATGAAACCGTATTTTTCTCTCCTTCAATCTATCAAACTTAACGCAAGTTCTGAGTGTGACCAAAAATGAAATATTCGCGAAATTCAAGTTATAGAATGAATGCAGGGGGCTCAAGGGTGTGGCGATCAATCTGATGGTGGCCAGCCACGATCCGCGAGCTTCGAGCTATGTATCCAGCAACAGCTATCAATCCATCGAGTCCTCGGGCGGGGCGCTATAAGGATTGTATACAGTAGTAGGTATCTACCTAGAAGAGGTTGGGGGATGCCTTGGATGCGTGGTGGTCGCGAGGTAGAGAGGGTAAAGGAGGGATTGCGAAGGGCACTTAATCGAGGGTTTAACTGCGGCATCTGGCGAGTGGGGTGAGAAGGGTAGCCTGCGCTAAACACGCACTTACAGACTGTGGCTTGGCCCCTTGTGGGGTACAGAGTGGGGAAACAAGGGGTGCAAGGAGGGACGGGGGATGAGAGCATTAGTATCAATTAGTAGACACGTAGAGGGAAAACGTCACTTTGACAACGGCGCACCACGTCCACTTATCTCATTCGCTCGAAAGCACAAAGATCATATTATATTAGGTCTCGATTTACACCATGAAATCATACCTGTCAATTCAGATTATCAGTCGAATATCACCCGATTGAAACAGACGATTCATTCGAAATATCATCGCGAGCTTTCGATTCGCGATGCGATATGATCACTGCCGAATATGGTGGGCCCGTGTTTCTGATTCGAAGCCATTTTTATGATCATCAATAAGGAGGTAAAGGATGAGGAGTGAGCTTCGATTACTGACTCCTGTGTCAATTGAACGAGATGATTAGTAGTAAAAGTGAAGAGAGTAGAAACAGCCCGGTGTTAATCTGGTTTGAATTTGGCGTTAAAACGAATGGGTAAATTACCTCATAACGGGCTATAAATCAGTTTAATACGAGTTTATATTATGCAGATAATTATGTATATATTCAACGTTGCACGTACGCTACTTGCCGTTGGCGAACTTATCTGTGTTTGCGTTATATTGTTGCCTGTAACCGTTTGTTTGCAAACGAAGGTGCTGCATCCTGCCCATTTCTAAAGTATATGTATAAGTATATACTATCCGCACACAAGGGTTGGGGGATGCACACCTATCTATAAAGTAGCTCGTTCCTGTACACACTTGTACAGATCGGTGCAAGTGTGTGTTCACCTCGAAGTGAACAAGATATCCTCCGGCAGTGTATCAACATTATATTTTAGCTGGGATTTAGCCGAGCTTTATCGCAAGGCGCGTTTATAAATACCAACTTTATGGTAATAAATCAGCAAGGATGTAGCCAGCTTAATATTGTTGCCAGCCAGAGTGAAAATACCTAAATCTTTCTTACGTGAACTTCCACCGTATTTATATCTCTATATAAGGTACCCATATACCTACGTAAGCATATAGGTACATCTCCAGACCCTGAATCAGTCGAAACGATGTCGCGACTCTCGAATCACCAGCTTCTTCGCGAAACTGTCACCACTTCTTATTAATTCAATGGACGTTGCTTTCCATAAAGATTTATACACCTTTGCATGTAAAGAGAGAACCGAGAAGATCAATCATCGATGTTATTCCCGTATAAACTCGAGTCGAAATGATAGGTCAGTGAATAGCAGATAAGTTTCCTAGCTTCCTCGATTTTCAAAGTCCCAGACGCAGCCATCGGAAGTAGTAAAAGGGCTTGATTCGACTTCGAGTGTGACCGGAAAGGGCTTCGAGGGTAGCTGGCTGTGGGGTTCGGGGCGTTTCCTGTTGGTTTCCCTGGATCCTGGAACGGGGAAGTTGGGCGGAGCATCCCCTCTGCGAGAAACAACTTCCTCTCTTGTACACCTCGTCTTGGTGTGCGGGTTATATCCAAGCTCATGTTTCATTGTGTACCTGAGTTACACATAGAGAAGATCCACGATGTTATACCTGCATCTACGTATACGTATACCTTTCCCTTGGTCATACAGAGGTGGGATTAATACTCGAGAGTTGGGACTCGGAGTAGACTGGTTTCTCCTCTAGTATAGAGGGACCAGCCAAAGACCAGCTACCAGATACCAACTACTGGGCAATGGACGAGGCGTCTTTCACAGTCCGTTTAAAGCTGTTATTTATGCCCTAGCACAGGGAACAAACAAAAGCTAATTCACGATGGAAATGTCTATTATTTTCGCCAGGGTAAACGCGTCCTTTAAACCTCTTGATACACTTGGTACAGACTTCGCTTGTATTCGTTTCAGGTGTTAAACTATACGTTATTATCCCCACGTGTGTACTTTGGAAGAAAAAAATCTTCATGTGTCTTTCGTTTGAGCAAGTTGCTCTTCATCTTCACTCCTGGATAGTTTTAAATACGAATTAATTGCACTTCACACGATCAAAAAATGTCCCACCCTGCAGTCATAAGATCTACTTATACAGGGGAGATGAATCGTGAAAGAAAAAAGTAGAAAAGTCAAGTTGAGCAAGACTAGAGTGGCTTGGTGAGCGGAAATTGCGTATAAATTGGCTAATTAAACGTCGTCAAATTGGTGATAGAAATGAACCAACCTGCGCCCTGTTTCAATGCTCTCATTTCACCTCACCGACTGAGTAGATATTATTATTTAACTGGCTTTAAATTAGGCAGTCAAATAATTGTAGCTCCGTGCCTACCGAGTTTAATGACGGAAATGTTGGTGTATAAGCAGTTATAGAGTTGTACTGGGAAACCGAGCCCAGACCAACCCAATCCAACCTTATCCACCCATATCCTTCTATTGTAAGCTATATACATATATGCTGAAGGAACACAGCAGCACCGAGAACAGTTTATTGGCTTGGCAGCCGCCTACGGTTACGATGCCACTAATTACCCTAATTCATTCATGACTCTCTCGGGGTGAACCAGTTCCTCCTGATTCTTCAAGAGTATAAGGGATTCGTTGAAAATTGTTATAATCAACGAGACGTCAGGTACAGGTAGGATGTACGCGTTGTGGAGTTCGCACTAGCTACTGGGTCGACCACTTCAACACAGGAACGAAAAAAAAAAAGGTGAGGGATGAAAAGAGGAGAACGGTTGCGGCGCCCGTTGGCAATAAATAAGGAAGGAAGCGGGCAATAATAATGTGGCAAATGGCGTTAAATATGGTGGATAAAGAGAGAGAAAGAGAAAGGGAAAGGGAGAGAGAGAGTAGATTGCTGGTGTTAGTTCTCAGTTCTGAGTTCTGAGTTGTGAGTTGTGAGTTGTGAGTTGTGACGGGCCCAAGAGGTGGGGAGGGTCTGGACCAGCCCAACTCTCCACCGAATACCTACTCGGGACTTTACTGATTTCGGCTTCATACCGACAATGAGTGAGATAGATATATGCATGCTAGGGGTGCGCCATTAATGACAACGTATTGCCATGTAATTTATGTTAATAAGGGTTCGTGGTCCTTCGCTTTGCAGCCAAATTTGAGTTTTTGCTTACTACCCATATGTGTACCTTTTACGTAGAGCATAGCACATACTATAAATCGTAATAAAGTTTACGAATTTTTAATTACACAAATCGAAATCATTCCTTTCTTTGCGCTACTCCACTCATTGAACTTGACATGCTTTGTTCTCCGCTAGAATTTCACAGGTATTAAAAATTCTCGATAAAATATCAGCAAAGTTTCGATGGAGCCGATCAATTCCTACGAAATTTATCACACAAATGCTTCGAATGATTTGTAGGACTCGATTGAAATCTGTGCGAAAGCAGTCGAAGGGGTAAGATAAAAATCGTTCATGCGTTTTTTATGAAATTAGAATGTTTGGAGATTTTTTAGTTAAATACGGCAGAATTTGGAAATCAAACGTAGGAGTGGCAACAGTTTTAAATCGTATATCTCATGATAACTCTTCGATCGGTTTCGTCAAAATTCACGATGAAATCGCGATCGAGTATCGAGCATAATAAACTGTTCCCGCTTTCTCGGTAGATATTTCCTAACTATTAGAAAGAATACATTTAGAACCTCAGATTTCGTGCATAAAAAAAAAAAATTCAGAATTTCGATCACACCAGACTTTCCAGGCTTCCCATACCTACGTATGCAGATATTTTCATAAGCCCCTGCACGCGTCTACGTGTATATACATACCTATATCCGTAGTATGGCGGCTATAAGTAGGTGCAATATAACGCTTGACTGCACTGACGATCGTGGGGCACAAGACTGTATAAAAGTGAACAACTCGCACACCAAGGCCGAGGATGTCTAGATAGGAGTTAAATCAGCGGAGAAGAGGCAGCTGTATACTGGTTCACCTATAGAGCTCTCGGGGTTCCATTGTCAGCGTCACGTATATTGCCATTGCCAGGTCAGCTTCACCTCGCCTGGTCCTTGCCCGAGGTTGAGGGACAGCGAACGACACCCTTACACCACCCTTCGGGGATGCGGCCCACTTCGTCCCTGATGCAGTGTTTGCTTTGTATTGACTCCCGTAGCTACGTCCCGAGCAAATAAGAGGGATATGGAGCATGTTAAATAGCCCTAATCCTCACTATATATGATTAACCAACGTCAAAAGGCGTACCGTTCTGTACGACGTGCAGTTGCAGTCAGTCATAGATATACATTTATATATATACATACATATATAGGTATAACATCCCCGTTATTCTATACTCACACTTCCATCAAGTATACGTATTTACACAGTCACGAATACTTCTTTAAGGATAAGCACAATACGATTTAGCAGTTGCAACGCCGACCCAGTCAAGGACAATGAAAAATTTTATCATATTCAAACACGAGCCGTTTTGCGAACTGTAAAGTTTTTCAGGTGACTTTATGACAGCGGGGGATGCCACATTTTTTGCATATTTGACACATGCATATATAGCATGTGTGCGTATGTAGATGCATTGTAGACTGGGAAATTCTGAGCAATTATGAAAACAAGATTGTTTCGAAGTTCGGGAATTAAGTAGCAGGAGTTCTCCTCGTTTCAAGAAGATTTAGAAATAGGAGAGCTACGACCGACAGACTGGTGGGGACAAAGGATTTGACGAGAATTGTGGGTGATACAAGTTTAGGTGGCATAAGGAGGTTGTTTTATTAGTTTGCCTAGTGTAATGAATTGATACCTATATGTTTACCAGCGTGTAATAACTGAGGCACGCGACAGATGGCAACGCGATACCCGGGCCAATATTACGACTCAATCAGCCCTCATCGATCACACCATATATTACATTATTACTATACGCACTCCGCGATATTACCGACTCTAATATACAACGGTAACCACGCCGTGAAACATATTGTGCCATTATAATTAGTTTGATAAAGATAGCACAGGTACATACGTATGTCTGTCTCGGGGCTTTTGACCTATTAAATACCAGCTATAACACCGTGGTCTGATTTAAAGTTTGACAAATTTGGTATGAACGATTCTGAGTAAAGTTAAATTGTTTAATTTTATAAACAGGATGCATCTTTGCCCAAATTCTACCGGTAATAAAATGTTGTTGCTATCAGGGATCCGAGATGAGCTGTTTGAGTAGTTTCTTAAATTTGAATTCTAACAGAAATGAATCAACAAAGGAATACTGAGTCTTCATAGATATGCAAATTGCGGTTGATTTTTTATTTTATTGAAATTTTTCCGCTCACAAAGAAAGAAACGGAAGTAAAATTTGCCAGGAGGGAAGACCAGTTAATCACCCGAAAGGTTTCAAAGGAAAAGGCAGTCTATAGGAACTGGACAAATTCCAATTCAATTGCTAATATATTCCGGTCTTTCAACTTCAAGTTGATTAATGGTGTTGAGTGGACTCGGTAGTGATCGTAACAGAAGTACCTCGGCAAGCCTAAGTTCGAAATTGAAATCTACCAAAAATTGTCAACCGAAGAGAATCGTACTCGAAGTAATAACTAGTTCGTAGTTTATAGTTTGAATTCGTCGCCTTTCCTCTCGATGAAGATATAAGTAGGAAAATACAATGGCGAAAATTTGGCCCGGGTTAGGTATCGACCAATTAGAAAAGGAATAATAAAAAGGTCCGTGAGGTAACGCGACAGCAAACAAGGTACCTTTGGAAGCTTGACTGATCTCTGAATCTGAGTTATTCGAGGCGACATCCGAGCGACAACAGAGTTAAGCTGAAACGTGGAAGGCTATTAGATGATCAACGCTTCTTGGTGCAGGCGATGAACGCGAGAAGATAACAAACGACGAGCGATAAAACGTCAAATGGTGAGAAAGACGAGAACCAGAATCAGAGTCGGAGGCTGAGTCAAGAGGGTAAAAAGAAGAATCAAGAAAGCGAACCGAGATTGGGAGGAAGAGGAAGAAGAAGAAGAAGAAGAGATGAAGAAGAAGAAGAAGAGGAATAAGACAGGGAAAAGGTATGAGACACGAGAAAGGGAGACTAAAATGTACCGCGAAGAGACGACAGGAGTAAAAGTCTCCTCAACTCCGAGAAGAGACCCTCTTTCTCCCTCGTATAATATCGCGCACCGTTTTCTCCAACCCTCAACCCTGCCGGTTGAGAATGGCGGAAAACTCTGCGCTCCATTGGTTGATGCCCCCCTTAGCTCTCCTAAAGACAAATCGAGGCAATCATACGAGATTCTGAATAACAAAAGTATCCGCGACCGAGCGAGGGAGGCTGGAGGTAAGGAGGAAGGGAACTGGGACTCTGTTTACAGGAGCAAACTGCAGATACTGTTAGCGAGAATCCACGACACCTGTGTCCCGAAGGAGCAACACTAGGATGAAAATCAGGAAGAATCGTCTGCGTACATGTATTTTCCGTATACTGATGCACGTGTGGGTACAATACGTCATTGATATTCACATGCCGTTCATGTTTCCTTCCTAGATACTGTTTCCCCGAAAAGGACCGAGGGAAAAATAAATGAAGCTGTTTTTTTCGTATCTTATTAAGCGGAAGGAATAATACTCTTGACAAACCGCTGTATAGGTTACTGCGTGATTTTATTGATTTCGATCAACGTTTTCCGGTATTTCATAATGATAAAGGTTCTGCGTTTAGGTAAGAATAAGAGAACGAGAGTCGGTTTATAGATTGGTGCATCGTGCTTAATTCTATAACCTGAAGAACTTCCAAGCAATGGATCTAAATGGTTTGAAATAATATTTCAAAAGCTTACGATGTGACCGATGTGATATCATTCATTTAAATTCCTCAAATAGAT
This sequence comes from Rhogogaster chlorosoma, assembly GCA_944452935.1. Classification (NCBI taxonomy): domain Eukaryota; kingdom Metazoa; phylum Arthropoda; class Insecta; order Hymenoptera; family Tenthredinidae; genus Rhogogaster; species Rhogogaster chlorosoma. The sequence continues at coordinate 31,810,909 of OX101797.1, forward strand.
CTTGTAAGATATCTGATAATCCCGAGGAAAACAGAAATCCTAAATTATTCCCGTCATTCGTCCCGTATACTTCATCCCTTATTCACATTAACCATTTTCTATATAATTTGTTAGCCCTAATTATACGGATTACGTTTAGCTAACATTTATCACTTAACTTATATTGAGATTTATACCCTTATTAATGTTACACCATCATTAAATTCCCGGGCGTATACTCAATAGACTATCAGTTGATACCTATAATCATGGACTTCGAAGTGGATTCAGAGTCTTTGAAATCTGCAAGAAGATCTCAAGTTCTTAATAAAAAGAACACATAATTATCACACGTGGTTTCACAGTCGATCATACAAAACGTGATAAAGTAACTTCGAATCCATATCCTTTATAGAACGTGTCAGATTCTTTTGAAAAAAATTATTGCCGGACGTGCCTTTGGCGTGAAATGTCGAGTTGTCTCATAATGGATAAAGAATAATGAGATTTCGTCGTGGAAGCGTTTACCCAACCCACCAAAACCCTGGCTACTGTCGTCGGTTGTACTACTATAAGATCAGGTGCAACGTACCCTCGCCACCCTCATCGGCCTCAGCATGCAGCCGCGCTTTGTCGGTGTAGGATTTCCCGCTGTGTCCTGTACTAAACGGCCTGGCTCATTCACAAATACGTTTCCAAGTTCATTCATGATTTCGGACAAGGCTTGGTTGTGGCTACGCGGCCCTACAGTCGCACATAAATACTCTCGGCGATCTCCGGAAGTCGAAAGTGAATGATTTTCAAGAAATTTACTGACACGGGGTATGGGTAGGGTATAACAGCGAGAAGATTTCATTCAACGATTTGATATTCAGGAAAACAGGAAAATCAAGGTATACGTCCGAAAAGCGGCGCGTATTTTTGACAGCAACCTGCAGACTCGCATGGCATGGTTGCACATAACGAGACAACGAATGGGACGCGCGCCCATCGGAATATTAAAATAATCCGTGATTACTTTAATAAATCTTTCCCGCTGTTCCTATCCCCCTTCTCCTATCCGTTCGCCTCTTCACCCCCTGGCTTTTCCTCTTACTCCACCTTCAGGCCCCGTCATCTCTCTCTCGAGTCACAGATGTGACTGTACCCCTAATGAGCGCGCTATTTTTCACGAGTATTTTTATCCCGTTTATTGGGCGCTCGCTTCACAAACTGTCGGCTGGATATTAATCATCCAGCTCTTACGACTTGCCTTTTATTTCTTCCAAGGAGAGAATTGCGCCGCTGCAGAGGGGTGTGTGCCGCGCTGCTCAGCGCCGTTCAACGGATCAAGAAGGGAGGCTGCTGCTGCTACTGCCCTGGCTCGACTTAGTTATTGTTATTAAACCGGGTCCGCGATGACATAGGTAAGGAATATTCACCCACGTTCATATATACCAATGAAATTTCAACATCGGACGTTTTTATCGCCTAATTTTTTCCATTTTTTTCCTTTGCAATTAGTCAATTGATTCCGTGTTTTTCGTCGTTTTTTTTTCTGAATAAGATTTGCTAACATGATCGTGAGATGAAAAGCTGAAAATTTTCACGCTTCTGAATTGAAGAGAGAAAAAATGAAAAACTAAATAAGAATCTCGAAGGGCGAAGGGCGAAGAAGAAGAGCTGGGCGAATGCCATGCGCGGGGACATTTGGTCTCCGACGAACTTGTACAGTGAATGGCATTCTTGACTTCTTTGACTGACTTATGTAGCGACCTGTAAAAGTAGAATAGTATTTCCGGTGCGGGCGTGGCGGTCGCAGGGTGGCTAACAAAGGGATTAAACGGAGATTTAAGCCGAAACTTTCATTCATGTTCGCCATTAGCCTATTCGGCGATGGGTTTCTCTGGGTCTCTTCGTAGCCCCGGCGCTCTTTTGATATACCCCCTATAAGTATATACATACACGTATATACATAATACGTGATTCGCTTCAGAGCTTCCTGAAGATTAGAGGACAGAAAAGAAAGAGATGAAAAAAAAAAATAAATAAATAAAAATGAAAATTGTGACAACATATCAACACTCTTAACCCGTCATATGTGTATTAGAGAAATTCTCTTTCATTATAGATTTCCCAGTAATAACAGCATCCTTTGAGAATCTCTGTACCATAGATACATCCCGAAACATGTCACCCTTATTATTATAAGAAAGAATAACAAGGAGAGAACGACGCTTACGCACCTGTAAATTTCACCGCGTACTTGTATAGGATGTATACGTCAGTTCGTACGTACGCTGGCTTGTCCAATGCCAGTTTTGTTTGTTAAGACAACAGCCGAGAGCCAAGTGCCAGACAGCTTGTCTGGTGCGGGTGAAAAGAGGACGTCGTGACTCGTGACGTCACTTGGATCTGTTTATAAAATAAATAGAGACATCCAGTGATCTAGCCCTAAGAAGGCTGATTGCTGTCGTCGATAAAGAAAATAACAAGAGCGGTAGGTATATGAGGAAAAAAGGAGAAAAAAGAAAGAAAAAAGAAGGAACAGGGAAGAAAAATGGGTAGAAAAAAGTGCGGAGAAAATATAAGAGGAAGTAGGGAAAGAACCCGCGGTTTTTTTTTTCTCTTTCTTCCTTTTTCCTTACGCCTCCTTGAAGAGTTTTATTTTGTTTCATTTTTTTATACCCTTCTTTTTTTTCTTTTTTCAACTAAAAAATCCTCCTTCAAATCTGGAGGAAATATTACGTTTCTCGCGACCAACATATCTACACAGCTATATAACTTACTTGTCAACGGAAAGTCTCTTCCTTCCGCCTGCACAAGAAGGGAACGAAATTTTTCTATATCTATCCTAATGAATTTTATGGACATTTTTTAGTTATAGTTCTTACAAGGCTAATAGATGTTCGATGGTGCCTATTAGAGAGCAGATTTTACTTGAATTTCTTTTTTTTTTTTTGCTTCTTCTTTTGAAATTGAAGTGAAAATAAAACAAGTGAAGCGTTTATTCCCTCGTTGTTAGAACTGTGGAGATAATCTAACGTTTTAATGTTCTAGCGCATTAGAGAATCGACCGTGGCACGTACCAACGACGCCTGGAACATCCAGGCTCGTAAAATCACGTGGTCCGTCTGCTTTATTGCTCTGGCTCCAATAAAATTCCCAATAATAATGTCGAATGTTTTCCGATGCACCATATTTGATTTAGTGTCGGCCATTTTGTGATCACATATCTGCGTCGTAAATCTCGCCACAGTGGCGCCACCGCATAAAAATATCAAACGTCGATGTGACTCGCCCCCGGCCTTCCTTCTCACCCCTATTTTCTGTCCCAAAGTGAAGAATTACTCCAGTTATACAGGCTATACCTATACATACGTGTACGCTTTCCGCCACTATGTGGACAGATATAGCTACCTGACTTTGCCAATTCGTTATAATTGAAGCCTCCGACCTCGCGGTGCAAGAGACAGAAAAATCTATTCGAATTTCTAATTTATGCGAGTGTTTTTCCTCTCCGATAAAAATTGTGACAAAAAATAAAATAAGATAAAATAAAAAAATCAAAATCCATGTATATACCAATTTATTACAATGGTTCGTAAAAATTTGAACGCCTTGTATTCGGCCTTACGTGAGGAGGTCAATCGATCCTTTCGCGGTTGTAAGAGACGACGCGACCGCGACGCAGCCGGATATAAGGCACCCCGGGAGAAGTCATCTCCGAGTAAAGCCTGGGCGTTGGGGAGCGCGGGCGGCGTCAAAAGCTCTGATTTATTTGTTGGTATCTGAAGCCGTTGGTATTTCTTCGTTCAGTTATATTTTTCAACAGCGATTTCTTACCCTGCCAAAACCCCGACCACATACAGTCTACCACCTCACCATATAACACCAATATCTCTCACTCACCCCCATCCATAGCATATCGCGACGGATGAGATTCCGAGACAATTTTTAGGCCCGATAAAAAAGAAATAAAAAATAAATAAAAAAATAAAAAAAGTGGAAACTTTGGTCAAACTTAATTTTCCATGGGCTAACTTCACCCTGCGGTTAAGAGTTCATATCTTTTTATCCCTCTGCGATTTCATCCGGTGGTTCATGTAACTGTAGTAAAATGTACGATATGACCATGCGAGATTTCTTCACCCCTAAAAAAAAAAAAAGAGGACGAGTTTTCTCTTCTGTTTCCTGAGGGTAGCTTGCGGGGTGATATTTGCGTTTGTTTTTGACTAAGATCCTCAGCATTTCGTGAGAATAAACTGAAACGAATGGCGTGCGGAGGTTCGAAGTTGGGTTGGTGAAGGAGCGCGGTAGAAACGTAGAGGAAACTGAGAGAGTCGTGAGGTCTGGGAGTCGGGATGAGGCAGTATATCGTAGTTATTGTCCATTACGAGGCGCGCCACGGCCATCCATGCCACAGACTTACTTTATGATATTGCTGCCCGCTTCCTCTGCTCCTACACCCCCTTAGCAATCCCCGCCCCCGCGCCTTGCCACCTTCAGCTCTTCTTATTTCCAGTTCCGTTCTCCGAGGCAACATCCGGCGACGAAATCTCGTCTCTAACCCACTGCGCTGGAATCTCATGGACCAAAAAATGAGCTCGCAATTAATTCCCGAAACCAAAATGTACACAGTTTTGATTCAATCATCATTATCCTTCGCCACAGCGTACTTTGAACTCTGAAATGTACATTAAAGAAGGGTTTCCTTGGATTAAGGTATACAATAGCGAGTTCCAGTTTAATAAATTGAAAAATCCCATTCCGCTGAGTAGTCAGAAGACAGAAACGGTCGTGGGACAATAAATGCATCGGGTATCACTCGATAAATTATGACGTGTGGGTGAACGGCGGGATATTATATGGCGAGGCGTCAGTACGGGGTAAAACGAGGTGTATAGGGTGTAGCTTTAGCTGTAGGGGTCTAGAGGGTTTGAAGCGTTGGAATAACGCGGAATACTGGACGGGTAGCAATGGGATGGGTCTCGTGGCGCGGCCGGAGTAACGACCAATTAGATAACAAACGTCAAACAGTAAAACCCGTCATGTTTATACCGAGGGGGATAAAACCCAACATCTATTCGTTCTCTGCTTCTGCTGATGCTGGTGCTGGTGCAGTGTACCGTTTCCGAACAACGTGGAGAGAAGAGGACCACCAAAAAAGAGAAGAGATGAGTAAAGGGAGAGAGTCAGGCTATAAAGTATCAACTATAGCGACAGAACACTCTACTGTCGATCTGTGAGGGTATATATATGTACCAACCCACTTAGAAGTACCAGATCTTCCATTTTCAATCTCCCACTCTCTTTATTCAATCGTGTTACACACGTAGCGTATACATGTATGCACATCGGACGCAAAGATGAAGAGATAGCTACAAAACGATAAGCGATATATATAGAGTTTGCTTATCGCTTAAACGCGAATATCATTCTAGACCATATTATACGAATGGGAATTACGACATTGATGATATGATTGTGAGTAGAGGTAATTGCGGAGGCAAATTAGAAGTTTAATATCGGATAATTCTAGGGTGAATTACCTCCTGAGAGTAATATAGAATAATATACCAACTCTTTCAGCCGGGGTAGTTACTGTTTGAGAATTAATCACGTTTTGGGAAAACTGCTAAGGTACGGAGATTTTCGCGAATGTGAGGGTTTTCTTGAATCCAAAAGGATCCTTATTCTCTATCTAGTAATGGGACTGGCACAAGACTTCGAGTGGATTAGATATTCGTTTGAAAATTGTATCAAGAATCATTCTCACGCCTGGCTATAAGGATTCTGATACTATAAACAGAAGTGTTCGATTTCATGTTGCGATGTAGAACGATATATACGATACGCGTATGTGTGTGTGTGTATATATATAGGTACAGACGCGTCCCCGAAGAGCATCCCCCCGTCTATAGATCATAGGGCGATTCCCCTGCTGACTTGTTATTAAATTAATCCTTCGTTTAGCCAAATTGATGCATTGATATCACAGAGCACTCGTAACTCAAAACCCCTGGCATGCTCCCCACGCACTTCGATACGAAATGTATACATATAGATCCACGTATACGTATATATACTATACATGCGTAGGTGTAGATAGAAAATATGTACATACATGTATGCAATGTATATAGGCTCTACCGAATGAACGGAGGGTTTTACAAGCGAATCCGTGACGCCCCGTTTCCCGACTCTTTTGCTGTTTATTATAATGTGATTGTTTAACATTTTGCTAAATAAACCCAGTATACCTACCCGGTGTGATTTATTGCTTCGATGTTTTTAATCGCAGCATCACGATGACGTCATTAAGATAAATGCTCGCCTGTTTCTGGCGCTCGAAGCTACCGGTATATATATATACATATACCTCGGTTCGTGCATTCGATATGATTTGTACTTTCATTAACGGATTACGTTTTAACTTTCAGATTAATGAGACCGGGGTGCCGAATGGACGGCCTTGTTTATCAGCTGAATCAGAATTGCGATAATTAAACGAAGCGTTAAACCATAACCGAAATAATAATTAGCGAATATGTATCGCATAAAATACCTACTTCTTCTATATCGTAGACTGGACTGCACTTACTCAATGTCAAAAGAGGAATACACTTTTCTACTCCATATTGTACCTAATGTGATTTTTGAAAAATAAATTTTCTATACGACTCGGATTGTAAGATACTATCATCATTGTTCTCGACTACATTGGGGATGAAAATTGGCGGGAATTTTCTTGAGTTGCATGATCCGTATAATAGTTACGGTTCATTCGGTCACGTAAATGGTCAGCGGATATCAAGATGATCCGAGTGGCTGCCTCCGCAAACCGGACCTCGTTTATTGAAAGCATCCATTCTTCGGAATTCAATTGCTCGAAGTCGTAGTAGTCGGCGTAGAAATTCGTTGGTGGTCTCAGATCCGACTCCGCAACGGGCACCCTTCGTCGCCCAATCTAATCAGGAACATCTTTGAAAAGGTTGTCTCCGTGGCTAGCCGAGTTAGAGGATGTTAGAGGGGAATCCAAAGTTCTTAGGGAAGACACAACCGCGCCTAAACCGTCAAGGGGACGATGCGATGGGACAAAAACACTCTTACAACTTTTTGCATGGATTTTAGCCACGGGAGCTGCACGATCCTAGATAAAACAAGATTGATAACTAAAGAAATTACATTACATTTGATTTTACGATTCCTATTCATTTTTTTCATCCGCCTTTTTCCTTTCATTTTTTCTACGTGACATATATGTATACACGGAGTTAAAATTGAAGATGAAAGCTATGGAATAGAAATTTTTGGGAATAATTTTCCGTGTATATAAACGCGGCTGTATATTATGTTTAAAGTTTTCCTAGGGTGGACAGCGCGCAAGATAAATAGAGAACTCGAATGACCCTCTTGGAGGCATCAGCGTCTGACAAACTGGCCGCAAGGCCGTCTTCCATTCTCTGTCTCGCCACATTATCTGACCACTGCGGACAGCCTGGTCATCCGTATCACGAACGGGGGCGAGAAGACCGTAGACTACCGCGACTATACCCAACTTCGAGAAAATTGTTTTCTACCCGCACAATATACACCCTACTCCCGGTCAATGACCTTTGTTTTCGGGCATCGGCGAAGGACGAGAGAAAGAAAATGAAGAAAGTAATTATAAGGATCGATGGAGAGGGTAGTTCCGGGTGGAGGATTTATTCGAGAAGAAAATCATTCATCAATCATCGCGTACGCATGTTCTAAGACGAAGAGATCCGCCCCTGATAACTCATTGCAATATACGAACCAATAATTAAAAAAATGAATCCTCCGCGTCTCTTTCGTCGATATTTCTATTAGCTTCGAAAATTTGACTCACGTTTTAAACGTTAAACCACTGGGGGTGTAATCGACGTATGTAATATTATGTTGGCAACAAAATGGTGCCCAGTACCGAGGAGGACTCGAAGAGCTCCCGTAGGGAAGTTACGGAGCCAGGATACCCCGGCCGCGGGAGTGAAGTAGTTAGTAACGCAATGGAGTGAGGACGGTCCTTTTGCGTGGTACGGTGGGTGGGCGTACGGCCGGCTATGATAACGTATAAAGTAATTAAGGACATCGGGCGACACCGGGCGCCGAGCTGGAGGGAAATGTGAGAGGGGTGTCAGGCAGGTTGGGGAATGCGACATTTACATAGTAATTAAATCGCGGTACGGAGCGCGGGCCCATCCACCCGCGTTCGTCCGCTCCAACGGCCCAGATACAGGCACAACCTCCAGCTCCAGCTCCAGAGTCATTACAGACGCATTAGATTGCGGTAAGCACTTGTTTATGGGGGGGAAAGAGGGCTGCCTTACCCACTCTGTACAGTTCAACCCCATCTCAAGCTCACATTTCCGGCAGTGTTATAACCGAGGCTTTATCGCGCTGCTTTGGATGAATCATCGAGACGAACAGGCCCAATTTTTTCGTCAAGAAAGTCCAAAGATGTGTAGCTTTTTCTTCAACTTTTCTCTCATTGAATCTTGTCAAAATTTCATTCTACGATGATGCAGGCCTTCGAAAATAGTTATTAAGCCATGGATTGGATCCTTTTGACCATGTGACATAAATAACACCATCAAATTCCGACAGCATAGATTTTCCGAAAAATGTACGTTTTTCTAAATCACTTTTTCTACCAGTCAAATGTCTGTTCGAACGAAACCAAGCAGCATATTCTCTTATTGTTAAGAGACTATGACGCAGATTGTTTTCGCACTAATTAGTCAGAATTTGTGCATTTCTACAGCGAGTATAAGTAAACGTGAATCGTCTAGGTCCTAGACTCCTAGAGGAGTTCAGTTCTTCAGGATCAATTGAGTTTCTGAGGTGCAGACATGCGGCGTACCTATCTAACGACTGAAAAGCTTAGAGAAGATTCGTTCCAGTGGTGAAGGGACTAGGGAGGGTTTTCAGGAGGGCGTAAGGTGGTTTTGGATGTGACGCGAAATCCTGGCTCTTACTTTGAATACCGCATTGACTAACTTATCTAATCTAATTTAAATGCCAACGAGGGGCGCACCTCGCGTTTACAGCTTACGCTTCGGGCAAGTCGAACGCGAGAAAGAGAGAGATAAACCCCAGGAGAGCAAGGAAGAGAGCGATAGAGGGAGGGGCGGACAAACCGCTGTGCAACGCGCCAAATTGAGTGCTGAATCCGGGATTACATCGCGGCCGCTTCGAAGCCGACGAGGGTGTCGCGGGTGGGGCAAAACACTACCTAGGGGAGATTCGCGGCCTTTCTCGACGTGGCCATCTTCGTCGCCAGGGCACCACGTCGGCACCGATTTTTTTCACACTTATTACATGTGTTTTCATATTTTTTATTTTTCATTGAAAAAAAGTTTTTCGAATGACCAATTCGTATGAAAATAAATTTCCGAAATTTGATTTTTTTTTAGTAAAATCATAATTTTTTTCAAACTACTCTGGGTCTGGAAAATTCTTTTCGAAGTAGACTTACTATAGAGAATGAAACAAAGGCGGGGTGAGAATAAAGTAGAAAGGGAGCTGTGCTCCAGATCCGGCGGGCTGCAGAGTGTAGGCGGGTAGGTATATAAGGATCTCGGTAACCGGCGTCCCACGCTAATTAATTGCATGATTAAACAGACTGAACAAGGCTGCCGGTTGCCTCGTATAATATCTCATTGGATTACAATGCGAACCGGGGTAGATAATCTTTAGCCCTTGTCTCCCTCAACGGGGAGAACTCGTCGCCAAAGGGTACAGGAGATTCGTCGAGAATTGAAACGGGATATTTCTATACATACGTAGGTGTATCGTACATGTACAAGTACACGTGACACCGCGCCTATACTTACCAAACGCAAATTACACCCTGGCAAGAAATCAGAATCGCTCCAGGAGCTCCAAGATTGAATTGCCTCCCACCTGAAACATACAGGATAAAAATTATGAGATCATTAAACAATTTCAGGAAAATTATTTCAAAAATGGATTCTCGATCCGTACGATTTCTTTCCACAATTCTACGTCCTATTCTCATTAAAAAACCGTTTCAAAGAGATAAATAAAGGCATGAGTACGCGTACTTGTAATGTATATTGCGTATAGTTTCTCGGAAAATGGTAAGCGATAGCTTCGAGCTCGTAGCTGCAGTTACTGGCTCATTTGTCGCGGTTGAATATTTACATTTTTATTAAAAACATTTACAAGTCTGCAGCGGGGTAGACAGCGTACGTCGGAGCTGTGAGTTGAGGCGACATTCAATTATCTCAGTAATCCCACAATTATAGTCACCGGATTTACCACACGACCCCCTCTCTCGGGGTGGTTCTTCTCTACCTCCATCCCCGTCCTATATAACCCATCCCTATTTCCTAACCTCGACTTATATTATATCTATTATAGCCGAATGTATATCTACTCCGAAGACGTTGAGATCCCTTGCGAGGAATATTGACTTGAAAAATTGTGCCCACAGCTACCCCAAGTTTTTCTACTCTTCGTTCGCGAAAATAAGTAAATAAACAGGGAAAATCATACGAAGTGAAATTTCCTTTGAAATCTCAGGTTGACGAGGGTGAGATGTTGCTTTAGTCTCGATGTTCAGGAGTTCATTTGACCACGGGCGGTCTTCGTCCCTGTAATATGACGAATCCAGTTTTCTTTTCCGATTATCTATAACGGGATTATTTCTATCTGACTAATCTATCGATCGAGTTTTTAATTATTCTTTAAGATAATAGAATGTCGCTATGACGACGTCGACGCGTACTTTACCTAGAATTTAAATATTATCTTCGTGCCGATTGGACGACTACATGCGTGATGGAATGACGCGTACCACGAGTGGCCGATAACGGGAGGTTTTGAGGGGTATAAAAATCGACGGCAATAAATTCATATTATATCAAAAAAATTAAAAAAAGAAAAAAGAAAAAAAAGAAAGCGAAAACTTTGATAAATCAACGTCACACGTTTGGTAAGCCCAAATATTTACACGCGTTACGATTCCGCTGAGCTACACAACGATCCACGGCTCTCTATACGCATACTTTATACCTCACGGATATATATCGCCCTGATTGGCCCCTCGGCGTAACTCACTATGCAAGAGAAAAAAGGATAAATAACCTGCTCCATTTTATAAACGGTAGCAGATATACCCGCTGACCTTGAAATTACGACCCCATTCCCATATTCTGATTGTGAAGAGAAAAAAACTGACTCATTTCTTGCCTGGAGTCGTGAGAAGAGTAAATAGCACTTCGTCTACAGGTATCTGCGACTGAGTGTATCAATGGATGATATATGGGATTAGAAACGGGAAGAAAAGAAGGGGAGGTAAATTGCATTCAGCATAAACGACTGGGTATTGAAAAAAGTGAGCTCAGAGTGAGTGGAAATGCAGGGTATGATCAGGTCAAAGGTAAACAGATGGATTTGTGCCTTCCGGATTTGTCTACGCCGCAGGTTCATCTGGTAATGCGATTTCTAACGACTGCGGACGAGTCGCTGTTAGCTCGTTTGACTCATACCGGATGTGAGGGCATTCATTGGGGCTGAGGCGTAGGGGTGAGAGGAATGCCTTTCAGGTGTGTTTGGGCACCTATGGTGAGGGAAAATTTAAGGAAGAGAGAATAAGGGAGGCAAGGGAAAGAAGTGAGGAGTTTTGAGGGACGAAGAGGCGGAGCGGGTCTTCGGGCTGTCCAAAGGGATCACGGGGATGAAAGGTATAAAAGTTAACAAGGTTTTAGATCGACGTGATAAAACCGGACCCAACCACCGTACCTTTATACACGGTTTCATTCAAATCTGGATTCATGTTACCATATACTTCGCATAATACAAGGCGCACATCCTCGTGTAGATTCCCGAAGATTTATTCGTTAAGCTTTTCGACGTCACTGATCAAAGGGATCAGGATATTTATGATGTAATTATAATGCATCCGTCATAAGTCGTCTGTTGACCTGACGGAACGAAACGGGTCGGATTATAGCCGTGAGATTATTCGATCGATCGAAACTTGTCTCTGTATAATATCAAACGATTGATCAATCAACCCGATAACAACCTCCGTGCAGTTTAATACGGTTAATTAAATTCACAGAATTATACCGTCTACTCCTTCTTCCCCGTGTTTAAAATACATCGTATATCATATAGATATCGAATGAATAATACTAATTAAAAAGTTTGACGATTTCCGAAGTATAATTACTGCAGTCGCACGTGACTGGCTCGCGTGCTATGAGTTAAGGTACAGGTGGTATAGCTATAGGGAGTTCTTCAATTAGCAAAGGCGAAGGCAACGAAATGTAATAATAAAAAAGAAGGAGAGAGACAAAGAGAGAAAAAAAAAGAGAGGATAATTTTTTCAACTGGTGCGTATTATTATAGGTTGGGATTATTAATGCTCAGTCGACAGGTCGTAAAATGAGCTTGGAAAAAAAGAGATGATAATGCTAGGTGAAATATAGCGGCCTTGCAGCACTAAGCCTCCTCCCAGCACTGCTCCGAGAGTTTGGGGACACATCTGTGTCATGACAGCAGCTCCACTCCTGGCAGCCCCGTCGAGCTTTACTGTATATACCCACCTATAATAGAGGGAGAAAACGTCGCGATGCTCAGCGTCGCTTATTAAATTAGTAGCCCGTTACTTTTATATAATATTCGGATCATCGCGCCTCCCCATCTCTCCAGCATCACACCACTTTTCCTACGCAGAGTATGCGTACATTCATACAGTCAGCTACAATATCGATCGTGGAAAATGTTGGAAAAATCCCGAGGGAAGAAGAAAATGATGATGATTTTCATTGACAAGAATAAGGAAAGATCCTTGTGGATCTGAAGCGTTTCGTACTTCTTCAGACTCTTCTGGTTCATCAGGTTCATCTCTGTCTTCTCTGCTCCAAGTCCCCGTTAATTATTTATGTTCGTTTCGCAACCCTTAGATAGCTTGGCGGAGTGATTGAGCTCAAGAGCTTGGGGTGAGTTTGAAGATGAGATTGTAAGCTTTTTAAAAAAGGTGATATACGAAATGTACGTAACCGAGTGGAGGAAATCGGAGCGGGTCTTGCGGAGAATATATACGAGGCAACAAAATAGAAGTAGAAAGCGCAACAATGGACCACCGATAATGAGCTTCGGAGATCTGTGGATTCCAACGGCGCTATTTGTACGCACAGCTGAAGTCACGCACAGCCTGTTGGACCCGCCACCTAATTTGCCGGCTTTACGCATTGTCGACGGACAGATTGCCGCGCAAAGGCAGATAATATATATCTACAAACCCATATATACGTGCCTACCCTAGTGTTGCGGGGCTGTGAACCGTATTGTGTCAAATTAGTTGAATTTTTCACCCTGCGCACAACTCGAGACCCTAGACACTATTTACTACAATGGTTCGTGTCATTCTATGCTATACCTACTTCCTCTAGATGGTCAATCCTGTAACTATACTAGCCATGGAGTTCATTCGAACGTTCTAAGGTTCGATCATTCGACAATAACCCTCGATTTCATTGGACAAACCGTCTTCGGGGAAAACCTTCACTTATTAGGTCTCGACGAAAATGCTAGCTACAACAGACACTGCAATTCATAATTTTTCAATCGAAGCCAGAAGGTTGGATCGGCGCAATCAAAGATCCAACTATTTTGTGAAGCAAATTTCATCAAAATCGGTTCAGTCATTCGAAAGTTATTCCCGGTAGACTAGAAAAATGAATAAATTTGTCCGTACCTAATCTCAGTTTATGATTAGCTTGTGTTTCCATGGTGTACCTACCATCTGCCGATTTTTGGTATCGCGGGCTGCTGTGACGATCTCACGTCCTGTCCCGTGAATAAAGATGCGAGACTGGTATAGCTTAGGAAATATGTTACGTTATTAACCGCGAGAGCGACAGTATAACAATGACGTGAACAACAACAACTGCGTAATAATGATAATGTGACCGATTTACGACGCACGCACTCGGCCGATCCATCATCGCTCAGTTATTATTTAAGCCGCAACTTGACGTCATTAATATCACGTTAGGCACAAGATACCCTGCGCTATGCGTGCCTCGAACAATGCTCACGATGACACTGACGCATCGGATCACATCATTCCCACAACGTGGATCGGGATGCAGTCATTTGCGAGAACTAAGCCGAGTTTTACGTCATTTTAATTTTTCTCATCTTTTTTTTTTTTTTTACTTTTCTTTTGGACACTACACGTTCCGAAACTTGATTCAAAAAATAATTCTATCATCATTGAAGGTGTAAATCTATGAAATTGTAAGGCGAGGGATAAAATTGTAATAAAAAATGTAGAAAAAAAAAAAAAACACATGGAAATTCTTTTCGACCGAAGAAAATTTTTCTAAGATTACGGGATTCATGTGTTTGTGAATAACGCGTATGTATATGTGTACAGGTGTGTGTAGAATACGATGGGGCCCGTGCCGAGGAGTCCTCTGAGTTTCCAAATCGCCTCAATAGAGCAATATAACGCTTGGACGCTTTTGGTGCTAGCGATGACGGATCGTTTGGTAGAGGATATAGAATCGTTGACTTTTGAGCTTGTTTGCTGGGCCGAAATTCGTCGGTGTAAATGTACAATACCAACATGCAGCTGCTGCAGATATATTATATATATATACATGTGTGTATCAATCCGATCTGCAGTGTAGCACCAGCGGTCTACGCATTGTGCCATATATATACGAACTCGGAATCTTTCTAAAATCGTGTCAAAGAAGCTGTCGCATTTGGGTAGTATTAGCGTAAGCATTAACCGTCTAGATCGTTTTAATACATTCATTCCTGACAATCACCACTCGTCAAACGTCAAGAGCCAAAAGCCGAATCCCGCATTTCTATATTCAAGGATTTCCTTCAATGCAAAAGCTCGTTGCTCCATTATACATTATAGGTAAAATTCCATCCCACGTTTATCATCTATACCTACGTATAAACCTGGGATGGAATGCACTATGAATCCATGAGATTACAGGCAGGTCTACCCTCGCCGTTTGATGTGTCCATTCAAGGATCAACGTAAGTAGATCTCAGGCATTGTCATAGGAACCAGAGTCCTTCACATACATATATGATCAGATTTCAGCTTTCGAGTAAAATTTCCCATTCTGATATCTAACCCTGCAGGTATATAATATAGGCGTTTGTGTTAATTATATGTAAATATATAGACCATACTGGTTGGCTAACGAGGTTGGATGAATCTGGTTTGGGTAGAGAAGGGTCTGTCGTTGCAGGCCGCTGTCATTACAGTGCAGTTAAATACGTAAGGTTACGTTAGGTCAGTCTTTTATGGATGCCTAGACGGTTTATAAAAGGGAAACGGGAATGATCCCCGTGCAGATTGACACGTCGGGGTTGAAATTATACACGGTTGAGTAACTGCATAACTAATCCAATTCAATTGCCACCAAGGTACAGGCATATATGGATGCGTGTATGCGTTATATAGTAACTGAGGACGATTTTCGCCAACAAATGTACTGCCGTGTACAGATACGTGTAGAAGTACACATACACGCGTGAATTTATACCACTGTCTGCACATTACACACTTTAACAATCTGCAGAGAATAGCTATTATTCCGATAGCTGCAACTAACGTGACCGACATATTACACGTCTATATCTCGTTTCGTACAATGGATCTATATGGATAGATCTGTTAACGGCAATCATACCTTTTTTCATTATTATTTTTTCTTCTCACGTGACATTGCCATTAACAAAATTTGATGTGGTGGAAAATTAGATCTCACTTAAACGGCGGTAGAGTATACTGCCTATTTTTTATTTTTTTTTTCTTTCTATACGAAAAATCGTATTAGGATGGGAAACACTTTTCGCACGACAAATAGAGAAGTTGAAAAAAGGAAAAGGAAGAGGAGAACGGTACCTAAATCGTGGTAATCGTTCGTGCGCGTTAACTGCAGGGGGTTTCTCTGTATAACACGACGAACAATCGTTGCTTCTAGTGAAAATCCGAAAGGGTGATGAAAAGAGAAGTGGAAATGGAAAAATTGCCAACTTTTCCAACTGTATTTAAATCTGTTCAACGATTGGTAAGAGGTAAACTTTGGGCGACACCCACGCAACAGATTCGTCCTAAATTTTGAATGAATTAAGATAAAGTATATACAGCATCCATCTTGACCAGGAGCAAGTCCCTGTCCGAAAGAGCAAACAAGAATGTTCAATTTATCTTCATACGGTGCAGTGTAACGTTCATCTTCATGGATACGTCGGACAGATGAATAAGGTGTTCGGTAATGTGTAAAGGGGTATATTTGTGTACGTAGAGTGAGTGACACTGACCATATTACGTCGAAGTGGTCCTCGTCCTCGTCCTCGTCCTCGTCCTGGGCTAGAAAGGCTGGCCATCCTCCTAAGGCGAGACCGAGTCACAAGCCGTGGCAACCAGCTCTTGTTTTATTCAGTCAGGATCATAAATTACGGGTTTAAACACACAATGAAAGACGCTTAACAAGAAGCTAATGCGAGATTGAGAGGCTCCGCCTCCACCAAGTTTCCCTTCCGGTGTAACCATCCTGGATAACCAATCCCAGGACCTGGTAACGCCTACCGAACCGACACCGGCGCACTTTGATCATCCACCAAATCTCCCTCTCTATTTTCCTCCTTCTCTAACCATCGGGCCAGCTCACTCTACCAAGAGGAAAGCCCAGGAGTAGATCTCCCCGTCGTGGACCACGGCCAAACCGACTCGAGGGGGCCACCAGTTCGACAACGACATTCTAGGACGGCATTCCGTTCAGAGACAACCGTGCTCCGTCGCGACGAAAATTGTACGAATATTTTCTCCTCGAATAGCTAATCGCAATCAAATACCACAGTTATGTATAGTTTATCCGAATAGTGTGCGGTTCGTGTTTGCAAATATTTTTGAAGAAATCAGAAAAATTTCTCACCCTGTAGTGATTTTCGACACCAAGGTCCGTTTTGATCTCGTGATTTCCCTACCCCCTTGCTGAGTCGCGTGAACTTTGACAGTGAGTGTGAAATACGCGAGTGGAGGAAAACTATATACGTGATCGAAGAAAATTAGGGGCTGAACGGTGACTCCGATTTTTTATAAGCACGTGATTTTGCCGGGAAGACAATCGGGACGCAGTCCCCGCGGCTCGAAATCCGCCTGAGTAAAAAAAAAACCGCGAGTTTCCGGTTTTCAAGTTCGAAAAATCGAAGGAAGCGGGTCACCGCTCCACCCTGCAAAACTTCCCTGGATACTTTCAGGCCAACCCTGAACTATGCATGGTGCGAAATGGTGTGCTCTTTGACTAAGACCTGTGGGGAAAGTGCGGACGGTTGTGCCGACCTCAGAGTACGATCAGGAGTTAGTGTAGGGGTCGATACCGAGGCCGGTGACATGTCATCTTTGAGTGACGCTCATCGTAGAAACGCTAGTCATTTAGACGGCGACCGTAGCTCGTCGGCAGGATCATCATTGGGTTCGTGTTCGCCACCTCCGCCAACAAGCCATTCGCCACCACCCCCGAGGCCGCCGTGGCTGCACGATTTTCACGCGGCTGCATCGCCTCATGTTCTCCAATTTCTTAACCTAAGTGCCGCCGGTGGTGGTATGCTAGGAAGTCAACCCCTTGCCGCCCTTCATTCTATGGCCGAAAGGAGCCATCAGCAGCAACAACATCATCAACAACAGAGCCTCCAGTTATCCAGCGTCTCTGCAGCTCAACTCGCTAACCAACCCCAGGGACAACCCTCGCCCACGGGGAGCGGGAAGCAAAGTCCTGCCACCTCGATCACCTCCGTCGGCAGCAATCCTCATGGTATTGATACAATACTGTCAAGACCGGCTGCCACCCATCCTCAGGTTCCTGTATCCACGTCGCATGGACTTCCGCCAGCACCTCATCCTCAACCGTTGGCCGCACCGCGGTACGCTATGCACACGGGATTCACTGCATCATCGGGTACGTTGAACTAGGTATTATTTATCGGTAACTGAGTCTATTTGTCGGTTAGATAATTTAGAAGGACATGAATTTGAGTACGGTATCGAAAAATTGACACAAAGATCTTCAGGGATCGAGGATAATTCGTAGCTTTCCTACTCCAAGAGCCATTTGGGTCGTTAACGTTCTGTTTTAGGGAAACGTGAATATTTGTGTGTGTTTGGCACGAGAGGTTTAAGTTTTCTACAAAGATCCATTAGGATGAGAAGAATATGACAATGAGATGTAGATTATGCTTCGAATAGGAAATAGTTCTCGGTCAAATTATTACAGTGACGTAATATAATAGCATCTTCAATCAGAATCCTTGTCGATATATCTCTAGACTTACGTGTCTCAATTAAACATAAGACTTGGATCACTCATTCGCTTTCGCTTGGTATAATATTGGAGATAGAGCCTTGACTGTTGAGCAACGTTTGATGAGCGACGGTCGAGTGATTACTTAGAGTTTTTGAATCGAGTCATTAAACGGGAAGGTAATTAAGTGAGCATTAGTAGAGAGCAGGTATAGCAAGCGGTGTCAATAGTATCAACAATTAAATTTAATTTCCCACGGATATATAATGCATCAGTGTCGCGTGAAAAGGTGGAGAATATTTATGACACCCGTTGACGGTTTGATCGGTTTTCGTTTTATTCTGTCTGTGACGGGTTGTAACGAACGGTTTAATTGGAGCCGATATCGTACGGTTCGATAACTGTAGTCTATTCTGTGTGGCATCACGTCTATATAGCTACGAATTGGCGTAAAATTGATTTTGTATTTTATTAATTATTTGAACGCGAGACGGTTGATTATTGCGTCTATATTACCTCCGATCATAAACTTCATTTTATATCAACTTATTAATCCAGGGTCTGATTTAATCACGTCTGTGAATATGTTGGTAAAAAATTTTTATTAGTTTATTATATTAAAGTTATACGATTTGTTAAGCTTAATTATTCCATCTCTCAATTTTTCAACTCGTGATTTCTCCTAACTTTAGACAAAAACCAACCAAACCATAATTACACTTATACCTACTCAGTCCGCGTAGTTAGTCCGCGGAGCTATTAAAATATTACAATCTTATATACACTCGCGTGTTTAATCATTCCGGTGTCGATCATCTACACTAAATTTCAATTCGAGCTTGTCGACATGTATTTAATTACCCGACTCTATACATTCACGTCATCTTCACGGTATAACATGCATGTAGACATCGTATACGACCACGGGACGTTGTCCCGCACGAAACCGACCGTATCTAATGAAACAACGTTGATCATTCAATTTCCAATACACCTATGTAACGTTTCTAATTAATCGACATCCAACTTCCAATCGCCATAATATCGTCTCGATAACTGCACCCTAAGAATATACCATGGAATTATCCGCAACTGCGAGTATAAGACTCGTAAACATAACGATCCATCTAAACCGATAACCGAAGATTTCACAAATCCTCCTGACGATGAATTTTCATTGATTCGATCTTATTTCAGGTATGGGACAGTTCCAGCAGCGAACAGAACCGCGACATCCAGCCGTTTACTGGCCAGGACTACAAGGACTGGTCAGCGACCCTTTGGCATGGCGAGCTCGACTGCATTCGCGTAAGTGATGAATGATTATGCACAAGATTGCAAAGTTTTATTTCCGATTATATCATGTCTGATGTATTTAATCGATCAGATTGAAAGACGATGGCATGCTAATTCTCGTAAATGTCTAAAACCGCGTATAGTCTCGCGAAATCACGTAGCGCCAAAGAACACGTGACAGCATGCCACCCCCTTTAAACGCATAGATCACTCTCGCGGTAACACATGTGGCGTAAGGAGGGCCTTGCGGGAGAGCAGAGGCAGAAGGAGAAGCAGAGACAGAAGCAGAGGCGGAGGGGTGCGTGTAAGAGGGTTAGGTCGGTGGTTGGAAGCTCGCCGCTTGGTTCCAGGTCGACCCGTGATACATATACCTAAAAACATGGTATATACTGGGGTATATCTATATCCATGTATATATACGTACATGGAGTGGCATGTCTGTTCTCTTCGCGTCGTCGGGGCTCGTTCGGAATATGATATTCAATATTGGCGTAGGAAGCGTCTCTTCCCTCTTCTTTCCCTCTCATTTTTCTACCGCCAACCACCACCGCCGTGAATAACTCTGGCAATATTTTAACTGCTTCTCGTTTCCCCTTCGACACCCTGTTAGAGGAACGTTTCGAGGAAAAATTCCTATGCCGTATGAGGTAATATATTTTATTTAGCCCGACGTATGTGTGTATATCTACGTATATGCTCGCGGAAAACGGGGTGTCTCGCGGGGCTGAGACGTTCGGACCGAACGACTGCCAGGGGAACAACCGATACTTTTATTTATGCCTTTACGCCGACAATCCCCGATAAAAACCTGGAATATCGCGCTGCTTGCTCTCGACTTGATCCCGTCGTACACACCGCCAAAACGATACCTATATACTCGCAGGTATATACATAGCGAGGTGGTATATACCCGCGGGAATCGGTGGATATATACGGGCTGAAAGTAAGGGGGCAGAAGGGTACGAGGCGCACCTATACATCCTATAAAGTGAGAAAATGAGAAACGGTGAAACGGTGAAACGGTGAAACGTAGTAAAAAAAACTTGCTGACCAGCCACTAGCCAATCTTTGTTTAGCGATCCGTAGATTGCGCGTCTATTGGATCTGCAGGATATAAACAACGTCGTCTCTAGGCTGTTTGGGCTAAAAGTTGGAATAGCTGATATTATGTGAGTTATTTAGCGGAAGCTTATCACCCCTTGGCATCTTACCTAGGTCCGAGATCGAATTCGCGAAAATAAATTGGAAGGAAAATAATTCGGTTCTATCGAATCTCTACATAGGTAGAGGAAAACAAAAAACAAAAAAAAGAAATGATGAATCGAATCGAATGAATTTATTCTTATATACACGTTTATACATAGGTCCCAGTTTTTGGGCCTTGGGGTAAATTTCACTCTGCGCGTGTGCGTTTTGTGGGGGCGTCAGTATACCTAGAGGCAATGTGGAGTGCGGTAAGCAGCTCGTTAGAGCCCTCTCCGCCGTGCGGCCATTAAAGCCTCGTTCTGTATTCCGTTACAAATTGCTTTATTAAATTAAAGTCCCACGGCGGAGATACACCCCCTCCAACCACACCGCGCTTTGGCGCGAGACCGAAGCAGCCAGGCAGGAGTTGCTTGCTCTTAATTACGGACGCCCGGCGCACCAGATAACGATTCCCTATGATAATTAACGGGGGGAAAAAAACGTCCTACCGTCCACGACGTCTGGCTATTAGGTCCTATCGCGTACCCGTATAGGGATTCCTAAACTCCTAGTTTTAAATCCGGGCATTTGGCATCGGTCTACATTTTTTTTTACACAATATTCTCAATACGGATTGAAAACAGCCGGTGCAAAAATTTCTACCGATTTCATGATTTCCGAATTCATTTTATTAATGAAGGATAATCTTTCTTTTTCTTTTCTTTTTTTTTTGATCATCAGTTATTGAATCAGTTCTGTAGAGAGAAATCTTATCGCATACGAATAATATGAGACAAAGATTACCTGAAGCAAATCTCCAAGAGAGAAGAGCATCCCTCGGGAGAATGTCGAGGAAGATGCTTGTGGCACGCACCAAGTCCCAGCTGTTTCTACGACGTACGTGATCGTAGTTTCCTTGTCTGAACATTTGGAAGGCCTTATGTATCTGGTATTTTGTGTGTCTTCCTTCCCTCACCCAATTCTCTTCCCTTCTTTCTCTCTATCTATCTCCGGGCCAACCAATGAGCTGCCGCTTCTTCATAGACGCCCGGGATCTCGCTCGTAAAATAAATAAGACAAGAAGGCGGTATACGCTTGTTGCCCCTTGGGATGATTGCTTTATTTCATGGGTTCTCCTTGTTTTCGCGTTTGCACGGTTATTGCCGCGCCCTCTTATTTATTTCCTAAGGTCTTCTTCACCCCGTCGATTGACCCTTTCCGCTTCCGTCTAACGCCGTTGATTATGTGCCACCTACATACATATTATTACATATATCCGGCGTTAATTCATTCAACGAGATTTCATACTCACACAGCTCATGCTCTCGACACAAAATATCCACATAATTATAGAAACCTCTCTCTACACTTTATAATAATGATAATTGAATTCGTTGATCTTTTGATTACAGTATCGCAACAGCTTGGCTGTCAGCAGGCAATGACAGGTGCCGGAGGCGGTGGTCTCGGTGACCACGAAGGTGGAAAGAAAAAGCACACAAGGCCGACGTTTAGTGGTCAGCAAATATTCGCCTTGGAAAAAACCTTCGAACAAACGAAATACTTGGCGGGTCCAGAACGCGCTAAGTTAGCCTACGCCCTCGGAATGTCCGAGTCTCAAGTAAAGGTAAGACGATTTCATCAATCGGTTATGGGAGATGAAAATGAGGACAGGATTTCGATAAAGCATAGGAAAAAATCGGGAGGATTTATAGTATTGTGAAAATTTGCCGGAATCAATGATACGTCGCTTTCACATACCTAATTAACGAATTTTCCGATACGAGGTGAAGTTTAGTTGACAAGTGGCTTACACTCCATCAAAATTGGGGTGAACGATTGAGGGCTCAGAGGAAGAGAGGTTTTTTCGGTGGGAAAAGATAAAAGAAAAAAAAAATTAAAAAAAAAAACGAAATCCAAGAGAGAGCGAGAGGCATTATAGGAGGGTAGAAAAAAGTTGAGCCCATGAAAGCAGCGAAGACGTGGACGCGGACGTGACAAGCCCCCGCGGCACCTGCGCCGTCGCGTCGTACTGTACGGGGAATCCCCTCGCGTCATGGAAAGACGCGCGACGTAGGCCCTCCTCCCTTATAGCCGTCGCGACGCCGCCGCCTCTACCCCTGTTCGTACAAAACCCCAGGCATCGGGGTAGCACCGCGTCGCGGCTGCCGCGCCGATGTAGCGCTGTCATTGGCTCGTTCTGAGCGGCCATATTTACATTTTTATTGAAAGCTACAAGTCTGTGTTTGTGAGTGATGGCGCTGCTCGGCGACGGAAGGGAGTAAAGCAGAGAAAGAGAGGAGAGGAGAACAGAGAGAATTCGAGAGGGTGCGAGAGGGCGAGATAAAAGACGGGACACAGAGGAAGGGTCGGCATTCAATTACCTCGGATTTTCCCGGGAAACGCCGATTCACTTCTCCATATACTACACCCACCGCTTATACCTTATACCTTATACCTTATAGGTATTTACCTGCGGCGCAACGGTTCAGAATAATCTTCGGATATCGCGAACGATTTTTTCACAGGATAAACGGTTCAGAACGCCGTTTACCATCGAGCGTTAAAATTATTCAAAACGAATTCACCCGCCGTTTTACACAAATCTCAATGTACGTAAAGTCCCGTCTCGCATAAGCTCCGGGTAGAAGAGAAGAAAAAATAAAAGACAACTTCAAGCTTCCGTGTATAGCTAAAAATCGAGAATATATGACGCGTGCATTACTCAAATACGTACACAGCAAATTTCTGGAGAAAAAAAAAAAACGGAATTTTTGATAAGACGAAACGAGTACATATTTACCCGGAGTTCCCATCTGGGTTCAGAAATGTCGGCAGTATAGTATATACCCTGTTGGAGAGGGTTCGTCGTCGGTGAATTCTGCAGAGGGATGAAACTGAGGGCGTAGCTGTTTACCACTGCCGTAATCCTCTCGCGTCGTGGACGAATATCAATATCAATGACGTCAATTAGTACGAACGAGGCACCCCCTTGGTTTATGTTATATATATACACCGTGGCGGACGCCCCATGTATCATTGGTTCAAAGGGGGGCAAGTAGGGGGTTTGATGGGGGTGGAACTACCCCCCGTGATAAATCATGGCAGCAGGCGGCGTCCTTCATTCACCTCCTACTCACCACCACCCATGCGATTGCCTCAACGAACACCAAATCACCATCAAAATTGCCGCACATGCACTTGACTCCATAACGTGCCATTATAATTGCCATCGAGTGCAGCAGTACGTAGTCCCGCAATGAAAACTGGTCCACGCGTAACTCACTCGTGGAAAATTATAATCAAAATCCTTACCTCATTTATGTACCTGGAATCGTTATAGTCGCATGATTTTTTTTTTTTTTTTTTGTGAAACAAAAGGTATTTATACAATTCAGGAAATTTTCACATATAGATATCTGTGTGTACCACAGATTGAATCTAGGCATATAACTATACGGGTATGATACTTAGGCTGAACGAGAAACTATCTTTCTTGAGCTTAACTTTTCCTCGTCTCGAATAAGGGCGAATGAGAAAGGGAATGGAAGGTATAGAAAAATATGCGAAAAACAGAATCTAGACATTGGTGTATGTGCGGTCGGGAAAAACAAGTCACGACATAAGAAGAACCTCTGTGTATAGGTATATATAACCACCTACACGAGTTATAAAATTTTCTCCCGCGAAATTTGATTCCTTAATAAAAATTGAATATTGGGGATAACACGAATCGGTGAAGCCATTTGATCTTCGAGCCAAAGCGAGACGTTGCCTGGAGGCAATGTTCGGGCGGAGGGGTGAAGGCGGAGAGGCAGCAACCAGGGTGAGTTGAAACATATCGATATGGCGTAGCGCTACGAGACCGGAATACAGAGATGCGCATTATCGCCAGCGACAGCAGCCCTCCATTTTCTATCTCATCCTCCCTTACAGCTTCTTACGATTCTTCAGATCTTTTCCTCATACCACCGAGAAGCTGTGCCTATACCGAGTATCGGGAGAACTTCATATAAAATCATTAAAATGAAATGCAATCGATATTCTCACATCTTGCACTTGTATATCTACTCTTGTAAGTTTCATCCACCTACAGCTCCGCCACATCAATATGTAAAGAGGAAAGATTCAGGAAGGGAGAATTTATCGTTAGAATTGTAGAGTCGCGACGTTTGAATAAAACGGAGCAAATGGAACGGAAGGAGTTTAAACTTAACGTCAGTAAAAGCGAATGCACGGATCATCGGGCACGATTTAAAGCTCCCTTACAAGTTGCGGCAGTTAAACAAGTCGACGGATTTGTGTAAAATCAATGATCGCGGTTGCATGTTGTATAATATACCCCCTCAAAATACCGCGGGTCAAAAGTATCCAGTGCATAGCTGTGATGCACCCTGCACATAGTTATATCGATTCGAAGTGATTTTTGAAACACGCATCAATCATTCACGCGCGGTCGCCAACCGTGGAGATTTGAAGGGTTTTTTTCTACGTTACAAAACGGGGAATCCTCCGCAACCCTTCGTACAAAATTGGTGTATGTGTACATTGTGTTTATACGCTACGTGTCCCGTTGTAATATCCGTGACCCAGAATTCTTTTTGACTGTTTCAATTAGTCGCAAAGTATTTTCAAACTCCGGAAAAGGGCTTGGCGATACGATGAGTTCAATTTTATCCCGATTTGTCAGTGCGCATATAGTCACCTCGTCTCGGCAAGGGAGGGATACTCGTTTGTAAAACTAAAAACGAGCCTTCACCCTATTAGATTTACACGCATATTATATTCGCACATGCCTCCTGCAGCAACTGTTAGATTCATTAAATCAAGATTATCTAAACGTTGGGTATTGTGCCGCAAAGCCAAGTATAAAACCGCAGTTATAATATCCCCGGACAATAGTATAACCGAGGGAAAGGAATAGGGCGGATCAGATAGTGTACTCTTACACGCGTCTGACAAACTAAAAACTCCAAACGACCAAGCGTGGCGTGTCATTGACTTATTAACCTAACGATATGGTATCCGATAATCTCTTATCTCCTCAAATTGGAGTATAAAATAGCCTTGGAAAATTTAACCCTCGCGTATATCACCGCGACGAACCCCATCGCAATTTGGAAATATCTGTGAACAAGATAGCTACGAATGAAATTGTATTATATTCGGAAGAGGGATGGGTTTAGGATGAAGATAAGTTAATTTTTAATCATCCCTTAGCTTGAGTAGAGTCAAATTTTCAAGCTCAAAGCTTATTTCGTTGACTGAAATTCGGGCAGCGTTTTTTCCTATCGCGTTATTATATCGGCTACTGTAAAACTGCAGTGTAGTATATGAACGATGAAAGTTTTAGGGTGAAATTTGGCCACTTATAGTGGCCACAGAGTAAGTATATAGGGAATAAAACTGTTTTATCTCCCTACGAGAATGGCGTTGATATCCAATAAGGCGGTTTTCGTAACTCAACGATTTGTGGTCCCCCGAAAGTAAGAACCGAAATTGTATTTACACATATATTTATGTACGTACGGTATAGTATATAACCTCCAGTTCCCCGCGGAACTAACCAACCTTCTTATATATATATCGACTCAGCAATTACACCGGCGTCGTAATCAAACGGTTTTCTGGCTCGGTTAAGAACGCCGTTACCGATAATTGGAGTAGCTATAATGACTCGCTGCAACTTGCAGCAAATTTACGTCTTTATTTCTTTCGTTTTCATTTCTTGCCTTGCGAATTAAGCAACAGACAATTCCTTATGTCGTATACGTCCCTTTCACCGCGAAGTAGCGATATTCAATGAAAAATGAATGCAGAAATCCGCTTCGCGAAAGTAACTATACAACGCGAAACCCACGAACAAATAGACACTCGAGTATCATTTGTTCAATTTCAGCGGTGAGCCAAATCTAAGATACCACAAGGGTATGGAAACGGCGCTTAACCCTCCAGATTCTAGAATACAGATTCCGCGGCGTTGTCGCCAAATATTGAATGTGCGCAAACTAGAAGGGACAATCTCTTAGTAGGAAATCTTTTCAGAAAGGAACGAAACACATTCCGCGGTATTAGTCTGGTTTACTTTACCAGAGACTAGGAATTTCGCCCGTATTATATCGTTCGTCTAACTTTGTCCCTTGCACTGCAGTTTTAATTTTCATCCAACTGTCGGTTAACTTTATACACCGAGGGGATGTTTCCCTTTTAATTTACTTTACGGCTATACGATATCTCCTTAGCCATGGATATTTTTTTTAATTTAACCCACCTACTATAGAGGCCTTAGAACGTTTTCGACGCTCTTTGCTGCAGCGTTTAGCCTGGGATCGGGGCTGCGGCGTCGAGGCGTCGCGGCGGCGTAGGGTTGCAATCACTACGGTGGCGCCGTGCTCTCCCTTGACGGTAGTTACGTTAATTAAATACATTGTTGCGGGGACACAGACTCGGCGAACTACGACCGCGGCAAAACCTCCAGGTGATGTTCCACGGGAGCTTTATAGGCGTAGAGGGGCCATCGTCGGCTTAAATGGCCCCCGTTTTTAGGAAGCTATTGAACCTCGAGTCCCGTGCACCAGTTTATGAAACAAAATTAATTCGCCATACGTCTTAGAAAGAGAATAAAATAAAAGTCATTTATTTTTAGAGTTACGGAGTTGATGAATCGCTGCAAGCTGCAGGGTTCAGATTCGATAATCTTCATTCAAATTCTGGTCAATTTTGACTAAACTCGATATTTCTTCACGATGTTTCAGGTCTGGTTCCAAAACAGACGGACAAAATGGCGGAAGAAACATGCCGCGGAAATGGCAACCGCCAAAAGACGCCAGGAGGAAGTTGAGGGCGTCGTCGCCGAGGGCGATGACGGATGCAGCGACGCTGAAGGCGACGGTAACGGAGATACGGCTGCAAAGAGACTCAGGAGGGAACTTGAACAACAGTATGGACCTTGAATCCGACCCGTATTCTTATCTACGACACGAACCGGTCTTCAAATAATAAGAAATCATTGGCAGCTAGTGCAGAAAAGCCATACGTAATCGTCGCAGGAATAATTCGCCGTAACATAACTCGATGTATGGGTTCATCGGAGTGAAAAATTGCAGCGAACTATGGGACTGCTTCATTCATTTATCCACCGGCTTCACCTTTCGACTGAAATTTCAATATTTCGAATTATTTCTGTATCCTGTATAATATATGGAGAAGAAAAGTGTAATTTCTGGAACTAATTATGCAAATCCATGGGGTAGGTCCTTACCCCTGATTTACTATAAGCAGACTCTATGTAGGTTTGGGTATTGAGGTGAGCGATATGATGGGAAGGGAAGTTCCTTGCCTTTATCACATCTCGCAGAAATAATGACTGATAAACGAGCTGACGGAGAATACTGCAGTACTTATAACATAATTAACGTTGTTGAGAAGAGAAAGTACATATTTCGATTGATTATAATTGTGGATAAAGTGGACTCGTAGTTCGCGTTACGTAATGGCTGTTGAATATACCTATCTACCTGTTCATAGGAGAGTGCGAATGATAATTGCCAGTGCCCGCGTGCGTGTCGAGGAAATTGGTAAGATATACCAACTAGTGACTAAAGTCGGAACGATTTGATGAAAGATTTTGTATATTATGTAGATATAATTAACGTGAATGTGATATTTGGCGTTTTAAATGCGGAGTTGATAGGTATGCACATACGTGTACCTATATCTATTAAAAAAATTATAATGATCTCGTAAGATAACAGATAAATGCAAACACACACACATACACACAGATACGCATACATACACGCACATGCAATCACACTCAAATATACACATGGAAAAAAAAAATATATATATATATATACGAAACGTACACCAATAGGTAATTATATTAGAGTTAAAGTTAATTACGTATTAATTAAAGTAAATATAAATTAATACACGAGTATTTATAATCACTGTACAGTATTAGGTAAATTAATGAAATAAGTTTAGACCGACTTGTATAAAGCATTGTATAAATTATAAATATATTATTGCTTGTGTATCATATCTCTGATTTAATAAATGGCCAATACAATATTGTATCTATAATAATTAATATGATTCGTCGATTTTTATGTCTGAATTTCTATCGCTTCGACAATAGAAATTAAAACTATCAACTTTACATACCAATGGTTCGACTTCATTAATTTTCTTCTCATTCTATTCACAATTTATTGAACGAACGGAGCAAAATGAATGACGAAAAAAAATCTAAACCAGATGACGTAGTCGTTTTCGAAGGCTGCCTTTGCCAGGAGATACAAAACCATGTTGGAGATAATTGCACTGGTGAGTATCACACGTCAATATATACTATGTCGAAGATCGTGTTCATTCGTAGGGGCAAGCCATCAGCCATATAGAAGAAACGAAGCCGGCTGATTGAATTGAGAAAAGGGATGGTTGGCCACTAACGATGAAATGTTAGACTTTCTTTGTCAAGAAATGGTGAAAGTTACCCGCCGTTCAAATTTACCGGATTATATATATAGGAATGGGCGCCTTCTCCAACGAAACAATCAAATCGTAACGTTGAATTGCGGATAGCTGGGAAAGAAGAGGTAGAAGAAGGAGAATAACGAGAAGCGGGAAGAAAGGAAAGAAAGAGTAAGACATATATGTACTACGCGGAGCGAAGAGTCGTGCACAGAATCGTAAGAAATCTCGAGGAATCGGGCACAAGTAGGGGAAAGGCTTTCAATAAGTCCCGGATAAGAGGGATAAAAGATTTGGTTTACGAGGGTCTTGGCGAATCACTGAGTCCCAGAAAGATTGATCACTGCCGATTGCCCGGAACAAAGACGCGCACTGGGTTCTGAAGAATTTCAAGACCTGTATTTCAAAGATGCAGCCATCTGAAATGCTTTCATTGGAAATATGAAAGAGTGCAAATGTCTCGGAAGAGAAAAAAATGAAAATCATAAAAGAGAAGAAAAAAGGTTCTCTCGATTAATTAACTTTCGAATCCAATGAGATTAGTGAAGAGTGAACGGCGCTCGTCAACTCTTGTGTTAGGGCGAGTATTATAGAACAAGTGATAAATACCCGAACGATACTTGGAATCAATTTACTAAACGATAGATTAATTTAATAACGAGAACGGGGAGTTCTCTGGAGCGTAACGAAGGGTAAAGCCATTCGAGCAATAGTTAGAAACTAGGTTCTCGCCCTAGTCAGTGGTATGGTGGTCCTCAACCGAGGGAGATATTCACCAAAAGAGAAAGAGAAGCGACTACGGGATACAGACGAGATGAAGAGAGAACAGAACTGCTACAGGGATGTAGCAGCTATTCATTTAGCTAACAGGCTGTTATGATTAAGTTTGCGCGAGGGGATATATCCTCCCTTGCGTCCTGGAACAACCATCACGAATACTCATCCGCGCGCGTATAGTTCTACTCTCTGACAGGCAGACAGACATACATACATACAGATATATCTACGTGTCACCCTTCATACGAGGCTCGATTCTCTTTAGTGGCGTTTCATTTCCTTGAATGGTTCGGGGAAGAGTCGGCGTTAAGGGTCGTTGTCAATACGACAACGTTCATTGTCATCTTGTGTCAAGTATAGGTATACGTATAGATATATTCTGTATACTTGGCGTGGCATTCGTTCATCGTTTTCTAACTTCACCTAGCCTAGATAACGGTTCGATGTATGTAGTATACCTACATACGATTGTAACGTGGTAAGAAAACATTGTTACGAGTCTCACGCCCGTTTACACTACCATCAGATGTTACTTTGCCAAATAGAACCGTGCCAAGCCGTAATTGGACTTTGGTCAGTTGATCAGAGATCGGGAATATCCGAGATAAACTCTGAGTGTGACTCTGACTCGTATTCCCATACGTAACATAACTCAAGATTTGGCTTCTACCTTGCATATATTTTTGCCCATGCAATTTCACGACCAAATATATCATCAGCTCACGTCATACTGAACAATATTCTCAGACCTTTCATGAAACAAAAATCTCTAATCGATTCATCAATTTTATAAAATTTGATACATTTCGTTAATTGAAATCAGGTCCATTGGAGGGAAGAAAAGTGACCTGATAGAGATCCAGGGTATTACTCTCAGAACATTTGATAAATATCGTATCATATCAAATCATAACCGTTAACACACGCCCGCTTACTTACCGCCCACTATTTTAGGAATAATCGTAAGTGTGGGTGATGTGTGACTGTGTATACCATTGTGGAAACGCATGTCCTACGTGAAATACTCTAGCATATAGACAGACGGGTGAACATGTGTAGCAGAAGGGTCTAGGCGGGGATATTTTAGGGCTAAGTGATATTGTATTTTTATATTCGACGTGCATCTCTTAGTGTAGCGATGTGTCACCGTAGCAAAACCATCCGCAACCATTGGTCTGCACCATTGCGGAGATCTCACTAGCTTTCAGTCAGTAGGAAGTTACTTTATGGTATTGCAACTGTTGCCGAAACTTGCTACTTATAGGCACCGATATTTACGACCCAACAAAACCCAACTTTGGTGCAGTTTTGCAGTAAAAGTGTATCACACCGTGACACTCGACGCGATCTGGTATATTCGCATAATATCATGCATCGCAACCCCGCGAGAAAAGTAACGCGGCTTAAATGTCGCGATTTTTTCTTTCTTTTATGGAACTGTGCGAATTTACCAGAACGGAAGATTAGCTGCATGAGCGATGACTTACCTCAATTATTGAGGATCGTTATATTACCCGTACGTATAATGCGAACGTATCAATTAAACCTTCTAGGAAGTCCGCGAGGCTCTCGTTAATAATTATTTTCAATTAACCTAAGGCGATTCGGGGAATTATTGTATAAGTATTGAAAGTTTGACAAGAGTTTGAAAGTGGGCGAAATCTATTACGTTTAACTAACTCGCGTGTTAAATACTAGGAGTTGTTCGACTCTCTCCGTGTAGTTGCTGTTGGCCAGTTATTAATTTCTGGCGGCCACATGAAAGTAATAGTGCCTCTAATAATTGAATACAAATTCAATTATCTACATTTTCTGATTTCATTTGTTGAATCGCATTCTTTACAACGATTACATCCTAGCGCCTGGCGGGTAATTAATAAATTTTATTACCCAAAAATATTTACCCATACGTTTTCTGTACCCATATTCCTAGCGTGTTTCACAATTACGCATACAATACAGCCGAGTAGGTACTCCACGAATACAGAATCCGAAGTATAGATATACTCGCTTGAAATGATGGGAAATCTCCAGAATAGCCAATTTTATATTCTCACAGCAATCAGTTCGGTTCCCAATGAACTCACGCAGGATTCTTTATATTAAATAGGATAAGCTATAGGGTACGATGAAAAGAAAGGTGGTGGAGCAAGGACACTATACATCGTCCCTATACGCGTATTTCCATGTGTATAAATATGTATATTTGGTATGTACATACAGATATCTATATCAATATATTCCCAGAGCTCTTCGAGCTACAAGGAATAAAGGAAATATACAGCTGAGCAAAGCAAGTATTTTTTTTTTCCGCCCTATACCTACTTCGCTGTTTCTCCATGTCTCATCTTTTTCCCATTCTTTTTTCCCTCTTCTCCTACCCAACAGACTCTTATGTGAAAAAGTATTTCGCGTTGGTGAGATCCTCGAATTAATCGAAACGTGAGACTATTGCCATCAGAATTAACGAGTAGAGAAACGAATAAGATGGGTTCGTCGGGTCAATTGCAAGTCTATAGAACGCTGCCTGTAGACGTAACTCTCCAGAATATATACACAGGACTGATAAGCCGGAGAAAATACGATCGCAATTTTTCACGAGATCCTTGTGAGTATAGTGTGCAGGTAATTCAGTCAAAAATTTGGAATTGAATAAAATTTCATATTTCCGGGGATACTCGCGGGTAGCGAGGACAATCTAGCACCGCGATCGCGGTGATCCTATCTGCCCGAAATCGGTATGCGACATTTTTATGTGTCGGTTGAGGTCGGAGTAGAGCAGCAAGGGGGGATACCCGAAAGATTTACTGCCGGTTGCGGGGCATACGAAGCAAGGAGGACCGCCGAAGAGGAGATGAGGAGGCTGGGTGATTCCAACATGGCGGTATGAGTGGGTATATCATGCGGGGCAGATCGGAAAACATTCTGCATTATTATACTTTTTATTGTAAAACCGATAAAACCTGATGGATGAATGGACGTATCATCCATACGTAGGGAAAATCACACGCTGCGTATGCCCAACTCCGACCGAAATGTACAGGAAAAAATTGTATCCGTAAAATTTCCGTGCGATTCTTATTGATAGGAAAACGTCATACATGGATATCGTAAATTATCGAGTAACTCAGTCTGTGTGATCGATCGGCTATACTATTAATGACTTTGACAGCGAGGATCAAATCTTGAAATTACAGGCACCTATCAAACGTAGCGAGGCAAATCTGTGTAGGTAAAATTTTTCTAGAGCAAACAAGACTCACCCTCTCCCCTCTTCCCTCTTTCCTCGGTGGTAGACGGTATTCGAAAAAAGATGCGAAACGAACCAAGGAATATGAAGATGAGTGGGTTTCCGGGCTGGCAATAACGGCACCAGAAGCCGTCCGGAGGAGCTGGTTGAGGACGATTGCGAATAGAGGAAAACCGGGGAGAGGTAAGAGGGCGGAGGGAGAAGAAAAGAGAGAAGCTGGAGCCGAGGAACAACACTTTTATATCCGGCTGCAGGATTTTCATATCGTTTTATCGCTCCTACATTTGCTATCCCGTCATGTTTATCTTCTTTCCTCGCCCCCGCTTCAACCACGTTTTCTATACCCACTACCTCCGGCTGTATACGGCGACCAAAAACCCCGAAGAAAATCTCGCGAAATTTCTTCCCCGCCCTGGGCGGCGAGAACCAGCTTTTACATATCTATATATATCTATATGTACGTAATGTATAATATCAATGTGTATATAGGTACATGTATTTATTCTACCTAGATACATCCGTGTATATACCTCGTCGACTCTTCCGCCAATCCCAGTTCTATTCTTCAGCTACCACTACCCCTCCCTTGGCCGTCCGTAATATCATTCTCATTCATTTTTATCTTTTACCCCCATTTCGGTTTCCCCTTCTCATCCGCGTCCTCATCCTCATTCTCATAGTACACTTTTCCCCGTTCTTTGCCTTTCACCCCTATACGGACAACTTTTCCAAACCCTCCCATCGCTACCCCCAACTCCAGTTCCTTTGCCGCTTTTATTATGATCAGCGATGTTCTTTCATTTGTTTTGCTCTCGCGCTACTATATACTATATAGGGCGAATACACGCGCCGTTG
The DNA here is from genome assembly GCA_944452935.1 of Rhogogaster chlorosoma. Classification (NCBI taxonomy): domain Eukaryota; kingdom Metazoa; phylum Arthropoda; class Insecta; order Hymenoptera; family Tenthredinidae; genus Rhogogaster; species Rhogogaster chlorosoma. Next base: position 31,845,043 of record OX101797.1, read on the forward strand.
AAAATCTCCTCGTATTATATCAAGAGTATCTAGCCCATTGCGGGGGTAGTTTTACAGCTGAAAGAGCGAAAAGGATCCAGAATCCTATCCTAGCACAAGGTATTTTTTTTTCAGAAACCTGCCAAAATTACTCTGTACACATTATTTAGGGTTCTGTGTCTGAAATCGTGACATAAGTCTTTGCAGTGTTTTGCAAATTACTCGAACAATTTACACCGTTCGCCTCGTAGATATTGCGGGGTGTATAAATTGTAGGTGGTAGGTATGTTTTTTGAAGTTAATTCGTAATCGAAAATTATAGACGAGGCAGGGAAGATTAGGGTGCGGAGAAGGCGTTTCGCGAGGACTTCGGGTATATCGCGGGCGCCGACTCCACCCTTCGCGAAAGTTAAACATTTCTGAATATAAGCTGGCAAGAATCCGTAAATAGGCGCGCGCCATTTTTACGAGCGATATACCTTCGAGCGATTTAAGATGAGTGCCGTGATTAATACTTTGCGACACGCTCGTAAAGTTGGCGTCCGTCGCGTGTTACCCGCGTTTTCGCTGGTGCAGGGAGTGTCGCCAAGAAAGGCGGAGGCGGAATAAGTGGAGACGTTGAAAGTGGAGAGAATGGAGAGTGAGTTTTAAGGGTAGGGTGAGCGAAACGGCGTAGGCATCGACGCCCTGAATTTATCGTCAGATTAAACCGTTAATACCTACTCGCGCAGGCTTTAAATCAATGGAAAATATTCTAATTGGAATAGGTATGAAAAAAGTTGGCAAAGCCCGGCTCCGTTACGGACTCGAATAACTCGGGGTAAAGTCTTGCACAGGAACGAAACCGGGGGTCCCCATACCCCCGGGGAACTTCAGCTCGCGTACATATATAAAGGGCCAGAAATTAAATTATCTTAGCGAGACTTTGACAAGAGAAATGAGAAAAACTTTTCCATTAAAATATATGATCGGATATTGAGTTTTCTACAAAGTGCAAACGATCACCATCTAGCTTCACGAACGAACTACAATACATGTATCAAACACCCTGCACATACTGCATATATATATACAATATAGCAACACCTAGATATACATGGATCTATACATTTTTACTAGCGAAATAAAAAGCTCATCGGAAGTAATGGCTCCTATACACTTTACAGTTTTATACTATAAACAGCTCTAACTCATCGATTTCAGTCAGCTTGTAGGTACCTACCATAACTCGACTCTCCAATTCGCGACTAAACGTTCTTTCAATTTTCGCGCTGAATAGAATGGAGAATTTCGGTCTTTCGTGAATTTGGAAAGCTTGATTTGAATCTGAAATCTACGGTTCTCGAATCCGATTTGGTCTTCGTTGTCTAATCTTGCCTTCTTGTGCTTTTTAAGAACGTGCGATCTACTCAGTTCGAAGTGATATTCATAATCTACTAGATTTTCGGTATACAGGTTGAGGAAATATTCCGTAAGCTTCTCGGAGCAGATGGATATTTAGGATTGTTCTGTAGCTGTTATACAGAAAGCAGCAATACTATTTCGGTTGAATACCGCGTGAGCAGAATTTCAAATGCTAATATTATGGGCCACCAACGATGCATAACGGGTTTAGAGTGTCATACCGCACGCTATATACCTACATACGTGAATATATGCACCAACCCATATGTTGAACAGCCAGTTGCTGTGCATTATACGCGTGGGTGTGCGTAGGTATTATTATTCGCAAAATATCTGCTGGTTGATGTCAAAACATCACTTCGGTAGATTCAATTAGCTCAATCTTCATAATACGTCCTGCGATAATAATGAAATTATCATAATCGGATAGGCTGATGCACTGCTTTGCTATCATATACAACGAATTGCAATACCCGCCCACAGCTGCTGCCACATATCAACGGATATATTTCTCTACATCGATTGATTTGTGGCCAGGATCATGAAGCATTGCGCAATGTATATTGAATTATAAAAACATCATTCGTAAGCCTATCATCGAGTCCGCGAAATCCCATGCGAATTCAAGCTGATAAGTTCTAGCTCTGTATAGGATGAAAAAAAAATGACTGGAGGAGTGGAGCTGGGTGGTTGTTGGGATTTGTTCGATAAGCCTAAATCTATATTCAATCTTAGTACGAGATATTCAATAACTCGTATGCAGACACTTGTCGAACAACTGCCGCCATGTCATCAACTATTCGTGAGCATATATAAGTTCGTACCAGCAGCAGCACCAGCTGGTCTCAAGTTGAGCCTTGCCATGCCGGTCGTCGTACTTTGCCAGTATATCTATCGGCGAGGACTCCTTTTGCCGGTTGCCAAGCGCCAGGACTCACGCCTCTTATTCCTCGTGGAAGGCGAGCTGCTAGCGACTGCTAATGATTGTTAAATCGTTTGGGAAAAGCATTAAACTCGAGTTTGGGACATGTTAGCGCAATGACTTTGCTGCATGAAACGCATGTTTCATTGTAGCAGCTAGCGCCGATATAACTTCCGATTTTTCGCCAGTTTCATGGGATTCTTTAATTTCTTGGAATCGTCATCGCCTCTAATCGCCAATCATGGTTAATCATGGTTCTTAACGCGTGAGAGAACGGGGTAATCTTCGCGCTATATTCAAAGGTTGCATTTACCTCAGAACGTCCCGAAGTCTCCCGGCGTTAGGATTTGCTTCCCAGTTTCTGATCTGCATGAAAAATGTTTCAGCAGGGATTTAACCGTCGTCACTGTGACTCTGACTCTGTCTCTGTCTCCGTCTCCGACGATGACTCTGACGACTAAAGCGATAAGGATAACGATAACGCGGAGCGACACTCCATTAGCCAACCGATCGCGTTCTGGCAACGCGCGCTAATGCACCCCCCGTAGTACGATCTCCCGAAGACGTGGAGTCATCTGGGCGATGACTGGCAAAAACCAACCAATTTCTCTTCTTCTAGAGCAATTCGATCCCAGCTCACACTCCCAGATACTTCGAGAGAGTACCAACGATCTTATACAGCATTTGACGAGTAGCTCTATGTATACGTATGCCAGGCATAGACAGACGTACAGTTCGATGGATTAAGACGTTCTCCGAACTTGAGCCACGTACAGCTTTCAACTTTATATGACTAGACGTTCGTCATAGTTATCTTGAAAATAATATCTAACTGTTCACATTGTGATTAAAAAATTCATACCTAAATCACAGATACAATTTTGGTGAAATTCACTTTGCTAATGAGTCAAGTTTTGTATAATAAATATAATCTGCGGAGCTCTTGGAATAGAGAGTTTAATTTTCCCACGCAGAGCTATACGCGTGTATGTCGAATTTTAAGCAATCAAGTTTAAGCGTTGTATTTTATCTGTTAGCTATGTACTATAGCATGCATATAAATGTGCGGGTTGGAGGATTGCAGTGAAAAGGTCGTTCAGGATAAACCGTCTAACTCTAAACTAATCGTAAAAAGAAAAAAGGACGCGTGCAGACGCCACGCGACTCGGAGCTCTAGGCGTGACTTCGTACGCCCTCACAACCCTTGTTTACTCTCGCCCTTGTTCGCGATACATATTACATAAAGGCACCCAGTCGAGTGCGTCGAACACCGAAGAGCGAACACTTCGACGAGTTAGGTACATACTCGCCATCCCTTGATACCAAATTGATAGTGTCATTGGCCACGTGGCTCGTGGCAAGCGTCGCGACGCTCTGCACCCTAGTACTAGGCGCCGACCACCCACCCTGCACGTGTTATCGCTAAAGATTCCCCGCGATTGCGGGGTAGGTATATCCGATTGCGCATAAAGGACCGACCGCGGGTGTTTTCATTGCGTCAAATTGAGATTAAACTGTTGTTCGCTTTAGTTTCTCTTATCAGCGGGAGAGAGAGACACGCCCAGTCGTATTTCACGCTTGAATATATACCGCCGGGGTCAGAATCATCCCTTGAAATAATGATCATTGTAACGGTAGAGTTAAGATTCATTCGGCAATCGAGAATCGAGGGACTTAGGGAGATGAGCTTTTCATGCAATTTCTTTTTCATCTACTCGATTAAAAGGAGCTTGAATTATATTTATATCGATTTACTTTTCCAAGAGAGAATTAACATCTCTGCTAAATCATATCTACGACTTCAACGGTCTTATGGTCATTTTCATAAAAATTTGATGGCGATTTTCGGGAGAGGAGACATTCTTATAGACTCATGCGTGTGTGAATATCGCGAGGGTCATTGAGCGCGGTCAGATGGAGAAGTTGGGTTCAAGGTCAGACGTTCTTTGCCGTATTTTATAATTTAACCACGAAAATAGACTGAGTCGGTGATCGTTTTGGTTAAAGCGGTAGGCATGGACAAAGGGCGCACAAAGCTCGTAAATTTAATAAACATTAAAATCGCATTACCGTGTAAAAGACCCGCAGGTCATCATCGCGATAATCCTGGGACAAAAGCGATCCACAAGTCCCGTCGTTCTTTTCCTACGAATACTGACTACCCGCTCTTCTCTCCACTCTTTTTCACGCGCCAGGTTTAATAATCCTTTATGAATGCGAGGAGCCCACTGTACCATCAGGACCAGGTCGAACTGCACCTGGCGGCGAAGATGCGGCTCTGCAGGGTACGCTAATGATGACCGATGAGACCCACTTCGGAGGCGGTCGCGTACAGCGTAACGCGGTAGTCAAGGATCCAGATATCTTCTATTATCATTTTTTCCATTTTCCCTAGACTCAATATCATTGATTAATAATAAAACCCACTCGATTTCGGAATCGAGAAAATTTCCACTCAATTTTATCATGCCAAAAATCATCGTATTGGTATGGTTCATTATTATACTCATTTCTTGCCGAACGTAATATTCTCTCTTCTCAAAAAAGGTCATAACGTTAACAAGCCGGGACTAATTCCTTATCGAATATACAGCATAACGGCCTAATCAGATATGCAGAGCATTATGTCCCGATGCTATGTCAGAGCGTACTATTAACAGCTCGGTTCATGGATATGCATGCAAGCGTCAGACGATAAGCTCGGTCACTCGCAGGTGCATTTACATGTTCCGTCATTTCCGGTGCTGTTAAGAGTGGCTATAATTATTGGCGCAGAATTTGGGCAGATTGGTAAATTTATGACGTATAAGTTGATAAGTCCGATTGAAAACTAGATAAGATGAAAAAATGTAAAAAGCTAATCGTATGAAATTGACCGAGTGTTCTACAGTTCGTGATAATAGTCGATGAAATGCGCGAAACTAAATACTGTACAAGGAATTGTAATATGGGGTAGTTAGGGCAAGTGAAGAAATGTAAGTTACGAATCTTCGATAAACATGCGTAACCCTCGGCAGAAGAAGACGTCGTTTCGTAAAATCCTGCGACAAACAATTATTACTTTATGAAGGCGAGTAGCAACGACGGGGTGGAGTAGAGTCGGCGTGTACTACATACACAGAGGCTGTATATATACTCGGGGCATTATAACCGGTAGAGTATCTTGACGTTTTAAGCCCCATATTAATTACGAATACAGGCACAGTCACGGCGGTTTTCGCGTTCGGTGAAAATACCAAGCGAGAGACGGGGCTTTGTTGGCGCGTTGTTGGCTTGTCCCTGTGTTGCGGGGGCAACGAGAGATTTACGACGTGGGGCCAAGGGCTGGGTGCTGGGGTGAAGAGGAAAAGGTAGTGTGCGGGAGGGAGTGTGCGGCTTCCTGACTTAATAAGTGAGATAAATTCGCATTGCTTAATTAACGCAACAGCCATTTTAGTATACGAGAAATGCTTTCACACCGGTCTTGTCCTTACTCGATTCACCTAGAATATAGTTATAGGTATGAGGCGGATAGATTTCGTCTGAATAGGATTATTTCACTCAATAAATATCTTACGAAGAGAATAAACACATTCTATTGCCGAATGAATAATCACGATTCTCAATCTTGACTCTCGGCAATTAAGAATGACGTCGAAGTATCACATCGAAGTTATCGATTAAAGTAAATAAAATGAGTTTCCGTGAAGAGGATCTCGATTAGAATGAACTATTTTTGTCTTCCTGAATCCCGACGAATAGACCGAAATTCTCGAATTTTTGGGATTTCGGGGTTCTCGATCTTCGCAATTTTAATCTTCCAAAGTTCAACGTTTCTGAAAATTGTAAATCGTTTGAAATGAATTCGGAGTGGTTACGGCTTAGCACTTTCGAAATTCGGAATTTCAACCCAGCCCTGCAGTCGTTATAATATTGTTGAATTTCTATCATGGCTCACCAATTTTCAGATAATCACAGATACTATTTAAACGCTGATTTATTTCACCGTTTTTAATATTTCAGGATAAAAAAAAACGGGTTTTTTTTTCAAAATCCGTGTTGAATCTGTTGATCTATTCGAACGGATGCACTGCATTTATTAATCTATTTATTTTTTATCTCTCGCAAACGATACCGAAAGCGTAAACGTAGGTGAACGTACAGTGCGCGAGCGGCACTGGTGTACTTTAGTCATAAATTCATACATACAGGATTCTATCGGATTGGCCAATCAAAGTCCGACACACTGGATAAAATGCGGCTGTACCACCGACAGCAGCGCTACTGGCGCTACGAGCCCGATCATATTTTGGATAATAACAATTATTTATAATCTCTAAATGATGGATATATGCGCTCGTTCGCCTCGCCTGCAGTAGACGAAAATTTTCAAAAACTAATCCTATCAAACAGGATTTTTTTGTTTCTGCGTTTGATGGGATGAATATTTCAAGTTTTTGAGCGTAAAGTACTTGCATGCAATTTTTGAATTCATATTCTACGAAGTGGAGAAGAATATGCAAGCGCTGCAGGACTAAAAATATCCTCATAGGAATGACGAAATATGAGATAAGGAAGAGAAGCGTGATGTCATAGTGGTTTACTTCGATCTATGGGAAATCGAGGTGTATATACCCACATGTATATGTGCTCGGCGATATAGTATATTACAACGGTCGTCATATCATGTTTTGTGCGTACTCAGTCGAATCCAGACAGTGTTTTGTTTTCCACATAAATTTCACCGAGAGATTTTATCAGATTAACCAATCAGTACAGGGTCCTGGATTTCCAGCGTGGTCGCCGGCTTATGGATTAATATATCTACACGGTGAGGTTGTAGGTGACATAGGGTGCCTGCATACCACCCCCTGTAGTTCAACTCGAACGAAATTGCGTATAGAATGGGTTTGAAATAAAAAATAAAAATTCCCAAAATCCAAAAGAGTCAATCAAAAAATTTCCCATTGAGTAATATCACTATTTTTCTTAGTACTTTTATGAAAATTTTTCAACTGTTTTTCGTTAGAGTGATTGGACTTCCTCAAACACGGATTCCGTATTCACAGTACTTCCCGAAGAGATCCTCCGAATAATGACCCTCTATAAAACTAGCGAGTGGAGGTGATCAGGTTTGTGATAATTACTTTGACTCGGGCGAAAGAGTGTTCCACAGAAAGTTGGATGGACGATCAGATTGTGTCCGGTTAAACGGCAGCGAAGAGAATCTGCTCAGGGGTTGTTTGGTTGTTTCGCAAAGGGACTAATGGACCAATGGACCAATGGACCGACTCTGGCCATAAACAAGTGCTTATCCAGCATCTAACGCGCATCTAATGGCTGCCTCCTGCCTCCTGCCACCCTGCAACCCCCTGTCTCCCTTTTTCTCCCTCTTCCTTGCCCTGGACGAAATCGCACCACCGGAGTGCCTGCAGGGTGAACCCCCTACGGACCCGGAACCGTATCTACCCCACCCGGTGGTCGCGCGATTTAATAACTATGTAAATGTCGCACCCCGGACAACGGCCGCGGGCGTGGAGGGTCCACCATGTATCTATACCTTCGCCTCCGAGCATCGCTTGTCCTTAATTACTTTGTACATTATTTCCACTCTCTCAGCTATATTCGACCGATTTCACCTCTCCTCGTCTCCTTATTCAGAGCGAAGGGTTAACGGGGGAGGAAGAAGGGGGCTAATCAAGCTGAAAAATCAGACGTCGACTGTAATTTTTTGGGAGAAATTCAATCGCGTGTTTTGATCAAAATCTGTTATATATTCGTTACCTACCCTTCTTTATACGTATTGGTATGCGTGTAGGTATATCAGTTCGCAGAGGGTGAGATATGTTGGCGAGTGACGAGGTATCGGATTGCTTTGTCTATAGCCACGTGGAGGCGGGAAGAGGCAAAGAAACAAGTCAAGAAGACTATGAGGGTGGAAACGTGATATTCGCATATTCCAACCACGAAACAAATTGTATGCGCAAAACGTGCCCCGGCTATCCAGGGAGATTGCCCGTCATCCGCCCGCTTTATATATCGTCTCCTCTTTCGCCCACCCGTTCATTCCTCGTTTCAACCTACACCTATCATCGTTCAAGTATTGAGTATATAATATTCTCCTTCCAACTAACCAAGAAACCAAGAAACGTAGAATTTAATTGATGGTCAAATTCGATTCGTGCGACTAATTTATTTTTAATATCACAGATGCATGGTCAAGTGCCATAAAGCGTTAGCCAGAAGAGAGAAAAAGAGATAAAAGGGTTGGGGGTTGAAGTCGTTTTGATATATTACGCTGGGATCTTTGAAATTTTAAGATGACCCCAGCGTGCGATTCGTAGCTATTATTGTTGGTCGTATTATAGGACGGTTTTAACAGCCGTGTATGACAAAAGCAGACAAATCTTAATGTCACGAGTTTACTTGACCCTTATCATAAATAAACTTATGAAACTCAACAGGCGCCTCTGTAAATGGTCAGTAAATTATCGGTAAGGTTAATAGGTTAGTTCAAGGGTTGGGAAATCCAGACGAAAAGTAACACATGGATAATGTACGGATATAAAAAACACGGGAGAATCATTGTCCAAGTATTTTTTCAACTTAACAAAACCCATCCCGAATCGTTAATCCCACATTGAATAACGCAGTAATAATTTGATAGCTCCTTCTATCAAATCATTACACAGAAAGAAGAACTTAATTTTTACCTCTCCCAAGACAATTTCTAATCTTTCTAAATATTTTCTTCGTTCAAGTTGACTATTTTTTCCGCGTAGAAACCCTATTCTACATGTATATCTATCTACAGAGTACAGTTATACGTGTTTTTCAAATTTAGATGAAAATATCGTAGTTCCGTAATTGGTTTCATGGACCAATTCATCGTTACGAGTTTTCTGGCAAACGAGAATCGGGATGAAAACAAGTAAACAACGTAGTATCATTTTAAACAATAAAACAGGAGCGGATCCTGCTGCAGTTTGTTGTCACTTTGGCATAAAAGTTTTCGGCAAAAACAAGTGTTTTTTTCTATATTTTCTTCTTTTTTTTTTTTGTGAAACCCAAAGACCATTTCACACTCGGAAATTTTCACAACGTATGATGGGCATCGGGAACTGGTGATTATTTTTCAAAGTCAAAGATACTGCATGGCAGGGAATCACACGAGTCGGCATAACGTGATTTTAATTGCTTCATTTTACAACTAAAATAGCTCGTTATATTGGGAAGAAAACGTATCTTTCTACTCGTCCAACCGTCCTATAAATATTACGTTTTATGCTTGACTTATGACTGCACATACATATACGTACTACACACATGTATAGATCTACTTTATAGACACAGCGGGCGTGCCCAACCACCTTGGTACTTTCCTACCCTCTGTACCTACTCGGGGAACAGGAATTTTCATTTCTACCAGTTTATGAGCTTCCGCTAGTACGCGTATGCCGAAAAATATAACGTTGTTTCGCTTGATCGCGAACTTGGAGAGCGGGTCATATGATATTATGTTTTTTGGTTTTCAGCTACTCGGATTGACTAGAGATTTTCATTTTATAGTAAGAATTGTAGCACCGTTTAGGGGATGAAGTAAAAATAATTTCAATAGTGTAGAACGCTCGAAGTTACTCGCTTTATAAATCAGGTCGCGTGTCGACGCCCTCGCTTAATCAGAATCTGGATCCGGAGTTGGATTGCTTGAATTACAGGGTTAAATATGCTAAATGCTTAGCGGGGGCAGCTTGGGAACTCGGCTACCCGGCTCCTCTCGCAATCGCACGGATTTGCGTTTCCTAATGAGATCTTGAGATGCCTAAGCCTTGTTATCCATATAAATGCAGCCTTGTTATGCCGGTATCTTCAACTTGGTATATCTTATAGCTACCTCAAACCACCCGGGTATACCGACTAATATCAGTTATTACACCGAAATTAATTAAAAAATGATAAAACGTATTCAAAACTATGAAATAGGAAATAAAAATTTCAAAAATTCACTCGATAGATCTTTCTTGATATACGTATGCCGAAGGGATTGAAATTGGTTAAAAATTTGAATCAATTTCCTCAAACAGATACGAAATGCGAATGTATGGTATCACAGAAATGAGTTAATATTAGCATGACGTACGAATGAAAGCCATACGTGGCTCAATATCTTTAAACCGTAAAGCCAGACGCGAAACCATTCGGTGCACAAGGTGGTTTTCTATGGCAGAAAGTGGATCGCCATTGTATAGATCCTGCAGGCTCCGTTAGAGATTATAATAATGGGGTCGATAGGGTATACATACCTATACGCTATCCGTAGTCTAAACCAATTTTAGCTCCACATATATATGGAAGATACATACGTCCGTGTGCGCATTTACATATGCAGACGTATACGTGTGACGGATACGTAGATATAGTACACCGAGGCCACGGAATAGCAACCATTCAATATCCAACCGGATTTATACTGCTTTATAGTGCTTTCTATTATCCCGTGGCACGGATATAGAACCATTTTATGGTGGTTGCACCTGTCGCCGAATATCTTGTATTTTCATTTCGGTTCCAGTTCAGCTTACGTACCGAGTAATAAATAAAGCGGAAAATTTATACTTATTACTAACTTCTTACCAATTCACGAAAATATATCAATTTTCTTCGTTAACTTGCCGTATCATGCAGACCCATGCGATTACTAGAATTACTATCGAGTACATGAAGAATTTATAGGTTCACTTTCAGAAGCAATAAGTAGAATTTTTCTTCGCGTAGAAGCGACCGATCAAATTCAACGAGATGTGGAGATTTTTTTTGCCCGTCATCTCGACGTAGACTTTTCTAAATTTCAGATTTTTTCATCGAGCATTGCGCGAATTTTTCGGACAGACCGATATCTGTCTTCTAAAACTTCAAATCGAAATCACGCAGAAGACGAAATTTGGAAAAATTGAAATGCGATTGATATAGCTAATCCTAAGCAAGTTAAATACGTTTACCATCGGGAATACCTGGGATCCTTTTTCTGACAACCTGTTATTGGCCAGCATTCATTGCAGACAAACACGCGTACGTATTGTACGAGTGGTGTAGTATACATGCATACTTATGAGCGTCGCCTAATGATCGGGCATAAAATCGTTAAAGGGTTCTTCAATTTTTACAGCTGCGTTAACCGTCCCGTTTCAAACACTGGAGAAAAAGAAGAAAAAATACAAAAATTAATCTATGGCACCGTAGGGACTCGGAAGAGAAGAATATCAACGAGATTCCAATTATAAATTTATATTCGTGTGAAATACACGGTTTGGCGATTAAAAAAATTGACTACTTTTCCAGAATAATAGGAAATTGAATTTGATCCTTAAATTATATATTCAATTTCTATTATATACGTTTGATTTCCGAATGTCTTATACATACCTAAGATCTATTTCTTTGCTTGATCGGATTTCCTTCGGCCCGACTTCCTCTCTCACCTAAGTATTTCCACCTAAGGGATGACCCTGACAAATCGAAGTCCTGATCGTCGGTGTAGGTACCGATCGCATTGTATACTTTTACCCTGGTCTCTGTCCTGGCTGGATTCCCATCCTCGCCCCGAGGGAAGGCACCATCTGCAAATATCCCTTCATCTCGACCCATCCCGACCGAGGCCACGTGTGCCATACAAATTGAATTCTTACAAGTTTCAATGATATGGTAATGCCGGGACAAGTCGTGGACCGGACACAAGCCAGTTGCCACCGTCGTCTCCGACGCCCCCAGCGTCTCCGCAACTCCTTCTCCACAGTTTTCCCGTCCACGTTTCTCCCCAACAACCCCTGGCAACTTACCTTAGCTTAGTTCAACCCTCTTTCAGCGAGATTCGACTTTCATACTTCTGCGATTCGATTTTCGGACCTTAAACTCATCGCGGTCCATTTTACTGCAAATTGTACCGGCGGAAGAGACTTTTATAAAAATCGCATACGGAGCGTTGTCTTATTTTTCGATTCCACATGCAAATTTCTTTCCACACGCGTTTATACTACCGCGGAAATAAATGCTGGAAATTATTCCACCGTGTATCTTCTAGTCCGTTTTATATATTATATACATTCCTCCTGGATATATTTCCTATATATATAAGTATGTATATATAGCAATAACGTATCACTCTACCGCGCGACTCTGGGTAGGTAACACATGCGGCAATATCTTCTCCTCTATAAAGTCAATATTAAAATATAACAGAGTTTTTTTTTTTCTTCCGCCCTCAATCCTTTTTTTTTCTACAGGATATTCTCAATATTGCGGTAAGTAAAATCGTCTCTATACATTATAATTCCTTAATTCACAAAAATTCGCTAGCGTTCCGCACTTTTCTGAATACAAAATTGTTTCCTTCACTCATAAATACGTGGGTGTAGGTTATACGATTCTGACCGTTTTTTTAATAATTGTTTGTAATATTATAATCATGTGGCTGGCAGTATATGTATAGAGGCTTTATGGCCACCGGTCGCATACCTGCTCTGCACCTATTACCAATATACGATATCGTAATTTGAGAACTGCTCCCGCTGTGATTTGAATGACGTATAGCTGCCATATAAAACTACACAGAGATATCTTCACACAGACATGTACGATACAGACGTATAGAGTCGGTATACCGGACTGCAAGGGATTTTTTCAATGGTTTAAGAGTAATGGTCAGCTTACCGTTCCCAATGTTTTACAACGTCTGTCAGCTTCAATGAAGCTCGGCCACACTCCCTCAAACCCCGCCTTACTCCTTGCCCTGGATAATATACGACGGACACTACGGTCGTCTTGATATTTTTCACCGTTTCTACGGACGTTTATACGCGGGGCCTTTCCCAGCTCCGCAGGATCATGTACACGTCATTCTACCTCGCGTATACGACAACAGGACGCACGTACCCACGTCTTGACCAAGAATAGAACTTTTGTAGCGGGTTATATAGACCTATAAAGATTTCCCGTAAAAAAAAATACCTTTTCACAATGACTTTCGGATATATCTCTGTCTGCGTGTATCCGCGGTAATTACGACCGTACGATATAATTGGCTCCCTTTTCTCCCACACTCAAAAGGACCCAAGTCATTTTTATTACACTATAGCTGAACGACTTCTCCATCTTATTCATCTTGGCCACTATTTTACTTTGAATATTCGGAACCCGCTGTAATTGAAACATGAATTTATTTCGTAACGAGGATCACCGATTCCGTATCAATCCTTTCTCGGGAGAGATGTCCGGTGGTCAGTCAACGGATGATTAAACGGCTGCATCGTCACCTGCACGGATAGAATCGGCGCAGAAATTATCGTTAGGAAATTGTTATAGGTGCAGGTGTACGTCTGTTCTATAGGTATGTATAGGTATGTATAGGTAATACAATACAAGGCATATATATGGGTATGATAGGTGCAAGCAGCGACGGCAACGACGTCGGTAGGGCGACGTGACCGGTGATCAATCACCAACGGATGCTGCTCCCGATGTTTCTGACGACGTATCGCCGATGTATCAGTGATATCGATGACCACGCGGTTCTCGAAGGCCAGCGTGAACACCGCAGCCTCCTCACCCTCGGCTTTAGATCGTCGGACAGACCACTTCCAACGCTTCCGTACCGTACGCCCGGGACTCGGGAGGGCTTATGGGATCAGCCCGTTCGTCCGTTTTCAGAATATAAAATTGGATGCTTTAGGGAAAACGCTATTCGACACATGCGGGTGGCCATTAAATCATACTCCTGTGGCGCCTGTTATGGATTCATTCGTTGCCAGGTTCGCGTAGATGCTCCCGAAGAGGATCGTGGCCCATGATTGTCGTCCAAAATCCAGCGCGATTTCGTCACTTTCGAATCTTTTTTTTTTCACTCAAAATTGACGATTTATTTCTTTCTTCTTGCGTCATATATTGCCATTCGAATTATAGCGGAACTTATTTCGTTCCCGGAATACAAATATCATGAAGACATCGCAGCTGGTGTTACAAAACAAGTTTTGAGAAAGAGATTTCCTCTAGTCTTATTTCTTCTACGGGTCAAGCGGATTTGGAGCGGTCTTTGCTGTCGCTCAAAATCCTGTGATTAATTATCAGATGAGAGTTAACAAACGGCAGGATGCTACTTCCATACTTCTTCTACTTAGGATCTTCTCCAACGGAGCTCGAGTCTCAACCAGAACCAGCATTCACATTATTTCAAGGAGTGCCCACATGTGACGGTGAGCACTTTATACTCATAGGAGAGAGCAGGCTAATTCGTACCACTAGATAAATCGTATCGTTTCAGTTTGGTAATTTTTTGCGACAATATCTCCCCGATTTTGAAAATTGTAAAATTTAAAAATCCTCTAAGCATTCTAATTTCGACAAATACCCCTGCAAAAAATGACCAGACTGACCCGATGCGATTTACTTGATGGTACGAATCAGCCTACTCTGCCCCCATAAATAATATATGTTGGCTAAAGTCTGGGAAGATGGACTACCAAGTATCAGAAAAAAATTCACAGTATTCCCCAGCTTCGGAATAAAAATACTACTTTGGAATTAGACAGTTTTCGAAATAAATTTCAGATCTTCGAGCTGAAATTCTGCGATTATTTCTGAATGGGTTGAGGGGGAATTTTTTCATGCCTATTTGATTGAAACGTCGAAATTTTGCCGATTTACATAACGCAAGATTTGTTTCTTGAGGTCCTAGAATACACACATCATGTACTGTGACCAACTTCTTCCGAGTTTCTCGGTCTCGTGTATTTCGGTGTTGGGCATAGCCTTGTGGTTTACAATTTTGCAAATTGGTACGATAAAGTTTCCCTAACGTCGTGTTAACGTCGAGGTCGACGGTGAATTACCGTACTACTTTCGTCAGGACGCCGCGACCGAGTGTCGCCCACACCCCTGATCCTCCAGAGCCGCAGGAGAGTCGACGATGGACCACTCTCGGCCCCGGCCGTGCAGTATTCTCAAAGTAAATTTTAGCTAATGTGCCTTTCAACGCTTATTAGATTAGTGCGCCAGTGCTTCGCAGTATTTCTTCAGAGTTCCAACAGCTACAAACCGAAGCCGCGAGACTCATGCCTTTCTGATCCTCATTTTCGGACATGGAAAGTCGCCGAATTATAGTTGGCACTTTGCCCGGCGCACTCAGCTACTCGCCGCATCTCTGCGGGTCCGATGAAGTGCGGAATAGTTGCTGGTGCAGAAAAGGGTTCCCAATTTTCATGAATCTTTCGTTCTTCAGATTTAGCCGTATATAATACTGCAGGAACGGTAATCCTGATCCTCGTACCCCTGTTTTTGCACACATACCGTGGCTGCGGAGATAAAAAGTTTAAAGTAAAGCACGTGGAGGTGGACTTTCCTCTCCATATATAAGGGAGACGAGTGCGGAGATGATATCTCGCGCCTTTTACGAGGGTCTGGAACACAGCAGCACGTTTACCCGCGACGTACGTATTTACCGGAGCGAAAGATCGGCGTACTCGGCTCGTACCCTGGGGAACCCCCTAACAAATGTAACAAATGTAGCCAATCCGAGAAATCTAGTGACGCGGGGTTAGATTTAAAAGTTAAATTAAGGCTATCCAATTTGCTCGTAAGCTTGACAGACAATATAAACGACCGGATTTAAATATGTAAAGTGGTTGGCTGGTTGGACGTACGGCCGGTCGACGCCTGCTTCCCGAGATTTTCGTTGAAGATGGTAGCACTAAGGTGGTAAGGGGTGACTTGGGAGGATGGTGGTGGCTAAAGGCTGAAGAGTTGATAAGTAAGATGGACGAGTGACGACGCCCGGCGTCCTCGCCTCGTTCTCTCTCCTTCTCCCTCCTATGTATACATATATTGTCTCTCGGCGAGGTATATCCGACACGGAACTGTCGATCCTCATGCCGGTTCTTCGTAGCAACGATCATTTAAAATTCCGTACCCCTCCCGTAGGAATGAGGGTATCGTGTAATCTGGTATTAAAATCTGTGCCTCGTGTAAAGATTCTCGAAATTTATTCTTATCGTATTCTTACGTGTCAAGGACCTGCGAATAGACACACCTTCGGTATCTTGCTACGAGGTATCGATTCGGATCTTAGCAATGTTCTGCGGGCGAAATACCTACTCGAATACCTCAAAAAAATCACATTTTATATTATTTTTATTTTATAATTCAACCCGACAAATACATAGCATTGGAAGTTATAACGGGGTAAAACTTGGAGTCGAAAATCTCACCCCATATAGTCACCTAACTAATTACCGTTGAGTGTAGTTAGCTTCCCTCGATGACTATGAGGTGCGGCTGTTGTTACCAGCAATAAACGTGAACGAGCAATCAACCTTGAGAAGGACAAAACTTAAGTGTAGCAGGGTGCTGGCTGCAGCAAGTAATTAAGGGCTGACTACGCCACCTGCACCGGCTTCTGACTTCGTTCTAGAGCGAGTTATTTATGCGTTTATTGTTACCGTCCTGCAACAAAACTACACTAGCGATAAGATCTACTCCTCGAGATTGGTGCACCGCGATATCATTTTTTAACAACATATTTACGTCTATACGGATAAAACCGAATAGTTCATGAGGGTACGTACATCGAAGCATTATATAGTATAGAGATTCGTAAGACGATACATTATAATTGTCATGGTTTCCTACGGGGAAGATAAAACCTTTACTGATTATGTGAAATTGTAAGTTATCGATTGGTTAGTCATAAATTTCCAAGTGTAAGCTCGTTAATATAATAAAACCGCGTCGTTGACTGCGAGACACGCGCGAGCTTAGACTCCTTTTTTCTTTTTTTCTTACCTTCCATAGTCCTTCTTCCTTTTTCCTCAATTTTTTTTCTTTGTAATTCTACGTTTATATGGTACCAATAAACCATTTATTACATACTTATTATAGCTTGAGCCTTATGGGCTAGCTAATTACCCACATCCTGCGAGCTGTGGCTGCTTAAGATGGAAAGAATAACATAAGCACAGCATTCCAAGGGTTGAAAAATCATTGTGAATAACATAAGCTTTATTCAATTACTGAATTCAGATCTCAAAATCGAATTTCAACTCCTTTAAACTTTTCCACGAGACATCGTTCGATTTCACACAGAGCAGTCTGCGTTTTCCGATGAAATCTTCTCTGTCACAAACATCCACAAACACTCCGCAGTTTCTCTTCTATGAACGTCGGCGTACGTATGTACCGAAATTCCGCAATCAGTGCCAAAGATCGTTAGATACCACTCGGAATATTCTACAGCTAAACACAGCCCAGTCATTACGTGACAGATCACCACCCTAGGTTGTGCAGTTCGGAAATTCGGCAAGCATTAAAAAAAAACTTGGTGCAATTCTGAATGAGGGTAAAATTTATTACTCATGAATTAACCTGGTCGAGGGTGGAAACGGTGCACCCGTGGTTTCGAACCTCATATTAGGGTCCCAGTAGAGAACCTTCCACCTGGAATAACAGTCCGATTTGTTGCTCAGTCTGACTGGATTATGTCCCATGGGGCCATGGGCTGCATCAACCAAAGGAGTCTCTGCTCTAACGTAAAGAGGTTCTTGCCCAGACTCAATTAACTTTATATGAAAAATACAATCTCGTCAACTCACCGTGTCATATTTGGATCTATAGCTGATTACCTGGAGGAGAAATTCTTGGCCAAATTTAAGATTGTGGCCATCTCTATTACGGCAATCGGTGGATTTTATCACAAAGGTATTTCTAACGCAAGGTATGAGGACTGGCGAGCAAACCAGACAGCATCCGTCAAGGAAATGATGAGCTTTGTCGATGTCGCGTTCGTGCATAGTACCGGCGAGAACTACACCGTAATTTTTGTGCTTGCTTTGGGGTCGAAAACCTGGCATATCCGGTGCCTGGAGTTGGATAGAACTACCGAAAGTTACGTAGTCACCGGGTCTGGCGAGTTTTACTTCCCGGAAAACATTGGCGAACAATTTTCTCATGTGTTGAACCAAGAGCTCTTCTCTGTCTCTCTTCGCTATGTATAGTTTTAATTTTTCCTACGGGTAATTGGCGATTCGATTTTTATTAAGATGTTTCAAATATGACTGATTATGATGCGTTAAATTATTGTCTACAGTATAATTAATGTTTTCTGTTTTATTATAGCAAATTCCGAACAGGAATGGCTTCTGCAGTAGCGATGAGCATTAGAATTAGTGTTTGCGTTTCACGTAGCGAAAACAGATACGTTTCACCTATTGATTATGTAATAAATCTTACAAACGTATTACCTCCGAAAGAGCAATATCCTCCATCCAATTTCCCAATCGCACGTTTGAACTATACATTTTCGAGCCTTTTTTATCGTGTCTGAAAGCTACGCGGTACGAGGTTACGAATCAAACGATCAATAATACTTGTATTACTTCGCGACGGCTCAAACTTTACGGATCAAAATTAAAACGAGATATCCGCTCATAATATTCTATATGAATACACCATATTGCACATATCTCATGTGTAGTTGTATAAAATTATTCCGTGCAAAAAGAACTTATTGGCTGACGGAAAGCTTTGATTCACATGCTTTATTAATTGATTATGTGTTCGTTCTGAAATTCGCTGATACAAGTTTCGGAAATTTTGTTATTCGTATTTCGCGGATTTTTCCACTGGTCACAGTCGTGGATGTCGCCATCTAGATACACCTCGCACGAAGCACTAAGAGCTCTATCGCAGTCGATAAGGTAGCATGTCTGCTCGGAAGATGGTAAGTGCATTCGTTATCTCATCTAGATATACGCGACAGAGGAGTATACCATGAATACCAAACTGATCTACAGATGGAGTGTCTCCAAAATTTGATCGATATGTAGTTTTTTCATCTCATTTTACCTCCCAGATGTCGCATCAAGGCATTGAATTATCTTGTCCATTTAAGTTAAACTATTATTACGCCTCATTGACGTCCTTGAAACTTTTCTTGAATATTATAAAAAAAATATAGATGTAACTAAAATGTCCTGTGCATCTACAATATTTATGGAATAATATTCTACTCTAGATATTGGGGGAAAAAAAAGAAATAAAAAAAATCCGATACTTTACTTTGATAAGACAAAAGATTTCGGGTGTATTAAATCCCCTTACCCCTTACCTTATACGGGGGGGGGGGGGGGGGGGGGAACAATAATGATCCTGTGCATGGAGACGTCCGAGATATGGGAAAAATCGCATAAGATTTATCGAAATCTGACGACTTCACTGATCGAAATTCCACAGTCGATCCTCCGGCCACTGATCTCTGATTGGTCAAAGATGCCGTCCGACGCCCCCACTACACCTGCGATCTAAGCAAGTCTCGACAAGTTTGCTCTTCCCCCACTAAGAATGACTCACCCGCCTGGCTGCACGCGGTTGCGGTACAGTTGTCCATCAACAGTTTAGAGTAGAAGAAGTATACAGTGACAGGTGATTTTGAAAACAACCCTTTTAACCCTAATAATTAAACCGGTGGCGATAAGAGTGTTGTAAAAGATAGTGGTGATCCTCGGGAGAGGTAAGGTATCAATTTTTTCATATAATTATCATAAGTATTGTTGAATCGTTGTCGATACGTCGGCGGATATCTAGGAAAGTTCATTCTCACATCTCGCGACAGGTCTTGACAGGAAAACTAGGGAGCGAGACGCCGAAATGCAACTTAAGCCCTTTCTTTTTATTCGCCCCATCCTATTCGATATAGCGGAGTTATACGGAATGACGTTTACGTAATTGATTATCTAAACTTTTGACAACTCTGCACGTGGTATATGCGTATCCTGAGTCACGCACGTGCTGCTATACTACAGTCGCATAAATATATCAACAGGGAAAACCGGGTGGATACTGACCTTCGTGAAAGCAACAGATTCAGTTACTAGGCGAAGCCATGTTCAATTCTACGTCGCAATAATTCCTCTACTTCTCAACTCCCAACCCCTTTTCGTTTATTGGATTAATTATTCTCACTTGACTTATCATTTTACCAATAATTAGTGAATTTTATTTCTATACATAAGGCCGAGAGGAGCTCTGATTTATTTGATTAAAATTCTGACGCAACATCTTCCAGAAATTTCGATGTCTTAAAGATCGAGATAGCGAACTTACAATCGACCGATCTCTCGCGTCCACTTGCACTTTCTTCGGGTTTATCCGGTTCCGATGTCATTATATTGCGCAAAGATCTACGCGGTTTTACAGATACTATAGATCTTTTCTGCGCTTATACTTGACCACAATTATACTCGTGACTTCCGGACGTACTATTAGTGTCTTGCTTTGATATATATTCCCGGAAGGCTACAGATTGAACTACAAGCTTATAGAAAGTAATTAAGCAAAGAAAAATCGTGTGGAATAAGTTTATGAACTTAAACGCTTCGGGCAGAGAGCTCGATGACTCATATATCACACAGACTACCCTGCCGGACTTCTATCCTTCAGTTTAGTCCGGTAGAGGTAGCCGTGTAAACAGATAACAGAACACAATACATCTAAATAAAAGAACGATTAAGGTCCAAATATAGAAAAGAACTCAGCCAATCGTGTGCAATAACTGATCGTCATTTTCTTCAACTCTAAAACAGTATAATACCGGGTTTCACACTTCGACGTTGTCTCCATTTCCTGCGTACGTATAGAACTTATAACGACGACGAGTATATATATATCAATTGTCTTTTTTTTTTTTATTTTACTCTTTCCTAAGACTAAGAGAAATTTCTACACTTTGATAATTCATAATTATTAATAACAAGAAAATATGAGAAGAATTGAAAATTTCTTCGAGATATTCTTGGGTTCAGATCTTATGAAAATTTCATTGGCTAATTCGCCTTGTCTTTCGTTTTAGACTGAAAAAAAGTAATTAATCAATGCAATCGTATAACAATATGGTACAGATCACGATTCATTGTCCACATGCACGGCGAGATTCAACCTCTCCACTTTATCTAAAATATCAATTAATTTCTAACCGGTAATTAGTCAATCAGTTTCTATAGCAAAGTATATAAAATATCTATTCTTTTTTTTTTTTATGTTTCAGATGACCGGCGCCATGTGGTTCATCATGTGGGCCCCAACAATTATGAGCATTTTGGTAAGTGTAGATTATAATTAATAAATATCTAGCTACATATAATTGTTTGGTAATTAATTTATGTACTCGATATTATTACTCTACTCCATATATATTAATTGCGGTTTAATTACAAGAAAAGTAAAATAAAAGATGGGCTAAAACTATGTAGCGAAACAATTATGATTATATTATGCGCTCATTATTTGATTGTGGAAATTATAACTCGCGGGAAGTT
Source organism: Rhogogaster chlorosoma (assembly GCA_944452935.1). Classification (NCBI taxonomy): domain Eukaryota; kingdom Metazoa; phylum Arthropoda; class Insecta; order Hymenoptera; family Tenthredinidae; genus Rhogogaster; species Rhogogaster chlorosoma. The sequence continues at coordinate 31,866,682 of OX101797.1, forward strand.
TCTCGAAGGAATACGGGACGAACGGACATCGTATATATATATATATATATATGTAGATACAGAGCTTGCTGGCTGCATACGTGTGCTGGTATTCGTGTTCGCGTGAACGCTCTACATATATACACTCACACATATACCTATATATGTCGACTACAGAGACAGAAAAATTTATTATCGTCAGTATTAATTAGTATTATCATTTCATCCAAGTATAACTTTTCTACGAAAAATGAAATACTATATTTATTGTTATAATCAAACTAATGAAGAAATTGTAATAATAATAACTTGCGTTGATGTAAATGTTATTCAGCTAACTTCAGGAAGGGTTCTTAATCATCTACTCTATATTATCAAGGTCGCGATATTATAGGCGACATATACATAATAATCAGCGCGTTCGCGAAGAAAATATAACGATAACTAATTTTTAATATTTTAATTATATGTAGTACTGTTTCGGTGAAAGACCTCCATGTACGAAAATACCTCGTGGGTATACTGCATTCGTAATCTATAAAGATTAGCCGGGTTTTTTTTCATACAGTTTTATATAGAATGACGATAATACACATGTATATGGAAGATCGGTCGGCGTGGGCAGTTCACAGCTAAAAGTTTAAAAAACTTCTTTTTTTATTCTCCCGAAAATAATTTCTACTCTGAATGAAAAGAAATGTTATCATTACAATTAAAGAAGTCTAGTAACGCTATCGTAAATAACCACATGCGGAGGCACGAAAGAACATCCTGCATGAGACAGCATGTGAGGAAAGCCTAAGATGGCGTCTTTATAATAAATGTATGTATCTGTTGTATGGTATATATGTACGTCTCCGTCCTTGAATCTCTTTTTTTTTCAACTTGTTTAATACCGACGAGACCGGAAGTGGTCGCAATAAATGGCGATGAATTTTAATAGACTTTCGATAAATTGTGACTCAAGATAACTTAATCTAACTGATATAACGAGGAAGCTACATAATGAGAAAAACTATACGGAATATTTCAGCAATAGAATCTCAATACCTGTAGCTCGGATATATTTAACAATTAATATAATGAATTGAGCAGCGATTATAAGTTTGACTGAGATTTTATCATCGATATCATTTAACCCCAGGGTTATCGGGGCATGGGATAAACTTCTTTGTTAATAACAAGAGGTAATAATAATCTCATTATAATGTATAAATTATTGGAATCTTCCTATTTGCCGTTGCGCAACCTAACTGATCACATCTACACGCTACAACGAAAGCGCGGGGAGATAGGCTGGTCTCGGCTAGCAGCACAACGGGAATAATGTAGATAACATTAACACAGAGACGGAAATCGCCATTTAGATGCATGAATGGCGTGATTTTTGGTTCTAAAAGTACCACCTATTAATATGATAATATTTCGCTATTATTTTGATTCGCTGCTTCTTCTCACCTCGCACGAATATCTTCTCTTTTTCTCCATCAAACCCTCGGACTGCGAATGCTCAGGTAGAAATCATATCGTTAGTGTATCGGAAGGAAAGAAAGCATCATTACAACATCTACCTAATTATCGATAAGAATCAATGTCGCTACCTATAACAGCACAGATATAGGCATAGGCAGAGTCTTATCACATCGGAAAGCAGCTGCTGTTGTTTTATTGTGTCAGCAGATATTTTGAGTTATGATAATCCGCGAGTAGATTATTCGATTATTTTTCGAACCTGAGAGCGTTTCATTAATCAGTATGTATGACACGTGCGATCACATAATTTACGTTCCTAAATTTACTACGCGAAGAATGCCGCGTGCGCTTTAGAATGGTCTTTGCGATATATCGTATCGACACATGACAGCAAAATAAAATTGCTATCGAGTCACAGAGCAATTCTCTGATTAGCCTTCTGTAGCTTATAGGCGTCAATTATTACGTTTTCAGTACATTGCATGCGTGGTTAGCGTTATCAGTGATGTCAGAGCGGTCAGAAACGTACGATACTGCGACGTAGTATATACGAACAGCAGATATTTTCTGAAATTCAAATCATCGTATAGCCTTGCAGTCATTTCCGTTAAAATAAACCATAAGTATACACGGACTAGAAGCATTTCTTTCGATCTAGTAAATACTTTTGCAAAGAAGGTTTTTTTTTTCTTTTACGTATATCAATTTTCTTATCAAGTATAGCAATTCTTAATTAGTCATTCAGGCAGCGGTTCTGTCGATTAAAATCGTATTTTCTTTCTTCATTTCATAACTACTTCGAGCGTGCACTGAGCAATCTTCAAATCTACTAAGATCTATATAATTATAAGAAAGAAAGAGATTTGTCCAAGAATAATAACAATAGAATGTTTGCAATTATAAACCGATGAAGACGTCGCACATAATGCCCATCGAACTAGAGGATGACTAGGCGCGCGTGCCACGAATTTACCCTATATATGTATGAACACAAAGCGGTATCTAGTGTTATAACATTACATACATTTCAATATATAGATATATTGATATATTTTGGTGAATATATGTCGAATATTGGCCCACTCCTTTCTCTGATTCACCAAATTCGAAGAAATTCAGTTCAAGGCTGAATATGTAATAACATCCTTTCGATTATTGCGAGAGCTGTAGGTACCGTTCTTCCGGAGAATCCGCTATGTATATGTGTTTGCAAATTTTATGATCATACGAAGAAGTATCGTATACCAATAACGTTATTATAATTTATACTCTTGATTGGAGGAAAGATATATGCATGAGGAATTTCGCCTACGATAAATATCACTAAATGGCAAACATCTTTCGTTAATTTACAGATAGCCGTAACAACGGCTCAAAAAGAGTGCCGAAGTGACGCCGATTGCTTCACAAATCAATTTTGTTATGCCTCTTCAATGACGTGTGTGAATTACACCATATGCAGTCGATATAATAGAAAAGAATCCTCGAAACCATCCCGCGAGGCAAGCCAATGTGGCGATTGCCTTAAAGGGTAAGCATTCTAAATTAAATAATGTTTCTTTCCCGTGTTACACGCAATTTTAACACACCGCTTTGTCAACTTTCCTTGAGGCTCCAGGAAATAATATAGATACAATTAATTGCGTAATTTTCGTTACAGTTATTCGCCTGAATTACTAACTGAGTCTAATGAAGCAGAAATCTGCAAGGAAGGTAAGTCCATAGCGAAATAATCATCAATCATATCACGTTTCAGCTTCGCCAATTATTATCATTGTTAATATCTTCCCGTAGATCTGAACGCTCATAATGAAAAAAAACAAGGCAATACTACAACCATGAACTGGGTGATCTTTGGTGGCGCATTCGCAGCCATTATATTGGCCATTATTATTGTATACGCGATATACGCAATCAGTGAGTTTATCAATTGTTTTCATCATTCATCTATCAATTCCCGATGCTAGAATCGTAATTTCAGTGAATCATCGACCTTCTCCGTTTCTTTTAGTACGCTGCAAATTCCCTTGCCAGCAAGGTGCTGCAGATGATCGTGAACCCGAAAAGCCTAGTTTGCTGATGGTCGAGAATGGATGTTTTGCAAGTGCGCCACCCCCGCCTTCCCCAATCCAGAATCGTAACAACAGTGAGTTTGATATTTCCGATAGAATAAAACAATTTCGTTTCTAAGTCGATATGAAAAAAATTCTGGAACCGCTATGGCTGATAAAGGGTTTCTTTGTTCTCTGCATTCTTTGGGGGTCGCATCGCCGTTTATGAAAACTCATTTCACGACACTTTCGACATGTTTAACATTACGCTGGTAAGTGTCAGATATATTATCTGGTTAACCATATCTTTGTTCAATGTACTATAAGTTCTGCGGTCTTGTATAACGACATATTTGATCCGCCTGTAGTAGCGATTACTCGGTACGACACCACGCTCCCAATCAACAGCTGCTCCAAGATTTGACGTTTATGTTATTTTTTCTCTGTTGATAAGAGACTCGACGTTCACGTGACGTATTCGTGACGTAGCCGTATCCATCTATCTCTTTCCCTCTCTTGAATCGCGTAGCTACATTTCGAAGTTACTTTACATTCACGAAATATATACGTTTTACTTCATAAATGAAATCCGGGTTAAAAAAAGAAAAAAAATCACCCTTTCACAGAATTTCTGTTTATATTAATTGCTGTACGTGAAAAATAAAAATCCAGGTGTTAATTGAATGATTTGATTCGTATGGTTTTAGACAAGTACCATGACGCGGAGGAAACGAATCCTCTTTCAACAACGCGAGAATATCGTACTACTAAATTCATTGTCGATTCGTGCCGTCCGGTGAAGGCTCAAGGCTTTCACCCTCCAGAGTACGTCCGGACTGACCCTAGTTACAATCCAGAAGATACTCAGTTGGCTCAACCAATGTTTTCACCCCCTGATGTCGACGAGGAAACAATTCCCAGCGCGTGGACACCTGGGTGAGAATTGTTAAAATTTATTTCTCATTTTTCTACATTTTTCAAATTATCAGACTAGATATTAAATAGTGATTATTTATTTTTTATTACTCGTGATTTTTTCTTTTATTAGTTTATTTTCTGTTAATTTACATACTATTACCTTGAAATACTAATTAAATATAGTGAAAGTTGTTGGATTCTCTGGCGTCAATTTTCCCGTCAATAATTAATAGAAAAAAAAAAGGAAGACCAGGTCTCTACACTGACCGTGTAGAACAAGATAACAAGTGATTCATCCAGTCTCTGGAACGGAGAAGGAACGTGATTGGTTAGACGTCGCGCGCGAGTAGTCGGCTGTTGTTTTTGTTGCAATGCGCGCGCACGTGCAGAATATCGTGTGACGTCATCGGGCTTCTTTTACGCGGCATTTCCAATGCCCTTTTACTTTCTAATTGGATTTATCAAAAAACCGGGCATTAAGAATTAATTTCTCGTCTTTATCATTCACGAAATTTGTACAAAAACGAAATTTCACTTCTCTAGATCGCATTGGCTAATGCTACGCGCAATTATACTCATTTCCGTTATTCGACTTTGAACTGATTTTACTAAATGAGAGATAAATAAACGCTATTTTACAGTCCGATATCGAGTGGTACTTTACCCGCACAATCATTCGCTGCCATTGCCGAAGAAGTACAAGAAAATACGACAAACACTGCCATACAGAGACTCGCGTGTCCTTCGCCCTCGACTAGCCAGGAAAGCCAGGATAATGGACAAAATAATAATTCATCTGGTAATTCGGCAGGATATAGTTACAATACAGGAAACACTGGTAATCAGAATTCACCTTCATTGGTGCAAGTCCATCAAATAGTGAACATTTTCCAGCACGGGAATAACGCTAGATAAAATGACTGACATTCCCACATTTGTTTTTTTTTTTCTTTTTTCTTTTTTGTTAACGTCTTTTCCTCGGTATGACCTAGAACTGTTATCTGGAATTTCTTTGAGCGAAGATAACTTCGAATCTTCAGATTGTTACAAATTTGGAGTTATTTTTGCGCGATAACGACTTCAAGTCGATTACTTATTTCGAATATTATGTTTAATCACAGCTGACATAGCGCAACTTTTATGACAATGTTTAATATATTATATCTACTTATATAATGATCATATATCAGTTCACGGTTTACGTACCGTTTTATTTGCCTGCAGTCTTTATATCGATCATGAAAGTTCACATGTTATTCATAGCACTTTCATATCCACTGTACTATAACATCTATCAACGTATAAGCAACTTTGGCCATTAATAACAAAGAATTCTTAACGTTCACTCAACACTGCATAATTTTATCAAATCGTCACCTTTCGTTAGTTAGACTATATTATCTTGTAAAAATCTGCTTGATTAAGGAGATGCTATGAAACATCGAATTGGTTTTTCTTTTTTTTATCAATACTTTTTCTACTGGCTATCGTCTCAATTTTTTTTCTTTTTACTTTTCCTTACTATAAACGTGGGGGAGAACAATACATGTACTGATTGATTTGATCGACGATTGATTTGTACGTGTAAAAAAAAAAAAAAAAATATTAATATCTATATATATAAAAATAATAATAATAATAATATTTGTAGCTAATCGCAGGATATAAACTGTCTTGCATGTTAGCAGTTTTTTTTTAGTTAATAGGAACTGCAGATTAGTGGTCTATATAGTATTACACATTCTTAAATATTACAAACTCATCATTTATTCGTATGTTTTATTGGCATTGATAAAAAAAAAAAGAATAAGAAGAAAAATTGAAAATTAGTAAAAAAAAAAGTTACAATCATCGATTTTGTAGTTTGATTTGTTTTCCTACAAGTCTAATCCTGACTCGATTGATTATTTCTTTTTTAATTTACTCAAACATAAGCAATGGCCATTAGAAAATGGGTAGTAAGCAGATATTGTCACGTAAAAAGAACAAAGTTAATTAGTTCTTCAATTTTTCGTAGAATACTGCTCTACCATTAGTACTGCAGTTTTGTACATCTTTTTAACCATCGATGGCTTCAGGTGAATTTCATCCCTTAAAAATCCATCACGTTCGTTTATGTTTCAATATTCTTCCTTGAATCACATAATTTTAACGTATTACATTTCCTCTTTACACTATGTGATGTTATTTATTTATAATATTATTACAATTAATGTGAAAATTTGATTTATTTATAATGTAGCATGAAGTTTGTGGTAAACTCATTCCATTTCATGGAAATTATTTTTCATAAAATGGAAAATAAAATCCACCGTATAATTAGAATTTGCATTAAAAAAAAAAAAAAAAAAGTTTGAATAATTGCTCAAACGACTTACATAGTTCTATATCGCGGTATAGTTTGGGTACTTGACTGAATAGATGTCTACTCTCTTTCTTAGCACAATTAAAATCAATTTTTCGACACATTTTTGTACCCCCATCTCCCCCAAAATCTCTAACACAACCATTAGAGAAATTTAGCATTATTATACCCTACCGCACAGACTGAACTTATCAAAATTGTACATTTCTGACCAAATGTTGATTTCAATGTTTGGTATTATGTGCCTTATGTCTTTCGTCAATTATTATTAAATATTATTAACTACAGTATGAACGTGTACTACTTTGACTCATTATCATAATATTTGCTCAAAACGTTTGAGTAGGAAAGGGAGTATAAGCGGTCGACTTTTCCCACTCTATAACGTTAAGCCAGCTCAAATCTCGTCTGTATCACGTTCAAGAAATCGTCGAGTATCGTAGCAGAATCTTATAGCCAATTCTTCCAATGGAAATAAATAAATAAATTATAGATCCTTCGTCGTCCATAGTCTTTTCTACAATAATATTTTTACTACTTTATCGATCATTGAGAGTCCATTTCTTCGTTCGTTAACTTTATTCACACACCAGAATCAATTATCATAACTATTCGCGTGATAGAATTTTTTACTTTGCTCCACAATTACAGACGAGCTTCGATCCACGATCAATTGAAACTTTAAACTCAATTGACGAGATTATTCAGCGATAATGAGTCATTGGTGATATAGTGCCATTTAGTTTAAAAATTTAATAGAAAGAGTATTATATGGCACAGAAATTTTCGTAAACGTTTAAATAAGTAACATCAATTATATGGGACAGGCGAAATTGATCCCGGAAGGTTGGGCAAGATTTCAGAGCACAGGATCTAGGATTCGTAGAGATGTGATGAGGTAATAATGATGACACGTAGGGAATATGATTTTTTTTCACAAAGTATAGAAAAATGAAACCTCATTTCATAAATTTATGAATAATTGATATACGAGATGTCGTTAAAATAATCTAAATCCTTGGCTCTCATGTGCCTTTCAATTAAGCCAAGTCTGTTAAACTTGCGGAAATCTATATGTATTCTCTGAATAATACAAAGAGCCATACTTCTCATGTATATAAGAAACAATTATTAAAATATTTACCTACTTGGTATGAAATTTTCGTACTTTTTATCTCCCTTATACCTGTACTATCCAATATTGTATATATTTATTAAATCTCTCGTGCAGAGAGATGCCTCGCAAGTGCAACAATGGGAAATAAAACGGTGCGTATATAACTTTAGTCAAATATTGTAAAATTACCAAGTTGAACAGCTGAAGCAGTACTTGGACTTAATAAGATGGTTCTTCCGCTAATGGATTGATGTTATTTCTTTGATAGTTGAAAATACAAGGTAGAATAGTTAATTAAAACGAAATTTCCAGCTCGTTTAATCGGACAAATGAGATGGATAAATAAATCATATGGAATATTGATGAAAATTCACTTTTCGAGAATCAGAAAAAAAGTCTCAACAAATGATATTTGTCCTGATAGTTTTTCAATTCATAGTCACTTATGTTATCCATATAAAATTTGTTCGAGTGAGAATCAGACACGGAGAAACGTCAGGCTAGACGATCCTTCCCAAAAATTGTACCTATAAATCTTTGAAAGCTAAAGAATTCTATTTTAATCAATATAAAATGTTCTACATATAATAACGGATTTTTGAGATTTTTTTTCAGATTTATGAGAAAAGGCATTTATTTTGTTGCAATTTCTTTTCGATTTTCAAAATAAGGGCTGTTTGGAAAAATCTGAAAAAAAAAATTCAGGGCACCTTTGAGACTCTATGCAATCACAGAAACACGAAATGAGCCAAAATCAAGAAGGTCAGGGTCATGCAATTAGAATGGTATTCCCCACAAGGTATGTACTACATTCTGAAGTGGCAGAAGAAATCAACCGTGATGCAACAATCGAATTCTTTAATCGTGATGGACAAAAACAAGTGCAAGACTGTGATAGGCTTGGTCCTGCATTCTTGCAAATCGTCATCACTATTGAATATACTTGGTGTTACTATTAAATTCTAACGATTTTATTAAAAACAAATGCGGACCACCCTATTATACAATAGTCGAGCGGTGAACTATGGGCGATAATTTCGTGGCCTGACGATCCGCCACCTGCGTGAATGAGACGTCAGTGAGGGAACACCCATCAAAAAAGGTATATACTATACATGAATGATGGATACTGTGAAGATGGTCTTCACAGAAAAGAATATAAATTTTTTTTTTTAACGAGTTTTTAATGAAGATTTTGGAATTTTGAGTTTTCAATCGTGTTTTTTCAACTGTATGTACCCTTCGATTTTTTTGCATTTTTTTTTGGCAAACTTCGATCCATTTCACGAATTTTAAGCCCAAACTGATCATGGGATTCTAACAATTAATATTTTTTTTCGAATTATGAAAATTTAGAAATTTAGTTTTTGCTAGTTGTCATTCTTCAAATTACTTTTCTTCATTGTGTACTTTGATTAAATTTGATAAATTTAAAATTTGTTCAATTATACATTGCAAATCCGTAAAACTGCGCAAATTTTGTGCTATCATATCGCCCAATAAGAACGCTTCCCCAACCCCTCACTCGAGCACTACCCCCACTTCAAGCTCGAATTACACTGGCGTGCGAATGAGAGAGAGAGAGACAGAGAGAGTGAGTGAACGAAGAACGCATGCATGGTGGGGGTACGCAAATGCTCGGAAAAACTCTTCGCATTGGAGAGGCTGTTGCGTTCTCATTGCTGATTGTGACTTCGCGGTCGTACTGTATTCCATCTCACGAAGGCTACATAAGTGAGGACCCCCTGCGTATGTGACACACAGTTAATACGGAGCCGACAAGGACTCTATATACGCTCTATTAAATTTTCAAAGTGATAATAATGTTCGGTTACAAAGACATATTAAAACTCGCATTAAAAACGGTAAGCTAAACGTATATTTTTATTTTTATTATTTTGAGAATAGTTAATAAAATACTGTTAATTTATCGGCAATATGAATCTGCACGTGGTACGTACGTAACCTTGATATTGCTGTGCGACAGTATAATGTCAGTGTTATAAGTAAATTGTAGTGTTAGTAATTAAATAGTATTATAAATAAAATATTGGTTTAGAACCAGGGGTGCGGGGGTTCTGGGTCAAACTGTGTATAATCAATTCTTTTTTTTTATCAATTCTCTTGAAATTTTGTCAAGAAAAGTTTGACAGTTTGTTCATTTTTTTTTTTTTTTTTTTATCGTACTCCATTTTGTCCACACATTTTTTTTTCATAGCGACTGGAAATTTGTTTTATTTGCTTCAAATGAAAGTAAAAATTTGTATATTATGCAACTAGGGAGGGAAGTAGGCGTTTTTTTGACGAGCGCGAAACGGGTCCTAGATGAGTGTGCAAATTTCGCGCTAGACAAAAAATGCCTTTCCGACCGTGGTGCATATGATATTTTTTACAACACATGCATGAAAGAAGCGTCTTTTCAAAAAACCATTATTAATAGTTTTTTTCCTTGTTTCGAGAGTTTATTTTTCCTCATTTATTTCCACGGTCTGAATACAGCAGCTTTTGTCTCACTTTAGATGCTTGAAAACCCGCAGATTTCATGCATATATGTGTTGTACAAAATTCTATACATGACTATTTTCTGGTCACTATATAGGGCAGAAAATCGTCGGGAAAAAAATCGCACGGTACCAAGTTTATTTTATAGATCAGAGAGAGAGGAGATGTTCGAATGACATCTTTGCTTGTGAATGAAAATATCGGATCTTTCATCATTTTTAGCTAAAATTCCACTGAATTCTCCTCTTAATTAATACGATAGTATAATCCATTAAAGACACACACACACACACACTGCGATTTATCTAAAACGTGAATCAGTATGTAGAAAACCATTTTTTTCCGAATAAGCAACGGATTTTCTGTTCCAGCTCAAAAGCATAGGAGGCATATTGATACTGGTCATATTCTTGATACTAGTCTGGTTGCAGGTAAGTAGACAGTATAATTTACTCACATGTATACGTATCCTATGATGGTGTGATAATTGATACTGAATGTTGTTAATTTTATACTCCGTATTTAACTACCAATCAATTAATTATGAAACGAAGATCGTCTGAAATCGAGTACCTATAATGAAAGAAAAATTTTGCACTCATATTATTGTGTTTCTCGAACGGACATCGTATATTCACATACACAGCTTCCTGTACTCGCCCATATGTGTAGGTAGATAATACCTCTACGATCCAAAAGCTTGATGATTATGTGTATATTATACATTCTACATATATATATCATTCGATGAAACTAATTATTTTATGAAATGATAGCCATACCCAGACGGAATAATTAGGAAAGCCGTACAATCATAACGCATATATATCGATATCGATATTGTTTAATTGGGCCTGCCAAAGGTAGAGAATGATCCACCGCATTATTCAAGGCCACGAGATATGCGCGATTGTGAAATTAGCGGTATTCCAACGTAAATTATAATAACGTAGACCACAGCTTTTAGGTATCATACGTCGAGCGTTGACCGGTGCGCTTATTGTTAGTCATCGATAAAATTGGCTTTCGTAATAAATATAGTTTATCTAAGGAAAAGTAAGTCCCTCAACAAATTCAATGTAGAAAAGCAGACGTATTCGGCGTGGGAGCTGATTAGAAAAATGATAGCCAATATTTCACATGTCTATACAAAGGGCCCGCGAATTTTTTTTTTTTTATCTAATCATTTTTATTACATTTTTTTGTGTTTTCTGTCTGAGAAAAAGTAAATGTGATATAGGTACTTGGCAGCAGCATCTGATTTCGAATCTTGTTTTTTTGTAAGGAAGGAATTTTTGTATAAAATAATAATTGTGTAGATTTTTTTGGCTTGGGGATGCACTGTTTTATGGACAATAATCACATTAATGTACTTGGCGAAATATTTTTGCACCAGAGACGCTTTTTGGGGAATATTCTTCACTAAATAGCAAACATCTTTTGTTGCTTTACAGGTGACTAACAAGTGGAATGTAAAAGATTGTTTAAAATTACCAATCAATTCAACTGCAGAAACTGTTGAAGACTGCGAAAAAGGTCAGTTGGGAGATTCATATGCTACCTAGATGATGAATAACAGACTAAGACACAAGGAGTCAGAATAAAAAGGCCATTCATTAATGGAATACTTGAGATTCTGAGAAAAGTGCAGTTTTTGACATTTTTACAATTTGTACGCGCCTTCAAGTACTAATTAACCTGAGGCCTACAGCTTTTCACATTACTCTTCTCCAAGTTATCTACAACAATTAGGTACTACATATAAGTTTATTTTTCAGAAAATCGACAACGGGAGACTCTAATTGGCTGGATTGGCTGGTGTGTCCTGATTATTTCACTTTCTATTATTTTGAACGGGTCTGTGAAACGTGAGTTTATCAGTTTGTTTGTTATCATTTTTACATCAATCCTGTTCGCAAAATTGTGATTTGAATCTTCTTTAATCGTCCTTGTGGGTTTCAGTCTGCTGTGATGCCGGTTTCACTGGCAGGCATGCTACCCCAGCCAACTATCTAGATCCAGCAATGCTCGGAACCAAGATCAGTAGAGCAAGAGCGCCTCCTATAATACCATCTTCGACTGCAAAAACCAATAAAGGTGAGTTAAACTTTTACGTTTTACTACAAAATATAGTTCTTCAGTTGGCTCACCTTATTTATTTATAATTAACGGTTACACGGTAAACCCGAAATACAACCCAGACACCGAACCAACATATCTACCAGACGTCGTTCATGAGGCAGTAAACCCCAGCAGGTATATATTCTTACGATTTTATATCGTTCTATTTCTTCTATTATACATTTATTATACTAGTTTGAAAATTGGGTAATTTATTACAGCCCTTTGCCGGATATCACCGTCACTGTACACTCTACAGACCCCCGGTTCTCTGGCTGAATATATAGTGTAACGTGGCAGATTTTAATATCCGCCACGGACATCGCCTCCACCCGATAACGTGAGCGACCATGCATATCCTTCGGTCTCGATTAACTAGGAAGACCAGGGAAACAGATGAAATAATGATTTAACTGCAAGGACTTGAAGAGGATTCGGGTTCAAAAGATTCATTATTCATTCGTTTAATTATATATATATATATTATATATATTGTAACGGGGTATTTTGATAAATCCCAGTTATAAGGGGAAAAACTCGACACCATACAGCGTAGCGTGGACAGGCACTCCAGGAAAAGGAAAATTTGGGGAAAATGGTTAGCCTTAACAAATACACTTGTAATTTTTGTAAAATCTATGAATCTCGATCACGATGCACCACGAGGTTTCTACCGACGTGGGAACTACCGAAGGAAAGTACAGCTGATCCAGACTGAGGAACCTCTCGTATCGTCGCAGACGGCCCTTATCGGCGTGCAAGCCTTAAATCCGCCGAGAAAGCAGCAAGGCCAGCGCCTCCACAGAGCACCGTGGATGGTCCAGAAAACCCCCGGATCCGCATTCCGACCTGAGGAACTTTATCAAGGGCGAGAGCCTTGTGGTCCAGCGCGGGGCTACTACCGATTTCCTAGGGATTGACGCACCCTGTAAGGCCAGCGAAACCTATCGAGTAGCTCTGGCGAGCGAGATTTCCGGTAGATCCAGCACCAGGGAGTTCTAACGGAAGGCGGGAATAAGAGTGATCAACAGCAACGGAGGGGTAGGTGAGATTCTCCCGGAATGCGTACGAACACCTCACAACCGAGAGCCAATTAAGAGTCACTGACACGTCCTGTGACCCATCTAGTCAGAGGGATGATCTGGACATGGAAATAAAGGCTATATAAGCAGGACACACTGGTCACTCAGCCCATTCTTCGCTCCAGTTCACGCTACGCTACAAGTTCATCGACTATCGCATATCGTATAATATCGTATCGAGTATGGATAAAATTGTTTCGTGCAATTCTTGAAGTCGATTAAAGTAAGGTCTCGATTCTTTTTGTGAAGACACGAGGTGGTTAGTATAAAAGTCTGGTTTATCGTTTAATTTCTGAGCTATGAAGCTCTTCTATGGTTAATTTATCGAACAACTTCGAGTCTGACTGAATTACGTAGACCTTATATTGCTTTTTGGCTATTACCTATCGTATGGCTTTGTAAATTCAGTATATTTAGTATCGGTAATATTGGTTGTGCATGGAAGAGTAGAAAATACCTTTTCTGCAGCTTTAGTTTAGTTTAGTTTTTAAAGGTCTCTCGCTAGAGAAACTTATTATAGTTTAGTTCTATTACCGCTTGAGTAAATTTGGCTGTGTAAAATTTAGTATCGAAACTTTCGTTACGATATCGTAGAATCTTTCTATCGTTCCTGAAATAATCTGTGATGGTTGAACTGAGTAATTTGCGTATTATGAATGACCCTATCTTTTGATAATTTTGTAATCTTTTGATTTGATTGTAAGGCTCAGCGTGCCACTAATTAATAATTAGAAAACCTGTATCGTCATCTGATCTCGGCCAAAAGTCGCATAATAGTGTTTGGCTGCGTTATGATAACTAAAACGTGCATTTGGGTACGAAGTATCGCTCTGTGATACCAAGTCTGGAATCTAGTCAAATTGTTTTATATCGAGTCATCTCTGACACACGCCTCTCACTAATATTGTAAAAGAATTACATTCCGGCCCTTTATTTAGATCGACTATCTTAGTAAACGAAGTTAATACCGATTCTGTTATCGATTCTATCGAATCTGTCTAATTTCGAAATCTGAAAAATAAATCTGATTGATGTGATCTCAAGTAAAATATCCATATAATATTGTTTTAAATGGTGTACCCTGCCCCTCTATCTAAGGCTTTGAAAAACTGAGCTGATTGAGTTGTCGCTCGTCGCATCTCGTATGTTTTAGTATGGCATCGTAAACATTTAGTAAGAAAACGACGCGCATAATTTATAAATATTTTATACGATACATATAGGTATATTATTATTATTAATGACAAAGATATTATTTGATATTGAATATAGAAAAGTTTTATTACATTTGATTTAATTATTAAAAAATAATTTTCATTGGTTTATTAATCTTTGGGGAGAGATTGATTTTATCTTTAAGAATAAAAACTTGATTTAGATAATTATTTTTTTTTTTTAAGGCGTTCACGTGTCTTCAATTAGGTCAAGTCTGTCAATTTATTTTTTTTTTTTTTGCCGTTCTTACCCCCTCAAATGTTGATATGGTTTAGAAGAAAAAAATCCTCCCCAAAAATGGTCTCTCTAGCTCAACTCTAAGAGGTAGGTCTTTCCATTTTAATTTCCCAATTACTTAACATGGAAAAATTTGTCTTTTCATTAAAAGTTAAATTACTCTCGAACTACTTGATATTTTTCGAATTCACGTAGATCCTTAAAGCTGATTCTTTAAGCTGTCCAAAACTCCCTAATAAAAAATAAATAAAAAAATAATCATAATTAATGATTTCTTCAAAAATCAGTACTTTTTTAATTATGCATTATTATAGGGTTTTGGAAATTTGAACGAAATTTCCAGCTCGTTTAATCGGACAAATGAGATGGATAAATAAATCATATGGAATATTGATGAAAATGCACTTTTCGAGAATCAGAGAAAAGTCTCAACAAATGATATTTGTCCTGATAGTTTTTCGATTCATAGTCACTTATGTTATCCATATAAAATTTGTTCGAGTAAGAATCAGACACGGAGAAACGTCAGGCTAGACGGTGCTTCCCGAAAATTGTATAAATCTTTGAAAGCTAAAGAATTCTATTCAAATCAATATAAAATGTTCTACATATAATAACGGATTTTTGAGATTTTTTTTTCAGATTTATGAGCAAAGGCGTTTATTTTTTTGGAATTTCTTTTCGATTTTCAAAATAAGGGCTGCTTGGAAAAATCTAAAAAACAAATTCAGGGTACCTTTGAGACTCAATGCAATCACAGAAACACGAAATGAGCCAAATTCAAGAAGGTCAGGGTCACGCAATTAGAATGGTATTCCCCACAAGGTACTACATTCTGAAGTGGCAGAAGAAATCAACCGTGATGCAATAATCGAATTCTTTAATCGTGATGGACAAAAACAAGTGCAAGACTGTGATAGGCTTGGTCCTGCATTCTTGCAATTCGTCATCACTATTGAATATACTTGGTATTACTATTAAATTCTAACGATTTTATTGAAAACAAATGAGGATCAACCTATTATACAATAGTCGAGCGGTGAACTTTGGGCGATAATTTCGTGGCCTGACGATCCGCCACCTGCGTGAATGAGACGTCAGTGAGGCAACACCCATCAAAAAAGGTATATACTATACATGAATTTTCGTTCTTATTACTTTGAGAATTGTTGAAATTTTTAAGAAATTTTTAGAGCCAAAAGGGCGTATGTAAAAAAAAAATGTTCACTTTTTTCGTAGATATCCACTTTTTGAACATTCCCAAGTTGATTGGAGGAAAATTTTTTTTTTGATACGCCCTTTTGGCTTTAGTAACGCGATATATGTATATAGGGAAAGGTAGGGCACTCGTGGCCCACCTCAAAAATCTAGTAAAAATATTATTTAACTTTGCGTCAAATTATTATAAATTTGATGTATTTACTCACAATCTTGCTAAACCCTCGAAACAAACGAAACTTATTCTAATGACTCAGCTCAATCGTGATGGGTCGTGGGCGGAGGACCCCGGAAGGTCCCTACAGAAGAGAGCAATGGCTCCTTGCTTATACACCTATCTGTCGGATCACCTCACATTCCTTCGACAGGTGTCGAGATTCGCAGGCTCTCTCTTTCAAATTTGAATAGGTGTGCGTTCGCGTTTACTTCATTTTAGACAAAAATTTCATCGAAGTCCCCTCCCCCCCAGTAGTATATAACCAGTTGAAGTTATACATGCACTGTGATTCATATGAAATATACATCATTGTAGGGAACCAGTTTCACATACAATAGCCATGCAGTTAATAATGTGCGTAATAACGATAACGAGCTCGTTGCTAACAGCGCCGGATTTAGGAAGCAAGGGGACCCTGGGCGACCCAGTTGTGGAGGCCCGAGGCTACCCAAAACCGAACCCCCGAAACCCAAACCCAAACCCAAACCCTAGCTAGACAGCGCTGTCAATCGATGTTCCCCACAGTTTATCCGTTCTGTACGCAGATGGGAAAAGATGGATTTAGCGCATCAATTAGCATGAATACGTAAATCTTAGATACAACTTAACCGGTGATTAATTTTTTTATAAAAAAATTCCCACTTTGAAATTTTTTTTTATTATTATAATTTATTATTCTTATTATTTTTTTATTTAAAAAATAGCACATTTGAGCTTTGTGGAGGCCCTACTTTCGTGGGGGCCCCTGGGCGGCAGCCCCGTCTGCCCATACCTAAATCCAGCACTGGTTGATAAGCGTAGATACAGTAAAAGTCATTTACATTCAGATATGATATGATGGTGTACTAATTGATACCGAATATTGTTAATTTTATACTTCGTATTTAACTACCGATCAATTGATTATGAAATGAAGATCATCTGAAATCGAGCAATGAAAGAAGAAATTTGCATCTATGTATATTGTAGTTCACGAAGATTCTCGAAGCTCGTATGTATGTGATATATATATATATTAGGGTGATTCGTTTTAAGCGACTATTTTTTTTTTCGCTTCCACATCAACATCTTGTTCTGTAATCTGTACGCTAAAAAAGTAATTCTGTGCAAATTTAAGCCCTTAATTTTAATTCTAAGTACTTTATTTTTGATTTTGAAGTTTTCCCATATAAAATACATAGGACATTTAGGATTTTTTTTTTTTCAATGGCTTATAACTTCGCGGCATTTAACGCTATTGCAATGTACCTAGGCTCAATTTAAAGGGGATTAGTTACTCTTCAAAAGGACCCCCAACTGATTGATGTCAACTTATATATTGTGGTATATATATGCGACCAAAGTCATATTTTTTGCGAAAAAATCTTATTTTTTGCATTTTCCGGTGAAACGGTCAAAGTTACAGAAAAATTTGACAAGGTGATTTTGAAGGGTATTCAATTTCCTACAAAAAAAAAAAATTCCTGCGACCCAAATCTCTAAGATTGATATTTCTCGAGTAATTGACCTTTGACTTTTTTGTAGCCCTTTTCTCAACGTACACGAAGTATTCTAATACAAGACTCTCAGTCCTTATCATGTCCGTTCTAGGCAGGTTTCACTGTAACACCGTAAGGTACATTTCCATTGGCCTACTCAAGCGCGACTGAAACGCCACCATGGTCAAGATCCCTCGGCTCGGAACTATTCGATCTCATAAGGCTATATAAGCGAGGACCCCGCGTATATGCCTCAAACGAATTGATAATAATGTTCGGTAACAAAGACATATCAAAAATCACATCAAGAACGGTAAGCCATACGTATATTTTTATTTTTATTATTTTGAGAATAGTTAATAAAATACTGTTAATTTATCGGCAATATGAATCTGCACGTGGTACGTACGTAACCTTGATATTGCTGTGCGACAGTATAATGTCAGTGTTATAAGTAAATTGTAGTGTTAGTAATTAAATAGTATTATAAATAAAATATTGGTTTAGAACCAGGGGTGCGGGGGTTCTGGGTCAAACTGTGTATAATCAATTCTTTTTTTTTATTAATTCTCTTGAAATTTTGTCAAGAAAAGTTTGACAGTTTGTTCATTTTTTTTTTTTTTTTTTCTGATCGTACTCCATTTTGTCCACACATTTTTTTTTCATAGCGACTGGAAATTTGTTTTATTTGCTTCAAATGAAAGTAAAAATTTGTATATTATGCACCTAGAGAGGGAAGTAGGCGTTTTTTTGACGAGCGCGAAACGGGTCCTAGATGAGTGTGCAAATTTCGCGCTAGACAAAAAATGCCTTCCCGACCGTGGTGCATATGATATTTTTTACAACACGTGCATGAAAGACGCGTCTTTTCAATAAACCATTATTAATAGTTTTTTTCCTTGTTTCGAGAGTTTATTTTTCCTCATTTATTTCCACGGTCTGAATACAGCAGCTCTTGTCTCACTTTAGATGCTTGAAAACCCGCAGATTTCATGCATATATGTGTTGTAAAAAATTCTATACATGACTATTTTCTGGTCACTATATAGGGCAGAAAATCGTCGGGAAAAAAATCGTACGGTCCCAAGTTTATTTTATAGATCCGAGAGAGGAGATGTCGAATGACATCTTTGCGTGTTAATGAAAATATCGGATTTTTCATCATTTTGAACAAAAATTCCACTGAAATCTCCTCTTAAAGTTGTTTAGAAGAAAATCACGAGTAATGAAAAAAAATTGAAATTAATACTATAGAGAGTCGACTATTTGAGCCATGTCTCTGTAAAATTTCAAGATGATTAGGAGCTTATTAACGGAGTAAAAAAATCGTGAAGATGCGTAATTTTGACCGCTTAACTACAGTGCAGTAAATGGAGAGAGTTATTTGTCATCGCAATTAACTTGCGATAACTGTTTTCGTTATATTGAACTTTTTTTGAAAAAATAGCCACGCATTCTTCGAAATATGCCGCGTCGATCAATACCAAAATCATCAAGATTTTGAGATTTCCGAGCAAAATATTTTAATGCAAAGATAGAAAATCGCGTCAAAATTTATTCAGAGTTTATAAATATAATAATAACAGACACGGCGACGCCGGGCTTCCAAGCCTAAAGGGAGGGGCGGATTACGTCACGAAAGTGAGTGCTACTATTTGTCGCTTCCAATTTCTTTTCTTCCGTATTTGTTTTTTTCATTTTCTTCAGGATTTATAGTTTTCAATTTTTTTTTTTAATATTACACCCAGCAAAACATTTACTTACAAAATAATTGTGAGGTTTATATGTTATTTTTCTCACGAGTTTTCAGTATATATACGCTACTGAACACGGGTAACTACAGAAAGCGCGCCACGTTGCCGCGATTATTCCTTATTTTTATTCTTTTTACTATTCAAACTTTTAATCATTTAAAAATAATCGAGCGTAAAAATACAACATCGATAAAGACTACGTCTCATATGAATTTCAATCATATTTATCACGTAAATTTTTTTTTAATATAATTGGACAGTTTACAAAAAAAAAATATCTACAGCGCCCAATGTATAAGCATAGGGAAATCTCTCCCGCTCTTGACCATCCCCACCCTACTTCTAAACAACCTTAATATAATATGATAGTATAAAATCTGTTAAAGACACACACACACTGCGATTTATCTAAAATGTAAATCATTATGTAGAAAACCATTTTTGTATAAATAAACTTCTTCTTCTGTTCCAGTTCATATTCATAGTCGTCACATTATGGATGATGAGCTGCTGGGTAAGTAGACAGTATAATTTACTCACATGTATACGTATCCTATGATGGTGTGATAATTGATACTGAATGTTGTTAATTTTATACTCCGCATTTAACTACCAATCAATTGATTATAAAACGAAGATCGTCTGAAATGGATTAGCTATAATGAAAGAAAAATTTTGCACTCATATTATTGTGCTTCTCGAACGGACATCGTATATTCACATACACAGCTTTCCGTACTCGCCCATATGTGTAGGTAGATAATATGTCCTCATCGCAGAATCCGGAGCATGCACATTCTCTTCGCGTATCCCAAAAATTTCTATGCTCGACGCAACATAGAGATATTACCATAGAGGTGGTGAGGCATCTGAAACAGCGTGTACAGCTTACAAGGGAGCGTTCAAGTATTACGTAACGCAATTTTTGGAGATTTTTGATCCCCCCCTCCCCCCATGTAACGCGCCGTAACGTTTTTCTGTACCCCCCCCCCCCCCCCCTCCCTCCTAGTAAAACGTTACGTAACGACCAAGCGACCATTTTTACCTAAAAGTCATAATTAACGTCTTAAAAAATGCGTGAGAGATTCTCTCTATGCGACCGTTTTGAAGGGTTAAAAAAAAACAATGTTACGTAACGCGTAGTTCAAACCCCCCCTCCCCCCCCTGTAACGCATCGTAACGTTTTACAAGACCCCCCCCCCCTCCCCCCAAATTCGTTACGTAATACTTGAACGCTCCCCAATTAGAAAAAGATAATTTACATCTACGATCCAAAAGCTTGCTGATTATGTGTATACAGTCGCATCTGCGTATGTGCCGCGCTCGGGACCGTAGGGGAGTATTTTCCTTGGAAACGATGTTCCCCCACTCTCGAGCGCACCCGGCTCTCGATGCGATTTATTTCGTTCTCTATCTATGTTGCCACGCGCTTCAGCACACGAGCGCCCAGCCGACGCGGTCGTGGTGGGGGCAGAGCTCGAGCGTCCATACGTAGGGGAGCGGCAACATACGCGTTTCACCCCTTATCATCCCTTAGGAGTACAGGTTCGAGTCAGTCAGGACTTGTTCGTTTATATATAAAAAGAATATATAGAGAAGATAGCCATACCCTGACAGAATAATTAGGAAAGCCGTACAATCATAACGCATATATATCGATATCGATATTGTTCAATTGGGCCTGCAAAAGGTAGAGAATGATCCACCGTATTCATCAAGGCCACGAGATATGCGCGATTGTGAAATTAGCGGTATTCCAACGTAAATTAGAATAACGTAGACCACAGCTTTTAGGTCATAGGTCGAGCGTTGAACGGTGTACTTATTGTTAGTCATCGATAAAATTGGCTTTCGTAATAAATATAGTTTATCTAAGGAAAAGTAAGTCCCTCAAAAAATTCAATGTAGAAAAGCAGACGTATTCGGCGTGGGAGCTGATTAGAAAAATGATAGCCAATATTTCACATGTCTATACAAAGGGCCCGCGAATTTTTTTTTTTTTTTTATCTAATTATTTTTATTTCATTTTTTTTTTTGTTTTCTGTTTGAGAAAAAGTAAATGTGATATAGGTACTTGGCAGCAGCATCTGATTTCGAATCTTTTTTTTTATAAGGAAGGAATTTTTGTATAATATAATAATTGTGTATATTTTTTTGGCTTGGGGATGCACTGTTTTATGGACAATCATCACATTAATGTACTTGGCGAAATATTTTGGCACCAGAGACGCTTTGGGGAATATCCCTCACTAAATAGCAAACATCTTTTGTTGCTTTACAGGCGGCCATCGAATTGACTGTAAAAGATTGTTCAGGATCACAAATCAATTCAACTGCAAAAACTGTTAAAGACTGCGAAGAAGGTGAGTTGGGAGATTCATATGCTACCTAGATGACGAATAACAGACTAAGACACAAGGAGTTAGAATCAAAGGCCATTCATTAATGGAATACTTGAGATTCTGAGAAAAGTGCAGTTTTGGACATTTTTACAATTTGTACGCGCCTTCAAGTACTAATTAACCTGAGGCCTACAGCTTTTCACATCACTCTTCTCCAAGCTATCTACAACAATTAGGTACTATATATAAGTTTATTTTTCAGAAAATCGACAACGGAAGATTGTAATTGCCTGTGGTGTCGTGATTGTTCCACTTTTCATGATTATTATCTGGTTTGTGACACGTGAGTTTATCAGTTTCAGTTTGTTATCATTTTTACATCAATCCTGTTCGCAAAATTGTGATTTGAATCTTCTTCAATCATCCTTGTGGGTTTCAGTTTGCTGTGACGCCGATTGCACTGGCAGGCATGCAACCCCAGATAGCAATCTAGATCTGGCAATGGTCGAAACCGAGATCAGTACAGCAAGTGCACCTCCTATAAAACCATCCTCGATTGCAGAAACCAATAAAGGTGAGTTAAACTTTTACGTTTTCACTACAAAATATAATTCTTGAGTTGGCTCACCTTATTTATTTATAATTATGGCTAACTAGGAGTTTTGCCTCATTTGCATTCTTTTGTATTTCCGATGTAGAAACGTACCCCATCTCAACAATTGGAGAATATGCCATTTATTTCACGCCTGGCCAAGGCCACCGAATAAATTCGAGGGTCTTTCACCCCCCAGACTGGGTCAAGGAAGACCCGGAATACGACCCAGACAACCAGCCAATATATCCACCAGACTTCGATGATTAGGCAGCAAACCCCAGCAGGTAAATATTCTTACGATTTTATTTCGTTCTATTTCTTCTATTATACATTTATTATACCAGTTTGAAAATTGGGTAATTTATTACAATTTACAGCCCTTTGCCGGATATCATCGTAGCTGTACATTCTACAGACCTCCGATTCTCTGGCTGAATAAATAGATACCAGATAATTTTTCGAACATTACGGAGGCGAGTCTAATTTTGCATATCCTTCGGTCTCGACTAACTAGGAAGACCAGGGAAACAGATAAAATAATGATTTGTCTGCAAGGACTTCAAGAGGATTCGGGTTAAAAAAATGTATTAATCATTCGTTTAATTATATATTATACCTATATCAAGGTGAATTTCATTTCGTCATCTTGGAGTTTAGATTGTAGAAATTTCGTCGGAGGAGGTTAGGCAAAAATTCAGACTTTTTGTATTTAACCACGTTTCGGCTGGGCCCCAACCAGTCATCTCCAGGCTACAATTTATTAATTTATGTAAAAGGGTTTACAAAATATAATACTTATTTAGTTGAATAGGTTTAATAGATTTCAACATTAGACAATAAATTATTATATGGCATTATACTTAAATTGACCCCATTCAACTATATAGGTATTATTTGTAAACCTTTTTAGATAAATTAATAAATTGTGGCCCAAAGATTGCTGGCTGGGGCCCATTATCAACTTATCATTAAAAATAATTAAGATATTATTTCTACTCATTATCAAACTTACTCAAAGAGTTTAAGCAGAATAGAAAGTAGCGGTCAACTTTTTCTATTCTGCTGCATCGTTGAGATCTCGTATTTGTTGAAAGAAAATTCGTCAAAAATTAATGCATGATACGATAGCTAATCCATAAAATAAAATCTATTACACGCTTTACATAATCCAAAGATTTCTGTTACACACTGCACTTTATATTGGTCCAAAAATATTCAGTTTTTTATTCGACAACGTCTTTTGCATTCTACGAAATATTAAGTAGGTACAACTCTGAGACCTAATTTCATAACCATTACGAGATTATTGGGCGATAATGAGTCATTGGTAATATGTAGCTGTCAGTCATAGTTGAAACTTAGGATTTTGAAAAATTTTGATCAACTATTTAGAGACAATAATCAAAATTTCTATTTGAAGTTAATTGTGATATCTTCGTTCCTTGCCTTTATTGTTAGGATTAATAGAAAAATTTTTAAACATCACAAATAATATTGAAAATAAATTCAATCCTAAAATAAATAATATGTATTATGTTAACTCTCCATGGCACCCCTGGATCTTAAGGCACAACGCAAATTTTACGCTTAAATATCTCCCTGTGAATTCTAATTATTCTCATTGCAAATATCTTGATACATTTAATTTCAAAAACTATTGGGGCATGCAGTACAGACTCTGCGGGGAATATCCATACATTTTTTCAGATTTTTAAAAAGCCTACAACATGAAGAAAAAAAGGACAGACATACAAAACCCAGGGGTTTCGCGGAACCAATAAAAATAAAAATAAAAAAAAACTGGTTCCTTGGAGGGTTAACTGCAATTTACTTATAATTCTTAAAATGTATTAAATATTTATTATATATATTGATTGTTCATGTAAATGTAGGTATATAGGGGGGGGGGGGGGGGGGACTCTTAAGAAAGTATTCAGTTTGGAGGGGTTTAAATATGATAAATTTTCTTTTTTTCAATTGTATTCAAAGAAAATAAAACGAATTTTCAGCTGCCGTTAGCAAAAAATATTTTCAACTTTAAAAATTTTTTAATTCAATCTAAAATTTGGATATATCGGATTTATCTTGTAAAATTAATTATTACTTGATGAAATAAGTACATTCTGTACTTGAGTGACTCGTGAAAAAAAGAGAATAAAAAAATATATATGTTTTCGAAAAAAAAAAATATATTTTCGAAATTTATTTTATTATCAACAAAATTTTTTGGGTACCCTATTTTGCCCCACCTACCCCGTTTTGCCCCCCTCTACCCTATATGTGTTAATAATTTATAAATATTTTATACGATACATAATAGGTATGTTATTGTTATTAATGAGAAAGATATTATTTGATATTGAATATGGAAAAGTTTTCTTACATTTGATTTAATTAATAAAAAATAATTTTCATTGTTTTATTAATCTTTGCGTGGGGAGAGATTAATTTTATCTTTAAGAATGAAAACTTGATTTAAATAATTTTTTTTTTTTTTTTGAAGGCGTTCACGTGCCTTCAATTAGGTCAAGTCTGTTAGACTTACAAGAATCTATATATTTCCTCATTAACTGGGAGCGTGATACTTTTTCACATAAGACGATTAGAATTTTATTTATCCCCGGGCATCAAGATTATTACCTTTCGTCACCTCTTTACTTTTCGTCGCTTATGACGATGTAAGAAAAGTATTGGTTTCGGTCGAAAAGTGCCTTTTACTCATTACAACGAATCTTCACGATTTCGACCCTCTATAGAATCCCAAAAAACAGAATTTTAGAAAAATTCCGGTCTGTTTGTCGGTCTGTCCAACAAACTCGCGCGATGATCTTGGATCGGCTTGATGGAAAAATCTGAAATTTTGAAGAAACTGCGTATCTCTGGATTGGGAAACCCAGAGGACTTCAACCGTGAACGTAAATTATTTGTCGCATAAAATGGTATCAATGAACACTATCTGGAGTAATCGCAAAGACGAATTCTTAGACATACGTGATTTCTGACAATATGTATCTCAAAAACCATCGGTAATGATTGATAGAGCACGACAGATCGAACTTCGATAATGTTTTATACATCACTCACACTTGCTTTTATACATTCAATGACGCGAATGAGATGTTAATTAATTATCTATAGATTCTGTTCGAGCTCGTTAACACATTGTTTAAATGATTTCTCCCTCGCCCTTCTAATCTAATCAGAATTAGTCGTGGACATTTACAGATTTTCAAACACAGATTCACTTCATCATAAATAATGAATGATGTCTTTTGATACGCGATAATATCTGTGGCAATAAAGCCCTCAGTATATAAACACAACGGATTGAAAGCACCTGCATTTAGTTTAAACCAGAAAAAGTAGCATGTTCGCGTTCTTCCTTGTGCTAATCGGCCTCGCCGCTTCCTACGGTAAGTCATTAGTTTCACTTTTATTGATTACAGTTCAGGAAATATATTCTACAAATATTTTGACTCATCCACGTTATTGTAATGCGCTCACTGTTTCACTATTCATTGAATTATTCAATGTCCTGTACAGCTTCTCCGGTTCTTCTCGAAGAGCAAGCCATAGGGGGCAAAATCGTAGGTGGCAGAGATGGAACCATCGAAGAAGTTCCTTACCTGGTACTTGATCAAATGAATTATGCTATTTTAATTAAATAATCAATGTCGATTAATTTGTTATCAAAGATTAAAATATTAAAGCAAGCATCACTTCGTACAGGTTTCAGTACTGTTTTCTGGAAGTCATTCCTGCGGTGGTGCCATCATCAGCGAGTACTGGGTTCTCTCAGCCGCTCACTGCTACCAGAGGTATGTATAATAGACATATATATGTAAACTATTCTCTAATGAAGCACTTCAATAGTTTGTTCATAATTATTTCACCAAATTTCAAAAATGTGATGTATGTATGTACAATAGTTTGCATTCAATGACGGAAACACCATTAAATACGTAAATTTCGTTCGGTTTTTATTTCTCAGACCTCTCCGCCAATTTACAATCCGAGCTGGCAGTACACTGAGACTTTCAGGTGGAAGTATTCACGCAGTAGAAGCCATTATCAACCACAGCTCTTATGGCGGCAGCTCTTACGCTTATGACATTGCTCTGCTGAAAGTACGTGTGTATACAAATTGGAAAAAATAATCTATACTGTGAACGTGACAGCACCTACAGCAAAAATGTTATTGGCCTTTGACCTAAAATTCTAATTCCTTTAGGTAGTGGAACCATTCCAGTATTCGGATCAGATTCAGCCTATCGCTTTGCCTAGGCAACAAGAAGAAGTTTCCGCTGATACTATGAGCACCATTTCCGGCTGGGGCCATCTTAGGGTAATAAACATTTCCCAGATTACAATTATCAGCGTGAAATAAAAAGCATGAGCAAATTCGGTAATCAGAGAAACAGAATGTTTGACTATTCGTCATATTTTCGCAGTGGTTGATTGGCACTAGTCCCAATATTGTTCAAATCGCCGAAGTCCCTGTGGTATCCCTGGAACAATGTCGCCGTGCTTATTCCGCACGACAAATCACCGATGATATGTTATGTGCTGGTTTTCCTCGAGGCGGTGTCGATGCTTGCCAGGTCAGTGATTGTCACCCTACATAAGTTTTGCCATGTTTTTTTCGCACAATTTCTATTGAATCTCATGAAAATTTGCAGTATTACTATATTTGCTCTGATCTGATACGTGATCGTCTAGAAATCGATCACCTGGATTTTTTCGTCTCATACATTGCAGTTTGATAATTGTCAAAACTCAACTGTATTACAGGGTGATTCTGGTGGCCCCCTAGTCATCGATGGTGTACTCCAGGGTATTGTTTCCTGGGGTCGTCGATGCGCGAGTTCCTTCGGGTACCCTGGTGTCTACGCCAGAGTTTCTTATTTCCGAGACTGGATCGCAGAAAACTCTGGGGTCTAAGGTGATCAAGAAATCGACGAGGCAAAGAATTGATCGGTTAACCAACAACGCGACGATATATGAATTGACTATAAATAAATTGCTCCATATCTTTCAAAGGTACTATACGCTCCTATGCAATAAATATCCTCTCGCAAATGCAGCATCTCTCCCACGTTCCAGATATTTCTCATTGTTAGCATATCATTCACGACGAAAAATGAAAAAAATCTTCAGACACAGATCGCTGCAATGATTTGCATCGATTCTACCGGACATGGGGAAAACTTCACACTTTGGGGAAAAATGCTTAATGGTCAGTTCATATGTTTAGGAAATTTCCATAGTGATTCCGAATCATTTCAACACGATCTTACAACGTGACATAAAAGCGAATCTTACAATGAGACTAAATAACGGTTCTACGGAGAAACCAGAAATGCCGTTTCACGCAATTTCTGACCTCGAAGCCACAGAGCTATGTAACGAAAGTTAGTTTACCCAATTATTTGCTGACATTTCACTGCAATGTGAAAAGTGAGAATGACTCCCAACTGATCTATAGAATTTGGGTGGAAGTGTAGCCTCGGTCGCGGAATTATAATCAACGGTATTTCAAGCCAACGTAATTTATTGCCAGCTGTCGTGCCTGATACTGATTTAAAGAACCATAGAAGTTCCATCGTGAATCTGAATTCTTTGCCTATTAAATCGCAAGCCTATGGTATTGGTGAACACTATCTTACACAAAAAAAAAAATATTTATCTTGAAGTGCTATCGCTGACAATTAACGTAGCATGATCGAACGGGCATGGAGGATTTTTTTCACATCATTCATTGTCTGCAGTCATGCTTTCACTGATTTGCAATAGAAGCATTATTGTAAAGTTTTTGGTATTAGTGTGAATAAGTTTAAGCTTGTTTAGTATTGGTGAGAAAAACGAGGAGCTTCATTCAGACTTATTCCGATACATAAAATCGTTATTTGATTTTACACCAAACTAGGTGACTTATAGAATTAAAAATTTTCTGTAAATATATTTTGCTTCGATAAGGTATTTATTCGTGATTATATATTTTTTCTTTCTCAGTGCGAGGATCATCAAATATATGGATTGACTTTATCATGAATGATGATACCCTCTCAGACACGCGATAATTTCGATAACAATAGGATGTTCGGTATATAAACTCAACCGTTGAAAATCAAATACTGCGAGTTTGGATCAGTAGCATAAAAATGTTCGGTTTCTTTTTTCTGTTAGTCGGTCTCTCCGCTATCTTCGGTAAGTGATTATTCTCCGTCAATTAGCGTATAGGGAAGAAATAATTCCTTTAATTAAACCTGCGCTTTACAAAAATTGTAACTACTACCATGGTTTTTTACCTATTCAATTATTTGACCCTTGTGCAGCATCTCCGGTTCTCCCTGAGCAGCGAGCTATAGGAGACAGAATCGTGGGTGGCAGAGATGGAGATATCGAAGAAGTCCCTTACCTGGTACTTGATCAACAAAATTCGATTGATTTCATAATGTATACGTGTTAATTTTGTAATTCGAAAATATGGAAGTAAAATTGGAACAGGACGCAATGAAAGCAATGTGAATAGAATATGATTTTACGGATTATTATTTTGTATAGGTTTCAGTATTGCTTGATGGAAACCATAACTGTGGTGGTTCCATCATCACAGAATTCTGGGTTGTTTCGGCTGCTCACTGCTTTACCAGGTTCGTACAAAGTTAAAACTGCGTATTTGGTTAAGCAGCTGTTTGAATTTTTTTCGGATACTTAAATTACTATACTCTCGCAAACACTTGACAAACAAAATATTTGTCAATTTTGAGTACTGAGATCATCAAAGTTCATCCGGTCTTTTTAGAGCCCTCGAACGACACAGCATCCGTGCTGGAAGTTCATTGAAAAACTCAGGTGGGGTTATTCATGAGTTGGAAACCTTCATCAATCACCCAGCTTATGGATCTCCTGCCACTTACTCCAACGACATCTCTCTCCTAAAGGTATATAATCCGAAGGAACAATAATGTGTTGAAAACTCATAAAAATTTTATTAGCTTCTAAGAACAAGTCTGACATTTAACCGTTTCAGGTAGTGGAGCCATTCCATTTTTCAGCGCAGATTCAGCCGATCAGAGTACCCACACAATTACAACAATTTTCCGCCGATACCTTCAGCGTGATTTCTGGATTTGGCACGCTCAACGTAAGTCGAAATGCACTTATCCTTGCAGTGTATTATCTCGCAGATTGCAAGCTAGCACAAAGCAGGGAAACAGCGCGCATTCATTTCTCACATAGAGCTTTTGATTCTCGGTTATTTTTGTGCAGTGGTCCGTGGGTCCTGCAGCTACTATTCTCCAAATCGCTGAAGTCCCCATAGTGCCACTAGCCAATTGTCGTCTTGCCTATGGCGACAGCTCGATCACCGACGATATGTTATGTGCTGGTTTCTTAGAAGCAGGTGGCGTGGACGCTTGCCAGGTCAGTTAATATCACCTTAAATTAAAAATCTTCCTTATCCTCGAAATGTTATCGGAAAAGTTCTATGATCTAATTAGGTAAATTTGTGACGAATTGGTTTCTTGCATCATACCCTTTTAGAATTCATTATTTTCTCCTATTCGACAGTCGATTGATTGAAAATCAAATTTTTCCATCATCTCGTTTACTTCCTCAATTTCCCTGAATTCATGTCGAAGATCACAGCATTATCCATTCTGCACTTCAGGGCGATTCTGGTGGCCCCTTGGCGATCGACGGAGTACTCCAAGGTGTTGTATCATGGGGCTTTCGTTGCGCGGTGGCTGGCTTTCCTGGTGTCTATTCCAGGGTTTCGTATTACGCCGACTGGATAAGAGAAAACACAGATTTGTAAGATGGACAAGTGATCGTTGAGTTATAGGAGTACTAGCAAAGGCACTACTCGCACCGGTGCCACAATTCGTCGTTTCGAAAAATATACACGTGTATATGTATATGATACAATCAATAAATCGTTTCACCTTTGAAGCATTTTCAGTTTATCTTAATCCGTTTTTTTTTCCGGATGGTATTATATCCTGCATGAACGTGAGATAGCATCTACGAAATAAAAATGCGGTCTTATCGATTCAACGACGCCATTTAGATTTGGACTCATAGCCTATCCCTACCTTCACGACGTGACCATCATTGCCCTGGGAATTTGGCCAAGTATAGATAATCAAAATTTCAATCCCGTAAAATCTTATCGAAATCTGAACATCTGCAAAAATTCAAGGTAAGTGTCGATACTGAATCGTCATTCAAATCTATATTTTTGCGAAAAAACTCGATAGTGTCAATTAATGGTTGCATATCGCTAACTGGGACAGTTTCCTCAGTAAATGTGATATGAATATTCTGCCGATAAACGATTCTAATCCGCCACACACTTGCGATATGGATCTGGTGAGAAATACGACTGTCAAGATCATGCACAAACTTCGAAATCTAAAGATGACATATTGATATTTGAAATATACGAAATTGGCAAATCAAAACGGTTTATGACAGCTTTCAGATACAGAGATCTTAGATCATGAATGATGGATCTATTATGAAGATTAAAAAAAAATCCGCGACGCGAAAGTATAAAAAGTCTGGAAAACGGATTCCAAATATTCAGTTTGATTTGGAGTTACAGCGATAATGTACTCCTCCGTTTTGTTTTTGGTCGGCCTCGCCACTGCATTGGGTATGTAATTTCTGTACAGTTCTCTTTTTTCTTTATCAGCATTTTCGACAGCTAAATTATTCTCCGGAAACATTATTCACTGATCACTCATCAGGCGTCTAATGTCAATGATTTGAAAAAGAAATTGATTCTTTCCGATGCACGATTTTTAGGCTCAATTATTCAACCGTGTAAAGACGCAAAACTAGTTTCCGCATATCGTTTGTTACTGCAGAATTTTTAGCATCCAGATAAAATAAGACTGTTCTCTTGCTGTCCGAGCTATTTATTAATCGAATAACTATTCCGTTTCTCTGAAGCTTCGCCCACCTATGTTGACCAACGAATTGTAGGCGGTCGAAATGCAGACATCGAAGAAGTTCCTTACCAGGTATACTATACGTTGTGACGTTCAATCGACTACATTAAAAAATATAATACCGGAAATCAGTTCCTTTGGAGATATCTTAAGCCTGTAATTTGTGGGTAAAAAACTTCTGCTTTGATGATTTTGAAATTTATTTATTCACATTTTACATACTATATTCATTAGGCTGTTTCAGTTTTTTTAAAGCCTTAATATTCACGTGATTCTTATTGCTTAAAGGTCTCCCTGCTCCGTGAAGGATCCCCTCATTGTGGCGGTGCCATCATCAACGAGTTTTGGGTTCTTACAGCAGCCCACTGCTTCAGACTGTACGTATACGAGGGCTGCATTTTGGATAAACCGTCTAATTCTTCGAACTTTCATATTGGTTTGAAATAAACTCCGTTCGTATTTTTTCTAGTGATTATCTCACCTACTCCGTCCGTGTTGGCAGTTCATTCACAAGATCAGGTGGGGTGATTCACGAAATTGAGACCTACATCCGTCACGCGTCTTGGGGAATCCCCTCGAATCACGTCAATGACATTGGTGTCTTCAAGGTAAAAATTCGCAAAGAACCATAAACAACATTCGATCCTGAATCAGATCCTCTTTGTATTTCTGAACTCGAAATTTATTACTCCAGGTAACTTCACCATTCGAATTCAACGCTAGAGTTCAGCCTATCGCATTACCTGCGCAATCAGAACAAGTTGCAGTAGGTGCTGTCAGCGTCATTTCTGGCTACGGCGATCTTAACGTGAGTCATGATAATTCCCTAATTGTTACATCGTTCATTCATACTTTCGTATGGCTTTTCAATTCTTATTATCTTCTCAGTGGGCCTGGGGCCCGACCGCCACCGTCCTTCAACTTGCCGAAGTTCCCATTGTCGACCAGGAAGTGTGCCGTAATGCTTATTCCACCATAAACGCGGTCACCGCTGATATGCTGTGCGCTGGGTACATGGAAGGTGGCGTCGACGCCTGCCAGGTTTGTTATTAGCTCATAGCTCGCCAGTTTATAAACTTGACGTCTTACATAAGGTATAATTTGATGTCCTAGTTTGAGAAAAATCAGATCATCGCACCATTGATTTTCGGTTACTTGCAGGTACCCTTGTATCCCATATTAGGATTTATATCATTGACTAATCATAAATATCGATAATTTTTATTTTTACGTTATAGGGAGATTCTGGCGGCCCGCTGGCTACTAATGGAAAACTCCAAGGTATCGTGTCATGGGGTCGTCAATGTGCATCTCGCGGATTCCCTGGTGTCTACGCTAGGGTTTCTTACTTCCGAGACTGGATCAGACAAAACACTGGTGTTTAAAATGGAGAAATGATTACTGAATTAATAAACCACTGAAGTCTACAATTTTCGGATGTGCGTTTATCCAGATTCAATAAATTACTATGGAAATATTATATTATATTCTAAAATTTATATCGTGCTATTTCCGATCAGCGAATATGCTGCTGCAAACGAATATATTCAATCAGCCTTCCTAGTCTCCCCAATTCCGGAAATTCTTATTTCTTATTTCTTATTTCATTATTCTTATTTATTGTTCTTATCTCGTTCTTTAAAACCATATCTTGTAACGAAGCATACATAGCCCTTATGAAATAATGGTCGCAAGAAGATGAAAGTGGAAGAAAAAACAATTGATTATTGATATATATGCATCTGAAAATTTATTGCTGTAGCATCAATGATCGAATTTCTCAATCCGCTTCTTGGTATACAATTCAGTTAGTTCGGAGTATTTCGATAAAGTTTTTCGTTAATGCAACTCCCATCCGAACACCTTGACGCCACGACGGCCACTGACTCCGCAGCAGGTGCCCGGTGCCCCTACCCAAGGTCAAGGACGTTGCTCGGCCTTGCCAACATCCCCCACCCCAGCTCCCGCCGTGCTAATGGTGCTAAAGGGTTGTCGCATAGTATCGCCACCTATTAGACAAACTAAACGTTACTAGGCTGCCATACGGAGTGAAAAATAATATCGCCATCTCGCGGACGCATCTACAGATTACACCGTGACCGTTGATTCGACACGTGCAATTGCAGCTGGCCGGACAAGGATAATTGTTTTGTGTAAATTTCAAGTTTTTTATGGTTTAATTCGCTTTATTCAAGCCCGAAAAGTCACACGTACAAATCAGGTATTAGCGAGCTTCTATAATAACATAATAAAGCTGCTATCATTTCCAAAGCGTAGCGCATACTAAGCTTATCAAATTTTAAGGTTAAGTTTCCGTACCATTCCAGTTTTCATTTGCATATATTCTCAGACGTTGGACAAGATATTTAGTAAACTTATGAAAGGATGATTGTAAACTGAGAATTCTCAAATACGTACAATCTGCGATAGCCAAAAATCTCTGAAAACCATTAATGTCCCAAATATTACGTCCTAATCTAACCCTAACCTAAAAAAAAATATCGTACGAATTTATGAGACAGAATGTCGAACTTATACAAGTTTAGTTTTTATACATATTTTTACTTATTTTATTTTTCTCCCTTTAGACAAAATGGCAAAATCACATTCTACAAGCAAGGCTCCGCGGAAGGAGGGATTCAACAGATCCGGGCATAGCATGAATCCGGAACGTTCGGTAGAAGGTCTAAAAGGCGTAGCCAAAGCTCGTACAAAATCGACAATAAAACGACTACAGATGTACCGTAATTCAAAACCGAAACGTAACAGAGTTGGTAAAATCATCAGTCCAGCTCCTTTCCAAGGTTGGCACGCATCTGGGACAGTGTCTCGTGTTGAACCCAGCCAAAAATGGTTTGGCAATTCGAGAGTGATTTCGCAAAATGCTTTGCAGAAATTTCAGACCGAATTAGGATCAGCGATCAAAGATCCGTATCAAGTAGTCATGAAACAGACTCAATTGCCTGTTACTTTGTTACAGCAAAAAGCTGCCAACGCAAGAGTTCACTTGCTGGAAACAGAGAGTTTCAAAAATGTATTCGGCCCTAAGAAGATCAGGAAACGACCCAACTTATCTGTAACGTCATACGACACACTGCAGACATACGCGACAGAGAAAGAAGAGAAATACAACACCGAGAAAGACACTAAAGATTATGATTTAATCAGACCAGATGATGGGACAAGAGTCGCTCAAAGAGACTGGGTCATGGCGGCGGGTCAAAGTAGACGAATATGGAATGAATTATACAAAGTAATTGACTCATCGGATGTTGTCATTCAAGTTTTAGATGCAAGAGATCCGATGGGAACTCGGTCTCCACATGTAGAGAAGTATTTGAAGACCGAAAAGACCCACAAACATTTAATCTTTGTATTAAACAAAGTTGACCTGGTACCAACTTGGGTTACACAGAGATGGGTCGCAATATTGAGTGCGGAATATCCCACCCTTGCGTTTCACGCCTCCTTAACACACCCCTTTGGAAAAGGTTCTCTGATAAACCTGTTGCGTCAATTTGCAAAGCTTCATGTCGATAAGAAACAGATAAGCGTAGGCTTCATCGGTTATCCAAATACAGGTAAAAGTTCGATCATAAACACCCTCAGGTCTAAAAAGGTATGCAAAGTTGCACCCATCGCTGGAGAAACAAAAGTATGGCAATATATAACTCTGATGCGGCGTATATATCTCATCGATTGTCCCGGCGTGGTTTATCCCTCAGCCGAAACTGACACGGAAAAAGTTTTGAAGGGTGTTGTTAGGGTGGAACTCATCACCAATCCCGAGGACTATATATCCTATGTTTTAGAACGAGTGAAACCAGAGTATATGCGCAAGACTTACAAACTGGAGGGGTGGAGCGACCATGTAGACTTTCTAGAAAAACTGGCTCATCGAACTGGAAAACTGCTCAAAGGTGGTGAACCGGATATAGCAATAGTAGCAAGAATGGTTCTAAACGACTGGCAACGTGGGAAGCTTCCCTTCTTTGTCCCACCTGTAGGATTCGAGAATCCGTTGCCAAAGAAGGTGACTGAAGATGCGACTATAGTCGAGGAAGCAGCCGAGAAAAATAGAGATGCTCTTTCCGATAGCAATGATAAATCGGAGGATAAAAAGGGGAAGGAATCTGCTATAGTCGGACTCAACGTCGTGCAAGATTTTCGAAAAATTAGAATCGGCTTGTCCTTCTCAAGCGAGGATAATAAAGATGCCTTTGCTGATAAAGAGGACGATAATTCTGCTGGGAATAATGATAATAGCTTGATTTCTGCTAGTGAATCACAGCCTCCTAGTGAATCCGAAGAAGATGAAGAAGAAGATAGTTTAGTAGAGGAAAAAGAAGATGAATCAGAAAATGGAAATACTGTGTCTACTGGAATTGAAAAAGTACATGCAGCAGGAAATGAGGAAAATGGGAATGACTCGGTCCAAGATGATGAGATGCCTTCTGTGCCTGAGAAAGATAACTTAATGCAAAATGTATACGATGATGTGGAAGAAGAGTACGATTCGAGTGATAGCGAAATGGCTGAATCGAAGACAATATCTAGCAGTGGAACATTCAGCGTTTCCAAGGAGCCAACGAAGAAAGATAAGGTTGAGCTGAATGAAAAGAAGTTGACGAGTAAACAGAGAAGAGCTAAAGAGAGATCGATTAAAAGGAAGAAGATAGGAAGCAACTTCTACGAAGTCACTAATGTCAAGAATAGGAATAGGAATAGGAAAGTCCCTAAACATAAATAAATAAAAAAATGCTATTCTTTGAAAGATACTTTTTTATTTTTACAATTTATTTATGACGCGATTTTTCCCTGAAATTAATACTATTCCTAGTTCTTAATAGTTATAGTAATTATGAATATTAATTAGGATAACAAAAACTCGAAAAAATCTTTCAGCATCTAGTGAAAATGTAAAAAAAATTGTAAAAGCGAATCATAATTAGTTTTTAAACCATTTATTCTCTCATAGCTTCTCATAAATATTTTAAATAATAAATTTAACAAATTATAGCTTAGATATTTTGAAAATTGAAAAAGCGCGTATTGTAGTATCGCGAGTTGCCACAAGAGTCCGACAGCTCTGCGAATACGTATTCGTATAGTTCATGTTCTAACCAAATAAGGCGAAGGGCGGGACAAATATACTAGCTGCTAAAGTGGGGGAGAGAGAGGTCCTTGTGGTGATACGGGATTGATACGTGACTTAGGTGACAAATCAAGCCCGTGTGTAAATATTCACCGGGTCTAAGTATTTTTTATAACTAATTAGAGACCGGTCAGAAGTGATAAAAGGGTAGAAATGTCATATGAAACAAGTAAGTATGATTTTAATAAATTCTGAAACATCGCTACACAATTGTGCGCTATTTACGTTCACTGTCTCATCAGATCCCTCGAGCTTATCATATTTTACCGTTTCTATCTCATCTCTTTTCACGCTACTCACATGTTTATGCAAATTTTAATTAGCCCGAACATTTCAAAGAACAATACACTCTAGATTGTTGAATATTTTTAAGGAAAACAGAATCATAAATCTACAGTTTTCGTCATATTTATTGTATGTACACATCACTGTAGAACGAGTGATAAGTCATTTCCGAGCGATAATTTATCTAGCAAGTATGAGTCAATGTACCAAAAGTAAATTAAATTGCGGTACCCGCATCAAAGGGAAAAGAAAAGAAGAAAAAAACAAAAAATACAAATTCAGGTAAATGGTTATATTATCTAGTCGTTTGGAACACATTATAGTTATATACGAAAAACTGGAAGCTGTGCCAAGTTAAAAATACTTAACCAGAAGATCTCCGATCTTGATTTAATATAAGAAACGGTATATATCCACCTGGAGCGTGTTATTTATTCATAACTTTCTAAAACTGTATCAAACATATCTTCTATTCTTAAAAAAAATAAAAATAATAAAAATAAAAATAAATAAAACTGTATCCCATGGTACAACTGATAATCAAAATATTATCAATCGCTATCACATACTCATTTTCTACACAATTAACAGAATCAAGCTGAAAAAAACATCCGCAACATTCGAAAATTATCTCAAGATTTTTAAATAGAGATAACGACCCAATCGTACCCATTGAAGTAATTATATCAAGTTAATTAAATTATAAGAAATAGTCTCATACAGCAGTCCACTCACTTTTTACTCCAATGTCTAATAAGTTGTAATCTATAGCCTCAAAGACATGAGTATAGAACGTAACTCCGTTTCCAGTTCTAGGCCATTATTTAATTGGCTAACTTACAATTGAGGATTGAAATTCATTGTTCTGTTAATTTTTTTTTTCAGAATATATATTTGCGACTTTGCCACGCACGCAAAGAGGTCAACCATTGGTTCTCGGCGGGGATCCCAAGGGAAAAAATTTCCTCTACACTAATGGAAACAGTGTCATTATCAGAAACATCGATGTGAGTAACACCAAACGATGATACATATGAATAATAATGTGAAATATGGTTTTCAATGTGTTATATATATCACGGATTGATTATAGAGACTGAAAATTTCAGGAGATTTTGTCAAAGAACTCCTTCTTATGTAAAAAACATACGTGATTATAAAGCTGATTAAGATGTTACAGAATATTACAGATTATGAACAAGAGACGAGAGTAAAGCAACAATTTCCACTCCATTTTGTCCTATTCTATATAATTTTATTTCATCATGTTTCTGCTTCGAATTCTGCGATATTTTATGATATT
Organism: Rhogogaster chlorosoma; assembly: GCA_944452935.1. Classification (NCBI taxonomy): domain Eukaryota; kingdom Metazoa; phylum Arthropoda; class Insecta; order Hymenoptera; family Tenthredinidae; genus Rhogogaster; species Rhogogaster chlorosoma. The sequence goes on from OX101797.1 coordinate 31,905,046, forward strand.
TTATCGATTCCATATTCAGAAATATGAAGAGTGAATTTAATGTCTTCAGAAGTTGTTTGGGCAAAGAAATTGCATTGAGAATTGAATCCTGATTCTACACGATCTAAAAAGGAAGTCATACAATCTAGAGTCTCAGTCTTTATGGCTGCCCTGTAATGCTATCCACCGACTTGAAATTTCATTGAATAATATTATTCCAGAATCCAGCAATTGCTGATGTTTATACCGAACATTCTTGCCCTGTAAATGTTGCCAAATATTCACCAAGCGGGTTTTACATAGCGTCTGGCGGTAGGTTACTCATTAATTTTCAATAATGATTAATACAATATCATTCTAGACGTAAATTTCAAATAACTACTTCATATCCTTTCATTTTCCAGATCAATCTGGCAAGGTTCGCATTTGGGATACTGTAAATAAAGAGCATATCCTTAAAAATGAATTCCATCCGATCGGAGGGCCCATTAAAGACATAGCTTGGTCTCCGGACAGTCAACGTATGGTGGTTGTTGGTGAAGGCAGAGAAAGGTGAATCAAGTCATGAGGGATTGAAAATATTTCACAATTTAAAACGAGATTATCAATTATTCACGTTGTTAAATTTTCCTAGTTAATTTATTCCCTACAAATGCTTCTAGATTTGGTCATGTATTTATGGCTGAGACTGGAACTTCAGTGGGAGAAATATCTGGACAAAGTAAATCCATCAATTCTTGCGACTTTAGACCCGCAAGACCGTTCAGACTGATTACTGGAAGTGAAGACAACACTATCGCTATATTCGAAGGCCCTCCGTTCAAATTCAAGTTAGCTTTACTGTTTCTTCAGAGCTTTTCAAATGACTTAATAACATGCGAAAATCTGAACAGAAACCTAGAATTTATAATATTTTATGGATACATTTTTCACTTTCAAATTTTTATTGGAAAAGTAAATTATTTATCTGCAAGTATGAAAGATTTATAGAAATTGAAAGTCAGAAATCAGTCTGCAATGAAGCTGAATATTACCTATCTTCTTATAACACTAAAACAATATTTCTCCTTCAGGATGACGAAACAGGATCATGCCAGATTTGTTCAAGCCGTACGCTATTCTCCGTCTGGAAATTTATTCGCATCTGCGGGATTCGATGGAAAAGTTTTCATCTACGACGGCACGACATCTGATCTTGTGGGCGAAGTTGGATCTCCAGCTCATCAGGGAGGAGTTTACGGGGTAAGAATTCAAGTATTCTTTTCTGCATTTACCTATCTCGATTAAAGAACATGTTTTTTTTTTCACCCAGCCAACGCAATTCAATACTCCAAAGATATCTACCGTGTCACATTTTCAGCTTGATTGATCAAGATAGAATTATGATTAAAACAAGATTCACTTATGCTTTAACAGGTAGCCTGGAAGCCTGATGGTACACAGCTCCTGACTGCCTCAGGTGATAAAACATGTAAACTATGGGATGTCGAAACAAGGACACTCGTTACCGAGTTCAATCTCGGATCCAATGTTGATGACCAACAGGTAAACGCAGTTTTTCATCTTTAGATCAGATGAAACATATTTTCAACGAATATTTTATCGAAATCAAATTCTTCCTTTTCTACAGGTCAGCTGTTTGTGGCAAGGTGAACATTTGCTGAGCGTATCACTCAGCGGATTTATTAATTATCTAGACATCAACAACCCGGATAAACCTTTGAGAATAATCAAAGTAAGATTAGTTATCAGTTTCTATAAAACAACATTTCTATTCATAGTTTGATAATTCTTAATGGAACAATAATCCAGTGAATCTCATTTCGCTACCATTATTAATTTGACTGAATTGATTTCAGGGCCACAACAAACCGATAACTGTCTTAGCTTTGAGCACAGACAGAAGTACGATCTACACAGGATCGCATGATGGCTATATTACTAATTGGAATGCTGGATCAGGTGAAAATGATCGTGTCCAAGGACAGGGACACGGAAATCAGATGAATGGAATGAAAGCATCTGGAGATACCGTTTACACATGTGGTATCGACGATAGTTTGAAGATCATTGACGCATCCTCAAATAGCTACACTGGGGCTTCGATAAAACTGGATTCACAGCCGCAAGGACTTGATATATTCGAAGATATTGTTGTGACTGTTACCCTCAAGCAGGTTTGTAGCATTTTGTTATAAATTAGAAATTCTCTTGGAATCCTCAGCCTAATTAATATTCACAGACTTAGATACAGATTATTGATAATTAAATGATTTGAATCCAATTTGAAACAGATAACAATCGTCCAAGATGGTAAGAAGGTGTCGAGTCTCCCAGTCGATTTTGAACCATCCTGTGTTACAATCAACCAAGAGAATGGGGAAGTAGCAGTTGGTGGAACGACTGATAATAAGGTGAATTTTTATATCTAGAACCTGAAATTTTGTTATATTTCATTGAATTTACCTACATTTTCCTTTGATCGTGGATTTCATATTAATCTAGGCTCATATATACGAATTATCTGGAACAACCCTTTCTCCAAAAACTGAATTACAACATCTTGGTCCAGTTACTGATGCTGCCTACAGCCCTGACAACAAATATCTCGTTGTCTGCGATGCGAATAGAAAGGTGATTCTGTATGCGCTACCAGAATATAAGGTAATATACAATTTTAATCAATTTCTCACTGTACACTGTAATTTTAGAACAATTACGAGAAAATCATATTTTAGCTCATCTTTGTAGTTGGATCCTGGCAATAAATTTTAGTATCACAATACTTTCATAGTATTATCATAGTTTTGTGAAATCATCACTTCGCCCATAGATTGAATGCTGGAAACTAACATAAGCAGAGCGTTCTTTCTCTGCTAAAAAATCATCTAGATCAGCTATTTAATGTATAATTAATTTAATCAATGTAAACATTATTCGCACACTGTTGATACTTGAAAAATCTTATTCCCATCTTGCAATATTTCACTGGATCATTAGAAGGTAATGTTCAATTGTGGTCACATATTCATCTTTTTATTCGCATGAGATATCAATTTATCTATGTACATGTATAGTTATGAATTTGGAGAGTATTTTCTCAGGACATACCATCATTCATTTTATTCTTTTGGAATAAAAATTAGCAGTTAGGTAAAATTGTAAGATTTAAGAATTGATGGATGTCTTCTCTGATTTTCTAATATAATTCGTGCATGCTTAGAATACAATATGTTTCAGGAAGAAATGAATATTTTTTCAATTTTTATAGTGCTAAACAAGTATTCCATAGATATAAAAAGAAAATAAATATGCTATTTGATAGTTGAGGTGAAATATCATTCCAAAGAAATACGATATCGGGTATTATGTTCCTAAGTCTGTATGAATGAATTTGTTTTTCTCTCGCTCAGCAATATGTAACGAGTTTTGTAAATAAACAAAAATTCATTTGAATTATACAGCTGGCTCACAACAAGGAGTGGGGCTTCCATAACGCTAGAGTCAATTCTGTGGCCTGGTCACCAGATTCTCTTCTTGTAGCAAGCGGCAGTCTTGACACTACTATTATTATATGGAGTGTTACAAATCCGGCTAAGCACACCATCATAAAAAGTACGTATAATAGGAAATTTATTGTCAAGCAACCTGTGGCAATAAATTTTTTCAGTTTTCTTGTATTTTTGAATAATTCACTTCGAGCAGGATTTCTTAACGGATTATTCAACGAATTATTTGATTTTTCGTTCCAGATGCTCATCCGCAAAGTCAAATTACTCGTTTGGTATGGCTTGACGATGAAACATTGATATCTGTTGGTCAGGATTGCAACACTAAAGTATGGCGCGTGGAGAAGATATAAGTAACTGTCAATTAATGCTATCTCCTTTTTGAGGTAGTTCGATTAACTTAAACCAGAATCCGCGTCTTTTTCATGGGTTTTAGATGCATTTTATTTATTTAATTCGTAACTTACAAATATTGTATATTATTTTTGAATACAATTCTTGATATACAATAAATTATACCTAAATCTACCTGTCGGAAAGAGAAAAAAAAAATATTTACTGAGCAATCCCACATCATACCAAACACTATTATAATTGCTAACATTTTAAGCATTTCTTCTGATTATACAAAAAAAAAATATATATAGAAAAAACAAACCAAAAGAAGAGGAAATAACTTTGTCTGATTTTATATATTTCTATTTATTTCTAACAGCGATAAATTATATTATATCATTTACAATCTCACAACAGTCTGTAATTATTGCCATTTAATCTAACTAATATTATGTACATTGTAGGACCTTGGTATTTACAGTTAACGGTCATGTAAATTAAGTTGTAATCAAGAATTTGGAAGGGTATTAAAATTTGGCCTCATAAAACGCAATATATTTATAGAGATACACAAATTGGATATTATCGATTGAAATAACTAGTTGATGTGACGACCTTTGTCATTGCCTACCCAATCTGTCAACATGAAATTTAAATGTCACTATTCTTCGAGAAGATTAGTAAGTTTCAAAGAGTCTGAAAAGTTTATTTTATTCGATTGGAATACAAAGAATAATTCATCAGTTCAAATTTCACGTGTACAGAATAATTTTTTACTACAAAATCCAATCATTGTCTATAACGAAAGTGTGATCTCAGCAATATTATGATGTTTATAATTCAACGCGAGTTAAACGAGTTGATTTATAATACTGACAACAATGAGTGAAAATATATTTATACGATAATTATGATATTGAATTCGTCAATTTGAATCTAACAACATAATAAATAACTTTAATTACATAAGGCAATAAATAATTGTACTTCTAAATTGTCTTTATTAAAATGATTTAACAGTAACAAGAAAACGATAACAATTTGAACACTAAAGGCTTGAAGGAACTGTAGGGCGAGGGAGAGAATTGGGACAATCTCGACTCTATAAATGAAAAGAAAGAAAAAAGGCCCCAGTGATTTCTACGGTTTAGTTGAACTGCATCGAGGGCGTTTTTGAGGAGAGGCAACAGGGTGTCTGTAGGAAACGTGTTTCCTAAGAGCATCGCGAGAACGAGATACGTGTGGACATGCGGTGCAGCTGTAAGAACTGTTGCTGTGCGTCTCCATATGAACACGTAAATTATATTGGTTACTCAATTGCTTGCCACAAATAAGACAAGTAACACTGGTCTTGTTACAACCCTGAGAACCACTTCTATTTATTATAGACGCAGTAAGAAATCCAAAATTTGAATTATCGGATTCTAATATCGAAGAACGGGGCTTCAAATCATCTAGCAAAGTATTATGTTCCTCCCTCTCTACCAGAGGCATGCATTCGCTCAAAGAACCATCGATGCTTACGCTCTTATCCATATTCTTAGAAGTTTGAATACTACTAGCAAAAGGTTTTTTCTCTCTTTGATTCAATTTAGCATTTATGGAATAGTACGGTTTTATTTTAAGACTATACGGTGTATCCTGTTGCTCGTTTGACGATTCTTCTTCTAGATTATTAGGCAACTCAACTGAAGATATTGCCTCGACTTTTGTTGGATGCAATAAATCGTCTTTTGAATCCGCTGTCACCATTGGCTCTGATGAATCCTTCTCTTGATCCAAAAGTGGCGACTGAATGTGAGCACCGTTATCTTGTTTTTGCTCTTTCTGTAATGGAAGTATAACGAGGTAAGGGATTTCATTCTAGCTGGAAAAATAATACTGTTGTCCGCACGATACATTTAAATAACATTGGCGTTTCACAGTAAAATTGTCGATGTATCGAGTGATTAAATAATGATAATATCTCAAATTTTTTCGTTCATTACTTAAATGTATTGCTTGATTATTGAAAGCGAAAGTGTAAAGTTTTTTTTTTACATAGTAGAAACAATGTTTGTTCCTGAGAGTTTGGAACATTTGAAAATGTTAACTTGTCGACAGTAGTAGTGGAAAGGTATGGTTATGAACTAGGCTGTGAAAAACGAATTGCTCATGCATGGAAGGATTGTAAATGTATTTGAGAGGAAAAAAAATGAGTAAAATAAAAATGAAACCCCAATAAGCATTCGGAATGAAATAGCAGTATTTAAGTGTAAGAGAACACAAAATTTTTGACTTGTTCTCACTGTTAGATCGAGATTATATTACAGGGAAAATATTAACGTTGAAACAGATAAGTTTACTGTGCAACGCCAATACATCTTATAACAACTATAAAGCTTTGTTACATTGATTGTACAAAATGTATAATATCTTCCTGAAAATTGTTCGCCCTAATAGAAATTCTGGAGTCATTTGAACAAAAACAACAAATAATAGTAATATTCAGCATTTTTCTCCTCCAAAGCCAATCCTTGTTGCTGGAATGATTATTATCTGTCCCGATACTAATGATAAATAGAAAAACTACTGTACGGATAATACAGCTATCAAAATGTGATAGAAATCTATGAAATAAGCCATATTAGCTATACCTGGAAATTCATTCTATGGGGTAAAGTTCCATGGGATGCATCCACTTGCATTTAGTGGCAAACACACAACGACCTTGATCTCGTGGATATCGTTTGTTATTCATTATCGTTCCTTTGATGCATGTATGTATGTTATGTACCAGATTAATCCTTCGTCAAGTAGTTCTCGAGGAACGACAGTGAATGTGTTTAAGTGACCTGAATAAAACAACACAATTATAGGATAATAATTATATTAGAAGGAAGCAAGCGTGTGTAACTCTTTTTTTCTTTTTTCTTCTTCTTTCTTTTTTAGCGTATTATTGTGTTTTAATTGTTGTAATATAATGCAAGGGATTGGCAAGTGGAGAGAAATCTTATAACCATAGAAAAATTGTTCCAGTCATTCCTTAAGAAATTTTTTTGTATACGATAATTATTAGACTTGTATTTAAAGTCGATTAATACTTTATACATATTATTAATACTGAAAGCATGAAATTTTTCTTCAATTTAATTTTCTACCAGATAACTCTTCTTTCAGGCAATTAGATTAATGTGTTATTCATTGTTAGTGATCGAGTTATGATTTTATTGCAATAGGCCACCAGGTGTAGATCGAACATGCAGGGTTGGGAGTAATTTTAGTCTGATAAAATCAACAGCCTGAGTATATGTGTACATAATTAATAGTATTATCAAAGACTATCGTGATATATCTGTTTTACAAAACGAACCAGACCCAGATTTACCAAGAACCTGCGTTAATATAATTCTGATAAATTATTATTCTCTTTTAGACACAATTACAAATCAGCAGTCTACATATGCGATACCTTTATCCAGTGCAACGGCTGTAAGTGAGGTAAGATAATCTTAAATATTGTTAAAATGATGAATAACTTTGAAGTAAATTTGAATAGCAACAATTATTACCCCAGCAATATCAGCTAAGCCTCGTATATGCAGAGTATCTGCCATAGCCAAGATAGCAGGTAGTTGTTCTTGGTAGATGTTCACTTCCCCGTTATACATAAATGTTACCAATGCGCATAGATCTGCATACTCTGTACCTGGCAGTACTATAACAGGATGTTGTTGCACGCTGAAGTCCTAGAATTAATTTCAAGAATTTTATTCGTCTGTTTTCAAAGCTTAGATAATTCTCTTTTTGGTCTTTTTCAGTTGATCTGCATCAATGCCTTTCAGAAGACAATACCAATTGGCAACAATACCTTGAATAATTCTTTGAAATAGTAACTGCATGCTGAAAGTATGATTTTGTGAGCCCGAATCTGCCTTCCACCGGCGCTTAGAGTAACGTCTGTTAGATAACCTCCGTCCAGGAGTTTTGGCAACGAGCTAAGTAGCGTGTTTTGAAAATTGTGCCAACGCAAGCAAAATTGCTGTTGATTCTCCATGGTTTTTAGCTGTGGAAAGAAAAGAGGGCAGTTACTTTGAATTACTATTGACATTATTGTTCATAGAATAGAAATATTGTGAATGATGAAGAATTTGAATCTAGAAAGTAAGCAATAAGAAAGGAGAAGTAATGAAAAAAAAAGACGTGGTTCATGATTATTCAAGAATGATAAGTAGTTGTAATGTATAATAAGATCGATGTATGTATGGTTATGAGGTTATGTGTCTTATTTCATCACAATATATATAAATGAAGAATTTAAGGCATGTAGGACAGTGGCTATTGTGTTAGTCGGATGGTTATATATACACGTCGTTATACATAGACAGACAGAGGACAATCCTATTTATTTAATCAGCCAGTAGGTTCCAGCCAAATCTATTATTGTCCTCACGTATGGCTGGAAGAAAAGATACAAAGCAATAGGAGTCTAATCAATTAGTGCTGGCGTAATAACTGAAGCCTCGATATTCCTTGTGTTATCTATAACGCGATATTAATTTAACGATTTAATATAATATTCACACCTTGTATAAATCACTTGAAAATTAAGACTTTTAAATATAAAAAATTTCTCGCACCAGAGATAGAGACAGAGGTAAAAGCCACGTACAGCTAGCAGCGCCCCAGAACAAACTGCCTGATCTCATAAGATAAATTCTTTTTACTGCTTGTTAAGAAGTCGGGTTCATAATTAAGCTTAACCCTTTCGCACGTAGATGTCTCTCTTGTGAGAAGTTCAGTATAGTCAGCAGTCCCGTTCTGTTTTCGTCATACGTAATAGATACGCTGATGAAATATGTCGATAAGACAGAGAACACCAATACGTAGATCCGAGTAAACAGGTGTTTATGTAGTCTACGGGTTTATACATTATACGTGTGACCACGTACCGTGTTGGCTTTTTGACATTATTATCTTTAGAAAACTGTCAGATTACGTGCATAGTAACGAAACTCATAGATCAAAAAGTGGAGATTAATATCTGCGGAGGAACGTATATATGCATAATGTACTTGTTTCCAAATGATTATGTATTAATTACATAAAACAGTAATATGTTGTCTCTATTGCAAACCGGACGTTCGTTTATATTTATTATTGTGTTAATCTTAACCTGTACTACTTTTGCCAACGATGTGAAAATCGAACAGTTAACATTCTGTGGACAGGCATCGTCAGAGAAACCTTCCAGCAGGTAAACTTTCAATCATTATTCCGATCCGTTATTTAAACTATAGTTTTTGATTTCATCTATTTTTTAATTTTTTCTTTCAATTTTCTTGTATCATAATTTCAAAATAACCTCAAAGATTACAACACGATGAAACAATATTGTTCGATGTCAAATCTCACCCCTAATTTCATGTAAATTCTTGACACGATGAAAAATTTTCAAATTTAAACATCCAATCTAATTATCCTACCAATATTTCTCTCAACCCTTTTACAGCCTTCTGTTTGTAAGCACATTAGATGGAAAAATATCAGCCTTAGATGCATCTAGTCAAGGAGAAGCAAAATGGACTTTGGAATTAACTGACAGTCCGATGTTGTCGTCTAATATTCATCAACGAGAAGTAAGCGAGAAGAATATTAATGTTCTTTATATTCAATCATGCCAAGCATGTATTAATACAGTTTGTTTATAAAATTTTCAATTTCATTTTCATTTTTCAGTTGAACAACAACGGCCAATGGGTCAGACTGATACCATCTCTCAACGGCGGACTGTATAAATTTGATGGAGAAAATGTAGAAGCTGTGCCGATTAATTCCGATAATCTCTTGCAATCCTCTTTTCGATATACCGATGATTTAGTATTCTCCGGTGGAAAGGAAACTCAATCTTACGGTAATCCGTTCTTGGCCATTTCTTCTCTGATATAAAATTGCCAACAGGAATATCGTAGTTTTGATTCTGCGGATATTTTTCTCTCACACTCAAAGCACAAAAAAAAAAAAAAAAACAATAACATGCCATATAATTTGTACAGGTGTGTCTGTTACTACTGGGCAAATATTATACGAATGTAACATCAGCGGTTGCACCAATAAAACTGACGGCAATGAACAAATCGATCAGGAAGTTTTGATCGTACAACGTTTTCAGAAGACCGTTAGAGCCATCGAACCACGCACCGGTCTCGAAAGGTAGTCTAGTAGTGTTAGTGAATTCAGAGATTAAAGATTCTATGCCAATTGGTTTGATGAGAATTAAAATGCAATAGTCAATTCTTTCTGATTCTAATTGTCTATAAAACAAAGATACAAAATTATAGCATCTTGATTACAATTATAATGGTATCCTGTTTTATTCACATCATTGTTTTTATCTATAGATGGAATTTCAGCGTAGGACAGCACGTTCTTTCGCTGATCCCGCACGAGAATCTTGACTGCCATGATAATGTACAGCAACCTTTGAAAATCGATCTTCAATTTGATCTTAAAGTTATTGTTCCAGAGGGACGTATCTGGGCAGTTAATAAACTCGAGCCTGACGTTATACTATGGCAACACAAGGTTGGCATTGATACTCGATATCTGATGATGCAATCATGTTGTACATTTGATTCTTTGAATTGATAGCAAAACTTTTTATCTTGCAAACTTTGGAGTAAAAGACTCGAGATTGATGTGAAAATTGATGTACTTACATTTAACTACTGTGAAAGAGATCTAAGATCGAAATTTTGATTGTACAGTTCGATTCTCCGATTGTGAGCATATGGCAAGCAGATATGTCAACCGAATCCAGGAATTCTGTGGGTCTCAAACAAGTCGATCTATTTAGCGGCTCCCAATGGGTTTGGGGTAGTGAATCTTCACTCAGTCCGAGTATTTACTTAGGGATGCATGAGAAGCAATTATACATTCAGGAAAGCTTAGCACTTCACAAACTGTTAGAATCGTCACCAAAAAGGGTTGTACATACACCAAAGTTTCCGTGGCAGCCTAATCCCGCTATAAGTACGTTTTCTATGCATTTAAAAAATCTGTTTCTTACAGTACACGTATTTATATCAGGGTAGATTTTCAGAGCACGTAGAACTCTATTGATCTTACAGAAACTTCATACTCATAATTGATCATTGAATTGCATATCCTTAAGAAATATCAATGATTTCAGGCAACGCAGTGGCAATTAAAGATATTAGAGAAGACAAAATCGGACATGAGACCCCAAAATTAAAGGAAGAGTCCGACACCACAGCATTGTCTGTTTTATATGCCAGTGAATACATAAATGGTACAAGTTAATTATTATTATGTTTTGTTTTGTTTCATATTTTGTTTCAAATAATGAATTATCTTCTATTCACTAATGTATGTTACGTTTACATCAGGAAATGGATACTACCTATACACAGATGATGATTTACATTTAAAAGATAACAAGCAATGTAATACCAGCACTACTGCTGACATAGTTATTGAAGATATCGAGGAGCCCACTCTCACCGATTACTTGAATGAAGGAGATGATACTCCCGTGCGAGTGATTATAGTTTCACTATGGTATTGGTGGTGAGTATAATTCTGAGGCAATGATTCCCGGTATTGTTTCCGAATTTGAACACAGTGGACGTTATAGAAGTCTTTGAGATGCAAAAAGTCTTCTATTCTATAAACAATTTCCAATGAATACATAATAAATTCGAATTTATCTGATGTTTAGAATATTTTCCATCCTCAGGAAAGAAGTGGTGATAATATCTATCACTACTGCAATACTCTTGAATTTCATGCTGACCCAACGGCTCCTCAATGCTACAACACCCACCAGAGATGCATTAATGCCGGTTCGTTAATTTTTAAGATTCTTATTGTATAAGTAAAGACAAGATTACACTATACTCATCCATTTGAATAACATCAATAATAATTCTACAGTATGTTGAGCTTCCGTTGATTTGTGGCAGAAATGAAACACTCTACACATGGTACATTTAATACATCATTACTTATCAGTTGTCTTCTATAGCCGTTGATCGTCGAACGGCACATCGAGAGTAAAGAAGATGAAACAAAAGTGCAGACCGATGCTGTTAATGGTGCAGATTTCAAGTCTCGTTATCTCACAGACTTTGAGCCTATTGACTGTCTTGGAAAGGGTGGATACGGTGTGGTATTTGAAGCAAAGAACAAAATAGATGACTGCAATTATGCTATTAAACGCATCGCTCTCCAGAATAGGTAACATCTTATATTATTGCAACTTCATTAATATCTGGCTAATTCTGTACATACTTTTTCTGTATTATTGTCATTAAATTTTAGCCGAGATTCAAGAGAACGAGTAATGCGCGAAGTCAAGGCTTTGGCCAAGCTTGACCACCACAATATTGTGCGTTACTTTAATGCTTGGCTAGAATGTCCTCCCGTTGGATGGCAAGAAGAACACGACCAGTGCTGGATAGATAAGCAGAAGTTTCCACCCTCGGAATTTTCCACAGGATTATCCCCTGTAACTTCTAAGCCCAGTGACTCTGTCTGCATCGATGTACCCCATAGTAACCCGTCATCTGTAGACAGTGCTTTTGAAGCATATAAACTGAATAATCACAACGATGATAGTGATTCTTTTATTGTATTTGAGAGATCAAATTCGGGGGAGATCGAGGAAAGCGAGAGCGTCATCGACCTCACAGAGGGTGATTATTCTCATCAGAGATCACATTCCAATGTAGAGACAAAAGTTGACTTTTCAAATCATTCCGATACTACCTCATCCAACTTGGCTTTCCACAAAAGTCGAAATGGCGAACTAAACGACCCTATCGATTTGAATAAAAGTGAACTGAAGCGTTCGCTTTCTTTGAATTTACGTAGGAAATCAAAATTCAGTAAACCGAAACCGATGAAGATGTTTCTTTATATACAAATGCAGTTGTGCCAAAGACTGAGTCTTAGAGAATGGTTGAAACAATCGACTGAACCAAGAAACCCACAGCGAATTGTGAAAATCTTTCAACAGATCGTCGATGCTGTTGAGTATGTACATCTCCAAGGCCTAATTCATCGTGATCTAAAGGTGTGTTACTTGATTAACGAATGTATTGATCTTGATTATAGCAAAGTATCAACTTCTCGAAATTAATTTAATAATAATAAGACTGATATGAAATTTATACATATTTGTTACAGCCCTCGAATATATTTTTTGCATTCGATGAGAAGGTGAAAATTGGTGACTTTGGGCTGGTTACAGCAATGACTGTAGGATGTGACGATGTGCGTACTCCCGACGATGTGTCGGAATGCAACAATTTTCCAAACAGTTTGCACACCGCAAGAGTTGGAACTCATTTATATATGTCTCCAGAACAAATGGCTGGTCAAAAATATGACTACAAAGTTGATATTTATTCATTGGGGATAATTTTCTACGAACTCTTGGTACCCTTCTCAACTGAAATGGAAAGAATCATTGCACTCAGGGATTTGAGACAGTCAATTTTTCCACCAGACTTTTCTCTCAAATACCCAGCAGAGGTGTGTTCCATTCTTTAAACGTATTGCTAATAATTATAAGCTTTCTTATAAAATACTTGTTGAAAAATTACAGTATTAAGAATTAGGATGTAGGAATTAGTTACCCAACAAATTAGGTATCAGTACTCTATGTTTTTTGCTGACAATAATGTAAATAATACTTTTTATTTATCACATGTCAGTATGATTTACTGAAGATGATGCTGGATGAGAATCCTAAGAAACGGCCAACCACTTTGGGGATCAAGGCACGACCACCGTTAACAAATTTCGAACCATCTGGAAGTCTCGACGTGGATAAAGAACGATGGCATTTCGATTTACCACAAATAAGCAGACATTCTTCAGTTACGAGTAGTTCGAGCGGTGAATCCTGGGAGAATATTTCTTAATTTAACTTATTTACTGTTTTAGATATTGTTATACAGACAGATTTGTGACGCTATAGGTAGACTGAGCCTAGCTGTTTTCATTTAGCTTACCGACATGAAAATTTCATTTATTTTCCATTGAATTCTATCTTTTAATGGTAGTGATAGATGTGTAGTATGTTACCAGGGAACGGATATTGCTCATACTACATTCTTTAATATTGATCAAGTTTGCAGACGTGATAAAATAGGCATGCAATTTGAAAAATACTTATCGTTATACAAAAACGAAGTGATGTAGACTGTGTGGTATTCCACACAGTTATAGTAAAACCTGTTATTATTTATCAGAACATGAGTCTGACTTAAAGAGTATGACATGTATAAGTATAACTAATTTAAATCAGCTAACTACAAATATCTGTAGAAGAGAAGAAGAAAGGAAGTATAAATAGTGTTAATTTTTTTTTTTTTTAGTCTCATGTCTTTTAGATAATTTATTGAAGTCTTTTCTCAAAATTGAACAAACATTACATTCAGTATTTGAATATTGGCCAACTTTTGGGCTCATTGCTAATTCGTAAACAAATATTCTTCAGTTTACACGCATATAGGCTTGTTTTTAAAAAGTTATCATTGTATCTTTGGTCACATGTTATATTATGAAACATCGTTATGGATTATTATCAGCAATACAATAAATATGCTTTTAGAGTTATAGGTCTTAGATGACGATGGATGCAATTTCATAAAATAAAATGAAACCAAAAGATAGGCAAAGTTGCACATTATTATCACGTTGCTTGTAAGATATGCAATTATTTTATATATTTATTATTATACAATAAAAACGAAGATCTTTGTTTTCAATCAATTATTTTCAACTAGGTACAGACTTTAACCAACTTCGGTGGATCAGGAATACTGTCTAACGCTAGAAATAAAGACTCAGACAAATAGATAAGAATAATCCTCTTCTTCAATTCAAATTCTATTATGAATTCCGTCACTGAATGTATGTATTGCTACTCTTATTAATTGCCCAAGCAAATTCTTCTATTTTACAAGGAGTTTGTGCAAGTCACAGTTAGACAAAATCATTTCTCTCTTTAGGCGTAGAATCGTGTTATGTATACGAGAAACTTGTCTGTTATTATTGTTAGTTTCTTTCTTGTTTTTAGATTGTGAATAAAAATATTTTTCTTGAATACGTGTTGGGAAAATTGAAATGATTTAGTCTTCACCTAAATTGTTAAGAATTCAGGTCTGGCCTAGTCACTTTTCTGATTTATGAACGTATCTTTTCAGGAAAATGAAGAGAAACTGGGTAGATTTAACTATTTTTTATTGATATCGACAATATTATATTTTTATTATGTTTTTGAATTTATGAGTAGTTAACTCGATCAGGGTAAGTACAGTTAATGACGAGATACGATGTGTTTAACAAAATTGACCATTATAGCGCAGTGCGATAAGATACATTGAAGGATTACGTTCAATTATACATTGCAAATAAATTATCCATAGTTTTCAATACTTCCAGAGACAAGGAATGGTTTTGAACCATCAATTTTCGACTAAGTTGTAAAGAATCATCTGAAATCAATATAGAATTCACATTTATGTGGTTTACGTAGAAACTTCGAGTACATTGTTCAAATTCCCACACGAAATATGAGTGCATCTTACTTCTCAGCATTATTAGCTCGTTTAATCGCTCTTTTAATTTCATCAAATCATCTGTTACTTGTTTAATCAGTTTTTCATCTGAAGTTTGAAACATTATGACAATTGATTTTTTTCGAGTAGGTTTAATAATTGGAGGTCGTATTGGAGGTATGTAATTAACTCCACGATTGTTCGAAACTTCGAATTTGTTGATTCTAGTTCAACGTTTTATAGAAGATGGCGCTACTCTCGTAATCTAATGTTGGCGCGGTTTCTATCGTTCATTCAAATTTGAGAAATCGCATTACCGCAATCATAGAGCGAAATCATGAATGAAAGAAATATACTATTACGTAATATAATATATTTTACTTAATGGTGTAGGGTGAATAGCCGTGGAACACATTGCGATAGACGATCGACAACTATCCGATCTGGAGAATGAACGATTTATAATGCAGGGAAACTAATGAAATCTTATACAATCTATTTGTGTGAGATTTTTTAAAAAGTACTTGGGCTTTTCTATCCTCGGCAATTTGACTCTTCCAATAAACATGAACTTATTATTACTATCGTGTAATATCGCAAAATTTTTGGATTATATTAGTTATAATAATTATACAAAAACCCATCTCCTATTAATCTTTATTTTATTTATTGATCTTTTGTGTCTACAATTTCAGTGTTATCTAATCTAACATGAAAAATAGTTATACATGATATAATATACACTGCGCTGTTTTATCTTACTGGTAAACTATCCTGTTCGGTTTGAATCCAATGTTGCATCTGCTTGTTGAGCCTTGAAAATTTCCAGTAACTTTTCTGTCGCTGTTAGCTCTGTCTGCTTTACCTTGAATAATTCCATCTAAAGAACAGCAAAAACATATTACATTAGATTATTGCTGATCATTTACTTATTAAGTTACAAGAAATTTGCTTTTCCTCAATCGCAGCATGGGTATCAATACTGTTTACAACTTTTATCTTTACAGTTATCAGAAGAGTATCCTGTTCAGAAGAAATAACACAAGCATTGTGAAATAAATACTGTTTTTAACCAGTCTTTTATCTTTTTTTCAAACCAAAAATCTTATTGATGATATCCTATTAGTGACACAGCAACGAATTTTGTTACCTAAATGACCAATTGTTGTTGTCTGTTTATTTCTCCTGAGGTTTATCTCGAGCCTAAGTGACTAATGGATGTACATATGGATCATTAAAACATAGCATATTTAGTATAGAAAAAATGTATACACACATCAGGGAATTCAGCCAGATTTAGAGCAGGGTCTCTGAATGTAAATGGCGTCCAGGGACCTTGAATTGACGGATTGTCTGTGTGCCACATTTTTCTGAGTCTCATATCTGTCGTATCACCGACTTGCGTTAGTAACAGTCCCAACCATTTGTTAACCTCTTCGCGTGTGTAATTTCTACAGAATATGACTTGTTTATTTCCATTGACTGAAAAAATCGAGGATTATGATATTTGGTGCGCGAACTCATTAAATTACACGAAAATGAAACTCATTATGAAAATTCAAATTTCTGTACATGAATAGGTGAGTGTCAAGGATATGTTAGATTAAATAAACAATGATCAAACTCACGATATTCGGCACTCAATGCAGCTGTTTTATGCCTGCGGGGTTTGACGTAAACAACGACTCCCGGGTTTTCCTTGGCAAAATTCACAAGATCGTGTTCGAGAAAATCTCTAGGTAACATAATACAAGTCTGATAAGTATGTAACATGAAATTATAGGTTATGGTATTTGTGGATTTAGAATTATATACCTAACACCTCGACTGGATCCATTATTTTTGCAGAATTTAATCGTAACTCTTTGCAGCTGGCAAACGTATCGTCCAATACCATTATTTAACGCCGCACGGGGAAATCCCGATTTCATAAATAAATGTGAATTCGACATGATAGCCCGGTTTTATTCTGCTACAGGACTGAAAATGGCATGTGAGTTGCATATGATAAGGCGTACACAAAATCGGCTCTCGGGGCATCCGACGGTATACCCATCTCGCGGATGAATCGACGACCTATCATTACAGAAAAAATCAGCACATTTTATTATGTGCAACTTGTCTGCCATTGTCGTCACGCAAGTTGCATACAACAAGGCGCACCCATGAAGGAAACACCTGTCGAGGGGTCAGTGACTCTTGCAGCCGCAAGGAGTACGAATACGGGTTACGTCAACGATTATGACTGTGACAGACATTTTGAAAGAAATATTATGAATGCGGAGAAATTGTAACGAAATAGACAATATAAAAAAACTACTTATAATAGGTATTAATTTTTGTTACTCGCATCTAGTTTATGTTTTAAGAACTTGTATGACAGAAAGCAAATGAAAAGATTGCGTTGCGTTAGGTATACTACATATTTATGGTTAAGAAACAATCTTAAATTGTCAGTAACTTCGATTATAATTATTATTGTATTGATGCTGTTAAAATAAATTTCCAAACATACTAATGATCGACTGCTTTATTATTTTTGAACTTCCCCTGCCTCAGACTCTTTATTCCAATAACAGTAGAGAAATAAAATTAATGCATTTTTAGCTACTTCAAAATTTTATCACGCTTTAGGTCGGATTGTTTCCTGATACCAAGAGCAATTTTCGACTTATAATTATTATAACTCTGAATAACGCTGGCATACATAAATATATAGAGACACGCATGAATGCATGATTTTCAGCATTATAAAAATTTGAAGTCGAAAAATTTCTGCCTCTGGTATCAGGAGAACATCTGACCCGAGGAGGTGTGCTGAAAAAGGATATGTGTATTGATTCAGTCATGCATACGTCTCTCTATGCCTCTCTATACCTATACTTAATTATTACTAGCATTTTTCGGAGTTAGAAGGATTTCAACTCGCAAAATTTCTGCTCCTGGTATCAGGAGAACATCTGACCCGAGGAGGTGTGCCGAAAAAGGATATGTGTATTGATTCAGTCATGCATACGTCTCTCTATGCCTTTCTATACCTATAGTTAAGTAATACTAGCATTTTTCGGAGTTAGAAGGATTTTAACTCGCAAAATTTCTGCTCCTGGTATCAGGAGAACATCTGACCCAAGGAGGTGTGCCGAAATAGGCTATGTGTATTGATTCATTCATGCATACGTTTCTCTATACGTCTCTTTACCTATAATTAAGTAATACTAGCATTTTTCGGAGTAAGCAGGATTTTAACTCGCAAAATTTCTGCACCTGGTATCAGGAGAACATCTGACCCGAGGAGGTGTGCCGAAAAAGGATATGTGTATTGATTCATTCATGCATACGTCTCTCTATACGTCTCTATACCTATAGTTAGTTAATACTAGCATTTTTCGGAGTAAGCAGGATTTTAACTCGCAAAATTTCTGCTCCTGGTATCAGGAGAACATCTGACCCGAGGAGGTGTGCTGAAATAGGCTATGTGTATTGATTCATTCATGCATACGTCTCTCTATGCCTCTCTATACCTATACTTAATTATTACTAGCATTTTTCGGAGTTAGAAGGATTTTAACTCGCAAAATTTCTGCTCCTGGTATCAGGAGAACATCTGACCCGAGGAGGTGTGCCGAAATAGGCTATGTGTATTGATTCATTCATGCATACGTCTCTCTATACGTCTCTATACCTATAATTAGTTAATACTAGCATTTTTCGGAGTAAGCAGGATTTTAACTCGCAAAATTTCTGCTCCTGGTATCAGGAGAACATCTGACCCAAGGAGGTGTGCCGAAAATTTCGGGGTATAGATATAGACATGCATATGTGTCTTCATGCACGTCTATATTCTTACGTTATTTAGAATTTATCAAACTTCCAATCTGACTTCTTATTTTATATTGGTCCTGAAATAAAACGTACGACGGAGGGGAAAGAGGAAAATAACGAAGCAATTGATTATTGGTATATCTGTATAAGAATTTATTGCTGTAGCATTGATACAAATATCACTTATTGCCAGTTATTTTTATTTTGTAATTTTTTCTTGAAAATAAATATGCACACGTCAGAATAGTTTGAATTCGCTCTTCAGTACACTCAAGCCACATTCTTATTACGACGATACATTTATGGGATGGGATCTCTTGTGGACGAAGACGTTTGGACTCTGATGGCAGTTTATCCAGCTGTAACTGAAGGACTAGTGTTGTAATATCACTATTATTGAATAAATTAGCTAATAACTATGCAAGCATTCGGCGTGTTCGCTTCATGAGATGAATGACTACTGGATACGCCAAGGTCTGTCTGATTTTCTGGGATTTCCATTATCGTGTCAAACTGAAGATTTTTTCGCTGGTAGAATTTTCCAGACTTGGAACGAACGAGGTATGAAGTTGGTGAACTGATCCAATTCTCATTCGGTGGAGTTCTATTTGATCTTGGTGGGGTGAAGTCAGAAGTCATGCTGCAATTATGGATAGTTCGAGATGATTAATGTTATGGTTCTGTTGACTAAAACGGTGAGTGAGAATATAAAGACTTTTCAATCAGAAATGCAAGTTTACCGCTTAGACGCTTGATAGTCCATACGAATCGACGACCTCGTGAACGTTGAATTATAGATACATTAAAAGGTCAGGAATTAATCAGACCTCCTATTTTTCTATATCTCACTCAGCTCATCGGAAATGAAAAGTATATATGACACCGAGGAACCGGAAACTAGGTACTAAATTTCTGGGGCATAACTAGTTGAAGAATGACAGGGTCGAGTGCTGTAGGAAATTTCTATTCGTAATAAGAAGGAAAATCAGAGTGTAAAGAGAGAGAAACGGTAAGAGTGAGACAGATAAAAAATTAGGGATTTAGGGTGGTAATAAGAGATCTAGCCCACGATACTCAAGGAGGCTGGGAGAAGCAATTGGGCCAAATTACCGCTAATAAACGATGATTCACGACCAGCCGGAAATTTTTCATGTCGTCATAGAACCATGGTATAATATGATACAATTACTTTGACCACGTGGAAATCATTACGTTCGTGTAACCCTAAGTTCGAGCATTCGAAACTTTCCACTGGTTCGGTGTTCTCAGGATTGTCCGGTTAAGTGATAGCCAACCACTGGAACACTGAATAATACATAATACTCATACTACTATAATGAGTGGCCGCGGTGGTTTGGTAATCAGACTGGATGTTGAGCTCATAGAGAGGATGTCCTCTTGCCGAAGATATGTGAATGTGCGTAGTTCTGCGCCGTAGAATAACAAGTACGACGTACAATGTACTATCAGAACGCACTAGTTTGAAGGAAAGAACCATGGTATTCAGGAAGTGCTGATTTTTCAACTCCTTCCGCAATCACGTACTGCGATCAATTATATTAGCAACGGCATCATCAAGACACTAAAGAGCTAGTTGAGTCATGAAAAATGTGGACGACGATGATAAGCCTAATTTGCACTTGTATCAGTATTACACAATTTATCTTGTGGACTCGTGTGAACTTATGCCTCGAATCTATTCATGTTAGCTCTACGGTATACGTGGTGGTGTCATTTTTTAAATTACAATCATTTCCAATAGTATTTTCACCCGATCTATAGAATATTTTACATAATTCAGATGGTCCTCCTTGCCCCGGACAATTTGGAAAAAACGATTTGATCGTTATTGCTGATTATCTGACTAATCATAAAATAGTTGCCTTCTTTGCTATTGTTCCAGACAATTTTTTGAACCTCGTATAATTCAAGATATTAAATTTATATTTAGTTTCTACTCTCTCAGAAGCACTCAATCTGAGCTATTACCAATAGCCTATATACTTATTATTCAGAATCGAAAGAAAGGGTGCATATATTTGTGCCATATTAGACTACGCGACATATTTCAATTTTATTCTTATTTTTTCCAGTATCAACATATATTACAGCTTATCTCATACTTAAGGTTAGATAATACCAAGATTACGTGATGTGATTTCTTACAAAAAAAGCGTAGGTTTCATAGCTGAAAGTCGCTAAAACTCGGCATGGAACGGATATTCTTTATGTTTGGACATGCTGTAACAGAAAAAGAGAAAGATTTTAATAGATTCATGACTTTGATTCTTATATAGCTGCAGAATAAGAATTCAACTTAATCATAATCTGAAATAATTACACTTCAGCTAAAGTAGTCACTCGTATCCCAACGTCGAACTTATCGAAGATTGCGATCTCTTCGGGGGTCAATTTGAAATCGAAGATATTGATGTTCTCTTGAAGGCGGACCTTAGAACTAGACTTCGGGACTGGCACTGTTCCAATATCAATCTGTGCAATGAATATTATCACATAAATCCTTGTCATTTGTGATTATCGGACGCCCATAGTAATAAATTTATATGATATAATATGTAGTCTTGAAAATGTAAGAATTATTTTGCGCAATAATTCGCTCAGTAAAGAGACAATTCATAACAATTGATTCCGTAGAATCGGTATTAGAATGTTTTAAACCAAAATTTTAGACCAGAAATCTCAAAACTCGCCATATTACTAGCAAAAACATCTCTAAACTCGTACCAAATATCTGAGCACAACTTGTGCCGGTGTTTTTCCGTATTTTTTCCCAATTTCTATGATTTCCGGCTGCTCAATCGCCACCATAGCGTCTCCCGGCTTTGCCCAGGGCCTGTTGGGTGCACCGAGAGGACTGTAGCTGACTATGGCTATCCCTCGGGCTGCACAGAACTCGCGTAGTTTCCTCATGTTCAAGGCAGGGTGGCATTCGATCTGATTGACTGTTGGTTTCACCTTTGCTACTTTTAGGATTCGTTCTATTTGCGATGAGTTGAAGTTACTCAAACCGATGCTCTTCGTGTATCCCAAACGATAACACTCTTCCATTCCTCGCCAGGTTTCCTCCAACGAATATTCATCCGTGTAATCGTTTTCGTCCTCGGGAAATACTTCGCCATCGCCCTCGACATCTTCCTACGAAAATATATGAAGATTCTAAAATCCGAATAGTATAGATCACCTCGTCAACAATTTATTGATGATGCAGGCTGGTCCTGTCTACACTTTTCATATGGGTGATAATATATTGGTTACGAAATATACACCGATGTCCATATTTGTTCGAAGCTCATTACGGCCGATATATTTGCGTTATGGTAGATTGGATAAGGATTCAAGAGGGAGATATGATAAAAGTATTCCCGCTCTATAAATCGAAAAGTTCGAGTCAAATATTAGCTGTACGATAAGAGTGACTATATCATCAATTTTTCATCAAACGTTGACAATTTTTTATTTGATAATTAGTTAAAATCTTACCTTTTGTGAAACTGGCCAATGGATGAGATACAAGTCAATGTAATCGAAACCAAAGTTTTCTAAAGATTCTTTGCATGTTGGCGCTACCACCGCTTCTCTGTGTCGATTATTCCATAACTGCATTATGAACAATCGGTTAAATGTAACTAGTATTATTTTTGAAATCACATAAGAAAGATATGGAGTAATTTTTTTTTCGGGACTAAGGGTGAAACGTAAATACGAATATGATATCGACTGCAGTTACAGTGAATTTGCTCTTTTCAGCTCTTAGTTGATACCTTGTAATAGACCCAAAGTACATACATAAAAAACAAATTTTTCATCTATAATTGGTGCCTTGGTAGCACATCAGTCAATGAATTACGCAATTTATTATTCTAGATTTTCGAAGATTATTTCATAATTTCTTATTCTTTTGTAAAGATATCTATTAAGCTATGTCTAACATTCATAAATCTAGATCTAGTTTGTTAATCCGTTGATAAGATAAGTCAAAAATGAGCGATGAATTTGATTCACGCTCTCAGCTTCTCCGCATATAATCTATAGGTATAGATATTAAAGTATAAGAAATAGGAAGTAATTATCCTTGAACCTCCGTACTTTTGTAGTAATGAAAAGATCTTCCCTTTTGACTACACCCTCAAGGATCTTTTCTTTGATAGCCTTGCCAATGACATCCTCGTTGCCGTAAATCCTGGCGCAGTCAAAGTGCCGATACCCAGCGTCGATTGCATCTTTAATGGCTCGTTCCACGACTCCTGGATCGTCCTGAGTTTAATTGAATTTGAAATATATAAATATTCATGAATTTTTTAATTTCTTCCAATTCCTATCGAGTCGAAGCCAACCATGAAGCGTCTCTATTTGTCTAGCTAATTAAAGATGCGTAAGCACGAGCCTCTCAAGCAGAGAGACTGTGTAGAGCATACTTTATTGCGACGAATTCCACCGCATATTTGTTGACCCATGACGCAATGATTCTATTTAATCAATTGTGTTTTTATTTGTAATGTGGGCGAGGGCGTAGCCTTGAAACTACATTGGCGTAATGGATTGAACGGATATGATGTACATACAGTATGCTTGACGGGTTAAAACATGACCACTTAATGAACCGACTCGTCAAACGTCGGCGACAAATATAGAAAATTATAACATATCGTCGCCTGATTTCAAATTTCTTTATTTTATAGTTGGTGAAAAAAAGAGTTATACTTTAACTCGATTTCGATATTATGCAGTTGACTAATTCACAATTATTTAACAGTCAAGTAATTTAATGAGATTCGAGAAATTTCATCTAAAAGTATAATGCCCAGCTAATCAAAATTCTTATCCCGGATTCAGCAGTGATCTACTACATTTGTGATTACAGCAAATTCCTGATTTCTCATAGTTATTATTCTACGTAAATTTTCTGTTAAATGTATATGGGCAGGTCCACTGTAATTGTCAACAAATGAACGGGACGTGGAAAAATCGATTTGTCTCAAATTGTCACCTCTTATAGTGTCTACTAAGATTGAAAAGTCCACTAAGTTCGATCCTTCTAGGACTTACTGTTCGCGAAAGAGGCCACACCCAAATTTATTATTTTCTCAAAAAAAAAAAACACCTTTTTTCATGCGTCAAAAAATTTATATTAGTTCTGAGTTTTTCATGTGAAAGCTGAGCCTTTTTCAGTGAAGACCTTAAATTTTTAGAGAGGGACGGCCATAGGATCTCACGTGAAGTACGTTCAATTGATAAAGGTCTATTAATATCCTTCTCTGTTTAGAATTCGGCGGAATATTTTTATTTCTTTGAATTGCAGACCGGGTCAACAATTTACATATTTACAATTTCCACAATGTGGATATGGTTCAATATGGACGTGCCCATATCTACGTTGAATGGAAAAATGGGAAATTGACTCAGTTGGCCGTTTATGAATTCGGACAAAATTTTATACTTCGATTGGATGAAAAAACAAAAATCCAAAATTACATAAATAAATTTGAGAGTATGAAAACTGACTGATTCGATTTTTTTTGATTTCTTATTCGATTTTATATACCAGAGGAACTCACTTTTCCTTGCCAAGTGCCGAGACCAATGACCGGCATTTTCTCCCCATTGCTAAGCGTTAGACTTGGAACCACTGGTGCCATGTCGAAAGATGATGATCTACTGGACGAACATGGGAAATTGCGGTATATAACAGAACCGTGAAAACCTGGTGAAGTGGGGGCATCCAATAAGAGCGTAATATTAAGCAATATCTATCACCTTGGTCTGTGTTATTAATAGCTGAACTATAAGCAAGCGGAATTAATCCTGGAACTTTATAAAAAATATACGAGATGTTCTATCTTGAATTGCAGAAAAAAAGAAAAAGAAAGACTGCCATGATACGCCTTTTGGACAAAATACCAGGAAGGCGTTGGCTACCCAACTGAGGTTGTAGCTCTGGGTTTGAAAATTCATATCTCAAAAAGTATCCATAATATCATCGAACCCCTGTGATAACGGAATTAAACATTTATCAGCCCCGCCTCCTTTACTAAGCTTATGTAATATAATAATAGGTCAGTCGACACAATGGTCACCATAGCAGATGATCTGCACAGCCTGCGCATTTATGCGAAATTTCGTAACATGATGTAACATACCGTATTAGGTTTTTAGTAGTTGAGTATTATAACATGTGGTTCCCCACACAGCAGGAAACGTGATAAGACATTACTGATATATTACAATTGTCATTTAAACCTATTGTTACATTTATAATAGTTCTAGACTGTTAAAAATATGGTGTTAAAATCAAACGTTGTGGACTTCCGTAGAACACTTTTCGTGATTAATTCGTAAATTCAGCACCTATTGGTATCGAGAAGTCTCAGACGGTGTTGAAATGACTCCAGATAGTGTTAAATTGACACCAAGAATCAAGATGTAGTTTATAGAAGTCCACAGTGAATTTTTTTACAGTGTATAACATCAATTTCATAATGTTAGATTTCTAATATTCCGATAATATTTTCAAAAGGTTGTGATTTAAATATTACTCTACGCAATGTTCTATAACCTTCTGAAAACATTGATATTTCAGTCTATCGAAAATACGACGTTTATCAAGTAATGAAGTCGATGTATTATTACACTCATATAACATTTTTGTAACGTTAATTTTGTGATATTACAACTGTAATACTTTTATAACATGTTTAGAATATTATACTCGCATGATATTAATTTTATAATGTTCCATACCCATATAGCACAAAATGTTTCAGTCAGATATCAGGAACATGACAATCTTACATTTTCCCAACGTTTCTGAATGTTTCATAGAATGCGTTACAGTTCAATCACACGTATAACTACTGTAAAACGTTACGAACAGTTCTGTTTTTGCAACATAACCGATGAGCTTGTGAAATTTGATTCCCAGCAATATAACAGAAACATTGCAGATACATTTTCGAAACGTGATCGCAGTTTATTATAATTGGTATCATAAAGAGAGCGAAAATACAAGCCAAAATGTGCGCATCCTGCTACGATAATCAGCGCCGACTGACATATAAATAGAAGCTTATCAATTGTGAGACGTCTGATTAGTGGAATTCCTTACGAGGTTAATTCCTGGCATATTATGGCGGGATCGAAATTACCTCAGCCATTTTTTCGACAAAATATTTGTTCTAATTTTTTTCAATTTTCAATTTTAATGTACCGATAATATCGCGGCATGTGTTTGCCGGCCTGACGGTCCGAGCGAGACCTGTATGACCGAGACGTAAGCGAAGGGTCCTTGCCGTATATGGATGCAGTTTTAATAGTTCGCAAAAATCAGTTCATCAAATATATTTTCCAAATCATGATATCAAACATTCAGTATACATAGGCGTAATCAATATTCTCAGGCTGATTATGAGGAGAGTAATTATTTTCCACCGCAAATATAATTATAAATTCTACAGTCCATTGGTCAATTACTACATTCGTCGATGATTAGTCGAATTGTTTATTCCCAGCTCGATCGCTTCCCCTGGTCACAAGAAGAGATTCGGCTGGTACATTTATGAGAAATATTGAAGATCTTCTGGCAGGTGGCGTCAAGTATTGTCAAGCCATAAAGGTTCAATGATGTTACATTGCACCGGGGGTTGTGGGGGCGGAGAAGACGATGGGAGATAATTAGGGAGAAACTCGCCGGGCCAAAGATGTATAGCATTAAGACATAACAAGCCCATAACAACTCCATGCATCAAAGGTGCCATTACACGTAATAGTCGACCTCGGGTGCGTGATTTCTGTGGCCATACGAATACTAGCCGCGAACCTCCTACGACGGACCAATTCAAGATCTAAGAATTACAGATGTAGTCGATAGCAACATTTAATTTCATATCACGTGCATTTGATTTTAGATGAAAAACATATTCGGCAATTTTCTACATAGCGAAAGAATGTCTGTTGTCCGTCATTAGAACGCAAGATTACATAAAATTAACACCTGTGTTTCGTCGGCTACTTGAGGAAGACACGTGATGGGGGTTGACACCAGGCGGAGCGGTAAAAAGGCTATTTGGGCCCGAGGGTTTACGTTTACGATAGCTAAAGGTCCTTCCACTTCCTAATTTTTGATAAGACTTAGCTTCTAGCTTCCTGTGTTCATCGGTTACTGAAATTCCTGTTAGTGCACTTTCAATACTTTCCTGAGGTGTGGTGCTTGCTGCAGTGATAAGTGATATTTTGTCCTCATCGCCACCCCCGTTCCGTGGTGTCACCATCACCTCATTTGGTTGTCTAATATAATGAAATATTTATAGATGTCTGGTTCATTGCATCATTAGCCTAGTTTCCATAAAATCATTTTCAACGAATACTTATAAGCTTTTACTTGCGGTTAATTTCGTACGTAAGCCCATCCTCCGTCCTCCTGTCCTCCAGATTTCTGAGCTTATTTAATTTTATTTTTGCACTAAATTCCTATGCCATTTTTTGTGAATTGGCCGATAACATTTACAGACATTACGAAAAATCCTTGATTTTTATAATCTTCTTATTTTGCCCCGATGACATGGATGTCGAAAGATATGTGCTTCGTCGACGAACCTATCAGGAATGACAATCGATTCCCTTGTTCTTCTAGGAATGGTTAAGCATAGGAGGCACTGAAATTTCAAGTATACCAGCAGAAATATGTATTCACATGAATGTTTTCGGCAAAAACATCCAGGATGAACAAATTTTACCTAGGACCTAGTGATTAACAAGACTACACAAAACTTAAATTCTATTAGTTAAACTGAAATATAATATCGAACAGGAAGCAATCATGGCAACTCTACGCCCCCATTGTACGTGCTAATTACCTTTTATTATTTGATTGATCTGTCAAATACACGGGTAGAAAGAGGATTAAAATCTGTCAAGATATGTAGCTTGATTGGGCTATCTTTGAACACAAGTTTTATTCAAATTGATAGAGTTTTTTTTTTTTTTTTGTAAATCCAGCCCTATACTGCAATCACCTGTGCAATTTGGTTATATACGAGTTGATTTTATTTGGTTAGGCTGTAAATCTGACGTACGAATAAACAGGGAACCGACAGCAAGACATTTTGAAAATGCAGTATCAAAGTTTGAACAACGCCGTGGCAGTATGGTACAACGTCAGCAAGTGCTCAAGAATAAGATTACCACTATGGAAAGGTCGATTCCAGCTCTCATGGCCTATAACATGTGGGTATCAGGTAAGAAATGTGCTGATGCTCCACTTTGTAAAGTCAAAGAAATTATGGCTGCATTTTCAACAACACCTGACCCCGCTGATAAGCTACTAGAAAACTTGAAGAATACAGTGAATGCATTAAATGCAGAAACCGAGGAGTTGCACGTATGAGTAAATTCGATTCCTAGATACCTGTTTTTTATTCTATTTTCCGAACGTTTTTAAGAAAATGATTTTCGGCTGTCCGTTTACTTCAGGGCAAGATAATTGACGCGGATATAGAGCTGGAAGAAACGGGAATGGAATTAGATTCTCTGGAATCAGCTAATAGCGAACTGACCAAACAAGTAGTCGATCTGGAACACACAGTGGAGGAAACCACTGTCCCAAGTCTCCATTCCATCCACTCGGACGATCTTGTTTGCCTTTCGAAAATTCGACAGCTGGGACATGAAGAGGTGAATTTGAAATGTTGTATTCGTGAACTTGAAGAAAAGGAAGTCAACTTCCGACGCCAAATGGAAGAGCTTTTGACTTCTAGAGAATTCCAGAAGGATTCCGGGGGTAAAAAAATGGTTAAAAGAATTCAGGAGCTGGAGGCTACGGAGAAGAAAATGAATTGTGCACTTCAGACTCACAAGTATAATATGCACCAGTTAAAGAAGAAACTTATGCAAAAAGAAAAGGAAATAGTAAGCTTTCGCCTGATATAAAAAAAAAAAACTATGAATAATTAACACGAACAAACGTGAAAGCACGTAGGTATTCTTTCAGTCTAAAATGGAAACGTTCTTCGGAATAAATGGCGAAATAAAGGGTTTGAAAAATAATCAAAAAAGTAAAAAGGACGACAAACCAAGTACGAAACAAAAGGGCTCCTGGTTACCGCAGTGGATGCTTCCAAGCTGTTCAACGGCTCCTGATTCCTGCAACTCCTTTAGAAGTACAGGCGAAACATTTTCCTCTGCCGCAGAATTCAAGACTGATGCCGATGTAAACTGATAAAGAATCTTAACACAGTCCAGAAAATCAATCACAACTACGTGTATTCCAATTTTTCATCTTTTAGGGAAAACTCAAAGGATGCGTCTGCCCTACTCCTGCTCCCATTCCATGCTATGACAAACCACCGTGCAAAGCGGATTCTTCGAAGCCGAGATCATGTTGTATTCCACTATCGAATGGACCATCAGCTTCCGTATCTCTACCTTGTCCTGTTCTCTCGTGTAAACCGCCTCCTTGCTCACCTCCACCGTGCAAAAAATTGCCCAATCCTCTTCCATCGTGTTGTAAACCACCGTCGTGTCCACCTCCGCCATCCTGCAAGCCCGTTTGTTGTCCAGTATCCAAGTGTCCACCTAAGCCATGCAAACCACCAATTTGTCCACCTTTGTCATCATGTTGTAAGAAAAATCCACTTTGTAAGCCACCGGAATGTTTCGAGTCCCCAGCATCTCGTGGACCAAATAAATCTTGCAATTCTCCTCTGGCTTGTCCATACGCACATTGCTGTCAGACTCCTTCTTGCTCACCCTCGGGAGCTTGTCCACCAGCACCTTGCGACACTGGTTCGCTTTGTCATACGTGCGAATCTCCAACACCGTGTAAGGAATGTCTTCCGTTACCAGAACCAGGCGGATGTCGATGTTCGTGCAAGGGAAAGTGCTCCCGTGGGGAATCTAGTGTTCCCTGTAATTGTAGTATCATGCCAAAAAACAGCTCTGATAGGGGTTATCAACCGAAAGGACTACCGAAGCCTCCTTGTGGAGGAGCTACTGGATGTTGGCTTGAAGAAGATAGCGACGACGATTTTTGCGACTGTTGTGACTGTGGGTGCAACGATAGTGATGAATCTATTCTTTAATATCCATATTCTTGATCCGATTCATTATTACACCCACACATGCTGTTCTATCATCTTTGATCCAGTTTCCAAAGAACCACTGTTATCCTCTATTCTACAAAAAGTACTGCTAAGTACACCTGTTCATTTACAATTATAATTCTGGTACAAATATGATTAATAGACAATAAATTGTTCATTTATTCGTAGGTACAATGA
The DNA here is from genome assembly GCA_944452935.1 of Rhogogaster chlorosoma. Taxonomy (NCBI): domain Eukaryota; kingdom Metazoa; phylum Arthropoda; class Insecta; order Hymenoptera; family Tenthredinidae; genus Rhogogaster; species Rhogogaster chlorosoma. The sequence continues at coordinate 31,935,553 of OX101797.1, forward strand.
GTTGTTTATATTACATTTGTGTGTCTTATATTAGTTACAAATTGCTTTTCTTGTGAATCGTATATTGATTCCGTCGCCTGGTAAAAACTGATATTTTATAACGTTGAGGTTGGTACAGATGAACCATATTAATCCATATTAAACCATATAATCCGATCAACGACATTACTTCTCGAAGGGATAGTACGGGCTGTCGATGTCACTAGAAAATTGAATTATCGGGAGTTGAATTATGGAACTTAGTTCTAATCAGAATTGTTATAATTTGTCATTATGCTATGCAAGTTATTGCAGCAATAGAAATTCAGGTATTGTAACAAATGTGAATAAGTATAGGCGTGCTAGACCAGCCTACTTAAAATAATTACTATTTCATTAACTGATTGCTGATGTATTTAGAAAAATATGTGACTTACTCGAGCATCGGACAATGTCTGCGATTACAATCGTAAGAGTTGATGAGATCCATGTCCTCTTCGGATAGTTCAAAGTCGAAGATATCCAAGTTTTCTTGCATACGAGATTTGCTCACTGACTTAGCGATAACAATGTGTCCTCTTTGGATCTATGATAAAATAATGATTTTGTAATAGGACGATATCGAATATTCGGAGGAGTCTCCAAAATGCACAATGGAAATATATCTTCAAATATATTTCATCAAATTAAATTATAATTCTGTTTCATTTTTACACCTTGCAAGTAGGCATATTACCTGATAACGTAGAAGAACTTGAGCAGCACTTTTATTGTACTTCTTGGCAATATTTAAGATGTTCTGATCGTCTGTAAGATTGTTATTCAGACCTCCTAGAGGGCGATAAGCTGTTATAGTAATATCCTTAGATTTGCAATATTCAGAAAGTTTAATCTGGGTCAGGTATGGTTGGCACTCGACTTGATTAGTAACAGGCTTGATTTTTCCCTCTTTCAACACTCTTTCCAATTGCTCTTCGTTGAAATTACTGACACCAATATTTTTCGCCAATCCCTTCTCATAAACCTTTTCCATTGCCTTCCAAGTATCGACATAGTCATAGTCGGCGAATTCTATTTTGCCATTCGCATCTACAGGAAACAATCCATTTCCCTCTGAAAAAATATACCCCTATATATAACTTGGATTACATTTGCTGTTAATTAAATAGTATGTTCGCTGATTCGTTATGAAATTCGACCCTTATGCAGGCGGACGTATCGTTTGCATTGTTAAGACATTCGCAAATAAAAATTGTGACGAAATCATATGCTACGCTTTTACAGTACTTGAATATTCAAGAACCTTTATAAGCAATCGGCCAATGTATCAAATACAAGTCGACATAGTCCACCCTCAAATCCTTCAAGGTAGTCCTCAATGAGGGTTCAACAGATTCTGGATTATGGAAAGAATTCCAAAGCTTGCCGGTGAGGAAGATATCTTCTCGTTTGATAACTCCTTCTTGAATCTTATCTTGTAAAGCTTCGCCAATTTCTTTTTCATTACCGTAGAGAAGAGCCGCATCGATATGACGGTACCCAACATCAATTGCATCTTTTATAGCCTGCTTTACTTCGTTCGGCCTTGCCTATAATCAGATACAATTACAGGAATGCGTATCTCCGAAGTTACGATGGTCTAAAAAAACTTGTACACGGTTCGTTTATAACTGTATCTTATAAAAACCGAGTTTTTAATTTGCGCGATTGGGAACTTTAACGACTCTGAACGAGTGTAAATGTTCATTTAATCAAAAAATATTAACACATAAAGGGTATCTACATATTATCTACTACAAGTCTTCAATTTTTATTTCCCAACTGGCCTATATATATTGTAACACATATATCTTATAGCCAATGTAAAGTATCTTTGATGAGCCCGACCATAAAAGACTTTTCCCCTGTACCTAAGAATATGAGATATGTATTTTATAATCTACATTTTTCAAGATAACTGATCCTGAGTTTCATTAGTTGCGAGAGGTTGATAACTTCGAAAAATTGTGTACACCGGGACTCCAAGAATTTACAGAGTTATATGCAGTATTAAAGACTTCACTTAATCTCAAACACATCATAAGATTTCACGGGATTTTACAAGTTTTTATGTGGTTCCGTAAGTTTTCATGAAATTTCATACGATTTTGTAGGACTTGAGAATACATACTTCATAAGACTTCACACATTGGCGTAACACTCGACTCATAGAGTCATTAACCCCTCGGTTTACCGCTTCTAATACTAGTTTGGTCTACGATAGCGCTTGTGTCTCAGCTATAGTTACTGAAGTCACGTATATACAAGCTAAACGAATTGATTTATTTGTAAAAATACTGATCTCTGATTAAACGATGCATATATAGCAGCTTAAAGAGCTTTTCTTATGTATAACCTCCCCAATATTGGTAAACTTACCCTCCAGGTTCCCATTCCAAAAATTGGAATTTCTGCTCCATTATAAAACTTTACTGTCGGTACTTTTCCCATCTTGAGTTCCGAGAAGGTAAATAGTTGATTAAAATATATCCACGTACGATTGAAGTACAATAGGCACGGGGTTGTAAATAAATGATCTAGCCACGATCCAGGGTGATTCGGTGAAAACTTGCCGAAGTTTCCGTACTCCTTTTCGTCTCAGCTCACGATAAGAAATAACTCTATCAGAAGCAATATACGATACATCGACCCTTCCGTCTTGGCTTTGCCTATGTAACTAGGAACCTTATATAGGCAAGCAGCTACTACTTTTAGGATAAGAAACATAGATAAACAGGCCGGAACGTTGACGTAACTAGGTACGGGCCCGCGGGAGGGGGGCGCGATGGAGGGGGGGAAGAAAATCTTGACTTTACTAATGAAATTTTCACCCTTTCCCATCCAAAAACGCACTCTACGCTTCAGGTGTCCCTCGCCATTCTATATAATGTACGATACCAAAAAATGCCAGTGTCGTAGTTACTCGCCTCTCCCGTATGCATTTTTCATTTTCGCGATAATCTCTCTTCTGGAGTAAGAGGTTTATTACGTGGCTGTCTCGAAATTTTGATCTGAAGCTTTTTTGTGAAATGCACGTCGTGTCGATTATACAGACATGCGTCTGTTGACCGCTAGAGAACTCCTATGCCTTTCACGTTCCTTGATTGTGTCATATCTGGACTCGGAGCTATCAATAACGTAAACGTTAATCATACTGGACTGCAGTAGTCGAATAGAATTTTGTATTTGAAAGTAAACCATAAAGCACTGCAAAGCTAATTTTCCTCTGTAAACCCAACCCTATACTTTGTCAGGAGAAAAAAAAGGAGCTGATACTCTATAGGTGTGATCCAGATTCCATTACCAATCAGAGATATAAAATTACTTTGATGGGAATCATATATGCAATTATATGCATCGCGTATGTAATCCAGAAATGGAGAGCATTTTTTTTTTTTGATTATTCCAGAGTTAAATAATGTGAGCATATTAACATATACGGATATTAAGATATATACTAGTGGCAAGTAAATAGTTTTGATGACCTTATGAACTGATACGGAAAGATAAGTTTATTAATTAATAAATGTTCGACGACAAAAACTACCGTAATTAATTTAATCTGAGATGGTAGTCGGAAAGTTGATGAACGGCTAAAATAATTGATAGGTTAATAATAATTGATTAGATATCCGAAAAAAATGTATATGTCACTTTGAGATTAATCTAATCTTCATAGCCCACAATATGCAGGGGGCATATTCATGAAAACACCAAAAAGATAAACTAGATTTTCATGAATCAAAACTCTTGCAAGCAGCTTTCTTCGTTTCGTAAGCTTTCCAAGATTTATTAATAATCGTTCAATCGATCATACAACTTGCCGTTCGGCAGTCAACTGGCTCAGGATTTGAGAGTTGCTTGTTACCTGAGTTCCACATAAAAACATACTGTATACACTCGCAATACAGGATTAGGCTTAGATGTCTATTTATCCTTCAATTTCAAGTTTGTAATCACAGACAACGAATCTGGGGTAAGGACCGGGGTCGAAATTGGTATTGTTGCAATATCAACATGACTTATATATAGTTTGACTCACTGAAGAGTAGAATAAATATACATTATCGAAGGTTTGAATACTCATGATTACTGGGGCAAATTAATTTGTATAATTAAAGTGAAAATGATTCGTTTATTCGTGTCCACAATGATTGGTGCATCTTACATTGATTCATCTTATTATACTCTCTGATTGCTTTCCTTGCAATTCGTCATATCTTCGGCTAGTGATGATTGCATAGCTTCGAGATATGAAACATTTTACTTCTCAAAAGGATAGTATGGACTGTCAATGGCTCTGAAAATATGATAGATTATAATCAAACATATACAACGAAGAATAGAAATTGTTCACAATTAGTACAGTGATCGTTAAAATGAATAAACCAATAATAATTTACAAATAAAGCAGCTCGTATATGGATAAGTCTCACGATCAGTCAGGCAAACGATTATATACCTATAGATATGGATAATCGGATGTTAGTAAATAGGTAACTTACTCAGGCAGTCTACCCAATCTGCGATTGCTATCGAAAGAATTGATGAGCTCAATGTCTTCTTTGGAGAGTTTAAAATCAAAGATATTGAAATTTTCCTCGATTCGTGATTTGTTCACTGATTTAGGAATCACAATGTGCCCACGGTCGACCTATGATGAAATCAAAAATTATGTCGCGGAAAGGTATAATATTCCTGGGATGAAAAATTGACAATAATTTCTATTGGAATCTAATCATAACTAGTCAAGTATATTACCTGATAACGAAGGAGAACTTGCGCAGCAGTCTTGTTGTACTTCTTAGCGATATTTACAATTTTCGGATCATTCGTAATTGTGTCTCTCTGTCCTCCTAGCGGCCGATAAGCTGTTATCGTAATATCCTTGGATTTGCAATATTCGGAAAGTTCAATCTGGGCTAAGTACGGTTGACATTCAATTTGATTGTTAACGGGCTTGATTTTTCCCTCTTTTAATATTCTCTCCAGCTGCTCTATGTTGAAATTGCTAACGCCAATATTTTTCGCCAATCCTTTTTCATAAACCTTTTCCATAGCTTTCCAAGTGTCGACATAGTCATAGTCCGCGAATTCTATTTTGCCATTAGCGTCGACAGGAATCAATCCACTTCCCTCTGAAAAAATTAACCCACATTTGAAATTCATTTGCTATTCATTATTACGTTCGATGATTAGTGATGCAGGCAGATGTATTTTTGGAGTTATTATCAATATCTGCGCAAAGACAAATTGCGAAGGAAGCATATCTGCTACTTTTTTACAGTACTTGAATGTTCAAAAACCTTTGTAAGCAATCGGCCAATGTATCAAATACAGGTCGACATATTCCACGCCTAAATCCTTCAAAGTAGTTCTCAATGAGGGTTCAACAGATTCTGGATTATGGAAAGAATTCCATAGCTTGCCAGTGAGGAAGATATCTTCTCGTTTTATAACTCCTTCTCGAATCTTATCTTGTAAAGCTTCGCCGATTTCTTTCTCATTGCCGTAGAGGAGAGCCCCATCGATATGACGATACCCGACATCAATTGCATGTTTTACAGCCTGTTTCACTTCATCGTCGTTAGCCTGTTATCAGAATATAAAAACATTATAAATCGTATCCCGATATTATTCAAGAATTGCGAAAAGGTCAAGGCTTATCAAATCCCACATAAAATCGTAAAGTTTCGGGATAAAATTCACGGGCTGCAAACTGATCGAAAAAGTAGAATGGCCCCTAATACGTCCAGAACAGATAACTATTCAAGTTTCCAAACTTGAAAATATATTTTTCAGCAACACCCCCACCACGGCGTATCGATTTGAAGGCCATGCGTTTAAAAAAAAGTTTCGCGCGCGCGCATAGTAGATTGCGGCTCATACAATAATCATAATTATAAAGCTCACAAGCGAGAACGAACGTTGGTGGATCAAATTTTGTTGCACACAGTCGAAATGAGCACAATATTAACACATGGGCAGTGTTTGTACATATGTACCTAATACTATACTCATCTAATGCGTGATCAAGTGCATGTGTCATTCACACCAGACACTGTCGCAAGGGAATAGCCTTGTACATGAACTTGGCTTATACATAAGTATGAAATACACAGATATATACATGCATAATCTTCTAATACTCATTCAGCCTACGATGGCGCTGGTATAGCATAGAGAAATTCGAGTCATCTTTCAGATGCGCTAATCGCAATTGGTTTCTAACATTCTGACCCTCCGATACAACGCGTATTGGAAAGCTAACCGGCTTTGGATTTGTATAATTTGAGAATAAATTTATAGATTTACCCTCCAAGTTCCCAGTCCGAATATCGGAATTTCTGCTCCGTTGTAGAACTTGACTGTTGGTACTTTTCCCATCTTGACTAGCGAGTTCCGAGAAAATTGTAGAGAAAGATTGATTGAAAGTTACACGATTCAAGTAAACTGCGCGAAGGCGTGAGTGAATGATCAAGTCACTATTGAGGAACTTCTATGACAAGTTATCAGAGCCTCTGTACTCCCTCTCTGATTCAATACACGATGAAAAATAACTATCAGTGTAGCGATAGGCGAGACGATACACCAACTCCTACCGCCTTGAGTGTGCTGGTGCAGTCAACTCTCCACAGCCATCATTTCCGAGATAGTACATATACGCAGCACCGAAATTACCAACAGGCCTAGAGCCAGTTTTGACGTTTATGCGGCGTTAATTATACAGGCATGTGTCCGTTGACCTCACAAGATCTAAACTATGTGTTCTTTTTACGTTTTTCAATAGGTTTTATCAGGGCTAAGTTGTGCTGCAGACATTGAGGTTATTCTAAAAAATTCAAATGAATTATAAAACATGCTGAAATTCGTGTAAAAACTGGCGAGGGACGTATCATTCCGCAACTTGACTTCACATGAATTATTGAACTTCTATCTACTTCATGGATAGGTCCTAAACCTGTAGTTACCATTATCGTATGGATACTTTCCATTGTATGTCGAGAAGCCGAATTTTTTTCCATTCTGATGGCAGATTTTGAATAAAAAGTTTGAGAATCATAATCGTGAGAAGTGGCACCACGAGTTCAGAGATTATCATATCTGAGATCTTTATGTACACCGACTGCGTTGATGTTCAACTCAAATTAATGATAGCTCGTAAAACTAATTCTAAAAATGGATCATTCAATCTTCGGGTCATTATCGATACGGTACTAAATGACGTAAACAATATTTCCCGCTATCTTTGGGGTGAGGATAATCGGACGAAACATACCTAATTGGAGAATTTTTTCTTCTTCTTAATGCACTTGAAACTCTGTCAAGTCTCTTGATAAAAGGAGTCAAGCATCTTAGTACAGGCTTTAAAAATCCATTGATATCACAGTATTTAATATATAATATAATTTATTTTCGATACATGATTACGGCGATATCAGTCAGCGAACGAATACGTGGTGAAATAGTTTTCTTTGCAGATATATCCTTGCAACACTTCCAAGTTCCTCCTGTATAGTATATTCCACTATAATTAAATTACATTCCTGCATATCTCTGAAATTTGGAAATCTGCCGTAATAATGCCATGACGTTGCCAATATTACAAAGCAATTTTCATAGGGGCAGTAATCTTCTCGCAATATTTCGTTGCTGTAGGGGTGCAGCATTTTAAAAAGGCTATAGTTGAAAAATGCGGCCGGATTTCATCCAATTAACGACATTAATCTTTGAAGGGGTAGTATGGGCTGTCCACGGAGCTGGAAAAATCAATTCTCTGAGTTAAGATTATGAGACGGAGAATATAATCAAGCTCATTAATAAATACGTATGAAATATGGGCAATGTTAAGCTATACATTCTATAAATATGGTCATTAATTCTTAATACTGCAAGACAAAAGCTACGGCAATTAAAGTCGATAAGTGGCCTATACTAGGAAATAGATATGGAAATCGGGTTCCGAATAACATCGATAGTTTGAAAATAATTAGGGATAAATTATTGAAACATACGTTATGGAATAGATCGAACGAATAATAATCTCCGCGGCCCATAAGATTTTGATATTTATGAAAACCATAGATTATAAATTTGGAGATTTCAATGAATGTGAACTTACTCAAGTAGCTTGACGATTCTACCGTTGCAATCGAAGGAGTTGATAAGTTCCATGTCTTCTTTGGAGAGTTCAAAATCAAAGATATTGAAGTTTTCTTGGATACGAGATTTAGTCACTGACTTAGGGATGGTAATGTGCCCAAGTTGAACCTATGAAAAATTGATGAGTTAGTAATTTAGGAGATCGTCAAGATAGATTTGATATTTCTGCAATGGAAAACTATGTAAAAGGTTTGCTATATTATAAACATTTATGATGGCTTCGTTCTTTGAACGTCAAAATAATATTTCAAGAGTTGACGATACTTCTATCAGAAATCAATAAAAACTAGTCAATTCTCATGTCTGAAAAGAAATCGATAGTTGAAAGTGAAATCTTGGAATTTTGCAGTTTATACGATAACTCCGCATTGGTCTTATCTTAAGAACTATTGCAAAACTGCATTTATTTTTACACTTGATTGAGACGGTTACGTAGTCTCATCTTAATCAGCATATTACCTGATAACGCAGAAGAACTTGAGCCACAGTCTTGTTATACTTCTTGGCAATGCTCATGAATTTCGGATCATCTGTAAGCTTGTCATTCTGACCTCCTAGTGGACGATAAGCTGTTATAGCGATCCCCTTGGATTTGCAATATTCGGAAAGTTTTTTCTGATTGAAATACGGTTGGCACTCTACTTGATTGACGACAGGCTTGATTTTTGCTACTTTTAGCACTCTTTCCAACTGTTCTTCGTTGAAATTGCTGACACCGATATTTTTCGCTAGTCCTTTTTCACAAACCTTTTCCATGGCTTTCCAAGTGTCGACGTAGTCATAATCGGCGAATTGTACTTTTCCATCGGCGTCAAGAGGAACCAATTCACTCCCCTCTGAAAAAAAAATTAAAATCATACGTGAATTAAACATTATACTTATTATTAACACGATCGTTCACACATTTGGCACTTATGCATATGATATACTTCACAGTAATATAACCTTTGTAAGCTATTGGCCAGTGGATTAAGTACGAGTCCACGTAATCAAGGCCGAGATTTTTTAAAGTGGTTCTCAGTGCAGGCTCAACAGCTCCTGGCCGATGGAAAGTATTCCAAAGTTTACTGTTGATAAAAATGTCCTCTCGTCTGATAACACCTTCTTCAATTTTAGCTCGAATAGCCTCACCAACTTCCTTTTCATTCCCATAGAGATAACCGTTATCGATATGACGGTAACCAATGTCAATTGCGTACCTTACAGCTTGAGATACTTCACCAGGCGCGGACTATACATTATCAGAATGATAGCGTATTAATTAGATTTTTATTGTGGGCTCTTTAGCCGTGATCATTTTTTTTATGATGAAGATGGATGAACCACATCAAACCATATGCAATATGATTGAGTGAAATTCATTTTGAGGGCTTTATGCAATTATGATACTACAATTTCTAAAGAAAATTTCTCCATTAGATAACGAGTATTTTTCGCCCGGTTCGAATCATACTGTTGCATATAGTAATGGTTCTGATAGGTATGGCTTAGGTATACAAATTAAGTTAATAAAACACAATTTTTATTTTTTAAAGCTTTTTTTATCAGAAGGTTATTTTTCAGGAAGAGTGAGTTCTAGCTTATATTTAATCCTGTTTCATATAAGCCATATAGAGCAGAAGGATCTTATAAGCCCCGCAGGTCCAGCAAAACCATTTTGCATGTAAAAAAATGTTAAGGTGTATTAGCAATATGTATTGTAGATATAGCTGCAGCATAAGAAAATGTAGCTACTTCGGCCATACGTGTAATATACTTGTATGGAATCGTATTGAACCGATAGTCAAACAGATCTTTAAAATATCCAAACGTTAGCCCACATACAACCATATTTTTCTTGTAATCATATCTATAATACGTATTTGGACAAAATTGGATTTTAATTAATTGAGTTGACTTGGAATGCTGCATATTTTTAAACAGAACGAATGAGTTAAAACGAAAAAAAAAATCAGTAAATATTTTGAAACTAATGCAGATTGGACTATAGTTATTCGAAAATTCTCGTTTCGGTATCTGCATAGTGGATTGTATAGATGAGATCCATTATATGGCAGGTTGAACTGAATTTGGTACATATACGTAGTTTTATTAAATTCTTAATACATACTCTCCAAGTTCCCAAACCAAGGACCGGGACCTCCGTTCCATTGTAGAATTTTACCACCGGTACTTTACCCATCACAAATTTCAAGGAAAGTGAATATAGGATTGAATTATTTCGGTGCAATGATTGTAGATTTGCAGACGGCACGAAGCAAAGGCACAACTGAATAAACTGACAAGTGCAATCGTGTAGCAATTAGTCTCTGAATCCCCCCTCTACCTAAGCTCACGATAAACAGCCGGGTTTGGGCTGACCATTCAAGCCAGTCTTTCAGCTTCCCGTTTTCAAACTCGTTTTTTAGCATACCGAGTGTTTCCTCATTAGATCTCAGTCATGCAGGTGGCGGATTATCAAGCCGATAAACACATGCCACGAAATTATCAGTATCGTGCGAGATTCACCGCTCGATTATTGTATAATAGGGTGGTCCTCATTTGTTTTTAATAAAATCGTTAGAATATAATAGTCGAGCGGTGAACCTCGTCCAATACCGACAATTTCGTGGCATGTGCTTACCAGCCTGGCGATCTGCTACCTGCATAACTGAGACGTGAGCGAGAAAGCATCCGGTATATTGAATTCACGCCAAATTAGAATCTTGCAAATCTTACTTTAGATTTGTGATCAGCGGCCCATAGCGGACCTGATGACATGTGATTCGTTAAAATATATTTATAACTTCATTCTGTCATGAGGGTATTGGAGTTAAATTATTTTCACATAAATACAGATGGAATAGAAATAGTTTATTCATTTTCAACTATTCACTTCATTATGTTGCAATAATTTGTCAGTTAACTCATCGCATAATAATGAGAACGTTGAAGCTTTATTTTCTATTTTTAAGTAATATCGAAATATATTATGTCATAAGTAATTGTGAAGGTGTTAAATAGAGTTTACTTTGCTGCAGTTGCTAGTGATTAAAATTAATCGCACGATGATGCCTGGCGTTACTATTATTTCGTTCGTATCACAAGATATTTGTTTTATTCATGCATACATACGGATACCGTTCGATCATTTATTCGATTGCACCATAAATGTCGAGGAATATATTCCTGTAGAATTATCGAGGTATATTGTAATCGGTGGAACTACTTGTTGAAAGGATAGTACGGGCTGTCCGCGCATCTAAAAAAAAAAAAAAAAAAATTTTATCAAATAATAGAACAAAAAATCACTACTAATTTTTTTTCGAGGAGCTGGACATTAAATTCGTGACGCATTTCGTATCAGAATATTATGTTACGTGACACTTTCAAAGCGATCAAAAAAAAAGTAAGTAATTAATAAGATAGAGAATAATCTATTCACAAGAAAATGTTTTAATTGAAACATTTTTAGATACTGTAACTGATAACTAATATGTGGTAGTATAGAATGATAGTGAATCTGTTCAAAAAATGAGTTACGTAACAAATGGACAGCTCGAGAAGTAATAGTTTGATGATGAATTTCACTAAGTATGTAACTTACTCAAGCAACGCGCAAATCCTGCCATTGTGGTCGAAGGAGTTGATAAGTTCAATGTCGTCTTCGGAGAGTTCGAAATCAAAGATATTGAAGTTTTCTTGAATACGAGATTTGTTCACTGATTTAGGGATGACGATGTGCCCTCGTTGAATCTGTGACAGAGTTATCATTTTTTTAGTACCTGCAGATTCTGGCAATGCAAAACAGAGCCAAATCATATCACGAGTATTTAATTATGAAGTTTCTGACACTTGACTCATGTCGCGTAGTAATTGAGTCATATCCGTTAAAATGTAGCAACTATTGCAACATCATAGAAATTTTATTGCGTGTGTATTTCCAACTTTTACCTGATAACGCAGTACAACTTGAGCGGCACTCTTGTTGTACTTTTTGGCAATATTCGTAATTTTTGGATCATCTAAAAGCTTCGGATCTCCAGGCTTGGCCCATGGTCGATCTGCACACCCCAGCGGGCAGTAAGCCGTCACAGTAATGCCTCTGGATTTGCAATAGGCGGATAACTTGATCTGAGTTAAGTAAGGCTGACATTCGACTTGATTATTAGCAGGCTTGATTTTTCCCTCTTTCAACAATCTTTCCAATTGCTCTTCGTTGAAATTACTAACGCCGATATTCTTCGCCAGTCCCTTTTCGCAAACCTTTTCCATGGCTTTCCAAGTGTCCATGTAGCCATAGTCGGCGTACTGTATATTCCCATTTTCGTCTGTAGGATGGTCTTCGCTTCCCTCTGAAAGAAATTCACCTATCACTCAGATTAATCGTACTTAATAATGATCAGGCACCTCTAAAAATTTGTACATTGGACCAGCATTTGAAAGTTTGAGAGCAGTTTTAAAGTGTCTGAATTTTAAATGACCTTTATAAGCGATGGGCCAATGCATCAAATACAGGTCGACATAGTCAACGCCCAAATCCTTCAAAGTTTTCCTTAGCGCAGGTTCAACGGCTCCTGGTCTATGAAAAGTATTCCAAAGCTTGCTAGTGAGAAAGATATCCTCGCGTTTGATAACGCCTTCTTGAATTTTGGCTCGTAAAGCCTCGCCGACTTCTATTTCGTTCTCGTAGATATAAGCACCATCGATATGACGGTAACCGATATCAATTGCATCCTTTACAGCTTGAGTTACTTCCCCAGGTTTTGACTGTTATCAGAATATTAAAGCATCAACTATATAACCGCGATATTATAGACTTTCTTCGGTCATATACCTTTTTACGCAAATAGGAGCGACCCATCTAATCTTACACTTTCTTTAATTAACGACTTTAATCTAGTGCTTCTATGATAGTGGGATAGCAAACACAAAATATCACGTGGGTTGGGTGTGGAAGGAAATTTGAGTACGGGTAACGATATATTAACACGATACTACGCTTGTTGCAAATGCATAGGAAAATATGAACCCTATCTAAAGAGTACTCATTCAACGACAATTTTCGCAAAGCTAACAGAATTTGAAGACATTTCATTATGGATCTAAAAAACGCCGCAGAGCAGAAAGTCGTGATGGTAAAGTCACATCAGTTTAATCATTATTCGAAAAGGATTGTTTGAAAATTAGTTTCCAGAGTCAGATGTGATTTTATATTCCATAGAATCTGAATTCTTTTACTTTTGTCGAAGATTTTATTTTCAATCAATGGCATTCGAGAAGCTTCCATATTATTCTTCGGATGAATCGATCATTTTTGATTTAGACTTTAATGATTACGATGTTTTGATTCGATTTTGACCTGTATTGAGGTAAACTTACCTTCCATGTACCGAGTCCGAGGATCGGGATTTCTGTTCCGTTGTTAAACTTGACATTTGGTACTTTTGCCATTAGAAGCTTCGATAAAACAGAACGGGCAATTGCAATTTTGAGTTTATTAAAACCGCAAATAAAATTAACGCAAACCACAAACGGTTGTACTGGTAAAGATGGTTGCGTAGCAAGAGCTTCCGTGCTTCTTCTCTGCTCCAGACTAGGAAGAAGAGTAACTCATCAAAAGAGTTTTTGCTTCTTGAATATGGGATCTACATCTAATTCTCTTACGCGCAAGCGCAGCTCCCCTTTTCAGGAATAGATCATTCCAGATAAACGTGTAATTTCGAATTTAGTTTCATATCCACACATCACATAATTGCGCAAACTATGGAAAGAGCAACGAACCGTTACAGAATTACAGTACCTATTGCACACTCTTTATGACGTTCTGTGGTGAAATTTGAAAAAAATTATATGAAAAAGATAAAATTCGAGAAAATCTCGTATTTGTGATTAATGAGCATAAATCATGTGTTTGTTTCCTCGCATCTCACGTTATAGTTAATAGTCGGCGATCTGTGTGAGTTACCCACGTACCTCGACCAAATACATTTGATTACGGTACTGAAAATGAGTTTTTTTTTTTTTCTCTTACCCTCAAAGTTGACATCGAAGACAAATCCACCAGGATAAGTGACTGGATCATTCCCTGCTTATGGCAATGTTAGTACAAATTTTTTGGTCAAATGTACAAAAACTATGTCCATGAATTGCGTCTTATACTGCAGGTGAAATTATAAATTAGCTTTGTAAAGTTATGAGTCTGGAAATCATATAGCAATATGAGAGTACTTCATAGCTGAGAATTGAGATACCTTATCAATGATGGGCTGATGTTGTAAACTTTACTAACGGTGCAACGTGTAACGCAAACACAAGATGATAAGCATAAAGCGATAGTACTAAGTCTTAGAAATTTAAATTCAGTTCGAAGTTAGACACAATTAGGGTCTTACTGAGCTCACGTAATAATCGCTTAACGTAACGTAAGAAATTATTTATTTTAATGTTACACTGCTTATTCGTATAGTATTCTACTTCCGAATATTCTTCAACATCCGTAATCGGGTTCATTCAGTAGGGACTATAGATATTCTCGGATACAATATTGCAAGTATATATAGTCTCATTGTCTAATGCATATGTCATTTATGTTCACACCGTGTAATACAAATACCAAAATGAAAAATCTTTATACAATATACAGACGGATTATGGACATATGGATTTACGCTTATAACTAGAACGGTATGTTAAATGGCCAGTATTTGTGAGTTCTCGAACTGCAACAAAACGTTCGAAGAATGTATTAAATTATGGTTCTTTTGCAACAATGTATATAATACTCAATTTGCAATTCAAATTTGAATCGAAATTCCAAAGTATTTGACGAATTTTTATTAAATTTAGAGGTATTGGTCGGATATACTTACTCGTTCACAGGACAAATTCTACCGTTGCAGTCAAAACTGTTGATGTACTCGATGTCTTCAGGGGCCAACTTGAAATCGAATACATCGAAGTTCTCTGCGATGCGAGACTTGGTCACAGACTTTGGAATGACTATGTGCCCGCGATCAATCTGTGAAACCAATAATTGTTCATTATATTTCGTTTGAAAAGTAAAACATATTTTGGCTTCACAGAACCTAAATGAGCTCAGAAGATATAATTAATCGTGAGTTCGTCATCGATGCCATAAACCGCGATTTGTCGATCAAAATAAGACTCAATTGAGAACGGCAACTTTACCTGGTAACGGATGACGATTTGCGCAGGAGTTTTCTTGTACTTCTTGGAGAGTTCTTTGAGCTTAGCGTCGTCCAGAAGTTGAGGATCTTCAGGCTTGGCCCATGGTCTGTCTGGAGAGCCTAGAGGACTGTACGCCGTCACCAGAATATTCTTGCTTCCGCAGAACTCCGAGAGTTTCACTTGGGGCAGATACGGATGACATTCGATCTAAAATCAGCATCAACTGTTTAGTCAGCTGCTATATTGTACTAATATCTACTACGGTATATCTTCAAGGGAAAATTTCCAGAGATAATGTATCTAAACCTACTAATAACATCATTTACCTGATTAGTGACTGGCGGAATCTCGGCGTTCTTAAGCAATCTCTCGATTTGTTCCGAGTTAAAATTGCTCACCCCGATGCTCTTGGTAAGACCTTTTTTGTTAACGGCTTCAAGAGCCTTCCAAGTATCAAGGTAGTCCACGTCGCTGAACTGGCGGGATCCGTCAGGATCTGATGGGAACAGATCACCTCCTTCTTTAAAAGCAAAAGGCCAGTGGATCAAGTATAGATCGACGTACTCGAGACCAAGATCGGATAGAGTTTTTTTCAGGGCTTGTTCAACCAGATCTGGTTTGTGGAAGGTATTCCAAAGTTTGCTGGTAATGAAGAGATCTTCGCGTGTGACGACTCCTTCAGTAATTTTTTCTTTAATGGCTGCACCGACCTCTTTTTCGTTACCATATACGTGGGCACCATCAATGTGGCGATAGCCAATATCGATCGCATCTTTCACAGCTTGTGTAACTTCACCAGGCTTTGACTAGAATGTCAAAAAATCAAATTTTCATGACATGCCTACTTCGGCGACTATTTCTTGTCAAAAAAACGTCGGTCTAATAAACTTTATCAGACTGATGAATCGTGTCTGTCGAATCAAGCCTGTTTTTGCAGCATCAAATTTCGAATTCTCCGCGCCTGACTCATTAGCCATTCGAGATATGAACTGCTAAATAATTGATCAGTTCTTTTGGAACTACTCCGTTATTTTGGATATCGATTCACCTGGGATTATAGTGTAGCCGGCACATCGTTTGGAGTGATTCGTGATTACATAACAGCCTCGTTTATAACCGACCGGTGTCGAATGATTTGGACTAAAATTTTGTGTCATGAATTTGATTTCGTTAGAATCTAGACAACTTTATGACATAAAGTGGATGCCGGGAATAATATTTGAAATTTTTTGGATATTTAAAACGAATAATCAATCACATGGATTCGGACGTGGGTGCTCAAGCTCGTTCCCTCCCTGTCTACGCCTTTGCTTACCGGATTCCCTCTTCACCACGAATTGTATGCTGGCATAGAATACAGCCAGACGCTGGTTCGACGTTCAATAATCGAGCAAAGCACCCATATCTGAGCTCTACGAATTACAATTTACCTTCCACGTTCCCAATCCAAAGACAGGCATTTCCTTGCCATTGTTCAACTTCACTTTTGGCACTTTAGTTGACATGTTGTGCACCTGCGAATTGAATGTCTAACAGAACCTGTAGCACTGATACTGCAGCTATGGCTGGCGCAGGTCATCTACGCGTTTTATTCCTATCCCCCACTTTTGAGCTGAGGTAGGTGTATGGAGCACGTGCCACATCGTAATAATAGCCAACAACTACAAATATGCAACGCATGTCCGAGTGTGTGTTCATGCCTGCGAAGCCACTGGTCTCTTAAGATTACTTAAGATGTAGAGAATCTTAAACTTTACAATTGGAATATTTGGATTGACGGGATACATAACGCTTTGTGGTCCGGAGATATTCGAAAAAACAGTTTTTTTTTTTTAAGTTTTGTAAAGTTTATGGATTTATTATCGATTAAAGTTATTATTCGCACAGTGTGATATTTTCGAAGATCTATCATACGCTAATGTATGAGAAAATATGTTTCTCAATTGGTACGATAGTGAACAGCTATCAGCAAGGTTAAAGAGTGTTATCTCTAAGTAGAAACTACGGACGATTTGGTCCATGTTGATTACGTAAGTCATATTACATAAAACTAAGAAAATAAGAGTGTCGATAATGGCAAATAAACTATACAGTACACTATATCAAAGCTACGATTACTTCAAGATCCTCAGAAACACTAGGGCAATTATAGTTAGGTAGCAAACAAGAATCTGAATAGATAGAGCAGTGGTAATAATTAAATATTGAAAGACATATTCGGCAATGAAAAGTAAAAAAATTGACAAGCTGAGAAATAAATGATTTAGTTTAGAATTTTACAACATTTTGATTTCAATCCGATCAAATTCACGATTGAGGAGTAATAATTATTGTCGGTGGTTCGGTAGGAGTTTATAATATTTCTTATAGACAATGTTATAATTATATGCTTTTATTATTTAGTTTGTGATTAATGCTTTGACTTCCAAACCAAGGGTGCTTTCTATGTTCACACTTGCAGATAATACAAAAAACAGAAATAACAGATTTTCATACGATGTTCAGTTTGATTACGCAAATATGTAGGTTCGTGCTCATAACTAGAACGGGATGTTGAATGGCCAGTCTTTGTGGGTGCTAGAACTGCAACAATAAATACCGAAAAAAATTTATTTAGTCATGTGCTTTCTCACACATTGATCTATATTAAAAATTAGACGTTGAATGTATGCACAGTAAAAGCGTTTTGGAGTTCACAATTACGAAACAGTTAATAAAAAAATGTTGAATAAATTTTAGCCATTACTCACGTCTGCATGGGACAGATTCTGCCGTTGCAGTCGAAGCTGTTGATGTACTCGATGTCTTCAGGGGCCAACTTGAAATCAAATACTTCGAAGTTCTCTGCGATGCGAGACTTGGTCACAGACTTTGGAATGACTATGTGCCCGCGATCAATCTGTGAAACCAATAATTGTTAATTATATTTCGGTGGAAAAGTGAAACATATTTTGGCTTCACAGAAGCTGAATGAGCTTAGAAGGTATAATTAATCGTGAGTTCGTCATCGATGCCATAAACCGCGATTTTTCGATCAAAATAAGACTCAATTGAGAACGACAACTTTACCTGGTAACGGATGACGATTTGCGCAGGAGTTTTCTTGTACTTCTTGGAGAGTTCTTTGAGCTTAGCGTCGTCCAGAAGTTGAGGATCTTCGGGCTTGGCCCATGGTCTGTCTGGAGAACCGAGAGGACTGTATCCCGTCACCAGGATATTCTTACTTCTGCAGAACTCTGAGAGTTTTAACTGTGGCAGATACGGATGGCATTCGATCTGAAATCAACATTAGCAGTTTAGTTTGCTACCGCACTACAGTATCGCGATTTATTATTGTGTCTCTCCGAGACGAAGTTTGAAAAGGAACTGCTGAATGTACGTACATACATACAACAGATCTAAATTCAGTATAATCGCATCCTGTACCTGATTCGTTACTGGTAGAATCTTAGCGCTCTTGAGCAATCTCTCGATTTGTTCAGAGTTGAAATTGCTCACTCCAATACTCTTGGTGAGACCCTTTTTGTGAACGGCTTCCATAGCCTTCCAGGTGTCAACGTAGTCCACATCACTGAACTGGAGAGATTGATCAGGATTTGTTGGGAATAGTCCCGATTCTTCTTTGTAAGCAAAAGGCCAGTGGATCAAGTAAAGGTCAAGGTACTCAAGGCCAAGGTCTGATAGGGTTGTTCTCAAGCCCTCTTCGACCAGGTCAGGTCTGTGAAAGGTATTCCAAAGTTTGCTGGTGATAAAGAGGTCTTCGCGTTTGACGACTCCTTCGGCGATTTTTGCCTTGATGGCTGCACCGACCTCTTTTTCGTTACCATATACGTGGGCACCATCAATGTGGCGATAGCCAATATCAATAGCATCCTTCACGGCCTGAGTAACTTCACCAGGCTTCGACTGGAATTTTAAAAAATCGCATTGTTACGGCAATTGACTAGCCTGGTTCAATTAGATTATAATAATAAGTGACTTATAATTAAATGAAGAGAAATCAAATCAAATATCTGTAGACGTACAGCAAGAATCAGTTAGTCGACAGTTAGCGGGAGATAATGAGAGAAAAGTGTGCCAGCCAGAAAGACATAATTAGCTATGTCGAACATCTATTTAGACAACTGGATTAATGATCGAATTTCCAATCTTCCGCATCTGACTCGGTATACATACATTCAACGAGCGAAATGTTCAAATTGGAATGTTTCATTTGAGAATAACTTTTAGCTTATATTCACTGTGTTAAATTGCCAGCTGAATCGATATCTAATCGCACGTATACATAAAACAAACTTCTAAATAATTAACGCGGCCTATTTTATCTTGACGACGAGCTTTGATCAATTCATGAACAATTTCTGCGAAATACTATAACCATAATCGATCCAATCGTTACTAAGCATCGAGCATACTATTACTAATCAGTAATCAATATTGCCTTCGGTTTATCGATTCAGAAACGTTAGCTCTTTTGAAACAAGAATTTGCCACAATTCCAAACATCGATTCACACGATTCGCCATTATGTAACGGATTTTTTTTTGTTGTTGTTATCAGATGACTGTTGATTTGTTCCGTATCTGTGGTGTCCATACATGTTATCTAAACCGAACAAACAGCCTGTAGCAAATGAAATATCGTATGATTCGATCCTAGTTTCGCGAGAATCCGGAGAGCTTTATAAAATCAAGTAGATGCAGTTAACGATGCGAATTTATTTTTCACAATCACAACGAATGATAACCACGTGGATTTGGACATGGGTGTTTCAACGTGTTCCCTCACCGCCTACGCCTCTGTTAACAAGTTTTTTTCTTCGTTGAGGATTTCATACCGGCACTTTATGCGGCATAAATTTTAGATCATTGTTCGATTATCGCAGAGAACACCCACGTCCGAGATTTATGAATTATAATTCACCTTCCAGGTTCCCAAGCCAAAGACAGGAATCTCCTGGCCATTGTTGAATTTCACTTTCGGAACTTTAGTAGACATGACGTTGACTTGCAAATTGAACGGCTAGCAGAACCCGTAGCACCGGAACTCAAACGCAAAACTGTGGCTGCCGCGGGTCATCTACGCCTTTTATTCGCCTCCCCCACTATCAAACAAAGCTACGTGTATTGCCCCATCCATATTGTGATATAATAACAGCCTACGCACCTACGACCTTACAACGTATGTCCAAGTGTGCGACAATGTGTCCATGTGTCCAGCCCCCAAATTCTATTTGTTTAATTAATCCGTCGCGGTCGTATCGCACTTTATACACTTACATTTGGAGCTACTAAAGATCTTCGAAATCTTCCATGCTGATTTTATCATCAGTTTTAACAGCCGGAACACGGGTTTCGAATCTGGGATTCTTGCTACTCAAAAAACGAACAGAAAATCACGCGATACTCTTTGTACTGTGACATTATCGAAGTTACATGATACGACAATTTGTACTGGAATATATTTCTGAAACGAGATAAAGGTTATCAGTCAGGTCACTGACTGTTGCTCATTGAGTATGAGGTTCCATAGTACAGACAAAAACTTTTCTATCGCTATTCACATGCACAACCTGTTTGACTAGTCACCTGTTTTCATTATTAGCGTACAAACGAGAAATCATAGGCCACAGATTAGTCGGTTCTATAAGAATGAAGAAATGACAGAAATATGTTGATCACGACAAATAATTTACATATATATTTGTATACATATATTGAAAATTAGATTCATTGCGAATCGTTAGAAGCACCAGAGGAATCGTTAAGTTTAAATATGTACAATAATTATGTTACCAATCTTCCGCATAGTTGACACTGATTGGTAAAATTAATCATCGGTACTGTTGCATGCAAAAATTGGAAGAAATTTACCTGTTTACTTATGGGCTTTTTGATTCGAACATCAATCTAAATTAGAATCTATATTACGTTGTAAGAAATCATTTAGATTTATTTTTAATAACTTAGTTCGCGAATTTGCTGTGTCAAGTTTCCAATCCAATCGATATCTCATCACATATAAAACCGTACTGGTAGTAATCGATCACTTCTCACAAACGTCTAAGTAATTGTTGCGACCCATTTAATGTTTTCCATCAATTTGGATCGATTCCTGTATAATGCTCCAAGCCTTTGCAACTGAAATCCATGCGACTTCCAATACAGCCATATTATGGATTCGCGAATTGAACATTGTTCGTCTAAATGAACACTGACAAGTAATCCGAAAAAGAGGTAAATTCTGTCTGCAGAATAAATGGAATTCGTTGAAAATCGTCAGCAGCAACATGACATTTATAGCTAAAATGGAAACAAAATTCAAAACAGTGATACAAATCCGAATGAATCTATCAAAAGTAGTAATATACCGAACCACAAGCACCAAAATTGACATTTTACTTGAGAAATAAATCATTCGAAATCAAATTCCATAACATTTTCATTTCGATTCTTCTGTGTATGGTAGTAAAAGTTCAATCCATGGAGAGGAGGTTCATTAAGGTTTCTTCTGCGTAAATCATTATAGGAAACAAATCATGAATAATAACCAAAAGTAGACTTATAAAAAACATATTCACCTCGTGTATATTGTTCAATCGAAAAATTAATTAGGACCGAAATTTCGATGTCTGGGCAATATCTCAATACTCGTATATGATAGATTAGCGAGGTAAACGAGAGATAATAATTATCAGTAAGGCTAGTGAACAATATTAGACGAGCTTGGATTAGTTGATAATAATAAGATTCTGTCAATACACGAAATGTATCAGTACTGAGAAATCGTCTTTGCGATTGAGGAGTTATTGCTTTAATTTTAAGATGTCTAAACTGAAATTTCTACTTCACATAAGCTTGCGATAACCTTATCATATGATTGGCACGGGATGATCATTGATAAAGTTAGAGAGTGAACAAATATGTTTCCAGTACCAACCACGAGGCGGTTGTCGAAAAAAGATAAAAATTATGTAACCTTTGGTCTGCCATATAGTTCAAGTATATACAGATTTTTTAATTCAGATCTAATCAATTTCAAACTCAAATCAGTAGAGTTCTATTTACCCAAACTCATTCGGATAGTCGTGAAGATATCGACTGCAAATTATTAAGTCACACTTAAGCCGAGAACAAGATAACGGCAAGTGTGATTAGCAACCTCGAGATGAGGACCGACAGCTTTTTTATTCGTTGAAATGAGAATTATCATGTGTTTGTTTGACTGATCACAGCTTTGGTGATTCCGAGGTCACGATATTTCCGAATGGATACGCGAACTCCATATGCATATGAATTATTAATTTTTCAATAATGGGTGATTTGAGCTGAATTTAAACACACGCTTTTGTAGATATTAACAATTTACTAGCGGATTTCAAGATACATTTTTAGCATAACGAGACTTATCGGCGTACCTACGCTATGCACATTAATATACAATAATCGATCACTCATATCGGTATGAGTACTGTACAGTTATCAAGGAATAATACAATTTATTGATACATTTTCAACGGCAGAGCTATTAACAAAACTACTAATTGATTAAAAAACACATAAAATTCTCTAGACACTCACGATATTGAGATAATTAATGTTCGTATATACCTATAAATTATAATAGAACTTCGATCGATTCTTCAGGATACACATACCTATATATCTACAAATATCCAAGAAACAATTGTATTTATATATGTACAACAATTATTTTTATAATTAATTCTAATTCTAATTCTATGGCCGGTAACTTCATAATAATAAGATAAATGCAGCAATATGTGGTACGACATTTAGCATATGGAAAACGAGTGTCAGCTGTAACAGTTTGTTCGATGTAATTTATCGGCCTCGCTATTAATTACACGTTACTGGACACATTTTACCTACAAAATATTTACTCAAAGAATTTTTCTTGGTAGTGTTTAGTCAACGATAGCTAATGCCGGCCAATGAAACATCGCTAGTTGCGTTAACTAAAGAAAGCATTTGTCCGATTTAAAAGTAACACCAGATTCAAATTTAATTAAAATATCAAAATTTCGCTTCTGATCAATTGTTTCAATGAGGTATTAGGTCTTACATCATTGGTTCCAATCGACAGCTCAAGGTTGGGTAGAAAGAAAAAAGCATAAACCGTTGTATCTGCGGTGCCACTGGCTTAGCATTGCTTAGATTTTTTGCAATAAAACCTTGAGCTACAGAGTCTTTGCTCAGAAGCGTGATTTCCTCCTTAATTCTAATAATTCCGCATCGCTGACAATGAGAGGTATACCTTATGTACACATGTAATGGAATCTTGATGGATTAATTGATTCAGTCTCAGTTTACCCGAACAGAAATTCCGGGTATACACAAAGCGTGGAAAAAGAGTCGCTGGTTTTGCACACAAAATTGATCCGTAGTCATTTGCAAGACTACCAATAGTTGTCGATCAATGCTTGAATGTCGTTTTGAGCAGCCACAGCCAACTGCAACAAAGAGGACAGCCGATCTTCCCGCAAACGTGACCGTTGCCTTTTTTGTTCACTTTTCCAGTTGCAGGTTTTGTTTTGCGACAAATTTTAGCTTTCCCTGGATCTTCTTTCCGTTGTTTCATCATTGTTCGGTTTTTCTTGTAATTCAAGGTCTGACACAACTCCAGAAGATCGATCATCGTTGGTTATTGATATATCTCGTCAGAATTCTTCGAAGTCTTGATATTCACAGATTCACACGCGCAGCATGTATGACCTTACGACTTGATGATGGGTCTGAATATCCGCAGAGCAGTCGGCGAACGCAACAATTAGTACGAATTCAAATTGGACAGAACTTGAAGTGGAAGTATTAATTAAATATTTTTGTTATGTATGTAGCCACTAGCCCGATGTACTACCGACATTAATAAAACACATAATGCTGTAGAAACAAACTTTTCCAGAATATCTTTACTAATTCAGCAATCGCTAAGTTCATCAACGATGTACGCAAATTGGTTCTGACTACGCTCCTTTATCTCGTATTCTATATTGCCTAATGTTTTAAAGTTATGGCATCACCTCGTGGTGGTCTTCCAACGTCGAAGATTGCGAATGAATGGACGTCACGAAGCACAAAATAAATTCTAGTTACGACCAGATATTGGTATCGAAGAGAGTGGCTCGTCACACTGGCAATGAGCAGAAGTAGCCAATGTATACGTGGCAGCTGCTGAGAAGTCGATGGAGTAATTGCTCGATTTTTGAGAACCAAAGATTATAGAATTTGGATTAAGGCTGCAGTTATGTGATCTGCACATTAGCTTCGGTTCGTTATGTTTCTACTGTTGGTACGAACACCTGAGATCATCCCCTGCTCTGATTAAATGGCAAAGAATGCTGGGATCTAGTTTCATTCTAATTCGACAATTTTTTTTCTCCGAATTTTGTAGCAGTTGAATGAAAATGAAAATATTCAAGTTTATTTTATAGAATTATTCTAATTTTATGGGTTTTTGTTTTGTATATTAGTACATATATGACACTTTCTCCCAAGAATTATACAGCTTTCTCCAGTTAATATGATTAAATGTAATCACAAGCGATTTTAAGAAACAATTTAAGTACTACAAGTCAATATAACAATTAAAGCCAGACAACTGTTCACATAATATTATCTAATTCAAAATGAACAACATAATGAAATCATCATTCTTCGCTTCTAACAATTACCCGGACGCTTAAAAATATTATATCATAATCTATATCTGTAATATGCATCCCTCAAACTTGATAGTTTGTGAATTTCTCTACAAAATTTCCAGGCCATAGAAAATTAGCTAGTTTTCTTTGGACGGGAATTAACCCTAATTCAACATTTATTAACGAAACTTATATCTATGGTTAATTTGGAGACGCGATATCGACACGTCTTTTAGCATTTGCGTCATGCCCACACGAATTATCAGCAATAATTGTTGTTTACTGATTCTGAGCTGGGGAGCATGTCTCAATGCCATCGCTGGAATCGCGAACGTTTGTAATTTCGGCGATAAATTTACAATCTAAAGGCCCAGACTGTTTCTCGAAATTCTGATCGCCTAATCTTTTTTCCACCAATTTCAAGCGGGGATGTGAATGATCTTCTTCTTGAAGATAAGAATCGAACGAGATCTCACGAGCCAGAAATTCGTCCTCTTGTGGGGAAATTATTTCCGAGATCGTCTCCAAGTGCGGAGTCATTTCTATTGAGCAATTGAAAAGTCCAGAGTCCTCAAAGTAGGGGGTGAGCATCTTGGGAGAAGAATGAACAGTTTTTCGACTTTGATTTATCACATAAATTTTAAACTCTTCCAAGTCCTTGTTGAAAGAAGCATTCGACGTGTTCTCTTCCTGAGATGAATGACTACTGGATACGTCAAAGTCTGTCTGATTTTCTGACATTTCCATTATCGTGTCAAACTGAAGACTTTTTCTCTGATAGAATTTTCTAGACTTGGAACGAACTAGGTATGAAGTCGGCGAACTGATTTCATTCTCATTCGGTGGAGTTCTAGCTGAACGTTGAGGGGTGAGGTCAGAAGTCATGCTGCAATCATGGATAGTTCGAGATAATTGATGTTATGATTTTGTTGACTAAAATGGTGAGTGAGAATATGAAGACTTTTCAATCAGAAATACGAATCTACTGCTCAGACACTTGATTGCCCATACGAATCGAGGACCTTGTGTACGTTAAATTATAGATACATTGAAAGGTCATAAAATTTATCAGACATTCGGTGCCTCCTATTTTCTTACATCTCACTCAGCTCATTGGAAAGGAAAAATATATGATACCGAGGAAGCGAAAACTGAGAACTGAATAATAATATATGAACTTACAGATTCATAAACTTGTCCATGGTGATCTTTCGGAACTTGTGAAGGAATCTCAGCAGTAAATGATCGGTACTTTTAGAACTGATAATACCCACGATAATAAGGATAAACACCGGTCGCCTTGTTGTTCTTGAACGACTACGGTGATCACGTTCAAGTCGAATTCAAGTCTTGTATTTATTTGGGTGGGAAATTCAAAGATAACTAATGATCGTAGAAACCCTCTGGCCAAAATGAAAATTATCAAATGAAATCAGTCCTCAAAAAATTGTGTAACTTGAAATGAACGGACCTCAAATGAAAAAGTGATTATTTTGCATCGCATTGCGTTGCAGGCCATTCAAAATATTTGGCCAGTTCTCAAGCACTGCTATACACGTACGTGAATGAATCACCAGCATTGAAGATGCACCGGAGGATTTAGCGGCTGCTGAAAAAATCTCTGTGGAATAACTAGTTGAAGAATGACAGGGTCGAGTGCTGTAGGAAATTTCCATTCGCAATAAAAATGAAAATTAGAGTATAAAGAGAGAGAAATAGTAAGAGAGAGACAGATGAAAAGTTAGGGATTTAGGGTGGTAATGAGAGATCTACCGTACGATACACAAGGAGGTTGGGAGAGGCAATTGAGCCAGATTGCCGTCAATGAATGATGATTCACAACCGGTAGGAAATTTTTCATGTTGTCATAGAACCATGGTATAATACAATTACCTCGACCACGTGGTCATCAGCACGTTTGTGTAACCCTAAGCTCGAGCATTTGAAACTTTCCATTGGTTCGGCGACCTCAGGATTGTCCGGTTAAGTGGTAGCCAACCTCTGGAACACTGAATAATACATAATACTCATACTACTATTGCGAGTGGTCGCGGTAGTTTGGTAATTAGACTTGACGTTCAGCTCACAGAGAGGATGTCCTCTTGCCGAGGATATGTGATTGTGCACAGTTCTACGCCATAGAACAACTAGTGCGACGTACAACGTGCTACTAGTACGCACTAGTTCGAAGGAGAGAAGTCTAGCATCGAGGAAGTGCTGATTTTTCAATCCCTTCCGCAACCACGTATCGCGATCAATTATTTTGCCAACGGCGTTATAAAGACACTAAGGAGCTAGTTCAGTCAGGAAAAGTGGATGAAAGATTTTTTCAGTTATTTCCAACGCTGTATATAGGAACGATTGAATTATGAATCTGGTTCATTGCTACAGTGTATTATAATCAAAGACCTTGTGATCTTCGAGCCTGTAAAATAAAAAAATGGTTCTTGTATTCAGTTTCTATATGCTCAGAAACAATCAATCTGAGTTACCTGAAATACCTTAAATATTATTCAGCATCTAAGGAAAGGGTGATTTAATTTGTGCGATGTTAGACTATACGTAGACACGTTTCAATTTATTTGTATTTCATCCGGTATCAATTACAGCTTATCTCATACTTGAGGATAAATAATACCAAGGTTGCGTGATATGACTTCTTGCCAAAAAATCATCTCATAATTGATTCGCGTCAATTAAGTGTAAAAAATACCGAGCTGAGGTTGAGTTTGTAATGAGGTTACGAGGCCTTGAAATAAGCACAGCGTTTGATAGCGAAAAAATCGCTAAAACTCAGCATGGAACGGATATTCTTTATGTTTGGACATGCTGTAACAGAAAAAGAGAAAAATTTGAATAAGTTATCAGGTCTTTGATACTGATATGGTTGCAGAATAAAAATTCAACTTAATTATAATCTGAAATAATTACTTTTCAGCCGAAGTAGTCACTCGTATTCCAGTGTCGAACTTATCGAAGATCGCGATCTCTTCGGGGGTCAATTTAAAATCGAAGATATTGATGTTCTCTTGGAGGCGAGCCTTAGAACTAGACTTTGGAATTGGCACCGTCCCAATATCAATCTGTGCAATAAATATTATCACATAAATCCTTGACATTTCTATGATTATCGAATGACCATAGTAATAGACCAAGAGCCCGTGTTACTTTTTTATAGCATCATAAGTTTATTCATATTGACCACCGAAATTTGTGTCAACAATGACATGCCCGAAATACATTTTTTCTAGGCGAAGTTAGGATAGGGGGCTTACCAAACGGTTATAAGAAAGTGGGTACAGAATAACATAAAAAATAAAAACGTCTCTAAACTCGCACCAAATATCTGAGCACAACTTGTGCCGGTGTTTTTCCGTATTTTTTCCCAATTTCTATGATTTCCGGCTGCTCAATCACCACCATGGCGTCTCCCGGCTTTGCCCAGGGCCTGTTGGGTGCACCAAGAGGACTGTAGCTGACTATGGCTATCCCTTGAACTGCGCAAAAGTTACGTAGCTTTCTCATGTTCAAGGCAGGGTGGCATTCGATCTGATTGACTGTTGGTTTCACCTTTGCTACGTTTAGGATTCGGTCTATTTGCAATGAGTTGAAGTTACTCAAACCGATGCTCTTCGCGTATCCCAAACGATAACACTCTTCCATTCCTCGCCAGGTTTCCTCCAACGAATATTCATCCGTGTAGGCGTTTTCGTCAGCAGGAAATGCCTCGCCATCGGTCGCGACATTTTCCTACGAAAATATATGAAAATTCTAAAATCATAGTATAGATCTTCTCGTCAACAATTTATAGATCATGCAGTCTGATCCTGTCTACAATTTTCATGGGCAATTATATACTGGTCAAGAAATATACATCCATGTCCATATTTGGTCGAAGTTCATTACGGCCGATATAAGAGTATTTGCATTACTGTAGATTAGATAAAGATTCGATAAGAGTGAGATACGATAGGTATTTTCGTTCTGTATGACGAAAAATTTCGGTTAAATATTAGTTGTACGATGAAAGTGACTGAATCATCATTCTTCAATGAAAATAAACAATTTTTCATTCAAAAATTAGTTTATATCTCACCTTGTACGAAACCGGCCAATGGATGAGGTACAAGTCAACGTAATCGAATCCAAAATTTTCTAGAGATTTTCTGCACGTTGGCACTACCGCCTTTTCTCTGTGTCGATTGTTCCATAACTGCATTATGCAAACAATCAGTTGAATGTAACTAATATCATTTTTGGAATCACATAAGAAAGACATAGGATAATTTTTTGTTTTTTGGACCAACGATGAAATATACATTCGAATATGATGGTGACTATGAATTTACTCTTTTCACGTTTTCGTTTTCACCTCTTGTTTACCCCATAATAGACAGAAATTACAATAAAAAGAACATTTTTTATCTATGATTGGTGTCTTGGTAGCACATCACCCATACGTAATACATCGTTGATCAATACCGCATGAAGAATCGCGTTATTTATCATTCTGTATTTTTGAAGATTATTTCATAATTTCTTTTTTTTTTTTGTAAAGATTGATCAAACTATATCTAGCATTTATAAATTTAGATCTAGTTTTTTAATCCGTTGATAAGATAAGTCAAAAGTGAGCGATAAATTCGATTCACGCGGTCGACTTCTCCACATATATTCTATAGGTACCTTTATAGTTATTAAAGTATAAGTATAACACTTGAAATTTAACATAATTATCCTTGAACCTCCGTACTTTTGTAACAATAAAAAGATCTTCCCTTCTGACTGCGCCCTCAAGAATCTTTTCTTTGATAGCTTTGCCAATAACATCCTCGTTGGCGTAAACCATGGCGCAGTCAAAGTGCCGATACCCAGCGTCAATTGCATCTTTAACGGCTCGTTCTACGGTTCCAGGATCGTCCTAAGTTTAATTAAATTTAAGTTACATAATTGTTCATTGATTTAGAGGATTTTTATGCAATTCTTATCAAGGTGAAGACAACCATGAAGCATCTGTATTTGTCGAGCTGATTGAAAATGCGTAAATACGAGCCTTTCGAACAGAGATACTGTGCAGAGCAGAATTTATTACGGCGAATTCCACTGCAGATTTGATAACCCATATGTGACGCGATGATTCTGTTTCATCAATTGTGTTTTTATTTGTATTGTGGGCGAAGATGTAGCCTTGAAACTACATTGGCGTAATGGATTAAACGAATTTAATGTACCTCTAAGTTAACACGTCGAAGTATAAGTACCGGCGAATAAAGGGCCAGATAATTTGAATAGAAGGGACGAACAATATCTATATATAAGCTATGTGCAATTATCAACCAACGAATGGAGTTTTTCACGGTCTAACATTCCTATAAGGTATTGCCTGGCGCAGTAAAGGCGCAAAGAAGAAACTCCATATTATACTAGCCTTTAACATGCATTTGAAAAATATACTTATCACCCTTGATGGTCCATGTTCCTCTTTTTCGATACCTGGTATAACTATACTACAGATACTCACTTTTCCTTGCCAAGTGCCGAGACCAATGACCGGCATTTTCTCCCCATTGCTAAGCGTTAAACTTGGAACTGCAGGTGCCATGTCAAAAGATGACGATCAACTGGTTGCACATGTACTGCCTATTATCGGACATGAGATATTGCGGTATGTACTAATATCGTGGCAACATGGGGACACGGGGGTATGAGGTATCTAATCTGCTCCGTGTATCCAATATAAGCTCATCGTCGAGCATATATCTATATTATCACCTCGGTCTGTGATATTATATCTGAGATAATAACCAGAGGAATCAATCATGAAACTTTATCAGAAAGATATGAGTTGTTCTATCTGAAATTGCAAGAAAAAAAAAAAAAAAACTATCATGATACGAGCTCTTGGAAAAAATATCAGCAAAGCGTTGCCAACGAAACTGATGTCGCAATCCTGGATTAGAGAATTCATATCTTTGAAAGCATTTATAACATCATCGACCCCCGATAACCTAATTAAATATTTACCAGCCCCACCTCCTTTATCAAGCTTATGTAATATATTAATGGTCTAAGCGATACAATTGTTACCCCTAGCAGTTAATCGGTGCGAAAATAATTTGATTTATTTGAATTTTTAGAATTCATATTCAGCTTCTATATGTTAAAAAACACTAAATCTGAGCTACTGCCAATACCTTAAATATTATTCGGAATCAAAAGAAAGGGTGATTAAATTCGTGCGATGTTAGACTATACGTGAACACGTTTCAATTTATTGTTATCTCATCTGGTATCAATAAATAACAGCTTATCTCATACTTGAGGATAAATAATACCAAGATTGCGTGATGTGGCTTCTCATCGAAAAATCATCTCGTAATTAATTCACGTCAATTAAGTGTAAAAATACCGAGCTGAGGTTGAGTTTGTGCTGAGGTTACGAGGTATTAAAATAAGCACGGCGTTTGATAGCAAAAGAATCGCTAAAACTCAGCATGGAACGGATATTCTTTATGTTTGGACATGCTGTAACAGAAAAAGAGAAAAATTTGAATATATTCATGAATCTGATTCTTATGTAGCTGCAGGATAAGAATTCAACTTAATCATAATCTGAAATAATTACTTTTCAGCTAAAGTAGTCACTCGGATCCCAACGTCGAACTTATCGAAGATCGCGATCTCTTCGGGGGTCAATTTAAAATCGAAGATATTGATGTTCTCTTGAAGGCGGGCCTTAGAACTAGACTTCGGGACTGGCACTGTTCCAATATCAACCTGTGCAATGAATATTATTACATAAATCCTCGTCGTTTGTGATTATCGTACGACCATAGTAATAAATTTATATCATATGTGTAGTCTCGAAAATGAAATAATTGATTTGCGCAACAATCCGCTCAGTGAAGAAACAATTTATAGAAATTAATTCCGTAGAATCCATATTAGAATGACACAATCCCAAACCAGAAATTTCAAAACTCGCCATATTACTAGCAAAAATATTTCTAAACTCGTACCAAATATCTGAGCACAACTTGTGCCGGTGTTTTTCCGTATTTTTTCCCAATTTCTATAATTTCCGGCTGCTCAATCGCCACCATGGCATCTCCCGGCTTTGCCCAGGGCCTGTTGGGTGCACCAAGAGGACTGTAGCTGACGATGGCTATCCCTCGAGCTGCACAGAAGTTGCGTAGCTTCCTCATGTTCAAGGCAGGGTGGCATTCGATCTGATTGACTGTTGGTTTCACCTTTGCTACGTTTAGGATTCGGTCTATTTGCAATGAGTTGAAGTTACTCAAACCGATGCTCTTCGCGTATCCCAAACGATAACACTCTTCCATTCCTCGCCAGGTTTCCTCCAACGAATATTCATCCGTGTAATCGTTTTCGTCTTCAGGAAATACATCGCCTTCGGTCACGATACTTTCCTACAAAAATAAATGAAGATTCATAAAACGTTGACAATTTTTTATTTGAAAATCAGTTTAAATCTTACCTTGAATGAAACCGGCCAATGGATGAGGTACAAGTCAACGTAATCGAATCCAAAGTTTTCTAAAGATTCTCTGCACGTTGGCACAACCGACTTTTCTCTGTGGCGATTATTCCATAGCTGCACATAAACAATCAGTTAAATGTAACTAATATCATTTTTGGAATCACTTAGGAAAGACATAGAGAAATTTTTTTTTTCCTGACTGAGGATAAAACGTAAATACGAATGTGATAGTTACAGTTACAGTGAACTTGTTCTTTGCAGATTTTCAATTCTTAGTTCACCTTATAATAGGCTAAAAGTACATGGAAAACTAATTTCTTATCTATAATTGGTGCCTTGGTGGCACATCACTCAAGGAATCACGCTATTTTCCAATCTGGATTTTCGAAGATTATGTCATAATTTTTTTTCCCCTTTTAAAGATTAATCAAACTCTATCAAACATTCATAAACTGAAATCTAGATTTTCAATCCGTTGATAAGATAAGTCAAAAATGAGCGATGAATTTGATTCACGCTCTTAGCTTCTCCGCATATAATCTATAGGTATAGATATTAAAGTATGAGAAATAGGAAGTAATTATCCTTCAACCTCCGTACTTTTGTAACAATGAAAAGATCTTCTCTTCTGACTACACCCTCACGGATCTTTTCTTTGATAGCCTTGCCAATGACATCCTCGTTCCCGTAAATCCTGGCGCAGTCAAAGTGCCGATACCCAGCGTCGATTGCATCTTTAACGGCTCGTTCTACGACTCCTGGATCGTCCTGAGTTTAATTGAATTTTGAATACATAAGTATCATTAATTTTTTAATCTATTAAGCTATGCGCAATTATCAACCAACGAATAGAGTTTTATCAAGGTCTAATATTCCTATAGAATATTGCGCGGTGCAGTAAAGGCGCAAAGAAGAAACTCCATATTATACTAGCCTGTAACATGCATTACGAGAATATACTTATCACCCTTGATGGTCCATGTTCCTCTTTTTCGATGCCTGGTATAACTATAATATAGATACATACTCACTTTTCCTTGCCAAGTGCCGAGACCAATAACCGGCATTTTCTCCCCATTGCTAAGCGTTATACTAGGAACTGCAGGTGCCATGTCGAAAGATGACGTTCAACTGGTTGCACATGAGAAATTGCGGTATATAACACACCGTGAAAACATGGTGAAGTAGGGGCATCGAATATGAGCGTGTCATTGAGTAATATCTTGCCTATCTACCTTATTGGTCTGTGATATTGGAGCTGAGATATAAGCAGGCGGAAGCAATGATGAAACTTTATCAAAAAGATATGAGTGGTTCTACCTCGAATTGAAAAAAAAAGGAGAATAAAACTACCACGATACAGGCTTTCGGAAAAAATACCAGCAAAGCATTGGCTACAAAACTGATGTTGCAACTCTGGATTTGAAAATTCGTACCTTTGAAAGTATCTATAATATCATCGGATCCCCGCGATAACCCAATGCAATATTTACCACAATTTCAACACAATCGTTATCGTAGCAGATAATCTGTACAACCAGCGCACTTATTAAATTAATTAAATTTCATAACAAAATGTAACATAACGTAATGGGCTATATATATATTTTTTTTTTTTTTTTATGACGTCAACTCGTCAAATACGAGAACGTGTAGTTCGTTATATATCTATTAAGCAATATAGAATCTCGCAGGACCTTATATTCTGTTCAATACCCATGAAGTATGTAAATATAATTATTTTCATTTATATATATCTAATGTCAGGGAAATTGACACGTTCAAATACTCTCGCAGCTTCGCTCGGAAATCGCGCTCCAGTTTACGATTGGCCGAATTTTTCGATCTTTGACACGTCACCACCAATAGAAGGCACCGTTATATTGGTTAGCTAGCGCGTAGCAGACACATCTGACGTCAGCACTGACGCAGCATCATGCGAAAAACAATAATGGAGGCTTGTAATGCTGTCGAGCGCGAAGTTGTCAAAGTTTTATCAAAATTCGGTGCAATAAATGAGCATGGTGAAACTGTGCTACGTGATTTGATAAACCACATCGAATCCCTGAAAAAGGAACTAGAAGACGGTGAGTACCGCGCTTACATTATCTAAATTCACCCAACGTGAACAAAGGATTTTCAAGCCCAAAGGCAAACACAGAAATTGCATGTATCGTCTAGATTAGGAATCGAGGCCACTAATATTCGGCGATCAGATCTCTTCATTTAATGAATATCAAACACCAATTGATGCGGCGACTCTAACTAACCTAACATACTCTCCCTCTCGTCAACTCAAAACTATCGCGACACTTTGTTTACCTTCAAGTGTCGTCGACCGTATTTCCCACTGGACGACACAGACTCTTCCAATTTAAATCAATTCGACATTAGTTATACCCTGTATAGATCTTTCACGAAACCATTTACAATTACAGCTGAAAGTTCGAACAGATTTTGCGTAACATAACCTCAATCGATGATATTGTTATTACGCATAATTTCACGCGAACTGTTCAAGCTTTGATTTTTCACCAATTTAATAAATAACGGTGTCGCTTTATTTCGTAAGTTCATTCAACAAATTTCCAAGAGTTCGTTTGCCTGGATTTAATCGACTTGAAATTTTTGCATAGAAGTCTCTAGAAATTGAAGAATAATTTGTAATATAGCTATATCGTTCGGTATTTCTGTATTGTATTTATTTTACTTTCCGATGATTTTAGGTCCTCCAGACCACGAGTTGACGCAATGTCAAATCCAAGTGATGAATCAAGCGATGACAAAGGTCAGGGATACTGTACAGCGATTGGCGACGGATCACCGCGACCTTCACAGCACAGTTTCAAAAGTTGGCAAAGCCATTGACAGAAATTTTATCGCTGATTTTGCCAGCACCAGTAGAGAAGACGTCTTTTCTGGTCCTGAAAAAACACATCTATTGAACCAAGTCATATGCCAGCATTTTTACAGACAAGGGATGCTGGATATTGCTGACGAACTGGCAGCGGTGGGTGGAATATTCATTTCGGCCATGTTATTGTTTGACTAATCTTAGTCGTTTATTTAAACATTCATTCTTATTCCAGGAGGCGGGAATCAAGACTGAAGAAGGCAGGAAGGAACCTTTCACAGAACTAAATCATATTTTAGATTGCCTAAAGCAACGAAACTTGGAACCTGCCTTGGAGTGGGCTCGCAATCACCGCGAAGCTCTCCTGGCACAGGTGAGATTATCCTCTGAAATATATTTCACTCCGTTTGACCATGTTTGATCTTTTATGAAAATTAATATGAATAAATATCATTTACCGCTTTATGAGAGTATAGGGAAGAGATAAAGCTCCTTTGACTAGAATATTCGTATAAAATCATGATGACATTTTTAATCGCGTTTCAGAACTCCTCGCTAGAATTCAAGCTCCACAGACTACATTTTATAAGATTAGTACAACAAGGTCCGACCAAACAAGCGGAAGCTATTTTATACGCTCGAAAAAATCTCACACAATTTGTAGCACGACATGAGAAAGAGGTTCAATCTCTCATGGGAACTCTGTTATATTTACCAAATGGGATACAGTCTTCACCATACAGTCATCTGCTAGACCCAACGTTGTGGCTTGATATTCACGACGTTTTTACTAAAGAGGCTTGTACTTTGTTGGGACTTAGTGTGGACAGTCCTCTGTCTGTCTGGTGAGTTATCAAATCGAGAAAATAAACTGTGAAAATGATTCTACTCAATATTTGCTGAAATATTGAAATCAAGTTCGCATAAAATATGTTAAATAATATCTTGTTTGATTTTTTTTCAGTATAAATGCGGGCTGTACTGCCTTACCTGCTCTCCTGAACATTAAACAAGTTATGCAGCAAAGACAGGTGACGGGTATCTGGAATGGAAAGGATGAGCTCCCGGTAATTTGAGATAGCGATTGAAAATTGATACCAAATACATCAGTTGATTGAATATTATCTTTCTTGAAGTCAGATGAAATCCGGCTAGTCTTATGCAGGAAATCTGTTTTTATTTCTTTTTATAGATTGAAATAGATTTGGGGAAACAGAGTCGTTATCACTCCGTATTTGCGTGTCCGATATTACGACAACAAAGTACAGAGAACAATCCTCCCATGAAGTTGGTGTGCGGTCACGTCATTTCACGAGATGCCCTCAACAAACTGACTAGTGCTAATAAGTACGCGATTTGGATAAAGTAGAAATCTAACACGCTGATATCGAAATCACTTTTTAAAGAAATCAATTTGTTTCCAGATTGAAATGCCCGTACTGCCCGGTCGAACAGAACCCGGAAGATGCCAGGCTAATATACTTCTAGACTCTAGCTAGATGTAATATCGTATTTGTAATGAATATACCTTATGTTGCTCTCCCTAGTAGGTTTATAGATTCGATAATATCCATCAGTTCTTTCCCTCCTCATCTGTTCTGGCTGCTTAGAACAATTACAATAATTATTGTACATTTTTTACACACACAATTGCGCAAAACTTTACTTTTCTCTATTACTTATCAGGGATTTCTTTTACCAAAAAACACGTGATATGTAACGTAATACTCTTCCCATCTCTGTACCATCGCTAGTCCTCGGTATTTATACTGCCAAAATGAATTCCGACGGATATAACAGATACGTAGTCAATCTTGGCATTAAAATTCCATCCCTTGTGATAATAGTTGCTTAATCTGCGGCCTAATTGAAAGATTTTTTTCATACGTAAAGTATAAAAAAATAAAAAACTAAATGGGAATTTTCCGTACACAAAATGAATTAAGAAATTTAATAATCTTTTGCAACAATGAAAATCACACAATATTATCATTTTTATCAAGAAAATTTCACCTATTGTGATACTCATGATGGTTATCAAGTGATTCACCCTCACCTTGAATAATTTTATTTGTTCCTTGATCGTAGGAAAAATGTTTACGACTATATTTTTCCATTTATTTGCAGTATTTGCGTAATATATTATCATTATTTATAAGACTGTCATAGTTATTTTCATCGTTTTAATCGAACCATTAAATTCGGTAAAAGAATATCCCTGCATCTTTGATGTATAAATAAATTATTATAGATTTACCTCTAGTTTCTGTACAACAGTCTTTTTATATAAACAAAATTGAATCGGTTTGCGATAAATAATTGAAGTTAAAAGTAATATTTGATAGTAAAAATGCTCCATTTATTACAATTGTATCATGTAATTACTCAACCCATCAGTACAGACTTCGTGAATGCTACTAGAGTCGATTTTAACTGACGTAAGATATAAGTCCCTGAAAATTTCCAGATAGAATATCAATAGCCAAATAGCAGTCGGATATAAAACGTAAATATTATTGTAAACTGTTGCTACAACTGGTTTTGTTTTCCTTTTGTATCAATCGGACTATTACGGTTTTCGCAGAAAATCGAGAGAAAAAAAGAAAAATACTATACAACCATTGATAATGTATACACTTAGTTCTCACATTAATGTTGCATCTATTGATTAGCCAGACCACTGCCGATTCGGTAATCTATTTACTAATTCGATTGAAATCAAACGCGTTGTAGCCACAGTGAAATTTCTTCAATAACAAACTGTGCTGTAAAGTATGATTGATATTTGTAATCAAGTTACATCGCGACATTTCAGAGAATTCACTTAAACAGAACTAAGAACGTATGAGTCAGTATAACAACGATAAATATACGTTATGTTATGAAAGACTGTAACAAGCTTGGGAATGGTGAAGTTTTATTGGTATAATTCAAAGTAAATAATCTACATTTGAATTGCTGCACGATTTTAATGTTGATTAACGTCAGCTGAGATATTTCTTTGCCATTTGGTTAGGTCTATGTAACTTTGTTCCAACAATTGATGGCAATTATTAAAATAATAAAGTGCAGACTATATATGATTATCTATAAACTGTCGAGAGGCACTATTATAAATATATAATAGTCTAGAAAGGATTATTTTGGTTGTAGTCAATAACGATTGTAACAATCATGAAATATTTATTTACTGGAATATATTATAGGTGAAGTGATAAATTATAACGTATATGTTCGTTTTGTTTAGTTTTCTTTTCTATAAGTAACATTCATTAGGTAGACACTAGTCGATAGATTTTCAACTGTTGAACATTATTATTAAACTGTTTTATATTATGCTACAGATTCTGAAAATTTGTGATCGAATAAATGTTACTTATGAAAATTATACCTTCTGACAATTTGAACATTATTTTCTTCTCCTTTCTTGCTACATACATACATATAACATACCTACTTGTTTTAAATCTTCAATTTTGAATATCCCAAACTTTTTTCATCTAAATAAAAAAAAAATATTTCTTAAAAAATTGAATAACTCCGCGACTACCTGCACTATAAAATTGATCAAACATACGAAAGCCTTACGTTACCTATTCCATAGCAACAACTCGCAGATTTCACAGCAAACCGTTCAGTCACCTTCGAACTGTAAGAATTAAATAAATTATCATAAGGTTAACGATTCAAGCAATTTTATAATACGTTGGTACTTCGTAGAAAAAGACTATGAATAAAGGGTGAGCAATTAGGATCGTGAATTCATCGACTTTATAGCCGAAAATTAAATTTTTTTGTATTAGGATCAAGGAAACTAAATCGGATACGAAGAGGATAAAAAATGTATCTAAGATAGCCACCAGAGTTATTAGGTACGTCCGATACTCTAATGAATTAAATTTTATTTTCTATCACTTTGAAAATAAGTCAGAAGGATTATACATACCCAAACGATTTTTCAAAACCCGTTAGCGATAAGAAGAGGTCACCGACTCGAGGCAAAAACAGATCATCGTCTATGAATGAGTTAGTTATTTGCGAAAGAGTTGAGTCTCCGAAAAAAACCGTTCAAAAGGAATCAAGGCCAAAAATGGTAAACGAGATTTCGGCCAAAAAGGTATACGCTTTTCCAAAATCTATGGACTTTCGCACTGATTCTCTTAAGGATGAGAGAAAAGCACGATCATCGGAGATGTCGATCAAGGCTACAGAGGACATTAACGACCCACCGAATCGGAGGTCCAAATCTAATCAGAAGAAATTTTTTTTCGATGAATTGATTCAGCGAGAGGGAAGTATCGAGAAAATTTTACAGACAAATAAAAACGCTAAGACCGTTTTTAACGTCGACGGAATGTCGTCTACCGAAATTCGAGAATCTCTGAATCGAGTCGACGACAAGACTGCCAAACCGTTCAGTTTTCTCAACGACATCATCGACCATACCGCAGAAAAAGACAAACTCAAAATTACTCGGGATTCGAAAGATCAAGAATTAAATCCTACTGACATAGATGTGAGCAATAAGGCAGATTTTTTTTCTCAATTCAAACCGATGATTTGTAATTGTTGATGAAAATATTTTAGGTTCAATTATCGTCGTTGGTAAAGCGTGTTGAATTGAACCGGACATTGTTGGAAAGAGCGAATCAACGGATCAAGGACATAAACTTTCTGGCAGAGAGGAACAGGATGATCTCTATGAGAGACTTGAACTACGGTAGGTAGATTTTGTGGGAGAAAAACTGTTCGAGTTTGATTATCGACTCTAACACTGTAATTTCTTTTGCTACAAATTTTTAGACGAGGAATCGTTTCTGAAAATTAAAGAAGCGGGTGAGATTTCCAAAGAACCAATTTCGGCTGCAGACTTAACAGCTGTATCACATCCAGCCGTTGGTAACTATAATAAGAATTAAAATAACACAGGATTGACAATTGAATAAATAAAGACTAAAGTCATACATAGTCGTGTAGGTAGATAACATATCTGCAGAATGCGCTCCAAAATGTTAAACGCGTTTTAGAAGAGCTTCAAAAAACGATGAACTCAACCATCGAGATGCTGGGGTACGTGCATCAAATGTCCAGCGGGGATTTAGCTTCCGGAGATATTCCACCTGAGTTGACGAACTATTTGAGAGAAGATCTTTAACATGTGATTCTTGATTTCCTGTATGATGAAAAAGTAATGAGATGAAGCCATGCTGAGGTATTATAGAGAGAAGTGTAATAATAGGCTGACTCTACTGTTCTCCTTGCTATTAACGCTGTCTCAATAAATTTTCTAAGAACAATCATTATATACGTTTGTTTATATTTATTTGCTTCAGCACATTTCCCATATACATAATATACGATATACATTTACATTAAATTTTGGTACATATCGTATTCACGTGATTAAAGATAGCTGGTTGGATTATAATAGTTTGAAATAGTTTTCTCATTTCCATTAAAATGTCATCGTTATCACGAAGAAGTTTCGAGCACTCGATCAAAAGCGGATTACTGGAATCCTTATTCGCATTTTCTTTTTTTTGCAACAATTATAATACTAGTTATAATTATAATAAATGATAATAATATTAATATTAATAACAGTACACAGAGTTCCCAAGGTGATACCCGTCATAAAATAATCTATACATGTATAATATACATAAATAATTATTATAGTACATGTATCTATCGTATTATATAAGGTAGTTGGTTATTATAAATATATATTTTCATAAATTTGGTAAATTTCTAACGACGAAATGTCGTTTGGTTTTATATCGGTTTTTGAATCGTTAACAGGCAAGTTTGGCAGAGCTCGGAGCTGGTGCAATCTTCAGCGCTCTATGAATAACATTTTTTTAAACGCTTTACATGATTAGAAATAATGACAAATACGTATTTGAACACGCCTTCTGATTACACAGGCAAAGTCGGACCCATACACCAGCTGATTAAATATTACAATATAATATACGATTAATTTATTAATGACGCGACAGTAATTATAGTAAACTATACAATATATAGGTACTTAAATTTCATACGCGAATTTGGAACGTAAAATGTACGCATAGACAATAATTATCGAGTAATGAGATACTTAACGATACAATGAAAAGAAAATAATATTTTCAAGCAAGATGGCAAAATAGACTCCCAAATTTGTATAATTACAAGGAGTTATGTGCTTTTTCTTTCTTTTGCTTATTGTCGGTTCACAATAGCAGCCCTCAACGAGTTACTTCCACTTCTAGTAAATGAAAAGACTCGAGATCGAATATAGATCAAATGATATATCCAATATTTTATACGTACGCGAAAATGGAATAGGTCAAGTATACCCCGAATGCAAACGACGAGAGCTTTTCCTACGATAAGCCGTAGCCAAATTTATACACGTAACTGAATACAGGTAGATTTGGGTACAGGTGAACGTACCTACGGATCACTGTGATGTCAGGCTTTTAAATGAAATTTGTCGAATAATTTTCGATTAAATATTCTATGATAATTATTCTCTCGCACGGGTCTCGGAAAACGAGATACGGATATGAAAATTAATTCATATAATAATTATAGTCACGGGAAGCGGACACACACTGCGACGGAGCAGGTAAATTTTAATCGCTAATTTGTATAATTACTATTTAGCTCATATAC
The DNA here is from genome assembly GCA_944452935.1 of Rhogogaster chlorosoma. Classification (NCBI taxonomy): domain Eukaryota; kingdom Metazoa; phylum Arthropoda; class Insecta; order Hymenoptera; family Tenthredinidae; genus Rhogogaster; species Rhogogaster chlorosoma. Next base: position 31,977,586 of record OX101797.1, read on the forward strand.
GCGTAAAATGCTAGATTTACCTTGTGTATAGGCAGATGTAAGATTAATTTTACTTATTTAATTATAATACGTGCATTTCCCAATTATATTGAGCGATAAAATTAACGCTGCGCAGGCATACTATCGAGCATATTATTCAGACCTGATATTTAGATTATAATAATTTATGTTTAATATAATTCGATAAGACTAGAAATCATAGTATATACCTTCGTTGTCTTTTCCACTGCGCGTCAACTCGTCTTTATACACGGCTTTACCATTTGATTGCATCGGCAATTCGATTATAAGCGATGGCATAATATAAATTTGCCATTTCAGTATTTATCTAACAAGCTGCTATATTTTTTTCTTCTTTTCTCTTCTTTTTCTTTTTCTTTAATACTGAGTAGAATAACACTTGATAAGAGGATAAAAATTAGGCTAATAATTCGGTAAATCTTTTTTTTTTTTTCAATTTCTCTAATAAAAACTATAAGCACTACTTTTATACAAAAGATATAATAACATACCGAAATCTTATAACGAAAAGAAATTTTTAGAAAAAACTTTTACTTTTCGAAATAAAAATTGTATTTCGATAAGAACATTTCTAAAGGTATCTCAGCAGCAGTAATCTGTTTATATAATATATATTATATAAAATATATAATTAATAAAGTATCTACAGTATCTTTTTAATATAATTATATCTTTTAAGTTTTTTTTTTCTTTTTTCATTTTTTTTTTCTTCTTTTTTTTTACCGCGCGATATAATTATGCAATAAACAGCTGCTCCGAGCTTAGCCATGCTCTTGCCAAATCCCATTTGTCCTAATTTTTTTTCTCTTCCTTTTAATAAATAATTTAATTGCTGTCTAGGCTCGACAAAGTCTCGAATTAAATTGACTCGCGTTATCGTACTGGGAGTAGCCGCACATACGTCGGCCCGTTTGATTTTCCAAACGAGCAGCACAAAGACGGATACTAGCAGATCGTTTCCGGTGTTAATTAAACTTTTCCAAATTTCCCAGGCCCCTGATGACTATTTAACACGAAAATAGAAACATGCATAACTATATTACGACGGATTAAGCTCGTAGACACAAATTTCACGATAATTTACTCCTTTCTTTTATCTAAGGAAATTCTTTTTCATACTTTCTCAACATTTTATGATTCTGTATTATATAGTATACAGAATGCTATATAGATTAATAGTTTTAATTATATATATACGGTGCGACTAGTATATACGGTATGTCAACGTGCAGCTGTGCATTAAAAATACGATCAAATGGTTAAATATACCTATGTATATTAATTTTAATATAGACGATCATGTATATTATACCTACGTTTATTAAATATGCATGCGATTGGTACTTGTAGTAGCTTAGGATCTCGACACATATTTTCTGACTACATCAATAATAAGATTTTGTCGCAGTATGATCAACAAAGTGATGATAATAACTCCAATTTCAATTATCTAAATATACGACAGACATAAGTATTAATTACCACTCAATCATTTTAGATACTATAATATTATTCCGATACTCCTACCGTATCTATATACCATATGTTCATATTCATATATAATATATAATACGATATAATATGTATATATTATATATTTGTAGTTATATATATATATAGTATAGGTATAATGTATTGCTTCTACGAACGTTCTACGGAGCCGCTAATTTTTTTTCCATATCCAATCTTAACTCTCCAAATTCGTCTAACTAGTAATCACGACATTTTGCGCTGCAAATATATACTTCTTTCTCCGTAAACCTCGAAATATTCGACAATTCGTCGAGCCTTTGACACCTACTTTCACCTTTTGGTGCGCAGTATCTGCAAGTCAAGAGCAGTAAGGTCAATGACCTTTCGCTGCTGCCGAGGTACCTGCAGGATGGACGCAGGTACACGTCGAATCCAAAATTCATTGCCATTTGTTCAAAGAGTTGAATATTTATTTTTATCCATTTTTTTTTTTTTAATTTTTTTATTTCAATTGTTTTTTCTTCGGCCGAAATAATTTGTCGCTAATGAATTTTGAGGACACTTCATGATACCCAGTCACTTTAATTTTTTCCGGTTTCCTTGCAGCCATTCAAGGAATCCACACTGGGCGGTACCTCTAATATTTTATTTGTTTTTTTGTTTCAATTTAGAATTTCGAAAAAATATTTTCTCGCGTAAATAATTGGCAACGAATGGGAATCGTGTCGGTAGAATCGGTTTATGCTGTTACGTCCATTACATGTTTGCCGTCCTGACCTTAGTTCTTAATTATAACAACGATATATTATTACTTAATGACATTGAAACTTTTTTTTAATTTTTTTACTATTTTTCTTGCGAATGTCAAATAAATTCTTTTTTTTTTCATTTCAATACTAACTAATTCGTTACGTTATACAGTTATATATTTTTTGCCCCATGCATATATGTATATATATTATATATCTTATGAGAAGCAATAATTATGTAATAGAATATTTATATATATAGATATATATATATATATCTCATGCTTATTTTAATCCTTTAATACAAGTATATCGTGACCATTTCATCAAATTTTTGTGTTTCTTAAAATATTATAGTGAACCGTGCATGGAGTATAATGCCTTGTATCGCACCGATTTTATATACGTATTTTTATAGGCTATACAGCTATCCCATCTCGAATATTTTATCACCTATCAATAGTTTTATAATATTAAAAACTCATATGTATATGGAATATTACAACTCCGTATTGTACCCTTATATTGTTAATTTATAAATATGAAGATACTTTGATTCATCAGAGAAAGCGTATAGAATCTTATTTCGAACTCATTAATTCGTTCGAAATCAAAGAAAACTGTAATTTTGCACGAAAAAAATCTTTTCGCAATTTTATAACTCTACAGTAAATCATTCTCAATATATTAAATAATAGTAGAAGTCTTAAGAACTGCATAATTTTTTCGTTTTTCTTTCTCTTTTTTTTTTCGATTACCCGATACTAAGAGCCGGTTTTTCAGTTTTTACTATATTTAACAAATAATAATTTATACTTAATACTAACCTACTGCTCGGCATCTTCGTCGTTCTGATAAGTTACGTATCGTACCGATGATTTTTCACCAATAATTAATGACTGTAACAAACAAGAAATGAATTACTCTCATAATGAAACTACCAAACATTACGAAAATAGTTCAAGACAGGAATTTTTATTATCATTATTTCTTATCATTATCATAGAAAAACAGAATCATAATTCTTGTCTACTGTTGATTGACTACATAATTTATTGATACCTAATTGAACTAACTTTTCATGGAGATTGTGCACTTTCTATAAGATCGAGATTAAATAGTTCACGTAGCTGATGCTTTCTCTTCCTCGTATTTTGTAGACGCAAGTTGGATAACGATTATACTCACATAGTGTTTGAAAGTAACAAAAACTAATTTGCTGAACAACCATGTATGATCGAAAATTTGTTTCTAGATTATCTGTAAGTACCTTCTTTTCTTCTTTGGTCGGCGGTGCTCTCAGGAAGTACATCAAAGGTGCATACAAGAAGTTTAAAATAGCAATTCCAAATAACATCCATTCGAATCCTATGGTGTTGACTAGTGTACCGCTCAATGCTGGACCTAGTAATTAGTAATGAATAAATATCAATAAACGAAAAATATAAAAAAAAAAACCTCTGCCGTGACAATGTGTTTTTCACATTGCCGTGACCAGGATTCGAACCTGGGTTACTACGGCCACAACGTAGGGTCCTAACCACTAGACGATCACGGCTACCAGAGGTGTTGAGAGATGGTATTTAATTTGTTATAAATACAATACTTTAAAAATACAAGTCATCTGAAACCGTGGAGAGTAAAATACTCGGTATTCAATCAACTTTCACCGAAAATTCTGTACTTAATTATTACTAAATTATTCATCATTCAATTTCGAAGACTTTATTCCCGATCGTTGGTTGCGATTGTATTTCTTTTTGATAAAATTGTTGTATTGCAAACGCCTGCATTCAGTGTTATTAATCAAAGAACAGCAAGAGGTAAATGATTATTAGAAGGGAAAAAAATAATTGCATCGGCCGGGAATCGAACCCGGGCCGCCCGCGTGGCAGGCGAGCATTCTACCACTGAACCACCGATGCTATTGAAACATGTAGACAATGATTCATAACACCAACTATATATATGTCCACGAGAAATAAAAAAAAAAAAAAAAAAAAACCACATACTCTTCGACTATATTACCTGACTTATTTTAGTGTATGTAATACTTGAGTATAAAGTATATAGTATAAATTAAATATCGACCAATGTTACCTTGATTAAGGTAAAAACAAAAATATTCAATTTTCATTTGTTAAGTTTTTGTAAATATGCTGGATGTTAATGAAAGAATGAACTATTTTAAACCACCGTTGCAGTGAAATCGATTTATTGATGTAAATTTGTCGATGAAATTTTGTTGTTTGGTTTTATACCGTCAGGAGATAAGCAGTAATTATTGTAAATGCGGTAATATCTGATCAAGAATCAAGTCCTAGCACTAATACATACCAATTGCAAATCCTAGACAAAATGCGATGTCACCGATGGCATAAACGCTCCCATAGACACCGGAGTGGCGAATGTCTACAAGGTAACCCAGCTCTGGCATCATTGAACTATCAACCATACCGATAGCAAAACCTAGTCCTGCATTGGGTACTATAAGATGGTCAATACTCGTGGCTAAAGGAATCTGTCAAAATATTGACGAGATGATTCTATATGACGTGGTAGGTACTTTGTTTTCGCATTTCTGTTTCTTTTGCGGTTTATCGTAATCATAAGAATTCATGAGTTCGTTATACTTACACACATCAAACATATCCCGATCACGATAAGTCCGATCAACGACGCTAGCCATCTGCAATGAATAGAAACGACAAAAATCTGAGAAGCTTTTAGATAAAATGGCAAAATACCCGCCCGAACAGGGACTCGAACCCTGGACCCTCAGATTAAAAGTCTGATGCTCTACCGATTGAGCTATCCGGGCTCGTGGAAATCGCTGACTAAATTGTGAATATATTTTTCAAATTATTCTACGATGGATTAAAACGCGAATCTAATTAATAAATTAAGTTTAGCTGGGTACTAGCCTTCCCATTCTATGCCCCAGGGGTCCAAATAGGTTTGTTCCAATCAGATAACTGATACTAGCTGGAAGAAAGGTTGCGCCTTGTTTCCACCGACTGGCTCCCATCGTGTCCATCATCCAGATAGGAAGGCTCGGTTCTAACATTGCAATTCCCATATTTGCGAAAGTGATAGCTCCTAGATAGGGATTCAGTTTGATAAATGTTTCATACTTTCATCGCTATTGTCGAGACGTAATATGATTAAAACAATCGACAGGACTCGAAAGATACACGTCGCACGTACCTGCAGCGATGATTATGTAGGGGTCAGTGACTAGTGCTTTTAAAGACGGGGGATCTGCCTCTGTGTAGACAACTGATGGTTGCAACATCAGAAGCTGTAACACTGATCGCATAATCTTGGTTAATGTTAACATTACACGTGTTATGCTCGATGAAGATCTTATTTACTTATCATTTACATCTTCTGATTATTATTAATCGATACTTACAACCGTCGCCCAAGGCTAGTGCGGACAGGACAAGAAATGGAGCAGACTTTCCAACGAATTCATACATCACCCCGCCAAAGGGTGGACCGATTAGTACCCCGAGGGCGAGACCCCCTAGTGCGATACCCATTGCATTTCCTCGCTCTTTGTCGTCTTGGTATCTCTCCGCTAGCATACCCATTCCTGGGATATGAAATGAATCATTATTAGTCTGGAATCAATTTTCAGGCATAATCGGCCGTTGTATCTAATCATATGAAAATTTTGGAGCTTTCATGAGCTGACGATGTGCCTTGCGAACTTTGGCCACTTTTGGTTCTAGGACTTCACTCACCTGAAACGCTCGAACAAGATGATCCTATCCCTTGGAGAGCCCGTGCTAAGAATAGAATACCGTAACTTCGTCCGAATGCGAATATAAGGGTTGATAGAAACATGATGATAAATCCGGTGAACATAGGGATGCTGTATCCGATCCTGTAAGATAAAGATAAAAAAGAATAACAAGAGCTAATAAGGAGACGAAAATATGCTTCAAATATCTAATAAGAGTTGCATTTTCAGTTACTTGTGAGTCAGGGGTCCAACTATAGGGTTAGCAAGTAATTGTACGAATGCCTTAGACGCGAACATCATCCCTACGGCTACAGTTTCTTCTAGTAATTCTTTGTGCCGTTGTTCTTTTTCCCTTTCTTCGGGTGTAGTAGCGTTGGTCGCATTGACTAAAATTCAACGTATGATAGATTAAAACCTTCGAAGATGCTACAAACAGTTATAAAAACAGAATCAGCGTATTGATTCACGAAATTGATCATATATACTGACCAAAAATGTCTGCGGGTGTAGTGTTCGCGACCAGGAACTCTAATGCGTTATTAGACGCGTTATTAGGACACTGGCATTTTGGTGGAGACGGGGTAGTCGTAGTTGTCGTGTGTACCACAGCGTTCTCAAGATGTTCGCTCAGGGTTGCGTTTGGGTGGCGGATGTCGTAGAGAAACTCCGGGATTATGGGAACTGAGAAAACATGATTATTTGTTTTTATTAAATTTCGAATTGAACCTGACCGGATAAAAATCGAAATTTTTTCTCGGAACGAGGGAATTGGTGTAGAAAGTAGTTCGGAGAGCAGTTCGTCCCACTCTTCTTCTTCCCTGAATTTCTATTTGTCGTTGAGATTTTCCGCGAGATCAAGAAAAGATTTGTTTGCCGCACGAGACAAATCCGGTAGTAACAAGCCTCTAGCTTGGATCTGTGTATACAGCGTAGCACATGCATGTATATAACACGTATCTGTAATTCCTTTACATCGATTGGTATTGCAAGTCTGTGTTCATGGATTTCGGGCCTTCGCCAACCTGCCGTCTTCAATATTCTATTTATTACATGGAACGAGGGGGTTGAGTTTATCAGTGCCGGCAAGTTACCGAATCCTCGTGTGTTGTCAAGTCACGTTTGCGGGAGGGGGGGGGGGGGGGGGGGGGGGGGGTAGAAAACCGATTTGGTTTTTTTATATTTTTAATTCGTCCATGGCGAAGGTCGCCCTCCTAATCGCATTTCGAGAAACAAACTCATCAATCAGCTCTCCATAGTCCAGATTTTCCGTCGATTCTTTATGGACGTGTAAAACGGCTATATTGTTCAGCCGGTTTTTGAGCCATGGTTGATGTTAAATAAGTTTTCAACCTTTTGAGCGCGGAAAACGACTGTTCAAGAATGACAGGAAAAATTACAAAAAAAAAAAAATAATAATAATTGGTTCAAATTCATGAATTTTCAGTTGCAATGATGAAATTTCGTGTGTTGTAATTCTACACTATTAGGATTCTGTGTGTTGTCGTAACAACACAGACAAGACAAAACTTGCCGGCGCTGGAGTTTATAGATGAACTGACATGTTGACGGGTCTTTTTCGCCCGGCCTGTTACCCCCATGCAGTACGTACTGTGTTGTCACCTCTGACATACACTTTTTTTATTTTTTTTCCATAAAAATGATTGATTTTAAAATTCTGCTGACGAGACACCGTATCTTTTGGGGTAGCAAATTCCACTGGAAAATCGGATTTTACGATGTCTCAGCAATCAATCAATACTCTCATGTATATAGAAGGCTGTAAATTCCTATAATGACTATTCGACTAGATGAAACTTGTTCATAAATCCATTATTCGGCCTGTTAAAATTCGACGATCGAAATTATTCGTCGACAAACCTCCGTACCAAACACTCGATCGTCTGGTATCCAATGGGGGTGTAACTCAGTGGTAGAGTGTCTGCTTCGCATGCTGAAAGTCCTGGGTTCAAATCCCAGCTCCTCCAAAAATCGATATTTTTTTTCCTCTTTCGTATCGGAGTCTCAGTTATTTTGCACAGAGTAACTAGATCGCGTTATACGTATCTTTGAATTAAATCATTTCCTAGGTATTCCATGATCGTAATTATAAAGAGTAGCGTATATTTCTCGGTCACTTCTCTACAATTTATCGAATATTTCTTATCACTTATCATAGTTGTGTAATAACGGGTTGCCCCCTGTACCAAAAAAGCTCTGATTATGAGTTGAACAAAAAACTGAGAAGTCATTATCTTTCCCAACAAAACGGAGGCCATACGATAAAAACAGTTCAAGGAGGGTGGCATAGCAGGGCAAGTTAAACCCGTGGGTCCCCTTAGCGGCGAAGCAACAAGTGGGAATGAATAAATGATTAGAGTATGACCAACAGCAGTGTATACGTGTACACAGTCCAGGATGGTAGTTACTCTTTGGTCTCGGTTATAACTCCTAAGCGTTCAACTTCGTCAATATTATAGTCACATATGTGCACGCAAGGCTCTACAACTCTGGAAGTCAAATGGTAATAGCTTTTCGCTTGAAGCTTCATTCATTATTAAAATGCGAACTTATTCGCTATACTTTTGTTTATATCCAAAGTTTGAGTCTTGAGAGCTTTCGTCAAACGATTTGCGTCATCGGTATATGAAAGATTTATCATATTCATTAGCTAATTAGGAAAGTATAATTTCATCTAACAAGTAAGTAGCAAATTTAAGATGAATTTCGCCCGAGACTTCGAACGCACGGATTTTCAGTTAAACGATTCATGACTTGGTATATAGGCATACAAATCTTACATAAAACATCGACCAACTCGGCCCATTCGCGTCGATGCCTCTACCCATTTGAACTGGACCAACGGCGAAGCGGCCCTCCATAAATGCATGACCACTTATCAGGATTGCCATAGCGTGACACACCGAGGCCCATATGTTTTCTGCCTCATTCGAGGAACGGGAAGTTATAGTGCTGCTGAATTAAAGATCGCGGTGTGAAAAGGGTGCGAGAGGTTAAAAGCTGGGAAAAGAAGTTGACCGAAGCCAAACGGATGACCAAGGCTATTCGAAGTTAAGAACTGGATTTCGAATTCGCTGAAAAAAACTGTGCCTATGAACTGGACTGAATAGAATTTTACTGTAACCTATGTTCTGTAATCACAATTGAAAGTGGACTTGGGGTTTTTTCGTAAGATATACGGTCGAGATTCTTGTAGGAGGAAGTGTGCTGCGAATCCAGCAAGAAAGTGCCTAATATATTTATTCCATTTTTTCGAAGCGAATCAATACGTTATTTTCCAGCATATTTCCCTTTCCTTCTCATTACGTCGGTGCGCACGGTACATCACCTGGGGCATTTTTATGGTAATTTTATTGTGGCTTTTATGGAAAGTTTTGCTTAGGATTTAAACGCGTCTCGCCTATGGCGCGTGCAGGGCTGAACAGAGATTTTAAAGAGAACAGCTGTTATTATTCATCGAGATTGTGAATTCTTTCGAGCGACAAACTTTACCATAAAAGGTTTTCATCCTGTAACACGTTTTACCGTCGTAAATGTCCTGCAAATGAGAAACTTATCATCTTTTAACAGAAATTTTATCATCCACCTCACCTCGTCCCATTTCCAAAACTCCTTCCAGATTTTTTCAACCTCCCAGTGTCTCCGGAGTTCGAAAAACACATTTACTGCCATGGCAGACTAGCAGGACTATCGCCGAGCAGATGCATCTCGTCTCTGGCGAAGGTTCACCGAAGATACTGCTCCTGGGGGAATATTCTACTCCAGAAGAGGATTCCGTTGTAATCCGAATGAATCTCGGGCGGCCGTACGGTTATTAAGAGAGCTCGTGGTCCATAGAGGGATGAGAGTCGAGGGCGGGAAGCTTGAGAGCCGATATAGATATATATAGTCGTATTATTCACGGTAATATTCCTTAATATGATTGCCAATTTTTTCCTCCTGATTATTTCGGCCTGTCGCGCGCGAAGTCGAAGTACTACCTATATCTAATTTTCTCTAAATTCGTCCGACAATTTGCGATCTACGAATAAGAAGTATTCATCCTACGCAATTTCGCGTTTTAGATATACGAGTGATTCCCTGCCAAAGACAGGAAAATAAGTAACACGCTTCATAAGGTCAACGAAAGGGTTGAACACAGGATTTCAGATGTTAAATTATGAGAGAAGAAATTTTTTGCTCGAGGAGCTCTTGACCTACTAAAAAGTCGGGTTACACCTCTCGCCGTTTCGTCCTCGCAGCGATTCCCAGCTGCAGTAGTCCATAACGTCTGGAAATCCTTACAATCTGTTTGCCAAGTTTGTAGACTTTGAAATCGAGTACTTCGCCCAGAGAAAATTTATTGAAAGTTAGGATTATTTTATTCTAGATTCTTCCCCTCTTCGCCATCGTCGATATTTTTCAATTTCGAGTGTCTGGACTTTTGTGGAGACGAACTCGCTACGTGATTTGATATGAATTGAGCCATTTCTCGGTGTCTTTCATTTCTTTTGACCAATTTCTCAAAATCATTGACTCGAATCAGTAATTCAACTAGTTCGAGGTTTCGGGAATCCGGCGAGATAACTTCAAGGTAATGACAAGTCGGTGAAACTTTTAATGAGCACAGCTGTACCATTGCTTTTCCTCGGTACAACTCGGCCCGTCCATTCATGGGCTCGGTTCATTTCCTAGAGCTGAGTGAGCCGGAAATCTGAGTGTCTTTTGTCAGGATCTTGTGAAGTACGCGTGGAGCTATACTCCCTTCGAAAATAAAGTGCTGCAATTAGCTATCCAAGGTGTGATGACTTCCGGTCGAGCTAAAGACTTCGAGAAGAGAAGAAGTGAAATGAATTGGCATAAAAAGACAGAAAAGATTCTGCAGAAATGAACGACTGAACCGCAATTACCGCAATTTCAGTAGCTGTAGAAGTAATCGTGCGAATTGCTTTTCACGCCTGAAGTAACGCACTTTCTTTAGTCTCATTGGTATCATTGTTTAACGGAGCAAGATTCTCTCTCTAAGAAAAATTCTCATCATTCGATTTCATATTTTATCGTCAAAATAATATACTTGCCTACGGTGGTGAGTAGCATGTTGTCAAGAAGTAGAGCGATGGCGACAATGACTAGAACAAGACGTCGGGATTCTCTACACCGCTGCAGCCAGCCTCCCAGCCATCCTCCGCCACCCATTTTTTGGCCGTCTTGCTGCGAAAATATAAAAAAAAAAGGTGATAAAGACCCTACATCTAGAGGTGAAGGTTCTTCTTTCTGCGGGAATTGAATAACAATAATTAAGTTTGCGCACGAACGAGTACAAATTTCTTTCCTTCTTTGTAGTCGACTTAAAAGCTGTGATGACAATGCAGAGCAAGAGGATATCAAAAGAACCAATAGATAGTAATTCGAACAAAAGCATTTTTATATAGGTACAGGTATAGGATAAGATCAAGTTCATCGACGATGTATTAGTTGAAATTTTATCCCGCTCGCTCTGCATAGAGAGAAAGAGAGGATAAAATAAAGTTTTAAATTCCTTTTAGTCATGAGAAATATATTAGTCGCTCGTAAAACTTTGGTGGCTTATGTAAGGGAGTGAAAACGGTCCTTTTTCACACCGCAAATATCCGTTAAAATAATTTGAACGGTTCTACTTTGCGGTAGATTGGCTGTATTGTGTTTGATAGGGGTGGTACACTCTTCGATATTTACCCTTGCTAGACCTTGCAGAGGTCTCGATGGGATTTTAATTAAATTTTTGTTGGCTCAAGTGGTAATTGCTCGACGCTTTTCTTTCATTCCTTTTTTCCTTCTTTTTTTTCTCCTTCTTTTGTTTTTTGTTAAACGAAAGCGTTAAAAAATTTTAAGGTTCGTACTCGGGGTAAATATTGAACGCCAATCGTCTGTCAGAAATTTAATTTTAATTGTGTACCATCCAGGACGACACATTATAGCCCACGTTTTAGTGCAGGACGTTGAGGTGAAAAAAATCCCCTAAAATAGAGAGTCAAAGATGGCAGCTCCTACGACTTGGACCACTTCATCCCCCTTCTTTCTCTGACCGAAGGATACGGGGGAGAGAAAAATACCCTCTCGTATTCTTGCCTTGTATACGTTTTATAATAAAATATAGACAGTTGACGCGCGACATGATTTTTCTATTAGTGGCCACATCCGCAATCTCGTTCCTCTCCATGTTTCCCAAACTTTTTTCTTTCCTTTTTTCCCCTCCACGTACGGATGCCCGTGAGAAATTTTCGTAACGAGGCTGCCTCGATGAGTTGGCAGATTGGCGAGTCACTTCATCATCGCAAAACCGCTGGCTGTCACTCGCAAGTCACCAAGAACCACCGATCAACCCTCTCTCTAGATCGCCTACACACGCTGTTATCACGTGTCTATATGTCTCATGCATGTGCTTCAACGACCCTTGGCACATCACGATAGAATTAATATATAATCACCCCGACGAGAGAATGAAAGTCACGTCACGTATACATAAATAGTTAATCAAAATTATATTTTTAATTATCATCATCGTTATTATTATTTTTGTGCAATTTTTTTTGTTTTTGCGTATATTACGCCAAACTTCTTACAACTCGTTATGAATCAATCTCAACGTTCGTTGCAGATGCCGTCTACAACCGTTGCTCAAAAGTTCATTAAAACTTTAATCGATTAGAGTAATTTTGAAGAGAAATTTTCGAATAGGTTGAAATAATTTGTCAAGAATTTTTTACATGTGATTCGTTCTAATTTTGACGAGAATGCGCGAGACAATTGAAGGCTTGATAATAATTACTGAGTCGATGAGATGAGACGGAATGAAGCGAAGCGAGAAATGTGGGAATAAAAGAGGGAACTGAACGTTAAGAACGTGATTCTTTATTGGTGACTAGGGGAACCATACCCTAGGGACCATCTTGGCGAACGGTCTGATTACGCGTAGTGTTCTCGTACTAATAAGTAATCACTCTGCGGGATTCGTCGTTGAATCACTGTCATATTTTTATATTTTATATTCTCGCAGTGAAACAGTCTCTGTGAATAATTAGGAAAATTGTATGGGGTTGGTGTATAATGTGCAAAATAAGAAATAGAATAAGAACAGGGTAGGGTACCTGCTGGCGCATGTCAAAAGACTAATTAGCGAGCTGTTAGCCTTTTGTTCCTACGCTCAAATCGCGATTCAAGAATAAGAATTACTTCTGACTGCTAAGTAACGAAGTTGTGAAGAATATAAAAGAGGAGGGACGATGAAAGCTGTAATTAATACGGCTAATTGTATCTCGCTAAACGAATGAATGGACCAATTTGAGAGGCGCGTGGAGAGTCGCGATAAATTCATTTTTCTGAAATCATATAATCATTTCACTCACAATCGGCAGGCTTAACACCGGTGATAAATCACAATTTTAAACTCCCCGAAAAGCTTGAGCCCCGAAATCTTGTACATGCTGTTTCGCTAAGTTCACTTCTGATTGGAATAACTTTCGTCGTTGACAAAATGATTGTTTCTTTGAAAGGCATAAGTCTCACTTCCGTTAGTCGCGTGCTGTGTAAATTTTTGTTCTATTTTGAAAAATTCAGGCGAATGATTCGCAATTCTTTTTTTCTGTCTTCTTGTCCCTTCGACGTTTTACCTCAGGCCGATTAACATACACTGGTTTATTTTCATTCTTAAGCTATGCCAGCGAACGAATTTACTACCATGAAACATCCAAGTATAAAATAAAGCATTGCTTGAGTACTTGGAAAATTGTTTCCAATAGCAGTGCTACGACCCACGCGACCCTCACGGATGACAAGGGGGTGCCGAGCTTTGGAAACGAAGTTCGCAGGCTGCTTTCAGAGAGGGTGCGCGGTGCTGGCGGTCCAGAGTGAAAGAAACAGAGGAAAGTGCAGGAAGCTGGAATTGTGAATGACGAAAAAATTGCACCTGAGTGGGGCAATCGTAGCCAATCTTGGCTTAGCGACAATGTTCAACCGAACGGGACGGGTCTTTAGAGCCATTTTCAAGACCGTTTTTCATACTCCCCGTTCCCCCCCGTTTTTCATCTCAGGTTTTTGACTCCTATGAGTAATGCCTCGCAAAGAAACGTTTCCGGAATTTCTCACGCTTCGCTGCCTTCTGTATCCGTCACCGCTAAAAATTCGTCTCCATATTTACTGGGGAAGATTTACGGACGGAGATTTTTCATAAAATACATAAATTTCTCGTTCAAATTTGTCATAGCTATTTATTAACCACCAAGTCTATGTTTACTATAGGCTTAGAATTCGATTCTTCAAATCTAAAACGTGAACACTGGAATTTCTACGATTCGAAAGTGGCGAATAATTTTCTTTGACTGACAATTCCCCAATTCTTCAATTCTTTATCTCCCTCTGTAACCCGAGCAATTATTCGTAGCTCATATATTCAGATGAAATCGGAGGACACAGACTAAAGCTCAGTTCTCTTGGATAAATCTCAAACTCCTTTCTAGGGAGGAAATCGTTATCCAAGTTTCTAGTTACCTGCGAAACACAGACAAAGGAAAGTACATACCAGCAGGCAACCCTAACTTTTCATCCCTGCTTGTTTAAACGACTATTAATATTAATGAATCTTACTTACTGACATAGTTTACGAGCAATTGAAACTGCCAGATATTTGCCCACGTCATCTAGACCCAAAATCCAATCCGATTCTTGTCGGATTTAGCCGAAGATATCGCGGGAGCAACTGCGGCTGTGAATCAACTGAATGGCTCAATCAGCCTTGTACGTATCTACACACCTATATACTGTGTACATTGATAAATTCTAAGTCTTCGTGCTGTCTTAACCCAACTCCACCGACTGTTAATTAAGGGAGGCAAAGTTACAACGAAACTATAATTGACCAGCTGCACCGGAAGGAAATTTGACTGGTATATAGGATTCTGGCTAAGCTTCGATCTATTTTACGTCAGTTTTCGGAGAAGTGTACCTACACCTACCTAGCTATAGACTAGTTTGTACTTATGCAGTGCGTGACATCGTGTTGGAAATATATTATCCCAGGTCGTAAAGCTCGTATAAATATCCACAGTAAAAGCATATCTCGAATTCTTTGCGGTCGCTTGGAAAGCTCCGAGCAACCGAGGGTGGAAACGGCCACAGCAGGGTGAAAACGGGCTGAGAGAAGGAGAGAGACGAGGAGAGTTGGAGTTAGAGTGAGTGAGAGAGAAAGATAGACAGGGAGCGCTTAAAGGGCAAACTGTTGCTTCCAGCCTCAACAAGTAGGACACAGAGTTCCAGTCGGGATTCTATTTGCATTCAGGAGACACGAAAATCATACTTGGATACTTTTGCGCGATCGAGTGACCAAGGAAGTGCTTTTTCCTCATTCCTCTGACTTTTTGAGAGATTTACGGCTCACGCAGTTTGCGAGTCCCACTACCGAGCCGGACTTATGGGATCTTCATTCTTTATCAATAGAAGACCCTAGAATCTGAAATTAAATTTCTGCTTCGATGCTGCAGGGTGTCTTAAAATCGTAATAAAATTTATGGTTCAAGGTTGCGGGAACAGTGAACCGCATGAAGATTTGGCTAATTCCGATGTGAGAAAAAGAAAAGGTAGTTTTTTAATCTCCACAAAGTAATTTTTACACTCCAAGTATTTACGCCGCGTTCGTTTCTCGAAAAAGTTTCTTTTTTTTCCGCCTAAAACTCTGCCAGAGTTTAGTTAATAACTTTGTTATAAATTGTGATAACCGTGAAGTTAATCGCTTTGAAACAAGAGTTGAAGAAAAAAAATTCCATACACTCTTGAACGCTCTTTTTCCTCGCGAGTAAATCAAGATAATAAAATAATCAGGTAGCTCGACGGTTAGGCATTTGGAATACACCATTTTAACGCAAGTTGACGAGGACGTGCTTCTTCTTCCGAGCGAAGATACCGTCTAATTCAGTTAGGTAACCCGGCCCGTGGAGAGTAATGGCAATGCAGCTACTGAGAGCGTTTGTAACTAAGTTAGCTGCATTTAACTCGCTAGTCACACTCGCTACTACGTTTCTCTCTCTTTCCCTCTATACGTATATCTCTCTCTTTCCCGCCCTTCATGTACATATATACATATATACAGACATACGTATATACATATAACACTCTCTCGCTCGTCTACACTTTGTCGCGCAATATTGCACACTAAACGAATTACGTCAGCAATTACCTTCTACCGACGAGGCAACACTCAGCCATAACCAGGAGTCGGCGCAGTTCCTAGTTCGCAGAGATTGTTCTCAGTACTGGTTTCGCAGCCTCCTATTTTCCATCACACTTTCCGCTCCCAGTTCCTAGATGTACCCGATACCTGTCTAACGTTTCATGAAATCCCTCTAGACTCTGACTGACAATAAATTTGATATTGCGCGATGAAAAGGTGTCGCACTTTTCATTCCGTAAAAACTATTCGATTCATAATCAGGGCTCATATTGTTGAGGCGCGCTAAAAATTTCAACGCCTGCAGGTATGAAGATTGATATTTGAAAGCCATAGAGAGGGAGAAAATTGTTCATCAAATCCCCGATTTGACGGAATTGATTCTTTCAACTTGATATACGGCACTGCAATATTGAATTCTAGGTCCGGGTCTTATTCACCATCACGCTGTATCCAGTTATCCACCTTATCCCATCTGTGCTAAGGGGCCAGTATTCGCGTGCAATTTCACGCCTCGAATATTCACCGACGCGACGCGACGATTCGTTTTGCAGCCTTTTGTTTATTCGTGGAAAACTACACGATGCAACGACTGCCGTGTGCCAGGATACTGCTGCAGCTTTAAAAAGAATAACACTATACCTTCGATCGTACGCAAATGAATTTATCGTTTCGCAAATCTTCGGTACAGCTATGTGTATCAATTTCAAGGAACCAAATTGCACGGAGGAATTTACCGACTTGACATTCTTATTATACTACCTACTTCGTCCTTTCGCTCAGACAAACGTATCCAATTCTAAGCATTTCAAGAGTTAGAAGCTTCGATAATAAATTACGTGTGAGGAACTATTATTACCGTAAAGATCCTTCAATAAATAATTGACTAGACTTTTTTGTTCATTTTTTCTATTTCTACGCTTTTAAAAAAGACATTTGGCTACAGAGTCAACCCGGAGTAGCTGGGTTCTCGGTTACCGTCGACGGTGACTTGGTAACTATGTTATCGCCGGTAATTACACCGTAGCGGGTAGGTCGGTGGGGTTGTAGGAAAGAGGCCTAGGCTTCCTGGTCACGGGCACACCGGCAAAGTACACGACGGGGTTATGCAGATTGCTTCGTAACTTTGTTACCGATCACCCTATTAAACTCACCCCGTCTGTAACCTGCGCGAGACCCATGAAAGAGAGGCTCTTAAATCTGCACACGAACATCGAGAGTGATTGTGTACCGGAATTTAGTACTCCGAGATTGAAATCGACTTGTTAAAAAGCAAGAAGAGGAAGATCCTAAGAAAGTTGAAAAGAGTTCGGAAAGCTGAAGTTATAAGGGTGAAGCAAGGCGTTGCATCAGTTGTTTGAAATCTCAAAGCTAGGAGATCTCAAAGCCTTATGCGCGAACTGTTCGCTTTCTCCTTTTCCTAACGTCTGGCAAAGTTTGTTCGTCCTGGTCCTATGCTGGCGATGACACAAGGAAATGAGGGTTATCCACCCGGATCGCACCTCGACCACCATGGAATACGGGCTGCTTGCCCTCGAGGCCGACGGCGCTAACGGAGTCTGGGAATGGACTCGGATAAGATTAAATCGGACAGCTTTTCAAGCCAATGTCATAACGATCCATGAGTAGCTGTCATAGACGAGTCATAGGTGCAGAAATCTACTTTGAGTCCAGAGATACGAGTATAACAATACGCTATAGTTTCGTTTGAAGTCCAGGTATACCCACTGAGATTTGAGGCTGCAACGGTTTGCGATTTATTTTTGAGATCTATACGGCGATTTCAAATTTTGTATTTCTTTTTTAAATTTTTTGTTCACGGGGTTAATCAGCGTTCCATGTCTATTTATTGGGACCTTATGGCGCTTGTTCAGAATCTTGATGCTCCTGAATAAATAATACATTGCGCCTTGAACATGGCTGCACATTTATATGTACACACATACGTATGCTGGTATAAGAAATAAAATCGATATTCAATTTGGGGAACCCTGCTCCGATGTCTCGGGGTGCACAGCCCTTTTATCTAACGGACCAGCTGCAGTCAATGTACCGACATAATCTTCAGTACATTGACACTACGGGGTTCGAACAAAAAAGTAAATAAATGAAAGATTTAGCGCTTAGGTGTAACCGAGGTCGACGTTGACCGGTAAACACATCATTGCGATGTGATAAACTTGAATAGAAGTTTAGAGTAGCTAAAAGTACCTATACTAGAAAATTTCAAACGGGTTAATAACAGCTTAAATTTATCATTTGATCGTCATAACGTGCTGTGGTTTCTGACGAATCGTTTAGAACGTGAAAAAAGTTTGAGAATAGAAGAAAGTGCGTTGGATTTGAATCCCGACGTATGTAAGTAAGTTTTGTGAATATTTTTGAAGATATCATAGCTATCGACACTTATGTTCTATTTGTCAGATAGTTAATGGAAGTAGATAGCCTTGCGTATCAGGCAGTTGTAATAAGCCTCAGATCTCAGTATAGGGTATAAATTGAAAAGCTAATTTGCTCAATCCATAACGAATCCGATTTGTTCTCCGGAAATTCAGTATAGGTATATCGATGAGAGGGAATCCGGCTCGGAGATATTGAACAATTTTTATCAATCTCTGGAGGGATATACTCCATGCGAATTGATCGCGATTCAAAAGGTTATTAGGTTGTCTCATGGACTGATCAGGGGCCTGCAGGAATATTTCTAGAATCAACTGGCACAAATTGATTTAAAAACTACATTTTAGAATTTAGTAATATTTTCGAAGCAAAGTTTTTTTGCTGAATCTGAGGACGTCTTACAAGCTCATATCTGACATTGATTTCCAACCAAAGACGAAGACGCTCAAGATTTAATTGTTGATTACCATATACTAATCTTCAGCACGTAATATTGAATACTACTCAATAAATCCTAGTAGCTATGCAAGGCAAAGGTTCGTACTTTTCTACAAAGTCTACGAAGTAACGAATAAATGAGGAAAGATGTAGCTGGTCCATTTACTGTACAGTTCAGAATTTGTGTGAGAGGTTCCGTCTGTAGTATAACTCATTCCAAGTTCTCTGAATTTTTTTTTTCTATAACAGCTCATAGCTACTAACCAAAAACCAGGAAGTCAAGTTTTTGGCCAAGTTTTAAAAAACTCAAGGAAACCTTTACACATGTCACATTTCTTACCCCTGCAAGTTATGGCAGCTAATATAATGCGTTCAACAGTCACACCTCTCGAGCCAGATGACTACAAGTGTGACCGGAAAGGACTGAATTTCCTCCGCGAATTTTAACGATCAGATCTTTTTCGCGGACGTTGGCCAACTCGGATTTCTAATACGATCAATTTTAACCAACGAAATAAACGCAATTGGCCGATGACTAATCGTCCAAGTCTACACCAACTACGTCTAGTATGATTCAAAAAAATGTTATCAACTAAAGTTGACGAAATGATGCAGAAAATTCACAGATCTGATCATCAATCGGTCGCAGATACCTGACTCGGTCGGAAAGCAAAGAGAAATTGATTCCAAAATGAAAATGAATAATAAATGAAAAGCTGACAATTTCGTCTAAAAGTTAAGACTTACTTATAGTGGAGCAGATCTTGTTGTTCCTTGCTCTCCAACAGGGGTGCTAGTCCTCTTCTCGCGGATGGCGGGTGTGCGCGCGAGAGATCTTCATCGGCGAGTGAGGCTGCATGTCCCCCGGGGTTCGGCTCTCGCCGCGCTGCCCGTCGCCGTCTGCCACACACAACCGTCTTCGGGCACCGGTTGCACCTACGCTTCGAGCAACCCCCCCGCGTTACGACGCCCACGCAGGCGCCCTTTATCACCCTCCATGACCCACCGGTGCCTCCGATAGGAGTCCTATTTTTCTGCTCTATCAAGGATAATAGAATTCCTCAGGTCTTGCGGTGCTCCTGGATATGAAGATGATGAGGGTACCGATGCTGTTCAGGATTGTTCGGGTCATAGTAAAAGGTAATCCATTGCGAGCGAGGATTTCATCCTATTTCGTATAAGACGATGGAAGTTGATTTAGAAAGGATGAAAAGGATGTGGTTGCAGTTTTTTATTAAATCTGAGTGGAAGCTTTCGTGCTGTCTATGTGCAGCGTGAATTCACTCTTCGTCATTTTTAGTAATTCGACTCTTCCTCGACTGGGGGTATATTGGATATGAATTAGTCGGGGGTTGACAATCTATATCGAACGTTCAAGACGTATTAGAAAATACTTTAGGGTAGTTCATTACGGGGAGGGTAAATGAGGGTTCAGACCTCCGAGGAATGTTCTTTGGAAAGTCAGAAACGAGTCGGGGATATATGATGGAGGATGTTAGAGGAAGAGAGAGGAGCTTTGGACCTCGAAGAATTCGCGATATGAGTAGGCAGCATTGAGACGCAGCGTTATTAAAACGCCACCACGTCCCATGGACCATCCGTCGACTGCTCCCTCAGGAATGGCGATGCCCCGTTCCTGCAGCTTTGCAATTTTTAACCCGTGAATTTATAAACGGAGAAACGTAAGGAAATTTTTTTATTACTCGGAAAAGAAAAGGCGTCAAATTCTGAAGGTCGAGAATTACGACGGGGGTGGAGAATTCATTCGAAACTAACGTTAATTAACTTCGTCTGAAATCAATCCGGCTTTCATTTACTGCCAAAAAAAAAGCCTTCGACAAAAGCCAATGGAATCTCTTGCTCCGTCGACCGGTAAAACTCTGGCCACTTATACACCGTATTGCGTATAAGTCGTAGGCTTCGTTGAAAGGCGTCACGTGCCGGCCATAAGGGGATCATGGAATTACTGGAACATTGAACGAGGACGGTCCAGAGAGAGGGAAACGATTCGAGAGATAGAAAAAGGAAGAGATAGAGAGAGGGAGAAAGAAGGAAGGGGAGAAGGAAGGAGATAAAGATTTAAGGGCTGCGTTCTATTCACGTTGGTTCAGGACAGTGGACAAATTCTGTCCACTCGGCTCAATAAAGACCTCGAAAAATGTTGCTTCCTTTGTCAAAGTTATTTTATCCCTGAATCGCGAGGACGTGACCTATAACCGCGAGAATTGACCTCGAAATTATTCACGGGTTTGAATAGTGATTTTGACATAAATATAGGATAATAGAAGAAAAGTTGAGTCTCTGATCACTCGATCTAAATTCATGTAAGAGCAGCTTTTGCGGAGCTTGTCATTCCCTGTTGTTTCGAATATTGTATAGTCCGTTAGAAAAGATATTGAGTGAAGAAGGATTAAGCAGACCGCAGTTAATTGGAATTTCGGATATTTGGCAACACCTGTAGAGCTAAACGATGAAAGAAGAAATAGAATCAACCCGATGGAAGGTACGGGCACTTGTTGAATTTGGGAAGGCTCAACTTCTCAAGCAACATGTTCACAGCAACTTGTTGCTAATCGTTTGTCATTTTTGACTGCTGTCTTTGATCGGTAATAATATTTACGGGCTGTGCTTTCTTTTTTCCAAAGAAAATACGCAGAATTCAAAATTTAGCTACAAATTCGTTAAGCCTTATTGTGAAGTGACTTCAATGCGTAATGATAGACACAGGTAACAACACCAGTCAACAAAAAAACAAAAAAAGTTTACCTAGTAAAATTTCTCTTTTATTAGTTACGTGGAAGAAATCCAAATTTGACATCTAGAACCCAGACTCGAAATTTGTATTGACCGGTGTAATTATAATTGAACATTGATTCGTGATTATAATTTCTATACGTCACAGAAGTCGAATTTACTTGGTTTGAACAGCTTATACTATGGGTCATCACTTCTTGCCTCCCATGAAAGCTACCGAAGTCTCGTTTGTCTTAACGATCTGTCGCACAGAATTTCAATACGCATTATATTCTGTGCTTATATCTTGCAAAACTTGATATTCCGATGAGTCATGCAATGCGGTATGTACATACGTGCAGATTGAAATTAATTTGCGATTAAGGCTATTTTTGAAATATCGTCAAGACATGCGTACTGCTTCATTAGTTAAAACAGAGAAAGAAGATATAGTCACATTATTAGTAGTGCAGTGAGTGATAACACGAGTTTATATAGACTTTCGTGAAAGTAATTAGGCACGATTCAATCCATAATAAAGTGATCGTCACAGAATACAACAATGGAAGTTCATTTCTGTACCACCCTGAAAGCTCAACCTTGTGATAATTCTCTTCGATAATTGTTGAATATAAAATATAATTATTATGACTATAGAAGACTTGATAGATACATTTTTTGTATCGTCCATTAAGATTTAGTAGTTTTTTGAAATTCAACAGCAAATCTCATGAACATAAATAAGTTTTACTGTCTTTATTATAAACTCGTACAATAAAATATATATCAATGTGAATTACACACTAATAATGTTGAAACAGAATCATAGCTCTACTAGTATGAAAATAACGGATTGAGAAAACATATACAGTTATAGTCAAAATAGTGCACTAGCCAATATTAGCTGCACTCTGGGAATTGAAATGACCGAATAAACAATTGTTTATTTAAAATGCTAGTATTTCTCGTGGATTTCAGTAGAACTACGATTCTGAGAAGCGTCTGATTCACCTACAACGAAATAATGCGTGTGAGAATAGTTAGTTCTCGGGAATAAAGGGTAATGAGTAAAAAAGTGAAATTGAAAAGAAAGCCCTCTGGGAGATAGTTCCGCGTCAGGGTTTATTGACTTGAAAATCTTGACTTGTGTAATTATGTGTGAGTAGAATTATTCCAGAGTAGTGAAAATAATGAAAATAATGATACGATAGTGCCTGGAAAGTGTAGATGTGCCTTTGAGGAGGACCAAGTTACATGACTAGGTATATGTTTGATTGCAAGTTGTCATTAGTCGGATAGTTGCATGGAGGAAGAAGACGAGGCAAGCGTCCTGGGTGTAGGGTGGGCAGGGTAATGAAGTTTTTGCAAATTCACACCAAGATCTTGCTGAATTGTGGATGTCATTTGGTAGAGTGGATTAATAGCCATTCTGAAATGATCCCTGTATTGGAGGAGAAAAACGACTTACTCGATACGACGAATTTCAGAGATAAGAGATCCGACATAATTGAATAAGGGAGATTTTTACCTGGGCGTTTCAAGGCTCGGATATCTTCTGTCAAGTCACATGGTTACCGCAGATGTTTGATCCGATCAGCCAACCGACTGATTCCATCCTCGCGAATCAATCACGTGATTTCGCTTGGATATTCATCCCTAAGGAATAAAATCGTCGGATGATAAGACGAGAATTAAGCTTGAGAAAAGCGTCGATGTGAAATTCATGAGGGAAATCTTCGGTCCATTTTTTGTGCGTACGTATTTTAGCCATATGCGAATGATCAGGGGAGAAAAACTGGATTTACACCAAAGTTCGGGTGATTATAATTCCGGTGATTGATACATTATTCGTATATGTCAAGTTAAAACCGAGAAGACTGTGAAAAATTAGAGTTCATCGCACTTACCTCCTCAAAATCATCTCCGCTGGGAGAAGTTAACTGAAAATTTCCATGTTGTATGACATGGTGACGATTGCGTATACGAATGATTTGTTGATTAAACAAAATCGATCGTGTCCCAGCAACGTACGATAGCAGAAGGATTCAGCTGATCCGTTGTTTTTTGAATCCTTTACAGGGTGTCCGATTGTGAGGAATTTTCAGCCCGATTATAAACGAGGTTTTCTTTGTATATGATTTGCGTATCAATTGAAAAGGATTCTTTCTAAGTAGAGACGTAGACGAATTGGCACAAAACGCACAAGTCAACCCTTGGGTGGACAAGAAGGAAGCGAGGTTCAGCGTACCGAGATTAAGTGAACCTTTACTAATTGGCAATTCCGTTCATGTGGCGAGTGTCATTTGCGACGCTTGTCAACTTGAACCAAATTCAACAGTCAACTCTTAGGCCATAGACCTCTCTAGACCTCGAAGTTTCTTAGTTCATGTGGCAAGCCGCAAGCTCAATCAATCGCGATCGATAACCATTCATAATCCAAATTTGACTTGATGCTGTTTCTCATGTAACTTTCTCGTAAACTGCTATAGGAACATCCCACACTAGTGTGATCTTGAATATCTTGATAAATGAAAATATATTAATGGTGAATGAGAGGATGATAAAATGATATCACATGGACGTGCGATAATAATCTGCGAATAAATTACATATGTATGTATAAAAATTTCAGCACTTGTTTCCATCTATCATGTTTCTTCTTTATTAGCATATTTGATCACTCAGCATTCAGCATTCATCATTCATGTATAGTGAACACATTGAATACTATTTTTTGAAATTGCACGCGTACCTAAACCACTCCGATAATTGGCGGCCATATCAGTAAGTATGGAGGTCGTGAAGCATTGAAGAGCACCACGGAATTAATTATAGCTATGGTAGGGTAGCTGAGAGGCGCAGCTGCCGCGGACACCCGTCACACCGACGCTTCCGACGCTCCCAGCGGCGGGCCTCGCGGTGCGCCACCATAATAAAGAGATTCCTGGATCCCACCAGCACGCGAGGTCCTCCAGTTAATGAAATCTATTGCCAGCTGAACCACCAGCGATGAATACCGAAATTGAATCGTCCGTTTTCGCCTTCTTCTGCATCTTTCCTCCCACACTCCAGCTCCCTTTCTGATATCACCTCTTCCAAGTTTCTACGAGCATGAACGAGGGTTGTTGGAAAAAAAAAATCTCACCGCTCAAAATCATGTCATTTTTTACTTAGGAGAAATTTTTTTTCTACGGTTCAGGCAAATGAATATTGGAAGAAATTTATCTTGAAAATAAAGGGGAAATAAAATAGGCTAAAAATCTGAAGAGGATTCGGATCTTTAGTTTCAAGGTACCTACTAACAATGGAGCAGAGATTATAGGACGAGCTCGCGTCGACTAGACACCAGCGTGAAAATACAGGAGAATTCACTTATCCGGTAATTGCCACGAAGGTAGGATACACTTGCCTTATCTTCCCCTCTTTGCCACCCACCGTCTTCAGCCTCTTATCCCTTAAGTGGCAACAAGTGGGGGGACTCCAGTACCGTCTCATTGTCAATGTCACACGTCAAGACCTTTGCTACCTCCGTTTCCCTGTACTTTGAAAGAAAGGGCTGCCTGCCCAAGGGGTTACTTTTTGAGGTATGATAGGTAGATATTAGGGAAGTGCCTTTCGCATCAGCAAGGATCAAAGAGCATCTCGCCTGGGATTCAAACGTCAAAATATTTCATACGAATTATAATGAAATTCACGAGCCATAGCTTATACGTCTGAAATTCTTCCCAGTTAGTTGCGGACGGAGTTAGAATCGAGCTATTTCACTGACTCAGTCCTGGTCAGGGTGAATTCCCGCAATGGTTCCATATTGCTATCATTTACTGGGTCCTACCACTCCCCGAGAGGTGCGATCCATCACGGGTGGTAGTCACTCGCTATCTCTTTGTCTTCATCTTTATTTATAATCTCCCACTGGCGGAGGTTTGTTCGTCGTAGAATACGTCCGAGAAGAATTGGATTGACCGTGAGGGCAAGTCCTGCATATAGCAGCCGAGTTTCTCGCTCTTCGGGTTCCACCGAAAAGGGGCTTCATGAAAAGCAATGAACTTTTCGATTCTCATTCCGCGCTTTTCTATTACACTGATAATATAACTCAGTGTCCAGAGATACAGACTTCTCCGAATGACTCGAAAAACTAGTTAATAAATTATTTCCCATCCCGTTAAACGAAATTCTAGTCACTTCGCGTCCTCGAAGAAACCCTCTGCTCACAAGCTGTCTGAGAATGTGAGACATTCCACATTCTCACCCCGGTTGACCAATCCAGTGTTTATCCCGCGGGTAACACATGCTAAGGAATATTTCTTTCCCTGCATACATAACTCGATGTGTGTATTGTCATTCGCATAGTATACATAGAGGGATGTCGCTGCATACTTACTACCGTATAAGACGTGACTGTCGATAGCTAGGCCAATCGAAATCGGTAGTTATATCTCCGGGGACTGATACTGTAACGAGTGAACGTAGCAACTTCTTGCGGGCCGAGACGTGGCTTTCACGACTCTGGCTAATCGCCCATTCTTTTCATATTCGCAAACGGACATGCCGGACCTTGGCATCGTTTTTAATTACGATGAAAACTTGTCGCCTCAATTAGACGAAAAATTTGAGGCTGGTGGGGTTGCAGATTCGTATACTGCCGGTTCACGCCTTTTCTATATAATTTGCAGATGAATCAACTGCAGACGTGACGTAAATATCCGGTTGGGTCTTGAAAAGGGTGGCAAGCGATTCTTACGAGATCTGCGAATCCGTCTGCCAGGGGGCGCCGAAAGGATGATCGATGCTCAACCTAAGCCAAGAGCTACACTGAAAACCTCTCTTCCCCCAATAATTCTTCGCGACTATTTTCCGAGCCAATTCATCTCGACTTTCGTTTTTCAACGAAACTCTTCCCACTTTCACCCGTAAACTATAAACTCGACGTTGCTACATTAAAAGCAACGAATAACCAAAATCCAAAGCGGGAAGGCTTATTGCTGAATTATTTCCTGCCAATTATTTATTTTGCACAATATATCGTAGGGGCTGTAATTCAATACCATCATACAATGCCGTCGAATAGAGATGAATTAGAAAAATACTCGAAAATGCTGGAACAAGATCGAAGATTTTTTTTCTTAATAATAATTTCTGATCAATTTCAACCATCGATAAACTAATGAACTGATAAATAGTAAAAATAATGAATAGTGACAGTCCATTGTGGAGTCATTGATGAAGATGCATGTCATATTGTAGAATTTGCGGACAGGAGAAATTTCTCTTTCTTCAAATAGTTATACGAATGTCTTATTGCTCAGGAGTAAACCATATTGATAACATACTTTTTTTATATTATAAAAATGATCATTCCCTCTTCATTCCATCCTGGCTTTATCTCGAGAGGATTCGGGTCGACGGTAAAGCTTCCTAGGCTTTTTGACTTTACCGGCAAGCTCCATGGGGAATATTAGAGCAGAAGGAACACCCTGCATCGATTGGTACAGATCTCCTTGTAATTTGAGGTACCAGCAGTTGAGAAAAATTAGATTGAAATTCATATTGTGTTATAATTGTATAAATTTGATAATAAAAGAAGTGATTTACGTATTGCGAGCTAAAGGTTCATGAAAATTTCGATCGTGAAATAAATATTAATACTAATCTATCGCTGGCAAGATAGCTACCGTCATTATTATTCGATCACAAGCATTGAAATCTCCTAGATTTTACTAAATCTAATAATTAGGCAGAAATAAGTGATAATATTTTTGATCGAAAATCGCGTCATTAATGTCGTTCGATTTCTAATCCATATTTAGCTAATCAGTAGTTTTTTATTTAAACGATCTTAGCATGGTGAAAAATGATACCGCTGATGACACCATCTGAAAATGAGAGACACTAAATCAGACCTAAACGAGACACTGAAATTTCTAAATAAAATGATAGAAGGCTATATTCAATTAAAGTCCATACAAACCGATGCGAAAGTCTCGAGAGAAAGGTGCACGAATTTTCCAGCTGTCAGTTGAATAGGTTTCTGTGCTCGCAGGATTATGATATGAACAGATTTTTGGAATTCACTTGGCCACTGGTACCATGGTGCGAAATAAACTGCATCTGCAACTGCCTGGCTCTTTGAAAGCCACAAGTTTTTACCCTGGTATTGTAATTTGTTGAACAACGTCGTTAAAACAAAAACAAAAAAAGAAATGTAAAGCTATATTTTGCAACTATTTTTTTCTGGTCAAAAAACTTACCTCTGTCAATAGAACGTCAGGCGGCCAATTGCAAGCTAAGAGTTGAACTATCCCGAGAATAATCTGTGGAAAGTATTTGAACTTGTCCTGGTCACCCTGAAACATTATTTTTAATATTTTCGAAATTTATTTTACAGAAAAATTGTGCGAGGGATAAGACAGAGCTGCTGATCTTCTACTGATGGTCTATTGCACTCACCCCGGACAACTTGAATCCAACAGCTGATAAAATGTAAGTACTACCGACAAGTTGAGTGAGGAATATCACATTCGTCATCTGTTCAATGTCCTGGCATATTCTGGAAGAAAAATTGATCACCACACTAACTCTCCCCCGTTTTTTGGTATCCGAAAAACATGATCTTCGTTAAGTGGCTTTAAAACTTACGTGAGCATCAATCTGTGATAATCAACGCATAATCTGAGCTCTGATGACACTGATTCCGAGAAAAGGCTTCTCCCGATTTCTGGCCTTTCATTTATCGCTTGACTCTCGTCTTCGTCAAATTGATGAACACTTCCGTCCGTTTTTATGGAAATTCGATCCTTTACCCGAAAACCTATGTTCTTAAGTTTTTCTTGGATAACTCTGAGATGTCCGCATATTGTGGTTATCAAAAGCGGTCCAATCATATCAACACCAACACACGTCAATGTGACATTAAACATACTGGACACTTGAATGAAGTATAGGATCTCGTAGTAGGGCGAATTGTGAACCTCTGTGAAAAAAGCGTAGGGCAAAATTTTGGTTACATTTAGATCGCCGTCGGCTGATTTAATGAAGAGCGGAGCGGTCGTGTAGAAAAATATGGCGACGACACACTGGGATAGAAAAAAGTAGGTGAGGTTTTGAACACCCTTAATGTAAGAAGTGACATAGCTGCGTTCCTCGATGCTCAAATTCTCCCAGAGTTTCTCGAGAGTATTCAAAATTTTCTGAATCTTTCGACGTGAACAATACAAAATTGAATTACGGAGCAATCCTCCGAGAAATGCCATTATTAAGGCGAAGGATTCCATTGCAGTTTCTATGTACGCAGCGTGGATGAAAAAATTGTAGGTGTAGACAGAGGTGTGCAGCACAAGAACGGCAACTGAGATGATTATCAAACAATAACTGAAGAACATCTTCAGAGGAGTTTTATCCTCAGGTGGAATTGTACCAGAACATTTTAGAAGTGCGACGTTCGTGTGAATCACTTGGCGAAACGAAGTCTTGTTTTTTACAAAAATTGCCATTTCGAACTTTATTTAAATTTATTAAAGATTATGAGGATTTTGTAGAGCTGATTGATGAACGGAAAGAAAAACTGCAGGGCTTCGATACTTTTTTAATAAACGTCCGTTTATCTTGAGTAAAATTGATAGCTACAAGCCCAGAATGATTTTTTACTCTGAACGTACCAAGCTCAATAATTTTTGTCTGATTGTTTGAATCAGACTGATACCTGTGACGTGTCCAAAGATTGATATCAGGGGCACAATCCGACCGAAAGCTGCAATGGACACTCGATCTGCGCTTGCGTTACCCCTTCTATCGCGAATTTTCATAGTTTCAATAGATCGGAAAAATCAGAAAAACCCGCAGCTTATTCATTCTGCGCATCCATAGAACAGAGTGGCTTCATTTGCAATCGACTAGGGCGACGATTGATTATAAAAATGATGCGATCAGTTTCGCAGAAAATTGTCACCGCGCATGTACAGCATTTCCCCTATGCGAAATTTGGATTCTCGCATGAAGTGAGATGATCAAAAATTTAAATTTTTGCAATGGAGTGAGCTGATTAAAAATTTGAATTATTTCCAAAAATCTTAACAGGTATGTTTACATGTTTTATTAATATCACGGTACATTCCTTTTTTCTTTTCTTTGATTATGGATTTTTATTCGCGTTCTACCGTCAACTTGGAATTGCAGACGTGGTCGAGAGCGAGCATCCGGTACTGTGTTATTTTTTATTCATACGAGTTATGCTTCGAGTTCATTGAAAAAAAAAAAAAAAACACAAGCCTCGTATGTCCAGTAACTTTCTACCCTTGTGGGGTGACGTTGTGTGTCCAGCCTGTATTTGAACTTTGTTCACTATTCTTTCAGCTATGGTAGGAAACTGTCTGTTCGTTATATCTAAATTTCATTATTACATCGAATGAATTTGCATCCCTCTGAATGAAGGATTAAACTTTTAACGGACTAAAACTTTTGCAAAAACTCTCCGAAAGAGATTCATACATATGCTCTTCGTAAAAGAAGGATATTATTGGTATTGGAAATAGCGGATGAATTATACTCGGATTAAGGTCAAAAAATGAATGCAAATAATCGTAATTTTGTATGACTTGTTCATTTTAATTCTCAATTCTGAAATACTTATACATTCGGATTGAATCCATAAAACAATTTAAACTTTTCGTACAATACATTCATCCAAGTATAGATTTTGAATGAAAAACAGAAATACATACGATACACATACTACGTGCAGGTGCGGAAAAACATCATCGATGATTCAATTGATTTCCGTTATAGTCTTGAGAACGGTGAGAAATGACATTGCGTCAGTCAGTACCTAGAGAAAAAGTAATAATTCAATGTGATTCTTCACGATTAAATAACGTTCCATAAGTTTGAATACATTCCGAGTCAATTTACCGTGGAAAAAGTTTTCATGGATAAAACTGTAAATTTTCCAGCAGTTAGGCGAACAGGGCGTTGCGTCATCATCAACAAAAGAGACGTACTTGTTGTAAAGTGGCTTTGCCCTGTGTACCAAGGTAGATTGTAAATAGCGAAGTTCGTTAAGCTGCTCTGTGGTAAGAAAAAAATGATCACCTTACTTTGCGCTTGTGTTTAATATAAACAAAAATTTGTATTGTTATCGTAGTACGAACCTCTTCGAGAACTCTTTCAGGTGACCAGTTGCAAATCAATACCTGAGAGATTCCAGTCATCAAAATCGTGGCGTACCTGAACGCGCCCGCAGTCCCCTGATGAATTAATATCTCAATCATCAGAATCCAGGTGTTTTAAATTTACTTACCATTGACAAATTGAATAATCCAAGTGCGATTATATACAGTCCTTTGATCATTTGCACCATGGAATAGAGGTTGAAATTTTCCTCAATCTTTGCGTAATGCCTGGAAATTGAAAATTACACTGATAGTAGATGATAATATAGGTGTATGGCCATGTATGCGCGAAAACACCTACACAAGCAGTCGTTGATGCCTGGCAATGCATTCATCCATATTGGTTTTGAAGAATCTTTCAAAGTTCTCACTTGGGTTGACACCGGTGACTATTGTCTCGTACATTTCATTGATGTCGTTAAGTATGACACGTATCAGTCCAAATTGTCCACAGCTGTTAATTAGCAGAACTGGTAATAAGCAGTCAATAGCTACGACGAGGAAGCCGCACGCGTGAAGTACAACGCATTGTGTACAGGCAGCGATTTTGTACATCAATGCAGAGCTTATAATAAATCCAGGAGAAGCGGGTAGTGCTTGAACGGCGATAGTAGACTTTACGAGGAATGGTACGATGGAGAAGCACGTTGCCGTTAAGTTGACAATGCCGAGAAATATGCACGTCAGGATATATCCTTGCTTGACGTACCTGAGATCAGAAAAATTCAGACGTCTGATAGAGAATCGAGAAATTGGTAAACCGGATAAATTACGAACAAGAAATCAGTGAAACTGAGGAGGCTGCTGAAATACTTGTAAATTGTAAGAGCAGTGGAAGTACTTCTGCCAGTCTCATTGACATTTCATGATTAAAGAAACTAATTGCAAGAAGGTAATTGCTAGGATCGTGTTCTAAAAAATAGCCTGACATCTCACCGTGATAAAATTTCGTAGCCACGTGGATGATTTGTTTCCCACAAATCTTGACAAGATTCGATCAATGCCTTGAGCTTATCACGACGGAGAAGTAATATAATATATTTTATTTGAAGACCACCAGACTCCGTGCAGCTGCATAGACTTTCCATTAAAACATCGACGTTCAGATCCTCGTTGAATAATGTGAGTAAATTTGGGAAAACGATCATGTTTATCATTGCATTAATGGCCACGATGCTCAAAAGATCCAACGCTTTATCAAAGACAGTTGCATTCGGTAATAACGGAAGCAATCTAAATATACGAAGTAGTTTTAGGTTCACTTTCAAATACTTTGCGAAATTCGAGTTGGTCATTCGCACGATTTTACGCTGTGATTCCATAATCTAAGTTGAACCGAACCAACTATAAGAATTCTTCAACCACCATAAGTTTTGAGTGAAATTTATCAGATTAAATCAGTGAGTCTTAATTGTGTGCTACAAAAAAAAAAAAAGAAAAATCGAGTATATCTATCAGTAATGAAAACTAAAACCGTAAAATTTTAAGATTTCTTTAACATATCACGATCTTCCTCTCATCGGGAGTAAGTTCTTGATCGACGTTTACAACGCAGTCGAAACGCGTGTCATAAAATTGCCTTATTGCTTTCTTATGGAGTATTCAAGCTTTTTCAAACACTGGACTACCGCATTAAGCTATACTTAATTTCATCTAATTGTTCACTAATTGGTACTTGTCCGGCCAAAGCTTGCGAGAAGAATACTGCGTATTCGCAAAACGTACAGCTGGCAATACGTTGACAGAGAAGGCCAGAGTGAGGGAAAAATTGCAAACTATTACTGGAGGGGATAAGGGTGGATACCTCTGTATACAAGGCGCTCAAAGTTTTCAACAGCGCTCGATATCCAGCCCAAGTTTATGACATTTTGTTCAACATCGGTACTAGACGAAGTATTAGACGATTAATGTAATAAAAAAAGACCCTTATTTTAATGATGACTGTATTATGCATTATTTCTACGCTGATTAGGTGCTAGACCTAACTTCCATCCGCAACTTCTACAGAACACGTGCAGTTGTTAGATTTTTTGGTGAAGTTTGACGGGCTGAAAATACATATACTATTTACTCTTGCTCTCTATTTCCTACCCTAGTATGTCTAATATCACTGGGCTAGTAGGGCTTCTGAAGTTTTTGATTGTCGATTAATAATTTATGGATACATCGTGACTCCCTTATTGATTAGATTACCATTTTGTTTTTTTTTTTTTCGGTCTTCTCCTTTCATTGCTGTTCAATCAACAGTCAATATTTGGCAATTATATTATTTTATTCGAATCCTTCTGTATTCCAAGATCGTCGATATTGAAGACAGATTTAGTAGCGCTGGAAAAAGACAATCATGAATAATCTGAATCAACGAAAAACCAAGTTTGAATAAGTGCTGGTTTTTCAGCGAGACTTTCTATCCCTTAAATGCTCGTTCACATAAAATGACTCGTTTCATAAATAGGCATAAATCGAGGCATAAATCGCATCTGCCACCCTGGTGTTCTAATGACCAGAAAATCAATTAACCTATAATCGATCGGAAAAATAATCTACCGATGCACGGTGATTTTACTAACTTCGAAGAAACGATTGCCCAATGGTCAAAATCAAGGGTCCAAGAGGCTTAAATATCCCCGTAGTCTGCATCTACAAACAGCCAACGATGATGGCACTAATTGATTCCTGCGATAGATAGGATTTTGCGGAATATTATCAAATACCATCTCATACCCTCGTAGTAAACGAGGTTAACGTAGTAAACCACCTCCTCCAGTTCAGCACATAAACTAGAAATGTATATAGAGGTATTAAATATCTCATATGGAAAGTGAAGCAAAGATTTTCCTTGAGCGAAGTGCTGTTAATTTTCATCGTTGAAGGTTATGCAATCAATCAGTTTTGAATGTTAAAAAATTACGCAAAAAATTGAGATATGAAGTGGTGTCGGCTCCGTGCTGCTTAACAAGCTGGTGTCGTCTGGTTAAAAATTAGCCGGCTAAAACGGTTTAGCCGATTAACCGGTTAACAGAATGGATAGATGGAGGGATGGATGGATGGATGGATAAGCAATGCAGCACTAGTCTACAGCACACTTTTAACCGCTCTTCTAAATCTTTGTCGATGTGTCGTTCATCCGGCCTTTGTTCTTTTTTGAAAATATTCATCAGCCAGGTTTGGATGAGTTTCAGTTGTCCACAGGCATATGAAGCCACTGATAGCCTACTAAGGTCACTACCAGATATGAAAGACACGCTTCGCCGAGCCGCGATAGTCTGCATAACGTGGAATATTAATGCTAGTTATACAGTAAAGCTTCAACCCCGATAGAAGGTTACTGATTTTTTTTCTTCGTGGTTAGATGCCCGGTTAACGGCAGGATGCCAAAAAATTGAAGTCAAAATTTATTTATTTGCATCTGATCTTCAAGAGAGTCTTCACCAAACCACATAAGGCTCAAGTAAGTACGTTATGGAATAATACTAAATAAACTCCGAACGTTTGAGTCAAAGATAGCAAGACTAATCTGAAGAGATTTTCTAATTTTGTAAGAGATGTGAATTGAGGAAAGGACACATACTTCATTTCTCTTCGAAGAACCATAACTGCATAATGTAATACACAGTGTCTGGCCTAATGTCTTGGATCGTCAGCTATTCTAAATAGTTAAAGCTACCCCAGACGTCTCGGGCTATTATTTAATGACTCATACTCAATCAGAAGGATTCTCCGTTCTGATATGATATTATGTGATCATAGAGTTTTATAAAGAACTGTTAGTTTACCCAAGATAAATGACAGGAAAGGTTTTCGATAAAGTGACACTCTCCAATTCCATGTGTTTTAGAGTTATCAGAAAACCTATTTTGTCAACCATGTGCTGTTGCAAAGTCTAATAGGGTTCGGTCGAAAAATATTGAGGGAATCTCAAAGATGTAGAAGAAGTTTTTATTCACAGCAAAAGTATTCGTTGCAAAATTTCATCATAATATGGTTATCGATTACATTACAGGTATATGTTATACAATGAATACCAACTCAATGAACACCATCTAAATATTTCATATTGACCCAATATCTTCGATACAGTTCAAGATAAAAAAATTCTTCCTCATTTTATCACACATACTAATTGTCGTGATGCTGCGAAGTCACGAGTACAGGATACCGTACTTAGAAGCTGTTCAAGACCAATGAGAAGGATATACCGCTATACATGATCTGAAAGTAATATCATTGACACTGTGGATAGATGGAATAAAATTCATGGTACAATTCGAAGAAATATTCAAATAATGACGTAACTTACAGAAGCAAAAGTCTGCAATGACAAGACCACAAATTTTCCAGCTGTGAGCTTCACAGAGCGTTGAGATCGCGCTAGTATAATCGACACCGCCTTCTTTTCACGAAGTGGAAAACGATACCAGGGGACACCATACACCGCTTCTGTTACTTCAGAGCTCTCAAGATGATAGGATAAGAATGATATCAAGGGATGATAGCAGTGAAAATTGTTGGAACAGTTGACTTCTCTTTGACTACTTACAGCGATAGAGAGACTATCCGCTGGCCAACAAGAGAAGAACATACCGATGGTCGCCAACAAGAATGGTCCGAAGTACCGGTACGATTTCAACCCCTAAAAGAAATATATTTGAGAATTTTCGTTTATGTTTGAGAAATATTTGTCGAACAGATCAAATTGCAGGGTTTATACCTTCGTGCAAGTGAAATGTAACGTGAAGCTTTACCTCCGTGAGCCTTGTCCCAGCGATGGCCATGATGTACATCCCAGTGACTATTTGTGTCAGGTAGATATATTGAACGACTTCTTCTAGGTCAGAGCAGAAGCTGCGGAAACCAGAAGATTTTAGTCAACGGTAAATTGTGTGAACACTCGTAACCATAGGAAATTTCATAAAAGAAATTTGTGCATAATTGTGAAGTGATACTCACTCCATCACGACTTGGTGACGGCGAATGCACTTCTTTAACGCTGCTTCTAGAGTTTTCTCCATTTTTCCTCTCACGGCGTGAAATTCTTCTTTCGAAATCTCCAGGAGCCAGTTTCGGATAAGAGCCAGTTGTCCACACATGTTTAGAATCATAAGAGTCCCAGTCATGTCAGCTGCCGCTACAAATGAAATCCCCAGGAAACAGATGATGACCTGAAGTGTGTATTTGACTTCATATTGCGGGCTTGGAATGGAATCCTCTTGGTAATGAAAGGGGTAGTATTTTATTGTAGAATTATCGGCCGATGAATGCTGCTTTACTATCGTGGTCAGGACGAACAAGATTACTGTACATTGCGCAGCGCAACAGTAAATCGTAATAAAGAGTTTCGCGCGTTTGGACCACATCGCAATTACTTTGTGGTCCTCGAGGACAGCGTGATCCCACAATTTTCTGCAGATGGATAACAAGCGTACAATCTTCTGACGATACAGAGCGACAAAGATTGATCTAAATTGTCCTGCTATGTTAGCCATCAGGATTATTACGGCTTCCAGTAACTCGTCCAAAGCGTGATTCTGAATCAGTAAAATATGCTATATTATATTTCTGCTGGAAGAGTGGAATCTGCTCAAATTGAATAAAGCCCACCAATAGTGTGAAATATCGGAATTTTGTCAGTCAGTAATTAATTCTACTCGAATAGCAAATGGATTGAAATTGAATGAAAAATATCAATCAACGTTTAATTTTATTATTTAACGTTTCAATCTGACCAGTCGATTCGGTAGGTTTTATATAACAGAGTTTTTATGTCATTGAATTGGTGTGAGTGCAAGTCAGATTAGGTGGTTCATTAGTTTCGAAGTCTTAGAGTTTGGATTGTTAATCCAGGAGAATATTATTTTTATGCTTTCAAGGCGCCAAAAGCCTTCAGATTTTAGCAACATTAATAATAATTGAATCTACTGTTTGCAGTAGATCTTGCGAAATAGTTCAAAATAGCTTTATGACTTACCCGAAACAGTATGTAATTAATTTCTGGGATCATTATGTAGAAACTAGCAAAGATCGGCCATAACACAAGAAATTGGGTGAGTATAGATTTCCACAAAGACGGTGATCCCCCGACAGGAAGAATCCCCGCAACTTGCAAAAAGTATTTTGCTAGCCAAAAATAATCCCAGAAAGACTCTTGCACACGCATTATGCCACGGTTTATGGGAACGCGAAAGATGCTGCGATATCCAACGAAGAGGGTAAGTATAGCGAACTAGAATCTCTTATGCTTGTGAAAATTCACGGCCATGAAGAACTTCGTTGGGGACAAGTCAATGCCAAGAAGGGTAGGCCTGAACTGAATTCTGCAGACCATACGCACGATACCTGCAATAACTTTGGCGCAGTCTTATATGGATGTGTACTTATTATCCCCTCCGTGCCAGCCGATATTCTACACGCAGAACCATCGATTCCAATCAGAACTTTTTCCGCTTGTATTACTGGCTGTTATCTGTCCAATGGGAGAAATATATGGGATATCCATATAACTCCCACCTTACTAAAGCCCTAGTACTAATCGGCTGCAGAAATCCGAGATCTGCGTGAATAATCAAGATAGGTTGGATCCAATCGACAAGATTTTGCAAACGAAGCGATCAGACTATTTTTGAACTTCCCCCATCGAATAGAAATTTAGAAATTCATTACAGTACTATGTTCAGTAGAACGAAAAATCGTTTCATGAAAATCTACGTATCTTGATTATTTACGTGGATCTTAAATGGTGCCAGATGTTTGCTGCATATGAATGTGCAATTGAATAATTACTTGTTCATTTGATTTTGAAATATTCAAAATTTATATAGGTCAGGTGCAAGCACCTGATTTTTGCTTTTACTCAAAGTAGCAGAAGTGCGAAGAAAGTCTTGCTGGCGGACAAAGATACTTCATAAAAACCTCCGATTAAGCGATGATCATATTGGATCGGAGAGGTTTGGTTAATATTGCGAATTGTGCTGAGAAAGAAAATTCACCGTGCTTCATCAGACGAAAGCCAAGCATGAGAGAGGTTTCCTTTTTTGAGAAAAACTAAAAAACGATCATTACATCGACCGATATGGTAATTGTACTTAATACATCGGATTTGAGCTGTTCATTATATCGATTTCGCGATATGGCCACAAATATTCAATCGCACTATTATAGCTGCTTCAAATATTCAACGAATGCGATTCTCCCAAGATTCGTGAATCATTTTTATTCGTAAAAGTTTATCCTCAAACGAAATATATACTGTGGGATTAACGCGAATCGACACAGTGATATGTGCGCGTCTAGAATTGATATAAGAATTGAATGTTGCAAGTTTAATTTTTGATTGGCTACCATGAATATCAACTTTGGTATATGTATCTCCACATACATTCAATTCATTGATACGCAAACTGTTGGCAAGAAACTAGACAACTTCTAATATAAATTGAAGTTGTTCTGGAATAATACATTCTTACACATACGTTCGTGAATAGATGTTGAAAATATGTATCGTTGCATTAAAACTGTATAAAAGTTTCTACAAATTGCTCAAAAGCATCTACACGTTGAATTGTTATTCTATTTTGTCAGCTCAGTATTCTGGCCATAGGTATAACTTGATATGAGCAGTTGAGACCTGCACATGCATAACCGCGTGAATTATTAGTGCTGAGTTTAGCAAAGGAACGGAGAATGAACAAAATAATTGCAGTTCTCTTGAATATTGCATAAGACTTGCTGGGGACGGTGGCTATCAAGGTTTAAGTGCATGGGGTTTGGAGTTCACTGGTCACGCATCGATTATCCAGGTATCCTACAACTGCAATGAAAAAAGTATCGAGCTTGCTTTGGTAAAAGTGAGTGTCGTACTCCGTTCATTGTCTGCACTTGGTTGATGAAAAACAGGAGTTTCAGTGAGTTTTTTCTAGAATAAATAACACGAAAGGTTCTAAATGTGTTCATATGCCCCCAGGTAATATTTTACATGGCCAGCCCACATGCCACATAAATTGCACGTTGCATTAGCATGCAATAGTATCGGTAAACCATATAAAAGATCGAGGTACATTCAGCAAAAATGTGGACAATGTCGCTGCCAGGTCGAAATCATGTTGCCAGGTAGAAATCATGAGATGAAACCAACTATGGCTGACATAGTAACCATATTGATTTGATAGGTTGGCCATATAGCGGCCACTTAAAATTTTTACCCGGGTTTGGTGACACTTTCATCGAAATTTGTGTATTTTAGAATTATCAGAGAGTCTATATTTACCAATTTTTCATCATTAAGATTTCAAGATATCCGGATACATGCGTTTACATACCGTTTACCTCTGAGAACAGGTTCAAAATTTGCACCCTCATATGTGTTAGTGCTATAGGTCTAATTAAGGAAAATTGAAAAATCTCAGAGAAATCTCAAGGGTATGGTAAAAGTTTTTACTGATGATGATTATCGATTACATTATACATATATGTATTATACAATGAATACCAGCTCAACAAACTTATTCCATATCGACCCAGTATCTTCGATCTAGTTTAACAAAAGGATGAAAAAATTCTTCATTATTTTATCGAATATACTAATCGCCGTGATGTGACCAAGTCACACGCGAAGCATATGGTACTTAAAAGCTGTTCAAGACCAATGAGAAGGATATACCGCTATACATGATCTGAAAGTAATATCATTGACACTGTAGGTAAATGGAATACAATTCATGATATGATTCAAAGAAAAAATGCAATAACGACGTGACTTACAGAAACAAAAGTCTGCAATGACAATACCACAAATTTCCCAGCTGTGAGTTTTGCAGGACGTTGAGATTGCGTTAGTATAATCAACACGGCTTTCTTTTCACGGAGTGGAAAACGATACCAAGGGACCCCATACACCGTCTCTGTTACTTCAATGCTCTTGAGATTATAGGAGAAGACGGGTATTAAGGGATGATAGCATTGAAAATTCTTATAGAGCGGTGAACTTCGCTTTGACTACTCACCGCGACGGAGAGACTATCCGCTGGCCAACAAGAGAAGAAGATACCAATGGTTGCCAACAATAATG
This sequence comes from Rhogogaster chlorosoma, assembly GCA_944452935.1. Taxonomy (NCBI): domain Eukaryota; kingdom Metazoa; phylum Arthropoda; class Insecta; order Hymenoptera; family Tenthredinidae; genus Rhogogaster; species Rhogogaster chlorosoma. Next base: position 32,017,574 of record OX101797.1, read on the forward strand.
GTCCGAAGTACCGGTACGATTTCAAACCCTCCAACAATAAAAACTCATGAAACGTGGTTCGAGTGTAAAAAAAAATTGTTATATAGGGAAAATTGCGTTCGTGTCTACGTGCAAATAAAATGTAACATTCAGCTTTACCTCCATAAGCCTTGTCCCGGCGATGGCCATGATGTACATCCCAGTGACTATTTGTATCAGGTAGATATATTGAACGATTTCTTCTAATTCGGAGCAGAAACTACGGAAACGAAAAAATTTTAGTCGACAGTGAATTCCACACTTTTAAACACGGGAGAAATTTCGCGATAGAATTAGTGTGTAATTGTAAGGTAATTCTTACTCCATAACGATTTGGTGACGGCGAATGCACTTCCTCAACACCGCTTCCAGATTTTTATCCAATTTTCCTTTCACAGTGTAAAATTCTTCTTTCGATATCCCTACGAACCAATTTCGGATAAGAGCAAGTTGCCCACACATGTATAGAGTCATAAGAGTCCCAGTCATGTCGGAGGCGGCTATAAACGAAATCCCCAGAACACAGACTATGACCTGGAGTGTGTATTTGACTTCATATTGCGGGCTTGGAATGGAATCCTCTTGGTAATGAAAGGGATAGTATTTTATTGTAGAATTATCGGCAGCTGAGAGCTGCTTTACTATTGTCGTCAGGACGAACAGCGTTACTGTACATTGCGCAGCGCAACAATAAATCGTAATAAACAATTTCGCACGTTTGGACCATGTCGCAATCACTTCATGATCTTCGAGGACAGTGTGATCCCACAATGTTTCACAGATGGACAGCAAGCGTACGATCTTCTGGCGATACGTAGCGACGAAGATTGATCTGAATTGTCCGGACACGCTAGCCATTACGATTATTATGGCTTCTAATAAGTCGTCCAAATCATGACTCTGAATCAGTAAAAGTAGTATATATCATATTTCTGCCTAAAGAGTAGAACTTGCTAAATTGTAAAAAATACACGACAGCAGTGCGCGATATAGACCCGCTGTCAATTAGATATGAATTCTTCAAGCCAACGAAAAGCACATTCTAAATCGTGATTAGACTGCATGGATTACGAATATAAGTTGCTTGTAGCAAGCGAATTTGAATTGAAAAAAAAATTATCGATAGACGTCTGATTTTACACTTTGGTATGATTATTTGAACATTTGATTAACTAGATTTTGTACGATATGATTTTTATGCTGTACATTTATGTGAATGAACATTGTAAATGACAACGTGCCTAATTCGTTGAGGTCCCTTGGAGACTGAACTCTTAATTTAGGGGATGATTACTTCTATAATTTGAAGACGCGAAAAGCTTTCCATATTCTATTGGCATTAATAATAATCGAATCTAACTGTTTGCAATAAGTGACACAAAGTCGGTTGAAGATTTTCTATACCTAGAGTCTTTCACTTACCCAAAACAGTATGTAATTCATTTGTGGGATCACTATGTATGAAAGTGAAAACATCGGCCATAGTACAAGAAATTTGGTGAGTATAGATTTCCACACAGACGGTGGCCCCTCGATAGGAAGAATACCCGAGACTTGCAAAAAGTATTTTGCCAGCCAAAAATAATCCCAGAAAGACTCTTGCACATGCATTTTACCACGTTTTATGGATACACGAAAGATGCTGCGATATGCGACGAAGATGATGAATAAAATGAACCAGAGTCGCTTGTAGTTGTCAAAATTCACGGTCCTAAAGAACTTTGCTAGGGAGAACTCAATACCAAGAAGGGTAGGCCTGAACTGAATTCTGCAGGCCATACGCACGATACCTGCAATAACTTTGGCGCAGTCTTGTATGGAAGTGTACTTATTATCCCCTCCGTGCGCCGATATTCTACGGGCAGAACCATCGACTCCGATCAAAACTATTTTCACCTGTATTACTGTCTATTATCCGTGCAATGGGAGAAATATATGGGGCATCCGAGACGCGTGACTTTAGAATCTGATAGCTCTTCGTGAAACGATCGTCGAGCATCATGCAAGACAATTTCTGAAACTGTGGAACTTACCACGTCTAGGTATTACTGTATAATTGTTGTGAAAAATTCAAAAAAACCACGTCAAGCTCCGTGTTTTTTGGTTTCATAGAATCAAAGCATCTGGAGCTCGACCAAAAGTTTATTGGAAGATCTCTGAACTCTGAACATCTATTAGGCTTCCAGGTTCAGTATTCTGGTTAACATAACTTCAGCAGTTGAGAGCTGCACATGATCGTGTGAATTATCAGTGTTGGGCTTAGCGGAGAAACGAAGAATAAAAATAATAATTGTATAGTTCTCTTGAATATTACATGAAGACTTACTAGGGACAGTAGTTTGAAAGGTTTAACTGCATGGGGTTTGGAGTTCACTACTCACGCATCGATTATCCATGTATACTATAACTGCAATGAAAAAAGTATCAAGCTTGCTGTGGTAAAAATAACTGTCGTACTTTTTTCATCGTCTACACTTGCCTGATGAAGAACAGAAGTTTTAGTTCAAGTGTCACGCGTGTATTAACAAGGTAAAAGATTCGGAAAGGTCGTTCCTCAAAAAGGACTTACTAATTTAGCAGAGCTAGATAAAACTGTGATTCAAAACTGATCTTGCATGCGTCAGCTCTTGTATGCAAATATATATGCATGAAACGCTTGTCAAACTCCAGAAAGTGAGAATCCATTGATTTTCAGACGCACAATTCATTCAAGTTCTCCGATAGATTACTCATTCCCAACTCATTAGAATTCATGTCACGCTACCTGTGGCTATTATAGATTTGTTTCTGCGACTTCGTATCACGCATTACGGGAAGAACTTGCACAAGTGCTCAAACTTCGAATGCGATTTGCGCGCAAAGTTTCACCCTCATATTGCACGCTCCTTTCAGACCTTTCGTTACAGCTGAATTTATTTAGTATAATAATCAATATTTGGTAAATGTCACAGGCATTTCAAGGGCAAAATAAAAGTTTCAGGAAACCATTTTAATTAAAATGTGGTTCAATTCGATGAGTCCGTATTTTTAAGATAGATTCCTCATGTAAATTGAAACTATAAGAATTTGGCGGTCGGATGGTTCCCGACTTACAGAAATCTATGTTGACCAGTTAGAGAACTTATATTTTCAACTAAAGCTGCAAGATCGGTGCAAGTGTTCGAGGAAGACTTCTTGGGCGTATGACTTAAATTACACCTTCTTCTTCTTAGTTTTCAGGTGAAGTCAAGTGATAAGTCCAGGTAGTAATATACCTGGCAATTATAATGGCAAATAAGATTGGTATAAATCCGAATCACTCATTAGCTCAGCTGACGATCTACAAACGATGTGTTTTTTTGCACGAACGATTTTCAATATTGAGCTGAGGAATCTTATTTGAATAGAAAGATTTGATGTTCTCTGCGTATTTGGAATGGGTACTTTTTTTTTTCTTATAATATTTTCGTATCGCCCAGTCAACAAATCGATACGACCTACCCTACTGGTTATAGAAGAGCATTGCAGTCGCTGTTATTTTATTCGAATATTTCTGTCTTTCAAGATCGTCAATCGCATTCGAAAAGGATTTATTATCGATACTTCCTATCCGTTTTAATGTCGTCTATATGAAATAACTCATTTCTGATGCCAGGCTCAAAGTTCCGCAGCAACATGACAACAAATACCGCATCTCCTACTCGTGAAGATCTCCCACTTCGCTCGGCGTTTTTCCGAAATTTCTCATATCTCATCTTCATCTCGCATCTCTAACATATTTTCTACCTTGTGTGTACCAAATTTCTCCAGTAATTTACCCTTTGATTGAGACTATAGAGCTTTACAGAGATGTTTGAGTTCACATCGACGCTTAAGATTATGTATTTTATCGTGACTTGTCACTGAGCGATACCCGGTAAAAACTTAGCGTTGGAAAGAGGCTGTTAAGTCTTTGCTAATTTCATTCAAACGTGGAAATGAAAAGCAACGTTTTTTATACTGAAATGCTATCATTACAGTTTCGAGATATCCGAATATACCAGTGTAATTAAGAACAGTTGAAAAATCTCGAGGGAATCCCAAGGGTGCGGTAGGAGTTTTTATTCACAGCAAAAGTATCCGTTGCAAAATGTCGTCATGATCATCGAATACATTATAAAATCATACAATGAATGCTAGCTCGACAAGCACCCATACATCGTTTCATCAAACGTACTAATCGCTGTGGGGTTGCCAAGTCAAATGTATAGCATACCATGATTAGAAGCTATTCAAGACTAAAGAGAAGGATAAACCGCTATACATGATCTGAAAGTAATTTTATTTACAGATCTCTGTAGGTAAATGGAATCAAATTCATGATAAGGTTCAAAGAAATAATGGAATAACGATGTAACTTACAGAAGCAAAAGTCGGTAATGACAACACCACGAATTTTCCAGCTGTGAGCTCTGCAGGGCGTTGAGATCGCGTGAGTATAATCGCCACTGCCTTCTTCTCTCGGGGTGGAAAACGATACCAGGGAATTCCATATACCGCCTCTGCTACTTCAGTGCTCTTAAGATGACAGGACCAGAAGGGTATCAAGGGATGAAAGCATTAAAAAATTCTTGGAACAGTTTCTTTCACTTTGACTATATACGTACCTCGGAGGAAAGGCTATCTGCTGGCCAACAAGAGAAGAAGATACCCATGGTTGACATCAAAAATGGTCCGAAGTACCGGTAGGATTGAAAACCCTGGAACAATAAACTTAACAAACATCATTCACGTAAAAAGAAAAAAAAAGAAAATTGCGATACACATGAAATTGGGGCGTTCATATGCGCTAGTGAAATTTAACTTTCAGCTTTACCTCCGTGAGCCTTATCCCAGCGATAGCCATGATGTACATTCCAGTGACTATTTGTATCAGGTAGATATATTGAACGACTTCTTCTAATTCAGAGCAGAAACTACGGAAACGAAAAAATTTTAGTCGACAGTGAATTTCACACTTTTAAACATACGAGAAATATCGCGATAGCATTAGTGTGTAATTGTAAGGTGATTCTTACTCCATAACGATTTGGTGACGGCGAATGCACTTTCTCAATACCGCTTCCAGATTTTTATCCACTTTTCCTTTCGCAGTGTAAAATTCTTCTTTCGATATCTCAACGAGCCAATTTCGAATCAGAGCCAGTTGTCCACACATGTTTAGAGTCATAAGAGTCCCGGTCATATCAGAGGCAGCTATGAACGAAATCCCCAGGAAACAGACTATTACCTGAAGTGTGTATTTGACTTCATATTGCGGGCTCGCGATTGAATCCTCTTGGTAATGGAAAGGATAGTATTTTGTTGTGGAATTATCGGTCGCTGAGTGCTGCTTCACTATCGTAGTCATGACGAACAAGATTACTGTACATTGCGCAGCGCAACAATAAATCGTGATAAATAGTTTCGCCCGTGTGGACCATATCGCAATCACTTCGTGATCCTCGAGGACAGCGTGATCCCACAATTTTTTGCAGATGGACAACAAGTGTACAATCTTCTGACGATACAGAGCGACAAAAATTGATCTGAATTGTCCTGCCATGGCAGCAATTACGATTATAATGGCTTCCAGTAAGTCGTCTAAATCATGACTCTGCATCAGGGAAACGAGCTATATTATATTTCTATCCAAAATATATATGGGAAACGGGATAATATCCTCAAATTTGATGAAACACGTCAACAGTGTACAGTATAGAACTTTCGTCGATGAGTTACGAATTTTCAATGCCAACAAAAATCAAATTCCAAAACTGCAATCGACTACACATTACGCATACCTACGCAACACAAGTTAATTGAAATTGAAAAAAAATTGATGAACGTTTGATTTTATACTTTGTCATTTTAATTTGAACATTTGGCTTGATAGGTCTTTGATGATTGAGTTCTTCTTCCACAAATTTACACGAGTGAACATTTAAAACTTACATTTCGAAAAATAATATTTTTAATTTTCGAAAACGCGAATAGCTTTTTATCTTCTGGCAGCAATAATAATGATGGAATCTGACCGTTTGCAGTGAATTTCGCAAACCACGGTTGAAAGGTTCTTCGATTCCAGCCTTCAACTCACCCGAAACAGTATGTAATTAATTTCTGGGATCACTATATACAAATTGTAAAACATCGGCCCTAATACGAGGAACTGGCTGAGGATAGATTTCCACACAGACGGTGCCTCGCCGACAGGAAGAATGCCCGCAACTTGCAAAAAGTATTTTGCCAGCCAAAAATAATCCCAGAAAGACTCTTGCACACGCATTTTACCGCGTTTTATGGATACACGAGAGATGCTGCAATATGCGACGAAGATGGTGAATAAAATGAACCAGAGCCTCTTACAGTTGTCAAAATTCACGATCCTAAAGAACTTTGCTAGGGAGAACTCAATACCAAGAAGGGTAGGCCTGAACTGAATTCTGCAAACCATACGCACGATACCTGCAATAACTTTGACGCAGTCTTACATGGAAGTGTACTTATTATCCCCTCCGTGCGCCAGCCGATATTGTACAGGTAGAAGCATCGATTCCAATCACAAGTATTCTTGCTTGTATTACTGGCCACTATTCGTGTAAAGGGAAAAATATATGGGGCATCGATCACCTTACCAAAGCACTGGGACTAATCGGCAAGAATCCGAGATCTTCATAAGTAATCAAGATAGATTGGATCGAATCAAACGAATTCCCTGAGAAGAGCGATCGGACTATCTTTCAGCATTCTGTGACCCCCGGCTTTTAAAATATGTTTCACAAATATCTACGTATCTTGATTATTCACGTTGATCTTAAATTGTACCAGACAATTAATGCATCGCTAGTAATTCTGTCAAGATTACCGTCAACATCAACTGTGGTATACGTATCTTTAAATATATGTAATTTATTGTATAAACTTTCTATTTATTATATATGAACTGCTGGCACGTATCTCCAAAACTCTCAATTTGTTCTGAAAGAACATAGATCTTTACAAGTACGGAGCCAAATAGAAGTTGAAAATGGGTATCGTTGTATTAAAACTGTATCAAAGTTTTTAAAACTTGCTCAGAAGCATCTACATTCTGAATCGTTATTCGGTTTCGAGGTTCAGTATTCTGGCTAACTTAATGTGAGTAGTTGGGACCTGCACATACATAACCGCGTAATTTATTAATACCGAGTTTAGCTAAGGAAAGGAGGATGAAAAAAATAATTGCAGTTCTTTTGAATAATATATAAGACTTGCTGGGGACGGTGGCTATCAAGGTTTAACTGCATGGGGTGTGGAGTCCGCTGGTCACGCATCGATTATCCAGGTATCCTGCTACTTCAATGAAAAAAATATCGATAATTTTTGTGGGTATTATTTTATCATTACACAAACATAGCTTATGTTATGTTCTACAATGCACATGAAGAAACTTCATTAATTGTAAAAAACATTTATTTTTCATAAACAAGTACAAATCGTATATAACTTTAACTATGCATAAGTAATATTGTTTGTATCGATGCTTCGACAAGAAATGTTAATAATAAACGAGATCCATGAATTTACGAATGATCAATGGCTTCATTACTTTCCCTTTTCCTTTCTCTAATGATAAGTAGAAGTAGCAATCATTAAAATCGCGTAAGTGCATAGGTTACAAAGCACAAGGCGCGTGCACATATGTGGGTTCATGCATGACTCTATGCTTGCCTTTATTCCTATAGTTACTATAATTTTGAGTCGGAAAATGAGCCTGGTATCAGGAGAACATCTGACCCGAGGAGGTGTGCCGAAAAAGGATATGTGTATTGATTCATTCATGCATACGTCTCTCTATGCCTCTCTATACCTCTCTATACTTATAATTAAGTAATACTAGCATTTTTCGGAGTTAGAAGGATTTTAACTCGCAAAATTTCTGCTCCTGGTATCAGGAGAACATCTGATCCGAGGAGGTGTTCTAAAATTTTGGCGGGAAAAAGGATATGTGTATAGACATAGGCATGTGTAGGTGTCCTCATGCACGTCGCTATATATATATTTAATCAAGTTATTGCCATCGCTAATCGGGCGAGTCGAAATACTAGCTTAGGCCTGTCTAACTTTATTCATAAAAAATTTTGTCGAAAATTGCTACTGGTATCAGGAGAACATTTGAGCAAAGAGGTGTGCTGAAAATTTTGACGTGAAGAAGAAGGAATCTATGGATATGGGCATGCATACGTGGCTTCATGTATATGCGGTAAAAAAATAAACGATTGCCAAAATCGAAAAAAACGCGTGCCTTATTTTATGCAACCTCACTTCGAAGATATTCACCTCTCGCTAATTTGATAAATAAAATAAAGAGTCTAAGGAAGGGTAGAGTGGGAAATAACGAAACATTTAATCATTGTTATATTTCGGAATTTATTGTCACAGGCAGCATCGATACAAATATGTTGCTCATTGTCAATGTTATGTACTATTTGGGATTGTTCCTACAAACTAATATATCTACTCGCATTAAATAGTAAGTAAGATTCTGTAAATTTCGTAGGAGATGCGATACTTTCAAGAAAAGCGAACCCGAACTATGAATTCTGCAAGCGATGCTCTCGATGACTAATAGAAGCATGCTTATTATTCCCTCTACGCTCCTATTAACGTATCACACATGCAAACTTGTCGATATCAATTGAGACTTTCCTTGTACTCGTGCTAAGCAAAGAAAAGAAGATTAAAAAGTAATAATTGTACTAATTTTCATTAATATAAAACATGCTGGAACCGGACTCATGAAGATGAAGATGAGAGAAGATGCACTCATCTGCCTGAAAAATCGATAAATTCAATATAAGTTGGCAGTACAAATAATTCGCACATTCGAACACCTGATTCGCGAATATTTCGCGGCTTGTTTTTGACCGGCTTGACTTTCATATTCGTAGTTATAGGGTAATCAATATTTGTCAACACATTTTTATTTGCAAGACTTGATGCTGATTGATTTTCATCGATTGATATGATTATCAATTAATACCATTAGCTAATGAAAGTTTGCAACAAGCTCAGTGAATGCACGTTTTCTTTTTGGATTCGTATCATTCGACGATGCTAAATGATCCTGATATACCGGCGTCAACAAATCAATACGACATACCTTGCTGGTTATAGAAAAGCGTTGCAGTCACCGTCACAATTCGAATCTTCGTTTGATTCAACGCCTTTCATCTGAGTTCACCTTTGCATACTAACTGTCGAAAAACGTCAATGTTCGAAACATTTCAAGGGATAAAACGAAATGCTTAGGGCATATTTTATTCACAGCAAACATATTTATTGTGCATAATCAGTGATTATTAATCACTATTAAACATTATACTACAAAGTTCATCTGCGTCAATCTTAAATATTGACATTGATAGAAGCGATGTTATGAATATTTTAACCATTTTGGATGTCGATCTCTTCATTTCCTTATTGAGCATAGTATTCGCTGTGAAGCTACCAAGATCATGCGTACACCTTAAGTCCTGGATGTAGGTACGATGTACTGAACTTGAAAAATTATTCGAAACTGTACAAAACCATGCAAAAAGAGGCACTGCTGGACATAATCTGAAAGTAATTTCGATCCCACTGTAGTTATAGAAATAAAATTCACGATATCAAACGAATCAGAGACGAAAGACATAATGGCTTCATCTTACAGAACTAAAAGTCTCCAACGACAACACCACGAATTTTCCAGCTGTGAGTTTTGCAGGACGTTGTGATCGCATCAGCATAATCGCTACCAAGGTTTTCTCACGGGGTGCAAAACGGTACCAGGGAACCCCGTATACTACCTGAGCTACCTCCGTGCTCTGGAAATGATTTGGATATTCATCGACTAATATTAATTCATTGAACGGTAATTGAATATATTTCTATCACTTACTACGAAGAAAAGATTGTTCGCTGGCCAACATGAGAAGAATAGACCACCTGTCGACAGCAGAAGTGGTCCGATCCACCGATATTCGAAACTCTGCAATGATCAACGACAGAGGACACTCAATTTAAAGTCTAGATTTTCCATCAATTATTGATGATTCCTTATATCAGATTAAATTATAGCGTCTAGGTGTATAAGCTATATACGTTATAGTACTGTATCTTTACCTGTGTCAATCTCACCGCTGAAACAGCCAGAGCATACATTCCGGAGAGGATTTGTACCAAGTTGATGTAACGCACGACCTCTTCTAGTCGGGTACAGAAACTAAGAAAGTACGAAATGTGAGATAGACTGCGTCAAAGTATAAGGATCTTCGTAACCAAAAGAATTTTTTTTTTTTATCTAACACGATTCTATGGCGTTTGAGATCTCCTCTGTCTGTCTTTGTACCTAACACTGCATTCCGTAGCTATTTTTATAATTCTGACAAATCTCGGGGACAACATTATTGCATAATTGTGCAGGGTACCCACTCCATTACAACCTGGTGACGGCGAATGCATTTCTTCAGTGCCACTTCTTGCTGGCTTTCGTTGACGTTTCCTCTCGTTGTAGTCCATTCTGCTTTCGAAAGGTCTATGAGCCAGCTTTGGATTAGAGCGAGTTGCCCACACATGTTCAGAGCCAATAAAGTACCGGTGATATCAGCAGCAGCTATGAACGAGTTACCTAGGTAAGCAATTATCACCTGAAGTGAGTACTTGATTTCGTACTGCGGACTTGGAGCGGAATCCACTTGGACTTGAAAGGGATAGTATCGTGTCGTGGAGTTTGCTGGAGCCGAAAGCTGATTGACAGTCGCAGCCAACACGAACGTGGATATCGAAAATACTGCAGCGCAAAAGTATACCGTACTGAAGAGTCTTGCCCATCGGGCCCAGATCGAAATTACTTCGTAATCTGCGAGGATAGCGTCGTCCCATAATTTCGCACAGATGACGAACAAACGTGTAATCTTACGACGATTAATAGCGACGATAATCGACCTTAATTGTCCACCTAAGACATTGTTTACGATGATCATTGATTCGAGCACGTCGTCCGTCGTGTGACTCTGCAAAGAAAAGAGATGCGACATGAAAGATATTTCATATTTATGTGGTGATTTACTTCTCCATCAATAATTATGTGAGAAGTTGAACAGTAATTAATATAAAATCGCAAAACAGCAATCCTGTCCTGTAATCTTTGACACTCAATAGTATCAATTATTGATAGGCTTTTACAATTTAGTTTCAATCGAGGCATCTTTCAATGTTCAGCACTCTGGAGAGACGATAGACTTCGGCCCATTTTGGAGTTGACAATCAATTTCGAAAGTTGAATATTTTCGTATATTAGGATACTTAATCGCGAGAATAGTCGAATCTCCATCTTCAATTCTCAGCTCACCCGAAATAGTATATAATTTAATTCGGGGATCACGTAGTAGAAACCATACAAGAATGGCAATGCTGTCAAACATTCGGTGCAGATTGATTTCCAAAGAGAGGGTGTTCCGCCAAATGGTAGAATACCAGCAGCTCGCAGGACGTATTTCGCAAACCAAAAATAATCCCAGAAAGCTTTTTGTGCAGGCATTTTAAGGTATTGCGTGGTCATACGAAGATTCGTGCAATGCAATAATTAGATTGAATATGATTAACGAAAAACTATCCTTGTCAAAATTCACGGTCGTGAAAAGTTTGGAAAAGAGAAGTTACTTCCAGGGAAGGCAGCCCTGAACTGAATTCTGCAAGCCGTACATACGATGCCTGGAAGGACTTTGGTGCTGACCTATGAAAGCGTAATTATTATCCCCTCTCTAAACTCCGAAGGATATTACGTGTATGTAGAACCATCGACATTAGTCGAAACGTACTCAAGCTCATGCGGAATAGCCAGCATAGACAATAAGCAATTGTTCGATCTACGTTCGTCTTCCGAGCCATTTCACAATTACATCACACCGTCAGGGGCGGACTGAAACATGATAGTACATAATTAATTTTTCTTCAAGGAACCTCAAGAGTTCAGTATCTAAATAATGTAGTAAATTATGTCAGACCTAATGTCTTGTGTCATTAACTCTACTGAATAGTTGAGGCTAACACAAACGTCACATGTTAATATCTCAAGCAGCTGAGTTAACGATTTGATTATGAGTAATTGTTGAAGTGGTGAAACAACATAAAAACGATCAATCGCGGTGTTTGCAAGGATTTGACAATTCGAATAATTCGTCGATCATATTGAAACTGGACCAAAACTGTTGATAGCATATCGGTCTGCTCGAGAGGAATAATCAATGGTTCTAAACTGTGCCAAATATAGAGACGTTCGAGATGAAACACTGTTTCTTCAGAGATTCCCAGTGCTTCTGAATTTTTTTTATTTATTCATAAGTAAGAATCCTGGGTATAGAGGCCTATTAATGGTACATACATACCAATACGTTTTCAAAAAACTGGGACGACTGCTCAAACTTCAATTCCACTTTAGAGCCAAAGTTGGACCCTCGTGTTTTGCGATTTTGTTGTTACAGTTGGGTTGACATCGTCGTACAAAGTTTTGAAGGAATGTCCGGAATATCTCAAGAGTAGAATGAAATTCTTAGGGCATATTTAATCGTAAGAAAAAGTATTTATTATACATCATTACAATTATTGACTTACAAAAAGTACAGATTAAACACCAAATCCCAGCTATAGGTTATTATATTCAACTTAGTCAACTTTACTATTAAGGATATTATTCGCTGTGGCGCTGGAGATATTCGAATCACTCGTACACCCGAAGTCACATATACGACGTGCAGAATTACAAACTATACAAGACCATGCAATAGGATACACTGCTGGACACAATCTGAAAGTAATTTCAATGCCACTGTAGTTGAGATAAGATTCACGATATACCGAACAGATTAGAGACGAAGGAAATAATGGTCTAACTGACAGAAGAAAACGTTTCCAAGGATAACGCCACGAATTTTCCAGCTGTGATTTGTACAGGGTGTTGAGATCGCGTCAGTATAATCGCCACGGCAGTCTTCTCACGGGGTGAAAAACGATACCATGGGACCTCATACACTGCCTGCGCTATCTCACTGCTCTTGAAACAATTTCAGTCATTATCAAATAATGAAAATTCTATGACCAGTAATTTTAAACGATTCGATTACTTACTGCGAAAGAAAGATTGTCCGCTGGCCAACATGAGAAGAATAGGCCACTGATCGACAGTAGAAATGGTCCCAAGTACCGGTACTCCAAACTCTGGAATGATCAACGAAATCAGATACCAAAAATGAAAGTCTCAATACCCTGTTAACGATTATTTATTTTAATGTCTGTTATATGTATAATATCTGTATGCAGATTCAATTACAGATAGCTGTAATTCTCTTTAGGTTTGATGCCATATTTACCTCGGTCAGTCGCGCCGCTGAAATGGCCAGAACGTACATTCCAGTGATGATTTGTGCCAGGTTAATGTAACGAACGACTTCTTCCAGCTCGGTGCAGAAACTGAGGGAAGTATGAAACGTAAGATAAATTGCACTGACAGTGAGCTCGACTCTTTGTGTGCAGAAAAAAATACTCATCATCTAATCTTCTATGGCTTTCGATATCTCTGCTCTCCACTCGCATGTATCTAACACTCGATTCTGTATTTATGATTCTGGAGGACGATATCATTATTGTACGGAATACCTACTTCATTAATATCTGGTGCCGATGAATGAATTTCTTCAACGTTACATCCAGACTCTTGTCAATGTTTCCTCTCGTTGTGGTCCACTCTTCTTTAGAAAGGTCTAGAAGCCAGCTTCGGACTAGAGCGAGTTGCCCACACATGTTTAGAACCAACAGAGTACCGGTCATATCAGCAGCAGCTACGAACGAATTTCCGACGTAGCCAATTATTACCTGAAGTGTATACTCGATTTCATACTGTGGACTCGGGGTGAACTCCTTTTGAAATTGGAAGGGATAATTTCGTATCGTAGAGTTTGCTGGAGATGAGAGTTGCTCGAATGTCGTAGCCAAGACGAACGTGGTTACCGAAAATTGTGCAGCACAAAAGTAAATCGTACTAAAGAGTCTTGTTCGTTGGGCCCAGATCGATATTACTTTGTAGTCTGCGAGGATGGCTTGGTCCCATAATGTCACGCAGATGGCAAACAAGCGTGTGATCTTACCACGATTGATAGTAATAAATAATGCCCTGAATTGTCCACCTAAGACCGTGATCACGATAGCCACAACTTCGAGCAAATCATCCGTGGTGTGACTCTGCATAAGAAAGTAATACTACGTGAAGAATATTCCGGATGTTTGCGCAGAAATTTATTTTGTGAATTATAATGATGCGAAAAGTTAAATCTTTATCAATATTGACGGAAACTTATTTATTTATGAAATCATCTAGAGATTAACAATATTCCCAGGAGTGAGCATGTTATGAATAAATGAACTTTTTATTAGTTACAAAGCTTTTGATTTCTTGATCTTCCACATTTTTAGCTCACCCGAAATACCATGTAATTTATTTGTGGGATCAGCAGATACAAGCCATAGAACAATGGGGATGCTGCGAGACATTCGGTCAAGACTGATTTCCACGTAGCGTGTATTCCGCCAATTGGAAGGATACCGGCAACTTGCAGGAAGAATTTCGCAAACCAGAAATAATCCCAGAAAGATCCTCGCACAGGCATTCCAGCCTTTTATGAACACACGAAAATTGGTCCGATGAAATAATTATATTGAATATAATAAACGAAGATCTTCGTTCGGTCGTAGGTGTCGAAATTCGCGATCGTAAATATAACTTCGCGAAAGACGAGTTACTTCTAAGGAAGGCGAGCTCGAACTGATTTCTGCAAGCCACTCACGCGATACCTTCAAGAACTTTGGTGCAGACCTATAAAAGCGTGCTTATCATCCCCTCCACACCCTAAACAGTATTGCACATGCAGAACTGTCGATTTTAGTCTAGACTTTCCTTGCTCAAGTTTTCAAACTCGTGCAAGACGGCGAGAATAAACAATAGGCCATTTACCAGATGACTCCTTCATGCGTCTATGTGCGGGCGGACTTATACTCTACTTACTCCAGTAAAGAACATTTTATTTGCACTGTACGCCTCTCTACACCTCGAGCCCTGAAGCCTTCCCAAACTCTAAAAACGAGGAAACTATTGATTTGCATTTTCACAATTCACCGAAGTTTTTCGATGCATTACTGACTTACTAGTATTCTCCAGAATCACGGCATCTGTTATTCGTTATTCATTAGCATTCATGCCACGAAAAGAACTTGATAATCGTCGCTGTCTCCTACGATCAGCTACCTCTGGTCATTATCGATTTTTCTTTCTGCAACTTTGCAACATGCGATAATATAGGAACTAATATGAAAGCTCGAACTTCGAATCAACTTCACACGCCAACTTTCACCCTCGCGTCGTAGCTCTTTACTTATGTCACCTTGGTGATATGGTAGCTATACTCATTTCGAAAATAACTTACGCTAATTTTAATGAATCGTTACGTATCCGGTGTTTCATCATCCGAAAAATAGATCCTTAGACAGATGTTAGTCGGACAGACAAACTCGCCGAATGACCTGATAAGCAACTCGATGATAACATTTAAAATTTACAGTACCTTGCATTGAGATATTGGGCATAAAAAATTGGCAATTTGAACGTTTGCGACAACAATTATTTGGGTTTATAAGGTGATGAAAAGTACCGCGAAGGACCGTCTTTTTCATCTTGATCAAATTGATCTCATCTGAACCTTGCGGTTGAAAAATCGGAAAGGTATTTCAAGGGAAAAATAAAGGAGAACATTCATCCCTAGCAATAGTATTGATCGTGTCTATTATATTCACCATCAATATCAACTGTGAACATCTTTTATTGCATATTAGCCCAGCAGCTACGGTCCTCAAATTTGAATTAATCTCAAGCATTGGAACGTATCCAAGGTGGAATAAACGTTATGAATATTTCTATTGTATTTTACTATCAAATACACTACTCCCTGCGAAATTGCGAACCTCGGAATCACAGGTGCCTATCTCCAAATTGCAGTCTGCCGCATACGGGACTTAGAAGCTGTTCAAAACCATGCAGAACGATATACCGCTGGACACAATCTGGAAATAATTTCAATGGCACTGTAGATATAGATGGAAATTCTTTAAATTAAATTGATGAAATAATCAACGAAATAAACGGCGTAACTTACAGAGGAAAAAGTCTCCAAAGACATCACCGCAAATCTCCCAGCTGTGAGTTTCGCGGATCGTTGAGATCGAACTATCATAATTGCGACCGCAGCTTTACCGTGTGGCGAAAAATTATACCATGGGAGTTCGTACACAGCCTCCGCTATCTCGCTACTCTTCAAATCATTTGGATCACGATAAAATAATGTTGATTCAATTATCGGTGACTAAATACATTTCAACTACTTACTGCGAAGATCAGATTGTCCGCTGGCCAACATGAGAAGAAAAGACCGCTGATTGCCAACAGAAGTGGTCCAACGTACCGGTACGACTCTAAACTCTATGTGAACGACAAAAGATGATCAAATCAAAGTCTGAATTGTTTAATCGTCATAATTCGATCTAGTTCTTAAAACATATGAACTGTGGACAGATTAAGCAACAGCATCTATATGGGATATGCCAAATGTTAAGGTGATATTTTTACCCCCATCAACTGTGCTCCGGAAATGGCCAGAATATACATTTCGCTGATGATTTCTACTAGATTGATGTAACGAACGATCCCTTCTAGCTCGCTACAAAAACTGGGAAAATGACAAGCATTAGTTTCACTGCGTTAGGCAGCATGCCTCAAACTTGGGTCTTCGTGCCTTGAAGAGGAATGTTGTTTACTTTTTTAGAGCATTCGATACCCCCTCGTTTCACCCGTGTAATCGAACACTGGATTTTGGATTCATGATTCTGACAAATTTCAAAGATGAAATGATTGCGTTATCGTGTCAATATACTTACTCCATGACAATCTGGTGACGGCGAGTACATTTTTTCAACTCCACTTCCAGACTCTCGTCAGCGTTTCCGCTCGTTGTAATCAGTTCTTTTTTTGAAATGTCCATGAGCCAGCTTCGAATTAGAGCAAGCTGCCCACACATGTTCAGAGCCAATAGAGTACCGGTCATATCAGCAGCGACTGTGAACGCATGGCCTACGTAACCAATTATTACCTGGAGTGTATACTTGATTTCATATTGTGGGCTTGGAGTGGAATCCTCTGAGTAATGAAAGGGATAGTATCGCGTCGTTGAGTTTGTGGGAAACGAGAGTTGCGTGACTGTCGCAGTCAAGAAGAACGAGGTTATCGAAAATTGTGCAGCACAAAAGTAAGTCGTGCTGAAAAGTCTTGCTCGTTGGGCCCAGATCGAAATTACTTTATGGTCCGCGTGGACGGTGTTCTCCCATAACTTCTCGCAGATAGAGAATAAGTGTGTGATCTTACGACGGTGAAAAGCAATAAGTATTGACTTGAATTGTACACCTGTAACTCCTATCACGATAGTCATCGCCTCGAGCAAGTCGTCCAAGGAAGGATGCTGCATCAGAAAAATAAACGGCTTCAATGTATTGCATTTCAGTTTTGGATATGAAACAAATATCAATTTCCAATCCATACATCATTTAAACATATCACAAATAAATAATTACTTGACAAGTGAAAGAGCCTGTATAAATTTTTGACCTTTCACATAATTTTTCCTGTCATTATTAACGTGCTATCTCGTCATAATTGACGATAGATTTTTTCAAATTTGTTCTAATTTGACAATCTAACATTAATGAGAATTTCCGTCAGATGCATGCTTTTTCTGCAGTCGAGACTTTGGGGTATTTGGAAATCAGCAGTCATTAGCACACATGAATAATTTTTATATTTTCAAAAACTCTATTGGATCGAATATATTGGCACATCAGTAAAATAACGTGAGACGAAATTAGCCACTGACGATTTCGTGAATTTTATACAATTAGTGGAAATTTATCATTTTTATTATTTTTGAGAAAGGCGCCCGTTTAGTTCCACTTTCTGCTTGGTCGTATGGAATCAGTGAAATGGAATGGAATCGTCTGTGATTAGCCTCGCCGTAATGACTATTCAATGATAGGTACATACGTGTAGTCGAATCTACGCATCTCTAGTTTTCAACTTACCTGAAAGAGTATATAATTTATTTCTGGAATGACGATGTAAAGGCCATAGAACAGTGGCGATACTGAGAGCAATGTGGTGAAGATTGATTTCCACGGAGAGGGTGTTCCTCCGATAGGAATAACTCCGCCAGCTTGCAAATAAATTTTAGCAAACCAAAAATAATCCCAAAAAGTCTCTTGTACAGGCATTGCAATTTTTTTGGAAACCCAAGAGATTGACGAAAATCTTTAGTGGTCAGAATTCACAGTCGGAAAGATCTTTGCAAAAGACAAGTTGCTTCCAAGAAAGGCAAAACCGAACTGAATTCTGCAAGCCATAGACACGATACCTGCAGAAACTTCGGTGCGGGCCTATGAAAGCGTACTTATTATCCCCTCCGAACTCCAAACGGTAAGACACGTATGTAGAATCGTAGATTTGAGTCCAAACTTTCCTTGCACATGACGTTCTCATGCTCATGCAGGATAATGGGAATAGACGATATGCAATTGCCCGATTTATAATCCTCTTCCGTTAGAGGCGGACTAAAACACGACGATAGATGATTAATTTCTGTTCAAAGAGCTTTAAGAGCTCACCATCTGCATAATTGGAGTAGATTCTTTCTGACCTAATGACCTAATTTCTATCATTAACTCTATTGAGTAGATAAAGCTGACTCAAAAATCTCTAAATCGATCAGGATAAATCAAATTCGAACGAGAATGTTCTATACATAAAGCCTGAGATTCCCGCTGAGAAATATTTCGACATGACTTTTTTCGCCCAGATTGATATGCTGCTTTGTTTGCACTATTTTATTGAAAAAGCTGGTGCGAATCGACGCTGAAATATTTGGCATGGGTTACCTCATAAATCCCACGATACTATCTCAAACTGCTAAGTTGATGATTTGATTGAGAGTAATTGCCGATGGTTTCACCATCCGGATTATTCGTCAATCGTATCGAAACTGGACACATGCTCCAGCTCCATTTTGGTCGCAAAATTTCACCCTCGTGTCACCGGAAGATCTCAAGAGTGAAGTAAAATTCTTAGGGTATATTTAAGCGCAGACTTACTTACAGCGTCGTGTGAATCAAATCGAAAAACAAAATTGGCGAAAGACAGACGCTGCGGAATCAAGTCATTACCGCAAGGTTCCCTTTGTTCAAGAATCAAAAACCAACTAGTGCTAAAGATTCGAATATCTTATTCTTCATCTAATATCTAATTGATAATTAGTACTGCCATGCCCGCGATGACGTTGCTGATGAACGTATAAGTACAGAGAAAAATAGTCAAGAAAATTCTGTAATGCTTACACACAGATAGCTTTTCGTATCATTCTGAAATGACCCCATACCTCACAGCATCCCCGATTCGAATCAATCTACTTTCACCACCTTGGATCAGCCAATATTCCAAATATTTCTTGTTTAATCTACTTAGATTTTGATTGACATACGCATATCCTGAATTACGTGTGAATTAAAACCGTGCTGAAATATGAGCGAAAGTTATTTCTGGTAAATTTCTGGCCTTTTCTAGTTTCGCGACCGCAGGATACATGCACTAACGGGGCGGCTGTAGATTCATGGCTTGTGGCATATTAGCAGTTTGATTGTTATCTCATAGAGCGATTTGGGAGCTCGATTTATGGTGCTAATTAAGCCATCCAAAAACAAAATTCTAACTAATTAACGTGACCCGAAAATATTCAAGTTTTCTGCAGATCGTTTCATCGTTTCAAGACGTCCTGCGTTGACTTATAGCTGCAGAAATTTGTAGGAAGTCTAACATAAGAACAGGATGGGGAGATCCGTAGAAAGCTCTGATTGGTTGGTCACTATATTGGATCAGATACTATAGGCGCATACTATTTCTGCGTGAATCTGACTGGGGTTGAAAGTTCACTGCGCAAATCAAACTCAATCGGACAACCAAGGGGTAGTTCCAAGATGGCGAGAGAGTAGGCTCTTCTTATTCTAAGATAGATTTTTCATCGCCTGTTCTACATTGTTTCAAAAATTTACTTCCAATTTTTTTATTCAATGCTCAATTTCGTCGATGATTTAATTGCCATTCGCTCCATAAGCATATAATAAGCGGATGAGAAAAAATTCTTAATCCACATTGCGTAGCTGTACAAATTAGGTAGCATACATACAAATAACTGCGAGAATAATAAAAATTCACAGATAAGGTCGTAGCTTGGGATAATAGCTTATTTCTCAAATGAAATTATCGTGAAGATCGCAGCATTTATTATCCAAAATCAGGTATTCGACTTGAAATTTGAACACAGCACTCTCAATAGCGTATGGGTAGTCCAAGTATTTCTGAACAATGAACAAGGGGCTCATTGACGCATTACTGTAATCAAAGTAAAAAAAAAAATAACATACCTACCTACGTGCTGAATTTTGATGAGGTGAAATCGTGACTGCTCATCTTGATCGAAATTTGTTATCAG
This sequence comes from Rhogogaster chlorosoma, assembly GCA_944452935.1. Classification (NCBI taxonomy): domain Eukaryota; kingdom Metazoa; phylum Arthropoda; class Insecta; order Hymenoptera; family Tenthredinidae; genus Rhogogaster; species Rhogogaster chlorosoma. The sequence goes on from OX101797.1 coordinate 32,038,243, forward strand.
TAAGATTGTAATCGTGATAGATTCTTTTTTTTTTGTGACTTCATGAGTCTGCATATTGGAATGAAAGTAACGTCTTTCTTGTGCTGATATTGAAGGCAAATATAGCGTGAGAAAAGTTGGTATATGAAATACTAGAGGCGAGCTTTACATCGACCGCTGTGATTGTATTTAATTATTCAAGCTTGAGCCGTTCGTAATATTGATTCCGCAATATGTCCTCACATATTCAAAGACACTTATAACGGTTTTAAATATTCAACCAGTGCATAATACCACGAGATACATATTTTCTATTCATTCCTATAGAACTTCGTCACTGAACGAAATGTACTACAATCAAGGTTTGGAATACTCTGAGCAAAAACGGAAAAATACCATGGCAGTTTTATTACTCATTTATTTTTGGCTCTCCATATTTTCGGAACTTGGTTTTTCATTTTTTCCCCGTTTCGAAAGTAGAATATTTTCGAACGCAAGGCTCTGCCGAGGTTCAAATGTATGGTTGCACATATAAAAACCATAAAAGCTTTTAAGAGCTGCTTGAAAGCATCTGCATTGCGCAGAGAGTTATTACGCTTCCAGGTTTAATATTCTGACTATAACGTAAATTCAGCAGCACATAGCTGCATGAATGTTTAGTAGTGTCGCCTATATTAGGAAAAGAGAAGTGAAATAAAAAGAATAATTGCAATTTTCGTTAATAATATAAGACTTGACGAAGGCAGGGTTCTTTAGGATGTATACCAGGGTCTGCGGGGGTTCGATGGCCTTGCATCGATTACCTACGTAACCCGGTACTGGAATGAAAGGGTACCAAACTTTTCTTGGCAAAATTAACTTTCACACTTTTCGCATTGTCTGCACCTGATCGGTTAATTAAGAATATGAGAATTGCACTTTTAGTGTCGAACATTGCTATATTTACAAAGATCATGCGGTCTTGGAAACATTTTTCTTCCTTCGTTCCAGAAAAGGCAAATAATAACCGCGACTCATGATTGTTTTTTTTTTTTTTTTTTATGCATCTATAGTTTTTATTCCGTAAAATTTTCAAACACTACATAAAACCGATCGCACGATCGTCGTATACTTCGCGAGTGGCCTGTGTAAATTACATTAAAGTTCGCAGCACTGTGAAAGCAGATATTCCATTGTAAACCAGCTGAAATGAAATAGCTATATTAGTTGAATAAAATAAAGTACGAATGTCAATAAATTCATGCTATTTTCACTCATATTTAAAATAGAGGTAAGATTTATGTGTAAAGCAGGCGGACGATCTCACCGTGATAAAAGCATTCAAAGACAGAGTAAAATATTTTGCTGCGGTCCACTGACAGCCTTTCTCAGCTCTTGCGATTATCATCAAAACGTTAGTCTGCGCGCTTTTTGGAAAATAATACCAGGGGAGACTGAATGCTGCATTTGCTACCTCGACACTCTGGGCATAAAGACCTATCGTTAATCAGAGGCTCACCACCGAGCTTGAATTAAATAGAAAAAACTTACCTCTGTCATAAGATAGTCCGGGGCCGAACAAAATATGAAGAGATGATAGAATGCACAACAAATCTGTACACAGAATTTGGATGTCTCTTCGGGTGCCTGCGGAATATAGTACAATGGAATAATAGCAGTCATCTAGATGACGGAACCTCACTGTCTCAATTTTATACGAGACAATTTCCAGGCCTCCTTTTTGAAATCATTTAAAAAACATGGAGAAATACTTTACTACTAATATGCCGACTGCTGCAAAGCAAAGGTGGTATACGGCGCACAAAGCTTCGATTAAACCCATTGCGTTAAAGTGGCGTTCTATACCCAAGCAGGAACTGTGATGAGAATAATCCTCATTAATGAATTCGTTTATAAAACGTAGTGATTTAATTTCAATTGTGAGAAACTCACTCCAAGATGACCTGATGACGTCGGATGCACTCTTTCAAATTGTACACTACGTCCGACTCGTCTAAGATTGTTTCTCTTCCATTATAAGAGCTGACGAATTTCATAGGCATTATCGAGTGCGTTTTAATATCGTACAACTTCAATTGTAGGACCTTAAGGTGTCCACAGGCATGAAGTATTATCACTGGGATGAGAAGGTCTGATCCAGAAGAGGTGGTGAATATTATCAGTACTGAAAATATCTGAGCGATGTACACGCAGGATAGAATAAACTTTGATTCGATTTCTATGCCGATGAGGAAGGGTAAGGTTCTTTCATTTTCGAAATTATTCACCAAACCAAGGACGAGAGGCGACAGAAGGTACGCAATTCCTAATAAAAACGACGAAACAAGCCAGTTGAACGTCAATGCCTTTCCCTTCTTGGCGTAATGACAAAGATGCGAAAGCTCTTCGGACGATACCGTTTCTTTCCAAAGATTCATCCAGACTTTTTCCTGCCTCGCTATTTCATCTCGATTGTAATGCAATACAACCAGTTTGCAGATGACATTGAACATCACTAAAATAGCGCCGGCAGATTCCATCATCCTTGCTGTACCTGGGGGCTGCGTTATCAGCGTAAATATTTCCGGTATTACCAGAAAACTTACGGAGATTACGAACAGGACGAAACAGACTTTGCTCATCCAGGCACGCTTCGGAATAATTCCAATCCATGTCAACATTCCATTAAATTTGACAAGCTCTCGATTCAATGCGTAGTAAGATTCAAAAATTTCAAGAGAATCCATGCCTTCCCGAGGGTTGAACATGTGTAACTAGAAAAGGTTTTGCGGCGACGAACACCTCGCGTGAAATGATAGCGTGATGACATTTCGGATTCTTCTTATGGCCCCGTGAACAGCCCTTGCATGACTATGATTGAAAACGATTACGGACACCTCAACGACAAGGGGACCTACCACCGATCCTCTAAAATATTTATAAAAGGGTTTTAACGCGTGCTGAGCGTTCGAGCACATGCATATGCATATCATACTTCAAATTGCAACATTTGTAGTCGAGAATAAAAAAATCTTTGATATCATTATACAGGTGGAGACAAGCTTCGTTGATTTATACATACCTAATCGTTATAGCTAACGATAAGGGGCCATTCAACAATTACGTCACGCTATTTTCGACCATTTTTGACCCCCCCCCCCTATCACATTCCGTCACACAGACTTTGAGCCCCCTCTTAAATTACGTCACAAATTCGCCCCCCCCCCCCCCCCCCCCCCCTCATTTTTTGAGATATGCAAACAGTACAAGCGTTGCCGATAAAAAAGAGCGTGACGTGCTTTGAGAGTCTGCACCCTCCCCCCTTGCATCACAGATCGTCGCGTTCATAGGCGTGGGAGCGGCGTGACGTAATTGTTGAATGGCCCCTAATCCGTAGTAGGGATTCCCAAAACAGCGCGACTGTGTTATCAAGATATGCGTTGGTATAATATGTACATAGTACATAGAAAATTGATCAATTAAATGAAGACACGAAATAGTGGAAAGTTTTTATTTAACGACAGTAGATGTCAATCAATATACACGCAAGTAAATGAGAGACCGAATGAAGGGGTCAATGCGAAAAGATATGAGTGAAAAAACTTGAGAGTTAGAGATAAATGAGTAGATTATGAAATCATCAAAAATGTCAAAAACTATGTACATAGGTAGGTACTTACTTATTCCGAAATCTCATGCTGCCTCACTTTTGTGTTACAGCGCCTTGAAAAATATTCTAAAACCTTAGAGTTCGCTTTTCGTATAATTTTAAACACATACGATATCATAGTATATGGTATAGTTATACAATTTATCACTCCGTAAAAAAGACCAGTTGCTTTAATTTTCAAGCTGTCTCAGTGATAAGGCGATTAAAAAATCGCTAAAAATTGACGATTATCATTTGACTGAGTGATTACACCGTGATATTTGATCGTTGTTGATTTATTACGCGAAAGTAAGCTCAAAGAGTCGGTCAGCAAGGTCCCTAAATTCAGAAGACGACTCACAGTGTCTTAAAATCTCTGGGCTGATCATATCTTCTCCGTAAAAAGCACCTGCTATAGCACCAGCCATACTGCCGATCGTATCCGTATCTCCGCCCAAACTGATCTGGAATTAGAAAAATAAAAACAAAAAAATTGAACTCTGATTGAAAAAATTGAACTCTGAAACAATAAGGATCGATGTGTAAGAGAGCTTTCGAAGCAATGGTTTAGACAGATTTAGACATATTAAACAGCTAAAGTCCTCTGATCATAAAACCATCATGATGTCCAACAGTTCGATTGATTGTAGTTTCGTTGGTTCTTTGAGATTCGAGAATGAAGAACTCACTCTTTTGTTAATTAATTTTTTAACTACGCACTAGCTTACATTTTGAATAAAAATTGCATATCGTTTGTTGTATTCGACGCACCATTGAGACATCAGGTCTGTAGTTGTCAATAATCAAGGATATAATTGACGTGCGGAAATATTTTCAGCCGACACCTCACATAGCTGATATTTTCTTCTTTGGCGATATTAGTTTACCAATTTTTTCAAAAAACGGTGAAACTCTTCGGGCAGACTGATTGAGAAATAGAAAAGAATTCGTACACAAAGCTTCTCTACCATATTTCAATATTACTTCAATGACTGCAAGAGCCGAGTCACAGCTGTTTTCCAATGAGTCGAAGATTGATATTAATATGTAAAATCTTACGCTTCTATCAGCTGCGCCAGATCTTACTGATGCCGATGTGGGAGCTCTGCGTTCGTAGTGTGTAATTATTGGCTCAATAACTACTGACGGTTTTTCTAAAGCTTTCGATTTCAATTGCCGAGATTTAGAGAAATTTTTCTTTTGGGGTCCCGTCTGTTTGACATTGCGAGTATACCGTGGTAGATAAGTTCGTTGATTCGGATGAATTTTCACCAACGTATCATGGGATCTATCAATTCGGGAGCGTCCTTTCTGCACTGTACCTCTTTCACTAATTATTTCGGGTCTGAGTAGTCTGATGGATTGCTAGTAACACGATTTTCGTATTAATTTCAAGTTCGGAAATTAGGCAGAAAAACCATTTCAAATTATGAAATTATTTTATAGACATCAACCGATGATCAGATAATCACGTAATGAATTTAGACGTACTGTGTCAGGCTTGTGTAGCCGATAATCGTTGATTACTTTCAGAATTTGATTCTGAGCTTGAAGAGCTGTTTCCACATCCATTTTCCTGAGGTAAGACGCGATAGTATTCGCAAAAATATCACATTCGTCATATTCTACTGAGACGGCTGAGTCTCTGGTATCTTTTCCGACCGATGTGTCGCAAGAGACTGAGCATTGCTTTCGAGAAATAAAAATCGTTCTAGTTCACAGTACGAATAGTATAGCTAAAAAAATTTCACCTTACTGTCTGAACTCGTCCATTGAACTCCACACTCTGTCAGGGTTTTAACAGGTGTGCAAGTATAATCTGACTTCTTCTGGCAAACAATTAGTGTCGAAGAAGATTCATCTGAGAGTACAGAATCGTTGGATAAGACAAACTGAGCCCCTGGTTTCAGGGCACTTTTACCACTATTTGGTGAACAGAAATCAGGTGACTGCAGAGAATGCATATTTCTTGGAATACGCGTTTTCAGGAGTGGTGGTAAACGGTATTTCGCTCTCGAAGAAGAACGTGACGAGCTATACGACCAGGGGACCTCAGTACGTTGATATAATGAATTTGAATTATCAAGACAAGACCAATCAGGGCTTGGACGATTTATCGATGAACTGTAATCTACAGGAAGACATTTCTCTCCTGACACCGAACAGGAGCTCTGTTCACTATGCAGTTTCTCACAATATGAGCAATATTCTCTGTATTTTGAATCTCCCACAACTGATGACCTCTTGTTATACTGTATCACAGTTTTCGAAATACTCTTGCAACCAAAATAATCGAGCTGTGCCTTCCTACAGTTGATATTCTGCAATCCGTAATTAAATTGATATAGCAAGGGAGAAAGAGCTATGGCAGTAAAACATAGTATGTAATGATGTAAAGCTATTCCTAAGAGCTGCACATAATACTAACACGTAATTCAGCAGATTCGTTTCTCTCCAAATATGGATAGAGAAATTTATGCATAACATTGAACCAGTTGAATTTCGGTTGGTATATATGTCCAGTGGTTTGTGCCTTTAAAGCTCTTTTCAATTCCGCTATATACCATCGTCGAGTTTCTCGTATTTTCATGATAACATCTGTGAATGTAACATTAGGTATGTTCATAGCTTCATGTATACTTCTGTAAGCGCAATGTCGTGCTACGTTATCTGCATAGGCAGAGATATCCTTCTTCCAAAGGCATGGAAACTTTCTGTACCAAGAAACGAGTCTGGAAATTTCGTTGTTAGACCATTCAACATTTTGGCAAACATTCGAATTAGACCGGGAACAAACTTCATTAGACATCACATTTGAGGGTACAAAATTTATAGCGAATAAACGTTGATTTAAAACCGGAAATAAAATTCGATAAATAACAGGAATTTTCTAATAATAATAAATGTCAAGCCATTTACGGTTCTCTTTTTGTTTCTCGCTATACAGAGTGTGCTCCTTTATTATTTATTCAGGGAAATTCATTCGAGGAAAAAATGTTTCCGTTAATATTACCAGGGTTCGAAAAAAGGACAAACTTTTGCTAGAGATATTCGTTTTTCGGAGACTTTTGCTTCTGTGAAAATTATAGAAAACATTAAAGCGAATTTATATGTTATCAAGTTCACTTACAGCATATTGGATTGTCCTCCTCAGTGGATTTTCTGTCTGTATATCTTTGATTGGTTTTTGAGCTCTGAGGAAGCAGTAAATGGCAGTAGGTACAGAATGAAGTGCAGAGATGTCCGTTCCCAAGTGATGGACTACCTTTTCACCATGGGGTCCCTCTCCTTCTTCGCAAATAAGATCCCTCATCAATTTCAATTGGGTTTTGTATGGATATGGATTGACCAGACCTAGTCTGAACAAAAATTTAAAAAAGTAGAGTAAGATTCACAGATTCCACAAAGCCATGAACTTTTTTAATTAAATCGAATCAATCTCCGAATCAATTTACATGAGTCTCTAAAGATCTCCGAAATGCCAGATAATGAGCAATATTTCAGGTCTGAACATGAGAAAACAGCGATAGTTGATTAGCTGAAGAATCACAACAGTTAATAACTGTTTTTACTGATCATTGAGATCTATTATTTTCTAGAATAATAAGTGGCGTACCCTTCTTCATCGACTTCTATTTTATCCATTTTGTCTATTAGGTCATCAGTAAATTTACAGCTATCCAATTTCTCTTTGGGATCCAATAAGAGGCCCTGGTGAACGGCTATTGCCTAAAACGTGAAAGGAAATAAGCTTCGGTTATACAACTATAGAATTGAACTTTGAAATAATCTAACAATAAAATAAGACAATTCTTTTCTGTCCCACTAATTCCCTATATTATTTCGCCAATAAATTCTTGCTTTCATTGGGCAGGGAAAGTATTCTAATACTGTTACTCGGTTCTCACATTACCGCGTAGTAAAAACATCGATACTCAACAGTGTTAACAATATAAATAGACGTAGATATTTTCTTCACCTGTAGTATTGCCCCGTCAACTCCAGTTTTATGTGTGTGTGTGATCTGAGACTGCTTCTTTGCTACGTCGACCATCAGCTCATAGTTTCTAAGACAGAAAAGAGCAATTGGAGACACTCTCATTGCTCCACCGTTACCCAAAGATCCTTGGCCATTAAATTGCTCTCTGGCAGGAAGTAGTATATCAGCGAACTTATTGCTTCGCAGTTTTTGAAATACCTGTAACAAAAGTCAGTTAAAAAAGAATATAATAACACAAATATTCATTTTACGTTTGAATCCGAATGCTTTTTATTACTGACAAATAAAAATAATTGAACGCACATATTTTATATTTCAATAAGTTTCATTATTTTACTACAATTTATTTTTATTTTTTTACTACTGACTGTCGTCACTCCGGCTCCATATCCTCGATTTGGTTCCTTGTAGTAAGATTTTACAAATTTCTTCGCCATATCTTTTTGATCAAATTCTCCACGTTCAATCAATGATTCCGCGACGGCGGAAGTCATTGCGGAGTCATCGGTAAACTGCATCACAGGTGCTGTTAGTAATGATTGAAAATAAAACAATAATAATAATAATAATAATAATAATAATAATAATAATAATAATAGCTGTTAACAATGTCCAAGAAATTTTACATAATTATAGATTGTTCAAGTTCGAGGTTATATGAACGTGTCTCTATACAAATAATACAGGATTGCTAACATTTTTGGTTATGAAAATAAGTTGAGGAGGATAAAGCAATGTTTGATACTTTTAAGACGTGATTGAATTATAGAAGTGATAAATATATAGAATAAAAACGCGATGAGATAACATGATCCAAAGCTAACCTTTAAAATGCGGTCCTTCAAGTTTGTCGAACGATCTTTGAATAACTAGCTTCATTCCTGATGTGAATAATTCTTCTCCTTCGTATGCAGATCCGAGACAATCTCCCATCAAAGCTCCGAGCATAGAACCCCGAAATTTGCTTCTTAATAACAGCGAATCCATTTTACCCATTATTTTTATAGAATTTTTAGATCAGGCATGTGATCTGGTGACAGCTAGCAGACGATAGACTTGAGAGCGTAACAGCTCACTCTAGCGACCGTATGTTGAAACATAACACTGACGTGAAGAGCGGCTATATGGGATTGTTATTTTAAATCTCGTAAATGTAAGGACTATAATCTTTTGCTGTTTTGTAAGCATTAAATTAATTTAATATTCAGTTTTGTCTCGAGAATTAAAATCTCAGGCTGTCTTTGTAACAGTTTTCGACGTTAATACACTTCGTGCGATAGTAAAATATGCATAAATATATAAGTATAGATCGTAGACTGCAGTTTCTTATAATATCGATACAGTAACTGGTTAATAATATTCATATTTGATCGAATGAAATCAGTAAATAGAGAACATATTTTCTATCATAATCATTAGTTTTTCATATGCTTAGATGTTGTAGAATTAACAAATGAAATTTATATCGCAGGTCTAATTGCACTCAACAGCTCACGGCAACTTCGAAGCCGTTATCCTCATCAATAGTCATTGAAACATGAATCGTTAATTTTAGTACTTGATATCAGGTGCTCGCTGGCGTGCAGTAATTACCTTTTACGTATTAATGGAGCCTCACATATCCTCACGAAATATCTTAGATATATCTCTCTTTAACATAAAACGAACCCTCGCCCCTAAACCATATAAGAGACTTGTGTAATAACGTATTATTACATATGTTGTTCGACTCAAGACTTGTTGTTTAGTAAAATGTATCTCGTTAAGAATCCCTAGGCATGCGGTTCCGAGTTAGTTTGTTCCGTTAATTGGATTCGCGACACACACAGGTGTAACGGTACGTAACTCAATTTGAATGAACTCGCTACGAATATGGCAGTATGGGAATTTTGGTTGACAAAGGGGCGAGGAAATCTCGAATACTATGAGCTCGGTCAATCATGCGATTCAATTTGAATTGAGTATACAATCCTAAACAAAAAAAACCAATTACTTATAGTCTTTTCGAGTTAATCGTGAAATAAGAACCGAATAGTAGAATATACTAGCGAAATAATGACCCTCAACGACCGAAATATTAGACTAACGCCTTGATCAATAAGCATCGCCTGAATTATATAACATATCTATTTAAATAACTGTGTAACCGCGCAGTAAAAGACACGATAGTAAGTCCACGGACGTTTTCGAATAAGGAATCTGAAATATCTTAGTGAATATTGGCAGTAGCCGATATTTTACATAAATTTGTACTATTTATTTGAGGAGGGTAGTCCGAGCCGTGCATACGGCATGAGAATGGGCTTTCCACATGCGAGTGTATCACTGTATATAAGTAATTGAGTATTTAGTCTGCGGCTGCGTGTATCTCTGTACACATACCTCTATGTTATATATATATAATTCACCGTCTGGTATATACCTATATCTGTGTATCTAGATACGAGATACGTAAACTGACAGACCTCCGGTTCTCGCTATACCGAATAAAATTTATTCGCTACGCGCGTAAACTTCAAGACTAGAGATTTCGGGCCATTCCGAAGATTGCCCAAGCAGCACTGTCGACCGTTTTTCACTCGAGTCAGCAAGGCGGAGGAAAAATAAGCCAAGGGTAGATATAGAGGCGATAAAAAAAGCAATTTAATGAGACGTACCGATTATGGGAATGAATACATAGGGAATGTATAAAACCGCATGGCAGATGTTATTTGCACACTTGCAGATTATAGCTAATATGAAACGTGGAACCTGCACACAATATCTATGATTACCGATTTTTCTTTTCAACCCTCAGAGAACACACAGGATTAAATTGACGCTTACATTTATCGCCAATTACGTTTTTTCTTGCAAAACCAATTTTTTCATAAATTTTTTTTTCAATATGTAAATAATTCCACCAGCACTTTTTATTTATATCAATTGATTTAGCATTGATCCAAGTAAATCTGGAAATTTTTTCAAGATGATTGCATTCGTTAATTTAAAAGGGTGAGCGATCAAAATTTGCAGAGGGTCGAATTGACCCAGAGTATTCTTTATGAATGAAAAAGTAGTTGTGTTTTCCGAGACTTAAAGCAAAAGAATTCAGATTAAAATAAACTAAACGTGCTAAAAGCCACGCAGTCCTTTATAATCAGGACTAAGATGCAACGCAGGATTAAGGCGAGTGTATAAAGTTAAAAAAAAAAAAAGACGTGGATAAGAGCAAAGCTATAGCATTAATTAGGCGTAACAACGTTTGGATTACTGAAATTAGCGAATAGCCATTCATTACGGGAAAAAGCTTTCCAACGAAATTTTTATGGCCAAGTAGGTATACTGTGGCTCGTCTCTCGTAGGCTCTACACTTTTTCCCTCGAAATGGTGTATCGAATGCGAATGTTTCCGACAGGATGATTAATCGCCCTTATATCGGTAGGCCCGTCGAAAATGATTTTGTATTGAATTAAGCGAATCCCTAATCAAAAAGCTCTACCCAATAGTCTCAGTACGCGGATATCCACGGCACTTGTAAACTCGGATTTCAAACTCCTAAATTCACACTAGATCTATCCAGTACTCGGTCTTATCCATCGAAAAGATAGACGATCGCGACGCGCTTTCGGAGTTTTCAAGGCTTCAATTTACTCCTTAGACACTAGCCTGAGGACCTTCCAATTTCAGGGACAGATATTCATCTAAAGTTGCAAGCCTGGATCTCTGAAAGACCGTGTTAGACGAGAGCTTTTTTCCTACCTGAAAGCCCCTATTGTTGACTCCGCTGACGAAGCTGGTCGAAATAGTTCATAGAATTAAGAGAATAACGATAAACGATAAAACAAATTATGATTAATAATTTCTACAGACGTTCACCAATAGCTTCTCAAATCTGCAAGGTTCTTTCTGTTCTGTTTTTTTTTTTTTATTCTTTCATTTTTTTACTTTTTCATTTTTAATATTTTCATCATTATAGCAGTATATACGACGTTCAAATACTTTATGAAGTAAACTTTGGTCTCCGACAAATGAGTGGTGGCGATGGACGAGGGACGCGGAGCTTTCTGAATGGGGAGACGCGCCTGCTCCCGTAGGATAGATCCGGCTGGCTTTGTGTTTCGGGGGTGTCTTGGCTGTTTGGACCGAGGGCGCGTCGATATGCGACGGCGTGTTCCATCGGTCCTGGAAAATCGCAACGGGTAAGTTAATGAAAAATTTTCAAAATGGTATAGTGAGCAGTCATCCCTATACTTGAAGAATGATCAATTTTCATTCTCATACTGCAACGAAAAGTCAAGAATAAAGAAGAAATTTCAGTTCGAACTATTTCCGCAGACTATTAAAAAACTTGTCCCCCAAAATTTGGTGCAAATTGTTGTTTACCCGAAATTTCATAATTAGATTAATTCAATATTCCCCACTTTCGACTCTGCTTCGACCAATTTGCATCCCAAATAAAACCCCAGGGTGCAGCTCACGTAGAAACGTAGATACTTTTTTATATCGAATTTCCTAAAAATTGGTCGAATGTAGGTACTTATCGAAGTTTTCTGCAATCAAATTTCAACTACAGCTCGACGAATGGATAAGAATTAGAAATATTTCCTCCTAATGAGGAAGAGCAAATGGTTTAAGAATCAATAATTATTCTTTGGAAAGACATGTGCAAACCGATTTTTTCCGAACTCAATACCAATTATACGAATCGAGGTAATTCTGTCTTACAAATTTTCTTGAGGACACCGAAAATGCAGCATCTGTGTATTACAGTTTTGCCAAGGTTCAATGACGATCTTGTATCAAAAGCTTCAACCTCACACGTAACCCTATCCGGGGATAGTTCAGCAGAACATTAATACACACGATTTCGGTCTATCAAACAGAAGCTAGTTTCGGAAAAATCGCTCAGCATCCATCCCCAGCTTTCAAAATCAAATCTCGAATGGACCACTGCCACGGGAACACACCCTGTGATTCAGATAGGTAGGAACACAGGGCTCTGGTGCTCCGACGCTCCGGCGCTCGGTAGGGCGTCGAGGCGATCGAGGCGTCCGCGCGAGGTACCCTCGCGACTCGATGTGGTGGGGTAGAGCGTCGCGACGCGCAACCCGGGCAGCCAGTGTCGTGCCCGACGCGTACCTTACTACTTGCTGGCGGGCCCGGTACTCAGACTCACATGGCCGAGCGACTGGCTGCCGATGTCACTTGTACCGAGTGTTAGGTGATAGGGGTGCAAGAGGGTGAAGCTGAAGTCGTTGATGATCCGGGACTTCGGGCACCCGGTGAGAATATTAGAAAAAAAAATTGACAAATTTGAAAAATTTCTTGGGAGGGTCGCGGACATTTGTTCCAGAGATAATGTTCAATTATATGAATAATTATTCAATTTGAAACGGCGAAATTAATCCAATAAATAAATTAGCTAAATATATACTGATACTGGGGTGCGATGCACTCGTGTTTTTGGTGTGACGTGTGTGCAGGACATCAGCAAGTCGCCGAGGAAATTGTAGACTCACAGTGATTATAGCAGCGTAAGTAGTGGAGCCGTGAACAGGTCGGACTTTGACGTTCAGAGATCTTCAGGGGAGACGAGATCCAGTTATTTCGTTTCTTTTTAGCGAAATAGAATTAGGTATAGCGAAAGAAGAGTGTACTACGAAAGAATTTATTTATGATTCAGATGTCAGAGACGTTTTTTTTTTTTTTCTAAAATTATACGTCGGAAATTAGAAACTGATTGAGAGATCTAGACGCTTTTAGTGCGATTTGAAAATTCTGTATAAAGTCAGGATTCTAAAGCCAGGAGTTAGAGTGATAAATCGGAAATATAGTGCCATTTCTAAGCATATCGTGATCTAAAGTTTAAACCTAAATTTATATAGAAAACTATTGACAAGAATAAAAAGAAGAAGAAGAAGAAAAGTAAGCGACAACGCCCTCGGTAAAGGGTTGTTTGAAATTTAAATTTAATACAGAATTTCGTCACTTAAATATGTAAGACACATTATCTAAGAGCTACAATTCCAGAGATGCAGTTTTTTCGATGTCAATCAATCGACCAAAGTAAAAAATGAATAATAAACCCACGTACTTGTATCAATCGGTAATAATCATGAGCAATCTACCCCGCGAATCCACCCTCAAAAAGTTAACTGTATAACAAGCTCACGTATATTATCAGCGAAAAGAAAGTTCATATTAGCTGGCCGCGAGAAGTGGGAAAAGAAAACGAAAAAGGAATAAGAAAAAACGATAGAGCAATAAAACGAAGAAGGTGCAATACACCAGACGATTGGGCAGCTACTAGGTGACAGTTCGGTCGCTCGGAAGTGAAAACAAATGAACATCGCGTGTTTGCAAAGCTACATTGCGTCTATATCGTAGTGAGTAAGTTTCTGTGGAAAATCCACCAGAGTTTAGGACTACCGTATAGGACTTTAGCTGTACTGCAGTCTTATCAAGGTAATGAATAGGTATTCCGAAGAAGAGAACTATATTTCTCATTTTTACTGGATAAACTGTATTAACGATTTGATATGCAGAAGTCAATTATAGTTTCGTAGAAAGAAGAAAGAAACCTAATCAAGTTCGAGTTGTTAAATTGGAGTTACAATCTACTACCAAAGTGTCTTTGCCCCGTAGTTTTTTTTGTTTTTTTTCGTGGGGCGAGAGATAACTCCGCTGATAATAAGAGAAAAAACGGAAGAATAAAGCCCGTTACAAGATCATCCCAGCATCGAATAATGTCAAGAGGATCGTTGCTATCTTGAAAAAGTACGAGGGAAGGCTAAGGTCGACGAAGAGAACATGGCCACGCCGCCAGACTCGCCGGGACCGGAAGAGGCGCTCTTCGAGTTTGAAAGTACGCGAGCCAGACAGCCGACAACCAGGCCAGTCGCCCTAGAAGAACTTCTTCGTCAAACGAAATTTACCAGACAGGAAATTCGCGTCATGTATCGCGGATTCAAGCAGGTAGCTATACATTTGATCAACCTTTTCATCCCTTTACTCTATGTCTCAATTTTACTTGTGATCACTGTGGCTTTGCTTCCGTCGAAGACCGAACAAGTATATAGAAAATTAGCCCGCAAAGAATCACTGAGCAATTAATTATTGATCAGAGAAGTTTCCTGGGTGAGCAACTACTCAATTTGTAACGGTGGAGGCGTTTCAAGATTAATAGAACGTCTGGCAGCCGTCAGTGCGTTTATCACAACAGTAAACTGAGCCAGTGTCCCTTCCCTTAGCTATTCTCTATCCACTAGCCAGCCACCACTGTAGTGGTGCTGTGAGGATGAAACTGAAACAAGGGTTCACTCCTTGTGAGAATAACGGGACACTTGAGGCTGATTTACGACCGTTTAATTCGTGTACTCGGACGATTTCGGATTTTCATGGCTGTACTTAAATCCGGAATAAGATGGGTCGTTTGTAAATATTGATATCTTAGGCAATTTTCGGCCAATTAGAACGCGACAGAGTTTTCAAATTCCGGAGGGACGTATCACCGCTAATTTTATCGCTATACAATCCAAGTCCGTTCGTTTCCGGAAAACGAAGACGATCACATTCCCTGCGGAAACGTGAATTTGAGTCGGGTGTCTTGTTTTAATTTTGGCTAGGGAAATAGCGACGATTTAGTGAACTCAGTTGCGTGGGTTTAGCCGAAAATGAAATGGAATTTCCGCTAGGCCTTGGGCGAAATTTTGAGCCTGAAATTCTTACGGTGAAAATTTTCACGACTGTCTCTGTTCGCTCAGCTCCACTCAGCAAACTGTCAGGGAAGAAAATTTTATATAAATTCCAGAGAGTTATAACATCACGTAACTTACGGCTTTGGACCCCGGAAAAGAGAGCGTAGTATATGTCGTGGTGCTAACTTCTATGCTCTTATCTTTCTACCCTCAGACATTGTCCAGGTCCTTCTCTCAAAGGATGGACCAAAAATTGTCCAATCATTATCTCGTTGTACCTTCTGCAGAGGTCTTTACACCTTTGATTTCCGCTCGAATTCTCGCCGTGATTGACCAAGCCGAGTAAAGTTAACACCAAACATCCGGAATCCCTGCTACAATCTCCGAAATTCCGTATCTTTAGCTCGTCCCTTTTCTGGCTCTAGTTATCTTGCCCCATTTTATGCTCTCTCTGACTTTACCTCGTATCCCCTTTTCCTTCTATTTGGCACTCTATTCTTCTTTCGAGACTCCCAAAAGATCCATAGATTGGAGCATCACTGTGAGTCGGTGCCTAGCGGTATTCAAGGATATACCTTCATTGAAAGTCACCATTTCTTAGAGTTTGACACACTTTTTTACAAATGCATGGTTGCATGCAGGTTACTCATACACACCTGTACAAATAGTCTAACGATCTATCGAGTGACATTGATCATTGTCACGTTGTACCAAGTGGTCTGGAATTGAAAGGAAAATCGAAGATGATATTTCTTTTCTTTTTTTATTAGTAGAAAAGTCGAATACCTATAGTTGTCGACCTCGTTTTTATATAGAATTTCTAAACTGGGGTTGATATTTGAAAAGATTTTGTCAGAGTTTTCACAGTGTGATGAAAATCTCGGACGTCTTTTACCGAGTTTTCCAATGTCTAGGAAAAGAGTAGGTCAGAGCAATGTTAAACGAATAAATCGAAGTCTCGACGTGAAGATTTTACTCAAACCACAAAATTATCTATAGCCATCCGTAACCGAGTTCTTTCTGGCGTTGGATCATAAACGGAGGCAAGCCCAAATGAATAAACAATTCTGACACGACGCAGTTTCGGTAAATCGCGAGAAAACAAAAATCGCGACTTAGAGGCGTGGGTGTATTTCAATACATATGTAATAACACTACGTATTCAATTCCGTTCACTTCATAAAGACATAATATTATATCAAATCAGAAAATAGTTGGTTACCGAATTCCTGAGAACCCCTGGATCGAACGTTCATAGTTAAAGAAATGCCTCATGTTACATTACGGATAGAATTTCGGCAAAAAAGTTGCGTTAGTCTGAAGTGCCAACCGCGTCTGACGTTTGGGATTTAGTGTTACCTATCACGCAGAGAGTTTTCGTATTTACTTAACGATCTAAGGACCGAAAGCCTGCATAATTCTCAGCCTTGGAATATTCCAGCCTTTAAAAATTCCGAACTAGTTTTGAGTGGTCTGAGCCTCGTCAAAAATTAAGTATGCTAAGGACATTGCATATTCGATTAACTGGAATTTAAAAAAAAAAAGGAAAAAAAAAGAAATTAAAAAATGATATGCAGAAAATTTATGTTGAATCCTGTAAGGAAGGACTGATTAATTTCTCGGCAAATGACACTCGTAGACTTGATGTCTATTGTCTGATTACCATACCATCTTTGAAATGAATATTGGCAGAGCTATCATCATCGCTACATCGTATAATAGAATTCTATTCTTACTCCTGATTGGGAATGGAATTATAATAGGATACGAGATTCGTTTTGACATTTGAATTTCTTACGTTAATAGGCCGTAGAGATATGTAATTACAATACATACAAATCGGCGTAGTAATTCCTAGTGTAGTTTTATCGCGCAATTTCCAGAGCTGTTAAAATCAACTCTATCATCGACTCAATATTTATTCTGCTACTTGAACCAGCTGTTGAACGAAAGCCTCAATAAAACCGCGTTTAACGCTTCTCTGTCCATCGTTTAACTGCACTAACAGCCGATGCTAGATTTAGCAACAAAAAGGAGCTCTAAAAATTCTTATTCACATTGTAATTTCACGGATTCAGTACCTCGGTCACAACGATTCTTATTATCTGGATCGAATTTCACCGGTTTCATGTTTATGAATGGCTATTTTATCAAACCTTACGAAAAGCTCGTATAATCGGAGAGTTTCTTCAGTAACAATGACTATTTGTGTTCGGAAAAGTAATATGGCAAGCATAGGCGAAGGTATAAGGTTATAAATAAATGGCAATAATTCACGGTTCGTGATCTGTCGGCGTAGGAAAATCATTATAGAGTCACCACCATCATGACACAGTTTACGTTTTACCAAGAAACAAAGTGCTCGTAAACGGGGAGTTAATAAATTAGTGGACCATTCATATAATAAATTAAACTCTTGTCAAACGAATTCTACGAATTGTGGATCATCCGGGTCACAAACGACTGGCGAAATCGCTCTGCTTAAATCGCTGACTCCTTGAGTCACGAGGGCTAGAAAAAATACAAATTTAAATAAAAATGAAGGAGAAATGAATCTCCGCTTCTTCCTCACTACAGAAATTTCAAGTAGATGTACAATCGGCGAGTTCTAGACGTCAGTTGTTGACGGATAACCTCGTATGATGGATGGCCTCGTCTATCCTTGTCCAACTCGTTATACCGCTAATAACTCTAGTCTATCAACTTGTCTCTCTTTCTCGGCATCCTCTCTTCTATTCTATGTATTCACATCTTGAGGGATGAGAGTGAAAACAAAAAAAAATGGAATTACAACGAAATCGACGAAAGTTATGGTCTCGTAGATGACAAAAAAAAAAGGGAATAAAAAATATGAAACTTCGGTAAATCTCGAAGCATCGAGACTGGATGATCAATAGCAAAAAATTTCCAACGAAGCTTAACGATGTATGTATTGGGGACACTGAATTGGGAAAAGAGAGAGAGAGAGATCGTCAGCCTAATGTTATAAATACGACCGATATAATATATGTATTTGCGTGGGCAGATTTTCAACTTGGAATAACAAGTTGGCAAGTTTCCGTAAACTTTGTATAAAGAGTACGTTGCATGAGACCCGATCAGAGTTGGACTAGGTCTATGAAATTGTTGACTCAACGAAATAGATATACGAATGATGTGAGCACGTGAATCTCTTTCACACACATTGTTCCATGTATACATAGAGCGGAAAACTGGCAAAGTTTTATGTACTTGATTGTCACCTGCTGATCTTTACTTCGGTCAAGAAAAAGGCTGGGTTCGAAACAGGACTTTTTTCATTATAAAACAATATCTTGACCTGAAAGAGATCGAGGTGAATAATAATCATTTGAATGATTAATTCTACTCCATGTTGTATGATAATCTTCGTCTGTTTTTATACAAACGCAAGATGAGTTTTGCGAAAGACGTAAAAGTTTCATCAAAGCCAAAATGGAAGAAAAAAGAGTGGAGCGAGGGGTTGGATTACTTAGAAAATACGACTGAATTCCCTGATGAAAGACAAACTGAGAGTTTCATTGATGGTCGAAAGTAAGAGGAAAGTTTGTTGCGGCTTAAAGTTTACAGTTAATCCTCTCGACGTCGATGTCGAATCTTTTCTCCCTTATTCTTCTTGGATGGTTGTAACAATGCTGAGAGCTCGTGGATTTAAGAGAGGAAAAATCTGCACGAAGAAAATGAAGACCATGTTTAAAAGAAAAGAAGTAGGCGCGCGTGCTCGGAGAAACAAGGGAAAATGAAAGTTTTCTTATTTTAAGTAAAACTCGCGAGGATATACAATCCTGAGTTTGAAGTTCGTCGCGATGTCTGAGGCTGGTTTTCTCCTCAGAGAACTGAATTTTTATTCCTTTCACAGAAGTTTATACTGAACCCCCGAATTCCACGTGACTAAAGTCCCAAGTGTCCTAAAAACGTCGCGAAAAACTAAATGTGAAAAGCGGTCACGTTATAATTCGTAATTTGCCACTAAATTCCCGAATTTCGTCCTTGCCAGCTCTGCTCCACGGTGGTCCACATCACGTGTAGAATTTTACCGGTTTTATCTATCTCCAGAGGACGCCAACAGCCCTGGTGCTTATCATCTTCAAAGTGAAGAATCCCCTTAGAGATCTTAAAGATTCAAGACCCTTTTACGGCTTTAAAGGCGGTTATACATCTGCCGTAAGCTTAAAAAGTACTCGTCTACATTTAGTTTTCGCTTCAGTCGTTCGGTTGTAAACGACATGCCCGTCACCACTACATGAACAATTGATTATCTCTGGTCAAGAGACGGCAACATCTATCGAATGATAGTAAAGAAGAGTGGAGCGAAATTGTGCAATTTGTGGAAAAAGTTTAATCGAGAATCTATCATCCTTTATAAAGTAAAATTCATTACTTTTACGATCTGAAAGTTATACTTAGATAATTCGAACTGTCGCGAATGTGAAATAGCCGAGAAAACAATAGACGAGCCTCTGGCCCTTGACCCGCAACTTCTCGCCACTGGAAGCACTCTTCAGTTTGAATGGTTGTTCGTTGAAAGTAAACGTATGCGGCGCGTTCGGCTGGCCACTATAGAGTATACTTTTGTGGGAATTACCCAAGCCCGCAGAAAATCGAAGTACACTATGTCCAAACAACCGCCTTTTGCCATTTCGGTTGGTTAAAATTCGTATTCGATTGTTCGAAGGCAGCTGTAGTCCAACTGAAATCCAATTAAAACAAAATTCGCCGAAATTTCTTCATCAGGAAATAAATCGATCGATTAATATCGTCACCGAGTTGCAGTTGAGCCACGGTGTGTATTGATAAAATAAACTGAATCCTCGAAGCGTTTTTTATTCCAGACTGGCTGGGGCGCAATTATTATGCAATTGAATAATTAGATGGCCAAATTTTTAGCAGTATTCATCGGTACATATATCGATGAATTTCCTGCCGAAAAAGAACGGTCGAGAAAAACGAAGAATCTAATTGATCACTCGAAGGAACATGGCAGACTAATTGTGAGTGGTTTTCTGAAATGGGAAGAGGATTTAATGAATATGGTTCGTGCAGCTGGTTGAGGAAGAATGAGATTTCAGACTTGAGGTCTGACCCGCAATGATTCTGTTCTTCTTGTTTCCTCGTGTCAAAATTTTCGGATCTATTTCATCGTTGGATTAGATAGAGTCAGGTAGAATTCGTTTTGATCAAATTAAACTGGACGACGTGATGCCACATTCGTTGTTCGTGTTCAGTAACAGGGTGAAAAATATTCTGAATTCTTACGCACATGAATATTTATATCTGGACCACGGTATTCCCGTTTTTACTGGCTTATGTTAAAGCCGACAGAATGCAGTGTCAGTGGCAATAAGCGTCGGTTGTACGTAATATAATCCAGTGAGGTACAACAAAACACTTTTGTACCCTTCTAATCGATCGGCTGCTTTATCGGACCGCAAATTGAAAAACGGAAATGATAAAAAAATAAAAAAACAGATGAAAAAAAAAAAACGAGAACCCACACTTATCGAGTCGCGAAACAACAGCTTGCGCAGTTAACGGGGAAAATCATTATTCAACGTGTTTTACTCCCTGCGGATATTGGAGCTGAAACATCCGAACGGATACTGACATTGCCAAACTGGCCGTAAGAGCTACTGGGAAAAACCTGGTGGAATCTTGATTGAATTTCAGAACGATTGGTTAGCCGGATTTTTATTTATTTTCTACTCATTTAAAAGGCAGAGAAATCGATGATCTCGTGTCGAGAGAGAAAAATAAAATAAAGAAAAATCTCCAGATTGACGGATTCACGTTCAATTTAAACACCTTGGCAGGGATGAATGTACATGTACGACTCTGCCAATACAGAAAGGCTACAATTTTCTACGCTGAACTACTTTTCGCTGTTAGAAATATTGATTTTCGAATGTGAATTTCAACCGTGGTGTAGAGAATCTATCAGAATTGTTTCGCACGATCAAAAGACCACCGTCAACGTCAGACCTCGTTTTTATTTATAATTTACAGCTCCGTTCATAATTCATATTCGCTGAAGGTTTCGCGTCATATCTCGGCTGGTGAGAAAATCGAAAAGTGTAAAATAAAGCTCTACAACATCGCTGTGAACACAGTTCACCTTTCCTCGCTGTCCCCGATATCCTTTATCTGGCTCGCAAGGTGCAAGTGGCGGAAAAAAATTGCGGTAGTCGAAAAAATGGAAAAAAAAGAAAAAACTAAAAACAACTGTAAAAAAAAAAATCTCAAGAGAACTTAAGAGCGGGTAATAATTTGAGCCACCAAAGAAGTTTCGTCGTGCCGTTGAAAAATGAATTTTGAAAACGAGAATCATGTATATACGATTGAAATTCAGGATATGGGGAATTCAGCAAATGAACTTTTGAAGGAATATATGCTTATGAAACGCGATGAAAAAAAAATATATTGATTCATTCTTTTGATACGAGAAATTGGATTTTCTTATACGGTTGCCTAGAGCCCCTACTTTCTAGACAAATATCAACCGTGTTCGGATACTCTGCAACATCAAACAGCCACTGATCGTTATACGCCCAACCCATTCAATCTAACACACATGATACACAAGAATCAGGATGGATTTGTAGCTGTGTGTAGGTATGCTGTAGGTATATTTGCACGCGGTTTCCCCTCGCCATCAAATGGTGGGATTGAAAAAGTGCGAATTCTGTTCCACCGCGTCAATATCTCTCTTCGCGATTCCCCCAACAAATGAACGTATCCAGGACAAGTCCCCTTCGCACTCTGGTTACATATTTAGAGTTGTCAATGGATGGGCTGATACGAGTACCTACCTACCCATGATATAAAACAGAGTGTTTCATGCAGGTAAAATGCGTGATGTACTGTTCCTCTCCCGCGGAGTTTTTAGCGGATTAGGGAAAAAGCATGAAAATACGTGACAATGAAAAACGTAAAGCACTAAAAGAATTCCCTAAGAATATACGCATTATCGAAGTAATGCATAGCGCGTAAGTATATCCATTTATTTGTAAGGCGGGATGTGGTGCTCTGGGTTTTCTTCTTCTCCCAAAAGCTGATTAATTCTGGTATCGGGATCTTGGGAGAGCTTATCAGGCTGTAGCTCGGAATCGCAGACCAGAAAGACATCATCGGTTCAATAAATTACGGTTTCATAGCGGCGTCAAAAAGGTCCAAAACTGATCGGGAAATCGTGAAAGAAAAATGGCAGCATCGTACATATATAGGTACGTATCATGTGAGTTATGACTCTCCCTTGCTGCCCTGAATACAATATCGTTGGTGCTTTTGGAGTCTATACCAGTTTAGCCGGAAGATGAAACGGTTTCGGTCCTGTCCGCTCTTTATGGACGAACATTCACTCGTATTATACATATTATCATCCACGTTGAACCCTCTTCGCGAAGGGATTAACGATGAAAACATTTTCCCCTGGAGCGATGAAAGTTATGTCAAAAGTTGAAAAAATAATCCCCTTTGGTAAAAATTTACATACGTCAAAAAATATTGATAGGCAAAAATTTCCTGAAAGCCTCAAATTTGGCAATTAGTATCGGTTATAATTCCGGTAAATTGTTATCACCGACGACCTGCACTTATTTAAAAACTAAATTTCTACTCAACAAACATCATTTCGATTACGATTCTACTTTTCATTGTCAGTATGGTGAAAAAGCACACTTATAGTCGTATCGTCATCGATCTCGCAGTACCGCACTTAGTCAATGTCTAGACCTAAAAGCTAGCTAGGGCATCGAAGCCAGACGCGATAACCACAGTGTGAAAAAAGAATCCCACAAAGTCAGACTGACCATGATTCAAGTACCGGCAAAAAGATGTCTGTACTGAAATAATTCTATCTTCGATTTCGTTTGGGGGTGAAAACGCGGTGAAAAACTTCACATCGACGTTGCCCCGAATCTTCCTCTCGGTTATAATTCACGCTGTATCTTCCCAGGGACTGAAACTAATAGATGATATTTTGATTTATGATATATCTGTAGGTGAAGGATGTGAAATATTAATGGACACATAGTATCGCGTGCGAGCTAGAACCCTTTATATTTAATGGCGCTCGTAGCACGCGGCATTTTTATTAAAGTCTGTTTATGCTCGTTATCGAATTCCTGTGTTTTCTATGTCTATATACCTCTGGTTTCTCCCTTTCTCTTTGTCATTTATTTATTTTTATTGGATTTCCCTGCCCATGTAACCCTGGTCTACTAATAACAGGGCATTTACTGCTCCACTAACCCACAGAATGCATTAGAATCTGTAATATATGTATACGTGAGTCGTAATAGCCGTCGTTTGTCCGGACGTGGCTAGAGAATAATATCTTTGAGCAAATAGACCCGCAATTTTCAGAACAATTTGTTTCGCATTCAAACCCCTTTGTATCTAGAATTATTAATCTGTCTTTAACAGCTTGTTGGCTGACTAACTAAAGGCGTCTGACTCTCGACACATGAACGTAACTTTGTCAGGTAGTACTCCACGTTTTCGGTCTCACTTCCCTCAATTAGTGGAAATTACACTCGAGACAGTAACGCATATTATGCACAGAGGCCAGTTAGCCCCAAAAGCTGTAAAATTAGCGCAGCCTCATAACTATTCGCATACTTACATTATGCCATTATAAATAAATGGATAGAAAATGGGATGGCAATTTCAAACTAGGTACTGACGGCTTCAGCGGAGCCCCAGAGTCCAGATTCGCGATTAATTATGGAGTTGGCTTTCCTCGACGCGAATAACCGGACATTAACAAGCCACCGGGTTTACATACGTACGAAATCACCTTCCCCGACACTTTTGGCATGCTCTCAATGCCGCATAAAACATTGCGAGATGCATTCAATACTACAGATAAATTCTGCGATATTCTCAGCGGTATATTTATACGCGTAAATGACGATAGGGACAAATGGTTGAAACAAGTTGACCAATTATTTGAAAAAGGAGGGACTGTGTGATTTTGTGCACTTCGTTCTAGATCGTTGTTTTTTTTTTATTTATCACGTATAGTCAGTATTTCCAGATCGTTTCATCATATTTTTCCAATCTCATGGTATTCGTTTTCATATTGTATCTCGAAATCGTTTCAACGATTAAAAGAAGCTTACGCAAATCGTCGGCGAAAAACTTGCTCAATAACAAAATGGTAATACTTTAGGAAAGTTTGATACCGTCCAGAATTTGTGTCCCTATACGAGATGGAAGATAAACAAATCCCACGGCTTTTGGAATGAAAAAAAACAATAATTTATGATCCGATCAGTCTTCGGCAATCTGAACATAGTCGGAAACCGAAGCAATCAAACTACTCTCCACGATCTAGTACCCGCAATTTCCTGCCTTACTTTATACATATACCTATATATTCTTGTTTTTCTCATTTTCTATAACCACGGTGATAGCACGCGTACATCCCTGAACAAAGAATTGATCACGTATATCCGTCAATATAAGAGTGATTTAAACTTTGTATTAGTTCGGAGGTTTGGAATCTTCCGTAAACTCGAAAATTCTGCCTTCGGAATCTTAATCAGACTTATAGTATCCGACAACACTTTATATCTGGTAAGTTTAGTTCAACAGTTGACGTCTTACGTCTCGTATATAATCATGACTTGACTTAGAAATAAATATGGAAATAAATATGATGAAAGAAAAAAAGTTTCAGACTTTGAAAAATCGCCGGCTGTAAAGCTATGCCTAAGTAATCAGAAAATTCTTGGAACCACTTCTCCCAGCTTCTGTATTTTGAGAGAAAAGATAACATGGTCCATTCGATGTCTTCTCCCAATCTGACCAACTATTCGCGCGAAATATGGACGGATTTTTATAGTATGATAAAATTACGGTCGACTTTTATTTTCGAATAGAACCGTCCCTTACCAGGCGATAAGGATTAAGCGCGCTATCAGGATCTTCGGATATTATTGCTTACTTATCGATCGTCCGCTAACGTCCAACTCCATGTATAAGCTTTTCTCGCGAGGAAATGCGAGTGGACTTTATCGTTTATTCAGCTCCAACGTCCCCAGGGCTTTTCTGAAATGATCTGTAATCATGAGTCTGAAAAAAAATCCCCCCTACGCCGTAACTCTATAAAATATTTGCACGTAACATCCCCGATTCCCCTGTCGTATTACGAACATATTAAACGTATGTAGGTAACGGTAATTAGCAGAATCCTTCATATCAGATCTGAAATCATTTGCGTTGATGGAGGAAAATAATTTTCATTACGAATTACTCAAATATTAACGACCCTGATAACAGTTATGCCAGTAGATAAGGAGAAATATTACAATTTCATTAAACATGATAACATTTTAACGGCGTCCCTCGAGCAAAGGTATAGGAGTTGATACGGTTCCGAAAATGTAATTTAGATTTTCCAATGGCTTTGAATAATCGCGTGCAAAACGAGGAATTAATATTTTATAACACAGTATAAGGTATAGACTGGTAAATTTAAAGCCGAATAATTTTTGAATCTGATAGTGCGATGCACGCCAGACACACAGAAATAGATCGCAACAATATACAGTTGGGTTAGTAACCCCGACCTGCCTTATATATACCAACTATGCGGGTATCACGACTTGCATCACAACTCGGAACAAGAATACACGTTGAAGTTCTGTCTGACTGTAGGACCAGGTGGAGGTTTTGAATCTTGAAGATTTCGAGCGGTCAAAATTTCCAATCCGATGGAGACGATCCCGAATTTTTAGAAACGTTCTAAACGGAGTTTAAAACATTGAAATTCCATAGGGTCGGAATGCTGCAGACAGCTCAAATTCCCGAAACTCCAGATCCTCAGGGGCTCAAGAATTCGAAAATTTCGGTCTATTTCTGAGGATGTGAAGACGAAAAATAGTTCATTACAATCGAAACCCGCTTTACGGAAAATCCAATTTATCTATGTCAATCGATAACTTCGATGTCATAAATAAGTGATCGAAATTGGAAACTTTGTTTCCAAAAATTCCATCTTGAGATGATTAATTTGACCATTTATTGGTTTCGATTCGATCAATACAACCCGAGTTATTAAACACGGAATGAATACATGCGCGAATTTTAAGTTTCGCAGGTCTGGCTTTTTGGATCTTTAGTTTTCAGGATTTTGGACCCTCGGTATTTTTCGTTCCAAAGTTTTTTAAATTGGGTATGTAGACTTCCTGGGAAATATCCTCTCTGAAAACTGCGAGTCAGTGATATTCAAATTTGAAACTTCAACCCAGTCCCGTCTGAGTTTAGTGTCGTTGTTCGAGAAATAAAATTAAGTCCTCATCCAATTCGAATCGCGGTTCATGAAGTACACAGCATGTACAAATTTCAGAATTTATGCTAATTGTGGAAAACAATATTTAGACATGATATGGAAAAGCAATAAAAAAAAAATCACGAAAAGTATTGATCGCTATACCTACTCTATGAGTTATGTTACTCCCACAGCTTTTCTTCGTGGCGGGGAGAACGAACTTCTAGCTATTATTAATTTCTTCCCTCATAAATAAATTCAGCGGAAATTTTAGCGGCCATAAAAGAAACGCGTCTGTCTCCGTCGAGCTGAGCTAAACGAAGACTAACCATGTTGTCATTTTTTCTTTCAGCTTAATGGAAAGAAAAAAAACCTATACCTACTACAAATCATATTGTTCTTGTTTACTGTAAACTGCGGTAGACTCTAACGTATAGTTTTAAATATTTACATCCGAAAAGTAGATTTTCATGCCTTTCAGTTTCATTACCAAGTTTATTACTTCTATCGTCTTCGTAGATCACGAAATACGTAATTCGAAAGAGCAGGGGTCACTTATCGAAACTTTTATCCATGAAAAAACTGCGGATTTCTATATGCAGGCGATAGAAGAGAAGGTCCTTTTTACGTTGCTTCCTATCGAGCCGACGAAAAAATAAAATTTTATAAATTCCTTGGAAAGCTTTGCCGTGCACGCGTTCATTGATTAATGGAATTAAAAAAGTTTCTCCTCGAAGTCATAACGAAAAAGTATAGAACTCGAACTCTGTCACTATTGAGACGCCGTTGGAAATTTCGGTCGAAATAAAAAAATACGAGGGAAAATTCCCTCTTTGAATATAACCGAGAAACGCCTGAAAACAGCGTGGAGAAAACAAGAATAGACCCTAACAATAGCTCGAATTCTCGGATACATGGGAATAAAAGCCGTATGAACGATCGCGGTGGAGTCATGGCGTCAAAGTGGATTCTATATTGCTATACATATATCCGCAGGATCAAGGGTGGGCGGTTGAAAAAAGATGCTGGAATGGAGCCGTGCGAATCCCGTGTTATAAGCCGGGAGCCCAGAATAAACTAAGCCCGCGTGTAACTACAAAGGGAAAGTAAGAAAATTAAGGGATTTACTAAGAAGCGTAGACGCGCAATAATTACGTGAACAGGAATGAGTTCAAAGGTAATAAAGTCATGAAACCGCGTTGGCAACGTTACTAGAAATTTATTAATCGCGGTTATCTTATACGTGTGAATTTTTCAGCTTGACGGGATAAGCTTGAAATTTTTATGGTACCTACAGCGGTGAAAAGTGTTGGAGGTTTTTGAATACGGCAGTATATCTTTTATTCAATTATCAAAGTGGCGGTGGCACGTAGGCCCACGCACGATTCGGAAAACAGAGTGGCGAATGATTCTGTGATAAGGAAAAAACGAGGCGATATTAGAGGAGCGAAAAAAGCGCGAAAAACAAACCCCGGGGCTAGGGGAGAATTCGGTTGGGTAATTAGAAAAAAAGAAGGCAAAAAAATATACTAAGAATCGTTATGCGCGTTCTCGTTGAGAAAATAACTTTGGCAGAATCGTGAGACTTCCTAAAGGACCCAAAAAAACTCGAAGGGAAAAGTCATCCGTTCGCAGAGTTGCGTTCAGTTCTGCAAACCTTGTGAGTTCTCTTCTTACAGCTTACGAGTACCCACTCAACCAGGAGACGACGTTGAGCGCGTCTTTCGACGCCCTGGGTTCATTTGCCCGCGTTTTCTCACGTGACTTTGCACTTGCACGAGAAATTATTAACGCGCTAACGAGCCTAGTGAGACGGGGGAAAAAAAGGCCTTCGTTTCACCTTTCCTTTTATTTTTTCTAAAAACGAAAGAATAGAATAAAAAATGCTCTCCGTTGTTATATCAGCGAAGTTATATCTGTCTGTGACGCTAGGAAATTGGCGAGGGATATATACGCAGTAAATTGAATAGACATAACATTAATATCGTTATACCAGAAGAATCTGCTAGCGGAATTTAAAAGAGATTGCGAAATAAGTGGGAATGATTTTCATCTCAAAGAACACCCAGCAAGCACGCAGATTCAACATTCCCGTGTAGCTAATGGATTGTGTAAAATATCTTTTGAATGGATTTTAAACAGAGATAGTTTGTGCTCGTGAACTCGTTAATTAATCATTTAATTAGCCTTCAAGCTTATCACGCTAGCGTGTCTCATCGACCGACAAATCGGTCTCTTTTCATCGATAATTAATTAATTAACCATTAAGTATGTCTGACTCTCGATCAATGATGTTAAATTTTTTGTTAATTTATTTCACGCAATGAGGTGAGATTCCCTGAGTTATAGAAAGGATTGAAAACTTTTTACCCGCTCTGAGCTCGTGTTAAAGTTAACAAAGTTGAAAAAACGGATGACGCGATTCTATTTGTCACGCGAATTTTACTTCAACTTGCAATTCGTCATGAGAAAATTTCATCCTGCGGGCTGACAATGACTGAAAACAGCCGTAGAAATGTTTTCTTTTTTTTTTCATGACTTCACCTCTATGTGAATAAAAATTCAAACATTATTATGCATAAATTGTTAAAAGGATATTAATAACGTGGCAGAAAGTCCACTTCGCAAATCAAAGAACTCAGACACCTGTTTATATTCGGGATTCCCGTCTCGTCTGCGACTGCAATCGCGAACGATGATAAAGCCTTGCTCTAAGAATAAGGCTTAGCACATTAGTGTTGTGTTCCAATTTCGTTTCGCAAAACACGGTTAAGCTGCGATCGTACGACTGACGGGACGTGTTGCGTTCTAAGTTCGAAGACAACCAGGGAAACGATGAGACCTTTTTTCAATGCTACAAGTTGATCTATATATAGTTCTTAAAACTGAAAATTCGCCCAGTCTTCTTCCCGATAAATCTGGGCGTAAGATACTCCGAAATAACGGTTCTAAAAGGTGGAGCTGATACTCTGATCGATTAAAGACTTTCGTCAAACTTTCCTCGACGGTTAATTGTTTAATCAGAGTTTTTCAATGAACCATAGAAACTTTGGAAAACTTTGAACAAACAAGAACGTAGACATCGAGCGATCCGATCGAGTAGCGGGGCCGCTCAGCCTCAGTGATTGCAGAATATCTAATCAATTGGAAAACTAAAATGATATTGACAAAGTTTATGCGTTAAGATTATCTTCGATGAATTTAAATTGGGTGTATGAATAACTAGATTTTTTCACCACCTACGTATGCACATACGTATACCCAACGTTTTGGAATTAACAACGGATAATCTCCCGTGCTTTGAAATCCGCCATATACATATTATGCTAAGCGATTCTGTTACGCCAAGTTTCATTGTAGAAAATTTTCGAAACGACATGAGCCAGTGAATCAAGCTTTGTGGAGGTAAACCGCACAGATCTCGCGGGGTTTATACTCGTATATTAATAAGGAAGAGCGAGAAAACACACGGCGACAGAGAATGAGAGGAAAAACAAGCAGAGCACAGGGCGAAGGTTAACCGCCCAAAAGGAAATCCCCGCGGTACATTCCACGGCGTAGGGTATATAGTATATAGCTATATTCATATATCGAGATATATGGGTAGACATACGCGATAAGCTGATAGACCCGCGTTCATCTCTTTTCTGGGCTTTGCTTATCGCGATTTGAAAATCCATAGAACCTAAGCCTCGTGTAGTCTGGGATACTTGACAACGGCTTGTGCTACAAAGTTATCTGAGCGGAAGCCAATCACCCTTGAGAAGGCACACCGGCATGTCGGCTGGATTTTTGATCAAATATATAATGGGGTGGATGAAATAACGCTGGGATGATGTGCAAAATTAAAGATATAAAAATATATGGAAAACGTAGCTTACGTCTTCTGACAGAAATACTCTCGAGAAAATATATACGAGAGAGAAATGTGACGATTAGATAATTATCCCAGACACAGTTGCATTCCGATTAGTATAACGGTTGACAAATGTTTCCCCGTTTATAACAGACGTTCTTTATCTCATAAATCATACTCAGAGTGAAAATAAACTAATCTGTACAATGTAGCCCGTTGGAAGAGGTACTGCGTACACAGCCACCGAACACATCCCTTCAGATTCACTGTTTCAACTCAAAGAGATGAAGAGCTTCATTAATAAACCTGTAGAACATGACAGAAAACGTGGCTCAGATTCACACAAGCTAAATGAATCAGGATTTAATTAAATTCTGATGGATTCAAAAGTCGAGTTTAAAAGCCTCGGAATTATGTGTTGAAATATTAATGAGTTGCTCCTATAATGAAAATTCGCAATCACGTGTCGATACGATATTCGAGGATCCATCTAGTTCGTAGTAACCCGCTGTCGCCCTCGCCCTTAGAAAATCTTCCCACGTCTCGGTCCCCAAGAGACGACCCTTGGTCCATTGGCGAAAATCAAGACCACTTTGAAAATACTCGTTCCCTGCTCGATGCAATCATCGCCTGGTTCTCCCCGGTCACCAAAGCGCCTACCCTAGCATTATTCAATCTTTATCTCTCCACTTTTCAAGGTTACTCGTAGCCTCGTTCTTCCGGGTTCAAAGTAAGGGTTTAAGGTTTAGCTCCAGGTCTAGGATACGGCCGATATATTTTTATTTTTTTTTCAACAAAATCAACACCCGAACGCATAACGCAGCTGTTCACTGGATTATTCTTGAGTCGTGGCGTGCGAAATTGCCCTTGGAATTAGAGTAAAGTGTGCTATTTGCATTCACTAGCTTACTCCGCGGATCCCCTTTTATACCCTCGATGCAACGTCCCGGGTTATTTTCGTCGCGCCTAAGCCGTAGTGGCGTAACGACGTCAGAAGAAGTGCCAGAATATACGTGAAGATATTTAATTATAGTATCTGTGTATACAAATACATAATATTAGTGGAACACGTGGAATTAACAACGGATAATCTGCAGATCTCGTTTACTCTCGGGCTTATTACCATAACGAAGATAATCCCGAGCCTCCTTAGCTCGGTGAAATCATAACTGAGCAAACAATTAAGATTATGTAACGCGAGGATACACCTGCTCCATTATTCACACGCGAATAATTAATCAGCTCGATTTGTCTCTCGGTAGAAAAAGAAGGGGATTAGAATTAGTCTGAATAATATCGATCGAGGCCAGACGTATAATGTGAGAAAATAATTTTCACACGTCAAACTTCTCTAACGTTTCAATTCGAAATGCAAATTTACGGCGATTTAATGACGACGGAACGCGCGGAATGATCATATTTCTCTAAGGCGAGACTGATAATTTGTCATTCGTAATTAAAGGGGAGCAATTAAACGCGGACAGCTTCGGGCGATGAACTATCCATGGCCGAATTTCTGCTTAATTTGATTGGTCAGATATCGCTTTGGGCGTCCGGAATATGGCCATTTACCGATGTCAATTGCAACGTGAAACAGATAGGTACGCAGGGTCTATAAATTTATCGTTATACGTGACGTGGTATAATATATCGACACTTTGAATCTTGTATTATTAATTACTGATACTAGAATGACAATTCATCGGAGATACAGGCACGCGTGAATAAAAGTGGTTCAAGGAGGTGATCCAATTTCTAACTACTTTAGCGTAGGGGGCTTACAGCAGCTATGAAGAAACTAATCTAAGTTATTAACTCTTGCAAGGTCTGCTCCTCCAATTAGCAAGATATCGATTGGAACGTTTTTATTACCGGAGAAAATAACGAGTCTCTTTCTAACTTTCTCTCGTTTTTTATTGAGAGATGAAGCTGTGTTAAAAAATGATGAAAATCGTATCCAAAAGACATTTTATGACTGGAATCAGAAAACTACGGTCGTATTTCGTTTTCGTCGTATCTCTGAATTTGCTAACATTTTACAAAAGCTTCGAAAAGCTCTGTAGAATCCAAGAGGGAAAATAATAATTTTCATTTTCTTACCGTTTCTGAGCGTGTAGTCTTACGTTCGTAAAGTTGAATTTTTCCGAAGCCTTTAGACCTCTCAAGCAGCAGCTTGATACGGTGAATACTTCTGCTTCCTCTGGGCAAGCTCTCGCCCGAATTCAAATCGATAGCTCGGTGCGATGGCTGGAGGGAAATTCTAGCCCGGTGCTGACCAAAGGCTATTATGACATATGTACCGAGTTCTGCAAGGAATATTTGACTCGAATTCTGAATACGAATACCATAAATCTGCAATACTTGAAAGAGGAAAGGGTTCCACCTCCGGGTATAAATAAAGAGTTAACGGAAAAGGATCGTGGTTCTTTTTCAACTCTAGGTAACTGCGGCTGTGCTTGAACTTATAGTTAGATGGCGTTGAGTCAGGAGTCGGAATAACTTAGTTCTTAGGTGACCCATGGTTCTTCATATAAAGCTCCGGATTTCACCTACGTGTACCTACATGTTTTGCTGTCAAATCTTTCTTCGCAGCACTTTTCGTTTCGGTTAGTTTAGTTCCGCGTAACATGCAAGCAGCATGCTTTCCAAAGTGAAACGTCCAATCTTAAAACAGCCTTGCGAATTCGTGCAAACCCGAGGGAGATCTATAGTCATTTCGTGCCTTCCATCATCCAAGCTTGGCAATGAATCCTCTTCTCTACAGAGTAGGTATGCCTCGTCCGGTTACATCACGGATGAGAGATGAAACTCATATACGTTCTACACGGGAGAGAAATTCGCTGAAGAGCCTCCCGGGACTCCGAGAGAAGCTTCACTCTAATTAACCAACGTCTGAATCATTCGAGCGAGTCCTTCTACGAATTCTGACTCTGCACTCTCATTCCACAGAAGTTGAGCTGGTGTTTGTTGCGGGGTCTCCGAAAATAAGTACCCTGGTTAGCGAGGTTCGAGTTCAGGAAAGCACAACTTTTTTCTATTAAAATCAACTTAAGTTTTAAGCTTCCTGGGAAACTCAGAAATTCGTTCGCGACTTGTCATCGTGAATTAGTCTCGTTTTAAAAATCATTTTGCTTAAGTAGGTATTCGATATAACTTTACACCGGTACTTAGGCACTAAGTTCATTCAGTTCAGAAGACTAATTACTTCGTTCGTATACCTCGAATGAATTTTCTACAGACAGCTTATAGATTCTTATGGAAACGAAAACTGTTGTAGCACATGAACTCCTTCAAAGCAATGTCCGAAATTTAATGCTGAGAAATTACGAGGATAGTTGTTCCCCTTGAAACGGAAGTAAAATCGGTCCATTCATCTCAATTCATGAAAAGTTACAAATCACGTTTCGGGGCCGCGTGTTTTTCGTGTATCTGAATGGACGAGGGTATTTTACAGGTCCGGGTTCACTCCAGGTTACCAGCAGGGGTATATGGAATATATTTTACGCTATATGATTTCCGAGCCTTCCACCGGGATTCGCGGGCTTTTTCCTCCCTTTAAAAGCCAACTTGTTCGCGATAAGATCGCACCTAGATGCGATTCGATTTCTACGACCTTTTCTACAAATACTTTTTTTTCTCCACGTATACGTATGTTACATGAACGGATATATTTTTTTCTAACCAATTCCTAAATTCGCCGCCTATCACATCGGGGCCGTTTTCTCGCGATTTTCCATCTTAGCGCCGAGTCGTAAATGGTACCATAAAAAAACTAATAGTGTTGAGAGAGTTTCTGGGAAGTGGGAAATTCCATGTATATAAAGTGAAAAATTTCAAGCCAACAAATGGTGTTTATTGTAGAACCCAGATCAAGTTTTTGATAAAAATGAATGAAAGACATCTTCGTGTCTTATCTAGTCGCAAAAGACTTATTCATAACTCAATTTTGTCCAATCTATAAATACCCATACACCTGATAAAATACATGTAGCAAAATGGATTCACGTCTGACACTGTGTCTAGTTGGCTGCAGGTGTATTTGCGAGATCGCAATTTCCGGATAAAATTACAGAGAAAATATCCCCGAAGAAGTCTTTCTCCGATGTTCTCCCATCACGAAGAAAGGGTCACTAATAGACAGACACTGAACTCGATGTAAGGCGCCAGACCAGGCTGCTGTTTTCCCTTATAATAAAGTGACACGGTGTCATTGCTTCCGAAATAATATACGTCCACGTCGTCGAAGAAAGGGGACAAGGAGGAGGACGAACATCGTCTACTAACCAACGGAACAAGGGTTGTCTAGAGATTTAAAGGTATACATACCCACGTAATAGTACGGACCCCAAGAGAAACACAGCGACGTATATCGTTGCAGAGCCAATCTTGTCGACGTTTTGTGTTTTACTTTCATCGAGAACCGTCAAGTGTCAACACAGAGTTCTAAACCTCCATCTTCTTGTTTTAAAGAGCAGGTAGACGCAAATACATCTTTTCACGCGATTTAGAGAGTCGGAAATAATACGAGTGTAGGTATTTCGGGATGAGGCATACGGAGATGTCTTTTTTATTTTTTTAATGTTTTAATAGCGCGCACCCTTTTCTATCTCGTTTTTATCCCGAACGAAACCCTTACTCGGTGTCTTCCTATTGTGTTGTGAACAGCAGCTTCGAGGTTCCGCATCCTGACAACTTCATTCTTCAAATCTTTTGAGAGGGTGTAGTCAAGGATAGAAACTAGGACGGTTGTCAGAAGAACAATAGACGCGTAATTGCGGCATGCATGCTTGGAGGATTTGCGACATGCCATTTCACTGCTAGCTGCAGTGGAGTTCATCATTATGCAGTTCTTTTTTCTCGTTAAAATTACATGTCAAGAAATCTTTGTTAATATTCTTGAAATGAATACATTTCTATGTACAGTCGACGACCTCGCCGTCAGAATATTTACGGATGAGATTGGCACAGCCAGAAACTTTGCTGAAACTTCTCCGTCACGTGCGCGGGATCAATCACAAACTTTTGGTACTAATTCTGACTTGACTTGCGAGGAAACGTCGGAGGGAAGACGAGACTGATATATGGTGTCTTGGTATTGAAACTGTCGTCTATTTTTCATCCCAGAAGTTTCAATGCGTAGTTTAAAGTCATTCAATAAATGCAATGCAAAAATATGGAGAGAAATTTCGGGAATGGAGGAAGCGAGGGGAAGGATTTTATCCTTCAGATCACGTTCCGAAAACACGGGCACAGATCATGATCCAGCGAATATATATAGTAGGATTCTGGCTCCGGACTAAGGATAGATTAAACTCCGTTTCCTGGTTAGTAATACAGTGATTTGTTGATAAATCAGTAATAACTAGGTATAGTTTCAAATTTTATCGTCTAGGTGGTGAAGAATTCGACGAAAAAAATTTCAAATTTGACCGTGAATTTTTGCTCTCGATGAAACCCCAGATTCCGAGGAATATTCCACTCGGTTATTGACATAACTTACTCTCGCACGACAAATATGGTCGTAAAATCTCGATGTTCTGGAATCTCGAGTATGCAGTCGACCCCCAGGCTTGTTACGGGCTTATTGGAATCCTTAAATTCTAACCGAGACCTTTTTCTATACCCTTGAGGCGTCACGTGTCAGTAGTGTAGCATAGATTTCTGCCGTCCCTACTCGTCTAAAAATTATTTTAAAAAAATTATTCAAAATGATGAATGATGAAATATACCTATATATAAATATCTTCTACACTGATGAAAATTATTTTTTAGCATCAACTCTCAAAATTATAAAAGTATCCACTCTTGATTAGGATCACGAAATTATTTACTAGTCATAGATTAAAACGAAAAATAAATTGTAACGGTTTTCCCATCCCAGACAATCTATCCTATTATACATACCTAGCTGGTCAAATTTTTATTTAATAATTTTTCTCGAAATTTGATGCCCGGGGCACGTGCCCCTTACCATCCCCACGCTACGTGACTGTCGTGTGTACTACCCCATTTCTCTGAACCACCCAATGAATGATATATATTATATACATGGTTCGAGAGAGAATTTGCAAGACAATAACCTTTAGAGGTAGCTTCTGTCTGCTGGAAGAATTTTCGCGTCAGTCGATCACCATCCACCATGATAATATACAGTGCATACTCTTTTTGGGAGTTCCGGACTCGCCTGACTTTAATTTGAAGGAAATTCTCGCTCGGAAAATTGGAAATTTGAATATTCTAATCCTTCGTAGGACCGCGAGGATCAACCAATCCCAAAAATTTATTCAGAAAGCGCAAGATCAACTCCGAAATAGTTACATAAATTTTGTATTTCATCAACGCAAAGAAATTCGAGCTCGGATTATTCCGTGATCATTTTTTTAATCCACACGTTTTACCTTTGGAAAGTTGAATTACGCATTGGAATCATTCCACCGACATATATAGGTATATATTTGCTAAATTACTGTCTCACTTTGCGTAATCACCGTCATATATGCTCCTCGTTTTAACTCACTCGCCGATAAGTATACAGATACGGTGCTGCACCCAAACATTTTTGATGCCACGCCCGGCTAATCTAGGATAACCCTTAATACGGTTTACCATTTATCCTTGTTCCAACAAATACCATTGCCCCTTGACGTTTCTTGCTAAAAAGAAGCTTCGGTGCAAACATTACGTTTAATTCGAAGCCAGGTTTTGTTACGATGTTGAATCCACCTGCAGCGAGCAAACGCATAATTCTCGTGGATTTATAGTTTTCGCAGCCAGGTGCATCGCGAATTTTTGTCCGCTTCTTCTGTCGACCTATAAGAAACACGTGAAATGCAATAATGAATATATTCCTTCCTCAAGGAAAGACAAATTTTCTTGATTGCGTATACATATAATCTGGCGAATAAAATCCAAGAAATTTTCTCATCTCACGTAACGTTTAACGAAGTTGATTCAAAAGCAAAATCAAATAACCAAAGACCGGAGCATGCATAAAAACCATCACGCTTACGAGGCGGATTTCCCCACCGCAAAAATTAGGGTGTACTGCTTTATTGTTGTGGAAACACCGTTACACCTCTCGACAAGGGATTGTTTGCTCAGCCAAGAGTTTGGGACACAGAGAATGGGAAACGAGATATAAGATAAGAGGCACAATAAGCTAATTGTTAAAGGAACGATCAATACATCATATGTCTGAGCGTTAAGCAATGATCTGCCCATTGCAACCTCTTTTTATTTGACATTATTTACTATCAACGTATTTTATCCGTACTTCTGTTAATCCCAATTGCTATTTTTTTTTTTTTTTCTTTTTTTTTTACAACTTAACTTTTTACAAGTCTGACCGAAAGAATCCATCGATTACCAGTGGGATATAAATAAGATTGCAGCAGTAGCAGCGCACGATTGAGTACCAACCGGTGATTTGAGATAGAAACTGACCGGAAACTCGACCACTTCTGCTCGTGGACGATATCCAATATCAACAAATGCTTCAACAAGTAAGAAAAATTCTCAAGTAATACAGCGATGAGAAAAGTGAGCGAGTCCTGGTCGAAGAAGAAGGAAAGAAGAAGAAGAAAAAGTTTGAGGTCTATTCTATGCGGATGTTACAACGAGGAGAGTGTGCTGAGAGAGTATTATATAGGTATAATGTTCGTGCGCTTATAATAAATCTTCAGCAGAAAATTCAACGGAACTTCCGCAACGACGGAGAACAATATACACAATTGTAATATTTACGGTCATTTAATAATGATAATAATAATGACCATAAGAGCCGGAGCTCCTTGCAACCGGAAATCCCACTAGCCGCAAAGGTCGAGCTAGGATAGGCTTACATTAGCTTAGGTTCAAAAATTGAGATCCCAACCCCGCAGGACTGTGGGCATATTTGATCTTCTTAGGAGTGATTTCCCGGTCTAAAAGACGACCCCGAATTTCGCTGAATTCTAGATTTCCTCGTATTGAATTCTCGCGAACATATATTAAGGGATTATTCTGCTCGGTAGAAGGATTCTGGCTGCCAGCTGCAGTGATAATTTTACTCCGCGCGAACAACTTCAGCGAATGAATATGCACTCTACTCTGATCTCAATTACAAATGCAAGAAATTGTTCCTTTTTACGGTCGAATCTTGGCATAGAAAATTCATTCGTAAGGTATAAAGATCTTCAAAAGTGAGAAATAAACATTGGATAAATCTAGACTTTAGAATTCCTCCGAGGGTCGTTGGCCCAGGGATGACCGAAGTCCAATTGATCGTTTCTATGCCCCCTCGTGCAGTGATTCGTTTATATAGAAAATCGGGTAAAAGTTTTGTTCCCAGATAAGGCGATTTCAGTTTCGAATTTCGGTACAGCGGTTGACTTCTTCGACTCGGATTCTTCGCCTCAATTACCTTCCGGCGTTTTGTTGCCGGTTTTTATTCAGCGGTGAAAAATGAGTGATGAAAAATCGGTAACATAGAGGAAAGACTATCGGTGAACAAAAACGGAATGCATAAGGTGAAGAGATGCAGGTATATACATATACGTATGCACGTATAAGATAGGGTGTAAGGAGAAAGGAATGGGAGATGAAACGAAAGAGAGAGAAAAGGAGATAGACGGTGGAAGAGAGAGAGGATGCTGGGCTCTATCGATCTCCTCTCCTCCTAGTATGACGTCATCAACTGCCCCCGCCATCGAACAACCCCTCGACGCTCTCCGTACGTATAGCAGCCTACAACGTTCAACGGCACCCTCTTCAATGGGGGCTAACACGTATAATGTGACCAAGCAATGACCTTCTGGCTAGGTGATTCGCGAACGGCGAGGTTAAGGCGTCGGCCGCGTGGATCAGGATGGTGAACACCCGCGGCCTCCTATAGTTATATGTAGAATGGGAATCTTTGAGTCCGGTAAACTTGACCTTTGGGAAAAGAGTCCTGATTTCGGGTAAGCGAACAGTTCCTTGAAGACTAACTGCGGTGGGAATATGGGTCTAGTTAGATTGAAAAAGGCGGAAAATCCGATGCCGTTGTGCCCTAAACCCTTCCAATGCACACATGGCCAGTCTGACAATTTTCTTGTTAATGGATTTAAACGATGACTGAAACTTTTATTCTCAACAATCTAACTGTGCGGATCTAAAGCTGAACAATCTTGCTACAAAAAATGTCTCAGCATTTTTCATAAGAAAGTGAATAGTTTTTTTTTTTTTTTATATTTCGAATCGAAGATCGCCTGGTGTAAATAACAGCTCATTTAAATTCAAGTTTGAAGGACTTTTCTGCGTGTATATAAGAAGGGGTAGCCACCCTTAGTCTTAACCCCATCGCCCAGACTGTCCCGAGTAACGCAATGACCCAATTGCCTAACTTTCCCTTGACATGGTTATCTGCAGGTTCGTTTCAGCTAATGTGTGACGTTACTTGATGGTTTCGGATCAATCAGGAAGGGATTATCTGCGAAAAAATCGTAGGTAAGCGTGTGTCTTTTTTTTTTCGTTGTTCATTATTCTGCATCGATTTTATTCCTGGCTGGAGAATCTATATTTTATTAATCGTGGTACAGGGAAAATTGTTATAAGACTTTGTTCTAAGCCAATAACTGTCCTGAGGCACGAATCTTGTAAGATCGTAAGCGAGGAAATCATTTTCTACCATCCCTCCAAGTCTTTTATTAAATCATCTATGTATGTATAGGTATGGTATGTATGTGGTAAATTTACTGGCGAGCAGACTAAAAAAGGAAACAAAAAAAATAAGAAAACCTCTCAAAAGCTTCGGGCGTTCACAAAACAAGTTTTCTTTTCTATCTACAAGTTTGTGTGTATACGTGCAGCTTATCTCGAAGCCTGAAGCTTTATAAGGCGTAATTTGAATTTGCCTTAATAATTTGGGTTGTTGGTGAAAGAAGAATACGAGACGAAATTTTATACATTATACCACACCCACTCACCTTACTTTAAATTAAAAGGCTTGAAGGGTAATAAATTTCGGGCTAACTATCCGTTGGCATTTCAAGGTGCAGTTAAATCTCGGTGACTTTAATATTTTTAATTAGCTGTTAATGAATCAAGATCGTTAAGATATATGATAACGAAAGCTTCAATGCCCCAAACTTTCGAAAACCAACCTCGGCTAACGAAAATATGAAGATTTAAGATATACCTACAAGAGAATTTGAGGGTTGCAAATTCCTTAGGGAATTGTGGGATTCCTTCCTTGTGTGAATACCGTTCCTTAATTGAATAAATTTACATCGAATCATATGTATGAGATTGCATTGAATTATGAAATCCCCAAGTCCAAAGAGCAGGTCATTGGATTTACGTTTTTCACAGCTCTCTTCTGGGCTCACCAACTGCAACTGCACGTATGCGATTAGTTTTCCCGCTAAATATCTACCGAAAATTTAATAGAAAGCGCTTCACCCTATCTCGCAAGCGCAAGCCGTGTCGTTTGCATAGAGAAAGCATTTTATGCAAAATACCTGGGCGACTCTATGCAGCAAAGCGAAACGTAGTTCGCACAACGCGTCGGTCCTAATTCTAGCTAACCAGAAATAGAATTCATTCAACATACAAAAATTATGATATGCAGGATTGTTTGCGACAAGAAAAAACGAGCAATTATCATAACAATTCATCGGATGTAGAATGTAATTTCGCCGAGGGGAATGGCAGAGGAGAGTCAGAGCTGTGAAGCAATAATTAAATATTGATCTGATGTACGAAAAGCGAAGTTGTTTTTCTTCAACCTTCGCCAAAGACTCAATGCTAATAATAAAACCAACACGATTCGTGTATACATGTTTTTCCGTAAATATACCCTCTATCGTGTATACGTTATTTAAAAAAAGAAAAAAGAAACAGAGGTGAAAAAAATCGCGACAAGGAATAGGCGTAAGACTTAGGTATAGTCGAGTCAGAAAAGGCCAAGCTAGAGTCGTCCATTGCGATGCAAATCCCAGATTTTGGAATAATTTAACAGGCAGCCCTGAAGTTAAGTCGAAAAATTATGGAAAGCAGTGCGATTCCATAGGAGTGGAAATTCCGAGAGGAACATCATTACAGTCTGACCCGTCCTGCACTTGAAAGGGTAGTATTTTCTGGACGTTATTTTAATTCGCATATACATATCTACTGACCCGAATAAATTCAGTAGTATTTTTTTTTTCTTCATTTTTCGTTACAATATTTCCGGCTTTTTGTTTTCTAGTTCATTTCGTCCGCCGTCAGTAATATTTAAGGGCAGAGAGCCTATACGCGAGGTACTCTTTACATATCTACCCCCCAAATCCCACCTGCGTACATCCGTTTCGTAAATTTTTGAATCTTCAATTCATTTGTAAGCTGGAAACCGGCCTGCATGAGCTATTCTCACCTCCACAGTCGAGTCGGATGAGATGAACACCTGGGTGAAG
Organism: Rhogogaster chlorosoma; assembly: GCA_944452935.1. Classification (NCBI taxonomy): domain Eukaryota; kingdom Metazoa; phylum Arthropoda; class Insecta; order Hymenoptera; family Tenthredinidae; genus Rhogogaster; species Rhogogaster chlorosoma. The sequence goes on from OX101797.1 coordinate 32,080,086, forward strand.
GTATAACAAAGCGTGAAAAAAGCGTAAGATGAGTGGGATAAAAGGACGTATAAGAACCGTGAAAAATCTACCCGCTCGGAAAATAACGCGCCAATTTTCTCGCACAACTTTCACAATTCGAGAAATTTCATCCCCGTATAGGTATACGTACTTCGGTATATATAATAAGTAGATTTCCCTTGGCGACCATCGCCATCGCCTCGTTCACTCTTGGATTTTGCGCTATAGCCAATAAAGTCACCACACAGACATATGCCTCGTACTTTTCAAGGTGCAAAATAATTATGATTACATCTAACGCGCTACAGGGGGTGCGAGATGGTGAAAAGCAAAAAAGTGTTTTATTATTCAGTCTCGTTAAGTATTTAGGCAATGAATTTTAGGGCTGGCTTGGCTGATTAAGCTCAGTTTTGAATTTCTCATAACAGCGGAATCGCCAACCCCCAATATGTCAGCACAAGTACTTTGTCAAGTGTTTAAGAGCGATTGGCATGCGTGAAGGAAAACATTACGGCGATGCGAGGTCAGCGATAAAATATTTCCAAGTTTGTTCTCCATTTTTTTTTTTTTTTTTCTTTCCTACTTTGCTTTTCTTTTTTTTTTTTCTTCTTGTTAACGTGGCTAATGTGTACGAACCTGCGTGACTTTTGTCTGCTTTATTTATGCACGTGTCGTGGATTACAAAAAGGGTATTTTAGTTTAGTTTCTTTCTTCTTCTTCCTTCTTTCTTATTCTAGCGTGGCAACTTGTGATACAATTAATCTCACGAGGTGGTAGAAAATTTTTCGACCGAAAGCAACGTATCATCGCTTAGCACGAAAAAGGTTTACATGATCGCCGAACATTCACATACATGCTTATATTATTTCTGAGATAATTAATAATCGACTCGGAGTGTCTGTCAGTTACTAGAATCCATATTCTATATCGTCTCAGCTGTTTTTACTGTCAGTGTGAAATTCAACTATCTTCCAACCTTCTTGTTCTTAGGAGTTTGGAGGTAGAGTTTTAATCCTAATCTTCGAATCTCGAACCAAAACTTAAGTTGACTTAAGTTGTTATTGCAGCGGATGGTTTAATTCCTGTCTTCTAAGGATTAAACACCGGCCTTCTAACAAAGAGTTTCGAAAATTGTCACAAAGTTCTGCACGCTAAAAGCTCCACGGCATTAAGCTGCAGTCGCGAAAAAGCCGAAAAATTATTCCTGCCTTACGGTTTCCAAGTTCCATCTACCGCAGTAATTACTGTAGTCTGATTAACTTAATCCGATGCAAAGATTTATAAATAATTATTTCATTCATTGATCACGAATCGACGTTGAATTTACTTTCATCTTTTTCTATTAATCGTTTTTCTTTTCGCGAAGATGTATAAAATATTTCCAGCCGAAGGTAAGAATTCACGGTAATATAATTCCGGTAAGGAAGTGAGTTAGGTCAGGGGTACAACGTCACTTCCCCGCAAAGAAGAAAGTCACATCCGACTATAAACTAACACTTTTGGCTCCCCAACCGCGCATTTGGCGCCGTCTTGATCGACGCAGTATAAGAAACGCGGCGTCGTACAAATCGATAAGAAATTTCATTTTCGTATTCAGAGATAAATTTATTAGGATATCACATCCGACGAGAAGGAAAGAGAGAGAGAAAAAAGAACGAATATCCCTCGTCGTAGACTATTCGCGGTTGTATAAAGCCGCAAGCGAATCTATCAAAAATTGCGAATTTTTTTATTTTTTTTTTTTGCATTTTTATTACTCTCATTATAAATGTTATTCGTCCGTAGATTCGTGCTGTGCGACTTAAACACGCGTTAAAATTCTGAACACGTTATCTGATCTTATAACAATAAAATTATTCAACGCTCTCGCGACTCTGCAGTTAGCTTATCAAATGAATGTCTAATTGAACAAGGATATTTTCGTTAGTATATGACCGAGCTAGCGAATTTCAATGAATAGTTATAGTTAGGTATAAGGTTTATGTATATTAGTAGGGCAGAAGGCTACTCGAATTTATCATGCAACGGTTAGCGTTATGTTATAACACGTTCGACGCTAATTTCATTTGCATATAACTGTCGTTTTCGGGTCACCAATTTCCAGTGGTCGCGGACCGCGGCACCTGTATCGTGCGTAAGAATTAATTACTGCTTAACGTACTAAAACTATAACAACAATCAAAATTTAACGTACTGAAACTCCACCTCAAACAGCTACGGCACAATGTGTTTGTCGTACCCCTGGCACAGCCACGAATTATTACTGCACCATTTCCATAACAATATTTTAAACACGCATTTTATTACTTTTCATTCTACGTACCAAGTGCAATTATCATATAATACAACCCCTTGAATTTCGTCATAGATTTGCTCTTTCCTCGTGCAACATCATGGTACCTACATATATGTGTTCAGCTTTTCTATATTCTCTTCACGAGGCAGAGTTAAACATATAGTTCCGAATTTTTGAAGTCTTGAATCGAAGGACTCGTAAATAAATATGATTTTAATCAAGGCATGAAGGGTTTAAATACGATTACCATACCTTTGTGTCTACTCGAAGGACTCTCGGCGAATGCAATGAACGGGTAGAGGCACTATCCTGCGACAGGATTCTCCATTTGGTATTCATAACTTGGTGAATAGTTTATACGTAGTCCTGCACCGTTTACAGATTATATCGCTCCCAGATGTACTTTTACCGCGTATACAGAAATCTGATACATGTGTACATTATATATATAGATATGCATAAATGCGTACCTATATATAATCTTTGTTCGAGCGAAACTACGAGATGGACGAATCGTCTAAGGAAAAAAAGCTCCAATAAAGAATGCATAAAGTGGAGGAAGGTAAAAACGTCCATACAGGCATGTATACGCGATACCGAGTTCTGCATGAATCGTATTCTGCTTTGTGGATGAATGCAAGCGACTATTGACTGCCACCGTTTCCCGCGTGAATAATTGATGAAAGATACTATATGGTTTACTGTATGGTCTATATATACCTATACCATACCCAGTATACATTACATGAATAGATTGCGTGAGTCGATATACCTGCGAATGGGCAACTGCTAATACTTCCGATGGTGAACGCAATCGCTGACTGCCAGTGGGTCAGTGAGCCAAGGGAATTCCCGGCGTCGAAAGATCGAACACGGATTGTGGCCTGGCTATCGAGGTATACCAGCACGCGATGTTATACGTTTATACTTCAATCAGAAATTCAAGAACCACAATATTTTTGGCTATATTTGCACACCTCGTTTCACTTGGAGACTTTGACTATACATCTACGTATACACGTATTGATATTATCTATAAATTATTTTCGAAGAAGCACTCACACCTGTGACACTTATCGTTTTTAATTAAAATCAGAGAAATTTCATTACTTTAGACATCCAAGTTTAGTACTTTAGGTTTTGTCTTATACGTATGTATTTCCTTTTATTTCTGGCTCCAAAAAGTTTCGGAAATATTACTTTTGGTGGAAGATTTTTTGAAATAGACTTCCTACCGGTGAATTTTTTTTTTTTTTTTTAGTGTTCCTTTGTAAGATATGCAGGTATAGTATATATTCATCCGGGAAAGGACGAACCCCCAAGAAGTAATGAAAGAAAATAAAAGAAAGGAAAGTAAAGAATAAAAAAATGAACAGACGAAAATGAGATGTAAAAGACGGACTTAAGACCAATACCACGCGGTGAGGCGACAACTTGCCTTGCTATTCAACGAAATTGCTTTCCCCTTGAAACGATGAGTCTGAAATGACGTCAGAATACATATGTATATATGTATACTAACGCGTGAGTGAGTGGTTTAAATAGCACGCTATATAGTCATGAGGAAAAAAAAAAAAGAAAAAAAAATTATGTATAAGTAACGTGAACAACGCAGAGTTTTCTGTAAGAAAAGAAAAAACAAAAAAGATTGCTTCTTTTTAAGGGAAAAGTAGCAGCTAGGGTGGGATATTCACTTGATTTATTTTTAAACACGCCATAAAGCAATTCCCACTTTTGGAACTTTGGATATCGCTCGTTGGTACGAAAAGTTGATGTATAAATTTCTGAAAAAATAAAATAAAGTAAAGTAAAATGAAGTGAAATAAAAGATGGAAGAGACTAATAATTTATCAACCGTCATGGTTAATAAATAGTTGAACTAACTGCTGTCGTCACGATTCAGCGTATAAATAATTTAGAATAATAATCACACATCTATTTCGCTCATTTATTCCTGCTGTTTACCACGCCAAAAACAACAGCCAATGTTATCGCAATCTAGCCGGTATATAGGTAAAAGTAAACGCGGCTTACCTCGCGACAATCGCAACATCGCAATCAACGTACTACCTATATAGCCGCAGGAGATTCGCGGAAAGTAAATATTTCACAGAAACATAAAGGATATACCTACTGTTCTTCGACGATATATTTATTGATGACTTCGTAATGTTATGTGTGTGATTAATCGGAAATATCGGATTATTGTCAGCAGATAGTAAATATCGAGAGAATAAAAAAATAAAAAAAATAAAAAAAACGAGAACACATAGTTTCGATTTTGAAACATATATTTACTCGTGGAAAACAACGACTTTATTTGCTCGACAAATCATTCTGACTATAATATAACGTTTATAGGATAAATAATTTTTTTGAAATTTGGAGAGATTTTCTGGGACGAGGATTTTGGAAAATTGACAATACTGAATATATTATTGTCAACGTAGTTCTGTGTTGATTTTTTTTCTCTCTATTTATTGGGTTTCTGATATTATGTTACTAGCTGCTCGTCCAGTCGACATAGATTCTTCGTTGGTAACTGACTTCCGTACATCAGATACGCTCGTCGATGAACCGTCGACTTTCGATTTGCTCGCTGAATTGGCACGCGACAGCTTCCACGCAGCCGTCTTTAAATTATCGCCACTTCTGGAGCCTTGAATATTGATTAAAGCGTTTAAACTCAATTTTACAAAAATCTAGAAATTATACCATCCTCTGAATACGTGACAGAAAATTTCGGACGAAATTTGAAATTTTTTATCGAAATTTACAGCCGTAACTAATTAGTTCATCAAAATTACGGGGGTGAAATTCATCAATCGAAAAAACTGCGAATTTTGAAAACTTCCGGGAGAGTATCTAGGTATAAAGATTTGAAATGATAGAGGAAATACTCTCAGGGTTGAAGAACTGTAACTAACTTCATACTCGCCGATTCATAAATATAGAACGCGAAAAGTTGATAAAATTTAAAAAACAAAACTATAAATAGGATCAGAAAATTCCAGACGCGAGATAAAAAGCAATCAGACCTTTCTCGCGGAGATTTCGCCTCAGCCCTCACTGCAGGCTACAACATTATTATCAAGAGCCCCGAGCGATATCTCCCGGTTCACGTAATCCCGTTCTTTTCTTTTCATTTCTTTTCTCTTTTAAACGATTCAACATAATTAAACGAAGTAAAAACCCGGTTTTTATTTCTCCATTTTTAGTCAACGCGGAAACCCGACGTTTCAACCGCATTCGTACTTACTGATTGCCAAATTCGATGTAATAACAATTTACCCATATTTCCGATATTAAACCCACAGAACTTTACCTGTTATCATACTAGAACGTGTTCGAAAATTATGCAAAGATCGGCGAGGATTCGGAGGAATTTGCATCGCCGTATAGGCGAGAGGCACAGCTAGGCTGACCCCACGCGGATACCCACTACTGGAACTCAGTCTGCTGGACATTTGACGCGGACGATTTTGACGATGGAACTCTCTGTTTCTGTAAAAATATATTTTTTCTCGATTAGGTAGGATCTTCCGTGCCTTTTTTCACACATTGTCAATCTATATGCGAGACAAATAATTGTCTAGACAATAATTCGCTACGAAAGTACGTGAAGTGCAGCTGTTCTGATTTATTAGTGAAAAAGAACCGCGATTCTATTTCAATTTGACAACGTGCATGGGCATATGTATGTATAGATTATAGATATCCTATATAAGTATATATGTACGTCAGTTTTCTCCTCGTTACAATAATAGAATGACAAAATCTCTCAGCAAAGCTTTCGAGGACGTATGTTATGCCGAGCCTCTGAATTCAGGATTCTGAACGAATACAGGACGCTCCTTATATTAGATAACTCAACTCCTTTCTTGTAGCTAGAAAGAGAGAGGGTTGGGGTAAAGGTCTAACGTCAATATAAATTAGTGGCACGTGCAGGGTATTTGTTCAGTAGCTTGAAAGACGTGGTATTATTTTACCGGAGACAAAGGGGCACGTTTCGGGTAGAAATGAACCGCTTTTTGTACAGACTTTGAGAATGGTATTCAATCGAAACGTTAAATAAAATGAGAATCGATAAATAATTCGTCGTCCCAAAGTTTTCCACACAGTCCTATAAAAATATACCCGCCCGGTTTGTTAAATCGCTGGGAAAATGATGTAAATTTTAATCATTCTTCTCGCGGGTTATACAGCCGTTAACACTTCCCATATATGTTATTATTAATTATTCTTTTCTGGGGTGGCTCGGAAGCGATTGCGCAATTAAAACCGACTAAACGAACCTCGACAATTAAAAGCAACACAACAAAAACGATCCCATGTACAACCCGCAACATATGTGTACCTGTGCGAATGCTTATCGCGAACACTTTGCGGCCAAAGCTCCTACACCGTCTATGGCTCGACTCCAAACTGGCTTTATTATTCACGTGTCATGCTTTAAAAGCTCTCTTATGGTTAGTAAAACGTCAGATAGTTTTCACTGTGAAGTGATAATGAGGTGTTCAGCAATTAATCCCACTTCTCTACCCATCTGCGAAGAGCACATTGAATTAATTTGAGGAGGCTTGAATTGATTCCGATCGTATTATGAACCTCCGAGTAGGTATTTTCTATAACGAAATGAACTCGACGTCGATCATCCCAGTAGGAAATCAATAAACGAATAAACGCTAGTGATATGGTATAGGAGATAATTGTTCGCGGGGAATATTTTTCGTGTAAATATGATCTTATCAAAGTGAGAAGAGAGTTGTTCTGTAAAATTGGAGACTCGTTATTTTTTGATAATTTATCGCGTCCCTTCGAGAAAAGTACCTAGAGACCGCGTTACTGTAGCATAGCTGGACCCCTGCCAAAACGAAGATTCATCGTTATATGTGCTCGCGCCGTTTTCAAGATCTACGAACTTATTCCCCGAGACTCTGCCCCACGGCGCAGACTTTTCCGTCGTAAAACTGAACCGAGAAAATTCATTTCCTCGCTTGGTACTTGCCTATAAAACTATATATATATTAAACAGAACTGGATTTAAAAGTGCTGCGAGACAGTGAAAAGCTTGTGCACTGAGCTAGTAAAGCACAGTACATGGGTTTCATACCTTGCCACAGCTTCGTTGATGGTGTACTCAGACTTCTTTGAAAAATTGCACATCCTGACGTCAAGACCTGTGATATTATTGCAGGATTTCACCGCTATATCGAACGCCTCTCCCGCTGGATGAAAAAATTATTCTTATTCGACATTTTTATCGACTGTTGAAATCCGGATGAAGATATTTTTCCCCGAGTCTGAATTTATCTCAGTAATATTTCATTCTTACCGATCTGCCCGAATTCGTTGTTTGATACATCCAAGTGAAGAGTAGATAATTTCAGATAACCCGAACCTATACATTCGGCGATATTTATTCCTCCTTCAGTAGTCAAGCTGCATCCGCTGATGTTCAAATTCTCCAACGTTTGATGCCGTAGTAAAACTATCGACAAGATCAATAAGTTGCGGTGATAAATATCTGATCGTAAGTAAATCATCGCGAAGTTAAAGTTATTCGGATATGATTCGCATTCGAATTGAACAGTCAGAACGAAGCTTTGATATAAGATATGAAATAAATTGAATGATCTCTACGAGGAATTTTTTTTTCGTTTTTTTTTTTATGAAATCGCAGCCAAATTCTAATGGATTTAAAAATTGATTTATAAATCCGGGTACTCGTCTCACGTGCAGAGATGTGAACGCCTCCAGAATCCGTTATAGGATTTAAACGGAGGTTTAAATTCTTCAAGGGCGTTGCTGACTCCTGCAGGAGGCCGTAGACTATACCTTGTACTCCACCAGCTCCGATGTAATTGTTTGCCAAGTGAAGTACCCTCAGGCGTTTATTCATGGCTAGATACTCACCCACGGCTTGGGCACCCACATCACCGAGTTTGCAATGTGATAGATCGATCTCCACAACCTTGGAAAAGATCATAAGGAACGATTATGTAGTACCACGGGGCGATAATCAATATCAAGGTACATCAAACCTCTAAAAGTGGAATAAAAGTGGCTTTAAAAACCACTGGAAATAGTTTCCTACGTGAAACGCGTATTTCGTCACAAAGCACGGTATTAGATTGGCCTAAGCACGCCATACGGTTATCGCGGCGTCGTATTCTCCTCGTGATTTGAATAATAATAAATAAAAATGGGGTAATATTGCCGCTTTATATTGTCAACGGCACTAACTAAGATAACGCGGTTTCGTAATCCGCACAGAAGTCAAATGATATAGTAATTCATTTAAAATTATGCCGCTGGCTTGCCAGCACGTTAAATCATTACTTGATTCAGAAGTGATGCGCTATATCATCGTGCCATGCCACGAACGGTTAATTACTCTTATAGATTACAGAGTATAATGGACCCTGGTGAAATGCCCTTCCCTAACTTCACCCATCGCATAGTAACGACTGCGAAACTTGAAACGGTTTAAATATCAGGATTTCCTCCTCACCGTATTATTAACAGCCATTCCATGCAGCAGAGCTGCTACTCTGTACGAATCAAGATTACTTCTGGTCAAACTGAATTTTGCCAATCTCTTACTGTTCTTTATCCCCGAGCCAAGATGCTTGCAATCTTCTACTGAAAACCTGTCAGATAATTTGACACAGGAGTTCGGAGAGCCTTGATGAGATAATTGCATCTTAGACTCACTTGAAATCTCGCCAGTCAAAACCAGCGTTCATATAGATCAAGCCGAAATTGATATAAATCTCGTTGAGGTTTGGAAGATGTGGTATAATCTCGTTAAAAGGTACATGGTCTGGTGATTCTTCTTCGGATGTGCATTGAGCCAGTTTATCTATCGTTGAACTGTAAGCATTTTCTGATAAAAGGCATCATTCCATTGACCAGAAAGATGAGGTTTTATAGAAGACGAACCAGGGATCAGATCGGACTAACCTGCTGGGTATGAGGGAGCGAATCTTCAACGTGAATATGTAGTCTTTACACAGCTCTATAAGCTCGGTGCAAGACTCTTGTTGCGCTTTGAACAAGCTGGCTGGGAGCTTTTCTATGTACTCGGAGAAGTGGCGTTCGACGTACAACTGACGCCATGAGCCGCCGTGTTCGTCGGGGTAGTTATACTCCCATCTTTGGAATTCCAAATGAATTGGAAAAAAAATTTTAGAGCCTCTTTTCGCCGACTATTAAACTGTGTGAAATCGATATTCCATCACCCACCTATCTCGGGATGCTCGTTTCCAGAAGAACTCGTCTGGAATCCACCTGATCATCAACTCGAAAGGAAGATTCGTTGGTAATAATTCTAAAAGCATATCCCTATCCACAGCGGTTGGTAGCTCGTCTAAAATGGGTTTGGTCTTCCATTGCTCAACGAGGCTATAGATCGCGAGGACTTTTAGCTCTGGGACAATGTTTTTATCCCATGACTCGTCCTCGGGACGTAGTGATCTGTCGAGCTCGTGTGGAAGTAGAATTGATTGCTGAGAACATCTGTGGGTCAACGGAATAGATTCTCATCAAAAGTACGTTGACGAGTCCAGGGGGAGTCGTACGTTAAAAAGTTTCTATCCTCGAAAAACTCTTTACATAACATAAAAAATCAAAATTAACATGTGTAGTCATTTCTCTGACAGATATTCGCTCTGTCAAGCACCTCGCAACAGCCAGACACTTTTTTCCGCAAAGGGTCTCCTTGTTAAATTATTTTTTCTACACTCTGAGCGCGCCTATGATCCTGGTCTGTTCATGGTCGTGGTTTTCGCAAGGGAAGTATACTCAGCCAACGAGGGTTGGCGGAGTGTGCGAAATGAGTGGAGTATCTTTTTTTTTTTTATTATTTTCTTTACGTTTTCCACTGCCGCACTTCGCCGTATTAAAATGCAAAGTCTGGTTGTAGCAGGACTCGGCGAATGTTGAGTGGAAAAAAAGATACGCCGTCAACTTAAAAAGTTTTTTCATAGATTCCAAATTTACGTTATTGGTAAGGGGGGACAAAAATATTGTCGAAAAATAATTCGTTCAGTTATTTACCTGTACGTTTCAAAAACGTTTCTGGTTATGGTGTAGGGTACCCTCATATTACACGATTCAAATTTTTATAGAGTAATAAAACTTATGTCTGGTCAAATCTCGTTTTCGTCTGATGAAGCCCGATGGCGAATGGACAACTCTCGATTTTTCTTTATCTTTTTAATCCGTTCATTTCCTGTATTCAGATCTATCCATTCTAGTTTCAGGAGAGCTGAAAAAGAGATAGTAGATTTTCATTATGCGTTCATAGTATAGCTCCACGGTCTGAGGGAATGAATAATAAATTATTCAATACACAGAACGCTATGATATCGTAACCATTATAATATTAATGGCGCATATAAAAGCAACGAGACTGACAGTCATTAAAATTTATTCTATAGTTGATTCTGGTATGACAATGCCCTGCGCGATGAAGGGAGTCTCGTTTTTTGCCGGCAGAAAAAAAACGTTTTCGCAAATCTTCAAATTTCATCTTTTACTGTGAAAATATATGATGTACGAATACACCAGCATCGAAGCTCGAATTGTAATTGCTTTCTAAAAAATGTAATATAGTAATTATGATTTCCTTTTCATTTACAGGAGTGTCCCGAAGGTGTAGTCCATGAAGATTCGTTCAAGGATATCTACGCGAAGTTTTTCCCGCACGGCAGTGAGTTTCAATTAGATTAAAATCCTCCGATAATTATTTCATTAGTTTAACGGAGTGTAATTAAACGAATTACAGACTCGAGCCTATACGCCCACTACGTGTTCAAGGCCTTCGATGTTAACTGCAACGGAGCCATCAGCTTCAGGGTAATTTCAAATCACTACAATTACCTTCTAACTATAAATACACGTTAACCCCGGACCTCAGACAACTTTGTACATACACATACAGCAGCTATACGCATCCTTCAGCACATTTTCTCTACGACTTACAACGAGCGAGTCATTCTGACCCATCTCTCTTTTATCTCGCTGTCACTCGTTTCACAGCAAGTGGGTATAAAAAAAAAAAAACGAAAAAAAAAAAAAGAACCGTCGAGTTAAAGTACCAAAGTACATATACATGTGTATGTCTACATATATACGTACCTCGACTCGCATTATCCTTCGAGAATAAAACGACGAGAAAAATATGTCACGCGTGTTTTACTACGCTGCGTTATCAAGATATCTGGATGTACACGCAGCATCGGTTTGCGTCGAACGATTAACCGCGTGTTATTATAGCTCATAAATCATGAACATGAACGAACATATTTATATTGACTCTGGGATGTTTGATCCGAGGAGAATAATCGCTTCGGGTGATAATATCGATCTATCAAAATCTCACTTGCTATTACTCCGCTCGAGTCCGAGATGTATGTATCATCCGAAAATTTGAGAGCTTGGCAGGATATATCGACAGTTTTATAGTTCGCCGGGTGAACAGGGCCAAGGTAAATACAGGCGGGTTATTACTCTCCACGAAATAGTACTCAACCCCTCATACGTTATGCCTCGAAGAGTTTTGCCCAAGAGTTATTACGAATCGGTGAAAATATGAATCCAACCGGGATTATATCGCCGTGGGGTGACATGGTCAAATATTTGCCAATTCACTTCACTTTTTTTCACTTTTCTTGCAGAATTTACCCATTCAGATATTGTATCAAGGAAAGTGCGAACATGTACATGTATAGAGTATGCGAACCGCAATTAAATTGAGAATCTCTGCCCTCGGGATTTATATCGCCTAGGAATATACCCGCTAATCCCAAGATAAGGGAATCGATATCCACAGCGCATGTTAGGCCATTATCTATCGCCGGTAATCATGCAGCTATGGGCGCGCGATCGGCCACTTTAAATCTAATATAGGTACCCTAGTTGGCTCGAATTTCCCTGCCCTTTTTCCCAACCGTTGAGGTTCGTCGATCACTCAATCGTTATAAAATTGATTCAGAACGATGGGAGCCGGGAAATACGGAACTCGTAGGTTCTTCATTTTATAGTTGGATAAGAAAAACGACCAAATAGAAGTGAAGTAGATACGAGATTATCGAGTTATACCAAAGCATTGGGCGGTTCTTATTCCGCTGCCAGGGCATTCAAGCAGACAATAATTTGCTGCCAATTATCTATCCGAAACGATATTAAAGAAGGGTATTAAAATAGCCGAAAAATTTCTAAAACTTACCTATCAGTTAATAAAAATGATTTTTTGTTTTAGAGTCATGTTCGTCTCATTTTAACGTATAATTAATTCGGATTTTTTCATTATAGTCGTAGAGAAATTTTGTGCCGGTATTACGGTCGTCTAAATAGTATAAATTGCATGTGTCTCCTCGTCGTTTTGAGCTTCATGAATTATTCTATTCTATATTGAGTAAAAGAATTAAATTTCTATGGCTGGTTATTCCAGGATCTTTTGGTAACGCTGTCGACTCTTCTGAGGGGCAGCATATACGAGAAACTGCGATGGACATTCAAGTTATACGACATCAACGGGGATGGGTGTATAACTCGGGGCGAACTTGGCGAAGTTGTTACAGCCGTCCACGAACTTATGGGTAGACGCCACCAAGTCGACGAGGAACGGGCTGCCCGCGAGCAACTTGACAGAGTATTTCGAAAGCTCGATCTAAACCAGGACGGGGTCATTACGATCGAGGAGTTTATCGAAAGTTGCCTCAAGGTATGAACATTGTCTCTTTATCGAGGCTGAATAATTGACAATTGGCAAAATTCGATTTTCCTTGCTTATTATTTGTTTAGAAAAAATTTGTAAGAATCATAATTTTGGAAGAAAAAAGAGCGAAAGAAAAAACACGTGATTTCTTTTTTATGCTTCCGAAAACGATTCCTTCTTCTTTAAAAAGCAAAAAAGAAACTTCTCTCTTTCTTTCTTTCCTTTCTTTCTTCATTTTAGGACGAAGTGATCACACGATCCCTCGCAATGTTCGACTGTGAGCTTTGATCTCCGGCCTCTTCCGTGGCCGCGACGCTTCCGACGCTCGCGACCCCCGCGACGCCACCCTCGACGACGCCCTCCCAGTCTCCGGCCCCATCGCCACCACGATATTCCCTTCTGCCACCGATTCCACCGCTACCACCGCCACCACCTCCTGGCTACACGGCCCAGGATCACGAACTTTATCTACTTCTTGCAGCGCACTGGTGGGACCAACAAGATACACCATTATTTTGTTAGAAGTTAACCCATCGCTCAAACTCGTAAGGATAATAATCAATTCAAGATATACGCAGGCGGATGTCGAATTACTCACGTAAGATTCAGCGTGAGATGGAGAGAAATATAAATATATTACTCGTAATTTGCAAGTCAAGTTCCTAAAAGGGGGATAAACAGTGAGGATCTGAGAACAAGTGGAAATTCTTCGATACAATACCTATACTATGCCCCGTTTATATTCGAGTGGATTTAACCAACACATTCAGATGGTATTATGAAGGAAGAGTGCTAGTACTTCGCGTATATATTCATATTGGGGTGATGCTATGCCTACTAGTGATTTTTCATGCCACGAGGAGAATAATTTGAACGTAACGAGTCTTCCTTCGGAGAATCGTTCGAATTATTGGACAAACGATGAATGGATGAATAAAGAAAATTTTTCAGGTAAACGAAATGAACATTTTTCTTTTATATAAGTATACGTTATCTTCGTTCATCCAAATCAGAACTATTTCCCGATTGAAAATATTCGAAATATTCTTCTTGTGGCATGATTTTTCAATTCAATGGAAGAACACGAGTTTGATTACGTGAAAAGAACTCTATTTGAATAGTATATTCTCGTGGTAAATGAAACCTGAGTAAATTGTACAATTCTGGTTTATTGACTACTACTATATTATATATGTTACGAATAATCAACTGACAGAGATATTTCTTTGGATATCGAAAAGTTGATCTTTCAGGTGGTAATATGTATGTTATCTCAGAATGTGACGATATATATATATATGCGTTTGACAAGAAGACACTCGATTTCGTACAAATTACCGTAATAAATACGTATATAAATATTATTGATCATATAATATGTGTAAATACGTATTCCTACCGAAGCTAAACAAGAAGAAGAAAAAATAAGAGAAAAAAAAAACCCCTCTAATTGATGAATGATATAGTTAAGCGCCTTTTTCAGTATTCAAATTCACCCAATTTACTCTAATGAATTATTGACTTCGAATCACAGAGATATACCGTATTTACTTGTTATATTTATCTATAATTGTTAAAACCCTCGAAGCTATATGTATAATCTATATCACACCCATGTGGATATCTGTGCTATATACTTTTCGATAACAAGAAGAAAGAAAACAAAAAAAAAGAAAAAATTCTGTCAATCTCTCATGCGAGAATCTGTGGCAGTTCCCGGCGTGTTAACGAGCCATCTATCGATTCGTTTCCCCTTTCGTAAATCACTTATGCATCGTTTCTCTCTACAGAGTGTCGCCGATGTGAGCGAACGAATTCGATAAATGCAATTCTGTATTCAAATAACCAAGCAATACTAATAGTAATAGAAATATTAGATAAATTTTTGTTTTATTTCTTATTACGTATAGAATGCCGGATTCAAACAATTCTTCGTACGATAAACTGAATATCGACTTATTATATAATTTGAAGGGGGTGTGAAACGCGTTCAATATTTTAATTATCGTTTCTAATGAAGGAAACGAAATTGAGGAAAAAGCGAGAATGTTTTAAATTGCGAAAGTCTAATAATGAAGAATATGAGTGTACAAGGTAAGTATATATTAATATGCGTTGCCCGTAACGCAACTATGGAACGATCAACTTGTTCGGCATTGTATGCTTGAACGTGAGTAAAAAGCTAATTAACAATTTCAAAGTAAATAAAAAATAAAATAAATTAAAATAATAAGAATAAAAAAAAAACTATGAGATACGCGGCTGTGAATTCAAGATCGTCCAGACTCTGGAGCTTTTTCAATTATGGAAAGTTTTTTTCTGCATGGGCTGTATAAACTTGCAAACGAGAAAAAAAGAAAAGAAAAGAATAAGTGAAAAATGTTTAAAAATAATAATAATAATATTACGAAAATTCTTCCACGTGCACCATGTATTGTGCGGTTTAATTATTATTACCTATGAGATAATTACAGTGACAATTAAATAAAGTAATAAAATAAAAATAAAATAAAAGTAAAGAAGAAGAAGAAATTTAATACGATTTTAAATCGATGTTGAATTTCAAATTAGTGTTATCCAATAATTAATTAGACTTATTTACAAACTTACGTTGAAATAATTCATAGATTATATTACTGTATAGATATATATTCATGTAGAATATATAATAAATTTTGTATAATTCGTTCGCGCAGTATAAAAGAAAATATTCGTATATTAGAAATTTGAAAAATAAAACTCGTGTCAATCGCATCTGATCGTCAAGCTGACTGCGGACTATAGTCTCAATTCTGGAATAAATTTTGAGGTATAAAAAAATGAGAAAAATTCAATCCGGGTATCGAAATTTTGGGTATAGGCTCGAGTATGATGTAGACGACCCTCATTAACGATAAATTATAATATGCTCGTTCGAGCGTGGGAGGAAGCCGCGGATGAACTCTTATACCTTATCTCTTATCAGAGATGACTTGAAATATGCAGCTAGATTTGAATGGAACAATGCCAAGCACCATTGTTCCTTCCATTATGTCGTACCGTTACCATTTCTCAAATAACTAATACACTTACCAGATCTTGGCCTTAAATGTGTAGCATGAATAATAATTCAGAACTGCAGAATCAGGCCAGGCAAGTCACGAATAAACTCAAGCCCATACACGGTATAGTGTTTCAATTTGTTATTAATGCGGGTAGCCAAAACCCTCGGGCTTGAATCTTATCATAAAAAAACTGCGAGAACGGCGAGCCTCTATGAGCCCCTGAAAATATTGCGTAGAATTTAAAGCCAGGAAGCTTTTAGGAGTTTGAGTGAAGGCAGCAGTTTTATTCTTATAATAGAGCCATTCACAATTTTATAACGCTTCGGGGGATAAGAAATCAACCTTTATTTTACATCGGAGATGGTGCTCTTTGGAAATTTATTCAGAAACTTAACGTCAGTAAGTATTTTCTATAAATTCTGAGGAAAAAAGTTGAAAGACAAAAAAAGAAGATAACCAATATTTGAGAAGAAGAGGAATTTATAATATCCAATTTTTCACTTTATTGTCAAACCATGCATATGAAAATGAGACAAAAAAAATATGCAACTGACAATCGAACTTGTCCTGTATAAAGTATCACTCTACGTGTTGTATAGTCGATTTGTGTGATGAAATAAATCGAGGATAAACAATTTAGCGTAAAGTGCTTTATTATAAATCAATAAAAAGCAGACACAGAATGAATTTCATATGCGTAACGGTACATTACATATAAAAGGATCAATGGAGCATACATATAGTCCAAAAAATACCCCAAAATCAAAAATAATCTGAAATTAATTCCAGAAAGAATCGAGTCTGTGAAATAAATATCGAATTTATAACCCGTGTAATTTCCGCCTCCGCCTCCGCAGCAGCAGCAACAGCAGTAACCGTTTTCAATGAATAACTATAGTGAATTAGGTATAGCAATTAGCCATTGCCGAAGTAATTGGCGCTGAAAGATGAGACAGTAAATACATATAGAGGAAT
Source organism: Rhogogaster chlorosoma (assembly GCA_944452935.1). Classification (NCBI taxonomy): domain Eukaryota; kingdom Metazoa; phylum Arthropoda; class Insecta; order Hymenoptera; family Tenthredinidae; genus Rhogogaster; species Rhogogaster chlorosoma. The sequence goes on from OX101797.1 coordinate 32,097,127, forward strand.
AGAAAAACCAATATGGCGTTATAAGGCAATTGCATTTATTGCATAGCCAACCGAGGCTGAAGTAAATGAACATATTGAGAGCCTGTGAGATTCAAACGATCTCTTTAATGGCTCGCCGCTCGACTGAATGAACCATTCCGTGAATGCATATACGTCGTAATAGAAACCGGAAGGAGCAGATTCTACGGTAATATGAGTAGAGTAAACCCTGAAAGAAATAGTGGTTTTTCTTTGCCAAGAGCATTGTTATCTTTCGAGAGGGAAATAATGCCGTAACACGCAATCCAAAAATTTAGACCTCTCGCGCTGGCACGATATCTCCAACATATACAATGGATTTCTTCGGAATCCGCAATCGCAACACGTTGCTTGCAATCTTAACAATGGATGGAATTATCGCGACCTAGTTTCACCGCTGTTACAACCGTTATTGAAGCCATGAATATCCTCAATATTTTAGTTTTGTTACGTACATACGTCTATCTACACATTTCTGCACACGTCGCAGGATATCTCTAGCCTTTCTCGCTTCGAAACTGTACTTATAACGGTAGGAATTTATCCTGCATTGCACCAAAGTTAAACGGAACGCAACGACAGTCTTGCATAGTTACGATTGTCTTAGAAATTCAACGATAACTGGTAACATGCTTTCAGGCGTATGTATAGCTTCAAGGTAGCAAGGAAGACGTACTTTACTTTGGCGATTATGACAGAGGTTGGAGACGACGATGATGGACAGTCTGTCGTCTTCGGAAGAATAACTCCGGGGTTTTTAACGTTTTATTACTTCCTTCTCGTTTCTGTCGGCACAATCCTCTCATGGAATAGATACTGTGTAACTTTTTTGTCGAAAAACGTATATCCGGACTGAATCTAGTCACCGCGAACGGAATGAATCCCCGAGTTAGGACACCGTTTACGTCGTCGCTAGGCAACGAGTGGGTAAAACCCACTTTCCTAATGACTGATTGAGTAGATTCGAAAATATTCGGATAAAGTTGTAATCTTTACGACTATAGCAACTGTTTGGATAAATTTCGAAAAATATTTCCTTTTTTTTTTAATATATAAGTGATAATTAGCCATATAAAGTCATATTGGTTTTATTAGCTTCCAATTTGGAGCGGTTCTTTCCAAGATAGAATCCGCGATGGACGAAGGAAACAGAAAGTGTCGCAGTAGGACTACAGATTAATAATAGTGAACCGAATACACGAGTAAGACATAGAAATTTAATGAATAAAATTGAGAATCAAAATAGTTTTTCGCAATTTGTATTTATATTATTATTATTATTATTAAGTAATTTATTATTACTGTTATTTTTTATTTGCGCACAGCTGACCAATTTGACGTACGAATTTATTACCGTCTAAGTAAACTACAAGAAAAAGAAGATAATTCCGAAAAAAATTAATCAAAGCTCTGATAAGTATTTAATCGTGGAATACATTTTTGTTTCAAACGTCTATCACCCAGCTCGATATTTTCAGAGCTTATGTGTTTGCTGAAAGTATATTCAGGTTCTTTTTCTAATAAATTTTACACAGGAATCTTTGAAACCTTTGAAATCTTTGACAATTATTATCACGTACGCATGTCGATTGTCGATGTTACCCACATTTTGTCAGCACGATATATTTCTCTCTGTAGGTACGGAATCCGAAGTTTATAACGAACCGAGGGTTCTTATAAGGGATGAAGTTTTACAGGAGTAGAGCAATATGAGTTTAAAGTTTTAACTACAAAACTTTGGAAGTATTTTAACCGCGCGTGACAAAAGACTGGCACATATAACTATACAATATCCCTATATAACCGAAACTTCAAGTCTCCAGTCTACCTGATCGCGAAAAACAATATTAAATATTATGAAAATTTTGAGAGCCGCCTTTCAAACGTTTACGATTTTTCAAGCCTGCGCAGATTATAAATTGTTAATCAGACGAGCCCCTCGTTCAGTGGATCAGATCTAATATAATCTCAAATTCTTGTCCAATTTCGAAATGAATTTATATCCATGATGCACGTAAACGAATATTCAAACAATACACTGAATTAGAGACTCGTCAGAAATGTTGCGTATATTTTTTTACTAAAGATTGTTATAATAATCAAACTATAAATCCTACGTATAAAATTGAGGCGCGCAACTTTTTCACCAAAGCGTTGTTATTGATAAAACAAAAAATTCAATCAGAACAGTTGAGAATTTTCAAATATTTGTATCGCCAATTTTTCAAACCGTTCCAACGTCTGAGATGTTGAAAAATTAACACATATAATTAATGTCGTATAATTTGATCAAACATCATGGATTATATTCACGTTTAGATAATAATTCGTACGAGTAAATTAATTTCCTCACCTTTGTTGAATCTGATTGGAATTTTAGATAGCTTAATAATTATTATACCGATTAGTAATGAAACAAAAAAAAAAAAATGCTATAGCTAGTTATCTAGCTAAGCTAATGATAAGCCCTAGTCAATTGATTAACATTAGTTTCTACATAGATTAAATTTTGATTGTAATGAAAAGTAATATATTATACATAGATGACGATAGATAGTTTCGTTATACGATATAAATGAACATTATTAGCCATTGTACAATGAGTAAACGTTAATTAAATATCTCTGAACAGCGAGTAGTTTGCTGTCGCGTACTGCCATCTCCATGTAAATATCATGTATTATATTAAACACTTACTATAGTTAATAACAATAATAATTAATAACTATAGATGATCGTCCTCAGTACTTAAACATTTCCTAGCTCAATGATTATCATTAAAATATTGTACATTTATATTTGATTTCGTTGTGAATGAAAAATGGTACTGAATAGAGCTGTTTAGAATATGTAGAATCTTTATTAAAAAAATGCATCTTACCTACAAGTACGGATAATCATACAATTAGTGTGGTGCATTGCTTTTCGAATAAAAATATTTTACGTTAAATTTCATTCTACCTATATACGATGAAAAAATTTACAGTATAGAAACTCGCTGTAGATATATTTAATAAGGAAAATTAGTCCCGTATTGTTTTTTCTCAACCTAAGTCATGTTATTGCAGACTGAAAACGTATCGATAGAAATTCAGTCGAGTTCCTAAAAATGCGACTACGTTTTCGTACGTAACTTAGAAATAATGTAGAATATTACTTTTTTTGTTTTATTTTTTTTCGTACTAATTATTCCGATAGGTAATTCTGGCAATAAATCATACGCAGACGCAGACTATTGCAAAAAGAAACTGAGAAAAACAGATTAAATGAATAATGATAGTTATTGCCATATGTATAGTTTTAGTCAGGTAAATTATTACATACCGAAGATATTAGGATCGAGTACAAGTCATGCATGTGACAAAAATGTAATAAACGTAGCCTGGGTATAACCGTAGAACAATCGTATACGGAATATAGAAGATTTGAAATTAAAAGAAAATAAAAAAAAAAAAAACAGAAAAAATCAATGTGTTGAAAATTTTCCATTTTTTAGATACAAATTAGCATGTACTTGGGACTGCAGTCTATTCATACTTGTCAACATAAAGTGATATAGTATATATTCATTGAAGTATAGATAAGATTCGTAATTTTTTATTTTTATTTTTTCCTTTTTTCTTCTTACTCTAGTAATAAACATTAAGTGGTTAAATTCTGACAGAATTATAATGTTTACTCAACTTTCGTATTTAAAGTCTAGAAACTATGTTACACGCGTTTAATTTTATTGTACATATATATTTCAGTTCAACTTATCCATAGGCAAATGTATGTAAAATTAATCTATTATTATTATTATTATTATTACCATTACCATTATTATTGTTACTAAAAGATCGAGATAGCTCAAGTACTATTATTGTATTGTTGGCAGTTTTCCACGGATAGTGGCAATATCAATAAATGTTAATTACATCAAGGGTGTCTGTACATAATGATAAAATATCCTGCTTTCTCCAACTTTGAATACATAATTATATAGTCTTTGAAAAAATCTGAAATCTCCTTCTGTTTTCAGTCTTTGAAATTCAAAAATATCATTGCTTTTTGCCGATGTCTGCTACACCAACCAGTGCCAAGATTCGGACCTTGTAGTTACTACTTTCTAACCACAGATAACGCTCTCGTATTCCGGTACAGGATGTGCAACCAGCCAACCATATGACGAAAGAAACCCAACACCAAAACACATTTTCGATATTGTTCAAGAAAATCGTAAACAATAATAATATATCTAACTAATTATTAAAGTGCAATAAAATGGTGACTGATATTAACGATAAAATTAATCCAACTGTATTCGCGTTGATAAGAGACATCAATTATGGGTATTATAAATATTCTAACCTAACCTAACCTCTACGTTTTCGATACATACGTACATATTAATTATTCGCCGTATTTCATTTCAATATTTTCTACAATTCAGTGATATAATTTTATTTCAATTTCAACCACACGACGCAGACCTGTGATGAACTGATCGCCACATATACGTAAAAATATGTGAATTTTTGTTTTGCAGAAAAATACAGGGAAGTTATGACATCGTTGTCTCCACCGTATCGTTATTAAAGAAAATTATCGTCAATTCGGAATGGAATACAGCAGAGTATGAATAGATTTTAAACATGATCATTGTATGCGATAAGTATACTGTTAAAAAAAAAAAAATATTTCTACTTTTAGAGATGAAAATTAAATACTCTGAAGTCGAATAGTTTCCTTGAAAAAATGAGCTTTACACTAAAGCTCAATTCATCTTTTAATTTTCGCAGACAACTTATGAAACTGATAACAGAAAATGGGAAAGTTCTCATTGATTCCGTGCCCTTGGAAGCGTCGATTGGAAATATGGTCCGAAGAATATTGAAGATTATTCGAGAGGAATATATATCTGAATTAAAAAATAGAACGGAAGAAACTGACCCGCAAGAATCTCTGCACAAAATTCTTACCGCCGAGGGAGATCAGGAGCCAGATTACTCTCATAATGTCCCTTCACTGAAATCTGCCCTTGTCGAACACATAACGGAATTCGAAGTAGAACTAGAAACCTGGTGAGTCTATGACTCCCAAAACTAAATATCATCGGTCATTCAATATCTACAAAAAGAAATTTCATTCCAGTTCAGAAAACATCACTGAACAAGCATCCGAACACATACACTCCAATGAGATCATTATGACACTGGGCAGGTCCAGGGTGGTTGAGGATTTTCTCAAACAAGCAGTTTCGACTAGAACTTTCGAAGTTATTGTTGCCGAGGGCGGACCATTTCTCAATGTTTGTATAAGATTAATTCTGTACATTTCTCGCTTGTTTGATGAGCTTGATACCGAATATCTAATTCCTTATGAATTGAAGATATTCCATATTCATCTACAAGAAATTGTTTATTCATTTTTATTTTCTTCTACAGGGTCACAAAATGGCTGCTAATTTAGCAAAAGCAAAAATAAAAACGACCCTGATATCAGATGTGGCAATTTTCGCTATGATGTCTAGAGTGAATAAAGTCATAATTGGAACTCATACTGTGATGGCTAACGGAGGTCTTAGATCGATAACTGGATCTCATACAGTTGCACAAGCTGCTAAACATTATTCAGTACCTGTTATGGTCCTATTACCATTGTACAAATTATCACCCCTTTATCTCTGCTCCTATGAACAAGATGCGTTTAACAAACATGTTTCCCCAACCCAAGGTGTTATTGACGGCACCAATGCTCTACTCATGGAAAAGATTCAGGCTTACAATCCTGTGTTCGATTATGTTCCACCGGAACTAGTTACCCTGTTTATTACAAACACGTAAGTAACAGAACTCAACAATTTACTATAACGAAAACTCTGGCAATGAGATAAATTTGGAAACTAAGATGATTGTATGATTTTCAAAGATTCCAAAACATTTGTATACTTCTAGATAATTTATTCTCGAATTTGAAAGTCGTAATGGGTAACTTATTTCGCAAACTTATTTTCAGAGGTGGAAATGCGCCGTCTTACATTTACAGATTGCTAAGCGAGTTGTATCATCCTGATGATTATGAATTGTGATGAAGGTAACTGTTCGATAAAATTAAAAACTTTATATTTATTAATAAAACTTATTTCTATCCATAAATTATCATCATATCTGATTTCTCTCTACCCTGAAAACGAGGAGGAAGTCTAAAGAAATGAAATGAGTTTGTCAGAAATCTCTTTTATTAAATTCACACATCACAGTAATATTATAGTAACATTAATATTTATTTGATATTTCACACTTTCATCCTTCAATTGTTTAACAATAATATTTATATTCTATTCGTTAGTTTCATACGAAATTTGACTGGCTAAAGTTACAGATCAAATAATGTGGCGCTTTTTCAAGTGTACAATATATGTTTATGTGTATAATTAGTTAATACTTAACAGCTAGTTACAATATTTCACGTTCTTTGCTAAAATCAAACATAAGGATTCCAATTGCTACCATCTTCTGGCTGCAAAGAATTAGTAACAAGCAAAATAATGTCAACAATCCACCAGACACCGACACCACCTAATGTTAACAATTTGCCAACGGCAGTTCCCGTTTGTCCTAAACAAAATCTATCCATACCAAGAAAGCCTAATAATATACTATAGAGTAAAGTTGTTGTGAAGAAATGTCCACTGTATTTGATGCAAGGTGTTCCTTCCCTGAAAAATTCCCTAGGTCCAAAACACTCGATGTCAGTCAAAGCCTTGCAGCTTACTTTAGTCTGTTCAACATCCTCGTAACGAGAACCACCAAACTTGAACAAGACAATGTAACGGATTTATTTCACCATTTTAATTACCAAAAATTAAAGGGCAATGATATACATATCATTTACCTTTACACATCCGTGTCCGAGCTCGTCTTTAGCAGTTTTATTACCCTTGTGATCGACTGGTTCTTCACACATAATAAATTCTTCGGGTCTAGAATGGAAATAAATAAAAACGGAATGGTATTAAAATACGTTCTATGAAATATTCTTTCACTGGTATTGAAGAGCACGGATATATTTCCATCAAATTTGAGGTTATGTTGCATAAATTTAGTCGAAAATTGAAATACGATGATAACAGAAAATGAGATGAATTTCCTCTTCTTAGAGGAATAGTTTTACTGTTCCTAATTCCAGAAAAATGCATTAAATGACGTAAAAAAGATTGAGTTTCTTTATACAAGACGTGAAGACTAACGGATTGTTCGAATATACTCACAGAAAACTGCAAAGAACAAGGGGACCTTCAGGTCTGTAAATATCAGTCGGCGAAGTTTTATTTGAAACCGAAGAGGCTAAACATAATTGAATATACGACGAAAAGTATATAAAAGTAAGAATATGAAACGTTAACCTCATCTTGATGACAGAATCATCTTATCAACAATCTGTTTGTTTTATTTTTTTTTTTGCTAGGTTACTAGAGGCGAAAGGTTACGTGTCACTTGATTTGAAGAACGAACGTAAATAGCAGATAAATACAAATGTAAAAACACTACGATCTGAGAATTAGAAATTTGTTATCAAATCTGTGAAACTTGTTATGAAAATACACTCGAGTAGACCATACAGCAGAATTGGATAAATGCACTCGGTAAAACCTCGCGAGTTGTGAGCCTTGCCTGACAAGTCAGCTGATGTCTCGCAGCGAGACTACGGGAGGTGATCACGGACTCGTGCTGCACTCGAAGCGGGTACCCCATGAAGCGAGGAGTCACAATATAAGACAGTGAAATTTTCCCTTACTCCGATACGTATCCACATAATAACTTGAGGGTTTCAAGATTGAGTAAAAGGAAAAAATAGATTGCGACTGTTCATTTCCCGGTAGTTGAATATTTTTAATGTGCTAATTTGCAATCCTGCAGCCTGTCACACAATCACGTTTGACATGTATGTTACAAGTTTTGAAATTCTTTGTATAATTCAAAATAATCTACCAAAAATAATTGTATAAATTTAAAGATCTTCCTTGTAAATACTATACCCCCCGCAGATTGCACTGTTACCATTCGATCATGCTCATAGTTTCAAAGGCATCCGCTTTAGAGGCAGCACGATCACTCGATCGTCTGAAAATCCGCCATGGTTATAATCTCTCTCCCACTTCTTCTAGCCACACTAATACAAAATAACGCAAAAGTTGATCTTATTCCTTAACCAATGGGTGTTTGGGTCCGTGAGAAATGAGTGATAAACTAGCGAACGGTAAGCGAGTACCGCCGGAAGTGAGAATGAGGCAGAAAATAGTGTCTTAACGCACGTTCTTCGTGTAGAGATGCTTTGTGGTTGTCATTAGTCGGATAGATTCCATCAGTGAAAAGTGTGCGCGAGTTTAGTGGTGTGTTACTGCTGCGTGATATAAAATCGTAACAAGGGGTTTTTATTCCGCGATTAATTTCATTACAAATTGTTGAATAAAAGGAATTTTTATGTTCGCAAATATGAGAGAAAGGGAGGAATTTTCAAGGGGCTTTCCCTCGGGTCAGCCGACACAAGGACCATCGCCAGGAGCCTTGGGGTTGGACGCTTTGCACAATCTTTGCAGAGAGATTTATCCCGAGCAAAGCAACCCGCTTACTGTTACAGCGATCGTTAAATATTGGTGAGAATACTATACCGTATATATTACAATACCTAATGACAACGAGAGAAATTAAACAGGGGGTAATAACCTCGTTAAAGTTTCACAAGCACCGAACTGCGGACAGCCCAAGTGTCAACTGCCCGTTAGTTGTTTATGCTATGATGTAAACACTTGTTGCCCGGCTGTTTCGACGAGAACGTGTACTCCAATTTTACAAACTTTATTCCATCCTAATTTCCATTAGCTGTCAATTGAAGGGTTCGAATTCGCTCGAGCTTGAGTACCAAAATTAAAAATTACGAATTTTCCAACTAAAAAAAATTGTGCGAAAAATGTATGGAATTTTCGTCGATTATCTCCATTTGTCGTAAGAGTTCTATGGCTAGCAACAACATGGTTGGAGTAATTTAAAAAGTCGAATAAAAACGAGATAAAAAGGAGATATTATGATCTCTCCTGAGTAAAAAGTATCGACTTTATTAGTCCTTGGCCTAGAATGTTTTAAAGAAAATTATTGCTCCCTGATTGGTGGATTGTTAATTCTTGAATTAGCAGTATAGTCATGTAGATGTAATAAAAATGATTAACTGTCTAAGAAAGACGATTGTAGAATGATAATTTTAACAGCCACATTCTTCTAACGAATATAAATGCAGAATGTATTTCTGAGAAACGCCACTCCCATTTTCTATTCAATTGCACATAGGATCTAAGGAAGGGAATGCCGAAACTCTAACTAACTTATATTTAGCCACCCTTCTGCCCCGACTCACCGGATGTAAAATAACTTGGTTTTGTATTTATGTCTAGGTTGGGTGGGCCAGATCCTTTAGACTACATTAGCATGTATGAGAATCCAGGATGTCCTGAACTAGGGGTGCCCCCCCACTGGCACTATGTTAGGTAAGAAAGAAATAACACTTTCCTGAAATTTTATTTTTCATTCCAGGCTCTTCAGCATTTCTGGTAACATTTCTTACATATTTTTCTAACTCTGTATCATCATTTTGCAAGAAATAACACTGCAACAAATTTCCTTGTAAGAACTGGTCAAATGTATACGAAGTACTGAAAAAAAACTGTTTGTCGAACCACGTTTCTTAATTTCGACAACTTTTGTGCCGCTTGTTGACTTCCTGAAAAAGAAAAGTAGTCTTATACTTTCCCAGAGACAGAATATCTCTACACATACTATTCTGGGTTTTTTTTCAATCCTGAAAAACAGCGAGTAATTTTTTTTCAATATCTGGTTATAGAGGAAAGGAAAGAGTTGAGAGAAAGAAGGAAAAAAAACGGGAAGTAGGGCATTTATCAGTGTCACTATAGCAGCATAGGCAGAAGTGTGCCTTGAGTCACAGTACATAAGCTTAGCAGCTGTTGTAATAGTTTTGTTCTATATATAGACAGTATGTAAGGGGATATGGTCTCTGTTCAGGGTGCAATGCTGTAAATATAACCATAGGGTGCCCCCTCTGTCTGCTCTAAATATATTTTGCCATTGACTACGGTTCGAGGACTTTTTTCAAGATTCTTTAATCAAATTTAAAATTAGATCGCGATTAGTCTTTCACAGATCATTGTCCTCGGTGATATTCATCCCGAACAATGAAATCTAATTTAAAAACCAAAGAGAACTAATCATACGACAAGTTTAACAATTATTCGTCTTTTTCCGCTTCCCAAACAGCCTCGGTCTATCAGACTTGCACGGAGATGGTAGATTGCATCCGAAAAGTGGTCCGAATCGCCCAAGTGGATTTGGATTCGAGCTCACTTTCAGATTGGTTAGAAAAAGGGGAGAAATAACTCCGCCTACATGGCCTGCTAACGTCATGCAACAACTCGCTAAATACGTGTTTAATTCTGGTAACATGCTGCTGCCCGGTGATCACGTCTCGTGGCACGCACCTCTCGACAATGGTCATGGAAAAATAACTCAAATATTAATGGGCAGGGACCCACAGCTACCATCCTTGGCCTCTACACCTCATGGGGAGGTAGGGAAAGCTAGATAAACCTTTCACACATTTATAAATACATTTAATATGTATCAAGTTTTTCATCGCAGGTCACATTCGTTCAAATAGTCGGCGTTACCTCGGAAGAATTACAGGCTGCTCAACATTGGAACGGACTAGGCGTTGTTAATCTATTAAAAACCACCAGGAGTTACGGACCATGGCTTGTCACCGATATGGCAAGAACTTATTCAGTGATGGAAGAAGATCCCTCTCTTGCCGAAAGGATACAATGCGGCATAGAGAGAGAAGGGTCCAATTTAAGCGGAGTTTCTGCCAAGTGTTGGTGAGAGAATACTTGTGAATGTTTTCATTCGCCATTCAAATTGACTGTTTATCGATAAATTCGTCCAATTCAACATGTTTAGAAAACGTATTTTTCCAGGTGGGTACAAATGGCTAGTGATCGAAGTACCGAGAAATATAGAGAGCCAAAAAATGACTCTGACGACGAAGAGGACGACGTTAAACCAACGATAAAAACTGAGCGTTTATCTCCCTGCGAGAACAGTACTAATTTTGAGGATGAAAACGGCGTTAAAACTTTACCAGGAATACATTTAACGTTCAATCTCGAAGCTGGTAGCTTATTGCCACTGGCAATTAAGTGAGTTTCAATTCAGAGTGGAGAATTCTATTGAATATGATATCAATTGCGAGGCGTGATTAATAGTCTAAGATAATCACATGCATAATTAATCAATCTTTTCGATTAATTATTCATTCACATCTACTACGCATTTCATCAGCTTTTATTTTCACTATTCCACTTTTTCTAGGGGTCGCGTAATGCACGGTAGGCATTTCACGTTCAAATCCATATTGTCTCACGCTGCGGTAACAATAGTAGCTCCCTCAGTGACTGGTACGTTAGTAACAGAAGACAAGCCGTACGTAGTACAAGGACCTTGGCTGCAAGTCTTGCTTTCTGAAGATCTGGCTGAAAAAATGGCACAGGAATTCCAGATCTTGAATTCACCTGACCAAGTGAGGAATACATAATTATTTTTCGTATCTTAGTTACTATGATGAGGAAATTATTTACGATTATAAGTTATTTTTAAGAATTGAATATTTATATTAGACACTAACATTCTTCTTATCTTTTCCCCAAGCTCCAGCTTCCGAAAACCTTCTCTTGGTCAGAGTACAAGTTAGCCGTGACCATAGTAAATGACTGATAAAATTGGAGGTGATCCTTGTATTTTAATTTAGTTTAAGTATGTATATCGAATATCTGAACTAATATAAATATCATATTTTGATTTTATTTATGACGAAATCTAATATCGAATTTATAATTATCAACGAATTTCGTCTCTATTGTTCTATTATGCAATTTACGTTTGTCGAAAGTATTATTATCTCTCATAATTATTAAGTCGCGCGAATTTAATTTATTTTAATTGCAATCGCATTTTGCAAATGATTTATAATTATTTCTTATTTATACACTTACACGTATATGAATAATATCGATAATAATTCATTGTTTTTATTATATTATTATTATTATCATTATTATATTTAAAAATAAGTATCCTGTATCTTGTATATTACAAGCGACCGCGAGAAAAGTTCTTTCGTGGCATAAAAAACAAAAAATAAGTATGAAAAAGGGAAAAAATTTGTAAATATTTTCAAAAATAGTAAACAAAAAAATATCGCAAAATACGCAGGTGTTATTCTAACGAATAACGACGAATATGAACGATGATAATCGTTGTTAGAATTAAAAAGAAAAGAATATTTGCGGATCTTACCGCACACTCGATGTGTAAATATCAGAATCTCTAATTTTTTATAATCTCTACTGTTATCTCGTGTATAATCTTACACTTTTTGTGTAATATATTTATATATGAATAAAACGACACAAAGTTATCGATTAATTTTCTTCTAGCTTTCATCGACCACCCCCAAAAAATTGCTATTTTTCTTAAACGAATACTAGATCGAAAGATGAGGTAGAATGAGAAAAGGAAAGATTGAGTCACGTCATATGTTCGTAATTTGTGTATATAATAAATAACTGTACATGTATGACACATCACAGGATAAAAAATAATTACTTAGAAAATAAATTGTCTTAATCGCTCTCGTCCTCGTATATCTCTGGGTTCGACGTGTTTGGTACACAATTTCTGTTGTGTCTTCTCAGCAGCTTTTTACGCTTCTTTAACTTCCGCGGACATCCATCAACGTCGAAGCCCTCCTCTGACAACTCTCCGTCGTATATTGAGTCTGATTTTTCGCTTCGATTGTCAGATCCAATTGCTCCAGGATTCTGAAGATAATATTTTAAGCATATTACTGCTGCTTGTAAATACCCTGTGTTTATTTCACGAGCTGTATCGAGGGATAGATAAGAGAGGCAGGACTTTCATTCTGGCATTCAGTTAGATAGAACATGCAGGACGGACGAGTCAGAATCGCGCAACAGAATTTTAAGCTCTGCGCGATAGAAAGAGAAAAGGGAATTAATTAGCAACGTGATCGAATGAAGAATCTTATATTTCTTACACAATTCGTCGAGATATAATAACATGTTTTGTCTTTTCAATTAAACAATTAAATACGACATATTAGCTGGACTTTTCTAAATAAAAAGGACGATGGTCACTGTGACAAGGGAGTTGATATCGCGGTGAGGGAAAAAAGATCGAAGGTAGTCGGCCGCAGATTGGTGAAGGTCGGTTAATGGCAAACAATCCGGACATCATCTACGGATAGAAACGTGGGATGAAGGAATCGCGTAAAAACTATCCATTAGGATTGATAGTAATTAATGAAAAAATATGTAATTCGTTTATGAGCATATCTGTGCACGTAAAAGTTGGAAAAACTCATTGCGGATGAAAAGCAGAAAACTGTGTTGCATTGCGAATACTTTATACGTACCTTCGCCAACATGTTTAGAAAAACTTTTATCGCTCCGATCCAAAGAAGGACGACTATACAGGCCGAAGCAAAGTCTTCGACATCCTCACAGGAGATGTTACTGATTACGTTAATTAACCCTTGAAATATATTCGCGAACGTCTGCATTGTTTCGATGCAAAGATCCCGAAGGAAGATTAGGACTTGAAAAATGAGGTTGAAAATTGCCAACAGAAAATCAACTAGTTTCACAGCGATTTCAAGTAACACTTCCCAGGCCAATTCGAGGGTGTCCCAACCGTAGTATAATATTCCGTAGATGAATTGGGAGGTTTGATCAGTCCAGGAGCACGATTTTTGCGTTAGCATAATTGCATTAAAACGTCAAGATGTTTATCGATGTCTGATGCCGAAAGAACTACGACTTTCATTAGAGCTCCATACGTGTATATGTTTTTTTCGCAGAATATACATCAGGAATTTTGACGGTATCACATTAATTAATAAGGTTTTCATTCATTTATGAAAACTGAAATCGAAAATCGTACCTCCGCGATTGAAAAAAAAAAAAAAAAACTATACTATACCCATATAATAGTAGATAGTCATGTCACGTTCACATTCGGAATATTTTTCCAGTGCTTACTTTGCACCGCTAATTATATTCGTAGTTTTGAGATAATCCAGAAAGCCGTGGAAAATTAATTGAAAGAAATCTGCTGCATATTCACGTGCTTTTTATTACCGTTGACAGTAATAACGAGGATAAGACATTTTAGTCGTTCGATTCCGAATATTCGAAGTAGATGTGCACATAGACAATTTTATTCTTTCAAAATAAAAAATCTTCTGGTGATAATTATGACAGCATACATGTATTATTTATAAAGACAGCCGAAATTGAGTAAACATTTTGATATCCCCTCATGGTTTTTGACAAATTTCGTACAATCGAATGGTTTTTCTCCCGTATGTGTACTGAGATAAGTTTTTTGGATATCAGCTTTGTTAAAATTGTTAGTATAATAGCAATAAATATGCATTCTACACAATTGATCGAGTCCCCTTATTTGCTTTCTGGTATAAAAGTTATCATAATATAAGTGGTATCTGTATTAAAAATAACAATTTAATATAAATAATTTTACAAAAGCTGCAGAGTTCAATATACGTTTTTTACGTTATACGTTTATACGTTACATTAGATCAGAATTCTTGCTGCGCGGGCCACGGAGATGTCAGGAGTCAGGACTTTGGTGGGAACTTAAATAATTATTATCTGTAACAGAAGGAAAAGTATCATGTATTATAATATCTCTATCATTCGGTAAATTATTCAAACAATTGGACAAGCATCTAATTTTGTCGATAAGTGCATTGTTAACTCTGCAGCGACTCCTCTGTGTCAAGGTATTTCTATTAAGATGTCATAAACGCGTTAACACAACCCTCATCCTTACTCTTCGACGCAACAGCGGCCACTGACCCTACAACGGGTGTAGTTCGTTAACTCAGCCGCGAGATGGTAGTAATATTTGTCCCCCCATCGACGAGCAAGGCCGAGCGCCGACCTTGAGCTAAAGAAGGAGCACCTGTCTTGGAGTTAGTGGCGCCTGTGGCGTCGAAGAGTTCGGGTGGAGGGTGTGTTAACGAAATATGTCTGACAGATATCGCGAAAGAAATACTCTTAAATGCAGAGAATTTATCGCAAACTAGGTGATGTACTTAATAAGGAAAAAAGATGTTTGCTGTCTAGTTTTTTAAGTGATTCACAGAATGATAGCGGTATTATAACACTAGTCCTTCTGTTACAGGTGAATGAATTTCTATAAGGCTACAAACACCTCCTTCCAACCGGGATGCTGTTACAATTGCAACGGAGGTGGGCAGATTGTACTCAGTCGTTCCAAACTTAATTATATTAGTTAGTATATACTATTCCGATACAAATATAGTTTAAATAATGATAACTCGCATGCCAGCTAATTGCATGAAGCAAATTAGGATGTCTGATCATATGCGCTGGTAGATATCTATTGTTAATAAACAATTACAAGATGTATAGAACTGTAACAGTGTATAAGTAATATTGTAATTATGGTAAAGCAATAAATCCCAGATATACCAATAACCAAGTGCTTCATTAATATCCATTTTTCCCTTCCCTCGACTTTTCATTTCATGCATTATTTAGAGTTAGAAAATTTTTAAATCCAAATTTCTCCTGGTATTCGGGAAGCATCTGATCCACGTAGGTATGCTGAAATTTTTGACAGGAACAAGGATATATATGTGTATAGGTATAGGCACCCATACGTGTCTTCATACACGTCTCTATACGTTTATCTATTAATACTAGCGTTTTTCGGAGTTGGAAGGATTTTAACTCGCAAAATTTCTGCTCCTGGTATCAGGAGAACATCTGACCCAAGGAGGTGTGCCGAAAAAGGATATGTGTATTGATTCATTCATGCATACGTCTCTCTATGCCTCTCTATACCTATAGTTAAGTAATACTAGCATTTTTCGGAGTTAGAAGGATTTTAACTCGCAAAATTTCTGCTCCTGGTATCAGGAGAACATCTGACCCAAGGAGGTGTGCCGAAAAAAGATATGTGTATTGATTCATTCATGCATACGTCTCTCTATGCCTCTCTATACCTATAGTTAAGTAATACTAGCATTTTTCGGAGTTAGAAGGATTTTAACTCGCAAAATTTCTGCTCCTGGTATCAGGAGAACATCTGACCCAAGGAGGTGTGCCGAAAAAGGATATGTGTATTGATTCATTCATGCATACGTCTCTCTATGCCTCTCTATACCTATAGTTAAGTAATACTAGCATTTTTCGGAGTTAGAAGGATTTTAACTCGCAAAATTTCTGCTCCTGGTATCAGGAGAACATCTGACCCAAGGAGGTGTGCCGAAAAAGGATATGTGTATTGATTCATTCATGCATACGTCTCTCTATGCCTCTCTATACCTATAGTTAAGTAATACTAGCATTTTTCGGAGTTAGAAGGATTTTAACTCGCAAAATTTCTGCTCCTGGTATCAGGAGAACATCTGACCCAAGGAGGTGTGCCGAAAAAGGATATGTGTATTGATTCATTCATGCATACGTCTCTCTATGCCTCTCTATACCTATAGTTAAGTAATACTAGCATTTTTCGGAGTTAGAAGGATTTTAACTCGCAAAATTTCTGCTCCTGGTATCAGGAGAACATCTGACCCAAGGAGGTGTGCCGAAAAAAGATATGTGTATTGATTCATTCATGCATACATCTCTCTATACGTCTCTATACCTATACTTAATGATTACTAGCATTTTTCGGAGTTAGAAGGATTTTAACTCGCAAAATTTCTGCTCCTGGTATCAGGAGAACATCTGACCCAAGGAGGTGTACCGAAAAAGGATATGTGTATTGATTCATTCATGCATACGTCTCTCTATACGTCTCTATACCTATAGTTAAGTAATACTAGCGATTTTCGGAGTAAGAAGGATTTTAACTCGCAAAATTTCTGCTCCTGGTATCAGGAGAACATCTGACCCAAGGAGGTGTGCCGAAAAAGGATATGTGTATTGATTCATTCATGCATACGTCTCTCTATACGTCTCTATACCTATAGTTAAGTAATACTAGCGATTTTCGGAGTAAGAAGGATTTTAACTCGCAAAATTTCTGCTCCTGGTATCAAGAGAACATCTGACCTAAGGAGGTGTGCCGAAAAAGGATATGTGTATTGATTCATTCATGCATACGTCTCTCTATGCCTCTCTATACCTATAGTTAAGTAATACTAGCATTTTTCGGAGTTAGAAGGATTTTAACTCGCAAAATTTCTGCTCCTGGTATCAGGAGAACATCTGACCCAAGGAGGTGTGCCGAAAAAAGATATGTGTATTGATTCATTCATGCATACATCTCTCTATACGTCTCTATACCTATACTTAATGATTACTAGCATTTTTCGGAGTTAGAAGGATTTTAACTCGCAAAATTTCTGCTCCTGGTATCAGGAGAACATCTGACCCAAGGAGGTGTGCCGAAAAAGGATATGTGTATTGATTCATTCATGCATACGTCTCTCTATACGTCTCTATACCTATAGTTAAGTAATACTAGCGATTTTCGGAGTAAGAAGGATTTTAACTCGCAAAATTTCTGCTCCTGGTATCAGGAGAACATCTGACCCAAGGAGGTGTGCCGAAAAAGGATATGTGTATTGATTCATTCATGCATACGTCTCTCTATACGTCTCTATACCTATAGTTAAGTAATACTAGCGATTTTCGGAGTAAGAAGGATTTTAACTCGCAAAATTTCTGCTCCTGGTATCAGGAGAACATCTGACCTAAGGAGGTGTGCCGAAAAAGGATATGTGTATTGATTCATTCATGCATACGTCTCTCTATGCCTCTCTATACCTATAGTTAAGTAATACTAGCATTTTTCGGAGTTAGAAGGATTTTAACTCGCAAAATTTCTGCTCCTGGTATCAGGAGAACATCTGACCCGAGGAGGTGTGCCGAAATAGGCTATATGTATTGATTCATTCATGCATGCGTCTCTTTATACGCCTCTATACCTATAATTAATTAATACTAGCATTTTTCGGAGTTAGAAGGATTTTAACGAGGAAAATTTCTGCTTCTGGTATCAGGAGAGCATCTGACCCGTGGAGGTGTGCTGAAAATTCGGGTGTATGGATATATAGGCATGCATACGTGTCTTCATGCACGTCTCTATACGTTTATCCATTAATACTAGCGTTTTTCGGAGTTAGAAGGATTTTGACGAGAGAAATTTCTGCTCCTGGCATCAAAAAAACATCTGAGCTGAGGAGGTGTACTGAGATTTTCAAGTATTCGAAAATGCATTCATTTTAATTCCTCACTGTTCCTGAAATAACGAGTCTGAGGGAAGGAAAAGTGGAAAATAATGAAGCAATCCATTATTGATATGTCTAGGAATTTATTGTTGCATCAGTACAATATTAACGGTTATCAAAGTTAGATCTAATTCGTTGTTGTTTCTTAAAAATACGTACGTAATACCTATTGAAACTATTGGAGTCTTTTTAGTTGCTCCCTACCATACAACTCATTACAACATAAACCAGATTTGTAATACAATAATATACTAACTACCAGAACTAATTCGTACATTATTAGTATAGGGGTAACGTGTCTGCGTTCGTCGTAGTTCTATCGGGATCTGTCAGTCGTATTTCGTTAACGCGACTCGATGTATGTACATACGCCCATTGACGCCACAAAAACAACTGACCCGGTGACAAGTGCTCTTATCACATTTATCGCGAACATATGTTCGCCCTGCAGTATGCAACCCGTGTTACCAGAATGGCGGACGAGTTGCCTATAATCCAAGGTACTGATTCTTGTAACAAAAGGAGGTTCATATGTCGGTATTGTAGTTCTCGATTTATCTCATAGATGGTAATACCATTTAACACCCTATGCACTCTATGGGCCAGTAGTCGACGCCCTCAATGGCAAAAATAAGTGCGACTAGAATCAAATTTAAATAAATGGAGAACTACTGTACTTACTTTAATTGTTAATGATAAAAATAGTTATACCTAGATAATGGTTTTATAAAGATAAATGCATTATACATATAGTCTTGATGATTGTTTTATTTATAAAATATAAAAGTTAATAATACTTTCGAGTATATCCGGAATTTATTCTATTACAATATAGCATAGTATACAGATTATAAATATAATAAAATATCTATTCTCGTATCATCCTGTACAACCAGGAATAAAGAATATAATATAAAATATAAATATAACAATCGGAATGTTATTTTTCAATTAATCTGGCAACAAACCAACTTGATAAGGCGGCACCTAATAAGGTCCTATTTATGCCTAAGGCAAATATCTTAAATTTCGGCGCTATGAACACACTAGTATAAATATAGTATATTTATAAATCTTCAAAGTTAAAGTTTTACAGCTTGATAAATGAGTTGTCTAAAATTAGACTAGCTTCTGCTGACACAATAATTTTAAAATCTCACAACCCGTATCATTAATTCAGTACGATCTCTTAAATCCACAATATTTCCACTTCTTTACCTAAATTCAAATATTCAATGCGATTATTACAATAGCTAACAGTAATTTAATCATCAGCAAGCAGTCGTTGACATTGAATCGAAAGTTTCAAAAAATATTTTTATTCTCACACGATTCGATAATCGTCGATGAATTTGATTGAACAATTTTCTGAACAGGCTTACCGATCACATGCCCGGTTTTAATACCACTAGCAAGAAGCTTTGGTTTTGGAGGCAGCGGTGGTGGTTTTAAAAGTTTCGTCGGACTTAGAGCTACGAATTGTGGTTTAAAGCTACTCATTTCTTGAACATCAAGCTGCGATTCTATATCATTTTCTGTTAGAGTTGAATCGACCTCTACAATAGTTACTTCTAGTGGGCTGCTAGAATCATAACTTTGATTGACCGACTCGCTGGCTTCT
Organism: Rhogogaster chlorosoma; assembly: GCA_944452935.1. Classification (NCBI taxonomy): domain Eukaryota; kingdom Metazoa; phylum Arthropoda; class Insecta; order Hymenoptera; family Tenthredinidae; genus Rhogogaster; species Rhogogaster chlorosoma. Next base: position 32,117,180 of record OX101797.1, read on the forward strand.
TCACGCGCTAAATTTCGCTGAAAAGCTGATTGCAAGTTCACATCAATTCCATTCGTCGTGCAGGTTTCATAATTATGCTTGTTCTCCTCCCCTGAATCATAGAACCTTGTGTTGCTCTCGATGTGACCTGGGGCTACCCGTCCTCTTCGAATCTTTTTTCCAAGATGTTTTCCATTCTCTTTGTTCTGGAAAAGATATATAAGTTTAGAGAAATGACCAGCTGTTTCCGAGACTTGTATACATTAGAAGACACGTTTTATTATGATTTGTCATTCATTTCACTTTAATGATTACGTATGCAATTTCCTATTACTCTTTCAGAGTTTCTTTCTCACTTTGTGGTTTCTTTCTTGATTGGTTATCACAAACCACATATTTCAGTGAATATATGACGTGCTTTTAACCATATATAAAAAAACTACACATAATGATTCGATAATGATTTCCGCCGTCGTAAGGTCAACATATTATAATGAGTATTAAACAATATAACTAACCTTCAAAAAATCCGGCAATTCAAAATTAATTTCAGTCCCTCTCTGATCTTCCAGTCTCGATCTTTGCGCCCGTTTCAATCCTTCGTATAAATCTGAAAAACCTTTGAATTTAAATTAAGATGAAATTTCGTATATAAATTAATGCCTTGTAAATATGTTCTTCTAATTTATTATTTACCTTCTCCGTCATATCTGCCTGGAAGTTGTAACTTCACGCCGTTACGCAATTTAGCAATTAGAGGTGGATGAGGACGAGAGCACACATCAGCTGCAGTTTCTGTTAAATTATTTTTCTCAATAGTATTGCTGCTTTTTGATTTACCCTGAAACATTGAACGATTATTAAGCAACAGCAATGAATGTTGTGTTGTTCATCCCCACATCTCTCGCCTGTTAAAACATAATCCAAACAAAGTTTGAACCTACCTTCTTTTTCCCATTAATTGTAGAGTCTCGCAGAAAGAATTTATTTGATAAAATAGAAGAGCTTTCGGATCGCTGGTCCTCTGACTGTAGAATATAATGCAAAATATGGGAAATTAAATTGATGCTAATAATAATAATAAACAGAATAAAACATTCAAATTTCAAATCATTTCCTGGGTAAAATAATCCAGATTCTTACCTTGCAAGAGCCTTCATCGTATTGGTATTTATTTGTACTTTTGCTGACTAATAGTTCCTTGAAAACTTTATTAGTTATTTCATCCAGTCTTGGGTGCGAGTGCGATATATCATCTGTATACTTGGGTGGAGGTACGTCTTGGTGAAATTCTATTGAAAATAAACAAACGTCAAATTATAATACAAGAATAACTCGGATTTCAGAATAAATAAACAATCTCACAAGCTGTATGTAAACTATGATAAATGAATGCTTGATTTTTCCAGAGAACTGAATCGTATGATAAATAATACCTTCATTGTTCGACATCAATGTGATTCTAGACGGAGCATTTATCGCAGCAATATCCATATCCACTTGATGACCATCTCCCCAAACCGTCACCGTCTCCAATTTGAAACCATATTTGTTTAGCAATGGTCGTAGTACTTCTCTCAAGGTTCTACCTTTGTGAGCAATAACGCTGATTATTCTACGGGATGGCAAATCCACTTTTAATACTTTTGTCGGAACAACTTGGACTTCTTCACCGGCTAGTATTGACGAGGAGAACTTGGTATTGGCTATCTGTGAAATAATGAGAAAAAACAAACCGGTGAAATATAAATAAAAACACATTCAACTAAGATGGAAATTTTTCATCATATTATTTCTGAACTGATAGATTTTTAATCAGCTTATTATGAACTGGATTTTTTAATCACACGGTCGCCTAATATATTAACTCACTAACCTCCTCTGTGGCAAGTATGAGAACATCGTAGTTAGAATAACGTAGAGCTCTTTTATCGAGAAGCCGAGAAACCACATCTTTAATACTTTCCGTTTGCCTAGTTGGCACTACAGTTGTAGAACCATCAGGTAATATTACCCGACATAATCCAGTACATTTAGAATGAGATTCTTTCTTATCATTTGAATGCCCTTCGTATGATGAGACGGACTATAATTTATCAATAAAAGACAATTAAATTCAAAAAATGTTCATCATTAAATGGACATAGTTGTGAAGCTATGAATTCGATACCCGCTTCAGTAAACCAGCCCCAAGCGTGCAAGTTGCAAATGAATTTAGGAAGAAATTGAGTTAGTATGCGTGTGAGAGTGTGTAAACCGTATGAAAAATCTGTTTTCATTGTGAATGATTGAGGCATAACGATATTTAGTTTATAAAAGTAAGGAGCAAGTCAAGCTGTTTTTGTCTGCTGCTAAGATATCCAAGAATATGAGTTGTACTTCAAAATAAATTTGCCCAACACATTAAATTCCATAATTATTGGCTTTTTGAAAACATTTTCATTCACTTTAAATCAACCAATAATTATGAATAGCTATTAGATATTCCCATCTTGTCCACACCCATGTATGATATATTATGATGATATTAGTGACCAGGTTCAAGCAAATAAGTGCGACCATTAAAAACTGCGAGATTATTCCGTCCCAATTCTCGACTTACATGTTTGTTGAATGATTGTCTCAACGCAAGATCCCAAGAAGCCAGGGAAGATCTGCTACTGGATATCGATATGTTGTCGTCGTTATTGTTCCCTTCAACTTCCTTCTTTATGGTTGAGAAACTTTTGTAGATAGTCTCGTTTCTGGAAGGTGTTTTATTATATTCAGATTCTCCGCGATCCTTAGATTTTGACCTGCAATATTAACACCTCAATTTCTCTTCCCCCTTCTACAATGAATCTTCTACAACTCCAAAACTTTGCCAAGTTATCTAACCACCAACTCCTGATCAATACCCAATAAAACTGCCTGACTAAGATTACACAAAATCTTGCCAAAATACACACCTGTTTTTTCTGTGCCAAGGAAGAATCGATTTTCGACTTCTATCCTCTGCGTCGGAATGACTCTTCTTCAATTTTGTGTGAGGTGAGCCTGTCAGACTCAAGTCACAATCTTGTGTATGAATTACGCTGCTTCCGGCCTCTATACATGTCCGGTAAAGTTCAGATCTCAAAAATCTTGGATAGCTGTCAAATTTCATTAAATTGAAGACCTGCTTCTGTGCCTAGAAAAAGAGAATACATTTGTATCAATGATTTCAATGACATATCATCTTTTTTTTTACGAAAAACTGGATTCAAAGTTTTTAGAGAATTAGTTTTTCTCGTTTTCCTTTTACTATTTCCACATAAAAAAACATAATATGAAAGAAAATTAGTTTTCAAATTATTCTGGAGTCTTTTACCTGTAAAAATAAAGCTGCTGGTGCTTCATTGAGGAGCTCTTGTGTAATTTGTCCAGCGGCATGACTATCCACGTTGACTGGCTCCCCGGCAGAACTTGATAAATGACGTTGGTATATTTGCCAAGCTAATCTTCTCCGGTTGGCTACATCTTCAGTGTCTTTATATCGCTCACAAGCTGCCCAGAAATATATGTTCTCATGGCTGATTTCTTTCTTGAGAAATTCCTGTAATTAATAAAGAAGACAATGTAATTACATAGGTCTGACTGGAAACTATTGCAATAGAAACGAGGGAATTGATCTTATCTTGTTGAGAAGAAGACTAATCTATACACATTGTAATAAATACGGAAATGCAAGATGAGTTTGTATCATGAAAAAACAATATATGTACTAACAGCAAAAGTTTGAAGACCAGCTGGATCCTCTAGAAGTTTTTCAAAGCTCGAGGACCAGGAATGTACCCCGTTACAGTTGTTGGATTTTTCAACAGACTCGATACTCCTATGCTGCAAAAAAAAAGAAGGAATAATTTTAATACGAAATAAGAAATTTCTGATCGATGGTGAAAATATTTCGAGTTTTGCGAACTGTGAAATGTAAAGAAAGAAGAACTATCTAGCATTCGAATATCTCGATGGTTTTTGGTTTTTTTTTTGTTTTCGGTCAGTTTCGTAGTTTTTAATTTCCCCAACTTCTGACTAAGACCAAAGTTGTAAAATACTTTTTGTACTTCGAAACGTGTGATAGAGTACTTTCTAGCTTCGCCCTAATTTCGTAGTTCGTCACCCGCGACGGTGACCCAGGAAGCAATTGAAACACGACAATTTTAAGCATAGGCTATGATTAAAACTTTTCAAATTACTTTAAATGAAGATGTAAGATAAGGAAGAGAAAAAAAATTCTTTGTAACTGCGTGAAGCTGGGATTTTCCCGATGTTGATATGGTAGAGATATCAACATTCATTGCAGGAATAATTGTCATTTTACTTAATTATAATTTACATAAGTGTGAAAATTGAAGTTCCGAAAAAAAAAGAGGATAGAATTTATTAATCGTCCTTCATTATCGCGGGGAAATCCGTTCTTCGTCGTGACGTCGTGTGCTTTTGCCTCTCCGTTTACGTTAACAAGAAGAAATAATAAAAATAAAATTAAAAATAAAAATCATTGAACATATAATTCGCCCCTTTAAGAAAATACGTACGAACATCCCTGTTAAATTATGTTTGAGTAAATTGAATGTAATAAGTCGTGAAAATTGATGATAACGTCGTCTGTATATGCATCGTTGTTAGTAGAGTAATAAAAAAGCAAGTGCTTCAATATTACGGTTGATTGGCGACTCTTGAATTGAATGAATAATTGTGAAACGACGTATTTTCCATTAATGACAGAAGATATGTAATATATAGATATATATATATAGATATAAGATGTATAAAAATACCAAAACCCTGAACATATTATTCTATTCGTCATTTTTACAGTGAACGTCCTCCGTTAGTATTCTCTTCTATAAACCATTTTAAGTATATAATAAACAAGAGGATTGTTATTCTAAGAACGAAGAGTTAAAGAGAAGTACACGGACTGACTCACGATCAGTACCAATTCCAGTTCCCTTTAATTGGATTATAAATTGAAATTGCCGAGTGTAAAGTACATGGCAGATATTTATGAAAATAAAAATGAAGGAATCTAATTAGTCCTCGTATTATTTTTTCCAACTAGAAATACAATTGTAATAAATAAACAGCATAAACCACAGAATCTACAAGGTGGTGTATTAGAGAAATTCTGATAAAGAATTCCACGAGTTCCGCTCATGTGAATATCCGAGAAAAGCGGATATGAGAGCTACGTTACATACATATACGTGTATCGTGCATGGGTAGGTACTTTACGTATAACTTGTAAACTTCTGAGTAATACTGCTCCATCTCTCATGGCTGGTGTATACATATATTCAGTTAACTCTTTTGTTTTTCTTTTCTACCTCACTCAACCCGCAGCAATTAAAATCAACAATTTAATAATGATAATAATAAAAAGCAATTGTTCTACGTACTAAAAAATACTGTCGATCCATAACGACGGTGAGTATAGGCTATAGAATAGCGTAAATGAATTTGTCCCAGTTAACACATAACGTTAATCGTTAACCGTATCCTGTCTTCGTAATTACGCGAATATTCACCACCGCACACGTATACTAGGTCAAACGCGCTATTCAATGCGTATAAGAAAATGGTAAATGAAAAAAAAAGAAAAGGAAAAGAAATAAATATATGAATAAATAAAAAGTCGCGAAAAACTGTTTCACTTTCACCACACAGTAAAGATGAGTATAGTAATCAAATATTCCCATCAGCCGTACGTATAATGCAATTGTAATTTCGTAGGCTACGCCCAGCACAAACGTCTACTAAACTACACTCTCGTACTCGTCGTCGCCGTCGTCTGTTGTTCATCCAGTTGACAGCGTGCATTATGAAGCACTACTGACGCAGCGTAAAATGGTACTATGTACACACATTTGCCTCCCACCTCATCGAACCCCAAGCGTTACTCGGGTGTGGGTACGGCAGAACACACTGTCAATGAAACGTGTGTCACGTAGTTGTGTGCTTCGGTGGTAACGATATTATGAATGTATGCGCGCAGGGCGAGGAATAGTTGTTATACATACATATTTATCCACACACGTGTCTTTCGGTGTGTTAAAAAGCGAAGCGAGTATATAATTATATATATATGTAGCGATGTAGCACACCAGTATGAGGCGACCGTATGTAATTGTATAGTATGTAGTTTTATAGTACAGCTATGTATGCGTGTATAGGACATGAACGCGGTTCACATATTTAACACATATAGAGGAGAGAACGACGACGAGTTGACGACGACGAAGAACGGATCAAGCCGGCGCGACGCGGACGCGGCGACACACACCAATACCGCACGATACGAACTCTGGCAGGAAATGACTGCCCGGGGGAGATCCAATGGACATTCAAGGAGAGATGGAACGGTGTTTCAAGTGTATTTACCTGGGATAGAGATTATAAAAGTAACACAAGCCTCTGTGCTACGACTTCGCGTTTCTTTTGAATTGTACATAAGCGATCTGCGTTGATGAGTAGAAATATGTAAATAAAATATTTCAAAAACGGATCATTTATTTTTTCATTTCTATCCTTTTTTGTAAAATAAATCAACTTCGAAAATGTATTGTTGTATTGCTTGCATCTTATTGTACTGATATTATATAATTATATTGAAATAGGTATATACGTATGTAATTATTTTAAAAACGAAGCGAGGTTAAAAAGAAATGTAATTATTCTTGCCGGATGATAAAAAGTAAAAAAAAACTTGCATATCAATTTTTGGAAGCATATATGTGATATGTATACATATGTATATCCGCCGTGAAAGAGTTATAATAATTAGTTCCAGAAGGAAGTACGTAATTGGTATAATCTTTACGCTTGCATGGTCCTGCTTGGTGACTTGGATAGAGAAAAGTTATCTATACAATTTACTTGTGCCGCTTTTTACGGCGAGATTTTTAACAGAAGTTGAAAAATGAAGAATGGATTATTTGTGTGAAAACGAAATGCGTGGAAAATTATTTCCGTAGATAGCAAAAAGAAGAATGTCATACTGCGGGTAATCAGGAATAACGGATAAGATAGTGTTATGTGAATTTCAGGAACAGTTATTCGTCAAACAGCATTTCGAATTTCACTGATTGCCTCGATTTCAGTTCAAATCATTCTACCGCAGAACTTTATCAGCAGGTTTCAGGAAAATCTATTCCAATGAAATTATTCAAACGACCTCATAAGATAACAACAAGAGATTACACTCACTCCGGAAATCGCTTATAGGATATCATTTTCCGTCAATTGGCACCACAATTTGCGCAACGACTCAAACTTTAATCTACTTTCAACGAATTTTATGCGACTTCACTTTATACTCGAAAATCCATTATCAGAGAACTTCAGAAGTTTTCACAGAACTATTTATTCTTCTTTCGAAATCAAAAATCCCTGAATCCCCGTCTTTTAAATACTTTATCTGTGTGCAAATTTTTTCAGAACGTTTCCCGCCGTTCCATCCTAACATACGATTCCGAATTTTTAAACATTTCCACAAAATTCATAATACTTTTCCTGAGGATATTCTGTGGGATAAAATGCTCCGAGATTTTAAGGTCTTCTTTTGCGGGACGCTCTGCTGTTACTTAAATTCTATTCAATTAGCCTCCCAACGAACGTAATTAAGAGTGAAACGAAAAATAAAACCACGGCTGCGAAATGATGTATACGTGAGAAGAGTTTTTGCGGGATTCTTTCTCGAGCCGTTACACGCGATGGGTACAATCCGTACAATGAGAGAATCATATCCGATAATCGTGTTTACACTGATTTCAAAATCCCGGGAATTGTTGCATTTGTATGTTCAACATAATAATATAGTGAGATGTATGTGTGGCCAATAGCTGCGCCCTAGTTTGCGGAAACATATATTGGCTCACCGCACGAGATAATGCCAAAGATTACTGTGAGATTGACATAATATGAAAGAATTATAACTTTGAATCGTCATTAGAATGAAAGATGTGAGCACTAATCATGAGCAGTAACTAACAACCGCAACTAGGATTGCATGAGATCATTACTTAAGTCTTGGGGAGAAGGTACCACCACATCTTATCAGCTCTTATGACTAGACAGGGATAGCGAATTTATGTCTCAGCTAAATTTTTGCATGAAATTTGAACAAAAAATTCTAAAAAAATTGACCGATTTTTAATATTCTCTCGTTTTATTTCACAATCAAGAAAACCAAAAAAACGAATTTGAAAGATCGTGAAACTCATGGGATTTTTCATCAGGAATGTAACTTTTAATGCACACGAAATATTTCGTTGGCTATCCATGGCTATGTTATGGGATTCCAAATTTCTAAGAAAATTTTCAAAGTAAATCAAAGGTCGAGACTTTCTTCTGAGTAAAAATGATGATTATTATTATTTGTTCGTAAAATACGTCGTATTTAAATTAGCGAAAAAAAACAGCTTTGTTTAATTTATCAGAAAACAAGTGAAGGAAACAGAAGGAAGAAATAACATATATGTATCAAGATTCTCGAAGAACCCTCTATGTACTTCCGCGGTATAGTCCGAAGAGATAAAGTCAGTTTTTTTTTTATCTGATCGATGCTTCGACTTAAATACTTCCATGACAAATTTGAGAAACAAATAATAATATATAAGACTGCAGTCTATATGAAAATCACAATTCACATACGGCTTGTTTACCTTTGTTTAACACTAACCCGAACTATCTTTACTTTACGAATTCAGTATTGAGATAGGAGCTGATATGACAATAAGATAGGTTTAAGAGGTTTACGGATAAAATGACGAATATATTCTCATTCATTCATTCATTCATTTTTCTATTTGATTACGATACGCTACGCATTTATATCTACAAATGTGAGAATACGATATTTTTTCCTTTACTTTACTCGTCGTTAGTTTAAACATCTCCGTATACGTCATCTACTACTTCATTGACAATTAGAGCGTTCGTTGTATGTAGAGTAAGAAAAAAGGAACCGAAAAAAGTCGGTATTGAAAGAAACTTGTATATATGTATATATTATATATAAACGGCTATGTAAAGAAGAAATGAAAGAAAGGGCACGGTGTGTTAAAAGATTCCAACGAAACTAGAAAAAAAAGACTACGAGTACTATACTCTTTTTACATACATGCATTATCCTTTTCGACCTACGCATAGCCAGGTATATATCATATATCTGCGTACTAAACTCGTGCAATTAATTATCAGTCATATTAGATTGAATTCAGCGTGTACGAGATAGGGAAAAATTCGCACAAAGGTCGCTATTTAACAACGCAATTTTTATCACGCGTAAATTATTCCGGAAATTGGTAATAATAGATAATTAGGGTACTAATTTATAACCGGTTCAAAGTTTCGGTTCCATAGCGGGTTCCGGGTCGTAGTTTTAGAATGGACGCATGGTGGGATATATCGATACCAGAACCGGTTCTGGATTTCAACCGATCGTAGGACTGGTTCGAAAGGCACGTGCACTCGAAAACGTACTCGCAATGTTCGATCTCCGAACGGAAATATCGTTTTTTTTTTTTTTTCAATGTATTTTTGCATCGTTACGTAAAGAGCTAAATAAAGAACCTGGGATTCCCATGATTCAAATGAAGATGAACAAGAATTCAAATGAAGCCGGTCGCAATATAAATCCGTTTCGATTATTTTGAATTTTTTCATCTACTAAGTTTAATTGAATTTCTATGCGAATTGAAGCGAATATTCGATGCGATGTTTATTTCGTTAACGAGAATTCGTTGGAATAACAGACAAGGGAGATTTAATTCCCCGAACTAAACGAAGAATAACGAAATATTTCAATGGATTGAAATCCGTGGCGGACCAATCCGGAATGTAAAAAGTAACGATTATTTTATAATCACAAGATAACTAATGTCCGTCTCAATTTATCTCCGATCTTTTTCCTCGGTTTCTTTCTCAACGACCCAATTTAAGACCACATTCGATACTAACCCGAATAAACTAAAGCATATTGCGAAATAATTTATAGAGGTTCTAAAAACGCAGTCCCGCCTCTCCCCACGTAACGCATAACTACTCACATTCAACTATGCTTCACACATACAATATGGGAACGCGTATTATATCCCCCGTACGCGTGAGAGGTCGTGCTGTGACCTTTACTTCAGACCTCATTCACAATTTCCCGTTAAAATCCGTCTACATAACGGTTTTAAATTTCGCGAGAACTGGGAATATGGATCAGGGCTGCATATCACATAAATTGCACGAAAGAAAAGGTTTCAAGAAAATTTCAAAAATGTGAAATAATTTTAGATAATAATTTTCAGTCTATAGAGGAAAAATCACGTCCTCGATATAAACCACGATAAAACCCGCCATGCGGTTGAAAAGGAAATTCCGGAGGCATCCAATTTCTTAATGGAACACAACAACACATGTATACATGAAACGATAAATGGGTAGCAATAAACTCACCAAACAGTTGTTGGAATTGAAATTCCCGATGTTTCTTATCTCCTGCAGGCTTCCCCATCGAGGTTTTTCACTCTTCCCAGAGTACAGATGCATCAATGAGTTGCCGCACTCCATTGTAGGTTTCAAGTCCTCCAAACTATGCACAAGGGATTTTGAAACACTGTAAACTTTCGGGCTGAGCTTGCTGAAGCTCTCGTTTACGCCGCGTTTATTGAAAGACGTTAATTTCTCGCTGCTACTACCGACGATAATAATGCCAAAATCGCGATGAACTTCCTCGTGCAAAGATTCGGTGACGCAATTTAAATCAACATTGTCATCGTCTTCTTCGTCCTCATTATTTAATACCAGAGTTTCATCCTCTAGCGAACTGCTCATCAGACTACCAGGCAACCCCATACTGTTCAAAGGCAGAGCAGATGGTGCCAGACAGGTGCTGTTCCCCCTCCCAGCCCCGTTTTCAGCCCCACATAAAACGGGCGCCATTTGTCCCCCAAATCCTTCACTGAGTTCGGATTGTTTGCTGGAATTTGATGCTTCGTGTTTTTCCTTAGCGTTGTACAAGAAGAGAGTGTCTTTAGATTGATTCGATCTCATATCGTCGGTCCAACTCACGTCTGGCACGGCTCTAACGGTTAATTTAGAACCTAGAGCTAGAGATTCGTTGGCTCTTGGCCTTGGAAGAGGGCAGTTCTTTTGATGCGAAGGATTGGCGGATTCTCTCAGGTTTAAATTGGGCAGATATTGTCTCCTTTCTTGAAAATCAGCCATCATATTCCTGTCAGATTGATTTCCATAGTCGTCCTTGAAGCCTATACCCGAATCGCTGTTGCTTGAGTGAGCGGTCGATGTGCTTACGTTACTTGGTTGAGGTGAGGCTGCGTGGTGGAGCCTCGCCTCTTCGTTATAGGGAATAGACTCACTGTCTGTATCTGATATGTAAAGAGTTTGTATGGCACCTATTAGACTGTTACAACTGTCTGGGAATTCTTGGCAGACATTTAATTCCGATGTTTTTGTGCAAGTGAAGCCGAATATGTTACAAGTACTGGAATGTACGGCGTGATCTATCAGTTTGTAGTATATGGTGAATACGTGGCAAGAATTTGAGACTATGTCGTCGTTATCTTTCACAGATTTAGTCAATATACCAAAATACTGTTTATCTAGTTCTGAAAATGAGTTGCAGAATATTATTCTGAACGATGGATACTCGGCTATCACTTTGTTGTCAGAATTTGTCAACTTTATATTTGCTACGTGTATTGTGAGCAGTACTGTCGTCGGATTTCTCTTCTCTGCTTTCAGTCTCTTGACGCACTTCCTCAGTACCTGGAATTAATAGGAATATTATTAGCATATGCAGATGTGTGTTATTGAAATCTACTCTCCTGACTCAAACTTGCTTGTTTTCAAAGAAGTATTTATAGAGTTAGCATTTTATTTTTAATATTTAATGGCTCCAACAATGTTTAATAATTCTTTTTTACTCGAAATCAATTTTTGTAGGAATTATCAGGATCTAGACTAACAGAAACAAGGAGTTTCAAAATTCTATACATTTTTTCAGTTCCTCCAGGCTCTTATTCAGAGAATATTCATGTCAATTCTAAATTCTTTTTACCTTTTACATCAATATATTGTCTCTATGATTCAAAACATGAATTTATTGACTATTTTTTGATTTATTGTACATGAAACATTAAATGTTTGCCAAATCCTACTTTTCTACTACATTCTTGACCATTTCTATTTGCTCACCTATTCATCCATATACCTGGTTTGTTTGCATGTGAAAAAGACGAGAGAACATAGGTTTTAATACACCGAATCATAAAAAAAAATTTGTTAAACAAATCCAACATTCAAGTTGTTTCCACAGATATAATAATCGCAGCACAAAATCGAATAATACTTCAGATTCCCAGAAAATAACAAATAGGCAAAAATGCAAGTTTATTCTTAAAAAGTAGATTAAATTTAACTGCATGTTTGAACTATCGCAATGTTTCCTTACCTGCATCATAGACGACGGAGGTAACTGATTAGGTATGTCAATAGTGCCTAGATAACCGACGACAGTACGATGTACAATCTTCTCGGTATCTCGTTTGAGAGATAAAGGCGGAGGTGGCGGAGGCAAAGGACTAGCCATATTCCATCGATGATGAAGCGACGCATGACTGCATTGTATTTTATTTTGTGATGCCCGATTAGCTGCGTCGAACATAGCTCCGCTATGCAAGTCTCTGACAACCTTGGCTATTCTGCATTGTAGAGGAGCAGTTGTGACGAGATTTGTTCTTGGTTTGTGAGAATATTTCGGCTTTGATCTTACAGTGGCTAATCCCTCCTCGTCTGACGAATCGGAATAATAATTTTCGGCTATTTGTAATCTTAATAAACCCTTCGAATTTCCTATTAATCGAACCACGTCGTCGTGAGGAATTTTACTCACGCTGTGACCATTTACGGCAACAAGATAATCCCCCGCTCTAAGACCGGCATTTTCGGCTGGACTACCCTGCACAATGCAGCTTAATATGCAGGGCTGTTGACCAGATATTGTAAAGCCAAAACCCTTACCGCCACGGAGTAATTCTACAACTCTTACACCATAGTTGACGCGCTTTTTCTTTCTCCTGTTGTGGTGCATATTTCATTCAACGATTATACGCCCACGTATGTATGTATGGATGGATGGACGGACGGTTGGACGGATAATTTTTGAGGATTTTTTTTCAACTAACAGACGCGCATACGGTGAGGAAGAGTGATACAATTTTCGGATACATTATATCAGACTACAATTCATTATTTAATACGTGGTTTAAGTCTACTAATCTTGTAACACACTTGTCACCCACCAACATTCTCTCAACAATTTATACAACTATTCCACACAACAGTACAGCCGCGTTTACAACAGGTGATACCAAGCTACTGACTACCGCGACTACCCTTTTACCTAATCAACACCGGAAGTTATCTTCGCAGTACAGAATTAACGCGTTATATACTTACCCAGTTCATTCTCTCCGCGGTAATTTGAAATACATCGCTGTTAATTTTCACAGTAACACCTAGCTGAAAAATTGAAACTAGAATCCTTGTAATTATTACAATAACTTTAATGATAAGAACTGCATGTGACGTCATAACTTTCCTCAGTTGTGTCTGGCGGTACAAGATGACGCTGTTTATCAGTAAATATCGAACGACCTCAACGATCTATCTAGACACACAACTCTCGTTTTAAGATCGGTGAAACGTCAGATGAAAAAAATTTTACAAGATTTTTCAACGTTTCTTTTCGTTTTACAGAAATCCTTCACCAAGTATGCGGTATTATAATGAACCTACCAATATTTGAACGTAATTTTTCAAATGTGATAAATAATTTTTCAGCATATCGAACTACTCTCAACGTAGATAACCTCAAACGTCATTTTTTCGAAAATAAATAAATAGTAATCGTTCGATATGTTCTTTTAAAGATGATAACAGCGTTTCGAAAATTGTTTTCACCGTCAACATTGTTGTCTCTAATATCAAACAAGCTGTCGTTCTGACTATCATTCTCTTATAATTCCCATGCACGTCTTTTCATGATTTCTGTTAAAACAATCAAATATCTTATTTCGACTCAATATTAATGGTACTGTTTTTTTTTCTTTCCTTAGAAACGGAGATTGGATATACAGCTGCACACATGATGTATTTTCTCACACCACTTCATCGGCATTTGAACTTTAGCAGAGGCTTTAGATTAATTATTTGACACTTGTTTTATATAGAATCCTGTTCTCACTGTCTTCCTTATTATTACTTGATAATTAATTAGCTACAAGTCAGTTCGTGGGGTAGAGAAATTAGTCAAATTAAGTTCCTAGATAATTGCCAGTAAGTTCTTCTCTGAATATGGCAAATGCATTACATTTTCTAGATAATAGGTCTAGCTTGAAAGAAACATGGCTAAATCATGCTAGTATTAATGCAGTGAATAGCCTTCCACCGAATTTATACATGTGTGAACATAATTATAAAAGAAATCATCAAAATTTGGGAAACTTAGAGAATGAAAATGATTTATTTGGACCAGAAGCTAATATTAGGAATGAATTATCCAGCAATCAATGCGAATTTGATGATTTTACCAATTCTATGGTTACTAGCGGTAGTTTTGTAATAGAAACACATAAGGAAAGGGGTGATTGTAATTATATGAATATAGAAAGCTGCGATAATCAGATATCAGAAAATTCTATGATTAAAATAGAAGTAACTCCGGACTTTCCTTGCAATCTCGAAACGGAAAGTGAACTGAGGTCAAATGTTAGTGACTTGATTTTAGAAAAAAGAAATAAGAATGTTGTAGAAATAGGTAAAATTGGTCTGAATTCTTATCGTTGCACTCATTGCGAGAAGGAGTTCAGAACTAAAAGAAACATTGTTAGACACTTTAAGCAGAATAATTGCACGGGGGAATTGAAGCGGAATGAAGAAAATGGTAATGCAACAGAAGCTAAGAAACGGGGTCCGAAAATAGTCAGACTAGCTGATAATAGGTACCAGTGTAGACATTGCGACAAGACTTACACTCAGAAGAATAATTTATTTCGCCACATGCGAGAGGATCATGTTAAGCTTGCTGAACCAACTTGTTGCAATGTTTGCGGCAAAGAATTTTACAACTATCGAAAGTTGCATCAACATCTGAGATGTCATTCTGAAAAACCTTACGAATGTTCAATCTGTTGTAAAAGATTTTCTCAAGTAGCTCATGTTCAGTGTCACATGTTTACCCATACGGGTGAAAAGCCTTACCAATGCCACATCTGCGAAAAACGTTTCAGCAAGTCTTTTAATTTGAAAATTCATATCGTCAGGCATAATGGTGAAAAACAATTCAAATGCCATATCTGTCAAACAGAGTTCTTCACTCATGGAGAACTTGAAAAACATCTTCGGATTCATACGGCGGAAAGACCATACTCTTGCAGTACTTGTGGCAAACGTTTTAAACAGAATGGTCATCTGAAAAAACATCTTTTAAGTCATACTGGCCAAAAGCCTTACAAATGTACAATGTGTAAGAAAGATTATGTCAATTCCAGTCATCTTAAGAGACACGTTCTCACTCATACTGGTGAAAAATTGCCAGAACATCCATGCCCGATTTGTGGTAATAATTTTTCACAACCAAGTACTGTGAAAAGGCATATTGAAAAGGTACACAGGAAATTTTCCCACTTGTAACTTTGCTTCTTCTATTTAGCTCTAATTCGTAGCGTTTATCATTATTGTTCTTTTGTTGTGAAATAAAATTGTATATAAAGAAATATTTGCGTCTTTTTATACCTATTTTATGAGATGTGTGTAAATTTGAGACTTTCATAAAATTTCAATGCAACAGACATCAATTCTTCAGTATTTTTCCCAAATCATGCCATCTATATCATGCCATATATATGGGGATCTATAGACATAATTAGATCACGAAAAATTGAATTAATTAGAAACTCAATTTCGATTCCTATTATTTCATTTTCCACAATGCAAGTGTAATGGGATAAAATAATGATTATTTGAGGCAAGATGGACTAGAGTATTGTAGTTAGAAGACTGATAAGGAATTTAAAAAATTTTGAAAGCTCTTTTTTCGAATTTCCGCGAACCGCGCGAATGGAATTATTTGCTTTCGAATATTTCGACTTGCGAGAGTAAAAATGATCGATTGTTAATCCAGCGAATTCATCATCCAAGACTTGTCGAGACACGTCCAAGGTCGAGCGATTTAAACAGAAGTTCTGTCGTGGTAGAAACTTTTCTTTAAACCGCAGCAGGACAAGTGAAAATAAAACTTCGTTTGACAGAGTTTCGCAATCGTTATTTATCAATGCGTCTGACGAAGAAGTGATCAAATAAGAGAAAAAAAAACTGTATTTTAAAGGCTAAAACATGCCTCCCAAATACAAAAAGCAGGTTAGAAAGTTACTTCGATATTCTCATATTCTTGATTCATAATAAATTTCCCAAAATTCAAGAAAAAACAAATTTATACCAAAACTAGAGCCGAATTTTACTTCGGAGTTAAAAACTGAAAAAAAAACAACAATTTTCAGGACTGTTTGATAATACTAGTAAACGTCGGGTGCATAGATGAAACAAAAGACGAAAATGGCATGAGTTGTTTAGAAAAATCAAAACTTCTAATGAAGCTATTAATTCAGAGAAGAGTAAGTTTTGAAACTAAATCTTAATAACCCGAAGTTATTAATTGTTGATGAAGGAGGTATGAGATCAGGAATGAAATGCTTTGGAAATAAAACTATTATTATTTTTCAGATTTTTTTACGCCCCAAAGACGAAGTAGGGATCATATTGATGGGTGCATCTGAAACAAAAAATCGATTGTGTTGCGACAACATTGTGGAAATGAATTCTTTGCAAATACCTTCATGGGATTTGATCGAAAAAATCTCAAAGTTGCAGGAAACTAAAGAGAGGGCTTTTTGGGTTGACGGTATCAACGTAGTGCTCGAATACATCAATACAGAATGTGTGTGAGTTGATTTGACACTGCTATTGAATGGGTGTTCAAAAATGAAGAATTTTCATCCTAACTTTGATTTAAACACCATAACTCAGTATGTCATTCATTTTTCTTTTTAGAGAAAATAACACAGCGAAGACTCTGGTTGTATTGGGCGATTTCAACGAGGAATGTGATATTGCAGAACAATATGATATGAAGACTATTGCCGCTGATATTCAAGCCGCTGATATCAATTTATTGGCAATGTAATTCGACGTCTATAATAATTACGAACCAGACTTTTACAGCTACAGTGTGATGAAATTATTTATCAAATTAATCTCACCCTCAAGCTTGAGAGATTTTTTGTTTTGATTCATTTCTTAACATCTTTGATTTTGTCTTTCAGTGGTAACAAATCGTTAATCGGAGACTCTCAAGTCAAGCTGAACTCCAGCGAGGAGGTTTTTGCCTCCATGTGTAAAACGGTAATTTTCTGTTATACTTTTGTCTTAAGAACTTGCAGTTCGTTAAAGTATTATCTTCGATATAAAATTATACGTCAGTTTGATCAATCTTAAGAAAGACTCTTGAAATAGTGAAATGGTTTTATGTAGTTTTCAATTCCTGGATTGAAATTTATTCACTTCGATCCAACTAACGCAGGTTTTTATTCATTCTTGATGTAGGTTCAAGGTAAAACTATGACGTTTGAGGAGACTATACCAAAACTGTCAATTTACAAGGATAAGTCAAAGATACCAATGCCATGGAAGGTTGACATGGATTTGTTCGATATCAACATTCCGGTCATAATGTATTTGAAAGTACGTAAATTGAATCGAACACTGGAATTATAGACGATTAAAATATCTGGGAAACATAATTGTAATTGATCACATTTATCAGACAACAGAGGACTTCAAATTACCTAGATGGCAACTGTATACTGATACGGAAACTAAGAAAGTACCAGTCGAACGAAGTTATGCTTTAGTGGACAAAAATAGAGAAGAGATTGGCGAAGACGATATCATTACTGGGAACATGTATGGACGAAAATTTATACCATTTTCAGGTACAGTATTTTCTAATGAATCCCACATTTACTCGGGGAATATTTTAAGCTTCATTCCGATGGAAAGAAATGAACAAATTTGTACAAAAATTGTATAAATCCCATAGACTCAACGTTATTGTCCATAAGTTCTAGAAGTACCAGAGTTCCACTTAATGAATTCTTGTGTTATCATCTAATACGATTCTATAATGTTGATAAAGATTATATCTCAGTCTCCTATTCGATTATTATTCTAAAATACACAAAAATTCTAGACGAAGACAGAGCCGCGTTAAAATACGAAAGTGGAGAAAAAAGTTTCATGATTTATGGCTTCACTAAACAAAAATTTATATCGATGGATTGCCTGGCTGGCAAAGGCTCATACATCGTTGTACCTGCACAACCGGTATAAAAGACTTTGAATAATTTCCCATAGGTTTCCCTGCATTCTAGATTCAAATCTATTCACTTTGATGAATTTATTGCAATACTTTTCAGTATGCCAGCCCATTTTATTCGTTGGTAAAGGCAATGGCAGATAAAAAAAAAGTTGCTATCGTTAGAAGAGTATACAGAAAAAACGTTGCCCCAAAAATGGGCGTACTATTTCCGAAAATTAATGATGCTGGACATCCTTGGGTACGTTTATACATCAATATATTATGCTATGGCAAATCAAACCAACTATGGTAAATCAATAATTGAATTGTCCATCTAATAGTGTTTAGTATACATCGAATTGATTTTTGCTGAAGATAGAAGGATATTACAAGTAAAACCGATTAAATCTACTATGAATGAACTGGCAGACGAACAGCAAGAAGTTATAGACGATCTTATCGATTCGATGATGCTTATGGAAGTGGAGTATGTAACTTTGAGATCCTTCAGTTTTTGTGGTGATAGAAATGAGTCGAAAATCGAAATTCCTATCAGTTTAGCAATTCATATTGATTGTCAAAAACACGTGTTCCGAGTCGCCTAGCTTTGCATTTCTTATTTCAGGGACGATTCCACAAAGGAGAAGAAGGAAGCATTCGAAGCAGGCACAGTACCTGATGTTTCTAGACAGTATGCGTGGGAGAAGCTAACGCATCGAGCTTTGAATCCAGACTCACCTTTACCACCTATGTCAGATTTCCTGAACGAATTTCTGGAACCACCTAAGTCTGTACAGCAAAAATCTAAACCAATATTGAAACTGATCCAGAGATTATTCCCCATGAAAACTGTGCAGAAGAAGGAATATGTTAAAAAGTAAGAACTTTCAGAATCACCGAATTTATCACTAGTAACAATTTTTCGTATAATCGATAATTTTCTATTAATGTGTCATTTTTTAATTTACAGAAGATCAAATAAGGACTCGAATGATCCTGATGAAGACCTCGAGGATCTTGTAGAAATCAGCGATGATGTTGATGCGAAAAGATTGGAAACTGACACAGAACATAATACACAGGGTATGGAAACAGAGGATGAAGAATTATCTCAAATTGCAGATTCTATCGAGGCAGCTTCACAAGGAATGGATATTGACTTGGACGAATTAGTAAGTGAATTGAATTTTATAATTTGTAGATAATCTATACATAACTAGTCTCATAACTCTGGGTAAAGTTGTTTAAAATTTGTTCAACTTATTAAGGAGAAATATTATCCCAGACCTAGTGTCCTGACATAAGCTTCTCCTGTGATGAATTGTGAACTACTGACACCTTTCCATCACTAATTCTTCATCAATTTGTTATCGTATTATAACAACATGATTTCTGTTTATCCCTAGGCAAAGGACATGTAAACCTGATGAGAAATACGATAATATTTACCCAGCTTCTCGCTTATTCAGTTACTTATTGTTAGCGATCTAATTTATACAAAAATTTGTAACTGAAATATATTTTTGAATAAATTAAACTATTTTCACGATTTCAGTTTTCTCTGCTAAACTTCGTATGCTTCTGTGTACTCAATTCCTCTTCCCTCCAAAGTTTTTCTACTCAATTTTATATCTGAATTGAGAAATAAATCTTGTAGGGATCTTCAACGTTTTCAACACTTCTTATAATAATGCGCCTTATGATATATACAAGTGTTACGGAGCTAGAAAATTCTTATAAAGTATTCATTCGAAAAATATATATACATACATACATCTATTTCAATATTATCCTATTATTTATGTTTGAATATATTTAAATATTTGCCACGGGTCATTTCTTTGGCTTCTTCTAATCCCAGCTGATACGCCATGTCGTGAAGTTTTTTAACTTCTGCGATGAGACCGGTCATAGAAAGATTTCCCAGCTCTTTAAATAATGGAAATGATTCGGTTTATTGATAGAAATAAGGATTAAAAAAGATAATGATAATTATTAAAACAGTCTTGGCTACTTACGGTGTAATTTGTTTATATCGTCAGTACTGAGACTTGCCGCCCACGAGGGTGGCTCGGTTTGTGGCGAATTTTGTGCTACGTATTCGTTGACACCTGGAACTTCATCATTCGCTGATATAAACTAACTTTTATAAACAACAATTTTTTTACGCATATGTAATAAAGGTTGGTTTAATAAGAAATTGACTCACTTTGCTCGGGCCAAAGGTCTGGTGAGGCTCGATCCAGCTTTTCCAAACTCATAAGACTCTCTTCTACCGGAAGCAGTTCTGGAACATGTGAATTTTGTTATTTTCAATATCTGGCAAGGCTGGAAGGTTCGAAATTTTTAAACTTATTCTAACCCTGTTCGTTCGCGGGTTCCTCGGACGCCATTTTATTTGTCATTTATTTCCCGCTCACTTGCCACTAAAATCCAAAAACTCGAGATAGCTTAGCCACGGAATAGCTACCATGTAGATGCAGAACGCGCTGACCTTCGCTGTGGTTTCCGGAATTCCAAATCTTTTCGCGACTCTAGTAGTGCTTCCAACCTTTCCTATTCTACGCTATTAACTTCCGGCCATCTGACGTGTAACAAAAATCAAACTCCATTCACTCAAACTCGACTCTGTTAGGTTAGGTTAAGTTCATTCCTTGTAATTAATATTTTGAGAGTGTTAAACGTGGCTTTAAAATGCTAGATCTATTCACGATATTCAGTAAAGGCGGTATAGTCTTGTGGTGTTTTCAAAGCACCTCGCAAATATTTACTCCGAGTGTGAACGCTCTCATTCGCAGTGTTATTCTTCAGGTGAGTAACGAAAACAAGTTGATTATTAACAATTCACTAATTTACATTCGTTACACTATATCAATTGACAATCATCGATGTTGAATTGCCCCCGATATACGCTTGTCATGCCTTGACGCGTCTATAAAAACCCACTAACAACTAACCGCAATATTCGAACCTTTATTATCTTCGAAACTAAACATATGGCACTAAGAAGGAAACATGTGTTTTTCCATTACTCTGTTATTTCATTATTTTAATATAAATTGCCTGGATTTTGGTATCGAAAAAAAAAACCGATAATTATAATTGAGCCGATTTTTCATCATTCGAAATATTTATAACTGATAAAATGAGCGAGAATTTATTTATTTACAGGAGCGAACAGGCAGCAATTCATTTGACCATGATTCGTTGCGTCTTCAGTACAAGTTGGACAATGAATTTGAGCTTGTATTTGTTGTCGCTTATCAAAAGATACTGCAATTATCATACGTGGATAAATTTTTGAACGATATTCACTTGGAGTTTAGAGATCGTTATAAAAATGAGTTGCAAAAGTCCGATTGGTTCTCTGGTTTTAATTTCAAGAAAAATTATGACGCAATATTAATCGCCGCTGAACAATGGGGAAAACATCAGGCTAAGCTGCCCAAGCAGATGCGGACATTTGACGAAAGTTTCAAGTCCAAAAAAACTGTCGCCAGTATGATTGAAAGAAAAGATGACAAGGACAATAAGAAGCAGGGTAAATTATCTTTACTATGAATATCGAGATTCAAATCTATCCAAACTATCATTCCTTCTTCACTATCTTGCCAGGGGTTTCAGTACAGCTTTGAAATCCTGATGATTCCATAGAACTGCATCTTTGCTATTGAGAAATGAAATTTTTCATTAACAATTGTTCAAATATTTATGAATTTATGATGAATTTGGGTGTAGAAGATATTCTGTATTAGGTTTACCAGACTAACATTTACTGCACTCGATCTAGCAATGCTTTACTAACTTGGTATGCACATAAATCACATTATATTTACAGGAAAGAAGAAGAAAGGCATTTTTTCAAATGACGATAGTCTTTGTAAGTGGTACCATACCATGAATGTAATGTGAATGTAGTTAATAAATATGATTGGCTTTCTATATTCAGTATTCTTCATCGATCAGCTATTAAAATAACTCGCTTTCTTATAATAATGCAATGGAGCAATCTGCAAATTAATTTTGAACCATTTCATTTATATCTCATTTTATTGATTTTATAGTAAAAATTCAAGAACCACCGAAGGTAGAGCCACCAAAACAGTCCCCCATCATAAATGGGCAGTTAGATGAAGATACTCTGTTAGCCAACAGACTAAAACTTGCCCAAAAGCTGGGTGGAGCAAAAAAGAAAGCAGACAAACAGTGAGTGATCAATTGAAATTCTCTGATTTGCTAAAGACTGTTTTTATAATTGATATCCTAATATTTGTTGATTTATTACATGTATTTAATGACAATAACTTTGCAGAAAGAGTCCAAAACCAGAGAAAGCTGGCAAGAAACCACGTACTTGGGAGTTAGGTGGGACGAATAAAGACTTGGTCAACTTGGAACGAACTAGAGATAAGCCCGAGGATGGTGACAATAATATTCAAACAGATACAACTGTGAGTATTATAATAGCCATGACATTTGACCTAGAATACCAAGAAAATAAACTAAGTTGATAGATGAGTAGATAAGGTCTATGAGTGGGGAAACAACTGAATGAGACTTAGATTAATGAGAGACTGAAGGAGAGAGAAGCTTCTTCGAGAATATCGCCATTCTAGACTTCTCAAATTCTTTGTACTAATGGGTTTGGAAATTTTCAGATGATTGGACAAATGAAGGGAGGAATTCGTGACTTGGAAGTTGAGAGTGAGTCTGAAGATGAATCGTACGAAGAAGAAGTAGAGACTGCAAGACCGGAAACACAGAAAAAGTCCGGAGGTGTATTCGCCATGTTCAAGGGTCTTGTCGGGAATAAGTCACTCTCCAAAGAAGACATGCTCCCGGCATTAGACAAATTGAAAGATCATTTAATCTCTAAGAACGTGGCTGCAGACATTGCATACAAATTATGTGAATCTGTGAGTGCCAAGCTCGAGGGAAAAGTCTTAGGCACATTCGATAGTGTCGCAAATACAGTGAAAGGCACTCTGACAGAAGCTTTGGTACAAATATTGTCGCCGAAAAGAAGGGTTGATATACTGCGCGACGCATTTGAAGCCAAGAAGAATAACCGGCCCTACGTCATGGCATTTTGCGGAGTTAACGGAGTTGGGAAATCTACAAATTTGGCAAAGATCTGCTTTTGGCTAATCGAAAATAACTTCAAAGTCCTGATCGCTGCTTGTGATACTTTCAGGTGATATAAATTTCCCCGTTTCTTTGTATCATTGCCGAAAAAATTCGTCCATCAAAAGATCTGCCTAATGTTTTTCATCACTAATTTACAGGGCTGGTGCTGTTGAACAATTGCGAACGCACACGCGTCATCTGAACGCTCTACACCCAGCGGAAAAGCATAACAATCAAACAATGGTGCAACTTTATGAGAAAGGATACGGAAAAGATGCAGCTGCGATAGCTATGGAGGCTATACGCTTTGCCAAAGATTCAAAGATCGATATTGTCCTTGTAGACACTGCCGGCAGAATGCAGGACAATGAACCATTGATGAGGGCGTTGACTAAATTGATTAAAGTCAACGATCCGGACTTGGTACTATTCGTCGGCGAAGCTTTGGTCGGGAATGAGGCTGTTGATCAATTGGTTAAATTTAATCAAGCTCTAGCAGATTATAGCAGCTCTGTTAACCCGCATATTATCGATGGCATTGTATTGACGAAATTTGATACAATCGACGATAAGGTATTTTGAGATGAACTTTTTTTTCTTTTACATAATACAGGTTCATTCACAGTGGATAGAAAAATGAGATTTTCGCTCTTTTTCTATCAATTTTCACCCAACTTTTGTACAAATTTCATCTTACCTCGGAGTTTAATCTGAATTGTTGTTTTCAGGTGGGTGCTGCGATATCTATGACGTATATAACTGGCCAACCGATCGTGTTTGTTGGAACTGGCCAAACTTATACAGATTTAAAATCGCTAAACGCTAAGGCTGTCGTTCATGCCTTGATGAAATAATTGTAATAAAATTGTGAAACGAAATTAAATGAAATTTAATTAACTGATGTAATATATCAAATCTTTCGCACTTGCCTGTTGTTAATTACATTTTATTAAAATATAATATATATATATATATTATAACGGTTTAAATAATTTCTAATTCTCCAGGTTATTACTATCATTATCATTATTCTCTAAGGTAGTCAACTTTAATATATTCTCAATCAATTTGCAGTCAATGCATCGATACGATTATTAAGGGTCTATGAGAGGGGGGGTCTAAAAATATATTGTTTCATAATAATTAAGAAAGTAATTAAAATATCGCGCTGCTAATTCTGTTTCGAACAGTTTTATAGAATCGTAAATTAATAGGTTGTAGGTGAAATGATTATTTATTGTATAGATATAGTTTTAAGCAAGAATTTTATAAGAAAAATTTAATAAAAATAAATGCAGATCTTATTTCGTGATTATTTTCTATTCAATAACAAATACTATCCATCCAAATAAATCCATCTGTCGAATGAGCAGACTTGGCAAAGTGGAATTTACGTATTCTTAAAAATCTTGACCAGCGATTGGAAGAGTCAAACACTTTTCGAGTAAATCCCAGCTCCTTTTACAGTTTCAGAGTAAAGAAATTACTTTTTTTTATAATTTTTTTTTTTTAATGAAATTATATTTGTAAAGAATCGTCATGTCTCTTTTTCAATTTCGAACCCCGGTAACAAGTAAATATCATATGTGACCCATCGGCAATTGTTCGCTAACGTTTTGCTCCTTCGGTCTCGTCTCGTGTTCTTCCTCTTCAAGTTCCCAGTGTGCAGTATCGTCGAACTTTTGCTCTTCCGAAATCGTGCCGAATATAGGCAGGCTTATAACATATCCTTGAAGAAAAAAAAAAAATTACACTCATCAAAATCAAATGAAAATTACAAATCCAATCGAAGTACGAAAAGCACAACGGTTTAGAATCCTCAAAAAAATTGTATAAAATCATATAGGTAATATCAGTTCTGAAAAAACAAACATCGGTATCAGAAAACGATTAAAACAATCAAACTTAATTTTTTTATCACCTGTGATCAGCCCGGAGACAATAGCTATTATCAAAGTAACTAGCAGCGTTAACAACTGATAGCCCGCTTGTTGGCCGGCTGTTCTGTTCAGACCCGGATCTCTTGCTCTTGCCGGGAATACCTATTATCGAAATAAATATGTAGATATAAGTAGCTGAAGGATTTTCTGATTGGTTTGAAAACGAAGTTTTCTGCGTTTCAAAAGAAACAACAGTTTCGTACTTTTCAGAGGATTAATAGTGATGGAAAGAGGAGTTCTTTCGAACTGTAGATAATTAATTAACAGAAAAATTTTAGTTTGGTGTATTTAATAGGTCTGAAGATTTTTGAAAATTGAAATAGATTTCGAATTACTCTCCCCATAGTTTACCTCGGTCAGCGAGATACCGTATTCATCAGCTGTTGCGATTCCTGCCATAAGCGCTCCGAATATCCCGGCCAAAACACCGGGCATTCCATGGAGATTGTGAACTCCACAGGTGTCATGAATTCCCAAGAATTTTTGAATCGCTGGCTACATTTTTACGAATTTATTTCAGTTAGATAATCAGTTCGATAGATTGAAAAAGCTTTAATATACTATACAGAGAAAAAGAAATTTTTTTGTTGTTCTTGATTCAAAAAAATATTTAGGAAGACCGAAATTATCTTGGACGAAGTAAAAATTTTCTTGAACTAAGAATTAACATAAGATAATTTCGGTCTTCCTAAATATTTTCTTGGTTTAAGTTAACATTTTTTTTCTGTGTACAATCATTATAATATCGAAATGAGTTACAGATTCCCAAAAGGATCCAGCGATTCTTGTTGCGGTTATTTTATAAATAATGTTGGTTTCTCGTTTGTATAAATCTTTCATGTTTTATACTTACAGTAAGGTATTTGTAACCGAGAACACTGAGAACTCCTGCGATAAAGCCAATTGTAAGAGCTCCAGCGGGTTCACAGATCAACCCTTAAAAAAGGTTGGAAAATAAATTTAATTCAGGTCAACTCTCCCCGGCCTTATGATGATAATAATTGGTTATTTTTCTCTCGTTATACCTGCCGCTGTACCCACAGCCACACCACCGGCCAAAGTTGAATTCTGAACGTGAACCATATTGAACTTATTGTTTTTCGATACCAAAGCCGACGTTGCAAAGGCCGTTACGCAGCTGGCAGCAATCGAGAGTAAAGTATTAATAATTGCTCTCTGTTGAGCGTCACCACGCAATGATGCACTGTTGAACGAAGGCCAGAATAGCCAGAGGAACATCGTACCTATACGAGTGTCAATTTTTATCCCATAAGCTCAAAAATTCTTCTGCATTTCAATCAAGCTTTCTCAAAGTTTCAAAAATATTCATAGTACAATTTGAACAAAAAGAATGAGATCGAATTATTACACCGCTTCATTCAAGATTCTACAATCAAGGGAGGAAACGAATGGTCAAAAGTTTTTTTTATTTCTCTCAAAATTGACATCTGAGAAAATCCTCTGTCCTCAGAATTCATCAGTTTATCCGTATTAGCTGCTTGGGCTCAAGATTAAATAAAAATTCGTCTTACCGATCATCGCGAAGATGTCTGACTGGTAATTTGCGCCTTCCAAGGGATGATCTTTGGGCTTATCTTTCCGACCAAAAATAAAGCTGATAGCAAGGCCAAAGTATGCCCCGAAAACGTGAACGTACATACTGTCCCCAGCGTCGACTGCCTACAATGATTTTATAATTGTGAAAACAAGATACAAGATTATCTACAGAAATGAACAAAATTGTTCAAAATTTGTGTATTCGATAATGGAGATTAACTCTTACTGCGAAATGGTGTTCGCCTATATATTTATTGAGGGTGTAGATAATCAATTCTATGATTCCCATAAATATGAGTTGCATGTAAGTAGTTTTGCCCAAAAGTGCCCCCATGGAAATTAAGGGTGCCGCAACAGCGACGTCAGCACTGAGTAAGCTGTGAAAAATCATGTTTAAAGTCGAGTTGAAAGGGAAGAAGATTGAGCATAGGTTGAAAAGTGATGAGAATATTATTATAAAAATTATGTAAAAAAAAATAATTATTGTCTCGGAACTGCACGCTGGCGTAAATCAAAATATAAAGTATCGATTGCCAATTTATGATGGGTTTAGCTATATTCGAACCTACACGCTATAAACATTGTACACTGCGCGGATAAAATAGATATTAATTACCTTAGCAATGACAACGGTGCTTTTCCCGAATGTTCAGCCATGTGCAATACTCCCTGGCAAAGTATTGCGACTTGTACCAAAATTCCGGCAACCAGAAAAGTCAACCCCACAGCGCTTTGTCCATATCTCCGTAAAAAGGTCATCAGGAATCCAAAGCCGACCCATATCATCACGTGGACATCTTGGTACACTAGATATTTAATAAGGGAAGAACAAAGAGGTTCAGTTCATGCCCGGCACATGCGGTTAAAGGGTTGCTGCTTCAGAAAGTAGAAGATTATTTACCGATCTTATATTTATTGTTATTACACATGTACCTGTCGTTTTTATAAATTACCGTTAACTAAATCGCGGCTAAGCCTTGTCCGTGGCGTTTGCTCTAATTTCTATCTTCTTATCTACATAGAGGAACGCAATCGCCTTTTCGATTACCGTTCAAATTCCGCCAAATTTTTTTTTCTACAACGAGTATCAGCTTCCGCTGTATACTTGAAAATTGCGATGAATCCAGCGACAGGCCCCTCGATGAATATCAAAGAGATGCTGTGAGCCAAACGTATCATATTCAACGCGATAGGAATACAGATTTTGTGGTTCATTGATTGTCTATTATTCCTTAATCTCACCAGGCTTCAAGCTTAGTAAGTTCCAATGTGATCGTCCTGAATGATTTACCAATAATATAAGTACTGCAAAACTGAAGTTCGTCGGTATTGAGTACCTATAGAAATTCAGCAGCAATTACAGTTTGACTCTGCAATTACGGTAGATTTTCTCCTAATCGCGTAATAAAGTTTTCGGTCAAAGCACCGCGGGATGATAATTATCTTTAATATGTACCAAGGGTGCAGCTGGGCTATTAATCTCAAGTGAGCGTGGCTCATAATCAGCCATGATCGTTTAGGAAGAAATTAATATATCTTTCATCAATTACTCATAATTCTTATTGTTTAATAGCAGTTTGTTTCATTAGCCCACTGATTAGAATTTAAGGGACCACATATATATCGTCTAATTCTTCTCGGAGAACACTCTTACTACACTGTCAAAGATAATTACTTATCATGCTCGCTCGTCTGTTCGAGTTTGTCGTCAATCCCAATGTATTGAAATCATAAACTGCTGTAGCTCTCGTCTCAGCGTCTAACATTCGATTTGTAATGTAATTAGTATAGATAAACAGATCAGGATTCGTATGACATAACTATTTTGAAGTACCCTTGAGATTTAAAGTGTTACTTTCTCGTTAAGTGCAAAGAGTTTTATGCTACGATATTTTTTTATGTATTTTTTGATGTGCTGCACACCTGCCGATCAGGGGATGATATAAATTAATTTTATTTCTTTTAATTATGAAACTTCAGCATCGACTCGTTGGATATAAATACCTGTGTATTGTACATATTACGATTGCAAACAAGTATAATTCCGCAACACACCTTGGCCAGGGCCAATATTCAACTATAAACGTTATTCTGTATTTCGGAATAAGCTATCGAAGCTTTTGCCAATATGGAAACTGTTAAGTATAACATCCAATCTGAGGGGGGACAAAAATATATCAGGGGATATTCTATGTACTTATATCCAGCGTGTTATTACCATTGTAAATCTGGTCGGATAGTCGTTCGATAATAAAGTATTGCGATTTGTTTTTAGCTCGTTATTGTAACTATAGGATACCTAGTATCACGAGAGCTCCAGGCGTGATGCCATTTTAGTTTCATTTTTATTTCGTTTACAATTAGCTGGTGTATAGAATGTGCTTGTACAGCCCCATGCCAAGGTCTGCCACCGCCCGGGGAGTTTCTTTGCGAAAAGACACCGTTACGTGAAATTGTAGGGCTCAGTTTTTTCAGCCTTTCTTATTCGACTGCGTGTCTCGTTATTTCTGAGATCGTAGTGTCCAAACGCCGTTTTTTCAGCCTGGAGCAATCGCTGATTTTTCCTTGCCCTCGGCACAGCTCTAATAATGCTTTACATGCATACGTCTGTACAGATATTTTGCTATGGCATTTTGTTTCATACGTAGACTCCGCATGTATCTGACGATATAAATTGATGATACGATATAAAATTATGTAAAAAAATATGACTGCATAGGTTTTCAAAAAGTATTTTTTTTTTCATCCCACTGGACTTTTCAAAATATATTTTGAATAACAGATGAAAGTCGTTTCTATTCGAGAAGCAAGGTGACTCCAAAGGTCAACTTTGCATACTTTTGTTTTATGCATTACACGGGCAATTCTGCGCACAAGTTTTCCTCCTCCCCCAAAAGAGAATGAAATTTAGAAATAAAATTGGATCCTGTCGCTGTATAAGTCTGTGTATGTATAGGTATACGCCCGTTCAATATTCAAGTTTATCTTCACCCATACAGCTAGAACCGTTCTAATGCGGCTGACTAATTAATCTTGTTACATTTTTTTGGTCATTAGTAAAGAAATTTTATTTACGTTCGGTAGAAAATTATTTCTCTCCCCGCACTGGCTCGGAATTTTATTTCAGCTTTAAATAATTACTATCTCTGTGTTTCGCAAGATGTCCCATGGGAAATATGAGATATACATTGAAGTTTCAACGAAGCATTGAATGTTAAGCTGCCGGTAGTACACAACTCAGTTTTCCCCTCTCTATTTCAATTTCCGTTTTCACTTTATTTCGCGTTTTCAGTCCTGCATATTCTGATTCCCCCGCATTCCGTACATTAAATAATTAATTTTCTCAACAATTTTACGCCGTAATTCAACGCTCGAAACAAAAATCAGAACAGTTATATCAGCATCTTTGAAATTCATAATCTCAAACGCCGTGAGAATCAATCTTATCGACAAACGCGAGAGATTTTTTAGTGAATCTCTGCTTTTAAATTTCCGTCTGTTATACAGCTACAGTCACGAATTTGCGGGATATACATCATACCTCTATATCTAGTGATTAACAATAAATTACTAGCTATTAACACGTAGGGATGTAATTGAGTAATTAATCTTTCGCACGAATATATCAATCGGGTTTGTTACTGGCTAGAGTGAGGGAGATCCGTGGGTCAGATCGTATTCCAAATCCGAGATACAGGTATTCCACTAATTGTCAGAATCGGGTGAAGTTTATTATAAATTGTTTAAGTTTCGACTCACCTGCATACAGCGTGTTAGACACGGTCTAGCTAAGCAAAGTTATACAATTAATACAATAAATTAGGAACGGGTTATATTGCAGTGAGAAAACTCATGTTTAACACTTGAAACCTTTCATTGCTGAATCCGCGCAGCTGTTATCGTATTATCAAGCTATATTTTCGTTATGTTATGGACGTGAATTTCGTTTTATGGATTATAGTTCCTACTTCCTGTAAACATTTATCACACGTAACCGAACACATATATGTTATGTACAAACTGGCTTGATTACATTCTCAAACTATACAGACTCGCAAATAGGTAGTTACACAAACTTTATACAGGTAGGTATGTGCTATATACGTACTTGGATAAACTCTGACATCGGCATTCTCAGGTCGGCTTATGCTTTGGTTGTTCGGCCTAGCTTCTGGACCGTATGTCATGAGAACACCCATTAACACGAGGATGACGATTTGTAGCACAAATAACAGAAGCACCTGCTTCGTTATTCCGCTCGGCGAATACATCCCCTAGGGAGAAAATCATCGTCACGCACAAATGATTATTTTTAGTTTTATATGGAAATGCGAATCGCTGTTATACGCATAATTATTAGACCGTATAGATGTGCATATCGTCGTACCTGCCCCATGGCGAATAGTGATTTTCACAATTCGGATGATATTTACTCTCGAAATTTTTGTTCTTTGATTCTGGGTGGTGCGTTAATGTCTCTTTATTTATTGACGTTAAAGGTCAAGATTAGATATTCCGTTATTGAAATGACTGATTATTTTCTTCTCTAGAACATGTAAAAATTAATTCTTCAAAAACTTCGATAAATCTTTATCCTTGATCCGGATCATATTCCTACTAGGACTGCCCGATATAGACTGATCACAGTCTCGTTGCCAAACAGCCCTACCGGATGTTCGTTGATAAGTGATCACCTAACGTTGCGTGTATTTAATTTCGTGTTCATCAACCGCGAGCGTATTCGCTCTCCGACTGCTTCACTTCAACTGCAGAGATACACCACAGACGAATTTATTTTTTGTAAATTAGAGTCTATACTTCCCGGGGAATTAACTTTGCCAATGATTCTTTTTATCGTTCAACGTTTGCTTAATGTTAAATTGACCCCGATAACCCATTTGACTCTTTGACTAACCGAAGAATATCTTGCCGCGCATTAAAACTGCTCTACTGCCACATCCGCGAGTATAGCTTATTGGACACTGATGTACTTCAGTCTCTTCAATAATCAAGCCTCGGTAATTCGGAGGAGAAAATCGATCTTGGGGTGGAATAACTGATTCCGAAACCTTAGCTTTTCTATTAAAGTAAATCGATGCTTTACCAATAGATCAAAAGAAAAAACGGACAAACATCCCGCGACCTTGTGAATAAATTGATGTAATCTTGAGTCCCTGATTCGTTGATTAGCCGAGTATATTTAATCAGCCCGTTTTTATCGTCGTCCTTCTTACGTTTATTTTCGCCAATCTTTGAGATAGTTCTAATTGCAAGAGAATAGAAACTTGTTTTAATAGGAGCAACCTGCTGTTAGATAATTCAGGCGTTTCCTTTTCGGAGTATAATAATCAGGAATGAAAGATCAGGAATTGCTATTGGCCGGGCGCCAAATTGCCCGAAGAAATTCGAATGGCAAGAACGCGTAACGTAAACGGGACTGAGGGACGACTGCGGAGCGAGAAAAGATTTACTTTTATAGGTTTAACTTGAAATTTTCAACTTTAAACCGTGACAAATTCCGTCGAGAATACTTCGCATCGATTAAACGGCATGATTTTACTTTTTTCAACCTTTGTTTCTTTTCATTTACTCAAGAAAGAAAGGAATAAGTTTAGTCCCTGTTTGACGGGGCGATGGGGGATGTATGTCACTTTTTACCACTTATATGTATGTACATAAAAATAAAAAGGAAAAAAAAAATCAGCGGTTTAAATTCGTCGACAGTTTGAAACCGTAACGAGATGAAATTCACTGTCGACTTTCCTCGTCTGTATGCGGACAAAAACTGGAGAGAATTCAGAAATGTTTTTCTAGTTTATATATGCCCGTTGTGGGCAAATTAAAGACAATTGGTAATTATGTAATTTCACATATCTACTCTCCAGAAATAACTCCAACACACTGCGAGTCAGAAGAATTGAATTTTTGCTGAAACTTGAAACCCATATGCGCTTGCGGTAATTAAAAAAGTTAATTGAAAGCATGATGAGAAGGAATGAGGATTTATTGTGCTTGTTATACCATTTGATAATGGTGTCGCGTGGTGCTTTTTAAGATGATACAACAACTGCTCTAGGTTATTGATATTTCAAAGAAATATCCTGAGCTTTCCATCTTACGTTAGAATTGATACCAGGATGTGAACCTTCTGAATCATTAAACGAATAGCTCGATGAATAAAAATTGATAAGAAAAAAAACTTACTTTCTTACGTTGAGTTACTCGAAGGATGTACGACGTAGACGGTAGTAAAACGATGTTGAAAATAAGAAGAAAAAAAAAAGAAAAAATTCAGTGATAAAAAATTAAATTAAGTGTCAGAGAGGTCTTCATCTGTCGCTGGTCGTAGGAGGTCTGAATTCCTATGTACGTCAGGACGGCTGCAGATGTTCTACAGTAAATTAGGTTCAAATAGAAAACGAAAACAAACCGATGTGCATGATCAAAGTTATTTAACGAGTGGTTTCGTCCACATACGTTCTAGCCAGTGTAGTCTCACATCAGTGAATCGTCATCGAATATGTCGCGCGTATAGTATTTTTAAAAACAAAACTTAATTGACGACTCCAAGTCTGTAGTATTACATTCGTTAGATATGACGACAAACGACGTCTGCAGGTCCGGGGTTGAAAAAAAATTTGAAAAATTTAAGAACTAAAAAAGAGAAGAAATAAGACGGAGAGATTTATATGGGAAAGTATTATGTATGATAGTAAAAATGGAAAGAAGACTATGGAAATTAATTATTATTATTTTTTTTTTGTTTATTAATATTATCGGTATTATTATTATTATTATAATTATTAATATCATTATTATTGTTGCTAAACCTTACAAAAGAACATATGATACATATTAAAACTGCACGGTTTGTAAGAATTGTTCTTTTCTTTTTCTTCTCCTTTTTCTAATATATATCCATACTTAATAATTCTCAAATTATACACATACATAATTATTACACACGTACGTTTTGGTGAAATCCTCATTCTCTATATCACGCAAATGTTACATATGAGTGTAGATCTTTACTGTAGCCAATAATTTTAAATAAGAAAATAGAATACGTAGGTATATATGTACGTAGCATTGGGAACGTTTACAAAATGACATAAATTTGCTAAAAAATATTTCACCCAAAAGTGTATGGTATTATACTATATAATATATGATATATATTATAAAGATTCGACACGAAGCACTCAAGTTTTTCACACCGCATTTAAAGATTCGCTAAAAATTTCTTATCAACTTTCAGTATACTCACAATCTTCGTTTCTCTTACTTGTATAGATAGTTGGGGATATTCCGGTGCCATAGCTGCAGGGCACGATACGAATTATTCACTCAAAATTGATGGAAAGAATAGTGTCGTTTCAATTTCTTCTCTCTTTTATATCTTTGTTGAATGGCAGACACACACAGAAAGCATTCTTACGCTAATAGTTGTTTATATTAATTATTTATTTATTTAATATTAATTCTATTACGGTTATTAACTCTAAAGATATTATAGCTGTATATCATCATCATCATCATCTTCTTCTTCTTCTTCTTCGAGGCTCTCCCACTTCTACTCCTTTTCCCATTTCCACCCAATTTCTCAATCAATTAAGTCAAGATTAAGACAGTTACAGACTACATATTTATATCAGAAACGAAGTAATACAGCGGTGATGATAAATGATAATTCTGGAAAATCATGATTGACAGAAGTGAAAATTACGTAGCTGTATAATTGCGGGCATGTATATGCACGTCGATTTACCTTTCTTCTGTACAACAGTCTCGATAATGTTCTCCCATAATATAATCTTTCCCACCCGATTCTTTCGGTAAATTGATCATTCTATATTATAAAGGTACGAGAAGATGAAAGATGGACATCATTCTGGCGAATGAAAATTGACGAAATCTCATCAGTGAAAATAACGAGTAATGACATGATTCTTTACGTAATTCCATTAATCGTCAGATTTCACAATTTTTTATCCCAACGTTTCGCCGAAAAAAATTCCGAAAATTAATATACCGAGCTGGGTATAATGTGTATAAATAAAATGGCTAAGAGACTAAAATACAGCACTAGAAGCGAAAATGCTTAGAAGGGTGCTCAATATTTGGTATTTATAATACAATGGTAAATTTGTCTTATTTTCTAAAGCTACGATATTTACCTCTCTATAATAATGATGGATATCTAGATTATCTCTCACCTACGACATCAGACGACTAAGAAGTTGAATTTTCTCCTTCTCCACGACGTAAAACACACAGTTATACGTATTCGTATAAGTAGGTATATCATGCATCATCTGATTATGGATCTGAATAGACGTGGTTCGGGTATTGAAATTTAAATTTACTGCAAT
This sequence comes from Rhogogaster chlorosoma, assembly GCA_944452935.1. Taxonomy (NCBI): domain Eukaryota; kingdom Metazoa; phylum Arthropoda; class Insecta; order Hymenoptera; family Tenthredinidae; genus Rhogogaster; species Rhogogaster chlorosoma. The sequence continues at coordinate 32,152,603 of OX101797.1, forward strand.
GTGGATGAAATTGTTTAACGTAACTATATACCATAAGTTATAACACCTCGCTTATCATGTTAAATTGTACCTAAAATCGACTTTTCGTCTTTGTACACACACCGAATACAACATATCGCGGCTTGTCGACATTCATTATTACACCTTTCTTATCTTAAAACAATTATACATTTTATTTACTTATATTTTTCCTCAAAGAGACCACCTCAATTATTTACAGTCTCGTTTTACTTACCCGACGACGTACGTTTCCCCTGTCGATTGAGGGAAGGCATCCCTCGTTTCGCTCGTTTTTAGGGGGTGGGGTTGAAATTCCGAATTGTAAAAGCTTCGAACGGTCGAAGTTCCGAATTTTCATATTACCGACCCTCAATTTTGAGAGAAGGTATTCCCTCGAAAGTCTACATAATCGATCAATAAAACTTCGAAACGAAAAACACCGAAGGTTCAAAATTCCGAAAGCTAAAGATCCGAAGGGCCAAAACTCCGAAACTTGGAATTCCCAATGCAGATTGCTTGACAACATTGCGATGACAACCAGTTTATTTATAATTTGACGTTACGTCAACAGTACTGCCATCTAAACGCGTCAACTTCACTATGCTTCATGCGTGAATTTTCGGAGTTTTGGACTTTCGTGGTCTTAGACTTTCGGAGTTTTGAACTGTCTACATTTCGACCTTTTGGAATTTTAATTTTCTGAACTTGAGTGCTTCTGAAAATTTGAAATCGTCGCAAATAATTTCGGAAATTTGACCGTTCGCAGCTTTTACAATTCGGAATTTCAACCCCACCCCGTTTTTAGTTAGGTGTATCTCTTTATTAACCGGTCCTCAATAAAAACTGGTATATGTCTTAGTCTAAGTCTCACGAAAATTGGTGAGCATATCCCGTCGACTGTGTCCAAACGAAATCTCTCCACTTTTGGAAATTCTGTTACGAGGCTACGGTAAAGATGATTCATTTCTCGCTGGGACAATAAACGAGCCTCTGAATCGCCATTTTTAGAGAGTTGTTGTAAAAACTATAAATCTTCTGTCATCCTACGTAAATAATATCGCGAGATTCGTCAAGGAGATAATAAACAGGGCGCTGTAGCTGAGGGAAACGGATTGAGCTGATGAATGAGGAAACATTGACCCCGAAGAGGTCCCAACGAGTGTTGCTTCCTGACGACTTGAGGGCTGCTCGGACGCCATTAAATCCTGGCGGTCCGGACAGGGCAGTTCTTCTACTTTCAATTGAAATAGATGCTTCATGTAGCCACTCTTCCCCTCGACGACTGCGAACTAAAAGAATAACCCAGGCCACAGCCGCGTTAATGTTTTTCTTTTCTCCTTCAACTTTTCTTTCTTTCTTCATCAAATTGCCTTAAAAGTTTATATTACGAGAGTAGAAACTCCTTGAGTACTGTGGCGTGAAGGCGTCACATTACTAAATCACTTCGTATGTTTAGTTTATAATGCCACTCGAATGCAGAGGCTGAAGTCGTGAAAGTACGTATTCTTACTTTCCTCCACTTATCGCCTGCCACGCTTCGCACCACTTAAGTCTTAAATAATTTATTGGTTGCATGTACTAATTGAGAGAACAGATTGTATATACGTTGAAATTGAAACGACTCGACTGCTCATAGAAAGACGTCGACTTTCATATAAATATTTCAGAATAACTCCTGTCACAGTTTTCTTGACTATGACATTTCCTCGATGGTCTAAGGCTTGTAACGTTCAGAATCGTCGGCGAAGAAATAAATTCAAGAATAAATGCACACTTTCTAAAAATCTGCCCAAATTTAACGTCCTCAAAATGCATGAGTCGAAGATTTGTCATTCTTCCTGAGTTTGACGAATGGTATCGTAATTCTATATTATCAAATCCGATAAATAAAAAAAGGTCGATCCTAAGATATAAGGAAAGATGAAATCTCACCATTGGCTGAGAACTGTCTGACGTCGGCTCCTCGAAACCCTCATCGTACTCGTCGTAATCCTCAGCGCCTTCATCCCCTTGCGCATAGTCTTTGGAATAAGACTGGTCTTGATAATCGCCTACGTTCTCGGACGGGTATTCTTCTGTACAATTAGAGAAAAAATTGTTGTTCAAAATCTTCTCCTTTTTTCTGAACGTTTCCGCGTCTCGTTCATCGACCGATACACACAGCCATTAGTACTACAGCATATAAATATCAGGATTTTTACTGACCTTCATTGAGAGGAATTTCCGAGGCTAAATCCTGGCCTTCCCTCTCGGGTAGAGCTCTCAAATTGTCCATCATCTGACGTGTGGCGTTATTTTCTTCAAGAAAACAGGTCAACTCGTCCAATGATTCTTTAAGCCGTGTGTTGTTAGTCTCATTCTTCAACCCCCATATCCAAGCCAGTCTGCAATCGCAGGTCAGATTGTTTCCTGTAACAATGATTCTAGCTTACAACACTTTCGGTAAAAGAAGAAAAGGGGGAAAAAGGAATGAAAAGGAAACGGGAGAGGGATCAAACTAGACAATCGATTTACCCTCTTATCTTTCCTACACCTCCTTCCAACTACTTCGGTGTCAATTTATCGTGTAAAGATTACGTGGTTCTGTATACCTAGGTGTACGTTATTCGCATAGATATTTCAGGATACTATAGTTTATTCTTATTTTATTCTTTCTTTTTTCCCTTGTTTCTATCACCCAGACAGTTACAGGGTCGTAGATTTATAAAGATTGGCGAAGTTTTTCAATGTATTCGGTGACTATAAAAGATAGGTATAAATAAGTAAGTCTGCGGATATAGTCTGAGGCCGGAAATAGTCTTTTTTCTTCTCTCAAGAGATCGCAGTGATTATACGTGTAATATATTTCTTCAATCACCTACACCCTTCGGTTTAGGGGCGTTTTTTCGAACGATAAATTTTTTTTTTCGTTTTTTTTGGTACTACATGCAAGGAGTTATTACTTTGTTTACTATACAGTATACAATTTACTCTAGGAGAATATCTGAGGGTTCTTCAAAAGGCGCGATATCTTTGATATCACTCTGAATAATGAATGAATAACGATGAAATTGGAGCGGGCTTCTCCGAGTCTTTAATTAATTGTTTAATAATAAATATCTCGGTGTTGGTTCGGTGTATTCGTCCTGTCCGGGCGACGAGAGATTCCCTCGGGTGTTTAGAAATTTATACGGGGAGTGGATGGCTGCAGGACTCCCGCAGGAACGCCAGAAATGGCCCGCGGGGTCAAAATACTCGATGCCTTCCATTTTAGTTAAATCCCGTGGTCGCTCTTCGCAATACGAGCGGGCTCGTGGTCGTATTTACGACGTGGGGACGGGCCTCAAAACTACAAAGGTATCTCCAGGGAGATTCTGGGCCCTGTTGAGTGCCTGCGGAAATTTTCCCTCCGTAAGCATAAAGGAAACTTGGACAGGACACCGGAGCTACCCACGGCCACGTGCCAAGTGCATTCCACGTCAAAAACCATGAGAATAACGTGAATTAAAAAAAAACAAGAACAGACACAGAAAAATTCCCTGAACTTAGGTCCGAAAGGAAAACGATATTCCGACTATACGGAGAGGGGTTGCATTTTTCTTTTTTTTTCTTACAGTATAGTAATTCACTTTGAACTTTCTCCTCTCTGGCCTTACCCTACAAGGTATACCTTACCTCGTGAAAGAATATGAAATGGTTAATACTTCTTCCCCTAGTGGGAAGGGACGAAATTTACTTTGAAATAATAACACGCTGGTACAGGAGAGAGAGTCTACGCGTCTCTTGCATAGAATATACGTACATATGTATGAATGTTACATACATATACGTACGATGCGTGCATTCACTATAATACAGATGCGCGTATATGTAGGTATATACCTCGGTGTGAGGCATGTAGACGTAGTCAGCAGCAAGTATATTCCAACAGGGAAACAAAAACGTTTCATAATTTATTTAAGAGGTAATTTCAGGGACCGTTGAAAGCCAAGACGTGTCTGCAGGCTTTTGGGCGTTCTTTTTTTCCTTCAATTTGTATTTTTTCTTTTTTTCATTCCCTCTCGCTCCATCCACTAGCTAGATGCTACACCGTGAAGTCAAACTACGTATTCCACGTATTCGACCCTGTACCCCGGGTAAAATGAAAAATAGAAAACAAAAACTGGACTAATAAACGAGATAGGAATTAATTGAAGGGAGAAAAAAATGGAATTTTTGGTAACGTGGTTTTCCGACCTGCAGGTTGCGCCGCTAATCAATTCCGACGATATATCGATACTGCAACGCAGAGGTAAATGAATGGATGTTAACCGCAGAACGCATATAGCTGATTGAAAGTTGATTGGGGTCGCAAGGGGTGGAAATAGAATGATTTTGTTGTGAAAAACGGAGTAACGTCGCGGCGCGTTACGTTGGCCAGGAATCTTTCCACGGAATTAATTACACTAATGCCGTCAATTAATTATCCGAAGGTCGGGAGGTATGGTGGAGAAAAAAATCACAACGTGGCTGACTGGCTCCCCCACGCAAAACCGGATGAAATTGGAGCCAGGAACCGTGAAAACTGCGAGCCCAACCGTCTGGTTCCAAATTCATCCCTCTCTCTCACACTCTCTCTGGTATCTCTCTCGCTCTCTCGTTTCAGGGGTAGACAGAGGTGATGGTGAATCCCGTATCCCGAGGGGACGTCTCCTGGGTGCTGTCGGGCGCTAGGACTCACGGTGGGCGTATCCCTGGGATATTAGGTTTTAATCATTTAGGGGATGAAATTTTAGGATGAAGGCGTGGTAGTCTGTCGCTCTGCCGGGAACACCCCTTCCTGTTTTATCATCGATGGAATGCAAACGTCATTTTGGTTACATCAAATGCACTTTGATCAGATCATTTGAGACCGTGAGGTGCGATGCAAGAGGTACAAAGGTCGCAGCTCGCACCGCACAACCCTTCGGCGCATGTTGCAAAAAAAAAGGCGAGAAAAGGCTCAAAATCAAGAATCTAAGTTCTAACGTCAATTCGTATCATTCTGCAACTTATTGCGATAATATCAGCGAACTTGTTATTTCATTCCGCTGTGTGGTCGAAAATGGGATTTTAAAGTAGAAAACAAAGTTCGGTCCACCTGACTCGTGGAAGGTGAAAAATTTTCGGAAAAGCTCCGATTTCGGGCGACCCTAGAGACGTATAGACCCCTCGGGGAAAAGTGTTCGTGGTAAAATGGAGTTTTGAAAATTCCCTCAAACGTAAAGAACGAAATATTAGGAATGGGGTAAACTGCGGACTATATTCGACAAATGAAATTTATCCAAAGTGGCAATTCCGCACTCGTCCCCATGTATCTATACCCAGTCATCTACTTCCTTAGGCAACGAAAACTTAAGTGATAAATATTTTCTCTTAACAATGTCAGCCCCCGTGTTTAAATTTCATTTCTGCAAATCCCCTCTCACCCTCTACTCGGTCTCTTTCCTCATTCGGAACGCGTGTATAGGTATATGTGTCCGTATATAATGCCTACTGCATCTGGGTATCCCTCCCTCTCAGGAACCTGCACGTCTCCGACATCTAATGTCACTCATCTGATATGGTATTCACCCCGAAGTCGGGCACTAAAAGCCAAACTCAGTTACCTTAGCCCCCCTTTTACACCCCTTTTTACCCCGCGTACTGTGCTAGAGACTTCCGACGCTGCTTGCCCCATCCCCTTCGGCACAGCCCTCCTAGTGTTTTAGTCTGTTTTATTTGTCTACGGTCTCGTCGCATCGGTGCATAATACCTAGCTTGCTGTAGATACCGTATATAGCAACGTATCAAACCACTCGTAAGAATGAACAAAATTTTGCAAATTTCTTACCGCTCAAAATATTCCTTCAAAATTGATCCAGGTATCGAAAATTTAGCTACAAATTCTCACGAGAAAATACCTTAGGAATTAATCATCATTGCAGTCGGCTGGACTAGACTATATTATATTGCAATTAAATGTTGATAATTTATCTACGAGTTCGCTTATCAGATATTTGTGAATTGACGAGGGTTTCGATTCAGGTATATATGAGGTTTAAAGGCAAAGTCAGTAAAGGGAATATATTTTTCTCTATTTCCTTTCTTGTCAGGTTTTATTTCCTTGCTGATAGTTCGTATCCATCGCTAGAGTATAGGGGACGAAACCCTCTTTGGTTGACTTTTGTTTATACAACAACCTCCCGATTCCCTGATGCACGGGTATCGCGGTATCTCGTCCAATTTCAGGGTTTCGGCTGACTTAAGACTTCGTTCCTCGACGTTTCGACCCTTTGCCAATTTAATTCCGGGGACGAAGCTTTATTCCAAATGTCTCAATCAGGTTTGCCTATACCTACACGGGGTCTAAATTCCGTATAAATTTCCTTACTCAATTTATATATACGTGTACGTATACCTGCCTCTATAGCTGACAAATATCCACGACGAATTAGTCGAAAACTTTCGCCGAAGAATATATAAAGAATATCGAACGGTGAAAATTCTGCGGGATCAGGATTTCTCCGCGAACTAACAAGACCGACTAATTACTAAGTCAAAGAAACCGCCACTCTTCATCCGGTGCTAATTACCCCGTAATTTCTATCCTGAACGTTAGCTGCTTAATTTCAAGCGAGTCTTTTATGCTATTTACCGACTCGAGAATCGGGGCTACAATCTTTCTTGAAATCGGTTGTTACTGCCCTTATACCAGACGCACCGCGCCGTACTGGACAAACAAGCATCTCTTTTCAAGTTTCCGCACATATCATAATATATACCTATATATAGGTATATATATACATCATACCTACATGCGTGGATTCAAAGAACGACGGAGCTCGCGTCTTTTTCGTAAATTGGTGGAAAAAATCTGATCCTCAACGCTGTGTTCATCGACCCTACCAAGTCGAGTATATGCTGATGCGAAACTTGAAAGAAACGAAATGCCAAGCGAACTGCAAGATCCGCGCGCGAATAATAATGAACGATTTACAAGGCTCGAGTGCACAGGTGTGTGTGTGTGTATTGCTTTTCTATACTGGTTGTAACCCTCGGAATTTCTTATCTCAACTTCTACCTCACAGATCGTGGAAACGATAAAATGGGACGAAGATGAGTTTACGTGGCTTTAATGGAAAGAGTAGGACATTTGGATTAAATTTGTCGGACGAATTTTCCTCTAAATAGAATTCCCAACAAGGTTGTATGTTCGCCGTGATGTTATCTCCATTTCCTGTCCACGGAAAAGCAGGAATCGTACGTTTCGATGAATTTTTAAACCTTTAATCGCACGTTGTAAAAAAATAATAACCCGCTAATTTTATTCACCTTATCTGGTATGACATACGAACTTTTAGAACGTGTATAATAATGCTCGGAAAATCATGGCCTGACCTTTTATTTATAAATTGCTCACCCTCCGTACACCGTGTATAAAGATGTAAATATAAGTATACACACCAGACGCTACATGACTGCTTTACGGACAATAAACTTTCAAGTAAAACACAGTGTTTTAGGGCTATTTGCATGTAATGGGCCTCGGCAAGGCGTAGCATAAGAAGTGGTGCAAAAAAATATCGATTTCTCAATTACGGAGGCGAACTTTTGAACCGGTGCAGGTCGATTTGCCCGAGTCCGTTGGTCACGGGTAGAAATTTCTGCCGTATATTAATTCGGCTCGCGCGGGGTTTTTCATAAATTCTATAAAATCCTCGCTCGACTTTATTAAATATTACCTTGTACAATTTAAATATTCGCGACGCAATGTATGCGTACGGTTCGTTCGCTATAATAATTGCAAACAGCTTCCTTTACACGAATTTAAAAATTTTATCTCGCCTTTTTTTCCCCTCCGATTCCAAGACCGAAACTCATCAGGCCTTTCTTTCCTGTCTCGAAAAAAAAAGAAGAAAGTATTTCGTATTCAGAAGAAGATCTCTTTATTTTACTTATTTTTTATTCTAATCCGATATCAATTCAAGAGGTAGGTAGGTAGGTACGCCGGGAGGATTTAAATTGTGGTAAAGGTATGGCTCTCGCCCAATCTCCCTAATTGCGGGGTATCTTCGCTCGGTGAAACGCATAATGGATCCATTAATTATTAATCAATTAAAATAACGACTAAAAATAGTAGAACGTTCTTGGTAATTATCCCTAGGCGCCAGATTCGACGGCGCAAAATTAGTTTAGAGTTTTATAATTAATCGACCGCGTATCGACACAGGAGCAAACAGATTCCTCGCATTCGACGCCCTATCCATTTACGATTCCCCCATAGAATCGCGAGGCTATGATATTTCATATATTTATCAATTTAATAAAGTGCTTTTAGCGGATTGGCTAAGAAGGGTAGTTTATTTACCACTGTGAATCATCGCGATCAAATTATTTGTCCGCAAACGAAAATACTGCGTTAAGTTTATTTTCTTACTTCCTCGTATACGAGGATTCTGATATTGAGTTATGATCAATCAACGTTCTTTTTTTTTTTTTTGGTTTATTTCCGATTAACATGCGAGTCGCGATCAACGAGGGAAATTTCGTTCACTTTTTCAGGGAAGTAAATTCAATCTGTCGAACCGAATAGATTTTCGATTGTGTTTAACTGATGTATTGAACAGTAGCCGCTGCACTTTTGATCTAAAAATTCATTGTCTGTATAGGTACACAGTGAAGGTAATAATTTGACATTTGATCGTAAATTATAAGTTGCGATTCTATCTGTCGAGATCTAAATCGTTTTTAGGGGTAGTTATATATTATATACCGTTGATATCGTTGCGAACCCCAGAGGCTGATTAAACTAACCCTATAGCGATTTGAAAAAAAAAAATGGTAATAATTATATGAATCAAAAAAAGAAACAACAACAACATGATAAAATGAAATGTAAAGAACGCGCGACTTCCTCTTGTTATATCTAATAACAACGATTGGCCCCAGGGTTTCAGGTGTATAATTAAGGTCCATCGGCGGACCTGAGGGATGTTTTGGTTTCATTATACTACCCTGCAGCAGCCCTTGCGTCCTACTCAGAGCCATTCCAAACTCCGAAACGCAAAAGCAAGTACCGGTCTACTCTACAATTACAGCACTACCCTTCGGAGCTATAAATCTTGATACATACATATTCATATACCTACAACCCTTATGAAATAATCATGGCTACGTAAGCCTTGGAGGCTCAGAAGCTCTCCGAAATGCGAGATATTCTTTATCTCCATTTATTCTTTCGAGTTTCATTAATATTTCTTCATTTTGACTCGCTGAAGTCATTTCGCAAAATTGGGTAAACTTCGTTTATTTTATATCGTATAATTTACAAGCTATCTTACAGACGCATATACAAATATACCCGCAATACACAGGAGTTCCCAAGCTGGTGAACACGCCTTTATTCATAGAATAGGCATACATAGTACCTATAGGGCAATGTTTGTCCATTTAATGCGTTAACAATAACCCCTCAGGAAAATGTGAAACGTGTTTGGTTACACCCTTGCATGCCTCGAGCTGTGCCGCCCGTAACGCTATGGGCGGTCCATTATATCAAGTACCAATGTGATTTATGTACATTGGTATATGTTTACTCGTTCTATATCTACCTATGCGTAATACGAATTCGTACGTGATTTTCCCTTCCCTTATACTCGGGGTTTCTATGTATGTTCCGACTTCTTGAGTATCTATAAATGTGGCTACCTCTCGACTCAACGATGTTTGCGTATGGAAGTATCGAACCCTTTCAGGGAGATGAAATACTTAGTTAATATAATCAGAGATATGATAGAAAATTTCCTAATCCCTAAGCCTAATAATTATGAATTATTGAAATTTCCTTGATCAAGGTGTAATTATAGCTGTCGTCGTATGAAACGGTATGTCTTTTTATAAGAGAGGAAAAATCACTGTAATGAGATCTGCGGAAGTTCTTTGATCTGGTTAAACTTCCATCCAATATATTTTCACTCATTCTTCTTGAATGGTTTTGAAATTTTCCACAAATCCCATAAATAGATTTTTACCTTTCTTTTTTTCTTTTCCCTCTTTCGCGTCAAATATATTTTCTCATCCTCTCGCGATCCGATCGCCTTCTGCGTCGAAAAATACGAAAGAGGTAGTAGACACGAACTGTCTATCAAACGCACCTCGTGTCACATCGATGTATCGTTGGTCTCGGAACAAAGATACACGTGTAATATAATACGTTGAGTGCCATCGTTGTCAAGCTGAAAATCTCATCGAGTTTGATTCCTCAAAAATAAATAATCGAAAAATAGAATTCCGAGATATATATAACTGGTCTCATATAATTTTCAATGAAAGAACTGGAAAAGTAATCAAACCTTTTCAGTTGTAATATTTGAAAAATAAAATGGTTCGGGAGCAAAAGGTCACGGTTCAAATTCTACAAGATAATTACTTCCCTCGTCAAACTTTTGTAGAATTTTTTTAATACCTGTTTATTTTATTTTATTTTATTTTTTTCTCTTTTTTTCTCAGGGAACGATTAACGCACGAGTATATAGGTACAATATAAACGGTTTTTATGATTAAAAATGAAATGCTGGAAGTGAATTATTCTCGCTGACATAAACTCCCGTTTTTATTGACGTGGCTTTAAGCTCGTTTAACAGGCTCTCAGTTTTCCGTGGAAGCTTTTTAGTCGGTTAAAAGAGAGAAGGGAATGAAACTGAACTAAACGGAACGAAACGAAAGAGTCTGACACGATTTATACGTCCCCGACCATTCCTGGCGTGGTTGCATAGTTAAACAGACGAAAATACTTATTCGCTGATCCGCATTTCGTATTCGATAGAACACAAATAGAGTATCAGGGTGAAGCTGATGTTGTGGGATATTCCCATGGCAGAAGGAAAATCGTACAAAAAAAAAAAAGAAAAGAAAAAAAAGGAAGTAACCTTTTGGAAGCAATTAAGGCCCCTATATCATATTCTATCCCTTGGCATCGCGTATTTACACAAGTATAATACGCGTTATAGGATTACGTCAAAACATCGAGCCAGAATCCACGGCTAAAAAAGGAAGGTAAAAAGAAAAAGTGAAAAAAATCTGAAAGGGGGTTCGGGGTTCAAAACCGGACTCGACCCTAGCGAATTCGGAATCAACCGACTATTGTTAACCCGTTCATATACCAACACAAACATGTTACGCCGGTCCCTCTCTCATGTACATATTATACCATACCTTCGATACACGCAAATGTTAACGTAAATCGAGAGGGAGAGAGAGGGAGAGAGATAGAGAGACGAGGATAGAGAATACATTTGTTATGTCCTGGGGGTTAATCCCGCATGACAAGATGAAAGAGCGAGAGAGCAAGAAGAGGTGATAAATAAGAGAGAAGGCGCGCGTGAACGCGTGTACAAACTGGGTGGCGGGGATCGGTTTAACTCTTTCAAAGTAGGAGAATCGTGTGCGGAGGATAAATTATGCGTAGGTAGATAGGCTAGGTCAGAAGCGATTAAGAAGGTCGAATTTTAATCCGGAAAAACGGTTCCTAACGTCTACGTTTTAACGACAGATGTCTTCCCCGTCTCGACTGCAATAGCATGAGTGCAGTACAGTGCAATGCGGTGAGCTTTTACCATGGCAAAGCTTGCAGGGAGGGTTAAGCGTTGCACCCGTGGCTTCATGACGTCACTCATTCAGTCTACAAAGAGGCATTTCTCTCTTTCTTTCCTTTCTCTTTTTTTTTTCTTCCCCTCTTTTTTTGTTCTACAAACGTTTTTCATTGTTTTAACTGAAACAATGCCTTGGCCACGCGAATCGTGATTCGCACGCCACATGTCACGTCTGTTTAGGTTCGCTTAACCCGCGATGCACTTATATATCATACACCCAAGTACTCATGTGAGCGAGTGTGGATCTGATGCAGCAATCTACATAATACATATGCGTTCATACGCATACAGCAGGTTCTATTTCGTATCGTGGGAAAAAATGTTGTTTCATTAATATATATTATACCTACATACATATGACTATGTGCGTTACGAACACATTGAGAGGTCGAAGACGCGTGAAGCTGTGTCGTTAATTGACAGAATCTAGTATCTCATACAAAACGAGGAATTAGCGAATACGACGAGAATTCATGTCTGAAAGGATGGGTGTGCCTTTTTTCAACTTTGAACTTGGAAAAAAGGGAAGGCATGTTTCGAAGGGATCGCTCGACGCGGTACTAAAAGTCAAAACGTACCCTCCGCCTCTTTACCTTCATCCCTTATCCATCCTTTCAACGCACGATATCCTGATCTCTGTCGACTGGCACATAACGAGGAGTAAAATAAATATAAGTCTAGTCTCGTTTCGAGGGTAGCTGGGGGCTGTCGAGGATGTGAATCGGCGCCGAAGGGCGTCGAAGGGCGTCGAACGATTCATGCGATTTATGCGTGGGAGTGTGTCGTCGCTGAGGTATATCGACGCTCCGTTCATGTTAGCTGTGTTCGTGATCGTTCGTTGCATGTGTACATTTCCTACGTCACGTCAAGGATACGGAGAACATTTTGAGATACGCGAATAAAGAATCGAAAAATGGATACGGAGATATTGTTCGTCCGTTTACTGACTAGCTACTTATTTATGCAACAACATACCTTCAAGAAGAACGTGCGCTTTATTATACGTGATCGTTGAAAATTCAGAGGAGGAAATTAATCCGAAGGACGAAGACTAAAATAAGAAGATATAACTATCGGTATGTGATTAGTATGACCCGCGACTACTGGAAATGTTAACAGTTCGACGTTGGCTAAGTACCAGGTTCGTTATTTCGCCTACGTTTGATAGAACCGCGAGCAGAAAGTTTCGCTGGTGGAAAAGCGGCGCGTGTCCCAATTAGAAACGATTCCATTCAAAGTCAAAACCTGTGCTCGAAATTCGTACGGGAAAGGGTTCCCTGCTAATAAATCTAGTGGTTCAAAGGCCGTTTGATATTTCCAATATCCATACCCGTGAAACTATACTTTCATATGTATACATGTACAGATAATTTAGCCAATTTCGGTACTCCTACGCGTAGACGACGAAGTGCGGACTTACTTCGAAACTAGCTTCTATGTATAATATATCACTGTTTGTATACGCTTAAAGAGAGACAGAGAGATTCGTTTCCATCGATATATGTGAGCTTGGCTATTTTATAATTAATTAAAACCCTGAATAAAGCTATGCACACATCAATTTATTGAAGATAGTATAGGTATATAGTATAGCTCCACTCTTAATTATCGTAATTCTTGTATCTAGTTCTCAGATAAAAACGCGCAGATATAATAATCCGTGGAAAGTCTCATACTTAGAAATAGCAGAAGAAAAAACAACTATAAAAAAATGAAAAATCCAGGCTAACGCACCCTTCTTGCCGCAAAGTCTTTCTACTTCTACATAAAGCTGCTAATGGGTATTACGCGGCTACTGGCTAGGTGCTATTACTCCCTACGTACTCCAATCTCTCCTCGCCCCCTTACAGCGACGAATTCTCCCACGTCGGTAATAGAATAGATCCTTGTTAAGGACCCCGAGGCCGTACGGCGGAGGAGAAGAGGCAGTAGCGAGGCGGGGGTTTTTCGTTCAAATTTTTGCTCATATGACCCGAGAAAAGTGTAGTTATTTAGTGTTTTTTTTTTTCTCCCCCTAAGTTTTTTCTTGTATCTTTCGCGGTAATATTGTCTAGATTTTTCTCATCTCGGTATATACGTATACTGCAGCACCGCCTCGGCGGAGTCCAGATTAATATCTCGCCTCAAAGCCAGTTTTGGCACTTTTGCCAAAGATATATTACATATTTGCGGTGTATTTCCCTTCTGTCTGTCTGATATTCCCATAAGAGAGCAGAGCTAGTCGCGTCTAAAGTATCCCGCCTGACCTCAGAGTACATAAAGGCAGATGTCAGACGACCCCTATGTAATAAAACGTGGATAGGGCCTCGTTAAGGTGATCCGCGTAAGCCTTCCCTCTAGTTTTCTCTTTCTCTCTCCCCCTCTCTCTCCCTCTCTCTCACGTATATATGTATTCATACGTACGTACGTGGTCTATACGTATAAAAGTTGCGCTGGCATATATATGTATGCGACAACTTGCATCCCTCACTCGACACAATATGCATACAGACGTATCTACCCTGCATACGCCCACGTCCAAGCTAGTATGTGGGAATATTACGTACGGTACCAAACGTGCCAGCAAAGCTCGCATCTCTAACAAGTTAAATCTCTCGCTGTGCACGTGACTTTGTCTTTTTAACAGCACCCATATCAACTCCCGACTCTGATACACACACGTTTGTTTATTCCGACTAAAAAAAGGGGCTCGGCTACTCGCAGTGCAGACCAGTTGGTGGGGACAGACTGACAGACAAACTCAATTCTTTAAAGCTGACGTTACGGTGTGGGAGTAAATTTGGGAATTTCAAGCTGAGGAGTAGAGATTGGATTTGGCGAAGAAAAAAAAAAACTAATTGGAGGCTTATAACTTCAACCCCTTCTAGATTTATAAGATTGTTCATATTTTTCATCTTTAAAGACTCACCGTCCAAGTAGAAGTAGCTGCTCGCGTTGTAGAGGTTCACTACGATGGGTTTTATGTTGTCGAAGGTCATCGTCTTGAGGTGGTTGTCCCTCAGGTCCAGGAGATAAACGTTCGGAGCACCGGCAAGAAAGTCTGGCTCGAGAGTAACAAGTTTATTATCGCTGAGCCTGAGCATACGCAGATTCCTCATTCCGTCGAGAGCTTTTCCCGAGATAAACTCGATCTGGTTTTGGGCCAGATCCAGTTCGACAAGCTCCCGCATTTCGATGAAAGTTTTATCGCCGATCATTCCCAAATCATTGTGTCTCAAATCCAAACGCACGAGACTTTTCAGACCGTAAAATGTGTCCCTCGTCAATACCGAGATACTATTTTTACTCATCTCCAATTCCTGGAGATGATTCAGGTGCTTGAACGCCTTGTCGTGTAACGTCGTCAAGTTATTTTCATTTATAAAGAGCTTCTTCAAGTTCGGCAGGTTCACGAACACGTCCCTGTATATCTCGGCTATACGATTACTGTCCAGATTGATATCGGTGAGGTTCTTCATATTCTCGAAAGCGTGTCTTGACAGATTTTGAATCTGATTTCGATTCAAATTTATCTTTACGACTGACGATATGTTGGAAAAGGCGCGTTCCGCTACCACACTTATTACCGCATATTGAATTGAAATGACCTGTATATATTTTAATTGCCTTAACACCGTTGCCGGTATGTGAGTAAAGCTCCCGTTGCTTTTCACGCTCAACGTCAGCTTTTCTATGTATGGCTGAGAGTCGAAATGATTCCATATCGGCACTTCTGGCTCCAGTCTACCAAAGATCACGCAGTTAGCCTCGGTTGCATTTCGCAAATCGTTTGGCAAGCAGTAGCAATATAAGGGAGCACCTGGCTCGTCGATTTCGCACAGGTTCACTGGTTTTTCCTTCGTATCCTTCAGCTTCTTTTTACTTCGGGATCTCGTCGTCGCGGTAAGGACCGATGGGGCCAGCAGCGTCAGGATCAGAAATAATGGGATATGCCTCACCGGAAGTTTCATTGTCTGAAACAATGGAAAATGAAGAGAAAATTAGAATTAAATGAAATCTTGGGGTTATTTTTATAGCCCGTTATTTTTCATGTAACGCCTATTTAATTTTTATACCAGACTCGAGACTCACTATATTGTGAAGAAAGTTTAGTTTTTTGCCACGTCATTTTCTTAAATCCTAGATTGAACCTCTGCGGTGAATTTGAATAGTAAAACTTGGTTGACCTCGCATAAGATTAACGCGAGGTTCGACGGCCCAGAAAATGGCCAAGGGTAGATAAAAAAAAAAAAAAAGAAAAAAGATAAAAAAAAATGTAAAAGAAAGAAAAGCAGAAGCACACCCTCCCGAGGAAAAACGTGGCGCCCCTTTTCCGTAAAACAAAGAAAACCTCGGGTTGGTCTGATACCCCGAGACACGGTAGGTAAGCTCTTTGAAAAATTATTCCCTCAAGTGGAAAGTTGCATAATATCTCCTACCCTGCACTTTATTCTCATATTTTATTTTACTTTTTTCGAAACTTTATACTCGCTTCCTTCGTAGGCGGTGACACATTAACTTCGCATTCGAATTTTGTTCTTCTTTGCTTTCACTTTCTTGACCATGATAATAAATATTCAGAAACAATCTTGTCTCAAAAATTGGCCCTACAAGGGGATATTAAATTTTTTTTAAAATGTTAAAGTAGCACTTAATCCTAACTTATTTATAGTCAAGGACTAATACTTTCGTACACGTAATTTTTCGCGGTATTGGATTTTAAGAATTCATTAGATTATCCTCCTAATTTCTCTCATTTTCTAAAATGATGCTATCCCATGGTGAACACGTGTCACTGAGTTTGACGTTGCGATATTTATCCCGCGTTCTTGAACTATCGAAATTCGATATCAAAAGGTTTCGTCATTTTGTAGCTGACAAAAGTTTTAAATGAAATTCCTTCGGAATACCGAGATTATTACAGATAACTCATAGCCACGATGCGTATACATACACAGATCATATTTGGCCACAACGTTGAAGTGACTGTGAATATCGAAAGTCTAACCACTTTACCCACTTTAATTCACTTTCGAAGTATTTTACCAAATTTTTATCATCCGCCTGTGAGTATAGGTATAAAGGAAGTTTGGAAGCTTTATTATACATACATCCTTTCGCTTCTTTCTCTATCACGATATCTCTAAAAAGTTTTTTTCTTTTTTCTTTTTCCGTAACCCTAACTTGCTCCATCGTTTTACTCGGAGTTCCATTTTCTCCTATTCCTTTTATTCTTCTTGTTTTCTTTTCTTTTCTTTACTTTTATTTTCTCTTCGTTTTCTCGTCGAACTCGAAGAAGACCTGGGGCCCTTTGAAATATATGCCGATCCTGGACTAGAGACAAATTGATGAAGTGAACTCGGACGCATATATCTAGAGGCTTTGAATACCCAGGTGGTCCCTGTGGCGCCAAGGAATTCCTATCCCGATTCGCTTCGTCGAATAAGACCGTTCAAAAACATCTTCGAAGAAACACCCTTGTGTATATGCCGTATTCTAAGCTCTAGAATGCCTTTACAGTATCCATTTATAGCAACGCTGCAATAACTCTTCTTAATTTGAATCTTATCGGTATATAGACCAGGCCTAACCAACCCTTCTCGTACCCCTAAATATACACCATGAGCATCGCTGAGAGATCTGTACCTGGCCTAGCTCTACGATCTTGTCTCCTCTTCGTCTCGTCTGTCGGTTGATAAGAAGAATAATTTTTAGCTGTCTGTTTATGCGAGCCTCTCCGAAAAATCTGTTTACGTCAAGTGCCTCGTGTACTGCGCTAGACTATTTACTATATCCCAAAGTTATGCGATATATATATTATGCATGTAGATATATAATGTATATATTTATGTATTTAAATCATCAAGCCTTCATAATTTAAGGGATGTAGTCCATTTCAGTTTTTTTTTTCCTTTTTTTTCTTATTTCAAAACGTTGGGATAATTTTCGTTCGATAATAATGTAGGTAGGGATTCACCTCAGTTACCTATACATATGATTATATCTAAATGAATATGCGATCACTTCATTGACTGGGTTAAAAAATACAAAGAAAATCATTACGGGGAAAAAAGCACGCGCCAGTTTAATCGACGTGATCTGAAATGTTTTTTTTCTTCTTTCTTTTCTTTTTTTTCTAAGTTTCCTCCTCGTAAGTTCTTAGGATCTTTCAGAATACTAGAGTAGGTATTTTAGGACGGCATCTTCGAGGGTGTACTTGAGAGAACGCGAGCCTAACCCGTGTACATAGAGAAAAGAAGAGATGGGAAAAGAAAAGAAAAGAAGAGAAAAGAAAAGGAAGGAAACTAAACTAAACTAAATGAATAAAAAAAAAAATCATTCGAATTGTTGAATATGTAGCGTTTCACTAATGGAATACTGGATAGACGATATTACAGCTGCTCTGTATACATTTTTCATGGACCGTGCCGGTATACGTATACAATGAAATTGGATACATATACTTTGATCGGTTTATCCGTAGCTGAAGAGAGCGAAGAAATGTAAATTTTGATTAACCAAATAATCGGTCCTTCCTGTAGAGATCAATGATCCTTGAGCTAGAATCGATTTCGTGCCAAATAAGCGGTAGATAATTTACGGGTTTTTGGTTGATTTCGTTTACTCAACGTCATTTTGCGTAAATCCTCTAAACTCGTATAGAGAGTCTGAGTCTAGTTTATATAACCTATATTTCAAGAAGTTATGAACGGAAGCCTCAAGCTGTGTACCCAAATGCCATACCTACGCATTGTTGCGAAGCTCCCGTAAGAGAATCGGTTTCGCGGTAGAAATACCGGCTTCGATTGACCAATAGACAATCTTCTATGTATTTCATTTATTTACCTATCCTCTCTACCCACTAGAATGACGGGATTACGCAACGAACATCAAGGAGGCTCGAGAGAGTCAAGAAAATTTCTGCACACTATATCATGTTCTATTGGCATCGGTTTTCAAACTTTGAAACTATTCGAATCTTGACTTGTGGTTAAAAATACTTTCCAACTTGTTGTAACTATCTGCAGAACGTGAATACGAATTATTTGGCACGGTGCATGTGCATCGGTATGACGCAATAATTTAATTGCAGTCAAGTAGAGGCTACGATGCATAAGACATGCTTTTACTAACTGTTCTCACCGCTGCAGGATACAGAGCTCCATATATGTCGATGCGCGTACCTACCTAAATTCTATAATCTAGATTCCGGAGGATAGTAATTCTCCCGATTGCCGGTGATATTTGATCTCAGGAATGAAATTGAAGTAGAAGTTCACTGGATACGAGAGAATTACGTAGATCGAGTGACGTCACTCGACAGATATTGCCTCGCGGGTTCTATGAGACTCGAGTCTTACGTGACTCTTTGAGTTATTCGTCACGTGTCCTCCCTTGTTTTTATACACGTACATCTTCCTCTCTTTCTATCTCTATTACTCTCTCAAGTCGTTAGGGAGGCTGTACTACGTACAAGGATTCTAATACCACTCTGTGAGCCTTTCGCTGAAAAGGGTCTGTAAAGTATATTCGATAAAAAACGAGGAGTAGCGCAACTCTTCATGTACTTATCTTGGATAAATTTGGTAGCACGACTCTGGAGAAAAAAAAAAGCAAGAAAAACTTGAAACATCGATCACAGTCTTCTTCGCTTACGAGAATATTCGGTGTTAACATATAAACGCTCCAAGCTAGAATGAATTTTTTTTTTTCCTCTCGTTTTCGTTTCATTTTGATTCTGAAAATTTATCAGAACGGATACCGCGACGTGCTATATAGTTTACAATATATCTATGAAAGAAGAAAAAGGGATAGTTCGTTCGGTACACATTCTACGCTTGGCGCCATAAATATGAAGACTAAACTGCTATTCCTGTCAGTTTCGAAGAATAAAAAAAAAAATAATAAAATAAGGAAGAAACTGCTTACTATAAAGGGCGATGATATAAGGTGTGGTTTTAAAAGCTATTGTGACGTCATCTGTCCTACGTAGCGGTAGTTTTAGTTGTAAATTGAACCGAAGCTAAGGTATTAGGTTGACGTTGGTTTAAAAATAAACCATGCTTACCCAGCTCATCCTAATCTCGCATAACAACCTCGAGGGACCAAGGAACCAGATATACACGTATATATAGGAACCCGTGCCGTTATCCAGCTTTCAAGAGCCATAACCCTGCAGTAGCTCTGCTACCCACCCTCGATTAAAAGTCGTATAGATATACCGGTAAGCCAAGAATTTGCGCGAGTCTCTCCTGCGGGAACAGTGCAGAAGGAATTCCCGCCGAATCCTTTGACCCCTTAACACTGAGATCGAGAGGGCATGTACGATTATCGGGAAGGACATGGGTCTCGAGAGTTTCGAGTACTAACGATACCTAACTGCTGCTACAATTTTAGGATTTCAAAGGAAGTGAGTCTAGGCCCGATTCGTTCAGACTTTCGGGGGTAGATTTGAGAGGAAATTTTTTTAAAAGCCTAATCGTGCTTTCGACGGACGCGTCAATATCTTAACGATTAGAGCTTTAACGCGAGGATATATAGTGTAAAGTCGTGGGATGGAAACGTGGGGGTTGTAAAATGCCGGGGGTAGAAGATTGCGAAAGGGGTTAAAAACGGAAGCGCGCTGTCATGATGCGGTAAAAAAGGACTAAAAAGAAAGGGAATATTATACCAAGACTTGGACAGGTATACGTGTGCAGCGATTTGATTATGCCGCAAGGAAGTGCATGCAAATCCTTACCCAGTACTTACATAATGAACTGCAGTTATACCGTTGCGAATTTACATAACGTGACGTATAAGAACGGGACGTTATAAACGTCACGGAGATTGTACGCGGACAAAATACTACCAGCCCCATTACTCGCTGGTTGATTTTTTAAAAATATCCCAAAGTCAAGGTGTCTCGGAGTAAGTCATTATTCTTCGTTATAACGTGACATAGACATTCCACGAACTTGGATACAGGCATCGAAATACATAAATTCTCCATCATATTTATAAGATTCCTATTTAAACATTTTACAAAATATGATGATTCCCCTTCTATTTTTAATTCTGACTCGAGCATCTCAACCGATTCAGCGATGAATCGAGATGCGAGAATTCCCGTCATTTGCGGTTCACCGATATGATCTAATTATCATGAATTTGTTCCCCTCTTTTTCGCAATACTGTCAATTGTTTAGAAACGTATTACATACATGGGACTGATTACTCCGCGTTAGTTGATTAGCGGGAATGACCGCATCGAGCGTGACTTCATTACCGCTGACTGTAGGTATTGTCTCGTTTCTATTTTTGCATCGGGCTTGTATGTCGTCGGTACATACATAGGTGCAGGCACTCGTCAAGTTTGTACGTATACCAATATATATGCACGTGATTGTCCCTAGTAACTGTCGTCATTTCCTACGTGTCTCACTGCACTGGATGGTTGTTATTTATAATTTTCATCACGTGGTATTTGAAACGACCAAGCCATAAACCTACTCAGGAAAAGCACCGATATACTTATTCGGGTCGACTGGTTAACAATATTCATATATTTTTAACGCCATGGGAAATACACTTTGTACAATCATATAGCCCAGGCTTTTGAACCTTCTTGCGATTCCTATCGCTCGCTTACTTGTCCTAGATCGTTTTTTTCTTATACAGTTTCTTTTCTTTCTTCTTATATCCTCTCAAGCCCCTGAGCTTCAATTTTATATACTCGTCGAATATTACGCTCGTCGTCGATAACTGGTACTCGGATTTCCGCGAGTATGAGAACGTGTCACGTTTTATACGATTTCACGTTTTACCGGAGCCAGATAAGATTATCATTTTTCGGTCTACGTGTTGTAGCAGTAGAATGTATCCAACCGATGCGATTCTACGTGGATATTAAACAAGGTCTAAGCTCGTAGAAAAAGTAGAGGAAGATTACATTCCTGCATGAATCCGGAGCTCTGACTAGACCGTTAAAATTTGTTCAAACTTTAAACAGTTCGAAAGATTTATATCCCGCTTAACTTAAGTAGGATTTGCGCAATTCCTGGATTAAGGACGTTGCGAAATTTCGTCTTGTTGCATTGTAGGTAGTACACACATGCACGTAGATACAGCGTTGGATACCGGTACAGTTGGGTACAGGATGCACCGTAGAAAGACAAACGTGGTTAAACAATGCTTTGTGGACAAAGAGGAATCCTCTTGGGTTAACGTGAATCCAAAGTGCTGAGAGGGTCTGACTCTAACTATACTCGAGCAGCTGAGTGAGAGACAAGAAAATAAATAGAAACTCTAATTTCTCGACTAGCACACGTCGTGTCGCGTCGCTAGACAGGCGTACGAACTAGAAACGAGTTGTGTTGTTCCAGGAAACAATGCCGACGTTATAGGTACCCATTTTGTACATACTACACGTATAGAGATACCGAAACAAGTCTTTTCTCTCTTTCTCACACCCTAATTTTACTAATTATTTATTCAAAGACCAGCGAGAGTCGGGAGACATGCGGGCGCGACGATCCTGTCACTGGTGGTATAATATCCTAACAAAATATCACCTCCTATTTACCCTTCTACCAAAAAAAAAAAACCTTATTCTACACGTCATAAATCGTCGGGAGCGAGTTTTCCCTCAATTACAGATCACAGATTTTCATGCACAAAATTCCAGAAAAATTTTTTAAAGAGTCAAATTCACGAAGGAATTATACCTATATACTTAGAGAGCACCGATCCGCAAATTTATGTTATTACCAGAAGTTTTGTACGTACATACATACATCGTGAGAAAAGTTTGGAATTCTCAGGTTCGAATAAAATTTCTGATCACTTTCATGCGAATGAAAATATATTATCATCCCTTTCGAAGTACCTCGTGCATCTTGTGCGGTCTCGTCTGCATCTAGGGAAGAAAATAAAAGGTCTCGACTCCCCGTTTTCACGTCGACAGATTCCTCTCGTAAGAATATAATGGTCAAAGTTTTGAGTAACGCGTCGTTAATTGATAATTAGGAACGGTTTAATTTGTTTGACAATTAGAGGCTCACTCTGGTCGTAGAAAATGGTCAAAGTTGGATCCGCGCAGATGCGATATAGGCGTAGAAACACGTACACATACATACCTACAGACAAGACAGAGAGAGTAAAGCTAAGCCGAGGCATTCCCTTGGTTAAATAGACGTCAGCCGACCGTAAATTAGTGGGACGATCCCTTGTTTAATTTGGAAACCCTTCTGTCAGCTGTACACAGTAGTGTACCAAAGTTACACGTGTTGGTCGAGACCCCGGGATGTTTGCATAAATTCAACGTATGTTTATACACAGGGCATCTCACTGTAATCTTTCCGAGCGAATATCTTATCTGGTGTCGAAGACTCGAGCCAATCTTCTCCCTTTCTCTCTATTTGTCTATACGTACCCCCTTTTCGTTTTCGTTTCTATTTTTTTTTTTTTTTTTGCGAATTACGATCCGCGTTGCGATACACTATCTAATCCTATTTGTTTGAAACAGGAATTTTAGAGCAGACAAAGTCGAATCAAACGATTTCTAACTAACTTTCATCCCCATGGGCAAAACGAGAGTAGTTGCCTTTCGAAGTACAAGAGTAGGTACGAGGACGTCCCCTGAGCCATAAATTTACTCTTCTACTTTCGAAGACGATAACTCACGATTGGTTCATCAGAATGAAACTTTACTGGATACCGTTGAATGCAGCTCGATATTTCTTACAACTTTTGGCATGACAAAAGTCAAGCTGTATTTCAAAGAAAGGATGGAAAAAATTCGGCAGTGATAACTCCGATGAAATAAGGGTTCGAAAAATCTGTCGCATTTATTTCTACCCCATTTAAAATTTTATCGAGATTTTCTAAGATTGCCACGGATCAGTATGACCTGTATCTTCCCAGTGGCAAACAGTGGCAAACAGGCACATCCCATCAAAATGTAATGTGGTGTAGGGTTGGGATGAGATGGAATTATCTCTGTAGTTTACTTCGGTTTATTGCTCCTTTAATCTAAATTATAAGATATCAAGGTTACGGCTCCGAGAACAATGGGTAAGTGCAAATTTATTTAAATTTTAATTAGAACAAGTCCAGCTACGTCTTTTACTTTAATTAGTTGACATATCATCGCTGTCTTTAATTAAACGGATCACAAAGCATTTGAAGTTCCGTCATCGTCTAACCCGACTAGTGCTTTCACAGCCTTTTAAGTCGATCGATCGATGCTTACTGCCTATACTCACTATCGGAATTATTCTGATCCTCTTTTGTACCCGGAAGAGTAAGCTCTTGTTTGTTCAAATTTTTATTTTCTGTCAAAAATGTTAATCTACTCAAATTATCCGGTTGTTGAACAGATAGATTATATTATAGCTAATACAAAAATTAATAATCTTTGACTACATGTGCATTTTTCTTTCGCCTGCATACCCATTCTTGACCTGTAACAATTGACCCTTTTCATATGTTTCAGTTTAATACGCTCGAATTCTTGGTAGCTTTAATTAGATCCTACTTATTGTGTTTTATTATCATTACAACAACGAATCATAAAATCAGTTACAAGGTAATTGAACCAGAACTAAGGATAAGGACTAACGAACATTATTTTGCTTCTCTGTGCTCGCTGGTATAACTCAGTCTTGTTTCTAAATAGCAAGTGTTTTATGGACTATGATTCATGAACTATTCTTAATATAATCGAACTATTATTAGGTATTGTTCCATGTACTAGACATGAGGTCCATAACACTGCCTCGTAAAATTCGCGGCAGTCTAATTCTTAGTTATATTTAACCTCATACCTCTCTCTCTCGCTCTCTCTATTTTTTCTATCAACTTTTCCTCCGCCTCAGTTTTTATTTTTTATTCTTCATTTCAGGCCGACACGTCGCGTGTCGTATCTGACGGTGGAACCGTTTTCATTAATAATGCGGGACTATTCCGAATAGGTAGAATGTCACAAGAAGTTTCATTCCATGTCATTCCCAGAGCGAATATAATTGAATCATAAAAAATAAAGCAAAGTACGGTAAAATAATAAATGTTATACCTATGATATGCAAATTCGAAGCGAGTATCTGCATATATATATATATATGCGTACGTAGGTATGCTCCGGTCATATAGTTTTCAAATAGAATTTAATAGGGGGTAAGGAAATCCACGACTCCTATTTAGCCCTCGAGAAGGTTCACGGAATGGAAATTCCAAACGTGATCTCGACCCGTAGATATAACGACAGTAAAGTAGTTTAAAGCTTCTTAAGAATTCGCGAAATACTTTAATCTTATATACCTTATACCCTCTATACCTGCGTCAGGATATTTTCCCCGCTTCGAAAACTCGGTGCCGGGACTTTGTTCTATGAGAGAAGATTTAACATTTTTCCAATACCAAGTAAATATGTACGTTTATATATATATCTATGTATATTATATACCTATGTGCTCGTATACCCGGTGTATGTATGCCCAGTCCTGGCAGCGAAAATCATAGTTTATATAAAGTCGTTTATTAGACGTTTACAGAAAATGGGTTTGGCGCATGCAAATGCAGGAGTAAAGGCGCGGAGGCGTGTTCGAATATTAATCAAGACCGTTTACTGCTCGAGCCTCATAACTCAGTAAAATCATTGGACTATCCGGTAAATCGACGTGTTGAAATCCCGAGGCCTTAAGATTTTAGAGAGTCGGGAAATCTCCGCCTTTTCGTAACAGGATTACAGGACGAAATCCGACTCCTACGCTCCCTTAATCAACCGACCGTCTCGAGATATAAAATCTCCAATTCTCGATCAATCATCAAGTCCTGATTATATTGGTATTAAATCCTACGCAATTAGGTACATACCCATAACCTTATTGGTATGAATAAAATTTGCTGCAGTGAACGCGTTGCAGACTTACGTCATTATCTAATTGCATTACGATAACGATCGCAAGAGACAGCAATCCGATGGTCCTTGAGAGAAAATACTACCACGCGTAATTACTCTCCTCGCGGGGGAAATATTTTATAATAACGTATATACTTGTGAATTAAAATGAGTGAAATGTGACGACGTCGCTCCCAGAGCTCTGTACTACGCCACTGCCGGCGAACGCGGTAATAGAACCTGACTAATATGGCTTATCCGCGCACCAGTAATTCCACATGACAATTAAAAATATCATGCCACGAAATAACGACCGGCTGTATATATCACGTGCATGTGTCCTATACCTATATACCTACGTATGTATAACATCCAGCCGAAAATATATGACAATATTTTTTCCACCTCCGCGCGATGCAGTCGTGAATCGTGATATCATCTCGGTCTGTATACGACACGCCAACATTTTCGTACGAAGACAATCGATATCAGATATACTAGAAGCATAATACACACTTACGCACGCACGCGCTTAGACCGTAGCGCACGCACGATATAAAGGGTGCAGGAACATTTTAATTGACCTAGGCGATTCGGGAGATAAAAGAAGAAAAAATTGTTGGGTTCGAAAAGGCGACGTTAGACAGTAATTAGTAATAAATTTTTTATTTTTTTCAACTCTTATTCCTTCGCAATGAAATTCATTAGTCTCTTACCCTCCTGAAATATTTGATATCAAACGCTGGTAATGATATAACCAACAAATTTAATACACCGGTATGTAGTCACATATGTCTTAGACCATTTACCCACGTCGTAATAATTTCGTAAATAAATTATACGAGATAATGATAATGGGCCACACTATAGTGCGTACGTGTTAAGTGATTGCGCGTCCTTAATTAGCGAGAAAGATTTTAATCTCAATTTCTCGGTTGCACTGCGAGGACATTCATCCTCGTAGAAAGCGAGGTTTGTTTAGACGTTGCGCTAACGTTAGGGGTAAACAGCGAGGAATACTGTAGACTAATTAATTAATGAAAGAGTAAACCGAGCTGGTAAAGTTGGCAGATATATGAATGTACGGAACAGAACAAATCCCGGGACACGTCGCGGCTTGGGCAAGGCTTTGCTTTTATTATATATTATATTTTTCCAAAATTCGGATCTTTTAATTCTGACAATCTCACTATAATCACGGGAAGTAACTCAGTGCTATATATTGTATAAATAATTGGCCGTTTAAAAAGGAGCCTATATTTACTCCCAGGTTAAGCAAGGCGTGACCATTTTTTAAGGGTCAAAGAAATAAAATAAAAAATCTGCTTCGTGTATATCCGCCCGTTGAAAAATCAACTAAAAGATAAAACGGAAGACTTTTGCTAGGGGTTGAAGCTTAGGGGTGATTCGGGACGGGGGATAACAGCCCATTAACGAACCGGTGATAATGGTATTAATTATGTAGTCAATTATCAGCCAACGGGTGGATATCATTTTACAAGAGTTTCCTTTTCACATCAATCTAAAACTGTCAACGTCACACGTCACTGTGCATATAGCAGGCGTTAGCCTTCTACCTATATCCTCTATTCTTGGCCACTATATCGTCAGTGAATACTATCACGTTCTCTGTCTGTGTCTAGTCTGGCGATTCCCTCATCCGATCGACTGATATACCTCGTTTGATGGCGATACAACAAACTGACATATTTCACCGTTCGATTAACCAGGCCGTGTCATTCCGCCCAAGTAATGGTGAGTTAATTAATTGTGTGCTGTTAATATCGGACGAGCAATGACAATAAGTCTATAAACGGAACTGAGGCAACGTCAATGTAACTGTGTTTTACGATCGAATGGACCTTGCACACGTAATGAGTTAGCTCAGTTTGAGCACATTGTTTAACACATTTATACACACGTTTTGTCAATGATAATTTATTGCGTCTCCTTCCGAGGTCGAGAATGCGATCTCACGTATATCGTTATACTTTAGAAATTTCGGGTAGGAATATTTCATCGGATAATTGTGAGAAACTGGTCTCTAGAAATTTGTGATAGCTTATTAACGGGGGGAAATTTAATTACGAAAACCAAATTGAATATTCCCTATACCTTGTCATTATAATGAGACGCATTTCTGTAATGAGTATTGCTTAAATTCGTTGAACAATTGCCGATCTATAGAGTACTGGAATTCCGAACTCCTCCTTCACTGCTACATTTCGATTCCAAATTTTTCAATGTTTGGAGTAAAATCTCGAAGCCTTCGGGGAAACAGGATAAATAAATTCATGTTAGTCATGGAAACGGATTGACGAACTCTTCAAGGTATATCTGTGCAATAAATTCTTCAAATTGTCATTCCAGAGTCGAGGAATTTGATTCCAAAGTGAAATGAGGGGCTTGTTTGAAATTATAAAAACCACTGCGTATTTCAGAGTGTAATAATATACGCCACACCTTGAAGAGTAGCTTTTGTATAGATAAATCGAGGCCAAGTACATACCTGGGTAATAAAATTTCGGAGACCCCAAAGGCGTTACGTAGTTCGATATTCATTGGTTTTTTTTTTTTTTTTTACTTTTAGACGACTGAGCTTTCCAAGATAGCAAATGTCCCCATAGAAATTCAAAGGGCCTCACACAATACTTGTGAATATTCATCGTGTGAAGTTTACGAGCCTTCTCGAGGCTCTGGCAAAGTACGAGAAACATACACGATGACTATATATTTATAGTGACGTCAGGGGATAATCGTGCCTGTGACGTAATGCTGGCAGCTCTCATTGCACTCGTGTATCTCATTGGATAAGACGTTGTATAACACGCGTTCAATTGAACGACTAATAATGACCCGGGAATGATAACCCGCCGCGGGTCGAAGGGTGGTCCACGAACTGCTATAAAGAGTGTCAAATGACTCATCTTCACAGTTGAGCTGAATATTAATAGCTTTATAAATAGTGGGAATGTCTGTTTTCCCATCTCTCTCACGCGGCTATACGTTCAGACGTACGTAACATGCAGTTTCGTATTTTAGGAAACACATTTCGGCGAATGCTATTCCCGGGATTTTAGATGTGCTACTTAATTGTCTGGCCGTAGTTCTGTCAAAAGATCAGATGAAATGATACGAAAGGAAATTTATAATTATATTATATTATTAGTAACTGTGAGGATATGTTATTGAGACGTTTAGATATAAATCTTCGAGTCAGTTTGCTGAGTTCGCTTCAGTTATTGAAACGAAACGAGGAATTCCTTTGAGAAGAGGCAGTCGTCTCGAATGTGTTTAGTAAAATCCGTTCAACTCTCCTTACGCTCGGAAAATTTGAAATCGATTCTTTAATCGGAGATCAAAGGGCCATAGGAGGTATAATTTACTTTCTGCATGGTCTAACTTCAATGAAATCTCGATCTTAGATCCTATCTTTAGGGCATGAGGTCTAATGCTCAAGCTCTCATATCCATCCTACTTTGAATTTTAATTGTAAGTCATCTCTCTCCATTTATTAGAAATTTTCTCGAATAAATTCTGATTCTCTTATCTCGAAGAGTCTGATTTCACAAAATTCCAAAGGAATAATCTCGATAGTGAAAATCGTAAGAACAACAAACCGTTGTGAAGCCAATGCTGCGAGTAAGTATTCCGGGCAATAAAATCTTTGACGGACATGAAAGCTCTCGAAACAAAGCGTTCTGCGTTATACTTTGATCGCGTTTTATTACACGCGACTGAACGCCTCATGCTGGGTTACAAATTGTATAAAGTTGATTTATATTACTTATGCGTATAATTATCATCTATCCGTGTTGACTGGTAAAGGAGCTCTGGTGAGCTTCGCCATACCCGCATACTCACGTAATAATTTAATATTTATACAATTAAGCCAGTGGCTCTGAGCGAAGGGGTCGAAAACTTTGTTAGGATAGGCGAAGCGTGAAACCGGTAGTTTCACCCCAGGCAAAATTCAAAATGGCTGACCGAAAATGGCGGGCTATAACCACTAATTTTCAAAATTTTTATCAATCTCATGTATGCATATAGGGACTTGGATTCTCGAGCCGTTTGACTTCATTCTTGAAAAAATATCGGGCTGAATCTGAACTCAAGAAATATCGAAGACATCACTAGACCGAAGAGGCACCAAGATTTTTTACCACCAACTATGCCAAGGCTGCCTTAGATCTTGTATGCTAACACATGAGAGAAAACAGACGCGTTAATTTTAATAGTTTTATTTGTTATTTCAGGTAAAGTGTAACAGTCAAAGCGCTTGTTAGTTTCTGTTCCATTTCGCAAGTACAAAAAGTTCGACGTCCACCGCGAAACACCTGCTCAATCTTACTTGAGCTTTTATCTTTAACACAGTTTCAGCTATACGTGTGCTATCGCTTCTCATCTGGCTGGTTTGATAGAAAACAAATATATCACTCTTTCTCTGTTTTGCGTAGGGAGGAATAAAAATTTTTCTTGGCAACCATACAGGCCGCATCAATTATACCCTTTTTTACCATTCAAAAGCGACCACTTTCCTCCCACATACGAGACAGACTCGTATCTTAAACACGTATGTGTCTGACCCGTGGCGAGTAGTAATAACAGTGACATCATCCTCGGGGGCGGATGAGAGGAAAACTTGAACCCAGAAAACCGCGTCAGCTGGCAATCGTTTCATCCAGATTGTCTAAATAGTGACAAATCTAATAGCGCAAAATTAGAACCTATATGAGCCAGGTGGCTTCCCGAAACCTTTATTGGTCGTATCGGTTCTCTGGGTAATCTGAAAAATTCATATGAAAAGCTATACGAGGCTCGTATAATGTCAAAGCGGGATTTAACAATATTTCAATTTTAAGGGTTGAACTTTTGAGTTGAAACCCGTTATCCCTCGCGATCCCCAGGTCTCTGTGTAGTTTTCATTTGATTAGTTATACTTCGTGTCAGAAGTTTCTCTGGTGGTTTGCCGCACGTTGGTTTGCTTCAGACCTTTTAGTTTGAAAAGCTTCAGAATTTACACGATGGTGGCTAGATGGGAACAGATGTTTCTTGTACTTTGATAAAGAACCCGGGTAAAGGGATAAAAAAATTTAGAAAACAAACAAAAAAAAAGGAAGAGGAATGAAACGATCATTACATCATCGGCAAGTCAGTGAGAAGTGAATCTAGCGATTAATGGTTCTTTGAACAAAAAACCAAGCTTGTAAAAATCTTCACAGTTTATTATATGCATATCGATTTCATGCCGAAATGTGGCGGTAGCTAAGCATCAAAGTTTACCTGCCAAAGACGGATAATGAACGGTAAGAAAAGTTCACTGTCTTCCAAGTTGCGACAACCGACCAAAGTCGTATTCGAAGCTTTAGACGATTCTCTCACGATTTAACAAAAGGAACGCATTTTAACGACCAAGCGGCTTTTGTTCAGTACTTGGATCCACTTGTCTCGAAGAGTTGCCTTAAGCGGGATTAACTGTACATATAATATATCCAGATTATCTAGATACAATGCGTCGTACATATCTATGTAGATATTTGTATCCACAGACGTATGAGCGGAGAGTGCAGTACAGGCCAGAAGTTTACGACGACTGTCATTCTTTTGAACGAGTTAGAACTTTTTCAACTTTGGTTTGGCTCAAAACTTTTTTAATATAATTTTTCCACTCCCTTTTTCTCTTCTGTCTTCCGTCTATCCTATATATCTGACAATAAGGTGAATTTATGGAATATCAGAGACAGACTTCAGCGCGAATCAACCTGTTATCTAATTTTTCGAGAACGAGTAAAGAGATGAATGACTCGTGGACGTAGAAGAACGGACACTTGCAGAAAGAGAGACAGTTAGAAATATTCTCTCCAGGTTTACCTTGTTAAAGAATGGATATTAATAAGAGATGATTACCAGAGAAAAGTGATTAATAAAATTCATTAGTCAGCGCTCGTTCCTCGAGCTAATTTGCAGGAGAAATTAATAACATGGCAAAACTTAAGCGACTATTCCATGTCGTTTCCTTTTCCTTTTTTTTTCTTTTTTTTTTCCTTACTTTTTCTCAAAGTTCATGTTTCATTTTTAATACATAAAATCAATGTTTTTGCATTATTTAAAGCTCCCACTCTTCTCGCGTGAGGTCGTCAACCACCCGCTCAAACTTTTATCGCCAACTTTTATTTCGCCCTTCTGTACCTTTATTATATACGCCTTTTATCCTTTCCTCTACATATATACCTATCATGCACAAGGAGATAAACTCCTTTTTTTCTTCTTCTTCTTCTTCTTCTTTTTCTTGTTCTTTTTCTTTTCGGTCAACCCACCTACGCACTACGATGTATCCTTTCAAAGAGATCTAGTACTGCCTAATATATCTCATGACCTTGTTACCGCTCGTTCTTATAGCTATACCAAATCGAGATTGAAGACTAGCTCGAAAAACTTTTAGTATACCTCGCCTGTGTACTTCATTCCTTATTCATTGTTCACGAAACTTGAACCGTACTCTATACAACGCCTACGTGAAATAATGATTAAATTAATGAATTTTTTATAACACTTTTGAACTTATTTCAATTTTGGGACAAATGATATTTCTTCGACGTAAATTGTTAAACATTTTGGGAACAACGAGAGGAAGGAGTAGGTACAAAGTCTTTACCGAGTTGTACGAATTCTAGTTCTTTTTTTTTCATTTATCTCACAACTTGAAAATCTTTCAATTAATATTTCCCTTTTTTTTCTCGTTTACCGTTTTCTTTTTTCTTTCTTTTTTTTCTTCACCAAAAAGGCATCCAGTTTCCTATAATTCTCATCCACTGATCCATCTCAACAAAGAGGTTTCAAATCATCCTGCGAAGGTATATCTACCTCACGCATCCCGACAGATGGTCGAAGGCGGGGGTCTTTAAGCGTAAAAAATGTTATCCGACTAAATCTAGCCGCCAACTTTCCCCCTTTTTCCATAGTCTCTATATATACACCATGGAACTCAGGTTAAATTTTCAGTCCTATGGTGTCTATAACCACTCGATCTTTATTATCCCACGGGATACGAAACCGCCTTACGCTACAACGCGGTGGGTCTTATATTTCCCTCAGCGAATATCGTCCTTCATAGATAGACTCCTTCGTAGAACTTCATTATATAAGTATACCCATGAAATAAATCTTTCTAACGATCTAGTTGACAGAAATTTGGCTATACCCTGTTCTCTGTTTCTGTCAATGACTTCTGAACCCGTCACTCATAATACACACATACGTTAGATACACTTGCTTCATGCATGTCGTTTTATAGACACGAATCGTCACTTTCCGGCTTGACGAAACGAATCTATACGACCGTGCAATGCATTACTAGTGCTTCGGTCAAAAGTCACTATAAATTGTTTGAATTAAATCATGTTTAAAAAATTCTATTGTTTTTTTTTTTTTTTTTTATCTATTCTAATTTTGACTTCCAGCTGGTGTTGAGGCTCCAGATAATTGACGTTTCGAAGTTGACATTAATGAGGATATTTAATTATAATTAATTATTATTGATTTTCTGGCAGACAGCCCGATACTAATAGCGTTATTTCGTCGACGATGATCATCGCGTCATTTTTTCTCAACGTTTAATTTTAGACGAAAATGTCAAACGGATATGGCGCTTTTCAAGAGACAACCTGTCCGAGGAAATTTATTTGGGAAAGTGAAAAAGGCGCCTTCTCATCTCGTGACGAGCGGGTTTCCTCGCACTTCGAGAAAACGCGGTTTGTCACGACACAAACCCACTCGCGACATGCACGGGTCCCTTATATTGAAAAATTTACCATACTGCTATAGGATTCTACCCGCAGTAAAAATTGCGAAATAAATGATGTGCGGATTTGTATAGCACAAGATACCGAGACGCGCATCTTGCCATAGCATACAAGCCACTTTGGAAATAAGAACGAGACTTCTGGAGGAGATAAAAAGTAGTTTCGAAATCGTCGGAAGAAATTGAGAAAAAGGCGACAAGTTGTCTGCCCCTGAAACTCGGGCGGTCTGCATGTCGCGACTATTTTGGAACTGGCATAGCGTGAAGATGGGAGGATGCCGTTCGCTCAGCCATTCATGACGCATTCCGTGCGAAGGGTTCAAGACTCAAGTGTCGCGTGACGTTGATGAGAAACTTCCCGAGTTCAGAAAGTTTTAGCATAATTCGCGCAGGCGACGTCGAATATCTTAACTTTCTTCCTTTTTTTACTTCTTTCTTCTCTTTTTTTTCTTCCTTTTTGCCATCTCTTGGTCATTTCGAAAAATGTTTCGTGCTTTATCTTTCATCTCCTCGAATTGATCTCTTGTGCATTGATCGGCCGGGAGAAATTCAGCAAAAAGTGCATTCCTCCGAGAAACAGCAATTACATTTCTATTCTCATTTTTTTTTTTTTCTTTTTTCTTTTATTTCCGATTCAGTTCGAATGAAATCAAGAGTGAATCAATTTACTGTCCCGTGACAACCTTTGAGATCGTTTAAGTAGAATTTCCGCAAGGAGACGGGTGCCATACCCATCCCCATCTTTTTTCCTTAATGGCGGGGGTTCACTAATGTCTTTGTCATGTCGACTGTCGACAAATCGCCCTTTGAAGACCGGTGGCATGGCCCGAAACCACCCCAATTTTCATCCTACCGAAAGCTAACCCCATTTTAGATTCGCATAGATGTAGTTATACCAGCGGATGATGTCATACACAAAAGGTTGCCTCTTTGAACTCTCTTCTCCCATCACCAATACACACAATCACATAGAATTTCGACATTTCGTGGCGATAAAAGAAAAAAAAAAAAAACATCTGAGTGATAGAAAAGAGTAAACCGGTCCAATTGACACGGAATATCCTGTATAATATAAACAGGAGCAAATATATGAGAAAAAAGAAATATAACGTCCCTAGGCGCGATTCGCGAGTCCTTGATATCCGGAGGAGAAAAAGAGGAACCTCGAGGATGAGAAGTTTCTTATATTCATTTAATATCTATCTACATGCTCTCGTATATGCCAGCTTCTATTCGCGAAAATCTATCGTCAGAGGAGTACTCGGTCGCAGGCTAGTCGAAAGCTTTCCGAACGATCTCTCGTACCTTATATGTATTCCTATGAGTGCTGCTAGGAGGATGAAATAAATAAGAAACTAGGTAGTATACTTGGAGCGAGAGGGTTTCACCCGACTCTTCAATTTTTATTACATACGATATTATTCTCATTTAGTATCACTCAAAACTTCGATTTGTAACTGATCTTTACCGTCAGTATTTCCAGATGAGTGAATGTAGAAATTTCCCTCGGTAAATCGTTGTGCCAAAGACGTTTGACTCTTTTGTACGAATTTGGGAGGGTGCGACCCATGGCTGAATGAGCAGGGAGTCGGCGAGTGCAGATAGCTAATCGCCAAAAAAAGGAAACATCTGGCAGGAGTGGAAATCTAATTTCGAAATCTTCATTCTGGGCTGACTAATTCCGATACACGTAATTCGATAAAAATCGACCGGTAAATAGCGGAGAAAAAAAGACAGAAGAAAGCCCAAGAAAAGAAGAGAAAATTGTTTAGCCGGAAAGAATATCAGGTTAGTCCGGTAATTCGAGCCGAAATAATCATGGGATAAAATTTCCATCTCTATTATTTTTCGCAATTTCATTTTTCCTCGTTCTCGAAAAATAAAAAAGGATCCGTTCACGATCAGATAAACTAAGCATCGCTCACGTCAGAATTCTCACCAATCCTTTTTACATACTTGGATGACAGATCTGATTTATTGGCACAATACGCGCGAACTAAAGTGGGCCAGAGAAATATTTCCTGAATTTCGAGCCAGCTAGCTAACCGTACGAAAAACCTACGAAAGCACTCCGATGCGTTACCTCATACAGCGAAATGTTGCGTGAATCATCTCGCCCCTGCTTCTTCCATATTCTTGTTTTTTCTTTTTTTTTTTTTATATATACATATATACCTATATACATTTAACATCTATAGCTGTTATATTGTGTAAGAGGGTAGACGACCTGTGATATATATTTATATATATACACAGACATCCACACGTGTATCTGTATTATAAAACGCTTCTCGTAGAAATGGGATCGAGATGAAATCCGAGTCTGATCGATTTGAGATCGAAGGAAGGCGAGCGTTGGCTTTCATTCGTAGCGGTAACTGCATTCCAATAAATAACTTTTATATCTTCATTGTCATAAAAAGGGTCTCCTTCCCTCAGCATTCTCGTACACACACGGAACCCCGTCGGTCTGTCCTAATTTCTATTTCCGTTTCCTATCGTTACGTCATCTCCCGCACATCGCGAACCCCATATATAATCCGCACTGCTACGTTTCACCCATACATATCTCATATCCCATAGATATCTCGCGTAAAAACTTAGGGTTATACATACATACTATGTGTCAGTAGTACCTATATATCTACTGATATACAAAATTATACACATAGATAGCGCGTAACTCTCCCTTCGTTTATCTCAGATCTGGGATTCTACATCTCTCACGAAATTTCAACACGTATAGATATACAGGTGGGCGCATCTATGCTAGGCGAAATAGTAGAATGCATAAAATTCATACATGTGTGTATAATATATGTATAGACGGCCCATTCAGATTCAAACTGCACATGCTGTACACCGCAGGAATATACGTACATACATCCTATATCTACGTATCTAGCATGTACCACGTACAGCAAGAGAGCAAGGGAAACCGGGTGAGAGAGAAAGGGAGCTAAGTCACGGTCGGGCAGGTTTCACTGAAGCGTATCAAAGCTCGGTATGATTGGATAATCTGTTTCTCTAACGGGTGATACCAGGCGAAATGAAACGCGGTCTTGTACTATATATTTTCCTGGCTATATTCAGATAAAACGTAAAGCACAAGCCCTCATGATGCAGGATGGAGTAGGTATAAGTACTCGGACCTACCCCGCATATACGATCATAAGAACATCAGAATTTTATTACTCTTCTTTCTTACGTCATATTATTATTATTATTATTATTGTTATTACAGTAATTTCACGCAAAAGTTGGCAAATTTTTTTATTTTACTACTTTCGCCCCCCGTCCCCGGATCTTTTATACTTTAATGTATTTCATCTATCTATATACAGCCCTCGTATAACGTTACGTATAGGTATATGGTTACTTTTTTTCATTCGGGTAAATATAATATAGTATACTGATTAAAGTCAAATTATATACTTCTGCGAAGGCGGGTGTATATGAAATTGGATTTTAAAAATCTCCAAGGTATTTTTCTCTGCTTAAAAATCACGAAATGAAGAAAGAAAGAAAGAAAGAAAAAAGCAGCGGATTTCATCCGATAATCTTAATCCGTATGAAACTGACGCGATTTTTTTCGTATTTTTTCTTTTATTTCCTTCTTCTTTTCCTTCTTTCTCTCTTGCATCCGAGGGAATATACATATCCTAGCTCGACAGTGACAATTTGTCAAGATAATACTGCGAAGAGAAGCGGTAAAAAGTGCTCATCTAATATTCATACTCACAAAATTTGATAGTCCGCTGTTTATCAACGGTGAAATTCTCTCCAAGCCGGTCGAACTTTTCTGTAACAGAGTGAAAAATGGTTATAAGAGAGCTCAGAGATCCATAGGTAGTGGTATGGCGACGGTGCTTAGCGTGGGTATGGTCTTGAATTTAAACTACGGGTTAAATACGGTTTAGCGTTTTAAGATAAGGGGGTCTTCGCGACTTATACTATACCGAGAACTCGAGGACGTTCTAGGTACCCCAGGAATTATGGCTCTGGTGACTGACGATGGATGGGGGTTGAGGGAAGAAAAGCTAGCAATGCAATGCAACCATGGAAGTGAAAGGGGGAACATAAGGGGTTAACCAAACTACGTTATATTAATAGGAAAAATTGTAGGAAAATATTTTAACACTTGCTTCTCGATAATAGAGCGTGTACATCTTCGATGATACCGAACCATAGTCTAGACTCCAGACAATGAGACAACACACATAATTCACGGTAGTAAAACTGTTCGATGAAACTTTAATGAATTTTAATTACCATGAGCGCATGTCTGGTTATTTACTTTATAGACACGTATGTACATACATACTTGGGATTCTCAAATCTCACCATCATTAATAAAACGAAAGTATATAAAACCGGAGCAGAAATCCCTAGGACTTAAAATTTATACTCTAATGGCATACGTATATACCTACCTCCTACGCGCATATTTTCCGCGAGTAAATTTCGCGCAAATCCGGAGTAACCAAGGGTTTTGCTAAAAGCTGTGCATTTCGTATTTCTCTGTTGCCAATTTAGCGTCGAAAAATAATCCTGATACCCAAGTCTCGCGGTACAATATACGCGTGCCGTTCGTCGTTTGTGTTAGGTACAGTATAACGATGCAGGATGATTCAAATTACCGTGAATTGTGGTACTATATACCGAAAGCTCGAAAAGGCGCGATAAACACACGGAATATCGTACAGGAAGTTTAACGCTGGTGAACAGCGTCGGGGTATTTTAGGCACCGAAATACTTTAATCGCTTACCACCAGCCCCTATGGCTACCAGTAGCTCAACGTTGCTATATAACCATTGTATACTTTGATAACACCAGCTGATTGTGAGTCAAATATGCAGCACGGAGATTTACTCATCCGGAAGTTTGCGCTGGAACAACTGTGGATTTTAAACTAAACATATATACTATGCAAACTCCACTTTCCATGCAACTATACATAATTATATACTTGACAATTTATCAAAACATTTTTTCTATCCAGTTTTTTTCTCTTTTCTCTTTTTCTTTCCTTTCGTGTACTGCGTACGTTCTAACTTCTCAATCATTACCGAAGCACATAGATCAGTGAAGAGACTTCGTTGTTATTGTTATTTGCTAACAGAAGATTTATATATCGAGGGACGATTCACCGCCGATTGGTAATAAAATCAAAATTCAACCCCCTGGTAGACTTTGGACGATGCCAACTGGTTCCATTGTTCAAAACCAAGTCGCATGTCGCACGTCACATGTCGCATGTTACTCGTGTAGCCAGTTACATTTACACACATATATATACCCATACAGCTAACATTGGGTAGAAAATATATATGTATACTTGGTGTAGCTATAGCATCATCGTATGCAAGTTTAATCTAGTGGAAGTAACGTAAATGCAGTGTATATAGGTGCAGGTACGTATATATCTAGGCACGGCCCTCTTGAATAATGCATTTATACATCTATGCCCTATAGGTTATTCTCTCAGTACCTATACCTCATGTAGCTATGTGATATGAAGACTTTACTGCACGCATCACGCCAGGCCTTATGGACTGTCGCCTCGACGTCTAGCTACAACTTTTTAACGATTTTAACGATAAGTGCACCTCCAATTTCACCACTCAATTCACTTCTTGGTCATTTTTTTCTGACTTTATATGATCGACGATATAGACTCGAAATTGTTGCCATTTCGATTATTATTGACCGCGTAATGGTATAATACTTTGGACGTAATTAATTCGCAATTAAAATCGCCCGGAGTCATTCATTTCGTTTTACTGTCGGGAATATCATCGCGAACTCCAAATCAATCTGCAAAGCGTAGGTAGGTATATCTCACGTATAGAGATTCGATAAGCCCAATGAAAATATTGACTCTATTATCGCGGAATTCAGACTCACGCGAGAAGCCTGATTTCTTCTAATTGAGAGCGCGGTTCTGGGTGCTTTCTTGAATGCCAAACGAAATCTCGATATTTTTCTTCTTTTTTTTTTTCCTTCTGCAAAGCTGCGAGATTTTTTCATACACGAATCAATTTTACAGACGATTTTGCCTCTCAATCTTGGGCAATATAAAAATAAATTAGTTTTAAAAGCATTTTAAAAGAACGGGCGGGTTTGAAGGTCTGATGAAATTACACGAGTTTTATCCCGAGGTATATTAACTTATCATAAAGTTACGGAGATATTGGCGACCACGAGGTCCAGAAGTTGGTTTTTTGTTTCGAAAGAATCACCCTTCCACAAAAAGATTTTAAATTAACCGACTGGAGTCTGCAGTATTCCATTCCGTTATTATCATCTACCGATTAACTTAGTTATTAAAGGACGAGTTGAAAAGTTTGAGCCTTGAAAATTAACTCTTTATTTATTCTTCGGAGATGATAATATTATGTCGCCAATGTAATATCGTGGATTAAGCGCAGAAATTATGAACAGTTAAACCGTATA
This sequence comes from Rhogogaster chlorosoma, assembly GCA_944452935.1. NCBI lineage: Eukaryota > Metazoa > Arthropoda > Insecta > Hymenoptera > Tenthredinidae > Rhogogaster > Rhogogaster chlorosoma. The sequence continues at coordinate 32,192,349 of OX101797.1, forward strand.
ATTGATATGTTCTCTTTTTTTCAATTGTAGAATTTTGACCGAATCCTTTGCTCCTCTATGATTACATTGCTTTCTCAAACTCAGTATCATTCCGATAATGTACCGATTCGTTTGTTCTTTTTTTCTTTTGACATGTTTTCCGAATGGTTAGCGAATCGCGGTCCGGATCGTTGTGTGTGGTAGGATCTAATCAAATATTGGATTTCTCTGCACGGTAGGTATAGCCGAGTAATAATAGGAAAACACCGTACAGCGTAAAATTTCAAACGGAATTTGTAAGCGAATAGTCGGTTCTGGAATTATTTCAATTACATAAGAAAATACCAAGGATACCTAACACAAGTGAGCAAAGAACATTGAGCGTATAAACTGCAGGTTCCTAGTTTCACTCAAGGAATAGCGTAATTCTGCACGGGTCATAAAACATTCCTTTAAAATGTTCAAACTTTTCAAATACGTGAACTCCAATGAGAATAAAACGTTTTTGAACTTGATTAAACATGAACAGCCTGCAGAAGATGAGTGCAAAATGAAATTTCATACGAGGCAGTGACCTGCAACTTTTTGGTTTACTATTTAAAATTAATTTCATCAAATGGAGAGGAAAAGGAAAAGAATAAATCGCGAGTATATATCCGAGAGACAAGAGTCGAGAATTATAAATTATCAATTCGTCGACTCCAATTTCCTAGTGCAGTCAAATATTATCATTCCTTTCGATAATTTTAAAATATATACGGATTTGATTTATTTACTAACCGTAGTAGGGTCACTTTCAGCGGTCAGTTCTGCATCGCAAAACGTGACCCGCCCTTATGTTATTGCAATGTATATCGAACGTGACGAAGGAGACTGGAGAATATTTTGAGTTTCAGAATTTGTATTTTTAGCCACTGCACTTGACGTGACCGTGAGCGTTAGTCAAGTCAGAAACAGGATGCACGTTTCAGGGTACTATATTAACGAACGTCGTCATCTGGCGGTCGCAATTCTGATTTATAATATTTGTTTTACTTCGAGGGTGAAGAATTATTGGCAGCTGCGAAATAATGGTCGTGTGAAAAAAACCACTCGTCTCGTTAATAAATCAGCTGAAAATTAGAAGGATATGGACACAGATTGATTGATATTCATTGATTCATTCGGAACTAAACGTGGAAACGATGAATATTTCATTTCATAAATTATAGGCAGATCCATAACGATATTCGGATCTTTTTTTTATCCAACAAATACACAGAAAACTATTCTACGCATAATATATGCGTAGAATTCCAGCTGCTTAAATTAGAAATTTTGTTCTGCGCTGACAACGTTTCCGCAGTTCTTCAATTGGAATGGGATTATAACCCCAACCATCCTCCGAATCAAATTCGGATTATTTTAATACCCTTCGCGAAACAGAGGGTATATAATATGTATGCATAATATTCCGTGTACATATTCACCCCCATACCCCTGCTAATCAGTTAACAATGAGTATATAGTTTCTGGTTGAATTAAAATCGACAATTTTTCAATAGCTATGGATTATCTCAAAATAATATCGACCGCATTATTTCCCGCCCTTATATCATCTCCTGAAATTCCCGTAAGGAAGAATCACGATTCACTTCTTAAGCACCCTAAACATAGTCGAATCAGAATTGAAATCATTTCGAAGATTAAGTCGATCGAAAGATTTTAAATGACGAATCAGTGAAATAGCCATTCAGTCGAAATGGGAAACATATGTGGCTCGAAGCCTGTCCGGTTCATAAGTTCATTCGTTCATTGTTAAGGCCTAAGTGTGCTACAAGAGTCAAGTAGCTTAGGCACGCGTACCGAATGCGACAAAACCATTGTTGCGTAAATACAGATGTGAAAAAGAGCATATATACCATCTGCCAAATCGAAATTTGATTGCCCAAATATTCCCTTTAGGTACTTCGCCAGGCTCTTCAAAATCGCCTATCCATTAGACGCGACACTCCATTGCCGCAGATCTTTTTATCTAAGTTTTATACACGAGCTGTTCAATCAAGGAGATGATAAACTCTGAAACAATTTCCTTGATTTGACAAATTCTCAGATTTACACCCCGTGAATTGACATTATTTCAATCAAATATTCCTCCTCTGAAACAGCTACGCTGAACGCATACCATTCCCTAAAGCGTTCCACTCTGAATGAAAAATACACCGAATCAAATTTCGAAATCTTTTGACATAAACCTCGGGTCCTTCGGAAGCTCTTTGAAGACTTCGAACTGTACCTGGCGGTCGTGTCAGGTATACTTGCTCAAATAGTATACATACCGAGAAAAATTTCTGAGCACCCTTTTCTCATTGTTGAGACCTAAGACCGATGGTTATTCTTTTTTCTTTTTCTTCTTCTTTTTCCTTTTTTTTTTTTTGCTTTTCCTTTGGAAAGGGCTCCGGAGTTTGGATACTTTGGACGACGGAGGATAACGCTTCTTCTCAGTCATCCGAAAATCTTACCTGGCTCCTCTCGACTCTCTGGCACCTGCCCGGTTTTTGAGAAAATTTCTCTTTGTGTTTGCGAGACAGGTAGACGTCCTTTGCGACCCGACAGGCGGAGCGAATTCCAATTGTCTAAACTTTTGCTGAAGATCATAAAATTTGCGTACCTGAGGTAAAATTGAGGGTCCTTCGATTCCTACGGTCACCTGCCCATCTGAGTATTATACACCCCGTGAAATGCGACAGGTATTCCAGGTAGCGAAACTTAGCTGAATTTCGCAGGTGCAATTAGAGTAGAAACGAAAATTCCTACTTCGAAGGTCTGTGAATTTCGCGTTTCAGATAAAACGTAAAGTTCGTTTAAAATGTGGAAGAATAAACTGAATTTTTGTTGGCTTTGCTAAATGAGCGTTACACGGGTGTGCATAATGCCTAGTGGAATATATGTATGTACACACACGTATACGTACATTACGCGAATTTATATTTACATAAAAGGATGGAAAACTGCTGGCGAGTTAGTCCCTTCCATGAAATTTTTGAATAAAATTATTAATTAGTCAAATAGTTATTTACTCTAATTTTGAGTGGAAGCCTTGTATACCTGAAGGTCTCGCCATGCCCGAATATTTTAAGTATATCATCTTTAAAATCAGTTGCATCCGTAGAGCCCAGAATAAGAATTTTTTTCATTCTTTCTCAAGTGTTGAAAACCCAGATGGGATCCATAGATATATTTCTCCCCGATACAAACCGTACGAGGAATGTCTAGGTAATGAATTATAAACAAAAATGAGGGAATTGATCCCATCAACACTTCACGTCGTACAAAGGTATGATTTTAATTTACATTATTCTACAATATGCTGAATGTGCCCCCTATCTTCGTTCTCAAATATGTGCTAAAATTTACTACTCAATCTCGAAGGTCAGTCAAACAGTATCAAACGGTCAACATGACACGGAATACCCGTTTCAATTTGTTAATATTTACTAAACTACGATACCAGTTGTTAAAATAACGTCATTTTACAATCATGAATATTTTATTTGAGAAAACAACCAGTCGCAGGAAATTTACTGAGTAAATATAACACGTCACAATGCGTCGAGGACCCTCATTAAGCTTGATAATTATTTCTATAGGTCGCGGAGTTTCCGTCAAGCTGTACACCGAAAATATATATGTAACGTAAGTACTTCTGAATTTCATCGCCATGTGATAATCGTTAATTAAATTCGATAAAACCCTAATATCGCCAGATAATGAAAAGTGCTGGTAACAAGTCATAAATATAATTCTTGTATATTTATGATAATATTGCTAATTATGCATTTTATTATCACGCGAGACGGCGCCCAATTAATAACTTGTGCACCTTTTTTCGATAAAAAAAAAAGAAATCCACGTGACGATAGATTGTTTATGGAGAATTTCCGACACGATAGTGATAGAAGGCTCCCCCGTTCTGTTAATTAATTATAGCGATAAAATAAGACGCGGTTAATAATAGGGGCACTCGTGGGTATTGTAGGTATACGTGAAGAGATATAGAAACTGACAATAACTAATAGAGAAAAGTTTTCTAAATTAACGTTAAAGTGATATACGTCTGGAGAAGCTGCGCCTCTGTAAGCTCGCCGTCTCCTATTGTGGACTTTATTAAGTTTCTTGGCGTCTTCGTAAGCCTGTCTATATCCACATATATAGTAGCTATAACCAACTTTTTACTCCGCTTTGAAAAACTCGTTTGAATAACGTTTTCGCGACCTTTTATTTCCTCGAGATCTGTTCAGCCTCTGATCTCGGCATACATCTTTGTGAGAAATGAAACGGGGAGGCTCGATCTTCGGTTCTAAGACCTCTAAGTCACACAACTCAAGAGACACGAGTCACTGCCGGTGTTAACGGACTTGTGTCAACGAAGAACCGGATATACCAGAACTTTGTAGACGCGACGAAAGTTTCCTGGCTTCCTGACATAATTTCTCAAAGATATCGCCAACTGTCTTAATGCTTGGCTAACACCGAAATTGGATTAACGTCTCAGGAGATAAAACATGAATCTAGAAGTCCGAAAAATTGAGAGATTACCATTCCTTTGCTAGTTTTCTATTCAGATAAGCGTCCCTCCGATGTTGAAACACTATATGGTGTACGCGGGTCAAATCAATCAAATTTCACGCGATAAAGAAAGCTCGACAAGTTTTTTCACACGCGATTGATACGCCGAGTTCACTTTAACGAGACTACTTATCTTGTTATGTTCAAATACGAGTCTTGGCGTACTATTTATTTAAAATATTCAAATTTACAATGACACGTGTCCGAAGCAAAGCAGTATGTACTTCGGATTTTATCGTATCTTTGTTTCCGAAATAGTCACGTATTGGGCAATATATACCTACTTTTTGTTTTAAATTGCGTAAAAATTTGCAAATATAACACGAATGCAGCTTTATCTTCCTCTCGAGTATTCCCATAGAACAAATTCAGGGCAATGCCTGATTACTAGCCGAAATTTTTCCAACTTTTCCTACAAATTTCACGCGTATATACATAGATCTTTCATTCCGAGTACGTAGTCTATCTGGGCGTCTAGTTCTTTGATCTGTAGCCAAAGTTTGAATGTTACGAGAAGTTACTAACCGCAATCCTCAAGTTTCAAAGACGGCAACTTAGATCACCTCAAAATGATGGAAATGATACGTGTTCAAAGACAGTTCGGGAGACGTGAAATCATTATTAAATAATAAATCGGGTTATTGTATCGATTCTTATTCTCATTGGAGCTTATCTTGACTGGAAATGAGCAAATTTTCGAAATCTCGGGTACTGCAGTAGTTGATTCTATCACATTATGATGTTGAATTGAATAAATCGAAATAAATCGAACGAATCGAGGGTACGCGATTTTTCTTCCTGTTAACTTAAATCAGGATGGAATGAATCACCCTCTGTTTAGTGTAAGATTCTTGATCTCTAGCCAAAGTAAAGTAAAGTGGAACGCAGGCAGTTAGTGACCGCGAAATCTTCGAATTATCAAAGACAGAATGATTATTCAAGTCTGAATGATTGATGCAAGTGAAATGGCAGATGGGCAGTGACATTAGTACGTAACGAATGCACCGCTGCAACTTTTGGTTCCCGTATAATATACCTCGTATATACCCCGTGACGTCGAATCGTTGAATCAGAAATCACAATTGAATGAATCATCACCCAGTCGTTTAAAGGTCGCATTAGAGAAGCTACCGCGATTCATTTTTCACTGTAGGTAGGTACTGCAGTCTAGCATTGATTGATACAAATGTTTTCATCCCTAGATCCCCGCGGTGTGAAAAGCAGTTAGAGAATCAAAAAGTCTATTATAGACGTTGGACAATGGTATGTTTTTTTTTTCTTTCTTAATTTTACCCCCAGCTGCTTAAAATCGAGTTAATCAGAAGCCAGCGGGGATTTTTGACGAGGGTATTGGTGTATTAGATAGCCTGGAGGATAATACTAATTATAAAATGTAAGGAGCTCCTTTGTGCTTCAACAATCGATCGCGAGGGATTGAATAATCAAGAAGTTAATTAAACTCGTCAGGATTCGTCAACAACACGAAATCTGTTGATTGGAAATTTTCGTTTTCCCCTTTTCACAGAGAAAGCCTACGTTTGTTATCCCTAGCGATAGAAATATCATCGAATATAATGAGGGAAGTCGAAATTCAAAAGGCGAAATATTTCTCTGCTTTTTGAAACGAATCAGTTTCATGTTCAGCAGATCCAGAAATTCACTTCTTCTGTGCTCATGAAACTCACGGTATAATTAATAAAATTAACTTACGTCACGCGGACGCGATGCAGCACTACACTTACATTCATAGTTCGTAGCTCGACAGTGGACTACGAATTCCCTCGAGGATAGAATTTTAAGTAGAAATACTATAAACCGTAAAGTAAACGGACCTGTTCGCGGTATAGAACACCCTGAAATGAGCTTACGGCTAAAATACTTTCGCAGAATATCTATAGTCATAAACACTGCACTTGCGAATAATAATGTGGCTTGGAGCTAGACAAGAAGCTATGAATTAACTAGCTTTTCTTGATTATTTATTCTGTGGAAAACAAGTGGAAATTGATGAATTGATTGACTAGAATTAACAGCAGGTGAATCTAATAAACGAAATTTGCATTCTGGGACGGACTTGGACTCGGCAATTTTGTAGGAGGGTAGAAGAAATAGGGATACACTTATTTATTTCGTCCAAGAACTAAGAGCTGAGAGCCCTTTACAATTACGCGGTGAAATTCGTGTGGAATTTTACGTGTTTCTTTGAAATAAATATGAACCCTGCGGCGTCTCTAGAATACCGCGTCAATATTTTCGTTAAATTTTCAGGAAAGGGTCTCGGGGGGTTGTTACGGGAGAATTAGAATTGGCTGGTATTGTTGTGGCTTGAAATTTTTAAGAAAAGTTTGTTGAATTAGTTGAAAGTTTACATAGTTACAAAACTCGCACGTAATTTAACAGGCTTTTGAATAATGTGTACTAAACTTTGCGGCTAAAAACGTGACGTTTATTCGTTTGTAAAAGGCTCATGGTATATACCGGCCGATATAAAAATACAAAACGCCTTGGTAGGCGAGCGTATAGGGTTTCCTATAGATATATTTTAAACAATGTTCAGAAAACTATACAGCTTCGTTAAAAGCACTCCGATATATATTCGTGGAAAAATATTCATATCTCGATTTATCCATATAAGAAAGATTTATTCATTCGAGTGTTGCTCTTTCCATTTTCAGGTAGGTTTGCGATTAGAAAAAATAAGGGCAGCGTGTAATTTATGGATTTACGCTTACAGACGTTTACGTTAAAACTTGATTTCTGAAAATAAATAATTCCTAGGCTTTAAAAATAGAGTCGGTCCAGTTCGCCGTTAGAAATTTCAGTTTTTAGGCCGTAAAACTTCTCGTTAGATGAGAATTCGAGAACCCTTTGTGAGTTTGTGAGCGATTTTTTCTTTTTTCAACGTGAGAATATCACGTACCATGAAGTGAGTTGAAATTGAATTATCAGAAAATGAACCCCTCCAGTTGCCTTGCATCTACCGTAGCGAATCCTAAAACTGCGTGTATAATCGGGGACATAAATTCGCGCGAAAGAGGATTAAGTATTGTCCAATGGCTCATGCAAAGCTAACGAACCTTTGCAGGAACATGTTTCGGGGTAACGACGCGTAGGGTGAACTTCGTTTATACTTTTTCGCAATTTTTACCAGGTACACCTATGTATATAGGTTCAACCTTAATTAAGGATTTCGACTATAATACGCTTTTATTTAAATTCGGATTCAATTATGTAGGATAAAGTGTGCGGAGATGGACCACTAAGTTTCTACTAAATTTTTCCGGCAGTCTTCCCTAGCTCGAAATTATAAAACCAGTTCCCTTTCAGACAAAAAAAAAGTACCTACTTTGCGATTAAATTCTTTTTGTTTTTTTTTAAATAAATTAAAAAGTGGTCCAACTTTCAGATACTTTTTATGTAATAACATAAATAAGAAGCTCCTCCAAGATGGACCACATCTTTCGAGGCAAAGAATGGACTGAAATGAACTCGGTCGTTATTCCTAAATGGCTTTACGGGAAATGTTTTGACCACTTTAATTGAAATTTCAAGACTTGTCAAATTCACGAAATGCTATGTAACCGTGGTTTACAGAAAATCTTGGTACCGGACTTAATATTTTTCCCAGATTTCAGCTCCGAACAAATTGAGACATGGTGTACGATTTTCAATACATTTTAGTTAAACGAGATTTCTGTAAACACTCTAACTTCAATTATACCCAACTAAAAATATCGTAAAGTTGATGATTCAGTGAGGCAGTTATTTTTTCGATGATTGCTGTTCGTGAACCGATACCCGATCAGCAATAAACGCAAATTAACTCTTGCTTTCATAAAAGTGATAAACAAGTGTTTACAGTTACGCGTTAAATTATTTGCGTTGGCTCCAGAAGCTGTTACTGATAAACCCGAGGAATCAAAAAGAACGAATTCATTGATAAAGCCTGAAGACACGAATCTCTCAGTTCCTGTTGAAGCTTTGTAAACTTTATTGCAAATATTTTCACTATGAAATGTGTCGAAAATTTTACTTGATACGGAAAAAAGAAGACTAATGACTGCAATGTACGTGTGAAAAGAAGAGAGGTAGCAAATATTCAATTTGCAAGAGTTACATCAACTAGAATCTTATGTTAATATGTTGAAAAATGTTCAACTTTTCAATTCATAGTTAGATAAACTTACCTAAATTTTAATTTGACGCGAACAGTTTTATTGGGATTCACAACTGGCACTAATAACTATTGTAGATTACTGAATATCGTGTGTGTTTTACTCAAAAAATATAATAATTCATACCGGTTAAACCTTAAGTGATGTTGAGCCTGTCGCATCTAAAATGCAACTTGAACTAAAGTGCGCGCCTTTTGCGTCTACCGGCGTTTTGGAGGAGGGGATAAGCTCCTGAAACATCAAGAACCACCAGATGGCAGCGATGTATGGATATCGAATACAGCACAGCGTCGGTGAGGTAGAAATTCAACTTTCCTCTCGCGACTTATCCACCGAGTATTGCAGTCCATACGTCTTATTACACGATGAGTGAATTTTTTTTTTTATTATTATTCATAAGGAAAACTGACTTGCGTTCATGATGCAAGAAATGCATCGGTTGTACAGCAGAATAAACATTACATAATTCGCATAAAATAATATGCAATCCTATGCTGCTATTATAGTCTGGGAATACAGTTTGTATTCTCGATCATAGCTATAGTCAAATGGACAATTTAACGCGGTTACATATCTGCGTCAGTATTATCTTTGAATAACAAGTGTGTTATATATTAACTGAGATAAGTCTTTCTTAGGAAGTATTATAATCGATTTGGCTCGACACGTTCGTATAGGACTTCTAGTAATTCGATAATTTTTAGTAAGTACTATGCCCTCTCGACACAGGAACGTACGGGGATGTATTTTTACATCGAAAATTAAGACACAGGATATATTATTCAATCAGAGGCAGGCCTCGACAAGGACGAGTTTTTTATTTTGACAATTTATAACGTCGTTCGGAAAAGAATTCATTGGTGAAAAGTAAATTTCGATAGATATACCTGAGTCGTTTCATACCCACTTTATAAATAAATAAATTGTTGAATGTAATTGAGATTGTTGAAAGATTTCCTCATTCTCTAATTCGTAAATGCCCGCTGTCGTGTTTCCGAGTATAAATTTAGTTCCGAATGCGAACACAAAATGGCGCCCCATACTCTCGGGTTAATTCGGCCGCCGCCGTGGTGGGAGTCGCTGACGTCACGTTCGTGAATCTCCGTGTCAGCTCGAGTGGGCCGATCTCGCCCGAACGGGTCAATGTCTGAGGAGGCATCGAAAAATTTGTGGCTGGTGTGGTTCCCGACGTCGGAAAGAGGTTCAATTTTCCTCAACCATATCATATTGCCTCGCAAATGTTCGGGTACAGTGCAGTTATCGTTGGAAATATGTAAATCGTTATTATCTATTTGAGTGCAGGAACGTTGTGAGGTAATACCTTGACGGGCTTAAACGCGAAGCGCGAGAAATATCGGAGACACTTCGGATAGGTCGCGCGAAAAAAAGTTGCCGTGGACAGAGGCGCGCGAGAGAGAGAGAGAAAGAGAAACAGAAGGAGAAAGAAAGGAAGAAAGAAAGCAAGAAAGCAAGAAAGAAAGGAAGAAAGAACGAAAGAAAAAAGAGAAAGAGACGAAGTGAGTACATCGAGGAAAGGATAGAAAAAAGAAAAGATAAAGAAAAACTCGTGTGTATTGAAGTAGAAAAAAAAATCAGTGAGTGAAACGAAATTGTGGCCATAAAAGAGTGCACATTTTTATGTGGAAACTTTATATCGTTGGTACGAAAGTGTGGTTTGAAATTTATGAAAATCGACCATAACCAAGCCGTGTGGTAGTAACACCACTACCACCAACTTCACGGCACCAGCACCAGCAGCAGCGGCAGCGGCAGCAGCAGCAGCAACCCAACCCAGCACGAATCGACTGCGCGCTATAGCCTTAGCTTGTGCGGTATATATCAACCGTTCGAAAAACGTAGGGACCTCGGAACTTGGTTAAGGTAGGACAACGACTACGACAACGACGACGACGACGACGACGGTGACGGCGACGACGAAGACTACGACTACGACTACGACTACGACTACGACTACGAGGACTAGGAAAATACTAAAAGTTCTAAAATAAGTATAGCGGTAAATATCCGAGGGTGAATAATAAGCTGAAGAACAATTATTGTCACGTCACTAGTTCGTTCGATCCTGGTTATATTACTATAAAAAAAACATCGTGCGATGTGATATCGGGTGTCATTGATGTCCGCGACGAGGAATCATTTCGGGAATTTTGACGAGACGCAAACGGCGAGGGGTTTCACGAGCCAGGAGCGTATATACAAGAAACAAAAAAAGGATCATTTTAGGGAGGATTTAGGATGAGCGGAAGACCGAGGACCACGTCCTTTGCGGAGGGCAACAAACCCCCTACAAATCCACCCTTGGGCGGCATGAAAATCAGCAGTGAGTACCTTACGAAGAGTTTTTTTTTTTTTTTCTCTTTTTTTTCTTCTTTTTTTTTCTCCTCCTCTCCCCTTACCTAAGAGGTCAGATTATTAATTTCTTCTCCACTTTTTATCGCCTAAACTTGTCCCTCGCGCACGCACCCACGTACGTATATGTACAACACCCATCCCACCCTGCCCGAAGTACCCTAACTACCTAGCTACTACGGGTTTTGTTGTTGCTATGCACCTCCGAATGTATAATATACATAGCTTACCTCTTATGACTTAATTATTTAGCTGCGTACATTAATCCTAAGAACCTACCTTTTGCCTACGTAACTGGGTCAATACGCCCCTATAGTCATTATTTGCTGATCCGTACGCGACCATCACGAAATGTAATAAATAATTTCGCAATTCAGTGATCGTGGAGTTCTTTTTCATACGCGGGTTTTAATTTACACTAATTTAAACCGTGCCGAGTAAGTAGCTTGTGGAATTGAAGTTTCGCTCGTTGCGATCGTTGCGATCGTTCGAGGAGAAAAATAGGAAAATTGAACCATTTATTGTTCCTTGATTTGGAACTTGGGGACTTTCTTTAGTAACAAACTGATTTCCTTTTTCTTCTTATTTTTTTCTTTTTAGATATTAGATTAAAACTCACGCCTGCTCGTGGTCATGGCCAATCAATTTTACGAACCATTTCTTGACTTCTATTGATTGATTACGTAGCAGTTAATCGTTTACTTCGAACAACTAAACTCTCGTAATATGTATCCCAGTATTTCTCATTGTGAAACTCTGGCCCTACTCCTCCCCGCGGCACGTGACCAGATTTCAATTTTAATATCAGCATATGCTGTTTCGCAGATCCTTTAATATCCGGTTTATAATCAATCCATATATACAATATGAAAATCGCGAAATATACTCTCTGAAATGAAATGACAAATATTACAAAGAAACGTAACAATCGTGCTGCGGCTCGTTTTACACGTGGGTAGGAAACGATTCTCCGCACATGTCTCGCTCCGTATTTTATTATCTTTAGATTTTATCTGATCTGTTGAAAATTTAAAAAGAATAGAGAAGCAAAAATAATTCTTTAACTTTCTTCGTTTATATTAATGCCACTGCAGATCGTATTGAAGTGAATTTTAGAATTTCCTTTCAACATCTAAGTCCCGTTTAATCGTTGTCGTTGGATAGTTCGGAACTTCTTACAGTATACGTCGAATTTAGTGGAGATATCTGTGTCTCTCCTCTGACTTTCATTTCATTAACGACATAGGTCTTGCTTGCTTACTGTGTGGGCGAGATATTTTGTAAAAGCCACCTAGAGGCAATCTGGTTCTTTGAGAGTTACTACTACTACTTCTTGGTTCTAATCAACCGAACCCACCAATCGACTTAATCGTCTTACCCTCAGAGAGAGAAGAAAGAAACGAAGAAACGATCTAAGATGATTAAAAACAAAGTTAATAATCATTCACGTTCACCATTACGTTCCATTTAACCGTACGAAAATTACCTTAGGCTTACTGCACACGCGTAGTACATACAATTGTAAGACTTTGGAGTGGTCAGTGTCTCTCCTATCTAATTTATTTCGTAGTCAGAATCATTTTTCGCACACATGTGATAACTGTTATATATACCCGTATAAATAGCGATAATAGTTTCAACGATTTCAGTCAAGTCGCCCCTATTATAAGGCCAGCAATGCCTATGGACTGAGAGATATTTGGTGACACGTTGACCCGAACTAAACAACATGTCCGGCGTCAATCCTCGTAGATTGTAGATAGATAGATGGACAGATAAACAGTAAATATATAAAAATAAATAGAATGGCTTAATATATTATGTACATTGTTCGTGGTTCTTTTTTTCTTACTTTCGTTTTTTTTTTCTCTCTCTCTTTTTATTTCAATATGCGTATATTTCTCGACGACCACGTGCTCGTCAGGATATTTCTTTAGTTTCATTCTATTTTTTTTTTCTTTGTTTTTAGATCTTTTTTTTCTCGTTTTCTTGGGTGAAAACTTTTTGCAATATTTTAAGAATGACGCGTATATATATTACGTTCAAATTTATCGTACATATGTATATATATATATCTATGAAAGGTAGGGAAATCTTTTGTTCCGATTAATAAAATAGAGTGTTTTTTTTTTGTTTCTTTCTTTCTTTAAAGAAAAGAAAGAAAAAAAAAAGAGGATCGTAAAGTAAATAAAAATGAGTTGAGAATAAAGAATGAAAAAAGAAAATAGAACGTGAGGATGAAAATTAGAAATGATGAGGAATAAAAAAAAAAATTTAAATATAAAAAAGTTACTACGCGTCCGGGCAGACGTAGGGGCAGCTTTGTCTCTTTGAAAGTTACGTAGAACCGAGTCTGCGTAGTTTTGACGTTTAACTTTACGATCGCGCGGCTCTGAAAATATGGCGACAAAGGAATGAATGGGCAAAGAAATGCTCCGGTTAAATACAGGTGAAAATAACCGAAAGTGGTTCACTTCGAAGTCCGAAACTTCGTTGGGAAATATCGGAAAATTAGTCTTGCTTTTGCTCTATAGAAACAGCATTGATCCGAAGATATGCAATCGCTGTATTAGCCTTGGTGAAAACATTCGCTCCACGAGTACGTATACCTACCGGAGTCAAGTCATAACCGTTTCAATTTTTCGATAAAAAAAAAAACGAAAGAAAAAAAAAGAATCAAATCATGAATTTATTTCACGAATTATTATTATTATTTTTAAATTAAATTTTCGAGAATTACTTCGTGAATTATGATCTACGGGGTAAAGTTCTCCACCTGTCAAAACTAACACGCTTCGAGATTACCTAATCGAAGAAATTCACGTATCTTTAATTCCGTATTGAATTTTTATTTCGCAATTGAAAATCTTATATACGTATTGATTCTGAGAGATAAATTATAATATTAAATATAGCCGAGGCTCTCTGTAATGAGACCAAACTCAATTATTAGCTTCTCAATTATGTAATTAAACTATTGCGATCTATCGGGTACGTCAGACGAAACTAGAAGGACGTACCAACGAACGTTTGACACATGATTCACGTGACTGTGCTACTGCTACTGCCGCTGCTACGAACTATACTTGACTATACTACGCTATACAGTATATATTTATATAATTTATTTTATATAGACACAATTAAATCAGTTTCATAATTAATTGATTAAAAAATAATAATTAATTCACACAACTGAATTCGTAGCTTGAAAAAAAAAAAAAGACGACACATTGTTGTTCAATATTTTATATATTTTATATATTTTATATATAGTACAGTATTTAACATATTGTATAATATTTGATGAAAATCAGCTGGAAAATTAATAAACGCGGCCATTGGTAATTAGTATTGCAACGACGATGGCCGCCATTTCTAATATCTAGTTGCTACGTAGCTACGGAAGAGAGCAAGGCAGCGTGAAATAGCCAAGTAGAATAAGAAATACGGGAAGGAAAAAAGCAAAAGAGAGACAAACAAGTAACAAGATAAATAAAATAAGAAGCGGATATTGAGGAGAGTAAAAAGACTGAGCAAGAGAAAGATTTCACGAGATAGATATGTATAGAGGTTGTACGGGCTGAATGGCGACGTGTATTTTCATAAATTATGTCAATTTTGGACAAGTTCCAATCTTTGAAGCCAATAAGGTAGAGGAGACCCAGTGTTTTTCTAGGCTGAAAATTTGCTCGGCAACGAGAGACAACAATGACTACGAAATACGGGATGACAGATACGTGACAGGTGGCGCCACCTCGCCAACTTGACACTAGCTCGATCGGTAAAAGAGATTCTGACTCTTAAACTCCCTGTGTATATAACACGCACATGTTTAGTATACATACCGCCCTATTTTTGGGGTGACTGAGATTGCGACACACACAGATGTTGAACACATGTTCAACTCTTTCTTGTTATCGTAAACATCGGGAGATGTTAGAAAATAGAAAATTTATCAAGTACAAATCACCTGGGGAAGAGAGAAGTCGGAAAAGGGACAAAATCGTCATATCATTTTATTTTATTTTATTATTCGAAGTGAAAGGGAAGAAAGTGAGAAGACAAAATTTGTTAAAAAGAAAAAAAAAACTGGTTCGATTGAAATATGAATTTTCACAAAGAAAAGTATAGATATGTATAATAGAACCAGATTACGTCATGGGGAATCCTTACGTATGCAGTATATTCTGATATAACCCACGCCGCATAAAACCCTTTGGCGAAAGTTGGCGGAAAGTCGACGAACGTTTTTAGCTATGTTAGTAGGTCGTTTACGGGTCGATATACCATTTTCATTGGACCGATGGATATATATATTTGCCAAATTCTCTTCTTTTTTTTTTTTTAACTCATTTTCAAGATTTTTTTCCTGCACATAATACGAGGCTTGAGACAATTTTCACCATTCAGAAAATTCTTTCTTACTTTTTTGTTCTTTCTCTTATTCTTTCTTCCCTTTGGTTTTTTTTTTTTTTCTTTCTTTCAATGCTTTGTATGCTTTTTAACAGTTGAAGATTTTTCTCTTTCACGTAATACGCAGACGTTTCGCACCACGGTTCACCTATTCTTCATTTTCATTTTAATCCCACCTTGTCATGACTGACCGAGAAAAAGTCTTTCAAGACACAAATTATTTTTATCCACGCGTTCTATGGATCGATTAAATTGAACCTTGGCTATTTTAGCATCGATAAAAACACCTGTCGATAAAATTACGATAGGTAAACCATGTGTTTTCGGAAGAATGGTCTCGACATTTTAATAATATCATATTTTCTATCCCCTACTCTCAACAAGTGTGTTTACGCAAGGTAGTCTCTTTTTTTTCCACATTTTCTCTCTTACACTTTATTTTCACCTATACGTCTTCTAATAATAGAATGTTTCTTTTTTGCATCAACACCACAGATGTCACGTTTTTAATTGACAATTATTTTCCACAAATTGTGAGAAAACAATTTTATATATATAAATGTCAAAAACAGGAAGTTTCTGCTTATTCTTCTTCTTCTATTTTTTCTTTTTTTTTTTTTTTTTAACCAATTTATCTTTCTATTCTATTTTATTTAACTTTTTTTGTCACCCTGTACTAAGTGGGCGACGTGGAATTTATAAAACTAAAATATCTCCGTAGTTCCGAATTTATTAATGTTGCAAATTCTTGTTTCCTCGGGGGGGGGGGGGGGGGGGGGGGGGGGGGGGATTCCTCAACCCATTATATATATGCGGAATATTTTTGGCGCGAAAATCTATTCGTCACAAATGACGTCGCCAGACGATGTATAGGTACATACATATCTTACCTATACCCCCTACGTACATTCGTTGAAATATGTCGTCCTGAAAATAACGTCTCTAGTTGTTAAAATAGGTGAATCTATTTTACAGCATCATCTTTTCACCTACGCAGTTTTACTATAATATACTCACGACGCGATCACGTCTGGCTTTTGTGTTTCTATATATACACTAATTTTTGCAAACCTACGTACACTCTTCGAAAAATAAAGAGAGGAAGAAGGGAGAACACTTCATTACTCATCTCTTGCATTTAAGTAGTGCGGAATTATATAAAAAGGAATGCAAGTTGGTTGAAATTTTATAACCTATAAAAGGAGTTGAATTGAACAGCGATGGACATAGGCAAGTTTTTGAATTACATATTTACGAAATATCAGAGTGGAGAAGTAATAATGGATTAAATCGATGTGAAATAAAATTGAAGAACGTATAGAGGAGCTATAATAGGAATGAAACCGCGGTATAATGAGAAATAAGTAAACGATGAAATAAAAGTTATCTAGATGTTAGAAATGCTGGTAGCCGTTCACGTGGGTGGTTTTAATTTTCGCTTATAGGTTGGATATCGGTTCGAAACAATCCTGGAAAAGTCGAGGTATTTTATTGAATATGTATTTCGAAGTATGTATAGTAGCTAATGAAATGAAATGAAACGAAATGTATTTTTCACGATTGGTGTTTCGGCCCAACTTCATTAATTTTATGATTTATAGATTGTTTCTATAGATAATTGTACATTCCAACGGTACCTACCTATGTACGAGCGAAGCAGGATATATGACATTACAATTATTTCTAACTGTAAGAGTTGTCGGTGTAGTAATTTCGAAATTAACAATGTAGCGATGTAAATGTTCCACAAACCTTATAGAAGCACGAAGCAGGAAATTTCCGGGTTGAAAAAAAAAACCAAATAAAGTAAAAAAGGTCGGAAGTAGATTTCAGATTTTTTTCGAGAACCCATTAAATTTCTGCACATGCGTTTTCTCAGTCTCATTTAATCTCGCGCCTAATTACAAATTTGTACTTCGGTAAAATGTGGTCGAAATTTTGTCAAAACAATCTCCCCCTTTTTCTACCAAAATATGATCCGCGTATAAAAGAATCGCCATTATTCTACCTACTGAAAAATTAAACGAGCATTTCAAGGTCACGCGCAATTAATCTACCGGAAGTAAGGCAGGGCCATGTTGCATGCCGGGACATAATTTCTTCCGGTCTCTTCCCACCGCAAGGACCAAGGTGAAGGGCGTTTCAGTTTGCCTGTTGCTGCAGTTATGAACAAACAAAAAAAAAATAATTATCGTTATAATTAAATCGACGAAAGAAGGAGACAAGAAAATTTCCACTCATCAAACGGACGAGAGATTTAATCTGCAGATCAAAAAAAAAATCTGTGAAGGTACTCTTACGTCGATATTTACGATGATGTTGTACTTCTCGATCGAATTGGAATATATTTTTTTATCAGAACTAATTTTACTCCGGGGAATTTTACCTCGGAGGAATAAGGTCGTTTTTCAGAATATTCTTTCCGTGACACGATGTTCAAATTTGACAGAAAAGCACGAGTAAAGTATTGATAATTTTCTTCTATTTTTATATCTTGTTCTTTTTTTTATTTCATTTTTATCATTATTTCTGCACGCGGTAGTATTTTTTTTTGTAACTGCAGGCTAGACTATCTAACTGAATGCCTAAAGCCGACACTGCAATATATAGTATACGTGGATGTGGCATATAAACTTGGATATCCTACCTACCTATATATATTATTTTCGCGCAGATTGCCCCAGGGGAAACAACTGGTTTTGTTCTATTATTAGCCGTGCCTCTATCCTCATTTTTTGCTCGTAATTCACAAGATTGTGAATTATTGTGATTCGAGGATACACCTAGCGAGGATCTTCCCTTCGTGCGGATGTATAGTCTACTCTTTTATCTACTGATTTTATTTTTTATTCTTACATTTTTCACAATTTTACAAATTAACAAAGATTTTGTATCGGAAATGTGCGCAAAAATTCCTGGCGCCTTTAGTGAAGCTATTTCAGTTTGGTTCAGCATTTGGTTTTATCTTTTCAATTTTACAATTTTTCCATTATTAGACTCTTTTTCTTTTTTTTTTTTTTTCTCAACGTATTTCCAATATTCCCGGCGCATCGGTTGAAGAAATCGTTAAACTTTGCTGGGGCAAAAGTCGGACTGCAGAAGGTATCCCGTGGGATTAACACCGGGCCTTGTTAACCGCGCCCTATACCTCGAACCTTTCCGATGTTACTTCACTCAGTCCAGGTGCGCCAAATACCTATGGTGATACATTCGATTTAAAAGAAACTCCACAAAAGCCACTTTTCTCAATTTTGAAATCTTTTCAGTATCATAGGTATATACCTAACCTATGATACAGAAATATGTACCTAAATATCTTGAAGAAGTTGGGTTGGGAGATACCATCTCAGGTAGAATTTTAGCAACAGGATCTCACGGAGGATAATAAAAAACGAAATTTTAAGAACCCGATATACGTCATGTTGTATTAATAATTATAATTGACAAAAAAAAGGGAACATTTACATAATTTTACGTAAGACCTCGCCTATGTACAGCTATATACCTGTATATATATAAAAATTAACTCTATATAAAGGAGACGAGGCCAATAAACTAAGGTCAAGTTTTTGTCCTTCTTTTCAGTTTGTTTTTTTTTTCTTTTTTTCGTTTACTTATTTTTCAATTATTTTCGACCATATGCGGATAAGAATAACTTGGGTAAATAATTAGTTACCTGAATGATGAAAAAACATTTGCCAAGTGACGCTCATTATTTTAGCTATACATCGATAATTCATACCCTATGTGACAAAATTAACATCAATCAAGTGTCGAAAGTTAAGAAGTGTAATGGTTTTCGTTATCCTAGGTGGGGTAGCGAAGTAAGTGTTAACACTACACTACGCGTTAACCTTACGTTTTACCAAGAAAATCATCTTTAATAGAATTCTTTGAAATTTCAAGTCAGCCAAGACGCGTGTGTATATATGTATAATATATATGTATATATAATATTGCTGAAAAGTCTTTGTTATTTTGTCCGTAAAATTCGTTTGTGGAAAACTCGCGTCAGTGGAACTCCCCCGAATCGTTCTTTGTAGCCGCAGTAAAATGAAGTTCTCAAAATAGCGAGATATTTTCTCTCTTTTATTCTATAAATCTCTCACCTCATTTTTTTCATACCCTTTGGTCTTACTCTTTTTCATTTTCTATCTGAAGAGGAAAAAGAAAAGTTAAAGAGAAAAACTCTTCACCAATTTCGTAGAAAATTCAGTTAATCATCTAGAAAATAAAATCCATACATCTATTTCTTGAAGAAAAAAAGAAAAAAAAAAAAAAAAACTAACGAGTTTCTAAATAACCTCGGCGAAAATAGATGTTTTTTTTTTCTCTCTGTCTCTCTTTCTTCAACTTTTCAAAATAATTTGCCAACCGCTCGTTGTTTTCCACCGTCGAAAGTCTAACGTAGCTGCCTATCATCGCGACGAGTTGAAAATTTAAAGATGTCTAAAAATTTGAAGACTCCAAAAACAATTTTTAGATTAGGCTCTTTTCTGCTCTTTTTCTTCTTTCATTGTTTCTTTGTTTCTTTGTTTCACTATATTTTTCTGTTCTTACGTAATTTTCATTAATCGCTCATGTAACGGCGTGTGACGCACGTTCACAGTCACTGTATATAGGTATAATAATATGTTCAAGCCGATTGACCACGTAATTACTGCAGTATAATAATGAGTAGAGAATATACATTCAATAAACGATATATAAACTGTACGGAATCCGCAGGTTTATTGTTGATTTATAAATTTATATGGAAATTAATGATTCGTGTAGTTGATCGTTTCAATAACGAATCAAGAAAAATAGAGATAAAAGAACGGAAACGTGTTCTAACGGATGCTACATAATGGCTTAGTGGTCAGACGTCCGTCTTCCTCTTCTACTTCAAATCAAGGTCTGATTCTCGCCTCTTGCGAGATATGATAAAGATCTGCAATACTAGCTAGGCACGAAGTGCGTAAACGAGTAGTGCATGGTATAAAAATAGGTATACGTGTACATGTGTGAACGAAGAGAGAAGCGAGGCCGAGAGGATGTAGGAAGAATAATAAAATGATATGGCTTACAGGTCAATTTATAGATTAGAAATATTTCATTAACAGATGAGAAAAAAAAAGGCAAATTCCAGGGTCCTGATACGTAATACAATACAATATAATTTCTACCGATTTAACCTAGTCAATTAATCGCTTGTCTTACTTCGAGGTTCTATTAATGCCTAAGACCTGGATGCAGGCCAGCTGTTCTTCTTATGCTACGAACTAGACCAGATTAACGATAAGTGTTAACGAACCCTATATTCGCATTGTACATAATATACATTCACGTACTGCAGACAAAGGGAGGATCATTAGTTTTGTTTAAAATAAAGTTTTTGTCTCTTGAATCAGTTTCTTGAAGAAAATAATAACGCACCGAGATTTAGTTACGATTTGGGAGATCGAGGATAGGTGGGAAACTCAGCTAATAAATACCTGTACGAAGTAAATGAATTAAAATTTAGCCAAGTAGTGACTGAAAAATTTGAAAAATATTTTCTACGAGTATAATGATGCGTTCTTTTATTTGTAAAATCCCACTCTTTACATTTCGGCGCATTTGAATTTGAAACTATTTAATCTTTGATTTAACTCATTTATACTAAACTCACCTACCCATATCCAATGCGATTCTATAATATACCGTCTATATTCAGCCACGTAATAAACACATATGCAGATTATCCATATGCAGTCGAGTACGTTCAGTTCTAAATTATGCCTATACAATTCGAATGTTCAAGGATAGGTAGACAAATTTTATTTTTCCAAGATTTCGCATATTATGTGTACACATAATTCTTCCGCGGTGTCTTTGAATAAATATTAGCTCCCGATCAGATTGCTAATAATTATTTCAGATCGTAAAAAGTAACAGTTTCTCAGAATAATACCAAATGAGTAACATGTCTATACCAGGTAATGACGTTACGCCTTAGGGTTTAGATGTTGAATTTCCCAGAGTTTTATATGTATTATACCTACATTTACTGGCATCGTAACGGTGGTTTTCATTAATTTTCTTATGATTATTTTTTTTCTTCTTTTTTCTTTACATCTTTACCTATTCATCCGTCTTTTTGACCAGATTTCAACGAACATCGCGTCTGATTTATTAAATAACTAAATTATACCTATGGAGACAAATACGATTTACAAATACGAAGATATATATCATCGTTTAGTGATATTTGCTATTCCACTTCTTTTCTTTTTTCTTCTTTTTTTTTTCAACATGATCCTAATTTACTGTACGTAGATATTTACAAGGAAATAAATCTGCAATGGAAAATACTTCGTCTGATTGGTATCGAATTTTTTTTTTTTCTTATTCATTTATTTATTTATTTTCCAAATTCTTCGTATCAAAAAATACTATAATAATAATAATAATTTGGAAATATTTGTCGTATGGCTATTTTTGTCTGCAATCAGTGTGTGTGTTTAACATGACTTGGTCTATTCTCCCCACTCGTGTCGGAAACGCCTCTCCTGCTCTCTCTCTCTCTCTTTCTCTCTCTTTCTCTTTCTCTCTCGCTCTCTCTCTCTTCTAAGCGAACCTCTTCCCTCAGTCGCTATATCATCAGATCGGTGAACACACGACCGCGTATAGGTCGTCAGAACTGACCTAAAAATGTGAACAGTTATTCAAGCGAACGACGACAGTTCTTTTTATTATTATCTAAAAATGTATAACAGATATCAGTGTTAGTTTCGTGTTATTTAATAAAAAAATATAAAAAAACAAGTTCTTCATATCTCGATTTATTATCAGTCAGTGGTTTTTTATTTTGCTATATATAATATATATATATATATATATAAAGACATATATGCGGATATAGATATAGATACAGATGAGTTTTATTCTTCTCTTTGGAATAATCGGAGGTAATTTATTGTCTACGCGGCTTAGCTCTTTCCGCGATAATAAATCACGAAATTGATTGAAACATGCAGTAAACAGAAAATGAAATGTATATTCCATGAAAGATTATAATTGTTTTTCATAATTTTCGGCAATCATCCGATGTATAATACATAAATACATACATTTTTATTTTATTTTTTTCCAAATAGTTTGCCAACTTTCTGTGCAAATTGTTTATCCATAAAGTGACAACCTCGTCGAGTTCGATACAAGTTGTTCAATATTGTTTGGATACTCCTAAGTGCTACATCTGCTGTGTTGAACCCACAGACGCATTCGGTATTCGACTTATCCAATAATAGCTTTCGTACCGCAAGTGTAAAGCGATCAGAGTGTTTTTAATCATAATACATATATCATAATCTGAACTATCGTGGGATCAGTGTAAAAGAATAAAGAAATAAAGAGATATAATTCCAGTAATAGATAACGAAAATTAATTAACTATACGATCAAATCGACGTACACTTTGATTTAATCATTTATTTCGTGGTAAACTTGGAGCTAAGTTTCAAAGGAAAGAAATTATTTTTTTTTTCTTTTTACTCTGAAATTGAATATTTCAGAAGTATGTACGTATGTTATAGTGGCGGTGGAAAGTGACTTGATTCGTACTAACTGTTATCTTATGTACAAAGTTATATATAACTCCTGCTAACGAAATATTTGACTTTGACGAGCATATTTGTCAAATGTTAGCTGGCAAGTGAATTGGATTGTTCTCACAGCAAAAAAACAAAAATTAAAGAAAGAACTAAAAAGCAGTGAAAAAGAAAAAGAAACCTTGCTCCAAATAACGTAGGAGAAGTGAGTGAAAAGGAATTTGAAATAGAGTTGAAAAAAAAATCAAAAAACAACTGACTGAATAAGTAAAGTAATAATTGCTATAGGTGAATAGGAAAGGTGCGAAGGAATTCGTGGACCTTTTTTTCATTCGCGATTGCTTTATCTTCCGTTGTTAATATTTTTTTGCTCTTGTTGTTAGAGCCAATTTCGAATCTCTGGATTCTGTGATATAATTATAATTCATGACTGAGTAAGAATTAAGATATAAAATCGTATACGTGATAAATGAGTAAAAATTTAAGGAACAGTTTGTTTTTTTTCTACGACAAAGGCTTGATAAGGTAAAAAGTAATAAAAATAAGTCTGGAAATGGCTCCTGCGAATACTTTGAACTGGTCAGAACCCTGCCAGGAATGGCGTTATCCAAAATATTGTAAATCGGTTAAAAAATGTGAAAAACCAACGTCGAAAAGCACAGTGGAACTTAGTGGCAAGGAGGCTGACAGTGCCTACAAGAAGATTTGTAAATTTTTGCGTAATTTGGGCATGAAGAAACGTAAGTTTTACCACATCCACCAGGACTTGAAATCACGTGCAATATTTAGTATCGCAAATCATTCCGAGACGTATGATAATTAAAAGTGATATCTATGCTTCTCCGGCGTAACTAATTTAATTATAGCTCCAGACACGAAACCTACACATATTCCGTATCGCTCATTATTCAAAGGAATCGGTTTGTTGAGCAGAATTTAGAGCGGAATTATTATCGTATATAGTTTCGAAAAAAAATTATCAATTCAAATTTATCGAAGTTTGAACAACCGTTACATCTAATATAATGTAAGTCCGGTTTTGCTAGATGTGTTTGCGAAACTTGTACAGCTACCGTTCGCACTCGACACATTCTCTCTGCGCACATTGCTAACCAAAGCAGAACTTTTGTTTAACTTTTATCTACTCGTTTATGTATCTATGTATATAATATAATATAATATACATTACATACATACATACTTACTCTTTGAATATTCATTTGTTTTCACGCATTGATTTATAATGTGAAGTGGGTAGGGGGTACCTACGCAATGCATATAAATTTACGTAAGAGCGTACAGTGGCAGGCTTTGCTATTTGAGGCGGTGAAATTTGCTGAGTAACTTTACTGCAGGTGTTGATTCAGAATATTTGCATAGGTGAAAATTTCTCACCTACATGTACTCATGGTATATATAGATATGTTTATCGGTTAGTGTTAAACACGTGATAAATATGGCGACTGTAAATTTATCGAGAATAATTAACAATTCCATATATAAAATCATGGCATATAGGTATAGGTAGGTAGGTAGGTATACGGTTAATTCCGGTTAAAACTCGTTCTCCGTTCATTGGGTAATAAAAAAATTATTTCTCTCACCAAGGGTAATGGCTGAACCAGGCCAATTTGGCAGTGACCAAATTTTCTTGACCTCTTTTAAATAAATTCAAATTTAGGTCGTTTGGTATAAGGATAATGGTACTCTGACAAATGTTAAAAAATAAAAAGATTATATTAAAAACAGCAAAAAATATGGAGAATCAGTCCTTGGAACTGTACCCTATAATTTCAATTATTACGTGCATAATATAAACCGCACAGAAATTAAACCTTGAATTAATCGCTTAAAGGAAGTCGGCACTCCGCGAAATAGAACTGTGAATAATAACGATTTTTATCGCGGTAAACTTTCATTCCGATATTTATCTATCGAGCAAAAGTCAACGAGTCAACAACAACGGTGTCATTGTCTCCTATTTTTATCCTTTATTTTTCATTTTCATAACTTCACGATGTCGAGATCATCCCGTATTGGTTCTTTATGACATTTACGTTCGCGGGGGAGGGAGAAAACAGCAATAAATGGGAAAATTTTCCGCAGATAATTGAATTTATTTTCCTTTTTCGTTTGATTCCGATTTATGAAATTATAACCGAAGTCATCTTCGTACGGAAAATCGGGGGTGGCAAAGACTCGAGCAGGAACTTCTTTGTGGGCGATACTTCAGCTATTGATTAGCCTAATTCGAGTTTTGGTATAGGTTGTTGGAAAGATTGGTTCGTCCTCTTTAATGTGAGACTATACTCGTCGTTATCGAGTAATGTAATCGAAAGTTATTGAGTTCTTATAAGAAAAGTGAAAGAGGTCGAAGACTTAAATTCGGTGTTCATCGTCGGTTGCTTTTCTTTCATTGAATTTCTTCGCTTGGTAGAAATTTTCCCTCTTTCTTTCTTTCTTTCTTTATTCCTTGTTCTTCTTTTTTTATGCGCGAGCTCCATCCGCCAAATTCATTCATTCAACTGTCAAACTGACAAGATGCAACGAAAACGGATTTAGACCGGACAAAAAAATCGCAAAAAAATATTACCAAACGTTTCAGTACATTTGACTACTCGTCTAAGTATGACCGTCGAATGAAAGCAGCAATTCCCAACACGCAGAGCAATAGGAACTTATCGGCGGCCAGTTTTGGTATGGAATATCCATCATAATTAAATCAAATAACCAAGTATGTATAATCCAAAAACGACAGAATTGGAATCGTCGCCGATGTCATACGATTTTTGGAGTAAGCGAAAAAATTCATTGACCGTTTAGGATTTGGCTGTATTTAGATTTCTCTTTTGAAATGCGATTGCGTTTTATTATCGTAACTAAGAAAAAAAAAAAAAAAAACAGTCCCGCATTGAAATATTTTCAAGATAATTTTTCATCTCGAAAGAAAGTCAACTTTTCGAACCACACGAGGTCGTATAACTCATTACGCCCTACTCCGTCTGTGACTATTTTCGAATTTACAAAATTGTAGTTTTAGTCACCGAAACTTTACCGAAGCTAAAATTATTAGACCTCAGGTTTGGCAGGTTGACATGGCATTTCGCGTAGCCAAGATAATATTTGCAGCCAATATCTTGCCGGATGAATTACGCGGCTTCACGCATACGTTACGAAATTCTTAACCAAAATCAATGGCCTCTCAAAATTATTTGTTAACACTTCTAAATTTACCTTATTTCCGATCGTCGTGATTCATTCGGTGAACTATTTCGGATCGCAAACAACACGCCCTGCTTGTTACAATTATACATATATATTTCCTATCGTACATGTATATTCGCAATACGGGGCTTCGGGGGCAATAGATTAAATTCTAATACGGTAATATGTGATTCGATTATATGAAAAACGTGAATGGTAATTTATCGCTTGTTTAAAATCCGCCGCGCAGTAGTCTAGACGTTCAAAAATATTTGTAAAAACTTATTGTTCCATATACTACTTACTAAAATTAGAATTCTTTTTTTTTCGTTTCTGTAAACAATACTATTTTCTCGGAACTATGGCAAAAACAGACGACTAGTTTTGTGACATCAGGAAAATTCTAATTATACATCCTAGATCTTTGAACTCTCCTCGACTTGAGTAATAGTTTGGCTTCTTAGAAGTATTAAACCCCCAATTATTAGAAACTATCGACCCGTATAAAATAATTACGAATTTTCGCTGTTACTCTCAGAAAGTGCAGCTGTACTAGCATCCAAGGTGCGAAAATAGCAGCAACACCCATCTACACCGGAAAGCTTCGAATATAATTAGAAATAATCGCTCTGTAAATATACTTTCAATTCTGTTAGAGAACACATCTGTTACACAGCCCGATGTGATTTTACTCAACCTGTAATTCTATATCTATTCGATTTCAAAATGATGTATTTTTATGCTTGTAATTACTAGTTTGTCAATTTTGGGCAAGCTGATATTGTTATTAGAAGCTTATCAATTATTATCGCTTACATTTGACAAAGAAAACATATTTCTCTCAAACAGCATGTAGTATCGTTTAAAGGTCTCAAATCCCTCTCTTTTATAATCCAAAATTAACCTTAACATTGCCTTTCGTTACACAACGGAGCTGCTTTTGCAGCGTGAGAATGACAAGCTACTGGATGGTTTTTGTATCAAATTCATTCTATTTTTACATCGTAATTATTGAAAGAAATTAATTTTTTGTTCTGTGCATCAATTGATTATTAAAAAAATTTTCGACCGAGAAATAAGTCGAAGTAAAATTGCAACGTGCTGAAATATGGCTTTGATACTACTTCCAGGAGACTAAATATCGTTGTGCGCCTTTGCTCTAGTCATTTATTTCCTTCTATTACTTTCGCTGTACTGTAGCGTTGTGGTTTTCGGTTGTTTCTATGGGTGGTGCGATGTACAATGCAGGCAAGGATGGCAGCAAGGTGACCACCGTCGTTGCAAGTGCTGGCGCCGGGCCCGACCGCCCCCAAGAAGTTGCCTACACCGATACCAAAGTCATCGGAAATGGAAGCTTCGGTGTTGTTTATCAGGCCAAACTATGCGACACCGGGGAGATGGTTGCCATCAAGAAAGTCCTTCAGGACAAACGATTTAAGGTGAGAGGCTTGTCTTTTAAAGATAATTATCTGCTAAATTGATTAAAAACTTTCATTTAATGTTATTTTAATAATAATTAAAGATTCTAATATGTTATTATTATTTTTCAGAACAGAGAACTACAAATCATGCGACGTCTAGAGCATTGCAACATCGTTAAACTTAAATATTTCTTCTATTCTAGTGGTGATAAGGTAATTTCCATTGCTGTTAAATAAATTTTCAATATAACTTATCTAATTTACGAGCTGTATTATCTATCCGCATAAGGATGTCAAACGCATATTGAACAGTAGCAGACATTTATAATTTATTATCAATGAGTGGAATTTTTTGGTCTTTTTATTGTGCGAAACAAGATAGGGAGAAGCGTAACGAAAATAAGTGGAGAATAAAAATTGATTTTCATTTTATCATTAAGATCGTAGTACCAGGACTGCATTATTTGCTTTCATCTTTCGAACTGAAGTTTTGATTAATGATATATATCAATGTTAAAGTTATCTGTAGAGCACGCAATTTATTCTATAGATATAGAGGCAAGCGAGAGAGAGAGTTAGAATGAAAAGCAAATTTACTAACGCCTTGAAAATAATTTGTCAACTATAGATATTTATTATACTTTAATGGAGGATCATTATTATGTTATTTTATAGAACATCTTAACCGCGACTAACCCAGTTTTTCATGTTGACGTAAGTGAAACGGACCCAGTAGTTCGAAAATCCTTATGAAATTTGCATTAGGCCTTGACGCTTCTCCAACGAGGATCTTACTACAAGTTCTTCTGGATTTAATTTTGGATCTAGAAACTAATGCGCTTTGCTAGATTTAGTTATTATCATAACTTATTGTTATAATCTTTGTAACAGGGACATAGAGTTAAGAAAACATGCCCAAATACACGTGTAATTACTAATCTTACAATCGGGTAGATTTTGCTACCGGAAAGAAATACTATATACCTACTGATATTAGAGACCACAGTTTTCGTTTAATACAGAAATTCTTCTAACTTATAGTTTCATGTGTTTTTAGTATTTGCCATTTGCTCTTGCTCATCACGTTTACTAATTTAAATATGGATCAGAGAGTTTTCTAGTTGTTCTGTTATTTTGAAGAATTAAATCATTCATTCTTAACTGCATCCCATCGTATGAACAAAAGTTTTCTAATGAGTGTTGAAACTCGGCAGATGATAATCATTTATGCTTAATGCAAAACAAGGCATAGTTACACGCGCTAGTATAATCAAATTCATGGCACATAATAAACGTAATCTTTGTGGCATTATAATATAATATATAATAAAAGCGCTATGTCCTTTGCCACGGATTTAGACTAAGTAAGCCAGAATATCCTTTAATCAATCGTTTTTTTTTTTTTCATTTCTTAACAGAAAGACGAGGTGTATCTCAATCTAGTGCTGGAATACATCCCAGAAACTGTGTACAAAGTGGCCAGACACTATAGCAAAAGCAAACAGACGATACCAATCAGTTTCATCAAGGTAAATTCAACTTTTGAATGTATTATCTTTGATTTTCTTTTCACTGTTTATTGTTGGTAGTATTTGATCAATGCTTGGTATATTTTCGTCCTGATATGAATACGATTGTATTGTATATTGGCTAGTTTTCATATTTTTGTTTCATCAAATTTAGAAAAAAAAAACATTATACTGTATTCAGGCTCAATACTCAATTTTTAATCAATTAATTGACTAATAGATAATATTTTTGAAACAATCTGCAAGGTGCTGTGTTTGCAATTAGCGTACATGTAATAAACTGATAACAAAAATTGATAACTTTGATGATAGCCTTCTCATATCTTGTGCTCAGGCTTTATTCTGCGACGTAGCTGAAATAGTGTATGAAATATACTTTCCATATTACTATAGTAATGATAATAATAATAATGATAATGATAATAATAATAATAATAGCATAACTGGTCACATAACTCAATTATATATTTCTCCATCCATACATGGTATCTAATTTAGACTTCTTGCCAAATTATGCTAAGTATGTTTATTGTGAAAAGGGCT
The DNA here is from genome assembly GCA_944452935.1 of Rhogogaster chlorosoma. Taxonomy (NCBI): domain Eukaryota; kingdom Metazoa; phylum Arthropoda; class Insecta; order Hymenoptera; family Tenthredinidae; genus Rhogogaster; species Rhogogaster chlorosoma. Next base: position 32,222,168 of record OX101797.1, read on the forward strand.
ACATGCTTGGTGGTATCTTGGTAAATGAAATTTTAATGAAAATCTCCGGATCTAACTGATATTTATTCTGAAATTTCAGCTATATATGTACCAGCTTTTCCGGTCATTAGCATATATTCACTCGTTGGGAATATGCCACAGAGATATCAAACCGCAAAATCTTCTTTTGGATCCAGAAACGGGCGTGCTTAAGCTCTGCGATTTTGGTTCGGCCAAACATTTGGTTAAAGGTGAACCAAATGTATCATATATTTGTAGTCGCTATTACCGTGCGCCAGAACTCATCTTTGGTGCCATTGACTACACTACGAAAATTGGTAAGCCTCAGTCATTGGTTTTATTTTAAATAATAATTGAGATCTAAATTTCTCACTTCATATTTATTAATATACTAGATTTAAACAACCATTTCTAGTCTCTATATTATTGATAACTACAGAAAGTAATAAATAATTTGATACAAAAAGAAAAATGGAAGAAAGATAATGCCACGACAATCATGTGTTGTTTGTTTATGATTGAAGATGTATGGAGTGCAGGCTGTGTGCTAGCAGAATTATTGCTTGGTCAGCCAATATTTCCTGGTGATAGCGGCGTCGATCAACTAGTCGAGATCATAAAGGTTCTTGGCACACCGACTCGTGAACAGATAAGAGAAATGAACCCCAACTACACAGAGTTTAAATTCCCTCAGATCAAGTCGCACCCTTGGCAAAAGGTAGACTTTTTTTTTTATTGTCGGTTTTATAATTAAGAATAATTGTTCGAAGATCATAAATCGGTGGTATCAAGATGTAGAAAGAAGTAGGAGTATGAACAAGAACACAGTTAGCGATTAGCTGAAAAAAAAAAAAAAAAAAACAACAACAATCTACAAAATTGTCATATTACTACATTTCATCAAACAAATCACTTCTCAGCGACTAAGCAGAGAAATGAGCAAAGATCATGGTCGGAATCTAATGAAAATGATAATGAATTGCATTACTGTCTAATATCTAATCTCAATCAAATTCTCACGAAGCCTGTTTGTGTGTATTCAGTTATCTAGGTTTCGTTAATATTGAAAATCTAATCGGTTCATATCTGTGCAGTGACGTTAAGATTTCATTAATTATCGTAGCCCCAAATTCGGATTATGATGCTTATAAAATATTCATCAATATAGATGTAATGTATTTTCTCACACTGCATTGGGACATGGAAGAAAAGCCAAAATTACGTGTCAATAATCATTTAATCAGAGAGTTATTTCACACACAAGTAAAGTCGATCCTACGTAGGTAAATTCATTTTGTTATTCACTATTCATCAATCAAAAATGTACTCGTGGTTACAGTTAATGCTTCAACGAATGAGCGCACCTAAATGTTCAACCGAGCACCAAAAAATTAGAGTAAGTGATATATATTGGAACGTGTTATGGCTGTCATGAATTTTTCTTACATTTTTGCCAAACTGGAACTAACAAGTAAAGCTAAAATATCTGAATACTTCCGAGCGAAGGGATCGCAGCTAACACGACTAACCGATATACCACGTGCAATGTCTTGCAATTGCTGGCAAGTATCGAAATATCACTTACTCTAATGTCTCGGTGTATTTACTCTACACATTACCTACTCAAGTTAAAGATCAAACCACAATTACTTCAACGCAAGTTCGGGGGTCTTCGATTCTATAAACTGCTCACAAAGATCTCAGGAATTAACAAGTCGCCTGCGCTTTGAACTATATATCATTCATTGGCAATCATCAGAAGGACCTCGGAACTTATATAACTTGTTCGACAATATTTAAAAGATCAAATTAGGACCAATTATTTGGTCTTTTTTTGATTCTAAACTATTTCCTTCTGTCTTTAGGCTGCTATAAATGTTCTAAATTTAACGATACCATCGTATGCGGAACGTGTATGATTATGAATGAAGTTTAAGCATATTTACACCAAACTTTGAAAATAATGCTACACTCAATTACTACAGTGCATCCCAATACTTGCTGCATAGTGTGGATAAGCATCGCGCAAACTTATTGAAACACAAACATCAAAGCTTTTTTATGGCCCTAGATATTTACATATTCTGAAAAAAACGGCTAATAGATTCATAAAAGTTTAGGAGAGATTGGCGTCATCTCATTCATTCGCGCAAATAATTAGCAGAGTTTTTGTCATGAGTCACTAGATACCTTGATATGAATCTTCAATGCATATAATATATTCTCCTAGAGTATTTATATGATGGATATATTGTTCTATGAAGAAGTTGAGGATTTCTGATATCGCGATCGCATTTATTGACCAAATTATTTGTGTTTGTAGGTATTTAGAGCACGTACACCGCCCGAGGCGATGGAACTTGTTGCCCGACTATTGGAATATACCCCATCTTTGAGAATGACGCCACTACAAGCCTGTGCTCATTCGTTTTTCAACGAATTGAGGGAACAAGGCACCCGATTGCCAAACGGACGCGAACTTCCACCTCTCTTTAATTTCACGGAACAGGAACTTCAGATACAACCAACGCTGAATTCTATCCTAATCCCAAAGTATATGCAGACATCGGATAATCCTGGCGCTCAGTCGGAAGCTACAAATGTAGCAGCCGGAGCCAGCGGTAACTCTAGCGATAATAGCGCAAACATCAGTACACCAACCACCACACAAAACACGGACCCTAGCCAGTCGAACATGGCTTAGAATTCATTTTTTACATTAAAAAACAAAACAAAATAAAAAATTGATAAATCATCCTAGAATACCCTGAAAATAACCTTTTGAGAGCTTCTGAAGAGGATGTGTATCGTTCTAAATTTAATCCAGTCACTTGGCGTGGTTTATTCTGGATTTTGTACAGTTTTTATTGTCCTTTATCTCTTGGGCTTATTCTTAGATTAATGATAATAATATTTTCAAAAAAGTTCAAGAGTTCTAGGCTTGTCTTTGATAACAATATGAATAAAGTAAACTATCGTCAGTCGGCTCAGTTAATTGGTAATAAAATCGTGTTAGAGGATTCTTACAGAAGTGTAAGGCTTCTCTAAAATGTTTTTTACGTACGGCTTCTCGACAACAAAATTACCTCTGAGGCAGAGTCCTGAGAAATTTTTCTAACTATTATATCTTTCGTGTATGTATTCTGTTTCTCTTTATTCAAGACAGAATATAGTATAAGCTAATGTGATTGATCTGTGTTACTTTCTCTTGAATTGCATGAATTAGTTAAATTTGAAAGGGTTCAAAAAATAAAAATGAAAATAAAAAATACATAAATCGGTGGATGTAATACTCTGTAATTCTCGTTGTAAAGAATTGTGCAAAGTCCAGTCAAGCCTCCGTCGTTATTATGGATTTAGTATGTATAGGGACTGGTTAGTACTAGAAGCCTCTTACGCGAATGCGAAAAGCGACGTTAGTTGGAAATATGTATAATCGTAAGATTTAGTAGCGAAAATGTTGCTTGCGTCGTATTTTTAAAGTGATTACGAAGCTAGCTTGAGAATAAAAAACAAACAAAAAAAAAATGAAAAAAAAATAAAAATAAAAAAAAATAATAAATAATAATGCCAGTCAAATTGAAGTACACGCTACATTAAAACTCCAAATACAAATAAGTACATGAGGTTTCATTTATCGCAGACTAGAAATCGCGGTTCACCTAAGAATTTGACTAGCTGGTACATAAGAGGTTTTTTTTTTTTTTTCCTTAGAGAGAGATAGTAAAAATGCTATCATAATAATCGTACGATTAATTCTCCAGTAAATGAAATATCCTGTACATATTCACCTACCTACCTACGTGTAGTAGTTATTTTTAATTATTATTATTTTTTTTTATTTTATTTTCTTCTTTGTGTTCAAGCGTTAACACATGTGATTATTACTGCAGATAATATTTTAAGTGTGTTTCATTGAAAGCTTTAAAGCGTGTGAAAACGAATCGTCGCAGGATGATCTTTAAATGGAAAAAAAAAAAACGAAAAAGAAACACGTATTTATATATCAATGTGACTATGAAAGAGAACTTTATGATGAACTTTTATTATCGGCTAATTATTATTCTCAAATTATAGTTTGATAGAAACTGCAGCCATATTCAAATGTATTTCCAATTCAATTTTGACGACATGAACTGCTACCTGTAAAGACACGGTTCCTTTTGGGCTAGTATATTATTTATCTAAATATTTCTCTTAATTTGTTTTTTTTTTTTTTTGTTCAAATACATAACACATCTGAAAGACTTCTTACGTTGTTAGAAAATTGTAAGAAAATTCATTACAGTAACGCGATTTATTTTTATTTTTGAAAATAAATCTAAATCATTTGACGAATAAGGCTAAACAGTGTTTGTTTTTTCTTTATTATTATTTTCGTTTACGTTTTCGTTTTAATTTTTTTTTTTTCAAACAGTAAGCTCCCCCTTTGCATTTTGTTCGTATCTAAATCATCTACTGTATACCTACAAATACGCATATCAATATATTGCAAAGACATGCTGCCGATAATGGAATTTAAAGGTACGTCCGTGCGAGGCAAATGATTAATGACGAATGAGTAAAAAAAAAGAATCATCTTTGATGTACATTAAAAGTGTGGTAAATTCCATTACACCGTTACTATTTCATTAGGCGCAAAGCAGTTGGAGCAAACTAGACTGAAGCATCGCGAAATACCATATCGGTCGTACCCATTCTCCTACAGATAGTGAATTAAACCATTGTTGGCAATAATATAGAAATGGACGTACCTGAACCGTTGATTTCCTTCTTTAAAGCAAAAAAAAAGAACAGAAAGAGCTGACCATTCGTTTTAGAATTTTATGAATGTTGATATTTCATTAAGTTTTCTCATAATTACTCCGTTTAATTGATGACACACTATAGGTTGATCGTAAATTATTGATTTAAGTAAATATCAGAGATTATTAACTATTCTGCTGGAACATCTGATTTAATTTTTCTTTCAAGTGCATATGCCTATAGTAAACGGCAAATCGCAACTCAATATAATTTTCGTCAAATAATACATAATGGCAGTAGATTGCCAGTTTTAACAAAAAAAGATTTTACGTAAATAATTTATTTATTTTAGTATTCTGTTTATACTGGTATTTTTCTACAGGCACAATTGAAACCAGAGACTATTATTGGTCCGTTGTAAAATTTTCAGGCTTTTGTTACAATGAGTTATTTCGTATTTCAGGCCGAGAAAAACATTAAATTCAAAACCGAAGAAATCAAAAAAGCTGTGAGAATGGTTATAAGACACGAAGTTTGAAAATCCGCACGCCTTAATAGATTGTTGATTATTTATCGTAATTATTATTATTATTATAAATAAATAAATTGATTGATTGATTGATTGATTTAGCTCGATTTAATCTGAACTATCATTAATTATAGGTATCTAAGAGTTGTAACGACTAATGAATGCATTGGGAGTAGCACAGATGTCGAAATTCGTCATTGTCGTGAAGGATTAGTTTCGGATTATCATCTCGAATGATTTGAAGGGCTTGTGCTCATAGGTCAAAACTTGCATCATATTTGAAGAATTACCTAAATCTAATCATGAAAACTATATAAATGAATGCCCAGTATCTTTAGTATCGATATGTTGTTGCCAGTTTTGATCTATTCTCAGAATGCAGTCATCATTCTAACATCGTACAGTCAAATTTTGGGTTTTAACAATGGCAAAACCATTACTCTAATTCAATTGATTTCTTTTATTTGTTATTGTCTTTGATTTTGCAAGGCTCATATCCCACTCAACCACACCAATATGGAGGAGAATGTAAAATACTGAAAGTCTATATACATATACTTATATGATTCTAAATAGATATACTTGTATGTCCCCATAGCAGATTCATACATGTATATTATTTATACATCTATATACAGGTATTAAATTACATCGCAAATATATGCGAGAGAAAGAAAAAAGAAAAAGAAACTAATAATAATAAAAATAATATTATTATTGTGTAAAAAAAAAAAAATAGAACTGTGGATCGGAAGATTGATTCTTATTAATCCACACTGTATGGCATTCTCACCTTTCATTCATACTTTCGTAAAATAGTGAGTTAAGTGTAATTAATGTTCATTGTTAATGTTATGCGTGCATGTATATAAATCTATATATCTATATATTATATACATATATATATATATGCATGTATATATGTATATGAAATTATACTTCGTGTCACATTAGTTTTGACCATAGGCTGCTTTAAAGGTAAATAAATTCAATATTATAATCAAAAAAAAAAAAGAAGAAAAAAGGAATTCGAAATTTGTCAGTTGACACTAAATGAAAATGAACTGCTCGAGGAAGCGTGGACTGTAAATGCTTTCCTCAAACGATGTAACCGGTCGAACGTTCTAAGCTCTGTATGAGATGTGCCTTGGTTCAAAAAACACATCAAGTATATGCGACTCGTCGATAAATGTATATTTAGCATTATTCTGGTTTTGGTCTTTGTCAATTCCCTTATAGTGGAGTGAAAAATGAGTATCGAACCAAAGCATGTATGGCTATTGCACGTTTATTCTATGGAAATGATAGTTTCGTTAATTCTATCTTGCTCCTGGGAAAACAAGGATGCTTTAGACTCGTGATGTCATATCGTGATGATAAAAGATAAAGTATATCTAAATATAAGAAGGGATCATTGTAAAGTAACACTGTATATATACCATGTTGCTGTTTCGGAGATAATTGAACGAACCTGGATCCATCGGTAGTTTCATTTTCAATACCTCTTATCACTTCGCGTTTAAAAGGCGAATTATTATTTAGCCGCTTTAGCAATTGTTCAACTATTCTGAAATACATAATCCACATATTAAATATAATATGATTAACAGATATTGCAAATCTCTTTTCTTGAAGGAAATTACTATCAGACAATTGCTATTGCTTAACAAACGCTGAAGTTACCAATTGATGAATGATGGTTTTTCAGCTTGCAGGTTGTTGGAAAAATAAGTAAAAAATAAAAATAAATAAAATTCTATCTTAAAGAGCAAAAGAAAAGAAAAAAAAGAAAAAAAAAACAAGATCGTTAGCTATAAATGATAAAAAATAAAAAATTATTCAAGCGGCATGAAAATTTGGTGTGTATAAAACTTACCGCGCTAAAACATGTACATTTTTTCATTACTGTAATAACTAAAACTAAATATTCAAATATATATATATACTTAATCATATAAATTTTAGAATGACCGAAATGCACTCTACTTTTTCGATCTTTAATTTGTGTTTTCAATTTTTATTGCTAACGCAAATGAAAACTATACATTATATGTAACTAAGAATAAGTCTTAAGCTATAGTAATGTTGTAATTTTTTTGAGCTGCGAGGACGCCAATTGTTTCAAATAATTCTCCAAGAGAATGTAGAAGTACACTTAAATAAAACCGTTGATATCGATTCCATCGGACCGTTTTTCTAATCATCTGTTTAGCCTGGAAATAGATTTTCGATATATTCGTATAGAATAACGTGAGGTTTTCATCTGCTACGTACCTAATACTATATAAGTTTGAAAACTTGTGAAGAGATATGAGGGGAGCACTAGTTTCAAAGTAATGGGCAAACCTGGCAACTTTAAAAAATTGAAAATAGATTGGTGCGAAGTACGAAAGTGAATATCTAGATATTGATGAAAGAACGAAAAGCATAAGAGGATAACATAAGTAGGATAAGTAACAGAGTTAAGTGAGTCTAAGGAACTGAATTACACTATCTGTCTATATTATATCTATTGAAAGGAAGTTGACTTGAATTTGAGTTTGAAGATTAAGCGATAATTAACTGACTACCACTGAATTTACCTGGTGTAAAACTTTGAAACTCAAGTTCAGAACAGTTTTAAATTCTAAGAATTCGCGTGATCGACTAAAAAAAAAAAGAAAAAATTAAAATGTCAAGAAAACAAAAAACAAAAAACAAAAAAAAAAAATTAATAAAAATAAAAAATAAATTAAAAAGACTTTATGTCCACATAGTGACAGGCATATTCAGAAGCAATATATGTTTTTTATTTCTGGTTGTGAATTAAATGAAGTAATAAGTTTCGTGACTACGATTCTTCACGACTGTTTATCCATACAGAAACAATCCTAGAAATATACATAATTCTTAGTAACACATGTCATAAAACTGTGCTAGATAAAAAGAGATTACAAAGATTAAATAGATTGATTGAATAGTTCCATTCCGATTATTTGCTTCTGGCATACGTGAGCTTTAAACTTTAAAAATTATAATTGAAGTTTAAAGCAAGATCTCGGAGACAAAGTAATACATCGGATTGGAATACTTTTATTTAGGTCATTAGGTAAGAAAACAGATATTAAAGAATCGCATGAAGATACTTCAGGGAGGGTTCAACAGTTGTGCAAAAATATCGTAAATACTTTTTATTTAAGTATCAAGCATGGGATAAAAAGGAGATATTGCTTGAAAATTGTCGGTTGTTATGCAGACACACTGTATAGCAAGTCTGTTTAGCTTTTTAGCTTTTTAATTTAAAAAAACAATTTTTAAAAATGAAATAGGAATAAGATATAGGGGGATGTTGCGGTGGGAGTGAAAAAAAATTGTACAAAATGCTACATACATAACTACATACATGAAAATAAATAAATAAATGAATAAATAATAATAATTATTATCATCAATTAATTAGCAAGACCTAAGAATATACAGGCGAGAAAATTGTTGAATATCACTTATATATTTTTTTCTTTCTCGCTGAATATTTAGAAATCACAGAATCCAATCAATAGGCATCATTGACATGATCTGTGATTTATACGAGAGCGACTTTTATTCTTTATCAAGTTTTACAGTTTAGAAATCTCGAAAACTGTCGCATGATTTTGTGTCAAAAGAAATTTTTCCTTCGTTTCAGTTTTAATAAATGGGAATTACAATATCCCGCTCTGGTATTTAACACTTTTTTCCAATACTCTTAGGTAAAACATAGGTGATACTGTCATATTATGTGTGAGTAGGATACTTGACAAAAACAAGAATACTATTATAAAAATAATATTAACTATTATTATTATTACAGTAGACAATGCTAATTATCACTATACCAATAATAATAAAAAATAAAATAAAAAAATGACAGATATATACATATATATATACATATATAAATAATACACGATAAATACCTACACTTCACACGTTACTTTGGGTCGTGAATAGAAAAATTTCATAATATAATTCAATTGTCTACTTAAATGAATATGCTAAATGTTCAATCTGTTCCATATATCAGAATGAGAGAATAATTTCAGGTGAACTCTTAAGTATTTACGACCATACGTTATTCAATTTCATGAGTACAAGTACAACAAAATGATGTTTATTATTTATATTTGTAAAAAAAAAAATATTGCTTTAGTTGAATTATAGTATCGTCAAATTTGAAGATCGTTGCTGAAAAAAAAGCGATTTTATTGTTCACCCGAAATTATTCTAGACCTGGTTTAATCGTATATAATAAAATATAACGTGAAATGTGAACGGAAGTTGTATGCACAGGCATTGTAGCTGAAAATAAATTTGACTGTCCATTTCATGATGCCACACACGTGATTAGGATGTGGAATATGTAACTATTTATTAAATAGATTTAAAAGGGAAGCTATTTATCGATAGATTTTATTTACGTAGACAATCGAAATATATACTCATGCAACGTACGTACATGAAACACAGAAACAAGTGTACAGCTTCGTTGTTATTAATAAATGAAACAATTCTCACCTATTTTTTGATATTTTCAAATCAGCCTCTTAAAATTCAGCCAACGTATAAAATTTCCCGCCACATCATACGCTGACTCAAAATTGGGGATTTTATTGTAGCAAGACCAAGTGTATTGTAAAAATGAGAATGGACTCTTGTTGCTTTTTTGGACTATTGAGATTGATATCGATTTTTAAATCAAGCAGCAAGAGTAAATGATATGATGTTTGAGTACGTGGGGTCTTGATACCAATTGATTCCTGTATTGAAAGCAAAGCATCCTCTTCAGAAGTACGTTATTTTAAAGTTTTTCAAAATGCTTGTCAAATCTTATAATTGCTCGAAAATGATCTCACAGTTGCAGAGATTTCACAGGTAATAGTGAAACTCGTTGCCTATGATATACCTTACACTGTATGCTCCAATGTTGCGGCCCTAAAAACGAATAAGAAAAAGAAAGAAATAAAGAAAAAATATAAAATTTAAATAATGGGTTCAGGGGTACAGTAATTTTAATACTGTCTGTTGTTATCTCGCGAGCGAAGCCACTATTTATGTATATTTACAATATTCATTGCTTTTAAGATTCAAAAATAAATATTCTAGAAATGATATTTAAGAAAAATTCGCGAAAAATCTTTAATGTTACTTGTGAATGTATGATACTAGAGAAATTAATAACATAGGATTGCATAAAATAACAATTACTATAAAGTAAGCCTATATAATATGTTTAAAATAAAACCTTCGACAACTAGCGGAACATGAAATATATAATTACATATACGATAATTGTAGCAATTATTATTATTATTATTATTATTATTATTATTATTATATGAATATAAATAATTATGAATCATTTTTGTTTCGTTTTTTTTTTTCAATGATTTTAGTTTTACATGATACTATGGTTACTGTAGCATACAATTAAATGTGTTACGCGAAAATTAATTGTCTCAATAGAGACACAATATGATATAATTATTACTGTACATTTTTGTGGTTTATTTAACAATAAAATATTAACATCAATGTTAATAGGTATATTTTGTTGACGCATATACCTAATAATTGAATAGTCCCGCGATTAAACAATTAACTTTTTTAAACTCCTTACCTTAATTTTTTAAAACAATATAAAAATCTTCCGATTCAGAACATTCGAATTTCATGATTATTGCAGTAACAAATCGAATATCCTCGCTTTTGAACAGCTAATCTGTAAGGTTTTTGAGGTAAAAATAAATTATTGTTTCATTAATCAAGATATAACTGTAGAGAAATATATATTGTTTATTCGTTAAAAATGTTAATTTACAGCCGATTTTAAAGCATATACAATTATCCAACCACAACTACACAATTTTGACATTATAATCAAATGTTAAAACAAATTTCACTTCTCAATTGAATATTTTCGGTTGCCAGTTCGTCATAACATACAATACAATTATTGATAGACATACTTATGATGCATGGTAACGTGAAGTTTTCAGATCTAGAAATTTTATGTAAATAATTTCCTTAATTTATTATTAACTAATAACTATAATACGGGTTGAAGTGCGAATATGTATTACATTCAGGATTGAAAATTCACACTCTGTTATACTCTCAAGTCATCGTCAGTAATGATCTAAAATTTATTTAAAAAATATTGTTTGTACAACCAGATGGAATCAATAAGTGTATCAAGAAGAAAAATAACTGATAAATTCATGTTTATCTTTTCTTAAGAATATACGCGATTACAGGAATTTATTGTCGTCCACAAAGTTTGAAGACAACAATTCAACAATTATTGTTATCAAGCTAGCTGCATCAGCCCTTCTACAATAATAGTCTACTATTCATATTACATTCAGAAATCGAATCGAATTCTTAAACAGGTAAATCATTATCCTTCATCCATATTTTCTCATCGTTTATTTTTACCAGAATTGCGTCTGATTTTTTTTTTTAATCATTAATTGAGTTAATGTTGTCTGGCTGACGTAATCAGATATACACATCACACACTAATGTCTTTATTGATAATGAATCTACATATTATCTTGTCTGAGAATTGTACAATGACGTACGTTGTAGATTTGACGAATGTGTCCCGTCTGCTGACGATAAACTAATTCAATATGTAATAATAATTGTTTAAAGTAATTATATTTGTCTTCAAGAATCGCTACAGACAAGTCATTTGCTCTCAATTTACGATGTTAAAAATTAAAAAAAAAAAAAAATATATGTATGATTGGCTTAAATTTATAAGAGGCAGAATGTCCTGTCTGGAATTCGAAATTTATGTACAAAGAGATAGCTAGAATACTAATTAATTTACATTTTTTATTAATCTTATTACATCTCTTTTCGTTGAATTTTGTATGTTACTTCGCTTTCCGCAGATGGTAAATGTCAGCCCAAGAGAACCTTTCTCATCATGATACCGTTGCTGTCTATTTCATCCTCGGTTGATCTGGGATCAATGCACCTACTACTGCATAAGTATTGCAGTAACGGGACGCGATATTTTCCGCAAAAGTCAACGAACTTTATGTGCTCAACTTTATTGTTGAAGAAAACACCTGAGAAACGATTAAACAAGATAAAAAAAAACTTCATAAATCTGAACTCTATATCGAGATGAAATTAATAAGACCATCAATAGTCGGAATCTAATAAACGTATTACCGAGTGCGACGAATATAATATGACGAGTTGAAATTTTCAGACGAGTAAAAAGTAAAAGAAATATATTATAGAAAATAAAGAACAGTTATCAATGTATAGGAAATCGCCAATAGCAGAAATGGTATTCAACTTGTTATTATAACGTTGAGTCAAAGGTCGTAGCTTACTGAGCTTAATTATACACACGCAGATAAAAACGTGCTGGTGGTTATACACTCGAAATGATGATAAGTATAATAATATGTTACAAAACTAATCTCCAACAATTCAACGCGTGTAATTCGATTAGATTACGTAGAATTTTAATTGCGATGTATAAGCTCGAAAAATATCTGCAGTCGAATTCAGAAGAGATCTCGAGTCGGGTAATTTCATTATTTATCTTTACCGCGAAACTGGTTAATTTTAAATTCAAATTGATGTTCCGGTTGCTAATACTTAGGCGTCGTGGTATTTGGCTAGCCAATATACAGGCGTGAAATAATTTCTTTTGTTTTAGGTAATAGTAAGAGTCAAGCAGTGCGAATCATACCTTTGCATTTTGGATTAACACAGTAGTGGCCATTGTTCAAATATTCGTCCAAATTTCTCGGCAAATCCAACCTGTCGTAGTGGATATTATTTACTTTAATAACCCGCGCAGCCAATTCCAACAACGATGGGGGATCATGGGTCATATCCGACACAAATCGTACAACCAAAGGATTATCTCGCAACGACAACTGAAATAATGAAGTTTACCAGGTATAGTTTAGTCTGAATCTTTATTGTGTACAGAATTTTAATATTGCCGCGCGTTACCCACCTCGGTAAGACAACTCAAAGTTATTATCTCGGTCGGTAATGTCTTGAGACGATTTTTGTGCAGTAATAATGATTTGAGGTTTTTTAAATTGGCAATTGATTGAGGCAAACTTTCTAGCATATTATCGCATAGGATCAAAGCATGTAAAGTTGTCAATTGACCAAGTGTCGAGGGAACATCGGTTAGTCTGTTTCCTCCCATTGACAGAATTTGCAATCTGAAATTCGCAAAAGAAATAATAATTTGTGGTTGATGTGATACCGCGATCTTTATACGCGCTCTAATTACCTCTGCAATTTCCAAATGTCTTTCGTAATCTTTGAAATATTATTACCGCCAAGATATAAGTACCGGAGTCCGGTAATGTCCAAAATTTGTTCGGGAAAATCTGTCAGTTGATTACCGCTCAAATTCAATTCTTTCAGAGTGGTGAAACCGATTAAACTTTTCGGCAAAGTGTCATTTGAAAAATTGTTATTTTTAGCTATTAAAGCAGTCAAGGGACAATCGCTCAATAGATCAGGCAATTGAACTAGTCCACAGTTCGATACGTCGAGCACATGTAAGTTTCTAAATTTTGTAATATTCCCTGGAGTATAAGTCAATCGATTTTGATGAAGCAACACCGTTTCTACATTCTCGGGATTTTTTACCGAACCAAAATGATCATTCACACTGTTTGAGTCTAACGACAAATAGGACAGGTCCACAGTTTTAGTTGTATTATCCGAATCGCTCGAGTCAGATGTATAACTTTCCATATTTTTCGATACTCTTTTAGGATTATTCTTTCGGTTTATTAGTACTGCTGGTAAAAACTGTCATCGAGTCTTTCCGCGTTTAACAATCAGATAAATATGGATCGCGCAACGCTTTCACAACACACGTACGAATTCCTCGCTAATAATCGTTTACGTACAACATTACGACTCGGCTAGTAGACTGAGCGAAAGCAAAGATTTATCTCTGCAGTCTGCATTTTATAAGACACTCTATCAACATGTCTCATCATGAAAATGACGAAGAGACGAAGAGTGACGGGGTAGAATCAGAACACCAATAAGCTCGCTATCTAATATCACTAATTGTGATAAAATATCAAAGTGTTGGCCAATGGGACGGCGCGACACCCGCGAAGAATAGATTGAAACGGAGTTTGTTTTTTACGTGTGATAAGCGCAGAGTCTGACTCGTGAAATATGAATATATAATCATGCTTGTCATTGATGGTACAATGATTGCTTAAAATTCTTTGTCGGCTGCTCTAAACACCAAACCTACACGTTTGGTCAAATAGAATAGTAAAAACTAATTCTTTGGTTATGTTAGACTCACACGTGGTACATAACCTATAAAGCACAACAAACTGCGGCCAAACGAGGTTAGGTAATTTTTCAATTTTCCACTTATTTAACGCATATTCACTCTCCCAGGATGAATATTGTTTAATATTATAAGCCAGACGTGAATCCCATTTGCTTCCCCGACGATATTTTCTACCTTAAAACTTGTGTTCGTATCTTTACCGCGAATCGGCGCTTTTACCAATCGCTTGTTTAACAATTGGCAAACGTTGCGATCTTGCAAACGTTATTATTCGTTTATATCCTTCATAGATACTAGTTTTGATTAATTGCACATCAATCTGTTGAATGAAAAATTCATATTCGACATGTTCTATTCGCGTTTCCGTATCCCAAAATATTTCCATCTTAAAAATAAACTATTCAACAAATGGATTGCACAATGTAGAAACTTGTACACAGATTACGCAAATGTTGGTATAACGACGTATCGGGAGTGCATAAATAACCCGTTTAAATCCAGTCTAATTTTAGCTGCGACATGCAGCATTTGCTACATGAAATCGCAGAATCCAAATGAATTGAATTATCGTAGCGCGGTTGTCGACACAAATAACCGTTCAATTTTGGTGCCGAATTTGATTCGAAATCCTCTAGCAGCAGATCATCTCAAAGTGATTGATAAATCCTTCTCTCAGGGACTTATTCGTCATTTCAATTGTGGTTTATTTTCTATCGTATGGTTAGACGACTATGAGGACCAAGTTTCTTTGTACAAAAGAAATTGTTCTTATCTAACGATAAGCTGGGCTGAAATACCCCGTAGAATCATTGACATTGGATTTTTAAATCGCTGGTGGATCCTCAGCTATAAAATGATCAATTACGACGTGAACATACATGAATTTGAGAAAAAAGCTCATTCGAATCTCGCAAATTTTCAGTCCTTAAGTAATTAGGTACTACGGAGATTGTTGACCGTTTGAAAAATACAAGATCCGATGATACTTACTGAGCATTATTTATTAGCCGGATTTCATTTGTTCCTTTTCAATTCTTACAGACTTTCATGCTTTATGAGAAATACTTGTTCCAGATTCAGCCATGGCGTTGTATAAAACTTCATTGGATATCATATCAAAGAATTCGAGGCTATTCTCGCTCATGATGCGAAAAAGCGGAGACTCATGGTTCGCTAAGATTAAGGAATCACCAACTTGGACAGCACTTCAAAATACCGCCCAATTAGACAATGAGCATTGGACAAAGTTGAGAAAAGAAATACTGAAACCTGACTTAGGAGTAAAAACACTAGCTTTGGATACTACGATTATTGTATTGTGTGCAAGTTCGCTTAATTTAGATCTGGCCAAATCCTACTTGAAATATTTACGAGAAAATGAATACGACTTGAATATCTCAGTGATTGGAAAGTATTTTGAATTATTGTTTCACTGTAAAGACGTTCTTACTGAGATGGATAAGAATGAAATTTTGACCATGTACGATAGTCTTAGACTCAAACATCCGCTGCTCGATGCTGCAACAGCAGAAAGCTGTATATTAGCAATTTCTTTAACACAGAGATGGAAAGAGTGCGTGGAATTATTAGAAATGATTAAATTATCTTGCGCTGCTTCGTCTGCTAGTTATTCGGCAATAGTCACCGCCTCATTCAACAACGGAGAGCCTGAAATGGGATGGAAATATTTAAATGAAATAGTCAATGTGAAGAGAATACCACATTCGAGCAGCTACATCTCTTGTGTTAATTATTATTCCAAGAATTTCAAAGAACCAGATATTTTCGTCCAAGAAATAGGAAAACTATTCAATTTTATCGCAGACCATGATTTAATGCCCTACAAAGATGTCATGCAACATATTCTAAACATATTTCAAAGACTCGGGTGGGATGGAGCTTTCACGACATTGAATAAAGCGTAAGCTTGAATGCTTTAACACTTTTGACAATTATCATATCATTTTATGCTACAAAACTTTGAAATTGCGAATAATATAACAATATATATATAATATAGCGAATAACTCCTTTCCATGGCAGAAAAATCGTAATACAAAGTCGGATAGCGCCAGAAATGAACTTTGAAACCTAATGAATAATTGATAATTGTCAGAAATTGAATATATAATAACTTTCGAATACTGAATCTCATAAATTCATTCGGATGGTTTAAGTCTGTTAAGATAATTCTTCAGCCCACTTCTTTTTTCTTAGATTGTATACCTAATTCGTTTTAAAATCATCCATTCTCGTTTCTATTCGCAGAGGTGTGTGCTGCAAATGTAATCACCAACTAGAGCCACTAAAACTGTCCGATGAAGATTTCTCTCATTTATCTAAGACGATATTGGACAAAGCGCTTGTTGGCAGCGATGTATATTTTAAATCAACACCGTATGAGTTGAACAAATTCAAAAAGTTTGTGAATAAAACGAAACCATTCAACGTTGTTATCGACGGTCTAAACGTTGGCTATAAAAATAAAAAACCAACGCCAAATAATGCTGCTACACAGGTAATCACCTTATAAAATCATTGGTAATTTCTTATTTAAAATACAAGGCGAATTCATGGTAAAGAATTTTTATATTTTTTCATTTTCAGCTGGCCTCGGTGGTCAGGTATTTTCTTGACAAGAACAAAGTTGTTCTTGTACTTGGTAGGCAACATATGATGAGATGGGACCGCGGGTGTATGAATTACATAAGAAACAACTCCTTCCTATTTCTCACCAGTGATCTGTGAGTTTATTAAATATCGATAGAAAATTATAAAGTGACAATTATCATGATGATTGAATGTGGATTTGAGTGGAAGAGAATGAAAAGATTTCTGACTAATATTTTTAATAATATTGGTATTATTTTTCATATTTTACAGATCATCGGACGACCCATGCCTTTTATATGCAACACTGGCAAGTGGGCCAGAGACACAATTTGTTTCCAGTGATTTAATGCGTCAGCATAAATTCATATTACAAGATATAACATTACAGAGAATGTTCAAACGGTGGCAAATGAGTCATCAAATTTTCCCCACTTTCGTAAGAAATAAACTCTCGCTGATACCACCTTTAAATTATTTACCAGCTGCTCAAGGGGATGTAAATTGTTGGCATATTCCTTACAAACTCGCCACAGCACCTTCTTCAGAATCTTACGAACCACCGAGCCATTGGTTGTGTTTAAAACGCCCTACGTCCAGCTGTAAATAATTCTATTGGCAATAAATAGTATTTGGAAACCTTAATCAATCAGATTGCAAATTATAACAACAACAACAATTCGTATAAAAATACACAAGACATATTATGATATATCGGTGCAACGTACTTATACAACTTATATAACGCAAAGTCATTAGAATGACTTTCCTCGTACTATTGCTGCTGGGCTAAAAGGTTATCGATAAATGGTAGTATTTTTATTTTCATCATATACTCGTAATGACTATACAGAACATTATTTTCTTAGCTGAAAATCTATCAAGATATGTGTGTAGTGTAGGTATTTAATAATAATAATAAGAAGAAGAAGAAGAAATGAACGTAATAACTGTTCGTCATTAAAAGTCGCGATTTGATTTCACGCGACGTGACCTTTGTTGGGATAGATAAATTATCATTCATTCAATTTTTTAAAGATCATATCTAAATACGTTTTTATAATTATCGCGTATTACGTCGATCGAATCATCGGGTAAATTCAAACCTTCGTGTTCCTATATCGATACAAAGATGGCGCCAGAGGTACGACAGTTTAGCGCCCGAACTGCAAGTAATAGAATACCAGTTCGCTGTGCTGACTGCAGTGAAGAAGCAACAGGTGATATAATGATGGTGTTTTAATGAATTTCGAGTGTTTCGGGGATGAAATAAATTAACTGAAAGCAACATAGTTAAACGATATTGTGATATGTATTGAGTCGTGAGGTTATTGCAGTGTTAAAAGATCTGTGAATAGTGAAGTTCAAAGAAATCAGGTTCGAACTGTCACGGAAAATTTTTCGGAAGGATCCACCATTGTCGCTCGCAAGAAAGAGGGAAAAATACATAAAGTAAACAACAACAACAACACAACAATTGGTGAGTTTTCAAGTTCAACTTTATTATCAACCTACTCTAAGATCTAAGATAACGATAAGACTATAACACGGAGAATTTCGTCAGGATCTACATAAGTGTTATCAGTTAATTTAAAAAGACACGCGATTCGCTTAAGGGAATGGCCTGCTGGCTGCTACTGCCCCTGCAAAACTTGTTTTGGCTCGCGTGGGTGGTTAAAAAATTGTAGCCTACACACGAAACGTATTTGGCAATCACACCTATCCGTAAAATCAGCAGTGCCGATATTATTTATCGATTATGAATGACTTTCTTTCGTGAAAAATATACAGGTACATGTAATATTATCTCCGTAGTATCGAGAGTTCGGAAACTCAACAGTGTCGTAAAATTAATAAAGAAAGTCTCTCGCCAGGGACAGACTCTGATTTACATGAAAAATAAATTAATCACTATGCTGTTATGTTGGATGAAAATAATTTCATTCTTATTTTCGTGACAATATTGTATTGGGGTTTAACTTAAGTATAGGGGAGACAAAGGCGACCTTACTTAAATTCTCACCTTACTTATTCTTGTGTTTCTTTAATTATATTCTTATAATAATAACTGTAATTATTGAATGGTTGTCATTCCCTCCTTAGTATGAATTTTCGAATTGAATGATACACGATGGAATTTACTCACCTATTATCATTCACCTTCCGCATATTTGAACGCTCTCAATCGTCCATAAATAGGATCTGACTTAATTCAAACTTTAAGTCTTTCTTTTCCAACGTCTTGAAGCAAGTTATAAGGCGTATATAAAAATTCGTGCTACTAGATTTATC
Source organism: Rhogogaster chlorosoma (assembly GCA_944452935.1). Taxonomy (NCBI): domain Eukaryota; kingdom Metazoa; phylum Arthropoda; class Insecta; order Hymenoptera; family Tenthredinidae; genus Rhogogaster; species Rhogogaster chlorosoma. The sequence goes on from OX101797.1 coordinate 32,241,679, forward strand.
CTATGAAAAAGGTCATATTCATCTGCAGTTTCATTCGCTCAATTAATCTGATGCAACTAGGTATATGGTATGTATGCACACATACCGCATTCATTTATACCCCAAGAATGTTACTTACAATCAGTTTTATGACTCGAGACGATCTCTTCTGAGTATCTTTGAACACTATTATACCTACCTCAAGTCTTTAGCGTTAGTATCTCGGAGATATATCTTATCGTCTCTCTAATAGTCGACGTTATTTAATAACGCGGTAATTTTATCCCTTGAATATATGTTTCTTTTCAATTTTATTATTCAAACACTTCGAAAGAGTTTAAAGATCTCATAGCTATCTCGACGCGTTAAATCAATCAACGTTAGTTTACGGGTTTCACGATATATATATATATATTATCTGAACTCCATGTTCTTTCCTTTTCTAATTCTTTTATTCTTTTCTCTTAAATTTTCAAGTAAAATAAACAAGTGTATTCAAGTTGGCAAGTCAGAGCTTTGAACTCGCGCCCGAGAGACTATCAGGTAAATAAATACGAAAATACACCTGGATAAGATAAATTCGGTTTTATCACCGCTGCTGTTAGCTGGGTACACGTATACGCACATATATACACATACAGATATACCTTTATCACGAACCTTATAGCCTGTCAACCACGAGATAAGCTCGGTCGACTCCCGTACACGTATATGCATATACATACGAAAGTAAGGAAGCTCACGGAAATGAAAGTTTCACTGTGAAAAACAGAACAAAAAAGAAAAGTTGAAACGAAATAAAAGGAAAATTTTTTATTAACAAGTATAAGATACAAATTTTCTTGTCTGTTTTTTTTTTTTTTTTTTTCTTTACTTAAGTATTTTTCTTCGTCGTTGTACATAGTGAAAATTTGCTACTGCAATACTTAAATGGTTTATATAGCTGGGTATATCGCTGTAGGAGAGAGTAAAGTCACCTGATGCAGAGGCAAAGTGCGAGTTAATAATGCAAACGTGATAAAACCATTTGTTTATTCATAAGTAAAGTTGAAGGTGGGTTCTCGGCGGTGTACCTATCTATGTAGTATAGGTACGATGCTATGCGGGATGCAGAAAAGACCGAAGTGTTTCGCGTATAAATTTCTATGTGTATATATATATATTTATTTATATATGTGCGTATACGTGAATAAGCTTGGTTATACTTTTATAGTCCTACTGTCGATTACCATTTGAAGCTGATAATAATTTTATAAAAAGAAGAAGAAACACAACAATTTGATAATAATCAGCTGTTCACGCGGCTATTTATAGTTTTATATTTTACTATCATATGTGGATGCTGTATATAAATGTCTGACGGAAATCTTTTTATCCCTGTATGATATTTCGTTCTAAAAATGAAGCAAAATGAATCAGAACCCATAATACCAGAACATGGAAATTCGAAAATGATGTGCTCGTACCAGAAACTTTTCTAATTTCTTCTTCATATTCATTGAAAAACTTTTCGCATAAGTTTCGTGGCTCGGTTATGGTCACCGTTTGGGCATAGTTTAATCCCGCGCCTCGTGGTCCGAGAGAGTCTGGTATGCCACGTGAAATTAACATTGTTCGAATTCCACATGGTATCCATAAATCATGAGACCGGTCGGAACACGTGCCTCAGGTATACCGTAGGACGACGTGGATCGCTTTATGCGTTGTCATATATAGGTGTATACATTTTACCCGAAACTCGAATCGTTTTTCATTTTTTAATTTTTCTTTTATCTAAATTTCTGAATAAAAAATCGCTTATCTTTTCTGAAAATCAAGTAAGTATAACGAAGTACACCCCGCTTTTAATTTTCGCAAATTCTTATCCTCGCGTTCTTGAAGCGAATTGTTCATTTGCTTCAGTTCGTTCCAAAGTGTTTGGGGAAATAGGGACTCACGTTTAGGGAAGGATTCTCGCTTTAAAAGATAACCGGCTCGCGTGGTACGGCCACTTGGGTACTAACTAACTCTGCACGATTTTGCGCCTGGTCTCGCCCCTTTAACTTATATAACACGCATACTACCGCATACTGCATACTGTACCTTACCATACTTTGGCGAAACGGGCGTGGTAATAATTCTGCACTTAACCACCGCCGTTACAGTTTCACAGTTTTAGTTTTAAGTTCTAGTTTACCTTTACTACCAAACGACAGCTAATAAACCAACCAGTTCGAGAGGGAGGAAACAGCCCGCAATAATTATCCTCAACCTCGAAATCACCTCCCTTATATATACAGCATAACCCTGCGAAAGATAATGAAAGTCATATTTATTATCATTTTAATATCTGGTACGCCGCATTAATTTCTTCATTAGATAGATAGGTATATGCGAATTGGATTGCGATTTTAGTATGAAGAATAAAGTTGTATACATCACGAATGTTGTATGAGAATTTTGTGTATCAAATTTAAAACACTGGTCAAAAGGTGGAGTAAAACTTTTTCCCTGATAAACGATTATGATTCATTCTTTTGAATTATTGAATATATCTATGGCTTGAACAAGCGAGAGTTTGGGAGAGCAGGGATACGTATACCTATAGCCTCGTGGCTACCATACTCTATGCGCCTAAAATCGATTCAGAGACACAGACAGGGCATGGACCTCCATCGTATGGTGTATCCATCGTAACTCGGTAGAGAATAGAATTTTAGCTTGTATAGAAAATTATTTTAAACTATAGGATTAGGATTAGGATTAGGAATTTACGTGTTCTCAAAATTATATTATCAGCGTTTTATTTCGAATGAAAAACGCGACGAGAAAACTTATTGTAAGGAAAAGATTGAATTCTCAAAACGCTGAGGATATCCGTAAGGAGAAGAACTTTACTCGGTTTAATAGTTTTTCAGTTATATAAGAAACTTTTCCTTTCGGCTTTGTATCAGTGTCCCTTGGGATAACGATGCGATGAAATCTTTTATTTATCGCTAACATTTGTTCAATAAATTCATATTATAGGTAACAATTTCACGAACCATGTACCGAAAGGTAATTTCTTTCAATTTTACAAAAGGCTCGTTATTTATATGATGTACTTTGGCAGCTAAGGAAAAAATCTGTTGAATCGAGTGAAAACGTACATAGCGATAAAATATAAACATTTTTCTCATTCAATAAAACGGAATTCAATTGAATTCAATTTCAATTCACTTCAATGAAATCTCGGTAAGGACTTCCCTTCATTTGATTAATAATTCGAAACGCGATTCATCCAGATGAAATGAAAGATGCTCCCACGCATACTACCTACCTACGCTTTCGATTTCTTTTCCTTTTTCTTTCTCCTTTTTTTCACGTTATCGCTAACCATATAATGTATGTGATATTCAGTTCCATGAGAGTGACTATAATTCTAGGAAATTCAATTAGTTCACGAACTTCGGACAGTCTCATACCGCGTCATTGCAAATGACTAACAAATAGCAATAATAATCTCAAAATACGTATGTGCGAAATGTGTGGGACGGGGGAGGCCACCGCGACACCGCAAACTCAAGAGCGACGCCGGATGGACCATATCAGCCACACGCGGCTACTACAACCTACAACTAGGTACGCCACTACCCAAGGATTCGCTCGGCGCCACCAATCTAATGGCTAAACGCAGCTTAGGGTCTTTATACACTTCGCGAACGGCCCAGCCACTTATTTTTATTGCAACAGTTTTATCGTTTTATGGTACTTTCCTATTTTCACAAACTTTTTTTTTTTCTACTCAGTGTAGTTATGTTTTTTGTCATTTTTCGTCACCTCGTACAACTAGGTCTATACTCAATACTCATACCTCTGCGTACTGCAATTACCTATCTAGACATAAAATAGGTGTATAGCAGGGAGGATTAATAAACGCTGTTAAAGTTTATCCCACGCGCCTTATCGTAATTCGAGACGTTATGAGCCGACGAAAATCTACGAATTATCTTACTTAACCCCGCGAAACTACTCTCTAGCCTAGCTTGGCTTATTTATTATATCTACCTAAGGGAATAAAGTGGATATGAAAGTTTCTCTCGCAAAATTTAGCCCTGCCTCGTATTTCCGTTGCGAATTTTTCTTCCCTTTCTCCATTTTTCACTTCTTCAGGCTTACGCTTTATACTAAAGCCCAGACGAGACGTGAACTATAGTCGCTAACTGGTTAATCAATTCTAATTAGCACTTCAAGCGTCGATCGCGCTTTGCTTTCCCACCCTTTTACCTGATCTTTTGTGCATTGATGGAAACTGCGATGCGAAAGTGAGAGAGACGCGAGTGCAGTTTTTTAAATTATTCCCATTGGTCGGAGCTGGTCTTCGAACTTTTATGCTTTTCAGATATTTTATTCATTCTAATTGTCGGATGAATTGAATTCATTGAATTTTGAAAACAGTCAATCTCCTCGCGCGTTATTGGGATTGGATGTACCAAATCTTGGATTTCTTCACGGTTTGCCCCGAAGGGCTTATCGATTTTCGATATTTTCATAGCCGATGTTTCATCACTTTTCTCAAAATGAAGTAACAATTACGTTAGTCATTCGAACCGCCTATTTCCCGGGGACTCTGACTCTGACTCTCACTCTCACTTTACCCGAAGTGACGGGTAACTTTGTTACAATAATTTGATTGAGTTATACTCTATAGTAAAGCCAACCACCCGCACGTATTCGATATGCCCTGTCGGCAGTAGCCAGTAACAAAAAATTGAAGAAAAATCAGTATTTTTGTCATACCAAGGAATATCTGAATGCAGTTTGGCAACTGACCTCCTAATTAAACCGCTGATTTTTAGTTTTTAACGTCGAAATATGTAATATTAAAATCTGGTATGAGTGCATGGTGCGTATAATTTGTTTCTCAACTTCGCACCGAGTCGAGGGTACAGTGTAGCACTTTGCAGTAATTACTTCGTCGTACTAACGAAGCTACTTTAAAATGACGAAATTTAATGTACATCCATGTTAATGAGTTCCTTATTCAATTTAAAAAAACTTAAAAATCAAATTTTGTCAATCCACATATTATATGCGCACGAGTCTGAAAAATATGCAACTGCGTGTCTCTCAATCAGTTTCGAATATAGATCTATATGTTCTTTTATTTATACATATCACTGAATTTGTTGTTATTTTTCCGAATTATATACAACGCCACATATTTTACTCATATACGTATATTATTTTTTCCATCGGATATAATTGTCATTTTTCAAATTGGGTGAATAATACTGATTCCCTTATCTTTGATGGCGTCTATCTCCCACTTTAGGCTTGCAGCTCCTCATATATGCATTTCCCGAAGACGCCAGCAATTTCACATTTATCGGTCTCGCTATTGGCTACAAGTTTACAAAACAAACAGAAATTTTGTTTTAAATGAATAATTTGAACTTTAATCGAACGTATGGTTATTGTATTGCTGGAGGGAGAAACTTCATACCTTTCTTTTGGCATGTTTCAGCGATTCTTGTCATCTCTTCCATCTTTTCTTTATCTTCCAATTTTTCGAGGAAAATACTCGTCACATCGTCGACAATTTTTCCATCCTTCATCTTTAAAATTGTATATATTTATTATTTAACAACACAGAACGAGGTTGAGTGTACAAGATTCAGAAATCTTTTTGCTGAAGCGTTTTGTACTCATGGCTCATTGTGAACACTTACTGCTTCCAATTTTTCGAATATGCAAGCCGTTATACAATTCATCATTCTGTCACTTGAGGGTTCGATCATGGATTGGTATTCATCCACTTGTGCTGGAACCGATAATAGGTGAAATTCAAGTACTGGTGTAGAGATCTCATGAATGATGAACAGTAAGAACCATTATTGAAGGATAGTTGAAATTGACAATTTTTGTATACTTTTCCAATTCGATGAATCTGAAGCTCAACAAGTGGAAAATCTGTAACTTATTTTTATGGTTTCAATTTATCTAATGTTCTGTATGCACAGAAATATTTTTCACGACAACATCTCGTCCAATTTCTTACCTTGGGGAACTTCCAATTCTGTGGCACAAATTTCGATCCATTTTGTTAAGATTTCTTCTTCGGCTTCTTCAGATTCTGAACAATTGATCTGAAAAAACAAATTACAACCGTCAATATATGTTTTAGACGGATCATTGTCACGTTGAATGATTTGTTCATTTGTTGAACCGAGAATAATGACGAATTTTAATTTTGATTACGAATTTGTCTTATTCATTTTTCGAAAAGTCACTCACCTCAACGACCAGGGATATAGCAAGAAATAAAAACGCAAACACCTTCATAGCTGTGGAAGTATATTAGAATTAATTTTCCAAATCAAATTTCACTTGTTACTCGTACGATTCAAAATGTATTTAACAACTGATCAATGGTTTCGTGTCGCAACTGTATTTATACGATTTTCATCCATTCCTGCAACGTACTTAGACATATAGGACACATAGGCGGGGATTTCATGACAGGAAGCACTGTAGTTAACGTTACGTGAATTAATTTGAAAATAATTCATATCTAGACGATCGGAAGCACGTGTATTTTTTTTTAATCTTTTCACTGTGATCTTCCCAGTTCTATTTAAACAAAGTACAATAACTTAATCTATCCCTATTTTTTCTCATCGTCCAGAAGAACATGCCAATCTTCACTTATGGATATGTCGATTTGTGCCCTATCTAATTTTTCACCCTTTCATTTCCAACGATTTTCAATATCAACCAAAAATTTAAGCACCTAGGAAAAGATCTGTAAGCATAAAATCAGCTGCTAAAATATGTGGTATAAGGAGGATCAATTATTAAAGGTTATATAAAAATCCATTTAACTCGCGTGACAATAACCAGCGGTTTGTTACGTAACATTAATGGTTAACAATTCGTACATCAAATAGAATTGCAGGCTTGTTTAATCGCCGCAGGTGACTTAATTTTTTTTCTTTTCTTTTCTTATATCATATTGCGAAATATATACAATTGTATACATGCAATGTTATCATGGCTAAAAATTGTTTTTTAAGAAGTCGTTTTTTGGTATGAAGGACGACTGAATAATATACAGTGGTTGGATTTCGGATTTCATCTAACAATAAGACATTTAAAAATGCATTCAATGGATTTTGAACGTTTTTATTTTCTCTTTAAACCCTGGAATACATAGCTGAGCAATTTTTTTTTCTATTAACTCAATGTCTGCGCGCTCTGTCAGACATAATTTGATTCGTTTGTCGTTGGTTTTGAATATCGTATACGAGACTTTAGAATCATTTCTTTTCTTCCCAACTTTGTTCTCAAGTTCTCACGCTCCTTCTTATTCCCCTTTCCATGCTCGACGACAACTGCCTTAATTTTCTACTTCTGACTTCCGGCTGTAAAGGATGTCGACCTGTTCATGGCCACTTTCGAAGTCTGCAATTTTCTGCCATTTCTAAACGTTCGAATAGATTTACATCGCAGCTGTGGAAGTAATAATTTGATCGATCGATACTGATCGCAGTATTTTTTTCATTGCTTTTTACTGTCATAACTTCTTCTCATTTTTTCTTCTATTAGCTACGACTGACCTAGACGTAAGAATTTATCTCTGGTTTGAGAGTATGAGGATCGTTATAGAATCAGAGATAATCTTTAGGAATCATACGAGGGAAAAACCTGTGAATTTTAAATATTTTTGAAGACCGCGCAGAGCTGCAATCACAGATACCTATATCATCGATAGAACCTCCCTTTTAATAGCTATGTTTTTGAGAATAAAGTAACATGATACTTGACGATAAAATATATAGGGACCGTATTCCGTGTCCACGTGCAGAAACAATAGGTGACAATCGACCTACTAATTTGAAGTATCGTGTGGAGTTTTATCGGCTTTTATGAGCCTAACGTTACATGAATTTCTGATCTATCTCAACAATCTCGAGATATTATATCGATCGTAATTTTCTTTGTGAAGATAAAGCATCAAATTATTTAATTACTGCAATTATTATACGACAACTAGGTATATCTATTCAAGGTAACTCTAAGGCAATAAAAATTTGCATCAGCTTCTATCATTACACAGAAATTTTATTTTTCAAATTTAACACAAAATTTTCACAATAATATATCTAAAAATAAGTACCCACTCTCCGAGGTATCTTCTTATATGAGTTGTAGATCAGATCTCCAAACAATGGTTTTCAGTAATTTAATCGGAAAAAGGATTGACCTACAGTCGTGTTTGTCTCATTAAAAATGAGTTACATTACGGGAAGAAGTATACCTGAGAACAAAAATACCACAAGCTTTGATAAAAGTGTTAAAAAAAAAAAGTCAAATCACGTTACTGAATAAACGATCAAATACTTACAATTCTTTATAATTACACGAAATAATTACGAATGATTATATTTATATTCACCTCCCTATCGGTCTCCCAGTTACATTTAGCGTATTGCCAAGATCCCTCGCATCCCTCGGTAGTTACTATAATAGAAAATAAAAAGATAAAAAAGGGGTATACATATATGAATGAATGTGTAGATTTTTAACATTATCGGAAAATAATTAATTGATATTTATATTACTGGCGACATTGATAATTACTTTTCGGCTCGCAAATCGCTGCCATAGCTTTTGCTTTCTCGACAAGGTCTTCTGGTAGCATGGTATCTGCTTGACGCAAACCGGCCTCATAGTCAAACCTATCATTCGTTAACTGCGGTAAATAATAAATGAAAAAGTAAAATAAAAAACAAGTTACACTGCTGGACCCATTAAATTAATTACGTCTTTAATACACTCTTAGTTATATGCGCCTAGGAGAATTCCATTCATTCCTCTGCTGCTAGTATCTACCTTCTACCTATATCAGATCTACTCCTTGCGTAATTAGCATATCATTTTTAAAAAAAGAGAAGAAAAAAGCCTACTGCTTATTCAATCAAACTAGTATATTCATCGTCACTAAGTGAAAAAAAAAAAAAAAATAAAATAAAATGATTCAGTAAGAGAAGAATTCAGGTCTTACCAGCTGCATCATCTTCATCGCACAGTGGTAAAAACACATTAAAGCTTGGTCCTCGGCAAACTCACCGTTTTGGGTCGCAGCTAAAATCTCTGTAAAATGAAAATCTGTAGTTATAGATACACGCAGCATATGGAGATAGAAGGGCGATAGCGCAAACAGTACGTTCCCTGCTCTATTTAGTTTTTATTCAAAAAAAAAAAAAAAAAAAAAAACCTTAGAATTTTAATCCGGTATTTGAATATTTTTAGCGATCGTCAAAAATGCCAAATTTGATAAAACAAAAAATTGAGAAATTTCATTCCTGAGAATTTTCGATTGTATTCTCCTACGCGTAACTCTCAAATTGAAGACGCCGACAATTTCAGTGACAGAAGAGTAGTCCCTTGTCAATAAAATTAAAATCAAAAGCCGTTTGCACTTTTACCCTGATACAAGAATGATGCTAATGAAATGAGAAGCAGAATAATAATAGTACCTTTCGATACGCCAGTTTTTGTCATGCAAGTTTTCTTCAGCGTTTTCAGACCGGTAGTGATCTGTGCCTTTGTCATCCTCTTGATAAAAGAAAAATATCGATTGATTAGTAACGAAGGTAAAAAGTTTTCGTATCGTTTGATATAGCCGCGGTATAATCTATGGTAATTATTTTTTGTCTGGGTACCCATTATCGCCATGATCATTGCTACATGGGCTTGAAATGAAATTTTAAACAAGCCTAGCAGAGCAATCCTCGTGTTTTGCCACTCTAATTAAGTCACGTGCTGCAATTTAGACCGTAGCTGTTTGTGGCTTAGAATAATTACTTCTTACTGTTCGCTACGAGGCTTATTGTTACAGTCGGAGCTTGTCCCTACAGTTTTAATTTTCATGGCAATTTCCGTCTTCCAAAATATTCGCAAATACATTTTTCCCAAAGTTTTCTGTCTGGTTGAATATTTTTCCATGAAATTTCATTGTTACCAAGTTACTTGATACCCGATGTTTTAACTTGTCTACTTACGCTGTCTACATCCGCGAAATGAGAAGCGAACGCTAACGTGAGTAGAAAAGCAAAAGCTTTCATATTTCACTTTGTACTTTGTACTTCGAGCTCGGTACTTTTCGTTTTCTTCCCCCCCGACTTCTCTTTTAATACTTTTTATTCTGTATTTCACGATTGAAACTGCGGAGGTTGACGAGCGTCGGAATTTTCGAGTAACTATAAAAGCGAGACTCGAGACTCACTGAGAGCGTTTTTTAAGTGCTTGCAACAGACCGAGTGAGCCGTGTTTTATAGCTTTAGAACTTACCAAAGGAATGTATGGAAAATTACCCGATACAGAAGATTGCGGGTCATTAGCCATAGTTCAACACCTATATTCAAATCTCAATACCAGGCTCAAGCAGGAAGAGAACTTGCCTAAGTACACGCTTGACGCTTTACTTAGAAATCAAAATGAAATACTATAACGCCGACTGTTTGCAAACTTGATTAATATTTGCTGAACTGTGCCAATCAGAATTCTAAACCACCGTTCAGATTACATCATGCAATTATACGCGATTGTTAGATAATTGGCAAGTACGAGTCAAGCTACATATGTATAGGATTACATTTATGTACATAAGTACGTTTATGTCCGTTATTTATTTATTATTTAACAAACGACAAGTTGATCACGCGACATTCTTTCGCTGCTTCATTATTATACACGATGTCGAGCAGCACTATTATCATTGTGTTTTTAAATCTTGATAAAATTCCACATCAGACATTAAGAGATCTGAATTTCCTATGAAAAACTACGTATGTAAAATACTGGTGAAAAATAATGGGTACATTTTTTTTTTAAATTTTATCGCGTACATCGAGACCATCAATTTCATTCTCCGAAAGAGAGATAAAGAGACAGGGACGAAACACCCCTAGATAATTTCGAACGTGCTCTTTGGACCTCAACTGTCATTTCACATCCGCTAACTGTGCGCACACCCTTTGGCAATTTTAGTCAGTTCTATTTCACCATTCAAAGTTTACGGCTGACGGGTAACCAAAGTAAAGTAATTCTGGTAACTTTCGAAAACACGATTGTTAACCATAAAGGGGCAGCGGGACTCTGAGAGGGAATTGAACTTTTTCCTTTTTTTTTTTTCGTTTTTTTTTTTCTACGAAGCGAACGAAATTGGTAACCGTACCGTCACTGCTGTAGTTGAAAGCTCTGGGATCGCTAGTCTTAATTGCCAATCGTACCGAACTAATCCTTTCCTTCAATTTTATCATTTTATTTTATTTCATTTTTCGATCCTTGATTCTTTTTCTATATCGTTACGTGCGATACTTGCGGAAATCAACGTTATGTAAACTCGTCTAGCACGTACAAATAGATCCACGTGTGTTTCATCTGTATAACGATCCGTTCTTTTTATCTTTGTGTTTTTTTTTTCTTTGTTTCTTCTAATTTTAGCTATTTTTGGTTAATCGATCAACCGTTTAGTTAAAATTGAAATTTATCGCTTCCTGTCCTTTCATAATAGACAGACGGACGGACAGAGTTCTGGAAATAAATGTTATTGATTAGGACTCGACCTTAGTTGTGCTTTATTGCGTTGTTCCTTTGTTTCGTCTTTTCTTGTCTCTCCCCTAACCCCGAACTTCCACTCTGTGCTAATGTCAAACCCTTGTATCTTGAGAAAGAGAGAACGAGAGATGCTGCGGACGAGATGAGGAGATGAGGAGGCTAGGGGAACAGGGGGATACACCCTTCGAGGAGCATCTGGCCGGAACCCCTTGTCTTCCTGGCTGGTTCTCGGAGCTTCTGAGTTCCCGAGTTCTTCGAGCTCCCATTAGTTCAAGCAGCACTTTCGCGAAATGTCGATAATTGCATTTTTTCCTTCGCGATTAATTTTTCCCCGGACGGCTAGTATTTAATACCACAACCACGGGGGGATCACAGAAATTCTTAGACCAGCGAAGATTGACACATCTCCGAATATCTTTTTCCCCCAAACCTTTCTTAGAAAGATTTTTCATTTCGCTGAACGTAAGACGAGTAAAAAGTAAAGAAAACTTCTCATTTATTCGTTTTCATCTCAAAGGATTCACTTCGATTAAGAAATAATTACTTATCATCAATAATTCATCGACAATAATCTCGTTTTATTAGTCATACTAAAATCATGCTCTATGACCTGTTGCCGGCTGATGGGACCGTCGCGTTCTTAATACCAATCATTTCTAATAACTGCTCGATCGAACGAACCCGCCACTTAATCATCAGATTGATGCCCGGCTTAATATAACGAAAGATCCAATCAATTCCATAGAGAAAGAGTTGTTTCCTTGTTACAGAATGTGCTATTTGATATCTACAGTTTATCTTCGCGTATTTTATACGTATAGAAACATTTCTACATGCGCATGTTACACTAGCATTAATAGATAGTGCAATGAGCTAATGAACGTAACTAGTCTGCTTGAGAATCCGTAATATATACACGCGTGGGTGTATTATGTATTATATACCTTATAAATGATTATGATTATTACGGTGAAGTTGAGCCCTGAGAAGATTGTAACCTTTGAATAAAAGCTCATAATACTTGGTGGAATTAATTATTCTAATTATCTAAGTACAATAACCGCTTTAGAATTAAATGAATTGGATAAGGAGCAGTTATTATAACCGTGAGTCGATCCTGTGTTAGAGTTTACAAAATAACTAACAATTTTAAAAACCTTATGAGAATTCGCTGTTTCGAGATTTGCCCGTGAGTTAAGATCTTGAAATTTGGAGGTGGAATTTCGGCTGACGATGAAAATGGCGCGTCTTTTCATTAAGTAACAATGATTATGATTAATTTGTCCCTTTTAGTTGAGCATTCAGCGCTACCGGGACCCAAGTACTGTACTTTTACCCGGAAACGAGTACCCAATTACGAATTAACAAGCGGCCCCTTTTAGATGTTAATCAGGTTTTATTTAAAGCCTACGTTCATCCAAAACTGTATTAAAGTGTTGCCTTATCAACGTAGAGTAATATTTTCTAAGAATTCTTATTTTATGTTTATGTTTGTTTATATTTTAGTATTCCCGAGGGAGTTCTTGAACCTTGATCATTATTTTCTTAGCACGTTATTAGGGCGATTAAGTAAATGAAATTAATTTTTAATAACGTAATTGTCTCCGGGCAAGAAAATTTAATTATAAATATACATTACAGACTTACAATTAAACGCGAATTTTAATCTTCTCAAAAGATAATCAAATTTGTTGCTTCAACCAGTAAGAAAATTCGGTGTTAGTTAATTTTCTTGTTTTACTTGCTTTCAGTATTTTTTTCTTTGAAGAAATTCTGTTCAAATTACAAGCCTCGGGTACAAGATAGCATTATCATTTCACAGATGTTCCAGCTCGAAACTTGCTTAGAAATTGAGACAAAATTTTGGAGCGTTGAACGGGGTGCAGAAAATCATAGAAAATTGTCAATTTTCCGAAAGTTTTCTCTCTCGGTTTTAGTAAAATCTGGAAATCCATGAAGTCAGTTGCAGGAATGCTGCGTCATAGTTTTACAATTCGATTATTTTTAGCCTCGATGTTTACGAGGGAAAAGTGAACATTTCTGGTTTCTGTTTCTGTCATTGCGCCAGCAATTCTATGAACTCAGTAAATCGTGATGTCATTTACTGCATAGTATAAAAAAGAATTATCACCCCAGTTAATCACTCTGTGCAACAATCAGCCTCGAAAAGCTGTGAAACCGCGAGTTTTCATAACAATGACCGGGTTTGAATTAAAGCCTTTTAAAAATCGTCACTGCACTCAATAATTGCATCCTGCGGTTTCAGAAAGCTATTCTATATGCTATATATATTTAATCCCTAAAGTTACGCAGGGACGAGAATTGACCAGGTTGTTTCAGACTGCATGTATTCGTCAGTAATAAAAATGATGACATATTTATTTTCGAAATTCAAGATCAATAAATTTTTTAACCTTCTAGACATTTTGTATATTTTCATGAATCTAGATTTATCTCTATATCTTCATATCTTCGAGATCATGGATCTGTAGTTAGGAAAGGCTGTTTTTCCACTCCGTAAATCTCGAGCCTGCATGGTAACATACGTATATTTAATCTACTCCAGGAACGAGGTGGAAAAAAACTTCAAATTCCATCTCTCAAGTACATCAGCTGATCTGTTCTCTCGCATAGTCGTTAATTACAAATCTTGAACTGCGCTTCTCTTGCGTCTGATTCAGGACTTAGTTAATCTCGCACGATACGGATAAGAAAATTGGAGCTCATCAATTGACTTGAATAGATGAAAAAAGAAAAAAAATCATAATAAGACCGCGAAAAAATGTCTTACAGTAACAATTATGATAACGTTTATTTTCTAAGTGCAGCCGGCAATTAATTTTTTCTAAACATCGACCCCTGTATGTTTTAATACACGCGGTTCTAACAAGGCTTTTTAGTTTACTATTATTTTATTTTTTTATTTTTTTTTCGATATGCTTTTTTCCTGTTTTCTTTTTTGAAACCGCGTGTGTACCGTGCCCGACCAGCATAGCATGGCTGTATATTTTACTAGGGTGAATCACTATCAGACAGCAGCGAACTACTAAAGACCAAACGGCTCGTACATACGCGACATAGAGATGTGCTTTTTACATCGTATACGATAGCTACCAAGAGTTTAGTATATGCTAAAGTTCCGGTCGCAGGCTTCTGACAACCAAGAAGAGAAGAGAAGAGAAGAGAGCCTTTCGTGTACGTATCATGCTGCTAGCTGTTAGCTGCTGTTAGCTATACTTTAGTTTGGGTTTAGTTAGCGACTGCGGCGGCTTGCTCTCTCTACTCATCTACCCGCGGTTTTACTTCAAACTCTAAATACTAAGTACTAAATACCAAATTCAAGACGCGATGAGTTACGCTCCGGCACAGGTGCCTTGTGCCTCGGTAACCTTAGCCTAAATTATTAAATCATTAATTTATACACTTAGGTATACTCAATTCATTATAAATTCTCCGCTACGTAAGTCCTCTACCGCTTGATATCAGATGAAGTTTATCGTCGTGTAGTCCGTGCAGTTTATATCAGGTGGTATTTAAAGAATAGTGATAGTTCATAAGTATTAAAGTTCTCATCGAGTTCAGGAATGGTTAAATATCGTGTGCACTTAAGGAGTCAATTTTTATTACTAAGAAACGAAATTCAATCAATTTTCTGCGGATGGGTAAGCAGCGTTTTTCAATATCCAATAGTTACTATATATTTCAACACCTACTATTTTTTTCTCCAATAACTTGGCCTATAAATCAATACGTGATAAGATCGGATTTTCTATCGATGTATCCGCAGAGTTTGTAACGTAATAGAAACACGTTTGCTATATACGTTCCTTCGAGCAACAGTTATCATTATTATTTCTTTATAGGTGAAATTTTTTTTCATCGCGTGTATAGGTATATTCTATACCATTTTAATAAATCAGAAGCCGGCTTATGCGGAATTAATTTATCGATATCTCTTTCTAGCCGATTAGAATTTTATTATAAACGCGTGAAAGTTCGTTCATATTCTTGTATTAGAATTAATTTACAAACGAATTGTTACTTTCGGTTAACATATGCTATACGTATTACAGTTTTTATATAGCGTATTGAAATCTATGATCATTCAATTAGATGTATAGTAATTAGTTTTATTCTCGGAAATCGGATTGTGCGAAGGAAGTCCAGTCCGGAGTCTGACACACTAGGAAGTAACTATGACTTCAGAGTCACGCCACTTTCGGATATCCAAGAAACTGGACGGATAAAAGTGACGTAATTCGATGAGCACAGTCTCAAATTCGATCTCGGAGCAACTTACTTCCTAGAATCCGATTTTTGTCAGTTTTCCCCCCCGTTGATTCTCTGAAAGGTACAAAAGTCGAATTAAATTTTACAACACAGGACATCGTGGAGGATATTTTGGAGCTATTTCGTTCTAAAAAATTCTGAAAACCGCTAAGTTTAAGATTTAAACTTTCTACAAGCGGATGGGCTCTCGGGATTGTTTCGTAATATCTCGCTGCTAATTCAGCGTGGGTAATTAAGTTCGAGATTTCAATCTGAATTCAATTAACTACCCTGTGAAAAACGAGCTAAGGCACCAAGTTTCGCCTCACGGTATACGAATTCATTTCTAAACAAAGCAGTCCCTTCAAAACGCTGAAGCTACGGCTTCATTGGACGAGAGATTTTTCATTAATTTTTCATTAACTTTAGGCATAAGTAGAGTTTATGAAAGATCCTGTGTATATTGATTCGAAAAACGGTTCCAGCCGAATCATTTCTCTCACAATCGTCTTCTAGTGATAATAATTCAGGGTCCGGCTCCCTACTCGATGAATTAAAGCGGAGCGGTTCTTCTTTAATCGAAAACTTCCGGTTCGTTTCGCAAAGACAGAATGTAGGATATATAGATGTCTCGCGTACGAGTCATCTCATCGACGAACCGTGAAGCCACGATGCCTTGAACTCTTGGAAAAAGTATAAGACAAGACCGTTTCGACGAATCAGAATTGTCTGGGCATACCGGAACTCCGCAGGTTGGTTTCACGAAACAAAAGAATTTTCTTTATCTAACAGTAGGTTAAAAAGCTAAAAGGAGTCAGTATAGTTCTTGAAACTGTAGACATGCTAACGAATCGAAAAGTATGACCGATTCAAATTCTTCTCTAGAAACGAATCGTTTCAATCATTCTTCTGTCGTTAGAAATTCCAATTTTTTTACCTTTTATAATAAGGAAGCCAATCCACTGTGGGAACCAATTTCTTTTGTCATCAAGAACCAAGAATTTTATATGATGCATGAAAAGACGTTGAATCAACCTACACAGTTTCACAGAACACAAATCTGTGGGTTGGATTCTTCGAAGGTGAAATTGCGTGGAATCTACAGATTTGAAAAAAAAAAATTTTGCAGACCAAGTAAGCGTTGATTCTTCCGTCGTCAGAATCTTGATAGAAGTTGGAAAATAATAGCTAAGTAAAGGAACTGAAAATACATGACAGTCAACAGGCTGTAATCATCATTATCTCCATCTTACGTTTGATTCACAAGATGAAAGGACCTTGGCTTTGGCTCTGGCTCTGGCTTTAGCTTCGATTTGTTATTATGGCTATGGCGCATTTTTCCCGATAGGTAGAATCAAAGCTATACATACTTTTTTCGTCTCGTTTCGTTTCGTTTCGTTTGACGTTTCAATCATTTCCTACCCCCGCTCGTAAGTAGGGGTAGACTTCGCAAAGTGGTGAGTGGAAAAATCCGTAACAAATGACTCGAGAGTAAAATAAGCGGGTAAAAAATTGCGAGGGAGAACCGAACAATGCGACTGAATTTGCCACAATCAATTATTGATTCTTAACTTCAAACCAACCAAAAATGGTTTGCGAATTTACATTTAACGGGCATTAAAGCACGGCCAAAAGTTATGTCTTTGTATTCAACATCGAACAGGATCAAAGTCGAGATCATAACTCTCTTCAAGCTTAAACTTTAGACTTTAGAGTTCATTCGGCTACGCTTCTCCGAAAGTTTAGACTCCAACTGCTTCTTCAATCCATCGTATCGATTCGCTATAGAAAATTCATCCTTTAAATTCAGACGGGAATAAAATAAACATATCGTATTCAATTATTTGGGGTATTTACACATAAGAATTTAGATTCCTCAATTTTCGTATTATTTTCTTTTCTCTTTTTCTTTATTGAACCAGGGTGTGCAATCCGTCTGTAAAATATTAGCATAGATATACATCGTCGCGTCTGCGTGGGCGAAAAACCGTCGTATATGCTTCGCGATGCAAGTTTCCCCTGCATGATATTCGAGCGATGCAGTATAGGGGTATTTGAAACTTGGCGGAGGGAACGATGCGGGTCTCAATTTTGAACGAATTGAAGTCAATTTAACTTCAGTTCAATGATTCTCCCGGAGTTTGTCGACCGGCTTAAATTCCTTAGGAGTATATTTCTATTTTTGTGGATTGAACCTCGTGGCTCGACGAAAAGCTTCTATTTGTCGTCTCACGATCAGTATACTGTACATACAATCGTTTAGCGAAATGGGGCTCAAGCGTCACGACTCAATCCTGATAAAATAAGAAAATCTAAACTTCTGTATTATCTAATCGCGCACTAAAATCTGCTTTCATGTATTTCCCTATCTCTTTCTCTCTACGTCTAGATAAATGCATACATGTCTTTCTAAATGCCAGGTATATCATGCGTACTAGGTACATATGTAATTGTATACACGCAGACGCTTAAGTAATATGCAAATGAAAAGGTCTAAAGTTTCAGGATGCTAATTCGCCGCCTCTCCCGACCCTCCGCCAAGACTCATCTTGAAAATTTCCCAACACGCTTGCGAGAAAATTCGTATGCAAATTTATGTGGTTTATACAAACACGAGAGGTGCTTCGTCCAGTATCCACCAATGTATGAATATATCTGTGAATGTGTCGGTGTGTGGCTTGAATTTTCACGCGGAATATCGTATGATATACATACTTTTTACTCTACATACTGTATATCCTACCCGTAGCAGATATGCTATATGGCAAGGGAATGTCACTTAGGATATAAATGTCAGTTTTAAATTAACTGAACTTCAAGCCAAAGGTCAGGCAACGTATTAATGATTTAACAACTCAGGTATTGCTGTACCTGGATCAGTACAGCTGTTTATTTTCGCATCAGTTATCTTACGATTTAGAAAGCAAATTTTCACGCTAGATAATAAAGTTTGAACTCTTAATTCACGGGTATACCAAAATTTCTGGTAAAAATATGAAATTGCTATCTGGAAAGATCGTAATAATAATAATTCCGAAAATTTTCAATCGCTTTAAAGAGCGTACGATCAAGTCAGATAAGATGAAGCCGAGGTCTGTGTCTATGATGTTATGGAATTGGAGTTTCTGCGCTAGCCTGGGATTTTATTTCCACATGAGAGGAGGACACTTCATTTTCCGCAATAGTAGCCGCGGAAATATTTCCGCTCTGAACATTCGCCTGGAGAAAATAGCAAATTGGTATAATAATTTCCAAGGAAAACGTACAATTTTCAAAGTGACAAGAAAATTATGGCGGATCTAGGAGGACCGGACGGGGGCGCAGTAGAGAGAAAAAGTACGATTTCCTCCTTCCCAACTCTATTTCCACCTTGCTTCCTCGCTACGATGTTATACAAAATGACCTCTTGACCCTTTCGCCCTTTTCGTCCATTCGCTCTATCCGCCAACACAGAATTGCTCCTTCTTTTGCAATATTATATTCCTTACCTACGCGGGAGAGGAAGAATTTCTGCCGTGCGGAAAAAGCACTGATTTCTCTATCGTGTTAGATGCACAATAATATAGGTTCACATATCGTATCCGTACTGCAGTGTGAAATGCTATATTTGATAAAACATATATATCTTGGCTTAATTCGGTTGGTGATTTATTTTAAAGAGAAATTGAGATAATTTGCTGTCGCACGCAGCTGTTAATTTTAAATACTCAACCGGAAGTCGTTCATTATCTACCGGCTAGCAATGATAATGTGCTTTCGCATCCTGCTGCAGCTTGCACTGTTCAAGTAGTTTGGCTAAGGAATATAGATACGATGGAAAAATAAAGTGAAAAAAAAAAAGAAAAATTTACTTCTTAACCCAAAATATGAAAACCCTATAACTTTCGCTTCTACACAATTTTTTTTTATTTTTTTCTTTACAGAAATAAGTAAAGAAAGAGCGACACACAGTTGCAGCTAGATTCGATAAAATAAGATTGGCTGGCCAAAATCTAGAAAAAAGTATACGTGTCAGGCACATTTATACACTCATATATCTAGGCTGGCGTTCGATAGACACGAACGAATGGAACGATACTTTTATCTCACTTTATACTTCGCCATTATCTATTGGCCAAAGTAACGAAGAGAAAAGTGTCCAACTATAACGAATAAATAACTCTTATCTTAATAATGTGGCTTTAGCATGTATAGGTAGTTACCAAAATCGGCAAGAAATTTCTTCGAGATAATAAATGAGACAAACGATTAATTGTCCACGGACTTTGGACAAGCCAACACTTTATTGCCTCTCTCGTCTCTTATCTTTTATATATGAATATAATGAATAACTTAATTAATTCAAGTGCATAATGATAGTGTTTCATTTTCTTCTTGTCCTATTTAATGGAATTTCTAGTCATAGACGGATCTCAATGAAACTTTAATCTCGTGGAGTTGCATGAGTTCCGACGTATGTGGTATGCCGTCATCTTAGTTAAATTGAAACGGTTACACAAGAACCTGATTTTAATCGAGTGTAAAAAATTATGATTACAATGACTCGAGTCAGAGCCATTCCATCGCACGCGCGGGTTTTTTATCCCAATAGATTGTTAGAGTAATATTGTTCGAGGTAAGCCAACGCGGGTACTAATCACCCGATTATTAGCATGGCGTTATCGAATTTCGGGAAAAGCCTAGCTAACGCTAGCGCTCTGTACATTATGAATTTTCGATGAGCCACAATGTCGTAAATCTATACAACGGGGACGTACCCGTATACGAATCGCGATATTCATTAAATTTAATCTCCTGGCAAAAATTTATAACTTCCGATTTGGGTATGCGCGGAGGTGCGAGCGAGGAAATCAATGAGATCTAACCATCGATAAAACGTGGATAAAATACGTTACTACTTTTTGGAATGTCTAATCTGAAACTCCATAGTATAGTTTGATTCAAATTTCGTATTTTTTTTCTACAAAAATTAGTTCTTGCAATTCCTCGATCTGATGTGATCGAAGAAGATGATTCTTTCTCGCAGCCACCTGCTCGCTCCTTCGTATCCTTGTTATACGGATAACGGCGCATAACTTCCTGTTTATCTTTCTAGGCATGCGAGAGAAACAGCGAGTCGTGTATAAAGCTGCGTAGGCTGGGCTCAGGTAGTATATAATTTAGTGCTCGTTTCAGGTTGGGTTGGGTGAGGTTAGTTCGTTATTTCATGTTATTTCGTATGTTACAAGTAGGATAAATAATTTGTTTATAGTTCCGTTTCGCTCTTGCGAAATGATTGGAAACCTTTTTCTTTTTTTAACATTTTTTATTCACCGGTTGCCCCGTCTTGCTTATAGTCATTCAATGTTACCATATTGTCGATATAGGCACATAGGATTGCCTACAGCCTCCGCGATCATTTGCCTTGAGGCTTTCTTAACGCATTTTATATGTATATACGTTGCGATAGAAATTCTTCAAATATCCTTGATTCCCACGCTGTTGAACAATCTTTATTAATATACACTGCGGATGCCCACACCACATACTCCACCCAGAGTTATGTTTTCTATATTTCTCTGTATATGTATACCTGATACATTTTTACGTCTATACACTCGACGATTTTAAATAAATTTTAACGGGACTCAGGACCTACGAAGCCGAATTTCTCTGAACACTAATTCTTCATACGTGTTTAGTTTATTCGGAAGAAGATCGACAATTGATATAATTGTATCTATTTTTTCGAATCTTCAAACCCCGAAATTTAGGACAGAGATTTATCTGAAACGAGAATGCGAGTGTAATAATAAATGGGGGATAATCTGCATATTGTATTTGAATTCTTTGAGATTCTTTCGCGGAACGTGCCAAGCGTAGATTTCGAACTCCTCTCGTCTGTTCGATGGAGATATGTGTTCTCGGTTCTTTGTCTCGAATAATATAAGTTATTCGCATTTCTTAAACAGCGCGTGCTGCTCAGTACCTAATGATATAAGTCGACTACGGGGAGTTAGCCTTCCATTGTTCTGAACGCACACTAATAGTAAGCGATAAGCGTAAGCTACCTATACACAATATACCTACTCTCATCGTAGATATGTAGCCGTAGGTATACCTACGGATAGCTAGCTAGCTAGCTAGCCAAGCTTGCTTATCGCGTTTCCCCCAAACACAGCTGTCCCCGACAGATTAACGCATTAGCCCGTACTTGTAATCAATACATTCTCATATAGGTATATAATGCACGTATCTAGGTATATATTCTGTCTATCTATACACAGGCCAATGCGTTCATCCAGGAAAACTCTTCATCATGCTTTGTTAAACGTCCCCGATGTAGACACAAGGCTATAGGTACTATATTGATATCTCCGGCACGTATGGGTATAATTAATGAAATGGTTGAATCGATATTGTGCAATACACCGCGATTGCTGTTTGTAATGCAATCGGCAGATTTTTTTGGTTTTTAATTGACGGTAAATGACGTATAATTTCAAAAGTGTGTATTTAATATTCCGGATTTCTTTTTCTTTGCAGATTATATAGATGGCCAGTGACGTGTGCTGATGTTATGAAAATAGAAGAATCGAGATTGAAGATGAGAAAGTGAAAGCATAGGAGGCTGATTCGATCGGGAAAAGATCGAGTCGAAAAATGGTTTCATAACGCAGCCCCTCGCCTTTGGTTCTCTTCTTTCTCCCTGCCTCCCTCTATCTTTTATCTTTTTATTTCTCTCCTGGCTTTGAACGATGACGTCACTACTACAGAGGGAC
The DNA here is from genome assembly GCA_944452935.1 of Rhogogaster chlorosoma. Classification (NCBI taxonomy): domain Eukaryota; kingdom Metazoa; phylum Arthropoda; class Insecta; order Hymenoptera; family Tenthredinidae; genus Rhogogaster; species Rhogogaster chlorosoma. The sequence continues at coordinate 32,264,271 of OX101797.1, forward strand.
TTTTCTTCGCAGAGAAAAAGGGAGTCGACAGGGAGTAACGCGTCGAGCTATTTGGTGGTGAGTGGAAATCGATACAATTATTACGGTCCATTCGACTGCTTAAAAGGTTAGAATCAGATTAAGAGGACCCAATTGCTTCGGCGAACTCGACACGATATACTAAGTGGATATTGCCTCCGTTTTATTCCCCAAATAATTTCATTCCTCGCACACCTATATCTATTAGATTATTAGATAGATACTCGACAGAATAACCAAGTAAAAGCCATTAAAATTCACAACTCTGTGAGTAAATTTTTCGAATTTTCGTTATGTACGTAAAATTGAATTTTTTCACTTCTCTGTTTTCTTGTTTAAATATAATCAAGAAAATTCGTCATGAAATCCAAAAGTGAAAACAACTGAGAAACTTTTTCGTTTAGGTAATTTGAAAACTTTTCCTAACCCCCTAAAATTTTGCAGTTTATTATTTTGATTGCACGCTGTCCCCCCTATATTACGCTATATAGTTTTATTGCAAGTTTCTCTCCTCTCCTCGGAGTGAAAACTGAAAGATGTCCCTTTTTGCAACGCGTACATACAGAATTCAAATTGTTTTATTACCAGGCGATTGTAAAATCGTACTATACGTGTTTCATGTTTTTTACAATATCCTCTAACTAGTAGCTACATTCTTGCTCCCTCGGGATCATAGGTGAAAAATTTTCCGATATGTTATCGTACCTACAACGTCGGGTATTAAAATATCTGCAAAACATACGTTACACCTTAATTTAGTTTCATTGAAACAAAATACCTATCGTTATTTTTTTTTTTTCTTTTGCCACCGTTTTCGTTTCCCGCGCGTATGAATTCCGAGCTATCTCTATATTATCTGAACGGTTCTTTTGGTATTCCCGTTGCCTTTGCACCGGATCTGACAACTTCCTTTTTATGCGGGCTGCGGAATGTTTTGAAAGGGATAAGGCGACGTTTTCCATTTTCAGCCAGCGGCACACGTGACCGATGACTTTCCTCTACCTCCGCAGCACTTGCAACTACATGGAATACCTATTTTCGGGTATATTTCGCGAATGGTCTGACTGCTAATGCAAATGCCAAGAGGGTAAATCATATTTCATGGGAAATTAATGTATTCAAATGATCCTTCTCATTTCCGGTCACGTCACGCCCGCCCGGAGAACAGTTTTCAAAATTTGATTAATGCCTTTTCTTTTCTTTGCTTATTATTATATATATCCTCTTACTAATGCCAAGTTTTCTCGATTCGACATTTCGCTGCAGCTTGTTATATCAGAATTTGAAATCGTGCAATTATATACGAAACTTGGTGTAATGTTCAAGCAGACGATTAATCAGAACAACATTATATGGAAGCATGCATCTTTCTATCGAACAAAGAAAAAAAAACAGACAAATTAAAGACAAATCGCCAAACATTTTTTTGCTATTTTTCATCCCATTTTATGAAAAGTTAGGTATCCTTCCCTTTTGTTTACTGACTTAACCGTGCAAACAAACTAGCGAAAATCGAAACGCACCCTAACAAAGAAGGTCCCTAACTGCCAGTCCTCTCTTGGTTCGAAGCCATGACGTGATTCAGTTTAAGAAGTTCGTTTTTGTGAATTTTCAATTAATTATATTGCCCGCGGTGATCGATGGCCATTGGACGTCCAGGAGAACTTGAAGGCGGAGCGATTTACAACTTTCAAATTCAATTTGCATACTTTGCTTTTACATTTCCTCAACCCACCCTATACCCTCTTTTAAAACATCAGTTCCATCGCGTGGATTTACCTTAAAGATGATTAAAGTCAAAATTGGATCCCCGTGGAAAATTCGCAATGGTTAGTCAATGTATTTCACTCATTTATTTGCCCATATTTGGAGAGAAAGAAAAAAAAAATCTGATTGAATTTACGTTCGTCGAAAAAAAAAAAAAAAATGCGTAATCAATTTCTTAAAAATACTCGCTAAGGAATTGGTAGAAGAAAGATCGCGTTTTGAACAAGTTTTGGGAAAAAAAAAATTCCAACTCCTTCGGGACTCTTCGCGGTAGATCAGGAGCAGTATAAGCCAAGCGTTTCCACGCTAGGGCCAAGACAGTCTGCAGATATATCTCTCAAAAGTTAAACTACCCTCCTTTAAAAGTTAGGGCGAAAGATCTCCAGCGCGGCTTCATTCCCCCTGCAGACGCGAGAGGCAAACATAAATTCTTCGTCCAATCAACTTAAAACGGTGCTAAATTATTTCCTACCGCTGTGGTAAACCGACCCTTTTGGGTGCTAAAAGTCACTACAAAATCTACGAGAACCCACGATTTCAAATTATCCGACGTGGACGCGTCAGAATCGACAGTCACGTCGTCGAACTGCCCCCGAGAGGACGGACCCGCGTTGTTTACGCGCTCATCAGGTTGCGGTCCTCCCAGGCGCCCCAGACCTATTTTTTTTTTTTTTTTAACAAACGTGATTGGGATTTGCGGCAATTATGAAAAATAAAAGAACAATTAAAAAAAAATATATATGAAAGAAGATAAATAAAGTAAACGCGTGTTTTTCGGTGTTTGTTTCTTAGTCAATTGATCTTTTTTATTTTATTTTTTTCATTTCATTTTCGAGATTTTGGAATATCGTTAACGTGAAGCTATCGCATCGCGCGGCTTATCAAAGCTCAGTTTCTAGGATTTCTTGACCTCTGGTTGTTTTGTTCGCTGATGTTTTGATCAGGTGTTGCTATAGCAATATTCTACACGGAATATTGATTCTCGGCGAACATCCAGCTCGGAATTGTTGTGTTTCTGAGACAGACGAATCTAGGATCATACCTTCCGACGAGAAGTCCTTGCATACTTATTAAACCGTGTCAAATCTAATTTATACTCCGCGATTATCAAATTTCAAAGATATTTACTGCCGATTAACTCACTCCTGCGATTAAACTGCTTTTCATATTCCCAGTTCGCAACTCTTCCGTACAGTAGCTTGTGGTGCACGATCCTTGTAATATCTTATCTGAATGTATACACTTTTAATTAATAACTTCACGATTCATTGTCAGTATTCAAGGCTAGTCTAAAAGTAAAATATCTCAACTTATTCGCGATATTTTATTACAAAATCATATCTTTTTTCTACTGACTCGACATCGCGGCAATCCGAACGGTCAAACACCCTAACTGCACCTCGGTTTATCTACCTCACATACGTTCGCTTATCAGCTGCATTTTTACACGTTCCTTGCGGTCGCGCTGCCTTATTTATTCTTCCACACACATACTGCGGTTTGAATAAAAACACATTCATTGAGAAAAAAAAAACCTATTTTTTATGATATCGAATATGTGAGTTATAATTAAAATTCGTTAAACAAGGGGAAAAGGATAGTGTTCATTTTTGTCGATAAGTCTCTTCCAAACGACTTAATACGCGTCGATGTCATTCATTAGACAAAAGTGAGAAGAAGACGTAGATGAAAAAAAAAGGGATAGGAAGAGATTGGAATAAAGTACGGTAATAAATGTCTCACCCCGTATAGGTAACTAAGCAACGATTTATGGAGTAAAGTTTCCACGTCGTTTTATCGTGGATAGTTCGGTCAGTATACAACTGTCTTTTGTGAGAGCCACATGTCGCTAACCGGACGTTGAAACTTTATATAAAACCCATACGCCGCGGCGGGGCTTAGGTATATAATTACGAACTAAGAATTAATTGTTTTTACCGGAAGGTATCCCGGTGTTCAAAGTTCTAAAACCATTCTTCTAAACCCGAATAATAATTCATCGTTGATGAACGAGCATTCGCGAACTTTGAGTATAGACAGGAGCGCGCAAATCGTGAAACGCTGCGGCGATCGTATACATAGATCGCGATATACGGAACTCGATTCCATCGACTGCCAACAATAAGCTTTTATTGCCAACGAAATCTCGAGATATCTTCCTGCTTCATGGATCGTCGAGTCGGCTGTTATATCAGAACTTCTTATCGGTCCTTAAAAATGATCGCTTACAGTACCGAAAGTAGCTCCGTACCCACTCGGATGGAAAACAGATCTTGAGATCACATCTACGAACTACAGACCCCCGTGTGCCTTGCACACATGGTGTATTCATGTATAATGTACATTACACAGGCTGATGAGTGATGTCGTATTAATGCCGGAGACATTAGTAATGAATAGACGGAGGTACGAGTTCTCAGTTCAGTCCTGCCGTTCAGTTGCCGCTGATGCCGCAGTACCAGTAGTTGCGTGTGTTTCAATGCTTCTACACGCGTTTATTGGACCTAATCTCTTTAATTCAGAGAATTAGTTTCGGTGAACCATTTTAATTCAACTCTGGTAGTCGCTGTGCGTGCGTGAAGTGGCCAAGTTCTCTTTAACCGAAGTGAAGTGTGTTAATAAACTAGAGTGTTGAAATGCCAGGGGATATAAGCGAATTAAATTATACATCGACGTATCCACAATCGCCATGTCTTACGGAGTATGTGCATATGTTATTTTTCTGAAAAAAATACTGCTTTGCTATCCTCCAAACCTTTATTAATTTCTCGTTAATCTTCTCTCTCTATCTTTCTCTCTGTTTACTTGAATTTGATTAATTAATTCCCCCTAATTTGCCTCGATTCTCGCTCCGTTTCATCCGCTGTGTTAAACTCAATGTCCGCGAGTAATAATCTCCGCTAATTACTAATTGCTAATTAGAAATACAGGAGGAGCTGGGAAGAGACTGACACGTCTATATAGACTCAATAGTATGGTATCTATGTATTTTATGTATTACCTACAACCGAAGTCAACCAACCGTTTCGGTTAGGGCTTTCTGGTTCACTGTCCACATGAGTCATGCGAAGAACCGAACCAACACACGGTATGGCTCACTCTACACTCACATTTTACACCAGTATAATTTCTGTGTAGAATCTACATCCTCTTAACGTAGGTTATTAAGCAGCTGTCACGCGGGAGCCCGTCACAATACTCGAAATAACTACGTGTCATCGATTTTACTAGACGAAAATATAGAATAGATTATCTTGGAAAACGTCGAGCTGGGGCTCGATTATTCCTTTTTCACCCTCTGCTCATACGCTTTGGTAGATTCTCTATTTAAAAGGTCAGGATTTTAAGGCTCCGCAGGGTAGATTACGGGGCTGGGTTAAAGTTCCGAATTTTCTAAATCTCCGAACGGTAAAAATTCCGAATCCCTTTGAGGCCATTCAGAATTTGCAGAAACGTCGAAATATGGAAGATTCAAATTTCGACAAATCCGAATGTAGAGAGCTGAAAACTCCAAAAGTCAAGACCCTCGAAAGCTTAATGATCCGAAAATCTCGGTCTATTTTTTAGGATGTAAAGAGTAAATATAGTTCGTTCGAATCGAGACCCTCTTTACGGAAAATCCATTCTATCTACTTCAATCGATAACTTCGATGTCATCAATAATTAATAGGATTTTGGAACTTCATTACCAAATAGTACATCTCGAGATGATTAATTCGATACGATTAATACATCCCAGGTTATTAAACACTGAATGAATAATCGCGTAAATTTCAACCTTCGGAGGTTCGGCCCTTCAGATCGTTAGTCTTCGGAATGTTGAACCTGCAGTGTTCTTTGCTTCATACTTATTTAAATCGGTTATGTATAGGGTATCGGAAAAATACCCTTTGTAAAAACTGTGACTCGGTTATATTCAAATTCAGAACTTCAACCTGGCGTCTCCATTAGGTCAGGAAACTAAATTGATTATCCGTGGAAATGAGACAAAGACTTCACAAGGTATAGTGACGAGAATAGTTCGGGAAGTAAATTAAGACAATAAGCAGCGTTTGTATTATTGAGTAAAAAGTGCGTGGAGAAATTAACGCTGGGTCTAAATGGCTCGGTCTCTTTTCGTTTTTTATACGATCCAGTCCGCTCTAGATCCTTCCAACATCATTACCGCAGAGTTCATCCGCAAGAGCTCGTCGTACTACTTGAAATAACTACGTGCATCGATTTTTCTACTTTAATATAGTATGTAGAAGCCAGATGAGGGTGTGTTTTGAAAGAGGAATAAAAATTGGTTCGTATAACTGGATAGATGCGAGCTTCGTTGAGTGAGGTTCAGTTTACTCGCTTTACTTTTCTCTCTCTCAATTTTTTTTTCTTTTTATTTTCTTTCATCGAGATTTACCAGTCAATGCCGCGGGTATTTACTCCGCACCGCATTTTCCACAGGGAGAAATATATCGATTGGCATCTATAGAAATATCTTAGATCGAGAAAAGCCCTCAGACTGCACGCGTAATAGACTAAATATCCGTCGGGTTATTTAATCGAGAATACAGATTCGAAGTTTACATGCTTGTTTTTCTTTTTCAGGGTATTGAGGTAATTTTTGGGGGATTTCATGGCTTTGAAACGGGTATAGGCATGTATAGATTTATTGCGAACTCGATTTTGTTTCAAATTTGAAAACTCAACTGTACCAGCACCCCTATTCGTATGAGGGCAAATAGACCCCTGCAGCGCGTTTTATCCTACGATATTAGGAACGAACCCTTATCAGATATCTTGGGTATATTCAATATTTGCTCTTGAGGCGCGCCCTGGGCCGAACTCTATAATTTTCCGGATTCAAACTGGTGACGTTACGCAAATATGTACTCGGTGTTTCACTAGATGTTATATCTACCCTTCGCCAATTTTCTATCCGACTGCAGGGAAATTGACAGAGTCGTGCGGTAAAAGTTGACGAAGAAAAATTCTATAGAAGAATATTAAACCATAGGTTACAGTCTTCACTATACTTTTCCGTCTCTTCCTTGAATCGACTGAAATAATCGAAATAATGAATATATCTCGCCGTTTCTTAATTTTTCAAATTCAAATTCTTGTTTTATAATCGACGACGACTGCAGTTGAGAAATGAATTCCCACAGCTCTCAAATTATTCCTATAAAAACATGCATATAAGGAGATTCATAGATATTCAAAGCACAGCTAGTTGTACTAATCGGAATGCCGAGTATTTGAGTACTTCTGTCAATGAATCTTGAGTAACTAATACAATCGATAGCTGCTCATCGGCACTGGTTCGGACCTCGTCGCATCAAATTGCTTCGTAAACATAGAACGAAGTGTTCTCAAACAGAACTAATTCTTATACAATATGCAGTCGTCGCGTCATCGGCGAGTTAAAACTGTATAAAAAGATCCATGAGTGAATATAGTGCCTGAAATACACTACGACGATTTCTATTTGCGTAGATACGCATTTCGTCTAGTATGTACATCTGCTGCGACGCACATATCTACGTAGTATGCAATAAATAATAAAATATAGAGCTTCTCGTATCGCCTTTTTTTTTCTCCTCATTTTATATGAGTAAATAGATTCGTGAAAGTCGATATGCGTATGACTCAAGCAAAGAACTGAGTGTATGTACTCACGTGTAGATAGTCAGAGATACAAGAGGGTATACATGGAATAGATACGAACAAATAGCGTATGTGTGTTTGCCTCGTATCCTATGCCACACATACGTGTATTGGTATATTTGTTTTAAAGTTGATCCTTCACGATTATTACCGAAGGGTATAGAATCCCTGGACTTTAGAGGTAAAATATTCGTTCCATTTCGTTTCTTATACCTTCGCATTTACTATTTACAGTCTCTAGTGAATTTCTATGTCGTAAGCTTTGGCTATCGGTCAATTTTTTCCCACATGATCACTCGTGATCTTTTTTTTTTTTTTATTTTTTTTTTGTTCATTCAACTTTGCGAATCTGATTTTCTCTTTTCTTTTTCTAGCTGCTAAATTCCCTAGCGTCCGATTTGGACTGCATGCTGAGCGAACTGTGCACCACACCTGACCCCTACACACGGTGAGTTTGACTTTTTTTTTCAATTCCCTTCAATTTATTGCCCTGCGTTGTATAGAGTGCAGATATTTATTCATTTCTATACACACATGTTTGATATTAAATTCCAATCAAGGCACCGGGTGTATTTTGCAAGCTTCGAAGAGCCGAGTTCGAATTACGCTTTGAATATTGAAATCAACAATAAACGTTGCTATGATTTGATGATATTGCTGCCTCGCGCGCCGTCAGATTTTCGGCAAACTAAAATGCATATTGTTACGGGTTCGTATCAAATTTTGGGGTAAAATATCGGTCAAGATATCCCATGGATTTTGAATATTACGTGTAAGTCCAGGGCTTTACTCGCTGTCAACTTCCTCAGTAGCAAGAAAAAAAAAAAAATAAAAGAAAGAAAGGAGGAAGAATAAAAAAGACCACAAACAAACCGCCCCTAGCGGGGTGAAACCAGAAAACATTTCTCAAAGGTCTCTTTGATCAAATCGTACTATCAAAGAAATTCGATATCGCCATCTGGGTTTTCGTTCGGTATTTTCCCTATCCTTTTTCAATCCCTTCATGTTTTTTCTTTCCGTTTTTTTCGTCCCCCCGTTTTAAGGGGTTGGCGCGCAGGACCAACAACAAAATGGTATGAAATTTCACTAAATTTCATTCAAATGTAAAAAGAAATTAAATTAGTCTCTGGCTTAATAATAAAAAAAATAAAATAAACAAATAAAATAAAAAAAAGATTCAAATATTTCGTAAATTTCTAAAACACTCTTTTTTCATCCAACGTGCGACGCGTGCCAACCCCATTTTCCGAGGCATGAAGAGGAGTCATGATTTAAAATTTACGAAACAATTAAATTCGGTCGAAAGTTTTCAAAGGCAAACAAAACCCGAGTCGTTTCATATTGTGACCCTCCCTATTACACAGACCGGAAGTGATATTAGCTTTTTGCTTCAAGGGATGAATAATGCCGGTACTTTAAATACCTCGAACTCATATAATGCTACGTCGTTTAAATCATTAATTCATGTTATTTATTGCCAAAATTTTCCCTACCTCTCCACTATACGCGGTGAGTATAATAATTTCCATATCGTAAGACCGCGTGATCTATGGAGGTCTTCCCGTACAATATCCTTATGTTATATGGAAGAACCTAACACCTACTGGGTGCTCATCTTATAACCAAATTTCAACCCTTTATAACTAAACCTAAGAGAACTTTGGTTGGAAATGAAAATATATTACCTACTGAGATGATCGTCATTATGGGATGATTACAATTATTATTACTACTTCAATATGAAACAGGATATCTATTTTTTTTCAATGATTTATTTCTCGATTTTGAAGTCATAAAAAATCAGCGAGATTCTATGAGGTAATATTATATTACTCATCGAAACTTATCAGCAAAGTATATTTCTAAGGTATCTTTGGTAGAAAAATTCAATTTCTTCTCATTTCGTTGGAGAAGCCTTCAGTTCGCGTTTGGAAGGATTCACCCGGTACACAATACGACTAATATATGAATACATAACAAAGCACGTATAATACATGCTATACATCATATACCTATATCTATGGAAACGCTAAGATTCAACGTCTTGGGTATATGAAAGAAGAAGCCATTATTTCAAGAGTTCAGACATTCACGTGCAATTTTATCTCACACCCATATATGGCCCAAAGAGTTTTATAATTTTCACAAAATCTCCCCAAAATAATTATCACTTTTATACATAAAAATCAAGCGAAGAAATTAGACCGATGAACAGTTGGATTCAATATACGAATAAGCGCTAGACGCCAATCTATGTTTAACATACGGAATTTCCCGAGCTGACAATGCGAGTGGAGAATAGCGTATAGTCTTGGGCGTGGTGGTGTACGTTATTCAGAGGCGAAGATAGACGGCATTTTACTGAATGAACATTGAATCTCAATGGGGAATCGGGAATGGCTTTCGTTATAGAAAGGATCAAACTATTGAATCGCTAACTGCACTGAACACTAAATTATATCTGCAGTCTCAGACTCTCAGTGGGTGTTCGTAACGTTTTGAGCTGAATTATCCCGTCTTAGATTTCCTCAAAACATCGAGACACGTGCTGATCACGTATCGTGACGAATAACGTATGTTTCATATTACTGCAGCATCGAGATGGAATGAAATAAGACCTGGACGTTGGGTAGAGACTCGGTGTAAAAATATTGAGGAAATCGTTATTCAGATTAATACAACGATCACGAGGTATAGAACTCCGGGGTGAATATTAATATCTAAAAATTTGTATGCTTAATAATTTATTTTATTCAATTTTTAATTTTTTTTCTCTTTTTTTTTTTACAAAATTGATGTATTTTTACTTACGGAATACATTATGTTAATGTTTAATGGCTCTATTAGGTGGAAGAAATGGCCAACAGCAGCTGCGTCGGTTAAGCGATTATGCATAATTTTATGCACTTAATATCAAACACATGTTTTCAATTGGGTCATTTGCGTCTGTGAATGCTAATTTCACACGTATTTCGGGTCGGCTTTAAATCCAGTACGTTGTGTGATATACGCGAATATCACGTATACAATATACGCGTAATATCGCGTCATGCTTTTCTCTACTGATGTATCAGCGATGCTGCGTCAAAGCGGAGCTACGTAATGTACGCACAGACATATACACATATGTGTGCACAAGTGTACATACATTTTCCTACCCTCTTTCCACCCTGATACATGCCTACAAATACGCATACGTTGTAAGCACCTTTACGCATACGTATAGGTATGTATGTAACGCATATGCGTGGGCCGAATGAACAAACCCCAACCTTCTGCCCTTTGTTTCTACGGGAATTGGAGACTTCGTTTAAACCGGGATATATAGAGAGAAAAAGACATAGTATAGTGAAGAGAGTGAAAAAAGGTCGATCGGAGATCCTAACCGTGGAATGAAACCAGAACCGGAGATTAAATGGAACCTGCAGTGACTTTTATACGTGTCATCAAAGACCGGAGGTTGGAGAGATATATTTTTTGAGATAGAATAGGTATACAATGCGAAAAAATTTATTCGTGAATTTTTTTTTTCCTGTGTTTATATGAAATTCTTCGTTTTATATAATATCATCGATTATCGCATATTAGCGAATTATTAATCAGCGTAAAAATTGGCGTGGAATTAAACCGAATACTACCTGATAAACTGTTGCTTCGTTTTAAATGAAAATTCGAGGAAAAATAAATGGAAACAATTTCGAACCATTTTCGTACCTATCTCCCCTGTAACCAAAAATTTCGTCACGCCACCCGGGTGCGAATAAAATTTTTAATATAGGAAGAGATTCACACTACGGTGATCTATGCGTTTGCGTATGTATGACGCAACGTCGTCGGCTAGGACGAAATGAAATTTACATTTTTTTCCATACGCATCTGCAGCCGAACACACAGGCTACTGAGAGGGCTGCTCGCGGACCCCCTGACTTTACATTTCACAAATCCGATCATGTTTTCCTTTTTTTCTTTTCTGTATATATCTTGAATCGTAGATGTTTTTTTGACCATCCCTCTACGTATAGGGGAATTCATTTATCTCTTATATTTCTGAGACGAAAATCAAAGAGGCGTACGAAAAGAAGGAGAATTATAATGAAAACAAGATAATGATTAAACGAATCGTGAGAAATCGCTCCGTTGCGATGGGAGAAAAATAAATTATACAAACACTGGTACTGATTAGAGGGTTGATAAAAATCAGGCATGTTTCTTCGGAGATAAATCAGTGCTCGGGGCGTTATTCAGGCTCCTCCGGATTTTTGAAAGAATCGAAACTACAGACTGGGATTCTGTGGGATACGCCGCCACTGTCACTTACAACCCCTATAACACTTCGAGCGAAGGGGCAGAGCGGAGAACTTAGAATTGAAATGAAATTCCACCCCGGTGGTGGTTGAATTATTATCAGTCGGTAATCTTTCTAAAAAAGTTCACTTGACGCCCCCTTTCTTGAAATTATGGCTATTCATTCTCTACTCCTCCAGTCTCGGTGTACGATGCTCAACGCGAATTGAAATAATAACAGATTTCAAAGAATTCCAAAACTCTTTATCAAAATAATACTGAAATTATAAATTCGGCGGAAGAAATGAGAAACGTTATCTCACACATTTCTTAGCTTTTAATAATCCCACAAAGGTGTGTCTGCAGAGTTGAAACAGCTGCAGGACTAACCAATAGGTTTGAATTTTTCACTCATTAGCTGGCAAACAGTGAACGAGCAAATGCCGAGAAATGATATTTCGACAATTTTTAAGAAAGGAATTTATTTACACGGGTTTTTACGTCTGGCTCGTAACATTCTTCTTATTTTTTTTCTTCTTATTTCTCTTTGTTCAACCATGCGGTCTTAAAATACATTCCAATCGCGATGAGGTATCCTTGTTACTTACGTATCCGACCTCCGAAGGACACGCGTCTCTTCCGAATTGTTAATTCGCTGGTTTAACGAACCGACAATTCAAATTCAAATTCAAATACTTCTTTGAGTCACTCGAGCGTTTAATCGATGTTTCTTCTTTCTCATTCATTTTTCTCCTCCACTTACGGCCGGAGTTAATAAGATATTAAATATTCATGTAGATGTATAATACGTACGTAAAGATTCGTATATATGTATGCCACGCAGTCTTCGAGATTCGTGTATCTCGCCTCTTGATCGCGTTTTTCTTTCGACCTCCCGTTTCGTATATCTCGAATAATTCCTCCCTCGATTTTCATCTAAATTAAGGCAGGAAAACCCGAAATCGTTGGTGGAGGAATATTTTTTTTTTCCTTCTTACTTTTTCTTCTGCCCTAAGGAATTCCCCGGTTTTTCCGAGGGGTTTCTCGACTTTCAGATCGCCTAACGCGAATCTAATGTTTGCTCTTGAGGTGTATACGAAGGCAAGACGCCTCCTCATCGTTCAACTCAAATTGGAGTGAAACACGAAGCGCCTAACTGCAGACGTTGACGTTTACAAAGTTGGATATACACCGGCTGACGTGTACACATATCACGTATAACCCTACATGTGTAAGTTGGCTCTTAAATGTATATGTCACGCAGAAGTCTGTGTACCTTGTATTACCTAGTGAATCGTGTACGTGACATTTGACGAGTCCTTTCAAACCACCGAGTGAATTTTAATACCCATATATTTGAAAAAGCAATTATTTCAACATACGCGTGTAGAAATATCGAGGCTTCATTCGTTTTTAGATTTCGTGGAAAGGTGGACGAACATTGTTCAATCATATTTTTCCCTTTCTTAAAAGAGAAAGAGTAATTGAAGTCCTCCAAAAAATAGAAAACAGTTCCGATTGCCATTTTGAATGTTGGAAAAAAAGGTTTTTGATAGGAAAATATTATATCGAGACGTCATAAGAAATGGGAAAAGTTGCGAATTTCGTTCAGGTTCAGACGACCGCGATTTTGACACCAGTATAGTAACGGGGGCTTGAAAGGCTCATTGCCTGCAACACATCGTTACCAAGTTCACAATTTCCTGTCAAAACTTGAGTCGAACCGTTCGGTGGAGCATTTCGTCTGCAATCGTGGATAGAAAAAATCCACATATACAAACATCTTGGAAATGTTTTGAAAAGTTTTTTGTGGATGATAAAAACAAGTCTTGAAATTGACTCGAGGATTTTCTTCCAATCCGAAGCACGGTTCTCGCTTTATCAAACGTCAAAAAAATCCGAACGACTTACACGGCTCTTCGAAAATAGAAAATGAGTGAAACGGTATAAAAGAGAAGCGGAAAAATGCCCACGTAGGTATAAAAAGACAGACACATCGCAGTTTCCACGTTTTTTTCTACGTCGATCTACGGAATCGTGGAAATTAGGAGTGGTGATGGCCGTCCGAGCAGTTACCACCTCTAACGTGAAATTAATGTCTGTCAGGACTCGGAGGAAAGTTCTCTGCCGTATAACTGCCTGGGCCAAGGATGATATCGTTAACCGCATAGATATAGACAAAGGGTACTATTAAATACATGCCTCGCGGCACTGCTAATTCTGGTAATAATAGATTTCGAATTTCTCAAGAGTCCCTTTGGGGTCGCCTATGGTTGGATGATAGCTAGTGGCTGGTGGCTGGTAGACGGAGATGAAGTCTTCGTTTCACGATGAGGGCGGCTTTAACGTGTCAACTACAGACCCTGGGGGGCTGCTTTATAAATCGTACAATGACGTCAGAAGTCGGGAATTCCTTGTGACGAATGGATTGTGGAATAATAATTACTAACGCTATATATGTACATAACATGGAATTCAGAAATTTTAGCAGCCCCTTTACGCCGCTGCAAACGGCAAGGGACTGGCGGAGACTCCGATTGAGAAAGAGAAGAACATCGAAAATAGCTTTTCAACTTATCTTAGAACTAATTGGAAAATACTCAAATTTTGATCTGAATTGATACGTTTTTAAAAAAAACTGAAAGCTACAGTTCTGGATCTTTTGGACCGAGTTTTATAAACTGTGCAATTAAATCTTAGCCAAATAACAAAGCATCTCACTGTCAAAGCTGCGACAATGATCTTACAAGGCGTGGAATACCAGAAGGCAATTTAATTCAGGGATTATAATTAATTAATTTTGCCTCTGGAGCTTAAGCGAATTAATTATAACATCACCGTCAGTAGTAATTCATGACTAGTGATCCACCTAGGTAGTACCTACTATCTCTGCGATAGTTTAACGTGAAACGGATATCAAGTGCACAGCTGTGTTAACCGGGCGTCAAATAAATTACGAATAGCTCGTTTCCCGCGGCTTCTATCCGAGTTTTCTTAACTCTGTGCTCCATGTTCTACGATCCTCTGTTCTGGATTTTTAGAAAAAAAAGAAAAAAGAAAAATCTAGCCGCCACGGACGGATCAGGTCACGCGTGACAATCCCAGCTCTAGCCGTTAACGCCTTTCGATGTTCCATAGAAACGAGTGACGGAAATAACTCAGTTTTAGGACGCAATCTCAATTTTCTTTCGGGCCGTTAAAACTCTGGGAAAAACGTACCTATGCCTAGCTACACTAACGCGGCACGCGATAATGCACTATTTCCTTTTTTCTTTTTGTTTTTTTTGGAGGGATTTTTTTTCAATCTCCTTCTTCTCTGCCACACGTCGTATTCCTTGCCGTGCGTGTCTCGAAACCGTAACGCTTAACTCAAATCGAAAACCATCGAGATAAATCGTACCGTTAATTCACCCACGTAGGTACTTTTCCCCCACTTCACTTTTTACATAAAAATAAAATGGAATTCTTAGGATGAAATGTTCGTCGGTATATATATATTTTCCCAGGAAATAATCGATCGGAATATACAACCGCGTCTACACAAGAAACAGAAGAACTTTTTATCGGTTAATTATAATCGCTTCCTTCTTCGCGGGCTCCATCCTCATGCCTTCTTCAAAAAAATGTAATAAAAGTGAAATTAGGTACTTGGAATCGTAGTTTCAAGTTTCTATCCATTGTTTTCAACTTTTTTAACTTTATTCTTATTTTCGTCAATTCATTTGATTCGCGTGGCCCCGGGCGAGAGCCACGAGTCACGAGTCACGATCCTCGTCCCTTTTTTCGTGCACGCCAGTCGTACGTCGTCTATCTAAGAATTTATCGTTTTGGTCAGAAGTTTGTGGGACTGACCATGTAACGTGATTCGAAGTAAGGGAGGAATAAAATAAGGAAATAAAGAAGAAGAAGGGCCAGCGGAAACTCCTTCCCTCCAGTAAATATTTAAGACGGTCTCCGTGATTGGACAAATTGAAACAGAACGGTCTAAGCTTGTAAGTAGTACCTACGACTCAATCGATGTCTCTAAATTATGCAAGCTGGGTCATCCGACGAGAAATCCAAGGGAAAATTCTTCCAGTAAAAGTTTACCACTGTAGCTGTGTAGGGTAGTATTTCTTTGTATCCATTATTCCGCTTTCTATATCCTTTGCAACTTCCTTCTCTTATTTCTCCACTCATTTCTATCTGCATAATACGCCGTCTGCAGTCTGGCTCCACAAGATACGAATTATCATCTCGTTCAACTCTCGACAAAAATCAAGCCACTCTTATCCTATCGTTATAACTTTTCAATACCAATTACGTAGCTACATACATACAAGCGCATCCCCTATCTGACTAATGTATGATGCGAGTGTCTAGTCGATAGGAATGTACATGTCTAGCCAACTATCTAGGTACTTGCTAAATTGCCGCATGCATGTTGGAGGAGGGAAGGTGGGGGACCTTTTCGTCGGGGTTCTGCTCGCCCCAGAGGCACTCTAGGGTTCGCTAGAGTAGAAAGGGATGCCTCGACCTAATCTAATTTGTAATTGTAATTTATACCGAAATCACCGTGCCCGAAGAAACACCTGGTTCCGGAGTGTGGAAAATTTGGTTCAGGGTTAAAAAATTGTCCCCGTCAAAAACGTAACGCGTTTATCCCTCCCTATTTCGAGGGATGGAGGAACGAGACGCGATTTTTACTCGAGTAAAAAGCTCGAGAATAAATCGAGGAATTTGTCAATATCGAAAGTGGTTTTGAGGCGTTACTTCTTTTCCCTCGTTTCCCTTTTTCCTTATTATGATTATTATTATTATTATTATTATTATTATTATATCTACATCGGTATCACACTCGCGCGGAAAATGTCAGTTTTAAAATTCATGTCATGAACTCTGCCGTGTCGATGGGTAAGCTGAGGGATTTTTGTGCTTGAGAATTTTGCCGCGCGGGATTCGTGAGATACCTAATTCTTTGGTTCGTTAGATCCTTTCGGCTCCCTTGGTGGACCAAGGGCTTGGCAAATTTCATTCCTTTCCATGAATTAAATTTCGCGCTTGTAAGACCTTTCGTCGAATATATTAAAAGCTTCCCGCGACGTCGCGACGCATCCTCCCCCCCAACGTCTCGCCCAGGACCGTCTCGCCTCTCGAGAATCAAATCCTGCCGATACGTGAGAATGAGAAAAAAATAGAATACAAAATGAGGGGAAAAAAAAAAAGAATTCCATTATATGCGAAAATCTGCTTCTTCAAAATATTCAAAACTCTTTTTTTTTCCCCCCTTCTTCAACAACAACCCTCAAACTTCAACCGTCAACACGATGTCACGAAGGATATATATTATATACATGAGAAAAAGTTTTTTTTATTTTTATACCGCGGGAAGAAAAAATGGAGAGAAATTATTCATTGAATAATAAATAGGATTTTTTTTTCCCCCCCATAGAAGCAATCAGATTTAAGTGACGTGTGTGTCGTTCCAATATTTCTGCATCAACTCACCGCGTGGTCATTCCTTATATAGTGCCAAGTGTCGCGATATTGTATCTTTTTTTTTTAACGTCATGCAGGGCCTCATGAAAGTCAAAAACGAATATTGTGTACTCTTATATTTGAGTATAATATACTTCCAGCCCATTACTTCTTGAAATATAAATTCACCCGTATACGTATAGACGTCACACAAACCTACGCAGCATCCGCAAGCATAACCCTCGAAAGTTGCGTTGCAAATTCCAAGAGATATCAGGAAGGAACTCCAGGGTACGGAAGCCGACAAGTGCGTCCCATAAATCAAAATCGAATATTGAGTTAAATGAAAAGTCAGTGATGCGGACGAGCGCGCAGTAGGCAGTGGGACCGGTGGATGCTGGGTGGACGATGCAATGATCGGGAGTAGAACCAACTGCTCGAGGGCATGGAAGAAATTTCATCAACTCGCGATGGGAGGATTTCACTTTTTATTTGTAGTTACGTATTTATACATGAATTACTTTATTTACAAAAGTCAAAAATATTCTTCTTTCCGATTCGGAAAGAAATAGTGAAATAAAAATTAAATCATATTTTATCATTTCTGGGCAAAATTTGGATTTTTTGCATCATGACTGAATTATACTGATCGGTTATCACTATTATCATCTTCTCAAAGATTCGCGAGTGGGTATAGCTTTCGCATAGTTTATTTGAAAATTTTGGCATAGATCCAATCGGCAGAGCGCCTGCGTCTGACTGTTTGATTTGCAACTTATGGTCTATTTCGGTTATTGTCTAATGTTAGACCAGTACCTAGCTACTACGTGCACCTAGAGAAGTGCAGTGTACTCTGAGGACTATCTTCTTCTAGCCCGATGTACGCGTATCTACTCTGGAAATATCGATTTGACCGAGTTTTAAAAAACGTGTTAAATATTGTTACAAGTAGCCGTAAACATGCTAGTGTTCTGCAACGTTATTGTGCAATTTATAGATGCAAAACAGAGGCCAATTAAACTCGACAGAAGCCAACTCAGCAGGTGAATAAGTTTTTACATTTGAGAACTATTTTTCATGTATTATGTGCTTATCGCAAAAACGCATTTCCCAAGGCGATGATATATACGCGCGGTGCAGCAAGAGTATATAAGAAGACGAATCGATTTTCTGTTTACAATAAAAAAGGGCTCTCGTTTCCTGCACTTTTTTTTTCTTCTTCTTTCTCCTTTTTCTTCTATTTTTCTTTTTTTTAACCAATCTCTTTTTCCTTCTTTTTCACTCGAAATATGAAGTGGCGGCATTGTTGCCGGTGACAATAGGCACGAGGGCGACACCGCGCCGCGGCCCTTAAAAGGCTTAGGGACGCCCCACGTACGTCGCGACGCCTCGCGTCCCGGAGATGGCCTCGGGCCATGGTTAAAACTGCTAAACGCACTGTACTGTACATTAAAAGGGGTCTACTCGACTCCCTCAACGGACACGGTGACATCGAACAGAGTAGAAACGAGAAGACTGGCTCCCGGGAACCGAGTCGATGTATTGTCGCGATCTTATGGAGTGAAAAATGAAAGATAGCAATTTTATTGCGCCCGGTGTCTCGCGAATGAATGAATGGATGAAGAATGAAAAGTAAGAATGAAAGGAAAAAAGAAGAAAAAAAAATTGAAATATAAAAGCGAAAAGGAGATAAAGAAACACTCGTAAATTCCATCATCCCTCGCTTGTACCGCGTCTACGCGCACCTTTGATACCAAACACTTTTACCTTTTCCATAGGATGAAAAGTTTCGTGAATTGAAGGGATGATTATTTATACTCGCTGATCTTTAAAGTTCTGAAAATAATTTATAACTGAGCAAGTGAAGTAATCGAGCTTCTTACTCTTTTTTTTTTTTCTTTCTTTTCTTCTTTTTTTTTCTTTTTTTCTTTTAAACATAAACTTTTTAGACGCGTTTAACTTAACGAAAAGTTAAATGTCACGTGCGAGCATCGATTGCTGAGTGACAGGTGCGTGCTGTGTAGGAGGTTAAATGAGGAAGATTTATGGTGTTTGGGAGAATCTTCCTATATGAGATGCCTATCTACCCGTCTTACGAGAATTCCTGCCAATTAGAATAACTTTCGTTCAATATTATTGGATCAGCTAAATGTGGAGTTGGAATTTTCTTAAACGTCGAAAGCTAAGCTACGTTATACTTTGATTCTAGCCAATTTTAACTCCGTTCATTTATAGAGTTCTAAAGTTAGACACAGTAGGCGAGTATGGATCGTTAGAAAATTGTGAAAAATTTCAGACTAAGGTTTTAATCGGATTAGATTTTTGTAGACTTAACGTTCTATAGAAGCCGGAGTCTAGTATAGAAAATGTTTTCCCCCCCGTGCGAAAGAAGAAGACAACTTTATAACTGTCTTCTTGTTTTTCTTTTCTGTAGTTGTTTTTTGTTCTTATTTATTTTTATTTTTCTTCTCCTTTTCTTTCTTTAGTATCTTTTTGCACTCGTGTGGGAACTTTGCAGTTGGGACAAATATATATCCAAGAGAAGAGAAAATATGTGGATTACACAGACTTAAGATATGATTTACCTGCCGTCATAAATTGAAAGAAGGAAAAAACGAGGATTTTTCTAGACAGACTACACCCACTCGCGTATACTCGCGAACGTACGTCCATCTATTTGTTCAACTGCATTTCGAGGTCTTCAATTTCATCTATTCCGCGTTGCCTGCACGTCATGTATGCAGTGCTTCGTGGATGACGAAAGAAACCTTAAGCAGTCAGTCTGTCTCGCCGTTTTGCATTATGTTTCTTATTTGTTAGTTTTCTTTCTTTTTTTTTTAACTGCAAACCTCGTTTTAAAATTACATTCACACCTGATTTTTTACTTATGGGTAAATTATGTAAATTTGAAGATGGGATGGTCGTATATACACGAGACGCGAGAAATGCACAACTCTTTGATTTTCCTTTGTTCCTTTATCTCTCTCTTTCTCTCTTTTTTTTTCAATCTTTTCTTGTCTTCAAAAAAGATTCCTTCTCCCTGGCATCCGAGATAGTGGAGAGATTTTTACGCGGTCCGGAAGTTAGTAATCGCGTGCAACTCTCTCGTATCAGCAAACCGCTTAATAGCTTCTCGCGGTAATTAGTGAACAAAGAACGCACAGTCGCGGCGTTGGCTATTTCTGAAAGCCATTGACCAGTCAAGTTGACCTTCACTCTCTTGCTCCACGCTTCTCCAGACCTTCCGATCGTTGGAGGCGCATCGAGCCACTCGTAGATCTCTTCTCAACCTGTACACAATCTTTATGCACATGTGGATTCAACGTTTCTTTCAACATTTCGTACAATTTCGATTCTGTGGTTTTTATAATTCATAAAATTTCACGCCGAGAACAAAGAAATGAAGCTATCTGGTTCACTGATACATAGCTAAAACTTTATTTCAATTTTTCTAGCTTTTTCCTTGCAAATTTAACAGACACATTTTTTTTTTGTTCATCTTATATCACTTTGGGACAAGAAATTATTGTAACCAGTTATTTGAGAAAGAGCGTTTGCAAGCTTGAAGCTGCCTCTTTAGGAATTAGCTTTCTTTTAAATTTTCTTTTCGCGACATTTTTGGACCAATTTATCGATATCAATCATTTTTCTAAACACATTTGTAAAGCAGAGTTTCTCACTGGGTTTAAACAACTGTTGGAAATTTTCGCTATAGCCTAGATTTTGCGATTTTTCCAAACTCCGTGATACACCATACTAGGTTACACACATGAACATTCTACTAGGAATTCGTATTCCTCATCCCGACGTTATAGGAAATTATGTATCCTAAGCTGACTTATGACCTCGTAATTTGAAAGTGAGATTTAACAGTTTATCAAGAAATGACAGTGTCTGAAAGCATCGTCGTAATTTTATACCAAGGGTGATTAAATAGGACTTTTTTTATGGCGTGATTATCTTCATCGAAAACTTATACTTATACTTGTGTGTGATACTTCGGAGATTTGTCTCGCTGGTTCGTGAATAGAAACTGCAGAATTGCTTCTTATCAATACCTACACACGTATGGGTGCAGGTAATGTTTGATGTATTTTTTTTCAATGCCTACCAGTCCCAATCAACTTTCTACATCTAACCGAAGCTGCACTGGACTATTATCTGAAATTGTATCGTGCATTGAATTATGACCTCGTTACTTTAAACAGGGAGTCGAGAATGCTAGGTTTTCCGTTTTATCGCGTTTCCAGAGATTTTATAATCCACTAAAAAGCGTATTATTTCTTCATTTCGCGAATGGATAAAATATCTGCCGCTTGATATGCCCCTCCGTTAAGCCGGACGAAATCCATGGTACAAATAACGCCTCCGTATAACTTTTTGTTTTATATATGACAAAAGTTACGTGCGCGAAAGTATAAGTCCGTATTTTTTCATCGCTACCCGCGTTGCCCGAGGACCGTTTAACATTCTCCTTTACTTCAGCTGCTCGTTTCCACTTAATTGAAGCAGACTATTACCTCAAATTATGTATCCTGGCTTGAATTACGACCTCGTAACTTTGACGGAGGGTTGAACAGCTCGCCATACAGCCAAAGAGAGTGACTCGAGAGATTTTCTACTAGGTTTTCATCTTTTTATACCATATTACGATTTCGGAGGGTCTTAACACGAACGGTTTTCTCTTATTCTATTCGTCTAAGTTTAAAGAAATCTACCATTTCTTTTTCAACTTAAACAACTGGAACCTTCATGTATATTCAAACTTGGACGAAGAAGAAAAAAAAGAACATAATACGCGACTGCGATTCCCAGAGGGATACGGATTCTGAAACACCTGAATCTCGTCTTATCGAGCACCAGGTGGACTTTACACCTTGATCTGAATTTTTAATACTCTAAAGGAGTGGATAAGTTTAACGCCGCGATGCATAGCAATATTGTTTGAATATAGTTAATATTTTTGTCTCTTTTTTTTTTTTGTTTCGTTTATACATATGTCACGTTCTGCCCACATCGATGAATCCATAACAGCCTGATTAAAACAGGAATTTCATTTGCGTCGAGGCATTAGATTTGAGTTATTTTTAAATATGATAGAAATGCGAGGCTAAGCGTAGGCTTACTCCGAGACAAAATTCGAGACTTACATACAGCTACATATTAGGCGATGCAAACGATATTCTTCCGCGACGATCTTTCGACCTGTACATACGAGGACCAATTACCTACCCAACTACGATATAGGAAATAATTTATTTTCAATCCTGACCTTTTACCTGTGGATATAATTTTCACACGATATATATTACATGTATTAGCTGATAAATTTATTCTACTATTGAAATACATCGCGGAGCAAACCTTCTCGCACAATATTCCACCGCTTCGCTTCTCTTCGTTTCATATACGCTCACGGTCAGAGGAAAAGACTCTAGCTTATCCTGGACGGTAAAATCTCTCCTCAACTTCCTGTATATATGTAATGGTTTATCAAACACTGTAATCAGCAACGAGCTAACCACGGACTATCGCATCGCGTATTGAAGTTTATCTGACACATGAATATGCGCATTGTTATAAACGTAAATGCATTTAATGAGAGTCCAGCGAAGATCCGTAAGATCTCTAATAACCTAATTACTACATAATCGGATTATTCATGGAAGCCACAAATTTTTTTGCAATTCCTTCATGCGTCTTAATAAACACATCTATAAGTACGTAGGTGTATGATGTTGTCATAGACTAGTATACACGGAGTGTAGATCACCGATTCTTAACTAATTTGCCGCAAAGTAGAATCTGGAAATTATTTCCATGTGAAACTGGTGTTCTTGATGCATCGATCCTCGTTTCACGTAGATAATTCAATCTGGAATCTTCGATATTAAAAAAAATGAGTCATACAGCGAAAGGAGAGATTTTTATACCTGGAGGTTTTTTGACATGAAATAATTATTAGAACTTTTCCTCGGTAGATTTTCATTGCAATATTTTCAAGTCGTATGAAATACAGTATGTATCGCAAAATATCACAGAGTATAAGACGCGTTGTGGTGCGTCTAGAGTCTTCGCTTGTGGTATTATAATGTGTAAGGAGCCAGTTCATTCGCGGCCGTTCAGCGAGCAAGACATTCGAATTGCTTTGTCTCGCCGTGGTATCTATAAATACGACGCGATTTGATCAAAATTTTACACTCCGTTCTATAATATATGAGATTTTACAACTTTTCATTAAGTTTTCACTTATGCTTTGGATCCTCGCTGTTTAGAGTAGCGAGAGGGCGGCGAACCCATCGAATGATACTTTTGTGGAGGAAGTCGAGGAAACCGTTAATTCAAAGCGTGAAATCGAAAGTTTGAATAAAAATCACCGATTCTCGTCGAAATTATTTCAATCGCTGGTGAAATCAGGAAATTTACTTCGAAACTGAACGTTTCATTTCACGACTGACATTTCCATCGATAATATTTTACTTTGCCAGTAAAATATAACGCAAGTGCTAATAATAGAAACTTTGATGTAAACGTTCGTCAAAGTGTATGCTTAAGTGTTTGACAAAAGCTGATAAAATCATTCGCCAAGTTACCTGTGGCTTTGTGATATTCGTCGACTGCAAACCTGGGAATAAAATTAGTTGAAAAAGTTTCGTATTAGTTTTTGACACTTCGAATTTAGTGACGTGGAAATCTTAGATTTGAATTTCTTCGATCTGAAATCAAGATAAGAACAGCCACGATAAGACTGCGGCAATCGTATTGTATCGTGTAAGACACACGTATGCGAAGCATATTTTTTAATGCAACGATAAAGTGATTCAATCAGGAGTGATGAAACTGTTTAAGAATTCAATCGTCTCGACTCGCGTGTTAGTTAAACATTGAATTCCATGCGAAAAACATAAAAGACAAATAACGATAATGATGGTAATAAAAAGTCAACGAGTGTCGCGAAATTACGATCAATTTTAATCTTGATATACGTAACGCACGTTCCCTGCAGTTTGTCACACTAAAAGTTTATCGAATAGGCATTAACTTTCTCCCGGCGACGACAAACGGCGAAAACGATTTTATACGAAATCGAAAGTAAACGTCTCTGAAGACTTGGTCTACGTTATATCGGCGTATTTGAAAAAATATTTATCCAAAAACGCGAGAGGATAGATAAGGGAGGATTACATATTGACAAGATGAGTCTAGCGGGCGAGAGAGAGGCAAGTTTCTTATAAATATCTAAAAATGAACGCTAAATATAAACCAGAGAATTTCAGACCCGCCGTGCTCTTCGCTATTTGCGCAGTTTTACCTCGACGCGGTGCAGATGTGATCTGCGATTTATGCGAAACTACACTACCGTACGTTTATCATCTCCAGTTACACTCACGGTGAATCACCTTTCGAATAGTCGAAGAGTATGACAAGTACGAGTACAAGTACAAGTACAAATGCAAGTACAAGTACAAGTGCGAAACGTCAATTATTTCATCGTATATGTGCATGTGTGTTTCTTCTTTTGCACCGCCAATAGTGAATATACGTAAAAAATGTTGATCACTAAGTACACGACGATTTTACTCCAGTCTACGAATCAGCACATAATCAGGTGAGTTGAACAAGAATCTTTACAAACGCCAAATCCACCCACATCTTCGTATATATATATCTACCCACAAATCTCCTTTGTAAATTATTTGTACAACTTCTTTGACCTGGTGGGCAGCTGTCCTTAACTACAAAATGGCTGGGTGAGTGAATTTTTTAAATGTACGACAAAAGTTTCCTATGTAATACATACGCATATATGCACATAATTAGATTCATAAATACACTCGTCATTATCCTACGCCTTTTATTATACACACGTGAGTAAATCTTACACGTATATGGGCACGTAGGTATATGACAGACATGGGAGAGAATGGTCGACTGTTCTTTTCTGGTTTTCCTACCTTTTCTAACAAGTGTGAATAATCTGTTAGGCGTGATATACTGCGGGGATGGAATTAATCATCAATGCGAGTCTAGAGAAAGAAAGAAAAATGATAATCTGGTCGAAAACTACCCCTAAAATGTCTAAATCACGTGACACCAACAGATGGGTATATCATGTAGTCGATTAATCTCAACGGTTAATTAATACCGAGGTCTAATTGGCATCGAGTTTAATTCCAACAATTAATTTTGCAAGAGTTTTATATAGACGGGGGGGTCTAATTGTAAGAGCGAGCAAGAAGGGGGATGAATTAAGGCATGAGGAAGAATTTTTACCTACTATACGTGGAATAGAAGAGGATAGAGAGAAAAGGTTCAAGGGAGGGAATAAGACTTTGTATTCAGAAATCGTTCGACGTATATTTAAGGTTTAAATTGTTCCGAACCGTGCGACGTGGATCTCGCTTACGGATTATTAAAATCGCTTAAGAAAGCGCCCCCGAAATCTTACCAGGAATTGAAAACTCGCTCTGTTCTTAGACGGTAAAGAAGAAAATTCGTGCTCTTGAATAAATTCAATCGTCTGCCGAAGAATCGCCCGCTTCTCGAGAGGAGTCTTGATTTTATCGAAATCCAGTTACTGCGGCCAAGGTTGGGTTGCACCTACACTCAGAAACGAGCTTATATCCTACGCTTATACAGGGTGGAAAGTTTCGACAAATCCAAACGATTTGCTCTACGAAATATCATCATTTTGATAAAGAGGATCAATAATCGAAGTCATATTTCGGGAAGTAACTTCATCGTATACCTACCTTTTTCCAAACGATTATATTCATCACGTCAATTCTCGATCGTCGAAGTTTCAGGTAAAGATTAGAGCCACGATACCTTATCTACAGCTTGTTAAATGATTGGAACATGTTACGTAATCGAGTATAAGACCGTGTAAAGACTAGTGATTCATCCAACCATATGTAGACTCTGTCAATTCGGCTTGAAATTTTCAATGATGTTTTGATCGTGAGAAAAATTAATTTTGTTCTAAATTTTTTAACAAAAATTCTTACACAGTTTAACGCAACGTAAGTCGAAGACTACTTTAAACGGTAATCATAAATTATAATATTATTCAATGAAAATGAAAATTCATGTCTCTCTGATGATGAAGTACGATTTGTCAACGAGGCTAATGACAGGCGAAACGGATGCTGTCTTTGTTCGCACACTTATAAATACTTCCTTTCGAGTTCCTTCCTACTTCGGGGTGCAACGAACCTTTTCGCTTCGGCGTTGGGCTCTGGTTGTCAACGACTACGTAACCCGAGGCCACAATGTCTAAAGGCTTGGCCAGCAAAAGCGACAAGTAGGTATCGTTTTGCCTCGTACTCTCTTCCCTAAAATCCCAAATAGTCAGCCAGTCAGGGTTGGTGAGCCGCGCGCCCTTCCCCATCTCCAATTTTCCCTCGGGGCTGAGCACACTTGATGTAAAGGGGTTCTCGTCCATCGATTAGTTTTATTATTATTATCGTAATTTGGGGATCAAGTTATCTCAGTCCGGGGAGAATTTGATGAGTATAAAAGTGATTTTTTCTCCTCGTTTTTCTTTTTTTTTTTTCGCTCATTTCTATACATTTCCAGGAGTGTCACTTCATCGAAAACAAAAATACGAATAGTGGTTTTTTTTAACTTGTGGTTTTGATTTTGTTTGTTGTTGATAGTTTAGAGTAGTCCTTGAATTTTATCGATGCACCCCACGACTGGTAGAAGTTCTGATAATACGCTGCTGAGAAACCAATAAAACATGATTCATTTTTCCACGTGAAATATATAGCAAGACATTTTTCTGAACATATTAGTCAATTTATCAAGACCTCGGGACCAATTTATTTTGCCGATAAATTCCTTTTCGATTTCATTAGTGGCTGTGTCCAACGAGAAAGAATAAGATTTACCACAACTATACTACTTTCGGTACAGATATATCGTCCGCCTATATTTCGACCACTTGATTCTTAATCAAAAGCTCCGCTGATTGTGAGATGTAAGCGAAACCTTAATTCTCTTCTGTAACAAAAGAGAAAGAAAAAAAAAAACCTGACATTCGGGGTTGATTTAGATTCGGTTTTGTAGTTTTCTGATAGGGTCCCTGCAGTTTGACACGGGTCGATATTCTCTTTTATATTTAAGCTATTCCAAAAACTCGAGGAATTTATATTAAAGAAATTAAATTCCCTGTAATTCATCCCCCGTGAAAATCGCCTTGGTATTACAATTTAATGCATCATGCGGACATTCGTCGGGTATTTTGAACCGGAATTCAAAGAGCATAAGGCCTTTCAGGGATGCACATCTACGCGACTTATTCTTAGATGTGTGCACAATATATATAAGAAAGAAGATTCCCTGGGAAGAAGAATAGGTCTGAGCCCCATATTGACACTTGGGACATTATTAAGTGGAGGGGTCGGTTCTAATAAGTTTTGACGACAATACTCTGGGATACTCTTGCTGGCTTATTCGACCAAAGAAAATACTGCAGTAACGTTCAAGAACCAGCGTCAGTTTGCGGCTTTCTGAAAGACCCACTAAAATCCCCAAAGAGTTTTCTCGCCTCTTTCGCAGTATGAACCCAGCTACTCCTTCGTCCCCTCGTGACGATTTTAAGTATTTCTTCTTCTTTTTTCTTTCTTCTCCCTCATTTCTCTAACTTTATCCTACGCATCCAATTCCCTTTTTGAATAAACATTTCTTTATTATTCGTTCTTCCGAAAATTCGACCGAAAACCTTTTACCTCCGTTTGAAAAGCCAGGAAAACTTGAGGAATTTAACCCTGGGCCAATAAACCGTACGATTCTCAGCGCTGTTTTATTTTCGGCATCTTAAACAAGTGCCAAAGTTTCAAACATCCAGACGCTCTTCGAAAGTGAGTGGGCGACGTGGTCCAATTAACACGTGGCAGTGACCCTCATAGTTTTTCCGCAACTTCGAAGTATGACTAACGACTCTGTTAGCAATGAACAAATTTGGGCTGTGTTGGAACTCGCCGACTAATAAACGTGAGAGGGAATTATTTTTCAGGTGTAAATTTCGCTTCTTTTTAAACGGTTTCACACATTTAGTCTCTCTCTCTCTCTCTTTTTTTTTATACCCTCTGCAATCCGCACTCGTTCTCGTTTTATTTCGCAACTTTGCGGGAGTAAAACTTTTATTACACGAAACATCTGACACATTTCATTGGCGGTGTTGGAAGGCTGCACCTAGCATGCGGCGTTTATTTTCCTTTTCTCCCTTTTCATTTTCCATGTAGAGAAAATGGTTTTTCCACTCGATTTAACCAGCTTAAAAATCTCATCTCGTCCTTTTTTTTTTTCCTCCTCTTCTACCGCTTCCATCTGTTTTTGATGAACCACCGCGTATATATCCCGAAAATACCACTTGATAAATACTCGAGTACCAAAAATATAAAAAATAAAAGACTTCCTTAAATTGTCGCTTGAGTTTTTAATTTCTAAGTTTTTTTATTTATTTTTTTAACATTTCGTTCAAGCTTTCAGCCTCTCTTTCTTCAGAAATTCCCCTCGGGCGACCGTTTGAAACGTTGACGGTTACTTTTTAATTAAAAGTTACACTTTTAAAAAACTTTTGCATACGCCCGTTCGGTAACCAATTCACTCTACACTATACATATAAATAATATACCTATATAGTTGCTTCTTACTGGCGTATACCACCGTGCCCACCTTTTTCCCTCGAAACTTTTTCTTAATCTCCTCTTTCCTATTTAACTCGGAAAATTTTTCTACGTCCCGAAATACTCGAGCAGTGAACGGGTCGTAAAAATAACTCTTACACCTTCTCACGCGAAATATCAACCAAACGGACTCGGAATAAGTCATAATTCGGTACCTACCCCTGCTGAAGCTTATTTATTAATATTGCGGTTTCAACAAATTTTCGAGCTTGAAGAAATTTTGGAGCTTTCGTCGTTTTCGCTGTTATTAATTTGTCGAAGAGGGATGATTTATTTTATTGTTCTCTCAACTTTGCCGCAATGCGTGTAAACATTTTAGCAACATCCGATCCCCTTTCCCCTTTGTAGACACAGAGAAGTCCCCCGTATCTACGAACTCTCTGTAGCAGTTTCTGACTCAACTCAACCGTGTTGGACGCTAAGATCTTTCTATTAATCCCACGGGATGGACCCGCCACTTCACTCGCTTCGCTCCCTAATTAAATTATTCTGAAACAACGGAGTTACTGGCGGACGTACGGAGCTACGGACCAATAGACACGCCGACACGTTCCACCGCTCAACAGCTGCGAGCTTATACTTCCGAGTTTAGGGTGAACCGTATAAGTTCATACGTAGTCAGTAACGTATGTACATGTACAGGGATGGGACAACAAACGAAACTACATCCCGAGTAATTAGGTGAATTTATTTCCAACATATTCCATGAGCTTTATCGTTTCCAATGTTGATATACATTTGTAGTAATTGAATTTCTGTCATATCTACAAATCTGAATCATTTCATTCAGAAGTGGAAAACTAAGGAGTCCGGAATTCTTAGTAAATTATTTTATCAAGTGTTGTTGACATACATACCTATATTATGTTATCGCTTGTGGAAACATTCCTCGATTATTTGACCACCAAGGTTTTTCTCAGCCGCAAATTTCCCGTCGTATACTCAAATCGGATTCTTGTTTCACCGGAAACTGTTCAAACCTTAGAGCAGCTGATTTCATTCAAGGATCTTACATCTTCTTTACTCACTTCTTATTCCTTATAATAATTGCGCGGAACTATAACTATCAAAGCTGTCGAGGCTGGGGAAAATATGGAAGCAGCAAAAGAAAAAAAATAAGTATAAAAGATATAAAAACTATACCCCTCGTTCCTGGACCGAGTGGCTTTGATAGCTTCAGTCATTTACTGTAGGTATACCAATTACGCAAAATCGGTGGGTTATGCGCAGCCAATTTCACGGTCTAAACATCTGTTTTGTAAATGTGTATAATTATGGTGCGAAATCTAGAATCAGTTGGAAATGGCTGAGTTTTATTTCGTACAGATTTGTAGCTCTAAATAAAGTGAAATGTTTTGTCACAGTAGGTAAATAGTTTCCAACTTTGAACTACTTAGTTACTTATTTTTTTATTTTTACTTTTTCCATCGCGTGTAGGAGAAGAGCGTATCATTTCTATACAGGTTTATTTCTGACACGAAAGTAGAGTACCTGCTTCAGTTTTCTCGTAATTAATACCGCGCAACTAGCAAGCCGTTGCAGTTCGTCCGCTCCGATGCTGTTACGATGACGTCATCTCCTGCAATTGCAATTGCACTTAAACCCGTTCATACGCCTACCGCGAGTGTCCTCGAGTCGTGGCGCCAACGCGCTTCGCTAAGAACGGAAATATTTAGTTATATTAACAAGCATTGATGCTTCGTGAGCTAAGTTTTAATTACGAAATATTCAAATCGAGGTTACATATGCATGTATGAAATATCGACCTTTTCATTTGAACACATACAAATCTGTAAAAAATTGAGATAAGATAAAACTGAATTCATTTAACGAGGGCCTAGGCTCACAGATGATTTGACAAGAAGCGCAAAATAATTTCTACTGTAAGACTAGAGCCTCTGAGATTAAAAAAAAAGCTACTTGAATCTCGTCAAATTACATCTGCAAATGAACCAGGAAGATTTTAATTGAAAAATGTAGGTAATATTTGCTTCTCTCATGTCACAAATTTCATGTATCTTAGTTTGAACCTTTCTAGCTCATTCGTGGACGTAATTTGAAGAGATTCACGTAGCTTTTTTTAAACCCGCTCACGCTTCCTTTTATAGTGAAAATTATTTCACGGTATGGGTAAAGTCATCTCTATATAAGCATTCCTTAACAGCGAAGAATTTCGATCGGCGGAAAGAGCGCAAGAACTCTTCCTTTTTTGGTCCTCCCTCTTTATGCAGTCCACGTACATACCTAGTCGTTATATTTGTTTTCTGGTACGTGTGAGTAAAAATCTCCTAAACCTTTGTCAAAAAAACAAAAACTGTTGATCTTATTTGTGGTATGACAGGTCGACGCTTCGTCTGTTTAGGGTATCATTAGTCTCCATGGCGGGGTGCAGAAGAGGAGATATAGAATGGACGAATTTTCCGGTGATAAATTTGTGGAAATCTGTCCGTTGTCTTATTTGTAGCTGTTGGGCAAAACCCTAGGGCAAAACTTGGATCAGAGAGCAGACTTTCTTTTCCTATCTGTTAAACCATTTGTCGGCTGTCCTATAAGCCATTTCTTTCATTTCTTATCTATCATTTCTTTCCGTACACTCTGGCTGTCTCATTCTCGCCGATGTCAGAAATAGGTGAAATATCGAAGATCCTCAAGAAACACAGACGTATTTCCTCCACGCTGATGCGATGCGAAACAGGCAACAGCTTCTCTCGCCATTTACAATATCAGAGTAGGCAAACCCGCTTTGCGTCGTCGTCCCGAATCGATAATCCGATAATATTTTATGAAATATAATAAAATCTTACAGTTCTATGTACTGCGACAATCCGGAATTAGCTTAAGAACCTTGAGCTATCGATTCAAGTTACTACGGTAACCTGACTTCAAACTTTGTTAGCTCCCTGCGCGAATTTGTGTTCTTGTTTGCGTACGGAGCGGGAAACGGAAAGAAAGAAAAAAAAAATTGGATTATTGATATTTAGGAAAGTTGACTGTATGGAATCCGAAACTTATCCTATTATAATGAAGAGAATAATGTAATACTGTGAATGCATAGTTATAAGAAACCTCGGGTGTCTGCGGTGAAATAGAGCACAATATTTTTCCATGCATTAGGTATATACCACGTCTCCATGCAGCAGCAGATAGAAAGAGCCAGCGAAAGAAAAGACTTTGAAATTTATTACAATTTTTCCCAACTTTTCTCCACCTAAAGGCGACACACCTCAGGCGACATTCTCATATTCGCTGTCAAGGAACAGGATTTAAAATACACGCTAGTCCTTACTCAGCGACGAAGGAATAAGAATCTTTGCGGTTTTTGCGGCTATAAGCGCGAGAGAAACTGTTCTATGAAATTGAAAACGGCCGTAGACTCATTATGCGCTCTGTATCAAGCTTTGTTCAAATTTGAGTTACCGTTATACCTATTCCATAGAAGAATAGAAAGATCAGTGATTACGCTGAGTATGGAAATGATTGAATAATTTCTAGTTCAACGAATGGTTAACAAATTGCTATATTAGAGTATGAAAATATCATAGTCGTTGATATTCAATGGGTAACAATGTCGGCATGCTCTGTTTATTGTAAAATGCATTTTCTCCTTGTAATGGTATAAGAGCTATAAATTGTTCGAAATCTTTAACTCCCGCGGTAGTTAGGTATACTCGTAGGTATACCTTTTCAGACTTTCAAAGGCAATCTTGACGCAGTGGCAATCAACACTTCTTATACCACTAGAGTTGTTTCCAAGGTACACTAACCGCAGTGAAGCTTTTTCTTGATGAAATACAATTCGAGTTTCTCTACGCCCCATCGCTTCTTGTTCGTCTGGCAGGCGAAAACGGAAAACTAACTTCATAAAGTAACCTACGCACAAACATTTATGGAAAATGAAGACTTATTCTTCGCATTTTCTCATACAACAAACCAAATCTAACTTCCTAATTAAAACTCATAGCCTAAATTCATCTAACGGAGTAGTTTTAATCTATGAACGCTACAAGTCGCGTGGTTGTCACACTCTAGTAATTTCATTGATAAAAAAAACCTTAACGCCAGCTAGCTAGAACGCCATGTTTCATTTTATTTCAATCTATTTTACACACGTGTAATGATCATCTTCTCCGGGTACATTGACTTAATAATATTCCCATTCAATTCCCACGAGTTATTATTATAATATACAAATAAGTATAAAATGTTAAATCAAATAGAGTTAGCGATAGGTATATAACTCCGCGCCTGCGTTGTCTCCGCGCTACTCCCACTTCCTCGGTTTTAGTCGCGGTGAAAATTCATCCGGCATAGTATCGCGTAGATACGGTGTTAGTATAGAGCGTCGCGACGTCAGTCCGACGTCGACGGGCGTCTCGGACGCTTAACAGCGTGTTAAGAGAAGCTTGAAATAATCATAAAATAAAGTTTTCTACTCAAATTCATCCGACTTTTCTTTCACCGAATAATGGTCAAGTAATGAGATTGCAAACGGTGGTTCGCGGACGTATTTTGGAGCCCAGTGACACCAGACTACGAATCCAAACCCTTCTCATTAGCTAACTCTTTAGTGTTGTGTAAATTAGAAAGTGTTCGTACGAATGGTACATATTTGAACAAGATATATACTGTACATAGATTTGGTGTCTAATTGCCCGTTAAACGGTCTGAAACCCTGCTCTTTGGATTTCGAATTAATCTTATCGTCGTACAGTTGGTTTAAGGCCGGCTATAATCCAATGCTATCAGAGTTCATTTAATTGTCTAGAATTGATGACTGGGAATTAATGGAAAACGTAATTACCTCATTTGTTTATAACGGGATTGAGCGAGGCTGATTGTAATTATTATTACTGGAAATTGTTGGAATCATTTCTTCATTTAGAAGAAATTTTATTCGCGTTTAGACTATGACGAGTGAGAAAAACCCTCGCTTCATTTATTCGTCACAATATCCTTTTCGTGGAAAATTAACCAAGTGCACACGGTACAATGCACAGGTTCTATATTAGAGTACGATGAACTAATTTTCTGGTTAAATTTAAAAAAAAACAATTTCTTATCGCTTGGGGAGCAATTATTCGGGCCAATGATCAGCCAACATTCTATACTTCGTTAATTCCCTTTCAAGTTGCCTCGCGAACCGTGGCTACAAACTACCTCTGTGTTGTATATTTAGGGACTTTTCTATTTCATAGATTCGAATAAATATTTAAGAAATATTACCGAACTAGAGATTCGATTTTCAACTCAAGCTTTCGATTCTTGGACGGAAATTCATATTTAGTAACTCCAAAAATAGAGAAAGTTAATGAATTTTGAGTATTTGAAAAATGCAATTTTTCAGGCAAAATTAAGCATAACCAGTCCGAAAATAACAGATACCGATTACATATCTGACTCATAAACCTAATTTTGTGTGCCAACGACCAACGGACCGCTGCGACGTCTTGCTCAATCAGCATTCTAGTCTTTTATTTGCATCTTTGGTTTCTTTAACAGTAGCTTGAGCAACGCTTGTATTAAAGGCTTGTAGATAATTGTTTTAGTAAACAGAAAAACAGAACTTTGTTAACGACTCGAGTCTTTCAAAGTCTCGACTTAGGTGGATAGATAGATACTCGTGCACCTTGAAAAATATTCTTCAAAGGTTGTTTGCTCGTCAAATTTTTGGACTTGAAATTCCGCTAGTATAGGTATAACGTTCAAAGATTCTCTTTCAAACTTTTAATTAAGCTTGTAAGAAATTTAAGAACCTCATGCTACCTTCAGCACCGAATCCCTGCCTCCGTTCGCTGCTTTGATAAAGAAACTTTTACCTCTCGTAATTTTATCGCGAAATGTAAATAAAATGTTTATAGAAAATGAGAAAGAATTGAACGTCAAGGAGAAATCGAATGAAACGCGTATCCAATTTGACTCGAATTCCTAACGCCGAGTATCCCCAGATTTCTTTAATTATAATTACAATTTTACCTCACGGCGATTCCCAGCTCGTAGCACGAGCTAACGGTACAATTTGATTTTATTTCATTATTTATTCGATCCTTCGGGAAACTCCTCGGTGAGACATTTTTGAGACACTGGAAGTTAATTAATTATATTTGGTAAATTTTTGTGTCTAAATCCTGTGATCGTTTCATTTCCGAGTTAAATCTCGCGCTGATCGTTATTTCAACATTTTCTTTACACGTATTATGTGTAGAAGGTGCAGTTCTCTCGGTTGAGTAGCTGGTATAGTTCGTATATTTTATTTATTCTCTGCACTGCCCAACTTTCACGTGGTTTCGTGTATACCGAAGCATCAGGCAAGTGTTCGTATGTATATACGTATCTATACGTGCACGAGTTCATAATATAGCCTCGTGCAGGTTGATTATCTTTTATTTTGCCTGCCGGTGGTAACTCGATACTTGAGCGTGTAAAAACGTTCCAAATTTTATGCCTCGAAGAACAACGTGACTCTCGACCTTTTAACCGAGGAATAGAAGGAATGGAATCAAAAAAGGCAAAGATTTAGGTAGGTTTAGTCGCTCGCGGAGTCCCCTCGGTATCCAAATCTTCCAGCTCTTTCAAAACCCATGAAAACTAAAGTTCAGCCTATTTCATCTGGCTTACGAATTTAGACTCCCGTTTTAAATCTCGCCTCCTTAACGTTCGTTAAATTTCTATTTGACTTTGATGAAACTACTCGGATTTTTCACGGTTCTAAAGTTCGTCGTCTAGGAGAACTTGCTAGCTAGTAACGTTAGGTATCTATCTGTCGTCCGTGGCTACGTAATCTAGAAAGTAAAAATAGTGTCGAATTTTTATGATGAAAGAATATTTTTGGGGAAAAAGTCTCTAAGGAGTAAAAGTTGTCTAGAGATACTTCATCGTTTTATTCGTTTTCAACAAAGTTCAGTCAAAGAGACGTTCATCCATTCGACGATTGAAGTTCATTTCAATTTCTTATAAAATAAGTCGAATGGGATTGTCGGATGCTTAAAAATGACTGTGTGACGATGAGTTAAGTGATAGCCAACGATGACAAGATTCTCTTTACGTATTCTTCACAGATCGAGAAGCAGTTGTAAAGTTCAATTGAGAACACTAACCCTTCCCATACATAGATTTGTACGTGACGATAGCTAAAACTTCAAAGAAGAAGAAAAAAGAAGAAGAAACTTTATTTCCAATAATATGATATAATTACAAGTTTTCTCACGTGAATCGATTGACATTTTTATATGAAGTGCAATAAAATCAAAAATGTTACCTCCGATTATAAACAACATTAACAACGACATTCTGACTCTTTACACTAATCAGAATTCGGCAAGACCTACGGTCAGATCAACGAGAGGTCGTTACGCAGAAATTGGTGTAAAAAGGTAAGAACAAAAGTTCAATCACTTCTTTTCCCTTTCCTGTATGAACTTATCTGCAAATTTTTTATCGCGAACGATTTCACCGCAGCAATGCTCTTAAACCCTTTGAATAATTGAAAGTAATCGAATAGTATCTGAAATGTGTCATCCTAAGGCGGTGAGACGATAAGAAAATCGATTTTAATCAACGGTTAATTTGAAATATGATAGCAAAGTGAGTGAGCTACCCTCCGCAGCCTTTCGAAGCCCTTAAAGTTATTCTTAAGTTAAGCTGCTTACGTGGTAAGCAGCTTAGTCTATAGTTACAGTGAATAGACTGTAGATGGGATTCATTATTTTTTGGAAATGCTCTTACGAACTCAAAAAGAATACCTCAGCTTTCTTTACGGGTATAATTTATCCCCGGAAAGTTTGACAAATTTTTTATTTATTATCAGACAACGCGCCAACGATACTTATGTACCTACATACATTCGCAATTTTTTTTTTTTCTGCTTCTTTTTTGTTACGCTACTTCTTCTTCTCGCTTTAAACGTGATGTAATACAAGTTTTTAACAACAGAGATACTCTCCTTTTATTTCACCTTATATCTTGTTTCATGACTAAAACTTACGTCAAACATCTTCCGGCTCCATAACCGTATGATAAATATCCTTACCGCAGGCTAGGGACGAAAAACTTGACTCAGGAACCGCGATTCGTTGCACAGAGGTTTTCAGACAGGATAACAATACTGTATCGCGTCCTCGATTAACCCTGAAAATCTAACCCAGACAGGGTCGTCGTAATGTCTATACGTACGCTTATCTCTTCATCTCCGAATTTACTACACATGTCAATGATTTTTATGTCTTCAATTAGCAGAAGTCTCATGAAGTATGAATTTTCGTTCAGTTTCTCCGAATTGTTGTATAAATTGAAACAACGCATTACGAAACTTGTGATACAACCATTTAGTTAAATTGGGTAGAATAGGTGACTTGATTTTCCACTATACCGTAAAGGATAGGATAAATAATTAATTTTCTCAAATTCGTTCGGATAGAAGATCTTCTAAAATATAACCTTGTTTTTCGTGAAGCGAGCGTGCAGGGGAAACAGTATTAGAAGAGAACATTGAAACTTTCTTTCCGTGCGTAGGCAGAAGAGATTGGTAAAGTTGAGCCAGTGAAGGATTCGAAGAGAGTGGTAAGGTCCTGGAATGTTCTCTAAGGTCCTGCGTGATCGTTGACCGGAAAGAACTCTTACACGATCAATTTACCTCTCAAACTTTACCCTTGTTTCTACGAGGAAATTCTAATCTGCTCTAACTATTCCGTTCAACTAACTTATCTATAGCCCTACTCAAATATCTCTTAGAAACTTCCTGATGGAATATTGATAAACTATTGAACCAGAATTTCCTAATTTTTGTTCAAATATAAGGCACGTCGTAATACATATTTAGTAGAAAATCTCTTCACCAGCAACGTGTGATAAAAAAAGGGTATTAAAGAAGTGAGACTTAGCTGCGCACTAATTAAGATGAATAGGGCATAAAAACGGATGAAGTATATATAACGGCTTTAGCCTTCGCCTCAGCTGGTTAGAAAAAGCTGATATTTTCTCGCAGCTCTTGCGGTATTATTGATTAGCGGCTGTTTGATGTCACATCATCGTAGCGATGGGTCCATAAGGGAGAGCGGAGTGAGAGAGGGATGGGCGGGTAGAGGAGAACTGTGCTTTGAACAGTAATAAAATCTGGTATAACCATGACGTCATCGATCTATGAAGTATAAGACCGAGTTCGCAAACCTATATGTATGCGTACTGCAGTAAGATAACTAGCTAACTAAGAATAAACGATGCGAAGCAGAGCGAGTCCTGGAGCACTTGCAAGCGCGTAAAGTGTCGCCTGTCCGAGACAGGTAATTCAACCTTAAACCGGCCTCGGCTATGGAGCGTAGGTTGGACACCACCTACTAGTCATAATATTCATATGTATTTGTACGTGGATTCTCGCATATACTTATACCTATACGTATCGCGTAGGTTGGACGAAACGAAATCGCGCCTCCTCCCCTGCCCTGCAGCGACATAGGCGTACAAACTATACGTTCTGTAACTCAAGAGTTGCTCCTGCATCTTGGGTTTCAACTAAGGAAATCGAGACTGTAAAGTATAGAGTCGGGAACTGCGTCTATATGAGAGAGTACACTCGCTGCTGGTGGTAGGTATATCCCAGACTTGAAGATTTATTCGAATGAGATTTCTGGGCAAGAATGCACCTACCCATACAGAATCGCTCGAAATTCATGGATCTGTATAAACGTCAAAGGGTTTTGTGCTCAAAATACGTAATGTCAAATCTACCGACTCCACTTTCGAGGAATGGAAAATGTTGAACAAGTTTTTTAGCTTGCTGAAATTCAGATCAAAGGTTGGTACCGTGTGTGATATACACCACGTG
Source organism: Rhogogaster chlorosoma (assembly GCA_944452935.1). NCBI lineage: Eukaryota > Metazoa > Arthropoda > Insecta > Hymenoptera > Tenthredinidae > Rhogogaster > Rhogogaster chlorosoma. The sequence continues at coordinate 32,302,953 of OX101797.1, forward strand.
CGGGGGCCACTATAAAGCGATGCATTTTCATGCTGCAATCCTATGTGCGCGCTGACAAGCACCCTACAATCCCATTTCAACTGTGAAATAAAACGTAATTTTTTCGCTGCTCTTTTTCATTCTTTATATGACCCTTTTTCCTCTCCTCTTTGATCTCTCATCTCGTTCTGTACGGTGAACAACCTTTTTCCACCCTTTTCTTAAACTCGTATAGCACTCCGTCTAACAGCGGCAACCCCTTCTGCTTTCGAAGGCTCTTATGTCTTCGTTCTTCTTATCCGTACGCGGGTTCAAAATTACTGCCATACGATGTTTGGAAAAACCACTTTTTCCGATACCCTTTTTAAACTCTACTCTTCACTGTCTACCGAGCGGTCATCTGTTGTCCACGTTTTCGAAGAACGTGCGCGAAACTACCGGAAGAAACCCGTCGTGTCGAGGTCATCTCCAAGCGAATGCGTACCCTGTCACTCAACTTTCATCTCACGACTTGAGACTAGTATACGTACGCGAAGGAAAAAGTACGGACTTAGATGTTGCCGGGAAATTTTCCATTTCTTTCTATTCTACATTATGATTTTATGCCACCGTTGAATTTTATGCAATTAGGTTGAATCTCTGTTTATAGAATTTTCGCGAAATTGCAATAGCAACGAATATTGAAGTTTACCAAACGTGTTATATGATGAAAATATTTTCATATGAAAGAATTGAATTATCGTTACGTCACTGTCGGCTATTCAATTAGGGTTGAAAGCAAATTTGAGGAAAAAAATGAAAAAATGAAAAAAATGAAAAATACGTAAATTATTCTGTTTACAATTTCAACCACTCAAGATATTCGTGTTAGGGTGCGTCAGAGTCGTAACACTCGTGTCAAGTGCTACTGATTCAGATTCCAACTTGTAAGCCAAGTTCCATAAAACTCAACTTCGCTCAGACTTTCGCCATTCTTATTCCTTCTGCTTTGTCAGAGGGCAAGAGCTAGCGTAGAAAAGTATAATCTAAGTCCAGACACAGGTATATAGTACGTATATAAATATAGATATATCTACCTACCTATGTATGTTTAATTAAAAACTTTCACCAAAGTAACGGGTACAAGTGTAATGAAAGCAGACAAGAGCTGCTACAGATTCTGGGCTCTTCTGCTCGCCGTCTTGGAAATGGCGAAAGGAAGGCACCGTGATTTTATTGCTCTTACATACTTTGGACTGCAATCTATATGTGTACATATATATGTATAGGTATATACAATACGTGTAGCGAATATTGCAATCTTTTGCCGATTTTACGACGTCTCGAAGAAAATTTACGAGCTAAAGAACCCTCGAAACGACGACGTTTCAACGAACGTGTTCATTTCGCATCAAATTTGCTCTACTTTTCAACGGTACGGCTTCCCCGACCCGCAAGCGACGACAATCAACCATTTCCACATCGCCACTCGACTTGGATCGTCAGTACAAACTAATAAGCAGCTTTAGGGAAATTCATTCATGGAAGATACGATATGTAGTACATACATCGGGATATCATTTTATAGCCACGAGTGTGTAAAACATTTATACAAAGAATCGTATAGCAATCAATCAATGAGACAATTTATCATTGACAAACTACCAGAGCCAATTCCGTATCTGACCCCGATAACGTTACATGAATAAACATTTCTTTTCACTCTTATTAACATGTAATTATGCGTAATACTTGAACTGCGGCAGTATATCGCTTACCGAATACATCTCGACTTTCATACAAAGTTCATGTTCTCCAATTCAAACGTTTATATATACATATATCTGCATGTCATATACTTCTTGGTGCACATGTATACACCTATACATCTGTATTCCGATTGTAACGAGGCAATGGGCTACCTTCTGTCTGGAGATTCGCTTCCAGGAAAGTTCATGCTTTGAATACCGAAGTACGCGACAAACCTGCCCTGTCGCGACACATTTTGAACGGAAGTTCCTCTCATTTATGCAAATCGAACAAGCTAGCCTGCAGGCCTCAGTCCTTTCTCGTTTCTTATCCGGACAGACATGAGTTTATCGGACTATATTTATCCCCTTTTTTCTTTTCAAGTAGCTGCAAATTTGCTACTATATTATATATATGCATATACCATTAGCGATGTAATCAGACTGACCAGGGATGCACCTATATACGAGCAGAAACGTCTAAGATAAAATTCCATCAAATTCTTCCAGTAAATTGAAATAAATTACGGTTTATTTTGGCGGAGGGAAGAAAAACTCGGCGGTATATAGGTATAGCTTCACTAATACACTCTTCGCGATCATAGAAATAAATGATCCCGTGTAGAAGTGACTCGTATATATTCGAGGATAAATGCGACTAGGAGGAGAAAACCTGGTGAAGGACACTTTTGAAAACAAATTGACCGCAGTCCAACGAGTCTCGTTGAAAAAGAAAAGAAAAGGAAAGGGAAAGAAAAAAAAAAGGTAGAGAGGTAAAAAGGAAAGAGAGCTTCAGAGAAAGATGAAAGGAGAAAGAAAGAGAAGGAAAGAAAATGAATGGCACATGGGGGCAAAGGCGGGACACCGTAGGCTGCCCCTCATACCTACTCTCTGCAGAAGCTATTCCGGGCTCATTAATACGTAAAATGCGGATTGGCGATGCATGCGGAACACCAACCGGAGAACGTAGGTCCCAGTGGCTAGAAGACCACGTGTTGAGAACCTCCAGTTGCCATGGGAACCCCCATCTGATCTCACAGACGACACAGACCATCGCGTTTAACTCCGACCTCGGAACCGAACTCGCGTATGTATATAACAGCTACAAACCGAGTCTACACATTGATAACGAGCCAGAACACGCATACAGAGGAGGAAAAATAACGCCGGCCAAGAAGAACGTCAGCTGTCAAACGCAGACGACAATATACACCGTGCTGCTGCACCATGCTTGCATAACTCGTCCCGTGTCCTTGTCGTTATACTTTACTGCACTGTCGTTATTGTATGGTAGCTGAAAAGACCGCGGAGAACGCGCTTATCTTTCGTTAGTTAGCTCTTCGTCGACGTGGTGGAAACTCGACTTTTCTTACTCCTCGTCGTCATCTTTCTCTTCCTTATTCTCTTCCGTCGTTTGCAATGGGGTAGGAAGTTACGTGTTCATGGAACTGGACGCAGTTGCGGGTCGCTTCCGAGGGGTACGAATTTCTATAGATATGTATGCGCTGGTTCATATACGAACGGCGGAATGACTCATGCGGAAAAGGAAGTAAGGGTATGGGTAGGATGGACGAGGCTGCATGAGAAAACGAGAAAGAAATTTCATGGAAAAATTTACGGAATTACAAACGTCGAGGCGAACATTGATCGTGAATTTATTTTTACGTTATATAATTCGTATCCTACGGTACGTGGATTTTTATACGAAATAACACACTCGTCTTATCGTTGGCTATATCGTGGGGATCAATGATCAAATCTTCAAGGAACTCTGCAAGGGTTCTATACCCCCCGTTCTTACACGATAAGCCATCCTTTGTTATATCCAATTGGATTAATATTAATTCTAGACTAAAACGCAGACCGTTTATAAACGCGACCGTTACTTACGCATGGATGTACATTTCCTCGGTCGTTATAAATCATAAACCCGAGACCGCGGACTCCTACAGCTTATACACAGCTATAAGTTACGCGGAAATATACGAGAACTCGAATACCATAACTTCATGTGAAATTACTACTAGAAACTTCATCAGTATACGAAGAAAAACTGCGTATATCATATTGAAAAATGTTCATTTCTTCAAAGTGCATATCAATTTTACGACAATTTTTATACATGTACCCTATCAGTTTCACACTTATTTTTCGAAACTGATAATGTCAATAAATTCCAAACCACCCCGGGTATCATAAACGGCAAATAATTATTCATGTCAAATTTTATTTTTTATTTCAGGAGTGATGTATTCCTCGAGCCCTACTTACAACAGCATGGGACTGTGCAGGTCATCAATTCACCGAGTACTCCGCCTCCGCTACCTGTTCCTCTGCAACATCGGCAACTTGCACAACTGCATCATGTACAGGTAAATTAATAACTATCGGTGTTATTGATGTCGAAGGTTTTATTAGACGTTAATTACAAATAAACACAGGTATAGTCGATACTTAAACCTAGCATTATAGCGACACATAAAAAAGCACAGCTAGGTGTATTCGTATAGGTATAATAATTTCGTCGCATAGAATTTGTTCGTTTTTATATCGAGATATAATACGAATAGGAAAAATAATTACGGTAATGATATAGTATTGATAGTAATTTGATTTGAAAAGAAGGATGAATTTGTAAAAGAAAAACAAAGGCCGAACATGTAGGGAAATGGAATTGTATTGAAGTTTGAAAACTGCTAGGAATTTTGAATTTCATTTCATTTACAATGCAGACAGACGCACCAGCCTCCATTTATACTAACGGGATTTAACGCGAACGTGAGCTGACTGACGAATTAAATAGCCGCGTACGGAGAGCTAATTGCAAATCCCTTAATTGCGGATCCGCACAAAGTTTTTTCGTCCCTTTGAAAATATGGAGGGAATTTTCGCTATTGCTTTTTCCTTTTTTTTTGCAGCAGCGTGTATGTTCAGAACTCCAGAACGATCGGTTTATTATCTACTCAAACAATTACGATTATATTTATTGAATTTGTTCGAATTTCGAACAACGCAGCAGAGCTTGTTTTATACACGTATACGCAGTGATTTAGCGAACCCTCTTCAGGGCGCTTTTAATTGACGTTTGAAGTTTCATTAACTTTTGATGAAATGTTTTTCGTTCCCCCATCCGTTGACTTTGATTCAAATTCGAAAGTGCTTCAACGGCCTCTCGCGGATCAATTTCAATCGATCAAATTGACGTAGGAAACCCTGCAACAAAGATTTTGATTAAAACTCAATCTGCGAGGTGGTGACGAATCGCCTTTACAATTCATGCCCTGTACATCGTGAATCTGAAAGAGGAGACTTTCACTTCGCGCAGATAAACGTGAATTTCATTTTTATCGCTGGTAAAAAAAATAAGAGTCGATTTTAACGATTCTTTCTCGTCTCTGTATCCCACTTTTTTCTTCTTCTTTTATTCACGATTTGATTAGAATTCGAAGCTGCACATTGTCCATTCGGTAGGTAGATGGTACAACGCGACAATCAGTCGCATGCATAAACATTTTTATCGGTAGTTTCACCGTTTTGCATAACCATAGCCAGTTAATAATTTTGAATAATTAGGGAGAAGCCAAAAACCGTGAATTGGACTAGCCGCAATGATAAATATGGAGATTTTCACGCGAGTCACCCCCTTAAGCCGCAATTCGGAGTGTAAATCCTCCGTGGGGTCGGTGACAATACACTCTAATACCATATTATATTATATTCCTATACGGGCTTTGGGATACACGAAAGTTTTATCACAACTCCCAGCCGATGCGAGAATTTTCACCTCGTGATCGTATTAGGTACAATATATTTCCGTGAAAAATATCGCGTCTGTGGTGAAATTCAATGAACAAAAAAAAAGAATAAATAAATAAATAAATAGCATCGAAGTAAACTCCGGTTTTTTAAATTCGAAAATACCGTCGGAGTGAATTGATTCGCATAAACTTTCTATCACTTATCCGCAAGCTATTTGTGGAATATATTAATATATAAAACGTTCAATTCCTGCTGCAGCAGAGCTGCGACTCGACTTTTATACTTGGAATTTAAAACGGTATTTTTACATTCAAACTTGATGTCTCTAACGTTAACTCGCACCCTCGTTTTCTCACCGCATCAAGAGGTTCTTTTCGGTCGAACATTGGCCCCTTTTTTATCGAACCGGATGATCCCCTCGGCGTAAAATCAGGTGCTTTTATTCCCAAGAAAAAGAAAATCTATGCGAAGCCTCATTGAGTGCACCTGGTTCTATACGCTTGCACAGTCTTCTGGCATATAGATATAATGTGAATATAGGTACCTATGGATATGGTTATGAGCAACCGTTGCAGTTCGTATTCTAAACGAGAAAATTTCAAGGCGAAATTATTCCTGCTGACAAGTTTTTCGTTCACATTTTTCTATCATAGCTTATATTTGTATACTTTAATTCGCTTTTCTAGTCTAGACGCGAGATAAAGAGTCAACGCAATTTACACAACGGAAACTCCACCGCGTAATAGTAATTAGTACGCAGAGTAATTAAAACGAGACCCCGCTATAGACGTAATGAAGTAGGCAAGTGGGTAGGTACCTATATATATTCGCCGCGTATTTTGGACGGGAAAATAATCTTGCGGAAAGATGAAGGACGATGATATATGTATGAGCATGTAATTAATTCAGGAGAAGCAAATTTTAGAATAATATACATTATATACTATCGGTCCATTATTTTTAACCCCCGAATATATGAATGAATTAGAATAGTCATCCACGCCGCAGTAAACTGAGAATTCGTACAAGATTCTGTGTTTGAAAATTTTCAAACAAAATCAACGTTGCATCGTGATACAAACAACATTTCCCGCAACGTATGGGTAGTGATAGTATAGTCGGAGTTGTAGAAAGCCGCTGACGCGTCGTTTTTCTATAATTATAAACCCATGTATCCGATTCATAATTGTGTAGGTCAAACTTGATCGATTTCAGAGCGAGGAATCGCTGTCATCCGAAGGATCTGGAAGCACGGGAAGTTCCGCGGGTTCCTCGGAGCATTCTGGAAGCGAAGTTGCCTGTGACATCACCCTTATCGAAAGGCTCATTCGTTCGCATCCAATATGGTTTCTTCCAGGCATTCAGAGAGCAGGGGCATTCCACTTGTTGCAAGGAAAAGAAGAGGGTGTAAGTATATCTCCAGTCAATGGCCATTGTTTCAAGAATTTATATCCTCCTTTTATCTCTCTCACTCACATCTCTCACTCTTAATTATTTAACAAAAATATAACCACTTCCGTTATATAAGAATCACTCGTAATCCTTGTGGTCCGTAAGGTTCCTTTTTATACCTAATCGAATACCAATACGCGTCGGGTTATTTCCTCGGTACATATGTATTCCGAAGTTCTTCTTTCACATTTTCTTCGTTTCTTTGTTCTTTCGTTTTTTCTTCTGCCTCTTTGCGGTCAGACTTTTTATTCCGAATCGTCGTTTCATATTCCTTGAGAGACATGCAGGAAGTTATATCTTTGAGGTTTAACCAGATCACGCGGATTTGATCCCTTTTTTTTTAGGTTCTTATATTTTTTTCGCCGCAGTAGGAGAGCTCAGATTTTTGCCTTTTTGGCAAGCAGAGTTAATTTTATCGTTCCCATTTGGCAAAAGCTTCTACAGCGGACTACCAGCCCTACAACTTAATCCGACGCGCCGAGTTACACGCGACATGAAGCTCAAACGCAAAATTCTAGTCGCTGGCTTGTGTCCAGAGGTTAATCTAAACGGCTATCAAGATCGACTGTATAGCATGCCCCAGGGGATGATAAATAAATTGGCTGTTTTTTCGTTCTTTATTCATCGGATCATTACACGCAATTGTCTACTTTTCGATGCAATAGTTTTTATCGACGAGTTTCCGTTTACTATCTGTTAAAAATCACATATGTTATCGCTTTATGAAACATCTAACATTTATTACGTTCATTATATTTCTGGCCAAAACACAAGCGATATTACGCCAAGTCTCAGGGACCGCTTAACTTGTTTCTCATAATTACGCTCATTGTTCAAAGACAAAGCGCTTTCGCACATTATAACATCTACGTAGGCTGGCATTGACACGGTTTTCAAAATTCTAACTGTTTATATTTATCATATGTTTCGCAATTTCTTAACAACAACAGCTAACAATAACTATCTTCCCCGATCTAGTCTAGTATACCTATACAGCTCGTGGGTTTCCTTTTTCCTTAAACGTAGAATAGGTGGAGAATATTCTTTTCTTTAGCACAAATCGGCGAAAAACAACGGGGAGAAAGTTTGTGAAAAAAACTACCTACCTCAATTTTATGTTAACTTTAGAGAAAACATTTTTTTTTTTGTTTTTACGTTTCTCTGAGTTTTTCTATTTTTTCGACCCAAAAACAAAAGCCACGGCGTAATCAGCGTAGAGATGGTTGTGAATGAAAGGTATTGTTTGTAAGCATTGTACGAGCTCGCCTATTGTTTCAAGCTTCGTTAATTGTTATGTTCCGCAATGAATGAACGGACAAAAAACAATGCTTACCGCCTCGACAATTAATCTCTATAGGTACACATATATAGGTAGATGAAATGTGCAACGACTAAACTTTGCACCAAAAGCCAACGAACTGAAAATACAAAAGAGCATCGAGGTTCTGCGCTGCAGCGAAATCCGCAATTTTAGTTCAATTAAAATGAAACTTTCAAATTTCTCTTCTTCGTTATTCTATTCGATAGAATGTCACGTTCTAATCTTTCCAGTGCAGACAATTTGATATGGATACTATTTCGTATATCAGCTGCAGAAAGAACTCGTTGTTGTTTGAAAAATGATTATATATGTATCCGTATTCCAGTAATTTTCTCTCGTTGTCTTCTCTCCGATTTGATTTAACATGAATTGAAAAAGATGAAAAATAAAAAAATCTGGTTTATGTAGAAAGTAGCTATACCTATTTTCCGCACATTAGCGTTCAATATCGAGGCGAACTACAGGGCAATTTAATATCAGAGTCTGGTGCAAGAACAACTTGTTAACGACAGTATATATCATTATCTCGTTATACACGCTTTCAACTTTCGCTCGGTCGTTTTTTTTTCTTCTCGATATTATTTGTATCTATTTTTTATTGAAAACTTTTCTCCGTAATCACAATTTCACCCTGTTCTCTTAGTAAGCTAAATGCAGTTATACTTGAGCCATGGAAGCTCTGAACCGGATCCCGTCTATTTCGAAGCCCTTTATAAACTGATAATGTACTTTGATTTTCTTCTTTTCATCAGAATTTCGTCGTTCGACAATCGAGTCAAAGCGACACAATGGCTTTGTCGGTGAGACTACCCTCGGGCAAGGGTCCTTACATCGAGCACTATTTGATCCAGGCCAACAGAGGCCAGCTTAGCCTGGAAACCAGCGAGAATAGATTCGACAATATCCCCTCGCTGATAGCGCATTATTCTCAATGCTGGTGAGCAAATTCTCAATCACTCATTCCTCATATGTGAAATTAATTAAGATTTTCGCAAATCAATTTATTTCCACGTATACAGAGAGATTCTGTGGAAAGTTGGGAGCCGTGTGGATAGGCAACCGGCGTATTTCACCGAAACGGCAACGCTGTCGTAGGGACAGTCGAACGTCTGCACCTACTGATGACGTAGCGACAGCTGTCACTTCGTTGGGTCAGAATCAACATACAGTGTGACATATTTGAGGTTGATCGTAATATAACGAGTAAGACAACGGGGATCGATATTAATTCGTAAAGAAGTGGTAACGAATTAGCGAATTGATTGCAGATGTCGATTTCTGTTTATTTGCAACATTATTTGGGTCCAAACAACCCTCGAGGTGAAATTTACGAATCAACGATCACCTGTTTGCCTACCGATAATCTTGTAGTGGTCTCAGCGAGGAATGAATTAATTGAAAGTATTGTTCTGTAAATAAACGTAGGTAATTGTGCCTTTGATAGCTGAGTGGAATAAAGCGTCGTATATTTGTACAAATGATTACATTACAATGAGTTTCTATCATGTAATAACATTTTTTATTCATTAAAGGTAGTACAATAACAATAAACTAAATGCGTTGTGCCGACGACATGCCGACTTCTTGAGCAACTTTTGAGATAAGCTTCTGACCGTCTTCTGGAACTATGCGCAGTATTTCCGCAAAACTGTGCATTCAAATTATTAGGAGGTGAAAAAATTTGGGGTCTGCTGCTACGTCAGAAATGCCTCGTAGATTGCTCGTTGTATCGAATTTACATCGCTGTGTTCCTGACCGTAGTTGTCGAAGTGATGCGACGAGTCAGTCCATCATCGAGGAACTGCTAGCTTGTAAATAATTTTGCAAATAAACATAACTCAGAATCTGCGATCATTTCGTAACTTTACCACGACTTTATTACGAATTATTATCGTTTGACATTTGTTGGTTACCTTTATTAGAATGATTCGTAAATTTCACCCCGAGGGTTGTTTAGACCCAAATAACGTTGCAAATAAACAGAAATCGACATCTGCAATCAATTCGCTAATTCGTTACCACTTCTTCACGAATGAATATCGATTCCCGCTGTCTCACTAGTTATATTACGATCAACCTCAAATATGTCATTCTGTCACTTGATTTTGACCAAACGACGTGAAAGCTGCCGCTATGTCATCTGTAGATGCAGACGTTCGACTGTCCCTACGACAGCGTTGCCGTTTCGGTAAATATGCGGGTTGCCTACCCACACGGCTCCCAACTTTCCACAGAATCGCTCTGTATATATATATATATATATATATATATATATATCGGAAATCAATGAACAATGCGATATTTCATTTGTTTTACCGTCTATGAATACTTGAATCATTTACATGTATTACATTTATTCGTTTATCATATAACGTTTTATTAACATTTTTCTTATTGTTTTTTTCGTTTCCTTTTTTCGGCAAGCAGTGACGAGTTACCTGTACAGCTTACCTTGCCGAGGGCAATGCGTGACGCTAAAAATAGACAACAGCTTTCCTCCTTGGCGCTTTTGGGACAAGAATTTTGGAGATACCCAATGGCTAATCCGAAACCACCCGAAAGTAGCAGTAGCAATACGTCAAGTTTAAGCAGCTTTCACGGAGGTAAGACCTGCACGCGGTATTTGAATTATGATCGAATTTTAATTTTACTTGAATTTTAACTATTTGTTATTTCGAATTGAATACGGATGTTTCACACAATTTATACACGTTATTAATATTCCAAGATAATAACGAAAAAAAAACCTTACGTTTTAACAGGAAATAACAACAACCCTAACACGCCAACGACAGAAAGCATAGTTCTAAATCTTGCCCCAATTTCTTCACACAATACAGGTAAGGTGAATTATTTGATATGTATCGATAAGAAGTGAATTAGTTATGAAAAAGATTTTTTTTTAAATATATTTTATACTTACTCAAATTACTTGGTAATTTATAATTGTTTTGTTTTTACAGCAAATTCGTCACCAACTAATACGATAGCCACGTCATCCTTCCAGTCATCGTTACCCAGGCAGCCGAGGCCGACACCACCTAACACGCTAAATTTAACGACATTTAACGAGCCATTAGATGCTAAGAAAGAAAAAGTTGAGAAAAACTCACCAGGCGACAAACTATCTCAAAAATTAATCTCACCAAATTTGGTCCAAAGCATTAGGTGCCCTTCTCCCGTAGTTCATAATGTACAAAACAACGTTCTCAGCCCTTCAGAATCGAAAGCTAATTTTGAATCTACTAAAAGCACATTCGAATCTTCGAAAAGTATAACAGAATTTACGAGAAATAACAAATTCTCTTCTACCACATCATCAAACTCAAATTTTCATCAAAATATATCGAATTTTAACAATTTTTCTACCACCAACTCACCCGTATTACCGGAAGTCAAAGGCATCATTCTCGAAAGTCAAAATCTCATTCAAAATGTAAAAACCCCACCTCCTCCCCCACCGAGATGGGCTAAGCCCGGGGTCAGTCAAAACCAGAATAATTTCACAGTAACGACGACAGTTACCTTCAATGTCAATCAGAACGGAGATCTCGGTAATTCGTCGGTAAGTTGTGGCTAATTTTATAATTATTCGTTATCAATTGTGAAGAAGAATGAATGTCTGATATTAATTTCTTTATTTTATTTTTTTACAGCAGAATACTCCGTCAGATCCAAGCATGTCTTTGCTTAGTCCTCAGAGCATGACTTCGAACAAGTCTTTGACGTCGAGTATTTCGAATAAATCGCCACTATCCCCGACTACTCCGATACTTTCTCCTACCTCAAAAATAGTCTCTAGTATCGGGTCCAAAACTCCGAATATACTTTCACCAACCACACCATCTGGGACCAGCAAATCAAAAAGAAGACGGGACAGAGAAGCTAGAAAGAATTCACAGCATTATCAGGAGTCTGACATCTTGGATTCGTACTATCGAAGTTCTCCAGGGGATAAGATTTCCGATTACGAAGATATTTGGAATACTACTGATCAATCTAATCACTCGACTTGGTCTCCTAACGAAAAAGCAGGGAAAAATGACCGAGTAACAAGTCCAAACGACCGATTAATCAGCTCTAACGAACGCGGTAATATACAGGAAAGATTGTCAGATCTAAGCGAACGATGTCCTGGAGACAGGCTGACGGGAAACGATCAGTTCCTCGTTAAGAATGAGAGATTTTCAATGAGAAATGAAAAGTTTGTTGGAAACACGGAGAAACTTAGCTACAAAGAAGTAACCAGTCCTGAATTCAGCAGTTTCAAACCATTTCTAGATCATCCTGGAGTGAAAAGTCCCGAGTCAGGTTCGCCGGAGGAAAATGGAATGGGGAAAAGACCGGATCTGCTTTCTAGAGTTTGTGAGTTATATTTACATTAGATCTGATCTCGGGATGATTTTCTATCATTACTAGCTTAATTCAACTTTATATCAATTTACAGGTAGTGCAAATTCCTTGAGCAGTCCACACACAACGACACCTCCAAGAAACAAGCTAGGCTTAATGCTGGCAAAATCTGAGAGCAGCAGCCCAATGACACCCGAGTCTAAACAAGGTAGTCCATTTTATGCGGAGCCTGCAGACGCGATAGCTCAGAGCACTGCAATAGTGCCGAGGAGACGTCCGCGGAACAATCCTGTATCGACGAAATATCGCCACAGTGAACCTGGCTGGCTCCAAACTCCGGTAGGACCGAATGCAAATCAACTTCATCCCATAGACTGGGATGATTCCGAAGAAGCAGAGGAAAAAACGCCGCTGATATCATCTTCAGTTGATAATTTAGCAAAACGACTTGGAGTTAGGGAGATTAAAAAAATTCCACGAGCAAAACCAGTCCAACCCCCTAAAGTCAGGACTAAAATGTTCAACGATACATCATGGGCTGTTGATTCCAGCTGGGAATTTATTGGTAAATAGCGATCTGTTGATTCTCAGACTTCTTTTTGCTGTAGGTTTTAGGCATATAGGGCAGTTCCTTGTGCAATCTAAACACATGCTAATAATCATCTTACTCCTCTGTGCAGGTAACGAGGAAGAAGAATGCGAGCCGGATTACGACTGCGATATTGACTACGAGGGAGAAATGGCCAGGAAGTTTCCGGATGAAGATATTGAGAGGGATGTTGTCGGAAACACGTTGACTGTTGAGAGTATCATACTTCAAAGGTGTGTAGGTTTTGAACCCTGGCTTTTGAACAGTAAATACTTCTTTATGTATATTTCAATTGAATATTTGTTTGTTGATAGTAAGTCTACGAATTTCATAACAGTTCTTAATTTTCGTTAAAATAGCCAATGGGATCCCTGATCATTGTTCTTTTCATAAAAAAAATTAGCTAATAGTTGTTCCTTTATCATTCCCGCATGCTATTTATGCCTGAATATGAACAATGGAAATAACAATGCTCTGAATACATAGTTATATCAGTTCCAGACAATATAGGTAATCAATGTACAGACATACATTGTTCTTATCTCATTTTGGGCAGCAGTTTTGTTTACAACTATTGCGTTGTGGCGGAAGAGATGTATTTTGACTTCGTAAGAAGTAGAAGATCGAGAGACTTTGAGATTTGTAACTGTTGATATCATTGTTTAATCCCAAACTTCACGATATCGGCTTATGAGGAATTTGATAAGTGATTGATAACAGTTGTGATAAGATTTTCGTTTATCATTTGAACAGGTACCCCGAGTTTCTGAAGCCACCTGATGCCATGGAAACTCTTGGCAGCGATCGGAATTCTTCCTACGATAACGTGGAAAAAAGAAACGAGAGGAACGAGAGAAATGAGACACCGGAATTCAGGAGATGCGGCGATCTTCGCGCATACGATCCTTCCGAATGGGAAACCATGATAGAAACTGACGAAAGCGATGTCGAAAGAGTTAAACGAAACAAAAGTTTCAAGGAACGACTAGACCCACTTCTATGTAAGTCTAAATTACCCTAAGAAAGTCCATCAAAGATTTTAGTACTTCATGAAACCAACGAAATAAAGGTACGGATTTATTTTCCTACCTGATTTTAATCGTCTGACGTTACCGTTACTCTCATTTCCCAACTCAGGTAAGAAATATTGTGCATGTGTGCGCATTGTACGTATTTTGTGAGTGAAAATGTACAGGATTTCGTCGTATACCCGAAATCCACGACCGTACAAATCACGTTGTATTGTTTAGTGGACATGCCTAGGCAAATACAATAATTTTAAACTTATTGTGCTTGCATTGTTCCAGTTTTTCAGAAGTACTGTTTCTCCGAATATTGACTTCGAATATATAAACCTCTCTAAAAGGTCTTTCTACCTGAATTCTTGAGCCTCAGCTCATATTTTTCAAACGGCCTGTTTACGCTCGAAATAATAATTTCGTGGAATTTGTTGCTTCCATATAAAAAGCGGGGAAAATTTTTGATTCAAGCCTCGTGTATTACTTGAATAACGCGCATTATATTTTATGATTTGCGCGATAGTGAGTTTTTCCAACGGTTCTATACAAAGCAGAGATGACACAATAAAAAGCTTGTTATGACAGTAAGAAATATGATTCAAACATTTGCAACTTATAATCTGAATAGTCCGTTTTTTAATTATTCAGATGATTTTTAAACCATTGCAACATTAACGAATGTTGCATCATCTAAACATTGACCTAAACAACTTAACACACTTACAAGGCTGCTGCTGACGACTTTTGGACTCTATTGTTACATTATTTTCATTAAAATTGCGCAGATACGTCTTGCCTTCCGGTATCCTGATGGATAACGTTCACTTCGCTGTATTTCCGAAAAATGCATGTTTATTAATTTGCATAGTCTGCTTACTGCAGTCTGGGTAAATATTTATTGTTAAGTTCGATCCCTTGAGAAAAACGCATTTGCGTTAATGCGCTCGAGAATTATTATGTATATGATGAATACTACGTCGCTTTGTCAATCAAATATTACACTGATTGAAATAATTACGTGTGTATATGTACCAAACCACGTACACGTGTCAGCATTAGAGACTGGCATACAAATAGCAATATTTTTCACTTCCATCCTGTAATGAAAGAATAGGTTTATTGGTTTAAATTATCTATATTTACCATTCGATTTCAAACATCTGCTTTTTCTCCCCACCACCAAGTTCTAAAGTACAGTTACTCATTGCAAACGTTCGATTCTCTTCTTCAGAATATTTGTAAGGGACAGTTTATTTCAGTATTGTGGTAAGCTTCGTCTGGACAAGACGTACCGACGTTTCTTTCCATTTTTTCGATTTCCCATTCGATACTTTGCTGATTTTTGATCCTCGAAAATAGACTTGTATAATCTTTGAAATTTTACACAATTCGGTCGTCAGTGAAATTTAAATTGAATTCAATTTCTAAACACGTCGCGCGAATGCAATAAACTGTTTGAAAATAATAATTAAATATTATGTAGCAGCTATTGATTGAATAGAATCGTTAATTTTCTCCGAAATAATTCATTACCTTATTTTAAACAACATATAATACGACACTAACGGCAGTAGCATACGTTTCAATAACTCGAAAATGTATTAAATATATCGCGCATATAAAACAAACGTTTATAAAATAAGTTATTTGTATAAAAAATATTCCAGTAATTGAATAATATCATATTTTATCTATGACATTTATCGCTCTTTTATATGTCCGTAGAATGTTTACAAAATTTCGTATTACCGTAATTTGATGTATGAAATAAAATTGAACAGATTCACGCTGTTGAATTCAATTATGAAATTGAACTTTTACAATATTTCATTCATCCAGTGTTGAAATAAGCTTTAAATACGTTCTATTACAACTTCTGCGGATCATCCTACTTAAATTTGAATCGATCTAATAACTATATTTAATAGTTCGAACTTGATATTAATATTAATGCATAAACGAAGCTAAATTTTTATTATCCGGATTAAAAATATCAAAAATCATGGATATTTCGGTAGAAATTTCGATTGTAAAGCAGAATAAATTCAGGGTTAAATCGCGTTATATATTCCGCTCGATTAAAAACTGGTTCCGTGAAACGTGCGAAAAAATACGTTGTACAATCAGCATATCATTAAGAAGTAAGAATGGAAATAAGAAACTAAGATGAAAGATATTGGCAATTATTTGAAGTTTCATTCATTTTTGCAAATTCATTAATTCATTTATTTATTTTCCAGCACCTCCGAGACTACAAGCTCTGAGAAATCGAGATACTGGAACAGGATCATCGATACGTTCTTACGCATTGCAGCTGGCAGTGGATAAAACAACAACATTTTCACAAAACATTGATAATTTTATTCAATGTACAAAAGAGGGAAAGGAGGCCAGTCCGCATGTTGTAATGAGAAATATGCGCCAGTTTATGTCAGGCATGAAAAACTACCTTGTAAAGCACGGAGAGAGAGAATTTGAGAAGGAAGTCGAAAAGGAAAGACTGAAACTGAAGCCAAACGAATTCCTGAACCTTGACGCTATATTGGAAGGAGTAATGATGGGTCTGGTAGTAAAACCTCTTAGAGAACACGTGAATCGACTTTTTGTAGACCACTATGCATCTACGGGATCCCTACATACATTGGCAGACAGCATTCAATATGCTCATGGAAAACATATTCAAGAATTGGGAGTTCGGGTGAGCAATAAGACAATCATGCAAAATGTCTGAATACAAATCAATAAAGATCAACAATAAATCAATTTCCAATTACACATTTTATCAATTATTCCAGCCAAAGATCATCCCCCCGAGCGAAACAAGCCTAGAGGTCATCTTGAAGTATCTTGATCGTTTGCAAAGAGTAGATTCTCCGCTGGATAAGCTAGAAAATCTTCTCGCAGCTATTTCAGCAATATTTAACTCGGTAATAATGAACTTGACAATTACTTAATCTACATAATATTTTTAGGATGAGATGCCTAGCTTGTGTGATGTAAAAAATAATCAATGTTGTCTTAAAGATTCGAGGTAATAAGATTTCATTTCTTTACAGGTGAAGCACTCCAATTCTGGCCGCCACATTACTTTGGGAGCCGACGATCTCCTCCCACTATTAGTTTGGGTTTTGGTACGGGGTAGAGTTGTCGGAGCTGAAGTTGAAGCGGAGTACATGTGGGGCCTGCTACATCCTTCTTTGTTGACTGGAGAGGGCGGATATTACCTCACAACGCTGTCTAGTGCTGTTCATGTTTTGAAAACTTTCAAATCAAGTCAGGGAACCATGTCTACATTGAATGTAAGTACAAGTAGTCAGGATACGAATTAATTAAGTTGAAAATTTATTGTCTTTATCTAAACTTGTTATCTGATTCAGAAATATTTGTATAGATAGATGTACTTAGATATACATACATATAGAATATTAATTATAGAGGTAGCATATGAAATTATGCATAAATAATTACTACATTTAATTTGAAAGAAAAAAACATCAAAATAGATCAATAAATTGTACCTAATAATAATCAGAATTATAATCAAAGAGAAGAAAAACTATCCTTTAATTCTGATCCCCTCACAATGAACATTCTTTAGTTAATTCAGGATAGAAATCAGCCTGGCAAAATTTAATTTAATTTTTAGTATTTCTATAAACTTTCGTCGAGGAATCGAACATTTCATTGAATAAAAAAATTTTAAATGTTCAAATATTGAGAGCTCATTCACTTTCATTAATTGGGAATTATAACTGAATCTTTGAAAAATAGAAATGATATACGGACATTTTTTAAACAGTTAATAACTATTTGAAATTCGTATGATAATCATTCATCAAAAAGATGTCTAAATTGCTATATCAACAACGTTTCAGGGCTCCGGAACCCCAGACTGCTCTTCAGTACTAAGAATACTGGTTCCAGACGAATTACATGGTTCATTAAATACAAGAACTCTACCTGTTCGCCCAAACAACAACACTCGAGAGATCTGCCGCATTTTGGCACACAAAATTAGATGCACTAATCCACAAGATTATGGCCTCTTCAAGTTAGTCCAAGGAGAGGGTAAGTTTCTCGTGTTGAAGATGTTTTACATTTACATGGGTTGGAGAATAATATTAATTTCAAATCAATGATCAAAATATACTTATAGCTAAATGGCTCGTGTTCATTTAATCAATGTTATGTAGAATTCTATTTTTTTGCTATGAGATATAGAATTTAATATTATTAGTAATTTAATACAATGATTTTTTATATTTCATAGAAACGCTACTTGGTGACCATGAATGCCCTCAAGAATTATCTCACTGCGTATTTGCTTACAAGCGGATCGATGCCAAGATTGCCTGGCCAAAAACCAGTTTATAAGTAATAATATAAGTCACTGCCGACATTTCATTTATGTAATCGTAAATTGTCTGATTATCTTTCATAATATTATTTGGATAAAAAAAAAATATATATCTGATAGATATTGACAGTGGTAAGTCCTTGTAAAAGACGTGAATGGTAACACAGAAGGTCTTCTGATTAACAATACTAATCGTAATAAGGAAAAAAAAAACTTTATAGTGACTGATAACTTTTTTGTCACGATTGATTAAATAAGGTATAAAAACTGTTGTACATGCTGAAGGTAAAATCAAATAAATTGAAAGGTGGTCGCCACAAACTAGAGTTCGGTTTGACAATTTACCGAATTTTCACATATTGCATGTTACACATAGTGGCTAATCCAAGCAGTATTTAAACATCTTGAAATGATAGTTAAGTCGTTGATCCATTAAATAATGTTAATCTTAAAACTTTGATTAACACAATAACATCATTGTGGCTCTTCAGCAATTTGTCTTTGGAGCTATTTTCGATTTAAAATATGCAAAGGCATCTTTGTGTGATTCATTATGGAATTGAGATCTTCTTGTGTCGCATGTCCAGCAGTAACACCATTTCTATGTCCAATGCTATATACGCTGTTTATCACTGCCGGAATAATCGGTCTTGTAAACCTCATGTGATCAAACTTATGTAATCAATCTATAAGACATTGAAAAATTATGTCACTCAGTATTCAAGATTAAGCATCTACAATAATTACATTTATAATTAGCTGTATCAGTACACTAGGACAAGCTTTGAAATCAAAGATCACTCGTAGGAAAAAATTAGAAAGTCATAACATATTCTTGCCTCGTAATTATTTTTATTTTTGTTTCTCCGTAGTTCGTTAAGTCATAATAGTGTAGAAACCTAATGAGGTAATGGTCTCCATAATATATGTGGAATTTAGTCAATAAAGGGGTCGCGAATTTCTTTGTGTAGCTTGTCAGGATATTAGATATTTGTTTTAATAATAATAATGTATAACTTTAGCATCTTTAAAGACTTAAATTTTAATTGCCTGAGTATAATGTTAATATTGGAAGTGAATTATATTGTGCTTTGATTCAAAGCCTGTTCTGGAAATGAAATATACATTTTCTATAACCAATCAGATTTATAGCAAATTTCGTAAAACAAACATTAGACTAGAATACGAAAAGTTAGCATAGACTCTATTTTAAGTACTTTTTATGAAACTAAGCGAGTTAGCTGATAAGCGAACGGTATTTTATGCAGAACAATATTTATTTAACGTTGTATACATTTTCTTCTTAACGATTTTAGATAATTAATTAGTCATAAGTTTTATTCGGATTCAAATAAGGCTGGCTTAAAATTAAGAAATGAATAGTTTAATATTGCTGCCATCTTTTCTCATTAAATTATGTATGCACGATTCGATTTTTTTCATTTTTTTTATTCCAACTAATTTCAGACAACGTTTTAGCTATGTACTGAAATTACGCACATCATACATTTCTATCTGTATAATACAAGTTGACACGCTATGAAAAATGGAAGAAGAGGAAGAAATAACGGAACGCATTGCCTAATGCCTTTTATTGCAATCATTTATTAAGCTCTTATAGAGCTTTTATCAAAACTGAAACTTTGATATCGAATAAATAAATAAATTGTGAGAAAATGCAGAAAACTATTTCAGATTTCATCCGTCAAATTTTATGCATTCAAATTTGTCATTTGTCGCTTCATGTATAATTACTGTATCTATTTATTGAAATATTCTGTTTATTTTTATGATAAGTCTTTATCTGTTCCCTTACGTGCTTTGTTAATTAACGAATAATATTAATTGTAATGATGCTTCTAATATGCTAGTCAGTCGAAATGAATGAGAAGTTTGTAACTATTTCAAGTCTTAAATTTATGACAATTTAATCTATTAAAATTATATCGATTATTAATGTATTATGTAACTGTATGCTCAATAAACACTTTTCTATAATTCGAATCTACGCATTTATACATGATTTCACCTTATATATTATTTTCGCAACGAGAATGAAACATTCGTTTTATTCCGAGAAGGACCGATCGGTCAGCACGCCGAATTATATGCAACCTGCATGCCATTTTGGTAGTTTGATTGATGACATTCAGGCGTACTTTTCACACCCCGGAGTTTCGGCATTAGAAGAATTTTTATTTGAAAAATTTCTGCTCCCGGTATCAGGACAGAGATCTGACCCGAGGAGGTATGCTGAAATAGGCTACGTGTATTGAATTCATTCATGCACACGTCTCTCTATACGTCTCTATACCTATAATTAATTATTACTAGCGATTTTCGGAGTTAGAAGGATTTTAACTCGCAAAATTTCTGCTCCTGGTATCAGGAGAACATCTGACCCAAGGAGGTGTGCCGAAAAAGGACATGTGTATTGATTCATTCATGCATACGTCTCTCTATGCCTCTCTATACCTATACTTAATGATTACTAGCATTTTTCGGAGTTAGAAGGATTTTAACTCGCAAAATTTCTGCTCCTGGTATCAGGAGAACATCTGACCCAAGGAGGTGTGCCGAAAAAGGACATGTGTATTGATTCATTCATGCATACGTCTCTCTATGCCTCTCTATACCTATAGTTAAGTAATACTAGCATTTTTCGGAGTTAGAAGGATTTTAACTCGCAAAATTTCTGCTCCTGGTATCAGGAGAACATCTGACCCAAGGAGGTGTGCCGAAAAAGGACATGTGTATTGATTCATTCATGCATACGTCTCTCTATGCCTCTCTATACCTATAGTTAAGTAATACTAGCATTTTTCGGAGTTAGAAGGATTTTAACTCGCAAAATTTCTGCTCCTGGTATCAGGAGAACATCTGACCCAAGGAGGTGTGCCGAAAAAGGATATGTGTATTGATTCATTCATGCACACGTCTCTCTATACGTCTCTATACCTATAATTAATTATTACTAGCGATTTTCGGAGTTAGAAGGATTTTAACTCGCAAAATTTCTGCTCCTGGTATCAGGAGAACATCTGACCCAAGGAGGTGTGCCGAAAAAGGATATGTGTATTGATTCATTCATGCATACGTCTCTCTATGCCTCTCTATACCTATACTTAATGATTACTAGCATTTTTCGGAGTTAGAAGGATTTTAACTCGCAAAATTTCTGCTCCTGGTATCAGGAGAACATCTGACCCAAGGAGGTGTGCCGAAAAAGGACATGTGTATTGATTCATTCATGCATACGTCTCTCTATGCCTCTCTATACCTATAGTTAAGTAATACTAGCATTTTTCGGAGTTAGAAGGATTTTAACTCGCAAAATTTCTGCTCCTGGTATCAGGAGAACATCTGACCCAAGGAGGTGTGCCGAAAAAGGACATGTGTATTGATTCATTCATGCATACGTCTCTCTATGCCTCTCTATACCTATAGTTAAGTAATACTAGCATTTTTCGGAGTTAGAAGGATTTTAACTCGCAAAATTTCTGCTCCTGGTATCAGAAGAACATCTGACCCAAGGAGGTGTGCCGAAAAAGGATATGTGTATTGATTCATTCATGCACACGTCTCTCTATACGTCTCTATACCTATAATTAATTATTACTAGCGATTTTCGGAGTTAGAAGGATTTTAACTCGCAAAATTTCTGCTCCTGGTATCAGGAGAACATCTGACCCAAGGAGGTGTGCCGAAAAAGGATATGTGTATTGATTCATTCATGCATACGTCTCTCTATGCCTCTCTATACCTATACTTAATGATTACTAGCATTTTTCGGAGTTAGAAGGATTTTAACTCGCAAAATTTCTGCTCCTGGTATCAGGAGAACATCTGACCCAAGGAGGTGTGCCGAAAAAGGATATGTGTATTGATTCATTCATGCATACGTCTCTCTATGCCTCTCTATACCTATACTTAATGATTACTAGCATTTTTCGGAGTTAGAAGGATTTTAACTCGCAAAATTTCTGCTCCTGGTATCAGGAGAACATCTGACCCAAGGAGGTGTGCCGAAAAAGGACATGTGTATTGATTCATTCATGCATACGTCTCTCTATGCCTCTCTATACCTATAGCTAAGTAATACTAGCATTTTTCGGAGTTAGAAGGATTTTAACTCGCAAAATTTCTGCTCCTGGTATCAGGAGAACATCTGACCCAAGGAGGTGTGCCGAAAAAGGATATGTGTATTGATTCATTCATGCATACGTCTCTCTATGCCTCTCTATACCTATACTTAATGATTACTAGCATTTTTCGGAGTTAGAAGGATTTTAACTCGCAAAATTTCTGCTCCTGGTATCAGGAGAACATCTGACCCGAGGAGGTGTGCCGAAAAAGGATATATGTATTGATTCATTCATGCATACGTCTCTCTATGCCTCTCTATACCTATAATTGATTAATACTAGCATTTTTCGGAGTTAGAAGGATTTTAACTCGCAAAATTTCTGCTCCTGGTATCAGGAGAACATCTGAGCCGAGGAGGTTTGCTGAAATTTTCGCGAGTCAGAGGACTAGTGTATATATACAAACGTGTCTTCATGCACGTTTCTATACGTTCATTCATATATTAGCATTTTTAGGAGTAAATTTTCTAGCAGTCGATATATTTATGTCTATACACATGTCCTTTTTCAGAAAATTGCAGATACTCGCTGAGCATGTGACCAGAGGAAGTGTTCGCAAATTTTCAAGGAGTTGAAAATGCATTAAATCTAGGATTCCTACTCTGTTCTTAATTCAAATGATAATCGCAGGGAAGGGAAAGTGGAGAATAACAAAGTAATTGACTAATCATGTACCCAAAAATTTATTGCTGCAGTGTTGATACAAATGTATTCAATGTCAAAGTTATGCATACAATTTGTAAATTGTTGTTGATTCTTAAAAATAAATATTAAAAATAAATTGTTGAAGTATCCTTATTCGCTTCCTGGCATAGGATTTATAAAATAAACTACGTCCGTATGACAGTAAGATAGTACTTAGAGAAGAGTAGAGTTTATTATTATGCCCTGGAAAGGCCTTGGGACAAAGAAGGCACAAGCAAAGGTACATCAGAGATACAGTAAGCAGTAAAGGTACATAGAATAGATACAATGGAAAACAATAAAATAAAATAAAGATAAGGATAAGATTTAAGTACATGCATGGGCAAAAGTAAGAAGCAAAAAAGAACAAGTAAAACCAAAAAAGCCCAAATAACAGAAAAAGCTTAAAACTAGAAGGCGACAAGGGCCCGAAGTAGAACAGATACACTACTTAATATAATTAATATTTCAAAGAAGGACGACTGTTATAATATTATTACGTTCAGAATGTCATTATCTAGTTTCGTTAGCGCAGCTCCCATGGATACTCATTGACGCCACGAGAACCACCAAGGCAACTGACCCCGTGACAGGTACTATTACCTCAGGTCAGTGCTCCTCTTTACCCAACGGGGTGCCAGATGATTTCGCTATCCGCGGTCGAATTGACGAACTACCTTGCCAGATATCGATGCGCCTTCTGATATGCAATCCCAAGTTAGAGGTACAATAATGACGTGCGGGTTGCATATGACTAGGCGTACCTATGTTGGCACATTTAGTTCAAATGGCACCCCGTTGGCTAAAGAGGAGCATTGACCCAGTATAATAGCACCTATCACGGGGTCAGTGATCTCGCTAGAAGTATAACGAACGTAGTGATATTATAACTCGTATTTGCCTTCCGAAATTGATTATTAGGTATGATATTGTCCACCGCAAACAGTGGACGCCGTGGACGGCAATCATTGTGAATTCTACGCGCCATTAAAGTTATGTATTGCTGAAGAATAATTTCCAATAAAACACATGATAAAAGTAAAATTCTAAACATCAATGTCTATTTATTGGAATAACTGAGTACCGCATTTTCAATTTTGTTCTTGAGACAAACACAACCCATTGAACCAATTAGTTTTCCAACATAATGTAGATATACCTAATCGCTGGCGCAGTCGAGACGTTAACAAGATTCTTCTTCTTCTATCTTCTTACGAACTAGATAATATTCAAAATACGTGTTCAAGCATATAAATTATAGTTGGGCCCAACTGAATCACCTTGTGTTGAGATAGTGGTCTCAGCCTATTCTAAAGCTACAAGTTTAATATTTTATCTCTTCAGAAGGAGGTCAAAAATTAAATACTGTTTAAGCAATTAAATGATGATTCAGAAGTATTCGAAGTCTTCAGAAAACACATGTATATATCTATACGAAAGACTACATACATAGAATGAGGAGTAATTATGTGTCAATTATCTCGGCAAACTCTTATGCTCATCTTGAATCTAAGAAGATGTCAACAATGACCAATTGTATTGTTCTCGCGCAGTGACCGTGGTAAAAGTAAAGGAAAGCGTATCGAAAATAAAAGTGAATCGTATATTTATATAACGATACACGACCACCCATTTTTATTTGTAACAGAAATAGTACTGAGTTACTAGACTATTCTTCGCTGTATCCCACAAACACCGGAACATACAAAGATCCTGAAACTCTTCCAATTCACTAAGTCTTTTACACCCGAGAAAGTGATATCATTTAAAATGGACCATCCAATACTACAATTTCAATTGTATTGTCCTGAAAATATTGAGTATCGGCAAAATGCACTTGATCCAGGTGGTCATGATTCCCAAATTTAACAGCAACTGATATAGGAAGATGCCAATCGTTATAATAGTTCATGTTTTTTGGTAGAGTTAAATCTCAGAGGACAGAAGAGCGAACCAATTTAAAAAGCAATTTTCTTTAATATTACGACTCTTACTGGAAACGAAGTTTTATTTTTAATCTTAGATTTCTCTACCTTATTATCTCTGTATTTGAAATAGCACGTTCGTGGTCGCAGTTTATTTCTAACGGCAATATTGCAATTACCTACTTTTGTATTACTACCCAAGTTTTCTCACCGCTTTTATCACGATGCGGATCTTGCAGAACTGTTTCAGACTGGTTGTCTCAATAAGCGGCATGTATGATTTTATCTGTCACAGAGGCTTGTCAATTTTTATCCTACACATGCATCTGCAGGCTGAGCTATGCCCACCAGAAATTTTCATCAATCCAACAGTCCTCAATTCCCCAATTTTCGCCGATTCTCACTTTCACTCGCGTCGAGATACATCGGGGTCCAAATGAAGAAACTGGGAAATGAAGATTCAAGAGGATGAGAGTTCGGAATTTGAGACTTTGAAATTCAAGAGTTCAGAAATTCAATGCATGCATAACGACGTGCATAATTCTTCGTCGGGAACTCTTCATCTCATTACTGTCACATGCATGAATATACATACATGTCAAACGCAAGCTTATGTTTTTAGTTCTGGACATATTTCGATTCCGACAATAACTGTAGACGAGAATATGAACTTTGCACTTTGGCTGATTACACATTGCGGTTCTTAAAACCTGATCAGTGATGGATTTTTGGTTGCATCGGCTGTGTCACTTATTATCGCGACCCAGATAACTGGCACACCATAACCGAGTTAGCGGGTGCTTTGCATTCCTGACACAAATGACATTAGACCTCAAAGCAATAAGGCTTTGAAAATAATTCGAACTATTTGAACGACCCATAAAACAGCTTTATACAAGTATAGCTAATTTTTAATTAGGACTAATTCACTAGGAATTGAAGAAAGTTATTCCTTTGTGATACGCGGCACGCGCTCATCTCTTTCTTGACATAATATCTCCAAGCCTTTCTACCGCAATTAGTTTATAGTTCCATAAATGATTCGTTCGGAATTCAATTCATCTTAGTTTTCAATCAATTTCAACCAAAAACACACATTATTGTCTCCAAAAGAGCGAGATCAATTTTTTTATGACAAATTATCCGGCCGGCATACATCAGGATCCGGATTCCAGTACCAATGTTGAATCACCGCTATAGGGTCGTTGATTCAAACATACTTTCTTTTCTCGTGCGTCATTGATCCCTTCCGGTTTTGTATTTTTTGTCTTGACTCAATTACCCGCCCTCGTCTCGAATAATTGAATTGCGCACCTAAATTGTAAAAGCATCACATGTGTAGCGAATGAAATATCATATGAAACGACTATAATTTGTTTTTCTTGTACCGATCTCACACCCCACGTAAACCCAGATACTTTATTCCTGCGCTTTTGGCTGAAATTCATTCAATAAATCGCTGAGAAAGATCTACGACGAATTCTAGTTGATCTAATCTTCGAGTAGAATGTCGAGCAAGCAACTGTAAAATGACGACTATTTCGCATGTGAGCATCATATTTTCTATGCAGAAGAAAAAACATGAAACAAAAAGATCGACACGATCAGATCTAATCAAATATCATCATCAAGGAATTCCCGGTTATCTAAGACGCGTGAGCTCGCGTATAAGGTGTTCAGCATAAAACGAAAATCTGCTGCGGAATATAACGTGAGATGCGTGTTTGTCGGCCGAGTACGTGACCCAGGTCGATCTATTTATTCCCGAAGACTCGCACGCTTGGCATTCCGCAATTGGCAGGACAAGGTCGCGTCCGTGAGGAGCCCCGAGCTCGTTGTCATAAGAAGACCCTCGAATATAGTTGATATCGTACTGAACTAGGGGCCTTCATCCACTTGAGAAGGTGGAGAGAAGTTCTGCAGGATACAAATGGTTATGTAAATTGACCAGCATGGTCCCGCTACGCCGTGCGGATTTTCTGTGTCGAATAGCTGTAACGCCAGAATTCTTTCAATGCAACATATACGCACGTACGAGCGTCGAGTTAGCAAGGAAATACTCTCCTATAGGGCCGAAATAATACACCGTATACCTATTGTTAATACACGGCGAGGACAATCGACGTAACGATCCCCAAAGGTATACCTCATGGACCCTGCTGCGATATGATTGATAATTTATTCATAATTTATAGGTAGTTATATTGAATACATGAATTTCTGTGCCAATGTCAATTATCAATCATTTTAAATGGAGCGTCATTTACACATGTGAATAGATTAAGGAATGAATAAACAGATAACAGTTTTTTGATGATTTCGTGCTCCGAGTCTTGAGAAAAAACATGGGCATGACAATTTAATAAGCGTATACCTAGATGAACAAATAAACGATGACTACGAGTATTGTAGGTCAAGCTGTACCATACCATCATTTGCTTTTCTACTTTATATATATATTCCAAAAGATTTTCTTGGCTCATTATTTCTAACTATATGGAGACCGTCAAAATACAGAGTAATCTATATATACCTAGTGTTGTTACGAGAAGCACCCTTTATCCAATTAATTGTTCATGGCCAAAATCACGAATCGGAACGTCAGACTGTGAAGGTCTGTTCCGTTCGTAGTAAAGCATAAAAGAATTGTTTGAGCAGCCGTGAAGAATGAATTTATATTACGTAAGCGCCAAAATAGTGAAGAGAAACTGCGCGTTTTGCACAGATTTATTTTTTATCTCATATATCATTCCTCCACGGACTGTGTGGATAACTTTTTTAGGCCAAGCATATATAGAGCAAAGTATGCCTTATTTCGTTCAACGAACAACGAACGAGACGTCAATAAACGCTGAAGAACTTCATGTGAGAATTAGCGAGGTGCTCCTAATAAGAAGAGTGCATAGGTGATCGAACTTACCGCTACTGAAACAGTTATGAGCTTATCCCATCCTTCTCATTTCTCACCTGTTATACTATCTTCAGGGTGAGATGAGATGATCGACCGGAACACGCGTGACCAGTTAAATGTAATTCGAAAAAAGCATACGAACTACTTTTACGACTAGATCAGTTACTTGTTATTCTCATTTCATATACGAATTACCTGCGCTGATTCGAATCATAGGTATATGTGGATGCAGATCAAATGGATTTGATTCTTGGCTGCAATGGCAGTCCCGGAAAAATTGTATCTTCGCATACTAACGAATGACCATCTCAGATCTGTAAACAGAATTAATTGATGTAGACTAAACGACTCGAGTATGCAAATCGTAGGAAAGGAAGTTGATTATTTTTTATATCTTTTAATTGCAAAGTAAATATTTTTAATGAGAAAGTATTAAAGCAACGAGAAAGTATATATTATCATGCTGACTGTTTTAAAAATCTATTTATTTAGCTTCCAAGTAATGTAGGTAATTCGTCGGTCACTTTTTGCTCTGAGATTCGTCGAAAAATGAATTTTAGAAAGCGACAAACACGCGAGATCGTAAAATCTTATCGGAACGAACTGCAGTAAACGCCGAAGATGTTGAGGCATGTCTGATCCTTCCACATGTTTTACCAGATATATATCCACAAAGACATTCGTCCTCAAACCCTTGCCTATACAACCTGCGGCTGTTGTATTTCCATAAATAGTACAAGATGTAGCTTTTGTAAAATGAAAAGTCACTTCGTTGAAGTTGCAGGCGTGCATGGGCGCGCAATAAAGTTTTCGCTTCTTCAAAAAGAAGAAAGTTCAAAGTCCATTGACGGTCGAGGTCAACTGCCACTTTTTACTGGTAACTGCTGGCCATTGAACTTTTACTAAACCAATAGATAATTAAGTAGAACTCCTTTGCTCGCTGCTGCATTGTCGAGTGTAATTTTTATTTCAGTTTTGTCTCGTGTAATTGACGCTGTATAACTTTGAACAGGTTTTCTTCCGTCTTCATCTCCTCATTTGCGCACGTTTCAAAGCAAAATGAATATATCAAGTGGAGCTCGTACACGGAATTACAAAATCAAACTTAAAAATCACTAAGTAGATCTTAGCTACTGAAATAACACTTCGTATTGGTCAATTCCATTGAAAATAGTTTCAAAGGTGAAAGGTGATTGGTGGAACGGTCTACCCCCCCAAGGTACGCAGGCTATATAGAAGACCTCGCGAGGAATTTCATCTTCAGAACTGAGAGACAGTGTCACGGTAATCTACCCGGAAATATTGACGTGAGTACAAAAATTATTACTTTTCATTTCTAATATCATCTCATCAGCGGCTTAAAACAATGCTAGATATATACGTATAGAGATTCTATAAGAAGTGATTAAGATCAGTTATTATATACATATAGGAGATAACATACCCCCTCAGGAATATGATAAAGTATTCAGATTTCACTCAACATTTGAATAAAATTCTGTTTTGTTTCAACTTTGATTTGAAACAAGTGAAATTGAAACCTCAATATCTTCATCCTGCGGTAACAGTAAATAATACGTACAGGTGTTAAATCAATACTAATTGCATTTCCTGGCAAAATACCTAATCCACAAATGCCTTGCAAGAAGTTTGAATATATTGCGACAATTTTATGCAGGTGAGTTCAACGTGGCTAACGCTATAGTTTCATGAGAGATATCAATGCCTGTATAGTATTGGTCTATTTCTTTCCGCGACTGAAGTAAATAAGATATGTTCGTAATAAAGTTTAGAATCAGTTTGGTAAAGTTTACAATAATTAGGGAAATCCATCATACTGACGTTTTGTGAATTTGGCGATTCTTAGAATAAGACAAAGGACAGGAAGCGACGTCATTTTGGGCGCACGTAAACAGAGTCATAATCGCAAAGCAGGTAGTAAATACCTCAAGTTAAGTGCAGGTGGAAAAGTACAGTTCATAACCCGCCTAAGAATTTTTTTATGCATAAAAGTACCGCTTCTAAAACCCATCGCGTCGTCCCGGAAAATTCCATCTCGCCGGTGCGAGAGATAAACTTTTTCAACGTATTGAAAGATCTGGGCGACTAAATCGAGGTCAACTTCCTTAGCATAAAAAGGATATAAGAATAGAAAGATACACGGAACGCGAAGGGTAATGAACTCTACGATTAAACTCACCTGAACCACACCTCTGCAAAACGAAAGGTGTCAAACTGACGATAAACTATTTCCCAGACAATATTAATTACAATAACGATTAACAGCTCATAAATTACGTTTCAGTTTCAATCATTGTTACGTTACGTTATAATATTCCTGTGAAGAAATTCAGTTATAGATTTATCGCAATTTTTTAAGGACAGATTCTAAGTCAACCATAATAATCTTTGGGGTTTAATATATGAAATTCGTCTATGGGATATAATGTATTAGGTATATCGGCACGAGACGAAAGACGCTGCAGAATTTTCTAGATTAATGATGAAATCGTACCGATCTGCACGTTCATCGATGTACCTGTATACGAGACTGTTTCTTTTATTATGAGGCTAGAGCTCGTTCAGTAGGTCATGACCGCGTTTTCGAATAACGGTCCGCGACTATACAGGTTCAACAAACTTCCCGATCAAAAGTGGGTTAACAAGACAGTGACTGTCGTGTCTCGTTGAGCGAGAGCTAAGACGGCGGCCTTAGGTGGTTTACCTTTCGCGGTCAAGGTGCGACGATACTATAATATTATACACGTGTACAGGTGCATATCGGAATATTTAACGATATCGATACAAGAGAATTATTTCACTTTTTTTGTTCTGCTTTGTAAATTACTAACGAAACTATTTCCGGAAGAAAGGTTGCGAAATAAAATCTTCCATTAAGAAATAGTCAACGCGATGAAACAGTTTTCGAAAATGTGATATCGCTGACTGTTAATCATATGAACTGTCTGTTACCTTTCGCGAACTAAATATCTGATTGTAGTTAACGAGGTTGGTCATTATTTTAACGATGTTCCGTTCTTTTCGCTCGCTATTTGCGACCGTCTACCATGACGCCAAGATTGTTATTAAAACATTTCGTTATTTATTTTCCCTTGCTTTTCACCAATCCAAATATTCTGCTCTTATTAATTATTTTGCCAGCCAATAAATCGCCCAAGACCTTCACTTGTGCGTAAATTCGGTCGGCCACAAAGCCACTCCAAAGACCGACTGACCCATAATCGATGACTTACATTCTCCGAATTCTTAACGGAACTTCATTGAACGCGAAAGAAAAACACCGGATTTAACATAAGTAGCTTCTCTTCTATCGTATACCGAAATAATAATCCGCAATTAGAATAGAAAATGACAACCTACTACATATTTATACTCATAATAACTCACATGTTATTTAAATGAGGAATTGTATACGCGACATGGTTTTATTCTAGACACCCGCACATGCCCGTATTGTCACTCGACTGATATGTATGCTGCAACGACTATCTAAAACACATTGATTAATTATTTATTTATTTGAATTCATATTCATTTCAGAATGCAGTACAATCAATTCGTATCTCTGTGCCTGGTGGCGCTTGTCCTGGGACAAGCATCCGCGTTGCCACAACATCCTCAGTATCAATTACAGTATCCACAGCAATACCAGCAAGTCAGAGATGACAGGAAATTTGCAGAAAAACCAAACGCGATGAAGAAGGTCGCTCTGGATGACTTCGAGGATGTCAGTACCAATCAAATTCAGGTAATAGCACAAGGCTTATGTTCATATTTCTTTCCAGTAGAAGTGAAAAGGTAAATGAATTCGAAATTATTCAACTGGAACTGTTTTCTTGCATCATCAGGAAGGAAGCACGAGCGGATTCTCTTGGTCCAACATGTTGGGCATGGTTATGCAAATGTTGCTAGGTCAGAATAGCGGGGTCGCAGGACCCAGTAAAAATGACATCGATGAAGGTGCTCCTCCCAGTCCTTGGGCCAATTTGTTATCGGTTGGTCTTCGCGTTTTAACTGCTCTTCTCGGTGGACCTCAACAGCAAGCTGACGGAATTGACAAAGTTGACAACCAGAGCAACCCGTTGCAGGTAAAGAAATGATATCCTTGAGCTAAATCTCTGACTTTCGCACCGTTCTAACTTTCTAATTATCCATACTGAAGAGAAGACAATATTTTGTTTATAGGTAAAGTTCTGAAAATAACTGCATTCAAATTTAACTGAAATTTAATCAAATATATTGGATGGAAACAAATTGGCCGCGGAGAGATTCGCGAATATAATAATATTGTAGTTAGAATCTGTAATAATTATTAATTGTAGGTTTAATTTTAATTATTACATAAAACTATTCCTTGTACAAAATATTATCTGTTATCACGATTCATACATTCATTGCTTCAATTAATGTACACATCTGCTTTTCATGTCGCTTTACTTATATGTATATCACCTATCATACGATAGATCAAATTTACACTACTGCAGACTTCAGCATCTTCGAATTACACTTGAGCACAGTTCTACGAAGTGCAAAATTATCACACCTTGCTTTTCTTTTCATTTATATTTTCATACTTTGCAGCATTTCATACGAAACGCAGACTCCATATTTTCGGATAAATAATTCATATGGTACTTATCTAGAAATCAGAAATCAACTATAAGACAAGATGCTGTAGATAAGTGCAGAAAAACATAATTCGTTTGTATATATACATGAACAAAATTTAGACTTAGTGCACACGGCTGGTGTCGGTTGTTTAGGGAGTATTGACAGCGGTGCTGGGGGCATTACTGGGACAGGGCCGAGATCCTGATCAGTTAGCAGTCATGGCAAAACAGGCCTCCGAGGTTAGTACTCAAAGTCGATCAATTGATCAGTCATTTATTTCACAATTTTTTTTCTTTCTCAAAATTATAAACTTGGCAACTTTTTCCGACCGTTTCTATCCGATCAAATTATCTCAATGGTATTTATAGGACCGATCAACGCAGCTTCAATTCCTGCGTTATGAAGAACTATAATATAAACCAAGCTTACGTGATCATCCTCATCCTACAGTCACATGATGAGTTTGATCTCCATTAAAAGAACATAATTGAATAAGTAAACTGCTTCCATGTACACTGGCAAAGGCTTTAAGGCTGTTGTTTTATCCTTGTTAAAATAATCTCGTTAAGTGTATCTTCCTTCTTCTTCGTCTGAAGCTTTTTGAAATTGGATCAGTTCTGCTTATCACGGTGACAATAATTATGTATCAATGTAATCATCTTGATTGTAATTAGAGTATAATATGACAAACATATCAACCTAATATTTTCTCTATAAGTTTGGTGTCTTTAATCAGTTCATCGGCATCGTGATGAACCTCTTGGATGCCCTGAAGACATCATTTTCTCACCGTTCTCTGACGGCCAGGTCTCTCGGAAGACGAGATACTGTTTCCGAAGCTGCGGTTGCTTCAATTGCCATGCTCAAGGTAAAAACCAAAAGCCGTTAGCATTAGCCAAAACTCGACACAGTTTGCAGATCTGGGTATTCACGCCCGAGCTACTTCAGCGGAAAATCGCTATTCGCTGTGAAATACCACCGTGAAAATTTAATCATCTTTCATTTCAGGGCTACGTACGGTCAATGAAATCATTCAGCGGAGTTGGACGCGCTGAAGACGAAGGACAACGCGGATGTGCTGAGCGCGCTCTTTGCGAAGCGAGCGCAGAATGTACGGCCGATGCTCAAGGCACATCTTCTATCTTCTGTCAATTGGGATCGTGAGTATAATTGATTAAATTAATTTCTTGTATTTCACGTGTAATATATTGTGTAACGAAATCACTGCAATTATTTCTCAACCAATGCTGATGCACACACATATTTAAATATTGCAGGAACGATTTAGATAATGATTATGTTTATAGTTAACTTTTGACACATTTGACTAATGAAGAATGTGAATTTTAATCATTAATTATCATCTTCTTTTTTTTTTTATTTGCGTAAATTTTAGATACGCGACTAGTTACTTGCTTCAAAGACAAAGTGGAGTTGGATTCGAAGCACTGTATGAGGCTGGACGACGCGGTCGTTCGGGTGAAGACTGCCGAACACTTTTCCTAGACTGCAATGCAGTTTAATTTTAATTAAATCGAAATTTAAACGTTGTTTAGACTTTGATTAAGGAGACTCGATCAGAAATTGGGTTTACATGTGGAAGTACGTACTGCTAAGAGATGCGGTTTTTGCATACAATGAATCAGATGATTAGATTTTAAGAATATATAAATTATTAAAGCACCAAAAATATTTATATTGCACAACAATCGCCTATAGTTTCCATTACCTATTGATAGGTTGATTGAAAATTTACAACTTCTCAATTCTTGTTCTCGATGCAAGAAGACTTTACGATACTTTCCACAAAGGAGACTTTAAAACCACAAAAAACAGCGGTAACATTGTTAAATAAAAT
Organism: Rhogogaster chlorosoma; assembly: GCA_944452935.1. NCBI lineage: Eukaryota > Metazoa > Arthropoda > Insecta > Hymenoptera > Tenthredinidae > Rhogogaster > Rhogogaster chlorosoma. The sequence goes on from OX101797.1 coordinate 32,337,667, forward strand.
GTGCCGTCGTAGAATATTTTGAATTCAACATACTTGTTTATAAAAAGTGTTGGTAGGTTTAATTGATGAAGAGAAAAAGTCGAAAATTAACGTTTCTTTACCTACTAGAAAAAAGAAAAAGAAAAAGAAAAAAGAAAAAAACATGAAAAACATCATTTTTCGTAGAAGTAGACTGAACAAAGACTTGAAACTTAGGTAAACTTAATTATTAATTAAATTCATCTAAGTATCGAGGCGATCGTAATATTTATTATATATTTATTGCAAATTAACGTACAGGTAAATGTACTTAAGATACCCCTCGAATGAATTTTTTTTAGATACACATTCGTGGATACTTTCTTACGGGCAATTAAAAAGTTTTCATCTCTAAGCAGCTGATAACGTGAATCTTTGTGAGGACGAAATTTTTATATCATGTTGCTTGTAAGAAATCTAGAACTATATAGAATCTTTTAATTTTATTATTAGTATCCATGGGAGGCAGAATTTTTAAGATTTTTAGTATTCTAAGAGCCTTTTATTTAATCTCCAGTAATAGATGAATATTAACTATCTTAGGGGAAGTTAAGCTTTGGGTTTACGGCCAATTGACGGCTTAAACATTATTTAGATTGATAATAGTAATTTTACTGTTTAACCAATCCAAGTTCATAAGAATGTTGATAAGAATTAGATAATCTCTGCACAGGATCTATATGCCTCCCAATATTTTTATCAGTTAATATCTCAGGTTCTTTTTTTTCTAAATTTTTTACTGTATATATTTTAATCCAGGGTAATTTTTCGCAGATTTTGGGGCACATATTTTCAGATGAAATAGTTCGTTACTTTTCGTTTCTCATTCCTATCGAACAGTGATCACTAAAGTCTTTATTTATTTGAAAAGAAATAACATGATATTCACGAAAATTACTTTGACTGCAATTCGAACTCGTACAGATTCATATTCCTAACATACGATCTGAGAAAAATTATACCCCTGCATAAGTACACTGGTGTTTCGTAATTACTAGACTTTTATGCTTAAGTTGTATGTATGCGCCGAATGACTGTACGATAAAACGTTATAATAAAAAATATCTTGAAAAAAATATTTCGATGCATTTACCACACCTTCAGCATAAAAAAAATCAATCTAGTTTGGTGTAGATGAGAGGAAAATATAAATTCAAGTTTTTAAATATGTTAATGCTGACAATGAGCTCAAGTCCGTTGAACTCTGGCAAGTAATTAAAAATAATAACATAATTTTTCCAAGGATGCAAAGCATGTTCATTGTAAAATTCATGCTACTGGAGGATTTAACGAGCGTAAAAATTACAGATGCAGTAAGCATGACAATTTTAGAGACAAAAGAGTCAGTAACAAGAGGGTTTCACAACAGTCGCTTCTTAAATCTTCTCAACGAAAGTACGTTATTTCTATTATATTACCTAAAGGTAATTAAAACTTTCTAATTACTGTACAACTAAACATATGATCAGATCTTATTCAATTATTAATATAGTCAAGTGAATCATACCCAAATAATATTGCGATGACTTTCAAATCTCTTTTAAACCTTGGATCTTTCGGCAAAAGTCCGACACCTGCACTGGATCGTTATCACTCTGCACCGAGTGATTATGGGCATTATGAACATGGCTGGAGCCATGGGTAAGTAATATGTAATATACAAAGAAAATTAATCTCGATATTTTACTGATTAAACAAAACCTTACAAGGTCAATTCCTGAAAATAATTAAAAGTTAGATCGCTGTTTAGACTTACTTTTTGTACAAGTCCGAAAATGATCCAGTTTCATTCTAACAATGTACATCAGACTCCTGGCGAGTTCTCTATGTTTTGGCATTTCCAACATGTACATACTTCGTCCTAAGTCAGCTTATTCTTTGAGACATAGATAAATGAACAGAATTTCTTCAGGGGGCATAAAGGAAAGGGTGGTGGCAATGGCGGGGCAGCCTTAAGTGCATTGACACTATTGGCTTTTCTGTTTCTGATCAACGTAATGCAGGTAATAAAATAATATTCATGAAATTATACAGTCGAATAAGAATTACAAACACAGCATAATCTTAATAATTCATTTTCTAGCAATCGCTTGATAACAATAATGCAACTGCTGCAGCATCGACTGTCCTGCTACGCGATGGTGAAGAATCTGTTGTGGAAAATGCGAGAGGTGACCAAGCTCTAACAAAAATTATCACAGATGATTACACGTCAAATGGCAAGTACGTCCCGGTACAGACAAGCTTACAAATCATACGAAATAAGAATTGATAAAGGAAAAGGAACTTCGGATTCTTAAAATCAATTAAATAATCAAATATTCTTATTTATATTTCATATAATAGAAAGCAGGTAATTATTTTATCACTGCGGTAAAGAGCTAAATTGTTATAAGTGCGTGAAACATTTATAAAACTATGAAACAGTATTACTTGTCAACTTCTGTATACATAATTACAATTTATTTCTAAATCTTTTTTTTTGTAGACAAATCGAGTTACAATTGCTGTAGTGTATAACAAAACTGTATTCAAAACGGATTTTTAAAAATGAACTGATGCGCAAAATATTGCTAAACTATAAACTATAAACTATAAACTATAAACCTGCGGACAGGTTCGATACGAAATTTCATATTTTCATACGTCTTAGAAATGTAAAGATTGTTGAGTCAAAGAAGCTGAAGCCTGTAATAAAATCATTTATATACTCATGTAGCACACTATTAAATCAAGTCATAAAATTGGTCACTGTTCAATTTTTTCATACTTCAACATAACAGAAGTTTCAATCCAACGATTCAAACCGCAACAATTTCCAACGCTAACAATGTCTTGGAATTATTTTCAGTAAATCTTACGCAATGCTCTCCACGTATCTTTACATTCCCAAATTTGTAATTCATTTTACAAACTTGAGAGATCAGCATCATAGTGCATGTATGAAATTGAGGCTACGAAGTAATTCTGCATTGGTTAGCAATAAGATTTATGTTTGGGATTATGAGAGTATATCCACGTTAAGAAATCTCCAATATTGGATAGATGTATAATATGGCGTCGAGTAAAATATGTGCACGAAACATTATAACATAACATAAATTACAACAACGTCAGAGAAAAGCAAAATTGAATAAACATGTATCAACCAATCATGTAATAATATGGTAATAAATATTTGATAAATACGACTAACGATATACATTTTCTGGAGACTTGGTATGATAAGCTGATTGAAAAATGAACGAAAATAGATAGTAAGTAAGAATGCATTCATAAAAACATGAACTCTATCATTCGGACTTACCATAAATTAAGCTGTTGCTATTTTTTTTAATAAAATACTAAGTTTTAAAAAATGTGCAGTCTTTTTCTAACAACTCTAATATCACTCCAACTCTATGACACACCGACTGTATGAAATATTTGCCAAAAATTGTATCGTGTAGTTTGCTAACTGATATATCTGTACAAAACATAAGAATTTCCCCTAGATTTGATAGAATTATTTTGTTGAAAAAGTTAGCCATAAATTCTGGAATCAAATTGTCTGCAGAAGCTTGGATACAATTTAGAATTTACCATTTCACCAGCAAATATTTACTCTCACGTCCAAATGCTTCTCAAACAAAATAAAATGAAACTATTGCTTCTCACTGTACAGATCTACCAGCAAAGCGAGACAATTGAGGTAAGTACGCTACGTAAAGTAAAATGGAATATAAATTGAATGATCTCTGCTTGTTAGTGACATTTTTAGTCAATCTTTCCCTAAATGAGTTGGGAAATGTTATCTTATCTTTACACTGCTGGTACCTGCCAAGCTGTTAGCTGTTCCTCTCACAACAAATGTCTTGTTGTGCCTACCGACTTGTCAGATTGCATTATTCGTACGAATATAATCGAAGTTAGGTTTAATTAAGTTAAGTGTTTTGTCTGGATGACCTGGGAATGAACTTGGGTCATATGTATTTAGTCCGCGTTAGCGCGCTCTGTCCTTTAGTCGGATCCATCATTCGATCCCAATTTGTATGGCCTACTACAAATCCAACAGCACGTAATTTCTCTTGTTCTTTTCGCTCTTCCAAGTCTGCCCATCGTACCTTTAACACAAAAAATAATGTCCAATAATTGCTTTCCCTTAACATACTTTAAGCAGTTGAAAGGGTACGAGAATAACTCACTCTTTTCTTTCCTGGAGTATCTTCCATGTTGTAATAATCAGGCACTTGCAGAAAATCTTCCATTGTTTGAGGACGACTTTCACTCTTCTTTTTTGCTAATCCATCTAGGCGATCTGTAACAAAAATTCAGTGGCTGAGTATGAATATTTGGTACAATGATGTGCTGGTATAAGCTAAGAAAAATATTGCTCCGAGAGATTAAAACTATTTTCCAATTCTACGTATTATATGTAATACAACAGAGGAGAAGATAAATTGTCAAGCTAGAAATAAGTATAATTAAATTGACGTTGGCAAGAACTTATATTCACTATATGGCACTATTCTGTGATGCTATAAGAAAATTGTGAATTATGATAAAGAAGCAGATTATAGATTGGTACAAAGAAATCAAAGGTCACACTCACCTAACTTATTATCGGCGTCCATTCGTTCCCACTTGCTAACTCCCTACAGTTGATAATAAAATGACAAACAAATGAAGAATGAATAACGGAATAAAAACAATTCGCAACAAAAAAGTAAATTATATCATACAGTTTGGGCATGGTACGAAAAGAAATGTGAATATCCTTCTAGTATAGTATAGTATAGTCTCACAATCAATTGAACGAAAACTGATAAATCCTATACAATAATTACAATAGATTAAATTTTGTTGATTCTGAACTGAAATAAAATAAGATTTAGATCCAACATCCTATTTTGAAAAAAAGAATTATTCATGTATATATATGAGATTGCAATGCATCAATATATAAATTTGAATTCGGAACTTGTGGTATATTAAACAATTTGAATGTCAGAATAACTTTAGCTTCGCGGCATCTAATCATATGTTATATCAATGCTGCTTCAGCTTATTCAGCAGAATTTCAATACTCTAGTCTCACTCACCACTTTGTCATCTTGACTATCTTGACTGTCCTCATTCACTTGCGCAGCTGTCTCCTCTGGCGACTGTTGACTATCTTCCATATGGACCTGAATTACAAGTTCAGTGATCAGTAAAAAAAATATGGCAGCTTAGAAATATTGAAATTAAAGACGATATTCAGGATTGAATTAATCAAGTGAAATACATTCCATTTAATTTTATTCCGTAGTGTCCTTTAAATGCTTCTGCTTTTTATATTTTGACCGAATCTTAAATCATAGAGAATAAAACAAACCTCGTCAATTGCTTGTTCTTGAAGCATTGCGTTAACGTCTAGTTTCAAATGATGGTTGGGTGTCGGTTCAAAGTAATCAACTATTTTATTGATTTCTTCTTCTGTACGATTATGAATATTGCGTTTCATGCAAATATGCACGTCCATTTCCATTTCACATACATACACCTGAGACATTAAATGAATGTTACATCCACATACATTATTTCCCCCTCATTTTGAACGTCTCTCATTCTTGCGCATAATTTGATATGCTTAATTTTAAGTCGAGATGATATACCTGAAATCCCTTGGTTTTAGCAAAGCTCCACATTTCTTCATAGTCAGAAATTTTCTCATTAATACAGTCCAAAATGATGAAGTTAAAGTAGCCATCGGTGATATTTTTCTTAAAAGCCTTGACAAGAGAGGCCAAATAGCTTTGCTCCATCGCCTCTTCATACTCATATACCATTTCCTGCAAATATTAGAATCCAATTTTATAGGTAGTTAAACCAATAAAACATAACAGAAAATTTAGCTAATACAACTGCAATATCTGTGTACGTATGCATATGCATACCTTGGCAACAACTTTCTTTCCATTATCATCCTTAGTTTCTATTTCCTTTTCGATAAGGAAGTAGTCATCAAGGCTCAAGATTCTCGGAGCTGAACCTCCTTGCTCAACTTCTTTATCCTGTAAAAATAATACAGATATAAATATAAATCATGACGATATTTTCTGGAGCTGAGAGACAAACGCGGTCAGCGTATTTATTGGATAAAATTAATTAAATCGTACTAATGAGAGCTTCGAGAAGCATATGTCACCTTAATAAGTTTGGCAACAAACGATTTCCCACTGCCTGGCGGTCCTCTTAAAATGATGACTATCTTTGGTGGTCTATTCTGCCTTCCAGGTTGGAATAAAATGTCGTCAACCATGGTGTAGTTTGGCATTCTTGGCAGCTCCATCTTCTTCGGTGTGCTTTCAGTAGGTTCATTTTTAGGCTCTGATGTACTGTAACAAGATAGAAGATCCTATGAGATGGTAGGTTGGTATTAACGGGCAATTTCCAAAAACGTTATTACATCTATAATATATCTCATCCGATTATCAGATTCATTATTTTCACTACTAGAAAGTTGAGTACAGGAAACAATGGGATCTTTAATTCGCAATAGTTGGTTAAAGAATAGACTGATCATCAAAAATGACGGCCTATTTTTTCAATCGTTCTATTAGCCAATTGTTATACCAGCATAACGTTGCCAGTGACTTTCTAATCAAGCCAGGAATGGAAGTAATCACCAGAGAGCAAACAATTGTACTGTTCCGGCGATCTCATAAATTCCTTAAAACTATATTATCGCCTGAAGCTCAACCGAACAATAACTGTTGTTTACGCATATTAGCAATGTACTTGCAATTTGATGTTGTTTCATATTTCGTAAATCTAGGAGTACGGCCAGACGCAATTAATGAATGAATTATTGTAATAGAAGTATCAATATTTGCATTGATATTTCCTAGAGCTATGAAGGTCGGTAGTTGTATGACACCCGTAACAGTTAACGAAATGCAGTACTTAATAAGTAAACAATTAAAAAATATTGAAGTAAACATAGTTATTTCAAACCAATATTTTGGCACATTGGTATGCACATTGGTATTTCGGGGCAAAGATGAAATGCAAAGTAGCCGGTATTCCCATCGTGATTTCAGTGCCAAAAATGTATGTGAAGAGACAATCGGTTAGTCTTGTATTCTGACACTCATTTTCGGCACTAAAAATCATATGTAAATGCAGGCTAATGCATTTGTACTATGTGTTTCAAAACAAGGTGACGTAAAGAGTTTGAAACCCTTTTTTACCAGTTTAGTCATTTGAAAAATGCATTCATTGTGTAACAAAACAAAGCATAGAGTTGTATATCATCACGTAAATTCAAAAAGGGATAGTGACGCCACAGCTTTGGAAATTAGGCTCAAGTCTAGCCCAAGTTTCAATAAATCGGTGTACAGAGAGGTGATGATACGAGTATAACAAGCACGTCAATAGACAGATCTTTGTGAGGAATTGCTCGCTATATCTTGTAATGTAACAGCATATTTGACACTGTTCAAATTATGCAAGATCTTAGGTTTTGTCAAAATACTTATATAATATTATAATTGCTTTGTAAGTTCTGATATAATGGTTTAGTTATATTTGTCACTAACAATAAGTATAGTAATAATACTGTGAGCTGCGTACCTGGAGTCTTGAGAAGAAGTATTAGCGTTGGTTTTATTCTGGTACTCCGGACGACTTATGTTGCCTTTAGATCTAGTAAAATTTATAAATTTTCAAATAATACTGTTCTCACATCGAATCATTCGTTAGATAGAAATTATTCTTGATTCATTATGCTGTCCAACTGTAATGTAGCTCAAAATCAACAAGTAATGTAGCCCTGAATAACATGATATTCTATGTCGAAGTATGAAATATAAATAACGCTCTTGAAATTTCATCAATCATTCATTTGAAAACGAATAATTTTGCGTTTCAGAAAGAAATTGTTCCATCGATGCGAACTCCTGTTATATCATCAAATTACCTGTCTTCATCTCTGTTGTATTCTTTATTTTGATCCATTCTCATTCTGTCACTTCTCTCACTTCTTTCACCTCGGTCCCGATTTTTCTCTAGATGTGATATAAAATCTGATCAATTAGTCAATTGGAACAAAAACAGTGTATCAAAACAACGAATTGTCATTTTTCACCATGTTATACCTATCCAGCTTTATTTTGTATTTTTATAACAAACTATTGATAATTGACTAATTATTACACATGAGTAAAACTATTAAGATGAATTACCTCTGTTGTCACTTCCATCTCTTCTTGATCGCTCCTCTCGGTCTAATTCTCGTCCATATTCACGGTCTCTGTCATCTCGAGCCCGTTCTCTATCTCTTTCTCGTTCCTTACGTTCTTCTTTGTTATCCCTGTCTCTCCTAGCTCTGCCTTCCCTGTCAGACAATCTTCGATCATCAGATTCAAAAGACCTTCCATCAATCCTTGATGAGTCAGATTCCCTTAGATTAGGTCTCTCGAACTTGAAGTTGTCTTTAAATTTAGCTTGCCTTTGCCAATCATGTTCGCGGGCATATAATCTCAGTCTATCGTCATACTCCTTAAGACTTTGCTCAGTTTCTTCCCAGTGCCTGAAATCTTGTTGGGGAATTACTTCGTGTTCTGGTACCACAGGTTTCAAATGACCATGACCATAATCGAAGCTCTGAGCCGGAGTAATGTATTCATGAACAATAACTTTAGTTACGTGTCCATAGTCTATAACTTTGCCAGGTATTATTTCACTGATCTTCTGATCTATCGCACTACCACCATGATTATAATTGAACTGTTTTCCAACACAAAATTCTTCAACAGCCGCACCTCGCTGCGGTCTTCTGCGATCACTGAGATCACGGGATCTGTTATAAAATCCAGAATCAAATTGCGTCTTGTCGTTAGATCCTGCCAAACTATCGCTTATCCCTTTCCTAGTTTCAGAAAACTGAGACTGTTGATCATTTCCCCTCAAGTTATTATCAAAATTTCCTCTCTGCTCGTAACTACGTACATTTTGTTGATCCAACATCTTTCCTTGTCCACCTGGTACAAATACAGACCTTTGTTCCGGAACATTTGTCTCCATTCTTTGATCGAAACTTCCTAACCCGCTCTGAGGTACCATAGAAGAATTTTCTTCTACAGCTCTTGGCCCACTCTGATTGAATGGTGATCTTTGATCTAGTCCCCCTTGGGAATGTGGTGAATTTAGAGACGATCCACCCTGGCGAATAAGTGGTCTTGATTCGTTACTCACCGGCCCGCTCTGTATGAACGGTGATCTTTGTCCTAGATCACCTGGAGCATCTCTTTCGAATGGTAATCTCTGTTCTGGTTTGCCTTGACTGAATGGTGGCCGATGCTCTGGGCCCGAGAGCCTACCTGGTGGAAATTGTGAGCCAGGACCCAACTGAGGTCTTTGATCCATTGGAAACGCCGATTTCTGATCAGGCTCATTCAGTCCGAACGGCCGTCTGGCATCAACAGTCTTGTTTTCTTCCATAAAATCCTTATTTGGTTGGTTGAGAATGTTGCCAGGTACTTTTGCTGCGTCGAAGTTAGGCTGTTTATCAAACTGTAGTCCCAGGAGAGACGGAATAGGTAGCTTTGGGCCATCATTTGAATCCCGTGGCCCAAAATTGCCTTCGTTTGGCCCCCTTGGTCTAAACTGTCCCTCGTTAGGGCCTCTTGGCATTAAAAACTGCGGACTATTCAACGGCCTTTGACCAAATTGACCAACGCCAGGCCCTCGTGGTGGAGGAAATCCTCGCCCTATAGGACTGAACTGCTCCTCGCTTGGCCGAGCGCCAAGTAAGCCGTCATTCGGGGGCATATTCAGAGGATTATCATAAAGATCTTTGGGACCGAATTGCGGAGGTCCTCTGGGACCAAATTGACCATCACCTAATCCTCTGGGTCCAAAATGACCTTCGCTCGAACCTCTTGGACCAAACTGCATATCATTGGGTCCCCTCGGTCCAAAATGTGGACCTCTCGGTCCAAAATGACTGTCGCTTTGATCTCTGGGTCCGAATTGTCTCTCATTAGGAGCTCTCAGTTCGAACCGATTGATGTTGGGACCTCTAGGTCCGAACTGATCGATGTGAAGGCCTCCAGATCTAAATGATGCTGTGCCGGGAGCCGAAGCATCAAAATATGGCGAATTTGGTCCTCGCTGTGTAATTGAACGCGGAGGTCTGTCACTATCTTGTATATTTGATCTGAAAGCTGGCAAGTTTGGTGTCTCCGTTATTGGTCCTAAATTAGGAAGTTCTGGGGGAGGTTCCATATTCAAATCTTCAGGTTTCGGATCGTTCTCACCCATGAAAGGTAGAGTATTTTCAGTCTTTCCATCGCAATCCTTTTCTTCGACCGGCAGGCTGGCTTTCTGATTATCATTCATTTGTTGATTCTGATTTTTGATATCACTTTTCTGATCATTATTATCAGACGCAGGTTTTTCCATTATTGCAACATTAGACTGTCCTACTTCCGAGTTGCTCGTTTTATCAGAATTTTCCGATTCAATTCCGACAATATTACTCTGGGGTGGTAGATTATTTTTTATCTCATCAACGCTTTCGTTCAAATTCTGTTCAGAGAACTGTGCATCCATCCATGGCGGTCTTTCCAGGGGTAAGATATTGATTGCCGATGTATCAGACTGTGGCTTTTCAGATTTCTGTGAATTATTGTCAGTGCGTTGTTCATGAATGCTTGATTGCACGGAGGTTTCAGTTTGTTCAATCTTAGGTCTATCTTTACCCCGAATATCGAAGCCCTGCAACTGCTCTAAGTTACCAGACCCGTCTTTGTTTTTGAAAGCCAAATTGCTTGGCTGATCAATCATTGTTCTATCATCTTTAGGTCCAAGTTCGAAATTCCCTCTTCCTCGGGGTCCGAAATTTACCTGACCTCTCGGGGGTCCGAACTCGTTTCTAGGACCACCAAATTCGTTTCCAGGACCACCGAAATCTCTAGGTCTGAATTTATCTGGTCCGGGAGGCCCGAAGCTTCCAAACTCCATTCCTCTCGGAGAATGTTGATTGAAACTGTTGTTACTGTGGAATACTCCCAAGCCTCTGGGGCCAAAGTCCCCTGGCGGACGAGACATAAAATTATCAGGGCCTCTGGGTCCCAAGCCAAGAATACCCTTGGGTCCTGAATCGCCCGGGCTCCTTGATGCATATGGTAATTCCCCGGTAATTTTCTTAAAACTTTCACTCAATGAGCCTATGTTGTCCTGTTTTACAGGGTTGAAAACATCGTCTCTTGGCTTGAAAACATCCATAGCAGCTCTTCGTTTTTCCATCAGTTTTTTAAGCTCTGGTGCGATACTATCAGACGATTCGAATGGCCTGACATTCCTGTTCAATCCTCTGGAATTATCCCCGAAATTATCGCGTCGATTATCATTCATGTAATTAGGATCTTTGGATTCAAAAATATCAGGAATATTGGCTCGGTCAGTTCGATTATAACGTTCGTTTCCTGGACCAAAAGTCTCATTGAAACCATGGCTTTTGTTGAAATTATCTTTGCCACCTCCAAGTCCGAAACGACCAATCCCAGAATCGAATCTCTCATTGCCTAGCCCTGAACCGAGACGGTCATTATTGCTTCCTAGAAGATTGCCAGAACCAAAGCGGTCCTTTCCAAGTCCAAATCTGTCCTTTGATCCTGGCCCAAACTGATCATTAATTGAACTAGATCCAAAGCGGTCAATATTTGATGAAAAACGATCAGTATCTGATCCAAGACGGTCATTGCTCAACCCAAAGCGGTCATTTCCAGGAGCAAAACTACCGCTATTATGTCCAAGGCGATTGATTCCTAAGCCAGTGTGATCATTAGGTCCAAATCTGTCCTTAGTGGGAGCAAAGCTATCATTATTCCTTGGAAACCGATTGTTTCCAGAATCCACCTCGTCGCTATTACCAAAGCGATCATTTTCCTGTCTGAAGCGTTCGCTTCTAGGGCCAAACGAGTCACTTTCTAATCGGAATTGGCTCCCTAGACTACCGCGTTCATTAGTACCAAAGTCCCCTTGACGATTTCCTCCGAATCGGTCTGCTGCTTGATTGAAGCGTTCATTTTCGGGCCCGAACTGATTACCTCCGCCTCGATTACCAGCTCCAAATTCATTCTTCTGTGAGTCTCGTCCGAACCGGTAATTACCAGAAGTAAACTGATTGGCCGTAGCCCCACGGTCGTTTAGACCTAACCGATCGCTGCTGTGATCAGAGCTATTATCTGCAGATTGGAAGTGACCAATGCCTTGAGAAAATTGTTCGCTACCACTAAAAATATCTCTCTTATCGCCATCTGGCCCAAACAGTGACGTTGATCTATCATGTATGTTTCGTAGATTTTGCTTCATTCCTGGGCCTGACATTTGCCTCGAATCACCGGCTCCAAAGCCTGGTGGGGGCTGGGAGAAATTCAAACCAGGATTTGGTAGATTTGGAGGTGGTTGAGAGAAATTATTTCCAGATGGTTGCGGCGCTGTTCCAAGAACAGCCGGTGGAACAATTCCTGGCACCAGCTGAAAGCCACCATAATTTTGCACTCCCATAGTTGCATTGTATTGAGCAGCCCATTGCTGTGCAGCCCAAGCTGCTTGGGTCATATCGCTGGTCATTGTGGGAGCAATCATTGCGCTTGGTTGTGAGGTTGGTGGTTGCTGTGGGGGAGGCGCAGTAATAGCTGTACCAGATGATGTTGAAGGTTTTTCTGCCTCTTGCTTGCCAGTGAGCCCTAAGGTCTTACCGATCCCTAGTAAATTATTGAGCAAACCTTGATTTTCACTACTCGATAAAATGTTCAATATCTTATCCCCTCCAGGCATAGCCTTGCTCTTCTCGGCTTCTACCTTGGTTGTCTGTCTTTGTTGTTCGCGTTTTTTACGCATTTGTTCACGACGTTCTATCAGCTTTTCACGCCACGAAGTCCACTTTGCTTCGTATTGCTTGTACTGCGTCTGAAATAAAACATTGATAATTTAGTTCCCTAAAGTATGTACATATATTTCTGGAACATTAATAATTACAGTAGATTCTAATCTAAAATAAATTTCTATCAACGTCTGTCTTTGTAGAATGGATTCCAGGATTATACAAGACTGTTACAACATATTACATAGCTTCATATTTCTTCCATAATCTCCTGTTCTTATTGCTTCAATCCTTGAGCTAGTGGTATTAATTGAATTTCAAAGATGATTCTAAAACAGTGAGACAAAAATAATCCAAAGAATCACTTACCTTATCGGGATGATTAGCATTTTGCTGTTTCCATTTGTTGAACTGTTCTTCCCATTGTTTGAACTGAGCATCAAACGTTTTTTCAGCCTCTGTCAGCTCTTCGTCTTCAATCCTAGTTTTTTTAGCACTACCAAAATCAACTGGCTCATTATTACCTCGTTTTTCACATAATAAATTAACACTCGGTGGTTCTTGGGGGTTTGGAGTCGGTGGAGGTGGTTGTCCCGGGGGTAAAGGTGGTGCTTGTGTATAACTAGCAGTATTACCACTGTTGTAATTGCCACTTTGTGATTTTGCCGGAAATAATGGAAGATTATTTTGGTGTGGCGGAGGCATATTTGAATATTGATAAGGATTATTGTTGTCTGGAGGTAACGGAGGCTTAGCATTTTCTTCTTTAGGAAGAGGTGGTAGAGGCTGGGAACTTGGCAATGGTGGTGCTTGAGTTACATTCGGCAGGCTCAATCCCTGCGCCGATAACTGTTTCATTGTCTCTTGATACTGAAACAAAACCCAAACATTTTCTCAGCTATTAAAAAAATCTCTCAAAACTTATCCATAGCACTTATACATACATTGACAAACAAATCTTCAAATTAATTTAAACCTGTTTGTATGTTACATACGTGCAGACATAGTCAATGTGAAAGTATATTTGAAAGTGTAATATGAACGAATAATTATTAAGACATATCGTTTCATTGCTGCTTTTATGTACTGAACTACGAAGCTTAGGTACTACGGTGGTAGTTACATTGTGAAGAAATAAAGTATGCATTACAATGAGGGCCAAGAATTTTTAAGTAAGTAGTGGTGAGTTTAAAAGAGTGGGGAACCCCAACACATAGTTCTATAGCAGTACTGCTGATCATAGATGAGGTCATCATCCATACAGTTTTGTTTATGCAATGGTAGCTGATGTTATCATTGATATCATGTTATAATCTGAGGAAAAGTGTCTGGAGATAAAGTACCTCTCCCTTGTTAGGAATAGAATGATAATAAAGGAGTGAGAGTAAGCTACAGTAACGGATACAAATGAAAAACTAGTGGAGGATTATTTATAGAACGAAGACTAACTTTGCAATTAATTCCCATACAATAATGATGAATTATTTTCATTGTTACTAACAAGTCGTGCAATTACACAGATGGATAACTTTCCAACGAAATAAAACGGGTTTATACCTAAGTGAAAAATGTTTACATCAAGCCGTACCTTTTCGCCATATTGTGCTTGCCATTGTTGAAATTGTTGTTGCCACTGTTGCCACTGAGTCCAATTTTGTTGTTGAGCAGCAGCCCACTGCTCAGCAGTATAACCAGTCGGAGCCTGATTCGAAGTGATGATGATTAATTATACGTGATAAATTGTAACAGTTCAAATTTCAACACAATAATGATGATGATGATCCCTACAATATTTGATGATTAGAGAAATGAAACTGAAATTTTTAACAAGACATTAAGTTTGATACTCTTTGAATCAGGACTTTTATTCATTTCAAATTATAACAAAGTATGTAGTAATATTAATATATTAAAAAAGCAGTTACGATTTGTTCTGCTACCTGATAATGAGATTTTCTTTTCCACATGAAAATGAATTCGTATAAACAGAATGACCCTTGGTACATAATTATTTACTTACGCAGCACAGAGACATGGTAATAAACTAGAGCTTTACGAGTTATCCATTTCAATGTTATTCTGGAAATAAGAGATCGTTGAAGTAAAATATACTTACTGGCTGATTATAATATTGCATGTAGGACTGCATCATTGCCATAGGGTCTGCTCCTGGCGCAGTAAAGCCAGCTGGTGTAGGCGGCATTGGCGCTGTCACGGTACCAGCCGGCATTTGCCATTGATTCCAATTTTGCATTTCGGAATCCTCTGTGATTTTAGCAATTGCTTTTCAAGCTTGCTAACGCATGGCGACTTTTAAACCGCAGTTGCCCGTTTGGACGCTATTTTATGGTAGGAGAAAAGGTTTGTTATAAAATCACAGACATATTTGTGTTGTACGAGTAATTAAAACACATGTTAGCTCCATAAAACAATTAAGTTCACTCGTTCAATCTATTCCTATTTAGCTTTACGATTACCCTGTTTAATGAACAATTATATATATCGTTAGCAAACGTTGAATTTTGTTGGCGAAAAACTTCATTTAATGGACGAAATCAGGCCTTCCGTAAATAGTATTTTTTCGAGCTAGTATTCTCCATTGAGACTTAATTCTGATCACACCTCAGTAACTAGAAATGAAAACCCAGATATTTGAATACCATTTAAAATAAAAAAATGTCGAAATATAAGATAGTCACTGAGCTACTTAATATTTCGATTAAATTTTAGTTTAAAGGTACAAATCATCGACTGGAATGTATCATACAGAGGTCGCATTACCAGATAATATATGCGGGCATAGATTAACCAACTAAAACTCAGTATTATCGAATAATAATCACATGCATTGCACATGTGTATAAAGTTCTATGGATATTCGGGAAATTTTTGCCATCAATTTTTATCATTTCAATTACGTATACCGGCGGTTAATTACCGCCACTGATTCAATCAGAGAATTTTGTTTGGTGGCTTAATAAACGAATCATGCGAATAAACTCTCGTCATCTTAAACAACAAGAGTTACATTTTGTAACAATTTTTGTAACATTATTACATTTTGTAACAATTTAATGATAAGAAATGCTTTAAATAAACTCCTGTCCGATATTGAGGTTCAGGATCGAGTTCAGGATTCTGTAATATGATATAATAAAATAATGAAAATTGAAAAGTCTAATAAATCAGTATGATCAACGTAATTCTAACAGAAATAAAACCGGACTGGTTTAACTCTGACAAAATTGACATTTCCTGTCATACATATACTCGTTATATAAAGTGTACTCTTGTGATTAACGTATAGAATAAAATATTGATCTGTATTCTGAATTACTCGGCGCCATTTGTCGCTCGATATCAACAGTAATTTCTCAACTAATGTAAGAGTTAAAAAATCTCGTACATATTATTAAATATGCAAATACAATGGTATAAAGGGCTAATGGGTTTTTTGAATGATAAATGAATGCCAGATACCAAGATAATACTTATGATAAATATAAAATACGTAAGACGAAGAAAATCGCTAATAATATTTTATTTAATGTATCGCCAAGACTATAATATGAACCGAAATGTATAGGTGGTGCTTTCTCTTTCTAGCAGTACTAGGCGCTAAGCTGCCACACTACTGCTAACTTTAATCAATAATTAATTGATCTTACAAACAAACGAGTTACGCTGATACTTTGTGGACATCAGATCAGCTCTTACTAAAAAATCTCATTTTAAATAGCAGACTATAGCCCATCGGCAGTAAAAATTTTCAATCTGACAATTGGTCATCGAATTACCGGAGTAATTAAATAAATCATATTTGCGGATGGTAAAAATCGATTTTTTTCTGGACGTAAGGTTTTGCTTTGGAATGAGAAAGAAGAAAAACGCTTTTCGAATGATAAAGATATCCTGGGAGTTGAAAAATTGAGTTATGAAGGTGTTAATATATTAATCGGAAATGGGCTTTGGTAAATCGCGCAATCGATTGTATTGTTCGTTTAGCCATTTCCTAATTATTGTAATAACGATAAATTTTTGTTCGTAAATGAATAATCCAAGTATATTTATATCGAATATACTTGGCTATTTAGAGAAGCTGGTGCCGATTTCGATAAAGTCGAAAAAGCAAGTAGAGGGAAAAATTCATCTTTGATTAAACGCATTTGAGGTTTGATCGAACATTTAATTGTTATTTTTGATATCAAAGTTTCGTTAAATAGTAGCCAGCTTTGTTACTCACAAATAGTTTCGGAGGCTAGATCTTGTTGACAGGCTTCTTTTCCGACACAACACTTTAACGTAATCGAGAAACACGGTATGAACTTTTCTGTCGCACAGCACTCTAAAATAAACCGTACAAACATGGCTACGGAACTATTGGTTATGGGAGAATTTAGGACATGGGCAACTTAAGTAGCGAAAACGTTCCTAGGGGCGCTATACTCCGGAATTTCATACGTCAAAAAAAAAATGATGTAGTCTGCTACATATCGCACACACATAAGTCAGCTGCTCAATATTTTTGTTGACTCCAGAAAATCACGAAATTACAAGAAGTTAACAATGAGTCGAGTTAATCAAAACATCTACATATTATACCGATGACTAAAAAAAAAAAACAACTATTTTTTCGTACTGCGATGTATAACTTCGTGTATTGTACTATCAACCTAAAATTATTGTTTTTTAAAAACTCATGACATCTACCCGGTCATATTTACATATTTCAATAAATTTCGAAAAAGAATATGGCATTTCGTCAAGTACTAAAATCTGTCTTCAGAAGAACGAGGCCTTTCATGGTAAGATTTTTCGATGTATAAATCGTCTGATTAAAAACATAACCCTTTATTAAACAATTCTGCACGTGTTAAAAAGATCTAGTCTCTATTACCAAATCTTCAGCTGCCTGTAGTGATTCGTTGGTTGTATTCCTATTATTCAAACTTTAGATATTGAAAATAAAATACAAATTTGCAGTATGCTTCATCAACATTGTTCGTCGATAATAGAACGCTGAAGGAACCATCCGCCGATCAAAAGTTAACACTAAAATCACCAAATGTTGAAAATTTATCACATGATTATTTAATAAAACAGTCAACAATAGATGCGGTGAATAGTGCCTCACAAATATTGACAGTCACATATTCCACCATAGAAACAACAAGTAAAGAATACAGGTGAAATATTATTGAAATTTTCATGAGTTTTTCAAATGTAAATTTAGCCATGAAATATAAATAAAATACGTAGAATTCTAAGATAATTGCAGCAAATAATAAGCAGCCAGATTTTAGAACTTGCCAATTTTTTTATTCATAATCATTTATTGTTTTAATATTTATTATGAATTTCTCAGGAATATGTTGACGAGACTGATTGTCCTCATGAGAGAAACAGTATCTCATGAAGTTTGCGATTCCCATTGGGATATGATAGTGGCGATACGAGCTGAGGTCCAAAGTAAAAAAGAAATTGTTACGGTGAGAATACATGTACAATTTTTGCTCAACTTTGGTTACAGATTTAACTATCAATTGATTAATCAAGAGAGAGATGGTATATTAATCATTTTTACCTGTAATTATCCTATGCATTGAAAACTCTAAACTAACTTCCCAAATTCTAGCAATTAGTTGGCTTTATGGAGTATGTTCATAAAATGGCTGTAGCCGCATCAGAAACAGCTTACTTAGCTGGGATGGACAATTTATCAACAACGCTGTGCCAGAGAATAGACGACGCATTGTCTAAAATGCAGAAAGAAGTTGATTGTAATAAAGAATTGGAGGAAGAATACTGCCTTATTCAACAACAGTGTATAACAAAATGTGAGGAGCTATCTGATCGTCAAAATATTGAAACTAAAGTCTGATTTTTGATTATTCGGGTTTCTCATTCTTGGTTTATAATTGTAGGAGTATTTAACAAAGCATTGAATCATTTTCTTTAGATTTCAGGAACCCAAAATGCATTTTATGCATTTTATGCATTTTTAGTACTTTCCGATAACTTTTCAGGTCCCACACTCTGGTTTTTATATTGCCTACTCTTTTTAATGCACTGTTGTAAAATGTTCAGAGTTTATCAGAGTTTTAAGAAGTTTAGCACACTAGAAACGTATTCGCTAGGTTGATTGTTGTATTAATTAATTGTCGTTTCTGTTTTCTGTACAGCTTCGAAGGCTGATGATTCAAAAGACCGACGAGAAGAGCCAGTTTCTGTACAAGTATTCAACACGAATCTAGAAGAGGTTGTTCATCCCATCAGTTCCTAGTTTTTTTATAATTGTTAAAGTTAAAGTATGTATAAATCTTGTAAAGAAGTGAATAAACTTAATTTATATTGTAAATATCTGTTCACTATTATTTCATCTCCTCTCCTTTCTTTGAACTAACATTTTCACTGTCGCGTTTGTCGTAGTTATTTAAACTGATAATATTTACAAAGTTTGTTACTTCCAATTCTTAGGAATATAGAAAAATTCAAATAAAAAATCTTTTTTTGTTTCATTCATTCAACTTGGATTAAAAACTATTTAAGGAAAGCATTAAACACTTCGATTCCTCGTTAGTCATTAAATTTATAGAGAAAAGTTGAATTTTTCTAACAAATACACTTTTATTCACCCAAATCAATAAATAACACATCTGATTTTGAAGATATAATGAATAAATTTGTAATGGAATGGCATAAATTATAATAACTGTTTTGTATTTGAATTGCTTCAAAATGTGAATGTATAGTCGACTACATCTGTGACCGGTAATGTAATGTGATTCTGGAAATATTATACACATAACATAATCTTACCATTCTTATTATAAGTATAGAGTTATAAATTATTCTGTAGTAAAAATTAACAATCCTTGGTATTGCCATACTTAGAAATTCAAAACTACATTTTTTTTTTTTCTTTTTTTTTCTTTTTCTTCTTTTATGGACCAATGACAATTTCTTGTTCTATAGTAACTGGAATGATATTATAGAAATGACTACCTTCGTGCGTACGTCGAAATTTTCTCAATTGTAATTTATCCAAATTACTTTAGGATTAATATTATAATGCCAATTTGAAATTGTGCGTGCTCAATGTTTAGTATTTAAAAAATATAAGAGCACTACACACCCTTCTTTTTAACTCTTAACGAGCTGACACTTTAAAAAGTTACAAATTTAAGTTATATTAATGAACTTTCATATATTAATCGTATCCAAAGTGTCTGTCATTCCAATTGCTACGACGATTCGTTCTAGCCTTGTCCTTTGACCAAGATTACTAGCATCACCCCTCTTGTCATCCCAGCAACTTTGGGTCTGAATCTCGCCAGTAAACCCAGCTTTTATACACTTTCAGTCGCCTCACCTTAAAACACTTATACAAAATCATAATGAAATAATAACAGATTTTTTTCTATTAAGTAATGATGAAGAACCGATGATATAAAATTATGAATCTCAAAAGAAAAAATGTATGCTACAGAGAAGGGAAAATGCTCTAACTCTGAAAAAAAATCAAGGAATAATACAAACTGTAATACAAGATAAGAAAATCGGAAATTCTTTATCTGATTTAAAATTATTTTCAACCCACCACTTTCACATCTCAGGGTGAATATTAAATTCAGAATATCTTATTCCATGTTAAATCAGAGTATTAGCCAATCTTCTGTACGGGATTTAACGTATGCACTTGATCTAAATGTCCAGATAATAGATAATTGGCTAACACACACACCATTCAAACATTACTTAAAATTCGTACATTTTTAAATACATTTTTACTTAAAGTTCTTGGTGCGCTTCATTTTCAGCTTTTCCACTACCTTCTGTTGGATCAGGCTCTGGTAATTCTAATATTTCCTCAGTTAAATTCTGTGAATTCTTGTCTCCACTGCTTTCAATGTTGCTGTCTCTTTCGTCCTCTACAACTGTATCTTCTTTATCTTCCTGTTCTTTGGTCTTTGTAGGATCCTCCTCCCCAGAAAGAGGAATCTCCGTTGTTCCAGAGCCCTCGGGTATTTCTATTGTAGCTTCATCTGATTTATCCGAAGTTTTATTCTGCGCTGGCTCTTCCTTTGGCTTCGGTTTCCAGATTTTAGCTTTGTTCACCAAATATTTAACTTCTCTATCCAAAATCGCCATTTTATTGGCAATATCTCTCACAGTATATTTCACCGGTTCATATAACGGTACGTCCGATAGTTCTTTAACAATCTTGTCGTGCCATTCCTAGAAAACAAAAATTACTTTGCAATCGAAATGCTGAAAAAAGAACCTTCGCCATTCATTCATATCAAAATCTATTCAAAACTCACCTGAGTTTCGGCGATAGTTTTTTCAAGTGTTTCCAATTCAACCGGGGTGAATACTTCGCTGCTGGAACTCACGTTTGACATTTTTTTTAGGATCGTGGAGCTGGCATGGATCATGGATACCATTCCCTTCAGGACTTCTGGCCTTTCACGATGCTCGTAAACTCGAGCATACAAATCATTAGTCAATCCTTTTAACTCGGTCAATTTTTCTTCATAAGTATCTGCATCTGCATCAAAACCATCTTCGTAGAGCCAATCGGATGTTGTAGAACAAGCTTTAGCAATCTTTTCAGACTCCTCAGGTGTTGTGGCCGCAGAGTATTCTGGTAATTCTAATTTCTGTTGCGCATCAATCACAAATGCCTCGAGGTTGTTGAGAGCTCCCTCGCGCCGAGTTCTCTCTAGATCGTGATGATTTAAGGCTTCGATTCTATAAAGAAATTTAATTTTCAATCATTTCATATGCTGGTTTTTTGCTCAGCTATTAATTTCAGTCTCAAAAAGTAGCAACCAACTATTTACACGCCCCTGGTACTCACAGAAGAAATGTAGTACACTTACTTTTTGACAGATGTGCTGAGCTTCTCTCCGTCCAAAGATTTGGGTCCTAATCTTACTTCAGTGGATGGAATCGGCTCTTTCAGAGTAACAAGGCTGGGTTTTTTTTCCTTCTCCTTCTCCTTCTCCTTCTCCTTCTCCTTTTCCTTTTCTTTTTCCTTTTCCTTTTCCACTTTTTCGGTTTTGTTGCTTGGCTTAGTCTCAGGTGTTTGTGTCTCATTTTCTTTCTGTTCCTTCGCCTCTGCGTCTTTTTGGAGACCAGGATATTCTGGCTCTTCGTGAATTGGTTTTACGTCTTCCTTTGGTGGTTCCTCGATCTTTTCTGCTGACTCTTTGTCATCAGACCCTAAAAGATTTGGTCATTTTTAATCTTATTGGTCATATTCGTTGCAACTTCTTCAACGGCTAAGAACATACATCGAATAAATAAGTTCCGAAAAATGAAAGAAATTGAAAAAATAAATTAAAAACATTGATACATTACTTTTTAACAAACTCTAATAAGAAAAGCTGTAAACGACTATGCAAAATATAATTCTTTTGTGCTACAGATTGATCTCGTTCGTACATTATGATAGTTGAAAACAGAACATCGCAATAATCTTTGTGCAACAACTATAAATGTGTGATTGACAAAAAATGGTCGTAGATAGGGATACGTACATATGATGAGGAGTAATATTGAAATTGTAACATTGTGATGAACTTTAGTCGTTCATAAATTTCTGAAAACAATCTCCATATCTAACTGCTCGGAATATTTTTTTCTCAACATTCGTACATGAGTTTAGAAGTAACAAAACTATTATGTTGCGCAAGTCTATAGGCGGCTTAACACCTATTTGAACTTGTAGAATATATACGTCAGAAGTTGCTTAGAACGATTTGAATGTTGCGATACCTTCAGAACTTAGCTGGATGAAATCAAAATTTGACCATAAAATAATCAGAGAATTCTAAACTGATCCCAAATACTAAATAGTTCATACGTATACGAAAAATGGGAATTATTTATGCAGATGCATTCATACATTTCGCTGTTATACTACTTTGGAATAGTATTCAAAGTTTAAAAGTCAATCCCACACAGGCATTCAAAGTTAATACAAGTTAGATGATAAATAGAAAGAAATATAATGATAAAAAGAAGAGGACACACGGAATATCAGGTTGAAAAGAAAAAGAAAAAAAAGGACGAGCAAGCAAATTAAAAATACGACCATTTTCTGCAAGGCAGGTAACACAAACCTGCAAACAGTTTACTTATAGTGGAGCCAAGCTTTGAAAAGGTACCCTCTTCTTCTTCAGCGGCAACGACAGTTTTTTCAAAAACTAACTCAACGTTAGCCAGATTTAATACACCACTGTCATCCATCGCAAAGTGAGCCTTGATTCCTTTACTCTCTGTTCCTTCGTTAGCATGTTTACTCAAAGCATTGGCTATGCCAGTGAGGGATATTGTCGACAAATTCGTATTTCCAACAGCCCTGTTGATCGATACATTAACATGATTTAAGTATTTAAATATTTCGATAATTCTAGATTATTTGAAAATTCATTTTAAAGATAACGATAAAATTGATTCATCTTGATATACATATAAGTAGACACGGATTTTATTGCTAGAAATACTCCTTACGCCACTTCATTAGCTGGTAAATAGTCCAACTCAGCATAATTAACGCTGAATTCAAAGTCGTCTGTGTGTTTGTTGAAAGTGATAATTTTCTTTTGTGGATAGGCGTTCATCCTGTTGAATAGCATTCTTCGTACCTGTAGAAATTCGCTTTGTTGTTCAAAGAGTTTATGAAATTTTCCAGGCACTTTTAACTTTGATAACTAAAAACGAGCAAATCAATCCAGAATGTTATACAAAGGATTAAACTCAGTTTTAAAACCCAAGTTAGTATCGTCAAACTAAAGTTCCTGAAAATGTTAACCATGTTCCAGCCATACTTTAATAAAAATAATGTTCAAAGACAAAATAAAATCTTCAAAACTGATACCGAAACTTAATTAACTCAATGAGTTTTCAATGAACAATAATCATTCATTCGAACACTATTCACCCGCTTATTTGCTCCGTCAACAGTCCTATCGAAGACAATTTGAATGGGGAATAACACCGCATCTTTGGTGATGAATTTCTTCACTTTGAAACCTTGGCTTAGATCAGCAGCTTTGTAAACGGCGCCCATAGCTGCAGCTTCATCGGTATTAATATTCTTGGACAGTTCAATTTTCACAAATTCTGCTAGTTTCTCTTGGACTTTGGGCACGCGGGTACCAGCTCCCACCAATACAACTTGGGAGATAATATCCATGGTCAGAGCTGCAATTAGATAAATCATCAAAGACCTATAAACTTGCAAAATACTTTGATAAAGTTTCGAATTAATAGCGCAAGGCTGACCTGAAGTTTCCAAGGCGGTTTGAATCGGCTTTGCAACTCGTTCGAACAAGTCTGCACAAAGTTCTTCCAATTTTTCTCTACTGACTTGTAAGCGGAAGTCTTTCTCATCTAACAATCCTTCGACTTGTGCATAATGATCGGCATTAGCGCTTAGAACATTTTTAACACGTCCTGCTTCTTTAAAAAGTTTAGCCATTGCTCTTGGGCTATCGAATACTGAATTAGTGGTCTTTTTCAACGCATCGAATTCCTTAGCCAAATGATTCTGCAATCTAATTTGCATCTCAAGCCCTCCAAGGGTCCTATCGTATCCAACGCCCAAGATACTGACTTGAGGATTTGTTTCAACAAAGCCTTTCTCCTTAGTCTTAACATTTTGGTAACCGACTATAGTTGCCGTCGTGCTACTAGCCCCCATATCGAAGAACATTATATACTGAGCAGTCTCGTTAATCTCTTTCCTTCTAAATATTCCATAATTCAAAGCTACAGCTGTGTAGTCATTTATTAGCTGTAAGACTTTCAAACCGGCTAAATCAGCGGCTTGAAGGAGTGCCTTTCTTTCAACCTGATTGAAAAATCCAGGCACCGTAATCACAGCTTCGTTTATCTTTTGCCCAGCTGATATCTCGGCGAATTCTTTACCCTTGTGTAAAAATTGCGCAAGTAATTCTTCGGGCGTGTAAAACGTTTCTTCGTCATGTTTGAAAACTATAGTTCCTCGCTCGTCGTCCGCTACTATATCATAGTACGGAAATCTCTCTTGGTATAATTTCACCAGCGGATGATCTATCGGTTTACCCAACAGATCTAGAATGTAGGAATAACTGTTTTTCGGAAATCTTACGCCGACGACCTGCGCGTCTTCCCCGAAAGTACGCTCCCCATTTCTAAAAGCAATTGTAACTGGCGTTTTCCTTTTAGATTCTTTATTCAATGCTATTTCCATCGGAACTCCTGGCTGAATGAAATAACGACGAACATAGGTGATAATCGATTGATAAAATACGAAATCAAAATGGAATAATTGGAATGATTTTTTTGCGTGAAACGATTATTGTTTATAATCTTGGAACATATTGGATGATAAGAATCGCAAAAAAAAATTGTAAAAAAAAAACACATTATGATATTGAAAATCGGGTTTTGAGGTTAGGAGACAAACAAGTACGATAGATTGTTCAAATATATTTGATTTTAAAATTGTTCCCTTACCGATACGATGGCAACTTTCATCCATTCACTACCGATGTCAATGCTCATGACAGCAACCCCATGAGTAGTGTGGATAATTGCACTGAGCGCAATAAACGCCAGTGAAACGGCAAACATTCTTTTACGATTCATTTAAAATGCTGAAAATAATAAGGATGAAATGTTAATTGAAGTAGATTTGATATGCTTCGAGGGGTCGTTCACGGGTGGATAAAACTGTCATGCTGTCAAGTTTGGTTAAGAAGGCCGGTTTGAGAAAAAAGTGTCGATTTTAATTGAAAATATTCACGATTTTGACTCACCGTTTATCTAACTTTAAAGTTTAATACTTATTATTCGATAATCGCGACTAATTGATCATTGAGAATTGTGTGCGGTATATATTTGGTGATCAAAAAACAGATATTAGCAACGTAGCGAACTTTTACCAGACTTTCGAAGGCTTTTCACTTTTGTCGGCTGCAAAGACCATGTGTTTGTGTGGCGAAATCGGATTGGTTTACTAGGCTAGTAATAAACTACACCGATTGGTCCCCGTTGACCAATCAAAATTCTGTAACAGTAAACACTATGCCGCAGTAATTTAAACTCGTTGCATATCATACCTTCCTCAAGGGATTCGTATGATCTTCTATCGCACAATGACTTGATAATCCTCAAAGTAGGTTATAGTAATCATGAAATACACAAAGAAAATAATTCTCCCTAAAAATCGAAAATACCCACCTAGATAACGGATTGGCATATTTTCATGAAGCAATTTTAATTATGAACCCTGTTTTCTCGATTATCTTTTTATTTAAACAAGCCATCATGCGATATTTAATATTTATAATAACTTAATCCACTGTGAGACTTTTTTTCATACTAGAGAAAATGAGCTAACAATAATTGCAATAATTTTTCTATAAGTCGATATTGTAGATAATACTATAATTAAGAGAAAAATAATGCGATAAAAAAGCCATACCTACGATGAATAAGTAGTTTTCAAATTTAACCGAAATTTATAGTACAATATTTATTGTTATGAGTAAAGCTGCGGAAATCGGTACTTTTTAAATGCACGCTGTTATTATATTATGATATACTTATTATATATATATATTTATTATTATTTACTAGATATTTATTATTAATTATATTAAAATCTTAAATCCGACATTTTTCACCAGTAACATATACACATCTTATTTATGAACTATCTGTATGAGACTGAAATAATTGCGACGTTGTATCATTTGAAATGAATAAAGTAGTGAATCCTTGTCTCGCTTCAGCCCCACTGATCTTCAGATCGACCAAATTTATATGTTAATGATCCAGAGAATATAAACACGTTTTGGAGAAAGAGCCCTACCCCTGGCCAGTAATGCGGCGCACCTGTAAATGAAGATTATTCAATTTTAAGTCGAAATATAACAATGAATAAACGAATTTGTTACCTCGAAAAAAAAAAACTAGTCAAACAATTCGTATTCTGTTATTTTTTTAGCACTTAATAACGTACTTAGTAACATCCAAAACACATTTTTACATTTGCTTGTTTCCCAGCTTAGGCAGGATCTTAAATTAATAAACAAATTAAACACGATGTACAGACCCTCGCTAACAAAGTCTGAAAATAAGATCCAACACGCTGCAATTACGGCTGCAAATCCCATTACAAAGCCTAGGAAGAGCCAGCCTCTTGCGCCTCTGACACCGAGGCATCCGCCGTTGTAAGAATCTCCTCTTATTTGAGCATTTGTCACTGAATTAATCCTGGGAAGAAAAATGTGTGTAAATTTAATGACTCAAAATATTTGATTAGTGTATTCTCTTGTTATTATACTTACATAAACAATGATATTGTACCAAATACTCCACATATGTGATACGCATTTGACAATTCTTTGGGGTATTTGGCCTGAGCATCAATTATGAACCACCATCCCATGAAGAACTAGAAGATGAAATAATGCTTTTCATATATCATGAAGAGTGATATAAATTTAGGAAAAGGGAAGACGGAATTATTAAAGTGCTAACAAAAGGGTGTGCCTCACGTTTCGTTCATTTGTTTGCAGTGATAAGAAATGCAAATAAGTCAAGTGATTTTCGTGAAATGAAGCCATTGTCAAGGTGTGTTATAAAGTTTAGGTAAAAGGTTTGACATCACAGTCTGTAGTTTTTTGATCGTGAATCGATATCTGGTGTATATTTAGTGAAATAGGGACAAAAGAAAAAAATTTCTTTACCAAAGTTCCAGCGAGTATAGAGACCAATGCATTTCGCTTTTCGCCACCGTCAAACCAAACGCAAGATGGTATTTGAACGTTTTCTAAACAGGAAGTCATTTTAGCCGAAAATGTTTCGACTTTTTGAAAACAACTTTAATAATTTCGACTTGTAACCTTTAAAACGCTTTATGACAGCGCGAATAACGTCACTGTTTTATTCTACGGCGCTTCTTCGTCGGCGGGTGGAACGAGAAACAAAACCGCCATTTGTTTTATACTGGTCTAGTCAAACGAGAGCAAATGTCAAAACTAGCTCTACATTTTCGAATTGAAGGAATCAAAAGCTAGCCAGTTTTTGGTGAAATGTTGATAATTAAAAAATGTAAAAGATCGTGTTCATTATTGCTGTTTGTTGTCGAATATTGCTAACATAATGTTTGAAAGTTAATCAGTAAAAAAGACTTTAAATTGAGCGCGAATTAGTTCATTGTATACGTTTATGGCCGCTCTCAGCATGTGTATTTATTGTCCGACAACAACGGGGATATTTTGTTAACCTAAATTTGTATAAAATAGCCATAAGGTAGAATAGAATAGAATAAATCTCTTCTAAATTCGAATCGAAACAAATGAACAAATGTTTTCGTATCAAAAAGGATCGCTGACAGGTGGCGACTGCTAGGCTAGAGACATCTAAACAAAAAGTTTTCAAGCGCGGCAAAACGCGGCCAACACGGTCTCTCTAAATTATCCTAATTAGTTTAATTTGTCTGAAATCGTAATGAATTACCAGATTCTTTACTCCGGGCGTGTCAAATCTATAAAATTTTAAACATCGATTAAACTTTGAATAAATCATCAGTGCATTTCCACGTGTTATTAAAATGATATGCTCGAAATTTTCCGTTCTTGACATACTGCTGTTAAGGTTCAGTGGTCAACCGGCGTCGTATTTGTGTTTACCCTACGGTTCATCGCACAGTTCAATAGATTATTGTGCATAAATAATATAAATATGATCGTAAGTTTAAATAATTGATATAAAGAAAACGAAATGAGTATTTCCCTCACTAAATTAATACTTAGAAGAGTTTGTCGATACACTTTGCAAATTTCCACCTATTTAACGTCGAATCTAGTTCATGGCACATAGTACATTTCATCGTAATCGTAGTAGTATGATTTTCGATAAAGGATATATTTTACTTTTTGATTAATAAAAAAATATTTTTAACAAGTCTTACACAGTCGATGTTTATGAATATTCCAAAAATTAAATGGGACAATCACAAGGGAGAAAAAAAATGTTTTTTTTTTGAGTAATATTTGATTAAATAACTAGAAGGGGAAAAAACCTGGTGAAAAGGCCATGAGGCGTTCGAAGACCCCAATGCGAGCTACCGAAAAGCAGCCAACTCTGAACAAAAAAAATGTCACGGAAAATTGTAACGCCCCGTTATCAAGTACAGCGATTTATGGTTCAAGCAGGAATAAAGTTCGATCGAAATCCGCAAATTCTAAACTGTATAGCACAGCGGTAAGGGGAATAACGAGGTTAGGATCAAGGCGTGATTCGAGTTTAGAAAACGAGGATAAATCGCAAAAAATAATGCCGGCTAAGAAGAAGGGAAGCTCGTGCTGTTTACTAGACGAAGCAAATCTCCGGAATGTTCAGTATCAACTTCCGTTTTCGCCGGTTTTAAACACACGCGGAAGACGGTATAAGGAGAAAGACTTTACGGAACGGGTCGATAATAATGAGAGAAAAATATCAACCTTTCATGATTCGAATCCAACGAACAGTTCAAGAGACCAGACTTACGTATTGCGAAAAGAGATACACGATTGGAAAGTTCACGAAGCTTTGACCACGAGAGTTGAAAATGTGCTGAGCGGAATCGAGACTACCAAGAACAATGAAACATGTAAGTATTCGGGCTTGTTGTTTTTATCTTTTTTCCCGGAAATTCCATTTCAGTTTCACTACAAATCTATGTTTTCTTTTTACTTCTCGTTATTCGGAATTTTTTCCCCTCTCGTTTATTAAAATACTATTTTCGATTATAGTTCAATATCCCCGGGCATCAGCGAGGGTTTTACCGAAAACATTCGATAACAACTCAACCAACGTCCCGCGGTGAGTGTTTCCAAATTGATATCATACGAATTCCACATTATTGTTTGAGAATTCCAGTCTAGGTTTTTTCAGGACGTCGCTTCAAACAGAATATATAGGTTCAATTTATTCAACTATCTACTCATTTTCGATCAATTTCAATATCTTCTTATTTCATGTATAGACGATTTCGAGGCATATTGATATAAGCGCAGGGGGACGTGTATAGTATTATGTGTTTGAATTTGTACGCGAATAACAGCGTTCTTCAATTCCCTGTATATATCCGCGAAACCAGTTCGAAGAACAGCTGATATATATATATGTGAATTTTTTTTCGTCTATTTTTTCTCTTCTTTACGTAAGTTTTGACTATAAAATGCGAATAACCGAATTCATAAAACCGGATTCAACCGTAAAAGTGTGGATTAAGTAAGAATTTACATCAGCACAGGATCGAAACCTCATATGCGTCATATCTTGATACATATTTATTATACCTATGGTTAAAGTTTATATTACATCGATAAAACTAGCATGATTCATGTTTTGCTTGTCGCGTGCTGTAAGTTACGCGCGTTTTACGATTAACTGAATTAAAGTCTGTGCATATGTATTTACTACATAGATACCTACGCGAATTGAGAAATTTTTCAAGGTAAGTAAGTCACTTACCTTATTTATATTTATATTTTTTATATTTTACAACGTATATATATATATGTGTATAAATTTCAAGTAAAATTAAATCAAATCAATTAAATTCAAGTCATATCAAATGAATACCGCAAATTATTAAAGACTAGGTGATAGAAAAAATCTTTAAAAATCAGGTCCTACTCAATTAACTCTAAATATGTAACCAAAAACGCGATCGCCTCTAAAGCGTGCGTGTCAGGGTCACGACAAGCCGTAGAAAATTTCCTCTTCGTTTTTTTTTTTTTTTTTTTCCTTTTATATATATATTTCGGTAGGTATTATGCAGACGTAATTTAGCCTCTTCAATTTTTAGTCGTGTAAAATTCATAGATAAATTATATAGGTATCAATGCGTTTTTACTTTAGAAACTCGAAAATCGCACGATTGAATAGCTGCGAGTTTTACAAGAGCGAAGGAACTGCATCTCTCGTTATGACATCCTGCAGCGGGCTGCAAGCAAGCGGTTTTTAATAAGATATTGCCTTGGCACGGTCCTATCTGTACAGTCTGTACAATACGTCATCTTATGGAATTTTCGAAAGTCTTAATAACCGGTTTTGACGTGCCGGTATAATCCTTAGTGTACGGAATATACAGACAGCGATTTGTAATACGATATGTGTAACGTATGGGTAGGATAGGTAGGTACACGTGGTTACTGGTTCCTTTTAACGAAATAAAACACGTTTCGCCCACTTATTTAATCCCGACTCGTCCGTAGAGTGTATGTATGGGTATAAAGAAACTGCTAATATACGATGAGCTTTCAAACTAACTCCTTTTTTTTCTCTCTTTTACAAGATTCCATAATTTTATTGAAAAATTTTAGTAATTCATCGTCACCTATACTTTATTTTATAAGATATCATTATTCCAGACGATTATCTCTCATAACTTGACTACAAAAGTATTCCTCATTGTCGTTTCTTTTCTTGTGACAAAATATCACACATGTCTCGCGCTCATATAATATAATCTATGTGAGAATATAGCTCTTTTTTTCTCTCTGTGTTTTCCTAATTTATTTATTTATCGCGATTATCTATTCCTTATTATATTTAACAGATCAACACGCGTGAGGAACTATGAATATACGACGTAAATGGGTAATATATGAAAAACATTTTTGGCAGGATAAGTGATTGGTTTGGGTGTATAAATATTCTCGCGTATATCTGCGTCAATTTCGAATATACACATGGGTAATAAAAATTCGATGAAAGATAATAAAAAAGAAAAAAAATTATAAAAAAACTACGAACCACCTTGAAAAAAGGCACAAACGTGCGATGTACCGACCTACGAGCGTTATTCACTGATACGTCCATGTTATCTATTTAAAGAGAAGCCTGTTTCTGGAACTTAGTCACGAGTAAAAAATGCTAATGACAACAGTGCTGTAGGTTAGTGAGAACAATGGACGATCCTTGATTGCGACTCAACAATGCCAAGCACGTTTTGTAGTAAAAATATTTTCGGCCCTGCGCCACCACGCCTCCAATAACAAATTAAACATTAACTCCAAAATCGAATCTATAAATTGTTTTCTATTATCGCTCATGCGAAGTTGATGATTGCCTCCTCTTTTGATCGTCGATTAAAAAAAAAAAAAGTACGTTCATAACTTTACTATGCGGTACAGATAATTTTTTTCAGTTTTCTAATACGTCACTCGCGACTCTGGAGCCTACAGCTATATGATATATAGCGGATCAAACCGGTCTTTATAAAATTGAAAGAAATTCGACTTCTAAATTCAAATATATACCCAATACAGGCTCGTGGCATACAGCGCACGATTTTAGTAAGAATAATGATATACACGGCTTCTTTAAAAAAATCTTTCGATTATACATAATTATTATATAGATCCAGGAAATTCGGGACTCATTGACGGCGTGTATACATATACCGGGTATATGCATAGAGGTGTATATAACTGAGGTAGAAATCGGGCGGTTTTTACGTAAGCGAAGTTCGCGGCTGCGCCAGCTCTGACGTCATCGTGCATAAGATTTTTGTTCCCGTGTGGAGCGGCGAAGAAGAGAGTTGCCCGCGTCTGGTTAGGTTCAAGGGCGGTATACGGGAGAGAGATTCGTCCAGCCGACTCGGGACGCCGTACAGATATACGTATATACTGTATACATATATCTATATATAGAATATACCGACCTGGTAGTCGAGTTGAGAATGAAAGGGACGTAACTCCGTCCTTGTGAAATTTTTACGTCGGCGATACTCGTGCCGCGCGGCGTCGCGTCGCCTCGCGTATAGCGTCGCAAATTTTCCCGCCAGGAATATCAGGAATTAAAATTTGAAAAAGAAAAAAAAAAAAGAAGAAAGAAAAATCAAATAATGATAATCTTAGACCTTCGCACCGCGGAGAGACGGCGATGCCATTTGTTTTTCTTAGTCCTTTTGTAATTTCAAACGCCGTTCGCACTGGAATAATAATTATTGTGCTCCTTGAACCGCGCTATTTCTTTTTTCTTCTTCTTTTTTCTCTCTCTCATTTTCTTATTCATACTTTATAATTATCGACGAGGATCTTTATTGCTGTACGCAGCATATATGTATACATATTTATATTTACGGTTTTCTATCGTGTTATGCGATCTACATTTTACGATACTTCGTTATACCTACACCCACCATTATTCATATTCATTAATCTCCAGTCCTATATGCTACACGTGTATAATATACGAGGATGAAGATAATGCGGAAAATAGGCGACGTGTATACAGGTCGGATATTCGGGCTGTGCAATCAAATTATATTTATCAGACAATGCGGGGCGTATTTAATTTTAAAAACTATAATCCGTCTGATTCTGCTGCAGCACGCTCGATAAACGGACAACCAGCTCTTTTTCCACTCTACTGGGACAGAAAAATATATAATATGAACATGACTGATAATATTAACGATAAACTATCTGTCGTAACCCATTCTATGAATATACGTTGAGGACATTATTTTGTTCCCCTTTTTCGCGTTATCGGTGGGTGGCGAACTAGTAAACAAACAGCGTCGATGATTCCGTATTCGTAAAACTGGAAATGTCCTTCCTAGAGAAATGAATAATTCATGATCGTAGTATAGTATTATAAATATACGTAGTATAGTTTGACTCATTGCTCGCAATAAGCATTCATATCTCCATACCTATATATGTGCGTTTATTATAGTCGATCGTTTCCCCATATTATTCTCGTATTATAACTATATATCATGTATCACGTATACGCCCATAACGCGTCTTGTGATACGCATAAATTTTCCTTTCTTTCTTCATTTCTTTATTTCTTTGCGAAATGCGAAAATGAATAGAATCTTCTCACCAAAGGGTCCAGAAATACTAATTCCTTTTGTTAACTACTTCCTATTCTCTATTATACCTATATACTATATCGTGTATACATTCATTGCAT
Source organism: Rhogogaster chlorosoma (assembly GCA_944452935.1). Taxonomy (NCBI): domain Eukaryota; kingdom Metazoa; phylum Arthropoda; class Insecta; order Hymenoptera; family Tenthredinidae; genus Rhogogaster; species Rhogogaster chlorosoma. The sequence goes on from OX101797.1 coordinate 32,371,523, forward strand.
AGCATCTGCGCTTAATCGTACAATAGGCCCAAGAGCTCGAGACCGTTCTGTTGGGTCTCGTTTATTGCGTCTCAAAAGGCCCGTTATAGTCTGAACCCAATTCCCCTTACCCTTCTCGCTCTCTACTACCTAACCAATCTTAAAGACGTCGCAACAGCTGTCCTTTTCAAGGGCTCGGGGACTTTGAATAGTAGGAAGTGGGGGTATTCGTAGGATATTTTAAGGATATTTAGAGGACATGGATAAGGTCGGGGGTTGGAGGAGCCTTACGCAAACGGGAAGTACGACATATACTTACCCCGCGCAGAAGACATCTGCTTTTTGTCACATATACCACCAGGCTGCATTTAGTTTTATTTTCAGAACCGGGGTTAATCTCTTCTTCAAAACTATCTTTATTACGTATTGTTTTGTTATTTCGGGCATAATACTGCAGAATTTCTTTTTTTTATCAGAAGAAACAAAATAATTCTATTCTCGATACAGATATGAAGGATGAAATTTATTCACTCTCTTCGTTTGACCTTTGAATGTATGAATTACGTAGCTCCGTTAATGCGTAACTCTAAATTCAAGTCATCCCTTATCCACCAGGCCTTACCTCACCTCACCTTACCGTACCAAACTCTGTATATAATTCAACAGACACAAACAAAACTCGTAACTTCTGCAGAGTATCAAGTTTAAGATATTGAAATTGTGCCGATTCAGGTAGCAGTACTGATGCAGATGTGGCTTTCAGTCATTCAAACCGCACTTTTGCCTCTGTCTCTTCGTTTCTTTTGAATTGCGCGAATTTAACGAATTATCGCGCATAACCCTTATACATAATACAAATACGTTATTTCATTCATTGTATACAATTGGCGTAGCATTCAAATTACAATCGTTGTATAGTCACAGCCATTAGAGTTGTGTGACAACTGCCGACAAGTATCGCGTTGTTTGATTCGTATAATAAATACTATCTACGATTAGAATTAGTGAAATATCTTTGACTAGTCATGGGCCTCTTTAGCTCAGTGGTAGAGCACTGGTCTCGTAAACCAGGGGTCGTGAGTTCAAACCTCACAGGAGGCAGGTATTTTTTTTTCACTGGTTCTTTCGTTTTTACCAAACCACGAACGATCCTATATACTGCAACAATCTATTCCTTTGTCGCATTAGTTGATATACAAAAGACAAATAGTTCATTGAGTCAACTTTCCACAGTATCTATATAACACGCGATTTTACAAAGAGAAGCAAAAGTTTATAGACAGGTGCAATAAATGATTGAAAAAAAATTCAATAATTAATATATAGACAACAAATCTTCTTCCTTGTAAATGATATATATACTTGAATATTTGAAATATTAATTATTATATAAAATCTGCAGCGAATATTCGAAACAGTCAGGGTTCGCTAAATATAGTATATAACAGCATGTAGAAAATTATGTGATATTATTTCTGCGGCAGTAACTAGAATAACAGGTTCCTCAAGTAAAAACTGCATTTTTCCATTCAATCAGGCCACACAGATCGTGGCCATATTCGGATGTAGTGTTGTACCTACCCACCTACCTACGCCGGTTGAAAAGCGGTTTCACAAAATAAAAACTTGACTTTTATAATGCAACTAACTAAGAATATAATAATGAGAATATAAGAACACAGTGTTACAGAATGACGAGACACGTCTAAGTACATTTCTGTAAAATAAAATATACCGATTTATGCGCTACTCAACTTTTATTTATAGTATAAATTTTATACTTATCCTTAATTGCGACTATTAATTGAACGGCATCTTCTTCAATCGCTTATTGACGTAGGTGGGTAAATAAATGTTCAATAATGATTACCCGTACAAGTTTTGTCCGATTGCTCGTTACAAATGTATATATACCTATATCTATACCTCTATAAGCTGTGTGAAGTTGGTCAATTAAGAGGATCGTCGTAAAATGACGAGATTCGAAATTCAGGTAGCGTTTCAGTGTCTGCAAATGCGTTGCACGTACCGGACTAGTCGGTATTCAAGAGTTACACCAACGGGGTGTAGTAGTACAGTTTCCGTAAAATATCTGTGAAGTGGGTAGCGTTTTTCTAGAACTTCCCGTACCCCGTATCCCTTGACCTTTTTTTCCCCGTCACCTCCACGTTTTTGCCCCGTTGGAATATAAGAAGTCTCATGAATTTTAACTTTTTCCTATATATACCTATATATACACACGCACGCACGGAGTGCTTTCCAAAGTTACGCATTACGCGTAACTTAATATTATTCTACGCTGTTATATACTTCCAGAATATTTCACGGTGTGAAAATTTTTCTATAAAAGAAAAGAGAAAAAGAAGAAGAAAAAAAAAAGAGAAAAATAGTGAAAATTAACGTCATTAAATTAAAATTCGGAAAACGAGGATTTTAAACTCGTACAAATAAATAATGAAAATATACAAATTTTATACGTATATATAGGTTTATTCTTGTATTCACTTTTTGACAAATTTTTTCACGTACGCCTGGCTGGTGCAGTGAACGTCTAGAAACTAGGAATTCCTGAATAGTAGCCTACAGCGGAGTGTTAGCATCGTAGCACTGGCAACGTGACGCGCATTTCACTGGCAACAATATGACGTTGAATTCACGGCACAATCCAGCGTCTAGTATTCGTGGCGTGTTCGAGACTTTGGCGGGAAGCGGGGGTTAGGAGGGGGACGACACCCTCGCTCGGAACTACGGGAAAACGTGCCGCGCATAAGATCTGCTTGGCTAAGAATCGCCATTCGCCTAACATCGAACAATGTACGCGGGTATGGAGAGGAAAATTCTCGAAATGCCGACTATCTAGTTCGAATAGTACCGCATAGCGCCAATAATGAAATTTACACGATAAGAAAAAGGGACTGATATTTTTTTTCGCGTCATTTTAACCCGAAATCAGCTGTTTTTTTTGTTTTTCATAATCAGCGTTCTTGCTTAAAAAAAAAGAAAAGATTATCATACTATATCGTAAATATTGTTGATCATTTTCGGTTTTTTTTTTACATTTTTTTTTTATGCATTCAGCACGAGGCATCCGATGGATAATCTTAATTATCAAGTGGGAATAACCAGCTTTATTCTAGTATATACTTACACACATATTACGTATTAATATCGCAGAATTATGATTATTTGAAAAAGCTGAGTACACACCTGTACATACATATATGAAATTCTTATGCGATGAAGGGGGATTAAAATAATGCGATAACTAAAGGATGTTATTGATTATCTTCAATTAATATAGGCGTTGAATCGACGAAGACCAATGTACTTTATTTACGGTCAACAGGCTTTTCCAATGATTAATACACGATTATTAATTCATGAAATTTCTATATGGCTGAATTGTACAGAAATAAATTGACTATGCGATAATTACGATAATTGCGATATCACGGAATTGAATGAGGCGGACTATTATTGTCGTAAAAAAAAAGATTGACCATAATATGAATAATAAAAATAGGTAATATCTGAAAGTAAATTATACATGCCAATCTAAGAATCTTTGAAAAAGGAAGGTAAAAAATCGTTTGGAAATAGAAAAGAAAGTATTTTACGTCAGTATAGTATAGATATGGAGCCGTATATAATTTACTTCATCCCTGAAATAGATATGTTATGTAAACAGCTAGCTGAGTATCTCAAGCGAAGTTGAATGTATGTATGTACATTCATGGTACTCTTATATTTATCTTACATTTCCGTTTTATCAATGCGCGATAAAGTCTTATCATCTCGATAGCAAAATTATCAGCTTTCATGCGAACGCAGCGTGATTTTTTTCAAACGTCGACAGATAAGAAATGTACAACACCGCAGTCAGCTACGTATATAAATTTATTCATTTTTTTCCTCTATATAATATATTTTTTTTTTCCTCCCATTTTCTCATACGTTGATAATAAGTATAACGTACGAATTGCGGTATATGTCGACAATCGGCACATTATGTACGTAGATGTTGTACAATCGGATCTCACTGTTTGTCGAAAAAAAAAACTTATTGTTCAGAAACGCCTACTTATGGTCTAAAAATATATATTGTATTACCGATGCAAGTTTTTAATTGCCAATCAGTCGTGTATAATGTAATGGATAATAAATTTATTGGCCGCGAATAGAAAATAAGAATAATTAATATTTATAGAAAAGAAACTTGAAGAAAGCGTTCCTGTGTATACGTACGAAGTCTATATGAAACCGGAAACAGATGTGATTTTGAAAGATATAAAAAGACCTAATCTCCCGCAAGGAAGTAATTATAGTAGGTATATTCTAGTTCAGATAATCTCTGATCATGCGTTATATCTTTCTTATGCTGTTAGAGTGGTAGCAGCTGCTGATCTTTATTCGAAAACAACGTTAAACTTCATAATTTGGGGTCACTTACTCCGTTTATCGATGTCTATAATATCCGAAAGACATACCTTACATACATACATATACCAATATTCATTCCGTAGATTATACACTGCAGCTAATTTGAAGAGATGAAAAAAAAAAAGAAGAAAAAACTAATTTCCCATAACTGTAACACCGCAACGTGTTAATTCCTTGCATTATCCCCCAGACATGAATCTCATTTTCTAATCATCAAATTCTGCTAATTAAACAAGTCACACGGGAGAATCAATTAGCGTAGAAATCAAATCATTACGGAAATAATTTTATAACGTTACAAATATGTCGTGGTAATAAAAGTGAGCGTCTCTAATCGACACACATCGATCCAATTAAATAAGAAATTCAATACGCACAAAGATCGCATTCATTTTTCGTAAATTGCGTCGATGAAAAAAAAAAGAGCATGAGTATATCGCAATATCGCAGCGGCGGGCACGCATGCCTATACGTATCAGTATAGGTACGTGGCGTATTTGATTGAGTATAAATATACACGCATAAATATGACGCGGTTCAGCGTGACGTTTGATACGTTATATAGGTATCGACGGTGGAGTAGCGCACACGTGAGTTGTGCCGATACGAATGAACGCTGCACTGCTGCAGTAAGCGAGCATGAAAAAATGTGCTTTTGTTTTCAACATTTTATGCATGCAAATTGAAAGAATTCTTTTGTCGAAACGCGATACTCATCGGTACTCAAGAGACGTGCACATAGTAGATATAGGCATACTCGCTACGTGATCCCCTGCAAGCTCGTGCAGTTATAAGCTCTACGTATTATAGTAGCTGCACCTTAACTAACGGAGGAGATATATATATATATTATACGCGGATAGATACGCAGTAGACTTCAATCCTGCCGTTAAAAAGTTCGCTAGGTGAAATTTAATCGTTAGGACTTTTCCCTATGGGAGAAAAAATGAAACGGAATAAAATCTGTATAGATCTAGGTTCCATTAATTGCGTGTGTAAAGGTTTTGAGAAAGAACGTAGATTGTGACGTCATGAAAGATCCCCTCCTTGCCCTTGCCTCATGATGCAGTCATATGCACTAGGTGTCAGTTTACTCGCGTGAAATACTTGGAACGCAATTTAATAAGCTTAGGTATAGTTTGGATGGAAGAACGTGAAGGGGGGATCATATGAAAGAGAATGCGAAAGTTAAGCTGCATATACCTACTGCAGATAGATATTATATATTATATGCATCTTGGGCGAGTATTAGGTATCGATACGATACAACGCGAGTTGAATACACAGCGACGTAGGCAATCGGCAACGTAGTAACCTACATTTTACGATAGACCGTTTATAACGCTTTCTTGAGTGGACTAGAGGCACCCATCTGTTGAACACCTGACTGAAATTCACCTGCGCTTGTGTAGCTGCAGGTACACTGGTATAGCCGTACGACGCCGCGTCAGGTGCAGCCGGCTATAACGACGAGACCTCGGACGCTGCACCGTATATCTACTAGGAAACAAAGAAAAGTGAAACTTCAAATTATGCCGGAAATGTATGTGTGAACTATAATATATTATATACTACGTACAGATTTTCAGTTCGAATATGCAATACGAAGATGATCGGGAATATAAGTTATTAGACGAAAGTTATACTTTCCCTATGATTTCCCAGGGTTTGAAAAGAAATTATCTTTCAAATATTTCTTAGTTCTTATTTTATTTTTTTACCTAACGAGTCTAAAGAGCGAGATTTGTCAGCTAGAAATGTGTCTGCAATTTAGAAGGAGTGCCGGAGACATATCGAGTCACGGGACAACTATATAGGTATACAAAAAAGTCCATAAAATTTATCTAGTTTTAAATAGCCACCGTTGTAGGTATATCCATGTATAGGTATGCTATTAAAGTATCTATAATCGTGTGTGGATGTATGCACATGTATAAGTATACGGTCTGCAAATTTAATAACGTGTTTCACAAACGAACTTCTGCAGCCTTATCTTAACTGTGAAGCCATAGCTTGTGCTCAAAACTATTTCTACCGAGTCTGAAATAACCATTGTAAGTATGTATAACAAGCAAGGAGTTTCGCTTTCCTTCTTCTTCGCTAAATTCATATATTTGGGAAATATTTTTTTATTTACGCGATAAACAACTCTCTGCACATTTTTTGAATAATCAATTATACTGCAGCAAAGTGGAAACAACACTCGTGTATTTATACCAAATGATATAGCTGATACATCAAACGCTGATTTCCCACGCGTAGACATATATTATTATATATACCTAGTCATATATATTTACATTAAATATTCATACATATATATTTATGTATATTTGTATCTCCGTCTATCTACATGCTGACAAGGTACGGCTGTCACCAGAGCAAGACTCTCCGACACGTGACCAGTCTTGTAATTTACGTTATTTTAAGGAGGCGAGGAAAAAAGGAAAGAGGCGAGGAGAGGCACTCTTGATATTACCAACTACGTATCCATATAGCTACCTACGTGGCGAGTATATTACGAACGGCGCCGCTGTTGCACGCTGTTATGTATACAGCTCTAAACTTTATAATATGTATGTATGGGTATAGGTATATATATCTATACAGTATTATACTCCCGTACAGCGCAATCGCTGGAAAGAAGTTGAAGTTAACTGTAAAATTACAACTGTTTACGTCATGCTAGCCACCGATACTCGTGACTAAACAGTAGGTAGATAGGTATACCTGTATCCGCGTATAACCCCTTCAGAAATAAAACGTACGAGATAAAATACTCGAAGATATAACGGTAAAAAAACATGAACACCGTAGCTGCTTTCGATTGGATATATATATATATATATATTGTCGTTCATTGGCGTGAATGAAAACTAGTAATAGGTTAGAGGTTGAATAACATGTATGTACTAGCGATTCCAAAGAGCATTTATTTTTTCTTTGGTTTTTCTTCCCTTTAATCGCGTATATGTTGTAACGGATTGACTTTTGTCACTTGTTATATAATGTTTAGAGTAAAATGGGAGGGGTCATGAAATCACAATTTATAAGAAATTAACTGAGCAAAAAGAGTTATAGTTTATTGCATTATTAAATATTCAGTAGAACTGCTCGAATAGTCAAAAATACTAATTGAACCTGCGTGTATGATTACATGAGAATGTGGCTACTTCGAATGTCTTGCTGCACAGATCTGTCGAGACGTTCATCACGCAGGCTTCAAATCAGTTTTAATTTTCAATTAACAATTTATACCTTAAGCGTATGACAGAATACAAAACGATATTATACGCCAATAGACTATTAATAGATAAAGAGCGACCACACTAGCCATATAGAGTAGATTGACTAAGCACGAAATGTCGGAGAGTAAAATTCAATATAAAATATCACCACGATGATTACAGAGAGACAGATCGAGATAAAAGGTAAATATATATATGTATAAGAATAAAATATAAGTCAGGCAAGTATATAAAATCAGGCTCAATTCCTTCCAGGACCTACTCACTTACGAAATGAGTGTATATAATTATAATTATGTTATTGGGATACTTATCAATAATGCGTGTAATCGTAACGGCGGTCCTGGCGGAAGAGACCGGGAATCGCGCACGAGACCCGCATCTCCCACCCGTTTACCTAATTTTGGTCAGTGCCGGTCAGCGCACGCAGATCTACTTCACTGTGAGAGTGCTGGCACTCACAATGTATATCTTTTCTTTATAACTCTTGACGAAGGACGACTGGATGAAGTCACGGATATATGCAAATGAATAAATTATTTTTAGATCGCCCGCAGAGAAACGGAAGCGGACGACGCGTAACCGTAACGGCGATAACATACAGAAGAAAACGGATGAGAAAACCTAAAGATATGAGAAAGGATGCAAAAGAAGGCTGTACGGAGAAAGAGGAATACCGCAAACCTATACTTGCGGATCTGACGCAAGAAAAAATAATAATTAAATTAAATCTTTCCCGTTAAGGTATTAAAACGCACGGATAAATTGACCGGAGATGGTGACGCGAGTTCGCGGTTGTTAAAGAAAGAAACAAGTGCAAATTATATACACCTATACTATGTTATAAATGAAAGCAGACTGGTTCGTGGGTGGAGGTAGTTAGCCAAAGGGCAGCCAGGATCAGGATCAGGATCAGGATCAGGAACAGGGATTATATTCGTGCTGCACGCGACGTATGTAAGTCGACGTAGTGAGTCGACTAGTGCACGCAACGTTGCGTTGAAAGCGTTTCGCTCCGGCCTACATATAGTTATAGTATAGCCCAGGTAGGTGTGTTATACACAGACGTGTATAATGCCCTTCTTACATCCCACGTGTAAAGCTTAAAATGCGTGCGTGCACGCATGCGTCTCTCCGTCCCCCCGTCCCCCCGTCTCCGTGGTGCTTCGCTCGTCGTCACGCGATTCTACAATTATCCCACAGTGCAATATTATGTATGTATATGCTGCACTTGGATCGTGTCGGTACCGCTGTCGCATTTGCGAATATACTTTTGAAATGAAATGTATTAAACAAATACCGAGAAAAAATATCTACTTCATTCCTATATTTCATCGTATAAAGCATATTCTTGCGTCCGCGAACGTTATCGTATTTCATATGCATCCTGTGTGTATATCTTATGCAAATGTGGTAGCGGAGAAAGAGAGAGAGAGAGAGAGAGAGCGATCTGCGATATGAGAAAGCTTATAATGTCTGCAAATTTAACGTGGTTAACAAAGTGGGACGGACGGAGACGGGAGAAGCGATGCCCTTCGTCGAAGCGAAAACAATTAACTAACGCGTAAGCCACCTGCCCCGAACCACTACGCAATATAACTAACCATCGCAGCCGTACCGTCTGGCCAATCACGTGACCAGACTCGCACGCTTACGCTGCAGGCATAGAGGCACCGGCAAGAGCAGCAGAGGCAGTGAGCGAGCGAGCAAGCACTCGAGCAGGGTCACTTGGCCAGTAGACCTGTAGACTTGTGGACCGTCAGCCATGACGGAATAATAATATGAGAAAAATTCGTCACAAGGCTTCCCTGGAAATGAGTATAGACGGCACGTCCGACTATATATCTACCTCGTTATTATTCTTCTTTAACATCCATCCGTGCGTGCATACATACATACGAACATCCCGTCTCTCTTACACGCACGTCACGTTATTACACCCGATTCATATTTTTAATTGATTCTTGAAAATTAATAAATATACGCTCGCGTAGTATACGCGACGTTTTATCACAGGCTATAATATAATATTTAGAAAGAAGATAAAAAATGAAGAATAAAAAAATAATTACGTTAAAGATAAATATTGCGGGTTTAAATGATCAAAAAAGAAAATTATATGTAGAAATCTTTTAATGTACATATACTACGTATGTAAACCGGCGTCAATCACCTTTTGCATAAACATAAATATAATCATGTATAGGATACATTTAACGTATGTTATATATAAGCTTCTATTTTTGTTGAGGAAAAAATAAACAAAAAAAAAATAATTTGTTTAATGCGCATCGCGCATTGCTGAACGCGTGGTATTGACCGAGGGTAGATACTATAGAGCGTCGGCGTGATGTGCTTCGTACTGCTGCTACTGCTACTGCTGCTGCTGACGGTGTTCACATTATACCGCATTCTAACAGTCTGTCCTCTCCTGGGCGCGTGACGTCACAAGCGTGTACGACAGCACGCGGGACGGTTAGCGACGACTGCCTGCTACAGACCGCGACCTGTTTACAAACAAGCGCAAACTCAAGCGATTATGACATCATGTATAATATAACATACATATTGACATTCGGCATAATTCGTTCATTCTTTTTATTCAAGAGAGGACAAAAGGAATCCTTCGATTTTATTTAATTTTTCATTTTCATTATTGTACTTAATTTTGACACAAATATCTTGAAGCACGCAATTTCTTTTTTTATTTCTATTTGATGATGTAATGAGAATAAAGAAAAAAACCTGTCAGGCTTTGGATTAGCTCGGAAGGAATGAAAAAATAATAGAAAATAAAAGACAGATTCTCTTGTCTATTTGTACCAAGGCACATGTGTTAGACGTGTGTGTTTACATGTATAATATTGTGGGAGAAACTAAAATAGAAAGGATTACTTGGTAATCTCGATTTGCAGGTTTCTGTTTGTGAAAATAGCTGTCCCCGGGGGGGTGACTATCGTGCAGGCATGAAATTTACGTAACAACCTGAAGATTTGAATCTAAAATTTGCTCATGCGACGGAATTTTTTCGTACACCACCAACGTTTGCACACCCCTCTGACGTCACGCCATTGACTCAGCCCCCAGAAAACCAAACAGAAACTATTTCCGGCCTAAGTAAACGAACCAAGGAGTATATTCTCGACGGTTAACTCTCGAGAATCGCGAGATGCAAAATTGAATAAAATAGGATAAAGTGAAAGAAAATTTTCTCGGTCGTATCATTCCTCTGCAAAATTTCCAAATAATTTCTAAGTATCATAGCATTTGTTAATTTTCATCCTGCAGTAATCGCGTGTTTCAGAATGCAATCGAGAATTTAATTTCCTTTGTTCAGTAGGTCAGAAAGATTTTTAAAGTCCAACCATACTGCAGCTAGTGAATATAATTGGCTGTTTAATTTATTTCCAAATCCTCCGATGCAAGACCTTTCGAAACAATAACAAAAAAATGAAATTCGGATCAAGGACATATTATTTCAAGGTCCGGGTGCACAATTTACCGCAGCTTCCTCAGCTTCCATTAAAATTAATGAATCTGTAGATAAATGAATAAACGTTGAAAAATATGAAACGATTAAACTATTCGTGTAAGAATGAAAGAACGCCGAAAATAATTGTCGGGCGAATGCCTGCAGAAAAGGTGCTCGAACTCAACAGAAATAACCTAACCTAACGCAACCTCGGGTCAATATCGCAACGTACCCTTAAAGATCTCTACGTTTTCGAATATGGTAGTATAGTATGAACGGCATCACTTTTTTTACGAAAGGTTAGTAGAGAAACCGGATTGATTTTCTCCGGCTAGCCGCTGCTGTGACGTGACAAAATGGCTGAATCTTGCCCCAAGCTATTATATACCACTTCGAATAATGATTTTAAAAAACCTTCTTTTTATGGTCTGAAAACACCTCATCATTACGTGCCACGAAAAATATGAACAAATTCGATTATTTTTTAATAAAAAAACTGAACAATTGTGCGAGTTTTTACCAGTTGTTCTAACGGAATTGGTATAGATCTAACGGAAATACATTCACTCGGTATGTAGAGATGAGGGGCTTCTTGGCAACAGCGCAAACATGGTTGCCAGACGTTGTGGTGACGTCACACAGCCACAACTCGAGGCACGTACTCGGGAGCAGCTAAGCGTGACTTACATCGGGAAAAACATTAAAATGTCACGAAACTGTTTGAAATGGTATATAGTCGTCTTTTTTTGTTTCTCTCATTTTCTTCTTTTTGTCTTGACAAACAAGAAATAACTTTAGTACGCTTTTGCTTTAAATACATTCTTCAAATGTACAAGCTCGCACCAATTCGTATACCTAATGCGAGCAGGATATTTATTCCCGAATTGTCATAAAACTTCCATAACGCAAACCGTTAATTCGGAAGTAAAATTCATTTAACAGAAGTCGTGAATCGTATACATGTGCAGCAATACGAACTTGTTGTTCTAACTTGCAATTGAAGCGTTGGGTTATCAAGGCAGATTATTATCTCGAATAGTCACATGTACCAGCGGCTATAAAGATAAGATATGAGACAATACGTGTATGTATAGTATATACGAGTATATATTACATCATTATTATAATCATTTTGCATCGACTATGTTTTTTCTCTAGGTATGTTCAGGAGTAAGAAAAAAAAAATATACCTATAGATATAAATCAAAAAGAAAAAAATAAAATAATAATAATAATAATATATGGTAATAAAAGTCAAACAACAATCGTTTGCAAAACAGGTTTTCATTCACACGCAACCTGCGTGTGGAATCTTTTGATCACGTGAATAAAAAATTATACAGATATACGTAAAAGATTTCAAGGTCATTTAAATCCAGATCTTGTTATATCACGAACAACATATAGGTATATGTAGTATACACCTCTAATCGCGTTGGGATGAAAGAAATATATATTCGTATCTCGTACACATGCGTATATCTACATAATATATACATATTATATACCCGATAATGTACGTGATCGTTCGTATAGCAATTATCGTATACGTGCAGGTTTAAATTTGCTCTTCATAATATCGTCGACATTTGGTTGGCATTCGAGAGTGAGATAAAACCGAAAGAGAGATTCGTCAGAGCCTGGCGATCGCACGTGATTTTCGAATCGATGATAAGGGGGAAAAAAAAAAATCAACAAACACGAATAATAAGAAGTAAAAGAACGTATTACTATAATCTATTTACACGTGTCTGTGTCGTTAGAGTAAAATAAATAACAAAAATTTGAATAAAATGTGCAAAAAATTCACACCGAAATGCACCTATATCCGCCTACTTTAACCGTTTTCGCATAAATATATTTATATAGTGATATGTTATGCAGTACTCTACGGCTTTACCACGCTCGATAGATATAGAATGGGTCACGTTACAGGCTCGTGCGATCCGCGAACAGTTGGAACATCGAATGATGTCAGAGTGATGTCATCAAAGACGCTAAGATGGCGGGCGCGATTGAAACGCGTGACGTTCAATTTTGCGCGACAAATTAAAAAAGAGATATTTCAGGTATAAGGTGTACAAAGAAGTCGCACTCACTTGTACAAATATAAATATAACTGTATAAGATGTATTTTGGGAAACGGGATGGGTGGAACAATAATTATTACTACGATATAGAAATTTAGGAGGATCGTTTGTGTATTCGTTAACTATTCGTTTCGAATTAGTATAATACCAGACGCGCGCTATATAGTCGCGTGTATTATAATTCGCGTGAAATTGGATTAACGCCCGAGACAAGCAGCGCGCGATATTTGATGCCTCTCTACTTAAATCGTATAAAAGGAAAAAAGTCGAAACGCCGGTCAACGACATCGTACTACAGCTCTCAGCTAGTCGGGTAAATAAGTTGCATAACTAGCCGCGAGTGCTTAACGCCTGCATTCAATTCGATATATTGTATTAACTGGAGCCCACGCAGCGAAAGTCACGCGGTACTGTGCACTAAGTACACATTCCTATCAACCGCGTTATCGTCTCTCGGCTCTTATCGCGCTGAGAAAAAGCGATAAAATTATGATATATGTATACCAAGCTAATGTTCTAGCGTTAGCCAGAATTTTTAACTAGCCTACTTGATTTTTTAATAATGAAAACATCCAGAAATATTATATTTGATGTATCTATATTTACTCGGGTAAAAGACAAGCCCCCATCGGGTATAACTTGACACGCTGTATATTTACACCGTTGTAAAATTGAATCATTTTCGAAAACGACTGTAACCGTTATCTGTATACGTAAATGAAAATATGTATAGTAATTTTCGTTTATTACGGGGAGCATTGACAAAGGTTGAATCGCTATGGTCGTGACGTAGAGACGTCGAGTTTATTGTCGGCAGGGTTAAACGGTTCAAACTGCTATTGTAGGCCAAAAATAATCGTCCTACCAATAAAGTCTAACTGCAGCGTAACGGTAATCACGTGATTTCTTAGTAGTTCTTCGGTGTTATTATACCCTATACCGTTTTTGCATTATCATTATTTTGTTTGAAGAAAGTTCCATTAGACTATAGGCGCAGGCCGCCTCGGCTGTACAGTTTAACGTTAGAGCCTGCGGGAATCGGTGAAAATAGGAAATGCTGGCGCGAGGCGTTCGGTACGGTGACGTACGATTCATGCGAAGTGCAGCAAAGCGAAGTAAAGTCAAGTGAGGTAAAGCCTATAATATCATCTTGTGGTCTCGAACCCTGGATGCGGTATCATAATATTGTGAGGTTTAAAGAGAGCGTGTTAAAATCCCGGTGGCATGACCCAAAAACGCAAACGCGTTATCGCTGTTTTCTCGAGTGTAAAGGTGGCCCCAGCAAATCGCGCGCTCGCCCCGATTCCCGGCTACGTGTCTCCCCCTCTACGCGATATAAACCCAAGTACAGCGCATGCGCGGGCAATTATGACGTCGTATTTTATGACGCCACAATACCGGATTGGCTGAGAGCCTCGCCTGGTGGTGGAGAAGGGGTGTCACCCGTCACCCGCTTTGCCGCCGCATTCTCCAGCGTTCGTCTCTGCATACGGGTTGCGTACGGCTGCGTCGCGCGTGCTTTTTTTTCCCACCCGTACAAAATCGCGTTGCTTTTACGAATCGAGTTATAATATAATACAAACTACAATTTAAAGTCAATACTCTAACAATATACAGTGACATTAATATATCCGCAGTGGTGTTTATTGCTGACGTTTTATAAATAGTTTTACAAAGAGTGGTTTTCATTCTTTCCTTGTGTGATTTATCGATTGGATTCGAGGCCGGTGCTCGTGATATTCGAATCATTTTAATTAGCGGCGATATACGAAAGAAAATTGAATAAATAAGAAAAGTTTGGTGGTGTTTTAACTATATTCATCGTTGTGAATAGATTTTAATAATCTCGTCAGAAAAGGCTTGTTGTTGTTTTTGTTTTCGTTTTTTTTTTTTTTTCTTTTTGTCTCTTTTAGAATTTTATTACCCCTTTGAACAAGCGAGAGTATAATAAAATTATATCGCGGACGTTTGAAACCCATTCAATAATCTCTTTCGTAAAACAAAGATGTGCTAAGGGCGAGTGTATCCCTTTGGACAGAGAGAGAAGAAAGAATAAAGAATTGCGACAAACCGCGAGCGTGAAGATGATGGGAAAACGCACGCAGTGTTACCTCTGCGATCTTCCCAGAATGCCCTGGGCCATGATAATGGACTTTTCCGAGCCCGTCTGCCGAGGCTGCGTCAACTACGAGGGCGCGGACAGGATAGACTTAGTTCTCGAGTCCGCTAAACAGCTGAAAAAAGCCCACGGGTTTCAGGACTCGAGACCGTCGGCTTCGAAAACTTACAGAACGTCTAGTCACACGGAACACAACGGTGGAACAAATCTGGACGTTTTGCCGATACAAAATCCCGCTCAAACCCATTCAAGGCATCATAATATCGGGGGAGGATACTCTCAGCTGCATCATAGAAATTCTATAACTGAATTCAACTCGAGTTCAAGACAACAACAACAGCAGCAGCAACAGCAACAACAACAGCAACAGCAGCAACAACAGCAACAACAACTTTCTAGACACGAAGAATCCCACGACATGACTAACGGAATGCGAAGCAACGTCCGAATCGCTAATGCACATATGGCCGCGGTTGCTCATCACGTTAATTTAAGTCATACGCGAGGTATAACTAGCCTGAAACGCGGAATTTCGGCTATAGACGAGGACGAGCATACATCAGAGAAAAGATTGTCTCTTGAGGAGCAACATCCGGTTCGGCCACCTTTAACTAGGGGTGATTCTCTGCCAGCGGTTAGCCTAGCTGTTAGCTACGTACAGGATAGATCAAAGGAAAAGCATCCGGTCAGAGCGCCAAGCTTCGATACAGCTACTACCTTTAAATCGAACGGTGAGTTTCTTTCTCGGTCAGGTTTCGCCGATAAATAACTTAGCGATATTGCGGAGTACCGTTGTTGAAAATCATAAAATACGAGCGCGACTGCAATCTTACCACTTCACTATATTTCTTTATCATTGATTAAGTCGGGAACCGAATATATCAGAACCTTTTTTTTTTCTTTCTTTTCTTTGTTAGATTTTTCGGAAGATTCGGAGATGTGCGAGGTAAAAAGAAACTTGGGAAACACTGCGCCTTGGACCCTTAAATTAAATGGGTATAAATTTTCAATATATGTTTTTCAAATACTCATCATATTACATATACACGTATGATTTGTCGTAAAAAATTTATACGATTGCACGTGTTGTGGAGAAGGGAAGAAAAGAGAAAAAAAAAAAAACAATCATGTGTGCTGATATCATGACGTCACAGAGGTTCCTTCAGTGACGTCACGAACGAACGTATATTTTTAGACCAATGAATGAGACCGTTGATGCCCGATACATACATTGACGAGTAGTTCAATATAGGTATATAAACTATAGATGGAATAATTTGATGAATAAAATGGAACGAAATTGAACGGTAAACCACGAGCAGTAAATTGCATCGATTTCGATCACGTCGGTAACGGTTCATTTAGTAGGGAAAAATCTAAACCCGTTTGCAATGATTTTTTTTTTTCAATGGAATAATTCTAGTTTTCATTCCATTTCTCTTTCGTAATATCTTTCAGTTTGTACAAACAGTTTATTTGAAAATTTCAAACCCGTCACTTGAATACTTCGAATCAACGAATAAAGGATAACCTTGGGGAACGTAACCGTTATTTAGCCAGTAAAGACTTTCTACTATGACCTTAACACAGCGTCCAAATATTAATTGCTTTTCTGCTGCAGATACTTTTATTATTGTTCCAGACAATTACCATAATTATCATTTATTATTATTACTATTATTTGCATCTCTGTTTCTTGGAATATTCTACCGCGGTCGTTGCATTGCATTTTTATTTCTAATTAACCTTCCAGTGACCTAGAACGTTAGCCTTTTAGTCTTTAACGACGACGGGGTGTGAGTAAGAAATTGAGACAAAGCAAAACGACCGACAGTCACTTCAGAGGGTTTTCTTTTCTTTATTACAACCTCCGACCGTTTAATAAGATCACTTTAATTACGATTTTTTTCTTCTCTCAGTTCGTGTTCCAATTGCCTTTAATATTGCAGTCATACGTTATAGTAGAATAGAAATTGCGGGACATATATTTAGGTATGTATAGTACCTATATATTCTTCGTCTTCCTTTAGAGAATAGAGGCTGGCTTCTGTTTAGTTAAAGGGGAAATATACAGGGCAAGCCAACTCTGGGTTCAAAATCTGAGTATAATTTCATTAGTTAAAGTCATTTCGGGTATCCCAGTTTGTTTAGCTTCTACCACTTTTATATCCGAGGTTACTATTTCCGCTCCAAGAGATACGCCCAGCTAACATACGCTTGTGCTTGTTTAAAAATAGCCAGATGCTGGCAAAGATCGGTCTCTGGAAATAAACGCACATCATCATGAAAGGGGAAACGTCGAATTGAGAAAATAGATTTTTTTGTTGAAAAATTTATCGCGGTATCGATGACCTCTGAAATAAATCGTAAATTAATCCCTCTCCAGTTACTGAACAAAAATTAGATATTCATAACTGCCAATACACACAAGAAAACATTAGGTCTGAAAGAATTACCAAGAGAAAAAAAAATTCACGAACCGTTCAAGTACGACATAATATTGTATACATTTTATTTGCGAAGCTCAACGCACGTGCGAAGCTTTGTATAGAGTTTGACGTGTCGTGTTTATCGAGTAAATCTCCTCTTTTTTTTTCCCAACCACTTAAGAGAATGTTTTTACCGGTTTACTTAGGATTTACTCGCGTCTCTATAATCAGAATGAGTAAGTGTGATTGTTTGGCCAACAACAGGCCGCGGGCGATAGTAGTACATATGAATAAAGGAAAAAGAGAAAAAAGAAGTAAAATAAACTTAATAATCGAAGACATGTTATTAACTATTTATCCACCGTCTCTAAAAACTACGTCATTCTGAGTGGAGACGAGTTAAGGCGAGAGACGGAACCGCCAAAGCCAGCCGTACGCAAGGAGGCAATTTACTTTCGAAACAAGGCCACTATCGAACGGCCACGACGACGACGACGGGTGGTGACTAAGCCTTTGCTAACGCCCGCCGCGCCGCCGCTACTCCCGCCTACAACATCTGTTGCCAGTTTACACACATAATCACAACAGGCGTGTACGTCTATTGCTTGTTTGGTTCGCTGCACACGCGCGCACGCGTGCACACCGATACGATGCGTCGCGCGACGCCGACTGATGGCCGAGGGCTATCGCGAGGGTCCGAGGGGACGAACGCGATGGCGCGCGCGCGCACGTGTTGTGCAAACACACGTACGCCCTATTCCTAGCTTGGTATGATATCGATGTATGTATATATGTAGGCTTTCGAGGATATGTAGCTGAGAGAGAGAGAGAAGGCCCGTGCAGTATTACATTGAAATACAAATCGTCACGGAAAAGTACTGATCATCCGTCTCCGCAGTGGCTGACTATCTGTTCGTTGGCTGGTCACGCCTAAGATTTGCCGCGATGAATGCTTCTTTTTTATGTATTTTTTTTTTCTCTTTTATTTCTTCATACAAACACACATATAGGTACCTATTTCTGTTTTATTTACACGTAAAGTTTATGTAATCGGAAAAGATGGCTTTTCGCAACATTTATCGCCGCGATTAAATACTTTTTCATGTAAAACATTTTTGCAAATGTTTCTGTAT
Organism: Rhogogaster chlorosoma; assembly: GCA_944452935.1. Lineage (NCBI taxonomy): Eukaryota > Metazoa > Arthropoda > Insecta > Hymenoptera > Tenthredinidae > Rhogogaster > Rhogogaster chlorosoma. The sequence goes on from OX101797.1 coordinate 32,390,433, forward strand.
TTTCGTCTATCCAAATAGAAATTCAGAGTGTGAATTTTTTTTTCTTTTTAATTTAAACTCAAACTTGACAAGATCTGTCGCTCCTGCTGTTATCCCAGGTCAAAATATCCAACGGTTCTTTTATACAGTGGAGATGACCACGTGTCAACACCATTTCAATGCTGCAGGCTTTAACTGCTGTTACTGTCTGCTTACGTCATACCTTTTGAATTAAAATAAACTTGGTCACTTTGCTACGTATGTAGACCCGCGGCGAAGGGGGGCAAGGCAGATACATATGACGATGACAAACATTGCGAAAGCTAAGCAGTAAGCAGAGGAAATTGAGCAATCAATGCCACGTTTTCTTTCACAACTTCGTTTTCACGAAATGAATCCCCGGCATCCCGAGCAGAAATCCTAGCACGGCGGCGGTTCTTATAAAACGGGCCAACGTGGAAACGATATCGGCATCCCGATATACCGGCCTAATATTGCAAGTTTTTGGCGGTCCGACCCTGTCCCAATATCGGAAATTAATTTAAGGGTTATGGCCTGGCCCACTGCATCGGCCCAATATTGGTATCAGATCGGCACCAGATACAGTGGGTGTACCTCGGCATCAGATATCAATCCGACGTTGGTTCTGGATGAACCCCCAAGACAGCGGTCGAATATTGGCGTCCGATATCTGTCCAATATCGGCTCCAGAATGACTCCCGATATGACGGGCGTAGTTCGGCCCGAGACATCCAAGAAGTTGGTTCCGGATGAATTCCCGGGACGGCGGTAGAATATCGGTTTCCAATATTGGACAGATATTGGCTCCAGAATGACCCCTGATGCGACGGGCGTGACTCGGTCCGCGACTGGACTCAAGTCATCAGCCAATGCCACGGCCAAACCCGAGCTCAGCATCCCAGCCCAAGATCGGGCTCGACTCAGCAACCGATGCAAAGGCCATACCATGGTCCATAATCTTGGTCCGAGACCGAACTTGAGCTAGCAGCCGTTGCAACGATCATAATGTAGTTTACAATCTCGGTTTGAGACCGAACTAGAGCTAGCAGCCGTTGCAACGTTCAAACCGCGGCCCGGAATCTCGGTACAAGATCGGGTTCAATACGCCCATTTTAATTGCGCGCTATGTCACAACTAACAAAAAGTAGTATTGATACTCATGCGACGAATTGGCGTAGTGGCTAGAGCGAGCGATTCGGAATATGAGAGACACGGTGCGTTCTTGGGTTCAAATCCCCTCGTAGTTCGAAAAAAAACTCAGAGTTTTCTCAGAGAAAGGATCATACGTAACGATATATAATATGCGATCAAGCAATAATCAGGTAGAGGTAAACACGGTAGCTGAAAAACCGGGACCCGTCACGAATGTAGTTGGATACACGTTCCAGAACAGGGGGAAGCACAGCGTCGGTATACGAAATCTAATCGTGCAAATTGAAAATGAGGTTTTCTAAATTTTAATTTTTGTGAATCCAATTGGTAATATTATTACCATTTGGGTAATGTTCATTTGGTAATGGTAAAATGATCATATTATATTACCATTTTTACTCAAGCACGTCAAGAAATATTGGGCCACCATAACATCGAATCCCGGTCCAGGGCCGAAACCCAGGCTCGGTCCGACTTCCTTTCGGTTTTATTGGCCCAATACGGAACAGCGTTACATTTCAATCACGGTCCAGTATAATGAGTGCAACGTGGCCCGAACTCCTCAGCCAATATTGGGCCACCATAACATCGAATCCTGGTCCAGTGCCGGAACCCAGGCTCGGCCCGACTTCCTTTCGGTTTTACTGGCCCAATACGGAACAGCGTTACATTTCAATCACGGACCAACATTGAATAGCAATCGCGGGCCACGATGCTGCGAGCGGCCGCAGCGTTGGACCAATATCGTGCCGTCATGAAATTTCTGCTCGGGATGTTGACGTTTCTTTCGTTTTAATTCTCGATTATTCTTGTATTGAAAATAGAAAAGATATTCAACCGAAGGTTGACTTAACGACTGGACAAAAGGTCGCATTGATTATTCAAGATATTCGTTGATCGTATGTGTAAAGAATATTAAATACGGGAATTGAATTATGTACTGCCACTTCAATAGCCGTAAGAGAATGGTCAGGTGCAGTTTGAAATCGTCGGTTCTTGACCTTGTCAATATATACGCACGTTACTTTTCCGTTAAAGGTTTATTTTTGATATAGTGGTAATCGACGATAATCATATGCCCGAAATTAAATGTCTAAGATAGCGGCGGATAAGTACGCTGTAAGTAGAAACGATTGAAAAATAGTTACAGTAATTCTAAAGGAATGATTGAATCGTTGACATTCCGTCAGGTTCGATATGAATGGTCGTGACGCGCGTAGAAAGCATCTAAATAGTATAATAGTAAAATAGTAATGAGTACTATTGTGTCTCTAATGGAGAAGGTCTCCCAGACACCTCCGCTTCGTGAATACAAATTCAAGAAAATGAATTTCAACTCACGAACTACGGATTCAAGGTGTTTTACGCTCCTGCCTAAGTTCTTTTGCCAAGGATACGTTCACCGCGATGATATATAGTTTCTTCTTTTTCCATTTTCCAATTTTTTTACACGTTACAAGTTACCGAAAGCATAGAATCAAATACATATCAATTTAACAAATTGCGGTAATCATTTGAACGACGAAATAAAATTACTGTTAAAATAAATCGCTCGGTTCTTATAAAAAAAAATTTCTTCCTTTTCTATTCCAGGAGCGTATGTTGGAGCAACAACAATTCCTTTGGCAGCAGCTAACGTTGCAACAAATGGAGGTGGCTCACCTCTTCGTCCAAGAACAAGTCCTCCGCCACCGCCACCACCACCGCAAGAAGGAACCGGAGATAATTCACAGACAAACCATCATCAGGTTAGTACGTATTCCATGAATGTGTGGCTTTTTATGTTGCTCGGAATTATTCTCATTTTTCATTCTTTTTTTTTTTCAACAAAAATTTCGATTAAAACTGAATTTCTTTATCATTATTACGGGTGTGCATATTCTCGCGAAAATTCTGGTCATTGTTATCATTTTTTTCAACTTTTGGCATAGAAGCATTGGTAGTATTTGGTAATATATGAAGCATGGAAGTTGTAAATAGCTAGATTTTATTTTTGGATAGATTTTTTTATTGGGCTATGACTGTCGAACGATTTTTGTAGTTGAGGATAAGATAAATGAGATTGATATGTGTGAGTTGGTCAGAGGGGGGTCTTATCTATGAATCTCCTTTACGCAATTGAACTTTTATCTATAAACTGATAAGGTCTTTTGACTACAAAAGGATTATAGGATCTTAAACTCAGATTGTAAGCCAGTTGAATGACGCAAATTATTATCTTGTAGATTACTTTCTGTTTGTTTTATCATTTCTGTATAGCGATTGTAATTTTTGGTCTGCAAGATAAATTGAAATACTTTCTGATGGAAGTTATATATTTTTAATATACGTAAATAGTAATTTATGCATCAGACATGTGTACACGACAAACAAATCCATTTGATGAAATTGTCAATTTTCGCACCTGTGAGGAAACCAAAAGATAAATAGACTCATTGCATTATATTTATCAATTTGTATACGTGTATGTACGTAGTACTTAACATCCAATAGCTTGAACTTGGTAATGAGTAAAATTATACCATTTGAGTCTAGAAAAGTATCTTTTGGCCTCGGGGAATTCATTCCTTTCATATTTGTAATACCTTGCAACTATTTCTTGAAATATGTTAAACTCTCGATTACTTAATCGTCATAATCCTTCATTCTCAGGGAACAGCGAGTGGCCCATCTCCAATGGCCGCCCTAATGTCCGTCGCTGACAATCTGACATCCCCCGAACCGGTGCCGCAGCCCCCAAACAATCCAAGTCCAACTAGCCGAAGCCCACCTACAACAGCAGCTAATGCTCAACAACGCAGTGCTTCGAGAGGTTCTCAGCACAGTCCTAATAGCTCAGGTTGGTATCTTCAAGATGATATTAGTTTTGAATTATTGTTTTTTTTTTTTTATAGATATATTATATTTTTATTTCAATCTAAGATAGACACTTCTTTGGACCCAATTTTCAAAATTATTCATCAATCAAATGCCTATGAATCACAAAGAGAAATTTTCACTTTACGAGTTTATTAAACTGAGTTAAAACGATGGTACAGTTTCATTCGTCAATATAGTAGATGAGAAAGTTAGTCAAAGTCGAAAGAGAACGTAAAATTTCAGATATTTTATCTGCCTGTTTTTTAGGGTCGTCAGGCAGAAGGTCTAGTGGTTCTAGGCACGTATCTTCTACAACGGTAACAACTTCTTCCGAAGGTGCTGTCGCCCAGGCAACGGGAGCCGAACCAGTTTCAACACCAACTCTAAAGTGCACCTTGTGTCAGGAACGTCTTGAAGATACGCATTTTGTCCAATGCCCTAGCGTGCCGCACCATAAGTTCTGTTTTCCATGCAGTCGTGACAGCATCAAGAGACAAGGCGCCGGATCAGAGGTGAGATTGGAAACTACATAAATTACATTTTTTTGAAAAGCACCAATGAAAGTTATCATTTATTTGAGAGGAAAGAAAATTAAACAGTTTTAAGTTTCGTTTGAGCATACAGAAGATTTTAAAACTTGAATTTTATTTTTCATTTTTCAGGTGTATTGTCCAAGCGGTGAGAAATGCCCGTTGGCGAATAGCCAAGTACCTTGGGCATTCATGCAGGGCGAGATAGCTACCATCTTAGGAGAAGACACAGCTGGTTCTGGTCTTAAAGTAAAAAAAGAGCGAGAAACCTAAGGAGAATAGAATTGCGATAAGGTCAAGGCTCATGTTTTATTCCCCCAATTGTTGGGGTATTTTTGGTGGAACCGTGAAGGATCACCAAACACACTTTTGGTAGAGGACAACATTGGTTTTCAAAAACCGATCAACTCGAGTCGAAGACGTTGTAGGTGCCAATTGGATAATTGTAAAATTGTATCGAAATATTGACGATGGCTAATAACGAGGATTCGAAATAAATAATTGACAGATTTCGATTTTGGAGAAGTATCGGTTGGCTTTTGAGCAGAAGTCTTCGGCGCATACGTGCTGGCACCGGTTTTGTACATATAACAAAAACAAAAAAAAAAAGTAGCGGAAAATGTACAAAGTTGCATTTTGTTTCCGGAATTTCTACGACCACAATTCCGGAGTAATGTAATGTTTCGTCCATTGGTTTATTGGACTTGTGCCCATTTCTGGGTTTGTACTTAGGCTTCAATGCCTTTCTTATTGTTTAATTTCACGCTTTGGACGTCGACGTCTGCCGCACAGAAATTGAGCGGTCTATTTTTTTTTTTAACTTTATTTAATTTAATTTTTTTCGTTTTTGTATTTTAAACCATATTCGATGGTAATCAAGTTTTTGGGCCTAATCCTTTTGATGTATTGTGTATGTCACTTGAAATTGCTTAGGGCCGGTTTTCTTTTTTTCTTTTTTTTTTTTCTATTTATCATTTATATACTCTTTATGCTTTGTTTGTTTGATTACGAAGAGGCAGACACTTAGAGAACCCATCGTGGCGGGTACCCTCCCTTGTACATTATGTATATGTGTACATATAATTGTTAAGAGACTCATATAATTAAAGAAATATTCATCATTAAATGTACAAACTTTATTTTTCATTTTTCTCTAAATTATTTTTCATTAGTTATTGCACAAATCACTTTGCCCCGAATGAGAAGAAAGAAAAAAGAATGAAACAGAAAAAAAAAACATGAAAAAGATACAGGAACGTTTCAAGGCAATGAGGCAAAATCATTTTCGAACATGAACATTGAATTTCATACTTTTCGTTTGGTTTTTGATATAAAAAAAAAATAAATAATAATAATAAAAAACAATTAGAAACAATTGTTTCATCGAATATAAGAATAATAGTAAAGTAGCAGCCGAAATTCAATCGTAGAGCTTTCATTATTTTTATTTATTTTCTTTTTTTTCCTTTTTCAACATTTTTTTTTTTTAATTTTAACGCTAGACTTTAAGTGAGGGCCTTTCGGTTTTTCATTTTCCTGATGAAAAAATACGCCCGAAAAATAGGAACCACACACTCGCTATGTCTGAAAAATAAATAAATAATTAAAAGAAAAAAAAAATAAAAATAAAAAAAAAAATGAAAAAATGAAAAAAAAAAACAATTCACAATTTGCCGGTGTTCAAGGATTATTTTTGTCTGATACGTACAAGTCAAAAACCTTGACACCTGGCTCTTTTTTTGTATATATTTGTACAAACGGCAGATCGAACGATTAGATTTTAAGCGCATGTCACTATCTTAACTTAGAAAAGTTATTACAAACTTAATGTAAAGAGAAAAGTAATTGATTTGAAGTTTGTGCTTGCTTTTCAGTAAAAAAAAATAAATAAAAAATAATAATAAAATGTGGTCATATTGGTTCGATAGTAAAACGAAGTAAATAGTAATATTGGATCACATAATATAATTAACTTGTACCAATATTACAAACATTGTAGTAAATAGATGGGTTAGAGAAGACTTCTGTTGATCTTTATGCTGTACTAATTTCATTAGAGATATCATGTATTCTCTAACTCTCTATCGTTAGTTCCTATAATACTAAATGATACCAGGTAAAAGTTAATACCTAATTGTGAAAAGTGATAGCAGGTTTTTACCTTCGTAAAATTTCAATACATATTTAATTTGAAAATATCATCATATCTTTGACCTGGTATCCGCATGTTTGAAAGCGCAGCGCGAAACTGCAGTCCCAGGAAACATTGTCTTATATTAAAGTTGAAATAATATTACGTCCTAATGATGGGCTTCTGAAGATGTTCTCATGATATATTATTGAATTCATTTCTTGTGTAATATATAAATGCATAACTTTACACATAATTACGTGTAATTGCAATATTCTCATTTCTATATGAAATTAACACTTTATCCTTTATCCTTCGGTATGTGAACACCGGCAATTTTTTAATCAATATTGTGACACCGGAAGCTAGAGTCGAATATTGTACATTGACATAGAACCTATATAAAGATAATGATGAAAATAATAAGTAGTTTATTTGTATTAGCTCTTATAACTGACGCGATTTTAAACATTTAACTATGTAACTCGATTTACTGAGTATGAAAATTACAGTGAATATTATTTACGGTTCGAATATGATTATTTCTTGAAACAACGTTTCAACTTTTACTTTTTCTTCCCTCTAATATCTACTATACCCTATATTGTCGTGACTTTCGTTCAGTTTCTTCAAAGACTGTGTATCGGTACATCTTCTTAAGCCCGGTAAAGCTGTCGCCCTAATTTTTGTATGATTCAATTATTTTCTATAATTATGTACAATCACACAAAAAAAAAAAACACGAAACCAAGCGTCAGATAGTAATGTAGTGAATATACATTTTTCAGTGTACCATACTTTATGGTACACATAACACTGTACTGATTATCGTATGTATGCAAGAAGCATAAACAAAATATATGTGTTGATGTGTAATTAATCGTGCCTTTTTCATTTGTAATCCAATTCTGAGTATCTTCCCATTCCCTCCTATCTTCTCTTATGATAAGATTTAGAAAAAAGTTCTGCCAGTTAGCAGAATCTACAAAAAATATACCTCAGACTTCAGTAAACTTTCATAACTGTAATAAATGTCTGATTTTATGGTTGTATTTATTACGTATTTTACTTCTATTATAGACACAACAAGCAAGATTGGCGGAATCATTAAACAGCGATTGATTCACATTGATTTATACAACTGTTTATAACTGGAGTGAAATTTTTCCACCAATCTTATTCTAAGCAATGATAGTTTATCACGGGTTATCAAGCTTGATTCAAAACAAGTGTTATGTCATTAAACGTAATAGGGGGATATTATGTCGTCTTATTCTACAATAATGTAAATAATCACGTTTTTGTTTAGTATAAATGAATTAGATAACCGATGCTGTTTGTAATAGCCTCGATAAGATATAAAGTCAAATATTACCCTGTCCCTACTTAAGATTAGAGAATCTCTTTAATGACTTTTTAATTCTTAACAAAATCTTTGTGTGATTATCAGCGTAACTCTACATAGAAATAGTTTTTGTTACAGAGAGGAGCACAGTTATTCAATGATGCCCAAAGTTCCTGAGACCAAGACGAGTCGCTGTTCAGCATCGAATGACATAGTAGGAATGTCTAGATCCCATGATCTGGAGGCAGTCGAAGAGAAAACATGCAGAGGCGTCAAAAAGCAGAAATATCCTTTAGATGATTACTTGGTAACGACAATTTTCAAGTTCAATTAAATAACATTATATACGTAGCCATGAACCTAGAACAGGATCCCCATTATTAGTTAGCCCTCATGTAATATTGGCCATAGGCATATAGTATATTGATTTACAGTTAATCGCGTCATCGCTGTTACGCCTTTCCATATAAACAAAGGATGTAGAGCTGATATGATGACACTGCAGTCGTTGGTCAACGTTACACAGTTGTCGCTAGTTTACTGGTAATAAGATCGACTTCCCGTTCTCAATATTGTAATTGGCTGTTTGACAAAGTTCCATTTCACTTCCAGGACCTGATAAATTTATTATGCATTCTATAGTTTCAATCGATGGAACTGAATTCACTGTATCCGAACTCATACATTGATTTTAGAACTTATAGAATTCCTAATTCGCGCGATCAGTATTGAACGGATGTGCAATTGATTTTCTTTTTTTTTTTTTGTTAGATCAATACTAGTATGGAGAAGCATTTGCTGTCACCAATGAGTCCTGTATCGAGTCCAGAAACTGCAGATGTATTACAGAAGGCTGAGAGGCTTGTCAAAACTGCCCAAAAACAAATAATGGAAGTCAGTTTTGACTCGGCGCTGAATACCCTCGACGAGAATTATTCTAGGTGAGTAAAGTTCAATCTACCAAATTGGACAGGATATAAAGTCTTTGGTTGTCTTTATCATGAAATTTGTTATCATTGAAAAAATGTGAGTAATACTTACGGTTGGAAGAAATTTGAAAGATGAAAAATAACTGGTCATTTTTCTACAGCCACACAGGACAACAACCCTTGGATGAGAGTATGTTGTACGTTCGTGAGATGGTCGATTCAAAATTTCAAGAATCTAATAACCCGAATGGAACGTATACTTGGAAAGTTCCAATGAACGATGCGGCTAGCTTGAACAGAAAGTTCCATCATGATCAATTTCCTGTAAAGGAATCTAACAGAATGTTAAACGAACCGTTACAAATATCAGAGCAAAATTCTGCATTCTCTACTAGCCATATGCCAAAAGGAATATTCCTGCAGGATGACAAGCCATTTTTTAAGAAGGCTCCCAATTGGTTCCAGATCAAAAAACCCGAGCATATCGATGTCTTTCCAACATTCACGACCAGCAATTTAAAATGCAAGACAACAACAGTGCCATGCTGCACGATAACTAACACTGGAGTGATTGAGATTAACGGCAGAGATCATCTGAACGGCACTATCCAAGTCCAGACAGGGCCTACAGTAGATATTCAAAGGGGTTTGACGATTCAAACTATAGAAAATGTTCATATATCACCAAATCCTTCCTCAGTACCGATTTATAATAACATAGCTACCTACTGCTTCCAACACGAGCCATCAGCAAGTACAAGTTTCGCCGATTCCAATAGAACTCATGTTGAAAAACAGAGTCTTACTAACTCCACTGCCAGGAATGTATTCGATACTAGAAAAGAGAGGCACGTTCAATCTACAGAGTATAACAACATGCAAAAAATAGGGCATATTGAAGTTATGCACAATGCCGAGACTAGTGTCATTGAAGACTTGATCAATCCGAGCCATGATATAATTGGAGTGGAAAATGTGGTAACTAATAATGGTGAAGATGGCGATAATCATGGTAATAGTAATGGAGGCGATACGAATTGTAATGAAATAGATTTCAGCAGTGCCAAGAACAGGGTGTCAACTGATAGTAACATTGGGAAGGATTCGAATTTAGACAAGTTGTTAATCAGCGATGAAAATCCACGTGCATATAGAGTTACACAAGAATTGATACGTGATGTTACAAACAGCCCAAATTCGAAAAAGGCTGTTAGTATAAAAGTAACTCCAGTGAAAACTTCTGTTTATGAAGAGTTTCCTGTTATTGACGCAGACGTTCAGTCTGAAAATGAAGAACAAGACTCTAGGGAAGTCAGACTTTCTGAGCATTACTACGAGATACCGTTAAATATAGGATTTCCAAAGCCACATGATGATCAGAAATTTCATCACGTACAATCGGACAAAGATTATGTACAACGATCGCAGGCTTGCGGCAATGAGTGTAGGACTGGTTCATGTTCTAAGAAGTGTGAAAGAGACGTTGAATACAGAGGAAAGCAAAGATTGAAAGAGGCATTGGAAACAATAGTGAGCATACAGAAGCTTAGATTTGATCTGAAAGATACTGGTATCACTTTGGGGGAGTGTACACAGATTTGTGATGACAAAAATCATTGTAACGCAGATGCAGTGAATTTTGAATTCGAGCCATTTTCGGAACCTGAATGTTTCAAGACAGCTTTGGAGAATCTTTGTAAGCTCAGTCAGAAAACTAAGGCTTCTAAAATAGACACTAACTCAAAAATTTACAAAGAGGGGGTCGATGCTTTTGTTAAAATGCTCTTCGATTCGGATAATCAATCCAATCCCGTACATGGACTGTATTCTTCGGATCAGAATGCGGAGAACAAAACTACAGCTTCGAGACTAAATAAACAATCTATGGGGGGTGCTGATATGGTGGAAAAAGCTAAAGGTGAAAAAAGGAATGAAGATGTAGCAAAAACCCTGAAACAGGTAAAATTGATACCTGAACAAAAACCAATGGAACATCGCCAAGGATCAAGTAAAATTGTAAAACCAATCAACAATTCATCTACCATAAAATACAACACCCCAGATTCACCAGTGGGGCAGAAGAAACCAAATAAATACTTCAAGCCCATTGCACCACGAAACAATCTATTGTTGAAAGACAAGGGTGCTCGGCAAGAGAAAGCCTTGTTAGACATGACTAATAACAAAGAAGGAAATGGTCTCGATAATCTGGATTTGAAGGAACCCTGTATATCGGATGTTGATTCAGTCTTAAAAACTTATCGCGAATCAATGGCAGCGATTTGTCGAGGTACTGAACAACTGTCGCAATTAATATCACATCATATAATGCAAAATGCCATGTCTAATTCGGATCAGATCTCATCTCCACCTGTTCCCAATTGTTCTATTGTATTAGATAAGACTCACGTCGCACCCTATGGTGTTGAGAATGAAAGAACTCCGTTTGAACCTATTCTAAATTTGAGTTCCTGTAACCCATTGAAAATTTTGGGACAGTTTGATTCTGTTCAGCAAGAAAACTGTACAGCCAAAACTTTCATTCGGACAACTTGTTCTAATCAAATACAATCTATAAAAGTAAAGCAGCAAGAAAATGGGCGAGGTATGATTCCACGATGGGATTATCCAAGTGTTTCGAGGGATGATGTAGAGTTGAGTAATGAAAATAATTCAGTATGTACAAACGAAACACCAGTGTCAACTAGAAATGAACGTCCAAGTCCCGCGAGACAAGCAATATCTTTGTCAAACAGAGATGAAAAATCAAGCCATACACAATTGAATGTTGCGAATGATAGACGCAACTCTACATCGACTTCAGAAGCATATCAACAATGTCCAGTTAATATCAGAACCCAGTCAGCCCTAACCGGGAAGAGTGTGCGTAAGTCAGATGAAAACCAATTTAATGTTCAATACTGTATGAATGAACCATTTGAAGCATCAATTCCGATTGAAGTTGAATCAGATAAGAAGAATTCTCCATCACAGTCTGGTCTGAGTACGTATATGGATCTGGAAAACGCTTGCGGCAAAGATATGAGATCACGACGACACTCGAACTATGATATCCACGGCGATCAGACTGGAGATTTTCATTTATATAGGTGTCCAGTGTTGATTTCTGGGCAAAGAGATAATGTCAATGCTTCGAATAATGATTCTGATGATAACATAGCAGCAGCAGAAGGAGTTACACAAACCAAAGAAATGGAGCTACGAGTATTCGGACAAATTCTTGACGCTGCAAAGAATTCTTCACAGTTAATGAAACAAGTCGTTGTTTCGTTGTTCAGTGGAATGAAAGTAGACTCCATTAATGATATTATAAGAAATCTGGAAGATGCTGCAGTACATCCGATTGTTATTGAGCAACTGTTAGTAATACTGAAGGACCGGAACAAAGAGAAATCTATATTTGGAGGAAATCTTACACTGCTTACAAATCAGCCGATGCCGTTTGATGATTGGCAGAAGAATTACAATGAAGCAACAGATCTGCCAAAGACTAATGATGACATGAACAGCTTTAAACACTCTACTGGTTTCAACGGTGGCATGGTAACAACTAATATACATAGAAATAAAGCCGATCAAGACTCAGCAGTCTTGGACCTTGCAAGTAATGAAATAAATGAAAGGTTGGAACCATTACAACATCGGGAGATGAACTTTGAAGTCAGTGAAGAGTGCGTGAAATCTATTCATAATCGCAATAGCTTGAGTAAAGATGTTTCGGAAGATAAATCACCAGGTGGCCAAGTACAATGCGAAATGATTCTGGAAGAACCCATCATGGAGGGAGAGTTGAAAAATAGTTATGATAATTTAGACGTATCCAAAACAAGTTTAGAAAAAAAAACTCTCTCGGAGCCATCATTGAAATTAACAAGCAGCATTTTTCAAGTTCCTGCTACAGAAGATCGTCAAGAAGCAAAGGGAAGGTCGTTGGGTACAGAGCATTGTCAGAGTAACGTTGCCACGTTGAAAGAACTAAGTAATGTGACCGAGTGCTTAACGAATTCTAGTTCTGCTAACGCGTCTTCAAAAAAGAATGATAGCGAAAGCAACACAGACAAGGATATTAGCTTTATAATTCCACATGATACCGATGTGAATAATGAAGTTTTGGACTTATCTAGTGTACAAAAATTGACGTTAATGACTTTGAAAAATGTGAATACTGGTCAAATCATCCAATTAGAGATAGAAAGCAATTCTCTTACACAGAAAAGGAGTAACAAAACAAGTTCCAATTCAGATAATGGTCAATCTTCCGTAGCAACCGACAAGAGCAGTAAAAGGTTGCGGAACTCCAATCAATCATCATTGAATCATACAAATTCAACCAGAACTCTCCAAAAAGATGATGAAAACATCAAATGCCATTGTCGAAGAGTCAAAGATCACAATGACCATAGAATAGAATCGCATCACCTACCATGTGAATCATCGTCAAACACAGTTGACACTCTTAACGATTCACAAATTCAAACCAATAAGCAGCTTGGATTATTAAATTCTAAGGAAATAGCTGTTCATCATATTCCAGACAAGACGAACCGTACAAATGGAAGAACAGTGAATAAGAGGTGATTTCATTATCCAGTAATTCTTTTAAATGAATATTATGTATTATTACGCCACTTATCTCATCTAAGGATTAATAAATGATCTTTTTCAGACCTGGACCATCAGTATCCAGTGCTACATCAAAGAGCGTAAGTAGACATGATTTATTTTGGCACTTGAATGATTGAATGGAAATTTTTTGAATCGCCCTAAATGCTTATTTTCAAGAATCAGCTGTATTATATACTTTGATAAATAGCTGTATGGCATATAAAGCTTGAATAATAATTACTTTTCAGCTTCTGTAAAAGAGGTACAGTGTTGATAATATACATTTATGAAAATTCGTTTACAGCCTTTGAGGAAAGTCAAAGACTCTGCTAGATCAGGTGGAAGAAAAAAGAAATCATTTGGCAAGAAAGTTAACGTAAATAAGAAAATGTCAACTGATAATAAACAGCGCCCGGTTAAGAGTGTTAAGAACAACGAAAGTAGTGGTTCGGAAAAATCTGATTTGAAAAATGCTTGTCCTTTGTGTATACAACTTGAAGGAAAATGCAGCTGTTTGAATTGCATTAATTATATAAAAAATTCTAAAAGGCATAATAAAGTATCTCCGTTCAAGTCAAGAAAGGAAAAAGAAAAGCCAAATAAGAACACACCATCCCTTCGCCAAAGTGGCAGCCCCAGACGCTTGGGTCTTATAGCTGGTAAATATTCATTGCGAAAAGAATTGAATCCGAACTCAAAAGAATTATCATCTCGCTCGACACCTGTGCTAAGAGAATCTGAAAATGATGACAAGTTGGTCAGCACGCGAACTGTAAACGACCCTGCTTTCATAGCACAGAAAATAAAATTAAAACCAAGCTCTGGTATGTCGAGCAGCGATAGTAACAACAATGATGAACCAATGAATTCTAAGACTAGACCAGGCAAGGCTAGCAAATTATCACAGGATGCAGCTTCTGATTCTAACAATTTAAAACTGGAGAATAAATTGCAGAATACAGCAAAGTCTGAAAATGTTACTATACGCAAGAGCACAGGAACACAAAACACCGTTACCTCTGTATCTAAAAGTTCAATAACTCTGTACAACAAGGTACCAATTTTTGATAAAGGTAGCCTAGCATCACCGAACAAGTTGGACAAAATTTCAGAAGTTGATACAGTTCTTAAACCATGGGTTAAAGAAACGGGTACGCTGCCGTGTTGTCAGAGCTGTTCGTTGACGCAACATTCAGCTACCGATTACGGGAGGACTCATTGTGATAAATCGAATACAACTGAAGAGAATATAACGGGATGTACAAAAATGAACAATCTTACAATAATGGGATCTCAGGCAGCAGGAACGCTTAATAATTTCCAAGAATATCAGACTAACTTGGCGGAAACAATTTCAGATCCAGGAACAGTTCCAGTATTTAAAACAACGTGTCCAAAGATTTTTAACAATGAAAGTGTTATAGTCCTACAACCATTAAACGAATTGGATCATACATTTTTTATTGTCAGACCAAATTGTGCTGAGAAAAAAAAAATTCAAGAAAAATTGAACAATCGTTTGAATCTTCAAGTCAGGGAAATTATTGATCACGCTTATTCTGCTGTCTTCGAATTTGATCAACGCTGTAAGGAGGCCAACAAGGAATTGACTCATTCCAATCGCGAAATCGTTGAACATGTCGATTGTATTGATAGAGGGACTAGGGTAGACACTATACAGGACAACGGAACTAATCGAATTAGTTGCATTAAGAATGAAGAATGTCAAGCTGGCTGTCCAGGCAGTACAGAAATTGAGAATCCTATCGACCTTAAACAATCAAGCGTAACATTTGCTCCCATGTACGTAACAGAATACGATGTTAACGATTTGGAGAATAAGGAGGAATGTACAGATCTATGTGCAAGTGATGATGAGTGCTTGAGGATATGTTCACAACTGCCCCCAGAATTAGACAATTCGATTCGCCATTGCAAACAGGATTGTCCAAACGAGGAAGTGTGCCTCGAACTTTGTACACAAAAGCCCCAAGCTGAACCATTAGCGCAAACTAGTATGATCAACATTAACTTGATATTGAAAAAATTCATAGCAGGTCAGACATTTTTGATTACACAGGTATAGTTGGATTATTTTAGTGATAGTTATTGTATGATGAATTCTGGACAGAGTAACATTTTTCAACTTGCAGCAAACTAGTGCTGCAGTACTAAAAAATTCTTGCACCATTTATCATATTTGTACTAAGTATTGCGAATTCTGTTTTCTGTTTATTTGCATTATTAGAAAATAACGTGCCAAATGTGAAATGGCCAACTGTAAAAGGCCTTATTGAAGAATTGAAAAAAGTTGAGGATTCCCTGAAACCCGAGAATGAAGCATTTGGAACGATATACGAGAAATCTGAGTCCCAGAAAATTCATGACAAGACTGAAATTAAAAATGCAGGTAAACTAGTACAAGAAGCTTAACTAGATACAAATTATAATCATGACATAAATTATAGTATCGAATTTTTCAAACAGTTGTACAACAGCCCAGAGTATTAAATCCAATAAATCTCCAAGTATTATTCTAATTATCATAATTGAATATAATCTGACGATAGGTATGAGAAGTTTATCATTCGTTATCTAAGATTTCACACCTTTTATAGGATGTAATGCAGAGGAAAGCCAACGAAAAAGTGTACAGTATGAAGAACCACACGCAAAGATGGAGCACATAATGACGAATCGAAAGAGTCTTAATCTTCCAAACGTTGTACGCCCAATTGCTGATATGCATCCGTCAAGAACATTAGAACGTGTGAGATTACTGAGTGCAGATCCACTTGTCTCAGGAAATTTTAATAAGCCAGAATCAGACCGTAAATATTCAGTCTTTAATCAAACAGACCCTGGGCGCTCATCAATTGATTTAAAAGACCCTAGAACCCAGGCATACTTGGATTCTATCGGCAAATGGGCAAAGGTCCATGAAGTTGAAAGATCTTGTTCAGATAGTTCTATAGATATTGTTCGACCAACTACACCCAAAATTCCTAAAGAAACTTCAACAGCCGGCAAATCCAACGACAAGAATAAGCCAAAGTTGAATAAAAGTAGGCGTGGAATGGATGCAGATTTTAATCTTCTAGTGGGACTAAATAAGAGATTAGCTGAGCATGATAGCAACTCAATAAAATCGTTTGAAAGTTCCGATTTAGAGCCTGGTCAATTTTTGGAAGTACGAACACCATTTGATGATCCAATAAAGTCGTGTCAGCGTAACGGCAAAATTGATTTGGAAATCGGACGGATCTCAGAAGATCAAACGAAGTGTGATAGCCTTTGTCATCATGACGAGAATCATTTACGATCACTGATGAATGTAGATAGCAGAAATATGCAAGAGACAACGAAAAAGGAGCACAAAACTACTGAATATAAATACAAATTATGTATAGGTCCTGAGAGAAGAGAACACAAAAGTAACCATGGAAAACTCTTAAATCAATCAGAAACTTTCTCTTCTCACACAATGAAGCCCGTTGCAAATGAGGCTCAACAAATGGTTGGAAAAAGTGATCCAATGTTTGGAGTTGAAAACCATCCATTAGTCTGTGATAAAACTAGAAATCTGAAATATAGTAATGACTCCTTGCAAGTCGAACGTCAATTCACTCAAGAATTCGATGATGAAGGAAATTCAAAAGTTGAGAACTTTATAAGCATCAGTAAATCAAGATTCACTAATGTAAAATCAAATACGTTAAAAGCAATGGAAGAACATACTGATTTTGTGGATGTCGATTCTTCTAAGTTAAATAATAGTGATAATTCAAGGGTGGTCAATGACTCACATGGAATTATTAATGAGAAGCAAAACATGGATCGTTCGCAAAGATATTCTGAACGCCTTGCTAATGACGGAGAATACAGTGATAGACCACAAATCATTGATCATTTCCTAGGCAAAACAAAGCTTGAAGACATGAAGATAGATTGTACGAGTAATAAAACTGACACAATATATAAACAATCTCAGAGTCTTGGAGGTAATTGTCAGCGGCTATACCTCAAGTCAGATTTCACATTAAAGACAACCCCTGATTTGGAGCACGGTGATATTTTGGAGAGCCCAGATCTCTCTGTGATCCGTGACGATGTTACACAGTTTAATTTCAGCTCAAGAACGTTTGACGAAAGGGATTTGACTAATTCTAATCAAACGACCAGTAAACGTTGGGTACTTTGATTAATTATGTTAATAAAGTTATAAATTCCAGTTTGAAAATGCTGATAATATCGAGATCACATCTGATGTTATAATAGCAACAATTATCATCTTTTCCTTTTAATGGCTAAACGATGTTTCATTATTTCTTGCAACCAATAAATAATATATTCTTCAACTAATTACAGGATCAAACATCATCTGATACATATTCCGAAGGTGAAATCAATTTTCCAAGTTCATGTTCGTATTCTCTGGGTGAGATCAAGATTTCTACACACAGTGGCATTACTGCGGGAAAAAGTTTCGAAGATCCTGATGGGCTTACGATATTTGTGACTAAGAGTATCCTTGACTCTGTACAAGCTGGGTGCACTGTAAGTAAATCTGGATAATAATCAATATACACTACTTTTCAGTCATTTCAATCTGCGATTTTTTGAGAAACTCGTATTTTTTTCAAATGTATATTTTCTCTCCCTTGCAGCATAAATATCTTGGCTCTTTGACGTCAATAAATTAGTACCAATATCTATCTGTTTCAGTCACCGGGCGAAATTCTGGCAGAGATTCACAAGACAGAAACTGATTCCTCATCAAGTATATGATGAAATGTAAATTTATAGCTTCCTCAGATTTTTTTTAAATATCGCTTATGTCTTTGCTGTGACAATGATATAGTCAATGCATAGTTTTATTTGGATCTTATTACTGCCTAAGTGAAACTATTTTTATAAGTTTTGTACGTTCGAAATTAAAGCTAGAAACAAGTCAACTATATGTAAATAATATTTATTTATTTAAATTGAGTATTTTGTGAAATGTTTGAACAAATCCATTATAATTGTACTCGCAGGAGAAAAACATATTATCATTTCACAAATTTCATTTGACCATAATTAAGTCGTTTTTATTGTTCTGGGAGTTGATCACCCCAAACCGATGATAACTATTCGCTGATAAGTTTTTTCAATAAGTAGACGTTTATATGTGAAATTTTCATTTTATTATTCGTGAATAAAAAAATATTTGAACAATTCATTTATATATTTGAACGTCTTATTCTGTCGGGTGCTCTATGGTCTCTAACAGTTTATCATAATTTTTTTTAATATGATGAATTTTTATTGTTTCAATTCGTAATTCTATGTATATTGCAGTGGCCGTAATTAGTAGGTTTGGTAATATAGAGAATTAAAACTAATTTCCGCACGATTCTTGCGGCTAAAGCTCGTGTGCCTTGTTATAGACAACCGACATGTCAGTCCTGTAGTTTTTAACTCGTTTCATAGATGGTGATACCATTTGTTGCTCCTTGGGTCCAATCGCTATAGGCAAAGAGGTGCATTGGCTTCGGGTACAGGCACGCACATGCCGTGGAGTTAATCACTCTCGTGGCATCAAAGGGGTTGTATGGGGGTAGTGTTCAACGAGATACCGCTGACAGGAATCTCGATAGAAATACTGGTTGGGACGTTGGCCTTGCCGAGATACCTGTTGGTTAAAAAATAAAAGATAAAAATACTAGACAATGCAAAAATTAGTTATATTAGGTATGGTATCAATGGATTATGAATCCGGTTTACGTTCGAGTAACTTGTAAAACAGGAAGCAAATAACAGAATGACGATCATTTGTATACCAGAAAGCAAATAATTGATCAATTGTGACGAATGCATATTATTTTTAAGAAATAACTATAAATTGTACATTACTTCACCAATGATGATTGTATATTTGCTATAGCAATAAATTCCCACATATACCTAATAGTCAATTATTTCATTATTTCGCATTTTCCTCTCCCTACGACTCTTGATTTCAAATTAGAACATCTGACCCGAGGAGGTGTGCTAAAATTTTTGGTGTATAGATATAGGTATGCATACGTGGCTTCATGCACGTCTCTATTCGTTCAGTTATATTTGCGTTTGCCGGAAATTTCTAGCAGTTGCGACACATCAGGAGAACGGATATGTGTATACGTATATAGGCATGCATACGTGGCTTCATCCAGGTCTATACACTTATTTCTGGCACTTGAGACACACAAAAATTTCTATACCTATATATGTATGGATTTATAATTGCAGACTAGTGTATAATAAGCGATACAACTGTTTGTTTATGACTATGAGAAGCGATTCAGAATTTAAAATACCCAATGTATTATAAATGGCAAAAAATAAATATTCAATTATCAATTGATTTTTATTTTCCACTTCCCCATCCATGCGAATCCTTATTTCAGACATCAGATCAGCGGGTGGAGAATCCTATGAAAATCAGGTTGCATGTATTATAAGATACCGATCCAGCAATCGTTCATTTCATTTTGGCAATTATTCATGTCCGTTGCTATGCGTATACATATGTGCATACTGTCGTTATTATTATTTAATAAGATTTGAAGTCGGAAAATGCTCCTGGTATCAGGAGAACATCTGACCCGAGGAGGTGTGCTGAAATAGCCTATGTGTATTGATTCATTCATGCATACGTCTCTCTATGCCTCTCTATACCTATACTTAATGATTACTAGCATTTTTCGGAGTTAGAAGGATTTTAACTCGCAAAATTTCTGTTCCTGGTATCAGGAGAACATCTGACCCAAGGAGGTGTGCCGAAAAAGGATATGTGTATTGATTCATGCATGCATACGTCTCTCTATACGTCTCTATACCTATAGTTAAGTAATACTAGCGATTTTCGGAGTAAGAAGGATTTTAACTCGCAAAATTTCTGCTCCTGGTATCAGGAGAACATCTGACCCAAGGAGGTGTGCCGAAAAAGGACATGTGTATTGATTCATTCATGCGTCTCTCTATACGTCTCTATACCTATAGTTAAGTAATACTAGCGATTTTCGGAGTAAGAAGGATTTTAACTCGCAAAATTTCTGCTCCTGGTATCAGGAGAACATCTGACCCAAGGAGGTGTGCCGAAAAAGGATATGTGTATTGATTCATTCATGCGTCTCTCTATACGTCTCTATACCTATAGTTAAGTAATACTAGCGATTTTCGGAGTAAGAAGGATTTTAACTCGCAAAATTTCTGCTCCTGGTATCAGGAGAACATCTGACCCAAGGAGGTGTGCCGAAAAAGGATATGTGTATTGATTCATTCATGCATACGTCTCTCTATACGTCTCTATACCTATAGTTAAGTAATACTAGCGATTTTCGGAGTAAGAAGGATTTTAACTCGCAAAATTTCTGCTCCTGGTATCAGGAGAACATCTGACCCGAGGAGGTGAGCTGAAATTTTTTTCAAAAAAGAGAAGCATTGTGTAGATATAGGCAAGCATACAAATCTTAATGCACGTCTATATATTTATTTATACTAGCGACATTCGAAATTGAGAGAAATCGAGCAAGTCGAAAATCGGCGAAGTCGAGAGTAAGAGAGTCGAGAAATGCTTCTGGTATCAGGAGAACATCTAAGTCGAGGAGGTGTCCTGAAATTTCGATGGAAAACGGATTAGTCGATAGACATAGGCATATATACGTGTCTTCATGCACGTCTTCATACGTTCATTCATATTAGCGTTGTTACTAGTAAATTTTCCGACAGTTGATAACTTTTTTTCGGGGTCATATTTCCGGTAGTTGTACCAACGATTTTCGGAGGTACAACTGCCAGAAAATTGACTCTGAAAAATGCTAATATAAATGAATATCTATCTGTAGAAATGTGCATGGACACGTATATATGCCTACATCTATATACTATTCTTAGCAGGGAAGGAAAGCGAAAAATAATGAAGCAATTGATTAGTGTTACTTCTGAGAATTTATTAATATATATATATATATATAGCATGTTGTCAAAGTTATGTACGATTTATTTTTGAAAAATAAACATCTTTAGCCATCGGAATTCATCGAATTTCTTTATTTGCTTCCTGGCATACAAGTTATCAGAATATTAATAACATTCGCGTTATAATAATATATCTACACAATTACTAATATAAGAAATTTCATGAAGACTGAGTTCAATATATGTATACACTCGTGCGTTGCAAGTGAAACAGAATTCTTGGTGGACGGTAACGTTTGGACTTCACTGGACTCTTATTTGACTATAACAGAAATACATTGAGTAAATTACTCGTAGGACAATTCAAGAAGAATATTTCTTCGTCAATTAGTGTATTGTGTATCTTCTCTTAATTCATAGGATTCCTATTGAGATGCGTGGCAAAGTTGTCTCTCGTCAGCACAACCCCCATGCGAACACTTTTACACCACGAGGGTCACTGACCTGCAACAGGTGCTGGGCCTTGTCGTAGGTCAGTGCTTCTACTGGCGAGAAATGGTACCGTCATCTATGGGTCAAGTTAAGAACTACAGCAGTGGAATGCGGGTGTTACATATAGGTATAACAAGCTGTTTCGAAATTTGTAAATTATGCATGTATGTACTTTATACATATGTCAACGTGAACAGTATATGATTCATGTATCAATGAAATAGGTTTTGATTTCTACCCATCCGAGTTTCCGTACGAGAGCGACTTACTAGAGTTTTCCTCTAGTGGACAGGGGCCTCTATTCTCGAGCGAAAATTACGTTCATAGACTTTTATGCGTTGTACAATTTAGATGATTATTGATTATTTTGTGTAATGATCAGTATGTGGTAGTATGATTATAACTATGGGCACCATATTCGTTAATTTGAATACCTATCGTGGGATGATCTAGTGGATTTTCAATGAAAACAATAAATCAAAATCGTTGAGTTTTGATTACGAGATATTTGACCAAGAATTTGACATAACCTCATGATATTAGCATAGGCATGGCACCACTTGTTAAACATTCCATGTGTTGCGGTTTGTGTTATCTGAGGATATTAGGTATCATAAAAGAATTGAGATAAATCCAAATAGGGGGAAATAAAATGAGTGTAATGTAATACGCCGACAGCATATTAACGTGATAGGTGTACAAGAGTGATACATAATAATCGTGGCGAAAAAAATGTGTGACAATCGAAAAGTCATTGGTTATTGGATTTCGGAAAAAAAACGTCAGAAATTAAATTGGTCTGACTTCGAAAGAGTATGTGCGAAAAATGGATTTACTTTGATAATGGTATGCGATTTACACCTTGCCAAATTACTCAGATTCCAAAAATGACTAAACAACACTGATACAAAATCCACCCATATATAGGTTAGAATTCTGTTTACACTTTGTCACACATCAATATTATAAACCTTTAAACGTTCTTTCAGATTGATATTAACTCGAATCTTGACTCTCAGGGACCCTTGGATATTTTTTTGCATAAACTAACAGACACTCTTGCGCTAGCTGAGTATGGAGACCAAAATGTGAGTCACCTATTATCATGTTACGTATACCTTCGAAGGATTCATTCATATCATGAATAAAATTAACTACGTCGTGCCCATAAATACACAGAATAAGAAATGTTCGATATTTAAGGATATTTTCTATATCCTACGACGCATATTATTCCAGCAGTGAAAATCCTCGATATAAAACAATTTACAGCATGGCCTTAGATTTATGGAGTTGAATCGTATCAGAGAATTCTCTGAGAATAATTAAACAAATATGTATAAAGAACAAAGGATGGCGGTTCAATTTTTCATTGATTTCATCGGTTTTACTGAAGAACGTTAAATTATGAAATATGAAGTTTATAAAGAGTCTTTGAATCATACATTATGTATTATGTATATAGTTAGCTAAAATTTTGTCAAAGAATTGTTTCGTACAGCTCGTAATAAATCCGTGATTAGAAATACCCTGTATAATTTGATTAGGCTTCAAATGGTTTTTTTTTTTAATTTAAAGGCAACATCTATTGTATCAAGGATACAAGGATTCATCAGAAAATATTCAGAGATGATCGTAATTGATCCTTTGGAAAATGTAACCAATTTACGGAACAGGCATAAGTGCTATAAAATAATCAGAAACTGTCTACAACATGATGGTAATATATAAAATTTTGATATATTTTTTTTTATATTGTATACTTTGTATTTTAATTCCATTCCATTCCTTCCCTTTTTTTTTTCCTCATAATTTTATCATCACTTTGCAACACTTGTAAATTAATTTAATAATCCGCCTATTAAATTTTTATGACAAGCTTATTATTTTACAGACGTGTTTACTCCAAATTTTGTCGAGTTCAAATCGGTAGATGTTCAAGAAAACCTGAGCCTTTTGACCAAGAAAAATGTAAAGTTTCCTTTCTTGTGCAAACCTTCACTTGCACATGGCTCAACGGATGCACATAAGGTCTGTAAACATTACTTTGTTACTCAACATGTGCTATGGATAATTCTTATCAGTATAAGAAATCACATTCTCATTCAGTATTGAAACTATTTTGCATTCCATATTTCAGATGATGGTGATTTTCAATGAAGATGGTATAAAAGATTGTCAAGTTTCATCTGTCGCGCAAGATTTCATCAATCACAACGCTATTTTGTACAAAGTATTTGTAGTTGGGGATAAATTTCACGTTGTCGAACGTCCTAGTTTGAAAAATTTCTATCCAAAAGACTGCTTGACATCAAATACGATTTTCTTCAATTCTTTTGACATTTCTAAAAGTGGTGCAAAGTCTAAATGGTCAATAATATCAGATGATGATAAGAATCTCACAGTAAAACCAAACTTCGAAACTTTTGAACGAATTGTTAAAAGTGTTGCCAAAGCTTTCGGTCTCATTTTACTTGGTATAGACGTGGTAATCGAAAATCATACTCAGAAATATGCAATAATTGATGTTAATGTCTTTCCAGGCTATGATGGATATCCAAATTTTTTTGAACACCTTATTGATTGTATGAAGAATTTAATCGATCAAAAGATTACAAGACAAAATTGTCACGTACATTTAAACAAGTGCCTAAACGATGATTTAGACTCAGGTTTTGAGAGTGACGAAAAGAGACGTACTCTTACAGAATTAAGACTTTCTAGTAATAGCTCGAACGATTCCCCTGGAGCTCCATAGTCTATTTTTAATGTGGCGAAAAAGAATGTGCTTTGTACAAGCCTTTGTAGATCGTAAATGCAATTCAGAACTGTATCAGATGTTAGATGCATTCAAAATTCCGAATGAAAAAAAAACGATTACGTCTTTCTTGTGCAATTAGCATTGATATATAGGTATATATATTTCTTAATTTATAAAATAATGAATACCTACAGATCTATGTTTCATAAAACTGTTGTACCATTTTGAAAGTGTAAAAATTGTACATTTTTTTTCTATTTTAGCACGCACGCTCGAATATAAACCCTTTAAATATAACATGCATCTCTATTTAGTATTACGGGAAATTCTCAGGAAATATTCCATAGTAAAACATACTCTCAAAACTGTGAAAACTTAAGATTATTATTCTCATCTTTTAACTCATTGCTCATTGCTACTGTTGATTTTATTTTTTGTAAAATCACTGTCAGGTCGTAGGAATTGATATTTATCACAAACATTGGTGAAGCTTTTTTTTAGAAGAAAGTGCCAAAGTCAATAGTTTTTGTTTTTTTAATTACATTTTGAGAGAATACCATCTAATTATTCGAAATGCATTCTATATCGCATAGGCATAGTACTACATACATAATTATTTATGAATATACAAGTTAATGCGAGGAACGTTGTTTAAATGAACTCATATGATTTATATTTATAGTATACACTGCCGAATAATCAACTGATTTACATCAGGACTAAATTATACTGTACAAGGAGAGTGAATGCGTTAATGCCTTTATTGCGTACTTTAGTATGTCAATGATATGTAATAAATAATTGTGGAATGCACGGATACATTCACGTCAGATTTACTGTTTGTATCTTTTTTGTAAGAATTAGGGAAATACCATTATTGTATCATAGTATTTCGTCATATTTTGAGAAATTTTGACGCTAGGTATATACGAAAATAAATGTAACTTGTATGCTTCTTAAATCAAGACTTATTTATTTTATCACCTATCCGCCCCCCACTCAATTATACTTGTACAGAATTGTATAATAGTCGTCAAATCATTAGTCTCTGTTTCAGAAGGAGTTGTGTTTTCCGAAATATTCTATTCCAAGTTTCACAATCAGACAGATATAATTTACAATATAAAAAGAGAACCGAGAATGATAATGAGTCCGTTAACTGGGAGTAGATTCTGATAATACTGTCGTGCCATTTGTAACTGGGTCCTCGATAGCTTCTTTTTGCTTTTTCCAAGCTTTGGCAGAAGCCAATAGTTTGAGATTTGGCTTCTGAGACTCATCTTCCGGAAAGACAAAATCGAATACCTCTTCCCAGCCTTCCTCGGTCTGTAAAATAGCAAGTGAAAAACATTGAGTTCAGAGTTCAATGATGTCTGATTATCCTAATTTCGAATACATTCGAATATTTGTTTTTGATCAGTACTGATCTATATACAATATTAAAATATATGTTTACCCCATCATCTCCGATGATGCGTCTGCGCCTTTTGATTCTGCGTGGCATTTTGTCCATAATTTTAGCCTGACTGTCTTCATCACCTTTTTCAGTTTCAAAGTCTCGCCATGCTTCCAAGAGCAAGGCACGACTTTCCTTATCACCATTTGTTCGCAATGCGTCATTACCACGTTCAAATACACGCCGTGCTAATGCTATATTATCTGGCCCATCGACTGTGGTATAATTTCCCAATTCAAACTTGGCATATGCTATCCATACCTGGAAAACAATTTTTAAAGGTTGAAAAAGACTGCTGAAAGTATATATTCCGTTTATAAATAAGGCCAAATAAATTAACAATCCTCACTTTGACGTGCATGGTGCGTTCCAAAAGCCTTTCAAATAGTTGTCGAGCATTATCAGTCTCATCTTGAGAGATCTCAAAGTCTATGTAAGATTTCCATAACAGTTCTGGCATATCTAATCTATTTTTATTACAAAAGAAAAATATATAAATTAGGATTTGTTATTATTCTTAATAAATTACGATTTGATGGGAATTTAGAATCGCATTGTATACCTTGATTGGGTGACTGATAGTTCATAGATTGCTCTCGCTCGGTCAACGTCACCCAACAGAGTTTCAAGTTCTGCAAACTGAAACGAAGTATAAATATGAAACGAGTGATTATGTTAGTTATTGAAGGAAAGGAACGTGAATACAGTACCTTCATCCATGTTGTACAATTTTCTGGTCCAAATTCAAGAAACTTTTGATACAATATTCTGCATCTATCAAATTCACGTAGTTGAATTTCCAAATCAATGTATCCACGGAATAGCTTATCTCTTGGACAAATGCCTAACGCCATTCCCTGTCAAAAACGAATAGCTATAGTTCATAAACATTGGATATGCATTTTTTTTCAACTTTCTGATACTTTAGATCAGTAGAAACACGTTGCGTTCAATATCTTACCAGCATTTTTCTCGCCACCTGTAAGTTCTTTTGTCTGATTTCAAAGTGGGCGTATAGTAACCATATTTTCGAGAATGTAAACTGTTTGTGCGGTATTAATTCAAGACATGCTCTGTACACTTGTCGGCATCTTTCTATATCTTCAGTTTCAAGCTCTTCAAAAAGTGCGTAATTTATCCACAGATAAATATATCTCCGCCAGTATTGTTTCTCCTGTTTAAAATCATAGATAAATCCGGACTTAAAACAGTTGATTATACATTAAAAATATCCATTAATATCTAGCGATAAAAAATCACCTTTGTAGGAGGTACGTTGGCTATTGCACGCTCATAAGTTTCTCTCACAAGATCGAAATCTGTCTCAGATTCAACTAATCTTAAATAATCAAACCAAGCGTCATAGTTTGATGGATTCTCTTTCACTTCCTGCTCATACTGATGCTTTCTCTTGCTGACAATAACGTCTTCAATTCCTGTTTAGCAATAATTAATCAAGAATGATTAATAATCGTTATTTTTAATCGGGGATCGAGCTAAAAATAGGGAAGAAATATTACCTGAACGATCTCCATATTTCTTTTCATGTATTGTATAAGCCTTGTAAACTTCTTGAGTTCTGTCCTTTGGAATATGGTCCAAAGCATACTTATAAATCACTCGTGCTCGATCATGCTGAAAATCATTTGATTGCTCAGTATACTTATCGAAAGTAATGCTTAGAAATTAAACACAAATGTAATGTAGATCAATTTTCCTTAAATTTTACCTCTCTTTGACCTTCTTCAAACTTTGCGAATGCAACGAACAATTTTTCGTCTAGACTTTCATCGCCATAAAATGTAACCGCGCGCTCAAATACCGTACGAGCACCGTTTATAAAGCCATGAGACTCTTCGAATCTTGCATATTTTATCCAGTGCTTAACATCGGGATGTACCATGACAAAACGTTCATAGATATTACGTGCTCTATCTATTTCTTTGTAGCGTAATTCAAACTTGATATAAGTTTGCCAAGCTTGCTCATCAGGTTCCCATTCCGTCCAACGTTCGAACACTTGGCGTGCTCCTGGATTTGAAATAAAATAAGATAACATTGAAAATTACTCCCCATCTTTAGTTAAATGAAATCAATACCACAAGTTTGTTTATCATAAAGCTCCTAATCAGTACCAGCTATATTTTCCAACATTTCTTCCATGTACGTATATTTGTACCAAAATTGATTTGCTCTTGGTAGAATGGTGACTGCACGATCCCATAAATTCCTGGCATGGTTCACCTGACGGTTCCGCATTTCCATTTCTGTGTATTTTAGCCATAATGTTATGTTGCGATGATCTACGTCCAGCGCACGTTCGTAAATTGATCTGAAATCCAAATATTATAAAGATAATTTAATAAGTGATTACGACACGAACCAGATTATGTAAAGAAACTTGGAATACAAATTAAACTTTACCTCGCCCTCTGTATTTGCTTCTGACTTTCTTCCCATTGAGCGTATTTTATCCAGTTTGAAATTACCATACGATTCTTTCTGATGTTGTCTTCAAATGCTTTACGTTTACGGTGTTGATAATCGGCCAGCTCATGGGGATCGGAGATTTTTTGTTTCGGAGGCTTTGGGACCGTGACAGAATGGGTCAGAATTATAGACGTCAATCACAAATGGTGTGGCGATCTTTGATTTAGAAGTAACGAGACTACTTACCGGCGGCAAAATCTCCAAATCTCTTTCCTTCGCTTCTCGAAGCAGCTGTTCAGCAGTGATTTGTATCTCTGCCGGTGCTTTGTTTTTTACCTGTGATTGATCAGAGACATAAACTTACTTTGAACAAACGTTAGACTTTCGTTAACGCAAGAGATAAGCTGAGGTTTCATAAATCAAGTTGAAACTAACCTCCAAAATGGTCAAAAGAGATACAGAGTTAGGATAAAACTTACCTTCGCAACTTTAGGCATTTTCTGTGGCTTCTCCATGATGATTAGATTATTTTCAGAATATCTATTGAATAATTATCAAAAGAACAAATTATTTAGTCACTTATTTAACGACAGATCCTTCCGATTGAGTTTTCGCTTCGAAAACACGTTTAGAGGTTAGAGGCCAATATGGCCGAACTTTGTGATTTTGTATGAAATATAAAATACGATATTTGTTTTTTTATCGCTACCTATAAGTACTCGCGGAAGCGAAAGAAAATGTATATAAAAAGAGGATTACCGTACGCAATTTTCTGCACACTATGTGTCGCTGTGATATTCGTAGTTTTGTCAAAATATTTTGAGGCTAGAAAATTGGACGTCGTTTATCTACGGCATGTAAACGTCAGCGAAATAGACAGAGGTAATCTTCTGAATATCAAATCATTCGAATATGTAATAAAGTCTGATTGCGACGCTAGCTTTCTCGTTTGGATCGTAACTTCATACGCGGCAGACGTAACTGCAAGAAGTGCTTTGCGGAGGGCTTACTCAGACTCCGAACTCCGCGAGTATGGGATACAGAGAATATTTTTATTGGCGTTATTGCGGGATGATGTTCAAAGCGAAAGCCGCGTTACCCAAAACGCAATATTAAACGAAGCCAAAAGATACAATGACATTATCCAAGGCAACTTTATTGAAGCCTATAAAAATCTCACTTACAAACACGTTATGGGACTGAAATGGGCTACGGATTATTGCAAGAATATTTCTTACGTTATGAAAATGGACCACGATATTGTGCTCGATTTATACAAGATTATAGACGTAATAAAAGAAATTAGCATTCCTAACAATGTCCTGATGGGATATGTATTAAAAAATATGTCCCCGATACGCGAACCAATGAATAAATGGTTCGTAACTCGAGATGAATATTCCTTGGATTTTTATCCGGAGTTTTTATCCGGCTGGTTGTATATAACGACTCCAAAAACAGCCCGGCTATTAGTTCATGGTGCGCAGAATTACCCGAAATATTTTTGGATAGATGATCTATTTCTTACTGGTATTATAAGACAGGAATTAGGTATAGAGTTGCGTGATATACATGACATTTATACAACTAATAATGAATATTTAAATTGCTGCTTGAAAGATAGAAGCAAAAGATTTCACTGCGATTTTGCGATCGGACCAAATGGCGGAGACAATGAACTACAAGTTAAATTTAAAGATTTTGCTCAATATTGTAACAGCAATTGCTCGCCCAGACCGAAAAAGTTTTCTGTAAATAATACCTGTATCGTGGCATGGCATGATCCTGCCTTAGGCAGAGGCCAAGCACAGATATTTACCGTTCAATAATAAGGTGATAATATTTTGACTGAAATGAGACCAGAATTAGAATTTAATATGGTAAAACCACGGAGTGGGATAATCATACAAAGTTATTATTTATTCAAGTTATTATCTTTTCGAGATTCGAGTTATTTTTTTATTACTTGCATGAGAAGACCGTCCAAGAATATTATTCTCTAGTAACTACAAAACGTCTTTCATATATTTATTATTCTTTACGGAAAAAGATATCCGTGGAATTTAAGTTAAACTATTAAACTGATCTAGCATCTAAAGACTAAAATGAAAATTAATACTGAACTAAGTTCTTCTTTCAATTTGCTTTAATAGTAAAAAAATTTGTCTCATATTATTGAGAGTTTTTATTGAAAATATATTTTTAATTTACAAGAACATGTTTAAATGGCGTATATTTACAGCCTCTTCTTTTTACGTAGTATGAAAGTAGCTCCAAGACTTAAGTGATCGCTACCAGTCGCAAAGTTTGGAATTCTTGACAAAGCTTCGCATTGCCTGTGTGTAGGTAGTGTGTATTTTTCAATGAGCTCAACGTCACTGAAGAATATATAATCCACTGTAACCCATCCATCTTGATGAGTTGTAGCTTCGTTGTGACCGTTACAGTCTTCGTGTGTATAAACACTTTGCAATCTGAACGGGTGTGTTAGCTGACCAGATCCAAAACTCACGTAATGACCACCCATTATCTGTATTTGTTGGAATCTCGATGTTCGAACATCAACGTCTGATTTCTTATACTGGTTTCCTTTAGGACTCTGAGATACATTATCAGAAGTCTTTTTTTCGCTGTTGTTCAACTGTAAAGAAATTATTAATCTAATAACACGTAATATATTATTAATAATGTATCAATAATATTTCAAAGAGATTTTTATACACGTAGGACTCTTTAGCATCCTATTTTTTGACCCTCTTACATTTATTTATGTAAAATATTATTTCTTATCATTTTATGTATTTCTAAAACAATAAAATTATGTTTTATATTTTTTCTAATCTAAATAGAATTGTAATTTCATTCGTACCATTACGTGGCCTTCGCCTTGATTACACAGCCTTTTCACCAAGATATGATAATGTTGGCACCCATCTGTTACATGTAAGTGTGGCGGGATCAATGAGTTTGTTAAGCGACGATGATCGGGAGGTCCAAGGGTTCGACTTTTGCCCACAAATTCGAACGAACCTTTTGTTATAAATTCATAAACCCCTGAATAGGGTTGTAGATTAAAATCTCCCGCCATAATTATCGGGAGATACCTCGGCCCTCTCCTGTTAACAATCAGACAACATTATTTACTTATGAGATTCACTAAGAATGAACGACTTCCACCACCTGGTTGTAAATAATTAGTAAGTAGTTTCTGCTAATCATCTCACACTGTGTGTTCAATGAAAGCGATCCTCTCAAGTTCAGCCATTAAAATCTGAGTCTGTCCCAATCTGACGTCGTTTCTTCTAGGATTATAGAGTAAATGAGTAGTGGCAATAACCACTTCTGTCTGAGGACTGTCTTTCAACGATAGCTTAGCAATAATAGCGACGTTATCTCTACTCAGAAGTTCTATGCCTGATTGAAAGAATTCCACGTTGGTAAATTCAACAAGATTAAATGTATCTGATCGGTACATCAAAAGCAGTCCATCCTGTTTATCGTTAGTCCGTTTCTTGTAAAGATATTTGTACCCATGTTCTTCGAAAGGTTTTACAAATTCAGCCAAATGCTCCTGCTGCATTTCTTGGAGGCATATTACCTGAAATTATTCGATTAACAACATTATTCTCACACTGGTATACAAACTCCTGAAAGACCTGCACATATCTCATCATTTTTCGAAGACTTACAGTAGCCTGGGCTTCGAGTATTTCTTGTATCAGCAATTCTTTGCGTACTTTCCAGTCCAGAGTACGTTGATCATGATGCTTATACAAGTAACGGTGCATTTCGATTAAATGCTGAGCCAAAATATTGTAAGAAAACAATCTGATGATGCAACTTTCTTCCGGCCTCATTCCTTGTAGTCCTGAAAAAATTGAACAGTGAGTAATGTAGCGATTAGAGTAGAAGAAGGAGCTCGAGTTTTGACCAGATTAAAAAAAAAAATTGTAACCATCTCTGATTACGAATGCAGAAAATTGAGATATTTATCTAAATATCAAGAGATCTAATCCATTTCATACACGAATAACCGTTAGATGTTATATTGAATATCTCAGGACCAACCTATGCCGAATTTTTTCCACTTTCGCATGGCCTTGTACTTTTGTTTTGCTTTACAGTTATTATCATTTTTGGGTGACGAATGCTTCGGTAGATTCAAATTAGGATCTATATTTGTAGGTATTGACGAAGTGCCTCCTTGATTTAACATGATATCTCTAGAGGTAGATATCTCCGTTATACATGTTTGTTGATTGACAGATCCGTAACATGTGTTTAAATATGGTTCCATTATGGTTTTTCGGAATTCTTTATGCGTTTTATTGCTGGCGTTAGATTCTAGCAGATCTAAATACGTAGAATAAAGGGCTTCTATGCCTGATGCTTCTTTGCGCAGATTCTTAATCAACAAATACTTCAATGGTATTGTTGTCATATGATAAACCTGCACAGACAAACAGTGAAATTACGACGTATACGGATTGTAAATTTCGCAGTAAATAAAGTATAATCGAAGAAGGCGAACAATAATTTTTGCCGACAAACAGAAGAGTCAGACTTTAATGATCTGTCTCATTTCAGAAACTCACCTTATTTTTGTGACGAGTTAAAGCAATGTAAATATTTCGTTTTGAAGTTTCATTAATAACTGAAACAGCTGTCAGCAGCCGAGCAGTTGAGTTCATTAAGAAAAAAAAAAGAAAAAAAATAACGATGATTTTATATGACTGGAAAATATTCAGAATAATATTGTGGGAAAGGTTTTTAATAATTACATAATTTAGAGGGCGAAGAATATTTGGTAAATTTGAAAATGAGGTTAGAACACTACGTTTAATTATCTCTCATTGAAATTGAGATGTTTAGAAAACAATGAAAACTATCCCGAATCTGAAGATCTATCACAATAGATTCTTAAATCATTTAGATTCGTTCGTCAATATTTAATTGATGGGACTAAACAACGTAAAATCCACATTTTCAGTCACAACACGCCTTCAGCCTTTGTCAGCTGACAAGCAATTACGACGAACAGCACTCAGCACTATCCGGCGCGGCTTAAACTAAACATTGAATCCATAACACTGGAAATTCGTGTTGCGAATCCAAGAGTTCATTTTCGCTTATTTCATATTCATAGGTCAATAGAATGAAAAATATGTATTTTATAAACAATGTAATCTAACCTCCTATTCCTGTTATGATTGGCCACTACCCCGAGCAATGATGATGTCTTTCTCCTTCTAGCGAAGATTCAGCGCGCTCTATCTCTCTTTCTATTTCTTTTTATCTCTAACTTCCCTCGCCCAAAGAACTGTTTATAAGGTTTTCAAAAAGCAGATGAAAGAAATTGGTAAAAAACATATATTTACTGAAATCTTGACTAATCATCATGTACGTGTATTTACATATTACATCATAATCGTATAGCACGAATAATATCGTTGAAGTAAAGAAAAATGTTTAACAACGTAATGTCGGATTGATATCGTCCTAGTCAATGAGGACGGAATGTTTCAAGTTAATTATGAAATGCTTCCGGCGGAACTTGTCCAAGTTCATGAAAGCTTCTGAACGCAGTTAAGGCAGCTTCAAAGTTCCATTGCACTTCGTTTAGGCACTTTCTACTCCACTCTAGATTCATACCGGACTGTTGGCTCAGTGCCATAGCCATTTGTAGGTGTGCGTCTTGAACTGGTGCGTTAGAATCACCTATTCTGGGGCCGTTGTTAGCGGAAGAAACCTCTTCCACGGCTTGTTTCTTTTGCGATTCTGTTGGCTCTGTTATATGCAATTGTTCATTGCGGATACAGTAGCCCGCTCCTTGTGGAACTATGATTAATGTTCTACTGAAGTAACGTAAAGGATTTTTATCGGTATCAACTTCGCGGAATATTCCGGTTACCGTAACTACCATCATCACCTCCTGAAAATAATTAAATCAAGAGTTCTTCGATTTAATAAAAGATTAAAGTAAATTTGAAATAATAGATCACACTCCACCTGCGATTGGTGGCTTCTTACCGTTACAAGGCTCAGATCCATTGAAAAGCTGTTCAAATAATGTTTAGTCTTTGGAATTTCTGATAGAAATGAGACGACAGGTAGTCTGCCTTGTTTCAACAGCTTTTGTCTTCTCTCTGGGTCTTTGACTTTGAATAAATTTCTATTGTGTGGCAGGTACTTCTTGAATCTGTGGGAATTTGTTGAAGTGGTAGATTAACTTTGGCAAGTCAATACGCAGATGTATCTCACGGTTGGATAATATCGTATGATAGATATTGAAAAAACCGTTCAAGTTTACCTGGTCAAATTGTCATGTGTGCATGAAATAGTAAGACTAAAGGTTGCTTGTTCGTCATACGCATCGAGCAATGGTTGACGATTTTCACTATCGAAAATTAGGAAATATTGATGAAGGAATGTGGCTGCTATTTGTCGCGCGTCGTTATTAATTGCAAATGCTCTTTGTGTCGGGGGTAGTTTTGCCTCATCGTCAACAGCTACATCAAACAGAATCGGAGGTGGTAGATCTGTTCCATCCTGTTGAAAATAACGTCTTTGTTAAACAGTGTTGATAATATAAGTTCTAGAATCATAGAATGGGTTGTACTCACCAATTTAAGGAGTTTCGGAAACCTTTTCCTAATATCACTGTTGTTTTCGAGTAACAATCAAAGCCAGCGTAGGGGATGAAGTTAGAGTTGATATGAAAACAGATAATAATACCCTATGTAGTCTGTATCACAAAATGAGCAATGAACTTTCAGCATAAAAACAGTTTTAACTTGTATCAGCGAACAAATTACCTGACGAAGTCGTCTGGCCGCTGTTTGTATTTTTCGCTTAAAGGATTGCCCACCAATCGCAGTTCTTTCAGTTTCAATTGCTTCAAAGAGTCTATTTCTTTCCATTCTCGGATCTGCGTTCAAAAAATGTGTAATAAGTTGTAGATATCTGGTCTTGTTCCAAACGTAACTGTGCCTCTTTTCTGATTTAATGTTTAGATAAATTATTGAAAGAATGCTCTCATTTTCTTTTGTGGTTTTCAATTCTGCAAACTATAAGAATTTGTCCAAATCTACTAACTCGATTATTGCCAAGGTATAATATAGTAAGGCTGGGTAATTTATTGCGTAATTGAGCGCCGAGTCTGTCGATATCTTGCAATTTATTTCCATCCAAGTTGAGCGCCTCCAGGTTTGGCGTGTGTTCGCCAACTATATCCATCACAGCTGCCAATACTGTTGGTCTAAACAGTGCGCAAAATAGATCCTCGCAAAGGCCTGTTTGGGTGATAAAAACGACAATCGAATTTATTACTTTTATCATTATTGGACTAGGACTAGACTTTGAATCATGTTACAAATTGCTGTATCAGCTTACTCGGATCTCTGTGAAACTGTGATAAGTCAAGGGCATTAGTAGCGGCGACATATCTCTTTGCCATAGCGTCTTTAATCCGATCTTTGAACTGCTGGTCAACATGAACTTGTGGAAAACCAGGCCTGACTCTAACTATCAGCTTGAATCCATCGTTTGCTGTTATTTGACGATCGCAAGCAAGCAATTGGTTCGCAATTTTCAATTCGTCGACGTAAAAGGTCACGTCAATTCCTTCTATCTTATACTGAAAAATCAAATAAGTTCTTAGAGATAATTGTGAACATTTTACTCAGGGAAATCTGACTCCACATAAGTCAGATCAATAATAAGTAAATGAGCATAAATATCCAACGGATGAAAAAAGTCGAAAATAATTACGCTCATCTGTATACCATTATTGGGACAAACGTCTCAGGAGCTATGTGAGAAAACAGCATTTCAAGCACGTATTCCTTCTGGTATTTGGCAGCGTGTGGAATCGCCACTTTGTACCAATTTCCAGGGCTTGCAGTCAACTTTCCACGATTTTGTCTATTTCCGCCGGCTCCTCTGGCAGGCACAGGACTATTCCGTCTCCCTCTAGTGCTGTAAAATATTTCAATAAATACTTCTGAATGTATTAAATGCAGATTTTTAAAAAATACAATGTTTTTCTTTATTCAGTTGAGAATCTTCCAATCCAATTGACTTGTGGTTGACTGGAGGAAAACCGTTCATACCTAACTCCCCTGGGACCACCTCTAGCTCCTCTTCGATAACGATTCTGTCTCAATTCATCAGACATATTAACATCATCTTCTAAATGAAGTCTCATAGCTGTTTCTATGTCTCTTTGTCTATCTCTGTCACTTCGCTCACCTCGACCACCTTTCGCAATTCTTGACATCTTAAACGACACCCTGGGCCTCGATCCACGATCTGAGTATAGGGTTCTATCATCGTGACCTGCGAAACAAAGAGAAGCTATTCAATATAGTTTGTGTATACAGCGATCGAGAGAGAAAAGTTACGGGTAGCTTTTTTCGCGTTGTTTGCTACAAAATATTATTTCCTGTGTTGTTTAGTTAGTGAGAATGATTTGTCCGAATTTCCTGTATTTGCAGAATATATGAAAGTGAGAATGGATAAGGAGTAATAGGTTATCTGGAGTAAATTGGAAACAATTAATACACTTATTGTGATTTGTTCGGAATAAATTTCGCTTCTCATTAGAATATAATATTGCGACTATACGAGTTTTATGATTATTTAAATTTGGCTAAAATTGAACCGCGTGTTAAACCTTGTTTGGTCCTTTTTAACCCTTTTCCAGTCATGTGAAAAATCATAGAAATAATATAATTAAAAAAAACTTACCAAAGTATTGTTTCCTCTCGGGATTATCACGTCTCTGTGAATTCTGATTATTCCAGCCACGACCTTTTCCGGATTTCTTAGGCATTTTTGATGTATAAATAATTGGTTTTTCCTTATTATGAAAAACAACGTAAGATTTTCGAGCGTTACTCGAGACACAATATCCCACACAATTCCACACAATTCGCAGCAGCTAGTAAGTGTGTCGAAATAACACCAGGTGGCGTCCGGTTAATACCTCACTGACAGTTCTACCTAACCTATGATTTTCGGTATGAAACTTTTCTCCAAATTTCTATCAATCGAATAAACAAATTATACAAAATGTCGATGTACGAAGGTATTAGATTAATTTCCGACAAGCAGACCGTCGTCTTTGACATCGGAAGTGCGTATACTAAGTAAGTGTAAAATTTTCTTGGATATGAAATTTTCATATGCATTCCTTCCCGTAGCGTATCCTCCTATTATTTACGAAAATCAGCATCAGAATTTACGTTATAAAGAAAAAGAAAAAAAGAAGAAACACTACAAGAACTTGGCTAATCCTTCTATCGAATTTAGTATTTTTTATATAAACCTTCTATCCATACCTGCAGGTATGGATTTGCCGGGGAATCAATACCACGAGGTATAATAAAAACAGAAGTAAAATGTCCCGAATCTGGCAAAATAAGAAAGGTTTTCTTTCACAAAGGGCCTGACGATTTGTACCAACTTCTAGTTGAGTTTATCCACTTACTCTTCTTCAGGTATTATGAGAATTATAATGTTTATTGGTGTTTGCTTTAGGACAGGATAAGACTGTAATATGATTTTCTTTTATTTACAGGCACGTCGTTGTCAGTCCTAAAGACATTAAAGTAATTGTCATCGAGTCTCTGTTGACGCCGACAGAATTTCGCGATACTTTAGCTAAAGTATTATTTCGTCACTTTGAAATTGGCTCTTTAATGCTGGTGCCTTCTCATCTGGTAGCTGTTAGTACCTTAGGAATCTCTACGGCTTTAGTATTAGACGTTGGATACAAGGAAGCAACTTTAATCCCGGTTTACGAAGGCGTGCCAGTTCTTAAAGCCTGGCAGGCTCTGCCATTAGCAGGACAAGCAGTTCACGAGTAAGACGGATAGACATGGAATTGAAATGATTTAACTCATCGTTTGATAATAAAACTATACAACGATGTACAAATATTATCTCGTACATAATTATTCAATTATTTGAACAAAGTACTCGATTCTTTTGATCAGAACATTACCGAGATGTTAGATCGATGATAAAAACACCATTTAAAAAATACTATGTGTTGTATTTTTGCAGTTTCATCAGAGAAGACTTGAAAACCGTGCTTCCTGATGGTATGGAAAATACTGATGAAAAAATAATCGAAGATATCAAAGTTAGGACATGCTTCATTACCACCTTAGAGCGGTCTGTAAAATTAGGAACTGCTGAGGCTCCGGTAGCACCACCCTCAGTCAAATATCCTGGAGTTAAAACCATAACTATTCCTGGATCAACGAGGGAAAAGGCTTTTGAATTATTGTGGGAACGAGATAATGACAACCTGAGTATACCAACAATGATTTTGGACGCTATAGTGAAGGTGATTGTTTGGCAGCAGCATATTGAAGAATTTTCTTTCTTCTGATTCTGAAAAATTTGAATAATATGTTCATACTGGTTTTTCTTGGTTTTTTTTTCAGTGCCCGGTAGATATGAGACACCCGCTTGCTGAGAATATTTTACTGATCGGAGGAACGACCATGACTAAAGGATTTCTGCCTCGATTAAAATCCGAACTCTTAAGTCTCCTGAAAAGCAGCCTATATTCTGATAAATTGAAAATAAATACAGTCAAGTTTCACAAGGCACCAAGCCAACCAAATTACACAGCTTGGCTTGGTGGTGCTATATTCGGTATTGCAGATTTACCGCTGAGGTGTTTAACAAAAGAAAATTATTTGAAATCAAACAGAGTCCCAGATTGGGCGAGTTTAATCGATAATCTGAAGATAACAGATCCGTTTAAAAATAGCATATGAATATTTGTCAAAGTATAAATCAGTTTTGATTTCACTAATGAACAAATCTCCGCGACTGCAAATATTGTAATCTTATTATTATAATTCATTTGCTTTTATAACATATACTGGAACGATGAGAAAATCGAAGCGTCTATACAGACGTATTATAATAATATAATGTCAGTTTATTAATTTATAATTTGTATATTGAAGAATTAACAATAAATATATTGATTATTTATATAATCGCTGTACATATTGTCTCCCGGCCAACTCTTCGATCATATTGAATTGAACACATCATATATGTGTATTGGATATTGATACATGTAGACCCTGTGTTAATGTGGGTATTCCCCTAGTTCGGAAAAAAGAATGAAAAAAAAAGTCAGCTGTTGAAGGAGAAGTGGAGCGCAAGCGCATCGTCAGGAGCCGGCTTTCGATCTGTGGACTTCCTCTTCCTGTAGCTCGGCACAATGGCGTCCGGAGTAAGTGTATTTACGGGAAATATTCTTCCTAAAACATCACCGTCTTGTTTAGGGAATCGGTGACGTGAATGCGTGGTAAATGACGATAATAGATTATAGATTTAAATGGCGTGTAAATTTTTTAGACCCTGTACACGTACCCAGAGAACTTCAGGGCCTACAAGGCGCTGATCGCAGCCCAATATTCCGGTGCGCAGGTTAAAGTTTCCGAAGACTTCGTTTTCGGTG
The DNA here is from genome assembly GCA_944452935.1 of Rhogogaster chlorosoma. NCBI lineage: Eukaryota > Metazoa > Arthropoda > Insecta > Hymenoptera > Tenthredinidae > Rhogogaster > Rhogogaster chlorosoma. The sequence continues at coordinate 32,430,579 of OX101797.1, forward strand.
AAACCAACAAGACCGATGCCTTCCTCAAAAAGTTCCCCCTTGGAAAGGTAAAGGGTTTCATATTATTTATTCACTCTGTTTTTTTTTTCGCTTTTCCAGTTTTTTCTCAACCAAAAATACCGACAATTATCAACGAAGTTTGTTCTCTACTGTCGATATGCTGACACACCGCTTTATGTCATATTTCATTGTCAACGTGTTATTAACTATATTCAATGTGTCATTATTTCAGGTTCCAGCTTTCGAGACTTCCGATGGAAAATACATCTCTGAAAGCAATGCAATTGCCTACTATGGTACGTGCAAGTGCACTTTTCTTTTCTCTTCAATTATATCCCTTTCTCTTTATCATTTTCTTTGGTTTTTTTTTTCTTTCAATATTCATGACTGAAGAAGATTTCACCATATATTAATCTCTCTTTTTTTCCGAATTATTTGTATTACTTATTTAACGATTTAGAAACAGGGTGACAGAGATTGCTATTTGTGAAAACATATTGTAATTATGTAGGTTTGAGAATTAATAATGATTATATATATATATATTTTTTCTTTTTATCTCTAGTTGCAAATGAGCAGCTAAGAGGTAAGACGGACATTGAGCGAGCTGAAATCGTGCAATGGTTTGGATTTGCTGATTCGGAGATTCTCCCTGCCAGCTGTGCCTGGGTTTTCCCATTACTAGGCATCATGCAATTCAACAAACAGGTCTGAAAAGAAAATTTAGTTTATGTATTCAATTCAATAATTTCTGTTCGATCGAATGAATTTCTTCTAAAAGAATTGCATGTTATTCAATTATAGAAAAACAATCGTATCAACTTCTTGCACAATTCATTGTAAGCCAATAAGACATTTTCTTAGCATCAGTATAAACTTTATTTTAGCCTTTGTTCAAAGACGAACTTGAATGTTTGAAATTTAAGTATCGTAACGTGAGAAGGCAGATAAATTTATGCAGGATATCCACACGCATCTGTTTCTTATATATAGATCTGCGTACTAATATTGCAAACATTTATACAATTGATTAGATACCTTATCATAATTATTTATAACTTAAAATTTCTTCAGGTTTTGTTAGTGTGCAACTAAAGTAATATCACTGTACCATTTGGTTTATAAATTGAAATTGATTATGTATACTAGGGTGTGTCGAAAAATGAGTGAAAAAAATTTCGTTCTTACTTTTGCATTATTCTATATTTCAGACTGTAGAACACGCCAAGGATGATGTGAAGAAAGTATTGACTGCTTTGGACTCGCATTTATTAACAAGGACCTACTTGGTCGGTGAAAGACTAACTTTGGCAGATATTAGCGTTGCTACAACACTGTTGCATTTGTATAAGTATATTTTGGAGCCGAGTCTACGAAAGCCATACCAAAATGTAAACAGATGGTTCCAGACTATCATTAATCAGCCAGAGTCGTTGAAAGTTATTGGCACTTTTAAACTGGCTGATAAAACTCTTGAATATGATCCGAAAAAGTTCGTTGAATCCCAGGAAAAAGTAAGCGAACAGTATAGATCTCGTGTATCTTGTAGACCTGATATTTTCTCTGACGATGTACATTAATGACGATTTTAGTTGCGTCAGCCTGTAAACTGACTGTTGAAAAACTTGAATTATGTATAAATTTTCAGTCTGGAAAGAAGGAAAAGAAGGAAAAGCGAAAGGAACCGAAGAAGGAGGTGAAAGAACCGGAGGTTGTTGATTTAGCCGATGAAATAGCAGCTGCTGAACCGAAATCCAAGGATCCATTCGACGCAATGCCTAAAGGCACATTCGATATGGACAGCTTTAAGCGTTGTTATTCTAACGAAGATGAATCTGTTTCTATTCCTTTCTTTTGGAAAGAATTCGATCCTGAACATTACAGCATCTGGTTTGGCGAATACAAATACCCCGAAGAATTGACAAAGGTAACGTAATTCAACTGTCATAAATTCTACTCGATCACCAGTTCGGATATGAGTTTGCAAATCTCAGAGTTAACAACATCTGCTTCTTTCACAGGTGTTCATGTCTTGCAATCTCATTGGTGGGATGTACCAGCGACTTGATAAAATGCGAAAAGCAGCTTTTGCCAGTGTTTGTCTCTTCGGTGAAGACAACAACAGCACAATCAGTGGGATCTGGGTGTGGCGTGGAAAGGAATTAGCATTTCCAGTAAGTTTTTGTCGACATTTCTTGTAAAATTGAATGATTTGTGATTGTTTGTTCGATTTGATGGGACCATCAGCATTGTATGTGATATTTTCTTGTACTTCAGCTAAGTCCCGACTGGCAGATAGATTATGAATCGTACAACTGGGAGAAGCTTGACCCAGCCAAGGACGAAACTAAGGAATTGGTAAAGCAGTACTTCAGCTGGACCGGAACTGACAAACAAGGTCGCAAGTTCAACCAGGGAAAAATTTTCAAATAAAAACACTGCTATAAAGTTCGGAAAAGAGAAGAAAAATCGTCATTTACACGAAAAATAAATACATAATAAAAAAATAAACTTAACTGGCTAAGAGATTTTCCACGTAATACCTTCACGAATCCTCTACATAATGTTTGTCTACGAACATCCCAGCTTGAAAATTACCTACATATTCTGTACTCCGTAACTAACTGCTATAATGACACTAATTTTAGAGAATACAAAGCCTTATAATAGACTTTCTTCAGCGGAACACCAGAAACTATAAGACCTTGATAAGAATCCTTTCTTTCTTGTTTGTATAAATTAAAAAAATTCATATACATAATTCTATTTGTCTTGTTATTATTAGCAGAAATAAATACTAGCAGTAAACTTTGCGCAAAAAGTAAGAGCTGTGATTATTGCCCACTCATATAAAATGATATACCTATTTTGATACAATGAAATAAATATAGACATGTTGTATGATAATAAATACTATTCATAGCTTTTATTCAACTGATTCAAATGCAAAACGTATAGTTTAACTTCATTTTTCATCAATTTAGTTCTAAAAGCCTTTTGAACTGAGCCAATCTTTGACAAGGATCACAAAATCCCCTCTGAAATTTAGTTGGCCTGTGACTTCGTGAATCTGGCAACCAATTGGCTTCCCAGTCTTTTCTTCCAAATATTTCTTCAGCTCAGATTCCAGGGCCCAAATATCACCTTGAATTCTTCTGAGCTTTGTTACTCTGCGCATACCTCGATATGTTCGGATAAGGTAAACGGGCTGCATGTGGTTTTTACTTCTTGTGACAAAGTACGGCAACTTTTTAGCTTCCTCTGTGAAAATAAAAGGGAATAAATGACAATAATTAGAAATACACTGTAAAAATCATCGTAGAAATCTATCAAGTCATTGCCGATAAGTTTTTACGCTGATATACCTAACATCGTAAAAATGTTTGAATATGCTATTGAGTAACGTTCTGCTAGAATTTCAGAATCTTGTGTACAAAAGTTAGAAAAGTTTTGTTCTAACCAGCCGGAGGTTGCCAACCAGATGGAAATTTTCGATCCGTCAAAGTTGGAGCGGGTGGTACAGTTTTTTGGGTCATGAGTCTTTCGACGAAAAACCATTCTTTGGGATCTTTGGATATTTCAAAATCTGTATACTTCGATGGGTCTCCGACTATTGGCGAGCTTCGGAAACTGCTGTATCTTTCTTGAACCTGTAAATACGATTATGATGTAGGAATTTATAACTGTGCCCTGTTTTGTGCAATTCTTTTTTTTTTCGAAGAAACTTTAAATCTAAGTTAAAATGATAATGAAATTTAGAAAAATGCAAAAAAATGTAGAAAATTTCGTAAGTATTCAATTGTATAAAATGAAATGTACGATTTTCAAAGCATTTTTCGAAAGCATTTGATTCTTGTTGAAAAACAAAAACTACCCATGAGGGTTAGAGATGATATGGTATTATTTTCAACGAAAATATTATGTATACGAAAAGACAACAATAAGTGAAAAAGAAAAAAAAAAAACACAATATAATATTTGTCTGTGTATGTATATCAAGGCAGTATCCATTGTATGAAAGTATCCTCAGACAAGGACAACTGCGTTGTGCTTTTTTAGAATAGAAAAAAATATTGACATTTATAAAGGTCAGCCGGTTTTCATCAGTTTTGAAGACTATTTTGAGGTTATATCAGATTGGTAATAGCGCTGAAACGATCGCTTATGAGAGAAATATATATTCATACGATAATATTGAAAAAGTGATGAAAATTCCATAAAATGACACAAGTAGTAGGAGATAAAGGTTCGTCGTTAGGCCCTTCGCACGAGCTACGTGGAAAGAGAATTTTAGAATCTTCGTGGAAGCGACACCTAGACCCGTTGGTCATATACAAAACGCGAAAAGTTTGACAAGTACCTTGAAATTGTTGGAGAGTGTATTTTTCGTTATATTACTAGCCAATGGGTTTGTGAAAATTGGTGAAAAGCAGGGTCTTGCAAAAATTCTAAGGGCAGCCATTTTAACTTCGGTAAATAAGGGTCGGTCGCGGCCATTAATGCGTATGGGCGCGTCTCCTGTTCGTTCCTGTATTTTAATCGGAAATTCGATTATCGGGAGTGTTTGAAGTAGAATTTTTTGTTTCGTTAGTAAGCTTCTATCGTGAATTAATTACTACGTTAAAATATGATTAGTGAAAGTATCGTTGAATGGGTAAATATTGTTAAATAATGTACATAAAGTTATCGTAAATCTAGTATATACGATTTAGAAAACTTAATCATTTCGTCGTCAGATGGTGTTAGCGTAAAAGCAGTAGGACAGCGTACAGACACCCTGAAACGGGATCGTGTTTTTCCACGGTGTAATCTTTTCGATTTTCACGGAAAAACGACGCATTATCGGGACAATTTTTGGCCCCAGAGGTGAGTGATCATTGTCCTTATTCTATTGAAATCAAAAATTCCAACCACAGGGTGTTCAAACTCTTGAAATAAGTCGTATAAGTATCAACTCAGTGCCGACCTTTTGTTTATCCGTGATCATTTTTTCGCGAACATTTCCTCCAAGATTTTCATCATTTACCGTCAAGTCATCCTCAAATTTTCACTCTCAGAAGTTAATACGCCATCCTAGCTTGGTTTTGAGCTAAAAATTTCATCGATTCGACCCACCAAACCGGAGATATTGGTAAAAATATCACAGGCATTTCCCTGGGCAAAGAAGAGGTTCATGATGTATCCGTGTAAATGCAAAGTTTGTCACGTAATTTTTCTGGCGCCAGGGCCGCATCAATTAACCCCCGAGAATAACAATTTTCCCCTTCTGCTCCAAATTCTTATCCTATAACGATGTAAGACACTTATTTAAGGTTTCAAACTGCGCCGTCTTTTCGATTATTGCATTTTATTTTTATTCCACGTTTCCAAAGTATCTATCCTCATTTCACATTTCATATCTTCTACGTGTGCATGCTCTGTAGAAAGTATCACATGGCAACACTACTCTCCATTCTACTTCTACGAGCGTGAATCTGCGTTTCAAAAAAAGATTTCATATTATTTTCGTAAGAATTTATACCGATTTTTTTCGATATATCGCCTCTTCTGTATATATTGATGGATTTATCGCTGAGAAAATTAGTTAATTAAAAAAAAAAAAATGATTTTGCTCATATATCTATAACCTGAAAAAAAAAAATTTTCTCCAAAATTCATTCACAATACAATTTTGAATTTTGAATTTGATTTACTTTCTCATCTTTTTAAATTGAATATATATGGATTAAAATTATTAAGCCTAAAATTGAAAAGAAAAATTATTTTTTACTATTATTTTTTCATTTTTATTTTTTATACAATATTTGATTTCGTTTTTTGTTGCTCGTATGTGCAGATGTGGTTTAGCGTAACACCAGAGAGGTCTCATTTATAAGATGCGCAAGTTTGATATGAGAATTCAAGAACTGGGGGTAAACTTCGTGCTAAAAGAAATAACGTCTGGAACAACTTCGCTTCTTTCGTTCAAGTACCTTCGTACTTGAAGGTAACTCAAGGTGACTGAGAATTTTGAAACAGTTATTTGTCGAATATGAAAAATCTTGAAATAATAGCCAATCAAAATAATAATAGATAGCATGTATAAAAAATTTTGTTCGTAAGGGGTGCTTCCTTAAAACTCCAAAGAAAAAGCAAACTCTATTTCATTTGTTGAATTTATCTCGATGGATAAAAATGTCAGTACAATGATAAAAAGATTAAAACATAGTCCAACAACAATATGATATGAACGGGATTTCAGGAGCCCAATGTGGGTGGAAGTGAGATGGCATCCAGGGAGAAGAGACCCCTAGCGCCTTCAAAGTCCAAACAGAAGGTGAATAATGATTGTACATTACCATCAATCGATCAGAAAAATAGAAAGGGCAAAAGTCAGACAAACACAAGGCAGCAGCAAATTGCACAGGATATTTTAGAGGCTGTAGCTACTAGCAGTCAACTCCCTGTGAAAATAAACGCGAGCTTGCCGCGTAAGAAAGCTATAAAAAATTTAAGGCGTAAGCCTAAACTTAAGGCGACAAAAAGTAACCTTATCAAGGTTAAGATAACAAAGAAACAACCGATTAGGGCTCTAAGAAAGAATAACGCAGATACTATCAGAGCCGTTAAGGGTAGAAGAACAAAAAAAACCGTTGAGGAAGAAAAAAGCATTGAAACTGACGGTGAGGATCCTGAAAACGATAACGGTATCAATAAATCAGGCTCAAAGGGTACAGGCAACAGTGTTAAATCTGTAAATACGGCTTTAAACACATTAAAAAATAGTCTGAAATCAAAAAAAATTAAGTACCCTGTCAGAAGCAGTGAAGTTGATAATTGCATTACCGAAATTCCAGGAAAGGAGACGGACGATACTAACTCGACTGTGATAAACTCAAGAAACAGTCCAAAGGCTGGGAGAAAAGTTAAATTCACTTATAAAAAGACGCAAAATCTAGAGAACGAGGATACAGAAGATAGTACTAGCTTAGAAACTGAAGCTAAATATAACAAAGTTTGTAAGGTAGTTGTTGCCAAGAAGATTAACAAAGAGAAGGAGGATAGCGCAGGCACCTCGAAAAATCTAAGACTCAAAAGAAACGCCAGCAAGGAAAGAGACGTACAGAACAATACAAGGAGTAACGCAAACGCAACGGAAACAAAAAGTATTAAAGCAATATCTGACAATAAAAACTTAGTAGATCTTACTATCGACGAGGTTATTGCCTCCACCGACGGCGGATCGGCGATAGAAGAATCGCAAGGGTCGGCGAAGAAGCCCAGGAGAGGAAGACGAGTATCGGAGAGGACGGAAAGATTATTATCTGAAAGCGAGATCAAGAAGGAGCCAGATACAGACGACAGAGAATCTGACTCTGAGATATCCAAATTGGACGAAATTTTAAAAGATATGAGCCAGAGTAGTTCAGATAATTTGAAAAGTACGTTATCTAGGACAAGATATAATCGCACGTCGGCACAGAGAAGTCTTAGAAACGGCAAACTGCGCAGATCTTCGGAATTAGGGATTTCGATAGATTCAGAGAACAAACAGTTCAAATTAGATTCAGAAGATCAAACTGGGTCTGATACTTGCGCTGGTGATTCGTCCAACGATATTATCGAGGGTGAATCCTTTTTTTACGAAGCTAATTTAGATAGTTCACAAGAAAACATGAATTCAAAAAAAGACGACAACCCAACAGGTACAAATGAACGAACGGTGATAAAGAACTTTGAAGATGACGAGAATAATGGAATGGAAGTGGGAAATAATAATAATGGAGAGAGGGGAGAGAGGACATCAGAAGTTGGACCAACGTTGCGCTCAAAAACAAAAGCCAAGACTATGGATCCTACAGCTCTAAGCTTAGATGTTATATCAGGCAATGATGTTAAGGCTGACGAAGTGAAACTTGTAGTAAAAAGTTCTGGCATACAGGATGAGTCGAAGAAAAGTACCAGTTTAGAAAATATGCGAAAAGAAAATATCCTGTTGAATATATCAGATAAACCCAAGAGTCGACGGAGTAGTTTGAATGTTGAGATGAAGAAGACAGTAGGTTCGTTTTATGGATCAGATAAATCGGATAATCCTAAGTCACAGATTGATCAAATGATAGAAAACATAAAATTAAATATTGCCAAGTCAATTGAAAGTAAAATTTTTGGTCCAGAGAAGAGCTTGGGTTTGAATAAGAATTTTGAAGTGACAAAGACGGAGGAAATAGTCGCACCATTGAGTACCGAGCTGCAGAAGAAGAGCCTCGATGAGAAGGATGAAGATTTGAATACCCCAAATATTTCTAAGGGTGAAATGAAGTCAGAAAATTCAGAAAATTCAATGCCTAAAGTTGCCGACACTGCTAAGAAGATTGAGAAAATGGTGATGGGCGACATGGAAATATCCGACACACAGTCGCAAAAGAGGCAGCAGAATATCAATGATAACAGTAACGTGGCTACTCCTAGTAATATAATGAAAGTCTCCGAAATTGAAGAGGGTTTATCCAAGTCTGAGAATGAGAAACTCAAGACAGGAAATTGTAGCTCCGATTTGGAGTCAAATACAAAAGATTCAGACTCTGGTAAACCTGTCGAAGATACTGAGGAAAATCAGGCGCACGGAGGTGAGGGTCAAGCAAGAACAACAGACACCAAGAAAAAGCTGGTCAACACTAGACTATCTGAAACAAGCTGTGTAAAGTCATCGATCACCGCTCCAAAGTTGGTAGAGTCCAATAAGAGCCAGTCTTTATCAGAAATCAATCTAGACATTGAAAAGCGGAAGAGATTGTCGATAGTTTTGGACAAGACGGAAAATAGTGATAAAAAAACGATGCAGAGTGTGAACAGCTCAATCAATGGAAATGATACAGCATCCAGCAATACAGACACAAGTCATTGTACATTAAACTACAAAATATTTAAACAAGAGTTGAAAGATGGTCAAAAGATATTGACTAGCAATACAAAATCGAGTGTTGCGGATTCTGAATCTGAAGCAGGCGCTGTGAAGTCGACTGGAAAGGAAGGAAAATCATCAGCTATCGCTGAAGATTTGGAAACGCGACTGACTGATGAAATCGAAGGTATAGAAAATGATGATGGTTGTTTAAATACTACAATGCAATCCGAGGAATCTGAAACACTGGAGAGTATCTCTAGGGAAGTAGAGAGATTGGTGGCTGGGAGCGAATCGGAAACGACAAAGATTATCAAATCAATGAAACAGCCATCTGATGCAGCCGACGAAAATGTGGAGAATCCTTTATCAAATATGGATTCAGGCGTTGGTGAACGTGCAAAATTAAGTCCGGATAATTGCAACAAAAATTTGACTTACGATGTTTTTAACATCGGGGATGCAGAAGTCGAAACAACTCAATTTTTAGAAGCCTTGGAGTCGTCATTTACTGATTCTGATATTCTAATTATGACACCAGAGATGAGCGAAGTTTTGGCCACCAAGGACCTATCCCAAACCGATTCTGTCGACTCGAAAGCGACTGTTGACCTGGAGAAATTCAGCCAGGATTCAGCAGAGCGTTCTGAACATCTTAGAAATGATAAGACTGCACTGAAAAACAAAGACACAGTTTATAATTATCAATCTACATTAAATGGTCAGGAAAGAATTATCAATAGTAAAACATTATCCATATCGTCAGAATTATCACATGAAAATGCAGGAAAATCATCAGTTCTACCATCTCACAGCGTATCACAATTTTCAAACATAAAAGACACTATGGAATCGCGGAATTTATATCTAGAACAAAAGTCGAATGACAAAGAATTGGCAGAAATGAGCCAAGATGAGTTGAGGAGCCAGAAAAACTTAAACAAGAATCCAGAAAGCTTTGAGGAATTGGGGAGAAGCATTGAAAACAATCGAAATTCGACTGTTTCAGGTGAAACATCGTCAGAAAAGCAAACGAACAACCGAGAAAATACTCCGAATTTATCTATTGATAATTCGAACGTCGATGCATCCCATGTGGAAGAAGGCATAATGAAAAAAGACTTGCAATTGGAGAGCATTAATAAAGAAATCTCTGCAGAAGAACAACAAAGAAGTTTAAATGAAGAGAACAAACGGGTATTGAGAGCACGGGATAGATCGAGGAAGGTGGAATCAGGACGTAAATCACAGGAGACTGTCCACAATGTAGAAATCAGTGATAAAAGTAGATCAAGTGTAAATTTATCGGAAGAATCTGATAAGACGGACAGAACTAAACAAATAGATTTGCAAACAAGTGATAATGGCCAGGAATCAACATCGAACAAACAAAATAATCCTGATGAATTATCTAACATGGACGAAGCAGAAAGAACGGAAGTTATTAAACAAGAAGCGGATGAAAGAGGTGCAGCTTCAGGGCCGCTTATTAGAACTCGGCGTAGTCGGGAAGTGAAAAAACGTAAGGATGAACAACAGCAGATACAGAATGTTCAAAAACCGAAACGGAGCAAAAGGGAGAACAAAAAATCTGATCAACAGAATAAAGAAGAAACTCTTCTGGATAATGAGGTTGCTAAAATAAATGAGAACACGCAATCGCTGACTGAAAAATATCAAAAAACCTACAAAAGTGACGAAAATTTTAGGGGATTTTCTGAAGGTGGTTCCAAGACTATTTTCAGCTCTAGTAAAGTTCGGAAGAATGACAATGATCGTAGTCATTCGGAGACTGATTTGGAAATGGTGAAATTGGAAATGGAGAATGTTGAACTTTCGAAGAAACGATCAGAAACCATCCCGGTTTTACCAGACGTGAGTGGGAGTCAGTCTAGAAATTCTGAGACAGCTTCAGAAAATGAAAAGAAGATTATCGACCATGCCCTAAAAACACCAGAGACATTGCAGAAAGATTTGGATGAAACGTCTACCTCTAGTGAATCATCTAGCAGCGCTGCAGTAACTCCGAAAATACTAGAAACACCGGAGGACAAAGTGAAAAAGGAATCTATTCTGAGACTACTGGGTTTGGAGTCCTTGGAAAAAGCTGCAGAACGTCTGAACCACCAGAAAGCTAAAAAAGAACAGTATACAGGGACCCTAAAAACTGTTATTAGGGTTCAAAAAGACAAGGACAAGAAACGCTCTCGGTCCCCATTGAAGATGGTCTTGAAACAAGGAAGGAGTGACGGAGATGGAGATTCGCCAGAATTTTACACCATTCAAAAGGAGGTAAGAACCGTTTTTCTTAAAATTACTACTATATTATCATTACCTCTATTTGAATCTTCATCATTTTCCAAGCTTATTGAAGTATTCAATGTGCAACAGCTTATTATATCTGAGGATAATTGAATTCAGGAAGAAAATATCAATAGATTGGCAGTCAGTCAGTTAGTCGTTCGTATCAGTTGGCTTACTTTGTATTAACAGTCTTGCTATCAATTAACCGATCGGCATGAATTTAATCTATGTATCGATGAACAGAATTATTCTATCGGATAAATGTAAGCCAATGGATTTCAGATCTAAAATGAAGAAAAAAAAAACTTTGCAATTTATACTGTAATTCTAATTTCGAATACAGTATAATTTACTCTTCTAGTCTAAGATCAAGATTATGATTATGATTTTATGTGATAGTAAAACTTATTTTTTCAGCTTGGAACCAGTGGATTAGGCGACAGCAGCTCCGGTGCGAACCGCAAGTTCTCTACTAATCACAGACATTCTTGCGGTAATCTTGGTTGCGGGCATTTTCTAATAACTAAATAATCACACTTCTTTCTCTCATGCTTATTCAAATCTTATAAATTTACAATTCGTTCATTAAACTTGAAAGTTTAACAACGAAAAAGACTGCTGTATATTTAGTCAATTATTGAGAAAAAAAAGCTTGTATTCTTCGTGTTATATCCACATTAAAAAATATCTCACAATGTCATTGAACAAAGTAGCTAATACCTATCTATTTGAAAAGAAATCAAATACAGCAGTATTTTTCCAACATTATTTTCAATTGAACAAACATTTTTTACTTTAAATGTTTAACTTTGATTCTATAACAAGCATGCATTTTGAATAATGTTTTAGTTTTTGATATTTTCTGTACAAATTCAACGATAAGTTTAAATTGGAAATAAAAATTACGAAAAGTCTTCTTCTAGTTGGAAAAAATTGAAAATTTCATAGATCAGTCATTGACTGTTTTTTGAAACACTTATCGTGTGCTGTTTGTCAAGAAATATTAACAAAAAATGAAGTCTTGTTGAAAAAGAACTTCTTCTCCGTTATAAGTAAAATTTTGATACTTGTAGATGAAGATCCAGAGGAACCACCATCGAAAGATCGTCAGTCGCTTGTTATCCCAGAGAAATCTTCGTCATTTTCTATACATCCAGGGCGATTGTGCGCCGATGTGTGCTGCTATTGCTTCGGAAAATTTGGTTCATTGGATACACCAATGCACTTGGCACAAATGAAATCCGACGAGAGACGTAAAAAGATATTAAATGTCGAGAGGCACCTGACTAAGGATTCGTGCTTATGCGATGCCTGTTATCGGCACGTTGATAGAAAGGTAACAAGAATTATTACCCTGTGGATATTGTATAGTTGGTCAACTGATATCTCTTCAGAATTTGAAAATTTGGCTATTAGACCAACAGCCTTAAAATTTTCTTTACTAAAAAGTAAACTAACTGTGGAGTCTGGCAACTATACTAATCATTCTTATTGTATAAATAAATGAAGGCGAATACCAGTCCTACAAATGTGCAAAGCAAACCGCAAAGGCAACATCGACAATTAATGGTCTCTAAGTGTTCTGCAAGAGAATGCAGAGAACCGGCAAGACATCACGTCAAGAGACGTTGGCTGCTTAAAATTAAGGCTGGGCTACAAAATCAGGCACGTTACATTGTCTTTTTTCTAAATTACTTTACTTTCTCTCTCTCATGCTACGGTACTCACTATAAACAGAATAGAATTTTCGATTAACAGTCAATTTCTGCATATTGTATCCTGCCCGTGATATTTCGATAATATCAATCTTCAAGTGTAAGGCTTTCTAATAATGTGTATTCTTCTGATTCAGGTGGACATAGACTGGGAGTCGAGTCAGCATACCTCAATGTCTTTTTGTGTGAATCACTATTCAAAGATTGAAAGGTTCCTGACATGTGCGCTCTGCAAACGTCGGCTTGCCAGAAATCATACACATCAACTGGTTGCTGTAGAAACTGACGAACTGAATGATCGCCTCAGACAACAGGGAATACCAGTTCCACTTACAGCTGGTACATTCGTTTGTAAACTATGTAGATATTTTACCCAGCTGCAACTGAAGTACAAAGATATTGAAAATATGAACGCGAACCACAAATCTTTCTTCAAGAGTTATCGCAAGCGGTGAGTATTTCACTACATTTATATCCTCGTATTAAGGAATTTAATCTCAACAAAATTTATGAATATACATCAGAGTTTAGTTTAGTTCAGTTTGGTGAGATTCGCGATTTGTTCAGTTTATTTTGTATGATTATTATGAAAAGATTGGAGATAAAAGTGGAAATGTAGTGATATCTGTTTATGCAGGGATTGTTAATATTTCTTTGTCTGCTATAGGATTCTGCATTACCATGATATCGAAGTACTGGAGAACGAAGAGGAAGACTCGTCTTCCCAGAGTCAACCTGGCAAAGAGAAGGAGAAACGAAAAAAGTCTAAATGTGGACAAGGTAAGAGTGGTAGCTCTAAGTCCCTTGACAGCACCCATAATTCAACTTCCGAAAAATCAACACCCGAGCCAAATAAGAACGAAGGGATGAACTTCGAGACAGATAACGACGGCTTTGGTAATCGAAGTTCAACCAACGAGAAAATCCTTAATCAAGATGACAGCGGCTGTCGTGATATTCAAATTTTGAATGTTGATGATTCGATAGAAAATCTAAAGAAACGGAAATCTCATGATATGCAAGTTTATAATAGCAGTTCTAACTTCTCTTCGGGTAGCACTAATGATCTTGTCGAAATACTTGCTATGGACAAAGAAGTTACTTTGACAAGGCTACCAAAGAGAGCTAGAACGAACAGTGATATCACTCCGGTTGTCCAAAGACTTGGAGCCAATCCTTCCATTAGTGTGCGTACCCTTTTCCCTGGCGAAGAAGAAATGAATTTGCATGCGAATGTTGAGTTCAATAATGTGCGCGAGGTTACACCTCAAGGTTGGGAAAAGTGTGCGACAATGATACAATATGACAGAGATACTAAACTGTTGTGGCAAGAATTGCAAAGACCGTATGGGAATCAGAGCTCTTTTCTCAGACATTTGATACTTTTGGAAAAGTATTATAGATCTGGGGATTTGGTATTGGCACCTAACGCATCTAGAAATGCAATAAACTATTCTACGTCGGTTCAAAATAGGCTGATATCTTACGAGGGACCAGAAAAGGTCGACGAACCTATTCTAGAGCCAATTTCCTCAGAGTTTGCCAGTCCAAGAAGATTGAGCGGTGGTTTTGTTATGGAGAGAGATAGACTCTCCATGCCCAGTACTAGTTCTTTCACAACAAATACAACAATGAGCTCGTACGTTCCGAGTTCAATCTCGAATTCGTCGAAAGCAAGCCCGCCACGTATTCTGAAATTAAATTCGGGTGTGTCTATAATAAAAAAACCTCCGCCAAATTTACATCGTTTAAATTTGCCATCGACTAGTACAAGTAACATGAATAGTTCGAAGCGTAAAGACAATCGACTGCCAGTGATGTCGGGCGGTAAAGTGTTTCAGCTAAGCGAACCTGAATACAAAAAGTTACTGAACTTGAAGAGGCAGAAGCAAATACTTAACGATAAACAAATGCCAAATATAAATTTGACGGCTAATAGCAGCGGCTCAGTATCTCCGTCAAGTCCTCACAACAGACCAGCGACACAATATCAAAAGGCACAGATGGCTGCTCAAACGCAATTCCAAAAGCATTTGCGAATGCAACAGGAAATGCTCAGTAGACAAAGCAGAAGTGATTTTGAACCCCTAATTTGTGACGTTAGATCATTAACCAATGATAATAACCTGACGCAAAACTTGTTGAGTAACTTGAATCTACCGAAATCAATTCAAGTTACTACAAAACCCCCGAATACGATTCCAATAATGCCAAAAATTCCAAAATCTTTGACCGTGATACCCCAGACTATTACCAGACCTACTGATAAATGAGATATTAAAACGAACTCTTTGTTAACTTGCACCTCTTATATTGGACCACGTTATGCATCAAAATCCCTGTAATAAGAATTTTATATTGTAGTGAAAAGGAACGAGGATTCTCTCTTGAATTACCTTAGATTAGTGCCACTAGTTGCGTTACACTTTGATTGAAAAACGAAAGAGTCGAATAAGTTTTGTTGGTTTTTTTTTTTTTAACGGTATTTAAATTGTGATTACACGTATTATTTATTAGCAAGAGTGTTGAACATTTTCTTTATCTATATATTATATACAACCATTGAGTCTTTAATATTTTTGCATCATTATATACTACTATAACGCGTGTATTGCGATTTTTATTAGTTGTACAGTCTTTTTTTTCTTTCTCTTTTTATTGCCTTTTTAACATAATTTTTCTCGTAATATATGAGTATGTAGAATAAGAGAGCGCACTTCTTTATTTTCACAACGATCTACCCAATGCTTGATTTATTTGAATGCATAACAGGGACTGAATGAATAGGCCTGCGCTAAGAGCTGATTGATGGAATTGAAATCTATGCATTGTAAATTCTCAGATTCTTTGATTTCATACGAAAGAAAAAAAAAAATAATTCAATAAAATATAGCCTTTTTTACTGCATCAAGTTATGTATAATGTAATAATGAATTAGTCACTGATTTTTTTTAGGAAATCAAACATTTGAAGAACTTTAGAATACCTGATGTATAGATAGGTGAAAAGAGAACCTAATTACATAGTTAGAATATTTCTTAAATCTTTGAATATTTTTTAGCATGCAAAATGTTTGCGATCGATATTTACTATTCCGATTTAAAAAGAATATGAAAATTATATTATATTTGTAAAAAAGAAAAATGAAGAATTTAATCAAATATTTTAAAAATAAATTCTTAACATTTGAAAATTAATTAAAAAAAAAAAATGTCGGAAAATTTCAAAATGTACTTTGTACAGGCCAAGCAGTGATACTAAAAAAAAAAATATTAACGGTCCGATGACTTTTTTGCTATCGTAGCAACAGACCTAACACAACTGGAATATATTAATGTTCACTAAAAAAAAAAGTGCCTAAACAATGTGAGAACATATTAGTTATTATTTACCTAATACGCTAAAATGACTTACAATGGTATATAAATATTAGTTATTACCTTAAAAGAATCATATCAGCGCTACCTAAATAAATTTTTTTTACATGTATAATTTAGACTGAGAGTGTGAGAGAATAGTGTTGGATATCAATGTGCATATTGTGTTTCTGATCGACTTGCACTAACTTTGCACTGCCTTATTCATCCTATTATAATTAAAAAAAAAAAAAACATTGTGACACTATAATTTACTTTTATCTTTTTTATTAATCTTCAATTCGGATCTACATCGAATGCTGTATTGAAGAGAAAAACATTTTTGAAACGGATGAATGGTTACGGTACTGTTCAATCAGCTGAACTTTTTGTATGCTCTTCATATCCAACACTCTTAGGTGTATTATCTATACTCTTAGGTTTAGAAGGATGATTAGCGTTTTATCTTTTAATTATACATATATACAATATGCATCTCAAACGAGGAGCATAATAGTAATCTGTAATTATAAACGAAATTAAGTATATAAATAGTTAATTCAATTTTAGGATATGCGTTGAGCTTATTTATTACAACATAATTATTAATGTACATAATTAATAAATAATAACAATCATAATTTGCGTAAGTTTCCTTAGTTTTATTACAAGTGGTAAATTACAATGAACAGTCTTCGAGAACCATGCCTCATGCATGACTACGAAAAAGCGTTTGCTACCATTAAGAAGTGATCTATTGTTGCTGTTTTTAGCAAAACATTAAGGGTATTCCTGACACTTCGATTACTATCTACTAGAAGACTTATATTTTATGCAGTAAGCTTAGAGGTGTGCAAAAACCATTGTAAAATTTAAATTATATAAGCATACCGCCTCTTGAAATTTCCCCTTTATGGTTTACTATTACTACTTACGTCTGACAAAACAAAATTACGACAAATTACAAATGCCTATGCACTGGGTACTGAAGCCTGTCTGCTAAGGGATAGCTCAACTGTACAGTATCAGCTAAGTGCGTAAGGAAAGAGTGTCGGATTTCATTATAAATGGAAAGAGCTTTTTGATCGATTATTAGCAATAGGTTCGTTTATGTTCAAGAATCATTGTGTTACTTTTTCAAGTCTATTTTATTTTGTCGGTATGGTCTGTAAATATTATTATCCAACAATATTAATTTGTGTCACAAGATCCGAACTTTGGTTTATTGCATTTATGATTATTTTCAAGAAAACAAAAGCAGCTCATACATGTTACATTGGTTTTTTTTTTCTTCTAATTTATCAAACTTTAATTTATTGAAAAAATGTTAACATTTGCACAGGCATTGGTACAAAAAGTCTCTCGCTATAAATACTTATGCTTAAGATATTATTGAAAGTTATTTGCAATAAAAAAAAATTAAAAAATTATTCATGTAAGTTGAGAAATAAAACAAAAAGGGCTGTGTAATATTTTTTTAATCTACTTTATACAACGTAAAATGTAAAGTTCGAATCGTTTGACCAACATACCAAAATATATTAGCTATATCCACTACCTAGAAGATCTGAAACATTAGTATTTAAGTATAAGTTTGAAGATGTGATGTGTTTTAACATCAATATCACTGTTTCAATTCAAGTTGAGAAAAAAAATTCATAAAAATAAAATATATTAGACTCTCGTGAATTGGTATATCAGTCTGATAAGAAATGGGTTGAGTTCTTGAAGTTTTATCTGTTATTCGGCACTCTGTATCGTAGCTAGTACTCGCAGATAACAATACAGGAAGTAGTTGAGGAAAACTTTTGAGAACCGTTACACTATAATGTTGCTGCAACCTACATAAAATCTAACTAATATTATGTGTAACAAAGTGTAATACAATGCAAAGTATATAAATACATTATACATAAAAATTCTCTATTTTACTAAGGATATTTTTGATATATATAAGTAAATATATATATATTATATATATATCGAATTCAAATTAATTATTGCAAACGCTCGATAATCAGTTATTGTTGTTAAAGGACAGTCATGTCTCAGAGTATAGGGAAAGAGAATTCTTGATACCAGTGGTAACAATGGAATTGAATTTTCTATACACCATGCGATACTATTCGATGAGGTTTATTATAATTTGTTTAAAGCTTTGAATTACGAACGACAATTGATTGTCTTATCTCAAAGTTTTCAAATTATTATGATAACTGTTCATATTGCTGAGTTTTTATCAAAAGAAATGTTTAAAATTGGTGTTGCTTCATGAAATTCAGACGAGCATCCTGAATCATACAGGCAGGAATTTCATTCCATTGTGCATCTCTTGGTACTTCACACTCTCTTCCCTGTGTTACACACTTAGGTCGTATCATATAGATGTACGAACTAAGCTTAAGTTTTAAGAATTCTATTTTTCTGGTGGCAGAGGGTATATCTATTGTAAAAGAACTTACGAATATGATATGACGTTAAACAGGTGTTGTAAAGAGTGATATAGGACACTTTTAAAGGGCTTTATCCAAATTCGATGGTAGCATCTATTTAAAAAAGGGTATAAAAATGTCTATCTAAATCTTTAAACTCTCTATTACTATAACGAATAATTCTCGTCAACAGAATACAATTACTTTTAGGATCTTTTTTAAAACTATTCATCAATTTTCTTATCCAACTTACTGTACTTGCTCAACAGCAAACTATCTGAGTGTTGTTCATTTTTAACAAATTACACCAAAAATGATGGACATGTTTGCATATGTCACGATGCTTATTTTTGTACAGCCTGTAAATGATTTATAATTCACGCAACCATCTTCCTTGTTTTTATCGTCTTTCACCAAAGTGTCTTGTATTACTCAATGCTGCATGTATTATATTATATACTATATATAAATATATAAAAGGAACGGATTTCCATGCAGAATTAGGGGCTGGAGATATTTGAAAAGCAATAAAAGCATCATTGCAATTCGGAGAGAAATATTTACTAAATTTGAATTATTTATCCTCCGACTCAATGTCTTGTGTAGGTTTTTAAGAGGCAATGAGGATTAGGCATTTCACTGCCATTTTCATTTGATATCTAGAGTGTCTAATAAAAGTTGTGGGGGCGCGTGTTACAACTAAAAATATTTTTTATAAAGAAAATTGAATGATTAAATTAATAAAATATGTTTCATTGAAATTAGCGGGGATGGCAAGGGTGGTTTCTGAACCTGTATTTTTTTATATTACTATCAACCACCCTGAGAAAGTCTTAATCAAATATGCCCGCTGAATGTCATGGTGAATAGTGGAGACAAGGAGTTGATCTACCACAGAGGAATTTTGATACCTCTATGAATTAGTTTTCATCGTAAATGTTTCCGAGAATCAAGACAATACGTTAAAAAACAAACTATTTTCGTAAATGGGTGCTACCTGTTTAAAGTTGATATAGCAGAGATTGGCGACAGTAGAAAAACACGAAAATGAAGTAAAGAATTTTACGAACATGGCATCACCAAGTTCGTACTACTGGCTCTTACGAACATTTTGAGATATTCAAATTATCAATTTAAGAGCGATTGAACCACCTCTCCATTATCAACACACATATATGTATATGTATAATATTTAGCCTGACGACTCCAATGGGAATTTTAATAAGTATAAACCAACTGAAAGTGCGATTGTCTAGATAAGTTAAGGTATCAGACGCGTTGTGTGATTTGTAATTGACATTGAGCGAGTGAATTGTTAATTCGAATAATAATTAACGACAGCGCACCTGAGTTTCAGTTATGAAATTATATTATTTAAATTAATGAATTAACATATGTTACAATTCTTATAGCTACTTTTGTTTATTTAGTTATATCATGTAATAGTAATTATTAGTTCCCTTTGTATATATTCGCAACATTCAATAAAAATACAAAAAAAAAAAAAAAAAAAACGGAAGAAGAAAGGATTTACCTACACGTTTTGCAAGAAGTCCATCCAAGTCCTACTAGGTAACGATCACAAGATAAATGCTTAATTGTTTAATATTTATTACTTCAAATCTTATTGTACTAAACAATTACTACATATGTTACGTATGTATAATAATGTGAAATGAAAAAATAATATGCGATTTCTTTTTAGTTCTGATGGAAATAATTTTTTCTTTATACAACAAAGTTATATCATAAATCAGATTGAGTTAGAAGATTGAATATAATTGCAAGCCTGCAGTGTGCTTTGATTCAGAAATTCTGAGTGCGGACTGCCTACACACCTTTTATACCTCAACCTGTGTTTTCTACGTTTTACAATCATATATAAATAGCAAAGCGTATTTATAGATTTTACATTACCAAACAGGTATGTAAGAAATTTTTACCAGCTGGTATAAAAATATTTTCGATTTAAAACTATATATTGTATATATAAAATCCTGCACCACCGATACCAACTCGCTCATACTGATATCTATTATTCTAAAGACGAATAATGGAAAAAATTTATTGTCATATCGTACAAAAATATAAATTATGTAAATAAGAAATTGGTCAGTTGGCGCCGGAGGTAGATAATTGGCCTACCTATACCCTGATGTAGGATCATTTTACTTCAAACGCGTACAAAGTATAGCATAAATATTACTGGCAACTGTTTTTAATTGTTAATGGTAAGGTATAAATCTATTTTTTGGCATCATGCTTCTACCGTGGAAGGAAGTGGTAAATCACCAACTTTCCCGATCAATCTATTTTTTATGCATTTGTCTATGAGCGGGTAATCTAGCGCTATTCAGTAGCTCGCAGAGAGCGTTCGATGCGCCAAATCACTCGCTTCACCGAAAATGATATGATAATTTGATAATTTCTTGTTTCATAAATCCTTTAGCTGTCGTCTCAGTATTTTACCCGCCGCACTCTTTGGGATTAGGTCGACAAATTTGACTGTTCCCAGTTGCTTATACTTGGGAACGCGTTCAGCAATAAAATTTTTCACTGCATTTTCATCGAGTTTTGATCCGGGTCTCCGAACCACGAAAGCTTTTGGAATTTCTCCAAATGTTGGATGCGCTTCCGCTGTTACAGCAGCGTCCAATATACCCTCATTAGATCTTAACAGTTCTTCCAGTTCAGCGGGAGGCACTTGGAAGCCCTTTACCTTTATCAATTCTTTGAGCCGGTCTTTGATGAAAATGTGGCCTAAAATGAAACGAGAGAAAATAATCACTTACGTCTATATTTCAATTGAAACGCATATGAAATTGGGTACATGCTGGAAATTTGATAGTTTGACTAATAATTTTGACTTACCAGAATCATCATAGCACCCAATATCACCAGTTTTAAACCATTCACCGTCCATTGTATTCGCTGTGGCCTCAGGATTCTTGTAGTACCCTTTCATTACTTGTGGTCCTTTAACATAGATCTCTCCTAGCTCGTTTAAACCCATATTTTTACCAACGTTAGGCTCATCGATTCCGACAACGCGGATTTCTGTATTTGGAACGAGATATCCAACTGCATCCAAGTTGTCTAGCCCATTTTTGCTCGTTGAGATAACAGGGGAAGTTTCCGTAAGCCCATAGCTAAAAGAGTGCAAATATAACGAGGTAAATATAATATACGGACCACGTCTGATATGTTACGGTTGGTCCCTCTCAAATTCTATTATTGATTTCGGATAAATAATACGTCTGTACTTTTTGTTCTATACAGGGTGAATTTCTAACGTCCGAATGATCAGAGTCGTGTTGAGGTGACTGAGAGTCGAGATCGACAATGACCATTCGGACGGTAGGAATTCACCCTATATATTATTCTAGAATTACCCTTGTGAAAAAGCAATTTCACGTTGAGCTTTCTTGAGTAGTCGGTCTACACTTTCCGATCCAATAGGTGCAGCTCCTGACATGATGTACCTAATGCTCTGTAAATGTTTGGGTGTAACCAATTCGCTGTTAAGCAAGAACAGTATCAGCGGAGGAGCTACGTACAATAAGTTCGACTCATAGTCTTTCAGACATTTCAAAGCACCCTCGGGGTTGAACTTGCGCAGAAAAACGAGTTTCGCTCCGACGCTAAATCAGAGTGAATATGATTGTAAAATAGGTTGCCGTTAGTGCTACAAAAATATATTAAAAGTCGACAGGAACTCGCTGCAAGTTAATGACGAACTTCTCCCTCAAATTCTAACTTATACCTACTGCACAATTGTATACTTATGTGTTGGTACCTCAAGTAATTCACTAGTAGTACGGTTAATCCATAAATGTGAAATAACGGTAAAATCAAAGGAACCACATCCTGGTGCGATTCGGTCGTTTCATATCCCGGAAATATTCCTGGAGTTTGGAGCTGCTGACAGTTCGTAACAATATTCCTACGGATATGAAATATTGGATATATATATAATTATTGGATTGTAATTGAGCGTGATATATTTATATAAATTTGAATAATATGTTACGTGATAATTTTAGAATTTCTGATAAATTGCAAGTACCGATGCGATAGCTCCACGCCTTTCGGCAAACCTGTGGTTCCACTAGAGTAAGGTAGAAACAAAGTTTCCTCAGTATTTCTGTTTGGAATTGTCAACTCGCTGAAAACGTCAACGGAGTCTGATACCAATTCGCTGAATCTGATGCTACCCTCTGGTAAAGACGTCTGTGGATCATCTATCACAATTATGGGCAACCTAATGTTTGAATTTCCAGAAATGCTCTCTTTTATAACAGAGTATTGTTCGGGAATGGTAATCACAGCCGAGGCTTCAGAATTTATTAATTGTCGACCGATTTCCTTTGCTGTAGATATTGGATTGCTCGTTGTTACCTGAATAATTTATAAAAGTACCATAATAAAACCTGCAGACCTCTGATTCCTAATTTGGAAGTTGGCTAGAACAGTAGTTAGTCAGTTCACGGTTTTTCTTGGAATAGATTATGACTGTTTCTTGTTACACGAAGTTCAATTGAAGGTAAGGGATTTGGAAAAAAAATTAAACCCATATGCTACAGTTATAGATACTAGTTTGACGAACCACCTCCCCATTTTCGAGTCGAGCATTGTCACACCTGTGGCAATCCAACAATTAACAAACTTACTTTCAACCCAGCTTCTGACGCGCCCAAAACAATTATTGCAAATTCCAGAATGTTTGGTACAACAATGGCGAGGGTGTCCCCGGGATGCAATTTGCATTTTCTCAAGGATGATGCAAATTTTCCACTTAATGTACGTAATTGCGAGTACGTGAAAGATTTACCAGTCGTTGAGCAGACCTATCGATTAAAAATATCCGTCTTTGTTATAACATACCCTTGAATCCTTTATTTGGTTCGAATATACACTGTAAGATTGTTGGTGTAACAGGTTGATAGCTAAATCAAAATAAATATTGATAGGGGAGATTAATTAATCAATGAAATCTCTTCAAAGATCATTGGTTCTCAATGATGAATACTTGCTTTCCAATTTCATTTAGACATGTAATTCATACCCACATACGGCCATTTGTTACCTTAACTCGAGGTTTGGTAGACCTAACTACGTATAGTTGTTACATAATAAAAATCGCGCAATATGTTTCAATCAGCCTAAACATGAGTTGCAGTATTTACACTTTTATCTTATCACAAAAGTAAATTAGAGACTTCGGCAATAACATATTTCTGATGAGATTGCTAATTCCATAATGAGATCTTAAATTCAGATCGTATAAGATACACTGCGAAGCAAATAAGTGGTACTTGGCTTATCGGAATGAGAGTTCATTTGCACATTATCACAACTTTTATATATCTGTATTCATTTTTGTGGTTACCAGACTCATTGATATTTATATATGAAAATATCGCTGTGTTTTAATTTACCACAAACAACAGAATATAATATATCAACTTTTTAGTTGAAAATGTTCGACTAATGGTGCTGAAACATACTTTGCTGCCTATATCTAGATATCAATATTCTACTCGGTAAGCTATAATTGATCACAGGATTAATTACGCTTATCTGCAGCTAGACATTGGGATTATTTCTATTAGGATGGTCGATCAGCGGTCCAAATCATCGCAGTACCAAACGAGAAGGGAACGGGAGGCAAGGCGAATTGTTTGATCCCTATATGACCTGTTTTCATGACATGGTTTCACATTGACGTCTTTCGTTATTGACGACTGAAGAATGGAATAAACGTATAATGTTATGAGATACTCTATCTTTCAGTCAACGTTGATGATATCAGTTTTGAAATGATCGTGATAACGCTATTCAATGAAAACTCAATTTAAGCCTAACATTACAAAAATATATGTAATACTGTAGTCGTTCAGCAGCGTGTCCAAAACTAGTTTCTAAGCTCATCAAAATTTTTCCAAACCGTGTATAGATCGTTCGGGCTTAAATCCCTACCGTCGCTGTTTTATCCGGCCATCGATCCAGGTTTTTCCATACAAATTCATGTAAGAGTTCCTTCGAATGGTTCGGATATTCGTATGCACTGCTGACAACATTGTCTCGGCTTAATCGTAGATTCTTTATCGTGGCATACGAAGACCAATGTATTTTGATAGGCACTGACGCGGCAGAAACTACTATTTTTTCTCGACCATGGGTCTGATTAGTGACAGAAAATATACTGCGCTTTTGAACAGGGAACTTTCTCGATGACCCAATATTGTAGCATTTTGGTTTCAATACTGAACGATTAAGTAAATAGTACCAATTTGACATCGTCAATCGTAAAGTGATACACTGTACCGTTTCACGCAACCACGATCAGTATACTAAAATAATATATGTGCGCCGCGTAGCAGCGCGCGCTACTATATGTGATATGTAATATACGTATAAGCGTATGTAGTCACTTATATCGTAGTGTATGTATGCAGAGGTTCTCGACATCGTTAACATACTAAGTTGTAATACACTGGAGTCGCTGGTCTCCGTGAACGGTCTTGGGTCCATTTTTGAATACCGGTTGACTTGATCACCTTCATTTCTGCGTCCGCAGTTCTGTCATCATTGTATCGCGTGCCATTGATTATACTAAGATTATATACTAAGATTATATTATACTAAGCAATTTTTTTCAAACAAGGCTTGTGTAATATTTTGATGTCTACCATTAGACTGGAGTGACGTTTGAGAATGAGATTCAAGAGACTGCGAGGAGCGACGATAACGAAAGCTGAACCTACAGCAACTATCATGCTCTCCTCCAGCCATGGGCATTAGAATAGATTCTGTCTTTTTGACGATTTCGTTAGCCAAAAGAGCAAGATCATATTTAATGAAAAAGGAAGTGCGTGTATTAATACCTACGTGACTTGTTTAAAATTGGCCTATCCATTGCTCCAGCTGTTCCATGAGTAAGATAAAGATATTCACGGTATAGTATCTGATGACCGGTGGAGAATGACTTAGCAATCAGACGCAGTTTTAATTTTTGTATAAATTTTAGAACAAAGCATAAGTACCGGGGGAATGGTTTTACAGTGGTTATATTCGTCTGATTACTATCTGATATTAACATATGAGCAGTCTCATTGTTCCGATATTTTTCACCCACAGCCCAATCAGTATTTTTGTTTCTAATTGTTCCAAGTAGAAGTAGATTCAGTAACGAGCTCAGCGAAGTGTTAAAATAAATAATGCTCGTCGTCGACGATGTCTGAGGCTATACTGTAAGTTTCAGAATTTAATCGAGTATGGCGTAAGAGAGATAAGTCAATTTCTATTTTAATGTTTGCCTTCGTTTACACGATCGCTGATACTATTCCAGAACGAGGTTTCTGAGATATATCTATTGATGAGATATATACATTTGAAATACGTTTATTCTTTGATGTGTACTTATACCCTACATCATTTTTATATCGAATCACAAGTTTAGTTTAAGATACTTATCAATATATTCCTATATGCACCTACATGCATGGAGCAACGTCTGCACGAGTATATGTTTGCTTGCTATTGCTCATTTTCGTGTTCTTCCAATAATTTTGAAATACATCCATAATGAACACAATTTTCAACATGTTCACCTCCTGCTTATTTGATATATGAAATAAAAAGTCGCAGAGAGAGGAAAGTGGAAAATATCGAAGCAATTGACTATTGGTATACGTAGGTATATCAGAAATTTTATTGCAACAATTCCTATATTTATTGCAACTCCTTTTGCCGCGAACGTCAGTGCGCCTCATTGTATGCAACTCGCACGAAGATGATAGCATGTAAGTTGCGTACGATAAGGCGTAGCAATTCACGGCAAAAGCAGTTTCTCGATTCGTTCGCGAGATGGCGGTACGATTTGAGAGGAACACTGACCTATAGTTAGTGATGGCACCTGTCATGGGGTCAGTGGCCCTTGTGGCGTCAAAGAGTACGCAGACAGGTTGTGTGAACGAGGCACAAACTAACGCAGAGAAGTTCTTACAAAATAGAATCTCTATTACTTATTGAACAGAATTTACTTAAGAAGAAGAAGTATACAAGAAAAATGTGATAGTAGATAAATTATCTCTTTTTCACACTTCAGAAACTTGTTGCTTTCTTTGGGCTTGGTGGAATTCGAGACACTTTACTCCACTTCTTAATAGACCTGATAACCAGTTACCCATTTGCAGACTTCTCATTGTCGACTGAAACAAAAATAACGAGCGATCAATCAACTTATAATCAGAAATTAAGACTTTTGGAATCCATTTTGCCCGGACCAAGTTCTGGAACCCTAACTCTGATTAAAATATATCCGTATTTAATTGCATGCGCCAAAAATATAATCAATTAGAGCCTTGGATCAATAAGATTTGTAATTATCTGTCAGGTCAAAGATTTCAAATTTTTCAAACAAATTTTGGAATATTCTAATAGTTGGTATGAGTTTAAGAACAGTTATGGACCTTTTAAGGAGGAGTTTATTACCTTTGAGTTCCATTGGTTAGTTTAAAAGAGGTCTTTTCGTCGAAAAGTACGTCGACGGTGTGATAGAGTTGAAAAAATAAATTGATAACGATCGAAGTAAGCTGCTTACTAGATGTGACCTCATAATAGATGCTTTGATCGAATGATTTGAATCCTACTTACATTGTATTAACCTCGGTCCTAGGGTTCCTTCGTCTTCCGGTTCTCTAGATCTTACGTTTCAACATATGAAATTCAGAGATCACACATTTTCTCTGAAGTACGGAGAGCTGAGCAATCTCAATGACGATTTAATTGATAGAGATATTATAATACTTATCTTTCTGTTACAGTTATTTATTAGTTCCCGTCAGAGTATAGTCATCTCTGTGCAGCAAGAATTCTGATCTACTTGCGACAAACAAGCGTATACCTATTGAACTCTGCAGTCTTTGTGAAATTTACTTACATTAGATAGTATACATATTATTTTGATTACAAATAACATTCATGTTGCGATAATTTGTATGCCAAAAAGCGAATAAAGGGGCTTGTAAAAAATCTATTAATGATCTATTGTAAAAAATTCACATTTATTTTTGAAAGATAATTATAAATTGTACATTAATTTACCAATGATGATTGCATATTTGTTATAGCAATAAAATCATACAGATACCCAATAATCAATTATTTAATTATTTTACCTTTGCCCCTCCCTGCGACTCTTGTATGAAGATACGTATGCATATGCACATATCCTTTTTCCGCACACCTCCACACACCTTCCTGATACCAGGAGCAGAAATTTTGCGAGTTAAAATTCTTCTAACTCCGAAAAATGCTAGTAATCATTAAGTATAGGTATAGAGAGGCATAGAGAGACGTATGCATGAATGAATCAATACACATAGCCTATTTCAGCACACCTCCTCGGGTCAGATGTTCTCCTGATACCAGGAGCAGAAATTTTGCGAGTTAAAATCCTTCTAACTCCGAAAAATGCTAGTATTACTTAACTATAGGTATAGAGACGTATAGAGAGACGTGTGTATGAATGAATCAATACACATATCCTTTTTCGGCACACCTCCTCGGGTCAGATGTTCTCCTGATACCAGGAGCAGAAATTTTGCGAGTTAGAATCCTTCTAACTCCGAATTACTTAACTATAGGTATAGAGACGTATAGAGAGACGTATGCATGAATGAATCAATACACATAGCCTATTTCGGCACACCTCCTCGGGTCAGATGTTCTCCTGATACCAGGAGCAGAAATTTTGCGAGTTAAAATTCTTCTAACTCCGAAAAATGCTAGTAATCATTAAGTATAGGTATAGAGAGGCATAGAGAGACGTATGCATGAATGAATCAATACACATAGCCTATTTCAGCACACCTCCTCGGGTCAGATGTTCTCCTGATACCAGGAGCAGAAATTTTGCGAGTTAAAATCCTTCTAACTCCGAAAAATGCTAGTATTACTTAACTATAGGTATAGAGACGTATAGAGAGACGTGTGTATGAATGAATCAATACACATATCCTTTTTCGGCACACCTCCTCGGGTCAGATGTTCTCCTGATACCAGGAGCAGAAATTTTGCGAGTTAGAATCCTTCTAACTCCGAATTACTTAACTATAGGTATAGAGACGTATAGAGAGACGTATGCATGAATGAATCAATACACATAGCCTATTTCGGCACACCTCCTCGGGTCAGATGTTCTCCTGATACCAGGAGCAGAAATTTTGCGAGTTAAAATTCTTCTAACTCCGAAAAATGCTAGTAATCATTAAGTATAGGTATAGAGAGGCATAGAGAGACGTATGCATGAATGAATCAATACACATATCCTTTTTCGGCACACCTCCTCGGGTCAGATGTTCTCCTGATACCAGGAGCATTTTCCGACTTCAAATCTTATCAAATAATAATAACGACAGTATACACATATGTATACGCATAGCAACGGGCATGAATAATTGCCAAAATGAAACCAACTATTGCTGGATCAGTATGTACCTTATAATACATGCAACCTGATTTTTATAGGAGTCTCCACCCGTTGATCTGATGTCTGAAATAATGATTCGCAGGGATGGGAAAGTGGAAAATGAAAAATCAATTAATTTTTGGATATTTATTTTCTGCCATTTATAATACATTGGGTACTTTAAATTCCGAATCGCTTCTTATAATCATAAACAAACAGTTGTATCGCTTATTATACACTATTCTGCAATAATAAATCCATACATATATAGGTACAGAAATTTCTGTGTGTCTCAAGTGCCAGAAATAAGTATATAGACCTGGATGAAGCCACGTATGCATGCCTATATACGTATACATATATCCGTTCTCTTGATGTGTCGCAACTGCCAGAAATTTCCGGAAAACGCAAATATAACTGATCGAATAGAGACGTGCATGAAGCCACGTATGCATACCTATATCTACCTATACACCGAAAATTTCAGCACACCTCCTTGGGTCAGATGTTCTAATTTGGAATCAAGAGTCGCAGGGATGGGAAAATGCAAAATAATGAAATAATTGATTATTGGGTGTAAGTGGTAATTTATTGCCATAGCAAATATACAATCATCATTAGTAAAGTAATGTGTGTACAATTTATAATTTTCCCTTAAAAATTAGTATGGATTCGTGACAATTATTCAATTATTCGCTTACTGGTATACATATTATCATAATATAAATCTTATTTATATTAAAAATAAAATACTAACTAATATAATTGATTTTACACAGACTGCAGATTTCCAGATTTTGGTAGATCAGAATTCTTACTGCACGAAGATGTCTGGACTCTGATGGGAACTAACGATTAACTGTAACATAAGGATAACGATTATAATATCTCTATCAATTGGTACATTATTCAAACAATCAGACAAGAATCTATTTTTATCAATAAGTGCATTGTAATTTTTCACCCACTCCTCTCTATTCGGAGTATTTTTTATTCAGATGTCACATGCGCGTCAACGTAATCCTCACCTGTACTCTTTGACGCCGCGGAGGCCACTGACCCTACGACGAGTGTAGTCGTCAGCTCAGCCGCCCTATTGGATGGCGGGCAAGGCCACACACCGACCTTGAGCTCGAGGAATTGCACCTGTCGTGGAATCGGTGGCGCGCATGGCGTCAAAGAGTTTGGATTGCGGATGCGTTAACGAGACATGACTGACAGATATTCCGAAAGAAATAGTCTATATGCAGAGAAGTTATCGTGAACTAGACAACGTACTTTATCAACTCTACAGCGCTTAATTATTCCAGATTTTTAGATTCCAAAAAACTGTTTTTTTTTTTTTTTTTCTCGACTTAGTGATTTTCGAGTCCGATATATCGCCACTCATCGAAATAGGTAATATTAAATCGAAACTACTTACTTCCAGACCCGAGATATATTCTTTCGTCGATTTACCCATCGTTCGTAATCTCGATAATCTGTCAAATAATTAATTCCATTTATTACACGATTTGATTATGGCGCCTAATAAATTAACATGTATAGAATAAGCGTAGGATACCCCATACTCGAAGGTATACTAAGCGTAGGATGTATCTTCTTTATCTACCGTCCACTCATTGGCCGATTCCCATCACGAGCTCAGCCAGAGCAATGCAAGCTTCCCATGATCCCTTGCGGGCGCGCCTATCAACGGTTAGTTCTTCTCGATTGCGGGAATGCGAGAACACCGCGGTTGCTCTCTTCACGCGAATCGCAGTTATAGAGGTGATTTATCGGTAATTATATATAACCGGGCTTATCGGGCGGTCAAGTGATCAGATTCGCGATCGAAGTCAGTGAAATCGGCCATCAAATATCGATTATGTTCCGAGATTCGTGAGATCGCGAAACCCGGTTGTCCAGCCATTGCGCTGGCAATATGGCGGCGATGTACTCATATCCCGCCAAAAGTTCATTCTCGTTCGTTTATTTTCGTGCCCAACAATCATTTCACGCGAAAAAAATGTGTGTTGTGTTCGATATCGAGACGAGGCTACCGTGTATCAGTGCAGGGGGTAGTGTAAGGACACCCATAATCTCCTCCCCCCCCCCCCCCCCGGGCGTAGCGGTCCCGAGTCAGTTGCATTTAGCCCGGGGTAGCAACAGGTTGGTGGTTCGCTTTTTTTACGCGGATACAAAGTATACGGGCGATTTGTCTATGAACGATTATTCAGGCATGTGATACGTGCGATTAATTGATTCGTGAGTGCTCAAAATCGGCGAATTTGGCTGGTTAACGTATATTATAATGCACTCGTAAGATTGCGAAATTCGGTTGTTTAGACAAAGTGCCGGTAAGAGGGCAGCAGCAGCCGGGAGCGGGCCCATGCACACTTCAGCGAAAATTTTCTCTCATTTATACTGGCTGGAAGTATTATTGCTCGTTCTAATGGTGGATGTTATAATTCTCGGCAGGAATATAGTATGAAAAATTAAGTAAAATTCGCGGCATCGCTAGAGTATAAAAAGTCATTCGAAAGTCAAGTTTGTTAACATCTGTACGTGGTATCACCGCCATGCCCAGCCCTTTCTATTATTCATTCAGCAAAACTATACCCTGCACTGAATAATTTTATTTTCCCGTTCTGCGTGAGTGAATTTTATTCTATTTTTCACATGTCTCGTTATTTTCGGACTTTATTTGTTTTTCTTGTCAAGTGAACTGAAAGTACATGTTCATTGTTAACTTCTCGAATAAATATAACGTATATTACGTTGGCACTGTCGAATGAAACGTTTTTTCGTCTTAAATATTCGGAGTCTCGCGATCGTAATAAGAAGAGACTATGTAGGTGGCGCTGGAGATTCTTCCGAGATTCTATACTACGTCGACGGTGCAGATGAAGATCCCAAAAAGGAATATAAATATCTCTAACATCATCATAATGTTTGATAAAAGTGAAGTGCCTTTAGAATCCATCCACTATATTCGGATTAAACAAAGTAGAATCATAGTGAGAGAAATTTTCTCTACATTTAATTCCCCGTGTGACGGCCCTCCCCAAATATCATCATCCAAGAGAATCTACATCGAAAGTGAAGTGTTTTTAAATCTACCCACACTATGGAATATCAATGCATATAAAATATCAACCATTCACTATGTCATATTATCATCTGTAGATCG
Organism: Rhogogaster chlorosoma; assembly: GCA_944452935.1. Taxonomy (NCBI): domain Eukaryota; kingdom Metazoa; phylum Arthropoda; class Insecta; order Hymenoptera; family Tenthredinidae; genus Rhogogaster; species Rhogogaster chlorosoma. The sequence goes on from OX101797.1 coordinate 32,462,916, forward strand.
CGAATTCATTTGTACAGATTATCAATATCAATTTTCATCCGTAATTATTTTTCCTATACGATCAATTTTCCTCCGATTAACAATACTTGTTCAATTCTTAGATTTCTTTCATTCCATTGATCAAGATCGACAATATAATTGAATTTGTTTCAGAGTCAAGCCCATTCTGTCATTCATTCAAGAAAACCTGACCCTGTAGTTGAGTGATTTTATATTCTCTCGTTCAGCGTGAATAAATTTATAAATAATATAAACGTGTTTGAATATAAATACAAAAGTACATTAAAATGGAAGTGCTTTTCTCTAAATCCAAGCCTCGTATCTGTCTAATACAGATACATATAATATAATATTGTGTTTTAAAAGTGGAGTGTCTTTAAAATCTACTCAGCATATGGCATACCATACATATAATATATTCACGGTGCAGTGTATAATTTTATATGAATTTAATCCCCCGTGTAAAAGCCCTCCCCACATATCATCAGCCAGGAGAATGACCATCGAAAGTGAAGTGTTTTTAAATCAATCCACAGCATGAGCTATCCATGCATATAAAATATCCATAGTGTATTATTTTCTAGGTCTCATCGCCAATCAGGATTACATTTTATTGGATATTTATTCATCGTTTCTGCGGTGGTGAGCTTCGCATGCGATAAAGAAAAAATATGATTCATTATTACGTTGTATACGAACTATCCCTTTCTCTTAGGACGCCGACCGCCACGCTACCAGACACTCTGCTTTCTACATGTGTCTTTTTTCTATCTTCTATTTATTTCGAAACGAAACCTAATGTAAGAATTACATCCCAGAAAATCCTACTATGTACTTTTACGATTTCAGGTACATAATAAGTTCTGCTAAGTTATGCATATTGGTTTTTTTTTTTTCAACTAGTCACCTCTACTACCGTCAAATTCGATACCTATCGTAATTCGAGTTTTCTTATTCGCTTCTTGTCATACATCAAGTTACCAGAACATAAACCAGATTCGTAATACAATAATATAATATCTGATGCAACTCTGCGTTCGGTTCAAAGTATTTCTATACGAATGTCTTCGAGTTAGATCTCCTTAACGCAACCCCGATCCGATCCCTTTGATGCCACAACGGTCAATGATCCCACGGCAGGTGCCGTGCCTCTACCCTAGGTCAGTGCTTCTTTCTTCCCGACCACTGGAGCTAACGAGGTGCCAGATGGTATCGCCATCTGTTAGACTATAGAACACTCTAAAATTGGCAGACGGGTTGAATATCGTTAGGCGCACGTCATGCGGGTTGCGTATAACAAGGCGTACTGATCTAGCAATCGTCCGTCCGATCGTGATTGTAGCAACAGCGTTCTATTCTAACTATTCGTTTCAGCTATTAGTGCTTCGAATTTCTGGTACAGGTTTTAGATTTTCATAAGAAATCTATCCTCGAAGGAAAAAAGAAATGGATCGAAAGAATCATTCTTTGTAGTTTACTGACATTTAGTAGGATAGCTTATACAATGAGTCGAGAGGGCCACCACACAAACGACGATATACTGAACGTTAGATCGACTAGGATTGTTTGTTGAACCAGACTGGTAGTCTTTGATTGCTCTGAATCATGTACTCAATGACGATCATAAGAGATATAGCGACAGAGTTGAATCAGTGCACTGCCACTTCTACACATATTGATATAGTCTACTAGAGTTGCCATCTAGACAAGTAACACTGGACTCGGTGAAAATTAATGGAAAAAAATTGGAATTGGGAAAGGTTTATATTAAGAAGCCATATGTAATGCGATATTTCTGAAATTTTACTATAAATAAATTTGATGTTCATGTTAGTAGGGTTGTTTTCCGCCAATAACGTTACATACTAAGTATTTACATAGTCTTATGAAGTGGTTTGAGTGTTTGTGTGTATGTGTATTTTGTGGTGTATGGAAAATACAATGTTTTTTGTTTTTATAATATGTATATGTGTGAGAATCTACGTACATTTAATAATACTGTGATTAATAGTTGAATAACATTTCTTCAAAATTAAATAAACTAAAATTAATTGAATTAATCAATTTTAGAAGAAAACTAGAGATACGCAAGTCATTCGTTGATATTGCTTGCATTGTATTTGTCTCGGTTTGAGTTCGAGTAAATCTAACATAAATTATTAAATTAACTATCGATAAATGGATTTAATTCTTCTAAGTTGGCTTTGTAGAGAACTATGACCCTTTTTTTTTTTCTTTTAAGCTTTACAGAACGAAATCAACGCTTCAAATTTATTAAACGATATTTCGAAGCTATGATATCGTAATCGAGATAATATCTTCCACATTAAAGTTTGCAACACCTATTTAAAACGATAGATTTTGTAAAGTTTACAGTAGAAAGAACATTTTCTTCCTTCAAAATGCACAAAGTCTGGTTACGGACTAATACTAGGGTACTTTGTGAATATTGATATCGAAAAATGCATTTTGCAAGCCACTATCGTCCGCCGATATTATTATTTTGTAATCACTAAAGAACATCGACCGTTTTGCATCCGTAACGCGTTTCCGTCCGCCCGTTCTGTACGTGACCCGACAAAAGCGGTCATTTTGAAAAAGCCACTGAGATCGGGAACAATTTCAAAAAATTCCCGAAAGAATTTCTCAAAATTTTTACGAACATTCACGCAAACTTTTACTCTACGATCAATGATATACCCTGTTTATATAAAAATACACGAGTTAAACTGCCCCAAGAAATACAACCTAACATCACCTAAGTCTATGTAATTTACAATTTCCTAACTATACACAAATGATAAACATATAACAATATACAGTTAATATCATACAGATTAGGCAACAGTTTAACTCCCCCCACCTATCGACGGAAGATCGTGGCTCGTTCTTTTTTTTTTTCTTTTTTTTTAGCTATTTACAAGAGAATATCTGAATATAAGATTTCAATAATCTTTTATAAACATTTAAACACACGAAATAAATAACAGACGACTTTTCATCATTCATCATAAATTAACGAACATATATAACTATTTAAATATTATTACCTAAGATAATAGTAATTAGTCAACATGAACATTATACATGGAGTAACTACAAACTATGGTATGGTCTTTTAGTGTTTCTTAATCTATGAACAGAATAATATTCCGATTCAAGTCTTTGAAGGCAAAAAAAGGTATTTATCCCTTTGCCTATGATAATAATAATAATATTAATTACTTCCTTTTCTTTTCTTTCGTTTCCTTTTACTTTGTACAAGCGAGAAATGAGTTAAGCAATATTTGCACAATGCAAATGTCTTTGCTATGTCACACTTTTGTTTAGAGGTGATGTCTGTCCGCGAGGGCGCCCGTTCTAAATATTCATGAAAACACAGGGTAAGGACTGAATTGTTTTTACGAAGCCTGTTTTCAACATTACTTACTAATATTTACAGAACCACATACGAATACCAAAACTCGTATACACATCAGGCAACGTAAATTAAAGCTGCAGAATTGCCCCCCATCGTGTTTTCAGTTAAATCATTATTCTTATTATCTTTATATTACTGTTAATAATATTATTATTACTATTATCGTCATCTTTTTTTTTTCATTTTCATTTTCCGTTTTTTTTTTCAATTTTTTTTTTTTTTTTTTGGTTCTCTTATAACATTACCCTACATTTTTGCTATCTAACGTAAGGACTTTCAGGTCCAAAAAGTATTTCACTATAATGTATTATGTATTTACTAAGTATTTCCTATTTAAATTTGCTAACTGAAGCGAGATGTTTTAAATTGAAATCTAGTCGCGAGTTTACTTCGCTCGTGAAATCGGAATTTCGACTGAATAACACGAAACAAACAAAAAGAAAAGTTTATAAAAAAAAATTTAAGAAAATATAAAAAATCAAAATAAATAAATTATTTGAAGTTTGATTCAAGCGATTGAAAAATAGTCTTTGGATTAAAGATTTTTTTTTTTCTCTTTACCTATCCGAATGGTATTCAACTAATTATTGGATTTTTGTATGTCAGGTAAACTCTATTACGGTAATGCAATTTGTAAACTGTAATATTTACGGCAGTGTAGGTAGTTATTTTTTCCAATATATATATATATATTTTTTTTTTCTCTCTCTCTCTCTCTCGTTTATATAATTCAGTTCCGTCAATACCAGCGATGTAAACCCAGCTCGTTTATAATATCTCTAAAAACCCTCTATATTCAGCGACGCGACATTGCGTTGGGTGCCTATAACTTAATAAATACAAACAACACAACTATAAACTAATAACATACGACTTTGAATTTACCTAGAATTGCCCTAATTCTTGTAATAGACATACGCCTATACGCGAATGTGTATAAATAACTCGACATCGATTAAATTAATTTGTTATTTACTCAATTTCTCGCTATTATCAGGCGCCCTCTCGCGAACTTTGTATCTTTTATATGAGATTGTTTTTCTTTTGTGTTGTTTTTTTTTTTTTTAGTTTGAATTTATAGTTCTTCACTTATTAGATTTTTTTTTTACTCAAGCCGTGGATTCCAGGAGACCGTAATAATGGACTCGCATCTCTTCGATCGCTCGGCACCATTCCAACGCGAAACCGTCCGGATCTTCAAGATAATAAGTTCTGTTCGGCTGTAAATAAGAAGAAAAAAATTTATATATCAATTAATTTATTTATTCATTTATTCATTCATTTACCATCGAATTTCAAATTTGAAAAAAGAAAAAAGAAAAAAAGAAACACAATTTCAATAAAGACGCTTACCGTGTGGATGAAGAAGATCTTAAAGTTCTTTGGTTCCACCCTCAACTCAGGACTCCATGGAATTTCTCCCTTGAGGACCATGTTGACCATATCTACGTAGTACAGATGAGGTCCAGTTGTTAAAAGAAGCATTCTTCTCCTCGCGAAAAGTCCTTTCCTCTTATGAACCAATCCCTGTTTAAGTATTAGATTCCCTTCGACAAAGTAGTCCCACTTGTTGGATGATCTTTGTTTCTTTAATCTGGAATTGATCTCCTCGGGTGTGAGATCCGCGATCCCCGCCTGTTTCCTTGGCTTTTCAACGACGGCAACCGGCTCGGGTTTCTCTTCCTCGCCAATTCCAAGACCGAGTAACCTCGTAAGCTGTTTATCGTCAAGGCCTGGTTCCAAGTGATCCGGTACTCTGTAGTGCGATCTTAATTCTTCGTGCTCCGATGTACCGGGTAAGTAGGGATATATCGGCGGCGGCGTTTGTTCGTGAAGTGTTTCAAAGTCAACGCCGTCAAAGAAAGGGTGTGCCCTGATACTGGGATAACCAGCGCCGTGTTCGTCCTGGGCACCGAGTCTCTGGGTCGGATCAAGAACGAGTAATTGTTCTACCAAGGTTCTAGCAAGTTCAGAGAAACCGTCTGGTATCTCGTAGTCAAGTTTCTGTATCTTTTGGAATATCATATAGTCGTTACGAGCTCTGAACGGCGGAAGACCAGCGACCATTTGATAAATAATACAACCAAGTGCCCAAAGGTCCGAAGATCTGCTGGCATTTCTGTCCGTCAATATTTCAGGTGATAGATATTGAGCCGTACCGACAAATGAGTTCTTTCTCTCCCTCACACAGGTCTCGTTTTCATTTAGAGGTGTGTCAGGCTCCTTCAGTATCTTCGTGCAGCCAAAATCCGTTATTAACACGTGCATCTTTTCGTCCAGCAAGATGTTCTCTGGCTTCAAATCTCTATGTATTATACCAAGGCCGTGAAGGTACTCCAAGCCTCGTAAGATTTCGGCCGAATAAAATTTGGTACACTCGATATCGAATGAGCCAACTTTGTTTATGTAGGGTAACAGTTCGCCGTTTTTAGCGTACGATAGAACGAAGTAGAGACGGTCCATATCTTGGAAGGTGCAGTAAAGACGTACAAATGAATGTTTTGCACCAGCCAACATATTTAGCACTTCCTTCTCGCGTGTCACATACTCAGTCTTCTTCTCCTTTATTATGTGACGCTTGTCGCACACCTTGATGGCGTGTTCCTTGCCAGTATGAATGTCTTTAGCAAGGTATACCTGGCAACAAAGAAAGAAAAAAAAAAACCCATAAATGTTATTCATTCGAATCACAAACATGTATAATTTTGGAGAATTATTTCCTCAACTTTAACATAAACTTTCATAACACTCGTTCAAAAGTTAATTTTTAAGAATGAAAATAACATCCGCGATCAGATACAATAATGCGTACTACTTTGAAATTCATTCAAGTCATCAATTTTTTTTCTCTGTCATTTTTTTCGATTAAGAACCGGTCACTTTCGAGATCGTTAATAAAGCTCTACATATATTGTGTCCTCGTTACCGTGTTTCAGGTATTAATAATTACACACATATATGTATACTACGTATTTTTTTTTTTATCAAAATATGGGAAGATTTTCTTTCAACTTACAGTTCCGAAACTACCCTCGCCGATGACTTTGCCAAAGATAAAGTCCTTGGGGGTATATTTCGCTGGGGTGCGATTCGCCTGTACCAGGGCCGGGTTCGTGGTGGGAGGAACCCGCGGCGCCACGGTGGTTTGAGGCGCCACGACCCCGTTGGTCACGTCGTTCGTCGGTGGAGACATTTTTGACACCGGCCCCTCCACCGCTACTGCCGGCTGTGGCGAAACGGTAAGCGCCTGGTTCGCCACACGCTAAAACAGAAAAAGAAGAGAAAAAAAAAATTAGTTTATCATACGAATAGAAATAAAAAATAAATATAAAATTTACACAACGTAAGAAATATTTCTGCACGTATATATTATTGAACGATTAATGAGACAAGGTGTGAGGATGATTATTTTACTGTCGAAGCTGCAATTTTTCTCTTACACATCGAGAACAGAGAGACACGCGGGAGGACGTTTGGATTGCGTGATACGAAAAAATTTGAAAATTGATTAATTGGGTACTTTGATAAATTGTCATTTTATTTAGACTACTGGACTAATATACGATAAAAGAACGTGGAATTATCATTATTTTCACGTGTTAAATAATAATCGTTTGACCTTCTCGGGTTACACCGCGTGATTGCGATTCTTTTTCGGCTTTTAGATCGCCACCCAATTTATTTGAAATCGGTGTATAACCCTAGCCTATAATAGAATCTGAATCTGGACTCTCTCGAACCACTGAAAATCCAATATCCAATTCACACACGTTTCCCAAAATTTCGGCTATCTGTTGTTATTATTATTATTATTATTATTATTAAAATCACGTTATTTATGTGACGATTCTGCAAGGTCTTGGTTTCTCTAATATTACACGTATTGCAGATATCGCTGGCGGAAAACGAAAAATAAAAAACCGCGAAAAGAATAACATGTGATATGATTCGAGGAAAATTATTTTATACACGTTATAACCGTCGGACGTGATATTTGAACGAGTCTAGCTTGTAAAAGATTTCTCAACGGTCCCAAGATCTGTGTCTCTGGTCAAACAAATAATATAACCATTCTAGCGCAAACTGGTTAAATTTATACGAACGAATTCGAATGTCAAAGAACCTGAACTCCAAACCATGCCTATACTGTTAGCCTTAAGGCGAATATACAACGTAAATTTAACGGCCAAAATACATTAACATACGCGCAGCATTTGAAAGGAAAAAAATTATAAAAAAAAGAAAAAGAAAAGAGCGAGAGAAAAAAATCCATATAAAATGAAAAAAGAAAAAGACAAACGTGATGCGTACGTGATCCGGTCGTGTCTGTCCTGATTGTCGCGAACTCAACGCACTCCGCGCCAACTTATATACGCATAGTATTGAATGTATTGGTGAGCCTTAATTGGCATATCCCGTACATATATAGCATATGTATATATATAGACGTATATATTGGTGGAAAAATAATAATCAGTCTCTAGAGTTCAGACATTTGACTTATGTTTACTCAACGTTAGTACCTAACTTATATTACACGCGAGAGAGACGAGAAAGATTATATAGGTATATATTTAACACGTTAAACGAGAGACAAGATCCGCATATATTATTTGTATACCATCGGGTGTTTTTGGTTCGTTTTAAAAGCAAGATAACAAAAGCCCCAAAAAAAAGAAAGGAAAAAAAAACGAAAAAAAAAACCACACACACACACGTAAACTGAGGACTTTTTTTTGCAGTTTGCTTTCAGGGACTAGTAGTATAATACGAATAGGACAGCAACCGACGGAACAAGTTGCAGAAAGGAAAAGAGAAAAAAAAAGAAAGGAAAAAATCGAGAGAGATATAAAGAGAGTAGTACAAGTGCGTGAGAAAGAGATGAAACAGTGAACAGCTGTATCTTGGTACACGGTATTGAGACCGTAACATAACGACAGGTCGTGTTTTGATCACATTCATTGCCGAAGTGAGCAAATATTTGCTCAATTGTTTTCGTCTAGACTGGTTCCCCCAACAATATCAATACAGATTGGCGACTGTGAGGGGAATATTAATAAATTATAATTGGTGCTAGTCGGTTCGTAAGTCGTAACCTTTGATTATCATTTTTCAGGTGTTATACTTATAAAGTAAACAAATATACGTAACGATAGATGTACATAATGTGAGTGTGGGTATATATATATCTATACGCGAGATCGCTAAACTCTTTGAGATATAAAGATCGCGCTATTTTCTATAACGAGTCTTAAACTGGTACTTCCGGTCGGACAATCGTAAGATTGTTGTTTCGTCGCGTGGTAGGATCTATCTGATGGAGCACATATCACATTATTGTTCGTCCACCGATATTATAGTTGATATAGATACCGTCTAGTTAAATAGTCCAGAATTAATTTTTCTTACATCGTTCTCTAGATAGGGAAGCCTGGGTCAGAGTGGGCACATCACTTGATAATTGATACATTTTTTTTTACCTCTAAAATTTTTCAAATTTACATTATTTTTTTGTTTGTTTTTTCTTGTAAATTAATTTTTGAATGAAAGAGATGTTTTCAGAAAAAAAAATAAAAAAATAAAAATAAAACGAAATTATCAATTTTCAACAAAGATAAGTAATTCTAAACGTTCAAAGCGTGAAATGAATATAATAATATATTAAAAAAATAAAGTTGCTCTGATAAATATACACTTCCGGTTTCATAATTAGACACAGCGTAGGTATAAGTATATTCGAGCGTAGAGATACACTGTTGTTTGTGCGTTATTGGCCTAGCAACAACTGTTTGGCATTGATGAGTCGGAGACAAGCGTGGATGTTTTGATAAACATTATTTTACGGCGCCGACCCGACGCCCGACTCGCAGATAATCCTATCAACTATTATTTAACTCTCGAACACATTCTTGTTAACGATAAGCAATTACCAATTTCAATCTCTCACACATTAATATATTATAAATACCTACATAGGTATGGGGACATAATTGTATTATAGGCCTACGTATATAAACGCATGTATTTATTATATTTACGTCCGTAAATTATACCTTCATTTTTGTCTCGAACAGTTTGATATTTTATTTTGATATTTACCGTTACGCGGCATTAACCTTTCAAGAATTTTTACTGCCCGCCGCGTCCGCCGCCTCACACAGATATAATAGCTACTCACCTTTTAGAAGTTTCGACTCTTTGTATATACTATACATATATATATACACACCAAAGCGGTTCTATATATCTCTTTCCAGATGCGCGTTAACAAATCGAAAGTTTATTTCCTTTTAGTTATACACACGCTTTTATAATTCGTTAAGCTATTGCAATGAAATGATATATTATGTGACACGTAATGGTATAACAGATACGTCTATATATTTGTTAATTGCTATTCATTTGTTTTTTTTTTTTCTCTTGTTCTCTTTTTGTTTTCCTTATATTGTTATTTTATTTTCATCATTTCTTTTATTTCTTTATCAATGCATGTATGATGTGTATTTAAATGTATATAATATGTACTTTGAACACATGCGATCGATTCAGAATTCCGAGGATTATGATTATAATACGTTAACGTACTTGTGCGGCGCTGCGGTGCGTAAGATATGATTACACTCACGACGTAATATGATTAAGCGATTTGATTATTATTTTCAAAACACTAGAAGAAGAAAAGAAAGAAACGGACGAGGAAAGAATACATAAATAAATAACCGGTTCAAAATTTTCGTGCTCATAATCATTACACAAGAGTATGTTACAGTATGTGTATACAATCATACATCATATAACCCGAACTATTATGAATTATAATTTTCCTTATTTTTGTTATGAATTTTTTGTTACTGCTTTAAAGTCCTATCATTTAACCAAGATTAAATTATCCTCGATCAGTAGTTCTTCCGCGCGTTTTTTCGCAAACCTCGCGATCAAAGATCCTTTAATAAAGATCCTTGATCTTCGAGACAAAAAGAAGGAACTCAAGGCTATAGAATGAAAAGCACAACCGGCCAATAACCAGGCTGTCAATATACCCTATGAAGAAACTATATGTGCATGTGTGTAAGAATGTATGAATATAAAATGTCGAAAACTATAGTGGACGAGAAATAATTTTTTTTTTATCCTGAATGACGATTCGAACTTGGACGGATTAAAAATAAACGGACAAGTACCTGAAAGCATTACACGGTTCTCCTATACTAGTTCCCCTGATTCCCTCCCTCCCTCCCCCTACTCCTACTCCTCTATGGTCGCCCCCCTTGAATCCCTCCACGTTGGTTTACGGCGGGGCCTTCCCAGACCATGGCGTTAGCCATCCGTGGAAGGCCGACGACCTCCACGCAAGTCTTGGTTGAGAAGGCTTTACACACGCCTTACGATGTATACTTCGGCTATGGGTTTTATGTATTTTCTTGTTGGTGAATCACCCGGTATATTACAAGCAGCATTCCAACGGCTTTCTAATTTTAGCCGCGCGCATCTTCGCGCAGTGCGCGCGACGCGCCGTAGCGCAGCGCTGCGCGAGCCTTGTTTTGTTTTTTCCTCTTCCTATGTGCCTACTACTAATACTACCACCACCACTATCACGAACCATGCGAAGGACGTAGTTTTATTTCCATTCTATATATAACACATAGATATGTACACCTACATATCTATCTATATATCTATTGTTGAATGTTATGCATCTATGCGTACATACGTACACTCGTGTCTTGCCTCGGCCTCCGTGAGGCGAGAGGAAGCATCTATAAGCACTCTGTAACCGCGTGCTCTGCACTTTTGTTCGTGAATGAGATGCTCTGCATTTCGCGTCGGCATTCGCAGACGCTGATCACAGGCCGAGTAGCTAAATTGGAACGTGAAGATATACCCGAAATAGATATGTAGAAGAAAATAGGTTGGGCCGAAAAATACAAATTTAATTAATTTCTATGTTTGATTTTCAGTTTAGCGGTTTGCTCTCGTTTTAACACCTGTGCCGTGGTATAACACGTTTGCGGGAGAGGTCACGCAAAGTATGGCGCAATGTTTTTTTCTGTTTCTTTTTCTTTTTCGACTTTATTTATTTATTTATTTATTTCCATTTCGTTCTCATTTCTGTTCTTTTTTCTTTTTTCTTTTTCAATGCGCATAAAATTTTGTCACAAGTAAACTTTTCTTGAGAAATAAGAAAAGTCGTAGAACGAAATCGAGGTCGATCAGAACTATAAGTTTGGCAAATTGTACCAATTTACGAGAAAAAAAAAAAAAAAAAATATCATCCATCGCGTTGAAAAACTTAATGCGAGTGCGGTAAAAATTGTTATTAAGTAAAGTGTTTTGAAAATATTTAGATTTTAGTCAGACAATTATTAGTTATTAAAACGGGACAAACATGTTTTTTCGTATGTTTTCATACGCCGAGACGAGACGAGAGAGAAAATAAGGGAATATAAAAGAGTTGGGAGAAATTGTTTTTCAATCGATGAAACGGATCAGACAGACATTGACGAATTTTAGCAAATTAATCTATTTTTTGAAATAATACCTCACTCTTGCGTAACGATATTGGTGAGAAATAATACTTGGCGATGTTGTACAGTATAGTTGCATATATAATTTTGGCCAAGTTGATAAATAGAAAAGAGCGGGACTCTGCAAAATTATAAAAACAGGAATGAAAAAGCTACATTTAATATCACCGATTCATAGAAGATTACTTAAACCGCTATGCGACCCGCGCGCGACTAGCAAAACAACCGTGGATCGCGTAAACAACTTTCGAACGCTACGTCCGGGCGCTTGCGAGTTTATTTAAATTTGAAAAATTTTACATTATTCATGCCGCGAGACAGCGTGCCGCTAGTCTCTAGGTGTCAAGGGGGCTTCCCATAATACAATATTCTCTTATCGAAATTTTATGTGAAAAAAGAAATGTCAGAACTTGAACGTCAAAAATCTCTCTGTGACTGAAGGGAATATAAATAGGCAAGCGATAAATATGTAGATAATGATGAACGAAAAAAAAAAAGACGAAAACAAGTTTAGTTTTGTTACGAATGAAGATGATGTATCGTGTTAGTAAGTTTTCTTGAAATTTTCTTGAAATTTGTATAAATTTTTATTTTCAATTTTATTTTTGTTTAAATGCATTTTCAAAGCAGGTGTTGTACTTGTTAAGATAAGCGCTGCTTTTCGTTTTATACGTACTACCATCATTTCATCCGATAAGAATATTTCTGGCTAATTTTGAATATCGAATCCTCGTTGGGTGTAGTCCTCCGCATTACTCGTAGAATATGTATGGTATAGCCCAATTTGTTGTAGAAACGAAGTTGTTCGTAGTCAAGTTCACTTGCTAATAATATTCACTCGTCACAATCCCTAATAAATGATAATAATTCCTGCACTCCCAATATTCGTTCGTAATTTACGAAATAAATAGTATTACGAGGTCGACCGACGATTCACTTCTTGTTTATCCGGGTATATAGCTTACCTTGAATAATTTCTTAAGCCTCCGGTAGCCGCGATGCAATCGCGACACGTACTGCTTGTTGGAATCCAGTTTGAATGATTAAAGCCACAGTTGATGGAATGAAAACAAACTTGCAACTCTCAAAATAACGTTTCAACTCGAGAAACTCAGAAAACACGTCCGTGGCTTTTGAGAGCCGATCGCTTACTGAACTCTGCGGGGTGCGCACCCCGGCTGCTAACCCGCGCTATCCCCACTTTTGCCGCTTGCGCGCGCTAACAACGGAGGCGAAAATCCCGCGCATGCGCACTAATACGAAACGGTGCTCAACCAACGGCGCCAATACCCCCACCACTCAACTACACGCTGTGTACACGCGCTTGTGTTGCGCGTTTGTTTATAGGCGCGTTCTGGGAAATCCCAGCCCGAGTAACGGACTCTGGAGCCTTCACATTCCCACTCCGGCTTTGCATCCGGTCGGTTCTTAGATTCGTCCGTGCGCCAGCGACCAGACTGTCTGTAGCGTCGGTTTCAGCTTGCCTATGCACTCGACGAGACGAGACCCTCGTTGCAGGTCGTCGTCGAGCACTCGTCATTTTTACTTATCTATGTTATTAGCTTTCATTTATTTCTTACAATATGACTGTGTAACTACTTTTACAGGGAAATAGAATCTAAGACAAGATTATGCGGTATATGATGAGGAAATTGTTCGTAGAAAAAGAGAAAAATATTATAGCATATTATTATTTAATATTGTATCAACCGAGGTTGTTACTCCACGAATCAATTTCATTTCCATAAAATTCATTACCCGCGGCTTTTCTCATGTTCCCGATATCTTGTTTACGCATTACATGTTCACGAGAGTATCTTGAGCCACGCGTGGCTCAATCGAGCTGTCAAAGTCCAGAGGAAAGTCTGCGTGCTGATATAAATATGTTTAAAGGTTTAATCATTCTTATGTACTAAGGGGTCAGTATACGGATACTCGTGCCTGACACATTATTCCACAATATATATACAATCGTAAAAAATATAATTTTTATAAAATTATTCATTTCCGTGAAACTTGTTCATTTTTCATATTATTTTTCCTCGTTTTGGAGGATGCGTCATCTAAGTACAGATCAACCTTTCAAATGTATAATGTATTCCTTTTTTGTATCCATATAGATTTATTGTATCGCGAGTATTAAGAAATAATTTCATCGATATAATATAATGCGAGTTATACCGCACTTCTGAAAACAGAAACGCTGCATAAGCGCAGTGTTGTTACAGACGAATAATATATGTATACAACCGCGGTGCAGATAGACAAGGTGAAATTGCAGCGAGACAAACAATAATTGACTAAATGATCATACTGCAGCAAGAGACGATACGAGAATGAAAATATTTTCGTAGGTTAATTAAACTGTACGAAAATATGTTTGCTCGATTTCAGACTGCAGCGGAGGGAACGATATACCTACTATATAATATACGTTATTACGTACCTAACGCAGCTAGATAGCGAAAACAAAATTTGGGGTGACTATGAAGATAACATAATCATTAATCACGTATAATATTCGTAGACATAGAATATATACACACATATAGGTAGTTCAGAAGTTCACACATGTTGTAATAAAACGCGTGTAAAATATTTTACGCGGAAGAAAAAAAAGAAGAAAAAAAAAAAAAAAACAGCACCTTATATCTAATCCTATGTATGGCATAGAAAATACATAGGTATACCTACGTCAATCCGGGAGTCAATAAAACCGTCCCAATTGTTTAGCATTTGTTCGTACGTTACGTTCGTGCAAGCGATAAAGAAGCTTGCGCGTAGGTGGTGTACGACGTTGTATTTCAATACACGTAAGTCTGACGTCCTTATACCTACCTAGGTCTGTTCGTTAATTGCTAGCTAGATTAATTACTCCGGAGTTAAGTGTTACAATTTTACGATCAAATAATAAGTAGAAAATCGAAGATATCCAATTTACACGTGAAACGTACGCGGTGTATCAGCCTGAGAAACGACGAATGTGTATATCGCGACAGAGTCACACAAACCGTGCATTTAAACTGGGCTTGTGTAGCCTGTGCTGCCACCTACTTGATGCATGGAAATAGTCGCATCAGTAGGGAGCGGTTCGTCTTTCTACCTCGACTAATTCGAGCTAACAAATCTCTTTTATCGCTGACGTTACGTTACCCTTGCGTTATGTTATGTTACAACGACGCAAAAAAAAGAAAAAACACAAAAGAAAAAAAAAAAACGAATTCGAAAAAATATAAACATACAAGAACGAAAAAAAAAAAGAAAAAAGAAAAATAGAAGACAAAAAACGGTACAGATTAATGACTATGAAATAAATTTAATGAAAAGCAGACGCACGCGACACCCACCCTTCCCTGCTCACAGCACATGCCGCAGTCTCTCGCTGTACCAATATACGTACTATATAGGTATACGTGGCCTAATCGATAAAGTAAGTTCGCGTGCGGGATATGGCATATATAGCGCGTTCACAGCAACGTTTCACAACGCACGCTCTCTCGCCGGTGCACACGGTGGCGCAGATTCAGGGGGGTCTTTTGAGAATGATCGCGGGCGAGCAGAGCGTAGTTGGCAAATGCGATATACCCTTACCATGCGTCAAACCCGTAGGCGGAGGAGCGGAGATATAGAGTTCGTAGGTGTGCGTGGGTGTGTGTTATGTATAATGGGAGGTAACGGCCACCCAGGTTATACGTTCGCGAATATAATACGAACCTATATATCGAGTAGAATCCCATCTAATTATCATGTCGGTTTATTAATTTTAATTAAGAATGAAAGTTAGACGAGAAGAAAAAGGTAGAAAAAAAAAAATATTTATCGGAAAGGATTTCGCTCGTGAAAAGAATGGCCTAATAGTAAGAAGAAAGAGATATTGTCTTATAACCTACCTCATATAATATACTTTGCGAAGAAAACGCGAGGTTCGTAAACAACTTGCCTAACTGTAGCGGACCCGAGGGGGGTGTATACGTACGGTGTTAGAAATGTGAAAAAAATAATAATATATATATATGCATATATATGATTGCGGAACGATGCAAAAACTCGTATAACATCTGTATAGGTACATATACAGATATATACATATGCATATACCAAACGATAAACAATCTTTATCCTATTTATCACGAAAACTAATATAAAAATAAATGAGATATTATATAGGCTTAAATTGTCGCCGCTATACATACGGACACGTGCGTATATACGGTATACATGTTGTATCGGACAGTCGCTAAGTAAACACTATAAGCAGTTATGGAGGGAAACAAAGTCTGGTCATATTATATATATGCGATACAACGTCGTCCCTTTACCTGTTCCGGGTAAGGGTTAGCGGAAACAAAGGCACTTTGCATATAGACTGAGACAATAAGGGCATAATAGAAGTGCGCGTACGATCGTATATATATATATATATATTCGAGAGATTGTTTGACGGGTACGAAATTAATTACCCAGGTAGGTAGGTATAGCCAGGTATTGGTGCGGGTTTTATGCTCGCCTGAAAGAGAGCTGAGCCTGAGGTGGACAAAAATGATGATAATTCCTGTTCGGATTTCAATAGTACCTATATTGGTACTGTAATAAGTAATAACGAATATAATGGAAGAGCATAAACACGCCACTCGCAGAACTTCCACCTGACTAACAACCCGATTCCTTTTATCTACCTGGAGACGATTTACAATACAATTGAATAACATAGGTACTATCTATTGTATTGAAACGGATGACGCCGTTGCGGCGGCGCTACGACGCGTCACAATGCGTCACGCGATGCGTCACAACGCGTCACAATAGCCCTTATAAGACTATGACGTATTCTTGTACTACATGATAGTTTTTTCCGTCCGATACGACGCCTGAACAGACTTTAAAGACCCTCAGTTTCTACGTTAGCGTGTACTCCGCAGTGAACTCTGTTTCCCATTTTGTCTCCCTTTTTATTTTCGTTTCGTATAATTGCCTCGAGTGTTTGTCAGTACGGATTGAATAACTTGGAATAATTAAAACGTCATTCCATCAGGATATATAGATATATATACACCCTTGATCGACGGTCTTCCTCTTGCTTTGACTACGCACTTCTCTTCCCATTGTACATATTCTTCTTTCTGACAACAGCAGTGTATAGGATAAACCGCGTAAGAATTTTAGCGAATGTTTTGTACAAGAGGGAACGAATCCCCTTTAGGATACGGATTTGCCTCGTATACTCGCAGATGTTTACCGCCATCATCGTGACCCGGAAATCAAAGAAGAACGAACCGTTCAGACTCCCGTGATCCAATCACTCCGTTACAATATACATATTGTACAGACGGATCCCCTTTTGCCAATACCTTTTCTCTCTCTCTATATATATCTTTCGTACCTACTCGACGTATTTTGTCGCGTCTGCACAAACAAATACACGAGAAAAAGTTCTGTTTACACGAATAATCATGTTTTCTTTTTAAATACCACCGAGCGTGTGGCGCCTATATCTACCAACATTTATACATATTTATATATTTCACGGAGGTTTAAACGGAGGTTGTAATTTAAACGTTCGCTTGTACTATAAGTATATACATGTAGATGCTTTCTTCAATATTATATCATTCCCAATTACACGTGCCTTTTCTGGCTATATAGTGGATAGGTCGATTACCTTGGGTCATATTCGCACACTTTTTTGTTCCTTTTTCTTTCGTTTTTTTCGGGCATTGAAACACGTGAGGCGTGTTTGAATTGTCATTCCTCTCGATTGAGCATGTAGGAGAATTACGTTTCGCACCTGTTATCGATTACATAGCGTACTTACGATGATCTCATTCCACGCACGTCAATAAATATAATATATTATCCACATACATAGGTTTGATAACGAATTTCTGCTTCTGCTTTTGCTTTTGCATCCAAGAGACTAAATTTGCATTTAGTATCGCGGTTGGTAGCTGCGGCTAGGAAGCGGTCAGTTAATCGTTCGAGTTGTTTACCGCTACCGTGCCAAGTTGAATATTTGGCACCATGGACGGTGCAGCACGGACAATGAGTATGTTTTAATGCATTTCACGCGTGAGATAATCCCCGTTATAGTAGGGAACAGTTTTGTTCTCGTATCAAGTTGCACGCGCGGAAATCCGCCCGTTTTATTGTGGGAAACCAAAACTCGCATATATACGCTCCTGCTTCCATAACCGAAGTTTCATTTTTCGTTCTCAATAGTCTAGAATTCTAGATATCTAGCAAAAGTTCTATACAGTTGCGTTCTGTACACAGATCGTCAAAACGGCCGCGGAACGCCAACGCCCCATATACTTACCTACCCACTAGGCACATATATAGCGTGGAAACGTGACGGTGCGTCAACAGGATGTAGGCAAAATTGATTTGACTTTCGCAACAAGGAATACGCAAGGACCTCGACCAAAATTCCATGTATACATCATGGGTATATAATTGGTACATAATACAGTCGGAGATGCAAGTTATAAACTACATGCCTCAGCTGAAAGTTGATGCAATTTACATGAAGATTTCTGTAAAAAAAAAAAAAAGGAAAAAACGAATTATCAATTTTCAGCTGAAATGTCCACCCTGCCTAGATCTCCCCTTATATAATTGTTGTTTTCTTATGAATCTTCCAACTATCATATAAACTTGTTTCGTATAAATAATAAATTCCTAGAATATATTCTTACTATAGAAGTATACACAATCGTTATCTAATTAGTTATTAATTTCATCATTGAAGAGACTTATAATTTATGAATATATATATATATAAGGAAAAATATCGCAGCTGTAGATTTACGATTGCTTATTCCTATATAAAGAGACGGATGTATATTATATCTATATATCGTAAGTAAATCAGTTATGAAACGTCGAGAATTGAGTAATTTTTTTCCTCTCTTTTTCTAACAACTTAATGAAACTTTATTATTTATCATTAATTTTTTCCTTCACAAGAATTTGAGCTTGACTTCGCGTTTCGTGCGATCCTAACAGCTTTCATTTCTACCTCTCTAAACTCGCCTTTCAAGATCGTCAATCAACTATCCCGTCGCGGTGATCTTCTTCCGTTTATATACAATCGCGAGATAAAGGTAGACCCAGACGTATAGATGTATATCGTTCGTATTATATACATCTATACGTACCAATACAGGGATCTGCGCATCGTCTGAATCCACGTATATAGACTATAGTTACGAATACACATAAGTTTCATCTCGCAACTATGTATCTGCTTAGAACACGTATGTGACCGCGCGAACCAAATTAGCGAGTAAACGATCGCACGAGGCTAGCTTACGCGGCATTGTTAGCTCGTAGGTGTGTTCTCGGTTTTGAACCGCGTACATGCATGGTCGTCCTTTTCGTAGCTATTTTACTCTCGCATTAATATCGCGTGCCTATCCACCTTTGTAGAAGAGGCAAATATAATTTGGTATAAAGCTGCAGGTTGCGTATAGATATAATACGTATTCGTGTATACTGTATAGATATACTTACTTGGCGATTGACGAAGACAATAACTGGCACACGACTATACGGCGCCAAGGTATACGTTTCGTGCCAAAACCGACATATCTTCTTCATCTACTTATTACTCACTACCCCGAGTTACTTCACTGCGAAATTTTCGTAGATTAAACGCGATTAGATATCCGTGGGACTCTGAAATTATATAGGAACTCTTAGCTGACTGACGATAACGACGCTATAGGCGATAGTAATTTCCGTTTATTAAAAGATCCGCATAATCAAGTTCCTGCAGACATATATGTAGTAGTTTACTCTACAGGCATTCCAAAGGCGACATTTAATTATTTTTTTTTCATTCTTATAGTCAATTAGAAATGGAAGCTTGATTTTTATAATTTAATCATATTGGTCTATGGGTCGGCGGAAATATTACCACGAATTTTCTATTTTTTCGTTTTTGGATTCATTGACCGAGGTACCACGTGTGAGTAGGCAATAGATTCTGCATCCTCGAGGTAGCTATAGCAATGCCTAGTCAGCAATTCAGCGAAAAGGTTGCCGCCTATAACCGCACGCTGGTTTCGGGTTTATACAATCTAGAAAAAAATAACCTATGAATCATCTTGTTTAGACAACAAAAACTTTCTGCTTAAATTCCGATTTGTCATAGGTATGAATCAATGGCGCATATATAATACGACATTTTTATTTCACCTCCTTTTTTATCACTCATTCGAACCCTGTTATCAGATCAATATATAATCATTTATCCCCTTACAGTATCGGTGTGATTTTGATTATCGATACTTGTGGGCGAAAGACATTCAGGGTAGACAGACAACCGTGTCTTGGTATAAGAAACACATTCGTATAAATACAACAGGTATGTACGTCCGCATAAAGAAGATGTAGGTGTACATATAGATATATATATGTGTCTATGAACATGGGTCCTCGAATACGTGCTGTGCGATCTTTGCTATGTGGGTTTTTCATTGAGTTACCGAATGACATTCACCGGTCGATGAATTCAGATTTTGCCTCGATTGAATACGAATGAGACATCGTGGTATAGGATTGGCATACAGGTATACGCAGATGTACAGATATACACTAGCTCCGAAAAATTGATCATCGCGGAAATAGAAAAAGGATAGAGACGACAATTGAATGGCTTATTTCAGCAAGGGGGCATTTTTTTCAAAACAGACTCCCAGATTTCAGTTTCTCACGGAATCTATAATGGCTTTGTATCCAACGATGGGCTAAAAAATGTTAATAAATTAATGTGTCGCTTCGTTCGAAAAAAGTTACTCGATTAACGCAATGATCCTTTTATATTCTATCTCACATGCAGTCGATATGACGAATTGGCGACGCGTCTCTTGGGCGCCTTGCTCTCCTTTCCTCGATGTTTAGTCATTGACAAGTCACAGTCCGTAGTATGCTACTGTAGTCGTGGGTCAGCGAGGCGATATTCTTCTCACTCCCCCGCGCTCGCTGATCAAAAGACGTACGTATCATAGGAGGGATACGAAACGCGCGGTATGGCACTGTACTGGTACAGCTCCGCGCCGTAGCACGAGGAGAGCAAAGTGCCCGGCGAGTGACGAAGCGGCACGTGGGAGCGTTGACTCCAAGTGTAACGGCCAGCTAACTCGGCATTAGGCATAGCTCTCGGTTCGTTTTCCTACGATTTGCACGGCTAGTACATACATCCGTACCAATAACTCCCTTCTTGGATCTTAAAGCGACATTTAAGAGTCCCCCGACACACGTTGCTACGTTCAATCAAATATACTCACATCTAAAAACGGCTCGTAACTTAAATAAATTCTAAACGACATGAGTACACGTGTGTACACACGGGCGTGTATACTTTCAATAGTATCTAACTACTTGTTTCATATTTGTACTAGCACAGATCGAAGCGCCAGAGAAATTAGAGCGTTTCATAATACCGTTCAAATATAAGCACGTACATCGATGATGTACAAGAGTTGTTACAGGCTGTTTTAACTGGACAAAAATTTGTTTGAAATATACAATTCTTCTGTTTCAGGGTAGCAAATACTTGCGAGATTCGTTCATCGTCGTGGGATATTAAGAAACGAGACTCAACTACTCCGGGCAGTCAAAGGAACCGGCTCATAATTCAAGGATGTAAAATAGGAGGAAAAATGATTACCTAGTCTTGTGGCTGTAACAGAATATCAGGACTACAAAATACACGAGATAAAAGCATACGATTCTGAAGGATAATCGCCGCGTACTTACATTCAATTGTACAAAATTTTCTGTAATTTTGAGATAAATTATCGTTTTATATAAGAGAGAATTTTTTACCTTTTAGGTAAATCGACCGATCAGCTTTTGACTTGAGATATTTTTTTTTTTTAAATCGGGCTCAACTTTCTCCGGATGAATTTCTACTCGAATGATCCATTGTATTCTTTGAAGTTAATAAAAGCTGAATAGAGAAATAATTTTCTTGTGAATTCTGGGGCCAATTATTTCTGTACCTACCAGATACCAATTTACTTAAGATACTTAGTCTGCTCGCAACCTCGATTCCTGTCATTCTTCGAGGTTTCCGCTAGCCCCTGTTATACGTAAATGTATGTATGAGGTATGTATACATGTATGCCTAGATATCCCTATATAGTAGGTAACTTTCGAAGCTAAATCACAGACGGATGCAGAGCTGTAGATACATACGTTGGTGGTAACGCTGAACGAGTACAGCCGCAAGCATCCATCACCTTCCGAATGCTGGCGGAGCAATTAATCACGAGTCATTGTTACCGTTCCCCTGATAGTGATAGCGCGGTATCACGTCAGGGAAAATGGAAAAAGAAACTCGCGAAGGCGCGGGGTTCTACTGGATTCATGCTAGGATACTACCTCCGTCTGTAGCGCGGATAAGAGTGAGCCTTTCGAGAGTGGATAAAAAAAAATAAAAAAAACTCCTAAACACAGCTCCATTGTCATATCTGTGCAGCAAGTTAATGATTACCCGTAAACATGAGTATATATCGGATTTTACGTATAAAGGAAGAATATTTTTTTTTACAAGATCAAAAGTCCTGCTCCGAAAAAGATACGAGAGCGTCTTCGATGCCGCGAAATTTATAACGAGTCAATTTCAGAAGATTACATCGCACAGAGTGCGTTTCTTGCACCGAATGGTTTGAGCGTTGGAGCATTAAGACGTGACGTTTGTAATTGAATTTTTTTGATGAATGAAACGCGCACTCATATAATAATATATATGCAAATTACCTTTCCCGATTATTTGGGTAATGTTCTCAATTCATATAAGACTGCAGAAAAGGTTTTTCACATTACTTGTTATAGTTGAACTATAAAAGTATATTGGTCAATAAATTGTAATTGAAAAGCGAGTTTATTTACTGGAATAGAAGCAATGGTTGGTCAAGTGCGTACTCCTATAACGCCTTATATCCTATCGAGGGCGATGTAAGGTGTAAGCAAGACTTTTAATCAAGTCACAGAGATGTTGGTAATTAGTTTTCCCTTCTTCTTCTTCTTCAGATCTTTGTCTAAGTTTGTAGCCAATATGTCGATTAATTTTCTTGTTGTTTGGCTTAGATTTTCCTTTATGTACCTACCCGTTAAATGAAAATCCTTATAGATATACGCATTTACCTGTATATAGATTTTCCGCGTAAAGGATATAACAAGTTTTTTTATTCTTAACTTTAATCAAACTTTGCAGATGTCTTCTTTTTTAGGTGCGTCCATCAAGGTGGAGTCCTTGTAATTACTTCCTTAAAGATAACTTCCGCGCGCGCTTGCAGGCTAAAGAAATGTCACAGCTAAATTGCCGGGTCGATAGCTGGGTCGTTCGGAGGAACAAAAATTACAAAATTTATCCGCTTTTTCGACGACGTCTTGTTCCTCAATTTAAAACCGTTGTAAAAAGCCGGCATACACATTGGCAATTCGATATAGTTCACTAAATTTTTTGCTAACCCGTCACCGATGGATCGGGATTAATAAAAATCTCTTTGATCGATTGCCCACGGTTAGGACTCGATCGCACGAAACCATGAAAACCATTAGATTCTGATCACACCTACTGGTGGGCCCAAGTTTTTTCATCCCTCGTATTTTACTTTGTTTGAGAAAATTTCACGGCCGAATTTACTGAAACGCGCAAATTGCTGGCAATGAAAAGTATAACGGCGTCGGAGAAGTATGCTGGTGAGGTCGTATACTCTGTAATTAATTTAACTCTCGTATCTTATTAAGCCGTTATCTTTGCGGTTTGAAAACATGTAGAATGTTGACACCGTTGCATTTTAGTATTGATATTAAGAAACAGTTCGAAATGCGACAGAAATACATATACATATACAAGTATGCACGTTTATTAATTATATTCTACGCATATATATAACGCATCGTCGGTATTTCTGGCGATAATTAAATCTCGTAATTTTCAATGAAGTCACCAATAATTTCCTTCACCTTGGTAACGAAAATACTAGAAGATAGTAGTTAGATATCTGGTTCCCACGTCGGCGCAATAAAACCTGTTAAAACAATCAACAGGGAAGTCACGCGGCGAGTGGAAAAAACGTAACCGATTTATTTTTAGTTTGAGAAATCGGCCTCCTGACCACCGTCGTCATATCATATACCTACTAGCCCATGACTATAAGCTGCTTCGAAATAACTAAAGCCCGACGGACGTCATTCATTCTACATCTATATATCCTCGTTTTATATACATTATAGCCACGACACCCCGCGTACGAAACTAACTGCCAGTCAATTCTGACAGCTTTTAGCTTTGAACTTTAAGTTCATTCATAACGACACAATAACGACCGACTCAGAGGCGAGCCAAGAGCCGCGGTATGTATGTTGTACGTACCTATACCTACCTCGCTAAAACAATCAATCAGTTACTCGACTCTGGGGTGCTGTCGTTCTTGTCAACTTACGCGATGTGACGGGAAAGAGGTGACACAGAGTGACAAGGGGAAAGGAAAGTCATACTGCCCCCGCGCATATAAAATATAAAATCTCATGTAAGATGAAACGAACGTAAACACCGAATTTCGTAAGTCGTTGTTTCAAACTCGAAGAAAAGAGGAGATTTTCACGAAAAGTTAGAGAGAGAGAGGCTGTTTCATTTTTACTTTTTTTTTATAAAAAACATTTCAAGTTCTTTACAATATATTCACATCTATCGATTTCGAGCGCGTCTATTGACCCGTTTAAACAGAGTATTTATACCTATACAATATATACTTCGAAGACGGGTTATTATTGAGTCAGTTGTTGCACCGGATATGCATATATATGTCTCGAGATTATAATCGCGTATGGCGTTTCTCTGCGACATGGTTTTAACTTGTAAACTGCAGTATAGTCGGAAAGTACAAATGAACTTAGACGGCGTAGACTGTCGCGTTGCGGAGTAAGCGGTTACTGTAACATTAGTTATATGTATGTATAATACGGTGGCTGGTGATGGGCATCCACTATTTAGTTGCCGCTAGAACATGGTCTAATAATTTTCCGTCACCTACTCGATCTGGCATATGTTGCACGTGTTGCATATGTCGCCCAGTTGTAATTGCGCGCATAACGTATTTAAGGGTGGCTATTTACACTGTATACACGTATATGTATATTGTATATGTATATCTACTACATACATACATTCGAATATATACGCTTGCAAGTCTGCCTGAATTTTATTGCCTTTTCCCTACGCCAACGCGTTACGGACTGACGAATTTAGTGATGCGATGTCGACGACTATAAGGCATGTAATAAAATGCGTGGTAATTGTATTCGAGCGGGTATTGAGCCGGTGCGTTGGTTTGACAGACGTATGGGGTTTCCATTTTTCCCTTTTTCTTTTTCTTTTTTTTTTTTTTGTTCAATTGATTATTTTCTTGTTACTTGGAAGTTCTTATGAACTGTTAACCGTGCGTAAGTAAATAATTGTCCTAGTATCGAAAGAGTGAGCAAGGAATCTTTCTTTATACGACATCGTGTGAAAAAGGGGTTTAGAAATGAAAATATAAATAACATCGTGTCAATTGAATTATACAGGAATGAACAAAAAAGGAATTGGTTCGTGACGGTCTCGTTATGGTAAACGCTTCCCCACGTCTATACATACCTATAAAGCTTTGAAGATAAATTTCCGGAGGTATAGAATCGTAAGAATATTATGGTATCGTCTATTCATATATACATAATCCTGCAGAGATACACACATAAATCCGTAAGTTATGGTGAAGTTGTAACAGCTGTCGATAAGACTTTAGTTTTAGTAACCGGATAAGGAAAGATCTGATTCGAGCGGTTTCTTTTATCATGAATAGCAGCTGCACCTTGGTTTTGGTTTTATTATAGGCGACCGGAATCAGGTAAAAAATAAGAAATAAGGTGAAAGAAAAACGAAGAAATAATGCCGCGGATGTCGTATTAAAAATTTCCTTTTCGAGTATCGTACAGCGGTTTAATTCTGCGCCGAATTTATATTAGGATTTCCACGTGAGCGAGGATTGGCTTCAGCGCCAAAAAAAAGGAGACTCTCGTATATAGGTTTATACATACGTGTTACATTTTAACTGATGTGAATATCGTATACAGTGACGTCACTATCCTGTCACGAGCCGCGTGACGTAGAGTCCAGGCTGACTGCCAACAGACTGATTGATATAGATATGACCCAGCTATACGCTGCTGGTTGCAGGCTGTCCGCCTGGACCATGGGGGAAGAGAAAGAGATATTGATATACGTGGGGAGCAGAAATATGTTCAGAAATGAACCGGAAAATATGGAATATTTTTTACGATCAGAACAATGCGCGAGTATCGATTCAGAAAGAAATGTATACGGTCTCTGCTACGACTTTTACGTGCAGCTTCGAAGTGGCGTTTTATCAAGTCTTTGGATTTTGAAAGAAAAATTAAAAATCATATGCAATTTCTTTGATTCGGAGTTACAACTTTATGGGTTCAAACTCACCATCAGTTTGCAGAAATTCTCAACGCTGTGCCATTTCTTCATAAATGTTTGACGATGCCGTCTGAACATTATAGGCCTACTCACAAATTCACGACTATTTTTCTACAACCTGCGAAACGTTCTGCGTCTATATCCGAATGGATGCTAGATGCCCACGTAGTCAAACAGGCTTTTTATTTCCTTTTTAATATTTGAATAGCTGTTATCCACACGTGTTGAATGTTGTTGGAAAAATTTCCGAACGATTAGAGAGTCGTTAATTAATTGATACAATCTGACACGTTAATCGACTGAAAATTAACCGTTTTAAGACTGATAATTGAATAGACAAATCTTGGTAAACTCTTATTGCTAACTCCTATACAGTGCAACGAGCGATTAGTGCAAATATACTGATGCAGTCGACGCCACAACCGCTGCTGCACACGTCGTACACCTTATCACGATTTTACGTAGGAAAAGCAGTTAAATAGAAACGTTTGACGTCATTGAATACAAAACTATTATATACCCACCCACCAATATCTGCAGAAACGTGTAGCGATTAAGTTTAGTTTTACTGCCTTGCTTCCATTTATATTGCGGCGAAAATTGATAAATAATATGAAACAGAAAAGTTTATCATTTCCATTTATTGTCCACTGACAATATACAATGTCAAAGCTTGAATATCACGTGGAGTATAGGCATACGCGTATTATGAAGTTGTTACGTTATTTTATTTCGCGATATAACTGGAACACAATATTTCAATGACGTATGCCAATGAATATTTTACGTTCGAAACTCAAAATTGCTTGCTTAAAAGCTTTGGATGTTTATTACTCCATTTTGACTCGAGTCTCAGAGTATTTTCCGATAATATTGGCACGTGGAGTTGGTGGAATTTTTACGAACGAAAGAGTTAAATACGAGTACATACATTTCTATAAATACAAGTATAATCAGTAAATTTTCGTTCATTGAGAATGTCCGCAATAATTAATATCAAATCTTCTTCATCATTCGAAACTTAGGCTGTGAATTTCTCCCGAAAATCTGAATCTAAAAATAAAACTTAAAAAAACAAAAAAAAACAAAAAGGAAACCGAAGAAATTCTCTCTTCTTTAAATTTCACCTTACCTTCATACATGTCATGCATTTTTATCGCCGAACTTTATTGGACCTAATTATTTCGGCGAAAGTCACGTGCGTTAGTAATTGTAGTTCGCTAAAAGTGCAAGACTACATCTTACAATTAGCTCTTTTGCACGTGCACCTTGCAGTCGGTGATAAAAATCGTATAACCAGAGCCGGCTTCGTTCAAGGATATGAACCGCGACTAAGATGTAATGAAATATATTTCAATTTTTCTACTGAAAATTTATATTCATTTACGGATCATTGAATGGTCAAGAAGATAATCGTTCAAACGTCAATGCGGTTTCACCAGAAAAAAGAATAAAAATGAAAATATATGTACAAACGTATAGCTTTTTTGTTCACTACCTGAGTATAGTGATTTACAGCCGATAAGTTAAGATTCGTATAATAAATAATGGACACTTTTATCAAACCGTGGGCTCGGTATCTATTTGGCAATATAAAATAGTTCGCGAGATAATTGGTGTGTAGAAAATAAAACAATTAAAATTACAAAACTTTCGGTTTGTAGCGGTCTAGTCTTTTAATCGAAAAGCTAATCGCCGGGTACCGCGTCGACAAGGTCCGACAATGAAGTAATGCCTTATACCTAGGGGACCTTGGTACCATATCTCGAGGCACGTGTTGTTTAACGATTCTATTTTTTTATACCTTTTTTCTTTATTCTTTTTGTTCTATACGTACCCAATCACTAGTGCATCGAAGAACTCATATTATATACGTGCCCCACGTTATACTCACGTCATAACGCCGTGTCAATACGTTTTTAGTACTGTTAAAAGTTAAAGACCTGAGGAATAGCGGCTGTCGTTTATCTGAATTGTAAATTAAACTGTCAAATAATAATAGTCAAATGTCGGACCAAAAAACTTCAAACTTATGTTCCCAATAGTTGAGTGATATATTGATTATAGAATGTCAACCTTTGATTTCCAACGGCAACTATAGATTTCTTGTTGATTATGATTTCTCGATTTTAATATCCCACCAGGAAAGTTTCAAGTCGTCCGTTTACTCATTCGTCGAATAACTTTCGAACGAGTCAACCAATGTTAATGAAATTTTGTATAAAAATACATCGAATAATTTTTAGACACGATACGAAATTTGACCAACGAAAAGAGGGGAGAAAAATGTGTTTTTAAACAAGTATTAATATTTCAGTAAACGTCCGCACTGCGATTTAAATCGATTTGGTTCGATTTTACTTACCGAAGCACGGAGCTCTTTCGCCAATTAAAGCAAATTTTATTACACTACACATTCGCGATTATCGGACCAGGACGAAATTTTTTTTGTCTTTTCTCTTTCCAATTTCATTAAATATATATATTCCCGTATTCTTCTCTCTCGTCTTCGACGGTATAACGTTGATTTATATAACGTCGTACTTACGTGAGTTAGAGGCACATGGCGCTGGTGGATGTAGGAATAGCTGGTATGAGTAACGAAGTGTAGATGATCATCGATGGACACAAAGGCGTTTGATCATTGTGCGAAGTAAAACGGAATGTACGTTGGTACCAAGGCTGCATGTCACTGCATTGGAATTTATACGTACAGGCGCCGAGATTTGCAGATAAACAAGCATCCTATTTGGTCCGAGAGATATTTGCAAACTATGTCGATTATTTAAACCCCTTCAGGGTCATCTGATAATTTCTTCTCATTCTCGGTGCTATAAACTATCCGCTTATACTTTGCGGAATATCGTTAAAAACTATCCGAACAATTTAGGAACCCAAGACATCATCGTCGAGCCGAGAGCTAAATGAAATGACAAAATTGCAAAATTATCGAGTGTCTATGACCTATCGATCCCCCACTACCCTGTAACCGATCAAAATCCACAAGATTATAGTATATTCATGATTATTATTCCATTTTTAAGAATTTTATAAAAACAAGAATAAAAATTTCGCCACACCAATCCGTAGGTATGGAATATTCTATGCTTGAGATGTCGGATATTGGTGACTCGAAGTATAAGGTTGATCGTCGATACGATCGTCGAAGAGACGACAAAGGATGGGTTGATCGTGATTTCGAGGCAGTCAAGATGATCCTAACGGTGACACGCGCTTGAGCATAATAACTATTTTCGTAAATATTTACGAGCGATTCTATATCGACGACTTTTGCCTTTGGGAGCCAAAGGTTAGCAGAGGGATGTAACACGCAGGGTTATAGACCGAAGTTCTTCCTTTTGGTTCCCAGCATGATGCGGGAATATCGAATTGCAGACGAGCTGAGAATCAGATAGATAGATAGATAGAATTGTTTAGGGAGTTTGAATAGAAATACAGTTTGTAACTAATAATTGCCTGCAGTGACGAGAATCGGTATTAGGTGGTACATACATACATACCTACATAGGTATATAATAGGTAGGTATAGATATCTGTATGAAGTATAGATATAGATGCGGGTTTTTACCCGTCGATGTTAGATCGATTGCATTTGATGTCTCAGGATTGGCGCCAGCTATACGAAAACATTTATCGGAATTCTACTTCCGTGCGATAATATTGTATACTAGGTGGGACGCGATAGAGCGTCAAAAAACCTGTTAACGATAGTGACAAAATCGTAATAATGTTATTATCGATAATTGATTAATCAATCGGCTATCGGTGCTTCTATCTATCGGGCACGTGTTTACTTCAATATTATTTCGAATGAAATCATTCACATAGAAATCACAACCGACGAGATAGGTAGGCAGGCAGGTAGGTAGATAGATAGATATACGTTTGTCGTCAAACAAACCGTCGTCGTTTATGTACTCACAAGGTTCCTGAGAATTATATGACACGAGGCTTAAACCCGTGCAAAACATTACCAAGAAATGTTGTCGTCACTTTGTTAAATATTATACTTTGCATTAATACATATTACTTGATGTACTGCCTGGTGCAGAGAGCGGATATGCCAAGTTATTCGCAGGGGAGACGCAGCGAAGATAGATACAGCAAATTTGATAAAAAAAATAAATAAAAAATTGATTATTCGATTTTCTTGCTCTTGGAAAGAAAGAAATGTTTGATCTACAGCCTCGTTGATATTAAGAAGAAAATTACAGGAATTTACAGAATTTTCAAAATTTTTAACAAAACGAAAAAAAAAAATGTCTACGCCGGACCCCCTCAAAGAAATTAAATTCAATTTATCGTATTATCGGCTGAGTAGGATTTCAATTTATGGAAAAGACTGACCAAGGCTTCTGGATTAGGGCTTATCAGGATTCCACCACAATTCACTAATTTCGTCATTATTTTTATCCCACAAATGTTATGAGTGTTAGATTAGATATATATGTACAGTACCTAGTATATACCCTAAGAAAATATAAGGGTCATATCAAATACCTAGAAAAGCGTTCGGGTCTATCGGACTTACTGCTAATCCTCGCCGATGTTTGCGCACGAAGTTAGTACACCGATCGACAAATACGACTTTATCGAAAAGTCGTAAAAATGAATTCACCGAAAAAATATTTCATTTTAGATTTTGGAGTAAAAAGAAAAAAGTATAAAAATTTACAAATACCATTCCGCACCTTTACTCCGAAGCGGATTCGATAATATCACAATTTATTCTTTCTTTTCACCGATCCACTTCTGAAAAAAATTTATACGACCTAATCCGAACTGCAGCGAAAATTCACAAATCTAAATTTCGTCCACTATATATATTCATAAATAAACATATATACACATAGATTTACGCAAGAAAACTGACCTATGCTCGCACGCGCGTACCTGTAGCTAATTTACAAGGCAGCCTCAGACCGCTGACAAAGTACGCGTCGCGTCGCGTTTCTGGACCTCTCTTATGGGCGTCGCTAAGTCTGGAGACGTTAGCGTCTGGGCTTTGATCTAGCGGAAGGTCAACGGGGATGCCGGAAGTCGTTACGCAAGAAATATTGCCGTATGATATTTTTTTTCTTCCTCCGGTTTATTCCTGATGCGATAGTAATAAGCTGACGAGATATATGCCTCGCTCTCCTCATCCCAAAAAAGCTTAAAAGGAGGGGGAAGTAAGAAAAAAAAAGAAAACACGAGAGAGAGAAAACTTTCTAAGATGCACGCGTGCCTGATCGAAGAGCTAGAACTAAAGTCTAGAGACAGAGTTTGGCTCGCACGTTGACATTTCGTACGCGCGTTGAGTTGATGGACGGAGTTGTACGGAGGGCCGAGTCATCGGGGCCATCGGAGGCCAACAGAGACGGTGAACGATCAATCGGGCTCGTCGGAATTACCGGCGTTCCAACAGCAAACGAGGCCTTTCGTCGGGACTTTCTTATAAACGTATTTGTACCGTAGAGATTGCACGGAGGTAGGTATACTAATGCAGATGTATAGTTATAGATGAGTAGTAACGATAGGTGCCTAGATCGGGGTAGTAATTTCATATATTTTTGTTGTTGGCAAAGTGCTTTTGCAGTGACGGTGCACCTTGTTATATTTACGACTAGAAAGCACGCTGCCAAGTCGAGTAAGGTGTCGCGTACCACGCCGGTTAAATCCAGTTCACCGTTTCAAAGATGCGTGTAAACATAGAATCAGATTGTTAAGCTGGTTCCACGCTAAGGTTGCTGTCGCGTGCCGCATTTTGGGAAAATAATCGACTGACTAACCCGACAGGGGTTATTTTTCCCGGATACTAGACGCGGATAACCGGACAGAAATGATTTTCGCATTTTTACAAATCGCCGGAAGCGCGATTCAACTCATTGCCGAAATTAAAAACCATTAGTAAACGAGATGTTAGCGGACGTCGGTCGTAGCTTGAAGACAGCTTAATGAGAGACGGGAGAGATACGGAGGTGGGGGAAAAGAATAAAGATAGCTTTGGTGCATCCCGTGGGTTGGCATCGTCGCCGACTGTCAGGTCGGTTATTTCCATCACTAGTCGGGGTTCACGACCTGTAGGCTGCTTACGTGTGATGTAATCTTCAAGTGATGCTGCTGTTGGTACTGGTACCGGTACTGGTGCAGGTGAAGAGGGAGACGATCGTTGCGGCGAGGTTGCGGGAGTAAGACGAGAACCAGGAGATAGGTAGATGCAGATACAAGATGAGAAACGGGGCCGAAACCGAATCCGCTATCCATGCCGAATATTATATTAAATTATTGATAAGTTGTAGGCAAGTAAGTATTTCCTAATAATGAATGCGTTCAAGGCTGGCGTCGCAAAAATAAGTTGAAAAACACAAAAATTCTCATACTAATCACCGACATAAAGACACGTGGCTCGCGGATGATCTGTGCTGATGAATGAGCTTGATGGATCCGTTGCCATCGCTAAGGAACGGGCGGGTTTCGAACCTCTAAAACGGTGGCGGAAGTACGAGCTCGTAAAATTAGAGCCAATTGACGTCAGAGCGGAAGTTGCAATTCGCGTGGGCTCGTGTCGAGTGTTCCTAAACCGTAGAAGAGTTTTATCAAACGGACTAGGAAGAGTCGGGGAAATAGATTCGGCGGAAAAAATCGAGCGGCCAAACAGACAGCCACCTCAATGGTCGAGGTGGAGCAAGCTTGAAAATTTTGAGAAGAAAGTATATACTCATTGTCAGCCCGATTATGTTATCGAAGCTTTACAGCTCCGAGGAGTTGGATCGGAGAAGATATTCTGTACTCATGGTCGAATCTTCTACATCCACGCGAGGATAACTCGCGACTACATCCGGCGTAGGGAGTATATTCCGTTGCATAAGCGTTCTAGATAAATAATTCGCGTGGGCATTTAACACCAGTCTGTGTTTACTCGTAAATCAACGTTTCGTACTGTTTATTGAAACCGTGGATTATCAAACGCGATTTCCTGGCTTTTTTTTTCCCCCGAAACCGGGATTACGAGACGTTGGTGAATTTATTCCGTACGTGCCCTACGCTTCGGTAGG
The DNA here is from genome assembly GCA_944452935.1 of Rhogogaster chlorosoma. Taxonomy (NCBI): domain Eukaryota; kingdom Metazoa; phylum Arthropoda; class Insecta; order Hymenoptera; family Tenthredinidae; genus Rhogogaster; species Rhogogaster chlorosoma. The sequence goes on from OX101797.1 coordinate 32,496,414, forward strand.
TAATTTCAACAATCATTAACACCTGTCCCACGAAATTGAGCTTTAATCGCATCGCGAGGGTTCTTAGTATCCGGAGTAAGTTGAGCCTGCTAAAAATAGCCTGTATTTACCTCCGTAATCATTATGCGATACACCTGGCTGGAATGGTAATCAAGCCGCGCAATTAATGCACTTTTACGTAAGCACGAGGCCTCGGTAGTAATACATTCTGCCATGAAACCCTCCAGCCTTTTCGCCGTTTCGATATCTCTTGGCGATATCGCCGGAGTTCTGCATAAACTTGCAATTTCACAGCCGCTAGCCGGTCAAATCTCCGTGGCGGCAACAACTCAGTGCAGGGCACTTCAGATAGGGTATTGTTATTGTCGCAATACCGAGTGACATTTCCTCGACAACTTGTTATTTAGTCAATTATTCACCATATATTAGTAGATTAGTAGTATACCTACTTGTTCATTTTTTTACCTCTTCCTTTACCCATTTTTTTTTTTTTCATATATACATTCTCCACGATTTCTACACGGAGGACTCGGTTCCTTCTGGAATAACACACCTTTGTTCCTTGCAATTATGCGATAATGAATCTAAAGGACTTTATACTTGCATTGAACAATGAGTTTCTATTTCGTACTGATTCTGAGCTACGCAGACTAGGTAGAGCTGAGCCTTTACTGGCCTCGGCTAACTGTGCAGGAATGCAAGCCTCCGGGGCATTTCTTGTAAGATTGTGTTGTGCAGGGTAGTCAATAATTATTTACTGAGTTATGTATGTACGTGCGCTGGTTATCCCATGTGTGGGTGAATGTTTGTATTGTATTTGGCAACGAAATTCAATCCTATCCAACGTTTCATATACGCGATAGTGTAGGTATCAATTATCAATATAAGAACTAGACACGCGAGAATTGTGACAGAGAAAATGAAAAATTCTTGCAACAAATTCCGTTTAATTTATGCACGGAAAAATTTTATCGTATAACGGTCGCTCGCTATTAGTTATCACCGCACTTGTGCGTTTCACCTATCTTTATACCCCATGAAAATATACACTCAGGTACGCTATGCCAAGCGTTATTAATGCGAAGTTAAAGTTCAGCTAGATGATTTATAGAACAAGTACTTTCGACTTAATTCTATCGGACCTGAAAGCCACAGGTTATTCTGTCTTTGCCGTGTGTAAACTTCCCACTTCCCCAGTTTTCCGCACAGATATTACTCGCAATTCTTATAGTTTCAAAAACGATGCTGAATTTCATTGCGGGAAAAATTCAACCATACCAATCGAACCACGTATAATAAGAAATCATGAAACTTTCCGTTTTTTCATTCGCCATCAAGTATTCTGACGCAATTAGATGGTCGAGTGCGTATCCATTGTGCTAATGTTGTTTTTAATTCTGGAGTTTTTCAGTGGTCTTATTGTCAGCATCGTGTTATTGTGACGGATAAAGCTCGTTGACGTCAAGAGAATTGCATGCTTCTTTGTCACTATGTAAACGCATGAATTTTTTCCAGGTACCAGCTGGGTCTTCGATATTAGTCAAATTATAGTTTGGCCCGAAGAAGACAATGGCATTTGAGTGTCTAATTCATGCGCGTTTTTTTTTCATCATGAATTAATTTCATGTAAATTGCGATCGACTGGCGAGAAGAATAATTCGAAAACTTGTATACGAAAGTTCTAATTCCTATAATTCTGATATAAAATATGAAACTATTGCCATAACGTAAGATGGATGAAAGGTTTACCTCGGTTATACATATAGAGAATGAGACATGAGATCGGCGTATGGTTATAATTGCGACGATTCTTGAGAGTCTGATTAACCGAGCTTGGATACGCGATCCAATGTTATTCTACGTTGCAATTTTATTAATTTCGCTTTGCCCACAAGAATCGTATTTCCTTGCACGCGCTGAGTGTATCGCGTTCAATCCGGAAAGTCCCTGAACTGTTCCGGGATCATGAAGTATCCGATCACAATTTCATTGACCTGAAATATAATTCCTTATACGTAGTTTTATTTCGCTCACATTTTCCACGGTTCTTATCAACATAAAGTTACAGCTATAACAACCGTGCCCCGTAAGATTTACACGTCGAATAAAATACCGTAGAATATTGATATTCGAACTCAGCACGTTATATATCACAGCTAAGAATTTATTCGATCAGGTAATACTGTCATTAATTCATTTATGTTCCTCGTTATTAGCGCCATAAGAGGACGGCTATAACAGCGAGAAGAATAATCTAAGGAAAACCTCAGTATCTGTCGGTAAACAAATCTCGGAATCGATCATTATCCGCAAAAAAGAAAGAAATTGCAACAGGCTGTTAATGCAAAGCCATGAATTAATTGACGTATTTTCTAACGATCGAATTAGTCGAGTGGATTATTGCAATTGATAATTCACAATATCGTATGTACGTACCTACTTGCATTAGTCGATTGTCGAGTCGCAGGAAACGACTTTACGTAGATATGTATAGATAATATGTACTTGCGGTTGCCATAACTGCAAATATTGTATAAACAGTAAATCCCATTATACTTATCGAATTGGAAAAACATAACCCAAATTTTGTATACCTTATTTACGAACATATTACTCATCCCTGTGAGTAATAAGTCGTATACGCAGTTTGGATCGAGTTTTGAGGTCGAATAACACCGTAAATGAATAGACAGTAAATCCTTTCAAAGATTGTATAAAAATGTTTTATTCGCATCCGCATATAATTTGTATTCGTAGTATCCTGTTAAATAAATGGATGTACGATCGTCTCGTTATTTGAACTTAAAATTAGCTAAATAATTGGCGATACGTTTGCTCGCAGAGTTAACGCGTAGACTATACATTCGCGAAACGCATTAATGCGATAAAAGGCTTTGAATAGGTAAACTAGATCCATACCTGTACATAGAATTTATATCCACTCGATGCAGTAATAGTTGCAAAACCACTGGTCAATTATTTACCTACCTCGGAGCTGTGTACTCGAGCCAATAGCGAGGTGGCGTGAAAAAGGCGAAAGGTGGAATTCCTCCGTCTTTAGTGTCCGTGTTTCTGGAAGCATTATATACCACTTACGACCTTCTAGGTGCCTCGGTGGTACGAGGTGTTTGGTCGAGCGAGCGAATGAGCGAATGAGCGAACTAGCGAATGCGCGAACGCTCGCGCGCGCACGCGGCCTTAGAAGGTCGCTTAGCTAAGAGGCAGCAGCTAGTCTGCCTTCTTGTCATCTATATACATAAGACATACTTACTCTATCTGCAACCTACGCGCAGCATGCATCGTCCCATCTAATCCACGAATTGGCTCAAAAATAACGAAATCTCTACAATGTAGAAATTTTATGCATATCCTAACATTCTACAGCACTTTCTATCGCGCTAGTTGTTTTCATTTTCTCAAAACCGTTTTGCGACGAGAGAAATTCACCAACGTATTTCTAAAACCGACCAAATATGGTTCGTAAGCGTATTAGTCTCTCAAGATTTATTCCCTCGACGTATGTATATTCGTTGATAAATAGATATATACGCTGAATGGACAGTCGAGTTGAAAATAAAAAAAAATTATTCATTTTCTTTTTTTACTCCGCAAAAATTTGATCAATTTTTAGCTGACCTGCCAACTTTACCTCGGTCTTTCCTGTAGCGTCTTAGCTTAGATACCGTAATGTATACTCACACTTGATACATATGTGTATGTACACGGATCACGACATATACTTACCTATTTAGTTACTTATACGACAATCGACGCAAGCATTCCTCCGCATCTTGGCTCCCACGAGTTCACACCGCAATGCCGATTATAGCGTATATGTATAACTGGCGAGGGACGCACGGGTCCAGCTATGGGAGTGTATGGTAGGTGGTAGGTACAAGGAGGGAGTAAAAGTTTGAAAATAAATGTAAAAAGGAATAGAAGGAAGAGACGGGAGACGGGAGACTGGAGAACAGCATTTACCGTATCTGTAACCATATACCTGTAACTGGGGTTACTAGATCGGAGATGTAGGTATATCTCAAGAGGCACGTGTTTGCCCGACGAAAGTAGACCGATGCGCAATAACCTACGACGATGTACATACCTATCAATAATTTTATATACACGCATATCTATATACATTTTATACACATACATGCTTGCTCAACTCTCTCCTTCTCTTTCTCCTCGTTGAATTGTATAAATCGAAACGAACGCCCCCGTCGTGGTCGGTATTAGGTATATATGTATAGAGAGGCAGTTTATCCTTATGGATTTATATATAGGAATATATACCTAGCGATTAATATATACGCCACCTGTGTGTATAATGTATCCTTCCGTGAGGCCGGCGGGCATGTAGGTGTCAAATTCGCGAGGGTAAAGAGAAGGGGGTTATAACGAGTGTGCCCGTATTATACTGTAGTAGAATGTGCGAAAAAGGCAAGTCGGTGGGTATATATATATATACATGCAGAAAATGAGATTGGCTGTATCTGATCCATTGCATAACATGGTAATCGGGACTAAATCGAGAATTCTCTTTAATAGTTAGATGAGATGTGTTTATAAGATTGATATGTATATATCCATACGACCACCGACGCCGATCAGATCGTCGAGGTCGATTAACACCGCGGCGAAATTTATATAATAAAATTATATGCCTAGAATTTCGGAAGTCCTACTTCAAAGAAGAGCATGCTACCACTAGAGGGTTTCTTACGGTTCTGTCTCTAATCTCACGATCTTATCTTATTATGCTCTTATATTCACCGAACGCACCCATCGCATTGCCCCGGAGGGGACGAGAAGATCCCACCTCTTTATACCTTCATACCTCATTCTTGCACTCGCTTACTCCTCCGCATAACCGACACCTATTCCGCATTCCCTCCCATCCCATGGCGATACGAATTCACCACGTCTTGCGGTATTGAGGTATCGGTGAAACTCAGGCATTAAGTGTGTTGGTATGCTAAATCCAATTTTAATACTCAAGTCAAACGAGAGGGCACGAGGGAGGCATAATGTAATCCTTATTGATTCTATGCGATAACGACATACGGAATATGTCAGCATTTTCACTTATTTTGTTTGTCGTTTACCTATATATTAGGGATGGGCGAGCGTATGTTCAGCAAAAGCATTCATTTCTTCATAAGATACGATGATTTATAATAAAGTATTGAGGATATCAAAAATTGAATCACTTTTTCTTACCTTTACGGTCAGGCGCCTTTACCCAATATTATAAAATAAGTTTTGTACTTTAAGAAAGCACGAATTGGATAGAAAATTTCGAACTGAAGAATCTCAAATTTCTGACACAAGGATCTTCTTGAAACCTGAATGTTTTGAATGTCATTCAAAATACTCCCTGCATCACGGATATCAAGTATTTCAATTCAAATTTTTTCGGCTCATCTGTAGATGTAATTTGAAAAAATTCGCGGTAGCAATTTCAAATTCAAAAGCTCTATTCTCATGGTACAAATCTTGGTGAAATCACCGGTGCAGGAGGCTCCCCTTGATAGATTTGGCACTCGTTATTACGTAGGTCTGTAGAACTTCAGGCATACCCGGAAAATAATAGGAAACTTGATTATACGCGGCGATGTTACGTGGTGGCTAGAGACGCGTTCCCCGTATGTAGATACCTGTTGATTTACGAGCAAGCTAGACGGTCTGAATATTATTAAGAAATCGCACGGAGAACGTTGCATAGATATACTAAAACCAGAAAGAGCGAAGATGCGGAAGAGGAGGAAAAATATATCTTGGATAGTAGTAAATCCGACGGTCGCAGGTTTCGCCATCCTGTCTCATGGCAATAATTTATGATCAAACGTTACGATTCCAGAAAGGACAGATATACCGGAATAAAAAAAAAATATTTCCAAAATATAAGGACCATTTATAATTCTTATGAGGTTACACCCTAATTAAAGTCGAGTCTCATTTACCAGCGATAAGCGATATCCGTACAGAAAAACTATGAAATTGTCCGTTGTCAAAAACCGCAGTAAGCCTTTCACTAATCGATATATTTCTCCTCGTCTTTTATATTTTATTGATGGATTGCCCCATATACTTAGAAATATGAAGAGGTATGAAAAATTGCGTAATCAATCGCAAATGTATATAAGTCTTGTCTAATCGTCGATGACAATCTAGACATCGTCGAGAGTCTAGACTAATCGAATAATCGATAGGTGGAAAACGCGAGGATATTTACCCTCCGGTTAGAATTTATCGATTCTATTCGTGTCCAGAAAGAAACCTCCGATTCTTCATCGGGTTTAGTTTTTCCCATACAAGTAACGTCCGGCTCCTTATCGTCCGGTGAATTCCACCGATTGATATCAGTCTGAACTATAAAAGAGAAATTGAAATCCGGTGGATGCGTACCTACTACCTCCGGATATGTGCGTATAGGCAAGAAAACGAATCGTTGGTAGAATAATCTCCGAAGTTATCTCACTGCTGCCGCTCGCTATAGAGAGGAATAAGTATCTCTAGTCTCTTCCGCAGTCTATAGTCTAGCTAGTGAAATTGGCAAAACCGAGGCCGTCGTGGGTGAACGAATGGGATTGAACACGGGAGTAGATCGCGTGCGAATGTTGGTGAAGCTGTTTATGTGTTCGTGCGGGGCCGGTTGATCTAAATACCACGCTGATACGATCATTCGTTTGGTCCTACGCCGAGCGTGGCTCGGTCTATCCGGTGATACACGTGCCCTGCAGAGGCTAGAGCTCACGCACACGCGTGGTGCGTAGACGGGGTGTTACCGTATACACACATCAGTTACATATGAGTCAGTATACATGTCGCGCTTTGCGTTCTAGTCCGTACAGTTTTGCCGAGTACTAAACTGTTACAACGATACCGATATGTCGGATCAATAACTGATCGAATACCTTACGGGCGTATCGTTCGCATAAATTCTCTACCTAGCTATACATTATAGTACGTAGGCGTTTCCATTAGACCAGTGGGTATTATCATTTTCATTACGATATCGGTACCCCGTGTCTGGACCGGACTATATAACGTCGAATAGTCTCAGACGCGTTTGGTTCATGATTCAGAATCGATGATTAACGTTCATGACACATGAGTGCAGTTTTCTTTACCTCGGAAGGAAGCCTTGCGTTGGGGTAAAAAGAGTGTCAAATCGTAGGTAGGTACGGTATATGGGAAAGTTAGTGATTGAGAGAATGAGCTTTTTTTCTCCTGGAAAAGGAGCCGCATTAAGGAACGTCACGTACATACGACAGGACCAGCCGTCATTTCTCATCTCGTATTCCGATTCATTGGATAAACAACCGTCGGTCATGTGCCAGGAGTGTGGAGTCTATAATTCACGTTCAATGTCTGAGTGAATATACATCCAAGGGTCAGGTCTGTGAAGAGGTATGTAGTGCATATATCTATAGACGAGAAGTCAGGGAGATGAAAATAATATCTCAATCATGGGTCACGACAATAAACTAAATCAGAACCCCTACGAATTCCTTTACCAAATCCTTCTCATGCAGGCCTACAATAACAGATTAGATAAAGCCAATGCAGTCTGAATGGGTTAAGTTAGAATTAACCTTATCGTTTGCTCCGTTTCCATAGGCTTTGATCTATCCACCAGGAAGTGAGACGGTTTGAAATAATGCCCAGAGTTTGGTGTATCATACGGAGTGCCTCTATCAGTCCTCCTCAAACGCACCTTATCTGTAGAATGAATTCGAAACTGGCTGATTTATTACAGTTTGATATCTCGTCAGGTCAGATAATGACAGTCGTCTAACGTTCGAGGCACAATCTCTCTCAGGCAATTGATTTAAACGATAGAAAAACAGCGAGAAAAAAGGTGGATAAAAAATAGAAAAAACGGAAGAAAAATCGACTTCCCATATTGCAGAATATCTCGTAACTCGGTTTATTACAGATACCGGCATTATTTTTCTCTTCAATTGTTTAGGCGTATTGTTAAGTGGGCATGAGTCAAGTCTCGCGACTGACCGGAGTCCCCAGGCTTGTAAGCAACATTGTCCAAGCGTGCAACGCGGTGCATTCCTCTCTCACGCTGCACCAGCGAGCGGTTGGTCGGGCACAGCCCACACACAAGATTCAAACATTAAAGGAGGCCCCACCGCGCGTATAAGGCCCGGTTCTTGGTCCGAACCCCCCTGACCCCTGGCTCTGGCCACCCCCTGCGCTACAAGATACAAGAATGTATGGTGTGTGTGTGTGTACGACGTATATACGGTGTGTATGGTGATAAACCGAACTCGCTAGTCAAGGGCCCACAGTCCACTCGCCGTTCCACGAATCGGACTGTAAGAGGAAACCTAATTTCATTGGGCGACGACACCGCGGATGCACTGCAGCTATTCTTTGTTCAATTTTCATACCACATTCTCAACATTGGAGGAAAATCTACGGAAAGGTTTGAGACGGGCGACGACATTCTCGAAGCTTATTACTCATGTCATAAGATATACATGTTACATATGGTATGCATAGATTAGTGATTCTGTTGTAATTAATGAGTAAGACTGACAATAAGACTCTTTTCATTCACCGTATAAAAGAGTGTTTGTAATTTCGTATTTTACGGCCTTCAAATGTTGTAGTTTATTGCTAAACCTATTTCCGGACGATCCTCACGTTGAACGCAGCTACCAAGTCACGTGGCGAATACCAATAGAAGATATTATTTAGTCTATTGTGGCCTAGACTCCTAACTGGTTCGCGAAACTCCACGTGCCACGGCGTGGGCGTTTTACGATAAGACGTAGACGAAAAAAAAAAATATATATATGTATGCATAAACTGTATTAAACCAAATGATAACGAATAGGAAATATCCAATGTGCCTATATTATAGTCTCAAGGTATCGGGGTATCCAGGTATTCAGGTATCCAGGTATCGAGGTACCCAGGTATCGGCATCGCCATTTCGATGCAAATTTATTCTGCTCCGAGAATTCAGAAATCGATTATATTGGGACTCGCGAATCTTATCGCAGGCGTTTATGGGTCTAGTATTTTATAACATATTTTCTGCTCAAGGTTATGATAGAAGTTCTCGTTGTCAGTGTCATTCCCAGAATAGAATATTAAACAAATTCTAAAGCCAGCTGCGTATGAATGCTGGCATATTCTACACATGCGATCTCCGTGATCCAACTACGAATGTATACCTAAGGGTGAAATTTCGCGAAATTAATCAGGACGCGGAAAACCATTAAGTCCGCAAACCGACCAGCGCCGGAGATCAAGGCTGCCCCGATGCACTCGCCAAGGTTGGCAATCCGGAATCTTTGTGGGATGCAAGAGTACGAATACGTATATGGAGAATGCATCGAGGCCAGGGGTTGGTGAACGCCCGTGCGTCGTATGCGACGTCCTACGAGACGGGGAAAAAAACTTAATCGAAGCATATATGAAGAGAGTATATATGCATCCGAGTAGAAAATATCGTTCTTCGTCGTTTTTTCTATTTTTTATTTCTCTTAAATCCTTGCTTCAATCAAACGCTGAAAATCTATTATTTCGATAATAGAATAGACTCCGTCTGTGGACGCTGGTAGGTAGTTTTTCGACATCACCTGCGTACCTACTCGAGTATACGATCGTCTAGACCGGGTATAGCTATAGATTTTATTAAGCTTATCTCGTTTCATATATTCGGTATCCAGCCACTAATTTTTCTTTATCAGCTTACGCGAGTTCGACGTAACAGTAACCGTTGTAAAAGTCACCACGTGGGATGGGATACGGCGTAGTACGATTTGCTACGCCCGGTAACAATACATCGTCGATATCGCGCTGACTCGCGGGTGATCGTGTTAACATATTCATTTCTTTTTCATATGTGTAAGTATATAACTTTTAAAGATAGTGGGGTATACACTCGTACAACGCCGCGACCGCGACACAATCATACTCAGAGACACACGTGTCTATCCAAGATAAAGTTCTATAGATTCCTCCATATCTACGTGGAATTCTTAGTCAAGATTCGTTCGCGTGACCTCGATCGATTTATTTATTTTGTATTTTATATATATATAGGGCTTCTCATATTCTCACCCTCGAAACTATATAGTCTATAAACGGCGGCGTTGCTAGCTAGTTCCACGTTGTTTAACGGATCCGTAAAGCGTGGTGAAAGCTAGACCATTCAGATCTTCACAGAATAGATTTTTCTGCACAGAGTGAGAATAGCTAGTAACTCATTCCGGCTGATCATTGCGAATAACTCTTTTTTTTTATTTTATTTTCCTTCTATTTTTTATCGCGGTTCAAGTTTTATCTCCCAGCGGTTATCGGTCAGCTACTTATTACTGCGCAAACCACTTTCTACAGCCCGTGATCAAACTAGACGAGATTCTCTGACCGATAACTCCGCCTTTCCCTTCTGCGATACTGCTGATCTTTAACAATTCATCTTCTGCGACGTTGGATTATCGTCATGAGTAAACATGGAGTGATTCAGTGATCGGGTGATATGCTATACATAATATTTTTTCTCCCTCAATTGGATATAAAGATATCCAAATGTTGAAACGCTCCGAATCTTATTTCCCGTAGACTTCCGACTATTTCCTTCATTCTCTAGGACTCTAGGTGCTGTATAGACGGACGAAGCTGCGTAGTAAAAGAAGACGGCGCGAAGAAGGAGCCTGAGGAGAGACGCAAGGCAGGAAAGCGGCTGGTTACCGACGGATGGGAGGACATCGAACTGAAATGGCCTCTGGGAGCGCATTCCACTCTCGCTACCTCAGCCTCAGCCTCAGCCTCAGCATCTCAGCATCTCAGCCTCTCAGCCTCTCAGCCTGAGCTTGAGCCTGAGCCTGAGCCACCGACATTCCCACCTGCCCCTTCCTCCGCTCCAAGAACCTCATCCCTTGTGCAGCATCCTCCTTTCGGTCTACCAATCTTTTATTTCGCCTGTGCATTCCTTAGCTTCCAGTTGCCACGGGACGTTCGTTCCCCGAACGATTCTCATCGACTTTCCTCAATAAAACGGCAACCTAGACTCCCGTAGAAGTTTATATCCAGAATTTTACCCACGACGTTATACGTCAACGTTGCTGTACTTCGTATACGGATATTTGAATACGTGGGTGGTATTTTCAGGTCAAAGGTCTCAAGGGAACTGTAACATCTGATCTTGCGAGAGAAAGTCCACCTATATGTAGCTCCTCTCTTGATATATTTACGAAAGTCAATCATTTTTCCGACAATTTTATAACTACAACAATTCGCGATTAGTATAATCATTTTGTTTTTCATACACGCCAAACTTAGCCGGAAAATTATATACCGAGGTCAGATTTTACTGTCCTCAAAGCCTCAGCACGTGCGCGTATTTTAACATGTGTAAATTGTTGTCAAGCTAGCAACTAGACTCGTAGTTATTTCCCGTACGCATTCCGTTGTCCCTCGTATAGTTAGGCAGAAGGCATTACCGATGTCCGTGCGTCTGGGCAGGTACATAAAATAACTTTTACTGCTAACGTAAGACTGCACTATTGCAAGCCGATTTACCGTTACCCTGGGCAAGTGGGACGTTCGAAATAAACTTGAAAATGTATAATTATAATACACGTTCTCAAACTTCGGTCTTGAAATAATTCTTAGATATGATTTGTAATTGGATTTTGTTTTTTCTCTCTTTGATAAATTCTTTCCATTATAATAGAGAAAAATTTCTCTATGTATCCACGACTTATCATTTAGTTTCGTAAGGTGATTAAATCGGCATAGATATTTGCCGGCCCGTAATCACTACTGTCACCACACTAGACGTCGATGATTCGAATTTTCTTATCAATGTTACAAACTTATAACGAATTATTTCTAGTCTTAACCTTGAGCCACGTGTAGGCCAATATATAATAATGATAATGAATATCTAACGATTAAGGAATCTACACGTCTGAGAGACATTATAAACAGATATAATGTCTATTCATTTATCGCTATACTACTGGTTAAAAGTTAGAGACACTCGAAGTGACTATCTTGTGGAAAATTGTAAGACATATTTAGTTTCGTATAAATACGATAGCAATAAATATAACAAAAATCAGAAAGGGCCTTGGATTTTGAACCAAGGCTGTTTTTGTCTTAGTTGGTTGCTAGCACTGGCACACTAACGTTATTGTACCCGTGTAAGTATATGGTACTCTCTCTCTCTCTCTCTGTCTCTCACACACTCTCTTTCTCGAAAAAATAAAATAAAATGATACATACACAACGTATTTACCCACGTTTATAATGTTATATTATGTTAATTTCTGTACGTATGTACACTAGTATGTACATATTAACAAACGAGGCTAGATTCTAATTACGCTTTAGAAAATCTCCCCAGACAGCAGCGGCTCGAACTGATTTGAACTTTCTAATCTGTATCTTGAGACTATACCGTTATCGTCGAACGTATTTTGCGATATTTTGCACTCTGGTTGAATGGATTTTGAGAGGAGGCACACATAAGGAAACATTAGCGTACCGGAAATCTCGAATAAGTAGCGCAGTTTAGATAAGATTAGACGCTGGTTTGCCCATCCGTGACGATCCGGCATACGCGTTAAGCACGTCGATGCTAATTATCTAAATCTCTTTGTCGTTTCCTCCCTTTCTCCCTCTCTCTCTCTCTCGCTCTCTCTATTTCTCTCTGAATGGTTAATCTCAATCCTCAATTGTCTTCAGCGCTCAGCAAGCGGATCCGTCTAAATACCGCTCTACCTACTGTGCGGGGGATACAACCGTAGTCGGTAGACTGTAAACCGTCTGAAGGATATTCGATCTGATAAAAGTTCGAAAGCAACTGGTGTATGTAGTTTACGGAACTCCGCGTAGCCACGGTAATGAGTAAAAAGTTATACAAGGACGCTGGCAGACTCTCAGAATTTGCCTTAGAAAGGGAATAATAAATATTCTACATATATACGTATATATATATATATATATATAGATCGACGAGTGAGATGAAGAAAATAGAAAAAATTCTTTACCATAGTTTTAAATGCCACGTTTCTACGGCTAGCTCTCAAGTCTTTTAAACACACGCTGGGCTGATCGCAATAACAAAATCACTGAATTGATTTTGGCACCGATTTAAAAGCCAAAGTGTCGGTTGAGTAACCGAAGTGATCGCAGGCAAAACGAATGAAAAATCTAGTAGGTATATATATGCAGGCTTATATGTATGAAGACCGCAGCGTCCTCGTATCCCATTCAACAAATGGACTATGAATGAAGTGTCGGAGAGGAACAAGTGCAAACTCTAATTCATTCTAAGTTTCTATCCATATGGCATTTGAATTAGAAAAAGTAAAAATAGAGTTTAATCAACCACGCGGAAAAATGGGCCAGGATTTCCGGAGCAAATTCCATCATTGAATAGCTTTAATTATTCTTGGTTCAAATTTAATCCACCGTCTGCTTCCTTCCTCTGATATATTAATTAAATGAATTATTTTCATTTTGCAAAAATGTACGACCAATTTTTTTAAGGTTTCTAAATTTTTCTCCAACACAAGAATGCAAGTGGTATTACTTCATTCTTGACACGAGTTCTCGCTCAAGTCCATTGATCGTGATTGGTGGTTGACGTCATCTAATTTATCGCACGTTTGACCGCGTGCGAAGGCCTTAAGTCATCCGTTAATGTATATATGTAGAGGTAGACGTATAATCTTTCGTCTAAATCATGTCCTGACATCAATAGAGGGCTGGGTGTAGGGAGGGCGTTTCGGGGTGTGCCGTTTTCAATTAGAAACGACATATTTTAGGGTAAAAATTGAAAACGGGAGCCGCGTAACGGGGCTGGAAAAGGATCATTGGAATTTAATATACACCGGATGTAAAGCACGCCTTGGGAACACGCGCCTTATCTCGGTCCCAGTCAATAGTAGAATATAGTGGAATTTTGTTGAGAATTTAGTGAAATTCCAAGAAATGGCATGTAATTTACGACACTGCGACATTTTTATCTCGTGCCAGAGGATTGCTTGGACGACGTCCGACCGTGTGACACGAGCTTCAAGTTAGAGGCAAGAGGATCCTTTCCGTTCCCCCTCCTCCCCCCGTCTTGCTCCTTTCCTCATCCTTCCTCACTCTTGGTCGTTCTTTCTCTACAGATCTACCATCTCTCTCGATCCCCCCCTGGAGAGTAATAAGGCCCCACCGCGGTAAGACGATGTTAGCGGATGTGCCGTTACCAGGCCGCATTCCCTTCGGGCACGCATGCGCGACGCGACGCATTCCATTGTCTTTTACATTTCAGTCTGTTTCTCTCTTCACGGTATTCTTACCGCGTTTCGATATCCCCGGTTCGTTGAGAGAATAGAAAAGGCCGAAGTGAAATTTTTCTCCATTTTTTTTTCTTTTTTTGCAAATCGTTATTTCGCCACATCAATCCAGAATCAGGATGAACACGACGTTATCTTGTAAACCCATGACTTATCTACCAAATTTCATAATGCTATAATATAATGCCAACAAAAGTGCCACGAAATCTGACGAAGTTCATTTTTCGCGGTATTCAATCCCTTGGTGTAGCGTTCGTGGCTTGTTCTAGGCATAGAGACAATGAACGTTAACAATGCGTAACCCTTGCATAACTCGGCGGTATTTTATTGGCTATATCGAATGATCGGGTGGGCACATAAGCGAAACCAGAATATGCAAATGACTGTAATAAGGACGCGGAATAGAAAGAAGCGGAAATTGCGGAGATTGTTGCGGTCGAGCGATATAAGTGAAAAGGTGATGTATTTTTATTGTCAGGCGAATCGCTTAGTCTAGAAAATTTTGGCAGTCGAAAGAATGCCCGGAGAGCCTTGAGAATAATAAAGGGGATGTAAAAGGCCAAGAGTCGCGAAATATTAGCAGGATATCTATGTTTATAACAGTAAATGGTACCCAGACGGATACGGACTGTTGATCAATAGATTCTGGGGAAAATAAATTTATCATTTGGCCATGTCACTCCGGCATAAGGAAATATCTAACGCTGTGCCTTCCATCTCGAAAGATTCGAAGGATCCTTTAACAAAAATCGGTAAAAATTTGACGAATGATAAATGTCCAAATCGAGATCGTCGAGAATCTTCTAAGGTTAGATAATACGAGTAGTTTTAAGTAAGTTTAGTCATTTCTGAATTGATTCCGTGATTCGTGGTATACATTCACAGCAGCCGGAATCTATAGAAGTTAGAAAAACAAACAAGCCAATTGGATTTGATTGCGCAATTTTGGTTTAAGAAAACTGTTGACGTTTACCGCGAGAGGAGGACCGTTTGAGTTCCATAACAATAATTTTGTGGCCTATTAGGCAGCGACGACCTAAACCTACTTATTCAGCGTTAGGTAAGGTTGCCGTTTGAGTCACATGCGTTCGATTAGGCCAGAGCCCCGTTACCAGAGGAAGACAGGGAGAAGAGATATACTGAGAAAGAGAAAGACTTGTGTGAGTCAGAGTTCTGTGGCGACAGCAACCGCCTTTATATGGTGGGGGAGTCATTGCCAAGTGAAAGAGAAATGGTTTTATTTCTGCTAAGCGTTACCTAAGCTCTTTCGATGGAATCGCTCGTGCGAATGTCGATGCCTGACCATCGAGGGAGAGTTTGTCCCAAATTCACGGCCTTGTACTGTTCCCAGGAGCAAGATACCAGCAGCTTGACAAACTCATGACACAGTTATGATCTCGGCAATCGATGTTCTGCCACATTCGATATACTTGCAAAAAAAAAAAAAAATGAAAAATGAAAAAGGCGCGAGAAAAGAAGAAGAAAAACACAGCATTGGCATCTCGTTCATCGAGTGGCACCGCATACGGTAGTTTTTGGCTAACTATACTAGTTCCAGATTTTGATTCTGGCACAGATTCGCTATCGGATGATCTTGCGAAACGATATATTATTGCGCATCTGTAACGAATAGGGAGATATTCGCTTAGAAAAAAAAAATGAGGTCTCTAATATGTATATAGGTTCTGTACTGTATGAGAGACATACATATGAATAATATATGTGCATATCCATTAGCTAAATGACAAAGGCTCCCGACAGAAATAACACATTTTTCATTTATGGAGCTTATTAGATCGAGTGACGTCACAGCTCTTATTAGTGGTGCAATTCCCGGAGCGGAATGTCGGTCACTAAGTTATGAAACTGCAAGAATCCATTGGCTGGTACAGCGCAGTAATGCGTAGTGGTACACTTTCTCCTTGAGAAGATAGATGCTATATATAGGTACTATTAATTTCAAAAACATAAAATTGCGTCGTAGAGAACGGCCGTAAAAAAATTTACCAACAAGAGATATTCCGTGCGAATCTATATCTATATACACTGTATTTTTAATATTCAAACTTTGCCAACTTTACTAGCGAAAGTCTTTCATATCGCGAAAGGAGTTCTTTTGTCCGTTACAGAAGTGGCAGTTTATAACTTTTTACATAACTGCCGGTATCACTGTATAATAATATAGTTCAGTGAGCCGAATATTCTACGCATTAGAAACCCTTAACCCAAAAACAATGATATGACCGATAGGTAGTAAAAAAGAAACGGTAAAAGAGAGAGAAGTAATAAACGGGAGTTTGGCAAATCCTATAATGTTTGTCCGAAGAAAATCCGACTGCTTAACCTCCCGTTAAACTCCAAGTTAAATTTTCAGCTACCCTAATTTTCGGATCGACCTAAACGCCGCGAGGAATGACAATGATTCTGATTAAAGTTCCTAAATTATTACGCTTGGGAGAGAGAACGGTATAATTTTATCTAATTTAGTTTGGACGAGGCGAAATTAGAAGAAAACTACTGCAGCCACCCCCTGCGAGACCGGAATGACAAGTACTGGTCCACCTAAACCGAGACGCAACGGTCAGCGTATAGGATAGTGCTGCGTCCGCGTTTTGCTAGACTTCACGTCTGTCTCTATGTGGTCAAGATAATTGTGGGTTGTTGAGTTAAACCTCACAAAGACGAGTGTACCTATCCACCCTGTGCGAATGTATTCGCAAGTGTACCTGCACGTACACAAAGTTCTCGTTCTTGGCTCGGTCTGGTTAGCGTTTTGAAAGTTAACGCCGCGGAATTCACTTTCCCCGCAAGGTTTGCAGTGTCCCGGACCAGGTCGCCCTCTTTTTATAACTTGTCAACAAAACTTAGCCAATAACACCTCCGGGTACCAATAATTCGCCCACTACTACCGCCAATCTCTACAGTAGCATACATACCACTGGCATGGGCACAAGAACTGCAGGCATAAAATGTAGGAGTAACAGTAGCCGCTGGTATAGAACGCCGGGACGGTGAGACGGCAAGATTGAAAAAGGCGGCAAACCGTCTCAACTGAATACCCAGGGGTTTCCCCTATCAGTGAGCAGCTATCCTGCGAGTGAATTTCAATCGATTCAATTCATTTCACCCGGACGTGTTTCACCTTTCGTAACCTTTGCGTCGGTAACGATCTAGAGACTAGAATAGAAATCACTCGGCCGTAGTCTCGAGGGAGAGGGAGAACACACTGGGCTATCCACTTGGGACAGATCTAGAAAAAAAGAAAAGGAAACCGAAAAAGTAAAAAATAGAAAATATATCAACCCGCTGCACGTTCCGTTCACATATACCAACGTTGTATCAATATTTTTAATTATCACCCACAAGTGAGCTCAGGCTTTACGCTGCGCTTAAAATAGACTAGTCAAATGCACAGAGGCGAGGTGTTGCGCCATAAATAGTAATAGCTTGGTAAACATAGTTTCTGAACGTATTAAGGATAAGTCCTCGGAATAAGGCCACCGTTACGTTTACATTTTTGATACGTCCAACTATCTCTAGATGTCATAAGGATACGTGTAAGTCGCTAGTACCACCCCCACCGTGGTATAGAAAATTTTCGTAATCGTGATCATGGTCGTGATCGTAATTTAAACTAATTTAAAAGTTGATAAATAATTATTTATATATTCTTCCTCCGAAAAGTAATTCAAGTATAATTTTATACGTATTCCAAAACTTGCCGAACTTTTAAATGGACATAATTATTTTGTGAAAATATCTAATTAACCATGATTTAGTAAATGTATAGAATAATCATAAGGCGACATTAAGATTTTAGATTGTAAAATGAGAATAAATGATCATATCTTGTACAACTATTTATTGAGGTTTTAATTTCTCGTCCTGCTTGATCATTATATCATTAAGAATTACCATTTCGAATTCCAATTTTCCATTAACTTGACAACCGAAATATTTATTCAATTTGATCCCATCTAACAAATTCATCACGTGGATAGCCTTCGATTTCTCAAGTGTTATTTGGAAAAGATTCAGATCGAATGTATGCGTAAAACAAGTCTTTGCGGCTTACTTATAAAATCATTATTCTCAGAGATTTTTCGATATGTATGTTGGTACTTTTTTCCCGATATTGTAGCGAATAAAGAATCCTGAATCTGTAATGGTTGTGAAAAGTCATTCAAGTCTATGTGTCAGCATGTCTGTCAAGCCAGTCTATACGTATGCATGGTAGAGATCATATTTTCTCAGAGTAGATTACATCATGTATATTCCCGGCAAAGCTCTAGACTCTGCATCCATGAATCCATCATCACTGTTTATTATATAGATGTGAATGATTCCCGATCTTAGGTTATAATTCTTTCAAATGATAATAGTATATCTACAAGAATTGGAAACATTACTTACAAATTAGACCAATAGACATGAGAAGTGAGAAGCAGTGACTGTTCAATCCAGTAGGTACAAAGTACAAGAAAAAATGTGTACACGTATATAGAAGCACGGTTACAATAATAACGACTTGAACAAATTGTTTATCCTCCATATGAATACTATTATATCTACTATTTAAAGAATCAGTTTCTGAGAAGGAAAGTGCAGACGGTTAATGATTATGTTGATGATGATGTGTTAATCTTTCTGTTCTGATGTTCTCCGAAGGTTGATTCATGGTATTTTTGTAGGAATTATTTCGGAAGCCCCTCCTTACGTCTCGTGGGTAGATATATTTATAACTATATTTACGTAACAGAAGGTATAATCGCGATCGTGTCGATTGCAGGTTCTCACCTCTGCTCCACATGTCTCCGCGGTTAAATTTAGAAAGGTGTTAATTCACATCCATCGGGCTCGTTGGCGGGCTCTTTGCCTTATTAAGAATGAATTTTTCTCGTTTGGCAGCCGCGTGTTTTTCGAATTATCATCCATTATCGTATTTCAAGTTCCCTGTTTGCGTATAACTTATCGATTGACGTTCGTCCAATATCATTCTATCATCCCGTAGGACCGAAATATAATTAACCTTTCCCGAAGACAAACTCGATTCCTCGTTTGATTGACGTTTTGGAAGAGAAGACGTGGGAATCCATTCGCCCCTGAAATCGATACACTCTGAGTCTCTAGCTATGAGGTACTATTCATCGATCGAAATCGTTTGCGGTTGAATTTTGCTTCGGGAAAGAACACTTCCGGTTAATGGGACAATAAAAGGCAACTTTCTGCCGCGAAGTATTAAAGGGTTGCAAAACACGAAACACGAACCAAATAAACTACCTAACCGATTATTTTCATTCACAGATCGCTTCTATACCGGATCGCTCATGTCTATTAAAAGTATAAAGACACTCCGAAATTACAGAGCAAGACACTTCCGTATATTATGCACTCAAATTAGCGCCGACCAGACGTGTTTATTAAGAAGTGTTTGCAGCCAGATATATACGTGTTATTAATTACGTCTAAGAAGCAACGAGAATAATTAACGCGAGACTAATTAGACGAGATCTTTTTGCGCGTCGGATTTTCTGTTTCACGATGAAAGGTGGTCCAGGACGAGGCGCCATTAGAGTAAAGAATCAAAACGTGTATCGCGCGTATGATCAATAATAGTTATGAAATTTTTTGTCATACAGGTATGTAGTGTATGTATTAGATTATACAATTGAATAAACGTAGAGGCGTCATCGTTTCGAATTGACGTCAGGTTGAGAAAAATGTGTTTACTGTATAGTCGAGTTTACACGAAATGTCATAAAAGTTTCCAGGTCGTCTTATTTTTAACGACCAAGAAACCCGTACATCAGACCTGCAACCGCGGTGCGGAGTTGGTCCGGGAGGAAAGGTTGACCACGCAGATAGATACATACGTATACATATACGCGTACATAAGCCTGCAACGATCGCGGTGCGTGATTTTCCTTGTAAAACATTCTGACCTCAATTGCACGAAGTCGATGACAATCGAGAATTACCTGGGCAAACAAACAGCTGGGATACGTCAAAGCCATAATTTTATTTGCGTCGAATTCATGAACTTTGCACCGCTGTCCGCGCTGTCCGCACTCACGTACGAATCGCTCCCTTCTATCGTATACCTATCCACAGTTTCGACTCGCTTGTATCGCTATTGGACTTTAGAAATTGACAATATGAATGTAACATTGACATATCGCTGTCAGATTTATTTTTGTCAATATTTAACCGTACCGAATGATCATTAACTAAGTAGAATTCGTTATCAACGAGCGTGTGATTATGCAGGGTAACGATGATTAAATAATTATTATAACATATTTCCCGTTATATGCTGTTGTAAGTTATTTATATAATTATTTCCTATCTACAAATAGCTATGGTTGCGTAGGCTTATGTAATGTAATCGCGCTGATCGTTATAGCTATATAGCCGTACTTTTGTAATGTATTTGCGTTGTTTTCAAACAGCGTCGTAGCTGTGCATTTGGTTCGGATCTGACGCATCCTGCAATTATGGAATTTACTCGTAAATACCGCAGAGCGAAAACATGTTTCCCGGTGGTGGATTTAATACATTTATAACTGGTATAATACCTGTGCCTATATCGTAGTATTTAGAGTTTCGAGGAAAACTCATATTTTATATCTACCTGGAGGCGGCGATACGCGGGAAGTTTCACGCTAATCAAACGGCGGGAATGAAAAATATTTGCTTTCCTTGATTGAAGGATGTTTAAACATTGCAAGAAGCAAGACGAGTCATATAAGAAAATTTGAACGCGAGTCATTTTCGCATCATACATATACGTATAATGTTCAGGATTTTCAAATCCCGAGTGTGAAAATGAGGAATAATCATAATCTGAAACTTGACTGAAACTGATTGCTATCTTTACCGAGAAAATATCGAGACTCATTTTTACACAAAGTACCTCTACCTCGTTAATGCCACTTATATTTCACTCGTTTCATTTTCAGTATGTCTGCACTTAATAGCCGAACACTTTTTTTTTTCAATTTACCTCATATACAGGGAAAACAATGATCTCATTTTTCTCGCTCTCCTTTCATCCCTTACCCGGAGCATATCATGGTGCGCTCGGAAATTGTTTGAAGAAAAATATAGCTATCATTCCTAAATTCGATAAAATTGGTCCTCAAACAATAGTGTTAAATTTCACGCAATGATCGTATAGGTAGGTATGATAGTAAGTGTTAATCGTTATCGGTATCTCGTTTAGCGAGGGCAATATTCTATCGTCGCCAATGTTTTCACTTGTGCATTTAGCGAATATGGAATTTATGGCGCACACTTCGCCCACGTGTGAGGTACGTAGGTACTGTATACCTACATAACCACCTACGCGCGTGAACGGGTTGAAATAGTGGTCTGAACTTGTTGTAAAAGTAAAAAGTAAAAAGGAGAGAGAGATAACAAAAAAAAAAAAAAAAGAGAAACAAGAGAAAAAGAAAAACCATGACAAAAGAGAATAAATAAAATAATAAAAATACGGAAACGGAGCAAAGCAAAGAGAGAGATAGAGCGAGAGAAGGAAAGAGAATTCGCGTGGGAGTCAAGCGTTATAAAGTGTGGGTACCTACTGAGCGTTGATATAAATTGCGGATATGATGCAGTCAATCGTTTTACAGTGACTTTGCAATAGTGTGTAGGTAGAAGTGAAATCCTCCGAGTGTAGAATCATAAAATCACATCTACGGAGCGAGGATTGAAGAGAAAAAAAAAGTTTGACTAACAACTTCCCACCAGGGGCTTATCAAAGGGTAATATTGAACTTTCATTGAAAAAAGCTGATCCCACATCCGCATTTCCATGAATGAACGTACTACAGCGTATACGCTCGTTATCAGCAGCTGTTGTACAACGCCTTGTGCGGTTATCTATCTGGGCATAAGGCCAGCTAGCGATGTACACAAACAAAAGCTCTGGCTCTGCAGTGCCTGGCGCCTCAACTTTTTTTCTTTTCTTTTTTAAATAATTTTTTTTTTCTATAACGCATATAAGACATATCCTAATTTTCATCATATAAATCCTACCATTTCCTCTCTCTTTCCCCTCTCTCTCTCTATATATATATATATCGTTCAAGCACACGTGGTGGTTATAGTTTCTCTTCGACTTTGATCGAACGTAAGTCAATATACTATAAACCTCGTCGATCATCATGGTTCGATTTAATTTCTTCCGTTAGGAAGTATCGGCGTAGGATTTTCGGCAGGTATAGCTGGGTCAGAATGGTCAGAAGTTTGTTCGCAGTTTGTTCATTTGATAGGCATAATACGGGATCGAGTTAGCGATTGTACATATAACTCTGTGAGAGAGAAAAGGGGTATAAAAAGGATTGGCAAAGTTATTTGTTCAACCCGTTACCACCACCTGGTATATAATAATACAGCTAAATATTACGCGGCGTTAAAAGTTATCAGTTCTCAGCCTTTTTACGGTCAATATTGATCACCGGACTCTACGCCCTAACAATTTTCCTAAAGCACTTGAAATTACCTTCCTGGAAAAAGCTCATCCCCCATCGCATCGCACGGTTGTTAATATTTGATTTAGTATTTCTTTTCCTTTTTTATTCCTTTGTTCGTTTCTTTATTATTATTTTTCTTCTTCCTCGTCGACGCGGAAGTTGACGTTGCATACACACGGTCACTGCAATTCTCGCGAGTAAATATAAGATATTACAACTTTGTTGCTCCGACGACGCTATCTGCTACTTCAGATATGTATGCATTTAGCACTTACCTATACACATATGTAGGTACAAGTAAGTACCTACTTATGAGTAAACATATGTCCGTCCGCGGGACTTTACCTAGCGTAATGTGTATTTGCGGTTTAATATTTTTCCAGCTAATGTCAATCCTGCGATTTTCTGCAGCTATAACTAACTAACCCGTGGGCGAGCGGGTGGGTTATCAAGATTTATA
Organism: Rhogogaster chlorosoma; assembly: GCA_944452935.1. Lineage (NCBI taxonomy): Eukaryota > Metazoa > Arthropoda > Insecta > Hymenoptera > Tenthredinidae > Rhogogaster > Rhogogaster chlorosoma. The sequence continues at coordinate 32,519,677 of OX101797.1, forward strand.
GCCATCTGTTATATGTAGGTATAGGTACGAGTGGGAGGATGAAACCATCGCCACCAACGTAAACAACGTTTTTTCTCTCTCCCTTTTTTTTTTTCATGTTTTTTTTTTTGTCTACGGCGAAAATTTTACACCCTCTTTACGTGTACAGCCGCAACCACGGTACCCTTATCCCCACGTGGGATAAACCTCGACAAACCACGTGTCCGGACTTACATCGCACACCTGCCCTATTCGACTCTGACATTTACCCAGTTTCACGTGGTTTACTGCATGTTCAACCCTCGTGACCCGACGTTGATACAACAAGCTCTGACGTCCAACATCGGAACATATCAAATCCATTACACTGCATCTATAATAAGCTGTTCTCGTTATCATCTCGGTTTATGGTCTTGCTGCACAGCAGCGTGAGCACACGTGTCTTTATTTTAATTTTTACTCCGTTTATACCCGCAGCTCCATACTCGTGATGTACATACGTTTATCGAGCTTAAAATACATACGGCGATTATTTTCTCCGATCAATATATGATATACTTGAATGATATTTTAATATCTTTCTCTTGCAGTCCAAGGAAACAACTGCGTCTCGAATTTTGTGTTAGAAGATACGTCATAGGTACTTGAGAAGAGATATTCGATCCTACGTCACACAGTAGAAGATATTTACGTTAGTCGTGACGGTGGAAAGCCTCGAGTTCTTTTCCTCTTTTTCATCGCTTCTCTATAATGGGAAACGATGTTGTCCAGGTACTTAGATCCCCCTGTCTCTCTAGGTTCTGTATGGCTACACTCTCGCGAGTAATAGAAGTGGTTAACTTTTTTCAAAGGACGATATATACGGCCAAACAACAACGAGGCGTCTCTCTGCTTCTCATAATACATCCGTAATTTATCGATCTCTGAATTCCCCGAGATATCATTTCCAAGCTTTCACACATACACATATGCATCTTTAGATATTTGGGAAATACCGATATACATCGAGGACAAAGTCAAACAGGAAATTGCCAGCGCATTAACCACGAGGACGTCACGTGTTTCAATAACGACGGAGATACACTTACTATAATGTATGTATGTATGTACATATGTATGTAACGTACATCTATACGGTATGATAAAACCGGCCGCGTAAATAGAACGTCAAAGAAGAAGAGTGAGAGGAATAAAATGAAACGTACCTAACGGTTTTCTAAGTAAAGAGAGTAAATAGTATAGAATTGTAAAGAGAGAACAAACGTTCGTAGAAAATTATTGTGCGGGTTTGTTAGGTAGACGCGCGTAGGATGCGAAAATCTAATACATGCATGTATCCGCGACGGGTGGCTAGACGAGTTGCTACAAATTGATAAGAAACCTTCGTTTCTATACTATTTTTACACTGATATATAGCCAATCGCATATACAATGGAATCGAGTGACCAGAGGTACAGTTTATAACGGAACTCTAGCAGCAGCAGCAGCAGCTATCGAGACCCCGATAGCTATGACAGAACGTGTTTACGCTTACAATTAGACATATTAATGCGCGTTGTTCACGTGCTTTTCTTATCAAATTTTTCAATTATCAACAAAAAAATTAAAATGAAAAAATTTAGCCGAAAAGAAAATTGAAAGAATTAAGAAAGAAAATGAATTTTTCATTTTTCTTATTCTCAAATTTTCTGCTTTTCTTTTGCTCCTCGTTGATGCAAGTCAAAATAGGTTCTCAAAAATATTCATGGTAATTCTTGAATTCGCTAGAAAAACGCGAGTATCACCAACGGTGTTTGTTGTTCACGTTCCCGATCGCAGTTCTTCCGCGTATGATACTTATGCAGGTATATTCCCCGGCCGATTTCTCGGAGACACTTACACAACTGATACAGATGTACGTATAGGTATAGGTATGATATATGGTTATTTATAACTGGAATAGGTGTGTAAATATAATTCCAAGAGAACATAAGGGCGGAGTCGAAGACTTCGTAAGAATTCAGCGTAGGTATTGTTCGGAGTGTAAAAGTCATTTAAAAAATCAACAATGGTTAATCAGAATTAGCATATTTATCGTTGAAAATATGTTTACCGAATGCAAACTTCTCCTTCTTCTCCGGCTGTATTCGTATTCTTAAAACTTCATCTTCTGAATCTTTGCATTGTATTTTCGCATCGCATCCATTATACCAGGGAGCAGCGCACCTCTATAAGCATTCCTGCAGTGGCTCACCGCGGTCTTCCGAGAAACCGTGTATATTTATTTTCCTCGCGATATTTAGCGACTCCCACGAGAATGATAATTTCTTAAGAATTGTTCAGATATTAATTAAAACTCTTTCTCTCTTTTTATCTGTCTATCTTTCTCCTCGCTCCTCGGCGAGAACTCCTTTTCGTTCTCGTTTCCGCACCGACCTTTCTACCAACCTACCACGAGGTAGATAGATATATACGTAGGTAATATCGTGCGAACGAAGAGGGGCGAACGCTGCCGTGTTAGGCACGGGCTAATATAATATCAACGGCCGCGGTGCTACGGTGTTTCGTCGTTGCCGAGGGTAAAGTGGGGTGAAATGACAAGATCGGGTACAAGGTTCAAAAGTTAGGAGGCTCCCATTACGATATAACGACTCAAGTTGAACATGTTTTCACAGCTTAATTGCCCGCACCGGCGCTCAAGACTCCGCTAATTGCTTCGACTCGTACCTCGCGATTCGCGTTCAAATTTTACCAAGTCTTTGTTTTATTCCAACAACCCGCCTACCTTTAGCTATATATGCCATAATATACGCACACGAAGAATCATTCAACGTTTACCTATTTCCTTGCCTAAATTCGTTCATATATTTAGTTCATATATTTAATAGAAATAGTTGCAACCTTTTTCATATCTAGTTATGTGTATATGTGTAGAAAATCTGTCATCTGTTAGGTGTGCCGGATCCAGTCGACCCGGCCAAGAGAGCCAGTCGAGTCAGCGCGACCCAATACAGTCGACAGTCAAGTAGGTCAGTTCGCTCGGTGTTCAGACGGCGGCGGTGAGTTACATAACGCCCAGGGGGAGAGAAAGTCGTTGTCTCCGCGACTGAGAGGCTCGCTTGCCTCCTCACCACGTCGTGTTTACAAACAAACCCCTTCTCCTCTCTCTCTCTCTTTCTCTTTCTCTCATTTGACTCCCCCACCCCGCTCCACCCCCGTTCATGTTAAAGAATCATTTACTGTTCGTTGTTGCTGCTTTCATTAACCAGCAACAAATCTCTAAAATTCAGCTAAAGACTAGATGGCATTGCGCGAAATTTCGGAAGAAAGAAGACCGATTTCTGAACTTAGAAGGAAATCCGTTGATTATAGTGTCGACTTTTTTTGTTTGTCTTTTATTCTCAGTTTCTTTACGTCTTTCCTCACAATACGTGATGCTCGGGAGGTTCGTGGTCGGAGTTGTAGACTGCAGAGGAGGTCGCGGTCTGTGTAGTATAGAAATATGTCCGTAACCGTTTTATTCGGTTTTTACAAACCCGCGCGCGTTCCGGATTCTTAGGAATCCAGCGCAGTTCACGTCCTCCTGAGGTAACTGTATTTAATTGGTGTTTACAATAACTGTTATCCGCGAGGTTGGCGGGAGGTGGACGTTACTCCGTGACCGTATTGATATACGGTATCTCATACCCGCGCCTCGCTCGAGAACACCGCGCTAAGTAGAGGAGACAACTTTTTCGGTTTCGAGCTAATCGAGTCCTTCGAATTCTTCAAACTACGCCGTGGACGAGCATTAGCTATTATATACGAGCCAAATAGCCGCGGTGAGTCCCGGACACGCGTTTATAATTTATATAGAAATTCTCCACCGCGAGGCAGAATTCTCTATCACATGCCGCGAGAGGAATGACAATAAGAATAAATGACACGAGGAGAAAGAATAGAGTAAAAATAATGAAAAAATTTTTGAAAAATTTCATTCATCGCGTATATTTTATTCGCGGATCAATTATTACGCGTACCTACCTAGTTTAGGTCATGTGGAGTGGGGATATTAACCCACTTTTTGAAGCGAGTTATTCTGCGCATCTTAATGCATTACATATGCAAGGACCTTTTTTTCTTTTCTTTTCTTTTTTTCTTCGCCAAAAATATGTAAAAATAACCGGCGCTTGACTTGTTCAGATATCGCTATCCTGCCATTTCAGTCTCCTAATTTAAACCGTCAAAATGTCCGTGAGATTAGAAGTGAGAGTACATATCTATATCCTCTACGAGAAGTAAGTCGTGAGAGAAATTAAAAATCTATTTCTCTGTATGCAATTGCGTCTCGTTAGATAATTTTTTTTTTTCTCAATATACAACGTCGTATTATTAAGGCATGCGTCCTTTCCCTCAAGGATCGTCCAAATTCAAGGCACTGTGCTAAAATAGGATCACCTTCCTACGCTAGGTATCTATATACAAGAGACCTTGATGTTTACGTTAAAGAACCGCGAATAACACATGAGATCCGCGTTGACGATAGTTATGTACATATATTCGCTAGTTTCTTTTTCAAATTTCACCGCATGCCAATTATCGCTGCAACTGTACATATATAGCACGTATATTTAACGTTAGAGAAATTTCTTTAAAAAAAACTATTATTTTTACTGCGCAGTTTGCCCTCATCTTATTCACGTGCTTGTAATATGTTTGCGACTGTACCGTAGTACTATGTATAACGTATACGTGCGATTTTTAATACAATAGTGTAGGTGCGAGTCGAGTGCGTTGCATGACGTGTAAAGGGGAATTTCGCGGTACAAAACATTACCTGCATATATAGAAGCAACGAGAAATACAGCCACAGTGGCCTAGACAAGTAGGTCGCGGCGCAATACTCTCTTGTATATATACATATATACCTATATAGACGGTACTATTACATAAGCTGGGTGCCTACTTCGACGCCATACGTGTTTAGCGAGGGGTTTGAACGAGTGATAAAACTTTCTCAATAATTGAAATTTCGACAATATAATACCAGCGAAATTAACGATATTCATTTTTTCATGAAATTTCAACAGATTCAATTTCACGTGGAATTTTACCTCAATTTATACACGAGTGCGAAAGTCGATATCAAATATAGAAATATCGATTGAGGGTGCAATTTTGTTTTAAATATTTTTGATTCGAGCCATTTGATGATCTACGAGAAGCTAATTTTTGGAGAAAAAAAAAAACAAATTTATCATCGGCTAGATTTGTTTCTTGTAATATATTGAAAAAATGGAAATTAGTTCGCGAAACGTCCTCGAACGACGTTTCGTTCTCTCGCTACTATAACGTGCATACAAACATCGTTGTGTGTAGGTACAGGTAGAGTTTATACTAACAATAAGTCATGGTTATAGAACAAAGCAAAGAGGTGGTTGTTGCTCGGCGTAAATTGTCCCTGTGTCGAAAGTTGTTGGTGAGTTATTGCGTTGTATCTGGACGGGCTGCCAGTAACTGGCCTACTTCCATGTCTTACTTGCCGATTCGCAATCACGTAAGTCTATATATGTATGACCCTTATATATTTATATATACATAATATATATATATCTACCCACGTATAGGTATATCTACGTCCGGCTTATACGTAGGCATATAGGTATATATTATAGCCACCTTCCTATGGATTTGAAGCCTTTAATTTCACGGACTCGACAGAAGCTTGCTGATTCTCAATCGAGTCGGGTTTTTAATGTTCATTCTATGGCAGGTGCCGATGAAATTTCTTTTCTTTTACAATCCCTGGTATATCCTCTCCGCGAACCAATATTAGCAGGGAATGATTTTCTCCTCTACCATTATTAAATCAGCTAGACGATCTTCGTATGATTTTTCATAGAAAAACATTTTCCCTATATATATATATATATATATTATACGTATAACTTGCAAGAGTAATGGTTTTAACTTTATTAGTAGAATTGACGTATGAATCACGCACGCGCAAAGCTAGTTCGCGTTTTACGTAGTAGGGCAAATAAAGTACGTAGGTAGTCACAATATATCTACATATATCTACGCACGTTATACCTATATCCCCGTAATAAATTTGCAAATCAACGACCCGGGGAAATTAATTAGTTACCTGGCGCTATACCTACAACGATTACAATAATTAGTTTATACCCGTACGGGGCAGCGCATCGGCTCACGAAGCAAGAGGGTAATCTTACACGGTCCAAGTTACAGGTATTACAACCTTTTTTTCCCTTGCATTCATTCAGCGACGAGCTAATTAACAAAAGAGATTCAATCGGTTAGGGGTTGAAGTTGAAGATCCTAAAAATCTACGCTATCTGATGGCGAGGCAATTCGTCATCGGTCATGATATGGTCAGAGCGAGGCTGATAAAAGGATGTTATTAGTAGGTTTGCAGAACTTCCAAGCCACAGAATGGCGGAAAGATAGCAAATACAAATCGTCGAATTTTTATCTTTTCCCAGCCCTTGTGATTCCGAATGATAAAATGGGAATGGAATGATAAAGCTGATATTATGGCAAATAACTAACGGTTTGAATGTCGGCAGAAATGACGAGTGCAAAAATCGCGTCGACTATAGGTGTACGAACATATGTTCATTCTGAAAAGTTGAAAGTCATCGCGGTAACGATTCGCGCTCTTCGAACAACTTGTAAAATGATATATAAATAATCGAATTATGTTATAATTTTTCAAAAATAAAATTTGCAAATTTAATTGACTTTTGCAAACGAATAAAATAAAAATAATGAAACTATTTTTGCATAAATTTGAGCTCGATATAACGACACGGTTTATCTTAATGGTCGCGAGATGAGTAGGTACGATGGTAATTGTTAAATAGGAAGCCTTTCGGTGCCAGAGTCAACGTTGACGCGAGCACTTAATGATTAATGAATGTCTGCAGGCGCCATGCGATTGCCTTTTGATTCAATGCCGCGCGCACCGCAGAGCGTCGCCCATCTAGTTAAATATAGACCGTTGATTGCATTCGGGGGAATGGAGAATTATTATTATTATAATAATTTTACTTTTTTTTTTTTTCTTTCGCCAAGGTCGAAGTAATCTTTGATAATGAGATGGGAATGATCGCGGTTATACTTACCTACTATATATACCTAACCATGCCAACCGGGAAAGGCAAGCCGTAACAACAAACAGTTTCGCAAAGTTGCGCAATATTACGATGTCGCGTTACGAGTACTCGACGTCGCACTCGCGACTCTCATTGCTCAATGTCTCTGCAGTCTATATTCTAGGCTACAATGTTTTAGGCCATGTATAACCATACACAAGATATATTCAATTTTTATACAGAGTTTGATACATTTCGTTACCTCGCGGTTTTATCCAGGGTCGCGGCTAACCGTCAGGGTTATGAAATGTTGCGAAATGTTATGCAAGTTTGCAGATTTTAGGGAAACGGTTGCAAGGAGGTCACCGCGTCCGTATATAGGTATAATCGTCGGAGGCCGTGGCTGGAGCGAAAGAAAACGTGTCCCTTTTTATTGAGGTCCTGGTATTCCTATACATGGAAACAGGGAAAAGTTTTTAGCATGATGTGGCCAGACGTCAGTCGAATTCTATGGATGTTCTATAAATCTCTCCGAAACATCAAATCGAATGAAATGAAATGAAATGAAAGGAAATGAATTCAATTCAATTTCTAATCACATGCATTACAGTCGACGCTCTCTAAATGGCCGCTCTCAAAGTGTCCGTTCCCCTCATTTGAACATTTAGTTATTCCCCCACCAATAGACCAAAAAAAATTTGTTCCACTCGCTCTGATTCTGTCCACAAATTTATTTCTACTTTGTCTCTAAGTGTTCAGAGAACTACATACAGAACTCGAGCGGACACTTTGGGAGCGTCAGTGAGTAATAAAATCGCAGAGAAAAATGAGCCGTGACGGTACGATAGTGGGGGGACTGTATTTCTTGGAAATATATTCCCCTCCAGCCCCTAGGGCGGACATTTTCGGAGCGTCGACTGTACCTCGTTTGTATATTTTCTGTTAATTTTTTTTTTTCTCGCCGATCAGATACACGTTTCAAAACTTTCTATCGGTCTTTATTTCAATTACACGCAATATTTGAAAGTGTTTCTAAAATTTCTATATCCACAGTTTACAATATAAAAAAAATAGTGAAATCGCATAAAATTCTGAAAGATTTTCCTCGATTGTTAACAATGATTTTTTCATAAGCAAGGAGCTTCGATACTGTAAGAACTTACGTTAGTCCCAGTCAACTCGAGACCAAGTACCTACGTTATATTGAAATTGGACTCGCGACTGATCGTTTTGTTCCTTTCCGTAGCTGCTGGCCGTGACTGTGTGTGGGTAGTGATAAACTAGCTTTAGATGTTGTATCGATTGTTTTATCGGTCAAGACCTGATGGGTATCATTAGAGTTATGGACAAAATCCTCTGGCGACACATCGCCGCATGCAATGGGATTATATGTATATAAGTACGAAAAGCTCTATAGGTATGTCCAGGCAATAATGTGATTCACGCTTATAATTCGCGGTAACGGTTCTGTCAAAACAATCCGTTGTGCGTTTGCTCACCGAAATATATACCTATATAGTATATAGTGACTATCCCAGTCGTAAATTATTGTCCCGAGATTAAGGAGCGTGTACAGATGTATTACAGTGTACGTACATGTACATATATCTAGATATTGTTTCAGAAAAGAATCAAGATTACGTAATCGCGGTAGTGACTGCGGTAGAGTATGAAGAAACAGCATCGGACCAGAGGAGTTGAATTGAATTGAAACGAAACGAAACGTAACGAAACGAAACGAAACGAAATGAAAGAAAACTAAACTGAACGAAACGAAACGAGCCAGGAGAACGATACCAATGCATGCACGTAGACACCTGTATTAAGTCGTGTGGTTATTTTAACACGTCCCCGTCTACCCGCCCGGTCAACAAACTTGCGATGGTCTAAACGATGCCTCTGTTTAAGTGATGTACACGGAATCTACAACCTCGTGCGAAACTGACTAAGCTTAAAAACGGCAACAGGTGGCTTCGAGCGCGAATCGGTTCGATCAGAATCAAAACGAGGCCAGTTTCGTACTCTGTTGACGAAGTGGAGGCGGAGGTGGATGTCGATGTCGATGTGTACGTGGATGTGGAGGTGGAGAAATACTGGCTAGATACACGTGTACAGCTTCGAATCTAGATAGCCTGTAGAAAGACCATCCAATCCAGTTTTTCCCGTAGCAGTAACAGCGGTTGATTGTAGAAATCTAGCGGTCTTTGTCGCCTAGCTGTTTTGCCGCTCGCCTCTGTATATAGAAATTAGTTCCTGGACTGTAAGGATAAATTATTTTATTGTGTTGCCGCAATATTGAGTTACCCGGACCAGCAGCTAATAGACTTATAGATATATAAGTATACATGCTACATTACTCTCCTCTACCTGCACCTCCTTCATACTCGGCATACATACAACATACAAGGGGTATTATAACCTGGAGCTCTGGTTCTCCTGGTCTCTTCGTTTACGCGCGGGTTGCGCCTAGTTGGGGATTACAAATCTCTTCCGCGGGAATATCGAATTTCTCCCGCGGACCGATTACCCGCGAGACTCGCCAGCCGGTGATGCCTTTTGCCTCGGATATATACACGTGTCTGTAAACTTTATCATTTCTCCTCTCCAATCCTAATCCACGTTTCTCAAGTTCATAAGTATCCTGTACATGCATATTATGTACATACACGCTCACGTGCACAGACATTCGATATAATACATCTATCAACTATATTACCACGTTAACGAAATCGATACGAACCGTAGTCGCTTTATTTCACCGATATATTGTTAGGTGCGGAGGGTAATCGATCGTGGCCCTTTTAACTCGGTCCTATGGGTACCTAATATATATTCTTGTGGTTCAAAAATAACCGTCATTTCCGCGGCGCTCGTGACTTTATAGGAATAAACTCTGTATATTCTGCGACGTAAGACTGTAGGTAGAGTTTCGACTACAACTACGACGACATACGACCTATTTACATAACGTAATCATCGTCTCGCCTCGACTCGCACTCCCGACTAGAGTCCTAGACTTCGATGCTTTGGGTGCTTATTACGTGTGCAGCTTGTCACTTGTCACTGATTTATAACCGTCATTTGTTTCCGAGCGCACACACACTCGTATATACGCGATATATTCTACGGGATTTGTTTCAGGCTATTAGGGAAAACCGCGAAAATCGCACCGAATCAAAAAAGGCAAATTTTCTACTCGATATTGCACCTCTATCAGTGCAATTATTGATAGTAAGGTACCTGTATTTGTTTGTATCTACTGCCACCAGCACGCTCGAGGCCTGACTTGGCTTCCCTCGGCTTCCGGATTAACATTCCAACGGCCTGAACGGTTTCGGACAACGTGTTGTGTGGCGTGTGTCAAGTCCAGGGTAAAAAAGAGAAAAAAAGAAAAAAAAATTTATAAAAAACGTTTATAAAAATATATAGTTAATTTTTTTTTACCCCTCTAGCATCACAGATCATAAAACGATAGCTAGCATAATCCGTCTGGATCGGAAATTACAAATAGTTGAAGAACTTCACATCACCTTGATAGATGCTGACTGCAGTTTTCTTCTTTTTTCTTCAATCCTAAATGCACTGTAGTTTCATTATAAGTGGCGTAGTAAAAATAATTCTGCATATAAGACTGCATATCATATAATTTTTAGAGTTGATAGACGTCCTTGTCCGCTCGGACGGTCAGTTACTAAACACGATCACCACAGTCTCCTATACCTACGACCATCTATAGTCAGTCGAGTATGAAGGTGTATTATCGTAACGCGATCCACGTGTTCGAATGCTCGCGTGTCTGCGGCATGTGCACCTGCGGTCGACAGTTGCTACGACTGTTTGTAATTTGTCGCAAATTCATCGTGAATGGATGACTGAGGCAAGAGATCGACACAGTGCACTGCAGCGGTACAGTTTCATGCACGCCAATATATTATGCATGTCAAGTTATATTTGCGCAGGTATAATAGTCCGGGGTAGGTATATGTTCCTTCGAAGCGTAGAAACTAGGGTAAAATTCGCATATGTTAAAGATTCAAGCTTCCGTTTTCGAAAACCGTTCAAATTTCTTTGAAACATCATAAAGTCGTCAATTTCTGGTCTAAAGACTGAAATATGGCTATAAATGCACCATGAGCATCGGATCTACGTTACAGCAATCCGGTGCGACGTTAGTGGCGCATTTGGTGCGACACGTGGAGATGATTGCATAGGTCAACTGCTGCCGTATATATACTGACCGTTTGAATTCCAAGAAAACCAATCAAAGTATTTTCACCACGCTTAACAGAGCAGTACATATAGATATATATATATGTATATTATAGCTTTTGACGAGCACGAGCAAAATAAGTTTCGAAAATTGAAGTATTTTCGACTAGAACGCACGTACTTGCGTAGTTAGGTAGGTAGACATATGGATGCGTGGATGTCTGCATCATGGATATCTACTTAGAGAGGTGGTGTTATTCGGAAGTTGTTGATCGAGTGCGCAGTTTATAACTACCAGTTCCAGTCGCAATATATGTACCGGTCGAAAGATTCTGCCGAGATGTTAGGTACTCAATCAGTTATACTTGCTTGGGGCAAGTCGGCGGAGATGCGGACCACCGAGTTTCGACATTTTTTTCAGACTTTTTCCTATATAGCTCAAAAATATGAAATGAATGTATCTAAGCAATTATTTCGTTTGCCTTCGTCCCGTTTGAGAGAAAAAAAAAACAAATGTTTGTACTTTGTGAGAAAATTTGTTCTTTCAAGTAAATAATTGGAACTCTTCGGGATGATTCGCACTTTGTCAATAGGCACCCCATTCCTTGAGATGTCTGGCATGTCGGCATCGAACGCCTGGGATAAGTTGTATACCGAATAGCGTCGCCTCGCGATCTACTTTTCACTCCTGAATCCTATTTTCTAGTACTTGCTGCGGTAGGGAAGTTTGAAATATGAGAAATGTATCGTTCTCTGTTCGCTCCGCGCCTCCGTTATCCTCGACTATGGGGAACGACGCCGCGCCAAACTACAACGTAGAAGTATATAAGTACGAAGTTGAGGACGAAGTTTAAGTTTGAGGAAAAAGTTAAAGTTGAAGTTTGCCCGACCTTTGTCACTAGCAACGGGCGTGGCCTGCGGTTGAGCTATTGCTCAGCCACATGCGGCACGCTGCAATCTTCCCTGTATACTTTTTTTCCCGCGCTTTTCCTGCAGACTTCTCATACACTTTTGACGCCAACATCCAACATCCAACATCCAACCGCGATACCTCGACTAACTTTATGTTTCTCACGCGGAAATGTTCACGAACATTTCCCGGCTGCTCGATATTGGCTATTTGAATTCTGGCCAGAGTTCTGGCGCCGGTGCATATATGCCATGGACAGTTCAATGATATATTATACATACATATAGTCACTCATAACTAAACGCCTACCTTTTTTCCTTCTTCTTTCCTTCTTTTTCTTTTCTTTTTTCCTTTCCCTAACTCAGCCTACAGAACGTGTAATCTTATATCGCTGCGTAACTCATGTATTTTTCACGGTAATAAAAGTCGAATGTATTTTCAACTTCCTTTTACTCCCTGCGTAGGTACCTACTACATACCTAAACAATTGTTGTTAAAGGCTAGCCAAGGTTTATCTTTCATTTGTAAAAACGAAGAAACGTCCTCGTAAAACGAGGATTAAAATTTATCCTTCTTTATTTTTTGCTCGGAAAGGTTCCCGGATTGTCTTCAACGAGCCGTGCAGAAGATTCGGAAATGTTTCGCAGCGAGGACGAAGGTCGAGGATCTTATTTTGCGAACGGAATAAGCTCAGATTTTAGCACTCGTTCTTTTAACCCCGGTACTCGCCGAGGGCTGATCACTTGTTTCAATGTTAAAAGCTCTGGTGTGCGGAAACGAATCAAAGACCGGCACGCTGCAGGAGAGAGAAAGAGTGAAAGAGTGAAAGAGAGGGGAAGAGAAGGGTGAGAAATAACAGCTCATTAAGAATAAATCAAGCGGCGTGCAAGATGGACGGAATAAGAGGATTGATTTGGTTAATAAATGGCGAAACGCGATTTTGCAAGCTCGCCAGTGCCGCGGGAGTCGCGTAACCCCGTACCTCCGTGAAATCAGTATAAAAAGCTCAGGAGCAAAGGGGATGAGGCAAAGACGATGACGAAGACGAGGACTACGTTTTTGCGTTTGATTCCGCATCCTTGGATTCGAATCCTCGGAGGGTAGATAGTAGGAGAGGAAGAGGGCCGTGCTTAGCCAGCTTGACGTGAAACCACCCGCGTAATTGCAGGCGCGGCGCAAAGCTTCATAAGACAGCGTCGTTATCGAGCTGGCGCGTCGCGAGACTTGAACCTAGCGGCAAATCGGATTAATGCCTCTTAGAGGAGGCGATGGCAAATGGCGGCAAATGGCTAAAGAGACTAGAGCGAAAAGAGCAGGCAAGAAATCCGGCTTTCCCGCAAATCTCGATTTTTCGCAGGACACTCCATTCAGCGATCGCACAGTGCTTCAATTCGAGCTTTGTTACGTCAAACTAAAAGCAAGAAACGAAAGAGAAAAATGTCGATGTCCCCGACTAAGTACAAATTCTTATTTTCAATTCGCAAGACAGTTGCAATGTATTTCCGACTAGTTATCCGTATCTTCGCTGGCGGATTGACCCCAGGGATAATTGTTTTTCTCGTTGGAGGAGGTCAGAGTTCGCGGAATGTTCCACGACGATGATCTGCCTTTTTATTTCCCTCGTCAAGCAACACGAGGGGCACATGCGTTCGAGGGAGTCGAGGGGTTATTTCTTCTATCTTATCGCGATGCATCGGATTTTAAAGTTTTTTAATTCAGGAGGGTGTAGCTCGAAAGAGTACCTATACAGCAGCGTACACGCATAGGACCCTTGAAAGAGATCATTTTCTGTAGATCGAGAGATACTATTTTTCACATATTTGGCTCGACGGGATGTAAAAAAAAAACGTCGCGAAATTTCCATAAACCGGTTCGGAAAATTTGTTTCAGAGAAAAATTTGGTGATTCACTGCACGATAAAATTGCCATTTGTGCCATTTGAACAACTGCGTAGGTACAAACGTGAGTTTTCTCTGGCAATAAGCCATAATGTTCTTCTTAGTTACCCGAGGAACGGCGTAGGTATCCTCGCGGATTTCTGCATATTATACCCCCGGCAGCATGTCTCCGATTCAAATTATAATCGCGGTTTATATCAACCGTGCCTAAAATAAACTGCGCAACTGAGTCCTTGACACTTGTCGCAACGATAGCGCGAAATTATTTAGTAACGACAAACAAAGGATCGGCACCATATATACTCGGCATGTACTACAACAACGCCGCAATGATATTACGTTACCGAGAGGCATAAATATCTATACACTAGAGTCTGACTAACGGTAAATATATTCTTAGTCCGGTACCCGAGTGGTAGATTTGCAATGGTTTCAACGTTACGTAGGTGCAAGCGCCACAGACAAACACACACACACGTATTGTATAAATTGCAACCGACTGTAAGGACTTTCCACCGCATAGAGGTCTGTTACGAAATCTGGTGCTCATAAGACACCAGAGTCCCGTCGACACCAGGATGTCTATGATTTGTGCTGCGCGAGGCATGTTTTTTTTGTGTAGTTCTATAATTGGCATACGGCATACCGGTGGACGTAGACATGCAGCAAAAACCTCTTTTGTATATGAATATTGGTATTTTCGATCAGGGAGAAGATACGAGTTCGATGCTTGATTTGAAATAGTACAGTGGATATTTTTTGTTAGTTTTCTTTTTTCACGTATACCTATATACCTACCCATCGCAGACTCCGAAGAAACCTGGAATCTTGAGGGCTGATTGTTATTCAAGGTTGTTTTCGGCAAGTTTTTATCTTTTTTTCAAGACACAAACGAGTCTCCAGATTCCTGTACTTTTCATGAGACGTATAGCGTGTGGCCCACAGACGTAATGCTGCTCGTTGCAATGCAGGCGGTTGATGGGTACGAGGACCATCTCCTCGAGATGGAGATCTCGTTTGGTCTCGTTGGCTCGTTAGCTTGTTCGCGTGCGTTGGCCCTTGCGAGATTGACCTTTTTTTTATTTTTCCCTTACGGTTAACCTTAGCGATAACCCCCTACCCCCTCCTAAGACTGTCGGGATAAATGTAGTCTGTCGCAATTGGCCGGGTGAGCACGAAATGACTACTTTATTCCAAGTATCTGACACATACATCTTATAAAACATTTTTATAGCGGGCTATTGCAATATTCATTCTTCATCCTTTGCGACGCGTCTCCCTGCACAACGGAGCTGTGCTCGCGCTCGCTTGCGTACGCACTTTGCACTTTGACAAATGCTACGGATCACCCTGACCCCCAGTTCCTCTCCTCCCTCTTTCTCTTTCTAGTCGAGATTCTTTTTCCCTATTGTTTGCCTTTTTTTCTGATATTCCTTTCTTCTGTATTTTTTATGCACATACTTCTTCTTCATTCTCTTTTATATATTTTGTAAAATCGAACTTTTTCTTCCCCGTTTTACTCGCGGATCAAGTACCCCCGTATCCTAGCTTGCAGATGGGTCTTCGTCGAGGCTCGGGAAAAAGTGTCGATTTAAAATCAGCCAAATAACACATACGATATAGGGGAGGAATCGAGGAAGCAGCGTGGGTAACATACCCATTCACGAAACGTTTTCGAGAGCGCGTAAGTGAGTATAGGCGTACATACATACATGTGCGTATGCGCAAGGTGAACAATTTGTCTCGGGTGTCTCGTTACGATCCCCCAGGAAATCAGACGTGCCAGTTTACATAACAAAACACTGTCACAAGTCGAGGTGAATGGGAGTTCGAGTTCGTTTTACTGGATAAATCAACTGTGCAGCACCAGCAGAAGGTCGATTTGATTGATCACATGAATTTAAGCGCCATTTACAGGCTGTCTATTTAAAATAATTAACCCGTCTCACAGCAGTGGTACGTTGCACTTTGCCATATAAATGCCAGGAAAAAATGAATAACGAGTGGAAAATTGTGCAACCACGTGATTATGTAAATAGAGACTGTATATACGTATGCGAATACGAACGCGTGCGTATGCGCCTACACCCACAAACCAACTACAGAAGGGGCAGTAAAAGCTAGTTACAGATAGTTAATGTTAGTGTTTCAACGCGTGCCTGGAGTCTACCTGTGGGTACTAGCGTTTCTGTTGCTCACAGCACGGCACAGTTATAAGTTCGCGAAAACTATCAATTCGCAAAATATAGATGCATAGTAGGTTTCACAATTCTCGATGAGAGTGCAATTTTTCATCTATCGCACGAATCAAAGAGAAATATTCCCTTGTTTTGCCGATATATATCAATAGCCGCTTACAAGAGATTATTGACGCAGATTAAAGTTCGTGATTATTGTTGTTCATTGTAGAGGTAGGCGATAGGTAAGCAGGTATGTGAGTACGTGAGTATGTGATTTTAACCGTCTGCTATTCGCGGAATTCAGCTATCGCACTTTTGCAACGATACTACTGAATAAAAATTTTCAAATACATCAATCTGCCCATGACTCGGCGCCGCTTACACTCTGCAGTCGTGAGGATTGATCAAGGTAGCTATAGATCGGGGCGATACATTTTTTTTTTTTCGTTCGGACATCGCCATCCGCGAAGATAAGATATTTTGCAGCTGCTCTGAGAAATGGTGTTACTCACTCTGACTGCCCCCCTTGTAATAATATTTAGTCATAATAACACAGATCACTAAAGCCGATTAGTAATAATTGACTTATCTGTAGATAATGACATAACTGGAATTACCCGTAACTCGACTATCGCGTGATTTTTTTGGAAAAGGGTGCGTTCGGAATGTTTTTCTTTTTTTCTTAATCAATTGATCTTACAAACTAATGTCGTCCCTGTAATCACAGTGTCGCAACACTCTTCATGCACTGAAACCTGCAGCACATTTCTCAACCTGATCTAATCTAGCCGTTAGCACTAGCGAATTCCTTTCCAGGTATAGGAAAAAGAAGAAGAAAAAAAGAAAGAAAAAAACAAAAAACAAAATGGCAACAAGGAAGGAGAAAACGGAAGGAAAAAGATGGGATGCAGGTAAACTTGTACATAAAGATAATCAACATTTAATAAACTGTCAGCTGTTACCTTTGGGTGCAAGGTGCGCCTGCAACTACCGTAGTCAGATATTCCGGCATGGAATTAAATTATTGCTCACAAATAATCACAAATTGCCACGTGTCAACCCGCCAACGTTCACCTACACTAGATCACTGTACATACATCCGCAAACAACTTTTAGCAATATCATGACATAGCTTTCGCGAGGTAGGCACTGGTGACATTCTGGAATTTCCCGTAGTCTGATCACTGAACTGTGTTATAGTCGATGTAGTTTTTTTATTTATTTATTTTTCTTTTTAAGAGTGTTACTTTCTTCGTTTTTTACCTTTTCTATCGAAATAGTTAGATGCCTCGAATGGTTTAGCATTTCAATAATAGAAAATGTGGGGTTGCGATCGGACTCACGATTATTGACGAGTAATGAGAAGACTCCTCTGACAATAAATCAATGCATATTCACGGATGGATGGACGTGGAAAGACGCGAGGGACGCACAGGGTTCAATGCCACATTATCATACCACTTGGATAGTGGCGACATCCGGCTTTTCGATGCCGGTTATCACCACCTCATCTAAAAAGATTGGATTACATTTGCATACAATTGGGCATTATACGACCTATTTTTTTTATTTCTTCTTTTCTTTTCTTTTCTTTTTTTTTTCTATTATTTATTCATTGCGACCCTCTCGACTCTGGTATGGCAGAGCGGATGAGTGACACACGAAAAGGTGTTGGGTTAGGTCTGGAATCTTCTTTCGAATATGGTATGTATACCGGCTAATTTATTCTTTCGCTCGCGCAGACGTTTGGCAAATAAGTTCGTACAGCGATATCATCGTTATCAGACGATCAGACAGTGTCACATTGTCGAGAGTCAATTGAAAGGCGATTCCTTCGGCGGGAGCGACAACTGGCATACCTACCTTTCAATGCCGGCTTTTCTTTTCAAGTAAATACTGAACCAAGTACTGAACAACGTAGATCTAGTCTGGGAGATATATGCCGTTGGGAATTCGGAACAAAATCGTGTAAAACAAAAGAAAGGCGAGCCTCTTGTTTTCGTAGTCAGGGTAGGGGATGCTGCAGAGACAAACGAGTGAAAAGAGTGAAAAGAGTGAAAAGACTGGAGAGAGAAAATGAGAAGAAGAGGAAAAAAGAGTTCGGAGAAGTGCCGGGAGAGTCTTCAACCAGATCTACGTTCCCAAAGGAAGAAGTGCCATAACTACTAACGAACGAATCGACCTGCACAATGAAATTCTCTCATCTCGGATATCGCCGCTGCAATGAGATGATTTCCGTTTCTTATATACTTTTTTTTCACTGGGATTGGATGCAGCGTTTGAGTTTCTAAGAGCAGGATGAAGGAGGTGCTAGCTGACACCTTACCGTCGTTGCCTCCACGCTATGTGAACACCTCGCCACCCGATATGCCTGATACGCCTTCGAACTTCCGCTACCTCAATCTTTCGTATAATCTACCAGTTTCGTTGCAAGGTAATTATGTTGAAATCGAACGCGAGGGCGTAACCGTTCAAGGATCTCTCTATACGGCGTGTAAGGGATTAAAAAGAGAAAGAGAAGAAAAAGAATAGAGGATAAATGAAATTACAGGATCTTCGTACTCTTTAACGATGCCTAATTGGACGCTGATTCTCATAAGAAGATCAATTACATTGTTCGATGATAATAGAATAAAAAAAAATTAAAAATTAAAAAATTAACAACGTTACTTCATTATTACCTTCCACCCTTTGTTTCTTTATACAAATATTCCTCATACCTGAACTTACGGCATTGATTTGAAGAGAAAGAAGTGAATAAAAATCATGTTTCCTATCTCAATGGTAGATTACCTGTTGTCGCACGTGCTGCGTCGTGATTAATTGCATCAAAGTATTAAATCCAGGTCATATCTGATCGATTGTAGATTATTTTTCACCTACTGCCCTAGTATCAACAGTTTGATTTCCTCATTGAACAAAATTCAGTGATTATGATTATAAGTGTGAGTAGCAGTGCAGGTACATATATCCGATGCACCGATTTACTGCATTTCATATTCGATAGCTCACGTGCCAATAGCGCTTTACGATACAAACGAAAGAGAGCTGCACAAGAACTTCGTCACCAATGGACGATTATCCCCGCTTGTCAAACTAACTTCTTGACGTTACAACGTAATTATTTATTACTTGTTCACTCGTTGCGTTTTTTGCATATATAAATGACGTCGTCGTAGTTTGCAACGCGCGAAATGAACTCTCTTATCGGCAGCATACTCCGACACTTTGCATCAGGATTATAAAACGATTCGTTCTGATACTAATCGGGATAATACAACTCTAGATCGATCAGGGCTCAATATCGATTACGTGGCTTCTATATACCCACCGACACTATGCGGATGGCAATAAAATTGACGTATATTATCGTCGTAGGAATGCAAAGAATATTTTCGTGGCTGACCAAGTTATGTAATGACCCGAATGATCCATCAAAAGAACAGCACCTCTATTACAATTCACGGAGGTTTTTTATACCGGACAAGTGCATGTGAACTTAAAACGCGAAGATATTGTAATAGGAGTAAAATTATTGGAAAAATATCGAAGAATTTATTAATTAAAGATAACCAAGATCGATAGAAGAGCAACGGCTAAGGCTCAAGTGATTTATGACATTCTGGTAATCGTTTGATCTATCCCATTGATCCCCAGACGCCATTGGACAGTCATTCGTACTCGATATTTGTCGGCTTAAACGATAAGTCGGGAAAATAATTTATGATCTGAACGATGCGCGGTGCGTGACGGTTCGTCACCAAGGAAAATCGTCCCGTACGGGACTGTCCAAGCGATGTTGATTATGACCGATCACCAGCTCTGACTTATGAGAACGTAATGCTTATTCGCAGCTCGATATATCACACACATTTACATGGAGGTTGAAATAGAAATTATTGTCCATAAACCGGTGGCACGGGTTTGACTGTTGCATGACATCTACGAGAGGAACAGAGATTAAAGTTCTACAGGTAAATAATCGAATGAATAAATATTGAATAACTCACCGGTACTAGAGTTAAGACCGACGTCGTCACCGTACATATACAGAACTCGCTTCATTAACGATTCAATTTTACGGAAATACAAGTTCGAGTCTATTTTCCAGATAATCGAAACAGTTACCACTGTGCGAATCCGCAAGGGGCTAGTTTCGTCATTCATTTTATAAACTTTCCTCATCTGCTAGATCTACGTGTACAGAGTTACGTCATTAAAAATCTACAGATTCTCACCCTCAAAAAGGAGTTTCGAAAGAAGAAGAAAAAAAAAAGAAAATAATAATTGCAAGTGGGACAAGACTCGTAGAATCTACTGTCGGATATTTCTTAGCTATTACTTGAACGAGCAAAAATTTGGTAGTATTGGTAGACAGCTATCGGATGAAAGCGAGAAACGGATGAACTGGCAGTTTGTTTCTCACCATCAGTGTCTAGGATATCTAGGTAAGAGGAAAAGTAGTGGTTATAATAAGGCGTACAGGACAGGTATGTGAAAAGGTTTTAATATAGGTATAGGAAGAGCGTGTCGTAGAACTTTGAATGCTGTATTTTACTCGGTTCGTATACCGCTTCTAAATTCATCCATTATGAGTGACATTTGCATCACAAATTTGCAAATTACGTCAACACTCTCGGCAAAGCCTGTCCCGCAATGCTTCCTCGTTGTCGCTGTCAACCAGGCTCACTGCCTTGCGAAACTTGGAGAAAATTAACCAATCAAAGCCGGGAACAAATCCGGTACGTATAGTGACAGATAGATGGGCAGAATAACGGACGTGCATTTAACTTGATAGACGTCATACCGTAATCACTAAATTTTTACGGATTATCGCGAAGAAGTGATAAAGTTATAGAATATTTTAGCTTTGATTCGGTAATAAGGAAGATTGATTTTTTTCTTTAGCCATCAAACAATTTTCGCGTTTCTTTATCCTGAATGGAAATTTCTGATCAATGTAGCATTTTGTGTTGTCGTGATTAATTGCTGGTGACATTTAATCATCAGGTAATGTATCATATTTATAGACAGTAATTATTATAATCAATTGCAAAAGCTTTAGATTCAGGTGATTCGATAGAATATCGCAAATACTGTTCGTTAATTATTTGAGTGTATTGAATACACTGTCTGCCGATCTAGCGGTCTATGATTTGGCGAAAAAATTTGCCGATGTCAAGATCAAGTCCGAAGCGACTGTGTGATCGTTACAAGCTTTGATTACGGAGTTTTTATCCGTCGATCTACTACAAATAATCAAAATGCTTAACGATAAGATTATATCAGATCAGATTTCTTGTTATTGTTAGATTTTCTATCGTGTGATAGAGAGTTAGGTATGCCTATATATATGTATACTTACCTACTAGCTATACATAAGTTAAATAACAGCGATGCGTCGTCTAATCAATGTTTATTTAACGCAGTCAGGGTTAACTCTCATTGACGTCATAGGTTTCTGTTCTTCGCGCGTTATAATGCGAAGTAATTTCGCGGTGCAAAAATAGCTCGTGCAACAGCGAGTTCAAGACGTTCGTACGAAAATAAAACTTTTTCCTTGTTGTTCTCGCGAGGTCGTCCACCGGGTCGTATAATGCAAAAGGAAAGAAAGAATCCTGCACTACGTGTTGGAAATAAACGGATACCAGTCACGTAGATATTTATCACAAATATATGCGTATAAATGTTGTCGATGAATAAACAAGAGATGAAATCTAAGCGGATATAGGGAGATGGATGATTCTGCGATTCGCCAATTATTACAGATTAACATGACCCGGAAATTCATCGCCTAAGCTAAGCTTATAGTTAGTTAATCAGTTTCTTCTTTTATTTTATCTTTCATGAGTCTGAAACAGTCGGTGTAAATTAAACTTGAAAGCTTCAGCATAAATTTCTTCCTCTTTTTCATTTGTCTCACGGATTTCTCTTTAAGTAACACTTCTGTACCAGCTCTAGTTTCGCAATTCTTTCCATCTAAAAACCACGTATTTCTCAGCTTGGAAAATAATGAATTAAACTCGGATGTTTAATTGCACAGTTTAATTCTGAACAAAGATAACAGAAAGAATAGTGAAGAAAAACGGGGAAATCGAGACTCGCAATTGATTCGCACGTAAAAAAAGTGCAGAGCACTCAACTAGATTCTCTCCGAAGAGTTGGATAAAAAAGAAATGAAAATGAAGGAAAAAACTACCTATATCAGTTATTACTTATTACATACTTACAAAGCAGATCAGGTTGGCATTTGGGTCTATCTGGTATAAAGGTAGGCGAGACAAAGCGGTGGTATAAATCTCAAAATTCACGTTTGTTCGTTCAGGCACTACAGCTAGCTTGCCCGTGTTTCTCTTCCTTCGGGTTATTCCCTGCGAGATGAATCGGCTGTTTTTGTCTCGCGCTCTTCTCGTCTGAAGTTTAACGAATTTTCAGATTGTTCAACCGCACCGTAGTTCACTGATCGCGTTAATTGTCTCATGGTGACGCGGCGTTGAGTCAAACTGATCCGGCTGATCCGGCAGATTATCAAACCCGATATCAATCGGCGCGAGCTTTACTTTGCACGATGCATAATGACAGATAGCCAAATTGTACCTCATACACATTCGCAAGAATTCACCAGTATATTGTTCGATAATTATTATCCGACCGTTGTTATTCGATTTGTCGATTTAATTATATAACGCAATGATTGCCGGCGTCAGGAATATTTCTCGCTTTTTATCCACCCGACAGATCTGCATCGATGATATTTATTGAAAATTTTACAACAGTTAAAAATAGCGATTGCGTCAACCGCTAGCTGCAAGATTGATATTATCCAATTGCCTTTAATTAATTGATCAGAGTACGGCGGTATAAGTCGTTAATGAAAATTCTTATCTGAATTTGATTCTCACAACTTTCTATAGAAGACAAATCATTCGTAAATGATATCGATCTACAATCACCTAGCTTAAAGCTCCTCTTTTTCTATCATTTGATTGTTTTCTGTATTTGCTTTTTTTGCTCTTCTACCGGTTACAGGCATCGCTCCGTGCGGAAGAGACGGGAAAAACTACGAGTAGTAAAAAGAAGAAATGAGTCGGAAATTGTCGTGCTTAATCGAGCGGGACTTGACTCGAGTAGCAGCCAGCAATTCCTCCTATGGTCTCTTTCTGTACAATTAACTGAATTTTCTATCCCTCTCGAACCGCACTGCATCCGGCGCGTCAATGCGACTTTACGGTCCAATCTAATCAACGCATCCTAATACTTACAGTAGATGTAACAATTTACTCGAAAATTTTTATCCAAATTCGTCAGATTTATACGAACAATCCCGTATATACGTATATATATATACGAAACTGTCGAGTGCAACTGGTGTCCAATGACGAGACTCTAAGGATCTTCGTCGACTACACTTACGTACATTCCAAGACTTACATGCTTACCAGTTCTCTTCGAGCTATCTTCACGAACGTGTCTCTCTACTAGCTCTTCCTCTAGCTTTTCCTACGTGTATAGAACTATGTCTTGACTCTAGGTATACTGGGTAGATATATGTGTGAGAATCGTTGATCCGCACGTGTGCGATGACAATCGGGAACCACCTGTTGCTCGACGGCGCCGCATAGGTACGTCCCGTCCCGAAGTGATGCGTACGACTTTACGCCGCGACGCGTACGCGTCGTGGCCCACGTTCCGTTTATTTCGGTTCTTTACACCTCCAGGTGTTAATACATAACTACGCACGCGTTTTACTCACGTATGTCTTACACATGTGGCGTGTAAAGTCTTACTTCAAATAATTATCTCTATATTTGTAGTTGAAATACCGTGAGGTGTATATAGGTATACACGACAATCATTTTGTTATTGAAGAAAAACAAACAATGAATACATATTCCTCGGTGTATAACCTCAAGCTTTCCATTCAGGTTATTCTTCGTAGTATCCAAGAATATAAAAAAGATTTTCAGGAATTTGTGGTCAGAGAGAATAGAAACGGCGAGGAAATGACGCAAATTATACGTCGTTATGTATAGTCGGCTGACACTTAGCGGATCACGTGCACGAGCAGAATTAAAAGTTGTATTTCTTCTCAGCTGGTTGACGGTAATTGTGATCGGTAATGGGCAGGTATACGCACGGAATGAACTTTTAACAAGGTAGATCTGCAGCGGGGAAAAAATGTCGTTGCACTAGGCATATAAGGGTCATTATAAATTACTTATCTCAGAGAGTTGGGATAAATTCTCGCAGGAAACGCCGGGAATTCCCGACAGGCACGCAGTTTCCTGTCACCAGGTTATTGATATTCGAGACTCGTCTGGCCCGAGATACGGAATTCAGATTAAAATGCTTAGTTCGATGTAGAACAATGTATGTATATGTATGAACTGTCCCAGGCCTCTTCGGCAATGTCTGGGTTGCGCACGTGGAACCTGATTGTCGCAATACTAACGTCACAGTCGAATAGTGAAACGGACGTATTATACCTACTGGTGCGAATACGCATTACTTACACATTATCAAGGACTAATTGTCCCCGCGGTCACGTATTTCTGTGGTCAGTGGCTGGGGGCCTACCGAAGAAACCCGGGAACCGTTGCACCGGAAGTGTCTCCCGGTCCCTGATGCGTACACGCAATTTATCTCGGCTTAGTCGCTTGTGCGACCAGATGAATCGGCGATAAAATGAGTTGTACTCGATGATTTCTATTTTCCTGTTCAAAAATCTCCAAGGTTTTCCTCAAGTTGGAGTATTTCTAATGAATTTCATTTTTCCGAGTTCTTTTTCGTCTGGATGAAAATATTTCCTCTTTTCTAAGTTTACCTCTCCAACTGGGTCGGAGATACGATGGGCTTATCTATCATTCGCGTTGTCACTGGCGCCTGTATCGGAGTGACGAGGCGTTTCTTATATGTTATAGTCACGATTGCGCCGAGCGTCGAGAGTGCGTTACAACAAAGTTCAGTGTTTGCCTCGAAGCAGGAATTATTATTTTTATCGTACGTTGAATGACGAAATGGGCTCGTGTTTGAAGAGTCTGCGACGATGTGGATATGTAAGTTTTGCGTAACACTACGTCAACGTAAATATACTCGCAGGTGAGAAGCACAATTCAAGATAATGTGTAGTTGGCGCCGATCTTTTCTGATCCCCTTTAATGATACCATGATTCAATAAATCAATCGTTCTTCCCATATTATTAGGAAAGTATATACCTATATTTAAAATTCTACCGATAAATCAAGTTTAATTAATTTTCTGTTATTTCACCAAATCACTTGACATTTAAAGAATGAATAATGAATAATTGTTACAAAAAAATGATTTCGATAACTCCCAATTAAGTGGTAAATATTATCAATTCCCATTCTCAAAAGTAGTTATATTGTTCGATAGCCGATTCACCCAGGTATTGTTTAACGATTCATCAATTTATGTGCGTAAACGATCGCTAATAACAAAATGCCCGCTGTCAAATTAATGAAAAAATAACGATTTCAATTATTCAATGAATTATTTATCAGTTTACCAATCATTATACTTAAAGGATCGTTAGTTTCTTCCCGTGTATCGAACTCGTTAGAAGCGGAAGCGATAACGCGACAAGTTAAGTAGGTAGTCCTTTGATAAACACATATTATTTATACCTAACCGCAAACGTAATAGCGTCCTATACGATTAATGAATTGAATGTTAATGAATATACGACGGATGTTAGAAGTGTATAATATGAGAAACTATTCACTCGAGGAATCACCGAAGAATTCGCTGTGCATCGCTCAATGTTTTCAGAATGATTTCTAAAGATTTCCTCGGTCTGTAAATCACTGGGATTCTCTGTAAATCAACGACACATAGAAGGGAAATCGTAGGAAATCACTGATAATGATTTCTTTCAAATTCTGAGTGAACAGTCCCTCTATAATATCGTTGCCTTGATTGTGTTTCCCTGCATATCCCGACTTCTATGTGGATAGGTACAACCTGGAATCCAATCCTACTGTGTTCAGTGCCAGAATCGATGAAACCAATGATCTGCTATCCGCAGAGAGTAAGAGACTGAAACTTTTTACTGTATTTATCAAAACGAGAATAGAAAATAGCTTATTATTTGGCAACCGCTGCAGTGTGGAGTCAACTTCGAATTCCATGAGTCCCGATGTTTACTGGTTTCTTCGATGAGGCAACACACAAAATCCCACTAATATCCGTCAACACTACCGACCTAGGCTAGGATCCCGAGTCGATAGACTGTTCCGAGAAGAACTACTCATCGAACTATTTGGTAATTTGACATGTTTAAAGTTATTGCAGAGTTCTGACGAGATACAGCTGGAGTTGTCTGGGTATTTCTCTTTCGGTGATACAGTGCAGCGCAGCGGCACCGCGTCTGGCGCTATACAGCTACAGCAGGAAAATCCTGTCGGAGGTTGGATATTTCCTTGTGACTTTCTGGGAATTCTAAATGGACGGTAGTTGCGGTTTCGAACTTAGATATTGCGTTAACCATGTGCTACTATATCTTACAAATTGCGGTTACCCGCAACGGATAAGAAACGAAGAGGCAAAACCAACGTTCGGCACACAGTTTCGTTCATCTCACATTTGCGCGTGGTAATCGAATAATTATATTTAATTAATCATGTATTCAGAAGCATATGTATTTAAATAAATAGTTATTCGTTCGAAAAGTGTCTAATTTGTGAAAGCCTCTTGTCTTCGAAGGTATTTAGAAGGAGATTTAATGCGAACGAGTATGTATCTTGACGTAGAGTCTCGCCGGAGGCAAACAGTTTCTCGTAACTTGCGATTAATAATAAAATTTCGCCTTTCACTTCGATTCGACCACTTAACCAATGACAAAACTTACCTGCATACATCCTTAATAACTGTGATAAGAAAAAGAAAGAGAACTATGTAAGCTTCGGTTAGACTCACCAGTTCGGCGAAAGGCAGGTGATTCTCGGGTTGAAAAATTTCATCGACTATCTGAAAGGTAAAAGAATGTCAATTAATACGAGAAAAAGAAATATAGGAGCTCTCGAGCTCGTCGTTGTTGATTTAAATCGGTTAAATGCATCATTGGTTAATTGCAAATCAGCTTTAGTCTTGGGCAATTAACGAGGTCGACTGGAACGCGGGAATGCGTAAGCCGGATTCCAAGCGTTCCGATCAAGGCCCCTGCAATCAATAACTCTCTCGTTTCAATCCGACTTTAATCTCAATCAACTGAACCTACCACCAATAATTCTACACGCCTTCGGACCGCGTTTATAAAATATACACCCTGCTCCCATCCGGAGCGCTATAATACTTTATCTGTGGAAAATGAAACAATTTTTCAGTCGAATTATCGTCCTGTTTTTAATAATGAATTATCTACCGCGGCCGCGTAGAGAAATTGTAAATGTAAATGCTTAAGAGTAGAGTAACCCCCGTACGCGGCAAAACTGTTATTCGTAAATGAATTCCACGCGTAATTAGCACCGGGTTTAATAATTGGCTGCAGAGAAACGAGGCATCGTTAGCCACCCTGTAATGCCAGACCCGGGCCAAAATAGCCGTAGAGGATCTCCCCCGCCCCGATTGAGCCTTAAGAATAGGATTCTCCCTTTACTTCCTATTTTATTCAAGAAAGAACAGCCGCTATCGACTTTGTCTGGACGAATATTGCGACGCTTAGGAATCGGCCACGTGGCCCCCTTTTCCTTCACCATTTATAGAGAATAAGAGAAGTCTAATTACGCAGCGGAGAAACGTGTTCAAAGATTTTCGACGGTAGATTTACCTTCGAATATCAAAGCACTATTGTGCTACGTAGGCGGTAGTCGATATACTGACAAGTAAACTTCGCGAATATGCTGAGCGTGCAGACTATGCACTAACCAACGCCAACGTAACTATATGGATAGCTAGTTACGGGAGTTTTCAGGCAAACCGAGTTCGCGAACCAAGACCTTAATTGTATTGCCATTAGGAATAAATTGCGTATTACCTTTTATTAATGCGATTTCAAGTGATGCCATTAGATAATTGTGTCAACTTTGATTTACGCGGACGATCATCGCAGTACGCGGATATATAAGATAATTACTAATTACATACATATTCGCATCTACACATATACTGCACTCGATTACCAACCGCATTCTCCTAAAGAAAGTAGCTTAGAACTCGATTTGTTAGCTGCTAGGTCAGATTTTCCGCTTCTACGAACAGCTAATTGAATTCGTTAACAGCAAATCTTGTATCTGATCAATGTATTTGAAATACTAAACTAATAGATATTCTCATTGAAGTCGAGTCAGATTAGAGTTATCCCCGCATGCCGCGGACCCGGAATGTAGCCTTTTTTGCTACTCGGTAGCAGTTGATGACTGAGTGGAATATGTATTCGTTTTTTACTTCAATTCCAACTTGATTTTTGAGATATTCATCCGCGACTGTGCGCATGCAGGATCTAATAATTATATTTAAGAAATTGATGTCAAGGCGACCGGACCGCTCAAGGAATCCGCGACTGCCTCTTCTATCAATAATTAATTATTTTCGTTTCTCTGATGTACCTACCGGCACGGTTACCTGGACTTTGATCTGTTTACAATCGTCACTCCGTAAATTGACGTCAGTTTCTTGTTGTTGCTCAATGTTGTCCGCGGCAGCGTTCACACTGAGAGAATATCGCGCTGATGCGGAGAACATGGAATCATCGCAGTAATGCGGGATGAGGAAAGTCGACAAAAAAACCGAGGCATTTATTATCGAAAAAGAGAAAAAAGAAACACTACCGCGGGGAACCGAGATGTTTATATAATTACAGCATATCACAGTTAGTTGGCGTAATGTTTGAATGATTACGAGAATAATTGGCAGGAACTGTAATTCCCGAATCAATGTCAATATCTGCTGCCGGAAGATAGGACCGTAATTATTTTTTGCATCTCTCAGAGGCTGCCTCGGAGTACCTTGTCAATTATTTTTTTGCAATTTTAGACGAATCAAAGTATCTTAATCCGAGACAGACCGGGGTCCCATGCATTATTAATGTTTCACGAAAAATTTCTCAAGTTTATTTTTTCACCGCAAGTAATCCCGGTTTAATAAGGAAAGTATGCATTTTAATATCCACCCGGATCGCAGGAGCTAGTCTATTACTTTTAAAGAATGCGTCACCTATCAATACGACAGAAAGTCAATTCTTACGTCTTGTTTGTCATTCGTTCGAATTATGTATCGGCACTTGATGATACCGTTTCGGTGAACATAGTTATTCGAATAATACACATTTCTGTAGGCACGCGCG
Source organism: Rhogogaster chlorosoma (assembly GCA_944452935.1). Classification (NCBI taxonomy): domain Eukaryota; kingdom Metazoa; phylum Arthropoda; class Insecta; order Hymenoptera; family Tenthredinidae; genus Rhogogaster; species Rhogogaster chlorosoma. The sequence continues at coordinate 32,549,233 of OX101797.1, forward strand.
TGAAATACAAGTGTACACGTTAAATCACACTTGGCACCTTAGTGCGTGCCGATTTTCGGGTCTCTTCAATTGACAGTAGTTCTCGAACGAAGCAAACTCGATTTTTTCTCAGGCTTTTCTCTCTCACGGATTGCAGATAGAGTGAAAAATCTTGACAAAGCTTGAAAAAAATTCTGCTTTTAAATTTAGACAAAACAAATGGAAGACGAATGTTACATGCAAAGTATCTCTGTCAATTTGTATCGCGTTCTAGTGCCGGCGACTAATTAGCCAACAATCAGCAATTAAACCCTTCTTGCTTCGTTGGTTCTGTCATAACGGGTCAACAAGTATCGACCAGATGTTATTAACATAATTGATTGTTTATGCACGAGACTACAGATACCGTGGAAGCGGTGGTAACGACGATGAAGACGACAAAGACGACGACGACCATGCGTTATGATAATTATTGTGATGGATTGTTCCAAGCGGGAATCGCAAGTTGATTTTGACAGGGAAAACCACAGGCGGAAGGCGTTACGGAAACGGGCACGGGTACGTGCACTTTGCTTCTACGTTGCCTCTTTATACAAGGAAAAACGAGTAAGGTAAGAACCGCGACGGGAAGCTGGTACGAAGAGGAAAACTCAAGGACTGGATGTTGAAATGTCGTTTGATTGCTCTAGAGGACTTGATGGTCTACCACGAAGGACAAATCTATTGGGATTAGCAAGAATAGAAGATTCTTATATTAAGTCAACCGAATAGAAAAGATAAAAAAAAAGGAACATGCAAGATCGTCGTGATAAGAGCAGCAATTTTTTTTGTCAGCTGCTAGAAGAGTGCCAAAAACGAAATTAGCATTCTAGTCGAAGATTGTGGATCGGTGATCATTATTTTTCTCGAAAATACGTCGTTGACGTATCGTATATTAATCTTCTGTAGCAATTTTTGTTAAGTACAAAACACTTTTTTTGGGCTTGTGCCATACTGGTATTTATAAATAGTAGTGGATGACTAGAACTGACTTCTGCACGCAGAATGACTAGCTCTATGCCAACTACCGTGCTTATGAATCGCAGCTACTTACGCAGAAAAGAAACATCCAAGAGTATCCGGCGTTAGCACATCATGAATTCTTTCATTAACAAGTTGTGTCAAAAACCATTCCACTATCTCTTACCGCTTCCAAATTATCAAAGAGCATATCAAGTGTTTCAGCATTTGCGTAAAGTTCCTTTCAAATCCTAGTAACGTCAGTGGGTTCCCTTTTCTTCCCGCCAAAAATCTCTTCAGATATCCTTCGACCCCCCTTGTTGTTGTTGACACAATGGCCTCGCGGCATGGTTGCCTATTTCCTTCTAGGAAGCGACCGATGCGGTCCAAGCCAACCGAAATCTTGGAATTGAGACGCCGCCGTTAGCTAGAGGTCCTGTTCAATTTCCGAAGGACTTCTTTGCGCTTTTGCGGCGTTGTAAATTATCAGGTCCGGCTAACCGACCAGACGACCGACTATAGTTTCTTGTTGTTTTAGGATTCTTCGGTACGATTAGGGTGAAGGGAGGCTGACCTGCCGACAAGGTCGAGAAGGCTGGGAGGATCGTGTGGAAAATATGTTCCGTGGATGCATCAAACCAGTGTCGAAAAATCTCAGTAAACTTCTTGGAACAAGATATGGGAACCAAGAAAACTAACGCGTCTCTTAAACGTCTTCTAAACACCATGATCCTTCATTTTCGCTTTGTAGGATTGGGCAGTGGCGTCTTCTAAGTAAAGTACAAGTCCCTTGTTTTTCGAGCTTTAAAAGCATCTGAGACCACCGTCGAGCTTTTGAATTTTAGGCTTTTAATAATGAATTTGCTCATCTTGCTGACTGTTGGGGTTGAGATAAGGGCGGGTTTTGTTCTCTAATTGAAATTTTCACTCGCCATACGACGTCGCTGGTTGTGATACCAAATCCCCGGTGCCCTCTGACAGACTTGTTTACCCGTCTGTATAGCAGCTAGTGTCGCTTTCTCCGGTGTATGACGGAGCATTGCACTGCGATCTCTCCGCGGAGTACGTAAACATCGCGACATCAGGAGGCGGGGTAATATGGGGAAAGGAGGAAAAAGGGATCAACAATATTGCCGTTTGTCAGTACGACTGTTTCTACGCACGTGAGTCGCAAAACTGACTTGAAAACAAAGGGAAATCAGAAACGGAGTAATCTATAAAATACAGTACACATGGGGTCCACGAGTCCGGGCCGCGAAACTACGCCTCGTCCTCGTGGCACGTGGCGAACACTTTTATTTTACGATGAAAACAACGCCGTGAGAAATTTGTGCTCTTGAGTCGAAATCCTCGGCGTATTATTGCCTCGATTTAAATCCCGGTTCAGAGTAACCGCGACGCAATTTTGGATCCTCAATTTTTGACAAATCAAAACTATCACTCCGATATTGTATCACGTTGATTCCAGCTTCCCATTGGACACACTGTTTTGCGGAGTTTTTGAACGGGGATTTTTTGCATACACGTGGACTGCTATCACTTAGATTAAATAGTGTTTGCAAGAATGTTTCCGTCTTTGATACCACAACTTCCCGCGTTTAATTTATTTGCCAAAGTCTGCTGGTGTCAGATAAGATTAGGGATTTTGCACTTTCCTTGTTTACTGGGTTTTTTCATTCTAATTAAGGCCGCGCGATCTTACTTTTTCCTCTTACGGGTCGAGAGAGCAGAAGATACACCCACTCTTCGGCATGATATTCGTGATTTTCAGGGTTATAGAAGCCTCTTCTCTTCTGTTATCACGACTTCATCATAGGCTGGGAGGAACTCATCTGGTATTTGGTTGTGTATTGAGTGATAAAACGAGTTTCTGCAATGGGGATGAACGACTACGATGAGACATTTCAATAATTTGGAAAGAGATAACGAGCCATGAAATCAGATTACCGAATAGGGGAACGAAGTTTTGGAATAAATTGCACAGCCGGAGCGCAGCTTCTCTCGGTCCAAGTGTCATTTATGGTGCTATTAATATGATACTGGTATCAAACTGTCGACAATAGCGATTTCTAAATCGTTGTTGTTTCTTTCTCGATAATAAGATCTGGCTAAAGTATGTCGCGTAGCCTCGTCGTGGGATGAAAATTGTAAATATTTTGTAGACTTGGTTATTACACTAGGGTATACGTAATAACACGCGCGCCTGCAGTATAACGAACAAGTAAACACGATGAATCCCGTCTGTTTATTTCACACCGCTTGTTTTCTCGCTACCGTGATATTTTTCTTCCCCTCTCAATTCTTGTACGACCGAACAACATACATATGCGTTATAAAAACTGTAAAAATCAACGAACCTCATAAAGAGGGAGCCATTTGTCTGGGTCAGTCGATAATATCTACATAGGGTCATTGGGTTATTTATTGATTTGATTAATTTCGTAAACTCTAATCTCGTTCAGATTCGAGAGTCTATTTATATTTTCAGTATTTTGCGACAAGTTCCCAAATTCAACGGCTGGCTTCGACGAGATAAAAATTACTCAAATGCTACGAAGCAACATCTCATATCGCGGGGAATTTTCAACTGAAGTTCACGGCCGAGGTCGGCCTCGCTATTTATGAAACTTCGACCTATTTTGATACGGGGGAAAAATAAAAAAAAAACTCGGCTGACATTCAACCGAAGTTGAATCGAGCACAGAGTAAGAGTATGATTAAAGTAACGGCTAATAAAAGGAGTTTAATAATTTTAAGAAATTCTTAATTCGAGGCTACGTATGCTCGTAATGTTCTTTGATGGCTCAGGGTTCGACGGGTCATACAGAAACTGAACTATAGTTCAAACAAAATACAGGTATGAAGTTGACCCTTTTAATTACGGGGAACATTGCGGCGCGACGTTACTTTCTCGTCAACAATACCTGGCATACCGTAAATCCTCGGCATGCCCCAGGAGGAAATTCCTTACTGAATAAACAAAATTCCAACGCTAATCATTACGGGTCGAATAAAACGGTAAATTTCTATACATTATAGTGGATAAGCACATAGTACTGGGTAGAGTTGTATATTGCAAGTCGCCGGTGTGGGCGGTAAGGTAAGCTTGAGTAAACAGAGGTAAGCAGAATTGCTGCACCGTACGCACGTGTGCAAGGGACATTCCTGGTGAATATTAGCCGGGAAATGGTTAAGCTATACATACAGTTATATGGGGATTTGGTTAGGGTATTTTCTTAGAAGTCTTCTTTTCTAAGAGCCCATAAATTTTGAAATTGGTTGACCGGAGAAGCGGCTGCGGCAGGATGTCGTTTGCAGAACTGCAATTTTTCATCTTTCATTTTTTTTTCGTTCCCGAAGATACGTTAATCACATTTTCTTTACAGCACTAGTTTAAGCAAATAATCAAGATATCTATTCCTGTAGAGATTTTGTCATAAACATGAATACTCGCGCGTAAGAAGCGCTATTTCGCGAAAGCTATATGGCCAGTTTTCCACGATTTATAGTTCGCTATTAAAACCTGTAATTGTATAGGCACCGAGTTAACGCAATTATACATCTTGAAGTCTAGCACCCCAGTGCGCGTCTAAATTATACCTAATAAACCGTTATATGCGGACAATTACGAACAGTAGGTATATAGTAATACGGTATCGCCACAATTTCCTCCACCTCCCAAGGTGCGTAAGAAATTTATAGAATTTACAGCCATTACCTACGTACCTGAGTAGGTACAACTTGAAACAATGTAGGTATAATACAGTACAGGAAATTACAATTTGATATAATATAATATAATATAATATAATATAATATAATAGGTATAATAATATAATACACCAGCCTAGAGCGCAATACCTACTGCAGTTAGGTGGTATCTATATATACACATAATACATGTATAGTACTCTCTGTACAGTGGGAAAATTGTAAATTGAATATAAACATTTGCTCCTGTTGTTTCGTAAAGTCAGCATAAAGGGTTTAAGAACCCTGGGGCACAGGGACCGAGTGAGTCTCGCGGGAGTGCGTATAACAATACGCGTACGTCCGCAGGCAGGCAAGCAGGTAGGTAGGTAGGTAGGCACGAACGTACGCACGCACTGGTGCGCAAGGTAGTAATTAAGGAAAATTAAACGGTGGTCATTCGCTTGATAAATGCGTCGTTAGTTCGCGGTTCTTTTAATGTATTTATAAGACACATCAAATATTTGACCAGCTCTTGGTACTTAAAACTTGTAATTTGCTCTTTCGATTAGACTGCTCATTACGGGCGTATATGACCCGTTTTTATAGAACTGGTGTTCAAAAGTTCGGATTCAATTCAAGGGGATTCTTTAACTGGCTCAGGTTTCGTCAGTCAATTAAATATATATACGGTTTTTGAAGGAGATTCAACGACGTGGGGACGTCTAGCGTCGAATGATCTTCGCATAAGCTGCATTAACGAACATTAAACGGATAAAGATTTATATGAAAAACTATAACGTTCACTTTGGAGCTGGAGAGATGAATATTTAAACCGGCACAGGTGCAGTCGCGTTAATTCTCGCAGCGAAAGTTTTCACTTCGTAAATGTTTGCGCAAGATTTTGCCAAAACTTGAATTATTATTAAAACTTTCTCGGGGTATTCCTGCCGTCCTGCGGTCTAGACTCTAGACTGCGGCTAGATACATATACCAACAAAAAACCGTGAGTTCTCTTCGCACATGTAAAAGGAAAATTGAAAGAAAAAAGCTACCAGTAAAGCTGGCGATAAAAACATCAAGATTACTCGCAGGTTTAACTAACGTTGCTTAATCTTGTTTAGTTTGCAACAAACTTCGAATTCATACTCGAGTAAGGAGAAACTGGCACTGCGAACTATAAGCAAGGTAAAACCGAGAACTTTCGCGGAAAAAGTCTTCGGCTAATAAAACTACAAGAATAAGGGCTGCAAGAATGCCGATTTCACATCTACCAACTATGTAGCTTGTAAAATAACTACGACAACAATACCTAGTCAGGTCGTAGATTTTACAAGACCCAAGTTTCCAATGGGTTTCACGGATCACGGATCTGTAACTGGTATCGGAGGTGTTGCAGAGCCCCCCGACTCTGCAGGAGGCTTCGACAAGGTAGACAAAAGGTTGAGCAAGTGGTACACAGCCAGAGCGCAAGTTAAGATGAAGAGAGAAATGTGCACAGGAAGGTACATCTGTTGTACCAATATAAACCGTATTTTCAGTAACCAATTCGAACCTCAAGTATGTATTTGATTTTTGAATAGGGTACATTTATCACCTCCATGTGGATAGGTACTTTCCATAGGTTCTTATTTTTGTCGCCAAATAATGAACGCCGATTTTATCTCCGTTAAAAGCTGATCCCTTATATGTCTCATAATCGTATTCGGTGTGAACGGACCTTAAACACGAGACGGTCGTTCATTCACAAGAACCCCTGCGGGCCCCTGGACCGTTTCACGACGCATTCCTTCGCCAAGACCACCGAGCCTTTGGCCTTCCATTTCCTCCACGCCGATGCAGAATGCAGACCAAACAAAGCTGCTGAAAGTGGTGGTCAACTTTCACGTTCTAAAACTGCAGGAATGTATTTAATATCCGATATTTCTCGACTAAGATAGATGCGATAAGCGGCGTTCTCTTGTCTAGCCGGTTAAATGAGGTATTTCATTCGGTTAAATTTGTTGGGCGATTTAAGTTTGCTACGAAGGGTAATTTCGCGGGGAATAAGGATTGGGTAGGTGAAGCTTGATGATTCGTAGGTACTTCTTGATCGTTATTCATTTTTACTGCATTTCGTCGCCTCGCGTCCGGGGAACGCAATTGCGGTTTTGCGGTTTACCCGTGTTAATGCTAAACATTAAAACTTCAATGTAGATATAACCACGGTTCTCTGGCTAGCTGAAAGTTCAACGGTTCTGTTTCTCCCTGATATTTTGCTTTTACCCGCCAGCTCCTAGGCCTTCCTTGAGATATTAAGATCGACTCAATTATGGAGATGCCAGTTGGATAAAAAGCCGAATGGACTTCGAGAAACCTGTCACTCTCATCACGATAAGAAGAACTCTGTCTCGGAAGGACGCTCGTAAATTTCGCCTTTTTTTACCTCTTTTCTTTTTTTGTCTTACCACTGACCACGCATCAGCCTTCCGATCGCTTAAATTTACCGCATTCTTATATCGAAGTGTTTTACCGCTTTATTTTATCTTCAAGGTTTACCCACCGTCCTACCGTATTTTGCTGCACGCTCGGATATTTTGCTTACAATTATACAAGCTGCAGGATCGGCCTACCTTGAAAATAAATAAGAAGAAAAACCAACTTTTCCTTGAAGTCTGAGGACGAATTTCACTGCCCCCCCCCGTATGCCTACGATCTTACAAACTCGAGCTTATGTTGCTGATTTCATCATCACCCAACGATCGGTTCAACGGACTAGTTATCTGAAGAATTTCACTGGTCCATTGATCCTGGACATCGTGGCTTCGTCCTTGCCGTGTTTGACTGAAAAATTATCGTCTACTACGAGGATGACATTCTCCGATACAGAAAGTCGCATGTATATTAGCAAAAAGCAAATAAAAATATTTATTTACGCCAATTTTGAGCTCAGACTTAACTTATTGCTTTCCGATATTCACATTTTTGTTACATCATACTATAGATTCAATAAACACGTATGAGAAGTTAATGTCCCACGCTTCATGAATCGTTGAATGCAAATATAGGGGTACCGCACCGTATGTATTTCTGCGTTCAAAATGAAATACGTTACGCATCACGGAGGTAGTCAAGGCATTTCGGTCTTGAAAAATGACGCATGTTAATTACCTTCGCATTGTTCAGGTATAAATATGATTTTGGGGCACCAAAGTCCCGTTCGCTACTCGTCAGGGACCCATGTTAGTAAGTAAACGATGTTTGCGTTCAACGATGGCGTATTGTGTTCTTGGCCTTATTAAGCGGCGACCTGCTGGCAGGGCCTTTTGTTCAGTGGCCCAAGTTTCTCGACATTTCTCCTTGCGGTTCGGCCCCAGTTACCGTGCCTCTCTGTATATACCTGTACCTCGAGCTGTTTACCCGGAATCCAAGGCAGTTGCCTCCTTCCGTCGAGGACAACGAGGACTTGCGAAGAAGCTGACAAGCAAGAGACACACCCTTGTTCAACGCGAGGCACCATAAATAGGAGGACTTCGTCTTTAGAGTTCCTCCTCGTCATCCGAGAATTTCTAATATTTGCTCATTTTCTTGCAAACAAGCTTATAGGTATCAGGTGTGCTTTGTTCCTTCTTTTTTGCTCCTGGTTTTGCAACTATCGCAAAGCCTCCACTCCATTTGCCCACGTCGTCTTTACTTACTCAGCAAAGTTTTATACAAAAAAAAAAAAAAACCAATAATAAAACTGAAAAAATAACCAGCGGCACAAAGAAAACAGAGAAACAGAGTTGAGCTAGTGAATGTCGTGTATACCTACTTGTCGTGTATACAATTGGTTATTCAGAGCGGCGAGCATTGCACTTGAGGATATACTGCAGAGAGTGTGAAACGTTTCTACGCCTAAACACACCTCAGGACCCCGAAAAATGTTCTTCTATGCCTATATTTAGGGGTATACATACTTCTCAGAAAAGTATTCCGTTTTCAAGGGTGACTCGCAAGGCCTTAAAAATGCCCAAAATTCTAGGAGGATGACGGGCCGCAGCTTTACCTGCTCGTTACCATTGGTGAATGGGTGAGTCTGCCTGTCTGCCTATAGCTTAGATAGTGGCCAAGGCACGACAGAGCCATACCACCTTCTACGTATATCGTCGAGGTTTTCGTCCGAGGTAAACACGGGACCAACTGTTTTCGGTCGGCTTCTCGCTCGACCGTCGCATTCCATTTGCCCGGGTCTTTTGAGAAATTTATGTGTGAAAATTCGTTTTTTTCTTCTCCCTTTTGACCGCCTTAGCGCGTCCCACAGACCCATGGAATACGTGAGGGCTTCGTCGAGACCCCAGGCATGTTAGTTTCTGGAATTTTGGCGCCAAGACGGCAATTCACCGCTTTGTGTGCGGTCATTGAAGTCTGAAAGTAGACTAAACTAGTTCCCAAGATTTCCCACTGTACGATCGTAATTAGTCAGAGGTACTTAACTGGCAGTAAACGAATTTCTTCCTTCTCTTAAGGGAGTAAAAATTCAGCCCCTATTACGGGGCGCTTCTACGCTCGCTATTCAAATGCTAATAAACGTTCAAAACTAATTAGATGATGACAACGGGACATGTTGGGCACGTGTAACACAAGGACTGTGCAGCACGAGTACTTACGTTTTCGTTCTGTAACGACGCGACGGTGCACGGGAGGCCGGTACAGTGTATAATTATATGCAAATTGACGTGTAAATAAACATATCTGTAAGGTATACAAGTTTGAATCGTGTCGCAACGAGAAACCGGCTTGTGGACTCGCACGCGGGTTTAATGATATACAGTATATTATGTTGTTGATTTATCTATTCGTTTTTTTCTTTCTTTCTTTCTTTTTACAGTTCTTTGGTAGAATTTAAGAATGAAATTCGAGACGGTTAGATTGTAGAAAAAATCGATCAAGTATAACAATGCGTAGGTATAGGGTTTCGAAAAGATATTGCGATTTTGTACTAGATATATAAACCCGCATGAAAAGCATGAAAGTAAGAAAACAGCTCTTGGGTGGAAAAAGCGGGGAGATTTCAGTTCTTTTAATGGTGTTCAAAGACCCTGAACTAGGATTCTGCTCCGGAGGCCTTTCGGAGTTTTCTAGTTGAATGGACAGAGCGCAGGTAAAATCCAGACACAAAGACACGCCGACATTCCTCGACAGGGCCCCGAAGGAAACAATCTCGATAGCTTAAAAACCTGGGCTTTCCGTTAGCCAGTGCATTGTTAAGCAATGAATTTTCTGGAAACTTATTGTGCCTCTGATTCTGACCAATCTGCAGCTGGCCATCGCGATAAACGCTTGCCCTTATGTCAGTCTCACTGTCCGTGCCAACAACCAATAAATTATTCATAAGGCCAGCCACGGGCTAAAGCAATTGTTAGGAAAATAGCTAGTTTCCTCTTTGATTTATTAAACTCGTATAATTTCATTACGTATATACGGGGGAATAATTTGTGGAAGTAGTTATTACGAATTCTAATTGCAGTAGGAAGGTATCGCCGTACCTACCCGAGCTGTTTCAATGAATTTCATAAGACCTCGATTTTATTTGTAGAAACCTCAACTTTCCTCATTCATTGGAAACCTACGTAAAATTAATTGCATCGTACAATTTTGATTGCTTTACTACGTTCAGTGAGATCAAATCGAAATTTTCTTATTCATAACTAACGAAACCAAATCATTGATACATCTGTATAAATTAATTCGTTTCTCTATAAATGCACAAGGATCTACTATAAGGTGCGAGAAAATTGAACCATAAACGACTGCCATTAATTACGAATTTCAAACTGGGAAGCAGCTTTCATTCTTCGACGTATCGAACGGTCAGTTTCTTTTACCTGTTTAGGGGATGGCTTCATTAAAAGGCGAAGCTTCACAAGATGATATTCTACCTTTTCGTCGTAATTAATTGTTGTTCACGCGATCTACAGGCCGATGTCAATTTTAAGTTGAAGGATAGAAGAGGATACAATGCACAGGTAAGCGTGTTATCAGTTAAGTCGAATGACCATAGCGAAGGAGTAGAGGCTGTAAACTATTCGGTACCTTTGAAGGGCTTGAAAATTCGGAAAACACCTGTTCAGACACCTGTTGGTACCAAGCTCTGTAGACATCTGCTGCAGAGTTGATTTTTCGGAAATGCATCAGTTTAGAAACACCGCGGGATTTCTCCGGGCGTGAGATTGACGTAAGTATAAGAGTTATTTCCCGCAGAATACGAAAGAGAAGGTAATCAGCTAATTCACGAAAATTTAGGTGTGTGCATAGAACACATACACATACATATGTGTACGCGTAACTCTCGCGTGGAAAGAATTTAATCGAACGAGTATCACGCTCCCTACTTTTACTACCCCTTGGCGCCTCGTTAAGGGTAGATTGGTGTTCGATTATCGCGTCATTTATCAAGCATTAGCTAGTTAGTATTAGGTTTATTATACCGAGATGCATTTACGTTGATTGAAACTGATACGTGTATGAATTTTGGGATGTTGTGAATTTGTATTCATGGAGAGAATAAATCAGGTCGCTAATGGAAGCGTAAAACCAACGTCCGATTTTCAACTCGTGAAAAATATATTCTTACTTAATTATAGTAATGAGTATAACCGTAATTAGCACGCGCGTCGTTTACTCGTGCAATTAGCACCTCGTGTTTCGAGAGCGAAACACATAGTCGACACTTTCGGATCTGCGCATGAATAAAGTACGACGTATTCGATACTCGACGAATTTTCTAACGTGTTTTTATTTTTCTTTCACTGAGAATCATCACGTTGTGCTCATTATCATTAACGAGGCTATAGAATTATTCAAGTAAAATATAAACGAAATTTCGTTTTAGTGACACCAGACTCGATCGAGACTCGACTAAATACTGACGATAAGAGAAATGTGATTCTGATGGAATTTCTTCGATATTGGCAGGACTTTGGCCAGAAGAATTCCTCCCGCGTCTTCCTCTAGGGTCTTCTGCCCTCTGGCATACAATGCACACATATATATGCCCCAGGACAGCAATACAGTTGACTAGAGTCACGGTGCAGTAGAACGCGACAGTCTAGACCAGATTACGAAGTGCTCGGCTTTGTTGCGGCTGCATAGGAGACCGAAATTCTTCCTTGGAGACGGCGGGTCCTTTTCTCTCCTCTTCTCTCATCCGCCATTTTCTTTCTACGAAGTGCATGACGTAACACCTCCTCCATTTTCCGTTTCCGGCAACTCTATACCTTCAGCTTCTTACCTCACGCCTTCGCCTACCTAGGTGCAAGAATCGCTTTGTCGCGGAACGTTCGCCCGAGGTCATTTCCGGCTTCACGCTGCCACCCGACTCTTCGTATACGAACATGACTTTCAGTGAATCAACTCTAGCCGCGAGATTAAACGCGAATCTGAAGATCACACGTACGGGAATTACACCTTGTTAATTTTAGTTCAGGTATGATCCGTGCTAGTCGGGAACCTCGCGTTTAAATCTTCCACCCTTCTTATCACCTGGATTGTTTCATTGCATTGATCGACCTGCGGCGTTATCTGAAGCATTGGTTAACTATGTCGTAGTATTTTTATATTTTATAGCTACTGATCCTCAATCCGTCGAGGGGAAACACGAAGCTATGATTAAAAATTTCATTTACTCATATATACCTATCGATCGTGTAATGATGACAATTTTCTGACGAGTTGATAAAACCGTTTCGAGATAATTGATGTATCATTTTTTGACAAACGACTTGGATTCGTAAGGTTGACGTAGACCACTGTACAGTGTTATTAAAAATTCTAGTTTTAAAACCCACGTTTTCCGCCGAACGCTAAGGCGCAGTCTCTAAATGGCAAGGACGTAGGCATTATGCCGGTAGTCATCAGTAATAATCGCGAATCCCACGCCGGAGCTATTTTCAGCATTACGAAAAAAAAAAATTAAAAATTAAAAAAAAAAAAATAAACTAGGACGGCCTAGAAAAACTTTCGACTTTGTTCCGCACAATTAATATTTTATTTATAAATATACTGTTACCAGAAAAGCTCGAGCGAGGTTGAGATAGCTGGGTACATCTATGGCGACATGTATCTAGTTAGATAGAGTTTCTTACGTGTGGGATAGCAACTGAATCCTTTCGGTTGATAATAACTCGATAACGGCGAATGGAGCGAGCATTGAAAGGGCGGAAGTAGGTAAGTTTCGAAATAATTTCTACGGAGACAACGTAGACAACGTTTGTTTATAACCGTTTCTAGCGATAGTGGGAACCAGGCCAAGAGCACCGCGTGCCCGACGCGCGACATCAATCTTTCCTTTAGTCTCGTGTTCGTCCCACTTCGCCTACCTGTCTTTCATATCCGTTTATATTCGTCGGTATTCATATGTTCAGTCAAGAACTGCGCAACGTCGATCGATCCCAGCTTCAGGTCATATTGCTGCACCGCGATATTTCCGAAAACTAAAAAATGCATCGGGTACAAGATGAATCATTGAGTTTCAGAATCCATTAAGATATACGATTCGTGGTCGAAATGTAGGCCCGCACTGCATATACAGCTCTTTCAAACTCTTCGCGATTATAATTGCAACAGTTGCAGTTTTCGCATGAAGTAAAGTCACACGTGGAGACATCAGACATCAGACATAAGACACCAGACACCAGTCTGTCAGAAGAGGAAGACGAGACGCTGCCAAGGGAATCTGCTAGAGCAGCGTCTGGTGCTAGAGAGATAAGATATGTCGCCGTCTCCTATATGTGCGCTATGACCCGCGGCACGAGGAAAATTAAGACGAGCAATGGCTGCAGGGAGACTGATGACTAGGTCAGAGATGATTCCAAGACAATGTGGGTTAGTTAATCGGTTTGTTTCAGTGCGAAATGAGACGTGTGTTTGTAGTCTAGTTCAGATAGTGACTTTACTGATAATTCTGTTATAGTTGAACATTGTCGGTCGGTTAAAAATTATCTGAATATATATCAGAGACTCCTTGTGCGATATACATAAAATAAGACAAATAACATTATTCGAAAATATGTCCATTTATATTGCCTGCTGTATCTGCACACTTTTCTCAACTAACCAGAGGGGTAGTTATGTAAAGATGAATATTATTAATATTATGAATATCATCACCAGAAAAAATAGTGATCAAAATTATAAATACTTGCCAATAAAAGATATCGATCGTACATCTCTAGTGCACACGTGTTGAACATTCAGTTAGGAATGGGTCAGAGCTTCGGTTAAGAACATTTACTTCTGTATAGGTGGCACCTTGTGAGCAGTTTAAATAAATAAATAAATAAAAACACTTGGAGCAAGAAGATGAGTGCTAGATCAAGTATTGATGTATCGTATTCACGGTGGAGTGTTCGAGTATTTTAACGACCATGACTCGCTCCTTGAGTTGATACAATAGAATCAAACAACTATACGCCGGCTAACGAGCGTGAGCAGTTAATCAACCTTCAAATACGGAAGTATACTGACGTTATGCAAGGTAACCACAGAGCTGCAGTACCTACTTCAAGGAGAGGAAAAAATTAAAAGAAAAAAAGAACAAAACAACTTCGGGTAATTACTCTGCCTGGCGCCATGTAATTGGTGTTTACCGTTGCACAACAATAATTGTTTGTCAATATTACGCAAACCTCTCCAGTTCCGCCGCGTGCAATGCCGTCTGAAACTTGGTGAGATTTTTCCCGTGCACGTTATGACCTTAACAAGACACGTGACACGAGGTGAGAACTCAAGACTTTGGATGGGGTGAAATATCTAAATTTAAAACAGGTAAAAATGTGAAAGAGAACGGAAAGGCACACTCCACTCTAACGATGTGGTTAGCCTTGCTCTCGTTCAACCCTCAGCGATGCAGTACACAAGTAGGGCGCACTCGGTCACTGATAGATCTATAAAGGAAAAAAGCCCTTCTTACTATCGCCTGTGAGCTTTTACTTCACAGGGGAACACGTACTGGCATGACGCGCGATATCGTATCAACGATGGCCTATACGTTCGCAAGGTACTCTGGAAGCGTTGGCTCGTGTTTTAAGGGTTGTTGTGTTCAAAGCAAGCTTTGTTTACTTCACGGCTCACTGGGGCGTAGATAATGGCTTGCTAGACGGACGAAAAGATATCTAGGTGGAGGTGAAAATATGGGACAAACAATAACGCGGTCTGCTCATCGGCACGAGTGTGCACCGAGTATAAGGTATAGATAGCTGGTGGATATTTACCACGGCATAACGTAATTACCTACTCCTCATACCTCGACATTCAATTTTTTATCCTGCTTTGATCGAAACTATCGTCAGAACATCACAACACCTCGATTAAACTTCTAATCAGAATCAATTCTGCGGTTTTCTCGTGATTGAAACACGTAGGATCCTCGATTCCTTGACATATATCTCATGCTCGCTAAGGATGATAAAATTCCGATAAATAATGTCCAAGGTAGCTATAAATTACCGACGGTTCAACCCTCAAGTTATTTTAACAAGCCTTCCCATCGAGAATAACTTGTACGATCTCCTGTCGACTTTGAAAATTGGCCACGCGTTACTAGAAAGATTTTTATAGGTATTGAATACAGTGATTTTTACGTCACAGGACGTCTTTGTGTCAAAGATTGAAGGTTCGTTCGCCATCGCTTCCTTTGTCGAATATTTGAGAAGGGCAATGTGAAGAAAGAATCACATGAAAAAAGAAAGGTAAGACATACCTCCGTATAACAGACGTACGTAAAGTATCGCAAGATCGGTGAAGAGATTCGAAAAAATTGCAGCTGCTTTAAAATCCAGTGTCGCACCTGCACTGCTTATAACATAAGCGTGATTCTGAACTAGACCAAACCCAACCTGAGTTGCGCAAAAACCGGCATTATATTGTGAACAAAGAAAATTTTCTGGCATTGTTACCTCCAAACTTTCTCTCCCCATCTCACCATCCCGCGGTATTTCGCTTTACGGAAAGGTGCAAGACAGAAAGGAGGAGAACGCATCGGGGCACAAGGTGTCCTAAATCTTTTGATACATTAAATCGCTAAGCAAATTGAATAAACCGATATTCAGTGCAAAGGTTGGGTCCCCAAACGAGGCCACCATGCTTTGTCACCCCTGCACCGTTGTATAGTAAGAGAAAGAAGGGCTCAGTCAGTTCAGGGGATGAAATAGCGACAGGGAGGGAGTGCTTTCCAAAGTAGAGCGAAATTGGGGTGGTTACTTCACTTAGCCTTGAACTAGTTATTGGGCTGAGCGAAGCTGCGAACCGTCAAAAGATCAATTTCCATAATTCAGGTTACACCTAGGTGAAGTGCTTCATGGTAGGCGTTGATATAGGTATGCACACATTCAACCCTTAAAAAAAAAAAGCCGAAATATCGCCAATCACCTCGATCCTCTGCATCATCAAGTACAGCAGTGCTCGAGTGTTCGAGGAAATACAAGAGTAGGTATATGTTTAGTCAGCGAGTCAGTCACCTGCACTCGTTAGGTCGCCTGATTAAAGCTGAGCGTAGCAATCTAGCAGATGCTTCATGTTCCCGTAGTGGTTGAATTCGTATTTCGGGGCGTGTGCGTTTGTTCATCCTCCGCAGCTCTGCTGCAGGCCGAGCTACGGACAGGTGCAGGCTGCACTCGCGTTATTGAAGCAATCTGCTTCCTTCGAGTCTTTCTTCGAAGGGGTTAAAGAGCTCTTAAAAGCCAGACAAGCCACTGCCTGTTGCCTGTTGCCTGTTGTCTCGCGTATATATGTATATATACATAAATATACAGATAGGTATATAGGGTAACGTGTACGCCGAAACACAGAGTGAGAAAGGTATGGGAGGAGATAGAAAGAGAAAGAGAGAGAGAGTGAACCCTTACTTAGATTATACCAAAGCCACCTGCCGACAGATGTTGCAGGGAGCCGACGCAACACGGTTTGCTTGGGTTCGACCCGACCTAACGATTCTTTTACTATTTTCCCATTTGCTCTCGTCCCTTTGCCCTGCACCCTGCACCCTGCACCCTGTACCCTGTATCTTCTTCATTTTTATCTTCTCTTTTTTACTCGTCTTGATTCACTATGCGCCACTCTGCACGCTGCACGATGCATTCGTTTTACGCACGTTCAAGTGAGCAGCTCGAACGAAAGGGTTCGTTGCCCGTATGTAACTTCCGTCTGAACCTTGCAGCCTTTGGCCAACTGTTACCTATCCACCACTTTCTTACAAGGAAGCCCTTCGAGCTTTACTGTGAGAAGGATAGGACGTGGCTTCGGGCATAAGGTTCGAAAATTCTTAGGCAATGATTGGCGCGATTTATACCCATGATTTCTAAGCAATCCTCTAGGGAGGAACGAGCCAATGTTGAAGCAGGTCAGTTATATGGAGTTGTGCATGAGATTTGTTGGATTATTAAGTACGAGGTCGTTGCTTCTCTCTTTGAGATCGAGAAGCGAAAGGAGAAGAGGTCTTCAGATCGTGACCGAATTAGTCGAAGGATGAGCCAAAGAAGGAAAGATAACGGCACGAGAGAGAGAAGGTGAAGGGGATTTGTAGCGCCATGACGAGCGTGCCTTTGAGAGAATGTCTAACGCTCGTTTGAAGGCTCGACTAGTGATGCCCAGAAGAACGCTGCTGCAGACGCCGCACAGTGGGGTTCTTTCAACCTCGAACAGCCCCGGGCGTCCAAAGACAGCTGCCCTCTCGTCTGTACTTATTGCGAGGAAGAAAAAGGATCAAGAAGAATGAAAAAAGAAAACAGAGAAGAACCAGAAGAAAAAAAAATGAGAAGAAGAAGAAAACAACACTCACGGCTGCACCTGCCTGGCACGCGTCCCGCGTCCAGAAACTCCGCGTCTAGGAGTCGAGCTCCTGGGAAAAATGACGTCACAGATTCACCGACGCCCTACACGTTTTAGACAGTGGATACAGATACACACATACATATGACCTACGAAATTACGAAGAACAAATAAAATTCTATGATCTTACCCAGCGACTTTCAGGTTTTCGCTCTTGTGCAGAGATCGACTCTGAAAGGGAATCCTAGAAGGAATATTCTTAGCAGGTGATTTTTCGAAAATAACTTTGCCATCTTGTGCTAATTCGGGTGGCCAATGTCCCGTAAGAAGATTTCTTTCTTTTCTTCGATGTCTACCCTCTCGACAATGAATTATGAATTTCTGTGTAACGTACTGAGAAAGAAGGGGATACCTATCTATACTTGGGGAGAAGCGGAAAGTTGCGATAGTACAATGTTACATGATACTGCGACGAAATCTTTGATCAGAGAAAGTTTCTTGGATAGACGTAGCGGCTAGACGCGGTAGAGACTGCGTAGAAGAGACCCTATTATAGGCGAGGGACGTAGGAAAGCGAAGGCCTACGATACGGAGAGAGCAAGAGAGATAGGAAAAGTGAGAGCAGAAGAGAGACCCATAGAAAACACTGCTTCCTTGTTATTGTTCCGCCTAGCTGACTCGAAACTCACAACCAGGTCTCTGAGACTCGAACAAATCTGAGGCGAGGAAGGGGCACGATAGGTACGTCAACTTTTCGCGCTGATTTTACGCTCAAACGCGCCAAATTACAAACACCTTGATACGCGGATCACAGTGGATCATACCCATAAGGGCAAAGACTAGGATTCAGAGATTTCTATAAAACACTGAATATTTTAAGCACTAATGAAGGACAAGTAACATAGAGTAAGGGCGAGAAACGTTATGTCGAAAGATCGTATCGTATCACGAGTAAGATTTCCCCCGATAGAAATTGGTTCCTCCAGCCTAAAGTCCATTGTTCCGATAACTCAGGTCGTCGGCAAGGATATTCGGGCATTCTTTCGTCGGCTCCGCCGGTTCTTTTTCTTCTCGTCTGCTTCTTCTTCTACGACAAACTCCGGGGTTTGAGGACACGCGACCCGTAGACGGCAGGTGTTCGAGAATGTTGCCCCCGGCAGATGTTGCCCGTTCGTTGTACTACGGCTAACCTTACCTCGCCTTAGGAAGGGCAAGGAACCCCCACCCACCCTTTCGAATATAGTCAGACCAGGAGGTATAAACTACATGGTATAATAGGTGTGCTTCTCCTCTTCCATATTTTACGATCAGCAAGAAAAGGACATTGAGCAAAGAAATGAGGAAGGATCGAAGATCAACAAACCCCTATAGGCACACGACAAAACGGATAAGAAATGTTTAGCGACATAGGATTAGCTTTTTTACCAATCCAAGTGTCCTCGATTTCAACCGATACCAATCGGCTAATCGAACATTGGGAATATCGGAAATGAGTTTCTGATAATCACTCACGATCGGGATTAGGTGGGGCCACGATTACCAAGCAACCAAGGGTTAGGAGATGTCCAGATGACGGTCGACCTGAGACAATTACCGTCTGGTTGGCAGAACAGCTGGCCCATAGACCATGTATACATATATGTATGATATGGGTATCTACCTACTGTCTACAAAGACGCCCAGGCGCTTATGTGAATTAGCGTAGGGTACAAAACCCTTGGCTCCTATGATTTAGCATCTTCACTAGTCTGGTGCACATGCGGAGTTCGTTGGTGTAGCCGGGTGAACGAAACGTTGAGAATGTGAGGTTGATATTGATGTTCTTCTATCGAAAAGAGCGAGCGATTGTGTGGTCATGGAATAGAAAATTGATATCGTTGTGGTATCTGTGGTAATCGAATCGGAGTTAGTTTTCAGAATTTCAGTTTTCACATCCGTGAGTTTCGAAAGAACATTCTTATCGGAAAAGTGTGTACATTCTTCTTGACGCGTGTGACACGTGTCTGATAATCAGCAGTGTTCGAGGTATTTGATGAAACGAACGTGATTGTAGGTAGGTATGACGTTGGTTGGAAATTCGTGACTGTAGATTAAATGAAGTAAGTACCCAGACGATTAACGAAACCAGCGATCGCTAACGAAATGGGATTCAAAGAATCTGGAAACTTTCCCAAGTTACGTCAGATCGTTTCGTAGTAGAATACTTTGGAAAGCAGCTCGCTGCTGCAGCCAAGAAATGTATTCAATTCAAATTGAATTTACGATTCTCATGTGGCAGCCACGTTGAACGAATGATAGCTTGTTGGTGCACGATTCTTAAAATGAATTCCCAACATCACCGACTTTATTCCTCCCATTCTCCCATTCTCCCGTTATTCTTTTCTTTCCTCTTCTTTTTTCTCCCTTTTTCAGACTCGAAACGGTTGCAAGATGTCGCCATTTCCTGTCTAACCTAAAAACGGGCCCGAGTCCTGCGCACGGAGCATCAGAGCTTGAATTTAAAACTTTGAACGAACTGTTCTCGCAAGCACGACTGACGTCCGTGACAGCGATACTACCTTTATGTAGATTAGACTTCCTGCGTTTCGAATCGAATTGAATTGATAATTTGTGCAGGAAGTTGGTGAAACTGTACTTGGATCATTTGAATGACATTACATACCGGGGTGTATCGTCGTTCTCAAGTAAGACCGTCTAATATGTCCAAGGGAAAATCAGAAGAGGCGATCTAAGTAGGCTCTATACTTATACTTAATACTTACCCATCAGTATGGAATTAAGGTCAGACGACAAAGTCTGAATGCCCAGACGAAGTTATGACGTGTGGCTTCCCGCCTATCCGACTGACCCATCTTTTTTCCATCGTATCGTCCCTCATCTTTCACTCTCAATCTTTGATTCGTCGCTGAACTAAATCGTCGAGAAGACATTTGACGAACGCTTACTCGAGGACGAGGGGTTCAGCTTTCTATATCTTCCGCATGCAGGCATGAACAAGTCTCAACATCTGCACTCGTGGCTAGACGCTTGTCGTAGGGTGAACTAGGGGCTAAGTAGCCGCTCCGGTTCTTCACGATCAGTACTTAAGAAAAAAAAAAGAAGAAAAAAAAAAAAGGAAACGAGAAGAAAAAACGACTGACTAATGTGAAAATATCAGGATACGAAAACTAAGCGCATTTTTGTTCATAGTCAGATAGCTTATCACAGGATCATCCATGGAATGTATGATTGATAAATTTCTAGGTAGGAATTTACGACCTGGAGCGTGAAAAGACGCGTGTTTTTGGTGGATGGCCCACGTGCGCCTGGGCACGTAACCCATTCTTTTCATCGAAGCAACTGGATAGCTCTGGAATAACGAGTGAAGGTACTGAAACACAATACGAATTGCGAGGGCAGTGTAATTGATGCCCAAAGTGTTGCCACCAGTACTCTTTTACGAGTGTTGAAAAGATCTAGTAATCATCTGATCGTGATACTATGATGGTGGTACCGAAGATCCACTAAAACTGCTATTATGGTTTCAGCTCATTTCCAATCTCACTTTGAATTCCCAACATTTTCTGTTATACGATAAACCATCAGATGCAGAAGTTCGAAAGGAAATGTAATTTCCATTCTGCAATGTGTTCTAGCTTTCAATTGTTTTGCTATTCGTGTCGGACTTGGCGAGTGACGCCACGCGACATAACGTCGTCGTTCCGGTGAGCTAGTTCCAGAGCGCTGGTGACCTGGCAGCTATACGAACAACCAGCTCGTCATCGGCACAAGGATGCGACACAGATACGAACGAGTTCAGGAATAGGCACGTGAAATAGGAATTATCAAGGAACGTTCTGTGACTCATTGAATTTTTAGTGAACAATTCATCGAACGAGACTTGATCCTCGGATTTCTTTTTCTCAAAAAGCATTTCCGGGCTCACGTCGATGTCGACATCCCAATGTTACTTATGATATATGTGTTTGAATAATTTCTTACACATACCGATTCCAGAGTAAGTAAACTTATCCAACCGTCAAGGACAAAAAATGGTCGGATCATCAGATTGAATTAGGTCCATATTTGTTATTCCTTAGCGACAGTGTAGGTACCTTTGAGCGAAGGCCAAAGTTTCCTGCTGACTTCCGCTCGTGGAGATTGCTACATGGTTAGCTGGCGAGTAGAGGTGTACTTGTGAAGTTTCCTTCTCCACGGAATTCCAGCGTCCCTAGATGCCTGCGGTGCAGCGGCCTCGAAATATTGTTACACAACGTCGTGTTTTAAACTCAGTTGCAACAAATCTTTGGCCCAGATCCGAGGCTTCGAATGTTTGTAAACAAACTTAGAAACGCTAGCTATTTCGCCTCGAGAAACGTGCTAATTAATAGTGTCGACGGCGCTGCTATGCCGTGCAGCCGCTCTTACCTAAACTGATTTAGAAATTTATTTGCTCCAGCTATACGTAAGGCGTCCTTGACGTCGTATCGAGCCTCGCTTAACGGAGGAAATTGCATGTCTTTCCCAAGTTTTTCAACTCTAATAAAACAATCTTCACTTCCCTTACGAGGCACGTCCTTCGAATTCCATCCAAGTATATAAAAACGTTGAAGTCAGTCTACGGGCATGAAATTGCGGAGAGATGTGTATACATATATATTTTTGTTTTGCAGACTGTGGTGACAAAATAAAACTTTGACTTGTGTAACTGTAAGCGTAACGGTAGTTCCGAGACCGGCATCAGAAAGTATCTTTGTATATATATATATATTTAGAAAAAGTGTAACTTTCCACAGCTGCACATATGCCTGTGTGGTTCATTCACGTGTACGGATACTGAATTTTGTTCATAATTCTTATCTGTATTTAGATACATTCTTAAGGTATCTATAACGGCCTGACGTCAACAAGCCAGATCCCGATAGTGACCAGGTTTATTTTGTCTCTGACCCACGACGAGGAATGCAATTGACAAATCGCTTAAGGAAACGGCAGTCTTGCGTATAAATGATACAGACTCCTAATTTGTATGAGAATCGTTCGAAAACGTTCGTCACGTCGTCAAAGTTCATCCAACTGTATAGTTGGTGGTCTTGTCTGCCTATGTCGAGGATCCGAGAAAGAGAGAGACGGATGGAGGATGGTGTCTTTCGTCGCGATTCGAATCTCTAGCGACATTCTCGACGACGTTGTTGTTTGGCTCGCTAATAATAAACCAGCAGTGTCTAAATCGGTTTAACCTGGCCTGAATAATGTCTCTATTAATATACCCAGGTGCTGGAAGTTTAACTTTCTCGTTACCAAGATATGGCAGAGTTTGCTTTTTTATAATTAGCCAGGGCATCATCAGACGGAGGGTGGAGGAAAAAAGATGGTGAAAAGTTCAAAGAAAACTGGAAACGAGAAACTACATGTATTCAAGCGGTTTTTATTACTTACGCAGGATTTTGTTTTTGGCAAGTGACGACTGTACGATTCGTTGGTTAATACCAAACACACGCTGTATACTAACGAACAACTCACACGGTGGGCAAATTCGAGGAAGTATTTTTCAGAAGTAAATACCAAGAGGCGACTTGATTTTCTGCTAATTGAAAGTTGACGTTCTGATGAAGCGCGGGTTCCGTGTACTGCGCCTACTTACATATCTGAATAATATATGTACAAGAAAAGAAAGAAGAAGAACAAGAAGAAAGAGAAAAAAAAAGAAGGTTTGAAAAATACTTTGACACCTGATCGCGAAAAGCGTATATTAAGTCCTGGGTCGTAAGAATTGACAGGAACTAATGCCTCTCGGTGATTCATAAGTTTTGTTTAGCTCCGAGGACAGGACTTACGTTTTCAATGGAACTGTAAAAATAGAGTTTACTTGACGTCCAAGAGATCGATAGGATCATACGTGCAACAAACACAATGGAGAACACATCCTCTTCTTCAATGACCAATTTTCAATTTTATTTTTTTCTCACTTTTAACCTCCACCTTCCACTATCTTAGGATCTCATCTAAAGAACTGCTGCAGAATACCTACAAGAACTCATGTCTATTCAGTGTGAGATTAACAAATCTATCCGCCTCGCTCAGAACACTCATGCAGCTAATGTAAAAGCCTTCTGAGTAAGATCGTCAATCGACAGCAGGTACTTGGATCTGTACATTGTAAGAGTACTGAAATCGTAATTCGATGAGTGTATCATTATACGGTTAGTTTACTTCATAATACCTGTCTGCATCCTTCGTGGTGGCGAAACGATCTATAAATAATCCTGACGTCGTGCATCGGTCGTATCTGAAAAGTGTGGGTACCTATCTATATCTCGTAGAACGAATCGTATCGGATAGTCTGCTGTAACCTGTATCGCGTTAGAGAGTAGGTAACGTTTGCAACTACTGTTCGAGTATATAATATAATATGTAAATGCGGACACGTATCGATTCCATAGGACGATAGGTACAGATACCTAACGTTATTTTATCGGCAATTCAACGGTAATATAACATAACGATCGCAGCAAACAACTCCATGGGACTAATGTGGACGAGTAATACATAATTAGATGGGCTGACCATGCAAGTCGCTTATTTCCGAGGAGTTGTGTGTAAATGAAGATGTGTGCATTTAAATATGAACGTCAGAGTGCGGATGTAGTATACAAAGCTCTATATCTTGGTATATGGACGTCGTCGACCACCTTGAAATGAAATTGATAATCATTGTTTTGAAAGATATACGTGCGACACTCGAGTCGCCATAAGTTTAATGGTGTTGAAGAAAAAAGAGAAAAAGGAAATAAGAAAACAATACGAACGAGGACCTCCCTGATCGATCGTATTTATTGGCATTGAGGTCATATTTTAGTTTCGAGGGTCGCGAAACTCTAACGGAAGTCCTTAACTGTCGCGGTAAAATTTACGGTCGAAGAATACGGTCTGAATAAAATGGGAAAGAAATGGTGCTGCGCGTTTTATATACCCATACGAAAGTTGATAGAAAAGTTTTGACGAGGAAGGAATTAAGCCTTTATTACGTCCCGTCGAAGTTGTCAGTATCGTTTACGCGGAATGATCACGTTCTAATATTCCCCTGTCTCGGTAATTCATTTTTGACTTGAACCGTAAATTTGGCACACACACACATCTACACATAACGTGGTGTCTGGCCGTCGCGTCGCGTCTCGTCGACGAACGTTTAACCCTGCCATCTGTAATTTGTAACTAGCTTGTTTTACAAACCAGACGATTATACGCGACGTACCCCCGGCTACATATGCTGGCGTGAATTAGCACGGAGTAGCGATTGGCAGACCGGGATATACCTAACTTAAAATCCCAAAACTTCCTGTTCGTAGTTCTAATTTTGGCTCCAGTCTAACTTTACATGTATGCACGTATCTATTTCTTGTTTGGCACCCACAGCCATCGACCACGCAAAACTGCCTCGGTTACGTGCCTGACTGAAACTCTTACCGTATAGGAGAATCTGACTAATCCTTACCGATTCCGTACCCTCTCTATGTCTAATGATAGGATTTAGGATTTTCCGACTGATATTTATAGGAAGTTGTGCGATAAGTATGGCGTTACGAATGTCACTATAACTTACTTTCGTGTAATTTTTATTAATTATTCCGCGTATCAAGCATTGCGTAATTTCATCATTACATGAATTTCGTCAACCTCATGCCGTAGCGCGGTGTGACCGCAACCGCGACTCGGCGCTTGCAGTCAGGGAGATTTTTGATTCGCAGTTCTTCGAATGTCTATTAACAGAATGATTATCATTTGAGAGTGACACGACCTCGACTTCGTTCTTTGAATTTGTTATGTAAATATTAATGACAAGTCTTGCAGGTGTTTACTTTTTCCTTTTTTCTTTCGATGAGTTGTTTACTTTGCATAATTCATCTCTAGGTAGAGGTAAGTATATAAGAAATATACCGAGTATATACGTTCGTGGAATTTATAATTTTTTTTTCTTTTTTATTCATCTTTAATCCGTAAGATCTTCCTCAACATCGAGCGATTATATCAAACCTATGAACACGGCAATCGATTATATTCTTATCCTCCTCTCGTTACGCAAAGATTAACGAGTTACGAATACATACAGTCTCCAGAGATGTGACTATTTTATGATTGTCGATTACTTTCAGTAGACAATTCCTGATACAGGCAATGAAAGATCCACTCCTTCCCAGCTAATCGCGTAATACACGTGGATACATTACAGATATACACATATTCAAGTTTCTGCAATGCAAAGACATCGAAGACTACCATTTTCGTTCTCTTCGTTCGTTCTATTGAACATATTGGAAAGGTATATCAGTTTACGTGTCCATTAGAGGCGAGTTACTTACCATATTATGTCGCACAATAACTAGGTAAACGTAGTCGCGTTCAACGTGACATTAAAAAGAGATAAATCAAAAGCTTTGCCTGGGCGGTGGTCAGGCGGTGCTCCACGGTGATTCCAATAAGTACACCTAACTAACGATTACGAATATATCCACGTGCTGTATTGTGCGTGTACTCACATGCATCGTACCTATATAATATCAGCGTTTCAGACTGAAAGAGACAAGGTGGTCTGTGCATATATGGGAGGAGGTGGACCCTTCGCTGTTGCTTAGATGTTTACATCGATGCTTGTTGACTCATACCCTCATCGCTGCAGATAAAGCACTTTCTAAATGCATCAGTGCTCGAGGTCCATAAATAGCCCACAATGACTCTATCTATATCTTCGCTATATTCGTGTGATTAAGTCGCGGTTGAAACGCTCCTCGTTTTGTCAGGGAGTAACCTTTTCTTTTCAAAGTTTCGATCGTACCGAAGACAAACGATCAGGTCACTATTTCCCTGCATAGATATTGACCATTCGATGTTGCGCATCATAGGAGATGAAAAATAATCAAAATTGAAAAAAAGCAAACAAATAAAGCGATTATTATCTTGTTTCGTCGTTTCGAAGAACGCCGAATAAATCACGGTTCCTTTATTCACATTGTAACGACGATAAAACAGGCGAACGTGTCGTTCAGTTTCTTCAATTTATGTAAATTCTAACCGATTCCGTTCGCGAATCGTTTCCGTAATGTGTCCTGACACCTGGGCGATTTCTTTCCGTCTGTTTTCCTTTCGCTCGACGTATACCATATCTACGTCGAAGAAAAAGTAAAGAAGAGAAACCGAAAAAAAGAGAACTATACACACGTACGCCTACATACCTGAACCAACGGACAGAACGTCCTTGGCGCGACGGGGGGATGGCGGAAAACTTTCGCCAGTGTCGCGGTGAGTTCTAACCGCGATCTAAAATCCGTAAGCGCACAGACTGGTGCCCACAGATTGGGGTCACCGCATTATGTCCATCCGTTCATCTGTCCATCCATCCATCCATCCACCCATCCATGTGGTGTTGTGATATTTTCATCATGTGTATGTATGAGTTGAATGTACGTGACGTTTGATCGCGGTCGAGCTGAACGACCAAGCCCTGTTTGCTGCCTTTGCCTACGTTTGCCTGTTGTATACGTGGTGGCGAGGGCGACAACACTGGCCACCACGACGACGACAACGACGACAACAACGACAACGACGACGGCGACAGCGACGACGGTGTCGGCTTGGCTTGGTGACTCACTCATTCATGCCACGGCCCAATGCGACCCGGCTGCCAGCTACGGGCGTTGGTCGCGTTGTTGGTCGATTACGCAAGTAGCGAGGTCCGCTCGCCCGCACTCCACTTGTGTCATGCATGAGTATGTTGTATACGGAATGTTATGTAGATTGTTCTAGGCGACTTTTGTATTCTCTCCTTAATCCTAGATCCTTCTAACTTTGACGGAATTTGATTTTCCGTGGAAAGTCATTGTTGCATTCGTACCTTGTGTATACGTATACATGCATTATAGTAAATTGGTTCTGTATATACCGACGAATGAATGTACGTAGGTGTATGTCGGAATTCTTTGTTCATCTCTCATATACCTAGCTAGACCATAGACCTTTCGACTCGATATAAAAAGAAAGAGAATAATGGGGCGTGTGATGCACCCGAGAGTGGTTCGTCGGTTGGCCTGAGAAATAGTAGCACGTGATTGTGTGTAACGTTCGAGGTATGCTAGTCATGTTCGTGTTAGAATGCCGGGTGTTAGTTGAGTTTATTATTGGTTTAATTGGTCTTAATTTGTTCGGTGGATTCCACCGGATTTATTCTGGTTTATGAAAGTCTAAAAATAGACGGTCAGCAGGAAACAAACAGTTTACTCAGTTGACACCGAGTCATATTCGTTTATATTTAAATATATATACCCAACATACCTAGAAAGGCGATTATAACAGTTGATTATTATTCAAGGGGTTTCGGACACGTACCTAACTCGCGCTATAAGAAGAGTCGCGTATACATCGCGTGAGTCTCTGCTCACGGGAGGTTCCCATCAATTAAGAATTATAAATAGGCACGGATAAGATCTTCGGTCTGTGGTGGCCAATTAATTGAAAAACGGTTTGGCCTGGCTGCCGCGCCGAGATCTCTGCAATTCCCAGTTGTCCCCCACTGCAATTCGTTCCCCGGGGTAAAACCCGTCCACTGATTCGCATATATATTTTCTCACTTAATTTATATCAAAACCTTGCCAAATTTTCACGTAATTAAGAGCCACGCGGCGAGTAACAAGTTCTAGTTTCGGACATTCCGGCAAGTTCTCACGGAAGGGTAGGGGTTCCTAGGGTTATCTTAGTTATGGGGTCCCGTGGAGAATTGCCAGATCTCGACTCAAGTTCAAGGGTTAGTCGAGGCGCAGGGGTTGGGGGTTGGGTCGTGGCTGCCGGCGCACAGGAAATGTTAAATCATTCGCTTTATGGTTGGCAGTAAGTGGTTATGGCTTGGAACAAAATATTATGGGTTCTTTTTTCCTCATCTCTTCTCTACCGCTCTCTCTCTGCCTCTTTCTGTTTTTTTTTTTTTCACGAGTAGAGATATTCAGAGTTGATGTCTTTATTCGAAGAAGATGGTATTTTAGAATAACATACTCTTTCTTCCTAGACAGGGAGTGCGTCCGTTTGACGTAGGTATAGAACAGCACCCACTGCACTGATACCTATTTTCCCTTATTTCCTTAACCTGAACACACATCCCGAAATTCTATCCTCTCTTCGTAATCCTCATCTAATACTTCATAAAGTTACGGGTTTTTCCTGGTCCCTCGGGTACATAGGTATGTGTGAACGTAACGGAGCATAGAGTCTCTCGGCGAGACGCAAATTATCTTATTCCAGTGTGTATCAAAGCGTTGGATAACGCGAGTTGGTAGATGCATATATATATGTACATGCGGCAGCCAGTGTAGGTATAAAGTTTTATTATTTATACGGTATAACGCGTTGCCGCATCCGTCGAGGAGTGCAATACAAGTACATGGCTCTTGAATCCACTGTTGGCCGCATGTTGTCTGATTTATTTCTCAAACAGCAAGAGAGCAGTCGGTTCGTTTACGAGCGTTTTATTTGTGCGCTGACAACTCTCTCCCGAAGGCACGCCGTAATCAGGGTTTACAGTTTTCTCGTATCTCCGTGAGCGTGACCAAAGTTGAATGGATGATAAAGCCTATAGCTACGTAAGAATAAATTAAAAATATGAACCTATATAACTCGACTCGTTAACCCCATATGCATAAAAGGCCACTGCACTGCGTGTCGCATAGAATATGTAACTAGAAACTGAACTAAGATGTTAAATACTTGTTTACGAGAGACAAACCTTTGGCTGACGGCCTAAATAAATCAGGACTGCGTGGGCCCGATATCCACAACGTGTGGGAGCTTTTCTGCTGCTGATTTTGCTCTCGGTTAATCCGCCCGGATCGTTTCGTTGGCATGAAATTTTGCCAAGCGGTTCTTGTAACGTGAAAATCTTTATCGATTATACAGACGAACGATTAAGTGTGTTTTGACTAGACTGGGAAATTGGACGATCTTTCTTCTTCGTATAATATAGGAACGATTGATATACGCGTGTGTAGTAGGTATATTAACGGTGATACTGAAAATAGAAGAGAGGAGAAGGAGAAAATTGAGAAACGCTTTAGGAAAAGAGACCACTTCTTTCGTGGTCACTTAGTCCAAACCAATCCCTTGTTTATATTGACTCACGGATCTCTATGATATACCGAAGATTCAATCTATCCCGGAGACAAACGGATTTGGGATACGGAGTGGGCGTTTCGAGAAAATAAATAGAAATCCAAGATGAGATTTGCGTCGCCCTTTTTTTCTTTTTCTTTCTTTTTTTTTTTTATCTTTCAGACGGATGAGGGACGTACGGACAGACGGACATTGGGTGACGGATGTGCCAAAAATGATACGCTGGGGGCAGAAAGTTTTTCTGTATAGTTCCCTGGTCGCCTGTACATATAAGGCTACGCGCAAGCCTACGTATGCGCGATATTCTCACACCGATACAGATCCGTGGCTCACTTCCTCTCATGATCGTGAATTCATGAATGAGTGTGGGCATGAATGGGCCTACGACCTCCCGCGTAGGTGCATTTACACATATGTACATAGATATATATATATATATGCATTTCACACATATTTCTATAATAATAACAAACCAGTGTTGAACGTTTGGCTTACTAAGCCTTGTCGAGCCTTGCGTATGACGCCAACACACAAATAATCTGAGAGCCAATAATATGGTTGGAAGCGTGATCTTTCGAAGTTTCGATACATGAGACGTGTGACAAATGATAAAAGTATTTTAAAAGTGAAAGGATATAAGCAATAAAACTTGTTGGCAAGAAGAAATGTCGTCTTTCATGTGGATTATGAGCATGCATGGTAAGGCTGATCGATGGGTTTGCGGTATTTTCAATCAAAAAAGGTTAGGATACAAAAGACAAGGAATAAAATCAAATCGAATGAAGAGTAGTCAGACAACATATCTTTTGCCGATTACACGAGCATCCGGGTAAAAGAAGACGTGAATAAAACCGTCATCGAACCGTCGTCGTTATTTTTAAAACTTGAATATAATGGCAGAGATATTTGAGAACCTTTGTGAAAGCGGCACAATCAAAAGTAGTCTGGGAGGGCGTGAGAACCGTAGTGAATAAAAAAGAAGAGAAAAATAAGGAAAAATAAAATAAAATAAGAGAACGTCGACGATCACCAAGCATTCGAATCGAAATACAAAGACTATGCTTCGGGATTCGGGATTCGGGATTCGGGAGGGAGTCCCACTATTTATCATGTCTCAGTCATTGTTGTGGGATAACGATGCTTATTCTCGAACCAGCCAACTCCGATTGTCCCTTTTTCGGCTATCCACGGTACTCTTCGGAATCGTTCGGTTGAACTTATAGATAACATAGTAGGTATATGCTATGGGGACATGTTGTAAACAGCCTGATATTATCGGTCGTAATAGATAAAGCTATATATGAGAATTACGCACCGGCCGAATTCCGAGCGAGAAACACGGGAATTTTACAAACACGAACGACCAACAAACATTCTTACTTATACCACGATCGTCCGAGTCTTATTCAAATTGGTCCCTGGATATTCCATCAATAATCGCAAGGATATGAATTGCGGTCAAAATACGTTTATATGTCGCAGACGACGCTGAATAAACGGTGACGAATCGCGGTTATACCTGCTCAGCTCTCACAGTTTTCTACTTTCAATTTCCTCGTCAGAATATCCATTATCTGTTATCTTTTCTCTCCTATTTCATAACCGGGATATCATAGAGTAAGCGAAAACGCGATGACACGCTTCTCGATCAGAAATAGAGAGACGAATGAGGCAGCGGCTAGAACGAGTTTTGGTCTCTTTTTTTTTTCAATATTTGATTTATTTATATTTTTGTTAATAGAAAATGCACGACGCGGGCATCAGACTTGTCCGTGTTGTAATCGTTGGGTCAAAATCTTAAACCACTTTCCCAGACTATAGGTGGGCCCCTCTGCAAGGTATCTTACGTCGGCATCTCACCTTTGCAGTTGGATGACTGGCTGTTTTCTCCAACGAAATTATTCCGGATCGCATCGATGCATTTTCAAGAGCTTCGGGATGGAAATAACAGAGCATTCCGCTCCGCGGCTATACCCTATACCTACCTGCACCGTCTTTGCTCGCCGCAACTCTGCCCGCCGACAGTTTATCATTCTAGTTCTCTCCTTTGAAGAATCGGCAATGTTTGCAAAGGACTTTGCCCAGGGACTCTTGCGACCGTCCTTTACCTCACCTCTCCGTATTTTCCCCATCCTCTGATCATACCGTTATGAGTGTTTCTTGCAGATCGGTATTCTCGTGGCCCTCGACGATGGGTACCTGATGGGCACCTGGGTGCCACCGCAGACGGTTGAATAAACTGATATTTTCCCGTTCATATTTTATTTATTTTTTTCTCAAATTGATAGCAGCGCATGAGCCAGTCGATTCAACGTCTCGCAGAGATAAAAATCGTCTCCATTCGTGCGATGAATTGGTTCATACTTTTACTTGAACATTTATTTTTTTCAAATTTATTTCACCTGAAATAAAGTGGAGAGACAGAGCTAGAGACGCGCTGCAGGCATTGCTCCTAGGAAATTGCACGGTTTGTCACGACGACTTCCCTGCGGTGGTTTCTATTGTAAGAAGAGGAGTCTGCAATTTTTGCTACAATACATGCATATAGGTATCGGTACGTACCTGTGCGTTTTGGTACAAAGAAAAAATCGGATCGTTTGAAAATAAGCGAAGAAAAATAGAAAGGAGAAAAAAAGAATCGGTGATTTCGAAACGTGTGATTTTCCGACTTTCCCACCGGGCTACATAAAATGGATCAACTCGCCATTACAATGCCCCGGAAATTGACGTTTCCATTGCATAATGACAGGCTTCCGTTTACTCCGCGAAGAATGACTGTTCACTAGTTGTCACTTTTATAATGGCCTCGAAACCTGAATGGACTCCCTTCCTCGCGGTACACGTACGTGTACACACTCACCTATGATCCCAACACATCTGATCGGCGAAGCTGTAAGTCATGACGCTTCATGAACTCTCTGACACAACGAGTTTTAGACTATATTTCCGGATCGTCGCACGAGCTTTACTTTGGCTGCGATATCTCTCGGTGCAGTTATTCTCCGATGAAGAACTGCCAACTATACGTAATTATGGTTATAACGAAGCAATTCATTTCTCGTTACGTATTTCTTTCCAATATTTTGTTACCTTTTCGAAAAGTAAAATAAGAAAAAAGAAACGTACCCAAAGAATGAACGTTGTAAACTGCGATTCTGTGAGAAGGGAATCCTCGAGTCGTTGATGCTTAACGAATCTTTGTCCTGGCGGAGAGTAGCGTCTGCGTTCACGGCTCGAACACAATGTCTATCATTCAAACACTTGGCGATACATTAATACAGGAAGTTTCAACCGAGGAAGAAAGAACAAATTTCTTTTGTGGTCTGACTTTATACGCATTACTAGTCCATTGAGTACGGCCGGCTTGCTTAAAGTGCCTCACAAAAGCGGGCATAGCATGGTCGCCTGTCACTACCGGTCAGACATAATAAGGAAGTCCGGACAATACAAGGATTTTTTCCACTTGCTCCGAGGTTCTCAACTTAAACGACTAGATATACACACGTGCGATTGTGATAATCCACACTTTGCGGGAGCGAAGACTTCAGGGAAAAGTAGCTCATGCTTTATTTTCAGTTTTTCGTCATTGTCAGTCGCACTCAACTCTTTGAGAGGAAATAACAAGAGGAAGAAGATGCGCGACCGCTGCGACGACAGGCATTGTTCACACAGAACACCGGCACTGCAGCTTTACTTTATACCGTATTGTTATGCTTGCGCATAATCGTCTTCCCATTGAATTCGGAAAACTTTATTCAACCACTCTTGAATTTTGTGTAACAGCTATCCTACCTACTTAACGAGATACTCTTAAAGCTTCGTCCGGACCCTCCGGTAAAGCGATACTCCTAATTGGCTGATGTGGTTAAAAACTGGCACTTTAGGCTTGGCTCTTAAAGTAAATAACTTATCTAAGGTTTTATCAATATCCGGTCACCAATGGGGGCCGCTGATACGATACTACGAACCGGCGTGCCTCCGGATTTCCTCCTTCCTCAGAATACGGAAAAAAACGGTAAATATTAGTCCAAAAATTGTCCCGACTTATGAAATATATATATGCAGCACCTGCGCTTCCACTCGTTTACAATCACTCGAAATATACTTTTGTTTCCTGTTCATTACCTGCGGGTGAAAATCGTGGGGTTCTGCGAGAAAAATTGAAAAAAAAAATTGACAACAATCATGAGAAATATGGTGACGACGAAGAAGATGAAATCTCTGTATCGTAAGGTGGAATTGGTCGGGTTTTACCCAGAACTTTCACGCGTGTAGATATCAGTACCCGGTGTACGAAACTAAGTAAGTAACTACCTACCTACCTACCTTCCTACCTACTTCGACAGAAGAGGGCCGTCCGCCGTCCGATGGCCTTCGCTGGTCCAGACAGCCAAGGAAGGAATCCGATCCCGAAATAAATAAGAGTTCGTCAGCGTGAGCTGCTGCAGTGCCGTCAGAAATCGCTCGTACGAGCTTCTGGGAACCATGGGCGATTGTTGGGCGTGCGCAGCGTGTAGGAGCGAAGGAATCCAAAAAGGAAACGAGAGAAAAGGAACAGGAAAGGAAGAAGAGGATAAAGAGTGAGAGAGAGAAGGAGCGGGGAAAGAGGTAAGGAATGTTGCGAAACGGTCGACGTAGGCGGCTTGGTTCTTGTTCTCCGTTGGGGCGCCCACCGTAGGGCCCCCACACATGGATACGATACCCGGGTGGACGCACCCAAGACACTGCAGTCGCGATTACGACGCGATTTTCGCTTCATGATACCTTTCGACTTCTGTATATGTTGGTTTGAAAATAAATGGATTTTGGTACGGCTTTATTAGCATCTTCGATCATTTTCATATTTCTTTTCGACATATCACGTATCAGGTGGCTCTTTACTATATACGAAGCTTCAATGCTATCATTTTTCCTCAAAATGGCGAAAAACGATGGATAATAAAAGCTGGACGGTCCAGTCCAAGTCCCGGTGTTGTGAATGAGACTTTAGGCAGCCGGAACCCACCTCTCCGTGTGTGGTGCGATGCATTCCTTGTCTACCCACCTCCATCGCCATCTCCTCTCCTCTCATCTCCTTTCCTTTCCTTTCCTTTCCTTCTTCTTCGCGCCCCTGTTCCCTCTTTCGTCTTTCCACCACCTCTTATCCCAATCTCTTTTCCGCCGCCCTGGCCGACCGAGATCCCTTTTCTTCTTTTTTTTTCCCTGGGACCGATTCCTGGAACGGACTGGTCCACGCCGAATACCTCGACGTCTTCGTTGCACACCTAGTGCCGCTTGCATTTTGTACGCCACGCGACCTGGTTTGCACTTATACGTTGGTAGGTGTAGGTATAAGATTAATTAATTCGGTAATATTTGACGGCTAAAAATTTTAAACAGGGGGTAAAAGTGGTTTGAGAATCTTTACCCTTATATAGAATAACGTTTGAGTTTTTAGTCTGTCAACAAGTCTGGTTCAACTCCTTACCGATGAATATAAAAATTGTATAATTCGTGGAAAACGAGTTCACGAAGACCGTCGTGGGAAAATAGGTTCGATGCTTGGGAAGCGGAGAAGTTCGGTTGACTGACACAGCCAGAGCTAAATTCACACGATTACTCGGGGCAGACTTTCGTGCAAGAATTGATAGAGAGACGTTTGAAAGTATCAATTTTCCCACGGGGCAAGGCTGTGCAGATTCACGGAAACTCCTTCTTTTTTTTTATCCCACTTCCCCCTTCCCCACGCTCTCTACATTTTATCCAACGCGTTATTAATTACACTCCTATTATAATTACTGGCGCTCAACTAGCTAACGAATTTAATCATATATAGTATTGCACGCATCGTTTGACGAGGAGAGTAGGTATACGCAAAAACTTCAATCACTTCTCGAGATTTCAAAGTTTCCAAAAACTATAACTTCCTGATCATACCTGAAAACTTCATTCTTAGATTCCCGTAGGCTACGATTTCGCTTTGACTAACTTCACCTACGGCTGTTTACACACTTCCACGCAGTCACAGTTCCCTGGGTACACAAAGGTGTCGGATAACTGATAGGGCATCCACTACGAGATCAAAGCCTGTAACGAGACAGGGTGTGCGAGAGAGTAAAAGAGACCGGAGGGATATCCGTCCTCTTGTGCGGGGGGGTATAGTGAGATAACAGCAGCACCAGCACCAGCGCCAGCACCAGCACCAGCACCAGCTAGCGCGGACAGGGGAGATTGGGTTTTGTTGTGAACAGATAGAACCGCGAGCGCGGGCTTTTCCCGCGATAAGCGTACCTAACACAGCGGAGATTTGACCCTGCGGAGAGTTTGGTCCATACGTATCGGTTCGTCTCACTTACGGAAATAGCTAGGAAGAAAAGCTCTTTGAGGTAGACGATTCGAAAGCGGGAGTTATATGTGATTTGAAAGAACAGCGGATGGTTTACCTCATCGTCATCCAAAAATCCGATACATGCAATCCACGGTCGCGTGCGCGCCCGATAGATCTTCGTAAATAGAATCTTAACATTTATTTATAGCATGGTAGGAAAACAAGCCAAGATCCGCGTATAAATAGAAGATATATATGTATACCACCTATCGGGGCGATAACGTTCTAAATACAAGTCGCTCGAGTGCAGTCCAAACAAAATATGCTATTCGGGCTGCGTGCTTTTATTACAACTATATCGTGAATAATATACAATTGGTTGTATGAAACGAAGACGAAAAGAGAAAGAGACAGAGAGAGAGAGGGAAAAAATAAAATTATGAACATATATTGTAGACAACAATCTTTCTGTCTGTATAGTCATGACTGTTATATGTTATTGTACAAAGTTCAGTTGAAGATTGAAAAATATTTTCCGACTGTGTTAAACTCCTTCGAAAATAATGTCTCGAAATTATAATTCCCCGTTCTGTCTCGACTTGCTAATCGAAAAGTAACTCCGCTGCGCCTCGGTGCACGGTTTACTCCGCGTTGCTGCGACGCCTTGACCTGGATCCGGGGTATACATTGCGACGTCGCATCAACCAGAGGCAGCAACCAGTATAATGATTAGAAAAAAGATCCTCCGTTATACCGCGCTCGAAAATTTCAAACTAAAAATCTTTTGCAATCGTATGATTGAGCCGGCGTATATGCATATGAAAGATTCTAATTTAAAGTCCCAGAACAAGTAGGTGTACTCACGTAGATTCAAGATGTTTGCAAAGTAAGCCTGTCCCTTACCATATACCTATGACAGCATCTTTAATGTTACGCGATTGCGTTGCTTCAGCTACTGCATACGTGTAAAGTTCTCTTTTTTTTTTCTCTCTCTCTCTCTCTCTCTCAACATTTCTACAGAAAGAGGTATTTCGTTATCAAGTTCGAAAAGACAGCGACAGCTGTTGCGTAGTAGAGCACATCAGACGTACGATAATTGGAAGGCATATGTAGGTATATGTGGGTGCGAGGCAGTTATCGGTTCACGATGTCGCGAGCGCACCGTATCGCTAACTATAACGCTAGTTATTTGTCCTATTTTCTGGCGATTATGCAATCTTTGTTTACATCAAAGAAGGCGCCAGCTGGCTGGGACTGTACTTCACTCGCTATGCAAAGCCCAGGCATATCGCTACGGATAGTCTAATTAAGGTGGTATTATTGAAGGTTTCAGGTCGCGAGCTGCGGTCTAATACTTAACGTTGGCTTCTATTATAACCATGGTGCATAATTACTGCGCCCTGTTTCATTTGTCTATCGATTTTTCTTTCCTTTTTTTTTCTGTTTTTTTTTGTTTTTTTAATCCATACGTTTGATACGATGTACAGCTAATTTCCAACCTAGGTTCTTTTAATAAGGCCTTAAATATACGTCTGCCGAAAAATTACGCGTCTATAGACTTTCCCAGCATCGAATTGGACAACAATTTTTTGCGCTATTCGCGCCGCGGCGTCGAGGCTGAATCAGCGGCCCACGGACGCGGCGTATGCGCCACGATTGCTTCCGGGTCCACGGTGCGCCTCGCGTTTTTCGTTAAAGTAAGGCTTGGCCTAGCTGCGAGTGCAATAATAGATGTGCGCGAGGCCTAGGCTAGGAAACGGGTCAAGGTGCAGCCTATCTTGCACGCCGCGCTGCGCGCTCAATAACAACTTGCATAAGTCTGGCTGTCTGCTTGTCTGCCTCTTTCCTTGACTAGCTAGACCCAGCTTGTGGTTGTCCGTCAAGCTGTTATGTAACTAAAGAAAGTCATTATGCGCAGCCAACATATTTGCAAAAACTAATTAATCGTAAAAAAAAAAAAAAATGGAAACCGGACGGGATATAATATAATGGGGCAAAACGAAACGCGAGGAGAAATTAGGGACAGCGGATGGATATGCTCCGAAATTTATCCTACATGTTTATAAATTATTCTTAATCAAACGCCCGCTTTATTTCTGCCCGCAGATTCTCAAACTTTCTTTTCTATCTTGCGGGAGTAATGGAAAGGATTTGTAGTGGATTTCGTATTGCACGGGAACCAGTGTTGCGGCACAAATAATGTAATCGCAGAAAAGTTTGTGCTCTGAATAGTAGCGAGTAGAAATGACGGAGCTAGAAAGAAGGATAGAAAGGAACAGACCGATAATAGTTTCATTATCATTATCTTGGACAAAGTCCATTCAGAGAAACAGACAAATATAGTTACAGAAAAATAGTACAATATTACTAGCTACTAATGAGAAAAAGATAGAAAGAGAGAGAAACGGAAGCACGAGACCTGCCCGATATGAAATCAAGCGAGTAGGATAATAGGGAGTGCGGAATGTTAAATATTGGTGGTAATTACAGGTAGTTAGATACCAGGGATAGGAATAAATTGCGCAAATCTATACCCTGCGCAGGTACCGAGAGCTTGACGAAGAGTCGTTTTCCTGGCTCGTAGCCCGCACTTATATAGGTATGTACAGCTAACGTTGCACAAGCTTGCAGCAGCTTTGCACGAGATTCATTCCGCAACGACATCTCGTGCTCGTTTGTTTATTCCCTAGCGCTAATTGAATTCGCCAGTTGTTAGACTATTTGGCTTGATCAATCCGTCCTGTGTCCTGTCCTACAAGTACCTAGGTATATCAATACGTATTACACATATACGTACGAAATACTTTCTGTACAAAACTCAATAAGGTCTGACAGGAAGCGATACTCCTTTCCCACGCTTATGTTCGAAGAAATTTCACCCAATTATCGAACTGATCGCATGTGGAAATCCATGCGGAAGAGATAAAAGTCTTTTGGTATTTAGTCAGGCTGTTAGTTATCTAATTAGTTCGAGACTAATAGAATATAAATATAAATGACGAAAAGTAGAAGAGTCCGATTTCAGCGATGATAGAGTATCTCATAATTAACATTTCGTGGCGCTACGATCAAAGAATAATTGGTTATAATAAGCCATTAGGTAATCGTGGACGCAGCCTATGACTTCCGGCTTAGACGCAACGCGTAACAGTCGCGACTGCAGCCGGTGCAACGCGATCGCGGACGCCGCGTGGTCGGCGGAAGGAAGGACGTCTTCCTGCCTCGGTTTCAGTAAGCGGTACAACGAGCACTCCGAGTTTACCGTCATCGCCAGTACTCAGGAAGTCTTGCTAATTTGTAATTTGGCAGCGTTTCCTTTCCAGTTCGTTAAAAGTCTGCCCTGTTCGTATTCGCACGCGCATCCTGCTCGCCTTTTTTATCTACCTTAATCTCTCTCTCTCTCTCTCTTTCTCTCTCTTCTTCTTTCTATCTCTGAATTTGTTGTACGTCCGCATTTGTACTAGTACTATATTGCGCGCGCGTTCTATCTATACGTACAGGCGCGGGGACCCTGCCTTTCGTAATCGATTTCGATTAGATTTGAATCAACTGGCACGACCCGTCCCGCGGCCTGCACACGTGCTGTCGTACTTGAGCACATCGAAATACCCGATTGTATTAGAGGAATAGTAAATACGCAATTTAGCGACGATTTATAGAAAACGGATTCCATAAAACGTTACTTTTTATTGTTGGAGAACAGCTTTCTACCTACAACCTAGATGCCCTTCTGTCACGAAATACGTATAGATACCTACCTGCCGACGCGTATATGCGTTATTATTTGCCTACGCGCGGGACTCCCGCACGGAATAAATGGACGAACTTCGATACAATTTTTACAAAAGATACATCTATTTAAACCAGCGACCCTCAGGCCTTCGATACTGTTTTTCACATATTTCGTATTAATTTTCTTGTTAATGGCTTTATCGCATCGAAACGAAAAAACGCTAATAAATCAGTCATTACTCATTCGGCCTTGCGATTGATGTGTATACATATAATGTAATAAAGATTACCTTATTTGTTTGTCTGTAATTCTTAGAAAATTGATCGCGGATTGATTATCACGGGGGATTCACAAACATATTTTTTCCCCGCGACTTATCTGCAAAGCAAAGACACGCCCCTAGGATGAGTCAGCTGATAGAGATTTTCTGTTTTTCCCCAAAAGGACCTTTTCCCTCTTTATTCTTCTCTCCTCTATCGCATTCCACCCTCTGAGTAGGACCCAAATACGGAGAAGAGGCCAACTACGACGGTAACCATTGCCACTACCACCACTACCCCAATTCATTCCTGTTTTCGATTTCACGCCTCTGGAAAATGTCTCTCAACGTCGTTCTTAAATAGATAGGAGATCCCCTTGGGCCAGGACCGGTGGCCTTAGGCCATTCGTAATATAGCACACGCGACCCCTTGTAGCAGCGACTCCACTCTCCCGGAGGCCGCGAAAAAAATTTCCATCGGATATACAGAGTTTCTCAGATGTCCGTGACTGCCATAATCATAACTCTGCAGCTAGGTACCCAGGCATTCATGCCATTTTTATTCACAGTAACAATATACCTACATCGGTATGTGTAGGAATAAAACACGTATGGAATAGAACACGTGAGTCGAATTAAAATGCCAAGGAACATTACACGATTATCAGAGTCAATCATCATGCCTTCGGAAAGAATATT
Source organism: Rhogogaster chlorosoma (assembly GCA_944452935.1). Lineage (NCBI taxonomy): Eukaryota > Metazoa > Arthropoda > Insecta > Hymenoptera > Tenthredinidae > Rhogogaster > Rhogogaster chlorosoma. The sequence continues at coordinate 32,589,814 of OX101797.1, forward strand.
GCTATGAGAGAGTATCTGGGCCTGCATGTTGGTCAATTAAGTTCGGAATTTTCTTGCCCTTTCCCAAGCATGCAGGCGGTTAGTCGGTTAGTTAATTCAGTAACACCCACATATGAAGTTGACTGTGAGTCTCGATCGGCGTGAAGACGCGTGTCGCCTCGTTCTTCTAGTTTTTTTTTTTTTTTTTTTTCTCTCCAAAACTAAGGCGGATTCATAAGGCTCGCTCTCTCATCGGTCTAATCTTTTATTATTTATGAGGTGATTATAAATCTCTAAGGGTTTCTGTCTCGTCGAGCGAGGGGCGGTGTACGAGCTGAAGAATAAAGACGCTCTAAGACACATCTAGGCAGACAGAGAAGAGAGGTGAGATAGAGTGGGACGCTGCAGTGGTGCGAAGAACTTGAGTAGAAAATAGAAAATAGAAAACAGAGAGGAAAAAAGATGGTTAAATCAGTCCTTGCCCTTAGGGACGGCGACTATATGCGACTATTTCCGGCCGCTAGAAACCTAAAATATTTTGCTGTACATGCCTGACTGATGGATTAACGAGCTTACTCCACGAACCGGAGAACAACGCCGTTTTCCAAGACTCTCGCAGAGGCAGAAAAAATCCCTCACCTCTCAGTGAACAAAGCCTAAGGCTAACGAATACGGATATATTGCGACCATATTCGGTAATTTAATGGTCACATGGGTCGACTCTACCGTATAAGTAGTTATCCTGTGTAACTAGAAAGGGGATCCTGCAGGTAACAGGGACGGTATTGTATGCCTAACTAACTGACTGATTCTAAGAGAGTAGATGTCCTCGAAGAAAGATGGACTTTCGGTCCTTTTACATTAGCTGACGATGAGATAGGAATGATACTATCGGTTCGAAAGGTACGTTTTGTTTATTGTCTCGTACCCCTCGGTATTCGTTGTTCAACTAGGGTGGGTAGAGCTAAAGAATAAATGGCTTTGCGCGTGTCCCAAGATACTTCTGTTTCCTCCTTTCGCTTTTTTGTCTTCTCTCCTTTTTTTCCTACAGGATGTTCTTCCCGCCGTGCGTAGGTGTAGCCAGCGTGTATTATTCTATTTTCTTTCATTTCATGAATATCAACCTTTTACTGCCGCGGAAATAAAGAATGGATATTCCGATGTTCGCCGTATTCGCTACGGGAAACCATACCGAATGCAAATTACGTGTCGTTAGATAATCCCGCGGATACAAAAACGAGAACGAAAAGAAAAAAAGAAAAGAAAAAGATGCACAGACATGGGTAATATCTACGAATACGCGTATATATATATACTTACCCGTTACAAGGGACGCGGAGTTCCCTCCTGCAAACGCGTGAATACTCAACGAGGTAGACGGCAATAGCGTGATGGCGGTGGGGAAAAGTTATCGCAGGTGAAGAGGTGACTTGGTTAGAAATCGGAAGCGGTAAGTCGGCGTCACACGTGTAGGGGGACAACTTTGATCCCGTTCGTCCGTTCCGTTCTCGCTCTTTCCTTATGATCCCACGTGCAGCTTTGCGGGACTCTTGAACCTTTTGTACCACATCCGGCTCCCGGAGTTTTCGCCTCGGAACCTTCTCACACCTTATAATCTATACGGCTGTGCAGTGGGCATACAACTAGGTGCGGAATGAAAGTAAAAGAGGATAAATCAACATGCACACACATGTATGTAGGAGGTATATGTTTCCGGTCACGTCAGGTGTCGCCTATTACATCGTAGGATATCATGACTTCGAGTCCCAGTTTCCAAACCTTTGGAGATATTTCAGAGTTTGACGATTCGATGGGTTAGAATTATTCTGTTTGTTTGGGGGTGTCTCGGCGCCAGAAGAATTATCTACTGTCTCTTCAGGCTCATTGATAGAGCGCACAGTGTCAGGGCGTGCTTGGTAGGCGTCACGGAATCACACGCACAAGCGCACGCGTACACCCACTTTCCTTCCGTCCTTCTCTCTCTCCAGTTCTCCTTTCCTCTCTCATTATTTAAATCTCTCCGAATCCCCGCGTCTCTCTGTCTTCCACAACCCGACCATTTATGAGCTATACTATGGCCTCGTGACCCCATCTGTTTCTGTCTCTCATCGACAGATCTTGTTCTACCATCGTCGATGACGTGCGACGATTACAAGCCCATGCGCGTTCTATATGTTTGTTACCAAAAATTCATACGCGCACATGCATGTTTACACGTTTTAACACGCGGATAGACCGGGTATATCTACGATCACGCGCGGATGATGGTAGGTTATTGATGCACTACGTATAACGTGTCGCATGATCTTTTTAACCCGTCGTGTAACTCGGCGTGAAATACACGTGAAATTTTTATCAATCATTATAGTCGGGATGATGAAACGGCGAGAAGACATTGCGACACAAAACACAACCGCGACTCGATTTCCGTTGACCTGAGAGCGATTCGGGGCTTTTCAATGATCGGGCTATGAAAGTTATCGTAGAATTGTCACCTTCCTGGTCAAGTGGTCTGACTCTAACTCAACCCGGACTCCCTCGAAGTCGTTTAACGTTCCTTGATTTTTTCTCCAATCCAGCAGTTATCTCCGTTGCGATATACCTGCACGAGCGTGGCGAACGAACAGTGACAATATATGCGGTAGTTTGAAAAGTTTTCAATAAGATTGAAAGCGCGTTAATTTTGAACGACGGAAGTAACAAAGCAGTAAGCCTGAACCTAGTGCAGGTCTCATAAATTCCATCAAAACTGTTGTATATTATTTACATAGGCAGTATCGCGCTTCAGCACACTCTTCATATGTAAATATATGGGATTATGTGTGTGGGAAATGTAAGGGTAACATATATGTATGTAGATATGGTTGTCCCACGCCGACTAGTTTACACATTAAATACTCCCAGTGTCTGTTAATTTACGCTGGCATTCTATGTACGTACGTTCGGTGGAAAGTCGTTCTTATAGTCTGACACATTGAAGGGATATGATATTTCGGCGATGAAAAAAGAAGATTCTTTGGAAATATTCCAATTAATAAATTCTAGAGACCTGTCTCTTAGGATTGTCGGAGAGCTTTTTTGCCTCCGCTGACACGCGTGTCTAGATCCATTAAAATAACCAGACGTCGCTGGTTTAACTAGAAAAGCACGACGAAGATGGCGACTCAGGGAGACGAAGAGACGTCGAGGGAGAAGAAACCAGTCAAAACAGAATCTTATGAACTGGTGGAGACCGAGAAGTGTGCCACGTGGTAGCATACCGCAAGATTCAAGCTCGGGCGCGAATAGACCAATAGACCGAACGAAAGGTCGCCGCCGATAATCGCGAGATTAGCACCTCCTATACGTATAGCCCGTTAATACTTATTTCTTTAAATTAAAAACTGATTCAAAGCAGATGATTTGCACTTTATAGGGGTACCGCGCGATGGAGGTATATAAAAGATCGTCGCGGTCCGCATCTTTGCAGACATCGACTTTCGCTAATCTCCGATCGATTTATCTAGCGGATCATCGTAACGTTAGATAAAGAAACCGGATCTAATTCTCGAACCAAGAGGACTCGTCAAAGAGAACGGTTCTTCGGTGCAAAAAATCTTGGTCAATGCTCGGGTCGTCGCTCTAGATAAATTTTTTAGTTAGGTACATTTTTTTCTTCTTCTCTGTTCTATTTTTTTTCATTTTTTTTCAATTTTTTTTTTTTTTTTTGTTTCTCTCTTTACTGAATTCGATCGTCCACTATCTCCAGACTATAACGTGTATACCTACCTACCTACCTGTACCTACGTATTCGAATGTTGTTTTTCATTTTTATCGCCGCTCCTTATTCTCTTCTAAACCACCTCGCGGTTTATTACACTTTTGGGACAGCTCGTGTAACGGCGATGAATGTCGTCAATAAATGACACCGTCAGTCATACACGTGGGGGTAGAATGGAAAGGCGATTGACTAGCGGCCAATGATCACTCACAATCAGGTAATTATTGTTCGTTATAAAGTTTCGTCCCCGTGTGGGACGGGGCCGAGAATTTGACCATCAAAGCATAAACGCGGCTGGTCGTCGACTCGTGACATATGGGAATTTGACGTACCTATGTTAATTGAATTAGAACGTGCGTTTGGAATGCGATTGGCGAGATTTAATCGAGTCACCGTACCTACGCTAGTGGCACGTCCATTGAATCGGCTATTAGCTCTAGTCCCAATATCCATAACACGTCGACAAACTTTTCTAGAAGCTGCTAGCTCGGGGTAAAATCTGAATGTCAGGTTCCTCGGGAAATGGAAACGAATTCCACCGTACCGAGGGATTAACTGATCGCTTGATCCGCCCAATATTCACTTCCTTATGATCTCCCCTTTGTCTCTCCGTCTCTCTCACTTCTACAACACATTAATATATATAGTTATATATATATAAATACAGGTGTGTAGGTATGGTTAGAAAGGACTTTGTCCTCGTAACAGGTGCCTCTTTCAGCGAAGATATGACCTCGTATAGAAGAGAGGTTCAATGGGCTCGGTGTATACGATATAGTTAATCGTATTTTATATCTCTTACATACTTTTGTAGTTTTATTCTTACGGAATACATAGGAGCTATTCTGTTCCGTTTTGATCATTGAAGATAAGTGTTATCGCTCCTCGCCTAATGAATAAATATCGTATCTATATTTTCAATCCATGACTGAATAGCGACTGGTTTTGGCAAAAGGTTGAAAAGTTGGCACGCGCTTCCCCCCCACAACCGGACAAGCAAGAACGCGCACGTCCTTGTCGTCGCGGTTGTTCGTCGGAGGCGGGCATTGAACCGGACGAACGACGTGTCGAGATGGAAGGCGAATATTAGATTGTATAACTACTTTATTATAAGTCTACTACGTTGTCGAATAACCTAATCCAGAGGGACAACTACGGTAAATAAATATAATACGTATAAATGTGTCCCGGCGTCGTGGAGTCGCGTTGCGATGCTATTTAAGGTAGAGTCGCATGATAGGGTGATGGACGAGGGAGAATGAAGAAGAAGAAAAAAAGAAAAAAAATGAGAAACAGTAGCGAGGAAAGGAAACGGGAGGGAATAAGGGGGAAAGGATCATGCGGTCGACCCTTTGTGTCCGAGGGATTTCGGCCAAAGTCACGCAGATCATTCCAGCATGGATTTCGTAATCGGTCAGTGACACTGCCGCCCACAGTCCCGATATTTTGAAGTATTTTGTTCGCCCTGGCCCAAGGACAGACTCACCGTGTATTCATAGTCTAGCCAGGAAATGATATCGTTGTGGTTCGCTGTGTTCGCCGTTTTAATTGTCGTTTTTCCACGTCTACAGCATGAGTAAACCGCGCGGTCAAGAACCATCGCTCGTTCATTGTGCTCTCATTAATATACGTAAACTTGGCATTCAGTATTATCCGTATAGGTTCGTAACACACGTGTATCCAATACCAGTGTCCACTCAGATTTATGCCCCGATCTCGATCCCTTGATGATTGAGATATTCCATAGGTACAGCGAAAAGGACACCGCGACTCTACGCAAAACAAGGGTCGACGTTTATTTATTCAAATCTCACTGCCGGTTGGTACAATCAATTGAATTATAAAAATCTCTGCCAGTTATTTCAAAGCGAAATCCATTAATTTTATGGTAGGTATAAACAGTTAATTTTAAATTCACGTCCCGACATGTTAACATCGTATGTAGAGACGATCTGAACTCTCATGTTCAAGGAAGCAGACGAGCAAAGACGGATGGTTTTTTTCATGTTTTTCTTTTTCTTTTTTATATTTTTTCTTGCGTCGTAGATCAGACTAGATCTTCTATATTGGCAGATGTTTCATGACCTGCTTCACGAAACACATTTGTTGAAGCAGTAATTTGTTCTTTTAACAAAGACACGACCTAGAAACTAGTTTTCACATACGAGACTAATAAACGTACCCTCGGCATTAGTTTCTCTTCTTAATAATGAAGCGAACACAATCCCTCGTTTCGTATATCTCCAGTTTATTTAGCACCCGATTAATTAATCCGCTGATATTAGTGCTGCGTAATGAACTTAAATTGTGCAAAATTCCCTGCTGCGGCTTTAAGAGCTGCGAATTAACGGACGTAAACTCATCTCGAAATCTCGAAATTCGCGAATCATACGCGCGGGTATATCCACCTATTTATGATCTGTATAGCGGTTAAAGAGAAGGTAGGAGTGAAAGGTTGAATTACGTTAGGTTACGCAGGGATATAAGGTGGGAGTGAAAGGTGAGAATAGCAGTCCTTCCGTACGTCCGATGCCTCTTCTATCGGTGAAAAAGAAGCAACATTTGCTCGAAAGACGTTTCTCACAGAGAGAGAGAGAGAAAGGAGGAAAAAAAAGAAGAGAAATAAGTAAGAAACGAGAAATCGTAGGCACGCACTGGCCAAAGAGACTGATGGATGCCAAAGACGAGGGAAAAAAGGCAAAGACGAAGAGGAAAAGACCTTGGAGGCTCAAAGCAGTAATACACACATGTAGATAGGTATACCTACGCTTAAGCTTGGGCCACGACGTACTCGTGCCCGTACCCGTACCCGTACCCGTACCCGCGTAGTCTTTTGGTAGGCAAACAAGCAAACAGGTAGAACGAAGTAGCGAGGCGGTCGTGTTTTGCATCTAGCAAAAGGTCATTACCATCGACTGGATTCTAATTAGACAACATCAACCTGCCTCGGCCAGATCGAGGAGGCGCGCGCGCGCGCTAGAGAGTTCGTACGTCGGCGGATACGTGCGCGACGCGGTGGCGGAACACGGTGTAAAAACGTGGCTATTTATAGCGAACTAGCCTTACCTATACTTACGTGTGTACCATTACGTAGACTCTATTCCACGTGCTCGTTTTGCACAGTCGTTTGTTGTTGTTGTATTTGCCTGCGTCTCGTTGCCTCAAGATTAAAGCGATATCTGATTGCCCGACGTATAGTAGCTCTAGGTATACGCGGCGCCAAGTGAAACGTGTTCGGCCGCCGAACTCCCCGCGATATACCGGCGCGTCCGGCAAACTGCACCCCTACCCTGTCCCTATGATCCCCATATGCATTATTACGTCTACGTAAATATTAACCAACTATTTATAATTGTTTAAGGGGTATGTCAAACTGAGGCTAGGGAGGAAATTGGCACCACTATAAATTTAATCGTGCCTCAGTACATGCATAGTTCAAAGATACGTCGTATATATGTACGCAATGAACGTGGGGGTGTTTTTTTTTTTTTTTTTTTCTCTGGTAGGTATTTTTTTTCTTTTTTCTTTTTTTCTTGATGCTTCGAGTCTTCGTATATAAATGTTATTTGCTGTTGTCACGGACTGGTAGATCATTAACGAGGGAAGTGAGCGAGGTAGGTACTAGTAGACTTCGCGCCTTCCGTGCGACAGAAGAAAAATAAAATAAAACGAAACTAAAGAAGACGAGAAAAAAAAAGAGATGAAAGAGAAAAAAAATCTAGGGAATTGATTGCGGTTAGATACATGCGAGGGTGCAATGAACGTCGCGAATCTTGGGTAATAAAAACCGGGACGAATTAATAGTAACGAGCATTTACTTTGCCAACAAAGTTTCGCGGGCTTTTTTTTCTTCTTTCTTTCCGGTTTTCTTTCTTTCTTTTCTTTCCTTCAACAGGCTCAGTAAATAACCAACGCCGAGCAGGTAGGTAATTCGCACTTTGAAATTCTCTGATAATAAGACCGTAGCGGCGTTAGTTTTGAAACGGTGCAGTGGTAAAGGGGAAAATTATACTCGTTTCGTAATTGCCTTATGAATTATATGGATGAAATTATAATTGTTTGATCAGACAACAAACGCTCGGGGACGCTGGCTCTGGTCACGTTGCTCCTGTTCAAAATATCATTCCTCCCTCTATATCCGCCTGCAGATGCAATATATAATCATTATTATAACCGCGTCGCGAATTTCTACATCCTATTCCCAAAGTTTTCGGGTGCAAGTGCGAAAGCACTCAGTTCTCCCTCAAGTTGCTTTATTATACCGGCATTTAGAATATGTTAAGTTGATGGTTCCCTTTTCCCAAGGCTGTGCCAGGTTCTGCGAAATTCTGCAAGGGCTCTTTTTTCCCCGCATTGTTGTCGCAATGTCGTTATTATTTGCCGTTAGCACGTGGCACAGAGGCGCGTGTTAGCCAGTACTAGTGCCGCTCACATCTGTATATGTATCAAGGTGTGTACGTATATACGCGGTTCTGTTTAAGCGAGTAGGCCGTCGCGCGTGCGCGCAATAAGGACTCAAGTACGGGACGCTCCACGTGCAGGACAAATCGATCGTCCTTGTACTCAGGGCTGTGTGCTGGGGTGGGCGTTTGCACTGTGTACAATAATAGAATGGAATAGAATGAAATGCCACCCTAGAACAGGTTATAAATGACGTTCTCTAACTTTGGGGAAGTGGCGGTTACAACTCACTCGCTTTGCTAGCTTCGAAATATCGTTAAGTAGGACTCTGAAAGACCAGTGTATCCGGTTGTCCTCGTTATGTACTCTAAGAATTTTATCTCAATTCTAATTTTCGTATTCGTGGCGAAGAGAAAAAAAAAACGAAACAAAAAAAAAAAAAAAAAAACTCGCAATCGTTATCGCAATTGGTATAGCATAACCGACTCTGAATGATTCGAGAAGCTGATAAAGCAAGAACTCCTGCCTGGACTATAATTCGATAATATCGCAATATCGTTGAATCGCCAGCTGATATCTTTATTACTTTATGCAAACCGCGAAGCAGAAAAAGGTTGCTGGCTTCGGAACCATCTTACGAATAGTGTTAATGAAGGAGCAGCGAGACGAGGCTCTACGAACAATTTCGCATGATTTCTATGCTTCAGCTTTCGCTTAATTATTCGCTAATTAGACACTCGATGTTTGGGGTTTCTATGGGATCAGTGGACCGGCTTGGCTACATACGTTTAAGTAGGCGTGAATAATTTAACGAATCTTTGTTATTGTTAGATTGTTCGATTCGAATCCTATCGTCCCTTGACCCGACTGTTTCCCAGAAAAATTAGCTACATATGTCTCAGAGCTATTTTATCTTGTTTTTATTTCATTTTTCACATAATTTAACGATTAGTTTCGACCAATGTATCGGTCAGCTGACCAAATAGCAGACATTATACTGCCGGATGCTGAATTGGCTAATATTTATAATCATTCGTTTTCGCTTGGTAATTATTCTATTTATATATTCAAATCAATCTGTCATAACTGTGAAAGATTTTTAATTTAAATACAAAATCATTGAAATAATATCCTCTTTCATAAATTAACTTCGCAAACGGCTTTGGTAAACATGCGTGCCGATCGTGATTACGTTATATTGTGACATCACTGAACACCACGATGCCATAGGTTTCGATATAACGAAATGAGAACAGAGAGCCGAACCTGACGTTCCTTTCAAACATATTGTTGAATACGTTTTTCACGCAGCTGCGATACCTCGTGCATAATACCATACTGTGCAACGGTAACGTTTACAGTATAAGCATCATGCTAATTGCTGTGCCCTAAGGCATAGATAAGATTCGAAGTAACCCAAATATTTAGAACTCATCATCCCGACGTTGTGTCAAAAAATTTCTCAATTTTTCTTCATGCGGAATGTGAAATATTTGCTTTGATTCGAAACAAATGAAAAAAAAAAAAAAACTCGGCCTCATTATTACCCCAATTTTAACAGAATAAATATTGGGCAGATAACCAATATATACCGTTCTACGTATCAGTCTACAGTATGTATAAGCAAGGTTCCTCCGATAATGATATTTCCAGCTCTCTAGAGATGCTGTCGGTGTTCAACAATACCAGATCAATATGACGTTAATTTTGGACGGATTTGACATCGCCTAACTTACCGTACCACAGGATATTTACGGTAAGTACATTTAAAGGCGTTTACAAGAAAAAAAAAACAGAATGAAAAAAAGAAAAAAGTGAAGAAAAAAAAGGGCCTGAAGACATCTCAGTTGAATAACAACATTGTTAGCAATACCAACCCCAAGAGACACAAGCTGGTACCTATATACTCCATGTTCGCACGCGTGTATAACCGAACAAAGGGCTCAGAAGCCGTTTAAATATCCGTGGCAAAGATCAGCTTTAGGACGTGTCACGTATCAAGAAAAACAACTAGCTCACCGAAGAAAGCACCCCCATACACTCGCGATACTCGGGGAGGTGCATGATGCACTCTGAGGAACGTAAATACATCGCGATGCGAATACAAACGGGTATACGGAGTTATAGAGTCCGGTAGGACCGAGGCAGACGTTAAGGAGTTCTGTGGTTAGGCGTCAGAGTGGTATTTCCAGGATGAAGAGCCCCTGCACCGTAAAGGTGGCAGGCGGAAGGACAGGAAGCGAGTGGCGGACGTCTGGGGAGAAATGGAACTACCAGAACAGCTAGGACAGCTACGAAAGCAGCTAGGACTGTTAGAAGGACTGCTACGTCTACTCTCATGGCTTACAGAACAACCGGGTTACGTTAAGGAGAATTGTGGACAGGGGAATAAGGGGAGAGACGGGAAGCGGGAAAAGCAGCCATGCGGACACACGGGATAAACGTACGCCGAGTCGTATACCCCCGTATAATGCACACGGAAAGACCTACAGCGACACACTATCAGACTCTGTGTAACAGTTGAGCGGGTATAGGTAGGTATAACTACGTACTATCTAATAGTAAGACGTATGCGAAGCGTACGTACGTGCAGGGTTGTATCTCTCATCCATGCATACGTGTTCACTCGCACGTAGATGAGAGGAGCTAGTAGGTACAGGGGGAGCAAAAAGTCAGTGCGGGTGAACGATGTTTGTTTTAGAGGAGGAGGCACTTTGGATTCGTATAGTTTCCGCATGTGGGCGTTGTGGATTTTTGTGAGGCCAGGTGCTTAGCCCCGGGCGTAGACGAAGAGGAAAAGAAAGAGGAAGAGGAAGAGGAGATACCGTAGCGCAACATGAAGCGTTGTTTGTAGATGTGGAGGGCATAGGTGTTTGTTAAAGTCGAGACACCGTGCCGGTGTTCTTTATCAAGTTCTTTCGCCTCCCCTGACTTTTGACATGCCCTGTAGTATCGCTTCGTTCTCTGCAGGTAGGTCGTCCCATCCTTCGTGAGCAACAGGATATGACGGTGTTCGCGTGAGCGCGATACGGGCGGTGAGCTCGAACAATTTCCTCCGAGTCTCACCTAAAAGTTGACTTTCAAGAGCTCGGGACACCCCGTCGTTTACGAATTGGTAAGTATGTACTCGGATCTTAGGGAGCCAAGGGGTAGGTACGACATTTAGCTGAACTTGAAGCAGTGCGAAAGGCGGGGTGCTCTAAATCCTGACTCTTGGATGTCACCGCACACCCTTGGGCACCCCTAGCCATCCCTGGACACCCCTGGTTACGGCGTGTCGCCTCTCGCAACAGGTGCGTGATTCGAGTTAATCCCTTTTCTCTTTTCTTTTCCATCCGCCCGAAGCCCCGCCGCGCCGCGACGCTTTCCCTAGGGCCGCGAGTCCGAATAATGAAAAGAAGAGTGTGCCAAATTTCGAGAAATTCTCGTTCGAGTCTTCCCAGACCAAATTAGCACCTGTATAGTCTCGTTTCATTTTCAGAGATGAACGAGCTCTATTCGACTCTTTAGTAAAGACAAAACGAACAGCAGAAAATCGACACTCAGCGGCCCCTCGAAGCCGAGTTTTGACAAAGTGCGATTTTCTGCTGGCAATCGGTAGATACGTCGCAAACACTGAGATCACCGTGAAGCCGTTTTGAACCAGCCGCTGCTAGCGTCCAATGACCGTGTTCGGTAATTAATTAATAATTTACTGCTAATTGCAACAATAACGCGGCACTGTTCGCAATAACGAAACCCAGAGCGAGAGAGTACAGTACGAGCGTCGAGTACCAGCGGCGCGATCAAGTTCAGTCGAGAGGGCATTACCGTTCCAATGCAGCGCTCGTTCCAATGGGATTAATGTAGAATATTCATTAAAATTAACGATGATACCCATTAAGGGATTAATTGCATTCTGTCACCGATTACCGTCACTGTAACGCTTTACTGTTGGTAATTACAAACGCCCTGTAATGTTTGGCCTTTCTTTTGATACGCGGATATACCCGGTACTTTGCGCTGATATACAACGGGAATTAGATATAATATTGTACCATTTCCGTCTAATGTTTATGCGAATCACTTGCCCAATTCATATTTTATCGATCTTAGGCATTAGGGGCTGCGGTGAAAACCACACGGCTTTTATACTCCGTTCTGACGATGATAAGGCGCTAGGTAGTTGTTTGGAATCCGATAATAATGTTGGAATTCCATCATTAGTTGCCGTCGATCTGAAAGAGATTTGAGAGAATGAGCCCTTTGGCGTTGGGGATGAGATTTCTTTTTGTGCAAAAAGATATGTCCATTCTAAAACTCTGGTATAAATTATGATTCCACTAAATGCTTGAGCCCCTCTTCGCCTTACGTTCACATCGCGCCTAACCCCAGCGTTTCTGGAGGATTAAACTGAGAGCACATTCCAGGGTTTAATAACATTCCTGGATTTAATAAGTCACATGAATGACGTGAATTAGTTCAATATGTTGCCTAGAGTAACGGATTCGCCTTGCATCTCGTAATTAAAATGACTTTCCCCGGTAATAATATTTTACAGAGATGTACGAGAGGAACTTACTCGACTCGACGCGGCTCGCCGAGTGATTGTCGAGGTGGAATAAGGTTTATTTTGTCCTTGCCCGACCTGGATTTCTCTCCCTAGAGTAAACACGTGAACGAGGTTATAGTCGCACGCCAACCTCTGCGTCTGCTGCCGCGGAATGCTGTACGTTTTATAATGAAGAAATATCTGATTAAAATTAAACGCGCGTGATGCTGTATTATAATCCAAACGATGTACATCCTATTCCTTTCGAAAAATATAAATATATTAGCTCAACCAGCCGAATTGAACAGCTTCGAAAAGTACGCGTCAGGCCATCGCAGATGTAGGCATCTGATAAATCGTACAAGAAAAATAGCTACGCGAGTTCACTTGCAGTTATTGAACTCAAACGGATAGCTGGCAAATATATCTACCAAATAAAACAGGTATATATACACCATAAACAGGATATCGCTGATCAAACGTAACAATTGTCGTGGATTTTTCGTTCGTGTTTGATAAAATGTAACTATAGTTATAATATTTGTTCGAAGCACCGCGACATGTGTCTAATATCCATCGATTCATGCCTCTACGTCTTATCGTCACAGCGTTCCGACTGCTCTTACCGATTTCTCGTCCCTCTCTCTTTCACGCGGTATCAGAGAGCTTCGGCTTTATTACACTCTCTGACTTGCTTTATCTTCGATATTCTATCGCCCTCTTCCAAGGGATACCCCCATTAATTCCGTTAGCCCCCGGTAACTCACGTAGCAAAGGTCGGTTGGCTTGGACCTCGTATTCCCAGGAATCGGCCTAGTTTTCCTATCGATGTTCTTGTAATTGCATCGCGCGCCATTACACCCTGCGCTCTAGCATCGTTTTGTGCCAAACCCCCGGTCGTAGATTTTTAATGAATTTGCTCGCACAAAGCCTGAGCGAATGGGCGAAAAAAAAAAATGAAAACGAAGACAAAAAATCGGATCAAATCGATACGGTGATTATTAAAACATATTGTATCACATCTATCGCGCTCTCTCTCTCTCTTTCTTTCTTTTTGTCGCTCTCTTACCTTTACCGGTGAACCAATCGGAGAGTCGATCGAAGATCCAGTCGGAGAACCGATCGGTGAACTGTCGGGAGAGCTGTGTATCTGTAACAGAGAGAAAAAGTAACGGAATTGTTATTGCTGCGTTGTAGGTGGGATCGTTAAGATTTTCTTAGTTTAAATAACCCACATTGACACATGGAGTTAGAAGTTAGCCTAGTTTTAAGTAGTACAGTGCGCAATTAGTGATGGAGCGTAAGATCTATGGATGGGATAAGTTTTTGAAACGAGCATGAGAAACGGAAGTTATCTCGGAACCTATCTGTCGTTAAGATCAACGTAACACGCGGGCGATTGCTTTTTATAGTTTCTACCTAGTGGCGAGAAACGAGCCCAGGAATTTATTTTTATATAGGTATTTTACGCTCAGTTAGTCTTTTCTTAGATGCGAAGCATTTGCTTTTTTCCACTGTCGAAACGAACAGATTCCGAAAAAGTCACGTACGCGTGTCTCCGCGCGACGTACATGTATGTAACTACCTTTTCGTGCGAGAAGTCATTGAACCTGTCCTCCCCGTTTCCCTCTGTCCACGACCTCGTAATCGGAGATTGGACGAGTCACGTTCCAGCAAAAGTATTTCTAAGCAGTTCATGGATTGTTTTATAAACAATTTGCACATTTCTGAGGTCGATGCGATTCAACTTTAAAGCGTCACTCGTCTTTATCCCGAGATTTAACGGATGTGAATGACCTTCGCGGACGCGTATCAGATTGAGGCGCATTTTATTACAGCACATGTCAGTCTCATGACGAAACCATAAACACCCGCGCACCTAGACCAGCTGGCAAGCGAACTCGTTCAATCGGTTCAGCTACGGGTTTATTGGTCAAAGATTTTCGTAGTTTATATTCATGGGAAATTACGTGGCGAGAAGTCGCATGACCTTAGGCCCCCCCTGTCTCTGTCTCTACGTCTGTCTCTCCCTCTCTCCCTTTCTCGTCCTCACATTTCTAGTCATATCTTATTCGTTTCCCTTTTTCCTCTCTCCTTCACGCCGGAGGCAAAAGCAAGAAGACTCGCTAGAATCGAAATCTGAAGTTTGTCCGATGGCCGAAATGTTCCAACGTGCGCGTGCCTCGCGTCTTAACGGTCTAATTGAGGGAGTCGAAAGCTCGGATTCCTGGAACGCAGATTTTCGTCGACGCCAGTAGGATCGTTAGGCTGGCGGCGAGAATGTAAACGTGGAATATGAATCGTTCATTTTTTTTTCCCTAAAATTTGTCCAATTAAAGTTCGACCGGAGTCGACGAACCTTATGCTGCAAAGCAAAATTGCAGGCACCAGATACATTCGCTGCCTCGTATACAGTTCCGTACTAGCGCGTATCTATATACGAAGCGATTCGTGACTAGCGAGCGACTAGCTCGTTTGATAAACAAACGTGCGTGCAAAGTTGCAATTCGCATAGTTCCAGCCAGCTACTTCTATCCACCTACTCGATTCTAGACGGTAGGTACGTTTCCACTGTTAGTTAGACCGGCGCAACGCCCTTTCCCCTTTCGCAGGCGTGTTAATGAACTTGGAACTGCGAGATACCATACCACCGCGACTTATCGCACGATAAACCTGTCTGAATTTACCAATCGGCTGTGTTCACCTGGGACTTGTCCCTGCCATTGCTTGCTTAACCGTATCCGTGAACTCTGGGCTGCACAGTGATTCATGTCTAATGATATAATGAACTCGGGACAGACGAGTTATATTCACAACTCACAGCTGGCAAGGCATAAATAATAACAATATATCTGCAGAACGATGTTTACTCTCGAAGATTCGAGTTCGTTTTCGCGCGCTCCAAGGGTTGAAAGGGAATTTGTCGAGATGCTACGAGATGCTACGAGTCGCAATTTACGCTTCGCCGTAGTAAGATCAAAGTTTCTCTCTTGAGAAGGGAAATGACATTGCCAAGTCTGGGCGACGTAGACGCTTTGATACATATATATATATATCTAAGTTATATACCCGGCAACCTATGCGTATACAATATGCATACATCCAACTGTATGTTTGCATGCAAATCGTAGGATTATCGCTCAGGATTTGGATCTCGAATCGAGGGCTGATGGAAGGGTGGAATCGCGTAGGGTAGGGTGCACGTGCGTCGTCTCTCCCTTTTCCAATAGTTACCAATCAGCGTCACAGCCTCCTTCACGGAATCTTAACGACTGGACGGAATAAGGAGCGAAGGGGAACCGAACTGAGGAGGACGGGACCTATTTTGAGAATAAGATCGAGTTGTTGAGGGTAATCGGAAATGAGGTAGTGTTTTGTCGCCGGATAAGTCTCTGGAACGGTGAAAAATGAAGGAAGAACAAGCGGAAGCAACGATACCGAGCCAAAGCAAGGGGACTGAGCGTCTTGCGGGGTCGACGTCCTCCCCGTGACAGTTTTCAAGGGAAAAGGGCATTATTCTCGTCGAACCGCCTAGAGCCAGACGGTCGCTCGCCAGAGCAGAAAGGCTGGGGAGGCACGCGCGTCGATGCAGCGGGTCGTCGGGACGCCTCCGTCCGTTGTGCCAACCGAAATAGATAAACGGACGGACGGACGGATGAGTGTCTCGACTCGCGAGGAATGAAGAAACGGAAAGCAATGCTTTCTCTTTCTCCATCTCTTTCTCGCCTTATCTTTCTGTCTCGCTCATTTTCTTAGCTTTTCGTGACGTCACGAGCCTTTGAACTTCTGTTTGAACGAACTTTTGATATCCCAACGGGGCGCACTCTCAGATCCTATCGAATGAAAAGAGGAAAAAAGTATCAATGTCCGTTGCTGATTAATTCATACAATGTCAAAAGAACCGTTCGATGCATTCACGACGAAGATAATTGCAGAGAATAAGGAGCTTCATTATTGTAAGATATGCCACTGGTCTGTGAATATCAAAGAGAATTGCCGGTTGAAAAACACCCCTTATTGTTAAAGAACGAGAGTTGAAGGGCTCGAGCAATGTTTGCTAATATTTCAACCCATTGAATGATACTTGAATTCATCTTATAGGAAAGAAAAAAAAATTGAAAATTGGTTTCTGAGAGAGTAATTTCTGTCGGAGAAGATTGGAAGGAAGAATGTAAAAAGAGGCGCACGGTATAGGTAGATTGTTCGAGAGCTCTCGAAAGCGTTTAGAAAACCGTAAATATGAACGGAACCACGTAAAAGGGCTCTAAAGCGTGGAACAATGGCTTAGTGCCAAGTTCGGCTGCAGCGAAAAAGTAATCGATAAGAACCTGTCAATGTCTAGTTTATTCAATGATCATTTTTTTAAGGGAGTAAAATTCCTCCTGCCGCATGGATGCTTTCTAAAGACCAGCACGTTCCCCCTTTCCTAAGTCCTCGGCCAATCGTGGGATAATTAATTTTCACCTCGCAATTTTCCCCGGGCTCGAAGCTTCATCTCTTTCGCCCCTTTTATCCAGAAGATTACGACGGGCGAAAGATTCGTGAGATTCGGAAAGTTGTCGTTTTGATCGAGGCCTGAGGCGAGATTATCGAGGCCTGCTTAAAGTTACATTTCGCATTTCACCTAAGCCAGGAACGTCGTAGTTTAACGAGTTTTGCCCGACGTTTCGAAAGAATTTGCAATCACGAGTAAATAACCTTTTCCCAGCTTCCACTCTCGCTCGGGAACTCACCCGCAATGTTCCACGATCCGTACGAAAAGTAACCCAATGACAAATGACAATGGACCCACTTTGTTTGTTGCTGCGCAGATTAGACAAGAATCAGACGAATTCAACCTCGCTGTCCCTCTGTCGATTCATCAGATAAGTATCAATATGTTCCCCGGTCATTCAATACCAACTTCTCCGAGAGATTCTCCGTTTCTACACTGAGATTAAGCAGACATCCATATTATTCTCAATTGTTTTCTTTATCCTCTTTATTATTTCTCCTCTTTTCATATAAAATAAGAGGTAAGTTCGTACATTAACAACGGCTATCTACCGCGACGTTTATTATATTTTCTCCCCTAGAAATTGGAGCCTCTTTCGCAAAGAGTGCAGCAGCAGTTCTTTTTACGGTAGAGCTTTTTCTTTTTATACTTTGCTCGTTAGGAAGAGAAAATTAATTTTCAAGTGGACATTGCTATTGTCCTCCGTTAATATACTCCGTTGCGATTGTATTTAAAACACAAACCCCCGTCTTTCGCATCCCCAAACGACGCGGGATAAAGGATAAAAATTAAAGGGAATGAGCTTCTTCCTTCGTTCGACACAAAGAATCTATGAACTAGGTAGATATGTATATACATCTCAGTTAGGCACTATCAAAAGACAAAAACCGCATCTCTCTTGCACGTACATCCGCTGGGGTAATGCTTTGCTCTGAGTTCAAAAACCTTAATGCGCGTGGAAGGCGGCTAGCGACGGTTGTAATCGTAGCTATAGATCTAAACGTTCGTATGCTCGAACAAGCTATAAAATGGGAGGGTCTTCTTTCAGCGCAAACAGTGACTCAACTATGACAAAAAAAAAAGAAAAAAAAAAAATAGACATGAAAAAAACCTAAAAAGGAAAAAAAAAAAAGCATGAAGTACACGAATATACTACCGCAGTTCGAGATAATAGGTGAGAAATATTCTACGACGTAGAGAATCGAATTTTCATCTGAAATTATGTCTAAACTATGTTTATATCTCACCTCGGACATAGATAATCCCGGAAACGCGACCGTTTCGATAACTATTTGTTGATATTATCGACGGGAACGAGGCTATGCAGTGACGCAATGTCGGCCAAGGGCGCGAGTGATGTCATGGGCTTGATCTTCTTTCGGCATATTGCGCTGGACCAAGTTTATGCGTAGGTTGTTATTTATCGTGATGTTCTTTTGTTCCTGTTTAGATGATGATTACACACGGGATGACGGAAGTTTTGATCAACCTTTAGAGTGGCTCGAGTCTTTCGCTGTGCAAGATCTACGGCGCGGTTAAGCGCATGTAAAGAAAGCCAAAAATAAAAGCAAAAACACGCGACGATGCATCGGCCCGGGCTCACTCAGCTGTTGCGTTGAATACCAAGGGGGTCCTCCGCACCGGAAGTAAACGAAACCCCCAAGAAAAATGAGCCGGGGAGGAGTTGAGATGCGAGAGACGAGAGACGAGAGACGGGAGACGAAAGACGAGAGACGGAAGACTAAAACACGAGAAACGCTGCTGCAGAGGCCGGAACAAAAAAATATCGGTACTTTATATAGTGGCAAAGTTGAACGCCACAAAAATAGCTCAAATTTGTTTATAACATTTCTCTACTTCAGTCAAGTTTAGTATTTATGATAAATAGGAGTCAAAGGTCTTAATAGCAACACGCAACATTTCTCGATAGTTGATAATGATTGTTTAGCTTTTATCGAATGTCTAATTATACATGCGATGATCTTTGATATTCATAGTTTGTCAAGATCCACGTACACCCAATTTGACCCCTCGCTAGAAGCGTTCACGAATTTCTTGGCCACGAATATTCGTGGGAAGACGAAGAATATTTATCTATAGTAGGTAATAATTAATGTAGTGTATACCATATTATGATGTGTGGTGTCGGATTAAATTCGCCTCGCCTTTCAAATTTTTGCAATTATAAGAGCAAAAGGACTTTCACATATTTTGAAGGTACGAGCTTAGGCTTACAGATATTTCCCAGCTGGAGGTGTGAGCTCAGTTTCAAATACAGAAGAGGCTATATTAATCCAACTCAATGAGCATTTTGCTTCCGGCTGTGCGGGAATCAAAGAGCTTCCAGCCCCCGGACTTAAAATTTTGTTTAATTAACCTCTAGCTTTCACTTCTTCATTTCAAGAGAGGTTCAATTTACGCAACACCTTTTCTCTCTCGTGGATACGTGTCCCCACGGTTAAATTCGCTTGCATTGATTAACCAGCTCTGATTCGCAGACTATAATAAGTATCGTCATAATTGCATCATACTGAGTTCAAACTTTTGCGGATGAGATGTTAGTCGAATTTTTTTTACCTGGTCAAGTTTCTGCTTTGAGATTGGAGTTTGAAAAATTAAAGAAATGAAAATGGGTGGGGAAAATTGATTTCATTTCGGTATAGAACCTCTTGAATCGCAAACGTCTATCTTCTTCCAATATCTGTGGCGCGTGGACGCGGGGACAGCAAAGGTTGGCCTGTCAACCTGCGGGTCGGCCGAGGTCGCCCAGGCGCAATAAGGCGACTCTTCTCTCCTCCTCTCATCTCTTCTTACTCTTCTCTCCTCTTCGATCCTATTTCTCTCGCTTTTCTCTGCTCTTCTACCTCTTCCTTCGACCTCCTTCTACTTTGGCCCCGCCGCAGGCGATGCTGGCGTGTGCGCGACAGCGACGTGCCCGGACTCCATTACCGGACGAGCTAGAGCGACTCTATTCTCGAGGACGAGGACGAGGAACGAGAAACGAGAAAAAGGAAAAAACTGAATAATAGAATAAGTAATGGAATGAACAGAAAAAAAAAGAAGAAAAACGAATTAGACCACATATATAGAAAACCACCAGAAAGTGCTGCGTCAAGTGCCGTTGTAACTACGTCTATAACCGAGAGGGTGCAATCTTTAATCGCTGACTGTATCTGTAATTCTGAAAAGCCTTGGCCGATTGTCACCGAAATTCAATCTCGAATAAAGAATTCAGTATAATTATTGTTGAAATCTATAGAGTTCATTCTATAACAACGGTCGTTTAAGTGATTCAGAAACGATTAAATTACTAAAGGCATTGGATTACGGTTCTTTGCGTGGATCTTCATTGTATGTATACTGACTCGAGTAAATAGAAAAAGAATGTAATGAAAAAAAAGATTGAAAATATGTGTGTAAATAATAATTATATATGCTTATTCTGACGCAAGAACGTAGGAGGAAGTCGCCGATACCGCGATAACTCCTTGGTTGCCTCTCGGGACTTGAAGAATGAATCTGCAGATTCAGCACTGCACGTGCCATGAGGAGGTTATCGCGTCTACGCTGACCATGTCCCCTTTGAAAACATGAATGAAAATATTCGCTCGCGCGATGTACTCATATAATCACTATCCGTTATCGTCGTAATTGCCACGACTACGCCCCGCCGACGTGAATGTGTCTTCATTTATATACACATAATTAACACGACATAGATACCACGTTACTAAAATATCTACAAATAAACAGAGCTTCAGACAATTCTTTCAAACTCTCACGCGTAAGATGTACAATTATAATTTACAAAATGTTACTGTTCAAATTTCATATCTAGAAATGAATGAAATCGAAAACTCGTTTAGATTCAGTCGATGACATAATGAAGGAGATCCATCCCTCCATCTAAATCTTTGAGGATTCCTATCACTGTCTGTTAAATAATTAATTAATGTTTTGTGACTAAATTAATTGACTTGATTTCGTTGATGAATGACAAATATTTGAACTGTTGGAATTCAATTTTCCATCCCTTGAATTACACGGACAAAGATGCATAGGAATTCTGAAAGAATATGTAACAATAGAACTTTCTTGTATTGAATGATATATTTAGGCCAATAAAAATATTAAACAAAAACTGTACAAATATAGATGGACACCCCGTATACATCCCCGTTTACCAGAGGTTCGTTTTATCTCTCCAACCTCTTATCCGAACCAGTTTTCGTCGCTATTATTACGACCATTCGCTACATCCGTTGGTAGCGAGATCCGGGGAGAATTGGATTCGTACAACCAATTATATCGAAAGATAAGTTTAGCCGCAAATGACGCCGCAGAAGATTACGATTATCGTACAGGGAGTGGCGATAATTTCCTTGCGGATCAATAGCAATATGGTTGTTGCCCCTTCTCTCTCTCTTTCTCAAGAAGCTGTTAATTTATTTATGCAACTTACTCACTTTGCTAAAGGCTATGGAACTCTAAAGGTTAAACGGTTCGACTAAAGTTTGCGAAAATGATGTAAGGATTTCTTGCTAAACCTGGAGCCGGGAAGTAGCTCGAGCTACTGATATACACACGTCTTCTTTCATCCTCCAATGAAACTGTAACTTTATAAATGAGAATTTTATCCCGATGTGAATAGCAAAGAAAGTTTGTTTGATCCCTGGGGCTCACCTCGAGAGAATCTACCTACGCATTTGGCCCCATCTTATTAACGCGACACGGTAGTGTATCTCCAAATCTATCCGAGGTTAAAAAATGATTAAAGCCCAACAGATTCCATTAAGAGATAAATATAGCCGGCTGACTAATTCGTGGAATTCGACATCTGGGTAATGGAGATTCACTTCTTACTTCGGAGAAAAAGCACCCAAGTTCAAGTTCGTATAGTTCTACGGCTGTAGGTATTGGTGGTTCGGTAATCTCGCCGCAGAAACTACCGGCTCACGTTCGATCCCCGATTCACACAACCAATCGCTTTATTACAGCTAAGCCGTATTAAAGTTTGGCGCTCGTGGCTACGCGGTCGTTGATCCGGCCTGCTGACTTAACAAAACACGTGTACCATTGAGCTAGGCTTACTGGTAACGGATATAATTACGCTGCTTATCGCCAGGCTTGTCACGCGGAGAGCGCGATAGTTTTGTGGATAATCAGATCGATCTGACGATAGATTCCCGAATGGGAGAAGCTTTTCATCGAATTCAGTGCGTAGAACGTTTTTGGCGTTTCTCATCGTCGACTGTTTGCTTCTGCGGATGAGTCGATTCGATGACGTTACAAATTACGGATAATCTTTGCCAGTGGTCTTGCCGGTCTCTCAGAACTCCAACGACGAAAAGGTCACGAGATAAACGTTCGACGTTCTTTTCATTTGTCTTATTTTTCTTCGCGCGAAACTTTCTTCCTATGAGTTTTCTACCACCAGCCGTTTCGACGCGATGCGTGTTTGCGGTGTGTACATGTGTGTGTGTGTAATTCACACAAAAGCGGTTATAACGAAATCGAAGAATTCGGGGGGAATCCAACTTTATTCGTTTCATGCTTCAGATTTATTTTCAGATTCTTTCACCCCTCTCAAAGATTGCTACTTAATTTATCACCGATCGCTATATATTATTTACGCCGATTCCTCCCTGTAGAACAGCTAACGACACGTGCGGCCAGGTATATAGTAGGCGTTGAGCAAGGGGAAGCCAACTTTCAAAGCCCGCAAACTTTCAGTTTGTAGGATTAAAAGCTTAGTCCTGTAGATTTCTCTTATAGCGTGCTGGCCGCCGCGATAAGATATCGATGGCTGTTGCTGTGCGTACAATGAAATTGGCGAAACTCTTAGTCTCAAAGCAGCGATTTTTGCGCTATTTTTCCCAATATCGATTAATGCCTTGGTGAAAGTCAAAGAATCAATAGGAGAAAGAATTAATAGGATTTGTAACCGTTGAAAAAAAAATGATATATTATGAAATCTCGAAGCTAATTAGAAACAAGATTTCAAGCGATATTATCGAAATTACATGTTGTTTTCGTACCTATACGGTAAGATAACAATTATTTAAATTGTCCGTGGTTGAATGATTTCACGCATATCCTACGCAATGCTTATATTGGAAAAAATAATCAGTGAATAAAATGCTGAATGAATTTGAAGATGACTAGACGTAATGAAAAACCTATCTTTGGATCGCAATCAATGATATTCAATCAGCAGTGCTTCGAAGCGTTTTCAACCCTGTATACGAAAATACGTAGCATTGGAAATAGCACGCTGCAATTGCTGCGAGATTGCAGTGAATCAAGTACGCGGTCAGCATTGAAGTGAGCCAAGAGGAAGCAGGCGTCCAGGTGACTTTTGACCGTTAGCTATTGGACGTTGGCGTTGATTGGATTATTTTGTCTCACGTGTGCGGACGTCGACTGGCATCTCGTTGTGTGGAGGACTTTATAAAGTGCAGTTAGTAGGTTGTTAAAAAGGTTGAAGCACCTTTTCTCGACGCATTTCATGCAGAGAGTACCGCGGGCATATAATGTTATGTTAACTCGCTGCTAGGCGAGACGGATGACTCGTACGCGACGCAAGTTTTAATTTTGCTCTCCTCTTTGCCCTCTGTCACCCCTGTCCTTTCTCGGCTAGTCGGGGGGGTTCGAGGAAACTTTTTAAAACGTGGCAGAGGTGGTAAAAAACACCCTTAGAATGGGGCGGGGGCGCTTGGGGCATGAGGAAAGGAGAGAGGGAGAAGTACGTGCGCCACATTGTGAGTTCGTTATAATACTTTGACATTCTTCGTTTTTTCCTTTCCTTTCCTCTCTCTTTTTCTCTTCGGAACTGAAACACACTCTATAGCACCTCCTGTGGGCATAGGTGCCTGGATCGCTTGTCTGAAGGATGGGATTTCGAAATCGATCCAAAAATCGATGCCGTTACAGCAGGGGGATCTGCACTGAAGACGATTCGTTACAAAACATACAAAGTCAAACCTCTTTCCGTATCCAATCCTCTTTTTCCCCCTTATACTTTTTTGATCCCACTCCCCTGATCGCGCCCTTCATATTTCCCCACGAACCAGGGGGCTCTGCTGTTCCTTCACGCAGCGGGAATAATTCGCGACGTTTTAATATTGTTGGCGGTACAGGCGAGAGCGAGCGAGCTTTGTCGATTGCCAGGGTGAATTTAAGAGGTGGAGCGCTTTCGATAAATTTTTCATGGTTTCCACCTCGGCGGAATCCGATTCCGTACCGATATGCATTCGAGGACGCGCCTCCGAACGAAAATGACATTAATATTCATATTTCACTCGGAATTATTACCGATATAAAGCTCGTCCTCCATCATCCTTCATTCTTCGTTTTTCATACGCTATGGCCGTACCTTCTTCCTCCTTCTACGACGAAGCTAACCTAATCCCAACCCAAACCCTAACCCTAACCTTATCCTCGCGTGTTTATATAAATAACTAGGCTTATATCCGCACATATGTGTGCCGAGCATGTATCACGTATACGACGAGACGGTTTAAAACCTCAAGAAGAACAAGATGGCCGACTCCGTGTGCGTCGCCTTACCGCGCGGTCAAAGATTCAGTTATTATGAAGCAGGGTGCCTCGTACTTGGTGTACTTTATTTTCAGACCCGAGGGTCTTGTTCAATCTACTTCACCGTTTCATCACCTCACCACTTGACCACTTCAACGTCTGAATGGATTGGCTCTTTGACGCAGCGCCGCCTTAGGTATTCGGTATATTACAATCTTTATTTCTTGTATTTCTTGTTTGATACTTTCTTGAACCAACTTCGTTTCCTTTTTTTCTTCTTGCCTTTTGTTTTGTTTCTCATGTTTTTACGCCTCGGTGGTATGTTTTGTACCTACCTTCCTCCGATGTGCATCGCTCTGCATCGTCCGTTCACACGCGGTTTTTCGTTCTGGCCTACTTTCTCATTGACCATTCCTCCTTTCTTGCGGTGAATGTCGTTATAATTATCCTGCATTGGACATCTACATCTATCCTCCGGGGGGATAATAACGATGAAAGAAAAGAAAAAGGAGCGAAAAACCAAAGATAACTCTTACATCGGGACTCGTTGTCTCCGATAAATCGAGCGGAACGTAAGCTCCCAAGATTCACCTGAAACACGCTCTCATGCTCTCATATTTTGCATACTCGCCAAAGAATCTTAAGAAGTTGGAGTTTCAAATCTCACTTATTGTTAGACCACTGGTGCATAAAAATGACGTCCCACCTTCTAACAGTTTAATTCATCGCAGCAAGAGTACAGTGTGGCTATAATCCTTTGAAAATTGCATTCGCTGACATTGGGGCCGTTTCTGCATATGTTGCATAGGCGGAGGTATGCTTGCAGTCCGGGCCTCGGGCTCTTCAAAAACGCGTTGAGTACCACTTCGCGTTTCCCGCCGTTTCCCGTCGTTTCCCGCCACAACTCCCTCAACTCTCCCTCTACTCTACTCCCGGGTCCCTACTACGCGACGAGTAGGGTCCTTGATCCCTGGTTCCCGCTTAACTGCGCGCGCACCCTGCGTACTATGCTGCCCCCCCGGGCCACCCTTCCCTCATCCTCATCCTCATCCTCCTCCTCCTCGTCCTCCTTCCCGAGGAGTCGCCGGGTCTTCGTCCTGAGAGTCTCGAGACCTTGGGCACGACGTACCAGCGTCCCGCGCGCACCTTCCCCTGCCTCGTCTTTCGAACGGCAGGTTCCCTGCACGCAGAACCGACGTACGCACGCACGTATACTCATGCACCGCGGTTCCCTTACCAACGACGATGAAAGAGGATTTCAGCTGGGACCAGCGAGCGCAAGATATCCTTCGAATTCTTTTGTCTTTGAAATTAATAAGGGTGCGCTTTTCTCTTCCGTTACTTCAAACGTTTCCTTAAACGGAGACGGATCGTGGTACGGAGATGCAGAGGGAATATTATCGGAAAGCTGCAGCCTCAATGAGGATTTTACCGTGGAAAATAAACGGCCCGTGAATCATATACGGGTTGCCAAAAAGGTGATTCAACTTTTTCGTGGTATGATTCATGCGAGTGACCGATGACTCACGTTGCACCTCTGTCTTCACCTCGTTCATATGCCTGTAATTAATTACCACTTGTAATTGGTTTAAAGTTTGTCTCAATTCCACTCAACGAGGGCGACCGTCTACATGCCTTTCGGCCCTTTTACCGTGAAGTCTACGTCCGCAGTGGGCAGGGTAACATCGAAGACCGACCCCACCGAAAACATCCACAACGGTTGCCCGTATTCTCAAAAAAGAATATGGCGGCTTTGGGAGTGTGAACCAAACGTCTAGACGCGTTTTTTGCTCCGGAGCGAGGCCCGCAGCAAACAAAAGCTCCAAATGCCATTCAATCGCGGTTTCGGCTAGGGCTTTACTCCGCAGTATCCACCCTGGGTCTGTCTCCCTTTCACTCGTCATCAACCAACGAGATATCAAACTCTCCGATTTTTTCAATCTTTGCGGATCCCCGCCGCCAGCTAGCTTTGACCATTCACTAACGACCGCAAATTCATCCAATCAGTAAAGTAACGGTTTGTTGACTCGCGTGGAGTCGACGCGGAGATTCTCGTAGAAACAAAAGAAATTCAAATTTCATTTCGCAGAAAAGACCCGAGTTTCAACGGAATGTTGTTAACTCGAATATTGGCGTGGGATTTGAAAAGAAGAAGTAGGAGAAATAGGAGGTAAGATAATTTTGGTAAATATTGATGCAGTATTTCCTGCGCAGCATCCCGGAGGACCGGCTTCTCCACGAGCATAGAGTGAGTAAATACAATATATCGAATGTGAGTATAGCAGCTCAGGAATCCAACAGGTTCGACCACAGTGATGACCGCAGAAGGTATAGAGGTTCGTTTTCTTCATCATCAATCTCCTTCGTAGGTTACTTTTAAACTCGTTATCCACGATGAAAGGTGTTCGTTGACGGAAGTAGCGGTAGATACGTGAAGTATAGTATTGTATAGCGTCTGCCCCCGTGGTCGTAAAAAAAAAAGAAAAAAAATCATAGAGCCGTATTACGTTTACACCTGTAGATATACAGCAGTAACGCGGTTTTACGGGTAGATCAATGGAATGGAAATGACTCGGTCATCTCCCCGAAGAATATACGGTCTCCCCCTTGTTCCAGTGTTGGGCGTCAGTCCCGGGATGCGGGCGTCCCGACGTCAAGACAAACGATACGATATTTCAACTCGTTATACGTGCGAGCGTCTATCGGGCGTCTATCGGGAAGTTTGCTCCTCTCGAATGAGGCTTCGAATCGTGAATTTATTCCCACCCTAGTCGGGTGCGTTGGCGTTAGCGTTGGCGTTAGCGTTGGCGTCGAGAGTGCGGCGAATTCAGCGCGGGCGCGACGTTTCGCTTTTGGCGAAGATATTAGCCGAGCGTCGGCCTCCGTTTGGCGTTAACCGACGCACGTGGTTCTCATGATAATTTTGCATAAGGTGGAAGACTCGGAACGACAAGAAACACAGAGAATTTTCAAGCGGCGCCAATGTCATCGGGCAATATCAGCGACTAGGCGCGGAGCGGAACGTATCTGCGCTAGTCTCGCGATAGTTGCGATAATTTCGATAGCGACTTCCGACCGAATGACAAATGTGTGACAACGTGGTTGTGCTCTATATATCGTTTGTGCTGTCGGTAGTGACGTAAACAAGAGAGCGAAATTCTCTGCGAGATAATAAATTGCAGTTTCTGCCTTTCTTTCTCATGTATGTATAAAATACATCTCGAGTAAATAGGTCCGGCTCTATACCAGAGGGAAAGTTTTTATTAAAAAAGTTTGTTTTTTTCCGAATTTCTGGTACGATAACGTTTCCTATAGCAGCTACCACCCGACAAAGTTGTGAAGGGATATTGTAGTTTTTCATGGTGACTTCTCATCGTTATGGGAAACCTGGAAAGCCTGACGAAATAAAAAAAAAAAAAAAAAATACTGCTAATTATCGTCCCGGGTGAATTGAATCGAAAAATTAAAGGATCAACGTCGACCTGGCTATTATACTCCCTCCCAGTCCCGTTCCAATTATAACGTTTAGATCCTCTTTAAGACTCGCGCCGTCCATCGCTACACGGCGAACTGAGGACCCTGCAGAGATTATTCGGGTGATCAAAATTCTAAGGCCCCCATTTCGCATTTTGCACCCAAATATAATTGGGATTGGCTGGTTGGGTGCGTTCTTAGCCCTAATAACATGGGCGTCTCATCTTGTCTCGTGCCAACGGAAACTCAATTAAAATATAAATAGCCCGTAGCCCCATTAAGAGCTCCTCTACCCGCAAATAAGAGGGCATCACTTCGTCTGGTCTCAGCCGTCCGTTACAACCCGCGTGTTATACCAATTTATACATTTATACACACATATACACGTATGTATGCGAGTACGGATACATGGGTATCTGTTTGTCATGTCCTTAAAGAAAAAAAAAAAAAAAGGAAAAACAACCATGAGTCCGACATATACCATAAGGAGCAACTTTTGGTGCTGCCTATATCCGTACATGCAAAGCCCGTTACAAGATCGATAATCGGTGACCCGTAGCAGCCCTTCGCGTATAACGCTCCAGGTGGGGAAAGCTCCTCTTCGATTTGAGCCCCTTTCCGGTTCACTGGCGTCCTTTTCTAGTTCGCTGGTCCACCCGCCGACGTTCGGTATGTACGCGGCCATGAGTCCGGGTAGAGTATGGCCCCAGACCTACCGCAAGTCAAAATGCTGGGACCCGTTGGTTGCACGCGGTCACACATCGGTCATTCACATTTGCCTGACCTCTGGCCGGAGGTGAGAAGTTGCACGTGATTCGATAGAATTTCAATGACAAATTCAGCTTCTCAGCTCCAGCCAGTACCTACGTTCTCGATCTCTAATATGTTTCTCAGCTCCAGGGATTTGGGAGGAAATTTCGGGATTACCTACCCTCTGCGGGGATGGCGGACAACAAACTGAGACAAAACCCTTCAATTTAGGTACTCACGGGATTAGATTCGAGACAGTAGTGTCTATTTGCTATTTACACAACGCACAATCAACGGAGATTCTATTCCCTAGTTTGTTTGCCATCACAGTGACCAAGAATCCTATAGTTCCTATGTTATATCCCTCGAGATCCTTTGAACCTGCTTTTTTTTTTTTAACTTTGGACCAGCGCCTGGTCCGGAACATATCAATTAGTGAACATTATTCATCTCCACACTGATCTCATTACATTAACCTCTGCGAGGCGTGCAGCTTGATTAATTGATTACGAGGTGCGAGCTGAGTCGTAACAGATGGATCACAGGGACATTAGCAAATACGAGTGATTGTCCTTACGGTCTTATTAATGACGATACATGCTGCTAGATAAAAATTCGTGCCTTTAATCTCTTGTCAAGCCATAAGTCTGCCTGAACTCAGATCGCGGGATTGATCTGGTTTCAATACAGGGTGAAATTTTTGATCCTTCTACATCGTTGAGATGCTTAGGTACGCGCGAAATCTTACATACGGGAAATCAGACTGCCAATATCGACGAACCGTCAACCGCGCACGCACGCACTCACTTACTCACGCATGGCGTAAAGTTACGACCTTTTTCTACTGACGATGAGACCACGCCGTGCTGAGCACCGGTTGAAAGGAAGTCTGGCAAGGTCCGGTGAAGTCTAGTGGCATTCAATGACCCGGGTTCCTACTAGGAAGGCTCAGGGTCAGAGACCAGACACGCTACCAACACAATCGCTAATTTCTAGATAGCTCTACGTCGACATTCGAGTCGGCATGAGCGTGTGCAATGTGTATACGCAGTTTTATACCTTATATACGCGTTACGCAGCACACATTCCCGATCACCATGGGAAAGTTTTTTGGCATGAAAGGGTTTCCGCTGTCTCTGTCTGCCGTAGGCTACGACGTACGTTTACGCCTTCGTCTGTCTCGTTGTAGTATATTATTATACCTGCGGAAGCGGCGCGAACCCAAAACGAGAATGTCGCTTGGAAAGGAACCGCGAAACGATGACCTCGCTCGTCGTCGGTACTCGCCCATACAAGCCCTTCGATCTGTGGTAGTTCCTAGTTTTTAGTAAGAGTAAAATTTTAAGACTCAAGTCAGTTTTTGCTCGGAGGCAAGACGAGTCGATTGATGAGTCGAGCGCGCAATACTATATGTTATACATATATATAATAAAAAAAGATATGTTTACAGCAGCCGTCACTCCCAACTCAATTTAAATTTATCGTTATCTACGCCCGGAAATAGCTCGTTCACATCGCGTCGCTATACGAACACGGAGCCACTTTTGATCGGATAAATGCGTCAGTTACAATCAATCGCAACAAAGTTTTTTATTCGATAAAATATGCGACTAACGAACGATTATAAAATATCGAAGACGGCTTCTTTGCACATTCTTTCTATTTTCAGTCCATTGCTTGATAATAGTCCATGAAAATTTATGAGCGGAAAAAAACTTATGTGAAAATAATTCTTCTCCGATTTTTCTATAAAAAGCTTCGAACGATACATTAAAAACAGAAAGAATATCATCCCCGGTGTTATATCTGCAAGAGAATGGAAAAAGTTTTGCGTGCGGTTGGGATAAACGCCGGAACTTATACGTACGTAAAATAAAAGTGTCGAGTCCATTGGCTCGGGGCGTTATCACGTGTCCGTGGTCACATCAGTTCTGCAGACTTGAGTCACCCCAAGTGCTACGCCGAGTTCCGAAGACAATAAAAAATCATATCTTAGATTGAACCGCGAGTTCGTGTTTGTCGAGGAGCGTGAAAGTGAGACGCATTTCGTTAAACCGACGGAAATTTGCCTTTGGGCGGGTCAGTGACGCTCGGAGTCTCACGCGCGCGCCTACTGCGAGTAAATTTCTTGTTTCATTTTTAGATCTTTAGGATCCCTGTTTGGTCGTAGACAGAAGAACGTTTCGCCCGCGTTCGACGGAGATCGTCGACTCGAGATTATACTCTTTGTCCGGACCAGGTTGCCGACAGATTCCGAGAATATGCATCAACCCAGTCGCGAATTAAGGATATTTATCGGTCTGGCGCTACCCATGGAATTTGAGACCTTGTTTACGAAGAAATCTACGGCTAGTTTACTAACTGGGTCTTTGTTCTATGCAAATTCCAAAGATGGTTTCTAAAACCCCCAATTATCTACCGTCATTGCCTACCTCAGCTCTCTCTCCTTTGCCTCGTTGCATATCCACCTTGCCCTCTATACCCAACTCCTTGCGTTTATATCTTATAGCTTATAATCCATCGGATTTGCACGTCTTCACCTCCGCGATCTCTCCCTTCTATAATAGGCGAATACATAGAGCAATTTGGCAATCTTCCTTTTTTGTTCCTTGCCTTGCCTTGCTCTCCTCGCCGGGGCAAGGACGACGCTGGAGTAAGGGAAGGGGAGTCCTGTCTGGATCTCCTCCCGTTGGTGGGGCGTAGTACCACGGTAGGGGTCATGTCCCTTTGGAGTCAGACGCAGCCGTCTACCCGAAACCCCTTCTCGAAGTAGTCAGCCCAGCCAGCCAGCCAGCCAGCCAGCCAGCCAGCCCAAGCCCCTCTCTACGTCGTCCGTCCGTTCGTATGTCCTGTCTGGCCCCATACCATACCATGGCACACCATACCATGCTGAACCATACCGTTTGCTAAGTGTGGCAAGTAAAGCGCCTTGCCGAAAGTCAAGGCTCGTTTATTAATAAAAACTGACGCAAGGATCCCTGGGCTCTCGTCTCTCGTCTCTCGTCTCGCCTCTTGGGCCGTCGTCTCGTTTGTTGACGTTATTTAATCGCCCGGAGGGTTTAGACGCTCGATTTTGGCTAGACGGTAGGAAGGGGCACGTGTTGAACTCCAACAAAATACTTAATCGATCGTATACGTCTCCCCGTAGACGGCGGTCCGAAGGGCCTCAAAGGTCTGCCATTTTGGATCAAGTGGAGTTAATGAAAGAGACATTGCAGGCCGCTGAGCCCAGAGTTAAACAATCGACAACAGTGATACTTACCTTCCCTTTTTTGTCTTCTCCTGTTTTTTTTTTATTACTCTTTTTATTTTCATTCAGTCTGATCTTTACGCGTTTCGGGGACGAAAAAAGAGACCAACGAAAGCGTACCTAAGTTTACTCGTATAATACCCCTTCACTGTGTCGACACTTCACGCACTATTATTCATACACATATACATGTATATATATATATATATACCAGATACTTATACTCTTTACACAAATCAGGGATTATTCCCGCGCTCTACTCCGTCCACTCTGTCCGCTCCGTCGTCCGCGGCCTGAAAAACCGATTCAGTGAGACTAATTCGAGGAGTGCTTGACCCCGCGTTAACAAACGAGATGTCGCGATCTTCTACGCGACTCCCACGCTCTGGTTGATTGTGAATTGAATGTGACAGTAACTAATTATGTAACGGGTACATAAGCGGCGATATGTAGGTATATGTATATTGTGTACGTAGTATAGGTACATACATCTAGGTACTACGTACGTCGAGGTACGGTATTTTGCCGCGAACCGACTCGAGCCTTAAGTGTTCGTACGAGATTAGATTTACCTACGTATCTGATTATCACGTGTAACGAGCTAGAGAAAATGGTTAACCAGTTTGAGAGGAATTCTGCTCACGAGTTTATCCTCTACCGAAGCAAGACGGCGTCTGAGTTACAAATTAGCTATGGGTTGAAGTATATCAAGGGTAGACCCGATGGATCGATTTGTTAGTTCTAAATCCTAGGTGGAGAATTTTCTTCGTTGAATAGCGAGACTGATTAGGATAAATAAAGAAATTTTGCGGTGAAAAATATCGAGTGACTGATTGGCCGACGAGAAATAAGTCTTGGATAAATTCTATAAGAATTGCGAGGAAATTTTCACGAGTAAAAATAAATGGCGCGTGGGTTACGAGGAATATTTTACTGTCTGTAATTTCTCTTTCAGTAGCGTGACCGGAGATATAAAAGAACAAGATATAAAAATGTTTATACAGGCTGAACGTCGAGTGTTATATCTTATTGGCTTGAAAACAATAAAACGCCCGTCTTTTAGCGAGAGGATGCTGGAGTGAGTGATCGATAAGCGTAAAAGTAGGGTTACCAAAATATAGCACCACCCTTACACACACACACAAACATATCTCTATACATGGGTATATATCTCCAGAGTACATAGGTATATGTTCGAATTGAAGACGGGAGATCTCTCGCAGCGGCATCCGCTGGTGCATTCCCGGAATGATTAGGGATTAAACGAACGCGGTTACTTCGCGGAGGTGATTCGAAGCATTGACGGCGATTGTTGCGGTTCGAAGTTAATGTGGCTCGTTAGTGTCGCGACGCCGCTATCCCGTCAGCAACCACTCATGAATTTTATCCTCTCAATTAACCTACGCCATACCAATACAAGCGAATGAGGCTTGCGAGTCTTCTAAAGATAGAACCGTTTCCGCACACTTTATGGGATAAAATTTTAATGAGTCCCACTTTTGGAATACTAACTGCGCCTATCTCTATAGATACGACAGAAAAGACGCGTGTGATCATTGGTCATAACTTTATCTATTCGTTATCGCAAGACTCAGTGTCAACGAAAATTCAGCTCTATTATATACCGCAGGGAAATATATCATATGATTTAATACCTCCGGTGTAAATGACGTTATTAATTTATAGATATTATAAATTTTATCACACGAAACTTGGAAGTTCTGGAAATTTTCACAGTACGTTATTCTGCGGCGGTATAGCGGGTTGTTTAACTTTTGAGTGATGTGAAAGCTATTTTATGCCGCTGTACGTGTATAGTATAATTACATATGTGATACGCGAATGTCTCCGTGGTGTAGGATAGAGTAGAAGGCATGCTAGGTACATACGTGACCGTAGGAAAATCCGCGGAGAGCAACAAATGAAGAGTTGTGTGTGCCTAGTGCGAAATAATATAGGTACGCGCACTATCAACGTTGTCATTCTCTAAGCAGGATTTATGCTAATGATTCGTGTAATGATTAGCATGGTTTATAGGCCCTGATTTACTACTCTTGTAGGCTGAAACCCCATTAGATACAAAGCGGTTTAGGTTCCCTTCCCAGGTGCTCAAAACCATGATTTATATGCGTTAAAAA
Source organism: Rhogogaster chlorosoma (assembly GCA_944452935.1). Taxonomy (NCBI): domain Eukaryota; kingdom Metazoa; phylum Arthropoda; class Insecta; order Hymenoptera; family Tenthredinidae; genus Rhogogaster; species Rhogogaster chlorosoma. Next base: position 32,624,131 of record OX101797.1, read on the forward strand.
TGACGAATTGCTAGGGTCGACCATGAATTTCTAAGCAACGTAACCCCGGTTCAACGTTCGCTCGTACCTCAGTACTTGAGCTTATTTCAATCCTCTTTCTCTCTCACGAAATCTCCCAGGCTGTGTGCCTCCGTACGCGGAAAGCACTCTCGAATACTCCTGAAACACACAGATAGTGTCTCAGACATAGAAGATTTGAAAAACTGAACGCCTCGTCCTGCGATCTTTTTTCATCACGGTAGAAGAAAGAAGGCTTTTTAAGTATTTTAAACCTCTTCTCTCATCGACGCACATATGAGATATCCGATGGGAAATCGGTTCAGAGTGTACGACACACCTGCCAAAAATCGTGGGAGAAATAAAAGGCGGTATAAAAGTGCTTTCCGACTGCATAATTTCTGGAAGAATGAGGAAGGATGAACTGGTTCGCCGGTTGATCACGGGTCTGCGGTTGGAAGGTAGATAGGTAGATGTATAAGCACATCGTTCCTCCCTTGAGCGTAAATCTATGATTTATTTAACGGTAACTTTCTATGCACATGGTACAATGGCTAGAGCCCCGAATCACCTTCGTCTGCGGCACTATATACCCACTTCCCGTACCTTTGCCGCAGCTAACAGCGTCAAGGTTGGCGTAAATTTATTTTAATTATTCATGCCCGAGATCTGGTAACGCACGTTGCAGCCAAGGGGGAAAAATATTTGTCTAGGATCAGCGGATTCAACCTGAACGGATGGAAGGATGGAAGCATGGAAGGATGGACGAATGGTTGGATATGGACAGAAGTGCCGAGGACCCGTAGGGACGAGAGAATGGGGCGCCCAGACCTAGTTATTAATTTTACATTTCACACATGGTCGCCAAAGTGTAACGGATTAGGGGTTGGGTGGGGTCAATGGGGTTCACTGATTCAGCTTGGAATTAGGTGAGCCTGAGCCTGAGCCAGAGTCTGGGGACCTTGAGCTGAGTGGGTTAAAATATCTCGCGTTTATTTTCATCGCGGATAAATTCGCCCCCAAAGAAGGTAGGTGACTACGGCGTTCATTTATTCAAAGGTGGGACGCGTTTGAATTTGCGAGAAACTCTTATACCCGATATCTGCATCTCCTTTCTGTGCTGTTTTGAATTTATTTTCTTTTTATTTTATCGCTTCGGCTAAACGGATTCGAAAGCGCGAAGAACAGGTGGGCCATAAATTTTCACTGTGTCCCGTTGAATCCTCGGTACATAATCCACGGTTTAAACCATCGTTCGATCTTCATTTATAATCTGTTGATTCCGAAACAATTTCACGCACCCTTGTATCTTCGAGATACTTACCCTGCTTTATCGGAGCAATTTGGAGCGGTCAGTCAACGAACGATACGTGTTAATTAGGGGAGAAAAAAAGATCACTTCTCATCCCTTTCGCATGGAAATGTTCCAGTGATAATAAGTTCCCGATAATATTGTAAGACTCTTTGAAATGGATCGGAAGGGTTTCAAAACACGAATATAGATATACGAATGGATATAAGAACCCGGGGTATTGCACACCATGATTTTCTTTAAGGGCGAAAAGTGGCAAAGAATTGAGAAAATAAATGCCACCAGCTTTGTTTTAATTGCAGCGATTGTACTCTTTGGCTTTACAAATGTTTCTCAACCCCTGCAAGTCGAGGCCAGGTCTAAAAACTCCCCCTGCGTTCTCTTTGAAAGGCACGACTCCTACGTCACGTGAGAAGAGAAGAGAAGAGAGAGAGAGAGAGAGAGAAAATAAAATAAAATAAAATAAAAATCATGAAAAATCATAAAAATAAAAAGTATAAAATAAAACGCGACTCATTATTTTTTGACGCATGACTTTTTTTTCATCATTCAAAGCGGAGCGGCGAAGTACCTACACATATGCAGAATTATGTCGCACAAGCGCGAGCGTGGTGCTGCAGCAGTTATACAGGTGTGTAAAATTGGTTGAAACTAAATCCATAGACGCGTGCAGTTGAAATAAGCGTGAAATCCGAGCAGCGTTAAGTTGTAAGCACGGTTTATATCTTTTGTCGCGTTCGTTAGTCGAGTCTGTGAGAATTTCTCCGCTCATAAATATCTGAATTCTTGATCGAGTGATATAGGTTTTGAGGAAAGTTCTCACTCCTCGCTTTATAACGGGTACAGTTTTCGTTCAGAAATATCGGAAAAACGGAGGAAATAAAAATAAGGTGCGAGTGTTAAATCGTTAACGAGGTAAGCGGCTAATCGTAGACGTTTCGGGAGATGTTTTATTCAGTACGACTTGGACAGCGTAGACTCGATACGTCTGTAGCGTCAGAAACTGGTCTCTCCTCTTCCTCTACCTTGGTCATCGCGTTTCTTTATGAATAATCTTGTTTGGGTCGTGGAGTCGTTAATGGTTGTTGCGTAACGCGGAGAAGAAACGGGCACGCTGTCTACCGCTTTTAACATTAGCCGTAAGGTGTATAACAAAAACGTGTGTCTGGTCTTCGTTCTAAGGTGTCGAGGCATCGATATACTCAGAAACGCTCAGGTGTCTTGACGACTTAGCGTATCAAGTTTCGTGAATAAAACCGACAATGCTATAAATATATGTGTACCTGCCTACCTGACCGGGTACACATTCGTCTCGTCTACTGCACAGGTAAACAGCGAAATAAAAATCTTCTCTCTGAAGTCCGTGTGCAATTAATTCCCTCGAATAACGCAGGGCCTCGATAGGCAAATATAAACAATACGATATCCAATTCATCTTCTGGGCACAGCATCACCGACCGAAACAATTATTCCACGTGAAAACTCGCCGCTACCAAGCATCGAAAACGGCGTCGAGATTGAAACTGGATTGATCGTTGACACAGCTAACAAATAACAGCATAGTTGTGCGAATCCAATATCATCTATAGGCCAGGGTTAAGTTGGGCTGGGTTTATTGGTAGCTGCGGTCAAACGAGAACCAGAGATATATGCCTGATTGAACTTTGCTCCCTGAGTTCTGGGACGTGAAAGACTAAATCGCGATTCTTGCCGTGGACTTGGGATCACCGATCATTGATTATACTGATCGACGTAAGTTATTGAGGGTCTATAAGTCGACCTCGGCATGAGAAGAATAAGAAGGACCCTGCAGTAGCAGATTGGGACAGAATGGTTCAGAAGTGGTGGGTAGAATTTGATATCCCCTTTTGATCTTTCGAGAGAGTCATGCGGGCGGGTTTACTAGAGCGGACACGCGCCACCCCCTGCGATTAAATTATTAATCAACTTCGGATTACGTTTCGCGTAGGTACCTATACATATACCTACGGCCAACAGGCCGTTTCCTCTTCACGTGGTGCCCACCGCGCGGCACCCTGTTGCCGAAATAAGGGCGGGAACGACGGGACCCGGTTCTTCACTTGAGTACGAGATGATGGGTTGACTTTTATCGGCTCATTATTACCTACGAAGCCTTGATGTTACTTTGAAGACTTTGTACACCAATACGAATGTTATAGCATAGCATGGGATAGATAGAGATATATATATATTTTATATATATATGCGAATGGGTTTAGGCGGTTCATTTGCGGTTAGAGAGAGGAGCAGAGTTTCGTCAGTTGACGAGGACCGTCCTGACACATGGCCGAGGCATCGAACGCAGCCGCAATTAAGCCCTGAGCGTAAATCACGCGCTCGGCATGGTGAAAGTGCCCTTCGGAAATGGAAGTGGAACTGGAAGTAGAAGTGGAAGTGGACGCGGAAGTGGAACTGAGCAAGTGAGACGGCCGACTAAGCAAATAATAAAGACTCACGAAGCGCTCGTAAAAATACCGCGATAAAGTCTAGGTGAAGAGTCTGAAGGGTCTGTCCCTCGAAAAAGTCAACTCGGGAGTAGGGAAAGAAGTCCAAAAGAGAAGCACTAAACTTCGCACCCTTCGCGCATTCCGGGGAGTTAGCTTAGGGCGTTTTCACACTGCAAAAGCGGCTGCTATGGCGAGAGAACAAAACGGTTGAAAAAAAAAGAGAAGAAGGAAAGAAAAACTATAGAGAACACTAGGCGAGAATCAACGCGGTGTGAAACTCCTGATAGATCTTCAAAATATCTCTCTATTTTCTTATATCCTTGACAAGCACTGCACACGCGGCAAAACTAAACCTAGAAGAAACTCTCGTCGGAAAATGGGAGGTCTGGAACCCCTTTGTCGAGTACCAGCCATCTACAAGAGATCTAGTTCATCGAGAAGCGGGAGTTTTACCAGTCGATATAACGCACGCACGTATGTATGTACAACGTGGGTACCTATATAGGCAAATCAAATTACGTATCTATGTGGGTATATGTGTGTTTATATATGTGAGATACACGGATCAACATCCACAGTTCGAACCTTATTGATTTGAGAGGAGGTCTAACGGAGTATATCTCTCCTTCTATCTGGAACTCCCTTTTCTTTCTTCTTCTTCTTCTTCTTTTTCTTCCTTTTATTCTTCTTCCGCATTTAATTGATATTCCAGAGTTGAGCCGGAGAGAATTAGCGGCTCGCTCTTCGCTCGACGGGTGATTATCGACGGAAACGAAAAATGAACGCGTTCCCGTTCGAATTCGCATTCGCATTCGCATTCGCGTGAATATGTGCGCCAGCGCCTGGCTGAAAGTCACGGAGGGACCGAGAGACGAAGAGACCGAGGGATCAAGGGACGTGAGTCATTGTCAAGCCAGACGCGGTGGTGCGAGGAGTTGGCCGCTGCACTCCCGGCCAACTAGAAGGTGTAGGTGAGCCACCGAGAGGGATGTTTTAATGGCTAGTTACATTGGATTTCCCGGTATTTAATCACAGAGGCTCTCATCTAGAAACTCTTTTTTCCTATTCCAGACTAAAGAATCCCTTCAAGAAATGCCTCGGACGTTCATTCGCTATAAGATCATCCATTTATTTGATAATTGACCCTTTCCTCTCCTCTCTTTTTCACTTTTTGCATATGTCCTCCGCCCGAGAAGCCGGAGGAAGCCAAACTTTATATCATATTTCAATTAGCAATATAGACCAGCCAGGATGCAACGTTGGAACTTTGCAGAAGCATGAATGATGCATGAAATTAGTGAGAAGTAGTAGTTCGTAGTTAATTTTTCGCGCAAAAGTTATCTTTTTTTTTCCTCATTTTTTTTTTTCTCTCCCAGCTCTGTTAAATGCGATCATGAGCAGACTTTTCAAGGGGATATCTTGCCACAATTGCGGTGTCAGAAATTCATCGAGATAGACTATATGATATTGCAATATTGTTACGGAAAAGGTAATAAATTGCAGAGAGTTTCATTGAGTTTATATTACCTATCCGTGATAAAAAAAAAAATTCACAAGTTTCATATCGTTGTCAAAATGAGTGAAAATCTATCCGCAAACAAAGCTGTTCGTTTTGTGCGATTCAACGTTCATGCAAAGTGTCCATAAAGCTGATAGGATAAGGGGCTGGTCAACTGGAACATTTCGTACGGCTATAAAATCGAACTGGTAAGAATTTCATTGGGTTTTCAAGTATTTCAGGATATAGTTATACCAGGAAGAACTCAATTCTTCAGAATCTGTAATCGACCGCGGGGAAATAACGAAGAAAGAGAAAATTGGTAGGGTATCTTTTCAGAAGCATAGTATAACCGTCATCGGAGGTCCACTGTCGTTCCGAATTCTTTGAACAGCGTTCGGAATAACAGCAGCCGAGTTTCCCTTGCAGGAAGAATAATGAAACTGCTTATATACGCCCGTAGAACTAATTTTCTCAGCAGGATATCACGTGTATCCTATGAAATACGATGGTTCGCTTAGTTTTCCGAAACAAACCTCACACAGTTCGAACGTTCTCGGCACTAACAAAGTTTAATAGATCTCTGCACGTGGTGCATGCACCAGGCACATGGGGGTACATTCTGCAAAGTAAACACCCGGTATAATTGCGTAGTACCCACGGTTAATAATAACGAATGCTGGCTTAGGGGTGGTCTGGGGCGCGTGGCACCCTACGCTACGAATGCCGCGTATAACGTGTCCCCCGCGACTCCAGAGACCCCTCGGCCAGCGAATGGGAGGCGTATCCCGAAGGGGGGAGGGATGTCTGGAGCGTGGACCCGAGGGTGAATGCCCGGCGGCAGCAAGGGACGATATACGAACCGCGAAACGTTTTTTCTCCACCGAGACTGTACCTAGTACCCAGTATAAGGTACCCAACTCCTCTCTACGAGGTGTCTACGCTATGATCCGTCTACGTAATACTAACCCTCTAGCTTCTCGACGCATACAAACCTCCACATGGCTTTTCTACGTGTGTCTATGTGCATGATATGTACATACCTTTCCGCAAGGGCGGTTCCCAAGAGACTATATTCTCGAAGGCATGTCTGCGATGCAGCTTAAGCTTTATGCTACGGCCAATGTTATTACGTTCCCCATTTTTTCTCTTTTTTTACTTTTTATTTTTTACTTTTATTCTCTCCTTACGCGTCGCTTCCGTTACGTATAGCAGTAACAGCGGCAGAGGCGTTGGGCCAGAAATTGCCTCCTCCCTGACGAGAGGGAGACAGTATTCGCAAATGAAAGGTCGTGCCCCCGTAGCGGTCCGATTTACTCGTGGAATCATTTCTCTCGGAAAAAAAGAAACGACACGGTGGAAAAAGGCGAGGGAAATCTACGCAAGGCACAGGGACGTCTGCAGAAAGAGATTAAAATTTGTTCGGGCATGAAAGAGTCCTTCCTCAATCGGGAGGACGTCGAACAAGAGAAATCGGGGGAGAAAACTGTCCGCTTGCCAAAATTGAGGGACGACGAATTAGTATGCCGCCATGTGGTCACCCCGAGCAGTTATTTCTCAAGACTTTTGGCGTCCTTTGACGCTTCTTTTTTTCCCTTTTGTTGCTTTCTAGTGCACAAATAGATATATCGAGCTGTAGAGCCATATGGGTCGGGAATTCCTCTCGTAGGTACTACACGCAATGCCTACTTATGCACAATTAGTTACAGATCTTTTGAATTGACAAAAAGATCCATTTGTCGTTGGCATAACTCAATGGCAAATGTACGAGGGATGTTAATTCCCATTGTAACGTAGCGATCACGGTGTTTCGACCACCTGCACGAAAAGAATGAAAATTTATGACGCGGTTCGCGATTCGAATGGGTACGAGACGAATCTTGGGAACGGAGGATAGCGTAATGTTCCTCCTTTACCCCGGGGCTTCTTAACGCTTTGAATCGCATCCGTGCGGAAATGCGGGTAACATACCTACGTCTATAACGTACGAAGAGTCTGACTAGTACCGATGCACCATGCGCCATGCACCAGGGGTAGGTTTACCGCAACGCGTGTTAGACGCAGGGGTCGTTTGCGCCTGAGTAAAATTCCGAAATATTTATAGCTACATTCGTTTGGCTTACGAGTTTAGGTACTACTTTAGGCGTTATGGCGCATGTTTTCATAAATTGTTCGGTTATGCTCGAAACTTTCCAAGCCGAGACTCGACGCGATGCGACTCAACTCACGGCCTGCAGCGCAAGCTCGGCCACCATCCTACTGCAGTACCTATCGCACTCGAAAGTTGGCATTCGTTACCCGGTTGTTAATTAGTTCCAGACACTTCTGCGATTTCGCGATTATACTTTGAAATTTAGAATAGAAGACTGGGAATGCCTTTCGTACAAAATGGATCTGATTTGCCGTGTCTCTTATACCGTTGCCATTAGAAATTCTCAAATTATCGGAATAAAACATATCGTCGTAACCATTTCGTTTTCCATACTATAATGAGATTTTTATTATATTTCTTTACTGAGGATAATCTTCGAAAGAGTTCAGACTCGTGACATCATTTCATAATAGGTTCGTATAGTTAAACGTTTGGGAATGATTAGACAAGGTTGAAATACTTTTCCTATAGACTAATCGGAATTGAAAATGCGTATTAGGAAATTTTTAGTGTTTAATAGTTGTCGTTAAAATTTATTGACATTTGTGAGATAGTTTGACAGTCGATGATAGTTGCCGTATCGTATATTGCGTGGAACCGCTGATGACTATGCATAAGCTTAATTGTGACCGATAGCATACATTATGCAGATTAGCAGTCGCATCAGTAGGACGAATAAGTTCTCTCCCCTAATTATTACGAATAGCCAATACAGCCTTAGAGCTTATTTGAAGGGGATGGAAATCGACAACGTTCTTCTCCTTCTCTCTCTCTCTTCATTTTTCATTTCTCTCTTTTCTCCCTTCAATTGCGCGTCGAATTTTCAGTCTCGTATCGGCAGACAGTAGCGATCAATCTCTGGCGAGGGATAATATTGACGAGTCTGTCTCATCGAGGCTTACGGGATGTCTGTGTCTCGAATAATAATTCGCGAAAAAGGTAAAAAAAGGAAGAAAAAAAAAAAAACTCGTTGTATTAGTTGGTGTTTTTCAAATTAATTGCTGGCAGTTACTTCCCTCCGCGCATACTCGCCCTCGTTTCAAACTCAACACATGCAGAGAGGACCAAGTGTTCATTAATTCCGGCGATTCGTTCAAATCGTCACATTTCCCAGTGACGAGACATCGTCAAGTGTCTACTCCGTAATAAAGAACGACCCGCGTTATCGAACGCGGGAGAAAGATTATTTTGTCTGACCGTCAGACCATTGGAAAATTGTTTTTCTTTTTATTCTTTATTCTCAATTTTTCTATGCCTGTCTGTCTTGTATCGATCTAATATGTACACGATTTCATATGTGTGTGTACCGTATATGATTCAGATGCACATATGCACATATGTTCTCGGTAACGACTAGAACAACAGCCGCGTAGAAATCAAGCTGCATTGGAAAGTGGTGCGCGGGTGTGTTTACAAACATAGAGAGCGAGGGAGAGGGTCCTGGCGCCCACAGGGGTCTATGGCCTACGCTATATAGTACCGGCAACGCACCGACGCACCGACGCACCGACGCACCGACGCATTGGTTATTGCCCCTTCTTCGGTAAAACATAGACAGAGAGTCGGACCCCCCTTGAACTGCGTCCGAGTAGCGGCGGCTTTGAACCTCCGACGAGAGTTCGTCGGTATTATTCAGGTTCGACGTACGGAGAAAACCCCTAAGAAATTGCAAATCCACAATAGGGTAAATCCACGAGGGATGTTATACTTTGCAAAACTAGAAAAAAAATATTCACATTTTTATTCAGGCTAAAAAATAATTCAACAAATTCTCACCACTTCTGATAAGAAACAATCAACGCGAATGGATGAGAGAAATATCAAAAAAAAAAAAAGAAAATGAAACATATCGCTATCAAAATCCGTCGAGTATAGAGAGAGGAATTATAATACCGGATACCTGTTGAGTATGTGTGATATAAGGATGTACTTACTTTTTGATCAGGTCTTAACGTGTCGTCGAACGTTTAGCAGTAAATTCAGTTGACTGTTACATAAATTATGGGGACATTTGTTCCGAGACGAACTCGAGCGTCGTTCGAATACTTCGCTTTATAGGATTTTGTAAAAGTATGGGTGTTACTACACGCGGGCACCCTAAGCCCAGACGGCTCGGATAGGGGTGATTGTCCCCGGGGGCGGACCCTTTGCTCCAACCCTACTGGGACATTTATCTGTCTGTCTCAGTGTCTGTCTGCCACCGTTCTAAATTGCGTTTTCAAGCCGCTCGATTTGGCTGGTTCATTTGTGTTCTTAAAATTTTTTAATTTTAACGAACGCCATGCCAGTGCTAGACGTACGGGTCTTCCATAGAACGAAGAAAAAATTCCTCCTCATTCCCAACCCCTTCACGAAGGGCTTTTAGCCCTGTCCTCGTATTATATTAGAGAATCGTTCGACAGTCGTCGCAAACCCATTTGTTAGAACGTGACCTCGCAAGAGTCTAGCTTCTCAGATAATACGAATGAAATTTCAAACCCTAAGTAGTAAAACAGGGTTAAGGTACTGCGGGGAAAAATAGATCGGAAATTTTTAAACGTATACGTATCGGAGAACGTTCAAAGAATACCTCAAAACATTTAACTTGTGTTAGTATATAGATACGTCACAAAACACCATCCCATATAATATACCAGTACTGCATCTCGTATTCCCATCACAAATTTTCACTCTCAAAAGAACCCTATAAAATACCCATTAAGCTCGTCCGTCTGTCCCTCGAAGTTTCAAGTGTGCATAATCTACGGTGTAGCTGCATCTACCTGTAGGTACGGATGTAGGTATATGTGTAACCCCTTTTCAGACCACTTTTAAGTTCCGCTTGTGTTGGAGATGGTTTTGCTGTGGAGTAGGCAACCATTCGTATGATTATTATGCCTAAAGTGTTCCGAATCTTTGGGGGTCTTCACCGCGGCCTAACTTACAAGACCTGTTTTTCGAGCATCCGGGACAAGGAAACGCTCCACTTGGGGGTTACTTATTGCCTCGCCGGTGGGTAATTAAAAAGTTTGCCGATTTAAATGGGCGGTTACTTAAATCTTTGAAGGTCTTCTTGATAAGACGTTTTAAGGAAATACCTAGAGGACCCCCCCGAGTGAGGTAGGTATCTACCGTATAATTTATTCCCTTTCTAATGGGGACAAGTTATTGTAACTTGAGCCCGATCCTGTCGACCTTTGCTACAGGTACGTATCTAAGTATCTCGCCAAGTCAAGCTGTAGGACTCTTTATGCGGAAAGGAACTTTGGGATTTTAGTACTTTGGATTTCTCTCTACTCCCTCGGCTATTAAGCCCGAAAGTTTACCTCGGGAATCGGTGTTAAGGACTGAATTCATTTGACCATTTATCATCCTCGCAGTATGAATACCTTTTTGTACAATATCATCCGATGAAATTAACGTATGTAGACGATATTCAAAACTATTCATCAATTTTTCAATGATCATGCTATTCGAATTTCAGATTCTACTCCAATCGCCCTTTGAATATTCATCTGTCATTTTTCACTCAAAGTTTCGTCCTTTTTCATTCACTCAAGTATAATTCGTTATATCTTCCTACAGGTGTTAGCGGTGTTTCACAATCTGAGGCTATATTTTACCTATATGATTTAAATTGACAAAAATTAATGACAAATTTAGATATCGAGTATAAGGTACTAGTCATCGATACCTACAATACGATATTGATCAACAATTCGAAAGAATATCGCAGATTATTGTTATCCTGGTTATCATATCTTGAAATAGAAACGGTGGAGATAAATCGCGATAAAATAAGTGACGATTTTGCTAGCGATTACGAAATTTATCCTCGGATTACAGCGGAGTGTTTATCTCGAGAATGGTACATTTGCATCAAGTGAATCTTCTTGACTTGATCAAAAAATCGTTATGCGTATGCCGAGGTCATGAGCCTCGATAAGCCGGGATAAATTTCCATCCGATAGATTACTCGACAAATTCGAACGTTTCCATTATTTATCTATTGAAAAATTCTGCTCGACTACTTAGCGACTGCTGCATCACTTGACTTTTGCGCAGTATTATAGATATATATATCTATATCTATCACATAAATTGCCTGTCTCATCGTAGTTCTCGTTTGCTTATTCTTTAACATTCAACTCATTGACCGTTCAATAAATTTCCGACAAGGCCTGGAAAGTACCGTTGATCAATTCATAATTCTGTTCGGTACAGCTGACCGCCGTCCTTGCCATTGCATTGTACAATTTATCTCTCCGTGTAGCGATAGCTGAATAAAAAAAGATGAAGAGAATAAAAAGGCTTATACTTGATTCGAACTCTGGCTATACAGTCTATTTCTGCGATAAAACCAGTTCGTTTCATTTTTTCTATTTTCATTATCGCTCGCGCGTTATTTTACACGTTACTCAGTCTTCGAAAATATCTGACTAACAAATTAAAGTCTTGTTATACCTATCTATGCCATACACGGTTTTCATCGCTGTTCCGCGTACAAAGCCATTCGATAAATCGTAAACCGTGGAATATACCCCATTGATTCAGTTTTTAATTCGCAATTCTATTGTCGGCGTACTATACCGTATAGGATTATACTTGATGATCTTTCTATAAGAACTTTAGTACTTTTGCATATTCACGGATTCGGTAGTAGAGCGAACGATATGTACCTATATCCGGACAATGGCCCTCGAAATGATTCCGCGACTTGCGATCACCACTCCCATTGTCGACTACCGGTTGATTGCTTGGCCGTTAAGCTTTTAAAAAGATTGGTAACTCTATTGTGTACAGAGCGAATGGAATAATCAATGAATCTCTACGGAGCACCGCACCGGATGTAAGTTCTCGATTACACGCCACGCGTGTCTCTCTCTCTGTTTCGCTCTCTTTTTCTTTCCTCTTTTTTTATAGCAAAACTCGCTGCCCCCACGTGCACCAAGCGAGTGCAAAAAGCCAGAAATTGCTTTATCAGACTTCGCGGTCGAGTCACGCCGCTACGGCGCCAAACGCCAAGTTGGAAAGGACGCAACGCCTGCACGCGGCAACCCCTCAACAATCCCTACCTTCCTGCCTAGCTATCTAACCGTGTTCTATATTATAGTATCGGTAACTCGACCTCCGCGTTTACCTGGGCAAATAAATGACCCATCCGTGTAAGCCGGGCTTAAGTTCCGCAAACGCGGCGTATCGAACGAACCTCGGGCGCAGCGGAGTTCTAGGGGGATACGAGAGGGTGGTATGAGGGGGGCGAACGGGGGGCGAACGGGGCAGGGATCAATGGACGCTTCCCCGTGGGGCACTACACTCTGTAGTATACTACTACGCTGCTTCTCCTCCCCGTAGTCGCGTCTCGCGCGGGCTAACGGCCTCCCCACCCCACTAAAACTTCCCCCACCCCTTGAACCAGGAAATCCCCTCCGTTTCATACCACGTCCAATCACAGCACAGAGCGGTACTTGCCGCGCGCGGGAAACTGCATCGCTGCAGGCTTATACATATTGGTGCGGTATACGACGTCGTATAATATACAACCACTACCTGCACTACCAACACCACTACGACCGCCACAACGACGACTACGGCGAGGAGGACCGTAAACAATTTTTATTTTTTATTTCTTCCCTTCTTTTTTCCGCGTCCTATATACACGTGGTTCGCGCGAAATCACTTGTACTAGTTGATAGCATTAAACGAGGCTAGTCGCTGGCACGAGGTAGTGTATGTACCTAGTCGCGCTTGAGGGTGCGCCAGTTTGAGAAATGCGTCCGATATCACGGACGAATACACCGACATGTCTCAATGTTTCGTTTATCAAAGAGATCGAAGTACCTACCCGGATTCAGTAAACGTACGCTGCGATAATCAACCTCACCTAAGAGAATGAATTTCAACGAAGAGACGAACCTACATGTATACGCAGATAATTGCATGTGTGCGTAAAGTTTATCGCGATCTAGAGCAGATGTCTCGGGTTTGCGAGTACGGCCAGTAACGTAGGAAAAGAATGAAGGGAAAAAAAGTAAAATAAAAAGTAGTTTATATCGCCGAGTCATTATATGTATAATCAGTAAACGGTGGAGATTACGAGATCCGAGGTAATGTAATTATGTATAATATTCTTACGAGCAGGTGCACCCACGTAGATCCCGGCTTGCGCACTTGTCCCGCGATGCAAAGAACCGCAACGTTTTTCATGTATAAGTGTACTGTCTAGCCACGGGTGTCGACACTGAGTATACAGGTAGATTTAGCGAGCGAGATAAACGAGACGCAGAAATTCCTAATTGGGTATGGTAACACCCTGCTAATGTCGGAGACAGTGCGATCTATTTTTGTACCGGCATTACCAGCGCACGCGGTAGTACTTCGCTGCGCGAACTCCTAGCCTAACCAAGGTAGAATTCCTCAGTGAAAATTCCTCCGTCGCAGCGTGTCTCGGCGAGTTACGCACGAGTAGCGGAGAATTTCGCGTGCGCAAGAGAAAGAAAGAAAGAAAAAAAGATATAGATAGAGAGAGAAATAGAGATAAGGAGAGAGAATTAGAGAAGAGGGAAAAGGGAGGAGAGATCCTTTCCTTTTGTCGTCTGGTTTCTTTCGTTCTTAGTACGTCGCCGTCGGGTTGGCGGGAAGTCGCGCAGAGAGGACAGTGACTCCGTAATAGCGGGTATAGAATGCAATGCAGGTTTGCGTGTCACGGGACGGTCTGACGTCGCGCCTGCATCCGGTGCTGGTTCTGGTGCTGCCGTTTCGCTGCTGGTGCTGCTGGTGCAGTAACGTCGTTTAGAAGTCGGACGGCTTGCATCAGAAGACCATGCCGCAGTTTTTGAAGATGTCTGCAGTACATATTACGTCCAAATAGGCCGAAATCATTACGACAGCAATTTCGTACAAGAAATTCAATACGCGTTTGACTATATGTATCGAATCCGATGCCAATGTTCGAATCTACTATTCTACTCCCTTGTAATGTCAATCATAATTGAATGTACCTACTTTGAAATAAATATTTGAAGATATCGCGGATGGAAATTGGCATGGATTGATAACCCTTTGACAATTTCAGATACGTGAAGACTATAGGTACCTAGTAGGTTCCGAGGCGTCGGTCGACGACCTGTGTGACCGATGAGGTTATAGGGCGTTGCCTGGAAAATGTCGAGACACTGCAATGGCGAGTGTGTCATTCCCGCGTATGCGCGAACGAAAGGCACGCGCCACGCGCACCCCTTCTATACGCAATGGTAGGTAAAGGTAGTGCATACATGCATAGGCAGGTACGAGACCGAGCGTTTAATATATTTGCGCAACAGGAGTTGGGAAATAATGGGATTAAAGGAGAAGAAACAATGCAAGGCTTGGCTTTTCAACGATTATAGTTTGGCCTCGGAGTTGTCGGTTGGAATCTTTTCAAGGGACTTCGTCGCGCCCCTTACGAGCCGGCAAATGAAAGCGAAATAGGTATGCAGACGCACTAAACCGCGGGGTCGTAAAATTTAGTCGTTTCAAACGTCTGCCTGTCCGTCAGTGCGTCGTCCTCCTCTCAACCGTGAACTGTAAATCTTCCGAGTCGAGAAGAGAAGAGAAGAGAAGAGAAGAGAAGAGAAGAGAAGAGAAGAGAAGAGAATGGGAGAGAAGGAACGAGATGAGAAGAAGATGATGGTGGAAAACAAAAGTAAAGAAGAAAGAGAAAAAGAGAGAGGAGGCGTCTCTGGTCTTATCTCGGGCGATAATTAAGCCGAAAGCATTTCTGACCTAGGTCCGGAGTCCCTACGTCGCTTTTGGTACAGAATAAGTTCCTCGGAGATTGCAGTGAGAAATTAATTACCGAGATATCTGCGGCTCGTAATCAAGTTTTTTCCTCGGGTTTTACCGCGTCGATAGATCGCCAAATAGGTAACAATGCGGTAACAGAATATGGTTAATAAATGCCAGAGCAAAGCATGGGCAACGTCGCGTCGTCCAGCAATATCCCAGACACACGACACGCTCGAGTTTCTTTTTTATTTGCCTAAATTCCACGACGGGACAGTGCGACACCGCCGCTGTACTAACAATAAGACCAATAAGACAGCAACGTTGCAGTAGCACGTGGCCAAGGAGACTTCGTTGACTAAATATAGCGGGTGTAATTTTCCTACAATGCTGATCGCGCGTGAGATTCTATGCCCTACTGCTGGCACTCGGTGTTTTCTATTTGTCAAAGTATAACTAGACATGCGTCACTCCGTGTGTGCGACCGCAGCCGAATGGCATCAGGTATGAAAATCGCTGTAAATGGGTCTAGGTGAGTGAAAATGTGATGCCAAAGCCGTGTATTCCGAGCTGCAATAACATACCTAGAAACCACGGAGAGAATGAAAGAAGGGGAAGGGGAGAGCAGAAACCGCAGGGTTAACCCCGAGGGTAGTTTCGACAATGATTCACTCGGCTAGAGCAGAAAATATTTTTCCGATTCCCCCGGCTGCCCGGCGAGCCCTCGTTGTCACTCGCAGGCCTATTTTCATCGGGCTCTTCGAGTGACATATTTTCCAGGCAAAGGCTGGGGGGCAATCGGTGTTAGTCCGCAGCGGATAACTTGAGTATGAAAAAGATGGTTGAAAGAAAAAAAAAAAAGAATAAGGAAAAAAAATCCGAAGCAGAGACTCGCGTGTGAGCAAATATTTTCAACTCGGTATAGCGGAGAGAGTAGGATTCGGAACTCTATTTTTCTCATTACGTCAAAATGGGGCGAAAACATCAGCCAGAGGATTATTAATGACGTGGTGAGAACCATCAGAACCAGAGGATCTTATCCCCGTATCCCCTCTAGTAGAGAGGAAAAAAAACACGAGCTTTATAAGCGACGAAGCGGAGCTTCCGGTTCGAGGTTGTAGACACGTGGAGACCACCAGGCTCATCTCGGTCGAGGACTTTTATTCGACCTTCAAAGTCCCCGTCTCTTGATCTTGTTTCTCTTTCTCGCGAGATTTTCCAACGTCAATAAGTTGGCTGTGGGAACTTTGAGTCCCGAGTGTCGTAGAAATTTTCTGATCAAGTTTACGCGATTTTGACGCGTAGAAAATTCACGGGAATTACCAGTGCCGAACAATTCGGGCTGTAATTCTATATGTATAAGCATAGAACGAAAGTATAGGGAGAATTCAGCGAGCTCTTCGAGAAAATATATGACGCAGTATGAGCTAGAAGCCGGCGTTAGTATCGTTTTGAATCACCGTCTGAATCCCCTCGAGCGAAACGGTTTAATCTAGCACCAATTTTCTGCGAAAAGGCAATCAACAATGGGCCGATCCCTCGAATTGACGGGTATCTGACTTTGCCGATCTAAACTAAAGACAGCTCACGGCGGAGGAATTCTTGCGGTGAAAAGTTCCATCGATGGATCGAGGGTTCGCTTTTCCCCAAGTTCCGATGGTTCGACGACGCTAGAGTTCGCTCGTTTGAGGCTTACGTGGCGTCGAATGAAAAGCAACGACAAGATTACGAGAGGCTGTCCAAAGTTTCTTTACACGGGTCGCGCCAACTGATGCTAAAACGGGACTGTATACATCGATAGACCACGTTCAAAACTTCTCGCTCCAATTCTCAGAGTTCCGCGTAATGTGTCAGGAAAGACGTCAGGAATAGGAATTAAGCCATCGATGAATTAGTCTGAAACTCTGAGAAACCCATTGTAAGTTCTATTTAAGCAGTTTCAACTTTTCAGGATAAAAAATTTCAGATCAACTGCTGCCCGATTGATATTATGACGATAAGACGCTTCTTAGCTCTTCGGTGAGCCTCTTCAGAGTCAGTTATTATTCTTTTGTGTATTCGCAGACGGTCGTGATGTTAGCGTGGGCATTCGATCTCTTCAGAGTGATATTTTTTAAGGGCGCAGCGGGAATAGAATACCGGGTTGTTCTTCGGATGTCGAGGGTTTGCTCAGAGGTGGACATTTCTCAAGGACGAATATAATTCGCAGTATTTTCTCCGGAGATATATAATAGCTGAGGCTGTAAGTCGCGTCTGTCTGAAGGTATTTGTTTAAGAAAAGTTATGGCTGGCGAGTCTCAGAAGACGGTGAATAATTATTTAAATGGTTATACTGGTACTGTAAGTAAGCCGAGACGGGACTAGTAAACAGTTTCGAGACACGGTGCATTAATTCAATAAAGGCCAGCGCTTTTACAATTAGTTATGTCTCACGAGTTTGCCAAAGTTAATATCAACTTGAACGCTCGACGAGCGGTGAAAATCATAAACGACGTCCAGGTAATTCGATCTCATCAAAATCTTTCGCGGCTCGTCCAACGTCGCCTTTCAAATCTTTAATATTTGAACCGCGCTTAAAAGGGTGGAGAAGAAGAAGCGCCACTCAAGCTACCCCATTCCATCTCGGTCCATCACACTTCCGCGTTCTTACCGGGCGCCATAATTTTCCCCAAGCTACGCTACTGGCACCCTCTAGAAATAAAATAAAAACTCTGACTTCCTCTATTACCAATTCATGGGCCGATATATTCAAACCATCAAGAAAGGACTAGTCATCGTAGCACCATCTCCGTCAGATCTACCGGCTTTCTCACGGAGAGAAAAATAGAGGATGGCATGCACGCTAGCCACGCCATGCCGCACCGCGTGTCTTATCTTTAATAGAGAGAAGATTTCTTTCCTTATGCTCGCTTTCGTCTCTCGTCTCTCGGTTTCCTTTGTAGTTTGACTAATCCATGAAAATCGGAAAATAGAACATAGTAGAGGGAATTGGCTAAGAATGATATAAAGGCTTGTAAAAGATAAGTTCGATTTTTCGCTCGAATGATGGTGACGCGGTGATGTAGGGTGACGAGGGTCCAACGGATGACGAGAACTTCGGTCCTCCGCGCGAACCGATTTTGATACGTTTCGAATTTCCTTATTTTTCACGGATGGATTTCGTCGTAAGCTAACACCTTGAAGTTCTTGGACGCGGATCGACTCCAGGGTATGTCAATGGCGTCGTAACTGGAACACGACACCACCACCCGCCTTTCGACTTGAATTTTGTCAAAAATTCAAGCGGTTTCTCGATTGGCGGGCACTCAGGAGAAAGGGCAGGCGAAACGGGTGCCAAGGAGCTTTTTAAAATCGTAGATAAATCACCCCGTAGTTGAAGCGATATGCAGTTGTTCTCGCAGACAATGGTAACAAAGGCATAAGTGAAATTGGCAAATGAGAATATCGGAGTAAAAGAGCTTTCAACGTCTCAGCTAAGTTCGCGTGTATATATGTAAAAGAGGAGGCGTACGGCACATCTTGGGGCGAATCATCGTCTGGACTTCCGAAACATGCAGAGTGCGTTGCGCGTCTACTTGACAGGGTAGCGGCAGCCAGATGAGAGCATAGCGAGACGTGAATGAGTGAGTCTAGACGGGGCAGGTCGTGCACCCGATGCAATTCAGCGCCCCTCGCTTAAGCGCGGATTCAATTTCAGATTCATTCGCGCGGTCCTGCACCAGCGCGCGCGCGCCCCGAGATTTCCGAACGATGAATCATTATTCGGGGATAAACCCTGCCGCCGAATTGATGCCGGTTTGCGTTAAGAGGCGGGGGACCGTTCAGCGGTTACAGCAGTTCCAAGAAAACGCCCACCCTCTACTTTACCAAAGTTGCAGACGGCAACGGAGAGATGTTTGCTTACATTGCGGTCAGCAACAGGCCTATAAGCCTGCACAAGTCTATCTAGAGTAGGTAGGTGAGCAGAAGGGTTTATAGAAGGTACCGGGAAAAGCCGCGCCAAAGCGCTTTACTCCTTAGCTAACTTCGCCCAGCCTAACCGAAGCTAACCCAACTCAAGGACCCTCACGAGAAAGAGGTCCGGACGCATCGGTCTCAGCTTTCAAGCGATTCGTAGTTGACTCTCGCTGGAGCGATACGGTTCTCAGGCACGCAGGCGGGTCGGACCTCCCTAGGAGTAGAGTTAAGTAAAGCGAGAGAGTCGTTGGTGAGTCTGTAGTGTAGGTTCGGCGAGGTGGTCTTAACCAGCGGCAGTAACGCACGCTTGGTTTTACTGCAAAGAATTCGCAGTCACAACACGAGTCAGCGTGAGACTCCTACCAGGCGAGTCAAGTCGCGGCGCTCGGGGGTTATAAGAGATAGCGTCGAGTCTAAACTTAGAAGACGACGACGACGACGGTTGTCGCGTTTGTCAACCGCCCAATATCTTCATGTCCGCAAAAATATTCCACGAAATTTTATCTCCAAGCCAAGCCACATGACACATTGAGTCATACAAGTTCATTCATAGCTCGCCGAGACCGAGGAACCACACGCCCTCGACCGTTAAGGAAATCCAGCTGTACGCGTATCGTGTATATGAGTGAACATAAACGAATTATTTCATGTTTTATTTAGAGAGTTTTTTTTCTTCTTCCTTTCCTTTTCTTACACTCATTTATTTCCTCAACCTCCCACGACATCTTGTTCGAAGAAATTTGCAAACGGAGTCAAGTTACTCTTCTTCAACATCAAATATAGGACTGAAAGACGATCCGAGTAAAATGATTTTCGAGTATAAACGACGGAGGACAATAACTACCAAAAAAATAATCATCGAAACTATATCCGTAGAAAGATTGATGCACAATTTCCAGACGGTATAACTGATTTCCTATGTGTATACATGCATTGTCGCGCGCGAATGCAATATCATTATGCAGTTATGCGCGACACGTTCCACTCCGTCTGCCGGTCAAGGTAACGGGTCCCTGAGTCTACGGAATCTTGGATCAAAGCAGTTATCGCAGTCCTTGACCCGAGACTAGGTATTATAGGTGGATGTCTACCTACACACCGAGATTCAACTGGAAACGATAATGACCGTTGATCTTCAGCATTTCCGCAGGCCTAGAAGACTCTCGTTTTAAAATCTCTTCTCATTATTTGATGGGGCAGGGGAGGGGAGAACAGAGCATGAAAAAGGTCGATCGATCTGAGAAAATAATACCGAAGGGATCTAATGGCAACGGTGACAACGAAGGCAAAGAACTTTGTCAATCGTTCGTCTTTGTAGGTATAGTCGCGGTTGAGTTGAGCCCGGAAACTCCGTTCCGCTAATACAAAGTTTTACTTGTCCGTTGGCGTCTAGTCTTCAAAACTCTTCGAGAATGACCTGGGGGAACGGCTTCCGGCCATTCCGCGACGTTGACGCGTGTGAGGTCGTAATACACTTCTGAACTGGGTATCCATCTCCCCGGTCCGAGGGGGTAAAAGGCGTAAAAGAGCAGGCGCAGTAGTAAAATGTGACACTTGAGGATTTTATCCAGTGGTGGTTGGCGGGAGACGTTGGCGATCGCCTTTGCTGCCATTGGACTTTTATATTTTACAGCCTCGTACCCCGTCGAGAGGTACCGCTTACACCCTAGCTGCACCCTCATACCGCCGAAGTATTATCGCGTACGTATATAGAAAGCGTTCGAACGAGGACCCGTTACACTGTGCTAGCTTCGCCGGGTGTCTCAAAGCTCCCGGAAGTTCCCAGAGGTCAGGGAAATATCGCCGATGAACCACCCTTAAAAACCAGAAAGGATTCTCTCCGAGCAAAGTACAAGGGCGGGACGAATAGGCGTGCGGAAGTTATTCGTATCCATTTTTCGGAGCAGCTTTACTAAGCGAAACCACTGGCGCCGTCTTCTTGAATTATTCAGCAAAGACAAGGACGACGCAGACGTCGCCGTCCCACTTCAAGGTACACTAGGTAAGTGCGGTAAGCTTCTTGCCATACGTGCACGCATGCAAGTGTACAGAAATACGCACTGCGACGTCTATAGTAGACAATGAACGTCGCGACGTGTAGCTCTATTCGCATGTGCTGCACAATTTCTTATCGGGCTGCGTGTTCCGTTTTTCAGAGTATCAATGTGTATAACCTAATCTGTAAAACGTCTACGATCATGTAGGGCATATGTCTGTACGCAATTTTTCGGTGAATAAAAAGTGCGCCTTTTGAACTAGAAGCGAGACGACGATGCGTGACGTTGGGATGAGGCATAACTCGGCGAAATATCAATTAGCTGTAATTAGCCCCAGCCGACTTAATGTTATACAAGAGACGGCGGGCCAATTAACCAGCTGTTTATAACAAGCGCGTTAATGGTACGTGACGTTGCAGCGTCTGTGACGTCACTGTTTCTCGTTTATTGCGCAAGTATAAAGTCGTTACGCATTGTTCGGTCACCGACTCTTTATCCTCCTGTAAGAACAACGTACGACGTTCTTAGGTTTTCACCCGACATTCCTGCTTGCAGTTCCTCTGCTTCCCTCAGTTATTATTCTAATGAGAATAAATATAAAAATGAGTTGCAGATGGCCAAGTATATCTGTTACTATTCATCTACTTCAGCTCGTTTATCATGCGGTAATACTGAATCGAGGGTGAATCTGTCAGATCAGTTACATTGCGACTAGATTGAAATGTCTCTTCAGAAAAGTCGGGAACTTTCGTGGAACCGGCGGAGCAAGGTCTCTAAAAATTAGAACTATAATTCAACTGACTATCTTATCACTTCCTACGCAACTCGTTTTCTTCTCTTCAGATTTCTTCTTCTGTCTTACATAGTATATCTGTTTGCACTATCGATAGTTGCTCACAAGAACTTCAGTTAACCGGAACTATAGGCTAATGAAAATTGTTCACGAATAATACCTCGAATAATACTCTAATGCTCGCCTTTGAGGAAAAATGGATTTGCGGCCATCAAAGGATCCAATTTCGGATCGACGGTCATTTCGTTGTCGTGGAAACTTGAGAAGTTTATTTGCAACACGGAGCTCACTAGTTCCGGATCTTTCAGCAGCAGTGTCGGTCTGCTCATCACGTAAAAACCCACCATACCTATATACTACGGGCAGAGGTTTGATTATAAAAGTCTCGGTGCAGAATCGAAAAAATTTTCTGCATCAGAAGCATCGGGCCCATATTTCCTATCGCAGGTATTGCTCCTTTGATTGTAGGAACACCCTGTTTCTCCCAGTATTCGTACAAAGATGTCGAGTAAAAATATAAGGCCTACCAAAAGCGCACTTCTCAAAAGGCTATCAAGGTCTCTCAATTTCGCAACGAAAAATAGATATATGATGCAATCGACGATCGTGTGATAATAAGTTTTCGTTTAATAAGCTATATTCTACACTAAAAAATTCGCGTCGACCGTCAATTATACGACAATGCAAATGGCCAACCATATTCGGTAGTTTGCGTAGCACTTGTCATTCTAGTAGGATTTATCTGATGAACTATCTACATATTCAACTATTTTGTTAGTTGGATTTTGCGGAAGCAGGAATAGCCAAGGCTGTATTGCATAGGCACACTACCACTGATTGCTTCCTCTACATTTTACAGGGGAGTGGATCATTCCTATAGAGATCGTTTCTGCAGAGGGTGGTTCTATAGAATGATTTTAAAATAAAATGCATAACGGTATGGTTTCTACAGACAATCGTTTCTACAGAGCTAGCATAAAATTGTGCGAAGTGTTCATTCCTACAGACGTTCATGTCTACAGACAATCGTTTCTACAGAGCTGGCGTAAAGTTTGCTGAGCGTTCGTTTCTACAAATGTTTGTTCCTACGGAGCCGGTGTAAGACGTGTCAAGGATTCTATTGTACAGATATTACGGAATATTTCGACAGAGCCTGTATAGTGAGATGCGCGTTATCGAACTTCTTTCAATTACGTAGTTCTGAAAAATGGACACGTAGCAACCGTTCCGAGTCTTTCTGTGAAAAGTCTTTAGAGAAGTTGAGAGATAAGGAATTATTTATAGTATTATTTTTTGTGGAATGTTCCATCCATTTATCGGTAAGATTTTCAAGACAAGTACCCTGCCAGCCAACGTCGATCTTTTTTTCAGAAAAGTGGTAAAAGATGTACTGGAGCAGCAGGAGAAACAGGGTATAAGGGTATCTAACGTGCAGACTTTTTGCTGTTGACGATCCAGTACAAAAGGCCAATAAAGTAGACTAGGCCTCCAAGTGGAAATGCACCGACGATGTCATCACGAGGGTTACGAAACCTCATGAGTAATACCCTAATGGGGTGCAATGCAGAAATTTGCTTCCTATTGCACAACTCAGCAAATCCATATAGTTTCAAAATAAATATCAGGGTCAAGGAATTCGCCAGATCATCAAGAGTGGCCAATATAAAATAGACACGAGCCAGTTACTCACGATATGTGTCAACAGAGCGTCAGCCAATCAGTTACATTATGTAGTTTATTAGGCGTAGTGATATATCATTCCAAGACAAAGTCGTGGTCCGTTTTTTCCCTCAAGATCTCGATCATGGTCGATCCCACGCAAAACGTCCTCTGAAGGAAAAAATCGGGGTAATCTTGCACCACCATTTATCAAGAATTCGCCTTGCTGGGGCTTAAAGTCGGATCTATTGATGTATGCAAAAATGGCAATTCATAAACCCAGTCGACACGTGGCGCCTATTACCAAACGGAGCTTCGATCACTACCATGCTGACTGGCCTTTGATCCGCAACGTGCCGGCGTCTTCCATGTACATAGATATACACGGGCGGCAACATCTGACTATGAGTACGTCGAACGCGTTGGGCGGTTGTGCAACATCTTTTGTTTTGATTGGCACTTCCTGGTTACACTCTGTACTCGGGGCTATAGCTGCGCAGAGGATCAACCTATTTACTACCATGAAGCCGATGGCGCCTGTCGGCGCTTATCTATCAGAATTGACTCGGTTCATCGAGTTCAACTGGCCCCGTGCGTAGTAAATAACATCTAACTACACATACTGCACGCATCTTCCTGGGAAATTTTACAGGAGATTGCTCAAACGATTGAGAAATATGTCAGCCTAGAATTAGACGAATGCAACATTGAACCTCCTCATCTTCTCAATCCCTTTTTCAGCCTTCTTCACGCCATCCCACGTAACCAAGAGTGAAAGACGCACATTTGGCTCTTACAATTAGCGTCTGCAACTAATCGGCGGAGACGGGACATAGGCTTCGACTCGAGAGTGAAGGGCAGTCATTAACGAGCTTTATTCACACTAAGAAGCTTGCTTTGTGGATTCCCGTTCGCATGTTATGACTCTGCTCTTTCTGCTCGTTCTGTTCGCGTGTAGGATCCAGGATAAGTAAATCTATCGGTTCTTAAGCATGACGTGTGCTATGAATTACACGAAAGTAATGATCATAGATTCTACGGGGTTATACTGAAAACTAATATATTTAATGAACATACATATATATTGCGTAAGAAGCGAGCCTTGTGAACGACGTTCATGCATGGGCGACGGAGCATGTTCTAGACGCCGAGGGCTTTGTGAAAAGACCGCGGGAAGATCTCCCGATGGTTGCGAGCACGGGCACGTCGTTCAGGTGCGAGAGACCCTTAGTAATATCATTAATATCATTACGGCACCCCGGAGACTATGCAAGTGTGACTAACAAAGCACTTACACACTGAACTATATCTAACGAGGAGTCCACCTCCCATTGTGCTCACGATCGGCTAATCAAGCTGTCTGGTTGGATCCTCGATGCCTTACATAGGCACCTCTACCTGCCTACCTACCTACCTACCTACACTCATCTTCCTATAGTTTGTTGACGCATCCTTACCGACGTTAAAGAACTGACGACCGCCGCACGAGCCTCTCCAAGCGCATCAATTATCCTTTTTTTTTTATCTGCCGGTTGCATTTCATTAAATTTATAGCAACTTTGTTGCTAATTCTAATGATGGAGTTAATTTGCTTCTCGACCAGCTAGCGGAAAAGGACGAGAGTCGAGCCATGCATGCAATAACGCAGCATTTTCTACCCTCGGAAATCTCGCAGCACAGCAATCAGCGGTATTTAAGAAATTGATCTTTGTAAACGGAGATTGTGGTAAGTATTCAGAAACGAGTGAAACAGAAACGGATGAGGATGGAATGTTAACAAAGTTGAAATTTCGTCACATTCGTTCAAATTTCTACTGACGAAATATTTATTCAAACTTTCCGCCCTGTGAAATTAAAAAATATTTGGGATTATGAGCATCTTTCCAAACGTCATTTTTATGCAACAAAATTTTATTCGAACACAGATTTTTGGGACCTTCATTGTTTTGCTTGTTTTTCTATCTGTTTAGCATTCTATTTGTCTGTCTGGTTGAACCGCGACAC
This sequence comes from Rhogogaster chlorosoma, assembly GCA_944452935.1. NCBI lineage: Eukaryota > Metazoa > Arthropoda > Insecta > Hymenoptera > Tenthredinidae > Rhogogaster > Rhogogaster chlorosoma. Next base: position 32,649,711 of record OX101797.1, read on the forward strand.
CAAGATAGCGGTCTGGGAAAAACACGAAGACCAAGAACTAGATGAGAAGCAAGCCGATAAATGATTCTACTTGTGATACAATAATATTGTTGGCTCCAATACAGTTGTTTACGCGACTTCTATAAATTTTCCACGGTTTATATACTTGTGTGTTCCAGACACATAGCATACCGCCACTACCACGATCGGCATCATTAACGAATATATGTATATGGCGAATCGGCACGTGCTACGTACAAAGTCACGCAATAAGATATATGTACGCAACGTTTGAGCTAATATTAGCCAAGTAGTTAACAGACTCGTGCGTGGGTACGGTTTGTTATCGGGCAGATGATGTTGCAAAATTTCAAACTGATTCGTTTAAATTACTTATATATATATATACATATATAGGTACATATACGTCGCAGATGCTCCAACTACAATCAAAATCACGACCGTTTAATCACGACAAAACCTTTTTATCATCGCAATTCCAAGTTCATTTGCTATACCGTTTGATTGGGAAACCCTAAGTTCCAGTTTGAACCGGACAAACACACTTCACAGATAAGTTATATCCACTTATCCACAATTCTCTGGACAAATTACGCGCCAGTGTGATCATGATAACGAAGTCATAAGTCAGGGTTCTGCGCCAATAAGAACTAGAAACTTCATCCAACTAATACAAATCCTACAAATGTGTTTGAGATAATCTCAAACTCGTGTCAGTGCTCAATGATACGTATCGAAAAATATTACTGCATAGTTTCACGGTTCAATGTCAGTGGCGAGTGCGGCCATATGTAATCATCTGGATAAGCTTTGGTCGTTTCGTACAAGGAATGATGGAAATTTGTCTAATTCTGTCCCCGCTCGCACTCGACACTTCCGAACGTATAACCGCAGTATTGGTACACGTAGTCTTCCGTTTATACCGAACTGTATCGAGCCCCTATTTCCTTATTCTGACGTTCATCTTGATCATCTTATACCCGACAGAGAAGCGCGTGTGCCGATGCGTCTTCTTTCTGGTCACGTGATTCAGCTTGTCAATGGGATTACGTCTCCCGCTGTCCTTCGCTAATGATCAAGTCACAGGGGACAACGTCCACTGGCCCCAATTTTACGCACTCCCCCGCGTGTGTCGCACGGTCGCACTGCCTCCTAGAAGTATACGGCACGCTCTCACGGTCTTGCGTTTGGCATTCTCCGTTATACGGCGCCCTTTTGCGGCAAGAAATTCGCTACTGATGATCATCTCCGGGGCGCGGAGCCTCGTCAGCGAACTTTTGTCATAACGCCGTTTCGTTATTAAGGAACCAAGCGAGGCGAATAGGAGGTAGACAGGGCCGGGGGTCTAGCGGGGGCGGACGGGACGAGTGGATATTAGATCGAATCGCGCAGTGCCCCGAAGCGAAGCAACAAGAACGTGCTTCACTTCCCAATGGACGACGAAGACGTCATTCGCGCGGGGGTTCTGCCCGATTCACCGAACTCCCGCTCACGATCTATGATTGCCACTCAAATAGTCATTCGTCACGGTATAAAATCACGACGGCGCCAGATGCCGGGCATTCTTCGACGTGCAACATTCTCATATTATCAGATAGAGAAACACTGAGATACGTACGGGGGAGCTCCGGGCCCGTCACGGAGAAATACCATCTTCAATAACATCGCGATCATCATTCATTGGCTTCATCATTTAGAGGATAAATCCTCGAATGATTCGCCCCGCGCGTATATACGCAATTGATTTAGCCAGATTTGCAAACATTGGAGATTTTATCTGGAGTAGGTTACCTACCCATACCTACCGTTATATCTCGTTATTTCATCGTGGTTTAAAGTTGTTATAGGAGATAGGGTAACGTTAGCGAGCGTGGGTGATATTGGGTCGTATTGTGGGCCAGATGTTCGGCAGAAGGTTGCTGCGTAGCATAAGGAAATTTGTGGGGCGCGTGTCGTGATGATTCCGTTGTTATCGCTAGCACTGAGTATCGAGGCGGTTCGCAACGAGACTAATGTAAATTAACAACCAATTAACGTTGTCACGCGCTCCTGGCGTACAATCAACTCATAAGCTTCGCTAGTGGCCTTCCCCAATCTCTCGCGTGATTCCCCCAAACATATACTTGATTAAGTTACACAAGACGTGAGCGACACACACTGCCAGTACCTAATTGACTTTTCGCACTCCCCGTTAGGCATTCGTTATTAAAGCTTTCCAACAACTCAAACGGACTAGCGAAGCAGCTGTATAACATTACACGTGCGAATAATCTGCAGTGGATACGTAAAGGAATTCATGGGCACGAGCTGCTGCAAGAAAATTTGTCGAAAGAAAGTCGCATATCCGATTGAAGGATACGAGTTGCAATACTCGACGATAGAAGAGAGAAAAAAAAATGACGTATCCGCAAAGTAATGTATAAGTTCATCGCTTATGCATAAAAATCCCTGCGATTGCTGCAGTAGCAACGGTATCCGGTGTGGAAACCCGGGCTAGATATATCCGAAATCAGGAAGTGTTCCGGATGCGCATCGATTACAGGGGTAATAAATAAAATAATCCGTAGAAATGGATGGAATAAATCACTGCGTGCGTAGGAAGACCGCCTTCCTGATCGGATCGTAGAAGAGAGATAAAAACGGAAGTTATCGCACTCGGATCGGAAGGAATTGATCAGCCAAGGACATTGTAGTTCTTGGCTGGTCACCGCCGCCCAAAGATTCGCGGGTATAAATCTTGTCACGTCGTTATAATATCTTAGGCGGGACGATCGGCGAAGCGTATATATATAATATATATAGGTAATCGTCTCAGGCACGCGAACATTTAATAAAGGAAAAAAGAAGCGTGGTAGGTAAGAAGAAAAGAAAAGAAAAAAAAATATATACATATATACCTACAGTTAGATTTGGGCGGAAGTTGGTCCAATTTTGAAGGCAATGCCAGTACTCGATGGGTAAAAGCAGTAGCTCGTTAAAAAGACTCGGTGAAGTTCTTTGGCGGTGTAATTAAGGGAATGGCAGTAGTCGTAAAAGTTGCGGCGTCGGACAATTACCTGCAGTATTCGGGTAACTGCACGTAGAGATACGAAGAGGGGTAGGTGTAGTACCGAGTGCGCCTATACTCCGATCCAATGGGTTTAAACGCGGATATTTTTGGCCGTTCGTTCTGGCAGCTCCGCGCATCCCGCGAGCTCAAGTATCGCGTCGAATATTAATTTAACCGAAGAGCTTTAGCTGCGGTGAAATGCTTCCGAGAATACAAAATAGGTGCCTCCTGTCTCCCGCCTTCCATACTCGCCCTCTTTCTCTCTTCGCTGCTGCACCGAACTACCAATAAAGCAATAAAGCAGAAAATAATAATCATATATTATAGGCAGGGGTTCATCCCCCGTCGTTGGATGCCGCAGTATGATCGCGCGAGAATCGTTTCAAGATTTTTCTCTCTCCTAATATACCTATGTATTATATTACATCTCAAGTATATATCTATATACATTAGATCATGAGAAATATGAACGAGATGCGGTCCACCAACTACTACCCCGTCCATAGAGAGACGGTCACCGTATTTCGACATCGCGACGCGGGACTCTCACATCGAAACTCACGTATGTACATGGTAAGAGAAAGAGGGCGAGAGTAGGGGACGGAAGTAGGTCCTAGAGTCGGGCAGATGCGCGCCCCGGATACTCCATATGTCGCCCTCAATATCGGCAGTCATCGATCACTTCTTGAGGGAGCCACCAGCAGGTGAGGTGATTTAGCGCACCCAGTAGATATGAAAGTGGCTTACTCGCGAGTGGGGCAGAATTGGGTGGACGGGAACCACCCTGTACCCTAACTTAGACATATATATATGTATATTTATATATATTTGCCGTCTACATAGGTAGGTTATACCTTAGATTGGGTGCACCAATGTAGCCCATATTTATACACCGCGTAACGTAGCCTCGCGCCTCGCGCCTCACGCCCCGGACCCCAATGCGAAAAGACATATAAGCCATTGGTATAGTATCGCACAGGGGTAAGTATCGGCGACGGTGAAATGCCCTCTTCTAACGTAAGCTCTACGAGGGTATACGGTATATCTACATCCCTCGAGGAATTTATGGGCGAAGGACGAAATCGTAAAAAACGTATACCTATATAACAGAGATGCAGAGTACAATAGCCACGAGGAAATGCTAAATTTCGGACGTTTCGAGGCCCGCACGTGGTCGGGGAGGAGAGACGTTGTTTTATTTGATTTTTTTTAATATTAGACGCGATTGCCTTAAATTTATGAATCTTAGGGAAAAGATATATGTTGGCGGCGGTTGTCTCCCCTTACAGCGCACGATGAACCGCCTAGTCTTCTTTTTCCCCCTTTTTTCAAAAAACACCGACGACGCGCGATCGCTGAGTTGGAATAAATAGTGGTAAAATATATAAGCGTTAACGTAGCCATACTTATTATACTCAAACCCAAACCCAAACCCACACCCACACCTCCCGATCCCATCGCGTTCTACCCGGCCCCCCATTTTTGGTAACTCGATTATCTTGAAGAAATAAAACTGAACGACTTGATTACGAAGAGCTTATATACATATATACACACATTACATATACATATATACCTACGAAACTTTTTAAGCCAGTCGAGCGTGTACGAGCGTAAGGCATCGCTTTTCCATGCTGTTTCATTTCGTGATTATTATACTTTTTGATAATTCTATTCTACAACGGACGTTAACCCCGCGGAATATCATAAAATAAAGGGGGAAAAAATTCGGCAAAAAATCAACCCTAAAAAAAGATCCGATCCCGGTGACATCGTTACGTAAGCTCTGTACCCCGCGACTATAATAACTCTAAATCACTTAATTTCGGACACGGAGAGACCCAAAAAAAAATATATGTACGTATACCTGTACGTATATTGGATGTATGGTTTATCTAAGCACCAGCCGGGCTAACGACGCACCAATATATTGATATCGCTTGATTCAGTTAGTTCGGGTGGGTATGCACATCTGTTCCACGATCAGTTCGAATCGTATACCCATGTATATATTATATATAGCATATGTACATGTGTGTCCCTGTCCCCCTAAAGATCCAATGCGTTTATGTGGCGAGGAAAAATGCTGAAAATTCTTTCCATCGCGTATCGCTACCTGTAGATTCTGGCAAAATCTGTGACCCGATTCTCGTTATTTTAGACTTACCGCTTCTCCATACTTGAACCGCAGCTACCCCTCAGTCTCGTCTGCCCTATAGGCTCTCCTCGTCTCAATCTCGAAGTATTTTCGATGTGTCTTGAGACGCGGAATAAAATATAGGTGGAAATCGAAAGGTATGGGGAAAGAATAAAAGCCGGAAGAAGAAGAAGGAAAAACAATATCAAAGAAAAAAAAAACAACAACGGGCACAGCAACAATAAGAGCGCAGTCGTTATAAGATAAAAGTTCCTTTAATACCTTTGAAGTCGCTCACAATCAGTGGGTTCATTCCCATCTCAAACCTCCGAGAGATTTCGTTGTTTTAATTATTTTTAAAGGTAATTACGGGCAATGGCTGACATCAAAGATCTCGGCCGGAGTTTAACGATACCTTTACCTTCCCAGTCTTATTCTTTTATTTCACTCAATACCAGCCGAATGTTGATTGTAGTATCGGATACTCCGTCTAATTGACTGCTATGACCGAAAACGTATCACGCGCTGAATTTTAAGTACCTATAGTCTGCTGGTTTAAGAAAATGACAATTGAGCCTGAAAGCGACGAAGTTGATTTTCGTGTAAAGATAAAAGCGTATAAGGTATATCTGGCCTACGAAAGTAAATATTTTGTACATACATATACGCATGTGCAGCATACAGGTATATACGTATGCTATAGTAGATGGGAACGATATGAATCGATTTCACCTTCTGGCACTTTGGAGTAGCAATAAATCGGGTAAAACTTCTTGATAAAATCCACACTGGCTGCGCGCACCCTCTCCTCTCTGTTTCTTGCCCTGCAAAAGCCCCGGTAAGAAGTTTGGCAATTTGTAAGCTGAGTCGTCTACGGAGGCTGTGAACTCGGAGGGGTTTCCAGAGGCAAGAAGAACTTCGCAAGAGAATTTTCGCGACCCGCTACTGTCGACCAAACCCTCCGGTATTTTCCTGATCAAGCCTAGCTGGTAGCCCACCGGGTGCCTTGATCGTCAAAAGCTCAACGATCCTATAATAGATTCTTCCGATCACGCTAATCCCTAGTCACTTTTAATAACTTCACGTTCATAATCTATCTTCGAAAGTTCACCCTTTTACGACTTTGAAACGACTTTGACTCCGAGTCCTTCTTTTCGTTTCCAAGTCACAGAATATTATATTCGTCTGCCTGTAACATATTTGAGCATCAACAATTATTGCGTCTCTTTACTTTACGTCTGTTTAGAATTGATGGCCCAGTCCCATATACGCGGCAATCAAGTTTTGCTCTTAAGTTGTCCACTTTGTAAATTGTTTCCTTCTCCGTGTGTTTTATACATTTATTTATTTAGCCAGTAATCTTTTTTTTTTCAACTATTTTTTATTGTCTTTACTTTCAGAAGGACTACTCGTTGATTCAATAAACTACGAGAGCTCGTAAAGCGGATGAACGGCCGGATGAGCACTCGGATGTGCGTATACTCCAGCCCCGAACATTTAGACGAAAAAAAAAACTACCACGCTGATCTGTGACTCCGCATGTGTTTCAATTCTATGCATCACGCTACAATCCCGTGAAATGATTACTCCTTGCCTAAAACATCGCTATAGCGTTGGCCAAAATTGAGTATAATTTTTTTGGCATACAAACTTACGCCGTGTATCCGCGAGACGTCCGTAAAGCTGGGACCACCAAATTAAATTTTCGAAAAAAAACCTGTTCCATAATTAAGGGCTCTTTAAAGGCTATTTAAGTGCTCCAACCCCGATCTTACGGCTGCACCCCTTTAATCGGAACTGGTGGCGGTCCCAAGTTTAGATAAAGCGGGGACTACCACATCAGAAAAAAATTAGAAAATAAAATAGCTTTTTACGTAGGATTTAACGGCTCTTTAAAGGCTCTTGGAAAACGTGTCGTGGAATTTTCCGGCTCCTTCCCTTATCCCGAAAACCACCCCGGCACGTAGATCGCCGACCGATCGCCGACGAATTCAGAACAAAAAGAATTTCTTCGGGGTGTCGGGGTGTCGGGGTGGTTTTCGGGATAAGAGAAGGAGCCGGAAAATTCCACGACACGTTTTTCGAGAGCCTTTAAAGAGCCGTTAAGTCCCACGCAAAAAACTATTTTATTTTCTAAGTTTTTTCTGATGTGGTAGTCCCCGCTTTATCTAAACTTGGGACCGCCACCAGTTCCGATTAAAGGGGTGCAGCCGTAAGATCGGGGTTGGAGCACTTAAATAGCCTTTAAAGAGCCCTTAATTATGGAACAGGTTTTTTTTCGAAAATTTAATATGGTGGTCCCAGCTTTACGGACGTATCCGCGAGTACTTCTGTACAATATATCTGTACTATTTTTCTACGGTGATAATCCCTGCTGCGATTGACTCAAGAGATTCGATAAATCACTGGCGATCACTCGATCCAAGATATCAGCTCGAATCCAGTGTGAATTTATCTTGAATTCAGTGCCAACGTTTTTGCAGTTAGCCTAGGGAAGAAGAAGGAGAAGAAGAAGAAGGAGATGCGCTTATTTATGTTCGGAAGTCATAAAGTCCTTTCTGCAGATTCTCCCCGCAGAATCATATATATGTGTAGGTATATGTACAGAGAAAGGATACTATTAATTCACCAAATAGAGTTTATGAGTCGATACTTATGCTGCGTGTGTATAATTTATACCCAGCACTGTAGAATTTCAAGGCATTTTGAATAAAAACGTCGGCTAATAGCCCTTCTTTATCAAACCATTTCACCCCTGACTACGAGTCAAAAGAAACGGCTTGGTGCAGGTCTCTCTGGCGAACGGGAATTCACTGGGAACGATAAGTGAAACAAGTCCCTACAAATCACTCGATATCACCAGAGAACCACGCGGCCTTCTCCCTTCAGAGACTAGATAGTCTAGAGTCTAAAGTCTCCGGGCGAGCTGCAGCAACTTTTCTTATTTATGGCGGAGCTTATTTTGCCTACCGTCTCCCACACGCATATGCAGATATCGCTTCCGACTAGCATTTCTCTATCTGTATTCTATAGCCGAGGTGGTACTTAATAGTTTGAGTGTGTACACCTCGGCGTAACTTTATCGCAAGCCTAAGAAACAATGGCTTGCGGTAACATTGAATACGTTTTAATTCGTCCCGACTTCCGGAACACTTTTGACGCGTGGGCTAACGATAAGTCCTGGTGAAAGATTTGATCTTAGGTAGGCTGGAGTGTGTCACAACTTGCCTAATGCAAGGGGCGGCTAGGCCGCGGGCTCTTATGCCTCGTGGGTTCGCGATATGTGGGTTGGGTTGACGGATTAAACGAAGCTTTCGCAAGGTCCCAGGTCTTGTTCAAGACTTAGGAAACTTTGAGGTCTAACTACGGGTTCAAAGTGCGTTGGGTACGGCTAGGGCCTTGTGTGTCAGTCATCCAGTTCAATTATTGCTATCTACCCGGGAATCAGCAATCTTCAAAACAACCGAGTATATACCGAGCAAAGTTCCCCGTTAATATTTAGCCACGATTAATCGAATAAGCTCCGGGATCGTATCGTTGTCACGTAATTATGGGATCGTTACAATATCCCACGCCAATTGCAGGACGTATCTAGATATAGGTACAACCTTTTCGCAGACGGTCGCAGGCGTTATAATGCATGATGGACATTGTTATCATTGAAAATATTCAAACATCAAATATTCATCGCGTGTAATAAAGTAAATAAATAATTTCTCAAAAATAACACCATGCACCGTCAAAATAAAGAAGAAAGAATCAGAAGTCAGACGTATTTTTATTCCAGGCACTTGAACCGTTTAAAGCAATCGTTTTCACGCCACGAAGATGGAATGATAGTATAGGAGCAACGAATATTATCTTAGTGCTGTCGACCATCAGGTATGGCGTTTTGCATAAAATAAACTGCATGCAGTTGGCAAATTCGATCGGAATTCTGTACGACTGTTAGGTACCTACGTGTGGAGCGTAGGCATGTATCGTGATACAAAATCGAAACCCGACGAAAGTGGCGTCGGATGTTCATTCAGTCGAGACTGAATCTACCGGACAGAGAAACGGGTCAAACCTCTAAGCCGGAAGTGAGAAGGGGTCGTAAATGGTGCGTAAAGGTTTTTCTTATTTAAACACACGTTTAAGGTGGGAAGAATTCTGATTGGCTGTTTCGTTCACGTGCGGTCAAGTCGTCCGGAAGATATCGAACGCATTTCAAGACATCGTAGTTACAAAATTCACTGAATTCGAACGTGAAAGACTGACGTCTCGCTGTTACTCAAGTGTCTACGACCGAACTTTACTGTCAATAAAATTGCGAACATCGGGAATGATATTTGTCCAGTCAATTTTCTATTCCATCAAACTCTGCAGTGTTCAATTTTTGGGATGAAAGTTCACCGAATTAAAACAGCCTATAGATTATAGAAAACAGATTATAGAGGATATTTTTAAGCATTAGAATTGACTCGTCCACAAATTTCCTGAAAATTTTTACGCAGATAATATTGCAGGTGAAATTTTGTCCCATAGATAAAAAATCCCGTTTCCTTTCATTAATATTCATCTGTATGTTTAATTATTTTTTCTCATTCATCATTTTGATAAGCGTGCGCAACCCAAGTACAATAACATCATCCTTTTTATTTCGCGCATTACATGGTACGTGAAGCTGAAAAACCAAGTTGGTATATAATACGCGAAAGAAAAATAAAGAAAAAATGTAGACCCAGGCACTCTTTACCTTTCGTTTTTAATTGAATTTTTGGTATGCTCGCGGCGGCGTTACCATTCAATGTTTTGCGGCATCCCCTTTCGGTTGTAAAACATTTTATAGGGCAGGGGTTAGAATATCGTCAGCGGTGGCTATGCGAGCGTAGTGCTCGGGTAGTAACCCCGAGGTCTTGGTTCTATAGGCCCTCGTGTTTTACCCAAGCTTCTTTTATTGCTACAGAAAATGCGAAAGACGCTTGTTCCGCGTGACCCGCGTATTCCTAGTGCCGCAAGAGTCAGCATGCCTCGCACGTGAGAGGCGACCCATTGTTTCCGTAATTTATGAAATAAAACAAACAACTAAACTCGAGACACAGAGCCTAAGTGCAGGTAGGGATGAGACTCTACTAAATTCCAAAATTCTTTCGCCAATACTATACGTACACCCATATTATACCTTATACCTGAATAAATCCGATTATATTATTATCTTTTACTAAAACTATGACAACGTCGTAAATTTTTGTCATAAAATTATAAACTTTCACCCGTCAAACATTCCGCGATTGCATGTAACCCGATCTCTCGCCTCTGGTACCGCAACACCGATTACCAACACGAGAGTCAATTGTCTAAAGTGAGCGTGTACCTTTCCTCGAAATAGGTTAGCATTCATTTTTTATGTCTCCTAATTGGTCCCAAGGGGTGTCCGGGGTGCGTCGAGGGCGCAGGGAATTCTAGAGTGGGATATAAGGGCGAAGGTAGGGTGCGTACACGCGGGTTATAGACCGCGTTAAACAAGCTCGGAAGGTATAACTATCCGGCAAAGCTTACATACGCGAGTCACCGCTCACCGACATGCACAATGGGTATAGACCAGACACACAGTTTAATCATAAGCCCGGAGAAAGTACCCATCTAGCTTTCGGCTGGCTTCTCCAATGTCCAAGGACTGCAGTCAGTATGTTTGAGCTTATATTTGAGCACGAGAGAGTTGGTACCTCATAGTCTCACTCCGTTGCCTCGATGCAGGCATACAATTTGTCGAAATATCGTCAGAGAGCAAGCCCGGATCAAACGAAGGTACGATAGTGGCAAACGAAGGCGAGGGGTGGATGGGGATGGATACTAGAGACAAAAGTCTGGCCAGAGAGCGAATATTGTTTAATACTGGATAGTTGGCGCAGAACTGAGGCTCGTGGGTGGTGGTAAAACTGGGGTAGGGATCATGTAGATAGTAATTCAATGAAATAGGAAACGCCGCACGTGAACTCTTCGAGGAAGCTCTCAGAAACAATTCTCTATGAAATACATAGCGGGATAGGTATATGCATATATGTGCCCTATGTAACATTCTGCTACCCCCGTTTGTGTTGGTATACGTATAGGTATGTGGATTTATTATGCTAGGGATAAAAGTGGGGATGGGGATAGGGATGGGAGTCCCACCACCCAGAAAATATAACGTTATGAATTTATTTATGTAATATAACTTACCCCATTAAGATTACAATAACGCATAATTTAATTAGACGTTTCCCTAGCTCGAGGAGAATATGCGGTCTACTCGCCGCTGCTCAAACAGACATAATATATAGAGATTCCCGTTGCCCATCGTGTTATTAATGAATTTTCACATTTCGTATGTACTATATAACAAGTACATTCGAAAAGACGCCGTGGTGGCGTCCTGACAACGTTTTCCGTATCTATACGCACAATCCTTTTCACCTAGGTACATACATCATTACTATAAAAGTGTAGGTATGCAACACTCTGGAATTAATGCACTAGGCGAATTCTCGTTAGGAAGACGTTAGTCTCAGGCTAAGGTATAAACTAGCAGAAGTTGAAACAGAAATTAAAACCTCGATGTGATCTCCATCTTTCCAAAAGCTGAATCTAGGCCAAGATTTTTATTCATTTGATAAAACTTGGGGGTGCAAGTATCGGTTATGTATTTTCATCAACTTGACGCTACTGGCTTAATATGTTTCTCCAAGGGTGAATTATATATAGCTATCTGCTACCCGTATACCATCCTCGAGGAGATTCGTTCGCAAATAGAACCACGAAAACATATTTTGACTGGAATATCGGGTTAAACGATTCACCGAGGTCTTTTCGAAGGCGTAATCTACAGGTGTGTCAGAAGAAGAGAAAGATAAGAGAAAGTGTGTCCATTTATTGAAAACGTATAGAAAATTTTGAGCTTAATTTTATACCATTGAATACTACCGAGAATAATTTCCATTAGAATTTCCCCTCGTTGGATTTTACTAGCAATGTTGTAGCCTTATTTTCTTTACTCTACGGAAACCCATTTCATTAATATTATCTACGTTTTACGAGTAACGTCCGCGGAGGGCCAAACAGATTAATTGCCCAGCGCACTCAAAATAATTATTGTATCATTAAACGGGCTGGGAGTTAATCCCTCGGTGTAAGACGCGGCGGCAGTGAATAAGATTTACACTAAATAATGATAATGAATTTGAAAAATATTAGACAGGCTCAGGTTCATGTGGTACGTAGAAAGACTACGGTTTGGTTTACGACGACCGGACGTTTCTCACATAAATAGCCATGTGAACCTTATAAATGTATAGTCATAGAATTGTTACACGCTGCGTAAGCTCGCAGTAAATTCAATTATGATAATAGTATGAAAGTAAATGACTTAATGCCGATAATGACGTACCTTAAACTTTTTCACCGTTTTAATTACAGTCTTGGAAATATTAATTAAGCACATAAACTTGTCCATTCTCTGCTCTATTCATCGTGCGAGTCTCGTACACTTATACGTACCAAGTCCATTTTTTTTTTCTTCGCACAAGTATAACTGCAGTAATGTCTTTGGTTTAGTCTAACAATAGGACCGACTTTATCTTCCTGTTTTCAACTCTCCTTCTCTCTCTCTCTCTTGATTATTACATAAAAGATATATTCATGGCAGTTGAGTAGATACGTACCTACCAACAGTACCGAGACTCGTAAGTTTCCAATTCCATGGGGCAGATAGTTTCTAACGTTGTTGAAAACAACGAAGCACAAAGACGTTACTGGACAAATCGTTTGAAAATAAGTCCAGACGCGGCAATAACGCGTCTAGGTGAATAAAGCTAAAAAGTTATTCAACGCGGTTCAAAAACTTTCCACACTTATTGTTAGATAGAACGAGTAGAAGTAACAAATAAATAACCACGAACCAATAGCAATATATTACACAGAGATGCCGTTAACTTGATCAATTTCACACAGCCATACCTACCTCGCAAAAATCTCAACATTCTTGCCAATTCTTAACGCTCGGTGAAAAATGAAAGAGAATTGAAAAATTGCAGGCCCCAGCAGGGAAGAAGGAATTAGGATTAACCGGCTCATCACGCAATTTATGGGCTAATGTGCTCGTTCAATCCTCTAAGATGTGAAGAAATGCGTTTAATCCACTTACAGTGTCTCATTATTCTTTGGTAGCTCCCCAAGAAAGAGATAAGTGTTAATTTGAGTATTCCGAGGCTCTAGTCGGCATATCTTCCTACTACTAGTAGACAGAATGATATAAAGTAAGGACGCAGCATCGTTGTCGTTCCGTATATGTAACGGTGTTAAATGGTTATTGGATTGCGACTCGACAGACACGTATCAGACCCCCGGGCTCAATGCCGATTCACCAGCTGGGGTGCATTGCATTACGTTTGTATACGGTTAGGTAGTTAGGTATGTATGTACCCTATACGTACCCCCGTACGTGAAATTTACACGCCTATGTTCAGCTGTACTGCATTTTATACAAGGCATACCGCACACTCGCATATATGTACAGCAAGAAACGTTGCAAACCTGAGGATTTTACAAGGGAATCGTTACGTTACGTTGGTTGAAATGGTTACAGGTATTACCTCAGCAAAGTTAGGTGCCGTATATCGTTTGCCCTTTTCATGGGAAGTGCAGCCCGGTTTTTGTGCCTCAGCTCGAGGAACAAAGAGCGAGACGTCACGATGGGTGTAAAAGTTAAACTTGATGTACTCACCGTGAGCTGGACTTGGATAGGTAGGTAAGTGCACCGGGCAAGGAAGGTGTATATAGTATAGAGATTCAGTATACACACGTGTGAAGGAGGAGTAGGTATTTTTAGTGTCGAGGTGTTGGTGTGTGTATATGGTTCGCAGAAAAAGATACCGAGCTACATAATTTTCATGGCAACGGTGGAAGAACAACAGCCGTGAACGCGACGGCGTTTCTCTCCGCAAATATTCGCTATTTCCGGAGTGCTTTCCGCAGGGATAAATAATTTGAGACACCCGAGCGGCTCGTGCATTATTTAGAGGCGTGTGCCCCTGGTCACAAAATCCAATTTTGATGTGTTCATCATGGTTGTGGGAGCACAACGGTCTAGTCGTTATCGATTCAAGACGGAGTTCCGGAAAATTGGGAAGGGACACGCACCGAATAGCGGTGATAAATAAATAAATAACTAGAATCCACGTGGTGTGCCATGTGCTGTAATACAAAACGGAATATAAGGCCGTTAGGCACACGGCGAGTGATGGCTACAACATCCAATTGTTACGCGATCCCTTTGCCTGAGGGTAAAAGTACGGAATTATTCTTCAACCTTCGTTACTCTGTTCTAAACGACATTTTGAATTTACCGAAAAGTTTGAGGGTACGAATGATACTGGTAATAGTACAAGTCGACTGTGCCAGTTGATCATCTCCTCGGCTATTCTCAAATTTTTGATCGGGTTTAGGCAACGTTTGAATCTCTCACTTTGAGACGGCCCTTATATTGGTTTGGCAGAAAGAGGGCACGCCGGCTATCGACTACAATCTAAATGGTAATGCTTCGAGCTCAAGTGTCCATTTTGGATTTTGCTTTAGTCCATGATATTCTCACATATATGACAAGTTATCCGTATCTGATATTTGGAAAAATCGTTTTTCTATATCCATACTTTTTCTAAGGTTACGCCAGGGATCAGACCGAAATAAGTAATGATAACTAAATGGTAATAGCCGTCGGGGTTTCTCTATTCTCTCATCTATATAGAATCGTATTTTTCTCAGGGTGCTCAAGGGATCAGTTTCGTGTTACCTTCAGGCATGAAGTAAATACTCTCGACCACGCCGCTAAAACACCGGACCAAGATGACCCAGACGATCAGTCCGCCTCCACGTTTCCAAAATTTACCACATTTTTATTATACACTCGCGATATACGTACCTATCTACTCGATTAAGTATTTGTGCACAAGCGAATAGCTGAACTACACAAGACAACGTCCTATGGGTATGTACATTCTTAAGTAACGATAAGTTGAAACAATTGGCTCCTTCTTTTCGTTCCGGGCTTTATCGATATCTACGGTTCACTGTTAAAGCCAGGGGGATAGATCCACGAGGGTAGGTCCACCTCGTAACGTTGCCGTTAACTTTTATAGTGGAAATTAATTCCAGTTAGCCATTGGGAAGTGTTCGGGAAGCTCAGTTAGGCTGGATTACATAGCGTAATCGAGAAAATTGGTCTTTTAGAGTAAAACGAGGTGAAAATTGAGACTCCACGACCCGCGGGTTGGTGTCTGCTCTAACATAAGCGTACGCGCGTATATATTTACGATCGCGTTAGTGGAGTCGCGCGTTAAGGTGTTGGACGAAAAGAGGGTAGGAAATATCCCGCGCGCGACTTCCTTTACGGCGACCTCGGGGCTAGAACCCCGGACTGGATTCACGCCCAGACCCTTGCAGATCGCTGAAGAGATCTTGGCAAAGCCCTCGATCGTTCCTTGATTATACAGGCGAATACGACGGCCATATCCGTCCTTGGCGTCAAACTTCCCGATCCCTTTTCTTTTAATTTTTACGATGAAAAAGAAAAATCGCACGATAACACGCTGAACGACCATCGACCAAGAGCTACACTTTGCAATCTCTAGTTGATTCGAAACGAGCCCTTTCAGCTCTGAGTAGCAAATTGTAAAATATATAAAGAACCGTTGAATCAGAATTCGAAACAGACGGGTCGCTTTCGCGATAGGATCGTTAGGGCCCCAGAAGTTACCTAACAAAATTGCCTCGAGGGACATTTCAAACGTCAACTAATTGTAAGAAAGCGAAGTTAGGTAAAGCAGCCCGAAGGCCAGTTGGTCGGGTATCGATTACTTCCATGCTTTGTACGTTGCCCTATATCAATAGCTTCGGTTTTTCAACCCAGTACTAACCTCACCTAACCCCAACCCCGAGGTAACCACCGAATGTAGAATATATGTAGGGATGTATCGATGCTGATAAATCCAAGTCTGTGCGAAAGAGAATTATCGCGTTATAGAAGGTAAAGCCGATAAAGTTTCGCCATTGAATTTTATCCCTCCAAGCTCGTTTCTAAATGAATAAGAACCTATCCATGATAGAAATTAAAGTTTTGGATGATTACTACTACTAGAAGCCAAAGACTCACCTGTGCAATGTGCAAGACACCAGCGGTTTGACTGTGAATCTGAAACATGTTAAAAAAAAAGGGATTGATTATTTGGTGTTAGCGAAGGATTGGTCAGATATTACGGTCAATAAACAATTTGGTCACGTGAGTCCAAGGTCCAACCAGCACACCGTATACGATTGAAGACCATCATTAATAACAATCACTCGCCTCGGTATTGGCATACGCATGATAATTTTATCGACGATTCTGTGCCACGGAATTGGCCACGATACATTGGTCAAATACATTTCTTTTTCTACATGAACATGTGTGTACATAAATTTTACCAGAAGAGAAAATACTGTGAAAATTGACAAATTGCCCGCAGTAGTGATTTATGATTGCAAAAATCGGTTCGTTGAGGACATAGGCTACCATATATGCAGGTCGTTAAGAGTACGACATCGTTTTCTCTCTATACATGTATCTTTTGACAAAAAATAATAACCGATCAGTGTAACCAATGGGCGAATATCGGTGGTTGACCGTAAATCACGAGACTATAATCGATGTATTAGTATAATCGAACATTGTCGACGATTTGCGATTAATTGATGACCAAGTATAATTGTTGTTCGTCCGAGTGCTGGAGTGCAATAGGTATATGTATTGGAGAATGCATTTGAAAAACCGGGTTACTGCATAAGTAAATGTGCAAGTGTGTACTGTAGGTATATATATATTATATTAAAAAGAAAAGTGTGAATTTCGCGTCCACGTCGCAAAAACATAACACAATCACGCAGTGTCAATGAACAACAATAAATAGATATGAAGAATAATTGATTGGTGTCCATTGGCACTTGGCTTCTGATGCAATCGCTATTTGATATTGCGTAGCTTGGTGGCGATGTGATAAAATATTTTTGCTACGCAGTTATCGTTTATCACGATTAACCGACGGACCATCATCCGGTCCGATAAGTGATTATCACACGATAAACTCGTGCACCTTAGGCATATACTCTACGGTAGTCTGATTCCATGGCCATTAAACGAGTTTCCCTTAAATACTCTCGTTTCTTTGGCGACCAGAAACTCGAGGATGAGAGTTATATCGTTGATAAGCTTCGTTTCTCTCGTAGACCGGAGGCAAGAGGAACTATTTTCATAATAAGATGGAGCTATAAACTTATTTTCTTTGGCAAAGAGAGTACCGCTATATGATATTCTGAAGAATATTTGTTTCAACGGGTTTAGGGGCTATTTTACCTCCTCGGTATTAGTTTTATGAATAATTCAAACATTTGTATACCGGCACGGAAGATCGACACCACCCCAGATTAAATCTGACTATGGAAATGTTCCGATCGTAGAGAGGGAACAATGAGGGAAAAAGAAGCATTAAGTAATCTCTCTAGGAGGTAGGGTAGGTACGTCTACTTATCGCGTGGAATATCGCAAGGTATCAAATGGCCTTCTAACGTTACTAAAAAGCTTTTCGAAATGCAGAGGAGAATCGTAAGCGATCGTAAGTCTGACGAACGAGAATTGTTTTTTGCAAAGTGAAAAGGCAAATAGTCTTCACAGCTTACAGTTCTTATGCGTCCGACTGTTTTCCATAACCTCTTTCTTGGCTCTGGTTCAACCAGAAGAATCAGGAACTGGGTGGTACTATACGTTTACTCAGTTTCGCTTAGTTTTTTTCAAACCATTTCCTTATCCTTTTCGTTACTCCCATTTCATTTAATATTTACCACTCCATCCGGAAGATTGATGCATATTATATAGATCGTATACAGCTACTGTATGCCTGCGCATATAATTACGCGTACGTTGACGCATAAACTCAGATTTGTGAATAATTTTCATACGCATTATAGAAATAATATTGTATAGGTATTTGGCGCGGTGAAAGTGTCCGGGAAAATTAGTTTTCGGTTAATTGAATTATTTCTACCGCGCGAAGTAGATTTCCTAACAAACTGGAAAAGTTTGTCAAGAAACTGAGGAGATCATCGCTATAATTTACCTCAAAGTTGATTCCAAGAAACTCTGCTGTAAACGCCGTTTGAAGTTGTCTGGGAATAATAGGAAATGACCTGAATTCTCGCGGCGTCTTTTTTGATCCTCGTGACTATTATTAACTGGATGGCTGCTGTGCAGCTAAGAGCGAGTGACGAAATCGTTCGTAAACAAGTATAATAAGTATAATTCCGTTATGAAAGGTGCCAAGTACTGTCATCGGGGAAATTAAAGTAGAAAATGTACATATAATCAAACCGTGAATTCTTATGAAATCGTGAAATTGTGGATTTTCGGATAAGTATGTATGAAAATAAAATGCCTACCGAGCCTCGAACGCGACATTTCGGTGGTACCGAGGAATTCGTCGTATAAAAATTGAATAAAAAATCAAATCAATCATCGCCACGCGATATATACAACGTCGTGATCTCGCGAACGAATATATCCTGCAGCGTTCGGTAATACATAGCGCGAGAGCCTAATGGGGTCTTGCAACGCGTCCGAGAGGCCTGCAGGTCGATTGGTTGGCGTTTGAATAAATTAAAGATAGAGGCTTTACTCGGCTCTCGTGAAATTCCCTGTGCCGAGGGTATTTTAAAGCAGGCACCCGTCGGTTGTTTTCACTTGGAAATACAATCTACTTCCCCACTGCGTGTTCCGGCTAAATCCGCAGTATTGAATAAAACGGTAGAAATTCTCTCTTTATAAATCTCCGTAATACCTCCAATTTGCGGCATTACAATGCAGACACCGAAAATGAATCCTCGCCGCACGTTCTCGCAGAAAGAACTTGAAATATTCGCTTTTTCAAAAATTCACTTACAGATAATGAAACCGCATCCATATGGTCATAATCGGATCACTTTACCGTAAATACGAGCATTTCGTGTGTTATTCTGCAATATTCTGTGACTCTGGTCCGAGCTTTCCTATATACCCGGCGTTGTGAAATTATAAAAAATGAAGCAAACGAAAGAGAGAAAAGAGGCAAGATATTCAAGAAAAAATTAATAAAGTTCGCGCCAGTTGGTCCTGGCGTTTCCACGGGGGGGTACCTGCAAATATATTCACGCATATACAATACACATAATATATACACATGTATAGGTAGTTATAGAAGGGGAGCGTGTTCGTGCTCAATATTTACGGGAAATTTTGCGACTAGCCAAGATCCCTCGCCGCGATAAAAAGAGGTACACGTAAAAGTAGTAAAACTGCGGACCAGGGGGTGCAGGTGCCTATGTATCAGGGGACTCTCGAGGTGCGCTGATTGAACTTAGGTACGCTCGCAATATTTGCCCGCCTTTCACGTACCCATACCTCTATATATATACGTATACTGCACAGTGGGTATGAAAATACGCGCGTACGTACGTAGTAGTACATGCCTACCCAACGCGGATATATCCCAGGTATACAATGTCGCCGGGAACACGCGCTACACGTATACACATACACCTACATACGCCTGCTCGCGATCTCTGTGGGTCGCTCGTTGAAACCGAGCCTATCCCACTAACGTGGGTTGGGGAGCCACCGGTGTGGATCAATAGCCCCTGTCTGGCCTCACCCTCTGGTCCTCAGTGCCCTCATTCGCTACCGACTCAAACTCCCGAGCCTTTTCCTCCCCTGGCCCTTCGCGAATTTCCCTCCTCTCCTCTCTTCTCCTCTTCTCCTCTTCTCTTCTCGCCATTCCGCCACCTGTACCTACCTACGCTCGCGAATACTCTCCGTATACGTATACGTGCGTATATAGGTATACCTATCCTGGTTTCTCGACGTTTCGTCTGTCTGTTAGTTCGCGTTTTCAACCCGTGTAGAGAGCAGAGCCGTGGGGCGCCTAGCCCCCCTCTCCTCTCGTATGCGTTTTCGCGTCTGACCCATTTTTTAAACTTCTGCTCGCTTTATTTTCTTCCTTTTTTACGCTAACGCCCCAGTTTACCGCCACCCCTTAGCGCCGCTACTAGACAGGTTGGCTCCGCGAATCCGGAGACACAACCCCTGCACACCTGGTTTGCTTTATATATCTCCTTCCACCGATCCATACTCTTTCCTTTTCCGATCTCTCGTATGGATTTTAAAAGATAATGATAACTGATGTGCAAAGTTTGAGCTCGTAATTGAGTCACATTCGACTGATACTCTGATAATTAGACTGATGTTGTAATCGAAGTTATTCGCGGTTTTATCGTCTCGTCTACATACGCGAAAAACTAACGTAATTAACGATCGTTGTACATAAGACGTGTATAGCTGGGTATGACCTCTCACATTTACCTATACCTTGAATATATAACGGCGGATACTATAATTTATTATGTGTATACGAGAGTATAATTACGTTGGAAAAATCGAGTAGCCATGTATTTGCGGGAGTCGATATACGAGGTGAATTAAGTCGCGCGCGTGTTTTGTCCATTCGTTCAATGGCTAGCACGCGAACGAACGAGGGGGATGAGAATGCGAAATCGAGACCGTGAGAGAGTCTTCTTAGCAATCGGACGATCCACCGCAACGCCTCTTGTCTTGAGAAACTTAGAGAGGTCGATTCACATTACACGCCCGTCATCGTGGAGCAGTGGACGGCCACAGCAGAGCTCAGCTACGGGAGGAATTTATTTCAATGTATTTTAATGGTTTATGGTTTGAAAGTGATTCCGCTACCTAAAGAGATACGCGCGAGTTAGTTGCGAGAAATGAAAGCCCAAGAAATAGGAAGAATACGAAGAATAAGAAGAAGGGAGGAACAGTTCGACGTTAACAATTCGACTCGCAGCCGTGAAATTCTCGCGCGTTTGACGAATAAGAAGAAGAAAAGGGGAAAAAATAGAACTAAAAGAAATTGGATTTCTGACAGACGAAACTCTCGTTTCCGACGCAAAGGCCCTTTCTCGAAAATTTGCTTAGTATTAGTCAAATCTTTGTCAACGCCACCACACCCACCGACTATGAGATTTGAATGTTTCAAGATCTCAGCGGCCGGTCTGCCGAAATCTGCCGAAGCTCTTCCATTTCGTATAATAAATGTGACCGAGATATGCGAAAGCTTTCGAGAGCTTTAACTCTCGTCGTACTTTTTTCCCGAGTAATTGAACCGTCGCGTTGGAACTAACAAATAACAACTTATACACGACAGGTTCGTGAAATCGAAAGCTAAGAGAGGATGAAATCGCCCTTAAGAAGAAAAAATTAAAAATTAAAAATTAAAATTAAAAAAGATAAAGTTAGAATTCTTTCGTCGTCTTGTCGATTGATCTTAGGCTGGTTCTCACCACAAATTAGTCCACGTCCGTTCACCAGGACTGATACTTAGCCGTCTATGTAAAACGGTGCTTGTGACTTTCATGCACTGTCGTCCAATTATCTCCGAAGCTAGAAGCTCGCAGAGAGTCGAGAATGCTAGACACAATAAGCATATCCCGGGTAGACGCGTCGAGCATTTCTCAACCTGTCTGTCTTCGAGTATGACCCAAAAGGTATTTATAGCAGCTAGGGCCACCCACTGTTGTAGGTAATGGTTGTTTGAAGGATAGAACTTGGAAGTACGTGTAGTTGAAGGAGATCAGAGAAAATGTTGAGAAGATTAAACGGAGTATAAGGATAGAAACACTGTAATGAACAGTTGCGTTAAATTTCTCACCGCATCTTTTCTTATTCAACAACAGACTGCTGTTCGAGTAGCAGTGTGTCGCTAATTACACGTTTAATTAGCCACCGATATGCTACGACAAGTCTGGGTACCCGAATTACCTAATTTTGAAAAATTGATGACACATCGCGTGGCGTTGATTGATAGCAAAAATGGAAATAAAAAAAGAAAAAATGAATGGATATTTGTATCTGTTGTAACTCGATACTGGTTGTTATAACTTGCTAGAAATGATAAATTGGACTGTCTCTATTATTGAAAAATTCTTTCATTTTCTTGGAATTCTCTTTCTCAGTTGGACAGACCTAGACGTGTGCAGCATCGTCATGTACGCGCTAGAATCGGAGTAGAATCCTAGCGTACAACGGGCATCATTAATTTTTCAGTCAAAACAATATTTATTACGCAAATACTTCGGAATGTCTCTACTGACCTATACTAACGCCGATGCCGTAGCTGATGTCATAATTCGTATTTTTGGATCAGAGGATAAACGAGACGTTTATTTGCACTTATAGACCGCAGGGAAGACAAGAGCGTCTCGTATTCTCGGTAAAAATACTACACCTGTCGCTTTCAGGAACAGATTATTATTAACCCGAAGATATTCGCGAAATTATTGCCAGATTTATATCACACCTACATATACGCTAAAGAACAACGTGGCTAGACATCTTGTTAATTAAACAACAGATTTTTCAATTCCTATACACACTGTCGCCTAGCTAGCTAACCTAATACAACATATTTCACTTTGAACAATTAACGTCGCGAGATACAGAATCATTATGTGTATCACGTGGACTAATATGACGTGTAATCAAGATATATTAAATGATTTAATAGCCGAAACTAGCGGCTTCGGTGACAAACTCACAATCAGAGATACCTACTCCTTAGAATCCTTATAGCTATGAATAGCTCCCGGAGTCTCTGTCGCAGTATTTCGGTTTAATATTTTGTAACACGCCCGACGTCTGACATTTGCTGGACCAAAACAGCTGCCCAAAGAATCTAAGCTTGGAATAATAAATGGGTAGGAGACATCTATCGAGCAGGTGATAAATCAGTTTAAGATTCAACAGACTTCTTATTCTGTCGTCTGCTGGATACAACGAATAAAGAATAAAGAAACATAAAATAATGTGAAATTATGAAAGAATACAGCAGTAGCGAGGAGAAGAAAAAATGAGAATAAGTCGCGTGGTGATGATCTATGAAGAGAGTGAACAGTAACACCCACGATTCACGCCACGTCGCGGTCGTGACTGCCGCAAGCTCGAGTGGATAGAAAATCTGATCGCAAGTCAAACTTTTGTCGGTGTTGCGAGTAGAAAACTATAAACCGTGTGGCACTCGAGGTAACAACCAAGTGCCAGGGTTGAACGAGACAGTCGAGAGTACAGTCGGTAGTAAAATTGCGTAAAATTTTCATTATGGAAAATTATACAGGTGTGAAAAGGGGTTGACATTTTGACACTATGCGTGCAAGTGATGTTAATCCACTGTCAACGTGACAGCCGTTCCATAGGCTGTGAATTGAGGCTCGAGAAAGGCAAGATTGCAGGTCAGGTTGTACGGAATTTAGCCAACCCGTTACTTGAAGGGTTCTTTGCCGAGAGTTCAAAGTTCGCGAATTACTTTGCTAAATATTTGCACGTTATCAGAGAGTGGCGCTTCGCGAAAATTGAATAACCAGCGAATAATTTTCCGTGAACGAATTCGTTCTATAAACATTCGACGATACTTTTATTTACTTTTTCCGGTGAAAATTATTCAAACTCGCAAATAACTTTGGCAAAAATCATGAGTTTTCTTCTATCGATCGATAAGGGACGTAGTTGTACCACCGGCAGTCTTCTTCTGGAAAACTCAGTCGCGAATCGCGACGCCTTAGAAACGTATGACACAAGGCAAGAAGGGTAAGGTGAGTGACGACTCATTACTTAAAGTTACCGCCCCGCAGTAACTCGTCGTCTTCGTCTTCGTCTTCGTCTTCGTCTTCGTCGTTGCCGTTGTCGTTGTCGTTGTCGTAAGGGGAGTAGACTCTGAATATGTTAATTACAGTTCCTTAGTACCGTCGGTATAAATTGGGTGAGATTTTAGGCCCTCGTCCTAGCCCCGGTCTCGTCACCCTCCGTCCTTCGCCCTTTTCGACGTCTCCAGCCTTCTCAACGTCCTTGGCATACTCCACCGGTTAAAGGCTGCCATTGTGGTACCACTACAAACCAACCGTGATTTATTCGGTAAGACGCGAGTCGTTAAGTCTCGAGCTAGGATCTTGTTGAATACCAGTACCGTATGACGAATGGCTTGCGAGTTGAGTGTCTCGGCTCGGGGTGCCCCGTGACAGTCCCAATTACAAGCAATATACGTCAGCCTCGCGGACGAACTTAATGCCACTAGATCATGATACGCGTAAATATACAAGGCGTAAATTCAGGAAACAGAGTTGGAAAGTGTCATCGGAAGCATATATTCTACAGTTTCTAATTCCAAATTGCGGGACTCATTCCATTTAATAGTTTCGAGGCGGAGGCTCGTCGACTCGCACAAACGTGTATAACATGTGGATTGGAGAACGTTTTCGGTAATTTCCGACTACCTATAGTAGGGGCGGAAACGTGCCATTTCGACAAGACTTGGCCCACCCGAGCGATAAACAGCCCGTCCTTTCTTGGACGGAGGGAATGGGTTCTGTCGAATTCAAGCCTGAGAGACAATTCTTTTTTCCTGTTTCCGCAGTAAGCTATAACAACCCGTTAACGATCGTTACAGCCAAAAAACAAGAACCGTTAAGCTCTTTGACGCGACCCTCGGATTAATTCTTATACGCTTCTGGTTTCAGGTTCGATATTTTGTTGCTGCGGTCTCGCGATCGACTCTGGGATCAGTAAGCCAACAGTGAAATGGTGACAAATCTCACTTTGTAACTGAGAGACGTTTTGCGGTTGAAAACAGCGAGGCGAAATCTCCTTCTAAGGTCTCTTTTCGAGAGAGAGAGAGATTGCCGATAGTCCAGGGGTTTCTCCAGGGGGAGGCCTCAAAAGAAGGTCTTTACGCGGTAAGTACGTTTTAAGGTTGTTGAGTATGTGGCGGATAATAGTAGCCACGTGTCCGCTATCACCGGTGAAACATGTACGATTTTTCGAGTTTAAAAGTGTCTAATACCTGCACCCCCACGACAAACAATCCGGATTAGGGGATTTCCGGCTTCTTAAACGGGGAGGAAAAGAGAGAAGAAGGGGACGGTGGGGAGAAAAGGGAGAGAAGGGAGGGTATCGATACCCGCAGAGTAAAATATCAAGCGATTTGCAAATAGGTCGAGATTGAACGAACCAGTTATCGTGTAATTCGATCGTTTGTCACCTGCGGCGGCTATAAATGCAAGTGGGTGATTGACAAGCAATAAAACTTTGATAGTAAAAGTCACGTTGCACTATGCCTATCTTGTTATTAATACAATCGTTATATATAACTGATTGTAACTTCCGCTGTACAGTACAGTGATCGGACCCAGTGGTTCGTTGACATTTCTGTTATAGTAACCGCGGGCTACGAACGTGTGCATAAGGAGCAAAATCACACAGATTGGCAAACGCGGCCCTAGCTTATGACACAATGAATTATAATTGCAAGTCAATGTTATACTTCAACGCCGGTTAACCGCAAAGATTTCTGATCAAACGAACGGCGAATTCGAAAAAACACGTAATCAATTATCGACACAGCTATCATTCCGTAACATTCCGGCTGTGGATATTCGATGCGAGGTTTCATGCAACAATCGCAAAGAATTGTTGGGAATCAAATTGATGATTCTTTGCCTTGTAAGAATGTGGAGCGGGCAAGTGGTACGAAGATTGAAAAATCATCAGAGACTCGCGAGTAATTTTCAGTCGTAAACTTCATACTGTCTGACTTATTGCGTGCGTCTATAGTACGCCCGGTGCAGCCGATCGCTATCAACTATTAATTGCATTCCGAAGGATATGCATTTTGAAGCGTGATTCAGAACAGCGCGTGAATGACGCGAAGATGAGTAAAGAGAAAAGTTGATTAAATTTCCTGAACGTTAGAAGAACTCTTGAAATTAATTTTCGGCTTGAGAAATCAAGCTGTTCAACACGAAAGGGGTGAACGGTGATCGATAAGATCGCAAAAGGCAAGTTATCCGGAACTAATTTCATTCAGAATTTTATAATTTATTCAAAAGGCCGTTCACCCAAGTACACTTCGAAAAATGAATACTGTTCAAATTTTCGCTTCAACTTGAAGCCCTGCAATTACATCGATAACAATCATGATTGCCATCGTTCTATACGATCGTGCAATTATTATTCCGAAAAGTGATCGGAAGAGCAACGCCACTCTCGCTGTTCACCACCGAAGCACGTATTTCATTTCTTTGACTTGAAACTGACCCTAAACTCCTCCACATAATTTGAACAAAACCAATCTCAGGTTCGTAAAACATTCGGGTCTTCGTCGTCACGTTTCAGATCGTTGTCAGGATTTACCATTTCGACAGTCTGCACTACCCTGGGCGCATCTACATGCTAATGAAACCTACGGGAAGGTACCAGGAAATAGGTAGCGGTTGTGCGAAGTTTTACTGCCGGGTGCGTGGCTGTGGCTGTATCTGTGGCTGTGGCGGTTGCGACGTCAACGTCGACGGCGTTTCGCGAGTCGGACATGTAGTTGGATGGTCGTAGGATGTGTAAGGTTGTAATGGGCGATACCAGGCAGACAGGCGGGCGCTCTGTACCTGTAGGGTGCGTTTGGTATGCATTGGACCAACGGGGTGGACGCGAAGACGATAGCCCAGATTCCAATCAACCTTTTACTGCCTGTAAAAGTACTCCATTTCGTAGCGAGGCACGGCACGGCAAAGCAGCAGCACTAGCGGTACGCCACCCTTAAACCTGGTAAGTTCTACTCTATTACGTCTACACCCGCTCGTGCTAGTAGGATTATGCTCTTAGCCTCGGAAATACAATCTACGAGAAACGATTTTTCAAAGGGTTTTCCATCCTAGATTTTTACACTTCGGGGTGGGCCCCAATGAGGTTCGTCCAAGCTATGTGCAGAGGATAATAAGTCCTCAGAGATCACTGACTCTGTATACCCATTCGAAGTCCGATTTTTCAAACGATTAGCTGCCTTTCATAGAACTACTATTATTTGACATACATGACGAGGTACGTTTAATTATAGAAGACTCCTCTTGCTACAGAAGGAATGTTTCAGGTATGAACGGGTATTCGTTGTCACACCCGACTCGCGCCTGTATTTGGCGTGAGTCTAAAACCTCTGTAACAATTTTACCTATACTAATTTGCATGCATTATTTTAAGACGTAAGATATTTGTCAATTGTTCGGCAGAGGTGAGAGTAATTATTGTTCGAATAGAAATCATTTTCTTTGTATACCTATATCTGTGATATTATACGCATACAGCCGGATAGCGCTCGAGACCTGAATGTGAGGTGGCATCCAGTATCGTAAGACGAGATATTATTTTTGTTGTTGGAACCCGAGGTTGCCTATCACCAGCGTGCACAAAGCCTACCTGAGACCTCGTGGCCTACGTGGTCATCGACGTCTGTCCGCTCCGTATCACGACTCACAAGTGACCACACGCGTCGTTGACCCCGGTGTGGACAGTGGACGAGATACAGCGTAGGCAAGTACTGGTAAGGTCGTTTATTCACCGGTCAGAAAACGGGGTAGAAAAGCTCTTCCCGAGTAGTGTCAGGAATTTAATTGCACTCTGGGTGAAAAAGGAATGAACGAATAGACGAGTTCGTTTCGGGAATTTGAAACGTCAATTTCCTCTAGGAAGAGAAAAAAATAACTCGGATACGTAAGTTGGACCTCTTTCTCTTTGAATTTACGATCGTTTTCAGTAGGAAGAGAAATGAGCGAAGAAAGGCGAGGAGAAGAACAAGAGCCAAGATTTAAAAATTCCGAGACTCCAAGTTCATCTGATCGGACATTTTGCGGAGCCCTCATCACCTGACTGTCACGTAGAGCTTTATTTACTGGTGCAAAGCCCATCAACTCTAGGCTCAGCTTAAGTATGGGTGAGCGAGGAAACCCCGTCCCGTCTTGGTCGCGGCTAAAAACACCGCGGGAAACTCGGTGGACACAAAACCATTGCGAATCCGACAGCCAGATGGGGTCCCTTGGCGTAAGCCTCGTAATCTAATATTCCTCTATTCGTTTCTCGTTCCTTTTCTTTTTCCATTCTGGCTTTCGACCATTTTTTCATCTTGTTTCTGTTTTTTTTCTCGCCACCTTTTTTCCTCGCCGTTGTCCGTCTGTCCAAGATATTTGCCCTATGCGGCCCGTGACGACTTGTCGTAACGTATGACGTCCCCTCCTTGGCTTATCCCCCATTCTTTCATACTTCTTTTTCTTTTCTTCTTATGTCACATCAAAATCTCGTATGAATACCCCGAAAATTTGTCGGACCATATTTTAGCATATGGTCCGGCGCGATTGACCGTGTTTAAACAAAATTCGTGAGAAAGTTTCTTCAACTCCGTCCCAAAAGCTTCGGGCTAAACCTCCGCCGTAGGATCAATTTGAAAAGAAACTTAAAGTGAATCAGAAGTATGAGTAAGTTCCTCAACTATTTCTCGCCTTTCTCGATCCCGACGACGCTGTCGCTATAATACGATGTCGCGTTGAAAAGAACCAATAGGCATAAATCAGCGCCGATTAACGATAAACAATATATTGCTAGGCTGCACCGGAGCGCGTAATTCCAACCACAGGCCACAGTACACGCATCGTAAGTGTACAATGTACACTGCAGTGTACTGTATATATGTACACAGAGGGATGTATGGGGATATGTGAAGTTATGATCACGTTCTCACCGTAAAAGCAGGTTATAGCTCGCCATGAACCACGCCGATCCCATAGCCTAGGTTTACTGGCCAGGTTCGTGTAGGTAAATGCACAAATATATAGTCACCTATACATAGACCCTATACTACGTGCGCGACGTATGAGTATAAAGTATGAATAAATGTATTCATTCACTCTCCCGTAGGTACCACATATCTACAAATATACATATCTACAAACAAACATATATATACATATTATCTGGCAGGAGTTTAAGAGCGTAACCTGCGGCCACACAGCAGGTGCGTGTTCTCCGGTGTCAAGAAATAGAATTGCTTTATAACTGATGTAATGGTGTGATGTTATTCTGTGTCACGTTTTTCTCATTTGCTCATCTCTTTCGTTACTTTGTTCCGACCTCTTTATTACCAGGTGAAAGTAAGTATACTTGTACCTAGACCACACACTTGGACAGCGCGAACAAGAGATGAAAATCTGGCAATTCCTTCAGTGGATCAGTACCTACCACAGAGCGGTCTGTAACCTGCCACCTGGGCGGTTCCGTAAGACTTCGTTTTGGTAAATAGAGATTAACGATAGTACATCACATGCTCTAATAACTCGTAATTGGCTCAAAGTACCCCGCGTCAACGTTTTAACGATATCACGGCTCCACGCATCTGATTTGCATAATAAATTGGTTCGAATCGAGAGACTCTCCATTATACGGGTATAATGAAATTAGGTTTCCGCCTCGTACGTCGGCTTGGATTTCGCGCAAACTTGAACGAGCCGTAGGTATATAGGTATTATAAATATATCCATAACGTGGGAAATATGAGAAATAATCTTTCCATCAGATGTGTGTACGCTGGGGGCAGAGGAGGCAAATTGAGGCAATGTTTCAAGGTACGGAAAAAAAAAGTTTGGCAAATCTTATTCGGACCGTCGAGTGTATGTTTGCAGTTTGAAAATTTTTGGCTAGCAAGAAAGTGGAGGTTACGTCGCTTAGCTGAAGAGATACGACTTTAATCCACTAAGAGCGTCGCGACGCCGTAGGTCTTCTAAGCTCTTTCGTTCTCGCGTTTTAAGAGAAACGCGTTGCAGCCCTGACGCCACCGCGCCACCGCCACCGCCACCGCCGCGTCGCCATCCCGATGTTCAAGCGAAAAGAAGAGAGACAAACGGGGACGGTATTCGTGGTTACTTTACAACCGCCGCAAAGTCTCCAGCTACGTGCACGAAGAAGTACGCGATACGTCAGTCGTTCATCCCGGTGCAAGACTTTTCGGTGCCAGCAGCCATCCGGCTGCAGCAGTCCAACTTTACGCGCAAAATACGCGATATTCGCGATAACCGCACAACTGACAAAGTGTTTCTTTACGTTTTGATCGGCACTTATACCTATAGGTATATACTATCGTCCTTCGTTGGCCACGGCGGCGCGTTTCTCACTTACTCGACCAGCAATACTGCGGTATAGCGCCACTTTCTCCGGGCACATTTCGCACAGTAATTTTTTTTTACGAGAGGCTCTCCAGTAGTTTCCTCGTGGTTGCGGGTTTCGTGGAGTCGCAAGGTTTAGTGCTTGTAGCTGTGAGAGAGAGAAGGAGAAAGAGAAAGAGAAAAAGTAATAGAAAGAGAAAGAGCAAGAGAAGGACACAGGGAGATTTCTGTAGCTCAGAGAGTCCGTCAAATCTTGGAAGTCGATTGCTTTAAGAGGTGTTACGGAACGAAGGCTCTGCCCGGAAGTCCGTTCTGCGTTTGCGGACAGAAGGTGCGTAAGGTTTTTGCTCAGTTCCAATAGCTCGGTACTTTTTATTCCTCACCAGTCTGTCAATTTGATATAATGTATAAGATGGACGGTGCGGTGCGGTGCGGTGCGTCACTTTGGAGACTTATTTCCGTCCTGACGCAGAGCCGATGGTTGTCCAAGAGACCCTCGGAGTTGGTCGTCGACGCGATTGAGTTACCCGCGGTACACGTGGGAAATGCGAAACTCCTGGAGGCAAACCCGCCTACGTGCTGCTCGCCGCAATTCCCGGCAGTGGCTCTCGGCCACTGGTTCCTTGGATCGATCCAATTCGCCCATAGCTTTCGCGAATGCGTTACCTAGGTTGTTCTGATTGCTACACGGGGTGGACGGGATGATCATTGCAGAGGCTAATTCGTATAAAAGATAAGAAAGGAAGAATGAAAGATGAAATGAAAACTGTAGAGGATAAAACCAGGAGAAATTCGAACGAGGCAATATCGAAGAGAGATACGTCATACGCTTGCCAGAATTCAAAAGATATCTCGTTTGATTGAAATGTATATTAAAATTGATACGTTGTTCGATACTGAAGATTGGCTGGGAATTCTCGAAGAAAATAAGGAAAAGAAAAAGATGTATCATAACTTAGAACGTCTAATTATTTCCGATGTAATTTGTTACTGGTTGAGTGGTGGGCCGTACCTGGGGTGGTCGGTTGGTTCGAGGGTAAAGTCAGGTTGGCGTGTCTTTTCGAATCGGTCTGGAAATATTTGTTCTGAGAAATCAAATAGAATCAATATGGGGCAGAAAAGGCCGTCGTATCATCCCTGGGTCACGTATCTCATAAAAAATATTTCTCCCCTTCGGAAAACTATTCTTGTAAATCAAAATGGGTGGTCTGCTCCTCGAGATGTGATGGATTGTCATTTCATAATACCAACCCGACTCGCGCCCCCCCATCAATTGTTCCCCGAGTTCCATTCAGCCGTCGTAGATGATTTTCTTTCGATTGAAATATGGAGATGCAGCGTTGAGCATATGTATGATGTGCAAATGCCTGCGTCTAGGTATTAATTGCGAAATATTTGAGTATAAAACGGGGTGGTTATAAAGACGTAAGTCCGGGAGATTAGATTAAGCTTCAAGGGGTGAGAGAAGGGTATAACTTCTTTATATTTTGACGAAAACACCATAAATTAAGGAGTCGACGAGAACCCGAGATATTAAACGGTTTGAATGCTTTACGATCGTACTGCAGCTGTTACGAGCAAAAATGAAGATTCGAAACGGGATGAAACGCTAATTGCAAAAAGTTTCGTTATAAATTAAACAGATTCTTCGTGCCTTTGCTTGTCGTTTTTTTTTTCTGTTCCATCACCCTTCAATTAAACTTCCAATGGATGGTATAAGTCCTGTGTTACTCGAAGTAAATCGACTTGTTAACGTATCCTGAACGAGAGAAAATATTTTTCTCTTTATAGCGAGGGGGACATAAATGCAATTTTACGGAAGTAAAAATGTGATATTGCAAATGGGGCTTTCCTGACGCCGCCGATGGGTCTCATTCTGACGATTCGTAGCAGACGTAAACAGTACCGGTGGCATTGTTATAATATGCAAACACGAAGGTAGGAAAATTTCATCATTCCAAGGAATTCCCGATAGAGTAGAATTTTCCTTCAGTCATAACAGCGCTTGGAAGCTCACTGGGAAATTGGAAGATATTATTTTTTCTTTATTCAATTCCGATCGAGTTCACCACTAGATGGAACGACGTTGCTTGAGTTACGAAGGATGCAATAGGCTTCCAATTTTCTCGAGGATCGTTTCACAGCCGAGCAAAAACAAATACTAACAGAGATTCATAAAACTATAATTATCCTTCAAGTCGTGTAGAATGTCGTAAAGAAAAATTATAACCACTGAGGAATGTCGAGTGTATATATATGCTACGGGTATGCATGCGCATCCGTAATACACACTTCGAATACGGGCAAGAAACTGCAGAAACTGTATCACGGAAATGGCGAAATTTTCGCTCGCCTGCTGTCATAATTTACTTTAAACTAAGCGGCGTGTTAGCCTAATGAAATACAATTCAGGAGTGGAACTCTCTTGCTTTTCTCTAGTACGATTGAAAGTAATATTTGGAGAATAGGAGGTCTGTAATTAACAAAAATTAAAAACGAATTGGTAGCACGAAATAGGAGGCGATATCAACGAGTAAATTTCGCACGAGTATGGGCATACATCTCTCTATTGAATTTTCATCTAGTGAATGAATTTGTGACACATTGATACACGAGTGTAAAATTTTGCTGTGAAAATATATGCCTCCGTTTATATCCTACGCTACTGCAGCGGTTATTCATACCGCAATTATTTCAACTTTTAAACGTCGCGAACCGAGTTAAAGACTTTCCGCAGTGAGCTTAAAAATTCAGCGACTTCCTAGCGTACAACGTCATAGCTTACAACTCGGCTCGACAGCTGCCTAGACGTAGTAGCAGTAGTAGCAGCAGTAGCAGGCTGCAGCTAAACAGAAAGGAATAAAACGCACACGAATACCTACGTCTCTTGCCTTTAAAAGAGGTCACCGTACTGCAGGAGTCGTAACTTGGGCGTTTTAAGAGCCAACTCTTAAATCCTGTTTCTTAATAAATTACGCGCCTTAAGCTCAGCTCGACGAAAAGAGGCAATGAAGGTAACAAGTAGAATCAGAAGAAACGAGACGGAGGCCTGGTGAGCTTTTCGCACAATCGTCACCTTCCGTGAAAGAGATACTCTGCAGGTAATCGATTGCAAACGACGACAAGCCTGCAGAAGGGTATGAAAAAGAAAAGAAAAAAAAAAAAGAAAAAGAGATGGAGAGAGAAAGGATGATAGTTTGCCTACCCTCTCTCTTCTCTTGCCTATAGTGGCCCAGGGTTTCCGGTGGGTGGAAATGGTCGGAAAATTAGATGGAGAGTATAACAAATGCCTAGCTATTACGCGAAGTCCTGCGGGGGTGGTGCGGAGGTGGTTCAGAGGTGGGTCGATGTGACTGACCCAATTCTACGCCCCTCAACTGCAGCAGATTCTAAGACGTGGGCGATAGTCTCCTGTTCTTGGGGTCTTTGGTTCGCAACTATAAGCATCACCATCCTCTTACTTCTACTTCGTACTTTTCTTATTTCGTCCTCCTCCCGTGGGAAGTCTTACAGGATATATATGTAGCTACACCTACACTGGATCTCTGAGGTAGGTGGCAGAGGAAGTAGTAGCGTGGGTGGACGGACTTAACGACTTGGGTATCGCGAGAGCCCAGATATCCGACAAATTGACACCTATTCCCGGTCTAGCCGATAATCCATAAAGAAATGTACGTTAAAATATAGCCTTTCGACCTTCTCCTCTTACATTTGCTACCTCAATGATTCTGCAAACGGAGATTTAATTCTCGAGAGACAAAACGGCTACCTTTACAAACGCCTCTGTTAAATATAAGTGGTCAGTGCCAAATACCAAATTGCCTCGATAAGCACATAGGCTTGGTCTCGTGTTTCATGGCACATATATACATCAGCGATCAATCGAAAGGAGTGTAAAACTAATCAGGTAAACTCATAACGATTGAAACCCGTCCTGCGAGCACTCGAAAATTTCATAAAGATGAATATTTGAAGATAATTTTAACTGCCCAAAATTAGGGCTGGTAAAGGAAAAGGTGCGACTATAGAATATCAGATGCTTTTGGACGGATATTTTGAAGCTACATAGGACAGGCATGCGAATGGCTAAAATATAATTTTGTAAAGAATTTAATAATCTTCAGGATGATTTAATTGGAAATTAATCAGTCATTGGCTTTCATGATATTTTCAATCTTTGGAATGAGAGAATTTCTCGACAATCACAAAATATAGGGGATGTAACGTAGAAAACTATGGAAGCTCTGGAAAATATGACTCAAAATCGACATTTGAAATATTACGAAAACGATTCGATACATGTAATAACTCGCTCTCTTTGTTTCATTCATAAGTGACGTTGATTTGAAATGACTAGCTATTGCCAAGGCTTCACTTGATGTACTTCAACTTGCACGTACGACCTCCAAAGTGCGCTAGATATAGAGTAGCAGAAAAGCCGTATTATTCCATATTCGAAACTTTACTTCCGTAGACAGTAGTGATAAAAAAAAGAGGTAAAAAATATGCGTTTTCCCGCGAGAAGATAAAAAAATAAAAAATACAAAAAAATAAAATACAAAAATGCCTCGTAACGGAAGGATGCAGCTGTAAGAGTTGCATTTTATAGATAGTTAAAGCGGGTTTCATTTTAACGGCTCGCACAAACGGCGAACGTGTAGAGGAAAAGCAAACTGGCAGAGGTGGTGCAAGCTGTCGCAAAGTTCATGGGTCAAAGGAGCGAGGCCGGGGACTAACGATAAGTTCAGAGTTCACGGGCGACATAATCCCGAAAGTTATCGGGAGCGGCGGTGAACCAGAAATGCTATTTACCCATTTGAAAGGTTACCTTTGACCCCTAAAGCGGCATTGTTCAATTCCGGCATTGAGCTTTGTCCGATAAAGTACGCCTACCACTCCGGAAGTGCAATCAATGCGGTTCCTTTCGCCGTTAGGAAACATCGAGGAATGATCTGCAGGACTACTTCCGTTGTAGGATCACGGAGATATACCCCAAAGAAGACCAGACGTTTGGGAAAAATACTCGAAGGGAACCCACGGAAGGTATAAAGGTCGCTTATTTCAACCCCTCGCCTCGCTTCGGTTAAAGTAATTACGAAGCTTTTATGCGTGGAAAATGTGAAAGCTACTCAATTAATACACTCTCTGTCCGTATAGAAGTACGTACACGTGCCTCTGCACAGGTGACGGAGCGCGGTGTAGTATTGATAGTGCAGAAACGTCAAACCGACAGAGTACATGAAGTGAGTATTATATAGCTGCGGGGAATTGAGTGAGGGCGACGAGCCAAGGCGAGGAGAGAAGGGAATACTCTTAGGCAATATTGAATTTTGCAGGTTTGCAACGCTGTTGGAGCAATTTTCCAAAACTTATATCACTTTGATGTTATATCTGCATCATCTGGTATGATGGAACTGCCTTCTCCATACTTCGTGTAGTTTCCTGCCGCTTAGAGTTTAAAGGTGGAGGTAGAGTTTTCCGCGTTGAGCGGCTGCACGCTGTCTAAAAGTTTATCGGTTCTAATGATCGCATTCGCCACTAATTTACTATGCATAAATTGTTCTAAGATTAGTTGTTTACTTGGCACGCGGTACCCACTTGTCACTTTCGATAATAATTGTGCTTTCACCTAAGCACCAATAACTTTTACCGGCTTATGTAACTACCGATTATTACATAGAATATTTGATAGCAGGTACTATATTTATATTAATATATATATATATATTGTACGACCTAGAGCATCTCGCTGTATTGACGATATTTATATGGGTACTAGAAATTTTAGGGGTTGTGTAATAAACTTGTGGAATTACTTAGCCGTGAGATATATCTTGGCTTTGCGTTCCCTCGGAGGGGTCGATCTTTCGAATTTCCTTGATTATTAGGATTGATTAAAAGACAAAAGGCTCTTGATGCGATTCCATTTGCTGCCTTGTCGGAATTATTACTACCACCCGTTGCGTTTATCGCGACTATAGTCATCGAATAATTAATTATATTTATTACCTAGCTATAGGGATGAGACGTGAAAAACTTGGCCTTTGTTTACGAAAGCTAATCAAATGATCAGGGAAATCATCAGGCTGAGGTCAAATTCGTATTTACTTGGAAAAGGAGTGCGGTTCATACCCACGCGCCCCATCTCGCTTAAATTTTACGCAGTTCGAGATGGTGAGTTTGCCTTCATTACACTCGACTTGCCTTTGTGCTTGCCGTCCGCCCACCTGGGCAATCCGAGTGGCACTAATTTTGGTCTGTTTATTTGACTCGACGTTTTCACGGCTCCGTTATTCCTCCAATTTCAGGGTAAATAGAGAGGCAAAGAATATCGCAATCGCGATAAGAGAAAAAGCTTGTCTCAGATTCGTGGTACACGCCATGCTCCGGGTATTACGGTGTAGGTATATAGGATGCATGTATACAGCTAATACCGCACGTCGTTTGTCATGTCGTTCTGCCGGGGTTAATAATTAGCGGGAATGATTAACATAGATATAAAACGGCAGTAAGAGCTCAATCTCTGTCGTGGCGAATCTTTTTATACACGATTCTTGAATAATCGATCGTTACTTCGCGAGTATAGGTTGTATGTAGGTACCTACTTCGGCCAACATATTCCGGCAGAAGTAGTTATTTTCTGCACCAGCAAAGTGATAAAAACGTAATAAGTTCAACGATATACCAGAGCCATGCAGCTCCGCGATGCAGAGACACGAAACGGGGGAAATTTAAGAGGGAAAGAAAGACGGCGAGGCGAGAGCAAGTGAGCTGTGAATTCCAACCGTGTAATGCCCGCCTAACGTGCAATCGCTTATGAAACACGCGATGACCCAGACAAGCTGGCGACTGCTAACCACTAACCCCCTTTTTCCACCCTCAATCCACAGCGGGTGGTTATAGGGTGGCTGCTACCTCTGCCTATACAACCTTAATACACCTCCGTCGCCACTATACTGCCTCTATTACGCTGGATTACGTTTCGATTAGATTAGATTTGATCGGATTAGATATTTATATTCAACGTACTCGCGTGCCGTACTGTGTTCTACCCGTCGCTTCGTATCAATTCTTCCGGTCGCGATTAATTACGTCAAAGGCGTCGACGACTGGAGTCCGACACTCCGCGTAAATTAATCGTATAATTGTCGCCGGGCGTCTATATAGGTATACAATATACATGTACGCAGACGGAGAGGAAGGGGGCTCTCTTCGTGGTCAATTTATTTCATATTCATTTACTTGTGGGGTGTTAATTGAAATTTGACATTCTTTGAGTAAAATAATTTTGTATAACGTTGCCTTCCGAAAACGATCTGATATAATAACATATCCGCGATAACTTGTCAATACGTTCACGATTTCATACGGCTATTATGGATTCGCGAAGAAATAAAATTCACGTAACGGGATTAATCCCCCGAGTAGTTATAACGAGTTGTTTCCCAACGGATCAATTTACATAACTGTGCGCATGGATTGAAATTAGGTCGTATCCACATAAGACCACCCTTAGAATTATTTTAAATCAGCATTGATTCGGGTGTAACCGATAGAGCAACAGACCCGGCCATATCGAGGTAATACAACCTGCACCCAGAGAGATACCGTATATGCTGAAAGTTGATCCTCATCCAGCAAAGTCTCGCGGTTAGATACGACCGCGGGGATGATAGAAGAGGCAACAAAGTCCTGCGCCTTCTGAAAGCTGATGCCGGTAAAGGGTCAACGAAAACTTGGACCATTCGCCAAATGGAACAACGATAACGATCCCGATCCGTGACCTCGAGGCGTAGGTATCAAAGGGGAACGGTAGTGTGAAACGCGATATCCTTGCAGGTCCAAAGTTATAGACGCGCGTTGAAGGGATACGCAAAGTAATTCGTTGTACACGTCTAGGTTGTACATGCAGTTATGGTTTGTCCTAGACGTTACATGAGAGCGTTAATGATCAAAGTTTGTTAGCTTTGGTTTCGGGCCATTCAACCCGGTAAAACGGCTTCTGACACAGTCGAAAATCACGATGAAATATACAAGACTGATCCATATACCTATACGGAGTCACTCCGACTAGCGTATTGTAGTTGTGTACGCGGAAACGTTTTGAATTCGCGTGAGAATTTTAGCGTGGAAAATTAAGTCGAAGGTGTATACCTACCTCTTCCATTGTTCTTTAACATTCTTATTTTTCACGAGGTCAAATATATAACGATTAGACGTGTAAAACTTCACAGAATACGTGCATATAGGAATCGAGGCCAGAGTCTAGGGTGTCTTGACCGCGACGCCAAATTCCAAGGCTATTTCAGTTCAATAGCTACATAAGAGTCGCCTTGTAATTAGACATGACGATTATTTACGGACGAAAAGCCAAGTCGATTCTATCGCAAACTATCATTTTCAGAATGCTTTGCGTCTTACTCCACGGATCGCGGTTAGTTTTATTTTCAAAGACTCGGATCATGTTATAACAAACACTTTATGGCGGTTTATTTATTTCTCCATATATTTTCGGGGTAGTATTTTTCGGATCTAAAATAGACATCGTACCTATAGTTGACTGACATGACAGGTTCGACGCGTAATTGATGATAATTCGGGAACGAAATTCAGGACGAGAGCCACGTAAGTGCGATTATGAATATTCTACTCATAGAAAGATAATAATCGACTCACAAGCAATTAGTAGAGTAATTTTACTTTCACGACTATCGCCATGTTATGCCTCGCCTAGTTCGCTTTACACACACCTATGTCACATACAGTTGATCGCTACTGCCTTAACGTTTGTTTAATTCGCCGCACTACAACCCACTCGGCTGTACATTATGAAGTATTAATTGAATCGGTGATATTTTGTAGTGAAATTAAGGTCACCCGAAGTCTTTGAGCCCTTGGGGAAACCGTGCCAAGATTTGTTTCGGTACTCGGAACTTGCAAAGACAGAAGGACAAATAGGGGGTAGTAATATGGGTCCTCGGTTTCACCTCCGACAAACGACTCGACCGCGACAGATGTCGGAAAAGGGTGACCAAAAATTAGAATTTCTCCCTACGTCGTCGTAATTTAGGGATTCCGGTCACACGCAGTCCCGTAGCTCGCGTAGATGGCGCGAGTCGGCAGCAGCGGGTGTGTCAGCGCGGGACCGCAGCTCCGCGATAAATTGTAATTTTCATTTACGGGCTGCTGCCCCGAAGAATTCTAAACATTGTACGGCGCAGCTTGTAGAATAAGCAACGACGGGTCACGGTGTAGAAAAAAAAGGAAGAAAACGGTACGGGGGGAGAAACGATAAAGGCAAAAGGAACGCGGAAAGGAAAAGAAAAATATGTCCCAAAGCGGATCTGCGAGAAAGATTCCTGCAGAGTTCTATCCTAAATACGTATCCTGTATATTCCACGCGGGTTTCCAGCCCACCGTGCATCCTAGGGTCGCGCTTTTACCAGAGCCAAAAGTAGCGGATTTTACCGGATAAAGATTTGAGACGTTGATAAACGACGCGTGGCATCGCCTGGAGCGAGTTGTCCAACGGAGGGAGTTTCTTGCACATCCCCCGCTGTACACCACGGTATACATAGTTACCATTGTCACGCCGCGAAGACAACGTGTAGCATAGGGAGTGTGTACGCCCGCTGCGTTGTCGACGCCAATACATATAAATATAAGGACCAAGAACGAGGAACGAAGAAGGAAGAAGGAAGAAGGAAGAAACAACGCCCACCGAAGTCGTTACATTCCTTTTATCAGTCGCTTTCTAACGGAATTTCTAGACTCCAGGCTATGATATCGCCCATGCTCAGAGTGTCGCTATATGGAGTGAGTAACACACACCCACACGTTTGTCTCGTGGTCACACCACTTCTCTCGACGACACATAAATCCGTGCGGAACGCTTCGCCGCTGAGACAGTACCGGAGCAGTTAACCTTTTCCGCGTGATACATCGTACTTTCTTCTTAGCTGCTCCGGGCTAAGGTACCATTCTCTCTAACTATACTTGACACAAAAGTCGTAACGCCTATCGTTTCCATGTCCTTTGATTTAAACAAAGTCTATTAACAGTAATATCTTCAGCTTAGGGTAATATTCGGCTTTTACCGTATTATCATTGACTCATCCATGATTCATGATCAATTTGAACTATTCCAAACCCCTGGAATCCCAAACATTTCCAAACCATTGGTAAAAACGTAATTCCACACTGCGAGAAAGCGGCTTTATACTCTTTGCTTTTATCAGGAAACAAGCTAGAATTACGCTACTGAAACACCAGGAGTAATTCTAATATGGTACGTAGCCATATTGAATATAAGCTCTAAGCATAGTATCCTATTCGCAATTTTCCGCTCTTCGGTTTGTTACCTGCGAATGTCCATGTTTCGGAAATTGGTGATGATATCATTTCGCATTTTTTCCTAATCTTTCCCAAATTTCAACCCTTGATAATGGTGACAAAGTTCCGTGGGATCGAAGCGATAATAGTTTGGTTAATCGATTCAAGACGATCGTGGTGTCATTTTGCCAAGGGAAAATTAACTAACGGTATAAATGTTCGATCAGTGATCTTGATATCGTTTGAAATCGGTCACACTCTGAAACAGACGGGTTATAAATCGTCTTGGTCATAATAGCCGTTGTCTTCTAAACACCCGGTGTTCCGGAAAGTTCACGTAGCTACTTACGCCGGCGGGTGTACACAAGCGCACATATACGCGTTCGAGGCAAGAGGCGGGAAACTGGTAGCCTCTATCTTCCCACAGCCCACTCGCTAGTGTAACAGAATCATAACACACGCAAGTCGAGTTGAGTTGAGTCGAGTGGA
Source organism: Rhogogaster chlorosoma (assembly GCA_944452935.1). Taxonomy (NCBI): domain Eukaryota; kingdom Metazoa; phylum Arthropoda; class Insecta; order Hymenoptera; family Tenthredinidae; genus Rhogogaster; species Rhogogaster chlorosoma. The sequence goes on from OX101797.1 coordinate 32,690,831, forward strand.
GTTGAGTTGAGTTGAGTCGAGTTGAGTTGAGTCGCCTTCCGTTGAACAAACAAGCGTTACAAGCGTACGGAACACGTGCTGGCATCGCACCGCGTATATGCGCAGCATGTTCAACATGTACAACGTAAATTGGAGCGAGTGCGAGGTACGAAGAACGCGTAAAAGGGAGGAGATGAGTTTCCGTTTCCTATATACGACGCTCGAGAATATGAGAGGTCACTGCATGCTTTGCAAAGAGGTCACGGAACCGGAAAATAACAGAACTGTGGATACATAATAATATGTGCCAGTCTTAAAACGAGCTTTTCTTCCACGCTGCATTCCTTTTTCGGGACATTGAGGCCTACAGTATTCCCCTTCCTTTATCCTGTTACTTTTCTCCCATTTTTCATACCATTCCCTATTCTCTTGTATTCGAGGTATCTTGCCTGTTGCACGTTACGGGCTTGGGTCTAGGCACACCAGCTATCGAGGTGGGTATATCCGTATTAGAAAGACTTTAAACCTGAGACAAATCTCTGGCTGGGTTGAACTTGAGAATTCAATTAAATACGAATTTGCGGGAACCGCAAAATCGGGTAGGGGATGAAACAACAACCGTGCCTCGCATTTAGCCGCTGAAACGGTTGCCTCGCAGTTTATGTACCAGAGTTTCCCTTAGCTACCCAAGCTCCGAGCTTCCCCTCGCGTTGTAATCCGTCTTTCGTCTTCCTGACGCAAGGTACATATCCGCAGCTTCCAAGGCCCACGTGACTGAGTCATTCGTCTTTAGCTTATCCTCCGCCACGCTCTCACGATCTCACGCACTACTATCCTGCACTCTCGCACAAAGATATATACTTTTTCGAAACTCATACACCACGAACCCGCAACTAAGCTTAGCTCGAGATGTCTTCGCGTCTGTTTCACTCAAAGGGCACCAACCCCGTCGACACATATTAACTCAGACTCTCCGTAAACAGCTAGAAGGTATGGCGACCAGTTTTTCCGACATTTCCTGCAGACCGTTTCGATTTCATAATACGTGGCATTCCGCAGACTAGCGGATATAGTTTTCGTGTAACTTTATATTTCGCGAAAGTGTTGGCTTTTGCAAAGAGCTGTGCGCATCCCACGAATCGGGGTAACGAAGGGAAATTCGTTGTTGATGGAACCTAATTTGATCTGTGAGCGATATTCGATTGTATATTTTCGGCCGCAAAGCTGCGGGACATTTTCGATTGTGTTCAATTCTCTTTTCGCGTCGAGTAAAGCACGTCGAGAGTTGTCACGAGCGGATGAAAATTGAGGATCAAGTGACCTTTGACCGTGCCTCCTGCGGCACCTCTCAATTATAATTCGGTATATATTCATCGGCCAATCCTTTGAAGTCCAAAACAAGACCCCGGGTCGTAGAGAGCTGGCCGGGTGTACCTGGGAGTGCGACCCTCGCAACCCTCTCCAAGCGTTGGGACGCTACTCGACGCCGAGCTGCGCCAAGCGTCCTTTTTACCCCTTATTCGTTAGCGGGTGGGACGCGTGTTTGTTCGCGGCCCTGGTAATTATTTAATTGCTTTTCACGGCACGCTTACTCGTTTATTTTCCTTTTCGCATCTCCCTATCATAACGGTGACTCGATTTTCTCTTTTTTCTATTACTTTTATTAGTAAAAGTGTACGAGAACGGAAATCCGCGGTATTCCGGTATATCTACCTGGGAAAATTCGTTCCAGAGTCGTATAATTATTTCATTTTTCGTCCAACGTACGGTACGGGGCGCTGTGCTCCCACCCAGATTTTAATGAGGATTTTTTTCTTTTCTCTTTACTGTTTCTAATTTCCTCAGTACCGTTGTTGTTCTTCTTCTTCTTGTTATAGTTTTATTTCACAGACACTCGTTGGGGTGCGTAATCGGATTACATGGCAAGAGCTGTACTGTGTACTACGTAAAATGACTACTGAAAAAATGAACAAAAAGAAAGAAAAAAAAAAAAAAGATTCGTTACATCTCTCTCGCTTCGTTGTAATCAATTTTTTCTTCTTTTCTACAGAATCATGTCCTAGACCGCATTGATGAAGACTATATACCTTTTCATAGACCTGAATCTATTTAAATTTAATGAGAGGTCTGAATATAGATCGAATTTTCCTGACCGTGAACACGACGCCGTCAAATGCGTACATTCTGGTGTCGACCTATATAGATATATATATTTTTTGTTTACTTTTAAAGCTAAATTCTGTCTGTTTTTCCACTAGAAGATGCGACTTATTTTTCTCGTGATATTTGTATCAAGGTGAGAATAAAGTCGAGAATATATTTATAAAAATACCGCGTACATACCAGGCGCGGGCGTATTAATCTCCGACAAATGATTCAGTAGTAAGTGAAGCTGTTATACAATTCATTTAAGACAAGACAAATTTTCTTACATCATAGATCAAAGAATGATTTGTAGAAAAAACAGATAAATTTATTGCGAGTATATAAATTGTCTAATAAGTTCTATGGGGTGGATGAATAATTTTCCTGTACCACATCATGAATTTGGAATATGTTGAAAAATGAGTAACACTCTATGACAGACTGAAGTTCCTGGAAATTTTTCGCACTTTGTACTAAATTTGGATCGCAGCGCGTTGCGTGGTTGGAAATAAAAAGAAATTCATTTTTATAACGGTGAGGAAAAATTCTACCCTCTGACGAATCTCGTGCAGCAGTATCAGTTATCTGCAGCGTTAGCCTTCTCTCTCACCTCGCTTCCCGATTTCATCGATATTCAATATTGGTTCTGGCAGCCTGATGGGGATAATTAAAATTGTCGAATCCTCAGAATTTTCATTAGCGCATTCGCGTTTGATAATTTTCTTTCAGGTCAGTGAGGGGACGCGATCGTAAGCACGATTGTAATCACAATGCCCTTTAACCGTGCGCACAAAACGCACAAAACGCAGAAACGCACAATGCGTTGCCCAACGCGGCAGCATTAACCCTAATCACCGCCATTCATAAGCAAATTTCATTTCTTTTGCCGTTCAGCGCATTCATAATATTTTCGGCGTCCCTTTGTGGCTAATTCACGCCCTGCTTCCCATACCCAAGTTTCCTCTTCCCCTTGCATTTTACTTTTCCCTCTGCCTGACGACCCTTTCTTTTCACCCCTTCTACTTCGTCTCCTTCATCTTCTTCTTTTCTCGATCATCGCCTCTCACCTCCCTTCTTTAAATCTGCGGGTTATTATACTTTGATAAAAAAAAACAAAAAAACCAAAAAGAAAAACAACATACACGAAGGTAAAATTAGTTAAGATAATTACGTACGTATGAACCTATTCATGTTATATGCACATTCATTTTGCAGTATGTTGAATGTATGTATAGTAGATACATGTATCTACTTTGTCTCTCCCCGAAAGGGATTCGGATATTTTTGGCAAAGGGTGCCACGCGACCGGGTCGCCATTACCATATTGGCGCGGTGCTCTTTGATGTCAACCCTAACATGACCCGATCTGACCTCCGACGTAGGAGAATTTCAGGTGCCTGATTGCCTGTTACGTGCAAGTCACTCGGGCTTTTAGTGCTGTTTTTTGTTTTGTTTTTGTTTTACGTGCCGCATTTCATCGATCGCGTTTTCGTGCCCATAAGAGGGTTGACAGACATTTCATCAAAAAATTATAGCACATGCCTCACCCTCTGATCTGCCCAGATATATATAACGCCAACAACTTGACGATAAAAAACTACGCCATTCTCCACTTAATCTCTATTTTTATTCTAATTTATACAATCCTGATTATTGCTCTAGGACCGAGGGGTAAGGCCATTCTCTTAAAGTAACATGATAAAGGCAAGTCGGATATCTATGCATATATGTATACATTTACACATATTGTTCCATCCTATTAAGACTAAAGAGTCAAATTTAATGCTCTCTGTAATAATGTTGCGCTGATATGACAAATCAATGACGAGTTACTGTTTCAATTTCAAAGTATTAGAGCAAACATTGAAGTTGAGAACGAGTGCTAATTAATAACCCCAAGTACCTCTTTGAATGACTATGTCTTGAGAGTTGTGCTGTGAGATTTGTTTGTCAAACAAGCTTCGTTTGGATTAAACAGCGAATGAGATACCTGCATGGATCAATTTTAATGGAAGAGACTTCGTGTTGCTCTGTGAGCGCCGGATGATTCGTTTCTAGAATTTTGGAACCCACATCGATTCGATTCCGGTGGCTCTTTGCCATTTTCCTTCGAGAAATCCGATTTACCACTTTAGAACTCCGAGGCTCTAGAATCTAGTTTTCGTATCTTCAAAGTGCCCACGTTATTTCAATCCTGTCGACTAATTCATAAATAAGTATATACTTCATTGATAAACGGGAATACGAGATGAATGGCTGGCTAGGCCGAAGCCTAGTGAATCCCGAATTATTTAGAAGTGTTACAATTTTTACAATTTCATCGTTGCGACAAACTGAATAAAATCCAGGGCACCTACCGTCACGCAGTGTCTGCACACTGTTTCGTCCTCTTCCTCGTCATTTCGTCCTGGTAGTTGCTAGTTGGTTTACTTTCATTCACCTATGTCACCCTACGTACTCTCCCACGCTATACACGACCACCAATCAGTTTCGATTTAATTTAGCACACAGCCGAATTGGTAGCGACCTCGCGACATTTTACATAACGGCCGTCTAGACACATCACAACAGATTTATTTATAGATCTAGTCATAGTCGCGCGTGTGCTTCCCTCGCAGTTTACTAATGACTGGTCGAAATGGATTCCAACTAATTGTAATTTCATTCGTTTATTTTTGAAAAGGAACGCTTCGTAATGAGCTGTAACAAATTTCGACGGCCCTCGACCATCCTACGGGCGCAATTAAACTTCTCTAGAAATCTGTACTCGCACTGTTTATTATTTGCTTAACTAATCTAGGAAACATAATGGGCACTAAGAATTGGCAATTGGAGCAAAAACCAATTAGTCTGGTTTTAGACTCGTGGAATAAAATTCGCGAGAAATGTTTCATTGGCAATGCCGAAAATAAAACGTATGTATAGAAGAAGTTTCGGGGTGCCATTTGATAATAATTGCGGAGGAGGCGTTGGGGAACGCTCCTCGTAAACAAAACGATGCTTTCTGAGTCTGCGACTGTCTTTTAGTTCCTAAGTTTACGTGATGCAGCACGTAGTATGTGCGAGAATACCTACCGCGACACAGTATTGCTTCTAGCAATAAACCTCGCAAAGTTTCCCATCGTTCTGCCGGCAGTAATGGAACACTTCGCTATACGGTCACGAGAGGTTGTATACCCTCGCGAAGCTTTTTCAAACTTGCAGTGTCTCTGCGAGAGAAGATCCCGCTGCTAAACATTCTATTCTACTTTTTAGTTGGTCAAAGTTGAGCGAGACCTCCTTCAAAGAAGTATCTGACGTCGTTGTAGCGTTTCTTCTTTCTCCCGCTTGCAATCTTTTGCAAAAACAAAACTCTTTTTACCTCTTGATTCTAGTAGCGTCTTAGATTTTGACCATTCGCTCGCTTATCCCAAGTTTTGCCGACCCAATTCATCGCTACGTAACACGTTACATTCAAGAAGTCGAACAGCGACCATTATCATTTTTTGTATCGCTAAAAAGCACGCTAGAAGCTAAACGACACAGAAGACCTAATTTCTATTGTGATGTCTGCGCCATCCTGGTCTATAATTATTTGTTCAAGTCTAGACTCGTGTGAAGGTTCAGAATAAAGTGTCAATTACACACGTCCCGCCAGTAGTTGGAAAGCGCGTCGGGATCGATTGACATTTGCTTTTCGGATGCTAGGTCGAAGTCTGAGCAAAACGCCAGTCTTGATTAGAGAGTTTCACGTCGATGCCTAGCGTTTCTCGATCATTCGACGTTAACCTGATCACGTAGTGAATCGTCTGCTCTAGTATCGAGATTCATAAATGCTAATGGCATGCTCTTGCGGTTAGCAAGCGTCGGAATGAAAGCCAGACTACTTTGACATATCCGGTTAATTATGCAGCAATCTTATTTCTCTGTATCTGCACTGACTCGAAGTATGCGAAAGGCAAGGGTGAATATTCTGTAAATTATAATATTCTACAAGTGTAAGAGGGGCTCGCTATCGGGGAGGTGGCTCTTCGGCGAAAAGCTCTTTCTACTATGGGGTCGCATCTTCAGTTGATAACGATCAAAAGGACTCTACTATCTCCTCTTATTCTGTAGGAATAAGATGATCTGCAATAAACGGCACGAAACACAACGACGAAACTTTACTGTCCGTATAATAATAGCGGAGGAAATAATGGTAGCGTCATCGCCTATTGGTCAGCAATCGCAATGATATCCTGTCAATCATGGAAAACAAGTTTTATGTCCAATTACGAGGCTGGCAGAGGTTATATAGAAATGGATCATCCATCCTTTACTGACCCTAAAAATCCCAATTTATATTTTATGCCTGCCTTACGAGTATATATCTCTGGATTAAAGCCCGCGGCATGGCCCATAAGGAACTGGTGCGGTTTGACGCTTCGCTGTTCGAGCTACTGCGTATATTTCTATGTATCGGAAGTCCTCCTCGCTTATCTCATGCCACGCGCGGCACGCCCTACATTTACCCTCCTCCTACATATATACCTTATACCATCTTTATCACAAATTTGATTTTCAATGCGTTCGTTCTTGCGGTTCAACACGCAATCCCAAAGAGTACCGAATGATCGGAAGCAGTCCTCGATACAGGGTGGGTTCGCGATCAATTTAGTGGGAGTCGAGTTTTCCCTGGGAATAAAGACGACGATGACGACGACGAGGACGAGATGTACGTGACGCCGTCTTCGAAGCTTCATGGCGGAAGGAAATGGCGCGAAATCTGTGAACCAAGGAGGGTGCAGAAGGATGAGTCCGAGGGAGGATTCGGGCGAGATGTTGAAAAATATATTTTTAAATGAAACTTTTATCCAACGCTGCAGCGTCAAACTTGGAGAAAAATATGGAAGGTGCACAGAAAAAAAAGGGTAACTTGAACCAAGGAAATATGCAGGAAGACCAAAATTGTCCTGGACGAAGTAAAGATTTTCTCGAACTAAGAAAAGGTACGTACATACAAATAGAGATATAAAATATATCGTCGGACGACGTTGAACATGAAATTAGGCAGACAAATTTTCTTCCAATCTCTTTTATTCCCATCCGTCTTATTTTCTACATACGAAAACAAAAAGTGTTTTGGTTATTGGCCAAGAGGCTCCAGCGTTTGGCCACCGAACAATCGAACTCCTTGCAGTTTCGCGGTGAGTTACGCGCTAGCCCGGGTGCTTCTTTTATGCGCATCCTTGGTAATCGGCTGTGAAACGCCCCCATAAATAAGTAAAGTGGCCGTTAGAATTGACCTCCCGGGTTGTCAAGTGTCCCCAGATTTCGCGACTTGGCACGCGACTGCCGGCTTTCGAGCCGTGATAATACTCCGCGCGATGTAACTATGTACTTTTAATGAACTATTACTATGATGAATTCGGTATTTTATACAATTTCCCTTCGGGTCTTCTTTCATTCGCTGCGAAAATTTCTACTCCATTTAAATTTCATAGATTCGTGGATTTGCGGAGGGATCGGATGTAGAGCGAACTCGTCAACGAGCGTCGTTTGGAAAAATCTGGAAGCTTAGAATATAATACCACCTGTTAAGTCGTTCCCCAGGACGTGAAAACTACTTATACTTTCCTGCTGCCTGAGCCTAGCGCTCAGGATTCAACTTGAAGATCAAAAGCACGTCGTCGCCACCTGAGCTATGCTTTTTGGGTGATACTTGCCGAGTCCTTGATTTCCAAGGAATCGGAGGAAGGTACAGAGAGACTGGCTTAGTCTGCCATTCGAGGATCATTCTGCTTCCCTTAATTTCCCTCCAAAACGGAAAGGCAACGATCCCTCATTCACCATTCGCGTGTTGGTGAGTGGGTTCTAGACTAACTTCCATTCTCCCGCAATTTTTCTATCCTTCTCTTTCTCCCGTACGCCTCCTTCGCACACAGATGACAGGTAGGTAAAACGACAACCACCCACACCTCTTCAGCTATATAGAACAGGCTGCAGCCCCGCGCGATCTACGCGAGGCCGACGGGGTAGGGGTCTGCGTAGTACTCGAGGAGGTGTATCGACCGGTGACGTCATCCACCCCCACTCGACTACGTCACGTAAGCACTCCCACGCAGGGGAAGAATACCAGTGCCGTACCAAAGTGTGGATTTACCTAGATATTATATTACCGCAGGTACCTACTAACGCCTAGGCCTCAAAGAATTTTGAGTGTCTCGGCAAGTCGTAGTTTGCCATTTACATTAACTCGTACAAGTCTCGCTGGCTTGAGGAAGAAGACATAATTATGTATCCAGGCGGATGTAAACACGAGGAAACTTCGTTTCGTCAAAGTTTTGGTAACCGTTCAAAGTGCGTGTATACGGAGAGTGAGATACTTGGGAAGTGAAGGCTTGCTGGTTGCTGGTTAAGTGTGAGATTATAAATTCGTGACGTGGGACGACAGCCCGGATTTAGGTTCGAAAGTCAGAGAATCTGTTCTTCAGGCTAGTTCGCAAAACTGGCGTATCTTCCAAGAAACTTTTGCCAAGATCCAAAGCTGCCCTACGAAACGGCGGATCCACCGCGACGACCGTCTAGGACTGTCAATGACTACGTGACGGAGTCTGACAAAGCTTCGAAAATCTGTCACGATCGCTAATAGCCTTGTCTCTTATATCGTATACCGCTGACCTGGAACTCTTCCTCGACATTTTACTTCCCTTAATTTATAAATCCATGTATAGACTCTTGCTCCTCATCCTTATTTTTTCTCTTTTGAACTTCTTCTGTTTCCCTCTTCCCGATTAGACCACGTCGTTCCCCAACTACCTGGCTGCCTCATGAACGATTCCTCACGCCGCGCGCCGATGGTGTATAGGAAAAGTTCTCGTTCTCGTTTCCGTTCTAGTCTGTACGAAAATAGCCTCAAACCGTTCATAGTACGAGATGTAATATAGGGTAAGGTCGAATTTCTACGAGTCACGTACACACATGGCTGGATCAATTCGTTTTTTACAACGCCATGAGGGGGTGTGGGCAGGATATCGTTTGAAAATTTCGCTCCACTATTCTCAGGTTATTTTTAATCGATTCGAAATAAAAAAAACTCATACCCAGTGACTTACCGAATCAAATTCCGTGTCTAAATAATTAATTTTCGAAATACTGAATTCGCAAAACGCGTAAAAACAGCGTGAAACCATGCGAAGTGGAAAATACCAAACACTGACACGTGGCACGTCGAGAATTCATTTCGCCCCTGCGTCGTCTGAGTGCAAGAGTATTGATCTCAAGTCTCTTCCGGAGCGCCCCGGCACTGGTGCGCGGTAATAGGGGGATGACGCGCGGTGCGGCGCGGCAAGGCGAGGTGCGGCGAAGTATAGGAGGGGTGAAATGGAGGGAGAAGGGTAAAGGGAAAGGGACGGAGAAGGGAGAGAAGGGATGTTCGAAGGGTGGTTTTTGGGGTGGGGATTGTACGGGAAAGCGCGGGAAAATTCGCCCCCATTTTTCTCAAGGGACTCCGCGCCCTCTCTGCCTTTCTCGTCCTTTGCCGCAACCCCCGCAGGTCGACACCATCCACCCCCCAGCCCGTATACGCGAGGAACCCACGAGCCCAGGAGCGGGAATACGGGAGCAACGTCAGCCCGTCGGTAGAGAAAAAGGGTGTGTTTTGTTTTGCTTGGGTCGTTTGTTTTGCTCATTATCCTTCGCGGTTTCATTTGCCTCCGCACGAAACTTTGTTTTATTATATACTCTTCACCCGCACGTACTCCTTGCATTAGACCCGCTTTCAGATTCCAAATGACAAACCCTTGACTCGCCAATCCTGGACCATATTATATTATGTTGGAACGAAAAACTTCGAGGACTCCTCTTCTCTCTCGGGGTTTCTATACATCGACGATTAACACTCGGCTAAGGAAAGAAGGAAATAACCAGATTCCTCAACGTTTCGGACGACGTAACGTGACACTTGTATTTCCCTCCACGAAGGAACGCTCGCGTTCATCCCCCACGTACATTTATACACACGTGTAAATACAGGCGCGTGTATGAAAACTCCTGGAAGCAGCTTAGGCTTTTGACGATCCAAAATTTGGGGAAGTTAAATACGCAAGTATATACATAGATATAGATAAAGATATAGATATATGTGTATTATGTATATGCATAATACTTTGGTGGCAGACACTCGCGTAGACCGCGAGGACATTGAATATATTTGAATAAAAATTGCTCATCAGCCGTTTAGTCGTTTTAGCCCGTGACTGTTGGGAATTGTAAGGAAGTAGAATGGGTGGTGCAGGAGGGACGGTGGTAATTCTGAGGTTGTTGGTAGTCACGAGGCGTGGTTCGATCAGAGAAAAGGCTGAAGATCGCAAAACAGATAAATAAAAATAAATCGAGGGGGCAGAGAGTAGGGTCGCTAGAAGCAAGTGTCGTTTAACGCGTCGTTAAGATAGGCATCTTTGAGAAGTAAAGATGAAAGTGGTCCAAGGACCGTTTTTAAGGACACGAGAAGACTTTTTCCGGACCCCTAGGGAACTCGGCCAAAAAAACTTCTCTCACCTAGCCAAAAGTCGAGGAAACGCGAATCGTTTCTTCGCGTAGTAGTTCTGGTATATAGCTATACATGTAAGCTAACGTAAGTACGTGACGTGTGTGCAGTCAGAGACATTTTTCTGCGTCAAACGCGCGACCACTCAAGCTTGACAAGCTTTCGATACTTACCTACCTACTTCCGCATGGCAATGAAAAATGGTCAGACAGTGACGTGTATAGGCCACGTTTAAAGAAGCACACATTCTACACCTGTACAAATGAATGTCTTTCCGTAGAAACTGAATTGTAGTTTATTTCCCGTCACGCGTTCGCCGAGCAAATTAAAAACGGGAAGGCGTGGCGGATCTTAATTACTGGAATAAGGGGTGAAAGAACGGATCGAAAATACAGATTGCTATGATTGCGGTGATTCGGTCATGTTTTACGATTTGTTTTTATTTTTGCCATAATTGCACGAGTTTTGTTTTTCTACTTTTTTGACATTATTCCAAGTTTTACACGGCCGCGACCCTCTTTTGCGATATGTGTCCTTTCCCTAGGTGCGGACGTTTGCACGCGATTGGCACGCACCGAGCGTTTGCAACGGTCCGTGGGTAAACACCCACCAGGATTATTTATTTAATAGGTGCCTGCTGCCTAGCTCGTTTCGTACGTGTTCCCGACGTTACGGGTTTGTCCTGTGATTGCGTTTCCCTAAAGTTAAATTAGCCCAAACGATTTACGTTCAACTCACGGGAGTGTATTTGCTGTCGTAACGCATATATATATATGTATACGTGCGTATGCGTGTTAAATTTGCTTGCGTATCTGTGCATACGATTATTGGAAACATTTTCTAGAGTATATAACGCGTGCGAGAGACATGTCGCTAACGAAATAGTAGATTGGAAATTCGGCAAGTAAGGAAGAAGAAGAGTAAAAAAAATAAAAATAAAAAATAAAAAAACAAGAGAAAGAGAACGGAAAATGTCTTATCCGAAAAATTCACCAGGGTGAAAAGATATATCTATATATCTATTCGCTACCCCTCACGACCTCTCTATCACGAGATATATCCTGGGAAGACGAGATCGGGGAAAGAGTGGCTTAAAGCAGGGGATTCTTCGACGTGATTAAAGTTTAAGGGACTCCTGCACCCCCGAAGGCTGCTTTTAGAAATTCATGGAGATACATCGAATACCCGTCGGTTCCCTAAAACCCGTCTCCCCTGAACAAAAGGAAAAGAAACGTGTTACCCTGTGCTTAAATTTCACTCCCGGTCCTGCACCCCTTTTCCATCTTCCTCGGCCATATTTTGTACCTACGCTTTTCCGCAGTATAGATAGGTACCTACTACATATTACACGTATACTTGTGTACAGGTATATACGTGGGGTAAGGGTAGGCACGAGTACGGGGTCATATCTCACGAGATTTGGACGAGATTTGGATAACCTTGACCGTCGTTGGCCTCACGGAGAGTAACCGGAAGGCAGAGGGAGCAAGAAAAAAAAATGAAAGAAAATAAAAATCTGAGTTTAACCCCTCTTTGTAAAGTGACCAAAGAATCGCAATAATTTACCAGACAGCGACCGTGATATCTGGCGAGTGCTCTTAACGGAATTAAACCCACCTATTGCCTCTGCGCAAGGGTCGTACACAACGCCCTCACAATGGCACAGCGGCGCCCTGAGTAACGTCCTCTCGTGGTCCTCAGTCCTCTTTCTCTCTCTTTCTCTTTCTCTTTCTCTTTCTCGCTCTCCGAGCTCCACGCACAATGCCCTCGCGTGCCAAAATGGAGTCAAAGTTTACGGTGATATTTATACGCGTGCGAGGCGTGCTAGATTCCCGAGTCCCGAGCACCTCGTTCTCCGGATCCTCGACTCGGCTTCGCCTTGGACCAGTACGCAACCGAGGCGACCGCGGGCGCGTTCAAGCCCAACGTACAAAAACGAGGCACAAAGCCGTTATTGTTATTGTTACTGTTATGTGTTCCTAGTTATATCTACCGGGGGCTGGTTCCTGCTGCCCATTCCGCTTTGATATTCACTCGAGTTTCCCAGCACTTCTTCCTACGCAGGTTTGTCCCCGCGGGGTAGGCCATAGCATACATATAGTGGTTGAAGTTGTGTGTATGTTCCCCTTCCTCCACCCTTAGTTTCTATATTCCTTTTCTATCTCCCACGCGCTAGGGTAGCTTCGCCTCACCTCGCTTCGCGTCGCCTCGCCTCTGACCGTCAACCTGAAGACTTTGTCACGCGATCCGGAAACCTGCACCTTCCTGATTCGCATAGAATATCTTCCTCTCCGCATATTCCACTTCCATGCATCTTTTTTTATTCGAATCCTCATCCCGTCGTACCTACCCTTCCTGAAAAACATCTCGACACCTTGAGGGCCGGGTCCAAGGCCACCAGAGAATCATGTCACCCTGGGGTGCCGAGTTCGCCCTCGAGATGCCCTATTTTAACGTCTCCACATTTTTATCCGACTCGAATTCAAGCCGGGTCTAATAAATTCTTCCGTTCCATTATTCGCACGGATTTAAAACCTAGCAGCGTAACGAATAAACAACTCTGACACGATACATAAGTTATTAACTCGAGTACCTGCAGTAAAACAGCAAAAAAAAAAAGAGAGAGAGAGAAAAAAAAAGAAGAAGAACAAGACCAAACGAAAGAGGAAAAAGCACACGCCACGAAACGAGGAAGGTGTCACGTAGGGATCGCACGTGGCACTGAGGACGGGGATGAGAGCGAAGGCCATATGGCGTGCGGAATGAAAGACTAACGTACGTTGCGTGGCACATATTGCTTTACAGACTCGTCGTACTGCAGGATGCGTCCTGGGGTTGTGCCACCTCGTTACGTAGGTAGGCGGAGTCGACTAGGTCGTTTTAGAGCCGACGAACGCGTCAATAGGTCCGGCCAATATCCATCAGGATAACGATAATGTGGCCAGAGATCGCACCCCTGAGTCCAATATAGGGGAGGAGGTACGCGGACGCAAGGGCGTCGAGGGTGGCAGAAGCGACTTGGCCCACTTCGCTTGGGCAACTGATTTTTATCACCAAACAGGTTTCTACCCTACTGCAGCCTGTTTTGTTTGTTTTTTCCCCTTTTTCTTCTTTTTTTTTTCTCCTTCATTACTATAGCGCTTTCAGCGTTTTCGTATTTCCCTGTGTGGATTTCTTGTTCAGTCTTCCCCGTTCGCTGGAGCATATATGGAGCATATATAGAGGAAGAAGTCGCTTTCGACTCGGTAATCCATCATGTGTCCAGGCAGGTGCACAGCTGCAGCATCAAAGTATACTGCGACGTAATTCCTCCGTTTTTATTACCACTTTCGTGGACACGGACATCGTTCAATACTTTATTTAGCCTCGGAAGTGAATCGAGTCGAAAGGGTTGAAGGCAGCTCAGCAACGTTCAAGGGGAGCCTCTAGGTGGTAGTTGATGAAAACTGGCCCTTCTTCGCTGCCCATCACGCCGAAAGATAGGCCAGCGGGATAACGGAAACACGGAGATGCCACGGAGGGGTGTGTTTACGTAGCAGGAATGACTATGCCAGCGCTCCAGAGGTGGTCTCTCCCTTTTACACCCCCGCAGTATACCCTATTCAGACGGGTTCGAACGGGTCTGGTTGAGCCGAGCCACCAACGGTAGGTGCGTTCCAATTACAAGATAAGATCCCTGAGGTCTGCTGATTTATCACTGATCCGCGCTACGTTCCCGCTGAGATTAATGCCCGTCCAACCGACCAGCCGAACGAGGAGGCGAGTGAATATGAGAAAGAGATGGCGATCGGTAGCGATGCGTAACGATTCCACGGTCTTACTCCATAACGATTTTGATCAAGATCATCCTCGAATACGGCTGCAGGATTTGGAAGGGATTTTGATAAGGATAAAATTGAACGTTCAAGATTGGCAAAATTTGTTAGGAGTAGGATCCCTCTCGGGGTATGACGAGGAGCGGGAAATGAGACGGGGCGAAATTATAATGTTCAAGAGAAGAAGCGTGGAGAGGCTTTCGAGGTCAAAAACAGACGGGAAGGAAATTCCGTTTGTTCATCATTTGGGGATGGTCGGTTTCCCCAAGAGGTGGCCTGGTGTAGTTTTTCATTCCTGGCAAAGAGACGACCCCGAACAATTTCGCTTATGTGATTTTAGCTGCACACACGGGTGATGCATGCGTCTTGGGCACGCTATCCCCTTGGCAGCCAGCTTACAAACGACTGAGAAAACTCTATTTGAAAAGGCAATCAACGTCCGGGTGCAACAGCCAATGAAACCCGGCGTTGCAGCCCGGTCCAAGTAATCCAAGAGCTCTTAACGTGGTTATACACTACTTACGTAGAGGTACCAATACCTGCCTACTTTCGGATTGGATTTCCGCGAAACTATTCTTTACTTTTTCACTAACAATAAGTATACATAGACACGTGTGCCTGAGTATGTGGCAAGCTATTATTTACGCCTGGAGATACACTAGTGAGATACGCAAACTACCATTTGAAATACAATCAAGAATCCTCTGCCTCGCGTACGTTTCTTGACTCGAGTAGATTTCTTATTTTTTATTTCTACAAGGACAATTCTTCTCGTCATCGTACTCGAGAAGCACTGTGTAGGACATTTGTCGCATCCGTGGTCCAATTAAAATAACCGTGCCCCAGTGAACCTCAATAGAAGAAGAAGAAGAAGAAGATGAAGAAGAAGAAGAAGAAGAAAAAGAGAGAATGAGTGAACACGCGAGCACATGAGTCGTTAGAGATACGAGACCGAATCCATATATTCGGGTGATGTTTGGTCCGCCACAATCCAAACGATCAAAATTTAGGAGAACTCACCGCTATACCTATATAGGTATGTATGAGATAAACTATCGGCTATCGTTGCAGCCAACGGAAACACGCGTCGACCTTTTAACGAATTAAACAACACCCCTGTAAGCGGGGAGTATACGCGATCTGGGATCCCGTTTGCTGCACAACAACTTCCTTTCATTTCGTGTCGGTACATTAGCAAAACTCCGGGGGCTAGTGGTAGTACCCGGAAATTGGTAGACATCCCACAGTGATATGGGCATTAAGCTCCACGCCTTTGCTCCTACCCTAATTCAACCCCCAACCTTCTAGCCTTTACCCAAACCCCAGCTTTTCCATGGATCGAGACGAGCAGCAGCCAAGCCCGAGGCACGAGGCACAAGGCAAGAGATTCGAGATTCGAGAACGCAAAAAGACGATTTAATTGATCCCTCGCTCGTGCAGCATGCGGGATAAGTAGAGACTAACTTTGCTAACAATCTGAAGATCTTTCAACAGCGTATTCGCAGCGGAAGATACCGGCTACGGAATACAGATTTATATACATGTACAGGATAAGGAACGAGAGATCCGGTATAGATATATAGATACAGGTTCAATTCCGGGTTCTTGAGGATTATCCCTGGAGCATACACGCGATCATCGTGATGAGCGTAGAAATAGATAAGCTCTCGAGTTTTCCTTCCCGAGGTACACGCGTTTTCTTCAAGACTCCGTTCGCCTTTACGAGGTCACCAAAAGCTCCCGCGGACCGAACGTGAACAGCAGAGGATGCAGCGGCAGCCTGGTGCACCTAATTGAGCTCGAAGCGGTGTCTAACCGAGAAAACTGGGGCACCTCGTGCACGTACGTGGGTCTGCATCCACCACGTCGACGGGCGTCGTTGTCGTGTAAAAGCCAGCGGCGGCGTCGGCGTCTATTTTCGGGCCAGACAGAAGAAGACAAGACGACGACGGTGCTATTGCCGACGCCTCTTCCCGCTCGGTGCAATCCCCGACCCAGAATTAGTGACTCATGGATTATTTGTGTTTATGTAATCTGAGAATTTAGACGCGACCAACGACTACGTCACGCGACTACGACGCCCGACGTCGCTTAATACTTGCAACGCGAATACCGGCGCAAAGTCATCGGACTTTTTGGCGAACTAAGCTTTTCCGTCTTCGCGGTTATTTACGCATATCTGTACTAACAATAACTCAGAAAACCTGTATTTAGATCAACAGTCGACCACTGAAAGGTATACGACGGGTACTAATCAGTCGAGAACTCAATTCTTTATCGAGTACTAACTACAATCGCACAGATAATTGGTAATCGTCTAATTTGAATAGCAAGTTATTCCATCGCATAGTTCGGTAAACGCTCGAGTCTTGTTAACCTAATGTCTGTTAAGGGCGCGAACCGTGAAGGCAAGTTCGTAAACTATTGTCATTTGGCGTTGGGTATAGGGCTGCCGAAATTTCAGAAGTTTACTTACATGGTCATAGGATTTGCAAGTTACAGTTTTAAATAACATTTTTGAAATCGACCAGCGTGCATTTCACCGATTGTAAATTTGCTATATAGGTAGTTTATTTAAGGACATATAAGAATGAAATGGACGTCTTTGGAATAAAGAAACGGTGTGATGCGGTATTGAGCCGAGGAGACGCCGCGGCTACCATCCTCGGTGACAAAGGAACTAAAATTCCGAAAAGTTCGGGGGAATTCTCTTCCTCTTTTCCCCCGAAGCTATACCGGTATCCTGGAATTCACGATTTCTGGAATTTCTGCAATTGCAACCGGGAGAAGGCGTTTCTTGGAAGCTGCGAGACGCAGAAGTATAACGACGCAAAAAGCTTCCCACTTGCTTCCCTCCACTATTTTCGATCGTTCGTATGCTCTCCCGTACTTTCCGGGGACGAGGCGATAAAATTATCCGCTGGAAAAATTCGGACGGGTCTAAAACCTCGTTGAATATCGTGTCGAGTCAACCAAGTCACGGAAGAAACGTCTCTATATTTTATTGCGGGAATATAACTTGGGTTAAGTTTCAAAGAATAAAGGTTCTCCGAGTGAACTATGTAGTATAACGGTATAGCAACACTTTCCTATAGATATATTCCACGATTTTCAATCAAATTTTCGACTGAAAAACAAGATGGTCCATCGTCTCGCGGAAATCAAAAGTTTCACCCCATACTAGGGTATACGTATATGCGGTGGAAAAGTTTCCACGTACGAATCACTTTGAGGAAGCTGAAGTATCTTATATATAGCTGCACCAGCCATCGTCATAAACTATACTGGTGAATTGTGACGCATGATGGATTTCGACAATGAATTATAAAACGTGTAAAATAAAGTTTGACAAAATTTTGTAAAAAAAAAAATGAAATAAAATAAAAGATAAAGTATCGGTGTGTATAGTTCGAACGACATTGCAATTTACTTTACGAGTGGTAATAATTGTCCGAATCCCCCATGTGTCACAGTTTCGACCCGCACTTTTCTCCGTCTGTACCTACATGTATTTATGTGCACCAATATCTGCGCTATTTATTGACGGTACTTAAATAAACGGGCTTTCAGACTTTCACTGTAAGTTATTATCGAAGCAGCAGGTAAATAACAGACTTTCCATAGATTGCGCTATTTCAGATATAAACGACGATAACAGAACTATAAGACGCAGAGATCGCTGCTACCAACAACAGGAAATCAGTCTTCGATATGCATTTCTACATAGAATATATCGAAATTGTTCAGGTATATACGCAGGCTTTCTCAATAAAATCTACCAGCTATACCTCCCCGAGCAGTATAACAAGAATATACCTCAGTCTCACGTCAGACTAAAAACTCAATGTCGTGTTTCATCCCCATATTATTAATCATAAAACTAGGTACCTACAGCTACCATGGTGTACTAAAATCACGGTCTGTTTTGGCTCACTGATTTTTATGGGTATGAAAATAACGAAAAGCGGCAACGCTCTACGTACACGCAAAGCAATGTAGGTATATATCGCGTGATAGGGCTGCGATACGTTCACAAAGCCTGATGATTCTGTGTTATATCAATTACAACGGTATCGGGCGGATTTCATATTCAAAGGCATCCGCTGTCACCAATCTCACGGTTTTCCATGGACGCTACTGCTTGTCCACTGACAATATATTAACACGCTAACATTCCCTATCTCATCGCTAAACAATGCGTAATATTTATCTGGGAGGTCAGTGGTACGGACGCTGGAACAGCAAGCACTGTTACACATTGTCACCACGTTTTACGTTCACAGAGCTGTGCCTAGAGGCAACATTAGGTCTCAAAAAGTTCCATTTTATATCATTTCTTCAATTTTCTTCGAGTTTTCGAAACTTTGCTCGAGTATCCGATGATGGAAATATCGAACTTTTTGAATCTTCTTAATAACAAAAAGCGACACACTGAGAATGGCGATAATTTAATTGTTGAATAATCGAAGGGACAAGTTTTGGATACGGCCCTGGAATCATGGAGGCTGTCGGCTGGTATAAAACGGATATATTCCCTCTCATGAGTGCATTTTGCGGACTAGAATTAACCATGAAAGTGATCAAAGCGTTAGTTCTCGTGTTAATCGGTGTTCAACGAGCAAACAGCTCCGGGCCATTCGTTCAGGAAGCACTGGCCAAAGTATTTGGTCCTTGGAGTCCATACACAAAGTAATAACAATCTACTTTGATAATTTAATTGAAAATAGAAGCATCCGAGCAAAATATCGCCCCGAGTAATCAGTTTCACATTCTCAAACAACTTTCGTTCTTCCATTTTTTCCGAGATTTTTTCCCATCTTGTGTGTGATATCTACTACTGTATTTTCCAGCATTCGCACGGTTCAGTTATTGAATCAATTGTGCAACAGATCCCAGAAGGACAACGAGATCCAAACGGATGCCTGCTACGGATGCTTCTTCTCCGCCAGCAATCAACCTTCTGGACTTGTTATGCTCCTATCAATGAGCGCTTGTGCGAACATATATCTCAACAATACTGATTATGGGCACTGTCAGAGCTATTTGAAGGTATTTAGTATTTATCATAGAACTGTCGAACCAAACCCCTGGAATATAGAGCCGTTTGACTTTCGTGGAACTTAAATAGCGATGGTATAACTTAACTTAAGGCTCGGTTTAACTTACGGTCAGAAGATGATATGTTGGATTTGAACGGTCTTTGCAGTGTACCTAAAGGTATTGAGGAATATTTTCTAAATCAGGAATTCAATGGCGAAAGTAACGCGAGAAGAAACGGTAGCGATATAGTGGTGACAAACTATTAACTGGCGTGACAAAAGGGACGTAAGAAAAAAATATGGGACAAGTTGGACGTCCATGACCACGAGCAACGATCATGGTACTTCCCTAACAATGCCAATTGAATAAAGTTTCGCCTAGGGTCCTCGAAAATACTGACGCAGCGAGTTGATTTCGTACGGACTTGAAGTGGAAAGAATATAAAACGTGTCTGTGTCCAAGTTATGCTTGACTCTCCGCGTTCTTAGTAACGAGACGTTTTCGCAGGGTCGATGTTCGCGAACAATATGATATGTAATTCTACAGGAGATCCGCGTACGTCCGCGATCCTCTCATCCCTTGACTACATGCTTTTTCCAGAACGCCACGAGGACTATTTCTACGCGCACTAATCCAGCCATAATCTACTGTTCCTTCCTGGAGTGTGTACGTCAAGTCAACAAAGATATGCTGGTAATTGCATTCGTCTATTTTCCATTTTTATCAACTCTGTGATAAAAGAGAATGATGAGCTTCGGTCGCAGAATATTTTTGCTAATTTCAACGAATCTTCACGGTTGCGGGCTTCCAGCATTCGAAGGACAGTTTTCAATACAGATCAGTCCGAAAAAGTCAAGCAACGAACTCAGAAAGGGGTAACAATCTCGAATGGGATTTTACATTCAAATGAAGAGCATAAAAAATACCTTTACCTCGTTCAGTCCAAACGTACGCATCCGAAGAAAAAAATCAGACACCCAATCTTTGACTGAAATTCTTTTTTTCCTCAAACAGTAGCATTTGGTGACCTTCTTAATCATGCTGCGGTCGAGTCAGCGATTTTTGTAACACCGTATAAGTGTTTCGGTGGCTAGAAGAATTTTGTACAAACTGAAAATTTCTAAATTTCAAAAATGTGCGGGGCTATACCAAAACATTGATTTTTCCAATTATTCAGAAGACTGTTTTGAATGAAGAGTTTGTAGGGCGATGAAAACTGCCGCGATAAAACCCCGTCTTTTTCGCCAATTTTTATTCCTACGACTCCGGAACATCGAAGGTCCCCGTTATCCGATTGGTCCTTTTTTACCCATCTCATGCATGTCAGATGATTGCACTCTGAACGCTGTAAATAGTGTAAATAAATTGTACATAAACAGGATGCGAATAAAGTAGAACCGATCGATCAGAGGCGACTTCGAGAGACGCCAGCACTGTTGACATCAAGTAACAATGAACGTTCCTCTTTTGCAAGCTTCTACTTTAGGCAACGAAACATAGGGCTGAAGCCGATCTGCGTCATCGTCAGAAGACCCGAGAGTATTGGGAGCACCGTGAGACCTGGTGCCGAACCTTTTGATCCGAGATAATTCATTCAGGTGAATCGATTGAATGTACCTGCATTTTTCGCACATATTCGCTTATGTATTTCACCTTAACTGAGTTTGTCACTTTCCGTAGTAAGAAAAAAAAGAAAAAAAAAAAAACTTTATACAATTGCCCGCTTTCATGAGATCCATTCATTTTCCAGATCATAGAGTGCGTCAGCGAAGCGGTTCGGATGTTCTCAACATTTAACTGCACCGATGTCCAATTGTCTCAACTCTTTGTCAACGCTACTGCCTGTATTCTGGCCAAGACACGATGCAGCTACTTGAATCCAGTCACCGGAGCTGTGCAAGACGACGGATTGGCCGGTAAACTGAATATCGTTTCCGTAAACGCTATTCAAGTCAACTCTGACTACGATTTGAACATCATTCGAGTGCCTTTTATGCACTCGGTGAAGGGCGAGGAGTGTGGAAAATTTCGTAACATTGATCAGGCCTCTTGGCCATCGGTTGAATGCTAACTGAGCAATCTATATATTAATGTATAGGTTATTAATTACATCCATATGCTGTTTTTCAAATCTCTATTGCTGTTCACTGGTAGGCTATTGATAATAATATGTAAAACGTATACGAGTCATTATTTTTGAACATCAATTTTGACGAGTCTGTAGCTGCAATTAAACGCTAGCGATCCTAGTAATTCCTTGCGAAATGAAAAACGAGGCAAATTACAAGTCAATTATTCTCCCCGGAAGAACTATAAATATTCTTCCAATTAATGATTTATTATCAATTTAAACGTGGTAATTGACGAGTGAATAAATAGCTCGGTGTGAAAGAAAAAGAAAAAAAAAAGTGACAAGCATGTCGTCGGAAAATTAATTGTAATTGCTACGTATCGGGTAATGAACTTTAGCACTTCTCATCATACGCGACACGTGACTTGCCGGCTAATCTGTTCATGCAAAAGAAAAAAAAAAAAGAAAAAAATTAATCTAACCCACACTTGACCCCTGGAGAACACTACACCCGGTTCGTCAGGAAAATTTCCACATACTGGAAATCGAAAAACTGTCTTTCGCGAAATTCAATGCTTCATATCTAGGTAATTAAAAGTTGGTGGGATTGATAAGGAGAATCAAATGTAATATACCAAAGCTAGCTATGTTCTGATTTGGAAGAACCGCGCAGAACTCCGTTGAATAAATATTAGCAGAGAACAGGCATATATCAGAATTGTTTGTACGTATACATACCGAGATACACAAGACTTCACATATATACATTATATAGATTAACGAGGTACAAAGGAGGATGAAGGGAGGCCTGAGGAGTCCGAGAAGGTATGTATGTATATGAGGGGTTAGAACAAGGAAGGGAAAAGCAGGAAAGGAGAGAGGGGAAGATTGCGGACGTATTATATTAGAACTAATTCCTGCAGGATCCAAGGGTATTGTTATGTAAAACCAACCATGACTCGAGCAACCATCACCAGCTATCCCATAGGTTCATCGGGTTCCTTCATCGGCCGTACCACGACCAACGATGACTCGCCCTTACCGCCCTTGTAGTCAAGTTTCATTTCATCAAATCACCGTCAACGTGGGTACACGTACTTCATATATATATATATACCTACCTACCTATCTACTGTACGGAAGAGTGACTATTCCAGAGAACTATACCCACATCTACTTACCTAATTCTATGCATTATTATGTAGCCATAGTCATAGAGTATCAAGAATGTGCTCCAAACATTGGAAGCATATATGCAACCCCTGTTTGAATATAACGGTAGATATGCCCGCAAGTCGTTACGGTTATATGATATTACATATCGCACGTCATCCGCTGGGGGAAACTATAAACTTATACGGGGGTAGGCGAGGTGGAGGGTAGAGGTTTCCAAGTTAAGCGGGTTTCACACGTGCTAAAATAATTTGTCATCGGATGCATCTCTCCTATGACTCACTCGCGGTTCCGCGTACGGCATCTGCATATTAAGTCAGATTGGCTCTCGGAGAATTGAGCCACGAGTTAGATTAACTCAAGAATGTGTTTGTGTGTAATAAATACATGTACATAGAGGCATACAGAATCCGCACCTATGTATAACGACGTGATACTCGTATACCTATACACAAGTTTACGCGCATTAGTCGCCCCGGTTGCTGCAAGCAGACGACTAAGTACGCGGGTGTACTAATGTTGGTAGGTATACGATCTACGGAAATGTGTAGGTTCGCACAGACCATCCGTAGAAGTAATTTGCATATTTCAAATTATTTCGAGGAAAGGGTTAAGTGGAGCATCACTAGGACTCATCTCTTCCGCGAATCATTCGCTACTGGTTCCAGGCGGCTTCCAGTGGCTTGCACTGGCCAAAAATATGAGGAAAATACGCGTACCTAGTCGATGCAGCGTTTAACGTTCAAGCATTGGGGAACGGAAACGCGAATCTGTTTTACGGCAAGGTATAATTTCCTCATACAATTGAATAAACACATAAAATGAACATTTATAGGCATTCGCGATGGAATTATCTTATGTTTTCTTGCATATATGTATGAAGCATGAGACTGATCCTTCCTGAATATGAAAGACAGGCAATTAGCGAAGGCAACTGCTCGGCTTTGTCGAAATACGTTCTTTGTCGGAGAAAGAAAGCAAACGCGGAAGGAAAATACAAAAAATCGAGACGTTGTAGTTCGATGGATAAGTAATGAAACGAAAAGAATCGGAATGGTACAACGAGACATGCCTACTTTCGACATTTAGCGAAAAGTGTTAATCGATAGGATAATTTGAACAGCGTTTCATCTTTTTGAGAGGAAAAAAAAGAGTAATTCTGGTGTATGAGGTAATGGAAGAGACGGTTTTTTCGATCAATGAAATCAGAAGACGGTAATACGGATTTAAACCGATTGGCACGTCTCTGAATAGCGATAAAATTGAAGTAAGTTATTCGCTACAAACAACCACGTCATCGCTGAGTATTTCCATGGCAGTTATTGGTCAATTACGTCATTGCTTATTTCCTCGCCTTCAGCTTCTCTCCATCTCTCTGCTTATATGTGTCCCTCGGCGTTGTCCCAGATTTACGCGATAATAAGGCGGAAGGCGTAATTCTCGGTAAACGCATGAACATCTATGTAAGTTCTACGGTAATGAGGTAATAACATAATGTAGTAATGTTATGGTACGCGTTGCAATAATACCCGTAGAAGGTTTTGGCACATACATATATAGGAAACGGTTAATCGCTATGGAATTACGAGATGAGTGTGTTATACCGAAAGTATGATGTCACTGGTGACTGTCGACGATGGTAATGGCGATGGCACGGTGATGGCAATGCGCGTGACATGGTTCAACGCTATTCTTAGCACAATGACACCGGAGGAATGTAGCGTTGTATATTTTCATATTTATCCGTAAATTGCTCGGCCAGCGAATACGTGGGCGAAAATCTCGCGGTGTCGTATGTTTATGCTTCTGTTTTTGATTTACGAGAAGCATACTCCCATCCGATACGGTTTGACCAATTGTTTTATTTACCTACCCTGCAGGATGATGTACGGTGATATCGTGACATCAACGATCTACACGCGTATGTCTCTAAACGAGGGTAGAAGATATTCCTGTATACGCCGTCGACTTTCACCTCGTCTCAAACATGCTTATCAGAATTCGCATTTTCAAACTATATACACGAATCGAAAGCTATATACTCAAGCCTAGTACATATCGCGTAGTTAAAATCAATTCCTTTGAGTGAAAAAAATGTTGATAGAGACTTTAGTTCTGAATCACAGTCGTCATAATTAATTGTATATGTATAAAAGGTGAAAGTGGATTGAAAAGAGAAAAAAAATTCTGGATAGATTTATGGCATATATATATCTCGAGTAACAGAATTATCAAAAATGATTGTAAATCTTCTCGTTGAGTAGGTAAAAGGCAAAAGTAAAAATAATGTGAAATAGTGTGGGTAGCCGATTGTTTATGAGGGTACTAACACGTGCCGGGAGGTAAATGAGTTTATAAAATTCTTGTTAAACAAACGATTGAATTACGCGTGTTTCGAATATATTTTTAGACCTTATCTCTGCACGTTCTAGCCTTGCGTTTATAAATAAAATACCATTTGGTTAAATTTTATTAGATGGCATTGAAATTCTCCGCTGATATTCCCGCCGCATAAGATTCCATCACCGAACGACATCTCTCGGAAAAGCAACCGACCATATTCGTTCACGGTTTCAACGCTGATGCCGCCATATACCGAGAGCTTTGAATCATTAGTTTCTATACCGACAGGATTATGAAGGATGATCAATTTTTCTTTCTGGGTAAATAAAAATTGAAATAAAAATAATCGAAAAGGTAGAGAAATGAATTGGTGATACGTCTCACCAAACTGAACCGAAATATCTAGACAGCGTTTTGAACATACACAAGCTTGAAGCGTATGTACCTACGTAAATTTGAGGGAGTCGAAAATAAAAGGCGAAAGGAGAGGTAATAAATTTTCTCTTAATTAACAGTTTTGGTAATTAAATTAGAAACACGCTAGAATGAAGAATTTGTTGAGTCTACACGGCAGAAGAGTCAAGCACTGTGAAATGTATAGATAAGCGAATATTCTTTCGCGATTTACCTAACTCAAGACTATTTTTGAGTTTAAACTCTTGCAGAATCGTATAGGTGTATATAATATAAAATATATATGTATATACTTCACGTGTACGCCTGTATGTATATTGTATACGTATGTATCTGCTCTTCGCCCATTAGCGAGATGCGATCAAGTTCCGATCTAGCGGAGCAGATACTCAACGACCTCTCGTTATTGCCTTTAGAATTCGCGTATCAAATCGCCCCACATATAGTGGCGCTATAATAACGACGAATATAAAATAAACTGGTAAAATAAATTAATTCTTACACGGCCTGGCAAGATCAAACCAAGTTATTCATATATGGCTCCAATTAAGCTTTAAAAAACTAATTAGAAATCATAAAAATTATTATTTACGGTCGACAGTTCTGTTAATTAGATATAACACGCATTATAGTCATACAAGTTTCTTGCTTTACTTATTGCTAACCAATTATTATAATACATTAGTATAAAAGGTGTATAGGCACTTCCTGTTTCGACACAGAAAATCATGTACAAAGTTTTAGATTTCGATTCAGATACGAAATGATTCTTCGTTAGTATTTTCAAAACGCGATAAGAAAAAACGAACGATTTTATACCGGAGTCTTATGTTCACAAGTCGCGTAGTTGCTTGTATATTTCTGTTCTAGTCAAATACGATGAATGTTGAATGTGGTTGAAAATTGGTGATATGTAGGAGAAAATTGTTACTCGTTTACGTGGTTAATTAATTACTAACTCATTATCAATCTCGTGGAAGAACAATGACCCAAATAAATAGACGCACGTGTTTTGTGACCGTGGGGCAATTTCTCACGCGATATCACGCGCCGTACAGTGGGGTGTACGTGCCTTCGCGATTTTCGCGTCGCGTTGCGTAGCGTTAGGTATAACAGCAGCTGACGTAGCCACTGTGATATCGTACGAAAAAAGCAAGGCACGTGTCGCGCGGATTGTGTTATGTATTGTATAGTATACCGAGTATACGTAATATTCACCCCTTGAAGAAAGAGCGTGATGTAACATTAAATTGTTGAAAAAGAAAAAAAATGTGAAAAAAAATTTTAAAAAAAAATCAAACGATAGAAAAAAGAAGTTAAGAAGAAGAAGAAGAAAAAAAAAGATCTCATCGGCTGTTGGCTCCATAGCAAATTGAGAAGCACGGCCGAAGCTATGGGTGCTGTCAAAACTCAGACGCATAAATATCTCTCCAACAACTGCTGGCTATCACGCCAGCTATAACGTTATAAAACCACTACAATCAAGTAGCGATGGATTCGATATTCGAATTCGCGAGCGATTCGCGGTTTTCAAAAACGAGGGAATAGTCGATTTATAATTAGAAATGTTTGGGATTGGTTCATTTTTGGTGTATAATATTTTTTTTTACCATTTTTTGCAGTCCAAATAGAGAGACCGAGAAAGGGCTACATTACGACTCGATGCATCTGTGACTCATAGGATCCTTGAAACTTCAAACGAGTTTCACAGACATGACGCAAGAAGGAATTACCGATGATACGTAAAAAAATGTAGTAAGAAAAATGACAAGGTATAAGAAAATTAAGGGAGGGACGCTGGGAGTTCTTGTTGGGGCTCCCATCGCGGCTATTATACACAAGGGATTCGATGAAGTTATGTAATTTGGAATTTAGCTAGAATTCCCTTTACCAACTCGGGATTTTATAATTTGTATGGTTTCACGATCACAGGTTATAATATGTAGCTACAAAACCGACTACATACTTAAATACCTAACGTATAGCATATATGTGGCAAAATTAAAATTACGTAAATGCTGCAGCTGATTAAAGTTTCATTATTAGGGCGAGAGATTATTAGGCAGAATTATGACAAACGTATGAATTCCAAATTCAGTATTCACAGATATCGGTTCTCGCTGTTTATAGAATCTCGAAGACTATCCATTAAATTAAATTAATTTCAGAATCGGATCCGAGAACTTACCTATACGCCGTTATTGGTACAGATGGTTGCCAAAGTGTGGGGCGATCCATTCATGTGTGCCAAATTTAAACCGAGTGTGTTAATAATTTCATTTGATCGTCGGAATAGGCGCGCAACGTCGAGTTTACCAATTAAATATTGAGAGTATGAGAGATATCAAATTTGAAAAGATGGTGACGATTTATTAAAGATAAGAAATCCTTATCGATGTTCCTGAGATATTGACAGAATGTTGCAAGCTCATGAGACGAATAAGTAGTAGAACAAGAGTTTGCTCAAACCAGTCATATAACCTCCACTTCCTAGACAGAGACAAGAACTGCCAAGCTATCATAGACTGGGCTCAGCTGATCAGTTGCCAGCCAAAGGATATTATGACAGAAAGAAATGACGCTCGTGATAAATTTTAGCGCCAGACACATTCCCTGAATAAATTTTCACCGAATTCAACGCGTTCGATAAAAAAAAAAAAAATTGAATTTCGAAAATCGATACTATTTCTCTGATATTGGGAAAAATTGGATCTATCTATGGAATGTGATGACAGTACCTAGTTCGACCTGAAGAAGTCCGAAGTTATATAAAATATTTTTAAGCACCTGTTATAATCTAGCAACGGGACGATTTAGAGCGAGGAGGAAACGGCGTAATCTTCGAGGCAATCAGACAGACATACCGGATGAGCGGATAAGTATACTGGCGGCGTGGTTTTTTCTCGATGATATTTTTCCCTTCTTTATAATATATCTCACGATCGATAAGCGCGTCAAGCAGCGTTGGAGGCAAAATGTCAATTTTGAGTTTAATCAAAGTAGATACTCGTATGCCTACAATTAACTTGAACACTTACGACGGCAGGTATACGGTTCATAACATACATTAGTCACACCACACCGGTGTAATAAAGAAAAATAGTTATCTCTCGGGGACGTTTACACCGCTTGACGAAACGGTCAAAGGTACGTTGAACGACCCACTTCCGGCTCCCAATTAGTTAATTAACCGAAATTAAGTCAACGTCAGTGCAGAAGCCCCTCCCAATTATATAATTACAACCATGCTTATAAATTTCTGTCAAAACTTTTGCCTCCCTTTTAATTCCTCCCTAACTAAAGTCCGATCTAACCCCGTGAATACAAGCTCGTCACCAACCTGCAACACGAATTTATTAAGAGCCAGAGGCACAATTCTATCTTGATATTCGTTAGACTGGCTCAATTTCCGCCTGTCTCGACGCCACCTCCGATTTCATAATTGTAAAACAAAAATTTCTCAATTAGACTAGCTACGCTCTGCATGGGCGCCTCTCTAATTGGAACAAGGTAATTGTGGAGTAGGAAACGAAGATTCGACTAATAACAATTACAAGGCTAGGACTCGTCTTTTAACGTGATCAAGCCTAATTCTCCCTTTTCCAATGAATTCATACCGCTTTCGGTACAGGTATGAGTATTTTCAGAAAAAAAAAAGAAAAAAGAAAAAAAAAGCGCTATGCATGTAGGACCTACATAGGTACGGGTCGATCGCGGGTATAGACACCGGCCAGACTATATGCTCGTCGGTTCTGTTCAATCAGTCTGCCCGTCTGTCTGTTTGGCGTCTCATTCCCTCGACCCAGACGCGAGCTAGCCCCTGTATTACGGTCAAAATCCAGTTATAGCCATAAGCTCTGCCGCCAAAGGATGACCGGTTAATGCCTTGCTGAACGCCTGCACTGTCTAAATTGGGATTATTGTTTCTGGCCAAATTCCCAGAGCACGGGGGAAAATTGAATAGAGGGAAATTAAATTCAGCGAAAATTATTACACGCGGTTCGATCCCTCGTACATACCTGTATGTATAGTTGAATATATAGATCTATATGAGTTTGTACTCAAAGAGAATAATTACAATTTCTTTTTTTCTTTCCCCTGTCTTTGACTCGGTATTAGAAATTGAAATTTGTCGTATTAATCAATGAATTTTTCTACCATGCATATTATATTTATTGGCGTGGATTTCAGTTTAGTTTCGAGTTCTATACACATACCTATACGCGGGTTGTATATTGTTCGACTGCGGAGAGTATAAGAGGCGAGTTTCATTATTTTCCAATAAGATAATTGATTGGGACGACCCCAATAGCCTGCAATCGGCAATTGATCCGAATTAAAGTATCCCTATAGATTGAAATTAAGATCAATAACATCTGCGAGGATCACAATGGGAATCGGAATTGAAACTGTAATACAGCTGGTGTAACCATGGCGGTCCCTGTCCCTGCCTGCAGCAGCAGTGCCCAGTGCTAGTCGTAAAAGCAAATTGTTCTCTTCGTTCGCTCTTCCGAATACTATGTATATAACCTATCTATTCGATGTAGAATACCGTTCATAGATTCGGATGAAATCATCGGCGATCGTCAGGGTGATTGTCGATCGTTGATGTCGATTATAGGGCCAACGTTTATACCAACCAGCGGTGGTTTGTTGGTTTCCTGCGCGTTCCACGTTCCCCGTTCGCCGTTCGCCACCATTTACACGGTTCAACGCGACGTATTACGGTTCGACGTAAATCGAAGAACACTGAACGCGCACGTACGCACACCCACACATGGTTTAGTTTAAGGCACGTGGCATGATCTCTGAACGAGAATATATAAAACGTAATATCTATATAGGATAAGAGAATATCTTAGGCGATTTGGTATCAAGCGCTCTTTTGGTTATAAGGAAGGATCGCATGTGAGATCGAGTGTTGGTTTTATAATGTGTTATATATATGTATCGAAAAGGCAGAAAAAAAGAAGTGAAAAAGATCGAAATTTAAATCATCAGCCGTGACGTAATTCGGCAAATAAAAATATCTGCGTGTTTAAAGTAACCTTTGGGAATAGATATTCGATTTTCATTATATTATATAGCCTCACGTAACATTCGGCACGTATTATAAGAACCACAGCCAATAGCCGATGGCATTAGCGACGAGATATCCCGTCCTGCGTCGAGCCCCCAGAAGAAGAGGAAGAAGAAGGAGAAGAAGATTAAGAGGAACGCGTGGTCGACCTTGAGCCGAGCACAGATCGGAAGATGAATCTTATAGGATCGTATCTCGTGCCACGTGCCAACGCGTGGGAAATTATTTCCCTCGCAGTGGGCAGATTGTGGGTGGAGTTCGGCTTGTATTGAGTCTTCCTAAATATACGTTTCCAACACTTTTTTTTCTTCTTCTTCTCTTCTCTTTTCTTTTTTTCTTTCATTCTTTCTCTCTTCATCTTACAGCGGGACGAAATAGAAATTACAGTGTCTCTGGTAGGTGCTAATGATTTTTTTACGTTAAATACGTCCGCAGATTTCGAGTCCGACTTAAACCTCCCCAGGAGCTAAATCTGTACATGCGTCGCGCAAGGTTAGGGTTCTCGGCCTTCACGGGTTCAAGAGACGAAATACGAGAAGAAAAAAGAAGAAAGGAAACAAGGACAGAGGCAGATATTGCACCGAATGCAAATTTTTATACCCTATTAATTAAGACGAATATTTTTTCATTCTTTCTCTCTATTTTTCTTTCTCACTTTACCAGCGAGAAAAAAAAAACCGCAAGATCTTTAATTTATTCTTATTTCAATTTCGCATGGAAATTTAAATATGTATATATATTTTGGTATATATATGTACATGTATAACTGATAAATGGTTTGTTTTATCCGTGTCGGAACGCGATATCGTATAGCGGTATAACCACACGCGGAAATAGGAAGCAATAATTGAGCATCTACCGTATATATTGCGCAGCAGACAGCGACCAAAGTGCTTCAACCCCTAGGGGCGGGACAAGGTCGCCGTCACGGGGTGAACGTCCCTAGCAATTCCCAAGTAGAGCGAGGTTTTTTCTCTCTATATACATATATATGTATATCTGAGTACTAGTATTTTTAACATATTATCATGTGATCTCTACTAATTTTTCATTAGTTTATACAACGATGAAGATAAGCTCATCGTGAGTTTAAATTTTCCACTTTACGCTTTTTGAAGGAGAAGAAGTTTATTCATTTTCACCAGAAACGGTAGAAGAATAAAAATAGAATCGGAATAGATTATTACTTTAAATCTACTCAAATGTAGGAATCAATAAATTGATTGGAATATTAATCGTGAGGAAGTGAAGGAGGTGATTCGAAATATTAACGAAGGTATTTATCGGAAAGGCAAAGTATACGTGCCAGAGTTAGACATACAAACAAAAAAAAAAAACTGCAATCATTCTTCTTTTATTTCTTATACATTTGAAACTTCTGCTCAATATTATTAGATTTTTTGAACAATTTAAAAACCGACGAGATCAATGTAAATTTGTATTTTATCGTCTCCGGTTTTCTTCTGCGGATTTTCATCCGGCTGATAAAGCACAGAAAGTTAGTAAGCTCGGTGTCGTCGATCAAATAATTGACCAATTATATGTAATATTGCATAGTTCGATTTATCAAAGCTTCAAGCGTTCTAAAGTCATCTTATATTCTCAAATCTTCGAATTTTCTATTCAGGATACTAATGGGTTTATCGAAAAAACCGAGTTCCAATAATCGCAAGACTCAATTTGTATAAAATTAAGAAAAGAAATAATTTGAAAAGAAAAGAAAATTTGATTTGCGCCAATCGACGACGTTCTTGAAAATAAGTAAGCGAAGTGTCAGGAATGATATGAAAAAATTCGTATGTATATGTAAAACTCTTCTATCGTCTGAAAGGAATGATTTTTGCTTAAATCCATAACAAATCGAGTGTGTATTTAAAACACGTATATTTTGTCTGGCCTGGAGATTCTAGGTGCGGTGGGTTGAGAAGGCGGGTATCCTAGGTGCTCTAATTTGAGGTCACGGAGCAGAGACGAGTGGTGGGTGCCACACGTGTAATCTCTACGAACTGAACCGAACGTTTTAGCCTGAACTATGCTTATATCAGCATCTGCGAGTTATTTAACGGTTTCAAAACCAATCGGTTACGGAAAGAGTTAGAATTTCGAATTGAGTTCACGGATTTCCGCTCGAAACGTTACTTCCTAGATTGCGGTTAGACCAGGGTGACGTCGCCGCGAGTATACATGTATGCATACAGAGTGTTTCTAAAGTAACCAGTCTTGTTTATCCATTCATT
Organism: Rhogogaster chlorosoma; assembly: GCA_944452935.1. Classification (NCBI taxonomy): domain Eukaryota; kingdom Metazoa; phylum Arthropoda; class Insecta; order Hymenoptera; family Tenthredinidae; genus Rhogogaster; species Rhogogaster chlorosoma. The sequence continues at coordinate 32,723,634 of OX101797.1, forward strand.
CTTAGATTTCTGTAAATGATAATCTAACTGCGATATATTCCTACGAAGAAAAAAAATACATATAAAAAAAAAAAAGAAAAATTATAATAATCGATAATTTTACGAAGCTGAGAAACTTTCTTATATATTCCAAGCATTTTCTCGCATCTTGGCTGGATTGGAAGAAATCTGGAATACGTGGTCTGCGAACAGCAGTGCAACAGCGGCTGTTGTACATACATTTACATACGTATGAAGATTTGAAAATAATTTTATATACTTCAAACATTGAATGTAGCAATAATCGAGCGTATCATACAGATAGCGGGAGATTGTGGTATCTGTAATGAAAGATATAACTAGATAACCGAAGCGAGGGGTGCTTCTACACCGAAATTATAAACAATTGCGTAAAAGTGTGCAAGAATAAGGAATAATTTCATATTCTAGATATTTCATGACATTACCAGTATTCCTTAGCGTCGTATGTAAAAAAAAACATGATAAAAAACAATGTGGTATATCAGACGATGAAAAAAAAAAAAACAAAAAAAAAAGGATTCTATATTCATTGAAGAGTCAATAAAATTCAAATCATCATAATTGTCGATGCAAATAGATGAATGTGAATAAAAAAAGAACCGTTCCCAGGTATACAATATCCGTATCGGTATAATGAAACTTGCGTCGTCTAGATACTGACAGAATCATGACGTCACAACAATGCGTCTCGAGTTATAGCGTATGATATTATGAGCGTTTGCGCGTGCGAGTTGTGTAACTATGTACATGAAAGCAAAGGCCAATATGGGTTTCGGTGCGGAATGAATGGAAGGGCAAGTCGCGGTGGTATGGTGGTGGGCAGTGGGGAGTGTTGAACCGGCACAGCTGAGCATTGATAAGGGGTCACATTGACCCCTGCCTCCTGATTGTCAATACACACAAGTCCTTGGTACAGGTATGCGACGCGTTTGAATGTATAAAGTGTAATAGGTGTGCGCGGTCGCGCGTGCGCCTAGATTGTACGACTGTGTGTGTGTCGTCTCTGTGTAATACATGCGATAATATAATTCAGCTTTAAACTTACACGTCCGACTATACGTGTCGCATAATTCGACAGGGCGATATAAACTTATATAATAAATGGCATCACTTACGATAGGTACCGGGGCCTCGGACATCGTTCAAACAATAATTGTCTATTAATAAAAACCCCTTGTAAATATGAATCTCGGCACACTGTACCGGCACACACGGAACCGCTCTTCAAATAGGAAAAACTGTCAGCCATAGTGGATGTGTCCGCGTCTTAGCGATCGAATCTAACTTCACACCGCACTGTGCCGCCATCTTGCCTACGAATATTGAACACCGGGACACACAAGGTTCGCTGGCTCGCTGTAAGTGGCGCTGCCGTCGACGCTGATACCAGTATGGCCGCCGCAAGGGATACTTTAATTAGTGACAAGTGAATTCGCGACGGGTTTTTTAACGTGCGGTGTACTGTTAAGTGATTTATATACATTGGTGGACGTCCGTTAGGCCCTGGCGGGGCCCGCCGACAAGGTAAGGCGACAAATCCTCTTTAATCAGTGTCTTGAATATGCGAATATCGGAGGCCGTGCGTGCGGACGGGTAGCTAGGTAGAGTCGTGGTTTTTACTTAACCAACGTTATTCTCCTCGCACTTAAATTCAGTTAGTTTATTGACTGGTTTAGCCACGATGTATTGTCACGAGGATATCTGGACGCGACTTTACTCGCCCCATTTTTATTCTCCGAATGAAATATCTTACGAAGAATCCGAAAGGACTTCCGTTACGGATACTATTTCCTTACCTTTGCACACACAGGCCTCATCATACATCATTTATTTTCTGTTTACGATAGGTTGGGTTATGGGTTATGTTATGTTATGCTAGGCCTCCCGCAACGCGCACTTTACATTATTCGCGCCGGTAAAAACGCCCATTTTTACACTTTCTATATAAACTAATAGATGGCGCAGCTTGTGTCATGGCTTTCTCACAAATCTCAGAAACATGTACTGCCCATTGCAATCCAATACCGGACCTGATTTATTGGTCTGTTAATTTATTATATTCCATTCTTTAGATCCTCTATTTTATTTCATTTCAAATTCTCATTGGCTTTTCCACACACGCGCGTGATCTAACGCATCAAAGTCTACGTGTCGTATTTTTCGCTATTTTCTTATTTAATTTTAAGAAATATATTCGAATTTTAAAAGTCTCGATCAATTTGTTAGGCTTTCGCTAGTTTTTTTTTTTTTCTTTTTCTTTTTTTCTTTTATTATTTTTTTCATCGCACGTGAGAGACAGGTGTGACGTGTTGCGCGGGCGTTGAAAAAGTACGTGGATGTTTCCTTCTTTCTAATATCAAATTTTTTCGTGTAACCGTTTAACACTTTAACATCTTTAAGCTCCGGCAATGATAGCAAAGACACTTTAATACTGATACATATTATTGCTATACGGTATAGGAATTATAAATATAATTTGACAATACTCGCCGCGGGAGCCAAGTAAAATTGCTGGATATTTATGGATAATTTTATTATTTTGATAAATCACGCGAAAAACAAACGATGACATAAACATCGAACTATGATTCTGCTGCAATTTTACCTACGTGGGTATAACACTGGTGTTATTCATTTCTTCTCGTTTACGAACGAAAATTTACCTGTCGATTACCGTAAACTTACCTAACTAAGATTTGTGGGTCTAAAATCATCCCATGATTCATCCGCCACGACCTAAACTATCGTAGGCGTCGTTGGCTGTATCGTCGAAAACAGAAAAAATAAATAAATATAATCCATTACCTTGGCTTTTATATCTATCTAAGATAGCGTATGCTGTGGCTAATCATCGGCTATCAGTTGCTTGAAATAATCTTGATTTTCTTTTCCTTCTTTTTTATCACTTCCAATCATGCAATATCCCGTTGATAATGAGGGACTTATGTATTATCTATAATTTATCGATATATCATATATCCTATAACATCAGCTTTATATACTAAAAGTAAATATTATTGTCGCAAAAACAATTCGCTAAATAAGTAGTTGGCACAAAATAATATACGACAATATCGGCAATATTTGTTCAATTATTTTCATACCGTTATTAACGACGATATCGTCTGCAAATGTTAAACAAATGTTGTTCTGTTTCCTCAACTTAGGTAGAAAACCGTCTTCTATTATCCGCCCTATGTATGTAGGTGTGCATGTCTGTATAATGTAAATACGAATTGAATTATACCCGATAATGTATTAGCACGTTTAATATTGAAACGTTTGACGAAAAAGGAGGCGGAGGCGTGCCCCGAATTTATATATGTATATTTATTCAATTCATTTGTGAGAAGAGTCAATGACTTGGAATCCTTGAAAATGTCGCGATGTTTGATCGCGGTCTTGTGCCTCTTGTTGGCAGGCTATAAGTTGGAGATGAGAAAGACTCGTCTCGATCGCTAAAGATGATAAAAAGAATTGTTCGGTTTCGCGGTGCAACAGTAGTTAATTTGACCAAAGGTTGGAATAAGTTTTGTTTCGTTCCGGTATAATTGTCAGAATTTCTTACCCTCCCGAATGCAGTGTGTGTCGCGGTTTTCATCGCATTCTTGAAATCCTTAGGACGTTTAGTATAGCGAAAGAAAAGTATTGGAATTTTATAGGAAAAAATGTTTAAATTCACCGAACCTTGGAATAAGAACTTGACATCGTGACGCTTCGGAGCGACACGCGCTGCAGATATATCCTTAACATCAGACCACACACGTCGAAGATCATTCTCTCCGACAAACTCTATATCTTCTTCCGACAAAAAAAAACGAATAAATTTCGTCCTCATAAACATTACGAAAGACAGCATAAACTTTTTGTATTTTTTGTATTTTTCTTTCTCTCCAAACGATTACCAGAATTTTTACAGTTTTCTACCAAATATCGAAAATTACGATAAATCGGTCATTTCGTGGCGAATAGGGGACACCTGCACCAGTAAATATATCGATGATAATTACCTGTATCGCGAAATGTAGGTATATAGTTATAAGTACTCCGTTATAGTTCATAAAAACGAAAAAGAACCAAGGACATGTATAAATATTTCTGAACTTTCCGGTCTTGGAAAGTGTAAAGTGGGTTTATGTGCTTATCTCAAATACACAAACCTACATTAATATCTGTACTGTACTTACGAGACTCGAGGCGATAGTTTGCGTCCCTATTCCATTTTTTATATCGTATAAGGTTAGAAGAAAACAAGGCCTTACGCGCGTTTGACTCGCGTATATATGTTTGATAGAATGACTTGACTTAATAGACTTGATAAAATGAATTTAGATTGAAAAATTTGTCTAAAAACTAATAAATCCAGTTAGTTATTTCCCTTTTCTTATTTCTTATTTCTTATTTCTTCTGAACATGATTTTGACCAACCCTATTACGATTATCATCACAACATCTCCAACAGGATAAAATAACGTCTAGACACTAGATCAGCGGTCCCGACTCGTCCAGCTTGACTGGAACCTTGCATCACCCTAATTGTAGGCTAAGCTGATTTATTCATGAATCTGCCCACACGATTCTGTTCGCACCTGCACTCGTTCTTTCTGTCAATTATATGATCTATATCACGACTTCCATTCAATTTTCGATTCACAATCAGGCCGAAACCGGAAGCGGTCATTCTGCCTTCAGGCAAATTTGCAACGCTGCCTTCGCTTAACAGGTATAATAGACGCTTATTATAAGTGTGCAGGTAATAAACCAGCCAACAGCTGTTATTCACCTCTTCGATGCGCATATATACATAGCTGAAGCTTCTCCTTATCCCAAATGTGATCCGATTCGTGAAAAATACGTGCGATATTTTACGCTCTTCAAATAACGTACATTTCGAGATGCTCTGCGCAGTGTTATCTTAATTTTATTCAAGTGTGAAAAAAATTCAGGTATTCAATAAAAAATACGAGTTATAATATATATTTTAAGGGTTGCATTTCTCGTGGGCGAGCTAAGATACTATGCAGTCGTACTTACCTTACACCGACTGCACCTACGCAGGGCAATATTGTTTATATTTTGATTTTGGCAGAGGTAGCAATATCTGGCACTGTTTCTATACCGGTATTATTATATAGCAAATTAGCTCGTGGATACGTACATTCGTATTTGTTAGAGGTTTTACTGTCACTTTGGCAGCTTTTGAACCATTTTGATTTACCGCACTGCGACGTCGCGTTAAACTCGCTAAATTTTCGCGTCTCTTTCATTACCGATCTCTACGACTTAGGGTATAAAAATTTTTCCAAGTAATTAGCATCGTCAAAGATTTAGATTTTTCATTCTTCATCTCTTCATGGAGATCATTAGATCTTTGATCTATAATCCAACGATTATCCAGGTAATTTTTTTGAGTCGTCGGTAGTTTATCTTCTCTCCATCACCGGGTATTTGGGAATTTTGTTTAACTTATTTCTGTGCGTTTATATACGTCTACTATTTTTATAAAACGATACGATCGAAGCTTTTTTCTCAAATCTCGAGTTTCTGAGGCTGAGGTATTTTTCCGATTGTCTTTTGTTATTGGTCGGAATCGTTTTCAGTCTTTTTACGACGTTGGACAGACTAAATAACACGGGACTGTCGCCAGGCTTCTATCTTTTTATTTTATTTGGTTTAAAGACGTGCCGATCCTCCTCGTCGCTACAGGAGCGTCGGATTAGATAAAAGACATTTCGTCACTTTCCCGACTGTCGCACCTACTAACCTCGCGTTAAATTCTTCGCAAGTCGCTGCAGTGAACGGGCTGATCAGTCACTTAGCCAATGAAACAAAATGCAATTCAACTATACGAGCTTCGTTGAGGCTCAACAATTGAAAAGTAAGAAAAAGAAAAAGAAAACATCCATTCGCTCTCCTTCCTTGTTCGAAAATATTTGAAGATTAACATTCAAAAATTTCATTCAAATATCAAGTCGAATTATCAACTTTTCGTTCAAAAAATCTTTTCTAACTAAAAATGTGAAGAAAAATATTAATTTCATTTTTATTCTTACGAATCGGGTAACATGCTATTCACATGGCATTAGCATGGCACCATGGTATCGACAGATCATATCGAAGGTAGGACCAGGTTTTTTTTTTACTTTCGCCAAAAGTTTCGATTAAGTTAGAAATTTTTCTTCACATGTTAAAATCGTGTGGATGGCTATAGGAGAATTGAATCGAAAAAAGAAATTTCTGAATTACGAGAATAGCTACCACTTGAAATTGTTACCCGGGTAATTGTACAAGATTTTTCACGCGTTGATGTAACTTATGTCATTCTTACAGCAAAGTAGTACCAGATTCTTAATATTGTGCAATATTGTCCGAAGAATAATAGCGATCCAACCAATTGCCAAACATAGATCGCGCCAATTTGTTAAATTCCTCTATGTATACTATAACGCGTGCAAACGAGTGAGATATCTGTCGACGGTATTCTAACAGAATTTTCAGGCGCCACCGCACCCAGGTGTGCGAAGACCGTTGCCAATTTACGTTTATTAATCTAACGAAGGTTTTCATATTTGTTGGAAGATCAATTTTTCGAATCATCGAACGAACGGGATTTTTGTCATTCGCACAGTCTTGCAGAATAAATTGCTGCTATTCGATCTTGTCGTTAGAAATTGTCAATATTCGATTCATAGATTTCGCACAGTTTTATATATTCATTCATATTTCATGTCCAATTAATTTTCAAAGTTTATGAAATATGTATATCGTTTCTTCAACTACGACCCTATAAATGCCTGCTTCCACCACTACTTACTCCAAAGATTGTCTCTTTTATGACCCAGAGGAGTCGCGAACCTGGAAGAAACAGAACTGTTGAAGAAGAGAAACATGGTTGCGTGGGTTGGTTTAAGGACGAGTCGGTGTCCACTGAGTCTTCTCCTCTTACTTCAAACGTATCATCTTTTGTCCTTATATAAATTATACTCCCTCGCTAGTTTATTGCCTTATTATATTCTCTCCAAGGCGAGGCGAGACGAGGCGACTTCGCACTGTCTTAACTGTTCGGATTTATACACGTGAACCAAATCTGCAGTTTACGGCAATAAAAAAGGAACGGAAAGACAATGAAACGCCAATATGTTCCCGCCGTGGTTTTCAGAGAGTTTAATGGCCATGGAACGAAATCGGTATCATAGAATTCCCCAAAAAATTTCTGATTCTTATTTTCAGCTATAGTTTTCAATCTAACAAATTATGCTGTAATAAATGCGTTTCGGAAATGGCCTATACAGCGATGAAAATTCGACTTAAAAAATTACAAAAAAAGAAAAAAGATCGTGGGAATTCCAACGTGGCAAAAAAAAATTAGAGAGAAAAAAATAAAAAAAAAAACGTAGCCTTGCAAATGCGCTACAAATCTTTCGTCGGAGGTTGGCTCTCGGTGACCCGGTGCGGACGTAAAACTTACGGATGTTAAATTATTTTCGAATTGCTTTGCTCGTGCCGCAGTCAGTAATAGGCAGGCAGCAACAAACTGTCAAGTGTCAAGTGTCAAGTGCGGGGGTGTGACTACCGTCACTGAAGTAGTAATGTGGCGAAAATTTTCAAGCTGTTTTACAACTGGCATACACGCCGGTTTATACCAAGTAGGCGTGACTAGTCCACAGTACAGTAAATAGGAAACCGATTCGAAATTTTTCCCACGCACTCATACAGCGATCTCTATATGCAACCCGGTGCATAAATTCGCCTCTATAAACTAGATAATCATAAATTGACCGAAACCCACCTAAAACTAAAACGTTTTCGTCGGTTTGCGGATTTATCGACAACGTTACCGCCAAACAGACTAATTTCTCTCCTTCCCTCTATATCTTGCTCACTAATTTATACCGTTCGAATGCAGTCGAAAAGAAGATGCTTTTTTTTTTTTCTTCATTTTTTTTTTTTTGTTCCTTTTTTTCTGTCGAATTGGTCAGCGCGCTTTTTTTAAACGCTATATATACATATATATATATCGACGAAGACGTCCTTTGACATTAGTACATATATATACCTCGTATATCTGGGACAGCGTCGCGTCTAGCGGGTTGGCAAAGGCTAGACAACGCATTTCCGAAGGTTTTCAACTCGGCCAATAATAATTCATTTCTACCAGCTTAGCCGCGGCGAAGCTAAGGCGCCTCTCGTACAATCCACATCTCTGTAGAACGCGTGGGTGTTGTCAAATGGCACGACTAGCTATCTAGTTCTCCTGCTCAACAGAACCTATGTGCCATGGCTTATAACCAGTCTATTTTAGTTACTCGGTTGTTTACGCAGAGACATTTTTCTGCGCCAAGACGATGCGTGATTCTCTATCTCTCTTTCTCTATCTCTTTCTCTCTTTCTCTCTTCTCTCTTCTCTCTCTCTCCTTCACTTTATCCTATGCCGTATTTACCATCATGAATGCCTGCAGTCAGTTCGACCATTCGTTTGTCTATCTGCAGGTGAACTCTATTAACCCTGGCGATCCCTCGTATCATTTGTCTCTCCATTGGTCCTGCCGCTCATTTTTCTTCCGCAACAGCTGTCAAGATTTGCTCGCGACGTACTCTGCGTCGTTATTCTACATTCGTATGGTACTTTTTGTTTTATCTCCTCATTTTTCCTCAATTTTCTCTCTTTTCGTTAGGTACTGTTCGCAGAGATCCACCCATTAGTGAATTTCAATTTTTAATTAATATTCTTCCTTCTGTTTTTTTTTTTGTTTTTTTTTTGTACAATTATCAATTTTTCTAATCATTTTTTAATCTATCTCTTACTGCTCGAAATATTACGATGGATCATTAGAATCACGGCTGCGTTAGGTATCTAATAATAATTGACGATGTAGACACGTCATTAGAGAAGTATTAACTTTGATTGATTAGATTCGGAGTATATGAATGAGAGAAAAAGGATTATCGTGTACGAAAAAAAGGCTTACTTGATTAATTACTTTCATTCCTTGCTATTTGCTCAATATTTTTCCATCACTTTTTCATCGTGAGAGTATGAATTGCAGTCTACACCGTTATAGTTTCATTTCTACGAATCTTTCGTTAACAATGATTCAAGGATAGTATAATAATTATATGTGATATAGGTATATGGTAAGAAATAATGGGCGTATAGCCTAACCTAATCTGAATTCATTCATTCAATTATTCATTCATTCATTCGTTCGTTCGTTCATTAATTAATTCACGATATGGCCACTGCATCAGCAATCAAACCTGTATCCACGCTGCGGCAGCAGCAGCAGCAGCAGCGTTTTATGAATGAACTCTCTCACCTATATGCTAATCCAATAAAGATCCGTTTGCACGACGAGGTCTCGGAGTGAATTGGGCCGTAAAGATCGCTTGAAAGATCTTAAGCCGGTTGAGGTAAAGTAATTATATTATTTATGACTCGATTTTTAATACGATTACGAATATTACCTGTTTGCAAAGTATACTTCGTCTTAACGCAACCTGGTAGTACGAATGTCATGTCTACAACACACGCTAATATCAACGTCTTTCACATTTCCTATCTTATCTTGTCATTCAATTTACGCTGGAATATACTGGAAAGATAAGTTGACCTAGTAACGTGGAAAACTCGGTTAAACACATATATACCACGTTCTGTTGTGATATAATGTTATACAATATGATTGTTACGAGTTTACAATCGGTTGACCATGAGCTCTAAATTTTCCGACATTCTCAGAGGAGATTTGTATAGGGTTTGATTCGTTTGATGCGATGTTTGAGTTATAAAACAAAAAGGAAAAGAAAAGGAAAGAAATAACATTGGAATAGTTTTGAAACTGAAATCAAACAACAGATGTTATATTTGAGTATGAATAATAAAAGTTTCAATACACGCGTTATATACTTACTATACATAATAATATGTAGATAAAAATTTTCTGTATATCTTACGGCTGTAGATCCCACTCTACTCTACATCAGAGACAACTTGATTTTCTAAATCAAACTGGGAATATTGACTTTCCATAGAGGATGGACGAGCCTGTACGATCAACGTCGACGATCTACTGGCGTTCCTAGTAAATATTAGCTTTTCCGCGAACACTGGGATTTCATTGTTTGATCCGCGTGCCTATCCAGACGTCATTGTGCAATATAGCTACGTTTTCACGATTTTTCTATGATGAACAGTCATAGCCAGATAAAAAGGAAAAAGCTAAAGAAATACGTTATTCCTCGATATCTCAAATTTTATGTACCAAACTAATTTTTGCGAGTACTAGACTACATGATAAAGTTATTACGGGGTCCGAGGAGAGAAAAAATTTGAACAAAAAAACAAAAGAAAAAAACATTCTGTGCTAGAAAAAAGAAGATAGAAACTAATTATATCTCGCAATAACGTGAGAGGAACAACCGAGTGACTAGGTCAAGGATGCCAAAAATGATGCTGCTACCTTGTCGGTGGCTTTTCAGATAATTGCCATTAGGTAGATATGAGAATAGGTATGTATGTATCATCTACGTGGGTGGAACGCGGAGAGAGGTATGAGCTGACGAAGGGGCTAATCGAGGTTATGCTTTATTTACTAACTTTCTTTATATTTATTCACCCATTTATCATAGATTCATATCGACGAGGACGCGGGTTTGTTTCTCGTTTCTTTATTTCATCTCGTTCAAAGATAATATCTTATTAGATCGAGGTAGGTATATACCTTCCTACCTCGAAGAGATGCTCCAAAATGATTAGGATTAGAACCGTGTACGCATATTTAGAGGAAAAAAAAGTTTCTAAGTATACGTCTGAATGGTTTTATATGCGCTGACAAAAATTAGGTGAACGACCATTTGACGTGTTCAAAAATGAGAGGAAAACTCTTATATGTAGCTGCAGAGCGTGTTTTTCGTTTTTCATCTCCAAGACGTTCGAAGTTATGCCGTTCCGTAATTATTAGCGACGCTCTGCCAACGACTTTATATATTTTTAGACGGTATATATTCTAAAAGTCGAAAAATACATGTAACTGTAGGGTGCGTGTCGCTTCTTGGTAAAAATTTATTGGCCATCCTCTTTTTTTGGTGAAAGCATACCGAGATTAACAAGTTTAACTACTCCGTAGTTGTAGGCGGTCCTGGCAAAGACATTATCCGAGGTAAACAGATAAATTAAAGCAGATACATTTCGCACTGGTTTACGAGATTTTCTCCTCCGCGTTTATCGTCCTCACCGCGTGCACCGATCCTCTATATACGCGTTTGTCGCACCCTCCGAACCCCTTCCTCATGGGAAATGAGCATATAAAACTTGGCTGGCATCTCACCGGTCATAAAGGCTCTGGATAAAAGCTTTTCTTCCGCAAAGCATCACTCGACGTTTCATTCCAAGAACTTTTACCTTTCATTGCAATAAGAAGAACGATCTTTTCCAGATCTCTTCTGCCTTTTTATCCAATTCGAAAATCATTCGTCGTAAGGAATTTTCATTCGACGAATTGTTTATTACCGGAAAACTACATCTTATGTGGAGTTCATGATCGAGTAAGACGTGAAGGAAGAAGAAGGTCTGATTTCGTGAAAACACTGATTGCGAATGATCAGGAGTTCACTGCAAGTTCGATAAGGAGCTCGACAACGAATAGTATTTTTCAATTTCGGTTTTTTCTCAAATTTTTTGATCATCCGTTCTTCGTTCATTCAAATCGAAACGATTCCCTGCAGGATCATTAGTCCTGATAAATATCCTTCCCGTGGCATGATTCTCGAATTCGATGCAGTTATCGAAAGCCAGATCGTAAGGAGAAGAACCTTTTCAAATTTCAGATGAAATCTAATATCGTTCGGACTTTCATCAACGAAATATCGAAATCTATTGAGTCATGCGAGCAGAGAATATCTGAATCTGCAGCCCGCTAGAATGTACCTAGCTCCTTAATCTACTTGCAGCATCGTTTTGTGCCTGTATTAGATTTGTTGAATCTTATCAAATCCAGGCTAATTTACTCTGCATTACGTATTGTGAGTATAACTCTGGTTTTTGGCATTGTACGGACGCGTTGAAAACGCGACACATAACAGAGCTGCACTGTCGAGTAGCAGCATAGCAGCTGTTCGGATCAAAAGCAACCGTAAATCTAACTTGCCGATAAGAATAATTCACGTGTTTGAGAAAGTTTTGGGTATTCTAAAACCGCGCTGGTTGACATTTATCAAAGGAATGCTTACCTAACCGCCTATTTTACCTTAAATCACGTAGTGGTAGCATTAGGTACTCCATACTTGGACCAAACTCTTATTTTCTATCTCATCGCTGGACCAGCGCATTAATAGCCGAGTAATTGTAATTTCTTAGAGAAATTACCTTAGAGAATGATAATACGAAACGGTAATGGGGCAAAGCGTACCTATACCTATACCTGTACCTGTACCTGTACCTGTACCTGTACCTGTACCTACCTACCAACTAACTTATAGCCCGGAGAAATGGGCATATAAATTGAGAGCGAGTTGTGACGCGGTTGTGACCACGTAGACGCGGTGCGTATCTCCCTGACGCATCTATACAACACACGCGTATCTACGCTTTGAGACGTGGTGAGGAAGTTCCGTTACGAAATCCAATTACTGCGCCGCCTGGCTTGGACTGAAATAAATAATAAAATCTGCCCGCGAGTACCGCGGTAACATATATATCCCATATATGCATGTGTGTATATGTTTCATTAAATTTCGGGCTTTTCGCCGAACTGGAAAAAAACTCGGTATCCTACTTTAACCGCAAGACGTCTTCTTCCCGATCTGTAGCCAGCGTCGTTATTAATTCGACAATTTTTGGAAATAATTTATCCGCGTCTTTGTCTATTATCTCGTTTTGTTAACTCTTCTACAGGCCTTAGAGATACGCGAGGGTTTACGTAAATTAGTTGATTATATCCGGTAATCGAGTGGAACTGGGTCAACGCCAAACAGTTATCAATTAGAGTTCCGTAGGCGCGCCAATGCTAATTGTTAGCTCCGTGTAATTGGCCGTATCGAGTTTCCTCCTTTTCGGCTATTCCTGTATTTGTATATTTCCGAACCGTTAAACCCCATGAATTAATTAACGGATGCATATATAAAAAATAAAATGGCGTCACAGCTTGACTCCTTTAAGGGTTTACCAGTTGGTAAATCGCGACCGTGTACATCGGACCACACACGCTTCTCTTTTATTGACCAACGGTCACTCTGCGAGGGGGATATACCCGCGTATATAATTTCTGCAGGAGAAAATTGAAGAGATTTACATTTTTTGTTACAAGTTTTGAGCGGTTGATGTCAATCTTTTTTCCTTCACCGTATTACGGTTTGATGAAAATTCGTTTCTGCACCGAGTGCAGGGTCTAATTTCGTACATTATAAGGCTAATAGAAAATAGAACGTGTCGTGCAGAAATATATCGAGAGAAAGAGAGAGAATTTCAATCTAGCGAAATTTAATCGCCAATCGTTAAAATCTGCAACCTTCTCACCGAGCTATTACTGCATCTTATTCAGGCCGCTAACTAGCTTGGAAACAATGAAACCTGGGGCGAAACAAGCTGCTCCAGAAGTATAAAAGCGAATTTTATGAAACCCTGTGCGCCACCTTTAGGAATTTGTAGAATTGTTAGACGTCTTTTTAGAAGCAGCTAAAAATATCCAATTTATAAGAGGAAACTAGGCGGTGCTCAAAAAGTCAATAACAGTCTCGTTGCGATCCGACACAATTGGCGCCAGAATCCAATGTGCAGTTTGATGCACGCTGCACTCTTTACAATCTATGAAATATTCGGCAAACCGAATGAAGGAATGAACTGCGTTTCCTTATTTTCGAGTTTCCATTAGTCCCTGTAATTTTTCTCCCCGCTTCTATTTCGGCATCGATGATTTCACTGCATAGAAAGCAGCGAGATCGCAATAAGAGTTTCTGACAGTGAGATCAGACGCGGACACGATACGTAGGTATCCGTGTATCGAAGTAGTAGTAGCATATCGTCCGAAAATAGTCTCTTTGACATGTTATTCAGTGAGATGTTCATATTGTACATATACAAAATGAACATTCGCGAAGGAAATTTTGGCGACGCGGATAGGTAGCTTTGGCGAAACCGTCGAGGTTCATCGGTGACGAGTCTGGCGTCGTTGCGACGGGGTGTCGGGTATAAGTTACGCGTGTTGATTCAGCGCGTCTGGATGCGACGTCGGCGTCATCCGCTCGTGACCAAGCGGTACCCCGCGCCAGGACGTCACTATACGGGTGTTTGCGTATCTCTAATGACGTCGTCGACGGATGTCTGTGTATTATTGGTTGTTGGTAAAAAGCCCCTCCATCCTCCATCCTCCATCCTCCGTGTTACTCCCTCTCACGTTTGCCACTCGGCTTTGCCAAGTTTAATAAATTGATGACGTTCCTTAGAAAGACACCGTTAACACTCATTATACCTGCTGCATCAGTCTATCGGTGATGTATGTGCCTTTCCCAATACCGCGGCGTACGGCACCGACACCACACACACTTACTTTGCCAAAATTTTACATCTGTTGACAGGGAAATCCTGCAGTTGACAGGCGAGAGTGAGAGAGTCCGTTGCCAGCGTTGAAACTGCACTCAAATGCATTTCATCGAAAATCTGAGATAGTTATTATAGACGATGAACCCTTCGTTGTCGAGTTCCTTCGTCCTACTCACCCCTTTCTACTTGCGGGAGGAATATTTATCAGAATGAATATTCCTGCAGAGAATCGTATTGATTTGAATGAATGACTGAAAAATTTGAGAAAAATAACGAAAACCAAAAAAAGAATTTGTTGTCGAGTTGCGTCTCGAACTTGCAGTGAACTCCTTCTTCTTACGAAATCAGACCTTCTTCTTCCACCACGTCGTGTCTTATTTGATATCTGAAACATACATATAACTATACATATATAAGCTGTAAGTTTTGTGGTTCTAGTCAATCGGCTGGCACTCGTGTTTCAATCTTGAATTTGCCTTCTTTCAAACCCCAATTTAAATCGTCAACGTTGACGGAGAGCCATTAACTATCCGACAAATTCGATTCCTATTCGCGACGAAACGACTTTCAGTTTTCAAATGTGTAGCCTGGCCCTTCGCTTCGCGAATCCATATAGGTTCCTCTTCAAATCTTCACGTTCTTCGCTATTTTCTTCAGGTAGAAGAAAATGATTCTGTATATTCGACGCCCATCTTAGGCCTACGGTAAAGATCGCGTTGGGGAAGATAAACAGGAGCTTTTTGCTACGTTGGATCTTTTCGGTCCAGTTTCATCGGCTTCTTTATACACAAGCGTTGATTGTGATTAACCAGATAATCTAAACTATAGTTGTAGATAAATTTGTACAGAATTAGGGCGGAAAAAAGAATGGGAATGAAATTTCATGTTCAAAGTCCCAGACAAGAGACGGGTGTTGAATTTTTCACTCATTTTATCCCTAGAGTGCCGTTCTCATTTTCGTTTTCGTTTTCATTTTCGTTTTCATGTTCGTTCCTCGTTTTCGTGACGCACGCACCATTTCCCGTGGTCCCCCTCCACCCCCACCCAGTTAAATAGTTAGGTTAGTTTCCAAGGATGGAACGAAGCTCTGTTTACGCGGCGCCTTCCACGATGAATGATTTAGGGGCTGCTGCATTCTATATAGGGAGATGCTTTGGTTAGATAACGACTAACGTGACGTACCACAAAACTGATAATTTATTACTTTATGAGATAAATATTTTCCACCCGTACTGCTGCAGTTCTCCCACGCCGATTTTCTCCGCACCCGCATACCTAGGGCTGTTATTATTCATCCTTCATCCCTAATCCTCATAACCAAATAGAAAAATATATAACAATAATGACAGTAAAATTTGAGATCGATCCGAAACTGTCGCGGTAACATTTTGCCCACTGATCGAAATCGGGGAACGGCACGCACCCTATATCTTATACGGTGGATGAGTGTCGCCTAATTGCCCCGTTGAAAGAGTCGTTACTTTGATAGTAGCTTTGTTCCACGTTTCGGTCTGCAGTCAAAGCGTAGGAATCAGTTTGGTACATCAAAAGCTTTGTCAAGAGTCTTGTGAAGTAGAGTATGTATGGATCTTGGGTTGGGAATGGTATCGAGTGTTCTTGCATGATGAACGGTGACAAGAACCGGCTGATAGCTTTGTAGTTTCACTCTTGGCCGAAACAACGGGTAATTACTCTTTTTACCCAAATTTGCATTTCTTCTCCCGCGTATTTGCGTGTGGTTTGCGTATATACATGCTTTCAAAATTTATTCACTCATTTTTATCCTTTATTTGTTATTTTTACCCTCACGAATTAACGAAAGACAAACGTCCAGATATGTGGAACCATTCGCGAGAAAAATTCAAGGCACGAATTCCTCTCGAATTAAATCTGAATTCGCATCACGTTAGTCGACCTGGTATTACATATACGTGATCGTAATCGCTCGCATTATAAACAATCTGATTCTACCGTTGCAGGAATAATATTTCAGGTGATTTTCTTGGTTTTAATCAAATTTTCATAACAGATAAAATCTTGACGATTAAATTAAAATTCTACCTTGCGACTTGCGTCTCAAACCAATATGAATGATTACATATTTATGTTCATACGGCTCTTAACGAATCCGTGCATTAATTTTTGATTTTCTTCATTCTTTTCGGATCGATGAAGGCGTTTCGCGCGCGTAAATCAATCGTACTTTCGTATACAAGAAGAATAAATAATGTATCGCGTAGATAAATACTCATTACTTGGTTTAGTGGCAAAGAATCAGACTTTCGGGTGAGAAATAATTCATGCCGTAATGCCGAATCCCAGTTATAATTTGTCTCAGTCTTTGGTGGGTCGCTGAGCAACGGTGGTTAACGCTGGGCAACCGTGCGGGCCTCCATAAATCAAGATTTATTTTAGAAAAAAATAAGATAACCACTCTAAGGAAACAGATGTTTGGCGTGACCGGTTTAATTAAGAGACTATTATTTCTCTCGTGTAATTAAAGAACCTTATATTATCATTAGGAAGATTTTTGCCACTGCCTATAGCTAGTCTTTATCGAAGCGAAAACACACCTCAGATTTTACATAGAGTCAAATTTATACCCTAACAAATTTCGAGAGATATTCTCATTCTTCAACGGACTGTTTACTTCGTGACAAAAATTTATGTCAAAAAATTATGAATAATGTCGACATTTTTTTTTTTTTTGCCAGTAAGGAGTACATAAGTGAGAATTTGAATTTCGTTGATGTACTATACGTACTACATTAGCATTCTAACTTTATAGTATTTATAGATGCATAGAAAAATAAAATAATTGACAAACGCTTGGCACGCAGTATTGTAATTTCCAGCAGTTCGTTTCTGTCAGCATGCCTGCAGACAGCGGACGTCAACTGTTGCTTTGTTATTTTAGGCTCGATTTATCTGATGTCAGAATGGAACTTATCGCCACCGAAATTCTGTAATATTTGCGTAATAATCTGACGACTTGATTCCAACTAATTTTCCTCTAATATGATGCGAAACTAAACGTAGAAATGCTAACTCTAAATCTAACTCATGCCGTTTTCAATTAACAACCCTATAGATACTCTGATTATTTATTTTTTGTTTTTTGTCAGTTTTTTTTGTTCATTTTTTGCAATAGGAAGATTCAGAGCTACACATTTCCTGCCACCCTGCTCCTGCACACCGCGTCAGCCTCCGGTTTTCGTAAACTTCGATTGCGTCAATGACTAACCAAATCTTACCACAGATCTATCGATGATATAATCACCACTAAGCTCAGTTTTAAACATTTGTATAACGCGTCGCAAATATTTCAATCCTAAGCCATTCGGCAACATTTTATCCTGCGCGGGTCTCTCTAGTTTGTAGAAAAATTAACTTTTCGTTAAAATTTACGACTAACGTATCGTAATGTACATGCGTAACCCGTACATGCCAAAAATACCATCACCGAGTACCTAACTCCTGTTGGTATACGCGTGCGATAGTTTAAAAATATTCAATGTCGAATGCAACGTAAATATGTCAACGTACATAAAATTATTGTACATGATACATACAGGTATATGCAAAACTAGAAGAGATTCGCTTCTATTACGAGTCTCGGGTCTGTCTCGTGTTCACCTAGACAAAAAGTAATGATTTATTTTCACTTCTCATGAAATCATCGAACAAATTGCGAATCGTAATTTTCGTTTTCTTTATTTTTCTTCAAAATTTATGAACCTTGATGAGAAATGAGCGATCAGTCGAATACATCTGATCATAAAATACAGAACTGGGGTGAAATAGAAAAAAAAGAAAAAGAAATAAAAGAAAGCGCAAGTGATTCTCGCTGCGGATTTGTCACCGCTAATGATTTGCGAATACTATACGAGCCCGTAGCTCCGTAGGTGAGACGATGCCACGACGCGACGCGAAGTGGTAACATTATGCAGTTTGCTGCACGTGTCAAGTAATCAGTTTGGATTAATGCATGAGGTGTGAAAGAGTGTCAGCCCTGACCTAGGGATAATTGGGCAGTCTGTGTATCGTTACGTAATTCCGAATGCAACCACCTTGTATGAATCATCGCTCCGATGCTCTTTCTTAACGCAACTGAGCGCATGGAGTAACGCTTGATGTTTGCCTATACCAAGGTGCTGGCGTGTTACGTGTACGTATATAATATAATGTATATACTAACAGCTTGGCTCAAATTCATCAAAAGTTTATATTTTTCGCCAAGGTTTTTCGAGCTCCCTCTCATCGTTCGATAAATTAAAAAACCATTAACCGCTGCACCGTCTAATTTTTCTCTCCCATAATAAAAACGATCGCTATGAAATTATTTTATGGGGTTTATATTCTTATCAAAACACATTAGTGTCCTCTTCAATCACTTCTGCAACCCTACAGCGGACAGCGTCTAATCCTGCGACACCCCCGTCGTTCTTCTATATTTATTACTTTCCCTAATCTCTTCTTGACGTTTTCATCGCCCTAGCCAGCTTTTCCGATCTGTCCTACTTAGTTCGACGGCGAGATGCCCAATTTTTTTTCCCCAATTTTTTCTCTTCTCTTCTTGTTTGTCTTCTTCTCTTCTGTATCTACCTATCTTACGCAGATCTTGGTGAACTGGCAGTCAGAGACAGTAGTAGGGTTTGACTTGTTGTGGATGCGGTGAGGCGCTGTATTTCTGGCCTCGGTGACTCACTGCAAACTCCTACGCGATTTTGCATGCATTATACCTTTGGACATCGTTCGCGTATGCGTATCCGTTCAGGCGAGTCTTCTCTTCTACGTTTTGTATTTGCCTCTGAGAACGGGTTACGCAACTACGTTGTAATCGCCCTCGTACACCAGCTGAGATTATAGTCGCTGCGCAATGTACGTGAAATCTCATTTTCGCACAAATTTCAATCAGAATTTTCAGAACAACCGATTATTAAACGAGGCACATGTATTTCTCTATAACCTTAAAAAAAGCGACTTTTCAATGATCCAAAAAAACCTGGACGCTCACATGCCTCATAGTTACGTAAGAAATCTACATTTTCATGGATATCTATGCGTCTTGAACTCAAAACGGTTGGTATATCCGCATGGGCGTGTATCTTCGAACGATAGATTTTCCTCGTTGTAAATCTCTCCTGACGTTCTCGTCAGCAAGTCTTAGTTATTTGAACGGTTAATTTACCTCATCCTCAATGTAAAGATGACGGGGGATACTTTGTCGTAAAACACAGCGTCCAATTCGTATAGAGTTAATTAATGTTCTCTGTTTTGTCGCATTTATGTTGGTCATGGTTAGGTGGGTATATTATATATTTGCGTACGTGTTGAACCACTCTTCATCCAATTTCCGGTTGTATTAAAAACAGCCAGCAGTCTTCCTCCCGTCCCTTGTTCAGAGTTTTTCTACCCGCGTTATTTCCCTCGACTCATTTTTCTCTCCTCAAAAGCGCGTTCGCATGTTCGCGACTTCTGGTAAGTAGCAAATTTGTCGTCGTTCGTGTTCCGGGACTGGAAGTAAACTGCTTCACGCATATCCCCCGCCAGGTCAGTACCCAATTTAACAAAATCCTTAGTTCAGAGTTAGATTCGTAATTCTGTGTGATAATTAAGCGCGGGGTGTCGAGGACACGTTCATAAACTGGCAGTTTTATTACCTCGATACTCATTTCTTTTGATTTTAAACTTATTGGTAAATTTCTGTCTTATTCCTACACCAAGACCTGAGCCAAAAAAATTTTTCTTTTTGGAATAGTCAGTCAGTTTAACCCAGCTGCTGTTCTTTTCTTCTTTCTTTCGTTTTTCTTATTTTTTATTTTTTTTATATATATATATTTGCTTTTTGACCAGATATTTTTCTCGTGGGATTACCTGAGTCCGTGTCGAACAGCTGCGTGCCAAATCGTAATTTAGTAGGTCAGTAGTGCAAGATACGGAAAACGAGATTTGTTAGAAAACAGAAAAGGCGGCGCCAGATAATTTTTTAAATATTGCCGTAATATCGCGTAGTTTTTCACGGGATTTTCTTTTTTTTTTTTTTTTTCTTCCTTTTTTTTCTCTTCTATTTTGGGACGCGGAGGATTCTCGTTTCGACACTCTTACAAATTTACAGAATTCATATCAGCCGGTGTACGTGACAAAAACGCGTGATATCGTTTCATTAGAAAACCACTAAAGCCACATTCTAACAATAGAGACTTCGTTGGTTCTCAGCCAAAACTTTTCTATTGCTTTTATAGCCTTCAACTCACGAAAGAATCCCTATCGCTCTCGTTCGGAGTTTGTAGAGAAACCGACAGGATCTCATAAACATTCTATAATGAGTATCATTAAAGACTAAAATGAAAAAAAAGACATTCTAATTCGATTTCATAGCTGACCATTTCATCATAGCATTTCATTTCATAGCTGACCCTTACTCGAGCTTCGAATTCAAAAATCAATCGAGTAAGATGGATTTTTACACAACCAGAAATACTGACGATCTTTTCGAAAATTATCGAGCCGTCTTGCGGTATAAACGTGTAAAGATAGGCTCGAAATATTTCGTCAAAGATCAGAGTAGAGAGTAGTTGAGATAGTTACAAGGGCGCGTTGTCCTTTCTCAATCCTTACACGACACCTGGGTGACGTAAGGTAGAAGTGTTAATTACTTGAAACAGTCTAAGCCTGGTTGTTGACGAGCCTATACCAAACGACGGAGCCGAACTAACGTCGGTATCTGAGTCTAAGAGAAATCTGGGTCGTTCAGAAATAAACTAACGTCCGCCCTCAGCAGGCGTATCTCTCAATGAAATATCCCTTTCTACCTTTCTCCCTATTTCTTATTTCTACTTCTGCAATGCATGTTCTGCGCATTTTGCCCTGGATATATTTCGCTATAAACTTACGTAGTTGTATACACGCATACGCGGAGGTTTTTCTCGTCGTTTTAACGCAATTAGTTTCTCCGCGCTCCAAATTGACCGATCGTAAATCTAAGCTTCACACTTTCGAATTAATGCCGAAATGAAAATAATTCGCCAACCCTTTTTCCAGCTAAAAATTTCACGCAAATGAAAATATTGTGCAGCGCGAATATCTGGAACAGGAAAAAAGCGGGAAACATATGCCAACCGTTCTCTTCTTCGTCTTATTTCCTTCCCAATCCCTGAACTGATATTAATAATGTCAATAACGCCGAGACATATGTGCTGAACGACAATAAAGAATGGGAATAAATAATCTGAAAATCTTCTGGCTTTGAAATATCGGAATTCCATATTATACGAGATGAACAAGGAACTCATCGTCAGACAGGTAATAAACATGTGTTATGTTCTAGCTTTAACGTAGTTGGCGCCGCAAGGAATATCCATCGTAAGTCGTACGTGTCGGTTGGTAAAACGTCATGCATGCGTGGATAATTATTGTGCGTAATGCAGTGCAGGATCCAGTTGAGACAGTCATTTGAGTAACAAGTGACAAACAACGGTGTCCCGGATCAGCTGTACATAATTAATTTCGATTATTATTATCCTATCTTACTCTCCGGCCTATTATTACCCTTAGTGTTAAGTTTTACCTAGGTGTTTGTCATCTGAAGAGCTTTTACTGGTTTCTTTGGTCTATGGTAATGGCCCGAAATTTGGCGACAGTTGCGAAAGGCACTGAATTCCTTGTCGACTGACGTCTTATATGTTTCTCGCCAATTTTATATTCGCTGAATCTCTTCACTTATACTCTACTCAGGACCTTGTAGCTTCTTTAAATTCGGATTCTGAATATTATAACACATTCGCGGTACGAATCCAGTCCATTCCTCTGATCGTTTACTCAAATACGCAGCTCGTCGTCACGTTCTTTTCCTCTTTCCCCGCGCATCGTTAGCTAGCTCGTAAAATCGCTACTTCGACGTCACCTGCGAAACATTCTTTTCCAAATCTTCGAAACTGAGGAGAGTTAACGAACTGGAATTTATGCAGTGGGCTAAAACTACGTTATGTAATTCCGTGAAAACGCAGGCGAATTGAAATGGAATGGGTATAAAAATTTTGCAGTAAACAACTTAATGCCAAGATTATCACGAATTCTTATATGAAAATACCAGCCTTATAGACCCTGCGTGTCGTGGTTAAGCTGGCATTGCACCCGTTCGCGTATGTTGAAGCTATAAATTAAATCCAACCCCAAGATTTGACGCGGCGCAGAGCAATTTGTATATTGCAATTGCTTGAGTAACTAGGTCATAATAGCGTCTCGTTAAGCCAAAGCGATTCTTCTGTGTCTTGAAAGACGTCATGCACTCGTGCCCAGGAACGCGGTGACGCGAGTCCTCAGGGAAGTGAGATAAAGCCGGATAAAACGTAAAATGAAGATGAAGAGAAACGGAAAAGGAAAGATACAAAAGTAAAAGGAAAAGCGACGAAAACCTTAAAATAAGAGAAGAGGAAGGGTACCTACACCATAGCGCAGAGAAGTGTGAGGATAAAAATACGAAAGCCTCCCCGTTAAGAGGAGGGAGGTACTCGACCGAGGCGCAGGAAGTAGTGAATCAAACCGACAGCCTGCTCTCCAGCCGCGGAGGTGCAAACTGCAAAGTCCTGGATCGAGTTGCCACTTCTTTGCCTCATCCCAGCTTTTTCTTTCTCAACTTCCCGTTTTTTTCACCCGCGATGAGTGAGCTTTGTATTTATTAATCTCGATTTAGGGTAGCATTACTATTGCTCATACCCAAGAGTCGAATTCAGCGTCTAATAGACTGCGAGAGCAGATGCCTAAATCCAACATCGTATTATTATAGCCTTTATTCTCTGGCCTTAGGAGGAACCGGCGTTTCTTGTGGTTTATCTTTTTCAAACAATTACTGAAATATCTACGCATATCGCCTTCCGCATTCCCCAGGAAAGTTCTCCGTTACCAATGAGAAGACAGCTAGAGAGACTCGACTCGAGCTCGTGACGAATTATCGTACGAAGGAGCTTTTCTTTCGGGCTTGTAGTCTCTTATTTTTACCCCTAAATGAAGGGCCTTAGTAGTAGGTATATATGGCTGCAGTGAAAATCAAACGGTTCCTTTTTTGTGCGCGAATTATAACCGTTGAAAATATGTTTTGGCCCAATCGCGGTGTTCTTATATTCTTGTTCTTCTTCTTCTGGCAATCAATCAATTCTTCACGGTAGTTTTTCTCCCCTTTTTTTTCATCTCATTTTATTTGTATTTCCAGACGACTTGAGCCGTGCGCATCCGTGAATGAACACAATTACGCGGTCGTCACTCAGTCAATGAGAAATCCTCTTCTCTTGCGATAGCATCTTTCATCTTTCGTCTTACGACTTTCATACCCTTCTCTCCTTGCCGCCTATTCTCGCACTTTATCCATCTTACAGTTTATCGCCTCAACTCCATTTTCTCTCTCACTTTCTTATAACCCCTTCTAGAATCTTGTTTGGGTCCGAACCCACCAATCAACCGCCTTACAACATCTGCATGCCACACGGCCTGATGCACTTAAACTTATAAACTTAAACTTAAACTTCAACTTCAAACTTCAACTTCAAATCCGATAGCATAATTCACCGACCAAAAGTATGATAGACGTGTGAGGCATCAGAGGTAAAGTTTAACACTCCTTTGCTATAATTTCTTACAACATTAAATACTCGTTGGAATCCGGCAGCCAATTGTACACCAGCTTTCTCTCCTGTATAATTAGGACCTTTAACTTTGTATCCACCCGCTGCTATTAGGCGATGTCTTAGGTATGTTCATAGGGTCGTCAAAGCTTTCTAGGTAACTGAACTGTGAACTTTAGTCGACAAAACGATCCTCTAGCTATTTGTACCCAATTTACTATATGGCTGGGAGTTTTCGTCTAATACGAATCGACCATAAAATCAAACTTAATTGTATATACGAGCCAAAAATCTTCTCCTTTTGTCTCGGTTTATGAAGTGCAAATTCTCCCACCCTGATTTCTCACATTCCGTGGATACCTAATATCTTGCACTTTTCAGTACGCGGTAGTTACCTATTCATTTCAGTGTTCACATAACGATATACGTACCTAAATGGAACTAGTCAGGATGAATTTTTGTCGTGATGAAAATAAGGATATACACATGTGACTATACAGGAATATTTATAAGCAGGTTGTTGTCGAGTATTTATAAGGGGTTTATTTATACGGTATAAAAATGGCGTTGGCCTAGCTGACCAGCTGGTGAAACTGTTTTTAATTTCATCGTCGTGTCATAAATGGACGAAACAACTCCGTAGTACGAATAATGCATTTGGGATTGCGACAGATGTCGAGATCCGAGCTATGTAGCGAGTTGTTCCATTTTCTCTCAAAGTGGGATAAAATAAATTTCACGATTATATTTTCTCGGATGATTCCGAGGCTCTATTGTGCATCATCGTCAGTAGGTCGATACTCGGGCGCGTGTCTTCCATTTGTCCGGAAGTTGACACCATCTAGATATTTTTAAATAAATTGAATCATTAATTGAATGTCACCTTTTCTTCTCCATCGAACATTATCAACCTCATTGACTCATATCGAAGACTCGTTCGCCCTAATTTAGGTCGTTTCTCATGCAGGACCCTCCCGCACACTCTGGCACTTGACTTTATTAATCTCGATAGATATTTCGGTGCTGGCCTCAGAGAAGCAAGCAGCAGCCTAGCCTCAGTCTAGTTCGATCAAGGCTACAGCCCCGCCCAGGAGCAGCACCAACTGTAATCACAATAAATCAGAATAAATTGGTCCGAGCTTTCAGAAGTCAGCTGAGCTTCTGCAAATTGATTTTATTCCAACGTTGATAAGTACTTGGACCGAGCCTTGCATTGAAAAGACGTTATGCCGTCGTATCATTCACGGTCTGGAA
Source organism: Rhogogaster chlorosoma (assembly GCA_944452935.1). Classification (NCBI taxonomy): domain Eukaryota; kingdom Metazoa; phylum Arthropoda; class Insecta; order Hymenoptera; family Tenthredinidae; genus Rhogogaster; species Rhogogaster chlorosoma. Next base: position 32,749,065 of record OX101797.1, read on the forward strand.
CCAGGGGTTTGAATTGAATTCGTTATTGGGAATCGACTGGGCTTAAAACAGTATAATGAAGATCGTTATACGTTTGAGAAGTGTGGATTAATGATCAGTTAATGACACCTCAGATATCTTCCTCATCTCGATATATCTATGGAGAGAATCATAGAGAATCAAGGAGAGAAAGTTAAACGCGTTAAAATCGAATGTTATCTCGGCTTCTGACCATTGAGCTTGAAAGCTGTATCACCAGGGTGTACCGTGGGTTTGCTCGAAACATAGGTATACCGTGACAAAATCGCTCTCCTCCAGCTCACAGCCCTTTGACGTACGCGACGGTCATAGCTGCTTATCATCCGAGGAACTTTCTCCGGCAGCTCGTTAACGCGACGGCATGTTATATGCCCGGCGCGGATCTTTTCGTTTATTTTAATTAGGTTAGCCCGCTGCCACTTCCAGCGGTCTTTTCTCGTTATACCAAAGTGCGCCATTGGTACGCCAGGATATACCCAGTTTTAACATTGGTCAACCGTTACGTCGAACAAGTACATACAGCGAAGGCCGTTCTAGGCCGTTTGCGTTCGTTGCGTAACGAGCTTCTTGCCACTCTACTTTATATACTCACTCTGTCGTTTAGAGCTCGACGCGTCTCTTTCATAGTTTCTTATCCCATTTCTTCTCATCCTTCTTCTGTTTCTCGCGCCAGTTTTTCTTCGCTCGCGATATATCTGATCGAGTTTTTCTGCGCTACTTCTTTCCCCGCGTGACCGCGTCGGGATCGGGGTATGAGAAAAAGGAAAACACTGGTTCTTGTCAATGTATTTGGACTGGTTTGCGAAGCGTGTTGGATAGGTACAGAATGCGGAGGAGATATTCAGCGGATGTTTAAACAGCAATTGCTTACTAGATTATCGTAACAATTACGTCACTGTTGAGTTGCGAAAATTTGCGGAGCAAACCGGGCCTTGCGATACCAGATAGAGCTGCTTCTGTTTGCTTTTCATTCCGCAGATAATGGCCGTGGTGCTTTTGTAGCATGAGTAAAGTAGCTGCAGGCTTGTTTCTTCTCCGGAAGAGAAGGAGAAGATTTGCTCCAAGTATGGATTAAGCGGTCTCGTTTAATGGATAAGTCCACGCAATTCTAACCTAGATTTGAATATTAAGAAAAGAGAAAAGAAAACCGTATAGTAACGACCCAAAATAGGTTGATGGAAGATGGCGACTGACCGCCTAACGCGATCGACGCCAAATCAGTTCCTAGACAAACATTCGATGTGGCGTATACATACAATCAAAAATACTCGCTTGCGAGTTTCCTAAGAATCTATTGCGAGGCTTTGTCGTGTTCGTCCCTATAAAAGCCATCTGTTCGGCTTTTAGAGCCTTTATACCGGGTGACGTCATGGTCGCAGATAAACTGAGATATACGTCAACACGCCCACTCTGAGATGTTATATGCCCCTTGCCTCGCGACTTCTGCACATTAAGAGGAAAAGGAAACCAAAGAAGAAGAAGAAGAATAAGAATAAGAATAAGAAACACAAAGAAGAAGTTTTCCCTCGTTTAATACTGTACCACAGCTTCCGGTCATCCTACAGAGCTAATCTCACCCAGACATCATCTCCGCGGTTATTTCACCCCGCTGAACCATCTTTAAACGGGAGATCGACGCCCTCCGTTGATGGAGTAAGAAGAGAAGCTTACGAAACCATATCTCAAACACACGAGAATAAACCCAAGCGAAGACAGTGCATTGCTTTAATCCTACGATAAATGAGTCGATGACGATCATTCATTTCTTGATCCATTAACAGTTTTACCGATAAAATATTTCTAGCGAATTATTAGAGCAAGTTTGGAATAATAATCTAATCGAATTATGGGTTTCCGACCTTCCAGCACTCGCCGGTATTACGTTGATTGATTTATGCTTTTGCCTATTGATCTTGGACCGTGTCTCGCATCATTCGATCCGTGATTTTCTGTATGAAAAAGTTGCGCTCGCGGTCGTGAGCGTCTTTAAACATGTGGTGGCCGCGTGCGGAAGAAGACGCAGAGGAAAAAGAAGAAGAAGGAGTTCTTGCTTTGCAGTTGTTTGAGCTGCAGGTATATAACGGAAGGTATATAAGGTAGATAATTTGGATGGGTTAAAAAAGAAATAGTAGAAAATATCGTCGCTGAGTCTCGAGAGGCAAACATTGGTCCGTCGACGGCGTGCAGTTGGCCAAACGCCAGGCGTCCCGACGCCTGCCGAGGCGGCCGTCCGAGTCCGGCCGAAGACGGCGTCCCGGCGTCGGGCGTCCGTCAGTGCGTGTGTGACATGGCTGCGAGACGCTCCGGCGACTACGCGTCCTCCCTCGCGATGTGATCGGCGTGTTTGCAACCGACGCACTTGTGAACGCACCCGGACACACCTGGACGCACATTTCCGCCCTATGACGAACGAGATAACTCTAGCCTGGCTGAGATCGACGTCAATTTATACGTCGCAGGCGAGCGACTCGTGCAGGTGGATTTCAGGTTGATATCAAGAATCAGTGGGCGACTCTTGAGATCATCGGAAACCAATCAGGCGATAAATCATTCGCCTGGTTCCAGGGCCGAAGGCGGAGCCGTAAAGAGAAAAGAACAGAGCAAAATAGCTGAACTTACTTAGCGAGGAGCTGAGCTTGCAATTAGATTGGAAGTACACCCGACAACGACAACACCATTTATTTCACTCCTCGGGGTTGTCGAAGAAAAGTGGCTCGCTGGCTGGGTGGCTGGTAGGAGACCACCTGTCAGACCAACTCTCTGAGATCGCGTGGTGCTGACTATAGAAATAGTGGCTCGTCTTACGTTAGAGCTTTTTAACAACTTGAACAAGAGGAGACTACGAGCTTTTGGATAGTAGGAGACTCGCCAATGATTCGCAGCGGTATAATATAATTGAAGAAAAAGTGATACGAGATGCAGTTTTGATCGTGAGTCAACCCGTTGGGGGTGAAAGACTGACAACTGTTGCTTTTGGGATTGAGGTTGAGATTGAGGTTGAGGTTGAGGTTGGCTTTCGGCTATACTTTGAATATACCTATATGGAGCTAGCATGTGATTCCTGGCGAAAGAAATGTGAGATTAAATATGGCCTGTAATTAGGCCGTAGTCGAAGTGTGAGCAGCGAAAGTGGCAAACGAGTTATAACGAAAAATTAGTTTAAATTACGAACGAACTTACAACTTATCATTCCCAGTGAGAAAAACAGCATTCCCTAAATGAAATTCTGGAACAGAAATATTCGGACGATATAATCAAGAGAGATTTAGTCCTACGCTAGGACTGAGATAAGGAGACAAAAATGGGCGACAGAGTTGGCGAGAATAAAAAGAAGCGATATGTTCTTGTCAATTTTCAATAAATGCTCACAGATCGAGGACCATTATTATAGCCAGTTGAATTAAGCTAGCTACCTAAGATTTTGCCAATAGAATTTTTATTCCAACGCCCTTTCATCGATCCCACCATAAATCTCTGGCATTGATCAGCCACTGATGTACCGGATAAGATAATTGAAAGTCTCGGTAATAGTAAAGGAATTGATGGACTGAAGTTAGTCAGTTTAGAAGAATTAGTCTGGTGCAATTTAAAAGTTGGTTACTAATTGTTTGGTAAACGTAGTTATCGAGATACCTAATGAAGTGACGATTGATGTTCAAGAGGATAGTTAATAAACCGACAGTGAAGTGAACTTGTTGAAGAGGAGGAGGTACACCGACGATGGAATATCGGTGAGGTCACCAGGTCATCACAGAATGCCTGAGCCGAGGGCAAAACGCTGCAAACACTGTGACGGTACGCCATCTTGATTCGTCGGCGTGTCGTTCGAAGCATAATTTATATTTACGTCAAGTCTTTATGATAATAATCAAATAACAGTATAACATAATAATTGTAACGATTGTTGTGGAGTTGGTTTTGTATTTTCTTTCCCTCGTGTGATTTTGTATGTTTTTGTACCACTAACAATTAACATAATAAATGTCGTTTTTCTGAATTATGTCGTTCTCTCCTTTTCATCAATCACGCGGCAAACCTGGACCTTTGTCGTCGGAATCATTGCATAAATCCTCCTCGCAGGCATCACCGTACGTCGACTGACGGGCATAACAAACCCAACGCCGTAAAATCACGCTCTGTTTTCGTTGCGTCACCCTATTTCCGTGGATGGCGAACACACGCTGTTTTACTCAGATAAATCTGGGAATGCCAGCGTAAGTAGTTCCCCCTCGGAAAACCACCCTAATTCCTGAGTGCCTAACCGCAACCCAACGATTCACAAAAGCTCATCTCAAAGAACCGAAAAAAGATAAGACAAAAACTTCAATAGACTGACTATGAGTCTGGCCGATTTCTATCTGCAGTTTATCTACGATTGTTCCTCTGTACCTCCATTGAATCAGAACATCGTTAGTTGCGAAAAATTGAATTAATATTTGCTGAAAAATCGTAGAGGCAAAGGTTTTACTTGACTAGACAAAAGCTTGAGCTTGTATAGAGAAGGAGAACTTGTAAAGTTACACCTAGAGCTCATCCGGTTTGAGACTCAATGGCTGGTAGGCAATAGAGTATTAATTGTTGCAAGGGTTCTCTTAGGAAGTGGGACACTCCGGGGAGCGTCGTGGCTGACTCCTGAAATATTTTTTTAACGGTGAAAAGTCAGTCTTAATTAGGAACAGAATGAGCACTTTATCTTTAGGTCAATCATTCCTTAGTGTCCGTACCGTTGGACTGACACTCTGGCGCGGGGCACATTCCAATCAGACTACTATGCAGTCCAACTAGTCACTCTTCTTCTATACCAACGTATTTTTATCCCAGGTTGTTCACCTTCTTATCTGCGAATAAAACTGCCTTATACGCGCCAACTGGTCCTTAGAGGAAGAATATAATGTAAAACTTTGAGACATCTTTAGCAGGCAACAAATCCCTCGAACGAACCCCCAGAGGATCACGTCGATCTTGCATAGTCTAACGAAAATTTTGAGGTAGGGAAACTGGAGAATGAAAAAGAAGAAGACATGGAGGCAGAAAAAAAAAAGAGAAAATGGGAAATAGAGGCGAGGAAGAGATGTTATCTCTGGTTGGTGTCAAGCATCGCGGCATCGTTAAGACAAAAGTTTATTTTCACTTTCCATGTGATCTCGTGGGCCACATCGATTGCGAGATCGTTAGGTGGCGGAGAATGAAACAGACATCAACGTCGTCCTAAAACTTGCCTGGCGATTGTTTTATCCATCGACCTACCGGACGGTATCTAAATAATAAATAACCTAGATTTAATATTTATCAAGCTGACATCTAGGTATAACTTTGTGTCTTATTCATCGCGTGTTCTCAAGCCGAACGTCGCGCGCTTCGGCGAACTTTGAACAAGCAAAATGATTGGAGACAAGAAACGAGAAAATAAAATATAAGATGGAATATAGGTCTCGCGGCTTATTTTCAAACGATTTCTATTATAGAAAACAACATCCCACTGTCTTCCAGCTGAAACCTAAATTTGGCAACCTAGACACAGAAGGCTGTTAGAACATGGACCACCGGTAAAAATTCATTAAGGCCAACGGAACCATTACGCTAGCTCATTTTTTTTCTCTTTCTCTCTCTCTCTTTCTCTCTCGGTTTTGCTCTCCTTCTCCTTATCTCCTAGAAGGACTAGAAGTGGGAGTCCGTCTTCCCAGATGACGGATGGCGTCTTGTGTATTATTTTAGTACCTAAACGACACTAATTATATACCAAGTGAGCAACAAACTACTGTCGCTCCAAATTCACTGATTCAAAGTGACATATTCCTTTAGGCACATTCGTCACATCTTGAATGAAATACTTTTTTCAAACACTTTCAATCGAATTGCATCAGATTTGATTACATACCAGCAGGCCAAAAAAAATCTTTAATCATTACCAATCTGCCTCTCTCTCTCTCTCTTTCTCTCTTTCTCTCTTTCTCTCTTTTCAACTGAATGCAGACATCATTGTTAGAGTTTCTAAGGCTGACTCATGGCCGAGAATTTTAGCAGAGGCATGAAAAATATACAAGCCGTTGCAAATAATGTATGTGAATGGCAAATGTGTAAGCCTTCCCAGACTCTCTTCCGATAACAGTGTGGTGAAAATTGGATGAAATTTTGAAAGCTCGCAGCCAGCAAATATGCCAACTGACTTTTGCGACAGATAAGAGAGATTTTTTGGCTTTTTCATCCTGTAGGGATTTCTAGAAACGTTATTTTCGGGCATGGAGGTAGGAATCTGCGACAGCGAAAGACTGACTGTAGTCTTACATCTCCTGCACGGTAACATCCTGAGCCAAGTACCTATTTTCTAGGCTTACCCTGGCCGATTCGATGGCAGTTGCGCTGTCGTATAGTCGCCGTTAAAATAGTCTATGTGGTGGATTTTTTTCGGTCTAGTTACCACTAAATCTTGTAACCCGCCATCTTCGAAAAAGTTTGGGTTAATTTAAAAATATGAGACACGGTGGGTGGGGACTTGGAGATAAATGAAAATAGGTAGGTACATATGTCACTATTACGTAAGCTATTTTTCTATTCTATTTTTTAATGCTTTTCAAGGCTGTCTTCGGGCATAAATTCTTACGCGGGTGCTGACAATTATATGGTCACCGACTAGTGAACGATTTGACCGGGTGTGGACATAAATTTGACGTCTAAAATTAACCAGCTCTCGAAGCGATATCTCGCAAGTTCCTAATCTTTTATGTTCTTTCATTTCTCCTATATCTATTTTTTTTTTCTTTTGACGTGAAGCTTCAACAGGAGCAGATATACTTTCACGACGGCACGCTCTACCTTTAACTCGTCGCGATATAAATCTCGTCGAATAAACGAATACGGATGATAAATTTGGTGCAAATTGGTTGAATAAGAAATTCTCAACATTTTCCGTAAATCCTCCCACAATATATCGCGGATATATTTTTTTTTTATCTTTTAGAAACCAAGATCATGTCCCCTTGTCTTGCCCACGCTATGCCTCGCGTAAGAATAAAACTTGGATAAATTTTAAACGTTGACTTAGAGACATCGGAATAAAAGCAATCTGTTTGTAAATGGGTCGTAAACGTAAAACCTAACAGCTGTCGAAGGAAAATAAACTCTAAATTTATCCCTGACTCCTATTTCGTATATAGCCAGTGATTGCTTAGAACGCTGGACCTTGCTGGGTATAGTAGAATCCGAGTTTGACAGATGACCAGGATTCGAGGAGGCGTGCGGATACTCTGCTTCGTTAACAACAGCCGCGGACCAATTGATCGATCTGTATTCTTTATAATCAACGATTACCCCGTCAAAATCATATCCCCGTTCAAAATCACGACAAGATTGAATACTCTGACGATTTCGTAACGCGGTTCGGTGTGATTCAAAAAAAGTATACTCAACTCTGTATAAATAGAGTGAAAAATTTCCTCGTTTGACATTTAACCGTTGAATAAACAGAAAAATTTAAAGAAATGTGTCTCCAGTCTTGGTCAGCGACGCAGATGTCTATTATTGGACGTCGCATGTCGGTTCTACAATGCATCCACAGCCTCATCCCACGCGATTCAAACAGTTCGCAATATGTATCGAAAAACCGTGCACGTTGCAGACGCCTGCAACAGCGTGGCCAGCTGCATGATGCAGAAAGCATAACACTGTAGCCACGTAACGCGTAACACCTTGGAAAATTTGTTGCATCTGTAGGTATGACGAGAAGAGACGAAGAGAAGAAAAGTAAAGGTCGTTACTGTGGTAGTAATAGCGTAACGTGGTAGTAGTGGTAGTGGCGAGGTGACGGAGAAGAGGATGGGGTGGTTGAAGGTGGTGTCGCCGTTTGGAAGTTGGCCAGGATCGCCCACTCGGCACGCATACCTTGTCGATAAATAATCGAAGATATCTCTTGCCAAAAACTTTGAAATTTCTGTGAATGTAGTCTGAGAGGATATAAAAGAAAGAGGAAAAGAGGAAAGAAGAAGAAAAAAAAGAATGAAAAATCAAAGTGCATGTGTCCGTCCGGATTCGTTTTTGTGATCGTCTTACTATCACGTCATCAACAAATTGCATGCACTACGTTGCAAATTCAGTGACTGGTGCAACAATTCGGAGAGTTTCTCTACCCGCTTCACCTGAAGGGTGTTATATTTGAGTCATAAGTTAACGTCATGAAATATAAGTGACTCAGTCAGCATCGTAGCGAAACTGTGCAGTCCAATTCGCGATCTAATTTCGCTCGGGCACGTAGAACGTTTTCTGTTCTCCTACATGTAACGCGGTTCCATCAGACATGAGCTGAGTCACGAAAACTATGAAGGAACTTTCGTACACAGCTGTGAACTGTGAAAACGTTGACCTCGCACGTTTTTCATTTTTCAGTTTTTTTTTTCTTTTCTTTTTTCTTTTTTTCTTGTTTTTCTTTTTCTTTTTTATATTTACACGATACCCAACGCGGAAAATTTTTCAATCTAAGATTATTTTTGCTACCGCCTATAGGGACATTAACGTATCGCTGCTCTGCTTCGAGAATATTCGCTTCTCTGTGCTCTGCTTCGATCTATAAAACGGGCCAATTTCAACTCTTGAAAGAGAAACTCATGTTGTTAAAAAAGAAGAAAAAAAACATTTTGAGGAATAAGTAGCAGTTTAAATCGACTTTGATCAATCGGTAATAATTTTTTTTTTTTTTTTTCGTCTTCATTCTAATCAAAAAATGTCTGCAACTACTTTATACGAAATTTTGAAGCAAAAATTCTCGGATAGAGAGACGAAGATGAGAGGTAGAAAAAAAGGGAGACACCAGCTTGAGACTCAGCAGACCGCGACCCACGGTCTGAGCAGGGAGGAACTCATTCTTGTTTACGATCGCTGGGCAGGGTGCCTCCTGGGGCTTGGCTCCAAACAGTGAATCAAACCCGGTTCACTGATATCGTAAACGGGCCTCGTACCTTAGCGATTTGTTTGCTTTACCCCAGCCAATGCCAGGGTGAACGTTCGGTAGGCGTTAGGCGTTAGACGTCGAGCGAGGAAGCGAACGAGTCGTTATATGCGGGAGGCGAGAGCTGGTTCACCCGGGTCTGAGTGTTTCTTGGCAGGTGTTAATTTCCGCCAAAATGGCCGAATCTTAGGAAATTATACTTCAGAGCCGTTGGATTATTTGTAGCTTTTACTCGCGTCCTCGGACAAAGTTGCCTCCAGCTGTTCGCTCTCGACACGATGCTTGCCAAACGCAATAATAAACGCGTTACCGCACCTAGATAATAAAGTCCCTAACGTTGCTAGACACGAATCGCCTAGTTTCGCGTCTAATAAACTTAGCTGCTATCGCCTTGAATCCATCCTACTTATGCTTGCACCCAAAATATCGGGAAAATCAAACGTAGCTTTCCATTTTGCTAAATGCATTTCTGCGAATCGTTTATCAAGAGCTACGTTCGCACTAGTTCTCATTTGTTCGACCTAAGAACTTTATAGGCAATATCTGGTGGGTTAAACGCGGCGAATAGAAGAGACCTAAGAATTGCGTGAAATAGATTCTGGACCGTCAGAAGTGCTGCGTTAGTGGGACGTGACCGTGATATATGTGCCTTATGCAAGGCGGAAGTCAGGTGCGTCTAAAGACGACGCGTGCGTTCTAGATTTCCGGAAACGGATATGTTGTTCAAAATTAATGATCCGGGATCGCCGCTTGTCGTTTTACAATCAAATTACGATTGACTATATTCTATATTCATTTATTTGAATCCTCGCTCGAAAGACAGACCGTGTGATTTTCTGGGTGGTAAATTGTTACGGAATTACATGTTACGCAACGCGTCCGGAGCGTTTGGTGTGCGTAAGGCAACTCACGATCAGCCAACGTGACGGAGGGTTGATTGTTTTCGAATCAATCAATGATGCTAAATTTAATCGGTGGCTTGATCGTGATCTGAGCCCTACAAGAGTTCCGCGCGCTGTTTCATTCTCACGCTGTTCATTTCCCGTCATTTAACGTGACTTGCCCTCTTTACAATCTAATTTAAACGCTCTTATTTCATATCAACGTTCTGACGGGGCTGCGAATTGCAGTCCCCACAACTTTTCGGGATATGCGACTACTGAAGGAGGATTAGGGGGATGTAAATTTCTTCATAATTTCGACGTTCATGTCACTACAAGCCTTCTAAAGTGTAGTATATCGTGCCTCCAGCTGCTTGGAAATTCGCACGTGCCACGATCTTTCACTGGAAGCGATGCCTTTTTTTTTTTTTACAAAACATGAGTCTGTAGTATATTTATTTGAACGAGGGGAAAAAAAGGAATAGAAGACAGAAAATATATGGATATATACGTTTCGTGTTATGGTAAAATGACGTGAATATATTTGATTAATTTTCAATGATAATAATTTTATTCATTTCTCATCTCATACGTTTGATTTCACTATAGCCATGACTAATTACACTTTCCTACTAGCCGCAGGCTAGCCAACTTGTACGACGCGTTCTTTATAGTTAATATACGAAGTATGTATGCTGCGCCGATATTAAAGTCGTCAACATGATTTACCGATTATGTTCGTTGCGTTTTAGCTAACCAAGAGAACGGACCGAGTCCTCTGCAGAGCTTAAAACACTCCGTTTTAACTTTTAACTGCTCTGGTTGTAGTTAAAGTCTTGCAGTTTAGTCACGCACCGTCAAACGTAAACCCAACTCTTCTCAGTTGGCTCGGAAACGGCGTTTTTTTCTATGAGAATTCCGAAACAATCTCTAAAAACGAAAATTTACTGCTACGTGACAAAACTGAAAAGGGTGAAAAAGAGAAGAAGATGAGAAAAAGAAGCGCAGGAGTCACGGAACTCGGTGCACGATCGTCCTTTTGCATAACCCAGAAATGTCTAACCAGGAAACACGTAGAATAGCCGACCTCCATTCAGGATTCAGATTCCGTCGGCTTCGTTTGTCAGATATTATTAAACTGGTAAATGTGTTCGCGGACAATACGAAAGCACATCTTTCCGCACACGGCACGAAAACGTCCTGCCTTCGAGATATGAGATATGACACCGTCCGCCTCAACTTGGCTCCGTCTCTAGGAAGAAGTCACTCGTATATACGCACTGTTGTTGTCCTTAATGAGTAGAACTCAAGTCCGTCTCGGCCTGATCCTCTACCAGTTTCTGTCATCTTCGTCTCGACGTCGAGCAAGACACCGTCGTCTCGGGCTACCACCAACACTGCAGTGACCTGGATAGAACCCAAGCGTTACACCGGGTCCCTCGTATATTTTATCAAGTCGTTAGAGATTTCCTTCGTCTCGCGACATTGCCTTTTGAACAAACCACCTCTCTCAGTTCTGGGTGAAGATTTTCCTCAATAATGATGGAAAAACTGTTTGATTTTGCAATAACGTTAGTATCTAATTAAATTTATGACATGAACTGCTGCACCGTTCGCAATACACGTAGTCGTTCTTTCGTCAGGATTTTGATGAAAAAAATAGACACCGGCCTTGGGGTTGATCAGTTAAAGCGGTTCTTGCGCTCTCTGGATGTCGCGAACTATTTATACGAACTCTATCTCGACTTGGCTGATGCCAGAGGAAGCATTACCATTATGCAAAGGATGTTGCCGCTATTAAGTCCAACCGTTCGCTTCTGCACTTTGTTTCCGATCATTGCCAATGCCAACGAACCGATTATCAAACGAATTATTCTGTCTCCCTTCGCGATTTTATTCAGCATAGTTCTCTCGGCCTTGCGCCGTCTGTTTCATTGAGGCTCAATGGTAGTTCGGATTCCCGATTCTAAGCGCCAATAAAAATTTAGAAGTTTGATTGCCGGTTAAGTTCGAGCTGTTAGCAAACCGTAAAAAAATTTCGCACGTCTTTAACACCGCGTAGCCCATCGTAAAGATTATTTTTCTGAAACTTGGATAGTTTGTACAGCAAACTATTCAACGAATCTTACCGGAGCTGGGAGGGAGTCGTCGTCTACTGCATCTGACTTTTTCAACTCTACTTTGCCATCTGCCAAAGTAAACATGAAAACAGTTTTAATTCGCCATCTGATGTGCCTCCCTCGCGAAAATGGATCATCAAATACATAGGTCTGGAATATTTTCAACGGTCTCAATATTTCAAACGAACGTGTATATGTATACAACGTAATAAACTGGATCTTATGAAATGGAGAAAGGATTTCTCACAATCAGTGTAAGTTTGCACAATGAGAATTGAGAATCGTATTCGGACGCCAGTGCAGGGAACTTGCAAAGCAGAGCAAAGCAAAGCAAAGCAAAGCATCAAGGCATTAGCACTCCCCTTGTCCTTGCGCTATGGGTATTTTCGTCCAGAGTTTTAGCTAGTAATGGCTCTCCCCTCCGTCATTCCCGACATGGCCAGACGCGCGCCATGCTATGTAAAGCGCCTTGTTCTGCGCTAACTCCAACTCAAACTCCAACTGGGACTGCAACTACGAGTCTACTTAGTCGACCCGACCCAACCTAGCCTAACATATGACTCCTCCCTGGTTGCTGCAGTTGGCTCAAGAAGCTTTTCTTTTTTTTTTTTCTTATTTTATTCATTTTTTTCTCGTTAAAGGCGCCGTTGAAATAATTCGCGTCGCCGCCAAGACCTCATCTGGAGTTTAAGCAGATGGTAAAAATTAAAACAATGACCTTAACATCTCGAGGGAAAGAAGAACACCGAAGATTTATGATATTTTTGAACAGACAAGCGTGAATATTCTCCCGCTTATAGTTTGAGAAAAATTTTAATTGAAAAGAAAATATCTATGAATCTCCGCTCTGATCTCATCCGAGATATCTCGCAAGCTGCGGGGATGCGAAGATATCTCAGCCAAGGTTTTTTTTATCGCCTTGTTCGGCACTGCGGAATTTCCCCTGAAAATTTTTGGCATACGTTATACCTCTCAGCCGAGGTCGATCTTCATTGAGGTGCCGAATGTATAGTAATAAATTATAATTTTACGCACCAGAAACATATGTGAGGCTGTAAAGCTTGCTAGGAGAGAAAACAAGGTTGGTAGCTTCACCAACAGATTTAATAAGGTTATATAAGTGTTCCGCCTTTGCAACGCTCGCTCTTATGAGCTTCGCAAAGTACCGGAGCTGTAAGGCCTTGAACAGAGTCTCTTTACTCGACGCTGATCGATCCACTCGAAAGACTAGTCGTGTACAAAAAAAAAAAATTAACTTCGTCATCTTTCCACAAAAAAAAAAAAAAAACCTGGCAGTCATTTATTCCTGCTTCTCTTCTTCCTCACTGACAATTATCTCAGCCCTGTACAGCACATTTCCCGTCAAGTGTGGTGAACATACGGTCCAAGTCAAAGACCACGAGTCGGGGAAATTCTGTGCCGGTCAAGTACTTTGTATGCGTCTGAAAATGTTCTCGCTGAATCAACGTCTCCCGGAAGAGAGTTATATGCATTTCGCGAGGTCAGTTGACGCAAGAATTTCAAGTGTTACGCGTCTTTCAAAGAGGCTGCAGCGGCTAGCTAGCGGCATGAGGAGATCTGGACCGTCGGATTTAATGGATGATATTTCGTGAGTAGTTTTCTTTATTTTTCTTACGAATAATATGCTCAATGAGAAAAGTAAACTTTGATGGGTGTGAAAACGCGGCGGAAACTTTCCCAGATCTTATTCTCCATTAAGACTCTTCGTCGGTGAGATAGTTAGTCAATAATTTGTCAATGAAACGGCGGCTCGTAGACCGCTTAGCGGGTCTCGCTAGGCCAGGACGCCCTCTCCGTCATCGGCTGGCACTCCTCCACGTCGCGTCTCTTCTCTGAGTCTGAGTCTGAGTCAGCTTCTTGGTCGGACGCTTAATACGCTTCGGCCTTCTCAGTTCCAGAGTATTTATTTTGTTTATTGAGCCGTCGTCCACACGCGAGGAAAACCTAGAGTGACTGTCCAGAGTCACATTAATAATCACGAAACTCTTCAGCTCACGAAAATATCGAGAGATTCATTCGGAATCGGCGTTCACTTATTCAATGTTTGTTTGCCAATACACCTACGTATTTATTGCCACGATTTCTGCAGGTAGATACTCAAAGTACGTTAACCCGCGCTACCCGAATCGCATTAAATTCCGCGAGCCCGCATAAGACGAAGAAAGAGAAGAGGCGAGCGGAAAAAGCGAGAATAAGATCCTTAGCGTCTGCAAACATCTCATCGCAAACTACGCTATAATTTTTCCTCGGGGGCGGAATCCATGCGAGTTTTACCGCTACACACACGCACACGCTAATACTGATTCAGTCGAGCTGGTCCCAATGCTCGTATCATCTTCATATCTGCACTTTATATATTTTTATATCAGATACTAAGTGCGTCGTTCTACGCGCCCGGAACATCGCATCTTGGACTTGGTATTTTGGTTAGCGCGTGTTTTTACCGCGGAAGCTTCGCAGCTGCTGGCAGTAAGCTTTCGTTCCGAGTTCTGACACTTTTTGTCTTTTTTCTCGACTTAGTTTTTCTGTTTTCCTTCCCTTCTTCCTTTCTTTTCTTTTCTTTAATGACGTAGATACCGAATCGTTTCCTCTCCATTATTGGGGATCTCCTCTCGTTCCCGAAAGCAAAGACTTTGTAAACTTTTCCAAAGTCTAATAATTCCCTGAGACTTGAAATTCTCGCGATTAACGCTATAACAGTATTAGCAAGCCCGTGGGACGACGGGACGTGTAACAAGCCACTTGCTTGTCTCGCGACGTCGTTATTTAGAAGCTTCCGCTAAACGGTTGGGCCTGATAAATTGGTAAATAAGAGTCAACTAAAATAACGCTTCGATTTATTTTTAGGGGTATAACACGTCGACGCACTAACGCACCGACGCGTACAGCACCGAAACTATGAGACTCTGCACCCTAGACAGAATGAGGGATTGCTTTTTTCCCTTCATCTCAAAATACGAGTATGCATCTTTTTCAAACCATGAGTAATCATCATTCTTTCGATCTATATTCGGTTTATATTCAAGTTTAACGACCCCGTACTAGTCGTCGCAGTAGTCGTAAGACGGGTGCAGTAAAGTCTGGTATATGTAAGTACATTACATATCCAAAATAAGGTTTGCTTTGCACCGATAACCCCGCAGCAAGAGCACAACCAGCACCAGCACCAGCAGCCACAAGTTTGTGTTGATTTCATAAAACTGTCGGCAGTCTTCATTTGCGCCTTAAACAGAAGCTTCGTTCGCTTTCTGTGAAAGCTTACAGTATAAATATTGAGTTCTCCGCGAGAAGGGGTTGATCGCGTCACTGTCACCTCGAGCCTTTGCTCTCTCAGGAATATCGAAGACGTTGTAGTTATTCTTTTTTCTTTCAATTTTTCGTCAATTCTTAGTCAAGAACATTTTTCCCGACTTTCCTTCCATCCCCTACAGCCATGGCTTCAAGCAGAGGTCAAGATCCGTTCCGAGATCAAAATCATGGGAAAGAAATATAGCGCGGCGGATATCTCGAGCGAAGAGGCTCATCCGCACGACGAAGATTACTCTCGGAGATTTCTCAAATCCATTTCTATTCCATGAAGAGGAAGCAGAAGACTCGCGCTTCGTTGGGTTCGTTTGGCTTCGTTTCTTTACCACGTGCTCCACGATCGCCGTTTCTTGATGCCCGAAGCTTGAAGCTTGAAGCTTGGTGCCTGGTGCTGGTTGCCTGCTCCGTTAGGCTAAGTTGGGCGAGCTATTTGCGTCTTGACTTCTTCATGCCCCTCTTCACCCCTCGAAAACCTCCCCTCGCCCTCGGCAATATCCTCGGACGATCTGTACGTCTATAGGTACTCGTATACGTACCGAGCTATACACACATGGTCAGACACACGGTACGTACTAGAACGTATCGTTAGCCTCGATATATTACACCGCAGTATTGTTATTTCGAAAAATGATTCTACACAAACCTCTGCCATAAACTTCACGGCCTCGTATCCCGCCGTTATTACCAAAGCCCTCAATATTCGTTCGAAATGCCGCTTTGAATGATTTTTTTTCTCCCCTCCGGGTAGAGGTTCGAGTATCGGTATCGATGTGAGACTATTCTCTGTACCGAAAGATGCTGTACCCTCGCCTAAACTTCAGATACCTCAAGTTTGTAGTCCATGTGCCGTTATCAAATATGGAGTACTCTAATATCGATATTCAAGCTCGGACCGTTGAAACTTTCCTCTCTGACACCCTACAAAAATTCTTATCCAATATTCCTCGGTTCTAATACCCTTGAATCTCCTCAGTTTTAGATGAAGCAGATATGAGACTAGGAAGGGATAGGTTATGCGATAATTTATCTCTCGGGATAAAATTTCACGAAAATTTATTTCTCTGCTTTCTCGGTGTTAGTTCATCGCGTCAAACGATATCTACTTCATGAGCTTGAAAATTGAAATTACAGTAAAACGGAGCGGATGATCCACGGACTCATTTGGGTTATTAGGGCTACTGCATTGGTGGATATATTTGGTCTAGTGCGTGCGTAAAGTCTTACAGTGTACGGGGGTGAACGAACTGAAGAGGACCACACAGTGGTGGGTAGGTGTATACGATTTAGTTTGCCTCTCTACGATTCCTTAGGGAATAGTTCGAAGTTTTACCCACAATTCCTATCCTCACATACTTGGCTTATGTTGGGTCGAAGAAGTTTTAAATGTATAATGTCTTGCGGTCTGATTTATTTTAGTTGGTAGGAAAAGAGAAAAAAAAAAAAATTCTTGATTAGTTATTTTTCCCGTTCAAATTCCTAGTTATTTAAATGACGGTGTGTGTTATCCAAGCGAGTGATTCCTCCTCTCGTCAAAACGGCCTCAGAACGAATTTCATTCAATCGTCAGGTTTTAACTATTTTTATACTCTATAGGCGCAATTTAGTCCGGTGTGGTTATAATTCGCCCGAGGAATCCCAACCGCGTTAAAATACAGAATTTCAAATTATTTTTTCCTTTCGACGCGTCGTTATCTCGCGGAGTTTATATCCTCGACGAAAAATAAGAACCACCTTTCTCTTTGGTACTTCTCTCTCTTCCCATTGTCCGTGAAGGAATAATTATTATCGGCACAGCGGGTGACGCCGAGATTCTTTCCCCTCTCGGCGAAAGCTGCGCGCCTTCGTCAGATGCAACCGTACGAGAAAGCCTGAATTATAACTTAACGATATGCGTGTAAGAATAAAAAAAAAAAAGAAGAAATCCAAAGAAGAAGCGAAGATAAAAAAGAACAATTCAACTCAATGATTGCAACCGCGATTATATTTTGAGATGCAAATTTTCAATTATATTCTATGAATTTCCTTGACAGAAAATACTCTCAAGCTATCCCCTATACGTTTAGAATACAAACGTTAAAAAAATTTCTAAATAATTTATACCGATTTAAATTGATCGTTAGTATTTCAAGACTCAATTCTCGGCGCCATTATGGCCCAAATATTTCCGTATCAATCCGTATAGTAGCTTCTTCTACTCGTATGACATTAACTTACAATACCTGTTGCGCGTTGGCTCTTACATGCGTGATTGCGATCGTATAGACATACGCGAGTGCATTGCTTGGCACTCTTTACTGGCTGCATGGTGACGTTGTACGTACCTACCTACTGGCAGAAGTCGCCGTAAATTAATGCCTTTGTTTGTTGGAATACGTTTTAGCCAATTAAGAAAGAAATTAAAGGCAGGCGAGTCGACGGAGTTGGCTAGTCGTGTCAGTTATAGGTAAGGATTGTTAATGCTGTAGGATAGTACAGGTGATATAGCCTGCCTCCGCATTTGCTCGTGTATATATTTTATAATTAGTTGTATAAATATTTCTTACGAAATGGTTATTATTTTTCAATAACTACATGTCCGATACTCTCATCTTTTTTTATCATATGGCAAGATGCGAGTTAGATTTTTTCGTTTTATTCTCATTTTTTTCTTCCCATATCTTTACTTATTAATTTTTGTCTTTCATTGAATACGTATTATTTTCACCTGATAGATCGAGTGTCATATCTTACTAAAAACACTCGTCTGTCAAAAGTAATATTAAAATTATTCTTAAGGTTAAAAATATACGGTGAATTATTATTCGGTTTATGAAATTTTACGGTTATTTACAGCCCTTGTCATACAGAGAAGACAGCTGTGATGGAAACAATTTCGTTTCATTGATATCTTTGAATAATCACCGAGAGAGAGAGAGAGGGAGAGAGAGATTATGTCATGAATAACGAAAAAATATAAGAAGTATAAATCACCTGATCTTCGTCATCCAGTTGAAAATGAAATGCGGTCTAAAAGTTTTGAAGAATCTGTCCAAAAGGTTAAAAACGAGGCACGGTTAATCCGTCGTGTGGAAGAAATAACAGACATCATATGTCACAAATCATTTCGCTTTTCAAATATACTGGAAACATTAGAGAGAAGACGTCACCCCGCGGTCTTTGTACGTGAGAAAATTTTCGTTTCATATAATCTTCAGTAGCTTTTTAACTCACATTGACGGCTGCCGTCTTACTTTATTATTCCATCAGGAGTATTCCAACATCTCGCGATTCACCCTTAAGACAAACAATGCTTATATACGCAATCTTCAGCCACCATAATCCCATTTCCATTGATTTTCACCCTCCATGAAGGGTGTCAAATAAATCCATGAGATATGGATCCGCTTGTATTGTAACAGTTATTTTATACACCGTAAGTGGTATAAGTATAGATTGAATGTCGCAAGTTATACTTAGCCTGTAGTAGAACAAGGTTTCTCAAAAGTCACCCAATTTCTCTATTTTACCTATTTATAAATACTTATTTTTACCGTTTCTTTTTAAATTTATCTTACGTTAGACGAAACACTTCAAGATCTAGCGTCTCTCTACGTGTATAAATTCCTTTTTTCTTCGGTAAAATAATATTCTTAAAGTTTGTCTGGGACCAGGTGCCTCTGTCCTGTCAAAATACCTCACGTCTAACAAGAAAGTCATATTTCAAGTTGCATCATTGTGAATGTTGCAGCGCAGAACGCGTTACTTATATTCGAACCGCGAACAGGAGTGTAAAAAACCTCTTCGAATCTCTCTTGTCTGCCAAAACCACCGTAGGTACATACTTCTTTTCATCCCTCTCGGCGGTACTCACCGTCCCACAACGCTTGGTTCTCATATTTTTATCTTTATCTTTGCTTCTCGTTTTTTCAACTCTTTCAACCACGAAGAAGCCAGTAGGGTACCTGCAGCTTCTTACGACGTGATTTATCGTAAGAAACTCAGTGATACAAGTAACAACTTGCCAAATTGAAACTCTTATAGACTCCGACTCGAACATAACTGCAACACACTTTATTACCGCACTTTTCCCTCCACTTTATTTTATTGGCAAAAAATCGCAGTGATTTAGGTACCCATATGCGTGGCAGACGTTTTCGTGTAAATTGAGCTACATTTAATGGCATTCTGGGTTTTATATTTTTATATTCCAGTTGGAGGTAGGTAGGTACGGGGTTTCCATTTCAAATCCTTATCTACTTTTCGTTCATTAATTGTAAGGTAGCGATGACTCCACTCGCTGATTCCTACGGATTTTACTGAACGGCAACGCGTGGCGCGTTCAATCAATTCATCTAAAGAAAACAAAATTCCAAAGCCAATTAAGATTTTTACGAGCGATCTAAATCGACCAACGATGGAGGAGCTAACAAGCCATCTCCCTGCCGCCACCTCCGCCCACAACCGCCTACGGGTGCCTTGACAGACGGGTGAAATAAAAAAGCATTAAAGATCGTACACAAAACACGAACGCCCTGCCGCTCTAGGACGGAAATAGCAGATGTCACCCAGTTCCGAGAGCCGACCATTATTTTGTAACGATCGAAAGTCACGCTGGAAGATTCTACTGACTTGAGTCTGAGCTCCCCCACCGTTTGGATATGATGAGATTCGGTTTATTAGTTTATAACAGATCTCGTGACCTGCAGGAGGCGGTTGAATTCGGGAAATTCCATTGCCTGTATAATTAAAAAAAAGTACAATCACGACTTTTGATGGCTTTAATAATTCGATGTAGATACCGAAGCTCATTTTCTGAAAATAGATACTCAGAGCGACGAAATAAACGATTTGAGAAAACTCAGGGCGAACAGGTTACAGACAGAGTGTGATTTTGCTGACCTTGATTAAGCACATGTTTCTGACGAAGAATGCCGGAAGTGACGTAAAATTTATTAAAACAATCGTCTGGCTGAATATTCACGCCGTTTGCCGGAAACTGGCTGAATACCAGATCTAATTTCATCCCAAACACCGACGATGAGAAATGCAGCGGTGTAATGCGATTAATCGCTGCTTGCGATTACTGAACTCGGAGAGTTTTTTCTCCGAATATTTTCTACTCGAATTTATCAGCGGCAGAGGAATGAACCAGCTCCACAAGTTTATTGCTTGGCAGCTGGTTTATGCGTAATGGAAAATATCGCAGACCTCGGATTCGTGGCACACGTAGTTGGGCTGCAGCAGAAGTCTACATTAGTTATTAGAAATCCGCTTATTAAGCCGGCCAGTGGCCACACCTGAACGCCACGGATCAAAGTAATCTCCGAGCCGGTTTAATAAGGACGATATTAATACACTCGACACTCCTGACCAGTGCGAAATATCACTGCTTCTACCTTGCCCACCAACCATTTACTCGCCGACACGTATGGGTATACGCGACCTCCATTTCATACGTGTGTACGTATAATTTTAAACGTATATGTGTTTAATGGCCAGCAGCAAGCCTCGAGCATATTATTTCTCTGCAGTGGGAGAATTTGCAGAAAATATATAGCTAGGCGTATCGTTGCGTAGTAGATATGGGTTATTATGTGCCCCAATATAAGACGTCAGTCAGTAAGGAGAGTACATTGTACTTTGAACAATCGAGACGATCAGAGAAATAAGGAACAAGAAAAAAACGAATGGAGAAATCGTCGATTAATTGTCACGAGTCGTTAATAGAAGACAAGTTAGTTAATAACGTTGAGTAATAATAATAGAATTAATAACGTTGATAAAATAAATGTCCGATCCCTGCCAATTCAGCTCGGAGAAAGGAGTTGGACCGAGACAGATAAACGGGCTGTACGGCCCTGGGCTTAAAATAATGACTCAGACGAGTCAGCAGAATTCAGTGGTTCAATCAACGCGCGAATAATACCCGCCACCGCCCGTCATTAACTGAAGATAATATTAATTACTTAAATCTTATCTAACCCCCCGAGCTACGGTCCCGATTGACATAATTACTGAGGCGAAATGGCAAATTACTCATTGATTATATACGTATAGCTCATTTCGCAGATAATCGTCGGTAGGCTGCGCAAACGTATGCAAGTTTATGATTATTTTTTTCCTCTCAATTAATCGATCCTCATATCTCTTAATAATCGCATGCGGTCTTTTTCTTCCTCCGAGATCTTTTTTTCGCTACTTTTTATTCCATTTTCTTTCACTTCATCTCGAATTATGATTCCCGATACCCTCTGGCTACCTTATATATTATATTGCTTTTCGCCGGTTCTTGAACCGTACAAATTCGACTTGACCAACCTCAAATATAACTTGACAGTTGTATAAAAATAGACAGAGGCTAATGAGAATAGATCGAGAACGGTATCGTGATAGAATTTGGCAGCCTATGTCGTCCACTCATCTCCCATCTATTCGAGAGTCTGCGTACATTGTAACGATTGCCGTACTTGGATCAAAATGGTGTCTGCCAACTACGCAGATAGTTATAATTAGCCCGATTCGTGTACTATAGTGTTGCGAAACTATTACGGGACAATAAGTCGTTAGCATTTGGACCGAATTTTCAATCCAACGTCCATGTCGTCGACTTTATTTGAGGTGGGCAAACACTTGTGTGAAATTTGACAGAAGCGACGTGAACAACATTTTTACATTTCTTTTTTTGACTCTATGGGTATAATAGTACCTAAATAGTTGAAATTTTCTAGTTCCCACGGAATGCACTTGGGAGTCAAGTCAAGTGGGAGAGAAAAAAAAATAAAAATGGAAAAAATAGTGGGAATTAGAGGTACATTCGTGTATGTTTGCTTTTGTTTAGTAGCTAACCGTTCAGAGTCCATTAACCAGTTAACAACCTGGTACACACATGTGTATCTACGTAATACACCGCAAATCAACAGCAACATAATTTCAACCTATCACATGCCTGGTTGAATTTAAAAATCACTTCAATTACATATCTCAGCTGTAGGTTGTAAAACATTTAACGAATAAGTCACTGGAGAATGAGAAAAGCGTGGGTATCGAATTTGACATTAGTACATCTTGGCCCGAAGCTTATTCTTTGATGTGATCGAATAACAGCTGTAACAACTCATAAGTGTACGCTGGCTCTTCCCTAACAATGAAAAGTGCAAGAGGTACACCTAAGACAAATCGAAAATATTTGGACGAATGTTAGAGGATAAAAATGAAGTTGGAAAGATTTGGATCGACAATTTGTAGCCATAAATCTTCAATCCGGAATGTACCAGCTTCTTCTTTTATCGTTAGGACTAAGACGTACAAAAATATCAAATTTTGCAACGAATCTGCGACTGACAAGCATCTTTCGTGGCTTGGAACTTTAACAAGACAAGATTCGAGATTTCGACTTTGACTTTCGGAGATCTAAAATCGTAGAGCCACAACAGACGTATAGATTGCCTGAGGCTATACGTCCGGCAGTCTTACGATTAATGTTCAACCTCCGTCTTGGATCAGTCTACTTGGTCCACTGCAGCCGTTGTCTTGTTTCACTGTTGAGACACTGCCTCTGTCAACCCGAATTAACCTTGACACGAGGACCGCTTGTAGATCAGTTTTGATTGCAACAGTTTTTGTTCAGCTCATCTCTGACCGCGCCTTAAGCCAACAAGTTTACCTTACGATCATACCTACATTGAGAGATACAATCGCAGCGATCTTTAATTTGTGATCTATTTAATGGAAAATCACTCTGTCAATCAGCGATGAAGGACGCGGCTATCTTTGCCCAGACAGCGAACGAACACCGAACGGTTGTATTCATGTATTTAATTAACCGTGCGGGGCAGGTACATCGCATAAAGATCTACGTCAACAATAAATCTCGACTCGTTCGTGTAGGTATATTCTCTCGGTTCGTAAGCGCGTGGAGAATTCTTCTCGACAAGTTTGAAGGAAATAAGAAATTTCGTTGTGTATATAATTGGCGGCGGTGTCGCTGATCGGTAGGTAAGGTATACGGTCGTGAATCATTCGTTGAAATTTGTGCAACCCCCGTGTGGCAAATATGACGTTAAGGCTTATTATTAATGGGCTTAACACCGGATCTCTCTTTGCAACTTGCGTATATATTATATCGTGTAAATGTATAACGAGACTCGCGACGTCGGCGATGGGTTACAATGATCGTAAAATACAAGCCTCTAATCGGGCGTATTTCCAACGACAACAAACACGTCGGTTAAGTTTATTACATAAACAATTTTCAGCGGCTTCTTGAGAGGATGATAAGTTATGAGCAGCGAAATGCTGCCGCCGCCCCGCGCCGGTAGGCAATCAAACAAAGTTACAATGATTATGAAATAATGCATGATCGTGGCCCCTGCAGTAGGTAAACGAGAGGGCAGGGAGGGTAGAGGAGGATTGGACAGATTAACCTTCTTCTTGCTAGGGTCGCGGTTTGTCGCGGTTTGTCTCCAACTTACTCGCGGATTCCAAGGATACACGCGGATCTCTGAATCCGCACCACCGCCGTAAATCATTTCAAGAAATTCTTTCGAGAGTGATTCTGCGGTTTCGAAAGATGTCAGCTAAACCGCATTCAAGGCTGTCCCTTTCTAACTGGGCGGTCATACTGCGTTTTTCATACGACAAATCTAATCGATCAAGCTCGCAGGAGCTTTGGTATAAATCAGCGTTGAAAAGGACCAAAGACATACATCCTCTGAAACAGGAGCAGAGAAAAATCGGCGAAAGATGAACGAAAAATTGCGCAGTCTTAATTGAAAAATGAGAGAGTCGAGTGCAGTTATTTGTAAAGCAGTTCCAAGTAGGCTTTAAAAATACCACAGGATCCTTAACCATCCAGGAATGCAGTTCGACAAAAGTGCAAGCCGCGTAGATCACGCGGACACACGATGCTGTATTCGTACTAAATTTCTATAGAACCTGAAGCAGGGGAGTTTCTCCCCACCTGGTAAAGTTCTCGATAAGACACGGTAGGTCTTCGAGTCTTTGGAATGCGCGTGACAAAGTGCCTGGGATGTTTCGTAGTGCAAACCAGTTGGTGATGTTGCATAACTGATGACACCTCGGGAACGGAAGAAGATCGAGGAGTCTTTGCCAGCGCTATATGCGGATAGTCCAAAAGTGCACATGCATCGTTTTCAAGCCGACGTTCTCGCTTCACCGATGTACTACCGTCTGGCTGCGGTCTGACCAATCCTTTCTCTCTCTTTACCTCGCCGTGGCGTGGCTTTCGCGAGTGTTTTAATGGGTGGGAAAATACATGAGCTTCTGGAAAGTGCAGAATTTCAATCTACGATAAATAGCGTTACCCTAAGTGAGATTGATTCCTTTTTTTTCTATTCAAAAGACCCGGAAGGTTCTCTAAAAGTCTTGACGACGCGAGAGCATAGCGTAGAAGGAAGAAGAGACCACGCAATGTGAGTTCTCCTCTTCTTATCCAGCGTGCAAATTGATCTGGCGTTTATAAGAGCGACGCGTAACCTAAATAAAAGGTACACGCATCTCTCTCTCTCTCTTTTTTTTCATTTTTATCTGCGGTTCATCAGTATGGGAACCAGGGGTCGCGCAAACACAATGCAGTTAATGAAGCCCGACTTATTACTGGTGGAACTGAGACTCGGGTCGAATATTAACCGTTGATTGTCGAACCTCTGAGTTGTTGATCGTAAACTGAAAGGCATGGTTATCTCTACTTTTAAATTGTGACTCAGCAGCCTTTAAGCTTTAAAATAATCGCCAATAAATCTTGACGCAGTTTCTTTCGTGTCCCATCGTTATACCCAGTCCGTTATTACGAGGTGACACGATCGTGCGATTCAGACTAAATATAAAAAGTCGATTGTACGTATTTAAATTAGAGAATTCAATCCGAATCACGACATGCCACGGACCTTTCTATAATCGTTCATTTTCACAATTTTCGTACTCTCGTGGATCGCACCGTCATCCGAGGTGCACTGGAGTAGACCTCGATCGTTTTTTTTTCTTTTTTTTACATTAAAATGGAAAAACAGTTGACACACGAGGGTTGAACTGCATTTGACGAGTAGACACGACAAATGTTACGTCAGCTGCTCAACCCAAAACGGTTATTATAGTCAGCTGCTTTTTCGCTTACCGATTAGCAATCGAATGGCAAAATTATTTTAATACGTACCTGGATCGATAGGGGACAGAAATTAGTATCGGAAATTCGTGAAGCGGAAAGTTTAAGTCTACAGATCGAGAAATACCGATCGTATCTATACAATTACAGCGCTAATTATTTCAACGAAAGTTATACTCTGACGCGAACTGCACGGCATGGTATATATACATCATTCGTTTTTTGTTCTTAAATAAATATATTGCATTGCAGAATACGACTGAAAAGAACATAACCATTCGGTGAATTATTGTTCGGGTAGAAAGTTTCCGATCCGCAGGGCTAACCTTAATATATACATTGCAGTAAAAGAACGTTACGTAACATGATTTTTTCTTTAATTTCTGTTGCAGGTAATTATCAGCAATCTTCATCCGCTCTACCCCGAGAGATCGAGCGCTATCGATATAGAAGTCTTTCGTCGCGTAAGAAATATGTTTATAAAAAAAGTCCTATAGCATAATATTACTGTAACAACTCGTTTTACATAATCTTTATTTGTTTAACTTACGGCTATTTACCGCACCGCTTTTATTGGCACTCTAGATCTCGTCCTTCGACATTTGACGAATACCAAAGCCTAGTCCACCGAGAGTTAGCGATTCTTTATGAGTTTTCGTGAATTTTCATCTAGATGGCCAGAAAAGAAATATATTTTGGCAGACAGTAAACAACCATTTTACACTAACGTCGCCTGTAAATATCCAGACAACGAGCCGATTGTCTCGGCTCGGTTTAAAATAGGGTAATCTTTGTTTCGAAAAAATACGAGCACCGGTCCGGAGGCGATCAGCTGTTTCTTCCTCGTCAGCATCATCAGTCACCTTGAATAACCTTCCGAAAATTTACTAAGCTTCAGTTTCATTCAAAAATCTCCATCGGAAATTATGACCCCACAAAAATAGAAAACGAGAAAAAAGAAAAAAATGGAAACAAAAAATGAACCAAACTTCGCCTCATTTCATCGGCCAAAAATATAAGTCAAAGGCAGAAATTTTTTCGCCTTACACCGCGAAGGCAAACCTAGTCAAACCGTGGTGGTTTTTTGTATCCGGGACGAGCCTCGGCACGTCGTAAAATTCGGTCGTCTTTTGTCGCGGGTGGAACTTTTGGACGAGAAGACACGAGACGTTGAGAGAAGAGACGGAATAGCATTTCAAATTATGATCTTGTCCCGTTGAGAGCGCGCGTCCCATGGCGAGACGTATGGGTCGGTCATTCTCATAAAGCATTTCACTCACCCTACAACATTGCAAGTGCGTACATATTTTACCTTGTCGACGATGATATGAAAAGAAAGAAAAAACAAGTTCGCGAATTTACAGCCAGATCTTTCTCGGCGTGGCGCGGCGGTTCCTGCTGATCGCTCGATCGGCTTAAGCGCATGTTGAATTTTAAAATCCGCGTTACGCTCAAGTAGATACGCGGTACGCGGACATCAGATCACATCAGATCACCTCGCGTCTCTCTACAACATATTTCTCACAGACAACTTTCATTTATCATGTTTGGCAATTTTTTCCGCGTCCGTCAACTCGCCAAGTTCACCTGCCGTACCGGAAAGTGAAATCAATAGCCGATTCAGAATTAGGTCAACTTCCGTTTGTCCCACGGGAAACAAGGCGCGGTTGTTCGTTATAGAAATGAAAATGGGAATGAAAACGGCCTAGGTAAACCGGCGGGTTAAATTTGGACCATAAAAATGCAAACCAACAACATAAGCAAGAAAATAAAAAAATAAAAATTTACTTTTGCTTTTGCTTTCGCTCTTATGCCTTCCTTCGTTTATTCGTTTATTATTTCCTCTTTCGTCTCGGGTCTCGGTTAATTACGCTCTGCATCTGTTCGCTGACTATAGACCATACTTCGACCGACGCCTGGCGCCCGTCGACCAGGCTCCTTCATTCGCAAGCGTTCAATTTTCTCGTTTATACCTATATATACGTAGGCAGCAGAACTAAAGCTCCATTGACGGAGAACTATCTTCATTTTTCTTGCCGCATTTTGCCTGTGAAAAAGCTCTTTGCTTAGCATAATTATGCCGTAATAATTAAATTCTCTGTGCTAATGGAAACGCGACCTTGTCATCAAACTTTACTTCGCCCCCGCAAGGTTTAACGGCAAAACTTGGGCACCCGAAGCGAAATGACACGACGGCTTGTTGTGGCTGTCGTAGCTTACCGTGACGAGTGACGCGACGCCAAGTTGACGCGAATAACGCGCTGACCACGACTAGAACCTCGCATTAGCTAGTCATCCGTCATTCCTGGCTGCCGGCCTGTCCCCGCTATTGTTACGACGTCGTCTTTGGAACGAATGCGGACAGAAATAACTTTGCTTTTTCTACTTTTGACCGACTTTACACGGTGAGCTTGCGACGGTGGGAAACATACGCAGTATTCATGTATATTACGGCGTCTATCTCGACATTGTTAGAAATTCGGCCAGGGCCAGGAATCATCACGGTCCGTGAAGTAAAGCTACCGTGAGTAATGTCCATTTTATCAAAAGAGCTCAACTTGATTCAGTATGACAGTGTAAGTTATAATTTAGCTTTCGAAACAGAAATTTTCAATCAATGTATGGGTAACCATGGTTGACAGAGCTAGAGGATTGAGAATACGCAAATTCGATTAACGCCACCTCAAAATAACATAGTAGTAATGAATTTGGTAGTGAACCAAAATTTTTTTCTTCAATTCCCAATTGTAACCAGGATCTCGTATACAACATGCAGGCGCTTGCTTACCTATATCGACGGACGCGACGCTGGGCGCCGCTTCGCGGGTGAGCGCCTGCTTGGCTGGCACACGTACGACATTGGCGATTTATTCTTGCATAACGGCAGGCTAACTACTAAAGACAGGCAGGAATCATCAAGGTTTAGGTAGAATGCCTGGAGGTAGGTGAGTATTTTTATTAAACAAAAACTGAAGAACTCTGTGATACGATCGGTCTGAAATCCTCGGGAAAGCAGGAGCCTCTATAAGCAAATGTATATAGTCCATCAGATTTCATGATCTTGACCATTTCCTCCGATGGAATGGATCCGCAGTTCCAAGTTTCTTTATTTATATCCGAGAGTTGGTTTAGAAAGTCGAGAAAAACTGAATAAAGGATAGGCACGGGGTACGCTGATGTTAGAGTGAACGAAAGGTTATAGAAAAGTAAAGAAAGCTGGATTATGGTGGGCAGAACTATGAGACATAGGAATAATAACTCCTCGTGGTAATAATTGTAACTGTTCTGTTCAGCCCGATTCCAACTCTACGATCGTAGAGATACAGTGACACGTATACCGAGTCCTTTTCTTATCCTTTATTGGTCACGATCCAGAAATAATACGTATCCTTCCTTATGGTGCCAGGGCAGGTAGGCAGGTAATTGATTCCCGTTCATAGAAAGATAGTAGTTATACCTTCGCTCTTTCACAGCGTGTCATAACGTAAAGGTTTACACTTACCTGTTATTACCGCAATTGTGGTGGTGCTATACACGCATTACCCGCGGGAGGTCATCGGGTGTCACTCTTCGTATGCCTTTATGCAAACGCATAATGTCTTCATATTTGAATGATCACGTCTTTAGTCTTTATGACGCATACGTACCTTAAACCATACCATAGGCAGAAAGATCTGACGATTGTTCAGATAGCCTCACGTCGGACGAACTTTTTCCCTTTTATTCTTCACAGACTCTATAAAGTCGAGTGAATTATATCTATGAAAAGATTGACTCAAAATGAGTCTCGAATAATGAAAAACGAAGGGTGATTTTAACGGCGAAACAATCGAGTTGTATAAATAGACGAGCGTATTCTCAGTTATTATCTTTTACAAGATCACAGAGCGCGTTAATGGACCAGTGACGATAATCACGTCGAACACTATTTCATACGGAACCCGCGCGTCTCGTCTTAGGCTTCTGGATATTTTCTGGTTGAAACCTTGGTGGGTAGTAAAATTGCATTAGAAAAAGATCGCTCGGTATAAAGCTGGGATTTTAATAGCCGTTAGACTCTCGCGGTTATCTGGACAATGCGAATTCCCGAATGTAAACGAGGCTTGAAATAGACCCTCTATGTGCTAATGTACATCTGACAGCGGTGTGGGTATTCTCGGACTGCGGACTCGCACGCATATCATATACGTATACGTATTACGTTTACATAATATATAGTATATGACGATTCTTGACTGTATGAGTTCGAGTGTCGGTCAGTGGCTGTTGGTCAGTGCAAAAAGCAGCGCTTGCCCGCGTTTGCAGGTATAACTCTGTGCATGTTACCTTCGAATCGAGTTCGAATGTGAAGTCGGTGTAGGTAGTTGGTTAAAAGATAATAACAATAATGTAGCCAGGAAAATAATTACGTTCAGTAAATAAACATTGACGGTTGGTATGCACATATGTACATATTGCAGATAGGCGGTGTATACCTACGTAACGTTGGACTGCAGTTCAGGATAGCCTCTCGTATGTTTCTCAGGCTCCCTGTTCAGAGTTTGACTCACGTGTATCTCCTCGCGCGCGTGTGTTCCTCTTCGCGGCGGACGTAATGAGTCTGGGTTCGTTGCAATGTTAATTTGTTGTATAATTATAAAAGAAAGAAATTCAGATCATTAAGATTACGGCGGACGTTAAAACCCCGCGAAGTATACCTAAGTATATAGTATGGTGCGTATATGACCGGTGTCGGTGCATAACTTGTAACAGTCAGATATACTATAAACTACATACGCCGCACCACACGCCGGACACTGCAGCCGTGGGATTAAATTATTAAATCTCTCCGTGCAGGTTCCACATTTACCGCGATTTACCTCAAAAATTATTATACTCGTATAAATAAATCGCATCTAGTACATCATTTCAGAGATTTAAATATATATGCCTGGCAGACACTGCAGGCAATGCTACGTATATACACATATATATACCTATACCAATATACTATACGTGTACACGCGTATTATTACGTTGAAATTACTTAGAATTATAGTCGTATGAAGATGAAGATGAAGATGCGCTTGTATAGTTACCTACTTACTACCTACCAGGCCTACGACTTATACCGCACAAGGATTTAGCTTCGATTAACGTCTGGACGTTATTCAGGCCGAATGAGCGGGCCGAGAGATATCAAAGAGCGACGTATGTAGTTTCTAAACTGTTCTCCTAGAAGCAAATAATTATGCCTCTGTCAATCAGACCGTTTTACCGATATATCGGTAGGATTAGCTTGAATCAAAGCTCTGCAGCCGGACTCTAGCCTTAGATATGTTATTATTAGGTATCCGTTTTATCAACTCTCGCAAAATTCTGTTCTCCAGAATTCGGGTAAAGTGACGATTAGGATTCGGTCTTTTAGCATCTCGTTATATTTTTCTCTGCCTTTCAATTCTCCTCACGAATTTAATCCGACTGAAATCCGACTTGGATTTAACTCGTGTGTATAGGTATATAGTTACGCACAATGCGTTACGTACGGGCCTGCACAGATACATTAACATACCAGGCTAATAAGTAATTGTAAGTAATTTTAACTCATAATATATACAGCGCTACTTCTCGCTTATCGTTTCGAATCAGGCTTGAAAAAAGGTCGTTAATTTATTACGTGCAAACGTGGAGCAACCCGGTGTAGCGGCAACGCGGTAATAAAACGTCTCTGTGTAATAACGGTGCCGTGTAATAATAATTTCCCCCTTGGTTGTTTTATTAATAGTTAAAATTGCGTTAATTTCATGAAAATTAAACCATAGATAAATCCCAATCTCGATCTCGATCTCATACATTTGTAGAATGAAAAAAAGAATCGGAGTAGATACAGTGACTACGTAGGGTAGGTACTACATTTTCTGTTAGCTGGTCGCGTGGCGCCGGTGCAACAGAAGTTCTGGTGCAGTAGTCGAAGATTTATCGTGGCGGTACACGTCGGCCGATGCCTGAGATAATTTGCCAGCATCCGCAAGAGGGTAATTAGTGAATTTTTATCTTTCTTATTTTTATGCAAATCCGGCGCATGTTAGAAGTCAGCTCTATATCAGATCCCGCTCTTTGACGTCTCGATTGCTCGCCCCTTGGGCGCCGAGACGCCTATCGAACCATCACCTTCCGCTGCTGCTAGGTATCGATAAATAATCGATACACTTATCGAAACCATTACACGATCGATAGCTATCTCAAGGCGGCGAACGGGTGCGCCCAACCGAGTATCTGATGCTGCGCTACGTCCCGGGCGAACTCTACCGCCGCGGCCGTGTTCCGTTGATGCAACTTACGCTGCTGGTTTAAGGGATCGTCCACAATTGCCTAGGCTACGTCAACATCAGATGAACAATTTTTCTATCTTCTTTCTTTTTTTTTATTTCTTTCCTTTTCATAATTAATATAATTAATCTCACGCTCGAAATGCGAGTTGACTTCCTAGTCGTTTACATATCGTGCCATTTCATCAACTATATGTATAACTACGGTAGATGGTGATGTCGAGCAATTAGTCCAAGTAGGGAAATTGTTTTTCCGAGATCTCCTGAAATTCTTTCCATGTTTAAGAACGGGGCTTGAACTACATTGTCTTATTCAAAGCGAGTTGTATTGCGCAGCTGCTGTATGTCGAACGACATGAAACTCGACATATCTTATTAGAAAAGCTATTTCTCCTCATAGACGAGTATGAAAAAAACTTGACGAAGAGACGATTTCGCAGGACATAATCGATGGAAGATTCCAAAATTTGACGAGTTTTTAAACTTCGGTCGAAGATCCGGAAACTTTTTTCGCCAAGACATTGAAGAGTCAGGTCTGAGTCTATCCCAGCCATCATTCAACTTTCAGGATGTGGACCATCTTGAGAGAATTCCCTTTTTTTATGATATAATTCATTGAAATGCAATTCAATTTTTGAAATGGGACATCGGAACGAGGAAACTGTGTGGACCGTTTTATATTCTAGAACTATAGGAAAGACTAGAGAATAAAATTCGAAACGTATGATGGTCAATCTTCGAACACTTTGCCCTATATGTAAACGGTTATACAAGTTCCTATACTTCCTATCTTGACATCATCCAGATAACTTGATCTCTAAACAATTATACCTTCTGTCACTCATCGAAAAATATAGCCACGACTATACATAAACATTTGGTGTGAGACAGACGAAGAAAGTATAGTATACCTAGTATGTATCCGCAACGATCTGTGGTAAGATCCAGAATACTGTGTGTATATAAAATCTCGGAAATAACCAATATAACGCTCTAGCTCATCCCCGACAATAATCTGCATTCGGAACTAGAATAATCCGCTAACGATAGAACCAGGCAACCAATTCTTCCGGAATTCTCGCCTCTTTAACAATTTCAAATTAGTTTTTATCGTCGTCACCCGTAACAGACTCTTCACCTGGCGTAGCGACCGTTTCTCAGGTTGTAATTAACTCAGGATTTAATGTAGTCACGAGAGATTTCACCCGGCGAGAGTGAACTCACCTTAACGGATTCACTATTTCTTATCTTTGATCGCGGGAGGATGATGCATACACACATCCATACGTGTGCGCATATGCTGATACACGAGTGTGCATAAGGGTATACAGATATCGACAGATAGATCGATACGCGTAAATGTAACGCGGCAGGCGTAACTGATTGTGAGTCTCGTACATATGTTGAGGTAAGGCAGCCGTCGCAGTGTTGCTGCTGTTGCATTGGGACCAACAATTCGGCTCGGATACGATCTTTGTTTGCCAATGTTTAGACTTTCAATTACGCTAGGTGTTAAACCTATCATCCGGATTTAGAAAGTAGTTCTCGACGTAGGTACCGACCTACCCGGAGCACATAGATATTTTACGGGTACTTTACAACTTGGTGTAATCGTAATCGTTGTTTATTTCTTCAGACGTAGCCCTGACGTATGCCGCGGTCTGGTATAACGAATATTCAAAATGCTTTTGAACGGGTTAAAACGACGGGAAACGAACGGCCGAACACGCACCTATATACCTCGGTCCTCAGGAACCTACACGCTACAGGTATCTGGTGTCGCTGGTAACGCCTTGGTATTGAGATTGTATAATTACCTTAACGACCGGTAGCTTGGATATTTAACGGGCTTAGTAGCCATAAAGAACTGTAGGAATCCGTCGAGGAAAAATTCCGTAGAATTGGCCCCAGTCTCGGCTCAGGACTTTGAAGATTACCAAATCGGATAACTATGCACCAGAAACAATTACCAAGGATCAAAACTAATCGACGAAATCTCATAGCTATGCAAAATAGTGCAGAATTGATGCGTCATTGATACATAGCATATTTGGTTATAGCCTTTGGCGATCACTATACCTACATATATATATATGCATATATACCTACGTTGTTTTTTTTATTTTCATTCGTGATATTCATTTACTGATTAAGACCAATTTGCCATCTTCGTATGAGGGATTAGGGATAGAAAGAAAAATAACGATCTTCAGCGTGATTAATGATTCATTTGATGATCGAGCGTACGTATTAATTTGCAAGGTAAAAAAATATTTCGATCCCAGATTATAACCGATAGTTTCGAAAGACTCGTAGCTCTAACCCAATTTCCTATTTTTTCAATCACCCGAGCTGTCGGTCCGTTTGTCCGTCCGTCGAGTATAAACGGCGGCAATGCTATAGCGCTATAACCACTGTCTCTTCGCGCGTAAGTAAGCCATGTCTCGTTGAATTTATTGCATTCGAAGAAAGGGGGCGATAGAGGCCGAGGTAAAGAGCAATGCAATGTAATTTTATTGGCGAGTTGAGTAGCGTCGGGTATTCCACTATTTTATTCCGCGAATAGTATATATAGGTGCGAGGGATATGAGAAACTGTTAGATTTGAATGCTACTTATTTATGTATAGGTAGATTCTTTGTCATTCTTTCTGAACTGATTTCTTATTGGATAGAGCGTTCTTCACCGAGGCAGTGAACAACGATTTTTGCATTGCTTGATATCCTCGCCGAAACGTATGTGAAATGCTAAATTTAAGTTTAACATTTGCCAGGCAAAAGTGAATTCTTGTCCATATGGTCGATTGCGGTAGTCTAAAAAAATAATCGTACCATCCATATAGGTTTTATGTTTATTTGGAGATTTTTCTACATCCTACGCAAGGCCTACTTTTGGTTATGAGAACTGTAAATATTAGCAAATTCCTCACTTCTAATCCCACATCTTCGCATCACTGATCGTTTCTAAATCCGGGAAATCGAATTCGTCAATTTTTCTTCGCGCCCTCCCGCGAACATCAAGTATAGGTACGCTAGGTACACTCGCCTGACTGGGTCAAAGACTGGATCATTTGCACCCTTAATATTCTCCAGTTTCCAATACAGAAATTTCCGGATGGTAATGACACCGGAGAAAATAATTTCACGTAGGTATACTGACCGCTGGTAGTCCAGTTTTCACTCGAAGGTAGTCAATGAGGATGCGAAGTGCCGGCTATTAATCCGTCCAATAAACGACGGAGATTATTTTTACGAGTCAACCATACTGCCGGCGAAATTGATTGGGAATATTCAGATGCCGATCCGATCCGGACCTGTTATTAACTGATAACTACCCTTTCGCTTATGAAATCCAAGACGACCGTTGCTGATTTCATTTTTAATGAACGTAAATTTTGCTTCGATATAAACTGGTTCGTTCTGACGGCAGAAATTTTAAATATCGAAACGAAGAAACGCGGAATCATTACAAATGCAAAGTATTTTCTAAATCGATGATATGATGACCCAATTCTCCTATCGTTTTAGTTCATTGCGATGATCGATTCATTGGCAATAACTTATCAAAATGTCTGTCAAGCTCCGCGCACTCTATAGGTTTATGGGTATATTCTGCTATAATTCCGCTCTCATCGTTAGATTACAAGTTCGAATATACCGGCATGTGGTCGCTTTGCATATTTTCACCTGAAGAGTTGTCCGATGTCGCTTGCCATGTAGTTGTACCAAGAATTAATAATCCTACGACAATATTCACCGAAACGTGATCAGAATATTCCCGGTCATGGCTAGTTATTCATATTTCATGCTCGAACTATACTTTACAAGACATTTAGGTATTGGTAGTACAAATCGTGAATACGTGTTTGTGGACGCGCGTTCTACCTGTACATTGTACGAATACATATATTGCTTTGAAATAAGCAAGATTGAGCCGTCAGGATTATCACTTTACTCAACAGCACCGCACTTGCTCTTTTATTACGCATGTACATATTAACTTTATTTACGAGAGAAACCGAGAGGGTAAATACGCCGTGGCTGAAATGCGGAGAGAGACGGCTTGATTAAGCTGTAAATATGATTGCGCTGGTTTTTGTACCCGTGCACATTAGCACCAGCATCGTTCCATTTCATTTCGCATTTCATTCCATTTCGTTCGACTGCTTCGGCTCCTCGTATCCTCGTATCATTAAAAGTTGTTTTCCCTGAGTATAACGCGTTGAGTCAGCTAAAAGGTAAAGATATTCGATTTCTTCGATTTCTTCGATTTCTTCGATTTAAATTCGGTGCTTTTTCTTTCACATTATATTGTGACTTGGACATCAATTTTTGAGACAAGATCAAGACGGTCTCTGTCCGTACGTAATGCCTTCGGTATTTCTTGCTGTAATACCTGTTCGAACTTTCGATCAATCTATTAGTTGCCACGTCGAATTATTTTTATATGTGAACCTATGACCGTTATAATTTATTTTTGATTCAATTTTAAATTCTTGACGCCCGGTAACCGCCCCCTGGGAATTATTGTTCTGGTAAGAGCGACGCGAAACTCTGATATACGTATCTGATTCAATAATTTACGACCTCACCTGTCGCTTATAAGCGGCACGTGTGTTTCAACTATAGAATAAATATATCTTCGTTAATCTGTCAATGCGATTAACGTGGGTGAGCTAATATTTAGAAAGTAGATGTGGGTAACCTTTATTCTAGATTTGAATTATGAACGTCCTCGTAGGTAATCGCGGGCGCAGTAGCGTCGATTAATTTATGATTTTTCAGATCGAAAAGTATATAGAATCAGAAGTTTGATAATATTTTTCTTTCGGTTATTCCTGAGCCTTATGAGATTTACGACTTTATACATTTTAACGCGTACGTTTTTTTTTTTTTTCCTTTTTTTTCTGAGATTACTTTTAGTGGAGAAAAGACACGCCTTTAAATATAACACGCGTGTTGAATTAACTACTCCTACGCAACCGCTGCAGGATATACATATATACATAATACATATATAACGCTGTGAAATAAAAATCTATTTCACCTATTCCTTTGGTTTAGTTTTTTTTTTTTCTTTTTTTTTTTATTCCCTTCGAACAAGCTTTTATCTCCATGTGCAAGTCCAACGAACGATATCTATACTCTATTCATAAATACGATATCAAAAGCTTGAGATATTTTTCTTTCATTTTCTAGCTGACTATAGCTGGCGCCATGCGGTTTATTGATTACAGTAATTTGGTGAAAGAAAAAAGTTTTCTATAAAAACGAGCCACCGCTAGATCCCAATCTAAATGATCGCCCACGCGACCGAGGATCCCCCGTTTCTTCTCACTTCTTCGGGTTTTTATTTCTCACGTCTTATTGAATTGACCTTCGGGCTCTGGACTCTCGATTTATTAGATCTAACTCAATCCGAGTTGGTCTAACCCCGGATAAGCTAACCCCAACTCTAGTCTAATCGTGAGGTAAACTAATCTCACCTAGACTCCCACGCAAGTTTATTGAATCGCATTAACAGATCTGGTTCCGCGATGTATTCGGCTATTTTTCTTTGTCCACTTCGTACCTCGAATCTTTGGTCAGATCTTGTACCGAATTGGTACCGATGTCTTGTTGTACAAATTTTCAGCCCACGTTTCTGATCCTGGCCACGGCAACAGCGGGGGATCTTTATCAGATCGTTTGAATCGAACCGGACTGCGAAAAATCGACCAAGATATCCTTTGGCTCCATTGAATTCAGCCTTATCCCATCCTATCTTCTTAATAAATCGCACCGTACTACCGTGAAATATCGCGTTTCTCAACGCTTCGACGGTATGATTCGCCAAAGAAACGTCATTCGGACGATAATTGATGTCTTTGCGTATACTCAAACCGACAAAAAGTCACGCAGATCCCGCGGTAGCGCCGCGTGCGTCGTGTTCATACATCTGTACTTATACCGTATGGGAAAATTATCATTAAAATTATTCGATTCGTGTTTTCAACGGTTCATTCACGCCCGCCTTTAACCTGCAATCAATGGACTGGCGTGTCTGACGGCAATTCAATACAAACCAATAAAGCTTCCAGATCTAAAGGTGCAGGCGTTCTCAAATCCAAAACATTGAAAACAAGAGGAATAACTCCGGCATTAATTTGCATGAAATGATGATAAATTTGAGTTAAAAACTAGCTCGATTTCCTACTCGCGTACGCGTAATATATATGATAAAGTTATTTCTGTTTATTCGGAAGAGGGATGTATGTATAGTACATCGGATTACACAGGAAGGAATAAAATTGAAGAGACGAAGATGTAAAGGAAAACGAGTAGTGAGGCTCGTAAAATTGAATCGTAAAGCTGAGTCGAAATCGATCTTCAGGATGACTCGGGGCCATACAGATGAGCGTACGAGTCAGTCAAAATGCGGTGGATAATTGAACTGAAAATCGATCCAATCTATCAAATAAATAATAATCCCATAATTCTCCGACCCCGTGCGGCTGTACCCTAGTACGTAACATCTTTATTAAATCTCTGTAACAATCTTACGGTGGCATCTAAATCAGAATTAACCAACATTGAACAGCCCTTCGGATTGGCCCTCGATGCATGCGCTTAACCACTTTTATGTACGCCCGCAGGTATACGTACTACGACTATCTTACCCGTATAGAATAAATACGAACACTTGCACCATTGCCGGTATAAAACATGCCACGTAAGTAAGTAGAGGTATTATTGTGTTTTATACGTATATATCGTAGTCCTAGATATATAGTATATACTCGAAGCTAAAGGTGTACATGTATCCCGCTTATACTACCTACGGGCCGTTATCTCCTCGTTGGCATAAGAAGGGGTTTAAATCTTGGCCGTATCTGCTCGAGTCGGTAACAACTTTCAATTCCTACCAATTCTCCGGCCATTCATCACTCTTGTAGATACAATGGGCACCACAATGCGGTGACTTGAGACCCGAGGAGGAGTCCCGAAGAACCTGGCGCTGGCAGAGCCCAGCCCATTGCGACGATAACTATCTGAGAAGAGAAGAGAAAATAAGAGAGGAGAGTATTGGGAAAGAGTTTGCGCGGGGACTGGCCTTCTGAAATATCGAAAATCTCGAAAATCTTCGAAAATCGGTGAAGAATAACGTAAGGATTTTGCAGAGCTCTTTATCTCACAGCGATGCGACGTCTCTTAGCTTCTTCTCGTGTTGGTATCTGTACCTGTATCCTAACCTGACGCACACACGTCTCTTCGTCGGAGGTCTCAGCCGCACCCTCGGAGGCCTCCGATGATCTTTGATCAGTGAATCACGCTGTTAACTTATTACTTTTTAACGCCATAAACTTGACACCGATCTGGGTGGTACCGGTTCCATCGCATTCGTATCTACGATAGTCCTTATCCGTTTCGGGGCACCTTTAGTCGTATCGAGGTATTTGGTTTACCTAATTATTTTTTTAACGATTCGATGAGAGGGAGAGAGAGAGGGAGCAAGATCGATGGATTCGAATGTTGAATTCTTTGTCATTGAGGTTTATTTTCGAATTGAAATTTCATTCATTCGGGTGAGATGCTAATTGACTGTATGGTCACCCGAGCTTAATAAGTTACAGCACGTCATTCGGTATGCGAAGAGCTCAACGCGCTGACATGGTCACGCGTGGGCCAGACGTGGGATTAACTAGAGGAAGTTGGACCCTGCCTTTTTCTTATTTTGCCTCATTTTTTCTTTTCTTTTCTCATCTCATTTTCTCTCTTTAATTTCCCTCTCCCCGATCGCTGCTCCACCCGAATTTGCAAGCAAAACAAAACATCCCAATTAATTAGTAGAAATTAGTAATTACCTAACATTGGTTACCGGGTGATCGGTGGGCGCAATTATCACAAGGAGATGCCCACTAATTTTCAACCTGGTATATACGCCTTACAACGTCTGACAACGCGCAGCAATGGCGCCAGGCTTAGCCCGTTCTTACCGGACTAATTAATTAGTACTTGGCAGTAATTAGTGACCTTCGCTTATTCATTGGGATGACCAATCTCTTTTTATTCGGTAGCTGCACGTGTACGAAACTCGGTAATACTTTTTCTTCTTCACGTCGTATGCTATATATACCTACCTACCAGCTACCATCTTCGAAATATAATCTAATATTCGTCGTATAGTTATTATTATAAATTTTCATAAATTTCACCTATACCTATACACCGGTTTAGAAAATAATTATACCTATCCTATAGATCTACGTCGGCGTAGCACGTGACTATCAAACTGCTGTATAATTTAATTGGTCGGATTCGAAAATTTATACTCTTTCACCCACGCGGAAGTTAAATTTGCGAACGATAGTATGTCCCCCGAGAATTTGGATCCTTGAAGGAGGATCAGGAAATGTTATGTTTACCTGTACCCACACTGTTATTTAAAATTCTCTACATTCTCGATGCATTAGCTTCGTTAAAGTTATAATTTATTTGTCTCTCGCGTCGTCTACACCATTTACTCTCAATTAACGGTGAAATTTCTCTCAACTCCAGGAAGGTTTTCATAAATTTATCAACGCA
Organism: Rhogogaster chlorosoma; assembly: GCA_944452935.1. Lineage (NCBI taxonomy): Eukaryota > Metazoa > Arthropoda > Insecta > Hymenoptera > Tenthredinidae > Rhogogaster > Rhogogaster chlorosoma. The sequence goes on from OX101797.1 coordinate 32,789,319, forward strand.
TGACCAATCATTCATAAAAGTACGTGCGCCAGCTCTCGCCCAGTTTTAAACGAAATACCGTCTCGTATACGCGGTCACTTTACTGCTCGCAGATATAACGCCATTTAACACTAACGTGTAACTGCATACGTGTTTATTTATACATATAAAAGTTTACAGAAGAGTTATACAGAGAGAGGCGGTCAGACTCGAAGGCAATATAGTGTGACTACTGTTGGTAACAGGTTTCCAACTTTGCATATCACAGCGTTACACCTTGTTACCCTGGGCGATCATTAATATTCCAATTTTTCTGCGTTCAGTACCTACTACTACTACTACTATCATTACTAATACTAACTAACGCTCCTGCTGCTGCTTGTTGCAACGAATAAATGCACTCTGGTACAAACAAATTAAAACAGAATCGCCGCCACGTTCTCGATTAATCAAAACTCAATTATTTATCAACCTTCATTAATTACTTTCTTGTTTGAACGTGTATTGGAGCGTCAAATAATAACTCGTACGATTATAAATCTACCGACTTTGTTACACTTTCTTTTACCTCGGTATATCTGCATAATGAATTCTCGTTTTTCCTTCACCGAATATCGAGTACCTATGGATAGTGATAGATTTTTCAACTCGCTTGAATTTTCTCTACCCCTCGGTCAGTCGCTAACTACCCATATCATAAATTCGAGACAGATTCTTTAACCGCTTTGACTCTAAGAGAGGTTTCCTCGTCCTTTGGATGCAGGAATGACCCCGTTCCAACCGTTAGCTTTAAGCTAGCTGCAAAGAATTCTTCGAGTCTAATTTTCTAGCACGACGAGGGGTCTGTCCGTCGTTCGTTCCATCTCGTTTCGTCGACCATTGCATAATAACTAAACTCCAGAGCGTAAAGGCAACACGTGTGAAATAATGCTATAAAGATTCTGATCTAAACTCCAACAAGCTGGGCTGCTGCTGATGCTGATGTGTTACGACAAGGAGTGTCCGGAATTATCGAGCGTCAATCATTATACAAGAACAGTGCAGTGCAATTCGATTAAATTAAAATACCCTTCTATTCACGTATATTGCGGTTATCCATTGTCTCGTCATTTCTATCTGATTAGCACTTTGAGAAATTAACAAGGATAAATAAAACTTGGTTAAGTAGGTATACACATGTATACTCGAAGCAAAAGTCAAAGAGTAACCTCTAGCTTGATATATTTTCAAGGCCTCTTCTCTTTACCAACGAACATGTAATTGAAGGGCCGCGTGAAAATTCCTCCTCAACACTTTAGAAACTCTGGTTAGAGGCGCGTTGCATTCAAGATCTCGCGATAACTTCGGGTAAATAATGTAATGGTGTAAGCAACCGGGCAACGTGTGTATAAGAAGAAGAAGATGAAGAAGAAGAAGAAGAGGAAGAAGAAGATACAGACCCCTCGCGGCCGTATAACAGAATCGGCTGGGATTACCGAGCACGTGGTAATGGGCCAATGCGTCCGGCGTTGGCAGCCATTAACACATTTGTTCCTCAGCTCATATCAGATCTCCGAAACTATGAATATAATGAATCGAAATTGAGTTAAAGTTTGGGGCCCCTGGGGGCCGTGGCCAACCGAACGATCATTGTTAGGTATCGCATTGGCTGTAGTTAGATCATGCGGCTAGATCCCGTAGAATAACAAATAGTTTTGCCCGAAGAGAAAAAGACGAGTTTTCATTTTATATTAATAACAACCATCGGTTTTTGAATAAATACAATTATTAAAAGAGGCTCGAGGATCTCTTGGTTTATCTTACTAAGCGTCCAGATTTGTGGCCTATACTGCACATACGTATATATAACTAGATATTCAAGGATCTGATCCGCCTACTGTCCCGAGGGTTTCTATGCCGTGGACCGGTTCCGTTTGCAGCCGCATCAAAATTTTTCCAATTTTCCATCTGCTAGGAGATTTAACGATAGTGTAAAGCTAGCTATACGGGTAATATGCATGTACAGATATATACTCGGCGTATATGCGGATGTATATTGGTATTTTGAAACTGTACCAGCGTTTAACCCGCACAGCTGTTTATGATCTTTGACCAGCTGTTGCGGATTGCTCTGCAATGACGCAGGTGTTTTATAATTTTTATTTTTCTATTTCTATTTTTTTTTTTTTTTTGTATGTTATTCATACGGCTAGTTACTGTTATTAATGCACTGTTTTGTTATATACATATAGGTATAGCTATATAAAGGTTTGCCAAATCTCGAGTGAATTGAGCATTGATCGTGTGGACGGGTTACAAAAGCAATCAATAACACCTGTAGATAATTACAAATGCTTGCCTAATTTCGCACGCGCAAGAGGGTGTGTATCGCTCGAATTAAAGTAATAAGCAGCGAAAGTGGTGTTCGCCAAAAATGGTCCGAAAATAAAACTTGATATGGCTTTGGTATCGCGCGGAATAAAAAGAAGTGAAAAAAATGGTAGGAAATAATACGACTAGCCTAGATTCGTGAGATCGCTGTCTCTAGAAAGATTCGATCCGACCTCGAAACATACGGGTCAATGCTTCGAGAGGAATAATGACGACTGTGAAATAAATAAATTGGTAAAGAAATACTGGGTTAATTTGTTCGGTGTCACTCCGTCGCTGTATCTTTCCTTACCATCTCTCTTCCCTTCTTATTATACTTACGTATATATCTATATATATATATATATTTTATATCAGGTCACGATCATCAACTTATCCGAACTCTATACCTACCGAATCGACTTTCTGATCACTGGTTAAAAAAATAAAACTCATAAACAATTCGAACGTATTGTGTATACGGGTACCCTGGAACGGTCAACGTTATTCAAAGGTCTTGAGTCACCGAGTCACGTCACGAGACCCTCCCATCGTTAATCGCCTTCTTCACACGCTTTTAAATCGAGAAATTCTCTCTCCTGAAGGTATACCTGTATCTGCCCATACCTTTGCAGTGGATGAATTCTAAAATTGGAACGACGATTTACTCCGCGTTAAAACGACTTCGTATGCTTATTATATTCTCCTCATCTGTGGAAGAATCGCGACATATCCCACGATATTAAGATATCAAGGTGTCGGGGAAGCTCGCGCGAATGTCTAGCGATCGTATGCGATAGGGTAAAACGGGATAATTGTGAAATGTGTATTGCTTCGTAAGTACCATAAGTGTCTTTTCTAAGTATCTAACTAGATGCTCATTGCACACGTGGGTAGACGCACGTGGGTGACAATTACCCCGAGGTGTCATGGCTGACGTTGCGTCGCAATCACGCTGCGTACTTACCCACAACTGATTTAGTAAACAGACTTAACAAACGACTGGTATATAGATGAACATATGTATATAGCCCGGACTTATGCAGCTATTCAAAAGATGCAAATTTCTGCCACTATACTCAGGCGATTATACGTCGCTATATATTCTCAGGGTGTAGCGTAGGTATTGGCTATTATACCAGACGTTTCATTGGATTCGTGCATCCGTCCGGTGAGAAATTAATATTAATTCGTTGGTTAACCTTATTTTTGACTAAGGTACGAGTTGATAATTAAAATACGATCAGTGAAGTCTCGTCTCGGGAGTTATCTTTAATTGCGTGACGTTACGCTTCGTTAAGGTGAACTCTCGCAGGCGCCGTACGTTTGAGCTGGACCGCGGCCCGCACCTACATTATCCCGAAGATTTTCTTAGATCATTTCATGTCTCGGTATTATATAAATTGAAGAGAGTCGCGTGGCGTGGCTCGTACTCGTCTCGAATGTGGAATATGGTCGCTTACTTATTGTTAGTCGTAAAGTTCGATAATTATTATACCCGCATAATACGATCTCGAATCTCTATTCGAACGAGGAAGAAAATTTCTCGGTGAAAGATTCAAAAGCTTTATAATACTAACCAGAACAGCTGATGCAATCTTTTATTTTCAAGATAAGTCCGATGCAACTATATAGCTTGTACGCCGTGCGCCAGGAATGCTGTATTTCCATACCGAATCCTTACGCAACTGCGGTTGGGCAGTGACCTAGAGACGCCATTTCTGTATGCAACCGCGCTCGGTGCACTTTGCATCGCGATCTCGCTTCTTCGTCGAATAAATTCTTCAATTTTTCACCCGACTCGTTTATTCATTTCCGACAACAGTCTTCCCTCTCATATCCCCCGTGATTTCAACTCTGGCATTCTGATTTGTGGTCAAGTGATTGACCTGAAAATTCGTACCTAAATTTGCAAATTTGTTCTTTTTTCTAAACAGAAGTGAACTCAGCTAGTGAAAGGTTCAAAAGTTCTAACGATTAGTCGTAATAAGGCTCGCGACCTCTACCGGACTTGCATCGCGGATTTCGCAAAGTAGTCGTCGGTTTCGCAATTCAATCCTGTGTCTTGTTTGCAACTAGTTTGTCGCTTCGACTCGTATCCATTAGCTGACGGGCATTTCTTGACTCGAGGGTATCGCGCTGTCGGTTTTCTTACCCGCGAATATCAATCGTAAAATGTTAACTTACATACGTTCTCGTTTAATAATCTCCAATACCAAACTACCGCGGATACCGTATGTGTATGATACAAACAAGCTCCCCCTGCAGACATACGTATATGCATATCGTGCAACAACCAAGCCGAGCTATTAATACCCGACAACACCTATAGGTACGCGTTGCTCGATCGAGATAAAAGCCTCTGGTATTTCTGCTCGTTGATAACACACCAGCTGGCTGTGACGTCAGCTTACTCGCACCCAACATCCCGGGTAGATACATTTGATCTTATCTAAAAGCTAGCTTCCAGTCGTCGTCATTTGTCCCGTGTTAAATATATCTTTTGCCCATAACTAGATAAGCGAATCTCCCTATCGCGTGGATAGAGATAGAAAATTCAATTACTCCTTGGGAATTCGTATAGGTATATATATCTTGTACCAATTTCTATATAGTCTTCATTCATCTTCGTTCATGCTACAGCATCTTTTCCGTTCAATGTTTCGCATGTGGTTTTTTTTAATTTCATTCATAGACGCTGCGTCTGGTGCTACTTACGAGCCAAGTTCATTTCGAGGCGTTTCTTCGCCATTTTATATTCAATGTTTCTGCGGCGATGAGACGGATGCTTGCAAACTGTGAATTGTAAAGCCGGAGAGCAACGGCGAACGTTTCGTGTTGTTTATTCTTCTACATCATATCGCATGATGCCTCGCATTGCGTTTAATGTCAGCTTTTGATTTACGACCGAAGAGAAGGCACCCCTTCGCGTACAAATGAATCAACAACTTCTATATGAGGCAAGGAACTTGTGAGACCGTAAAATACCCACGGCTTCTTGTCGGCTCAACGCGCACAAAATCATGTTCACCATGAAGAGTTTCGACCTCTGCCATATGGCTATCGCATCTGTAAGTCCACTCGAGAGTTTCGAATATGTATAAAATAGAATTAGAAATGAATGCAGGCCAAAATTTCACAAATCCTTGTCATTTCATCTTCGCCAATTTCACATCTCTAACCAATCAGCATAGAAGATATTTCTACGAAGGCATATATCTAACGGACAGTTTCTGGCGGTATCGAAGTCGGAGTAATTTAAAAGGTGACTAATCCGTTCAGTATATCAAAGAATCACCGACCAGCGGCACTGCGCAAAGTAGTAAAGTGTCGTTAACTACATTCGCGCTGGAATCATTAGATAAATCCAGTATTTCGACACTCGGCTGGACACCTCGAGTGAAAATGAGCCTATCCTAGAAACAAGGACAAGCCGTGACATGCCGCACCATCAGATAAAAGTCACGTTGCCAATCGGACGGATATTTACTTGAATTCTTCATTCCCGATCAGACTCGATCATACGGCCAGGTTTTCTCCTCGGATCTTCAACCTCTATCGCACCTTACTCTATCATAGATGTAGCTACTTATCAGCAAGGAATTACCTCGGAGAAGTAAGGCTCCCCGTCTCTTTACGGGGGCATCGGATCAGATGGAGCACCTTCACCGCCAGACTACAAAGTGATATCCGACAGAGATTGTCTTCTCCATGTTAACCGATTGCGTAAGTCGCCGGGCTGATTCACCGGACAAAATGAGAGAGGCTGTAAAGTGCTCACACACTCACTGCACGCTTTGACCTCCTGTACGTTCGGACTATACGGTTGAAAGTTGAGAGAAATAAAAAGAAGAAGATTCGAGCTTGCGAATTATTCGTTCTGAAGTTCGATTAGCGATTGTCAGAATCTTCTTGTCACCAACAAAATGTCGAGTTTGAATAAACGCTAGAAAAGATTGGTAAGAGCCGATCGATAAGAATCTTCATCACGTAAAGATGCGCTCGTAGGAAACACGGCAGGATATTGTATATCAAATCTGAAAGCTGACGGGTTTCAACGGTAGCCAACGACACGTAGACATCTTGTATTCTAACGACTTTGGGACGTTGGGTGTCGTGTGTCATCGTCTCCGTGTCTCGTGTATCGCGTGCCTTATCCCCAGCCTCCAGCTCTCAATTTCTTTGTATTCCCATCTCCGTTCGTCCTATTCTCGACTGCCTCTGCAGTTTATCTCACGTTTGCTTTCACCCGTTCACGAAATTCTACCGGCTGTTGTACTCGGCAATTTTCACAATCATTCTCCGACTGGTCACAATACGCTCTAGCTTTGCAGTCAATCAGACATTACTAACAATTCCAAGTCCCCTAATTCCCTCAATCTAGCTCTTCATCTCCGGATCGTTCGCTTTCGTTTATAAATGAAATTAAAACGAGTCACCCTGTATCTAAGAGTGACACAGTGGACACAGAGAGGTTAACGGCGTGGGAGTGAAACACTACCTCCAGGTTTACCGATCGTATCTACGAGTGACTCTGAAACACGTGGTACAGTTGTACTCTCGTTCACGTACCGTAATATTTTTCTTGTTGCACGCGCGCCCCCGCCTCACGTGGCCTATCTGTATGTAGATATATGTACCTGTGTCCTGTATACTCGACGTGTGTGGTTTGTGTACAACCTATATATCGACGCAGAGTACACGCTGCAAAGATTACATAAGCAAGATCTTCCCGGCGTTTGATGAGAAGTGGGTCAAAGCAGTTCGCTGTTTACCAGTAACCACTTTCTGCCCCTAAAACAGGTTTTCAATAAGGTTTACACCGTCTTTCCATCTCGTCATTCAACGTTTCGTCGTAAACTGACAACGTGACGACCGCGACGCGACGCGACTCAACGGTCCGTCACTTTCATTCTCTATTTTCATTACTATACGATATTATACGATATTTGCTAGCTAGACTGTTCAAAGTAGGGGATATGTTACGTGATACCGGTTAATTTCGAGTCGTCTCGCGATGCTAACCCGATCGAGTGTGGAAATTGGTTGAATTTGCATTCGGCGAGGGTCACGCGTGGGCGTCGCGAGGCTTGGCGCCGGTAGGTAACGAGTATTATACCTACCTCACGGAACTTTCCCGTGCATGAAGTTTTTATATGGTTAATTTTTTCCGTTTTTTTTTTTTCTCTCATTTTTTTTTATCCTTTTTCTGCGGTTTCCGTCTTTTTATTCTCTCTCATTTTTTATTTTTTCTTGTTTTTTTTTTTTTTTTCCACTGCGACACGACGACGCCTGCAGTGAGCAATTCATAAGTAATTACCTGTTCAAACGGAGGACTGATTGGCTCCTAGATTCTGAGGCTGAATGGAAGCTGTAAATGAGTTGAGCCACACATGCTTGACTACTGCTGCGTGGGCGCCTTCATTGATAACTGAATGGGAATGAGTCTCGGCGTAACTTTGCTCTTAGCTTCTGCTCAGACGCAATAATACCACGTAACTTGGGCCTCGATCGCGGTGCCAGTCTTCGATGCAAAATTTCATTTCCTGGTTCCAGTATTAAAACCACATACAGCCTGCAGCCCACGCAAAATAAATTGCGTTTATCGTATAACGAGGAGTAGGTATACGATACGGTATATAAAGACATGAAATTAGCTTATGCTCAAAAGACATTAATAACTCATTATTATCTTGGCTGATTTTATTTGCCAATTGAAAAACTTCCAACAGTTTAAATGCGACTCTTCTCTATTTATTTTATAACGGAAAAGTGATAGAATTTTTTTTTTTTTTCTGTGTCTGCATTAATTTCTGCTGGTATACGTACGTCCTCGATGCAAAACTTCATTTTCTAGCCGTGGGACAGACGTATCACGATCCCACGTGTAGCATGTTGCAATGAATGTAACGAGCAACGACAACGAGCGAGGTGAAGTTGGATGCGAGAGCTTGCACAGAGCATTAGTAGTAGTTTAAGCCAAGCCTAGTTTTCCTTGTTCGCGATGAGTTAATCGGGTGGCGGTAATTGGCGGGGAACTAATAATAGCTTAAAGATCATTTTACTCGCAATTCTCTCGAGGGAACAGGTGGCCGGTAAAATGTCACCACGTCCGCCTGGTATAAGTCTCTTGGTCTGAATGAACAAGAGCAGCGATACGACCACGAGGAGTACGAGGAGTACGAGGACTACGACGACTACGAACGGATTGCGACATGTTGAATAGGGATAAAAAGCACCTCTTAATCACGCTGGAGTTGAGTGAAAATTGAAATTCAGTTCGCGTGACTGAGCCTACGCATGCGTGCCTGCGTGCCTCCGTGCGTGCATGCGTTGTGTATGCAAACCACCTGTCGACACCCTGATCAACAAAACGAACCGATTTCCAGTCTCGTGTTATTCCTGGAGTAGGTGGTTCTCTCGTTAAGCATCCGCGAGGTCTTAGAGCTGATCGTGAGCTTTTTCATCGACTCCGCGTTTACCTTGCTTCGAAGAAAGATGACACCTTTGATATCAGAAGAAGTCTTTGGTCTCTCATCGCGTCCAGCTAAATTAAACGACTATACGCAGTTTTTATCGGTAATTACGTGGAACCGATTACCACGCCGAGCACTTTGCTAACTGCCGCGTATTGCCTCGGCGCGTAGCTCTGCAGCAACAGCAACAGCAGCAGCAGCAGGACATCGAAGAGCTTGACTTCAGCGAGGGACTATATCTTCGTGGTAGAAATTCCACTCGACGTAATAATACGCGAGATCACTGATTTCTTAAACAGGTTTACCGTCGCGAGACGTTCGAGAGATTACGGGAAGGGTCTTTCAGATGAGACGAGAGAATAAAAAATTTATATAAGAATATAAAAAAAAGAAAAAAAAAAGGAGGAAAAAGAAGAACTGGGGAGAATTGATCCTACCTCACTTGTCACGGACATTTATCCGTCGCATGAATTCGTTGAACGTCTTAATTGGTGAATGAAATTAATTTCCTTACCGCGTTTATCCAGCTTCGACCGTCGCTGGTGCTGCTACTGCTGCTTCAACTCGGGTGAATGCAGATTCTGTATGCATTGAGCAACGAAAGATTGAGTCTCACAGTATTAAACACCATCGGCATTATATACCTAGTGAACAGCAGCCAGATATCCAGACGGAGCGATTCACACACCGCCACACCTAATACATTTCAAATTATAATTGCTCTCCGCGCTTGCATATAAATGTATTTACTGTTTCAAACGCGTGGAGAGAAGGCCAAGCCTAACTTTCTTCCTAGTTGCGCAATATACATATATACATCGGGTGCCTTTCTTGCCTGGGTATAATTAGTTGAATCACTGAACCATTTCCTTGTCCTAAAACCCGAAAGGTTTCTCATTATCGTTAGGTATATAGGTACTCGACTTATGTTCATTTCAAATTGATTTCTCATTTCAATTAAGGACCTACGCGTACTCTACCTACGCGAGAGGCATGACGAACTTAAGCCACTCTTTCAGAACTGCCAAAAATTCAATCACTTTAATACCCGAAGCAAAATTTTGTCACCTCGGATACGGCGCGATTATTATTGTTCAATTAATTCGTCGAGCGATTATCATTTCATTATCTCATTCGCTAAGCTCGACTCGCTATTATCTCATATTTAATACCCGTCTCCGGGTTGGCCGGATCATATCAAATCTCGTATCTCATGCTATCTTGAAAATCGTTTATATCTTTAGACATTATAACGTGGGCAGTGACGTCTAGTTGACAACGACAAGTAGGTAGACGCGTTCGACTGCCGTGAAATTTCTTCAAATTCGTGTTTATCAATGAACCATAAGTAACACCTTCGTACATGCGGTCCGAGAGAGAAGTTAAGGTGCAGCCGCGTGTGAATTCGAACAGACGTATACTTGTCGTTTCCGAAATCCGAGAGTGTCGAAGGCTCGGCATTCCCTCGGATGTCAGAACGTCGATTAATGATAAATTTATTTAGCAATTCGTGAGGTGAAAGATAAATCCTCGGTAAGGGGGGGAAATAAATGGGTGAGTATATCTATAGGTGCGCGTCGATGGGTCGTGTAATATAGAGTGATTTAATGATGATCGTCGACTGCAGTGGAATAATTTGCGTGTCGTATCGCGTCGTAGTAAGGTAGCAACGAAGGGAACCTCAAAGTGGAGCGTAACGGCCTTAATACGACCTTAATAATAAGCTGAGCATACCCAGGCTTCGACCACGCGACGATGAATTCGCGCCGGAAGGGTTACTCGAGTGTAACCCAAGTCTTAAGTCGTCGGCGTTGAGTAGAGACCACAGAGAGAAGGAGGCGTTGAAAATGACTGTCGTTAGCGAAACGATTCGCAATTAATTCCGCTTAACAAGACGGCGCAGTGGCACTCTGTCCGAGTATTCCACATTGACCATCCTCTAATAACAGCACCTTGAATATTGACCGCTACTTGCCACACCGTGGAGAGAAAAATCTCTTAAAAAGTAAGAAGCTGGTATTTATCGGGTACTAAAAGTCACCGGTACCTAATTGAAATTCCGTTTAATTCGACCCTGTTCTTTTAGGAATCTCGAGGAATCCTCTCAAATTAGAAAGACTGCTTTAACGAAGGGCGCAGGACGAATTCTATCGAAATTCATTCCTGCCTCTCACTTTGATTCTATACCTTTTCAATAGCAATGTCACTTTCGTTCCATTTTAATACTTTTTAGGAGCGTAATGAATCTGTTGCGTAGCTTTAGTACCTACTAAACTTACGGCAATGTAATGTAACGCCACATACATGAGCTGGTAGAGTAGGTACGACGACGTACCGGCTACTGTGTCCATTATCTATATAATAATACTCTTCGCCTGTCTCGCATCGAAAGGTAGTTATGAGAGGAAGGTAATTTTTTTACATCGTATTATTCTTCACTTTTGAATCACCGTCTGTTAATTTTGTCTTTTTTTCGTTGTTTTTCTTCTTTTTTTTTTTCATTAATTTATTTATTTTTTTATTGTTGGTCGAAATCAGGTGAAAATTAATTGGTACATGAGATACGTGATTGAGTACCTGCGGTGCGTGTAATGATAAATATCAGTTGTTGTAATTTCATTCGATTAACAATCCCAGTGATTGGCAAACCTTGCCATTCCGTAGTGGTAATTTCGAGGAATATTAATTGTCCTCAGAATAAGATTGACATTTCGATATATACCTATGTATAGATATCGTTACCAACTTCCTTCGACCATCATTCCGCGATCAAACTATCGCCTGCAATATACGAAGCATTATGATAAAAATTAGATATTTTTATTCATTTTTTCAATCTCAAGGCAATATACACCCATTGACATTATGCTGACAGTTAGATACGAGAATTACGAGACTTAAGCTTTCAATACTCGCATGTCCGACACGCATCATACGCGCAAGTGAAACTCTCCGGTTATTCAATTTACAAATATTGATACGTGCAGGAAATCGCCTTCGGGGTTTGCTACATGCTATATGTATGCCTTATCCTCATATTCCATTCTTAAGTTTCTGTTTTTTTTTTCTTTTTTTTTTCTTTCCCCTTCTTTTCTTTTCATTATCTTTCTCCTCATACTTTCCTCCCGTATACGTTGTATTTTTTTTTTGCACCGAACATTGAGCTAAGTTTCGCCAGTCACCGCTCCCAGTCTTGCTCACTCTCTCCCTCTCACGAATTGTAACAAGAACAAGAACACACTGTGCAGATCTCGCATGCGAGATATCTGCCTCATTAACCGATGAATCGATAAAAAGTTCAATAGTTTATGTTTCATCATCGTGCTACTTGTTCCTCGGTCATAAAATCTCGCGAGGGTGTTTCGCTGCTACTTATTTTGTGAAAAAAAAATATCACACTCGAATTTACCACTTACTACTACACGATGACTAATCATATACATATCTTATACCATACTGATGTAATAAAGTTGAAAAATTCTCGTTTTAAAGAATTCCCATTACATACTTTTCAATAAGCTATTAGTCTGACACGCTATATAAATCATAGGCCAACAGCTGGCCGAAATCTTAATGGCGTTAAAACGTTTTCGCTAAAAAAAAAAAGAAAGAGAAAAATATACACAAAGTCCTGAAAAATATGTTAAGTGCCTTCAAGCTGGATTTAAATTGAACGAATTGTCAAAGAATTCTGGTAGAAATGATTTTTTATTAAATATCTAACACCGGGGATAATAATATATGATCTTGGCTCGAGATCAGACCGCGTGTCGATTCAGCGCCAATTTGACGGCCAGAAATCAATATCTGAATAATTTTTGGCTTTATACTTTTACGAGCACGCGTACGATTTTATTACCCGCGAGGCTCGTTAGCCTCAGAAAAAGCGGCAGCCAGCGGTTCGCGGACCGCAAGTATAAGACAAAAACCGGAGAACGGTGCTCCGACGACGTAGGTATAGGTATAGGGTTAAGGTACGCAAGGTATAACTTCAAACCTGCTGCTTTACGGCAGTGCAGGTCCGTCCGAGATATCCTCGATCGGATTTGACGAAGGAATGAATTCCCTGCAATAGCAGCGGAACAGACACGCGATCAAATCGGTATAATCGATCGTGCCATTGTGAAAAGATAACTCATCTAAACAAGAATTAAGTGCGGCAGTCGGACGATCTGAAGATAAGTTTTTTCACACCGATTTATTCCCAACTTATCTGTAACCAATAATTAACATACTGGCGCCGTAATACCGGTTCACTTTTCGTTTGCCGATTATTGTCTTTTCACTTCGCGTCTATTCGACGCGGAGTAAAAGCGATCGAATGACTCAAGGTATCAGGTATTTGATTATCCGTCGAAGTTCATTCTCATCACGTGTCGATCGAAATCGAAATTCATACGATTGCAAAACGCTGTTATACTTCGGTGACAAGCTACGAGGCTGATGTATAGCCATTTGAATATCGTATGAGTATGGGACGTCACAGGTTTGCCTTTTAATAAGATTCGGGCCTGCCTCGCCCTCTGCCAAAGAACAAGTTAAATAATAATATCACATGGTCTGCTTTTACAATCCATTACCGAGGAATGCGTCTTAGAATATATACGAGACTCGTTCACGAGGCAAACATGACCTAACAAACGTAAACGTATAATATATATAGGCCGTGTACGACCACAACTGTACACGTATAGACGCGTGTGTTTTATGTTTCGTGTTTCTAGCTGTTGTCGATCGCAGTAATGGGCCACGGACTCGACCTCGCGACCTCGGCCCGCAATACGATTGAGATGTAGCAACGGTCGTGTGATCCGGCCTTAAGTTACCGATACGTCTTGATCCTTGCAGCCATTAATTTTGGTACAGGACTCTGACGTTTCTCGACTTATTGTTAGAGAGAAAATAAGAAAAAGAAACGAATTTCTATCACAAGACTTTTTAAATCACTGTTTCGTCCCTTCCTGACAAACTACAATGCTAGTGAGATAAAAATTCCTGATTTAATCTTCACTTCGACCGAAATGCACGGCACAGGGTACACCACCCTGAATCCTCTCCTGGCCTTCTTTTGCCAGATCAATCCCAAGGCTTACACCAAGTTAAATTATGGAAGCGGTGGTCACGTATGACAAAATCACTGGTTTGGAGATAATGGGAAACTACTATGTCCGTTTCGGTTGACCCCTATAATAAGACGACAAATAGGGTCGGGTAGCGCTGCGATTTCGGTTTACGAAATTGTATGAAATTAGACCTGTGTTCGAAGGTGTGAACGTACAAACGAGAAGATTGAACGACGAGGACACAACGAGACAAGAATTGGCGGAGATTACTCGACAGGATTGAGCGACCTCTTTCCTTTTCTTCCGCGATTCCTTCATTCTTTTATACCCAATCTGACAAAATTTTTACAAGCCTAGAGAACCGCTTGAAAAATCGTTCAAAAAAACTGATCGATGATATACTTTTCCAATATTCAGATGTAGTTCAAATCAGCCAAGATTCTTTTTGCTTGTCGTATTTGAATGGTTGGGAAAGTTTTGCCATCGTAAGCACACCTCTAAACGCGTGCGCGTGCAGTGTTTAACACTGTGGTATAACGCCGTTAACAGCTTAGACAGCCATTTCATTTGCGACGGGCAAATCAGCCTGTTTTTCTGAAGTAATTGAATTTTGCCTCACGCCTTGCTGTCGAGTAATTGACGCCTGGTATATAATGTGTATACTGATTGTGAGCCGACTAAATCGCTACATTCATAGATCCAGGCGATTTTCACTTTTTTCTTCTTGCATTCGTCGTTGTACTAATTGATGATTTTTATTCGAGGATACATTGAATTGATTGGGAAGATAAGAACACAAGGGATTCTCTCGGATCGTATAATCACGCGGTTTTATAATTATTCTAAATTCAACATTATCTCGTTTTCTTGCCACGGATTTTTCACCGCTATCCCGTTCCCGACTTGTTACATTTATTCCGATTCACGTATCTCGCTGTTTCTATCGGCCTGCAGTGAACCGAGTAGCCAGAGACTACCTGCAGGAGCTCTTATCTCCCGACTTCCTTTGAGCATTCCGCCTCTCTGATTCGAATACAATTATTCCCTTGGTAAAATTCGACGCTGAACTCCATATACCTAATACCCGTCGTTATCCACAGATATAGTTTACCTGCATCCTGTTTTATACACTTTTACATAACAAGTAAATCTCTCATCGAGATGCTGATCGAAATTTAGATTCAAAGAAATTCCGGGGATCTGAAGAGAGAGACAATTCATCTTATCCGATGCCATCGGTATTTCCTCTTTCACTGACACTTGGCAGTGTCAACAATTAATGCCACCTCTCTGTCTCTCTCTCTCTCGCTCTCTTTCTCTCTCTTCAGCGAACGAAACTAAATGGAACACAGGGTACCGATACCCACTGGGTGCCTTTGAGCAGTCAGCCGACTCCCTGCGTTCGGTGATTGGAATTCCATCGTCCAATTTATGCATAGCAATCACGATGTATACACATTCACACTAGTGAGTGTTTCGAGTTTGGTACTTGAGCTGTGGCACCGCCATGGCATATATACTACAATACACGATACACTGTACCTACTCATATGCAGAGAATCTTTATAATACAATATCCTACTACTAGGTGTATCAGAGTAGAATCGATGTATATAACTCTGTATAAAATGAGATTAAAAAATTGGTTGCGTATGGTAGCGGAGGATGGATCCTTCGGCGTGGTGCGTGCAAGTGGTTGACATGTGTGAGGCACATATCTCTTCGCTGGCACCTACTTAGCCGCGTTTTCTGCCTACAAACAATCATCGTTGCCGGAGAAATCGTGCATATGTGTTAGTAACTATCGACAGATTACAGGGTTACCTTTGCCGCCGGTTCGCCGCTCCGTACGCCGACGATACGATGCGATGCGATCCGACGCGAGTGTGTCGAGTGCGAACGAAAGAGTAAAAAACTGTGGTACAAAAAATTTATTAAAAAACTAACGTCCGATACTTTTCTCGGTTCCTTCCTCAGCCCATTACTCATCAGATACCCAGAGCTCACTTAAGCTCACGTCGCGTCAGATCGAAATCCGAAGTATTATAATCGGAACATAATCGGAACTCACTTGCGCTGTACTTTCCTCATAATTTTCATTTTATTTCTTTTACTGTTTCAGGTAAGCCTCGAACCATCTATCGTATGTCTGAGAGAACCATTGACCTGTGAGTATAAGCTATGATAAGTTTATTCTTCAGACTTCCGCAACGAAACTGTTTTTTTTTTTTTTTTTTTCTTTTTTTTTTGTTCAAGAATCATAATCGCGATTTGCAATTTACGCGTTAATCATGCAACGTGCAGACTTTGACACCGACCAATGATCTCGATCGTGCCTGACGGACAATCATTCGAAGCACAACGTCAAGTTCTGCTGACGTAGCTTCGTAACATGCGGATGTTTGAGAGAAACCGACGCTGTAATTGTACCTACCGCTTGCGTATTTTGTGTCCATTTTACACACGGATTACTGCTAGAAGTATCATGAAGCGTTTTTAAAACGCGTTAAAGTCTTTGAATTATAATGGAGTTCGGGGTTCATTGATTATTTTAAAATATTGACGATATGTATATGTGCATTCGAAGTTCTCAGACGATCTTGAAATCGTTTTAATCCTTCGGAAAGAGAGCGCGACGAACCCGTTGATTGCGATTTATATAAAGTCAACTTTCCTGCAGATCCTGTATACAGGTATAGGTATATATGCTGTCGAACGGGTAGGTGAGGTTAGCGTCGGGGTTCGTAACAGCAGCAGGAGGGAAAAGACGTCCGGGTAGTGGGGGTGGTGGCATCGGTGGCAACGACGAACATACATACCTCTACTTATACCTACCAGGCTGTGCGGGAAAACTGGATCCTCTTGGAGCCGTAAATAGGGGGAGGGAAGGGGGAGAATAAATTAAAGAACGGGTTCTCCCTCGCTTTAGGACCTCATTACGTCGAACTTCATTTGTTCCCATTTTGATCGGGCCGTTCGAACGCCTTTGGCTGTTTGGAGAACCAGTACGCGAAAAAATGTTACGCTGCGATAAAGAAATTCACCAATCACGATAAAATAGCGCGAGGGAATGAGGAGATATTTTCATGTTTTTCTACGCCTTATATTCTTCTCCAAATAGCGGTTATTTTTCGCACGGTGCAATTCTTGCTCCGATATTACCTTTGAACTGATTCATTGAATCCGTACAATATAGAGGTAGGTAGCTCGCGCACTGCAAGCTTACGTGTCATCCGTATTATGTCGCAGATATCAAGAAGGCCTTAACTGTTGCTGGAGCTAGAAAGCGCGAAGGACATTTGCAGCATGCGACTCACCTTGCCATTTTTATATTTCTCGTTAAATTGCATTCTCCGAAGACCTACTTGCATTTTCAATTCTAAGCTAAAGTTAAATTGCCCATGTTTGAGCTATGCTCGTGTATAGGTATCTGAAAACGGCGTAGTTTTATTTCCAGGTAAATGTCACGTTATATATTTGCCTTGAGGTACTTTCGTTAGATGGAATTCATTACTGATTAAGGAAAGCAAGGTTAATTGCCGACTCGTAGGCAGGTATATATTCAAAGAGAAGAAACCGATTTTCATCTTTCTTACCTCATTCCTATTCGCATCCTAGTATTTGCAGATCTTTCTTTTCGTTGGATCACGGAATAGTGACAGCGATTTTAACTAAAGATACAAGATTTTGTAAAGCACAGCTCTGTTTAATGTTCTCGTTTCACCGAATGCTGGCTGGCGCCTACGATTAGCTTCTAGTCTCAAAGAACCTTACAGTGTAAATAGCCGCCCCGGGCTTGTCAATCGAATAACTTGATAACATCAATTGGTAGGATTCCAGGAAACGTTTAGAAAATTGAAGATATAAGAAACACGTTAATACCCTCAAAAGAGAATCTTATAGTTTACTTGAACAGATGAAAAACATATTTCTCTCTTCTGCCGTTGAAACTGACTGAAAATTTTCACCGATGAACGACCGAGCTGTTTACCCTGAACCTTCGTTTTTCATTAAATCCAAAAGATTGATGGAATACTATATCGACTACAGGTGAAGATGTTCGGTACTGAATATCAGGGAAATGCAATGAAAAGTACAGTAGAATTTTTCCTTGGATCTTCAGTTGTATGGATTTTCTCATGAAATTGAAGAACAGATTAACAATCGATTTCCTTGAACTATTTTCAATGTATAAATTTGTCTTGTTTTTGTTATTCTTGGCTCGCGAAAGTCTCCAACTCACTTCTCTACAAAAGTATACGTATACGTATATATGTGCTACACGTATCTTACGCAATAGAATTCGTACCTACTATTCTTCTCGAGCTTAGATTGTTCCTATATACGATAAATCTCTATATTTCACTTATCTAGGTTAATAGGAAGTTCTTCTTTCAATGTTTCCTAGCTCTTTGAATATTCGGTTAGATTGCCATACGTGTTCCTATATCAGAGACGGCTATTCAATAGCTTTGTCATTTTTACGGCGCCGACTCCATTCTCTCATTGTCCGACGTTAGATTGCCATTATAAGTCTAGTGATTTGAATCAGCTGTCCCCTGTGTCTGCAGGTGTTTAAAAAAAAATAAAAAAAATAAAAAAATCATGACTTCGCGGATCTTTAAACTTTCGCAGACTCAGGTATACCTACCAGGCATGTTAGTCGGATAATCGTCTATAAATTTAATCGAACGATGCTTCTTTTCCGAGTTATTTTAACCCGCAGTTTTACTATGCTACTAGAAAATCATTTTGACTGGCAAGAAGGGCAGTAAAACTGTGGAGAAATTATCGAGTGATCGGTGCAGCAGTCCGTGGGGCCTGGCCAGCGTCGACGTTGATGTCGGCGTCGCTGTCCGGTCAAAGAATCGTTGGAAGCTTCGACTAAACGGTCTAACAAAATGGTTACGATTAATACTGACCCCGCTACGCTTCTCGACGAGTAGGCAGTAAACGAAATGGACCAATAAAACAAGAGGGCCAAAGTGTCCGTTTGATTGTCGATCCGTCTGTAGTCTGTAATAAAGGCGGTATTACAGACACCGTTAAAAACGCCCTTTAAGTATTAAATATCGCGAAAACGAAAATACGGTGCTTTGCGAAACCGACCTGCAGATAAACAGCAGACATAGGTATAAGGTTGAACCGGATGGACCAGGCCGTTTATGCCTCTACTGATGCAATACGTTCAACCTTCTGGAAAATTTCACCCCGTTACTTATTGCGGTTAGGCACACCCAATTTCTACTTCGTTTCACGTATACTTTTCGCAGTTTCTCGAACGAAACTAAGTTTCCTCACGTAGATACATGGGATTTGATAATTTCCAGTCAGTCGAATAGCGGGTGTCCCACTTCCGATTACCAATAAGACGAAGCGAGCGTGTTTCATGACATAACAAAAATTCGCATACAATTACAATCTTGCGATGTGTTACCGAGGTGATAACTTGCGACTTCGGTCTGTGTTCGTATACTTATGTCGCGTTTGTTAAATGAGTACTTTTTACTTGTAGAAGATACTTGCTCAGCTGCATCACGTCCGAGTGTAATGAAAACTTTTTGCATATGTTCACGTCACGTACGTTTAGCTTCGTTCGTTTACCGAGCCGTAAAACTTATTGCGAAGTATGTATCATCACCGCTTCGTCTTTGTTAGAAAAATGACATTTCAACAAGCCCTAGAGATATATCCGAATAAAATTGCCTCAGGACCGGTATATACCTAAAATAGATTTTGAAATAGATTTTTTTCTTCAAAGTAAGTAGAAATCGTTCGAAAAATGTATAAATCGCACGACCATATCAGACGGGCATTAATCGGTAGAAATAATTCTAAAATGATTAATTTCAGTGTAATTCATGACGTGTTGTCAGTTTCGATATAATCCTGTGGAAGCAAATAGTAGCTGACGTATACGTTCTTTAATTGGTAGTTCTCAAAAGTCTATTTTCTGTCGAGTAACAAGTAATTCTGCAATCGTCAATCGACGGAGAAAATCGGTAATTAGTCGAGCGTTATTACACCGCGTATGTAGGTAATCGCGGCGTATACCTATATGTCGTTCGCGCGGCGTACGCCTATAGCAATATTGACATAATGGCCTGTCTCGCGGGATCCATGATTGGCTGTCAGGGTCATACTTTCGATTTTTCGCATCGGGATTCCGCAACACTCTTTTTTTTTCCCTTCTTTTTCTCTTCCTTTTTTGTCAATACTATTATTGCAAGGAAATACGTGTAGGTACTACGTAGTACGTGTACGTTCTATTTATCAAACGGGCACCGCTTTTATACAATAATTGAGAAACAAAAAGCAACCGAAAGAAATAGAAAAAAAAGTTCTCCGTTGCTGCACCAGCGTTGTATACCCGATCCTAATTGCAACTCAACGTTACCTTGCTGTAGATTCTCTCCGAAGACAGGGAGGAAGAAAGAGAGAGGGATGGGTTCCAGGGCGGGGACTCTGGGAAGAGAACAAGCGCGATATATTCCAATTAGTCGAGGAAAGATACGCTTTCCGAGCAAACGGAGCCTTTACAGGTGTCCAGCTGTTGGAAATTCATATCGACGAGGTGCTTCGTCGATATCATCTCCCACCTTTGCATCTATCGCCGCCTACGGTCTCGATGCTAATTCGCAAATCGACTCCTTCTCGCCAGGGCTGGAATACACTCCGCACTCCGCACTCCGATCTTGTCGGCTACGTCATGCAGGTGAATGCGTTGGCGTATCATACCAAGTTTCACAGTCAACAGCTTAGCCATAGTTCGATATGTTACAAACAGGTATTCAGCCATCCTCAAACACTGCCCATATAATATACCCAGTGTTTTCGATCTCTAACGGTACGAAACTCTCTTGTTCCTCAATCGAACTGACATGTTTCGAGGAACCGTTCTCGGTTATAGCCTACAATATCATTCCACGAATCGAACCTCTACCACAATCGTTTGATTGATACATGCGCAGTTCTTAGAACAGTGATGAAAAAATTACGGCAAATAATTAAACGCCGATATTTTTCCACACTTCTATGTCTCCCAGTATAATATTTGCGGAGGCAGAATCTACGCGTGGGTTGTCCCTGCCCTTCTCGACTTCTTGGGGACCGATCTGCCGGCCACGCGATTGCAGATCAGTGTTTAATGCTATTCCTGTTTGAGAGGACTGTGGCTGCTGCTTAGTGTTTGCCAAGTGGGACTCGACACCCGGTGCACGTTGGTTAACCGACCACCTCCAACCATCGTCAACCAACCACCACCACTACCACCATTACCACCATTTCCACCATTGCCACCATTACCAACGTCAGCAACAGTTACAACCACCGCCACCAGTGACCATCGAGTTTTCTGGTGGGGGTTGGGGGACGTTCTGGGTCCGGATGTCGGCTGTCGGTGAAGGTGATAAGGTACGGGTACTGTCGATGACGTTATCACCGCCATTGTTGGTGCGCGGGTTTTAAGCCACATGACGTCATTTCGACACCTCGAGATCTTTGCCAATGTCGCGAATACCTTTTATCAACAATTATCACGTTTTTTGCTATCCTCAAATTTATTCAGCATTAACCTAATTTCATTTATGTCGGGAGAAATTTATCCGTTCATTAACCTAATTTTTTAATTTTTCTTTTTTTTTTTTTGTTTTGGTTTTCGACGTAATTTTGCCGTTCTTTGACGACTCCACTCATATTCTCTCGGCAAAAATTGTAAATACGTAAACGACAGTACCTAGATCTTCTCAGGAGTCTTGAGTCCCGGAAGGGGAATTGGAGTAATATACGAATGAAAAAATAGACGAAGAGATTACCACCGGAGGCCTATATGTATATTAAGGAGAGCGTCGAACACAAATACGAATACGAATACGACAAAGACGAGCATAAGGTGCGAGCCTGGATTTACATGTACAGGAAATATATTTGGCGCCGCATCCAACGACCTCCGATAAACGACGACCCGTTCGAAACCAACGGAAGACACAATACGAGCACCGACTAATAGAGTTTGTTTGGCCAATCGCTCTGAGATAATTACGTTGATTATTTTTCTTGTAAATCATCGAGAAGACGACTATCCATTGGTGAGAGAATTATTCAATCATTTATACTCTAGTGACGTGATGAAAACGTGATTCATTATTTTTTTATAGAATTTCAATATTTTTAATAATATTCAATCGCTGATTAGTGGGAGTAAATTAGATGCGAGGTATCAGTCTAATGTGTCTATTTCGAGAAATGTATAATAGGAACCTATTCGTAGAACCCCGAAAAAAAGTACCCAATTAGTATTCGATTTCAATGAAGAATTAAGAAAAAAACTGAAATAGTCAAATGATTCACTGAATAGGATCCCCAAATTTCTTAAATCTAGAGTTTGAACGTTGGAAGTTTCTCGAAGGATAGGCGGTTTCCAGATTTAAATAAAGGTAGATACATGATTAAACAACGATTCGCTATGACTCGACACGTTCGTTTGCATAACCAGCTGAGTTGCATCGTGCAAAAATGGGAAAATAAAAGACCGTAATTAAAATAGAGTAAAAACAATATTAATAATAATAATGATAATAATAATGATGATGATGATGATAAGAACGACATTAAGAACACTATAAACTTCCATGATCTACTTTATTGTGCAACTTATTGTTTATAGTTACATGGCTGAAGTGAGCAATTATTTTTCCATCCGTTAGTCATTCTTCTTCTGTATAAAATAACGATCGTACATAACTACATATATACAACGCACATACATGTATACTAAACCGTAGTTAAATCCTAATGAGGTACACAGTTATTGTTCACCTGCAACTTACTTGTAAGATAACTTTTCTTATTTAATTATTCACCAAGATCACACTCACATGTCTCATTCTTCACGGTTGATTAATGGTCCTAATTATATGTCACTCAAAGTCAAACTCCCTATCTTATTTCGTGGTCAACTCGCGGCCTCGCAGACTAATATTCATCTCACGAGAGCACATGTATGTATGAATATATGCCTATACCTACCTGTACCTTCCTATACGACTTGCTCAAGATCAGATAATCGCCCGTGCTGCATGTACCTTCTACGGGAGAAAGACGCCTTAAATCGTTGCGGTTGTTAAAAAAATCTTCAAAATTTCACGCCGTGCTCCACTTATTCGCGAATATGTAGGTATATTTATTCGTGCATCTTGTATTATACGTGTACACATACACGCAGATATAATCTTCATATACATATATTCATACAAAAATTTAAATAAAGTTGCAACGTTATCCTCGGTCATAATGAAACGATCTTAAATTTCTTATCGCAATAGTTCGTTCGACCCGCCAATATTTGGCAACACTCTTCGAGGTACTATGTTCCTGCCCCGTTTCACGTGGGACTGCAAATTTTTCATACAATTCACAGCACAACTTCACAGCAAACGAGGGTCATTTTTCCAAAATCCGAAGCAAAGTCTCAATTCAAATCTGTGGATACAAAAAATCCTTTATTTTCACAACTATAATCTTTGTTACAACGATTTGTGCGTGACATTTATTCTATCGCACAGTTAGTCATTCAATCGTATCGAGTTCAAGTGCCCTTGTGGTTGGGACGATCAAATCGTTATCTAAGTCGAGATATCAGTTGATTAATCTGAGTGTGTGAGGCAGCGTAACGTCGGGTTTATCATTAGCTGCTGATATGGAATTGATTTCAGTCATTGCGCGCGCGAGATATCCGACAGATATCGCACACATTCATTATTTCTAGCTCGCAGTGAGCGAAATATACGAGGATGAGGTCGAGCTTATCCCATTCCGCGAGTAAACATTGTCGCTTCTTCCTATCTCGTAAAACGCGAAGTAAATCCTTGGGAAGTACTGGTTTTTCCGAGGAACTGGTTGACGACGTATTTGTGATAATTTTAGACCCAGGATTGTAATAATAGTGACGTGAAATTCGCGGAATACTAAATTTGCCTCGAAGTCCTGCTTGACTAATGATAACAAACAACAGCTGAAGAATTTCCTTAAAATGTGAATCATCGAAAGATTTGTAACGTCACCGCGATGATCCGGCTTTTTAAAAAAATTCATTTTTAGGATTTACTCATCTTCGTAGTCATTCGACGTTGTTGAGAAAAAATCTTTCTAGATTAGAGAGATGTATGATACCTTGAGGGTGATATTTTTCTTTCAGAAATGACCTCCTGGGTAACTTTCGGATTTGTTAGTACGAAGCCAATTAAAAGATGTCGAGAAGGAAGCGATTTTTAAAATACTGAGAAGTAATATCTGATCCGCGAATCTCTGCGGTTAAAGTCAGCCAACTATACCTACTTGGTATAAATCCTGAGATAAAGACGCCTTGAGTGGCTTTAATAACCATGAATGTGTTATGATACGACTCGACGAGACACGGTGTGAAAAAAAAGGAAAGAATTAAAAAATTGAAACAAAAAAATTAGATATATCAAACTTGTAAATCAGCCGATAAATCTGTTGAAATAACTGAGACTGCTAAAAGCGATTCACTAAATCATAGCCCGAAACTCTTTGGGGAGTGACCGGAGAGAGTGTGACTTAAAGCGGCTTAAGTCGGTGACTTATCGAGCTGGAAGCCGTCCGTTGTCGTGTGTCGAGGGGGAGTACTGCTTCGAAGAAGCCCGCAAGATACATCTAGTAATACGACAAATTATATCGATAATAGATGCAAGGGTGCAGGTGGACACCCGGAAGCATAGAAGTCGTCAAGCTCTGCGGGATGCCCCGAAGATTTTAACGGAATCGGAGTTCAGGATGAAAATATGAGGTAATATCATTAAATTACGGTGTAAAAAACGAACGAACCGAGTAGGTAATTACTTCGTTAGTCTCCCAGGCTCATGTTCAAAATTCGCAGCCATTATATGCGTTTAAATTTTGTCCACGGATCAGCAGCGGCAGCCCCAAAGCCTAGCAAACCGCGTGGGAAGGTACCGCGCTCCCATTTGTTCTCGTTCACGTAAACAGTTTAAAATGAGTTTCTGTATTCATGCGAAATAACCGCGAAACATTTATTCATTATTATGAAAGACTGGTACGCATGTGAGATCCGGGGACAGATTAGCTTATGACTTAGGCGTAGTCGCGCGGTTTGAATCCAAAATTTTTCATCCGGATCCCACCGGGTCCGATGCTGAACGTATCAGATCCTTGTGTCAACGTCGGCTCCTATCCTCAATTAATCGCTTATCTGAATCGTTCATATTATACGCTAAGTCTTGTCCGCGTGTATCGCCGTATAGCAAAAGACTGCGGGAACAAGTCGGTATAGCTTTATAGGTTAAGACCCAGGTGATCAGTGACTAACGGGCACACCATCTGACGATTCTAATACGAGAGATATCTTGACGGCAGGCTCAGTATTGCCTGTGTAAATCAGTCGGCTTTGCGACAACTTCTATAGAGCGAATGAGATTGTTTATAAATCTCCAATTAGGAACACCTGTACGCAAGTTGCAGTAAGGTTGGTGGGAATCGGTTGCTATATGGAATGCAGATTCCTCCGTTGTTCGTTGTTCCATTAGATATAGCTGGTTTGTTGATAGAACAACGATTAGCTTCGGTGCAATAAACGCGGGGGAATCGCGGCGTGATCCTCCCAGTAGGTAGTGGATTCGTATTAAATTATCCTCCTCCTCATATATACTCGAGAGTTATGTCTACTTGAACGACAACGCGTCTGCCAAGTGTCCTTATCTTATATTTGCATCTCGGGTCGTCGTTGCGGGGTGAAAGCGGCGTTACGAAATTGCAATATTTCACGAGACGCGTTTTATATTCGGAATTTAACTGGCAACGGGATTTCAAACGAGGCAATATCTGTCGTTGCGACAATTTCTCGCCCTTCAAGACGAAATCCGTATCGATTTAGGCGTACGAAAAGGATTCAAGGCGGTTTGAATCAGGATACTATATATTATTACAACGTGGCGTGAAATCCTTCCTTTTTATTTTTTCGTTCTTTTTTTCTTTCTTCGCTTAAGCTTCGATACAAACGAGCTCTAAAGAGTCCCGTCGTCATTACCGCCAAATATACTTCCTGCCAGCTTTTCTTATCGCCAAGAAATTATTCTGTACGGCGATAACCGTGGGCGGAAAGACACATCGAGACAGAGCCGCCAGATCGGCCCGCGCGACTCCCGGAACTTTGCGTCTGTTTCGCACTTTTGCCTGCCCACTCGATCATTATTTGATGGCAGGGATCGAGTTGCTCGAGACTTGTTAAATAAGAGCGATAAATACTTACCTGTATTACAGCGCCGTCGTATTTTAAAGCTTACTCGCCTAATTCGCCGATGATTCAACCCTCGAAAAACAACGTCTGTTGGTACTTTATTTCATCTGCACTTAGCTCTTTGAGTTACTCCGAGCATAGTTTTATTTGCTGTAATTCAAATATCGATCATATCTCTGATCAGCTTAGTTGACAACCTCCAAAATTTCCAGGTACAAAACTAACGAGATATTAATCTGACCAAAGCCATCCATCATCTCGCGTTCCACCCTTTCGCTCTCCTCGCATACATGTGAGCCTGCGTCTACAAAAGAGCGCGAGAGCCCTCGATAATACATAACCGGTAGCTAAAAAGAATGATGAATTATCAAGGTATCGATAATCGTGCGTCGACGGTTCGCGGGAACCGCGAGTCACGCGTGCGTAGGATACTTAACGTATTATACATCCATACGTATTATATACTCTATAACAACTTGTACACTTCATAGTTATCGGAAGTTAGGTACGTAGGACGATAGGCAGATAGGTGGTAACCCATAACTCTCTTAGCTGAGAAAAACCCACGCGATATAAGTCAGATCGAGTTGATTTATTTTCATGTTTGTTTAGAATTTTTCTTCATTCGATTGAATGAGATGGCGTTTGTAAAAATGTACGATAAAAGAGTATACTCTCAAGGAATACATAGGTATAGAAAAAAACCTTTACACCCATCTACATCATAGAAAGTGGGATAAAGTACGAACTGCAATTCGTATTATATACGTATGACCGACTGAATCGTTGAACGGTTAATTGTGAAGTCTTGTGGTCGTCGAAAGCCATGTCATATATACGCGTAACGCGGGTACGGTGCGGTGCGGATGCTGCTGTTGCTGTACGCGATGAGGAGGTTCGTCGAGAGCGCGCGCGCGTTCCCACGCACGTGATACGCAGGTGTGCGTGCTTTTTGTACGCTTTTTATACGCACTACAAACTACGCATCGCACATATTTATCATTTACCTCTATACTACCGTTCGACGGGAGTTTGGTCAAGAAATACGCGGTAGTTTTATCCGCGATGTTCATTTACTCGCAGATTTGTACATCGCGGGTCAAGAAAGGTGGCGGTGTACCCTGCCCCGCATTACATACTGTATATGCGCCCCGCGCGACGGCTAACCTGCAACGGTACTCGTCGTAACTGTAGCCGCGTTGACCGTGCACAGCTATTTAAATTGCAAATTCGCACGCTAAAATTGTTTCCATAGGAAATCTTCGTACCCGCAAAGAACAGGGGAACGCTAAGCTCCTCTTAATATACGGTGGATTCAGGCTAAGCTAGTGGGTAAGCGATACCTTGGTACATACCTTGCCGGCACGTAATACGTAGTATGTATTCATCCGAGTGCCTCAAGGCTAGGAGATTAAATAAGTGGATAAACTTAGAAACCACCGCCACACTAAATACGATACGTAAGAAAGCAGACTAGCTTTCGCGGGACAGATTCTTTGCTAGACTGTTTTAGCGGCTTTCTTTTTTTGCGGTCGCGACTGTGATTGACTTGGCCAAATCAAATCGAATCTAGAATTAACGATATTAAGTGTTGAGAAAATTTATATCTGTTCTTTAATCTGGCGCTGATCTAGTTTGGCAGAAAATTTCATCATCGGATATTGGTAGGTGATACGTGATTATTTAGATAATAATGAGTCGGACTTTTACAGTGTAATGAGATATTATTGGAACTATTGAAATCGTCGCAATTATTTAATCACACGTATAAAATGAATTGCTCGTGGGATACCTACGCGTGTGAGAAAACTGGGATTTATCAACAGCCCGCGATGGTAAGAAGATAACGACGTATTTATGTCGCATTACACCATAAAGACACCGTGAAGATGCGGCTAGCGCCTTGTGCGGCGATATGGTAAAGAGGTAGGCAGGCAACAGCGGACAATAAAGCCAACAGCTCACGAGGCACGTGCTCGCTAAATCACAAGCATTAGTCATCGATCGCATACAATGATCGATAAACAACTGTAATACCTACCCTAACGATAATATCGCAAAGATTATCCAATTTTTGGCAAATTTCCGTACTTATTTATACCCACATCTCGCCCATGCATCTATACAATATAAACATACAAAAATATAACACATGCAAGCTGGGCTAGACTATTAAAATATTTCCGTTGTTATTCGAGCCGCGTGCTCTATTGCCCGGTTTTGACTAGATGAAAAATTTTGACGTGCCTCGTCAGCTTCTATCTCATAGACAGAGCAGGGAACGGTGCCGCAAACTATCGACTCTATAAGAGCAATTCAGGCGTAACTGACGGCGCCTTCCATCAAACCACCTGTACGCGCGTACGAGCACTGACCTATGACTCTCGTGACTTTCATATTGTGATGGAGAGCATTGCTGTGCGGTATTGAAAATAAACGATTGTTGTACTACCTCGCTCCGTTCTATAGGCATTATAATATACCATGTTAGCTTTAACCCCACCATCAAATAGCTATTCGATTTTCTGCACCCGCATTTCTGCACTTCATTCTCCGTCGTGCTAAACTCTCGGGATTATTGCCCCTATCGAACAAAGCTACACGATCGAGGCGAATCATTGACTATTGTCTATTACTCGGCGAACGTGTAATCAATTTTTCAAACTCCCATCACCTTTATCACTTGAAGATCCAATAGTTTCCTTCACCTAGCGGAATATCATCGTAAATCAACGTCGATCTGGGAGTGCGTAAAGTTTATTCATTCCTTGTATAGAAATTAGTTTAGTAATTTTATTCCGACCCTAAAAACTCCCTTCTATATCTATACTGAATACTCCGAGTTCGTTGGTGAAGGGGAATGCGTTGGTGTATATCTACAAAGTAAACTTTGCGGCGGTGAATAGTAGGGTAGTAAAAGGGCGTCGGTACCAAGGTAGTCCTCCTCGCCTTGGACAGCTTGAGACAACGGCTAAGCGGCGTTTCGTAATAAGTCTCGTAGTTGCAGCGCGCTTTGCTGTGTGTTCCTGAGTGATAGTGGTTTGTTTGGAAAACAATAGCTGGACTGTACAGGCCCCGTAGGTCGGTCTTCCTTCCCCCTGCTTAATCTACATACGCAAATTCTTGCGATAGATCTTTCGCGAGCGCACGCCCGCTACCCCGGCCCGTCGTGCGTCTTCAACAATAGCCATCCCCGCGGCCACCGCTGCTCCTCTTCATCCTCTCGGCGCACAGAAGCACACGTATACAAGTACCTACCGTGAAAAACAATACAAACGTTCTTCAGATAGTTATTGTAGTCCAGTTGTGTCTCTCAGGAGCGGAGTAGTAGCAGCAAATCGCGACAGAACGGGAGGGATAAAGAAAGGAGAAGATCCAACAAGACTTGCGACGGAGATGAAAAGGGGCGAATGCCTTACCGTTCTCCAGTAAATAATTGTGTGTACAGCGATTGCGGTCGGGTATGTCTCTGCTCTGTTGTGTTGGAAAAGGAGGAGGGAAAAGATCGGTGGGCAGGTAGAGATGCACTTCGTGGTTACCCTGGCTTTGCTGGAACCGTGAAGAAGCCAGGGACTGTCGCCGGCAAAAGGAAAACTTAGAACAAGAAGATGCGAAGTCACAATAGTTTCTTGTCGATGTCCGATGAGGGTGAATAAAATACATTCAGATCTAAAAATAACCGGCGAGTCACAGGGCTGACGAATGCTGGACTCGGAATATATCTGGAGTATATCTTAAGGCTGCAGAAATTGATGGAGGAGAATTTTCTTTGGGAATTATTATCCGCGAGGGGTTCGATGATTTTTACAAAAAGGAAAAAACCGCGTCGAGGTGACTGGGAAAGTAATGAGTATACGCGTAGATACATGCACGTATATATTCGTGGCTTGATATATATCCTGGCTACTTGTAATTCAACGATTCTACGCTAACGATCAGCGCATGCAATTGAACCGGTGGATCAAATCGATTTAACTTGTACATTCTAACCAATCAAGCCAGTCGAGAGAATCTCGCGGTGAACTGCGCCGCGATTTACGACCGTTAGACAAAGAAAGAAGAAAAAGAAATCGTCCTGGCGACCTGAAATCGACCTAAAATCGACCTCGCCGGTGAACAGCCTTCAACGCGTAGTACTGAGAGAGAAATGAAATCTTTAGATCTGAAACGCGTCA
Source organism: Rhogogaster chlorosoma (assembly GCA_944452935.1). Taxonomy (NCBI): domain Eukaryota; kingdom Metazoa; phylum Arthropoda; class Insecta; order Hymenoptera; family Tenthredinidae; genus Rhogogaster; species Rhogogaster chlorosoma. Next base: position 32,819,635 of record OX101797.1, read on the forward strand.
CCAATACCAAACAGCTCGCTGATCTTCCACGTTTCAGAGTCGCGTTATTATCGCTGATCACGTACCTACTTAGAAGCCGGTTGCCTCCGCTTTTATATACCTACCTACTACTCGATCCCTGCGAGCCAACTCCAGGAGCACAGGCTGTCGAGGGAAGCGATGGGAAGCCAAGAGAAGCCGAGGCTCGGCCCACTGGTTTTACTCGTTCGCATAGGGATGTGTTTGTGCCTCGCCAAGAGGCAGACGGCTTTGCCAGACAGCACTGCGCCTCCGCCAGGTTCCAGGAATGACCAGCTCCCCTCGTGAGCAGAGACTAACCGGGATGACTAGACGGTGGGAACTACTCCCACCGCTACGATCACCGTCGACCTGGAGCGGAACATATCGGCGGTATGTTTTGACGTCGGTGACTGGTGCATCGACCCTAATGGCTTTAAAGGTCTTAGAGGCTTCCTGTACGCCTCACCACCAGTCCAATCTTTCCACTAAACTCTCACGAATAACAAAACTAGTTATCGCATCCCGCGCTATTCCACGGCATTACATTACCATGCAAAGCTCACGTGGCTTTCATACGATTGGTTCAACTCGTTGCGCGATTTCCTCCTTTAAATTCCTCTACCAGAACTCGAAGTGACAAAAAATTTAGTAAAGGATACCAGGAGCCTGTCACCTCCCAAATCTCCTTTATTCATGCCCCTCGGCAAAGTTTGTCATTAAGCATGACGGCGAGCAGTATTTACCAGTGCAACGGGCGCGACAATCTTTCTCAGCTGATAGACACCTCTCGTGTATTTCTTCTGACGTTCACGCCGATCACTACTGGTCAGGATTTCTTCTGTGCCATTCTGTGATGGCTCTGTTCGTCACTTAGCCCGGTCCAGGGGGCCGAAAAACTGAGAATTTTTTCACAATGTCGCTTCTAACGTATCGCGTGACACCTACTCCTACCTAGCCAACATTATCCTACTTTGTTTTACACTCAAAAAACAAAAGGGACTCGCTTGAAATCTGAGAATATGTGTTTATCCGGCGAATCACTGTATGTAGTTTATTACATTGCGACTTGACCCTTGCCCGGAAATTATTGTGCGGCTTTATCACAATGTATACGAGGATTGATCTGAACGTCCCTTATGAGAACGACGAGGGTGATTCGAGCGACGGAGAACAGCGGTTGGTTGCGGTTGGCGACGGCTGTGCAAAATTCGCGGGTGATTTACTCCGTAGAACGCGAGACTTTGCTGTGCAGCGCCGCTGCTAATGATATACGACTTAATTGGCCTCATTCCTCATTCCACGCCCGAAACCGCGAAAATAGATTCTGAGGGCCGCATTTCTGATCGTGAGGCTTGGCGTCGCGACATAGCGTGAACTCTGCTACTTCCTGCGCTTAGTTCTTTCACCGTCGCAATCGGACTTCGAACTCGGGCAACTCGATCTTGCGATTAAAGATGGTGTGTTGCAGTTTTACCGGCAGAGATCAGTTTGTGAAATTGGCTCTTTCACCTCGAAAATTGCATATCGTTAGTTTTATTTTACCCCTTGGGCAAAATTACCTGGAGCGAATCGGGAGCGAGATGAATTATTAACTGCTCGTATTATGTCGCCCCTTTCTCATCATACTCACGGCAACCTTTTCAAAAGAATCGACTACAAAGGATCCTTCGATTTACTTCCCGAAAAGGGAATGTAGGGCGAAAATTGACTCCGTGCAAAGACCCAATTGTAAGCGCATATTGGTACGTAGGTATGTACGTACCTAGAGTCTCGGGGATTACTTCATTTTCCGATTACATACTTCATTCCTTACTTCCTTCGTTCAGAGGTTCGCTCTTTCTCGCGTTTACTCGCATATGCTCCTTAATTCCATACCATATTCCCTCCGGTGCGTTGTCGCAGTAGCAAGTTTGCGGGCCACACCCGAAACACACCCCACCCATTAGGCTCATATAAGAGGATGCTTTGGAAGCAGGCCTGTCTGAGAGCCCCTCGGTAAATTAGGTAGTTGTCCGAATTAATAAGTGGCTCCGGGACCAACTCGAAAGAGAGAGAGAGAGACAGAAAGAAAGGAAGAAAGAAAGGAAGGAAGAGTTCAGGCGTGGGGAAGAGTTCTCTCCTACCTCATCAACTCGGAATAATACGGGCTCAGGTGGTCCGCGCGGGGTACTTAACTTGTTCAATGACTCAGGTCTAATCTAGCACAAGTACGACGACTTTACAGCGTCGAATCGGTTTGCGAATATCTATGGTAACCTTGATGAAAATTGACTCCGCGTAATATGTTTGATTGCGAGGTCTTCGAAAGGGACGCGAACTAAGCGAATGGAGCATCTGTTATTTCAAGGTCGGAGAAACCCGAATGAATCGCGAGGAATTTTCAAACGGACGACAACCTCGTCGTCGCGGTTGGTCGGGTTGGCTCTTCTTCGATTAAATCTACACCGGGATCCTCGCCTGGCGCTTCGCCGCTTCGTTGCCAACGATTTCGAGGCCACCGAAAACTCGAGACAACGTAATATTTTCATTTTCTATCAACGTACGGGCTCCAACGAGCTCCCCTCACATGCAACCTTTTGGCTCCGAGCCTTTTGCTGGACAATCGCGTGGCTGCAACCACTGCTCGAGTGAAACGCGTATTTATGGGTTCACCCACCTCTGATCCACGAGCCAAACAACACTCGTGCCCGGCTTACAGTCCTTGATGTAATCGAGGCTAATGCAACGACCATTCGTGTATTCATATCGCGGTTAAATAATGCGTGAGATTATTTGAAAAACTAAAAATAATTCTAGGACGTTCGTTTTGTGATGAAAAACCGTATGATTGGCTTGTTTCGCGCGTCTTTACCGCGACGTATACTTGAGTGGATAAAAAGTCGATATAAATGACAAGAAAAGTACGGAATTAACGAGGCTAATCTTACCCACCTTTTTGCCGATCTTCAGTTTTACCGAAGAAACCACCGCGCCGCTTCTTTTCTTATTCGATGAAACGAGTCCGCGTTAGCACATAAATGGGATTTATTCGTTACGATAAAACGTGACAGTTTTCTCGCCGCGAATTTAACTCCGACGATCAAAGATACACGTATGTACCTACCTACCTACCTACCGTAAGTCCTTGCTTGTCTCAGGCCCTGCTGCAGCCGACTGCACTTGCTACTTGTAAAACAGCGGCGTTTCTCGCTGGCGAAAAGATCCCGACGGATCCTAATAAGACAGAGTTTCATGGCCGAGTCACCTCCCTTGGTAGGTATTCGTCTTCCGATGTCCTTATTTCATTGCGAAAATGAAACTTAATACGGAATCAAGGCCGCCCAATGATCTTGAAGAGAGTTGAAGAGAGGGCTACTGCAGACTCCTGGGCTTCCCCGGGGAATTTAATCACGTCCTTGGGCCGGCGTCGTTTGTTTTCAAACCTGCACCAGACTGGCAAATGCCCGGGGAATTCGGATCGCGGTTCGAATCGAATCGCGATATTTTGCTCGTTGCATCGCGGCAATCGGCGACAGCGGCGGTGGCGGTGGCGGCAGCGGTCCGGGGATACACCAGAGGCATCCATCAGGCCTCGTCAAACCAGCCGACGCGTCAGCGGATCGGCATTTGATCCCCGCAAGCCCTCAACTCTACACAAAACCTTCTTCAGCCTTCTTCCTACAGAACCAACCGCTCGATCGTGCATACAGGCGACATGCTCGGTTGTCAGTAAGAAGGGGCTAAAAATCTGGCGGCACAATCAGCTGACAGATCAGCCGACGCAGTAAATATTCTCATCGTCCTTTAGTCCGAGAAAAGATCGGCAGCGTGCCTTGTCAAAACTAACGACATTCTCTGGTCCTCCGACCTTTTATCATCGACCCTTTCTCCAGACGCGATTATCGTACCTACTCATTACAAATTTCTTTTTATTCTCTAGAAAAGAGGAAGTGTACGGGTAGATGGGAACATTGTTTCCGAGATTAAGATATACGTAAAGAGGCCTAATTTAGTCGTCCGAACTTTCTCCCCCTGATATATTATGTATATGGTAACATAACAAATTGCAAAAGTAAAGATTCCTCCGAGTCGCGCGCGCGCGAGGGAGCTTTGATCCCACGTCAGTCGGTGTTGAAGAAATGCGGCAGCTAAGAGAACATGTCAAAACTAACGACATTGGCCTCGGACTCCCTGGAGACGAAGGAGAAACCTGAGGGGATACCAGGGTGAACTTGGGAGAAGAAGGAGACGGGGATAGGTATCGAGTATCGGGACGAAGCGGGCGAGTCATCCTGGCAGGCCAGGCAATTCCTGGTAGCTGCCGACGACGTGCTCCGAGAGACAACTAACTACAAAGCTATGCTGTCCTGCGACAGAGTCTCCAGGATCATGATGCTTTGTGTATATCCCTCGAGTTCTTTACCAGATACTCGTCGAACCAGGGGAGGCTGTTGGCCATCTCGCTCATATTCTCTCCGGGTTTGCTCGATAATATTTGGCTACAGAATTTCGAATCGAGTCCACGATATAGAGAAGGCAAAAACTCGTATAAAAATAGCATAAGAAAATCGTGGCGCAATATAGGTATGGGAAATTCTCGCGTCATCAGCAACACCTAGATGTCACCCGTCCACGAATGACGAAGCACCTGCGATTCCCGCTCGCTCTGCTCGGCTACGCTTAGCCACAATTATCATCCATTTACCGACCATCACGAGCAGTTAGCACAATTACAGCTATCATAGCTGGTTTCGTCAGTCCCTTGGTGCTCGACCAGTGACAGCCGTGAGCTGGTAATAACCTCTCGTGATGTGGAACGGGCCCAGTTGCGCGAAGTCGTCGCCTACCGCGGGGGGAACTCACGTCAAACGATTAGCGGATCTACCTGTCATCGTTGTTCCAGCCTTGCCGTATAATGCCGCACCCAATCGTCAACCGATTATCGTAGTTGTGTATCAGGACAAACGAGGCAGCGAAATGAAGGAAGATGTAGAATTAATGCTTCACTTCCGGCCTCGTACAAGCTTCGTGAGGACGAGCTCGCTTACGTTGAGAGCTATTAAAAAAATCGACCTTTTGGCATCGGCACCGGACGATACCGAGCCTTTGAATTGCAGAGAATTACAAATCGGTTGTCAGTTTCTCTTCGGCTCGTTCCGTCTTCAAGGATGGTAGGTAGTTTGCGTAAGAACAAACGCGCGACTCTCTCAAAATGGAAAACTCGTTATCGCGGTTCCTAACTACATCAAGTAGGGTTTCCCCTCTCGTTCAGCTTCTGGAAGACAAATGTTTCCGCTCCCGAGATTTAGAGACTCACTCAACACTCGTCGTAGTTTCTATTAATAAAAATGCAGGTTACTCGATTCCGTGCTTCCCCGCCATAGAACAGAAACCAACAACACAGCTCCGCGTGCAGTCGCCTATTTACCACGCTCGAAAATTAAACTCCTCAAATTATTCCACGTGCCTCCATCTCCTAGTCCTTTTCATTCTCTCTGAAACACGATGCGGGATATATCTCGACTCGCACGTGTCGCGACTCGTGTAGATACGCACCCCCTGAGGCGTGGACCTTATCAGTCGTAAATGCTTATTAATTTCCCATGCAATTCTTAACTGTCTCGGCGATAACTGAGCGCGCAGTCGCCTTCGATAACCGATAAATAAATGATAATCCCGACGTGGCCTGCGGTCCTGGCAGACAACCGGTAGATATAAGATATACGAAGGGCGTGGCGGGGAGTGGTCCACCGAGCGAACGACCGGACGACCGGCGTGGATTCCCAGCCTTGAACCCACTGCACCAAGATGCACTTCGTGACTTCGCACCTAACGCACAACATGTTCGATACGGACGTATAACCGTCTCCAAATGGTTTTGCGAGAATTTTTTGATCAGTATATATTGGGATGATTCAAAAAAATCGATTACTTTTTTTTTCAAATTCACACATTCAATAGTTGCAGTGAGGTGAAATGAGATGCTTGTGAAAATATAAGCCCTTAATATTATTATTAGAGATTTCTCATCCCAATTTTATGATTAATTGACGACTAAGGAGCTTCTGTCGCAAAGCATTCAATTCATATGGTTGAAAAATGAATGCCGCAAGCCATGCTAAATGGTATCTAAATCGTGAAATTCTTATAGTTTGTGGGATATAAGGTATTATAAAATGGTCATTTTTTATGTTACAGGTAAGAAATTTTGACGTTACATCATGAGGATCAACTCGTTCTTAAGTTTTTGAAGGAGAGAAAGATAGAGATATCGGACGGATAAAATGGTAGGTGATTTTTTTACACCCCGTATATCGCGATCCTAAATATCGAAGCGCGGTTCGCAGCTGTGGTTGATCGTAAATTCAGGCAGAATCGAAGACGCCACCTTTTTCTTTGCGTAACGACGTTCCGTTTCCTTCTATCGAGTTTCACTTGCAAATTGATTCCTAAACTCCGAGAACCTCGCGACCGAAGCTGGACACGCGGACGAATGGTATCGTGTTCCAAGCTGGTTGTCATGTTTTATCTGGAGTTCGTTATACCATAGGTATACGCTCGTCCGTAGACGTTGTACTTTGTTCTCGATGCTTTACTGCCTTTCGGTGACATTAGTTTGCTTTTGATATATCCGAAGGCCTCACTGATACCTTGTGCTTTTTCTCCATAAGATTGTTGACTCTGTTTACGCTTGAAAATTTATGTGCCTTTCGTGTCTCGGTGTGTCGCCGGGTACGCACAGGTTACCCGATGTATAGCTGACGTTAAACAAGTTTCTATCCACCGAATCGCGCAAGAAAGGATCCCTGCGCGGATGACGAGGATGAGACGTCGAAGGCAGAGTAGGTATGTAGCTACTGCAAGGTTCATTCGTTTGCTTCTGGCATAGAACTCGCATCGTAACATATCGGAGGGGAGAATTAGCTGCGAAACCAACGCCATATATATTGCAAATTCAATTTCATTATAATAAGACGCGCAAAACTTTCCGACACTATTCAACGCTCGCGTCGAAACCTGCTCACCTCGATCATCGTAATGCCTAACCAAAAATTCTCTCCACTCGTCTTTGTAGTTCACCTGGTCCAGATACGTCATTATCCAAGGACAACCACGCGCGGATCATCAATCTTCAATTTTCCAAATTTTACGCATCAGATTCTTTACCTCGCGAATCTCATACTACGATCATATAGTCGCAGATGATTATTTTATCATTTTTTTTGCTCTTCGTCCGCCGCAATAAAAACCCTTTTTTCCTTCACTTTTCTCAACAATCTCCTTCGTTCTCTCCAATTTAGCAATCGGTCACGCCATTTCGCGAGACACGATTTATACGCTAATTAAAAAGGACGTCTCACTTCTCGCACGCCTCAACCAACTGCATCTCTCTGATAATCAAAAAGAGAAGACTGGTGGGTGGACCGCGCTGCTAGATCCGTTGCCGCATTTCTTTGAACTGAAACTCACGCCTTAATGTGATAAACTTTCCACCTTTGACCTCCTACGTCATTCCGTTTCAAGGTGCGGAAAATTTCATTTCGCTAACGAAATACGTGATATCAATCTCGTCTTTGGCAACGGCGATTGCGTTGCAAAATAAATACCCAACCGTATAAGAGAAAGTGCGAGTGGAATAATTAGCCCGTATACATATAAAGCTGATATCGCGATTATCCTCTTCATCTCCTCTACCGATACGTTTAGTCAGGTGTATTCTACGTCAAATCGTCGAAATGGAACGTCAAAAAATCCGAAACATGTCCGGGGGCCAATGCTCTCGAATATTTTGGAGCTCGACTGTAATACTCATGCCGACAATCGCCTATAATTGCAGTATTGCTTGTAGTTAGTCACACTTGAGTCACGCGCTGCAGAGAAGACGCTAGATTTACCATATCGAAGATGATTGATAGCAGCAGCGTTTGCGATTGACTCGAATGTCAGACTGGTTTGGGTAGCAATATTCTACTTCTTTCGGTACTCTCAACGGTTAAACCCTGTGTGTGGGTATAGATGAGATGAATCTGTGAAGACACGTATCTACTTACCTTTGAATATATCGCGTTATTCGCAACGTGGCGTAACGCAACGCAGATCTATCGTGATTAATGTCGCTACTACCGGAGCTACACATCTTGCCTGAGGCCATTACGCTATGGCTTGGTATAAACTGTGAGTCTTATAACAGATTTACAAAATTGTTCGTTATTCTAGAGCCGGGATGAACGGATTTCCTCCGTTAACGGGGTTCATACAACTTTGAAATAATCCTTTTTTTTTCTTTCAAATCGCTGGTACACTGTTATAAAACATTTCATTGACTGAATTTACGATTATTTTGAATTGGATCTGAAATAACATCAATGCAGAATACTAGGCTCCCTCCGAATTTCAAAAACATTCAATCAACAATGCGAACTATACTTCGCATATAAAGCGGATTCCAAATATTCTTTAATATTTCTAAATTATAGTTCAAAATACTAGGAACCTCCTTTAAAAAAAATTATTGAGTCAATGGAATATTTTATGACAATGTGATTTGGAAAAAAAAAAAATAATTTCCAAGGTGTATGAACCCCTTGAAAGATTCCCTCAAATATTTTCGTACGGCATCGTAATTTAGCAGCAAAAGATGTAACTGCGATCATTTGGGTCAGCGGTTGTTCCCGCTTGGCAGTATACCGAAGCGTTGAAGTCTCCGACACGCCCGAACTTTAATATTCCTCCAACGCTATAAAACGTCGAGACCGTTTTCACGGCTTCTGTACTTGCCGCCTCCTCGTAACCTCTGAAGACATGGACCAATTTGAACGAGCTCTGAGGACCCTCGATCGTAGAGAACAAACCGTTGAACGTCTCGGTTCATTTGCAAGAAAGTAACGCTAATTGGCTCCACGCCTCGCGCGATAACTGTCCGCCACCTTCGCTACCAACGCGTGGAGCTGCGATCTCCGCGTATATATGAACACAAGTTTTAAACTGTATGAGAAAATCCGATTTTGTACATATATATATATATAGAGAGAGAGAGAGAGAAAGAGAGAGAGAGAGAGAGAGATTATACACACGTCGGGATAATAGACCTTGGTAAACAAACGAATGAACGAAAAAGCAAACAAACTATAGGAGAAAGGTGCTCGTCGACCGTCAGAGGTGTTACGAAGTTGTCCCTACCGTAATAGCGGTCCGTGATCTCCGGGGATTCGCTGTTGTTGTCTATTCGCCGTGACGAAGAGCCGAAAGTGGAGGTGGCGCTTGGATCCCCGTTCCTCGAGGTCGACCATCGGTGAGTCACGCTAGCCCTGCGGCGCGACCGACCTGGCGCCAGCATTGCGCAATGCATGGCACCCTTGCCGGTCGCCGATATCGCGGCCGTTTAATTCCGAACGACGTTAGTATACTGTCGGTGATTTTATGCACGACGAGAATCCGCCATATCTTATCCCAAAGAATTTGGTATAACGTTTCATTCGCGAAATTGAAAATGTCCAAATAAATCGGCGATCATTTATTCATAAATGAGAAGACTCGTGATATAACGATGGAGGAAAATAGACCTAGTCATTTTCACGGCTGTTGGTCTATTAGTTTCTCGTCCACTTCTTTATACTCGCATATTAATAGCAGCCCGTATGTTTGTCGAAAGCTATGGCCTCACGCGTCTTCGTACTCCGAGGAGAATAGCCGCAACCAGCGAAAAGCTACATCCACGCAAGTCCCTTACTATAAATCAGCAAAATATAATCCGGCGCGGGTCTTTAGAAGCGTTTCGCAACACGTGCCGCGTCATTATTTTCGGGTCCTCGTCGTTCACAATTAGAGACAGGTTTTCGCACTGCGTAAACAAATGCGAAAGAAGCTGACTCTTCGTCAGTTTGTTCTCTCGTGACACACGCGCGCTTATATACTCACTACATATATTCAATACGAGCTCCCACGCAACCGTGAGATTTCAAGTGCCACCTGAGCTGAGCGCGCGATTTCAGAGGCAGAATCAATGGGAGCAATAAGAAAGAGATGATGAAGGTTGCACGAGAGCGGGACGTAGGTGGAACACGTGAGAAAAAAGGAAAGGAAAAGAACCCAGCGGATAACATAATCTCTGTTATTGGTCCAGTGACGCCTACTACACGGCTAGTTTGCGATTAAATATCATTTGCGATCAAGGAGCTTGCTGAGTCGCAGTAGGTACTCTGAGTTTGCCGCATCTCAGAATCAGCGATTAATTAATCGCTAGCCTAATTGCGACGAAATACCTCGCACCACTGAGCCGGGTTGCATTCTTATACACCGTACAGGCTTGTGGGTATGCGTTATCTCATGAGCTCGCGTGATGACGCGGCTCTTTTTCATTTATGGAATATTTACGACACGAGATAATCAAAACAGTGATTGTTGATGGCATGTGTCGAAATATTCGTTAAAGAATGAAGAATTGTGTTGTTTGATTTCTATCGATTCCCAGTTATCGCATCGATAGATCCTTGAACTAACGAATATTCGAAAGATTTTTACGTAATCAATTTCTAACAGCCTAAGGAATGAGATTGAATCTCGTTTCTGCTCAGCCTCTGACGGTGAACAGAACAGGTATAGAAGAAATATTTCACTCGCGTTATTCAGGGTGAAAATTTTAATCCGTAAGTAAATTATTATGTATATAAAAAATTGCTTTTCAAAAATGGGTAGGTAATTGAAGATGGCCGTTCATTAACTGGGAGGAAGAAAAAAAATATTCGTCCGTGAGTGAGTGCGCTCTTCTCTGCACTTTTGATTTGTGGCACATCGCGTTATACCGTATGGGTACCACGATCTCACACCTATTAAACTGTCACTTTGACTAATTATTCACAACCGCGTTGCCGCGTTGTTTTTAAGATATATTAACACGCGCGCTTTGGCTAAGAGGCTACAAACGAGCATGTGAAACTAGATACACTTCCAAATCTTTCCTTCTATTTACATTCAAATACAAATTCAAGAAAAAAAATGAAAAAAACTCGCTTCTAACATCTATGCGCGAAGTCAGATTTGATCGCGTGGGGTTATCCAGCTCAGCAGGTGACGAACCTGGCGCCAAGACGAATGAATTCTATATCATGTAGTATAATTGTAGCGGCTGGTGTCTGTAGTCAGTCTTGATAACTTTTATCGATGAAAAAGCGTTGGCTACAAACAATCGAGTGAATGATCTCTATATGGCTGCGATTAGTTACGTAGTATTGCAAATTCTTTAATGATCGCATATCATCATTTAACTTTTCTTCTTCGGTGCTACTGTCTTCCTTGGTTCATGTCTAAATAAATTACCTGAGATTGAGAATGTCGTGGATTAGATGAAAATTGATCGGTTTTATTCTCTACTCAGATCCGTTCCTCGGGTTATACTACGAACCAAGAAGCAGTTTCATCGCGCAGGCGCAAAGCAGCAGAAATAAAGCCCCAGGGTAGCGATCAGAGACTACGGGTACCTCGAGATACTCAGAGATACCTCGAAGATCCTCGCAGATGCTCGTAAATCTTGTCTTAACGCCCGGTTTATTGCTTGTAATCAAGCAGCCATGAATTCTGCTGAAATCACCTACGTTAGAGGCGCGCTTCGGTGCCTTATACTTACCCGTTCCTGACATTTTCCCTTGCCGCAACGGACCATTCAACCCCCTTCATTTTTCACCAATATGATAATGCCGCCTATTCTCTACCCTAGTCTTCCCTATCATCTCCTGAATATCTTGAGAGTCGAAAAATTTGCTACGTAGCTGTAGGTATGGAAAAAAGGCTCGCCTGAAGGAAGACGATGCCTAGATTGTCGATCGACCTTCGGTCAGTCGTATGGATGTAGGTTCGGTGGTCAGAATAGGAGGATCCAACTTACACAATATATTTTTAATAATCGAGGATGATGAATAATGGCTATTAATCTACCTAGATTTCTCAAAGGTGCCGCCGATTTCCCCGAGTTCTAAGCGTAAAAAATTAAAAGCAAACGCACGGTGCACACTGTCTGTGATCACGGCTACTTAACACCGCGTAATAAAGCCGAAGTGATTCTTAGTAGCTGAAAGTATTATTGATACGCGGGCCTCTAAACGACTGAGACTAAACCGAGGTTTTCCGCGTTAATTACACGAATCAGAGTTCGCCCTTCTTCGTTTTTTATTAACTGAATGATGGCTGCACCCGGGGCGTCGTATGGCCACTAATGCGCTCGCACGGTACGATTTAATGCTACGCGCGCGATACGCCAATTAAAAACACTAACGTTGAGCTTATTTGTTTCTTAATCTCAGTCTTCGTCTTAAAAAACGACGACGACGACGACGGCGAGGAGGACAACGTCACGCGAGATATCTACGTCTTGTAGATCGTATAGCAGATACTGAGGTGAGCAAGTCTAGTCCTCATCGCCTATCTGTAGGTAAAAACATGACAAAGTATGAAGTGCGTCTAATTCATAGTCCTCGTCTGGCATAACTATGCGACTTCATTAACCAGCTAATCTGGTTGATATTTTTGACCCGAATTATACTCGGGGTAAAAAGAAATTCCTCTTTTCCTGCTCCGCAGTTTATGTTCTCTCGCTTTAAATTCCGATACCATACCAGAGATTTTCAAAGCAGATTGATTCGACGTTTAATTAAACTAATTACAACCGTCAAAGTATATAAATTGCACCCAGTCCTCTCGCTGCAATTCTCGATTGATTTACGCTTCCTCGACCATGTCTCCGTCCATCTCTTTCACCTCAACTTCACGACTTCCTCATGCCATCTACTCAAACTAATGTTTTAGTTGTTGGAAACTTCGAACCTGTCAGATCCACGTATGATCTGCCCTCGTTATTAAAAGTCGCAAAAATTTGATAGCCAGTAAATCAAGTGACAAGCTCCGACTCTTCGGACCATTTTTCGTCTTTGGTTCCATCCCAGGCTAGGAACGGCATAATATAATATGAAAAATAATTGTCAGCTGTCACATACGTCGTGACCCCCATCTCCGCTCTTCGTGGGACTATTTGCCTTAAGAGAACGGCAGTGTTATTCAGCGGCGCCCCAGCGTCGCGAGTACAATTCGTACGGAATAATTCGGATATTTATCTCTGGCAAGATCGTACACCTCGCTACTCACCCGTGCCTACCTATGACCGGTACAGCTCGAATCCGGCACTAACCAAAGTGCCCGGTGACTGAACGAGGCGAGTTTCTCATTCGTGAACTTTGACTCTCGTTGTCTTCCGAAAAGCGAACGTTCGGGCCCTCATCAAAATTCGTTACCTTGAGTCACGTTTTCACCCCGTTATATGCACAACGTATTATAATTTTCGCATCTCTCTTCAGGCGAGTGCAGGCCATTGTCTTGGGGTTTCTCATTTTTTATTAAACTCAAAAGCGGCGGTATCAAGAAGCCCGACGAAGTTAGCTCGCGAGTGACAAGCCACTTTTCATACGTCCGTAATTGAAAAATCTTTTTTTCGTATATATAAGCGAACGCGAGAGTGAATGAATAGGCATATAATTGACGCCTCTGACACTCGTGGTTGTTGTCATTCTCAACTGAAGCTATAGGAGATGATAAGAACGACAGAAACAAAAATCAATTATCATCCGTGAACCCTGACTCCTGTTGGAACGCGGTCTCCCGCACGTGCGTGCATACACATACGACAGTGCGTGACCGGCAAGTCACGATCACTAGCTTCCGTGGTTCCGGCGACGTGCCTCGAGGCTTCGATTAATTCAAGACCCGAATCCACGAACTAAAATGCTGCCTGATTCCGCAGGCCCGAGACCTTAGCCGCAGGAATTAATCCGGCAGAATTTGAAACGCAATTTTTATTTTATTGAAATAAAATTGTATATTGAATGGGTGAACGACGTCAGTAAGTTCGTGCCAATTTATATCGCGTCTACCGTCTCAGGATGATCGTTGTATCAATCTCTCGGCGAGTAAATCTGTAATAAGAAGCTGCGTCACGGAGCTGCAGGCTTCTTCGAGACCCGAGGCTTTTTGCTGTAGGTGATCTTCGCTGAATATTACAGCCATTAGACCTTCCAATGTATTTACAGCTTCGACTGCATTCGCTTGTAGAGTCGTCGTCAATCTTTATCCATATACTTGACGTGTTACACACACGATACCCGCCAGGATGAATGTTAAAATACGCCTCCAAATTAGCCTCCGCGCGAACTGTTAGGTACGCGAAAGTGAAAAGGTGATTTAAGCCATACTCGGAGCCGTGTAGTTTTTGAGAAAGGTGCGGGAGGATGGATATTGTGCCCGTTCGTGTCGAGTTACACAATGCTATTGCCCGGCGAACGCTGTGGAACTACGAAAACGTCGACGGTGAGAATCAATCAAAGCCAAAAGACCATCCCGGTTTGGCTTGATCTTAGACCTGAAATTTTTTAAATTCACGTTACCCTGCAGATAGCCATGTAACTTTGCTGTTCAATTACCGCTCGCGCTCTACCTACTGCTCATCGATTACTGTACCATAGTTTTGTTTGAATAACATTAGAGGTTTTTTTTTCTAACCGTTCTATTTTAACGAGAAAGCGGTAATTACAGCCTCTGTCACTCAAACTACTTCAGCCCGCGTAGATACTTTGGCGTGGTTTCCTCTTTGGACAGAATTATTGTCACCCCCGACCCCATGTACCTTGCATAACGTCAGGCCACTGGGATACATTACGAAACAAGATAATGACAAATAAAAAGAAATTCACGTCTCGGAGATTCTCGACAGAGATTAAGAACCATTATCAAATAATTTGCGTAATTTAAAACTTTCTCGAAACTCCATGACATCCGCTCGTCAAAATCTTCTGATTTTTATCATCATATTTACTCTCAAGTACCTGTAAGAATCTCAGGATCAGAAGGTTTATCAAAATGTTAATATTTCATCTGAATTTTTAGACTTTTAGGTGTATCTATAAAACATGAGGGTAAAAATGTGCGCATATGTTCGTCGCCGGTTCTGTACTGGCGTACGGTTCGATTTGGCCTAAATTTCACTAAGTACTCCTCATATGTTCTCTCGATCAGCTATGTTTGTCCACGTATTGCGGAGACCGCTGTGCGGTACGTAGTCGCATATACAACGAAAGTAGATGGTTGCAACACCAAAATTACATTAGCGTGTGATTAAGGTAACGGTAGGTATCGATCAGTTTCTATCGAATCGATTCCTTGCGGCAGGATCGAAGATCGATGAGAAGATATACTGACGGGTCTATGGCTATCGACGCTAGTTACAGGTACGCGCTGCTATTCACGTCCGATATTTAATTAGGATTAACAATAAATAATTTAGTGTAATTTCGCATTGTTCGGCTGATCAGTTAGGCCCAAGCACAAAGAACCAACGAATTATCGAGTTTATCTATTTACCCATTACACGCTCTAGGATCTTGTGATTAATTCCCTTCTCCCGTGAGACTCTTTCCTATGTACGATAACAAGGCCTTCTTCTCCGCGTTATTTCTCGGCTGGAATTTCGTTCATTTTTTTTACTCATCTCTTCTTTGAACCTGCCATCTAATAATACTATAAAAAAGTCTGAGGAATCATTGCCGGTAGCTGTATAGATTAGTAAATGAAAATATTTGACGTAATCTGCTTATTTGCCTAGAACCCATCGAAATATGTAACTTCCTCGTCAGCGGCTCTGAAAAGCCGATGACTCACTAGACGGATAGATATAATGATATTCAATATTTCGGAATATCTAAAGTCGATGTATGCACACACGCAGATATACACCTATGTTTGTTCTGCAGCGTCTGTGCCGATCGGAAGCAGAAGCAAAATTGTGTGGGCGTTCAACGGCGCTGTAGAGTGCAAAGTGAGAATAAAAGCAGATTCTAGAGGTGGAAACGATCCGCAGTTGACAAAGAAAAAAAATCTCGGTTTATACAGTGCGATTCTGTGGAAAGTTGGGAGCCGTGTGGATAGGCAACCGGCGTATTCACCGAAACGGCAACGCTGTCGTAGGGACAGTCGAACGTCTGCATCTACAGATGACATAGCGGCAGCTTTCACGTCGTTTGGTCAGAATCAAGTGACAGAATGACATATTTGAGGTTGATCGTAATATAACTAGTAAGACAGCGGGAATCGATATTCATTCGTGAAGAAGTGGTAACGAATGAGCGAATTGATTGCAGATGTCGATTTCTGTTTATTTGCAACGTTATTTGGGTCTAAACAACCCTCGGGGTGAAATTTACGAATCATTCTAATAAAGGTAACCAACAAATGTCAAACGATAATAATTCGTAATAAAGTCGTGATAAAGTTACGAATTGATCGCAGATTCTGAGTTATGTTTATTTGCAAAATTATTTACAAGCTAGCAGTTCCTCGATGATGGACTGACTCGTCGCATCACTTCGACAACTACGGTCAGGAACACAGCGATGTAAATTCGATACAACGAGCAATCTACGAGGCATCTCTGACGTAGCAGCAAACCCCAAATTTTTTCACCTCCTAATAATTTGAATGCACAGTTTTGCGGAAATACTGCGCATAGTTCCAGAAGACGGTCAGAAGCTTATCTCGAAAGTTGCTCAAGAAGTCGGCATGTCGTCGGCACAACGCATTTAGTTTATTGTTATTGTACTGCGTTTAATGAATAAAAAATGTTATTACATGATAGAAACTCATTGTAATGCAATCATTTTTACAAATATGCGACGCTTTATTCCACTCAGCTATCAAAGGCACAATTATGTTTATTTACAGAACAATACTTTCAATTAATTCATTCCTCGCTGAGACTTCTACAAGATTATCGGGAGGCAAACAGGTGATCTTTGATTCGTAAATTTCACCTCGAGGGTTGTTTGGACCCAAATAATGTTGCAAATAAACAGAAATCGACATCTGCAATCAATTCGCTAATTCGTTACCACTTCATTACGAATTATTATCGATTCCCGTTGTCTTACTAGTTATATTACGATCAATCTCAAATATGTCACTCTGTATGTTGATTCTGACCCAACGAAGTGACAGCTGTCGCTACGTCATCAGTAGGTGCAGACGTTCGACTGTCCCTACGACAGCGTTGCCGTTTCGGTGAAATACGCCGGTTGCCTACCCACACGGCTCCCAACTTTCCACAGAATCGCTCTGTATATTCAATACAAAATGGCGTCTGTATCAAACGGACGCAATTATATCGATCGGACGTCGTTTCAACGCAATTACAAGGTGTTCTCGTGGGCGCCGAGTTATGCGTTCTGCGTGAGCTCGGTGAGCCTCGATCGAGACGGTGACGATAAGATTTATGTCGGGATAGAAACGTCTAGAATGCCGAATGCTTCGTCGTCGCCTGTAACTCGCTGTGGGTATAGTTAATAACTTATCTAATAATTACGAGACAAGTTGAACACGAGATCAGCAAGCAGCAGCAGGTGCCTCTCGCCAGGACGGTTGAAATGAGAACGCGATCAGCTCCAGTCGCGGTAGATTTCAAAGTTTTTTGATTGCCAAACTTTCGTCTCGATTGATTGTCCGATTGTGTTGATGCTCGGTGCCGATAGACTTTTGTCCGATTGTCAATTAGCCGTAAATTATTTCGTTCCTAGATATTCACGTCGGGCATTATCCGAGTATTTAGTATCCCATGGGTATCCTACGTAGCTACGTATCGCGTTAGACGGCGATGATGCACGACTCTAGATCATGCGATCGCGATTCAGATAAAAATTAATGTGGAAAAGATATCTACTATTCCTTTCCACGGGCAATTCATCTCCTCAATTATTAGCTATGCAAACTTGATTCGAGCCATTCATTAATTACGTCTTGTTACCTGTTGCCGCGGCGCGTATTCAAGCAAAGGTACATACCTACCTAACTCATACGTGCGGATAGCGGATGCTTCTAGAGACGCGAAAGTCATTAATATAATCTAAACACAATTCGATGATCATACATGGAACACATAATACCTACAATAAATAATCGAGACGTACAAGTTGCCACATGTGAATTGAACATATAATAACGCGTGTCTGGTTGTCTGAAAGGTCACTCCGTGGACTAACAGTCACCAATAGACTAACGATACGAAACGTCAGTATGAAATCGAATGGTTAATAGCAGTGGAGGGTATAAACCGGCATTGAAATTAATAAAAATAAAAAAGGAATCATTTCTACCCATTCTAATCTCCACCGCGCGGTGCCTGTATTTAATATTTATACACATCACACAAACACTCGAGTCTGACGTGCATTCAGATTTTATACAGACTCGAGTGACGTCTCACTCACAATTAAGTAATTTTCATCCTTATGTTCACAGTTGTTAGTCAATCTATCGATTTCAAATCTCAAAGTTTACTACCGCCTCTTTCGTTACCTTCACAGAATGAATATCATCGCATGTGATTTTTAACCCTTTTTTATTTTTCATTACAAATTTTTCAACCTCTGCATACCCGGGTCATCTCGTCCTGCAACCAATCTTGACCATCTCGACTTTTAGCCGTAGCAAAATTTCAATCTTACCTATCGCTAGACGCGGGCATTGTATTGGTACGTATCGTACCTCGGTCTCTGACTGACTTGAATATCGTATATTAATTAGAAAGATTTATGATCCGATCGATGCCTACGTGACACTCTTTGACGGGCGGTACTCAGCCGTCCAGACGCCGCTGCCGTCGTGGGTCACAGAGCCGCTGTTCACCAATCACCGTTGCCTTGAGTCGACTAGGACTAGTTGCTCGTAGGGGACGCGATATCGAATGATATACATAGAATCTGTGAAAACAAACGCCAAACGGTATATATGCTCTGTTATCTCTAGCCAGCCAATCCATGTATGTAAATTAATCACGCTCGCGTTTCTACATATCGTCTAACGCTACAATTCACCATTTTTTTCCTTTTCTTCGTCTTCTTCTAAAAAATGAAATGCCCAACGTGAGCTCAGCGGAAAGATCAACCAAGCTTGGGCCCGATTCATCTTTTCAAAGTGCTTTGTTAACATTTGTAAAACAGTGTCGAACTACTTAACGACCTCGTTCACTGTCATCTGTTTCTACAAATGAACAACTATTCTGTCAACCACCGCCAAATAGATTTTTACAACATGCATCTTGAGCGTTAAAAATTTTACTGCTACTGGGAGATTTGGTGATAATATATAGCAGGTGACTCAGCCATTAGGCAAATACGGAATAATTTTCATATGTACGGAATTTGGTACGAAATTTAGTTAGATCTTGAAAATTCGTCGAAGTACTGAAAGTGTCGGTACCTATTTGTATGGTTGTATGATTTCTATCTACGATGCAGAAGGGGAACTCTGTAACGGAAAGCTTCCATGATAATTCCACTTGTTAAACATATCGCGTGCTGGCGATTGCGTTTAGTAACCCGGGGTTAATTCCGGAAATTGTTGAACTCCCCGACCGTTTATGATTGCAGGTCGCTTGGGCAATCTTGGTATTAATTTGACCCCCGTCAGCATGTTAAATGCTCGTCAGAAACAGCCTCTTAAGTACCTATCTTCAATCAGCAGCATTGTGCCCAACCGTTTAATAACTGTACCCTTCCCAAAGGCGAGGCGACGCGTCCAATACGAGATGAAAGATTATAAACAAGCGTACAGTTTGTGGGGGGACAAGTTTAGATGTCACCGCATATAACGATGAGCGTCTAGTATGTATGAAATGAAAGAAAAGAATGTGCTTACAAAACACCGCTTCGGTATCGAGTAACGCTGCGTTCACACAAATAATTTCCACCGAATTTTGCGGAATCGATCATTCATCCGCGAGCTAACATCGTCCGCAGCTTCCGAAACCCCTGCCCTTTGAGATCCTGGGCCTTCTTCATTCTACGATCTTTATTTTGATTTAGAATTCTATATCAGCATCACCGACGTGCTTGAAGTCTTGAATTTAGATGAAGACTAGCGCGTGTAGATCGCAGGCTTCTACCCAGCTTCTTCCTTGCCCCGTTTCTTCTCTGTCGGAAGATTTATAACCAATTTCATAACGTCGGGCTGCAGGTAATAGCTGTCTTCTCGTTGCGCAATCGATGAAGAGTTTTTTATTTCCGAGTGATTTATTTATTGAGAGAAATTTTCAGCCCCTCGAATAACCGTTTCGTTATCATAATAATCTTGGGATAATTATTGCAGTAGCTAAATTAACGATCGTCAATATATATTCCGTGTGAACACAGCCTTATCTTTCCACCAGACGAGAGAGAGACATCTCGTAGTTTTGGTTTGTCTCCAAACAGGTGATCACAGATTACGTTGTGGACTGCGTTTATGTTTTATGACAAATGTAATCTTCGGTGTGACAGCTCAATCTGTAGGCCTTCGGGGGTAAATGGTTGTTTCTTACTCCATGCTATACCTTACCTGCCTTCATACCCATCTACCTGCAGTACAACGATAGATTCGAACTGGAAATTACAAAACTTATTCGAATACTCGGTACAAAGGGCTTCGGGGGTTTTACAACTATCGTTCGCTGACCCTTGCTGATCGGCGTGGATGCGTAACGTAAACAAACAGTGTAAAAAAAACTAGTTTATCCATTGTTTGAAAAAAAAAGAAAAAATCCGTATCGCCCACAAACTCGGCGATAAATTAGGCGAGCAGCCTTGAACGTTGTAGCGTGAATCTAATTTGTTCTAGGCCGGTATATACCTGCCATATTTCATCTTTAACCCGTATTCAACTCGCTTCATGGTAGATCGTCACAATCTACCGCCTAGCCTGCGGAGTTCCGGAGGAATAGAATTACCATATTATGAACCAGTTAAAATTTTGAAATTTCTACCATCTACACTGCCCTCGGGCCGGACTCTTCCGATTAACATTAATTCTAGACGAGTTAAGATCGGAACTAGGCGAGGAAAGCTTCGACTGGTGAAATATTCGGGATTTCAAGAGAAATGAAGACAAAAAAAAAAACCATCTGCGAATTGTTCGATGAAAATTTGAATCAACTCTGAGCTGCGTAAACGGGTTGAGCTAAATTCTGCGACAGTTTGATATACCAAAAGCCCCAGAGGCTGTACAGGGCTCCTGGTGCCACGCCACGCCATGCCATACCATTACGAAAGCGTCCTTGTGGTACAAATCTTTTCTCTGTTCGAAATACGTTGGAATGATTAGAACACACGACTGCTGTCGAGCTGCCGTAGCAACTTGCCACATGACAGACTCATTGTGCGATGAAGATAATGGTTATGGTTATAATATACTGACTAGCGAGAGCCGTTCTTATGAATCTATTAGCAGCCTTTCGAAGATGACGTTTCTGTCCACCGCGTCAAGTCGGTTTAATTGAAAGGTAAGCGGTGCTAATACAAATGACAAGCTAATCTCGAGTCTGCAGTCGAGTTATTAAGTAATTCTACAAATTATTTACCTGCACACTTATTTTCTCTTCCCTATTTCATTTCGCGATATTAGTGTGAGTTTCCTGTTTTTAAATTGATACGCGATCTTCATCTTGGGATAAAAAGAGCGATATACTTTTATTCAAATTGGAATTCAAAGAGGTGCCTCTCGTTCAGCTAACACGCAATCAACTACCGATTCCACTTTCAGGTTTCCAAATCTTTACCACGTGTGGTCCAACGCTCGGTGAGTCTAATAATCGATTACAATCCGTTCATTACGGAAGTTTGATTGAATATTACCGGGGAGATGATCGTTCCATTTCAATCCTTGGATTCAGAGAGCCAGAAGTTACTTCGATTCGCATACCTATTATCGCGAAATTAGACCGCGTTTATATATACATATATATATCCCATTTACACTTATACCTTCGCGGCATTTTAGTAATTACATATCTTATGCTACGCCGTTTCACCTATCAGGGTAGTGATGATTGCCACGGTAGTTTAAAAAGTAGCTCGATATTTTCTTTCTTTTTCATTTTATAATCGCGCTGAAATTTGAGGCTGCTGTCCGTATTGAAACGTTGAATAGAGCCGGTAATTTGATCAGGGAGATCGAGACGTTCATATATGCAGTCGTTTCATTCTTCTACATAGCAATTCTTCTGCTTCAGTTTCCTGCGTTAAATCGATAAATCGAACGTCTTGAAATTTGATGGGAGTCCGAAGAGACTTACGCCCGTAAGATTCTTCGAGAATAGAATTTCTCCTTGTCCGAATGAGCAGGGAACGTGTAATAAATCATGTGAAAGATATCAGGCATCGGCATTCATTCGGCCGGGAGCTGAACCAAACCTCGGCTACCTGAGCCGCGGTGTAGAAGCTGCGAGGAAGCCGTAACCGTACAATTATACAATCATCGCATTGGTTCTGATTACACGTTGAAACGCAAACGCGCCGACTGAAATACGTGTCGCTTTTAAAATAAGGAAAAAATTTCACGTCCGCGTGAAAATTCCTTTCAAAAATATACTCATTAACTTATTGGCCGGGGCATAACCTCGGCTGTTTTTCTTGACCCTGTAGGGAAAACCCTCCACCGACAAATCCCCGGGCCCAAGAGATCTTCAAGGTTCAACGCTGGCCCGCCTTGAAGTCCTAAAGAGTTAACCACCCACGTAGTTTCACCTAATAACCCTAAAGCCTAAAGCTTTCGAAGCGTGGGCGGTAGAAGTCGCGTCAGCCACCCGGAACGGCACTAAATATCCAAGAGTCTGAACTCTATGGCAGATATTTCGAGTCTAAATAGAGAGGCGGTAGCTGTTCCAAAAAACAAATCGATATCACCGATCTCGTTAGGTGGAGGTTCGAAATTTTGAAGAAAAAGAATATCGTGGTCGAAAAAAAATGAATGAAATTCTACATGATAAAAATTCAAGGCTAATAACTCCTAAATCTATATCCGGAATAGTAAGCGATGTAGATATAAGAGCGATGGATTTGACAGGAGCGGCAAGCGCATAGATAGGCACCATACATGCGAGTATGGAGCTCCACTTTCATAAGGCTGCGGCTTTCTCGTCTAATATGCTTGGCTATGAATAATTAATAGCATCTGTTCTTACCCGCGATCTTAAATTGCTCTTAAGAGCTTTTCGTGTGGTCCGTACGTTAGCGGAGGCCGAGATCTTGAGCGTATTTCTAAGGCGTGGAGAGGTATCGTGGTTAATTGCACTCGATCGACGTTAAATGGAAGGAAACCTAAAATCCCTATTAATTTGTGCTCTAAGTAGGTTTTTATAATCGAGGCCGGTGGTCCGGGCGTACTTTCGTAAAACGAGAAGTTCATGCGCTGCCTGTATATATCGTTCTCTCGACGTAACGGAATACCTTGATGTAACTAATGACGGGTGCGTGTGCGCGAGCGCGTGCTCAAGCTTCTGTTTCTATCTCCCGATTAATCTGCTTGCTTTTAACTACGTCGTTGCCTTGTTACCCGTTGAAAATTAGTCGGTACATCTACGATCGCTGCTACGTACATTACATATACATGTACAATTATCTTTCGTGCAATATTTCTCATCATACCCGATCTTCGATCACTGTCCCTTGATTCCTTCACCGCGGGGAATAATACTGGCGAGGAATCTTCGTTAAATATTTTAATTAATTCATACCGCAGGATATCTCAATTTACCTGGCGCTACCATATGTTCATAGAATTATCATAAGGTTACCCCGCGTCGCGAACCAAGAACTTCTTTAGCAACGCGGTTTTTTCACCTTTTTACTTTCATCTTTTAGTTCATTTGATTATTTCTCACATGTATAGATACATACCTATATATCCTCGGTTTTGACCAGTGTTCGCGCCTGCTAATCGCCGACGATCCTTGCTTGTATCCAGGTGATTAATGATCCCAACGAGACCCAGTGTAGTTTGTACCTCGAGCAACATTAGAACTAAACCTACCGCAGTCTCATATCAATCCCGTCCCCTCCAACCCCCCGTGTACAATCCGACTCTCAACGGCTCAGTCAGCTGGTTGTCTTTGTACCTCCGTTGAAATATGAAATATGAAATATGAAGTATGAAATATTCCGAGTAGGTACCTAGACCTCAAAATGCTGCAATACTTTTCTTGGTAGCTCTCGCGACTTTCCAGATTTCATAACTATACAGCCTCCCTGTAGCCGACGCCGTGTTACCTAATTTCCATGTTTTATCTTCGTCGGGCACGCGTCCGCTTCACCCACACTGAACGGCTATACGACGATCCTTCATTAGCATCAATTGCCGCGTGGGAGATTGTTTATCTCATTTTCTTCGTCTTCGTCCTCTTCTTCTTCATCTTAGCATGCGATATTCTTGCAGCGTCGCGTCATAGGCGCCAGGACGCTTCACGGCCATAATTTACCAAGAGTTCAGTGTATTTCCATGGGTACCTATACCTATATCTATACCCTCTCTACCCCGTAGAGCAGCACGCGGCCAGGGAGTAACATTAAGTTGTCAGGGACGCCCACGCGATATTCCTGGACCCTGACGCGCGTTCGGCGGGTATACCCCGAGGGAAGGGCCAGGACGCGTCCATCCGCGATAAATCTTACTTCGTCTAACGCATAATTACGCTCGAGTATACACCGCTTTTGTAGAATTTACAATTACTTCTTGCCGGTCCCCTTCATTCATCCCTCTACAGACGTACCTATGTCTGTAGGAGCGGCCCGTTTGTCTTTATTCGAATGATACTCGCCTATAAATAGGACGATGTGATCTCGTCCTATCCTCGCGATAACGGGACTCGCTTTCAAGCAAAGCTTACATTATCATGTCGGATCATCGCACTCTCCGGGTTTGACGGTCGGACGTAAATGGTCACCGATACGTATCGGTGCTAATTATACAAGTTTTGCTAAAATCGCTGATTAGAAAACGCCTACCGTTGCGTGGGTGTTTAGTCGCGCGTACGTCGAGCGAGAAGGAATAGATATAGTTTCGCATTTCTGTCTGCAAAGTAACGTTAGCTTCGATCGAGATGAACCAAATTCTGTCTGTAGGTAATTCTAACGAACGTTCAAAATCATTCATATGTCCAATTGCGTAAGAGAAGATATTTATTGGAAAAAAAAGGTCAGCAATTATTTGCGAAGCTCTGGCTCTCCGCGGGCTCAAAGGGATGCAGCTTTCTGCCGATACTTTGAGATTCTTGGAACGAATGGCAAAAATGGGAGGTGGATTTTTGTATCGAATCCATCGGATGCTAGAATTATTAATTAGCGGGTTCTTACGGGTGCGACTGCTGTTCGATCGGGAGGAATTTTTTTTATGTAAAATAATCAATTTATACGATGTTCTTTTACGGCAATTCCGAGATCTTGACCAATATCAATTATTTTACATTTCTTTCGCTGTCTACCTCGAGTCTCAACGACCCAACGGCCACAAATGTCGGCACAATTCCTCGTGCATTCTATATCCGACATCTTTTTCAAACTTCTTCAGCTCTGCACGGAAAGAAATTTTCTTTAAAATGTACTGTTAAATTAACGATAAAAATTACCGGACTGTATTGTAATCGTGGGACGCTAGGGCGCTGCTTTACCATTTACTATTAACAAAAATACTTTTTAAAGTTGTGTGAGTAAAATTTACCGGAGACTACTGTAAATTTTCTAGACAGGCGATTCTTACACAATTTTTACTGTAGCCCACAGTAAAAATTAAACTTTGATTTCTTATAAAAATTTCAAAAACTGTCAAGTGTCTGCCAATTTCAGTGTTATAAATTTGTTGTAAATTTTATTAAATATTTTATTTTCTATCATGAATTTATTTATCAAGAATTTTATTAGGTTATATGTCACTTTACATTTTTTATTTACAATACATTCAGTGACAAAAAAATAAAAAATCTAATTTAAATTTGTATGTACAAATTATATTCAGCTAATCGACTTACTTCTAAGTTATTATTACTCATCTTTGTTTTATTAATAGTATTGAAATATCTTAGAAGAAAGAATAAGTATTCGCTTCAATCTTTCGCTGTTTGTGACATTTAGAAATAGACGACTGAAAACGACTGATACATTCAGGTTCTTCGGACAATCGAGATCGCAAGACGATTGCACCGCCACCTCCGAATTTGTGGACAATACCGTTGCTTATTTTACCGGAGACTCCGGTAATTTTTTCAGTAGTTTCAGTAAAAACATTTGATTTTACTGTAATTTTTAAGATTAAAATAGTAGAAATAACTATTAATCTAATTAATTTTTCACGTTTATTACTTTTTACCGGACACTACAGTAAAAATTAATCGTACTCTTCTGTATTTTTTACATTGTATTTGTGAATAATTATTGAAAGAATTGTAATTAGATAAGGAATTGCGGGACGTCCCACGTTTACTGTGATTTTAACGGTAATATTTAAAGAAAATTTCTTTCCGTGTGTGTTAATTTATCACGAGATATCGACAAAGGCGCCAATGACTTCGAGTCGACTGGTCACCGTTGCTCTTGGTCGTATCGAATTCGATCGTTATGTAAATATCTTTCGTTCTTAGGCCGTTAAGCACACAGTATACACGTACACAAGTGTATATGAGACTTGTGGTCATCAGAGCCTACGCAAAACCAGATATACACACGTAGATGTATATCTACGGCGAATAATTAACACGGACTATAGTAAACAAAGAATCAGAATCGTGTGAATATTCGAGAAACAGAAAAAAGAAAAAAAAAAATGAGCCGAAGAACAATTTATCGATATTCTGAATTTTTGAACAACTTTCGTATTTAACGAGCGACGAACGGAACTTTGCGCTTATTGTCTTTAAAATTATATTCTGCGGCCAGAGGGGCCTTAATGTTTCCTCCGCACCTGGAGCGCGCGTGGGCCTTAACCGCGCATAAGCAAGCGCGAGCGACTCGCCCCCACATGACGTCACAGCCAGGTAGGTATACGAGCGAGAAACTATAAGATGGAGAAAAAAATCCTTGAAGCAAAAAAAGCTAAAAATAAAACTGTGAAAAAAATACCAAGAATTAAATGACCTGGGCCTGAACCGGTCCTTGCCGGGTCAACAGCACACGCCACCCCCATAACACCCATGGGACCCATTCGGCTCGTCTCGTTCAGAAGGAATGAAATTCTTCTGCAGTGAACGAGAATTCAAGAATGAGGCTTCCTGATATCGACATTATTTCAGGATTAATCGTTTTATATCGATAGTATTGCAGATTTATTGAGCAATTGCAAAAAAAAAAAAAATGGTGAAAACATAGAGCTGCTGCCTAATTTCGAGCGTGGAATTTAATCAATCGCTGAAACTTATGGGGCTGGTTCTTAATCCTTGCCGCATACACTGTACCAGAATGTGACGTACTAACCCATTCGCTGTTATAATGTACAAGCAATAAGCTATAAGCTATAAGCTAGTATACTGACACGCGACCCACACACGCCGCGCGCGACTCTTGGAGCGAGTGACGCGAGACGCAAAGAGGGATACGGAGGAAGAGAAAAAGAGAGAGAGAAGGGAGACAAGAGGGAAATAAGATACGACACAGCTGATACGCCTCCGTGCTCAAGTTACGTTGAAGGTATATATGCAGAAACTGTCGATGATGTCATTTCTATTTCCAACCACAACTACAACTATCTAAGGAAAGTACAAATCCTGGAGCTCGCTGGTGAGTGAGCATGTTTTACACGTATGTATCGTAACTACGAGTGCAGTTCTTTGGTTGTACCAAGTTGTTCGATTAGGTGAATGGGGAGGCCTTGTCTTTAACTCGGATACAATCTCTTGCGTAGGCGAGAATCGTTTCTTATCTATTTATCTATTCTCAAACATTTTTCTTCTCTATACTCCGATAGTCTAATATTCGATAACGCGATGAATTTCAAAGACCAATACCTACTCCAACGATGATCGTTATCAGTGAGCTGCTGGAGTTAGCGTCATGAAGAAATTGCTAGTGCGGGCACACGTTGCAGTCTGCAATTTAAGCCACTGTGGTTGCAACAGTAATGTAAAAACTACATAACATTCGGCATCAATCATCTCCCTAAATGCAAACTTTCACCGTCGCGTACAAGCTCTAAAGACGTCAGTCGATACCTGCCACAATATTTACACCCGGCTGCAAATCTGGACCGTAACCGCCCACGTCTGACAATCATTCAGGCCTTGCTACGCGACCAATGCTAAAAATTGCAATAAAAAATCTCCATTCATCTCGGGTAGGTACGTATACCAGCAACCCCGAAGGCTGTACTCGCTGCACCGACCTAAGAATATCACGTTGTTGTAACTCGCGAGTAAGTTTATTGAGGAAGTTAGGAGGGGTGAAGTATTGAATTCATCGCGATGCTTTGTACGAAGATATACCGACTTAAGGGTTACGGGTTAAGTGGTCCAGGACTCTTGCCAATGCTTCGTACTTAGCTCGGCGGCTTCGTGTACCTACAGCCTGATGTGGGTGTCGAAGAACAGCGGCCCTCTATCGAGGTAATTTATAATAAACTAAGTTCAATGCAACGTGTGGGCTGGGGACTGGACAGCTGTGATACAAATTTTCAATACAATTTATACCCTCGGCTAATAGCCACTAGTTTTCCTTCGCCGCTTCTTCGTTTCATACTTTTATTTTCAGGGGTGCCCACTCGGGTTTATTTATCTTTCAATGATCGCAAACACACGTGTACACGCTAGAGCCTGGCAGAAAGACTATTCGAGTGGAAATCAGTATTAACGATACTTTAAACGGAACCAAAGAAACACATCTCCGGTTTTATCTTGATCCCTGATTTGCTGGAAACTAAGTAATTAGACTTATCGTTAGTCTTAACGAAATGTGTCCCGGCTGCTCGTCTTTGAATTACTTGATTACACCAACGCGCATTGTTCGCCGTGGACTGCGCGTGTCTTACCTCGAGGGCCTTAAAAAGCCGCTCATGTGTGGATATTGTGCGCTCAAATACAAAGCGGCGGGTCTTCTGGACCTTTGACCCTGCCTCTAATGAGCAGCAAAGCACGGCTATTGTGCCTTGTGTCTGCGTCGTGTGTTTTCTTGCTTGCTTGCAAGCGCCTCCTATTCACCGCGTACCGGTCCTCGTTCCATGTGCCATCCTCTTTGCAGCGCGGCGGATGCGGCCTCGCGTTATTTACGCAAGAACCAGAAAGACCCGTGTCCCTCGTACCTTCTCGACAATTGATCCTTCCTAACGTTTTTCGCAAACAACACTGACCCAGCGCCTAGTATGGAGATGCGACCGTGTGATTGTAAGAAACTGTAACTCATCGACCCCACCTAACGTCTTTGCGAGTTGGTAACAACCGCTGGAGATTAGATTGGAATTGCTAATGGCTACGAGGTGGCTTGTAGTTTATCCTTTCGCGTTGTATTGATCATATGCGAATTCTGATTGATTGCAAATTTTTGTTTTTTATCGAAAACCAGTCGTACCGTATTCAGAATCAATCTTTTCATCGAAAAAAGATAATGTATCATTATTCTTCACGTCGACTTTTGATGGGAGAAGATTTGTACTGAAAACAAACCGGCAACGTCAACGTCGACAGATTTTTCCCGACAAATAAAAGCAGCGGCGAAGAACTCGTTCAGTCCTACATAACTACACCTACCTACCCGTCACCTTTCTCCACAGGGCTCGCCAGGTGCGAAGCTTGGAACGAATCCCGAGCCAAGATCGACGAGTGTTTAAAAGTTTAAGCCCTGAAGAGGTGTCAACGGGAGGCAGGAGCGCATCCTCCTCAATGGTCAGCTGTAACGTTCAATGGCATAGAAATTTGTATCACGTTCGGTAGAAAACCAACAGTGATTTATTGTTTAAACATCGCTTTCAAAATGATTGATTACCGCATACTCTTACTGACCAACCTATGAGGCCAAACAAACTTCTGGCTTTAATCCCAGTCCGGATTATCCGTCTACGTTACCGCCCGAATCTAGTAGATATCAAACACATATCCGAAGGTCCTTTCATTCAGGTCACGGTATTTCTTTTCTCTCTCTTGTGAGATTTTTTTTCATTCATCATTGCCTCTTCGCCGACTCACTAGTGGAAAGATTACAATGAGCATATCGTTTTGAAAAATGCCAGAAAACTGAGTGATCACCAGCTTTTTGTCTTCGCAAAAGAGTTTCCTTTGTAGGTCAAGGTAATACAAGGTCGTGTAAGGCCCAGTTGCTGTTTTCTAATCCGTGTCTGACGTACCTTGATACCCGTGTCACTTCGGTAGCAGACATCTGTCCACTTCGCTGTAATCTCTTTGACTTACATTAGCACGAACTTCTGCCCGGCTTGGCGATTTTATGAGTCTGATATCGGCAGTCGAACAGTGAGCCAATGCTTGATGGTCTATCGAAACCAGTGTGGGATTATTTGGCATTCCGGATGCCGGCGGTCGCTGCGCTAGATTAAAGGCCACTCGAGCCGAAAAAGATCGTCCAAAGATTATCGCGATATTATTGCGGCCTTACGAACTCGGTTAACATTACTTCGCGGTTTAAAAGAGTCCAGGCATAAATTACTCCATCTGGAAGTTCTGATTCTCAAAGGTAAAGCTCCATCCCTGGTTAGAGATTGACACATACCTCTGTCCACGTCATTACACACCCTACATTACGACGTGCACGTGTGTGCCAAAGGTAGACAAGAAATTACGTCAATTCCTACCGGGATTACAGATCTAAGCTGCTGTCTCGTTGATTACTGGGGATGAATAATTGTCCTGAGAAAGTTCCTGGTCTCGTTCTATCAAGACTTGTGAGGTGATTTTTTAAGTACTCTGGTTACACCACGTCCATAGGATATACGGTACAATCGACAATACTCTCACGCCGTCGGGTCACACTGCACGACGTTTAATATCCCAGCTAGCGCTACGAAGCAGGTTTGAGATTTCACCTTAACCCAATAAATGATTAGTGGGCTATAGTCCTCGAGAGCAGAATAGATAGTCAATCAGTATGCATACACGACCGAGCAGCTCTGGTACAGCTGTAAATCACGCGGTGAATCATTCTTGGCTAGCTAGATCGCCGGCTGGTCTACTCGCTGGCGTAGGTATAGGAGGAACATACATCTAGCTGCGACCCATCGATACGTTTTATTACTTATGGTTATAACGCGTGTTCGGACACGATGTTAGGACATGGGAGTACGTCTTGTAAAAAAAGTACCGCGATGCGCCTAATAGCGGCGACGCGATGATCGGCACCGATACGTCACGATCGGAATCTCGATCCTCGGATATTATAAAAAGTCGGTGATTGGTTGGACCAGAATTATTACGAGGGTCACGTACTGCAGGAACTTATTCAGGGGGGATTGGGGGTCGGGGTGCTCGATCCTTGATCCTTGATATCATTTCCAAGCTCCGTTTACCCCCGAAATAAAATATCTCATGTAGGTGGCATGTATGTGACGCAATAAGAAAATATATATACCTAAGTATATAAGTATAGTATGCTTATTATATCTGTCGAGTAAAATTGAAGAAAATGTCTGGAAGTTAGCCGGCAACTTTTGAGGATCGAGTAGGTATATCAGTATACGAAAACAAACAATAATAGAAGGTTGATCTCGTTTGTAATTGAAAAGAATAACGAAAAAATAGGGTGGACCTGGAACATATTCCGTGAAGAGACCGAATGCGAAATACATTCCTTGGAATCGCGCAGACATCGGTCCCCCGACGAAATTCGGGCAGATAAATCTCCTGGGTCCGGTCTGGACCAGGACCGCGGTGCTGGAGGCCGAGTGTATCGATCGGGTTTGTCGCGAGAGTATAGGAGAGAGATATAGAGAGGAGGATAAGAGAGGACAGGCCTTTCTGAGGCTGAGTCACTCGTCACCGCCTCGGCAGCCGCGAAAAACTCCAGTGCACTTCGGGAATGTCGTTGGCATGTCTGCTCGGGTGTGTTCCCACTGGCTGGTTCGTGACGAAGAAAGGTGGTCCCGGACTTTTTAAAGGAATTACCGAACATCGAACGGTCAATTGTTCCTCCTTGTTCTATGTCTCCGATCACCCCTTCTCCACCCCCTCACCATTTTATTTATTTCCATTTATTTACCAAACTGATCGTCCCTCCTGCACATTCGACCCAATCTATTCTTCCGACTCTCAAATACATCGGGAGCTTTCTAAGAGATGAAAAAGAATCAAAAAAAAAAAAACCCCATCTTTCTCTCGTAGTTGATAATTCCCTCTATCGACAAGATCCAGTCGAAGGTTGCATCGCTGTATTATAAATCGGTCTAGATGTTCGGAGACATTGACGGCAGTGGTGCGTTAGGACAGAGAACTGATAAATTCGACAGGGACGAGGTACGGAGTGGGCCGAAAGTCCCGCGGGAGACATCGGGGAACGAGCTCACCCGTAGTTGATCAGGAAGGCTGGGCACGCGTCGGACCCCGGTCAGAGAATGCCGTCGTAACGAGGTCCCCGTCTCTTGGTCTCCTTCTCTTCCCTCCCCCAGCCCCACCGCGGATCTTAAACTTTTAAATCTTTACTTTGCCAATGTCTGACGTGATCTTGCGGAGGTTTAATGCGATACTCCCGCCGTCATCCCCGTCAGTTTATCTTGCACCGAGTCAACGCGTCTCTTCCCTTCCCTTACCACGGTAGGTTTCAACGCCGAGGCGACCCGGCCGTGGACGTTTAAATTAGACAGGGAATTCCGTGGAATGCGCGAAAGAAACCGCAACGCTGGATTCCCGAAGGTTTCGATGCGACGATGTTACCCGCTGAGCTATCGGTAGCTGCTGACCATTAGCCCTTATGGGGAAGAAATTATTTTTAAGGGGCAGCAATGGAACTTTGAGTATGCCGATGAAATTTTTCAGTGTGATCGAGAACATTATTTTGATTGTCGACTGACTGCAGGGACAATTCCATTGTCCACCGTGACCATCGTTCTTTTTTTGCAAACGCCCGGGACTTTCGTCCTTCCGAGGTACGACTCGGGTTTGCTTGTTCAAAAACTATTCGATACACATCGGCCTCTATATACCTGCTCTCCTCATTCCGCAATATTTGATCAAAGTCGAAGCTCAATGGTCACATAATACATGACTAACGATAAGTCACTCCTATGGTCTGAGAATCCAGTGAAAAATTCTTTGACAATATGTTAAACGAATTTTTTTCTTTATTTGTTTTTCCAGAGTCTAGCCACAGGTTGGACAGCGGCTCTCCCTTTTGGAGGATACAACTGGATCAAGACCTCCTTGATACCATCAGCGCTATCTACCCCGAGTGGTTTAAGGTAACGGCTACATACGTCGCCTTGATTTAGAATTCGATAATGAGAGTAATTAACTGAAAAGAATGAGTGGAAGATAACTAATGCCAAAGTAGCTGCTATTCGGCATTTTTAACCAGCTTGGTTAGTAGTTGGTCATGCTTCGGTGTTCCAGGATTATACGAGCTCCAGGGCGACGGCCTCGTCCTCGAGCAGCTCATCGTCGCAGCTGACGAACGGTACCACAACGGCAGCCGCTAGTTCCGCCGCGCAACAGCAACAACCCCACAAAACCGCTAAGAGCGGTGCCAAATCCAAGTCAAAGAATAAAAAGTCAGAAGGGGTTAAGGATAAGGACAAGGCAGACGCCAAAGTAGAGAAGAAGGAAAAACGAGAGGCCAAAGAAGAAAGGTGACTATATTTCACACATACGACATGTTATTCCTTTCGTTGGTCAAGAATTTCAAATTTCATCAAATTTCTTCTATTTCGTATATTTCTCGCAATTTACTCGATTACAAAATGCATAAGAAAGCCATACACTATTGATGACATTGCGTACAGTAGGTATATATATATATATATTGGTATCGAGAGTATCGAGTAGGCTTGAACGCGTGGTTTGTTTGTTTGTTGCGTGGTAGGGACCGTTCGGTCGAGGGTGGAAACAATAAGAAGCCGCAGAAACAACAGCAGGAGAAAATATTGGAAGCAGCAGTGGCAGCGGTGACATCGGCAGCAGGGAAAACAGGACCGTCGGCACCGGCCACGGGGATGGCAGAGGGCAGCCAATCGCCGCCAAAGGCGGAGGTCGACGACTCTCCGCTTCAACACGCCATGGACCGCAACAAGGAGTGTGAGTACCTTTATCTCTTTCTCCCTCCCTCTCCTTCTTCACATATATGTATACTTTGATCGCCTATGCACGATTGGTCAGTGGTTACTCTCCGTTGAAAAGTAGCAACGGCAGACCGCCACCAGCACGACCAGCAAAGCGCTACCGGACTTGTCGTCTCGTTAGCCATGATCGCGTGGCTTTGGCATTAAAATGAAATTGACTCGATCGTACGTATGAATATTCAAACCATCGGCATTTAATTTGCGACTGATTTAATCAGGATTGGGTTAAACTTCGCGAGTTTGTATACGTAAACGCTTTCGTTTCACGTCGCGTGGCTTCGGAAGTTGAAAAATAAGAAAACCGCAAACATTCGCGATCGAAGAGTAAATCAGTCTGTCGAATAGACGTGGTCAGCTGCACGAGAAGATTATAAATTATGGTCATTAGGGTATCGTTGTCGTTGTCGTTGTCGTTATTGAGGCGATTTCTTCTTCTTTCTTTTTCCTTTTTTTGATTTTTATTTCTTCATCGATATCAATGTAATCGTCAACGACGATCACTTCTCTGCAGTACCGGTGATGCAAATTATTACCTACCATCGATGGCACCTACCCAGATAATCCCCGGAATACAAATTGTTCGTATCCTCAATAAACGATACAGTTATAACTTATAATCACTTCCGAGGCAAGTGCATTTACGATGCAGCTCGCAGCTGCACCGCCGCTTCGGTGCCTCAGCCTTTCAGTGAAGCGCTCAAACTGGCAGAAGCGAATTGTGCGATGCGCGACTAACAACTACTCCTAAGCGCCAATAATTGGCGCCGTGTTAAAAACAGCGCTCTGTTATTACGCGATACCCAACAGAATTGCATTCTGTTACGAGTCTCGGTTGGCTCTGGACCAATATACCCTTTGCGCTCCTGAAGCTATCGACTTGGGTGTACTTCGCGACCTTCAAATCTCCGCAGAATCACGCCTCCTTTTTACTTTTTTTCTCCTCATCTCTCTTTCTCTCATTTCGTCACGCGTGTGGGCACACACTACCCTGCACTGCGCAGCCTTGCTCGGAGTGGTGCTGTTATGATATCGCGAAAGCGTAGGAAACGAGAGGTGACATCATCGGTATAAATAGACGCTACCCGTATCTCGCGACTCGGTACCAACCTTCTCCCTCCTGTCCTTTCAATTCCTTTCGTTTCCATTTCATCTTATTTCATATATTATGCCTCAATTTCTATCTCCTATCAAATCGAAGAAGGTATAGCTGTGCTTTTGATCGATTCGTCTTGGTAGATCACTCGTCGCTCTATCCATCTCAAGTCCGTATACTAGATAAAAGGTAATTAAAGAAAAGAATGGATGAAAGGGTAGAGATTCGCGAAAATACGGACGATAGTTTCGATCGAAGGGTTTTTCGCGAGGCGAACGATCCCCTGCGTTACGTTAGTTCAAAGATTCGAAACGTTTCGCGTATCTGAATGAGAAATCGTTGGATAATTAATTATTCTTTAGTTTTTATTTCGTGATAGAAACAGAGCCGAGCCTAAGCGCCACTCTGTTCTCGATATAGTAGGCAGGAAAACATGAATGCATAACATGTGTGTGTTACGTCAATATGACCGAGGCACAAATCGCAATATCACAACTCGACTCTCCCTTCGTTCGCAGTGTATAGCAATATAAATCATACAATGTCGTTGCATATTCATACGAGGCGGAACGTGGGCGAACCGGCTAAGCAGTCGGAGTGAGGCGATCAGAAAGTAAAGCACACCGATCTCTGTAAATCGGTGGTCTCGCGAGTCGCGACCTACACGTGTAACACGATGCGTCATGTCGCGCTGTCGACTCGATAGGCGTAGGAAGGCCTCCGAGCGGTAGGCGAATGTCAAGTCTAAGGGAGTTCGATCATATAAATAAATAAATAAATAAATAAGTAAATAAGTAAATAAACAAATACCGGATTCTTATTTCCTCACATATATTCGATCGAGGACACGCGGACTTTCACGAAGCGTGGGACGATCGGTGGACTAAAATTTACGCGAAAAGATCATTTCAAAAGCCCGAGCCAGGTATATAGCATTGATTTCAATATCTTTTCTTGTAGGCGAGGAGGGTGTAGTTCGAAGGTTCGGAAAACTCGTAGGGGACAGGGTAATTAATTAAGATATC
Source organism: Rhogogaster chlorosoma (assembly GCA_944452935.1). NCBI lineage: Eukaryota > Metazoa > Arthropoda > Insecta > Hymenoptera > Tenthredinidae > Rhogogaster > Rhogogaster chlorosoma. Next base: position 32,855,815 of record OX101797.1, read on the forward strand.
TTCTTGCAGGCCGTGCATTATCGCCGTTAAATTAATAACCATTACCAAACAACGGGTATGTAATCAAAAAATAATTTCATATCTTCCGCTAGGCTAAGCATCATAATTACGTTGGTAGCCGGCAGCGAATAGTAATAATTCTAAGGATCGCCCGTCGCTCTAGAGCTCGGAACGAACGAGGTGCCCAATTATAAGGCTGGACAAAAACGTGTTTTAACACTACCTTGGCGTCGCCTCGCGGATGCCCTCCGCGCACTGACTGCAATGCGACAGACCACGCGGTCGAATTAATTAAACGAAAACAAGATCATAACTTTCCGTTTCTGCTCGTAAAATCCCGCGCAAGTTTTACGGCTCACTGAGATCTACGCTCAACTACGCTTCAGGAACCACTCCGCTCGCTCGCGCGCGCCACGTCTTATAGTACTCGCTTATTACCGGCCTACATGTAACTCTCTTCGCTTCAGAATATCCGCATAACCGGTGGACCATCGCTTCAAGTCTTCTCAGCCTCGAAAATGCCCAGTTAATGTCGCCCTCTCTTAAAACTTCTATCCACAGAATAACTACTCGAGGTTTTAACGACTGGCCATTCAATTATTCGGTAAAATATTGAGCATTCAACTCCTCGCTAGGTAGTCGATGCTTCGCGAGTCTTTCATAAAGACCCGGTACAGATAATTTGACCAAAAATCGTTCGAAAACGATCTTCTCTTCACACTGGGTAACCCATACTTCAATCAGTTCAAGTCAAGTTTTCATTTTTCGCCCAGTATCCCGTTCAAGCTGAACAAAATACCCATCCTGCAATTAACAATTGGCAGTACAAAAATAACTACTGGTCATCGGACACGATCGAAGCGTGTCTCTTGAATGTTTAAACAGAATCGCAATCCAGACATCGCGCACTTCCCCGGCGGAAGCATTTCCTCGGTTTAGGTCTGACTAACGGAACCCAAATTCTAACGTCGTGGAGTCTCCGAAGCGTTGAAGAAAAATTTACCGCTTTCGTTTTTGGGCATAAAGTGAAATGACCGAGTGACTCATCATCTGGCTTTGCGTCGCTACTGCAATGCATAAATATCTACGATTCGGTGATATTATAATCTCGGTACGAAAATACGTGCGATATATGCGGTAGAAGTGAAGCGTGTCAAGTCACGATACGACGTGATAAATTATAATTCAATACCGACGAGGAACTGTGACGGAAAACATTGACGAGAGGAAGGAAGTAGGTTTTTTAATATGCGCAACGCACGCGGGACCCTTGAGCCAAAGAACTCTTATGACCGAGTCCTGGACACCCGCGACACCCGCGACACGTCCCAGGGTCAACGGTACTTCCTCTCTTCCTTCCGCGTTATGGCTTTAGCGTGTTCAGCCCACTACTAGTAAGTTGAGCTTCTCCCCGTGCGATGGGATATTTCTCTCGTATTAACCGTACGAAGGCGTACGGTGTGTTTGAGCAAGCTGCAAAATTTATCTGCAGTAAATAACGCGCATCAAAATCACGTATAAAATGGTATAAATTGATGAGAAATGTCGAGACCACCCGTAAATCGTTGCGAGATGATCACCTATTGATATATTTTTTGAAATTATATACTTAACTGCGGATAGGTCACACCCTGGGGAAATTTAAACAGAAATACGACTAGGTGGGCGGGCGTATCCCTCCGAGCTATAATAGGTATGTTGGAAATTTTAGCCGTGGATATTACGACTAGCATAAATTATTTCACTGCATGGTCAAACAATAACAATTTTCCAAGTTGTTGCTGGTACACGAGAGAAATGTATTTAACAGGCGTCTACTAAAACCCGAGGCGAACATGCGCGGGCATTTCGCCTGAGTACCGATCAGCAATTTATTGCACGGTCTCTTAACCCTGGTGTAGGTATATGCGGGATTCGTGTTTACGATCCATCACCACGCCAATCGAACGACGTGTCACTCTCGCCGTAATCGGGAGATCGACAGAAAACCCGAATGCCTACGCTCTCCGATTGAATACTTGAGACTCGGTTGCAAACGCCACTCTGAACAACCCGCGAAATATTTTGCATCAGTTTACCGGGTCGGTGGAGAAGGAAGGCGAGCTTCGAACCCGGACCCGAATAGTATCGCGTGGGACGTCGAAAGCGTGGGACGAAACAATCACCGTCTAATTAAGATAATCAGCTGATAATTTCCTCAATCTTACTTCTATGCTTTTGCACTGTATACATATTACACGATCGATGCTCCTGTGTGTGATATACTCCGGCGCAGATTGACAGATCCGATACACGATCGAGAAACACGCGGATTCTCGGCACCGCATCATCTCGCTAATTATTAATCAACATGTTGATTGGCCGTACTTTGAATCTGAGAAAAGTAGGTTCATCGCGATGTATAGTATAAACTGTGAAATTCTGTTGCGAAATATTCTTTCTCTCGTTCTTTTCTTTCGCATGACCTCCCAGATGCGGTGGTTCCAGGTTCGCGCACCTACATATAGGTAACCGTACAGATATCTACGTGTAAAAATAATTACTCTTCGAGGAAGATAATTGCCTTTTCGCAAGGTTAATCAAGCGCGGAATATTCGATAATTTTTCGGTACTTTCTCAGCGACGTTTGCCCCGGGGCTACGTCGAGGGATCATAAGTGACCGTCGCGTCGCGGTCGCGTTGCGTTGCGTTGCGTTGATTCGCGTCCGCGTCGCCGGGTTGAAAATTATGCAAGATTGTGATTAAAGTGAGATAAATTGTTAATTGCTAATTGCTAATTAGACCCACTAACCCACAATGGTCGATGTCCCGCCCGAGGTGTACAACGGGGTATACCCATACCTATATACGTAGCCATCGTGCGATAGAGAATATAGAGAAAAAGGATCATACACATATATCTACCATGAAGTACGCAACGTCAGAGACATCACGTGCCGGGTTGTGGGAGTTTGCTTAGGTATCTCGGTGTAATTTCGCGTTAATAACCCACGGGATAAATAATTAGTGACGCGCTGGGGTAAGGCTGGGTGACCTTTACCCAGGGCATCCGCGACTCCATCTACCTATATACCCATGCGGCACGCAAACCGCAACTTACCGGATCTTTTGCATATATATGTATATATGTATACATTGCGCTGCCTACGCTAATGTCGTACTTGTACATTTATACCTGGTATATATATGCTACGTATATATCTTGCGTTACGTATTTGCTACTGAATTCAACCAGATATATACCGATACTGGCTGCATGCAGTGAGGGAGGGTAACGACCTCTTCTTGCAGTCTCGTTTGCCCCGATTTTCAAGGATTCGAGATTATGGTTTGAAGAATGAGAAAATTCAATACGAAGGGAAATAAAACGCAGTGATTTTTCTTGACTTTTTTTATTCTTCATTATTTTATATTCGTATTCACGAAAATTGGACGCCCAAGGTCGATTGAGTTCTGAAACTCGATATTACTAGACGCGATCGGTACGATTCTTGGTTGTTTTCGAGCTGGTCGTCAAGGCGATAAAGATATCCCACGCGAACGCCGATGACTTCGTCCCACGCTCCATTGTCCAGAGAGAACGAATCACTGACAGTATAGGCATCGCTCCTTAGGGCACCACCTGGTTTCGTCCGGACGTCACAGCTCGTGTCCTTCCTTTCCGCTTTGAACACCTGATCGCTGCATCAAAAAAAAAAAAAAAGACGAAAAGGAAAAACAACATACATGTATCGTTAAATTTTTGATGCACCTGAACGTTCACTTAATCCTTTACAACGTCTCTCTAGCTCTCATTACCCTCATTCATTGTCAGCCAAGCTCTGTGTTCGGTAAATAACTGCACTATCGCCTTAACCATGGACACGTGCCTTGTATCTATAAATATATAGGCACGCTGCTTCCTACATATTACATACCTCTTATAGATATTTCAATTATGGTTATTTTCATCTAACTATACGTCCTCGGTGTAGAAATCCGTGAAGAATATAGAAAAAATCTTGTCCAACAAACGTTACTTTATGATATTCTAACCAGGTGCAGGTATTAGTCTCAGCTGTTGTCGAGGGTCCCTAGCGACTGCAATTACCTACCTGGACATGATTCGTTCCTTTATTCTTTGATCTACGTATATGAATAAAATTCACCAGATCTTACAAGCCTGTAGGCGAATATATACGTTTATGTATCTGTGATGAGTCGTTAACGCTAATGTCTCACTCGGTGAAAAGTAGGTATGTCTTAGAAAAAGTAAGAAGAAGAAGAAGAAGAAGAAGAAGTATAAAAAAAATTTGAAAAATGATCTATCTATCTACCCACGCGACTTAAACGACTTAGTTTACGACGTTTTAGAAAATTGCTCCAGGCGATGCTGCTGGGTGTACGATATACAGGACTCCCGCGTATGTCCTTGGACGCCCATGTCAGTTACGACCACGCGGAAGGTGGAGGAAAAACAATTTCTTGGTGTAGGCGAAATGTATCAAGGCTATTTTGAAGCAGGTTGCGATCTACCTCTCCAGTTTTTTCTTCTTTTTCAATTTTTTTTTTTTCCTTTTTGTTCCCCCTTTCAACGTCCTTAGCGTACTATCTTTCTGGCCTTCTCTCAACTATTCGCGTGGTTGAATTACGCGGTCATGCCAACATCTGCATGTAGACATTATTTTCTATCGTATGACTTCTCTTATGCGCAGGTATGAAAGGATATATACTCTTCCTACACGACGTTATAAAATTATTCCAAAGCACGTGTAGGTACCTCTTCCCTGTACCTGCGTTGAAATTTTTCGTATTAAATCGAAAGACTGCGCTACGTTATTATAACGAATATATCACCGCGCGGCGCCAAGTCTGCACTTTCTAAATAATGAATAAAAAAAAAAGAAAAAAGAAAATCGCTATTAACCTCTCCGCGGTTTTATCGTTTGCTGTTCTTTCTTTTTTTCTTTCATTTTTTCTTCTTTTTTTTTCGCTTCTTTCCTTCGTTCTTTCTTTCTTTCTTTATTTTCTTATTCTTACGCGGTTCTGTTTTTATTATAAAAACGAATTAAAAATAAAAAATCAAGTTCCCTTAACTCATTTACAGACCGCAACGTGGGCGTTCGAAACTTGTTTGCGATGCGATGGAGTCACGCGTTACCGTGCCAATTAAAATGTCAACTTTATCCACCCCGCAATTTTTCACGCGATATCCAAGAGGCTGTAATACCGTATAGTACGCCACTTGCTTCGCGCATTCACTTTTCTACCACCCGAGCTGCGATTTTCTTAAACTGAGGTGTGATCACGCGCGACATATTGTTCTAAACTTACCATTTCGCGATTTATTTCGTTTCTTTATTTCTCGCTCGCTCGCTGTACACCGTGGAATTTTATTTAAACTCACGAAATGAATCCGCGGATTACGTAAGTCTTATATATTTTCATTCCCAAGAAGACTTTCATACGACCTTTATAATATTTATATAAAAAATAACAAATCAGCCCGACAATTTTGCGGATTGCGGTAAACCTTCGCTTCTCCGTCTAATGCTGCAGAACGCAGAATCGCGGCTCGCACAACGGCTGCAGATGATTAATTTAATCCTCACGCATTATTAGACCCGACCCATTGTCTTTTACACGCTTCTAAACTGTGCGCGTAATCGTCACATAAATAATCTTTTACGTAATATTTTTCTCCCCACGCAATTTGCTCAGACAAATTTTTCAGAATGAATTATTCATACACCAGGGATATTATGTCACATATACATATATAGCTTTATTTATAGAATTTCTATGCACGATTCTATAGTTATATGTGACGCTTTCTATCGCACTATATACATATGCCTATATCTTCCATTGTCTTAGAAAATAACATATATGAGCGAACTTTCGCGCAATAAATAATTTCACTGATTATAGGTAGGTATATATTGTATTCCTGTACTATACATATACCTAGTCGCTAATATTATTCTGCATTTTTTATTTTTGCGTAGTGAATTTATATACTGATTCAAGTATCGCAATTATCGAAAAATAGAAAGAAAAAAATAGAAATAAAATTGAGAAAAACTGGAATGAGATGTTTGAGATATTTGAACGTGTATAGGTATCTGATTACTAAAATATGCGACGCGAGTTATGACAAGCTTCGAGGCATTTGAGGGAGAAGAACTGAAATCGAAATCGAGTTAAACGCTTCGGTGGCGTACGTAGGTACGCGGCGGTATTGAGTATCATCGCGAGCCATTTACTGCCAATAAGTAACGATAATTACAAGCTAATGGCTCTCGAGGTACATATTCAGTATTTAAATGAACCGATCGATCGAACGGCGTTCACCTCACAGATTATGCAAATGCATACGCGAAAACATGTAAAAGTTTTGCTGCTCAAAGCCAATTACGTAGACCGACGCAATCAGAAGTTAATTGCAAGTTTTTCCGTCGTTAAATCATTATTTTATAAACAGTTTATAAGATTGTCTGCAATTGCCCCGATAGATTATTTTTATTTTTTTATTTTTTTTAGACCTTCAGGCGTTTCTTTACCCCGCCTTATTTCATTTCCCTCTATACTGTCAAATCGTCGTCAATCGTTCATCTAGCATTAATATCGACAGATTATGTTACGATCATTGTGCAACACTATTATTCTCTCATAAAGTATCGTCTGCGGGTCACCACTAGCCCTAGGATATTTTGACCCGTGAAACAACGGGTCATAACCATTTCTTATCTAACCATCTAGACCTAGATTTATTTTCGTGTCATTAAAATAAAAATTTTTTCATTACATTTATGCCTTCGATCGAACGTAGTTCCCTAAGACATCACTTTTTCGAAGAGGACATAAATTGACTTGCAAAGATCCTGAAAATGCGCCGTTTTTTCATGAAACAAAAACTATAATTGCAAAAGAAAGAAAAAGAAAAAATCTCGGTGTGAACGAAGCTGAACGGTGCCCCAGAAGTTTCGTGAGGCCTGGGGGGCAGCTAAGGCGGCATCTTCGACCGAGGAGTTCACAAAGGTCTGACTCACTGGCCCGGGTACAAAACTTAAGGGGTCATAGGGTCAGGCGCGGGGCCCTGTGTTCCCTGTCACGCGATATGTTGCTCGTATGTTATGATACCGGTGTTAGGATCTGTTGTTTCATCTACGGAGCGTGCGCTTATAAATGTGCGTCGGTTGTGCCACGAATTCTCTTGTAACATCGTCTCGGGGCGCCACGCACAATGCACTATAAGAAGAAGAAGAAGAAGATGAAGAAGAAGAAGAGGAGTAGAAGGAGAAGGAGGAAGAAGAAGAGACGCGGACAATGGCCAGATATACCTACTCCGAAATACTCGGACTGTATGTACGCCGAAGAGACTCCAGGGGCACGTGCATAAGCAATGGCACGCGTGAAATGAAATGCCAGAAATTCCGTGCGCGTAAAGGCAGCAAAATAAAGAGATATAGAGGTATAAAACTAAAAAGAAAAATACTCAATGAAAAAAAAAAAAAAAAGGAAAAAATAAAATGACAGGAAGTATTTCCGAACTACACGCTTAATTGTCAGTGCACACCATGCCTTTCTTAACGACTATCACCGCTCTCGTATAGAATTTGATAAGTCGTACCTACTGCAGCAGCACCAGCAGCGAACGAGCGAGCGGTCACTTTGTTACTTGAAAGGTACGTGTGCGGTGAATATTAAATATCGTTTCTTATCCTGGCGGAGTAAACTGTTTACGCACAATTACATGTCAGTCGTAATACTGATTCCCGACAACTCTGAGTACTGCATCTGCAGACTGATGATATGAACGATGAGAAACTAGGTACGCGTTTGTCATTCGAATCGGTGAGACATAGAAAAATCGATTCTGTTTCGACGAAATCGAACAGCAAGGATACATCGTGCGCATTTTATTAGACAATGAATCGGAGGAGATAAGCCAGAAGACTGTGCAGTTGATGTGGCAATCGTGGCGGTAGGAATACCACGACAAATTCATCTTTGTTTCGGACTTTCACGCGCTGACAGTTGACGAGGAGATGTACGATGCGTGAGCGGGGGAAAGCGGCGAGAAACAACAAGCGACAAGCGATATTCGGCTAGTTCTTTCGAACTGTACATACTTATGTATCAGTGAATTTGTTCGTGAGTCATGATCCCGCTCTTGAAGGATCGGGAGAGATATGTGGGTTACATTGTGCAGCGATGTCGATTAATCTGGATAGGAGTCTGTGTATTTGAGAATAGTTTGGATAGTCTGTGGCGAGGAGATTAATTACCAGGGTGTTGAAATATTTGGTCAATTTTTCATTCATTTCTTCTAATCGTATATAGACATCGAAGGTGAAGATTAACAGGTTGTAAGTAATCCTTGAGTATCGCGAAAGTCTATTGAATGAAGTACATAAGTTTAAACAGGCGCGACTTATTGTCTCGGGATAAAATGAAAATTTGCATATTATCGTCCTCTCGAAGTATGACTCGACGTATCGTTCGTGTTCGAAAGGCATGTGATACGAAATATCTCTAGAACCTCGTACGGAGATATACCTTGATATATAACTACGTACGGGCTAACGCGGTTACCACAAGACTTGCCACACGCGAGGCTTGACCGTAACTGACGAGGAAGTGGAGGAAGAGAACGAAGAAGAAGAAGAAGAAGAAGAAGAAGACCCTTGAGAGTTGAGTACCGCACAGGACCACCTGCGTCAAATTGCATTATAGTAAGGATGATACATAATCATGATACCGCGACAGTGTTGTCGTCTTATCCATTACAGAATGAAAATAGAGAGAAAAAGAGGCGCTGGAATCGTTATTTAATTTGTTAATCTTACCGGTGAAATAAGATGCTTTGAATACTCGGAGAGAGCTGGTATAGTGCATTGAGGTGCGGCGAGGTGTGAAAAACTAAGTAATTATCTGAATGGCAATTGTGCTGTATACCGACGTACAAGAGTCCCTCCTTTTAATAGGTACTCGAGTGCGGACAGTCGACTCAATTTCTCGAATAACTTCGCCGAAGAGCAAGGGGCGAACTAAGGAACTCGCGAACAATCGGTACTTAAAACCTGAACTCAGCGAGGATAGAATTCCGTGCGACTTTGTCCGGCGCAAGGCGCACCCCGTGCTTATGCCAAGCATAGGAGACACGTTACTACTCCTGGGCATATAACAAAAGACGAACGCACAATCCGGAGCATAAAGTCGTAGTGCATTGCGCTCCCTGTATCCACTTCTTCTTCTACTAGTACCTACGGCCAATTCCTCGTACTAGATCGTTTCTGCTTACCGTTTCTTTTTTTCGTTGTTTTTTTTTTTTTTCTTTTGCTTTCTTGTCTCTCATACTTTGCGCCGATTACTACGACCACTCATCCTCATCAACTCGATGCGGTGATATGGTACTAAACGAATCGAACAATTCTTGAGAAAATCGTTTTTACTCGAACTTCGTAATTTTTCAAGGATGCAGAGATAGTATGGCTAGTATACGCGCGCATGTAGATCGCGGATGTAGGCATGTACTCGTACCTACCTATAACCCACCTTGAGTCAGGGTAGAGAAACTCGACTTAAAGCCTCCGTTGAACAGGAAATATAAGATGAAAAAAAAGCGTAAGAGACGAGTCTCGTAGAGAGAGGAGAGGAAGCCAAGAATAATAATAAAACGAGATATCTGGTACGACTCCCGCACGTGGGCGGTCGTATTGTTAGCGCAACAAGGTATGCGCCCGTACTTCGGCGCTTCTGTGTCCCTCCGCGATATCTATGTGGGTGTGCTTAATAAGAAGCCGTGTGTGAGTGCTGTGCGGTTAATAAGAGTACTTGTGTGAGTCGTTGGAGCGTATGTAAATCGGACGGACCCATCTGTAGGTACTGAAGGTACGTTACGGGGCGCGTACGGGCAAGTCCCGCGACCGGACCACAAGCAATCTTCAAAAGCAAACGCCGCCGTGCCGCGCAACTGCGATAACACACATTATTCTGCCCGCGAGCGTCTCTTCTGATTTTATATGTGTGTAAGAGTGCCGATCTTTTCCGCGCGCATAAGCGCAATACGCACATGTATACCTTTATAGCTATAACGTTATATACGTCTATAATAATGCAATCGAGTAGGTATATATGTTACGTATGTATTACACACGGAGATATATTCTTTCGTGTATATATATATGTATACATTATGTTTAGCGTTCGGCGATCAAGGAGTTAGGTGCAATCGTAATTAACAACCCTTTGTCAATTAGCGAGGAACGTAGGGAATGCAAATTCGTACGGGTGAGTGATTCGGTTGTGTGTCAACGGCTGACTTTGATTGAGTAAGGTATTCAATCGGATCTTTCTACGCCGCGATTTAATCGAGAAACACCAATTATTCCGTATTTCTAGAATTTCATTTCCAAACGTTCTTCGCCTTACCATTTATTCCTATCCCTCTACTCAAATTGTGGAATCTACCAGATATTACACACATGTTGCTTAACTCTTGAGCTATTATCGAGTCATGTGGTCGTCGTGTTGATAACGCGTGGATGTTAGGCTAACTTGAATTCTGATTTACAGTCGATTAGTAAACTTCTGTCTTCTGTTAAGCACGGATAACATTTCGCGTTAATTCTTCCATCTAACAGCGTGGAAGGCAGCTAGTACACGGAAAAAATAAAGAATCTATTACAACGTGGGTAATTGGAATCATTATTACGCTCAAGCGTTGTACGAAGGACGCGATAACTTATCGGAAACTTTGCATGTTGTTATCGTATGCTTGATTCTAAGAACTTTGCGAAAATCCTTTGAATATGTACACTTGATCGGTCACACAGGCAGCGTGAGCATTTCCCGCTAAGGATGTGGTCTTTTGACCGACATATATGTTACTTAACAGAATACATATCTCGTTTCGTCAGTAGGTATGCTAATAAACTTGGCGAGATGTGACGTATATGGGAGTTCATAATAAACAATTGATACGATATAATTAGAAGCGTGAACAATGTCGGAGAAAGGGTAACTCTAGTTAATCCAGTGGGTGTAAATCTGTGTTAATTTAACCGCGAAGTGATGACAATCTAGCGGTATATATTGTTAAAATAACAACTTGAAGAATAACTAGAAATTTCTAATCGCCTTCGTAGCATACAAAGCACGTATTCAATTTTGACAATTCGTAAACTGATAACGTTGCTACGTAATCGCGTAATCTATAAGAACACATATCATATCTGAAACGATTAGAAATGAAAAATGAATCATTCGAACATAAATGAAATATTTTCATGCAAATTATCAGTCCTCTCGTTCGCCACCTAGAGCTTAAGCCTCTCCAATTACGGTCTTAAAAATAAATCAGAATCATAACCGGATAAATGATCGGGAATAATCAAGCGGTTGGAGTACGAGGTTGTAATCTCTTCTATAATGCTGCAGTGAGGAGTCGTGGAATATAAATTTGAAAAGTTTGGACTAATGCCCCGAAAGTTCGTAAGGGTAGACGGCCGGCTCTGAGGATATTGTAAGTGAGTACCAGGCTCTATAGACGTTCTAATAAATTAATTCTAAATCACGTTTCTTTTGCTATATATAATATACACATTGACAAGATTCGAGGTGCTGTAACTCAGCGGACATCTTCCGGCTCTGCTGGACCAGGCCATATAGTATATATACGCTATAAATACTCCGAATGTTGGAGAAGACATAAAACACATAAAACGCATTGAAAGCAGCATTAATTCAAACAGTTTACATGCTATGGGCGGGCGAAACCTCCTCCGCTTCTGTTGTTAAATTTAAGAATAACCGAATGAGAAACTCATATCCGCGAAGCTGGGTGGCTAACATTATTCCAAACTGAACACGTAGTTGCGTTTCGTTCGGCCTGTAAAATTAGGATCATAATAATATTTACCTAAGATACGCTAGACAACAGGCTTCCTTGTACCTGCCTTGCTCTACAAATTTTTTTCGGTCTAGCTTTAGCATTAAATTAACATGCAGAATTATTCGTTCAATTTTTGTCGATTTATTGCATTAACTTCCTCTTTGAGACCAATACTCGTCTTCTTCACCATTCGTTGTTTATTTTTAACGACAAAAGGCCAACGTGCCTATCAAACTCTGCTTATCTTTGATGAAGACTTCGCCACAGATGTACCATCCAAGTTTGTGACACGAGAGGAGTAGCTATCCCAGCTGTTGCCACACGTAACGTTATTTCTATACGTAAGAGTACCGGGGCTATTTTCCGCGTGACATAAAAGACAAGTTACGCCTGTGGCTCGTACCGTGGCAATCCACTTTTCCCCAAACACTAATCGGGATCATTTTCTCCTCTTTTTAGCCTCTTTGCATCATCAACTGGTAAGATTAATTCTTTCACTCGAAATAAAAGTGCTCCGGAAAATTATTTCTGCTTTTCTCTTTCTTCTTCTTCTTCTTAAACCGGTCGCGAAATTTTATCATGCTAATTGGCAGCGCTCCAACACCTAGCTGACTTCTCGTGAATGCAAACAGACACGCGAGTGATTATCATTGAAAGAGTAAATCCGCTGCTGCTTCGCGGCCCGCAAACTCTTGTAAATTAAAACCAATTCAAACAATTCAAAGGCTGTAATATACCTCCGAAGAAAAGGTTCTCTTCGATTTTTGCGAAACAACAATACCATTACTTGAAAAAGAAAAAGAGAACTATTCACGCTTCATCTCAAGTGTTATTAACAAATACCAAGGAAGAGGAAAAGGAGAAGAAAATCAAATAATTACACATGGTTTTCGAATCAATCAATTTATTACAAATTATCATTCAAAGAGGCGAACAGGACTATTATTTCTTCTCTACACTGAATCCAGATACGTCTTTCAGTTTATCACGTTAGCTTCTGTATCTGCCGGCTAGAATAGGTATAGATAATCGATATCGATCGAACAGTCTTGAGCAAGGATCTACCTATTTTCTTGGAATTCTTTGACAATTTTAAACCTCGTTCGGCTTGCTCACTTGGCCAATGAATTATCTACCGCAAGTGATACGAGGATCCAATTTTATCCCTGGTCTTATATTATACGCATATATACCTACGTGAGAGAGCGCCGTTCCGTCTTCTGCTAGTTCTACGTATATAGGTGGCGGGTGTGTGCGATATAAACGTGGCTTACATACCACCGTCACACTTGAAGTTGTTCGGGGCTTAGGGGGAGTAGACATTAATAAGACGACACATCAGAAGACAGACTTAGAATAGTGCTGGGAATAGATTTTACACACAGGCAGTGGGCCACGTAGAACTACGGTGGACGCTAAATATCCTACCGCAGACAATAATATACCGTGTGTTTGGCAAATGAAACAAAACGCATCTCCCTTCACGGATCACGCAACGTTCCAGTTTTCCCCAATATTATCCTGCTTCGTCGGCATTAGGCATATACATGGATTTACGAGTTCAGTATTTTACGTATACTTCATATACGTGCCTACACACTACAGGCTATTGTGTATGAAGCTCGAACGCAGGTACTATACAGATTGATAATGTTTGTGCGTCTTTTTTTTTCTCTTTTTGTTCCTTTTTTCTCAAAGGTTTGAACAGCATGGTGTGGTCTTTTTTTTTTTTTTTTTTTTTCTTTGGTTTTTTTTGGGGGGCTTTTTTTTTCAAGCTGTGATTAAGCGATGACATAGACAAATGAGATGGCGATGATTGAGCAGCAAATCGCCAAACTAAAACTAGAAACACGAGCGCGGACGTAGGTATATAGGCACCTGACCACTTTTCATACGAGAGCCCGGGTTCGATTCGAAAGTAATACGTTCCGATCGAAGTGGTTCGGGCAGCGGTCTCTCGACGTGTCATTAAATCGTCGGGAGGATTTAATGAGATTATTACCGATGGATTGGCAGCGGCTCGCGGCTCGCGGCTCGCTATGTACGTTACGTAATTTCATTGCCCCAGGAATGTGCCCGGGTTCTATCGAAACGAAACACGGGTCAAGGGGCCGGACGCGCCCCTCGTAAAAACTAAACACTGTGACTGTTAGACCGTGTGGCCATGCCAGCACGTTTCCGACAACTGTCATCTTTCTATCATTTCTTATCTAGGATCGATTCACATTTTTCATCATCGAACCGGCGACTTCGACGGGCTTAACAATTAGAAAGTACCATTCAATGCCGGATGGAAAATGTAAGAAGAAAAAACCATCAAAGGACTCAATTTTTATCTAAGGAAAAGAAATTTGATCCAGGACTTAATCTCGGTCTTAAGAAACCGCGGTCTAATCTAATACATCGCGACTTTGTACCTTTTAGCTTCACGTCAAAGCTGCGATCTCTGAAACAGCGGCAAATAACGGAGCGCAGTTATTGCCTCCTGGATTTCCTCGAGCTTCGCTTAGCTTTGTGACTTCGCAAGTTGGTGGGCTTCTCTCGGCTCTGGGGCTGTGTGGCTTGAATTGCAGTGCAGAGAAAAGCAAAGCAAAGTAAAGTAAAGCAGGCAAAGCAAAGCAGAGCAGAGCAGAGCACCGGGTAACAAACAACTCGCAAATCCTCGCTGTCAATTTAATCTCGCCTTGGATCCCAGGGAAATGTTAATAAGGTATACCAGCAGCTCGCGCGAGCTGGTCCAGGCGGCACCCACAATCACCGCGTTTACTTTTTGCTTAAAAAATAAGTATGTAAAAGGAAGAAAAAGTAGCAATAATGCATATAAGAGGATAGGTACTTACCTCTACCTACACCCAGGTGGAAATTGTGTGCAAAGCGAGCGATAACGTGTACGGAATAAATACCTATACTCGGTCCAATTTCCTCCTTCCCAATAAGATAATATAAAATGTTTCCTGCAAGCCTCTGTGAATTATTATACCTCTTACATATCGTGCGGTGTAAAGTTACGCTTGACGAAGGTATTCTCATATCCTAACTATGCAGCTAAATAACAGTTCCGACAATTAGCGAGGCTGGAATCTACGTCAATCCGTCAATCAGTCAGTTCATCTATTCCTCTGCTCCATTTATCGTCTCGTCACAAAAAGCACGCGGGATAAATACCTAAATACCAAAGCCGTAACGACTCGACTCGCGTGTCTCTCGTTCGACAATATGGGTAGAAAGAAATTAGAAGAAAAAAGAGAAGTGAAAAATTTGGTCATAACTGACATCGGCCATATTTATATATTACAGCCCAGGGCTTACCCTACATACCTACCTACATGCGTAGGTAACAGGTATATTATTATTCTAACGTTGGTAAGCCGCAGTAAAATTGCACATCTAATAATTACGCTTAACGGGTGAAACGGGACGGACCCGGGTTTATTTGTTCTGGCAAATGTTCGGTTGACCAGATCAACTTCGCGGAGCTGAGCGTTCTTCCAAACGCTGGCTCTCAGC
The DNA here is from genome assembly GCA_944452935.1 of Rhogogaster chlorosoma. Classification (NCBI taxonomy): domain Eukaryota; kingdom Metazoa; phylum Arthropoda; class Insecta; order Hymenoptera; family Tenthredinidae; genus Rhogogaster; species Rhogogaster chlorosoma. The sequence goes on from OX101797.1 coordinate 32,871,200, forward strand.
CTATGCCAACAACCAAATGACCAAGTAACTGCCTAGATGAAATACACGTATACAAGAACAAAGGACGATCTCTGCTTTACTTCAGGCATGATTTTGAGTCACGTTTTTCACAAAATGCCTACGAGTATCCTCATAGGCTGTGCTAATACGAACTGTGAATTCTATTTCCAGGAATTAGGTTTTAACACACGTTTGTAGAACTATACTTTACCCGATTTATTTCATGCTTGCGAAAAGTCCATCCCCTGTGAAAATCATGCGGGTTTCACGCCGCATACTCGAGCCGATGATAAATTTGACGATTAATCGTAAAAGCGGTAAAATTTAACCGTGTATTGTGATTAATAGAATTTTGACTTTCTACCTTTCCCCTTTCCCCGTTCGATCTCCCTCTCGCCGCATACGGTATATTCTTTTCTCTTTCTCACCTGTTGAATTAACTGGAGAACGGTATTGAACGGTATATCCCGGCCCATTATACGTGGCAAACAAATAGCTATACTTGAACGTATATAAGCGTAAGGTCCCTCGGTGAAGTATTTGTTAACGGGGAATAGAACGACCCTGTATACTAACCCAATCGATATTTAGGATGCGTATTGTAGCCGCTGATGCGATCAAAAAAGCCAATTTTAATTCGAAGAATGTGTCAAGCTATTCATCGATGATAAAAACTCACGGTTATTGCATCATAGAAAACCAATTAAAATAGGATTATTAAAACGTCAGATCTGTCAGCAGCGAAGACACCGGCGAGAATTACACTGGACAATGGTCACGCTTGAATATCTTGTAATTAAACTCAATGGCTTGGGTGCCTATGGGCGTTGTAGGAACTTATTGGAGTGTTAAAGCTTTCTTTGAAAATAGACAAACTTGAATATTTTTCGACAAAATTTCTCATTCGATGACAGAGCGAAGTAAATTCAGAATTTAAGATCTGAAACGTCGTCATACCGGAATCACTGAACGATAACAATTACGATCTATAGATTCACCCGGTTTCCTTCGAGATTACAATACCTCCTACATATGTATGAAGACGAAGAGCAATATTTAATTCCCCAGCTTTCGACGCGACTTTAGACTGGTTCCTCAAGGCGGCCTCTTTCATATGCTATGCAGCTCGCGGTAGTATCTCACATGAAATTTCGTCATTTTATGATAATGTCCGACGATATCGGTAATAATTACAATCGTCGATTCGTGCGTGATAAAAATCGGAAATATTCGGAATTGGAAGACATGTACATCCGCTGAATTTCTTGTAGAATTTTTACGTCAGCAATAAGAACAGTACCGCAAGTGTAAGACTCTTTCCGTTCGTGGACCACTCTAGTTTCAAGTGCCACAGACTCCGGATTGCGCCGTATTTTCTTATCGCAGTGGGAACGCGTCCCTGCGTCAAGGAGCTGCGGCCGGTAGTCTGCAGCAGCTGGAGATTTGAAAAGCTTGTGGTATCGTAATATTCCGAGGCTCGTAGATTCATGGAATATAAATGACGAAGAAAAACTAGGACGTAGGGACCTTGGATTATGAACTCTTGAAAATCTGACCTAATTGTAAAAGCCTCTTTATCTCTCATCGCCCTCAGCTATCGCTTTCGGGAAATGGTTAAAGTAGGTCGCGATCTGACGGAGACTCTCCGCGCGAAGGATTCGAGGGAATAACACAGCGTGGTATTCCACAGGGTTTGGCTTATGAGTTGAGATAAAAAAATTTCTCAACTACAATACAGACTTGTGTTATTTTCACACATTATCTCGAGGCGCGGCTCCTGGCTAAGAGAAATATCAGTTGTGGTTGGTCAGTCGTCAGTGGTCCGTGGCATTGTAAACCGCGTGCGAAACATTCGTTAACATTCTCTAAGCGGTAATGATAGTTGGCAAGAAACGCCGGTATTTGTTCTGACTTCTCTGTTAATCCCAGGTTAATTCTGTGTTAGAAAATTAATAGAACAAGTCTGACGGCTCTGCGAACGTAATCCTAGCAACGCTGTAATAAAAACGTGTATTTTATTCGCACGACGTAGTGCAGATGCAGCCGCGGTTGCCTATGATATTTATCTTTGGAAATCTACCCCGACTTCTTCCTTCTCTTAAAACCGAACATCTTACTCTCGAAAATACAAAATTATGGATTCAAGACAAAAGGTAGATAAATATGAACGAGTGATCTTTGGGTAGACAGTTTTAATTGGCACGTGAGAAAAAAAAATTCATGTCCTGCTGTATCAATAGTGTTTTGTGTCAAAATTTTCTCTTTTACGACGTAAATCATTCAAATTAGTATCAGTTGTTTATTAAGACTGGGTGTTTAGACGAAATGTCAAATCGCCTATACCGACGTGTATATAACTACTCTGGTTTAACGTAGGCGAATTAGTGGCGATTGTCGAAATCGCCATACGCTCGAGGAGTATAAATCGTGGGCGATTAAACCGCAACTAATTCGATCCCAGGGTACCTGAAAAGTTTTAAAGTTTTAAAAAAAACATCCGTGGGCGAAAAACCGTTTCCGATAGCCTCCGGGCCGAAACCTTGTCGCGTATACTTCGCTCCCATGTTAAACACACACCTAGACACATGTTTACGTCTCAAAGGCCCTTCGGTGTAGGTAGCCATTTCCGGTCTCTCAGATCGATCGTTTATCTATCTGATATTAAAACGCGTCATTTTTGACTGGCGTGAGTGTCGTAAAAGTTTCAAACCCCGATTGCCGAACTCATTGCATATCTTCGAATATAAATCCCCCACCTTATAAGACGATATGTGCAATTTAAAGATTGAGAAAAATCGATTTTCGCATGAGTGATGTAACAGGTGGTGGTCCAGCCCCGCGTATAGTTATGAGATTAGATCTTGAATAATTGACTCGAGGAAGAGAAACGCCGTCGCGACGGTGGACTCGTGCAAACAAAAGATAAAAAATGAAGGAATCTTGAGGCCGAAACGCGGTGAACGGTGCATCAAGAATCAGCTGTGGATTTCTGGGCCTTTAAATTCTCCCCGCCTACGACTGAGCAACGTGGACTCTGCGGAAATCCGACCCAACTTCCTCGCGTCCAATTAGCACTCCAGGCACGCGTTTTCGCTTCGCCTCTCTTCGTTTCTTCGTCTCTTCGTATTCGTTTATTCCCGTCTTTCTCTTTCTATCTTCCCATACATTTCTATCCTTGTTCTCGTACCTTCCCCTCCTCAATCCCCACCACAAAAACCTCCGGCCTTCTTCCTCCTCGGCAAATCCTTTCGTCTCAACTCTCTCATATTTCCCCTATATCACCGTGCGGTAAGCGCTTATCGTTACGTCAGAGTTAAAGCTTCTGTCGAAGCTTTTCGAATTTCTGAAAAACAAAAATTATATCCGTGCTCCGAGCGTTCGGCAATTGACGATAAAATAAACAATCTGTAACTTTGGAACAGGTTCATTTCTAATTAGACATCGACATAGGTAAATCGTATTATTTCGTCTGCAGAGACCGAGAGAGACAAGAGCAGGTATAATTGTATACCTATGGGTAATTAAATCATCTGTAGAGAAACACAGCTGAGTTCGTTAACGCGACTAGACACTAAAAGTAAACATCAGCATCCCTCTCTCTCTCTCTCTCTCTCTCTCTCTCTCTCTTTCTCTTTTTCTTTCTCTCGCTCACTCACTCCCAGAAACCGCGAAGTAACAGAGCAAAAAGTGCCTCGGCAAAGAACCGTAAGAACCGCAGAATCGGCGGGCCGAAAGTCGCAGGACTAAAAAGCGAGATCGGGCACGCGCCTATGGGCGTTCTCTCTCAGCGCCCTCTCACCCCCTTCCCTGCAATATTTCTCCCTCACTCTTTCGCTCTCCTCTCCTCTCCTCTCCCCTCTTCCCCTCACTCCACGTACTTTTCCCTCTTTCTCTATCGCGCTACGTTTCACCGCGAGGACCGTCTCCTGTGGTGCAAGCGCAGAGCTAGGCCCACGGCCGGTCGGGTCCGCGGAGGGCCCGTTCTTCGCGGGAGTTGGGTCCCCACCAAGAGGGTCGCGGCTGAGACCCAACCAACACATCGTACAGTGCACGTACAATTTCTACCTCCTGCAGGGGCCGTCACGTGGTCCCGGACAGGCTCCGCGCACCGCACACAAGCTCAGTGTGGGACGAGACGACGGACCGGGTGATCGCAGAGACTTTAACCGATTCCCTCTTCGAGAAACAGGACGGTGGAAGCGCGAGCGTGGTCATGCGTAGTTTGCCGCGTTATTCCATATTTGTCGAGCGGCGGTGTATTATACTTTGTGGAAAAAAGCTCACCTGAGCTTTTTCAATTTTATATTATTATTTTATTTTTTTTTATTTATTATTATTATTTTTTTTTTATTTCTATACATATATATTTTTTTACCTTCTCTCGTTCATCCCCTCGTTTACTCTGCCCAAATCTCACCCCCAAACCCCTTGCCGTTGGTCCTACTGTCACTTGAACCTCCTTACCTCGTTACCTTATTCCCGTGCCTGAACCCTCGAGTTTTTGGGCCCCGTTTGCGCGAGCCCTTCGGGTCGCGACTGTGTTTTAAACGGTGAATCGCCATAGCTCGGGTGTGAATAGTGCAACGTAAGCAAAGTTTTATACATACGTAAATCACGGTTTATTTATTTATGGGATTAAATAAGCCATTCATTCTTCCGATGACACGAATTCATCACCTTAAATCAAGTGTCGCGGACCCTTTTCCATTTTTTTCCTTTTTCTTTCTCATCTTTTCTTTCCACCGATTTGACAGTTCGATGTTATACGTCAAATACGCTCATAACGAGATGGTTTTCAAACAAAATTTATTAGGCCTAATTCATTCGGTATTATTATACATAATCCATCGATCGATCGATTGGTATGAATCAATCCAGTCCTCGTATCCGATATACGTGCATTCATTCTTAAATTTATTCTTATCACATTCCAACGACTAAATTTTCTTCGGCTATTTCACGAACTAATCAAAAATCGGAATAATTTTTGTGTCTTCCCCTCTTTTTTTTCTTCGAAATTCTCATTATTTTGGTGTTTCCCCGATGTGTAACGAGATGGAAAACATACTTGCCCAGTTATTTTCATTGCGTTCTATCCCCTGTATACAAAGTGATAAATCTGATGGTATAATTGAATTATGAATTTGATTTCATTAACGCATGTGTTCCAATCAGAGGCGCACAGTAAGGAGACAGCGGTTCGAGACGTAATGAACTGATGCCTATCTTATATCGACGGTATAATCTAATAATTATATCAAATCGAACGGCACCTAATGTCAATTAAAATATGTTCAGTGATTGAATCTTCAGTCGGGCTGTGAATACAAAATTAACAAACTGACAGTTGAATCGTGCGTACGTACGGTTATAGAAGCGTGGACCGATCCGTGTGGAAAGAGGGACTATAGATAACCCTAACGATCTATCGTTTGTTTGTTATTTCTTCTTCGTTTTTTTCCCCCCGTATCGTTATCTCTTACCTTTCCAATTATTCTCGTCAAATTAATTCCAACTTTGAATATCGCTCGATGTTTTATTGTGATATCGCTTAGGCATAGACCGCGTGTAACGTTTAGCTATTCGGTCTATTCTGACTCTGAAAGATCCATACATAAAAAAAGAACTCATAAATAATTACTCGAGACAAAGTTAAAACTTTTTCTTCCCTGGCGATCTTTCTCCTAAAATTCCCCGCTGTAGATTTAGGGAAATAACTATCAACTATATTCGTTTTACAAATTACAGCTAATACACCAGGCTGTGTGACCGGTAAATATTTACTGGTACCACTGCGATGTTTGAACATACTATTACAGCCTTATGCATAACTAGTCATTCTCAACTATAGAAATTCATCTTCAACTTAACATCTTTGTTCTCTCACCTGTTTACTCAATTTTCGTAATCGTATGTGACCGAAGTTATTTCTACTCGAAACCCTACTGCCGACTCTTACTGTCATAGACTCACGCACAGCTATTCATAGTTCGCTAAATCTTCGTCGAATTTAGAAAATCTGCTATCGTAGGGTGAAAAATAAACGGCGATAGGATATCGGCGGCGTGGAATTGTCAAAAATTCACTCATTAGTCGATATCATCGTGGAATATATCGAGATGAAAATTTTACGGTACATCGAGTATCGAGCGGGTGAATGGCTAGCACAGAAACCTGTCTACCCCCGTTAGGGTACTAATGTTATTCAGACACGCCTCAGCTACCATATCAATTTCGTAACTTGATACATCATTACCTTAACAAATTACACAATTAACCCTTGAGGCCGTTAATCTAAACAGGGTCTTATAAATTATAGAAACTTACGCTTTTTAATTAATCAGCTCGATATTTTCGTTTTTATAATTAGATATTCGTTCTATCGGTATGTGGGTGTACGGCGCACACACATTGGTGTCTGTTCTTCTTTTTATAACACACGCGAGTATACCTCACGGTAAATGACCTGACTTGGATATTTATCAAAAGTTAAGAAACGGAACGATCTTTTTATACCGGTGTTATAAAAACGTTAAGTTGGTGCAATCCTAGCTCGCGCGTCTCAAGACATTGACTAGCGCTTTCGGATCGACTACCCATATGTAGATTAGTTGGGTTTAATTTTCATATATTTGTTAAATAAATTTGTAATAACCGTCAAATCTTTACTGTGACACACATCAGAAGTTACTATCATGTATAGGCTATGATTGGATCAATTCAAACCGATTACCGCGGCAGTGGGTTGCCCAGAATATACCACTGGGCTAGCTAATTGCTTTAAAGCTTCGGGGATTAATTAAATTGAATTAACTTTAATTAGCCGTGGAGTTATTAGCCGCATCGGACTGCAGAACGCGCTGTCTATCTGTGTGTGTGTGTGTGTGTGGTTTTTTCTGATTTTTTCCTCTTCTTCGTATACGATGTACATACACACTTTTCTAAATCAAGATACTATGATATGTATAAAATGTCGAAACGTATATTTAACTGCAAGTATATCGACAGCAAGATATTTACTTCAAACCGCAATTAAGAGTCCAGGGCCTAATTAAGATGCGTTTATTCTATAAAACCGTAAAACCGATTACTTTTATCTCGTACAGCGAAGCGGACGCAGTCATTTACCGCGAATAATTGTTACTCATTTTTCTCGCGTTAAATATGACGTATCTAGATAAAATTATCCTATTTCAAATCTCTTTCTCTCCTTCGTATTGAATTCAATTTAAAAATTCTAGTCAAATCAGGTGTTTCATATCATTGAATAATCTAATCGTCGTAAAATAATACACAATTCACTTACAAGATTCCCGAGCCTATCTAACACACACTCATAATAATTACTGTCTACCCATATCGCCGAAGAAATAAGAAATGTAGAGAAAAAAAAAGGAAAAGAAAAATGTCTGACGTAATAGAAATTTTTTGTTAATTAGAGCTGTATCTAAAGTTCTATTAATTAGATGGACGCGTACAGTATATACGTGTATAAACCCGTAAACCACAATCGTCAGATGAGCTGTAATTTATAATTAGCAATTAAGTGGTTTTAGAGTTGTTAATTGTGAATTACAGCAGTGTAAACAAATCTTGTTTCATAGAATCACGTGCCCGCAAGTATATCGAGAAAAATTCATAGTGTAAAGAACATTTGGTTAATACTCAGAATCCAGAATTCAGAATTCATCTAGTCAATCGTTTAATAAGAAAGAAAAAAACACCAAGAACAATTACTGTGATCTTCAAACGTACAACGTACTTCAGTGCCAGAGTGACTCAGTTACCTCCTCTAATGAGATAAAACTGGACGGAGGGAATTAAAAGTAAATGAAATAAAGAGAAAGAAAAAGCAAAAGTAAAACAAAGGAAGAAAGAAAAACTTTATATTAATATATACCGTTTACCACTAAGTTATTAAAATTAAGACAACCATGGTTACCTTGGACACGGAACAGAAACCGGAAAGGCAACATTGCGGACGACGGATGTGCGCCATTTGCAGACGCATCAAACGAGATAAAGGTAAATTTCATTATTTTTTGATCAATGAAATCCGTCGAAAATTCAACATTCCACTGCTGCAGTCAAAAAATTGCGGAGGATTCTTACCGCTGGAAGGTCGGCCGAGTGATTTAGTTACATAGAAAATCTTGCTTTCCCGAAAACCGAAATGCTTGCATCATATTGAGATGAGAGAAAAGGGAAGAAAATTGCATTCGAGAACGTCGATGCAACCCGATGATATTTTATTATTAAGATCGTAATAACGATGCATTTTGGGTCATTGGGCAGGGCCATTGTTACCCACAAACTTTCACATCATGACTTGAAATAAATAACCATGGTATGCAAGTTATGCCAGAATTTTAGGGCCTGGTTTCTTCGACTCGGTATCTCGAACGCGGAATTGTAAAGCCCGACTTCCTCATTTCAAGATATATTGTGCATAGTTCCATTAATGTCAGTAGTTCTTCGAACCGAGCAAAAGAAATACATCAGAACTATTTTTCGGGTCCTTCGATCGATTCCTGGATAAGTTTTTCATTATTGCCTTCGAGTCTCCCTTTCGTTGGCAACTTTTGCGACTGTTGACAGATTACACCCACGACTGATGGGAACTCGAACGATGCAATTATTGACCAAAGTTTGCAATTAATTGAAAAAAAAGGAAAACCTTCCAAGCTAAGTATATATGGACCACACATTCGGGCCTTAAGCTCCATAGAGGGTTGATGAGACATATTTTGTTGTCAGGACAAAACAAAACGTTCGCTTGTTGTCTTTAGTCGAAATAAATCTGGACCGCGTGTCCTGATTACTAACAACGCTGCTTACATAAGCGAACAGACAACCATCATCCTACGCTTGCGCAAGCTTTTATTTTATTTCTTTCTTTCCTTCCTTTTTTTTTTCTTTTTGTTTTTTGTACATAAGTCTTGTGCTATATATACATATGTACATGTACGACATGAATAATCCAAAGTTGTTTGTCGCAAATCTCAACTCTCACCCGATCGCACGTTATAGGTACCTACGAAGATTCTTGTGTAGGCTGAGTATTGTCTCGCGTTCGTTAAAGTGAGAGCTTCTGCATAAATTGAACAGCCAGTTGATGCCATTGCGATCGCCTCGTCCTATGAACTGATAGAATCGCATAGATCTTGAGTGGTTTTCATTCTCACCTCGCCTGCACCCGAAATCCATAGCACCGAATTTTGAGTCTGGATTCTAGATGTCAAGCTTTGATTTCTTCCACGTAACTCATAAAAGAAAACATAGTTTTATTGGATAAAGTTTGCTTTTTGAGCCCGGAGGATTCCAATAAAAAATTTTAAGATAATCTATGATTTAGGTCTTGAAATAATTTGTTGTTGAATGATTTTCTCACACTTTTAAGTGAAGAGAAGCAAAAGTGGAGCAGAAAAATCATCAGGCTAAAAAATTATCTTGTACAGTTTTCGCGAAATTTATCTTCTAGTGAGAAGGAAGGAGAGAGTCGCTGAAATATTAAACACCCAAAATTAGCATTTTCAAAATGCCATGTATGGAGCATTACACACATCGGATGAAAGAATTCTTGCACCTTACACCTTAATCCGTTTCTTGTAGCTGTAATAAATCTTAATTAATACAAATATAATCCATAGCGTTGTTCGATGCAAATGATTATTCTTAATCTCGAAACGGTTGAAATTTTTGTGTAGGCTGTCGCTTATTGTCTCGAGGGATAGGCCTAGGACCACCGTATCATGCCATACCACACCATACCATACCGTACCGTTGCCATTGATTATTCATTCGTGTTGTCCCTGCGTGAAAGTGACAGACGTATGCTTATGCACGTATCACGAACGTGAAACAGTGACTAGCAAAGCTCTCACACGTACATATATTTAGCTACACGTAGACACACACGTACGCAGGCATGTATAACATTTACTGCTTTATAGTTGTGTATCGGTTCAGTCTAGGCAGAGAACGTTGAATTTATGAATGAACGAGTGAAGGAATGAATGAAGGGCGAGTGTGGGCGAGCCCACGCGTTATCATAGACACAAGGCCTCCGGCTAAGGCAGGCTGAAGTCGAAGTCTAAGTCGAAGTTGAAGTTGAAGTCAAAACCACCGCGACAAGGTTGTAATGGAACGGAGTGTATGTCTATCTACAAATTGTTATCCTGGATGAACAACGCTGACATATACTACGCCCGTCATTATAATAATATTATTTTCACTAGATAAGGGCGTGACGTTCGTGTTCACTTGGCTCAAAGTATATACTCCAAATCTATCAAAATAACGGGTAATCAAAATATGCCCTAAAGTACCCATTGCAGACACGAGAATTTTTGATATTAGATCCGAAATTTTGTCTCGACTAGAAAATTGATCGAAACAATTCGGCGACTGACATTCCTTCGTTCATACGGTTTAACAAAGTTTTGCTTGGGTTTGGTCAGGCTCTGTTGGGTCCCACTGTGCGTAGGTGGTGTGACACACGTCCTTATGTTGGCTACGGCCAGGGAAAATCGGAAAATGTCAGGGGGAAGAAAAGAGATGACCAAAGATCTGATATAAGTACGACTGGGAAGGAAATTCAAACATTCACTTTTTTCATCATTTTATTGAAAAAGAATGTGAACGAAAAATTTTCATCAAAGAAACAAAACGTTGTTTAATTTCCTGATGAATTTACATTGAAACAAAATGAAGAATCGAGAGTAGTGATTCGTAGCGCTGATGAAGACAATGAGAACTTTGGTCAGGGAAAGTCAAGGAAGAGTCAGGGAATCTTTTTTCCGAAAAATAAGTGGCCACCATGGTCCTGCAGTCTGAACCGAAGAACAATAGCGATAACAAGAACAGGAATAACGGTGGTAGGAAAAGAAGATGAGGACAAGGACAGCAGCTCAGACAATATGCATAAGTGCAGGCTAACGCTTAGGGATTCGGAGCACTCGAGCGTGTCTAATAAACTGCAGGTAGTACTTTTTGCCGTATAACGTTAGTTTATCTCAACTTAACTTAACTTTTCTTTTCTTTTTTTTTCTTTTTTTTTTTTTTTTTATTCACCTCTTTCCCGACAATTAATTTACTTTTGAGCCGAGCTCAACGACGCGTTATACAGTTTGAAACTGCGCCGTACTGCGCGGTAGTATCCAGAAATGGAGTTGGTTTCGCCGGTACGGTGAGATACGATCGGCGCGGAAAAACGCCATAACTTCGCATCGTATATGGTGGCAGTGCACAGGTGCATGCCAGTGCAAGCCCCCCCTATTGAATGTGCGTTGAATGTCAATTGTTTCAACCAGGTAGCAATGGCGGATCTTTCCCGTCTCGTTGCTACTCCAGCTACTCCAGCTACTGTAGCTACCGCAGCTACTGCAGCTACTGATACCGATACTAGCTCATGCTACTGCAGATACTGATACGATTCTACAGCGACATGCTCCGGGTAACGAATAAAAAATAATTAGTGTGTCTCTCCGCGGTACTTGCCGGTTCTAGAAATAGACCGGTCGCATAATAATCGCACATCGGGAATCGACGGTTTTGGAAACTTGTATACCGTACCTACTGCAGGATATTGTATCTAGATACATTAACGCGTATGTATATGTGCATGGATACTGTACACTCGTATACGTTATAGGTACAGGTATAAGACATTCAACGATGCCGATCGAGTGACGAAATCGGAATATATGTATAGGATATTTTATGAACCTTGCAGTCTCGCTACTGCATCACAGGTAGTTGGGCAGGTAGCTGTATGTATATGTAGGTATATGTGCGTATAGATAGTTCGTCGCAAAGTAGCGGACATTAACGCCGCCATTTGTTACAATCGCCATTTTCTTTTCGCAACAGTTCGCTCTCGCGAATATCGCGATTGGTTCAATTCCCGACTCTATTATACGATGGACAGCTATTCCAACTTTTTCATATGAATTTGTCAGAGAAGAAGAACATTGTTCATTATTCACTTCCGATGAATGATGAAAGGAAAGAAAGAACCGACGGAAATTCTCATACGATCGAACGTCTATATAAACGAATCGGATTAGACCGTTAAATTTCTCCGACTAATCTATTCGAGATTTATTAAGTACGTCCGTTATTACGAAATGCCCTTTATCAACAGCCTTCGTCGGATATAGTAGGTATAACCCTTCGCGATCTAACCGCAGGCGAAACTCTGGGGAAAAAAAAGAAAGAAAAAAGATTTCCAACCATCGTCTGAGCTCGGAGTATATACCTGGCTACCGATTTACCGGACTCTCTTATATCTTGTGGGTGTAACCAGTTCCGTGGGCTTAGCTGTCAAACCCACGTGCGCCGCCTACGCTCAGGTATATATGTTACTATCGTACGACAAGGACGGACGGTTGGGCTTGCGGGGTGTCTTGAGAGCGATGGAGATAGAACAACGAGGAGCCCTTCAGGTATATATATATATATTTATATGAGAGATGCTGCTTGCGACACAGGAAACGGTTTCACCTCGAGAAAGAGAAAAGACTTTGACTTCGAATTCAAATTCGTTGCATATGCGCAGCTGCTGCTACCGCGACACACGCGAGTTCGTGGGAGTTTCGTGCGAGAGAGGGAAAAAAAATTTGGAAACGATTTTATTCACTCCGTTTTTTTTTTTTTCTCTCCTTTTTATTCTTCGTTCTTTATAGTTATTCGATAAAAAATTTTGATTAGAAAGTTATGACCCTATCCCGCTTGAATCGAGATTCTTTACGCATTATGGGACAATGCTGCAAATTTTTCACCCAAGACAACGAGCACCAAAGCTACTATTATAGTAGATACAGATGTTTATAATGTATTACAGTATGGGTGAGAGTTTCGTAAGATCTTTGGGAATAAACGTTGGTTCTCATCCGTCTTGTCTAAAGTTGCATAATTTTGAAACTCGCCAAAGTATAGATGTTTGTTCTGTAACCCGAAGAAAAAAAAAAGAAAAAGTAAAAACGAAAAAAGAAATTCCGATCTGAATAGTAACGATTCTTTTTAAACCGCGTAGTCGACTCCTAAACCTGACATGTCGATCAATTATTCTTTTTCAGTGTATACGGTTTATCGGATCTAATTTAGAATAGAATGTAACTGCTGCAGCGTGAAATATTGTGACGCCCTGCCCTCTTGAAAGTACAGTCGTATGCCTATGGATACGGAATTTTCTTCATATATATTACGAAGTTTTATTCCATTCTTAAATTATTATTTCAAATTTAGATTCTTCGTCTTCTTCTTTTTCTTAATTCTCTTATTTTCCTTATTTTTTCTTATTCTCGCTGTGACTTACTTCCCGCCTGTTTTTTCACTCGCCCGCGCCACGGTTTCGTTTCGTTTCGTTTCCCAGTATTTTTAATCTCTCCCTACTTTGAGACGTGGTTCTCCCACCGTTTGGGCCGCACGTATACCAAACCTTCTATATCCCTTCAAAAACGGGGTTAACAACACCGAAGAGATATTTATTTCATAGAATAAATCACCCCTAATTTTAAGCCGTTTTCACCTCGCCGCAATACGGCGCAACAATTAATCAAACGAAGCACGAATTCCTCATCCGCGTGAAACCTATGCTAACCCTCCCGACGCGGGATTAAATATATATATTCTATAATCGTTATTTCCACGTACTTTGTGGTCAACAAGTCCAACACCTCATCCATTCTGACCCAAATACGAGAACGTCACAATTTCCGTCGTTCGCTCGACGATCGCGGCTTGTCATTTTACATGGAATTCCCATTGACCTAGTCCGATGGGCGAATACCTCGAAATATACTCAGCGATGTGCAAAGATTACACCTAACTAGATTCTGCGTGAAATTGACGCGTTTATTTCTAATTAGGAGAAAAATTAATTAGCCTTGTCCTTGTTTAAAATTTTTGCATCATTCAAAGATTGCAGAACTCGCTCGTATTCTTTCGATCTTTGATTCTTCGTATCCGTCGAGTGTTTTTACAGCCTTGTTGGTCCCCATTAATCAATTTCTTAAAGATAATTTTTCATCCTTGTGTGTAGCGCGTAACTTGAAACCGCGAGAAATGAAAAAGAGAAAAAATTGAGCGAAAGCTTGCGCTCTGGTGTTACTCTGAGAGTTATTACAAAAGGCGTGGCATTGGATTGGGAGGAGTCGAAAGAAAATTGAATTACGTTAACTAGGTAGAAATTTTCGGGACGTAACCGCGAGTATATCGACGTCGAGCGTCGCGGGCGTCACGAAAATCGTTTCGTATGCGTATCGACGCACGATCGACGCACAAAACGATAGCCTAGTCTGCATAGTATAAGCAATAAAATTCCTTGGTCAATGTTCTCGGAGACAATGGCGGGAAATGCGCAACTCAAAATGAATTTAAGAGAAGAAAATATATAGCCGCGTATACAATTCGCTGGATTAATTCTCAATAAAAATTGCCTCATTTTGTATACATGAACATTCATGATTCATGACAAAAAATAAGGGAAAAAAATAACTCTTAATCACACTAATAGAATTAGCCAATTTCTTTGCGGTGAACAAATTTCTTAAAAAAATCGTAACTTCTATAAGTATAATAATAATGTCTAGATACAAACGTTATATAGAGTCGACAACTCATTGTCGTCGATGTACCACCGCGGAGCGATGACACAAAACCTGAGTCGTGTGAATGAATAAATATCAAGAAAAATATAAACGGTGTGATCAACGTAGTAGGTGGATATACCCTTAATAAATCACAATCTGGCGCTATTGAATCAGTTTCTGGGTCAGTGGGTGTCATGTGAAATCGCGGGATGATATGTAAGGTAGTTATACATAATATCATACACATATCGGCTCGGCGATACAATAGAAAAGTGATGACCGTCTCGAAACGCTTCGGACGTTACTTCGTTCCAAGTGTGTATCTATACGAATTGTTACCTATAACCTACGCTTCTCGCGGCACACAATCACAGATTATTCTATCTTTGCATATACCTTGCGCAATTCTAACTTGAGATCTAAACTGTGATTTTGTCACTCAAAGATTAGGAAATCTTCAACTTCCACGCATGTATGAGATCGAGGAACGGGCGACTTCGCGGTATAGACAGCCGAAAAATTGAGCAACTGCGGGATAGAACTGTAAGAATTGTTGATAATTAATAGATTGATATTTTCGATCAACGTACAGTTTAGATAGACTTGATATCTGACGATGAAAACAAAGTTGTAACAATTCTCGATTAGATCTTGTATGTACGAAGATTGTAATAATTACATCGATTTGGTAGCGTTTTAAGGACCGAGTCTCAGTAGGGGTGTGCCAATAGTTGATCCCAATCTCTGATCTGTTTCATCCTGGTATAACAGCTTTGTATTATCCTTGTGCGAGCATGAATATAAGAATTTTCAATAGTCATTCAGAATAACGTTATATTACTTGATCGGTCTTCCGAGAATCGATATTGTTATGGAGGACCTGGTTAATCGTTCGAGACGATAATTAAGAAATCACCTTAATGACGGTAAAGCCCCCCTGTGTTACTTTGTAACGTTACGTGTTGTGCATTTTAATGAATAAGCTAATGGCCATTAAAAAGCTCTCTTGCGATTAGTATATACCTATATAATCTATATGCCAGATAGAATATTAGTCCCTCTATATATCTACTACAATTAAACGTATTCATACTGAAAAGGGATGTCGACGAAAGTGTATTTTGTCTATGTTCTGCTAATATTGGTCGATTTTTATTGACCAGGGATAAGATAGGGGTGGAGGACGAAGGGATTCGCAGATTTTTGGAAGACGTAGCGATGAGTGTGTATAAGTTGTGTAGGCGTTGTGGCACGCCGTTCTATTTTAGAGTTTGAAAAATGTCACCGAGTTAGTGGAAAGATAGAACCGGCGGATAGGCGCAACGAAATAATACTCAAGTGAGACAAGGAGGTCTCGGAGGAAACGGTCCAACGAAATCTAAGAGATACGAAACAGACGAAGAAGAAGTCGGCTAAGAGGCGAAGAGAGGAGCAGAGAGGACAAGAGAAGACGACGGTCTCCGGGCAGAGGCTTTATTTATACCCAAAGCTACGTATTATTGGCTCGCCCCCGCTCGTTGATACTTGTGTCTGAGCGTGCTGCATCGTCTGTGTCTCTTAGTGGTGTTTCTTGGACCCGGTGTCTTTCCATTTTCATTGGCCCCGTCTCTTCGCTGTAAGACTTTAATCGTGGAGAACGTGTCCGAAATATATCGCAACGGTTTGCACGGTCAATGGGCCGAGCTGATTATAAGCACGACGAATCCCTAACTCTCTTTCCACGTATATATTACCTATACGATACACGTATTCTACTTCGAAATAGACCTACAAATCTCCTCGAAGATCATTCCCTTCCTTTTATCTCTCTCATTCTCTATATGCCTCTATAATTAATAGGTCGGGGTTGAATCCGAAAACAGAACACAAATCCGAAATATCTCTAATAAATATATCTCTAGACGACTAGTTCTAGTTTTTTAATTTTTTTAATTTTTTTAATTTGCGTCACTTTGATCAACGATAAAACGAACTGATCGGGGTTGAAGACAGCAAAGGCAAAGTGGGCAAAATAAAATTGTATAAATATTCACCTGAGGTGTCTACTTTGCCCCGATCTCCCCTGTATATGTGATCGTGACTTGATTTGAAATAACGCGGAGGTAGTCTCGAGATTCCAGCTAATGATATACCGAGGTTGGTGCAGCTTTTACCCCGGTTCTTGGTTTTGAGAAATTTAAGAAATTCAAGAAATTTAAGAAATCTAAGAAATTTCTAATTAGGCGCGTAATTATAATCCATCTTTCTTTCGCATTCCTTCCCACATGTCTATGCCGCATTTATATTCGCTCAAGGAATTTTATGGACGGAGTATATTCAACCCGAGAAAATTCCGCCATTGTCAGTATTTGCATTTCTATAGTGGCGAAGTGTGTATGGCGTATAGCTGAAGAGCCGTAGTATCGTTCAACCATGTTGTATTTGCCCGCGCGTGGAAGAAGCTGACCCATACGGACCTCCCGTATTTAGAAGAATTAAATACCTAACCGTCTGTGTTACCCGGCTTAAAGGGTGTCTACGTCCGTCCAGACTCGAGTTTCACACAGCCACGCTTACTCTGCGGCATGAAATTTCGCTGAATCCAAAAACTTTGTCAAAATCTTAGTTTCATCATCTTTTCTCACAATTATCAAATGTGTAATTCGAGTTTTTCTTGTACCGTGTATACTTATAGACGGAGAGCCTTAAAGACTCTAATGTCTAGCAGTGCCACACCCTGTAACACAGAACAACTAAAGCCAGCTGAAACTTCTTGTTCATAAATTCTAAGCTTATCGTACAACCACACTCGAATGCAGATAAGCACAACGCTACCGGGCAATTAAAAAATCCTGAGATGGTCGTTCATTTTCTGAAGACCTCGTCCCGCCTTGTATTCATAAATCATATCACATCGTTATCATTAAACGATTTTTTTTTCAACTTTTTTTCCATTTCTTGTTCCTTTTTTTTTTCAATTTGGGAAAACTTATTAGTACCCTGATCTCCTGTGTAGCATTTCTTTTCCTTCTGCTTCTCTTATCTCGTTGATTTTCTTCTCGATTCATCTCGATATGATCCTCGACAAGTTTCACAATAATCACCCTGTATATCGAGTACGATGCACGTGCGTATCTTCAAGTGTTGTTTGAGCCTTGGCCGCCACAGCTGAGTTCGAGCCTCGGTATAGAATCGCGGTGAAACAAACTGGGATGCTGAATCGCACTCGTTAGCATCTGTCTTAACGGACCACCTAGTCATCTCTCGAGACTCGAAATATCACGTGAACAGAAAACTACTCGTGCGAACGGTAAAATACGTATCTCCATACTCATTTCCGGGATTTTCTCACAGTTTCGTATATAAAACGTAGCTGGGGAGACCGGGGAGAACTGGGCACCTCGGCTAGTGAAAATGAATGAAATTATTTTTCTTTTTTCCTCAAAAATGTTTTCTGTATCAATTTTTTTTTTTCTTCAGTTGCCACTTTTCACCTGTCTTCCCTACCTATATCCGCAATGATTCGATTCATTACACCACTTCGATAAAAGAGACTGATAGCGAGAAATGATAAGCATATAATCTGATTCTTTCCCTTTTTCTCGTATACCTGAATCTTAATTGAAGAAGTATTTTTTTCTTCCCAATTTATATATCTGCAGATATATATCACGTACGTAAACCTTGTTCCGATAGTTAGTCACCGCGCGGAGGTGCACTCGTTAACCTTCCGCAGTAGCACTGCACCCGGTCGGCTTACGCCCTTTGTCGGAAAGTTACTTATACCTTTCGCCGGGTGCGGCGAAGTAATATGTATACGTACGTATAGTTGAAATGTGTGCGGGGATAACACGTGGTCCGTGAAGATGCGGTAGCAGAAAGCACGAGGTTTCTTGCATACGACGCGACACTCCTACGCAGCCCATCGCGACAGCAACTACGAGTACCCAAAGCTGCAGATCGGTGTAGAAGACAGAGAAAGAGAAAGAGAGAGAGAGAGAAGCCCTTAGGTATTTTGCCCGTTCCTGCTTTCAATTCAGATTCTGTGATTGAATTGCTTTTATTTTTCAATTCAATTTATGCAATCCGCTGCGTGTATTTATAACTCCCGCTCCTTTGTGTGTTAATTTATTGTATATATCTATCTACCCTACGCCCGAGACGCTGAGACGTCGAGACGCACAGGGGCGCCGGTGACTCGAGTACCCTTTAAAAAGAAGAAGAACAAAAAAAAGAAAATCTTCTATTTCCGCGATGCTTCGCTTATATCTTGCTTAGTCAGGTAGGTAATGGTCGATACAGTATCGCGCTATTTACGTATCTGGATGCATTGAGGTCCTCCTAATATATGGTTCAAAAGTGCAGGAATTAAGGTGTTGAATTCAACTTTTTTTAATAATTTTATAAAGACGAATTGAAGATATCAAATTACGGTTTAAAGAATTTGGTCAAAAATTTATCTGATGAGATAATAAATTGCGAATTCCTTTTTTTTTTCTTCTTTTTTTTTACGCAATCTTTTCCATGCTGTTTGGATCAAAGAGTCAAGGATATATTGACGTAAGTTTTTCCTCTCGTTAATATTCGTGTAATGAAGTCGTGACACGTGGGTTACTGCTGTCTGAAGTCGAAATAAAAGAAGAAAGAAATAAGTAAAAGATATTTGAGGGCGGGGTTTTATATCGCACGAAGCTTGCAGCGTTCCTTGAACCTCGAAAGTTCTAGATTCCCTCTTAGTCCTCCTTTTCCTGTACCCCGTTTACACGCGTACCATATGGACTGGTTTATTCGGTACGCGGAAAGAAAATACCACATCTTAAAGAGAGGCGCGGGAGAGTCGAAGTGAGACCAGCTTTGATCTGTCGTTTTTATATAGAACGTGTGGGATTCCACAGCTAAAAGTCGAGGATTCGTTGAGTGAACGAAAAATCTTGGTTAAAATAAAGAAAAACAAAAATTACCTCAATAAATTAACGACAAGAGAAATATTTATTTATCCATTTATTTACTTAGGTATAATACGTCGAATCTATAAAACTAAGAGGAATGATTTTTCTCAGTTTTTTTAACCGTTCGTTTTTCTGTTTTCTGTTACAGCGTTGAAGGTGAAGCTGATGCTGAGGCGACCTATAAACCAGCTGGTCGCCCAGGGTATCATGCCGCGTAAGTATACGATTTATCGATTTATAAATTTAGTCTTTTATTCTAACACGTAAATCTTTAATTGTGCTCGAGCCGAACCGGCCCTCCGTCTGACTTATACGATTCTCGGCTGTCAGGTCACGGTTCGCGTACCAATAAAGAGAGTTATTTTCGCTCCTGCAACATGATTCAAAATTTTTATACGCCTGAGATATAATTCTGTTGAATAGAATCGCGGCCATGCCTGGCACACCGATTTAATTATTTAAGAGAAACGAAAATTCTATTTAGTATGAAGAGAATGAAGAATTATAATTCATTTATTTTCCCTTCTTCAACGCTCTTCCGCAAATTCTCTGATCGTATATAAATTTGAGGTGCCAGTAGTAATATTGACGTTTGAATTCTTCGATAAATTGTACTTTTCTTGCTCTCCGACTCACCCGATGCTGTCAGTTCCTGCTGACAGAAGAGCTAAGCTTTTTCCTTGTTCTTACGTTCGGCTTAGATCCACTCCATCGATCCACTTACCACTTAATTGCAGCTTGATTGCCAATAACTCGCTAAGAAACATAAACCTGAATAACTGGGACATACGTTCGACCAAACGTCAATTATCAGCCACGTGTATCCCGGTTAATTAACTGTCGATTACGAATCATGTTTTTCTTCAAATACTCTCTTATCGTCATTTTCTTTCACTTCAATCTCATTAACAACGTCATCTAAGCTATTTTCGCATTTCTATGACTGCGCTACAATTCCTCAAATATTAATTTTTATTTATAAAAATTTTCTTCACCTGTGGTTTATCTACAAGCTGTTTCATAACTATTCGTTTCATTCCGGAAATCGGATGACCCGAAGTATAAACTGGTATTCCGGTCCCACTATTTATACATAAAGAGATAAAATATTCCGGTATAGCGACTAAAATTAGATTCATATCGGCTTAGCTATTCGTTTATAATTTTGCTTGGCAATATAACGTTACTCAATTGCCACTTGAGCGCGCGTGCTCGAGTGGATACGATATTTGGCCGCATATATCTTCGCGGCTATAGAACGAAATATTTTTAAAGCCTTTTACAGGGTAGAATGACTCGACTGCCTTCATTCAGGGTTAGGAAAAATTGCCTCTTTCGAATCACGCGCTAATTATGAATAAAAACAAAAATCTGTGTTCGCTCAGACGTAGGTATATACAGTGAGTCGTCAATAGATTAATTGGCCGAGTAATTAACGGGTTTGTTTCAAGCGCAATATGCGCGACGTTGACGAAAAATTCGAGTGACATTTGCACACTGTCGGAGAATATTTCGTGGAATTTTGTAATTGGGAAAATAAACGAATTTTTTCTCTTTTTCTCTGCGTCAGTCGCGGAATCGGAGAGCAAAAGAGTAGCGAACTCCGATGTAAAATTAAAAAGTTGCCTGCAGATCCGAAACGAGAAACTCGCGACTCGCTACTCCAGTTCCGAGCTTGCAGTCAGCTGCAGCATCGCGTCACGAGATTTAATTCAAAAGATTATAATCGTAAACACCTTTAGCTTCGCAAGGGGGCAACGTCTGGACGCAGCATGGCGTAATTATTTGGGTCACCCGCTGAAATATTATTCTTGTTACTGTCCCCGTGTGTTTATAGCACCCGATATATACATATATATTTCTACAGGCTGATGGAAATACAGCGTCTGATATAAGCTGGATAGACGTTTCGGACGGCTTGACGCTTCTCCAGTTTTATTTACCCTTTTACCTCTGACTCGCTCGTAATAAAGTCACTTTTCTTACGTTTATTCCTACCATCCGGATCGCATTCGCTTACCTCCTCGCCACGTTGTGTTAAATGATTCCCCATGGTGTATGAAAAAATGTCGTATAGCTAGGGCGAAAGAGATTGTCGAAATGTATTTTGAATTATATACTATATGATGTTCAGGCGTCTTAGCTTGTCATGTTCAGAAACCGTTTAGGAAAAAAGCAAATTTTTCTTTTACATTTCAGCTCTAAAAACACCACCAGCCTTCCACGAACAACGAAAGCAATTGGAACGCGCGAAAACCGGGGACTTGCTCAAGGCTAAAATCCAGCAAAGACCCGGTCGCGATGAACTGGTGAGACAGCACATCCTCGAGGATGTTGGACACGTGGATCCAAGCCTCGCTGAAAGACAGCGAATGCTAAAGAAGGCAAGACTTGCCGATCAACTAAACGACCAGCTCAGCCATCGACCTGGTCCTTTGGAACTTATACAAAAGAACATCCTACATACTGAGGAACCCATCGAACGGGCTGTCAAAGGTTAGCAAAGATAATCTTCTTCAATTATTTCCTTGACCCATTTTGTACCTTCACAATTACACAATAGTTTCTTTGCTAATTGAACTTGTCTCCTTCTTCTTCTTCTTCTTCTTTTTTTTCCAACTTTTTTTTTGGTCTCGTTTATTCGTACAAATACAATATTAAATCGACCTCAGAGTCACCAGTAATTGAAGATACTACGTTATCGTGTGAATTACGTTAGCAAAAAGTTCAACTCGCTGAATGAGCGGCTATAGAATTGCCACCGTGAAAGAAAAAGGGTTTGAAATCGTGCCTGAAGTTCTTTGTCCGAATTTCAGAGGGTCACATCCCTTTCAAAGCAACGTGCGAGGGTCAAGTGACAAAACCACAGCACCCAGATCACTACATCACCTTTGAAGATGACTCGCAAAGTTCGGAAGGCGCACCATCCCCCCAATTAGACGCTCGTTCCGACGTTCTTGAGACCGCTGCGGCTTCCGCGGGTATAGTGACCGTCTCTTTGAGCATCCCTACAACCGGCGGTGCTGTAGTCGTCACTTCCACATCGCCGGTATTTCAACAAGCTGCTACCGAACCTACGATACACACGTTCGCTGATCTTTGTAACAGCGTTGTTGGTACTCAACAACAACAGCAGCAGCAACAACAACAACAACAACTACAGCAACAACAGCAACAGCAACAGCAACAGCAACATCAGCAACAAAATCAACAGGGGCAACAGCATGCGTCTACGCAGGTAAGAATCGGATTTTCAAATTTAGAAAAACATTTTTTCTTTTTTTTTTCCTTTTTTCTTGCGGAAGAAAATGGACATTTTTAATAACTGATTTTTATTTCTTTAGGCTAGTCAAACGGCAGTCCCTACGACGACGCTGTTACCCTTGGCGCCGGCGCCTAGCCCAATGTCTTTGGGATCTACGACATCAAGCCTAAGTCCGCTTTCGAATATCTCGATCGCTTCACCCCCGGCACCACCGCCTGCCGCAATTACTCCGAGGCCTCAGCCTAGTCCCATAGCGGTATCGACGTGCCAAAGAAGTGATGCTCCCGGAAAAGACAAGAACCGGAAGAAATCTAAGACCAAAAGTCAGCCGAAGACGAGGACGATCAAATTTCATGAATATAAGGTAAGTTTACGTGGAGAGAAAGTATATATATATATTTAACACGGTGATGTGGTGTTTGTGGTTTTCCATAAAAATCGGAAATCATCCCACGGGATGAATATTTCGGTAAAACGAATTTGCCCTCCGGTGAATCGTTTTGATTTTTATAAAGGAAAAACTGAGGATCAAGAAATTTTCAAAAACAATAAAATTAGATTGGAAAATAATACAATTTTTTTTCTTATTTTTTATTTTTTTTCGATTTTTCTCAATTTTCTTCCGATAAATATTCTTCTTGCGACACGATTTTTCGATACGATGGAAAAGCACGATCGCTACATCACATTAGTATTACTGGTAGTATGTACGAACATGTTTTTCATTTGACTTCTTTTTGTTTTTTCTTTCGTTCCCTTGTCTTTTGAGCCACGATTAAATATTTGTCTCGCAAAGTTATATAGGGATAAAGGTATACCATAGGTGTATACGTAAGATCGTAGATTTTTTATTTCAAATATGTATACGCGGGAATTAGGTACTACGAACGGTGTGTTTTTCTTGGAAAAATTCAATGCATGAAGCTTGTTAGAGAGTGATGTGCTACTACTAACGTACCGGATAAAAAGTTCTTTTTTATAGAAGAAAAATAAAGAACACTTGTAAGAGGTGGTGGCCCCGCAATGAATCTTCGCCCGAAGAGTTAAGATCGTATCGAGTGATTAACTCACTCTCGCGCACTCTCTCTCGGCGCGGGTCCACCTCGTTAGCTTCAAGTAATTCGAGCGCTAATTGCACTTAAGTTCGTACGGACCTCGCTCGTACCTACCAAGAAATAGACGCGTCAAATTCGTCCTTTCAAAATCCGGATATACAGGAAATGAAACATTTTCTAGACAATATTTATTTATACATTCTTACATATAGGTATGTGTTACAAGTTTTACCCCGCAACTAATATTTTCACCATTCACATATCTCGCGATCATATCTTGTCTGTTTCGTAAAATATGTCTAATATTTTACATATTATGTATTTTTTATTCCGTTTTGAAAGTCGATTGAATATGAAAATTCGGAAAAATCTGTTGAAGGACTTCTCTCTCTCTCTTTTTTTTTTTTCTTCGAATTGATGAAAATTTTCTGCCCTCCCGTCTCCTTGTGCCTATAACATCTGATAATAAGTAGTGGGCTACTTAGAGCTGGATTACTAATGACTAATAACTAATGTCCAGCGGTAAATGTTGTCTTAGGGTCCGCCAAATGCGCAAAAGTCTTCGGTGTCGTCTGCCGCCGCGGCGCTAAGCTCCGCTACGCCCGGCGAGACGAGCTACGAGCTGCTCCTACAACAGCAGCAGCTCTTCCTGCAGTGGCAGCTCGAATGGCAGCACAAGGTACTCGCACGACATGCAAACACATACCTACACATGCCGATTTCTAACACGCAATAATAATCAGTAATCAGTAATCAGTAATCAACATCCTCCAATAACTTACGTACCCATACGATTTATTAACGCGCTAAGCAATGCCCGAGCTTCATCAACTCGCGATAACTTCTATAGCTTTAACAACGCGAGGGCGCAGTGCAGCGGAGCAGAACTCGTATAGAAAATACGAAAAAACAGAAAAAAAAAAGATACTGATGGGAATATTGGACGTTGATAGATAATTTTCTTAAAAGACTTTCACGTTGAGCTCGAGCATTGCTTTAGTTTTGATTTTAAATTGCGAGGATCAAAAAATTGATTTCTTTTACTTTATCAACACTTGTCGAATTCATAATTGATATTTGAAATTCATGGATTCAGATACGCAGTAAAGATGATACATAGCATGACAAAGTTTTGCTGTTTCTTGAAAGTTTAGCGCGGATCGAAGCGCGAGACACCTTAACGACTACTTGGATACGAACTAGTAGATTCCTCGTTACAGATACCGCGATAATTGCTTTTAAATGTTAATATCAAAACGCAGATATACATTAACAATAATAACATAAAAAGGCCCACTAATATCGCTTGACTTTATAACAGCAACCATATTTTGGGCGATTAATATCTCACCAGATATATTTACGTATATAATATTAGTTTTTTCATTTTCTTTTTCTTTTTTTTTTTTGTTTTCGTTTTCTTATTCACTGTTTTCTTCAATCTCTAGTACAATTACGCGTGTTCATTATTTATTCATTTATTTTTTCCTCTTTTACGGTCGCGAAATTATTCGAATCGTATATGTACATCTAGATGCCTGGCTTCCCATCATTTAACTATACTCAGTCCTTATACTCCTTCGCTAAAATTAAAAACAGATTTTTGTTTTTTTTTTTGCCATTCAGTATCCGCAAATCATATTGCCAGCCGCTCAGAAGCCACTGTCATTGACTAGTAGCGGGGCCAGTGATGCTGGTAGCGTTAGTGGTGGTAGCGTAAACGCTCCAAGTCCTGCACCTTCCAATTCGTCGACGAATCCTTCGGAACAACCGCCTCTCAGACCTTTGGGAAAACTAGAGGATATGAAAGGTGAGCTTTGAAGATTTGTGATTCACGATGACCATCATCGTTTCTTTCTCTTTCTTTCAGTAATTAATATTTTTTCTATGTGTTGTCTCGGTCTTATTTTAATCATTTTCTTATTTTTTTTTTTTTTCGAACGCGTTTTTAGTCAGCGACCTTAAAGTGGAGTTGAAACGGCGCAATCTACCGGTATCGGGATCAAAACCCCAATTAATTGAACGGTTAAAGCCGTTCACGGAATCATCTAGCATAAATTCAACGTCAAATTCAAACGGTCCCCACGTAACGCACATGGGACATATCCTCATGGACACACCAGGACCAATGACCTCCGACGAGTCGAGTTCACACGCAAAAAGTCCCGGGTCTCCGATTAAGGACGAACCAAATAGCCCGAGAATGGATTCGCCGCCTGGTAGTGAACACGACGATCCATCGAGTCCGCCAGGTGAGTTTTTACTCGATTCCATAACTGTGATGATATGTTTAAATATCGAATTCTGATATCTTAGTGAGTTTTTTACTTTTTTCTGCAATCGGTTTCATTCTTTCTGTTTTCAACGCTTTCATAATTTTTTTTAATTATCCAGCTTCTAGTACTATTTGAGAAAACATTATTTGATTTTTTCCAAATTTTTGAATCCAAAGCTTAGTAGATGCATTTTTTGAAACTCAATGTATCGTCAAAACCATAGATCGAATAAAAAGAAAGTCCTACCAAAAGGAATTATACTGTTTTAAAAACGCTTCAGTGCAGTTCTAGCAATAATTTCATTTTCCTTGTATGCCCGGGTTTCATTAAGATAATCCCCGATTTGCATATGAATCTTACAGAATTTTCGCTAACGTGTTCGAAACTATCCCGAAAAATGTCTTCAGTTCAAAAGTAGAAAAAAACGAATTAAATGTATGTGAAATTGCATAAAACTAATGATTAATAACAATACTATGGCATTTGCTCTTTTTTTTTTTAATTTTATTCCCGCGACCTATATAGTTTTTGCGTTATACCAAATTGGAAGGAAAAAGTGCACCTCTGATCTATTTTATTTCTTGCATTGTATTTCTTAAATAGAAACTGGTAAGCTATGAAAAATATACGAGAGATAGATGGGGAAAAAGTGACCCAATTAATTGACAAGGAATGCCCCATGTATGGCACTTTTATAGTTATATTCGATAAATGGATTAGGTTTATTAATAATTTTTTTTCTTTTTTAAGACGATGACATAATCAGGGAACAGCGTAGGCGAATCGAGGAGCTTCAGCGCGAATTGTACAAGTCTCAACAGCAGCTGCAACAAATTATACAAACACAGCCGGCAGTAAGGGCAGAGAAACTAGTACTTCAGCAGCATATACAGAAAAAAATGCAGCAACAACAACTCGCCCTGCATTTACAACAGTTGCAACATTTACAGCAACAACAACAAAGCCAACAGCAACAAAACCAGCAGAGTCAACAACAGACGCAACAGCAACATGCTACTTTCCAACAACTTAATGCTAAGGCCAGTTTAGCAGCCTTTTTACAAGCTCAACCCAACAATACCATTCTAGATTCTGCAACTTTGACTGCTATCAATAACAAAAAAAATCAGGCAAAGAACAACGCTACAGTTCCACTACCTACTGCAATTGTTCTGAATTTGGCTAAACCTACTAAATTCAATGGCTCCTTGATCGGCGCTTTGGTCGCTCAAGCTCATGCACAAGCACAGGCGCAGCAACAGCAGCAGCAGCAACAACAACAACAACAACAACAACAAGCGCAGCAACAGCAACAACAGCAACAACAACAACAAACTGTCATTGCTGAAGAGGGAAAACCGCCACCCCCGCAATATGATGAAGCTGCAAAGCTACTTAAGGTAGTATTGCTAGTCAATTATTCGATTATTTAATTGTGCCACTTGAAATTGATTGATACGTGAATATAATTCTGTGTAGCTTGTATCCAAAACTTTGAACAAAATAATTCAGTATTCATCTGACCTAATCTTTCTCTGATGTTCCATGTAGCATTGATGATTGACTAAATAACTTGTTGTATGTGATTTAGGTGAAAATCGAGCCGGTGCAAAAGAGTCATATAAAAAGCCAGGTCGTAGATGACGTATTGGAAATCCTGATCAAAAATGGTGAGCTACCAGCGAGCGCAGCTCAGGATCCTGCAACTCCGACAACTCCGAATCGACAGTTGCCCCAGAACCTGATATTTACAGCCCCTGCTGACAGTCCAACACAATCAATAGTCTTCACAGCTGCAAGTCCGATCAGCCCGATCAGCCCAATAGCAATGGAAGTATCTCAGAGTAGCTGCCCATCACCACCTGCTCCTCCGCCACCTCCGCCGCCGCCTCTACCTTTAGCTACGTTCTCTGTGCAATTACCAACGACATTGCAACAGGAAGAGATCCCGTCTTTTAGCGCTGATCTTTTGACCTCGGGGACGGAACTTGATGCGGCAATGCTACTTAGTCCACAGTCAGTCCAGCAAGGTTCTCCGGATCCACAGCCTCCGCAGGAAGTCACTTCGTCGGATAATGCTAATCTGGACTTGAAGGTAAGTTGATGTGAAATTATAGGTCAAAGTTGGTTCAGAAATACAACGCTATATTTTCAATACAAATATCTTTGATACAATAAATCCCAAAAGCTCTATTTGTAGGGGTGAAGATCTCTTCGGTGTTTTTAGCATACAATGATTGACTCCTTTCTCACTTGACTAACTCGATTTTTTTTTTTTATATAGGAGTTGGGTCTTGATTTGGAAACGTTGGATACGATGGACTTTGGGCCACTGGACTGTGATCTTGGTGTTAAAATGGAAAATCCACAGGAACTGATGGAAATCGGTGACATGCCCATGGACATGGATGACCCTGACTGGCTTGATTCTTTAATGCCTCAGTCTCCGGTCACGAGTATCCATCAGCCAACACCACCTCCTACTCAGTCGTCAGCGCCGGATTTATACGATCCATTATTCGCGAACAGTCAGGACCCGTTCGATCTATTTAACATGGAAGATTCAGACTTTAAAATGTCTACGGATCTTTCGCTGACTTGGGACAAGGGCGATTTTGCTACCTAGCAAGAAATCTGCCCTTGGGAATCGGCTCTGTGTACTTAAATCAAATGATATTAAATTGAATTGTATTATCAACAATTTATATAAAGCAGGCTGATAATATTTCGAGAATCAACGCGTTTCGAAGAGTTTTCCGTTTGTCCGCTCGTCTATCAACATGCAGTGCGATTATGAATTTAATTACTCATATTCATGTAACCAACGTTGAACTATATAGTCAAAATTATCTCTGTTGTTGCCAACTCGTGATTATTGAGACTAAATGTTCGAAGATATTATAGAAATATGTGATTCAGAGTAAGCCTGAAAATAATCGGTACAAAGGAGAGTCTACGTTGAATACTCGGTGATGGACGGGCGGAAATAATGAGACGATAGACCCCCGGAAGCGTAGTAACGAAATTTGCACGTGAAATGTGTTGAACATACCTGATTAATTAGTGTAGCTTAATCTGATAAGTATACTTACAGGTGAAGAGCTTAAGTGCAACTTACTATCAATTATAAGAAACAAGTACGAATAGGTCCATTTCAAAATGAACAAGGTAATTTACAACCAGCTGAGCCTTATCTTCGATTTTTAACTTCAACATTGAAAATGTTGTTTTCTACTTAGATAAAGGTCTTGTGTAATAATAAAGTTGTGACTCTGACTTGACGATCGCAAAGATGAAATATTGACGGAAGTAAAATGAAGAAAAAAGATAGAAAAAAGAAAATAGAAAAAAATAAAAATAAAAACATATACGTGGAAGCGAATGAAGCATGAAGTAAAACAGCGAAAGAAACGTTCGAATTTGAGAACTGCAGTTCGCACTGGAACTTTGATATACCTACAATATGTTATCAATGATTTCAAAATTCTCCAAAGAGTCCTTCACACCATTTTAGCTAGCTCTATTCTCCAGTTCTATACTATCCTACGTCGTGTGTTGCTTGAGTTTTAACTGCGGATAGCGTGTGTGCTAAAACTACATATTGATATAGCGTCGTCTGAACTTTACCATAATCGTAATATAATCGCATAATATACAAGAATTAATATAATATTATTATTATAAGTTAACTATACATAAATCATATCTGTCTGTAACCAAAAGCCATCATTTCTTTCTCTGATTCAGTGACTCGAACTCAAAGCTCATGTCAAACTTTACCGAAACATTTCTCTTTTATTCTTATTTTTTTTTTTGTTTAATTGATTTTAACATCCTAGGTTTAAAGTACAATTCATTTCACTCATTTAATCTCGAAAAGTTTTAAAATCTACTCTATTTATGTACCTATTTTATTAGTTTCTACGTTTTCTTCAAACGATCAGCAAAGCTTGAACTTTGGCTTTTAGTTGCAGATGCGTATTGCTAAGCCAGAGCATGTGATGTTAGGAAATACATATGTATATTATGTAACCAATTGTAACCCCTGTGAGAGTGCGACGTGGCTAGTTTATTCGTATTTTGTCGTTTTGTGACATTCCATGTTTTCAAACTCAAACGAACGAGATGGACGCCGTTTATAAAAATGCGTCACGACGCGAAATTCGGGCCGCGTCGCCTGTCTGGTAAACGAAAGAAACGATTGAATGAGTGCCTGTGTGAATGAGCGTGTGCTATTGAAGTGTGCGAATGATGAACTGTTAGAGGTGAGTTTAAGGTGCTACTAAATACTAATTATGCGCGCAAATGGCCAGATCGATTTGGCAAAATGTGCATTACGAATATAAAAGTTCGAGAATATCTCTCACAAAGATGATTTCAAACAGCAACGTATGTCATTTTATTTGTCGTTGTGGCTGATGGCAGCTGAACCCCGTAATCTGCCGTTCATTAAAGCAAATAACTATATTCAAAAGAGAGAAGGAAAAAAAACGAAATGGCGCTTTGGGAAATCATCGGAAGCTCTAATCAAGCACAGCTCGTTGGGTGAAAACATAACGCAAACATTCTCAATATCAAAGAAACAGCCAAAAGCAACATTCCAAACATTCATATACAATCAGCCCAGCGGCTTCAGGAGGAGAGGAACGCTATGTTCCGATAAAACGAAAAGAAAAACAAAAATAGCTAAAGCGATATGCCGCGTTCAAGTAGAACCGGAAATAAAAAAATAAAAAAATAAAAACTTGCGTATAACAGGATTAACGCGGGATAAGAAAGAAAGTCAAATTTTTCATTGAAACAATAAATCGAAGTAGGACTGGTGAATTCAATAAATCTAAGACGAAAGAGTCATCGGGAATAGAATTTTTTGTTGAACAAAAAGAAAGGAAAGAATAAAGTTGAAATGGAACGTGGCATCACTTTGAAACCAAAAGTGCCAAACCCACCCTTGCCACTACATCGACATCGCTTCATTATTCATCACCACACGTTGCCATGACAATAAGCGTTTATTGTTCTGTAAAATATGTAATATAAAGAAACCGCATAAAAATGCGCTAGGCATAATATAATTTTTTTTTTTAGATTAAGCATTGTGTAGCCATTTGAAATGGCCGAATGTATTAAGATTAAAGAAAAAAGAAAAAAGAAAAAAAAAGAAATAATATGAAAATGTAATACGGTATGAAACGACTATTGCGTAGTACGGTTTTGTATGTTATTATAAAAATTGTAATTATGTTAAGCGTAATCATTAAACAATTTATTAATGATTGATTTGTAATCTACAATTTGTTAGGCTGTGCGAATCTGGTAGTCTGTTGTGAGAAGTGTGTTTTAAGAGAAGTATGAAAAAAAAAACATTAAATTGTTTTAATATAGCGTTTTGTGAATTACTATAATATTTTGTATGAGCATGCGAGCAAAAAAGTTGTGTTAAGCAATATTCGAATTATTGTAATGATATTTTAAGTAACATCGTAATTATTGCTAGAGAGAGTGTTATTTATTTTTATTTGTTGCAAATTTATCGATTGCCTTCCATTTGAGTATACATAAAATAAAAAGATATTGGCTGAAAATTAAAATACATCGTTCATTATTATCCCAGTTGTTATGCTTCCTGTTCAACATTCTCTTTACCTATGGTTTCCTAGTTTTCAGGATCAGAATGCATTGAATCATTCACAGAATCATTCTGGAAATAGTTTTCGTATACTTTTGAGTGCATTCAACAGTATTTGACACCCCTGCAAGTCAGTAATAATCATTTTTGAGCAATTAATGTTAAATTTAATGATTCGAAGATTTCTTAAGCATTTACCGCTCATTATTTACGGTAATAGTAAGCCGTTACGAACTTCAGAATTTACGTACTGATTGTTGCTGCAAAAATAGTTCGTCAATTCGTTAACCAGTACCGAGCTGCGAGTTGCATACAGCAAGGCGCATTGATCGTTGCTCCAAATGCAGTACATCGATTCAGTCGCGAAATAGCAATACCATTTTGCACACTGGCAGCGACACTAGTTAGCAAGACGGAGCTGTAACCTCGGATAGACGCACCTATTGTTGAGTCAGTAGCTTTTCAGGCGTCAGAGAGTTTGTATATTAGAGCAATGTCAACGGAGTACGGCTGATAGGCATTTCGATAAAAATACTTTTACGTATTCATGACAAAAGATTTTCCTTGTCTAGTTTTTTAAGTAGTTCATTGAATAATCATAATACAACACTCGTTGTTCTATTATAGGTGACTCAACTCCTATCAGAATACA
Organism: Rhogogaster chlorosoma; assembly: GCA_944452935.1. Classification (NCBI taxonomy): domain Eukaryota; kingdom Metazoa; phylum Arthropoda; class Insecta; order Hymenoptera; family Tenthredinidae; genus Rhogogaster; species Rhogogaster chlorosoma. Next base: position 32,903,599 of record OX101797.1, read on the forward strand.
AATATCTTCACCCAACAAGGACAGAAACGAATGTACATACACATTGAAATAATTTATTTTGAAGAGTATATTATTGTCATGCAAATATAGTTTATATATCTTTGGCAATAAATAATATTGTATATGTTATCAATAAATAACCAGTCACTTCAATAATGAATTGCTTCTTCAATTTTCACCTTCCTGTCCATGTGACTCTTCATTTCAGCATTCAAAAAATGCGAGTGAAAACCAAATTAAAAAATTAAAAAAAAGTATAAATAAATTTCTAGTTGCTAAGGCAAAAACCAATTTGGCAACTTTCATTTTATTGACTCCACTTCTAAATTACCAGATTTAGGAATTGACAATAAGCTTAGAGAAGCGCGTTGATCTGCGACTGCACGAGAACATGCCTGTATGCTGTTACTTTTCTCCGTCAAAAATTTCAGCACAACTCTTCGGTTCAGATGGTTTCCGATACCAAAAGCATGTTTCGACTCAATGAACTTTTACAAACACTACTATTTTACATACTAGCATTTTTTCGAATAATGCTTCGAATTTGTAGACACTCATGCATGCCTATATCTATACACTGGTCCTTTTTCCCGGAGAACATCTGACCCGAGCAGGTGTGCCGAAAAAGAATATGTGTATTGATTCATTCATGCATACGTCTCTGTATGCCTCTCTATACCTATACTTAATGATTACTAGCATTTTTCGGAGTTAGAAGGATTTTAACTCGCAAAATTTCTGCTCCTGGTATCAGGAGAACATCTGACCCAAGGAGGTGTGCCGAAAAAGGATATGTGTATTGATTCATTCATGCATACGTCTCTCTATACCTCTCTATACCTATACTTAATGATTACTAGCATTTTTCGGAGTTAGAAGGATTTTAACTCGCAAAATTTCTGCTCCTGGTATCAGGAGAACATCTGACCCAAGGAGGTGTGCCGAAAAAGGATATGTGTATTGATTCATTCATGCATACTTCTCTCTATGCCTCTCTATACCTATACTTAATGATTACTAGCATTTTTCGGAGTTAGAAGGATTTTAACTCGCAAAATTTCTGCTCCTGGTATCAGGAGAACATCTGACCCAAGGAGGTGTGCCGAAAAAGGATATGTGTATTGATTCATTCATGCATACGTCTCTCTATACCTCTCTATACCTATACTTAATGATTACTAGCATTTTTCGGAGTTAGAAGGATTTTAACTCGCAAAATTTCTGCTCCTGGTATCAGGAGAACATCTGACCCAAGGAGGTGTGCCGAAAAAGGATATGTGTATTGATTCATTCATGCATACGTCTCTCTATGCCTCTCTATACCTATACTTAATGATTACTAGCATTTTTCGGAGTTAGAAGGATTTTAACTCGCAAAATTTCTGCTCCTGGTATCAGGAGAACATCTGACCCAAGGAGGTGTGCCGAAAAAGGATATGTGTATTGATTCATTCATGCATACGTCTCTCTATGCCTCTCTATACCTATACTTAATGATTACTAGCATTTTTCGGAGTTAGAAGGATTTTAACTCGCAAAATTTCTGCTCCTGGTATCAGGAGAACATCTGACCCAAGGAGGTGTGCCGAAAAAGGATATGTGTATTGATTCATTCATGCATACTTCTCTCTATGCCTCTCTATACCTATACTTAATGATTACTAGCATTTTTCGGAGTTAGAAGGATTTTAACTCGCAAAATTTCTGCTCCTGGTATCAGGAGAACATCTGACCCAAGGAGGTGTGCCGAAAAAGGATATGTGTATTGATTCATTCATGCATACGTCTCTCTATACCTCTCTATACCTATACTTAATGATTACTAGCATTTTTCGGAGTTAGAAGGATTTTAACTCGCAAAATTTCTGCTCCTGGTATCAGGAGAACATCTGACCCAAGGAGGTGTGCCGAAAAAGGATATGTGTATTGATTCATTCATGCATACGTCTCTCTATGCCTCTCTATACCTATACTTAATGATTACTAGCATTTTTCGGAGTTAGAAGGATTTTAACTCGCAAAATTTCTGCTCCTGGTATCAGGAGAACATCTGACCCAAGGAGGTGTGCCGAAAAAGGATATGTGTATTGATTCATTCATGCATACTTCTCTCTATGCCTCTCTATACCTATACTTAATGATTACTAGCATTTTTCGGAGTTAGAAGGATTTTAACTCGCAAAATTTCTGCTCCTGGTATCAGGAGAACATCTGACCCAAGGAGGTGTGCCGAAAAAGGATATGTGTATTGATTCATTCATGCATACGTCTCTCTATACCTCTCTATACCTATACTTAATGATTACTAGCATTTTTCGGAGTTAGAAGGATTTTAACTCGCAAAATTTCTGCTCCTGGTATCAGGAGAACATCTGACCCAAGGAGGTGTGCCGAAAAAGGATATGTGTATTGATTCATTCATGCATACGTCTCTCTATGCCTCTCTATACCTATACTTAATGATTACTAGCATTTTTCGGAGTTAGAAGGATTTTAACTCGCAAAATTTCTGCTCCTGGTATCAGGAGAACATCTGACCCAAGGAGGTGTGCCGAAAAAGGATATGTGTATTGATTCATTCATGCATACTTCTCTCTATGCCTCTCTATACCTATACTTAATGATTACTAGCATTTTTCGGAGTTAGAAGGATTTTAACTCGCAAAATTTCTGCTCCTGGTATCAGGAGAACATCTGACCCAAGGAGGTGTGCCGAAAAAGGATATGTGTATTGATTCATTCATGCATACTTCTCTCTATGCCTCTCTATACCTATACTTAATGATTACTAGCATTTTTCGGAGTTAGAAGGATTTTAACTCGCAAAATTTCTGCTCCTGGTATCAGGAGAACATCTGACCCGAGGAGGTGTGCCGAAAAAGGATATGTGTATAGATTCAGTCATGCATACGTATCGCTATACATCTCTATACCTATAATTATATGTATTATTATATAAATAAAGAAGCGCCTAATTCGAGGCAATCAGCTACACGAGTGGCATGCGGGTTGCATATGGTCAGGCGCCCTTGCTTTTTACGGCGAAATTAGTTCACCCCTTTGACCGCGAGATAGCGAGAGAATTTGTCACCATGTAGAGAATCCTAGATGATGTTTCATACGTCAAGTCCGTTGTCCAGTTCTACCCTGTCGGCTACTTACCTAACGGAGAAAAGCCTAAGGTTAAAGAAGAAGAAGTTCTACCCCGTGAGCCAACTTTTTGAATTTAAACTTATAAAATCATGGGTTTTGAATAATTTTCGACTCACAGGCAGAGAAAGGACAGGGGGAAATGATTCAACAATTGATTTTTTACGTTTTCAAGGGGTGTTTATTAAAAAATACGCCAGTTTACTATAATAATACATATTTTTCATATAAACAATTTGAATACATGATTATTTCATTTAAACAATTGTACATTTGATAGTAATACGTATAATACATTATTTATATCATAGAAAACTACATATTTGGTAATTTACAAATTCGAAGATCAACTAGAACTAATTGAGCCATGCTAAAACTATTATTATACTTCAAATTCATATTTGCGGCAACAATACATACATATTCATAGAAAATTATATTTTGCAAAATGCCCAGTACAATGTTCGCAGTGTATAAATTTTATATTGGTCTTGTTAGGAACAACAAGCTGTTTATTCTTATTTTTCAGACCACAATACGAATAGAGAACAGAGTCATTATTTTTATTGTGGTTTTCCTCAACAATAATAGTTCAAAAATGTAATTTTTTCGCGTGAACAGTAGAATAATTCGTTACCCTACATATACTTGGTGTTATAAGATACTAACGAGGCTCTCGAATTCATGGATCTCTAAATTTTCTACTCTCTATTCATTGAGGACACAAACAAAGGAGTGAATATTATTTCACGTATGTATATCGTATATGTATGTGTTATGCCTCGATATCTCAATAATTATTGCGAATATTTCATACGGTAAGTAATGGCTAGTCCAACTATTTCAATCCCTACTACTCTTCTTTTCTAAATACAACTAGTTTCAATGAATAAGAAAACTTATTCGTCGAGATAATTAGAACCATTAAGAGTTCCTAGGTCAGTACCTAATGGCTAAATACAATATTAATATACGGTATATATATAAGAACATATCGTTAATGTTGTGTCGTTACGAATTCTCATCTACTCTGTAATATTACAATTCTTTTCCTTGTACGATTATAATATTACCGTATGAATTATTCAGATATAACTTGCTGTTCAGTAAAGAGTACATCTATTACGACGAATAGCGTCTAGAAATGATTTATAATAATTATTCAATCTATCACGGTACCGTGGTGTACTTATTTTTTCAATTTATCGAAATGTAAATAATCGAGACAACTATCGAAGCGTACATAGGTCTCGTTTCGCTAATTATATTCATTCTGTTTCAAGGAAATGTTACTATATTGGAAAACCTACAGCATGTGCTTGTGTCTCTTTATCTGTACAGAAATCTTTCAAAAGTATGCAAAAACCTGGTTCAAAGTTATTATTACGATTCGAAATTATTATCCGATATGTACCGAATGGCATATGGCAAGGACAATAATTCCAGTTCAATGTAAAGGTAGGAAATTTATAATGAGGCTTTATTAAAACTATGATTGAATCAAACAAATCGTTGTCTCCATAATACATACATATACTGGGAGGTATTTATTATATTTTTCCCATCACGATACGAATGTAGAGTACAATCATTATTTCCATCATGGATTTCCTCTTACAGTAATATAGTTGAACCGCGTGAAGAGCAGTAAAATAATTCCTTTATCTTACACATACCTACTTGTTGCAGAAAGATGCTAATAATGTTCTCTAATTCATGAATCTCTCAATCATCTACTCTTTACTTATTGCGGAAAATGTCAAAGAAATAGAAAATGGAAGAAAAGTTATATACCGAAATCCGAAAAACAATTGAACGCATCTTTTGCTAATACGAAAGAGCATTTTTGATCGACGAACTCGATACTATACAGACTAAAGCTACATGCTAAATAGATCTCTCTTAGATCTCTCTCTTAAACTGTATGCTTATGCTACTTTATCAACAGTTCGCAGTGCAGAGTTATCTAGTAGCGAACCCTCGATGCTTGGACTGCTCCATTGCCTGGTATGAATCGTTGTTCTGAAGAATTTTGAAGAGATTTTGTTGAAGATGGTAGAAGCTGCTTTGGCTTGTTAGACAACACCTGCAAAGATAAAAACAAAATAAACATGAAGTTTATTGGTCTCCTGGGAACCTGTATGATTAGAGAAATGATAAATTAACTGAACGGATTATTTGAGCAAACCTTCTTGACTAAGCATCATCTATCTCATTTTGAGTAATATATTAGGCATTTCCAATAAAATCTATCATAATATTTTTTTTGGGATTGATTTTATTAGTCTGTCTCAACCATTTCCAACTTCATATTTTCCAGCTCGAAACAATCAATCTTACCATTGGAGGAAGATGAAGAAGTTTGTATTTTCACAGTTCTTTGTGAAAAAACTGTGAAACAGAAAATGGAAGCACTATATGTTGAGATATACTTATAGTGTTTACATATCTGCGATAGTTTACCCGATTAACTGGTCGAGAAAAGTCTTACTTTGTCAATGAATACGGTCGTCTTCCATGCTTAGCGGAACGGAGGCATACTGATCTCACAAACTTACCATTACAAACATTCGTGCGATTCTGAGGAATTACCAGGGTGGGATGAATTGATTGTACGATAACTGTGAAAGAAGAAATACTCGCTCAGACGAGTGGTAAGTTGATTGTTTAGTCAAATGCGCTGATTCGCATGACCTATGTATATGTAGTTATCTGAAGATTCAATGTCCACCAGTTTACGCCATTCGCAAAGGAAAGTGTCAGGGTAGTATTATTTTTTGTTATTTGAATCATTAAATCAGCGCATTTGTTCAGGGGGCACCACGAGAAGGCAATCAACATCACCCCCCGTCTGAAAAAAGAAGATGTTAGTACAGAACATAAATTTAATTATTAAATTTAGGTATTTCTAACTAGTTATTCGGGACAATTTCAAACGGGGAACCAATTAAATCCTCGGGGAATCCTAAAAACGTAAAGGAGTGTGTATTTATGAGTTTGGGGATTTTGTAATGGGTGAATTTCTCACAAATTGGGGCATGATATGTGTGACACCTGAAATAGGATTATAACAATATTAAAACTTCGGGGGATCCGAAATACATGAAGGGGTGAGTATTTGTGTTTTTGGGGATTTTGTGATCTGTGAATTTCTGACAAATTGGGGCATGATATGTGTGACACCTGAAATAGAATTATAACAATATTAAAACTTCGGGGGATCCGAAATACATGAAGGGGTGAGTATTTGTGTGTTTGGGGATTTTGTGATCTATGAATTTCTGACAAATTGGGGCATGATATGTGTGACACCTGAAATAGAATTATAACAATATTAAAACTTCGGGGGATGCGAAATACATGAAGGGGTGAGTATTTGTGTGTTTGGGGATTTTGTGATCTATGAATTTCTGACAAATTGGGGCATGATATGTGTGACACCTGAAATAGAATTATAACAATATTAAAACTTCGGAGGATCCGAAATACATGAAGGGGTGAGTATTTGTGTGTTTGGGGATTTTGTGATCTGTGAATTTCTCACAAATTGGGGCATGATATGTGTGACACCTGAAATAGAATTATAACAATATTAAAACTTCGGGGGATCCGAAATACATGAAGGGGTGAGTATTTGTGTGTTTGGGGATTTTGTGATCTGTGAATTTCTGACAAATTGGGGCATGATATGTGTGACACCTGAAATAGAATTATAACAATATTAAAACTTCGGGGGATCCGAAATACATGAAGGGGTGAGTATTTGTGTGTTTGGGGATTTTGTGATCTGTGAATTTCTGACAAATTGGGGCATGATATGTGTGACACCTGAAATAGAATTATAACAATATTAAAACTTCGGGGGATCCGAAATACATGAAGGGGTGAGTATTTGTGTGTTTGGGGATTCTGTAATGGGTGAATTTCTGACAAATTGGGGCATGATATGTGTGACACCTGAAATAGAATTATAACAATATTAAAACTTCGGAGGATCCGAAATACATGAAGGGGTGAGTATTTGTGTGTTTGGGGATTTTGTGATCTGTGAATTTCTGACAAATTGGGGCATGATATGTGTGACACCTGAAATAGAATTATAACAATATTAAAACTTCGGGGGATCCGAAATACATGAAGGGGTGAGTATTTGTGTGTTTGGGGATTTTGTGATCTGTGAATTTCTGACAAATTGGGGCATGATATGTGTGACACCTGAAATAGAATTATAACAATATTAAAACTTCGGGGGATCCGAAATACATGAAGGGGTGAGTATTTGTGTGTTTGGGGATTCTGTAATGGGTGAATTTCTGACAAATTGGGGCATGATATGTGTGACACCTGAAATAGAATTATAACAATATTAAAACTTCGGAGGATCCGAAATACATGAAGGGGTGAGTATTTGTGTGTTTGGGGATTTTGTGATCTGTGAATTTCTGACAAATTGGGGCATGATATGTGTGACACCTGAAATAGAATTATAACAATATTAAAACTTCGGGGGATCCGAAATACATGAAGGGGTGAGTATTTGTGTGTTTGGGGATTTTGTGATCTGTGAATTTCTGACAAATTGGGGCATGATATGTGTGACACCTGAAATAGAATTATAACAATATTAAAACTTCGGGGGATCCGAAATACATGAAGGGGTGAGTATTTGTGTGTTTGGGGATTCTGTAATGGGTGAATTTCTGACAAATTGGGGCATGATATGTGTGACACCTGAAATAGAATTATAACAATATTAAAACTTCGGGGGATCCGAAATACATGAAGGGGTGAGTATTTGTGTGTTTGGGGATTCTGTAATGGGTGAATTTCTGACAAATTGGGGCATGATATGTGTGACACCTGAAATAGAATTATAACAATATTAAAACTTCGGAGGATCCGAAATACATGAAGGGGTGAGTATTTGTGTGTTTGGGGATTTTGTGATCTGTGAATTTCTGACAAATTGGGGCATGATATGTGTGACACCTGAAATAGAATTATAACAATATTAAAACTTCGGGGGATCCGAAATACATGAAGGGGTGAGTATTTGTGTGTTTGGGGATTCTGTAATGGGTGAATTTCTGACAAATTGGGGCATGATATGTGTGACACCTGAAATAGAATTATAACAATATTAAAACTTCGGGGGATCCGAAATACATGAAGGGGTGAGTATTTGTGTGTTTGGGGATTCTGTAATGGGTGAATTTCTGACAAATTGGGGCATGATATGTGTGACACCTGAAATAGAATTATAACAATATTAAAACTTCGGAGGATCCGAAATACATGAAGGGGTGAGTATTTGTGTGTTTGGGGATTTTGTGATCTGTGAATTTCTGACAAATTGGGGCATGATATGTGTGACACCTGAAGTAGAATTATAACAATATTAAAACTTCGGAGGATCCGAAATACATGAAGGGGTGAGTATTTGTGTGTTTGGGGATTTTGTGATCTGTGAATTTCTGACAAATTGGGGCATGATATGTGTGAGACCTGAAATAGAATTATAACAATATTAAAACTTCGGAGGATCCGAAATACATGAAGGGGTGAGTATTTGTGTGTTTGGGGATTTTGTGATCTGTGAATTTCTCACAAATTGGGGCATGATATGTGTGACACCTGAAATAGAATTATAACAATATTAAAACTTCGGAGGATCCGAAATACATGAAGGGGTGAGTATTTGTGTGTTTGGGGATTTTGTGATCTGTGAATTTCTCACAAATTGGGGCATGATATGTGTGACACCTGAAATAGAATTATAACAATATTAAAACTTCGGGGGATCCGAAATACATGAAGGGGTGAGTATTTGTGTGTTTGGGGATTCTGTAATGGGTGAATTTCTGACAAATTGGGGCATGATATGTGTGACACCTGAAATAGAATTATAACAATATTAAAACTTCGGAGGATCCGAAATACATGAAGGGGTGAGTATTTGTGTGTTTGGGGATTTTGTGATCTGTGAATTTCTCACAAATTGGGGCATGATATGTGTGACACCTGAAATAGAATTATAACAATATTAAAACTTCGGGGGATCCGAAATACATGAAGGGGTGAGTATTTGTGTGTTTGGGGATTTTGTGATCTGTGAATTTCTCACAAATTGGGGCATGATATGTGTGACACCTGAAATAGAATTATAACAATATTAAAACTTCGGGGGATCCGAAATACATGAAGGGGTGAGTATTTGTGTGTTTGGGGATTCTGTAATGGGTGAATTTCTGACAAATTGGGGCATGATATGTGTGACACCTGAAATAGAATTATAACAATATTAAAACTTCGGAGGATCCGAAATACATGAAGGGGTGAGTATTTGTGTGTTTGGGGATTTTGTGATCTGTGAATTTCTGACAAATTGGGGCATGATATGTGTGACACCTGAAATAGAATTATAACAATATTAAAACTTCGGAGGATCCGAAATACATGAAGGGGTGAGTATTTGTGTGTTTGGGGATTTTGTGATCTGTGAATTTCTCACAAATTGGGGCATGATATGTGTGACACCTGAAATAGAATTATAACAATATTAAAACTTCGGGGGATCCGAAATACATGAAGGGGTGAGTATTTGTGTGTTTGGGGATTTTGTGATCTGTGAATTTCTCACAAATTGGGGCATGATATGTGTGACACCTGAAATAGAATTATAACAATATTAAAACTTCGGGGGATCCGAAATACATGAAGGGGTGAGTATTTGTGTGTTTGGGGATTTTGTGATCTGTGAATTTCTCACAAATTGGGGCATGATATGTGTGACACCTGAAATAGAATTATAACAATATTAAAACTTCGGGGGATCCGAAATACATGAAGGGGTGAGTATTTGTGTGTTTGGGGATTTTGTGATCTGTGAATTTCTCACAAATTGGGGCATGATATGTGTGACACCTGAAATAGAATTATAACAATATTAAAACTTCGGGGGATCCGAAATACATGAAGGGGTGAGTATTTGTGTGTTTGGGGATTTTGTGATCTGTGAATTTCTCACAAATTGGGGCATGATATGTGTGACACCTGAAATAGAATTATAACAATATTAAAACTTCGGGGGATCCGAAATACATGAAGGGTTGAGTATTTGTGTGTTTGGGGATTTTGTGATCTGTGAATTTCTCACAAATTGGGGCATGATATGTGTGACACCTGAAATAGAATTATAACAATATTAAAACTTCGGGGGATCCGAAATACATGAAGGGGTGAGTATTTGTGTGTTTGGGGATTTTGTGATCTGTGAATTTCTCACAAATTGGGGCATGATATGTGTGACACCTGAAATAGAATTATAACAATATTAAAACTTCGGGGGATCCGAAATACATGAAGGGGTGAGTATTTGTGTGTTTGGGGATTCTGTAATGGGTGAATTTCTGACAAATTGGGGCATGATATGTGTGACACCTGAAATAGAATTATAACAATATTAAAACTTCGGAGGATCCGAAATACATGAAGGGGTGAGTATTTGTGTGTTTGGGGATTTTGTGATCTGTGAATTTCTGACAAATTGGGGCATGATATGTGTGACACCTGAAATAGAATTATAACAATATTAAAACTTCGGAGGATCCGAAATACATGAAGGGGTGAGTATTTGTGTGTTTGGGGATTTTGTGATCTGTGAATTTCTCACAAATTGGGGCATGATATGTGTGACACCTGAAATAGAATTATAACAATATTAAAACTTCGGGGGATCCGAAATACATGAAGGGGTGAGTATTTGTGTGTTTGGGGATTTTGTGATCTGTGAATTTCTCACAAATTGGGGCATGATATGTGTGACACCCGAAATAGAATCAAGACAATATTAAAATCTCGGAGAATCCCAACTGCAACTTGAAAAAATATTAAAACGTCCTTGGGATAAATTATACCAACCAATGGTTAGTCACCGCAGTTGTAAGTCCCTTCTGGCTGAACTAGAACCAACAAAATATTAAAACGTTCTCATAATAAATCATACCAACCGTTGGTCAGTCACCACAGTTGTTAGTTCCTCCTGGCCGAACTGCAACAAAAAGAAATATTAAAAGGTCCTCACAATAAATTATACCAACCATCGGTCAGTCACCGCAGTTGTGAGTCCCTTTTGGCTGAACTAGAACAAAACAATTATTGAAACGTCCTTATAATAAATCATACCAACCAATAATTAGTCACGGCAGTTGTGAGTCCCTTCTGGCTGAACTAGAACCAAAAAAATATTAAAACGTCCTCATAATAAATTATACCAACGTTTAGTCAGTCACCACAGTTGTTAGTTCCTCCTGGCCGAACTGCAACAAAAAGAAATATTAAAAGGTCCTCATAATAAATTATACCAACCATCGGTCAGTCACCGCAGTTGTAAGTCCCTTTTGGCTGAACTAGAACAAAAAAATTATTAAAACGTCCTTATAATAAATTATACCAACTACTGGTTAGTCGACGCAGTTGTTAGTCCCTTTTGGCTGAACTAGAACAAAAAAATTATTAAAACGTCCTCATAATAAATTATACCAAACAGTCGTAAGTCACCACAGTTGTAAATCTGTCCAGGCCAGACTACAACAAAAACATGATTAAAACATTCCTTATTTATTACTGCTCATTGATCACTCCAGATGCAGTGGCCTGAAGAGAAATAGACTGTAACTTCTGGAAAGCTTTAGTGATAATTATACATTACAAGTAGGTGATTATTGAACGATCTTATCATATTCCTAACTTTTCCCTCCATCATTCTGTTTCCTTTCTTCTAGTGTTCAACTCCTCTTTTGCAAGGGTACGTAAAGGATGTACTCGTCTAATAAAAAAAATCATTGTATAACTGACAATTCAGAATTTGATTACAGGGATAAGACTTGTGATACAGGAATGCGTGCCTGTGAATACCAGTAATATCTAATTCTTTGAAAGAACAGGATGCATTCCTGCAGGCATTGTATCCAACAAGTAAACCATGGTCAAAGATATTGGTAATTCAACCCTTCTCCATTTTGTGATCCTCCAAGATTTTGCAGGCTCATGTTTTTGACTGTCATGAAAACATAGAGAGACAAGAGACATAACGATTGAAGAATAATGTAGATCTAATTTGGTATAAACCACACTTACCAGTGATTTTAGATTTTCAAAGGGAAATTATGTTTTCCTGCAGCTCATATATTCGTCACATAATCTATATTCCAAGGAATCAGTATATAATCGGGGTCTTCCTCTCATTTATGCAATGCTTTGAAAGCCTGAACTGTAAGGAAGCACGAGATTTAGCAATAATAATGCAGAAATAATGTCGTCATAATGTTTTATGGCAACGAAGTTGGAATTTTTTACAAGTGGATTCTCAGTTTAAATTATACTACAATTGTCGGCTATTCACCATTAGAGAAATCTAGAGAGCGATGAGACATAGGCCTCGTTCCAATTATCAGAAAAATCCACTTATTTCTTTCTATAAAATATCTCATACATATTATCTCAAATATTATACATCTACGACGTTTGCAGTCATCCTAAAGATCTGTAACAGAAAGGTGATTAATTCGTCCCTAATTATTAACACCGATCGTAGATCAGTGTTAATCTCTTATAAGATACCCTGAAAGAAGAGGATTGATTAATCTTAGAATACCCTGAAAGAAAGATTTGATTATTGCTGAAAGAAAGAAAGCATTAGTCTTGGACTACCCTGAAAGAAAAGAATTCATTAGTGAACCTGTGGAGAAAATGAAAATTCACAATAATATTTGTCATGCCTTGAGTACAAGAAGAAAAGGAAGAGTTGACGCTATCTGCCGTTAGATGTGTGCAGACTTGGCTAGAACTTTGTGAATTAGAAATAATTGTCGGCAGATAGGAGTCAAGTATAAGAAAGGTAAAGATGACAGACAAAAGCATAGAAGTTTTGGTAGCGTGACGGTCGGCGTCCTCTTCAACTGATGTTTTCAGGCTCAGCCTCTCTCATTTCCACGCCCCACGTAAACGCGGAAATGAAGAGATGCGTTTTGCCCATTCAAGCGACCGTTGTTCATTTAAATCTGACTTTTCTCTGAGGATTTCAATGGGAGAATGAGAAAATTGCGAATGGGAATTAATATGAAAGGGACTCACGTTACTGTGAGTATGGAAATAAAAAGTGCATGTGAATTATGTAATTATATGAATACTGATAAAAACTTGGGAATACAAGGATTTGAAGAAATTATGTACATTTCATAGAAATTATATGAAAGTAGCTACTTTATATTCTATTGCGATCGCTTGAATTTGCTGTGGAGAAAAAGATATTAGTACCACCGCCGTCCCATTGCGCGAACCTTCCTGCCCTCGCCTGGTTCCCAGAACCCACCCAACGGAGTAGTAAATTAAATACTAAGGCACTTACGCACAGACTCGTAATCACCCTTCCCACGGATTGCCCTACCTTCCCGATTCACCTGTACGGAAAGCTAAAAACACCCGATATCCACATTCTCTCCAACACAAGCATACAAACCAGCTCACACACCGTGGTCGGAAACTTACCTTTTCATTTGCTGTAGGGGAAGAACGGGTTAGTACATCCTGGACAGAATTGTCAAACTTTTTTCTAATCGGACTATGCGGAAGTGAATGTGCATTATCATTTGTTTATCTTCAAATTTCTAGATTGTTATACATTGAATGAAAAATTGACTTTACTCGAAATCTTGCACTGATATATTCCATTTTTATGTCGAGCAGGAGCTCCTAGAGTTTCTGTATCATGAAAAATTAAACCTCAGGAGGATCCACCGCTCAACCAGCCAGAATTCAATAAAATTTATGCAGGGAAAGAGAGAAGATAATCGCGGAAGCCGATTGAGCGATGTATGTCCTCCTGTCGCGATGCTCACCGCGATTCGCAACGGATCAGGGCCCTGACGGCCGTAAGAGTGAGTCTATCTATTTACTTGGAAATCTGTAATAGGACTGCGCAGTAACAAGAATCATGTTACATTGCAGTCTGTAGAGGAAGGTATAATCATGGAAGGTAACTCCGTTGCGGTCGCGAATGAGCCTATCTGAATTTAGCTAAGAAATCGAAGATTGTACAGTGTTACCGCCACGCCACGCGACAGAGAAAAGAGAGAACCAAGGAAAGGAAGCCCATTACCAAAGATCATGCGACTCACTGACGTAGCCGAGTAAGGGGAGAGGAATTGCACTCGGATGTATCTGCTTGGCTGTCATCACACGAGGAGATGGAAAGGAGAAAAAGAAGGGAATTAGTCAGATAATTGCTTGGCTCGATATATTGAACTAAAATGAATACGAGTTGTTAGTTTTGGAAAAACAGAGATTGACGATAAAGTTTCTTGGTCTCACCTCATTACAATTGCTCCCTTGCTGGCATACGCCACCCTCGTGTCCTGTCAGCTTCGGATCAGCTTCGGTTCGGCTTCGGATCAGCTTCCTTTCGGAGGTGGTTCACTGAAAAATGGAAAGAGAAATATTTAAATACAGAAACAGACTCGTAAAGTCCAGAAGTCGTCTTTAGGTAAGGTATCTTCAAATTCCTCGATATAGAAGAAGAGTGAAATTCGTGAACATATCACGTTACATATTTGGTGAGAAGTTAATTAATCGAAATATTTCAGAATCTTACCTGTTCACTACTTTTTCTCATAGTCCATGTATAATTGGTCCTGTCTATCCCTGGTGTCCATCACAATCTAATAGAAACATAAACGAGAAGCAAAAGATTTATTTTTTGAACGCGTTCGTATAATTTTTCTGTCAATATCTTCAGAGGGAGAAAAAACGTTAGTACAAATAGTTGTGGGTACCGATTTGAGCAGGACAATAATTGAACTCTATTGAAGAGGCAGAATGAGATCAAAAATTCTATATACCTTTCATTCAATTTGTCAGTGAGGATTGGACTCGTGTAATCAGCCTCCGCAATCCGTGCCCATGCATTTCAGTAGGATTTACATTATCTTTGTGTTCAACCTTTCGATTTTCTTGTTTCTTCAGTATTTTTCCGTCAATAGTTCTACTTTCTTTTTCTAAAGAAGGAAAGAAATGATTCAGAAAATTGTCGTGATAAAATTTGAGTGGAAAAAAGTCAAGCGAGTAAACTATAATGAAAACTACTGTTCATGAAAAACTTGAAGATTCATATCAGAGCTCATTTCTTTGCTCAAATTGAACTTATTGAGACTAAATTGCATTTGACATCAGAGGAATGACGAGCTGTTATCGCATGCTCAAGATAAAGATTGCTGGCTAAATTTTCCAATTCTCACCTCAATCTCTTACACTTTGGACTTCATATCCCGGGACCTGAGTATTTCACAAAGTTCCTATCGGTCCATCAGATTTTCGGGATCTCCGGATTTACCGTCCTGTAGAAAAGATTCAAAGCAAAATGAGTGAAATGAGAAATAAGTTTCGGATGTACATTGTTATTATAAATATAGACAAGTATGTACACATAGCCTTAGAATATAGAAACAGACTCATGTGTATTGAAAAAGGTTTCAGTTTGCAAAAATCAAAAGATTAATTATTGAAATGACAAATTATGTTATTCGTCGATGTGAAATTTTAACCAAAAAGAGTATGGAGTAGGTATATTGTAAAAGAATCTAAATTTATTGGAAATGACAAATGTATGCGTTAATTGAACTTCAATAGAACTGTGATTTCATCGAGAATCATGTTATCATTACCGATTTATCTTCCATTCGATGTATCCGAATGATTTGGTCTATGAAACCAAACTGTGCAACTAGGATTTTTCTTATCTTCCTGTTGCTTGACCACCTTTCCCTCCTGTTTGCCTCCTCCGCTTCCTTGAAAAAAAATTAGTGATTTGGAATATTAGAAAAATAAAATGTTGGGTGAAAAATAAACACGTATCGTATTGATGATTTACTAGACTGAAGACTAAATGATTCACGAGAAGCCCAAAAAATCTCAATTTATTGAAAATAATAAATGTATTCAATAATCGAGCTCTAATACAAATGAGACTCAAGGGGAAATCATGTTATCATTACCGATTTATCTTTCATTTGATGTGTTAGAATGATTTGGTGCATGAAACCCAACCGCGCAACTAGGATTTTTGTCATCTTCCTGTTGCTCGACCACCTTTCCCTCCTGTTTGCCTCCTCCGCTTCCTTGAAAAAGGAATCAGTGATTTAGAAAGTTAGACAGATAAAATGTTGAATGAAAAATAAAAGAGTATTGTATTAGTCAATTACTATTCGCGAAAAACTTGACTGAGTGTATACTACTGAAAAAAATGTATTATTGTATCGGTCGATCCAAAATGTTGACCAAAATGAGTGAAAAATCTGAATTTATTGAAAATAACCAACGTATTCGATAATTGAACTCGAATAGAAATGAGACTTGAGTGGAAATCATGTTGTCATTACCGATTTATCTTATATTTGATTGGTTCGAATGATTTGGTCCGTGAAACCAAACTGCGCAACTAGGATTTTTCTTATGTTCCTGTTGCTTGACCACCTTTCCCTCCTGTTTGCCTCCTCCGCTTCCTGGAAAGAGAAATCAGTGATTTGGAATATATACGTTTAACCATAAGCACAATATAATTTCCTTCACTGATTGCATACCGATTCTCACCTAAATATCTAGACTGCAGAACTCGCATGATCCTTGGACCCGAGTCATCAATACAGTTTCTGTTTCGGTCCATCAGGATTTTGGATTCTCTGGACCCGCAGGTCGTATACTTGTCTGTGAAAGAAATGGAACATTGGAGCAAAAACTGAGGAAAAATCGATATCAGATTTTGAATCTAGAAGCAGGCTTATGTATATTCTAAAAGGTTTATTATAACCAAATATATGTCTTGATTTTACCTGTTTCTGATTTCATTCCATCCCATTTCATTTATCCAATCCAGTGTTTGGCTGCACTTCGGCAGGGGCATGGACACTGGATCAAACGAATTTGAAAATTAAATGCAGAGTCTGGATTCGATTGAAGGGACGAGATTGCGAATGCAAGGAGGGCTTCTGCCTGCTTACCAGTGATTCTTGATTTTTATGCAGAAATGATGTTTCCCTGCAGGTCATGTACACATGACAGTCTATAATCCAAGATACGTGTACATAGTCCGATTCTTTCAAGCTTCATGTATAACGTCCTTCGGAATTCTGAACTGTAACGGAAACATAAAGAAATACGAGATTAAGCAAGGGAGAAGTAATGATCTTTCGAGATCTTAACTTTTTCTTCAAATTATATTATGTTCTTATATAATTATGGGCTACTCACAATAAAAGAAATCTAGAGAGCGATGAGATATAGGCCGTATACCAATCATCAGAAAAATCTCCCTATTTCCTTCCATAAAATATGTCACACATATTATCTCTCCAACTAGGATTTTTGTTATCTTCCTGATGCTCGACCACCGTTCCCTCCTGTTTGCCTCCTCCGCTTCCTTGAAAAAGGAATCAGTGATTTAGAATACATATGTTCAACCAGAAGCACAATATAACTTCCATCAGCCATTGCATACCCATTTTCATCTAAATCTCCAGACTACAGAACTCGCATGATTTTTGGACCCGAGTCATTAATACAGTTTCTATGTTGGTCCATCAGGCTTTGGGAATCGAGCCGAAGGTCGTATACTTGTCTGTAAAAGAAATGAAGCAAAAGAGAAAAATTAGAAAAAAGTTGATATGAGATTTGGAATCTAGAAAAAGGCTCGTGTACGTATATTCTACAAAGGTGTATTCACCAAATATATGTCTCATTTTTACCTGTTTCTGATTTCATTCAATCCCATTTCTGGATGGAATATCCAGTGTTCGACTGCACTTCGACAGGGGCATGGACACTGAAACAAACAAATTTGAAAATTAAATGCAGAGTCTGAATTCGATTGAAGGGACGAGATTGCGAATGCAAGGAGGGCTTCTGCCAGCTTACCAGTGATTCTGGATTTTTATCTATCTTCTATCTTTTTTTTTGTCTTATGTTTATTTTTAGTTTCACTTTATTTTATTTATGTTTATTTTTTATCTTATTTGATGTTCTTCTTGTCTCTTTGTTTTCTGTTTTTGGGTTGTATCATACTCTTCTCTCTTTTTGTATTTGTTGTTGTAAATTTCTCCCTACTCGTCTTATGGGACCATGCCCCATGACGTAATAAATGACTATTATTATTACTATTATTATTATTATTATTATTATTATTATTATTATTATTATCATTATTATTATTATTATTATTATTATTATTATTATTATTATTATTTTGATGCAGGAATGACGTTTCCCTGCAGTTCATGAATAGATCAGAGTCTGTAATCCAGGAAACATGTGTGTACACAGTCCGATTCTTTCAAGTTTCACGTATTCGTTCCTTAGAAATTCTGAACTGTAACCGAAACATGAGGAAATACGAGAGTGAGCAATGAAGAAGTAATGTAAATGAAAAGAAATTCTCACTTTTCGGATCTTAATCATTTCTTTGAAATATACTACAATTGTCGGCTATTCACCATTAGAGAAATCTAGAGAGCGATGAGATGTAGGCCTTGTTCCGATTATCAGGAAAATCTCCCTATTTCTTTCTATAAAATATGCCACACATATTATCTCACTATCAAATATTATACATCTACGAAACTTGCAGTCGACCTGAAGATCTGTAACAGAAAGGTGATTAATTCGTCCCTAATTATTAACACCGATCGTAGATCAGTGTTAATCTCTTAAGATACCCTGGAAGAAGAGAATTGATTAATCTTAGAATACCCTGAAAGAAAGATTTGATTAGTGCTGGAAGAAAGCATCGGTTAGTTTTAGACTACCCTGAAAGAAAAAAGTTCATTAGTGAACCTGTGGAGAGAATAAAAATTCACAATAATATTTGTCATGGAAAACGCATCCAGTGTAATAAGAAAGGCATAGAAGAAAGGGGAGACTTGACGCTGTCTGCCGTTAATATTGGCTAGAACTTTACGAACTGCAAATAGTTATCGGCAGATAGGAGTCAAGTATAAGAAAGGTAAAGATGACAGACAAAAGCATAGAAGTTTTGGTAGCGTGACGGTCGGCGTCCTCTTCAACTGATGTTTTCAGGCTCAGCCTCTCTCATTTCCACGCCCCACGTAAACGCGGAAATGAAGAGATGCGTTTTGCCCATTCAAGCGACCGTTGTTCATTTCAATCTGAGTTTTCTCTGAGAATTTGAATGGAAGAATGAGAAAATTTCGAATGGGAATTAATATGAAAGGGACTCACGTTACTGTGAGTATGGAAATGAAAAGTGCATGTGAATTATGTAATTATGTGAATACTGATAAAAAAACTTGGGAATGCAAGGATTTGTAAAAATCATGTATATTTCGTAGAAATTACATGAAAGTAGCTATACTTTATCTTCTATTGCGATCGCTTGAATTTGCTGTGGAGAAAAAGATATTAGTACCACCACCGTCCCATTGCGCGACCCTTCCTGCCCTCGCCTGGTTCCCAGAACCCACCCAACGGAGTAGTAAATTAAATACTAAGACACTCACGCACAGACTCGTAATCACCCTTCCCACGGATTGCCCTACCTTCCCGATTCACCTGTACGGAAAGCTAAGAAAATCCGATATCACATTCTCTCCAACACAAGCATACAAACCAGCTCACACACCGTGGTCGGAAACTTACCTTTTCATTTGCTGTAGGGGAAGAACGGGTTAGTACATCCTGGACAAAATTGTCAAACTTTTTTCTAATCGGACTATGCGAAAGTGAATGTGCTATATTATTTCTTAATCTTAAAATTTTTCAATTTTCATATGTTGAACGAAGGATTGACTTTACTTGGAATCTTGCAAATTGTTCATTCTTGTGTTGAGCAGGAGCTCCTAGAGTTTCTGTATCATGAGATATTAAACCTCAGGAGGATCCACCGCTCAACCAGCCAGAATTCAATAAAATTTATGCAGGGAAAGAGAGAAGATAATCGCGGAAGCCGATTGAGCGATGTATGTCCTCCTGTCGCGATGCTCACCGCGATTCGCAACGGATCAGGGCCCTGACGGCCGTAAGAGTGAGTTTATCTATTTAATTGTGAATCTGTGATAGGACTGTGCAGTAAGACGAACCATGTCACATTGCAGTCTGTGGAGGAAGCTATAATTATGGAAGGTAACTCCGTTGCGGTCGCGAATGAGCCTATCTGAATTTAGCTAAGAAATCGAAGATTGTACAGTGTTACCGCCACGCCACGCGACAGAGAAAAGAGAGAACCAAGGAAAGGAAGCCCATTACCAAAGATCATGCGACTCACTGACGTAGCCGAGTAAGGAGAGAGCAATTGCACTCGGATGTATCTGCTTGGCTGTCAACACACGAGGAGATGGAAAGGAGAAAAAGAAGGGAATTAGTCAGATAATTGCTTGGCTCGATATATTGAACTAAAATGAAAACGAGTTGTTAGTTTTGGAAAAACAGAGATTGACGATAAAGTTTCTTGGTCTCACCTCATTACAATTGCTCCCTTGCTGGCATACGCCACCCTCGTGTCCTATCAGCTTCGGATCAGCTTCCTTTCGGAGGTGGTTCACTGAAAAATGGAAAGAGAAATATTTAAATACAGAAACAGACTCGTAAAGTCCAGAAGTCGTCTTTAGGTAAGGTATCTTTAAATTCCTCGATATAGAAGAAGAGTGAAATTCGTGAACATATCACGTTACATATTTGGTGAGAAGTTAATTAATCGAAACATATCAGAATCTTACCTGTTCACTACTTTTTCTCATAGTCCATGTATAATTGGTCCTGTCTATCCATGGTGTCCATCACAATCTAATAGAAACATAAACGAGAAGCAAAAGGTTTATTTTTTGAACGCATTCGTATAATTTTTCTGTCAATATCTTCAGACGGAGAAAAAACGTTAGTACAAATAGTTGTGGGTACCGATTTGAGCAGGACAATAATTGAACTCTATTGAAAAGGCAGAATGAGATCAAATATTCTATATACCTTTCATTCAATTTGTCAGTGAGGATTGGACTCGTGTAATCAGCCTCCGCAATCCGTGCCCATGCATGAGAGTAGGATTTACATTATCTTTGTGTTCAACCTTTCGATTTTCTTGTTTCTTCAGTATTTTTCCGTCAATAGTTCTACTTTCTTTTTCTAAAGAAGGAAAGAAATGATTCAGAAAATTGTCGTGATAAAATTTGAGTGGAAAAAAGTCAAGCGAGTAAACTATAATGAAAACTACTGTTCATGAAAAACTTGAAGATTCATATCAGAGCTCATTTCTTTGCTCAAATTGAACTTATTGAGACTAAATTGCATTTGACATCAGAGGAATGACGAGCTGTTATCGCATGCTCAAGATAAAGATTGCTGGCTAAATTTTCCAATTCTCACCTCAATCTCTTACACTTTGGACTTCATATCCCGGGACCTGAGTATTTCACAAAGTTCCTATCGGTCCATCAGATTTTCGGGATCTCCGGATTTACCGTCCTGTAGAAAAGATTCAAAGCAAAATGAGTGAAATGAGAAATAAGTTTCGGATGTACATTGTTATTATAAATATAGACAAGTATGTACACATAGCCTTAGAATATAGAAACAGACTCATGTGTATTGAAAAAGGTTTCAGTTTGCAAAAATCAAAAGATTAATTATTGAAATGACAAATTATGTTATTCGTCGATGTGAAATTTTAACCAAAAAGAGTATGGAGTAGGTATATTGTAAAAGAATCTAAATTTATTGGAAATGACAAATGTATGCGTTAATTGAACTTCAATAGAACTGTGATTTCATCGAGAATCATGTTATCATTACCGATTTATCTTCCATTCGATGTATCCGAATGATTTGGTCTATGAAACCAAACTGTGCAACTAGGATTTTTCTTATCTTCCTGTTGCTTGACCACCTTTCCCTCCTGTTTGCCTCCTCCGCTTCCTTGAAAAAAAATTAGTGATTTGGAATATTAGAAAAATAAAATGTTGGGTGAAAAATAAACACGTATCGTATTGATGATTTACTAGACTGAAGACTAAATGATTCACGAGAAGCCCAAAAAATCTCAATTTATTGAAAATAATAAATGTATTCAATAATCGAGCTCTAATACAAATGAGACTCAAGGGGAAATCATGTTATCATTACCGATTTATCTTTCATTTGATGTGTTAGAATGATTTGGTGCATGAAACCCAACCGCGCAACTAGGATTTTTGTCATCTTCCTGTTGCTCGACCACCTTTCCCTCCTGTTTGCCTCCTCCGCTTCCTTGAAAAAGGAATCAGTGATTTAGAAAGTTAGACAGATAAAATGTTGAATGAAAAATAAAAGAGTATTGTATTAGTCAATTACTATTCGCGAAAAACTTGACTGAGTGTATACTACTGAAAAAAATGTATTATTGTATCGGTCGATCCAAAATGTTGACCAAAATGAGTGAAAAATCTGAATTTATTGAAAATAACCAACGTATTCGATAATTGAACTCGAATAGAAATGAGACTTGAGTGGAAATCATGTTGTCATTACCGATTTATCTTATATTTGATTGGTTCGAATGATTTGGTCCGTGAAACCAAACTGCGCAACTAGGATTTTTCTTATGTTCCTGTTGCTTGACCACCTTTCCCTCCTGTTTGCCTCCTCCGCTTCCTGGAAAGAGAAATCAGTGATTTGGAATATATACGTTTAACCATAAGCACAATATAATTTCCTTCACTGATTGCATACCGATTCTCACCTAAATATCTAGACTGCAGAACTCGCATGATCCTTGGACCCGAGTCATCAATACAGTTTCTGTTTCGGTCCATCAGGATTTTGGATTCTCTGGACCCGCAGGTCGTATACTTGTCTGTGAAAGAAATGGAACATTGGAGCAAAAACTGAGGAAAAATCGATATCAGATTTTGAATCTAGAAGCAGGCTTATGTATATTCTAAAAGGTTTATTATAACCAAATATATGTCTTGATTTTACCTGTTTCTGATTTCATTCCATCCCATTTCATTTATCCAATCCAGTGTTTGGCTGCACTTCGGCAGGGGCATGGACACTGGATCAAACGAATTTGAAAATTAAATGCAGAGTCTGGATTCGATTGAAGGGACGAGATTGCGAATGCAAGGAGGGCTTCTGCCTGCTTACCAGTGATTCTTGATTTTTATGCAGAAATGATGTTTCCCTGCAGGTCATGTACACATGACAGTCTATAATCCAAGATACGTGTACATAGTCCGATTCTTTCAAGCTTCATGTATAACGTCCTTCGGAATTCTGAACTGTAACGGAAACATAAAGAAATACGAGATTAAGCAAGGGAGAAGTAATGATCTTTCGAGATCTTAACTTTTTCTTCAAATTATATTATGTTCTTATATAATTATGGGCTACTCACAATAAAAGAAATCTAGAGAGCGATGAGATATAGGCCGTATACCAATCATCAGAAAAATCTCCCTATTTCCTTCCATAAAATATGTCACACATATTATCTCTCCAACTAGGATTTTTGTTATCTTCCTGATGCTCGACCACCGTTCCCTCCTGTTTGCCTCCTCCGCTTCCTTGAAAAAGGAATCAGTGATTTAGAATACATATGTTCAACCAGAAGCACAATATAACTTCCATCAGCCATTGCATACCCATTTTCATCTAAATCTCCAGACTACAGAACTCGCATGATTTTTGGACCCGAGTCATTAATACAGTTTCTATGTTGGTCCATCAGGCTTTGGGAATCGAGCCGAAGGTCGTATACTTGTCTGTAAAAGAAATGAAGCAAAAGAGAAAAATTAGAAAAAAGTTGATATGAGATTTGGAATCTAGAAAAAGGCTCGTGTACGTATATTCTACAAAGGTGTATTCACCAAATATATGTCTCATTTTTACCTGTTTCTGATTTCATTCAATCCCATTTCTGGATGGAATATCCAGTGTTCGACTGCACTTCGACAGGGGCATGGACACTGAAACAAACAAATTTGAAAATTAAATGCAGAGTCTGAATTCGATTGAAGGGACGAGATTGCGAATGCAAGGAGGGCTTCTGCCAGCTTACCAGTGATTCTGGATTTTTATCTATCTTCTATCTTTTTTTTTGTCTTATGTTTATTTTTAGTTTCACTTTATTTTATTTATGTTTATTTTTTATCTTATTTGATGTTCTTCTTGTCTCTTTGTTTTCTGTTTTTGGGTTGTATCATACTCTTCTCTCTTTTTGTATTTGTTGTTGTAAATTTCTCCCTACTCGTCTTATGGGACCATGCCCCATGACGTAATAAATGACTATTATTATTACTATTATTATTATTATTATTATTATTATTATTATTATTATTATCATTATTATTATTATTATTATTATTATTATTATTATTATTATTATTTTGATGCAGGAATGACGTTTCCCTGCAGTTCATGAATAGATCAGAGTCTGTAATCCAGGAAACATGTGTGTACACAGTCCGATTCTTTCAAGTTTCACGTATTCGTTCCTTAGAAATTCTGAACTGTAACCGAAACATGAGGAAATACGAGAGTGAGCAATGAAGAAGTAATGTAAATGAAAAGAAATTCTCACTTTTCGGATCTTAATCATTTCTTTGAAATATACTACAATTGTCGGCTATTCACCATTAGAGAAATCTAGAGAGCGATGAGATGTAGGCCTTGTTCCGATTATCAGGAAAATCTCCCTATTTCTTTCTATAAAATATGCCACACATATTATCTCACTATCAAATATTATACATCTACGAAACTTGCAGTCGACCTGAAGATCTGTAACAGAAAGGTGATTAATTCGTCCCTAATTATTAACACCGATCGTAGATCAGTGTTAATCTCTTAAGATACCCTGGAAGAAGAGAATTGATTAATCTTAGAATACCCTGAAAGAAAGATTTGATTAGTGCTGGAAGAAAGCATCGGTTAGTTTTAGACTACCCTGAAAGAAAAAAGTTCATTAGTGAACCTGTGGAGAGAATAAAAATTCACAATAATATTTGTCATGGAAAACGCATCCAGTGTAATAAGAAAGGCATAGAAGAAAGGGGAGACTTGACGCTGTCTGCCGTTAATATTGGCTAGAACTTTACGAACTGCAAATAGTTATCGGCAGATAGGAGTCAAGTATAAGAAAGGTAAAGATGACAGACAAAAGCATAGAAGTTTTGGTAGCGTGACGGTCGGCGTCCTCTTCAACTGATGTTTTCAGGCTCAGCCTCTCTCATTTCCACGCCCCACGTAAACGCGGAAATGAAGAGATGCGTTTTGCCCATTCAAGCGACCGTTGTTCATTTCAATCTGAGTTTTCTCTGAGAATTTGAATGGAAGAATGAGAAAATTTCGAATGGGAATTAATATGAAAGGGACTCACGTTACTGTGAGTATGGAAATGAAAAGTGCATGTGAATTATGTAATTATGTGAATACTGATAAAAAAACTTGGGAATGCAAGGATTTGTAAAAATCATGTATATTTCGTAGAAATTACATGAAAGTAGCTATACTTTATCTTCTATTGCGATCGCTTGAATTTGCTGTGGAGAAAAAGATATTAGTACCACCACCGTCCCATTGCGCGACCCTTCCTGCCCTCGCCTGGTTCCCAGAACCCACCCAACGGAGTAGTAAATTAAATACTAAGACACTCACGCACAGACTCGTAATCACCCTTCCCACGGATTGCCCTACCTTCCCGATTCACCTGTACGGAAAGCTAAGAAAATCCGATATCACATTCTCTCCAACACAAGCATACAAACCAGCTCACACACCGTGGTCGGAAACTTACCTTTTCATTTGCTGTAGGGGAAGAACGGGTTAGTACATCCTGGACAAAATTGTCAAACTTTTTTCTAATCGGACTATGCGAAAGTGAATGTGCTATATTATTTCTTAATCTTAAAATTTTTCAATTTTCATATGTTGAACGAAGGATTGACTTTACTTGGAATCTTGCAAATTGTTCATTCTTGTGTTGAGCAGGAGCTCCTAGAGTTTCTGTATCATGAGATATTAAACCTCAGGAGGATCCACCGCTCAACCAGCCAGAATTCAATAAAATTTATGCAGGGAAAGAGAGAAGATAATCGCGGAAGCCGATTGAGCGATGTATGTCCTCCTGTCGCGATGCTCACCGCGATTCGCAACGGATCAGGGCCCTGACGGCCGTAAGAGTGAGTTTATCTATTTAATTGTGAATCTGTGATAGGACTGTGCAGTAAGACGAACCATGTCACATTGCAGTCTGTGGAGGAAGCTATAATTATGGAAGGTAACTCCGTTGCGGTCGCGAATGAGCCTATCTGAATTTAGCTAAGAAATCGAAGATTGTACAGTGTTACCGCCACGCCACGCGACAGAGAAAAGAGAGAACCAAGGAAAGGAAGCCCATTACCAAAGATCATGCGACTCACTGACGTAGCCGAGTAAGGAGAGAGCAATTGCACTCGGATGTATCTGCTTGGCTGTCAACACACGAGGAGATGGAAAGGAGAAAAAGAAGGGAATTAGTCAGATAATTGCTTGGCTCGATATATTGAACTAAAATGAAAACGAGTTGTTAGTTTTGGAAAAACAGAGATTGACGATAAAGTTTCTTGGTCTCACCTCATTACAATTGCTCCCTTGCTGGCATACGCCACCCTCGTGTCCTATCAGCTTCGGATCAGCTTCCTTTCGGAGGTGGTTCACTGAAAAATGGAAAGAGAAATATTTAAATACAGAAACAGACTCGTAAAGTCCAGAAGTCGTCTTTAGGTAAGGTATCTTTAAATTCCTCGATATAGAAGAAGAGTGAAATTCGTGAACATATCACGTTACATATTTGGTGAGAAGTTAATTAATCGAAACATATCAGAATCTTACCTGTTCACTACTTTTTCTCATAGTCCATGTATAATTGGTCCTGTCTATCCATGGTGTCCATCACAATCTAATAGAAACATAAACGAGAAGCAAAAGGTTTATTTTTTGAACGCATTCGTATAATTTTTCTGTCAATATCTTCAGACGGAGAAAAAACGTTAGTACAAATAGTTGTGGGTACCGATTTGAGCAGGACAATAATTGAACTCTATTGAAAAGGCAGAATGAGATCAAATATTCTATATACCTTTCATTCAATTTGTCAGTGAGGATTGGACTCGTGTAATCAGCCTCCGCAATCCGTGCCCATGCATGAGAGTAGGATTTACATTATCTTTGTGTTCAACCTTTCGATTTTCTTGTTTCTTCAGTATTTTTCCGTCAATAGTTCTACTTTCTTTTTCTAAAGAAGGAAAGAAATGATTCAGAAAATTGTCGTGATAAAATTTGAGTGGAAAAAAGTCAAGCGAGTAAACTATAATGAAAACTACTGTTCATGAAAAACTTGAAGATTCATATCAGAGCTCATTTCTTTGCTCAAATTGAACTTATTGAGACTAAATTGCATTTGACATCAGAGGAATGACGAGCTGTTATCGCATGCTCAAGATAAAGATTGCTGGCTAAATTTTCCAATTCTCACCTCAATCTCTTACACTTTGGACTTCATATCCCGGGACCTGAGTATTTCACAAAGTTCCTATCGGTCCATCAGATTTTCGGGATCTCCGGATTTACCGTCCTGTAGAAAAGATTCAAAGCAAAATGAGTGAAATGAGAAATAAGTTTCGGATGTACATTGTTATTATAAATATAGACAAGTATGTACACATAGCCTTAGAATATAGAAACAGACTCATGTGTATTGAAAAAGGTTTCAGTTTGCAAAAATCAAAAGATTAATTATTGAAATGACAAATTATGTTATTCGTCGATGTGAAATTTTAACCAAAAAGAGTATGGAGTAGGTATATTGTAAAAGAATCTAAATTTATTGGAAATGACAAATGTATGCGTTAATTGAACTTCAATAGAACTGTGATTTCATCGAGAATCATGTTATCATTACCGATTTATCTTCCATTCGATGTATCCGAATGATTTGGTCTATGAAACCAAACTGTGCAACTAGGATTTTTCTTATCTTCCTGTTGCTTGACCACCTTTCCCTCCTGTTTGCCTCCTCCGCTTCCTTGAAAAAAAATTAGTGATTTGGAATATTAGAAAAATAAAATGTTGGGTGAAAAATAAACACGTATCGTATTGATGATTTACTAGACTGAAGACTAAATGATTCACGAGAAGCCCAAAAAATCTCAATTTATTGAAAATAATAAATGTATTCAATAATCGAGCTCTAATACAAATGAGACTCAAGGGGAAATCATGTTATCATTACCGATTTATCTTTCATTTGATGTGTTAGAATGATTTGGTGCATGAAACCCAACCGCGCAACTAGGATTTTTGTCATCTTCCTGTTGCTCGACCACCTTTCCCTCCTGTTTGCCTCCTCCGCTTCCTTGAAAAAGGAATCAGTGATTTAGAAAGTTAGACAGATAAAATGTTGAATGAAAAATAAAAGAGTATTGTATTAGTCAATTACTATTCGCGAAAAACTTGACTGAGTGTATACTACTGAAAAAAATGTATTATTGTATCGGTCGATCCAAAATGTTGACCAAAATGAGTGAAAAATCTGAATTTATTGAAAATAACCAACGTATTCGATAATTGAACTCGAATAGAAATGAGACTTGAGTGGAAATCATGTTGTCATTACCGATTTATCTTATATTTGATTGGTTCGAATGATTTGGTCCGTGAAACCAAACTGCGCAACTAGGATTTTTCTTATGTTCCTGTTGCTTGACCACCTTTCCCTCCTGTTTGCCTCCTCCGCTTCCTGGAAAGAGAAATCAGTGATTTGGAATATATACGTTTAACCATAAGCACAATATAATTTCCTTCACTGATTGCATACCGATTCTCACCTAAATATCTAGACTGCAGAACTCGCATGATCCTTGGACCCGAGTCATCAATACAGTTTCTGTTTCGGTCCATCAGGATTTTGGATTCTCTGGACCCGCAGGTCGTATACTTGTCTGTGAAAGAAATGGAACATTGGAGCAAAAACTGAGGAAAAATCGATATCAGATTTTGAATCTAGAAGCAGGCTTATGTATATTCTAAAAGGTTTATTATAACCAAATATATGTCTTGATTTTACCTGTTTCTGATTTCATTCCATCCCATTTCATTTATCCAATCCAGTGTTTGGCTGCACTTCGGCAGGGGCATGGACACTGGATCAAACGAATTTGAAAATTAAATGCAGAGTCTGGATTCGATTGAAGGGACGAGATTGCGAATGCAAGGAGGGCTTCTGCCTGCTTACCAGTGATTCTTGATTTTTATGCAGAAATGATGTTTCCCTGCAGGTCATGTACACATGACAGTCTATAATCCAAGATACGTGTACATAGTCCGATTCTTTCAAGCTTCATGTATAACGTCCTTCGGAATTCTGAACTGTAACGGAAACATAAAGAAATACGAGATTAAGCAAGGGAGAAGTAATGATCTTTCGAGATCTTAACTTTTTCTTCAAATTATATTATGTTCTTATATAATTATGGGCTACTCACAATAAAAGAAATCTAGAGAGCGATGAGATATAGGCCGTATACCAATCATCAGAAAAATCTCCCTATTTCCTTCCATAAAATATGTCACACATATTATCTCTCCAACTAGGATTTTTGTTATCTTCCTGATGCTCGACCACCGTTCCCTCCTGTTTGCCTCCTCCGCTTCCTTGAAAAAGGAATCAGTGATTTAGAATACATATGTTCAACCAGAAGCACAATATAACTTCCATCAGCCATTGCATACCCATTTTCATCTAAATCTCCAGACTACAGAACTCGCATGATTTTTGGACCCGAGTCATTAATACAGTTTCTATGTTGGTCCATCAGGCTTTGGGAATCGAGCCGAAGGTCGTATACTTGTCTGTAAAAGAAATGAAGCAAAAGAGAAAAATTAGAAAAAAGTTGATATGAGATTTGGAATCTAGAAAAAGGCTCGTGTACGTATATTCTACAAAGGTGTATTCACCAAATATATGTCTCATTTTTACCTGTTTCTGATTTCATTCAATCCCATTTCTGGATGGAATATCCAGTGTTCGACTGCACTTCGACAGGGGCATGGACACTGAAACAAACAAATTTGAAAATTAAATGCAGAGTCTGAATTCGATTGAAGGGACGAGATTGCGAATGCAAGGAGGGCTTCTGCCAGCTTACCAGTGATTCTGGATTTTTATCTATCTTCTATCTTTTTTTTTGTCTTATGTTTATTTTTAGTTTCACTTTATTTTATTTATGTTTATTTTTTATCTTATTTGATGTTCTTCTTGTCTCTTTGTTTTCTGTTTTTGGGTTGTATCATACTCTTCTCTCTTTTTGTATTTGTTGTTGTAAATTTCTCCCTACTCGTCTTATGGGACCATGCCCCATGACGTAATAAATGACTATTATTATTACTATTATTATTATTATTATTATTATTATTATTATTATTATTATCATTATTATTATTATTATTATTATTATTATTATTATTATTATTATTTTGATGCAGGAATGACGTTTCCCTGCAGTTCATGAATAGATCAGAGTCTGTAATCCAGGAAACATGTGTGTACACAGTCCGATTCTTTCAAGTTTCACGTATTCGTTCCTTAGAAATTCTGAACTGTAACCGAAACATGAGGAAATACGAGAGTGAGCAATGAAGAAGTAATGTAAATGAAAAGAAATTCTCACTTTTCGGATCTTAATCATTTCTTTGAAATATACTACAATTGTCGGCTATTCACCATTAGAGAAATCTAGAGAGCGATGAGATGTAGGCCTTGTTCCGATTATCAGGAAAATCTCCCTATTTCTTTCTATAAAATATGCCACACATATTATCTCACTATCAAATATTATACATCTACGAAACTTGCAGTCGACCTGAAGATCTGTAACAGAAAGGTGATTAATTCGTCCCTAATTATTAACACCGATCGTAGATCAGTGTTAATCTCTTAAGATACCCTGGAAGAAGAGAATTGATTAATCTTAGAATACCCTGAAAGAAAGATTTGATTAGTGCTCGAAGAAAGCATCGGTTAGTTTTAGACTACCCTGAAAGAAAAAAGTTCATTAGTGAACCTGTGGAGAGAATAAAAATTCACAATAATATTTGTCATGGAAAACGCATCCAGTGTAATAAGAAAGGCATAGAAGAAAGGGGAGACTTGACGCTGTCTGCCGTTAATATTGGCTAGAACTTTACGAACTGCAAATAGTTATCGGCAGATAGGAGTCAAGTATAAGAAAGGTAAAGATGACAGACAAAAGCATAGAAGTTTTGGTAGCGTGACGGTCGGCGTCCTCTTCAACTGATGTTTTCAGGCTCAGCCTCTCTCATTTCCACGCCCCACGTAAACGCGGAAATGAAGAGATGCGTTTTGCCCATTCAAGCGACCGTTGTTCATTTCAATCTGAGTTTTCTCTGAGAATTTGAATGGAAGAATGAGAAAATTTCGAATGGGAATTAATATGAAAGGGACTCACGTTACTGTGAGTATGGAAATGAAAAGTGCATGTGAATTATGTAATTATGTGAATACTGATAAAAAAACTTGGGAATGCAAGGATTTGTAAAAATCATGTATATTTCGTAGAAATTACATGAAAGTAGCTATACTTTATCTTCTATTGCGATCGCTTGAATTTGCTGTGGAGAAAAAGATATTAGTACCACCACCGTCCCATTGCGCGACCCTTCCTGCCCTCGCCTGGTTCCCAGAACCCACCCAACGGAGTAGTAAATTAAATACTAAGACACTCACGCACAGACTCGTAATCACCCTTCCCACGGATTGCCCTACCTTCCCGATTCACCTGTACGGAAAGCTAAGAAAATCCGATATCACATTCTCTCCAACACAAGCATACAAACCAGCTCACACACCGTGGTCGGAAACTTACCTTTTCATTTGCTGTAGGGGAAGAACGGGTTAGTACATCCTGGACAAAATTGTCAAACTTTTTTCTAATCGGACTATGCGAAAGTGAATGTGCTATATTATTTCTTAATCTTAAAATTTTTCAATTTTCATATGTTGAACGAAGGATTGACTTTACTTGGAATCTTGCAAATTGTTCATTCTTGTGTTGAGCAGGAGCTCCTAGAGTTTCTGTATCATGAGATATTAAACCTCAGGAGGATCCACCGCTCAACCAGCCAGAATTCAATAAAATTTATGCAGGGAAAGAGAGAAGATAATCGCGGAAGCCGATTGAGCGATGTATGTCCTCCTGTCGCGATGCTCACCGCGATTCGCAACGGATCAGGGCCCTGACGGCCGTAAGAGTGAGTTTATCTATTTAATTGTGAATCTGTGATAGGACTGTGCAGTAAGACGAACCATGTCACATTGCAGTCTGTGGAGGAAGCTATAATTATGGAAGGTAACTCCGTTGCGGTCGCGAATGAGCCTATCTGAATTTAGCTAAGAAATCGAAGATTGTACAGTGTTACCGCCACGCCACGCGACAGAGAAAAGAGAGAACCAAGGAAAGGAAGCCCATTACCAAAGATCATGCGACTCACTGACGTAGCCGAGTAAGGAGAGAGCAATTGCACTCGGATGTATCTGCTTGGCTGTCAACACACGAGGAGATGGAAAGGAGAAAAAGAAGGGAATTAGTCAGATAATTGCTTGGCTCGATATATTGAACTAAAATGAATACGAGTTGTTAGTTTTGGAAAAACAGAGATTGACGATAAAGTTTCTTGGTCTCACCTCATTACAATTGCTCCCTTGCTGGCATACGCCACCCTCGTGTCCTATCAGCTTCGGATCAGCTTCCTTTCGGAGGTGGTTCACTGAAAAATGGAAAGAGAAATATTTAAATACAGAAACAGACTCGTAAAGTCCAGAAGTCGTCTTTAGGTAAGGTATCTTCAAATTCCTCGATATAGAAGAAGAGTGAAATTCGTGAACATATCACGTTACATATTTGGTGAGAAGTTAATTAATCGAAATATTTCAGAATCTTACCTGTTCACTACTTTTTCTCATAGTCCATGTATAATTGGTCCTTCCTATCCCTGGTGTCCATCACAATCTAATAGAAACATAAAAGAGAAGCAAAAGATTAATTTTCTGAAAGCATTCATAAAGTTTTTCTGGCAATATCTTCAGAGGAATAAAAAACGTTGGAACAAATAGTTGTAGGTGCCGATTCGAGCAGGACAATAATTGAACTCTATTGAAAAGGCAGAATGAGATCAAATATTCTATATACCTTTCATTCAATTTGTCAGTGAGGATTGGACTCGTGTAATCAGCCTCCGCAATCCGTGCCCATGCATTTCAGTAGGATTTACATTATCTTTGTGTTCGGACTTTCGATGTTATTCTTTCTCCAGTATTTTTTCCTCGGGAGTTCTTCTTTCTTTGTCTGAAGAATGAATGGAATGATTCAGAAAAGTTTCGTGATAAAATTTGAGTGGAAAAAAGTCAAGCGAGTAAACTATAATGAAAACTACTGTTCATGAAAAACTTGAAGATTTATATCAGAGCTCATTGCTTTGCTCAAATTGAACTCATTGAGAATAATTTGCATTTGACATCAGAGGAATGACTAGCTGTTATCGCATGCTTAAGATATAGATTGCTGGCTAAATTTTCCAATTCTCACCTCGATCTCTTACACTTTGGACCTCGTATCCCAGGACCTGAGTTTTTCATGAAATTCCTATCGGTCCATCAGATTCTTGGGATCTCCAGATTGACCGTTCTGTGGAAAAATTTCAAAAAAGAAAAATAAAGTTCACGCATGTCTATTGTTATTATAAATACAGACATATACATAGATTCAGAATATAGAAACAAGTTCGTATACAGCCATGAGAAGGCTTCTACGTTCCAACAATTGTTTATTTTACCAGATAAAGAAATTATAATTGAAAAATGCGACCGAGAAGATGAAAAACGGTAATTTATTGGAAATAATATGTCAATATATTACCTTACCTTTTATTCATTTCATCGGTCAGATTCATCTGATTTGTAGTAGCAGCCTCAGAATTTTCGATCTGCATTTCCGATCTGCCGCAGTTCGGCTGTGTAATCAAATAATTATTTCATTAATAAAGATTTATGCATAATATACTAAAAGGCTCGACCAAGCCATAAAAATGAGTAAAAAACCGATCTAAAGATTTTCGAACTTTGTGCGAATGTGAATAACTTTCGATCTATGCACCTGTAAAGCTCGTTCGTGTTTATGCGATATTTTCGTTGTCAGACTATTTACGCCTTATATATACGATTATATTTTACGATTAATTCTGTTAAACGTAATGAAGTATCATATCCTAACTTATTCACAAGATACGCAATCTTTGGCTACTCACAAGTAGAAATAATATTCGCGTATAACTGCCGGTAACAACAAGCTGCGCAACGGTCAAAAAATTTCGACGCGGAAAAGTATTTTTGTAAAACGTTTTATCGGAAGCAAATTGCATGCTCGGACTTGAATCTTATTTCTAACGGTCGGGGAATACAAAGATCAAACTATTCTCACCTTTTTTATCTTGTCAACGACGCTTTTTCAGCCCAAAAACATTAATTAACTCGAGCTGATTATTGTCCCGCTTATTGTTGCAACCAAGATGGCGGGATGCGCGAGCGTCACTTTTTTCCCGCCCTCCCGCTGCATTTGCGCGGTATAAAATATAAAATGTATTTCCGATTCGATTGAATTATATTTATGACGGATTTTCGTCAGAACTCCATATTATCATACGGTAAAATAATGAATTACCGTTAAAGGACGCAGAATTAATATAAATGTCGAATACTGATAGGTCGATCGAGTCAAGTCGCGAGAAAAATTCAAACTTGCATGCAGCTTCACGCGACAACCGAACTTAAACCGTCAACAGCGATCCGTTGACAATTTACCCCTTCGGTAACGATCGACGTATGATAGGATCGCAAACTCTTACCTTAACAAGGATGCGTGAATCGAATTACAAGATTCTGCCTAAACTATGAGACGTCGAGACATTTTCCAGAGCCACCCTATTCACGTATAAATTGTAACCGAAAATTCTAGCGGATGCAAGCCGACACCGCCGCCCAGCGTAGCCAAGTGCCGAAATGCGCGCGCAGCTTTCTGCCAGTACATTTGTACTCGAACGTTTGGCTACCACCACGCCTGGCGCGAATGGCAATTTCGAATTTTGACCACGATTGTAACGATCTATTTTTGAAAAAATAAATAAACTCGGAAATTTCGTATTCAAAGATGCCATCAGTTGAATAACGAATTTGGACGAAATTGAGAGGCAAAAATCTCATTATTTCACCCAGAAATGATGAATTTGAAAGCGAATATAATTATTATAGGATATTTGACGATTTTTGCCCAAACAATATATTTATACTCGCGCGGTTCTTACATCACGATTAATTGCATTTTCTGCGCTATTTGGGTCAAGTTGAAATTCCAACTTTCGGAGTAGTTCGATAGAATACAAATTTAACACTGGAATCTGAACGAATATCGCCCCTATATGTATAGATACGGTTTTTTACTTACTTTAGTTTTCTTTCATAATGATAAACGAATAGTAATGAGAATGAGAATAAGAATGATAATAATAATAATAATAGTAGTAATCATGATGATGTATAATGAATAAATGATAAATATCAATATAATTATATCGAGTTATAACTCTCACCTATTCTCCTTATTCGCCGATCCCTCATTCCCTGTATTTTGTTTCTTTAATTCACTAGATTTTCTGAATGAGAATTTTTCCAGGTCAGTAGAATTCCTCAATCCTTACACTGTAACAAATACACGAAGGAACAAGAATGAATCTTTAATCTAACATTCATACAATTGTCATTGCGATATATTTATACAGATAGAGGATTTTTGTTGTATATAATTTCATTCGATCGAATTCAAACCTCGACAAGGAACAAAAATTCTCAATACATAAAATCTAGGAGAATTGCACAATCATTGAACCTCAGTAAAAATCGGACGTATTTAAAGATTGTGTTATCATTACCGATTCATATCTTTCATTTGATGTATCCGACTGATTCGCTTCATGGTACAAAACTACGAAACTAAGATTTTTGTTATTTTCCTGATGTCTGAACACCTTTCCCACCTGTTTGCCTCCTCTACTTTCCTGAAAAAGAAATGAGTGACTTAGAAGATTTGAGAAATAAAATGTTGGATGAAAAACAGATGAGTATTGTATCAATGATTTACTATTCACGAAAAACTTAAATCAATGTATATTACTATAATAAATGTTTTATAGTATTCGTCGATCTAAAATGTTGACCATGAAGACTAAAGAATGTAAATTTGCTGAAAGTAATAAAATGAGACTTGAGTGGAAATCATTTTATCATTACCGATTTATCTTCCATATTATGTATTAGAATGATTTGGTCCATGGAATGAAACTGCGCAACTAGGATTTTTGTTGTCTTCCTGTTGCTCGACCACCTTTCCCTCCTGTTTACCTCCTCCGCTTCCTTGAAAGAGAAATTGTTGATTACGAAAATTTGAGAAATAAAACGTTGGATGACAAATCAACGAGTATTGTATCAAACAATCACTATGCACGAGAAACTTGACTCTATATATTCTACCAGGTCTAATCACGACACAGGCATACTCTTTTCCAAAGGGAAATGAATGAAATAAGAAAGATGAGAATGAGATCTCAGTTGAATTAGATTTGGAATATATTATATGTATAACCAGAAGTGCAATATAACTTCCATTAGTCATTGCATACCGATTCTCACCTAAATTTCATGGACTCCAGAACTTGTGATTCCCGGACCCAAGTGATCCATACAGTTTCTGTTTCGGTCCATCAGGTTTTTGGAATCTCTGGACCCGCAGGTCGTATCCTTGGCTGTGAAAGAAATCAAACAGAAGAGAAAAAGTTAAAAAACATGATGTTAGATTTGGAATCTAGAAACAGGCTCATGTATATTCTACATAAGGTTTATTCACCAAATACATGTCTCATTTTTACTGGTTCCTGATTTCATTCAATTCCACTTCTGGATGGAATATCCAGTGTCCGACTGCACTTCGACAGGGGCATGGACACTGGAACAAACAAATTTGAAAATTAAATGCAGAGTCCGAATTCAATTGAAGGGACGAGATTGCGAATCCATGGAGGGCTTCTGCCTGCTTACCAGTGATTCTTGGTTTTTATGCAGATATAATGTTTCCCTGCAGGTCATGTACACATGACAGTCTATAATCCATGATACGTGTATATAGTCCGATTCTTTCAGGCTTTCATGTATACCATTCTCCGGAATCCTGAACTGTAACGGAAACATGAAGAAATACGAGATTAAGCAAGGGAGAAGTAATGATCTTTTGAGATTCTAACTTTTTCTTCAAATCATATTATATTATATAATTGTCGGCTACTCACAATTAGAGAAAAATCGAAGCAGCGATGAGATATAGACATTGCATCAATTGTCAGAAAAATTGTCCTATTTCTTTCGGTAAAATATTTCGTACACATTTTATTTCACATTATAAATCTATGACACTTGCAGTCATCCTGAAGATCTGTAACAGAAAGGTGATTAATTCGTCCCTAATTATTAACACCGATCGTAGATCAGTGTTAATCTCTTAAGATACCCTGGAAGAAGAGAATTGATTAATCTTAGAATACCCTGAAAGAAAGATTTGATTAGTGCTGAAAGAAAGCATCGGTTAGTCTTAGACTACCCTGAAAGAAGAGAATTTATTAGTGAACCTGTGGAGAAAATGAAAATTCACAATAATATTTGTTATGCAACACGCATCCAGTGTAATAAGAAAGGCAT
The DNA here is from genome assembly GCA_944452935.1 of Rhogogaster chlorosoma. NCBI lineage: Eukaryota > Metazoa > Arthropoda > Insecta > Hymenoptera > Tenthredinidae > Rhogogaster > Rhogogaster chlorosoma. The sequence goes on from OX101797.1 coordinate 32,941,634, forward strand.
AAAAGAAAGAGGAGACTTGACACTATCTGCCGTTAATATTGGCTAGAACTTTACGAACTGCAAATAGTTATCGGCAGATAGGAATCAAGTATAAGAAAGGTAAAGATGACAGACAAAAGCATAGAAGTTTTGGTAGCGTGACGGTCGGCGTCCTCTTCAACTGATGTTTTCAGGCTCAGCCTCTCTCATTTCCACGCCCCACGTAAACGCGGAAATGAAGAGATGCGTTTTGCCCATTCAAGCGACCGTGGTTCATTTAAATCTGACTTTTCTGTGAGGATTTTAATGGGAGAATGAGAAAATTGCGAATGCGAATTAATATGAAAGGGACTCACGTTACTGTGAGTATGGAAATGAAAAGTGCATGTGAATTATGTAATTATGTGAATACTGATAAAAAACTTGGGAATACAAGGATTTGAAGAAATTATGTACATTTCATAGAAATTATATGAAAGTAGCTACTTTATATTCTATTGCGATCGCTTGAATTTGCTGTGGAGAAAAAGATATTAGTACCAGCACCGTCCCATTGCGCGAACCTTCCTGCCCTCGCCTGGTTCCCAGAACCCACCCAACGGAGTAGTAAATTAAATACTAAGGCACTCACGCACAGACTCGTAATCACCCTTCCCACGGATTGCCCTACCTTCCCGATTCACCTGTACGGAAAGCTAAAAACACCCGATATCCACATTCTCTCCAACACAAGCATACAAACCAGCTCACACACCGTGGTCGGAAACTTACCTTTTCATTTGCTGTAGGGGAAGAACGGGTTAGTACATCCTGGACAGAATTGTCAAACTTTTTTCTAATCGGACTATGCGGAAGTGAATGTGCATTATCATTTGTTTATCTTCAAATTTCTAGATTGTTATACATTGAATGAAAAATTGACTTTACTCGAAATCTTGCACTGATATATTCCATTTTTATGTCGAGCAGGAGCTCCTAGAGTTTCTGTATCATGAAAAATTAAACCTCAAGAGGATCCACCGCTCAACCAGCCAGAATTCAATAAAATTTATGCAGGGAAAGAGAGAAGATAATCGCGGAAGCCGATTGAGCGATGTATGTCCTCCTGTCGCGATGCTCACCGCGATTCGCAACGGATCAGGGCCCTGACGGCCGTAAGAGTGAGTTTATCTATTTAATTGTGAATCTGTGATAGGACTGTGCAGTAAGACGAACCATGTCACATTGCAGTCTGTAGAGGAAGGTATAATTATGGAAGGGAACTCCGTTGCGGTCGCGAATGAGCCTATCTGAATTTAGCTAAGAAATCGAAGATTGTACAGTGTTACCGCCACGCCACGCGACAGAGAAAAGAGAGAACCAAGGAAAGGAAGCCCATTACCAAAGATCATGCGACTCACTGACGTAGCCGAGTGAGGGGAGAGGAATTGCACTCGGATGTATCTGCTTGGCTGTCATCACACGAGGAGATGGAAAGGAGAAAAAGAAGGGAATTAGTCAGATAATTGCTTGGATCGATATATTGAACTAAAATGAATACGAGTTGTTAGTTTTGGAAAAACAGAGATTGACGATAAAGTTTCTTGGTCTCACCTCATTACAATTGCTCCCTTGCTGGCATACGCCACCCTCGTGTCCTGTCAGCTTCGGATCAGCTTCGGTTCGGCTTCGGATCAGCTTCCTTTCGGAGGTGGTTCACTGAAAAATGGAAAGAGAAATATTTAAATACAGAAACAGAATCGTAAAGTCCAGAAGTCGTCTTTAGGTAAGGTATCTTTAAATTCCTCGATATAGAAGAAGAGTGAAATTCGTGAACATATCACGTTACATATTTGGTGAGAAGTTGATTAATCGAAATATTTCAGAATCCTACCTGTTCACTACTTTTTCTCATAGTCCATGTATAATTGGTCCTGTCTATCCATGGTCCATCACAATCTAATAGAAACATAAACGAGAAGCAATAGGTTTATTTTTTGAACGCATTTGTGAGATTAAGAATTCGCAAAATGAGATTAAAAATTCCGTTTACCTTTCATTCAATTTGTCAGTGAGGATTGGACTCGTATAATCAGCCTCCGCAATCCGTGCCCATGCACTGCAGTTAGATTTACATTATCTTCATGTTCAGACTATCGATTTTATTCTTTCTCCAGTATTCTCTCTTCGGGAGTTCTCTTTTCTTCTTCTAAAGAGAGAAAGGAATGATTTAGAAAATTGTCGTGATGAAATTTGAGAAGAAATAAGTCAAGCGAGTAAACTATAATGAAAAATAGTATTGATGAAAATCTTGAAGATTTATATGAGAGCTCATTTCTTTGCTCAAATCGAACTTGTCGAAAATAAATTGCATTCATTATCAAAGGAATTACGAGACGTTGTTACGTGCTTAAGATAAAGATTGCTGGCCAAATTTCCCAATTCTCACCTCAATCTCTTAAACTTTGGACTTCATATCCCGGGACCTGAGTCTTTTACGAAGATTCTAACCGTCCATCAGATTGTCGGGATCTCCGGATTTACCGTCCTGTAGAAAAGATTCAAAGCAAAATGAGTGAAATGAGAAAATAAGTTTCGGATGTACATTGTTATTATAAATATAGACAAGTATGTACACATAGATTTAGAATATAGAAACGGGCTCATGTGTATTGAAAAACGTTACAATTTGCAAAAATCAAAAGATTAATTATTAAAATGACAAATTATGTTATTCGTCGATCTAAAATTTTGACTAAAAAGAGTATGGAGTAGGTATATTGTAAAAGAATCCAAATTTATTGGAAATGACAAATGTATGCTTTAATTGAACTGCCATAGAAATGTGATTTGATCGAGAATCATGTTATCATTACCGATTTAGCTTCCATTCGATGTATCGAAATGATTAAGTCTATGAAACCAAACCGCGCAACTAGGATTTTTGTTATCTTCCTGTTGCTTGACCACCATTCCCTCCTGTTTGCCTTCCCCGCTTCCTTGAAAAAGAAATTAGTCATTTGGAAAATTAGAAAAATTTAATGTTGGGTGAAAAATAAACAAGTATCGTATTGATGATTTACTAGACTGAAAACTAAATGATTCACGAGAAGCCCAAAAAATCTCAATTTATTGAAAATAATAAATGTATTCGATAATCGAGCTCTAATACGAATGAGACTCAAGAGGAAATCATGTTATCATTACCGATTTATCTTTCATTTGATGTGTTAGAATGATTTGGTGCATAAAACCAAACTGCGCAACTAGGATTATTGTCATCTTCCTGTTGCTCGACCACCTTTCCCTCCTGTTTGCCTCCTCCGCTTCCTTGAAAAAGAAATTAGTAATTTGGAAAATTAGAAAGATAAAATGTTGAATGAAAAATGAACGAGTATTGTATAAGTCAATTACTATTCGCGAAAAACTTGACTGAGTGTATACTACTGAAACAAATGCATTATCCTATCGGTCGATCCAAAATGTTGACCAAAAAGAGTGAAAAATCTGAATTTATTGAAAATAACCAACGTATTCGATAATTGAACTCAAGTAGAAATGAGACTTGTGTGGAAATCATATTGTCATTACCGATTCATCTTATATTTGATTGGTTCGAATGATTTGGTCCGTGAAACCAAACTGTGCAACTAGGATTTTTGTTACTTCCTGTTGTTCGACCACCTTTCCCTCCTGTTTGCCTCCTCCGCTTCCTTGAAAAAGGAATCAGTGATTCAGAATACATATGTTCAACCAGCAGCACAATATAATTTCCATCAGCGATTGCATACCGATTCTCATCTAAATCTCCAGACTTCAGAACTCGCATGATTTTTGGGCCCGAGTCATTAATACAGTTTCTATGTTGGTCCATCAGGCTTTTGGAATCTCTAGAGCCGAAGGTCGTATACTTGTCTGTGAAAGGAATGAAGCAAAAGAGAAAAATTAGAAAAAAATTGATATCAGATTTGGAATCTAGAAACAGGCTCATGTATATTCTACATAAGGTGTATTCACCAAATATATGTCTCATTTTTACCTGTTTCTGATTTCATTCAATTCCACTTCTGGATGAAATATCCAGTGTTCGACTGCACTTCGACAGGGGCATGGACACTGGAACAAACAAATTTAAAAATTAAATGCAGAGTCTGAATTCGATGGAAGGGACGAGATTGCGAATGCAAGGAGGGCTTCTGCCCGCTTACCAGTGATTCTTGATTTTTTTCCATCTTCTATTTTTATTTTTGTATTATTTTTATTTTTAGTTTTACTTTATTTTATTTATGTTTATTTTTTATCTTATTTCATGTTCTTCTTTTCTCTTTGTTTTCTTTTTTTGGGTTGTATCATACTGTTCTCTCTTTTTGTATTTGTTGTTGTAAATTTCTCTCTACTCGCGTCTTATGGGACCATGCCCCATGACGTAATAAATGACTATTATTATTATTATTATTATTTTAATGCAGGAATGACGTTTCCCTGCAGTTCATGAATAGATCAGAGTCTGTAATCCAGGAAACATATGTGTACACAGTCCGATTCTTTCAAGTTTCATGTATTCCTTCCTCCGGAATTCTGAACTGTAACCGAAACATGAGGAAATACGAGAGTGAGCAATGAAGAAGTAATGTAGATGAGAAGAAATTCTCACTTTTCAGATTTTAATCATTTCTTTGAATTATACCTACTACAATTGTCGGCTATTCACCATTAGAGAAATCTAGAGAGCGATGAGATATAGGCCTTGTTCCGATTATCAGGAAAATCTCCCTATTTCTTTCTATAAAATATGTCACACATATTATCTCACTATCAAATATTATACATCTACGACACTTGCAGTCATCCTGAAGATCTGTAACAGAAAGGTGATTAATTCGTCCCTAATTATTAACACCGATCATAGATCAGTGTTAATCTCTTATAAGATACCCTGAAAGAAGAGGATTGATTAATCTTAGAATACCCTGAAAGAAAGATTTGATTATTGCTGAAAGAAAGAAAGCATTAGTCTTGGACTATCCTGAAAGAAAAGAATTCATTAGTGAACCTGTGGAGAAAATGAAAATTCACAATAATATTTGTTATGCAACACGCATCCAGTGTAATAAGAAAGGCATAGAAGAAAGAGGAGACTTGACACTATCTGCCGTTAATATTGACTAGAACTTTACGAACTGCAAATAGTTATCGGCAGATAGGAGTCAAGTATAAGAAAGGTAAAGATGACAGACAAAAGCATAGAAGTTTTGGTAGCGTGACGGTCGGCGTCCTCTTCAACTGATGTTTTCAGGCTCAGCCTCTCTCATTTCCACGCCCCACGTAAACGCGGAAATGAAGAGATGCGTTTTGCCCATTCAAGCGACCGTTGTTCATTTCAATCTGAGTTTTCTCTGAGGATTTGAATGGAAGAATGAGAAAATTGCGAATGCGAATTAATATGAAAGGGACTCACGTTACTGTGAGTATGGAAATGAAAAGTGCATGTGAATTATGTAATTATGTGAATACTGATAAAAAACTTGGGAATACAAGGATTTGTAAAAATCCTGTATATTTCGTAGAAATTATATGAAAGTAGCTGCTTTATCTTCTATTGCGATCGCTTGAATTTGCTGTGGAGAAAAAGATATTAGTACCAGCACCGTCCCATTGCGCGACCCTTCCTGCCCTCGCCTGGTTCCCAGAACCCACCCAACGGAGTAGTAAATTAAATACTAAGACACTCACGCACAGACTCGTAATCACCCTTCCCACGGATTGCCCTACCTTCCCGATTCACCTGTACGGAAAGCTAAGAAAATCCGATATCACATTCTCTCCAACACAAGCATACAAACCAGCTCACACACCGTGGTCGGAAACTTACCTTTTCATTTGCTGTAGGGGAAGAACGGGTTAGTACATCCTGGACAGAATTGTCAAACTTTTTTCTAATCGGACTATGCGGAAGTGAATGTGCATTATCATTTGTTTATCTTCAAATTTCTAGATTGTTATACATTGAATGAAAAATTGACTTTACTCGAAATCTTGCACTGATATATTCCATTTTTATGTCGAGCAGGAGCTCCTAGAGTTTCTGTATCATGAAAAATTAAACCTCAAGAGGATCCACCGCTCAACCAGCCAGAATTCAATAAAATTTATGCAGGGAAAGAGAGAAGATAATCGCGGAAGCCGATTGAGCGATGTATGTCCTCCTGTCGCGATGCTCACCGCGATTCGCAACGGATCAGGGCCCTGACGGCCGTAAGAGTGAGTCTATCTATTTACTTGGAAATCTGTAATAGGACTGCGCAGTAACAAGAATCATGTTACATTGCAGTCTGTAGAGGAAGGTATAATTATGGAAGGGAACTCCGTTGCGGTCGCGAATGAGCCTATCTGAATTTAGCTAAGAAATCGAAGATTGTACAGTGTTACCGCCACGCCACGCGACAGAGAAAAGAGAGAACCAAGGAAAGGAAGCCCATTACCAAAGATCATGCGACTCACTGACGTAGCCGAGTGAGGGGAGAGGAATTGCACTCGGATGTATCTGCTTGGCTGTCATCACACGAGGAGATGGAAAGGAGAAAAAGAAGGGAATTAGTCAGATAATTGCTTGGCTCGATATATTGAACTAAAATGAATACGAGTTGTTAGTTTTGGAAAAACAGAGATTGAGGATAAAGTTTCTTGGTCTCACCTCATTACAATTGCTCCCTTGCTGGCATACGCCACCCTCGTGTCCTGTCAGCTTCGGATCAGCTTCGGTTCGGCTTCGGATCAGCTTCCTTTCGGAGGTGGTTCACTGAAAAATGGAAAGAGAAATATTTAAATACAGAAACAGACGCGTAAAGTCCAGAAGTCGTCTTTAGGTAAGGTATCTTCAAATTCCTCGATATAGAAGAAGAGTGAAATTCGTGAACATATCACGTTACATATTTGGTGAGAAGTTGATTAATCGAAATATTTCAGAATCTTACCTGTTCACTACTTTTTCTCATAGTCCATGTATAATTGGTCCTTCCTATCCCTGGTGTCCATCACAATCTAATAGAAACATAAAAGAGAAGCAAAAGATTAATTTTCTGAAAGCATTCATAAAATTTTTCTGGCAATATCTTCTGACGAATAAAAAACGTTGGAACAAATAGTTGTAGGTGCCGATTCGAGCAGGTCAATAATTGAACTCTATCGAAAAGGCAAAATAAGATTAAAGATTCTGTTTACCTTTTATTTAATTTGTCAGTGAGGATTGGACTCGTGTAATCAGCCTCCGCAATCCGTGCCCATGCATTTCAGTAGGATTTACATTATCTTTGTGTTCGGACTTTCGATGTTATTCTTTCTCCAGTATTTTTTCCTCGGGAGTTCTTCTTTCTTCGTCTAAAGAATGAAAGGAATGATTCTGAAAAGTTTCGTGATAAAATTTGAGTGGAAAAAAGTCAAACGAGAAAACTATATTGAAAACTACTGTTCATGAAAAACTTGAAGATTTATATCAGAGCTCATTTCTTTCCTCAAATTGAACTTATTGAGACTAAATTGCATTTGACATCAGAGGAATGACGAGCTGTTGTCGCATGCTCAAGATAAAGATTGCTGGCTAAATTTCTCAATTCTCACCTCAATCTCTTACACTTTGGACTTCATATCCCGGGACCTGAGTCTTTCACGAAATTTCTATCAGTCCATCAGATTTTCGGGATCTCCGGATCTTCCGTCCTGTGGAAAAGATTCAAAGCAAAATTATTAAAATGAGAAATAAATTTCAGACGTACATTATTATTATGATTATAGACATATATGTATATATACATAGATTCAGAATATAGAAACAGGCTCATATATATATATATCGATAAGAAGGCCTCTTCGTTTCAACTATTTTTTAATTTAACAAGAAAAGATATTGTGATTGACAAACGCGACTGAATGGATGAAAAATGGCAATTTTTTGGAAATGATAAGTCAATCAGCGGCTCACCTATTATTCAATTCATCGGTAAGATTTATTTGATCTGTAGTAACAGCCTCAGAATTTTCGATCTGCATTTCCGATCTGCTTCACTTTGTCTCTGTAATCAAATAATTAATGCATCAATGAATTGATAAAAATAATATATTATTGAAAGGCTCTAAAGATTTTCGAACTTTGCGAATAACCTTCGATCTGTGCACCTGTATAGCTCGTTCGTATTTATACGATATTTCCGTTGTCAGACTATTTACGTTTCATATATACGATCATACGCAGATCAACTATTTTACGATTCTGTTAAACGTAATGAAGTATCATATCCTAACTTGTTCGCAAGATACGCAATCTTTGGCTACTCACAAGTAGAAATAATATTCACGTATAACTGCCGGTAACAACAAACTGCGCAACGGTCAAAAAATTTCGACGCGGAAGAGTATTTTTGTAAAACGTCTTATCGGAAGCAAATTGCATGCTCGGACTTGAATCTTATTTTTAACGGTCGGGGAATACAAAGATCAAACTATTCTCACCTTTTTTATCTTGTCAACGACGCTTTTTCAGCCCAAAAACATTAATTAACTCGAGCTGATTATTGTCCCGCTTATTGTTGCAACCAAGATGGCGGGATGCGCGAGCGTCACTTTTTTCCCGCCCTCCCGCTGCATTTGCGCGGCATAAAATATAAAACGTATTTCCGATTCGATTGAATTACATTTATGACGGATTTTTTCAGAACTCGATATTATTATACGGTAAAATAAAGAATTCCCGTTAAAGGATGCAGAATTAATATAAATATCGAATACTTATATTCGGCGAGATGCGCGAGCATCTTTTTTTTCCCGCCCTCCCACTGGATTTCCGCGGCATAAAATATAAAACGTATTTCCGATTCGATTGAATTATATTTGTGACGGATTTTTTTCAGAACTCGATATTATCATACGGTAAAATAATGAATTCCCGTTAAAGGACGCAGAATTAATATAAATGTCGAATACTGATAGGTCGAGTCAAGTCGCGAGAAAAATTCAAACTTGCATGCAGCTTCACGCGACAACCGAAATTAAACAATCATCAGGGATCCGTTGACAATTTTCCCCTTGGGTAATAATCGGCGTAACATAGGATCGCAAACTCTTACCTTAATAAGGACACGTAAATCGAGTTACAAGATTCTGCCTAAACTATGAGGCGTCGAGACGTTTTCTGGCGCCACTCTATTCACGTATAAATTGAAACTGAAAATTCAAGCGGATGCAAGTCGACTCTACCGCCCAGCGTAGCCGAGTGCCTGAATGCCGAGCGTAGCGAAGGACCTAAATGCGCGCGCATGTTGGAACCTGTCCGTTATGCAGGGCTGCCGCTACATGTAGCGCAATTCAAATGTCAAATTTTGACAACAATTCGAATAAACCGTTCAGAAAAACGTAAATAAACTCGGAAAATTTCTTTTCGAAGAAGCCAACATTCAAGCTATACATTATAACAGAAACGAGAGTCAAGAGTTTTATAACGCGGCAAAAAAAAAAGAAAACTATTCTCGTACCTGGGTTTAGTTCATGATTTTTTTTGTTTCGTTGACTAAAATGATTCAAGTTGATTGACAAAATTTACAAAAATATTTTTTGATTTTTTTTCATCAGCTGATCTTTTTTTCATCACCAAATCTTAAATTATTAAAAAAAATTTAGCAGTATTTCCCTGGCTGCAAAAGCAAACTTTATCTAATGAAACTATTTTTTCTCCTATTAATTACGTGGAAGAAATCAAAATTTGCCATCCAGAACCCAGACTTAAAATTCGAGTTGACCAGAGTCATTATTTCACCCATATATGACAAATTCGAAATCTGATATAATTATTATAGAATATTTGATGATTTTTACCCAGAACATATACTTGGATAATAAATAAATGATGAATATTAATATAATTGGCTAATTCTCAAAAAAACAAATCGAAATTTATGTCCTTACTGATTCCTGTGAAATGGGATCGTAAGTTATCGTAAGTTAGATTTTTTTATGAAATTATATCAGTAGGCGTACCAAATTATGAAACAGATTTATCCATCTTATTATAAATAAAAAATATAGGTTTAAGTAAATACCCTGAAAATCATTCCCTCATTGTGTCCCAACCGCTAAATCCAAACAGATTCAAATACATAGATTCAAACATCTAATTCGAAAAGATTCTCAGAAACCGTCTGCTATCTTATTATTTATTCATATATATAATGGTACTGGCTATGCAGAAAATATATTTTAAAATTTGTCCTCAAATAAAAAATCATTTCCTCACAGTTGTTTAACAGTGGGATTGTAGCATAATTTTTAATTTTATTGAAGACAGTCTTATTGTCTTTAGAAATTGACAAAATATGCCAGACTGGACTGTGAGTGATGAAATTTTTTGATAAAACTATTTTAAAGGAAGATATCATTTCCTCATTTTTGCATTTGTTGTTTAGAATCAGCCACTCATGTTACGTTATAATGCTCACCTATTCCTCCCTTGCCGTTCCCTCATTTCTTCTATTTCGTTTTTTCAGTTCAGTTGATTTTCTGGAAATAAATATTGAAAGTATTTGATTAGGAATTCAGGAACAGGTTCGTGTGTATTCAAGAAGGTTTCAATTCGTGAATAATGATTGTACGATCATATTTGTCGATCTAAAATGTTGACCAAAAAGAGTGAAGAATGGAAATTGAATCGAATTCACGAATACATTCAATAATTGAACTTGAATAAAAAGATGACATGATTAGACATTTGGGTGGGCCAAATATATTATTTTTTTTTCCTTTCTTCTTCATAGGTTACTCTCAAAAACTTTTTCTTTACAATCAAACAGTGAGCTTCAAGAAAAAAACTCAGCTCTCAATATTTATGTTTAGATATTGCTCATGGCTATTTTTTATTTTCCATTTGAAATAGATGGGAAATATTCTTTCGGCAGTTCTTGATTTGTAGTATATCTATCATGAATTAATATACTTGGAAAGATTCTGAAAAGCTACACTTGTTCAAAATTCAACATTCTACAAATAAGATCTATTCTGTTTTCTGATGAATCTAACCGTTCCCAAGTTATTCTATTTATTAAATGACTAGAATGGCTAGAATAACATGAAAACGGTTAAATTTAACAAAAAAGACCAACAGACCTTTTTTGTAGTGCGTTCAATGTTGAACAAAAGTAGCTACGTATACAGAATCTTTTCAAGTAGATTAGTTCATGAGATATGAAAATCGAAGAGTGCCAGAAGAACATTTCCCATTTATTTCAAATAGAAAATAAAAAATAGCGACGATCAACCTCTAAATATTAATATTAAGAGCTGAGTTTCTTTGAGTTTCGTTATTTGATCATAAAGAACAAGTTTTTGAGAGTAACTTTTGAAGAAACAAAAAACATAGTCCGTTTACTTGGCCCATCCTATCAGACATACTATTATTATTACCGATTTATCTTCCATTCAATCTATCCGAGAAATTTGCTTCATGTAATCAGACTCTGCGACTATCTTTCTCGTTATTTTTCTGATTCTTGACACCTGCTTCCTCTTCATTCACTTCCTCTGCCTCCTTAAAAAAGCAACGAATGATTAGGTAAATTCAAATTATCAAATGTTGGATAAAAAAATAAGAGAGTATTGTATTAATTAATTACTACAATATACCGGGTGTTATCTTGCCACAGGCATACTTTTTTCCAGAGGAATAAGAAAGATGGGAAACAGATTTCAGGTAAATTTGATTCAGAATATATCATGTGTAACCTGAAGCGAACTTTAATTTTGATTAGTCATTGCATATCAAATTCTCACCCTAATCTCTAAATTTCTAAAACTCCAGTCATCGCATAATCCTGGCCCTGAGTAATTCGCACAGTTCCTACTTTGGTCCATCGAATTCTTAGGATCTCTGGACCCGCAGCTGTTGTATGCTTTAAGAGAAATAAAAACAGGGGGGGGGGATTAGAAAAATTGCAAAGGAATTTCGAATATGTGATTTAATCTTATAAAAAAACAGTCCTATGTATATTCAAGGAGGTTGTAATTCGTAAAAAAAAAGGGGTTAATAAATAAATAAAAATAAAAAAATTGTATTTGTCGATCTAAAAATTTAACCGAAAAGAGCGAAAAATAGAAATTTAGTGGAAATAATAACTGTATTCGATAACCGAACTTAAATAAACAAGTGAAATAATTAGAAATAATGTTGTGATTGCTGGTTTACCTGTGATTCGATTTATCTTCGAGATTTAATCTATATAAAGGGCCTCCGCACTTTCGATCCGCTGCAGTGTTTTCTGTATAATCGGATTATTATTTCATTAGGAAGGATTCACAATAAACAACAACGTTCGGTCGCGTCTTAAATATAAACAAAGATGGGGGCTGATTGTTTTCGAGTTTCGTCTAAACATAATAAACAACGCTTATGTGGCCGGGTCTATGCAACTTACTCGCTCGTATTTATTATTTGTATCCGTACAAATATTTTATGATACGGTTGATTTTTATTACGTCTTGTTATGATTTCTTTTCTCACATCATCTATTGTTAGCTACTTATCAGAAATAATGTTCGAATATACAACTGCCGAAATCCTAGTTAGACAGACGGTGGATACCTCCGCAAACAATTGAATCACGAGTAAAAAATTGAGCCTAGCTGCATTTAAGTAAAAGGGTTTGGCGGAGTTGACAAATGACAGGGTTGGTCCTGAATTTCATTTTCATCGATCGCAGAATATCAAGATCAAACTATTCTCACCTTTTTTTATTATGCAAACGGCGTTTACCAGACGAGAAGAAAAAAAACCGTCATTCGTTCGAGAGAATTATTGGCCTGTCTATTGTCACGTCACTGATGCTATTCGTTCGTCAATCTGTTTTTTATTACGCCGTGACTTCTAACGTGTATTCTAATTGGTCTTTACGATTTGAAAATGAACCAATGAGGATTCTTTTCAAGATCTGGAAGTATCATACACGATATAGGCAAAAAGAATCCACTATAGATAAACGTAGAGAAACTAAAGAATACGATACATGCATTTATAAGAAAGCGAGAGAAATAAAGAACTGTCATAAAACTTTATTCACCATCAAAATAAAGTTATTTTAAGGACCCTTCGCGTAGATTTTCAATGCAATTATTATAACTGGATATCGTGCCTATCGAGAGTTAACCACCGTCAAGGTGATAGGTTAAGGTTCTATAATTGCTTATACAAGTTTATCTTCTCCTAGGTGTCATTCATTGATTATTCGTAAAATTGCCAAACATTACTTTACCGAAGACGCGTTTACCTAATTATAGAAAACGGTCTAAACTAAGAGTCGTCGCAATGTCGACAAACAACAGCCTGCTCGGCTTACCGAGCGCGACTGAAGATTCAAGTCGGTTGAAGCCTACCGCGGCACATGCCCGAGTTGCGCGAAGTCTTTCGAGAATCTACAGGTGGATTGTATTTGAGGTTGCCACTGCTGCAGGCGGATGGTCTAGTGTTCATCAGCATACTGACGCGACGGTGCTACCAGCCGGCTGCAAGGCGCGCTAACTTACCGTAAGTCTCCGGATAAATAGAATAACAGCTGAACGTAGCTACCGGTCGCGAAAACAACATAGCGAGTTTTCGATTCCTGATTCTCGAATCTGAATCGGTGGCTAGTTTCGTGTAGTTGTCAAAAGCCATAAATGATAAAACGTTTCGCTGTCAGTATACCTATTCATGAAAAAAGATTTTTCTTGTCTAGTTTTCTAAGTAGTTCATTGAATAATCATAATATAACACTCGTTGTTCTGTTATAGGTGACTCAACTTCTATCAGAATACAAATATCTTCACCCAACAAGGACAGGAACGAATGTTCATACACATTGGAATAATTTATTTTGAAGAGTATATTATTGTCATGCGAATATAGATTTATATAACTTTGGCAATAAATAATATTGTATATGTTATCAACAAATTAACAGTTATTTCAGTAATGAATTGCTTTTTTTGAAGGAGGGGCAAAGGTAAAATAATTAAATGATTGATTATTGGGTATATGTGTAAATTTATTGCTATAATAAATATACAATCATCATTGGTAAAGTAATATGTACAATTTATAATTATCTCTCAAAATAAATATGAATTTTTTACAATAAAGATCAAGTCCCTTTATTCGCTTTCTTTCATACAAATTATCGCAATATAAATGTTATTTGTAATCAAAATAATATGTATACTATCTAATGTAAGTAAATTTCACGAAGACTGCAGGGTTCAATATACGCTCGTTTGTTGCAAGTAAATCAGAATTCTTGCTGCCAAGTGATGACTGGACTTTGACGAGAACCAATAATTAACTGTAACAGAAAGATAAGTATTATGTATCTGAATTATTCGGTAAATTATTCAAACAATTAGACAAGAATCTAGTTTTAACGATGAGTGCATTGTCAATTCCGTGGCCACTCCTCTGTGTTCGAAGTATTTCTATTAAGATGTCATATGCGCGTAGACGCAAGTTCCATCCTTACTCTTTGACGCCACAGGGGCCACTGACTCCCCGACAGCTGCTCTTACCCTAGGTCAGTGCTTTGCCTCAAGCCAACGGGATTTGAGATGATATTACCATTTCATGGACAAAATAATGATCGAACTACTTTTGCCGTGATCATATAGTCGCCTTATTGTATACAACCCGCATGGCGAAAATGACGTGCTGGTCACATATAGCCAGGCATTTCGTAAAGCGACTCGCGTTGCATCTAGGATTCGTACGGCGGTTGCGATAACGAAACGCGACTTTGATAGGCATCTGAAGAGACAAATTCTGAACGCAGAGAAGCTCTTGCAAAATCGACGATGTACTCATTTACGAAAAGAGATTCTTCTTGACTAGTATTATTATTACACATAATAACTTGTATGAATAGCTAACACACGAGGCTTCATTTATTGGAGTAACTTACAAGGGAATAATTAGCATTAGAATAGAGTGGTATAGAATAAATAGCGAAATAGATAGCAACTTTACTATTGAACAATTTATGTAGTATAAAACAAATACACATACAAGGGCATATATATTATATAGAAGTACAGCAGTGATTCAGTTATACTATATTATAATTATGTAATGCAATCATTCAGTGTCTGTATCTTTGTTTTGGGTAAGGTGAGATAAAAGGTGTTTCTTCAAGTCTGGAATATTTTTACATAAACATAAACACTTGTGGCATACTAGACTACATTTCAAATATTCGTCGCATTGATCACAGCTCATTTTTTTTATTTTACCATTTTCTCGTAATTCGTCACGAATATCTGAAAAATCACATAGACGTGTAAGCATCAGTTTGGAATGATATAAAATATGCCTATTCAACATATAAATATTCCATAGGCTTAATGATAGTTACATCCACTCACTCTGTGACGATTTGAAAAAGGGAGACGTGAACGAATTGTAGTGAACTTTAGTCTTCAAACATGGACTGTTAAAATCTGTGCTTATAACGTGCAAATGTAATCTCTGCATATTTGGAACTGCGTGGTATCCTATTCTGCATGATTTTAAGATAATGTCAAATATCAATTGAATGTTAAATTCAATGAAAGATAATCAACAATTCAGTTTAACCAGCTTACTTAAATTCTCTATGGCTGTGTTTCGCCGTCAAACGTTTCCCAACATTTTCCATGTGCTTTAAAAGGTCCCCGTGTTCTTTACCAAGACTTAAAATACCAGGAATCTCTTGTTTTGGCAATATTAAATAATGATATTCAGCTTTTGGAAACTTGTCTTTAATTACTACAACTTTATCATCTTCTTCGACTTTTAATTTAGGATCATTCATAGAATCAATCAACCCTAAAGCCCAGTGTCCTTTTTTCGCGGGTGGTTCGTTTGCCGCATTTGATTTCAACTTATGCTTGCTCATAATTGTCAAAATTCTTTTACTGGAAGTAATTATAATTGGAAAGTATTAATTTTGCCTGAAATAAGACCCAACTAACAAAGCACTCAACTAACGCATGCATAACGTGAACACGATCGTCATTGATTCCACGTTTATTCGACTTCAGTATCATTACTCATTGTTGCAATATCTTATATTATCGATTGAAGAATTCGTTATCCAAATCGCAATAATCAGTTCGGATTCTGATAGTTTGACAACGTTTCAACGAGTCCGACTGCAAATATTTTTATAGAAACCACCCAAACAACTCACAAGTTACTCGCCAGCTGAGGCAAACTGTAAAAACCATAGAATGAATGACACGAAGAAAACGGGAGAATTCGAAAGTAGTTCCATCTGTGAGGTCGTATAGGTAGACTACGATCTGAGATTTGGTTGGATACAAATTCCCAACGTAGGATATATGACTACTACATATTTCAAACTTTAATGGATACAAAATCACGTACACACGTTTTTCGAAATTGAAGTTTTTAATAATCTTAAGATATTTATATTGTGATAAATACTAAACCACAATGGCAGAATTTGTCGAAAAACGATGCGAGGACATGATCCCCGAACTCGAACAAATGGAACGGATTAAGCTCTTTGATAAAAATGAAATCAGGTTCGTTTTAAGGTTATCTTTGTTCATAACCTGCTACCTTTATCTGAGTTTTCCTTCCAATTTATTACGCCAATAAGATAGAAAATGCAGCGAAATATTACATTCATACACTTTTCAGAGGAATTGCCAAAAAGCGTAAAGAATACGAGTACAAATTACAACGGCATACTAAATGTAAAGAAGACTATTTACGCTATATTCAATACGAGATGGACTTGCTAAAGTTGATTAGACAACGAAGAGATGTATGAATAATTTGATTAACCAGCTCATACGATATTTCCCTGATTATACATTTTTAATAACAAAAATTTCTTGTCAACAGAAATTGGGTATAAATCACAAGAAATCAGACATTGATTACACAATTGCAAACAGAGTCAATGTATTGTACAAGCAAGCTATATTCAAGTTCCAAGATGATCTGAGATTCTGGATCGCGTATATGAAATTCTGCAAACACGTTGTGAGTAACAAACACGCAGAGAAATTTAACATAACAAATCATCACTTCTCCTTTTTATTTAATTGACCTGACGTTGTTTTCATCACAGAAATTTCACAGCAGCATTAGCCGGATGATCGGCAGAATGCTACAAGTCCATCAGGATAAACCAAAATGTTGGCACATCGCTGCTCGCTGGGAAGCTGAAGAAGGTCACAATGTTCAAAATGCTAGACAATTCTTGCTTAGGGGTCTACATTTTCATCCAGATTCACAATTACTTTTCACCGATGCTTTTAAGTGAGTTTAAAGAAGGTTTCTAAACTCGAAGATAACAGGGAAAAGTTAATATTTCATTTTTTCTGATCATTGAATGCAAGGAATTAAATTTTTATAACTCTTTTATGTTGAGTTTGAGTATTCAACATTGCTTGCATGCATAATTATTGTTTCCCTTGAAAATAAACCAATCAATTATATGATAATAGATTGGAATTGTCTGAGGCATTGGCTAACAATAAACAAAATACTACGAGCACAGACGAAACTCCAGCACCAGCTACCGGAGAGGAGGATATGCCTATCGAGTTGAAGCGAGCTTACGTTATTTATCTTCAAGCCTTTAAGCGCATCAAAGATATTAAATTCATCATTGATTTGTTGAATATTACAAGAGAGTATAGTAACACTGATAAAATACAGAATAAAATAGTAAGGTAAGGGAGCCATAATACCATGGTGTATATATTTTATAATTTTATCTTGTTGGGAGTTTTGACTGTATATTAACAATAAATATTTCTCAACAGCGATATGGTAGAAGAATATGCTCACGAACCTTTGATGTGGGATACAATGGCACGTCGTGAACTGGAAGGACTTGTTTTGCCAACTTCTAATGGAACACCAATGGAAATAGATACTTCTGAGCAAAGTTCTCTAAGAGATCGTATCAGTTTATGCAATGAGGTTTATCAAACAGCTGTGAAGAAAATAAAAACAGAAGATATGTGGTCTCTTTATATCGACTGTATACTTGAAATTAATCAAGAGAGTGGATCGTTGCCAAATTATAAGAGAAAGTTGCTCAGGAATGCTTTGACCCAAGCTCATCAAGCCGGAAAATTAAGAGAAAAATATTATTTGCAATGGGTTAGTTGACAATTCCATTTATTGCAAACTAAAATGACTTGTTTAATTTGAATCTCGTTAATTGATGTGCAGAGAATAAAATTTCTTCTTCATTTTCTAGATCGGCATGCTTAGCAATAACAAAAAAGATGAGAATACCCAGAAACGATTGTACGAAGTTCTCTGCTGGGCTACAGACGCTTTACCCAAAAGTGTAGACCTTTGGCAAGCTAGATTAAGATACCATCTCGCGTTTGGCCAAGAGGATAGTGCCACAGCTGCATTTGCAAAGGTCAATTTGCAATATCTTTCAAACTTGTTCAGTTTCCAAGCTCTAATTGTCTCTGATTATTATTAATGCTATTTTTTCAACCACAAAATGATATTATCTATACTTGATTGTATTTACTGTTAGAGCAAGAAGAAACAAAAAACCGAGAACTAACAGCAAAATAAACACTGATACCTTAGCCGTGACTAACTCTTAAATCTGAATTTATATCTGATACAGGCAACAGAAATATTGGGTGAAAAATCGCTGCCTTTGTGGAGAATGAGACTGTTACATGTCCAAACTAAAAGCCCAGAAAAAACTGAGCAAGTCTTCCAGGCTGCATTACAAGAGGGTCCAACCATTGCTAGAGACATGAAACCAACGTATATTGAATGGCTAGTTCTTTCGAAAAGTAAGTTTGAAAGAGTAACAGTAAAATTAAAATGATAATTAACAAAGATTCTTTCAATTAGATGAAGTTCATGAGTGTTGCAGTTCATGAATGTGATATTAAAATTTAATTACTTTTACTGTGGCTTTAGGTATTCAAGCGGCACGCAAAGTTTACGACAATCTTTGCCTTCAACCACCGGCTTGCCTGGAATTACATAAGAAGATGGCTGCTATGGAACTTATGCAGCCTGAAGTTTCGTTGAAGAATGGTCGTCGTCCTCACGAAATGGCTACATTGCAGTTTGGTAAAACTAATACGGACGTTTGGATGGATTATATTATGTTTGAACTAAAAGTAGGGGATGCGAAAAAAGTTGGTGAGATTCATATGCGAGCTGTTAAAACATTGGATGCCACACTAACGGATAGTTTTATATCTGAGTTTAGTTTGATTAAAACTAATTCTGATGGTATTGAAAAAGTTTGATAACTTGCGAAATAATTGCCTTATTATAAAAAGCAAATATCTCAGGAGCCTTCAATTTCTAGTAGTTAGAAATTTTGAGAAATATTTGACATGACTTTATAACCAGAAGAAAAAATAACGTAATTTTTTTACATACGTTATATAATCAGCTACGATATTTAAACTCGACAGAGTCCTGACCATCTTTCGTTGTTATTTTATAATTGCAGATCAATATTGCTTTTTATAATAAATTATCAAATTCCGATCCATCAAGATGAATTTCACATCGACATCGACATGGATGCATTTTGTAATTACAATTAATGAAAATAAATGTGTTGTTTAAAATAACTAGACTCTTTCTTATCCCTGCCATAAATGAAATCCAGAGATTATTTTATGTTTATTTGATTTCACTTTATTTTCTATTAGCTTCTGCTATTCTTCTAGGATGATGATATATATAGATTCATAAAAACACCTGTTATAAAAACTACAAATCTGGTGCTCGAGTATTTTACGCTAAATTCGTTCTACGACTTCATTTTCACACCTATGATTCCATTGGTATTTCTTGCTCCATACGAGTCAGCACGATATTACGGTCGGTTTCATTTGCTAATGGTGCACGATCTCCTGTCTTCAATCGAGCTCTCATATCTAGGCACATTATATCAGTCATCAAAGAATGCTGCTTGTCATCCAAGTTTTTGTCGATACGAATGAGAAGAGATTCTAAACCGTTGTACGTCGCTCTGAAATAATAATAAGTTGCAGATAGCAGTTCTTTCACATCGGACTATAATCAATCACAGAACTGTGATAACTTACTTAGCACAATTAATTTTTGTTATAAGATCTTCCTTAGTCTGTCTTAATTGTAAAACTTCATCCTTGAGCCCTAATTCAACTTCGTCTCTACATAGCTCAAACCCAGATCGGTATGTTCGATTTTCTAATCGGGTTTCAGCGCACTTAATTGCATCGACTTTTGCTAAAAGAGCATCCTCCAATCTTTCTATCTCTTTTAACATCACGTCCATTTCTTTTTGCATCTAAAATCAATTTTGATTATCTTTATCGCCAATTCCTAATTGGAGTATTTAATCTGATGGTTAAGCTAGTTGATTTAATTTCAGAGCAGTTAATAAATACATCGTCAATCTTCTCTTATCTTTTCATACTTTCATTTTTTGCCAATCCAGTTCGTTCCGAGCCTTTTGTGTTTGATATATTCTCTTTCTCAATGTAAAGTCTGAAACATCTTGTTGAGCTTTTATATCATTCTTTGCTCTTTCTCTAACGACTTGCATTGCCTCTCGAAAGCTGTATGTGTCGCTCATTTCATTGTCGGCTAAAAGTTTTGAATAGCGACAGTGATCCAGCCAAGCCTCGTATGATACAGTCCTACGAAAGAGCAAAAGATCTTGATATCGTACTTTGCTAGGTTTTGAATCAAATTGCCAAGTAACGGTGTAAGCTCTTACTTTTTTGGTGTTCGTAAAGCATTCGGTTTATAACTAATATTTGCACAGGTGCGATTCAAATTCAGATTATCAGTATCAATCTCGATGGTATCTACTTTGTCTTGCAAATCCAATTCAACTTTGAACTTCACTTCTTCTAATCGATTTAATTTCTCCCAGGCTGCCTGGACTCTATACAACACAAGTAAAGCTGTTGAAATCATTTAATACTCAGCTTTGAGAAAGAATCTTTTATTACAAACTTTTACCTATTTGTTAACAACTGTTTAACTCCTTCAATAACACAGAGCTCTTTTTTCAACTCATCGTTTGCTTCGTCATAAGTAAGTTCAGTTCCTCTTCTACAATCTCTCATTGAAATACACTCAGCAGTAACTTGCAACGGTAAGTTTAGATTTTCTAATTCCTTTTCAGTATCTCCACGCTCGTCTCTGAGAAGTTGTATTTCCAGATTCAATCGCTCTAGCTGTTTTTCAATGAGTTCACGCCACCTCGATAGTTCCGTCACTCTTTTCAAATACAATCCAGTTTATAAACGTTAGATTCTTTCCAATAAGAAGTTAACTAATTGTTAAAAAAAATTCCAGGAACTTATTTCTGATAGATACTGGTCTCTCACCTATCAGCTAATCTAGTATTATTCATATACGTATCCCATTCTGTTTTAATCTTAGTTTCTGATCGTATTTGGCGGCCCGCATTCCGTAATTCGAATGCGTCATTTCTTCTTGTATCTGCACTCTGCTGGAGCTCCCATTGCTTGGCATACCAGTCCGGCAAGCCTTGAAATAATAATTTCTTAACTTATCCACTGGATTGTATTGAGTGATACAAGTTATTGTATACAAGTAGAAAAAATCTCTACGAATTTCTTATATCCTCGTCTTTTCTTAGATTCTGATAGTTTTACACTTACATATAATATTGGTTTCGTAATTTTTTTGTTAGCAACTTACTAATATGCGGAGTCGGTTTCTCATATGTGGTAACAGATTTAGCCATACTTGTTATTAAGTTAATTCAGTTTATAAAATATTACTATACAACTAGAAATGTAAATTATAAGTCTCAAAAAGTCTCCGACAAATGTCAAAGATGGGAATATCAAATTAAATCAATAAAGGTAAACAAACTCAGTTGCTAGGGTAACAAGAAAGTGCAATGAGTGTACCACCACGATTTCTCCAAGTGTCAATACTATTCCCGATAAGTAATTCATATTGAAAAACATTCTACAAATTTCTGAATTCATTCTACATTTCTCCAGCTTACCTATCCTCAGATAGTTTTATACCGGTAAACGGCTCTCTACAAATTATATGAAATTAATTGAAAAAATGGATTAATAATCAGTCACTAAAATTAGGTATCGCTAAAGCCACTGAAAACTAATTCTATAGCAGCTTGAACATCTCCATTAGTGAACTGAAGTGCCTGGACATTAATTGCGTCATCTTGAAGTCCCATCTCGTGCATTTGAGCAAGTTGTGTCTGTAATTCCGATGGCTGAGGAAGAACCGGAGGTAAAGGTGGTACAAGTGGTTGCGTCGAGCCGGAAGAAAAGGCTTGTTGCATCGCTTGAGAAAACATTTCACTTGTTATCAGCCTTGAACCCGAACCGCTGCCGGATGTAGATGAAGGAGTTGGGAGTGGGAAACCCCTGGCTCCGGCTCTAGCCAGAGCGGTGGCTAGTTGCGCAGTTGTAATAGCTGAGTTAGACTGGTTTCTAGATAAACCAGTTGTGTGAGCAGAATCTGAAGACTGAGAAGAATCTCCTGCCATTTCTTCGTCATCGCTCATATTGTCAAGGCTGTAAGAGTAAGCTGTGTGATGAGTAGATGATGTAGATGCGTTTGATGCTCCTGCCGAATTACTGTGAGCTTCTTCTTGTACTGCAGCAGCGATATGTTGGGCAGCTTCAACTAGACAAGGATGTAATTCGGCTGTCCTGAAAAAAAAAGCAGAGTTGGAAAGAAATTATAGTCTTTTTGTTTGCAGAAATCAACAGAATCTTATTGAAATGATTTTTTTTTTTTCTTTTGTATTACATTTAAATTATTGAATAATCAATTGTCGCATATCTTGTGAGTTTCAATTCATAGATCTTTGAGGCATTAGAGGAGATGATTGAAAATAAAAGATGAATTTGGGCTCAGGTATTCGATTTGAACCTCTTGACTGTGAGTTTGATGTGAGACAAAGTAGGTATATACCTCCGAACAGTATCTGGGTCTGTAAAATGTGCCATCAAGTCTGGATCTTGTAGCATAGCGATGGCAACTGAATCATCGCTTAATCCGGGAGATGAAGAGATGATATTTTCAATGACTTCTGGTCTTTTGCTCAAGCGCTAACAAAAAAAGTATTAAATAATATAAGTTCAGTATAAATAATTGATTCTAATGAAACAGTAAAAAAAAATTTGCCAATTTGTCAGCATTCTTTTATCCCCAAACTGTAATTAAATATTCCCAACTTACATGCAGAGCACTGCGTAGAGCAGGATTAATGTTGAAAGAACGAAACGCAGAAGCAAGATGTAAGACACTAGACTCGGATATAGGTTTAGCAGGAACGGGAACCTCGGGTTCTTTTTTTTTCAAAACATGAATCATTACTCCGCTTTTCAAGCCGCATGAAGCTAGAGTTGCATCGTCCTCCAGAACGCATCCACAGTAAATCAATTCTGAATGAAATAAATAGGATTTTGTTTTTTTTGTCGTATAATTTTATTGCCTCCAAATTCATTTAATCTTAAGCACTAAAAATTCCGCGATCTAAAGCTGTATTATTTGAAATGAAAAAAATCCGAACAGAAATAAAGAGATTTGAAAGAGCTGTGTCATTCGGATAAGAAATAAAATTCCTGTCAACTATCTACTCTGGCAAAGTTTTTAAATGAGTATTTTATTCTCTCTAATTTTTCTCTGGAATAATATGTTAAGCAAAGTCATCTTACCAAGCGATTCTTTTGGGAGGTTAACTTTCAGAGCAGCATCACTTTTCAGCTGTTCAACTTTATCTTCTAGATTGACGTGATCCAGTTTAACAGTGGTGAATGTTTGCGGAGACAATCGCACACCTAGCAATAATTTTGTGGCCATATTATTCCCGTTTTTTAAGATTTTTATATTCTATTTTCACTGTATCATCGAATCTTTTGTTGTCACTTGTCACCAGCAGACAACTTGTCATTTCACGCTTTGACCAAGACACAAGAATAACGGAGATAGGCCAGCCTGTGGTTAGCTCAAAACCTGGTGGCGCGCGACCTCTATAATTCAACAGAATATTTCTTACCGTAAATTAATAAATGCGATGTGTGTATTAAAAATATTTCGCGAATTAGTGTTTGTTATAAATATAGCAATGGATACTAAGGGCAGAACGAGTTGACTCTGATAAAGAAAAAAACATGCCTTAAAATATGTACGGCTGCTCGTATACGTGGATTATAAAACGGTGTTATCAAGTTGGCGTTTTAAAACTGATAAGAAGTTCGAACTTGACCCTGCCTGACCGCCTTCGCCCCTGTCACCCGCACGTATAGGCCCGCAACATGGCGACTGAGGATTAGTGCCATTGAAAACAGGTATTAACATTTGTCATTTATGAAAATTACAGCAATGTTTAGTGAATTTTTTATTTCGAATTCATACCGTTTATGAAATTCCCGATACAGTTTGCCAAGCTTTTATAATTTTTTTTTTTAATTCTGCTACTATG
This sequence comes from Rhogogaster chlorosoma, assembly GCA_944452935.1. Classification (NCBI taxonomy): domain Eukaryota; kingdom Metazoa; phylum Arthropoda; class Insecta; order Hymenoptera; family Tenthredinidae; genus Rhogogaster; species Rhogogaster chlorosoma. The sequence continues at coordinate 32,966,101 of OX101797.1, forward strand.
TTGCATGTGATTTTCTCGCTAGAATATATCGGCTCATGACGTTTCAGCTTGAAATACAGGCACCGTGCATGAAAAAAGTGTTAAATTTTCGGTCAATATTGTACAGTTATCAGTATTCCGGGTGAATTTATAATAGACTAAATAATTGTTATTTCAATTCGATTCGTAGATCTTTAAATTAATACATACTGTTCGCGTAACCTATACCCGAAAATGTCTAAATTGGGCCGGTCGCGCGCGCGCCCCTTACCTCGCTTCCCTCTTCTCTGTACTTACAAACCGAAATTCTAAACGTATTTGGTATTTTCGTGGGAAGTGTATTCTACTGTTACTCTAGGTATTTGACAAGAACGAATTTTTCTCTTTTTCAGGGAATGTGTGGAATTCTATAAATTATTATCCATGCGATAAGTATATATCAGGATCATTTGAAACAGCGGGTCTTTTAATTATAGTCTTCTATCTCTCAGATCCGAATTTCTTCTAAATACGAAAATACGCTCGACAGAAAAAAAAAAACACAAGAAAAAAAAAATTTCATACACGTCATTTGTCGCTACCGTATAATTCAAGGACCAATTATAAGTGAAAAAGGAATAAGAAAAGAGAAGAAAAAAAAAAAAAACACATTGATATAAAATTGTTATCGCTTAGCCTATATTAGCGAGATGCGGCTTAAATCTCGAACGTTCGTTGCTTATTAGAAAGAAAAATCAAAAAAATATAATACGATAAGGAATATTCGACAGAGGTTGATTTATAGATACAACAATGAAACTGTAGATAAGGATAATATACAGGCATGTTTATTCTATTTACTGTCCATACCTAATTTGCTTAATGTTTTTATTGATTTTTTTTTTTTCTTCCGTCTGTTATTGTTGTCGCATGAGCTAAATGGTTGTACAGTTCCCAGAGTCCATTAGTTACATGGGTTTTTTTTCTTTTATATACTTTTCTCTAATAACAAGCTCTTTTTGTTTTGATAAATTTAAACCGGCTCTATCAGCGAGTAGAGAAACTCAAGTCTGTACCAAAATTACGAAAACTTTTAAAATTGAAATCAAACCCCTAATCTGGCCATGTATCACACTATGTATCCCCCACATATGTTGGTGCAAACAATGGGTGACCAACAGGGAAACAGTCAATTTCCACCACCACTGCTAACTCAGACGGCACATACGACTAGCACAAATTCATCGCGTCATATAGAATATAATCAGTATCCTCAGAATGGCAACGGACAGAACAGACATCGCGCGGTACAGGTATGTTATTGCAGTGCTTTGCTTGTATGTATGCGTATTTTTTATTTTTTCATTTTTTATTCTGTTCTTTTTATATACGATGTTATTACAATGGCTTTATTTCACAGCCTGCTGCTTTGCTGAAACTTGTAAACAATTATTGTACAGCTATCCATTGAATTTATTATTAAAGTCGAAGAATAATTTATTTTGAAAATTTTCAAGATTACATTTCCTGCAAAACTTTTAGAAAATGAGCAAATACTAATTAGGTTTTAGAATCGTTTCAATCTTCGATGTCCTATGTTCATAGGGAAAAAAAAAAAATATATATATATAAATTACCTTCCTTATAATTGAAACTTAGATTTTCTATCAAATTTCAAACAAATAAATAAATATACAAATATCATCAAAGAAATCCTAAAAGCAATGATTGATTTTTAGTCAGGATCTTATCCGTTGGAATTGCTGCAATTGATGGGTGTTGAGATTTCGCCGTTGCGTCGTACAGGGTACAGTATGCAGGGTGGAAGTAATCCTAACAACGGATGGCAGAGAAGAGGTACTACGGTAAACAATGTACCTACGATGCCACCACCGCACCTAAACTTCAGACCCGCCAGTACAGGTTCAATTAAAAAACCAAACTGGAATAACAAATGCGGGAGACGAAGTGCTTACCGTGACTCCCAGTCGCAAAATGAAATTTACAACAGCGATAGTGGTTTCAGCTCACGGTCACCTACGCCAAATAAACATCAGACTGATAGTAGCCAGACCGAAAGCTCTGATGAACGTGATTCGGTAGCATCCTCAGCTGAACAGGGCATTAAGTATGTTGAGATTAGGAAGTTCTGGATTTTATAAAATTCCGAATTCTTCTTATGGTTCTTTGCTTTTATCTCTTCATTTTCCTATACTATAGTCAGGCAGATAAGAAAGATATATAGGATGAACGAAAAATTTGTATTGAAAAGCAAAAAAAAAGGATTTTCAAATCATATAGAGATATCCATTATAACTTGAGTTTAATATTCAACTAATTACAATGGAAGAAATTCATAAAGAATGAAGTGATCAATAATTTTTCTGTTTTTAGGAGGTTGCACGAAGTTCACCCGATGGCAAATAGTGTCAATAATAATAACAACAATAGCAATTCTCATGGTGGGCTTATTTCAAGCGCTTCAGCACATCAATTTTACCAAAACCAAAGACCTGTCAATTACTACCATAATTCTGTACCCGGTCCCCGATCACAAGCACAAAACTACCAGGGTAAAAGAAGATATCATTCAGGTAAACTTTTATTATCTCTTTTCACAGATGAAAAAGGTTTTGACTTCCACATTCGGATTGAGACCATATTCGAAGAGCTATAATTATTTGAAACAATATAATGTTATTCTGAAAAAGTCCAGATCCACTTTGTTCTCATCTTTTCTGAGAGGGAAAATAATCTGATTCCCCGAGACACATGATGCTTAATCAAATTTTTGCATACCCTTAATGTTTAGGGAGGAACAGTCCACCTGCACAGAGAGCTCAAAGAGGGAGAAAATATGCAGGAGTAATATTGCCAACCTGTAACATGTATCCCAGATGTTATATAGCACCGGACAGATTTCTAGCCCGATCACATCTCATAGAGGTGACAGAAACACCAAAAAATTTATCAACAGGGTCCAATTGGGATGTTCTGTCGCAAGATATCTGGAAGAAATTCATGTCAAATCAACAGACCGAAACCACCTACAGAAACAAAATGATGCTCTGGAAGTATCTCTATATTTACATAAAAGTAAGTCTCTGTTCATCAGAATTGCAAGACTCGTAGTTTATACCCCCCTCTTCTCCAAATTAATATTGCAATATATTTCTCAAATGAGTGCTTAATCGATTCTGTAACATTTGCTTCTAGACGGCATTTCCGAGGTATGGGTTATTCCTGGTCGGTTCAACCATGAGCGGCTTTGGGTCAGACAATAGCGACGTAGATATGTGCCTTCTAGTGAGACACACGGAAATGGACCAGCGAAACGAAGCCGTATGCCACCTGGAACAAATCTCGAAGTGTCTCAAGAGATGTGGTGAGTTAACTTTCGATCGAAATTGTAGTTCATGATAACGCAATATTCTGATGGATTATGAAAATATTATAAAAAAATGTACGTTACAGATTTCATTGAGAAACTCGAGCTGATACAAGCCAAGGTGCCAATTCTTAAATTTCGAGATTCAATGCAAAGCTTGGATGTTGATTTGAACTGCAACAATGCAGTCGGAATCAGAAACACGCATTTGCTGTATTGCTACTCCCAACGTTAGTACTATCTATTATAAAATGAGAAATCTCATTTGAAATGAATTATTAATAATAAAATGTTACATTCTGTAGTCGACTGGCGAGTCAGACCTTTGGTTTTGGTCGTCAAACTGTGGGCACAGTGTCAAGAGATCAATGATGCCAAGAACATGACCATCTCTAGTTATTCTCTGGTGTTGATGGTCATACATTTCTTGCAATGTAAGCATTTTGCATCTATAGTAACTGACCCTTCATCAATCATATAATATACAGATTCTTTTCTGCTGCAATAGTTACGTTAATTGAATTTCAGATGGTGCGAATCCTTCCATTTTACCATGCCTTCACTCGCTGTATGAAGGGAAATTTGGTCCTTACACAGACATCCATACCATCGACATACACGAGGATCTGGGCACATCGGTTTCTAGCACTATCTCAGCTAACTCTTTGTCACTTGGTGAACTTCTGTTGGAATTTTTCAAATACTACGTTACCTTTGAGTAAGTCACTTTCTTCACATAATACTGAGGCCAGAAGTGGCTTCGTCATTATCGTCAATTGTGCACCAGGCATAATTGCTGAATTGGCATTTTGTATGAGTATGAGCATATACTGTTCAATCATCAAATCGTAATTTTTATCATACTCATTACTAATTTATTAATTTATTAATAAACAGTTTCAGCCAATACGCGATTTCCGTACGAACGGCTAGCAAAGTACCTATCGAAGAATGTAGGCGAGCTAGATCATACAAGAATGATCCACATCAGTGGAAATACCTTTGCATAGAAGGTGGGGTTTGCGTTAAAATAAAATTGAAAATTAGGTATTAAACTTGATTTTTGAAGTCCTCTTTAGACCGGATTGCCAAAGGCTTTTTCATTCATAATTGACAAGCAACGTTATACAATAATTGTAATCGAATTTCAATATCCTCATTTCTTTCAGAGCCGTTTGATCTGACCAATACAGCACGATCTGTTTACGATCCAGACGTATTTGAACGGATAAAACAAGTATTCAGCAAGTCGTATGAAATGCTAAAAAAGAACTACGATTTGAGCAGCATTTTCGTTAAGTTGGATACAGGGACGTTGTACAATACGACGTAGCTTTAAACCTCGCTAGAAAAGCTTTATAGTCATTAGTTAGGATATTTATTTATTCGTCAGCCAATTTTTATTGGTGGTTCGTATTCTATTGGCTCTTTAGCCCGCTGTGCCCTGGAGGTGTAAAAGAAAAGCCTTGAAGATCGAATAGTTTTAACAACGATCAATTTTTTTTTTTCCATCAGGCAGAATTATTTTTGTGATAAAATTTTTTACTCGGAACTGTAGCTTTTCCAAACTTGCGAATGCATAATCGTTAAGTTTCGTTTTCTATACAAGGTGTTAAATTGTTGTTGTATAGCTGTTGCAAATGGGCCTTGGTACGATTCGTTAAATATCCGGGGAGAGGTCTGTTAACTGGACAATAAATAAACGTGCAATATTATCCTCGGTGTATAGACACCCAATATTGGTAATCCACTTTCTGCATGGAATATGCGTAATAATTAGCGAGAGCGGACAGAGTAATCGAGAAAAATAATAAAAATTATCAAATGTTACTAAGGAACGAATTTTTGTTCCGGGCAACGAAAGAGATTAATAGGCTTTTATTCTTGTCAAAAATGGTTAGAACTCATGAAATATGCATTGAAAAAATATTATATGGTGCCTTGACGGTTGCTGTAATTGGAGAAAAAAAAAATTTAGTGAAAAAAGGAAAAAAAAAATAATATAACAAAAGCACGAGATTATAGTGTGTGGAAAAAAAAAGTATGAGAAAAAATGACAAGAGTTTTACCTATACGTATACTTGATATGAATTAAACGCTCAAAGAGTAAGTAATGGCTGCTCGAAAAGAAGAGAAAAAACAAAGAAACAAGAAAAAAATACTCGAAAAATGTTTAGTTGCTAAATTACATATCGCTAAAAATCATTAATAATTGGATAATGTTATTTTAATTTTAAATAGAAAATACGTTGGTGTTGCGTTTATGGAAAATATTCTACGGGATAAAGCGGTAACATTTTTTTCTTTCTTCAAGTACCCTTTTCTCGATTGAATTAAAGCAACCGCAAAAAAATCATTAAAAAAAAGCTCATTGAATATAAAAAAGAAAGAAAAAAAAAACAAAAAAAAAAAACATTCGTTGTATTACCTATTTAGGTTTGTAATATTGATATCGTATATGCCATGATAACTTGTGACAGACATCCAATGCTTTGTCTCTACGTGATATATTACACGATGATGAGCATTGGTTTATGGAAAGTCGTTAAAAAATATGAAAGAAATAATCAAAAAAAATAAAAAATAAAAAATAAAAAAATAAAACCTTTCTAAACTTCAGTTCAAATTTTATAGTCAGTGATATATGTACTGTATTCACTTTTAGAAAGTAGATTCATAAACATATAACGGGTGATTTTTCCGTATAGTTAGGCCCGCTGTTCAGGATTCAATTTAATTTTGCAAACATAAGAAATCTTTGATCTAGGTATATACATTCCGATAGCTTTATCAAACATACTTTTGGGCCTAACTGAATTCTCGGGGGCCATTTCCAAAGCGTTTTTTTACATAAATAATTCTAAATCCATGTTTTCTTTTTGTTCATGCAATTTAAATTCACCCAAAATCTTTAAATGATAAATGGCCTCTTAGAGTTTAACTACTATTTTAGGTAGATATTTATATTAAATTGTAATGACGTTCTGTCGAACCAATTACAAACCTATGTGAAAGAGGAATCTCAATTCCATCTAGTCTGAAATTGGCTAAGTCCTTTTCTGATAACTTAATTTTTGATGTAAAGTTTACGCAAACTTACAGATAGGAGAAAATATGGCTGTGTTGGCGGTATAGTGCTACTTTAATGAGAAGCAAGTTGTTGATGAGGTCTGTGTGAAAATAAACTAAGATTTTATTCCCTTCGCTAAAAAGTCTGAAAGTTAGAAAACTTGAATAATCAACCGATCTGATTATTTAAGTAATCATATTTTTCATACTAATCTCGAAACTTCTTGGATATCTAATGTTATTGAAATGTTCGCGTGCTAACAGAGTCGAAAAATTATCGTTGCATCTTCGATGTATATAATAAATCTCTGAGATATATATTGCAGAGCATAATTTTAAATTATTGCTTTGTAAAATTAGTCAGAGTTGAGGATTGAAAATGTGAAATATCCAAGAAGTTTTTCAACATATTTTCACAGACCTCGAAATTCTACATATGTTATATGATTAATATTTGAATATTATCCCAAGTGCCAAAATTCACTTTGTAATAAATACTATAATATGTAATGAACTTAAACTCTATCAAAAATATTGTACTCAAGATATTTGAATTTATATACTTATATAGTAAAGAAAATAAGCGAGAATTACATTATTACAAAAGTGAAATATCTCATTTCTCTAAAATTCTAAATTTTATATTTCGGCAACTTTAATAAAATACAAATAACTGATTAAATTAAAAGAAATTCTAAATTGTTATATAAGTTGATTAACTATTAAATTATTCCTTTGTAACCTTCATTCTGTTGTTAAATAAATGCATTGTTTATACATGAGCCAGAATAGTAATTACTTCAATCCCGATATCCTACAATAATTTATGAAACAATAAAGTCACAAAGATTCTCTATGCTTCGAGACGTTAAACTTACTTACATATTTACTAAAAACTTTCTTGCCTTATTATGTTGTAGTTCTCAATTCGTATTCCAAATTGATCAAATGAATGAATTTCTTCAAGGATTTGTCGCAATTATCTAAGTTCAAAGGATTGTTAATTCAGTTTGTTAGAAATTTCGGGAAAAGCGATATAATGATCCAAGGAATACAGAGAGAGAGCAAAAGAGTTGATTGATTGTTTTGAAATCAAATTTATTGGTACCATAAGGTGTTACAATGAGTTTTCATACTGTAATTTATTAGTTAGTGGTGCGTTTTTCGTCAGAGAGATAAAGAGTGTAGAAAAAAAAAAAATTGAAAAAAAAAGAGAGAACTTAATTAATTTTGTGACGCATTATGCACATTATCATTAGGTAATAATTAAGCTGTTGCTACGAGTATTTGTAGCATAGAAAAGGAAATTTGTTTTTCGTATAAGAATAACGAAAATACAGAATCAGTACTACATCAATATTATTTTGACTGGATCATTAGTAACTAAAATCCCCCCAAACACTAATGTACTATGTATGGATGTATGTGTATCCCCTATTTAAAAATTACATTAAAACTTTAAACGATCTTCGATATTATGTATAGATGATAGAATTTCTCTTATCGGAAAACTAAATTTCGCACTGTCATCATTGAAAAGTATTTATTTATTTATTTATCCACGATCTTTATCAGGTGCAGATATCTATCGCACCTCTCTCATTTCAAATGATTCAGTAGTATTTCCTCATCAGAAACAAAAATCACCTAATCAAAGTAAAATAATAATCTAATCCCTGTTTGGTTCAACTTTGCCGGTAAATAAACATTCAAACTAACGCAACGAAACAAGACGAGAAATATCGACATTTGCAGTTAGCATAATGTTCAGTTAATGTCAAAGATTGAAAAAAGAGAGAGAAAGAGAAAAAAAAAAAAAGAAAAAAGTTAACTCTATGATGAAACATTGATTACATTATCTGATGGATAATCGACTTCATAGATTTGACGAAGGATATCCGTCCCTATGTATTTCGCTTGATTTTTATGTATTTTAAAAATTGTTTTTTATTTAATTTTTTTTTTTTTTCAGCGCAAATAATTATCGTCGCTATGCATTTTGACATCTAGAGTACGAACAGAGGTATCAAGTTAACAATTATACCTCCCAACGTCTAGAAGATAGTTAGTATTGAAAAAAAAAAATTTTTTTTTGTTTGTTGTATTACGAACTTAAACAAAGTTTAAAAGAGCTGAACCGCTTGAGCAAACCCCATCCGTTGCCTGGCTACCTGTGTCACTGTCCCTTAGACAAACTGGGTGACTTTGGTCAGCCAGATTATGAAACTTACATAAGATTGCCGTAAGAAATAAGCGTTGCAGATCTTATACAATTTGTTTAAGCTATATGTGCCAAATAGGCACTTGTCGCCTTGCCATGGGGTGTCTGCTGGTCGCATTACTGCTATGTTTTGGCGCTTGTCAATTTAGAAGTGAATTACACGTCCCATTTTCCAGTGTCACTCGATCCCCGCGATAAAACGGTCCGTTCACTCTCTCTAACGCGTTGTGGTACCTCTCGTTATTTATCTTTATCTTTATCTTTTCTTTTCTTTTCCATTTTATAGTTATCCTCGGCATGTTTCACCTCTCGTTTATACCGACGACATGTACTACATGTACTCGTATTGTCGAGCCGTTTTACCGTTTTACGCAGTTTGTTGGTTTCTATGTTTTTGTCGAAGAAGAGTTGGTTGAATAAGCCTTCAGTCGCTCCCGCGACGCTGCATGGCGAATGCGTTGTTCAGCCGTACCTCCTCGGCTCAGTACGGTTGGGAGAACTGCCCCCCTGCTTGTGACTGGCCAGATTGGTAAAACCCGCTCCTATCTCCTTGATATGTTGAATCCTGGGACAGCAAGCCGTCCATTTGCGACTGAAATTCACCAACTGCAAACGAGTCTTGTGACAACTCCGCCTGACTGAGACCCGGCTGCGACAGGCTAAAACCTGGCTGTGACATTCCTTGTGTAGTTCCCTGGGTTAATGGAAGACCAGGCTGGCTATAGGGTTGCGTATTCTGATCAGTCTGGCTGAGCTTACTTCCCCGAGGGCCGGCTTTGTTTTTAGCTGACGTTGCGCCTCTGCGGTTTCTCTGATTCTGTCTCGCTTGTAAGGCTTGCTGATGCTGGTTGTAAAACCTGGGCGGAACGTGAGCCATATTCATAAACATTCCAACAGGTACCGGAACGTTGTTCATAGCCGCCTGTGCCCTCTCGGGGCTAATGTAGCTGATTGTGTCGTGAGTTCGGCTGAAAATATCCAGCGGTACGTTTCTCTGATAGTAGGGATTGTGGTTTTGAGTACCGTTCACTTGGCCCCCTGAACGATCATAGACAGAGCCAGGAATGAGAGCTTCTCTCGCATCGTACATGGAAGTAGACATGAAGTGGGACCCTGGGTTAGCAGCATTGACGAGTTTCTTAGGCTTGGCAAATTGGATCATGGATTCTTTGAGATTGTTGAGAGGTCCTTCGACAAGCACCTTCTGTTCTTTGTAGAAACTGAGCAAGTGGTTCCACAGCGGCTGCTTAGATAAGACTTTCGGATTTCCGACAATGATGATTCCATATTTAGCTCGAGTTAGAGCGACGTTCAGTCTCCTCGGGTCGTTTAGAAAGCCGATGCCTTGATGTTCGTTGGATCTAACGCAGGACATGATTATTATGTCCTTTTCACGACCCTGAAAAGCGTCGACACTAGCGACTTCGATTTCCTGATATAGTTTCGAGTATAAAGAGCCTTGGTACTGCATGTACTGAACAAGATAAGCTCTCTGTCCTTCGTAGGGAGTGATTACTCCGATCTGTTCCGGCTTAACGCCACAGCGTAAAAATCTTGTAGTAATTTTCTCCACGTTAGAAGCTTCAGTTCGATTAAGATAAGATGTACCGCTACCGGCAATTTCCTCCTGACCTTGAGTCACGTAAAAGAACATAGGCTTGTCGGGAGCAGGCCAAGGGAAATCAATCTTCAGCAATTTTCTCTCGTCTGCACAGACTCCGTTTTGCAGCGAACCTTCGTAGAAGAAATTCGAAGGAAACCGAGAGAGATCGGGATGCATACGATATTGTACTTCTAAACGGAACGGTCTAATCCCCAGAACTACAAGCCGTTCGAATAAGGATTGAGACAAGCCAGCTCTGGCTGCTTTTTTGCACATTACGACCGGTCCTAACTGGCAATGGTCACCAACTAGGATCAATTGCTTGGCACCAAGTACAACAGGGACCATGCATTCAGGCTCTGTAGCTTGCATGCTCTCGTCGATTAAAATAGAGTGGAATTTTAATCTATGCAGTCTTGGATCCCCGGCACCGACGCAGGTGCAGCAAATAACGTCAGCGGCTTCGAGAAGCTCTTTTTCTGCCGTCTTTTTCAAAAGTCTATATCTTTTTTCATCAACGCTAGACAGTTCCCCGGTCTCGTCTTTTAGCTGCTGCAATTTCTGCAGTTCGTTATTTGTCTCCATATTTTTTATCTGATTATGTAAAGCGAGGAAACTGACCGGCGAGTCAATGGCTTCCCTTGATTTTGCGCATAAACGAACCACCTTCAAGTTAGACTTATGAATTTTGTCGGTCAGCTGATCAACCGCAGTGTTTGACGGAGCGCAGACCAATACTGGACCACCGTTCTGCTTCACAAGCTGGTAGACAATCGTTGCGCTAGTTACAGTCTTACCAGTACCCGGGGGCCCTTGAATAAGAGACAAAGGTCTCTGCACAGCGTGTTTCACAGCGTATACTTGGGACCTGTTTAGATCTGGCAGATTCGGAGCGCTAAAATGTTTTGGGAGATGACAGCGAAAGAGTACTTCCTCAACTTCGTGGCCAAGGAGTCTGTGATAGATGTATCCAGACACGGAGGAGTCATCGACAGCAAATTTACGTAGAGCCAACTGCATTCTGAAAAATTGATGAGACAATTAGTCAAAAAGGTGAAACATGGTAGAGAATTAGTCAAGCTCAGTTAAACCTACCGATCGAAACTCGTGCTCTTCCAAATAAAGTCGACCACAAAGTTGCTGATGCATTCCGTGGGAGCACCGGAGTTGTTTTTTAATTCAATGCCAACTTCTTCGCCATAGTTATCAGGGATCTTTATAACATGGCCGATTCCTGACCACGGTTTGTGCAGCTCTCCCAAATATCGTAATCTCAATTCATCTCCGTGCATCAGTTTCATGTCGCCGTCAGTTTTGGCAAGCATAAAGTAAGCGATGGTCTTCTTGTTCAAACCCACGTCCCAGCGTACCTAAACAAACCCAAGGAATCAGCGGTGGTTGGAAACAATCTTGAGATTCAACGAATCGCTTCCTATAAGAGATAGAGCTCAACCTATTTCACATCTTTAACTGACCTCAATGTTCTCCTGAGTCTGTGACTCTTTAAGACGCTTGTCGTAGTCAGCCTCTAATTTGACAAGAGGGCCGAATATGTTCTGATATTGATACCCGTCTTCGTACCGCAGAAGAACTTGTTGGGGTTCTTCGTCAACCCCTGGTTTTTCGAGGTCTTGAAAAGTCGCGTCGACGTTGTCTCGCCACAATTCTTCGAGCTTGTTCATTTGTTGAGCAGACATTTGTCTAGCTCTTAATTGCTCCTGATCAGCTGGGATCTTGACTAACCAAGCGAGAAAGCTCCGGTCTGCAATTAGTGGTTTCCATTGCTCCTGGTCCCTAAAGATTATTCAAATCCATTTCATTTCGCAACTGATTGAATTTATTCTTATCACTTCTTTCAAACGAAGAACAAGAAAACAAACTTATGTGCAAATTCAACTGGATAATTGGACTATTTAACACAAGTTTTACCAGTTCATATCCTTCAGAGAACTCTGAGCAGCACAGGGTTGTCGACATAGCAAAACAACAACAGAATCAGCCTTGGCCGGTATAAATCCCAAGACAAAGACGTTTCTCACTCCGCAGGAGTAGCATTCAAGGACTGTCTCACCTAGCGGGCCATCCCTGTAAAGTTAATAGGCATTTTGTTGGTAATTAAAAAGAAGATCTTAATTTAGGAATTGATTACGTTTTATTGTTATATACTTCATTGAAAACTTGGATCATTTCAGAGTTTGATAGACTAAAAATGATTTAGATTTTCACATTGAATATTGAATTTTTTCAGGCGCTCACCTGTGCAAGGTGACCTCCTTATGTTTGGCACGGACTAAGTGATTGATGATGTGTGAACCGCAAGTATTTCCTCTCCCGTTGCAGAACCACTTGCGGCACGCGTTGCACATAACAACGCAAGACGCCTCATGAATGCCGCAATATTTGCAGGCATGTTCAGGCAAGTCACGATTGTAGTAGGCTTCCTCTTCTTCCTCCTCAAATTGTAGTTCTGCAAGACTTTGGGTAGCGCCAGCTATTTTTAAGTCAAGCGAAGAACTACCGCCGCCGCTAGTTCCATTCACCTGTATACAAGTAGTGTGATTTAATAATTGATCAATCATCTACAAAAAAAAAGATCTGTTCTAAGTGACGCTTTTTATCATATCATAGAGCTGTGAGATAAAAAAAAGCAAAAATACTTTGGGAAATTGAGATTGCATAATTACTAGTTGCTTATCAACTAGTTTCAACCTTTGCAAATATTTGTTAGCTTGTATTGCAAATACTGAATTTCATCATTTTGTGCAACGCTTGATAATTGTTGTTCGATAATTTCGTGCAAAGAAAACATGAGATAGACATTTTCATGAGCGATAAAGCGCATATAGGACTAGAAAAATTGGTAATCTATATTTCCTGTGCCAAGTATTTTTCATAATCGGAGTAAAAACGAACTTCTGTATAGATTTGCACAGAAGATATAAAATGCTGGTTAAAATTCTGGTAATTCAGTTATTCAGATTTTTTTCTCCAAGGATTGGAGAATAATTAATTAAGCCTTTCACTCGTTATCAAATTCAATCAAGATGATTATCTGAATTAGATACCCGAGACTCGTTTAAAAAGATGTTTATCGATATTATAAGTAGATTTTGTCTATGTTTGACATTTCACTTGGGTTAAATGACAAATCCGAGTTATGGTTTGTAGACAAAAATCAAAATTGTACAGCTTATCGTCCTGGTTATATGTATTTTGGTAAATAAATTGAGTGAAAAAGAAGAATGAAAGCAAGAGCGTGAGATTGAATCAAAAAATTCTAAATATGGTAAAATAAAAAGAAAATGTTATTATTATTTTGAAGTAATGGTGGTTAATTTTAGTGGTAAAGTCGGAGTAAGGTTAGGGTACGTAACGTGCCGCGTGGGCGTCCCGTACATCGTTTTTTCAAATGTTTATCATTTACCTGAATCGGTTGGCTCTGGCCTCCGTCATGCTGGGAAGCCTGGGTCTGACTTGGCGATGGTAAAGTAAAATCGGTGAAGTCGAATTCACTACCCTGCGTATCGGCCCCGATCAAGTCTGCCTCCTCTGTGTCGAGGAAAGTCAGGGTTTGGCTACTAGGCCCGTACGCGTCAACACTCATGTTTCAACTGATGTGGTATAGGATCTCAGCCACGCCCGATTATAGACAATATTATTATTCAACACGTTTTAGACGGTCTAAAGATGTGCGTAGATATTTAAAAAAAAAGGCACCCGAAATGTAACAGGCCACGAAATTCTACGCCATATTTCACTCGCGCCCAACAAGGCACCAACACTAACACACAACTACACAACTTTTTGTGCGATCGTAGCCTGTTACGTCATCAGCTGATATGCGATTGTTAACCAAGGCTGTATAACTACGGAATGATCTCTTGCTGGAGTCTCGAATCTCGATTATCGATAAATGCCACGGTTCTTTCACGCTACGATAATAATCGTCGGATTCCTAACCTCATTTCAAAATACTAAGAAATTAATATCTTTGAATCGTTAGTAACCGAGAGAGAGTATATTATATGTGAAGAAAATAACTTTTATTCACCTATCGTGTAATTCTCTTGTGAAGATCTCCTCCCACCTCGTATTGGAGTTTGAATTCGGAGCTCAGCGAGTTTAAAGAAGACTAATTTTATGCACGATGATCCTTCTTCATCTCCTTTTAATTATTAAATTCACTTCATATTTCACCACTAACTATGCGGCCGAGAACTTCACACATTTTCATCAGATATTTAGACTTGTTTTTATCCACGTAGTTTTCAGCGTTCGCTACCAGGGTCGTTTGATAGCATGTAGGGTCATCCAAACTAATTTCACAACGCAACACACACATGCGTATGTGAATCGGACTTTCGCCTATTCATAGCGACGCGTAAACACAAATCTATCATTCGGAGATAATACTTTTTACAATTTTCAGCGAGTATGATGGATCAGATGGTATCATGTGAATTAATGAACGTCAAATTACGTACACATTGCGCACCGAGCTCTACTTTCCTTCGTTAGATCTTCGATACTGACAATTTATTTCGGGATGCACCCGATATACGCTACAAGTCCTTACAGCGAGTTTCCGCGGGAAAACATTTTTCATATTTTCGTGAGCTTCACTTATCTCCCTGACATCACGGATCGTTTGTTTTTTGGATAAAATTATCGTTTCTTTATTGTACAAATTTTTGTTAGTCAAGAAAATTACTGGTAACTTCACCGTAAATAATTCAAAAATAGTTATAGACCTTATTAAAATTGATCGTTTTTCAAAATCAACATCATTCCCAGTAAGTTGTTTCTAAGTAATTTTCATAGATGGCATTCCCCGATGTGCCGGTAACTCTCGTCAACATTTAACCATCGCAGTCGCAAGTGGACGGTGATTCTGCTGAATTTTGTGTTTCCCGTCGCGAATTTTCCGCATCTCGTAAGAATAGTTGCAGGTAATTTGATTTTTACATCTTCAAAATTACCGGAGCCGTGATCGTCGTGTATAAATCCAGTTAATAAAACTTGTCACGAGTCGAGAAAAACTTCTGAAATAAGCCGATCAACATCGTTCATACAGTTTACAACTCCGGCGGACTCCCCCCTCTCTCACTCTCTCTCTGTCTCGTTCTCGCAACGTCATATCTCCGCAGCTCGTTCGGAGTGGTTTCGATAACCTTATAACTCGAATTAATGAATGATGACAATTAGGTTGTTTATGTGCAGATCTGAGCACCTGTTCAAATTCAAATATTCAACCATGGCTTCGGCGTCGGCTGTTGACGAGCGAATGTTGAAGGCATCGCGAAAGATAGTCCCGGTCTTAAACACGTCTAAATACAAGGGTCAAGACGGGAGGATCGGGATCTTTGGAGGAAGTGCAGAGTACACTGGAGCGCCCTTTTTCGCAGCGATAAGCGCCTTGAAAACTGGCGCCGATTTGGCCCACATATTTTGCACCAAAGACGCGGGGCTTCCCATCAAGTCATTCAGCCCCGAACCAATCGTTCATCCGGTTCTCGATCATCACGATGCTATAAAGCTGATAAAACCGTGGCTGGATAGATTGCACGTAATCGTTATCGGGCCTGGTTTGGGAAGGGACGAGAAAGTCTTCAAAGTAATCTCGGATCTCATCGTGATCTGTCGCGATTTGAAAAAACCTTTGATCATAGACGCGGACGGACTTGCTTTGATCGGTCAGAAGCCAGAACTGATCAAAGAATATCCCGGGCTTATTATAACGCCGAATGCGATAGAGTTTTCTCGATTGGCCAAAGCGTTTTTGGAAAAATCAATACAACCGGCCCCGGTCGCGAAAGTATCGGACGTTAAGCATCTCGCGGATGTTTTGGGAAAAAATGTAGTCGTTTTACATAAAGGTGCCAAAGACGTGATTGTCGACGGGCATAAAGGCACCGAGACATTGTCATGCGGAGCTGCTGGATCTCCGAGAAGATGCGGTGGTCAAGGTGACCTCTTGTCGGGAGCTTTGGCCGTTTTTTACTGGTGGGCAATAAGCGCTGGACCAAGCGAATGTGCTTTGTCACCAGCAATGACTGCGGCCTATGCCGCGTCGAGATTGACACGGGAGTGTAACGCCGCAGCGTTTAAAATTAAACAACGAAGTACACTCACGACTGATATGATTGAATGCATACAACCAGTTTTTGGGAAATTATTTGAAACCCATGTCCCGAAATGAGACTGATTACAGATATTTTTGTACAAATTATAATATCTTGTATCATGCATCAATAATTGGAATGAAAAAAAAATGATCACTGTGATATATAATTTAAAAGTGAGCTTGATTGTGAACACGCATTTTTTATAACAATAAATATTTTGAGTGCACTTGACTTCTTGATGATTACCATTTTCCCGATCATCCTTTTCCCAGAACCGAAGAGAAGAGCAATTATTTTTGTAAAAAGGACTTTAGAGCTAACTTCGGATGAATTAAAAATCGCATATTGCATGTAGAACATTGATATGATGTATTTTTTGTATGAGTAAATAATCGCAGGTACTCTGCTTCGCGGAAAGCAAGTATTTTGTAGTTTTTTCAACAATTTACTCACTTCATCTCGTTTATAATGTTTTTCAAAAATATAAAATTATGAATTACTTCACTTCAAATGCCGGGAAGAATAAATATGAGAAGAAGAAGATTGAGCAGCTATAGGTATTGGTAATTGTTAACCAGGATCAGGTATAATATACGACAATCGACATAACATGCTTGGAATAAAAAACTATATCAACAATAGGTAAATGAGAAAAGTCTTCAAAGCAAGTATAGATCGGAGTAACTCAATAAACATTCTAATTCTGTATATTTATCCGTTCAGATAGAACATATCTCACGTATACTCACTCGCAGGACTCCTGTATTTTTGTAGAATTTTCGCTCGAAGTATAACTCGTCTCACACACGTTTATTCAGTGTTACGCACATACCTACATCAACCTCGGGCGACAGCGACTGCGGAATTAATATCTCCTACCGCTCGAAACGCAGAACGCGTTATGAACGTCTGTTGGTTGAGTTCATCGATGGTCGAGCTCATCGATGGTCGAGCTATGAAGGAGCGGCGTTCTGTTTCTTTGCAGACTGAACCGCCATCTGTTAGAATTATTATTCATTAACATATAGTGTGCTGCCCACGGTCGTTAAGACGGAATCTGTCATCGCAGTCCGTTGTCGCTGATCTTACAGCCCCGCAGTTGGCCAGCGTTCGTCTCGATTTCCGTACATAAAAATCAATAAAAAATCCATATTTTGGGAATCGTTTTTTTTTTTTTCATTTTTTTTCAGAGTAGCTGGACTTGATCGGATCTGTGATGTTATAAATACGAAGTTCACTATAGGAATGAATAAATAAATTTATCTGTCATATGTAAGTTGAAATCCAACCCTAATTATTTCATGCTATACTATTTCTATAAGAATTCTATGAAATATTCCGTAGAATCTTTTCGTTATAGAGATTAGCAAGATCAACGGTCAAAAAATGTTTGGTTATGAAATTCTACTTGTCGCGGGATGGAGATCGACAACACAGATGGAACCCGTTAAAAATTTTGTGTATTACGATACAAAAAAAAAAAATCGTAATTCACGGGAATAGAATTGATTCATTCGATCCGCGTTAATTAATGTTATCGTATAATAAATAGTCGTACAATTAGTAACTTGATTTTATATTATCACTTCCGGTACGTTACCGAATATTTAAAATGATAGAGATTCTCGCCACGCCATTGGCCAAGCACTATGGAGATTCGATTAATCCGACCAATGGGGTGTTTCGGTTGTTAAGAAAATTTTGCAACTGTGCTTACATTCACCCCACTCCGCGGACCAACGGTAGCCTGTTAACTTATAGGTACGCGACCGAGGATTAACTTCTCTTTTTCCTCGTCTATTATTTTTGATTTCAACGCTTGAAAAACGGGTATAAATGCTTTCGTCCTGAACTATTCGACGCGAGGAAGCTACGTGAGTAAGTAAGTGCAAATATTCATCTCTGTCAAGTTATGATTGTAGTGATACAAGTGTTCATCCTTTGTTATCAGAGTTAGAAAAGCTGGGGGGCCAGGGGGTCGCGAGCGTCCCTAAGCTTTTGCATGATTTCAATACGGGATATTTGGGAAGGTTTTGTTTTATAAAGTCAGCGAGTAGATCTGAAACAGAAAAAAAAAAAAAAATTAGTCCGTACAATAAATGAAGAATTAAGAAGACGGTTGAGCTTCTTTGTTTACATTTCGATTACGAGGGAACTACTTTAACGCTTCGCGACGCGTCCTGGCGGAGTGATATTTCATTACGCTCTACCCATACGCCAATCCGAATGGTTCCATCATTTTTCACCTACGGAACAAAGGGAAACGAATAAATAAATGACTAAATATAAAATTGGTGATTTACATCTTATTCATCGACCTGTTATACAGGCTTTGGAATGTTAGGTAGTATATATGCTTTACTTTTATCAGTTATATGTACGGAGATACATTTAGGTTCCGAAAAGGTTTCATAATTTCACTGATAGTTTTTTCTCGATTCGATTATTATTTCATTGGATTATAAATTCAGTGTTTTGTGTCGCTGCCCGTTAATCGCAACCAGGCATATACCTATAATACAGAAGTGAGCAAGTGATTAAACGAAGTGCTTCTTCTCCATAAATCCTACAATCACAGTATGCAGGAATATACGCATACATATATAATATTATAGTGTGTGAGTGAGCGAGAAGAGATGAAATTCTCTTCCCGTAAATGTAAAATCAGGGCACGCAGGAATACGCCTAATATATAATATCACAAAAGTGCAAAGTGTTAGTGAAAAGGAATGAAATTTCCTTCTATAAATCCAATCACGGTATGCATGGAAACATATGCATACATATAATATTATAGTGTTGTAAGTGAGGGAGAAGAGATGAAATTCTCTTCCCTTAAATCTAGAATCAGGGCACGCAGGAATACGCCTAATATATAATATCACAATAGTGCATAGTGTTAGTGAAAAGGAATGAAATTTCATTCCATAAATCCAATCACGGTATGCATGGAAAGATATGCATACATATAATATTTTTGTGTTATCTAATCGAGTGCAGTGTTTTAGATTATTTTCATATACCCGTGTGTTAATCCTTCGATATTGAAAATACGTTGTTCTATAATACATTACATAAAATAGAAAGTAAATTAATGAATTTTAATTTTTTACTATTCATTTTTCTTAAGTATTATTCATTTCATTATATCCATAAGATCTTTAATTTCTTTTCTTCTTTTTTTTTTTTCTTTTATAAACAAAAACAAAAATTTCTTTCGACAGTAAACAACAAAAAGCACTGAAGCTTTCGTCATTTTTTATCACAATCATCTTTTTGCTCTCCTGTTCTTTGAACGATGAATTATACTGATTCGTAGAAAAGGGTTAACACTTATGCAGGTATTGGTGTACAACATTGTTTAAGCCCCTTAACCCCCCCCCCCCCCCCCCCAACCCGCTGCTTCAAAGGATTAACTACGCATTTTTGGATTACAAATCATAGGAGGAGCTAAGGACAATGAGGTAAGAATTACATCCTTTCACATGTTACAGAAATTAATTGGAAACCATATGATTTTTTTATTCTTAGTTTTATTCTCATGTTAGATAGGTGTTCTAAATATTTTATCTTCTTATTTACATTTTCGAACACTTGTTACCGAGAATTTTTATTACCGACCACTATAGCTCTGAGATTCTTTTTATCTACCATGGCAACCCTGAGTTCTCCCTTAGCGATCCTGACAACCCTGAGCTCTTCTTATCAATTATCGCAATTGTGAGCTCTCTCTTACCAATCATGCCAACTCTGAATTTTTCTTACCGATCGATGGGTAAGTTTTCTTGAGCGGTACATATTTAAAACCATTCAAATTTCCAACATTTTTTACGAATTACTTTTCTTGTATAAAAAGCTCAAATAATAGTTAATTCTTGTCCACTTCTTTTGTCTTGTTTCGCTGTGTTTTTTATTCTCACTTTCGGGAACAACATCTTCTCGTATTCTTGAGAGCTCCAATTTCCACATTCATATATTCCATCTCGTCTGTTTTCGGATCGATCAAGTATAACTTCTTTTATTATTCAAAATTGTTGACTTCCAATTTGGAATGGGATGAATACAATTAGGTTGAATTCAATTGGTTCGTCGAAATCATGACACCATATGCGAGTTGGGAATCAAATTTAATCAAGGGCTGGTATAATATATATCGTGGATTCTGATCTATGCATATACAAATTGAGAACAGTTATCGCTCTATATATAAAATAGGGATGTCTTTCTTATTATTCTGCTTGGTTTTTTTCTTTTTTTTTAATATGACATAATAAAAATAAATACTACATTTCGTTACATAAAATTAAGAAGGTGAACTTTACGCCATATATAGTTCCTACTTTTTGTCTAGCCGTATTTTTTTTTTTCATTGTACGCATTTCTACGTTTGAAACTTTTTTTTTTTATTCTAATCTTGCAATAAAACCTGCACAACGTCAGTCGATCAGAAATTTTTAGTACTTAAGTACAATCATATATATAATATATATATAAGAACGTATACTTGTGCCATGGAGTTATCTAACTTAAAAAATACTTTTGAATACTGATATCTAATTATATTTATATTTATATTTATATATATATATATGTATGTATATCTATCTATGTACGAGCATGAATCGTAGTACCAAAAGTAATAACTCTAAGAAACAAGATTATCTCGTTTATAATTCGCCATATAAATCCTATTGCTCGGCAATGTCACCAGGACTAGATCAGATCTTGTCTCTTCAATTGTAAAAAGGCGTGCTTGATTATTATTTGCCTATAACGAATGAACGCTAATCGAGTATAAATGCCCTGGCTACAATCAGACAAAATATACAAAAGACTACGAGTAAAAAGTCAGCACAGACGTGTGATTTCCACGGACCAAAAGAGTCGGTGGCATGTCTCTCGTCAATGCTTCAAGCCACGCCATGTAAAGCGGTGCTGAAACTGCGCTCTTTCTTGGCATCGGGAGGGACCTAAAACATTTTCAACATATAGCGATAGATTGATTGGAATTTTTATGAAAATTTTTTTTTTTTTGTCATCTATAAATTTACTCACATAACGACAAACGTCGATTCACTCGAATTCTCTAAGAGTAATTCACGGAGTCGCAATTGTCGATTTGTTTTATCCCGTAGATTCTGCAGTTCTGCTTCAGTGACTGTGTACTCTAAATAAATACAATAAATGTAAATTATCTAGGGTTATTCTTCAGTTTATTATTAGATCTAATTTAGCGAGATAAATTGCAGGTTAAATTTACCGGTGTTGTTGACACCATCCTTCTCTCGGAATCCAGAGATAAGTGTGTCGAAGAATTTCTGAGTGTCAGCATGCGGTTCCACGCTGATATCGTCGACCATTTTTAAACTAGTGTACTTTATACGAAATTTAGCCATGATTTCCGCCATTCTATGAAATAAGGTAATTGTTAGAAAATGTCGTAAGGGATCAATTGAGAATTTGTGAATTTTCGAGATTATAAAAACTACGTACTCTTTCTCTTCGTCAGCTATTTCTTGCTTGTGATTTGCGAGGGCGAAGATTCTCATTTTACAATTCTCCCAGTTAGCTCTGGTGCTAATTATATATGGTAGAAGGATCGTGAGACCTGAAATTGACGGGTATAAAGAGTTAGACAAAATTCGTGTACATACATTCAAAGCGATTAAAATTCGAATTCTTCGAAACAGAAGAACCCGTTTTCTCATAAATTACCTCCGTCGTCATAGAGCCACCAAACATCGATCACACCATTCTTATGTTTCTTCTGAAAGATAGTCATGTATTCTGGAACCGTTGTCATCCCGTTTCCACTGTCGATCGAACATTAAATTAAAGATTAAAAGATTATTAACGATTGGTCGTCCTAATACTGCGAATTCTTAAGAAAAACAAAAACCAAAGCAACACTCACAGCAACAATTTGTCGGTGATTATCTTCTTCTTATTTTTTAAATGATCCCGAGCACTTCCATTATTCGGGATCGATTTTATGCTCGTATTGTCATTCGGTAGATATTGCGTACCTGAAAATAATTATAAATTATAAACGACTCGTTAATCAATCGTCAATTTAAACGATGTATAGATTGTCGTCAAGCTTGCAAATTTCATTAAGTGATATCATAGCTCACCGATACTGGGGACACTGTGGACTCGGGGAAGTCCACTGCTTATCGAAAGATTACTGTCTGCATGCATCAGCGCGTTTCCGGCTAAATCGTAGCTACTTTGAGCCAATGCACCGTGTTCTTCTTCGCCAACGCCGTTACTGGTAACGGAACAATCCAAGCCTTCCGCAATGCGTAAGATCGCGACGGCCATTCGATTGTCAAATGCGTTGCTGCGGAAAAAAAGGCATACGTGTAGATATGGTAAGGTAGCTGATAGTCTCGTAGATTGTATTGGAAAATAAGTAAGAATTTAGTTGAGCTTGAGATTAAAGACTTACTGAAGAACGTTGAAGTATTCCTCAAGTTCTTTCCCCTCGCAATTTGCCCAATGCGTTTTATACCCCATGAGGACGACGTTTGGTGCCAATCTCCCAACGCCGGCTGCTTGCATCAAAGCCGAAGCTCCTGTTTCCAAACCTAAGCCTTCGACAACGTGATAAAAAGATTTAATTCGATGACGATGCAACCAAGTATATCCGGCTCTGAGATGGGTCGATCGCATTCGATAGGAGAGTCGCGACTGCAACGAGTAAACCCTACGACTTTACATTTCGTGACAAGACTTGAGTATTATTGCCTCATAAGATGAGAGGAATTCAGGACTTACAGGATAAATTTCACCGCACATTAGAAGCGCGTTGTTCTTGGTAATTAAATTCGCGAGGTGGAGTAGAGCTGGCCTAGCGCTCGGCTGTCCTGTGAGTGCTAGAATCTGAGGAGCATAATTTTTCACGTGCTCATCGGTTGAGTTTAGCCTGTATCAAAGAAAACATTCGATTAGCGGCTGAAAACTTCCGGAAAGAAACGAAATTCGAACATCTACAGTATTATATGTATTTCTAAAAATTAGATACAGGTACGTAGCATCATACGTACCGATACACTATCGACAGAGCCGTCTTGTAGGTTTGTGCTTGAGTGCTGCTACCCCAGTTGACGTCCGGTTTTCGATACACGACGATGAGGTAAAGTGCGAAAATGATCACGAAGGTTACGAGAGACATGACCCAGTCGATTAGGAACATTATGGCCACGCATAGTATGAAGCCCATTAGAGACAACCAAGTGTTGTAATACTGTAGACGTGTAAAATTCATTTAGATTTAGTTTAGGTAAGAAATAGGCTTTTTTATTTACCTTAAAGGTCGGTCTCCATCCCAACGGCCTTACAAGGGCAGCGTGAAAAGTGCAGAAGTTGATCAGCGCGTACGAAGCTAGATAGAAATTTGAGATGAGCGGCGCGATCGCGTTCAAATTTGCTGAAAATGAGGAATTTATTAGAAACAGAAGTCAGGTCGTGATGTCGTCTAAAAATGGGAATTTTTTTATTCGTACGCGTAATTGTTTCGGGATCTAGGCAAAATCAATTCATGTTAATTACCGATGAGAACGAAGAGCGACGCAACGAGGAACGTGAGGACATAACCGCGATAGGGTTCTCCAGCCTTGCCATAACCTTTACTGAAGTAGATCAAACCAGGGTAAATTCTGTCGATACCTAGTGCTTGGATCAGTCGAGGTACAGAAAGTAAATTTGTAAGAGCTGTGGATAGTGTCGCTGCGAAGCATCCGGCATAAATGAAGGGGCCCCAGCCAGACATAAGCTGCATTACCTGAGAGAAAGAACAACAAAAAGTCGTTGAAAATTCTCATAAAACATCAGACTTCGAATATTTAGCCAATCATTAACTTAATTATCTGTAAGTAACGAAATCAAGCCATTTAAACTAGTCTTCAGCTTTTCATCGACAAGTTTGGACTCACTGAGTAACTGTGGTGAAGCCCGTATGTAGTACAGTTAGCTCCGAACTCTGTGCAGTTCATAATGGTTCCATTAACTACTAATCCGGTGGCGTCTCTGAGAGCTGCACCGCCAGCAAAAAACACGAACGTGGCATAGCTGATCATAGAGATAAGCAGCGCCAATAATGTGCCTATGGGGATGCTTTTCGCAGGGTCTTTTAAATCGCCGGAAATATTTGCTCCAGCTTGAATGCCTGTTACGGATGGGAAAAAGATAGCAAATACGGAAAAAAAGGACTGATTTTTTCCTTCCGAATATCGGTAGTCCGATCCCCAGTTTCCCATGAAGACTTCCGCTGAAAAATCGTAGGGGAAAATTAGTTGAACGATATTTTATGTCTGATTCGATATGATTATTCGATCGATATTGCGTCGTTTGGCTTACATGAAAATCCAGTAAACCCTTCTGATGTTTGCTGCAAACTATTCGGGCCCATGATAGTTCCAACGAGAAAGTCCGCAATCGCGCCAACGATGATTGCAATCAAGAAATTTTGCGCCTGAAATGAAAAGTCGAAAAGTAAGCTTTGAAATCTTTTATTAATAAATCGAATGTTGAGATTAGCCAGTTTTGAATATATGTAATACACGATGTACCTTCGACTCCCATTCCATGCCGATAGCACATATCAATATCATCACTAGTACAGCAACGATTCCCACTATTCTGACGTCATTTGTTGAATTGTCAATAATCTTGAGACCATTATTCTTCAATAATTCGTTCAACGAGTCGCAAAATCCGATCGTGTTCATAGAGGCTGCCACAGCATTCGCAAAGGCAAAGACAATACCGACAGAAGCTCCGAATTCTGGCCCCAGGGATCTAGATATTATGTAATAGATACCACCTGGAAAAGTTTGAATGTAGATTATCAGCTGTGCAATACGAAAGATTCGAGTTTAGAATCGAACTAGCTGAAGAGTAGAGACTTGGCATGCATACCAATCATTCAATTCGACTTATGGGACAGTTTTGCAGGTGCTGATTTTTTATAAGGACAGATATTCTTTCTTGAACATATATGACTTGCATTCTGGTAGTAAATTTCTTGTATACTGCGTACCGAAGGGATTTATTTTCAGTTTTTTTCGTTTCCCAGAATCATTAGCGGCATTGTACGTGGTTGAGCTATATGATTACGTTCTTAAAGAAGAGGGATTTCGATTTCAAAAGGAAATATCTCCGCGGTCAGCAACCCCGAATATTATACGAACAACACGTGTCGCAAAATAACGAAAACAAGACAACCATTACTCACCTCCTTTCACTTCCCCATTCGTACTGATTGCACTCAAACTTAAAGTTGTAATCACACAGACTACTGCTGATATCCCAATGATGATTAAACTCTCGAGGATGCCGGCGTGTGCTACGACCCAAGAAAGTCGTAGAAACAGCATCACACCCCAGATGTTGAGGAGGCATGGTATCAGAACGCCTTGAATCCATCCTAATTTTATTCCCACAAAGGCAATGACTCCACCGCCCGGTTGCCCTGTCTCTAAGTTTGTTTCCTGTTTAAATACATCTCGATTAATATGAGACGGAAAGATATTGTTATTGCTAAATCTCAGGTTATTTAGGATTCGGGTGAATCCACCTCAGACGACTAGTAGTATATTAAAGAGATTTATGGGGGTCAATCGTATACGAATAAAACGTTCACAATGTCTTGTGGCAGGGGTTGATAAATGCTCGGAATATTTGCCCGCAAAAAACGATCTCTGACGTTTATATCGGATTATATACAAACTTTTGATATTCTTATACTGAAGCATAAAGAAAGAAAAGAAAGAAATACGAAGTGTACCAAATTTGAAAAGATTTCCCTTGCTTTGACACAGTCAAACATAAAAGGACGGGATTTTATTTCAGTATCACGGTCGTAGATCAGCATAATCTGTGTAGGGGCAGAAGTTCACGTGTCACAATTTCTGGACAAACAAATTTACTTGATATATAGCTCGCAACCCTTGCGGGAAATGTGCTTTGATACCTGCTGCGTAAAATATACGCGATTACTGAATTTTCGTTCTTTTCATGCGAGATGGTCGCATAATAAAAATTACATCGTAGTTGCTTAGCTGCGTGTTTATGTTAAACTTTGCAATCAGATTTACTCTTGCATCCGTTTTCCTGCCACGTGTATGCCAACAGATTTAATAAACATGTGAACATACGTGAGCGATTCTGCCGATACGCTTCGTTAAATAACGTAACAACTTGATACTGATATCTTTGCAGAGACTGAAGGATCTGATACTAATTGTAAGAGATATTACGGAAAGAAAAATAATTTCTTAAGAACATCGTAGGCGCGATATCATCGATCCCTGAAATGTCCCGAGGGTTATAAGGCCGTACGTAATGAAAGGGCTGGTTTGACTATAACTCCGAAATGAAAGATTCTATGTTTAAGTTGTTGAATCTGTTCAGTGATTGTGCTTTTAGGACCAAATTGGCATATTGGATAATGCCTTAGGCAACTGTAATGAATAGAAACTTATTTGAAACGCTATTTCGTTTGTCAAAGTAAAATGGATGAGGTGTATCTAGTATAGCTCGAATGTTTCATTTGGGATTACTTACAGTTCGTCGAAATTCTTGAAATCTATCTCAAATCAAAATAGGCTAACTTGGATAACTTGGATAACTTGGATAACTTGGATAATTTGGCTAAAGTTTTGATTCTCTAGTCATAGACAATGCAGGATAATGAATTCATGAAGTAAATAAGAAAATAGTTTGCGAGATTAGTTACGTGTTCAATTAATTCTAATACGCGTATATAGAGATGTACCAGAGATGTTATTACAGATTTTGTTTCAAAGAAAATTCAAAGTTATGAGAAACTTCTCGTCGTACACTTCGTATAAAGTTAACGACTTCTTTCTTCCCGAGTGATTGAAAATGGACGAGCAAGCTCGAGGTATATGAGTAAACTACAAAGATGTTAGCGAAGGGTGAAGAGTGAAACATCGTCGAGTAAAGTTGAAGGACAAAAGGTGAGATTTTATTAAGTTTGTAGAGCAGTATTGCACGTGGGGTTGGTTCGCCCCCGGCGCATATAGGTATAGAATCCTTACGTTAGATATATATATCCTTCGACGTTGTAATTCAAAGATTTCGCTGCAGGACTTTGGAATTGGGTTGCAGTTGCCTCAGTCATGAACTTTACGTGATTTGAATTGCAATTATTCGTGATGCGAATCGTTGATAAAGAAGAGTGTCCGGATTAACAAACATTCGCATTTCAATACATACGATTATCCGAAATCCCTCAAAAATCTGAAATGCTGAATGAAATTTGCCCACTATTTCTGCTCTAGAAATTAAGACGTGCAATAAAAAAGCGAGTACTTTTTATTCTTCTAAGATTAAAAGCTTCGCTCGCTAAACTCGCGTTATATTTGCGCGTTGCAGGAGTAATAAAAGTTCAAATTACAGCCTTTAGACTACGAAGTCATTAGTTTTAATTATTCCAACACGTATCGTACCCCGTGTTCTTGACCACTAATAAAAAAAAAAAAAAAAAGGAATTCAAATAGAAAAAGCATAAGATTGAAAGGTTGAATCTTCATATACTGATTCAATACAGCCAGTCCGAATTTTTAGACGACTAATTCTATCTAGGAGCCCAATTGCTTTATATATTACCGTGCGTGTTAGGTATACAAGCGTTCTTATGCTCATATCTCAGATTAGTTAACGGCAATCAAACAATAAAAATGTATCAAGTACGATCCTGAATGGTCTGGTTTGAACCAAACCAATCTGACTATTACTCGATCGTGGCAGCTGCCTATGCTCTGTAGTCAGCGGTATATATATCATCGGAGAAGAACAATTTTGTTATTTTTTTGAACTAAGTCGCAGATTAATTGCATGCAATTATAGTAGAAGACGGAATAATTCGAGGAATCGAGATCATTAGAGGATTACAATATATTATCACCCCGCACAATATTTACCACGGTAATGTGATTGTCGTCGACATCACGCGGTTAATGTTATCCGCTAAAGTAAGTGTCTGCTATAAAAAAGAAAGTTTCTTCTTTTTTCACTAACCTTCACGGGATTTCCTTCGTGCAAATCACCCAACGAAGGTCTTTTTGCTCGTCTGCTCAGCCTGTAAGAGCAAATGATATGATTCAGAAATAATAGTCGACTTATAGCTTGTGTTACTAATTTTGAAATGAATAGGGGGATCTTATACCAAAGTATCGAATATCCACAATATACTGGATTAATCAAAAAGGTAGCAAAAGCCGTATCCCAATACTTGCCTGTAGTGATCTAGCCTGGGGACGACATCCCAAAGACCTGAGACGTTTAATGTCATGGGGGATCTCTTGTTGTTTTGATCCGCATTTCCTGTGCCATCGTCCTCGCCGGTTCTGGATTGGAACTTGCCTTCCATTCCGCTGAGTCTGTAAGCAAGTTAATGAATACTTACTAAAAGTTCAACGGTTTAATAATCAGAAGAAAATTCGCCCTGGAAAAACTAAATTCGAAATTTCGGTTCGTGATTCCTGATTCGTTTCAACTTAGACTTACATAGAAAGACTGAAAGCTTCGATATGCTGCTGCTGGTAAATGTAACAAGTGAAAGCGCTGTGATAAAATTTTCCTCCGGTACGAAATTGCAAAATGAAGGAGAAAAATTATATTAATGCAATGATTATGATAAAACCGTTTCTCAACTGGAATTATTATGGCTTATGAATTTCATCAGTAAATAATATTACAGCTTCACACTTTTGCCAAATACAAATGACTTGAAGCAATTCTCTCAGTTTCATTCATGAAACATATATCACACTTGGCACATGTATTTCAATTTCATGAATGAAAGGCCAGTTTGAATTCGAAAAAGTAAAGAAAGAAAAATGCTCTAAACTCTTACGATTAGTGGAAAGGCAATAGTGCCTACGTTACTCCCATATAGTATCATCCATGTTTATTTTTGCGATCAACATACGCGGGTGAAACTAGCCTAATATCAACTCAAACGGTGCTAAATTGTTAAAATAGCAATTGCTGACATAGCTCCTGTGTATATGCTCGATACCGCGGGCAACGCAGTTCTAACATTAGTCCTAGGTTAACTGTAACGTCAAATTGTGGGTCAAAAGTAAATCGAATATGGGTATAAAAAATAGAGTAGATTGCACCGTAGTTTATTTATTCGATTACGTCTATTGTAGAAAATTGTTAGCATCATTATCTGCGGAACTCCGTCTAGAAGAGCAATATATAAAAGTAAGATTGCGCGCTTTGAGATGCAGATGCAAGCTCCGGAAGCGGATGTGGACTGCGTAGGTACGCAGATCGTTATTACTCATCAGATTGACGATCTGCGGTGATTAAGAGACTATTTTCTGTCATCCCGGAAGTGGATGATACGTGGTACTCAAGCTGTACTCATTTCTATCCGGAAAATACAATCTATGACAAATATGAATTCTATATGTATAAATAGCGCAAAGTTTGTGCAGTTGGTACTTAACGCTGGAATTTCCGCCTTAATATTATTTTGGCACACGTGCCAATATTCAGAATAAATCGTTCTTGTCCGTGGCTATGATCTTCGCTACTCATTCACAGAAAATTTTCGCAACTTTGAACTGAATAGCCAGCTATAGTCACTTCTTCGCCTTGAACTTGGTACAATAATAAATGTCGTTTTTTAAATACCAAAAAACAAAATTCTACCATCGAAATAATAATCTGTGGATATACAGGCTGGAACTACCCATTCATAAAAAAAAAGAAATGGACCGTGTATGTGAAAGTATTCGTGCTTCAAGTTTGGTGCTTATCAATGGGGAAGTTATTTACCTTTCTTCTTTCTCGAGGGGCCAAAGTTTGCTATTTCAACTCTGACATGGAACATTTAGCGAAGTTATTTGTAGAGCCTTTCAAATTGCATGGTAAATAAATATAGTACCTATTTAGGTATATGTAGATACACATTCATCTCTCGGTATGATTTCACAGCTGGCAATATTTACAATTACTTGTCTCGTTAACAGCTGGACTCGAATAAGTGTGAGCGATTAAACGGCCATAAGCAGTGGTGAAATTTTCATAGTATGCGTATTTCCAAAGGTGCGAACAAATTACACGTTTGGGAGTAGATGCGTGCTGTAAAGAATGCCCATACATTCACATACAGACTTGGACAGGCGTTGTAATTACGATTAGTTTAATTTGATTGGATCGTGAAGTCTAGTGAAGTGAGAATGAGTCTGACGAGTGTAAGTGAGATCTATTTCTATAGAATTAAGAAACTCATAGTTAGACTGAAGTTCGTCCCATTTGGATATTTGTGAATCCTCCAGCGTTATATCTGAAAGGATACTCGCCGAGTTTTGAAAGTGGGACTGAAGCGTCAAATTTGAGTAGAAAGTGGAGAATTGGTTTAACTTTTCGACGCAATCTACTGTCAAAAGTGAATTTCATGGTGAAGATAGCTTCCGTAGGAGTGTTGTAAGACTTAGCTAACTTAGGTTCGTTGTCCCTTAGAAATGGCCACGAAGACGCCGTATGTTCATGTGTCAAAATGCGTCTTCGAAGAACCGGTCGATGCAACAGACACGTGTTCAGTCTGACGTATAACTTATCCAGTTTCCGAACACTATTAGATCCACATTACGAAATCTCGATTGGCGTGATCATACAAGTAACATTTAAAAAACTTGGACCGATTTTATAAACCTTGTGAAACCGGTTACTGGGACTTAATGGTCGGAGATAATTTACGTTATGTTATGTTGATTCGTGGGATATGAGTATTTAGCAGGTATTTCGTATAGTTTATATCTTGCATTCCAGCGTTACTACTCAATGGAACTTTAACTTGTGCATAGCTCCGAGTGCAATTCTAATCCTTTGAGCATTGGAAAATAAAAACTGAAGTTTTCAGCAACGCGAAAATGATGAATTTGCTGATTTTGTATTTGGATTCTTCCATATTTAATAAATCACGTCCCGTCGGTTTCTCGCTCCTATATTAATACGGAAAGAACGTCATGCCTTTTTCTTTCCTCATTATTTATTCCGAAATGATTAAGAACCGGAAGATCCGTCAAGTGTAACAAGAATCAAAGTCGAGCGGACTCTTGGAATTTTGAATTCAAAGAAAATTCGTAATTTCCTATGGAATTTCAGACATTGGCATGACTTCAAATAATTCAAGTCGAATTTGAACTCCCGGATGTGCACAAATTATTCGCCGTTCATTATTGCCAATTCTTATCGCAGAATGCAACTATCGCAATATGATTACACAACCACTTTTCACACGGTCGAGTATGGATGCACTAGCTTGGGAATCGATGCGTTTCATAGTCGTAGATGAGTCAACACTATTTCGTAACGTAAAAATTGGAATTTTATCGGGCTGCTATGGGATGGTAATTTCATATCTATACAATTTACGAAGCGATGGGGATCTCGGATACGTTTTTACATGTTCCTTCAAACTCTTACGTACTACATGCTTGCTTATGCATGTGTTTACTCGCAAGGTGAGCAAGGAAGGTGGGTAGCCAATTGAAGGTTGTAGATACGATTTTAGAAGTGCAATATGAGCGGATCCACGTCACTTCACTCAAAAAAAAACCGTCAAGTCACGGATTTTTGCGCCATTCAATACATCTGTAGTACTATGGAAAAAAAAAGTACAATTTGGAGGATTTTGAAAAATTCTCAAAAATGGCGGAGTTAGAGGCATGTGAATTTTTGTGCACCACTTTGTTTGAAAATTCATATCTCCGAAAGTGTTCATCGGAGCGGAAAGATCCTGGGATCGTTTTGTTCGTAAAAGAATGCACTTTTATACAAAAAATCATATTTTCAAAAAAAAAAAATTTTTCAATATTTTTTTGGCGTTTTAATTTTTGATTTCGCTGCCATTTCTAAAGGACTTACAGAAATTCATGGAGATAATTTTTTTTGGATACCTGAATCCTTCCCCTTCAATCCTAAAAAAAAAAATTTATGGAGAAAATACCTGGGCAGGAGATAGAAAATAAAACGTGTCGTCGCGCGTCACCGCGCGCGCTAATCCACGTCCGCGCTACTCCCGCAAGCTCGCTGTGTTACGTAGTGGAGATGTCATATGATGCTTCTTTACTTACCCAGGTTATTCATTCTCCGAAAATGGTTATTTTACCACCTTAGCCCTTCCGTATCCGTCTACTGGTCATGTTTTCTCGGAGTTATACAATTGTATACGTGTATATATAATATATATGAGTGATTCTACAGAAAGTGGAATTTTCTGCGTTCCTCGATTTTATAGGGATTTGAAACATGAAATAAATTTTTTTTTCGTACTGGCGCAGAAGAATCTACACTGGGCTACGTAGGCAATGCAACAAAGTCATGGAATTTCACATTTTTCTTCGTCAAAATCACTCATGTTCGGTCCAAATCTCAGTCCCCTGGCATGTCACCAACGTGAAATTCAGATAACTAAACGTATTCTCGAGCATAAGATGAAATTTTCACTTATTTTGGTTCATGACATCTAAACTACATAGATTGTGGATGATGATTATAATATTGTTTGCGGTTTTTTATTATTGTATTTACATAAAAATCGATCGTGAATCTTGTCACCAGTTTGAGACTTCAGTCCCCTGGCTTCGAACAAAATTCAAATATTTCGATATTCTTCACCTCGTAGTATCAAGTGCTTCCATCTAAGAATAATTGTCAAACTGGAGTTAACGAAAATGTACCATTAGTTTATGTACATCGGTTTTATTTAGTAGCAACCACGACTCGATTAATGGAAGACGTGGCGGAGACAGTAAATTTATCAGTCCCCTGGTAAGTATTATTGTTAAAATTTACTTAATTGTCTCATATTTATTGAATAGAATGAAATTATAAAGTCTGTCCTGAGCTGTGTGTACAATGATGACATTTGTGAATGATTTTGTTCGGAGTTATTAACAATTTTCGTGAAGAATCTCAGTCCCCTGGTCTCAGTCCCCTGCAACAAACTGTTGCAGGGGATTGAGAATTTTTCCAGGGGACTGATAAATCTGTGCAACAAATGCGTTTTTCTTCCTCTGTTGACCACCTACGTTTATAGAAATTTTATTTCTGAATACATTTAACAACTATACGAAGCTTATGATTATATATAATGTGTACATTTACAGTCGGAAACGAAATAAAAATGGCACCAACGCATAAACGAATACTGAGCAGAGAGGAAAGGCTAGAAAAAAAGAGAGTCGCTGAAAGAGCTAGATATGAAAAAATTAAAAATGATTAAAAAAAATTATAATACTTAATAAGAATATTCAATATTATAGTATAAGCAAAATGTGTGAGCAACAAATACTGTTCAATCTAATTTACTATATATTATGGGAAAAGTTACCGTAAAATAAAAACTAATATTTTATAAGACTATATAAAAACCTACTATACTATAAGAAATCGCTTAGAAAAAACGTACTACATACATAAGTTAATAATACGTATGTGATAAGAATTTTCACTTTTTCCATGGAAAAAAATGTTATTTTCGGTTTCACATTGACAAATGTAACATTTCGTTTATCCATTATTTCTTTATTTCAATAAAATATTCGTTCTATTTGTAATTCGTATTGATTTTTCAGTCCCATGTACACGTTATCAGTCCCCTGGAAGCATTTTTTCGAAAAGCGCTAATAAAAATTGAAATACTTGTGAAATTTACTGGCCCTTCTCATAGCAGTGATAATTCATCATCTGCCATTAGAAAAACGAGTTGTTGTTTCATATTTACAAAAAAAAGCATGTTAACATTTTTTAGGCAAAAAATTCCACTTTCTATAGAATCACTGATATGCCTGATCTGAAAATTCCAGGTACGGTTATGGTTCGTTCAACATACCTGTGCTGGAATTAAGTTTGATTCCATTTCACTCGGCTTGTGCTATATGACTCATGGATCTTGAGCAGATGTTTTTCGCGATAATTCGGTGGATGACACTTATTGTCCGCATATCGCGAGTTTACAACTGATTGGCAATTCCGATCCTATTCAAACACCGCTGGATCTATATACTTGGGCATGTTCTTATTTTCGAAGTATATCTTTTGCGTACTGTACGTCTGCAGAACATCAAGCGGAAGAATCTATTTTACAAAATCGATTCGATAAAGCATTGACAGTTCGTGGCACTTTGAAATTGCATGCGGTCATTCCAATATCTCATAAACTCGTCGGAACAAAATTATTTTCCGCCTCAGAAAAATTCGATACGATGAAAATTATGAATTAATTTTAAACAGAGGTTTCCTAGTAAATGTCATCCAACAAACCACCGTGAAAAACATCGGCCCTTTTCAGAGCCACCAAAATATTGCACAAGATCCATCAGTTATATATAGCACAAACCAAGTGAAATGGAATCAAATATAATTCCAGCACAGGTATGTTGAACGAACCATAACCGTACCTGGAATTTTCAGAACAGGCATATATATTATATATACACGTATACAATTGTATAACTCCGAGAAAACATGACCAGTAGACGGATACGGAAGGGCTAAGGTGGTAAAATAACCATTTTCGGAGAATGAATAACCTGGGTAAGTAAAGAAGCATCATATGACATCTCCACTACGTAACACAGCGAGCTTGCGGGAGTAGCGCGGACGTGGATTAGCGCGCGCGGTGACGCGCGACGACACGTTTTATTTTCTATCTCCTGCCCAGGTATTTTCTCCATAAATTTTTTTTTTTAGGATTGAAGGGGAAGGATTCAGGTATCCAAAAAAAATTATCTCCATGAATTTCTGTAAGTCCTTTAGAAATGGCAGCGAAATCAAAAATTAAAACGCCAAAAAAATATTGAAAAAATTTTTTTTTTTGAAAATATGATTTTTTGTATAAAAGTGCATTCTTTTACGAACAAAACGATCCCAGGATCTTTCCGCTCCGATGAACACTTTCGGAGATATGAATTTTCAAACAAAGTGGTGCACAAAAATTCACATGCCTCTAACTCCGCCATTTTTGAGAATTTTTCAAAATCCTCCAAATTGTACTTTTTTTTTCCATAGTACTACAGATGTATTGAATGGCGCAAAAATCCGTGACTTGACGGTTTTTTTTTGAGTGAAGTGACGTGGATCCGCTCATATATTGGCTCCAGCTGCGACATACTTTTCGAAATGAGAAAACAATTAAGAATCATCAAGAAAAATAGCATGAACTGTCTGAGACGATTTCACAATATCTTTCTATACCTTATACGCATCGTATTGTGTAAATAAATAATAAGGCTATCATATAACTTTATTGTACTCACAAAATTCCGTTTGCTTATTTCAAGGTGCTCATAATTTTTCCAAGACTGTTCAACTAGTTTAAATCTTCGTCACAGATGTTCAGAGGCTGTTGATCAATTAAAAATTGGAAAATACACGCGACTGCACACTTATTTTTTTCTCTCAAAACGATCAGATTCTGACTGCCTTATTTCGCCACTGACAAATCTCTCACATATTTTGGTAAACAGGATAGTAGGTTTCGCACGTGTCGTTTGCTCTAGGTTATAATACTGTTATTATTCAGAGTCTGGTTGGTAATTCAATACAGGTAGTTAAGGTTCTTCTTATTCTTCGTCTTCGTTGTTGTCTACCCTGATTGATTAACTCCAATAGGCACTTTGCTTGGCCTCAAGGTATTTGTGCAAAGGATCTAAATGGCTATTAGAGATTCAGTGATCCGCGGGGATTTAGTCACGAAGTCAACGCTCGTGCGAGTGTATTTGAACCTTCCGCGATCTTGAGAGATTTTATTATCGTTTATTCATTTTGATACGATTATTCAGTTTCCGATAATTTCAGATAGACTTGTGCCTCAAATGAACGAAAATACTCGAGGGAAATGACGGACCTGAATTTATATGTAAACAGACAAATTCTGACCAAATATTTTCGACACTACAGCTACGATATAATGCATGACCGATTCACGTCTGGATGCTTAAGCCTGCTTTGTGCGAGATAAAGAGACACTTTTGTAATCACAGCCTTAATATTTTATCATTAATACCCGAGTGCCACTCGACTTCATCAAGGCTCCTTGGTCTTGAATTTTATTGAAAAGATCGCACTGATTAAAATTATGAAAATAAGAAATGAAGTGATAATATTATACGTTCGTTAATCCTCAATGGAAGCTGATTTGCAACTGTGTTATGTGAAATCTGAAACTGTTACGTTGATCTTGAGTCAGTAATTAATACAGTAATTTACGCCAGTATATCTTTCTCGCAAATTACAGATATTAAAAAATTCAAAGATTGATCAGATGGTAGTATTCAATAGATT
Source organism: Rhogogaster chlorosoma (assembly GCA_944452935.1). Taxonomy (NCBI): domain Eukaryota; kingdom Metazoa; phylum Arthropoda; class Insecta; order Hymenoptera; family Tenthredinidae; genus Rhogogaster; species Rhogogaster chlorosoma. The sequence continues at coordinate 33,002,802 of OX101797.1, forward strand.
CGAGTGTTAACCACTGCTATTATTCGGCCTTGGATAAAATTCCACGGTTTGAAAAACTCAAGAACTGACACCCGTCAAGTATGTAGTGCCCGGACCCGATCAGAGTAAAGGATATCGACAGGAAGGACTTCAGTGACGATCTGAGTAGCCGACGATATTACGACCGTAGAATTCGAGCTTCAGGTTCCGAGCTTTCCACGCCGACGCAACGCCGGAGTATCGTGCGTCGTTTATTTCTAAGAATCAGATATTTCGTAGGCGGAAAATAGATTATTGTTAAATACTGGATATAATAAGGGGATTACCCGATATCGCAAGCATTTATGCGTCTGAGTTTTCCGAACATTGTAACATGCACTTAGAGTCATGACGAATTACTTGAAATCCTTGTGTATAAAGTTGTTAGAAAATCCATTCATTAGGGGTACATTTTTATGACGGATAAAAATTTCGTTGTTATATATAAAAACAAAAAAAAAAAACAATATTGTGTAGATTATTGTTCCCTTGGATTATACCTATGGTTATAATTATAATCAGTGTAATCTACCTACTTATCGAATGAAGTTTTCTTCAACTTGCAAAAATTCATCAAGGAATAATCAAAGAAGGTCGACGCAATTGAAATGATCGTTAACCATAAATTAATGCAATACGAACTCGACGTATTCAGCGTTTCTCCTAAGTATGGTATAAATGCTAATCGGCACACATGAGGATATTCATACTTTCCTTGTTGCAACAATTCGCATTCAGGTATTACATCCTCTCCAAAAAAATTTCCCATTATTACCAAGAAATGCGTCAAGTCAAGCTATCAAATTCACAAGTCGAATCTTTCAGTCTCCTGCTTAGAAATTTAAAAAGCTTACGATATATTTATGCGACGATTATAACATACTCATACGTAACAAGATCTTATGGTGTTAACGTGCTTAAGTTACCTACCGATTGAGAAAAATGGACACAAAATTGCCGTCTTTTTTGCCCATTTTCACTCAATTTAGTTTTCTTATTCCAAATTTCACACAAAATTATAAACACGGTATAAATACGTGATACATGCTGTAGAATAAAGTCGCGAACGATGTGAAAGGCAAACGACTTCGAGGCAACGCGCGATTCTAATCATGCCGCACCCGTTCCTTGGCAGACCTTACACGCTACTGTCATTTTTCCCAGCGTACTCGGAGTAGGTATCATGCGGTGTGTATAGATAGGCGTTTACACAGATATCAGTTGATTATCGACACCTTATTTTACAGGCACAATAAACAATAGACAAGCACCTTGCACTTTACGGTAAGAAACTTGAAATGCAACGAAAATCCAAAGGCTGACCTGACTTTGAAATATTTCAAATAATTTATACCTGCAGCCTATAGGTCTTATCTTTTAACAAGAGAATCCTACTTATCTCCGGTTAGCCCTTAAGCTTCTAGGGATTTATGCAGTTCTCTACCACATATTTTACAACTGACTATAGTCTTCGTAACTCATGATAGTTATACCTTCGTTTTTTACGAATGCAACAACTTCCTTTTGCTTCACTAACAATATGTTGATATTTCAATTAGATATTGTAATAGAGTTCAAAAATTAGTTCACTTTTTTTTTTCATACTTTTGGTGTAAAATTGAGTCCTCAAACTTTCCTATTAGTTGGATTTATGTGATCTAGCCATAACGCCTTTCACTTCTGAAGAGACGACAGTAAAAAAAAAAAGAAAAAACAGAAATAAAGAAGCTGTGCATCTGAGTCTGAATTGTCGTCTGATAAGTTTTACTTACACCTTTCCGAGCCTCTTCTTTGCGGCGTTGACTCCCTGAGAATGCCACGCGGACAATACTCCGGCTTTTTTAGTCATTTTGATTTCCACAAGAAGACAATAAACACTAGTAACAATATCTTATTTTCTCAATGGCTACAGCGATGAAGGACGAAATTCATATCATGATAAACTCTGCGTCTTTAGTCACGAGCTATGAATGGTAGATGTGTCTCTCTAGTACTGCCTAATATAACCGCAGGTATCTTATACAGGTCCTGAAAAGATGGCCATGGATTTCCCTAGACTGTAGAAACTACATAATACCCAAATTATCGCATCCATCTATATACTTATAAAATTCGTTACTATATCTCAATGTTTGTTCCTGGATGATAAAAATAAAATAACATAATATCGTCTTGAATAAGCACGGGGGGTATATTTATACCGTCGTCGTTACAGGAATCGACATCACGTGAATGCCAGCTAATTAGTCAGTTTTGTGGCAAGAAATGGATTGATAATTGCTGTCAATTTACATCTTCACCAGGCTATTTAGATGTATATAATCGGGTTGTGGTATTGGGTGTGGAAATTTCTTATACATATTCAGAATGCTGGCAGTGAAGTCGAATCTACTTATTTCTCATACTCGTTGGTATTTAGTTTCAGCCGTAGAATTCAAATTCTAAATTTCAGGAATATGATAATTTTACTCTAAAAGTAGGTAATATTTTCAATAGTTCCAAAGGACGAAACATGTCATATTTACAAATAGATTTGGAACTAATTTTCTGGCCGGAAACGAACTCCTACTTTTCCCGTTTCTGAGAGCCTAGACCTTCGAAAAAGAATCTCAACGTACCCTAGCCAGGGGTTAAATTTAGCTTAGTGTAAGCCATGAGAATGATATAAATTTTCGGCTGAGAGAAACTATGAAAGAAATTATCGAAACAATGAGATATTTTTCAATTCTCACGTATAATTTGACGCCTCTAATTTCTGTAATTATTTTAATTCCGTGGAACTGGAAGTTGAAAAACAATCCTTTTGGCACACGGACGTCCCTCTGTCGTTATTTTTGTCCACTTCTAGGTTCCCAGGACTGCGTGACGCACACTATCAGAACTTTGCTTTCCAAAACTGTTACGTAACGTTAATAAAGGTATTGTATTACGTGAATAAAGTTTGAGGGGGCAGCATGTGCGACTATACCTAGTAGGTATATCAGCTCATGTAATATGCATAAATATGAGATAAGGTGTCAGTCAGCCATGTAAGAAAACCCCCGAGTTTTTAGAATTTAAAATTCTGCCTCGACCCTCTTTCATCGATGATATATTCCACAATTTTGGTTTATAAAAAAGATTTTTGATCATAGGATGAAATATTTGGACAGGCAAATTTATTACTTCGACGACGAAAATTTGGGGGAAAAAGAAAAAAATTAATCTTATGCCTTACCTCAAGAGGTGGAACAAGAGATGAATGTCTTCGTGTTCAGGTCTGAAAACACTAAACCAAAATCTAAATAGGAGAGAATTTGTAACGTTGCTTCTTGGGCGACACTGCTCGATTAACTAAAGAGATCCATCGACAAATTCGTATTTATACCAAGCATCCCTAGCTATGTCGCCGCAGTATCATCCCGGGATATGAGCTTCTAAGGAACATTATTAAGTTAGTTGACCCTTGTCAACATTTACAGTGGCGTAAGAAACACGAATGAATCAGTTCTACAGACAGCGTAAGCAATATTCTCCGAATAAAGCTGAAGTCAGTTGGTAACTATGCACTCCTCATGCCCAGACTGCATGCAATTCTCCCCATGGTATATATGTATAGCTTGATCCTGTTCGATCTCAAAAATTTTCGACATTTCATATGAGACAAATAATTGCAAGTCATCTGAGTTCCTTAACAAATTTTTCATAAGATCTATAATCTGAGAGAAAAAAAAAATAACAGCCTCGTGAATTTTAACATACTTGAGTGCTTTTTCAAATTTTTGACGCACAAAATATCGTGTTGGTCTATTTGATACTTCGTGAATTTTTTAGCGTCGGTTGATCCTTGGTAAATTTGGCGGTGTCGTAATATTGGTGAGAAAATCTTATTCTCACGCAATTAACTTGACTTCTTCAAGTTTACCACTTCATGACGTAAGAATAATTCTGTGATTACAGCTTATAATTATTCGATAAAATGATTGCAAATAATTTGTCAGATTTTATCAATGCTGAATGAAAAAAGAAGCGATATTGTTTACTTTGTCTAGACATTAAAGGCTTACGTTCCTATGAAGCATATGGATACCAGATACTCTAGAGATACTGGTAATAATTTAACCGCATAGAATGAATCAGATAACAAGGTCTAGGCGGAAAAGAACAGCGGCTTGCATGATTTAGCGTAATTAATACTGGAAGCGTCTGGATTTGCTAATAGTTTATTCTCTTATTTGCCTCGACTCCCAGCTTTTTGTTGTCCACGATACGAACGCGCTCCAGTTGACTTCCATTATCCTCGACTCTTCTGAAACGCGGTTCATGGGTGGAAAGAATATTTGACAAGTGACGCAATTAACGCAAAAAGCACTAATCTACAACAACATTATGTCAGACAATGATTTCTAAAAAGCTGCAATAACATATTATTGACGAGCTTTTCGTGCGAGGTCTTTACGGTCCGACAAAGAAGTGAATTTTCATCAGCTGAATCTTTATTCGGTTCTCGACATGCTCTGGACGTTTGAGAAAATGTAGAAAAAATCAAAATTATGGCATAAATTTGTCATTTGAAAGTTCATACATTCTTCCGTGTATTTCACGAGAGAAGTGGAAAAATAATAAGAAGTTCTACGGGTACTAGTTCAAAATTACATTAGAATTCAAACTCTGACAAGCAGTCTACGCCCGAGCTTAAATGCCTCGGACCATTCGCTTCGTTTAAATTAGAGTGCAATAGAATATGGACACCGTCTGAGTTTTGAAAGTGTCAATGATCCGTGTAGTAAGGTTTGATCATTGAGCTGTTGGTGGGAAAGAAATGAAATAGTGACCCACCACGGGCTTCATTTGCGTTGGATTTACGGTCACGAATAGCACGTTTTAAAATCTCAATCCGCATGGATTTACATCAATGAATACCACGTTTTAAAATAACCTTAGGAATCCAAAATATCTTTGACCATAACGCAGTGAAGATAAATAACTGTCATTCGTCGGTATCAATTTTGAAATCGTGAGCAGGGATGCAACGTTCGTGTTATACTTATACATTGCAAACTTAATCTTTAACGTCTGTGCTGGCGCATCAAAGATTGAAGTATAAATAAACTAGAGACGTGACTGACGCGTGACTTGTACAGCATCAACTACGCTTCGCAAAACTATGAGTGACTCCTATCGTTTGACTTGAATCTGCTATTACAGTCGATTATCATTATCCTACGATCTAAAGTACGACCATATACCTACGTATCCACACTTTCTTGTATCAATGTGCATCTTCACGTCCTCGAAAAATCCATCATTAGATTTGTCCATAATCCCTGTTGCATACGTCTGCATTTTTCTATCTTTTATGCTAACGTTATTCCTTAAACACCATTTGATTCACCCACGGCGAAGGGTTTCCTTTAATTTTCATAATGCGTTTATCGATAATGGACGTGCCTTGGAATGCTATGAAAAGAATTTGGGATTCATGTTGGATTATATGCCGCCAGTCGTATGGGATATGGGTGGTTGCTCGATATTGGAGGGTTGTTTTTCAAGTATATCCGAGATATCTATCCGGGATATCATTGAGTGGTTTCGAATATTGATCGATTGTTGTGCACGAGTACACGGAGTTTGATGCATTAGCTGTTATGTGTCACGTGAATAAGTATCGCTATCGAATGTCTGCCTGGTCAATGAAATCCATTCGTTCGTTGTTGGTGGCTGGCAAGAGTTCTCAATCATATCTGGAAAGGCATAAACACTAGGGGTGTGCAAATAACTCGAATATCCGATTCGATTCGATTCGAACACTATTCTGCACACCCCAACTTAAAATCACTGGTGAAAGTCGTTCTTCTTGACGCATTCAACAAGATTCTCAAGTTGTAGGGTCGTTCGGAAGACTTCCTTTTCTGGAAAACTTTGACGCTGCGATTCCCGAAATCACAGGAGTCTGAATATCGACCATTCGTTCATCCATTAATTCAGGCATCGAAAATCTCAACAGTCCGAATATCGACATGAAACCTGTAGTGATGAGGGTCCAAAAATAGCCTAAATTAGGGGTGTGCGAATTATTCGAATTTACGAATTATTCGCACACCCCTATTAAGCACTGAAAGTCCGCAGGATCGTATGTATCTCACAGGTTCGATACAATGCTATACCTGTTAGTTGTAGCAGTGAGCCTCTGGGATTTCGCGATGATTATCTAACGAGAGACATACTTCGTACCATACTAAGTCAATATCTTGGGTGTTATTTTCTGAAAGAAGAAATGCCTACTTCAGTTCCATATTGGCCGTGTCTCAGACTTTTGCACGGAATTCTATTATGGAGTAAAAATCATTGGCAATGATTTTTGCAATAATTTGGAAATAAATTACTCACTGAGTTCTTAAACGTGTTTATTCGCCAAAATCAAATGATCTAATTTATTTGATTCAGCGAGGTCGACGTGGTTTGGTTCTTGGATAGCTTTTTCACATGTAGACAATTGATGTAAAATGTGATTGACATCGAAGTCGACTTTTGGAGGTGTAGATTTTATTTTTCTTCCTGTATATTCTGGGTATTGAGTTCACATGAAATATAATATTCTTCATGGTCACATAATTTACTATATAACAAATTAGATAGTACATACGTGGTTCACGCTTGACACAGAGGTGCTAAACCTGTTTTATGCGCATTTTACCGATTGTAAATTCTCCATGAATAGCTCGAGCCGATAATTAGTTTTCTTGGTATATCGTTGCATATTTTATGCGACAAATTACGGAAAACTGAACTACATATCAGATGCTGGAAAATGCACTTTATCCGTAAAGATTTTCTCTCGAATTTTATGTACAAGCGTAATTGCAAAGAAATTATTGTATATATTATGTCACACGACAGGATAGAGTATGAGGTTTAAATGAGTTTTTAATAGTCCTATCAAATTTTTTTTACATGAATGACTGACTGTTAAAGGAACTGGATAATTTGATAATTATTTTAAAATAACACAACATTGTACTGTGGCAACTGACCATTAACTTACCCCTGCTGAAGATCAGATTTAATCATCTGTTTTTTATCATCACACTTATATACTTTGCGTTTTTGAAATAAAGTTCCTCTGTACACGTAATCATCTAATAGACAATTCTCAGATCTTATTTGAAAAAGGTTTTGCTATCGAGAATCTATAGCAAATGATAGTAAATTCACTAGTCTATTTCGGGTTCTTCTTCATTGTAATAAATACACTTTGCTCTAACGCCTATGACAATTTTCGTAGTTCAATCATTCAATCTGACCAATGCAATTCGTTCAATAACTATAATTTTATTGTTTTAAAAAAGATCCCTAAATTGACAGACAGGCAATTGTGTAATTTATTGATTAATATCTAAAATGAAATACTTCAGTAATTGATATTTATTGGTGGGCTTGTACGATTCTAATCAAAGGTTACGATCCCGTTCTGAAATCGGAAATTTTATTAAACTGACCGGTTGATATATATTTTATTACACGATCACACCAATTCGATTCGTTTACGTCACGTACAACCAGGGGTTCGACCTGGGCATGAGAAAACCAAGTCATTATCAGAGACTTAACGACTAGATCATGGGGACTCTTTAACTAGCTTACATAAGAACTGGTGAACTCCACGGAACCTATACTTAATAGATTATTTCGCGTGTGGCTAATTGCAAAAAAAAGTATGTCGAGCCATTATTTCTGTTCTCGATTCGGGTACGTAATGATCTATAGTGAATTTACAGTTGACTCGTCTAGTACAAATCAGTGCAAAATAGTCAGAAATAATTTGAATCATATAACAGGACGTACCACACAACGGGGACAAGGGTTAGAAAAAATACCCGCTCTGCAGTCTAGCTATTCCTACAGACTGCCGGTAATATTATTTTCATCTCAGTTGCACGTGGCCTCTTTAGGAAAGTATGAAGTTTATGTGTTTTTGAGAGGATCCAGAATAAACCTCATATGATGTACAAACCAGGCTGCGACTATGCACCAGAGTCACTTTCTCAATATGGCTAAGTGCCTACTTCAATATTCGGAATTATGCTTAGCTGATATCCCCAGAATATCTCCAAATTTCTGAATTTTTATGCTCATTTTTATTTACCTGCTCGTACCTTCATTGTTTTCTTGTTTTACAAGATTCGATCAGAATAACTTGCAGGATTCCTCATGTGTAGAAGAAACGTGATTTTCATTAATACACGAAATGTACCGATTAAGCTCTTTAATATCCTCACTGGATCCATTACATCATACATTGAATTTGTGTTCAGGAGTGAAAAAGGATGAAAAAGTTCCTGATTCAATTGTAATGTAAAAATCTGCGAATTAAAACTTGAATTATTACTAACAGCTTATAATATCACTCGTCGATTTTCTAGGTAGTCATAAAACACTGCAGCATTAGGATAGATTCGTCGGTGATTCACGTATTATTTATCAATCGTCATATTAGTTGGCATCGTTGTGTGTCACGCTGCGTATGAAAACTATTAGGTACGTTGTTTCATGGAAAAATTTCTAAGCGCTCGCGTACCGCTACTCGTTGCAAAATGGTAAACCAGATGTCAATCTTTATGAGACGCTTGTTTTAATTCGAAAATAAGATTTATGAATTTACAGCCAGTTTTCACTTACCAGTAAGATGTTTCAATAATTCAATCTATTCAAATTAGAGAGAGTCTAATCACTTCTTGTGGTCTATTTCATTCGCCAATTACTCCAGAATAAATGGGAGATTACCTTCATAGGGATTCAGTCATCGGTGTTACAATCTGCATCCGTATGTCAATTGAAGTCGCTTGCTTTTGCGCAAACGCGATTAAAGCATCTTCGATATGTATGAAAATGAGATACGCGAAAATCGAGCCTTGCTAATGAGTCTTTCGAGTATTTGGGAATTGAATAGTATCCTGAATTGACGTCAGGTCTCATGTCTGCAAGATATTGATGATCACACCTATTGAAACCTGTTAGGAAACGGTATTCCTTGAATCAGCTTTATCTGCATCTCTTGGGTAAAGCAGTACGAACCGGTCTCGCCAGCATCGATCCAGTTTTCGTCGGTTTTGTACCGCTTCTCGATGCTGTCGAAGAAGGCTTCTTTCGTTCACGAGATGAAGCATGTATATATCTTTCGACGATTCTGTGGTCCAGGGTATAGCTAGGTATTCTTTCCTTTGTCTCCCTCTCTATCGTTCATTCACCCTTTTGTATTGTACTGCAACTCAGCCTTCGCGATTGTCAGATTCGTTTTTTTATGCTAAAAAAAGGATCTACGATGTCTACGACTCAATTTCGGGCTTATTTATAGCATCAATTAACTGCCACGGTCTAAGACCCGATCTTGATTGGTGGTAATATTAGACTAGGAATGAAATTATAATTTGTATGTAAATTGGTCAAGTGCTTTTGCCGTTTTGCTACAGTACCCATAAAAACAATTCGTTAATTAGTCTTTATTGCCTTTGACATGTTTTTCGCTCCATAATTCGCTCGGCACATTTATATGAAACCGAGGCCGTCTATATCCTCAGATGATTTTTAATATTTTTCAAATTAAACTGGTAATTTCATTCAATTTTCAAACTGCGTATTGGAAGAAATAACGTCTTCCTGTTACGAGTAGAATGGCTTGAGCTTTTAAAACAAGAAACGATGTTTGATATCGTCTATTGTATCTGCAGTAGCGGTTGTAAAACTTGGAAAAAGTGTTTTACGGACAAGTTTTGGTCTAAAAATGATTAATTATTTTTGAATACATAAAATACCTCTAATACTCCTTCGCAAGTCACGTAATCTTGTTTCTCAAGCAATTAAACGATCCGGACGTGTATATTTATTTACAAATAATATTGGTGTACATCAACCGAGTATAATGATACTTTGCGAAATTTTTCTCTTTCTTTTTCTTCTCCGCTATAAATGAATTAGAATTGACTAATTTGCCAATGAATAAAAATGGATTAATTGTAATCGCAATAATAATTTATTTGTTTTATATAATCAATTCATTACTGTAATAATTGAACTAAAACCGGGTCAGTCGAATCGATATTATATTGATTACAGTAATTATTATCATTAAAACTAATCATATTTATATTATATATTCATATTGTATTTATGTCATTCATATATACTTAATATAATACAGTATGCTGTAATGTATAGTATAATCTATAATATCTATTAATACATAAACATAATATACATATAATAATTTCTTTTCTCACGTATAGGAACGTTACACGTTATAATCTTCGATCGCATCGAAATGTAACATCGATGAACATAGATTTTCTCCATATCTGAGATAATTGCCTTAACCCTACGATCTTGCATTCACAATAATTATGTTAAACATTTATAAACAAAGATTTCCTTACAAAAGTGAGACGCGGCAGTCTCGAGTATCAAATAAATATTCTCAGTACGTTACTCAGAAATGTTTATTATCTCATGGTTGAGTCTAGCCTGTAACTCCCAATGGAAGATAGCTAATTTGACTAATATTGGTTAAGATGATAGATTAATATGCAATTAAATGTATTCGATTTCCTCGGGGTATAAAAAACGTCGACGGCATACCACAGCATGGTTTCCAAATCACGAGAGGCTAGTCTCGCACAATAATAAAAAAGGAAAGAAAACAAAATCGGTATTATGTAATTCGCGGCTATATGTACCGGATCGGTGATGTAAATTCACGAAGTATATCCATACACACGAGACAATGCCTTTTTTTTCTCTTCAATCATTCTTACAATAATTATGGATTTAATAACAAATTAATACGTTTAGGTCATCGATAGTTACGAAATTTCACGATAATACTCATTAATCATGCGATTTATTTCGCATAAAAAAAAAAGATTGAGCCCGAAAGACGTCCGAATCACTCGACTTCATTTTTGAGCATTTATTTAGATTTATCTGCTTTTTTTTTTATTTTTGCTCTATCAAGCTACGTCAAATTATTTCTATAAAACGTATATATTAACTCGTGTCCTATGAGTTTCACGTAACATTTACTATCTACGTTATAGAATGAATGCCAGAATAATAAAAAGAGTATCACATACATTGTTAACGGAATAAATTTCCCACGATAAATCATATGAGTATACATATTAAAATTTTCTGGTAAACCTAATCCAGATGACACGTGGTAACGATCAGTGGCCTAGGTTCTGTACGTTCATAGACCAAAAAGAAAATAACAAAATATATTTTATATTATGATAATATATTGCCGAACGATAATAATGTCTAACAAATCACGTAATATCTACATATATTAGATAATATCGATAAAAATATTCGTTTATATATATATACACATAGAGAGCTGCGAGCTACGAGTTAGAATATATACAACAACAACAACTATTTGGTCATGCTATAACTATTACGTAAGAACCATTAAAAAATGGTTCTGCCTTAGTTCTGGTCCTCAAGTTAAATAATTGATGCGAAATTGACAATTTTCATCCTTTTTCTTTTTTTGTTTATATTTTTTTGTTTGTTCTTATTGAAAAAACGTCACCCTGTTACGGTTTTTTTTTCATTGAAATTGGATACGCGGTGATGTATAACAGACAAACACATTCATTCATCTTTCATTTTTCAAATCCATGCGCTGTTTATTCGCACGTGGAATTTAAACCACTTTCGATCCTTCTTCTAAGCGCTCGGAAATTCGGAAACTGCTTTATGCGATTAGTTTCGCACTTGGTCGAAAACTACACCAAACATCTGTTCACAGCAACGTCTCGTTATAATTCGGAGCCAGTTCTGAGAGGTGAATTCTTCTTCACATCGATTCCAATGCCCCACCGGCGAGCTTAGCCGCGTACAAGTTCAGGGCCTAAAAAAAAAAAAAAAAAAAAAAAAAACGTGAAAGTAAATACGAAGACAATATGTTAGATGTTCGAGGAAGAAAGCATTGATCTTCACAAATCAAGAGGATAAAATGTTTCTCTTAGTTTTACCTTGTAAATAAAAGCGTATTGTTCCTTCGTTTGCACAGCCCCAGCCCTGTCCCTCCTTATGGTATACACCACCCGAGGGACGTCGACAGTTCTGGTTATTTCGTATTGCCTGATGCCCAGATCTAAGGCAATTAGAGTACCAGTTCGCCCAGTACCTGGACTGCAATGTACAACAATGGGTCCTGGAGCCCCCCGTTGCAAAGCTCTCGCCTCGAGTAGAATCGCAATGAGACCAGTTCCATTCGACGGTACACCATTCGTGGGCCAGAGATACCATATGTGCGAAACCTCGCGATATGTGTTGTTCTCAAGATTCTGCGACGAATGGTAATACGATATTGGTCACTCGGTCGGTGAGGCGGAAGTTAGTTTTATCGAGCGAAGTATTTTCTTAGGAGGAAAACTAATCGAAAAAAAAGAAATGATCGTCGTACCTTCAAGTGAAGCGTAGATATCGCGTACTTCTCCTTTGCTTCACGCTTCTTCAAAGTAACCTGGTAATCACCGTAGAGACGATGGCAATCTGTTACTTCAGAAGGCGGGATATACTCCACGCATTTTTCTACACCGTTCTCCACGATGTCAGTCAGCATGATTATCACCTTGCTTTGTTGCTCCCAAATCATCCGCCAGAAATCGGAAACCGTTGATTCCATCGGTGCTTGACAAGCTACGTAATACTTCATCGCATTTTTTGGGCCCTGAAATAAAGATTTTTTGCTTTCATCAAAAAGTCACAGGGATAAACGCCAAAAATGTTCACAAGTGGCCTCGACTCCGTTTGGATAGGATCTCTTTCCTGTATTTTGAATTATACACGAAAACCAGTTTTCGACTAGAAATAAATTATCTACTCACGCGAACATAGTTGGCGTTAATATACTCCGTTAATGGCTCGTTGTTGATCTTTTGAAGCAAAACTCTGGTCTCTGGTAAGGGAGCTACGTTGGCGTATCTGTTTTTCACCTCAGAACCGGCTGGTAGCTCGTCCATCCTAGCAGTCACCTGGGGAATCCCCTCAAACTCCTCCATAATAGCGTTCGAGTCATTACAGAAAGATGATAGGCCGGCAAAGTTTAACGGATGAGTAGGAGTAACGCTCTGAAAATTTTATACGAAGGTATAAAGTTTGTTTTATCAATTTAGCAAAGTTGTTCGACGGATTCGTTCCTTCGAAAAAAATGAGACAGAAAAGGAACGGTGGGCGAAATATAAGTTTGACAGCCGATTTTGCGGACTATTTTTTTCACGGTTCAGATCTTAAGCTTTTTGACGAATCTAGACGCCAGTGTAAGTCGAAATGTTTTTTTTTTTAACCCATAATCGATGTGGTCGGAATGTATATCTCATTATATATTCAGCTCAGTTTTTCCACGCCAATATTGGCACACGAGTTTTGTATTCTCTATTTCGTCTTTTGTCGTTCTACATTCCGTAGTCAAAAGCTTTATAAATGTTTCACGCTACGCAAACAGTAAGTCGAGAGAGCACAAAGAGCACAAAGAGATTTGAGATTTCGTCGAGCAAAAGTTCATGCGTGAAAGCACCGTTTGATCTTTTCACAGACAAGCTGGCTTCTGTAAAGACATTTGATGATTGCAAAAACTCCAAATTTCATCATCGATTAAATGCCCCGTACACCCCAAGGGATTCGATCTAATTGTAAGTTCTTACCGAATCTTCGAACGCGGGATTTCCATAGCTTCGTTTCGAAGCCCGCGTCAGACCTTTTCTTCTTACGCTGTTATAGGCCGAAACACTGTCGACACGGAAAGCATCCAAGGATACTGGCCGACATCTTTCTCCATAATTGAATCGTGTCTGTCGTTTTCTCATTATAAACTGCAGACCAAGTAATTGATTATTGATTTTGGCTATGTCGATGAATTTTACATATCAGATTCCAAGATCAATTTATAATTACAGTATAATCGTGTCACGCCAAAATATTAGTCATTCAACTCACCAGCAAACCAGCAAGTAGGACTAGACAAATAAAAGCCACTGATGAGACTGCGACCACTGCTATGGCATTGTTGCTAGTCTCATTTTGCATTAGTTTTTCGACGCTGCGAATCTATAAAAGTGAAGAAAAAATTGAAAAATTAATAGGATATACTTACTTGGAAAATAAAAGTGTCGTATAGTTTAGTTGAGTACAGTTTGGTTAATCTTACCGGTGGTGAAAACTGGAACGGCGATTTTTCGTACAAACTTGGCAATATCTCGGTCATAGTGTAATCGAAGATACCATTGTCGTCAACGACGTATAAGACGACAGGCGTTAGCGGTGTAGTCGAGGTCGATTCGACTGAACATTGAGTTTGATGCAGAACAATGTTTCTGGGTAGAGCAGTGCTGAAAGAATACACATGTCGTTTACCACATAATTTTCCATAGTTCATGAGCCTGCATCGATCATTGGTATAGTAGATACTGAAACAGATGCAAGTAACGTGAGAAAAACGTACCTGGTTGTACCTTCTGTGAGAAGGATGGCCAATGATTGCCTAAGATTACTCAAAACTGGACAAACTTCACTCCAACTTCCTTCAATGACGACTCTAACGAACAAGGCCACATCCTCATTAGAAATTGGGAATTCCGGTAGTTCCGAAGTGCTCTGAATCCGCAGCGTCGTACCCTGAGTGACGGTTGTCGAAGTCCGCACGGTACTAGCGATTTCGGAAGATGCGATGATTTCAATGTTCGAGATGGTCGTTATTTCTTCAGTAGGTGTCACCGTTTCTGTAACTAAAGTCGTCATTGTCTCTGCGAATATAGTCATCGTTGGCTCTGTAGTATCGTAATTTTGCGCCGTTGTTGCAACGTTGGCACGTCCATGAAATTCGGTGGCGTCAAACGATGTCGATGTCGGAGAAAGCGTCGTGTCAGTGTAAACATCCGTTTCCGTACTGAAACTGCTTTCAGAAACTGGGGCACTCGTTGCATTCGATAGATCATCACTCGTTGTTACCTCGCTATTGGCCGTCGTCGTCGTGTCAAAAATTATCGTGGTTGTCAAAGCCGGGATTTCAGGGCCGATAGTCCCGATCTGCCTTGAGACCGCGGTCTCGTTTAGCTCAATAGAAACTTCAGTCGTCACTGTTTCCTGAGATTCTGTTGTCTGCGTGGTCTCGTTTAGAAAATCGGTAGTGTCGCTCTTCTCTGAGCTCGCAATATCACTCTGAAAAACCGTAAAGTTTGATCCGGGTGTCGTCAGTTCGACGAACTCGTATTCTACATTTGTAGTTTGATTGATACTCGGCTCCGTGATGCTTCTGGTACTCTCGCGTTCTGTGGGTATTGTTTCGAGTTTAGTGATGTCAGTTTCGCTCTCTTCGATGGGTTTTGTTTCGGTTGACGTTTCTTGAACGGATTCTGTGATTGTAGGAATCGTTGTTGGTGAAGAAACAGCGCTGTCCATTTCCGAACTCAATTCTTCAGTTTTGTTCGATGCGCTTGCCACGTAGATTTCGGTGGAGGTTGAAAAATTCCGATATTCCGTTGGTTCTTCGGTTACATTAAATTGGTTCAGGGTGATATTCGAATCTTCATTTTCCGTTTGAATTTCGTTACTGGTTGAGGAGCTGTTAGAAAGCGTTTCTATTTTCTCGGTGGAATTCGAGACCTGAGTTTCGGGGAGCTTGGTAGTATCCTCAGCAATGTCCTCAGCAGTGACTCCCGAACGTTCGGTCAATTTCTTAGTCACAGAATTCGAAGCAGTCAGGTTATATGTACCGTTCATTTTGCCAATAACAGGTTCGATATTATTCTCCGTAACCTCGGAGAGAATCGCCGGAGACCTTTCCGTGGTGATAGATTCGTTCAGGTTATCCTGCGGGACATCGTTGTTAATCTGACTGCGGTTCCCGTTATCTGGAATAAACGTTTGAGATTCTTCCGAAAGTTCGGTCGTATTTTTCGACGCCAATTCTTCGTTTGGAGCCGAAGCCCAAGCAGTGGATGTCGCAGTGGTGTCTAGCGTTGAATTCACTTTGGATGAATTTCCAGACCTCTTATGATGAGTGGGTTTAAATTGCTGTATGCTATTTTCAACAAGTACCGATGGTTCGGTGACGACTATTTTTTCATCCGATTTCCTTTGTTCAAGAATATTTTCGAACGTAGCTATCTCTTCAGTAGACGCTTCACCCTGGGTGGAGTTTTCTGCAACGAGTTGATCATCAGTTAATGTCGTATCCAATTTAACGTAGGGGTATGGTTTTAATTCGGTTGGTTTTTCCGTCGATACGGATTTCTTATGGCTAACATTTTTCGGCTCTTTCGTACTCAAATCATTATCACCTGTAATTGAAATCGTGCGGCCTTTTGGCTTTGAAGAACTTGAATAGTACGGTGTCGTGTTCTCCATCGCCAAATCACTCTCAGTTGTTTCGCTGATCCTCAAAATGGCTGGATGAGTAACATTCTTAAATATTTCTACTTCATGTTTTGGTTCATGCTCTAGACTCACTCCATTATCACCAATCGAAATGCTAGTGTCATTTTCCACGAATTTTGTGTTGTAATTAACATTCGTGTCATTTCCAATATAGATTGCATCCGTGTTACCAACAGCAGGGTCATCGAATTGTTCGTTATCAGAATGCTCACGGTTTTTGTGCGAATCTTCCAGTATCAAATGACGTTCACGATCAAAAAATTTCGACGACGGTGTCGTAGCCTCAGCAAGTTCAGAAATTGAATGCTCTTCGAAGTTGTCGTGCTCTTCGATGAACTCAAATTCCTGATGACTAGTAGTCGATGGTTTTCCTTCATCGGTACGTTCTATTCTCCTCCGACTGATTTCACTTATCGCATCACCAGTCTCATTAACCTGTGCATTTGAACTCTCAATTTCGCTGACTTCTTTCGTATTTTCTACCGTTACTGCACCATCCTTCCTCGTCAAATGATTTTCAAAATCGATCGATGCTATGGTAGGAATTATATAATTTTCTTTGCGAGTAAAATGTTCGTTTTCTGTCGTCACTGTCGTCGTAACTTCCTTCAAGTTTCCTCCTAACGAAGCAATACCCTCATTACTCAACTCAGTAGCGTCAGGCAACTTTTTGTCTATACGTTTTTCATCGATTAACTCTTCGGTGTAATCTCCCATTATTTTCTCATCCAAACCCAGCCGCTCTGATGGAAATCCCACATTACGAAGAATCGTGCTGTCTTTACTGGTCTCATAATTTTTTGAGAAATCATCAGACTTCGAAACTTTTTCAAGTCGAGTACTTAGAGCCAGAGTATGAGCTACGAGCACCAAGAGTAGTCCTGAAACAAACGAAAATAAAGAAAAACGGTTCAGAATGTATAAAAGCGTGGATAAAAATTTGGCGATATGAACAGAGTCGATGAAATGAAAACCAGTTTCGGATACTATTCTGGTTTATCTATTACAGCATGGAAAAGATGAAGTTACAAAGGCGAGATTCGGGCGTGTAATCATTGCGATCATCCAAGCGTTATTCAAGCTCATTAAAATGTACAAACCCGTTTGAAATACGAGCTGAAACGTGACGTCGAATACGCGTTACACGAAACTTGACAGTCGTCAGACGTCGATCTGCATTTTAATGACTGACGCCCGCGGTCATTTGAAAGCTTGAACTTGGGTATTGTGATAAGCGAACGGGTTACAATGCGCGATGCTTGTCAAAGAGATAGGAATCTTCTTCAATGACTTTGCTTCACGTTGAGAATTCATTGGAAATCGAATGCAAAATAATCGATTGGTTCATGCCGCTGCCATATACCAATACCAAAAAATCTATTTTGGTACTTTTAAAGAAATGAAAGCGTGGAAATGACAGCCTATCATTGTGCCTCTATATATCGGAAGACAAGATTGGCCTAGATCGAAATTAAAAAGTTATATCGTATCGCGACGTATCTCTGTTATTTTCCTCGTATTTCTTCATCCCATTTCCCAAGGGACGTACGTATAACTTCTTGTACAATTGTTAAAGCTTGATCTCCTGCAGCTAAACCGTAGATATACTGACGATAGAAATAAAAATAGCGGAAGTTGTGAGATAATCTTCGACCTCGAGCTTTCCGTTCAACGTTTCAAAGTGAACCTCAATTTTCAAATCACTACATGAATGAGTGCATGCACGTTCTAAAGAAGGAAGATATTTTCGTCACCGGCTCCGTCGAACATCCAGTCGTTATCTCAATTGCTCTAGACTACCGCAAGTTAGAGATGAGATATAGACACAACGCGTGGTGCTATACTCATGCGGTATATCTATAGATGGATGGGGACATCAAACGACTTCTAACAAGATCTTTTCTTCGGTAACTGACAATCGTTTTAAAAGCTTACCGAGGCCATTGTCCACCGGCAGCAGCGAAGAGGAGCTATGTATTATTGTACGATTCACTACGCGGTTACAACGATATTTTTCAACAATTCCATATATAGAATAGATTAGCGGTTAAATAATGGCACTGTTACCAGTCATCTAACTGCAGTATTGTCCCATGATTAACGAACTGAAGCTTTCTACTCTAGAGGAAAACCACTTACGATTATGGTTCGCAATAATTGTTGAAATATTAATCATTCTATGGCTATGGATAATGGCGGGGATTAAACTTTTGCGGCCCATAAGGAACTTCTCTACAACTTCAACACAAGCGGCAAGGCTTTTAGAGAATTAATCAATGCTTGATGCCGTACGCTGTATTGTTCGCCGTTGTGGTAACTCTCGAGTTTCCACAATCCGCCATATATTCCCGATATGTCTTCAATATTAATCGAGCAAACGATAGAGAATTATTTAGCCTGCCCTTCAACATTTCGCGAGAGTAAAATAGATGGTAAAATCTATCCTGAATTTTATGTACAATTTATAATATGCTCCTCTCACCTAGCCGTACTCCTGGCGATGAATTCGCATTTTTGCTTGCCATCTCAGCATCCGTTTAATCTTTCCGATGAATCTGCAACATAAATGTTAATACTTAAAAATTGGAAAAAATTGCAAGCTTATTCATTCTTTGATTAAGAAAACGAGGTATAAGAGGCCCTTTAACCACTCGAGTAAACTTTTCTCTCGATTAAGCCGACCCCTGCGGTATAGACCGCGGGTGAAACGGGACAGAGGAAAAAGCCACACCGACTTTCTTGTGAATGCAATTACCTCGAATCGCCTATCTTTGATTAACTATATGCTTCTAATGATAGTTATAAAAGGAAAATTAGAAATCTACTAGCCGAAATCACCGATTAACTACAGTCTACAGACTGAGGCTAACAGTTTAACGATTCGACAGATTCAGGAAAGTTCGTTGCGTTTTTTATCACTAATTCCATAGCATTGAAAGGTGAATCCAGTACGAGTTTCGTTCGTGAATTATAATCATGTTGCGAGGATTAAAAGAGTTAAAATTCGCTGTATCTATACCCATGACTATGGAGGCCGGAAGTGGGATGAGATGAAAACTTGTAGAGGTTTTAATTGGCTTGTCCAGGAGCTCGTGAGCCTCTCTGTACTTACTCGTTAGCCACAGAGACCGCTTTGACATGAGGTCAGGCTTGGAGTTTTTAGTCTCCTGACCATAACAGAACATCCATATAATTCGAGTCGTTGTTACGACGGTCAGTGACATTGGAGCATAAAAAATAACGTTGCAACGGGTATTCGCGACAGCTGTTTCTCAAATAATTGGCACTAATTTCACACGCGCGTGAGTATTCACAGCGAGAAATGGCACAACTTTAGAAAAACGCGATCGCATCGGCACGAGCGGATCATTTTATTTCTTCACTTACATTTTCAATGTCGAGTCGGGCGTTAAATTATTTCTTCACTATGATTCAACTCTATTTCATTACGTTGAAAGCGGAGCGAATCTAGTCGACCACATTTTAATGGACAGAAGGGTTCGATATAAAGTCTTTTGATTCTGAATTATAAAGTAACGAAAAATTATTACAGTTATCGGACTGTAAAAGTCTGAAGCCCTGTCTAATGATTTTTCTCGGTATAGTCTCCCGTTGTAATTAATGTTCGTAATTAATTAACGATGAGCTGAAAGTTCAGGTTACTTTTTAATTTTATTTCATGTCAGCAAATTATTAATTATTCTCCTAAGTATACGCGAGATTAATTGAGATTCGGGAACGCCTAGCTTGGCTCCTCTGACGTATCTTTCGAATCTATACTTGCTATAAGTGTGCATTTACGGATAATAAATAAGCAGATTACTTAGCCTTCGATTCACATCTATCCTGCAGCTATGGTATAGCATTAGGGCTTCTTGAATTCGTTGCTTTTGAAGTATTCCTTAATTCGATGAAAGTAAAACAGAAGCCCTCGGGTCGAGTTGTGGCGGACTTCGAAGGGTTTAGAACAGCATTTGTGTGGGAGTTTTCTGTTTGACCACATCGCTTTGTCTTGGATCATTGATTTTCCTAAATGAAATACGTAACCGCCAACCGTTGCGACCTCAGTATTTTTATCTGCAGTATCGTATAATTGAGTAATTCACAATACAACTTTTTTCATTTTTCATTAAAAGTTCTGCTGCTCTTTCACACTCTAAACTCTAAGCTTCCACTGCACTCGTCTACGCACAATGAAACCAAAATCTAAACTGTTCGAAATAGTTCAGAACAAGTTTCCGTTTGACTAACTAAATTCGTTAGTTTATACAGAACACAATGGTTTTCCATAATATCAAAATTGTCTATTCATTAGCGGACGAAAATGGTACAGAAATATTCTCCATAATTAAACTCTCCCTACGTATGGGGATTAGGCAGTCTACGTGTACTTATAGCAATTAGCGTAACTAATGAACAACCGTATGTGGCAGAACTAGAGGTAATTATTTCCACGTTACATCAGAACATCAGAATTCCACTAACGTGTACTATGTATGTCACATCGAGTACTTGCTGACCATGCTGGTTGTTCAACGCCGAATGTTTGGCCTATTAAACAAATACGAGTAAATAAGTGATGGAAAGTGTGTCGTTGACTTCAAACTAGTGTGTCGAATGACATTTATTGTAAACGATTTGTGCCACTCATTTTCCAGCTAATTATAACATCGTCTCTATGATATCGCCGGAGTTACTAATCGAAACAGTTTTTTTAAATTTATTTCAAATATACGTAAAATAAAAATAAAATTCAGATGTAGAGATACTCGTTGCACACGTGTTTGCATACAGAAGTTTATTTTAGATTAATCTGTTATTCACGATCATCGTCTACTGAATTGAAGAGAATTTATTACGAGTTCGTTCGAATAATCATTGGTGAATTAATTACCTATATAATCAATTGACTAGAATTTCTGTATTCTGCGATAAATTATGGTCCACAGGATCCTACCTCAATCAAGACTCTCGATACCAGCTAGCTATCACATTGTTGATTATTGGAAATTTTTATCCATCAATATCATGCGGGCAATTATTAGTAGAAGTAGGGAACCTATTTGACTGGTTCCAATACAGCTGATGAAAAAGTGGCTCTTCAATAATCGCGTGTATTTCAGTAGGTACTCGGTGAGGTAATGTTTCATCGGATGCTTCAGACCTCGGATTATCATTGCGAAAAAGCTGGTATTTAAATTGTTTCTTAGAATTGGCCTAACTCTGTGGTATATTTATCTCGATATTTATTTATTGGCTATTGACTGCAGGTGTGTATTAAATTGCTGTATGCGCGAATCCAATTACGTGATTACAGATGATTACAGGTAAATTATTTCCTTGTAATATATAAGAATTTCAACGACACTTCTTTCCCCATAAATCCCGAAGTCAAGCTAAAAATTTAGTTTCAAATAAATCATATTGCGTCTCGTTCTTCCAAGATATTTATTTGGCCAGAACTTTGGAAGTTAAAATTTGCCTTACGTTAATCGCGACAGGAAATTCCACAGTGCAAACGCAGACTCGTGGTTTTATCTCAATGATCTTTCTTGAAAACGGTATGTAAATTTGAATGGAGTAAATTGAATCTACGTCGTTCCTGGAATGATTATATTTTACGACTATATACATGGCTACAAAACTCGACAAAATTCACAATAATTCTAATATAAATTTCGAAATTTTTGCTCGTAGGTTGACTGTTATACTTTGATTAAATTAAGCGTCGGAATAATTAAGTCAGTGAGTCAGTGCGTGTGCAATTTAGCAACAACTCGCCGCAGACAGTCGCGGGACTTTTTAGATCTGGAAGGAAGATCAGTTTACTCTGTAGGTATAGGTGAATTAGCTCGGCGTGTAATTATGCAAATTTTAACGTAGAAGAGTAAACGTCATTGCGAAGTGAATTATTTACCTATTATTCTCCGATTTCTGTATTAAAATGCATAGAGAAATTACGTAATTCTCATTTCGTTTAGTTTCAGCATTATTACATGCTCGATTTCAATACTAGAGGTAGGATAATGAAGCAGTGAAAGTGAAACCGAAGCAATCAATTCTGAAAGTTACTATGTATATATATATAAATAAATATATAAATATATATATCTATATATTCTTTGGTTTCAATCCCACCTCCTCCTTCGATTTTCTGACTCATTGTCAGACTCAAGGCTTTGAAACTTGGCATTTGAAATTTTCAGGAAATTTTGTACAATAAATGGTCATTGTTTACTTCAGTGGTTGTATCACACGTTCTTTTTAACGGCATCGACCCTGTTCATATAAGATGAAGTTATATAATAAAAAAACTCGCATAGTACTATACCATCGATGTTATTGAAACAAGTGGAATTGTTCGTCGATCGAATTTCAAAGCGAAGTTAACTTGAAAATTGTTTGAGAAACTCCGGAGTTTTGCAGGCAATGAAGTTCTGTGGATTAAAAGCTAATTAAACCTCGGCAGAAAAGCCGATGCGGTAATAAATTTCCAGCAAAAGGAGTCTTTCTTCCAACTGTGAAACAGGTTAATTTATTTACCTTTTCTGCCGAGAAAGTACTTTGGCTCGAGGTGAAAAGCGTGGGAATTCAATATTCACAGCTCGATTCGTTTCCACTTCAGTGTAATATACGACTCAAGCGATTTAGACAATAGATTCACAACGAGCTTCGAATGATTGTAAAGGCGATCCTCGGGATGCTATAAATTAAAGATGTCCTTTCAGGTCTTGAAAAACAATCGGGAGTAAAAAGTTTCACGTTTTTCTAGTTCCTTGATATTGATCTACAGTAAGTGAACTAATCCAGTGAGCAAGTCGCAAGAAAAGTAAAAGCTTGACGATTAAAAAGTCTAGAAAAAGTAGCAACCAGTTTTCAGGTCTTTTCAACTCCAGACAGTGAGAAGAACTTGTCAACTGTCACTCTGCGGCAAGTAACTTTCTCAGATTTGTGAGTCATGTACATAGTAGGTACTGAAATAAATAATTAATGTAAGAATGAAAACTTGAGCGAGAAATTCTACCACCTACTATAACATTTACCGTCTTGGTTTTCTCGTAAATAAAAGATTCCTTCGTGATTGAGACCCTCGCGTTATCCTCACGCTTTTATGATACATACTGCAGTAACATTTGCGATAGTGCGTTTTCAACGTGAGAAAATATCACGCAATATCATATCTCGGCTTGTCTTACGAGTCACGTGCGATTCTTTTACTGCTTTAGTATCTTAAAGAATATAACGTTCACTTTTGCCTCAAATCTTTCGCACTCCGAGTGCAGTTTCCAACGCAAATCATTATTCTCGTTTAACAACGTATCTCGTAGATCTAGTTTCGTCTGGAAATCGATTATATCCATGCGAGATGCCGAGAAATATTGATTCATAGTATTCCACTTCTTAAAATTGGCCTCCAAATATCTCAAGGTAATCGAGTTGACTTCCTGATCAGTTCATTTATGTATCCAGTATTTATTCATCCTCGTGGTTCATATTTTCCTTCTATTCACACAGAGTTACCAAATCTGTTACCTGTCCGATCCGATGATAACATTGCCGAAGGCAATTAGCCAGACTTAGTTAGATCCAAATGAGTATATATCACATCCGTTTAACGTTCGCATAAACTTCGAAGTGATTTATATGTATTTTTGTATAATACTCATAATACTTGGCTTACATAACTGCATATTAAATTTCAAGTATTTCCTACCGTAAAAACTGTATGGTTTTTTCCGTTGCTTACAGAGACGATGCTGTGTGCTGGCGAGGATTTTGGCCATAAATTTCTTCGGCTGAAGTACGTATTATTATTTTGTTTTTAAATAAAACCTCAACGCGAAAGATTTCGGAGCGCAGAAGAAGTGATTCATCTTTCAAGGAAATAGAGAAATTTTTTGATAACTTTAAATATTTGCAAAGTTTTCCTCGTTGTGGTTTTGACCTTCAATTTGAAGACTTACACCTCTATTTTCTATCCTTTGAAATGCAGTTATTTGGAATAAGATTACTTGATCGAAAATTTTTCGTACCTTTCGAACTTTAAATACGTCTTCGTCCTCCTTCCTTGAATATTTCTGAAAATCTCTGTTCTCGGGAGAACATATAAATATATGGTGAATGTCAGAGGTCGATTGTGATCTTAAACTTCATTACAACTTCGATGATTCTTCTACCAAATTTTATGCAATACTTTATGACATTACATGAATTTTTATATGTGATTTGAAAGCAAATTAGTCTCGCAATTCTATATTTTATATCCTATACCTAAATGACAATTTCAAGCCCAAGATAAAGTTCCGCGAGGGCTGATATTACATCAAAAGCTCGCTCAATGGACAACAATAACTTTGAAACTAACGATAAGCAAATGAACCAGCGACGGTAAAGAAAGAAAGGAAAAAAATGCTAAGTCACGAAAGCACCTAGTAGAGCTAGTAATTTTTCGATGAAAAATAATTATCAACCCAGGTTGGATGGAACGAAAAGAGAGAAAAAAAAAAAACGTATAATGTTAGTCATAAGCCGCGATTCGTCGTTCTCCGCGGAGCTACGATAAACTCTAGAAGTTACGCAACATAGATTGCAGCACGAGATTGTGTGGGAATGAGATTTTTATTATTTTTGAAGCAGTTTTAGCTAAGGATTTCTTAATTTTTCTATTATATTTTTATGTATACGCATTTATACAATAAATGACGACTAGCAAAGACGTAATTGATAGAGAGAGAGAAAAAAAAAAAAAAACACTTCGATAGAAAGAATTAGGTATATGTTCAAATTTTAGATCACGTAGGTATACCACGATCTAGTATAATTGCTGGTTAATTCCTAGTCATCAAATCGTCATATGACCAGGTCGTTAATTTCATTGTATATCAGTACGAAAAAATTACAAGATTAAAACCCCAGATTAGAACATGAGTTTCGTTCGTCAAATTTTTTCTTCACTCATTACGTATCGCCAAGTAGTTAAAAAATACCTTTTTAATTCTTATCAAAAAGATCATCATAATTTTCCGCGCTTACAGTGATCTCGTAATTGAAAAATCAAATACGAACAAGACATTCCAAGCGATCAATATATTGCGTGTGAGATCGACCTACAGAATTTATTCGGTAGTTGCGATTTTTTATTTTATTTTGTTCAAGTTCTCATCTTTTTTTCGGATTGTAGTTTTTTTAGTACAGGGTGCTGCTGGTGGATTTTTAAAGAGGTTCCAAGTTAGTGGAGCATACAACCGTATCCGGCGTACCTACAGCAGCGAAGCAGCAACTGACTACCACCAGGTGTTCGAGCGTCAGTTGCCACGATAACGACCGTAAACTAATTTCAGTCTTCTTTACTTGCTCTGCTCATTCCCTGAACATGTATGCAGATCGGTAGATAGCATTGAAAGTCTTTTACTATGTATCCCGTTTTCAGCACTATTCAGTTAAATATCTGATCAAGAAATGATTCGTTTCTTGTAATGATCTTGCAGACCGATAAAAATGGATCCGTAAAAAATAAAAAAATAAAAAAAAAACACTTCCACCAGGAATCAGACATCTTAATTCTGGTCTATTCAGAGCCAAGACTGTAAAACAGTAGAAGAGAAAATTTGAAGATAAAATTGTTTCGCTTTATCGCTATCACGTATCATCTTTCGCATAGGATTACTGGACAGGATGTGGGCTAATTACAGGATCGGTTTATTCGTTATAGCATTGTTGTAAACGAAATCAGAAACGGAGAATCCTTTCCTTTTTTTTTAACCACGGAACATATTTCTATGAGCTATTTTACTTGGTGACTAGTTTGACGGACGATTATATCCGGACAATCATTTACAATGAGTTTGAAATTTTTTACTCCTAGTTCATAAGCAAAATCGGCTAGTAAATGAGAACGGTTTTTGCTACGATGAAGAGGAGAAAAAATTTGGGTCACCGACACAATGGGAATTGTCATTCCAAAGACTGAACTAACGACGAAATGGTTTTAATTAAAATTCAGTAATTAAAGTACAGCCGTTGTTCTACCCTAAGTATTATAGTTCGTTGCTTTGGCAGTGAAATTTCACCTCTTCAAATAATATGTCTAAAACACGAAGCCGAGTTGGTGGTCAAGCACTGTCGACTTTTAGCGCCGCATTCAATTGTGATGCAACGATCAGCCAACCGTGAACGCCGAAGTATCTACTGATCAGTATCAGATATTACTTCTCTACTTATATACGAAAAACAGCAGCCTAGCAGTTTCTTGCTACAACATAGAGACCCTAATGAACCTTTTTATCTGACCAACGAAGGAATGTATATTTCACGGATAATGGGGCCAGTCATTTGTTCGCAAATATCCAATCTTAAGAAATACCTAGGCTGATATATTTCTTCACGACATGCGTACAACCATGTCGTATTCAAAACTGAAAATAGTAGTAGCTAAAATCGAGGAGTCTTTTCCTTTAGGATTTTATTACCTCCTTGGTATTCGTCCAAATTTGGTGAAAATTGATCCTACGTGTTCATATAGTCTCCCTTATACGGTGCCAAGGATATACATTTGCAAAATTTAATCGGTCATGCGCGAGGTAGTGTGTAATACATGATAAATACGAGAACTATGTCTTCGCTTCTCCGAATCGTTTAGAACAAGAATAAAATTGACGAACTTTTCTTAACATTCTTTCGTTGAAATATATGCTTATAAATTGTCTTGTCGAACATATTTCTGTACAAGAATCGAGGCCTCGGTGCTGTTTTCGAGCCATTATTGCACCGAGCACGTCGTAGCATCAGTAGAACCTGCCGTGAATAAAGCTTCAATCCCCATTAACCATTCACGTGTAACTGGCCTTCGCTTGCTCGTGGTTGCGACGTCCATCATCGTGGTAAACAATGACGACTACGTCGTTCACATTTGTTTATGATTCTGTAGTTGCGATTTCACGTTGTTACATCACGCCCGGAGCTTTATGCGTCGGGTTTTCCTGTACCGAAGTCACTCCCAGTGCCATTCAATTTATGTTAATAATAAAAAATACTTTTAGATAACTAAGTACAACCTCGATGAACATTAACGCTATATTTATTACTGGTTCTATCCTTTACAATGACCAATTAGTAATTCACACTTCACCGGATGTCGACATGATCAAATATCAGCCTTAGCTACGCGTGCTCACGTTTTTTTTTTTTTCTTCCTTTTCTAATCGATATGTCACAGGTAATAATACGTTGACGCTAATCAATTTCAACTGTTTTATCTTGGAGGAAATAATCCCAATGATATCGTCAACGATAAGTATAACGTAGGTTTTCTTCCATTTTCTCGGAAAAAAATCTTCCCAATCTTTTTTCTTTTTTTTTTTACTTTTTTTATGTAAACGAGTTAGAAGTTTGATTATTCTTCCTTTCTTTTGTCTTCGGTTTGACACTGGCTTGTAAGTATATTGAAATATATCAGTTGAAAACTTTGGTCATTTCTTACTTCTTTCATATCTGTTCGACGAATATTAAAATTATGATTTTCTCTCTCGTTTTTAATACAATTTACAAAGTTCTGATAAAGTTATTCAGCTGATGACTAATACGTGGATAAATATAATAATTCACTTGGAAACTTAACGATATAGCACTGGTATTGAAACAAGTGCAGCTCGATCAGTTATTAGTCATATCCTGCATATATTGCCTCTATAATAGACAGACTTTCCCTTATCAACGGTATTCCCACGCGAGTGAGAATTTCACCTATGATTTTGGCTCGTTTAATATAACTTCGACTTACTATCTCTCGAACGTTCTATTACAGGTATATAATATATATATCTCGAAAGATATCAAAAGTACCATTCACCTGACAGCGATCGATAAAACTTTGAAACAGCTTTGCAGATAATAAGATAAAATCCCTTGCGAAACGTCCGACTGCAATTGGAAAATGAAAATATCAAAAATACAGATAGAGATGAAAAACCACGAAAGATAACGTATCGGTTATATTTGCGGTGAATATATTGCTGTTCATTTTACAATATTCTATCTCATTGCTCGACATGATGGAAAGTGCTTCAAGCGTAGCAAGTTTTCAGTATACAAATACTTGTTCAGTACGTGCAGCACAGAGAACCAGATATTATACAGAGTTTATTATCTCGTGGGATCGGGATACACATACGAGTGGGCTTTACACGTGCTGAAACTTTCCCTAGTTAAAGTATCGTCTGAGGGTTTTATTTCTACTATACCTAGTCATTTGTCTACTTATATGTATATCGCCGTTGGTATATCATATATTCGTTGCTTGTCCATCGTGACTTTTTATAGAGGTCGCGCTCAAATATTGAAACTCGCGTGACGCTTAAACTAGAACGTCACCCAGGTAATTGAGCCTTTTTATAGTCAGTTTGTGGGCGAATGTGGATAATCAAAAAATTAAGTAGCACGCAAGCGAGAGAGGCAATGATATAGGAACACCGCGTCACGATAGCAGGTAACTAGGAAAAGAAATAAACTGTTATATCGCAGGTAATTGCAGTAGGCGCGAGTTACGATGAATCCTATTTATTTTACGACGTTAATACTGTATTGATTAACGATGTAAATAGTCTTCGCATTCTCAGTCGTTAGGGTAGCAAAATAAGCGAATAATTGCCAAAACGAGAGGATAGAGTAAAAATTCATATACTGACAAGAATTAGATTCGATTTCTAGGCGTTGGCAGATGTTGGCAGATAAATGAAGAAATAAATAAAAGAACATTGAAAAAGAATTTTTGCCACGTGAGACGATGACGTCATTCGGAACGTACAGCTGGATATAGGTAGAAGGCAGAATACCGTATTTACATCTTGAGTGGTCCAGCAGTGGTATAATGTATACTTTAAGAATGAGGTTGGCATAAATGGTGCGTTAGGACAGTTCAACGAGCTTTATTTGACGTCTGTAGAATAATTGAAATACAGTTTTTTATTCCTCGTTTGTTATCTCGAAATCAAATATGGTAATTAGAACAGATATATTTTCCAGTCTCTTCTTGACATTTTTTTTATATTTTTTTTTTTATTAAACCACACATTTGTTTAATCAGAAATTTCCTGCTTTTGAAATGCTGGAAACAAGAGACTAAAGATTCATCTACCGAGGTTGACCAGTTCCTGGGCGAGAATAACGTCATCACAACGAATGACGGCCGAGCGTGTATATAGTAATTATTATCTTTACCTCTACCTCTGGACGCTATGCGAGAAGGTATCCGTGCAAAGTCCAGGTAACGGGACTTTATCTCGTCGTTCCCGTCTCACCTGGACTTTGAAATCGGTCAGTTGTGCGTCGTGGTTTTGTTGGTATTAATATTGTTCAATTTCTGTCTTTTTTTCATACTAACATCGATCACGAATAGCTAGAGAAAAATCGAAATGCAATTCCAGGTATTATAACGAGCGGAATTCGTTCTGTACATCTATCTTCTCCTAGTCTTTAGTCGCTGCAAAATATACCAATTCGCGAAACTCACAATGTCCGAATTAATCAAACGGTGAAAAATGATGATCTCGTTAAGTGGCCACGCGAGTGGGCCGAGTTCTGACATAATACACGCTTCGTGTAATATGAGAATAATTAATCAAACCAAACTTCATTGTGGGAGATCACCCCACCCGATTTAACTGTGTCAATTTCTTATCTTATCACAAGCCTTTACGAGCTTCGCGAATAGTTACATCTCTACGGTTCAGTGGTCTACCTTAGTTAGAGTAAGTTTTAATCAAATATAATTATCAATACGACCTACAATTATATCTGAGCAAGCATACGCACGTGTACTTAGGGATGAAAGTCCGATAATGTATTCTCGTTACGTTATCAAGTTAATTTAAACATATCTTACCTCCGTGACATTGAGGTTTTAATCGTAGTGATTTACAACAAAATAATAATTATTACAGGGCTGAAATAATTGTGCTAGAAAATGATAAACCTGTAGATAATGTGAGGCAAAGTCCTACCTGGAGCGAGCATGTTTCCTATTTCTGCAAGGTGTGTATCGGATGTCTTATTCGCGGTGTCTCCTTCTCCGATTTTTAGTTCGTATACTTTTTGCCTGATTTTTGGAATTATCTCTTGACAGGGTGTGTCAATTGACGTATGTGGTATATGTATGTGGAAAGAACAGGTTCCGACAATTGCATAGATCTCCGTGTTCGCCGTAGAATCTCAGGCTCACGACTTGTCAATTATACGTCTTCGTTAAAACAATTTTTTTATCCACTTATTCTTCTGCCGGAATCAGTGGAATGTTCTTAACCTGAAAAACGAACAACAATTAACATGGGTCAGTCGACGGAGTATATTTTTCATAATTACTGAATAATTTTCGTCCCCCTCGACGCACGTGGCTAAGGACTTTTACAAACGTCAACTTTCGCGACTCAACTCAAATCGAAAATATTGTTATCGCAATATCAGCGATTCCATCACCTCTCAGTAAACAATAATGCATTTGTCTAGATAATCGTATTGTTTTCTACTCATTGTTTGAGAAACTGAATATGCGGTTATTCATTCGTACGTTTCGCCTTTCATCTTTCCTTTGCCTTTCGTTCGTCGATAGAAGCGGAATGAACATTATTTCACACTTGTTTTTCGAGGCTATAAAATTTATTATGCACGTATAGAATGTAATGCATATTCATTGCTAACCTCAGAGTAAATTTTTTTTCTTCAATTTATCGAACGAAACTCCACTTTCAGAACCGTGGCAAGAACATATTCAAGTTATTGCCAGCCTAACTTTCCCGTTTGCGAATAGTTTCTGGGAACGCGACGACTCATCCGAGAGCATTCAAGAGATTCATATTCACCTCACGTCACATATTTCGCACGTGAATTACAATCCCGTATAAATAGAGAAAAAATTTTTTTACCAAGGAAGCTCTAGAAATTACTCCTTCCATATTTTCTCTCCATAGAAGAGAATATTAGAATATCTCAACAGAATCTATTCAGAATTAACCTTACTCGCAAAAATACGTTTGTTTTCAATTGCTGTCAAATTCATTATTCGGCTTTTATCCGACTGCAGATTGAATACTTATCTCGAATGAGAGTATATTATGCTCACGTAAAAATGCCCGTCCGTGGAACTCGAAACTTACAAGTCACTGACTCACCTTTGGGCTGAGAATAAATGGTCTTGATTTGCGCAAGGCTCTGTAAATGTCAGGTCAAGAGACTGGCTCGTGGTTATTGCTACGTCGATCACATGCATATTATTTTCTCAACCCAAGGCTTAGCGTTATATGCTATTCGATTAAATCCTTTGTGCTTTGGCGCGTCAATGCATGAATTGTTTTTTTTTCCAATTCCTTTCTTTCTCATTTTTTTCTACGAGTAGATTTTTTTTTCAAATGCAAATACTTTGACCTCGCGGAATAGAAGCGAGCGATTGTGTCAGAGGCAAGAATACCGAACCTTTCGAATACTGAATAAATTATCTTATACTCATGGGAGTTCCGAATTGAAAGAAAATCAGAAAAGTAAAACTAATTATTCAACGTGGGAGTAATTTCATTAATTAATTTACGGAGATGATCAGACCTTTGTTCAACTTCTCCTCCCCTAATTTACTTTCAATTTTATTCTTTATTAGCTCAGCAGTCAGTACACATTGGAATATTAATTTCTTTCACTCGAATCGATAAACCCTGCAGGGAATTTTCTTTAATTTAATTTAATAATAATTATCATTTATTATTCCTCTCGATTTCCTTGGAAATAATTTCATTAATTTTCAATAAATCTAGCAACAATTATATAAAACCCGGTAGCAATTACAATGAACAGATGGATAAACTAGTATTCAAATTTCCTATCATATTGTGATTCTGTTCGAGGTTGGTATAAGTGTGGCGGATGTGTTCCGCGCATAATTATACATGTTATCCTAGCTCATCTTCGCTTACAATTATCACCATCAACATGGCATGCAAACACCTTTCCCTTCCTCCGGTAAAGAATTGAGAACAGTTGCTACCGTATTTCAGATTGACTGAAAACACAGCCACCACGAGAAATAAAGGATCAGAAAACCTGTCATAACGTCAGAAACACTTGAAAAAGCCTTGTGTTTTATTCACTCGTTTCTAAAACTGTGAACTTCGGAGTAAGAATTGTTTTTCGTTTTATCAATCAGCTACGAAAATGTGACAGAGAAATTTCTGCGCTTGCAGCAAAGTGAGAAATTTGATGTACTTCTATTCTGGAAAATCGGAACGGAACGACTACACCATTCGTGTGCGGATTAAATTGAATTTATTTCTCGCCTCTGTATTTGGAGATATCATATGTATTGTACTCTCACAATCGCTAGAGCGAAATAATACACTATATGGACTCGGAGCTGCTGTTTGCCGTTCTAGACTCGATTGAATTTATTTGCGATTCAAAATTGTTGTATTTCTATTCACTTTTCATGAATTGAAAAATTCCACGCATACCAATGCCAAGGAAATATTTACACATATCTATAGGAGTTGCTAAATATTTGTTCGCAATTCTGTTAACCAAACTTTCGAATTGAATCGGTACACACTATTTTATATACACTTATATTTCCCCTGCAATACTTCTCAATAAGTTACGTCAACCCCGTTTCTAAGCTTGCATCGCGCAAATTCTATCACCGGAACCGAACGGCAAGCCATACGTTTCGCAACTTTCCAGAGTAAAAACTCGTAATTACTATCGTAATTTCACTCAATGCAGTCCATCGTGCAACTATGAGATATTCCACGCGGCCAGACGTTGATAAAGTGCATGAAATTTCCCCCGTATTGAAAACCGTCTAGAAGAACTTGAAAAAAAAAAAAAAATGATATTCAAACCCTTGAATAGCCCGACCTATCAGTCCCGAGACAAGATCTAACAATAAAATACAATACGTACTCCGGAGTGCGTGACCGTGTATCCGTTTGCCGCGTGAATGGACTGTTAGCTGTAGAAATGCGTGAGTAAGAGAGTAGGGATCGAAGAAACGTTAGTTCAGGTTGGGTACATTCCTTGCATCGTTTTGTAGTGACGGGCCGACAGGTAGAAAGAGCGAATGAGACTGTCCCTTAGTGCGGAGAAATTTCTTGGCGCCATTAGATCGGCGAACGTTTTGTATGAATGGCGGAGTTGATATTAAGTTTTTTGTTACAATGATGTAACTTATCGTGATCGTAAATAAAATCTGATAAAAACTGGTTTCACGATCCCTCGGCCCCTCAAAACGTCAATTAGTTTGAGTTTGAAGCCGATCAAGGCTCAACTCATCTACCTGAGTACCTACTTCGTCGTCGAGTTGTTCTGGAGTAAAATATTTTGCGTTAATTATTGCCTGACAGGCACAGGTTGGAGTTTGGGTGAACGGAATTAACGCAAGTACGAGAATCAATTTATCTGATTTCATTTGGGAATTTGAGCGGACGGAAGAAGGAATTGATTTAGTACTAACTCATTTTGGGGCTAAGACGAATCTCCCGAGTTTTGCGACCGCCTCGCTATCGGATTGAATTGGAACCCTTGACCCGGCAAAATTTCTCTTCAAATATCTGTCCATGTATATTTGTACGTCTAACACATACCTATATGCGGGTATATACTACCATGTTACTGGAATTCACGCTCGAGATTTCCGCCTCGATATTCAAGGATCAAAGTAAAAAAATGGCGATTGGATCCTTAGAATTTCGTTAATTGTATGCTTCGACTTTTGCGGAATGGACAGAGACTTTTTGCCGGTAATAAACGCGACTTGTTACGTTCAAAGAATTTTATTCACAAATACCAGAGACGTCGTATCGGATCCGCCCGAATCCAATCAGTATGAAATAAAATTTGTATTGAGGAAAAATTCCGAGTTCATTTCAAGCCTGTTTATAACGGGGAGAATAAATGGTAAGAATAATTTCTATCGCCATTGTATGAAATCGGGGGTCCAATGTCTTCGCGTGATTCCAATAACTTTGCGATGGGCTTATTGCCCTGCACAAAAGAAAATCCGACCTTTTTTTTGACTGGCGTCCTTTTTTTATCAGAGAATTCCGTTACAGAAAATTGCTGGCAATTGTTTGAAGACTTGAAGCTCGCGCGAAATCGGTATTAGCATAAACCACAGCTCCGTTCTATTTCACTGTTATACTTTATTATTTTACGCACGAGTAGATCACTTGGAGCATCGTCGCGGAGTTACGTAAGAGGATATACGATAACAATAATTGTCGATCTCCAGCGGGGGGTAGAATAAGTATATTGAGCTTATGCCAGAATTAACAACCGATTCTATAGAGTTCATTTCAAAAGAAATTCGCTAATTATTCTTCCAAGGTTTTCGATAGCAGCCGAATTTCCAAATCTCACCAAAAACCATTCGTTTAAATAGTTTTACGCCAATTATTAACAAGCCTATAAAATCGAGAGGGAAATCTGTTAATTGTAGAATACATTCTTCAAGTTTTGTACGGTGCTGTGTTAACTGTTTGTGACTACTTTGAATCGCGATTTCTGAAGATCGAGCGATAGGTATAGTCGATCGCGAACAGTTCCGTGGAGTGAAATACTCACGGAATCAATCTATCCTACAGTTTTTTTCTACCTTGTAGAAATTGGCTTTGGCTTTATTAGATTTCGGAGCGATTGGACCACAAATTGAAAATGCTGGGTAGAAAACCTCCGTAATAAAAACCATGGTTCGTGGTACAATATTTCTTTATTTAACGTTACGGCCTGATGGCTGTGTGTTAGCCTGCAGTTATGGTCCGTTGGTCCAGGATAGGTAAACTTCATAATTACCAAAGACATGTAAATTATGCATTTCCTGAATGTTAAACCCAACTCGTCGAGGCGTTGTCGACTAATTATAACAATTACTTGTCATCTTTCCTCGGGCTTATGAGCCTTAAAAACCAGTCTCTCAGTCTAACGACAAGCTTAACCGATTTCTCCGATATTCGTTGACAGTTTAGTTGATAAAAACAAAGTAAAAAAAAAAAGAAAAACTGGTTAAAAATCTGGCAAGGGAAACCAAGTGGATCGTAATTGCCTTGTCTTGTCTCGATAATTTGTTATGTCTCTCGTGACAGACTGTGATCAATAATGAGATATTTAACACCTTGTAATATGAAAAATGAAAAATGTATTAGAAAATTGTAAAGGGTCATCCGCACGTTTAAGACCGGACATCGGTGTCCCATAAGTGGAGAAGTCGCCTACTCTCTCTTCGTATAAGTTGTCTACGAAGTAGTAACACGTTTTTTGTCCGTTACTAATCGCGTAAGAACTTATAGCGGATACAAGGGGATCGGAAAGCTTACAGCGCGAAGTTAAATACCCGGTCGAGTTTCTGATCCGTTTAAATCCCGGCAGCCAACTCGCGCCAAAATTAAATGTTCCATACCTTTATTCGAGTATTTGATTAATTTCCATTCATCGTATAAAGAATTGATAACATTCCATGCGCAGCCATACGTCTTTTACTTACTTTTAG
Source organism: Rhogogaster chlorosoma (assembly GCA_944452935.1). Taxonomy (NCBI): domain Eukaryota; kingdom Metazoa; phylum Arthropoda; class Insecta; order Hymenoptera; family Tenthredinidae; genus Rhogogaster; species Rhogogaster chlorosoma. The sequence goes on from OX101797.1 coordinate 33,038,755, forward strand.
TTGAACGACGAATAAGATGCGAGTGTCTTTCCCTTTTATTACGTTTGAAAGTTTCGATTTCTCACCGCGTATTGGTAAATACAAAATAAAATTAAGATAAAAAAAAATAAAAAATAAATTAAACGGGAAATAGAAAACAGATTTGAACAAACTCAACACACACGCACTACGGAAAGGGGTTGTCAAATTTATACACACTACAACGTCAACCCATAACACTTGGTATCCATAGTAACGCTATGCACACTCCACTACGTACGTAATCGAAAAACACGATTCACACTTGCGCACCTTGTCCAGAATCGACTATAGGCAATTTAACAAACAGCACGCGCCCATCGATGGCCAGCGTTACACTGCTACGACCGGCTATACGCGTTGGCTATTCTATGCTGTCGCTTTTACTAACCGCGCCTGCGCAATGCAGGTGTTCCTGCTCAGCTCTGTCGCCGAATCGTCTTTGCAGGTGGATATCGTTAGGTCTTTTTCATTCTGAGATTAGGAAGGTGGGAAAAAAGTTTTTGGTAAAGAAAATAAAAAATAATTAAAAAAAAAAAGACCGCAAAAAACACGCCGCAAACCATATGCTCCTGGAATTTCGGAGGCAAAGTGATTTTACACTCTGCATATGTTCTTCGGGGACAATTAGATCAGGGTTACTTTTGGGTGGGTGTACGCGATATTTGATCAAGAGATTAGAGGCTTTCAGGTTTGTGTCCAAAACACGAAAAATTTATGACCGAGGGGGACGAACTTTGGAAATTTTGCTCGTCCATAATTTCAACTGAGTGGAGTAGCTGTTTGATGGATTGCCAAATTTTCTGTGCGTGTCGTAGTATATACCTATGTCAGAGAAAATTCGCTTGTCGAATGCTGAGGTGATAATAGATGCAAATTTCGTCGAGCAATTGATCAATTCAAAGCATCTTCGTGCCACAGTTATTCAGCTGATTATCAAAAGACGTCATTTTCAAGACACCCTTCGTAATCTTCCACAATCAGTCCGTCTTCTCCATTGTGTTTATCTACTTGAAGCACACAAGGCACGAAATCACTGGTGCTTAAATGACATCGTTGAATTTTTAAAGAACTTTAAAAGCTCTCTGTATACTGAGCGAGGTGTTATGCTGGGCAAGCACTCCACGTTTTCTTGATAGGGTCTCGGATTTTCTGTGCCAATTTCTCTTCTTTTTTGCTCCTCATTTTTTCCTTCCTTTCCACTTCTCTTTTTTCCCCATTTTCTTCTCTCTCTCTCTCTCTCTTCCACTTTTCCTTTTTCCTTTGATCTGTCTCACGTCGGACTATCGAGCCAGTTGTCAGGTGCTCAGAAGGCTGTATGGGAAAGAGGACAACTTATATTTGCGGCTCATCTTCTGCCTCTTTTTTTCTTAATAGTTCCTACCTACGTATCACGAACTCATCCCATCACCCAGGGATAAATTACCTGCAAAAAGTACTTTTTTTCTCTTAATTCTAAAAAAAAATCTGTAGATTCATATAGTGTTTCGCCGGAAGAAACTTAAGTGCGATATCTGATTTCACCACGTGGGATTACTTATAGGTCGTCAGGCGCCTGTAGGGATTTAAGTATCTCTTTCTAGGCGACTAGGCTCAGAAGGAAAAAAGAACCCCTCATAAAATTGGGTACTCAGGATTTTGCTAAAAGTTTACACTCGCGAATAAAATCACACTTGGACACCGCCCATTTTCATTAATCAGTGATACTGATAGATACCACCGCAACCCAATGTCATTATAACGCTCCAATATCACAGCGTGACTCACTTACCTTGCTATAACTAATCGAATCACTTTGGCGACTGATTAATCAATAATATTACATTCATGTTCGAGTGTTAATAAATGAACTGTTGGAAATATTCCACAATTTCGCATTACGTTGATAAACTCACGTTTGTTCATATTAGTTTGTGGAAAAGAACGATTGATCGTGACTTTGGTACATGAAATTGTTTGCGTGCTTCTAGTGTTAAGATAACGGCTGAACTAACATACTAAAACCTTTCGTGGAAAAGTTCCATTCGCGAATAAAACAAAAACAGAATCGTGGTGTTAACCAAAGTAACAGTTTATACAAAAGTGTTTCCACGAAGCCTCCTAATATATTTCAGCCTCACATCAGTCCGGAAAAATTTCGGCGTCGAATTAAATGGCTGACATTTTTCATGATTTTATTTTTCACACCATTTCTAAATCTACCGAGGAATAAAACGGATCCAATTCGTCCGTGAGGTATCATTATGCAGTTCTCAATGACTGAAGCAAGGACAGTCTGACTCTGGCTGAACGAGCTTGGATTTAGTCGTGGCAATCAAGCCTAATAAGAATCGTTCAATTAGGGCACAAGTTAACAAGAACAATTGCGGAGGTTTAAGAAAGAAAAAAGATCTAATAACGTTAACGATAATGAGCCAGAATTTATGATGGTTGTAAAACAGAAAAAATTGTATAGGCTTCATAAGAAATCAATGACAATTTGGATAAGCGCCGGATGGGTATTTGTTGAAGTTTTGTAAAATTGTATTTAAATTCGTGTGACTAATCATTTGACTAACTACACGATTAATTACGAAGAGTTCCAACGCTTCTAGACCATTCTATCCTCGGTCTTGTTCAATGAGTGGATGGGTTTTTCCACGTATGAATATTGCTTAATCTCCAAGCAAAGAATAGGCGCTTTAATAACGTCACGATATTATTTTCAAACTTTGACGAATCCGAAAAACTGACCTCGTTATGCGGCCTTACTATTATCATTACTAACACTATATTCAAAGTTACCGAACAGTATTGATTCGTTCCTATTCAATTGCACGTAGAAAAAAGTAGTTAGAGAAAAAAGAAGATATTGAATTTCTGTGGCAATCGCGATTCCTGGTTCGCCGACCTCAGGGACCAGCTAGCCCCTCAAAAACTTGGAGCCATTTCAAAAATTGTTTTATTCAATCACCGATAGTCTATAACGATCGCTTGTCCGCAGACTTTTGATTGAAAAAAATGTCCCAAGTCTGTATTTGAAGAACGTAAAAATGTTCCCTAAAGAACCACTGCAAAGAAATCCGTATGCATCATGCCAAGGATACCAACCCGGTATTTATTTTATAGTTTATGCTCTCTGAGTACGAATGCTGAGAAAATTTGTCACGGACTGTGACTATGCAATGCGTGGTTTAACGCTGCGCCTTGATCTCAATAGCCCAAGAAGCGGACTGCAATGTTAATCGTAATGAATAATTAAAATAGAATGGCGGATATCAACTGATGCTGCATGTAAATGTTCACCCATTTTGAATTAGAACTAGAAAAGCAGCTGGTTGTTGCTCGATTTTCATTAACAAATCAAACAGTCTCTCGCGATTAATATTTAGCCAAGAATTACTGAAAATTGACAAAGGGCAATAATAGTCTGCGCACATACAGCTGTACCAACATCTTTGGGCGCCCTTGGTAATCGTATAATCGTTATATTTGAGCTGGTTGTAAGTATAGAACGGCGCGGAAATATACTCTCGCAAAAATTATCTTCGGCCGCATTGAGTTTTTTCCCGAAATGTGAAGATAAAATTTAACGTAGCTGAAAATTATGGACGAATTAAGGGCTCGATGTAAAACGTGTATATCAACCATATGGGGAGTCGTATTCCATACATTTTCTCGCCAGGAATGATCTAATTCTTTACTCTTGCTTCAATTTTCATTGAAACTCATATGCATATTGATGCAGGTAATCAAACAAAACGCATTGGTAGCTTGGATTGATGACGCGTTGTTTGAGGAGCTATAAGTACGTAATACGTCTCACTGAGCGAACGACGGAATATGACAAGTGGTATTGTTTATAATAAAGTTGGAAATTTCCCAGTGAGACAAAGACGAAAACCCTTTATTGTGGCTTCAATAGCGTGCTTTCATGCCACCGAATCGCGTTGTTAGTTAGAACAGACGATATCGATATAACAAACGGATTGTTGTTTACCATCCCCTTGTGAAAATATTAGAAGGGGTGCAACCCTTGGTGGTTGATCATTTAAAATTCCATAATTACCATGCCCGGTACCTTCAATGCGCTCAAACTCTGAACTGTTTTAATAATATTTACTCGTTTACGAAATTATTCGGTACAGACTCATAGCCGGTATTGCAGACTGTCATGACGATATACGATTTTACAGGCGTACAGAACCCGCAATGTGGTGGAATCGCCCAGTTAACGGAGTTTACATGAAAAAAAAAAGAGAAAAAAAAGATATAAAACAGCGACAGACGCATAAAATAGATACATTGTGCAAGCAGGGTAAGCTGAGCCGGGGGCGGATCTGGCCAGTGAAGGATGAATAAGAGATGAGTGGCTTTAGCTTGTGGTATCATATGAACTGCAGGCTTATGTCAAACCCATAGGCCATCATTATTCGCTATCTGAGCCATCCTGACATTCGACAGGCATGAATTAATCCCGTGATTTATACGCCTTTCGGTGTTTCACGTTATTTTAATTTAGTTTATTTTTCGTTTTAGTTTTATTACATTATTTTATTTTCAAACCTTGCGGCGTACGTGGGCGTGTGGTCAGGAGACCCTGATGGTTAGTAACTAGTATGGATAGATATGAATACTGACCGCAGACGCACACACAAATAACAAAAAAAAAAAAATATCAATGTTTTAGCAATAAGTACTATTCCACGTCCATATTTTTCTCATTACTCATTATTCTGAGTATTATATATTAGTCTACGTAATATTTATACAAAAACGATCGGAAGAATATGATTTTGGAAAAAAATTTGCACCAGAATTCCATTAAACGATGTAGCTAATGAAAAGAAGTAAAAGAACGGGAGTTCGTTAACGCGACTTCCGAAATCATTAGGCGCTACCTTCCTGAAACAATTAGGGTGAATTAATCAAACCGTGGATTCATCTGCGCCGTAAACCGTCACCCTAAAATTGAAAGATCATGTCTTGAAATTCTTATACGCCATTCTATCTGCAGGCTTGCTTTAACCGTCCGCGAATTAGTGACTTAAGAGCAAAGCGCGTGCCTTGGAAAATCAGGGATGCGAACTAATTAGAAACAGCAAAGCACACACACATTCGACCAACACGGTTCGGAAATTAACTAAGCCACTACATTCGCGGAATTACGATCGGGTAGGTAAACTTTGAAGTTTCCCTTCGGTGCCGCGAAAATTTCACATCAATTAGTGTAAAAGTATAGAATCTACGGTACATGGATTGTGTAATATAGGTAATAGTCGAGGACTGCTTTATTGCAGAGATGCTTAATACTTTTATAGTATTTCATATCAAATGATACCGTTTGAATAGCCTATCCAAACCCCATAATGTGGTTTGGTAAATCACTGAAGCGGTAGAATACCTCCGGCTGAGCCTTCATCTTCTATTTCCATCCCCTAAGTATCTTCTTAAGTCTGTCGTATAAAGAACCAATCTAGAAGGAAATTGCGATCCGCGAAAAAGGAACCGCAGACGTTGGAGAGAAACGTTAAATGTCGGTTGGCCACGCCGTCTCCTCGTGTCAGTTCTTTCCCCTTCGGTTTATAAAGACTTATTGCGAATAAGAGAAACCATTGGATATATCACGCTTCAGTGTCTCTCTAGACTGGAAAAATAGATTTTCTCTTCCGTGTTGAATTCAGATGTAATTTACTCAAGAACTGGAATAAGAGCGTGGATTTTACGTAACGTAATATCATTTGTCTTATAAAGAAGTAGTTGGAAAAATGATCATATTGTGCAGAATTTGAACCGATGGAAACCGAGACAAACAAATATATATAAAGGCAGCTTCTCTTTCTTATTGTTTTCGGCAAATCAAGGCTTGACGCCAAAATGAAGAACCTCTTTCGGTCTTATTGAGACGTCGTAATTTAAATGAATGAAATCTCTCTCAAGTCTTTTTGGTAATCATTGAAAAACAACAACTTCTACTTCTCTTCTCGAGACACCCGCTTTTCATTCGACAGAAGAAATTTTTCATGCAAGATTTTCCCGTACCCCTTAATATCAAAGTTGAGATCAAAAAGTGAGAATAAAAGCGTTCTGTCAATGAAAACCAATCACAACTTCTCTTTACCTGTTCAATGAAGTCGGGTGCTGTTGTAATTCACGGCTTCTATTCTTGCAGAATTATAAAGTTATTCATTTCGTCCCCTTGGACACCCGGAAGTTTTTTTATTTGTTGAGACGGAAACTGTGCGCGACTCTTGAATTTTTCAATGACAATGGTTATACGCTATACAGTAATAGTAATAGTGGTTGTCTCAGTCTGTTACTTCCGGTCTTATGGCAGACCCTTGTGCTGCAAATACCTATGTAGACTCTCATGCATAATACATTCGCAAAGTCGTTGACTCAGTCTGCCCAACGTAACTAAGCGTTACTTTTCGAGCGGAAACATGCTGTTACATATTTGCAAAAAAATTAAATAAAACCGGATTAGATTACGAGTTGCTTTCTTCAACCGCACGCATGCCGAGAAATCGTAGAGGCCATCAGCTTCCCCCACTTAGAATTAGTGCGAAATTCTCAGTTTTTAAACGAACCAAACATTTAAATGCAAAAGAATTCCACCAGCTATAGATGCTGCTTAATATAACACGATTCACTGTCACCGTAAATATCCAGTTAATTGAATTTTATCAACTAATCTTCCGGAATTTATACTAGTCATATTAATTCCACAGAGTTCATTAAACCGCTGTTAATTCTCATCTCAGGACGTAAGGTAAATTTACCAAGTTTCATTTCTGCCCATGGATGATTGGCTCATTAAAGTTGCACTAAAGTTGATCTATCTGTAGCTCGGGCTTGGTGCATTCACCTTTGATTCATGTGCGAATCGATGAGGGCTTACGACGTACGCGTTTATTACTGGAACTCTACTACTATATGTACTATCGATCCCCAGAGCACAATGGTGAAGCGTAGTAAACGTGAGTTATTAAATTCAGTACATTAGGTTCAGGTTCAAGAGGTGAAGGGGGAATCGTTGCAATTATAAGGACGAGTGACTCGTGCTCGACAAAGATCTTGCGTGATATGGGCAATGGTTTAGAAGGATTACCAAACACTTTACGTTACGGTCAAAGGTTTAAATCACTCTGGGCTCCAATTAAAATCTAGATTCTTAACGCGCGTATCAGGAATCGAGATTTGACTGAACTTTACAGTTCAATTAATTTGGTACCATATTTAATCAGAATGACTAACGAACGGCTGCAAATTTAATGAATGCTTTACGATCCTTTGAATCTAGGCTTTGATGAATTTTCAACACTGAATCTAATTGCAAGTTGAGACTGAAATTCACAGTAGTAAATTGGGTTAGCGATGACCCTAGTGAACTGAAATTTATATAATTTCAATTCATTCGCTGGTTCAGATATTGTCATTGAAGCTTAGCAACACGGTGGCCTGGATTTGTCCTTAGAGTACCGTTACCGTTTCTGTGTCTTATTTCTATGCATGCTACGTTGTCTTGGCGTCCAAAGTACGAGAACAATGCTAGGCAACACTTTCACTTGATCAAATAATAGATTTAATTACGATGAAACTTTATCAAGGTAATATAATCTCACGATTATAATATGATATTTGCGAGTCTGGATTATTCGGAATGTACGTATTTTTGGGTAATACATAGACCAAACACAGATTGCGACGAACATCCATATCGCGGTTGCGCAATGAGCGAGGTTAACATGTAAATTTTTTTCCAATGTTACTTTTTGCCGATAATTATTCTACGTGTTGTTCCGAAAATTGATCGTGGTGTGAATTGACGTCACTAGACTCGTAGAATTTTTCGATTGCTTACAATTAGTAATTATCTCTTTCCGGTAAATTATGTTACTTCTGTCGAGCTAGATTCTGGATTTCTATACCTGAAATGAGATGAAATTGCTCATTTCAGATAATGATTACGGTACACCTGGTGTTACATATTTCCTCATCGTATCACATTCCACATCCATTACCACATTTACAAGTATCTCGTACATCCTGGCGTTGCGGGTCGATATCCATCTTCTTATTTGGCGTTATATTTCACAAAACCTCCCACAGAATTTGCATAAGCTTCTTTGAGCCGAGGCCGTACCTTGCGATTCGATATAAGGACCGATACGATGCGTTTAAGGGAGAATGAAAATTATTCTTTTTTGTTGTGAACGGTGAAAATATTATGGAGTACCTTTATTATTGTGAGCTTGCCTTTTATGCAATCTCGTAAATAATTAACATCCAACATTTTAGTCATTCAATTCGTTATCAATTTCAAACGGCCTTGAGTTGTCACATACTCAATCTACATATGTTTGAAGCGATCCAAACTCACGAGAGAATTCGACGAGAAAAAAAAAAAAATACAATATATTTGACTAAATATTGGCTCGTATATTGTTGGCCGAATATTTATTCGTTATATCGAAGTATTACTTGATATAATTATAAATGTCAGTTGAAATGAACCGATTTGCGATTGCTCCACATCACCTGCATGTACCGATTAATCGTAAGAGTTTCTATTCGATGATTTTCAACCATTAAATGAAATTATTCTTCCGCAATCTCACAGATTTTCTTTTTTTGTCGGAAGGGATGTTTCGTTTTTATTTTATTTTCTTGTAAAATTTGAGCATTGATATTCCAACTTTATAGAAGTTTATAGGTACGTTACCCACACTGGGTATAAAAATCTAAACACTACGGTATAGCTTTCTCTTAACTGACGCAAGAGATTTCCACGTGCAATATGCATCGGAATAATCTAGGTAGAAATTCTGCTGCAGTTATTAGAATAAAAAATTTATAAATTATCGCGACTCGCTCTATGGTTGTTTTACTTATTACTATCAGGTCAAATTAAAAAGCGTGACTTGTGTTCCAAATCATTTTAATTGCGTGATTGAGGCTGCTATGTAAGTTTGTACAAATATACAATTTGCTTCTTGCTTCGTATAACAGGCGCCTCTAATCTTCAAAGCGTGATTGAAATTACTCATAATTCGGATTCCCTTATATTGTTTTTACTTTACATCTGGTTTCACTCCGATGAGTTGTTACAAGTCGAAATTAATTCCATTTATCAACGCCTCGATTTTATTATTTATACCTACATACGTGCTTGTTTAGAAACAGTCTGTTCCACATAGTGACGGAAACTATTTACGACCATAAGAAGTTTTCCTACATGAATTTGATCATATATTTTTTTTTTTTCATTCATTCATTCGCCAGACGGTATAACTGCTCAAATAATAAATTACCTTCGATATTATATCTACAACAATGATATGCGATTAGTCAATAATCTGCAAGGATGTCTACTACCTATAATAGCATGAAGATAAGATTCTCAACCAGCGAAAAGAGTACAGAAAATTGTAAGACGTGTATTACAAGTTGAAATTACCATGCCTATCATCTAAATTTACATCAAAATGACAAATGGGTGGTGGATATAACTTTGACCGTCGATGTTACTTGTGAGACGAAAAAACGTCCTAGAAATTCTTATCACCGTTGTCAGGGGCTTATTGAATTGCTTGAACTTCCGCGTACTTGACCACATCATATTTGATAGAATTATTTTATTCAAATCTCACCTAGCTCCCTGATGCTTTATTAAGGCAACTGTCAGCATCATGGTTACACAATCTGTACGTATAATGTCTTATCTTGATGAAATAATGGTAAATTAGCTATATGCAGAAGCATAACCCTGAACCAACTTTGTTCGTGACCATGAGATATAAAGAGACAATTCCAAGTCAATGTTGTACTGTTCGTTATATGACCTGGGCCTTAAAAGCATTCAGCATATACATTATACGTAATAGCGTTTGCTCAAGTTGTCAAGCCGATGATCAACAACCGTATGATATGTGTACGTCATATTTTATTAAAATTTTAATCAACATTAGACTATCGATCGTCCGCGTGAGTGAATTATGATAACATCATTTCGTCCTCGTGGTCATATCACTTTATCCACGAGTCATTGTCAGTGTGGTTTGTATAATATAATATATTACCGAAAAATTTTATAAAATCAAAAAACAAAAGATAAAATTTGAAGATCTTGTGGCTGTGATAAATTATGAGTAGAAAGTTAGAACTGACGTGTGATTCCCTCGAACCAATAAAAATGGTGGCATATCTCGCGTTAGAGTTTCCAGCCAGGCCATGTACAATGGTGCGGAAACAGCGCCCTTCCTTGGCATCGGAAGTGTCCTTGAAAATAAGAAAAAGCATTTATCAATCGACGTGTAGACAGGTAATAGGAAAAGATTTTTCAAATTTCATACGAGGTGCAGGTAGAGAAAGAGATTATTCAGGTATGACGTAACAAACGAAATGTTACGATCAGTTAATCATAGTTTTTCTCGTATCTTCCTGTCTTGTTAACAACACTGACAATGAAAATCGCATAACTAAATGGTATAATTTAATGCAAATCATATATGTCGACCTTACATTACTATCAGGTTAGCCTCCATGGAATTTTCCAGAAGTATTTCACGAAGGCGGAGATGTCTGTTCGTTTTTTCCTGCATCGCTAGAAGTTCCGAGTCTTTTAATGGAACTGGAATAATAAAATGAACAGTGATTGGCATCAGCGGGCGTTATCCATTTGGCAATAAAAGATATGAAATAGGAAAACAACCTGGAAACTTAATAATGTTGGAATATCTCACCACTATCGGGATCCTGCGGGTCTTCGGGCCGTTGAAAGTCCGCGATTAATAAGTTGAAGAAATTGGTGGTCGCTGACTGCGCGGGCTTTGTTATATCCGGGATAACTGTCAACGCCGAATAATCTATCCGAAATTTGGAAAGTAGACTTGCCATACTGAAATCATAAAAACCTGTATTTAACATTGTATTTCAAAAGATTATGCGTAACGCGCTCCTCATCTAATCAGAAGTATGTCATTCCTATATCCTATATTAGCTTCGATGCTAACGAACTTCTTACCTTCTTTGCTCGTATTCGAGCTCCGAATGTTTATTCGCAAGTGCAAATACCCTCAGCTTACAACTGGACCAATTACTTCTTGTACTGATGATGTAGGGCATGAGCAATGTCAGTCCACCATCGTCATAGAGCCACCAAACATCGATGGTGCCCTTTTTTTGTTTTCTTTGGAACCTTGTAACGCTGCTCAAAATTTCTTTAGAAATAACTTCCGCGTTTTGACGGACTTCTTTGCGCTCCTCTGTTGTTGGATTTGGATATTCGCTGACTACGTGAGATCTCCGAGGTGCGGGACTTCCGGGCATCGAAATATCGGATGAACTACTTGCTGAGAAATTATCGTACCCTCGATTAACTCGGTCTTATGATGTCGTTTAGCAAAACAACAATTTTACGTATTATAAAAAAGCTATGGGTTACTTTCAATATACAATGGCGTTTTATAAGATGACGTAAAGTTCGTTAAAAAGCATTTTTAGAATATAGAATTGATTCTTGCACTTAAATCTTACACCTACTGTCCCATAACTAGTTACACGACTGATTATCTCACATTAAAATACTCGACAATGTAAAAAATGTCTGCTACGCTGGCAAAGCTTCTAAACTGATGCTGAAGAACCTGGTATGTCTGGTTAAGGCTTTACGGGAGCTGGCATTAATCAGGGTATGCCTAATGGCAGAAATGTGCAACTCACCGCATGCTCTAATGTTCTGGACACCTACTTGTACAAATTGGCTAAGTTCTGTCTCAAAAATATTTGTCAATTAAAAAATCGGTAAAATATCGTTATAATTGTCGAATAATGGCTGTATCTACGACTCGCAATGAGTAAAAAAAATTCTTTGGACAAGAAGAAACTCTAGTATCTTGCGGCAACGAGGTATGAAAATTTAGCACAAAATAAGAAATTACCTTGACTTAGTTGTGAAAAGCTTCGATTTTGCGACATACTCGTTGACGAGATTTTTCTAGGGGATGTAGACTGCTGTTCAGCGTCACACATGAACGAACTATAGTCCAGGCCGTCATTGACACGTAATAAAGCAACTGCCACATGTATATCCAATGCCTTACTGCAAGGCGTAAACATTTTAACGATCTCGATTGACACTCAGAGGTATCTAATTATTCGAAATTGGTCTGAATCTCGCTTACTGCATGACGTTGAAGTACATGTTGAGTTCTTCACGCGGACAAATAGCCCAATCCTGCTTATACCCCATCAGTAAAATGTTTGGCTTTAACTTGCCGAGGCCTGATACTTGCAGCATAGACGTAGCTCCTTCCTGAAACGTTGCTGCATCTATCATCGAGTAAAATCCTTTAACTTTATTGGCTCTCAGCCAGGATGCTGATTTGTTGACTAAAGAGGCGCGTGTTCTGTGTGGTAGAATCGACTGAAATTACGAAATTAATTCATTACCATAAAGTACAACCATCAGTAGTCCAAAACTCATTCTACTTATCTAGCAAATCTTCATTAACACTAATTTGTCTCATACCTCAACGATGTGTCCGCATATAAGCAGCGAGTGATTTTTAGTGACGAGATGAGCAAAATCTACCAACACTGGCCTGGCGCTCGGTGGTCCACTGAGTACCAAAACTTGGGGCCTGTAATTTTTGACATGTTCTTCAACCCGGTCGAGCTGCTGTACTGCTGTAAGTGCACTGTTGTAGGTTTGAGCTTGGGTCGTGGATCCCCAATTGACATCTAAACATGTAGAAATACTTTATTTGTAAATTCGATAGTTCGAATTACCAAACTTGCTTCTGCCGTTTCATTTCAATATCTGATAAATGAAGTTTTACCTGGTTTTCTATACGAAACTATCATGTATAAGGCAAGGACAACGGACAGGGTGATCAGTGCTGTCCACCATGATATCAAGAACATTACAGCGACGCAAAGAACTGAGCCTGCCAAACTAAGCCACATGTTGTAATACTGGAATGTGAATATTACGCAAATTTATTGAGCTGGATGAAATATTTAATGATTGTCAATTGAATTCTATTCCATACCTTAAATGTAGGACGCCATCCAATCGGCTTGGCTAGAGAAGCGTGAAAGGTACTAAAGTTGACCAGCGTGTAGGCGGCGAGAAAGAAATTTGATATTAACGGTGCGATTGCGTTGAGTTCCCCTGCGCAAAAAAAAAAAAAAAAACGAGTCGTTTGAAATTATGAATGAGTTAAATTCGTCGAATATAATTTTTTCCGAATTTTCTTACCGATCAAAATAAAGCCAACGGCGATAAGAAACGTGAGAATGTATCCTCTGACTGGCTCTTTTCCTGGCTGTCCACTAAACCAAGCGATTCCTGGATATAACTCGTCAAGACATAGAGCTTGGAAGACCTTTGGCGCAGATACCAAAGATGCTAAGGCGCTGGACAAAGTAGCTGCAAAGCAGCCTGCGTATATTAATGGTCCAAAGATTGAGACCAGTTCGATTACCTAGAAAATTAATAATTCTTTCAAACTTACAATTTTTTTTCAAAATACTGTGTCAATGTTACCTGAAAACTATTGTGCGCTCCGTAAATGCATCCACGGGTGCAATTAAAATCTGTCCCGTGGACTGTCCATGCTCTTTCAGTTGCATTTTGTATTGGGAGAGTCACAGTTTCGAGAATGGTAAACGTTTCGTTGTTTAAGATGGTTGAATTTTCAATGACGTCTATTATCTCGGTGACGGTTGTGTTCAAGATCGGAGACTCCGTCACTGAAGTAATGAGATCTGTCACATTCCCTGAAGCATCTCTAAGAACGGTGGATCCGACCATGACAACCATCAAGAGATACGAAACTGTTGTCAAAAGAATAGACAGAAGTGTTCCTTTCGGAATGGCAGACTGAGGATCCTAAAAGAGCAAAGGGACGGGTAGTTTTAAATCTGTTTAACTGATTTCTTTTGTTTCCAATTCTTAGCATCGATAAGAAATCCGACGTGCCTTTAAATCGCCCGAAATATTAGCACCGGCTAGAATTCCGGTTGCTGCAGGAAAAAAAATTGCTAGGACTGAGAAAAAGTTGTGATCTACACCTTCGCTGTATCGGTAGTCCGGATAAAAGTTTTCTTCCATTAACACCGCTGTAAAAAAAATTCTGGTCAAGATTCATGTTAATCGATTGTACGATCTCGAATATTGTATGGATTTGAGAATCTCTTACTGCTATAGCCGATGAAGCCTTTGGCTCTTTCCACGTCATCTTTTGGGCCTACGAAAGTACCGATAACGAAATCTGCAATGGCCACTAAGAGTATGACCAGCAAACCCAGCTGAGCTTTTGCTTCCCATTCCATACCAATGACGACTATCATCAGCAATAGTACTATCGTAATACAACCTGATTCAAAAAATGAAACGGGAGTTAGTTTCATTGAATAAATTATTTAAAGATGAATTTAATTCACCTATTATCCTGACGTCTGTGCTGTCGCAATCAACGATGCAAATACCGTAGGACTTTAGACAGTCAACGAGACTTTCGCAGAAACCCACAACGTACATAGCACAGGCGATGGCATTGGCTAGTGAGAATATCAGACCTATAGATCCACCGAATTCTGGACCCAAGGATCTCGAGATCATGTAGTAAGTCCCACCTAGCAGAGAATAAGACTTTGATAAGCATTTGATCTCTTCCAGTTCGTAAGTCACGACATTCGGGGTCAAGGCAGGAATAAAATAGCTAGTAGGGGATGGAATATTTTCATTAATAGATGTATAGGGTTGAGGCTAGTTCATCAATCATCGTTTGGTATCTATTTATTATTGTTCTGAATAATTTTCGTTCCCACTTTTCCCGATAAGCATTCAATTTATTCAAATAACACTTGGGATAATTACAATGGTGAATAGTGGTGCGTGCCAAACGAAGTATTCATTACCCCATACCTCCTTTGATGAGACCGTTCGTGCTGATGGCAGACATGGAAAGAGAAGTAATTGTAGTCACCACAGTGGTTGTAATTATTAATAGGAGTGCTTCGCCTGTAACGAGAATGGGCACTTCATTAAACCCTGTTGCTTGATCAAAGTCAGTCAAAGCCACGTTCGCTGCACGATAAAGAGAGCACCTATAAATTCGCTACGCACCTATCCCTGCTTGTGCCACGACCCATGACAGGCGCAGGAATAACATAACTCCCCAGATGTTGAGAAGACATCTTATAAGAACTCCCTGGATCCAACCAAACTTAATCCCAGCTTCTGATGGCTTCTCCGTTGATAATGGAAGCGTGTTTGTTGCGTGGCCCTGAAATATCGAGTTATAAGCTTTAATTTTGCACCGTACTATAGAATGTATAACCAGATATGAACTGGATTTGCTCAAGCATCCTTGACGGAGAAATGCTGTTAGTAATATTAGCTGACCGATGAAAACGTTTTTTTTTTTCCTTTTTTTTTTGCACCAAAAGGGCGCCGTCTAGTTCTATGGGAATTCAATTCCGTATCAATTCAAGCAGTTCTTATTTTCCGGCAATAAATTTCTGCCTATCCCTATAGCCATCATACTAGGTAGTAGATTGAAATTTAGATGGCAAACTATCTGCAGCCGTACATGAGCGGAGGTAGGAGGAGACAGAGGTGATGGTAAAGTAACTAATGGAAGAAGGGTCCCGCGCAGTCGTTCAATGAAGGCTAACGATTTATGTAATAATGTTATGTGTCACATACTCTACTGCCTCGTATACCCCTGACATCATCAACCTGACCTGTTTCGAATCGAACTTCAGGTTCCTTTATCCAGATTTAGTTTTCTATCGAGATAAGAACCAAGGCAAGAAATCGGGCAAGGTTTTAGAGAACTGGATGGTTAGGTTACCAGGTAACAGGCCACCTCACTATCCGTCCATATCGTTAGGTTACAGGCGACTACCCTTGACCAGTAATTATGCACGAGCTGGTCTATAAGTTGATATAGCGTCAAGCTTGTCATTCTCAAAAATTAGAATTTTTTCTGTGCTCCCCCACAGCTGGTTACAATTGTCAATTATGGAAAGGATGGATCTTGGTACATTTTACCTTGAATATTAGAACATCGAATCAAACTAGGGAGAGCTATGCCAAATTAATGCGAATTTACGTCAAGGTGATACAGAGGTGAATTAATGCTCAATCAATTACAGATTTACAGATGTTTTTCATAGAATCACTAGTCTAGTTTTATCGACGTTTTTCTGATCGTAAGCCCTGGACATAATGAGTTAGTTTCAAGGATCTAGAAGTCTTGTATCTGGATTTAGTGGTACACGTTTCTTGTCCCATGTCAGGAACACTGCAGGAAAAAAAAATTGTATTGTATTATTTCTTGAATTACGAATCGATATTCGTATTTATCGTTGATGACTGTGACTTGCCGAGGAATTAATTTTGTCGTCACTTGATTTTAAATAATTTTTGTTTATAGTGCAGTGACGCGGTGCTATCAGAGATCACGAGCATTTGTCGTTTAACGCTGATTGTTTAATTACCCACCAGTCCGTGAAGGTCCTTCTGTTGACCCGACCCACGGGCCTTTTTAAATTCCGAGAGCACTAATTGTTCCGATATTTGCTGTACTACTAACTGGCCACGTACGTGCGTTAATTACACTTTATTGTTAAACGAGCTCAGGTTAATCGAATCAAGCGCGAAGCGTCGTAATTCACTCGATAGAATCGGCCCAAATTTAAAGTGTCCGAGTTATTCACGATGTCATTTTAATTCTTCAGAAAATCGAATACATGTAAATTATATCTATAGCTGTGCAGTTGAACTTTGATCGCCACAATATTGCGTGCTCGGAGTCATTTTAGTGTGCCATCAACTCCTGATAGAGATTTTATCAACGCTAGGAGACCCTGAAAGTAGACTATCTCCTTGTTCAAAAGTTTACTTCAAACGTCTCCGGATGAAGGTAAATCGATCAGAATGATAAGGAAGTAGCGTGGATAACTCGCAAGATTTCTATCTCGTAGAAGGAGTAAGATAAATCATTATTTCGCTATTACACGAAACAGTCCCTTGCCGCATGAGGCAATTTTCTAATCAAGTTTTGAACGAAGCATAAATTGGCACAGTTTTTTCTTCTTACAATTAGATCCGACCCTACCGAACAAATAGGAGCCTTTGTTTTCAACATTTAAAGCAGTAAAGTGAAAAATATGAAATTCGCAATCTTACCTTATTCACGAGAGAAGAATTGTGCAGTTCTTCTAGGGTGGGTCTGTGGACTGCCTGGAGACTCAGAATATTCCTGTAGTTGTCAAGGCGAGGTAGTGCTTCACGCGTTAGATTCCTCAAGGACTTCTTCGTCTCCTGTTCCCCCAGGAGGCTAGCTCGACCTTCCAAACTGTCCACGCGATTGACGTGAAAACGTGTCCGTCTAATAGGGTTCAATTCCATGTTCTCCAAGTCAATGGCTCTGCCTCTGCCGTTTTCGTAAGACATTTTCCCTTTTGGTCTTCAGTCTGAAAAGACTTCACATTTGTAATAGAACAAATCTCAGTAAAATTTACCTGCGATTTTATTTTACTTCGATTTCTCGAAATCGTGATATTTCCAGAAAGAGATATTAAATTGGCACGACTTCTTATGCTATGATTAGCTAGCTCCTTGGATACGCCCCGTCCAGTTTGCGAAGGCGAAGAGAATTGCCGCGGATTATTACTAGCTACGTGCTCCTCATGATTTCAGAAAATCAAACGATGATCTAATAGTCATTTTTTAAATTGTTATCATTGCTTTGGCGAACAGGAAATGCATAGGTGATGCATACCTTTGAACAGACTCTTTATCGATTAACCTAATCGTCTGAAATCCAAACTATTCGCTTAACTTCCTGGCGCTATTCCAAACAGTTTTTGCCTAGCCTCTGTGAACTCGAATGACCTCGTACGGTTGGCGAGATATAATATAGCATTCATAAAATGGTCAAAAGAGAATTATCCTCGAGTTTTTTAAAGAGATGGTGTTCCAAATGAATATGAATCGACGGACTACAACGTATTTTTAATCGTGAGCCTAAGTCGTGTATGATTTTGATTTGAGGACTTGGTATTTGGGAGCAAGCAGGTGAAAGGAAAGACTAGAAAAAGTGAAAACACAGGTGACATGTAGGGGATCGACTTTGTGCACCGAGTTACCAGATCCAGACCACATCATGCATGAGAAACGCCGGAAAGGCTTCGGAACAAGATTAAATAACACGAATACTCATAGGTAGCAAACGCTTGGCTCAGAAGAAGGACTGCAAGCTCACGTTCACAGCGTGAATTCACATAATAATTAAAAATGGGTGAAGGATAATTTTACACATTCCATCCCCAACTCCTAAATTCTTTTGATTTTTTTGAGGGATCAGTCTTGCAAAAATCTATATAGATATGAATATGAAAAGACAAGTTCATGATCAAAGCACAAGTAATTATAAACCAGAGGGTATCCAAGCTAGAACAAAATATAACTACACAAAGCTCATTGTTAGCGATCTTACGGTCTGGTAGATATTATAGAACACCACCCTTGTTTCCGCTTCTTGTCTCGGAAATTGCTTCGAGGTGGTTTCAAGATCGAGCAAACATTACTGACATATTTTATGAAGTGGGTACGTCTCGCGGAGCCAATTTCATTACATGGTATAGAAAATTGTACTCCATTCATAAAGCACAATTTTCGGAAATGAGTAAAAGAATACATGGGAGAATATCCATTACTGTTTACCTCAAATGATTGGAAAGTAATCGATCTTGGTACTAGGGTAGTTCGAAATTGAATTTCAGTTGAATCCAGCAACCTTTAACGTGCTATTGTCCATCGTCCATACTCTTAAGGATAACGTTATTATCAACGATGCATGAAACGGATATGAAAAATGATTGAAAATCTTGATTATTGAATTGAAGTCATAATTTCTATACATAAAGAGCCCGAAGAAAACTTTTCAAACCACACAACGGAGAGCAATTATTTTTTATCAGATCCAATAAACACTTGGCACGTTATCATTTCCGTTCATTTCACTTCCTAGATGATTTAAAGGAGATTATTAAAGCTAATTATCACTCAAGGGATGTAATAACGTTGAAACCCTCTTCAACAATAGTGAAAATCAACGATTCATTAACACGTATCATAATGGCCTGCTATTTTTATCGCGAATTTGGTGTCACATGTTTAGACGTCGACGAGGCCCAACGACGAAGCG
This sequence comes from Rhogogaster chlorosoma, assembly GCA_944452935.1. Taxonomy (NCBI): domain Eukaryota; kingdom Metazoa; phylum Arthropoda; class Insecta; order Hymenoptera; family Tenthredinidae; genus Rhogogaster; species Rhogogaster chlorosoma. The sequence continues at coordinate 33,057,981 of OX101797.1, forward strand.
TCAGACTTAGATGAGCGCGCGGTTCACACTGACGATATGCCGTTCGTTCGGTGGCGACTTTGTAAGACTGGAGCTTTATGAACTTTGCCCGTGTGCGTTACTCCACGTTCGCATTTTTTTTTCATCCACATACGTGCCTTTATTTACGTCGCAAAATTTCGCACCCGTGCGTAGGCGTGACTCACGTTCGCACAAGGGTTGTTAATTGCGCGAATACTAAATTCTCAAGACAGGAAAATTCCCTGATGAGCGTACGTAGCTTTAATTAGTTCAACATAAATTACGATGAAATCAGAAACTGCGGATCAGGTGGATATTTACTGAGACTTAAGATAAAGGCTTCTGCCAGGGTACTCGACGTTGTGCAAAGTCTGGAGACGTGGGCAAGTTATGGATGAATACTGAAAACCGATGAAGTTCTATAATTCATTGCAACTCTGCGATAATCCAAAGTTAGGGTAAATCCATAAAAATGTAGGACCTTATGATTCTTTTCACTGCCTAGTCTTCGATTAAATTTTGTTTGTCTCGTGACGGTCGAGTCAGTTGTCTCGCATTAAATGCGATGACACATCGAAGGTGACAAATAAATTCCCATTACCATTTGCAATTGCATTATGTTAGCTATGATCTCGCGCCCACGTGAAATGAACTGAGCTAACAATTAGTTTGGGCTACCTACACCAGCGTCGTTATATTTTTAGTACATAGTTCTTGCGTCGTTATTGAGCGAATATATATTCCGAGAATATTCTCAGTCCTTTGGAACTACGGAGACTTCATCTGTTCGAGGGATGAAACTCGAGCGTAGGACTAATAGGGGAGCGAAAGAGAAGAGGTAGGGTGAAAATACGAATGGGGAGATCTCACTGTAGGATGCGATTATTGATCACCACGACATGCTGCGTTTCAAACGCTGCATTCGTGGCCGTATCGTCGGGCAACCCTGTCTTCCGCGGTTCTTCCTTTTTCTCCTTACTTATTACTATATTTTACTATCCGCCTGCAGACTATCATAAAAAATTAACAGGAGTGTAAAATCACCGGCAATCCCCGTGGAGAAAAAAAAAGCAGCCGCCGATGTCAGCATCACGATTTCTAACAAAACTGCGAAATTTATGACGTTGAAAGTGACGTAAAAAAATTGCTTCGCTCGGTGAAAATGAACGAATATCAGGAATTAGGAAATGTGGCTCAGATTTTTATTCACTTCAAGACGGCCGTAATCTCGCTGACTGTTTTATTACTATTTCTTGTCGCAATCAGTTTAAACAAGTAGCACACCAGAAGTATTAATCTAGATCAGATAGAAAAAAGTTTTCAGAGTTTTTGCATGCAAAGAAATAAAGAATCTAGTAAAAGCAAAGCACTGAAATCGTCGGACAAGCTGCAGCAATTTATTCTTTCTGTATTCGATATAACACTCAAGCTTTTATAAATCTGGTTAGTCGTAGCAAAGCCAGAATTATGACCAGTCAAGTTTATCGATTTATGGTGGAGACAAACAGTCTAACAGTTCCAGTTTTATTAGCTTCGCACAGGACGGAATGATGAATTGATCAGGCAGGGAGAAACCGGAAGAGACAAATACATACAAAAGCCTTTAGATAAATACCCGTAGTAGGCTTGGGTTCTTAAGATATGAATAATTCAAACCACCTTTCAGAATCTATGCGAACATATGCGCACGTACAACGTTTTAATTCGAAGCAATTCTATCCAGGGGGCATTTCGCGTATAGTTTACCCTCTCCATTATTTTACTTTAGCAAATTTTGGTCAGAATATTAGACGATCGAAGATGCTTTTCGATCTTTTCAGCGTGTTGAGAGACAGAAACTTCGTAACAAGTATACGTACCGTTTTGAAGCTAATTTTTCGAGTTTTTCACGATCAAGCTTTGGAAAAGAACATACTTGAACAATAAATTCTTATTTGGTAAATAACCGCGGGAAACACACAACTACATAAACATTTTATGTAGAATTTGATCACCGCTTATTTATTACTCCTATACAATTGCGTTGCGAAAGTTTGATATTCTCGACTAGTCTTTCCGGCTGTGGTTTTGGCATAACCATAAGATTCATAATTGACGTGAAAATCTATTACAGACATTGCAAGTCTATTACAAAACTGCAATCAGATAATATGGGAACTAAAATACGCGGTCGATTACGCGGTACTATAACGTAGTTTAATGTACTGATAGACATTGCGAAAAAGCATCGATAAAAAGACTTTCTTCTCCGTTACAGTATGTGTCGTAGGATCTCACACTTATTATATGAATGTTGAAATTCAAGAACTTGTCTCACCGCGCCGTTACTTACAACAAAATAATTCGTAGATAAATTGGGATCGCTGTATTAGAACGAAATAAATATTCTGGGTATACCATCATATTTTCATTGACCACCATGCATCGGTTTACCAAATCGGCACACATGTGAAAATTCCATCTTCAGCCACCGATACGCTAAAGTAAGAAACCTTCTGCCTGACCGTCTGTTGCATTGTGGATAATATAGGCACTGACGAAGTCAGGCTACGATACATGTTCCGGTCAATGCTGATATGTGCCAACTTTGTAGAACCACTAGAATCGTAAAGAAAGTTCAGAACAATCCAACAGTAGGCGAACATTTTACCATATGCTGTAATGACCGTCGAAGATCGTACCGCAGTCGCGCAAGGAAATTTATGAAACAAAATTAGCGATATTTTCTTTTTCTGTATGTAAAAAAGTCTTGTTGATTTTCAATTAGGTAGTTTGAGGCATAAAGCTGATCTGAGGGGTCAGTCAGGAAGAGATTTATGTCCCCGAAAGTATTTTGAATAGGAGAAATAAGCGGACGAATTTGTACGAATTATTTCGCGATTATTTCCATATCCCGAGGTCCTATACGATCGCGTGTTCAGTAGCAAGTGAATAGATTCGTCTAAAATCATTCTTCTAGTCATTGATTTATCATGATTCAAATTCACAGCTTTGTCTAAGCTAGCAAAGATGGCAGCACAAATCTGCGCACCGCAACGTTACACGAAACTGTTAGTTCTTTTTACCCGCGTGTTAAACGTCACATCAACATGGCGTTCACATTATGGACCTTGTTCGAAGCAACGTTATTATGCCTAAACGCCGTGTGTGTTTTACACGAGGACCGTTTCCTTGCCAAAAGTAAGTTATAAATTATTGAAAAAAACTCATGTTCTTATAAACCAGTTTTTCAATTATCCCATACACTAAAATCCCGGTGTCCCTCATGACGTGTCAATTGGTTTGCTACGAGTCCCCGTAGTCATATCATCCGTAATCTCAATCCTCTGCAAATGTCCAAAGTATTGCTTCTTCGGAAATTTGTACGTTCCTGAGATTCCTGAAAGCATTTGTGACCAAAGATCAATGAAACTAACCTCAAACCGTACCATTGTTGACATTGTTACGTCGACGCCATGTTTAACACAAATTATTGCACATGCGCAGTGGGCTGGAGCGCGCAACAAAATATTCAAGGATTCGGCGAGCCGCCAACGATCAAATCTCAATTATTGAACCTCGTGCGATCCATCAGAACCGTAGCAAGGTGTAAGTATACCTATAATTGAATAGTATTCACTCTTTGTGTTCATTTTTGTATCAACTGAAGCCTGGCCTTAGTAATGAGTAATCGATGTTTTCTTTTTTACAGTTCCGCTGATATTTCTGAACATTTTAACAATCATCGTTAAACTCGTGCTAGGATGAAGTCGTGAGTTCGATACCAGATGCACCTTCGAGTTTGTAATTTTACGAGGCACGTCATTACGTGCGAAAATAAACATTAACATTATCTGTCATACCTGTATGTACCTATAGAATATTTGAACTTTTTTTATTGGAATAAAAAGTTTCTATTTAATTAAATACTTTCTGTGTTTATGACCCTTTCAACTTTACTCTCATCCGGAGGAAAGTCTTGACTGGAATAATTGATGAAAAAAAAGGAACAGAATCATATTTGAAAGTCTGGTTGTTATTAGGTTCCCATTTTAAAGCGAGTATTTTTTTGTTCAACAACTCACGTACAATGGGTGCTCTCATTACTCAACTGGTAATGCAACCTTTTTTCATAGACATCTAGAAAAAGGTGATTCGAATACAAAGTCAGAATCTCCGTCTCCACTTATTACAATAATATGAAGAACTCTTACGAAATTTCACACCGGGTTCTTACTTTCGAACAATCTTGACCGCATCTTGGTGGGAGATTGGAGCCTTACTTTCGTTCGGGTAATTCCGCTTGAACTGGCTCAGAAACTGACGTCACTGTTGCAATTGAACATTTTGATCGTCGTTGATCGAGGCTTACGTCAATTTACGAAATAAGTTGACAAAAATTCTACACTGGTGTCGATATCCCTTCCTATAGTCGCAGGTTACATATGTAAAAATCTAAAGCAAATCTCTATGCAATATAAACGAAGAAGTAAATATAATCGTGTATGAAATTCGAAGTCCCATATTCCAGAACTTCGACTCTATACTCTGTTGAGTAACGAGCGATGGGTACATGTTTCTAAACACAATGCATCGCCGCGGTGTGCTAATTGGTTTGTTGCAAGTAAGAAAAACTCTCGCAGCTTCGTGGGACCGAAAACATGAAGTAATCAGCTCGGTGAAGCTTGAGCAGATCGAGGTACTCGCTTGTAATCACGTTCTCTTTATGTCGAGTATTTCTATTTTCTGGAGCAAGAAACACCGGTTATAAGAGATGCAACTTACTCGGGTGGGCGGTGCCCTTATGTAATGGTTTTCAAGAATTCCATACCCGATGCAGCAACGGTTGCGAAATTCTCGTAGATTCTGCGTTCGAATTCTCGATCCCCTTGAAGCCTAATGATTTCATTTGTCCAGATATTTAATTGCAATACGGTAGCTAGCTAGTAACACGAGTAACCATAATAGCGGATGATCGAAAAGGTATAGCGATGTTCGAATCACGTGGAATTAAGTAATTATAAAGGAATAGGCGCGATTCTGCACGTATCGAATCGGCAGGACGAGAAGAATTTATATTTATACGATGTTTGCGATGGATTCTCACGCGCGAATCCCTCGGTTAATCGGCAAATCTACCTTATACAGCATCGTATAATGTATAATGTATTTCGTGACGTCAGCCTACTTTCCAAGCTAAAATCCTCACGCGCTTCTTCCTCCGATCTACTCTGCAGCTCACTTATTTCTCCACTTCTACTTCCACATATACGAAATCCACGTACATAGCTTTCGCATCGCGTTTTGTACCCGTATACTTGTCGTAGACGTGCATATGGGTTGCGTAAGCTCACGCATTGTCCTTGCGCACCCAATTCTCATGGGTGCAAGACACGGGTAAGAGAGATTGTAATTTACAGGTGAAAGAGAAAGAGTCTCCCTCCATTTCCGCTATCGCGTCAGTTCCGTCAATTAATTTCTGCTAAAAGTTGTTAATAAATTTAATTAACATTACGAGCGATTTGCGTAAGTGTGAAATGAGCAACAGTTGGCAAGTTTGAATTTATGCGATATCAATCTACAGTTAAAGAAATTTGATACACGGACCGGACTGATACCCACGAATTCGGTCGACTTTCGAAGTTTTATTTTAATCGCGGTTGAAACTTCACAACGGTGGAAAGAGACAACGAGTGAAGTACCGTTGGAAAGCTCTTTCTCCGTTCTACATCCGTGGGAGTTGGACATCGCTTGAGACTCGGGAATTAATGCTTGTTCGCGAATGGATGAAAGTCACTTCGGAGGACACAGGCATTCGCAGATACTAGAGAAGATATCGATTCGGCAACGAATACATACGTATAGATACGTACCTATAACACACACACACTCTTACATATCTACGTATGTACATACCTACACAATATATGTACAGCATACTCGTATATAAATTTATATCTCGCCAGTTTATGAACAATTCACAAGGTTGGTGAATATCATGCCTCTCGGCAATGAAACCTCATTGACTATAGTCACAGGTGAAAGGAGAAAGGCAGTCCTTTCGAAAAATCCGAGCGCACTACAAAAAAAGAAAAGAAAAAAGAAAATATATATATACGTATGAAATATATAATAAAATGAAAAAAGCAAGAACGAAGAGACGTTAATGTGATTCACGGCGATTTATTCCCGGTCACAGGTTATTTGGAATGGGAGAACGAAATGGAAAAGAGACATCGAGTAATAACGGTGGCGACGTATTTTTTTATTTTTTTCTACAAAAAAAAAGCCTTTATACAAGTATAAAAAATGCGTAATAATAGAGATATTACAAGGTAAAAAAATATCGTACTCGCGTGTATTTCTCATGCGTGTGATGTGAGTATGTGTGGGTGTGTGTGTGTATAGTTATGTACGTTCGGGCTAGACTCAAATATTTTCCGTATGTAATTTAGTATGGAATGCCCAAGAGAGTCTTGGCCCAAAACTATTCATAACTAGTGTGCTGTATTTACAGCGCGCTTTTTTACGGCGCGAACGTGAAACCCAATTTGGGTTTCTCTTCTTACATTTAAATTTCATTCGCATAATAATCGTCAAGAAGAAAATCTGATGTTCGATACGATTAAGGCTAAAGCATGTTGTATCCGTCGACTAGATCTTAGACTAACTCTCAGTTCTCGTTCGGCTAGTATACTTGAATCCGTAAAGTCAGCATCTTTCATTCTGGTTTCGATAATTCGCCAATCTCCAATACCTGCCCTGATCAAGCTACGACTGTCCAATCTTCAGCAAGGCAGGATTTGAAGATACCGTATAATACTACGTTCTGTTTATATATTCATTACTGTTTTATCGTAATAATCAGCAAAGTGTTGATCATCGTTCCCAGACATTATACGGTATTAGTCGACGGTCGCCTTAGGTGTTATATGGTTTTTTTTTTTTTTTTACGATCTTTATCTAAAACGGAACACCATAGCTGCCGCCTGGCTTGCTTGGGGCACCGTAGCTTGAGCTAGGCCCACTTGGGTATCCGCCAAAGCTTGGTCCGTGGGTGATCTGGTTGTACTGAGCGACCTGGATAGCTTGTCTAATTCCCTCAAGATCTACACCAACAACGCGTGTCTGATAGCTTGGGACTCCGTACTGAGGGCTTGGGACTCCGTATTGTGGGGAAGGAGCTCCGTAGCTGTGACTTGGGGCATAACCACCGCCGCCAAATCCGCCGCTTTGCTGGGAGCTCAGTTCTTCCTTGAGAAGGATTTGCCGGATCTGTTCAAGAAGAGCTCCGTCGACTGAAGCACCTTCACTGGTTTGGTAGCCGGTGCTCACTTGGGTGTAGCCTCCTCCACCGCCACCTCCACCTCCGTGAGAGTATCCACCGCCTCCACCTCCGAGAGAGTAGCCACCTCCACCTCCACCTCCGCTGTAGCTGTATCCTCCGGATACTGGGGGTTCAGCCAAAGCAACCCCGGCTAAGGCCACAACCAAGCACTGCAACATAGATAGGAAAAAATTGATTTTTGTGTCTATTGGGTTTCTTTCGCTTTTGTGTTTGAAAAAAATTTCGCGAGTCTTCCGAGAGTAGGAGCCTCGAATGAGTATCAGATTCGGGGCTACTTGAAGTGAATCACATTCGGCGATAATGAGTTTTTGCGATATCAACGTTTCGGAGTTGAATGTGAATTCGTTTTAAAGATTTGACGGCAGTTTAAAATCGCACGAGGGTCTGACAAGGACGAGATGTTAGAATCAATGGTTTGAATACACGGCTTGTATCGATGCGTAAATATAAGGTGAACGGTAACTGCAGTTAGTCGGAATCCAAATTGTTCAGTTGTCCCTCACTGTCTCCAATAATACCTCTCCTTTGGAAAGGAAAGAAATTTTAATCGTATCCTCGCCAGACACTGATTGCGTGAAGCCCGTCACGTGTTATCAACGAAAGCGCGCACTAAAACTAAAACTGAATTTTTATAATCGACTCCCGTTTCCCCGTTGGCTCGCACTTTACGGACTCTTTCCTTTTCTCTGCCTTTTTTGTCGCGTTTTTTCTTTTTTTCCTCTTTTTTTTTTTTAAATTCAGATTTATTTGTTTTCTTTCACTTTTCCAACGTGGGGGTCGGCCGAAACAACTCGAAGTATATAGTTATATTATATCCCGACGATACCAGGTACGTCTGTTTCTCTGCCGTTGTATTTAGTTCCTTACCGCGATCAGTGGATTCATTTCGGCTTCTGCGATGCCGCCTCTTTCTGTGACTCTGTGGATGAGCCTACGCCACCTTTATACCTCCTTGACGAGGTGGTGTACACGTGGGGGGCTCCTTCCCCCCGAAGAAGCTACTCGGCCCTCTCTAGAGTGAGAGTATTTCTACAAGGAGGTGATCGGCCCTCCTCTGCAACGCTCACCTGTCTCCCCGGTATCCCCGCCGCTTTAATACCACATAGCCTGGGGGCAGACTTGCGGCTCATCGAATCATAAGCCTTAAAGGATATCAAAAAATTCTTTACGTCGAAATGATTTTTTTTTTTTTTTTTAATTCCATTGCAAAACCAAAGACAAGTTTTATGATCGGATCGAATCGATACTTGCGTTTCTACCTATATCACGCTGTTGGCCGAGGCTACGTCCTAGACCTCTACGATCAATGGTGAACTACAGGTGTAGGATGGTTGGTGTATTCGGCACGTGATTCTGGCAGGCTTTACTTTACCACACAAAGATGTACGCCACATGCAAGACTACTGCACCAGACATAAATCATGACGGTGAAATTCCATATAGTGTTACATAATCGGTACAGATATATGGTCCTTGATTAAGTTAACAGCCGTACCATGTGAATTAATGGAAATTAGGAAGATTAGTGATTAGGAATCAATTTATTCTGACAGGTTTATGTTTTTTTTTTTTTTTTTTTTCCAAATTTTTACAACGATTTGATTCGTGAACCTTTGACATATCCTCGAGGATTTTCTCCTACTACGTATTTATAATGACCTAAGCCTGATTTTGCAACGGAAAGAGTTGATGGACTTTTTCTTCATATGAAGGAAAACTGTCTTCATGGTTTTTATATTTTATTTTTATTTTCTTTTTTGTACTTCGCGATGATTCTAGCTTTTATGTTTTTAATATTCACTAGATTAGGTAGAGGTAGTCTGGGTGAAGGTAAAAACGAATTTGTGCCAACGCGAGGATCAAAGGTTGCGCGTTACACTTGAATTAATTTGAAAGAGTGACGAAACCCGTAGATTTCAAATTACATCACGTGACATATCACGTGGCTTAAATTGACTCGAGTTTAATATCGGAATAACAACAAGACTATAACGTTAAATCTCACCTGGCACGGTATGAATCTATAAAAGATACGTTGGGTAACATTTCGTCGAGGTCCGAGGCACAGGCTTACTGCCAGTTCGCCTTCTCTTCAAATCTTACCATACGTAGCGTACAGATATGATAATTTCGACGAAACGAATTGTTCGTTTCATTTTTTGTCCGACTGGCTAACAGCCTCCTACTTTCTCAGTAATTTTCACTAAGGTTTCGATACCATGACTCTAGAGGATCCCCTGATCTAATTAACCTTTTTTTCCAACTAAGGTCTGTTTCCTTTTATTTCCTACTCAATTATCTCAACCGACGAGAACACTATGCGAGTTCGTATCATAGAGGACCAGTAGATACATCAAAAGCGTAAAATTAACGTTAGCTTCAGGCTGCCTAATCTTCCTTCATCCTCATTTCATAAGAAATTCCCTTCATCCGTATATGATTACGAAATCACGTCCCTTTGCATTTTCATAGTATACCAGAGTGAAGAAGAGTTGTATACAATAATTATAATTTCATATATGTCATGGGATCTCGCTCAGGATCAGAGGAACTGACGATCAGTGTGATGTGTCTACGGAAAGCCATTTACTTTAAACTCCGTTTCAGTACCAGAGCGAACGGTCAAAGTTAGTGATTGACAATGACGGGTCGATGGCGTGTTTCCGTGGAAAGGATGAGGTTAATGTCAAAGGTGAACCGGGCGTCTTTATAAGCTATAGTGCGCCCAGGGAAATCATGCTGATAGCTATCCTTTGGCATTTGACCCGGTTTCGTGTAACTATAGTAGCTGGTCAATGGCCATATATTCCTTCATTCACGCATGCGAAATATTTCATTTCGTAAGGAATAAAAACTTGAAACAGGAACAAGCACATACATATCTACATACTTAGCTGGAAAGTTGGAAACAATTTTAAACCCAAAAGAGCATTTTAGCCGTTAATTATGTGATAGATTCAGCCAATAGGTGTCGAAAATTATTACTGAAGGATATTGAGGTTCCTCGATTATTTCCTAACAGTATCCGTCGTTAAAATGATTACCACATTTTATTGATTAGATACATACATGCACATAACAGTTGGATCCCAATCTAACAGCTTTGGGATCAGAAAATGATGATCCACGATTTGAATAATTCGCAAATAACATCCCAAAGTCGTTGGGGAACGGAGATATCTATTCTTGGGTCTATGATGCTCGTGGGACTATTTGCAACTACTATAAGAATGCAAAGGTTTTAATTGGTTTAATTAATCTCGAGATTCCACACCTTCGATTCAAAATTGTATCGTTCCTCTTTCACGAAATGAGATACTTCGAACACTACGTCGACTATGTGGGCTGCACCACGGTGTCGTCACCGGAAGTAGCTGGTAGAGTAAGACTCGTTTCCCCATTGTGCCATCCATGTCTGGCGATCTCTCATCCTCCTACAAGTGGGAACTCCTTCGCTTTCTTGGTATGAAATTATCATAATAATTAAAATACCCCATGGCATGGAATGAGAGGAAAGAAAAAGGAACGAACGCATCAATTCATAATAATGTAACCAAAAACTTCAATAATAGGTTCCCAGTTTCCGTTCAATGGTAAAGATCTTCTCATATTCATTGTATGTTCACCTTTTTCGGATTTCTGACTGAAACCAGTCACGAACCATGAATTTTAGTGGTTTTTTATTTACTGATAATATATGCTGCGGCACGTTGATTCAACTCAAATTTCGAAGATTAAATATTGACACAGTTAACGCAGTAGCATAACTGTTTGCAAATAATAAACGACACTTGGCATACAATTATGTGGACTGGCCAATGGTCAATATCCTATGATCGATACTTCACGTACGGAACACGTTATCCGATATTCACGTAGTTATCCATATGAATTCCTTTCAGCAGTCGCGATATCGGCAGGTATGTATGGATATGAATGTTGAGAGGTATGAAAATAAAATGTATAAAAATTAGTTACAAAACTACTTTCAGTTGGGCTTAGTCTGTTATTATTATTACTTCACGTCAAGTAGCTTCCGTGCCACACGAGTCCTGCGCTGGTGGTCAAAAGCGCGGTGATTAAAAGAGGATAAAAAGAATTCTCAAATTCCTTAATTTCTCTTTTAAGCTAGCAGTGTTCGTTCATACGTTCAAAGAATACTTCAATATTTCACCAGGAACTCAAACGCGTTATAACGATTCGAAATTCCCTCGATGAGAGAAATTCTCGTCGCGTAAATATTTGAAACGCTTTGCTTGGTCGATTTTTTTTTTTTAATCCAATAGGTATTACATCTCGTTTTTTTCGGTTTCTACTTTTGGAAAAAAAATGTTCCTGATCGTTTGATTGCTAATGACAGAGCTACCGTCCGGATAGTTAAACCAAGACACAACTAGCAATGGAGTTACACGCAATCGCCAACGCGTGTAATCAGATTATAAGAAGACACGCAACGTCTAGAAATTAATTGCTAATTATTCCCACGGATTAAATGTCGCAAATTGATGCCATACAGAAATTCAGAGTATTTTATTTACTCCGGTCTCAAGACTGGGTACAATTACCTTAATTCGCAGGTTTTATCATCTTACGATTGCACAAAAATGATTAGCCGTGGTTAGGCATTTATCTGATTAGTTTTCTCTAGCTAATTTCATGTCAATCAATTTCAAATGATAATCATTCAAGATTCAAGATTAAACTTGGCGCCAACGTAAGTCAAGGTTCCGGATTTTCAACCTTTGTTAAATTTTTATATACAGTATATTAGCAAATATGAGAATACCGTCTCGTTACGTAGGTAGGAGGTAGTTGAAAACCGTTGATATTTCGCATACAGTATATACAATTGACAGTTGCATCCTATTTTAACCTCATTTATACGCGTGGCTTTCACCGAGTATATTCCTTTCAACGAAGTGATTCCCGAGCTTTATCACGACCTGTACCTACCATCCACTTCCTCTGCCATAACTTTTCAATCATGTAACCGTCGACGAATTGCAAACGAATTTTTAAGTAGCTCGAGCACGGAAGTAAGCTTGGGAATTAAAGGCACGTTTAATTAGGGATCCATTCAATTTTTTCTTTCCTCAATTACGTATGATCTCACGTTCGATACAGTCGTTCTGAATTCTTCTTTCATAAAAAATGTCTAAATCAGACTAAAAAACGAAAACTGGCTTTATTAATAAATAAGTTGTGTGGCGGACGAAACGTATTTATCAGACTAGCAAGATTTTCTTCCTTTCGAAAAACATTTGTCTGGATCCTATTGTAGAAAGAACAAATTGAAAGTCTACTGAGTTTTATAATACATTTCTTTTTTTAAAAACAGACCGAGCGAAAAAATGGCAGAAATTGAAATTGAAGTGCTCTTTCATTTAGGTCACGAAATGTAAAGAGTTGATCGTAGCCACTGTCGCTAACCAGTGGTCAGTCTGGTCACTCTGGTCACTAGCTGATTGTGAGATTCGAGACGGCCACATCATCGGCAACAGTTGCGTTCTAAAGTAATAAATGGTGAGAAATTAGGTCGACTAGTCTGCCCCTTCTTTTCATGAACCGAAAAGAGTGTATAGAGTCGATTTATAATAGAACAGCTTAATTTGTCTCTACATGGTAATTTGCTGCATAAATAAACGAGAATTTAACACGAATAAAATAATCTGAAATTGCTGTATGTTTAAATGCCAAGGAAGTGGGATTTTTTGTATCGAGAAAGTTTTATATCGGAGCGATGCACCGGTCGCATTCGACCGAAGCTCTCATCTTCGGCAGTTCGATGTTCAAAATCTGCTTTGTCATGATCAGTTAATAGCAGTAGAGATCACCAATAAAGAGAGCGGAGCTGAGTCGATATTAAGCGCAAGAAATTATACCGGACGTATATTCAACCACCGCGTCTTGCTGTACTAAACTCGTAAAAGATTCAGCCACCTGAGACCTCGGAGATAAATAAATGCAGTAATCTTCCTCCTTATGCAGTGAGTGCTGGGAGCCGTTTGTGAGAAGTATTCTTATGTAACAGCGACTGGCCATTCCGCTAACGTACTTTCGGAAAGTATTTTATGAAATAAATATCCATTTGTAAATCATCTCGCTTTTAATGATCTGCCATGCGCGGGAATGTTAGAAAATAAAAAGTACGTATCACGAATTGGTGGGCATAATCTCTGATTTAACACCTCTTTCAATTGTTCGGCGCCAGAACTTTGGGAAGATGCTATGTATTCCCACTTTTTTACTTCCTCATTGAAAGTGAGTTACGTGAGATGCCGCACCGGCAGAGTAGCCAATCATCTAGTCTACAGCCCATGTAGGTACATGCATCTCTCCATAGAACAAGAAACTGTGGTCCGCATGCCAGACACGGTCAGAGAAGAGCTGCCATCAGGAAGAGAAATACTTAAAACGTCATTGTACCATCGTAGATGCGTGGCTTCCGTGTGTTCAACTGCGATAATCACCATAGAAGAAATCCGCTCCTCTTCGTAGAGGCAATAATATACTCTAGCAGGCAGTAGTTCCGCTTGCCTTAGTTGCGTGATAATGATACGGCAGTTGCTAGTGGAATAATTGTAGTGTGGCTGACATTGTAAACTGCAGAGAACAAATTCTAACAATTAGTATGCGTGACGAAATTGTGCAGCAATCATTGTCCTGCGTGATATTCCATAGGCACCAATTCCAACAAATGATGACGATTACTTTGCTGACAACTGTACTAGCTAGGCTTCTGATAGAACTAGATTTATTTTGTCACCAAGCTCCTCGTTTCACTTCTAATTTCGCTGGAGGACAAAGATTCGTTGGTGATCGCCTAGTGCTCTCGATTGACCGACTGACCAGATGAACCGAGATATGAAACTTTCACATGCACGTACAGTACCCAGTGTTAATTAGTTGAAAAGGATGATGAACGCTTGAAGTTAAAGTCTTTTAATTCTGCGTCTTGAAATTATTAGGATCTTTGAATGAGGATGAATAAATTGCAGACAGGTACATACATACCTCGATGGTATTTCATTCTTGCTAAGTGTTCGATAAGTGTTCGATGTGTAAATTATTGTCATTGTGGTCCATACTACGTTAGAAAGTCGCCGTTTTAAAGCCAAGTCTTCTTCTGCACGATCACGTCATCTGACACAACGGAGAATGTAATTTTCGTTGCCATTCAATACCACCGGCGAATTAATAGTGCCGAAATAATGCGATCCGGTTCAGAAACGAAAAATAAGTCTTCATATCCTTACGAGAAAACGTTTTTTTAATTCACGAAAGTCTAACGAACGAAGGGAAGGACCTAATTTAATAATTCACCAATTCGACAAAGTATAACTACTTCTTCCTCCTTTGTATGACTATACCATCTCCCCGAGTATAACTACTTAGGTAACAGAGGAACGTAAGAAAGGCAAGGACATTTAACAAATTAACACTTGCAAAGTTACAGATAAGCAAACTAGCGAGAAGATCAGTGTGAATTGTTAGACGACGAATAGCTCCAATATTACATATTCAAAGCACAGCTAAGGAGTGTAAGAATGGTAACTACTGAATCGGCTACCTCAGCACCAAGCGCAATTGTGTAAAATGATTTACGTGGCGTCTTCGCGGTATACGTTGTGCGGTGAGCAAAGCACAGATGTATTTAACACGCTTAAGTAATTCCCGTGTTACGACTACATGCTAGACTCGCTCCCGATTATTAAGCATTCCCTTTATGCTCGGAGAACTCCAACGTCAAAGGGCTGTCCCTCATGCAAAGCGAGACACCCTGAGTGAAAAAAGATTGATTGAGATTTGGATAAGTTTGAAGAGGAATAAAGTGTGATTTCTCAACTGCGCTGGTCTAGAAAAAGTCCAGAGAACGTCTTGTTGTCGCAGGTTGTGGGCATCAATACGCTCACCGTCGTTATACCTTCTGGCACTGATGCGTAGGTTCTACGTGAAGGAGATACCCACATTTATTTGTACGTACGTTCGTGTACATCAGCAATACATCAGAGACCCAGAGAAGCCTACGGAGGCCTCGGGCATACTTTCGCTTGACCGCACGGTTGGTTCCCGCATCATAATCCTTGGCTGCACTCTTGCCTTCTCTTCAGTCTTCACTAATTATTACCGATTCTTGGTAGGCCGCGTGATCAGGATTCACAGATCGAAGTACATACAAAATCGGAAGTAGGTATTCAAGCACAGTAGATATATTGAGCGCATAGTGCTGATCTTTGGTGCAAGGTATACGTATGTAGGTTCATTTCGATTGAAAGTCTCCTGAAGATCTGTGATCGCGGTGAGCTTGGGGTGGTGGTAAGGTATCGTGCCGTAGAAGGCTGTACAGAGGAGTTGTGGAAGTGGACGGTGGAGAAGAGGAGAAGAAAATAAGAAAATAAGAAAAGAAAATAAATGGCGCAGGGCCTTGGCGAAACTTTTATTCTTTTTTCTTTTCATCTTTTCATCTTTATATCTTCAAGAATACCGTTTGGATCGAGCACTTCAAAAATGTCATTATTGAGGTCAACTCGGAGTCTGGTATTCACTTTTGCCAATTATCGATACGATATTTGTACGTATTATTACGTTCGAAAAAATAAGGTGTCCGTTTATCGAGGTCTGGTCATTGTGAGAAGATTGTCTCATTCACTTTCACGAGATGAACTCCGGGTATCGGAAACTGGAACGAAATTAGTTCGCAAGGTGTTTCTTTCTCTTATGCTGCACTTACCTTGCAGTATGGTCTGTAATGATTTACCCAGAGCTAAGTAGATGCTGTAAAGGTTTGTGGGATTGCCTTACATGGAAGGTAGGCTACATACGTTGTATGTATACTTATAAATGCGTATGCTATAGATCTACATCGACAAATATCAAGTCTCAGATCTTCGCAACCCGTTTAAAGTGGCCCAATTTATCAAGTCTACTGACGTAACCGTACCCTTCTGACTTGTGTGAATACGTGTCTGTAAAAATGTCCTCTTCTATCGATCACTATTGTATGACCCTTGTACCTTTTGTCTCGATAAAACGATGGAATTTGTTAATTTGGAAAGAAAAAGTGGTGGGAAGATGGCTTCTGGGGATTTACAGTTATGAGCTTTCGCACAGTAGATTTGGATGGAAGGTGACAGTCCTGTCACCTAAAACCACATGACGCAAGAATACAGGTACGTCGTCCCCGTCCCGGACTTTATTCGACTAGGTCTTGACCTAGAGCTTAGAGTTCGTGCCTGAAGAAAAATAGGCAAGATAATAAATCTTCCTGATTACAACTTGGCCCGTAACCCTAAGAATAACTCTTGAGCTAGTGCTATTTAATGTTGGAGTATATAGGCAAACATATTTTATATGTTCAAATGAAGCGAGTCATTGACCTGTGAATAACCAAAAGGTGGTAAACATAAAATGTGTGAATAAACAAAGGAGAAAACAGTTATTTACTACCTACTTAGAATAAAGTTAATCACCTAACTCCGTGCGAGCTAAAATTTTATGTTTGTACTTACCCACATAGCGGATTTAACGCAGCGGAAATTCCAAAAAATCAATAAAATTTCATTACAATTTACACAGCTTTACGTCTCGGGGTAGTCAGTCCTCTCTGTAGAACTTTGCCAGGCACATGTGTACGTACGTACGAAATTCTTCTAGACATTTGATTTTTGCTTTCACGAGATAAAACGATTATAGTGCCACAGCCGACGTGAAAGACATTTGTAAAATAATAAAATAGGATTAAAGACCTCCGAGAGGTTTAT
Organism: Rhogogaster chlorosoma; assembly: GCA_944452935.1. Lineage (NCBI taxonomy): Eukaryota > Metazoa > Arthropoda > Insecta > Hymenoptera > Tenthredinidae > Rhogogaster > Rhogogaster chlorosoma. Next base: position 33,075,069 of record OX101797.1, read on the forward strand.
GTTCTTTTTTTTTTCATCTCATGACCAAGGTTGCATCTTTCCGCTGCAGGGTCATGCTTTGGGGTGTTCATGCCGCGATGAATGTCCTTGCAAATAACTGACACAAATAGAGAGACAAACGTTGCGCAACTTAAATCGGGAGAAAAGAAAGTCTGTAATTTGGTCGCAATGATTATCCATTCGACGTTCGCTAACAATTTGTTGCTCTCTAACGAAAAAAAGCGTCGAAATAGCTGAAGGCGCACATTCGACGTGAACTTTCGGACGGAACTCTTTCCCTGCGTGACTTGAACCGTGATCCTATGAATTTTATAGCATCATAACCAACGGAATATTGGTTCCAAGGCTTGGACGCAAAACTAGCTACAAATTTGTTAGAAAGAACAGCTAGACGCTGATTTTTTTCTCCTTTTATTTTACATCCAAATCCGGACAGGATTGAACTCTTTTTAGGTTTTTTTTTCTTTTTTTTTTTTGTTTTAGACGTAAAAATGCACGCGCGGCTGTGGATTCATCGTCATAAAAGAATCTGGAACAAGGATACCTTGAAATCCTCCCACTTTACCACCGAACAACTCGTCTGTCGAGTCCCAATTCTCGACTCGCGTAACTCGTTCGTTCGTGCATCGCGACGTCTTCGCCTAAGGGCCGTGTTAATCTTATGTCATAAACGACGAGCACATTCGATCATTCAACAGATGACATAGATGCGGCCTGCTCTCTATTTGCTGTGAGAATTTTTTTCGTAATTGCGGTAACGGGCCGTCAACTAAGTAATAATGTCTGCTTAAATGTACGACTTTACTTTTAGGCCTTGAGCTAAGGGAATTCACCATTTTTAAATCTGCTGGAAGGTCGATGGTTGGCACTATCTTGGTCACGGGGTCGCCTCATATTTTACCGAGGACAAGTCGCGGGTTATTTTTATATCCTTGGGAATACAGAGTACGAAGAAGTAAGAAGAAAATACTGTAGTCATTAACAAACTCTGAGACGCGATTAAAATTTGTGAAATTTTATCGCACGAGATACCTTGCGCATTACTCAAAGATAATTTAGGGAAAAAATTAGTTTTGTAAATGTCCATTGTTTGACAAAAACTGCTATAGAATCACGATGGCCAAACGTCTACTAAGTTCAAATACTTGAACAAAACTAGAAAAGTGAAATTTCATATTCCACGACAAACAAATTTCATTTTTAAGTCATAAGAAGAAATAATCTCCTCGAAGAAATTGACCAGCGTTTTTCAAAACGCTGCCTGTTTACTCTATCAAAATTTCTAATATTCAAATTAAGGAAGCGCAGCATCTGCAGCCTCCGGGCTTAGAACGACCTTGTGAGATGTTTCTAAAAAATGTTTTTCTGCAGACTGGCTAATGTGTCAATGATGGCAATTCGGAGGCTGACCTTCACTCGAGATACAAATATCTGCTTGTGAAGATATGAGGATATTATAATGTATGTCTTGTCTGGAGACATCTTGGTGACACAACTCTGAATTCGAAACTCACCAATCGAGTTAGTTAATCGATATGAATAATTTTATCCAACTATATCTCATGCGGTTTCCCAGCCGTATCTGTATTTACACGAATTTATCGACATTAATTGCATTAAATCGAATTCGTGGGTTCTAACTCGTCCAACTTATCGTTTAACGATTGGCAAAACAGATACCAATATTTACTACATGCCGGAATAAAAAAAGAAGAAAAAAAAAACCACCGACAACTCAACTTTCTGTATCTATCAATTATCGTTGAAATCCGCGCTTCCTTTAATTTCGACTAATTTTAATATCTTCTCTCTACGCGGAAATAGGACGCGGTCAGAGACGCTGCATGGGAACGTCTGTCGTTTAGGTTTAGATAGTAACATTAAACTGGGGCATGCTCTGGATCATAAAGCGTCGGAAATTTCGGGACAAAGATAGACGCGTTTATTCGTAATAAACGCTTTTACAATTTCGGTGAAGAAGGTATGTACAGCGATCGCTTGAGGTAGACAAAAAATTGATGACACTTGGTTCGTAGAACGTTTCACACTTCTGAACCCGACGAATTAAATTTTCTGAAATAAATTATAAATTCTAGAAATTTTATATGTAAATTCACTTTTAAAGCCCCATGACTATTAGCGGCAAGGTGTCGTTGTTTAACGAATACTACGGGCATGCCATAATACCAATATGTGTAAAATTCATTACGTATAACTTCTGTAAGCGTTAATTTCATAAAACAGCCAAGACTGGTTTCTCATGGATGGAATTTTAGCCCAGACTTTCAATTCAAAATCATAATATTTATCATGATCCAAGCCCACCACTTCACAATCAAAACCTACGACTGTTCAGCGTTACATCATTCATCAACGTAGCATATTGCCTCCTTCTCATCCCATCCAGCGATGAAAACTGTAGGTAAAATATTCAAAATTAAATTCTAAGTAGGTATTTGGAAAAAAAAACTCCATGCTCTAATTACTATCACAAAATAATTAGTAGAAAATGATTTCATATATCTAAATTAGTGCATGGCTCCCAAAGTATTTGCGTATGGCTAATATCATTAATTTGCAGCTGTATGAAAAATCGGGTAAATCCGGTATGTCGAATTACGAGAAACTAGTTGTGTAGGTATCTGCTCTCTTCCTCATGTATTATACAGTGAACGAATTTCACCAATGTAATCGAGAGGTTAATGTTTCCTTGGCTCGGAGGATCATTGCAGAACAAGTTGATGACCTGGGCTAGCTCTCGCACCGTTAGTCTACTTCCGCTAGTGAAAGGTACATATATATATATGCCTATACGCCTATACTTACAGATTCACGTAGACGATAAGAAGTGGAGAACTCCATCGTCCAGCAAGTCGTATTTAACGGCAACCATCAGCCAGCAGTAGGCATCGAGGGAATCGCAATCATCGTTCAATAGCTATTATATCAATACCTGGAAAGCCGATGTTGTAGTATAGACTTTATCATAGAAAAACCTGTTGGTTGGCCCATAAAAATTGCATGGCTATCCTCCAGCTAACTTGTTTTTCCATCTTCATTGCATAATAGTTTAGCTCATGGCTGCGATAGTCGTGACTTTTGACACCGGCAATACTGCTGCTATATTTGCAAAATGGAGATTTATACAAAACCTAAAAAGCGGCCAGGTTTCTTCAGGCCGTGCTGCCTGAAATTTATTCGTTGCGTATCGCTGATATCTCGCCTGCTCTCTACGATTTCGTTTCACCTCAACCATCGACCGATCTTTAGAACCTCGGGCTTCCATTCCAATTGATCTTTAGCCTAAACTGAACGCCATTACGCCACATGCTGTCCATATAGTAAACATAATTAGTAGTCATTGGCATGGAAATGATTGGGCAATATTTTCATCTCATGAACCGATATAGGTATGCGATTGATCGTGCGATGTCAATTCTGCACCCTGAACGGACGGAAGCCCCGCGCAGAGAAAGAAAGTCCAATCAATCACCCATGAATTATTTCGAATGGGCTGCCTTTTCTCCGATGTGAAGGGGTCGTAAGGATAAGATAGAAACATGCGAACATGAAACAAAAAATTATCATAAGTACTGAATGATTGAATTTTTTTTTTTTTTTGTTTGTACAATCTCTTTTTTAATCCGGGACGTTTACAGTGGGAATCTTCAGTGCAGACCACAAGTTCAAATTCATTTCACGCCAGCTGCCCCTGTGAGCTAGAATCCCACAAAGATGACTGTATGCTCGGTACATACTTCCTGGTGCACTTTATCGGTACACTTTCTTCGAGCCCGTACGAGCGCGACCTTTGCCAAGGATTACTAAAGTTTCACTTTTGTACGTGGACGACACTCGGTAGCTTCAACAAATTGTTTCCACGATGGTGCGGGTGTCCGCATATTTATTAGAAACGATGTTTATTTTCGTTCTTAAAATCCCCTTAAAGGCCTGCAGCATTCGACAATAATCAAAGCCCGAAGAAGACGTGAATCGAAAGAGCTATCGCCAATCCTAGGCCGTGTGTTCTGAATATTAAATGCCTAGATTCATGACGAAACGAAATTTAACTGTCACTTGTAGTGTTAGCTTATAATTATTGCAGCACCTACGTCGTCTCGGATGCATTTAAGTCGATAATTACTGCTTATGAGCGCATTTATTATTTCAAAACCTTACGTACACACTTAGACCTAAATTATAAGCGAAAGTTTGAACAGTGCACGGTTCACAGAAGCCAACAGTGCCCCTTTATTTGACAATTTGTGCCCGTCCATAAATCTTCCACAACATCTTACTCGCAGTATTTGTTCATCATCTGGCTACAAGTGTTCGTGAATATAAACGCATCCGTGATTTTATGCTCATTGTCAGCGTTAATGGTCGATCGTGCATAATCACAATCAATCGGCATTAAAATTAAAATCAAGGAATAATTTTATCATTTCTTTTACCATCTCGTAGTCAATTGTGCAAAATAATAATCAGAATTAATAATTGTCAGCGAAATTCCTTTCCTCTGATTGATTCGCGCCTATAAGTGGATGGGTATCCAGTGTATTGTCGGGGTCGATAGGTCAGAGAAACGTGAAGACAGATTCCAACGGCGAAAGTGTTGCGGATCTGACGATCAAGGAACTGAAGGGTTTCCATCCATAAAAAAGTGGATATTTTGAAGTCATCAGATCAAATGCCGGGTTATTACCTTCTCGCCAAATCGTTTCAGAGTCGTGGTCGAAAGTTTAATGTTTTACATTCTCCGGCTGCAGGCTAATTTCTTAATTGTGGTTTAAAGTAAATTACGATATTGTCTTCCATGAGTACAGTGAATCCTACCAGTTCCAATACTACCACATTTCTCAGATCTGAATAAAACCGTTCAAGTTGGTACCCAGCTCATGATAAGTTGGCCATATTCATCGCGTGCATGACTAAGAAAAAAATGAAACAAACAAAAAAAAAAGGCTGATTGTAAGCTTTGGAATTACCTGTTTTGCGCATAAATTTTATAGTCAAGTTTCACTCGATGTAATACTGACCTAGCTTGCTCTGAATTTCTACAGTTTGTAGGTGGTGTGATGTATGCAGTAATCTCACGTTGGAAATCGACGAGGATCATTCGGATTCTTCAATTCTGGAAATGACTCGCGACGAACTGAGCATGTAAATTCAACTTGAAAATAAATATGGGGAAATAAAATGAAATTATACCTGAACTGTGCATCGTTTAGCAATGGTATAAATTATGTTGATGACCGGAATGAGGGTATATAATTAGACCCAAGACCGGCGGTCGAAAAACACGACTTTTCGACTCCTTTAAAGCTATTATAGATTTCTACCGCGATAAAATCATTTATCCAGACATCGGGCATCGGGAATCTCAGTAGTTACTTTCTCGTATGCTCGAGGAAATGAATCGACGCTATGAATAGGGGAAGCACCTATCTCCACGTCATGCTTACAGATGAAGCACATACCATTAGAAGATACATGCCGCGTTCTCTCGCGCTTATAAAGGAATTTAATGAAAAATGAAATCAGGAAGAAACTTGCCTAAGCCAATCACGCCCACGTTTTGTAATTCCAATAGGTACTATGAATTTCTAAACCATTTTACTCCGCGTCATTTCGATTCCAAATCGCGTCCCGCAGCAGTTATGACGACATACTTTGACAGCCCATGCCGCAACAATTCACCAATTGCCAATAGTCTAGTTATTTTATCACTCTAGATATACGCTTCGTCTATTCTAAGTATAAGTATACCAGATTACTTCTTGAAGCGTGACACTACTACGCTGTAGATAAATTCGAACACCATTGTCTGCTTCGAATCGCCTTCTAATTTATCGTTCACAAATACTCAATGAAAACACCGCGTGTAACTTCGTGTATGAATACTAGCCGTTCAACATGTGGGCCTATCTCGTCGAGTTCACAGTCTAAAAAGCGGGGAAAAAAACCACGGTTTAAATAAATCGATCAAGGTCCAGTAAAGTAATTATTTTTCTTCAGTATTTCCTGGTACAATCTCACATAGTCGGTGTAGCAGAAAAACAAACCCTGGCCTTGTCCTCTTCAACCTGAATTTTAGTCAACTTTAAAGCATCGAACGACTTCAACGCCGTGTGATAGGCAAGCTAATAAACATCGCGAGTATACAAGTAGAGGAGCATTCAGATCAGGAATTATCCAATAGCGTTAGCAAACGACTGCGTAGACGTAAGACGACAAAGGACCGGCGCATTGTAAACAGCCGTTCCCCCATTCGCTAATAGTTAATAAATTTATTCTGTCTCTCGCAGTTCAAGTAAACACGGATAAGAATCCAAGGTCACGGGTCCGCCCACTGGGGTCAAATTGCGTGATTTATCTCTCACACTAGTTTAGACATGCGAGTTTTCCTCATCGCTGTTAGTGCTTCCGAATAGTTCGTACATATTGGACGAAATGCTTTCGTTACCATCTCGATCTACTATCATTGGATTAATTGCCACGTTGGTTTTAACCAGCTATGGAACGGATGGCAAGGTGTATACCCGGTGCGAAGCGGCATTAGAGCTACAGCGGGCTGGTATTTCCCGAAGTTTCATCAGCAACTGGGTTTGTTTGATGGAAAGCGTGAGCGGATTGGACTCACAATTGAGAACTGGACCACACACAGCTTCCAGCTATAGTTTCGGCATTTTGCAAATAAACAGCAACGGCTGGTGCACCCGAGGACGACGTGGAGGGACCTGCAACATACGCTGCGAGAATTTACTAAACGATAACATTCAGGACGACATCAAATGCGCTAAGAAGATATTCGACACGAGAGGATTCGGGGGTTGGGATGGCTGGGTCAGACGTTGCAAGAATAAACCATTGCCCAATGTTTCAACGTGCCGACGTTAGATAGTAATCGATGGAATGAGATCGCTCCGTGATAAAGAGGTAGAAGAGTCGAGTTTTCATCTGGGATCTTGAAAGAAGAATTAATTCGTTAAACGAATCGTTTTTCATCGTTCTAACATCATATTCAGAGATTCGATACGCTGTACGACTTCATCGCAGCCTTAAAAAGACCAGAAGATCGTCATTGAGCAGAAGAATGGAAGCTGCGCAGCTTCCTGCTTATACCAAGTTCTGGAGTAAGTAATCCCGGAAATGGAATTACCGCTGAATGGTAGCGCTGATTGGACGCAGCCGGTGTCACATACGCTATCCGCCAATCACCTCTTCCGGGATCAATTGTACGCGGTCAGGTTGAATTCAGGCAACGTATATACAAGAATATGGAGTCGGAATTGATCTATTTGAGAGAGTTTTGTTGAGATAAATTTGGATTTAATTAAGTGGCGATATGTGTGATGCGTTGATGACGATTTATCCAAATTTTATGTCTCCCAATTTTTTTATTCGTTTTTATTATCATTTATCACTGTTATAATTGGAAGACACAATATGATATAATTGTTGTTCAAATATTTGCCTGTATGCCCACGTCACGGAGTAAAGATAAATATTTTTGAGTTTGTAATAATAATAATAATCTAATCCAGTTATGTGAAACAAGTTTTAAAGATTCTCGTTAAGATAATCCATACAGCTTCGAAATCAATTAATTTTCTTTCATGTGTGTACAAATGTTTTGGAAGAAAGTTGACGCTGTGTATGATTATGCATACTTTATCAAAAGAATGTGTAGCTAAGCTTCAAGTCCCAAGCGCCATTAAGGCAATTCGAAATTGCTTCTTTAGAAAGTTTAGTCTTTACATACGCGAAACGTTTAAAGTCTTATGATTTATATCAGTCGATAAGATGTTTTTATCATATTCATTTTTCACTTGGAATTTGAATTATGTTATACTATGTTATATTATGTTATGTTATGTTATGTTATGTCAGCTTCCTGGCTGCATGCATCAGAAATTAATTATATACATGTTACATTGAATACTAAATCTTGCATTTCTCTCCTTAAGCAAACATATTGTGTTAACCTTAGGTCAAACAAACCGCTAGGGAATAATTTAGCATGTGAAGGAAAGAGGTTTCATAAAATAGATACGAACATGATAATTATTTTACACAAGGCACGATATATCACATTTATTTATCTATAACAAGTCTGTATAAAATATAAAATTACACGTTACGTTATACATAATTACATACATATATATATGTATATATATATGCGAGTGAATATCTTTATCAAGTTTATTCGCTTTCCGTTTATAATTTCGAAAACGATTTATTGGCTAACGAAATTAAATATATTCTATATAATATATTTATATATCTCAAGTGCACTTAGTTCTGTTTCAAAATTTGATTTTATTATAGGAAAGAATTTTGATTAAACGTAGGAAATTCTTTTCACTGCTTTCATTGGTTAAAAATCTTTAATCATTTTTTTTTTCTAATCACACGAATAATTAGACAATCACATATTATTTCACATATTAATAACATCAATCGATTCATAACCACTTACGCTGCACGACAAGTCAATTTCATTAAAGCAATTAAAATCACACCGAACATTTATCCATCTTCGATCTCATTTTCGACTACGTTTCAAAGCTAATTGTTTTCTTCTTCTTTCGCTCCTTCTTCTTTTTCTTTTGTTTCTCCTTCTTTTACCTATCTGGATAATAAAATCATAAAATTTTTGGTAACATTTATCAATACACTCTTACTTTCTGAAATAAAATAAAAAAGAAAATCTCTAATCACGCGGCGGGGCTGGTCGACCGTGCACGCAAGGTTTTTGCATATCTCAAGTATTCTGGATGTTCATAAATTATATTGGCCAGTTGATCTGTCCCGGCGTAAGTATCAGCTCTGGAGCCTTCGCACATCATTAGCTGTGACCCTGCGAGACTTGGATCGCATTCTACCTCGTGGAAAACGTGAATCAGGTGGCGATCCACGGCTCTAAATGTGGTCAGGTTTGACCGAACCGCTTTTTCGAAAAGATCAACGTCTTCTTTCCCCCAGCCACGTATAGAGAGATCGAAACCGCCGATAAGCTTGAAGTCCTTTTTGTAAAGGGATACTATACCAAAGCCGTACTCTCTCCAGTAGCCGTTGAAGTTGTTGATTACGTAGCTATCCCGTCGTTTCGCATCATCGTAAACAACTTTTGGATCAAATTGGCTAAACACTATCGGGAAATACAATTGTCTGTTGATGATCGTGTTCAAACGAATTTTGTGCAATGCCGAGTTTGTGAAAACTATATCGACGTCGATAAAGAAGAGAAGATCATTGTCTTCGCATTTCGAAACACCAGTCTCGAGAGCTATCGCCCTAGAAAAGTTTTTGTTCGATGTAATCACTTCAATTTTATCACTTGGATATTTGTATTTCAGTTTATTCACCAGGTCTATACTCCGATTGAAAGTATTTTCAACTTGGTTAGGAAACAGGACGATAAGTAGTTCCGTTTTTTCACTGGCCACTAAACAAATCTGTTCATAAACTTTGAGAAATCTTTGAAAGATTTCGAATCTTCCAGACAGCGGAAGGATGAAATGGATTATCTTGCTTTGTATCGGATCCAATTCCTCGTACGAATTAAAGTTCAAGTTCAAGAAACTGTTCCTCAAAACGCTACGAAGCGATTTATCTGTCTCTTCCTTTTCCATCTTCGGATCTACCTCCACTCCGTTCACAACTTCTCGGATTTCCAGGCCTGAAACACGAGATAATGAACAGTTAAACGATTTCCTACGCAAACTTAACTTTGTTCAATCTCATTCCGTAGCCTTGTATCACTTAGCCGCCCTAGGTATATTCTTTCGCCGAAGAAAAGAATGAGTCAATTGATTGGAAATTAAATAATAGAGCATCGCATGAATGGTCATATCTACCCGGGAAAAGGTGTATTAGATCTTCAAATAATTCGTCCTTCGCAATGATCTACGCCGCGTAACTCACCCGTAAAGTGTTGATGAACGTAGACGTGCCTGCGGACCGGAAGAGTCACTTTTCTTCCTCTGTATTTCCGGTAGACCAATAAAAGATCTAGCACTGTATCAGCTCCGTAGGCATCGACACGTCTGTAGCCGTATAGAATCGACCGTTCTTCAACGACGCGACCTCTCTGTCTCGAACATGCGTTTATAGAGGCCATTACTTCCCTGGTGATATCCTCAAGGCCCTCTTTAACATCGCCGTGAATTCTGCGCCGAGGATTATTGTCCCGCAAACTATACTCCGATCTGGAGATGAAGTCCCAGGGAATTACCTCGCTGGCTTTTTTCGGTCTAAATGCACGGAGGCCAGCTGGGACACCTGTAATTCAATATTTAGCACAATTAATTTTATCACCGTGACGAGAAGAGGAAAAAATCACGTTGCCTTGCCATCTGGTTATGGCAATTAAAATCCGCAGTTTAACTCTGATCTATTTCAAGTATACTAATTAGAATAATTATGCACAACAGATGTTCAAACGTTGTACACTTCTCTAGTCCCTGACTAGGCGCGATATGTTCTCATCTCTTTCGTAGCCATGATGTATATTTTTCTATTTCTCGGTTTTCATCTTCGTCACTTTAGACACGAATAGCAAACGAGGATAGACGGATCAAAGAGTGTGAATTTTCTCGAGAAAAAGATAAGCAAAGAAAGTGTGGTTTCTATGGGCGTCCAGCTGTCTGGATGTTTAGACTCGGTTTTGGTCCCTAGAGTTTTGACCTATTAATTTCATTCCATTAAACATTCGTGTAGCATTGCATCTTGCATGTTTTCCCGTGTAGTTTCATTCGATTTATACATCACCCGCACTGAGCTTATGGTGAAATTGACCGTGACTATTTATACATTGAATGAGAACGAAATGATGTAAATATCAAACGGGTCTCTTGATTGGCTGAAACAGAGCGTGTCGCGTATCTCCCGTTTGTCTCTTCTGTTTCGGGTCTATAATATAGCTTCAATCCACTGAGTAGCCGCAATTATGCTAAGTGGTTAAACACATATACGGATACGATGCTAATAAACTCTGATTCCCTCTAACCAGTTATTGGATTAATTGGATTTTAGACTATTCCAAAAGTTTCTAGTCCCTTGGGTTCGTTGTTTGTAACTATAGTTTCTAGGTGCGTTGAACCGACTGATCAAAATTATGGGAATTTCATATCGATAAAATCATTATTCTCGCGAAGCAAAGTTTCATTGCGAAATTGCCATTTCCAAGAATTCACCGATGTACATTTACCTACAATAGTCGTTGTTCTAAAGCCCACGTTTTTGACCTTAAGATAAGAGATTTATCAGGATTCACGCCTTTTGTGGCCGGCTAATCCTTCCATGCATAGAACAAGAAAGTTGTTATAAAAATTCGGCGAAACTATTAGACCGCATATTACATTTCTTGGAATGGAGATGCGATTAAAGATTGCGGTTTGATGATAGGGTAGTTTATCTCCGCGGCTAGTCGTTCTCGTTATTTGAAACAAACCAATGAATCATGTAACAGGATATAGTCGAATGGATATAAATATGATTAACATAACTGCAGATTAACACTTGAAATGTATAAAGTTTTCGCTCGTTTGACTTCTTTCATGTTCTTTTTTCTTCGTTCAAACTTACCCAGCACTTTGTTATCCCCCAAGAAATCGTCGCTGTCTGATTTTTCGGGAAACAGAGGAACATTTTCTGACAATTTATAATCTTGAATCTTATCAGGATTCACTTTGAGTTCCGCCATCATCGACTGTATATCTCTGTGAAGCTGTACCTTCAGATGTTGCAGTTCTTGTATGCGCAGACCCTGTGAGAGTGGAAGTAACATTGTATCCATGCAAAGGCGAATTACGGAGTAAAAAATTGAATTCTAAATGCAAAACCAGCTCTGATTTATTAGAGGCAAATCAATCGTTAAAACGATTATTTTAGAAATCTTGACTTCGTAAAAAAAAACTGTAGAAAATTCAAGATCCAAGAACTTACTCGCATGTAATTGTGCAGTCTGTACATGTACGGTGGACTTTTAACCGGATGTAGAGTAATGGCTCTATGGACTTCTTTACGCTTTAGATTTCCGGTGAACGCTTGATCACCGCTACTGTTGTGATAGAGAATAGACTGCATCTGCAACACGAATTATCATATGGCTACCACCAGCATTACCAAAGTCGAGTATAAACTTTTTGATTATCGAACTCTTATCGAGAAATTAAATTCAAGAAATTAAGTCCTGATAGAATATAGAAACAAAAATTATGAATTAATTGACGGACATCGTGGAAAGTAGCTTTTCGATTCTACCAAGTATCACAACGCGGAAAATCTCGACGACGACGACGAGCTTATCTGACGTTTGTCAAGCTGCTCTGACGTCTGAATATCTCCGCAGCAGAAGACATACGTTGGTCGTTGGAATTGTTTTATCTCAATTTTTTCCTCAAGATATATTATAATTGCGATTTCATTAAAAAAATACAGAAAAGTGGCGAATTTCGTCAAGAATTAATTGTCGTTGATTTTAGCGGATGGTTCTTGAAGTTTAGCATTTGGACAACAGGTTTCACATCTCTCTCTGCTATATCTGTATGGGGTACATATTCATATCAATAAAAATTTTCTTCAAGTACCTGGCTAGACCCTGAAGCAATTCTTTTTCATCAAGGTAAAAGTTGTTACTTTCGCCTAACGCCAATCAGCAATCCCGAGTTAATGTCTGGGTAAGCGTTTCTTAGCCCGGAGGCAATAATTAAAACCTTCGAGATTGAAGGATGCAACGTACAAGATGCTTGCTATAAAGAAATTACTTAGAGATTTCGCAATTCACGTTAAAGTCTGGCTGTATTCATCACAATTCAAAAATCTCTCTGCATCAAAAACTAAAGGCTTGAACAAAACCCTTCGAATCATGTTCAAATGGTCAAATGGTCAAATGGTCAAATGGTCAATTAGAATGCTCTCGCAAAATTGCGGGGTGTGCTAGTTTCCTTTCTTTCTTCACGGCCAATAATTGGTTCAAAATTGTACGGAATAAACGTACGTAATAAATTCTTGATCATCCGGTTAGCTTTAACTAGATAATGCCTCATATTTGACCGAGTACCGACCGATGCACCCACGTAGGTAGACTGTAGAGGACAACATAATCCAGCCCGCATTGGGTTAGCAGGGTACAGTTCACTTGAAACTAACAACCAACATCCTATGTATAACATGGCTAGGTTCTCAGTTGACTCAATGATACGCTAAATATATCTCGTATAATATTATGAACGCGTATAGATACGACTTCAATTGAATTATTGCGACAATTTACGCATAGGTGCATATTACGACATTGACAATGCTCTGCCGCGTTTCCCGGCTTTCCAACGTCGGTGATATTCCGGAGTTTCATTGTTCATTGTTCATTTCGGAGTTAGACGCAGAGTGCCAATGAAAATGTGGAATCAGGATTCGGCTTTCTTCCGAAAATATTCAATTATTAGCAAAAAATCGACGTGAGTATCGTGCCTTTTCTACAATATTTGCACTCGTTCAAAAGAGGAAAAGAATTTGTGAAATTAACAATCAAAACGGTATGCCTCATCCGGTACGATCGTACACGTGCATTTGTGTAGGTTTAATGTTATGTGGAGAGGGCCTAGCCTGGCCTAGTATGTCGCGACGTTAAACTAGCGGTACTAAAAACCTTAAACCGAGACCCGTAAGACTCGTAACACTAAAGTTGTCATAAAATGTTTAGAAGTGGGTAAAAGTAAACCAAGCGGGCGCACTAGATAGATCGTGCGCAAAATCGTTTCTAGAGCTCGTTATACTCGTTTATACTCCATGGAAAGGCTGATAATTTTTATGCCGAATGTCTGGGTCATCGGTTCTAGAGTTCAATCGTTATCTCAACCGGAAAAATGCTCTTTAATGTCGGAAAAAAATTACTAACGATGCTTAAAGCTTCAACTTAAACATTCATATAATTCAAGATATAGTTTTATTTTTATCCAACATATCGCAATGAATGCCCGATTATCGTCTGGTCTTGAAATTGCGAAGAACAGAAGACGAAAAATTCAGAGCAAGAAATGAACAAGCATCTACACTCTGCGTTTCGTAATTAATTTTTATCGCTATTCCGCCAGTCTTGTGCGAAATAATCCTGTACCAAAGTCTTGCAGCCTTTTCGTAAAGATTCTCAACACCACTACGAATACAAGTTCATCGACTTGTTCAACGCATCCGACATCTTTCCAGAAATGTAACGAAGTTTCTGTTTATTTGCATTACCGCAGCTGGAATTTATCTATACAAATATTTCATGATTTTCAAGTTTCGGTTCAACGAACCCCCCCTTATCGATACCGAGATTAGAATATTTTCACCGATTAGAATGTTGTACCATACATCAGAACATCCAGTGCCATAGTGACAGGTAAAATATGGGGGAATAGGAAATGGATTTAGCCTACAACTAAAATAATTTTATCCGTAGATATACAGCTAAGGCTAAGTTGTATTATTGTGGTTATGGGGTTGGAACAAAATGGAGAATCAAATAAATAATTAAATAAATGAAATAAAATATTCTAGCCCAAGTAGGAATTCTAACTACAGGGCGATTAGACTCATGAATAATGCCTCACTGACGTAATGATTTACACAACGATCCACAATGACCACATTCAGAACGTGAACGATGGAAAAATCTATCGCTGCTCAGTGTTCACAGTTATCACAAATTCACATCAACGAATCAATTCTTTCTTTATTTCGCAAAATCGACTCTTTATAGTATGGTATGGTTAATTTGAAGTTTATGTACTACTTGTATATTCGATACTTACTGAAAGTCTGGAAGCTCATGATAAAGATGCAAAAATTTTGCTTTACTAGCAGTTTATTTTGCTGATCGGAGTAAAGCTACAAACAGCCCTGTACAGTTTTAGTTTAGAAACGGAATTTTAACAAGAGTTTCCTTGCCCTGTATTCAAACATAAACCACCTGCACGTAGTTGGCGATTTTTAGTTTTTCATTAATCGAGGGGAATTTAATTCATTTCTTTGTCTTATTATACAACTAAATGAATCATTAATCAATGTATTGACGAATTTAGTACAGATATTCCTTTTTCTTATATCCATCAATTGACTATCTGATAAAATGAATGATATATGAGGGACTGTAAGGGTATGTCGCGGAGTTTCACTCTCGTTAAAAGCGTACGCAATACAATATAAGCCTTATAACCCAGAGCTAGATTAATTAGGATGACGTGGTTCGAAGAGTATTTCAAATTGGCCGCGACATCTGCTAAATATCTCACGCACTTCGCTGATGAAAAATTTCAATTTATTATTCCAAGGAGCATCCGTGTGCGTGTCTCTTTCAGTTAACTTTCGATAGTAGCCATTAACTATTGCTAATATCAGCTATAACGGTGGGTTAAGCTTAAAAATCTTTGAACGAAAGCTTCACGTCTCCATAATATAAGATTTTCATGCAAGTAAATTCAATAGCAATGAAAATGCACTGAACAAAAAAAAAAAAGAAATTTTTCGATCCTTACCTCGTAGCTCCAGGTGCATGGGATTCCAGCGTACTTCTGAACGCATCTTCCTAGCTCAACGTCTTCGTGGGTAGTGTATAAATTCTTCAGGCAGTATCTGATGTGGGGAACAACTCGCTTGAGAGTTTCCCTTGACAATACGACCCCGGGTCCACCCATGCAAAAGTTTTCGTCATACTCGAGGGATAGAAGTCCAAACTCTTCGGAGTTACCTCTTCCAGCTTGCCCGATGTATCTGGGTAGCTTGGAGTCCACAGATCTGAGAAGTTTCTCAAGACGGTCTGTCCGCACGTAAACGTCATCGTCAGCCCTAAGAAACCACTCGAATTTATCGCCAAAGTTTTGCCACATGTACTGGAGCATGAGAAAGGACTTTTTTTGTGGAGGATAACTGTCGTCCACGTTAGGCAAGGCCACCAACGGAAGGTCCGGGCAGTTATCGGGCACAGTCGAAGTCTCCGATGAAAAGAAGGCGATTTTTCCAGGCAGTTCTGACCCCCAGGTCTCGAATACAGCCTTGGCTCTGGTGTCCAGATATTTACGGGCGGTCATAACACCGACGAAGACTAAATTCGTTGCACTATTGTTGACGTTATCTTCTTTAGAAAGATGCACTATGTCCATTGGGTCTTTGGCACTATAACCCAGGGTCAAACCTTGGGATCTACGAACGCCGCAGAAAGTATCATTCTTCAATGACTTTCCTAGAGGTATTATTAGCCGGAAATTGGCGATCAAAAACCCTCCCACAAATCCCAAAATGACGCCCAACAAGGCGCTTCTAGGACCCCGTTTCTTTCGCATTGCCAAATGCACCGTCACCTCGCCGATTGACATCTCCGCGTCTTTTGCCCAGTCCCTGAACGCGGCTTCGGCATGATTCTCGAGCCGCTGCCCAATGTCTTCCTCATCGTTTGGCGCCCTCACCGAGAACCTCTGGCAGCGACTTATCGCAAGATTTGTACAGCAGTGGAAACGGCGACGATCAAACTTTCAGAGAACACATGCGGCCTCCAGATGCGTGCAGCGCTTCGCGCGAGCCAGTTTTGGTTTCAAGTTTGTTTTATGACGACACAGAACACCCCCCAAGGTTCTCCTTACTCAAAAGCCTGGTAATGGCGATGGAGATCTTATCCAAGTTCTTTATCACCACGTAGGTACTGCATTCTTCATGCATTATTGTTATGCCTTCTCGATATCGATACTCCGGTTTCAATTCTCGATTTCAATCAGCCAGATTATATTACCTGTAAAGTATAAGAGAGAATATAGGTTGATCATAATCAATTCCCATTCGATTGGTGATATTTAGAAAAGTTTAGAGGCCCTGTGATCAGATTATGGAAGAAATGGGCTAAAATTCGGAAAGGTAAAGGTTGTATCCACCGTGAACTGCTAGGGGAACAAAAAAAAACCAGACTGCTTAGGTTTACGAGTCTGTATAATGTACACACTATAGCTTCTAATTCCTCGAACGCCACATGCGTTGGATATTAGCGAAAGGATATCTTTCCCTTTTAACTAAATGAGCCGGATCTTGGCCCCTCGGGTTTGCGAAAATAAATTCAACTATTCTGCGAAAAATTATACAGCCCGAAGTAGTGTAAATGTTTCACGTTTGTGCGATAACTTCGACTCAGTATATTCCGAGCAGTTCAGCTTAGAGGATAAGCAGAGTGTATAAAATTTGGGTCGATTTAGTTCTTCTTTGTTTATTTTCGGCCGAATTTCTGCGAGAAGAAATTTTTCTTCTCTTTAAAAAAACAATATCGCCAAATCAATTTATATGAAAAGTTCAATTGATTTCTTGAACAACAAACAGCGCCGAGAATCACTCTTTAACATATTGGTTCAATCGTGTTAATTAAATTGTACTTGTCAGTCGTTTAGTCTAGTTGAACATATGATGAAATTGAACATGGTTTATTATGCAAGATCACAATTAAAGCTTTTGCTGCAAACAAATTGAGCGTTGGCGGATGCCGACTAACCTTCTTTAAGTTGCGTTAACTATTCTCAAGTCAGCTCGTCCCTAATACTAAATAAATCCCATTTTTTCTCTCCGTTGTAAGATCTTTCAAGAAAAAGGTCCTTCTAAATCACATGTATGCTACCTGTCCAATTATGATAAATGTAAAACTTACGCTAGCCTATAATTGGGTATCGGAATTCTCTGCAATTTGTTCGTTGAATTTTTTGCTCCGATTCTTTTTTGTACTGCAATGAGAACCAGCTGTAATTGGCAGTTCTTAATCTGTAGTTTTTTATAGCAACGATTTCATGTACATTGAATTAGAGTCCAAGAAAAAGGGCTGTCGAAATTATCGTGGATTTTGTGAGCCGCTAATGCCGTGTTGCAAGATATTGGCTACACCATGTTAAAACGTTCCAACCATGAGACACGAATTCCAGATATTACGTCAAAATGTTTTTTTTATCTATTGTAAAATTTCGCACGGAAATTTTCATGTCTATAACAAATCGTTGGTTAATTTTAATCCTATTGCGATAACTGAATTAATTCGATTTCACCGTGACCCTTTTCGCACATTTGACTGCTATATATGTTTCATTGCGTATCTGTACATAGAATCGCGCGAGTGACAGGAATAAATTGCATAGTTGACACATGAACCAGTCATACGATAGCCGCAAGACTATAAGAGCCAAAAAAATATTTTAGCGAGTCTATCTAGCTGTGCTATTATAGCATCGTCGTCGTAGGCTTGCTATGATCTTATGCTTATCCATTATCCTGAAAGGTAGATAAATAAGTGGGATAAAAACTGGTGAGTTTGTCTTGTGACTTACGTAAAGCAGAGTTCAAGACCGACTAGTTTCCAATGAACCTATATCTTAAAGGTTTTATGACTTATAATTTTACGGACCGTGATTTCAATGAGGATCAAAAAACGACCTCAGAATTCCCTGCCTATTTAGGAGTTCTTTCAAATATTGGAAAAAAAAAATTAGAAAATTCGCAAATTATTTTATCCTCGAATTGTACTTCAGATTTTTTTTTCTTTTTTTGGAGCAATGGCATGGGATCTCGCCGCCCGCCTTCTTTGTCTTAGTTTTGGTATAGGCAAGTTGAGATAAAAACCGGTTCCACTAGTTTATTTGCATGGTTAGAGACGCGTACGAAACTTACAGCCTCCATGCAGTCGTGGAAATTAATTCGTTTAACAGATCTGAATTGATATTAATACTTTTCTCAACTGAACGTACGTAGCTGCATGACGAATTAAAGTCGCTTGCAGTTAAAGAACCCGGCTTCTTCAGCACGCGGTTCAAAAGCGTTAATTTCATTCCGTTAATTGTCTATCTCTCATCACACGCACGTCTGTGCTATTACTGTTCAACTCACCATGCATAATTCTTCTAGTCCCGTAAGAAAAATAGAAATGGTCAGGTTTTCAGGTGAAATTTCAAACCGACTTTTACACTTTGCTTTTCCGATAGATACAGCCCTTCTTTCACACCAGGCGAACCGGTACTCCGTACAGATTTACTCAACAGACGATACATCACTGATCATAAAGATTCTAGACGGACACTTTTTTACTTAGCTCATTTCGCAAGCCGCGTACGTTATAATTATTTATCTCGTGGTTCATAACAGCACGAATCAAAGCAATATAATTCGTCTTTTCGGATAGTAATAATTAGAAGAAGAAAAAAAAAAAAAAACGACTGAAATAAGAAGAAAAAAACTAACCGGTTCCTATACTATACCCGGGATTATTTAACTATCGGCGATAATCTAATTATACATATATGTATTAATTTGTATACTGTATGAATTTGGCACGGTCAGACCGTAGCTAAATGACAGGTATGAAACACAGGTAAAACCATATCGCGGGGATCGTATGTTGCAGGGTACAGGTACGTATATATTATGTACCTTGAGAAATCGCGGAATACCCTGGAGCGGGTACCACGTAATCGGTACACAGAACACGCTGCGGGCCAGAAGCCAGAACCACGACTGAACTGTCGACCGTTGAGGCGAACACCGAACACGACGGGCGCAGCCAGCAGAAACTGACGTAACAAACCGCGTAATTCTTGGCCGAAGATCTACTAGTTCTTCGCGTGGAAACTGCGGTGACAAACATTTCGCGGCGTAGGATTTGCCACTTTAGGTATTCCATGACTGAAATCGAACAATCATTTTTCCTCACCATTTTTCATTTCATTCATAACTTTTTGGACGGTTATCCCAGCCCCGACATCTACTCCTGATTTTTTTTTTGAAAAAATCCGAAAAATTGAGCCCTATTCAAAGGTGGAAACTATTTCCCTTATTTGCTATTTATTCT
This sequence comes from Rhogogaster chlorosoma, assembly GCA_944452935.1. Lineage (NCBI taxonomy): Eukaryota > Metazoa > Arthropoda > Insecta > Hymenoptera > Tenthredinidae > Rhogogaster > Rhogogaster chlorosoma. The sequence goes on from OX101797.1 coordinate 33,094,924, forward strand.
GCTGATTTGAAAAAAATATTATTTCGTCAACGTCGTAGATAATGATACCCAGAATTTTTATCAATGTCGTTCTGTTTGATGTTGCAAAAATTCATAAATATATAACGCTTCGGAGAAGAGAAAAAACTGAAAAATATTATGAGTCGATGTTAGAGTTGGAATAATCGTACAAAAAAAATTATAAATCAAATAAAAAATGGTGAGGGAAAATCATTGGTCGAGTAGTCATGGAATACCTCACCTGTATAAATCCCATACTTTGCACTTTGTTGCGATGCGATGGTTTCGCCAAGGTGGAATTCTCCGTATCGCATTGCAGAGCCCTAGTTTTTGCTATCCTCGACATCGCTTGGCTGAGGTCTCCCTAACTTCCGGTTTCACGCGACTCAACGCCGTGCCGATCCCAAGCTGGAGTTCAGGCGGAACTTGAAATTACCGGAAGTAGAAGATTTTCCTTATTCTTTCTTTATATGGCTAATATTGAACTCGTTATAGAATCCTTGCTCCATAAGCATCCTGGCCTTTCAACACATACTACAAATCATAATTACTCGAAATTTTATCCGCGGTAAATTCAACCTTGTCGAAGGTACTTTGATCTAGGCCCATACACTTCATTTTCACTCAATCTGTGGCTTACTTACAATTAGCCTAAGATTCGGTGCTATTCTTCAACACAAGTTCAATTATATTCACGTAGTTATATACAAGCGAAAATAATACCTTGACTCGGTAGATTTATAAATAAATAAAGTCCAAGTAGATCGTTTCTGAAAAATAAATAATTCGGAATTCTTTTTTTTTTGTACGGCAGGGATTACCTCATTACTTTAAATTCCGAAAATAATGTAGTACAAGAAATTTGGAATTCTTCATAATTTACACGATCATGACTCACGTATATATTAAACGTATATATTTATGCTCGAGTGGAAATGTCAAAAGTTTTACGAAAGTTATGCCGCACCCGGATATTCTATACCGTGAGAAAACAAATTAGCAGACGTTTCTCTAACAGAATAATCAAGTCATACAAATTTTGACCAAATTTTGGTGAGCGGAGTGAAATTATTTCGGGAATTAGCTATTTACTCAAATGCACGTGGCGTACGTGGTGCCACACAAATTTTTCAATTACCACTATGAAGATATGCTAATTCGATCCGTGATAAAAGTTTCAGTTTGATTTCAATAAATCAGCGAATAGTACCATTCCTGGCAAGACTTGGTTCTTTAACTTCAGACGAAGTAACTGGGAGACAAATATGCCCCAACATTAATCCAGAAAAACTCACCTTGGCTTCTTTTCGTTATTTTCGTTTTGTTTAAGCAAGTTTTTCACTCATTTACCGTGAGTAAATATCCTTCAATACAGATCATTCTCTTGCTCATTAAAGAACGGAAAGATTTATGTATAGTAAAGTCTTTTTATCGCAGATGGACATGATTGGGGAATCAGGAAAGGGTGGGGGCCATAGGGACTACAGTTACTTCGCAGAGGGGAGAAAAAAAATCAAGTTGTCCCATCCAGGGTTAAGAGATAACGTATCGACCGATTTATAAGTAAACGAGTAACAAAAATTGCATTATATACTTTGTTGCAGTTGACACATGAATTATCGTATCAACAGCAGCTGCGATTACGCAATCCGGTTATATTTGCTTTTTTAATGAAAAATTATCTCACTTATAAATATTCATTACACTATTTCTAGTCCAATGCTAGTAAGTTGGAAACACACTATAATGTATAACATCGCTGATTTTTTTTACGGATAATCATTGGAATTTTGTATATAGTAATTATTTAAAGCGCGAAATACTATTGGTATATATTTCATCGATGATTCATAACTTGCGGAAATAATCATTATATTGGGGATTCAGAGTGACGGGAATAACGTCATCGGATCAGCAGATTTGCGCTTGACCTGTATCGTACCACGACGCAGGCAGGAATTCCCGCTACTTGGTTTCAAGTCAGAAATTTTTGGCGTGAATAACAGTAAACCCGAGAATCAAGACCCGCAAACATTCTTTATTCGAGGTTGGATTGGTCATTGGCTTCTTAGATGGATTTGCGATTATTGAAAATCATCTTATATATATTGCGAGATATAGACGCGTGTATGTGAACTCGCGAACTCGCCTAATTTTCTTCCTGCTTCCTTTCGATCTTACTTAATAAAAGAAAAAATCTGACAGGAATTCACGCTTTTAGTCAAGATGAATAAAAATGTTTCAAATGAATTGAAATTTCATGGTTCTCGGTCTCTGAAGCAACAGCATTTCAATTTTTTGTCGTTGGTCATTACTTAGATAAGAGATCGGCAGCACTACATGCTCGGATTGAATTAGAAAATTGCCAAATAATTATACTCTAGTTAAACTAATTGTAGTCTAACAAAAGTATGGCTAATCATCAATTCCGGAAAGTTAATTTGGTCAAGAAAACAAAAGTTACGCTGTGCTCTCTGCTCGCTACGTCATTAGCCATCAATCATTCTAGCTCCAAGTGTCAAATACTTCTTATTATACTCATTAACTCCTATGTTAGCAATTATCTGTCTCTTGCAGTTTGAATATTGAAATCCAACAATCGATCTCGAGAAATAAGTTATAAAGAATCCGCAACCTATTCTTCTTCTCTAAAGTATATTTCAAAGCAACTAGCTTCATTTGCATATAGGTAGATAATTGTAATTCAAGTCGAGTATAGGTATAAATTGAAAAAACGTTGATCGGGTGTTAATTGAAGCCAATATTTCTTTCGCCACAACATATAATAGTATATAATTAATGACGTCAAATGTTGTAACCGATCTTAGCATTAAAATGAATAGCAAGGCGTCAGAGGCACCTATTTTACATAGTTACATTCTTCTTGGTCATTAAACTTTATCCAATCTCAATTATAAGATCTAACATGTATTATACACGACGTATAGTTGTTCAGGTACAAAGCAACGTGCGCGTCAAAGACCTACATGGATAAATTGTATGAATAAGTCATTTTTTTGGGAAATCGTTTCTATTTGGATACAAAAAAAGAATAAAAAAATATTGGAGAAGGACCAAAAATTTCATTGGAAGAGCACGAGTGCGGCAGAAACTTTTTCCCTTTATTCTTTTCTTTTTTTATAGTTCAAGATACGACGGTTCTTTATCTATCGTAATCACTGCGCAGAGATTTGACTCTGTTAACACTGCTAAAAATAAATTTATTCCAACGATATCCTCTGTGCCAGAAATGGCTCGGTTATTATCGGTTTAACTCGGTTATCCACGGTGCCGAAAAAAGCCTGGCGAAAAAATTTCGAATTCACTGAGCGTAGCTGTCATCCATGAATTTGATTGCCTTTTTGCTTACTGCAATCTGATTTTAGACGTGAGAAGAAAATCAGATTCGACATTTTTCGCACGCTTTTTCAGTATGATTTTTAAATCTTTTCCGTTATTCGTTCTATATAGGAATTTGATCGTCTACACACTCTATAGGCAATGTATTACGTTTGTACGTATGTATATACATTACGTAGTGTTTGCTTAGGTTTTGTACCGTAATTGTACAGTATAATCGCGCTAACTGCAGTTCAAACTCAGATGGAATATTCCGTGACCTTTTGTCGTACCGTTCAAAGTTTCTCATGCGTAATGTTTCCTGGAAAATTGTAAGACTAAGTCGCATAATAGAATAGAAGGTTGAAAGAGCAAAATTCAGTCAACATCAATCAATTCAGTTAAATTAATTGATATCTCAGTTTATCATTCAAAAAAATGATATAATATGCGGTTATAATTTCTCACACTTCACTTTATAAAATTTTGTATATGAAATACTCACACTATTTCGTGATCACGCACGCACTGATTGTAGTCAGAGGAATAGCAAGACTTCACACACAACTATGTGGCTAAATGAAGGAAATATCTTCTTTTTGTCGGCTGCTTTTCAACCGCATTGCACGATCGGTGTAATCGGTATACTTGTGGGACGATTAAGAACCGAAATACGTTAATCGAAGAGAGCGGGGACGCACAAAAAACAGTTTTATAATTAGGCTTACTCGGTTTGGCTATTCTTTATTTTCGTTTTTTATGTATAAAATGAAAATAAAACGGTCGGTACAGCTGGAACGTACTAAGTACCGTTCGAATCCCACTCACAATCGGCAACGTGATGTCATTTAAAATCGAAAAATCACAGAAAACTAACTTTCCTACGGAATAACTGGACTGGACGCTTTTACCGCAATCCTTATTTATTCTAGGGCTAATTTATCCCATAAATTAAACCCTAAAGTTTTCAAACCGGGCGTCGGGTATCCTGGAACAGACCTCCGGACTATACCTGGCCACGCTCGTCATGCGTTGCCTGATCGTGAGTCTTGACTCTTTGCTGCGTTACTTGGAGGCCTGCGACCCCGACGTTGGGCTTCATCTATCCAGCCAAGCCTTCTCTCAGCGAGTTTTGTCCTGCCTGCAGCCTACCTCCTGGTTACTGTACACTTTGCTCGCCTAGAGCTCCTGTGATAATAAAATCACACCTGATTCGAGACACGCCTTTTAGAATACTGGGAAAAAACCTCTGTCCCAAAAGCGATCAATATTCCAATCGATAAGAGGACGATATCAGATCCGAACGTATGTAGAATTGAGTATAAAACAATGTTTGCCTAAAACCTATACGAGCGAGATAACAGATCTAAAATTCAATAATCTATGAGTTCTCACGTGTTATCGGCTGGATACCTGATTATTGAAAATATGTTATCGTTTCTACGTAATCTGGGAAGATAGTGTGACTACGCTATAAATAAACTTGCAGATTTCCACTTTCGAAGTAGAAATTTCACGGTGAATCTAGATATAGGTATGAATTATTATTCCTCATCAACTACGGCTAATGAGATTTTCCTCGATTTTGAGTAAGGCTTATACTGTACAGGTAACTCTGTGTGCACTGATGCAAGAGTCCGATTAGGTATTGATTTCGTTAAAACATTGCATAACTCGTCCTTGAAAGTATTTTACATCTATAAATCTGAGGTACTCGTGACTTACCTACGTTAGAGCTGGCATCATGCTCTATACATTATATAGGCTACAGATTTCAGACTGTGACTTTACCTAGAAAGATTTGAAATTCGAATCGGGTTCACGTATACACGTTATTTAGGTTTCAAAACAGACGGAGTGAATTTACTTTTCTCGATGGTAATTCTGAACCTATACTTATCTCAAACTTATACTCACGTTTAAATACAATAATCTATCAAATATAGATTCCTTGCGGTTTAAACAAAGCGCTTATCTTCCGCGACAGGAACTGAACTTGCCGCAAACTTCCCGATTAGATTCCAGAAACACTCATTCAGGTTCGAGTACATTTTCTTTCGTTATACTAGACGAGATTTCAGTCGAAACTTCGGCCGGGCATAATGTCAGTGTCACGAAAGGCCACAAGGATTGACATTTCAGAGGATTAACGGTCTCGACTCTTCCCGAGAAGCGCGAGTGGAATGAGCAAAAGATAATCCCACAGTGAATGATGAAGAACAGACCTAAACACATGGCAAAATTTCGGCTAGATAAAGACGGGAAAGAAAAACTAGGAAAACGTGAAAAGACATGGAATGTAAAATTCGAACACGTTCAAAGCTATTCCGCGACCACATTGCCTACTCGGTGTATATTTCTGCAGAGCTATACGTGACTGTGGATGAAAAATTTAATGGACTCGAATAAGTTGAGAATCACTTGACTAGGTCGGTTCCAAGTTCGGCGTTTAACCCGGACCTGGACCGGCCACCAGAGGGAATAGATCCGTGCACTTCTGACCGTTTAAGTAAAGTCAAAGAAATTGCAATGGAAAATTATTGTAGAATTTATAATGTTAAAAATTTGCCAAATAATTTCCTCACGCGAGGTATATTCGTCTGCATACATACCTACCTACCTACCTACCTACCTACCTACTTTGGTCAATTTTCTATGGCCTCAAACTTCGCATACTAGCTCTTGCATTTCGGGTATGCATCCGTGCAGGTAAACAGATGTCCCTCGAACAGTGTAAGGGTCGGTTTCACCCCTAACGGCTGTCGGCAGTTGAGTTGGGATTAAGGGGCAAAGAGAGAGACGAAAATAGTAAAAGAGAAAGAGAAACCGAGGGTTCGAGGTACAGACGAGAACTCTTAGTTGAGAGAAATTCATAGTTTCTATAGCATACCTACTATGGGTTGTAGAAAATTCTCACTTTTTCAATGGAAAAGAGGAAAAAGATATTATTTTTATTCAATGTTGGATCATTTTTACTTGGGATACTTTTTTGCACAGTTCTATTCTGTCGAATAGTTTATATCTCCTAATTAATTTTGAGCCAGACTACGACAGTTATTGAAAATATACAGTCTAGAGTAAAATCAGGCGTGATTTCGATACCTATAATACATATACTTATTGTAAAAGGAAAAAAACTCAAAGTCACGCTCCGAAGAACGGAGTAAGTGAACCTTGTCGATGTAATCTTCTGCTTGAAAGAATAATCACGCGCACAACATAATCGCACTGACAAGCCGGAAGTTTAATAGAATTGCATAAATTTTATCATCTATACCTAAAGGAATGAATAGAAACGCAGCTCTATATTAACTGCAGACTTTGAAAATGCGTCTGACAAATTGGCGATAATATAACAGCCGTATAATTCGCAACAGGTGTTTGGCCTTAATTATTATAACTTTGAATCTCAAGTCTCCGTAACAAATGTATTTTTTGCTGTGCTATCGACTGGTCAGTTTAATTGGCGCTCGTGCGTCATAGAATTGTAATTCTATTTCATGTTATCTTTACGTTTGGCCGAGTTGAACTCGTTTTTATAATATATCTGCCCTCTATAGAGTCTAGACGAAGGGCTTTATTACACACGTCTACAGGCTTTGTACGCGTATACATATTGGAGATTTGATTACAAATCACTGTTATCCGTACTACTTTACTCTGGCAACCTTATTTCATAAATGCAAAAAAAAAAAAAAAAAAAAAACAGAAGCAACTTTGATATTCACGTCCGACGAATGGATCTGGACTCGAAATAATAAGCGAATTTTAATGATACAGACATATCTGCATGGCAGTACTTGAAGAATCTAATTCATTCACATTCGAGTGAAGATTCTTGCACGATGAATATATCTAAGCACTGCAGTCATGGTATAATTATTAATTCAAAAATCAGCCGAATCATTGCCGAAAACTTAGAAATTTCGTCAGGTCATTGTGGTCTCGTTTCATTCGAGGCGACTGCTTATCATACAATCGTATTCTATAGAAAGAAAACGAACTGAAAATTTTATCGTCAAGTTTTCAGTTTTCACGAGTCCTCGCTTTCGTTCTTTTATCAGAAAAATTCTCTACAACGAATAGATTAAATTTCGTTGTATTAGTAACGTTCATGACAGCATAACAAGTCTGCTTTTTCATATGGTTGATTTATTGATAGCTGTTTGTACATCATTACATCAATTATGTTTTTCGATCAAATATTTGTCTATGATTATCGTCGAATTTATGAAAACAGTGGCCCGTTTGGTAGGCGAGAAGAAGAAGCGTATACATGAACCTTGAACATTGATAAGAAGGTAGAAAACAAATCAAATTTACGATTAACTCCAACAGATTATGTTTTTAAAAATTTAGGCTTGCATAAAATGGGATATGGGTCTATAGATAATTAAGTATAGTCATTGTGGCGGGTTGATTTATTTATAGTATAGTCAGTAAGCGGAATAGGATTATTTATTTGCGAGTTGAATGAATTTTACTTAGAGTTACACCGTATCTTGGCAATGTTTCTGGAGCATAAAATATCTCATACGCGTGTTAGTGGCAGGATAAAGCCTCAGTACGGTTATTAAAACCGAAATAATGCTGCCGCGTCATTCTAACGCGTTCAAAATATCCCGCAAAATGTTCGAACAAGATGGCGGGAAGCATCGCCTCCGTGACGCCAGATCGTTGAACCCGGGCCTACGACGTTAAGCAATATCTCTGATGAAAACTATTTTTATTTAATAAACCGACATTTGTTAAGTATACAAAATACACGAATGAAATATTAAAATACGTGTTTTAATTTCAAACACTATAAGAAATGAATCCAGGGTAAATTGATTTTCAACTCCCGTGTACGAGTTGCTGATTTGACTCGGTAGTCACGGAAGTGACGGGCACCGCTTCGTTACGTTTACATTCTGGGAGCCGCGTTCATTGTGAGGAGCCATTACCCTCGCCGCGCTAGCATCGTGCCATATTCCCACACGCGCGCTAAAAGTAACAAGATTTTTGTAGTTTTAAGTGTAATATTATGAGAGTGAAATCCGAAATGGACGACGATGAAAAGGGGTGAGTCTAATTCCGTGTTATTTAGATTAAGACGTTCGATATACAGCCCTAACAAGGTTCGCTTTAACATTCAGTTCGGACTGCTGCGCGATATGACCATTTGCGTTTCGCCAGAGTGACGTTCAATAATTTTCTCGACGCTGGATTCTGGTTAGATTTTCTACGAGTCCCCCGGCTCCCTAATGTTTAATGATTTATTTCTATTCGCGTACTGCTAGAGTCTTCTAATTGATTTTATATACAAATTATTTCTACGGTTATGGCCTAGAATTTTCCTAGCTTGGTGTGGCGTTTCATGATGCCGGTTTATAGACGGCGTATCTTTACCTCGGCCATCCCCTCACCTGTCTCGCCTTCCCGGCGCCCGCCCGTCCTTAAACAACATCGTTTAATCCCATTATAGGTTAAAGAACTGAAAATCATTTCTCAAACCTCGTTAAAATATTCCGTGTCATTTAATTCTATAGTAAAAACTCAGCGATTGGATACATCGACCGTTATTTAGCATTTTTTGGTGTATATACTAACTGTAACGCTTGGCGGACATGGAAAGATTATTTCTTCTTAAAATAGTAATTATTTACTTGCCCATGTCCATCTCATTAGTCACGTGTACACGTAAAATTGTTAATAAACAAAAAAAAAAAGGAAAGGAAAAAATCAGAAGATTTAGAAAAACGTTTGTTTCTCCCAATAGTATAAATAATAATACTTTTTCCCTCATTTTCATCTCTTAAACAATTACAAATTTCAGACAACATGTTTCAACGATTAAATTAGAATGAACAATATTTCAATCGATTCGTCTTTGATTAACGAGTATGTATACTCAAAAATATTATTCAACACCTTTTAATGAATAGTTCAAATTCGTGAGATACATATGTAGATCTGTATACACGATGGTAGCTCGTTTAGTGAATTCTAAATATGGCGGCCATATGCGCGCTAAGTAGGCAAATCTTTATCCTATATATATCTCTATATACCTATACATCATAGATGAAACATAACATAATATAACATAGTGTAATGTAAAATAACATAACATAACATAACATAACGCAGATTTGAGAGGAGTAGAATATGCGTCTGTGCAATATTACACGCAGTAACGCTTACAGCTTTTTTTCTATTTTTTTTCTTTATTACTTCCTTCCTTCCCCCTTTTCGTATTCGAGCATGCACGGTATATAAATGTTTGATGAGAATCATTAATATTAAATCGTTTTAGTCACCGTGAACTGATTAATTTAGTTGTATTGTTGTCGTTATTATTATCATCGTGATTATTATTGTTGTTATTGTTATCGTATTTTGATTGAGTGTTTTATAAGGTTACGTAAATAAAGTTTTAATTTGCGTAAGATGATGGGAATTATGATTATTATTTGTTAAAGAAAAAAATAAGAAAAAGAAATTTAGAAAAAAAAAAGGGTAGGAAAATTCCTACGAAGAGTTGGGGGAAATTCAATTTCTTTGTGGTCGTCTTTTTTTCCCACTAGAATAGAATGCGGCTAGAGCTGTAATACATAATTATATGGCAATGAAAGGGAAGCCACAAAGTAGTAAGCATATTGTAATATTTGTAAATAACACAAATCCTTAAGTATATCCAATTATTGTTCCTCTCAAAGATATAATGAATAAATTATTCAATAGCGGAAATGACTCTACGCTTTTAACAGAGATGATATAAAATTGGATCGGCCTGATTTCTTCAATGCCATTTCAATAATATTTTAGTATGATTATTATTTTTTTTTCAACAGTAATACTGCAAACTTCAGCAGCAATCGAAACACTCGATTAAAAATATATTCAAATTAAACACCTGTGTAATTTCAGCTGATGGAAATTATACATATTACAGAGATACCATATATGGATTTATTTCTCTTCACGTAAACAAACATTTTAGCAATACTGAAGATATAATTCCTTTTAGTCTGTGCAATTTCATTCTCAGTTTTAGAAGTTGTCAATAAAATGAAAGAAAACTTGTTTGATAGACTGTTAAAAGATTTTGAATCGGCCGCCATTTTCATTTCATTACTTAATTAGCTTGCTTCTACTTTAATCTTAACACATTGTTGTTGTATGACATTTTTTCTCACTGAGCTTTAAGCACAAAGGCTTCTGAAGTTTCAGCATATCAAAATAAATAACTCCGAACTGATACGGTCGACTCATAATCTCAACTCATTTACATGGAATGAAAAATATTTCCAATTCCAACACATTACCAAATACTGAGATTCAGTAAATCAACAACAATAATAACTATGCTAATTGTAAACGATACGATTCATGGACTGGGCAATAGTTATCCGCAAACATTTGCTTTAACATCTATTTATAGATTAACACACAATACATGGCAATTCTTTTAGAACTATGAGTTCAATTGTACCGTTGTACAGTATATCAATGTTGCACTGGGTTTATGAATGCAGGGAAAGCTTACTAGACAAGTATATCACAGATATGGTTATTGAAATAGTTTCTTCATCATAATCCATTGAAGTAAGTAACATAGGAAATTAGGAGGGTGCTTTTAAGGGAAGGAGAGTTCTTCTTGCTTGGATAAAAAAATCTTTAGTATATTATTCATAGTATAAAATAAGAACGGACGTTTTTTTTATCAAAGTCCAGAACAATTGCTATTATTTCATAATAGTATAAACCCCTTAAATACAAGGCGTATCATCCTTCAATCCACCCAGTTTCCAGCGAAAAGGCTTATATCAATGTATGCTTTGAGATTGTCTCTTGTGTCTCTGTTGTCCAGGATGAGGGGAGACGAGCGCCCTGGGCGGCACAACTCCCAGTCAAACTCCGATGCAAGCGAGTCAGTAGCACATTCTTATCCTTATAGCAAATAAATTACACCTACTACCTCTCTACCCAACACGTACCTCTTTTCGCAGCAGACACTTTCAGATCTGGTTGAAAATTTACATCTTTCCACTAATTTTCCTTTGTCGAATCAAATCGTACCTCAATGAGTTATTGAGGTCCAAGTGAAATCAGCGGAAGACAAAATCTAAATCTACGAAAATTCTGATTCATTTATTATTTGTAAACATTAATATATTTCAAAATTGTTATCCTGTTTTCATTCTACTCTCGTTTTGATATCATTTTCGCGATTTTGTTCATTTATTTTTATTTAGTGCGTTCTAAATTCCCTCCACATCTGATGTGGTCGAGGAACTGTACTATTATTATTGGCTATTTTGATCTGAAAGTATCATCACGCTTAATATAACTAGGGTTAAGACTAATGCCAACCAACTACTCTATCCCCGCTGATCAGTAAATCATCTTTGTCCTCAAGGTCTCTCGTCTCCCTTTTCATCTGCCCCGAAAGAAAAAAGAAAAAAAATAAATAAATAAAATGAAAAGAAAAAAAATGGGTCTGATGAATAATTTATTACGAAAATGGTTTATCTACTGGAATCTTTTGTAAAGAAAGTTTCTCAAACTTGAACATGTACCATACATTTTGTAAATTAATTTCTTACAATATCACATCTCCATTTGCTTTTAAGTCTACTCCATTTGTTTTTAAAGCTCTCAATCAGCTTCGTCGCAATGACCGTTGATCACACCTCAGATTAAATGCAGAAATATGATACCAATTTTTTATCCGGTCTGTTTTTCATTATCACTTGTATGTCACTTAAATCAGCAGGAAAAGTGCCTAGAGCGCCTTAAGTATATTATCGTCGAATAATTTCCAATATAATTATTTTATAGGGCTCAATCAGAAAATAGTTAGGGTACTAGTAGTTCAATTTTTTATTTCAACGGGTCAATTTTATTCTCTTCGCTCTTGGATTTAAATTAATTCTAGTTTCTTAATAGTGATGTTTTATGCGAGTTTATTTCTGGTGTTATTTCATATTTTTTTTTGTTCCATTTATATTTCTGCATATAGAAAATTCATATATGGTAGTCTTGCTCGCAAATTGGGGATTTAGTGTATTGTATTTTCCAAAAATAAAGAAACAATAGAAATTTCAAAAGTCTGTTGGCAATGCTTCGGCTGTTAGTAATAAATTTTATTATAAAAGCATATAAAATACCAAGTAGGATGGAAATATATAATTAATTAGGTATTTCGAGTGGAAAGTGAATAATAAGAGGGGTTGTATCACATTTAAAGGAAAAAAATTAAAATTAGGGTACCTACAAAGGTGTGATGACGACAGGCGGCAAATTGAATATTTGATTGCAAAAAAATGCTCAACTTTTAAAACTACACTTGGTCAAGTGCTGATTACTGAAACCGTAGAAAGACTTGCTGTTCAAAACTTTGATGTTAATGTTCGAACACCTAATATCAATGAAAAATCGTCATATCAGAATATGTTGATGCAATATTAAATGTGTAACAATCAATCTAAAATTGTGTTCTTTTGATTTACTCATTTGATTCTATGAAACAATTTTCAACTTCCAGGGTCCCAAGATTTGAAAGCTTCGATAAAATACAATTTTTTTTGAATTTCATATTTTTTTGTATCACTCGAAATACTTAGGACAAACATTAGATCTCATCAGCTCATAGAACTTATTTTTTATTTATCAGAAACATAGATCTGTTGATAAAGAATATTGAAAAGGTAGAAGTAAAAAAAATTACACCAATGAGTTGATTCACAAAAGTTTGAATGCACTAGACCAGAATTTCATTTCAAATGCATTTTACCATAGCATGCTCGTTCTTCTTGCTTTCTTGCGTTTGGCCTGCATTCTTGCAGTAACTATACTAACTAGTTTTCGTTAGAAAGTAATTGCTTTACTGTATTTTAATGATGAAATTAAAAACTTGAGAAAGTGTCGTGCATAATTCTATATCCTTTAAAATTATCAATTAGGTAGATAAAATCACACACATGGTCAAATTTGTTGGTGATTAAATAGGATTAATTGCAGTTATCTTTTTTGATCAAATTCTGGAGGGTTGAGTCACTTTTGCTGTTGGGTCATTATTATTTTGTAGAGTTAGACTCCATTAAAAAAGAGAATATATTTTTCATTCCTTGTTTCAAAGATTTTACAATTCATTTTTCATTTATGAAACTCATGTATTAATATAACAGTAAAATACATTGAAAAGTTGATAATCGTCGATTAAATCTGTAGCCCGTGAAAATTCTAGCTATCCGAGTAGCAGCAATGTCTGAAATTAATATAATTGCATGTAGCACTTATTGTCTACAATACTGGCATTACTACATTGTGCGTATGCATGCGATGCATAAAAAGCCCACATGCATCCAGCCTACACATATGGGATAGTTGGTATAGTTGCTGGTCTACACGGTACAGCGGTACCTAAATCATCCTTCAGTGCAGTTTATGCAATTGAAATTAAACTGCTTTTTACATCTGCTAACTCATATTTAATATCAAAGATTATTTCTGATTATTTATTCTCACCTAAGTTACTCATTCGTCGAATTATTAATATGCGCAGAAAACTATTCGTTGGTGGTCTGTCTTGGGAGACAACGCAGGAAAATCTTCAACGCTACTTCAGCCGCTATGGCGAGGTCATCGATTGTGTCGTTATGAAGAACAGCGAGTCCGGCCGCAGCCGTGGCTTCGGATTTGTCACATTCAGTGATCCAGCAAATGTTGCTCTCGTCCTTCAGAATGGACCACACCAACTAGATGGGCGCACGGTCAGTTTCCTTGAATGAATTGATTAATTTTTTTTCCATTTTAAATTCAGCTAAAAGCATTAAATCTTGAAAATGAATCATCTGCTCATTGTTATTTGACTCAGCTTTTCAAGAGATATTCTCCAAGTAATCAGATCTTTTGATTTCTATCTGAATATCTATGAAAAAGTACCCAAACTTGTAGTATTACTGAGAAAAGGAGATGAAATAGGATATGAGAATAGTATGATTTGAATCGTGGTCCAAAGTTGACTAAAACAGTCATGTTATCAAGCATTAATTGAGGTAATTTTTTGAATTCTTGTTTCTCAGATTGACCCGAAACCATGCAATCCTCGTACTCTGCAAAAGCCGAAGCGCAGTGGTGGTTTCCCGAAAGTTTTCTTGGGCGGCCTGCCTAGTAATGTCACCGAAACTGATCTAAGGTCGTTCTTCACTCGTTTTGGCAAAGTTATGGAAGTGGTCATTATGTACGATCAAGAGAAGAAGAAGTCCAGAGGTGAGTTCATCTTTAAATAGTATCTTATTATCCTCTGTCTGATTCACAATCGGCCTTGAAGACTTCGAACATACAAACCGTAAGAACCTTAAAGACCAAAGCATTTCTCTAACATCTATTTATGAATGTATTTCTTTCTACAATGATTTTATTGTTTCAACGTCTAACAGAGGAAAAAAACTCTTCGATTAAATTATGGAATCGATGCAACAAAAAAGATTTTCATTTATTAACAAAGAACTTATGCGCTCTTAACAAAAATGAATACGCAGCATTTGATACTTATTTGAAAATTGGTAGAAGTAACTTATTTTAAATTTTAAGTAAGCCTGAATGGTCAAAGGTGGTTTGGGTTACGAGAGAGTCCGATGGCTAACATTTATTTATTGATAATTTTTCATGCTTTAAAAATGCACTGCTGTAATAATAATTTTTATACAAATTTTATCTGTAGATTTAGATTTAACTTAAGGTTATTCTAAATTAAACAAATTAAACTAAAACTATAGTCATTCTTTAACTCTAGCTATCTTATATCTACAATACTTTATATTGATCTAGCTAAGTACATCTTAAGTATAGCTTAAGGGTCCGTAAGGCTATGCTACTCTAAGTTAGCTTAAGTTGGCTAAGCTATGATATTATAAGATCTTTTGTACAAATCTTCGTAGAAAGAAAAAAATTTTGTATTCCACTTTGCGTCTGTTTCTCACTAATTTCCATTAATTGCTACATTACTCTGCTTACGGTTCGATTATATAAAAAATCAATTACTTCAAACATGCAAAATGATCTGTATTTCTAAATTGGTAAGATTATTATTCTTCCTAACAACACTTAATAAAATCTAGATCTTTGCAGTTAATCTCGTTATCGTCTGAATTCCTTTGTAGATTAAATATGTTTGCATCGCAATTTATTATCTCATTCTATTACTTATGCAAGATAGTAAAAGTACTGATACATAACTGCAGGTGTTTTGCTTATTAAAATTAACTGAAGTCAGACTTTGTTCTGTACTGCGGAGCAATGTTGTAAATATGTAAAGTTGGATTAAAAGAAGAAAAAAAAAGAAAATAGGAATATTGTTTTAACAAAGTGGAAGACATTCATGTATTGTAATATTTATTAATTTTGAAAATGATACTTGGTAGCGTAAATTTAATCTTTATGATCTTGTGACATACCTGAATCTGAACTCAGCAGTGTAGGGCAATGAAAGAATAATCAATACGTATACACAGTAATTGCTTTGAGATCTAGCAATGAGCTCGAAATAATACGAAAATATAAAAGAATCAATAAATAAATGGGCTTCTATATGAAAAAAAAAAAACATTGTTTTGGAAAAACAAAAAAACATTTTGGGCTCTTGATGTACAATATGTCACGTTTGGACGACAGGGTTTGGATTTCTCAGCTTTGAGGACGAAGACGCTGTGGACCGATGTGTCGCCGAGCATTTCGTCAACTTGAATGGAAAACAGGTATAGCAATCATACACCACAAAATATATAACAAAAAAAAAAAAAAAAAAAAACAAAGAAAATAATGGTCACGCAATGAAAAGCTTAGATTAGGAATGGGACACATTTCAATAGAATAAATAAACTTAAATATATTTAGCGCAATATATATTAAATTTTGTTCGTTTACGTGCTATAGTAACTATAATTAAATTTACGTCTATAAAATTATTAATCTTATGACGTTAAAAATTAGTTACAATAATTTTTGGCCTCTGAAATTTGTGAACCATTTAGTTTCGCAATATTCACAAATCATGATTTCCTTACTGAAAAGGCTTAAAGTTTTTTTTCATTCGAATATTGAAAATCGTTTTAACCAAATTGAAACAAATTGATGATAAGAAAATCATACAGATTTTCAAATTAACCCAAGTTTTAATTTTGAAAAATGTTCCCTTCTCGTTTGTCTAGATCCATTGTCAAACTTATATTTAATTTGTGATTTATGTAGTAATTTCATTCCAAATACATACATCGCGAACGTTTGTGAAACTATAAATCGGAATAGTACAGCAGTTTGAAGCGATTTTGGCTATTCAGCTAATAATGTCGTTCAAAAATTGATTCTCCAAATTTGCTGTTTTTTTTTTTCTTTGTTCTCTACTCGTTACATTTCGGAGATTAGAATAGGGTGATCTTTTCCAACACCTGATTATTATCGAAAACATGATGGCCTTAATGAATATTTATTTTAAATAAGTTAATTAATAGATAACTATAGATTCTAGCTAAATAGAGTCTAAGATATCAACTTGTTTTCTATTATTCATTTTGAGTTATAAAAATTTATTAATTGCATTTCAAAATTCTTTAGAGTAATTTCTTACATTGTATATAACTTAAAATTAGGATCCAGCCTAGAAAATTATACTTGATAATAATCATACAGGTGCATTCCAGTCGTATTCCAATACTTTTTCTTCTATCTAAATAAAAAGATTGACTTCCTAGCTTTTAATTGTTTTAAATATGTTGTCCGAATATAGTTATAATAATATATTATTATTAGCTTCTTAATTACTCTGAGTTTACTCCATATAAACTCAAAGACACCAGATTTTATGAGCAAAAAAAAAAACAAATAAAATAAAACTTCCCAAGTCAGCCAGTATTGTGTCGGTCAAAAAAAAAAAAAAAAACGATTAACATGTGATATTTCTGTAAAATATTAACAAACTCGTCAGTTCAATGTCATCTCTCCATGATATCTTGCTACAATGAAATTAAATCAGCTGATAATAAAATGGTCCAAATATCACCACAGAAATATCCCAATGTTATCTGATAAATTCTGTGCTTTAGATTAGTCTCGTTCAAACGCATGTAATTCCTCAACTTTTTTTTTTATCGAATGGATATTTCTCTTGATTTCAGGTTGAGATCAAACGGGCAGAGCCTCGTGATTCTTCAAGTAAAATGAACGAAAGTCACCAGGGTCAATGGGGACCGCCGCAACAAGGTGGTCCGCCAATGGGTATGGCCGGTAATATGGGCCCGATGGGTGGTCCTAATGGACAAATGGGAGGACCCATGATGGGTGGACCGATGGGACCGCCGGGAAATATGATGCAGCAATATCAGGGATGGGGAACAAGTCCTCAAACAGGTGGATACGCTGGTTACAGTACCCAATATAACGCTCAGGGATGGGGTGCTCCGCCAGGACCTCCTCAACAGCAACAAATTCCACCGCCGCCGCCCCACCAATGGGGAAGTAACTACAACGTTCAACCCACTGCAGCAACTCAGGGCTATGGAAGTTATGGTAAGTTTTTTTGGTTTTTTATTTAACAAATGTCATTCTCACATAACTAGATGTGATTGTTTGTTCTTTTTTTTTTTTTCAATCATAGGTATAAATTGGCGCCTGAATATGTGCCATTGTGATTATTACAGCTTAATTAACTTCTTAGCTAAATCCATCAGTCTGGCAAGCTCTGATTTTATTGCTGAAGTTTGTCAGTAAAATTACAATGACTCATAACTTCATTTGAGGATTTACTTTTTATCAAGTATTCGACCGTTATACGAAATACCCCTATCCTGTAATATTTATGGCACATTGCTATTTTCGGATATCGTTTAGATCATTCTGTTTGTGTCCTATTGATATTACTTTGCGTCGATATTGCTGAACAAGTCAATATCCTCTTGTAAGATGCATTGGGATTGGGATTGGGAAATGATTGTAAATATTTAACGTATTGAAATTACTGAGGATTTTATATGCGACTAAAGATAGCAAGGCTTCAGGAAGGGGTGTTTGATCTTGGAATTTTAACTTTATGTAATTTCGTAGTCTACTATTTGAAGATTATTCATTCCGATATGGTGAAGATGGAGAAGAAATGAATATAATACATTGAAGTCACATGATTGAGCCAAAATTTTTTTTTATAATTGATAAAACAGCGACTTCAATAGAATTTTGGTAACTCCTTCCTCTTTCAGTATCCCATTACCATTTAGTATATAGGGTGAGTGCACCAGTGAATGAACAGTCACCAGTGAATGAACAGAAATTAGTTCTCCATGAAAAATAAGGTTTAGCGTAGACTTTTCTTTCCGTATTTTTTATTTGTAGCAAAATCGAGGTATCTTCATCTAACACCTTTACTTATCACATTCGTACGGTCGTACGAATAGTAGTGTTCAATTACTGGTGAAATGGCTATATTTTCACTTTGAATAGGTTTTTTATATAGATTTCTGTTCGAATGACACGTTTTAACGAGCTATCTCAAATATATAGGATCTAATGTTTCGAATAGAACTAGTTTTGTACGGCAATAATCATCCAGTAGAAAGAAAACCTTCCCTAAAACTGACCGTGCGCTTATTGCGTTCATTCACTGGTGCACTCACCCTAACTAAATCAGTTCTAAAATTCTTCAATCACGTATACATTATTGTGATTTTCACTTTTGCCATTATTTTGTGTGTTCGTTGTTCGTTAAGAATTCAGTTTTGTGGGGAAAAAAAAATGTCGATGCAAAGTACAATCATTTAAAATAACATGTCTTTCTTCAAATCGCACATACCCAATGCTTGATGAATCGTAGTTTTTGAGAAGTTCACAAACTCTGAGTTTCGACCACCTAATTATGCGAAAAATAGGAATGATTTTCTTTTTTTTTTTTTTTTTCTCACTTTATGTTGAACTTCGAAAGGAAAAGGTAAGAGCTCTGGCACTCAGGCTGTACATGTAAATAAACAAAAGTTTGACCAAATCATCTTCCGCTTCCCAGATGGTTTTAACACGGTTAATCACAAATTTAAGCGAATATTACTAACGAATTGTAATCATTAAATCTTTAAACAACTAATATTCAACTATTTAATTTTATTTTAACTCGGAGTCGCGTTATGCACAGGTTTGAGCCTCCTGCGAAATCCAAATAAGTATCTGTCGCCGTGAGAACTCAAGCCTAATCTTGCGTTATTGGTATTACCGAAGTTCTGGGGTAGCTAATGTTTGCTAATATTTGTTAACTATATGTGAAACACATATCTGACTTACACTTTCACCTTGACGTGCAAATTTTATCAAGAAGAGAAAAAAATATCAGTGAGTGTCAACTCATACGATTTTCTATCGAAAGATTGTTTGGAGTCAAGACTTTAAAGATTAACTAACATGTAACTTACTTTCGACCCTCTTCCCTGCCCCTTCCATCCTGCTTGGAGAGGTTAGTTATTCGTTATCTAGAAGAACATATACCTAATATTATAAATAATACCCCAAACGAGGAAATCAGAAGACATAGAATCGTAGAAAAAGTATATAGTTGATTTGAGCAATACGGTAGCACCGTGTCGACGATCGATTCTGCTCTGCCCTAAATCGTTTGGAATTTCCTAATTGGAAGGCAGCGGTTGATCTCACATTATTTATGAATATAATTCAAGAATTCACAAGCAATCTTATAGTTTGGAAATCATTTAATCGAGCACAATAATTAACTGCAAGTTACAATCTGATCAAACGTATTCAAAAGGGATGAATGTATGTTGAAACACAGAGACTCTTAATTTCTAATTATGATAATAAACCAAAGTGATTGGGGTTCAAATTTTGGAGTATTTTATCCGGGTTCTGGTAAACTGGTTTTGAACTAGAATAATGGCAGCATGAGAAAAATGATTTATGCGGTGCTACGGTCGACATTCGTTAATAAAACGTTTACGATGAGAGATGGAACGAAGATGGTGGGGTGACGGTCCTCCGTGACACGTGTTTGTGTGGTTAATGATCGCAGGTGGGCCAGCGGCGGCCGCTTCAGGGGGCTACGGGCCGGCGGCGGGAACGGGAGGGGCTGCGGGGGGAGGGCCCGGGGGCTCCTGGAACTCCTGGAACATGCCACAAAACGGGCCACCCCCCGGTACACAGCCCCCGCCCCAACCCCCTCAGCCTAACTCCTCGCAGCCCAACTCCAACTCGAACCCCTCTGGCCCGCAGGGTGAGTCTCACTCAGTAAAGTCAAGTCTCTCCTCTATCCACTCGATCGAACCCCTTGAACATGTTACGTCGTGGCGTGTCCGAGAGTACAAAACTAGAAGATGTTTCATCCCAACGCAATAAGTGCAATATGTTAAAAAGGGAATCGCATTCTCTTCTCTTCTCTTCTCTTCACTTCACTTGGAGATATACTCAGTTCAAATCGGCCTGATTTCCATTACGATTCAGGAGAGTCTGACATATTTATTTGCATTTCGATGTTCGGTTTTAACTATCGTATAGAACAGAGTACTGATCTCTCCTACAGTTTTCGTTCTTATTATTTCTGTGATATCTGTTTCCTCTAGTGCTGCCCCTGTCCCCTAGATTTGGAATAACAAAATCCAACTAAATACATAAATTAATAGTTAGGAATGAAATTTTCTTTTTATTGGTAGACACGATAAAATGAGTAACAATAAAACTGTCAGACTTCCATAGAACTTTTTGACCATAGCAACAAAATCATTTCTTTAGTTTCTCACTCAATCAATTAGATGATGTAATCCTTAATAAATGTGGTGCTTCGATAACAAGATCCATTCGTCTACATATATCATAACTGCATACGTCATGTGTGTTCAAGGGGTTTAATTGCGTTTACACGCAGCCCCCCCCCCCCCCCATTTATATTGATAGATAGTCGAATAGAAATAACTGATTCAAAATTGAATTTTATTTGGTGCCATGTTAATATGTAATTTCAATTTTCGTCAGGCAATTTGCTATTATGTAACTGATTCATTCATTCTTGTATTGTAGAATAGTTTTATTCACCATTTACTGTGACAGGGAGATACTAGATGCTGTAGTAATTGTTTCTGATTTTATTTCTTTTTCAACATCTTACTATGCGTTTTCATTAGAGTCAATGAAGAGATGAGATTATCTTTATTCAGCTTGATAGCGAGAGAGATAGTTTAATTAATATTTTCATCTCTAAGCCTTTTTCCAGAATCAAAGAAAATTAACTATCACTAAAGTATGCGGGATCTTCAAGTTTATATATAATCGAAATCGAGCCTTTGATGCAAAGTAAAATTATTCATATTATTATGAATTTTGTCAAACTCTATGGATCGTCCATAAAGTTCAAATGATAGAAACTACGTTTTTTTTTTTTTTTGAATTTCTGCATCAAACTTATTGAAGAATATTGTTTTGCGTATTATTTTATGCAGTATTGTTATAAAACGTAATAGGTTTTGTTATATGTAAAGAAACACGTTTGGAAGGAATCCGGGGCTGCTTGTACACCTGACTTTACGAATATTAATTACATTTGTCAATTCGTACAATTAATTGGGCATTCTAAAGTGGTAATAAATTGATCATTATTTTAATGGATAATGAGTAGAACTCAAGATCGTAGTTGTGTGAATTTATGTTCTGATGAAATTATTATCAAGTAGATGATTAAAACTGTACAAAGAAATTAGTTGGTAGTGTAAGATAGTGCACTCCTGCTCCTGCTCCATCCCCGCCCCATATCTTCCTCTGGACCGAATTAATAGTAAACATTATGTATGAGATGTAGGTGTATCTTATTTTAATTGAAAATATTGCTTAGCGCAGCTAACTTTATCAATTTAAAGATCATTCAATGCCGTGTAAAACAATATGTGTATGCATTGAAAATAGAACTGAGACGAATGGTATTTCAATCAAAACAAGACTTGCATATTGTTTTGTGCAGATTGATAATACTCTCTTAACTGTAACAACATTTGAGTTTTTTTTTTATTTTTATTATGGTCGAGAATCAGGGCAGTAAATCTACGCTAGTAGAATTCATATGACTCAGAAATTGCTTTTAGTAGTGATTAAAGTTAGAATGGCAAGTTTTATAGGAGACTATTTAAAGGAGAATTATTTCTCCTTCAAGATTTAGTTGATAATTAAGTTCAATTATATTTTCAACTTTATTATAGTGCAAACTATGAGTGAGATTTTTAGGTAGACATTATTTAGTCTTGCTAATATTGCTGGCATTGAAGATTTATATTTATTTTTATATCCATCCTCGCTGCTTTATTATCATGGGATCCCGATTCACATGTCTTCTGATTTCCCTTCCATGGTTTGATGAACTAGTAGCATGACGAATAACGAATAACAATACTACAGTCTAATATAACTATGAAATAACATCAAAAATAGCATAATAAAATGGACACTCACAATTGAAGCAACTGGTCTTCTAGCTTGAGCATCTTTTCACCCAGAAGTGCCGAGAACTTTATATTTATACAATTGAGTCATTCAATTTTTATCTATTAATTCGGCCAGAATTTTACTCCGTTTGCTTGATGTTTGCCTGTTATTTATGCTCTTTTCTTCTGATTGGTAATTGGGTTTTTTACGTTTAAAACAATGAAATACATAAATTGCTTATATTATCACGTATGATTATTCATAGAAGCTAATGTTTAGCGAAAAAAAAAATCTTTTGCCCAGATCAATGTTTGATTATGCACTAGTCTGTCAATATTTCAAAGCGAGTAATTGATCCGTATATAATCGGCTATTTGAACGAGCCTCAGAGCACGTGATTTATGGCAGAGTTATATTATTGTTTACAATATAGAAACATGGTTCGATCTTTGTGTCGTTAATTTGAAACATCATCGCCGCAAAAGAAATTCCATCAAAATTTATCATCAGAAATGATTTATTTCCATTTTATTATAATACAAATAAATTGTAGGATAGGTAATTTTCTTGAGAGAAATTAAGAATCTATGGAAATAATTGTTTGGAAATCTATTTGGAAGATTCGAATGTTTTGTTTTATGCTTTTCATACATAGAAGGCACCCTTTTCGTAATATTCCAAAATCAATATAGACACAGGTAGTAGCAAGAGACAAATGAAAGTTGTAGCTGAAGATTTTGGTTTGACGATGGTGTTGCAGGGGACATGTACTCTAGGCAGACCACCGGCTCTGGGGCTCCTGGTTCGAGCAGCAGCTCTGCTAAGACGCCGGATTACAGTGGGTATTCCGGATATGGGAGTTACGCGGATACTAGTTATCCTCAGCGATCTTACCAGGGTGGAGAAAGCAACCAAGGTGGGTATGCCGCCAGCGCGCCTAAACCTGGCCAGCAAGGCTTTGATTTCAAAGAGTGGCCCACCTCATGACCATTTTACTTGACCCAAGATAGAGAAGTGCGCTAAACGGCCTGGCCTTGCTCGTGGGTTTTCTTATATATTATTTTTCTTGTCTTTGGTTGACAGATCACGATGTGGCATCGCCAGCTTGGTAGATTCTAATCTCGAGATATCATCGCTTTGGTGACGATGAATATCGCAAAGCAAATCCGTAAAACCTTTATTGTTACATACTACAGTGCCCAATGCTGGAAAAAAAAATGCCCAATATTATACTACTGAATGTAGGATACTTGAAAAGTGACGATATTTTGGAAATAGCAGTATCATCGTACAACATTCATTGATCTATGGAGCATTGATCTGGCATTGTAATTGATAACGATATACATATTAAACTTATTCTTCGATCTACCGGGCTAACGACTGCCATCGTTGGGTTGGAAAAAAAATACAAAAAAAAAAAAAAAACTTTTATTTCAACTTCGCGATATAAAAATTTTGCATTGAGTGAAAAATTTCTTTTATTAATTCAATATATATATATACCTAATTCAATTTCGTTTTGATATAATATATTTGTCTTCTTTGTTTTCATAATTAATCATTTATTTATGCGACTGATATCTTCGCTGTTTATTTTTGAAATAATTTTCTGTTTCAACAAAAAAACAACAAAAAAAAAAATCTGAGATTCTTTTCTCGACGATTCGTTTGAACAATAATTTTTTTTTTTTCTCATGATAATTTTTATAATCTTTTTACTCAAAATATTATCAATCAGTTATTTTGAGTTGATGTTAATGCAGAAAAAAGTAGAAAACATAAAAAAAAAAAAAAAAAGAAAAGGAAAGAAAGAAAAGAAAATAAAAAATGCCCAAAGAGCATTGAACCCTGATATACCCATGATGCAAGCGAGCTAGAACATTGGATGCGGAGGGTGTAGTTGAGCGAGCATTAAAGTAGCAGGAACACAGATATGATGAGAGACAAGTTAACAAAAATTTCGAGAACTCAGATGACCTCGAATTTTCGCTAACGTCGAATGTGCGTATTTAAGATATCCTCCGTGTAAATAGAAATAAATACTAGAGATAAAACAAATAACATGATAATTTAATAAGATATGTTTTTCTTTTTTTTTTTTCTCGTTTTTTGACTGCGGGACTTTTCCCAGAGTTTTATGTCTAGCAAAAAAAAAAAAAAAAATGAAATTGTACAATAAGAACTTGACACCGCCACTTGCTCGACAGCTATTTGTCAAAAAGCAGTGGTTAATTTTATTGGATTAGTTAGGTGCGTAAATTTTAAATAAACGGAGGGCCTTTTAAATAGGCATGAAACGACATAAGTAGGGGGCTGATCTGAAAAGTCTACCTGATTAAATATATGGCTTAATTATATTTACTCTAGAGGATTTATCATAGATCTAAATAAAAGAAATAAAAAAAATAAATGAGGAAAATAAAAAATAATAATCTAGTGGGCTTGTCCACTCATGTTATAACAAAACGAGCCGCGTCTCTTTGCCCATTGCGTGCGACCATCTAATTACACAGATTCACCTTACCTCGAGCTAAGTGTGTAGTATTGGAAAGTGTGCTGGATGAAAGTTGGAAGCATATTCAGGATGGTGAAAAGGGAATTATGAACTATGATAGCTATTTGATCGCAGGTCATCTTATCATCGATAGTTCGGTAGCTGTCTAGAATTTAGGATCTATATGACGTTAGCTAAATTTCCACCGCTGTGGATTATATTTGAACAATTACCTAATTTAATGAAAATACTTGGAAAAATTAATAACTACGGTTAAATTCATTTAGGATCTCTGAGATGTCCAGCACTTTTCTTAGTTCTGTATTCTTAGGATAAATTGGTAATTTAAAAGAGAAAAAAAAACGAAAAAAAAGGGAACGGGGAATCATTCCGAGTAACGTAGACGCAGCTCGCAAACATTTTCTGGGATCAACACAACAAGGAAACTTTAAGGGGAGCTCAATCAAACCAAACTTTATACCACTAATTACTGTCCATTGTTGATTATTTAATTAAAGAAAAATAAAAATAGGAACTGAAATAACGATTGAGATCATGCGTTAAAACATAGTGAAATTAACTAAGGCTATCTGTAATGTATAAAAAAAAAAAAGAAACACTAGCACTACTATTATTATTATTCTTATTATTATCTTAATAATAAAGTAAAGAAGTTTTTAAGCATATAGTAAAAAAAAATAAATAAAAGTGATGAGAAACACGTAAGTTAACGGTAAATAATTAATTAAAGAAGTAAATAAATTATTGTAGAGA
Source organism: Rhogogaster chlorosoma (assembly GCA_944452935.1). Taxonomy (NCBI): domain Eukaryota; kingdom Metazoa; phylum Arthropoda; class Insecta; order Hymenoptera; family Tenthredinidae; genus Rhogogaster; species Rhogogaster chlorosoma. The sequence goes on from OX101797.1 coordinate 33,120,974, forward strand.
ATTTTTCCATATTGTACATAAATTTTTAATGAAAACTGGGGTGCGTTGCAGTATGTTATAATTAAAATAAAGAAAGAAAAAAAAAAAGAAGTAAATGAATAAATAAATAAATGAAAAAAGAAAGATTATGAGACGAGAAAATCTATTTAAAATAATTAATTAAAGATTATTATGGTATAAATAATATATTTATATTTAATGCAATATTATTAGTATGTTTAAACAGAGAAAAACGACTTATTAAAATAGATAGAAAATAGGCAATTTTCATTCAATCTGTTGTTATTCTGCCCTATTCGTATTTTTCACCGATTATTCTCGTCTATTAAAATAGTCAATTTATATTAAAAATACATTTCTCTCGTTCACTTATCAATGATATCAAATTTCTTAAAGTCTGACACGTATTTCTGAAGTGCAGTGTGTAACTTATTTATACATTTACATAATATACATATCTCGTGATTCTCGATAAATCACTGACGAAACTATGGTCTTTAAAGCGAGTCTTTGCTGACGATATACATACATACATACACACATACATACATAGAGGCTAATCTGAAGCCGTTATAATAATTAATAATTAGATTTTCAGTTGAATTGAAATTTTGATAGGAATTATTATTATAGATTGGAAGATTTACGAATTGTAATAATTAATTAAAGTTATCGGGTCGTAATTTCTGCGATATGCGGGAAGTATAGTTTCTCTCAGGTTTACTCAGGTAATAATAATTGCATAAATTTATCAGAAACTTGCACGTATTTCAAAACTCACTCATATGTATACATAGAGAGATGGTTTTCAGTAATAATGAATAATATTTAAATTAACAGTAGAATCAGGGAGAGGTTTTATTCTATTTTCTAATTTTTTTTTCCCCTAGATTATTTACGTGTTTTCGAGCTCATCAATCGGTATACATAAAATAAATAATTGATAATGCGTTATAAATATTGGTATTTGGATATTGAATAGGGCAGTTTATTATGATAATCATTGTTTCCCTTTTTCATTTGCTATAGTTTGTTTCGTTTTGTGTTGACTAATCGTAATTATGCCACATAGTTAGTTATCGTTTAACTTAATTAGCTACTATTAGGTCGATTAAATATTGATATTTAAATGATCGTTAATATATATTTGAATAATTCCGGGACATGCGAGCTCTTAAAGCAAGCAACCTGCACACAAAGACTGGATATTATACCGGACTGTGGTTTTATAATCATTGACCGTATTAAATATATACAAACCATAATTAGAAAAGTTTACAACATCTTCAATTCTATAGCGCGCCTCTGACTAGGCTGTTAACTCTATTAACACCTTGTTAATAAAACATCTTTCTCAGGTTACTCCTTTAATCACAATTCGCAGCACTGCCAGGAATCTTCTCTTCTCTTTTCTTCGTTCAGTCTTATTCTCTTATAATTAATATTTCTTTAATCTTATTCTTTCTTTTTTATTTTTTATTTATTTTTTTTTTGTTTATTTTTTTGTTTCTGTTCGACGTATGTCCAAGGCCTTGTTTTCAAAACTATTTATTCATTATAGATAAAGTTTCAAATCTCTAAGATAAATAAACTTAACTCGAGGCATCTGGTTGGAATTGTTATGCTGAACGCAGATTATAAGATAACGCAAATTCTAAATTACGTTGTAGGACTTTTAGGCAAGTTAACACGTAAAAGAAAAAAAAAAAATTTACAAATGTACAGAATAATGTTTTCCGGATGAAATATTGAGAAAAAAATGAATAAATAAATAAATAAATAAATAAATAAATGAATAAATAATTTTAAAAAAATTATCGAAAATAATAATAATAATAGAGTGACGATGCGCTTGAAATGATGGGAAGTATGTAGATTGCGAGGGAAAAAATATGGGTTTTGGGGTGAGGAAAAGGAGGGGGGGCATTCATTAAACATATAGTGTAGTGCCTAATACATGCAACAACTGGGTTTTTTTTTTGTTTTTTCAGTCATTGACAACTCTCTCCATATATATATATCTTTTTTTTTTTACTTATACAACCATCATCACAATTCTTTTTCATACTAATAATGATAAAGAATAAATAAATGGTTAAATTTTAGCTCGGTCAAAAAACGAAAATCTATATATATATATGTATATATTATATATCTATATATATAAGCTAAAAATGCATTGGAAACGAAAATAATTTCCATCGGCTAGGATTTTAGAGAATGAATTAATTATGCGACGTACCTTATTTAATTTAGTTTCTGAAAACTGTACCAAGTACAATTGATTCAAAAAAAAAAAAAAAAATAGAAAAAGAAAGAAATATAATAAGAAATGATACTTTTCTTTTTCCACTTATTTTTTTTTTTTTTTCGCCAAATTCATCGTGTTAATTTAAATATTAATTCTAACAATGACTCTCACTTGCTGCACGAATAAGGCATGACTGTACAGTCTAATGGGGATTGATTGACTTTATCAGGTTATAGTGAGAAGTAAGGTAACGTTACGTCGGTAAATAAAAAATAATAAAAATTATTACTGTAATGAACTACTTGTACTTTTAGCTTTGTATTGGTAAGATCGCGTCCCCGAAAGAAAAAGAAAAAAAAGATACAAAAAGTTCTTTTGCTCGCTCGCTCGACCTCCATGTCCATTGTTATTTAAAAAAAAAGTGAAAAATCTAAAAAAAAAATGAAAAAAAAAATGAAAAAAAACGAAAAAAAAAAATCTAACACCCCCCTTAATCGACCCGAGGGTAACAATTAGAATGTTTCAAAATAACTCGAATCCAATGTGGCATCTGTCTGACTCGAGTTCTCGAACTTGTTTAATTACAAAAACTACGAATCCTGTTTGAATCGTTGCCATTCTTCGTCAGATTATATCTGTGACAAATTGATATTAATCTAATGAAATGATTGCTTGCGCATATTATTTGCAAAAGTAATAAGAAGGGTAACGAAATATTACAAAAATTGTATGAAAAAAGGATTTTTGTTATTTTTGTTGATTATTATTCGTTTATTATTGCGTATGCAAAATACTCGAGCTAAATGACGGACCAGATTGGATTTTCACATGTGAAGGAAAGAAAATGGAAAAAAAGAACAAAAAAAAAAAACCGAAAACTATTTGAAACAGGATACATTCTTTTCGTTGGCCCCTCTCCCCCCCCCCCGACCCCCATAATGAATTAGACATGCTCCTGGCCAAAGCGCATGTTCTCTGTCCAATATTGCGACAACATATATATGAATACTACTTGAATAATTACATTACTACTATATTATACATTTCTTTTTTTTTTTCTTTTTTTTTTTTCTTTTTGAAAATATTAATGGATATATATTAGATGGAATCATAAAACGATGTGGTATATGCTTGAAACCATAAGGATTTAATTAATGAATTATTATTACTATACCTATTTACTAATCATATGAAGATTAAAATATAATAACTATTGTCTACTATTATGTATGTGGTAAGCCTAGCAGTAACGGATAAAAAGCAAAAAAACACTATTACTATTACTTCTATTACACTACGTTAGAGTTGAGGTTATTAATTAAAGTAATAAACGGTTGTAAGGACTACATAGTAGGAAATTTTTTCTTGAAGGATTATGTTATTGTCATATTTACCCCAAGTGCCCCTTATTTTAGATCCTTGTATAATATTCGACCGCAATGTTGTGTGGTCTTGGCTCAGTGATTATTAAACTTTTAAGGAAAATGTCCTGTTTATGCGAAAGTTGAAGCATATATATATATAACTGTGTAACTTTAAAAAACATTTTTTTTTGTTCTTTACATATACAATTCATATCATTTCGTTTTTTTTTTTTTCTTTTCTCAAATCGTAACCATCTTTTTCATTTACATCGTAAACTATCTATTAAAGTATTTGTATAGAAATCTAGACGGGACTTCTTGACAGCGTTTAATAAATAATTCAGTATTTTATCAGTCGACGAGAAATTCATCCTTCTTCTTTTTCTTTCTTACATTTCAATTGAGGAATATCTGCAATTCGTTGAATTCGTATAAATTTCTTTAATTCTCATTTGGCTATATATATCGAGATCGAACAAATAAAAACAAACAAGGAAAAAGATTGATAGTTAAATTAACATAGTATAATAATAATTACCTATAACGCGTTGTACAGAATTATTAAATCAAATGTCATATTTTCGCATAAACATGGCTCAAAACACGACTGTTTCATCCTAGCACGTAACTATAATTTAAGCATTTTCGAATATACCTCATAGAGCTGTAGCTTTTGTGTCAAAATATTTCTGATTTTAGCCCTACACTAAGCAACAGTGTATATCAAACTTATCTACTTTTTCGTATTTAAATTTAAGAGAAAAAAAAAAATAATAATGATAATGAAGAAAAAAAAAAAAACATAATAAGAAAGAAAGAAAGAATAACGGAAAAATTATTGAATTAAATTAAAATTTAAATTATTAAACATAGCTCGTATATGTACTGTTTATCTGCAATAGGCACTTTGTACGTTTCTAAGTCAGTCGGGACCCGAAATATTATCTCTAGTTGTATGTGTAAAGTGGATGATCGAAGCCTTACTTAACTCAAACTCAAATAAGCCTTAATTGATAAGTTTTCGAATTAAGAGTTATACGGTAAATAATCATAAAGAAAAACCTACTCTAAATGTTAATTACTGATTATGATTACGAAATAAGCTAAGTTGCTTGTTGCATTTAAGGTCCGGGTAAATATGACCATAATATACGCAAGCTGTGACACTTAGGATATAACATAACATAACATATACTTCTAAAAAAAAAAAAACAAATATTACAAAACTATTTATTGCAAAAACTATTATATATGTTACTTGTCCCTATGATATAGTAGATCGCGTATTCTGTATACACTAGGTAACTACGTTTTACTAATAACTGTTTAACAGACATACAACTACTACATACTGGACTGAACGTATACAGGGTTGGCTGTCAGAGAGTTATCCTTTATTGTAGAAAAGATTCAACGATTTTCTGAATTTCAATCAAATATCGCGTGGCTATAAATCCAATAAATTAACGGTAAATCAGGCTGAGTTTGTCTTCCTCAAATATCACAACGATTCAGAAGAATCGTACAGCTGGAGAAAATTTCAAAATCTCCAAGTATCACATTTTCGGTGTTGTCCTTAGATAAACGAAAACTCTAAAGTCAACGTGTTACATGAACACTGTTTAAATATTGTTTCTCAAATTACTTATTACTGATTCTTTTTATCATCTTTTTTCTCTCACTCGTACAATTTTTTCTTTTCTTCATTTTATTAAGAATACATATTCTAAATATGGTTTCTAAGCTAATTTGTTCAAAAATTCATTCTTAAAGTCAAAAATCATTCGAGAAGCTCTAGCAAAATTCGTTTGACAAAATATGTGCATTTACTGAACGCAAATTCTGTCTCAGCGCTTGAAATCATGAGGAAAAAAATATATCTGATAAACTCTTATCACAGAGACAGATGGTGACGATAAAAAAAGAATTGTTCGGGTGAAATGACAAGAAGAAGAATCAAAAAAATTAGTAAAAAGAAATACAGAAAATTATCGTTAGGCGAGGTAGGATTGTGAGAATCAAACGAATGGAAATGACTTGAAAAAACACATTCACTTTCTGCTGTGAACACTGTATACAGTAGATAAATAAATTTTACTGCTAATTGTTGAACAGACCGCATTTTTTTTTTTTAAAGAGGTTTTTTCGTTTTTAAAGTGATGTGTTTCTATATAATTCGGAATATAATTTGGCAATCAGTTTGTTTAAATATTGTGCAAGTTTATCGTAACGTTTGCGAAAAACGTGTTGCCGCGCCAATATTATTCTATAAAAATTCATTTGATATAATTAATTTTATTTTACTATTGCACATTGGAATGCATATATTAAATAAAATAATTTATAAATATATTTTTGTCGTTTTTGGCCCGAAAAACTTGTCTTTCAAAAGCTAACCGATCGTCAAATTAAATTCCCATTTACATAGCTAATAGTCACTTTAAAAATTCCTCAAATTCACTGAACGCTGGACTGATGTATATATATATTGTATTACAATTCACAAGAATCAGACTTTGGAAGTTGCTGTTAGTTTCACTACCACTCGCATGAAACTACATATAATAATTGTTCTTTTGAGCTAATATATCTCATGAGAAAAAAAAAAAACATGTTAATTGATTATATCTATAATTATGGTGAATAATTTTGTGACTTGATAGAACTTGTCCTTTTGAACTGAACGGCGGTAGTGTGCTCAATTATTTATAAATAATATACAAAATATATCATTTTTTTTTTTCTTTTCTTTTCTTTCTCTTTACTTTTCTTCTACTCTAATTTTTTTTTTTTGCTTACAGACATATATATATATATATAGATAGATTTATATATATATATATATCTGTATGTAATTAAATTACTAAATTCCCTGCATATCTGAAACCCCCCCCGAAAAAAAAAAGAATTGATAAAAATAAAAATAATAAAACAAGTGTCAAATACGATGAATTCTATATTCGTGTTTTTTCACACACAGTGTGTTAGGGTGGTCAGATTTTGTCGAGATTTGGAAATATTGTCGTGTTTAACTTACTTATAGGCTTAACTATCCTTGAGGCTACAAAAGAACCTAGCATAAGAAATGACAAACTAAAGTTTATTGAAGATGATAATTTTAATTACAAGTAATCGGTATTATATTATTACGAAGGCTATTATATTTAAAAGAAAAGAAAATAATTAAAAATAATAAATAAAGGATAAAAATAAAGATAAAGATAAAGATAAATAAATAAAATAAAGTAAACGAAGGAGGAAAAAAAAAAAATTCAATATAGTTACACATAATATTGTATCTACAAAATAAGTGACACTGTGATCTGTGATTGGCAAACTTTAGGATTAAAAAGAAAAAAAAAAAAAGAACGAAAGAGAGGGGAAAAAAATGAAGCTACTCTGTACGATTAATTGATAATTTTGTTGACTATATGAAGATAAATTAGAACGGCCGTATTATTACAATAATTATATAACATCCATGATAGATTAAAGATTTATTCGAAATATTAAATAAAGTAAAGACAGGAAGATTGAAAATCAAGCCGTGATAATGTTATAGATAAATCGATAATTATTGATTAAGATAATTTATGTACATATGTATTATAAATTATTATTATCTCTCAGAGTACCTTAAAGAAAGAAGAAATTTTTATCTATACTCTTTATTGCGAGTCACTATCTAACTGAAAACAAATATCATATTTAAAGTTTAATTAAACATAAAAGAAAAAAAAAAAAAAAAATGCCAACCATTGTGTTCTTAAGGATCATAATTAACTATATTTAAATGTTGCTTGTATTGCTTATTTTTGAGTATACATGTGACGTTAGTCTACGTACACAGGCTAGGTTATTAATTATTACAATAATAAACGATAGAAAAGAGAAACAAACAAAAGAAACAAATAAAATAAAGTAAAAACGCGCGCCACACAGATTTTAAGATTGCCATCTAAAATAAAGTATTGATTACGTACGTTAATGGTAGATAGTTAAGTTGTTAGTTTTACGTGTGACGAGAGTGCACAGAAAGAAGTGTTAACGCAATATTTCCAAATCGAAGCTCAATTAACCGCGGCCATGCTTACAGGAAATGACTTCCGTCAATTTAGTACAATCAAAACTTTACATCTCATTGCTCAGCGAGCTTGTAGTCAATAACTTTTCATGGATTCTTGAACCTAAAGAAAAAAGAACGAAACAGGAAAATTTAAACGAGAACCGAAAAGGGAATTCCACTCGTAATATCGTGGGACGGGGATTCATTCGTCGAAAGCAAAATCCGGGCTACAGATTATTGTTTCTTCGAAATGAAAATGAATCGAAATAAAAGTTGAATGAATTCAAAGATTTTTATTCGTCTTACAGTGCTAAAGTATTCAAATTTGTATTTAGATGCACAGTTAGTTGTGAAAGTTTCTGAAATCAGTTTTCGTTGTACTAAAAAATTGACGAGTATGTTATTTTAATAGTTTTTTTCTAACTAAAAATCGCCGTGGCTATTCCGGAAATGTAAAAAAAAAAAAAGAAAAAAAAAAAAAATTAAACGATCGTTACCTAATTTTAGCGTCGAGTAAAAAAGGAAAAAAAAAATAATAATAATAATAATTAGAAACCAAACAAACAATAATACAGAAAGAATGATAATTACAAAGATAAATGACGTTTATAGATTATAACTTAATATTTAGAGGAAAAAAAAATCGTAAACTAGTGCCCTAAGTTGTACAGTGATTGAGAGAGAGAGAAAAAGAGAGAAAAAGCGAGAGCGAGAGAGAGAAAGAGAGAAAGAGAGCGCGCGCGAGAGAGAGAAAGAAAAAGAGAGAAAATATTAGATTTGAGTTGAGTTGGTAACGAAAAAAAAATGTTCCAATAATTATAGCCGTAATTAATTATGCTATTCTAATTAAATGCAAGATATTTGAATAATAATAATTATTTAAATAGTAGATCCTCCTCTCTAACTGTAGTTGGAAACAATAATACACAAGTTGTTCATGTCCTGTTGTAATATGCTACGTTTTAAAATAACCACAGTGTAGGTACATTGTAAAGGTATCCTAATAATTGAACACTGCAGTACTGCAAAACTATTATTATTATTAAACAAAATATAATATACTTAACGGTGTTTCTAGTGGATTAATTAAGAATAATATAATATAAAAGAAATCATATTCATGAAATACACTGGTATTAGTTATGAATGATTAAATAATTATTTTCTTTTAAATATAATATCCTACTGCCTGACCAAATGCCCAATTGCCCGAATGCCCAACCACGCGCCTTGACCCGATCCGCGTAGCGATAACGCGTTGAGAGACCTAAAACACTGCACAAGCTTAAAACAGATTTTAAGGACAAGTTTCTATCCATTTGCCGAATTATCTATTCTCTGCTTTCTTTTCGATGCTTCTGTTGTCACATACTACATTTCATATCTTATGGTTTCAGATGAATGATATATACTCACAACATGAATCGTTGATTTGGTGGGTGTATTCAGGGTGTAGAGGTGGACCACTGTTTCCAGTTTGAAAACAGTAGCGTTGCGTGACTGGTGCAGTGTTTTATGCGCGTCCCAACACAATTAAATATTCAAACCTTCGGCTATGATGGCATAAGTTTTTCTGCCCTTATTCTACACTCGATTCTTTTCGATCATCGAACTCTTTTATTCTCGTATCTGCGCTTTCCCTCGGCTGAAAGCCCCTGACGATCACGTCTCATTCTCATTTTCATTTCCTTACGTATTCTTCAGAATATCAACATTTACTCGTTACCATATTATACAACTTGTGCCATCGGGGCTATAGAAAGCTTAAATATTTAACACAATAGAAAATTCGTAGCAAGCCCATGTCTGCTCAACGAAATTTCTGATTTTCACAATTACAGCTGATAGAAGGAATCAAAATTTGTCCGCAGATGTGGTCTTGCTACTTATTCGATAATTTGGATGTTTCAAAAGTATTTTTTTTTTCTCTTATGTTTTTGGTTTTGTTTCTCGAAGTACCTTAGCAAGACTTCACTCGTGATTCGCAAGGAAACCTGTACAAGTATTGCTCACAACTTTTGGGACATTCGTGACATTTTTTCAATCGATCTCATTCCTCCTCTGCCAATGCAAGATTCGTAAATAAGTTAATCAAGATATTTTACTCGCAGGAAAAAATTTCGCGATGTTTAACTGTTTTCAAAGTCATTATCAATTCTTCCATTATATTTGTGCCCTGTTTGAAATATCTTGACAACATTAGCCAGGTAAAAAAAGAAAACTGATACCAAGAATTTAGCTCCAAGAATTTAGCTAACAAAAAAAAAAAAGTGAAAACAAAAAAATCGTTCGTAATTATTCCGATTAGATATTAAATATTTTATAGTAAATCGTTGGATTAACAGTTTTGTTAGTTCGCCTGGCACAACGTGAAAATGCATTGGCTAATGATGGTACGTGTCAATTTCCCCGTCGTAAACCTGCCTAATTCCTGAAATCCCATATTTCTTCCCACAGAACCGTCCCCGACCTCAAAGTTCAAAACGATTGATACTGACGGTCCGACATTCACCCCAAATGGAGACGCTGCTCCAGGCCCTCAACGTTTTTCCCTGACCCAGCACTCAAATTATCATCCCTATCGACGCTAGAAAGAAATAATCGAGTTACGTTTTCAATTCCTCGCTCGAAGCCTAATGCGATTATATTATTTTGGACTTGGGCAAGGTTTTTATTTTTATGTTCTGATAATAATTGTTATTTTATATATGACCACCGGGTTTTTTGTACGACGGAACAAGCTAACGAAGAATTAGTAGTAGTAGTAGTAGTAGTAGGGTAAAATATAGTAACACGAATATCGCGATCGGTTAAATTAAGATTAGCTAAGAAGACTACTGGTAGCTGTATCATTCTTTTAAGGCTAACATTACGTTTTATTATTTAACTTTTTTAAACGGATATATGCGAACGTGTTCATGATTCTCATAGATTTTAGTAAAACCTTTTATTTCAGACTATTATTCCCCGTTTTTCTAACGAAAGTAAGTTTCATACAGGCTTTTCATATATACAGGCATTTTATTTTATTTTTTATATTTGTTTATTTTTTTTAATTTTCTGTCTGTTTGATTTATTCACGTTCATTTTCTAAGACACGGAAGTGAACTACTTTTTAAATAAAATTAGTAATACGTAACCGCGTTTAAAGTAACGATTAATCATACTGCGAAGCTTTAAAAGCGTGGGACGAGATATTCAAATGCAGGGGATCAACTTCGTGCGAAATAGGAAGAAGATCCATCCGTCAAGATTCTCCTGTGCTCAGCCTTATCCCTAACTCACTTCGATCCCTCAAACTCTATCCTATATAATAATAATAATAATCGAATATTTTCTAGTTTAGTACAGCGTAGTTATATAGTCCATGTTTTACGAAATTCCGGCAGGAAGTGCAGGCTACGGAACAACATCTTCGACTACTCCGGTTCCAGCTGCTCCAGGAACTAACGATAGCTACAGTGGTGGCCCGCAAAGGGGCTACTCCGGTTCAACGTCCAGCTCAAACAATTATCATCCATACCGTCGTTAAAGATCAGAGAAAAAGAGAAAGAAAGAAAGAAAGCGAGAGAGAGAGAGAGAGGAAAAAAAAATAATCTTTGATACTTCTATCTTCATTGCTTTAAAAATCACAGATCGAAGGATAAGTACGAGTAAAATGGATTGTTGTCTTAGATATCTTGCGTAATTCTTTGCCCGTCTATAATTGCCCAGGCTTTGTCACTTGGCTCGAAAGAAAAATCCCAAACTTTTTCCTCATCGTTGAACAAAAAAAAAAAAGAAAATCTATATTATGCTGTCTACCTACGTTTGGGTTTGACTACAATCATTGATACGCGATGATTTTCTTCCTGTACCTATATTCAAATTCGATAGTTAGATAGGCTGATAATTTTCGAACCACGTGACGAGGTGAGGTGTAAACGTCGCTGATCTTCATCCAGTCTTTGGAAGCACGAAGGATTGGAAGGACTCGATATTATCAAAGGCGCAAGAAACGATCCATTCTTCGAACTGACACAAGGTTCCTTCTTGTTTTTTTTTTCGTTCAGTGTATAAATAAACCGGACCAATTTTTGTATTTCACATGAGAAATTTTCATTCGTTATTTTTTTGTCTTTTTTTTTCTTCTTATAATAGTTAAGGGCAATCATGGCTACTCATCGAAAGTTCACGTGTTAAGTGAAGTCGAGTATTTTCTAAAAAAAAAAAAAAAAAGAATTCACACATTCATACGTATACATAATTTATATATGCGTAGAATATACATATAATATGTAGAGATTTACCCGTTTTGTATTGGTGCCCTCCCTACAAATTATTATAAACGTGAACGTCATTGCAAGAGAGAAAGAAAGAAAGAAAGAAAAAAAAAAAACTTCACGCTTTTGAAACGGTATAAACTTCTTGACGTACGTGAACTTTTGTGATTAGACGTACAGACCAAAATCCACTGCTTGGATAAATCCAAGTGTTTAAGTTTAGGCTAACAATAAGTTTAATAAGTTCTTCCCAGTTCATCTTGAAATGCGAAAAGAAAATTTCGCTGTGAGATTGAACATTACAAATACAAATAGAATTTATCATGTCTATTGCATGCCGCAGCAGGGACGAGCTTTAATTGTAAAGAGGAACTAATCCTCGATTATCCTCTGGATTTGAAACGCTGAAAATGGTTTTAATTTGGAGTTTGATACTTCTTTTACATCCTTTAATTAAAATCGTACAAATCGAATCTAATAAACAGATATATCGTTATTAAGAAAGGAGCCAAATCTTTGCGGTATTGATTATTATCATTATCTTATCACTTTTTCATAACTCATTAAAATGTTATAATTTAAGTAAGACAAACACGAAGAAACAAGCTAAGAAACAAAAGAAACACAATTCCTTATTGTGATTATCTATCAATTATTAATATCATCAGATTTCAATGACTAAATCGAAAGTAGCACGTGCTGTGAACGTGAGTGCATAGAATTAGATAAACCTTGTAGGAATGTTCAGTTGGAAATTGTACGAGTTTATTAATTAAAACTATATTTCCTAATAATTATGTTTTCTAAATTATTTAGCTACTTATATCGAGACGAAAACGATCGATAATTCCCAAACAAAACCCAATATAATGACGCCACCAGATGAGCCACTTATCTTTTTGCCGTTTATCTTGAGGTAGGTAATCGAGAAAGTTACTTTTACGCATATATAATCCGTGCCGATGAATACCACTCGGCAATTAACAATTAACAATTTAGCAAGCCATTGCATTGGGTTTTGTACACGATGTGATAAGAGAGCAGATCACGTAACAAGTGGAAGCTTCGGGAATAAAATTTAATCGTCGCGTGATAGAATTTAGAATTTTCAGCGTTTATAAGTTTCGTCTCGCCGTCTATCCTAACGATCGTATTTAATCGTTATATTTTTTAAGGGATGCATACGCTGCGATTAAATTAAAGAGTTCACGAATCTAACTTAAATCTTATTAATTGTAGTCAGGATTGAGTGGAGTATAATAGAAGTCCAATCGAAAAGAGATTGGGCTCGTATCTTCAATTTGCAAGTTGAAGTGCAAGATATTGTCTTGCGATAATAGCGAAACACTAACCATATGTTGTAATTGCTACTATCTGATAATTATTTTCCGATTCGATAATGGTGGAAATTGATTTAGAGCTTAAGAGGAACTCCGAGATAAATAAATATTCACATTTTAATAGAAATCTACGTCAGTGGTTATTCCTATATCACATATCGAGTACTCAATTGCAGGACATCTCTCTTAAGATCTACAACACAGCGAACCTATCTCAAGCATGATCCCAAAGTTTTCTCGATTTAGTACGAGGAATTTTTTTTTTCCATTCTGTGTTTTTTGATCTATTTCTTTCATCCTCGAATTCTCGAATTAAACGGAGCTTCGAACCCCGATAAATCCAGCGTCCCAGCAACACGTATTAAAGGTATGTTTGAATTTTTTTAACTACGGGTAAAATTGAAACGAAATTCAGGCTACATACGATAAAATCTTGAGAATTTATTGTTACATCAATATTAGAGATATGTATATGTACATTTATAAATTCATATTTTTCATAACCGGAATGATCTAGAGAGTTAGAATTCATTGACAGTAATTTGTACCGTTGTTTTATTACTTCAGATCATCCGGATTTCATTGTTATAACACATACTTTTATTATACGTGACAATTGCAGAATGATGGCCGGATACGGTGTGCTTGGCAAAGGAAGGTACACTGATCGGACGTTACAAAAGCTCATGAAAAAAGAAAAATAACCAATGAAAAGGCACTCGTCGTTATAAGATCGAGCTCAAATTGATATTTGCCCAGTATAATATGAGAGTGCTGGACGTTATCTATATAAACTTTAGTCATCTATAATCGATTCGTTAATTGAGTTCGATTTGGGGATTGTCTTGGGTTGAAATTGTATGTCGCACGCATCTATACATAAGTATATTCGATTAATTTTGATAAACCACCTAAATGTGTATCGATGAAAATAATCTTGTGTAAATAATTCAGGGCTTAGCAGCGAATCATGAATTTAGAACTTGCCTAAGGTTTTTGAAGTAGCCAATCTATTAGACGTATGTTAGATCCTATTTTACGTCAAAGCAAATTATATGAAAGATGATTTTTTATTTATCTTATGGAGTACACATACTTATATAGGGTGTCCTACGAGATGGAAAAAACAAGCGGACAATACATAAATTGAATTCGAAAACCTTGCTTCTTCCTACTTCGTATACGCGGTTTTCGTGGAGCACCAGTCGCACCTCTATTATCAGTTTACGAACCAACATTCGCCGACTTGGGGTTTATAATCGTTTTTATTCTAATTAAACCTCATCTGAGCGAAGATCGGATAGAGGTTCTTCAGTTTTTGATAAAGGATTTGACTTGGAAAGGATCATATCTAATTGCAGCGTGAGGTCTGAATAAAAGCTTGGAAAGCTGCAGCTTATACTTTCTTCGATATTTGGGCCAATCTACGTGGTGCTCATGTTATAGTGCACTTGTGACATCGACGCTTGTTCGATTTCGATTTTCTCTCGCTTTCTTGATCCAGCTTCTTTCGTATTGCATCTAAAACAGAGAAGCATTCACCTCATACAAGCAGGATTACCAAACTTTGAAATCCTACATTGCGACTTATGGGAAAACGCAGCTTGCAGGATTTATTCCCCACTTACCAGCGACAGCTTTCTTATCGATAGCAGATAAAGCTTCGTATAATTCTTTGACCAAGTTTACGTCAGAATGCAGCCCCGATGCCCAGATGAGTAGCATTCGAAATCCATGTTCCTTGAAGCTGGACGGACCTGCGATAGATTCTACGGTCAATCGTTTCGTAACGCTGTCCCGAGACCACTGGTGGTAAAGGGCCGTAAAGAAAGAGGAACTTTCATCCAAAGCTAGTTTCTGTTGAAATGAGCGTTTACATGAAATCGATATTATGAAATCGATTGTCCCTGGCCACCACGCTATAATCTCTCCATAATATTTCAATTCCTTATTCATCTTTCCTGGCGTCTTCGATAATTAAGAGTCTGCGATATCCGCTGATCCTCACTTAACTCGCTAGTATTCGAAGCTCTTGTTAATCCAACAAAGTAGTTTCGTTATTTCCGTTCATTCGCATGATTAACAAGAGCCCTCTGTTACAGCAGGGGATATCATAGTCTCTTTCAAGGGGTTTTCCTACAGAGGATTCTACTCGCAGAAAAAACAGTGCGAAAGCTGGGGGATTCCTGAATGAGAATCGGAGATCGTTTTACTTTTCCTCGTGGATGGAATTCACCTTAAAATTCATGTACTTTCGAGTAGATCAAAGAACTATATTCAGTGGCCTGAATAGGGGGCGGATTGTAACGTAAAGATCCGAATTCTGTCCGCAGAATCCTCTGTGGCGATTTCCTAATTCCAATGAGTTACCTGTATACTGATGTTCGATGGCTCTGATCTGTTCGTGAGTGAAGGCCCAATGTAATGCAAGTTTCTTCCAGTCCGGTGGAGAGAGTTGTTTGTAGGCTAATCTCCAAAGAATTGACCGTACTCTTTCGGAAAGGGTGTTGCTGGCGCTGGATACACTTCCACCTCTGGATTCTTCCCGCCAACGTCTTCTGGCCGGTGTTAATTCGCGAACTTCTTTGTCGGAATTGGAATCCTCCTGAAGCGTCGTGAATAATTTCGTAATTAAAATTTTAACTCCATTAAACTTGCTAAGAGGGACTCACCGGCGTTGGGTAATCTAATCTAGCTGTCCTAATTATCATGTCTACAATTGCTGTGAAACTTCCACGTGCCGCGATGTACAGGGGTGTCTTACCGCCCTGAAAAAGAAAGAGAAGAAACAAAATAACATTTACCTTACAATTATTCCTAGTTAGTAATTTTAGGTCGCATCGTCAGGTAAGTATAAGTATTCCTTTCAGAACTCTTCGTTCGCCTGATTAGAGCGTAATTATTAGGAATTACTTGTTCCCGTTGTTCGATGTTAGCTCCGGCAGCTAATAAAAGTTTGCAGATATCCGTGTGGCCCATTTCTGCTGCTATGTGTATTGGCGACTGTAGTCTCTGCGAATGAAAAATTAAATCGCCACTTTATTGCCATTTAAATGCAGACGATTATAGGCTTAATATCTATTTTCTATAAATACAAACTCACAGAGTTCAGGCAGTTCAAGTCTGCTCCTCTATTTATGAGGATTTCCACCGTGTCAACTTCATTGTTTTGACAAGCCATGTGCAGTGGAGTATTTCCATTCTAAAATCGACCGTCAGAATTTGCTTAATCCCTGTCATTACTTATTTTCCAGGTAAGACGGCACACCCATATTCTAAGGTGTCCTTTGACATACTTCAACTTTAAACAGGCTCGCTTTTGATTGCCTTAATTAATCTCAACCCATCTCCTTCAATAATTAATTACACTGTAAATTAGAGGCTCACCTTGCATTGTTTGTCAAGGACAACACCCTGCTGAACAATGGATTCGAGAATTCCTTTGCATCCTTGACTGGCTGCTACGTGGAGGGCGGTTAAGCCTGCCTAAAAAAGTTACAGAGTAATTATTTAATTGACATATAATCGTGGGGTTGTTCCTACGCGGAATATATTTCATACATTAAAATCCCATCGTCGGTTTCACCCCACATCTCCGAATACCGAATGGGAAGCATAACTTGAAGCGTTCGTTTACATAAATTAGCCAAATTACCTCATCCTGTAGTTCGGTGCTTGCACCCATACGTAGAAGTAGTTGTGCGATACCCGTGTGTCTAGTAAGGGTTGTCACGTGCAATGGGGTATTGCCTTCTTTGTCCTGAGCATCTAGGTTGGCCCCGAGGCCGATCAGAACTTCTACAGCCTCGAGGTGTCCCTCAGCACAAGCGCAATGTGTCGCGGTTTGACCTTTCTGAAAAGTTTTTCCTTGAGTATACTATTTTACATATTTCAGTCTTCTTCGACGTCGGCGGAAACATCTTCCCGAACATGTTTTCTGTTCATTAGAACAGAACGGGACGCGGTCTCGTATTATAATAACAAGTCGGGTAGAACTTTTCAGACAGCATAAAATAGGGGGAAATGTTGTTTGCACTAAAAAGTTCTTTCGTTATTACAGCCGAAAAGAGAAGTTAATTCACAGAGGGTTGCTGGACGTTCCAGGCAAGGAACGAATCAGGGAGCGTCCAACTGAAATACTGGGATATCAGCCTCTGGCTTATCTGATGAATAATTTTTTTGCGGTTAAAAGTAATAACAGTTTCATATGAATAATTTTTTACACTGCGGACGTGATTTTTCTTTTTACTCTTAAGTATCATCCTACTTTTTGTGACAGGCAATAACTCCTGAATAATGTGAGCAAACATTCTCAATCTTGTTCCCAAGCCTTTCCGTACATTAGCCCCGTCTCCCAGAAAGTTTTTTGTTTACCCACAGGCGTTTTTCCGCGATTTTATCATGAAAATCATTTTTCTTGGAGCGCCTGCCTGCCGGACAACTGCCTGCAGATTCACTTTCATTCGTCGAATACGGATGAGTTAAAAGTTATTAAAAACAAAGTTAAAATTACGAATCCAGTGGAGAACAAAAATTTAATTTACTTTGCTGGGATTAGGGGTTTCGGAAGCATTTTCCAAATTTTAGTTGCTTCTGAGTCTGCACACTGCACTCCGGTCGCTAAGCGATTCTTAATCACCTATAGCTGCAACTGAGAAAGCGGTTTCTCTCTGACTTAATTATCGTCCATTTATATTAAATATCTGGAATCTCGCACAGGCAAGGAAGT
This sequence comes from Rhogogaster chlorosoma, assembly GCA_944452935.1. Taxonomy (NCBI): domain Eukaryota; kingdom Metazoa; phylum Arthropoda; class Insecta; order Hymenoptera; family Tenthredinidae; genus Rhogogaster; species Rhogogaster chlorosoma. The sequence continues at coordinate 33,138,986 of OX101797.1, forward strand.
GTATTTTGACTCGGGATCAAACCCTGTAATAATGGAGAGTATTATTTTAACGAGATAGAAATACAAGTTGAAGTAAATTGGATATCGTTATAAAGTCACAATGATTGCGTCGTGTAAGCCGGGGATAAACCAGGGTCGCGTTGTACCTCATTCTATGTTCTTCGCTGGCGATACTATTGTCGTTGATTCTGCAGACCTCGTCACGAATTCTCAGGAAATTAGAAAAGTTTTACAGAGGTCGAGGTGGGGGAGTAGGTATTGCGAAATTTTACCATCGTCAAAAGTTACACAGAGGACCCACGGACACGAGGCGATACGCGATTTATTTTACTGACAATCAGTTACGTCCAGTTCTTTATTAAACGATTTTATTGTTCTGCGGTGTTATAGAATACTGGGGTGAAAAGTTCACGCAAGAAGTTTTGTCGCATTGATTTGCGTATTCTGCTGAATAGCGTTTCTCTATTGCGATATCGCGGGTACATGCTGGAAAATTTCAATATATATTCATCAGATATATTTCCAGTCGTCAAGAATCATCACCCAAAAGCACCTGCAGTGCGAAAACCTTTCACCTAGTACATTAATGCAATATATAATATACTCGTATAAAAAAGATCGGAAATTAGATGCAACTGCCAAGTAACTACATACATCACATTTACTTTTTCTCAAATTGATAGTTAACGGATAGGATTATTGACATGCATGGTTCAATTGCTGTTTCTTCGTACCTGCTGCAGTGTACAAAAGGCCTGTCAAGTACCACTGGTTCCAAAATTTTGTTTGTTTCAATCTTTGTGTTTGTATTTTTTTCAAGTTTTCTGTTTTTTGTGTTCACAGCAGGACGAGATGGCTTTTAAAGTCATGTTATGGAAGGCCTAATTATCAACCAAACAACAAGTGACGTAGGCACTTGGCAGTAGCATCTGATTTCGGATTCTTTTTTTACGAGTGTATTATATATCACATCAATGTACCTGGCGAAAGGTTTTTGCGCCAGATGTGCTTTTTGGGGGATGATTTGTGTACCAGATAGTGCATAAAGCGATTAATTGTAACAAAAGCATATTTATTTTTAAAAAATACTTATAAATTATACATGACTTTACTATTACCTATTGTATTTTTGCTATAGTAATAAATAACTATAAACTAATAATCAACTATTTCATTATTTCACATTTTCCCCTTCCTGTAACTCTTTACTTTAACTGAGCGATAGGTAAAACAACGAATGATACACGAAAGGAGTTGGTAACTACAATTCATGCAATTCATGCAATTCAGCTATTGAGAAAATTCGAGACCACCTCCTCGGGTCAGATGTTCTCCTGATACCAGGAGCAGAAATTTAGCGAGTTAAAATCCTTCTAACTCCAAAAAATGCTAGTATTACTTAACTATAGGTATAGAGACGTATAGAGAGACGTATGCACGAATGAATCAATACACATAGCCTATTTCGGCACACCTCCTCGGGCCAGATGTTCTCCTGATACCAGGAGCAGAAATTTTGCGAGTTAAAATCCTTCTAACTCCGAAAAATGCTAGTAATAATTAAGTATAGATATATAGATGCATAGAGAGACGTATGCATGAATGAATCAATACACATAGCCTATTTCGGCACACCTCCTTGGGTCAGATGTTCTCCTGATACCAGGAGCAGAAATTTAGCGAGTTAAAATCCTTCTAACTCCGAAAAATGCTAGTAATAATTAAGTATAGATATATAGATGCATAGAGAGACGTATGCATGAATGAATCAATACACATAGCCTATTTCGGCACACCTCCTTGGGTCAGATGTTCTCCTGATACCAGGAGCAGAAATTTAGCGAGTTAAAATCCTTCTAACTCCAAAAAATGCTAGTATTACTTAACTATAGGTATAGAGACGTATAGAGAGACGTATGCACGAATGAATCAATACACATAGCCTATTTCGGCACACCTCCTCGGGCCAGATGTTCTCCTGATACCAGGAGCAGAAATTTTGCGAGTTAAAATCCTTCTAACTCCGAAAAATGCTAGTAATAATTAAGTATAGATATATAGATGCATAGAGAGACGTATGCATGAATGAATCAATACACATAGCCTATTTCGGCACACCTCCTTGGGTCAGATGTTCTCCTGATACCAGGAGCAGAAATTTAGCGAGTTAAAATCCTTCTAACTCCGAAAAATGCTAGTAATAATTAAGTATAGATATAGAGAGGCATAGAGAGACGTATGCATGAATGAATCAATACACATAGCCTATTTCGGCACACCTCCTTGGGTCAGATGTTCTCCTGATACCAGGAGCAGAAATTTTGCGAGTTAAAATCCTTCTAACTCCGAAAAATGCTAGTAATAATTAAGTATAGATATATAGATGCATAGAGAGACGTATGCATGAATGAATCAATACACATAGCCTATTTCGGCACACCTCCTTGGGTCAGATGTTCTCCTGATACCAGGAGCAGAAATTTAGCGAGTTAAAATCCTTCTAACTCCGAAAAATGCTAGTAATAATTAAGTATAGATATAGAGAGGCATAGAGAGACGTATGCATGAATGAATCAATACACATAGCCTATTTCGGCACACCTCCTTGGGTCAGATGTTCTCCTGATACCAGGAGCAGAAATTTAGCGAGTTAAAATCCTTCTAACTCCGAAAAATGCTAGTAATAATTAAGTATAGATATAGAGAGGCATAGAGAGACGTATGCATGAATGAATCAATACACATAGCCTATTTCGGCACACCTCCTTGGGTCAGATGTTCTCCTGATACCAGGAGCAGAAATTTTGCGAGTTAAAATCCTTCTAACTCCGAAAAATGCTAGTAATAATTAAGTATAGATATATAGATGCATAGAGAGACGTATGCATGAATGAATCAATACACATAGCCTATTTCGGCACACCTCCTTGGGTCAGATGTTCTCCTGATACCAGGAGCAGAAATTTAGCGAGTTAAAATCCTTCTAACTCCGAAAAATGCTAGTAATAATTAAGTATAGATATAGAGAGGCATAGAGAGACGTATGCATGAATGAATCAATACACATAGCCTATTTCGGCACACCTCCTTGGGTCAGATGTTCTCCTGATACCAGGAGCAGAAATTTTGCGAGTTAAAATTCTTCTAACTCCGAAAAATGCTAGTATTACTCAACTATAGGTATAGAGAGGCATAGAGAGACGTATGTATGAATGAATCAATACACATAGCCTATTTCGGCACACCTCCTCGGGCCAGATGTTCTCCTGATACCAGGAGCAGAAATTTTGCGAGTTAAAATCCTTCTAACTCCTTAAAACGCTAGTATTAATGAATTATAGGTATAGAGAAGTATAGAGAGAGGTATGGATGAATGAATCAATACACATATCCTTTTTCGGCACACCTCCTCGGGTCAGATGTTCTCCTGATACCAGGAGCAGAAATTTTGCGAGTTAAAATCCTTCTAACTCCGAAAAATGCTAGTAATAATTAAGTATAGATATAGAGAGGCATAGAGAGACGTATGCATGAATGAATCAATACACATAGCCTATTTCGGCACACCTCCTCGGGCCAGATGTTCTCCTGATACCAGGAGCAGAAATTTTGCGAGTTAAAATCCTTCTAACTCCGAAAAACGCTAGTCTTAATGAATTGTAAGTATAGAGAGGTATAGAGAGACGTATGCATGAATGAATCAATACACATAGCCTATTTCGGCACACCTCCTCGGGTCAGATATTCTTCTGATACCAGGAGCAATTATTCTCCATTTAAAACTTGTCTCACTCCGAAAAACGCTAATATAAATCAATGTATAGAGACGTGCATGAAGACACCTACGCATGCCTACATCTATATACATATCCTTCATTTCGCAAAAATTGCGGCACACCTTCTGAGGTCAGATTTTCTCCTGATACCAGTTCGAGTGATTTTAGGGCGAAAATCGCTCCTGGTATAACGAGAACATCTGACTCAAGGTAATGTGCTGAATTTTTTGGAATTAAAGAGTCGCAAGGTCAGAAAGGGAAAAGTAAAAAAGCAATTTATCATTGATATATATCTCCGAATTTATTGCTAGCATTCAAAATATTATTCATCGTCAAAGATATGTACAAATTATAATTGTTCCTTAAAAATAAGTGTGTACTAGATTCCAGTCTCAAAAACAGAATCCTCGTTGGACGGAGATATTTGTATTCTGATGGAAGTCTATTCAGCTGTAACAGAAAGACGAGTATTATAATATCGCTATAATTCTGTAAATTACTCCAAAAACCAGTCATCAAACATCTTGTTCCGTTACTAAGTACGTTGTCTACTTTGTGATAACTTCTCCGCATGTAGAATATTTCTTCCGCGATATCTGTCAGTCGCATCTCGTCAACGCAACCCCCATCCGGATTCTTCGACACCACGGGTGCCGCTGACTTCACGATAAGTGCATCTCCTCAAGCTCAAGGTTAGTGCTTATCCTTGCGATGACAAATAGAACCTCGATCTCGCGGCTGGGTTGACTGACTACACCCGTCGTCGGGTCAGTGGCCTCCGTGGCGTCAGATAGCACCTATGGATGGGGATTCCGCTGACGCCCATGTGATACTTGATGTAGAAATACTTCGAACACAGAGGAGTGGCCGCAGAATTGACAATGCATCTATTGATAAAAATACATTAATTTCTAATTGTTTGAATAATTTAGAAATAGATATTATAATACTTGTCCTACTACTGTTAGAGATAATTATTAGTTCCCATCAGAGTCCAGACATCTTCGTGCAGCAAGAATTCTGATTTACTTGCGACAAACGAGCATATATTGAACTCTGCAGTTTTTGTAAAATCATTTATATTAGATAGTATATCATTTTAATTTGAATACTATTTATATCATGATCAAGAGACATTACAGAGTCTCAGCAGTATATCATCAGCGTCTCGCCTAATCCCCGATCCATTAAGACACACCACCAATTCAATCTTCCTCCACGACATCTTGGAACGGGTGAAAAGAAACATTAAATCGTATGCATTTCTCCCGATGCTAAGGATACTCGCATATCTTTTTTCATCATTCTAAACTATTTCAAGATTCGGCGGAACTCCTGAAGAGTTTTGCACTCTCTTCCTCGGAGATACATGTTCGTATAAATCGTCGATCGGTTGTCTGTCTTACAATAATTTGTCAGTAAACAGTTATACTGATCTGAACCAAATTTTTTTGGAGGATGTACTATTCATGGAGTATGATGACATGAAAACGGTGAGGTGCATGCAACCATACGTCCAGTATATGAGTACCAGTAATAGAATATAGACCCTCTATATTTGGCGCAGAAAATGCATTGAATCATATCGTTTCATCGTATACATGTCCGATAAGACCGCTACGCAAGTAAAAAAATATCGAATACACTAGGAGGGCGTAATTTTTTTTTACTTTTTGTGCTACTTCTTAGATTCTTCTGTGTTGACCCGTGAAGGGTCCTTTGTACATTGAAAAATTCTTTTCAATGTACACGGCGCGAGACTCTACCGAGTCTCTTGATCTCCGGGTCAGAGCAGAGAATTCCTACGTATTTGTACCTACACTATTGAATGATCCAAGAATAACTAGAGAATAACAACGCGAGAAGTTTCATTACGGGAGATCAAGATCAAGAGGGATTCTGGTAAACAAGATAAAGAGCATAATTTGCATCACATTAAATATCCCAATCTCAGAACAACTCATCGCGGTTAGGACGTGTTGAAAATTTGAGAAATGCGTCTTATCTAACGTACAAGTTGCCTTCAAGTCTTGGCATAAAATGAATATTCAATTTCCTGTGTTCCGAGACGTTATTTATACTGTAGTTAGAACAGGTGATACATGCCTTGTCTGTCGCTGACAACTTGACACCCGGAATATTTGCCAGGGCTGTGATGACGGCCGGATGTCCTGCGAGGGCGGCATGATGAAGAGCTGTAGCTCCTGTGCAGTCGGTTGCTTCGCCATTCAACAACTCCACTGCTTCGGCAAGATATTCGACAACCCTTACGCTGTTACCACGAGCACCGCACATCAGCAGGGTGTAATGTTTCTTGAAGTATTTAAATAATGATTATGTAATTATATATTTTGCTGTTATTAAATCTATCAGACAAAGAAAATTTTGACAGAGTAATTTGGTTTTTTATTTCAATCCTGTCACGATATAATATGATGTATTTACTCGATGTCGATAAAATTGATGGATCGTATACTCTAGCTAATTTCGTCTTACATAAATATAAGGATTTCGAGCTTCAGGTACAGGTGAACATCGAGGTAGATTTTCTCGATTATCTGAATCGAGGCGAATAATGAAAGTCGGGTATACTCCGAGAAATGTGAAGAACATGTTGAGTTCCACTATTGTGGATTTCGTCCAATTACTTGGAGCCATTGATTCCACGATAGTCAGAATACTTATGACTTCCCTCCTCAAATAAGCTTTGAACTTTTTTTTTTACGTACATTGGCGAATGAAGAATATTTATCTTCGTTAAGGGAGACTTTGGACTGGTCATTAATCAAAGAATTTATTCTGGATTTATCTTTTCCTGTCTCTTTCCATCATCAAAATTATAAAAATGCCTACAAAAATCGTGCTGAATTAACCCGATCGAGATAATGTATCAGGTATGACATAGAGCCTTTGTTATATGGTACAATCGAAAAAATCGTTCCTTGTCTATTCTCGTATTCCGAAGTTGAAGTTTGCCTCGCCTCTACCCACGTAGGTATAGAATTCCTGATCGTTGTGCGGAGTCGTTGTTAAATTCATGGTCTGGAAATCGATGTTCCGGAACTAGTAAGGGGACCAGCTCCAGCACAGAGGTGAGAACTGGGTGCAAAAATAGTTAACTGCTTGTAGTCTATATTCGCGAATACCGAGAGTTCGGACAATCTGGGTCGACCTGGGTCAGCTTCATGTTTGGAGCCGCGGAAGAGGGGTCAACTCAACATTATAGAGAAAGAACAGGGGGGACAACGTATAGGAATCGGTAGGAGAGGATTCTTACTTAAAATATGGATCATCCATATGTGGTGTAGTTGTACGTAAATGCGACAGCATTCAAATTTTCAATATTAGAGAATTGTTGCACGATTTTTTCGAACGAAAAATTTCCAAGTCTGGATTGTATGATTTAAAATAACTGCATCGAAGCTTTAAGCTTGTGAAATGTTGGAGTATAGGGTCACCGGCCATATTCTCGACCATCCCAATTTATTTTTCAACGTTAATTAAAATTTGTTAATTTAATTGAGGCCGCAGGGCAAAGTGTTATTGCGTTGGATTTGCGCTCATTAAATTTCCAGAATTACGATGAGAACAGAGCGACGAATATATGCCGGATAAAGACCAAAGAGAATGAGAAAAAATAACAATCTGAAAGTATCAGCGAGAGATCATTAGAAGAAATATTCTCGTCTTCCGATGTAGTTCAAGTTGGATCAGATCGAATAAAGTTCCTCACCACACAAATGTGTTTCCTCTGTAAAGACCAGCTACCTACAAGTCGCTCTTTTTCCCCGCAAATTATTCTTTTCGGATCGAATACTTAGCCCTATATCTATACGTTCTCGTATAGCGTCGTAAAGATGCTCAGATCACGATATGACACTCGGATGAGAAGAAGAGGAAAAAAAAGAGACGAAATATGGGAAATATGGCAAAGACAGCGTCCTTCATCTTATTGCGATGGTTGGTAAAAATTAAATATTTGTCCCCAACGTGATATCCACTTAACTATAGAAGACGTTGGGTTGAACAGTCGCTTCATTATCTCTACCGTAGCAGTAAAACACACCGTGCGTATAAAGTGCGTGCCTCAGGGACGAGAGGGTAAAATAGGACTGAGTTAATGAATGAGATAATAAAAGTATAAGTACCGATCGTAAGCTCAAATTTCATCTAACGTAACTGAGTTTATGACCGAACCAGTTGTTCGTGCCAGAATTATTATGAATAACGAATCAATATTGTATATGAAATCCAAAAAGATACTGTTCATACTTTGAAACTTTGAAACACCGTGCTGAAATATTTACTCCAAAATAATAAACGTATGCATATAAATGCCAGCAGAATGCCAACTCCATTCAATGATGGAGATTCATATTCCGAACGGCTGTGAAAAAGTGTGATAAAGAATGGTGAACTGATTAAAGACTTAGAAATTAATCCAGGATTGCTCTTAATGAAAACACGTGCAGTTTGAAGACGCTTTTCATTTAACGAGATTTTTAATCTGGGGTACAAACTCGTGGGATTCGCGGTATGGAAATTTTTGTTAACATTGCGGAGGCGGGTCGAGAGATACCGAAATTTTAGATACTTGCAATTACAAGAGTGGGTATACTTTCTACTGGTTTATATAATAGAAATAATTACTCGTACCTTGTTGACTGCTGACACATTTGCACCAGCATTAATTAACATTTTCACTGCCTCCTGGTGTCCGTACCAAGCCGCCATGTGCAACGGACGCATACCAAACTGGAACAGAAACGTTGCACTTGACGGAGAGTAGATATTTCTATTTTCCTCTACCGCAACGCACAGCTTCATTAATTTTGAACTACGATTATCCAGGATTTCGAAGTTTCATTTTACTTGGTAAAATACTGTAGGATGTATTGATCGGAATCGTATAGCCGTATTCATATCAGAAAGAAAAATAATTCACGGAATAATGTGGAGCCCGAATCACCGTGAGGCAGACCTTGCAAGCAGATCATCCGTACTAATAATGATATCAATCTAACGAGCTACGTACTCTGTGAATATGTTTTATACAGATAACCCGAAAGTCATTTCTGGCTTCGTTAATTTTCGCACGAGCCTTTTGCGAGCGGCATACAAGGGGAAGATATATTTCACGTCCTGCGTAATTTCATTAATAACACTCCAGTGCATACCTACACGGCATAGCCATCGAAAAAACTCTTCACCCTCGTAAAAACTGGAGTAGTATTATCTTGCTTAAATTATTTCTGTTTTTTTTTTTTTCTTCTTCTTCTTTTTTCTCTTTGATCCGGATATGACTCCGGCCAAAAAAATTGACGTTTTCGGCAACGTATATTTATTTTTACTAGAGGTTCTTTAATGCGGATACTCCAGACATGGCAAAGTAAGGACTTTGAAAACATATACTATAGCGGGTTTGTGTGAATAAAAAATACAAGCACGTCGCGAGAAGGTGCCGCGACGTTTCGCACCGAAAAAATTGGATAAAGTTTAGCCCCTCTTCACTGGAATAAGAATCCGAGGTCCAAGCACGTCCCGACTAACCCTACATCATACGATTTGACTCCAGGGTTCAACCGGAAATAGCTAGCATTCTGTTCGATTCAATATTTTAAGCATTTTCAGGACGTTCGATTTAGGGCCGCACGATAAAAACAGAAGGGATGCTTCCACGTTATTTTATTGACTGAGACCGAATAGCTTTTTTGATCTGAAAAGGAACATGGCAAGTAATTGAACTTTGCTCCTCTTTGAAACTTGACAGTTTATTACAAGATCGATTGCTATTTGCGATTGAAAGTAATTCGATGAATGCTCACCTTGTCCCTCACTTCGATGTCGCATTTCGCTTGTATCAGCATTTCAATGATTTCTGTGTTCCCCCTAGATGCAGCCCAGTGAATGGGTGCCCGTCCATACTGAAAATAAATCGATCAAAGCATTTCACGAATATAGATTTTAATATTATAATTTATAAATAATGAAATGAACAGTTTGCGTATGTGAGATCGTAAAACTCACGTTATTTCTCGAGTCTACATCGACAGTTTCTTTAAGCACCTTTCGAACGCTGTCGGCTTCGTTCTTTATCACAGCTTCATGTAAAAGCAGGTCGTTCTTAAGTACTGAAATTTATTATTCACCTCTGAATATATTTTCAACCCATTTTTAGACCAAGATTTTATCTCATAAACGAAACGAGCAACGGCTAAACTGACAATAAGTCAAGATACTCGGCCGGAAACCGATAAGGTTCGCCCTCGTTTCGCTCATCAACTTCTCGAGCACGAAACTTATTAGAGGCGATGATGACCAGGGTTTGCTAAGTCGTCACGTAATTCTGAATTAGTTAATATTACAGAAACGTATTACAGGCATGAGTTATGGATTAATGATCGAGGTTCAAGGGATCGAGAGAAAAAAAAAAATTGATTACATTTATAGAATCACAAGAATCTTTCTAATAGTGTAACAAATAAAATAACAATTAGTACCTAGTAATACGCGAAGGCGAACTCCTTTCTAAACGCTTTTGAATTTTTCTCAGAATATGGTAAGCCCTTGGCAATTTATCATAGATTTGGAAATGGCAGGTATAAAAGTTTTGTTCAAAAGTCAAGAAGTCCAAGTATAAGACGGGATATGATGTTACAGATGATATTCAAGTATAACATGTCTGACATGAATTCCGTGTTGTTCGGATGGAAACGTGGAACTTTAAACATATATGAATTTTTGAAAAGTAAAAAGCACAGCGAAAAGGGCGATGACGAAAAATGAAGCGGTAGCGATTTTTTCGTTGAAATATTTTTCCAATGGTCCGTAAAATACGTTTGCCTAAACGGCTTTGACACGGTGTTCAAGTTCTTGCTTCATCATTCAGCTGGACAAAAGAGTAAATTTGATGAGATTCAAGCCGAGCGAACTCATCTTTTTATCCCTTAAGCTCATAAAAATTCACCGTTTTCAAGATTAGAAAAGCGCGAAAAATCTTTACCAGGGAAGTTTTTCAGATCCACTTACAATCCCAGTTCACAGCACTCCGGTATCGAATTGTAATTATATTACATTTTCTATGTTTCTTTTTATCTTTTTTGCGGAAATAACTTTGCAGGATCACTACCCTTTTCTCAAGCCCTCGTTAATCCCTCTTTATCTAATTAGGGCAGGTTAGAGACTGGTTCTTTTGGTCGGGACGCGGTTTACCTTCCCAGTAATTGACGACGCAAATCATGTAAATATCTTCCTAATTTCAACATCTAAAATGGTTATAATTCCCGGTTTTAAGGTATGAGAATATTATCTCAGAAATCTGGACCAGGAGGCTGTAAAATAATTTTACTTTCATGCTTTCATCCAGCCATGCAATCAATTGAATTGAAATAATGATTGATACAATTTTATCAAGCGGGAATTGGGCAGTTATGAATTTGATTTCTTCCGTTCCAGCAGCACGGCGCAGCGGCAGTTATTATTATAATAATTGGAAACAAAGATGAGATAAATCGAGATAAAATAAATTCAAATGGAATGAATAAATGAATAGTTGATTGGTTGTATTCAATTACAAACTTACTTCTAGCAGTCTTTTGATTCAGCACCTCATCTTCTATAGCTTCCGATAGATTGAGAGGAGGCAGAACTTTGGCTTTAGTCATCTTGAGGTCTTCGTTGTCCGACATTATTAAGTTTTCGTAGGTCTACATCGCTTTAAAGTAAATACATCCCTTTTCCCCGGGTAGGTAGATGAAAAATGCAGGATAATTGAAATTCAACAACGGAATTGGATCCTATGTCGCTCACTTCCATCGTATATAGAACTGATAAAGCGCAGTTTTCAATTCTCGACAATATTCTGTACAGTGAATTCTTTTCAATCTTACCTATCAGTCCGCTTTCTTACAAAGTTTCCAAACAAGCCCAGCTTTTTCCCACGATAAACAGTCCATAAAATTTTATGCTATTTTCAACTTTCATTAATAGCCAGTTTTTCTACTGGATACACAATCTACTCTGTAATGCTTTGCAGGCTCTGGGTATAACTTTTCCCTTTAAACACTAAGCAAAATCTTGTTCCACCTAGAGAGACCTTTCAGCTTTTCTTTCTCTATGGTCTTATTTTCCAGGCGTTTATTAATGAATTTTCAGCCTCAAGGAGGTGGTTTAAATTCGTTTACCTACTCCTCAACGATCTTTGTACTCTGGCTTCTGAATTAGACTTGGCTGGGACGCTAACACAACTGAAATGAACGGCCTTTTCTGTGGTATAGTTTTTCAACTTCAGCTTTTTCGACTTGGTATGAGAATCCGGCTTCCCGTTGCGCTAGTCATATCCGCTTGTTGTAGAGTGCTCCATTTCCTCGCGGTTTGTGGAGTACTCCATTATCCGGAATCCGCAATGGACTCGGCTAACCTACACGAATGAAAAACTAAAATATTATATTTATTAAAGTATTAAATCGAGTGTGACATATTTTCTTTCTGATTACGGTGAAGGATATATACAGGGTCTTGTCATTTTGCGCAAAATTTTTTGGCCTCACTAATGCCTCAAGTTCACGTATCTCCGAATTATTCGCACTATTCATAACCTGCTAATTAAGTATGTTGTTAATCATCGACCAAAACGGTTCCTAGTTACTTAAGAATCGCTTTGATTCAAGAGCAGGAATAGAAACTCCGGATTGAATTGCCCTCCGTTTATTCGGGTTCTCGTAAATTTTATTTGGGTTCATTAAAGTAGGTGTTATCTCTTCTTTCATGAATTCAATCCTTTGTTGAAGTCTCAGTACTCTCTTAGCTCTCGTCTAATGCCGGCTGACTACGACTGGAAGAAACTTTCGCACAAAGCATTTCCAAGTGCACTTCTCTAAGCGGTCCGTCAACCTGGTTCAGATCTCGACTACGAACTTTCCAGGAATAGCACAATCGATATGCAGCACTTTGACGATAACAGGATCACCAGGAGAGACCGACCTGTTTCCCGTTTCCCGTTTCCTTTACCTCCTCCTTGTTCCATTATATTGCTGCTTGCCGACTTTTCCGCGGGAATGAAAACTCCACTTTCTGTAATTACATCTCAACTTCTACGTATCCAGATAAATTAGTATCTATATACAGCACGTTATGGGCACAGTACCTATGCATGCACTAGCGAGCTCGAATCAGACGGCTGTAGATCTGCACTCGAGATTCAAGAGTCATGAGGATTCGAAATACTCCTTATTGTCAGATTGTAGCAATCATGTCTCGCTGGCGGCGAATCCTCTCGTCATAGAATTTCGTCTCGTTATAATAATTCAGGTTTAACAAGACCGTTTTAAAGATAATTCAACATATGTAATAATAGTCAATATTCAGAGATTATTTGAATATTCAAAAAAAAAAATTTCAACCCGCAGTTGGACCTCGGAAAAAGGTTTAAAAAAATAATGCATATGCTTATTTTAGTTTTTTTTTTTTTTTATTATCATTTTTTGTTACATAAAAAATTCTGTTTTTGGTGGAGCATGTGCTGTATGTATGTTGAATATTCTGTGAATCTGAATTTTTATCATTAACTGGCTGGAGAAGACTACGTAGAATTCGCAAGAGAACTCAATTCCACGATGGTCGCGGTTGTGGGTAGATGCTTTATTCCAAGCTTATTTTCTTCTTCAAAGTGCCCCCCAATACAAGCATTGCTTTTTGTGTATAACGATCATTTGCTTGGTGTCAAAGGTACATCTCTTGAAACACACTTTTCTTTTCGTGTGTCAATTTGTGTGTTCCCTCCGTTATTTTAATACCTATACTCACGTCCTTCGTATCGAAAGAGTCGCGGTTATAGATTTTCTAATCAAAAGAGTCGAATGAACTCTTTATCTTGAGAAATAATTAGATCGATGCATATTTATAAATCTAGGATTTTGCGACAGTGACCAAAAGTACTTTTCCCTTTTTTATTAAACTTGTAGAGTTTCAACGCTGCATCATGCATATTATATGATTGAATTAAAAAACGGAGGACACTATGTGAGAAAATAACACGCGATATCGAATATTCCACAGCAGATCTGATTGCACGCATACTAAACAGTAAACACGGTGTTGCCGGCTCGAATGTGTAAATATCAGATATCTGCTGAAAACAATAATTGGAAAAAAAGGGATCTTCATCATTCAACAATACCCAGAAGCGCGTGATTTAAATTTTTATGGAATGAAAACCATTATTTTTTATTTATAGGGAGTTTAAATTGAAACCGAGAACCTTACTTCGAATGCTGTTAAATTTTCATCGCTCTCTTCATCCTCTCGGGGCTTCGGCCCTTATTGATTAGATGTACTTACAAATCAATTGCGATTGCGATGTGTGGATTCGAGAGCACTCATGTGTACATAGGTTTGAACTAGATGGTCATATTAACAAAACATACAATATGTGTTCACAGTCGCTGGTTGACTGACATTTACGCTTTACGAGATGATGGCGTCGCGGCTCCAATCACCGTGTTAATTTAATTGAGTAAAATTCCCAGCACCTGATATTTGAAGCGAGTTCAAAAGCTCCAACGATTCAAATTGACGGCCTAGTCGTGCGTTAGGGTGTCCGGTGTTGCGCCAACGAGCACCAGGGCGGGGTCGTGTGTCCTACACCTGCGGGAGGTCGATATAAACGCCTGGCGAAGCTCAAACTGCGTTAGGTTCGGTTAAGGTTAGGTCAGGATGGGCTAAGTTAGGTTGGATTTAATTTAATGAGCATATACGCGCGTGCAGTAGCTCGATGCATTAGTACCTATCTATCAGTCTTACATTCTGACGTCAATCTAATCAGGCTTCGAGGAGGTGGTTTTTCTAAGCCACCCATTACCTGTAATGAGAAAATGGTAATGGGAGTTCTGGCTGCAATATTGTTACCGGTATCGGTTCGTTCAGAGTGAAAAGGCGACGATTCCGAGTTTATTCAACCGTACGGGTTGAACTGGAGGCTTCTATTTCTTCGATGAATATACAACTGCTATCCAATTTGTCAGATTTCGATAAGAAATTTTTCAGCAATGAAGGATAATTCTTCCGGGGTTATTACCTTGGAGATGAATTTGGCTTGAAACAATAGGGCTTAGGTACCCCAAGTCAGCGAGTTACATGTGCAGAAGGGAAATAATTGGTTTTATACTATAGCTGTTAGGCTTGTTGGAGGCTCTTGGATAATATCCATCTGACACGGGTAAAAGGTATTAGGGTAAGCCGCCTAAGACCTGTCGAAATTTTTTTCGAAGAAATGCGAGAGCGCCTCCAGCTTCAATTTCATGGCTCGTCTTGGTGAGTCTTTTTCTGGGCTGAAGGGCGTTGATAAAATCTATCCGAAGATCTTTAATAAAAGTCTCGATAACCGCGACATTTTTTATCCCCCATCCTTCTTCTTTAAACGATCCGATCATTGATATGGCCAAGGCAAATCAGATCTTTTCGTCTTGCCTAGTGTACTGAACTGCAGGTTCGATGGAAGTATAAGGATTGTGGCAAAGTCTGGTAACCGATATTCCCATTCAATCGTAATGTCTAGGATCATCGTAAGTATACTTTCTCGCTGAGACCATTTATAAGCGTACCTATCGTGGGTGTGGAGCTTTCGATGGTCCTATACGATATACCAGGGAATTCGATACATAAGAGAAAGCCGCTAAAAGCTGTCCGAAAATATCTTCAGGAGAGGACCGACGACGATCCTTTATTTCGTTACCCATAGACTTCCAATTTACTGAAATTTCTGTTTGCTGACAAGCAAACAAGAATAACAGTTTGAGCGAATTAAGCAGCGGCTTGATCTCAAGGCGGGCGAGACTGAAAGATGGGCTCCTTAAGCACAACTGTATTTTAATTGATCGTGACGTTGTAAGTCATGGCCTAAGGCTTTATTTCTCTAGCTGGCGGATCTTCTTGGATCCTCGTGTCAGATACAGAAATCGCGTGGGATTTTGATCCCGAGATTATATTTTCTGTGGAAGTGTACTGCGATGAATATAGATGTAGGAATAAGTCCAAGGATTTTTTCACAGGAAAAAATATCTGCTGTATATATCGCTCGAGACCTTTTCCAGACATTCTTCGTGGCCCAAATAAGATCGTTGGGAAATGTTGGGGACATTTGTTTCCCCACTTGGCACATCGGAGTACCCACCTATACTTGGACAGTGTGGCAGCATTTTTCCTCTCGCAATTCCCTTGGGTAAGAGAAAAAGTAATAAATCACTCGAAGCTGTCCACTAATTTTAAAGAGAATACGTGACTGGGAGGATTATCCTGTGACTTCGCCTTCAGCAGATTCTTATTCTCTTCAACAAATTTCCCGTTTTGGTATTATCCTCTTTTACACAACTGCAGGGTGAAATCGTGAGAGGATCTGTTCGGTTTGACGTAAAATTCTGAACAAGAACATCATATTTTAAATCATCACTCATCTGTCGACGATCTTTATTTTTGACATCAATTCTTCTCGAGTATCCATACACACCTATCCCAAGCATCAGGGTCCTTCGTGTCCACTCTACGTGGGCAGGGTGTTGCGTGCGGCGTTTGACCGTTGCCATGGGCACCTTTGGGACGCGCTTTATTCCCGGTGGTGTTATAGGCTGCTTAAGGAAAGCTTTGTTCTATGCGCTTATCTGTTTTGATAATTTATTTTATTTTTTTTCATGCTTTCCACGATTCAACCATTACGAATTTTACTTTAACTTTCCTTTCCTTCCTTTTGCTTTTACTTTCTTTTTTTAGTCTTTTTTTTTTGGTTTTGCTTCACTTTATCTCAAGCGTAGGTACCGAAGCTGTCGGTGATTCGATATTTATGGATAAACCATGTCGAGGCCGAGCCTGTGTAATCGTATCGCGATGAGGGTGCGACCCAGAGTTGGGAACTGACGCGTTGCCACGGTCTAGAATACGTTGGAATTCATTTTATATTAAACCTCGGTGGATTTCTGCTTTCAGCTTGCAGCCATCTTGCCGTAAAATCTTCTACGAAACATCTTGATTCCCTCACGATCCTTTATCCCGCTCTATACATACTATATACTTTTATCATTTTATTTCAGCTTTGCATTATCTCTTGAATATATCATGCGACCTATACGTGCCCCAACATTATTTGATCAAAAAATTCTATCTCAGGAGAATACCAAATCTATTCATGAATCTATTCACATAAATATCGCTATATATTTCTCTCGGACATTCATTTGTAGAAAAACTTCACAAGATTCCTTTTGAAGAGTAGCACCAGGGTAGACAGGTCTCTAAGGACTGACAAATTTGAATATCTATCGCCTCAGAGAGATGACTTTTTTATTTCTTATTCATTCATTCATCATTCAATTATCAACTAGGACCTAACATAGTTGATATTCAACCACGTTCTGCATTAATACAGTTAGCAGTCTGCAGCTACAAGTGCGTTAGCACACCCTACGCGAATTTCGAGATTATCATAGCCCGTGACACGTTCATTATACAAGAGTGCTTCGCTGTCAACCTTACCTAATATAGCCCAACTCAACCCTAACCTACCCTAATTTTATCTAGCTTTATCTGACCTGGGTTACCTAGTAAACTTCTCGTGTAACATGGCTAAAAATACCAATATACAATGCTGCAGCCCCAAAGTGTTTCTTTGTTTTTCTATTTCTAGATTTTTATTTTCATCTTTCCACATGCTGACGCGTAAGGCATAATGCAATTGCATTGAAACGCAAGAGAGGAGGAAACGAGGTTTCACGTAAAGCAGGAGCCGGATGTTGGCGATAATTCCGAGGCTTGCAGCATCAATATTTGATTATTAATTTTCTCTGTTTGCGAATCAGTTTCACTCTGATGCTTTCATTTCCAATTAATTCTGATATAATATCTATGCAATTCGACCTGTTCAAAGAACGAGCTAATTTCTTTACAGATTCGCAACAAAACGGAACCCAGAATACTACTTCGAATTCATATCATATCGACGCAGTTTATATACGAGCCGGGGTACTAATGATTTCCGAACACGAATCCGAGCCCTTGCGAACTAATTTCACGCGATTATCATTAGGCAGATATATTCAGAAATTCAGTCCATTGATCTGATTAATTCCTATATCTCGAAGAGAAAGAGGGGGAAGAGGTTGGCTATGTTTAATAACATTCAGCTGGCTCATGATTACGTTCAATCTCCGATAATTCCGCTTAAGTTACCGCCTGAATCTGTTATGATTATGGAGATTCCTAACGAGCGACCCGTTGCAGCTTTACAAATTTGTACATCTGTTTGATTCACCGTACCATATATCCCCTAGAGAGTAGACGAGGGGTTGCATTTTATGATTAAAGCTAATCCCACGGGGTGGGAAACCGTGTTTGTTTCCTTGACCCACACGGAGATAATTCGTGCTTACCCAATATTTACCAACCCATTAGTCCAATATCGTATGTATTCCGAATAACATTCGCGTTAGTTCTAGTTGAGAATAATTAATCATGTAAAATATAGCCATGTCTATTAAGAGATTGAAAAAAGCTTCGAATGGTATGAAATTATTCCACGTACCTACATCAGTTCTACATCAATTATAATTAGAACATTGAATCAATCAGTCAATGTCACAATCTCTCAACGTTATACGTCAGAATTTCGACGTTTTACCACAGAAACATAGAAATTATGCGCATGTATAAATTCTCTAATGTAAACTGTTCGGTATGTCTTCAATTCCCTAAGCTCTGACGTTGATAGACATTCACTCAATACGATAATACATGTAACTCTGAAAGCACAAGTAACAGGTATCCACGTTGCCATGGAACTATACATCTTCTGCTCGTTCAAATATTTTTCTGTATAGGTAGAAGAGTTTTACTTACGTTACAGTGAACAGGATCAAGAGATTCGGCTTGCTTATTGATAATGATTCACATGAAATTTTTAATAAGCTTTTCTTTTCTTAATGACGCTCGGCGTTTGTAGATGATAACAGGTGCTCCGACGATGCAGACTGTCCGCGGGGTAGCGCGCGACTGCTGTGACCTAACAACGCCAACCCCCGCAAACCCCCAACAACCCCAGAGGTCGATACGTGCGCTACCACGTGGTGAAAACAGCTACTGCAAAAGGCTTGCAATATACCAATAAGAAATAATTATACAAATTTTTATTCATCGCGTGCAGTAGAGTTCATTGCATTCCGGGTGTCACTGCGCCCCAGAAATGTCTGAGTAAACCACGGAGCGCAATATTCCAAAGTATGTTCATTATTCATATACCGCGAGCATGGTACGTCCTGGTCTCTCGGTAATTAGACACGTTACCGTGCCGTAGTTCAAGTGTGCTTAGTGTTCGCAAAGTAGACTTTTATATCGTCCATTTAAAACTCTGTCGGGTAAAAAATTTCTCTCTTTTTGATAATTCATGAGACTGGTTTAGCCGGGTCTTATAGCATACCCATCCACTAAACGGTGAATAATTCAATGATGGGTAATTTCGGGTTTGAGAAATAGAACAGCCTAGTCGGTGCAACTTCAACTTTTAGACCTAGTTAATATCTGATTTCACTGTTCCGTGATTAGACGTATCAGATTTTCCTTTAAATTAAGGTGTTCTTCATCCTCATCATTCAGACGGATCATATTACCCCCTCATTCTTTTTGCGCGAAAGCTCAACACGCTGGGTATAGTTTATCATCGCCGATTTATCTGCATAATTTATATGACCCGTATTCAATCTTACTGCAGCGATCGCAAGCGTGGATATCCGCTCTTGGAAAACTATTCATACCAGAACCATACGATCTAGTGCTTTGCCGACGACATTAGCCATATATTCAGGCAGAAAACGGAGAGTTCCGTATCCAAAAGTTTTGGGAAGTTTCGAATAGATAATACCGCCATAAAGCAGAACCGGGGAAATTGGTCCGACCGTCAAAGACCCAATACGATAAGCCGGGCACAGGCATGTGTACATGAGTTGTTGGGAACACGTGTTGCTAACGTAAGGTAAAGACTGGATTGGAACTCAAGCCATTTTTACGACCACTTCGAGGTCGTTACAGCCTCTCTGTATAGGATAGAGTAGAACTAGCGATTATATGAGGTACGTGGGCAGCGTGGAAAATCGGATCGAGAAAAGGAGTAGGTAGGTGACGTTGACGTTGACCGAATATCAGGATGTCGGTCTGCCAGATGTCCCATTGGCGCCTTACGCATGAAAAGAAAATTTTCGAGTTATTCGAACGTTTCCAAAACATTTGAAAAGCAAAATCGAAGAATTACGTTATACCGTTTAAAAAATAAAACTTGGACCAGATTTTTCTTCGTGGAGTATTTACACCGAGGTACATCACGTGAGAAATTTTTGGGCTAGAAAACAATCTGGCGATGTCACGCAAGCCGGTTGAATGTTGAAAATATACTGATAAACGTTGGTGTACAGGATTTGCTTGTGTATAATACATTTACGGGCAATTAGCTCGAAGGGTATGTATGTAAATGTGGAAAATGTTCTCTCGTGTTATACTCCCCAGATGGTCGGACGAAGGTAGCGACAGAAACGACTGTGCGAACACACATTAAACCTACATTTTATATTTATTCTCACCTTTTATATCCCTTTTTGACCTTTACCTACTATACCCACGCGCTCACCGACGAGTATAAAATAAGAATTTCGAGTCTGCTTTTATGGTTTGATGACGTATGCACAGTTGGAAATATTCTCATATGTACTTGTATCAAACGCAGTAGTAAAAGCGCCGATATACCTCTTTGGGCTTTTTACTTACAGCGAATGTATAGTTTTTGAATAAAAGATGTTGGATGGTATGGTTATGTATACATGGCACTTGATACATCGATGATTCGCGTGAGCATATATTTGTTTATTCATTATTCACAGACGTCTGTACATTACGGTGATGAAATTATACCCCTAGAAGGTAATCCAGCCAATGTTTTTCCAGCGGTGATTCAATCCGGTTAACTTCCGGTTCGAGCTTCCATTTCCTTCCGTCATTCAGAAAATTGGTCATGTCATCCACCGCGGATAGATCCTCGTAATTCTATGAATTATAATCGATACAGAAAGTAACTTTTTTAGTTATAGGTAATATTGTAAGTTGAATACGTGTAAATAATTTGACAAGTTCTTCAACAGAAAAATGATACTTACTATTTTTCTGACCCTGTTGTACTCGTCGTTGTAGACTCTGGGCCCATTCTTTGCATGTTTTACTATCGTCTCTGTACCATGGAGAATTAACGTCAGATTAGCCAAAGCTCCCTTGTTATTTTGGGGTCCAACCTTTTGAGTAAATCTGATATTATATCAAGCTCATGAAAAAATTACGAATGGATGATATAACTCTCTTCCTGTTAGTCTTCCCATACGACTTACTCACGCTGAATAAATAAACTCACTGAATCTGATATCTCAAGTCGCCAGGTCCCTCGTGGGTCTTCGCCCCAACTAGCCACGGACATGAATCTCCAATTGACAAAACCTTCGTCAGAGTCGTCCAGTTTTCTAGGTGACAGAATCGGAACTCGAGTCCCTTGGCATCGGTAGTATAAAAAAGAAGAGGTTATTATTGGACGTTGATAAAATTCGTCGAAAATTATAACAAACGTGTATCAGGAATTTCGAACAGATTATTTAACCGATTCCAAGATCTTGGTGATTTTAAAAAGGTTTCTCTCACCTGTGGGAGTCGTCAAATGCATCTGCAAAGCGCCCCTAACGCTGTATCGTATGTTAACTTCAACTTGAACATGTTCCAAGTAGTTTACTTGATTCTTACCCCCGGCACAGCCGTTCGTAGCAAAAGTAACGTGAACTGGGTTGTCGTATGTCAAGGTGGTGTTTGACCTGATAACATATAAGAAAGCAGCAATATGGATGGCGTCGTCGAGGAACTGTTTTAGGAACATTTTAACGAGTCTAGGATCTCGACAGAAAATCTCATCTAATCTGCAAGACTGCTTATAAATCCGTGTATAATAATTCTTGCACGCGATGCAGGTTCTAATTACTCTTTTACACGTTGCCAGCGAGTTTCCTCGTATTTCTAGAAGTGAATGTGGGTCAGAGTTTAAGGAATTTTAAAAAGCTTGATGTTTATTCAATTCAATGCACCCCTGCTCACTTCCGGGCTCTTCATCGTCGCGACGATCTTCCTAGACGTCGGTTTAATCGGGTCCACGGTTTTCCTGCTGCAAACGTGGCCCGGGCTAGGACTCGTCGACAGCTTAGAGGAATATTTTCGAGAGGGACATAAAGGTGAAGAGGTGTGTGGAAGCGAACGACAGAGTATATACGCGTCGTAGACATGTTTAATTCACAAACTCAGGAAGCTACCCCCCAAGGTTTGCGGAGTTCTCATCATTATTTGACGTGAAGGATACTCCGGTGCGGAGAAATGCCCTGAATTCATCTCACGAGATAGTGTACCGCTACCTACCTACAATGTAGCCTCAGTTTCTGCATATAAATAACTTTAACCACCCACTACGCTCCACTGCGTGACTAATTGTCTAGGTTTAAATTCATAGGAAATATGTATGCTTGAATAGGAGAACAAACAGGGCAACCGGTCGATATTATCTCTTCCTATTCCATACGCGCTGAATATATCATTGCAGTATATTTTTCCCTGGCTACCGATAGCTTTTGGAATAAAAAACATTATTCCTATCCTATTTGAATCGTGTTCATCAGTCGGTTTGCAAAGCTGCTTCTCCTAAGCTTCGAACGAAACTGAATGGGAAAAAATTCCCTCTGCAAATCTGGACTTATCTGATTGTTAGGAATACGTCTCTGTTTGCAAACTCGAATTTCGTATTCCGAACAGACAAATTTGCTCGTGTGCTTGGCAAACTTGGCTGGTTGGAGGCTATAGGAATAAATTATGTATCTTTGCTAATTATAATATGGACTTACACGAAGCTGGGTGGTACGTGGCACTCTCGTTTCTCGGGAACGTTGGTCCAGTTGTATCCAGTAGTGACCAGAGCGAAGGCGTTCATAAGACCAAATCCAAATCTTGGATTAAACCAGAATCCAGCAGCGTTCTTGAACCAGCCTGGGTTGTTCCTGTTCAAATGAAGTTTGCGTATTACACATACGGCGTTGCATGAATTCTGGAAATACAGGAAAGAGGGCCTTCCGCCCAGTACTGGAAAACCAGGATGACTCGCAAGGGGAAAGGCAAGATCTCTGCTTGATTTCCTCCCGCGAAATCACCTCGAAATTATCCGGTCGAGTGTTTTGAGTCAATTAAATATTCAAACTTGACCAAAGTAAGTGGAGAAAGGAACGCTGTAGGAACGAGTCTCTCTGGTTTTTGAAACATTAACTTTTTCTCGACTTCCGAGTGCTCTTCCACGCTTCTGGAGTTCCCCAAGAAGTTCAGATGCGTGAACATTTCATGAGACACGAACTAACTTTAATAACGGTGCAGGGAGAAAGTGGCGATACCACCTAATGCTTTTTGTTAGTATTTTGTAGACAATCACGCAAGTAATTACATATATATATATATGTATATAATATATATATATATATTGACTGACTGCAAAACGAGAGATGTAAAAGCCCCAAGAGCTGATTATCAATTAATTATGACGTCATCTCCGAGTAATAGCACTTGAAATTTGAAATGATTCAAAGAACTGGTATAATTATAGTCCTTGAACGAACTTTAGTTGAAATTTCACCTTAATTGCTTCGGCATGCTATTTTGGTTGCTGTTATTAGTTTAACAAGGAAATAATTCAAGTTCCTTATGGCACCGTGAGACAACAAAGTTCAGAGTCTAAATTAGCTACTTGGTGAGAAAGTGTCGATTGTAGAGTGGCGTCTAATTATACAGCCTTCGAGGGAAAGAGACGAGATAAATTCGATCAACCGTGAAATGGCTCCCTTTTCGGATAAAAGTTCTTCCTCAAATTTTGCAAGAGGGTCACGAGTGAATCCGCGATATTTTTCTACCACGGTGAAACGTAGTTACTGACGATAAAATTGAGTATTTCAAGATGAGATGGTTCTCCAATTCACTTTCCATGCCTGCTCATATGTATGCACATATTTATTCACAGAGTAGGTAGGTGCGCGGCATAATTCATATCGCACATGTTGAAAAAAAAAAACTAAAATACCTTCTGAATGCTTTCCGAAAGTATGTGGAAAATGTATACCTATATCCTAAACTACAATAGAATTTTCGCCATCTTCTCAGTACCTTATACGCGTGCTGTATACATAGATATATATTATGTGCATAGATATCTACATTGGTCGTTATGTTCACAGAATCTGTATAGGTAGGTATATATTCATCGCCTGATATAGCGTACATATTTAATATACCATACGATACATCGTTTTGGTTGAGAGGTTACTAAGCTGGAGGCGAATCCCTGAGCCCTTTGTCGCAGTTTTCGACAAAGGACGCAAAATTTTGCGCACATATACCTGCCTATATACAGTGAACGTCAAACCGTGAAAGTTGTTGTGATCCTGTGGGATGGAATGCGTCATAATATTTGATCGTGTTAAGGAAAGGGCAAAGATATTTCATCAAATTTAGGGCACAAAGTATTCATTCTGAGCTCTCTGTAAAATGGCTAGAGTTCCTCGTCGAGAATAAGTAAGTACCTTGTCCCAAATTCTAATCTTTTCCCCATCCTCTTTCATTCTCAGCTCATTTTGCGGGCTAATGTTTAACGGGAAAACACTCACCTGAGTGGACTGTACTCAGACGTCCAGACAACGAGATGCTGCACATCTCTCCACGTCAACTTATCGCTGAAAGTAAAGATTAGATGAAAGACTGATCTCAAACCACAGTACTTAAGACTGAAAGTATCACTGGGACCGTTTTTGTAATTATTTTTTATTCAGAACAGGATATCGGAATATTTTATGGGTTCATTCAACGATGATTTGTACGACAGGAAATGGAAATTTCGTATCGTTTCACGATCTTATGAAATTAGAATATTTTACCGTGTTTCGTGAACCTGCAGTATGAAATATGAATATCGTTAATTATTATTCACTACGTTTATATGCAATTTAATATCGAATCAACGGAGAATTCGCATCGCGGTTTAATGGTAGAACTCGATCGCTACTAAATATTACTGCCAATCAAAATGGTCAACCGACACTCGTCGTGTTGTAGATTACAAATTAATCGATGTAAATCTTTTATAGGGTCAGATATCATCCGTTACGACTAGTTGTGCAAATTCTTGTTCAATTTTATACATCGAGTTGAAGGTTTTCGATTCTTTTTTGCCCTCTGATCGACGACAGGATATCAAATTGTCATTTTATGTTTTTTCGGTATTTCGTATAATTTCAGGGAGTGATTTGTCTTCTACTCAACGAGCCAGAGACGATCAAACAGCTAGCGCGTATAATTTCTACTCTGTTTGCCAATCGATTTTTGGAGTGATAACTTGAGGCAAAAGTTCAACGCGTACTCACAGTTTAATAATTCAAAATCTCGTCCGGTAGCAGCACTTTGACAGAATATAGCCTAGAATATGTATAAATATACATCGTTAGGGGAATATATTCAAGGATTTTGAAGCCCAAGTAATTTTCGTGCAAGCTGGAAGTCGAAAGCGACATCAAGCCATTTTCATCGTTGCAATAACCTACGACGGCACTTGTAAATTTCCATGAGAATATTTACTTAAACTTTGAAGTTTCTCAGACAGATTAAAGTTTCCTCTCGCTTACCTAAGGCAATCTTGCCACAAAGTCACTAGCGTCTTACTGATAATCACCGCGGGCTCCTGGCAATTTTCAAAGGATCCCCGCTGGTTACGTTCTAACATATAAGCCAACTTTCGATCAACCGAAATTTGATTGCTTTACCATAGAATTTTTAATTTAAGTAGCAACGAAGTATAAGATTTGTTGTAGAGAAAAATAATTGTGCTAATTAATCCGCCTCAACTTACGGGTCTGTCTCGTTAATGAATACGAGTTTGTGACGACAATATCATCGATTAGTTACTTAAAAATTATTTTATTCAATCACTCATACCTTTACATGTTTAATATCGTGCCTCGATTCCCCGTTAAATAAATTACCCCTGGACTTTGGTTTTGTCAAAACCCTTGAATCCGGTTGCCATGAATATCGCGATAATGTCTACATGCGGGTAATATACGAATCCGCGGGCTCCCGATTCCCTGTAATTGCCAGAGATTGCCCTACGCAGTTTTGATCTTATTAATAACAAGTTGACGATTAGATTAGTTTAGTTTCGAGTAATTACTTGACTTGTAAAGCGAGAGCCAGGATGCCGGCTGCCAAAGGTGCCGAAGCTGACGTCCCAGTGTGTTTGGTAGTACACGTATTCCTCAGGTCAGTTGTTGCCTGGAATGTTAAGTCATGCTCTTGTCAATTAGTTGAAATTTAATCACTCCAGTTTCCGGAATCGAGTCAATTAAGTTTCGTCCTTGCTAAAAGCTTCTTTTCTATTCATAGAAATGAATCAACTGCAATTTGACGCTTTCTAAAAATAAGTTCTCAGATTATCGAGCGAAAAAGCTGTCTTTGATGTTGAAAACGTAGATGTATAAGACGTCCGTGGGACAAAATAGACTTTACAGAATCTCGGATGAATTGTACCCGTGGAATTCCGCGATTCTTTATATCTGGCCTAAGAAATCCGTCGAGTAAGAAATGGAACGAAAGACTTTGACTTAAGGCCTTCTGACGTATATCAGGGGATTTCTCAAGGGATGATTTAGGGAAGAGAAAAACAAGGACTGTATTTTCTTTTCGTCATTTATGAGATAGCAAGGCCCGCATACGACATGCAAAGATTTCGTCCCTTGAGAGGACGCGCAGCGTAAGGAAACGAGGAATGATAAAAATCATAAAAAACAGTTGATAATGCCATAAGAAAGAGCGAAGATCTGAGCAAAGGAATAATGAAAAGGTGAAGATAATTTTAAGCCGCTTTTGTGAACATTCGCGTTGAATGGTGTCGTTTTTTTCGTTGAGTAAATTTCATAAAGCTCCGAGTCTACTTAGGTATTACTTTTCTCTATTAAAAAGCTGCTTTACTAAAATAATGTAAAAAAAAACAAACGTTGCTACGAGACTTGGAGAGCGTCCCTCATTCATGTTTTCATCAGCTTAATGTATAACTGAACTTTCACTTGCAATTAGGATTAAACAGACAAAGCCTGAATCTGAACCTACTGATTGCGAGTGGAATTTTACAAGAGACAATGACAAACGCGCCTGTCTACTCCACTCGACATCATTTTACGTCCCGACATGATATAAATAATTGCTGCGAGATATAATCACGAAGATACAAAATGTGCTGTATTGCGTGTATACGTGGATAACAATTAATAAATTTAATAGATTAGAAAACAAAAAAGAATTTGTTGTGTCAATTTTTATCACAGTAATTATACCTACTATCATTTGATCGTGATAAGCTCCGCTGCTGTAGGTCGTAGCGAGAGTGGCAGGACATCGTTCACCGTACCAAGGAAATCTTCCGGTTTGACTAGCGGAACCAACAGCCACAGTGTAAATGCTTCCAACGTATCCGTCGCATCCGCAATCATCAGCTCTCGAGCCCCCGTTCCCAGAGGCCCAAACGTAAATACTACCCTTGCCGTCACGTCCCTGAAATTGACTAATTGAAACCGAAGTTTGCTTTCGGAACCTTATGTCTATGTAATTCTGTAATCGAGATAGAGTTTATCATACGAATTTGCGAACGAGCAAGGGGTGCGATATAACGGCGACTTTTTCATCCTTGAACACAAATGAGAAAATTTTACACAAATACTCTTCTAAATAAACATTTACATACGTTTTTCCCATTTCCCTTCGTATATTTTTGCTTGACAAACTCGGCAGACAGACAGGTTCGTCGGAAAAAAAAAGATATTCTCTCCGTAATATTAAAAGAACCGTATAATTTGACGAAAGTTTTGAGAATTTTTTTATTAAATTAACCGGGTGAGATGTAATTACGTAAATTATATGAGCAAAAAAAAAACACCCTTGATTCGTTATTCGTTTTGCGTATCGCAGGACTCGAAGGCAGACTCGAGATTCCGAAATCTCTTCATAAATATTGAACTAGGTGGTAAATCCCGTCAGTGCCATGAGGGGTTTCCGGGGATAACTTCACTAACCAAGGGTTCAGTGGTAACAAAACAGGAATAAAAACAGCCGGATAAAGTCATCCTATGCCACCTGGGTGATTCCCTTGTGAAGAGCTTCGGAAGCGAGCCGTCCCGGTGCCTCCAGGCTTTTTCCGTCATCCGCTGGACCCCAGGATGCTGTGTAGATGTCCACCAGGTCTGGGCGGTAGCCAAGAGCTTCACCTTCTACTCTGTCGTTGACTATGCCGTCCAGAAGTTTGACGCCACCAATAGAGGCCCCAAATGCAATGCCCACACCACATTTTCCGTTGTTAGCTCGCATAGAGATTTCTCCCGCACACCTTGTACCGTGTCCATTGATTCCTGTGTGGGGTAATTAGATCCTGCTCTTACGACACGTTAGATAAAAAGTTCTCGGAGTAAACAATCGCGGTTGAGAGCAGCGAGATTTTGTTTTTATTATCTTCCTTATTTTCCAATTCTTCCTTTGTTTTCCCAACGGCCTTTGAGGTTCGAAAACCGACGCTACCTTATTTTCCTTGTATAAACTGAGTTCACCTCAGCCAACGATATTGGATCTCGCGTCAGACGGGGAAAAAAATAAAATAAAAAATACCAAAAAGGAAACTCATATACTCGGTGATTTTCTGGTTCGAAAACACGGATGGCAAATAAAAAATACTCGACTTTTTTCCGGCAATCGTATTTCCTGTCATGATTGACTATGAATCTAGTTCCAAACTCGGGAGCAAAAGATCTGTAGGATACGGAATTCGTTCACGTCAAAATAACGTGCATGCTTTTAAAAGCACGTGGCAAAATCTGAAGTTAAATGATGCCCCTTGATTGACATGCCGGAAGCGAAAATAACACAATTAAGACGTTGTCAGATGCTGGGGATGTTCCTGAATCCGAATAAATTGGAACAAGTTCTTACCTAATTAAGTCAGAAGTTTTTTCCTCCTAGCCGTGAGCGTAACTCGTTTTACTCGAGATCGGGGCACGGAAGAGGGATACACGAAGAAGACTCGACAGTATAACACGAAAATTATTTCACCCTCGTCTCGGGATCGAACATATTTCATTAACACTTTCTTATAGCCGGAAGAAAGATCAGTCAACTTATCTATACTTGCCCTGATTTTCAATCGAATTACTTTATCATTGAATTCGTTTTCCTTACCGTTACTTTTATTTTAGTATGTTAGATTATTACCTGTGGATTCGTACCGAGGAATTGGATCCTGATCTCCTTCGTTAACGTCATAACTAATCGCAGCGTCCTAGAAGCACACATATAAAAAAAAAAGACAGAATATCTACACATTTTTAAATCAATCGATTTCAGCAAATATAATTCGTAGGTATTGAACATGTAACCAGGAAACTCGGAATCCCTGCGAAACCGACAGAGATAAAACAAATTCGCGTGTTTTTTCTGTCGGAAATTCAGAGGACTGCGGAAACTCTCCGGATAATATGAAAAAATCAATATTTCCAAGCTTACGTAGTTGCTCTGCAAATCCTCGTGGGTATATTCAAGTCCATCATCCAGTACTGCTACCCGAACTCCACGACCGGTTATCCCGAGCCGGTAAAGAGGTAAAACATTGAGGTCCAGCTTCGGGAGGTCCTTGCTAGTTCGTGTGTCTTGCTAAACGCGAAAAAGCGCGAAGTTTAAGGTTTATTTCAAGGGATATCTGATACTCGCTGAAGCACATAAGTGACCTCTCTATCATCAGCTTGCGGTTAAAATCAATTCTGATTTGCTGATAATGCACTGATAGCTCTTTGTGGACGGGATCGATCAATATTTGATTTAGACTTATCCTGAACTGACTTTGTTCAGTTTTACGGACCTCCGGTAGTTTAGTATGTGGATAAAAGCATAATATCACCGTGTTATAACAACCGCCCTCGGCGGTGTATCAGATAATTTTGCGATAAGATAGAACAAGCGTTATTTGTACAATGACGGTGAATACGCGGGTATGTATGCCGATGGGACGACGAACGAAAAGGTTTAAATAGTCGTTCCTGAATAACTGGTAAACCTAGAAGTTTAGAATTCGCTGAAATGAAACGTTTTGGGTCCAAACTAAAAGCGCTGAATTTTCGCGGGGCTTTTCGCTTGGACAATATACATACTCCAAGAATGAAAAGTACGCTTAATTGTATATTCGTACAGGCTTGAATGAATAATTATTGTAATTTTATGGAGTGCTTATATCTGTGCTCGACTCACCAAGTACCACTCTTGTCCCCAAAGCTCGTCATTAAACATCTCCGAATCCTTTATATCCTGAATCCACCGTTTTTTACGTTTCTTGCCAGTATTTCTTTCAGAACTCACCAGCGCAGACCTTTTCCCACGCTTTTCCGACTTCAAAAATTTTTTCAGCACAGTATTGTTCCCCAAAATGGTCAACTCGGTTGTACCCACTCCTACCGGAAGTCGTTTCTCCCTTATCAGCGGTCGCTCTGCCTCAAGGTCTGCCCAAGGCACGTAGTCCCTCTTGTCTCGATGTATAACCTTCTGTTGGTCGGCCCATATTACCTTGAAAATGATAAAAAATCAAGTCTCGTATCATTACGTTTATATTTCTTGAAAAGCTCGTCTGATTTGCGGATAAAATTAATTCCAAAATCTGGCTTTTTTCAATCACGATTCGAGGCACACGAATTTCTCTCTTATTTGTTATACCTTTATTCATCAAAATTTTCATACGACCAGAATTTTTTTCCTTCAAACTTACAAGCAACACGTACAAAGATCGCGACTTCATTCCTGTCACGAGTGTGTTAGCTAAACTCGTCAAGGGTCTTACCTTTGCATGCGAGCTCAGAGTCTTCCCAAACCTTGGGTGTCCTCTCTTCTGCTGGTGAGGGTGGTTGTCTTTGTGCCATAAATACGTGTCCTCGAATCCCAGAACCTTAATTAATAGCATCATAACGTTATACGGGAGGGCGTAATATTGAACCTCGACAAAAACGAAACCCTACAATTTACCGGTTGAAGCTGACCAAAATTGCTGCGTCAAATACCGTATGAGATTCAGTGCTTTAACCCAAATCAATTAATTACAATCCCACCAAATTATTCGATACTAATAATTTCTTTATGTCGATTCTTGTCAAGGAATTCCCTTATTCAAGCGGAAAATCGTATAATAATTGTTCGTGCACGAAAATGGCACGTGTGCGTTATTTGAAAGAATGCAGGAACGCTGCACCGCGCCGTGGGGGCAAGTTATACGATCAGTTCACCGGAGGTCAGTGGCACAAGGTAGTGTATCATCCTTTAGAAGCGTGAAATAATCGATGAGGTGCTGCACGTTGTAGCGTACCTAGAAGGGTTCTGCTCTGTGCTATCCTGCACCCGAAAACTGAATCAATATTCGATTCACGACCGGGTCTATTCGAAGCGCAACGCTGGGGGTAGTTTCGTGACGTTGGGGGTAGATTCGCGTCCCGACGCTCGATTTTCTACGACCCTACCAGGGACGCTAGAACCAGGATAACATCCACGGTCAGTTGGCTTGTCTCGTAAAGGCAAAGTGTTCGGTTCTAAATAACCCATACATATATATACAGTTCCATACGGGCCCACATGCGTGTCACAGCTCCAGAGGATTCCCCCTTTTCCCTCTTATTTCCCTTCGTCCTCATCCCTGACACATGCCCCACGCGTTGCCACCTGGTAGTGACTTTGGCTGGGAACTGGAGGAGGGATTACTGTCGCGTGCCAACCGTAACACGTATAGTATAACAGCCAGCTGTGGTATCGATACACCATACCTACACGCCATGTCGTCCCCCCCTTACATACAAAGCCACAGAGGGCTTCTGGAATCTAGATCTACCTCCTGTACATAATACATCAGCTTTGTGGGTAGTAAAAACGTGAAGAATTCTTTGCTCCTGATAGGTAACAGCAGGATGGATGAGTTTATTTGGTAAAATAAGATGGAGAAGCAGACGCTCTTTGACCTTTCGTATTTCTTTATAATACAAGGGGATGGTGGAGTTTTTTTCCTTTCATTTTTTTCTTTGTTTTAAGAGTTTTACGTACCTAGGAAATAGAGTATCGTCTATAGTTTCTCATTGAGGGTAGTTTGTGTCGCGTTGCACCGGCTAAGTGAAGCAATGTACCTATTCATAAAGTAGAGCTACGTAAGTAACTAGAGCGCAAGGAGTCGAGAAATCGGGAAGGTCATTACTTCCCCATCAGCGTGATATCTCTTATCGGTATATTCAGATTCTCTTTCTCTTTCTCTCTCTCTTTCTCTTTCTCAGCTTGCGACTCATCCTCCTCCAATTCCCTCTATCCCCTGATGCCCCGCTGGGTATCTTCTCAGTCCATTTGTTTTGATCGGATTCCCAACTGTCTCTCGTAATCCAGGACCTCTAAGCCCCCTGCAGGCGTCGTCAGCCCTCAATGAAAACCCGAACGTCTCTATCTTTACTCGTCCTCCATCTCGACCTCCGCCTCCTCCTATTCCTCTTCCTCTCGCCATCTTCTCTGCCATTTCATCTCCTGCACCCTTTCATCCCCTACTGCCAAGCCAAGATTAACTATAGACGCGGTGTTCGCCTGAAAAACCTAATGGCAATGGCGCTCGCACTCTAATAACTACCTTCCATCTCTCCTGGAACGCATACTTCCGGTTTTTGCTACCTCTCTTCCTTCCGCGCGGTTCAAAGACGAGTAGACGTAAATTTAGGACTTCTCATCCCAGGTGCAGCTGTAGGTATAAACAGTATAGATCCTAGGGTGAGCTTTGGTAAAGTTTACGAATCGCGTTTGGATCACTGAATTTATCAATAGTCGTGAATAAGGCTCGTCCTCGGATGAGATCAACGTTATTAGGGGGCCGTCAAAGAAGTAGAGCCAGCAGGGAGCGTTCTTTCCATGAATTCCGCGATCCAAGGCGGCAGCTATTGGTTTTGATCGAATTCCCAATTGCCGCTCATAATCTCCGGCTCATAGCCTCCAAGCCTGATGTCTGCAGCTTTTAACGAGAACCTTGGCGGAGCTATTATGTCTTAGAATCGTAGTCGCAGTATACGCTATCTTATTCATTCACAGAGCGTCTCTCGTGCCATTATATTGCCCCTCGGTCATCCGACTCACATACTAACAACGCGCGTGAAAAACTATTGGAAACTTGATAGTGTACTTCAGTGTTCGCTTTTTGCTCATGAGAGAAACTGCGATAACGTTTTTCTATTTACCGTCCAAGAGCCGCACTAATTGCCGGCTCTTTTTTTGCCTTACTCAATAACGCCAGTGTTTTAGTTTGTGAATGGTTTCGCACGGATTCGCATGGCACTTTGGCCCGATATTAAGGCCATCGGTTTTCACCCGGTAAATATTTGCACTCTCTTCGGAATCTCCGAACCGTTTTACGCAACGCTATCATGATTTTTTCACTTCGATAACGAATGAAAGCCGGGGTAATATGATTTTCGACCCGAAGCAGAGACCAGCTGCGAAATTGGCTGACCAGAATCGTTTGAAACGAACTTTGATCATTTTGTCATACGTCGCGTCTTTCGATTGTAAGTGACATTTCGGTCGCCAGTACAATTATTCCTTGAGATTTTCTCAGCCGAAATTTTTCATTCAATTCACGCGTTATTATTACATTATTACGCATTATTATCCATCTAATGGTATGATGTAATTCTAATTCTGTTCATTGAGATTTGGTCGTTTGACTTTATTGAGATTCTCTACCGAAGAAATCCGGCAACTTTCCGCGTTATTATTGTCGTTTGCTTCTTCCGGTCTGCCGCTTCGAAAATTCTTGGCAGTGGAGCGGAATTTCCGCAAACTTGGTAAGAGTCGGCGACGTTAAGCAGTAAGCGGAGCTAAAATTGGAACGATGGGTTGAGAATGTACGCGCATTTTCTTTACAAGTAGGTACATGAACATTTGGCTAAACTGTAGTCGGCCCCTTTTCTATGCCAGAGAAAATCCGGGCTGATTTCAATTTCCCATTCAAACAGCGCAGGTAGCTGTCATCGAATGGGGAAACGCAAACAAATTTCGTTCCCAATTAATAACGACGTGATACTCTGGTAACAAGTCAATGCAAAGCAGAGATCGCTGATTCAGCGGCTCCACTCTAATTGAAACGAACGACAGTTGGACATCCACTAGATATATCTCCGAACTGGGGTATAAAGGGGGATCGGTAAGCCTGTAATGAACTCGCTGTCACTCCCAGTTGGCAGATGTCACAGTGTCGTGTCTTCCGATGCTGTACATTCAGCAATACGAATTGATTTGCACCCCTAGGAGTAACAGCAATTATCCGCGTGACTTTAAGACAAGTAGAAAGACGCTATACGTATAGTTTTTCTTTTTTTAAACATGGTGGCGTTTTTTCTATTATTAATGTATTCTTGTGGTTCAGTATTTTCATCTCCCATTATATTTCCAAGCATGGTTAGGTTGGAAGACGACATATCCTTCCTTGTATGCTGCCCAACACAAAGAGCTTGCGTAATTAATGTAATAGAGTGTTCCAATTGCACGGGAATTCAACTGCAGCTGGTATTCTAGTTCCGCACAGCAAACCGCAATCTGCTCTGCGCAATGCGTACATCCTCCCATATATTTTGCCCAGGCTACGATTGTAATTATTTCATATAATTAAGCCTACTCTACTCCTACCAGACCTTCCAATCACTATGACAATGCCAAATTAAATTGCACACCTGATCGCACAACTGCACTCTGAGAAGAATACAATACAGCGCGGTTACCCTTCGCGTATGTTGCATTCTGGTGTATACATGTGTGTGTTGTGTGTTTATATATCGCATAAAGTAATTAAAAACATTAATAACGGCGGAAAATACCGGAGTCCTGAGTGCGGTGTGGGAAGGGAATATAGGATGGCGACTTCCGTTCTATTTTTAAATTGTTTTCAGTGTAGCCACTTGGCCGAGTAACTCGGCTCAACCGCAAGCTCGTGAAAAAAAGACTAGATCCTCCAATTATAAAAATTGATTATCACTCCTTGGCTGGGCGATTCGTGATGGTAGAGTAATCCAAGTGATTTCCTATCGACACCGTTTTCTCTCAGGCTCCAATTTGCTCAGTGTGAAAGGTACTTTATCTACCCTTTGTTTTCCACCCTGCCTGTAGGCAGGTACGTATACTCATCGCGAGAGAGAGTGGGTATGGTGCTTCTAAGGTCGGGGTGGGAAATTGCGAAATAAAATAAAACATAAAATATATATTATTATACATGACGCATACCTCTCCGTCTATCGATTGCTCTTCACACGTCACCATATAATATATATATATATTCGCTGTATGAAATTTATGCGAAGCGGATGTTGGTACTATATATACTGTTGTTGAAAGATGAGAGTGTTTGGCGTACACTTGAAAATAAATTGACTCTTATCGGATTATCACTCCCACGGGCATGTGTGTTGTGTGCGAAGACTTAAAGATATCTCTTTACCCGCGAGACTGCCCGTTTGGCGACAGATAATCCCCGCGTGATTTTTTTCTTCATTTTTTGCACCCCTTTTGTTCCAAACTATTACCTACATTATTAACGATTTACCTAGACGTGTAATTACCGGTATCTTCTCCGCTGCATACATCGATAATCTCTTCTAGCTTTGGCGGGTCTCGCAGATAGGATTAGGACTTCGTGAGAAATGGATAAGCGATATTGTATCCCGCCATATTTCTGTCATTTTGTTTTTTCTTTATCGATACGAATATCCCCGCCATTTTGTGAAATACTGTAAATTTCTTTCAAATGTGCCTAATTCGACAAACGAAAAGATGTCAAAACAGTAACTTTGTTCCTCTCGTCACGTTTCCATAAATGAATTTGAAAAAAGGACGTTTTTTCGCTCTGCAAGGGCAGGAGAGACCCCCTTAAATGTGATTATATTCTACTCAATTGTCTAACTTTACCAGACTAAAATGTCCTTTTATCTCAAGATTCAATTACGAATGTAAATAGCTGTAGAAAAGGCGGAATTTTATCTGCGGTCTGGACCACCATAATTACGAGAGCAATAAAAGTCCAAAAACATCACGGGACGTAGGTAAATGAAACCTTATTTCATCCAACTCACTCTGGAACACCGAGTTTACGACCAAATAATTAAAATGTGTACACGTGTACTAGCACACTAATTTCGCCACAACTTTTTCGTTCAAATTTTATTTCTACAAAGGGTTGATAGCTGTGTGCATCATCATCCCCCCGTTCCTAATGCAGTCTACTTATATTAGTCGAATCGAATTATCTCCCAGCTTAAACGTCATTTCAACCGTAACTAATCTATCGCTAGTCAAGCCCAGCATTCACCAGACTAAAACTAAACTGACTCGAATGGAGCGGGGGCGCGGGTCGAGCAATTGCTCAAGTGGTTTGAATCTCTGTTTTACGATTAGCCTTTGGAGGGAGGCTGGGAAAACTTTTTGTGGTCCAGGTAGCTTTTGTGGTCACAAAGATTACCCGTAGCGTTGAGCAGTCAACTGTATGTACATACCGGACCTAGATGTTTGTATCCAGACTGCAGAGCCAAGAGGGAGGCGATCTCTGGACCACCGTCTACCCTGACAACCCATTCGTTTTGATAGTCTTGCGGCGTCGTTGACGTCTCGGTGCCGTCAGTGGACGCCGTTTCGGACAGACGAAGATAGAGGATCGCCAGACAGAGGTAAATTCTGGAAATACACGCGGTAATTACAGGCAAATATTGACACAAATACGGAGACAAATTTGTATCTAATGTTTCTGCACAGGTAAGATTGAATTATTTTCTTAATTTTGATAGTTCTGAATTAACCAACGGTATGAAATTGCGTTTTTATTATATTATAAAGTCGATATCCAGCGAGTATAACGGAGGAAAGTAGGTAGATAATATTAGGTTCTTTATGTCTATTTAATTAGCGTCTATTTCTTCGCCAAGTCTTTTATGTCTTCAGCCTCTTGATGGTCGAAATATGAAATTGCCTGCTTTCACTTTGTCGGCTAAGCTCTGGGAGATTGAAAATGATTTAATATAAGCGGGGAGGATTTAGGAATTGATTAAACCGTTTGGTAATGCTGGATAACCGAGTTGTCTGGTGCAGCAGAATGCAGCTGCTGCAGGTAAAGAAATTAAGAAGTTGTTAAGCTCGTACGATTGCCACAGACGACGAAAGAAACTCTCCTCAGCTCCAGCTGAAAGTACGCAGATATACATAAAAGCGGATTTCTATTCGTTTCTTCGATTTCTCGCTTATTTATTCCAATTCAAACTCGATCGAACTGACGAAGCGTTAACGCTGAACGAAATGTGCTAGTGAACACTATTTTATACTTTACTTCGTCTCTGTTTCCGCATCTATTTATCGAATGCTTTAAGCATCTCGTTACTTCTTCTGCACTTTTCAGCGACTTTTTTTTGTTCATACAGTATACGTATACATCTAGTCCTTATCTTTCCTTCGGCGAATCCTCTGCCCTGCAGAATTTAATTACGCGTGCAATTTGCGAAGAATTTATTTCTCAACAAACGAATAGTCAGACAATGAGATGAAAGACAAGATTATACACATTTCTAAATTACCTACTTTGATCATTAATTATGGACGATGTTTTAAAACAATTTCAATCAAGTAATTGACTATACTTACTGAAGACTTGTGACAGTAATCATTTGATAAATTGTATTTCGATATTCGTACAGTGTTATACGCGCTGCGATTAAGATCGAAAATTAAGGCAAATCAAAGACTAAGAGACGATGATGAGAGAAGATCAAAAACACACTTGCACGTACTTGCGAACTTGGGGAGTAAAAAATTGATAAACAAAATTTACGACTATTATTATAGCAGCACTAACTAAATTTTGAGCTTTCACGAATGGATCGGATAATTTTGAGCCTATTTTTTTGATTTTTTTTTGTATAATTTCATGCTCCCGTATGTTTGTTGAAAAGTAAAAATGTCACTCTCACCAATTCCGGGAGACAAGCTATCGAACAGTGCGTGTAACAATTAGTTGTGATGTTCTTTTGTCTCCCGCAGATGTCAACCCCCCCACTTTTTTACCCTGTTGTTGTCTGACTTGTAGTGGGGGTTGATGCTATCGTGGGGGTAAAGTACAATCTGCGACGGACGTTGCGCAATCGTTCGCGAAATCGCTTCGACAAAATTGTTTTACATCGATAGCTACTTTACATCGTTATCCATCTAACACACTACATCCCATCCACATGCCCTGTGCTCTATACCCCGGTCAAATATATTTCATTATTATATTTTTGATCAAAAAATTCACAGCTTAATAATCTTGTAATTAAAAATTATCATTATTAGATGGTCTGTTCAAACCACTTTTACTTTCACTTCGTATGTTCGGGGGATGAAAAGCGAAAGAATTAGACTCTATCAAATGAATTGGACAAGTATACACCCGGAAGAGGAAGTCGTATTCTGCGATTCCCGAAGATAAGTTCAAACGTACCTATACGTCATCGATATCTTATGAGATTAGGATGAGATCGCAAGGATTATTCTGTTATGCTGAGATCATTTATTCAGAATGTTGAAACTGTTTCGGAGTAAGACCGGGCGTTGTTTCTTCCCATGGGATTGCAGTAGCGCAGCGTTTTCTGCCACGATAGAACGTAAGAGAACGATATAAGACAGAGGAGGGCGAATGAGAGCGAAGTATAGGAGAGAAAATTCCTTCCCCCTAAATATTTAAACCGTGGATCAGAGCCGCTCATGGCTATGAGAATACAAGCTGAAAATATCCAATCACGATTGACGGAAAGTTGATTGGATTCGTCACGACGACACACTATGGTGTCGTATGCACTAGCGTAACGCGCCGTAATTCTTAGAATTTTTTGGACCATATGAGGTTGATGTTAATCACATATGTGATCCGCAATGTTGAAGTACCATAAGTTGCAACGTTGAGAGTTGGTATTTGACCAAATTGGACAGAACAGTTGCGTGCATTGAGAACGTGGTTTCAGTTTGGTGGCATATTTCCGTTTGGCTATTACTTCATAAGATTTATATGTCTTTCAGGTTGCATCGTAAAATTCAAAATTGAAAAACTGTACGTTTCCTTGGAGAAGGAACAACAAACATTTCCCCTGTACTGGGGTTGTTGTTGCCACGAGGGTCGAGCCTGCACATTGGTGAAGGTCTATTTTTCCAAAATTTAATTTTACCGTTGAACCCCTTAATTCGTAAAACAACTATATTCAATTAGCGTTAACGAGAAAAGCTTCTGTATCAGCCAGTAAGTCGTAATTTGATGTTTCACCTTTTGGGAGAAAAATAAGTAAGTGAGGGTTCGTTTTTTTTCTTCCTTTTTTCAAATTAAATTTCGGACTCTGCAATTTTCCCTATCGTATTAAGCTCACTTTATATTTGACGATAAAGAAGTCCCATCCCCTAATCTCAAATCCTATAACGATAAAAAGTAAGCTTAGATCGGATTTGCACGATGAGATTTATTTGTCTCCGAATTCCTCGGCCACAATTTCGTCGAGGTTGTACGACGTGTTATTCAAATTACATCGATAGCCATAGTTATCGCTTAATTATCAATAAATCGTTGAATTCAGCTTTCAGTTTTCGTTCAGGCGCTGCTGCCTCAAGCGAATTGAGTGAGAACTCCCTTGAAATTTTACCGACCGAACCTTATCGAACAGAAAAAGCTTCCGTCTCTCCGTCGACGGATTTTGAAGAAAAATCATTTCTTACCAATTGCCAGTAGCCAATTATCACAAACACTTCATTTGCCAGAGGTGTAGATGCCGTGATTGTCATCGCGATGAACTTGACCTTAATTTTTTAAATCTATATTTGAATTTAGTTTCGGAATATACCTACATTGCACGTTTTAGCGGTCACTCTTTACTTTGCCCCGAGAAACACCGGAAACACATTAAATTAAAACAGTTTTGTTTTACTGCCGCGGGCTAGCTTATCCGTGCTATATTTAACGTCTCTAATTCCGACCTTTTATGTATATCCTTTTTCTCTCTCGCGATATCGCGAGATTTCTGCCTCGACTGCAGCGTCCGTGAAATTTGGCGATTGGTTTGAACTTGTTAGAAAATAAAAAGATCCTGTCGCTATTCGCGAAAACTTGCCCAACATAAATCTTCCGAGTTAAGCCTTATCTCGCCATAGTTATTTACCTGCACTCGTACAACTCTGACTCTGCTAGAAAAGAAGAAGACACACGATCTTATCCTGCTTAATGGATTAGTCTTTTAGTCAGTGGACAAAATTTCGTCAGAATCTTATATACCCTCGGGATTCATTCTCGGATATTTATTATGCGCCACCATACCTGCGTTTATACTGACATTATTCACAAAATCTGCGCAATTTCATTGGATAGCTGAACGTCATACGGCGAGTATAGTTAGATATATCTTCCCCCGAACTGCAGTTTTTTTTCAACTGCAGTATTGCACCTACAATAATATACATGAACTGTATAAAACCTGATCTCTAGATCTAGAATTTCGTATTGCGAATCCTTCTGACACAGTCGATCACAGAAGCGCCGAAGGATTAAACAGTAGTCTAGATGTTTAGGAATCTATACATTTAGCCATTGCGGATCGACACTTCGGGGACCGGGTAGTGGGCTGACTACCAACAACCCCAAAGTTCGCAAACTTGAGTCATGTAGGCGTAAGTTAAATCTCATTCGCCCACTCATGGGAATATACACTGATAGGTAGACTTTGGGTATCAGAAATCAAGATACAATGAGAAAAAAAAGAAATTCTAAATGGCCAGATATGTCCTGGAAGACATCCTTTCCTATCTGGCGTAGGAAATAAAAATGAAAACATAAAAAACGTACAGTAAAACAAGTGGTTGGTACATTCAGCAGCTGGATAGATTGAAATGAATTAAGTACGAGTATGTACATACGTATAGATTTATTATACCTATGTACATATGTATAGATATAGGTTGACCCTGCATACTGGTATATTTTGTTCAGCTTTCTCCGTCAGGATTTAATGGTTAAATTTAATGACTCGAGAGTGAATTTGACCTCGAGTATATAGGTGAGGGGTGGGTGCAGCGAGTCGCTTTGGTGGTCGTAAAAGGTGACGTGCCCCGTAAAAGTAGCGCTAGTTAAAAAGGTGAATATCGGTTAGATACTCAGTCGGCTAGCTCTCGATTGAGTGATTTGATACGGTAGTTTCATTTGTCATCTTTCCCCAACCGCGGGATTCGAACGACCATTGACACGCTGTGATTCGAATTAATCTTTTTTTTTTTTCCTTTACGTGCGACTAAATTTTATCGCTTCTCATCTTTTTTCGCGTCTTTAAGTACCCAGTTCCATCGCGGTTACTCGTGGCTCTTCCTAAGCGGCAATTATCGCCGTTTATTGCCCCGTTTAACATTTTTTTTTTCACAGCTCTAAAAATACCTTGCGAAAAAAATTACTTCACTAACCGATAAAGGACACTCCGTGCCATCTCAATTCTTGTCAAAGTATTTTATCTCTATCTCTGATTCTTAACACGCGAATAATTTCGATCTTTTGATCAAATCTGGCTTATCGAATGCGTTTTAGCTACAAAGACACGAAACAATGCTTTTTCCAAGTTAATCTCTCTTTTGAGAGAATACCTGGTACATTTGTCATTCGGAAGTAGGATTTGACAGCGCTGCTGCAGTGGTTCTAAAATTGAAATAAATTTAACGAGGAATAAGTTTTCCTGCCGAGTAGCGAAGCCGAGAAAGGGAATTACTTTCTACGGACGACGCGACGGTTTATCTTTTAAAGAGAACTGCGGAGAACTACGGATAGATGAATGCTCAAACTCCGCGGGCTGTGTGTATACCGTACAGCAAAATGCTAAAATATACGTGTGCATACACATGGAAGAAAGACTTTGTGGAAAGAACCGTGGGTACCGAGACAAATTATGCTATTTCAGTGCGAAACGCGCCCCACTGCCTTTGAGTATATAGTAAATATATACCTATACAATACGTACATATATACCATAAACGTGCTGGTGTCGCCGTTTTTGCTTCGAGAGTTTTCCAAGCTTTATTGTAATAAATCAAGCAATTGTAAAACTAGGTATCAGAGAGCTTTTTAAGCTGACGTTATTTTTTTTCCTTCTCTTCCGTATATAGGCGGCATTCTGAAAGGTGGAAAGAAAAACGGGCTGGGAGGTCTTACGAGGCTGTTTAGACGGTGAAAATCCTTCGAAGCCATTTTCAAATTTTAGTTCCTTGTACAAAAAGCCTGCCAGGATAGACGTGAGTGACTGAGCTTGCGGTTCGGCGGATAGATATCATCTCGTTCCTGCCAAAGATCTTTGAGCGCACGTTCAACCACCTCCTAGATTCCCTTGGCCAAGAAAGAACCTTTTACATACATACATGTACGTAGGCACGTACATGGATGTATGTACTATACCTTCCGAACCAGAGATCATTGTCTCTATAGAAACTCTTCTCTGGTATTCCCTGGTCTCGTTCAGCCTTTGGTTCAGACTCCGAATCGATGCGCGAGGCAAAGTGAAGCTTAAGACGAAAGTTATTTCCTAGTCCCGGGAAATGCACACCCGGTGTGGATGGAATAAGATTGCCGACCAGAATAACCCAAGATTTAGGTATAACCGAGTGGTTTGATGGTAGAAAGTATTTAACGAACTTAGAGGATAACGTTACGTTTACGTTAGCATACCCTGCTCTGTGTTTGGACAGTTTTCAGATAATTTCATTACAATAGTTTCTGGAAGTTTCTATTTCATTATGAAACTCGGTATTTTGTAGTCCTCGGTAAACGGTGCGAATTATCTGGCGGAGTTAGCTGCAGAGATGTCGGCGTCTAAAAGTTCATATTCCGCCAATGCGATGAACTATTCTGATATTTTTGTTCCAAAAAAGAAAGCAGAATAACCCTGCAGGATCGCTTGTCCGAATCAGGTGAAAATGAAAACTTGTTAATTTCCTCAAGTATAATGAATATATTTGAAAGACTTGAATAAATCTTCGTAACCCCGAGCAGTTTAATATGTTTCTCGAAACAAAGTTTATAGGCTGTTACAAAATTTCGGAAGATTCGAAACTTAGATTCTATAGAATATTTCAAGTAATTAAATTCCTAGGAGTTCAAATTATAATTTATACATAATATTCGCCTCCGGTCCAGATTTTTTACGGAAGTTTATTTATAATAGATTTTCCTACCTCTACTAACACTCAAGAAATAAGATCAATGATTAGGCGCTATATCAAAGAGAAGAAACACAGTGTATCCACGTTCATTAATATGATAATAAATCCTTTAATCAGCTACGAAAAAAAAACGAGTCATTTTGAATTCATATTTCAGATTAGATAATTGGAAAAATAATTATCTCTGCACCGAGTAGGCGTGGGAATGGAAATGGAAACATGCTCGGTTCCGAGAGCGACGTAATTACGAAGTTATAATTACAAAGCGTTTGGCATACAGCGCTCTCTTAATAGCCAATACTTATTTTAAGCGGCTATGCGCAAACAAAGCGTTAAAACTTTTGTGAGCTTGAGGGCTAATTTATGACATTATTAATAATAATAATACTGGCCCGAAGGGAAAGACAACTATACAGATACTGTTCCATTATTATTCCTCGATATATTCTTGCATCCGTATATATATCCCCGGTCCCAATTTTTTCAATCTACATCAATATAGCTACTTTCCACTTTTCAGCCAATCATTTTTTTTTAACTTCAAACAGTTCTGTCTTTGATGTTTTACCCTGGTTCACGCTATGATATAATCATTCTAGTTTAGCACAGGTGCCTTCGCATAGAGAAAAAAA
The DNA here is from genome assembly GCA_944452935.1 of Rhogogaster chlorosoma. Taxonomy (NCBI): domain Eukaryota; kingdom Metazoa; phylum Arthropoda; class Insecta; order Hymenoptera; family Tenthredinidae; genus Rhogogaster; species Rhogogaster chlorosoma. The sequence continues at coordinate 33,182,799 of OX101797.1, forward strand.
ATATCGCTTAACCGTACACCGCCTTAGCTCTCAACTCATCTACCTAATTTTTACCACTAATTTTAATAATGGCGTATAAAAGTAACCGCGGAAAATTGGAAAGTTTCCACACGATAAAATCGAGCTTAATTTTCAATAAATTCGCGCTCCGGGTTTGCTGGGTAATTTATTTGGTAATTATAAAGTTACCAGGCACCACCACTAGTTGTGAATATTCTGGAACGATTACATCTATGATCACATAAATTCTATCTTGGCCTTGCCTTTTTACCTTGGTTTATCCAGCTCGCGGTTTAATACTTTTAAAAATGTGTTTCGCGCTTTTACTATAATCCAGAAGATCGGTTTAAACCGATTATTTATCACATGACGATTTCATTCGTGAGAATTTTCGTTTTTCTAAATTACGTATAGCTCGGAGTTCTTCCCGCTTCCACGTCATTGGCAAGGCGCGACAGACGAGTCTCGGGGGATCTCTAATTTGAAATGACAAAAAATATCGTATACCCCACTCCAAAACTAGGGTGATTAATTCCGGCATTCTAGAAAGCTGAAGAAAAAAAATTATTCACGAATTTCTGCCTCCTCTCTGTTTTCCTCGAGCCCTCCATCTCGCCTGCTCGATTTTCCCTCGGTTTTTTCGTTGATTCCGAAAGTATTTTCGCGCCTCGTTATTTTGTTTCAAAAGTTTGACGAACTGCGGACGTGAACTGGGTGGTTCGCCGCTCGTGTCGTGGCTACGTAACGTTTGCTCTACGGCAAAACTTTCAAGTTTATTGACTTTATATATGTACACCCCCTTCCCCCAATACAATCACACATATTCACAGAATAGTTACGCGCAGCTGTCGCGCCTTGTTATTATTAACATTATCAGTATCAACGTTGGCATTGTTATCATCATCACACCTCAAACCTCGGCATTCTGAGTACATGATACTTATCCATGTATAGTCATGATCGCACGACTTTGATCAACATTGATATCTCGTTTTCACACATTTTTCATGTAGGTAACATGACGTTCAAAGCGCTCTTAAGACCCGAGGGCGCATTTAGATTTTGGGAAAAGAAAAAGCGAGAGAGAGAAAAAAAAGGAACGAGAATATAGAACTAAAACTACCCTCTAGCGCGGCTGCAAGTTTATGAATTATTTATGATTAGATGCTCGCCTTCGAAGGCAGGTACTTATACGTAGGTATATCTACTACTTCATTACTTATTTGAACAGTTTCGTTTAAGAAATTGGAATATTTTCTCTTCGCGTATATATGTATTATAAATTGTTGAGAAATCCATATCCAGATACGGATCGGGGCACGATAGGCTCGATTGAGATGTAGCCAGAGAGCTTTGCTGAATTATATTTTTATTACCTTGCTCATCGGAAACTTACCACATACCCTCGGGCCCCTAAAAACAAACCAAGCGTGTTTCGCGAATGCGAAACATCCCTACGAAGTGAACCCCTGCCCGGAACCCTCGGCGTCAAGTTTGTTTCAACGGTGTATCGAGCGCCTGGTGGATAGAGGCCTAACTTTATTTTGATGTGTGTATAATATATGTTATGTATTTATATTGTGAACCTGAACTGCCCGTTCAGCGGTAAGTTTATAAACCCTAACGGCACCGTTTTATCTCAGATATAAGGTCTGGCTACCCATTCTATAAGTTGCTTGAGTCTTTTCACATCGAAATTTAAGATCGAATAAGTTGAAAGGAACGAGAAGTAAAAAAATAAAAAATAAATGAGTAAAAAAATCGCTGAGGTCTTGTCCAAAAACTTTTTGCTACACAGAGAAAATATACTGACTAAATTCTGTTGAGAAGAGAAAAATCGACGTGAGGAATCTATATGTGCAATAGAATTTATCATAGGAATTTTCATTCATTTTTTTTTTTTCTTAATATACCCTAACCATGCTGCTGCGATGTTGTAACTTCGTTTATCGAGTGTACTTGTTATTACAGTAGATCGAATTCTCGGGTAAGTTTACGTTGCTCCAGATACTAACCTAAGTCCAATTATAAATTATTCAATATTCTGATTCAGCAGACCTTATTATGCGACTTTATAACTTTTCTGGCCTCTTCGGCAGCAAAATGAAAAATAACCTTTGCAAAATTCTTACACGAGTCTGTCTCAAATGCCTCGTGGTGATTCTGACGTTACATTTTAATTTTTTCCTCCTCTCTTCTCCTCGCTCATCCCCTTTCTTTAACCATTTTCTTTCCATTCGCCTCTTGCCCGATCTTCCGTGAACTTATTCCGCTCATTAAAATAAAATAATAATAAATCATGCCCCATTGCTACTCCTTGGTTCATCCGTTTCTCAAAAAGCTAAAAAGATCTTCGAACTCGTTGACTGTATAGTTAAGCCGTACTTCTGCACTTGCTGTGATCATCCTGAGTAGTTTCTTCAACCGTTAACGGACAAACTTTACGTCTTTGACGCTTCGACGCGATGAAATACGATCAGAAGTCAAAAGGCAGACGTATTAATCGCTTTCTTATTCGATTCTTATGATAAAGCAGATGATTGATAGAAAAGTCAATAGTATCGATCAAAGGTGGATAAAAATGACATCAGCTTCTCTGCATGGATCCTTTTTTTCCACCGCAGTATATAGTCCAGTAAAAGTGGTTGCGATTTCACAGTAATATTCTGTCGTATCTTCGTGCACTTAGTCATCTCCTGCAACCCCCTAAGGACTGTCAAAAAATCCGTTCATTTTGTCAATTCCAAATGCTATTTTACTCACCACGAGAAATTGCTAATTGTACGGATAATTATCAAGACGCGAGCTACACCGAGAATGGTAAACCCAGCTATTAAATGGAGAGTTCACGTGACCAGCGATACTTTGTCCGTTTGGAATTGTGATTTATGAACTTAGAGGGTGAGGTCTGCCGTTCAGCCGAACTTAAACTCGCCTAAATTTCTAAGTTCGATAGAAACTGAGACTAGTTTTATTCGCTTCTAATCTCGACCTAAGTGTAGCTGGTATTTGAATATGGAAAGTCCAAGTTCGTAGGTGCAATCGTACCCCTTATGATATTCGGCGATTGCTACGGCACTGAGGGTCGGCTGTGGAGTCGAGCTTTCGTATCCCAGTCGGCTATTTAGCGCATCTGCTTCCACAATTGAGGGTTGAGAGGGCAGCGGAAAGGGAAGAACGGTTGGAAGGGGATAAAATAGAGGGAGAATGCCACTGTACGTGACCAACACGCGTTCGCCTGCAGCAATCGTTTAGACTAAAATTCAGAGTGGTTAAATTCATTTGCTAATTTACAGCGTAAAACGAGCAGCACCGAGTAAAGCTAGGTGTAAGTTTTGTAATGAAAATCTTTCCCCAGGACCTTATGCTCGCGTTTGGGATCGCTTCTGCTAACTATTTTACCCGCCCTCGGTGCTCCTATATATCCACGACCTTCACGGGAACCACGTACAACCAAGAAGACGTGAGCAGAACGCAAAACACCCCGCACACGAACCTGAGCACAAGAGAAAAAAAAAAAAAAAAAAAACAAGAAACAAAAAAAGAACTAAAGAAGAAATTTTCGGGAATCCCTGCGTCAGTGTATATGTGCAGACGCTTCAATCAGCGCCACCCCACACCGGACCCATTTGTCTCCTCAAAAAAATGGCAAGTGGAGATGATAGCCGAGAAATGGTAGAAATCAGTACCATATTTCGTATCCAATCTCACCCCTAAATGCAGCTCAAGATCTTAGCCTAGTGCCACTCCGCTATTCACTTGAAATGCCTTGGAATATATATACGGACTGCACGTGTGTGAATTCGGTATTTGCATGGTTGGTGTATAAAGGTTTGGAGGTAGGTACTCACGCGTGTGTTCGAGGCGGTCGTACGTGTATGTACACGTCAATTTAAGAACTGGTGAAATACGGTGCCCAGCATTTATAGAACGAGTTTCTTGGAGGACCGAATAGGAGAGTGGCATTTTCCTCTAGTGGGGGATTTCGCGTTGGGTCGACATTGTGCACTGAGAACAATGCGACATGGTAACGATAACTATGGCTTCTCTGCAGCGGTCCTAATTATTCTGAATTGAAGAGATCTCGTTGTACATCCGTGTCCGAGCGCACCGTAGCCTATGGGTGTAATTAGCTCGAAGAATCGTTTTGTAATTACCTACCGCTGTTCTAATTAACGTTATCTTGTCTATTGATGCAATTTTGGTTACCTCGTTCCTACGTCCACGCAGAATTCGCCTGTTGTCATTGTATATGGCAGTTATATTTTTGAACACGGATTTGTTCTTCTTCAACTTAGCAACGGGCCACAACGAAAAATTCAACCAACCAGATAGAAAAGTAGGATGCTGAGCTTGCACAAGGCGGGTTGACTCGAGCCGTATTCCGAATTTCCAGCTGACACGATCTAAAATAGATAATATACTTACGGCTTTGAGACTCCCGTTCCTTATAAGTACATTTCATGCCACTGCACAAACGCTTGTTATCTTTTTCATCCTCTTTCTCTTTCTTACTGTCAAAGGGACGTGAGGTAAAATTTGTGATTTTTAAATTTCAGAGATTTGAAGTCACCGAGGTTATTTTCATAGTCACGTTCTATCTAATCGCGTAAAAGAAGCCAAAGGAAGAGGCGAGCTTTTATACGCGAGCATAGAAATAGCTTGACATACATATATACACCAGGAAGAATCGCGTAAACAAGAAAGCGTCCTGGTGGACGTGAGTTCCGAAAATGAAACAAGGGACGTGCATATCCGTCGTCCGTAATTTTCCCCGCTTGTTCTATACGGCTGCGGGAATAGCGCCACCGCAAGCGGACCATGCCACTATTCTATTTTATATTGCCTCCCATTCTTCATTTCGCCGACTCATCTCCATTTTTTATATCTATAGCCTGTGCGCACCTCAAATTTTCAAGGGAATTTTTCATAACCACGGAATGTGCGCTTATTCATCTGCCGATCGGCGAATCTATGTATTGACACTTGCACTTTGACGAAAACTCTGAAACCAATTGTCCGAGGAATATGCCATGAGAAGATGACTTGAGAGAAATCCACGACATCTTGGTCATTGACAGACAGTAATAAATGGAAAATTAAGTCTCGCAATCGATATGCGACATCGTGCGAGCTAGTTTGATGTTAAGGGTTGAAAACGTACGATGGACCATTCGTTGATGCACGAATTTATTTAAAACCAGCTTATTTCCGCTCATCAGAGATTCCCTTCATCGACATAAATTACAGAATAAATGCTTTGATTCCGTGCGCTGACCGTTCGCTAATGCTATAATTATTAAATTAATTTAATATGTTAACGTTACTATATATGAATCTGCGTCCAATTGTTTCCCCGAGAAAACTCTTTTATCTCGAGTACATTAAATAATAATGTACTCACCCTGCGGTAGAAAAGCTTTGGTGAGTGGTCAGTCCTGCCTGTACAGTACACTTGTGTGGCGCCATTTTGAAATATAGAGTACTTTGCTTCCCACCTTGGGGTGGCTGCTATGAACATCGCTTTGTTGCATGTTGAACGCTCTGCGGCTCTCCCAGCTGTCAGATAGTGAAAACTGGAGTAATTATTTCCGCAAAGTTTATGCATAAATAGGACATTCGAAATTGAGATAACGAAACGTCCAATTCTCGAAAGAAAGTGTTAAAAATCCTTATACTCACTTCCTTAATGATGAGTAGGATTGCCCCACGCTCACGCTTTGTGAACTGACAGAGTGGATTCTGAGGTAAGGAGTTCGAAATGGAAATGACCGGATTTGTTAACGTGGGTTTCAGGTATACAGCCGATTTTATAACTCGTTTTTTCAAACCCTGTATCATATCGGCAAATCTACGTAGACATATGCTCGTATTAATTTGCATATTGTATAGGTAGGTATATGTGTGTACGTACTTGTAAACGTAAGATAATAACAACATCGCAAGGCCAGGGCGTATTATCTTAGGTAATCTGTCTAATCGTATAAATCTTGCGCCGGGCGTACTATACTAACGAGAAACTCGAACCTCCTGGAGAAGGACGCCCATCTCCATCCTCATCCTCATCCTCATTCTCATCCTCGTCCTCATCCTCAGCCCCGATCGTCCAACGCCTGTCCCGGTCGTTCGTTCCCCATCTCGTTAAGTCTTGGAAGGTCGACGATTCGATAAGGGCTCGTTTGCGTGACCTTTGGGATAATGGAAGATTTTTGAACAATTTTAAGGACAACGAATCACTCTCTTTTACCATACCCAGGTAAGATTACAGCAACCCTGGGCTGGGCGGTGGGTTCTCGGGCGATCGGATCGGGAGATGTGCTGCCTTGGCCGGCATCCTATTAGCACCTCGTTTGAGCCTGTGTAGTTTAACAGAATCTTTCAGGGATCGGCCTGTGCCGTGATCCTTACAGTGAGATTCGGAGGGTAGTTGAAAGTCTTATGGGCTGCGGCGGGAAGTATGATTGGTGGTTTTCGAATATTGGCAAGAACTAATTGTGAATATACAGTCCTGACTGTTTCAAAGTCGAATTAGAGTCAAGTTAAACTTGCGAAAGTTCAGAACGTGAAATAACCGCGGTGGTTGCAGCCCTGTTTGCCGTAGCTGGAGAGCACCGGTACGCGTCCCCAAAGACTCGAGCAGAGATCAAAAAGTTTACCTTTGCGTATTCCTGGGCTGTTAAACTTCTGGGTTCTTAATAATAAAAAGTCAGAGTTTCCCTTTGTTTTCGAAATTCCAGTGAAAATAATTATTTCCCGGCAAAGGTAAATCGCGGATTAACGAGTAGGTATACGTGACGCTATCGCAAACGTACTCGTAACTTATTACAACTTTGTAACGAACGTGTTTTATCCCCGCTCTTATACTAACCGAAAATGGGATGAAAACGTAGATTAAACATGCCAGCGAAATGCGACTAAGCACGCGCGAGTACTAATGCGTGTTCGAGAATCACACGGCCATGAATGATGCGTAAGGGATTCAAGTGTCAGACGTCAGGTAAGGGAAACGTCGAGCGATTCGTGGGGATAGTCAACCGAGGTGAGGACGAGGGTCGAAGATATTACACGCTTCTAAATAAACGCGTCAAGGAACATCGTCGGTTCAACAATTTGCCAGAACCTGTACATAACCCATCGGCCAGATATATTCTGAAAACCCTTCCGCATCCGCAGGAGCGTAATTAAGTAAGTGACTCCGTGACCTTTCTTTCCGCCAGAAAACCCAGACGTGACAGAAGAACCCTTGGAAGATATTTTTTACATTCGCACAGAAGAATTTCTACATCCGGCTATACATAGAATTCGAGGGAAAAGAAAGTATATAGATATACAAGTTTATATTACCAGAAATCATAAAATTCTGCGACCAAAAATTATGCTGTTTATGAAAACGCAATTCTACAGTGAATTCAGTTGAAATTGGTGTCCAAAGTTATCAAGCTATACCGCAATGAAATTTCCAAACGTTACCCTTCTCATATTTCATCTCCAAGATGTACTACATTTGGCCAAAAATCTCGTTGCATTGGGAAGCAGGTTACAGCGAAACAAATTTCATCGAATTCGTACGAGGGTTGCCGAGATATTAACACTTCTTTAAATACACGGTTTTCCCTCCGATTCCAAAACCCTTCGATCGATTTGGCTGATATTCAATTCTAGATTTATTAATTTTCAAACGTATTTTCGCATCGTGTACTCAAATTTCGCTGAAATCAGTCAATGCCTTCGAAAATTATGCGACTGATTGATGGGAATGGACAAAGTGAAGAACTTATACTTTCTCGGGAGTTTTATGATGAAATTTTTAACCAATGGCTGAGCTTCGTCTCATCATAGAATCGCAATTCATTATCTCTGATAAAAAATGCGGTCATCCGTTAAGTAAAGTAACAGAAAAATGGTATAACGCAACGAAACTTCATCCGCAACACTTTATAACGCAAATCCGGTTGACCGCGCGCATGCAGAAGGGTGTTTGTCGTTTGAAATTCTTTTGTTCTGTCGAGTCACACCGGCGACGGCCTGAAGCAACCCCGACACCGACGCCCGGCGTCAAGTCGATCAAACGTCGCTTGGGGCGTCGGCTTTAACTTTCGGCACGCGGATTCGCTCGGATAGCTCCCGTTTGCTTTCCATGCTGTGCCTGGAACGAGCCTAGCTGCCTCTCTACCTCGTAAAGCCAACCCGCGGGTGATGTGATCGCGGGGTTCCCTTGCTGCGTGCGATCGACGAGGGTGGATCGACCCGAGTGTCAAGAGTCACAGATTCGTCGCCAATTAAATTTCAATCGTTGATCAGCACCGAGAGCCGAACTTCGAACTCGAGGTTTGTATTAATTTGGTAATTATTAATTAAAAATCAAATTCATTCAATCGTTAAAGCAAAGTATATCTAGCCACGTCTATAATTCATGCCGATATTGTGTTTCGAATGAATATTTTTCAGGAGAAAATAAATTCCCGATTTCTTACTTATTGCACATTCGATCCTGGCCATTGGCTTCACAGTCCCTGCGTGTTATAAGCGATGAAATTTGTCTTCTTTCGGAATTGAGCCATCAGTCAATCTACCGGAAATGTGTAGAGGCGTGCCTCGTGACCATGGTGACAATATCACGTTTCGTATATATATGGGGCTTGAGAGAAGTCGAATATCTCGTTGCGAAATCAATATTATATGTTCAGTCGTTTTACAGCCTATAATCTTACCCAATTGTCATTCGAGTAATAATACTTCGGTCGATCAAAGTTTTCTCGTTATTTCAATTACCGCGTCTCTCAATTCCGACTGGGTCCTCGACAATGATGTACAGAATTGCTGGCGGATATTCTTCGGAAAAAATCGCGATCCCCTTTGCGACCGCATTAAACGAATATTTATTCAACTCCGGATTCATCCTTAGCAGTCTTGGAATGAGGACAAAGCTCGACGATCTGTTGACTCTACGTCTTACGATACCTTGCATCAATTAAGATAAATCGCTTTACTTTCTGAGATACTTTGATTGGTTAGATCTGACTCTGGATCATTTATGTTCCGCGTGTTTAAAAGGAATGCCGTGTTCAAAGGTGAGACAGCTACGACTTCCTAATTTTACAGCAATCGAAATTCACAAAGGAGGCTTTATTGGGCAAGGGAATTAAATAATTTATAAGACAAAAGTAGCCGGGGAACAAGATACCGAGGGCCGGAGAATGGGAGAGAATTCTGGAGAGGGGCTTTTCTACGGCAGTCGAAGGATGGACACTAACTGCGAGTGAGGTTGGTTTAATTTCTTCCACCATCTTTGCTTTCTCAGCAGCCGTTCTATGCTTTTCGCTTCCGAGCCTGAGGCCTCGCTCTTTCATCTTATATGAAGTTAATTACATTTTTATGAGCCCCAACCCTTTCCATTTTAGCAAGCGTGAAGCCAAGTGCAGCCGAGCTTTTCTCTTTGTCGTTTAAGCGTGGCGAGAATAGATGAAAATGGTTTTATTGTCTTCATTTTGCTTTAGAACCTTGTCGCATCTTTTGAGTTCCTCCGAGGCTAAGCATCGTCAGCGTTTGCAGTGACAAAGAACTTTATGTGCGGTATAACAATATCGAGTGGCTATTCTCTCCACAACGATCTCGTCTAACCAACCGAAAGAGTGATCAACCTTTTACGTTGAAATGGAATAAAACCGATAGGTCTTTCAAGAAAACCTTACAAGTTTCCCAAGTCTCCTAAGGACTGTTGGCATTTGGCCTTGGATCAGATTCAAGGCAAATGAAATCCCCTTGAATTCATCTCAAATCTCATGGACGTGAAGATCTCCGAGCTTGCATCAGCCATGAAAACTTACCTATGTGTACATACATACCACAAGAAATTCATGTATACTTATACGAATATATTTCCTATTAGCGGTCGCACCGATTGGCACTTTTCACTTATCTCACAAAGGAAGACGATCGAGAGAAAAGCTCCAGCTCTTGGATACATGTTTGGGAATAGCATATAGGTATATGTACAAATATACGTATAAGAAGTATTATATCGACACAGTCGATTACCTCGGTATGAAGTATCTCTGTACCAATGAAGCGTATTTTTGTACTTTATGGGAACTTTGTTGCCCACGGGAAGGCAATAAATCTGTAGAGCGGTTCGATCGGTGAACTGAATGGTATTTCGTAAACCCAAGCAATTCCGGGTGTTCGTCTGATCCGATCGGGAAATGAACTTTATATCGAAGGAACAATGAATATTTAAGAGATCTAGAGCGGGTATCGGCATCGTTTCGTTAAAATTGTGTAAATGAAAATCGATCAAATCATGTATAATTAACTAGTATATATATATATATACGTATACCTCGAGTCTGAATTAATTATTATACTCCGTTGATTTGATAACTCTTTTTCTTTTCCTTTCTTTCTTTTCGTTTTTCGTTTTTCTTGTAAAAGTGAGTTCGGCTCGTCGTTATCCCCGCAGTGTAATAATTTTATTCAACCTCGTTTGAGAAAATTGTACCAGAGGAGGTCACGACGTGCACTGTATCTCGACATTTATCTTAAATCATGAACCAAACCGGAAACACTTTCCGCCGGTCCTTTCCGGACCCAAAAATACCCATTAAGCTAATATCATTTCTCCATGTCTCTTTGTATACTGTTATATACGATTTCCAATGAAACGAATAACTATAACCAAGAACTATAGACTCGCGGAGGTCCGGAATTATGAATTGATCGTTATATCTTTCTCTTCTTTTTCTCATTCTCGTCATGCAAGATGAACAGTTCAGAGTCGTTACCATTATTATGACAATATCGGGTTGTTTATTTTCTGGAAAACAACTTCGTAATGTTACATTATTTCGGATGATACACGAATCGCAGACATCGTCTACGACCAAAAGAGACCAAGACCACGCCGCAGATTACACACCTTTATTCCTATACTTCGGAATGTGGAAAGGCTGGGCGAAAACATAGCAAACTTCTCGCTGGTGACGTACCTCTGAAAGTTATTTTATTAAACGAGTTCAAAGAAACTTTCCTCACTGCTTGGTTCAAATGAAGTTTGAAACCAGGAAAAAGATGCGATCGAATCTAGCCCAGAACCGGAGTTCAGAGAGAAGCTGATGCGAAGTATAAAGTGACTTTTCATATCTCCACGACAGAAAATATACGCGTGTAAATTACAAACGTGAAGATTTGCTAGACTAGACAAACAACATGATAATATTCTCTGTCATTTTTTTTTCTACTGAAAAAATGTCTGAAGACACGAAGAAGATCAAAGTGTAAAACGTATCGAATGAGCTAGAAAGTAAATGACATACATGCACATCAATTCAAGCCCAAGATTCACGAAACTCTGTCTAATGCAATGACCGTTGTACAATTGAATTATATATTCCAGGCCCCCAATTATTTCGGTCAAAGTGCGATTACCCGTGTCTAAAGGTCAGCCGACCCGTGCCAGGATACTGGCTAAGTTAATCGTCAAGATGCTCAGCGAATAGATTCCGAGCTGCGGTCTCCCCGTGGACACCCTGCAAGATTGACTTTAATTTGCTAGTCAGTCGGACAGTCGGATGTTCAGAACGTAGCTTCGGCCAGTCTACGATAGACACCGGGCATACGAGACAACAGTCTCCGAGGAACTTCCAAGTAAATGGCATGGATTATTGTAGGCAGCTGTTGAACAGAGTTCTGCACTGCACAGGACCCAGCATAGGGATTTGCCCGGGTTTGCATCCGGAACTTTGATTGTATTGGATACACAGCTTCTATAATGCACGGATGTATAGGTATGTATAGTTACGAGCATGACTTTAGCACAGAAAGGCAAAATTTCCATCACTGCATCTGGAGGGAACATGTAAATCTGTAAAATATTGTGAAATTTGACAGATGATATGCTGGATTCAAAATTCGTTCATTAACAGGGGTTTCTTATTTTCATTTTGATGCAAGATTCGATTAACTTGACGATAGTGTGCCTCGAAGATCAAGGCGGTGGTTCAGAATTTATTCGCAATTTTTCGCACACATTTTTTTTCTTCTTTTTTGGCTAGCTTGCGACGCCAGAGAGATGAATATATATGCTCACAGACACCGTCGGGATTAAAACAAATCCTATATATCCATCTCAAGATCTGGTGTAGACTCTGCAGGCCTTCGTGAACAGATTGAACGATGAATTTCTCGATCTTCGAGTTATAGGTAATCGATCAAATCCCAGTGCCTTTGGGAACCAAAGCTTCCAGACGTGTGACGTCTCTCCCACTCTACGTTTAGAAAGAAAACGAATTACTTTGCCGAGATATTTTACGGCGTCAAATTTAAAAAGAGATATCTCTAAAGTCAAGAATTCGGCATAACTATTCCATTCCGTATAACTATAAAGTAGATTGCCTCCCGTTAAACGCCTCCGCATACTTTACATCCGTGCTAATTCGGGTAACACCGAGCTATTATCTTCGTCTACGTATCTATCCTCCGCTCGCGAATAGTGCCTCTTCTCAAAGGGATCTTCACAGACAGTAGCGTATTCTAACAAGGTGAACCGTCGTCGCCTTGGTGTTCGACATTTGAAAATTGCCTTCGGTTTCAATGGTTGCCAATCAGCGCCGACTCGATCCGTTCGTATTCTCTCGCTGCACATTTATAGGCATGGGAACTGCGGAACTTTGAAAGTGAATCACCGATGGGTAAGTGCCATGAAACGGATGGGTTGCTAGGATCGGTTGAATTCTTCGAATGTGGTCACGTCGCGATTGTCGTAACGTCAAAGATTTTTATCTTTATCTCAAACTCGCTCGAGTGCTAGACTATCTTTATTCCTTGGCTCTTTGCGGGCGTCAAGTTCTCCACAAAGATCGTGTTCCTGATTATTGGCGACATTTCTCATCAGCCGAGGTGTAATTTCGAATTTTTTTCACCGACCGAGCGTTGGTTGATTATCCAAGACCGTGCACACCTCTCATGAATTACTTACAATGACCAAAGACTCTCGCGCATGAACTGTGAAACCCTGGGCTCAAACCACAGAACCCTGCAATTAACTCGGACCTCCAACCGAAAGGCGGACTCTCCAAGCCACGACAAGGGTCACCGGTGGTAAAATATTAAACAGGTTGGTGCGGGACTTATGGTTTTGTACGAGTGAGGTACGCCGTAGTTGGTGTCACTTCGTTACGTATTCATAAATCGAACGCACCCGGAATTCACGATGACTACTACCTTCCCTACTTCCGAAATTTTCCTCACAATGAGCAGCTTTACCGTCAGGTACAAGCCCTCGCAATAACTAAAGTACTTTGAATAAAACATTGCAACATTGCCGTCCATTATTCTCGCAGAGTTGTGCCAAAAAGTATAAGATCTTATCGTGCCTCGTCTATTCATTTATCATTCACTCAATCGATTGAATCGTATATCCGGTGAACAACGTATCGAATCTATGGCCAGTCTGCAGTGTGTGACAGCTCTGGCAATAATGGCAACCTAAGATAGAAGCGAAGGTATTCACTGATTCAATAGCCACATGTTATTTAGTCCTGGATCGATTTGTTAAATTGACAATTTGAGCAAACGTAGTTGGTAATTGGAAACGGTTGTCCAATTACTGAAGCAAGTTCTGTTCCTTGAGAAAATATCATAGATGACTTCTGGATCTAGATGTTTGTCGTCTCGTCTGTATATGTAGCGATTAGTTAGAAGCTAGTGAGAGATATATATGCTGGAGGCGTTGCCAAATGACGCTACCGGTCAATGTTTCAATTGCCTGATCCGGATTTACTTCAAACTTACCAAGGAAGCAATTCAGTACGGTTACCGCAAAGTTTGACCTAGATATAAGCGCAGTACGCGTACCTTGTGTCACTCAACTTCTAAGGGTGGAGAAATCGTGAAACCAACTTTGTCTAGGCCTTCGTCAGCGTTCACTTTAACCCGTGAAACATCTCGACATCAAGGACGCTCTCATCTCGTGAATAACGGCTAATTCCTGACCTGCCTCAATTATTCAGCTCTTCATCTCTTTACTGTATACCTATGGTTTGATTTTTGCTATCTGAGAAGTATGAACTCTTTGGCTAATTGACAGTAATTGCCACTGTGAAATAATTCAATTATTATGATCAGGATGATACTTTTGATACTTTGACTTGGTAACTTTGGGAGTTTTTAATTAACGTTGTTAAAACGCTAGTGCAGACCGCAATGAGATGCAGTGTGCCGGGAGGAAAGTATGGGAGACTGTGGAGCTGTTCAGAGTGGGAGAGATCTGGGTTGGGCAAGGGGAGAAAATAAAAGACTAAAATTTATATTCGCGCTGATAGCGCCGGGGCTGAGAAACTGCTTGACTAGCGAGATAGCGCCCTCCGAAGCCAATTACATTCACTTGCCTCGACCCTCTCGGCTCTTTCTTCGTCTAAACTTTTTCCCACTGGTACGTTCAAGTTAACACGACCAAGCGAAGACAATGCCTGCAGTCCAGGAATCGCTTCTCCAAACACTAACCGCGACCAACTTGAATTACTATGCATTGTGCACGAATACGTGAGTATGGATCCGCACAGGGATGACATTCGGGCACACGAATGCATTTACATTGCAGTGCACACTTATGCGGGAAACAGTAGAGACGGGACTTTCGCATTTGTTTTCTTATTTATTTCACTTTTATCTCACTTTGTTACTGCGACACAGAGCTCACCTTCTTCTCATTCCCTGGACGAGGGTCCACGGTCTGGTATCTTGGTATAGTATCTCTGCATGGCTTCATCGCTTAGGAGTGAGCAGTGAGTAGCTAATTCAGAAAATAAAGGATGAATACTTGTGCCGCGAGTGCATTCTATGTTACAAGTATGGCAAGGTATGCCGGGTCGGAAGTAAACGCGACACGCAGCCATGAAAAGTATCAATATAGTAGGACAAAATGGTAATAGTGGGTTACAGCATGGTGGCCTCAGGGTGGTCCGAGGTTGAAAGAGGGTAGTAACTCGGACAGGTCTCCGACGCAAGTCTCCGGGAGTCCTGGAAAGTCGTGGGAGGAGTTCCTCTGGGATATGGGCACGCCGGAGGGACCCGGCGATAGCGGACCCTCTCTGAATACTGATCGACCTATTTTATTCAGTCCGTTCAACGTCTTGGCATTGCACAAATCTGTTATGCTTTACTGCTCACTCTGTCGTAACGCTGTTGTAAAAACTAACGACAAGTTTAATATTTGTGTTTTCGAGCGCGAGAGCCTGCACAACGCCCCCGTCTCTCTTGATCAGGGGGGTGTATTTGAAAAAGTGAGAAAATAGACGAGGAGAGAGAAAGAAAGAGAAAGAGAGAGAAGATTTATTCATTCCTTTATCTTTTGTCTCGCCAATTTATTACAGAAGAAGGCCAAAAATTGTATAGATTTCTCAAGGTGCCATGTGGACCGTCTGACCTCACCTGAGTCGTTCTATTTATAAGAGAGATTTTCGGGTACTCTTAGATAAATCCGAGCTGAAAGTAAGTAAAACCTAAATCAAATAAAAGTATATGAGAGTATTTCTCGAGAACGATGCCATGATTCGGTATGAAACCGTGGCAGGATCGTGATAGGGGCTAGCCAGAGAACTAGAGCAAAGAAATCCTGCGTCTGGCGACTTGAAAGGTTCTTTTACCGTTGAAAGTTATGTGAGAATTTCGGTTTTGCATGGTGCGGCTTAAGCCAGTGCCTAAAGCGAGGGTTATATATACGTAGGTTATATCTTATAACTTATGTATATCTCCTCTATCGGCTATAGATTCGGATCAAGAGTTGAGGGAAGCTTACACCTTGGGTGGTAACACTTCATGGACTCGAGGTTCCAAGTGCTCTTGGTGCACTGGGAAATTTTTCCTGCCGCCTCTGCCGTCGCGTCGTATACCGGAATCGAGTTTGCATGACATTTAAGAGTCAGTTCGCTATTTCATAAGCCTTTGACGCGAGAGTTCGCGAAAATACAAGGAAGAGATGGATGCATCCGCAACGATTCGGCTGGCTCAGAAAAAGAAGAAAGTTTGAAGAAATTAGAATTTTAAATCAACATCAACTACGAGCCAACCAACGTAGGTAACCACCACTGAAAGGGTGCTACCTTCGCTTATACCAAAGCCTCACAAGAGGAAATAAGAGAACATAAAAGTCTCAATAGCTAGCTGCTAGATCCTAGACAGACCCAAAGAAATGTATAAACGCCACTGTTCATACGAGGGTATTCATGCGTCTGTGTCTATGTGTAAATCTATGTGTATATACGAGGCAGGGGTAGGAACTAAGAGGGAGGGTATCCTCCTGCCCCTATATTTGATTCGAAATCGGTTTGGGCGCATCCAAGCGACATAATCCACGCTATGTGGGTCGCTCGTGGTAATTCCGTACTCCCCTACGGACCACGACTATTCCCATTACCGGCGCCATCCCGGTGAGCCAGACTTTGCGCGTTGTCCAGCATTCAGAGTATACACGCTTGCGTGGGTGCGTGTCTACTTCTGTCTCTACGAGTTTCTATACGCACTTCTGCGTCATCTGCTGGAGACTTGGATGTGCCACGAAGTGATCCCGGAACTTCTCTCACGGAAGGATTAATTCCCAGGCTCGAAGTACTCGAAGTACTGGCTAGAATCAATCAAGTTGAAATCATCGCCATCCTGGAGTTTTCATTGGACAAATTATGTCCTCCGTGATTTTTACCTCAGTATTCGAGAATTAGGAATCTTGACCAGAACGAATCGATGCCTGTTGTTGCTATTTATTTTTTGTATACGTACTACATATCCTGGAAAATCTTCTTTGGACTAGTTTTGTTATTTCTAATTATAAGCGATGTGGAGTAAAACTGTAGGGGTACGTGAATGCAGGTTTGTCTGTTCGTTTCCCAACTATTGCACTGCAGTTGAACATAAATGTGGCAAAGTTTTGGACGCGCTTAGATGCGCTTAAACACGTTAAGCTCCATATAGCAAGTTGGCGAAAGAAGGCCCGGGGGCTTTTCTCCTTAGCTCTTGTCTGCCATATCGTAAATTTATGAGCGAAAGACTATACACAGACCGTGACAGGGATTTGGGCGAGTTGCCAAGTCTCCAGACTTGCGTAGCGGACTGCGTGGATCCACCTATCCTTGGATCATTGAATAAATTATAACCGCAGTAAACTACAGGACTTCCAACCACCCGGTGTATAAGAAATAATCGGACACTCCAGCACCACCTACAATCGATTATTCACATCATTCGCATTATTCACATTATTCATTATTCAGAAAGCGATAATCGGCAGGAAAATCAAATGTCACCGAGGAACAAACGTTCTAGCTTTGTAATCGCGAAATATGTGGCTTTTACATACGTATAACTGTCTCTTGTCAATTTCCTTATGCACAGACTACTGATCGATTTCCGTCAGATGATTGGCTTGAATATCGTTGTATCGCGTGCGAGGTATAATATCTGTGCTTAGAACTACGTGATCACTTTGCAAACACAGTGGGGCTATCCATTTGTCAACGATTCTATGTAACGTATACGGGCATTGTTCTCATCGGTCTTTGCCTGTCCGAGATTCCCGGGTTAGCCAAATTTTCGGACTGTATACCTCTACACATGGTATAGAGTCCGTAACAAATCCTGCATGTATCAGGATTCACGCGAGTTGTACGGAGCAGTGTTGCGTAAATTTAAACCACCCCTGCAAAGCATAACGTTTGACAAGAAAGTAATTGTTATTACGATCATTCGCGTTGAACGCAGTTTAATTCCTCCCCCCACCCGTACTCTGTACCAAAAAGCCATCAAATCACAGCGTGATATCGAAAGGGAATAGAATTTCCGTTAAATTATACGGGTTCTGTTTACGACTGGTACAACTCGCAACATTTCGCTTACCTTGATGCGCCATTTCATCAATTTAAAATATATTATCAAAAATCGAAACCCAAGAGCCTTAGCTGTCAATTCAATCATGGCTCAACGTCAAAAGCGCAGAGTTGTGTAAAGCTGCTTATACAGATACGCTTTGATTCTCATCTAACGCCTACGGAAATTCAAGTAAAGTATAATAAAAGATGAAAAAAGTGGGATGAAACGGCAGGCCGGTATATATAGGAAGATCGCGATCTTTGGGTAGGGAAATTTCAGAAAAGTTCGGCGATTAACTTCCAATACCGCCGTGGTATATTTAATATAATTCCAACCGATCTGTGATCTATTTTAGATTATTCAATTTTTTCTTGCCGATTTCAAGCATATTATCTTTGGGTCGAGCGAGTTAGAATTATGCTTGCTTGTTATCAAATACCAATTATGACGTTTAACGAATTTCCGGAAAGATAAAACTGCTGAAATTTGTATAGAATGTATTTTTTAGCACCCTTCCGAGTTAAATGAACAGGTAGTCGACAGTTAGCACATGAATTGCATGGGATTCATGTGTGTTAAAAACTGAGAGCCTGTTTGATCCTTCACTTCGACACGAAAATAATCTCATGAATTTTCAAGACTTTGATTACTACGAGTGGTTTGTCGATGTTTTAAAACTGCCGGATATTTATTATAAAAATATTTTTATCGTTCGAAAGAGTTTGCGGGATGTGAAAGTAAGAGAAAATAAAATGAAATAAGATAAGATGAAGTAAAAAAAAAAAAAGAAAAAGGAAAAAAGAAAACAGAGAAAAAGGAAGGAAGAAACTGCCGGTCCCTAGACCGTTGACATTGGTATTCAATGGTCGCGATTGAACTCCGGATTTTTTGCGGGCAGGAAAAACTCATCAAAACTAAATCCGGGGTTCCTCGGTCTACCTATATGTGTATGGATCCCTTGCAAATATACGAAAATATTTTATATGCCTGTATGAATCTAGCTGAGCCGTACTTTTATGTATATGGCACGTATCAGTTGGCTCGTCAATGGATTCCCGAAAGAGAGATATAAAAACGAATTAATAAAAACAAAACAAACGGGTAAACAAAATCCGCACAAAGTGAAAATTTGAAAGAAAAAAATTAAAATAAATACCAAAACCAACCATTCCGGTCGTTTGTCGTTTGCACATGCTGATATTTGATTTTTCTTCAACATTTCATCGCAATTTATACCTGCCTAGTGTTAGAAATTAAATTTGAATTTTATCAAGAACTTGACGTCCATTTCGAGTCCTGATTTTTGCGAAATTTTCTTAAAACAAGACATTTTACGTGTTCGAATAATACAGTTTTGTTGAATAAGTGGAAACCTTACAATTCTGGATCGAGCACAGTCTATGTATAGTTCTCAACACCAAGCGCTCGGAATTTGCGGTTAAAGATCAAAAACGAATGTGTTTGTTCAATGATCATTTATATGTAAATAGGCGTGGACGAAAAGCAGTTGCAAACATTGCGATTAAGCCACAGATTAAACTGGAAAATTCAGGCGGAAAACTTTGTATTTGCCCTCGGTACACATACGCGTTCTCCTCGCACACGCTTGCAAAATTATGTGGCTTTAAATCGAATGAATCAATAAAAATGTCGGCGAATTTGAAGGGTAGGTGCCACTCGGTTTAATAAAAAGACGCAAGAAATTTCTTGGCTTATAGCGGCTATTGAACTAAAAACATTTTCTGCACAAACAACTGCTCTCCTTTTCCAAACAATCTCCTTTGAAGGCAGCTCTTCAGCGTCAAGCCTTGCGGAAAGGAGCTTTCAAGAAAAATAAGGTGTCGGTCATTTTTCCCCGACAACCCTTATGATTCGTGCCGGTTTTAAGCTTATGTTAATTAGTGTAAGAAGATAAAAGCGCCGAGGTTTTCCCTCCCGTATTCTGTGCTTTTATTTTCTGCTTGCTCTTTGGTTGGCCCACGTTTTCGAAGTACTCGTCACTTATTTTTTGTCCGGCTATATAATCCACCAGTTAATTTTATTTGCTTGGTAAAAAATTTCTCACCGTCAATATAACGACTATATACAAGTAAACGAGGAAAATAATGATTTATATAAATTCTCTGATATTCGTCATATATTTTTTTATACTTACTCACTGTTATTTATTTTTTTTTTCAAAAGTATAACGCGACAAATTTTCAAAGGTCTTACTGCTTCTCTGAACAAGAAAAAAGTAGAGTCATAAGAAGTTCGTTAAAATTTTTAAAGCATTTGCGGTGTGTAAGCTCGATTACGTTGTTGTTGTTGTTGCTTATTTCTATACGATGAGGGAGAGTTTTTTCAACGCGAATTGTGAATAGGGTAGTTCTGGCGAAAATTTTCACCGTAGGGAAGGGTTTGATGAGACGATATCGTAGATCTGAATTTTTATGCAGTACTTACGCAACTCGATTTTACGTCAGATTCGTCGCTCTAGGGTTTAAGGCAATCGCGCGAGTAAGTGAAATGAAACGAAAGTATTCCCAGGCTTGTTAAATGGGACAAGTGGTGCGTGAATGTAAATCGTTACTAATTAAAATTAACGAGGAACAATCTTAATTATTAATAGGAGCAATCGCGTGCGGCCCTATCCTCGCTATCAACCGGCTCTTCGGCAGTGACGCCTGTATCTTTCTTAGCGGCGGTTATACTAATTAAACCAATTAATTACATCGGAATCGCTTCGCTTTACTCTTGTGACGAGCATTGTTCACTTTTTCGTATTCCAATTGCCTGCTCATCGTTTCAAATAAAGAGTCGCAAGGTACGAATAACGGACGCAAGTCGAGCGAGCGAACGACTTAAACTTCATTGTTCGCCCACTCGGTGATTTTTTTTCTTCTTCTTCTTCTTCTTTTTTTTTTCTAATTCAACTAATTGACGATCTTTTGTTTGCCAAAGTGAAGCAACTAAAGTGGCATAAGAACCTTGTAATTGCACCCTATTTATTTTTCCCTTTCACCTCATTTATTTCGTATTCCCTAAAGTCCTTTTCATCTTTTTACTAATTTCAATCTCACTGCAAGCTATCATCAAAGCGAGAGACACGCGTAAATTTCTGCCCCGATACGTTCACTCTATACTCAACATTATTTGCGTATTTTTGCCTCAAGCATTCCACCATCTCATATTTCACAGTTATGATTTATAGTCTATCCAGCTGATACCTATATCCAGCTTTTTATTGGCGAGTTATTTCTTGCATTTGCTGAGAAAAATGTTGAGCTCGGTAATTCGGATGCCGTTAGAATATTAAAATGTCCACTGTTCCTTTTTGGAAACCAATCGTTTGAATTTTCTGCCCAGAGCCGGACACGCGAAAATTTTAGGTAACTGAAAATTCGGATACATGTAATAGTGATGAAAATTTTGGAAATAATATTTTCTTGCCGGATCAGGCACAGGCGAGGATCATCATTCATCTTATAATTACTATGTGTGAATCCGAGGGTATAGTATGGCTAGGTTACTCAGGATTCGATTAGTAGAATTGAATCAAAGAGAAAACGAATCGTTATTTTCCTCTATCCTCTCTAGGAAAAGAAATGAGTCGTAAGTTAGAGTCGTAAGAAATATCCTGATCGTTTTTTTTTTTTTGTACCGGGAAAGATCAGTCAGGTTGCGGGCAAAACTCGCAATTTTTATCGACTCAAGTCCAGCTCCTCGCACAAGCTGAAGGTTTTACGTAAATGCGCTTATATAAAATCGACGATTTATAATTTTCCACTGAAATATATTTTCTTCGAATTCGAATGAAACGGCCAATCAAAAGAAATCAAATACCTACACTCACGTTAAATATGATGAAAACGAATGCTTCTATGTTTATTAGGAGAAGTTCAACAGTCGATAAATTAAATGTGACACCCCGTTCACGGTGTGATATGAGTTTTCACTCCAACCCTACAATCGGCTTACTGTACCGGTTTTGAATTCTTTCAGCCCAAATTGGTAGATACAGCCTTTCGTCCTTTCCCCATGTTCAAATGGATCTCCATTTCAAATTCTTGGAGTAAAAACACACCAGAATATCTATCTGTCGTGTGGAATTGACTTTTTTTTAGAATGCCACTGAAACGGTTGTAAAAAGTTTATCCCTATAAAAAGTTGCGGCAAGTGCGAATTCAACGTATCTTGGGGTGCAGAATATGGGACGAAAAGTCGCGTAGGCGTTTGACACAGTTTAATCTCTGCAATGTATAAATTCGACGATTTACTTTCAGTTTTTGAAATTTGAACGATATCACGTAGGTAAATATTAGGATAGCAATCGCAGACGTCTTCATTTACACATGAGTCATTCGTTTACTTTGATATCGCGAGATGCTGAGCTTTTGTAGAGTCATTGGGACTTCCATTCAATATAGAATCCGAAATTACGCGTTCCGTGAAGTCTTTCCCCGTAAAAACCTTATAAATGTAAAAAATACTGTCAAGCTCAGATAAGATTCCTCTGGGAAAAACTACAAAAACCTATCGTCAGTCTTTGTCGTCAAACCAGCAAATACGGCCAAGCAGCACAACCTTTTGGTAATTACATATCATAAAGTCAGAGCTTGATGATTCGCCTAGTAATATTGAAAAATAATTTCAAAAACATATTCCTTTATTCCACTCTGCTACAATTATATGTAGATGGCGTACGCAAATGGAGCTGTGTTCCAGAGTTGGTACCTGTGTTGCTTTTCTCAATTCGCCTGATTTTTTAATCAGTTATTCTATTCCTATTATCCATTCCTATTCTATTCCATTCTATACGCCTATTCCTATCTATTTTCGAGTGGATACAGTGCGGTAGCGTATATCATAACTGACTCTAATTGCGACTCATACCTAGTTCAGATTGGGAAGCGAAAGATGTACACCTGTACTGGTTGGTATAAGAGAAATAGCGAAAGAACAGAGACTTCGGCAGTTAGTAAAAGGAAGAAAAAGAAAAGAAAAAAAAGGAAAAGGATAGAAAAAGAAAGGAAAAGAAAAGTATGAAGTGATGTCAGGCTCGGTCGTTGCTAAGGTAACCCTCGAATCGACTTGAGTTTGTACTTATTACTTGAATATCGAAACGTCACGTTTCGTCTGCCCGATCTCGACTAATGAACCAAAATATATTTTGACGTTTTGATACAGGCATCGTTTCGGTAGAATGAGAATCGGGCCGCCATGTTGGAGTGACTTATTGGGTAATTAGGATGAACGAAGAAAAGTTTTTAAAATAAGTTGAAAAGTTGAAATTATTTCGGTGGAGGGTGATCGAGAGAGAAAATACGCGGACAGAGACACCGCACGGAGAAGAAGAAATATATAAAGAGTCATTTTTCAGGGAACCAACCCGATTGTTTGATGTTTGATGTTGATACTGAAAGGTGGATGAAATTCGTCGTGTAACCCCGTACATAACAATGGATTTAAAATCCGTAAAACAAGTCAGTCGAACCCATAACTTCTCGCCTGACCACGCCTTCGTTATAGCTTCATCTACAAGCAGATGCTCTGGCAGCTTTACCAGTTTCATCCCTAAGGCCCGTTAGGGGCTGGCTATTAGTTTGACGTAATGACGTCATTAGCCCGTACGAGGTCACGTGATTGGTGGTATGGGGCAATGTTATTAATTCTAACCACCATCTTCAAGTCTCCGTGATATGCTAAACTACCTGTAACCCATTCTCGGTGGGCTTATTACCGTCACTAGACTACAAGGTGCGGGGTCAAAACCCTTTGGGATGACCAAGGGGTTCAGGATACGAGACATGTAGCCTAGATACTCCTCGGATCAATTTTTGACAACGTTTCATTATCTTATCACTTTCTGATGATTCATTTAATCGATTATAGATCCAGTTAGATTTATGTCAATAATTAAAACAATTCGGAAAATTTTCAGACTCTTACTTGATATATGCGTGTGTCAGCGATGAAGTGGAATCGAGAGGTATGTAGTTCTTCCAGGAGCAAGGTTTTAAAAAACTTGGAATTAAATTGCCTTCCTTCGAGAAGCGACTCTGTTGTCCTTTTTTCAGCTTTCGCTCTGGCATCCAATTTGAAAGAGATATTTCTCAGGTTTTCTCCATGTAAGATGATAACGAAGCTCTCTCGGAACCAGGTTGCAGAAAGACAGACTAGCAGGCAGACAGGTAATGGCTGGGAACTGGTATACCGAAGATGTTTTCTTTCATGCCCATCGAAGCTTGTCGTTAGCTTCGAGAAACCGTTCGGTCGTAAACATTTTCTATACAGTTACATACACAGTAATGATGCACAGTTTCAATTCACACCTCGATAAAACTACATTCAAGCATTCACACTTTAATTTATAACTATAAATTAACAAAAAAACTGAGATTACAGAGTCTTGGACGGGAATTCAACTCTTAAGTAGTAATGGTCAACGCTGGCACAGACAATTATCTCCTTCTATTCGAACGAACGATTGACTGTTATATACTTACGCCTGGAGTGTACTTACGAGCATAACAAATAATAATTTATCACCATAATAGTCTAGGCTGTTAGAAATTCTTTACTGCTCTTTAGTTTTACAGTGTTAAAGTTAGGAAATCATTCGTTTTTTAGTTGCCCGATAAAAGGCTCGCAAAATCTTTTGACAACAGTATTTTATCGGCAAAGTTTCGAATGTTTTATCTTCACGGCTCGTCGCTCAGCATCGCAAGTCACGTGGTAGACCGACTATTCGTCAATGGCTCTGGTATAGCAGTTTCATGTTTTTGTTGTGTTCACAGTGTTTACTGTTGTCAGTATAATGGTATCAGTCTTTTGGCAGAATTGGTCGGGGTGTGCCGTGATAATTCCGTGCGTGAATCAATTTCAAAAACTTTTTTTTTCTCGCCTCTGTGTTAGTTTTATCTATTGCGTGAAAAATAGATAAAAATCATCCAGGTTACTTCTATCGCTGTGAAATTCAGTACTACGTATACTCTTTACAAATCAACTCCAATCGTCGACCGGTGAATTAATTACGTTATCAAATCTGAGCAATTTCAACCCGCGAATCGACCCTTACCTGTCGCACGAGTTTATCTGATTTGTTGATAAAAGCAAAAAAGTTTAGGGCGTAAATTAATTCCGCAAGTTCAAATTAGCTTCACGTAGCTCTTCGGTAGGTCTCAAAAGTTCTGAATCTATATCTAGCACATACCTATTTACACACGGAGCGATAAGCTCTATTATATTTTTCGTGATATTTTTAGTTCAATTGTCTCCATTCTGACAATTATTTCTATTTTCGACGCTGAAATTAGACAAAAGTTTATCAGATTTATACACATTTTCTTGTCACAGATTAATCGTCAGGGAAACAAGTTCTGCTGCTCACATCCAAACATAGATTTAAGAATATTACTGTCTCTGTATCATTCTCGACACTGATGAGCTCTAAGCTTTGAGCAATGAGTAAGATACTTCAATTTCCGCAAGTAAAATAGTTTCATGAATCCTGAATACACGCAGGAATAAAGAGAGTCTTAATTCAATCGGTATTCTCGTACTATATATAACTTAATATTTATGTAACGAAAGAGAACCGTTTCACCCATGATACGTGATCCATAATGTCATGCTGCAATTTTCATAAGAAATATATATCCCCGTGGAAGTTTTTGATACGGAGAGAAAATATATCGAGGAATATACTGTTCAATATGGAACACCCTGTGGGAAGTACATTAGGTTGTACTTGAATAAATTATTATAATCTAATGACGCTATTGCACGCCCCTTTGAACTTAAATTTAATTGATTTAGAGCAGGCCCTTTGTACTCTGTGTCTAGGTTTCAAACTCTCAGAGTGAAGTGAGTGGGTTAACTTTAAACATTTCTTTTTTTTTTTTTAACGGGTTGGTTGAAGTGAGATACAAATCGACTAGCGGGAAAGTATTTAGGCTTAGAGAACAAAGGCACGCACTCTCTTCACCCTTAAAAAAGTGAACGAAATAAAGATAATTCTATTCTTCTCGGTCGAGGTTCAAATTGACAAAGATATTAACTGCAATGCGCGTAATGCGTCGATTATAAGATTCGGGAAATTCAGTCTTTTTGTTTTTTGCTACTCCATCTAACAAGAGTCCAATTACAAATTTTCCTCCATCAGAATAATTGCGGAAAGCTGTGGAAATAGCAATATAATTGTTGGCCACTCGCGGTTATCTTTATTTTGTATCTCTGGAACTACTACGCTATTCAAATATCTGGCTCGTTGTCCCAGTTTATTGCAAATAATCGTAAATTATTGCATAGGCCAGTGAAATATATTTTTTAATATAGGTTTTATCGCTTCAGATTTTCTCTTTTTACGTATTGAATTTAATTCGCTGCTATTGAAACGTCGCAAATATATGAACGCCACGTGATTATTCCGAGCTGCAACTATACAATTTTGAAAAACCACTTCAACTTATAATATAAAAACTAACTTTTGAAGTATAAAATTGAGCTCTTTTTTCCAAAGGATAAATATCACGACTTGGAAATCGTATGATTCAAACCATTAACAAAGTTATCAATCAAGGTTCAATATCAGTCGGAAAGGCTGAAGATTTCTGGTTAACAATTTCAAGTGGAAGCCATACGGCCACGATATGGCCAAGCTACCTAAGCAATGTGGCCGCCATGTCGGCCAAAGTTAGATTTATCTTGGCTTCTACTGGTAACCCATGTCTCCCCGCGATTGCAGCTAGCTGGATAAACAGCATGGAATGCTCAGGAACTCGATTACAAAATGAAAGAAAGAGAGAAAGAAAAAAAACGGTCAATCTAATCATTTTTGAAATTTCGAAATTTGGATTGCTTATTGAAATGC
Organism: Rhogogaster chlorosoma; assembly: GCA_944452935.1. Lineage (NCBI taxonomy): Eukaryota > Metazoa > Arthropoda > Insecta > Hymenoptera > Tenthredinidae > Rhogogaster > Rhogogaster chlorosoma. The sequence goes on from OX101797.1 coordinate 33,209,509, forward strand.
TCAATCTTGATCCTTAATATGTTCTGCTGATACTATTTCCATGCTAATGCCATGTGGCATTAACGTGGCATGTGGGTTGGCCATCTAGAATTTTATCCGAATTGGTATATACACATAGACCCGGAAATTGGTTGAACAAAGTATATAAATCACTATCCCTGTGGACGACTAACTTTCCACACTTTCCACAGCGAATAACCGGAAGAGAATTGGACAGATCAAGAGCCAAGAGCCAAGAGCCGGGAGAGCAGGGAAATTTGAACAGAGCCTTGGGCATAGTAAGAGATCAGTGGATAGTTAAAGATAGATGAGATTAACCACCACGTGATCTTTGCGAAGGGTGCGACTCGTTTCTTCCAATATTTAGACACAGAAAGGTTCAAGTCCCAAGACCCTTCCATGTTTATTACAGAGTGGTTCAGCAGCCCTTAGGCGAAGGTGTTAGGTGTAACCCTAAGTTTCGGGGATCTCCTAGTGGAAGTTCTTGGTTTTGTAGATCGGTAGACTTGGCCCTTTGGTAGTTTAGAATTGTTCTGATCCGGGCCGATCTGATGGTACTTCCGGTATCTGGTCAAACTTAGCTACTGATTTTGAAAACTCTGCACCGTCGCCGGCGGAAGCTGCGAGCTCCGGGTTGAAATCGGAGTTACGACATTTTGCTTCCAATGTATACCTATACTTATACTATATACGCATTTATGGGTTGGGTTTGGTTTCTATCGTTTCATCGTTCCTTTACCGAACTCGGAGTATAAGTTTTCGCGAAGGAAAATGGCTGCGGGTTTTCTTCCGCACGACCCTTCCAATAGCTTTGTTGGGGTTACGTTGGCGAATTATTGCTCGTTAGATTTCCATCGAGGGACCAGTTACCGGCTATTTTCTACAGGATTCTTCGGCTAAAGGAGCCATTTGTAAAAGTTGACCAAGTCAATATCTATCCATAGAAGTTATACCGATAGTCATATAATCCATACTTCCTTATTGATTTAGTGTTTTATATCTATAGACTGTTGACGAAAATTTGACGATGTCAAAAACCAGAAAAAAAAAAAAAAAAAAAGTAAAATCGATCAGGTACAGTCATTTCTTTTTTGACTTTCAACCTTTTAATTCGTCGACACGAATTAATGAATTATTTCTGTTCGTACTCTTTTTTTCCTTCCATCGGGATTTGTTCGAGAATATCGCTAGTTGAAGCAAGAAACTCCGGACGACACAGACACCGAAATATCAGTGTGTGTGTGTATAAGTTAGCACACAGTTCTGTTATTACTCCCATTTCTTTATTTGACCAAGAATAACAGAATCAATTCAAGGTTTTTCGAGGGTGATAGATTCTTCGAAGTAGATATATATATACCTATCTGGGTATACTCGTTTTTTTTTTTTTATACAACAGAAGATGAAGTTTCGAAGCAGACGACTTTCGTTGTCTTTTAGGTAATCTTATAAGCCAATTAAAACGATCTTTCGGAGTGAGACATTATTTTTAAATTTCTCATTCACCTGTGTGAAAGAAAATATCGTGTCTGTATTCTTGATTACGCTAATTATTATTTTCAATATTCTATTTAATTAAAATTGTGACAAAGTTTCGAAATTTAGAAAAGGTTTCAAAATGAGATTTATGTTTTCTCGGTGTACCATTTATTTTCACCAGTCTGCTAAATTTGGCGATTATTGTTAAATTTTGAATTTCTTATGTCTATAATGACTGGCCTGCAATGTAACTTTCAAATTGTATCCTCCATTCGACGTTGAACAACTTCTCACGATCAGAGGGAAGAGAATACACAAGCCATCGCTTGTTCTTTAGTATACAGGTCTTGTTCCTTTCATTGTCTGTCTAACCGTGGGTCCTTTTCATCCTGCAGTTTCCATCCCTGTAGGAGTCAGGACCATCACCTCGTTCTGTGGGGTTACAGCCTCGCTAATATAAGGCCTGAACGTTAATGGTTTAATAATCTCTACGTAATTATTTCGTCGTTCCTCCTTCGACGGATTGTTTAAAATTTATTGAATTTAGAAAGTTTCATCAATTCTGAAAGCTCAGGGGTTCAAGAGCCGCGAAATTCTTCTGCTATAGTTCCAGATCATCCTTCCTAGTAGATTGAAACGAGGTTAAAATACTACAAAGTGTTATTCCTTTTGCTTCTTCTACTTCAAGGGAGCAAAAGGTTAATCTCAAAAAACAAACCGCAAACTCGGTATTTTTTCGTTCCCTTGTGAATTACGCGACTAACCCTAACAGAGGCAGAATCTCCTTTTGGAGTTTAGAAAAACCTCAGACTTGGGATTTTTGGGTGCGAAATAAGCTCGCTCAAGGGTGGTAGTATGGGCGCGCCGAATTATACCCTGGCTTACCACGTGGTTTCATTTGAAGAAAATATTGCCGCATAGCCGCGCATGGGGGAGCAGAAACAAGCGAATACAAAAGAGTGTGGACGTGTGTATATATGTATACATACACACATATTAAACGTATATATCTATGGGAACTGCGGTCGCATGGATATATACATATATACAAATATATATATATATATGTACGTATCTTTATTGCGGGTGGGAGATGCAAGGAAATAAAAACAAGGTATGGCTTGGTGATATTTTTATAAGAGTTATCGGGCAAGAAAACAGCCTTAGAGACTAACGCGTCGATCAGTCGTTTGATCGGAATTCGGGTCTACGGTTTGCGGTAAAAGCGAAAGCCCCTGGGAAACTTACCGCAACCCTCGAAATGGATCCAAATCAAATTTCTAGGCAATGGTAATAGCCGGGGTGTTTCTTGCCGATCTTCGTCAATCAAATGAAAGAAAAGTTGTGTACGTCACCAGAGTTTGAACATTCACCGATTGTGAATCACCGACTTGATTATATATTATGCAAATTCTAGGATATGGAATCTACCCACTACCGATACCGTCCATAGCTCTGGGTATTCCGAAGCATTCTTAAATCCATCGACGAAAAATAGGAATCCCAGAAATGACGTTCGTACCATTTATATAAGTATCGAAGTATTTCCCGAATTTAAGATAGTATATAGTATAAAAGCTCAGACTTTTAGTAGCCAAGAAATCGTTCTTTTTTTCTTTCTCCTTTTTTCATTGCGACATGAAATTTTATCAATTTATTTCATAGATTTACCTTTTTCGTATTATTTTTATACGCTTGGGTCAATAGAGTCAGTGATAAGCTAACAATCGTGCGCGGTATAGTGGGAAGAGGGAAAAAGGAGCGATGAAACGGGGGACAGTAAATGGAAATTCTACGCAGCCCCTAAAATAACTGAAAATCAAATTTCAAAGTGATATCAATATAGGATTCATTGGGGTGTGCCTTGCCTAAGCTTCGATATATGAATAAAGCCATTGCAAGTCTATGGGGACGATACGGGACGTGATGATCCTTGCCATAACATAACATAACCATACCCTGAGCCTGAGACTGAGACTAAGGTTATTCCCTTGGTTTCCTAGTCGCTTTTCTCTGCCTTTTTCGTTGTCCCTCCTCGTTCCACGTCACATCCGAATGTCGTTTCGCCAAATCGACGAGACGACGACGAGGATGAGGACGACGACGAAAACGACGAAGACGACTCTGTTGATCGAGCAAAGAAGAAACAATAATTGTTTTTTCCTTTCTGATGTTTTGTCCTTCATTGATTGACTATAATCAAATAATGCGGTTACTAAATTTATCACAGATATATAAGAGAACCAAATACTGCAGGTTTTCGATTTCGAAACAAACTTTTTATTCCCTTATTTTTTATACTGAATTCATAGGATTTTTTAAATTGATCGCCGTCGAGAAGGTGCTTCTAGAATTCTCGCACGAGTGTTGATCTAAAAATTTGATCGAATTGGGATAAGTTTCTCACGTAACTGACGAAGCCATTAGATAAGTATGTATCGCATTCGCGCGTAGCCCCTCCGTAAAATTTCAATACATTTATGCGCGTTACGCCAGCCGCCTTCCACCATCTCTTCCTCACAATTTTCTACCCTCTGCTGCTCATACGCGTTCGTTCTGATGCAAGTATACCATAAAGTTCTTTTTGCCTTGTTTTTGGTTATTTTTTAGAGCTTCTTCTTTTTTGTTTTCCTCTTCTCTTCTCTTCTCTTATTTTGTTTTATTCCTATTTTATTTTAGTTCCTCCTGTTTTCTTTTATCTCATCCCTCTCTGTTTCCATCCACCACTATAGCTCACCTCTGTCTGCACCTCAAGTTTGGAGAAAGGCGAAGCGAGGGTGAACGTGTCGACCTCGTGTTTTATAGATATAGATTCAGCTGAAGGAAAGTAATAAAATAATCAAAATAGGCAAGACTTTGGTAACATTTTGAAAATTGATTCCTACAACTAAACGACATTAATTAATATAGCCGTGCTCCGGCAGGCCATCATCATTTATTCTCTCTTATATTTTAAACTGTGTCCACTACGTTTAAAAATCCAGTTATCTTCACGTATAACTGAATAATAAAAACGACTGTCAGCGTAATCGCGGCGATTGTGCGATAGCCAAATTTTATTACGTAATTCGGCGTTGCAATTCTCGTAAAGTAAACAATTTCAACAAAAACAATCATTTCCGAAATGGTATCAGTATTGTGACGTATATCCAATGGCAAATCACTTCAATGCATCAGTTACGTATTGCAGTATTGTGAACGATGTAGTAGGTAGGTACCTGAACAGTGAAAACCGTAAACCAGTCGGGTCAGAAAAAAATTCATTATTCTCTCATCCGGCAAAAGCTTTTTGGGAAACCGTCAAGAGCCATTGTTATCGAGTTGACTCAGTTTTAGAGTCAATTTTCCTGAATTGTATAATCACGAAATTGGATTTGTCTTGTCTCTCGTTGTTCCGATTTGGCGCACGTTCTTTTCGAGGTGGAATTAGTTTCGAAAGGTTTTACAGATATGTAGATCTACTATGAAAAAGCTTTGGTCACTAGCTATTTCCTGCTGAAAGATAAACAGCCGGTTTTAATTACGTCGGTCAAACCGGAAGCGGTTTGTTCTGGCCCCCGAATTCCCTCCAAGTACAAGAACTGTTGACACGTGCTTGGTCTTTGTTTTTGACCCCAGCTATCCGGAGCCATGCGAAACGCACCTCTAATATCCAACGTCAGAACTGACTTTAAATACGATCCCCTAATCCCCGAATCCCCGAACAAAGTAAACGTATAGGCATTATACGAAATCGCGGGTAGATTGGTGAACACGGTTCACCCAGGTCCCAGCTCAGCAGTAGGTACTAGCACGTGATAAAAGGATGCCCATGCAGGACTTTCGTTTAATAAGTTCGAGAGTATAGTAAACTGAGCAGAGGGGCTTGAGAAGCGTTTTTGTGTTGGCACGAAACCCGGCAAGAGGATCCCGCAAGATGTCAATCGGCAGACCGGAAATTGTATTTTTATCAGCACCGCTTACGTTGATTTTTTTTCTTCCCTCTTCCCCTCTTCTCTTGTTCCTTGGACCTTACTCGATTCTTTCTCTCTTCAGCATCCACCTGACTTCAAGTCATGACTCCATGGGTTTTCAGACGTGGAAATTCTCGCATCCCTTAAAACACTACAGCCAGGACTTGTTCACGCTTCGCTGAAGGCAGCCGGAGCTTAAAGCCTGGGTGACGACGCTCGATCGTATGACTATTTCACAGGATTTCATAAGGGTGCAGTTCAATATGACATATATTATCTAATCTTCGTGAACTTCGAATGAAACGAAGCTCGTAACTTGTCATTAATTATCCCTAATGAACTTTGAAGCGATGATTTAAAATCAAGCGATAGTTGCTGCGGTCGAAACTGGGTGACGGCGAGTTGTCATACGGAGAGGCTGAAATCGATCTAGAATTGATGACAACGTAGGTGGATCTCCAGCCGGAGTTAATTCCTGCAAATATTTAACGGCTCTGAACACACGCGAACCAATCTGCATTCGGCATGCTGTTTAGATATTATTTAGCAGTAAATCGTACTAGGGTTGGCAGGGCTGTACCGCTGACGCTGCAACACGCTAAAGGCGGATCCTCAACCCGGTAGCAGCTGCTGCCAGGCTTGCCATACTGCCATCCTGCCATCCTGCCATCCTGCCAACCTTTACACCCGCCCTGGATGATTGTATGCGACCGTAGCACTTCTTCGTCGAGGCGGTTTTCGCTCGTCGAAATACTTATACGGATTTTGATCTATCGGTAGCGTTGTTACTATCCTGAATTTTCGCTTCAAAGATTCACGATATCAGTTGAAAATATTGAGTTGTCACGAGACGTAGCTGGGTCTAACGCTAGTGTAAGTAAAAGGTGCAATTATGTTTTCATCTTATTTGTTTTGTCTATAAAATATATTTACAACTTTTACACACTAGACGTTGAAAAAAAGTACGGAGAAATTTATTTTACTTAAATTCTTTTTCTCCGTCGTTAGGTATACACGGGTTTTTTTTTCATACTGGCACATTGATAACGCGTAGCTGTATGAAGGTGCCTTTACGAGTTTTTGGCAAGGACGAGGAAAAACGTGAGCCCCGAGCGTGTAATTCTAGGGGGGTAATAAACACATAACACTTTCACGAGACTGTATTACACAGGTACACGTTTTCTAGAAAATTGCCAGAGGATTTTCGGTTCGGTCTCGAAGTCCCCGCCGCAGTAGAAGGAGAACGCGAAGGCTAGAGCACTCGTCGTCCCGTTATTAAATTTGTTTTTGCAAAAATCAATTTAGCGACGTACGAAATGGCGTGGGGTGAAGTCTGTCTGAAGTAGAAGCAGCCCGACCCTCTGTCTGTTGAGAGTCTTATATATTCTATTTTTGTCATAAAATTAGGTTTGCGGGATACGTAAAACGTTTTTTACTCTTTAGCCAATAGTATTCCACCACTAATACCTCCAACCTACTAACTCCTATACAAAGACATTTCTTTGCATGCTATATGATTCTCGATTCTCTTGGGTCCTGATTATTTTCTTAATGTCCAGAGTGACGTCACTCTGATCAGATTTCTCCCCATTTTTCTCTTTCGCCATTCTTTACTCCAGAATCTCCTCCAAAACTATTTTTCTCTTTTTTTCCTCGCCCTTTAACTCTAAGCGACGCAACAACCCGCTGGGACATACGTCATTGTCCAATTGTCGACGAATCTGCACGCACCCTGACCTGACGCGCCCGTAACCAGCGGTGGCGAATCCCCGGGGTGACCTCGACCATTTAGCCAGCAACTCGCCACTCCCATTGTCCCACGGGATAAGGATGGTAATCGCGTCATGATTCCTAAAGCAGTGTTTGAAACATTTTGGTCGTGGTTTCAGTTTAGGGGCTGGTTGCCCGGTTCGGGGATTTTCGAGCCCTCGGTAACAGTCCTGAATTGTTTCGATGAGTTTTCCTGCATTCGATCTTTCCCATGGATTCTCTATTACGGTAAAAACTAGAGCGTTTGTCTACACGCTAGATTGAATCTGATTTAATTATTCTGTAAACACTTTTATTCAGAGTAACTCAGCGAGGAATCCGTAATGGAATTCATACTGTATAAATATAGATATGATCTAGAATTTGCTGAATTGTTGAAAAAACGCTAAATCCCTTAAAGATTTCTTTCAAACTAATTGCAAAGAGTCTATGAGGTCTTATTGCACACGCTATTTTTATCGCGGCTTGTGCTCAGAAATGCCGAAGTAAAGTTTGACGAATCAAAAATCGTGATGGTACAAAAGCGTCATTTTCTGCACGAAATCCTACTTTCTGGGATCCTGGTTACGATTAACAGATTCACGATTCTGCACACGCGAGAGGTGGCCTAGTCATTAATTAAACTCCGACTTTGCGAGTCATTTAACGATTAGGGTTAAAGAACAGGAAGGAATTAAGCCAGGAAGAAAAGGCGCGTTTCGTACGTATTGAAAACAAAAACCGTGAGGGTTTACAGGCAAGGTTTCGATCGTTAAAGGACTATAATAGCCTGAAATCGATGGTGGGTTGTTATAAAAGGTTAAAAAAGTTCAAGTTCTTTGTCGCCTGGCAGCCCTGAATGATTTCGAGCATCGGTTCAAGGTGTAAAGTATCTACCTGTCTTTAAGTGGATGTTAACCCCGCAGCTTTCTCGTCGAAGCCTTTCATATTGAAATTAGTTGACAAACATTGTTCTTTGACCATCAGCCCTCTCTTTTTCCACCCTTAATGTGACTTGTATACTCGTTCTATTCGCCCTTCTCTCGCTCGTCTATAAATATCGCGAATCTAATGACTGAAATTTATGAGAACGTTGACCCTGTCTGCTGTACTTCCTATATTGATTATCCGAAATGCTATTTAGTTTGATGTACGTTCGGTGATCACTCTAATGTACGAGGATCTATAAAGCGGAGAAATGCTCCGTCAACTTTGAAGACATCAAAGCCACTATGGGGTTAAAGTAGTAAATAGTTTTCCAGGGTGTGATGAGACGCGACGAGGGTGTCAGCGGGAGATACTGGGTGGGTAAAGCACGCGTAAGATCGTCTATTTAAATAACAGCCTGCAGTGGGCGAGGGGGTTGAAGTGATGGCGAGTTTGCCACACTTCACTTCTGCTTCAGGCTGGAGCCCGTAACATTTACAATTCCAAGTATTGTCAGGCGGATTCCTCCATTCCTTTTGCCGCCCTCCGCCTCTTAATCTGAGTCGTCATCTTCTCCGTTCCACGCGCAATTTTCCGACTCCACTTCAATCGAGTCGAAATTCTGCCGTTTCCACGTAAAATCTTTGGCATCATCCGAAAGATTTTTCGTTCCTTATTACTTAGGGAAGAATCCGATAAGCTTGCGATGGATATGGACGTATGGGTTTATGTCTAAAACGTAGAGTTATAAGATCCGGTGTACGTCGTAGTGGCACCACATACGCCCGAATCTAATCGGAAACGTCAGCCATATTGAAACGGAAACACGAACCCGCTGACAGGAGAGATTAGAGAATTACCGTGAGCCAATAATCGTTAAAGAGAACGACCTACGGTGCCGATGTCCCACGACCACGAGCTGTATTAGAGCTTTAAATGGACAAATATTAAACGCTGCACTGCGTGCCGAGAGTCCACAGATAACGGGAATTCTCGAAAGGTGCAAGCTTTGGGTTTCAAATTCTAACCCTTGATGAAAACGATTGTTCCTCATTTTATCTCCGGGCGCAAGTGACGGAATCGTGACTATCTAATGGATTAACCGAAATATGAGTAGGTAATACAACCAGAATGTTATAAAATCTTGTTATAGCTTGAACAAAAGTGGCGCGGTACCTATACGTAGGTATGTGTGAAGTATAGAAGTAAATGTGAGGCGAGAAAATTATGTATGCCTGTTTTTCGCGGAGGAATACCTCTTTTTGTACCTTTTCGAATGTATTTAAAGGCGAGAGTTCCGAGAACGTGAGGGAACCATAGCGTTGTGAATATTTTATGGCAATAGAACGGATCCGTGGAGTCAAACGTGTGGCGTAGCAAGGCAGTTAAGGAGGAAATGGAATTTTAATCCAATAGCTCCTCGTTGGAAATGTTTGAGATCAAATCAGAATTTATTCACACATTCTGGAATTAATACCTTATAATTCTTCATCCCCCTTCTGATAAACGCTTCTTTCGCACCCGTCGTTTTTAAAAAGTAAATTTCACCCAACTCAAACCAAGCTCCAGATTCTTCTCACTCTTTTATACACCTGCTGAGTAACCCATTGAAATCGACGTACTCAAATGCTAATTTAGACGGTTAAAAATACAGGAAAATTTTCCATTCAAAGTTTTATGGCTTACCCGAAACCAAAGACAACCAACCAATTAGATTTACCTGACTACGAATTTTAATCCGCAAAGAAAACCTCGGGTGTGAAATCTCCCATTCAACATCCTTCCGTTCTCGCTACTATTCTAGTTAAATGACAATTAACTAGAAATGTAGAGCTGAGAGAATAATGCCACATCAACCACCTGTTAATAGGACAATGAATTTGAGAATACAACTGGACATTAATCTGACTCCCCATGTATGCTTTTTTACTGTCCAGCATCTTGGTCATATCAGAAAAGTATGAGTTCAGTCGGAGATGTCGGCTTTTGCTCATTCCAGCGAATCTGTTTCTTCGACAAACCTAGACGCGTGCAATAACATCAAAAACGGCTCGACGAAAAAACCTGAAATTTAAGGGAATTAACATGAAATGTTGAGAATGTAAGAAAGACATATCTCGTTTGAGTTGAGCGTGTACTTCCACGAGAGAAAAATTAGACCTTCAATTCTTTAATGTCAATAAATTTTTCTTACTTACCTACTTGATAGTCATTCCGATATTTACGTGGGCTTGTGGGGTGAAAAAAAGTATTGCGAAATCCTCCTTTTCCGTATATTTTGTACTTTCAAAAACACTCGATGTGGTATCAATGTTAATTATCTGCAGAATGTGCAGCTTGTAATATCCGCGCAAAATGCAATACACTTGAATACCTTCTCCTATTCGATGCAGATGTTGCTATTGCAACATACCGGATTATATCTCTCTCTAAATTCCGCTGCACTTATCAAGTGGAAAGTCTGATCCGTGTTAATGAGAGATTAAACAAGCGAGAAATGATAATTCAAATGGAACAATAATTAGAAGCAAATGGTTGTCATTGAGCGAATAGATTTGCCGAATTAGATCTTGAGCGGAAACGTAGGGTCGTCAACTCTCGCCGACAATTCCAGGATTCGAGTCGACAAGAGATTAAGCAACCGCGATTAAACGAGCCAGTAGGACGAGGAAGGACGAGCTCGAAGTCTAAGGATCAACCCTTTTGTCGACCCTGGATGCTGCTCGATGGGTAGGGCGGAAGAACTCGAGTCTCTGGCACGTCGGCGATGCTTTTAACGGCGTGTCAGATTTCACGTGCCACATATCCAAGATGACGGCGTCGACATGAGAAGGGGTGGCCGGCGGGCGAAGGCAACCCCCAAAATTGGGTAGGGGAAAGTATACATTTCGTTTGCGCAACACTGCGGAACATTTTCCACGCTTCTTATTCCCGCATAAAAGACACGAGTTCCTCGACTTTTCGTACCCAATGCGCGTTGTACTCTGGGCCCTTTCATCTACCTACAGAATACACATATGGGTATCTATGTATGCATGTACGTGACATAACCATTCATATTGAGTTAGTATACAGAGAAAATATTTATGGAATCGTCTAGCCGCTGACACATGTCGTGCTACCCGAGTTATACGATTAAACTTCCGTAGATACTTCGCAAAGTATGAACCTGGAGAATGGTTGTGTTACGGGTACAGTGATGTAATAAATTTTTAGATTTTCAGCATGGCTGACGGTTGTGTCGAAAGAATTATCGTTTTGTTGGTAAAATAAATGTAACGTGAAGTTTTTAGAGCTTTTAATTGTCTTTTATATTCTGACAATTTTGTTATTCCCCCATCTGTATGCTCGCAACGAAAGGGGATCAATCTCGTTATTGATTGAGATTTTATCTCCACGTTATTGGGAATTGATTGAAATAATAATTTCCCAATTTTTCACTTCGTTGAATATCCGAAACGATGGCGAGGTTCAGTCGTATCGTATCACCCTGTAGTACTACTGTAGCGTTTAAAGAGATTAGGCACCAATTCGGAGGCACAAAACGCTTCGGAATCTCGTTCAGCTGATCTCTGTATGGCGAAATGAAAAAAAGGGGAGAAATAAGAGGAATACCGATATTTACAACCAATTCCTTTCCGTTGCCAATTCCCAAGCAAGACATTCAAATCTCGCCCGAGCTTTTCCGGTTGCTTCCCAATGTATTGGAATTCACTTTGAGAAAGGAGAATTGTCCGAGGATCAAAGGTATAGAGGTGGAGGTGGAGGTGGAGGTGGAGGTGGAAGTAGAGGTTGAGGTGGATATGAGGGCGAGTGGCAGAAGTAGGGGTTACCTCCCTTCGAAGCTTTACGATGATGGCGAGCTGCCCGTAAAAGCCACCGGAGTTAACGCCATAGTCGAGTAAAGTAGAGAGGCGATCCCAATGCAGCCAAGAAGTCCACGAAACGACGCGGAGTGCAACCAAGTCGTGACAATAAGCTTTCGGCTTGGGATGGAAAGCCTTCAGTGCCACCTTCTGTATCATGCCATTCTTCTTCAAGGATTCATGGTGATGATTTCGCTGCAATTTGCAGTTAATGTGTACACGTACGAATTACTCAAGGGTTTCTGCAGGTTGTTGAATATCTGTCAGTCAATAGAACGGATAGTTAATTTTTCCCCATGATTATGTAAAGTCGTCAACTCCATTAATCGACAACCAGCCCTTTTCAAATAATTGTAATATTTCACAGAAATAATCATTACCGATTTTCAGCGATATTCAATTAGAAGAAACAGTGTACCAGATTTCACTAAATAGGATAGATGACTCGATATTGACCGCATATAGTCGCTAGAGCGAGTGAATTCAATCGACGCGAGTAGTACACGTTTGATGTTATTCAATTTCAAATTTCCTGTTAGTACTAATTTTTCCTTACAATGTTCGAATGCGTTGCGGTATATTTTGGAATATTGAAATCCTGTCAGCACGTTATTTGTGGTTCTGCGGTGGTTCTGTTGAGCCGAGCGTGCGTCAATTCTATGCAGAACACTGCGACATGCATAAATTTGCGTCTCGACTTGATGTATGTTAGCTTTGAAGTAAAAATTAATGAATTATTTGCAAAGACGGTAATGAAAGAACTTCGTAGGTCACATAATTCTCCTGTACCATCATGGCCTATGGAAGAGGATGTGTGAAAAGAGGAAGAGCCTCAGCGAAAAAATGAAAAGTCTTCATTCAAGCACTGCAGCAAAATATTAGCCTTTTCTGCTATATTGTTGAATAATAGTTATTGCATAATTGACTGCAGAATTTTTCGAAAAATGAATTGGCCATTTGACGAAAACAACACGTTGTTAATCCCAAGTCTCACGTCGTGAAACCGACGCAAATATGAGCTTTAGTTAGAATACAGGGAAATAAATGTACAGAAAAAAGTTGCAGTTACACTTTTCGCATTTTGCACCGCTCTTTCAAGAACGGCGAGTTGAAAGTTCAAGTAGGTACTAGATTTTACGACGCGTATGTCGTAAGGCTCCGTTCTCTGGTTGTTTTGCGGTTGACTTACTTCAGCCAGTTTTACAGTCAGTCGTCGTCGTCGTCGTCGACGTCGGTACATCCGCTACTCTCGAGTTGTAGAGATTTGTCGAAGGTCATGCAACCAATCAACGACCTCATCCGGTCTCAACCTCGAACAATGTCCAAAACTTTGACGTACGCTCTCGAGTTTACAGCGCAATGAAACGCAAGGCACAATGGGGTTCACAAGTTCTTGTGCATCCCGATTACAGCCACCCTGAGTTCTCATCGCTATATTTCCTCCGAATTAGTTTTCTCTGCCTCGGAGGCCTTCCCGCATATAACCTCGGAGCTAATCAGCAGGTCTTGCAAGTAGTTTCGAGGCAGATTATATCCTTCCGAGAGCAGCCGATGTAGGCACAAGCGCGGATGCAACGAAGGGTCTCTACATTTTTCGTTAGATGAAAAATAGATTGACCATTTGTATCCTCACTCTTTCCCCTCGCATCAATACTTCCAATCTCTTCGTCATACATTATGGTTTTAAATCAAAAGAAAAATCGACATGAATTTCAGAAACGAGAACTGAGGACTCTCGTCACCTGGAAGATCGAAATTGGAGATCCGAACGAGAAGATCTCGCGTAGCTTAGGAGTGCGTAAAAATAGAGATCCGATTTGAGATTTGAGAAAATTTTCTGCGATATACCTGCGCCGATGTTATCCCTCTGTCTCTTTTCTCCACGCGCAGGCTCCGAGAAACTATATAATATAATGCGAATAACATACGATATATTACACCCAAGGGTTGTGGTGTACATAGATACTCGGCCGTGGCATCGTTGGCTGGCTTAACATCTTGGTACTCCAACACTGCGGCCATATTCCTATTCGCCAACTAGTCAGTTGTGATAATTTCTATCTATTCGTTTATTCTCTAGCTAGAAATGAGCGTGATTTTAGAAGAGCTAGTCTCATAAGGTTCGATCACAACGAACTACGTAATGGTTTATATTCAATTATTATTCTCCGTACTGAAGATACAGAGATTTTCTACCGTCCAGGTACTTTCTAACTCCATAAACCGACCGGAAACTAAATCAGTATACAGTTTGGGAGCTTCCACATTTTCTATCGACTGAAAACACCCAATTTTCCGTCCGCTTTTCGCTCCGAGCCCAATCAGTGGGCATAATAATCATCAATAACAATGTTTCCTATGTTGTTCTTTCTTGTTTCGATAGTATAAATCGGCTTTGCCATTCACCCGCACTACCTTTACGTCTGGATAAAATCTTCTCCGTGGTTCTGGAGTCAGAGAAATTTACCTATATATCCTTGCGCAGATACTTACTTGAGAAAGCTCGTCTTCGCAGAGAGCAGCACTTTTGTGTCCAGCTCTGAGAAGCCTCAGTCCAGGACGGATGATAATAGAGTGAGTTGTGGCAATCCCCGATGTATCGAAAATATCTATTTCCACGTATAATTTTTTCTTTCAAATTGTCGGATCGCACTCTGGTACTTGTGAGGCTGAAGCTCGATCCGATACGGTGCTTTACGCCTGACCCAAACAACAATACTGTCTCTTTCCACTGGTCTCAGTGGAATGCAGATTGTGGCTTACCGTTGTCTGTAGTAACACGCAGTGTGGTCCAGACCCGACGAACCTCAAATGCGCTCTACCCTCGAAGACAAATCCGGTCAACCTGAGCGGCTAGCTTCGTTTGGACTACAAGGTAACGTGGACTGAATTAGTTACCCTTTATAAATATCAGAAGCATAGGACGTTTGAGGATTCATGAGAGGATTGCTGTACATATCAATAATAATGAATATAGATGATATAGTGACGTCATAATCGGAATTGATTTGTTCATCTTCTCAAGTCGCTGATAATTTTGGAGGGAGTAGTTTGAAAACTGATTATTTCGCTCTACCTTATCCATGGGAAGTCTATGTCTCTGCAGGGGTCGGTTGTGGTATGCAGAATGCGGATTGAGGTCTGCCGAGGTCGTAGATAGACTCGACAGGGCTTCCGTTTAACCCGTAACCCGAAACCGTTCCGCCTACGTTTACCATAATTACGCGATACGAATTGCACGCAGCAATTTCATGAAACCCCAGGGGATTGGTGAAGCGAACCTAAAGCAACGGATCTTTGCCCGACTCTGCACTGCGTTGTTTTACCTACTACATACCGCGGGAGGTAAGACGGTTTATTCCGCTATTACCAAGGCATTCCGGAATACACACACACACACACACACACACACGCGCGCAAGGGTATTCGGATTTTGCAGGAAAAGTCCTGGAAAGTCCGGAGAGCGAAAAAGACTGCTGAAAACAGGACAATTAGTGTTTACCTGACTGACATTTCCGGACAACCATTAAAAGTATTTTCAACTTGCTCATGGCGAGCAGGAAAACGATGGAAGTCAAAAAGACTTTTGAATATTAATAAATCGCAAAGACGCAATTACTGAGCCTTCACAATACGAGATTTTCCTTGCTAACTGTAGAAAAGAGCTGGAGTGGATTTTCAAGTAAAAATGCCTGTATCTAAAATCGTTGAACTTCTGTATAGTCTGAAATTAATTTATAATCAAATCTTGAACTTGCTGGGATCACTTGGCTAGAAGCTTTGCTATATATGAGACCTTAACAGATCGGTTGGACTTATTTTTCCCAGAGGAAACGCTCGTCATATACAGAGATGAGTTTAAGCAGCCGCACGCCTCTTGGCTAGACGCCAGATTACGGGTTCATATACCAAATGCACTCGCAAAGAGCTTGAGATCGCCATCTTTTCCCACACTCGTTGATCGTTCGCATTACAAGGATGATTGACAAACTATTTACACCAAATGAAAGTACCTACCTAAATAGAATTGAAAAACTGTTGTATTATCAGACTCCAGTTTTAACTCGGATAATAGAATTTTCATGCGTTCAACTACTAAGCCATGAGCCAAGAGTCTTATTCCCAGGACGCGCATGCCTGTGGCAATGATCATAGCACTTGGTGGGTATGTATTACCGTCACCGCATTACCACGGACGGGAAGAGCTACCCACTTTGTACGTTTGTTCAAACTGAACCCTCGACTTTCTCTTGGTGACCCTCTTCTCTGCACGCTTCCTCGTCCCTCTGTCTCGTTGTATCTTCATCTTCCTCACTTTATCAAAGCTCGTGTGCGTGGACTTTTATCTCGTTTCGCATTTATCCAACTGGAAGTTATACTGTCCCAGTTACTTTATTCGTCTCATAATCATTACGTTTATAAATTTTTCGTATTTTTTCCACGATTTGGACCGCACATGATGAAATGTGCATTTAGCTTCCTACTCGAATCAAAGTAAACTGTCTTAGATGATTCGCGACCCGCTGGATATTTTTCTGCCAAGCCTGCGGGATGTCGCGATGAAATGAATCAGACGGAAGATGAACTAGAATTGCTACCGTTTTGTCGCTGGCACATTTAGGAAGTGAAAAAAACGAAAGTCGAGGAAGAAGATAAAGAAAAAGAGAAAAAAAAAAAACAAAAAAACAAATGAGGCTCGACGGATTATTCAAAATGGCGTAAGCGGCAGTCACGTCGTTGCACGATGAGCTGGGAACGCGTAGGAACCTCGGTAAGCACCCACTTACTTTTCGCCGTCAGAATCGCCAGGAAGCTCTTACTGTAACAAGGTAAATCCTATGGGGTGCGATTCCTCCAGGGAAAACCTGGCTGGTAAGTTCTTCTCCCGAAGGCGAACAGCGCGAGCGCGGTCCTTGGCATCTCGCGCGACTATATTTTGTTTAAAACAAACGAGCATCAGATGTACGCGCCATGGATCAACCGATAGGAGGACGCTTTTCTTTTGTTGCCGCGTCGTTAGTCACGTGATACCCCGTCAGGACAGGTGACGAACCGACCAATCATTAATCCTCGATTTCCTCGACGGAAAATCTTTGGTCCTTGCTCGAAAATGGCGTCCTGAACATTGCCACTCCATCTCTGATCAAGGGATCGCATTGTGGATTCCAAACTCTCTCTTTCATTTTGAATACCCAGTTCGATCAACGAAATGTATACGAATAGAGCCTTCCTACCTTCTTCTCGTTTTTCTATAAAATACAATTTTCGATTCAGTCCCTCGGAGTTCCATGTATCCCTTTACCTAATTGAATGCATAGATTGTTTAAAGACTCACTGATTTTCAGTCTTGAGGCAAACACACAGATTGGTATTCCCGGTAACGCCGGAAATTGCTCATATGACGTGATGTTCATCGGCTATGTGAGACGTCGAGGTGTCTGGTTCTGTTTGTTCCGTATCCCCGCAACGTAAAAAGGTCCCAAAAAGCCCCTAGGGAGCGAGGGAGGTACGAGGTCGTCCTTGAGGTCGTCGGGGTTTCCGAGGCAGCAGAGATAGGAGGTAAAAGAAGCTGCAGCGTTCGTAAATCCTTGGTTGTACCGTAACTTCCCATCTTTTGCGAGAACAAGGAGAAGCGATTCTGGCAGGACTCTCTACATGCATAAGTGATCCAACGACCTACAAACTACACAAACTTGTCACTTATCCCTTAACTATCCTGCCACAATCTCCACGCCATCCAACCTCCTCGTAAGACGACTCCTTCAATCCCGACGGAATGAAAGTTGTACATCAGCTTACCGGCCGGGCGGCTAAAAGGGGGCTAAATGGGGTAGGGGTGGGTCTCTATAAGTTATCCTAAACCACCAGCTAGAAAATCGGTTACATCACGATTCCGACGCTCGCAGAACCGCCGTTTTACGAGCCAAGTTTTACCAAGTTTCTTAGAAAAACGGCATAGAAACAAAAGCTCGGACGTTTGTCTCTTCTTGAATGAATATTTCCGCAGCTTGTCGATGACGAACGATATTCGTACGTCTATGTATATGTTTTTGGCACAGTTTCCTTGCACGAGGCTAGAGTCACTATTCTCCTTCTAAACTCTGATTAATCATCTCTGTATCATCAAAAAGTTATGACCTTAACAAATGGAAGTGTTTTAACTCAATATAGAAAGGAAATCTTTTCGCTGTGATTCGCCGAAAGTCTGAACCGGCAACGCTACCCTCGTTAATAGTAGCTATGCGTGAGCATGCATGACGTATGTGTATATATATTTACGTCGGTATAACATAAGTATGCACGTTGCCATGCCGTTGCAGCAACCGACTAATTCGGATCTAAATTTAGTTTAAACTCCTGACCCCGTTCCAACCGCGTTAGCGCAAAATATGCTACCCTGTGGTGAGGAAAATGCAATTTAAGAGCAAGAATTATGAATGCCAACGAAGTTTTGCTTTACAAATCAACAAGAGCTCTTCAGAGTTACTCATTTCGCGACAAATTTTCGGCAATTCTTCACTCATTCCGTAAGTACGTAGCAAACTTTCAGCTTGAGAAACAGTCCAATGTGTTTAGAAAAATTGTACATTAAGCTATATAATTGAAGTATAAAGTTATAAGAATAAAGCAAACTCAAAAATCTTCAAAGATTAATTTTTTAATGTTGGATCTATTCCTGAGTTTACTGCAACTCTATACTATTTATCCATTTTATCTATGACGATATTACGGGCAATGGTAAGACCTTCAATCGCAAGTTGCAGGCATCCTACTACTTCAGCTACGCTATAATATATTTCGTTGGAAAACAGTTGGCGGGCGGAAGGTCCCCGATCCAATCGGCGATGTTATCAGAAGTAGTGATTAAAATGGGAGTGAGTGGGTGTACCTTTGCAACCCTCTACCCCACTGCTCCTACTGCTCCTAAGGAATATATAGGTATATATATATATAGTATACACAGCTATACCATTGCCTGAATCGTACGGCTGCCAGGTCGGACGGACGAACGAAGACGGAGGCGAGGAGTCGGGTTTGGGGAGTGTAGATAACACTTCTTACCCGTGGGACTTCTCGAGACCCCAATCTCGAGTCAGATATTGTTCCGAGCCTTGAAAGCTCAAAAGAACTCCTGAAAAGGCATTTCCTCCGGTTCGATGTATTATTCCGATCTTATATCGTATGAAATTCGCTTGCGTCTTCGTCGTCGTTGATTTTTTTCCCGGAAATATCCTCAATGACAAATGTCCACGACTCCAGTTCAGCTGCGTGAAACTTTGTAAAAAATAATCTCCATCGAAGAGGTAAATCTTATTAAAAACCACTTATCCCGTAAACGTTCCACTACTTCGCTCTTACATTCGCGATAACAATCTGTCACTGAAAAACTTCATTTGTCTCCCTCTATAAACTTGAGAAAAATTATTTTTAAATCTGTCCAAATCTTCATCTGTATCGCTGAAAGTAATCAGTTTTCATTTTTCGCATTTTCTTTCCTTTCACAAATCGGTCCGCATCAAGCTATCTAGTAGCTAATTGCAGTTGGTCAGGAGTACCGAGACTATAGGTGAACCTATAGATTTGTAAATTCCCAGTTATTGTTATTGAAATGAACGGATTGCACGATTCGAAGTAAGGGAATGTCAGGTGTGGTATTTGGTCACGGACCCACAGCCAGCTTCGGCAGCCATGAATCGGTTAATGCAATGGCTTCAGACGTCGTCGTGAGGTACGCGAGGAATGTTTGTCCAGGATGCAGAACCAACGGTGAAAAGCTGGTAATGTGAAAACGACGTTGATCGATTTGACGACAAATGCGATGGTAATTAATTTTATCGTGGATGAAAAATGAGTCTCGCTGTTTAACCAAGGCACAAAGCACTGGTGCCGATCCAAGGTATAAGGTAGTCCAACAACTCGCAATTTTATAGTGACGCAGGAGTTGCTCAATGTCGGCATTTTATATTCTACACCCTTACGGGGATTTTGGGGCTTCAACTTTATTCGATTGTGTCGTAAATTATTCTGTGTTCCAGCGTCTTATGAACGGTAGAAAAGTAGTAGTATCCGAAACCTATATAGAGACCTTATAGCTCGATATATATAACCATGAAGGGACTGAGGGATCCGGCTATACTACATTACATCTATATACATATAGATATATATGGTATGTTATAGTGTCGTAGACGGGAATCGACTATCTGCCTACGAATTCGTAATGAATACAGACCGGTGGAAGTGATGTGAATTTGGATTGAGATAAGCCTGGATACGAGCTATACGTTTTGGAAAAATAGTACACGACGCCTACGGCCAGTCGTCGCCATGTTGGATTGATTGATTATTTATAAGATCGCATCATGTGTGCAGAAAATGGGAAAAGGATTTGGGTACAGAAATGGGTTATTTTATGTTCCGTAAACGGCATTAGCAATTCTTTACACACAGAGGTAAAAAAAAAGAAAAATAAAAAATTGTGAAATTTCGAAGGTAATCATAGATTTGATTAGTAACGTCTTATCGGACTTTCGATACCGTAAGTACTTTCAATTATTGGACGCTGCTATTTTCACGAGGATATTTTGTTTATGGAATCAACGTTCGGTTATAATGTCTTCTACTGACGCTGGGAAAGCGTCGGATTGCTTTTCCAATGTTCTCAGACCAGAGTACTGTCGTGGGAAATTGGAGCGATGCTTTAGTTGAAAGCGTTGCACAAGTCTTGCTAAAACTGCGCAATAGAGGGTGCGCTCTAACTAACGATAAGAACTTATATTGTTAGTAGTATAAGCCGTGGGTAAAAGATTTTTTTAAGTGATTAAAGGGAATGGAAAAAGTGGAGGACTCTTGCTAGGGCTCGTCTCGAGTGGCTCTTGAAATGAGTAAATTCACTTCACAATTTGATCTATAGAAATGTACCTTGGTCAATTGATTTCGGAAGGTCAGTAGTTACTCGTTTCCCAACGCTCATGGTGTTGCCTGTAGAAAGTAATGAACTAATAGCCTTAGCTGTGCCCCAAGATGTCAATCCTTCAATTATCCTTTGCGAAAGACAATGGAGGCAACTTTCAGGAAAGTTTCAGAGAGTGAGGAATGGGGGGAGAGAAGGAAAGAAGGAAAGAAAAAACCGCACGGAAAGTGCTGAGGCGTCAATTAATTCTTATCATCAGGGTCACGGGGCTTGGGGAAAATATCACAGACCCTGCACAGACAGACGCGAAGATAGCTTCAACTTCACCGGAGAGATTCGAAGGACAATGGCTAGCGCACCACTTCTGCTGCTCCCTTCCATCGCCTTTTACTCCTCTTCTCTTCTCTTCTCTCTCATCTCTTCTCTCTCCTCTATTCTCAGTCCCTCGCTCTCTCACTCTCTTAACTCTCGAAGGAGACTATCATGAGCTCCTACCGGGTGTCTAGGATCCACGAGAGCCCTTCAGGAGATGAGATGATCAATTGACAATTCAGCGCCAATTGACTAGCAGCAAATACGTCTCAATACCACAACCATTAATTGAAGTGATCAACAGTTCAGTAGACCAAAAAGTACACCAGTATTTTATTCCACGTTTGCGGTTTAAACACTAACCTTGGATTTACGATGCACTAAAAAGTACATAAGGGCATTTTTAAATGCATTTAATTCCTTGACTAGGGAATATTTGTTCCAGTCTCAAACTGAGCTTCGGGAATTAGGCTCCACAGGGAGGAAAGAGCTCTCAAAATTTTCCCTCTTGATAGCCGAGTTGATGCGAGAGAGTGAGAGATGGGTGAAAAATGATTTTTTGTATTGGGCAAAACGTCGACGTATTTCGAGTTGAGTAATATGACGTTGCGTCGATGCCGTGAATAATAATTTTCCGCTGAAAACATCTGCTTTTTAAGAGGAAGCCACGGAACTGTATTTTCTCGCAATTTTTTCAAAATATTTCCTCCATCTTAGAAAGCTTAATGTTTAACCGAACGTCTTGTTTTTCTCGTTTGAGTCACGCTGTATACTGAGATTATAAGTATACCCGTCCGATTCGATATACAGATGTCTTTACACGCTGCAACTGACGGCTTTGGGAGATTCTAGACGTGTAATTGGCTAAAATAATTGGACTAGTCCCTGGATAGTGCAGGGCGTCGGAAAGTTTCTAATTTTATCTTCTCGTTTTTTCATTTTTTATGGTCTGCCTTTCGAAGTCTGAGCTGCATTGGCCGGACGCATAAATAGACAAGAAAAGAAATATATAATGATTTGCGCTTTACATCGCGGTCAGATAATTATTCTTTCAAACTCACAACAATCGGATCCGAGACTGCGGATAAAAGTTCGACCCGTAAAGGCGTAGCTGATAAGCGTTAATAACATTTTTGAAGTTTTGAAAAGTTGACGAGTTAAAGTTAATACTTACGATTCCAGGCACCAGGCTCCTATATTACGAAAGTAACGACAACCACCCGATCAGGAGAAACGAAAAGAAAAGAAGAAAAAAAAAAAAAGAAAAACGAAGCGATTCAATATCAGACCAGACTAAATTTAGCAGCAGTAACACGTGAAGTAAATTTTCTTTTTTTTTTTTCCTTTATACTCTCAGTTCGAACAGCTGACATAAATCAATATCCCATATTTACCCAGACAATCTGCTGAGGTAAAAGTTATCCAGCTACGTGAACTCAAGTTCTACATTTTCAACGTAAATCGATTTCATCTAAAATATGAATCAATGACCCATCGCTACTGTGACGTTAGCAATGATTCGCTAACGAAGATGCACTGGTTATTTTATAACGACAATTCGTGGAACATTTCGATATGATTTTCTGGTGTGTAAAATAAAACTTCAACCTTCCTGGTTTTCGAAAAGTCATCATAAGTCACGTTTCAATCCTCGATTAATAAAAATCTCCAATTATTTTAGTCCACTATAATTTTTTGATCTTTGTTTAAAAACGAGCGTAAATTAGTTACTTGTAAAAATGAAAAGAAGATTATTTACTTGGCAAATAATACAATTTATTGCTAATCTGGAACTGCTATATAAAGCCGCACACGCCACTGAATACTCTAAACGAATCAGCAAGGCACCGTCGAGCCCCGGCTCGAAGTAGAGTCTATCAACGCTCGGTCAGACCTTGAATCTTTCCTACGCCGTGACTCGGCAATGCTACCTACATGGAACTAAGTATATAAAAGTAACTCAATCAGCTCCAAAGTATGTGGCAGATTGCAGCTCATTCTCGTTCTCGAGACTGTATAACGGCAGAGTGCGGCAATGGTCAACAAGTTGTAGTTCTGGGGAGATTAGCAGGCTGACATATAACGTGATTCACTACTGCCAGACTAAGCGTATGCTTGTACTACTACGTAGTAGCGTTTGAGACGTCTGGGCGTTCGGACGGATTGTTTTCGCGATTGAAACTTGGAAGCGAGACTTGAATATTGTTTTTGACTATGTCTATAGATGACTGAAATAGTGTGGATTATTATTTCGAGCAATTAAAATCACTGAAAATTTCACATCGTGTTATTGACGCACGTCGCGATTGAGTATTCGACGTGTGTAAATCCTGTAGCGAGAATTTGACTACTATGGGCTGATTTTGAGTTAATAAAAGTTACACGGTTGCCTATAAATCGCTGGTTTTATTGCGCAGGTGATCGTTCCGGAATTATTGCTGCTTAAAATCGCTTTACGACAGTTGGAAGGAAGGCAACGATCGCGATGGCACACCAAGGAGAATTTTACACCACAATTGTTTTGGACTCAGATACAAGAGAGACGTATAGTTATGTGTATTGTAGCGTATAAACACCCAATGGTTGTGTTTCACGGAAAATCAAACAACGGGAAGAGAAAACGAATTGATTAGTACTTTTAATTGATGAATTCTTTCCTCGCATTTCTTCCTTAATAAAAGCTCTGCTCATTGTTCAAAAGCTTTGTGAACACTGGGAAATTTATCCGGAATCACAATTCATTTAAAATGGTAGTTTCTCTTCGAACTAATCCCTTACTCACGGATTCGCACCTTTCCTTAACCAAGGGATCTAAAAATGTATGATGAGGGTGGCGAGAGGAAGGAGAGGGACTGGGGAGACCAAGAGAGTCGGAAAGAACAAGAGAGTGAGAAAAGACGAGAGAAGGTGAGAGAGAGTTGAGGCTGAGGCTGAGGCTGAGGCTGAAGCTGAAGCTGAAGCTGAGGGTAGCTGGGGGTGGTTTTGGTTTGTGAGCTGGTCGCCGCGACGCTGGCGCCGCGCGGGGAGTTCCAGTCTGATGTCAGCATTCGAGGTGGTAGCTTCGTACGCACCCTCGCGCGTAAGCTTTCGTCAAATAATAAGCGATAAAGGAGGAAAGATATAAGGAAGAAAATTGCTTAACCCGTGGCAATTGTTTCTTGTTTCGGTGCCGCCCTTTTCTTGCCGATTTAAAAAAATTGGACAATAATATTTTTCACTAAGAAAGAAATTTATGATTTTAAGTTATTTTTATTCTAATAAGGAGAAGAGGTCAGCCCAGTAAAGTGTGACGTATTGAAAATTTATTTTTCAAACTGTGAAAGTTTCAGGTTCGTTTTATATCGGTGGATACATCTAATGATATGAAACAATAGAACAAAAAAAAAGAAAATAGAAGGAGAAGAAAAAAAAATTCACGAGGACGAAGGAGAATTTTTAAACTATCGAATAAAAGTTCGAGGGAATTTTACCAGGGCAAACTTATCGGCCGGTTTCCATTACCGAGTTAGAGTTTATGACGTCAAGCGCAAAAGTGGTTGAAGCAATTTAATCAAATGAATTTAATTAAAGCTATCTAACTAATAACTACCTAATCGACTGATCCAGTTTAATAGATACGTACGCCGCTGATGGCTAAATTTGGATTTAATGGATTATAAAGGCCCGCGGAATTCAACTCTTCGACTAGAATTGAGCACCCACAGAGTTATTAAATCATCATTTGAAACCACAAGTCGAGGTGTCAATCTCCTCTACTCGTAATTCCAGATTCTCACGAATCTTAAAGGCTGTTTTATGTATCAAAGTGGCAGGATTAACGTGGCCTCGCATGTCTGCGAAGTGTTATAAAAAATAACGTGAAAGATAAACGTCCGGATGTCAATAAGCAGTAAAAGTAGAGAAATTTATTATGTAATTATCAACCTGAAGAAAACTTCGGACAATTAGTTCCAAATATAATCCTGACCTGTCGACGTTAATTACATAATTTATTGAAAAAAATTGAAGAAAAAATATCGAACAAAAATTTATCACAATGATAAAGTTGCGAAACTGTTCAGTGATTGATATCCTCTGTAAAAATTATTGAAATAATCCGCTCTCAGTTGAATTCGTGTTGTTTGAAAGTGATCCGACAACTGTCAACCGGAAGTGTATGAAGTTAAGTTTTCTAAACGGAAGTGTGTTACCAGAAAAGTGAGAATTCTGTGCTTAAAAGGCAGACCGGAACACAGTGGCATACAGAGTTTCGGTAAGATAGATCTAGCCGCAAGTTTTGTAGCTTACAGTTCTGGTCGACGCAGTTGCAACTTTTGGAACTAGAACGAAACGAAATACTACTTTCAAAAGCTTCGGGAATTCATGGAGAAGTTGAGCCCGTGAAACCGTGAATCTGATGTAGCAGGTATAAAAGATAGTTAGAAAATAGGAAGTTAAAATGGCGGCTCTGCTCGTTTCATGGTCGACGAGAATTATTCATAAATCAGTATAACTGCGTCACCTCCCCGTTTATTCTCATCTGAAAATTCATCAAAGATTTCCTTTCCCCTGATATATGATATCGTCATTCTCAGCGAGCAATTCAATATCGAATGACCTACGAGAGTGGGATTCAAAGTCCCACCTTTTCGTCCTCCAGCCTATAATTTGAACCGACAATTTACCTCTCTTCTCATTCTATCCACGCGACACGTCCTAGCATTTCTAACACTGGACGTAAATGACCGGTAACATGTTGTAACCTAACTCCTAATTCAATGTTCTAAGGGTATTGTGCAGTCACGGTCTAATCTCCGCTCCGCGCAATTAGCGAAAGTTACCTGTTTAACGTCCATAATTAATGTCAGTAATGCAATTGTCCGCTAGTGCAAGACTTCGTACTCAGAACTCTACGTCGCGCAATAAGTATCTTGGTACAACGCGCGTAGGTTGCTCTTGAATTTTCTCCTCGACTTCGAAGTTCTGCGAAATGATGTTTTATTATACCTTGAGATAAACGACTGCAGGTTTCCGTTACTATCGTGTGCAACTGACCGTTGATTCAATAATTCGTTAGGACTCGGGGGAAAAAAATCGCTGACGATAAGAGAAGCAATTCGTTTTAAAATCTCAGGGAGTTCATCTTTCCGAAGCCGGCACTCTTCGCAATGCCACTATTCGCCACGCTACGGAAATATAGGTTTTCTCTCGTCACAGTTTAATTACTTTCAACTTAATCTTCTCTGTTTTTATACAGAGGTTTATAATTAGCCAGCTTTGTCTTTGAGCACAGTCGGTTAGACAGTACCGCGGATTACTAAAAGCTGAAAACACATCCTGTGGGATGTGAAGTTTCCAAATTTTCCGGGTCTTTCTTCTTACGGAAACGAAAACTCGGAAAATCTCGATAGAATTTAGACGAATGTTGATTCTGTGAGATTGATTGAGGGTATCCATGTTTCTTTTGTATAATCAGTTTACCGAGTCTCCCTCCATCACCCAGTGGTTTGGTCTCTGACCGAAGCGAAAGTTTACTCTAGCTTTCACACTTTAGAGTTTCGATAAAGTCTAATAACAGTCGTAAAGTGATCATAAAATCTCTCGGAAAGTGCAACCGTGTTCAATCAACTGTTAAACTTTTCTAATGACCGCTGAAATGATTCACTAGAGACCGAATGGATCAGCACGCTTTCTGACCAAGATATACGTTATATTCTATAGTTCCGAGCTTAGATAAGGTCTGATAACGGTCATAAAATAATCGTCCGTTTTATCCAGCCATCTTGAACGTATTGTAGCGCCCCAGGATTACCAGCACGGTGGTGGGTAATGCCTATAACGTGAAGCAGTGGTCTCAGCCATTTTCATTTCTCGTAACATTTATTCGTTCTCCCATCCATTTGTCCGCCCCGTTTCCGTCGCCTATTTGTCCTATGTCTGTCTCTCTGTCCTCGCCAGATTACGCGGGCTAACAATCGATTTTATTCTACGCCTGATCTTCGGTTTATTGTAATACCTAGGCCGTCTTGCTACGGCGGACCGAATCCTAATCCATTTTCGGAATTCAGTCTATATTTGATCTCGCTTTCGTCTAGGCCCCGAAACACAAAGTACTCCGAGAGCTTTCTTGTCGCAAAGAATTTCGGGAGAAATCATTATCTCACGTTTTCTTGAACGTAGCTACATAGAATTCTTCCGAAATACAACCTGATAGAACACTGATACTAGTGTCGAATTATTCCATCTGAATATACAGATATTCTATCGATTTTCGGCCTTCTAATAGCCAGGCGTTATGTTATCGGTGAGTATTCAGAAACGGAGGGTTCTAATCGGTGGAGAAAATCCACTGGACTGAAATCTATAAGCCAAACTCCATACAAATTCCACTGAGCAATATGACCGTCGTTAGAATAGATGGCGGACAGGTAATAAGCACAATTACCGGATACTCTGTTGCTAACTTATCCACTATTCCTCTCACTTCCGTTTTTACTCATTTCTTCTTTTCTGTCTGTTCACCCGGAATCCAGACGTTATCTAGGCGCCGCGACGCTTGATTTGGTGCGTTACTTGGACTGACAGATCGTTCAACATCTTTTCCACGGATATACGGATGTAGATATAATTAACATCGATTGCCGTGTGATCGTGTACCAACCGCAGCTCCATTATGGGAATGGTGAGAATAGTTCGAATGCAAATGTAGAGCACAAAGGCAAATACAAATACATTAAGCGGTGTTTGCTCGGTACTTGCCTCTCTTTAGGTCACTCGAGAAAAATTTCACCGCGTTGCTCTCCACGCTTTAGTAAATATTGAAATTAGCGAATGGCATCTCTCTTTTTATTTTAGTGTACTAGGTATGCCTTTAAAGTTGGGCAGTGTTGGTAGGGAAATAATGGGAAGGTGAAAAGGAATGCTTATTAACAATCCAGCAACGCGTTACAAGTCAACAATGATATCCGTCTATCTAGCCTTATCACTTTCCTCAAACTTGGGAAAACACGCATCGACCTATAGGCATCGTTGACTAGATAACGGAAATTGTCGCTCGGATTTATTTTCCCAAATCTCCTCGCGTAAAATTGATTCTGGCTCGGCGTGATAAATCACTGATTTTCACAGCCGTAAGCTGTAAGAATAAGCTTACGTTGCGCCTTATGGATTTATAATGTGTGTGTATAGATATATATATTTATACATATTTATAACCAATTTTTATTTATCTATATCAACGTGATTTCAATTGCCTGCAATCCATTTTCATTTCATTTATTTTATTTACTCAACCTAATTCAATCAATCGGCGAAAATTTTACGCTCGCTCTGTAACAGAGTTAAAATTATCGAAATCTAATTGGGCAATACAGATCCAAAATGTAGAGAGACAGGAGAAAAGAAGGATTTTGTTTTTAAAAATTTTCCAAACGTGGCATAGACTGAAATTTACTGCACGAGTTAGCGAAAATCGAAAAGTGAGATCATTTAGAGATAGGGAGAATAAGCGGAGACGGAAGTAAATTAAAATACGTAACATATTCATAAATGAATTGCCAGTTGCAGAATAAAACTTCAGAACATTTTTATAAAAACCGGGTCGTTTTCCGTTCGCTACTTAACGATAAGTATGACTATTTCTGTTCCGTTCTTTGGTTTACTACCATATATGTTCGTTCAACTTCAAATTGTCCACCGGCGAGATATCGCGTGTTTCAAATAAGCATTTCACGTCATTTGACCTGCTTCTTACTCTATATCGCTTCGCTAAGTTTCTACAGTTCAAAGGTGGTGAATTCAGCGCTTAAAGCTGCTACTCGCACGCATAGTTCCGGCTCGAAATGTGTAATTAAAAAAAATGTATGCTCTCGTTGCCGGTTTTATATGCAGCTTTAGCAATCACGAAAATATTTGATTATTCATCAAGCCTTTGGCTCGCGTGTAAAAGCGAGTAGAAAACAATTTTGCCTGTCACAGAATTATCGAAACCTAGATTTCATTATAAAACTGTGCGGGGAAACGAATGGTAAAAAGCTCTCAGTTGCACGCGTTTTATCGAGTTGAAATATTTTCTATCCATTGAAATGAAATTCTCTGTACAACTACCAATTTATCACGGTATATCCACTCTTGTGAACTAATGGAGCGAAAAATGTTGCGCGAATTTTTTGAATGAACGCCGTTCATTCCTGACGGTACAAGCGACAAAACTCCTTGTATTCTACCTCTGAATAGACTCGGTATACGGCGAAAATGGAATTACAAAAAATCTCCGTTCGACATTCGAGCGAATGTTATAGAGAAAGCGACACGAATCGCGAGTCTCACATACCTGTCAAGAAAATAATATATAATTGATGTATAAATCCTTCGCTGTTATATATTATATCACCGAGGTATGAGAGCGACGGTAATCAGGAGCTTGGGACTTTTCTCATCGCTTGGTATCACTTACGTCACTTCTGGCTTCATTGTCAGTTTTACGTTAAATTAAAAAAATACGCTGGAACGTAGAAATACAACAAGAAGCTAGGGTTGCATTGTCTCGATTTTTATCAATGTGCATGAGAGCGAGGGTTGTAAAAATATTTCTGAATGCCGTCACGCAGGGATGCTCTGGGATTGTTTTTGTCTGATTTTTCTAATTACTTACCTTTCGGACTCGGCTTGTCGTCGATAGTATTCGGAAGATTTTTCAAGAAGTCGGAATACTTTATTGGAATTAATTTCGAAAGCATTAAAAACTTCCCGAATTCTGGTGTATGCAAATACGAGGTCATCCGATAGCTTAGAAACTCCGGTGGCTGGTCGTCTTGGCAAAACTGATCGATGAGCTCAAGTTCTATAGCGTGAAACTCCTCTGCTAGGATTACGGTGCCGCGTCCCCCAGGATACTCTCATTTGACGATGGTCTCAGCCATCTACGCCACATAGACAATCGCAAATCTTTGCAAACGTAGGGATGAAACTTGTTCCCGGAACCCGTTGATCCGAGCTTTCGTAATCAGTTCCCGTTCAGCGGCGTTTATCTTCCGGTTCTTAATTGCATTACAAAAAAATTACTGGGCTTACGATTAGCTCCGTTCACAGGAAACACAAAGATCAGATCAGATTTACCGTAACCCAGGTTCTAAAACCTCGCCCAAGACGACTAATGAGGCCAATTTAATTCGCGAAAAGAAATTTCAAATCCTGACATTAAACATCCTGACATCAACACTCGTTCGATGATCCCCTGCGGACATGATTCGCTGTGAAATAATTGGGCGAGTGTTTAGAACACTGCAAAATCTAACTCTGTACATTCCACTGTGCTAACAGGGCACAGATGAATTTAGAATAGGTATATTATGTTACCTTGATGTTGGGAGATATCGATTACATCATTATTTCGCATTGCCTACGCAGCTGCTGTCCTTTTCGTTTGTGCCTTGATACATCCATTTATCATATTTGTAAAAACAGAGCGACAGTGATTGCTAATTAATGACTCATCGCTATAGGGTAATTTGTTACTTTCTAAGATCAGGAAAGAAATGATATTTATCACGTCGTTGAAAAGGGTCGTTTCGCAGTATGATGAGTGTGGATCATAGTGTAATGCTGTTACTATCAAAGTAATACGATGCATAATCTTCGACGGAGAAAAAAAAATAATTCTTTGTGTTTTTTTTTTGTTTTCATCTTTTTTATTATTATTAAAATTCTACCCCAAGGAAAGCCCTTATGGTTGGCGGTGTCCCACGTCCGACACAGTTTCCTGCGCGAGCTTCTGTCCTCCGTGAATATTTTATATGAATATCTTCCTCGAAGCACCCAACGAGTCATGTCCTATTCAGTAGAGTTGAAACATGGAGTAGGTTCGCTTAGCGTCGTTCTTATTTCTGATTCTCTTTCCCTCGCCAAATTAATTGGCCTTTGGCAATGACACGAAAGAAAATAGAACCGGTGCGTATCAACTAAGGGCTTCGCGACGCCCGACACTTCCTCGCGAGTCGTTGGGGCTATTTATCTTTCGTTGGCCCAGAAGCGCTATCAATTAAAGGACCAGGGTCGGGGTGTACCGGGGCGCGCCGGTTTCGTTTGAAAATGGGTTGCTATAACGACGCAATTCGTCGGTACACAGCTTGCTGGGCAAATTTCATAATTACGGCTCACCGGCCTGGGCATGGGCGATACGGACAACCGCGAGGCGAGTCTGGCATCACTTGGTAGGTATACCGTACACGCGCGGACCGTGCCGTGTAACTTGGCTTTGTCTTTCCTTTTTTGCTTTGCCCAAGGATTTACATTTCTCCGCGGTGGGAAAAGCAATTACGCGCTTTTTAATTTCACAGAATAATAGGGGAGCGCTCGTTCCGACTTCTCCGCAGACCTGCGGATCTATAATAAATGTAGACATTGCGCAAGGTGCCCCATCCTCAAAGGGGCAATGACATTGACCGACGACAAAATGAACCCTTTTCACAATCCTCTCGCTATTTCGACTATGTCATTTATTCAGTCATTTTTTTTTCCTCCGAATTTTCTTTCAACAAACATCTGAAAGCAGTGAGCATATGAGTATATAATATATATGTATTTCCGGAAAGGAACACGTTGCTACAATAATAGTACAAGAATGAAAAATACATATTCAAGCGTGGAAGAAAAATTACTGGACAAAATTTTCTGCTCATAAATGTTTGCACTGACCTTTCCCAGTTGAAAGTGAATTTTTATTTTATTTATCTGCCCAACCTTTTCAAACCATATTGCCAAGTCCCAAGCCGCCACTTAGTGGTCAACCAGCAGCCCGAGTGTCCTGGTTACTTCGGGGTGTTCTATTCGTACCCTTGAAACTTTCTCGGGGTTTGAATAGATTCGCGTTTTACCGGCTATCTGTAGGAGAAAATGAGATTCTGATACGGTGTTCCTATCAAGCCTTTTTCAATAGGGTTGAGGAAGGAGTTGATTTATCGGAAATTAATATGCTTCAAGAAAGCCGAGGGAAGAAAAAAAAAAAAAACAGCCACCGATTACGTTTCGCATTTAAAATAGATTTGCTAGCACAAGAACACGCCAGCTACTTCCTTCGGGGCTTATCGCCGCTAGCTGCTTTTCGTCTTGGTCTTTCGCTCTGGGGTTTCCAGATCGCCCTGAGGCCAGATCTCGGCCTTCGTCATCCAAGATACCGTCTTTTCCGAGCTCGGTGTTAAGCGATGGTTGCAACGGTACGATTGCATCGCAGGTCCTTGTGCTCGATGGGTATTAAATCGGGATCGATTCATCGCCATGGATAACGGACAATAGACTCGAGGCTAAAGATGAATAGAATCTAGGACGAGCAACGACGTCGTACAATGCAATCCTTGCATAGGTATACAAACAACGCTTACCATTACCAATTTCGACGCAACTATATAATCTGGCATCTCGTATCACTGTCAGTTACAACCACCCCTATTTTATTCATCCTCGATATTAAATTTTTAAAGAAAAAAATGCAATCATATTTTTTCTTCCACTAAATCTTTGGTAGTAACTGCATTCAGGTTACTTTTTCAATAGCCGCTGGACGTTGAATTAGTCTCATTAATCTTACGGCTGAACAAAACGCTTTGCGTATCCGTGTTAAATCCGTGCTAACTAAAAAGGGGTATAATTCGGTTATTGTTCTCCATTGAGAACAATATCCATGTAAACACCGATGGAATACTGTATAATGCCAGTTTCTACTTGAAACAATGCAGGATCAAGTAGTTCCGCGTGCTTCCCGAAGATGTAAACCTTGTAGTAAACCTTGGCCAGGGAGATCCGGTAGTCGGCGTAAAACGGGGAGGATATGACGTCGTTCTGAAACGTCAGAACTTTGTGACGTTACATCGACCTTAGTTTCCCAGCGGGGTAAGAAGCGCGAGGAAAGACGCGGGGCTCCAGCCAACTGTCGGGATGCAAATTGCTCGTAATCTTATTGGGGGCTTGCCGATTCGTGACGGAACACCGGCGCGGAGTGAATTTCGTAATCCGATTAAACCCGGGAGCTGAATCTCGCCGATACGTACTTTGCTCGGGCATCTTCCGCCAGCGGAAAGAAGACGAGGCCGAGAAGAGTTCATCCCCCGCGACTAAGTAAGACGAGAAAATAAGAAAAAGATCCCGATTTACCGCTCCACCGATATACTGTGTGCCCTTTCGTCCATTGCCTCTGCAGCCTGTCTTACAATATAACCCAGAAACAGAGAAATACGGATGAAAAGGTGAAACGAGAAAGAGAAACTCGAATTTCAGATCCCTCGTACAACTCGCATGGTGGATAATAGAGCCATTACATAACGCGGTGAACCGGCTATGGTCGAGTGAGGTTCGTACTCGTGCCCTTTGGGCTAAAAAATTCCACCGTCTATACATCCCCTTGGTTCTCTGAAGTACCAACCAACCGACCCTTTATTCGGTCAGACCAATATTGCTCAAATAACTTTCGAATGCAGAGCAACTCCTTTTCGTTACTCCCTTTGCCTGCGATCACGATTCACTTCGCTTTGGTGTTGTGACGGTATTTAAATTGTTCGAAAAATTATTATCAGTACCAACAGCAATATTCATTCATTTGTCAAGCATGAGTCAGTCAGAGAAGAAAATTTGTCATAATGATCCGATCTCATCTGTGAAAACATATCATAAGCTTTTCTCTGTGTAACTATAGATACCTATATCGTTCTTTACTTGTTACGGAAATTTTTATTCCTGTGCACATCGTTAGGTATTCCCTGACACAATATATTCCTGCTGAGCTCCGGATCCCGTCTGCACCAGCGATAACTGATTCTAAACTCAAAAGTTCCTATTCATCGACAACGCGAACTACTGCAGCACGCTGTTGTTCAGAGCTGAGCCAAGTTGTGGACAATGCCATTATTGTACCATGGTGCTAAGAGATTTTTGGCATATCTATCATGGATGCTCCATTTTCGACGAAAAATATCTTGCATTCAGAACGACGAGGATATAGATTCAGTATAATAGGATCGATCAGAAGACAGGAAGACAATGCAATTATAAGATGATTAAATAAATGTATTTGTTTCAGGACTTTAACATGGACGAGTAAGAATGGTTGGAATGAGTTTGCTGAACGTCGCCCTAGCGGTGCTAGGAGTCACGCATCTTCTACTCGCTGAGCCATCGGCGTCGGCGTCGGTTTCGGCGTTGGCGTCACCCACGGCAAAGAGCACAGGTTAGTCGATTAGCTGATTAATTGGTTATGGTCGATCAATTCTCTACCTAATTGGTACGCCACGAAAATTTGATGCAATCACAGCTGTGCCAATATCCCTAGTATATACATATACATATAGTATAGGCACAGGTTCAGTGGCATCGATTTAATCAGTTCTGAGCTTCGTCCATAAAATATGTACATACTCGGTTTCCCTGGGGTCTGAAACTTCGGAATACATGGCCCCACGTATCTAATAAGTCGTTCTAACTTACTGACACACTATCGCCCGTTGTCCCCGGGATTTTTCGCCAGGGTGAAATTTCCCCGCGCATAAAACCTGCGCAGTGATCCAAGCCTAATGTGTATATTAATGAGGCGGGGAATCCCCATCGGCAATATACTCCTATACCCTTAAAAAGGAAAAGTTTGGAGAACTAAGCGGCGCGACCCTTCGCAGTTTTTTCGTCGAAAAAATTCTTCTCTTTTCTCTCAAGTAACGAATCTTTGAAAGTAACGCCGATACACCCTGCCGCCTGCGACATAATTTCAAATATTTCGGAAGAGAACGAGCCTTTAATACAAACTTTACCTTACCTCCGTTATAAGAACGAAGGTTAAACACTCTGAGCCCTCTCGAGAAACCGACACTGTCTTGCGCAAGCCTTGCATAATTATTACGTGCTCTAGAAACAGGCGTCGGTGTAGGGAGGAGCTCAGGCAGCCCCAGGACAGAGTAGAGTGACGGGGTTGACGCGGATCGTCGAGAAGACGTGACCATCCTAACGAGATAATGGTACCCGTGGCACATGGCCTGATATACGTCACTTGACGCATCCCGCACCCTAATACGATTCAACGGTGGGATTATAGCTTGAGCGCAGTGATCTCAGACCGTAAGGATTTGGCTTGAAAATGGGGAGCTTTCCACTGGCGATTAAGTCTGGTTTCAATAAAATGATAAGTAGGTAAAAAAGACAAACTAGAATCGTGAATCCTCTTTAATTGCAGCTAAACTTCGAACGTTCAACTTTCCCGATTGTCTTGCGATTACGTTCACTCCCAATTACCAAGTTATTGATATTGATTCCGCATATCTACGGACCATCAATTCATATTAATTAGAGTATTTTTATTCGTT
Source organism: Rhogogaster chlorosoma (assembly GCA_944452935.1). NCBI lineage: Eukaryota > Metazoa > Arthropoda > Insecta > Hymenoptera > Tenthredinidae > Rhogogaster > Rhogogaster chlorosoma. Next base: position 33,245,027 of record OX101797.1, read on the forward strand.
GAATTTTCATTCGACCAACTGGGATTTGATGATGTCCGAGAGAGTAATGTTACCGTTAACGCTTTAACAAGTGAGGAATTCGATCCGAATGATTTATCGACGTAGATGATAAAGTTGTTCCACCTTGCCCTATACCAGACTCCCACGTATACCAAGAGAATAAGGTACTTGATGACCGAGTCGCGTCCGCAGAAGACTTCGTTTGAGGCGTCCAAGCGTCGTGGAATGTGAGAGGGAGGGAATATCTGCGGAGAGGAATTGCTGCGGTAAGCTAGGGTGCCGGTGGAGAAGACATTTTAATGACTGCGTCGACACCAAGCCGTCTGCTACCCCCGGCACCCATCAAAAGTTCCTTCCACCCTTCTTCAGCCTCGCCTTGGCCCTTTAACCGTTGACGAAGTGGATACTGCCGAGTCACGACAGTTGATTTGAAAGCTCTCAGTGGGTAATTAATCGCTACTAGCGAAACCGGACGTGTGGAGCTCGCTTATTGGTACTTAACGATAAAACGGAAGCATTAACTCACCGTCTCAAAGTTATCAGCTGAAGAAGGCACTCGCATCTTATATTTTTGGAATAAAAATCATCAATTCGCGAACCACAAAATAATATGGAAAAAAAAATCGAACTAACTTACCACATATATTCCTGTGAAAACCGCGTATCGTGTGCAAAAGTATTGCTCATTGCCTTATTAAACTTTTTATCGATTTCTCAACCACGCGTAAGGTTTTTTCGAAGTAGGAAGTACAGCGATATGGAGAGGGATGGAAGAACCGACGTCGGTGAACTCGCGAATAAAATATCCGTCAAATAACGAGCCACTTGATACAATCTTTTGATACGATGTGACCACTCGTTAACCTGTACGGTATAACAATAGGAATATCACAGGAGCTGGTTCTTTTGTTGGGAATCGAGGGTCAAGCCTCAGCTCTCAGGCTAGGGTGACATTTGAACAGTTTTCAGAATTTTATCTGCGTCAGGAACTTCGCATTAGAGGCCAGCATCAACTGAGTTCGTCTTAGACTAATCCTTGAGATCATCGAGATTCCGCGTTACGACTGGTGACTGGTTGAAAAATTTTAGAACTTCATTTGAACGTGTCGCGACCTTTGACCTCGATATACCTATATCTGCACTATACACGGGTTTTACATTCTCTACAACAGACTTACCGTATCGCGTACACGGGACGTGGCGAAGGGTAAGGCGGGTATTGCGAACTCCGGTAAAAACTAAGATTACAGTGCAATGCAATCAGGGTTGTAGGAGGGGACCGTGCAGGCTCTTCGAGATTAAAACATGCGATGTATAGAGCTCGCAAAACTATTTTGTATCCGGAGATTATTTGGCTTGCAAAACATCTTTCCCTGGGGTAGGTGGAAATATAACTATAGGAGAAACTTCGTGTGGGCTGCAATTAAACCTTTTAATGAAATTTCCGTTGGTAATTGGTCTGCTGGTAAGTTTCGATATAGGTTTTCTCGTACGTACTGCGGGTTGTTGGATTGATACGATCGATAAAAACTTGCCGCAGAAATATATTCTGGCGAGAATTTGATTCTCATTTTTCGTTATAAAAATGGAACAAATACTCGCCATTGGTCAGACTTACTTGCAGACTTGTCACGTATCACGGAGATACACTCGAGGTGACAATATCGTTGCGTAACGAGGCGCAAGATCGCCTTCACTTGATAAAAGGACTCCGTAGGTTATTACCGGGAGTCTCTTTCTCCCGTCTCTTTACATCTTGTTGACTCACTGCTAGACGCTTCCTGCATCGTTACCTTTCCAGGCTGACAGCTAGTGACGAGGGTTTCGGGACAAAATTTAAAACGAATTTGCGACCGGTCTTGCGACGACCATCGACGACTCAGTCGGAAAAGTATTATTGCGAGGGTACATGGCATCGACTCCTATCATTTTTCACCACCTTTCAGGAGCCTATATACCGTACTTCTTCTTTTTTCCTTTTTTTACTTTTTTCACTCGAATCCATTTTTGACTGTCTCGAAGTGACATCTCCACCACTCGCAGAGTTATTGCAATTTTTATCCTTCAAATTGCTACCATATATAGATGAAATTCATAGAGTTGTTAGTTCACTTTATTTTTACCGCATTTTAACAACGCTTCAAAGTCAAAGTCAACTTGCTTCAGTGCAATGCGACCGTAGTAGACGTACTAAGGCTTGGGCGGAATGAAATGCACTTGGGACTCGTGAATGAAGCTCAGTGCTCAGTTTAACAATGCACGGTCTGTTATTTCATCGGTAATCCGACTTGAAATATTTATGAAAAATGAGCATTTTCGTATCTTCGAAACGCATGGATTAACGAGGAAACGATCAACCGTCGAACATAACATCATTTAACGTCACGGAATGACAGAATTTGTTGTTCATCTTTACGTGAAAGATTTGTTTCGCAGCATCCCATTGACGACCCTCTCTATTTCTCAGTGGCACAGCCTATATTTCTCCGTTTAACCAATTCCCATGAAATCGTCTTTTGTGAACGTTGCGTCGACAGCAACGCGTATAGGCGATATTACCCTAGCGAACGGCAATTGGTACGGGTACTTTTTCACCCTCGGCTCATTCGCCCCCATTCAATTTCTCTGCTATCCTTGTTCGACCCTGGTCAACCCCTTTTCGCCACCCTACACCCTCGCGTCGGGCCGTGGTCCATCCATCGGCTTGTCTATACTCTATATCGTAGTTTATTTATTATTCATTGGGGTTGCATCGGGCGAGAATAAGCGACGCATTGTTTATGCATTAGCCACCCTCGATCGCTTCTGCTTTCTGCTTTCCCTTTCCACTCTTTCGCTCTTCGCACCCTTGTGCCCTGCAGTCAGTCCCTCTTCACCACGCTCTGATATAGCTTTTTAATGTGCGTATAGGTACACGTAGTCATCTACAGATATATGTATACGTATATCGTTTGCCAGGGAATTGGAAGGAACAATCGACAGCCTGCTGCCTGCCACTCGACTGCAGAAATCTCTCCCAAGAGAGTTTTGGTTATATTTTGTAAATTTCTTTTCTCTTTTTTCCTCCTTTATTCCTTTCTTCTCATTATCTTCACCGCGTTTCGAACTGTTATATTACAATCTCCTATTTGTTACACAATTTCTATTTCATATCAAAATAAAGATGAAACGGTTCTTCCAGGTGTATAACTACGTAATATATTGTGCAAAATAAACGAATTAACTTCCGTGAAACGATATTAATTCTTCATCGGATGAACATCTTTCACGATCGGGGCTATGCTCAACAGATTAAAATACCCTTATGGCTCTGGGCTCTCGATATTACATATCTACAGCATTTTTTAGCTCGCGTAAACAACTCTTGTTTAACTAATGCTCTAATTAATATTAAATACATAATAAAAATTATCCGGCCATATATACCGTAATATTTTTAACAGCCGGAAGTACTACGGCGTCCAGCATGATATTAGCATCGACACGATACATAATGACTGCGAGACGGATATACACCGCGTAAAAGCGAATAATCAAAACCGTCAAAACGATTTCCATCGATCTTGTGTACAACCTAAGTTTGGGGAAAATATATGAATGGGGTTAATAACGTAAGGACTGGTTTTGCTCTGAAAATGAACACGCGATTGCCTATGCCTGTTATGGAACTCAACATTTCTATGGTATGTTCCACTAATCGCGTAGCGTGAGAAGCTTCGCTTAATTTTTTACATCATCGCTAATGACAGCTGCTACTAACAACGTAGGTTTCTTCATCTCGTGATTTTCAGTGAAATGCAGTTAGCTAGTTTTTGATTTTTTTGTATGATCGTCACTTCTCGCTTGCGTGGTGAAGCGAAATTCCTCCACCTCGTACGAGTATAGAGATACAGCAATTAAGGCTTTCGGATTGTGGAGAGCTTGGAATTCTTGAGCCGAGTGTGGATATGGGTGAATGTATGTAGTACAAGTAAAAGTAGCTTGTTGAGTTGCAGAAAATAATCACCCAACGGCAGGGGCCGTATGATTTACACGCGCGAGATATCAGGAATAATTCACGATCACTGAAACGTTATGGAGCTACGAAGGGCCTTTCAGTTTGACCAGCGTAAGTAAACGGCGGGTAAACGCTAAACAAAAGATCGAGATATGCAAGAACTTAATCGCAGGGGTAGGACTATACGTATCCATAGCTCCACCTCGATACCGGCATGCTTTAAAAATATTTTTACCATTTTTTTAATATCACTTCGCATCGTACATTTTGAGCAAGAATTTCAAATATTATCAAGAGATTTGCCAATTTTAACGACCATATTGCTTTATTTTTGACCAAGGAATCCACCCTAAGCTTTGTTACTATTCCGTAACGTAACGCGAGTCACATCCTCACTAATGGCTGAATTAGCCCTTCATTCTCTACGCCCTCTTCATGTCACCTGATCATTAGACGATCTTCGGAGAAAATAATACGGGAAATAATCACGGCCCTGGGAACTAAGTACGTCGTACAAATTCATATTTGGGTATATTATACAAAGTGAGACTTTTGGTAAACCATGCCAATGCGTGCGTAGCGGTTATTTAGACGATTTCAAATCTTACCAGAGTCTCTGCCACACGAGTTTCCTGCACGGCCGAGGGCGCGTTGGATTTCGAATGTTAAGGAAATTAGGTTATTTCTGCACTATGATTGTTATACGAGATTAGAACAAGGGATGTTAGTCGCGTGCGCCTTTCTACCCGTAGACGTAGTACATTTGAATTTTTATTTACGTATGGCTGCCCGCTATTCACGTAGACGAGAATATACTCAACTACGTACATACCTATACATATATATTATAATAATTTTCTTCGACGGGGTAATAAGTAAATAATAAAAGATATTGTCAAAAGAAAGGAAGTTGACTCTTTCAGGCAGGCGATGCTATTTACTCGTTTCTAAATTAGCGTATACCATCTCTTTGATCTAAAAAAAAAAATTCTCCATATGATGTATGTTCGTTTGAAAAAGGAGATATTAATTTCCAGGCATACCAGCCGGAGTTTTCGCCTTTGTACACAATATTTCGAGGTCTAATTTTGTCAATTTAAAGTACATACCATGAATCTAGAATGATAATTTGAAAATAAAATCCGAAAATATTTGAAACGTAACTTCGGGTAGATTCTGAATTAATACATACATACAAATGCTAAGAGATCTTCATACCAAGCTTCCAATTTTTGAACCGTACAACTTTATAATATTTTGACGTACACCTCGATATCTCGACTTTTACCGATAATTTGCATATCACCGTTTCGGATGCTCGAAATTCAAAGTTCGTTAATCTCCATTGAATAGAAAATAAAGAATAAAAATTTATACACGAAGCTCTGCTCAAAAAGAATAATGCCCATTGACATGGGGATTTTCCAGCTCTGTTAGCCTGTCCGGTTTAGGTGTATGGAATTACAGATATATCCATACCACTGATCGTGGGTGCCACGTGTTGTAATAAATTACGAGATCGTCTCATCAATCTTTTTTGTGAGGCGCTTTGTTTGTTTTCCCCTCTGAGGTTTATCACAGCAATAATTATTACCCTGAGCTCAACTTCATTGCTGTAAATACGCGCCTCCGTTACCGATGAAAGGCGCAGCTATCGCTACGACCTCCTCTAACTCGCGTACAATATGTGCGAAATTGTACATCAATCAAGACTAGACCAATTGAAATTGAATATTCTCATTAAAAGACGTACCTATTCGTGTAAACGGTCTTATTGCCCCCGGCTAGAATTTCTAGTTAGAATCTTGAACCGTCTGGAAACTCTGCAGCCAACTCCTAAGCGGGGCTTGGAGGAGTTTATGAATACCTGCTAAACTGAGTCATGCTTTAGGAATGATCAGTGCAAATGTGGCTGTTATGCAGACAGTGAAGCAAGTAGCTGATACATCGATCTGCGGAAGAGTAAAAGTGAGGATTTTTTTCCCCGGAATTAATCATAGCTATGGTTAAATTTGGAAAGTTGATTTAAAGGGAAAGGAGCAAAGGCTGTGGATGTAATGGGACAAGGGAAGATCAATCGACCTTGAATCTTTGAGGTGTCCTTCAAAACTTCGGCGCATTCGAAAGTTTACACGCTCGAGGGTTTGAGGGTACCTACCTACTTTGTCGATTGACGATAGCCCCCGTAACTTTGAGTCTTTAGGCGAGCTGCGAGCAAGGCATACAAGTTCTAATCGAGAACTGCCGTTAGTTACCCTGGCGGCAAAGTGCCGAGGAGGAAGAGGCGACGTAGTTTAATTTCCCGTAAATTTATGAAAACTGAAAGTATTTGGAATAAGGGAAAGTTGAGGCCTCCTATTACACAGCTCAATTTTTCACGCTGTTCACAGTCCGCCGATTTTCTCGTCGGAAGTTGGAAAAAAAATGAAAAAAAAGTTTTATCCAACAGTAACGAAGGTTTTTATCTGACAATGGAACCATAGTTACAGCTGGCATGATGGAAGACAATGAATATGTGGGACACACTATATCTGATACATTCTAAATACATATTGGCGTAAGCGAGGGCTGCGGCATAACGGAGGGAGGCAGATTAATAGGGGCTTATTTCGGTATCGGAGATAGCAATCGTAGTGATTAATTTGGCTCGTTTGTTGCGACCCGCGCCCAACGCAGAGTCAATTCAAGTTGATTGAAGGCCCCGGAACACCTGGAATTAACTTGTAATTAATTAAACTTTGCGTGATTGTTTCAAACCAAATAAACGAAACATGGGCGGCGCTGCATTATGCGTAAAGATAACTCTTTGTAGATGCGATTTTATTCGGGTGATATAATTTTTCTTTTTTTTTTTTTTCAACAAATTATTACACCTGCCTAGATAATTGCATCCAGCAATCGAGTAACGTTATACTCACTGAGACCTTTAACACAGTTAAACATTTTTTTGTCTCTTTTTTTTGTCTCTTTCTCAAATATCTGAACCCGCGATAAGGAAAGATTCAGAGGGAGAGATAGATATTCGCGAAATATGGATGCCCGTATCAGAGCCACTCACCCCTTGAATGCTAGAGCCTGCTATACCAACCCTCTACTTTGACTAATGGCGCTGATGTATCAGCATATTTGTCGGTGAAATTGGCTATTACTTTCGCTATCGTTTAATATATCGACTGTCTTACGCCTCTATTGACTTCTATGAGAAACGAAAAACTGCAGACTCCTTTCCGTATATTAGCCTCGAAGCTCTTGAATTGATTTACCTATCTCTCTAGGAGTTAGGATTATTGCGGGCGAGTAAAGTGATTCGCGATCTTTGGATATTATATGGCGACTGTGAAGATATAGCTGAGACCGAATTATTCATATTGATTTTAAATACATCATTATAAGTTCACCGAATACTAAAAGTAATAGGGTATGTAGAAAAAATTGAGGTGAGGTGGAAGCCGTGAAATTTTTACTTTAGTTAAAAGTAATTCGCAACTGGTAGGAGGATGTAAGAAATGAGAGGAATTTTTTCAAATTTTGGAAAGTTGCTGTGGGGTTGGAGACTTTTTGAAAACGGTATAACTATATGAGGCAGACAGCGGCAGGGCAACCGCATTAGTCAGGTGAGTTGCAACTTGAAATTCTCACCCGAGTAGAGATGAATAAAATAAAGTTGAAAATTCGAATTGGATAACCGAAACAGAAAGATAAAAAAAGAAGTGTGACGTATGACCATATGGCTTCCGGCACTAAAATGTCCCCGAACTATAAAACTTAAAGTTTGAAATTGAATAAATTTTGCTGTACGATCGATTGGCCAGTGAATTTCGTCCAAGACTGCAAACTGTGCACGTGTGAATTTTACGCGCGATTTCACAGCGATTTCTCGAAAAGTTTGAAGAGCTCGAGTCACTCCTAATAACTTGAGTCAACTAATATTTTCGATTGCTTGCCCGAAAACTTTCGGTCATCCTTCTTTCTCTTCTGATTTTCTCCAGGACTAAGACAGTATCGATTTATACAAGTCTATGCACCAGGCATATACTATTTTTCTTTGATTCTGGTATCGGAGTAGCATATTTGTTAATCTAACCCTCGGTGGTGAGGCACATTGAATTCTTCGTCAGTTCGCTCGTAAACAGATTCGGGGCGTTTTGTTATGTTTCGTAAACATCTGTTCAACGCGAAAAAGTTTGCATCAGCTTTGACAGGTGGTTGTGGAAGTTTCTGCAGAATTCTTTATTTTTCCATCAGAGTTTGGTCGCGTCCTTTGAAAGTGAATGGACTGGCTTTTTTGATTTTTACTGCATGACTGCTGATTGTTGAGCAACAATTGACGAAGAATTATCACAGTTCTAGTACTGAGCGAGAATACATTGGAAATATTTTCAGATTTTTCTTATGGTCTTTATTCGAGTGCATCAACTTCAATACGAGGCATATCCGCGATAAAGTTCAGATAGTTGGTATTTTCTACTGCCTCGAGACTTCTTGGTGATATCTGATTTCCATAAAAGTAATGTCATAAATACTCGTTGAGAACGAATCAAAGTCGTGAGAAATATAGAAACACATGAAAGAGAAGTCATTTCAGTCTCATTTCTTGGCCAACGTTGCGTGACACATCTGTTCATGAGTTATGAGCTACGATCAACTTCGAAGGAAGAAAATTTTCAAAGGAACGAACAAAGCCGGGAAAAAGAAAGTGACGGAAGAAACAGTTCCGTTCGGAAAGTAACATAGTCAATATATCTAGGTAGTGATACTGTGAAAATGTATCGACGACAAGATGTATGGACTTCACGGGATAAAAAAATAATAATAATAATAAAAAAGACTGAAGCGTTCCCGAAGGAGAAGGACAAGATAGCGGAGAATAAGGGTGTCGTTTCTACTTCCTTGGGTAATCCCAAAGGGGCGAGTGACGTGATATTTGGTCAGGAATGACGTAAGGGTCTCTCACGGGCTAAGATGATAAAAGAAAATATCTACCGCAGTTTTACCTGCTCCTCAAGGGCTACGGAACTTGCCTGAAACTTGGCAAGATCCCGTATAACTAGGAGAGAATGTGCCAAGTTAAGGCCAGATTTACAGTCAGATATTTTACAACCCAGACGTCTCATGTCTTTCAAAACTATGACGTATAGATTCTATTTCAGTTCGTACTTCCAAAGTCTAGCTTTTGACATCAAAGGTGAATACTTCACAAATTAGTTTGATGAGACGCTATCCGCTTCCAATATTATTTTAAGAATAAAAATCTGCTCTTCGTTCTTAGATCTGCTCATCATATTCAGCACTGGTTCTAGATCCAGACAATAAAGTATTGAGGGGGCTATAATCAACGAGAGTAGAGGATCCTTTCTACTGAATATGATCCAAGCTCAATATATGGCAAAAACGGAGACTGATCTTACTGTAGATTAAATTCGAAGATTTTGATGGTAAAGCGTGGGATCCATCGTCTCGAATGAATCGTTATCCTAATAGTCTGTTGTAGTCTCGGCATCTGCAATTTGTAATTTCCTCTATTTGCTGATTTCTACACCAGCGAAGACTTAATCGAAACTATTACTCCTCCACTTTGATCTTGTTGGAAGTTATCACAGTCTATGGCTTACTATAGAAGATATAGTACAAACGTGCTATGCCCCGGTAAGATTTGGGATCGTAAGCCGGCACAAGCATTCACCAATATATTATACATAGCCATCCATGTTCTTTCAGTACATAGTGTACGTGTTACATGGCCACAGCTTACGGTGCTGAGTCTGAATGGGCTTTTGATATTTATGCTTTGCCATACAAGTACTTAGTTCAAGAATATTCCCAGTGCGAGTATTCACTGTCATTGATGGCTTGACACACTTTCTGAAATATGGTGCTGATGATGATCGACTTATTACGTGATTCTGACTCTTGTGTACTTTGTAAGTAGGTACTGTACGTGTTTCGTATTTACCATAGAATATACCGTGAATGAAATTTCATTGGCATCTCACCAGGTTACAGTTCTCTTTTCATCAATACGTTTTCACATTTCGCTCATATTTCGCGATAGCTCCGAATCTCCTGCTCACAACCCCATTATCTACCTCCTTATACGATACGCTCTCAAGTCTTATTACAAAGCACTGAACAATTGGATTTGTATACTTTTGGTTGCTTCATTCAATTGCTTATCGTTATACTTTGCATCTGCTGAAGTGCATATCTAAAGTAAAACCTGGCGTTTTCAAGACTAGCGTAACGGTTATGTATAACCATGTGACTTTCCTTGCCAAGATATTTGTTATACCTATAGAGTCTGTGGTTTTAAGTCAATGACCTAGTCATGAACTAGATTTGGTTTCCATAAGACATTCATGAAATACATGAACTGGCGAGAAATTCTGTGTACATACTGAAGTATAATGGAATAATCATTGATTTATTAATTGAATTTTGGTAACGTGTTAGCAAAGTCTTCGAAGCAACATTAAAGTGCTTGGCACAATGCTCCTTTCTGACATTTTTCTAAATCAAGGATCAATTTTATGGATATTGAAGTACAGAATATTCGCATTTATCATTCGATAGAGAAAAAGCAATCACCGTTCTCATAAGAACCCGTATGGAATGTTTAATCATAGTTATAGCTTTTCAATTAAATACCGTAGTCCCAACTCTGGCCATTTAGCGAGCTCTTGCCCTAGAGCGTCGTCGGTGGCTGCTGCGAAAACGCGTACTATCCAACGACGTATAGCCCTGGCTTCTGGTGAAATCGACATTTCAAGTATTTCCTAATTGCTTTAGGATCCCAAGGAGGAGTTTCAAGAATACAAACACCGTCCGTAAGATCAATTCAAAATTTCATGATATGGATTACTAACCAAATAGTCAGTAAAATTCCCAATATCGCTGAACACAAACGTCGGATCCTTTCTTACAAATTGTGTTCGATGTCGTAAAAAGCGGGAAAATGTTATAGATGAACATAAATCATATACTACGTCGTTAAAAAAGCCTCAGTAAAGGTCCGTATTTTGTTCCTAGTATAAATAAATATACGTATATATATAAATAAATAAATAAATTTATATTGCCAGTAAAACGCGCTTTTTACCTGATCGCTGCACAGCTGGTGTGCAGTATTGCAATACCGTGAATGACAAACCATAAGAGTTTTGGTCAGTCATTCAGAGGCTCTATTATAGCAGAAAAGTTGACTTCTCCAGCTGTCAATACAATGGAGGTGCTAAGAACGGCCCCGTCAAGTTCAATGGGCACGTTCAGCCATGTGAGATAGCCTTCGTTGCTACGGAAACTTGATTTCTCCCTTAACCAATTCCGTATCATCGCCAGCTACAGTGTCAGAGGGAAGACGTTTTCACTTGCATAAGTTGTAACTACGTTCAGATTTCGAGTGAGATTATTTCGAGTCGATATCTCGCGTCACATGAATAAAAATCCAAAGTTCTTATACATATGTTTCGACGCATATCAATTTAATTGAAATTAGATGGGTGTTCACGATTGTAACTCAATCAATCGATAAGCTCTTGACCTTTGGAAGCGATCGTTTAAAAGATTGTCGTACTGCAGAGAAAAATATGGACTGTAATAAATTGAATCGTTCTTTTTACATACGACAGTGAATATTCATACACACTTATCGTCGCGTTAGAACTATGCATGAGTGCACAGTAGAAAGTTTTGGCGACTGAATTTAGCGGTAAACCATATTTCGAATCAGCCGTTTGGCAGTCGGTGATAAGCGAGTCGCAATGCGGTAGAGGCAACTAATCGTGTAACCTTAATAATTGAGTACTTCAAGTAAGCTGTGCATATTGGCATTACACTACCGCGATAAGGCAGCGTCGCTGTGTCTGAGTATGTGATTTTGATCTCTTATTAATTTTAGTGGGTTGTTCAGTTATTATATAAATAAGTAGATCTATTCCAGTTCTTTTTTCCCCTCGGATTTGGAGCAATTGCAACAAATGGATAGGCAACTGTTTTATTCTCTCCGTGAGATCACGTTCTGTCCGATACGTTGTTTATCGTCAATATCACAGGGCCGTGCTTCTTGTATGTCACTAAAGTACGGAGGTACTGAAGTAGATAGTCGAGTCTTCGATTTAAATTCTGTCCGAATGAAAGACTTTAACGTCCCGGAAGACTGGAGCCGTTAGGCGATAGAAAATATCCGATTGACGTCGATGGAATTTACGTTAAATTACTATCTCGTAGTGCTCGTTTCTGCATCGTATTTCGTTTAAACTCGACCATGCATTCGTTTTATTGATACAATTAACTTCAGCAATAAATTTTGCACCTGTTCGATCCAATTATGTTGAAAGTGGAATTGTAAAATGATCATTTTTCACTTCCCCGATACCCGGGAGCTGATATTCAAATTATTCTGTACATAAATTTGAAACAAATTCATTCAACACCCCCTTAGACTAGACGAAACAGCTCTCTATGGTTTAGTGAATTCGGTTCGTAACATACATGTGCATATATGCTTTATCAATTACAGACGTATATATCGCATAGCTTAATACTAGGTATATAAAAATTTAACGCCAAGTGGATGACGAAAAGTTTAAAGCTTATTAAATGACATCAAGTAGTCCTGCTTTATCCCATCGAGGTATTCTTTGCTTCAGAATATTCAGGTAAACTTCTGAGCGCACCGACGACAACTCAAAGTCATCCTCGCTGGCTTTTGTGTTGTCCAAACCGTCAATTTCCTCGATTTGGAGAACGATTGGCAACGTGAGTAAGGTCACAACTACGTCGAGGAAACCACGTTCTCTCAATGTTTCCTTCAACTCCTCCAAACTTGGGGTTGCAGTTTGACAGTTTAATCGAGACATTGTCGATTTCAGAGTCGCATGATACTCCAACAGCAGATCCTCCCTCCGAGTATCATCGCGAATGCTGGTCCCGAAAATGTAGAGAAGGTCGTATGCTGGTGATGTGTAGACAGACATTTGAAAATCCACCTAGAATTTTCGTTCCTCGATTAGTTACCGATGATTTAAAAAGTTTGGAATTCTCACGTTTGCTGCTGGAAGTCAAGAAAATATTTCTATTAACTTTTCTCTAAAATTCTGATATTCGCTTTCAGTCGCTAATGACTTCTAGCGTCATTTCAAGTCGCACAAGTCCAATTAAAAAGTAAAGTTGCGTTTAATTTCCGACAGGTTAGCGAAAGTCGAACGAACCCCGTTCAAGGAATGTTTCAATTATATCAACGAACCAATTTACTCCATTTACTACTTCATACCTACAGGCAGATCGAGGGCATTGAACAGGAATTCACCACCATTCAATAGAATCTGACTCACTCCCAAAGACACGAAAGTGTGCAAAAATTGGTTTACTTACGAATATATGCTCGATAGGTTTGCCGTGATCATCGTAACGATAAAGAAGGTTGTTTGACCAGAGATCACCGTGACATAAAACGCTGAATTCCCCCTTTCTGAAAGCTGATGCTTGTACAGCTTTTTTCGCAGCATGAGGCTCCAGTTTCAAAAGCTTCTCTGTGTATCTGAATGCAATAATTGCTTTGTAGCTATGTACGTTTGATTTGAATTTCGAATTATTTATCTACAAGAATGACTTTCTTGAGATTACCTAGGGCCAAGTTTCGGTACGCCTGCTATACTTTTTGAAACAGTTCTGATACTTCGTTCAAAATATTTCCAAAATCCCGGTTTCTGATTAGCGTGATAAAACCCCTTGTTGTATTTCCTAACTGCGGATGGATTCTGCATATAATGATCGAGAAATATTGTTAAGCATTGAATACCATCTGATAATGGACGTTAGAGCCTTTCGACTATTCATAGTCTTCATAGTTTTTTTTAAATGTAAGATCTTACCCTTTCACCCAGTGCGAAGGAGCTCGCGTGAAACCTGGCCAAATTCCCAATTGTTAGAACTGAATGTTCAATGTCGAGTTCTGTCCCGCGCTTAATCATGCGGAATCCTAAAGGGATGATATCCTCAAGGACAAGAATAACAGGATTTTTATCCTGCCAGTAAAATGCTTTCGCGCTTAACGCCGATCCATCGGAGAGTAGCTGATTCATTCTGAACAAGGTATTCATCATCATCGATGCCTCATTTTCGAACATTTCATCAGCACTCAGCTGCACGCGTTGATAATTGTTGAGTAGGACAAAAAGGAGTTCTGATATAATATTGAATAGGGCCTTGTTTGCTGGATTATGGAATTTGGCTTTGTTTAATGACTGGTAAGCGACTCAATTTCCTATAAAGTATCATTCGAAAGAACTTAGCTTGAATATATTTCAATACAGATTTCGGGACATGTTTTTCTTTCTTATAATACGTAATCGCAAAATCTAAGAATTACTTACCAAGTCCGAATCATGCTCTGGCTTAACTTTAACGACCAGAGATTTACTCTCCGTGACGTGATTTGCACGTTTGAATTCGGCCTTTGCACGAAACATTAGACTTCCGAAATTGTCACCTTGTTTTGTTGCCGGTGACAAATTCATTGATAATATCTTGATCGTGTCGTCTTTCTCAGAGAGTCGTAAAACCTTTTGCACGAACTCTTCGTCCAGCCATATCGGATAATCTAGGTCCATTGCTGAAATACGAGTATAAGATTGTCAAATTCACTTTTATAGATCAAACATTCAAAGTTAAGACAATTTAGAGTCGTCAGACAAATCTTTTGTACGATTCTATAGTATTGCTATAGAACTCTCGGACAATTCAAAGGAGAACCTTGTTCTAAAACAGGGTAAAGAATCGGTGAGAAATTTAAGCCTGCTATATTCTCGTAACGATTTGCGTCCAACGCCAGATTTTTACATGCCATCGTAACACGCCATTATTAGATTAATGTTCATAATTCTCGAGTAAATCTGTTTCTAATTATTTAATGTTGGCTCGAGTTGTCGAAACGAAGATAAGCCTTTCGCTCGTATACGCGGATCGTGATAAGAAGAAAATTGATTGGCAAGGTATACCCGAAAAGGTTTGCTTTATGAAAAGCGTTCTCGAACTTTAAGAAGTTGAAACGTGCTTATTTATCCTCTCCTAACTCTCAACTGAACCAATGTGTTAATTTCTATTTTGCAATTGATTTTCACTTTACGCAATTAATTATAACACTCAAGTCGATGAGACGATCAAGTTTATGAAAACTTCGTTGTATAATCGCATTTGTATCATCTTTGAGCAATTTTTACTCAACTTTACACTTTCGCCGTCCAACTTCTCGGCGGCTGTGCAAAGTCTTAAGCCGACTTACAATTAGTTGACTTAAGGGATTGAACTTTCTTCCTTTTATATCTACTGGGAGCTTTATATATATCAATTATAAAAACATCACTTCCAGATAGCCATTAACTTCGATTCGTACAGTCTATAATCCCTCTTTGAATCGTAGAATAATTTAAAGCCCATAATTATCAGTTTGAACAATATTCCCAAAAGTTATTCGCCTAAAGTTTCGTGCCTACGTGTGCGCCATCGTCTACACGTTGAAATTTTTAATAATTACTCTCACTTGCCTTGTAATCTGGACGCCCCGTAACCCTTTTTCAGTCTGCTCTACACGCCCATCGTAATGACGGAGGGATATCAAACGGAATGAATTAATTTTACGAGTCGAATGTCTTGCTAACAAATCGTCAACTAGCGCTAATCGTGACATTAAAGATCTCAGTCCGTATCTAGTACGCAAACTTATCTCAATGAGATTGTTTCGGAGCTTAAGCCAGCCTTATGATTGGTTGAGAACAAGGTCTTGGCAAAATTGCAAGCCTATCTATACAATTCACACATGTGCATTTCAAAATAAACTTGAATGATGTATACGGGCCGTGTAATCTTATCTAATCTCTTCTGTAAAGTTGACGGTTTAATATTCATTCAGTTTCTATTGCTGTTAACAGAAATCAATCTCGTTTTTTCATTCTCTTAATTTTACGTTACAACAAAATTTTATCGAGTACGTGATTGTCAGTGTGATTTTTACATGTGCTGAACTCGATGGTCTCAAAAAGAAAGTTTGTTTTAGTCAAAACTCCACACTCGTTACTCACAATCAGACTAATATATTTACTCAATGTCTACATATTTACATGATAAGCAAGTGATTTATTACTCAAAGGTATCATAAGTATACGTAATTTTTATCAGATAGCTTAACACCACCAATAGCTGACTCATTATGGCACAGAGAACAAAATTTCCCGTTAAGACCTATCCGTAGGTCAATTCCGCGTATCTGGGTTACAAAAAACCACTTCCGAGTATTTTTTCCGAGGATTTTCTTTCCTCCTTTTCAGTGAGCGTTTCAAAGAAACTTGGATTGCTGGCGTGGGAAATTGGTATATTGACTGTGTTGCTTGTAAGAGGGCTGTCATCACAAGTAACACATCGTATTGAACTTATTATTCTATATAAAAGCTCCCCGAATACGTGCACCAGTGTACCGTTTCTGAAAACTTCAATTTCATAACTACAAAATTCAATACTCTTCATTATACTCACGAATAATCAAACATTATATCGTTAGCCCAAAAATCTCCACAGTTAGGAACGTTTAAGTCATTTTTCAAGAAGTCTTCCGAATATATGAGTGAAAATTAAAGAAATCGTGCGAGAAATTAATTCTTATGAATTGATAGTAATATTAGAATGATTTCGAGATTCTTCTTTCCAATCAAAATTAGATTCAGTGGTCATGCAATGCGAGGTAAAATTTATTGCATTCATTACCGTGCACTCAGCTCGATCCATTTCGCGATCTCTTCTCCCAGACCTTTTGTACTTGCATTGAAAAACGCGGTCAACGATGCCGGATGATCGACTCACATCAGTATTTTTTTATTTTTTTTTTTCACGTAAGCCTATGAATGCTACATGAATTTCGGGTATGTCGCAAAAGAAGAAAAAAAATTCCATTGGAATTAACAATCCAGAAGATTGGACAAGGTGAGCGTTTGCAATATTCAATTTCCATCAATAGGGCTTATTGCTGAATACAGGAAATATTTCAACATTCAATAACCTTCATCGCAGTGAGAGAAATTCTACAAGATTCATTGAATTCACACTTTTGGGTTGTATTGGATGTGGTAACACCGAGCAATCGATGATGCCATACCAACTTCATTCATTTTCGGCAGAGTTTGTAAAAACATCAAAATTTCCGTCATGAAAAATTCAACGCTGAATATCTATTCGTCGAAGTGAGAAGAGAATAATTGAACTTGGCCAATTTGATCGTGAAAAGTCAAGATAAAAATTCTGTCAATTTCAAATGGTTATACCATGTCCTTTCGACAGTTAACACTGGCTTCATGATCACATGAGATGCTGAAATAAAATCATCGCATTCAGTATTTCGCAGAACTTTTTGCATGAAACATGCATGCCACGTTCGTCGGACATTCAATGCTATACCTAGAAACGGCGCATGTGTCTGAATGAATTCACAACTGAAGGCAAAAGGAAATGTTAACTCTATGATAATAGAGCTTGGAAGTTCGGATAAAAGTTTTATATAATACAATTTTTTTGTATCAAACCTTTCGAAGTCTAACTTTGTTTTAACATGATTCGACTAATTTTTTGGCATTCGGTTTTTGGTTAAAATCCAATTCTTTTCTCACTGTCGTTAGTGCTAAATGATTCTAATGAAGTCAAAGCTGCGGGTAGCGCTAGACATAGATGATGGGTAAACTATTTTACGTATGTACACGCAATTAAATAATTTATAATCACCATCGTATATGAAATCAATTTACACAAGAAATTATACAATTGAAATGTAAAGTCACATCTTAAAACATCGATCGTATAACATTATCGCGCATTGAAGCAGTGCGAGATTCACTTCTCCCAATAAGTTGACTGCATTTTTATAATTTGCTGACCCACTTTTTTGCCAAGTATCTGCATTTCCATTGTACAACAGACTCAAACTACTACACGTTACAATTTAATAACCACGAAATAAATTTCTGTTGGAGTAATTTACAATTCAAAGTTTGGTGAAATATGACTTGATTCCAATGGTTGTGGCTGGTCTTCGCCAAATATATAACTTTGTATAGTACCTCTGATATTACACTGGCAGCGGTTATCATCGCGATGGTTGTTTCAATGAAATAATACCTACGTAACCGTCAGGTTTTTTTCCAGGACCTCATAGAAGGACAGAAATGAACTTTCTTTCCTTCACGAGCCTAAGACGTCAGATTGCACTTTTATGTTCTATAAAAGAACATGCAATTAGTGTGATAAATTGTGGTACCCATTACCCATCAAACGTACAGTTTTTGAAATATCGTTTTAATAAACTCTGTTACGGACTGATGGATGGCTGACAATACTTTTCCTTACAAGTGCCTAGAGTCAGTCTACTCCTTACGTATCCTGCTCACTGCTAACTTACAAGGACAACATCAGCAAATTGCTATCCATACTTACCTACGTACGTTATCGAAAAAGAAAAAATTTGATTTAGCTTCCGCTGATTCGTCATGCCCGAGATGATTCGCTGATTGATGAATTGCAAGAAGTAACATCTGGTCACTGCCCTCAACAGCAAGATATGGATTAAAACGGGGAATGGTACCTAATTGTAAAACACGCCACGTTTCCATGTAACGAAAACTCCCATCGTGCTTCCGCCATTCTTATATTGCACTTCCATGGCCAAATTCCCTTTACCAAGACAATACTTCAGTGACATGGCATGTATGCATCATTAATATTATCAGCTCGGATTTTTCTTGCCAGCGAACTAGTGCATAGAGCTATGCCAATGCGCTTTTAATAGAGGCAAGGCCAGGTGATTGACAGGCGAATCGAATATTGCGGAAAGCAAGCGAATACAGATCAGCTTCCGAGTCTATTGTCCGTACATAAGATAAAGTTACTTACTTTTTTGCATCTCGTCCGAGTTGTATCTCTCCTCACTAAGATGCGACAGAGAATGAGTAAATACTAGACTATGCCTGATCTGAGGACTTTTTTCTTCGTCGCATGATCAACATTCGCGTTCTCCTCACCCTCGAGTAATTTTAAATCCCTTTCTAAAGCCTGCCTTGGCCGAGTTTTCTTCAGCTGATCAAAGTATGATAATCCGACTCGGTTAACTTAGAGGATTTAAGTTTTCTCTTCGTATTAGTTGGTGGGATGCAGAACGCGTCTTACAATTAGGTAACATCATTGTACGGATAACTTAGGATGAGGTTAGATGCAGGATAGTCTCATTCTTTTTTATACGCGATATCGGAGAATTTATGAAATTTTTTTTTAGAATTGCTAATACTTCTGATTATGGCATAGTTCATTAGTCAGGATTTAATTTATTATCAACATTAATTTATTATCAACAAAACTCACCAACTCGTCGATATTGTCGATTCAAGAAATCCAGGCTTCGATACCAACTCGAAGAAATAAACGAAATTAAACTTATACAAGTTGACTTCCACTGTGGTAATTAAAACTTGGGCTTGTGCGATTACATTTTTCTCTCAAAAAAACTCCAGTGGGGCAATTTAAGCTACGAGTAGTATTGTCTTCATGATTTCGTATTTTCACTAGCCCGGAAAAATTCTACACTGAAAAAATAAAGTATGGAATTTTTCTCGAGAGTCATAATAAATGATACACTTTAGAATATGTCAGGGCCGGGTTTATTAAATGAGACGAGTTGCAGCTCAATGGCGTTGTAGAATTTATTGATGAAGATAAAAACAGTTTTCTCTAACACAGTGCATCGTGAGGCCTCAATGCTTGTGCAATTACAGCCATAACTATAGTCAACACGCCCCATATCCACAGACTAATCAGGTAGAATATAATTTCTTATGACACTAACATAGCAGCTAACGATAAGCAAACTAGCCTACAGACTTCGAGAATTTGCTATCATTACCGAATTATACATATTTATTCTATTTCTCACAGTATTTGTAGCTCTGTACCTGTATGTCATCTAATTATCGGGGGTTGAACACATCAATTTGAACCATCGCGAAGAATTGTCCACATCTTTGGGGCCTTCGAAATTCCAGCTATTCTTTTTTCTGACATGTAACATATTTATGATTTTTGGCACTTTGGTCAGCATTACAAAACAATCCTGACTAAAATAACATATGACGAAGTTGATTTTACACTGTCTACAAATTTTGAATCTAACAATTTTATAGATCCAGTAATCCCATGCTGTCGTACAATGGCAGAACTCTTGTCATCACCATCCGATACAATTTTCCTTGATAGGCAGGATTCTCATAGTTTCCATCTGGCGACGCCATGATTTCGTTCAAATTTTTGACTTGGCTTTTGTCGACTAGAACAAGAGGCAATACTGTGAACGATGGAATCACTTCACATAAAGCACGCTTCCTTAATATCTCCTGGAAGTTGTCAAAACTTGGTGCCTCCGTATTACACTTCAGTTTGGCCATTGTACTGGCCAGCGAAGTGTGATACTCGCGCAAAATTAAATCGCGATGATTTATTCGTACTTCGTCAGAAGGGCTCGTGCCTAAGAAGTAGAGGACGTCCACTGCTGGTGAACCGTAGTTGCAAATTTGAAAATCCACCTGTGATTCAGACAACATAAATAAAATCATTACTTCGCAGATAAAACACCTCATCAAATTTTACACAATATCTCTATCATTCCGATTTTCCATTGGCCCCAAGATACGGTCTAGAAAAGAATACAGCTAACATCATATCATGTAGACAGTAAGTGGAATGTATTCTCAAAGCGACACACACGCTCGCGCTCTTCGAATGGCGAATGGATGCGAGTAATTTCAATTGAATAGGAATTTGTGTGTTTTTCATTGGATTTTATTTATTGCGTAGTACATTCCGAGGACGTGAATCCTGAATTCCGATATAAATTCTTTTCCCCAGGTGTACCGGTTTTTCTTTGACATGAAATTGAAGTCTACGTTGCGTAGGATCTACTCACAAATGTATGGTCGATAGGTTTCCGTTGTTCATTGTATTTGAACAGCATATTGTTCACCCAGAAATCACCATGGTTAAGGACGTTGAAATCATCCTCCTGATGGACAGCAGCCTCGCATCCTTTTTCGTATATACATTCAGATAGTTTCAAAATTTTTTCACCAATCCTACATAAAAAACGTAATTTGTGGGTTTTGATTTTCAAGGAAATTCATCCGGATATCATCATCCAGTGCAAGCTAGCCTTCGATTGATATATTACCGTGGACTTAGCTCAGACCATTTGGCAACTTCTTCTGCCAGAGCTTTTGTACCTGCTGTGAAAAACAAGCCCACCGAAGCAGAATGATCTTTGTGGAACATTCCCTTTCCGTATTTCATCAGAGCCTTGGGATCCTTGATAAATCGATTGTATCGGGAAGCATAAAACGATGCACAATTAAATTTCACATATCGTTAGTTGAACAAGTGTTATCGAAATTTTCGTGAAACCCGTGAAGAAATTTAGTCCAGAGTACAATTAAGGAGTCTCATCAGGCGAAGGTCGCGACTATAACGTTTTGGCCCAGAATACTGAACTTGGGAACGCTGATGTGGTCATTATGAAGCTTCTACTTTATCCATTTTCACGTTTTAGTATCAAAATTTCGAAACAGATTTTCCCATTGCGAATGAATTCCGGTTAAATTGACCATTACAAGATTTTTTGAGTTGAGCCCTGCCGGAAACTCGTGTTCCGATGTCAGCGTCAGAGTATTGCAAACCATACACCCACATTGGACCCATGCTAGTCGTCCCTACATAAGGATACCCAATTTTATTGTGATAGCACTTTTAAGAATTTCTGAATGGAAATGCTTTCTTATTTTCTCTGAATAATGTGAAAATGTACAAATGCTATAAAACCTTATAAGTAGAAGGTTTTATGGTGGAGTCTTCAGAATAGTAGATATTTTTGAAATTTTTCATGTGTCAATATCTCTCTATCTACTGAAGGAACTCGGTGGCTAAAAATAGTTTTATCCCAAAGATCCAGATTCTTTTGGATGGCCATATTCTTCTTACCTTCTCTGCCAAAGCTACCGAACTGGCATGAAAAGCGGCAAGATTTCTAACGGCGAGTAAACAGTGGTCCAGATCTAGACCTGCCTGGCGATCTGCCATTCGAAAACCTCCAGGCGCCAGGTCCTCAATTACAAGATGAATTGGTCTCTCGTGCTGGACGTGCAAACACCTCGCCGCTAACGATGTCGTACTTAATTTGCCCAGAATACGGTTCATCCATGGCAAAGTTTCCGACATCATAGATATTTCCGTCTCAAAAAATCCAGCGTTCATTATCTACTCGGGGCAGTAAAATAAACTGATAAAACTTGCGGAGATTAATTTCAGCAGCTCTGATTAAAGGTCAATTGTTTCACGGTTACCATTTCCTCCCGAATACCGCCTTGAGGTGCAACTTTGACTATCAGAGATCTCGTCTCCGTGATCTCACGTCCCTTAAGAACCCGCGTAAACACGACACTCGCGCGATGCATATCGCTCGCATAATTGTCTCCCTTAGCAGTAGCTGGCTTTACGATTACACTGGACACCTCAATGGAATCGTCCTTCTCAGCTTTTTGTAGGACCTTTTGTAGATAACACGCATCCAGCCAAGTGGGTTGCTCAATCTCCATTGCTGAAAAAGTTCGTTCTTTCATTCAACTTCAGCTCAGATTTGACGCTCACGGAGAATCTTGACACGAAAAGCCCGGAGAAAGCGATAGCTATACACATTGTGAGATACATCGCACTACGACGATGGAAATCTGACGTTTTACAACTGTCAAGAATTGGAAAATTGCAAATCGTGATAGAAATTGAACGATTCTATGAATAGTATCTTCTTTAAATCAATTTCGTAACAATAATATCCGTTCCAATTTCCTACGTTATCGCAGCTCAATTTTCGTTTGAGAATACAGGCGTTATGAATTTCGTGTTACCTTCGATTCGATTGTGTATTCTTCGGTCACAAAAAGAAAAGCTCTAAATCAGCTTGTACGTTTGAAATCAAGAATTAGATGCAAGTCTAACGAGATTATGAATGAGATATTTTTTGGGGTTCGCGTATTAACAGAGTGATCGCGGTTTTAATGTACTGAAACGTCGCTTAGCTTTTTCCCCATTCTTATATAGCTGTATCCCGATTACCCCGGCATGTATGCACTCCGATCACATAGCGAATATATCTACAAGAAACCGTTATAGTGAGCCTGAGAATATACCAGACCGTAGATTAGCCAAGAATCTATTGTCATATCATCACGTTTTCCGTATTCTACTATCCCGAGGCCATTCTTATTAAAATAATCAACGGGACAAGAATACCAATTGACATCGTAAGATCAAAACGTATTATTCCGTCTAGCTTTGGTTACTTTCGTGATTCCTTCAGGCATTTTCTTGCGTGCTGCATCACGCTGTTATATCCTCAGCAAATTGATCTTCAAAACGAGTTAGACCCTCAAAATGCCCAGTTACAGACGTTCGACGTTCCTGAGCGATTGAGGTTGTCATAATTGACAGACGTTTTTACTCTGACACGTTCTTCTTACCTTTTTGTGGAATTGGTCGCTGGTATTGTTGAAGATCAAAAGCCCGATGTATGGTCAACCAAAGATGTGTAGCCGACTATAGTTGGCGCGCGATTACTGGATCTGGTAGTTGTACTGAGCTGCAATTCTGGTCTACCTTGATGTATGAGTTATATGGATTTAATACTATACTTACAATTGAAATAAAGTGCTATTCATACCAGTGCATCCAGCGTCTCAGAATGCACTGAGTACATAGCGCCACGATTGTTCAATCTAGTTGCATACGCTAATAGAGTAAGTCCAGCCGTATATTCCACAGCTTATCAATTTGTGACATTAAATAAACACTTCCTCTCTTTCAATATGCACTAATAGTACAGTTTTATAACTATGAGGATCAAAATATGCATGCTTGTGAAAAGCATGAGACGAATTGCAAACAATTTTACGCAATACGAATTCAGCCTTCACACAATTAGGCACGTGTTACATCTCTTTCGCAAGCTTGCAACCCCTCTAGATATGTAAATGCTTCCGTTACCAATCTTGGATTCAAAATAGGAAAAAAATTGAAACATTGAATAGTCGCAACGTGTCAAACAATGAAAACAATTCGACGATTGCTTCAAATTGTCCTTAACTAAAGATGTTAGGTAACTGAAGTCAAGGTGAAGATTATAATAGGGGTAATTGTAGATGGACGAGTTAACTATTTCTAACTCGAGTTATAGCTTTATTGAAAAATCAGTTTTCAAGGAAATTGCTGAATGCGGAAGCAATATTGAAATTTTTCTTCAATACACATACTAATATGATCGACATTTTTTAGGTATTATTTCAGTTCAAATGTCACGATTCACATGAATCACCGAGAACTCGAAGAATAACCGATGATAAGTGTCGAATTATTCGCGCCGACCTTATTGTGCTTTCGAGTCATCTTTTCGTGCCAATTACAGGAATTTTCGCAAACGTATTTTTCCTATTTATTGATTGAAATTTCGTTCGATAGCTTACATCGAGCGATCGATTCATTTAACAAGGCATTATTTATTATTTATGGAATGCGGGTAGCATTGCAAACATTCTGAACCAGGTTTATGTGAGTAAACGCAGCAACACATACACCGACACTAATCTCTACGCGACTTACACGTGAGCTGATAAGCCGCGAATTAACTTACGATGTCTAGGTACATCGGGAGATCTCAGTTATCCATCTTAAGAAAACTGTATTTTGTATTGCATAATGATACATGAAGATTGAACATAAAATAAGAAAATGTGATGAATAATATGAAAATGTTCTTTCTTTCATCGTTTATTCGAATACAGTCAAAAGTGTTTCTCATTCAAGTCCCACCAAAATATCTTATGGTTGATACCAGTTTTGGAAACGCTGCAAATCTTATATAAAGACTTCCTGCAGTATGGAAATGAATTCTTATTTTATCGAATAATAATTTCAATCATCCAACAAGCCCATACTGTCGTACAACGGTAGCAGTCTAGTCATGATATTTTTGTACGAGGTTTCATGGTATCCTGGATTCTCATATTCTCCATCAAGTTTCGTCAAGACTTCGTCTAAGCCCTGTGCTTGGTTTTTATCGACTAGTACCACGGGTAATATTACAAAAGTCATAATCGCTTCGTATATAGCACTTCGCTTCAGTGTTTTTTCTAGACTATCGAAGCTTAGCGTCTTCGTATTGCACTTCAACTTGGCCATGGTGCTAGTCAGCGAAGTGTGATATTCGCGCAGAAGCTTCTTGCGATGATTCGTCCGGACATCGTCTGATGGACTTGAAGCGAGAAAATGAAGAATATCCAGCGCTGGTGACCCGTGATTGCAAATTTGAAAATCCACCTGTAATTTTGACTCTGTATAATAACTTTATCTTTTGAGCTGTTGTATATCTGTGAATTACAGTTTATCAACGCTCATTGAATAACAGATATTATTCGATCTTAATGCTTATACTGTATTCGTAGAGAATATAAATAGGCGATCCACGTACGAAAATATGCTCGACAGGCTTTTGCAGTTCGTCATAGCGAAACATCATATTGTTGAGCCAGAAATCTCCATGGACTAGAACATTAAATTCATCCTCTCGATACTTTGTGATCTGAATCGCCTTTTCAAACGCGACTTTGGATAGCTTCAGAAGTTTCTCCGAAATCCTATGAAACGGAAAACATATATGCACTGTTTCAAAATATTTTTTGCTTAAAGCAGTTTTTGAATCATTACCGTGGGCTTAGCTCACGCCAATTGCGTGTCTCCTTTGCTAGAGTCTTTAGACCTGCTTCAAAGAAAGTCCGTAGTGCAAGAGGACAGTCCTCGTGGAATAGTCCTTTCGTGTAACTCGCGAAGGCCTTTGGATCCTTGAGTTTTATGAATTTTCAAAGATGTGATTAATCACTTGATACTATATAGAATGAAACTGCAGTTCGTGTCAATAACGCAACCTATACGTATGTCATGTTACGATCTGTATCAATTTTGCACCTTCCAGTTCAGGTATAAATCTTTCAAAATGATCAGCGACCATTTGATACAGAAAAATATTTTTCATTATTCTAAATTCTACAAAACAAAAAAGATAATAGGAATCTTACCTTTTCTTTGAGTGCTACTGAACTGGCGTGAAATCTGGCGAGATTTCGGATGGCAAGCAAACAGTGGTCCAAGTCTAGACCTGCTTGGCGAGCAGCCATTCGAAATCCTCTGGATCTCAGATCTTCGAATACCAGATGTATGGGTTTTTCGTGCTGGACGAACAAACACCGTGCACCTAAAGCTGTCATACCTAATTCAGTCAGCAAAAGGCTCATCTTTGGCAAAGTATTCGACATCATCAAAATTTCAATCTCAAAAACTCCCGCTGCGGATATCTATTCGGAAAGACTAACGATTATCAATCTAATAGCTATGCCTCGTATTACTTTGAACATCTTCAAACCTTAATCATTATTAGACGGTTACCATTTCCTCCCGAATAGCATCCGTAGGTGCGACTTTCACTATGAAGGACCTTTTATCCTGAATTTTGAGATTGTCAATAACCCGTGAAGACTCGACGATCACACGATACATGTCGCTTAAATAGTTGTCCCCTTTTGCAGTTGCTGGCTTAATAGTTATATTAGACACCTCGACGGACTCGTCATTCTCTGTCTTTCGCAGAACATTTTGCACGTAACACGTGTCAATCCACGTCGGCGTATCGGGTATCATAGCTAAAGAAAATTAACATATCATTAAACTTGAGCTCGTTAAACTGAGTGGCAAAGATGAATTATAAGTGATGTATTTTGTTACGCTACTTTACAGGATCTTAGCGAAAAAATTATCAAGCTATGACACGTGGAATATGATACAGATCAATTCCAATTCAGTGACTCATCTTACTTATGATTGATCTTTCGATGACTTTTTAACAATATTTAGAAACAATATTTGCCCACCACGGAACTAGAACACATTTACTCTGTAAATCACGAAGAATATCAGAAGTCAGATAATTATTCGTTTTTAAGAAGATAGTGCAGAATATGTCTAACTCAATGTACGTCAAGGTTACAATCACGTGTTATACTGACTTTTCCAGACTCTTTGCGATTCTTATTTATAGTTACAAGTGGAATCTCTCCGACGCGGAGCTTGATCACCTATACCTAATTTCTTTCTTATCGTGACGGCGCAAAACCAGTTTAGTCTCAAACGAGTGATTTCGCACTTTTAACACACTGATGTGTATAACAATCTTCTCAGATCCTACCGTCGTGAGAGATTTTTGGTACCGTTATCACCAGAGACAATACTGCCAGTCAATATTTAAAGATTGTAAATTCATAGACAACCATTTTTATTTCTTGTCAACATTTGAATTCCGTTTCATGGGATGAAAATTATTATTATCTGATTAATTCCATACTCTTATAAATGGGACCTTTCATGCCTATGTGGATCAAAACACGATCGCAATAGCCTGTGTCCTAATGCGCAGAATGTCCCAAATTACATTTGGCGCTGATATGTTATGATCCTAATCAATGAAATATTCTGCTTGCATAGTGATATTGGAGCTTTTTGCAACGTGTCGTTCTTATCGGCGATATAAACCCATAAATCTACATGACTGCATAAATACCAACGTGCTTGACATGGCAGTTCATTCGCAATTTATAGCAAAGAAAATTCCATTGCTTATCAAACATTGCAAAATGTACACTTTCGATCATAACAAAATTAACGAGGCCTTTTTAATTGATTAATATGACAGTATTTTTTCTGTGCCCGAACCCTCGAGTACATGGGCATAAATCTCACTATAACTACATAAGTCGAGTTACCAAATCTCAATGTAACTTTGCTTTGCTCACATAACACCTAGGCTACTACGAGTTCAATCTTACTGACGATGAGATGTTTTTGTGGTATTACGAGTCTAGCACGCCCATTTGCCGTTTTGGGTTTCATTTCTCATCGATATTCGGTTTGGAAACTAGATAGACATGTTCAGTGTTTTCTGTATCTTTGTAGTCTACTTCAACTCGGCCATGGTGGTGGTAAGCGATTATTAATATTTTGGCAGAAGTATAATTCATCCGCATCTGATTGCACGGACTTGAGCCAAATCAGTTATAGAAAATCTGCAGGACTGCAGCCGGTAAATCGTGACAGCACCTTGAAATATTCATCTCTGATTTACGTAATATAGGATATCGTGGTATCTGAGATGACATAACATCTTGTTTGGTTACCCCCGACCCCGTCTTGGTTTTGTCAGAAAACTTTAATGCTACGTTTACGAAAGATAAAATTACTAACATTACACCAGGGTATTACTTGAATTGCAAGGAGGTAAATGTTTACTATGATTATTGTGACATTGAAATTCGCAGAATCACCCAGTGAGTGGTGAGAATGAACGAAAAATACGTCGCAAACGTTAAGTGCAGTATAAAATTAGGTAACTTCAATGGAACTTGTCCTAACTCAGGATCATTTCCGACTGTAACAGACTCTTTTTTATCTTCAACCGTAACTGTTAGAGATAATAATTATTTTCACCTTGACTACAGTCTTAGTTACATAACTAATTCGTATATAATTGTTTCAATCAGATGACAACAAAAAACTTTGAAGAACGGTGGATTTTTATACACGACTAGACGTGGCAATAATTACGTACAAACTATATTTTTCTACAACTTGAAAATCTGCAGATTGATAAAACGACGTCGGGGAAAATCACTGGAAGTAGAGTAGATCGAAAATTTACAGTTTTATTAATAAAAAACAAGTTATTTACTTGTTCCTCCTCCTTTCGCATTGTGAGTTTATAACTAAGCTATTATTTATATAATAACTACTTCAAGGCATAAACGCTCCTTAGATGCACCGAAATCATTCATTAAAACCCAATTAGTCTTATACTAGTCCATTTTACTATTTAATTAATTTTGCTTGCCTTTATATTACGTTGGCACCATTGATTATTTATATTTATAAAGCGACAGGCTGCACAAGAGCACTTGCGAATCATTTTGCCCCATAATCTTACATATCCGTAATCCCATACTGTCATACCGTGGCGGGAGTCTTGTCACAATCTTTCTGTACGGCTTTCGACGATAAACTGAAATGTAATTTTCTTCATCCAGCTTTACTATTCCTTCAGAACTTATTTCCCCGTCTTTTTCGCGCAGAACAAATGGCAGTGCCGTCACATAGGTAACCACTTCACAAAAACAACGTTTCATCGATACTTCTTGTAGTTTTTCTATGCTCAGTACTTTAGCCTTGCACTTCAGCTTCGCCGTGTTGGCGATGAGGGATATACGATTATCCAAATATATTTGGAAATGGCAAAAGACACAAGAGCTACAAAGTTAGGGATCCCTTTTTGGTTTAATTAGCCCTGATAATTTAGGCAGTTTCTCCGCTTCCATTGAAGTTCTTGATGAAATTCTCTTTTCGTCTATAGAGTAGGTTGAATGTCTCCGAAGAGTTTATTTGATGAAAATATCCAGATTTGTAGAATTTATGAGATTTGATGGAAATCAATCGAAAATGCCGTTCATCTAATCTTTTGCGATTTCGATCGATGAGGAATTCACCAGTGCAGTAGCGAACCCTCTTACAGGCCAATATTGAACAGAAGACCGCGTATACGGCCGAAGACATACAACAAAAAGACTGAGATAAATTGAGTTACTTTATGTACCTCGCTGAATATTCTGGAATATATGGATGAAGCTACAGATTCGGATACCACAAATAATATGCTGCTTATAGACTACCATCATGATTTGTGAAGTGAACTTGCGACTTAGTTATTTATTATTTTTATTAAAACGTTACACTCACATTCAACATTAAGTGCATTTCCATTTTCAGATTCACATGAAATACTGAGAACTTGCAGCTTTTCATGTCAATTAAGTGGATTTTTGTATAGCAGTGCGTTTCACTTATTTAATGATGGAAACTTCGTTGAATAGCTTATGCAGAATAAGTGGTTCATTTGACGAAGCTATACTTTTTGTTTTCTTTGGAACAAAATGTGGAACAAAATGTTTTTGAATAATTATCGTCAGTTTAGCTTCTGTCAATTTCGTGTTACATCTTCTTTTAAATAAATGCTTAGCGAGGGGGATGCTTCGTGGTAAAATATTCTCTTCGTATGACTCGCCAGAGTCTCTGGATTCTTGAGTTTGATGAATTTTCCAGGACATGATTCGAGCAATACAATGAACCATGCAAGAGTTCACACTATACTCATTTTTTAAATATTTTAGGTAGTCAGCTCAGAATGGTTCATTGCCCACTTTTCATATCGAAAACCGCTTGCAGGATTTCTAAATAGGGATTTAGGAAGTCAGATATGCAATATATTGAATATACTTTGTTCTAGGCGGTATGATCTTTATTTCACTATATACATATATTTCGATATCATGTTATATGGGAGATTATAACGTTTCCTTATCGCATCTGTATTAGGTATTATTGATCCCCATATTAAAATACGTAAGCCTATGCTACGCAGCGACACCTGCTGATCACTTCGTGATAATTTCACACGTCCAATAATCCCATACTGTCATACCAAGGTAGAAGATCAGTCATGATTTTCCTATACGATTTTCCAAGATAACCTGGATTAACATAATTTTTTTCGTTGGTTATCATTTCGTCAAGTTTTATTTCGGCCCCTTTGTCGAGTGCTACAAATGGCAATATTGTCAAGGAGGCAATCACTTGGCAAAAAGCTCGCTTTTGCAATATTTCCAGTAGATTTTCAAAGCTTGGTGCTTTAGTGTGACACTTCAACTTAGACATTGTGCTGGATAGCGAAGTGTGATATTCACGCAGGAGTAGCTCGCGCTTTTCAAATCGAATCTCGTTGGTCGGACTTGTGCCAAAGAAATAAAGAATATCATTGGCTGGTGAACCGACATGACATATTTGGAAATCCACCTGTCATTAACATTTTGAATCAAATTATCATTTACATGTGAATGAAAATCCTTGATAATCGTGATATAAACAAAAAATTTGAACAGAGATACAAGTTGTCAAAGTAAAATTGAGATCCACTCACGAATATGTGATCGATAGGCTTTCGTTGTTCGTCATAGCGGAACATCATATTGTTGACCCAGAAGTCTCCGTGGTTCAGGACATTAAAATTATCTTCTCGATAGAGGGTAGCCTCGCAGGCTTTTTCGAACACGACATCGGATAGCTTGTAGAGTTTTTCCGTAATTCTTTGTGGCAGAAATATAATGACGATTGAAAAACAAAAATGAAATCATTTTGTCGCCGAATAGGTATAAATTGAGAGGAGAATTTCTTTCCGTATAATTACCCTGGACTCAATTCGGACCATTTGGCTGTCTCGCCTGCAAGAGTTTTTACTGATGATTTGTAAAAATCAGCTACCTCGGGAGGTTGATCCTTTCCAAACATCCATTTCGTGTACTTTGTCAACGCCATCGAATCCTTGAAATTGAGAAATGTGATAACTTGATTGTAAAGTATGAGATGATTACGAAGTAACTTCCTATAGAAAGTTTCATTGGAATGAAACAATCGATGTTTGACGAGCAGCCATACATGCAAGTGTTTCTTTTTTTTTGTTGAAATTTGTCGAGTAATTGTAAGACTAAATTTTATAATAAAAAACAGGATAATTCAAAGCGATTACGCTTCTTGTCTTACCTTTTCTTTAAGTGCGATTGAAGTGGCGTGAAATCTGCCGAGATTTTTAAGAGCTAATAAACAGTGATCTAGGTCCAGGCCTCCATGGCGAACAGCCATTTGAAAACCTAGAGGAACCAAGTCCTCGAAGATTATATGTGTGGGCTTCTCGTACTGAATGTATAAACACCGCGCACCTAATGACGTGGAGTGCACCTCTTTGAAAATTTCGTTCATTAGTGGCAATGTCACTGACATCATCGATAATTCTGTCGAAAAGAGACCTGATTCCGTTACCTATAAGATGAAATAGAAAAAATGCGAACTAAAATCAATGTAATAACGTGATATATAGAAAATATGTAGAGCCACATAAATTGTTTGAGACTGTGAAAAAAATTTGTCAGTGTATCCAAAAGGGATGCCCTAAAATCAGTCAAAATGTCATATACATTGGTACGAACTTTGATTTGCTAAAAAAAATCTGTAAGGTCAAAAAAAAAAAAGAAATAGGAAAAAAACGACGAAAGGAAGAAAAAGAAAACTGTACATATAATTCCGTTGTAGTTATATGAATTTGTATGTATATGACTAGACGGTTACCATCTTCTCGCGGATTTCATCCTGGGGGACGATTTTCACTATGATGGAATTTTTCTCCTGCATTACATGACCATCTTCCGAGCGTGAAAATTCCACAGCAACACGGTGTAGATCACTCGTATAATTATCTCCCGTAGCTGTCGCTGCCTTAATGGTTATACTAGAAACCACGATGGACTTGTCCTTTTCAGCATTTTGTAGAATCTTTTCCACGTAAGGTGCGTCAAGCCAAGCCGGTTTGTTCGTCGCCATATCTAATCAACATACGTTGTATTATTGGTGGACACTGATCACAATATAATGAAATTCGAGAATCGATGCCGGATTCAAATGGATTTTATTATAAAAGTTTACGATGTGATCTTAAAACTGAAAAGAGTGTCCTATCCGCGGCAAACCCTACTGCGACGGCTTTATATAAGATTCGATAACAACAACGGATATGGACCACCTCATGACAATGACAATTATTTATATACCAGTCATCATGACTGGTCACAATTAGCACGTATGATGGATCGGAATGCCTACCACTACGTACTCATTTTATTACGTCTTTCATTCTCTATACCATTCCAGTAGGTACGCGATATTGATTAGTGACAGAATCATTAACGCTAGCTAACATATGAGGACCGTAAATTTATACTATCCTCTAATACTCGATTAGCCATTTTATACGAATAAAGCGAAAAGTAGATTTCCCGGATAAAAATGCACTTGAATTATGTATCTTTTAATTCACTATACATATATCCCCGTCATTCTGACTGAGCAGAACTGGTACATAGCTTATCAGAAGGTCTAACAATATATAGGCACTCACCTCCGACGCTTCTGTTCTTGACACCGTTCCCGATACTGTGATACTGATTAAGCTGTTAAGAATTGACGGAGATAACACTTATGTCAGCCAATGACCGTCGAGATCGTGGCGTATATATATATTCGTAAATTCTGTCCACCGTTTCTGTTCGCTAGTACTTACTCTATTACGCGAAGTATACTATAGTCGTCGTCAAATTACTATCACTTTGAATGATTCTTTTCTCTCGCACAATTCTATACTCGCGAAGATTGGTGCGCCATTATTAAGCCAGAAATATTTGTAAAAATTTAATACTGATATAGAGGTGTACTCACTCAATCAATAGTTCATTCAAATATTAACTTGGTTAAAATATCACTGTGCTTCTGCCTAGTATGTATGTGATAATGAACCAAATACCTCGCGAATTGTTCCCAAGAGCGATGTCGATAGATGAGTTTTGTACAACCGTTTGCAGGTGTTTGGAAGGTGTAAGTTCTACGTTTTGTCAGTATTAAATCGAGATATACCCCCTTCTTAAAATCGCTGGGTTATCAAAATCAAAGATCTCTTGCTTTGGTGTTCTGATACGTGCTCATAGTCAGCTGAAGTTGAGATGGGATACAAGCATTGAAAAACAGAGGACATTGATACTGCCTTCGGCATATCGTGTCTTCACGGTTCGGGACTTCTGGGCTTAATCTTCATCCCTGCAGAATAATCCCATATTTGGCAAGATACGAGAAAAAATATGTCGATTACGCCATTGGTTCAGCCTTGATTCTCTGCTATCCGTGGTTTTTCTGATATTCAATTGCGGAGACACACATGAGTTCGGCATCTAGAGTATTAAGTTGGGAATTTACGACTGAATACATACACTGATATAGACGGAATATAACATGGTGAGAAACAGTCCAAACGAGGTCAGAAATAAATTCTATCATTGGTCGTAATTGGTGCATGAGAAATGTCAACTCGTTGCGTTGTCACACCGCAAGGTTATACACGAATTATGAAGCTGCATAGTTAGCTTAAAGCCTACTGGGTCTGCTTGATTGAATTTAAGGAATGTCGTATAATATGCAGTAGGAAATTAAAGAAAGATTGAACTTATCTGTGGTCTGGGTCAGTTACTCCTATTTCGATTGTTATTTCACGAGATAAGGATCTTATAAGGAATTAAGGATCACAAGTGTATGCTTTCTGTGAAAAATGAAATACAAACTTATAGCTCATCCATACACCTTATTAAGATACAAATTTCCATCGATAGATAACAAATGGTACATTAATTGACATATTTTATCTTCACTGGGGCATTGAAGTGACCTGACAATGAAAATCTATAGATGGGAGACATTTGAATATTTGAATCAAATTTATTTACATGCATTGATTATATCTTCTTTTATGTAAACTAGGAGGTTAGCTTATGTATGCCATAAATAATAATTTTTATAATTATCTTATATTAACCAACTAATACGATGCGTAGAAGGAATTGGTAAACACTTCGTGATAATCTCAGAGATCCAACCATCCCATACTATCGTACCATGGTAGGAGTTCAGTCATGATCTTCCTGAATGACTTTCCACGATGTGCTGGATTGTCAAATTCTGAACTCTGCTTTGCCATTTCTACCATATCTATTTCTTCTCCTTTCTCAAGTGTTACCAAAGGTAACATCAACAAAGCGATAGCTACTTCGTAAAAAGCTCGATTCTTCAATATTTCTTGCAGTTCATCGAAGGTTGGGATTTCAGTTTTGCCATTCAGCTCGACCACAGTGTTAGTCAGCGAAGCATGATATTCGCGCAAAAGTATTTCTCGGTGATGAAGACGAATCTCATTTGTCGGACTTGTGCCGATAAAGTACAGAAGGTCAATTGCTGGTGAGGCGTATTGAGATAATTGAAAATCCACCTGTGAATAATGCACCAAAATTTTTTGTTTTCGATATAGATCAAAGTACCTTACAAGAATGTGTATTAATGAGGAGTTTGTCATATACGTTAATGTTGATGTAATTTTGAAGACAAGTTAAAGGTATTAAAGTGTAACTCAATATTACTCACGAATATATGTTCGATAGGCTTTCCTTCTTCGTCGTAACGGAACAGCATATTGTTAACCCAAGAGTCCCCGTGATTAAGGACATTAAAATCATCCTCACGACAGAGGGCGATCTCGCCTGATTTTTCAATCAAGACTTCGGTCAGCTTGAGGATTTTTTCTGTGATTCTTTGTCGAATAATTAATTAATCATTAACGGATGAAAATCAATTGATCTCGTCATCAAGTAATTAATTGTGGGCGAATTCCTTTCCCTACATAATTACCGTGGATTTAATTCAGGCCATTTGGCCATCTCATCTGTAAGGCTTTTTAATCCTAGTTTTACGAATTGATGTAACTCAGCAGGATGGTCTTTGTGAAATATTCCCTTCCCGTATTGTGTGAACGCCTTTGGATCCTTGAAGTTTGGACATGTGACACAATAACTTGATCGTATATGTAATTTGGATTAAATAATTATCATTCAAGGATCATCGACACATGAAAGTACCGTTTTAGTTTTGTCTCTGTTTTAACGAACATGTGACAGAAATTAGTCTTAGTAATCTTATCTCGTATCTCTAAGTAATCTCATGATATCCGCAGTTCGATGAGAAGAAAAGTATTTTACAACCTGAAGTTTCATCACGACAAATAGAATTGCTCAAGAAATACTTTCTGTTTTACCTTCTCTTTGAGCACTATTGAAGCTGCGTGAAATTTTCCGAGATTTCGAAGCGCGAGGCAACAGTGGTCTAGATCCAGACCTGCCCGGCGTTCAGCCATTCGAAAGTCTCTGGTTTCAAGGTCTTCCATGACTAAATGAGTAGGCTTTTCGTACTGGACGTAGAAACATCGTGGACCTAAAGCTGTGGGGCACACGTTTTCAAGTATTTTTTCCATCTGCGGTAACGTGACCGACATCATCGGCAGCTCTGTTCTGAAGCTTCCTATAACCTCTGCCTGTGAGATTGAGTAAAAGAAAAAGTAAACGAATATCGTTGAAACGTAGTATTTTGCGGTAAAGACATCGATTGTTCAAGATTGTAAATCCATACTGTTCAATCTATCGAAACAGGAACCTCTTCAATGAGGTGGAACGTCATTTAAATGTGACTCTCATTTACATGACCTGCGATATATCCAGTAATCCTGAAGGGATTTCTCAATAAAATCAAAGGTAATTATATGAAGTAACTAAACAAATCCGGACAAAAATTTGTGTTAGAAATTTAGATCAGTTGTTATAATTGAACGGTTACCATTTGTTCAGCCAGTTCATTCCCCGGCACGGCTTTTACTATGAGAGATTTTTCCTTCAGGATTGTATGACCATCTTGAACCCGTGACAATGTTACTGCGACACGACGCATATCGCTCCCATAATTGTCTCCTTTGTCAGTAGCTGCTTTCACGATTATACTAGAAACTTTGATGGATTCGTCCTTTTCAGCATTTTGCAGAATTTTTTCCACGAAAGACGTGTCGAGCCAAGCCAAATCATTTGTCGTCATAACTGACAGTAAGCACCGCAGATAACTGGTAGCAGCGTTATATCGTTAATGGATACTGACCACAATATACCTACTAAGCAGCGGAAAAGTACTATTCGTGTGCTATTCAAACGTGCTGTAATGGCTTCACACAAGTCTTGGTAACGATTGGAGCGATAATTTTCTATATGTGCCAGGGAGGCCTGTTACTTCGTAATATGAATCACAAACCGGGTCTAGCAATGAATGCTCACTTTCCTTCCTACTACGCTTTGGTCTATGATACTGTTCCTCATACAACTGTGTAACCGAAGCTGATAAATGTTTACAGAGATAAAAATATCAGCCAATGAGCGTAGAGATTGTGGAGCATAGGTTTATATCATATATGAATATATACCTATATATATATAATATAGGTATAGTGTAGGAAATTCCATGCCAGATCCCCCAGCCGTACAAGTCTAAATGCAGCCCGTGACAGTTTAACAAAAAGCTGTTTGATGTAACAGATAGATGGAGTAAAGGCCAACGCACACCGTGCGCACAGCCGCGACGCAGCATTTCTGCAGTACCGCTGGACAGTATGCAGTTAGGCGCAAAATAATATGGTCCATTCAGCTTGTCAGCTTGAAATCTTAAGAGTATGTGATCGAATTTATTTTATATTAGTGACATAGTTCTCGGTGTCCAGGTCCTTCACACCGTAGTTCTCGGTGTCCGGATCATTCGCACCGTAGTTCTTGGCGGCCAGGTCCTCAGCATACAGAACAAATTATGAAGCAGAGGAGCTACACACCGAGAATTATGTGGTGTCTGAGTACCTGTATACCAATAACTATGGAGCGGAAGACCCGGACCCGAAAACAATGTGGCGGAGTGTCTGGATACCAAGAACCTACGGTGCGAAGGACCTGGACACCGGTGACCATGGGGCGGGGAGTGCTTGGATATTAAGAACCGTGGGGCGGAATATCGCGATACTAAAAACTGTGGAGTGGAAGTCACTAAAATAAAACGAATTCGATCACATACTTTTGAGATTTCAAGCTGACAAGCTGAATGGACCTATCTTGCGCCTAACTGCATACTGTCCAGCGATACTGCAGACACGCTGCGTCTCGCGGCACCGTGCGGCAATGGTGTGCGTTGGCCTTAGCGTTGAGGGTTGGAAATAAAACAAAACGTAGATTTTGTTTGAATGATAATTGCATATCCTATTTTATTTGAAAATGATATAATGAAATTCGATTGAACAATCGGATTGAACTCAACGGAACCTGAACGTATTCGTCAGGAATCGCCGTACGAGATACATTACATGTAACATTTGTGATTATTTGTCTGCGAAAATTTCAGGGAAATAATTTTCCATCAAAAATTTTCAATTTTTTTAGAAATTACTGAGCTGAAATATTGAAACTCTTCTGAAAAACATGGAAAGAACCGGAATCCTACTCTCGTTTTGGTCCTTATAACATCGCTGATAAATCTAATATATATGAGAATTATTTCAAAAATTAGAAGAATCGCGTTGTTTAGATAGTAGAAAAAAACAAAATTGTAGCTTTCGAGTAGAAAACTATCATATAAAACTATATGGAAAAAATGTAAAATGGTCAGGGTTAGTGTCTGGGTGACTGGCATGGAATACCCAATATATTCATCGATTTTATCCACCCTTTCTGCTTACCACTACCTATTCAACTCAGGTAGGTGAAAGTACATCTATTCATTAGTACTCTTAGAAGTTTTTTCTTTCGTACCCTTCTATATTCTTGATACCTGCTGCAGCTTTTTGAAGATCAGGGCTTCTACATTGCTCTCCACCTTGGTCAGGGTACCGGTCAACTTGTCGTGTTCTTAGTCCGTTTGCAGATAATGCGCTACAGTTTTACACGATATTGTCCGACTGACTTGGGGAAGCAACAGTGAAGAAATTCTACGGCTGACAAGCCGTAAACGCAGAATCGAATGTCCACCTGCTATCACCTTGATTACGATCCTTGAGGAAGATAAGAATTCACGCGGATAGTAGTTGAAAAAGAGCTATAATAATCTCAGGCCTCAAGTTGTTGTTCAACATGTGTATGGTTCACGGAAATTTATTCTCAAATGAAAAATCAATTTGATATCAATTTATGAACTGGTATTTCAATACGTCAATTCTATACCTGATTTGATATTCGGTTGGTAAAACAATTTATATAATATTATATACAGAATTCGTTCCAACGGATTTTCTTTTTTTTCGAATAATCAGCGCCATGATCGAACGATGCGATGACCACGAGTATCTGCTAATTACACCGTGATGATCTCACACATCTAGTAATCCCATACTGTCATACCAAGGTAGAAGTCTTGTCATGATCTTCCTGTACGACGTTCCACGATATCCTGGATTGCTATATTCTCCATCTTTCTCCATCATTTCTTCAAAATCTATTTCTTCGCCTTTCTCAAGTGCCACAACTGGTAATACTGTGACAGTGGCCACTACTTCGAGAAAAGCTCGATTCTTCAATGTTTTCTGAAGATTTTCGAAGCTTAATACTTCGGTGTTGCACTTCAATTTGGCCATGGTGCTCGCTAGCGACTTGTGATATTCGCGAAGTATCAGCTCGCGGTGGTCACGTCGAACTTCGTCGGTCGGACTTGTGCCGAAAAAATAAAGAAGGTCAATTGCCGGTGAGCCATAATTCGAATATTGAAAATCCACCTGTAATTAACGCACCGAAACAATTTGTTACAATTAGGTAGACGAAGAAAATTATTCAGCAAATCCTTAATTGTCCTGTGTACCTATGAGTGATTATTGAATATTGAAAACATGGAATTGAAAGTAGTCCATCCTATCCCAAAGAATTTGCATAGAAATACCACATTTGAGTCCACATTAAATAAATAAGGCTTGAATAAGAATCTTTCAATGCCGATCCAAGCTAAAATTCCGAGAATAACTACTAGGTAACACAGTATAATTTGGATTACTCACAAATATATGATCGATTGGCTTTTGTTGTTCATCGTAGCGAAACAGCATATTGTTCACCCAGAAGTCTCCATGGTTCAGAACATTGAAATCATCCTCCCTATAGAGGGCAGCCTCACATCCTTTCTCGAACAGAACTTCGGATAGCTTCAGAATTTTATCCGTAATTCTTTACAACAGAATTTTTGCATCATTCAATCGTAGCAATCAGATCATACTACTGACAAGCGAATTTCCTTTCATATAATTACCGTAGATCTAACTCGGGCCATTTGTAAGTCTCGTCTGAAAGGGATTTCGCTCCAAAATTGAAGAACTTAGACATCGTAGAAGGTTGGTCCTTGTGAAGCATCCACTTTGTGTAGTTTGTGAACGCCTTCGGACCCTTAAATTTTAGGTATGCTGTACAACTTGACCATCAAATACTTTATAATTGGCGAAGTGATCCAGTGTAAAATATTTGTAAACTAAGTAATTTGAACTGAATAATGAATATTCGAAAAGTATCCACATACCGCAGGTCCAGTTTTTGAACCAAAATGATACAAATATCGAGATAATCTTGTGATTTGAAAATCATTCTATGGCTGCAAAAAAGCGTTTCTTACTGCTCAATGTTCGGCTGCAAGATACAGACTGTTTGAAGGCATCTACACTTTCTATTCTACCTTTTCCTTAAGCGCGATTGAAGCTGCGTGAAATTTTCCAAGATTGCGAATGGCGAGTAAACAGTGGTCTAGGTTCAGACCTGCTTGGCGATCGGCCATTCGAAAGCCTTTGGGGGCTAGGTCCTCGATGACTACATGAGTAGGTTTCTCGTACTGGACGTACACACATCGTGCACCTAATAATGTAGAGCCGACGTTGTCAAGGATTTCGTCCATCCGAGGCAGTGTTACTGACATCATCGACAACTCCGTTCTGAAGACTCCTATACTCTCTATCTATTTGGTAAAGTTAAGAACAGTGGATAAAGGCAGTCGACTTGTGACACGTTACGGTAGAGACATTATTTGTTTAAAATTGTGAAACAAACTATTCAGTCCATCTGAAAAAGATCCCGTTCAATGGATTGCAATTAACTTTGAAATCTATGATCTTCACTAATCCTAGATGGACGAATCAATGGACTTGGAAAAATGTACTCGAGCAGTTTCAATGCAACTCGATTTAATTTGAGTATAGCGACAGAAATTTATATCGCATTGATGATTGAACGGTTACCATTTCCTCACGCATGTCACCTTGGGGCGCGACTTTTGCTATAAGGGATGTCTTTTCTTGAATCGGATGACCATCTTGAACCCGTGAGAATTCCACAGCGATACGATGCATATCGCTTCCATAATTATCCCCTTTGGCAGTAGCTGCCGTCACGGTTATACCAGACACTTCGATGGACTCGTCCTTTTCAGCATTCCGCAGGATCTTTTGCACGTAACACGCATCAAGCCAAGTCGGATTCCCCTGCGTCATGACTGACAACCACGAATATTTCTCAATACATTATATATGTTACCGATGGAAACCGCGGTTAAGTTTTATCTTTAAAATTCTTCAGTAAATGTCTACAGTGAATGGCCGGTTATTTGTAGAATATATGAATATGTGAATTACTGGTTCATCTTACTTTAGATCGATATGTGTAATTCCTTCACAAAAACAAAATGAGAGTAAAACTGAGACACCGGAACATATGGTTGATTATGTCAATCGCACTACACCCAGCAGAGATGATATATAATGTGCTCAATCAAGCAGTTGCTCGGTATATTTCTATTCGGACTATGTCGAGTTCATACTGATAGCATCATACTAATCTCTCGTAGGCTCTTTGCGAACCTTATATAGTGACGAGCAAAGTTCCTCCACACAAGCGCTCGGCTCCGTCCACAAGCCATATAATTTGTTATATCTCTGCCATTATAACTAGGCATAACTGATAACGTAACGCGAAGGCCTATCACCACACACTCGCCTTACTGCATGTTCACTTCCCATATCTTTTCAGAGGCTGCGCGACATTATTCACTGAGATAATTGATAATCATAGCTAATGTATGAATACCGTAAGAAGGGAAGTATATTTCACCGAAATTTACTATCCAATTCTGTCAATCGTTTGCGGTCTTTAGTTTGTCGGATAGAAAAAGCAATCTGTTCGTTATACCTTGCCGTAGTGCGTTGAAGCTTGTCAGATTTTCACTTTAGTTCAGTTTTATGCTCAGAGATTGAAGCGCCAATGGTCAGCCAGAAATATCTTGCTATCTGTAGCGCTTCAGAGCTCGATAGTAAAGCACGTGTGCACTCAGCGCGTCTCGTTGCTTCGCTATAAGCCTGCCTATTGTATCAACCCAGGAATTTTATACAATTATGAATTGGATTGAATTATGCCTGTGTTCGACTATGTGGTCAAGGCAATTGGCACATTGTGTGGGCAAGAAAGTGCTGTTAATAGATGAATTACGTAACTAACTATAAGCTATGAGCAAGGCCTTGAATGGGAGTCCCGATTTCATTGTACGAGCGTTTTAGCCGTAGAATGATTTTTTGATGGTTCTCAACTCGACCATAGCCACATGTGCCCAAATCCAAGTTGAAGTCGAATACCTACTTGGTAATTTCTGAAACGACCTAAAGAACGTAGCCTCATATTCTGCAAAAACTGGAACTGCTATTAAATCAATGGATGTGGTTTATTGGCTTGCACTAAAAACCTGATATGGGTTCAAGTACAAAAATTAATCACACACATCTATCACAGACGATTCATGTGTTATAGAAACTACTTGCAGTTGGTAAAATTGGAAATGATCATGCTTACTATATCTAATATAATATATTTGAGAATATAATATGAGAATTATTTCAGAAATTAGAAAAATTCGCGTTGTTGAGATAGTTGAAAAAAAGAAATTGTGGCTTTCGAGTTATTTCTTATATCGGGTTATTGGCTGGGTGACTGGAGTGGAATTCCTAATATATTCGTCGATTTTACCCACCGTTTCTGTTTACTGCTACCTCTTTAAATCAGGTAGGTGAAAGTACACCTATTCATTGGTACTCTTAATGGTTTTTTCTTTCGTACCCTTCTATACTCTTGATACCTCTTGCAGCTTTTTAGAGATCATGGCTTCTTCATTGTTCTCCAAGTTGGTCAAAGTACTAGTCAATATGTCGTGCTCCTAGTTCGTCTGGATATAATGCGCTACAGTCTTACACGATATTGTCCGACCGACTTGGGGAAGCAACAGTGAGAAAATTCTATAGCTGACAAGCCGTAAACGCAGAGTCGAATGTCCACCTGCTGTCACCTTGATTACTATCCTTGAGGAAGATAAGATATCACGCGGATAGTACTTAATGAAAGAGCCATAATAATCTCAGGCCTCGAGTTGTTCTTCGACAAGTGTATGGTTTACGGAAATTTATTCTCAAATGAAAAATTAAGTTGACAGCGATGGACTATACAGATATATTTATATGGATACGTCGAGTGAGAGGTAAAATAATGTTATGAACTGGTATTTCCATATGTCAATTCTATATCTGATTTGATATTAGGTAAGTGAAAAAATGTATGTTCATTATTATTTAGAATTCGATCCAACGGTTTCTTTTTTTTTTTCAAAACATCAGCGCACCTTCTTCGGCCTCGATATAATTGCGTCCCGTGCTAGTCCAGATATTAGTGGCGGCAAGATCTGGATTTACATGGAAGTTCGAAGGGTGAATATTTCACATAGTGATTAATAATTGACTGCTGCTTCAAGAGTTCAGTACAGTTTAGTAGTTGTCATTGTTTTTGGCAGTTTATGCTTTATTTCGTTACATGCCTGAATCAGATGGTTATTCATGTGAATTACAGCACTAACTGATTATTCAGCCCGCCATCAAGAATTATCAATTTAGCCCTTATGATCAAACGATGCGATGACCACGAGTATTCGCTAATTACACCGTGAATGTCTCACACATCCAGTAATCCCATATTGTCATACCAAGGTAGAAGTCTTGTCATGATCTTCCTGTACGACGCTCCACGATAGCCTGGATTGTTATATTCTCCCTCTTTCTGTATCATTTCTTCAACATCTATTTCTTCGCCTTTCTCAAGTGCCACAATTGGCAATACTGTCATAGTGGCCACTACTTCGAGAAAAGCTCGATTCTTCAATGTTTCCTGAAGATTTTCGAAGTTTGGTACTTCAGTGTTGCACTTCAATTTAGCCATGGTGCTGGTTAGCGACGTGTGATATTCGCGAAGTATTAGCTCGTGGTGGTCACGTCGAACTTCGTCGGTCGGACTTGTGCCAAAAAAATAAAGAAGGTCAATTGCCGGTGAGCCATAATGCGAAATTTGAAAATCCACCTGTAATTAACGCACCGAAACAATTCGTTATAA
This sequence comes from Rhogogaster chlorosoma, assembly GCA_944452935.1. Lineage (NCBI taxonomy): Eukaryota > Metazoa > Arthropoda > Insecta > Hymenoptera > Tenthredinidae > Rhogogaster > Rhogogaster chlorosoma. The sequence goes on from OX101797.1 coordinate 33,289,172, forward strand.
TTAGATAGACGGAGAAAATTATTCAGTAAATCTTTAATTGTCCTGTGTACCTATGAGTAATTATTGAATATCGAAAATATCGGATTGAAAGTAGTCCATCCTATCCCAAAGAATTTGCATAGAAATACCACATTTAATTCCACATTGAATAAATAAGGCTGGAATAAGAATCTTTCAATGCCGATCCCGGCTAAAATTTCGAGAATAACTACGAGGTAACACAGTATAATTTGGATTACTCACAAATATATGATCGATTGGCTTTTGTTGTTCATCGTAGCGAAACAGCATATTGTTCACCCAGAAGTCTCCATGGTTCAGAACATTGAAATCATCCTCCCTATAGAGGGCAGCCTCACATCCTTTCTCGAACAGAACTTCGGATAGCTTCAGGATTTTATCCGTAATTCTTTACAACAGAATTTTTGCATCATTCAATCGTAGCAATCAGATCATACCACCGGCAAGCGAATTTCTTTTCATATAATTACCGTGGATCAAACTCGGGCCATTTGTAAGTCTCGTCTGAAAGGGATTTCGCTCCCAAATTGAAGAATTTAGACATCTCAGAAGGTTGGTCCTTGTGAAGCATCCCCTTCGTGTAGTTTGTGAACGCCTTCGGATCCTTAAATTTTAGGTTCACTGTTCAACTTGACCGCCAAATACGTTATAATTGGCGAAGTGATCCAGTGTAAAATATTTGTAAATTGAATAATTTGAACTGAATAATTATTATTTCAAAAGTACCCACATACCGCAGGTCCAGTTTTTTGACCAAAATGATGAAAGTATCGAGATAATCTTGTGATTTGAAAATCATTCTATGGCTGCAAAAAAGCGTTTCTTACTGCTCAATGTTCAGCTACCAGATACAGACTGTTCGAAGGCATCTACACTTTCTATTCTACCTTTTCCTTAAGCGCGATTGAAGCTGCGTGAAATTTTCCAAGATTGCGAATGGCGAGTAAACAGTGGTCTAGGTTCAGACCTGCATGGCGATCGGCCATTCGAAAGCCTTTGGGGGCTAGGTCCTCGATGACTACATGAGTAGGTTTCTCGTACTGGACGTACAAACATCGTGCACCTAATGATGTAGTGCCGATGTTGTCAAGGATTTCGTCCATCCGAGGCAGTGTTACTGACATCATCGCCAACTCCGTTCTGAAGAGTCCTGCATTCTCTATCTAATTGGTAGAGTAAAAAACAGTTTATAAAGGCAGTTGACTTGCAGTACGTTACAGTAGAGACATTAATTGTTTAGAATTGTGAAACAAACTATTCAGTCCATCCGAAAAAGATCCCGTTCAACGGGTTGCAATTAACTTTGAAATCTATGATCTTCACTAATCCTAAATGGACGAATCAATGGACTTGGAAAAATGTACTCGAGAAGTTTAACTGGAACTCGATTCAACGTCGCGACAGAAACTTATACGCATTGATGATTGAACGGTTACCACTTCCTCACGCATGTCACCTTGGGGCGCGACTTTTGCTATAAGGGATGTCTTCTCCTGAATTGTATGACCATCTTGAACCCGTGAAAATTCTACAGTGATACGATGCATATCGCTTGAATAATTATCCCCTTTGGCAGTAGCTGCCTTCACAGTTATACCAGACACTTCGATGGACTCGTCCTTTTCAGCACTCCGCAGGATCTTTTGCACGTGACACGCATCAAGCCAAGTCGGGTTCCCCTGCGTCATGACTGAAGACCACGAATATCTTTTAACACAGTATGTTACCGATAGAACCCGCGGTTAATTTTCATCATTAAAATTCTACAGTAAATGCCAAGACTTGGTTCATTTTGCGAACCGATTGACGAAGTGTAATTGAAAAAACGAGGATAAGAATGACCGATTATTTGTAGAATATATAAATATGTAAATCACTGTTTCATCTTACTTTAGATCGATATGTGTAATTTCCTCACAAAAACAAAATGAGAGTAAAACTGAGACTCCGGAACATATGTTTGATTATGTCAATCGCACTACACTCAGCAGAGATGATATAATGTGCTCGATTATGCAGTCGCTCGGTATTTCTGTTCTAACTATGTCGAGTTTATACTGACGGCATCATACTAATCTCTCGTAAGCTCTTTGTGAACCTTATATAGTGACGAGCAAATTTCCTCCACACACGCGCTCGGCTCGGTCCACAAGCCATATAATTTGTTATATCTCTACCATTATGACTAGGCATAACTGATAATGTGATGCGAAGGCTTATCACCACACACTCACTTTACTGCGTGTTCACTTCCGATACCTTTTCTGAGGCTGCGCGACATTATTCACTGACATAATTAACAATCCTAGCCAATGTATGAATATCGGAAAAAGGGAAGTATATTTCACCGAAATCTTATACTATCCAATTCTGTCAATCGTTTTCGTTCTTCAGTTTGTCGGGTCAAAAAAGCAATCTGTTATACCTTGTCGTAGTGCGCTGAAGCTTGTCAGATTTTCACTTTAGTTCAGTTTTATGCTCAGAGATTGAAGCGCCAATGGTCAGCCAGAAATACCTTGCTATCTGTAGCGCTTCAGAGCTCGATAGTAAAGCACGTGTGCACTCAACGCGACTCGTTGTTTTACTATAAGCCTGCGGTGTATAAACCCAGGAATTTTATTTAATTATGAATTGGATTGAATTATGCCTGTGTTCGACTATGTGGTCAAGGCAATTGGCACATAGTGTGGGCAAGAAAGTGTTGTTAATAGATGAATTACGTAACTAACTATAAGCTATGAGCAAGGCCTTGAATAGGAGTCTCGATTTCATTTCGTTTTAGCCGTGGAATGATCTTTTGATGGTTCTCAACTTGACCATAGCCACATGTGCCCAAATCCAATTTGAAGTCGAATATGTCATTCGCTAACACTTATTTGGTAATTTTTAAAAAGGCCTAAAGAACGTAGCCTCATATTCTGCAGAAACTTGAACTGCTATTATATCAATGGATGTGGTTGATTGGCTTACAATAAAAACCTGGGTGGGTGTGGGTCCGAACACAACAATTAATCACACACATTAATCACAGACAATTTATTTGTTATACAAACTACTTGCAGTTTGTAAAATTGAAAATGATCAGGCTTACTAAATAATCTAAATGTCACAGTAGTCGCTGGTACTACTTGTTTGTTAACACGGAAAAAATTCTTTCGAAATTCCTTTCGAATCACTATTATCAATTGAGTGATCGTTGTGTTGATTCAATATATTAATGTAATGGGAAGAAGTAGTACAGAAGTTTATGTTGCAACTCTGCGATGAAAAGAACTTACAAATATACTCGTGGATAGTTCCGCGTATGTTTCTTGACAGTTTTCGTCAAACTCGCGGCGCATACAACTTTTATATTTTACATGATATTCATCGAACAAATGAGCTCTCATGTTTTCAAAAATACTTGCAAATAATTCGTCCAAGAATAATTCATCAGTTAACCGATCAGTACCTTACCATCCGTGGGCTATCAAATTCGGAAAGCTCGGTTCAATTCTTACGCTCATTCGCAATTTAAAAACAACTAAGTTGCCAAAAAAAATTTACAGCACTGTTAGTGACAACATACACAGCTAAGTGCTTGTCGCCATGATATACCTACTCCTAATAAAATAGTGAAACTAACCTCTGAGTACCTATGCAGCTTTTCGAAGCTTGGGGTTTTCGTGCTGTATAGTAGCTTGGTCGAGGTGCTTGTCAGGGTGTCTTGACACCCACACATTCAGAAATAACTCGTGATGATTATGGTTGTGCCGGATGTCGCTGAATGAACTTGGTGAAAAAAGTAAAGAACTAAGTGTAGGTCCATCTCTGACAAGTTGCAAATGCAAAGCTGAAGGTCCGCCCATGATGTTATAGAACGCCTATACGTACATTTTCAATTCATGAAAGATTGTACAATTTAAGAAAATTTTCACATTCTTCTGGGCAGTCTAACTTGTATTCAAGTCAGTCAAACATATTTAGTAGAGATTACTATAAAATTAAATATGGTATCCCTGTTAGTCATTTCTTTTGGCAGATCAAACTTTGTTTCTATATACGTATATCTCAATCACAGGTTATTTAAAAATATTTTTTATTCAACTTATTGTATACATATCATCATTAAGAGTGATCAATTTCTCCCGTTTACTTCGTGCTGATTACTTCGCTATGGTTTTACACATTCAAAAATCCCATACTATCATACCAAGGGAGAAGTCTAGTCATGATCTTTCTGTACAATCTTCCACTATAACCTGAATGCTTATCTTCTCCATCTACCGTCAACATTGAATTCAAATCTATTTCTTCACCTCTCTCCAGCACGACAAACGACAATGTTGTCATGGATGCAAGCACTTCGCACAGAGCTCTCTTCTTCAATTCCTCTTGCAGTTTGTCGAAACTAAGTACTTCAGTTTCGCACTTTAGCTCGATCATAGTTTTGGTCAGTGTAGTGTGATATTCGCGTACGAGTAACTCACGGTGGTGAAGACGAACGTCATCGTGCGGGCTTGTCCCAAAAAAGTAGAGAATGTCAAATGCTGGTGGCCCATAATACGAAATTTGAAAATCCACCTATGATTGAAAGACCAAGGCTATTAGATTCAATACGTTATCCTACTAATCAGGAGTTCACATAATAATTTTCAGAAATAGGAAAATTCTCATTGATGCAGAATTGAGTAACAAATTTTGGTTATGGGGATAATTTCGATCCACTTACAAATATGTGATCTGTGGGTAGGTTTCGTTCCTCGTCGTAGCGGAAGAGCATATTGTTAATCCAGAAGTCTCCGTGGTTCAGGACATTGAAATCACCTTCTTGACCGAGGGCAGCCTCGCATGATCTTTCGTACACCACTTCGGATAGCTTGTAGACTTTTTCCTTAATTCTTCGCGTCAGAAATAATGCAGTATTGAAAAAATAGATCCAATCAACTTATTGTTAACTAATTTGAAACCAAATTTCTTTTCCCAATTACTTTGGATCGAGTTCGGGCCATTTGGCTGTCTCATCCGCAAAGGCTTTTGCACTCGTCTTGAAAAAAGTACGCGTCATATTATGTTGATCCTTGTGCAGCGAGCCCATCTTGTATTTAGAGAATGCCTCCGAATCCTTAAATTTCGGACGTGTGATAAGACGTGACCATGAAACATACGATAGTTTATAGAGTAAGTCGATGTAAGTATTAATTAAAACTGTGGTTTGAATGAAACTACTAATATTTATGGAGTACTAACTGCACATATAAGTCCCATTTTTAATTTATTTCACTCGGACTCGGGTCAGACTGTAAGAAGAGTATTCTGCAGCTTGAACTATTATGAGAAACAGAATCTTACAAGGATAGTTACCCTTTCCTCGTTACCTTTTCTTTGAGGGCGATTGAAGCGGCGTGAAATCGAGCGAGATTTCGAATGGCCAGTAACGAATGATCCAAATCAAGACCTGCTCGGCGATCAGCCATCCGAAAACCTTTCGGTGCTAGGTCTTCGATGATCATATAGGTCGGTTTCTCATGCTGCATGTATACAAACCTTGCGCCTAATAACGTTGAGTCTACCTTACTGAGAATTTCGGTCATCTTTGGCAATGTTACTGACATCATGGAGAACTCCGTCTCAAAGACTCCTACAGCCTGTATCTATTTGACGCAGTCAATGAAAGTAAATGAAAACTGATATAATTCTGTCTCTAATATGAGTAGTTATGATTGGACATCGAAGGGTCAACCACTCATGAGTATTGGTACAGCAGAATACAACATTTCAAATAATTCCACATAATTTTATGTTATCGCAAAGGATTCGAATCGGATTTTGAGAGATTGCAAAGATTTCATGAAGAGGTGTAACTACACTTGATCGCAGGAGTAGTCAACCCCGTTAGATAGTTACCAATTCTTCACGCATGTCACCTTCGGGCGCGATTTTGATTATAAGTGATATTTTCTCTTCAATTTCCTGACCATCTGTAGTCCGCGTTAATTCTACAGCGATACGGTACATATCGCTCGAATAATTGTCTCCTTTGGCCGTTGCTGCCTTTATAGTTATACCAGAAACCTTGATGGTTTCGTTCATTTCAGAAATTCGTAGAATTTTTTGAATATGAGCCGCGTCTAGCCAGGCCGGACTCTCCATCGTCATAGCTAGAGACTATAAATACTTGGTTATTCTTATAAACTCTTATGATCACACTGGAAACAGATCAGCATAAAAATTCATTGGTTCATCTTACTGTCGTTTGTTCCGTACAAAATTTCGCAAAAAGCTTCACTACGAAAACTACACTGGCACAGATGATCCTATGTGGGTAACTATCGTCAGTTGAACTGAAAAGGTATTCGCTTCTGGGGAGGAGAACTGTATTTATATTTTATCTTTGTCAAGTGTATAACGTAACGACTTTAAACATAACTTCTCATAATCTCTTCACCATCTTTATATAGCAACAAGTAAGTTTCCTGCACACATACCCACAGGCATTATATATATCATTATCACATAATTTGTTATAGCACTGTCATCGTCAGTGAGTTGTTTATCGCGCTGCGACAGATTTGAACCAACGCATTGATTTATCACTGTTTAAATTGTTCCTTATATCGACACTTTTGAAACCGTTGAAATTCCCTTGCAAGCATAAAGTATAACCTGCGAGTGAGTCTACCAGTGTCCGTTGTATGAGTCTATCCTAAGTTAATTCTGAAAGCGCGTAAGCATGAGAGCAAGAATCATAAAATTTGCTATAAATACACGCAGTCATTGAACTCGATTGGTGCCATCCGGGACGTCAACTCGTCGCGCTTTAAAGTAGTAAATGCCTATAGGAAATAATTATCAAGGTCCACAGACAGCTCCGACGGATCATTTCAAAGCAGGGAGCACCGTGATTAAACGCAGCACTTATATGTAGAGTCAAAAATAAAAAAAATAAAAACCCACGAAGACGTCGGCACTCGTCTGCATGCTCTAGCGCAGTAATAGCTCTGTTCCATTATCGACACAATTCTGAAAAGGCGAGTACCAGACTATTGTTGAAAATCGAAAGTTGACACAACAATCCTGCAGAGTGTGAACCGAACAACATAGAATAAGATTTCACACAAAATATTGAACAGAGTCTTATAGTCAAAAGTCAATGTTATATGTGTAGGTATTGTGGGAGTGCGATTCTTTCGTTTTGTCATAAACATTATTCATTCTTTTAAAAGTAGACGAATTCTATTATAGAGCGGCTGAATTCTGGCCAATGCTTCTTGATATTAATCCTCCTGATAAGCAGGTTTTCGATATTCACCATTTGGTCCTATCTACTAGTTCGGGGGATTCACTTGATTTTTATCAACTTGGAAAATCGGCCATATTGTAAAGCAGATTATTGCTCCAAAACCTCGATCAGTGTCTTCCGTAGATTGTAGAAGAGAGGTGCCTTCGTGTTGTACTGAATTCAGTTTAGGTACGTTAGATATAATGGTGGAATATTGTTCTGTAAGACGTCGTTGAATGGATTTGTGGAAATAGAAGGAGAAAAAGTCCACAGCTAGTAAGCCGCAGATGCAGAATTTAGAATCCATCTGCGATTTTTACATTCAAACCAACATTTATCATGAGTTTCAAGTTTTAATCTACTATTCGTCGGGACGAGGGTCTTACACTTCAAAATCTAATTCGGTCTTCAGTTTTATTATTATTTTCAAAAAAGATAAGGGATCGCGAGTGCGCAGTTGAGTGATAATAATTCCAGATAAGAAATTGTTATCGAATTGATAGAACAACTGCGTTACTTGAAAGTGTTTATTTTTACAGCTTTGTCAAGTTCATAATATTAATGTAAGCAAGAGATATATATCAGTCTCCTTCTATATTCACCTAGATAGCATAATTTTATCTTATATCCCACTCATTGAAAAATACTTGAATAACTTTGATATGGGTAATATTTCAGGCATCGATAAAAATTTGAAGTAGATAAGTCTTCTCTAATCGTAAGAGTATTTAACATTAGGGTCGTCAGCAATTTTGATTTGAAATGACCTCGCTTCGATATCTGTTTCAAATACCAAACAAGAATTGGAGATTGTAAGACTAGCTAATGTTGGAGTGTATGATTTTAGCCAAGTCATCTTATACCAAATTTGTAACGTGTCATGGTGCGTGTGCAGGAAAGCTGAAAATGAGCCTTTCGAAGTGTAAGGGAACTATACAGTCCATATATAATTAATATAAAAATAAAATGAATCTCTCGGTTTGAAATAAAGTAGGCTATGAAACTTTTATTTAAACAGATAAAAATTATTATTTTATTAGGATATCGGTATTGGTATTAATATTACACAAGCCCAGGCTACTTTGCCAACTGTAAAACCGTTATTTACATATAAATTCCCATCTGAGCTTCTATTCATTTACATTGATACATGTATGTACTGATACTCAAAATCTAATCTTGATTACTAAATTTAATGGTGACATTTTTTCACCGTCGCAGATAATTTCTCTACTGATATCGACAGAAATACAGATGACCGTTCATGATTGCTTTTATACCACGACGCAGTTATGCTTGGTTGTTAATTCCCAAGACAGTTCAATCTTCGTTTCATTAGGTACATTCTATGAAAATCACAATACTGTAATTTGAAGCATCTGCCGATCACTTGCTGAAATTTCACACATCTAATAATCCTTTGCTATCATACCACGGTAAAATTTGAGTCAGGATCTTCCTGTATGATTTCCCATTATACATTGGATTCGGACAATCTCCTTCCGCCTTTAACATTTCGTCGAAATCTATGTCTTCGCCTTTTTCTAGCAGGACACCTGGCAATATTGCCAAAGTCGAAAATACTTCGCAAAAAGCTCGACTCTCTAATGATTCTTGTAATTTGTCGAAGGTTGGTATCTCTCTTTTACAATTCAACTTTTCCATGGTGTCAGTCAGAGTGGCATGATATTCGCGTAACAGTATCTCCCGGTGGTAACGACGAATCTCGTAGTTCGTACTTGTGGCGAAAAAGTAGAGAATATCACATGCTGGCGAGCCGTAATGACAAATTTGAAAATCCACCTTTGATTAATAACATACAAACGAAATGTCATACAGAAGATTTAGTGTGACCTCTTATGTCATAATAAAAGATAGAATAAAAGCTCATATGAAGTGATATCGAATTGATATCTGGGATACAAGTTCCATAAGATATCAAAGTATAACTTAGATTTTTACTCACAAATATCTGTTCGATAGGTTTTTGCTGTTCGTCATAGCGGAACAGCATATTGTTTGTCCAGACGTCTCCATGATTCAGGACGTTGAAATCGTCTTCTTGATGGAGCGCAGCCTCGCATGCTTTTTCGTACAACACTTCGGATAACTTGCTAAGTTTTTCCTTGATTCTTCGCAATAGAAATAATGTGAAATTAAAATACGAAATTGAAATGACCTCATTGACAATAGTGATTCACATTTGAATTTCTTTGTCAAATTACCGTGGATTAAGTTCGGGCCATGTGGCTGCCGTCACTGCACAATATTTTGCTCCGTTATTGAAAAAACCAATCATATTCGGAGCTTGATCCTTGTGAAGTAGCCCCTTTCTGTACTCCGTAAACTCGTTTGTATCCTTGAATATGGGACATGCGGCAAAATTCGTCCATACAATATAAAATGATTAATAATTCCAATCAGCATTGAAAATGTGATTTTGATTAAAGAATTAAGATTCGAGAAGAACTGACACTAAATTTAAATCTTTTTTCAATGAAGATCGCAGTACATGGTTCAGAAAAGATCTTTCAACGTGGCTGTGAGTCCGTCTTACCCTTTCTCCGAGCGCAATTGAAGCGGCATGAAATTTAGCGAGATTCCGAATAGTGAGTAAACAATGGTCTAAATCCAGACCTGCTTGGCGATCAGCCATTCGGAAGCCCCTGGGAGCCAGGTCCTCGATGATTAGATGAACTGGCTTTTCATACTGGACATGCAAACACCGCGCACTTAACGAGGTCGTCGAAACTTTCCGAAGCATTTCGGTCATCCTTGGCAAAGTTACCGACATCATTGACAACTCCGTTCGAAAGAATCCTGAACTCTCTATCTACTTGGTACAGTAAATTGCAATAAATAAAAATAGTCAACATATGGTACGTCGAGGTAGAAACATCAATTCTTCAAGATTGTGAAGCAAGCTGTTCGGTATACCTAAAGATCTTATTCCACGGGGTACAACTGAATTAAAAATCTGTGATACTCAGTAATCCTGAATGGACGAATCAGTCAGCTCGGAAAAATTTACTCGAGTAGATTGAATAAATCTGGATCTAATTTCGTGTCAGAAATTTATACCGCATTTAACAGTGAACCGTTACCATTTTCTCACGTTCATCACCGAGGGGTGCGACTTTTGCTATAAGGGATGTCTTCTCCTGAATTGTATGCCCATCTTGAACCCGTGAGAATTCCACAGCGATACGATGCATATCGCTTCCATAATTATCCCCTTTGGCAGTAGCTGCTTTCACGGTTATAACAGAAACTTCGATCGATTCGTCGTTTTCAGAATTTCGTAGGATCTTTTGTACTAAGCACGCATCAAGCCAGGTTGGAGTCTCCAGCGCCATAATGGAAGACTAAAAATGTCTGGTTTTATTCTATATTCTTGAGGGAAACCGCGGATAATTTTTTGTCATTTAAATTCTATAGTAAATTCCAAGCTCTACAGAGGCGGATCAAGGAGGCCCGAGGCCCCTGGCGGAAGCAATCTTGAGGCCCCCTAAATATAAAATAGGTGACAGAAAGAACTGAAAACATCGAACGTAAACACTTGTATTTATAACCCGAGAACAGATAAAGAGAGAGAAAAAATAGATTTTTATTTCTGTTCACGTGACGATGGCAAAAAATCGATTCATCGTGTCATTTTCATCCATCAATAATCTAATAATCATTTTTTTTTCGAAAAGTAATCATTCGATTTTTTTTCAACCACCAAACTCGGGGCCCCCCTCGAGTCCGGGGCCCCCGGCGGCTGCCAGGTCCGCCACCCGCATGATCCGCCTCTGAAGCTCTAGCGTATTTTTCTATCGAATTTGCCGAAGTATCAGCTCAAAAATGAGAATAAGAATTGATAATTTTCTGCAAAATATATCAATTTGAAAATCAATGGTTCAACTCACTTTCAATTAATCTGTGTAAGTTCGTTTTTCGTTGCTAGAAAAAGATTAGAGTAGAACTGAGCTACCAGAACCTGTGGATAGTTATGTAGGTATACTATATAAATAGCTAGGTATTTCTGTTTTAACTGTGTCCAATTCACACTAACGGCAACATACTAAACTCTCACAGTCTCTTTCTCATCCTTATATAATGATAAGCAAATCCCCTCTACACAATCTCGCTCGGTTATGAACCATATAATTCATGACATTGAAGCCACACGCACTTTGCAGCTAATATTAGACTCTATTGCAAGTAAAAAAAGTTCATCGTACAAGTAAAAGTTCATCAATTTAGTACATAATCGATTCACATTTCATTTTTAATCGATAAATCGATTTATTTTCTATAATGTCACCAAATATTTTAGTACAGTACACTTTTGAGGCGAAGAATGAATTTCGAATTTACACGACCGTGAGGTTTTATCGAAATGCACCCAGGATGCCTAATCTACGTATCTCAAAGTGGATTTCCTGATAGCCTATCAATTTTCAGAATCGATGTATAACAGTCGGTCATATTTTCCCCCCTTATCTTATATTTTACATAATTACTATCCTACTTGCTTTATTGAAAAGAGTGTATCCTTCCGGTTAGATCCAAGGAGTTGGAGGTACGGGGAACAGATTGTCATAGGTGTATAGCTACATTCATTCTTCGAATCATAGGAGAAAATCAATGCAGTTTCATTATTCCATAAACACCAGGTTACTTTGCCAACTGTACAACCATTATATATACGTATGCATTACTATCTAAGTTCCTAGTTACTTCAATACACGTATGCTCTGATTCTTAGAATCCCATCTTAATTACTGATTCTATTGACAAAATATGTAGTCGTCGCAAGTAATCGTTTTACTGTCATCGCTAGGAATATATACATGACCATACATGATCTCTTTTTTAGAACGATGTATAGTTATGCAGGAGAATCATTATTTCGGACACTTCAATCTTTACTTGAGTATGCCTCAAACAAATCAAATGCTTTTCTATGTGAATCACAATGGTATAGCATACTGTAATCTTATTGAAAAGTCTCAAATACTATGCTTAGGAGCATCTGCTGATCACTTCTTGATAATCTCAGACATCCAGTAATCCTTCGCTTTCGTACCACGGTAAAAGTTGAGTCAGGATCCTCCTATATGGTTCCCCAGTATATATTAGATTCACATAGTCTTCACGCGCATCCAATAATTTGTCAAGATCTATGTTTTTGCCCTTTTCCAGTACGACGCCTGGCAATATTGTCAAAGAGGAAAATACTTCGCAAAAACCTCGATTCTTTAATGATTCTCGTAGCTTGTCAAAGGTTGGTATCTCCGTTTTGCAATTCAGCTTGACCATGGTGTCAGACAGGGAGGCATAATATTCGCGTAAGAGTGTCTCACGGTGGTGACGACGAATCTCGTAGGTCGTACTTGAGCCGAAAAAATAGAGAATATCACATGCTGGCGAGCCATAATGAGAAATTTGAAAATCCACCTGTGATTAGTAACATAAAGACAACATGTTACACGTAAGATTTGGTAAGAAAAAAAAAGTATAAGGTATAACTTGGAACAAAGTACAACTTAGATTTTTACTTACAAATATCTGATCGACAGGCTTTTGGTGTTCGTCGTAGTGGAATAGCATATTGTTCACCCAGAGATCTCCATGGTTCAGGACGTTGAAATCATCTTCTTTATAAAGGGCAGCTTCGCATCCTTTATCGAACAGAACTTCGGATAGCTTGCTAAGTTTTTCCTTGATTCTTCGTGACAGAAATAATGCAACATTGAAATATGGAATTAAAATTACCTTATCGAGAAGTAATTAACATTCAAATTTCTTTGTCGCATTACCTTGGGTTCAATTCGGACCATGTGGCTGCCTCCTCTGCACAGTTCTTCGCTGCAGTGTTGAAGAAAGCAATCATATTCGGAGGTTGATCCTTATGGAGCATTCCTTTCTTGTACTTCGTAAGTGCGTTTGGATCCTTGAGTATTGGGCATGTGATAAAACTTGACCATAAAGTATATAATAATCAACTATTTGAATCAGCATTGAAAATGTGATTGTTATGAACGAATTAGGAGAAGTACTGACACTTAACGCTTCCTTTCAACTAAGATCACACAATACTTTACATATGGTTACATTATTCACTGTTTGCCCTTCAACAAGACTGATATATTGTTAAAAAAATTTATGATAAAGCATTTTTCAATGTGGCTGCAATTCCGTCTTACCTTTTCTTTGAGCGCAATCGAAGTGGCATGAAATTTACCGAGATTTCGCATAGTGAGTAAACAATGGTCCAAATCCAGACCTGCCTGGCGATCAGCCATTCGGAAGCCTCTGGGAGCCAGGTCCTCCATGACTACATGAGCTGGCTTCTCGTACTGGACGTGCAAACACCGCGCACTTAATGAAATCTTTGACACTTTCTGAAGCATTTCGGTCATTCTTGGCAATGTTACTGACATCATTGACAGTTCCGTGTCGAATAATCCAGCCTCTTCTATCTATTTAGTACGAGAAACAATGATAAATACAAACTGATTCGATTGCGTGTAATAAACGGTAAAGAAGAAAGTAAATGTTCGGACAATTACCAGCTTCTCGGTCATATTACCCTGAAGCGTGACTTTTACTATGAGGGATTCGGTATCTTCAATTTGATGACCGTCTTGAATCCGCGAGAGTTTCACGGTGACACGATGCATATCACTTGCATAATTATCTCCTTGGACCGTGGCTGCCTTTACATTTATACCAGAAACTTTGATGGATTCATCTTTCTCAGCATCGCGTAAAATCTTTTCCACATAACACGCATCAAGCCAAGCCGGGCTCTTCGTCGCCATATCTGCTTTGTACAATTGAAATCGTCAATGTGTACCAACAATAATTCTAATGGTCAATATTCCGGAGTGGCTGTCAAATTTGAGTGAATTTCAGTTCGTAATTTCATGAGGGTGACGCAATCCGGATGATGACAATGCAAATAACTAATTCGACATGCAACTTTCATCGATACGAAAATTACTGGTTTTTCTCACTTCGAATTACTACGCGGAGTCATTTCTTCACTAAAGCGCGATATTTCCGAATTATCCATGTAGCAGTGCGGTAACAGACTTGTACTAACCGCGTGTAGCCTGTTTGCCATTCTTTTATAGCAACGAGCAAATTACGTCACTACGAGTCGTATAATATGAGGGCATGAGAAATAGAAGGACGTACGCCTTGTTCTTATACATCTGGCTCATAACAGCTCACAACTTTTTCATATTGAACCACATGACATATAATAATCATATCTTTATCAATATGACTGAGCATAACTGGTATATACGTCGTTCAATCAGATGTAGATGCATTGGATACTTATCTCACCACATTCCACCTTCCTGCACTGATTTATAAAGTAGCCTGTGCGACGTTAATTATTGAACAGTCAATGTCTAGAGATCACAAACTTTTTCCCAAATCTATTTGTCGTCCATCATTGCTAGAGATGTATCAGGTGAAATATGGTTATTATTTTATTCATATCTGTTACTTAAGAGAAGGAAGAAAAATAGTCAACTGTATCAATTGAAAGTACATTCAACTTTAGCACAGTCTGACCTGATGCGATTATACAGATATATATGCCATCAGCGAGTCGTGCGCCAATGATCAACCGGAAATAAATTGGCTTCTTCGTAAGGCTTTGAAATTCTGTACCAGTTAATGTCAGTGAAGTAAGAGCGCTGTATAAATATTAACTTAATTGAAACTCGGTTCTATTATCCAAGTGCTGAGCGTAATTACACCACGGTGTTAAGAAACCTTGAATTGATACATGAGTAAATAATTGTACAGCAAGTCACACGACGTTATATCATAAGACTTGACAGACTCATCGCTTTTAGCCTGTTGCAGGATTTTTTTGCACGGAGCTCGAGCCAAACCACTCCAGTGTGTCTAGCGCCATTGAGGATATGCACAAGTGTTGATCTCAACTTTATCTCTACACAATTTCCGTAGCTTTTATCAAGAAACTCAGTGAAATTCTCGTCACCTTTGATAAAGTTTTCCCTTGTGGTTTGGACTCTGAAAATTTGCGGTGACAATGCAAATGATGGAGCCTGCAATTCATAACAAGTATGCTGCTGCATTATTCCCTTTAGCTTATTGAAGCTGGGTGCTTCAGTGCCACACTTCAACTTGGCCAAAGTGCTGGTCAGCAAGATGTAATACTTGAGCAAAAGTAACTTACCATAGTTCATCCGCGTGTCCTCAGACGGGCTTATGCACAAAAAGTAAAGAAGTTTCAGTGCTGCTGAGCCGTAGTCGGAAACTTGAAAATCTACCTGCAGTTTGCACAACGAAAGCAATTTTCATCTTTGACGTAAAGTGCAATATCTTATGAAGCCACTACTGTACTGCGACCTCTCCAACTCTTATCTCACAAAGAAAAATGCTTTGCTAGGAGGAAGTGAAAAATCTACTATTGCACCATATGCCTCGTTATTTGTTAGTATATTCTTAGCAATGCTATGTAGTTCTTTGAAAACGTGCTGTAAATATTTCTGTAGGTGAATTTTTCCGTAAAAAGTAAGATTGAACTTTTAAACTTTAACGGAATCGCTTTACGAAGATATAGCCAACTGGTTTTCCCTGCTCATTGTCTCGAAACATATTCTCGGCAGTATGAAGCTTCGGATCCTTTTTGGACGACGACTTCGGATAGTTTGATTAATCGTTCAGAAATTTTATGTGACCAAAATCAATCTTGACTTCAATTTTAGACGGAAATAGATAGCGCTAATGATTACGAGGCAGAAGGTTTCAAATTAATTATCGTTGATCCAGTTCGCAGGCCAGTTGGCTAATTCTTCTCCAAGGGCCCTCATACCTGTCTTATAAAATGCAGGTAGTACGGCAGGGTGCTCCTTGAAGAATATTCTTCTCTCGTATTTGACTACTGCCTTAGAATCCCTGAGTACATCCCATGAAAAATTGAGGTAGTAAAACAAACGATGATTCGTGGGTCTGCATCTTCATTCAATTTCTTAAGAGTTTCACGAGGCTATGAGGAGATTAGAAAATTGTTTTTGTCCTGTAATCATCCATAGATTAGACAGGATGAGATAAAATCATGAGCATGCCACATCAGCTTACTAATATTGTAAACTTCGCGCCTTCATGATCGCGTCCGATACAGATTTTTCATGCAAGCTAGCCTCGCCATCGACAATTTTGATATCGTTTCATTTAACATTATACAAATAAGATATACGTGTGCTACGTACTTTCACGATATTGAATAGAAAAATACAAAATATAGAAATAAGTAGGTATTCAGACGGGTAAGATTTCGTGCGCGAGTAATGTCACTCCTGTTTGAACAATCGGCGATAAAGAGTTACGCTGTAGATCGAGGATAAAATCCAAGAGTTATTTATGAGGTAATTACGTTACAATCAAAAACGGGTATGTTTCTTTTATCGTGTGTATATATATATATATATATATATATATATATATATATATATTGCGTAATATTGCGTTGTATCGCGTTATTGTGATAATTACCAGTGTAAAGTTCTACGATATACAGGCGCAATAGACAGGTAGATAAATAATTCTATATGTATTTACTATTACATGAGTTGACTTCTTTATTTTAACTTTGATTTACGATTACAAAACAGATAAAACCCTTAATTATTCTACCTCTCTGCCTATCGCTGTTTACGTATCATGTGATAAATTATAATGTGAAATCTTCTTTATTCGTGAAGTGTATAAAAACGTGGCATTTAGATAAGTTAATTTCTGCCGAGTAATCATGAACAGTCTTTTCTTTCCATCAATGAGACTTAGATGTTCTTCAAATTATATGGATCGTCATCATCTTCGAAAGGTATTTATAGCAGGAAAGTATCATAGATCGCAAGAACAAATTGCGAGCAAAGTTTAAGGTCAAGACTTCGACGTCAAGTTGACTAATTGTAATTACATTTTCGAGAGGCTTCAAATTTGAGTTCCACAGATCGCAGCGGTGGATGGGTAGTGGTTAAGGGTCAAAATGCCTCGTTGATTGAAACCCTAACTTAAGTTTGGATTAAGTCGCATCACAATTGCTCGTCATGGCCCAATATTAATCAACACTTAATTAAGCCTCGTCCAGATTGTCCCGAGTCCCGACACATTGCTGAACAGGAATCGAAGCCAAGCGTTTCAACGCTAGTCATTCAACCCTTCAGGAGATGAAATTTCATTGAGAAATTCCTCGGCCTGGAGCCCTCAGATTTTTCTTCTGAGGTCTGCTCTCTACCGGGGTTTCAAATACCACGAAGAATAGGGAATAGGGAAATTTCTATCCTCCAAGCCCAATGGCCTTGTGTTCCAGTCAGATTGATATTAATCACTCGCCAGTCGCCACTCACTCTTTTCGGCGCAGCTGTACCCGAATGATGATGATGATGATGATGATGATTATGACTATGATGAAGGCCACAGCCAACACGACGTAAGTGGTTCAAAACTGGAGCTAAAAGCAATATTACATTCAACTGAATGATTGTAGCCCAGCAGATTATAGCTATATGAATAAAAGAATCGTAGCCTCACGATTGACTTGGTTCAAACGAAGTTGTTTCATATGCTTTGGTGATGATTGAAGTACAGTGAAGTCGAATCTTCCGTTTATATGATCCTAACTGCGATTAGTTGTACGAGAGTCGCGAATAAGATTGTTCGTAGTCGCTCTGTCACCGCTCTCTGAGATCAGATTTGAAGTAAAGGTGGTAAAAAAATGACGCTATGAATAATGGTACGACCACCCGTAGATTATAATCGAATTTTAACGCCACATAAACACCCTTGAACTGCTTCTTTTATGGTATCCATTACGGTGTCCCTAGGGTAAAATCAATGGCCTCTGACGAAGTGCCGTTCACATAACGTACACGCTTCTAAATAACACACGCGTATATGAGGTGGGCTATTTTTATTATGTATGTAACTAATCTATGGCTTGCAGGAACGTAATTTCATCTTCCACCCTACACGTAAACCAATGCATCCCATAAACTTTCCATTAGATCGTACCTCGCTGTATGAATGGTTAGATTTTGGTGTGATATCAAGTATGGGACTCTGCAACGTGTCAGATGCGCGTAGACGACAAAATTTTCTCCATTAGAATGTGTTTATAACATCGTTAAATGAGGCAATCTCGTTAATGGCCGATCTTCTATTGGCTCTGGTGGCTGCAAGGTTGTTGTTTCCCAATTTTTACCTCGAGTAGCCAGTTTTTCGGTCATTGCTCCTCTCTGTTGTGCGAAACCAACGGAAACCACTTTAATAATTACAACTGCCCAGCTCTCGAGAAATAAAAAGAAATTAATTCATCCGCTCCGGATTTACGGGGTCGACCGTGGAATGGGAGAAAAGAGAGGGAGAAAAGGGTACGAGATGTGGATGAGAGGGAAGAGGAAAGAGGAAAGAGGAAAGAGAAGAGATTCATCCGGCAGATGCGCTGCACGCTAACAACGAAGTACGGCGGAATTGGGATTCCCTTGGCCAACCTTTCCATTCTTTTCCCCCGAGTCTTCGAAAGGGTATTAGGGTTACGTGACCCTTTGACTAGGTTCAAAAAATGCTTCAAAGTCTTTTGATTATCGTATTATTTACTTCATCCTTACCGTCCTTTACCCAAAGCTTAAAGAGTTTTTCACAATTACGGGAATATCAAATTGATTCCTTTACAGACGTAACTTTCGCAAATTAATTGTAATTTGTTGAATAACTTTTCACCATCTCTTATCAGAAGCGTGGATAATTATCGATTATGAAATTGTTTTTCAATTAACGAGGTAAAAATGTTGAAAAGTCAATGCACCGTTCCATAACCAATTAACGCACAGTGAACCATCATTCGGTTTTCGGTTACGTGACACAATTAGGAAGGAATTGCAATCGAATAGTTAGATAGTTTAAAGTTTCACCAAGAGGCAGCAACTCTGTTAGCTTCTATCATGGTACCAATTTCGAACTAACGAGCAACGCTGGCAGCAGTCTAACAAATTAATTAAAACTATCCTGTTGGCGTAGCTTCAACGAGCTGATGGCCATACTGCTAGAAGCACGTAGGAAATTCCGTCAAAAGCCTGTCTAGCGCATCATGCAGATGCATGCCATTTTATTCCAATGAATAATAAAGAAAAAAAAAACATTTGATTAAGCGCTTCGAATCAGACTTTGAGTAATGGCAGCTAATACTTCGAATATGGTGGCGGAGGCGAAAAAGATGCGATAAATGTTAATAAAATCAGGCTTCCGGTCAACCGAGGAAGTAAATTGAAAAGATTTAGCAATGTCACCCTTTATATTACTCGATACGACGGGATTCTGATGTTTGTTTATCGTTGCTACCAATACAGTATCATTCTTCTGATCCGAAGAAACGAAGATCTGGCACGACCAAATAAAAGGAAACTCGGTCCCAATCCTCGCGTGTTTATTTCATTCAACCAATTTGCTGAGCCTTTCAGGGCTATTCTGGAAATAAGAATCTATCGTGCACTATGCTCGTGAGATAGGTTTGGGAAATTCTGTAACGTTTGAGAAAGAAATTCGAACGATTCGTCCTGTACTTTAATGGGCATAAAATATCGAGTCAAATATCTTCTACCTTTCGTGTTATTTATTTATCTTTGATCACACTTATACACATAATGACAAGATACATAGGTAGTAGGTAACCAATCTAATCGAGGTCATCAGGTTCCCATATCGATCCTATATTTGGACGTTAATCAGAGACGAGGATTCCGTGTATTTGCTTTTTCGGTTAGCTTCCAAAACAGCGTTGAATATTACAGTTTGTCGCATGGGACCCGTGGTTCGTGATAGTTATGACTGTTGTTTGTCAACCTGCCACTAGACGCGTTTCAGAGTATATTAGGTAGTTTATTGCTGCAGTTTATACAGAGAAAGTGGATGAAGTAAAGAGGCAAGTTCGTATTCGCAGGGATCAGCACATTCAAAGAATAGTACACCCCATGCGTTACGAACCTCGGGAAATCAACGCCTAAGTTTCATTCAAAAATGAACAAACCAATTCATGTTAAGTTTGACAAAATTTCAACTTTTATTCTCCGAAATTAAACGGTGTCTCATGGACCAAAAACGGCAATACAAACAAGCCCCAATTCTCATGTACGAATGTCAGTTTATGCCATGCGGTGCAACATCATCAGATGCATCCACTGACACACAGTGCCGCTGCGAATGGGTTTTATCCCTAGCTGTCAGAGAGAAAGAAAGAAGCGGGAAGCAGACCTAGACGGGGTGCGGACAAACTCTTTTCGCAAAAGCTGGCAGGTGCTAGTTCCCGCGTCACATAATGGGCCTAATAGACGGTAAACTTATTTTCATGGCTCAGCCAGCCCAAGCTTATGGGCTCCCATAAGCTGATATTACGTCATAACACGTAGAACATATTACGGCTATGGACGCGTGTGTAACACGTATTTGGGGATGAACATGTTCTCTACTCTGCGGTATTTGCTGTGGGAGATGCGCACCTTTTTAGGCTTTCGCGCTACCGCAGTTCGGAGAGCTTCCGAATCGCCGTTAAACCAGTTGATCCAGATGCTATAGAGACTCCGCAATAGATGTTCTTGTGTAGACATAAGAACGGAGCGTGGCAGATTCAGGAGATAAATGGTCCATCGTTTTGACCAAATACCAAATTAAACGCAATTCCCACGTTTTCCTCGAATCATTGATCGATTTGAAGCCTGAATTACATCTCTATTAGGACAATTCAAAGTTCCGTAAATCCATTCTGTGTAATCAAATGCATGCGCAAGCCTCATTGGAAATGAATGATTTCACCCTATAGAATCGTAAATTCCTGGGTAAATATACAAATACCTATATGTATATATAGATATAGGTACATCTATGAAGATAGTATATATAAAGCCGCTTCGAGCATTTTGCTGCCACTCAAATATCAATACAACTTCTACTAAGCTCTTACAAAATGCTGAACAATTGGAGCTTGCGAGCACTCAAACTGAATGCAGTCGTTATGCCCCTGTGCACCCACACCCCTAGCCTGTCCAACCATCGCAGGCACTTCTGGCCGCTTATCCTCTAAAACTCATTTTCTATTCCCTCCTTGCACTAGACAATTCCATGCTGTGGGGAAGACTGCCCATCTTTTCCGTCCCCGGTTCGCCGCTCCTATTTCTATCCTGAAACGTGCTGCACCTACCTTCGTACGTAATCGATACGATATAAAATGATTATTTAGAAGAGTGAGAATCGAGGGTGCTCAGGAAATGTTGCGTAAAATTGTTTAAATTTTATCGGCTCTTTGAGAAGAAACGACACAGAGAAAGAACGGATTCGGTTTTGTGGATGGTTTTTGTGTTAGCAATAACCGGGCCGAAATTCGCGCTGGGAGGATGAATAAATCCTGGTTTATAGGAGCCTAACTTCCGAGTGAATGCTTATACCTACTGAATTCAGAGTCGTGAATTATATATGAGTGATTTTTATATTTTGATAAAAATGAAGTTATTTAAGCACCGTTAAACCAACGTTTATTTCGAAAATTCACGGAGACACGCGTAAGCTTCGTGATCAGCAGTTCATTTTTATTTTTAATTTTTACAAACGAATAAAAAAATAAACAAGATCAGAGAACATCCTCGTCAAAACTGCAAAGTGTGCGTCCCATCTCTCTGGTGTATTGTATAAT
The DNA here is from genome assembly GCA_944452935.1 of Rhogogaster chlorosoma. Classification (NCBI taxonomy): domain Eukaryota; kingdom Metazoa; phylum Arthropoda; class Insecta; order Hymenoptera; family Tenthredinidae; genus Rhogogaster; species Rhogogaster chlorosoma. The sequence goes on from OX101797.1 coordinate 33,311,173, forward strand.
TTGTATGTTTCGTATGGGATTAAGGCTGACAGACTCCACTCATGAATAGGGGATTTGTTTTCTACTCATTCAGGCAAATTCTGAGCCGCGTTATCATGGCTTCGTGGCTTCATCGCACATGGGGGATTCCCCGAGACCCAAACGAGGCCTGAAAGTTGCATCTATTTTCGTGTTGCGGGTGTGCTAAGCCCGCATGAATCCTATTCAAGTAGAGGATTTCATTGCTCCGTAAAATTTTAGGTTTGTGGTAAAAGATCTGATAGACAAAGGATGGATTGAAAAGGGAGTAAAGACGGAAAGTACTTTTATCCGGACTTTAATGGATCTAGTGAAAGTGGTGCCTGTCCCATAAACTTGAAGGAAACCTAACTTGTATCATGCGATTCGTTTCACGTTTAGTTTTCATCTTTTATTTGACGAGCGTGGAGCTGGACCCTTTCTTCTCTCATGTAAGGTCGATCGAGAGGAAAGTAACGTTCTTGAATTATGTACGGGGCTCCGCAAATATCTTCGGAGTAATTTGTCCCCTCAACTTTTTCATTTGGGAATAGAAACAACGAGGGAAAGAAAAATCCGTGAACGAAACATTGAGCATAGTACAAATCGAACTATAAGGCTCAGTTTTATTACCCCTTCAATTTTTATCTGGTTTCATCGAATTCGTATTTTTCTGGGTCTCGATTTAGGGGTGGGCTACTATGCTTTCCCCAGCCATGATCATTGTGCGTTTCTTATTGTCGCCGGGCAATCGTAACGAGATAAAAGCGGTTGAGCAAAACAAAAGAAATTCACCAATTTTTTACTACCCGGAGATTGTCGTTTGTTACTTCGGTAGATTTATAAGCCACCTAATTTTAGGGGCTCTCGAAATCGCTCGCTATCCTGACGCAAGCCACACCCTTTCTCGCCTTCTGACGATTAAATTTCCTGCAATGCAGATTTTGCTTGTTCGAATCTTGTAATAATGGTGGCTCCGAAAATCCTTCTAATTTAACTTCCCCTACTTTATACAACCACCCCTGCCTGATGACGTGCTTCTGAAATTCTCGTCAGGTCTGGATCAAGTTTGCTCTCCGGAAAGACCGTAAACCTTTCAAATCTAGCATCGCCATCGTGACGATAGATATCTTGTAGTTAGGAACGCAGACAATTTCGCGAATAATTTCACGCACGTGGTGATTTTTCAACAAATTGCCCGGAGATTTATAGCAGAGTATTTCTACTCTGTGAAAAAATCCAATCATGTAAAATCTCTTCAAATCGTTCCTCTTTTAATTCAAAGAAAATAACGAGGCGCCCGAGAGGTAACGTAATTATGAGCATTTCCACTAATATTACGCCGAGTGCGCTGAAATCTGAGCGTATTAACAGCAGACGATATATTATACGGAAATGTACAACTCGGAAACTGTAATATTGGCAACCATGAAACAATTAATAGAGTTTCAGGATGATCAAATAGTGGTATATGAATCACAGGGTATTAAGCACTGGCTGGCGAACACTGCGGGGACGATTTACGCCATAATAATTCATTTGATATCTCGACGATGCGCAAAAGCAGAAGAATTTATCAATGCATATATATATCCACTCCGGTTTCGATAGTACAAAATTATAACCGTATTATATATAGGTACCCAAAGTTACAAATCGCATATAATATGAATCTAACTCTATCACACCCATAAATTCAACGCTCCACACCATTACCCAGAAACTATGAGAATAAAATATACATATTCACTATAAATTGCATCAAAGCTTCGTTATTGAACTATTCTTTCATTCCAAACGAATGCAGAACAAAAGCCGCAATACTCGTAGTCTTTTTTTTTTTGCACCTTATTTCCTCTCTCTCTCTCTCTCTCCCTCGGTATCTGTATCTCAGGAGAGGCAAAAAGCTGCGTAATGCTTTTGCAAATTGTTAGAACCTCGGCGCACTGCTCTATTTAGGTTAATTAGTCCGTTGGGTCGTTAGAGATGTAGCAGTAGATGTTCAAACGTAACGCACGCTAAGGCAAACCGAAACACGAATAATACGAGTGATTCTGAGACTCCAACACCTCAAGCTTTCGTCTGCATCACTTACGTGATTACTGTACAAGCCTTAGGTAAATACACTCGAGTTTAAATTGGGAAAGATGCAGCACTGATTGATGCTACAATATTAATTAGCTTTTTGATCTTAATGAAAGCACTTATTGCGCATGCATATGTGATAGTAGTTATGATAGAAATCTAACAAGGATGCTGCGTTTCTGATTCTGTTGGACGTATTATCGTGCCCTTAAAGAAATGTAGCTGAGTTGGCAATTGTTAAACAGCAGCAGTTGTCTAGGATCGTAAAAGCTTTGAAAGCTTTGGAGTCAATAATTCCTCTGTGGTCCTGAGATCTCTAGCAACTCTCGGAGACTTCGTTCGCTCGATATCAAACTCTGTTACGAAGCAATTCCTGGTGCCGATTTCAGTAAGTCTGAAAAAGCGACCAGGCAGAGGACACTGGCTTTTAATTAAACGATGAAAATACTAGGATGAAATTGACTCCTAGTGAAATATCCCGCGGAGCTTAAAACTGAACTGGAAACGAAAATACGTACGACTTACGACTTACTTTCAAACTGGATCGTGGAAGATATACTTTTTACTTAGAAAAACCAAACTGCGTATATAACAAATCGTAGTTCAAAAGGGAGAAAAACTGAATAACTAGCTCAAGTCTACCGGTCAATAAATTATTCTTTCGGGTTATTTTGCATCTAAGCAGTCATTGTAGGTATAAACGGGTAATTCGATCTTAACAGGACAACACTGTGATTGAAGTTGTGGAGAGTTTCAGCGAGTATCAGATCATGAGATCATACGTAGCGCACAATAATTGTAGAGTACAGAACAAATTTAATACGTATGTAAATGTAAGCTGCAGTTTGCTAATTACCCCCGACTCGTACATACAACGCGCGAGAATTTTTTGCCTGTAAAGCTTTTACGAAACCGTAAGTGTTTCGCGACAGCCGCAAGCTGCTGTGCAGTAGAAAAGAAGAAATAAAAAATAAAAATCGTCAACATTTCGCATAATACTGGTTTGGCACTGGTTTCTAAGGCTGGAAAGCTTGAACTATACTCTTGGGACACAAACATGTATGCACATTCTGTCTATGCGTGCATTGTGTATATTCCAGGTGTTCTCCAAAGTAGATTAGTTCACTACAATGTTTAATTAGCCGCTGAAATTATTCTAGCCGATGTTGGGTAGCTCTGTTGCATATCAAGCATTGCTCTATTTACTTCCCTGTTCCTAGTTCTTTGTGGGATTCAGTCATTCGAGCATGCAGAAATCGTGAGAAGGAAGAAGGACGTAAGATTGTACAGTACAGCGAGGGTGTTCGGAATCAAATTTGTCAGAGTCACAGATCAAACAGTATGAACCCGTGTCTCTTATCCGTCTAGCACGGGGTAGAAGTTTTCACCTAAACTAAATCGAGTAAAACTGATGACATATCCTTGTCACGTGTTTTCCTCCCTTTCGCAACCCCAGCAGCCCTCTTTCGTTTCCCAATACAACGGCATACGTTGCTTATCCGAACCGACCAACGAACCGTTTATCGCTAATTATGTTAAACGCAGTGTGATAATTATTCATATCTATATATATTCATATGCAAATCTTGCGTATTATAGGTACTGAACTAATACATGTAGGGACATAGCTGTGTATACTGTAATACAGATGGCATGGGAAGTAATTGTTCTGCATAGTAGCGGTGTATAAAACGCTTTTAACAATGATTTAGTCTGAGCGAAGCTGTGCAATCCGGCACACAACCGCATATATATATAATATATATTTATATCTGTATATAGGTATACAATATATACATGTATGTATGTGCGTGAATTTAATTCAGTCTCATTTCTATCTAGTGGTATAAAATACGGTCAGCTCAGGCTAGTGCGATAAAATACGAACGTGGTAGCACATTATTCCGGAAAGCGAGCCATATGAATGTGCAATTAAGGATAAAAACCTCTCGATGGAGTACCCCTACACCCACGTGCTCGTTCCATTGGTACTGCCACTTCGTTGCGTGTTCGCGTGTGTTAGCGGTTCTATATTCTATAGAGATTCCGAGTTCGCCATCGTGTATAATTAGGAAACGATTCATTTTCAACTCGTATATAGCGAGTGCTCCGAGCCTCTCAAGCCTTGAGTAATTCCAAGGCACCAGATCGTACTCTTGGTGTTCACAGTTTTAGAAAATCTATAACAGCCAACGTGGCGCGAGGAGTACGTGCTGGATTTCAATCGAGTTGAAAATTGAATCCTACTTGGTTTTAGAACCTCCATACAGGCACGTGACCGGAGACAAAGCGTCGTACTCAGGCTTCGAGAAATTCATGATATCTGTGAAGCTCCTAGAATCTGCAGTTGTTTGGCAAAAAATTTGTCAAATTCAATGAAACGAATTCACCAGACAAGCCCGGTCTAAAAAATATTTCATTGTTCTCATACACGTTCGTTCTAAACCTCACGAACTGCGTTTTTTACAAGAAATTTATAGGCTAGCATAATTTTTGAATCAGTCAATGAAGAGCCGATTTTTCTTCTACAGTTTTATAATATTTTACCAAATAGGAGAGAACATATACATATATACATCTATTTTAACAAATACTCGTTAGACGATATCAGGACACGATCAAGACGATAGAATCGTCGCAGGGTTACCTGCTTGCGCCACCTGGTTGCCCATTTGCGGTTGGAACCTCCCTGAAAAGAGATAAAAACGAAAATGAAGCAAAAAGAAGGAATCAAAAAAAGAAAAATAATCCCCAGACGTCAAGTGTCGCGCTCGTGTCAACTCACCCTCTATATCCGCCACCGTAGAAAATTCTTTTAATTAGTAGCGCAATCTTTTGAAAGTAATTTCACTGAAACAGAAATATCTTCGTGAATTTTTGCGCCGAGGTAGGTAGCTAGTGAGATATAATTTAGTGAATAAAACTAGAACTTTTACCAAGCTTTTCTCACTCCCGAGATAAGTATTCGTTATAGGGTAGGGTTTATAAAACATGCAACCAAGGAGACCTATCTTTTTCCTTCTGCGACCAGTCTCTGGGCAACCGCCGATTAAAACCGTCTCGACGAATTCAAATCTCGTAATTCTTTATACGTTTGAGAAAAAAACTGGTTTTATTTTCTTGAAATTTCTGATCTGCACCGAGATGAAAATGAATACATCTTTCAAATGAAGTATACTTTATTTAACAAAGTACAAAGATACAGCTGTAGGCGGATTCTATTTCAGACAACTCGTTCGAGTGTAGGCATGATAGGTAACCACAGAGCGTGGATAGCTGGGTAATTTTCGATTTTCGATTGGGGTGACTTGACCTTTGCACGTGTCACGGTTCCGATCCCTCTCAATGGCCAGAATCCCTCTAAAGTAAAAATTTATGGACTTTCATGCCTATAGGTATACATCTCGGTCGACGGATTCACTCGGAAATAAGCCGGAATACATCCGTTGGCAAATAAAAATGATTTAAACGGCCGCGCCTTTCGTTTGGACGTATGGATATGGTCATGTGCGTATGGCACACATGTATGTATGTACCTTATACACATATATACACCATGTCATGAGTTAGTCGGGTGAACCCAACGCCACGTCCGTCATGAGCTGGAAATTTCCCGCGGTTCGTAGCCTAATCAGGGAATCAAGAATACACGCGCAAGAACTTGGTAATTTATACGTCAGTTAACGAGTTTGTAAACAGAACGGTGGAAAAACGACGCCGCGGGTACCTATGGTTCTGAATTAACAAACAACGCTCGCTCCTGAACGAATGAAGGGATGTAGGTACAGACGGACAGATAGACGCTCATAATTTGTTTTCGAAATGTAAGTACGGGGTTGAGATTCGGTAACAAATTTCGTCGCATAACGTGGGCAAAAAAGAAAAAAAAAAATTAATGGAAATACATATATGTTCGATTTGTTTTTTTTTTTTTTGATTAACAATCTATATCCGCATATATATATTGTTTGGTGGAATAACGCGACATCCCCTCGTTCCCGGGATTGTATAAATAAGCGATTCATTATTGGCTCGATTTGCGGTCAATTTGAAAACAATCCCCCTACCATTGTATTTTGGTGAAAAATTCTCTTTTTCTCTTTTTTTTTCCCCCTTTTTATGTTATCTTTTATATTTATCTCTTTTCCATTTCGAATCTCATAATTAATTGAAAATAACGTCGCTTCCTTATCGCATCTCGTTATTTCCTATTGTTCCGCCGTTACTTTGCTTCGCATCCCCGCGGACTTTCCCGGTTTTCCCAAACAGCATTTGTTTTATAATCCCCGTACCGTGTTTCGGTGTGTAGTATATATACCTATATACCTATATACCTATACGCACATCCTTGTATAGATTTAACGCCCATGGACGTACACACGCAGAGACGGAATCACACACCCACACATCCCCAGAAGCCCACGGAAGCGAATGTATAATGCATAAGACGTATTATATTATTTCGTTCGTATTTCGGAGCTCGTTCGCCTCTGTTTTCTGCACCCTTTTCCAGCCTCTTTCCTTCTCTTTCAGAACCTGCGACTGTATATAACTCTTTCACCGTGGCTTTCACAATTGTTTTCCTAAATGAAAGCTCTGGGAAACTAGAGGGCGAGTAACACCGCGTTTCATTGTCCCGTTCCGTCGCTCGGAATACACTGCTTCTATATATAAGCTTTTCAGATCTATATACATATATGTACATAAATACATACATATACACATATATATGTTTACCATTGCCCGTTCTACTCCACACTGCGTGCCCGCATGATATGTGTAGGTATACGCGGTGCAGTCAGAGCTATAGGTGGTCACACATGTCCCTTTTGGAAACTGAAATTCACTCACCCTTGTTTGCGGTATACAGGAGAACATTGAAAAGCAACGGAAATGTGCAACTTAGTTTCAAGTCGCGAGCTTTTTTTTCTCTCTCCTAACACCAACGTGCTTCCCTTTGTCACTCATGAATGCAACTACCTTTTGACATCAGTGCTCTACAATTATAATGGGTAGGTAAACATATCTAAGGGTACGTATTTCATGTACACACAAATAAACAGGTCGCTCATTCATTTACCGCGATGAATATCACAGTCTCTATGAATCTATATGTGCACGAAGAAAGTTCCACGGGCTCGTCGTACATATCAAGTGATATCTGCATTTCTCTACCCTTGCTCTCAGGCTCTTCCGCATTGTGACAAACTCATGCACACTGAAACAGGGAAGGTGAGCAAGCGGGGTGAATTACGCTATGCGCACCTAGTTGTCGGGTGGTTTGCTGGCTGGCTGTGTAAAGTAAGGCAGAACCCACTCTTTGGGTGATATACGGCGTCATTACCAAGGCTGTCAACTTCCCTTGTAGGTTGGGGGGTTGGCGTGATGGAATAGACTGCAGCCGGTTGCGGTTCGCGCTTTAAACCAATTTGTACAGTTTCGTATTTTACTCGATTTACAATGCTAGACTAGAGAGAGAGAGGGAGAGGGAGAGAGTAACAAAAAAAAAAAAAGGAAATTTCTTCCAATAAAATTTTTCCGCTCAATCCGTATCCCGTTTGTTAGAAAAGAAAGTGGCTATAAAAATTGATAAGCTGCCTGTATATGTGTGCCCTACAAACGATATTCCACGGTTACATTATTATACAGGCTCCGCGTATACACGCTAGGTAGCTGTATGTATTCGTTTGTATGTATATATACCTCGGCGTACGTAAGTTAGCGAGTACATAAATACATATCTAATATACATGGGCCATAAAAATGTACATATGAATGCGTGGACCCCGTGGCGTTGGTGTTGTGACGTCCTAAATATTAATGGAGGATTTCAGATTTCGAGAATTCCAGATTTCCAGATTTCCAGATTTAGGGATGAAAAATGTTGTCGGTATTGCAAGAGAACGTCTTTCTATATGTTGATCTGCTATACCATTGAAGGAGCTTGAATGCTTACGTCACCGAGTCGAAACCTACGAAATCCGTCGAGTATCCCGCCTAGTCTAGAAATTTTGATCTTCTCGTCGCACAATCAGAACTGTTATATCTTGCTGACATTTTTCACCTGAAAATAAATTTCACTTCATACCCTCCGAGCCCCCATATAACTTATGACATAGGTACACATCCGCGTGCCTCTACATAAGCCCACGTGTAACCCTTTAAATGTCACCATATGATTTGTGAACACATACATACTTGCCCGTGAAGTTTCGCAATTTTATGAGCACGGACATTACAATATACATGTGGATATGTCAACGTGGCAAAACATTGTAATTGTAGAAAAGACAGCCAAGTACGGTAATGATTTCATCCCCGCAAAAAAAAAGTACAATATACTGCGAAACCATGTCGTAAAGTCAGGAAATAATGCCAGGCATTACGACCTCCTGGCGAGTGTACGAATTGTGAACTCCTGCTTCTCTGTTTGGTCTAGGTAAAGATCGCTTCAAGAGCTACATACTTGACGGGCACATTCCTTTTTCCCACTTTACTACGGTCATATCTTTCTTATCACTTTTCTGGTCTAAATACCTTTCTCTCAATGTTAATGGTTCAACTAGTTTGTCGATTTTTCAATTATGTCCGGAATCAATGAAGACACAAAATTTCAGTAATCAGAGTCAACGCTTCATATTTCAAATTGACTCGTGAGATAGTTCGATAAATTCCTGGTCCCTAGAGCGCGAGCTTGACGGGAAAAAAGAAGAAAAAGAACTGTATTCGTCGATCAACTTTGACAGTCAATACTTGAGAAATTCATGCACTGATTTTTTACCAATTTGAGGAACGAGGCTGTATGGATTGCGACTTATGGCTCTATAAATTTACGATTACATATTCGACCAGTCCACTCGGAAAAATCATTTCACCCAGGCACTCGACGGTAATTAACTCCTGGAGATCTTAATTTATAAAAACATCTGCACACATACGTTACATTAAATCCAATTAACGAATAGGACGGGTGGACTATTTTCTCTCGGGAAAGAGACACTACATAATTGCATTAGATGGGTACTCTGCAGACACGGTGAGGTGAGCTGGCTTAGAAATCAGTGTTAATGAATCAGCGACTACCCTTGCCTATTGGGTATATACCCTTATAGAGTTCGGTCCACGAGTCACTCAACAAAGGAGGTATATAGTGTAGTACCGCATTGCGTGGGTGAAACGAACCAATCAGTCGTCGATATCGGGCCGCAACACGTCTCTCACAGTTATCGGAATCTACCGTCTTTCAAATATTTCTGAAAAAAGGTGACGCTTTGTTCCTTTGACAGCTTTCACGCCACGTTTTTATTCTCCTGTGGTTAGGTGGTACTTACTCACGGTACGTTTCTTTCAAAACGATGTAAAGAATAGTTGAAACGGGTTACACCACCTAGATGAACTTGAAAATACTCTTTCGAATAGTAGAGTACAATACTTACCCTGCAGTATACAGCGATCAAATGTTGGATTGATTATAGTAGAGTAATCCACGCAGACATTTATTTCTAACCAGGATTTCTGGACATTGACATCAAATGAAATTTCTAGAATACAGATAGTCAGAAAAATATGCATAAAATTTGCATTCGGCTTACAGTATCAGATCGCCATACAATGCCCCATTCATTGAGGAAGTATATACCGTGCTGGATCGAAGCGCTTTTGACTTCACAGTCGAGAGTTGTATGCGTCAAGCGATGTATTTGATTATCTGCACCGTAGTCCGTGGTGTTGACCCAGTTTCGCATTAACCTAAATTTGGTAGATAATCAAGGAGCGATTTGGTCTAAGGTTGACTGCAGGATGTTTCCCCGAGAGAAATTGCCAGCGTACTAATACTAAGTTTAACCGATTATTCGCCCGGCGTGGTGATTTATCGCGAGGGCCTTGCGATTCATCCAACGTACCTCGTTATCAATTCAACTTTTTTTTTTTATCAAATCCCTTGAAGCAAGCGTGAATACAGACATCCTACCACCGACCTATGGGTCAAACCTTACGAACTCGCATGATCAAGCCCAGGTTAGCAAAAACATCAACAACTTTTTACCCTCGTTCGTGTTGTACGATCACCGCATCGCGTCATGCCTGTCCAAGAATTTATGTCCTAAGCTCCTTAAAGATGTTTTTCTTCTCCAGCAATATAAGGAAACCGTTAAAAATATATCAATAATTTATACAGTATATCTGATATCGGATTTTCGTTTTCAAATTAGGACAAGGGGTTGATTTTTGGTACAAAAATTTATCGCGAACGGAGAACAACATTTCTGCATGTCCATGTTCCGCATGGAGAAAAAAATTTGGATGGTTTCGTCTACGTTTGATTAGTTTTTTGAGAAAACGTATTTGTTTTAAAAATTAAGATTTTCCCAAGTATACAAAGGGAGGTATAGCGATACACTTGGACTCTGCAGTTACACGTTAGGCGTATTTATATCTTGCACGAAGGTAATTTCAAACAAGAGATTTGCTCCCATTACCCTCAGCAATTTCTTGAGTAGATAGCTAGGTATATCCCCGCGCGAAGCCCTGCCGGCTAAAATTTCTGATCTCCTGGAAAACTTTGTATTGTAATCTGCGGTTTTCTTAACAACTTGGAACTAGCGGTCTCACGCGTGAGCAGAATAATAATTGTTGTTTGTGAAAGTCATTAAGGTTTACCTTCGAGATGGTTGAACAGTGAACGTGTAGAATTTGATTGATTTTCATTACCAATGAGATCATCTATTTTTTGCAATACAAAGGGATCAATTGATACAATTATTAAAGATGCAAATAGCAGGTGGCCCTCTGGAAAAATTCTCGTAGTTATCAATGTCTAGATAGTCGAAAGAGAAAAAATTCAATTTGTGAAAACGAAGTTAAAGAGATGTAGCTTGTTTTATATTCAACCACGTAGAATCCCAAAGGCCAAACAGAAGAGAAACGACGTCCACGTAGTAAATTGAAATCAAGGCGAGTTCAATTAATTTAAATTGACGTTGTGAGATTAGCACTTAAAGTAATTGACTGTTGTGTTGAGGGTGATACACGCGATTCAAAGTGTTTTCTTGCTATCCTAAATTGCGGACAATTCTGATCAAACAATCAAACGCCGGAAGTTATTTATCAAAAAAAAAAAAAGAAGGAAAAAGAAAAGAAAAAAGAAACAGAAATATAATAACAGCAGGAAAATGACAATCCAATAGCAGGCTGTAATTTCCTGTAGTCAGGTGAACGCGATTAGTGAAATTAAATTGGTTTCTGATGAACTAGGAAGTAGGAAACACGTGATCCGCCTTGAGTAAAAACGACCATTGCGTGCAGGTTTAATTTGGCAAAAAGGTGAGGTCGAGATATATATAGGCACATTAACGAGATAATTATGCGAGATCGGGCGCAATATCAAGAAAGTAAATTTTCGGAATTTACGACGTTCCCTTCGAATACTCACGCGGACATATTACAAATTGTTTTAAACTCTCGATCTTGCGTGGGAAAAATAAATAAATTCCTATCTCCGCGGTATATTTATGCCAGTAGGAACAATACCCCGATTCGTAAAATCGTAAGACTGAATTTAGGTTACGCCCAAGGGAAAATTATCAGATCTTAATACAGTGACGGGGCGGAAGTCGGCGAACGGCATTTAGCCATCCGGCCTAACTGAGCCGGGGGATTCCCTGCGTGCCTCGCAAATATGCCAAAATTAAAGTTCTCACTCTACCGAGAACCCTGGCGTGAAATTTCGCTCTATATTTTACCTATACCCCATGGGGTCCAAGCGCGCTTCGTCATTTCCATAAAATCTACGATCGGAGATCAAATCTTTAACGTCTGTAATAACACTTGACTCATTTTCTTCATATACCTACCACGATATGAATAGACCGCGTATGCACATATATTCGCGTTATTTCCTCATCTGCCCTCCCACCAACCTTTGCGATTAAGACAAATAAGGTACAGGAAACAACTGACAGGCGCACGCCCTAATTTTAATTTAGCGAGAACGGAATGAAACGAGTAGACAAGGGTAGAATAGGGAGAACGAGAGAGAAAATGAGTGGAGAGAAAACCGGGGAATATTGTCGCTATGAAGTTCAAGTGACATCCTGGTAATTTCTCGACACGAAAGCTTTAACGTTGGCTGGACTGTGCATATCGTTTCGCGACTTTCGGTAAAAAGCTTTGAAGGTACCTTACATATATATGTATAGCGAAAAACACTCAGGATTAAACGACGTCATGCATTAGCTGCGTATTACGATGAAATTTCTCTTTAAGCCTGTACCAAACACGACAAGCTCTAATACGCTAAATAATACCGGAACTTTGATGGAGAGATGTAAGATTGCCTCAGTTGCGTGTAAGAAAGTAATTCTTTTAATTTTATTTATAAAACTGCCACACGTTGCCAAGCTCCATAAACATACGTACTTACACATGTGATATACGATCCAGGTACAGGTATATATATTTATATTTATAGCGATTTATACGAGATAATTAAAATTGGCTACGAGATGCTGGTACACGTAGGTATATACCGCAGACACACGTTTTCCAACCCGTGGCCTTTAGGGTGTGATAAAACCTTTAGCTCGCGATATAAATACGAAAGTTTATTCGCATAGCTATGATTCTTATTTCATATGAACACATCGATACAGTCGATAAAGTGGAGGGAAAGATATGCGAACGTTGTATACGTAGACGATGTACCGATTAGCTCGGTCGTGTCAACCTTTAGAAATGTTTGAAAATTCACACGTCCATGAATCCTCAATAAAAAAAAAAAAAAAAAAAAACGTCAGATTCTTTCACGGTGCCAGTCAATGTCACCGTATACGTTAATGATACGAAACCAAGCGTGATTTATTTTTCGTCCAGAATCGCGTGTAAGTTATGTAGGTAGGTACTGTAGACGTTACTTTGAGTGTAATATTCGCTAATGGTTGCTTTGGGCACATGGGAGAAGGAGTCAAATCCGGAATCTGCGGTTGAGTGGTCCGAAATGAATGTGAAATCAAAATTCTACCAAACTTTGACCCTTGGGGATTGAATAATAATTATTTTAATGCGAGCTCATTAGATACCTTGACCCTCTGAAAGGGTCACACTAGGTAGGCACTGTAAATAGCCTAAGCCGATTCCTCAACTTCAGCCGGCTACCGGCTACGTGAGAAGTTTCATTGACTCCTGTCGGTCCCCCGTAATCGCTGGAGTAATTAATCAGAAGGGGTTTAATTTGGCGCGGTAGCCGGACGTGTGGTTTCCGTTGAAAACAGTCCCTTGAAATACAAATCTCGGAGTGTCCCATTACTCCGTCTCTATTTCGCCTTTTTTCATTCTCCCTGCACGCGTCGGTCTCCTCTTCGCGTTCATCTCTCCTCTCTTTCCTGCCCGCTCATTGTACATGGATGAATTATTTTTTAAAGTACGCTTCTCCATTCGCGAATGAATTTCCCTTTTCAAGAATTGCCAGATTTCGATTCTCCCGACGCGACGTTCTAATTGGCGCGACTCACCGCCCACACCTCGCTCTACGGTTTGCCTCGAATCGCTCAATTTCAATCAGTTCGACTTCACTCGTTCTGCTGCTAGGTACTACCCGGCTGAATCTCGTTGCGAAATGCGACATATTCCTTCTCATACCTATACATCATCCATATAGATGCACCATACATACTAACGTGCATGAGTGTGGTCCATATACGTCGCCACGTACCTCCGGATCGTATACGAGCACACCTTTACACTTTTCAGAGTGCAGCGACGTGTTTCGAATACTTCTAATCCTAATGAAATTGAAATATGAAGTTGGGGGCTGGTCACGTGCCCTGGTGCGGTACGTGCTCGATCCATCTATACGTATAGCTTAAACTATGCCTATACACATACGATACATACCTTTAGGTATATACACAAGGGATTCATTTCTGGTATGAAAATGAAAAAAAGAAAAATCGCTAGTCATTTTCGAGAAAAGTTTTACTCTCGACGAATATCAAAGTTAATATTTGTCTGTTGCCTGGGTATAGATTACAGAGAAGTATGTATGTAGCGCAATCCTGCATATGCCGAGTGGACTAATTCTCTATAATAAATGTTTGCCTCCATATATATACACGTTATCATATTTACCTATACATAAATGTTTGTCATAATCATCTTTCGTTGTTGTTTTTCCAACTTTTTGAATATATGTACGCAGATAGAACGGTTCTGATAACAATTTGTACAAATACTTCCAAGAATATACCAACTACGGATAATTGGAGTGAAAAACCCACTAAGCTTGATGTACTGCAGCTACAATTCGCCCGATACTATTATAACCCAGATAGCGATAAATGACGAAAGAAATACGAATCGTTTACTTCTAACACTCTCATTCTCTCTGGCTATTAGCTATCGTGGATGTATTGAAAATGAATGAGAACACAGCGGGTATTACCTATGTGTCTGTATACCTCGGGTATCGTGTCGTACATAACACGCGATCGCGAATTCCTGAGTTGACGTTTGAAAGTAAGAAAAATGCAGTCCAACACTGCCAATCTTTCTCTCTGGGTGTCGTTCACGCCTACGTTACCCCATCCACCTTAGTCTGTATATCAAATCGTCGGGGGTATTTTAGCTCTGACACCAGCTTCGTGACCGAAGCAATCGCTGCCACATCGAGGTCTGAAAACATTGAAACGAAACGTTTGAACGAGAAAATTCGATGCCTCTAGACTTTCGCACACGTATACATGTTCTATTCGGATCGATGCTGACATAGAAATACATAGACGAGTATATATTCATGTGTATATGTATACGTAAAATGTACCTACAAATGTATGTAGTATATGTGTTTCCAAGTCGGCAAAGTTTTATAGCCTTTGCGAAAGACGAAGTTTCTTCTTATACGTACCGTGACGCCTTCTAATTTACAGGGGTCGTGCGTTGACTAGAAATTAGTCGATTTCTGTTCGGTGAGATCACCCAGCAAATGAAACTCATTCAGTTTCATCTTATTGTTGGTGAAATTGCAAGGGATTACTTGTATTTCAGGTGAGCGCATGCGGCGTTGCTTTGGTATGATTGTGACAAGAAGACGACGCCGCGACGCGACGCGACGCCCACGCCGGTGAGCTTGACATCTGGCTGTACAGAGATGAGAGTAGACTAGGCTCAAATTTTCTCACCGTCTCACGAAAAGTTTAATATTAATTTAAGCCAGTACAGCGAGTCGTTACGCGACTCATTATGGCAGCATAGTAACATTCTGGACCCCAATAAATCCCCGCGGCAAATGTCTTGAGAACATTTTCACAACCGGAGGGGGTGAACGTTCAAGACGACCGGATGCTTTAAGACGTAACTCTAACTTATTACTTAGGTAATTAAAATTCATAGAAGAAAGGGTTACGAATTGTATTCTTTTTACCCTCATCTTTCTTTGTAGGTTTTCTTTTTTTTTGAAATTTCTTCTTCTTTGCCGACACCCGGATTATCCCCCGTCTTCAGTTTATCTGATTCTGGTTAAAATCCTCACCGTTTTATAAATTGTGCGCTGGATATCTCGCGCGAGGAGATCTATCCATTATCGATGCCATATTGTTATTATTCGAAGCACGTTCCCTTCACCGTGATACTAAAAAAAGTAAGATAAATTGGCAATAATCGAAATAAAAGCCTTTCTTAATTACCTGTTTAGTCCTCTCAGTTGTATTCCGAGAAAGGAAGAACGATATGGTACAAAAAGTAAACTAATAATTTATTTGAGATTAATCCTGCAGGGCGGACAGGACTGAAGAAGCCTCGCCTCGTTTGTCTTCGAAAGGATTAGTTCGTAAATTTTTTTGTATCGCAAACTCGCTGTATCCTGGCAGATGGTTAAATCCCTTCTCCGTGAATGAAACTGAGCAAAATTCCCATCAGCGAGACATAAGCTGAGGAAAAAAGTAGGCCAATTCGCATTGTATACTTATATTTAATACCTTTATTCAAACATTTTGAGTCCTTTAGTTCAGCGTAGCAGTTCTTTGCCCTGTCTTCTCCGAATCTACGCCTCTTCACCATCTCAGAGTCTCAAATCTCTTTCAGCAAAGAGTGTCGTCAAGATCGTGGGTCTGGTCCAGATTACACAAAAGTAACATCCACCGAAATTTCCTGGGGATTTCTGAGGTACAGGGAGCTTATTGAACTATGTGGAACCATAATACTGTAAAAGCATCTTGAGCCCCGGAGCAATGTCGGGGGTATTATGTTTGTGGAAAATCATAGCAGAGTAGGTATATTGAAAATAATAATTATTAGTCGAATGTATCATTCCATACTTTGATCGGGGATGAAAATATTAACGCTCCTTAATTTATTTCAAGCTTTGTAAAGAACAGGATATGATTGCTTGCTCGCGAAGTAGGGTAAGGATGCCTTGAAAATATCGTCCCCAATATAATTATTAAAGGCGATGGTGACAAATTATGATTGAATTTCGTGAAGAAGATCTAGGTACGATAGCGAGCTATCGCCCGGTAGAGTTACCGCAGTGATAGATTGAGCCAAGCGTCGGGTCAGGCGCACCCCCAAACTCCCGGCGCCAATGTCCAGCTCTAGATTTATGCTGATGGATTTTCTTCACGAGGTTTCAAACTCCCGTTGACCGCGATATCTCCGCGCAACCGAAACCCACCCCCATCTTGCACCAACGCGATTACAGATTCCACGAGTGTGTTTTGTTTGCACGCCCTTACGCCGCAGGGTTCGATCAATGGCCCGTAGATTGCCAATGGCGAATGGCCAATGGCCAATGGTCAATGATCAGCGGCCAATGTTCAATGTTCAATGGTCGACGGTCTTAGGTCTAAGGTCTAAGGTCAAACCGGCCAATGGTCATTCGAACAGACCGACATACAGGCCGACTGCTGCGAGGGTACATGGGCTGTATTATAGGCAGGGACGGGTACATATGTAGATATATGGCTATGTAATAGATGGAATAGCATGGTGAATGTGCTTTCAGCTGATATATAAGCTGGTAAACACGTGTATGGTAATTAACGGGGCTATAATATGTGAGTTTATAGGAAATGGATGAATTTCAACCTATGGATCTACTTAGCCTGGGAGAATACGGTAATTTTTATCCGGTCCAGATCAGTTTGTTAGGTTTAGGCATACATATAAGAAAACCGGAAACGATTCGGTGGGACACTTGGAAATAAATAGCCAACACGAGACAAGAAGTGAAGGAGGACCGGTGGCTCGAGTCCCGGAAATAAATAACAAATTATCTAAGCAACGGGAGCCGGTTGAATTATTATTTTTTTTTTTCTCTTCTTTTTTTTTTACCGTAAATAAGAATCTCCTCTCTCTTCTCCTTTGGCCTGCCGGAGAATCAGATGGCTGTAAATCGTCGTTGGAAAAAGGGTGAGAGATTTTAGTGGTAGAGCAGGAGTTCGTCCTCCAGGTCCATAGCTGAGACTGGAACTGTAAGGGTGGTCGACGCCACATTTTACACTTTTATACGAGACCCGATATCCACCGTCGTCTCTGTCACCGCTATTCTTTATTCTCCGGAGTTTCTCGGTAAAGTACAAACTCTCGACGCAACCCCCAGCCCATGTACGTCGTCGTTCACCCACCTTCACTGCACAGTATATAATCTACTGAAATCCGTTTCGATTTACCATACATTCTCAACAATTTTTGCATAATACCTGATACCAACAAGTAGGTACGGCTTGCACGGATACCCGTTAGTCAGCGATTCCTTAAAAGTCCAACAAGAAGGTTGGAACCCCCTAGCGAGTTTCCCCAACGTTTCAAGATTCATCATCAGTCATCGGCGCGATATTTTAGCCGTTGATATTTCTCGCTCTATTTTACACCCCTTGTTCTCCCGACCTTCAACGAAGTAAGAAAAATGGGGGTTTAGCAAATCGATGAGCTTGCATTAAACATCGCTCGAGGGTTGTGGCAGTGGAGTTTGAGGATGAGGTTGGAATGTGGAAAGGTGGAAGGCGGCGAGGCGGGGCAGTCGAGCGTCGCCAACGCGAGGTAATGTAGGCAATCCACGTACTGACGCATTGTTAAGAAAATGTGTTACTTCAGGAGAGATCTACCCTCTCACGCTCACGCCAAGCGATAAACGGACCCCGACTTCAAGCCCATACATATGTTATAACCAGCCATATTGTCAGTACGGTGAAGCGCTCCCGGCAATCATCTTCAACTCGCTTTTAGAGGGGCCTGAGAACGAGCCTTTTGGCGCATTGAATGGATGACCGATTGCGTGCAGATTTTTTTGCGCCATTTTCTTTCAATGGAATTCAATGAAACAACGTTCAGTCTTTGATCAGCGAGGTTCTTAGCGCGGCGCCAAAAATAAATGTAAAGGAGACAAAAAGACGTTTTCTCAAAGCCTTGAGGATCTTGGATACATATATATTATATATATCCTAAATCCCTGAACGGTATCTGCCACCGGTGAATTACTTTCCATGACACCCCGTCCGCGTTGGTTATTCAAGTCGTTTATGTAGATGAAGATTGTTGAAATTTTTTCAAAAACTCTCCCCAATCGCAGCAAAAGAAAAGTCATATCTTTCTCTCTTTGACTTCGCCTTTTCAGTACTGAATAAATTCATACAAATACAACCATCGGAGTTTGGATCAGATAAACGGTCTTTATCATATCACCTCTATTTCTGATTAAGTACGAACATTGCGGATCCGAATCTGATTCCATTTTCTCCTATGCACAATCTATCCACGTGAAAAAATGAATTTCATTGTCGAAATTCCAAAGCCGTAGCTATCCGTGATCTATTTGGTACTTCTACGTGGGTACGTACGCGAATTTATAGCCTCGATAAATAGTTCTATACTCAGCACCGAATAGGTAGTAAGTAGCGAGAAGTAAGTAGCGTTTGGGATCGTTCCGGAGCTCAATAACACACATCGTAGTAGAGATCAGCGGCTAACTGCCGGCAATAACAATCGTTGGGGCTGAAACTCGCGTGTGACAAAGAGGTGCGGGGAGTGACTTTAGCCGGGGCTAAATGGTCGTTGGCGAGCATCTGGGAGGTCTGGAAAATCTTTGTCAGTCTAGGCGAAGCTCCTGAGTAAGTTTACCCCGGTAGTCCATAGTTTCTCTCCCTTAGACGGCGGTAGGTACTTCAGCGAGGGGCTGGCGAGGCGTTTGTACATAGAATATGTTATAATTTGTTAAATATAGTTCAGACTACCTACAAATAAACGTTACGCTGGTTTACCGCGAAGACACGCGGTGTTATACGATTTTGGAAGAGATTACATATGTATAGGTATACAGTCTAATAATAAAATGGCACCGTATCCGATTTCACCAGTTGAAAGAAGCGTGGGCTTGCAATATTACCGATAAAAGCGTTCGGGGGTCGTAACTGGATCTGAACTGTGATCAAACATATTTTTATTTCACATCGACGACGAAATTCAATCTCTCTATACCGGGCGCAGATATTTTGTTAACTTTACCCAGAATTGGATTTATGCGTTTGAACGTTATACGCTGGGATCATTTCATACGTTTATATACTTACGTGGTACATAACGTATATGGAATATACAATATACATACATATCTATATAATTGTGAATGTTTAAGCTTCGCAAAGACAGACGACGACAACGACGACTACTTCTTTGGTATCGAGTTAGCCTCGGGTGTCTTTTGAACTTTTTTCTATACTTTTTAATTATTCACATGCAATTCGGATTATTCTAAATGTATGTAAATCATCGGGGAACCCCCGCACACAAACATTGACACACCCAACGAAACGATAATTACATTCTACGTTTCAAATTTTAGTTCCAATTAAATTTCTATCAGAATAACACGAGCGGGTCGCCCAAGGCGCGCGAATTCTCTGCACTGTGTGACCCTCGCATCTGATAACGTGTCGTAACTCAATTATCCTTACGTTTTCGAGAAGAACCGATTGAAGATAAAATCTCATGCCCATGGTACGACCTCGCTTTCATCTCTATCTGGTCTGCCTCTTTGTGGGCCTACCGTTGCGCGTTGGTTTTACTTTTCTGTTATCTATTGCACCCTCATCTCAAAAATAGGATCCTTTTTATCGGAAAAAAATAAAAAGAAAAAGAAAAAACGGCGATACCCAAAACTGTGTGTATTTCCTTGACGAAAGAAGTAACTTCTGATGAACATATAATTGTGAAACTTGCACACATAGCTTATCGTAGGATGCGCTTATTTCGTTGAACTTTTCCTCACCGTCAGAAACACCTTTCTGGAAGATTAATCGGTGCCTGTTACAAGCCCTGGCTTTCTTCGTTCAAGGTCTTAACTCCCACGGGGTCAGGCGTTGACCGCGATTACATTGTTTGCCAAATCGTTCCCCCAAGAAATAATAATACAGGAAGAGTTTTGGGACCTAGTAGGACCCGTTGTGGTATGTTTCTCGATAGTTTTGCAACTAAACTTTTCAACCAAGTTCGTTGTGGGAGTTGAAGTTTCAAAGAAAAGTTGTACTCGGAGCTTTAAAGCATAACTTTTAACCGTTTCTCTCGCAGCGTTTTATTTCTTTGTGAGAAAAAAAGAAAGATTAAGTGGAAATAAAAAATACTCATTCCCACTGATAGATCGCTCGATATATGCAATACGCGACAATTAGTCGAACGATGACGAATCATGAAATAACGAAGCCAGGGAGAGTACCTACCCTTACTCGTGAAACACGCTTTTACTTGAAATAAAATTTATTAGAACGTGAAAGCCTTTGATGCAGACAACGACTAAGTATCCACTCGTTAAGCAGACGTTTGAAATTAAAATTTTCATTAGTGACAAGTCGACGTAGCTACGCGTCTTGAATGAACGAAGGATTTCCGGAACGGTTTGTGGCGACACTGCAAAGCCGAGACTGGTCTTAGAGGAGTGAGACGAGTAGGAAAAAAGCGCAAAGAATTTCGCCTTACTCGGAGTAATGTATAAAGTTAAAAAAGAAGAAAGCAGCTTTAGTAAATTTTTTCTTTTCTACCCTCGTGAATCCAATACTTAGTCTCAAAAGCTGAACAAAAATGGGAAGACTAGATGGTACGTAGAGAAGGAAAGGAGCGGAGAAGACCGCGACGAAAAATGTCAACTTTTTACAACTTTTTCTCATCCTTTCTGTCCTTCTTTTCTCCGGAGCGAGAAAGCGAGAGGACCAAGACCGCGACACTGGAATATACCGTGACTACCAAGATTCTGGATGAGAATAACCCACAACGTCGTCAAATCTCAAACAATTCGGCTCTGATTCGCGGCGAAGAAATTGCTACTCAGAAAGTTACCTAAGCGTTGATATTTCCGAACTTATTGCACGAGAGCGAGCAACGTCTCGCGGAAAATGTCAACTTCTGATCTAACAATGAAGAAAGTGAGGACTTTTCCACACCGCTATATTTTCCTGCCGGTGTCTGCACTAGCAGGGCGGAATGGGGCGCTTTAAACTGGGTTAAGGAGCGGGATGAAAGTCGAGAAAAGTGACCAAGATGTGCAGCGGAGAAGAAAAATGTTGATCCCCCGTCAAAGGTGAAAGGATTCATATTTTCTCAGGACGTGAATTAAATTTCAGTAATTCATATTCCTCTGTTCAATAGGATATAATATTAGTTATTCAGGATATAATATTCATTACTAATATCACATTGGACTCCATCAATTTTCAAGATTCATTTATTCAAGTGATTTAATTTGAAACATTGATTTTACGATTAACTGGAGAGTTATGCATACGGCTAGTGAACGAGGAAATAATAGGTTTCATGATTTTCAACCTCGGCAACTTTGAAGTCGACCTAAAACAACTCGAAATTTACTTCCCAGAGATGAAAAGCTCTTACTTGTGACTCGTGAAAGGGTATTATTCATTTTCAATTAGCTTTCGTTCAATTATCTGAATGCTTTGTTAACTACAACAAGCTTGAAGCAGCGGTGAAAGCTCACATTCCCCATTAAATTGTCAGCAATTTAGCTTTGTTATTCTACCCAATTTCATTCGTTCAACGGATACATTTCGTTCACGCTGATGTTAAACGGTTTTCTGACTTTGCTTTTCACTCTCGCATAAATACAGAGCATTTTATGTAATATCAGTGATTAATAATTCTGTCACTGACATGGCTAGTGGCACGAGAAAAAATGAAAAATAAAAAATCACGAGATTATATAGAGGCAGGACCACGGATTGGCGTGAAACGATTGTAAATTTTTCCTGACACCAGTTAATGAAACTGAACGAACCAATTTGGGAGCAATTTAAGGAAATAAAATTTTATACACCATCGTAGACGTTCGCTGTTATATAATATCCAAAGTTATACAGCTCCAGCGTATTTCTTTCTTCCGGCGAGATGAATTGAGAACACTTCGAATTTAACACGTCATTTTATTATCATATTTCAGGAAAAAAAATAAGACACTAGGCATCCTTTTAAATTTAATAAGAACCCTTTCTCTCTCTCTCTGTCTCTCTCTCTCTCTCAGTGCTGTAAAATCTTCGGGAATAAACATATATAGCGGATAACCCTACCCTACCCTACCCTACCCTACTCTACACGTAAGTGCGAAGACCTGCGGAATGAACTTCGTATAGCGACCTATGCGAACGGCTGAAACAGTATAAAGTTCTCCCATGGCAACGGTGAACGTCTTGAGAGATCCGTTTTGCTACCCGTCCGCCTCTACTCCGCCACCCTCCTCGGGGCTGATTGAATTAAGAGAGAAGCAGGTGCCGAAGAAGGTCCTCTCTCCTCACGGGGGTATTTCACGGTACAGTATCTCTACTTTGAGCCTACGTTTATCGACTGACATAATTTCATCCCGTTTATAGAACGGAAAAAAAAGAGAAGAGGAAAGGAAAAGGAGAAGAAAAAATCTGGCCATTTTTCCCGGCCAATGAGCCCTTCCGACTCCGGTTTTCCCCTGAAGAACTTCCACCTGATTACTGAAATAACTCTCTCTAGTACGCCTTCCTTACTCGCCCTCCAGCCTCGAAAAGTCGCGCGATTTTCTAACAGGGTCAAGTATCACTCAGTACCCCTGCAGTAGCTTTTTCTACACACATACAGCATACACCCTAACTCATATAAGTAGCTCGCCTTCGCAACTCTACCCCTCGGTAGTCGTTCAACCCGACGAGAGATAAGTCACAAATAATCGCGCTGAGCGATGCAATATTTCTTTCGTAAGGCTAAGCCGCAAACTCAACTGCAAGTCGCTGACACGGATAGGTGCACGCTGCAGAAGTGTCGTTGTACTATAAATGGTATCATTTTTCTCAATATTTCGAATGGGTTCTGCGACGAGAAAACACCGAGAGCTTCTCACCTCCGTAAAATAGATTCGAATTTTCCAAGTTTAGTGAAAATTATACCCATAGTTACAACAGTGCTTGAAAAATGAATGAAAATGGATTTTTTTTTGTACTTGGATATCCAGTACTGACTCGGTGGCTATCTTCAAAAGCAGTAGAATAGAGGAGAAAGGAATATCCAACAGTAGGCCTCGGGCAGAAACTCAAGTTCCTATGAGCAAGGGAGAAGATCGCGATAACAATGACGTCCTGGGTTCAGGTTCTGGACCCTTATGCTTCCCGAGGGTCTCTGAGAAAGCATATTCTATTAGCCCGGCGGTTTACATGGCGCCCAACATGCGTAAATAGCACCAGTAAACCAGGTTCACTTTCCTGCCGAGGATCACAACCATCGGGTAGACAGGCGAGCAGACAGGGAAAGTGGGAAGACGGGAAAATGGGAAAGAGGAAGAGAGACGAGAGTCGAGAGTTGAGAGAGAAGCTGTTGTTACGTCTCTCACGATGTCAGTCAAGATGTAGATTATAAAATGGAAATTTAACTGTGCAAGGGGTACTTTGATCTTTAATGTATTTCATGTGGTAAATTGCTACCCTAAAGAAACCCCCGCGCAACTAATTCGTGGTTGGTTGCATGGCGGATCTACAAATCTAGAATCATAGTACCGGAATGTGTTGGAATACACATAATCTGATATACCAACGGCATATATGCAGTTCGCGAAAATGAGATATCACGACGCTGGAGTTCTGTCCGAAATTTATGCTATCGTTAATTAACCATGCGCAAAGTTAATTAGCAATGAGAGTACCTAAGCGAACAGTGCAGGGCCAACGCTACTTGCGGTATAAGTATACCGTGTATACCTGCAGCCGACATCTCAGGCATAATATATTAAACGTGTATCTACGATGTTGCCACTTATAGTAAACTGATTTGAGGTGAAGAGACCATGATAGAGAGGGAGAGAGAGTGATTTTTCTTGGCGGAAAAAGGGGAGCAGGAAAGATCCGTCATAAAGTGGTAAGACCATGGGGATGGCGAGGGAAAATAGGTGGGGGAAGAAAAGGGAAAGAGGTATACAGGAACCTCGTGCATTTCCATAAGCCTCTTTTTTGGGGTGAAAAATACCGTGGGAACCTACGAGGGTGAAATGAGGAACCGTAAAAAAATAGGTGTCCCATTTGCGAAGAAATCAGTCTTGTATAACGTTAGGGGGTTGGTTGTACGACGAATGGATACGCGGCACGTGTACGAGCGTAGACCACAGTTCAGATATTATGAAACGCCAACTTTTTCGCCTTAGTGATAATCAAGAAAATCCGACTCCGCTCGTGATATGTATATCATGTCATTCGATTTTTCCATTATATCACTGCAGTTTCCATTATGTATTCTGTCAAGGTGAGACTCATCGTCGGCAGCACGCGAACTCGTTAGAAAAAAATGGGTCACGTATTTTTCTTCTTGTTTCACTTATTTTTTTCTCGCCTTGCCGATAGTCGGCGATGACAAGGTAGTAAGATTAATTTTACTTTTTAATTGATATGAATCCATAATGTCAGTAGAATTATTACAGTTTGAATATTTGGTATTTATGACCTGGAGGTACGGTATCGCAAGAAATTTCATGAGTATTATTTAATACAGTAACATTTCATTTTACTGCAACTTGACGGGAGGTGAAATTATCTCGGCTGAATAGATTATGGGAACGTTATTCTGTCAAGGGTTTAATTAAAATAACATTTCATTAATGCTTTCTCGTACTTGGGGTGCTTGAAATCCTAAAATCAATTTCCCGCGGCTCTGACTGATGAATATTTTAATTGGCTAATGAAGGCTTCATATATCCCCTCGCCGAAAGGTCAGTATTTTCGGGTCATGGATCATCGCCTATCCGTAACTCCACCTACGTGTATTCATACATGGTAAAACATCCATATTCGATTACGAATGATTAGTTAAATATGGGGCATTCCACGCCAACTCGATCAGTGTTAAACCTCGACTATGTCGAAATCATTTCAGGCTGATTTCTAACATTGTACTGTAAAGAGAAAAAGAAAATGCAAGAATAATTCCCGGGAAAAACTAATTATAGTAATAAACTCGAATACCTAATTGATGTCAATATTTCTCGTATAGGTATACAATAATTTTGTAGAATTTCAAGCGATTAGAGAAACAGCTTTTCGACGATAATAGCGAGTATTGTTTGCTGTGTAAAATCGTCCTGCAGCCAAGTAGTAATCCCGAAGTGATTTAAAAATAAGCGAACCGTGTTCTTAGAGCCGATTTAACTCTTCGTTTCTATATTCTCCAGCGCGATGGTATCATAAAGCAAAGCCGCACTCACTCGCTGCTAAGAAAGAGGATACAAATTGCCTCCGATTCCAATTGATTCGAAGAAAAGATCCCTCTCCCCCCGTTCAACAATAAAATGGCAATATCCGACGTCAATAAATTCTACTTCTCGACTTTTTCAATTGGACGAGGATGCTGCCCACTGTCCGCCACTGCCTGTGCAGAATTACATCCCTCTGGAGGGTAGGTCGGGAGATAAAAAACTTCCACGTCGATTTGTATCTCTTATTGCGTACCGGATATTTGAATTTTCAATTCAGCGTTAAACAGCGGTACCTACCGTTGTGTAAGGTCAATATATGTATAGTTTCACATAGTGACTTCTGCCCAGCTCGCGTAAAGCGTGACGCATCGGTAGATAAATTCAATGGCCAAAACCGCAGAAATGTGCCGCACGGTTGAAAAGTATTGCGTATATACCGCCGCACCCCCCGTTCAGATAGTTTGTTGAATCGAATATTTTAGCGAAGGTAATTCTGCCGTTCGACTGACCAGAATTATTCGGTCTTTGAGTTTAACTCCTGAAGGAGAAATTCCACATTTTTATTGAGAAATAAATAATTTCTAGTAATTATCATGGTCTGATTTAATTTACTATTAATTACTTCCGTATACATGGAAAATATTGACGTACCAATTAGAAGACTTGAAAAAGCTCTTTAAAACGTTCACGATCTAGTGCAGTTTGAAGGGTTCGCGAGGCTTTAAAAGCTTAGGAATCCATATTAATTGAAAATCAATCAACCCCTCATAACAAGTATTATGTACACACGGTTACTTTTCAAGGATTGCTACAATTTATTT
Organism: Rhogogaster chlorosoma; assembly: GCA_944452935.1. Classification (NCBI taxonomy): domain Eukaryota; kingdom Metazoa; phylum Arthropoda; class Insecta; order Hymenoptera; family Tenthredinidae; genus Rhogogaster; species Rhogogaster chlorosoma. Next base: position 33,337,765 of record OX101797.1, read on the forward strand.
GTAAAACTGGTTTCCGTATTCCGAAATCGTTTTTAAACATCGAATTCGAGACCGCAATTTCTGCCACGCTATAGCACTTGCTTTTGACAAATTGACACATCAGCTGCGGAAGGACTCGAATTAGTTTTCTGTGAGATAACTTTTCATTTTTGACTTCATTCCGATTCTGGATTATGGATTAAACCTCAACAAAGATCAATCAATAGTACTTAGGCCCGAATCTTCCCAACTTTGAAAGCCGCGAATTATTTCAACAGATTACAAATCATTTTTCAACAAGGACCCTCGACGCCGCGTCGGCCGTTGTCTTCTAAGGTCGAAATGGGATCTGAGTGAGCTTGAGGAACAGATTTTATTCAGATAACTCTCGACGATTCAAGTGGTTGCCCAGAAGAAGAAAGGATTATTTGCAGACAATTGTTTAGGGGCCGGAATAAACTGATGAGAGAAACAAATTGAGAGGAAGACCCTCGTATCGATTCCGCAAGCCTAATCAAATACTGCGGATTCGAATCTTACGCCCTTTCTTCGTCCCACGATGTTTGAAGAACAGCTTTACTCCAAACGCAACACTTGTTTTAATCCCGTTTAAAAAACTTCGAACTTTCCGTCATCTACAAACCGTGTTAATGTTACGCAAGTTTGAGTCCGTGTATAACGGAGCACTCGAAAAATAATAGCTCGCAACCCGCCCGGGCCCATCACAGAGTGAAAGAGATGAGAGGAAAACAGTTTTTCTAAAAGTCTCTGTAACATTCAACGCTCCGATGTGCAAAAGCATTTCCGTGCGCTCTTTTAACTTGCTCTTTTTACCCATTTTGTTTTTAGCCATTCTGCCTTTGAAATAAGGCCGGTTGAATTTTTATTGCCTCGAATAGCGGTTCGGTACAGTATATACTACAACACGTTTTTCATTTTGATCTGAAAGGAAGTGGCATAATTGCATCGCGGAAACAGTAGGTCACGTCATACCACGAAGTGAGATAAAAAAAGAAAAAAAAAATGGCATTCAACTTCAACCAGTTTCAGAAGAACATTCTGTATCGAATTTACCCGAGATAACTAGCCTGCTGCACGTACAAAGGGTTCAAAAGTCAACGCTGATAATTGGCAACCCGACAAGGCCCAATTACGTTACTCGAGGGATAATTCTGCCAGCTTTGTTTGTCTCCTCGAAACCGTCCGTCCATCCTTCCATCCATTTCCGTCAGGTCAGTGAGCCAGTGAGCAAAATAAAACCTCGGAGTGATTCAAATATTTCCAAATTCAAACTAAACCCTCGACTTCAATCACTCCAGTGATATTCGAGTGCTCCCAGCTTCTGAACGGACGTGGACGTTCGTTGGTGGAAGGCGAATAAGGTAAACGTAATTAAATTCTTAATGACGTTGGCGTTGCACTAGGCTGATGGCGAAACCCGTCGCGCCAAGGGAACCGACAGGGGCTGGACATCGTGCCCGGGAATTACTGATGTCCTTTACAGTGTCGTGCAAAGGATATTTTTCAATGAAAACTGTGCAATAGGTAGATGGGCGGGTGTGCCATATATGGGGAATGAAACAGGCTTTTATCTGAAGTATCGTTAAAATTGCTAAAATTTACATTTTTACATAGGAGCGTATATTTCCATTGGAAATTTTCAGCTGGGAAATATAGTAGTGACGTGACACGTGCCTTATCTCGTACTTCAAGTTTACGCTCCCTGTAATCTCACAAACGGCTGATAAACACGCGAAATTTGAATAAAATCAACTCGGCTAATCTCTCGAGACATTCAGAAACTTTGTTTATCACCGAAAACTTGTACTTGTTAGACGTTGAAATCTGCTGCGCCTGACGTTGAACTTCCAATTAAACGATACTTGTTTTCAGTCTATTTCACAAGTATCGACAAAAATTGTACCCCCAATTAATTTCTATGGCGAAGGGAAAGACAGACAATTTTTTCCGGATAACCTAGCTGCCCGATTACAACCAAATAACAGAATTCACGTCACTCGTGTTACAAATTGGAAAAAAAAAAAACCATATATGGTAAAGGCGAACTCGATAATATGTGCAAATTTTTAAACCGATGTCAAATTTCGTATTCCGTTTAATCAAAAACGCGTCTCGTGATCCGGCAGCTGGCCGACTATATACGAGCCACGTCATTTCTGTTTGTAATCCGTTAGAAATCGCAAATGAATCGAATGCCGTTTGAAACTACCGAGGCAGAATAATCGATCGAAAGCGTATATATTTCGTATCTTGTTCACGGAGTACTAGACCCATTCTACCGGATGCTCTTTGTCATCCTGTCTTCCTTTACGCTGTACACGACGACGACGATGTTGACTCTGACTTTGCAAAAGAAAAAAAAAAAAAAAAAAGAATGAATGAAAGAGAAAAAATAAGAAGAATAAGAAGAAGGAATCACGGTACGAAAAACTTCCCTGATTCACAATGTGACAGTAGATTCTAATATCATATATCCTCGAACGAACATGCAATTATATACAGGAAAATCTTCCACAGGGTGTAGACAAAGTTAAGCGGGTATTTAGGGGCAAACTCTATCAGGGAAAGCTTTGCACAAGCGGCAGGTTGCTAATTGTAATAAGCTCTTGATTAAGCTGAAACTTCCAACGGCTGAAATAGGCCACAATATTTACAACCCTTAAGCATATCCGACATCCACGACATAACATGTTAGGTATTACACATGACTGTGATGTAGGGACGCGTGTAGAACTCACCAACCCCTTTGTAGACTGTGGAATACCATATCTACTGATTATGAGATTATAATGTAAAAAAAAAAAATGTATATTTCCACTTGATGGAAATAATATGTAGTACATATACTTGTGGCAGTATGACCGAATTTACCAGTGCAGGTTGATAATGAGAAAGAGGGATGTTTCGTGTAAAACCTGAGGGCGTCTAATCTTAATTTGATTTAACCCTGGAGGTTAAGTGCTAAAAAAATATAACTGTCGTTTATTTTGCGAAATGATTTTACCCCGAGAGCGTACGGCGCTTGGGTAAAACAACCCTTCCGCTTGTTTTTAATCTCCCGTCGTGATCTTGCTAAAAGTTGAACGGAACGAGACTCTGAAATGCCCTCGAGATGTCGTCTCAGCTTAACACGCTGTATAACGTCAAGGTTTGAATAACAAGACAAAGAATAAATGATTCCGGGTAATGTTTCATCCCCTAATTATCCTGTTTAGTTTTTATTTTCACTCTTTGTATATCACTTTACTTCAACATCCGTTGGAGCTTCGTAACGTTGATTTTATCAGTCCGGAGTATAATGTATATACCTCCCACGTCCATGCCCTCACAAATATCGATTGTCATTCGCCATCTGTGGATCGAGTCGTATAAAATCGGAAATTGACCACTTTGTGATTAACCGGGCGTAAAAAATGCCGAGTTCCACTCTTAGAATTGTAATCACCGACGGAAATCTTTTACCTAGATTCTATTTCTTGTTTCAGCCGGTTCAAGCCTGGCGAGTGTAGTCGCCGGAAGTAGCAAGCCAACCAGAATCTCCGACAAGCCCTACTTTGATGATGTTTCGCCAAGAAATGTCACTGCGATAGTCGGCCAGACGGCTATCTTAAGGTGCCGTGTCAAACACCCAGGCGACCGTACGGTAAGTGCTTCGCTTAGTCCTAATTGTACAGCATATATTCCCCGGCCACGGGCCACTTAGCAGACGCGATTGCTCCGCTAATTGCGCAAAGATGAGCACTGCCGTCGTGATACCTACGTGTCATGTAAATTGCGCTATACCTGTAATTTGCCAAACGAAGGGTACGGAGACTCTGAGTTCAACCAAAGACGTAGATTGCCTCGTATTTGAGAATTGAGTATAAAAATAAGAAACTCAAATAATAATGGTCAGTCAAAAACTGACCCTTGAGTTTAGAGTCCTGGATATATATGTGAATATTTTCGTCTTGTCTCGCGTGGACGAGTACGCTTTGATCTTTTTGGCTATCAAATAAATTAACGACCGCGAGTAAGCGGCCAAGGTAATTTATTTACCCCTGAGTAAACGCGGAAAAAGTAATTAAATACATAGCTAATGTAAACGTTAATACGAGCCAGCAACTTAATACACGGGTAAAGGCCGGCAAGTGGGTAAACGGGGAAACGGGCATGTGGTTAAGACTCGCGCGCAGTTAGTTGGGGTGGATTATATAATTAGAATTTAGCTACTTGCGTGCGATTACCTTCCTGAGGCACAGCCAAAAATTTCACTCGTTCAAACTCTTCGAAATTATTGCTTTATTTTCATCCGACAAATATTGCCCTGCAGCAAACAAATATTAAATATTCGTTCAATGCTCGAGTAGGAAAAATTTCGGATTCATGGAAAAATTTTTAATCAAGGAAACGGTATCGATACAGAGGCGAGTCCCCTTTTCTCATAGAACTTTCAGATGCTCAACGATCGTTCGATACGCCCAACTTGTAGAGTCCCTCTATAATATATGGTTAAAAAAAGAAATGGAAATTCACAACAAAACTTTGATCTCGAAGTAATTGACTTGCCGCATATACATACATCAGTTGACAATGGTTTGGATAATAGTGGCATCAGATAAAGCAATCAAATATACTTGACCAAGCCAAGAGCTTGTCGACAATATCTAGCCAGATGAACTGTATTCAAGTCTCTGGTATCCTGTACACAAGGGTCAAAGGATATTGGCTCAAAGGTAGAGAGAGCTTTGAGCGAAATTGGCATACGAACAAGAGTTTGGAATCCTTTCTAGAAATTTTGGTTAAATTATACGAAACGTGCTTAGAAAGTGACTTCCGGATTGTCAGTTTCATCGCAATTTCTCCCACAGCGATATTTTAAAGAGGTTAAATACTTGTGATAATTATGTAAAGTGGATAACTAAGTCTGCTCACGTTTGTACGCCGTTTGTAGACTTTCTTCAAAGGCATGTTCGACTAGATTGTACGGGAGCCGAAGAGCAATCTGCTCGCTGGTACACCTAGGGGTGTACATAATCAATTGGAATAGTTTACGAACAGTTTACGTATAATTTAGAATCACTTTGTTTCGTTTGAAGAATAGTCTTGTACCTTTTACGTTCACGATTAAATTCTGCATTTTACAGTCCTACTGCAGTTACCCGATTGCTCCAGGAAACATGAGCTGAGTTGTAGGTACGAAGGCGTTTGAAAAATTTTCTATAATGTAAATCGGACCATTTTTAATCAAAAGAGTGAAATTTCATTCGAAAAGAGTGACTCCTCACTCTTACAGAGAAAATTGGATCAAAACTTTTAACGAATCTTTCACTTTTATCATAAAACATGTATGTTTTTGATCTATGATTAACTCATGACTTGTCGGCTATCAGGTGAACTGAATTCTTCATATGATCAAACTGTAAGAAACCCACGACCGACCTGTATACCGAGTTAAATGACTGTCGAGCATATATACATGTAAAATGAAAATTTCTTACGGCTCTTTAGAGACCAGATTTTATCATAACTTATCAGGGGAGGCGAGAGACCGTTATCCGTGACAAGCAGCCAGGCCTTAATAGAATGGCGTAATGATATAAAGCGATGCTTTGACATAAGATAAATGGCCAAACAGCAGAGAGAATGATATTAAAAAATTGTCAAGGCGAGTAAAATTTTGATTGTAAATTCTTGAAGCCTTTTTACCAACTTATTATCGCCTCGACGACAATTTGACGAAACAATGAAAAAGACGTGAGCATGTCTGGTTCAAAGGGAAAAAGGTAATTCTTGAAATTGAAAGGTGTATTTGTAGCGGGAAAGTGAAATGTGTACATAATGTTGTCAAAGGGAAGCACCTACTTGAGAAAATCTCGCCTTGACGCGTCAAATTTAGCGAATACATTTCGCCAGGTCAATCTCAGCCGTAGACTTGAAGGTTGAAGTTGATTGTTAGTCTCCCCTCTGGTGAAGAAATCACAGTTGACTGGCTAAAGATATAATTTATTAAAAAGTACCTACTTTCGAGGTACTTTAGTAGTACTGCTATATTACTGCAGATACTGGCTACGGCTGCGCTCCATTAATACTCGTAAATAGGTATTAAACGAGATTGTTTACGAGGCTAGCGAAAGCTGCAGTGCTGCACGCAGACCGTCTATAAACGGGAAAACGTTTCTAGAACGAGGTTGGACCGCAAAGATAATTTACGAACTATCCGAGTAACGAAATTATCGGAAACTTCATGGTCGCGGATACCAATTTTCATATCGCAGCTGATATCCTCACAAAAACATCATACATAATCAAATACAGGTAAAACTTTGATTTCCTTCTCTTTATTCGATTATACAACCAATTCATTCCATTCATTATTCATTATTGCATTACGGGAATGCGGGAATACATTCTCCTATCCAATCAGCTCCTACCGAAGGTGGATCGTGAAATTGGTCCATATTGTTTCCCGATATAATTACATATATACGATATACAGTAGACAGATTGATTCCTCTAATGTAATTGCCTAGGATTTTATGAATTTCCGCAAGCCGATCGTGCCGACTCGTGCTATACTAGGTAGGTATATCATTCGCTTGCCTCGACTAGCACAGTCACGTGGACAAGTTCGATAATTGATTTAACGCCAGCTTAAGGGTATAATATAACTACCATAGTCCTACGTGTGTATGTATGTATACCTGCGTCCTATGCTCACGTTTAAACTTAGTTTAATTAAACCCTGGATTTATCGGGCAACCCTTGACACAGATATATGTATAGGGATACAGAAGACAGGGAACATCGTGTGACAGACATTTAGCCCATGGAAGGTCAAATATAAAGCGAAATTTAAACCTCTGTATCCATTTGTCTTTCCACGGACGTACATAACAATTATTTAAATCCCCGTATAGGCAGAGATTAAAAGTTCTAAAGTCAATATCGAATTATTATTCAATCTTGGAAGTCTCGGTCGAGAGTAATTGAATCGAATTGAGAGGAATACTCGGTATAGTTGTTAGTTTTCTTTAATGTTTCGTCGTTAGCAGTGGCTCTTTTGTGTCGTGAAACGCGAAATGGGAAACGTCGTGGTCCGAGTTGGCTGGAGACACAGGAGGCTGCCATGACTCGCCGGACAGTCGTGACGGACGGGATATTAGCAATTTTTTGCTTCCGCCCATACGTCATGCTCTGGTTATCTCCGTCCTCGTCGTACATACACGTCGGGATTCACCCTTATTCCGAGGGTTTTAGGCCGCTGAACGCGACCTAGTCACTACCGGGCTAGAACAAAGACATTTTCGGAACAAAATGACCAGATCCTAAAAAGAGAAATAGAAAGAGTGAAGCCAACCGGTAGTAGGCAGTAGGCAGTCACTCCTTGAATGCTGATTGAGGTTGTTTCGGAAGTGAAATTGTTCTCTGTCACGCACACCCACCCGCGTAACACGTATAATAAATATACGATGCTGGGACGAGATTAAAGATCCGAATAAAGTATCACGTTGGATGTGCATGTGTTCCGCGGATCCTGAACTGAACTATGTAACTTGGAAAACACGGATCTCTATGTAAATCGATCCAATGGCACTTTGTCAAACGAATCGAATTTCACAAGGGAATTCACGGCTCTATGCAAGATCATTAAAAGTGTCCGAGGTGGTTAATGCCTGCACGTGCTCTTCGGGAACAGAATTATGTCCTTTTCACCCGAGTTAGTAAAGACCGGGGTTAATTTAAACAAGCCCCGAAGAGCCCCGAACACCCCCGACTACCCCGAAATCACCACCAAAATCGTCCCTGAATCGCCCCGGAATACCTGCCCCCTGTACCCAAGCCGGGCAACTAAGATGGCTGATTGTGGGCTTAGCTTTAATGTCCCCAATTTTTAGTCCCTTTTAATCGCCCCCCATTCGAGGATCTCCTCGAAACCTCCCGCCCTCCTTCCGTCGCCCTAATCTAATCCTTCTAATCTCTTTATTATTCACTTGTCTCAAATTCACGCCGATTTTCACTTTCTCCAAAACTTTCCACGCGAAAATATATTCCCGAAAATTGAGCGAACATTTCTCCTCGCAACTATATAGTCAGGAAGATTTTCATTTTTTGTTCTTTTAGTTTTTTTTTTTTTTGCTTTGATGTATACAAATTCAGTAAATATCCTCAGTCATGAGGGACAGCTGGGATTGACGGGCATGGCAGGGTTGAAATAGAAGTTCGTGTACAACCCGTGGAATTGATCAAACAACAACTCATTTAAGGGTAATTCCGTGGAACTCTGAAACCAGGCGTGCAACCACATCTACAATAATTTGTGTACGTGTATCCGTATATAATATAAATACTTAAATGCAGAGGGACTACACATCCAAAAGGGGTTGGCCATGTAAGAATTCGCTTTGTTCGGTGATTATACGTTCGTGCTTGGGCCTAATACACACGAAGAATGGCGGCGCAGATGGGGGGTTGGAAAAGGAATTTGGGCTGAGAAAGGTCACTAATTCGCGCGTGCGTCCGCAGATCAATACTCCTTGAAACCTCTCGCCCCCCAGTCTTGATTTGTAAAACCGTAGGACAACCCATAAACAATTCGGTAAACGTGAAAGGAATGTATTAAACGTCGCGGTCGACGGTAGGATCGGTCGATTGTCCCCGAAATAGCATGGATGTGATTTATCGTATCAAGCAACTCCACATGACTGCAGATATTTCGTACCTAATTCACGTTTTTTTTTTTTTTTAACTCGTATCATAATATCTGTAGGTATGTACCTACATTTTTCGAAAAATTACAACCCGGATTAAGCATATCTGAGATTATACATATACGGGTACGCGTACAAACTATATAAAATATAAAAATATACGTATAGGTGTATATATGTACCTAATTTACTTTATATACCCTATACGAAAACCGAAACAACACAGAGGTACGTAATCATTATGACTAATTGCTGAACTTTGTAATACAATTAATTTTGTCGCAATTGCGTAATTACGGAGATAATTCCTCGAAGCGTATGTATACGTATATTATACAAGTACGTCAGAATCGTGAGAATTAATTAATCCCCGTTGCAATTGGCAACTTCTCACGGTATGTGAACAAAAAAAGGTGAATCTATCGGTGTAAAAAACCGTAGGTATAGTATACTCAAGCTGTATTTCTTCGCTTTATTGCGGGGTGCTCGATTTTTTGCACAGCACCAGTCCTACAACGTTGACAAGAACAATTTAGACAGGAATGAATACAAATCGTGCAATTTATTCGCGACGGTAGATTGAGACGTGTTTTTCTGTGAAATTTGAACTTTTAAAATAATTTGTTTACTCGCAATACCAAAGCATTTGGTATATAGGACATATATGTATGTACGTTTTTCTGAAAGCTGTGCTTTTCGACCCTCAGACTCGCCGAGCCATTGACTGGCGTCACGTCGCGTCGTTAGGTCGCTCTGCAATCAGACGACTTGTTAAGTTGCATACAACGAGAGAATGAAGGGAAATCAGATGATGATAAGAAATGTAAAGAAATAAATAAATTATTGTAATGGATTTGCAATTCTCGTAATGATTGTAGAAGGATGAAGACGAATGCTTGTCGAGGCTGATACTCGGAACTCAATTTAGATCCACCTCTCTGGATTATATGAAGTCAAAGCTATTTGGATTTAACACAGAAGACAGAACAAGACTGTTTGCTCTGAACTTGAGCGGGTCTGTCCCAGCGTGAAATATTTGCTTCCAAGACTCTCTCAGTATAAGCCCGAGCAATTAGAACGAAGCTACGAAGCCTTCTTCTCCGCGGAAGCTTCGTGCCTGTTTTATGTATACGATGGGGGTGAGCGAGGGCGCGAGCACGTGAGTTTAAACTCTGAAGTGTTTGAAAAACGACAGCCTAACGACAGCCCCTTTGCTTATCTCAGCTTCCATAAATTCAACCGCAAAGCCCATACGTCGAACTCGTAGAATTTTCTTGATAATATAAAATCCTTCAATTTCTCACGTCCGCGGGTCTTATCGTTCGAAGACATCTTTTTCCAGAGACAAACTCGCTGCTAACTACAGAGAGAATAAGGACCAGGAAAATAAGAAGAAGAAGAAGAAGAAGAAAGAGAAATATTGTCGTAATCGCGTTTAATTACCCTCGATGATAGCGATCGTCACGAAGCGTGATATCTATATCGTTGACAGATTTGCTCTCCGTTCGTTTATTTAAAAGGTGAAAATTACCAGCCAGGTCGTGAACTCGAGTGTAAAGAGAAGGAAGACATGGCTCCTTTCACCGTACAAAATGAATGCAAATCCGTCCAATAAAATTTAATTAGTGCCAATCAGCCGTTTTCGTGGCTCGGGGTAAGTTAAGCAAATCGGATGAGATACCGGCTGATAAATTGACGAAGGTAGGTCGAATATGGCTGGACTATTAATTAGACCTTTCCACGTTTACGGGTTGCATACTTAATTCAGCTTGCTACATATTTTTCAATAGCAACGTGCAAATAATCACTCTCAAAAATATCTTTCTTATACAAACTGCCTTCATCCTTTCATTCAAAATATTATACATGTATTAAATAATTCATTACAAATCGTTGACCTGTAATTCTGACTGAATATCTCAGTCCGATTAGCTGAGCTTGAGAAGCAAATTGCTTTTGAATTTTATGCTCTTCGGTTATTAATTTTAGGTACTCTTTGCACGGTCGAGTTCGTTCAGAAAACTTATTAACCACTATTTTACTACTCATCGATTCGAGAGAAGTTGTAATCTTATCGAATTGCCAAAAATCAGCGAGTCGCCGTTATTCGAAAGTGTTTCAATCGTTGGCTTCAATTTGTACGACAAGATGTTGTTGACAATTTGAATAGCACGCGAGTAATCCAAATTCGTTTTAGCCTTCAATCTCAATTGAGAAGTTTTATTGCCAATCTTCTCTCGTTCAATGAAAAATCAAACACATTCATTCGTTCGAAACCTCTAGCAATTCTCTTTTAGCTACCAGCGAAACGACTCCGGCATATGTCACTTCCCAAAAACGTTGCGACAGACATTCGAGATTTCAAATCTTTTCTTCAACGAAGATTCCGCTGAGCTGGAGATTTTGAGTTTGACTGACTTCCACGCCAAACATCTCGCGATGTATAGACTTGGCATTTTTTTCCATCGCCATAACGCATGCAGTATTCAATGAATTTCTTTTCACCCCTAGGATTTCTGCAATTGATTCCGAGTAGGGATATACATGGCTAATCTCTGATATCAAAATTTGAGGCCAAGTTTTTCAATCAAAACTGAAACTGTTTGATTTATCGTTGAGAAGTGAGGTCAAAGGTTGTCGAATTTTAATAATAAATATTAGATCTGAGTAAGGAGCATGAACTTTATTGGAACGAGGGTATAATTCGGTAAACATACAGTGACAATATTAGGCTGGTGCCGTCAATGCTACAAAATTACAGAACTTGATGTCAAGTTGCGAAATGATCGTGACTCGAATACCAAATTAATACGTATTCGAAGCTGCTCCCCTGCTCTGATATGATTCAACTGTACCAAGGTGTACCCCCGTCTGTAGAGCGTGATTTCTATGTAAATACTTGAGCTAAATTTGTGCCTATTCCACCAATTGCCTGTGGCACGTTTACAATACTCACGATCAGTATTTCGCCATTGATCATTCCCAGCTTTGTTTCAAACAAAAAACTAACTAACTCAAAGAACCGGATCAACTAGATAGATATTCCGACTCGGTTTAAACTCCGCATTGTCTTACACTTTCCGATAAATCATAGCCAATTTTATAGGGAATAAATTCATTGAAGTGGATAACTGCATTGTACCAGCGACGCTGCACGAACACATCCGATTATTGGCGAAACTGGATTTTGGCATTTCTTTACCGCCTGGACCGTTGCCAAGGGATGTTGTTTCCTGTCGACGGGGGCTGGTGGCATGGAAGAATCGATTCGGTTATTGAAATAATGTCGGTGGTTCGGTACTTTTATGACTTTTTCGCGAATAGCCACGGTGTCGCAAAGACATGAACATCTTCTCGAATTACATGCGCTTATCGACACCTTAATCATTTCTTCACAATAATTCAGATCTTCGATATTGTTCCTGTGTCCAATTTCATATCCATTATTCAACTCTACGTTCTGCCGTTTTCAACATTTCATATCCGGGTATTATTTCGCCTGTGAATGATATATAGTGCGATAAGTGCCTGGCGTTAATGCATCTTCAATCAGCATATCTTCGCCGAGCCCGACACGTATGCAAGCGGTGCTGACGTAAAGGCGAGAAGCTTGTTACCTTCTCGCCAGATTGCTAAGGGTAAAACAACATCTCGAGGGATTCTCGACCATTTTAGCGTCTGCGTGTTGTTCGGTTAATTATTTAATAGCTACGGTATAATTAGTAACGTCCGCAGCCCAGCTGCCCCATGCAGCCATTGCTGGATAATCATAGTTGTGTAACATGAGTAAAAGACGGACTCTTCGACTCACAGTAATCAGTGAAAATAACAGTTTATAGTTGGGAGTAGTAGGTACAGAAGAACGGGCAATCTTCGTCATTTATAATCCTTCCAGACTTAAACATTCCATTTTCAGCTGCTCTTTTGAAAAGCCTAGGACTTCGACCAGGAGGTATTATCATACATCTGGATTAAACAGCTTCGAAAAAAATGATAAGTCGTTTTCCCATCATTTCACACGAGTTCGAATAACTCGTTGAGTACCTATCATACACCGAGAGAAAGGATCCGTTAGAACAAACGATATTGGTTTGACGTAGTAAAATTTGGCAATCATATATGGGGAAACGACTGTTTTTTCAATTCACAAAATTCTCTTCGATGCAAAACAGTAGTGTTCGGGACTACAATCGAAAGCTTCTAATTGAACGTAGTTTATTCTAACCAAATAAGAAATACTCGACGCAACTGATTATTCCCACGAAATTTATTCGATTCATTCTACAAATCCTTTTTCTACGAATTGTCATTTCTTGATATTTGCCAGTGTCAGTCTAGGGGGCGACTCATACAGGGACATTACATCCACGTGGCGTAATGCATGCCGAATTTAGTTGAAATCGTTACGAGACGGTTGTTGCAGCATTTGACCCAGTTTTGGTGCGACTTTCAAAATAACTTCGGTTATTTTATGGGGAAAGTTCAACTGCGGGTTATAGTCATCGCTGCATGGACCACTGGTGCAGTATAGATCAGCTTATTGTTAGCCTGCAGATCGCTAAAATGTTACCTCCAGTATATCAGATTTTACAATACACCCCGGGTTGACGAAGCGATTCAAACAAGCAGAGCCGCTGCTCCAGTAGTCTGATAAGAATAAGCTGGTAGGAAATTCTCCCTATGCTTTCCTCGCGATAATTGAATGTCAAAACCGTGAGAATCAAGGACTCGATTTTGCATTTGCACTTTTTGTTACATTCGTTCTTTCATTATTGATTAGTTTTAATGAAAGTCGCCCGGGTATGAAGCGCAAGAGTTTTTCAATAGTCAGATTTTTAACACTTAACCAACTAATATTTCGTGATCTTTTTTATTATCACGAATCAATTACGAGAATCAGACTGCCTTCGGACACGCAGTGATTTGTCCATCTTTGGTCCAATGCTGTTCTTCATCTTCTATATCTTGTCGTGGGTAAAAAGAACCGGAGCAGTCAGTCAGTTATGGGTCGAAGAAACAAAGAAAAATAATAAAAGATTGACTCGGTTCTGGAGAAGCTTTCACAAATTCGTAGGACAAGAGGACCTCGTGCGTATTTCAGGAACGGAAGCGAGGCTATAGCCGTGTGATGATATTGACCGTATTGCTCGCGTGTCCAGTCTCATCCCCGGTTTCTTGCCGTATATCCGTTTCTCTTCGGTTCTCGTATCTTCTGCAGGGACCGTCTCTCTTAGTTTCTCCCAACCTTCAAGGGTCGTTGAGCCAACTTCTCTGTTAGTTCGTTTTCCACCCTTGGATCACGATCTACTTTACTCACCCACCTCGCCCACCTCGCCCACCTCCCCCACGGTTCTTCCTGTCGCCTAAAAAAGCTAAAAGTCGCGGCTCACTCGGGCGGGCTCGTTTGGTCCCGCACAGACACTTCCGGTTCCGAGTTAAACCCGCAGCCGCGCCGGGACTCGCACGCCAAGTGTTGTTCCTAACCCAGCCCAAACCTGGCCGGAATCCGTCATCCAATGTTGTTACACTACGACTGTGATCAGCGGAGACGGGGTATACGGGCCATTTTGGCTTTTCAGAGAATGAGGGAAGTAAAAGAGGGAAATAAAGGGACCTGGAGGACAACCGTTCGGTAACTTCTCCCGCAAACCAACCGTAGGACCCTAGTTTTTGTTTAGCCCCTTCAAACACCCGGGGGCAGACGCTGGGATTGGTCCAATTAACAAATAGAACGTGCCACGATCTATAGCCTTGCTTTACACCTCCTTCCACCTTCGCCCTTATCCCCTATATCCTTCTTCTTTCTATATATGTCTAAAGTCTCGCCGGCGTATACATATAGTGACGGTCTGAGAGGTAATATAAGCCCCTGTCAAAGTTAAATGAAGCTTTACTATGAACTAGCCACTTTATTAATTCACGTTTAGTTAGCAAGCGCGTAAAGCTCTACGTCATGCATGTCCACCACTGGAAACGCATGACGGGGACAATCTCTGTTATCCTTTAACGCGTTATCCTGTTTAACACGAAAGTACTTCTAATTACCAGTTTCACGTGCACCTACCTATGGAGTACATACGAGTATCTACTTACACCTACATATCTGGCATATAATATGTGCATGTATGTACACAGGTTTTACCCCTTATACTCCTCCAGCTATTAATCATTCCACACTGTATCCTATAAACAAAATATATACTCTATTACTTTAATACGGTGATAATTGGCTTGAAACTAACAGACTCCGTCTCGTCTAAAGCTGACGGAGATCATTCTGATTATTGATTATTCACCCAATTTCGTAGCTGTAACGTCTAAGCCGCTATTTCCGATGGCGAGAAGACTTCGATATAATTAAAGGGGACCGGATTCTCACCGGATAAGTGGAATGCAATATAAATGACACGCTATTTCGTATATTGTCACAGTATGTCCTGAATCATTATTACAGTTTTATATTTGGGATCTCGATTCAAGGATTTCAGTCCCGTATACCGAACAGGAATTTCGAATAAATTTCTCTGACATTGTTCTATGCATAGAAATTCTCGCCTCGTGACACGGGTCCTAATTTTTTTAGTTTCCCACTCTCTGAATTGAGAATTGTATTTCGTCCGGAAGTTATCGCGGCTGACAAGCGGAAACCACCAGTTTCACATTCGACGGGGCGCCAAGTAGCTAGACTCTTGAAAAGGACTGCATCCAACCTTTAGAACATTTTTCAACCTATTCACTTCAAAACTCCGTGCGGCTTACGCGACTCCGGATGTTATACATTCGAGTCGTCTGGCGCCTCGGGCGAAAAAAACTGCAGGCTATTGCAATTCACCGAGTCAGCTGATTCAAATCAGAAACTCAATCGCTTCCATTTTCTCAAAAAGCTGCTTGCTATTAGCAAACCAACTAATTTATCCGTAAATATCATTATTAGTTTGATTTTGGATATATTTATCATCATCATCCTTTCACATGCACGCATTATTCTTTCAGTTCAACGAGAAATACCGATATCATTTTCAGATGAAAATGTGGATGAATTACGTTCAGCAGCGATCCACGTTTGCATAGATACATATATTGGAGAAAATTTCGAGTTTCTAGTACCGGAGATGAAGTTTTCGATCGTTTATAACCTTTGCACACTCGACTCTGATATTGTTCGTGTAAAAGTGTAGGTAAAAGTAGTGGATAAAAGATATGTCGTAAAATGACATCCGGGAATAAATATAGGATCGAGTCAAAACGACGGGTTGGACCCGTGCGTCAGTTTTCGTGTTAAAAAATGATCAAAGTAAATACGAAGGATACTTTACGGGACAAATAATGACAGGTCTCTCGCTTGAGTGAGATGAGAGCAGAAAATTTATTAGGTAAACATTCAATTTCAAATATAATTTCCTTCGACGTGTAAACACCGTTTCAAATAATATCACACAATTTCGATGATTATATTAACTGAATACCGAATTCGTCACTAAATTCGTAGCCAAGACATAGCCTGCGAAATTTTGACGGATCAATAGCCATCCTCGTATAAACCGTAGGCGGCAATCGAGTGGAGGAATTCTACCTACTTTGCCTTCATAAGAACATTAATACGCTCAAACTACGTCATTCGAAGCATTTAAGGGATTGAATTCTCCACTTGGGAAATGCGTGATACATCTGTGTCGAAAAGTGCGGAGATTGTTTCGAGAAGAATGAAATCTTCGCCTCCGGATTTGACTCCTGGGTATCGTAAGAGGAGCTCGGTGAGGACTTGGATATAGATTGGCCACAACCGTAAACACGACGGAACTTAATTGAGATCTAGGACCAGCTTTATTTCCTACGCCAAATAAATGAATCTTGATGATGGTACAGCTACTTTAATGATACAGGATCCCGGAATCTCTCACACTCTGTATACGCATCAAAGATAAGTTAATTTCGTCTTGCGGCTATGGGTCACGAGAAAATTGACCGAGTTCAAAGGAAGGCTGACAAAGGTATGACCATCCCCATTTTACCGTGTGGCTTTAGGCTTATCTCATTGTACGTTGGAATATGGAAAGCGTATGTGACAACCTTGGCGTTTAAGTTATACGTATTTTCAAAGATAAGCTAATTTGATTAGGAGTTTCGTTACGCAAATGTTTTCGTGCTCCGTTTTAATTACAGCAATAAAGTTTCTAATCTTTGATCAATTATTGAAAAGAAACACCTCCATTTTTATTTTGGGGAGAAATCCCAGTAGGCTGTATCTATACGCCTTGTGAGCTGCAAGTTAATGCAACTAACTTTAATGCTTGACGATATTAACCAAGTTTTCAATGAATGCAGAAGCGTTAGATGCAAGCAATGAACAAAGAAGTGTTCTAACGGAGTTATTTAATGAATATCCGAGAAAACTGGTCTAATCGAATAACAAGTAGATGTGGTACACAAAAAAGAAGAAAAAAAGCAGAACTGCTCGTGCATAGATGCATGCATAAATATTGTACATTTTCTGCTGTTCCAAGTTTCTGCATAGTAGCATGATTATAGAAATAGTGCAGTCACGTATAAGATGAGGGTCTTAGAATAACGCCAGCTTGCATTTTTTACCTAATTAGAGTTGACTTTTTAATTTTGATCTAAAAAGTCGCCGAGGTAAAGTGTTTTCTAAAGACTTTTTTATAGCCGAATTCTCAATGCGGATGAATACTTAATATTAATCACACTCTCGCAAAGGTATACGGCTTCCGCATAGCCGAAATTATCGTTAAAACTATATCTTGCTATAGAACGTTTAATTAAAGTATCGTCTGGGTTTTATTTTTCTGAAAAACTCTCTTTTACCTATTAAGAAAAATCTACTTATAAATTTAATCTATGGAAATGACAGCCTTTGAACTTAAAGATTCAAGAAAATCTTCATATCATGTTAATTTGAAGCCAACATCAATTTACCTAATAGACATGACGCAGATATGAATATTTTTATCCAATACATATAGTGAATGCCGTAAGTGAATCAAATGTGTTTTAAACATGCTTTAAAGGAGCATTATCCACCACACATCCGAAATTATGAAGCTCATTTTTTCATTTATAATTTTTATTTTCGGAAATCCTATTCATAACGTTTCTAATTAGTGCTCCATGTAATGATTAAACCGCTAATTAGTATAATTTCTGGCTTTCATTATTGCCGGACCAGAGATTTCAAATTATAATTATCAATTTCACCATACGGCATAGAGTAATAATGATCCTATGGGCTTCTGGTTATTTGCAATATTCACTCAAGTTTTTATCTCGGAATTTTTTTTCATTAAAGTTCAAGCCATTAATGGCAATTATCAGCAATTGCTGATGAATTCACGTGCGAATATAGTTCTGCGGGCTACAAAATCGATGTTAAAGAGTAAACTACGTACACTGGAAATATACCCACGCATGTATCTGTCAGAGAAAGTGCGTCACATGTAAAGAAATTTGTCCATCGCTTTTGAGTAAAAATTTGAATACAATTTGGAAATTAGAATTAGAACTGATTGTTCATAACCGTTTACCAATGACTGACAAAGTTCAATTATTAGATTTGAATGAAGAAATTATTAGTCATAGAGCGAACCCGCAGCTAGTTAAGTTAGGATGGAGAAATCGAAATTTGGAGGGTAGTTGAAGTAGAAGGTTCAGCCTCTAGCCAATATCACTTCATCATCTGCCGCTTTCGTAACAGCCGACCGTAACCTCTTAAATCATTTGAAAAATATAGTCCCTATATGTTTTTTACCCTCCACGGCATCTAATAAATCCGATTTTATTGGCATGAGTTAAAATATTGCCCGGATATTTATCTCGGCTTAAACTTGAAGATTCTGTAATTTATACCGTGAGTATCATAGATTTATAGACGTGTCTCTTGTCAGTAATTTTCGAATGTTAAAAAATCAGTTCTGGGCGGATGCATCGACAAAAAAATAAGCTTATAATTTCTAAGTAGATTACCCAGCGCTCAGAATTATATTTTAATTCGATAATCCTCTTTTATTTACGTTAAATTGGATTTTAATCAAGTATCGGCGCTTGATTACCGCGGCTATTGAATACTCCTCGAAGCTTAAAGTACGTGTACCTATAGTACGTCTATGAGCATGTAGTCAATATCGAGGAGCTCGGCAAACATCGACACATGGATAGTCTCGTTTATCGCGCCACGAGTTTCTTATAAAACTCGGATTCCCCCTTTTCGAAGTTTAGTTTTGACGCTTGAAAAATTTGGAATCTATGTTTTCTAAGACATCGTGTATTTCCGATACAAAGTTTGGAATTTTTGGTCCTAAATGAAATTTCAGAGAAGTAAAAATACTTGTAACTCACAAATGCAAACCCCAACAAACATCAGAAATAACGAGAAACAAACAAACAAGTACGTCATTGTATGAAGAAAGTTTCGACGTGATAATTCGCGAAATAAATCTTCGGAAATAGAAATATTCTCGTACGTTGAAATTTTATTGACGGAGGAATTCATCATCGAATAAATTAGTTTGTTCAACAATTTAACCGAGTGCTGACGTACTACCGGCTGGAAAATTGGATGAGAGAAATTCTTAATTGAATAATAAATTGATAGACCTATAATAAAAAATAATCGGCCTCGAGTTTTCTCGATCGATGAAAATTCTTGTAAGATATGAATTCTTTTAACAGCTATAACGGTATTTGAAAAGCACTTTAAAACTCTACTTCTCGACAATGCTCGAGCTTCCTCGTAAATGGAAGCTACAACTACCTACCTCGCTATTCAATACGCGGTCTTCTTGTAAGGAAAATTTGTCACTATGCGAAAATTTCACGTATTCGAATGTCCTCTGAGAAGTGTAAGGCTGTATATATATACTATATAAATATTAATGAAAATTGCTTGAGTTTGGTTGAAAAAGATTTCTGATTGCGCGCCTAATTAACTCGCTCGAGATATTACAATCTTCCAAATCCCCTTCAGGTTCCTACGTTAGACACCATATAATATCTTCATTTGGTTTATCATCAGCTGTCTAAAAATCTTGAAGAACTTTTCACCTCAAAAATGTTCCCCTCCTGTAATTAAAATATCTGCATAATCCCAATTTAAATATAACTTAAGGCTTTCCGTACCCTCGCTGATCAATACGGTGTACCATGGTATATATATATATACAGATATATATAGGTATAGATAGATATATATACGAAGGGATCTCGGAAATTGTAGGCAGGTTCGAAGAATCTTCAAAGTTCCCCGATGTAAATTTTCCCCGACGACATCTAGTGAGAAATATTCACGAATCGTGTATTTTTCGGTTGAGCACGCGGAACAGCTCTAGAATCCGGCAGAATTTCCTTAACATATTTAAAGGGATGGTTGGTAGAGAAAAAGTGCGAGAGAAAAGCTTGAGAAAGATAGGAAGAGAAAAAGGCGAAGCAAGGGAGTGAGAGCGTTGAAGGGGAACGGCGAACGCCGGTATATGGCAATAAACGCCGACACTTTCTAGCGCTCCGGGAATCTTATATAAAAGCTCATAAATAAAATTCCCGTACGCCCAGGAACCCAGAAAGAAGCTTTTTCTTAATTGTTTTTGGCTCATTTTTTTCTGAACGAGTGCCAAGGGTCGCTACCTCAGGAAAGACTTTGGGCAAAAGGATTTAACTCCATACTTCGTTGTTGCAGATCGGAAGCGTGTGACAGCAATTCGCGATATTCTATAGCAGTAATAGCACAAGGATTCTGTTTTTTATTTTTTATTTTTTATCTTTTCCCTCAGCTTTGCAAAATCAAGGCTTCACCCCCGTCACGCCTATCAAAAATATTCCCCCTGCTCTTTCAACCCGAGGCAGCAATCTCTCAGAAAATCTTGGACCAGAATGAAATTTCTGCTTTTGCCAGAGTAACAGCGTCATCTCGCACAGTTTTTTACATTCAATCTCGTCGAAGGATCTAGTGCGGACTCGGAAACGAAGAAGAAGGCTTTCAGGAAGTGATTAAATATAGTATAACCAACACGCGTTACTCGAATATCCTCAGCTCTTCGAATAATGGTTTCAATTGTTTCGGCGGGGTTCTCCTTCTTTTTTCTGTTTCGTTTTCTTTTTATATTTCGTTTTTTCATCCAAACGGGTGCTAAGTGCCTCCTCTAACAGCGCCGAGCCAGAGTAGCTCTGGTTATAGTGGACACAGGAAAGCGAAAAGAGAGAACAAGAGAAATGGAGTACATATGTACACGTAAGTATACATATACTATATATATTCGATATACTTATGTGAGTATATATATATACACATCTGGAGAAGCAAGGATTTCAGGGAAAAAGCAAAAAGACTTCTCTGAGAGATGGGCGCTGCAGGACCCCAACCGCCGCAACTTTTTTTCAGTTCGGAACTCTCATTAAGCTCGTTTTCCGCTTAATATTAAGTGCCTTCTTTCGTGGAATAGAAGAGGAGACAGAGCAAACGTCCTACCGTCTTTTCTCATCTATTTCAGCACTCTTTACCACGCCATACTTGACTGAGATTCTGCCTAACACTGGTCCATGTCGAATTATCCATTGAATCTCCTCACATTTGGGAAAAATTTCCAAAAAATTTCCAAAATGCAATTGTTCATTGGCTCATTCGTTGCTTGAGGTATTTCAGGAAAACCCTGTCTGATGCAATTCCCGTAAAAATTCCGAGCCTGGAACTGACGGTTTTCGAGTACGTCGCAATTGCTGGTGAATAGTGAATGAGGTTCGTTACGTGGGCGTGCGGTGACAACAAAATTTCATAATTACTATCGTATTATGTAGCGCAGCAGGAATTCTTACTTTCTATAAAATAATTATCATCCATTGTCCGATTCGTCAATAAATCCAGACTCGCCCAGGGGCAATATTAATCACGCGATAATCCAGCTGCAGCAGTGAATACTTATCAACCCCATTCACGAATGAGGAAAAGGAAAAACAATTTCATATCACTAATTGCCAAAAAAATTGTTCCCCTCTCAAAATCCTACCTTCGTCACTATCTCATTCGAGAAACCCGAATTCACTACTCTGCCTGACCTGAGAGTACCTGACTACTATCAGTATATCTACACCTAGTGTGAAAGTGACACATATCGTGACTAACTACGGGTGAAGTTCCGTTTCTAGAACGGAGTTTTGGTCTCGGGAGATGAACTCTGCACGTAATGCCAGATGGATATGCACGTAGAGAGGTATATACAGCTTTGCAAAGGTAGGAGTGGAGGTCTAGCTAGGCATAGGTTTAGCTAGGTAGGTAGGTAGGTAGGTGGGTGGATAGGTAGATAGTAGTACGTCGTGTTAGCTTTGCTTAAGACAACTTGACACGTTTGCTGTCGCGAGAGGTTACGGAGGTACCAGGAGGTGCCCGAGAGAAGCGCCCTCGAAGAACAAGGTAGAATACCCGTATTACTTGACAATCTTCACCCTCCCTTGTGTCTTGTGTCTTGTGCTTCGGTGTCTTCGTCTTTTGCGTAAGCGGCACATAGCGGCGAAAGCTCGACAGGAAGAGTGCTGCCATTTAGGGTAGAGGAACAGGGTTTCAAGTTTTACACCATGGGAGTTAAGTACAGGCTAGAATCAAAGAAGATTTGCAAATTTCGCTCGAGGTTAAAGCAGTCAATTCAAGTAAATAAGCTCGCTTTATATCCCTATCAAGAAAATTAAGATCAAGCAGCTAGGCATCGCTTTTCTGGAGCTGGGAATGACTGCAAGTGCGAGCTTGCTCAATAAACAGCGAGTTATTGCAGATTGGTGTTATCAGCTTGGTAAACGTTCATTTCCTCCGTCCGTCTGAGAGAAGTAGAGGGAAGTGAAGAGAAGGTAATTACAGGGAAAGTAATTTTGCCGGAAAATAACGTTAAAACTAAGGAGTTTCCAGGTTCCCGGAGGCTTCAAGGATTTCCGACTGTGTTTACACCCAAATGTCTCGGACGAGTCCGTGAATTTAAACGTATTATTAGAAGAAAACTTTTCAAAAGCTGAGGGAGAAATTAAAAAACATAAAAATGAAAGGAAAATATTTAAAGAAAAGAAAATATCAAAATACTTTCTTAAGCACTCTGCGTAAAAAAAGGTGAAACGTGAAAATGGAAAACTGCAAATACCGCCTGATTCATTTCACAGACAGAAAAGAAACATTCATCACATCCCCAGAGACACTCTCGACCAAGCTCTTTCCCACAACCACGTTAAGCCATTAGCAATAGTTCGTTCAAACTTGCCCTCACCGTCACTACTACTGCTATTTTTCATCGCAACGTCCACTGCGACTTCCAAACCCAACACTTTCCTCTGAGAAAAGTGGATTTCGGTGCATATCCCAGAATTCCAGGTTTATCATGCGGATCACTATGTCATCATTCGGAATTCGTCTGCATGGCACTGCAGCCCCTTGCACTGTGAATAATTGAAATAGTACCGGTTCTAGGTACACAAGTTTCAATGCATAATTGCATTTCGGTAACGGTGCAGCATTCGTCGTATACTCAGCACCCTGAAAATAGGAGCAAATATTTGTCAATCAGGAAGCGGTTGGAGCATATAATTAACCTTAACCGTAGCAGAAGTCTTCCAAGACTCGACAGTTACTTTTCAGAGTAGTAAGCCAAGCTGAACGTCTTTGTTTTCGCTTTTGGACACATGCTAAATATTATCTGGTTGTTTCGTGAGATAAATCCACCGTAATTTCCCGCAGAGACGAAAGGGATAATCCCACCTCACGTTCCTTCATCCCCAGTCTAGGCAACCAGTGATATATGAATGGTGTGTAAACGCATCGCTCCGTAGCTTCCGACCAAAACGGTCAGGACCGGTGAGCAGCGTCCGGTATTCGCTTCGCTGCCTTTACAGCCGCCTTGAGCCCTCGACCTTGGTCTCTTGGGGCCTTTTCTCGACTGGGACCTTCGTCGACGTCCACCACCACCGAAGCTGTTACTTCCGAAGCGTGCATGTGGCTTAACTCACCTTTGGTTTAGTCAAATTTGTAGGATTAAAAAATCGCCGGGACTCAATAAGAATCAATAAGATATAATTGATTTTATATCGGTGACTTTGGAATCCAATTTTTCGTACATGAATAGTTAAATGGCTTGTTCTTTCGAATGTCTTTTATATCCAAGACACGCGAAAATTCCTGCAGCGTACCTAAGTTAGTCCATAATTCATCCGTATAACTTGTCGCACCGTTCTCCCTTTCCCACTCACTCTCGTTCATTCTCATATTATATATCCCTCTACCCATTTCTCTCCCTCGAAGAATTCTGTCGTTAAAATAGCGAAGAAACTACATAGAGCTGGGAGTGGCTGGTTTATATCTTCGACTAACAAATCATCCCTTAACTGGATCCGGGCTGTTAATTAAGGGAAATGACTGAGCTGGTATCGACCAGGAATATGCATAGCTTTGGTCTTTCGTCACCTTCCGGTTTTGAATAAAAATCCAGTGATCTCATTATTTTCAAAGCCAATATCCGTGTTAAGGTGTTCGAGGACTAGCGGCTGCCGCGTTGGTGGTCTGATCGAATCTGTCAAGGAGTAAAAAATGTCGGCATTAAGATTGCGAGTAGCGTTTGGCACGAGCTAAGTTTGGCGGTACTGAAGGGAATCGAAGAGTGAAGAATGTGGAAGAAGAACGATAGAGAGAAGAGGAGAGGAGAGGAGAGGAGATGAAGGGACGAGAAGGGAGGGGGACTTAGGGGCTGAGGAAAAGGGAGAGAAATAGATGTATGGCAGCAATGAGTAACGCCCGATGTTTTTCCCCCCTTAAGCCGACACCTAATTTTCCGCATTTCAACCCTAATCTAACCCATTCTCGGATTCGCCCTAAGATATCTGCGGCCTTCGTTACGATTTATCCAGAATTTGCCTCCAAATTCTAACTGACTGTTCATTATTACCAATCTTATACTTCAGAAATTATACTTTTCCTCATGATTCTATTGCACCACATTTTGGTTCTCGTTTTTTTATTTTTTTATTTATTTTTGGTTCATACAGATATAGCTGACAAACCTGGACGAACCCAATCGCCAGAATATCGACTAATTTTCACGTCATTCATTTTTCAAGCATATCATTACAATTATTAATGGCAACTCCTACACTGAGAGAATTTTCCGTTGAAATTTACTATGGTCGCATATTACTGGTGAACTTTAACGAACTTATCAAGGATTTTACTAGAAAAATATCGAAACATCATATTGCACTTGTGAAAATTTAATAGGGACCATAGTAAATTTAGGCATGCTACAATTTCATAAACAGTAAGAAAAAATTTTACTTCATAAAAAAGTAAAAAGTGTAAGTAAGTCTGATGATTTTTACAACGGGGCCATAGTAAAATTTACGACTAATTAAAATTTAACTTGTCGCTCAATTTCATTTATAATGCTCCCATAGTAAAATGAAATGAACAGCATTATATTGAACCTATTATCCAGTTGGTATAGAAGAATTCTTTGACAGTTTGCTCTCTAATCACATGTATTTGTTTTAAGTTTACAATGGTAGCTATTGAAATTTAATGTGTTCCCATAGTAAACGTATGGCGTAGCAACGCGCGCTTTTTCTTTGTTTCAAACAAAGTGATAGTTCAGTGTGGATAACAAAGTTCCTAACATTTAATTTTTTATAAATATTGAAACATAAATAAATTAAATGTTTGTAAATAAAAGTTGAATTAAATCGAAATAATATGAATAAATATATTTCCTAATAATATCTACCTTTATTATTTAGATTTGTTTATTACTTTTACGAACGGTTCATTATTATTTTAATTACTACCAAATTTTCAATTTGATTTAAATCTATCTCAAATGAAAATTGAAGATAAAATATTTTTTTTTAATCCAAATTATTACAATTATTACAAAGAAAAAAAAATTATTTTTACTTTACCTGGATGAGAAATTTTACATTATTTACTTTAAAAAATTCAGTATTTAGTAGTAACAAATAGTATTGCGAAAGATTTAAAAATAATGATTTATATTTTTTGTAATAGCTTAAACAATTTTTGAAGAGTAAGATTTTTCATTTTTTACAATGGTATTCTTACTTTTTTATAGTTATGTAGATACCAATTTTTGAATAGACTGTCTATTGATTTTACTATGGTAACTTTCATTTTCTTTCATATACTGCAACCAACTTCACTTATAACTGAAATTACTATGGGCGATTATAAAATTTCAAATCAAGTCAATAAGGTTCACCAGTAACATGCACCGTAGTAAAATCTCCAGTTCTTGCAAAGTAAAAATTGATGGAAAATTTTCACAGTGTAGAAGTGAGCCTTCTAACGTTGGAATGGGCTCGCGTGAGCATTATTTACAATCTTGGTTATAATCCGTTAGCACACCGAGCGGGCGCTGTCATGCTTCATTTTAGCACCGAAAATTATAAAACGGATTAAGCAATCTTGTGGTAAAAGTTTGCGAGAACTTCGCTAAGGTATTCTGTACGAAATCATTAGCCACGTTCGTTCGTGCAGTGGAATTTTCCCGCAGGAACTGCTCGGACGAAATCTTCGAGGAGTGGTTCGATTAGAGCAGCCTGAAAGTACTGCAATCAGCAGATACCTACGTAGTACCTAGGTGGCAATTAACTAGGTTTCGCCAGTAATGCTGGTGAAAATAAATAGCTCGTTCTATACGAAGTGACGATGGGTAAATGTCGTGGTAGCTATAAGCTAGTCGAAAGATAAGCTCGAACTTTGCTCTGGTTCGTTTGCGTGACTATTAAAATAGCTTCGAAATAAAATAAGGTTTAAAATTAGTAGAGTTAATCAGTATATAAGTATATACACGTCTATACATGCGCAATAATCTAAACTCATTTAAACTTTGAAATTTATCATGTTTAACGACGGAACTCTTTATACCTGTAGTTCCCATCGTAGCCGGAGTAACTTATATAAAAGGTGGAATTTTATGTTAACATTACGGAACACCGGTGTTATTATACTATCCCCTATCCCACCCCCACCCTCAATTACTGTAAGTAGATGAAAGTGCTGTAAATTCGGGGTAAAAAATTGTTAAACAACGAGCCAATTATCACACCAAATTGAAACAATAACGCACAATGTCGTCTTCGGGTTTGTCGCATGGTAGAGGGGTGCTACGCAGTGCGTAAAATTAAGAATTATTATCACAATTGCTCGCACCCTTCATATACCTTCTCATTCTTTTTTTTTTTCTTTTATCTTTCCTTCTTCATCCAGGCTATAACCTGACCATTCTACGATTCGTTAAGTATTCATTTCCCTTGATTATCACCGAGAAAATTGACGGCTTAACAACCAAAAGAAACTGCGCAACTCAAACTAGCAGCTGGAAGAGTAGATTTTATTCCACAGAAAAAGACCCACTTCGGAGATGCTGAAACTTTTCCCATTTCAAGTAGCCACTCGCTCTATATCCGTGATAATAATAAGAAATCCAGCAGCCTCACCGTCGCGGTATACGTGTGTGCTGGTACGGCTTAGGATGTTTCAGGTTGCTTTAGGTTACTTTAGGTCATGTTGTCGCCCCGTGTGCACCCTCTGAGCTCACCCTCTGCTCGACTTTGTGCCTCTTTTTGGCTTCAATCCCGTATAGATATACTTACTTCGTGCTTTGGTCGCCATGGGACTCTAATTCTCACCACAGTTTATATATATTGCATTTATCACAACTACGTGCGCTGCGTTTAAATCCTCCATTCCTCTTCCTTCTCTATATACCAAAACATTACTTTATACGTTTACCAACGACCAAATAAATATTCCAAGTCTTCCAATATATTTATACAGATACAATAACGGTGTACAAACTTTTCACCCCACTCCAATATTATCTCGAAAAACAATTATAAAACCTCACCCGTTCCAGAGCTATAATCACATAACTTGAAAAAACCACCGCCGAGTGGTTCTCGATTTTAATTTTACGATCACTCCAAATTCCTCGGAAAGTTTTTGCATTCCCATTTAATTAATGTAAGAAATTGTAATCCCCGAAAATTAAAGACAAGCTTGAAAATTTTGCGGGGGAGTTCTGACTTTTGAGCCATATTGTACACAGGGTCTGTGTGAATGCATATCCAGATCGATCGATGATTCCAAACTGACCTAGGCTCGACTAGGCTTTACCAGATTATAACCGGGTGCGTTTGGACCGAACTATCATTTGCAGACCACACATTTACCAGCATTGACCAAATATATTTGTCTGCACAACCCCTTGTGTTTGTTTATCAGAATTATAGGGCTAGAGGTTATAGCCCGGAACACGTAAAGTCAATTTAGTCATTTTCATTAACATTAGAGAGTGTTACGGTGAAGAAAAAAAGGAACTTCCGCCCATTGCGTCCCGCTCGGTCATAAAAGGGCTCATTTTTTATCAATTTTCTGAGAACAGGCCCATCTAATTGAATTTAACGAGTGTTTAAAATATCAAATACACACCTGTCTCTGCACTGACGATAAATAAAATATACTCTCAAATTCTGACAGGGCGTTCTACTCTGTTTCGCTTTGTTATACGCCCCCTGCGGCAGATATCTCGTTTTTGAAAATTAAGAGATCAGCATTAAAAAACCATTTTCGTGGTAGGCTTAGCTGGAAATTTATATTTACTTGGAAGGCCGTAAACCACTTCGGAAAAATCGTAACCCCGCTGTGGATATGGCTAGCCTCGTAAAAACGAACGGCTTCGAAGAACACGCTATATGTTCTTTAAATATTACGGCGACAAGAATCCTCGATGTTTAGTACCTAACGTGTAGGCTTCGACGATTTTCTGGGGTGGAATATTATAAAGGTGAATCTAAAGGGAAGATGAAACGAAAATATTTTGAAGATTTTTCACAAGGATTAGCTACGCATTGTTATCCTTTCGTAACGGAATTATAAGTTAACAAATGTTCGTTATGTTACGAGAATACTTCCTTCTCTTGTTTTTTAGTCGAAGTTAGTTTAGCTTAGGTAAAGTTGAGTTAGGTGGAATTAGGTTAACGTGTAAGTGAAGTTAGATCGAAGAGTTTGTTAAAAGCATCTGCAACCCCCTTGATTGCAGACAGTGTTAAAAATCAGTAATCTTGGCACGTCGTCCTAGTAATAATATTGTTTAAAAAGTTGCAAATCGATACATCGCCAGTGTGAAGACCTCGGCCCGGCCAGGACAAAGCAAGGAAAGTTTTAATACAAGAAATTTTGATTATCTCCAAAACTTTGAAATCCCAGTCATTTATATGCAGCGACCGATATCCTGCCACTTTTAAATTACTTTCTTCATTTTCCAATTTCTGTAAAACCCGACGAGCTAAAATCCTAATAAATTATTGAAAACCCAGGGTATTCATGAGCACCGACTGAATGAATATGTAACAGGCGATATCACGCTTTCCCCAGCGTTTATGCTTGATATCAATTTTACTCCACTAATATTTCGATACGCGTTCACATGCCTTACCGATTATTTTAAGCTACTGATTTTATTCCATTACTTTCGGAGTATTTGTCTATCGGTGCAGCAGCGTCATTCCCTACCGCTGGAAATTCTCCCTAAAAATCATTCGATTCCCCAAAATTTTATACCCAACTACATTTTAATGTAGTCCCATAATCCTCCGCCAATCCTCAAGTCGACCTGGTTCAAATCGGACAGATCATATTCAATTCAGTAACGTCGCCCACGTTCCAGCTCCACACTCTAAACAATGATACCTGCACTCATCATTATAACACTGCAGATTAAACTGCGTGCCAAAGATTCACATACCTACGAAAATTCCGTAAACTGATATACACCAATTTTTGTTCTCCCTTAAAGACTTCAGTAAAAATGCCCCAGTCTCAATTCAAGCTTAAATAAAAAGCACGAGAAATATTCATGCTGTTAGCTGACTGTCTTTATTGAACTCACCTGTACAGGGTTCCGTGTAGATATTCTTCGCTTTCCACCCTCACGGCCATGGCTGCTCTGCAAATATCTATCCTTCTCGTACAGGTTCAGTTTACTGGATCCTGCACGGCCTCGTTATACCTTCTCTCTATTTCGTTCAGCTTATGTTAATACGGGGTGCTGAACGTACGGGAGTTTCATGTGTACGTATATACATGAACGTGTGATAGGTAGGTGTAATATAATGTACCCACATCTTCGCCAAACCGGCCTAACTGGGCGGTTCCACAGTTTGTCGACGTAGTATAATCTACAGCGTATTCGCATTGTGAGCTTTCGTGTTACAGATGGATATTCGCCTTGGTAGGGTGCTACATAAGGTCCCGATTAGGACTGCTCTATGGTATTTCGTATTAAACTGAACTGTTCTATAGAGACAGGTGAGCTTATCACGGTCATAACTACGCGAATGTTACTAGGTACGAGCTTGCAGGTTGATATGTCACCGCCAGATACCGTTCAACTGTCTTCGTCATCGATCTAACCGAGATAGTATACGAACCCTTTGTTTTTTGTTAAATTTAGTCAATTATTTTTCTGAAAAGATAAAACAATCGCGTGATTTATCAGCATTTTCACGCCACGAGTCCTCCATGTGTCAAGAAGGCTTCGCAGTCTAGGCTGCGAGGCAATAACTCAAACTTTGTCGTCCGGAGTGCTTCGCGATGCGTGTCCTCTCAAGGCGCAGTACAAAGGCTGCGATAAAAAATCAGTTTACGGTCTTTCGCGACAGTTTCGGGTACCTCAACGTGACAGAGTTCCTCGCATGGCTGGGCAGCCGGTTTTCTCAAATCCCGTTGTCTTCTGGGTTATCAATTCGCAACGCCCGCGGGCCTTGATTCTATGAAAACTAATTAATCTTCGAAGTTAGCCAACGTCTTCGAAAATTCCTCCGAGGCGTATAATGTTGCTTATGTTTTGTCCATTCGCTAAAAATCATCACCCTGCACCTATGTAGACACACAATATAATGCGCTAAAAAAAATTCTGGCTAACTAGAGCGCACACCTATTTGTGCCGGTTATTACGTCAACCATGAGCCGTAAATGCCTGGACAGACTCCAACGACGACACCTTTTGTGTTCGTGTTCGACAGCCTTCGGTAGCCAATCAGCTGCCAACGTAGTAACACGTATGATTGATGGTATGGGTCAGAGGGTAGCAAAGTATGGGTGTAACATCCGTCTACCTGGACATCCTCCCTGTAACAGGCACTCCCGGTTGGCTTTAATACACTTTTGCGAGATCCGCGTCGCCCGAGATAAGCTCTTCGGGTATTTAACGAGCAACGGAGTACTGGTATAGATATATAGAACGCGGTCTATTTTAATTACGCTGAGTACTTTCGCCTGGGAATACGTTTGTCATGTTTTGAATTACGCCCCGCAAAGCTATAGACAGAAACTGTTATCTATGTTGCGGCGTTGAAAGTGAAGTGAATTCAGTCAAATATTCACGCTTTTGGTTGCCATCATCCCCGTCTACCAATGAGAGGAAAGAGAGAGCCGAGCGATACGGGTAAGCTAGTGAACGGGCTGTCCAGCCGTCCGGCTGAGTCCTTGTGTTTTCCACTCCATTTACCACTTCTTTCATAATATATAATGGCCACACGCTTCACCCTCGGCCACCCTTTCGTACCCAGTGCTTCTACGACCACCACGAGCACGGGGAGCAGCACTCAACGCCTCTGAAAGAGCCACCGAATACTCTCTGAGCGTTCGTTGACCCGTGAAGGGAGCAAAACTTGTTACTATCAGCTGTTACAGATTTTTTACTACGGTTTCTCGCCCTTGAAGGGGCCGAAAAACTCCTTAAATATTCCAGCCGGTATCTGCTCACCCCTAAGCTTTACCCGACGATCATTAAGTGCTCGAAACTATACGGTCGATTCTGGCCATCATTGATTATTTAGATTAGCCTAAATGATAATGAATCGCACCAATGCTCGTTCTCGACGTTTTCATTTTACGGTTATTGCACGGTGAAACTGACCTCGCGATAGATCGACGGAATTTTATCGGTTTACCTATACGTATACATCGGCGTTGGCAACGTGTCTAGTTTATCTGGTTATCCAGACGGTAACTTCTGATAATTATACCCTAACTGGAAACCTTACACCGGGATAACAACGGGCGTACCGAGAGTACCATCGTCCAAAACATTTGGTAACGTTCGTACATTCGGGTCAAGAGCTCCTAATGCGTAGAGCTTCTCTCATAGGTTCGCGGTTGCCTTACCCTAACGAGATAACGGAACACTGATCGTCAAATTACGCTCATGTTCTACTACACAAATTCGGCCCATGTATATAGCGATAAACTTCTGAAAATAAAAACATACTAAGAAAAGGATGCCTGATCGTCTAACTCGTCGTCAGCTACAGATTCGATTGTATATGGCTATCGTCGGTTTGCCCATACTCGATCGCCAATATTTATCCTTTTAGACAGCTTTCTTTCATTAGACGTTCCTGGAGTAAGTATATGATTTTCATTAGTTTCATAAGTACGTGAATGTAGGGGTCTGAGGAAAATAGAAAATCCAGTCGTATCTTGGAACCACGTTTGCTAGGTGTAGTATAACGCTTTGAGCGAGTATCGGTTATTCAAGAAAGGATCTAATCCGGAAAGGACATCTGGTTAGGTTCGGAAAAGACAAAATTCTCGTTATACCTTTCCACCTCTGATTTAATCTGACGAGTCTTTCTTTTTCTTCTTCAAGTTCCGAACGCCCGTCGTGTTCTGAGTTCGGACTCGATGGGCGAACGTCGTGGGTGGTTAGCCGTCAAGGGAAAGGGAATCAAGGAAAAGAAGGGAAAGGAAGGAATGAAGAGAAAGGAGAAAAAGAAGGGAAAGAGGAACGGGTCACCGATGGTGCATTAAAAGCTTTAAGCTTCGCCGTACTCGCGTGTTTCGATCAATTCGACTCCCTCTTGCTTCCCTCCAGGTTCATTCGGCCTCGTCTGACAGGGTTCGGGGATCCTGAATTCCCGCTCGCCCCTTTCCTCCCCGGCCCGCTGAAACACCCCTCTCCTCCGCCACCTCACCAAACAAATTTAATTACGCGAAAAGGAAAAACAAAGAGGAAACGGGCTGACGCGACTCGCGTTGGTAACGGCTGAGCGGGTACGAATGGAAATTCATTTGGCCCGTTTCTCGTTACTAATGTCTGCGGTCTTTATTTGATTCCCAAATTAAATGATACTCTTTCGCCCGTAGGTCAAAGGCTACGTAACTCTCTCTTCTCTTTTTCTCTCGTCTTCATTCTCCCTGCGTCTCTGTATCTCTTTATTTTTATCTCTTTCTCAACGTTTTTCTCATTCAGTTTAACCCCGAGAGTAGATGCCTCCTATAGGTATCTGTATACGCGATTCTCGCTCATTTATTGACTAACTTAGATCGAACGAACGCTCGAGTCACGGGCAAGGAAGCCTCAAGAGAATGACTAAACTAAATTATGTCACTCGTCGATCGTAAGTAGGTGTGACTCGAGTGACTCCTTTCTTCCTTTGTCATCTCGTCTATCCATGATCCTCGCCTACATTCCCGTAATCCCGTAGACCTGACGTGACTCCATCCAAGCGGCGACATCCTCTTGTGAGAGTAAATCCACTCAAGTCTCGCTAAGGACTCAGGGATGGAATTAAACGCCGAAATTAATGCTTGATAAATTTCATGTTTCTCATTGTATGATTTTACCTAAACTGCGCGGAAAGCATAGTACACGTATACCACACCGTTATAACCGTTCAGAGAAATAACTCTAAAAAGTCGTATAAATTTCGTCACAATTTTCTACCAACCGCTGCAGTAATTCCCATGTTTTATTATAGGGAATAAACCGTGCAGCATTAATTTTTCTGTTTGTCAGTTCGCGGCGCAACCAGCATTGCACTCATTATCCGAGAACGTATATCGTTAGAAATTTATAACGTTCTATAGGAATGGTTTTGTCATTAGTTGTCTAGATTTCATGGCACATTTGGTATCCAGCCAACGTTTCTTTATCTATACATATATTTTCCACACTTCCATTTCATTTTATTATAATTCAATTTTTCATTTCATTTCGTTGTTCTCACCATTACGATCCATACAAATTTCAACAAATACCAATTTTCTAAATTTATCTTCATTTCGCATTACCCGCTGTGTCCCCCGGTGTCGCGCGATCTCTTGCTGCGGTGTCGTTAAAACCGGGGACGACACAAAAGGTAGGGGTGAGCAAAGCATAACTGATTGTCTTTTGTTTCACTGCTTTGTTCTTACGTGTTTCTCCCACTCACATTTGTTCCCGCAGACCGCCGCGGCCGCGGCCGCGTTTGTTTAGCTTGAGTTCTTTCCCTCTCTGCTTTCCACCCCCGTCGTGACGCGACGCTACGGTGCCCGTACCACCTTCGCTTATATTTTAGTTTACGCGAGGGGCTGAGTAATGAATATGGTTGGGTAAGTGTGCGCTTTTGTTTTAGGGGAAAGAATGATTCGCTTGGGAGAGATTGAGATGGGTTTTTTCTCGAACGGATTCGTCGAACTACCCGGCAGGCGGCTCGTGATACCAGACCGTGTTATTTGCCCTCCGCTGATTGGAAGCTACGTGTCGTACGTGGTCGTCGAAGCGTGAAAATCGCCGGGACGCTTCTTCTTTTCCCTCTTTCCCTCCTCTCCTCTTTCCCCATTCCCAAATCCCCTCTAAGCTATTTTCCTCAAAGAATCTGAGTCTGTCACTCGGCATTAAGAACCCGACACTTTTATGCGTTACTAACCTGACGACACTTTCACACTATACCTATCAAGGAATTTTGAGCGGCATGGATAGCTAGCGATTCCTCCGATTCCCATAAGTATTGACTCTCGAACTTAACTCGTTTAAATAATCACCCGAACGTACATACCTACCTCTAGTCGAGAACTAAACCCATTCTAAATCCAACGGTGTAACTTTCCTAAGATTTACTGCAGGCCAGGCTCTCATTTGGCAGCCAATTACAATGGCAGTCAAGTCAGGACGGTGGTGGTGATCGTCGTCCTGGTAGGGAGAGGTAGAAGTCCTGTAGAACCTAACGGAAGTGGTTACGACCTTCCCCTACTATACGCCTTATGCACCCTCAGCTATTCCCAGCCCACTTCATCCTTGCCACCCCCCTTACCTTTGCCAACGAGGAGTGAAACTCATTCTGAACACCACCTTCCCGCGGATGGATAGATTCATGGTAGTAACACGGTTATGATTGCACGTGTAATTGAAACACCGGAATCCCACCTCTAAGCCTAGGTAAGCCTCGATTCTAGAGAATTATTATCAGGCTTCTCGTGTTTCCTCCCGGTAGTCAGCGAGGATCACAGAAACTCACTTTACAACATCTAGGTTTCAAACGGAACCAGGCATCATTTGACTGAGGGTGTCTCAAAGGAATTCGAATTGTTGATCAAATGTCACGTAATATAATATATATATACTAGACACAATTATAATTTTTTCACGAATGAGATCAATTGTCTGCAACGAAAGTCTCGAACCCCGAGTCAAATCCAACGTTCAGTCGAGGGATGAGCACGGCGGACATGTTTGAATCAGACAACCAGACCAAGACAGATTGCAGCGGTGTTTTATGTGCGACGCAGTCATTAACGGAGATGACGGTTGACACGGGATGCGAACGGGTTCTACGGCGCGGAAATTATTTCAAACGAAGGATACGTACGGGGCGAAAGGATAGGCGCACCCCTGTTTCAGTCAGCGAGCGTCATCAACGATCATACGCTACCCTTTTTACAGCTGCATACCCCTCGAAACGAGAAGATTGCAGAAATATTACTGCGTTTCTACTTCTCCAGAGTCATTTTGCAACATCCTGCTTTCTGGTTTATATACACGTGTTTTACGTCTCGCTGATTTCTTTCAGACGGAAAACTCCCCGACGATTCAACCGAGTACCACCGTTAACGAACGTCCAAAACGAGATTCTACCTTGCGACAAATCCGAACTCCGCGAATACTGAGTCGAGTGACAATCAGACCCTTTTCAACATTCAATTTTCCCATTCGTCTTCGAAGACTAGACGCCGGTATTCGGTATCACAATTGAATACTCGTACAATGTACGTATAGATTAGAAGTGGTCTTGAACAGTCATGCTTCAGACGACAAAACAGACCATTCCGCGAGCTTTCAAAATACTGTCTCCGTGATATCAAGGATCGGAATTCAAATGCTGGTGCTTTGTCAACAACTATCCTTGTTACAGCAGGGGAAGGTTATCCCACATCGAAATTGGATAAATTGTTCTACAGCCTTAAAAGTCGTAAGGCAGCTCTTGAAGGTTCGACATCCTATCGTCGAAGGTACTGAATCGTACCTCAGGAACATTTCCCAGTAAATGTGATAACGTTCACCGAGCTTGTTTTGAATAGGAACGCGGTAATTAGGCAGAGACAAAAGAATGTGTCAGCGCCGAGGAAAACGGACTGTCATGTAATCAGACACATTCAGATAACAATGTGTATTCCACCCTCAGACGAGACGGTCCGTTGTATGTACATGGACTACCCTGTTCACGTTTATACTCTCATCAAGTCACACGAATCTAAATCAGCAGAAACGTGGGTACACAAATACTCTCTATTATCAGTATATGTAGTTATACTCATGCATGTGCAATATGTGCACGACTACAGAATGCAACGACAGAGTCTTGGCATATTCTTGGCAAACTGTTCAGACAATAATTACTGTGTCAGTATCAATCTGGTTCTATTCACGGAAAGACCTTTCGTGCCTTCAATGTCATTAATTCCACGGATCCTAATTCCGAGCTGACCTTATCCGAAGAGATTGAGTAGGTACTGGAGGTCTGGAACGCCCCTTCGAATAATAATTATCGATACCTTTGTCAAACGACCAGGAACCCGTTAGTTAGACAGATCTAGTGGAAGCGGAAAGTCTCATGTTCCGATAGGTATTGATCGGCAGGTCTGACTTTAGATTGAATCTATCGTATCGTGGTGGACAGGTATAACACAAGACCGTCAGGAATAAATGAAGTATTTAGAACTAACAATAAGAAATGAACGTTCGTCGGAGTCGGGTCACTTCTAGTTTCCTCCGAGTCGGATATCCTCGGCGATAATCGTTATTTGAAGAATTCCTCGAGTTGTAGAAACTCAAGGAGACAGCCAGAATCTCGCGAGGAATCGGCTGGAATTGTGTTCCACGTCCTAAGGGGCTATTAGTCGTCGTCTTTCATACGAACGATCAGATTGCACTGAGCACAAAGGATTGCTTTATTGCAAAAACTCATTTTCCGGACTTGGATTCCGACGTCTAACATACATATTATCACTCCACTAATGATCACCAATCACTTGCGGAATGATATTCATAGCAACTAAAGTTCTATAATATCACAAATGTTTCCGAAGAATACGTCCAAGTATTATCAATCCTCCTGAGCATATTCAGAAGAATCCTCGTTTGCCGGCACTTCATGAGTTTTTTAATTCCAAACAACTTCATCTTGCTCAAGTTATCCCGACCTTACTCAATAGACAGACACCACACACATACAGAGACAGACTTGTGTGCCTCCCTTCGCTTGGCGCCCTATTGTAATTAAACCGCTTTTGAAAGCGGCACTCAAAAACTGTGGCGACGTGACTTCGCTAGGGTATACAAGAATACCTACGAGTCCC
The DNA here is from genome assembly GCA_944452935.1 of Rhogogaster chlorosoma. NCBI lineage: Eukaryota > Metazoa > Arthropoda > Insecta > Hymenoptera > Tenthredinidae > Rhogogaster > Rhogogaster chlorosoma. The sequence continues at coordinate 33,375,115 of OX101797.1, forward strand.
ACGCAAGGAAGTTTGGCGTCTCGTGAAATTGATATACATTTCATATATTAAAGAGGAAAAGCTAATTTATCTGCATAACAAAATTGATGAAATGAAATGGCTATGAAACGCTGTATATACCTTCAGCGTCTTCAGCTGGTCCCATTAGTCGGTGTTCCCTTGCAGCCGATAGCCAGGAACTATTATTGTGCTCAGAGTTTAATGTGGAAAGAGAGAGATATTAAGTATAATAACGGGCCAGGGAAAATAGCCGAAAAAAATATTCGTACAAAAAGAATAATCTAAAGGATGCTCCGTGGGTCGCCTCGTTATTTTTCTGAAGCTAGAAGACTGAGAGGGCTAGAGGCGATCCCTTTGAATACGAGGCAAAGATTGCAAACGGTAATAATTATTGTGGGGTCTTTTCTTTAAAAGGTCACCGAGTCCTTAATAACTCGCAGAAACGGAGATCACAGCGTCGTTCAAAGGAAATTATACCAACGGCGTCCCAGTTACTGCAGCAATATTTGCGTGTCACTTGATCGGCGAAAAATTATACAAATATTTATCGACTATACGAGAATCGCAAATATTTTTCAAGTGCAAATATAAATATAGCGTAAAACTCTGAATTGAAAAAAAGGCAGTCTGATAAAAAAAAGTTTAACCCCGGAGTTTCGTTCTCATAGAATGACCCGTACAGAATCATCAGCAGCATCATTCTTATCATGAATTTCGTATCTTTTGTTTCCCCGATTACGTAAATTCCGTCGATATTTCCGATAACTTATAAATATAATTATAATACCAGTTCTTATAAATCCAGGATTACTGTAGACGGGATAATTCAATCTCAAACGAAAAATCAGAAATACCCCAGCAAACGAGCCAACAATTGTTCCACGAACCTAATTAGACATCGAGCAATTTTCCTTTGTTATACGACTGCATCAAGCACTGCTAGGCACAGCAATTACACCCTGGTAAGATGTCGGTGATGTTGAATAAGGTCAGGCTAGTCCCAGAGACTCGACTGGGTCGAGTGATGTATACGTGGTATGGTACTCGACATCTGGCTAGGTGGAGGCTTCACGTAGCCCCAAGAAACTGCTCGTATATCACGAAATTAATCGTGCTTATTTTTATAACAGTAAAAAATTGACGCTTCTAATCGCGAGAAAATAGTCTTCACTATTACATCAGGATCATGGAATAATTAACCCTCTGGCTATTACGGAAAATTCTTGCGGTAGACATTGTCAAAATTATAATACAACGAGGCAACCTTTTTTCACTCTACTCGGAGTTTGGCTGTAAGAAAATTTTCATTTCGTCGGATAAAGGATAATGTCTATACTCTCGTTCTTTTTTAGCTTTATTTTCCCTTCTTCTTTCTATTGCCTAACAGGGTTCACCGGGGAATGTGAAATACGATGTATATGTATAAGAAGTGAAAAATCAAGAACACTCACACTCGGGGAGGTAAGGCTAATAATCTTTTGCCTGGCGAATGAAGCGTGCGCAAAGTAGGCATCATGGAGTCTTGAAATGCCAGGTGAATCAATTGATTTAAGACCGCTGCCGCAGGCTTTAGATGCGGTGGATGGGTGAATCGGGGTAAGAAAGAAGAGAAGAAGAAGTGGCGAGAGTGGTGAGAAGGTAGGGTGAAATAAGAACGGAGTCGGCAAGAGCCTCCGGAAAAACGGTCCTTTAGGATTAAAATAAATCCTAATCTAGCCTCGGTCGTAAAGTCAAGAGCGAGGAGTGGAACACGGAAAGGTGTTGGTCCACAGCCGCCATGAAACGAAGTCAAGCGTATAAATATGGCGTCAGTATTTCCGATTCGCCTAACAGTTAATTCTGAATTATATAGACCGAGCCAATCTTGACGGCATACAACGCTTTATTTAGTATTCGCTTGGTTTTGAAAAGATACGAGTCATTTCTGTCGAATGTAAATTCAAAAGACAAATAATGCTCGCGAGTGGTTGGCAAATATTTGTGTAAGTTCTATGGCTGTGGGTATACACCTACCTGCGCGGCGCAGAGTGTAACGCGATATGTAATGCAATGCATTGCCAATATGAAATAAATCTGGAAACTGGCATGTCGCGGAATACACACCTCTGGAACAATGAAATCGTTTGCAATCTTTGCCGCTATTCCCAGCGTACTATATTCACTCGACTAGTACTTCGAGCTGGCTGAATTCATAGACAGAGATGGAGAAGATGCACAAGTAATATTTCACCTGGTATATTTTCACTGCGAAAACCCTGTGCAAATACACGTGATAAACTCAAACAAAAGCAATCGATTTGTGTCTACGTATATATATGTATAAAGCCGATCGTCAACCGTAAATATTCGCCAAATGTTTGCTTTGAAAATCACTGATTCTGCGTTTTTTATTTTTCTTGATTTTCTTCTTCTTCGTTTTCTCTTTCTTTCACGTCATCACAGAATCGTGGGTCCCTCGCGGTACGGCCTAAGTCCAAATTAATATTACTGCGTTAAATTGAGGGAAAATTTCAACCAGGAGAAAAAAATATATGAGAGCTCTTGATACCAGCGACAGCGTTTCCCACCGGGAAATCGCGGCGATTGCGCGTCGCTTAAGCAGATTTCTACCGTCTGTGATCAAAATTGAATTCATACCGGCACCCGATTTTACTTTAAAGTCATTCTACAGCTTGAACGCTAAGCCGTTTCGTTATTTAAATTAGTTTTTGCTTCCTTGAACGTTCACAATTTTGCGCATAAAATAACCGGCCACTTTACCAGGCTACCGTCTCTCGTAATCTTGACTTAACTGCAGCGAGGAGTCGAGATAGTGGAGTAGATAAAACGATTTCTCATCTTGGACGAAGCAAGAGCATATAGTTCATCTAGACAAGGCCGAGTGACGGAGAATTAAGATCTTATAGGAAGACAAGAAAATCGCAAATAAAAAATTGATAAAGCTTAATAAAATAAGATCGTGATCGACATATCGTTCAATTTATGCAATGAAATCCAAGGAAGCGTACATAGAACCGTAATTAAAATAAGTCAAACTGATATTTTGTCCAGATTCTAAACGAACAATCAACCAATAAAGAGTAAAATAACCATTGCCTGAACTTCTGATGGGTGATACTATCAACCCGAAATATTTGGAGTAGAAAATTAAGAAATAAGAAAAAGGAAAGTGAGCTGACATTTTATTTCGATAAGGTAGATCGAGAGCTTTTGCTGAGCGAGATTTCACGATCAGAATTTATTAAACTTCCTAGGCTCAAGAGTGTAGTGGAACGGGAATTGCGAAGGGTGGAGAGTGGCTGGCTGAAGGGTCTTTCTGACTAAAAAATTAGAGCTCCAGGTGTAAAATGAAAAGAGAGAGAGAGAAAGAGCACTTTCATGCGCTTTGCTAATAACAACAGCCTCGCTATGTTTGTTTTTAATTATCGGGTACTTATATCTCAATCTTGTTAAGGAACCCTGATTATTCTAAGCTTTAGGCTGAAAACTTTGTCAGAAATTTTTCAATTGACCTGCGAGCAAGTATAATTATACGGTTCGTTAAACGTTATTTGCTGTTCTCTGCCAACATACGTACGTATTACAGGTAGCTAGTTAGGCACAAAAAAATATATAGCTGGAAAAAGAACGGACTCAATCGTAAAAAAAAAAGAATAAAAAAAACACCATGGCAATTATATAGCATATGCTATGTACTCGTATAAAACAAAAAAAATGATCGATCAATCAACCTTTCTTGAATAATCGTCGTAACTGATCTCATATATACTCAGACATACGTAGATCTGATAGCTAGACACGTTCCGTTCCGTAACTCCAACTACCTATTGTAGCAGATCTGCAAGCTGAGCTTTCTCACAATTATCTTACATATTATCCTAATTTCGTACCGTTGAGAAGCAAATCTTCCCCGCTTCAGAGTTCAGCCCTAAAAACTGCCAGTATATTTGGGATCTCCAACAATGGTTGGACAACGTTATCATCAAGTGGCGCGATAATCTAGTATAGTACCTAAGAGCACAGGAATCCGCTATGGTGGTGGATACCACTCGGCCCCAGGATGTACGAGGCAAAGTAAAAAAGGTATCGTTACCAGAGGTAGCTCATTAGGCGAAATTACCCCCAAGACGCCTCTAGCAACACCTTCGTCCCTCGGCACTGCTGCTGGATAGGTGGTTCGTTCGAGGTTCAGGGTGGAGGGTGGAGGGTGATGGGTGGTGGGTGACGACCAATACTAATTAGTTCCGTACTTGAGCTACCGACCTTCTTCCCATTCTCCCTATGCTTTGAAGTATTCGCTCTTTCATCCTTTCATCCTTTCGTCTTTTAGTCGTTCCGTTCATCTCGATTTTGTCTACACGCACTTTGGTCTCCTGCGCTGATGGATACTGTAATTTTTTTTTCCTCTGCTCGAGATAATTTCTAGTTCGAAAACTGCAGATCCTTGAAACCAGGATTAGTTCCTATTCCCGGGTTTCCCAAGTTCGGACTTCCAACCGGGTGACGTTCACACTATACCTAGGTAGAAAACTCGGCCAAGACTGGTTCCTCGCGAAAAACGAATGGCTTCGTAATCGTAAGTAAGTATTGCTCGCGGTTGTCGACTGCCAAAGTTCTTGCCTTAGGACCTGGAGGGTGGCCGATGGCAGGGGGTTCTACTCCAGCCAACCGCGACGGGGTTACGAGTTGAAAAGTCAACGACACGCGCAGAATATCTATACAGGGTGTTCGCAAACTCATACAAGTTAATAATTCCAGGCAGCATTCTTATGCGGAAGAAATTTTATGACAAAGTATTGTTATAATATAAATGACTTATGAGCTTGGATTTCGAGGTAAAGGTGAAGAGCAGGCCCACGAGTAACGCCTTGCAACGTCTCCGTTAAACATCCCGTGATTCAAAGATGGTAAATTATTCATTTTATCCAGTGATATTCTGGGAAATTTTTTTTCTTATTTTTTTGACAAGTTAAATGGATGATTTTTCATAAACACCCCGTACACATACACCGGCTTGTGCAGTGAGTCAAACGACAACCGCAAGGGATTGAAGTTCGGAGCAACCCCTGGTCCTTGGGTTATAGGTTTTCTGCCAAAGGTAATTCTGGAAAGAATAGTAGAAATAAAATTCTCGCAGCTCTACACTTAGACGCTGTTCAAGATAAATATATACTGTCAAGGTAGAGAATTGCACAGTGGCACGTTGGTATGGTGGTGGTGAATTCGAGTCGCACATGTGGCCCCACGTTGAGCGAATGAAAAGGAAATATATTTACGCGCAGGAGATTCTACCTAGCACAAGGCAAAAGCACAGAAGCACTTCGCTTGGCTTTCTTTCTTGCTTTCGGTTGACCTAAGCAGAAAGTGGCATTTCCTGTGCTGGGGAAGGCTCCTCCCCGTCTCGTGGATTCGAAATTGTTACAGGGTGAGTTCTACTTCGTGTCTCTGGAAATTTCATCCGCACGTAAACACATTCTCGTAATCGTGACCGTTACGGGGGGATTGAAGGTATCAAATTTTCCTCCTGTAATCAAGATCCGAAATAACAGCGCATCGATTCTCGAATCCCTGAATATAATCAGATAGCTCCGGCAGGTAGGTGCGACTATACTTCAAATTCCCCTTAAATATCAATCTATTTTTACCACAACTATTCTTAAGGATTTGAGAGACTGATTTTCTCCCCCAATTCTAAACGTTTAAATTTATCGCAAAGGCATTCTCTCCCAAGCCGAAATGAAAATTATGTTTTTTTTTCACCCTGGGAAGTTTTCTTGACAAGGAAAACAACACGCTTCAGCTTTTAAATTTTCTAGACGGTTAAAATACTAGTATATTAAAGTCGCATTGTTGAAAAATAAAGTTCGAGGATTTTTTTAATTCTGAAGGTAACTGGATTCCAAAGTAACGAATTTACGAACACGAATCAGATTTCGCGGTCTGTAGGGACCGTGGAAAAAGGCTGAGGCAATGCGGGGGAGACATCGCAGAAGCCGGATGAGAGTCATGGGAAAGGCAAGAGTGAAGTGTAGGAGTAGGACGGGAGAGAAGGAAGCGAAGAAGGAGGGAAAGGAAAATATTTAATTTCCCCGGGAAGGGATGAATTGTATAAAAGGCGCGAAATGATAACAGGCTTTATGGGTGGAAACAACGCGGACAAAGGGGATGTTAAGAGATACGGTAGCGTACATATTTTAATTTACATTTTAATGGTCTACACACAAAACTTTACCCAAGATTTTAAGTTTGAGTTGAATTCGCCCACTATACACGGTTATACGAATCACTTTGAATCGCTCCACCATTATACTGAATCCCTCCCGGCCTGCATGGTGCCCAGATTATTTGTTATTAAAGGACGTGCCGTGTATATAGACTTTTTAAATTGCCCGGTATAATTAGTTGACTCCTGAGAAAATACCGAATGACAATGAGAGTTTTCAATTCTCGTGCGGCAGAAAAAATAAAAAAAAAAAAAAAAAACTGAACAGCGAGAGAAAAATATCAAGGGTAAAACTTTTTGCCCCGTTTTCAGATGGAATTATTATTTTTAGCATTATTATCACCACGCGAAGCCTGTCGGCTGTCGCCACACGCAAACTGACGGGGAAAAGTTTTTCTTTATTTTTTTTTTTTTTCTTTTTTTTTTGTCCCTCAAACCTTCAAAATAATGAAAAATGAGGATCAAGCATCCAGCGAAAGTTTGTACCTCTGTCATCGCGGAAAAGTTTTCTTAGGGGCCCCGCGGCTCAGACTCACTGCAATATGAATAAAGAATTCCCTGCCAATCCTTTTCGTCTTTAGCATTTCGAATTTTAGGTCAAAGCCGATTATGGCCAAACAGCGAATGTCGAAAGGCTAGACTTTGTGTTTGCTTCATTTTTTTCTCCGTTTTGTAATAATACACGTGTATCTTTCTGTAATTTAGTTTATTTTGGATAGTTTTGACGGTCGGAAAATGAAAGAAGAGTTTGCTTATGATCAGAAATGAAATAAATGCAAATTACATCGCTTGAACGAAGATCAGTAAAGTTTTTTTTTTCCAAATCGAAGGTAGTTTAGTCAGGAATGAATCGAGCCTAGGCTTACTTTTCCACTCGTGCAAGTCCTAGACTATACTTCTTGTTTTAAATAGAAGTTGTTTGCTGCCCCCTCGTCCGTTGAAATAAACCTTAAGTATTCGAAAAGTGAAAGTATCATAAAAACTCGTCTAACTTTATTTTCTCGTCGACTAAAGAGCGCCTTGTCTTCTAGATCCTCGGAAGTTGATTCACGTCGAAAAATCTTCCCCCATCTAATATGACAGTAAAAAAAAAAAAAAAAATTCACAAGAGATAAATGAATCATCGAAGATATAAAAAACAAAAAAAGGTTGTAAAATCTTCAAACTAATGAGCGAAATATAAATTTCATTGGTGCCTAACGTTAGGCGATGGGAAAAGCTGCATCGCTTTGACCTAACGACACGAAATCTCGGTATAACGAACATACGTTCAATTTCCCATCAGAACCCGGTGTATTAGAAATGGGGGTGTTCAAGTGGGGAACGCGAGCACGTGCGCCCGTAATTGTCAGGGTAGCTCCCGGGCTCTCGGCAATCCGTAACGGCCCCAAACGGCACCCAAACGGCACCCAGAACGTAATGGCCTCCGAGAAACTTGGCACATTCTTTCGTCTGCCTGCTGTATAGACTCGAACAGCCCACGCGTCTTTGTTTCGCATGAGTAAAAGAGAAATTCTATGGAAGAAAAGTAAAGGAAAATAGCATGTTTTTACCCTCAATAAATTCTGACCTTAGACTGTATTGATACTGATACTTTCACAATTTATCTATCCCCTCTGAAAGCTTATGGTGTCAAGGTTATCGGAGAAATTCGATCGCAGTTTTTCCAAAGATACTGAGGATCATTCGTGGCTACAGACGTTTCACCATAACCGAACATTCTGATATTTTCAATGACCAAAAGCCAAGCAATGAGATAAAGTAGTACATTTACTTTCACTGCAGAAGAACGTATCGTTCAGTTTCTGTATCAAGCGTATTGTAAAATCCTTGCGCTTCTCAGGCACGTTTCAGAGCAGAGGAAATACCACCATAAGCGGCTCTGGAAAATCCTTTCAAAGGATTTGAGCCCCAAGGAACAGAAATGAAATGATGTCTGGTGATCGACTCGTGTAATTCTCTGGTGATAATCTCGCGGCGAAAACTCTTGTCGAATTTCCTAAAACAGTTAAAGGTGATCCCAGGTAGCAGTCATTTATCTAAGATCATTATCTCATACTAAATCTATTTCGCGTTAAACTTTGGAACGGTCCCAAATCACAAATTCGATTAGACTCATTTTTAATGAGACGTAAATCAGAAGTGTGACTCCGTTCGATCATACGATGCATTGAGACTAGTTTACACGATACAGAACCGTATGTATGATGTATCGATCAGGGAAAGGATTAAATTCGGCAAATCAACTAACGTAGTGGAGTGTGCAGAGGCGGATAGTCAAAGCTGGGTGTAGGGGAGTTGAAGTTATGTCGAATGATGTGTGTATACATAAATTACAACAGAGACACGTTTATGCCTGGGAGGATTTGGCTCAGGGTATATGCATGTATTTGTAAATTGTACATACGCCTCTCGCCCAGCGAGCTGTGTAAATTTTCCCAGCTGAAAACAACGCGTCAGTTTCCCATAGAAATTGCCCCGCACACTCGATAGTTCTCAAGAAACGGAGAGAACTTGCTACACGAAGACATTGATCATGAAGATATATATCGGATGTACATAACATCCCTGTGAAACACAAGGTTCTCGAAATGCTGAATTCTTTCGGTTCCCCACATAATAAAATTGAGATGAACGCTGACTCCTAGTTGGAATAACTTCCGACATACATTGCCGCGTGTTTGGTTGCCGAGCAGGGGACGCATTCCCGTCTGACATGTACGGGCTGTTACTACTGACCGCAGTAAAGACTTCTGGAGCAAATCTGTTCCATCATTCGACAAAAATAAACAAGCAGGACATTTTGGCATTTCAAAAACCCATTGAATTACCGAAATTACTATTAAGTATAATCAGAATATAGGTTCACATTGAAAAATTGAGTCTAATTTTTTGCACATAAGAAAAACCATTCAAATTCAACGAGATATGGCCATTTTTCACGCTCGTCATCTGAATGTAAATTTATGTGAAAACCTGATCTTTTCATTGAGACAATTCTGAGATCATTTGACAAGTTTTTAGGTCAGACTAACAGACCCGTTTTTTGGATCATGAAAATCCAGAGACGTGAAGATTCGTTGAAATGAGCGTAATTCCTTTCAGGTCGAAGCTAACACTTTTCTCATATCACTGAGGCGATGAAAAGTAGAACTATTATAGCTATTTGAAAAAAGGAGTGTGTGAGCTCACAAATCAATGACTGAAGTTGAGATAAACTGATTAGAATCAGGTCAGAACAATTTCTGATCATGTCTGTTGAATTTACTCCCTAAACTGATGGAGGCATCGTCGATTCCGCAAACTTTCACCTGAATGATTAATCCGCAACGCAAAATTATTTTCTGTGTTCCAGGTCTCGTGGATGCGTAAAAGAGATCTTCACATCTTGACGTCGGCGATTTTCACGTATACAGGTGACGCGAGGTTCGCTGTATTACACCCAGAATCCTCAGACGACTGGGATCTGAGAATCGAATATGTCCAGCCGAGGGACGCCGGAATTTACGAGTGCCAGGTTAACACCGAGCCCAAGATCAACTTGGCCATTATTCTCAGCGTCGAAGGTAAAATGATTACATTTGGTTTTTTGGATGAAAATAAACTTTCTTAAGATGAAGTGAAGCGGAGGGTGAGAGAGGCTTATCGATACGATATCGAGAAGCCAAGTTTTCTTCAACAATTTATACTAGCAGGTGAACCCGGATAGATGTATACGTTCGAATCGTTGATACAACAACGCGCGACATTTATTTATACTTCCATTTTCGCATTCGAACCAGAATTGAACCTGTATACCTACATGCTCTAAAACTTGAGAGTCGAGCACTCAAAGACGTGAAATTAAGTGTATCGAGAAGTTTCAGCACTTTGGTGAGAAGACTCAAGTGTCACGAGGTAAGATCGGAAAAGTTACGTCAAGGAGACCGAAGGGGGTGGTTCTAGTCCGGAAAGTGTGATAGTTCGAACGAGGCGTTGACGTAATTGTTCTTCAAGTTAATTAGACTCAACGACTATGGCTAATAAAGTCAAAACAAAGTTCGAGCTCTACTTTAAGTTGAAAAACTACCGTAACTCTTGTTGGTCGTATAACCAAGCCGGACCCGCTAAGAGTATTACTGCTGGGATATCGAAAGTGGATCGGTAGGGTAAAAATGTACAATATATTCAGGGCTCGGCCAAATCCCGGTGCGATTCGAATTTATTTAAACTTTCCCGGAACCTAGCCCTTCCTTCAGGGCATGGCACCCGCGTGTCCTTATCTCGTACAACGTTCAAACTCGGAGCATGGCTTAACCATCGGTTGTAACATGGGACTACGAGCGATGAATACCTGCGAGCGTGAAAGATCTCACCCTTTTTTTGTCTTCTATTTTTTTTCTCTCCCTCTCTCTTTTTTTCCGACCCCTGGAATTACAGCTCGTGCCACGAAAATTCAGAAGGAAAAACTGGAACCCCTCCAGTCAGGTCTTTTACTCCGAATGCTACATTGCCGCGGAGAATGATCAGAAAAACTTATGAACATCGATCCCATCCCATTGTCTCGGAAAATAGCAAACCTGCATTTTCATCCCTTAAAAAGTCGGGGATGAACCGCTCGCTTCAATAACTCAAGGCGAAGCTAAGAATTTATGGAAAATCTCGCGTGTAATTTAGTTTCCTAACAGTTTTCAACCCCGAAACTATCTATTGATTAATTAACTCGAAATATATATATATCTCTGATCCCGTTCCAGAAAGCGCCCCTGTCCCTGCCACCGCGCCCAACGCCATTCACCGGACCTTCAACTCAGGTTAGAATCATGTCAGGCCTTACCATTATTATTATTATTACTATTATTATTAATTTATGTCTTCCTTATTATTATCATATCACGTTATTTCGAAAATATTTATTCGCTATTGCTGTAATTATTGCCGATGTTATCGCAGTTATGATTAATATCCCCTGATTTTTATTTCAAGTTCAATACGATTAAGTTCATCTCACAAATCCGTTTTACTTTATCTGTGTCATCGTGGAATTGACAGGGCGTATGCTTTTATATCATTTTTCTTGTTTCGTAAAAAAAAAAAAAAAACCTATGTTATCACGCTTTGCTCGCTTCATCTTTTCCGTAGCGTAAACTGTGTAGTTATATTTTGTGCAAATTGCACTCTTACGCAAACTCAGAACAGTCAATTCGATAAAACGACACAAGACCTGCTTTGCGCTCCAAGTGCAGCAAATAATAGACAGAAAATGAGAAATCAGGGGTCACGCTGAGTCCGAGAAAGGCTAGGCATTAGTTGAGAATAGTTAACGCTTGTTATACAACTTGGGAAGGAAATTATGCGAGTCAGTCACTGTCTCCGAACTTTGGATAACTTCTCGACTACGTGAAGACCAGAAGTGCATTTACACAACTGCAGTTCATGGACCCCTCGAGATAGTAATTACAGTCAAACTAAACCCTGTCTGCTATACGGATCGAATCTCTGCCGAAATGATTATTTCCATACATTTCTTATTCACTAAAATTCAATACAGCATTTTCAAAACGTCACTTTCTATCGTTTGGTAAAGATAGTATTATGAATCTACGAGTTCGAATGCAATCAAGTTTTGTGTAGACGATGCAATTTGTTCCCTCGCGATTCAGAGATTGAAATATTTTTTTTTTTTCTTCGTGCCCAGATATCACGGTTCTCTGGCTTAGATAGCCTCCAGAGGTATTCCCTGGGAGCAGTAGACCCCCTCGGGTAGTATTGAGATTTGAATAACATAAAAAGTTTCCGAAGCGTGGTAAAAAGAAAAAAATAGCTGAAAAAGTTAGGCAGGCTTTAGGAGGCTGGACGTTGCGTCAAAATAACGCGAATACCCCTAGACCGTCGTTCGAAGTTTGCATGGGTGGGTAGGTATAGATCAATCATCAAGATTTTTCCTTTTTAAGCGGGGTTAGCTTCGAACTTTGCCGGGAAGAACGTTTCGGGCTGTAGAAATCGAATGGTCACGTTAAAAGAGCGTTTTTGGCTTGACCACCGTGACCTTTTTGTATCAAGTAAAAAAACCGACAGACTTTTTTCTTGAAAGATTGAAAAATCGTCCAAAAACGAGAACGGAAAATCCGTAAGCAATATATAGGAAATGTTTACTGAAATATATTTTACCATATAATACATATATCGTTCTCCAGGACATATGATCAGACGGATTATTGAAAGGCTCATTTTATGACCGTCAAACGACTGACAGCTAAAATGCAGATTATTCACGAAGAGCGAATTTTAATTAGCCGTATTTATCTTGCATCGTTATCAGAGCGTTATTGAAATCATGAAATCCACGTATACATTACGCTGTATAATGAAATCGTGGAACGAAAATCCGAACTATAACAGGTATGGTCTAAAATAACTGATCAAGTTACGAGCCAGAGAAAATAATGGATATTTTCGCACCACTGTACGGGTTTTTTGTATTCACTTTGCTCGTTGTTAGCAATTATCTATTTCACGCCAATATTTATCATACACTCGTCCGGAATACGGAAATCCGTGATAAAGATATCAGCTCCCATTGAGAACACCCGCCCGGGGCATATTTCGGTACTCAAATCTTACAACTAGGATCTCCTAGGACGAGGAAAAGCGCTACGTGACGTGAGATCCACCCGGAAAGCAGTCTAGCTCGACTAGTGTCACGTAGGACACAAAGTGAGTTTGAAATACGTCAAAAATGTTCGTCTTCGTGAGCCCGCTTGACTTATGATTTACGCTGGTTTGTTCGCCTCGGTACAATACAGTCAAGACGAGTATATACGTATATATATATATATATATATATATTTTGTATATAATTTACGGAAGATCGAGTCTGCCAAGATATGAAATAGATAGAGGCACAAGGTCGCCAACAAACTGAATACTGATATTATTTGTTACAGCTGCTCAAGCGAAAATCTCTGGACCAGAAGATGTCTACGTGAAGAAAGGCAGCACAATCAGCCTCATCTGTACCGTAAACGTTCACAGCACACCACCGAGCAGCGTTGCCTGGCATCATGGCGTTGCAGTTGTTGACTTTGACAGCCCCAGGTTCGTCAAATTATTATAGATATTTTTATTTTATCATTCGAGATCAAGATCGTCAAAAATATTGAAGGTAAAAAAGCAAAAAAGGTCTTATTCCTAGAACCAAAAGACCTGGACGTGCAAAAATGATAAGTCATCAAACTAATTGCTATAGTGGTGAAATTTTGAGAAAACTAGACCTACTAGAAAACTAAATATGAAAGATTTTTCATCATTTTTATTTCACCGGTTATCATGCCGGAGACTTTTACATGCGCGATATTTGAAGCGGGTCACACCTATCTTTTTCTAGGGGTAGAAAGTGTAAAAAAAGCTCGGTGATAAGCCACGGTCTTTTTAATCAAAGCAACGAGATAACTAAAGCTGGAAAAAAGTAGAGCTACACGAATCGAATGATGGTGGAATGCGATGCCCTTTGATCCGAACGTCTAGACAAGAACATGAGACAATTAATGGTTGACGATTCGTGTTTCAAATAGTGATATTCTTCTCGCAGTGCCTGTTGTGGAAACCTGCCCTGTGGGTTTTAATTTTTTTTGCAGAATCGACAAAACGAATGAATGAAGTCGAAAATATGATTGTACTGGCATAGGGATGAAAGGAACCATGGAACCGTCTATAGCGAAACGAAATAAAATAGGTTTGCTTCTCAAGACCAAAGGCGCGTTTTATATTTCATTTCCTTACGGTATGAAAAAACAAGGGAAAAATAGGATGTAAAAATGGGGAAGATCAAGGGATTCTTAACCGCAACATTTCCCCTCTGTAAATGCGGCATTACCCGCTTTGGCACCACGTCTGGTTCGCGGATTAGAGAAACTGGTATATTCTCGTGGCGTGGATAAGGATAAGGAGGTAAAGGAGGAAGGAAAAAGAGGAAAAATAGAGAAAGCTTGGCTAGAGGTTAGACGGGGAATGAAGGGGTAGGTTAAGCGCCAAAATGCCTGCGGACGCGAGAAAAGAAAAAATTGCATGCCCACTACGAGCTAGAGCAATTGTAATAATTGCAAGATTTCACGCCGCGTGTACGCCTGCCGAGTTGCTGCACCGGTTGCAAAGTATTTTTCATAATTCAGCGTTCATCGCAGGGGCGGTGTGTCACTGGAAACTGAGAAGACGGAAAGCGGTACCACGAGCAAACTCCTGGTGACCCAGGCGAGGCTGAGTGACAGCGGAAATTATACTTGCATTCCAAGCAACGCGAATCCAGCCACCGTCGTGGTTCACGTGTTAAATGGTGAGTACGCCAGACTGCCTTTATTTCTTTCTTTTTTTTTTATTCTCTTCTTTTATATACATACATAGATATACATACAAGTTCATATGTGCACTTGAGCTCTTCTCACCCCAGTTTTCTCGCATCGTAGCCACTGCTGCTACTACTGCAACTGCAACTGCAACTGCAACGATGCTTTTCACAGCTTTTCTATTCGCGGATTATACCTTAAGCCTTAAAGAGTACATTTACACGCATTTATTTGCGCAGAGAAATATTCCTATGCATTTTCATACCAGGACAAAATAGAAAGGAGTGAAAAAGCCCATTCATTTTCTAAAGCAAATAGTAGGTACCTAATCTTTTGGTGAACGAAAATTATACTCCAAAGGCAAACAACTCATCGACGTTCATTCAAATATATTATAATTTCACATTCGCAAAGATTAAAGACTGTTTGGAAATTTTCACGATGCATTGTGGTAGTGTCAACGATTGCTACGTGTGAAATAGGTCGAACGGAAAATTATTTTTCAACCGTTATACCCTATCTATACCGTACACTTTCCAACTGACGCAACGTCAAAGATATTTCTGCAAAAGTTAATCGCTCACTGACCGCGTTTACGGTTCTATAAGTTATTGTTTTTGGCTGGAATGTTTGCACGGTTGATGCGGCACGGTATTCAAACGTGAGTTCAGATGAATGGAACAAAAATGTTCAACCAATTTCGGAAAAAAAGAAGTAGTCATTTTATTTTTACGTTAGGTGGGTACTAATTCCTCAGATTTTAAACAACTATGTCCTGGAACTTTCATCGCAATCTGATGAATTTGAAATGACTGAAACTTCACCGCTCGCGAACAGTTTCGTGTATCAAATACTCAGATAGAATAATTGAAATTTGTGGTTAATTTCGGAGAGTATTTAGCAATATTTTGAAAATCAAGCTGGTCAGCAAGAGCAAATATGAGTTAGGTTGCGGATATCGCGGTTCAATCATAACGCGAACGAGCCATACATCAATCTACGTGGTCAATTTTGATCAAGTAAATTCAAACGAATGGGATGGATATTTGCAAATGTAAAACGACCTTTTTTCTCATAATTGAACAGGACGAGATAAATAAGGAAGATAGCACTGTGCTAAAAATATTTTCATCGATAGATATGCGTAACTGAAAACTCTTGATCCTCCCGCTCCTTTTACAACCGTTTTATGAAATCAGTTTCCCGCGGCTATCGACTCTTGCAAGATGTGTATATAGAATGGTAAAGCATTTTTGAAAGTTTACTTAATCCTTGAGCGAATCGGTTTCACGACCGTCGGAAAATCTGACTGAATTTGTTGAATAACAAGAATCTTCTAGTTTTATGAATTCCGTAATAAAATCCGTTCCTCGACGTTTCATATTTCGTACATCTTACATCACATACTTGAAAATTTATGCATGCTACTCTGCTCTTGTCTTTGATCGAGGATTAAAGTATTCTCAGTCAAGACTCTCCGATAGTCTGAGACACCGGTCTGACGGATAAAAACTGTAAATTATGGTTAAATTCATAGATAAATTCCATAGCTTGCGAAATGCATTAGAAATTCAATTAACGACGCGTATATAACAGGTTGTAGGTACGAGGAGTAGACACAGCTCGTAATTGACACTCACAGAGTTGACACATCCATTATATAACTTGGCATTGTCTCATTCGAATGAGTTGAAACATCCAGAAGCTGCGGTGGTTGTCAATCGCTTTAATTAGTAATCATACCCGTTGAGTTGCGTTTTAGTCGTAATTTGGATTTGCTCATCTCACCTATCATTGTTCTCACCTAAAACTTGAGTACGATGACCAAGAATGACCTACTGGCTCCCAGAATAATTATTCCTTCTACATTTTCCTTTCCAATAATTTAAATGATGATAATTTTCAATTTCAGGTGAACATCCTGCCGCTATGCAACATGGCGGAAGCTGTGGGGTCACACCAACTTTATTACTTGCTACAATGACATTGCTGGTAGCGAATTTGCTGAGGTGAGCAATTAGTGAATAAACAATGACTACCGCATTATAAAAGTGAAAACAACCGGAAACGACTGTGTTAAAAAAAGACGTATGAAGTGAGGTAACAGAAAGAAAAGAAAATACTCGAAAGTGTATTTATAAATAATAATAAATGAAGGATGATCGGTGATAAGTGATACGTGAGAGATAATGTGTACAGTGAAAGTGGCGATGAACAGCTTCCAGATGAAATAGTAAGATTTGTTATTATTGTAAAAACAGATATTATATAAATGGACAAAAGTGTAATTAGGGATTGTACGTAAGGATAACGTTGTACTTGTGGTATGATTTAGGATAGATTATAATTACATCAAGATAATATAAACTTACGTAGTTAATACCGTTTGTACACTTAAATCTAACCTGAGGGTATTCGCGAAAGTCGTGCAAATACAAACGTTCTAGATATCTATACGCCTCTACGGTACCCGGGCCAAATCGAACCCAAGGTAGTAGGTATGTATAGTTGGAATTTCGAAACACCTATCTAAACAAGCTGACTGATCTTCGGGTCGGTCATTAGGCTTCGTGTCGGAAGACCTAATAGATCGCAATTCCGAATCGCTTTAGTCCGTGGAGCGAGAAAGGAAGATTTCGAATGATTTTAAGCTCCTCGAATAAAAAGTACTTTACCTACCGCCCCTGGAATCTAATGATTCTTTGCTGTTCGCTGATTGGTAACATTTGGACGAACAAACAATTGCAAAATTTTTTACTTGAATTTCATGTTTTAGACTTCACAAGTTCCTAGAGCTCTAATTTTGTAGAATCAAGATCACCGAGGATTCGTATGGAAAATATCTTGCGTGGGTTAAAAAAGATGTAGACTTTTTTTCCTGTGAGATTTTCTTCGTACAGGTGGTCTCGTCAATTCAAAATTAAAGTTTTGTATTTGAACAACGAGTAACTGATAAATAACGAAGGATTATTTCGTTGGTTAAAAAATTAAATCACTATCTTCCCGCAATGAAACTGTCGTGTTATTAATAACGAATCAAAAACAATCAAATTAACACTTCTATTTCCTTAATGGAATCCTGTATTAAAGCGAAATCAACTAGGTATATAACTGTTGTATAATAAATACTATAAAACATAAGCATGAGTAACAAGGGTACAGTATATAATATTTAATATTACGTTATAGTGAATTTGATATTAATAAATTGAAATGGCCTAAAGGTGATTAATTTTGAAAGTTGTTATCGTTCAAAGAGAAGTTAAAGAGGAGAGAAGGGAAGAAAAAAAGAATGAAAGAAGAGGAAGAAGAAGAAGTAAAAATCAAGTATAAATTATGAACGGATGAAATTTTTATCAAGGTCATGCAAAAGTACTCTTGCCTGTTATAAAACTAGGTTTCAACTTTGAATAGTCATAATAATTTATAGAAATAAATATATTTACTGTACGGTAGATCAATAATATGATATATTCTAAGCGAATACGTTAAACTATTTCATCAATGAAATCGAAAAAAATAAATGAATAAATATATAAATAAATGAAAAGGAATAAATAAGAATAAAAATAGATTTTTAACATCACGTTACGCGTTGACAAGTTATTATCAATTTTCATTTTCTTCACGGAGCTAACATGAAAGTTTTTCCATGATTTTTGTACAGTATGTATCTTCAGTCATCGCGAGAGGACAATATAAAACAAAATAATGTAGATTGAACCTGAAAAATTCATCCCTTAATCTCTGCCTGAAAATTATAACAGATTCACGAAACGACGTGTGAATACAATAATAATTACAATTAGTTCCGCGATGAAAGTCTATTTTATTTTGACTTTTGATTTATGGTTACTTACATGGGTAGACGCGATTGGTGTAGAGAACGTATAACATATGAGTGCAGAAATTGCAGGAAAATTTTTATTATTATTGATATACTTACGATTTTAAAGAATGCGAGAAAACAAAATCAATGAGATAAAACCACTTTAGCCTAAGTGTATACTGTCCGCGAAAGATTGCGTCGCGAAATAGCAGAGCTGACCTCGTGGTAAAAGACTTACGATTAGCGATATCCGTTCTATCGCGAAAATGTCGTTTAAAGATCACCCTTATCGAGAAGAGAAAAAAAAAAGCATATGCTATACAAGAAAAGAGAATTCCAAACAAGCAGAGAATCTGATACGTTATTATTATCATGATTAGAGTGCATTGTAAATAAAAACCACACTATTAGTTTTATCATGTTATATGAGACTAAGATACGTCAATGTAAAAATGATAAGGAATTAAAAGAAGAACGTGTTGTAAAAACATTCCATGACGTAACTGCTGTTTAAATAAATGTAACGAGTCAAAATCAAATTTTTTTAAATTTCAAACCTCTTCTATTTCCCGGTACGACCTATAATCACTGTCGTTTCTAATCCTCGTTCGTCAAGTCATTTTTCACAACGAATCCTGTATTCCTCTCATGCTTCTAAATTCGTAAACTTTTGTAAACAAGACATTTCTCAAAGACTATAGACTCTAAACACTTCTACTTATAACTCCTCCTTATAACAAATCTCCTACATTTTTTTCAGCCTTGTTTTCTTTCGAGCTTAATCAACCACTGATGGAGCAGCCACATCAATGTCGTATGATCGGTCATGAGACCCTGTCAATCCCCAAGAAAGAATAATTCATTCTTCGTGAGGGTTAGTCGGGTCGTGTAGCCTCAAAAAATTGCCTTTGGTTCTAGAAGATCGAAAACCTGCTTTTGGGCGAAATTTTTTCTGCCAGTATCAAATTATCACACGAGGTACCCAGCCAGCCTGCAAATATCAGGAAAAATAAATTATTACGGTAAGTTGAGTTAGACAAGCTTATTCACTTGTATCATATTTTTCTATATCAAAATGCAAAATTATGTACCACACAAAGTACATCTTCTAAGTATCCAAATACACCCTTGCACACGTGTACAGACTCAGACATCCCATTGGCTCCCAGCTCAAGTCGTCTAGCTTTCAGTCTAAATCCACCGCAACCCTTCAGTTAAATAGTTAAATTTTGGAAATTCCTCTTTCAAAGACGACGTGAAGACAAAGCTCAAATCTTCTCGTCTGATAGGTCTTTTTTTTTAACGTAGGTACAGGGACTTTCTGCGTGCATAAAAAATGCTCAACTGTTTCAGCGATCGAATTCAATTTCAAAAATGAATTTTGCAAAATGGCTTTAAACTGTTGTGGTCCGTTAATTACTCGCAAGTACAACAGATGTGGGACGTGTATACACCACGCAATTCGCATGTGATAGATCGCTATACGCGTGCAACGTACTTCCGCGTTCTACATACCGTATTTCGTTTTTCATGTTACATGTTTCGCGTACACATATACCCTCACTGATGCAACGCTCATTCTTTTACCAGTTGATAAAATATCAGCTGTTCGACTATACGTGCTAGCTAATATTTTAGGGGCTTAATTGTTTTTCGATGGTTGTACCGACTATTCTATCTAATAGCTCGCTATTTTTTATTTCTTCTTTATTTGTTCATTTGAATTTATTTTTTTTCAATCATTTTCCAGCAAAAATTTTCGAGCCCAAATTCGATTGAATTTCAATCAAAAAGCCAAATTTTATAATCGTTAATTTTAACCCTCTCGCTGCAGGTCTAATAATTTCTATACTAAAAAGCAACGCAACCTACGTGATGTCTCTTTAATTGTACAAAATCTCACCGAGTTATTTCAAAAGCCCAAAGGTTGACCTCAAAAACAGGACAGAATTTGATAATTGAAGTAACCACCTTATTTAAAATTAATGAGATTTGATTCACTAAATAATTTCCCCAGGCAGTTAATCGCGATTTCCTACACACATTATTTGCACCTTTGGCTATCTAGATTATTGTCTGCGGATTTAAACCCCCGCACAAGTTTGAAGCTTAGCTATCTGCAGCGTACGGTCGATGTCATTAACGGGTATAGCTGGGTTGTGTATAAAAGTTTTTAACGACATTTATAATCATAAATATTATCGAACAAAATTCTGCCCTCCGGTATACAGATAAATGCGTTTAATCTATTCAACGCTGTACATACCTACCTAAGCAGATTTTAATTTGTTAGCTTTTTTCCTCGTAGGAATTTCTTCATTAATGTTTATGAATATGAACGTATACGAGTAGATGTAGGTATACTCATCAGCCGAGATTCGAAAAAAATAAAAATCCAAATAAATGAATGAATAGTTGAGCCGATGACGGGAAAACGAAATATCCTTTATATTCACCATTGCGGTTAAAGTAAGCTCCAATTTCGAGAGACGAATTTATGGTTGTGTGCACACGGTGCCAATGTGGGTATATCTGTACGTCACCCATATCGTTCTGCCTCTGCGCTGCAAGAGTAGAGGACAATGCAGTTTTCCAATTTTCGAACCACCGGAGCGTTCATAAAGCATTTTGATTCATTCTCACCGAAAATTTGAAATTATTTTATTCGCTTTTCTAACGCCAGTCAAGCGTGTCTATCCACCGTATAAATTCAACTCAAACCGCAGTGTTAAACGTCCGATTTACACGGACCCCAATCCAAACAATTATCGCTTTGACATGCCTTGCTGACATTTCACAGTTTACTTTTTAAACGTCTCACAGACCCTCGATTTCACCACGTTTCTTCCCTTTCCTTTATCAATCAAACATCGATGAAGCAATAAAAGCAAACTGCAGACTCCTGGAATTATTTCCATGCCTCATTTATGCCATAAAGCTGACAGAAATTTGCACCAAACATATCAACTGGTTATTGAAATCAATAAGGGACTTTGACTGACAATTAGACCATTTATTGTTAGGCTGGCTGATTTTTTGGTAAGATTATTCCATGTGACTTAAGATAAGGCCATTTTATCGAAGATGAGGAAAAGGCGCGATATGAATTGGTACTATTGATATCGTTTACATATAGTGTGGAAACTAGGATAGCTAACGGTGTAGAGCCAAGAGATTATTTGAATTTAAAATATCTGGTGAAATGAAAAGAATTCAGAGTGAAACTGGTACCATTTCAATTGCTCCGTGGCTCGGAGTCATTAGATTTTAAAACATGCACCTTGCCAAAAGCCTGTGGAATATTCAAACCCATTTCGCAACCGTTATCGGAATATTTTATAACCCGTGAGAGAACCACGTCCCATATTTAACATCGCGTGGAGGAATTTTAGAGCAGGATAATGCGATAGCTGGCGTGAAACGTGTGAGACGGTTACTTAATTTATTTAATCATATTAATTGTATAGTTTTTTGGGTTTTGTTTTCTATAGTTTTGCAGAAATGAAATACGAAATTATACAATCTGTATATACGGAGGATAGTAATTAATAAAATTTTCGGGAAAGCTGGGAGCTAGGCACTTGGCATTTGTCAGACAGTTTAATTAATTCAGTTTAAAATTTAACGGAAGAAAATTGCTAAATTTAAGTTAATCACTGCTCCAGAGAACCCACTACCGAATAGATTGTAACTGGCGCTATTCTACTCTCGTCTGTCCGTAACTGCAGTCGTGCCAAAGTTTTTGTCCAAGTTTTCAACCCGAGCGTTCCAAAGTCTGCAGAACGCAGACATGCCTGCAACCGCAGCGAATCTCCTTGCAAGAACTATTCCTAATAGAAAAATAAACTTTCTTAAAGTATAAAGCCCGGTTCAAACCTTTTCATCATTCTTTATTCTTGACCTTTGCATTAAAGGCTCCTCAGTACATCGGAACCAGTCTATTTCCATAATTCTACTCTTATACTTGCTTATACTGGAATGCGAAAACTTGGTGTAAACGACGCCGTCTAAGCCTCATAATCGTACGAAAGTTTGAATTTGTATAACTTTTGTTCTCAGATACTCAAATAATTAACGCAGATATACACAGGGACAAGTTTTCGATATCGTTCTTTAGTCTAGACGGTTTATTTTCTCACGTATACTCCGGTTGTTTGATAATTTATCTTACCGCAAACGAATTCTCTTACGGTAGTTGATTGTATGGCATTCATCGAGAAGTCAGTTCCACGACGAACCCCCATCTATCTCTAGACTTCAGACCGGAGATCACAGACCCTCGGGAGTCGGGACCAACGAAGGGGAAAGGACTCTGCGCTTTTATTAGCTTTTATGCTCGACATTTTTCCGAGATAACCAAGTTATTTCGAACGTTTTTTTATCCCTAGTGGATTATTCTGATCCTTTGGTCAACGACCAGCTTATCACAGGTGACAAAGGTGTAACATACAAATACGGAAATATTTGAAATCACGATGCCGTCATTAAAGATCTCAGAAATGTACTCCAATCATGAAAGATTTGGGTCCATGCCAAAGATCGATTCCATGATTATTCTCGTAGCTGAAATAAGTGCGGAGGAATTGAGGAGAACAAAAATGAAATGAAATATGTCAAAATCTTTGACAACCTCAGCTTCTCTCCTCGCAATTTTCTTTCTCAGATTTGTACGACTTGTGTACGAAACGAGTTACCGAAGTAGGTACTAGCGATAAATCTATCCGGTTAGACTTAAAATTGCGGAAAATGTTAGCCAGAGAATTTCTAGAGCATGTATTCGTTCCTGTGAATGACACAGGGATTACTAGTAGACTTAAATCTGAAATTTCCTCTTTGTTCATTCATCCGGCAGATCCTGTCTGTCCATCGAAATGTCATCCTGTTCATGAATCTCTTGGTGAATAGTAGCGGTATTGTTGGCTTTCGTTCTCTCGGAAAATCTTACCACAGTTTCGTTCGCCCGTTCGTCATCCGGTCTCTGTGTTCCTGTCACTCCAAGTTGATGGTAAGGCCTAGAATTCAGCTGGTATAAGATTTACCTAAACCTGAAAGGCAAGCGCCGGAACACCCTCGTATGAAAAAAATGTTGGAAAAGAAAAATCTAATATTCGACAAAACATCCGTCTTCAATCCGTACTACCCGACTCTGAGCACCACGCGTATTCTCCAGCTTCAATATTTAACCCAACAATAGCAACTCTACGTGTACAATCATTTTCTCGGTACTAAAGTCACGCTAAAGGACGCCATTACATTAGTAGAGCTTTTTTAACGAGCTATACAATCATATGCGTGTGTATAATATCCAGTTTTTATATCGCATCAGTATTTGCATATGCGAATAACTTTTATCCTTATAACCGGATGAACAAGATTTGATGAATGATGGTTCGAATTTGAACTCTCGAAAAATTATGTTTCCATTGAAAACCGAGATGTTCCACATATTACAAGTGAGCATGAGGGAGACTGGGAGAAGATGGGCTTCTTAGGGAAACTAAACAATGAAAATGACGATATGAGGCTTTTATTTTTTGTATTTTCACTCTTCATCCAGTATTGTGAAGTGTAGTGAGAAATTAGTAAAAGACTTGTCTCATTTTCAGGTCGTTTTTTGTAAAATTTGCATCTTGCCAGGTCACGTGAGATATCTGTGAATTTTCGTCCTGCTATTGTCAGGATGAAAATTTGTTGATTTTAAACACGTGGAAAAAATATTAGTTCAATCAGTGTAAACGGCATAATCTGAGCTACGCTAATTCAAAAATACATACATTCATACAGAACAACTCTAAGGTTCACAGTAATCAGTTGCCAATACAGAGGATAGCTGTTAGTGAACGACCCACGACTTTCAACCATGACAGAATTACCCAATGGGGTTGACATTGGTTCGTAGTTCTAAATCAGACGAAACTACTACATTTCTATCCTACCCTACTCTTCCCTATCGCCATTTATGACAGTCGGCACAAATTATGCACGCCCGTATCGTCAAATTCTGCGATCGCAATAGGATCTGTATTGTATGAGCAGGTGAGTAAGATTTTGAATTTACACTGTCGATTATTATCCTTGAGA
This sequence comes from Rhogogaster chlorosoma, assembly GCA_944452935.1. Taxonomy (NCBI): domain Eukaryota; kingdom Metazoa; phylum Arthropoda; class Insecta; order Hymenoptera; family Tenthredinidae; genus Rhogogaster; species Rhogogaster chlorosoma. The sequence goes on from OX101797.1 coordinate 33,399,569, forward strand.
TCAAGCAGTATCACGGGATATAACAACGGTGTTGTTTCGGTATGGAGTTGCAAAGTGGTTTTATCATTTTCAAACAGTAGGCAAAATCCTAGGAAAATAAGTTTGCAATTGATTGTTGGTTAAGGGTGGCGATTCAACTTATAACGATAATAATAAACGAATAACGTTTTTCGGCAGTTTTAGAAAACGCTTCTAAATTATCATCACTTCACGCTGACACTTATAGGCGTCTACATCCCCAATCACAAAAATAGGAATAATAATAAATAAATTTCATCCGCTTCTTATCAGATTAATTGTTCCATTATCGTGTGGTTTCTATACCTCTGAGCGTTTTTGGAGTAGGCATGTTGCACTAAGAAGGACATCTATTTCTCCTACAAAAATCATTTTGGAACGAAGATTATCGGTCCTCTGTCATAACTGAAATCATCTAGGAGAGATTGGGGCCAAATGGGGTACCGGGATAGGAAAGGATAGTGGATCTATATCCACCACCATGGGCACTGGAGTCGGCTGGAATCGGTAAGAATAGACTCAATATTCTGTTCTAGTCTGCCACCCCTTTCCGACCTGGTCTCTCCTATTCCCCTTATTGTAAGTTATAGGTTTTATCAATAAATATTCATCACTCTTGGTAAAATGTGATTATAATACGGATGACATTGTTTCTAATCGTTCAGAGAGAAGCTTTGGATATTTGGTAGAGTAATGAAAATCATTCTCAACGTGAAGGCTTCTTTTAGATCATCAGTGGGCTTCGAAGAAATTTTCTGTGAGCTTAGTTTTCCACAGCTGATTGCTTCTTTTTTAAGATATGATTCGGAATTATTTGAAATTTTATGGACTTCGCCTCAAATAGAATAAGCCTACAGGTGAAGAAGTAGTTATCGAAGGGCTTAGGTCATATCGTTCGTTCAAACTTTTTGAAATTTGCAAAAAATATTCTAAAATGATGTCAATTTGGGTAAAGCCAATAATGCATTTAGGACAGTTTCTTGCTCCTATGAGCGCATAACTCACTTTATGCTAAATAGAAATACTGAACCCAAACTAGTCAACGTATTTATTGACAAAAAAAGATGCTCTTCATCTAGTCTTTTAAGTAATATACTGAACGATAGTGGAATTATAACACTTGTGCTTCTGTTACAGAAAATGTGAAAATTCCATCAGAGTCCAACCACACCCGTCCAGGAAGGATATTCTGTTCTAATTGCAGCAAGTACGAGTTTAAATAGAACGCAATCTTTGTCAAATGATGTATATTAACTAGTATATATTTGAACTAAGAATGTTTATACTATATATATTATAACTTGTAGCTTTAGGTGATAATTTTAAGAAACAATTACAAATTGTACATGACTTTCACATTCAGTAATATTATACCGACGCTGCAATAATAAATTTCCAAGTATACCAATAACGAATTACCTTTTTTTTACTTTCCCTTACCTGCGACATAAGTCCTTGTAACTCCGAAAAACGCTAGTATTAATGGATAAACGTATAGAGACGTGTATGAAGGCACGTATGCATGCCTATATCTATAGACCCGAATTTTCAGCACACCTCCTCAGGTCAGATGTTCTCCTGATACCAGGAGCAGAAATTTTGCGAGTTAAAATCCTTCTAACTCCGAAAAATGCTAGTAATCATTAAGTATAGGTATAGAGAGGCATAGAGAGACGTATGCATGAATGAATCAATACACATATCCTTTTTCGGCACACCTCCTTGGGTCAGATGTTCTCCTGATACCAGGAGCAGAAATTTTGCGAGTTAAAACCCTTCTAACTTCGAAAATCGCTAGTATAAACTAATCATAGGTATAGAGACGTATAGAGAGACGTATGCATGAATGAATCAATACACATAGCCTATTTTGGCACACCTCCTCGGGTCAGATGTTCTCCTGATACCAGGAGCTGAAATTTTGCGAGTTAAAATCCTTCTTACTCCGAAATACGCTAGTATTAATGGATGAACGTATAGAGACGTGTATGAAGACACGTATGCATGCCTATATCTATACATCAAAAATTTCAGCACACCTCCTAGGGTCAATTGATTGCCTGATACCTATCATGGTCATTTTCAGCATTATAAAATTTCTAAGTCTAAATTTATTGCTTCTGGTGTCAGGAGAGCATCAGACCCGAAGAGGTGTTCTGAAATTTTGGCGGGAAAAAGGATATGTGTATAGATGTAGGCATGCACACGTGTCTTCATGCATATCTCTGAATATTTATTTGAACTAGCGTTATTCAGAGTTGTGAAAATTTTGAGTCGAGAAATGCTTTCAGTATCAGGAGAGTATCTGATCCGAGGAGGTATGCTGAAATTTTTGACGGGAAAAAGGAATAATGTATAAGCGTGCGCTGTTAAAATAGAGAGTTGCAGAAAGGGAAGATGGTAAATAAATAAAAAAATTGATTATTGGTATATCTAGTAATTTATTGATATTTCTCAAAAATAAATATGTTACATATTGCGATTAATCGAGTCTCTTTATTGCTGCTTGACATATAAATTATCATTATTTAAACCACATTCGTATGACAATGCTATATACTAGCTAATATATATTCAATTTAACAAAGGATTGATACGTATATTACACCATGTTGTAATTAGAACAGAATCCTTGCTGGGTGAAGATTGTGCGGATTCTCATCTCTGATAGAAGGGCATTTGACTGTAACAGAAGAAAATATGTTATAATATCACCCTCATTGAATAAATCTGTCTAAAAACTAGGCAAGAATTTTTTTTGTGGAACAGAACCACCCTAATACATGCATATCCAACATAGGGATAAGAGATTGACATACTCTTCACAAATAAGCTAATAGATAGTAGTAGAACACAAGTAGTGAAGATTCTCTACATATATTACACATTTACAGTGAAGAAATAATGTATATAATTCATTACGAACGAGAATAATTAGTAAATTCAATTCTACAAAAAGTAGTGAGATCCTCACAAAAGCAGTGGGTCCCTTGTAGACAAAAACGAGGAAACAGCAACCAAGCCATCTCAATAATTCTATCCTGATATGAAATATTGGCTCGCCAAGTACTACTACTTCCAAATTTTTAATTTTAATTTTTTTCGATCTTTTTATTTATTATATTTTATTTTTTGCGTATTTTCTATTCACACCAATGGAAGCGTCGATTACCTGTCGGTATATCCATGGTTCTACGTAGCAAGACAAGACAGCTATAAAAACCATGTTATGGAAGACCTGATTATCAATTTGAGAACAAGTAAATTTTTCGATCTTTTTTTCCCGAATATATTATGTATCACATTAATGTGGGTGCTTTTTGAGGATTATAATAATAGCCTTGAAGAGAAATTGACGTTCTATACAGCGAGTGAGGTCGTAAACTATTTAAAACTAGTGGTTGTTAACAACAGGGTTGAAACTTGGCTGTGAACTGGAACGATCCCTCGGGTCAATTCTGATGAAATTTCGCGGTAACCCCTCATGCATTCAGCGATGCACCATGGTTATATAGGTTCATATAATCGTGCGGTAAAGGCGAACGAGGACCGAGCTGACAAGGTGACGAGGTCACGAAATGACGAAGTAACGAGTCTTCAGCTTACCTGTAGATGCATGAAAACTTCCCATTGGATCACGCGAGTTTCTCTTCATAAGCGATGAGTATCTTCTTGCCCTAGATAAACTCGTGAGAACGGGATAAAACGTGATGAGAGAAAGGACCCAGGGGGATGAAGAAAGGTTATAAGAATGTAGGTTAGAAATGGCATAAAGACATCTACGCGATATTGTATCCGTGTACTTTATTTTCCATTATTTTTTCATTTATTTTTATTTTCTTACTTATCAACATTTCCATCGACTTTTCTTATCTTAGAATAAATTTATAAATTAATCATTATCATTTAAGAAAATTAATACCTGACCTTTACCGTCTAAACTTTCTACGGACTGAATAAATACTCTATTCAATACTTCGGATCGGAACTAATGAAATAGAAAAAATGAACCCTTGCTAGACGTATAATCGCTGATAAATTATTCAAAAACTTTCATATTTTTTACAAGATAAAATCTTATCTCATCACTTCAGTTCAAGCTTTCTTCTACGAAAGAAGAACTAGTGATATTTAATTTTAGGGTGAATTATTTTAGGGTCGAAACGGTGCACCGTCGAGTCGACTAGCAGCTAGTACTAGTGATACGGTCACCTTGTGTAAAATACGTTCAAAGAAATAACGATTATTACGGGCGAACGTAAATCTAATTATTCGTAGTGTAAATAGGCAAGGGTACATTGCACAGGTATGTACCTACCCTTGTGAATGTTAGCCTTGCCGATAATGTGTGTGTATGTGTGTGTGTGGAGTAAACGCAATTACAACGTCAATTGCATCGGTTGCAAAGGGCAGACCTGCAATCAAAACTATCTAGGCAAGGTATGCATAGATCATAGCAGGGACGTAGTTTGAATAATAGTTTAAAGGAGATTAGATTGAATCAAAATTAGTCTAGTTGAATGAAATTTTGCAAAATATGTTTCATCTTGAATGAATATCGAATAAATATATGAATCTCTTAATTTTAACTCCTAAGAAATTTACGAAATAACTTTTCACCCGTTGTTGTATATAAAGCAACTCCGAAACTTAAGTCTCATATACATATATTTATATATACAGAAAATGTAACTTGTTTAAAGAAATTTTAGTCGAAGAAAGAAAGAAAGAAGCGAGAGAAGAAGAGAAAGAAAAAAAATTAAAATAAAGATCATTTAAAAATTCCGCGAGAGTCTTAAACCCAGTTTGGAATAAGTTTCCCTCCTCCTATACTTTTATTATGTTTCTTTAGAGAAGAAAAATTTTTCAGATGGTTTTAATATACCTATTAACAAAGGGCCACGTTTTCATCACGGCACTGTTTTACCAGTTCCAATAACCGGCCATTGGTTATCGCCTGCTCATTAAGGAAGTATTAGAGTAATCCTGTCTTTTGAATGGGATCCCTAGAGGTTCTCGATTTGACGTACCAAGTCACGATTCCAATTCTGCCACGTTCCATTTGGAGATATGTCCCGATATTCGAATCGAGTCAGACCTAATCTGATTCACCCTAAATGCGTAAGAGGATTTTGCTAATGAGCGATTGTACCTATAACGTTTCCAAATCGCTGTGTACCAAAAATATTTCCTGCTGTTTACGAAAATAGGATAATACCAGCGAAAGAAATATGTTGAATAACTTTGATTCGGAATACAGACCTGTGAATTTAAAGTCTGGACATAATTTCATGAAAATATTTCGACCCTGAAGAAATATGAAAGAAAATTTGATAAAACCGACGCAGGACGAGAAGATTAATCATCAGTAAAGTGCGAAAAGGTATATGAGCGGGGACGAATTATGGCCTAAATATTCGCCAGGCTTAATCCTATAGCTTAGTTACCACAGTGTGTGGTAAATTGGGAAATAAATTACAACTGGTAACTTTGTCAACTGCTTAACGGCGATTTTGAACGTATGTAAAAGTATAGACGGGGCGAAAAGTAAGGGTAGCAATAACGAACACGTTACGTTACAGAATATACGTGCATAGTTACGTCAGAACGCTTGAGGCTGTCCGCAAATTGAATTGAACCGCGGAAAGTTGAATGGCTTCTGCAGATATTCATTCCATGACGAATATCAACACACACCCTATTCATTGAATCGTCAAATTTCCATAAATTTCAAGTCACGCCGCTTATGTAATATTTATATTCCTACACCGGGAAGCTCACCCATATAGGATACTCCTTAACCGTGTTACGAACTATATAGAAAATACTGCAGGGATTTGGTTAATACGTTGATACGTCTTACGGCCGATTTTGATCCCTTAAGATCGCGAACCACGTGACCAGCACAAATAACCATACGGATATTCGCGACCCTTGACTTCCCGAAGTTGGAAAGCTCGCGTCACGTTGCATGGCCTCGGTTCTCTCTCCTGTAACAATAAATGACAATTTTAGAAAAGTTTCTTTCTTCGGAATGAAATCTTGGAAAATTATTAGAATTATAATGCACGAGGTAAATCGAAGCTGATGGATGGGTTTAGCGGGGATAAACTGACAGGGGAAATCACTGCGCAAAAGTAAAATGTAAAATGTAAATTGAATTCAATGCGCCAAAGATCTAGGCGGCGTGAAACGGCAATTTATATAAAGCGGCTCTCCATTATTCGTCGGCTGGGATTCGCTCGGGTATCCGAGCAGGCCATCAAGGTTGTCTTTGGTTGAGCCTGGAGAGACGTCAGTCTGTAGGTTGAAAAGTAGAAAAAGAAAAAAAAAAAAATTCATCTCATCGTAGTTCGTAACAAATGATCGAATATTCGTTTTTTGGAAAAGCTTATTTTTCCTTTCTTTTTTATCTTCGCATCCTATCCGTCCGAATTCTGTGCGATTATTTCGTTGATTTGTTTTTCACCAATTATAAATAATTAAGATGAAATTCTTTCGTTCAGTTTATTATCAAACAAGGCCAACGTTTCGAGAAAGAATGTCTTTTCACCCGACCGCGACGTCGGTCGTTCTATCCCCGAAGGGCTTACCTCCCAGGACGCGACCCCGAGAGGATCCAAACCTCCCCAGCTTCTTTATGGACTAAAATAATATGGAATCCACTGCATAATGGAGTCCGTGCTTCCCCGATCCTTTCTTTTCTTTTTTTTTTTCTTTCCTTTTTTTCTTTTATTAAGGTACGAGTTTCGCGCGGTTTATTGAAACGCGAGTCCCGTCAAACTCCCCTCGACAAGGAACGCAGAGAGATTTGTAGGTTTTAACTCTGTAGTATACCCTATATTTTCATCCCTTTCCCTTCAGCTATCGCTTCTGAAATCCTCCGACCTTTTCACTTTGAAGAAAAAACCACAAGGGCCAACCTGCACGACTGTACTAACCGCAACATCGATCACCATCTCTCCCTTCGTACAGTTATACATTTTTTTTTTCTAAATAAATATATGCGTGCTCGAACAGAGAGAAAAACAACCCTATAATACCCTTGTATCTAGTCATCCGTCAGTTAACCCGGAGGTAAGTAATGTAAAAAAAATATATCTGATCATTTGATTCGATTACATGTAAAACAATTATTTTTATCAATATTATATAATTCATTCAGCATCCCTTGCTAACAATCAGAGAATCAATGAAGCCAAACAGTTGAGGTTGATTGCCGGTGGGCTAAATTTCTGTCATGAATATACCTCTACCAGGTGAATATCGTTTTCAGTGCAATAAACATAATTAATACAAGTAAAGCTAGTTACGTGTAACAGCGTCCACAGATTTTCGCTTCGGGGTTGAAACCTGATCCTGACTCGCGAGGGCAGCTTGTGTTACTTGTTCGAGCAACAAGTACATACTATAACCCTGCACCTATATATTTACTCATGTATATATATATGTATATGTATATGGTCGGTATATAAGTACGTAGGAATTTTTTGTTCCAGAGATACATATATATGTATACGTGTAACATACATGAAAGGAATGAGAAAAAACGAAAAAAAAAATCATAAAAAATTGATTTTATTTTCATAAGAGAAATGCTGCATTGCGACCCCTCGAAATATTTCTCTCCTATTTTGCCCGTGGGTTGTGCCCGGTGCCAGGCGGGTCAGGCTACCGGTATATATTAGCCACAAATCATACGATTATTTGTTAAAGTTCCCTCGATTCGGTGTTAATAAAACTATTTTATTGCATCGGTGTGCGCTATACTGCCGCGCGCGAGCCAGCGCGTTCCGTGATTTACTGACTGAGAAAAAGTTTGCAAGTCACTAAGCAGGGGATGGTATGGTGCGGCATGGTATAACACGCTCTGACCTGAACCAGGGATCTCTTTCCTCGAGGGTACGACTCTCTGTGGACCGATTTGATCGCGAGACGCCTCGAGTCGTTAGCATTAACGTTCGCGTCTGCGTTATCGCGTTAGTTTACCGTTAGTCTTAGTGCCAGTGACATTGGTGTTGGCATTTGACATGATTTCCCTCATCCACTATGCTTTCGCCATTTTCCGGATCTTATTATTTACCCGAGAAGCCTAGGCTCCTTGGTTCCTCCCCTAATTAGTATAGTTTTATTGAGGGTGATCCGTCAAGTTTTTTTCTCCCGTTTTCTTGTCTTTTATTTTTCTACAAAACGCGTGTATCGATCCCCACAAATTTACTCTACAGATTTCTCGTCGCCGTTACGTTTTCCCGAGTACTTTTAACTCTCGTCAATCTCATACTCTCAAGAATGACGTGACGTGAAAGAGTTTTATTTTCCTCATAACATCCGTATCCCCGAAAAAAATCCAGCTATCTGGTCATTTGGTAGCACCCGAAAATAGGTGAAATGAATATTAAACGAGTTTTGTTGGACAGCCAATTGCTTTTTTGGGGGTATTTTCAACCTTCACGTACTAATTCACACATTTTACACATATATATAGAAATGCCGCGAAAAAATTTCTCCAATGCTCAAAGCTACGTCCTATATTTCATGGTACAGGGGAACGATGGTTGCCAGATAGCCTGTTCATAAAAACTGACTCCTAAAACAGTAGCTGCGGTTGGAAAAAAGCATTCGAACATTTTTTAACCATTCGCCCTCGTGGATATATTTTTTTAACAATTTTATTCTTGCATAAAATAGGCGGACCGAAACTAATCAGGAATTTCATTCATCATATTCGTTATCATGAGTGTCCTGTGTATTCCTTTGAATAATGGGAATTCGCAGTGTTGAAGTGAAAAGAAGATTGTGATTCTCCACTCGGCAAGACATGGTCTTTGAATTCGCGTTGACTTACAATTAGATCTCCTTCCTGACTTAAGTCCTAAATTTCCAGAAAGAGAGTGGTGAAAAAAAAGGTGTCCAAAAATTGTATCGATGATTAATCTGAGTAATAGGATCGAATTTGTGATAATAATTTATTTGTTAAATGGACCGAATCCCATCTTAATCGTATCTTTAATATCTGATCACGTAATCGACGTGTTCCTCATACCAGAAACCAAACCATCCTGAGAGAATCGAAATGTACGATGTTGGGCGAAGAGATGAAGGTATATAAGGGGCGCGGCTGGGGTTGGCGACGAGGATCCAGGACGAGAGGTATGGGGATAAAAAGGATGAGGGGATAAGGAGGCGGGGAAAGGACAGGCCTGGGACTTGGTCGTGGGTTGGGAGTCGTTGTAAGTTTTGATATATGCGCCGACGTTATTTACGATCGCATAAGAATTAGCTCAGACAGCCACCCCCGAACGACAAAAACGTCTCCGTTATACCGACCACCGCGAAGTACTTAAGCCATTCTTGTTCGCTAGTTTGAAAATAGTTTATAGTTGTATTAATAACCCTTCGGAAGTCATTACGCGGACGTAGCTACATATATACATTATATCCCTGCACCTATATCCACATCGCTGTCATAGTTCGGTGGGTGAATTTTCCTTTACAAAAATACATGTATATATCAAAGATGATAAATCGAGATTTCTTGTCTGCATGAAAAGGTAGGTAACCAGCAAAGTGGAGTAAACGCGAATACGCATAAAGTTGTGCATGTGTATATTTACGTATGTAAGATTAGAAACCCGTTGAAATTCAACTTTCATTCTACGTGTATAGCCACGCTTCGTTTTCTCCATTTATATAGTGTTTTTGTGTTTGTTTTTTCATCAACTTTGGTAATTCCTCAGGGCTAATTAACTCGAGCGAGAAAACTTCCCGATTGTATTATGAGAGAAAGAAAAAAGGCGTCTCTGACGTAACTAACGGAACTATAATACGAGCTACGTTCGATTTTACGTTAATCAAACGACGACTGACGAGACCAGGCAATATAACGCCGTGTGTCAACACGGCGAGAATTCATGGTCGTTTAGAATTAATAGCCTGCAAAGTTATGCGTCGACAACTACTACCGCACTTGGTGCTGAAAATTTAATCCGTAACATTGCGAAAGCATACGCTACGAAACGGACTATAAATAGGCGTATGAATAAACAATAATTAAACATATATTGACATTTTCAATCACGATTGAATAACCCCTTTGCTAGTTGCCTTGAGCATAACTTTAAGAAAAAAAAAAAAAAACGTCGTGAGAAAAGAAGGGTTGAAACTTCTTCCGATCGTATGCTGAAATTTCAATTTTCTCAACGTCCACGAAGAGAATGAAGTACATCGTTTATTTTATAGAGTGAACGATGAACTTTGTGATTTTTCCTTAGTAAACGATGTTTATTAATATTCTCGAGCCTCGCTCAGCGTTAGCAGTTTATTATTATTTAATTCCCTCGCGAAGTTATTACCACGCTTCCCTTTCTCTCTCTCTCTCTCGGGGTTGAGATGCAGTTTCACCCTGGTTAGAGAATCAGCAGTTGTGCAAGTAGTAAATCAGAACGCGAAGAGATTTGTGGATGCAATATTATGAGTTGTAAATTGTAAATTGTAAATTTACGTCAGTATCGCTTATAAAATTGGTAGAAATTCGATTCCACATTTATACCACTGCAGACTATAGAAATCCATTTGGTAGATTGTCGTACACAGAATCTCGCGTCCGTATAGATATCTGCCAACCTATTTCCCGAATTGTTTTCCGTTCGATACTCTGCCGAGGATCCTGAATTTTTGATTACATTTTTTCATTATTTTTCTTCTTACGCTTCTGCTCAATATCATTCGGGGGAAAAAAGGCACCCCCGAGATTTCACGAATCTGGACTCACTATACCAGGACAATGGGAAAAGGCTCACCTTCGTCCACAACGAGAAGAATCGTATCCGCACGCCCCTCGGTTGGTCGACAAGAATATTTCGCCCCATCGCTGGGGGTCACTCTTGCCAAAGTCAATTCGGACACCGTCTGACCCGCTCTTTTTTCCGTCTCTACACTGATGCCGCCCCTGGCAGCCTGCAAATCAAAAGACACCCTGTGATATTACAGCCGAAGAATCTCCACCAACCGTTACGAAATTTTGGGTGATTTTTGTGTATTTTAAAATTCATTTTATTATCACCAGACAGGTAAGAAAATCTCCAGCTTTATTTCAAAGATATTTGTGAAATTTCAAACAGCGAAATATGTAAGTTAGAAGTAAATAAATATACGTATAAAAATGATGTTAAAATGTCTCCGCTCTTTTGAAAGTTATTCGACAGATGGACGGGGGGACATAGTATAAAATCCATTTTACACCGAGTGCGGAGTATAAGCTCTATAAAGAACAGAGACTGTTACGGACGTATACCTGGTAAATAATACAACTTGCGCAGAGATTTTTATTCCTAAAAAGCTTCCCTACGGAATAGAGGTACAAACGTATGGCATGTAACCGCACAGTTTCCGGTTCATTCGCATTCTAGTGAGTAACTCTAGTATAGACGCGATGTTTGCGGGCTTATAGGTAGATACTTCGACACGAAGATCAACTTAAGGGAGTTCATCTGGTAATCGAATTAACAAACAGATATTCATAAAAAAATTCAAGTACCCTTACGAGTGTCTAAAAAGTCACCTGTCCAAATTTCAAACCTCCCGGGTACCTTGTTCGTGAGCAATTAATAAATAAAAATTGTCTGAATAAACATGGTCTCTTATGGACGATCGTGTTTTTCCCGTCTATAAACGTGAAATTTGAAACCATTGACAAACAGTTTTGACAGAAACTTTTGTAATAAATAAAACAATATCTTAAGAACATTTCGACAACTCGCTCAGATCTATTAGATACTTGTGAGCTTCACAATATTATAATTTGTCTCGAGAAATGCTGATTTTCAGAAGGTTAATCTCCATTTTATGCCAGCCGCATAGTATGACGGCAACGTTGCAACCGCGGGCTTTTTGAATTGAACTTTACGAGTAACGCAACGTGCGGTAGACTTGCACAGCAGGAGGTTTATCCAGACTCACAAAAAAAATTATTTGTAAATCCATGATGGACTATGGAATAGACGAAGCACAGACGCGAGTAAAAACAGTTGACACGGGCTACGCGATCGAGCCGGGTTGCAGCGGTGCCAAACTTACTAGACGGACTACGCTAGTCGTGATAGTTTTTCTTTTGACTAGCTCGGTACCAGATGAACTTCCTTAACCGTATCGTTCATAGATTTTATTCTATAAAGTCTTGCCGCCTCGTGTCCGCGGGTTTTCACAGAATAAGACCTCCTCGCTCCGTCTGGATAGCGAAGTATACACGTATACAAGTCTACACAGATATGTGGTATACATATATAGATGTGTATAAATATACATGAATGTAACGATGGAAAGTCGCGGGATATATATACCTAAGCTTGGAAGTGATTTTCACCGTTTTGGAGGAAAGACTTTTTCGGAATCGTGTTGTTGGCACCACTCGACTTTCACGCACACTCAACGTTTACGTAACCAAATAAATTTATTTCATATACATTCGTCCCGAAAAATTCTGCCGATAAGTTGGTGTATGTGATTTTTATTGTATCGTTGATATTTCCACTCAAAGATATATGCATTACGATAGGTCTATAGATTATCTTCTAAATCCAACAGCTTCTGCACTTAGGGTAGGATGTATTTTTTATGCATAGATATACACGCGGGTTTGATATTACGATGAAATCTGTATCCCTGCACTTCGTATAAAGCTGGGTATTTATCACGTGACGTCATATCGAAACATACATATATGCCTCCGAGGACGTCTAGTAGCAAGAACTCGCAATTTCCGGTATGAAATCCGACGATACGAGGGCAGCAAAAGTTTTGAACGGTAAGTTTAACGAAACTGAGAATGAATGGCGAACAAATCCACGTGATCGTGGCTGGTACGCGGAACTCGTTAATTTCCGGGGATTTATATGAATTAAAAAGAAGAAGAAAAAACAGCTCATACTGCACTCACATGTACGGATGCATGAAAATTCAAAGAAGAAAGAGAGAGAGAGAGAGAGAAAAGTGGAGAATAACCTTGCGTTAGGTATAATAATATGTAGGTGATCTTGTTAGACTGAATGAGAAAATAAGAAGTTAATTATAATACTGACTTTCTAATAAACTTTGAGTGTCGATTTGATTCTGAATTAAAGTAAGATTAAAGTAAAATGAACGTCGTCATTTCACTGGGAAATGTAATCCGTCGCAATTGGAAATCGAAGATTGGTATTAAAGTAAAGGTAGATGGGAAAAATAGTAGAGCACAAAGACATAGCTGATGAAAGAACCCAGGGCAAAGCAAGAGCAAGAGCAAGAGCAAGAGCGAGGGCGAGAGCAAGAGCAAGAGGTAGAACGTGATAAGGGGTGAGTTAGGGTGTAAGATAAAGCTAGAAAGGGCAAAGGAAGAGGAGGGAAAAGTAGATTCATCGCGTGATAGAAAAACAAGTAAGTTAGACGAACGAGAGGAATGACTAATTAGGAAATAGTGTACGCAGTAATTACCTGGAATGTTATATGTTTGTTGTCCCTAAGCCATTGCACGCCTCTGACAGGCCTTGTCTGGTACGGGGACGTGACAACGCACCTTAGGGTGATCGTTGACCCAGAGGACACCCTTTGCTCCCTTGGTCCCATAATGGCTGCGAGTGGAGCGGTGCTTTCGTAACCTGAAGGCCATGTTTCGAGCAAATATTATACCACAAGTGAAACAACGTCTAAAATACCGGAGACTCGGGTGTAATCAAAATTGCTTATACATAGTATACTTATATGTGTATGAGTGAAAATTTTAACTCTAAACGAATTTTCGCGAAAATAGGCAATCGACAAGAACTGCTGCGTATTATTAAATATACTGAACAAAAATCATGAAAACATTTCAAAGATACGTAGGTATGTACATTGGTGACAGTTTATGATGCGGAAAAGGTAAGACCCAGCTACACCGCAAGATTAATATTTTCTAGTACACGGCAAAGGTCACTGAACTATTCAATGAATTTCCAACAACGTGACATCCTCTGGAGCTAGAAGCTCTGGAATCTGAATGCCGAGCACATAAATTTGCGCCCAAATTTCACGACAGCCTTTCCTTCGCTGAAACCTTTGCCCAAAAAGTAATCGATCATGCCTCTAATGCCTCGTCTTATTCCGATCTTGTATAGAGAGGGACAGAATTTTGAATGCTCTTGTGGCAGACAACCCGTTTCTATATGGAAAATTTATTGTATAGGTGCAGTGTTACATATCGGTATACATGTGGGTATATTTATAATACGTAGCGATATAAAATACGTCGAAAAAGTATATGCGCCGAGATATTTCTATATATATATGTATATATGAAATAAAATTTCCCACTGCAGAACGCGTTCAGCTATTGCAAAATTGGAACGCAATAAAGTTCAAAGATATTCGCGACTGTGAATAAAGAGATAGGAAAGAAGAAATGGAGCCGGTAGACAGGTAGGTATATTACGTAATATATAGTTCGCTAGCTGTTTCTAGGGGGGATAAGGTTTCCCTAGGGTTTTCGACTCTCGAGGTGAGGTAGATCTGTAAGAGTGGAAAATCGTGGGAGTCGAAGGTAGGTATATATGATAATGCAGACCCGGACACGGATACATAATTCAAAATGGCACTTTCCACAGGCGAGAATCATTTTCCACTGAGGTACCTCTCTTTTCTGCGCCTTTAAGCCGACACGAAACTCTATCGAGATTAAGGATAATCCTATTAGACTTGAATTAATCCAGCGAGCTTCGTGTCCTAGAGAAATATTATACCAAGATTTTCACACCTGCCCCAGTTCCGGTATATATGTAAACCGTGGCGATTCAACGTCAACCGGAAATGACGTCGCTCACATTTTAATGGAAAATTTTTCATTCAATATCTACGCACGTAAAGTGCCAAGTAGAATCCCCATGATGTCTTCGTCTACCTATATTCCACGAAAGTACAACCATAACTTGACGACTTTATTTCATTTTCTTTACGCAGCCCCATCATCCTTTCCCTTCACTTTACAGACTATGCACTTAATTCCATATTTCATAAGATGCATTCGTCTTTTCAATAAAAAAGGAAATTTCAAACAATATGTTAAATGTAATTGAAAATTGTTGCGATATTTTAGTCGGAAATCGCTATACCCTTGATATAGCGATTTACCTGAATTTCAAAACTAAATTGCCCAGTTCTTTGAAGTGAAATGTATTTTTTTTTTTAAGAAGGGGGCGCGCAGTGTTCAAAGGGATAGAAAATCGTCCACGGCCACGTTGAGAATAAAGCGAGGTAAGTAAGGCTCGGATTGTATACGTAAAATAATCGAGTTACATTTTCTCTCCTGTCAAAAAAAAAAGGAAAAAAAAATTTCAATTTCCAGAAGGGACGAACTTAGGCTTGAATAATGAATAACCGCAGTTGGGATGTAATTATGCTGCTGCAGTAAAAGCAAAGGTCTTCTAGCGATGAAAATAATTCGCCAATCCGGTATTATACAGATGATGCTACTTTTGATTATTTTTCTTCGAGGAAGGAAAGTCCAAATAACAACTCAGACGTTTGTGGCTACGAATACCTGTCGCTACGAATTTCCTCTAGTTATATAAACCCTTTGAAATCCACTGTATTCTTGCATACTCGAGAGATGGAAATTATTTAGAAATTAATTTCGCGGATGCAAGGGAATGCGGCTATGCAGCTTTTCCGCGCGGAACATAGCGTGGCGTGAACCAGGTAGGTGAGTATAAAAGAAAGCAACACAAATTACTGTATTGCAGTAGCAGGTAAATACAAGATATTCTGGCCTGGATCTACACACTTTGTTACATTATTTTACCGAGGATTATTCGCCGGTGAGGATTTGTTGAATCTAAAAAAAACCTCAATGATATCCTGAGTGATTACCTTCGTATAATTCTACGTAACATTTTACCTTTTTAACCAACTCAGAAGGAATTATAAATCACCACGATGAAGACTTTTATGAAGGATCATTTTCTTCCCTCAAAACACACATAGTCTCTCATATAAATAATTCGCAATTTAACACACTCATTATAAATCTTTTAATTTACTTATACTTACTTATGCGAGTCTGCTGAGAATGTGGCTCGTCATTTGAATCAGGTTTGTCTGGATCTAAAAATGTAGGAAAATAATACTGATACGTATTTTATCATTGAGTTTTATTAATTAATTAATTAATTAATCAATTTAATTATACTTCTCAATACAGCGAGACTTCGTAATCATTTACCTCTGACAGCCAGCTGTACAGCGTACGACATCTTAGGCTCGGTGTTCACCTGGCATTCGTATCTCCCTGAATCCGAACGCCTTGCATTATCGAGACGAAGAGTCCAGGCATCACTTCCTCGTGTATGTTGAGGCCCGAATCTCGCATCAGAACTGAAGGCTACGTCATCAGAAGTCAGAATGTGAAGATCTCTGCTTCTTATCCATGACACCTGATAAAATCACCGATACTTTACTATTCACCCTACTATTTGATGTAAGATTTAAGGAGCTTCAAACACGTTTAATAAATAACATAATTAAATAAGTAATAAGAGTATAAAACGTCCCTAAGTATCAGTTAATAAATTTCCTAAATAGTCGGATTGTCTTTCGAGGTTGGGCAGACGTTTAAAACCGTGAATGCGAAAATTTTGTGGAGAATATCACGGTTTGTAGTATTTTTGGGAAGTTCTTAACACAAACGGTTCTCTGATTTTCAGCAGATATTCTCTAATTCTGTCTGAATATAATTCTTTCAGTGGTAAACGTTTGCCTCGAATTTCGGATATACGATAATATATACACTCGTTATATAATGTATCAATACCCAGGCGATCCGGATGGGCCTAGGCCATTACAAACGAGGTGATTTTTCATTTTGAGATAAAGCATTTTTCATTTTATTTCATCGAACAAATTCTCTGTCGCAACTGTCAGAGTCTGACAGGGCAACAATGAGCGCGGATTGGATTATGAAATTAACAATCGATCTACAGTTCACAAAAAATGCCAAACCGATTATCCTGCACGTTGAGTGGGTTGTACATTTCAAATTGTCTGATCAATTCGATCAACGAGGCGAATACTCTGCCCATTTTTTTCCTCTTGTTAATTTTTATCTTTTTTTTTTTCTTTCTTTTGGAGCCTGTCACCGATAATTCAATATGAGCTATTATTATGCAATATTTTATTAGATATACACCGTGCCATACGGAGTTGCAATTTAAACTGACAATAGCTTTAAAAATGTTTTATGATGTTTAAATTCAACCGTATGCAGTCGTTAGAGAAATGCATGGCGATGAGACAAGACCACAACGTAGATCTTTGCATCCCTGACGTTGAATTGGATGTATAAATTGTAACTCTATTAACATGTGGAAATGGAAAAAGCAATTTCCTGTACTCGAAGTTGTGAAAATTCTATTAACCATGTAACAACGGGTGCACTGAAGCTTTTCGTTTTTAATTCGGTGAGATATATAAATGCGAAAGTGGTAAAAGAACGGTTGAAAGTTATTACGCCGACGCTTTTATAAGCATCTTTTGTTTTCCACCCCCTAGGACGATCTTAGCGTCGCGTCGGTAGCTAATCGTCACTTGTTCTGAGTCCTTGCCGGTATCCGGCGACTGAGTGAAAATGGACTCTTTGCTAATAACCTTTATACCTTTCTTCCTCCCTTTCTCTTCGCTTCCACTCTCTTTTCCATAGAAACGAAAAAGGTCTTTGAAGGGAACAATTTGGTGCTCTGAGGTCGTGCGGCACGGGAGAAAGATTCGTTTGAGGTTAATGGTTACATAAAAAGGAGACCCTGAAATTCGAAATGTCCTCATAAATTGGAAAGAGAATATCCCAAGATGAAGAAGGTAGAAGATCATTCATCGACGGGGTCAAAGCCTACCTCCGGTTATACCTTATACCTTATACCTTATACCCATTGTTTTTCTACCTCAGTGATCACGGACCGTAAAGAATCTTTTTCTCATCACATATCTGGCCAGAACCTAAAATAATTATTGAACAAAACCAGTTTTACTTCGATATCTTAGTTATCAGAAATAGGGAATTGGTACCAACGACGTTAAAGGGGTGATATTTCCAACCACGCGATAGGTAATACAGAATAACGGAGCTCACAGATGAGAGCAGACTGTGGGAGGATGGGAGGTAATAGTAGGTAACAGTAGGTAATATCGGAGCACAACGAACAGTCCACTATCTTAAGAAAATTCTACCCTTAGCCCCAGTAGTTGTAAGATATATAGTGGAGGAAGAAGAGAAGGACCCAGAATGAAAAAGAAGATAAAAAAAAAAACGGTGGCAGCAGAGCCTGCAGTCACACTATACTGCCTCTTTCTCTGTTTCATTTTTTTTTTTTCGTCTCTTTTTTCGTTCTTCCATTTTTTCCTCTTTTTCCTCTTTCCCTCTTCTCTCATTCTCTCTTTCTCTTTTGCTCTACGAGTCGCAGGCGTAGCAGATGAAAGCGGTTATGTCGACGCTATTGCTATCTTTTGTCTCCTGCCCCGGCCTGCGCACTCCTCTGCCCTCCTTCCGTTTTTCCAGTTTCTCCTTTTTCGCGACCTCAAAGCCAGAGTTCTATTTTGGACTTCCAACATGCTGGCGTCCGACCAAATGCCATATCCCGGTCCCTCGGAACGTCCCAGTGTTTAGTGTTTCCCATAGCCAGGGTGTCCCGGACCCTGGCCAAACCCCGCGCTCTGCACCACCCCTTGTTATACAATAAGCTGCGAGTCATTGCTTTGCGTGGATGGATTTTAAACGATTTTCATACGCGATGAGAGATATCTTCACATTTTTCACTAAAGATGTGTCAGAAATAATAAGCAATGTAGAAAATTTGATTGAGTTTACTTTTAATCCGCGTCTCAGTTCGCTACGTGCGATTACCTCGATTTTGGATTGAAATTAGAAATGAATAGTTTACTAGCGCGGTTTCCCGTCTATGTCCTCTTTGCCAAGGTCTCTTTATAATGTGACGTCCCTCCATCTCTTGCGGAGCGGCAAAGATCAATTACGCGATGTCGAGCGACTGTCTCCTTAACTTGTTCAACGAAGGAACAAAAGACGGGCGTAATCTACCCTTATCGGTGAATCTGTCCTTTCATATTCCCGCAGATAAAATCCGTCTAGTCCTCCCGGCATTGTGATACTGGCTGACTGATTTTCTAATGGAATTCATTTCGTAATCCAATTAAAATTCTAATTGACTGAAGAAATTTCGAATAACAGAGCTACGGCGCATATATTTAGGATGGAAATAATTTACACTATCGATCAATCGCCCGGCTAGTTTTAACCGCGCGACAGAAACTGACTTTGGTGGAAAGTGTAAGACTTCTATTTTAACCGAGAGCTGTTATATTTTAACCGCAAGAACAGACGATCAGCGTTAAGTCTCCGAAGAAATTGGGAATATAAATTCCCCCCGTTATTTTACCTCTTATTTTCTCAATCATTAAACGAGTTTAAAATCGAATTTTTCTTTTCCTCTTATGACAACTAGATTCTCAACTCAATCTTTCGCCCCATTTTACCGAAACCGAATTAACGGGACTACCTATGCACGCACTATTCTCGGATGTGGGACACAGCGAGCCAAAGAAGCAGCGCAACGCGATAGTAAAGCGCCACTGCCATACTAGAATACTTCCTCTTCATTTTCTAGTTTCTAAAAAGCTATCGTTAGTTTTAGAATGTCGATGGCATGTAAATCGCAAGTCGTAGCTAGCGTTAATGATGGAAAAAAGGATGAAAATTTTCCTAATTCCGTTGATTAAAAATCTGAGGAAAGTTTAATTCAAGTCGAGCCTGACCTGGGGTAACGAAACTGATCTGCGGCGTCTCTTGAAACGTGGTTTGAATCGATTTTAAATTTCCCAAGCCTTCTGACGTATATTCAAACTCCAAGGCGTCAACGGCTTCGCCACGAGGTCGTCACGGTTATAATGCTAAACTGCGTTAGTTTTGGTGCACGTTTCTCACGTCGCGTCGATACGTATTAACGTCCGGAGCACTTGGCATGAAATGGAACGTGATGAACGAAGTACGAAGTTCTATGCAGTATATTATAATAAGTAGAAAACTCGCCAGGGTGAAGAGTGAAAATGAAGCGAACCAATACACTCGGATGACTAATTGTAAAACGCGGAGTAAATAGAGGTAATAGGTACATCAATATAAGCCAATTAAGAGTGAACAAATTTACTGAAAACACGTACGCCCCGACCTCTTCATGATGGGCAAAAATTTTCCGCATATTCAAACCATCAGCACGTGAATAGAGTGCAGACATTATTTTCGGATGATTCAATCGGCGATATTTACAATTTTGATTCACAGATGAAACTGGAACACGAATTTTATCGCAAAGTTGATTCATTTTTTTATATTACACATTGAAAAGCTCAATATCTGTGATCTAGACGCGACGAATTTTGATCAGGTTTCAAAAAGCTTCCTAAGTCTTGGACTCTTAGTTCTTCAATTTAAACCTATGTCATTTGTGCATATAATTTTGAGAGATCCAAAGAGCTTTATTCAAATCCGTTTATGCTTTGTTAGAGTAAAAATGACTCCAGAGTATTGGTAAAATAGTTCGTCTAGTTGGCTCCCTTAATACAGCAACTATTTATGTAAACTTGTGAATAATGTCTGCATACCATGCCCGATTAGATCGGAATAGTCGTGGGATTCCTTTCGTTTGAAAAGAAGCCCAGGGTGCATTTTCTTTGCGAACTAACTTCATTAGGACATCAAAGAGGCGAGCGTGCCGGCAGAGATCAAAACAAAATATATAACCGTTTCATGCCGGGTAAAGTACGCTGCGAATGACGATAATTATACTCCGAGGAACTGTAGAACGACTCGAAACACCGTCCGGGGACGGTCTATTCGGCGCCGGCATGGCAAGGCAAGACGTTACCCTGCGCGACGCCTCGCGACGTCCCGCGTCTACCTGGGACTTTACTTGGGATATAGAGAAACCAAGTTGGCCTGGCCACAAAAAGGCTATCCTAACGTCGCGCAACTCGCGAACGAGTCACGCATACCGATGAACCTGCTTCGAGAAGGTTTCTCCTTTTTATCCGAAGCTCAACTAATCCGATATATTCCTTACTTCCTTACGTTTCTTTGAACTTTCTGTTTCAATTTCAGGTTTTCATTTTCAATGCTCCGAGAAATCATGTACAACGAGTGAGTAAATCATTCGGCATACTTGACCGTCATTCAATTTTTAATTCGCATGAAAAATTGCGACGTGTTATCTGAGTAGTTTGAGATCTTCGGTCTGGTGGCATCCCGGATTCTGATAAGCAGTATCCACCCGATATAGCATAAAGGTATAGAAATGATTTCACCCCCTCTTTTTATGCCTAGTCCTCTCGGAAAATCCGGGATTACTTGAAACCGACCCGAGACCTTCACCGACCTCTTCAGGCGTGGTGAGAAAGGCAGAAATCGCAGTAGTGGACACCCGAAGCTAGCTGATCGAGTTACCCGCGCTACCTACCTCCGTCCTAACCTGATTTCTATTCGACCCACACCGAGTTCATTTATAACTTCATTTTTTTTTTTTTTTTTCCAACCAACCAATATCACACCCAACTCTCTGTTTTCCTGCTGGAAATATATTGGCATCACTCTACGTGAGCCCGGTCGCTCAGGTTGGTCAGTTTGCCGCTGTACTGCCGAGTTGAAGCGAAAAGTCGAGCTGCCCTTTTCGATTCAATGGTAATATTACAGGCTTCGTGATAACCCGCAGATTGAACTTTGGCGAATGTTATGTAGTCTGTATTGTACGTATATCTATACATATGTATGTAAGTATAATTTGGATTGAATTATTTGTTTTTGAATGAGGTAAATTAAACGGAGTAAATTTCTCGTCAATTACACATAAGAATGGTAGCGATGAAAATATCTCCCATTAATTTCACTCGGCATCCATCCCGGTTGACCACAACCCTTTCCCGACGATTCCGTGTCCTGTGTCACTCGAACCGCACCCCCTGCCGTTAACCCCTGGTGGTACGAGGCCGATAGACGCCAAGTTGACCGGGGCTAAACCTAAAGGAATTTCTATTTATCAGCTATGAAATTTTAGCCGTTATGGTCTCTTCGTGACTCGCAATCAGAAATGCCGTTGCGTTGGCGAGACGCGATCATCGTCGGATCGAAGTCAGGAAATTTTTCGTCCTTTTACTTTTCCTTTTTTTTTTTTTGTTGGTTTTTTATTATTTTTATTATTATTTTTTCTTCTGTTTGGTAGCTGGTGCAGGGTAAGGGATACATTATTATGCTGCTACCAACGGGGGTTTAGACTCAGCACGTCCCTTTCTTGCTTTCTCGAAAATCTCCTGCGCGTTGTGTATTGTCATGGTGATGGTCTCAGGCCGAGACTCTTTTTCTCTTGCCATTGTGCTTTTACACTTATCTATATGCACATACGCGTATCCTTATTATAGGATAGGTATAGCTAGAGCGAAGAACCGGGTCGATAATTGACCTTGAACAATCGAATCGTACTCGAACGATCGAGTAACGGAGGACGTTTTAGCCATTTTTTTTATTTTTTTTTGCCAATTTTTTTTGGCCATTTTCCCGCTTCTGTAATCGGAAACCAGCGCGGCAACCCCTCTCGAATTTTCAGCCCATGTCCGAATTTTCAACCCTCTATGTCGATTGAACCGTATGATCGATGGAACGCGAGGCATCCCAAACGCGGCAAAGGTGGGTTCATCGTATTACTCTTCAACAGTAAAATACCTCCAGCCAGGGAGAGAATCAAACGATTTATATATCGCGTTATATAGGTATACGCCATCTCCATAATACCCCGATTATTCGTCACAGTCTCTGTGTTTTATCGAGTTAGAAATCCTGCATCAATCACGAGCTCGTATGAGAAATAGAATATAAATATATGTAGGTATACGTGTAGAGAGAAGAAGAAGAAAAAATGAAGAAAAAATTGCTGCGGAACTCATTTCCAATAATCATTAGAACCATGGTAATATGTATCACGTGACAATTTAGGGTATCGCAGCGTTGCAGGGGTCGTTCAATTGGTCAGCTGGAAAAGCCACGATAATAATTAAGCACTTGGCTAGCCAACTAATTTGGTTTGAAACGCGCGTTTGGAGATCGTCGAGCCGTGGCTAGTTGTCCGGGCGCTAACGTCGAGCTCAACGAACGCCGGGTTGAAATGCATCAAATATCGGATAAACGAGATTTGATTTTAGTGTCAGACTCTCGTACCTGAATCATAGTTTAACCGAGTTAATCATTTTTCCCATGTTAGAAAGAAAAAAAGACTAAAAATTGGTGGTTGCAAAAGAGGAAGACCATATCAATGGGTTGTGCAGTACTCGGGGTATCGTCCGTGTAGGTTTTTTCGCATACGTCACCTTTAAACTCGAATGGAACCAATGAAACGTGTGGAACCAAAAGAACCAATAAAACCAATAAAACAATACAATATACAACGGAAGGGCACGCTTCCCTGTCCAATAGACAATCCTGCTTGCGATTCGGCACATGTCCTATGCTCGTTGGGCCACCCCTAGGCCTGGTGGAAATGCGGGAAATAGGGGAACGGCGGGGAAACGATGCTAAAGGACATCGGTGGGGTAGAGAAGGAGCGGTGAGAAGGAAGAGGGCAGAGGATATTGGGGATAGCCGATATCCTTTCAATGTGTCCGGCTCCGTAACTCTGTCCTTTACTCGGTCGTCCGCTCTGATGACATTGCGCCACGCTCTAACCCCGTTTATGTACCTATATCATGACATATAGGCGGTATAGGTATAAGTACGCAATATTTATGTATCTATACAGTTTCGTCGTTAAACCTTCCGCTTGTATGGTATTTATTATATGGAGATAAAGGGAGACCGTGAGGTCTCATTTTATTAACGATCTTTCGATTTTATGCCCCAAATTGAATGGCCGAAAATTAGGATAACGGATGACGAAGTGTGAGAGAGAAGTTATTTCGAGAAAATAGCCGCGATTTTTATACTTGTTTTTTTTTTTTTTTTTGGTTTTTTTTTGGTCAACTGTGAGAAAACAACTTGTGTATGCGGATATGTAACTTATGGTACGCGGAAAGGAATGGTGTATTTTTGCGTGGAGAAAAAAAAAAAAAAAGAAACAAAAAAAAAAAAGAACCAAAAAGGAAAAGACGTCGAAGTTGGCGATTTGCTATTCGTGGCGTGAAAAGTTTTCCGAAGAAGCGATCGTACAGTTCGTTAAATTCCATTGGCGTGGAAATCGCCCGGTCGAGAAAAGATGGTAATTCTGGAGCCGAAGGGAAGAGGATTAGCCGGTCGATAAGTAGCAGTAATGAAACTTTGATAGAAAATCGAAGAATTCTTTGGAATTTTATAACTCAGTTGGCGAACGCATAGGTGAGTCTATATATATTTTAGCAAACTTTTAGTCAAATCCGGTTGCCAACCCAGTTCACCCGGCTTCCCTTCTTCACTTTCTTATTTTTCTTGTAAATTTCTATTATCCATTAATATATTTCCACCCTGGGCCTCTCGCGACAGTCTCGAAGGTTTCAACAACTACGTAGACATCATTCAAAAGGTTGGCCAACCATTTTTCTTCTTCTTCCCCGTTCTATCTTCTTGTTCTTCTTAGTTTACTTTTTCTTTTTCTTATTATTATTATTCTTCTCTTCTTAGAATCGCAATCGCGCGACATTCTACAAATTTGCATCATATCTCGTCATTTCATTTTTGGAAGGGCGACACCAACACCGCGATCCAAGGATTGACGAGGCCCTGTTTTATCTGCCTTTGTCCGGACGTCAGTCCTTCAGTTTGTCTTCCAGGCCAGCTAGTCTTAGTATTGGTGTTGAAAAGCTCACACTTAGCCAAGGAGTGGTCCAACGTAAAGTAAGAAGCATACCCGTGGCCAGGAGGTGAAAGAGTAAAGGGGTGAAACGTCTCAGCAGGGCATACCGTGGGTTAACTGGGGTATATTCCCCGTGGATGATAAATAGGAGTAT
Source organism: Rhogogaster chlorosoma (assembly GCA_944452935.1). Lineage (NCBI taxonomy): Eukaryota > Metazoa > Arthropoda > Insecta > Hymenoptera > Tenthredinidae > Rhogogaster > Rhogogaster chlorosoma. Next base: position 33,424,613 of record OX101797.1, read on the forward strand.
ATCTATACACAGAGCCGAGTGTCTACAGAATACCTAGGAAACCTTCGCCACGGGGCAGGATCACGAGCTGGTTGGTTGAGAAATTTTTGAGAATATTTTTACCTCCTACTTTTTTTCTTTCTTTTCGTTTCTTTTCTTTTCTTTTCTTTTCTCGTTTCTCCTTTGTTCATTAATTTTTAGCACCCCCTAACGAAGCAGGACGTCAAGAATGATTCAGTGAGATGAATCTTCAGAGATATCCTTTCCTCAGTGGTCGAGGGGGTGTGAAAAATTGATCATTTTATAAGATAAAAAATTTAATCCAAATTTTCGTCTCGTTTGTAAATTCATTTAAAAACTAATTAATCAGCTAACTTCGCTTGGTTTTTTTTTTTTTTTTTTTTTTTTTAATTTTTTTTTGTTGCCCATCGTTTTCCTAATACAAAAGTATAATAACCGTTGTCAAATATCCCTTGAATTATGCAAGGTGAAATGAGAGTGAGGAGGATACCGGCGAGTAGGGGATCAGGGGGGTAGGGGATCCATGACAAGGGATGAAAAATAACAAAACAAGAACCCAAGTGGTTCCCTGCTGCGCGAGAAATGCCAACGCGAGACTCGCCTTAGCCGTTACGTAATTTATCATCCAGTCAATTATTGGATAACCACGAATGACGGAGTTGTAACCGAATTAGTTTCCCGAAATAATCACATTTCCACAAACAAATATAACTATTATATCCCCATAACAATATAGTTATACTATAACATTTGATTAGGGACAATTTACCTCAATTTCTTTCACCCCTATGCAACTTGGTATACCCTACGTTGAACCGCGCCTATTAGGTAAATCTACCCCCTCTAATTCTTCACTCTCGAAAAGTTTATCCTTCTACCCTTCTCCGTGTACCAGCGGGTTCTCTAAGTGCGTGGAATGCGTTTGACGCATAGGTGCGACACACGTGTGTGTATAACGATATAGGGATATATAGCAGCGCGACTAGCGCGCGCTACCTCTTTAAAGGGGAAGATTTTGAAACGTGTTATCTCACTAGTTGTCTAGGAGCACGAGATACGGGGTAGTAGCAGGAAATTAATTGTTCACAGCTAATGTAGTCGTGCTTCAAACTGATATACCTACCTACGTATACAAATTTCGCATACATTACACCTATTTGTCTAAACAAAGCAGAACCCTATTCTCCTTGAATTTTCGGCGTCGCTTTAGAGGGGATGAAGGGTAGTGGGGATCGGGTAAGGGAAGAGGAGAGAAAAGCGTCTTTTCCGTATATAGCTATGGCTCAAGTTCTGTTCGCACGACTTCCGTCTAGACCCCCTTCCAATTCCCCCCGTTCTCGCCAACTTTCTGTTCTCTCAAACTTCTTGATTAGGGATTTGATAGTGTTTTTTATGGAGTTCCTCTGACGTGAATTCAGAGCCGGTAATCGGGCCGAACTATCTTTTTAAATCTCTCGTGAATTCTGGCTAAATTTAAGTCGAACTATCTACGAACGACCGACGATCAGTGACAACCTTCCTTCCCACTCGGGTTAAATTAAAATCGAGGAAATATTGGATTACACTAGGTTTTACCCAAGTGTGGCAAGGCATCCCTTAAATTCGAACCCACCCTCGGCTCCTTTAATTAAAATTCGGAAAATATTGGATTAGTCCGGGAATTCGAACTCTCTGCACGCGTCACTCGTACCCATCCGATCGTCTGTTCTCCATAAAATGAACATTGCATGTATATATATGTATAGATAGGTACGCGAGCCCTGCAACTGAATTAGTGTCTAATTAATACCGATCGCTTTTCAATCGCAACGTTCTTTTCAGCCGCGTTTAAGCTCCGGAAGATTACTCAAAATCTACAAACGGCTTTTCGGTTCGATACCGTCGTCTACCTTTTCAAACTTAACGAGTTAAAGACACGCTGAAGCTTCCAGAACCTCCAGAAGCTTTCAAAATGGAAAAATGGATGAAATGACGTTAGATAAATGAGAAAAAAAAAAGAAAGAAGAAAAAAAAATGGAAAAGCGGGATAAAATTTCGCGAAAAAATATATTACTCGCAAAATCCCTCAGTTTTCCAGTTTCATATATACCCACCTGCGTATTTTGCACCTTGTTTTACGCGGGGTAGTCGTGGGATCAAAAGAATTACGTGGGCGGACGGATTGACGAAAAATGAGTCATCTAAATTCAGACTTGGCTCGTGAAGAGGATCTTTTCTTGACCGGGATCGGCCCAGTTGACTACTAGGCTGTTCGACGAAGGTGTCCGAGGCAGTTCGAAAAGGCAATCGTGAACGAGGATCAATTCAATCGGTCCCGGATTTTCCGACAGAAATTGAAATTGCAAAATAGTTATTCCCCGCCACTCCCACACCTGAATTCGCTTCACATTTTATGCTTTTTCAATAGATAAATTCTACTTCAGGATTACACCGCGATATAAGAAGAAAGGAAAGGAAAAACTCAAAGAAAATGAACCGGGACTGAAAAATCTCTCAATTTCTCTGAAAAAATCATCGAATTCCTAATTTCGTCTTATTAGAACCGTCTCGCCTTGGGAAATAGTTCAATCTCGATACTTCTGTGAGATAGGAAAGTTACATTCGCGATTCTGAAACTGAACTACACGTCGTTCAAAGTAGAACCAGTCTCGAGGTGGGTGTTGTAAATAGAGGAAAATCGTCAGCCGTCGTTTCTCTAGGGAATATATAGCGTCGCGGTGTACCAGTCTCGGAAACGTTTGCAAAAGTTCATTCCTATCGCATGAACTTATATATCCAGTGTATACCGTGCCTCCGGCGATTGCGGGTAACGGGCAACTATTGACATGAAGGGTAACGTCCGCCACTAAACTAGGGATTTCCGAATAGTCGTATTTACTACCGAAAGGGGTTCGCGCACCCTCGACCTCAAGAGCATTTAAATCAGCCCCAAGTGCCCCTCAAATATACACACACCTAACGTGATCTGCGATAAGCGATCGGCTCGATTTCCTCTCTTTAGCTATATGACAGAAAACCCAGAAAAAAAATACCAAATATATGTTCGAACAGCTCAAGAAGGGATATTATGCTACGGATTATCATTCGATTTATTTATTTTTTTTTTTTTAATAATATCGACAGCACTTTCAATCGAATAAAATTTAAAAGATATATTGGGAACAATAGGTAGCTATAGTTACTGTTGCTTTATCAGTAATGATAAATCGACTATCAGAATACGATGGAAGAAATCGTTTCAGATATAGTGGAGAAGAAGGAAAATATCGTGAGTAAAAGTTGTCTGATGGTAAGTAACACGGAGCAGAGCGATCAATGAAAGACAAAATTAACTCAAGTTTCTCTTTACTTTAACAATTTGTCTTTTTATACGTTGTACTATCCGGACGACTAGACTAAAGTCGCTCAAGTCTTTCGGCCAATAAATCAAACACAAACGATCTCCGCGCCTTGGAAAAGTTAACTCCTTGGTTATATTGAGCGAGAGAAGAAGAGGGAATAATCAAAAGAACGATTCCGCGATTTCTGCTTCTCAGCCGCTCGCAATAATTAGACCATTTCCCATCTCTGGGCCTGAGGCGATTTTAGGCAGAGTGAACGACGACCGTACTAGTCAGAAACAAAGACTTCCGCCAATTCCCTCTCCGCCGACATCAGCTACGACCAACATCAAAAGTCGTCTTGGTTTTATGACATTATTTTCCCTCGCTCCAAACTTTCCGATTACTTTTATTAGAATGCAACTCGGAAAATTAACGTGCCAGAGAACTAAGCTGGCTTGTTTGCGAGCAGAGTTCGTCTTAGTACGGCTTGACTTTATCCACGTCTTCTCTTATATACTCATTCATTTTCTTCATCATCCTTTTGCTTCATGATTTTCCTCCTTTTTCCTTTTCTTATTATGTATATTTTTTGTCCTGTTTCTCCTTTAAGGATCCTTATAGCATCGAAGACTCTAAACGTCCGCGAACCTCTCAGAGATTCCCTCATTTCCCAGCTCCTTATATATAGACTCTCTGAAAATTATCTTACCCATTTTGTTTTCTTTTTTTGTTATTTTTTTCTTCTTTCTTTCCCATTTTCCTTTCTGTTTTTTTCCTTTTACTACAAATAGAACGAGAAACTTCGCTGCAGCTTCCACCCACCGAGTATAAAAGTACGCCGGAAGTTGGCTAACGCTCTAAAATCGCTGCATTTATGAGGGTTAAGCGAGTTTCTAAAGCGTTTAATTCCGCTCGACCGTTCGCCAAGGAGCTTCTATCAATCAATACTAATGAGCAGCCAGGTTTGCCACGCATTACCATGAGGCCTCGTTTTATACGGTTAAACCAAGAACGGAAAAACCTATTGCAAAATGTGTTCAAAGATCAGGTTCAGCTTCCAGTTGACATAGCAAATCCGAAATTTGTCAAGTCCGTTTTACATATTGAAAGCAACCGGCCACGATATGTGTACATACATTCGCGGAATATTCGAAATGCCTCGTCAAAACTGAGAGGAAATATGTAAAGGCTATCGATATTAAATTCTGAGCTATACTATAGGGGTGGGTATAGGTATTTATAGATGATGACAAGAATTTTCGAGCTAGTTTTTACGCTGACCTGTTAGGTGTTACCTAGATACGAGTCATTGATGTATGTGCATACTGTACATAATCCGAATTGTATACACTCTATGAATTTAAACTTTGGACTTTGAGGCTCACTGCCTTTGGGCTATGTCCGGTTTAAATGTAATGGAAAGATCCTGAGTTGAATTGTAAAGGTTCGTGGAAGGAATTATGCACAAATACCCGTCGGCAAATTGGCCACAATTTGTTTAACAACTTGTTTTCAAGCCGGGGAAGCTGACATGCCGTAAAAGATACTGCGTGAGACCCGCGGGTTGTGAGGCCTCGTAAAATCTGTTTAATGAAGTGCTCACATACACACCGCTTACTCTTACCAATATTGGAACCAATATTTTTCCCCGTAAATTATTTTTCCTGCGAAGCTTGAGGCTGAAGATAATTAGATTTATTAAGTCGGCCGGTGTTTACACGAGCTTGGGAGCGTGATTTATTGAAGAAGGCCCCTCGACGGACAAGAACCGGGGCGTGGAAGGGAGGATAGAGAATGGAGGGAGGAAAAAGGCGAGAGGATAAAGCAAGGGAAGAAATACGGAAGAGTAAAAGAGGAAGAGGAGAAAGCGTTTGTTAGGAAGATTATGAGGTGAACTCTCTAACTTTGTTCAATAAACTGCTTTCGCAATTCGTTATATTTTATATCCCACGTGTATGTACTAGATATAAACACATAGATAATCACGTAGCTAAGGAGCTACAAGTAATGCAAAGAATTAGACTCAGTTTTTAAATTTTTTACTCACGCATATTATAGTTCCCCAATTAACCAGAATTTTCAATTTCTTTTAAACAGACTTATCGAACCTGCAGTTCGAAATCGTACCATTGATGAAAAACCGTGATTAATCTAAGGACGAAAAAAATGAAACGAAATGATGAATTTGGTTGACGTATTAGCAATGCACGAGGTAGTAACTACGACGAAAAAAAAACAAAAAATTGAAATATCGTATAAATTGTATATTTCGACACCGTAGAGCGCGATGGTTTGATTGATGTAAAAAGAAAAAAAGATAGCAGATGAAATAGTAAAAAACAAAAAGAAAAAAATTCAAAAAGAATTGGCGTCAACTGTGGCGAAAGGATATAGTCACGTGGATGACACGTGTCGATAGTTTTCCATCCAATATGTGAAAAGCCGATAGCGTTCGGTGAGTGACTAAAAATAACCGATGAGATGATCGGAGGAATTAAAAACAGAGGCTGATACGGACGAAAAAAGAATTTCCGAGGTATGAGGGATTGTTTGAAAAAGTTTAAAAAAAAAAATTCCTTCCATAATTTGAGGGAATTCAATTTCAGGAATAACCATGATTTTATCAGTCATCCGCTGTGTGTATACATAAGCGGACGAATTTTTATCGTTCCAAAGAAATTCTGTAATTTACTCAAAATCGTTGAAGCTAATCGAAAATAACACCAAATATGAGGTAGACGATCAAGATTCGCGATATTTGTAAAAAAAAGAATCTCTTTCAATAACGCCTAGATATATACTCGCCTTTGAGAATTGATTGCAGAAGTGTAGATAAGGTCAAGTCAATTTTATAAGCTCACCGCAATCACAGCAGGACTTTTGAGACATGAAATTTTTTTTTAAAAATGGGCATGTAAAGTGGAATAGCAGATAATACGGTAGAAGGGATGATTGGAAAAATATCCCAATTTTAATTACAACCACTGTTCATAAGTCACGTCGTATGAATACGCGGCAATAGTTTTCCATCCAATCTAGAGAGCGACGCTTTTCAGTCGATATGCTGGGCGATTGAACTGTCGCAAGATTTTATCAGGTCGTCGCCTTTTTTTATTATTATTATTATTTTTTTTTTTTCTTCTTCTTCTTCTCTCTTTTTTGTTACGTCTACAAAAGAGGCCATCGAATCATGCGGATGGCACTCACGCCCATTTGAATAAACATTTCAAACTGATCACGCTCGTCCCATAGTAATTCTACTTATCGCAAGAATTTTACTTCTTTTTTTTTTCTTTTTTTTTTTTCTTTTTTCCACTTTATATTCTCCCTCAATTTTTCAGGCAGAGAAACTCGGTATTCTTTAATACATAATTTTCAAGACGAGGAAAAAGTATAAGGAAAAAAAGAAAGCGGAGAAACAACTCTGGAGATTTTTCAAATAATTGAAATCCGACGAAATCTATTTGTCGTATGAGGATCAAGGACGATTTATTTCCAGATTTCAGAGAGTGAAGAACGATATGAAAAGCCAGGGGAAAAAAAGGGGGAAAAAATCTTTCCTTGACAATACATAATCGCTTCGCCTTAAACTGAGAGAATATCACGGTGATATATATCCATACGTACGTAAAATACATGTATACGTGTATGTATATATATACATGCGTACGCACGCGTACATCCAGATCGGAAAGCTACCACAGAGTTACAAACGATGACGTGGTATTATTTTATTATTTATGGTTTGAATTTCCCGCCGTTCTGTGACGTTTTTCCGATTCCACGGGATTAAGTTACCACGGGCGCTGAATTAAAACGCTAATAACGAGCGGACGATATTTATTGGGCAGCTTTGCAGCGAGAACTTCCCTCCCGGTATTCCCTCTGCTCAAGCCTACCTTTACTCCTACGATGGGAGGGTGACCAGGTTACCATTGTTTTCATCCGGGGTACGTCCTTACATTTTTATGAGGGCGATTTCGAGCTTATTTCCTCACCTCTCCAAACTCCCTTCTCTCGGCCGCAAAATAAACCCACCGGAAGCTGGAATCAAGCGATTTTTTTTTTTCTTTTTTTCTCTCTCTCTCTCTCTCTCTCCCGAAACAATGGTACTTTATACAGTCACGTGATTACAGCGTAGGTATAAATTTACGGTATTTTAACGCCCTGTCGCCCGCGTGGTCTTCTTTTCCACCCCAAAAGAGACCTCGACTTGTCTCTGTTTACTGTGCACTCACCCCGATGGGGACGTCAGCTTTAACCCTTTTCAACCCTCGACAGGAATATAGCCAAGTCCAGAAGTACACCACGCCAAATATATGCATGTATGTATATGGCTATGTGCTTACGGGCAGCACACACTGGACCACGACACGTAATCTATAATTGTTTTCGTAGACCCTTTTCCCGAGAATGATAAGTCCGATTTTTGCCAATTTTTTAGTGAATCAAAAATAATTTTGAATCTTTATGAGAAGCCCCGTTTTCGCGAAGATGATCTAGGTACTGTTTGAAGAAAAAAAATGGCGAAAAAATGTGAAAATTTCACGGTCAACGATAAGGTTTTTAAAGCTGACGACAGTGAGCTTGTAAAGCATAAGTTATATGCGATATTGGCAGGCAGAATCTCTTCGGTGAAATCAGCATTTGCGTTTGTTCATAAATCACATCAGCAAATCCCAACATTACACAAAGTTTTACTGTGCGCATACAGGCGGTAAGAAGAAAAAAGCAAAAACCGATAAGTCTATTGTTTATAGACGTATTTTGGTTCCATTTGAAAATTCAGAGTTCAAATCTCGTAGTGTAATATCAGAATGAGTAAACCATTGGGCGGAAATTCATTGATAAATTCTCAAATCAGCTCCGATTTACATCAGTACGAAATACACTTCGATCGAATCGAAGTAGGATGAGGTAGATCCGAGACACTACACGTACTTTGACATGGAAGTAAAAGGAAATACGAAGGAGGAAAGAACAAGACAGAAAGTCGATAAGCCCGTGAAAAGGACTGTTTCGACAACCCCAGGATTGAGATTATTTTAACCTTTCAGATCTTACGTATCCGATTGTTGTTCCTCCAGGTTTGGGTTTAGGTAGAATCGTATATGCCGCGAGTTCAGGCTACGTAATACACTCACATGTGCGAGGGTATATCTACTATCAGGAACCTAGTGCTGGCTGTACAACTTTGAAAATAGTTTTCAATCGCTCTTCGGATTCTCCTCTGATTCTACCGTGGGTACGCTGTGTAGATATCGAATAGTGATTACATCTAGTTCCATTCAATTTCGTATATATTGTGTTGAGTGGTCAATGTGGCCTGGGCTGAGCGGACTTTTTCGATTCATCCCGGCCTCTTTGAATCAGAATAAGTCTCGAGTCATGCTGTTTGATTTTGTCAAGTAGCATGATAATAAAAAGAGGGGAATTCTTGTAATTTTTTTCTTTATCTTTTACCTTCTTCTTTCCGGCAGTTTTTTAATCTTATGTGGGATGAGTACGACGATATTGAAACCAGTGTATAACATCTGAGTCTCCGTTGAACTCGTAGGACCATTTTCGTTATACCCTTGAGATAAGAACGATTTGAATCTTCCTCTTCGTTCTCTTGTACATTTTTAATCTACTCTTTACTTGTTCGTATACACCTAGCAATTTCGCGAAAAAAAAAGTTTCCAGGGCTGAGGTGGAAGCCGAGATAAGGCAGGAAAATTTTTTCTGAAAACCTCATTGCCTCGACGACACGACTCAAGTTTAAATACTTCAAGAATTGAGGCTTTATTTAATCTTTCAAATTACACAGCTGTTTTTTTTTTCTTCTTCTTTTTTTCTCCCTCTTTCTTCCTTAACGAAGTACCAAAACCTTATCTCACCAAAGGCGATTCAAAGTTAGCAAAAAATAACCTGAAATTTCTCTGACACGTGCTGAGCTGCAGTCCTATCCCACAGTTATATTCATCTCCACCTGATTTCAAATCAGATTATCATAATTTAGTACCAAAAAATTAATAATTATAATACAGCTCGATGTAATTGTATTCGAGCTTTACCACGGCCAGACAATGACGACTCCAGTTCAATTTCTATAGAGCCGCCATGCTGAAAACCGAGCGACAAAGATAAGGGATGTTTTTTCGACAGCTTAGGCCCGGACGCCTGTTACCAGGTCGTCGTTATTCCAAAGCTTTTTCGTACTCTTGACGGACGATTTGAACAAGTGTGTCTAGCCCCATTCAGATTTGAGGGTAAAAAACAAGGCGCAATGAAGAGATACGATCCTGTTTTTATCTTTACCTCTCTTTCAACCATTTTAATTTCATACAGAAAAAGTTTATCGCCGATGGGCGGCAAAGAGTGAAAATTAACAAGGGCAGTAATCGTGGGAAATTACTCTAGATATTATCAATTAGTAGAGAATACCTACGACGCTGCTATATACACCCTCGTATCCGAGGGGTATGAAAAACTGGTCTAATAGGACCCATAGATACGCCATGGTCAAACGAGCGGCAATAATTTCCGAAAGGGTTGCTGTTGGAAGATTGCCAAACGTTTCTAGCCGGCGTTGAAAATTGCTTTTTTCGTATTAAAAAATGCATACGTTGATTAGGCAAAAATTTCGCGTGAAGATATTGCTTCCAGTGTTCTCCCCGGGTCTGGGTAGAAAATTTCATCTAGTCCCAAGAGTGAAATGAAAATCTATACTTTACGAGAACTATGGCCAATACTACGATAATAATATAGTTACAGAAATCTCGAGTTTCGCAGATTTCAGTCGGTCACAATTTTATCGATGAATGATAAAAATCATCTTGTACAAATTTCAATGAGACAAAATGAATGGAAAAATAAGATGAAAATAGGAAAAAAATAAAAAACAATTGCCTACGGAGACCAACAACCTGTTTTCAAACAATTTATCCTCTCGCCCCCGACGTCGACCGGCAGGAGAGACAGAACGCGCTTTGGAACGTTAATTACCAAATTATATGACCCGTGGCTAATTCAATTACGTAATTTTGCGGTCAAACAAGTCAGACTCAATGACCCATAAATCACCGTGACAGATAAAGTGTTGAATCGTTGTTTATTTCAGTCCACCCTCTTCCGTACGCCCTTGGCAACCCCTACGCCCCGCGGCGTCGACCCCGTATCCTAGAGGCCTTCGGATGATATAATAAGTGCCTACATTTTTCTCTACTACGGCGAACCGCTTTATACCATCGGATGAATTATACATGGACAGAATGGCATAGATATGTACATATATAGTTATATTCCGTGCGTATATACCAGCCAGATCACCAGATACGATCGCATACAGACTTCATATTCCCATACACATGTACAGATATAGATATTTTATGTATCTACTACGTATCCATATACATACAACTATACTCTACCTATACTTATAGAAAGAGATGCGCTGCACGCAACAGCCGAAATTATTGAACCTCTTACAAAGTGATGACAACCTTAGCGACAGATGGTAGTAACACGGCGAACGTTATATTGTCAAGAACTTGCTCGCGTAGTAAGTTATTTATAGAATTTATATCTTCGAGTTGAGCAAATTTCTTCTTCTTTTTCTCAATTCTACCTCTTACATATCTATATGTAGCGTGGTATCCTACTTGAAAATCAGAGACTGCATAATTGGAGAATATCCTTCGGTCGAAATCTGATGAATAGGATAGCGGAGAGAGGATAAGCCTGAGGATAAGTGATTTGAAAAAATGATTGTCGAAGAACGTTGATTGGAAAAAAGCTGTCCGTACGATACGAGAAATGCGAGTACGAAGATCATGGGAGATGAAATATGCTGAGAACGAAGTTGTGGAATTTTTGTAAATTTTTTATCAATTGTCCCCGTGATGCAACGTTCCGCAACGCCGATTCCCCCAACGTGAAAAACCCTTCACAACAACCACTCTGGTCTCAAATTCGCACCTTTGATTAAAAACTGATCAAAGCCCGGCCAACTGTGCTTCAGGAACGGTTGACGGCAATGGCGGTGCAGAAGGGAACCAGGAAGGGAAGGTGAGGCGAGGAGGCGAGGGAGAAGGCCAACGTTTTTTAATCCCTCACTCTTCACGTCAACCGGAATGTTTTGCAATTTTCGGCAAGGGGTAAAGTCGTGGGGGTTGGTTGGGGCGGCTAGGGGTAAAGGTAGGAGCGAGAACGAGAGAAAGTGAGATGAGACGAGGGTGAAACCGCAAAAGAGGCAGGAGATGAAAATAGTTGAATGTTATTAAAGCTCTACAGGGAAAAATTCACCGTTTATCGAAGTTATAACTGAAAATTAGAATTTTTTTTTTTTAAACCTTCCCTCGAACATCGTTATACATATAAAGGTTCCGCCTACAATGCTGCAGTCAAGGGTGAACGATATAAAGTGAGAATTCGAATCGGGGGAAGATCGTTGTCGAACCAGATATAACATTGTTAATTATGCGTTTACACACCCTTATTTTTTCGCTATGCGTTTATAAACTCTAATCGTTTCATAAATTGATGAGAACTTCGGGGTTACGTTAGAATTGACGTATTATACACAGGTGACCGCCGTACCTGTATTAATACCATGCTAGTTTAATTAAATTCAATAAACATGCAACAAACTTTGCGACACTTTACCCAACCCTACATATACAGTCTTTCCTTTACTTTTGTTTAAAAACTTCACCTTAATGCGAGGACACGTTTAGAATAAACTTTTACTCGAGAAATTTAACTTGCAAATATCAAGCCATTTGCGTTATTCTATTGTTGGTGTTAGTATTTTCTTTTCTTTTATTTTTCGAATTTTTTTTATGTCAGTATCTTCATTTTTTCATTTTTCATTTTTCATTTGTCGTTTGCTGTTTTCTTCTCTTCGGGATAAAATGAAAATAGAAAGAAAACCGTATAAAAAAAAAGTTCAATAAGCGCGTCGATGCTTGAGTAGAATTTCTTCAGCTATTTTCATGATACATATTTTTATGTAAAAAGGAACTCCCTGTTTACTGTAGATACACCGGAGTCCTGCTAGATCTCGAATAGATGGTAAACTTATCGGATCGTATATCAGGGTGAAAAAAAAGGAGAAAAAACGTTGTTAAAGCAATGGAGGTAGCGAGAAATAATGCATGTGCGGACCAGGTAGCTGCATAATGCATCGAAAATGGAAATAAAATGGAGAGAAAACGATAAAAACGCATGGATGTATGTAGTACCTTACCATCTAGTACCTTTACTACCTATACGTCCTATAACGGGAGCGGATGGTATTCAATTAAATTTCCCAGTAAAATGGAAATGTCACTTTATGTAACGATAAGTTACGGTCCGTTACGTTGAGTCGGGTCACGTTGCTTTCCATTGCATTGCGTAATCGTGTTATACGCATATGCATTTATAAATTGCACGTGCAGTTAAAGACGTGCCAAGGGTTGTAGTAGCCAGTTATTATGAACACTAGACTCAAGTTTGCGAAATAATTAGCCCTTCTGATTTTCAATCTGTTGTTATAACCTACTCGATGTGATTTTGGAAAGATATTTCACGCTTTTCTTCAACCCCCGACAAAATCGAATCTATTCGGTCGGAGATTAATCTAAGACGCGAAATAGATTTAGAAATGGGAATAGATAATTAATAGAATCTCCTGATCCTATTATAAATATGACATTGAAATTTAACGCACTGAAAAATTCTACTCACCACCTTGTCGCCCAGGTTTCTTACGCGGCAAGGAAGATAAACAGTTTGCCCTTCCAATGCGCTTACGTTCGCAGCTGTAGGCTCAAATACTGGCAAATCATTGTCCGCAGTTTCGCTCATGTCCGGTGAAAACGTGGAATTTTTTCCTCTCCAGTTATCAGAGATTGTGGCACGAGGGTAGACGGGATCTATAACAGGAAAATAAATCGACGTGATTAACGCGAGATCGAGACCAGATTTTTAAGCTCTCCGAAAGTCGATATGAGAAGTAATAGGTTACATGGTCATTTGGCGAAAAATTATTTTAATACTATGGTGTCATTACGCAGTTAAACTCTGGGAAAAAATCCTCCACCCGGTGAAGTATCGCGAGAAAGACTGATTGTCAAATCCGATGGTACCCAATTAATAAGGGTACGTGTATAATATCTAGATGCGCCTAGAAATGATATGATTTCGAAGGACCATCGTATTCCAAGATGATTCTCTATCATGGCAATTTACTGTCTGTTTTAAAATATCATCAGGTAAAAATCATGATTCGTGAGCCGTCTCCTCCAATTGTAAAATGCAGTCAAAGTAAGAGCGATCTTCACGAGGACTTATCGTCAAATCAATCTTACTTTGGATGTTAGAACTTTTGCTGGACAACTGTTCTTAGTTGGACTGCATTTTACTACACAAAGAAAATGTCACGTAAATCGTAACTCCAACCTGAATACGTTTTTAAATATTATAGTAAAAATTAATGTGACAAAACTGCAGGGATGAAAACATCAATGAGGGGTCGCACTAGTAGTTTTTTCAGAGTATAACAGCTCTTGAGAAATACTTCGTCAAAGATAAGCTCTTCGCAATCTTTGAGTTCATCTAGTTTGGAGAGATGGTATGATAGCTGAAAAATGAGGAGATTATAGTTGAGTATATTCCGGTGAGGGTATGAAATGAAGTAAGGCCATCGGTGTCCCGTAATAAACTACGTCCTTGCCAAATACACCCTTCTTTCTCCCCAACCCTTAATTCGGTACTCCCTTCCACGACGAGATAACACCCGTATACACACCCACTTGATGACGTTACACAAATGACCGCTTCCTACCCTCTCGCACACCGCTCTTCCCTCTTCCCTCCATTCGCTTTTTTCCCTTTTCTACCCCGTGTCTCTCTCCCCTTTCATCGCAGAGCACCGTATACCAAACTCCTGATAACTCCAGATTAATTGACAAAAAACTCACCCTGAAGTAAATAGGCCGCAGAGCGAGCCGCACGATATACACAACAATCTCGGCATTAACACGAAATTAAACCGGCGCTGTTGCTTATATATATATATATATATATATATATCTGTATCACGGATTTACCTCGTTTCTCGCGATTATAGCTACACATGGCTTCTCTACTCAATTTACTGTTATACTGATTACCGTTGCAGTCTTGCAGAAATTATCAACAAAAAGAAATACCGATCGTTAATCATAACGTGGGTAACTTTGGAATGGAATTTTGACTAGAAGGTATTGAAAAATGGAGTTGAAAGCTATTCGAACAGCAAAGAGCGTATTAAGTGAGTATAAATGTGCTTTATAAACGGAAAAGCAATCAGTGAGTAGAATTTTTGATATGAAATAAAACAGAGAAATCGTAGAGTTGGTATAGTGATGGATAGTAACAGAACAGGTTCGATTACCTTCGTGGTATAAGATCGAGCAAGAAGGCCTCTGAGTACGTCGAGCTTAAGTCTCAAAGAAATTTTTTTTATCTCTTCTTTTTTGTGTGTATTTTCGAAAAAGGGACATGGCTCGTTATTTTTCCAAACGGTTGGAGAAGGAAAACCCGAAGCAATCTTCGAAAGGAGAAATAAAAAGTAAACTCCCCCTATGTCGCCGTTCTCAGATGCATTCAGTCGAACAGTTGGTTCCAACGTTTATGTATACATATACGTAGAGCGAATGGAAAAATCCTATAAAACCGGCGTTCAATCCCTCCAGCTTGCTACAGCCGGCTTAAAGCAACACTCAAAAAACACTCTAAAAAATATAATTTATGTGTCCATACTGGATAGTTTCGTGGTTATTCGCTCGCGATGGTCAACCGCTGCGAAATAATAAAAATCACTTTTACGACACTTATCGTTCAAGCGTATTTTATAGTTCTCTATACTCATCCCGCATCCGTTCGTCAGTCAGTCTTCGAGCTAGAATCACATTCAGATATTGTTACGTAGCCAGGGGATGCCTGTACTAAACTAATCTAAAAAATTTCGATTGTTTGCTGTACACTTTGCAGTTGAAAATTTCACATCGTCTGTATTCAAAGTCGGTATGTAGGTACCGGGTAGCAAACACCGGTGATCCCTTACGAGTTTAGAGTTTAGAGTTTAGAACGACTCTCGAGACCCGAATATCGGAGAAAAGTACCTCTCCCTATCCCCTGCCGCGCGGTTCTTACTAACTTTTTAGTCGGCTTACAAAATTCAATTGAGCGTTACAAAAAGCGTACAGTTATACAGTCGAGAGATTGTTACTATAGCAACCTAACAGGCCTATGCGAAGGAACAATGACACAGGAAACAGGAAACAGGAAACTGCGTAAAATCTTTGATGGAAAGACGTCAGAGTGTTCATTGTTCGTTATGGCGAGGATATACGACGGGCTACTTTCAGCTAATGAATCTAGATACGTAGATAATCGGGAGAAAATCTTTTGTACCAGAGGATTTAGTTGAAGTATCGATTGACAGTTTGCAGCTGATCACTCATCGGGGATCATGTTGCTTATCGGGATGATTTAAAGAGGAAGTTGAAAGCGATCCTGGTCCGAGCTATCGGGTTGCACAACGAGCTGCTATACCATGAGTGGATACTGCAATATCGATCAAAGTCTGACGTTGAAATTCGAGTAGTGTCTCGAGAGTAACTATTTCGTTCTTGGATAATTCAAGAGGTGCAATCGACACTGAGACCGCGGTTCGCGTGATAAAAATGAGAAGAACGCAAGCGAAAGGGATAGGAAAGAAAGGGGCGAAAATAATAAAGGAAGAAAAAAAATGAAGGATGAAAAAAAAAGGTGGCAACGAAGCCAACCGCACGACTTTGAAAGAATGGCAGAAAGAGAACAACAAACAGAGGAGCGCATGTAACTCGTAAGAATTTCCCCACGCTTTATGCCCCATATTCCGGGTATTTTGTAGCGCCATCTTCCACATGTTCACGCCTTGGAACACGCTACACATAAATATGTGGTAGACACATACTCGCCCATCCTTACACACACACATTGGTACGTATGTTCGTATGCCATCTATCCGCAAGATGAGCATAAATATATCCCTGAGGGTGATCCCTGGTTTGCACAAAATATTATTTTCCTGCAAGAGATAGAAAATCTTCTTATTCCACCCTGCACCAAGCTATTCCTCTCAAACAACTCGCCAATATCATTCGAGCAGATATACGTCTTTTTATTTCCGCTCTTTTGCTCGTCGATAATTTTCTGCCCGTTTTCATGATTACGTGACTATAGTAGGTATTGTTCCGCATCTATTACTACATCGATCCTGGACGATGAATAAAGCTCGTATCAGTGGCTGGGCTCCAATAACTACGAACAGGCAAGCGAAGCCACTATCGCACCACTTCGACCTCCGCTATCAACTACCTCGATGTCATCTCAGTGGGTTTACGTTTTCTCACAATACAGATCCGCTATGTAATATACACACACATTATACATACCGACAAACACCCTCTCCTCTCTCTCTCTTTCTTTCTTTTCTTGTGTAGTCTACATACCTCTATACAGTAACGGTGCAATTTTCACAAAGAGTCTCCCTCAACCCAAGTTTCGCGCGATGAACTACGCCCCGGTCTCGGGTAATGGAACTAGCGCGTGAACTGAGAGGAGGCAGAAAGAAAAAGGAAGCGAGAAACTGAACAACAGGGGAACAACAAAATAGAAACGAAATAGTAAAACAAGGGAGAGAACAGAAATGATAACTATTCGGTGGTATATAGGGTGGCTGTACGCCTCGGTATAATTTCGTGGAACTTTTTTCACTTTAAGAAAGCAATTCGCCTTGCATAAGAACTTTCTTTTATGGAATGGGAAAAATTCAGCATATATACACCTAGATATAGGTACATAAGGTTGAGGGTAGATAGTTAGGTACATACGTATGTATGTATGTAGATATACCATTGCATGTGACTTGTGGAATGACAGCTACGTCATATCCGGTTTACTGTGAAGCAGCGTAGATTGTAAAATGCAGAAGCATACAACTGCGCGCTACTGCAGGGACAAATCTTAGTTACGACTTTATACCTACCTACCAGGCGGAGTAACCGGGACAGAAAACATCTCGAAATAACGAAATAAGAGAAATACTGGCTTCGACATGTGGCTCCTTCTCCCTGGCGCCAACGCTTTTTCGTGTTCCATACTACCGAAACTAATTTTACTGGGAACTACAAACAAACAACCATCGCATCGGCTATCCAACCACATAGCATTTGTGTCTCTAATTTTCGTCACAAATTCCTCGCACCACAGCGAATGAGCGTAATTTCAAGTTTTTAAACACCGTGTACACAACAGCTGCTTCAGAGTTCATATTTTCTCTCAATTTCGTTTTTTTTTTTTTTTTTCATTTTTTTGTCAAAATTATCGAGCTGCAAAGTTCTCGAATCCGTAAGCTAATCGTGGGACTCATAGGCATCGAGTAAGAAATAACGACGCGTTTCGTTAGACAATGATACAAATTGATGAACATTTTTTAAGCCACTTGGTACGGCGATTATTCGTGTGGAAAAATTCGCTGCGTGATTCGATCAAACTCTCCTGCTGTTTCACATATATACTTATATGCGTGACTCACTTTTCTACATTTGGATTTTCCAGTTTTTTTTTTTTTTTTTTTCTTTTTTTTTCTCTTTTATCGGATACGCCTGTATATTATTTTATGTATTTTTATTGAAAGATAGCTAAGCGATAAAGGAACGTTTACCTTAAGAGTAATTTTCTACCGTCGAGCTTTCAGTTTCAGCCCTTAGATCTTGGCACCCGGCTTCCCTTGTTCCTTACCGTATTACAAGGGAAACGCGCCACGTGACAATATAACCTTGGTTAATGCTTCCTAAATACATTACGCTTCTAAAATTACTCACCTTTTTACTGCGGCTACACCGTTTTCACGGCTTTCACCGTAACCTGCAGCTGGTGTCGACAAGGGCACAGTTCCGGTGTACGAAACAAATTTATACTTGCATTTCTTCATTCTCCCTAACTTTCCGTATTATTCACGTGTATGGAGGTGAAGGAAACGTCCGAGAACAAATGCCAAAAGGATTTTACCATATTCCAAAAATCTCCGACTCCCGAAATCCCGAAATTTTGAAACTCTGATTAAAACTCAAAACAAAATTTGATGCCAAGTATATGAACGACTCGGCATGACATGGGGAACATATTTCGAAGCTACATCGGCTATCCATATAGTTGCCAACTCCGGATTGAACATTGATAAATTATGTCGGACAGCCTGATTATTGCCATAACAGAAACTCATATTGAAACGATGTTGCCGGCACATTCTTGTCGATCCTCGACATTTACTATGGTTTTCCAATACTATTGCTATGCTAATGCAATATGGTATGAATGGGGCATATGTGTGCTGGCCGTGTAGAATGTTACCCGGGTATCATTAGGTCATAGTGAGAGAAACTCGCCGATCTATAATCAAACATATGCGATCATATCGATGTACGATATTGAAGAAACAGCACAACGTTTTTCGAAACGAACTCGCGACGAAAAGAAATAAAACTCGGAAATCCGCAAATCCATTACTTTGGTAATAGGCCCCGCGGCTTGTCGGCGTTCCGATAATCACCGGATTCCGAAAAACCAATTTACTCGAGCACACGGTCTTATTTAGATAGAAAGGTATTAAAAAAAAAAAAAAAAAAAGATAGATTCCGCAACGTCTTTACGATTCGATACTTATATATCGTGTACTGCTTTAACGAATGTTTATAGTGTTCTATATATTTAAGAGCGGGATATCATCGCGAAAGAATTCGCGAATAATGAAATGGATGAAAACACCGGCGATCTAGCGACGTGACAAATAACTCTTGAGCAAATTATTTCTGACGATGAAACACCGGTTGAACACGAGAATCCGCGGTCAGTTGAAATAGTTTCTGTGGTTCGATCGAGTGACACACTTCTTATGTATGTCTATATGTTTATACGAAACAAACAGATGTCCGATTCTAAACTCTGTCAGTAAGTTAAGAAGGCGCGGAGTGTAGAGAGGAGATGAAACTTTGTGAAGGTGCCGAACTTAAAATATCTTCAAGTCTTTGGGAGCTACGTTTAAATTAGATCGCGCGTGCCGTTACCAGGCATGTGCTCCGAAGAGGTGACTTTCTAAAGGTGACACAAAAAACGATCATATCATTCGCAAATCAATCAGAAATAATTACGAGTCAAAAATCGGAGGTTAGAGGTCAGAGAAAATAGATCCACGTAAAGATCGACTAGCGAAGGAAGATAGCGACTCTGTTACTGCCTAAGGAACATAATGAAAAAAAAAAGGATGTAAAGGAAACAAAAAAAAAATGAACTGAAATGAGGAAGAAAATGAAAAGCAAAAAAAAAAAAGAAATGCTCTAAAGCAAGTGAGTGTTCATCCCAACCGGAGCTGGACAACCCGCTTCTAAATCAAACAACCAGGACCAACGAAGCGATCGGAGAACCCGACCGTCCGTTTGCCTGGTGCAAAGCTATATCAGTAACAAACCTTGCCCCACCCGGTTTTCTCTTCCTCCTACAGCATCCGCGTATTCTTCTATTTATAGGATGTTTACATCGCAATGCTAGAACCGTTTCCGCAGTGATTGAAATATGTTCTTGAAATTTTTGGAATTGCCGTAAACGACGGTAAATAGTTGCTGTACACGTGTAGCGAAGGAGTTTGCAGAAACTGATTTTGAATTCTTTCCATTTTCTATATTTTTGACTTTTTCCTCACGGTCTATAATTCCTCCTTTCTCATATTATTACGGGGACGCTAACTAGATGAGACGCTATCGAATTGTAATTATCTACCAGTACGTGCAGGGGGCAAAAAGTGCCGCTGACATTTCCGAAGCTATCGATGGCTGCAGGGTGAAAAGATTGAATTTTCTTTTCTTTGACTGATACTTATAGAATCGGTAGACGATATTGTACAAGCGTCTCACGAAACGTCCTTATAGCGTTAGAGGAAATTATTTCCACTTTTACATCAGTGATTGCGGAACGCAAATCAATTTATTTACGTCGGCCGAGATGTATACGTTTTTCACTCACTTTTTTTCCACCCTTCTCACACAGTTAGTATAGATATTTTTGCGTTAAAAGGTTCTCCCCGAAATTCCAAGCAAATCTACGCTTCGAAAATCCAACCTGACCATGGGCGACCCTTATAACTATTCGCACATGCCTGGTGACAATACCAAACGTGAAAATATTTGAGAAATATTGATCTTTTTTTTGTGTAGAAAAGTGCAAAGATATACAGACGAAACAAAGATGAGACCCACGAGAATAATTTCATCCCTCGTCGCAATTGAATTTATAACGAGATTCAAATCAGCGATTTATTATGAGATCTGCAATATGTTGAATATTCACAATTAATAAAAAAATCTTGACCGACTCTAGACCCAGGATAAACATTTGGAAATAATCGTATCGCATGAAATATGAAATATTGGTATACCGCGGGGTTGAAAATCTCGTTAAAATCAGCAAATGAATTATTATTGTTATCTTTTTTTTTTTATTCATCAATTTCTTTCGTGAAAATAATTCCTCAGTCTCAGTTACAATTCCCATCAATATTTACGATTAATCATTACACTCATCCCCTGACTGCGTATCGTACTTGTTTATACAAAGTCGAACTCAAATTGTATACATGCGAGTTTTCCGCCGCTGATATATTTCTCCCCCGTCTCTTTCACTCTCAATTTTTACCTGCTGTTTATATTTCCTCCTTTTTGCCTCAGGTGAAATTGGCTTGAAAATAATTTCCCCTGCCCCTAAACAGAACCGGAGACGATATGCCATGTAAAAAACGAGGAGTAAGGAAGGAGCTGTTTGTCTTTACTGTATACCGAAGATTAAGATTTCAATCCTTCGCAGTGTAGCATGGAGAGGGAGAGAGAGGGAGGCGCCGGAAGAGAAAGGAATTTCCGCCGACGTCATACATTCGAAAATTTAATGAACGGTTTTCGGATGTTTCGCGGGATAATTTTAATATCGTAAAAACTGGAGTGATACACGTTTGGTACTACTCCAAAATACATCAAGGCCAGAACTCCAAGTACCCTGCTGTAGAAGGGTTAGAATTTTCATAGTTAAATCTATCCTGATTTGGTATGTGACGGATAATTGATACTCGTATAGAGTATCTGTCTCTAATCCAAGCTAATGCATATTTATACGTAGAATATATAGCGCGTATGTACAGCATGTGTAATTATTTTCCCTGAACATACACAGGTACGTACCCCAGCTGTCTAATTAGTTAATCATAAAGTTGAGAGGAGAGAAGGCACCACTTTGCTTGATCCTCGACAACGAAGCCCACCCCACGATTAATAGGGAATGGCCGTGCTAAGCTCGACGCATAATCATACCTGACGCTTTTCCACTGCTGGTGTAGAGGAAAGCTTCAAATTAATATTGAATACCAAAAACTAGACTCTCGGTACATCTAGCAAAGCGAGATTGACATTTACGTGAAACTCAGAAAAAAGATATACCTATATGGAAAGAAATGATCGCCTTGTCATAAGAAAGTTCTTCATAGACGAAGCTTTGGCCTTAATTTCTAGAGATTTTGGGGTTGAATGAGGCTGAAATTTGCTGTTGCACGGGTAGCAGTTAAGCCTAGGTCCCAAAATTGTTTAGGACTGGTAACAATGGGCGTTCGTTCACGACTGGATTTAAATTAGACTTCCTGAAAAGCGTTCGTCTCGGTAAGAGAGCACCGAATGCGGCCAGGCGCCGGGACGTTACTCATGCTTAGGACAATTTAGCTTAATTAATTAACCGTGCGTTGTGACGTCGCGGTAATTTATGCTCATAGAATGATTCACTGCACCGCTATCCAGCCTCCGGTCCACGGACTCTTCTCTCGCTGTTATAGTTCTCCGGGTTTCATACATACTCGACGACTCAACCCTTTCTCGCGATCATCAACGCCAATTATTATCACGCAGCATTCAATTATACGATCCTTCAGAACACATGCGATCGACGCAATTGCTTGATCCTTACAAATTTCGAGTTTAAGAAAATTGAAAACAAGTTATTTCGCAAAAATATTCAACTCTTTCTCGTAAGGCATGACTAAGGTGACAGCTTGAAAGAAAAACTGTTGAAAATTTTCAAAAAAGTCATTAGAAGACGAAATCATGAACCGAAAGTTTGAGAAGCTTTTTTTTATCTTCAAATTTTATCGGACCCCTCGATCGTGACAAGGAAGACGTATACCTAGATACAGGCATGTTTTTGCGAGAGAAAACGTGATGTATTAAATACGTCGACGAGTATAGTGTCTAATGAAAGTCAGAAGAGTAAAAAGCCGTCTTATGATGGGAGACTGATGAAAAAAGTTTGTCGTTTTAATTTGTCATTTTGAGATGTATAAAAACGCGCTCAAGGCAAACTCCTCTCGGGCGAAAAAGTCGCGATAAAAAAATCGTACAGAAGTAGTAAAGTTTCGTTACCAGCAGGTATAATGAAACTGATTGCGATTGCATCTTACCTGATGCTGCAGCAACGCGGAATTACGAGTATACTGAACGAATCGAGGACAATATTTTGAACACGTTGTATGTGTACGTGAATGTATACCTCGCACATATTTATATAACCATATGCATATATATATATTATATATAGTACATAGGTATGCCAAGCTAGAAATTGCCACAATGCGTACCGACCTAGGTACAAAGTACAAACAAACACGCATCGCTTGCAACCTGGTAAAATCAGAATCAACCTGACTTTACTTTAGCCAGCACTCCTCTCACGCGTGCAATGTACACGCGTAGGCACGAAGGGGTAGTAAAGGTATACTAGCAAACAATAATAATCTTCCTCGGCACAGCAGAGCAGAGCAGAGTAGAGCACAGGTACATACGAGCACCTAGTATACGCGGTGGTTTATTTGCTAATACGAAGCCAAAAGCAAGTGAGGGAAGGCAAACCAAAGCAGCGTGAATAACGTGAGTAAGCGCACGGTGAACCTGGTGAGGTGAACCTGGACTACACCTAAATTCGCGAGTTCGCGGGAATCGCTCTGCTATTGCTTTGCTTGGTTATAGGTACTCGAACTGTAAATCAACTCGTACCAGGTAAACAGGCGTTTAGACATATCTCTTGCAGTTCGGAAGTTATAGAGGAATCTATCGACCCTGCAATATATATGGCTAGTTCTTACAGTGAAGGAATTTTGATGCGCTCAACTAATAGCTCCTTTGTTTTTTAATATTTTTGATTAATTTCAAATCTAGAATAAGAAACTAATTGGCTTTTATTTGGGCACTGAAATTCAGCGAGGTCAGAAAATATCTTTTTCGAGAAAAATGCCTAAACATGAGCAAAATTGTCACTTTCCTGGGAGGGGATTTTACAAAACACAAGTCTTCTACCTAAATATTACGTAAACTAAGTACAGAAATCAAAGAGATTGTATCTAAGCACAGTAACAATCAATACAACTTTGCTAAAATCTAAAAAGAAATTATGAATCTCCCTATTTTTATTCGAATTTCCATCATAGAATAGAGGGGACACGAATTGTGTATCACATTCCTGGGAGCTAAAAATATGTTAAAAACACCCCCAAATTATATAATGAGTACTGTTGTCACACTTCCCATACAAAGCAGGTAGTTAAGTTAGCTCATTGCCGCTTGAACTGCTACCAATCAGCCAATGAGACAGTCGTGACGAAGATCTCGTCGACCGCAAACGCGCTCGGGCCAGACAAGTTCTCACTTGTCTGGTATGTATTTACATGAACGATATTTGGGTTTCTTAAAGATTTTTAATTGTTTTGATTAATATACCTAGTGTAAATATAATATAAAGCATTAACATTACATTTAAATACAGTGTTTTTGTGTTATTAATGTATAACCTCCAAATTATCACTTTTCTGTGTATCACCTGTCTGGCCATTTAAATTTTAAAAAAATCGCAATTTATCCACTTAAATTTTAAAACTGCCATAATTTGAATATTTACCAATATTGTGTTTGACCCACAAAATTTCAGCTCATTTAAGTCAAAATGATGAGCTCTGGCCACTTTGCAAACTAAATCTAAAATAACAGTGTGAAGCTAAAAGCGCTCCATTTTATTCCTTCATAATAAGAACTAGCCATATATATACACCTATATCCTAATTACGATATGGATCGGAGAACGGTTTTCCGCGATAACGCAGTTTTCCCTCTATCAGCATCTAAAGATCCTTGATTTTCTATTAGGTACGACAGAAACTTTAACTAGCCTGTATATAGTTTGTCGGTTAGTATGTTTGGAAAAATTTCTGTATCTACGTAGAGAAGAATACCAGTAATCGTTTATTCAACCTCATAATTGTAATGCATTCAGGAAGTGTTGAGATTTTTTTTCGCAAGAATATGTATATAGGTATATGTATATGTGAATCGTAGTCAGAACACTGCGTCTTTAGTTTGAGTTTCGTATATGTATAAGATCGAGCGTGCACTTTATGTAGAATTACACGGAAAACAGTTTCCAACTCGTATATCTGTTTGATGAAACGTAGAAATGAGATCCTGATTAGATTACTGCGCAAGTCTCGCGCAAGGAATCAACGGAATACTCGACGGAATACGAGTAGAGGACTTAAGCCGAGTTTCTGCAGCAGCTGGTTTCCGAATCTGATTAAACGACGGCTGTTTCATTTTTTTTTCCTATCTCTCTCTTTATTTTCTTCAAATTCGATTAGTATAGAGTTCATTAATTAATCTCCTACAGCAATTAGGTCGTTAAAATTCAAGTTTCGTTTCGTTGGACAATAATTCCCAAGCTTTTACCTGCAATTCACGTCATGCAAGTGAAATTCTACACTTTAGCGAAAAACTCGAATTGTAGATGTAGCAATCCGGCAATTTTCTTGGGCAGGAATCAAAGAATTATGAAAAAACGGAGCAAATGTCTTCACACATAAATTGACATATGAAATACACCCAGGCATTCAACATTGTTTCACATTCAGCCTATGTACTTACCGGATAAGGCGAAATTTGGCAAGAAAAATATCGCCATCGCAATCGTAAGTAGTGGGAAGACACGGTGTACGATTCCGCGTCCTCGTCCTCGTCCTTCCTCTTCGCCGTGGTAATGGCACCGAGCCAACGGCTCGCTTCCGAATCTCTGTATCATCGTGTATCGCACCGCATACTTCCGAATTCACACTGCACGTTACGCGTACACGAAGACACGCGACTCATCGAAGTTCAACGACGGCGCGTCGTTCCGCCCTAGCTGATAGCCCGGATAGTGTTAAGGCGGGTTTTTGAATTACCGATTTTGATCTTGCGAGATGAATCACTCGGACGAGAAGGAATCCCGTCTTTTCCTGAAAAGCACCACAATTCCATTTTATATATTTCGTATTCGGTATATAAGACCGGTACTCGAATCTGTATAAATATATGTACAGCTTTTTCCTCTGCGTAAGAAAAGCCACGAATCAAGTGACCGGATCGTCTCTTGGGAAACCGAAATGACAAGAGCCTGGGATTATGATTTTTTAATCCCAAGCTGATCTTTTCACGATGATTTTCAGTTTTATTATAGATATGGGTGCAGACATTGATTCCGTGAATTATTGTAAACGTTGAAAATCGCGAGCCATGAATGTCCAACCCTGAATTGGTTTCCTGTGGGAAGCCGAAATTGGACTTGAGATACCCTCCGTGTGTACAACAACTTGGACCCACGGTGCGTAGTAATACAGGGTGACCCAAGACCCCCGGACCGGAAGGAATAGGTGAATTCCTCGTCGGATTTTGAGACGAAATTTCCTTTTCGAAAACTTCGTCCGATCAACGGTGTCCAAGTTATTGAAGATTAAGAGTAGCCAATCAGCGCCTCGCTTTAGGTCCGTGCCAGTGCCGGGTCAATAGTGAACGGCGGGCAGAGCCCGTGGTTTATTTTACATTTGGCTACTTTCTTCTTCACTTTACGATCGACGCGTATTATTATTATTATTATGATTATGATTATGATTATGATTATGATTATGATTATGATTATCATTATCATTATCATTATCATTATCATTATCATTATCATTATCATTATCATTATCATTATCATTATCATTATCATTATCATTATCATTATCATTATCATTATCATTATCATTATCATTATTATTATTATTATTATTTTTTTTTTAAATTGACCATGGGATTGAAATTTTGTGAATTTGTACGGTGTGGTCGACCTGGACATCGAAAACTACGGTGCAGTCGACCTGGACACCGAAAACTACGGTCCGGTCAACCTGGACACGTAGAACTACGGTCCGGTAGAAAAAAAAAATAATAAATAATAATAATAATAATAATAATAATAATAATAATACGCGTCGATCGTAAAGTGAAGAAGAAAGTAGCCAAATGTAAAATAAACCACGGGCCCTGCCCGCCGTTCACTATTGACCCGGCACTGGCACGGACCTAAAGCGAGGCGCTGATTGGCTACTCTTAATCTTTAATAACTTGGACATCGTTGATCGGACGAAGTTTTCGAAAAGAAAATTTCGTCTCATAATCCAACGAGGAATTCACCTATTCCTTCCGATCCGGGGGTCTTGGGTCACCCTGTATAATGGGGCTATACAATATACAATATACATATGCGTAGATATTGTAGAGGCCGGTCAGTTCTACCACGCGATTTAATTAGCCGTATAACCGCGTTCGTGGTCACCAAGAGCCGCCTCCAATTTAGTTAAAATAACTTGCCGTTGACTCGGAAGGGTGATGAGATTTGCGAACCAAATTCTCCTGATTTTCACAGGGTATCGTAGGTATACATATATGTGTCGTATGTGTATAAGGAGCTTTTCAGCTTCAGATTCTGCGTAAACTACGAGAGCGTGTAATTTACCGTATACGTGATATAATAGACAGATATGTTTCTATATGATTAATACCCATAGGGTTAGGGGGTTAATATTTTTCGTTAATGACCTTGCCACGAAGGCTTGCGTGCGTTTGCGAAAAACGAAATAAAAATGAAAAGCGTGAGCTCCAAGAAGAAGAAGAAGAAGAAGAATAAGAAGAAGAAGGTATAAGGCTGCAGACACGCGGGGGCTGAGCTTTTGCTCTGGTTACTTTTCGCATTTTCTATCCACTCGCCAGACTTTCCAGGGCGGACTTTGCTCGAACTTTACTCCAATTAAACTTGACTTCTACAAACGAGCTTTTTAACCAAATCACGAACTAACTTCACCAAGTACCTAAGCTGGCTAATAACGACCTTCTCTAAAGACGATGAGAAAATATTATTCAATACCAAGTAATTACCCTTTTTTATTCGATAAAATTCAGCAGTCGGGGATCAAAATCAGGCAACTCCTCGAGCAATTTTTCTTCGTTTTTTTTTGGCACAAATTACAGAAAACAATTTTTTTCCGTCTTTCGTTTCTTAATCCACTAGAAACTTTCGCTTTCGCGCTTCTATAGTGATTAGTAAAAAATTTGTTATTCAGATTCTTGTCTGGAATTCAACACGAAATGGAAATTTCTGTTTCTCATTCTAATCGAATAGAAGAGAAAACTATCTTTTATTGCTGAGGATTTGTCTAATTGTAAGTTAGAATTTGTCTGAATAGTTTTACTGTTTTTCAAGAAACATGGAATGAAAATCATTTGAGAAAATGCATTTGAAATCCAAAAACAGAACTGACAAGTTTGATGAATTATGGAGCTGTCTGGTTTTGATCCTCTACCCTTAATTAGCCTATTCCCGAGACTTCTAAATACGTGATTCGGAACATTGGTTAGTTTCTGATTTGTTTATATAGATGTTTACAGTGCGTATGCATATACAAACGGTCCCGGAAACAAGGGTCATAAATTTACGGGCTTAATCAGAGTTCTAAACCGCGTCAAAATGTTTATCAAATTTCCCAACTGATTCTGTAATACAGACTTCGTAATTAGGGGAATGAAAAATCGAAAGAAATATAGTCCACGCCGATTATTAGATTCGAGATATATACCTAAGTTTCTCCAAATTTTCACTCTCGATGATATTTTCAAAGTTTCAATCACGAAATGACGTAATATTTGCTACGTACATGCCTAGTGCTTCACGTATCTTTGGTTAAACGTAACACCACTGATTTAGCCTACGTGTTTACCTCAGTGTAAAATGAGTTTCTAATTCGATCGCGAAGCTTAAAAATATGCTCCGAATTACACTGACCGGTTCTATGAATATCGGAAATTCCTTTTCGCCTCCGAAAGAGCCAGATATGCGAACGACGAGGGTGCAGAGTTCTAGAAAGACACGTGGACTTCCGTCCTGACCGAATACTTTGACGTTGTTAAATATACCACGAAGAACTGCTGTCACTCAAGGGTTTTGGGCGTAGAAAGCAATTCGGGCGGCTCTTCAACCCGCTTCGTTAGTTTATTATTACCTAAACGAAATCTTAATTGGAACGGCTAGAATTAGATTGTTCATTGTCAGTGACAATTGCACCTGTTTAAGATAGAAAGTAAAAAAGAAAAATTCAAAATGAAAAAAACTTTCCTTTCAACCTCGCAAATCTTTTAATTAGCACAAGATGCGGGGGTGTCTCTTTGATTCAACGTTGTAACCGAATGTACTCGTACAATTACTCGAACAGTAATCACATTGGTTTAACTAAAAACTTAATTAACGTGCCCGAGTTAAATCAGTTTATTTATTTCCCTGCGAGCTCGTTTGTTCTCGTATATTCTCCGCGGTCCTTTGATTTCATCAAACCGTCCTTTTTCATCGGGCAAACAAATCGAAGAAGAAGAAAAAACGAAACACCTATACTACATAGGTGTAAGGTTCGATTTATTGTTGAGTTTTATTTTCGGTTCATAAATTTATAAAAATAATTCTATAAATATTCAAAGATTTATATAAAAATATATTTCCTATTTTCATTTTTCTTATATGATTGATAGCACATTCTCTCTATACATATATACCGCTTCCTGGCGCTTTTTTTGGCACTCAATTTCAAGAAGGTATATTTATATTATTAGTCAACCTTTGAAGCCTGATGACTGCCGTTTGTACGAGAAAATTCTATTCGTATAATTCCCTCGAAATATTACGCTAATTAAACAGAGAAATCATATAATGGATTTCGTTCATTACTTCGTCGTCATGGAATAATATTCTTGTTATTCAACACGTAAACAAAATCGGAGTTATTACAGGCGGTGAGGTTTTCAGTTTATATGAAAAGCAAAAAGCAGATAGAGAGAGAGGAAAGGAAAGGAAAAAAAAAGAGAAGAAACAGAATCTGGTGAGACTAAAATACAGTGCAACTAAAGTAGTGTTTAAAATATAATTTTTACGGTTCAAGGCGACGACAGGGGTGCCGTTGGCTAGTATACACCGTGCTACGTTTAAACCGTAATTAAACAGCGTTTAAAAGGTTTAAAAATAACACCCCATTGTTGCCGAAAAAATGCGACATTTTCTTCCCAGCATAAAAACGTAAATTAATTTATCGAACGAAACACGATTCTGAGAAATTTCAAATAACTACAATATGACATTCTTCATCCGTATGAGAAATTCCATTCAAAAGTGGTTTCGGAATTACGCGGAGAGAAGGCTTGCGAAAAAATCCGAATTCTTCCCCGAGTGAATATTACACTTGAAAATAAAATTCAAAATTGTTTTACAGAGGTGATATTCTAGCCTGTAAAAAATGGCCTTTTGTATAAATCGTTTTAAATTGTGTTTAAAGAAATTAAAAACGCAAATGATATTCCGCGTTTTTTTTTTTTTTTCTTTCGTCTTTTGCTTTACATTTTTAAGGATCCTCTTTGATTCCCCCGAGATATTTTGAAGGGTGTTAATTCAACCTTTTTTAACAACTCTAACTCTTTCATCTCCGAAAGGGTAATTAACTTTTGTAATTATGTATACGCGATGTGTGAGCGAAGAGCTTTACACTCGTCGACTTTACGCGATATACAATACCGTATATCTACACACTTGCTATTTCTCACGTTAGGATACAGGATGTATTGTCACATACATAATAATATATAATGAATGTAAATATATGCGAACAAATGAATCCACAAATTCGATAGATACATAAATACATATTTATACAAAAATCGTATAGGGTATACGTCACGTCAAGGTGTACAACGCGTTATCAAAGTTACTCTTTAAATTTCGGTTTTCGCATTCTATTGCACCTGCAACAAGCCCACATGCACAGTGCATAACAAATTCCGATCACTCCACACGTCGCGGTTGAACGAACCTGTTAACTAATAATTAATAAAGCCCGGGAGTAATTTACCCTTTCGTATAGTCTACGTACTCGCAGTGACTAAACGCTAAATTTATTTTCGTCAGTATATAGTACCCCTGAGTGAGCTGGTGACATTTTACCATGTCTTCATTTCATTTTATTTTATTTGGCATAACTATTACTTTGATCTAAAAATTCCTCTGAAGTTTCAACCTTGGCTATAAGACATAGGGGATAGTTGGAGACGATTAGATCGTTCGATCGAGAATGTATTTCTATGAAATATAATTTTTTTTTTCCTTTCTTTTTCGGATCTATGCATGTATATGTAAGGTGTTTAGCAATACATGGAGCAGCCACGTGCGATTTCGCCTTAGAAAAACGTTTTTGAATAGATATCGCGTGCAAGACTTAGTTCGGCTGTCTTGGTAACGTGCACAGCCTTCTCGTGCGTATAAAATTCAATGTAAACTCACAAAGGATCCCCCGGATCCTGAGGCTCTCGCAGAACCCCCTCAGGCTTATCGTGATCGAAGCGTAAAAAACATTCACGCGCACGCCGATACGTGTGCATATAAAATTGAAAAAAGGAAGTATAAAGAAATAGCAGTATGGAATACAGATAAAGGGGAAAAAAACGAACAAAATTGAGAGAAAAAATAGTCTTTTTCATTAATCATCACACCCACGTACACTCGACGTATAATTATTCCCATGATATGAGTTGCGGTCATAGTTATATTCATACCTGTACAAATATACTATCACCGAGTCCGAATTTCGAACATGCACCCACGACGCTGCGTAAATGTAATCTAATCGCAAATATTAGCGAAATCAACAGATCTGTCAATTATTTTATGGATCGCGATAGAAATATTGAAAATTCTTCAAATCGGCTATGTAGATTTTGGGGTAAATATCCTTTCTGAAAACTATGAGTCGGCTGTATTCAAATTCGGAAATTTTACTGTTCGTGACTTGTAGAAGTCGAAACTTTAACGGGGCTCCATAGAAACAGGTATAAGATTAATATTTTCAATAATTTGACAATTATATATCGATTTTGTATTAACATCGCTTTGGCAGCAAGGGAGGGGGTCAGAACCCCCGCAGTGAATTCAATTAAAGTGACGCTATGGTGTGATCACTCGGGGTGTAGAAAAAGAGAGAAACTAACGAAATGACGTAATGGAAATGATCTCAAGTCCCGGATGTAGGACTGGCAATTATAAGAACGAGAATCATACATTTATTATACATGAAATATGCTGTTTATATAATATTTATAGGTATATAACATAACCCTCGGAAGTGAGAATAAATAAATATCCCGTTGATAATAAATGCAAACGATTCTAATTGCCCTGAAGATTTGAATTAGTAAGCTGTGTACATTTAGGGAGCTGAGAACTTTTCACCTGTAAGTGATGCGGACGGAACGAACATAGCAATGAGAAACAAGGAGAGTAAAAGAATAAAACAAAAAGGGGGAAAAAAAAAGGAAAAGTAAAAGGAAAAAAAACAGAAGGGTGTCATCGACCGTCACCTGTTACACTCGACGCGTGTACGCTGCTCTTGTGACGTCACCATTCGAGAGCAGCCCCTGCTTTTTACGGGCCAAAATCGCAATTGAATTTTCAAGGATTTGCTACCTTTTTTACGCACGCTTTACTCCACACGCATTCACTTCTCCCCTATATTTGTTCAAAGCATGACACTTAAACGCTCGCGTTCCCCTTCAAAGTTCTGGCTGTATATGTAGATTGGTTTTTCGTGTCTAAAACACTTACATTAGTGGGGACGATCCCAATTCCCTAAATTCTTTTCAACCCGAAAAATTTGAATGATGAAAAAAGAAAAAAAAAAAAAAAAAATCTGCAAAATGAAAGAAAAATAAATAAATCTAAAGCACATTTAGTTTTTCAACCCATACTCGTTTCTATCGCACTCAAAATCGTCCCCAAAGTGAAGAGGTGAAAGGCTCGTCGATCGTTGGCGAATGAAAAACTGATCATTTCACCCCTAATTGCGGGAATTTATTTTCGCGTATTGGTACCGAGGTTTACTTCTCATTCTCGATAACAGCCGGTGCCACTACGATCTCTTTTTAATAACGAATCACGTTCACTTGATAACGCATACCTATATGTTAGATAATTAGGGAAATTTTGATGCTGCAAAACGATCCGTAAATTTGTAGAAAAGAAAGGAAAATTCACAAACGATTTTTGTATAATAATCAATTTGCAATAAGCACGTCTACGTATTATTTCCACTGAATCGCTACGGAATTTGGAATTTGGAATACATTCATTCGGAAATACATGGTCAGATTGTAATTTCCAATAATCCATGAAAATGGCAGAAAAGAAGAAAAAAAATTTCGAGTATAATTTGTTCGATCGATCGTGTAATCGTTGTTTCAATACTAACATGCATTATACACACGCATAGGTATACTTGTCAATTGATTTGTAGAACGTGCGACCAACCATATGATGCGATTATAATTATCACTATAATTTGAAAAGGAGATCATCACCTCTATCAAATTCCGTTGATTAAACGACCCATTATTGGTTAATTAATACAGTGTGAAATATAAATAAAAAAATAAAAAACTGAACCACACCATCTATCGGAACACTTAACATGTTTGAAGTAACATATCAAAGCACTCTACCCCACGTATGAAAGTTGGAGTAAAAATGTTTTTGGGATAAGTTTTTTTTTTTCCTTTTTTTTAATACCACCCCGTCAAACACCATTCCCTTTGGCAAGCCAGCTTGACTTAGCTTAGCTTAGCTCAGCTTAGTTCAGTTCGGTTTAGTTTAGTTTAGTTTAGTTTAGTTTAGATTAGATTAGCTTACGATAGCCAAACGCGCACGTGGTTCTACGACAAGCGTGCCAGCTATACTGAGTGAGCCTCTGAGGTCTGAGGTCTCAGGCCCCGTGAGTAGCTTGTGTCGACTAGTGTTGAGTGTTCACAGTATTTGGTGTTCAGTCTTCAGTGTTCAGTGTTCAGTTCTCAGTGTTGAACCAGCCACGCGGTTCGTCCGTCTGTCCTAACAATAAACTACCATGGTACCATGCAGGCATCACCCAGGCACGCATGAGCCTCTCCTTCCTCCTTCCTCCTTCCTCTTTCATTTTTCCTCCTTCCTCTCAGACTCTTATATCTACTCTTTTTTTTTCCTGCACTCACTTCCTCGGCCGACTCCTCCTTCGAATCTTTCCACTTCTCTTCGTAAACTTCTTTTGAAGACTGATCGGCCTCTAATGTGGGTGAAAACGGTACCCGACCAGAAGTAAAGAAAAAAAAAGAAACACACCAGAAATGATATCTGGGTGAAATGCGGAGACAGGATAAAAAAGTTGAGCCTCACCACAGCTGAGGCTGTTAAGTGGTTATACAATACTGCAGTTTGATAGTTTTCCAGGTGTGAGTCTAGGATTACATTTGATACACGGGTTTGCTCGATCCAGCGAAAGCTCCGGGATTGTGCAATGGATGCGGTTTACATTTGGCGGGAGATTAGATATTCATTGATATCGTATTTCGCGATACGCCGTATGTGTAGAGGGAAATTGTTCGCAATGATGGATCAGGGGTGAAGAACTAAAAACATTAGCTACCCGGCTAATTAGGACCGGTTACTAATTGCGTACATAAAAATGTTGCCGAGCTGCTACTGGCAGCAGGGGTTGAAACTATAGAAAACGTATACAGTTATACCTCCCTCCCTTGTTTACCGTAGGGTATCTGTTTCTCACCCTACCATTTGAAACCAGCGATAAACTTTGAAACCTTCCAACGATCCAACGAGACTGATTACTTTTTAATTGCCTACGGCGTT
Source organism: Rhogogaster chlorosoma (assembly GCA_944452935.1). Lineage (NCBI taxonomy): Eukaryota > Metazoa > Arthropoda > Insecta > Hymenoptera > Tenthredinidae > Rhogogaster > Rhogogaster chlorosoma. The sequence goes on from OX101797.1 coordinate 33,459,112, forward strand.
TCTTAGCCTCTGATATTAACTTATATACGTGGAAGAGAAGGAAATTTCAAACTTTTTTCCTTACATCGAAACACAGGTGAAAAATTGTTTTCGCAAAAGTCACCACTGGGTTTTATCGGAGCCAACACTCTCGTCGATAGATAATAAGCCCTGAAAATTTATCGACTAATCTTTTCCACTACCCTTTACGCTGTACAGTCGTCTAGAATCTAGAGCTCCGGATACACTTGAATTCCCCTCGAACACCCGTTGCGTAGAATTGATCGGGCGTGTGGCTTCAATTGGTCATCGGAACTTGGTCCATAGAGGTGCGGGGGCGTGAGACATCAAAGGCTTGCGACTTTTGAAGTGGCTTCTGACTACAGTCGAGGGTTACCCCGATACGTTCAGTGGTCACGAAAGACAAACAAATCCGATCGTAAATTTGAACCGTAGCGTAACTGTTTGAAACTGTGTAAGTACGGTAGTACATGGTCCGAAAAGTGAACCTGAACCGATGAATACCAAATTAACTGTCCTTTCAATTAGAGAAATTAGAGTCAGTCCTTTCGCCGCGTTAATGACTCGAACGATTCCATTCCTCAAGACACGTCTGTCGAATATATTTTAAATATGAGCCGGATTCGACGATTTTCTCTGTTTTATTCTTATATTTTGACGCGATAATAGATAAAAGGAATGTCTGGCTCCTTTGAACTTGACTTATTGCTAGATAATTTTACTTCGATTGATTAAAGTGAACATAATAACTTCAAACGTTGGCTTTGATTATCAGAAAAAAAGCTCTGAAACGGTGCACTACGTAAGCAAAAGCTTTGTGGTAACAACACTTTTATGCTCAACCAGGTAGATTTTTCTTTGTGTGACGTTACATGGCGATTGTCCCTCATCCCACGGCATGTGCAAGATGAAAAAAGTGGAAAATAATACTTTGAGAAAATGAATGAATAAATAAAAGTCAAATAAAATAAGAAACGAAGCAAAAAAATCAACGCAAACTGATACACACGATGCGTCATATTCTGCCCTATGGTCTTATCTTCGCAACGTGCAAGGGGGATATACGTCACTTTAAGATGTTCTATCCATACAAAAAAGGAGCCGTAAATTTCGGTGAATGTCAGCGTGAACAACGGCTACGGTGGTTTCCTTCAAGTGCTTTGTTTTCGACCAAATTTTACAGCCGATCGAAAGCCTTTATCACTGTCGTAGAATAATTTATGTATAGGTATGCACGTTTGCGTTATGTGTTTTCGGGGGTGAGAGATTTTTCTTTTAGGGTAATGTACGAGCCTATACTACTACTCTCAGAATAAATTGAAAAATAGATGTAGGTACGCGCGTAAATGAAAGTTTCGCTATTCATTTTGCGCATGAAATATCGTGGGGGAAAATATTTTCGAGAATTATCGTCCAAAATCAATCTTTGAAAGTCACCAATATATCGAACGGTGGAAGAATCGAGTCTGAATACTCGCGTGTCTTAAGGAGAAGAAATTTGTCGTCAAAGTTTTAACTTTTAACCTAGTTACTGTTCCCAGAAGCTTGCGCCCTTAATGATCCCACTAATGAACGTTTTTTTCTTCCGTTTCTTCCTCCTTGTTACACCTAATAAACGGCTACTGGTTAACTGTCGTCGCCTCAGGTTACTCCCTCGTAGGCATTTAATATACCACGTGTTTTTCGTACAAAAAGTAGATTTAAATTTAGAGAGGATAAATGAACCGAACAATTAATTAATCCGAAATTTTCACCAAATCAATAATCCTCCGAAATAAATCAATCAAATTCCACTTCAACGTTATAGATCTTTGTCCACTTTGTCATTCGAAAAGACGCAGTATCCACTTCACATGACCCTCTCGGATCTCCGATTTAATTAACGAGCCTTTTTTTGACTAGGGTATAAGAGCCCTGAGTCAAAAAAGGCTCCCGGCCCTATGGGGAAAGGTATAGGAAAGATTGGACGAAATTGGTAGGAGAAATTCGTCTGCCTTAGGAACAGAGGGGCCGGTAATGCAATACCCTCGGATATCGGAGGCCGGAAGGTGCACGGCTACCCCTAGTGCGAATTACAAAGACGGATATATGCACGTATAAAAAAACAGGGAAAGAAGGGATGGGAAGGATGCGATGGGATGGGATGGGATGGGATATAAATGGTAGGCAATGCGGGTTGGTGTGGCGGGCTGGATAAGGTATATCGTTATGTATCTATACGTATATCTATATGATCACCATCCGGTAATGAGATATCCTAACGCGGTAACGCAATCCTCTACGGGTGTGGTCTTACACGTGTGTGCCCCGCCGAGATACTCCTGGGATTAATTTCCTTTTGAAGTAAAAAAAAAAAAGAGAAAAAAAAAAAAGAAGAGGGAAGAACCAGATATTACAATCGCAAGTCTAGCCCCCCCATAATTAAAACAAAAGGTAGAAGACGGAATCCTAAATCTTTGAAATACTTTGTCTTATTGTCTCGTACCGTTCTAACTTTAGATAATATCATTTTCGCCTTGCACACAACGCTGAGATGAAAAAGAAGAAGAAAAATGAGAAGGGAGGCATCAAAGCATGAACGATCGGGTGAACGAAATTCTATACAAGTTACAACTTTACGCGACTTTACTACCTCGTTGATGAACAAGTTCTTGTACGCATGCTAATTATAGAGGCTTGGAAAGTTCTCATTGTTGCATTGTTGGGTTGAGTGGGTTTGCTCAGGCCCACAGGCCTGAACTCTCCCTGTGAGTATCTAATGAAAACTTTTCGTGCAAAAGAGAATTGTATTTATTATGCATTGAATAAATAGTTTTTCTTCTCCGGAACTAATTGACCTACAGAAGACAATGCGGCGGTGTTAATCTGCCAAGTAGCGCAGTGGAGCATGGAGAGTTAAAAAATCATTTTCGAAAGCCTCCATCTCCGGTAATCAGGTGCCTAATCGTCGACGCAGAAACAATACGACGACACGTTTGACCGACAATCGTAATGATCAAGTAGTTGTTCACAAACCAGTGGTAAATTTGATACGTGACAAGTGATCACGGCCGCACCTCGTACTCGCGTATGTCGGGGATCCCTGAACTGGCCTGAGGGGGAAGACGGAACATCCTATCATTATCCAATGATCTACATTTGTAAGCCGTACCGCGATCCGCCAACTACTCAATGCTCGATTGCCTCTGGGAACCTATGAGCAGAAATGAGGACCCCGAATTAGACTGCGATTTTCGCACCCGTTACAATGATAAAAAATCGACAATTTTTTACTCAGCTCGCGATGAAGTCAAAATGAGGAAAGGGATTATCGATTCTCGAAAAAGACTAAGTTGGATGGAACAACCAGCTTCTTTTTTGATCCAACTTTTAGTTATTCTTTCAAACTTCGCTTCTTTCGGACCACCCTTTTGTACAATTATTGATACTCGAGGTAATATTTTCTCAAAGTTTTGCAAGAGAGACAGAGGTAGACATGTAAGACTGCGTTTGGAGGCTGCAGCAGTGATCAAACGTACGATGCACCAGTTCTTATCTAACTCCGGGGAAGTTTGAACCACCAATGTTAATCGGAACTTCCAAAACTTGGTTTCCGCAAAGCCTATACTAAGCGGGTGAGTGATGATTGCTGTTATATTATCAATCCAGTTTACTTCGCTTAATTCAGTCAGTTATCTGTTTCGCAGTCTGCTAACTGGCTACTGATTATTATGAAATTATATTTAGCTTGTTATTATAGGGCACAATTGCAACTGAGGAATTTGAGAATTTGACAATCGGAGATTAAGCGAGGAAATACGAGAAGATTATTTGAAATTAGTATAAAGAGGGGGCAATGTAATCTCGTATTCGTATATAGCACTTAGCTTACTAGCTTAAATGCCAGGCGATTCTCTACTCGACATATTATTTAGCGTGAATTCACATTTACTCCATCTAATTTGGCTCCCAGACAAACGAGCTAAACTCTAACCGAGCGAACTCTACTCGTAAGAACTACGGAGCCGCGTATAAGTGCGAGCGAAAGAGAATCAGAGGGATAAACGGAGAGAGAGAAAATACCATTGTCACGATTTATATATATACACGTACTCAACGGCCGTCTATATATTTCTACCCCTCTTTCCCGAGTGCAGTGGATTCGTGATTGTTTTAGCTACCAAAATAAACGAAGCCGTCTAAATCTAGAGGATGCGGCCGCGCTGCATTTCCAAATTCCGCTCAAGAGACAAGCGCGGGCTTCGTTAAATCCGGGCGATCGACCGATCGTGAGAATGCCCCAGGTATTGGACGTTCGGATCGGGTCGTTATTCCCACTTTTTTATACGTCGTTTTTCTCTCCATTTTTTATTGACATCTTTTTTTTCTCTTTTATTTCTACTCGCCCGCGCCCTTCTTATATAGGTACTTTAATTACGATCGATCGTCGGATTACCCGGTTCTAAATTAAAGTAAATACTGATCCTACAATTTTATGAATGCAGAATATGTATACCGTCGATTCTGTCGCTTGCCAATGCTCCGAGGTGGAATTGGTGACCGGAAATAACGGAGAGGACGCAGGAAGTGTACAAGACCGCGTATTGCCGAAACCATGACCGACGAGGCGACGACTTCAATATGGGTAAAAATATATTTAGATACTGTAGGAATAAAGGTTTCGGCACAGATGACGGTGAATATTCTTTATTTTTTTTTTTTTCGAAACTAATTAGTAGAACCGGGGATGATCGTACTTCTAGTTAATCGCAAGGTCCCTTTCGCCTTCCGAAGGCTGATCAATAAAACGCCTGCGGGAATCTTTATTCTCGGAAATCGAACGAGTAGGCAGTTCTCCTCATTTATCCGCTGAAATCGCGACACTTTCACCTTCCGAAAGATATCGAATATATACGTTATAACGGATTTATTTTAACGAGGGACACCCCGTGTTCTCATTTATCTAGGTATATATATAAGTATAAATATAGGTATATACTCGCTGAGCACAGACTGAAAATGAAAAAAGAATGACACCGGATCTTCGCCGAATCCTACATCTTCTCCAACCGTATTATTATCATTATTATTATAATTCAAAGTAGGAAAAAATTTTCTCCTCCGTTTTGCGAGAACAAAAAATTTTTTAATGACCATCTTTCAGGGTGAGAGTCGAGCTGATTCGCCTTAGGCGTCAAAAAGTATTACGGTAATCCAATACCGTTCTTGCCAAGACCCTGCCTTGCAGACACGTCGCATCCTTCGCGGTAAACATCTTTCTAATTAACAAAACTCACAAGTCTCGTTGCTATACTGCACCTCGTTATTATTGGTAAACCTCCGAAATACCTCTCAGCGTTTTCGAGTACTAAATAATTCCAAGTTTATCTTTAATTAATGTTTCTAACAATATGAAAGATATGATTTGCCGAAGGATTAAGACCAAGCCCAAGCCCAAGCCTTGGTCTACTGATGACCTTGTCTGTAGTATCGCCTGTCTCACTCACTCCCTCAGCTCATAATCTCGTCTGGGAATTTCATTAATTGGGAATTTATTTGCGCCGCTTGATACGGCTCGACGCCCGAAACAAACAACGAATCCAGTGATGTGCGCTCCGCATCGCGTCCGAGGATGTCCCACGAGGTTGAAGTGCGAATTCGATAATTAATTCAGGGGACCGACGATATCGTGGTTTTCACGTAGTCGGAAGACCCCTGGGTCCTATTTCAATTTAATTACTCAGGTATATTTTCCTATCATTTAAATTAACGCTTCTATGATTCCAAAATGCATATATTTGATGAATCTGTCAACATTATCTCATTAAGAACCTCTCTCGTTATTTGCCTCAGGTAAAACGACAGTTTTCAATCTAATTCCAGTAGGAAGAGACCTTAATCAACCATATTTTGATGTCGATCTAGCGGTTTAGAAATCTTTGCTACATATCTGATACATAGATCGTATTTTTTTTTTTTCTTCTTTTTTCATCATTACCCGCTGGATTATTCCGAAAATATTTTCTTCAGAAAACGTGTTTCTTATATTTGTATAAATTCCATAGAAAATATCTTTCCTCGGTATATAATTATGGAGAAAAAAAATTCTTCAACCCTCGTCGAAGCAATTTTGGACAATGTCACGTCGATGGACCATAACTCGGGACTATTGACCATCAGGTGGGTAACTGCAACCCAAGTACCTACGCGGGTAGGTACTGAGAGTTTGAAATTTAATTAACGCCCTCGATATACACTGCGTAGTCAGGCCTCAGGGAAACCCTTCCTTTAGGTAAGAAACCACCACCTATACCTCTGGCAATCCCAGCTGCTACTCATGTGTGTCTTATAAGGCCTGTCCAAAACTCTAAACCACCGTGATATAACCAAGGATGAATGCAGGGCGTATAAGGCGGTGAATTTTCGACGCAATATATACATATATGTATATTGTATATACACGACATACATGGTAGGTACAGGGTGGTCTCACATCCGGTTAAGAATCCTTGTCGAATTGTGGCAAGCCCTACAGTCTACACCGTAATAATACACACGATGGGCTGTCCGACACCGTTTAATCATAGTATAAAATATAATTCAATACCAACCGGCGTTTCTTGGGGCGGAGTACGTGAGGGTGAAGTACTAAAAATGACGTACAACCTCAGACCCTGCACAGGATTAATCATCCTCGATGATATGCTCCTACAGCTATACTAAGGGTTTTGGATAAACTGCAATCGCAACACTTTGCAAATCTCGTTGTTGGTAGTCGCGACGTTAGCGAAACTCACCTACCCTATAAACAGCGAAAATATCCACACCCGAAACCGGCATGTGAGCAGGGAAACGTTTCGGGCTCCTAAAATGTGGTAATAAAGATATAAGGCGGCATTTTATAGGCTCCATGGGCTGCTGTTAGGTCAGAAAGCCGAGGCATAACGGCCAGAGAGACCCTTGGGCTAGCATGTGATGGCTCTGAACGGACCGTAGAACCGAATATGATTGTTGACGGTTTTACTTTATTTTCTTAGATTGCCTTAATAATTCCCCTAAATTGATCAGCGTCGACTTTACGCCTTGATATAGCTGGTTAATTATATCATTGATTGAAAAAACAGGGAGAATCGTTTCCTCCATGAATTTTTATAGATCTTATATATACATATATACCTATAGGTATAATAAAATGAAAAACTTGGCGAAAATCCGCGGGTCTAAAGCACGGACGATTCTTTCGTGGTATTTTTTGCGAACTGCGGCGACTATACGCGAGGGATTTCCCGGTTTCCGGTATGATTCCCGACGATTTCTTTGTCTCCGTTTGATCACGTCACAAACTATGAGCCAACCAATCATTTTCCGGATGCGTACCCCTTTATATGATGCCTTTATGGAATGGCATTAGCCGCAATTTTCCTTACGTCGACATATTTTATGACCAAGATAACTCTTTTCCACGGCGTTTATTGGGGATAAGTGAGAGCCAGGGCTGCTGGTCTTATTCATTTTTTCTTTTTTTTTTTCTTATTCTTCTCCTACCTTTTTTTCACCCTTCACCGTTACACTACTGCTTTCCTTACAAATCTTCGCAATCTTAGAGAACTTCGATGATTTAAATGCGCCGTGATCTCTCGAGATCTCGAGATCTCAGTGCGCCTCTTTTTACGCAATTTGCAACGCACCTACACACGTGAACATAGATGAGCTGGTCTCTCATTTCGAGGTAGATTCTTTGTAAGGTAACTTTATACCTCATAACTATTCTAGAATTTCATCCTCCGAAAAAACAAAGGCTAGTTCATTTTCATATCAAATGTGTCGCCAGCAAGATCTGATTCGAAAGTCCTACTCCAATTTCAAGGACCTCATTCATAGTCGTTCTGTTACTTGAACTTTACTTCAATTTATTGCACGGGCCAACGGAGGTTTAAAAATTCAAATAAGTATCAAGTCTCAAGTTTGAATTTAATGTAGGTATAAACTCCTCGATATGAAACATTCTACGACTGCACAGCTGTTGCTGAATCATAATCGACGAGACATACTGTTTTTCAGCGAAACACGCAATAGAACGGTTGGTGTTGTGTCATCATTCGTTTCGTGGAAACTTTTAATTGAGAGATGACGTGCGGATTGATAGTGATAGTTTAAGCTTTGTCGGTGGTAAAGAACGACCACGCGCCCTCACGACACACGAAACGTTTCGGTATTCGGTATACAGAAACGCGACTGTATAGAAGTAAGAAAAGTAATCTAAGGTAATAAAGATATATTACATCTCTCCCCTATCCCCACAAAGCGCCATTTTAAAGTCGTTTCCTGAAAATCTAAGTTTGAGAACCTCAGCCCTACTTGTCCTCCATAATGGCAACTTGAAAAATTGCCTTCAAGAATTATTTTTTCGATATTACCCGCGAGGCTGTGGCACAGCGCTCTTGCTGTTGCTGTTGCTTTTGCTTTTGCTTCTGCTTTTGGTTCTGCTTTTGCTTTTGCTGGATCTCGATGTGGCACGATAAATTATGAAGGATGTTTCATCTGAGTGGCTGCGACTTGGAGCATCACAACTTAAAGGGTATGTCTACGCTTTCCACTGGTGGAATCTAACTTCACCTAACCAAACCTAAACTCTGGGATTTATCGACAGACCTTTTGAACCAACAAATCTTCAACTTCTTCCTGGTACCTACCCCTGCCGTTTCAACCTATTTTTCCCAATTGACTTTAATCTTATACTTTCAGCCTTCAGGAACCGATTCGGTAAGATTTCGCTTATAAATAATTAAAGGAAATACATGTTACATACATGAAGTATCTATGGATATAGGTACGATACATAGGTATAAGGCAATCTTTTATACTTCAAAGTTTCAAGTTAGCTTGCAACAGCGCTAAAATTATAACATTAACTTTATAACTCGGGTTGCTATAACCGTAGCCTCCTTCAAAAGTTTCGAAACGTTTTTGTTTAGATCGATAGATTAGATAGATTTATTATTAATCCTCTGCAGAGGCTGAAAATTTATCCCTTCAAGAGCAAGACTCAAGTTGAAGCGAAGCACGAAGCGAAATAAGAAGCGAACTTGTAGGAATAAAATAACGAGGGAAAAATAAATTGGATGATAAATAAGTGAATCACATAATTACTGAAATGAAATAGAAAATGTCAATTTTCTTTCGGCTTAGCATTGAGCTCGTCCAAGATATCGCACAATGGAAAAATTGAGGGATAAGAGATATCAGAAATAGAGCCGCAGGATCCAGGATTCGTAAAGCGAAGTGGATCGCCTGTCCTCAGTCAATGACGGTGCTATTCCTCATTTCTTACTCTTCACTTTTCCATTGTGTAGCGAGGTTCAGCGAGACGGGTAGTTCTGAAAAAGGAACTTGACCGTATAGCTACACCGACCTTCTCCCTCTATCTATAGATACCATCCCCGTCCCGTTCCTTTTGCGAAAGTCGCTCGACTCCCTCGAAATTTAATCAAGGTAATTAAACCTAAGTTAGAAATTCAAGGACTACGTTAATTATAAGCAGTTGTTAGAGGGCGGCAGCTCTATTTATATTGTTCCTTCAGCTTCCCCAGAGCGATTCATACAGCCTTCTGTCACCCTGCGGTCTTTCCGCGTTAAGGGCTTCGGTTCTAAACTTCAAAGGTAGCACTTACGTCCGGGCTGACGAACGATCGAGCTTATTATTAATTAGTCGTCTTTGAGGCCTTAACGGATCCGGCCATAGGTGGCCTAATAGTTAACTCGACTGAAGCACCACACCAACTAGGTATTAACTATTCAGAAACATTAATTTCGTCTCGTTTGACGGATGGCAATTAAGCCACTTCTACCTGCCGTCCGGGAAGAATAACTTCCCCATTACTTGGTGCTTATCAAGCACGCAACCTGTTTAAGAAAACTCGATAGAATCACTACCACGAATTTATACTTTCTTTTTTTTTCTTCACTATATGTAGTTAGATTCGAGGCAGTGATGTGAAACCTGGGGTAAAGTATCGAGTATCAAGATACCTACTACGTTCCGTTTTTAAAACCGCAGAGTCAACTGCTCAAAATGTCTCAATTTCAAGAAGCTAAACTACAACTTCACGGAGCTTTAACATCCAATTGACTTCCTTAATAAATAAAAAGATCGATCTTTTCAGTTTGATTCTTCCATTTGAAGTGAAATTCACATGAAGATAAACTTCTTACGCTGATAAACAAATATAGGTAAGTAACAAGCTTTTATTATTTCGTCATTACTTTCAACTTTAGACGTGTGAATATATAATTAAGATTAGCAAAGTGTGCGTCACGCAATAGCAGATAATCAAGGAGTAGGTTCAACTAATTAGTGGTACGCAGCAGACTCCCTGTGGTGAACTGCTAATTTACATCTCAGGAAACGGTCGTCGTGTGAAAATCGTTACTAATGACGTCATAAAACCTCTGGAGCTGGCACATGCACGAGATTTGGTACTCGGGTGAAAGATCGTCAATTTTTTCTTATCGTACGCCCCATACGATCCAACTCTGAGAAAACCTATTAATTAACATACGAAAGCGGAAAGATGTTGTATTGCACGCGGCCAGCTGGTTGAAGATCTGAATTTTTTAAGTTCCGTACGGGTAAAATTTTCGAATTCACTCGAAACGAATTGAAAATATCAGAAAGGTTGAAGTTTGGAACATTGAAATTCCGGAAGTCCAAAAATCCGGAAATTTCGGTCTATTTCTCAGGATGCAAAGACAAAAAATAGTTCATTCTAATCAAGACCCTCCTTGCAGAAATCCATTTTATCTATTTCAATCGGTAACTTCAAAGTCATGAATAATTGATAGAATTTAGGAACTTTTTTTTTTAAATTACGTCTCAAAACGCTTAATTAGACCACTTATTGGTTTCTGTGCGATAAATACAGCTCGAGTTAATAACTGAATGAATACACGCGTGAGTTACAAGCTCCGGAGGTTTGCCTTTCGGATCTTTCAGTTTGTGGAATTTTTAGTCCTCCGTGTTCTTCGTTTAAAAGTTTTCACAGTCGGCCATCTATACACTTTCGGGGAAATACCTTTTCTAAAAAGTCTGAGTCTATAATATTCAAATTCGGAATTTCAATCGCTCAGAACTTATATAAAATTTCAGCCCCTATTGCAAATGTTGCTATAACCACGTGTGTTGCACATGATTTCACTATACCCTTCCAATTAGGTTCAATTATCAATGTTTCATTATCTATCACAGATTTTTACGTATATTATTTTCCTTGGGCAACGTGGAATATTTTCATATTAATAATCGCAGCGATGAATACACGCAGGTTATTATTATACCCAGGGTTGAAATTAGCCCCTGTAGTATAGATAGGTACATGACTGACTATAACTAGGCAGATAAATAATGTGTAAAATAATAATGGACCTCGTAATTACAGTTTAGAAGGGTTATAATTATTCAACGTCTCATTAATTTGCAGGGGAAGAATTTTCGACTTGGTTTATATATATGTGGAAAAAAATAAAGTAAAAATAAAAAAATAAACCGAGTATGAGACGGGAAGGGGGCTTTGGTGTAACACCACTTAAGTACATCGGGCGAGGTGCCTTGAAATCTTTGTCGCAGGTTTAGGGATGGCGTGCAAGAGGACAGCGCGAACAATACGACGCCGCACGAAAGGATTTTAGTGTAGCGGAAACAACTTTTTTCGCAGAGTTTCGCGCGGGACCACGAAACAGAATTACGAAAGAGCCTGAGCTCTTCCACCCTTTTCCTACATTCGAACCCCCCCTTCCCAATCCGGGGAACGGGGAATTGATTAATGGGTGAACTGCCAATGTGGTTTGGCGCAAAGTAACCAGGATTGCTCTCCCCTGGGACGACGTAGAAGTGGGAGACGAAAATCTCCCACATGACCTGACCGCACACCTGCAGTCATTTCACACAGGTATATATACATTGCCTACGGTATGGAGAAGATTTTTCTAGTTTTCCCCATCGGAATCAGTTTTATGGTTTACACAAAACGCAGACTGCGGCATACCTACGTCTCGAATACGAAACGTTACTTATTCTTTCTCTCTAGTTCAATAAGATCCGCAACAATTCTTGTCATATTACAAGTAGACGATATTGTATCCGCACAGGTCTCACCGCAATTCTTGCAGATTTTACTAGAGAATACCTGTGTTCATGCCATTTATCATTCGCGACGTAAAATGAATATTTCTTTTCCTTCTCTCCGTTGGATTTACCTAAGCAGACCAACATTTGTTCGCCTCCGCTCCGTCTCGCTTATTTTTTTCATTTTCGTTTCATTATTCTCCTTTTCTACATAGGTAAATATCTACTTACACCTGTTGCTCAATGAAACAGTGCGTTATCGGATACATTACGTAATCCAAAGACCGCACAAAATACAACCAGAGATTTAGTTATAAATAATCTAATTATATCATGTTTCGCCTAATAGTTTCACTTCTGTTTCGTTCGCGTAGTGCTCCAAACTGTGCTTTTTTTACACTACTGATATCCATAATTTTTAGTGATTTTCATTGATTCGATATTAATAATTCTTATACCTACAGATTTTTTCCAATTTTATTATCTTGCGCCTGCAGTTCATGCTTAGAGGAACGTAGCAATAATTTCCTGCCTCATAAATACGGCGAAATTACTCCACGTAATATCTCAGGTATGTGTCAGTCAGCTTCTAACAAACTCTTCCAACTTGGAAGCATTTCCTAGTTCTCATTCTCTCATTTCCGGCGCGAAAGCCGTACTATTCAACTGTCAACTCCAGGTCAAAGTTATTGTTATAATTTCGATTTCCTCGCTGAAGAGGTTTCGGTGTATTTTATCTACCTTGTCGACTATTCACCTTTCCGTATCAATCTACGGTTAGTTGTTATCAGTATGCATTACTACCATCCAAATGTAAGTTACCAAGAAAATTTATCCTCGAAGCAAATAAGCTTAGTCCTTCTACGGTCGGTAAAATCGCATGTAGAATTTCAAAACCTCCGGCCTCATATACCTATAATTCTTGTTATTTCAAAAAATCCAAGTAAACAATGAGATTGATTGTTCAGAATAAAATACTTACCCACTGTTATAATCAGCAACCATTGAAATATGATCGGTTATAGTGATGGAAGAGGAATTTTGTTTAAAAGAATGGGCCTAATAATGACATAGGTCCTTTTATTATTAACATTATTAATAATACAGCAAAACAAAGAATATCATACAATAAAATAGTGCCGTTTCACGATAGTGCGTCATTAAGCTTTTTACATATTATGTAGCATCCGATCAAATACTCCTTTATCAATTTTCAGTTCTGCTCAACTCGAGAGTGATATATACTCTTTAAGCTGTTGGTCAGTATCAGCATTGAGAGTAAGCATCATTTGATCGAACTGACTCTCCCCGGCCAGTCGTCGGAGCGCAATGAGCTGAAAATCAGTCATATTTCATTATAAATGAATGAGAAAAATATTTATCTTCATGTTGTTCTATTCAAATTCGAAACTAAACGAATTTTATAATATGCGAGATGATTTACTTGGGTTTGAAGCGTATCTTGTAGAGAGACACTGTGTACCGGATCGCCAAAGGCTAGTCTTCTCCTGCGCTGTTCGTGTTCCGTTTCGTAATCCACGTCTTCATATTGAGACGGGCTCGGCTGATCGCTGATCATTAGAGAGCTGAAATCAATGAAAATATTAAAAATTAAAAGAGAGTTGAGTTGCACGCTGTTATCTTCGGACAAAGATACACCAATCGAATGATTTGGAAATTATTGAAAATCGTTTCTCTGGGAAAAGTAAAATCAGATTTTGGTATGTGATAGAAGAATGAATAGCCGCGTACTCAATCGGACATCCCATGTCGTCGATCTTAGTGATGTCGTTCAGGGCTTCAATGATATTAGATACCATGCAGGGAAAGTGTTGGAGAACACATGGTGGACTGTCGGCACCCAGCAAAGAGCAAAGGCCAAGTGCTAAGAGCTTACGTCTCTCTGGCTGAGATACAAGAGGCATTCTGTTCACCCAGATCAATACCATTCGACCGAGTACTGCTTCTTCACTAGATTCTCCACCACCTACTTGTCTAGATAGCTCACCTATCACCTGAAACATTATAATATTTATAAAGTGTAGAGTATGATATTGGATGTTATTCTCAAATACGTAAATCCCACTGATTTGATTGTTTCCTGGCAAGAATTAGTAAGAGTTGTTGATTACCTGTACAAAAATGTCCCTGGAACCCAAAAGCACACGGGCAACAATTGACAAATACATGGACATGACCATTGGGTATTCTTCGCCTTTATAAACACTCCTGTAATAATATTGAGATTAATTATTGACCAAGGTATTGTTCGAATTATAATCCTCAAGATAAACACTTACTCGAATATTTTTGTGAGCAGTGGTTTTATAAGCTGTGCTCCTTGATGGGGTAAGGCTCTCAAACACGTTTCGACCAGTCGCATTGCCATTACTATTCCTTCGGATCTTAAGTCCCCTAAGATTGACCCCAGAGTTGCAACAATCAAAGCTCCTCTGTCTCCCAGGAATTCTTGAGGACTCAGCAGTACGTATGCCTGTACTATGTATAAGCATAGCCTCAGGTTTTCAGATGATGTTTCTGTATGGAATAATATGGAATGATTTACAAGCTCGAGGCGTATTGGAGAGGAAAAAACAAAATAGAAATGGCACATGAGTTGAAAAAAGCATAACTATGCTCATGATTATGGATCATTTAAACTGATTCCAATGATCAATGGACTCGCTGCATTCTCTATGCTAGCCGTGCACACCTTGTTTATTTCACGATGTTATTACCGACCTAAAAGGGCAGGCATGTTTCTGAAGAGATCCATAATCGGAGGTGTAGATGCTGGGGCATTCTCAAGAAGAGCCAACCACAGCTCTAGTCCATCTTCCAGTAAATAAACATGACCATCCTGTGTTACGTCGCAGCTCATAGCTACTACGCCAACAACCATAGGTTCTAAGACTACACTTTCAGATCCCAGAGCCTAAGGATAATAGAAACGTGGTTGAATAATTTTACAGATCAGAATAAGGCATGAGGAGAACGAAAACACCGATTACTTTATCTTTTTTATCACTGAATATTCACACAAACCTTTTCAAGATGTACAAGAGTGGATACGATTGCACACCTAAGCATATTGTGCTCCTCAGACTGCTGCCAAAGGGCAGGCAAGTACCCGCTCAATGCTCCTACATGGGGTCTTATTCCACTTCCCACTCTCTCAATCACGAATGATAAAACGTATAAAACGTGCATCTGTGAATGAGACGTTATTATGAAGAAAATGGTATTTATATGACAGGAATTTAATGTTTAAAGATCATTTAGAACAAATTGGGAACATGCGGGAGATTTAGGTTGATAAATACGCTAGGATTCTTACTTTGGTATCACACTCATTGACCTCCTTAAGTAAAGCGAATAGTAATGAGAATGAGGGTTCTAAAAAAGGTGAAAATTCATCTGTGTTGAATTGGAAGTCATCAATTGCGCGTTTCAAGGCATCACTAGCTGCTAATCGTACTCCAAGATCTTCTTCAGGGCTGAGGGATTCTACCATTAATTTATACAATTCTGGTCTCAGTTCTGCACTCAGTTTAACACCTGGAAATTGGATTGTATGTGTACGAAACTATTAGTTGGCTCTAAATCATGAAAAAAGGAATACAGTCCTATACCCTGATACTCCAGATTTCTATTAGCTTGAGCTTAATCAATATTTCTGAAAACTTTAACTACACATTTCCAATCATCGTCTTAATAAAATTCTGCAGCATCAAGGTATAGAATTACAAGCTGAAGTGTGAACTGTTTTTCCATAAACCGACCAGTCCATTGTCCAATGAGCCAGCAAACGCGTCTTCTGATTATCCTGTAATTGGTACTTGTTACTTTCAATTCTTGTTTCAATGTAGTTGAAAACCATTGATCAAAGTTGACCTGAAATTAAGAAAATTTGTTAAAGGATTTATCATTCATAAGAATGTTCTCATAAGATTCAGATAAATTTTGTAGCTTCATGAACAATTTCATCTATTTAGAAACTTGGGCATATAAAAAATTGACGCATAATAATTCGGTGACTGTTACCTCGTCGTATAGGTCGAATGCTGCAAGTCCAACAGCATTATAAACAGCATCTTTCAGAAGAATCGCATGCAGGTTATTAGGATCAACAGGCTGATGATGGCTCTGCATCAGTTCCACTAATACAGAGACAAGCACGTCCCTGAATTGATGGAAGACAGCCAGAAACACTGACTCTGTGCACGGCTAGAAAAAGGTTTGTACTTAAAACGAGGAAGATAAATATGATATATTTTTCAAAACAGCAAGACTTGCACATTTATTTCTAACACACAACTGACACACATTCTCTTGGGATTTTAAATGAGTAAGCGATATGTGTATTAATATTTACTCTCAAACTGTATTTCCAAGCCTCCCCACCGTCGTCAATAACTAGAAAATAATTCGATTCAAATGAAATATGAGATTATTCATTCAGTCTAGAATGAGCAAAGTAATTGCTTCAATATATGGCAACATGATATTACCAAAATTTTCAGGATCTGAATCCCATTGCTCCAAGTCAGCAGGAGTAAGGACAAAATAATGTGTGACCAATCTTGAGCAAATTTCAGTCAATGTTTCAGCAGTAAAAAACTCTTGTCTTAGTTGATATGCCCTCAGAGTAAGAGGGTTCTTCGTTTCTGTAGAAATAAGAAGTATCGATAGAAGAAATATCCCTTTATCCGGTGTAAAGATAGAAGAATATTAAGCATTGTGTATTTACCTTGTATTATTTTTGCAGGCCTATAATCACTGCATAACAAGATGCCTTTCATAAGATTCAGGCATTGTATAATGAACCTTTCGAAAGCCAGTGCTTGACCAGATTCAGTGAAACAATAAAAGACTGAAAACTCTAGTGACGTGGGTATGAGTTCGACGTAACAGAATGCATGCATTTCCAGTACCCCTTTGAGAACTTTTGTCAGATGAATAATGAATTTATCGCAGACGTCTAATTGTATTCCACGTTCAATCAAGGTTTTTCCTAAAAATTATTCGACAAGTGAAGTGGTTTGTACTATGCAAAATCAAGGCACAAACGAATGGAATACTTACTACATTCCAGGCTGTCCCTCGCCCGATCAAATACAACTTTTAGGAACAACATCGCGTCTTGAGATTCCGATGGCTTGCTAAATCCATTGACAATTAACTTTCTGAGTATCCTTAACAAGAGTAAAGCCTTTTCTAAAGCTTCTTGAATTTGATTTGGTTCAGCGGTATTTGACGCCAATACAAGAAATGACTCTGTATAAGTGTTCCACAAATTGAGAATAAAATTGAACACGTTTGTAGTCAACTCCTGGAACAATGTTCTGTCTGCAGCCAGTCTTTTAGATGCTAAATTTTTGACGACATGATGTAGCGTTAGCAACGCTCTGTGCTGTACCAACGGATTATCTCCTCTTACTCCTTCTAGCAGAGTTGGAACTAGAGAACCCCATTCCCTGGGACAATCATACCTAATAATTGAGAATGAGTTCATAAAACCTCCAATACTTTAGATAGCATAAAAAATTACAGATTAATGTTTAGGATGATTCAATGGCTTTGTCTTTTCAACATACTTCTGAGGAATTTGAAATATTAGGACTTAAAAATGGCTGTTAACTTTGGATATCAAAAACCGAGCAAAACTAAAGCAAAAGTAAATGTTTTATTCCTCACCTAGCTATCTTAGCAATCGAGACTGCTAGCTGTACAGCCAACGGATTAACGGGCTCACTGAAGTCTGCAATCAAATGTTGTCGAAGGAACTCTTTTTCGTCTGCAGCTATTTCACTGCATGGAAATAACGCATTGATTTAATAGTAAGAACTGGATATATTCTCAAAATGGATCAGTAAATCTTACTTCTAGAGATATCGGATCGAAATGAATTAACGGACGATCTGTTTAATTCATATCAATCCTGAATCTCTAAAAATGGGATTAGCCAATCAATTTCCATCTACTGGGAGATTGGAAATATTTTGCATTATATTGAAGTGTTTATAACAAAAAAGATAAACTCACTCTGGGGCATTTTTCCTCCAGTATCTATCGACCCCATTCTTGAAATACAATATGGCAATCCATCTTACATTAACATCCAAGGAATGATTTGAAAACACATTCTGAAAATAAAATTAACATTTTCTTACCCTGATTCTCGTTGTGTGACTCCAAATTTAAAAATATACACGTTCCATTGTGAATTTACGTGTATAAAGTTATTGTCAATATTTTTTAAAGAACTCTGCCAGTTTGGAATCAGAGTCTCTTACAACACGACTGAATCTTATTTTTGATTTACTACACTTACGAATAACGCTGTGTAAAATCCACGCTGCGTTTCCCACTCTTTTAGGGTCTGTTCAGCGGGCTTTAGTATATTTGGATCCTGGCTACCAGCCTTATGTAAAATATCCACGACTGCTGCATCCATATCTTTGTGCTAATAAAATAAATTTCATTTTTATATACTCATACGATAAAAAATTTCGTGTCCTTTTTTTTGGGCTTTTTTTATATTTTGCTGAATATTTTTCTATAAAATAATAGTCAAGGCCCATTTCTCTGTGGAAGGTTAGAAAATACATATGAACTGAAATTGTGAAATGAAAAGGACTCTAATTATAAGAATGCTGGCATATTATGACTCGTTGAAACGGTAGAATATATTGATATAATAATGAAGATACTATCGTGTGATGAAGATGTACAAATGGAGCTAAACTATGCTAATTACTAAATAAAAACATTGAGTAGTGATAATACGGCTTCAAAGATTGATAGTTTACGATCCTTGTTTACTTGTTAAACACATGAATAGTGCAAATTTAATCCTGATGATTATCTGTTGAGATAAATATTATCCTTAGTATGGTCAGAAGAGCAATAACGTTTTGTTAAGGAAAAATCAAAGGAAAAGTTCGGAGAAATTGATGTACTCGAATTGATTAGATTTTTAATAAATGAATACGCGATAAATTAATCTATTCGTATAAATTGAATTCGTCATTATAGTTTCTGTAAATATTGAATAATAGGACCCTTATGTGTTGGATATTTTTAACGATCGGATAGCGAGGTATATTGGCTAAATTTTTCTAAAATATAGAATACAATTTAAGCGTGCGGTATAATTTGGGTGGCACAGGGCTAACCTATACACAATATTAGTAAAGAAACGTGTTACAAATGTTCCCGGTTACCTTACAGAATGATGTAATTTACAGAATTACGTTCAAAACACTCCATCTAACACAAATATTTATGTATAAATTAAGAAATAAGTTAAATTCCTCAAAACTTCTCTATTATTGGAATGTCACACCGCAAAAGTCGGCATTTAGAATTTTGGGAAAAAACCTTCTTTTTTTCTATCTTTCTTTATCTTTCTTATTTTTTTATTTTATTTTATTTCTACGCCGTTGGCGATACTGGTTACCGTCAGGGGTCACGTGGCTTTAAAATAATATACCAGAAGAGTACTTCCGGAAAGCGCACTCTGTCGGTCTTCACGTATAACCGGGTTCTTTCTTTTTACATGGCTCGTGGCACGGCATAGATCTTGTCACCATGAAGGTAAAAATCCGATAATATCTCAGTAATCCTTCAAATATTTCACCAAATAAACCACAGTGATTAAAGCGTGATTATTGAAAAATAGTTCTGTGCATATATGGTTTATCCGTTGCAACCGCATCGTTATACGTTTGTTTCATCAAATTGTGTTGTTCGACAGGCACGGGGCTTGTGTATTGTTCCGGGCAAACAGTTTATTATACGTCCTCTCTGAACATCCTACTATAATCTACTATCATATTCATTTACCAGCGAGTATTTCCTCCAAATGAAATTGAGTTTCACATCAATAATCGTTCAAATTTAATCTCACGTCAGATAATTATCTAACCTATAAGTTTCAACACGGACGCAACACTTTCTTACTTGTTTATTATATCGTCGATGTTACAAATATTTCGAGTCATATATTTTATGTTCACTAATAATTGAATTAGCGTCTTATTGAACGCTGCGATCAATTTTTTCGTCTCATTATACATTCTGAAATTTATTTCTTTCATGTTTATTTGTTTCATAGCTGAACGTATCGTTCCCGGCAACAGGATGCCAGAAGCTATTCGAAGTAACGGACGAGCACAAGCTCAGAGTCTTCTACGAGAAGCGTATGGGTGCTGAAGTTGAGGCTGACACACTAGGTGATGAATGGAAGGGCTATGTGGTCCGCGTCGCTGGTGGAAACGACAAGCAAGGTTTTCCCATGAAGCAGGGTATCCTAACCAACGGTGTGTAAACTTCAATTCAGAATTTTAAACAGTTCTAAAACAGTTATTTAAAAATCACAAACAAGATTACAGAATCGATATCTATTTCCTTAGTTTTTTCATTTATTGAAAATCATCTTGTATAATCTAACTCTAGTTCTATTTATATTATTAATCAGAATAGTTCAATTCCTGAGAAAATTGTCTTGCTCAATTTAGCCCAACTAATGGATGATTGTTTAGTGTTTTTTCTTGTTTCTTTCCTTTTTTTTTTTTCTTGAAATTTTATAATACTTATGTCGATGAACTTTTTATGCAGGTCGTGTACGCTTGCTTCTATCGAAAGGCCATTCATGCTACAGACCACGTCGTGACGGTGAGCGTAAGAGGAAATCTGTGCGAGGATGTATTGTTGATGCCAATCTATCGGTCCTTGCTCTTGTAATTGTCAAGAAGGGCGAGCAGGTAATGATTTATTATTTTGACAAAATTGTAGAAATCACAATCCTGCTTATCATCGAGGTTGGCTTCACATAAATCGTAGTTTAAATTGAAATGAGACTTGAAACAGTGAAAAGACTAAATACAGAAGAATTCAATGAAATTGTATCAATATATGAATGTTAACATCTTTATTTCAGAAAAACGCAGATTTAAATATATGAATCTAGTTATTCAACACCTCTTTGAATAACGATTTTTGCCAACCTTGTCTATTGCATGATTGATTTTCTGTACCTCGAACATTTTAACTCAGAACTTATTGACTTAATTTTATTATGCCACGCTCAGGCAGTGTCCAATTATAATAAACTCTATTGGGGGCGTTCATGTGCGTGGAAAAGAAACTGGTCATTTATAGATTTGAGAAATTGTGTAGAATATTTGCACTCTATCTTAGTGTACGAATGACACATTATTTTGCGAAAATTCTCTTCCAATCTTCATTCTGTTATTAGACTTGCTGAATTAATGTTAACAATTTATTCAGGAAATTCCGGGCTTGACAGACAAAAATGTACCCCGTCGTCTTGGGCCTAAACGTGCTAGCAAAATCCGCAAACTCTTCAACTTGACCAAGGAAGATGATGTCCGTCAGTTCGTTGTTAAACGACCAATCCGCAAAGAAGGGAAAAAGGAGCGTCATAAGGCACCCAAGATTCAGCGTCTTATCACCCCGCTCACTCTCCAGGTGAATTATCATTTTATTCAAATATATATATATTTACAACAATAATTTCATTCAATTGATGATCAAACATCTGACCACGCTCAGGCAGTGTCTAAGTGTAGATTTTATCTTAGAGGCGTTCATGTGCGTGGAAAAGAAAACTTTCATTTTAAGATTTGAGGAATTTTGTGTCAAAAATTGCATTATTTCTCAGTGTACGAATGATACATTGATAATATTACTTCTTGAATTGAATTTGTCGAGAAAAAAGACTTGACTATGTCATTATATCGATATTTGATTTGATTTTTCTTTTTGTCTGCAGAGGAAGAGGCATAGGCTGGCATTGAAGAAGAGGCGTTGCCTTGCTCGCAAGGAACAGGCTGCCGAGTATGCTAAGTTGTTGGCTCAAAGACAGAAGGAAGCTAAAGCCAAGCGGGCGGAAGAGCTGAAACGTCGCCGCAGTGCATCTATGCGCGATTCAAAGTCATCTAATCAGTCGGCACCAACTGCCGCTCAAAAATGAACTGACTAAAAAAATTGCATTCTGTAAACAATAAAAGCAGTTTCAACAAATAATTATCTTCTTTCTAAATATACCTCTACCCCTTTTAATATTAATGTTCTTCGTCATCAACCGAAATCGTTATTGAATATAAGAGGGTCAGAATAGATATATTTTTTAGCACCAAGTACACTTTCCTTTTCAATTTCAATACGAAACATTTTTGGTTGGCTCAAAAAGTATTTTCGCTTATCTAGCTGTTTGGGCGCCTTACGACATGCAACCCGCATGCCATTTATGCGATTCTACTTTGTTTGCGTATAATAAGGCGTACATGTAATTGAGGCGACGGTAATTCGTCAATTTGTTCCTAAGGCATGCATACACGTGTCTTTATACACATTTCTTCACGTTTGTCCATTTATACTAGCGTTTTTCGGAGTTGGAAGGATTTTAACTCGAAAAATTTCTGCTCCTGGTATCAGGAGAACATCTGACCCGAGGAGGTGTGCCGAAAAAGGATATGTGTATTGATTCATTCATGCATACGTCTCTCTATACCTCTCAATACCTATACTTAATTATTAGTAGCATATTTCAGAGTTAGAAGGATTTTAACTCGCAAAATTTCTGCTCCTGGTATCAGGAGAACATCTGACCCAAGGAGGTGTGCCGAAAAAGGATATGCCTCTTGATTCATTCATGCATACGTCTCTCTATACCTCTCTATACCTATAATTCATTAATACTAGCATTTTTCGGAGTTAGAAGGATTTTAACTCGCAAAATTTCTACTCCTGGTATCAGGAGAACATCTGACCCAAGGAGGTGTGCCGAAAAAGGATATGCCTCTTGATTCATTCATGCATACGTCTCTCTATACCTCTCTATACCTATAATTCATTAATACTAGCATTTTTCGGAGTTAGAAGGATTTTAACTCGCAAAATTTCTACTCCTGGTATCAGGAGAACATCTGACCCAAGGAGGTGTGCCGAAAAAGGCTATATGTATTGATTCATTCATGCATACGTCTCTCTATGCCTCTCTATACCTATACTTAATGATTACTAGCATTTTCCGGAGTTAGAAGGATTTTAACTCGCAAAATTTCTACTCCTGGTATCAGGAGAACATCTGACCCAAGGAGGTGTGCCGAAAAAGGCTATATGTATTGATTCATTCATGCATACGTCTCTCTATGCCTCTCTATACCTATACTTAATGATTACTAGCATTTTCCGGAGTTAGAAGGATTTTAACTCGCAAAATTTCTGCTCCTGGTATCAGGAGAACATCTGACCCAAGGAGGTGTGCCGAAAAAGGATATGCCTCTTGATTCATTCATGCATACGTCTCTCTATACCTCTCTATACCTATAATTCATTAATACTAGCATTTTCCGGAGTTAGAAGGATTTTAACTCGCAAAATTTCTGCTCCTGGTATCAGGAGAACATCTGACCCGAGGAGGTGTGCCGAAAAAGGATATGTGTATTGATTCATTCATGCATACATCTCTCTATACGTCTCTATACCTATAGTTAAGTAATACTAGCATTTTTCAAAGTTAGAAGGAATTTAACTCGTAAAATTTCTGCTCCTGGTATCAGGAGAAAATCTGACGCGTGGGGGTGGTCAGGAATTTTTAAGTAGCTGAAAATGCATGAATTATAATTACCAACTCCTCTCGTGCGTTATACGTTTTTTCGCCTATCGCTAATTTGAAATAAAGAGTCGCAGGGAGGGGAAAAACCAGAATAATTTAATAATTGATTATTGGGTGTATGTGGGAATTTATTGCTATAACAAGTATACAATAATCATTATGGTAAAGTAATGCACAACTTATAATTATGACAAATGGTATTTATATTAAAAATAATATACTATCTAATATAATTCATATTTCAATGTACACTAGGTCGTGACCTGTTGGGTGGAGATATAGTTGTATTCTGTTGGAAGTGTATTCATCTATAACAGAAAGACGAGTGATATATTACAGTGATTACAATCATCCAGTAAATCACTTCAAAAACTACACAAACACAAATAGAATCTTTCTTCGTCAGTACGTATACGCTGTCCAATTTATGACAACCTCTTTGCGCTCGCAGTATTTCTATCGAGATGCCTAAAGTAGTATTTCGTTAATACAACCTATATCCGAACGTTTTGACGCCTCAACGGCCACTGACCCCGCAACAAGTGCTTCTCACTTCTGTCCAAGATCGGTATTCGTCCTTGCGCCACGCCAACGGGGTGCGAAATAGTATCGCCATCTCGCAATGGAATTTATAAGCTACTCTGCCGTATGTTTCGCACTTTTCGGACTGTCGTAGCTCCCGATTGGTTCAAAGTTATAATCAGCTGACGATAGTAAAATGTGTACGATGGCTGTCAGAAATGTCTGACGCGCAAAGAAAGTCGAGTTAATAAAATAACAATTTGATAATTTCCATTTTTTTCAATAAAACAAATCAACGCAATGGAAGATATAAACGACAAATTTTGCTACGTCTACAGTTCCTCGTTGGAGTCAAGAATCCAGATAAAAATGTATGCATATGCCTTCCGTATAGGTTATGAATATTATAATCTCATGCCATGAATTCTATTATTCCAAACTTTTTATCATCATCAAAACACGGATACTGATAATATTAGCTAATCAACTAATTCCTGTTCTTACCTTTGTCCGATTCGGAATAATCTTTGTGAAAATAGAACAGAAACATGGACAAAATAAGACAAAGGAAACTAACCATCTTGTGCAACTAGCCATAAATAATCTCCTATCGCACACTTTATTTTTTCAGAATTCTTCCCTATTCATTTTTTAACTTGAAATATTTAAATCTCACTTCTTACCGTCGACTAATTTCAGAGGTACACTAGAGGGTAAACGACAACGTCCCGAGTATGATAAACTGCTACTTGATCCGATGCTAAAATATTCTGGGCTTTATGGTACCGGAGGAGGACGCGGAGACCTAGCAGCTTCTCTACAAGTTTGGGCCGGCGGGAGACCTCTCGCATTACCTGTTCATACTGCCTATAAACATTTCACTTCTCGCTGGAAGTGAGAAAATTTCATTCATTATCAATCTTATAAAAAGCACTTTATCTTCTTTGATATCTATGAAATTCTGCATTTATTCTTACCTCTTGACATAAATTCGATTCGATAAATCGGAGACATAGATTATCTGCCAACCTGTACAAAGAACAAACAATTTGTAATTATCTTACAGTTATTCGGACAGGGCTCTTTAATAAGATTAATTTTATACCCGTTTAGTTGGAACCAATGGGTTACTCTACCAGTAGCTTATTCGGACCTGCCGAGAGATGCGCAGTTATGTATAACGCTGTTTGACTGTGCCGGACCAGGAAGACAGTTGCCTGTGGGTGGTACGACGATATCTCTATTTGGAAAGCATGGGGTATTTCGACAGGGAATGTTGGATCTAAGAGTTTGGCCAGGTGTTGAAGCAGATGGTAATTTCCCTACAACAACGCCTGGTAAAGCCAGAGATCATGGGAAAGAACAGATGCAAAGATTGGCTAAACTGGCTAAGAAGCACAGGAATGGCCAGATGAGCAAAGTTGATTGGTTGGATAGATTAACTTTCAGAGAAATTGAATTGATAAATGAACGAGAGAAAAGAGCCTCGGAGTACCTGTACTTGATGCTCGAATTTCCAGAAGTTACAATGGATGGTATTTTGGTTGGTATTCAGAACTCATTGCAGTCAAACATAATTCTGTAACATCCCTAGAATTGATATTGCGCTTAACTTTCGAACTAGATAAATGCAGGAAAAAAACACCAACAATATTATTGCAGAAAGATTCAATTGATTCATCAAATTAATTTCTTAAACAATTCTTTTTCAGTATTCGATCGTATACTATGAAAAAGATGGCGACGAGGTTGTACAGCATAGGTCACAGCCAGATGTTGTTACTTTGCCAGATTTTGAAATCTTACAGGTATATTTAATAGCGATTTACAAAAGTTATAACACCGTATGAAATAATACTAGCCCACAGCGTTTGAATGGATACTTCATATCTCATTTACTTTGAGTTTTATTGATAGTATAGAAAAGAAAGAGTATAAATCAGCTTATGAAAGAGGGTATTTATATTTTCCATTGTGTCAACAATTTTTGTAGACATATTAGTACAATACCTAAGTTAATTACAAGTTAAATGTGTAAGGAGAAAGGATTAGAAACGTTTGTTGAGCAATAGACATTGGCCTGAACTTTAATCTGAAGCCCTACCTCTAGCAAGAAAGTAAGTAAGATGTTGGGAGGGCTGAAGAGTGTACGAACAGTGCTATCTCAACTTGCAAAACGTATAGTTAAATTTTTGAAAACATTTTTCAAAGATGTATCTGATGATAGTGTTCACAAATTTTCTTACGGGTGGTTTAAGGGAGAATCTGTTGAGGTAATCTCTTTGTAACTAAAGAAATGCAGTCCATCTCTCCATGTCATTATTTTGAATGAATATATCCAGTGCTGCAGTGGTTAGAATCAACAATCTACACAAATAATCAAATGTTTGAAATTTGCTAAAGATTTTTATCAGATCTCTGATATCTAGTGTATATTATAATAAAACTAAGCCTTGAAGATTTGAAAATCATTCTCTAATTTCAGGAAAACCTTGTTGAAGCGAAACATCACAAGTTAGCACGTAGTTTACGCAGTGGCGGTAACAGCAGAGAGTTAAAGCCAACTTCTAGCGTCCGCGATGCACTGAACACAATACTAGCTTACCCACCAACAACAGCTCTATCAACAGAGGAGCAAGATCTTATTTGGAAATTTAGATTTTATTTATCCAATCAAAAAAAGGCACTTACTAAGTTCGTGAAATGTGTGAACTGGAAAGTAGCTGGTGAAGAACGACAAGCTTTAGAAATGTTGGCATTGTGGGCACCACCCGATCCTGAAGATGCTCTAGAACTTCTTGGCCCGGCGTTCACTCATCCAGCTGTGAGGAGATACGCAATCGGCCGCCTTAATCAAGCTCCAGACGATGATTTGATGCTCTACTTGCTGCAGTTGGTACAGGCACTAAAGTATGAGAGTTTTGAAGGGATAAAAGTAGCTCATCAGATTCTTCTCAATAGACAAAATCAAGAAATGCGTGAAAAAGGAGAAAAGGATAAAAACGATTATGCCACATCCACGCCTATAACCACTGTAAGTACGGCTGTGTAAAACTAGGGAATGTTTACTCTTTATTAACTCTGTTTGTAAAGTATTTCTCCAGATTCACGATTCATATATTGACTATAAATTTTCCACAGTCCAGTGAATCAGAAATGGGTGAGTCCTTGAGCAGGCAGGAGCCACCGATGGATCTTTCTTCATTCCTGATAAACCGAGCTTGCCAAAATTCAACCCTGGCTAATTATTTTTATTGGTATCTTCTTATCGAGTGCGAAGAGCAGGTCGATCCAGCAATCGCTGCCAAGCAAGACACCCGTATTAGAGAAATGTATCTTACAGTGATGAAGACATTCTCTACAACGCTGTCCTATGGAAGTGCCGTTTGGCAGAAGAGACGAGCGTTTCTTTCTAGGCAAAAAATATTCATCGATCAGTTGGTATCTCTCGTAAAGGCTGTAGCCAGAGAAAGTGGTAATCGAAAAAGGAAGACTGATAGACTCCGGACACTACTGGCTGACCCAGATCCGACTTTTAGAATCAACTTCTCAAATTTCGAGCCAATACCTTTCCCATTGGATCCAGAAATATCTATAAAAGGAATTATTCCTGAGAAGTAAATGGCTTTGATGTTATTATAACTAATTGGATGATCGAAATCAATCAGCTGTACATTTAGTCTATAAGTCTGATCTAGCGATAGAAGAATATTCGATTATCCTATTTCCTCTAAATGGTTTATACGATTTTTTTCAGAGCCAGTCTGTTCAAGTCAGCTCTGATGCCAAGTAAATTAACATTTCTGACTACCGAAAATACCGAATATATTGCAATTTTCAAACATGGAGATGATCTCAGACAAGATCAATTGATATTACAGACGATAGCTCTGATGGATAAACTGCTGAGACGCGAGAACTTGGATCTAAAACTCACACCTTACAGGTTTTTGACAAATTGGAATTGATTTAGTTCAAGTATACTTATTCCTACCCTGACTATACGGATATCTTTATTATTTAGCGTAATGATCTTCAGACTAAAGTTAAGCAATTAATTCAACAGGGTTTTAGCTACAAGCACAAGGCACGGTTTTCTGCAGTTTATAGAATCTACAACAGTAGCCGAAGTGTTGGCGAGCGAAGGGTCTATTTTAAGTTTCTTCAGAAAGCACCATCCATCTGAGACTGGCCCATACGGAATTTCATCTGAGGTGATGGATACATACGTCAGAAGTTGCGGTGAGACATCTTTTCAAATTTGAGACTACACATAACATTATTTGTACTGTTTTACCTGATTGATCAATCCTTACTGTTATATAATAGCTGGATATTGCATCATTACCTACCTCCTTGGTGTCGGTGATCGTCATTTGGACAATCTGCTGCTCACAACTTCGGGTAAATATTGGAAGTTAAAAATCCATGAATTAGTACTTACTGAATTGCTGTATGATATTTTCTTGTCATTTTCGTAGTGCGTTTTTTAAATTGTTGGAAAGCTAACAGTTGAATATGTTTCAGGTAAACTGTTCCACATTGACTTTGGATATATTCTGGGAAGAGATCCAAAGCCACTACCTCCACCTATGAAACTTAGCAAGGAAATGGTAGAAGCCATGGGAGGAGTTGGATCGGAGCATTACCATGAGTTTAGAAAACAATGTTATACTGCCTTTTTGCATTTGAGAAGACATGCTAATTTAATGTTGAACTTATTCTCTTTAATGGTCGATGCTAGTGTGCCTGATATAGCGCTTGAACCTGATAAAGCTGTTAAGAAAGTACAGGATAAATTGCGATTAGATTTAAGCGACGAAGAGGCTGTCCACTATGTCCAGAACCTACTTGATCTTTCAGTCACTGCTGTTATGGCTGCTCTCGTCGAACAGCTTCACAAGTTTGCCCAGTATTGGCGAAAATGAAAGAATAGTATTAGAAAACTTATTTTAAAGACTGTTTCAACACAGTTTATGTAAATAATTTATCATATAAGTATACAGTATATTATGATTTCGCATTGAATTCGTATTGAATGTAAAATATTCAATTTATTGTATTTGGGAGATTCTATAAATGATTGGAATAAACATTTTTTTAAGGCGAACTTTATCAACGTGTAATTCGTACAAATTCTTCTTTTTTTTTCAATCAAACTATTATTTTATAAGTTCTACGTATATATTCTATTGTACTCATTCAACGATCTTACGCAAATCAGCAGAGGCAACTTGTAAACGAAGAATTTTGGATCACAGGAATTTATTGTATTTTATCAAAATCTCAATACAAGAATCAGACAAGTATTTATATTGAACAACTGTTGTGAACTCTAACTTTACAAATATATCTCATAGATTTGCTGAAAAGATAAAACCACATAACTCTTGCACTATGAACATTAGTGAATCTGTTTGAAATATTTTTTATAAACCAATTTCAATTTAGCTTTCCTGTATTAAAAAATAATTCCGTATCTATAATTCTTTAGTTTCTTGTTATTTTTGGGGGAAAAGCATCTAACTCATCTTGTAAGCTAATAATGTGATTCACTGTTTACTATTACACGATATTTAATGCATTTCTATTGACTTTCGAATGAATCTCAAGACTTGATCAGTGAAAAAATGAAACTTTACATTATTTTATAAGATTGTAACTATAGTTAGAAAATTAATGTCGGATGTTGTGGAGATCAATAAATCAATTAAAATGAAAACACTATAAGTTTCTTTTCAATGGATAAAGTTTATTAAAATTGGCCTACTCTAAGATCCAAAAAGAGAACAAACATATGTTCATTGTACATATTAGTTATGTAAATATTCATATATTTATTTTACAGATACAATTGTGTATGTCGTGCACACTGTAGAACTTAAAAATTAATATTGTTAGTGTGATGAAAAATATCAAATTATTTCTGATATATTTCATAGCATAGTACAACTATCTTTACTTTACTTTACTTTACTTCTAGTTGCATTCAGTTATTCCCATAGATGAATAGCTCACCTCGCGACTGATCAAGTAAGTTTTATAGAAAATGTAACATTTTTTTTGCTTTTTCTCCATATTAACAAATTTCCACATTCATATGTGCAGTACCTTATGCTTCTTTGTGGCGAAGACAGGTATAAGAAAA
Organism: Rhogogaster chlorosoma; assembly: GCA_944452935.1. Lineage (NCBI taxonomy): Eukaryota > Metazoa > Arthropoda > Insecta > Hymenoptera > Tenthredinidae > Rhogogaster > Rhogogaster chlorosoma. The sequence goes on from OX101797.1 coordinate 33,489,529, forward strand.
AAAAAAAAACCAAAAAAAAAAAAAAAGAAAATATATATATCTAAGCATGATTACGGAACGTTAACATTTCAGTCATTCATAAATCATTGCTAATCCCATAGCCTGATAAACTCTAACTTTTGGTACCAGTCGTAAAGGTGAAAATAATATCTCGTTTGCCTATCTTTTATACCTCGCCCACATCAATGTTCTTTATAATATGTGCATGTATGATCGTGGTTGATTAATAGATTGATTGATTGATTGAAAACGCCACGAGAAATAAAAACATAATATATTTATTCCGAATAACATGAGACTATAAAGAATATAATATAATTATATTTTCGTTTGTTATATTATCTTGTAACACACGGATTACATAGTGACTATACCCTATAAACTAAACACTAAGCCTGATACGCATGGTTCTTCCCCGACTTCAACTCAATTTTTTTCTTTTATGTTAATCTAAGATTGCAGATGGAAATTTGAAAGAAATTTTCAAATTATTTTCATTATACAGGGTGATTCACTGCTACTAAGCCAAATTAAGTGGGTAGGTTTCTTGGGTAATTCTAAGACGAAAGTTCATAAGCGAAAACTTGACAACTTGTAAAAAAAATTAAAAAAAAAAAAAAATTCCTGGTTGACGTAGAAAACGAAAAACTATGGAGCCAAGTGGACAGCCGAAAACTATGGTGCAAATGACCCAGTCTGCGAAACTTAATTCGTGGTTGACGTAGACAGCTATAAAACTATCGAGCGGATGACAGAGCTGGCGAAAAGTATGGAGAAGTGGATAACTAGGATATTAGATAACTCGAACACCGTGGATTTTTCGAATTTTTTGCTAAGGAATTTTCGTCTTAAAATTCCCCAAGGAATTTACCCACTCAATTTGGCTCAGTAGCAGTGAATCACCCTGTATACTCGAGAAAGCAGTTTTGCAATGATAGAAAATCTCTGTAGAAAGAGAACCATGTATATCACTCATAGAAATAAAATTCTGTTTTAATAGTCTCCAACTCTTCACTTTTGTTCAATTTCTTTCTTAACAATATAGCAAATTTAATCCTATGTAAAAACAGAATATCCTTCACTCCTTCCATATATAGCACAAGTACTGAAACGAAGTTTTCATTTTTATATTTTTTTTTATCTCAATCCAAGATCTTACGATCGAAGTAGCAAACACACTGTAGACATTTGGTCTTGGACATTTCATAATAATTATAAATAACTGTAAGGTTGCTATAATTCCAACCAATTCTCATAATATAAAGTAATAAGATTCCCAAGTTGATTATATTGACTGTAGGTACGTGTCCTCAAGCATGCTTATACACCAAAGCCATATGTTTTTAGATATTCTACTACATATCGCATAATGGCTTTGAAATCTTGTAAAGTTGCATAAAATATTTAACAGGACACATAACATACGTTAGAGTTTGATGAAGAAAAAAAAAAAGAAAAAAAAAAAGAAAAAGAAATATTAAAACAATCTGCTCTGTCTAATTTATAATAATTATCAATCAACTTGCACCCAGTCTTAAAACCACATAGTACTCAGTTACAATTGTTATTATTTATCTGAATAGGGTATTTTTAAACAAAGTAATAATCGTACTGCAGCAAAACCACGTTCCATCATAATCTACACTGCTTATATAATTATATCGCATTCTATCACGGATTGAATCCGTGTTTTAACATACCTATATATAAATTATAATAAGGATCTATTTTTAGTCTTACTCCGAACCACTTATTAACTTAGCTTTATATTTACACTTGATAAACAGACTCGTGAATATTTATCAACTTTCTATCGTGGTTGATAGTTCGTTTTTGCAACAAGAATTACTTTTCATGAGGTGAACTGAACTGAAAAGTTTATATCGATAAATCATTATCGGAGGCACAAAGCCGAACCTTTTATACAATATATTACCTTTCGGTTGGCCTGGTTGCAGGCACAGAACTTTCTACCAAATCGTGCCTCTCTATAGGCGAATCGGTTAATGTGTAGTCAACAGGGTATCTTCCAGAATAAGTTGGGGTTGCCTCGCCCTGTTGTCTAAGTCTTAGGTTCTCGGTCACCTCAGGGTAAAAGCTTTGGGATGCCTCAACGTTTTGGGACGATTGCTCTCTTCTATCCAATGCTTGAGTTGAATAGAAACTCTGGGTCGCCTCTGATTCCGGCCTCCGATTGTAGTAGCTCGAAGTTCTACTTTGACTGGAATAACTCGGGGTAGCCTCTTCCGGTGTAAAGTAGCTTTGGCTAGCTTCAGAGGCAATGTCTTGTGGATTTGACTCGTAATAACTAGCAGTGACTTCTTCCTGGGGGTCTTCTTCGAGTCTGGAATTGGACTCCTGATGAACAGAGTCATAATAGCTAGCCGTTACTTCTTGAGGATGTGTGTAATAGCTTGTCGGCTCATTTCTGTGGTCCGAACTTTCCGTGACAAAGCTTTGGGACGAATTTTCTTCCAATCCAGGCATTGAAATTGGTACTTCGTACGAAGTGGATACATTCTGTTCCAAAATCACTTGATCTTCGTAGCTGGATGTAGGCACCGCATCGACATGGGTTGAGCTACTGTCAGGATTCAAGTTGTAGGATGAAGTTGGTATTTCCAATACCCCATTGTCATGTATACTATCATGTTCCCCCCTGACCGAGGTGTCGGGAATAACGCTTGACGAAGCGATGTTCAATTCCTCACAGGGTGCTATCTCATAAGACGATGTGCTTATGGCGCTTTCTTGATCTTGATCCCTTTCTTGGTTCTCAGGAGTTTCCGGAACGTAAGATGAACTCGCAGTTTCATCCTCATTAGCCCCAGAATTGTTTATGGAAATTGAGGATGTCCCAATACCGTCTGTACCAATATCGTTAGACTGGGAGGGTATGTTTCCTTCTTGACTCATCTCGGCGTCAGTCTCCATACTTTCAGAGAGACCTTCCAATTTACCTACTTCGTAACTCTGGGTCGGGAAACTTTGATCGTCTACCAATTCGTCGCTAGAGTTTCTGTCTTCTTGATTGTGCATAATTTCGTTGAAAGACTGCGTAGGTGCATTTCCATGAATTTCAATAGAAGCTTCATAAGACTGGGTGGCCTCGCTTTGTTTTGAGTCTTCATAGGACTGTGTTGGAGGCTCGGCGGAAGCATTATTCTCATCAATTTCCATAGATTCGTAAGATATTGACTGCGTAGGTTCTGGTGAATTTTCCGACTTGTTAATAGACTGGCTAGGAATCTCTAAAGAATCACTCGCCATGGCAATATCGAATTGTTCGTAAGATTGGGAGGGTGTTTCCTGGCTGGTTTCTGGAACAACTTCTTCAAAATGGATCTCCGAATCAGCGCTCATCATCTCATGACTATGTTCACCTTCTGAAGACGCTGCTCCAGCTTGAGGAGCCTCTAGCACAGGTTCTTTGTCGGCGTTATAAGTCTCAGTATCAATAGATGGTTCAACATCCATATGTTCTGCTTCAGTATTCTGCAATGTCTTAGGGAGCAAATCATCGGCCTGGTCATGTGTAGAAGAGTCTCTTTCATTTGAGGATGCAGCTTGATCCTCACCGACGGAACAAGGTTTATCATCTGCAGTTGAAGATTCCAATAATTGGTCGAGTTTGCTAGCTGAAACTATGTCGTAAGAAGTACTAGCTTGGATTTGGCTAGAATCAGTTACTTGAAACGTCGAATGTTCAGATTCTATTTCAATATTTGACTCTGAGATGACTGTACAGGTTTCTTCAATCAGAGGCATACTGGTAGCTTCAATTTCCGAGGTATGATCGTCGATGTGCATCTGCATTGTGTTTAAGTCCTCAGTTTGGATGGTGATTTCTTGATTGGCATCCTCTTGAGTGACAATTGGCATATCCTGACTTGAAATTTGTTCGTGAGTTGTCACAGCTGTTTGTTGTAGAATGAGTTCTTCTGTTGTAACAGGTACCTCGTGAGAGGTATAAATATCCTGTGAGGATACAGAAACCTCCTGTATTTCTTGCGGCGCAACAGTTGAGACTGTCACCAGTTCTTGAGAAGACACAGGTGCCTCGTGTGAACTGACAATCATTTCCGATGTAACAGTCACGTTTTTATCCGTCGTGTTTTCTGAAGTAGCAATAGGAGCCTTTGAAACTAACATTTCTGATACAGGTACATCGACGAAGCTCTGATCGCTGACTAATGGTGTTTGAACAGAGGTACTATACGGGACATCATCAGCAAAAGTATCGTCGATGATTGGCATTGATGGAGTTGTTTGAACCGGAGTAGTTTCCAGCACCATATTATCCGGAATTGATACAGAATAGGAAACCGTCGGTATAGAGTTTGAGCCGGTTTGAATATTCTGTGCGTCGATAGTTAGGTTTTCATCCAGATTAGGGAGAACTAAATATTGCGTGGTAACTGGAGTCTCGCTGTGGCTAATAACATTCGAACTTTCCATTATTTCTCCAATATCTGGCATAGAATTTCCAGGAATTTGTATTTGAGCTGACCCAGCAGAAATGTACGCGATACTTGGATTCGTAACAGTTAATGGCAGCTCTAAAGACGAAGGAATAGTAGGTATGACCGAAGGTGGGTTTTCAGTTGTCATTGCCAAGCTGCTTGGTACCTCCAATGGTGTCATAATAGGCTGATTCAACGTTAACGAGGTTTCCAGTACTGCAGGTGAAGAGATTGGTTCTGTTGGCGGTATAATTGTAGATTGTAAAATTGTCTGATTGATAAGACTAGTTTGAGTTAGTCCAGCAGTCATAACACTTGAAGTAGGATTATCTGGAAGTCCGATCTCTTGTTGGAAGTCTGTATTTGCGAGAGCAGCTGCCAAAATGTCCTGATTTGATGTTTGAATTATTTCAGAACTCGGAAAACTCTCCGATATCATTGTCTGGGTTGGTTCACCGACGCTAGACGGAAGATTCGATATGCAACCGTTATCAAATTGCAATACAATATTATCCAACGTCCCCGCTTCTCCCAAAGAACTTGGATCTATGTACAATGTTCTAGTACCATCAGGATTCTGAGTTGTTCCTTCCAATGACATTAATGTATTATTATCCAATGGTTGTATTTGCCCTTGTTCGTCTATTGTAACCAGAACATATGTTTGAGTGCCATCTCCGCTATCGGTTGGCAAAGCCATTATCTGAGGCTGTGCAGCGACTTTAGGTTCGTCTAATTTATCGGGAATTGGATTTATCTGTTCCACAGTCGCCGGTTCTGGCTTCGGTTCTTCAGCAGGAATCACTTCTTCTGCTATTTCTTGTGTCCTGGGTTTCTTTTCGGCATCAATTTGTTCCAACGTTGGAAGAGACAGCGGTTTAGTAATAGTCGCCGCTGGAGGAGGGCTGGCTATTGAGTTAAGAGCTGCATTCAACAGGTTTCTTTTCTGTTGTCCACCTCTGACACCAGCGTAACTCTTTGCGCTTGCTTTTGTAGCATGTGTACTGCTGCCTGACACGTGTCTCGACTGTGCCAAGGCTTTGGAAACACTGGATACGCTTGAGCCTAATTTCGGAGATGTACCTTGAAGCAAATTGTCCTGCATTTTTTGAACGACAATTTTCTGTTGAGACTTTGGCTGGCGTCCCGGTGTTCTAGGTATGACAACCTTTTGAACTGTCTGTGTCGAGGAAAGAACTTTTCCCTTAGAATGATGTACGTGAGGTATAACGGAGGGAGATCCTTGCTGCGAGCCGCTTTGTGGAGTTAAAGCTGGTAACGGTTGTGCTTGTTGTTGAGCAAGAGCTTGTTTAATCATCTTCTTACCAGTTAGCAATGTCTTCTGTCCAGTCACTGTATTCTGAAGTAATATTGTGCTTCCGGGAGATTTCAATGTGCCAAGAACCCGCATCTGGGAGGAAGATATCGGGACCTTTTGACCCTTCTGTAAGACGGGTAATTGCATCTTTTGCTGTACTGTTTGGTACTGAATCTTGGGTCCTTTCGATGGGCTTTTAGCTGCAATGGCTTTGACTTGTTGACCTGTTATGGGTGTTAGTACAGTGCCTTTAGATCCAACAATACCCTGTGTACTTAACACAGTTTTACCACCCAAGCCTTGAGATAACGGTGCTAGTATTGTTCCTTTGGATGTAACAAGGCCTTGTGATGTTAACGGAGACAAGATAGTCGTACCCTTAGTTGTGACTAAAGTCTTTGAACTGATAATAGTTTTACCAGTTAGGGAAGCTGCACTGATCGGAGTATAGATGCCACTCTTGGTTAGTAATCCCTGCGATAATCCCAGCAGCATTGATTTTGATATAGCCCCAGAAATAGGTGTTAAGACTCCTTTTGAAGATAATGCCTGAGTGCCAATTATCTTCTGACCTTGCAATGGCAGCTTAGACGTAGTCGGTGAACCCACGTCAGTTTTCGGAGCTATAATTGTCTTGGTCATAATACCTTGTTGATTAATTGGAGTAAAAATTTGACCTTTGCTTGTCACTATTCTCTGCATTTTAGCTCCTAATGCTTTGGACGTATTCAAAGGTATCATTTTCGTTTGCCCAGACTGTGGTGATGTTAGAATAACGACCTTTCCTCCCTGTTGAACGATCTGTGCACTGCCCGACCCCTTTCCTGCTGGAATAGCTATCTTTTGTTGAGTTCCCGGTTTTCCTTGAACGCTATATCTGACCTGCTGACCACCAGAAGTTTGTACAATCACGTATTTCCCTGGCTGTCCTTTCTGCGGTATTAAAGGTGAAGATTTTCCAGTTTGTGCATTCTGGAATTTCAATCCTTTCACACCGCCTGTTAGCGGAGGCACAATAGTCTTGACGCTGGTGATAGTTGGCTTTCCCTTGCCCTTATTTTTCAGGATAGCTGGCATGCCGCTCTTCTTCTTGCTTGGTGTTGTTTCGATTGCAGATTCGCTAGATGTCTTATATTGCCCTTGGCTCGAAGACACTATTTGCGTAGTTGGTGTCAACGAAATAGAAGATGTTGCTATTGAACTGGACGGAGATATAAGCGGTGTTATGACAACAGGCATGTGTTCGATGCTTTCCGGTGTCAAAACATCTTCGCTAAGGACAAAAGGCATTGAGTTTATATCCAGTTCCATATCTGCCAGGCTCTGTGAGCTTTGTTGGATAAGCTTTTCAGTTACCGGCCCAGAAGAAACAGTCTGAGATGTTTGGCTGGCCGCTTTTTCAGCCTGTGATTCAATCAGATTAGCCGTTGCTGCCTCTTCAGCTTTCAATGCTTCCAATTTCTTAGTTAACGAAAGATGAGGGGAAGATAATTTTAATGTTTGCCTCAACTTACTGTTAGACGACAGATTTTCGATTTTCATAATCTTAGCTCTTGGATTATGTTTCGTATCGCTCCGTTTCGAAGTGTCTAATTCTAATTTGTGTTTCGTGCCTCTTGATGGAAGTTTCTCAAGCAATTTTGTTTTCAATATCTGCATTGGCTCCTTCAATGATACACTCTCGATGATTCTTGGTTTCTCTCGCTTCTTCAGTGCCGATCCACCCGCCGAAGTGGGAGAAGGAGTAGACATCGATGCTCTAGAAGTTTCGTCCAATCTCGACATATCTAATGTCAATGCCTTCGATATATCCTCAACCTTAGTCGACTGTACTGGACTAATTGGTGCTTCGATGCTTGCCTCTGGTATTTGCAGATTTATTTCCTTCACCGTTTCCTCAAACTTTATTTCAGTCTCGATATTGTCTTCGACAACTACTTCTACACCTTGAAAGTCGCTGACCGCTGAAACGTTTGCGATACTTGAAGCTTCTAAAATCTCTTCAACCTTCTCTGCTTCTTTACTAGCAACAGATTCTGTTTCTTTGTCGAGCACCAAAGTTTGTGTAACTGGTACAATATTAACATTATCCACGTCTACATTAGCTTTTTTATCCGTCGGCTTCTTACTCTTCTTTCCTCTACCTACGGTTATTTCAATTTCATCGATGATCATTTTTTTGTCAGGTTTCAAGTTGTCGATTTGCAAAGTTTTCAGGAATGCCTCTTGGAAGGTATTTATTGGCTTCTCCTCGCCTACTCCGTCTTTATCTTTTTTTGATTTGGCGCCAGTTTCCGGAGTGAATTTTCCCTTGTATCTTGTCTGCATAGATGATCTTCTCACAGGACTATCAGCTGAAGATTTCGGAAGTTCTTTAGTGACTAATTCTATTTCCAATTCATTTTTATCAATCTTCTGCATCGTCTGTTCCAATTTTGATTCCTTTTCACTTTGATCAGATATTTGGGGACCAGCTTCTTCATCACCAACTTTAGACGTGTCTCTTTCTATTGTGACTTCTGGATGCTCCTCCAATTTTTGTTCGTTAGTCAATGACTCCGAGATCACTTCTTTCTGTATTTCTGACATCAAATCTTGCGGGACTTTGCCCTCATCTGTTATATCGACAGATTCTTGTTCCACATCTATTTTCTCTGTTAATACATGAACAATTTCTTCGTTTGGATCAACTCTAGTAATTTCAATTTCCATCTCCTCAATCTTGTCTATTCTCTTCTCAGGTTCAGGTTGTATAACATTATCCTCTCCTGAGGCTTCGTTGTCAAAAAAATCAATCTCCGATGACTCAAGCTTCTTTATCTGTGATTTCTTCGGGGAAAATGTTTCCAAAGCTAGTTTAGTAACTTCGTCATTTTCAGACACAGTTGTCTCCTGTTCAACAGTCTCAACAGTCTCAACAGTCTCAACAGTCTCAACAGTCTCAACCACTAGCTCTTCTATCTTAGTTTCTTCCGCTACCACCTCTTCTTCTATGAAATTATTTTCAATCGTCGCATCTACAATTTCAGATGGTGCTTGACTTGATTCCAATACATCTGTAATGGTACTGGAAGCTTCAGGTTCGTTAACTTTCTCTTCGGCAGTGGGCAACTCTTTATCTACTTCAGTTTCCTGTTGAGGGTCCGCTTCTGTTGTCACAATCAATTTTTGTGACTCATCGAACAGTTTTGTCTCAGGTTCTGGAATAATTTTATCATCTTCGGTAGATTCTCTTAAATTTTCAAACAGCTTCTTGTTAAATCCAGTGGATCTTCCTTTTCTTTCTTTTCCAGTTTTCTTCTCCTCTATTTCATGCTTTTCATCAGATGCCTGAATATGATCATCTTCGCTAACAGAATTGGCTGGTTTCTCAATGGATTCTGTTAATTTATAGCCAGATTCCAGAGGCTTTGCAGTAACCGCAGACAATTTTTTGTTATATCCCAAAGGCTTTCGACCTCTCTTTCCCTTTTTCTTAACATTGGCCTGTTGATCTTGTTCAATATTCAACTGTTTATCGTCAATTTCAGACTGACTATCATCATTGGATGTTTTGCTATCAATTTGTTGGAACAGAATGTCAGTTTTAGATCCTTTTCTACTGGACCTCCTCTTTCTCCCAAACTGTGATGGCTCTACGTCTGAATCCACAGGCTTAGTATCTTCAAGTTCAGATTTTTTAACCGTTACAAAAAGATCCTCATTCAATTCTACAGATTTATTAGCAGATTCCAGTGTAACTTTATCAATTTCAACTGGCTTACTATCATTCCCTATGGACTCAATGTTATCAACAATTTTCTTCTCAAAGATCAAATTCTTCTTTGGTCTACCACGACGTTTTTTAACCAGAACTGGCGATGTGTCACATACCTCCATAGGTGTGCTCTCAGTTTCAATTTCATCGATTGTAGTAGCAGATTGACTTTTCTCAGTATCAGTTGATGGAGTTTCTAATTCAAAGAGTTTATTCTGCTCAACGTCAGATTCGGTCTTCTCTGGAACTGGCTCTTCTTTTTCTGTTGCTACATCATTTTTCGCATCATTAAGCTCCGTCGTTTCAGTCGTGGTTTCTGGTTCCTTCACTACTATCTCTGTAGACTTAGTTGTAAAACTTGTTTCATCGAATGGTGAATCTTCTTCCTTCTCAACTTCGAATATTTCGACTATCTCCAACTCAGTTTTACACATATTGACAGAAATTTTGTCTACTTTAGTTTCATTGTCCGAAATAGATCTCTGGGTTTCGTCGCTAACTTGTGAATTGTCAAACGAATCCTCACGAGCAGTTGCTGCCAAGTCTTTGTCATTTTTCACATCATTTTGTTGGTCGTTTTTCAGAGCTTGACTCATTTCAAATTCCTTTATAATTTCTTTCTTCAATGATAAATTCTTATCACCAAATACCCTCGGTATTTTACGTACAGGATGTATCGTCGGCTCGGCGATATCCTCCTCATCAAAATCAAAGCATGAAAATCTTGATTTTTTATCATCTTTTTCAGATCCAGTCTTTTTATCGCCTTTCTCGGAGCCCGACAATTTATCATCTGTTTCAGAGTCAAATTTTTTGTCCTCTTTATCTAGCACTGATAACTTTGGATTTTTATCAGCTATTGATTTTTTATCACCTTTAATAGGGCTGGATATTTCCGAGTGGAAAACTTTGGATTTCTTCATTTTTCGAGCTGGTGAATCCGGGCTCAAAGCAATTGACGATAAAGATTCAGTTTCGTGTAATATTTTCTTAGCTTCCGATAAAATTCTTTCATTCTCATCTAAAACATCGTCAGTCTCTTCTTTATCAATAGGTTCATCGTGCTCAGAACTTATCTGAGATTTCTCAACTGAGTTATCAAAAGCCGATGCATCCACAGATTGTTTTAATTCAATGTCCATTTCATTGTCTGATTCATCTTCCCAGTCAGCCAACAATTTCTCACGTAATTCTGGATCAGGTTTCTTCTTTTTATTCGCCTTGTCGGAGTGTTTTACATACTTTCGTTTACTTCCTTCCGGTGTGATATCTTTCCTGGATCTGTTCGATTCCCCCTTATCTTTCTTTGTGTATTTTCTCTTTGGAGTCTCGCTCTCGCTAGACTTTGCTTTCGGTTGTAGATAAGTTTTAACTTTTGTTCTAACCGGTGGTGATTCACCAGAACTGTGAGTTTTATTGTGTAAAATAATGACGTTAAGGCGAGAAGAGGTGAAGTTACACTTATAGCAAGTATATTGTGGAGATCCGGTGCTGTTAGTTGGTGTAGACGAAAGGCTTGATGGTTGATGACGGATTCTAACTTCATGATCACTTTCTTTTAAAAATCTTGGATGAGTGATTTTTCTAGACGGCGTATCCGACGAGCTGCCGCTATCATGGCGTCTCTCTCTACTACGATCGTCACGATCCCGTTTCTTCTTCGGTATCTTTTTTTCTCCAAACAGTGCGGATATATCTGGTTTCTGTTGACGTGTAAATTTCTGGCTTGATATTATATCCGCATCTCCTCCCGTTAACTTTTCCGCCATTTCCACATCCCCAGGAAATTTATCCATATAATTTGATCCATCCTTGCTCTGGGTTCTGTATTTATCTGCCGATCAAGAAAACAAATTAATTATCGTTATCATAAAAAATCGTACCCACTTTTTAATCACAATGAATCGAGTGAGAATTAATGCTTTTAAAAATAAGCATTGTAATGTTCATACTTAGACTAGAATCGATAGACTAGATTCAATAATTACTACTATTCTTTTCTGAACCTAAATAAAATCTGAATCTTCAACAGTGACCAAATAAAAACATACCCAAGCCTTTTTTGATAAATTCATCTTTCAGTGTGCAGTTATACTTGTAGATTTGCTGATAATTCTTCACATACTCGCTGCAAATAAAAATAATAATCATTATTTATTATATACTGATTTATCAGAATAAAAATATTCCCAAGATAATACTTAATCAAATATATTATGAAAAAATAACAAAAAATACAATGACTCACTACGTGTCTTCTTGAAAGAATTTCACAGCTGCGATGAGTGGTTTTTTCTTAAGTTCAACCTGAATATCTTCAGGCAAATTATGGACGCTGGTAACTTGACCAGGCCACCAGGACGCGCCAAGTTTAACCCAAACAACATCCCCGTCCAAATAACTGATCTCAGTTTGTTCGCACATTGTGTTGTTTTGTTTTTTGTTTGTTTTTTTTGTTTATTATTATTATTAAACTCTATCTAGTCATAAAACTTACTCCGTGTTTACTTAGATTTACATAAACTAAATGTCTACGTCTTTAGTTTATCGTTGAAATAATGTTCTTCTGCATTAGCCAAACTTTTGAATAACTTTAATAATATTCATGTCTAACATCTAAAAATTGAAAGATTATTTCACATTTATCAATATGGCGATACATCGATCCTCTATTACAGCGAAAAGAAGAGAAAAGAATATAAAAGGAATCAAACAAGCTATACAGCGGTGTGTGTAAAGTTGAAAAAATGAATTGAACAAAAAACTTAATGAAAAATCGAAAAACACTGAAACATCGAAGAAATTCAAGTACCGGGGACTAAGTATGACAAGAAAAAGAAAAACTTTAAACTCAACGCAAGAAAAATGAAAATAAAGCAATGGGTATAGAGGAAAAAGAAAAATATGTATATAATCAACGCGTGAATAAATCCAACGAATACTAAGCCGATGACGAAGCGACGTTATCGAGAGTTGAGAAAGTGTGAAAATGGTGAAAATTTTTCAGTTCGTGTAAATATGGATCAACGCGCTATATATTTCTGATGACAATACCGAGTCTAGAATTTGTTTGAAACGAATGATTTGCATATAATTATATAAAAAATATGTAAATTATTGTTATTAGTTTTGTCGCGAATTTTAAGCGGGATTTTATTTATTGTATAATTAGATGTTTTTTTTTTTCGTTTTTTTTTTTTAGTAAGAAAGTCCGGCAGACTAGTTATTTATTCACTGTTCGCGTGGGGGAGTGCCCTCCTTCTCCTGGTTCTGATTCTGATTCTCTGGTTCGGGATGATCTTCACCAGCGGCGGTACTTCCTAGACGTGGTTACGTTTCTCAATTTGATTCTGTAAGCGTGATAATGAAGTAAATAAATTATATGGATATAAATGAGAGAATAAAATGAGGCCGATAACCCCCGCATGATATTGCGAAAGTTTAGTTGGTAAAATATAGCGGGAATACGGACTCACGTTCGTGAGAAATGTCCAAGGCACCTCAGCGTTTGTATGCACGGGCATTTTATGGAGGCGACCCGAGCGTTTGCCGCCTTGCTTTAGTTCGAGTAAAATACCCGAAAGTCCCTCACATCCGAATTGAAATGCGTCCCGAGATATCAGGACGTACGCACCATCCACACCACTACACTGTGTTGTGTGACCGTGACGTTTTCGCAATAGAATTCACGAATAAACAGGTAATGCAGTTCCCCAATCGGCGCTTATCCGACGTACATATTTTATTTTCCCACAATGCAACGGGACTCGATGCTTCACCACTTTCGAGCAGGCGTGCCACACCCCACGTTGCACTACACACTTCTCGTTATAAATAAACTCCGAAATATTCAAATTTCCATTACACGCAAAGCGATTTAGCATTTTGTCAAAAGCCCTTATATGGTTATCCGTGATACTATTAATCTTGGGAAATATCTCCTCATTAAAATATTGTGTCTCGAAGTTGAACGTCATTCAATCAGGGATTAATTCGCGTGATAACAGCGGTAGACTAGCTTATTTAACATTTATCAGCTCCGCTAAGGTTTTGACGAGATAAAACATTTTATCAATGTTTCTCACGAATAAATCATTCTTTTTTATCCTGTAGTTATATACGATTGAAGGCAATTTTTGGTTTATTATAAAAATTTTGAATAATTGTGGTTGGTAATAGTGACGTTGCGGGGTTATTGTTCATGTTCCTTCTATGCGGGGTCGCCACTATCCTTATCGGCGTTCACACTTCACTTCCGGTCCGTCATTGCCCCTGCGTAGACTTTTCCTTTTTTTCTTTTAAATATACGTTCTCGGTGCATTCCAGACGGTCTATAGCAGCGTGAGATAATATTTACTAAACGTGCTCGAAATAAAGTATATATGTTCATTATTTATCATACGATTATAATTCCAATCATTTATTCGAGTACTGGAGTAAAAGGTGTCGACTAAATATCATTCCCATCGCTTAGGGTAATAAATATTTTCTTTCGGTCTCGTTCATCTCGTAAATTACTTCGACGCATAAATCATCAAGTCAGAATGGCGACTGCTGTACCGTCGCGTTTTGCCGTATTAAGTATGGAGGATGATGATTACAAGCCAAAGAAGAGCCAGAAAACTATCGTCAAGACATCAAATGCAAAAAATAAACATGACAAAGCGGCTGCCCCGAAACAACAGCCTAAAAAAGATGAGAAAAAAAAACAGACCAAGGTACCCACGACGCACATTTTTCTTAGCCGGCCCCTAAATGTCAAATAAATAAAGATCAATTATATTCGGCGGGAAAATTTTCACTTCAAACTACTTCGCAAGGATCAATTTTTCGTTATTTTCCCCATCAAATCTTTACATCGTTATTCTGTCCAATTTTCAGGGAAAAAAAAATAAGAATAACGAAGATCGTCAGTGGGAGCAATGGAAACAAAAAGATTCAATGGTAATCATTTATTAAAATATATCAAAAATACTCCTCTATTAATTATTGGTTTTTTTATTTTTTTATTGTTTTTTTTTTTTTGCGAATTTCGAGTTCCTGTCAAAGTAAAAATATTCGTAATCGAATAACCGTAGGATCAGAAATTCATTCATTTCATTTGGAATCCAATGATTTTAATAATTACTATAGATTTCTAATTCATTTTATTCCCTATATTTATCTATATTTCATATTTTTAAAGGCTGTCGAAGAAACGTACGAACAAGAATTGCATCAGGCAATTTTGCTGTCGAAGCTGGCGTACGAAGCGCAAGTTGACACAACTGGCAAAATAAAAGAAGATCCAGAGCAGGCGAAGAAGAATTTGAACAGCAAAAAGCCTAAGAAAGCTACAATGTCTTTGGAAGAATTCAATAATATGGGAGCAGCTAATGTTCCAAATTCAGAACCGGGCCCTGAGAGTGGAGATTGTAAACCTAAAGAATCGGATGTTGAGTTTTTTGACAGAGTTAAAAAAGAAACTATTACTGAAATAACTAGAGAGAAGGAAAAGGACATATTAAAAGCCAGACAGAATCAAATAGACGAGGATATCACTTCGGCTCAGTTGAGGGTTGAGCTGGAAAAGAGGGATGAATTAGTTGGGCAGCTTAGAGACGAGGTTCAAACTTTAAAAGACGAATTAAGACAAGTAAAGAAAAGAAATAAGAAGCTATATGAAATTCTATCACAAGGGGAAAGTAAGTCGTACATCGTCTTACGTTCTGTGATATTTTTTTCAGCTTTTATTTACTCAAAGAGCGCAAAAATGGTTCGATAAACAAAGAAAATATTCAGAATGAATATCCGTCCTCTGCCTATTTGTATTTTTCAATAATCCAAAACAAAGTGGTTAAGTAAGCAGTCAGCAGTGCTCTTTCTTTCAATTTCAAATTAATAATTCAAACGAATAGACACAATGCTTATTTTGTCAATC
Organism: Rhogogaster chlorosoma; assembly: GCA_944452935.1. Taxonomy (NCBI): domain Eukaryota; kingdom Metazoa; phylum Arthropoda; class Insecta; order Hymenoptera; family Tenthredinidae; genus Rhogogaster; species Rhogogaster chlorosoma. Next base: position 33,504,987 of record OX101797.1, read on the forward strand.
AGAATTCGTTGGAATAATGAACAATGGAGTTTAAGCACTGAAATGAATTGAAAATAATTGAACATTCATCATAATTGAAATTAGTGTTCAATCAGTCCGAAATTTCTAGAAATGTAGACTTATGAATTGACAAATGGATCGACTCTGATTCTCTTCAATATTCTGCCGATTATTTTGTATTTAAAACATTATCAATTCATCTGGGATGTAAATATGCGTCCTTTTCATGTTTTTAACTTAGTTTTTCTTCCACAAATAATGTTACATTCTTCTTATGTTATTAAACACAGAAAACTACGTCTAACGTTACAAGTATGTAATATCGAAAGTTCTAATTTTCGATTTCCCCATATTTTTTCATTTTCTTTCATGTCTTTTTCAACAATAAACTGTCAAGCTTCATTATAAAATCATTAATATTTGAAACTTTTGCCACAGTGAAGGACAAAGCTTCAGTTCTGGTTGAAGTTGCTAAACTGCAAGAAATTCGCGACGAGTTGACAACCGAAGTGGCATCTCTTCACGCACTTCTTGAGCAAGAAAGATCCAAAACAAGAGCTTCCAGCGCCGACCCAAAGACCACTAAACAAACCGTAAGATTTTCAAAAATTCCCACAGATCAGTCATGAATATTGCAAGAATTTTCACCGGTTTCTCACAACCTTCTCAAACGTGAATTCATGCTAGCTTAAAAAAATTCATCGATATATGATGAGATTCATAGGTCTCTCAAGGTACTTGAGTAATATTTATTAAATAAAGTTGCTTCTCCTGATGACTTTGTCGAAATTTGATAACAGCAAGATTTTAATACTCGAAACCATTTCTTATGACCTTATCTAAATCCACATGATTGTATATTCTGAGAGTTTGAAAGAGATAGTGGTCAAATGGAGAAACAATGTTGGAAGAAAAAATGAAATGTCGGCACAATAGAGTGTCTAAATTGAAAGTGAAAAAAGATATGGAAATATTGGAGAGATTGAAAAATTTCAAACTTACTTCCCAAGTAATTATAACCGAAATATTCAAGGAATACAAACGATCTCTGACTATATATTATCAGTTCAGATATTACTTTCTAGCTTTTCGTTATCACGCCAAAACTCACAGAATGAGTGTTGAAATTTGTACAGAACTCATGAAATAGTAAAGAAACAAAGACACGAAGCGAATATCTAAATTATGTTGGAGACTTCTGGAATTTCATTTATTTGAATATATCTTTTTGGTATATCATTTCTACACCATGGGAAAAAAGAGGGACAAATAAGTGTTACCAATATAAACACAAAATGTATAAACCAATGAAAATTAATGAACTTTCAATTTCTTTTTAGAATAAGAAGAGGCCTGCGAGTGAAAACGCTTGAATCCTCCATGTACCACCTTATCAATAAGTATAAAATATATAATTGTGATGAAAGAAGAAAATCCGGTGGCACATATTCGATATGAGACTACTTGAGAGAGATAAAGTAAAAAAAAAAAAGAAAACAATATATTAAAAAAGAATCTTGTACTGAAAGCATACCTATTTGATATTATTTTAGAATAACAAGAATATTAATTTAAGTCAACTAAATAAAGAAAGAATGAAGAAATAATAAAGTAGCTACTTAACAAGCGAGAGGCAAAAATATCAAAAGGTTTTGATATTATGGCGAGACATAGAGCAACAGTTTTTGTTAGTTTTTTTTTTTTCATCAAATTTTTTCTTATTCTCGTTTCTGTTTCCACCGCTATGGTCTAAGCCATAATACCGATATTATGCGTATTATATGATTATTAATTATTATCAATTGTTATAGTGATATTCAAAGGGGAAAATCCGATCAACGAAATGTTCCTTTGTTTTTCCTCAATCGTTATCTCTGCCCTTATAGGCACGGGTTTTCTCCCTTTGAACAATGGTCTACTGAATAGTATTATTTCGGATATTTTGTAATAAACATATTGTATGTAACGTCATCTTATCCAATTATCTTTATCAATTCAACCCAAACAATTACCTGACTCCTTTCATATCTACACAATTTTCGCACACGTTCAAAGGTACGTATAACACGTATGCATCTATGCCCTATGTGTATTAGTTCATGTATTTCATACAGGTATATATTTGTAGACGGTATTATAATAGATCGTGTTTTCATTTCCTTGCATGTTCCGAGCATCACGTCTCTCTACCGTACCTACATATCGTTCACCGACATATTTCGCTATTTCCATTCTCTACTCACCATTCACGCTAAGCTTCATCCGGATTACACAGCCAGGGATTTTTATGGACATTTTCTCTTTTTCCTTTAGCCGTTTTTTTTTTTTTCCACTCCCGATTTTTTGTGCTTTCAGTTACTCGCGGCGAATATACAATTTTCATTTCATCATATTTATTTTTTTCTATTTCATTATGTTTTTACTTTTCGTTTAATTTACGGTGTTTTACTAATGTACAAAATTTTATGTACAAAAAATTAAGTTTCATATATCAAATTTCTTTTTCACAATACCCGGAATTAACTATCATCTATGTGGCTGTTCAGGGTCCAGGAATTAGTCCTTCACTTTTCTACTCATTATTCCGAATAACTGTCGAACGAATCGACTAACTTTAACAAAATTTCACACACATATTTTTTGTATTATTTCTAGGTCCCGTATTGAATTTCTGCGGAATCATTCGATAAGTTTGGTAAGAGGCGAGAAAATTGTATGTATTTTAATGAAATTTAACTTTTTGCCCAGATATATAATTTTTTAATCAATGGCAGGCATAGCATTCTGAAGTTCCTTAATTATTTGTGATACAAATTCGCGATTCTTATCTAAATAAAATCTACACCTTCAGCTTTTGATTACAGTGTATTTGAAAAGAGAGCGTCCTGGTGCATCTAATTAAGATTCCGATAGTTTTCTGTGTAGTTATATGTTTTATTTACCTATTAGAAACCACTAATTTAAATTTTTATGAATTCGGGGCTTTTGGCTTCAGGTTTTCTTGGGAGCCAGGACTGTTCGACCATAACGTTCGCGTTATCTTGAACTACTGAAAAACGTTCTAAGGAAGGAATTGCTTGGAAACAAAATACCAGACTTACTATGTACAAAAACAAAAATAATAGGTTTTGTATGTGTGTTTGAGTATATTTCAAATCGAAGACTTGGGTCTAATGACGAACCAGTTTTATTGTATTGAAGAATTGATCAGACTGGGTCACAATCATTATTATTGATTCTGAACATACAAACTGGTTCTGGTATTTCAAATCTCAGTAGTCCCTTTGATATTTCAGGATCATGAGAATTATGGACGATTAGTCCTGGATCCTAAGGACCTAATATCAAAATCCCGATTTTGGAGACCCTAGATTCAAAAAGCCCGGTATTAGTGATCTTGGATTCCGGAAACAGCGATGTGACGATGATCCTGGCCCACTAATTGAAATTTCTTGTGGATTACGCTCTTCTGGTTCCTAGCCTTTGATATGAGCTCTCTCAAGTTGATGACGTGTTTAATTCGTGCATTGGAACGGACTAATTTATTCCGTTACGTTATATCGGGGTATTGAACATCCATTCAACTCTCGGTTGAAATCTTGACCAATAAAAGGAGCATTAGCGCTAAGTGGGCGCCTCCTCCTCGGTCATAGTCCTGTTTGTCAGAGAGTCGGAGAGGACGAGGGCTAAAGCGAGCTAGTGGTATATAGGGTGGTATCTAGCAATTGCTAAAACCTTACATCGAACCTGAACAATCATTCCAAGTCTCATATATTATAATGCTCATTTTTCCACTCCAATTTCACCAGACTTTGAAAAGTTTTCATCAAATAAAAACTAATAATAAATTTATCAAAGCTACCGTTTTAATTAAATAAGTAGAAAATTAGATTTCCTCACTCGTCTTACCAAATTTTATGACATTTATTGCGATTAAATACATACGCAATCATCAAATTATATCGTCTCAATCCAAAACTGAAATCGAAGTAAAATACAAATCAAAGTTTTGTTCAATCCACCGTTATATCCGTTACTACTTAAGGGTGCTTGGCTCGCGCGGAAGATACTGCTCTTCACAGGGGGTCGACAGGGAGAGCGTAGGGGTGGAAAGGATAGTCGTTGTGGTGGGGATTCATTATCCGTCAGTCTATTGTCATTCCTGTAGGCCGCGGCGAGATTTGCCGGGCCGCTGGCTGGGCTGGACCTCGTCTCTTTAGCGTTCGCGTATTCATCTCAGCCTACAGCGACGTAGTTTTGAGGCTTGAAATTGAAGTTTCAATATTCAAACAGGCCAAATATTTTCATGTATTATTACGTACATATGTGAATCATATCAATTTACATTGCTATCAGAAAAATTTCGCAATAAAAGACAAGGACGACTTTCAATTTATATAAATATACCCGAAATATCTTTCAGATATTATATTATTGTTAGATTGCCGTTTTTCGTCTCTCGTATATGAAAAACGAGGTATAATAATTCTCTACGTGAATACTTGGAGAAAATGCGCTATACCTATACCTGCTATACGATTTCTCTTATTGTTCGGAGGCCTTGCTCGTCCCACGACACCGTAGCTGATATTGTGTCTCATATTTGGAACCCCTCGCGAGCTTTGTACACATATAAATATAGGTATGTGTGGACGGAGAAGAAGAACGTAGGTAGGTATGGTATATCGCATACGTTCTCGGTTACCGAGAGTCGTTTTTATCGGCATAATGTAACGATACACGCATATATACATATAACATTCGAACTTGTGTACAACGATAACGAGAAAGATTTTTCTTTCTTTTTTTTTTCTAATTTTCGACTAGGAACGGAGTGGCGCATTTTCTACTCTCATCTGGTATAAATTTTTGATAGCTAGATACACGTACACGCACACACACATGCTCAGAGACACAGCCATACACGCGCGGTTGATTTGGCATGAAAAAGACGAGAGCGGAAAATTAATCTGAACATTAGGCAGGAAAATTAAGGGGTGCGTTAAAACAATGGCCTTCTCGTTATTACGAGAAATTCGTTAGCGTACGGCCAGAATCATTAATGCAAGGTCGCGTCGTGCAGACTCTTAATATGCGACGATTCGTCGAAAAGAAATATTTCATCCGTTATATTTGAGACTGGAATCAGCGGAAACCGAATTTTGAGGCAATAAAATAAGTCCGGTCAGAGAATTTCTAAATAGAAAAGATTTTTTTTTTCAAAGTTTTCTGATAAGTTGAGGGCATTCGTATATTTTATTAGGTATACCGTATACGTATATCAAGCAGGATCGTCGCTAACGACGAAGAGTTCCAAATCGGCTTTGGTAGAAAGTTTGAATTCGCCAAGTGACAATTCCCATGCTGTATAACGAATTACCACTGAACAGCAGACTGAGTTTGAAAGCAACCCGAACAGCTCGAATAAGCCGTCGTCCGTTTTCCTCCCACCTAACGTATATCTATAGTCCCGTTTCGTAAACAGCTTAAATCCAGCTCCGTATCCACCTTTTTCGAAATCCTTACAATATTTCATATTCATTTATTATTTCTTGCAAGAAATTAACGATATTTCAACCTTTGATCAATGGAAAGGCTATATAATAAATTATTCCAAAAGCAAATCAAGATCTTATACCAAACATGCGGTTCGTATTCCAGCTCTAAATAATATATAGAATGTACGTTATAGATTTTTTTTTGCCTCCTCGGGTAGTTTTCCATCGTCGTATCTTCACTTTAAGAATGATATCTGTTTTTTAGCCGAAGTTACGGATGAGATAAGTATAGAGATATATCTCAAATGATTACAGGCTGCCTTAATCTTGTTCGTATACTTACCTACAGCTGAGTTCTTTCTATCGTTAATTAAGGCCGCGGAATGTGATAACAGCTGTTCATCGAATTTCTCGACTCTTTGTCTTCCAAATGATAATTATAGGTATTCGCAATCCACATGTCCAATCAGTTAACGGTCTGTCAGAGATTGAGAAACTTTTTAACGCATATGCGTGTGATGAGTAGGCATATATAAGTATCTTCGTATACGCGTTTGCGATTAAATTTTCAGCAGTATCGATTCCACGCGTTAGCTAGATGACAGACAGAGGGATCGTCAAAGAGCATAATAATTACTGCGCCCGCAGAGAAGAGCTCAACCCTTTGTTCCGCGCAGTCACTTTGCAAAAGGGCTGCAGGGGCGTACGGGTAGTAGTCAGTAGATATAGACGGAGTGGGACAGACGGCGGCAGCATCCGTTTCAACCACACCATTATGTAATTGATCCAGGTTTTACACGTCACTCCGATCATAGTGAAACGCCTGCATCGTCGCATCTTATCGTCAAATACAGCACTGATTCAATATATATTCTACATATTCATGTGTAGTTCTGCCACGTTCAAATACACAGACAACGTGAGCAAATATTTACCATGACTGTAATTTGGCCACTTGAACGACAAAAGCCAGGCTTATATTATATTTGTTCACGTGTAGATCTTGAGTATGAAAAACACGTCTACGAATCACCGTAAATTTTTTACATTTCATGTCTTGGCGACGTGGGAGGACCCTTTCAGCCTCGAGATTTCGACAAAAGCTTTTATAACGATGCATTATTTTTATAGAATTAGTTTTCTAACCATCGGAATAAGATTTTTGGAAGATCATCGGTATTCTAGTGGAGTTATTGTACTTGGAAGGAAACTGTTCAAATATTAATTTCCATTTGTAGGAAAGCCCGCCGTCCCAAAGACAATCAAGGAAAGATTAACCGCATTCGTTTCATCTCGCGGTATAGATGTTTAATTAAAGTTGTTTGCGAGCAAAACTTTGGGAAACTTGAGGAAATTACTCATACAGACATTAATTGCTAGACATTAATTTGTGCTTGAAAACAAGGTATCTTCCGGTCGTTATCACGGCGATAAACAATTATTGATCATTTCTCAAACGCTGTGGTTGTTTACGGCAATTATTGGTTGTATGTGTACGTCTTATCTCGACAACATCTCATAGTTAACTTCAAATGTAATAAAAGCTACAAGTAGTCGCGACACCCCTGTGATCAAAAATTTTTTCTTTCTCGACACGAATCAAACGTCGATATTCACACAACGCTCAAAATAACTTTCGAAGAATTATCAAAAAATTGATTGGGATCATAGATCATTTCAAAGAAATGGGTTTCCAAATCTGGTAGACATATCAATCTTTATAGATTATATAAGCTAGTATCTCCACGATTTCGGTATTCGCAAGCAGTACGGTTAAAGTTTCGGCATCACGTGAAAACACTCCAAAGTTGAGACACAAGTCGAGCTTGATCACACACATATAAACGTATTCGTGTCAAAGGCACTGCCGGTCAAGACCCGCGTTATCCTTTGACCCCGACCTTTCCCCGTCATCTCCAACTTCCTTCAACTCTATCTCAGACTTTCGAGGGTTGATCGTTGTTGTCCTAAGTGACCTACCGGTGCACGAAACGGCATACCAATTCCATCTTCTATTGTATAACGGACAAAATCTTCAAGGAACTGACTGAATTTCTCTCAAACTCGATTTCCTCATCCAGCGTCCTAGCCTTAGGCTATAGTTCGACGAAATCTTCCGCAACCTAATCCATCAAGATAAGTGGCTCCCCGATTTTTCTATACCAGAAATTGGCCGCACTCTATGTTAGCGGATTATACTGATATAATAATTCTCTAATCCTGAATGGTATTAACTGAAGTGCCTATAGGTCAAAGGGTCAGCGACGTATTATAGACAGATCAATGTTACGCCGATATAATCGGATCATGTATACCTTTGCAGTATTATGCGGCAACTAAATGAGGATTTTCATGATATATGGTAGCGAAATAAGTTCAGAAGAAACTGGTGCGAATTTTTTCACGGAATGTTGAACATATTGCAAATTCCAGTGGTTTTTCTAAAGAAGAAAAGTGTCGGAGCGAATTTTTTAAGCTTGCGAATTATCATAAGTTTAGTGTTTCAAAGTATGTGTGCATTGTAGAGTGAAATTGTCGATCTTCTTCCTTTGAAATGTTCAGTTTGTGCTCTGAGCTTTGACAGTATTACTTGGCGAGTAAGCAGAGTCCTCGACCCGGTGAAATAAATGTCTTCAGTTCCTCGGTTTTAATAAAAATTCTACACTAATTGAAACGCGTTGGTTCGAGTGTCGCTGTTGGAAGGGCCGAGGGGTATAATATAATGCGGAAAGGAGGAAGAGAAAAACGAATGAAACGCGTAGGGAAGCGAGAGATAGATCCACGTGAAACAGTAAATGTGGATTTTTCTACGAGAAAACGTATCTCCGCGGCAACGGAGCTCTTTTCATAGCGTCGCGTCGTATACATAGGAAGTTAGAAAACATTGGACAGTCTGCCATATTTTCAGCCTCTTCTTACACTTCGTTTCTCACTGCGAAATATCAAAATGCGTTATTAACATCAGCAGGATTATTCCGACGTTCACCGAACCGAAATCCATATCTAGTCTTCCAATTTTTGAATTAGTGTCAATTTCCCTCCTCTCAAAAATTAGTTAAAAAAAAAATAAAGAAAAACATAATGCTGACAAGATCTCCTCACGAATAGTGGCCAGTATTTCGCTAGCCCACGCGAAGTTATGAGAATAGATCGAACAATTGCAATTCCCACAACGTACTCCGCTCCGGGTGTATGAGGTGGGTAACTACGTAATGCGTTTGCATAGGCATGTGCTGATAGAAACGTGTTCCTACGTTACGCTGTAGTAGCAGAATTTCTAGACACTGAATTGTACTAGCGTATCCTGCTCTAGGGTCAGATTATAATTCATGTTAACATCTAGGCAGAGTTTTTATCTTTTTTTTTTGCACATACTTTACCCGATCTAATGGATTTTCTGTGCCGCTGAAGGGGTGGATTCATCATTGCAACTCACCAGTCATTCGGGGCAGTTAAACTGAAAGCATTTGTCGCAAAGACTGGGATACTGATAGATCTCAGACTTTCATTCAATGTAAAACTGCAAGAATCACTCGATGCCTACGAAATTGTAGAATTGACAAACTATTTTTTTCCTTGTTTGACAGCGATTTCCTTCGAGGAAAATGAACATATCAGAAACTAGTCTCTTTGCAATCTGACAGAGGTATCAGAAAACGCGGTTCCTCTACGGAAATTGCTTTTACTCTCACCGTTGGATCGCAAATCCTGACTTATACCTTATTACACTTTAGAAGATTACAGTGGACCGCTGTGATGCGGCTGGGTTATTAAAAGAATTCTTTTGAAACCCAGGAGTCCGTAAAAAATTACCCCAGTTCAAGGTGTAGGCACGACGTACCCCCTAAAGTACTCGTGAAATTAATAACTCAACTCTGTACACTAGTTCTTACGTTCTCTCGGCATGCCTGTATATTAAGTAGTACAAAGCTCTTAGAATGAGGTTCGTAAAATTCGATCTAAATCCGAACTGTTATAAATAGAAAAAGAATTTTGAAACAGCGATTGAATCTGACCGTAGGCATATTAGTGCGAGGTGCAAAGACCAGCTTGCACATTTATGCCGTGTGTGTGGGTACAATATGTAGATCGCCGTGTAAACTTCATGTGTATGTCTATAAGTTGTGCGAGAGATCCGAGAGCGCGCTATCAGATTCAGTGACATGTGTATATGTACGTATGTATACATAGTAGATGTACGGACGTGTGTAGATGATATCCGTATCGCGGTATCACCGGGAACTCTCTCCTAACTCAGCCAACGCAACAAGGCCCAATGCGCGAGCCGCGGATATACGTGGGTCGCGTTAAGTGTAGCGTAGCTCTATGATTCTCACTCGTTTCCAACCCCCGCGTTCCCATTCCTCCCCTTCAACCCCAGTGACGACGAGCCGAGGCTCCCCGGCTGCTGGCAGTCGCATCGCATCGCAAACAAAAGACGAGCTAGCGCGCGCCACTCATCGCTCGCGCTCGATGCGACAGCGAGTGACGTCCTCCTCCTCTTCCCCGTCGCCGTTCCCTATTCCCCGCCGGTTCCCTCTTCCCTCAACCCGCCGATTCCCCTTCTCAGCATCAACGAACGAACGAACGATCCCCTACCCCCCACAACCCTCTCTGCCCCTGGCCCCAACCCCATTGCGCCCGGGCTGTTGTCACCCCCTCATTCACCCACCCTTCCTCCCCCCGGCCCACGTCCTCCTATTCCCCTGCTTTTACCCCTCTCTGCCCCTCCCCAAAGCCCCCAGGCAGCGGAGCTATCTGTTGTTATCACCAGTTATTTGCATCCCTTCGTCGGAGGGATAGCCGTCGGTCTATACCTATATATAGAGAGACGCGAAATTTCCTGGAATTTATTTGCGGAGAGCATTCTCGCGAACGGTTCTTCGGGAAATTTGACGATTTTCACTTTTGAGGAGCTTGCGGAGATTGCTGATGAGCCTTTGGGAATTTGGAGACAGATGCAGTGCATGCGGTATATTATTGTTTGTTCTGAATCGAACCTCGCATTAATCGATTCTACATACATTATGTATAATGTATTGTAGTATATTCTATATAAACTATACATGCACATGTATACGAGAATAAATTCACAATCTGAGCCCTGGACAGGCGGTATGTGTATAGGGTAAAGGTCGGGAGGACGACGGATAGTCGGGTGACACGGTTCGTTTTACGAAACCAGTTCACCGTAACGTTCCTTAATTAACCTGCGCTTAGAGCGGGCTAACCCCACTCATTTTGATAATCATCCACCATACGTTACGCGTGACGTTATTTCGCTACTATATACGGTTAAGCGAGACACCCTCGTATACCCCGTATACCTACGTTAACCTTTACCATTATACGGGCGCAGGAAAACTTACCTAAAATCTGAAAACTTTCTAACAATATCTATAAGTGTGTAGCACCCATATGTTTGGATACATGAAGTGAGGAGAAAAAGAGGGACAGATTTTAGGGGTGGAGTTGATCGTTCTGTTCGATTTGGAATTAAAGTCGCGAATGGATAGCCCAGTTCAGAAAAGGTGTGTATATAGGTATATCTCTGCCCCGGCACTCGAAAAAACGTGAAGCGTCAAAAGTGAATTCTTGAGCCTCGAGAGAATCTGTCTTCTGAGAATATTCACCCAAGTCCCGGGGAGAAGTCCTCCTCGTTCTCCGGAATGTTCTCAAGTCACACCAGTCGTAACGGCGGACTCTGCTCGCGGCGGTGGAGGGCTGCTCTGAGAAGGGGCTGTGACGAATCACCGGTGTTTAAAATTCCCGTGAGGCTTCGCGGTTTCGCACCGTGATGGGGGAACGGGGGGATGAGGGAACAAAGGGGCGCTTTGAGGAGGAGAAGGAGAACGTAGGGGGTTGGAGACGAGGATTGCCAGGGTGGCGGTGACGAGGAAAGGGGTTGTGTTGAGAGCCGACAGATTGCGAGAGGGACAAATAAGAGTGTATCCACTCCAAAGTGGTGACGCGAATTTCGGGTAAATTGTTTTCAAGTCCTTTGTCTCCGGCGTATCTCGTCGCACAGATTCGCCCTCTCTTAGCCCTCTACGCGTCGCTTTCATTTGACGCATGATACCCGGAATCAGCAGCCGGATACAACCAAAGCGAAACAGCCGAGCATCCATCAGAGATGAATTTTGATGCGTGAAATTTATCCATCAAAAAGAACCGAGATTCGAAATGGTGATTAATGAACATCTCACCTTTTCAATAGGGGAAAAAATCGTCTTCACCAGCCCTCAACACATCCCGACTAGGTAGCTTCTCGTGAATCTAGTTCATCGTGGAATCATTCGACAGATCGAAAGTTGATAATCAGCTAAATATAACTACGTCAACCCCTAAGTTACTTGGGGGTGCTGTGATTTTAGAATCTAGCGATGTTAATGCAATCGCGTCAAACGTATATGTCAGTTATCGCAATCTTGCGTAAAATCTGCCAAGTCTACAGCGTCTAGTTCACCCTTGTGATCTATAACGGATATAATAAAGTATTGCTATTGCTATTACTCGGAGGAATGAGAAGATATTTAGGTTGACGTAAAATCTGGGAGTCATTCGTCAAGCCCTCTTTCTTCACCTGAAATTGAATACCCAGATTTGTCCTCTTCTTGAGAAGGCCACACAGGCCTCCGCCACGTCCCAAATCACACTCCAGATTGTACATAGTATACGTAACGTGATAAATACGTATAGTCAAAGGGGTGTGGGTGTTGATATCGGTATAAAAGACACATTTGCATGTGCGTGTGTATCTGTTTTCCACTTTTTTTTGTTCATCCTTCTACCCTCACCCACGTCGCCCCACCCTTGGGCAACCACCCGAAGGCTTGCTTTTAGCGCGCCGCGCCTTTGCTCGGCTCACAGCATGGCATTCAACAGGGCCCCGTGCGACGCTCGGTGTCGGGGGTGGTGGGGACGGGCAAATGATGCGCAGATTGGCCGGATCATCTCAAAAACCACCCCCAGTAGTCGGGGGTGGAATTCACCCCTCTCGAGGCCGTCACCACCGCCGCTACTACCACCACTGCCACCACCACCACCACCGACTTCTCGATTATTATCTCATTTGGTGGTCCGAGGTTTGCGCGCCCCCGACGACTGCAGTGACAACAACCGTCTCTGATCAGACCACACGCATTACACCCGTAGCCGTTGCTGTATCAACGTTTATAACGTTACGTTGCGTTTCTGTAACTTTCCTCGCTGTTGTTTCCGGTTTTATATCACTTGTTCTCGTTACACTGTTCGGTTCTCTATATTAATCCATAAATCTCGAGGTAAGTCAAAACCTTTTTCACTTTTTACACGCCTGTATACACGCATGGGTAACCCTCAGCGAGGTGTCGACACAGCTGATCTTTTTCAAACGTATCAGTTTGCAGAATTTGTCGCTAAAGTTTTCGTCACATATTATATGCCATCTATGTATGTACACATCTGTGATACCGGCACGGCGATGGGCCGGATGAGATACAAGTGGGAAAAACGTGGTTTCAAAATTGCAATAAACGTTTTAAACACGTGTGAAATTTCTATTCTGAAAACTTTTTATCACTTTTTTGCGCCCGATTTTTATGCCTCTCCGTATGTGCGCGGACTGTTTTATACCTACTCACGGCATCCTCTTATCCGTTATTGGTCTATTTCCGCTCAGCGCAGTTCTACAAGCTGAACAATTTCACTCAACTAGTCTAGCTCGGTGGTTGATGTGATTAATTTTCGATTGACAAGTGTTAATTACGACCAGAACCTATTATCATTAATTGCATCTGACTGATTGTGAGGGTCGTTAAGTCCATATAGCTGTTTTTCTTTCCCACCGAAAATTACTTTCAAATCTTGTAATTATTTTGAATTTTTTTTGTTCCCCTCAGTTATAAAATGAGTGTAAAAAATCTTGTAAATTTTTTGTTTATATAGGTAATATATTTACCCACATTTACCTATATAGGTACTCGCTGATTGGCGAATATTTTGTCGCTCGTGGCTCCAGCCACCTTTGTATAATTGGACTGTAGCTTGATATAAACTTTGACCTTACGGTGCGGATAGAAATGTTGAGGAAATTTGATGAAGGGTCTCAGTTTCGTTAACTGGTAATATAATAATTTCGCAGCTATTTTTCAACTCCTGAAGTTTGAAACTCTATATCCATGGCTTGAGGGTGTATCGCAAAATCCTAATTAGCATATCGCGAGTACATAGAGTTGTGATTTATAGAATCTTCGTAGAAAATCTATCATCTATTCTTAAGATTTTACGTATCAGATTCATCTGACGAGTAGAGTCTAAGGGATATATTATATTCAAAGTTGACTCGTATTTTCTCATCGTATTTTCCCAACGCTCATGCAAATTTTGTCGCGACAGAAATTGAAACAATCCGCCAATTAGAATCGTCAGTGTGACGAGATTATGCAGATTTCAAGCGAGAATACGCGCGGGTGCTGAGAGAAGGTGGTACTGGATGGGGTAGGAGAAAGGGATGGGAAATGGGTGGAGAAAGGGGGCAGCTGGCTTAATACGCTCGACGTTCACTTAATTCAATCTCGGAGTTGTCTTATGAATCGTAAAGCGCGCCGCGCAGCTCAAACTCTACGGCTATAGTTGAAGTTTCACAAATTAATAATAATAATAATAATAATAATAATAATAATAATAATAATAATAATAGAAGCTATAATAATAAGAATACAAATGACGGTAACAGCAACAATGATAATAATAATTATTATTGTCTGTGGAAGTTTCACTTCGCCCGCTGGCGAGTGTACCATTTCACTTGATTTCGCTATTCCATGAAACATCTACGTGTACCTGTCACGCGTGTACAAAAAACCGAAGAGGTAAAAAATAATTATAGAAGTAGAGTCGGAGTCAGTATGTTCCTATGATTAAAAATATTATCAGAATTTTTTCATGTGTTCAAAAGTTTTAGCGAACTTTGATTTGATATTCAATCAACCCGGCTTCAACCCTCACATATCATCCCTCGTATTGTTATTCACTTTGATGTCTAGAATTGAGCAGCTGCCTAGAAGCAACGGAGATGCGATAGTTCGCATCATGATCAGTCGCTTGATCTGTGATGCTTGTAGCATGACGATATGATCGAAATTTTTTATTCAAATCTTTCGGTACAAATATAACAAGGGATTCAAATATGAAAGATATTGCTCTCAAGAATTCAGCGCACATTCGAACTTTGTCATGTCTCTACAATCTTCAAGATCGTTTTGGAAAAGTCATACAAATTTGATAAATATTAAATGTGCGATCAAACAAAACATATTATACTGGCTAGAGTCGTATTCTATGTATGTAATGCGAATATGAATGTATATGTGCCATGTTACAGATCTAGTTTGATACAGGCTAGTATGTAGTTGGAATACGTTATATTATCAGTATAGTAGCAGGTATTTATCACGAAGGGTAAAACTGACAGCGGTCCATTTCCTGTTCGCCAGTCCATCCGCTTTGGTTGTCTGTCCGTCCGTACGGGCAGGCGTCCGAGTTGGATGTCTGGTTGAACGTAATATCTCGTGACGAAACAACATGGCTGCCGTTTGTTTCGGAAACAATGGACCGAAACAATACCCATTCCTCCTCAATGTTCGTATACTAGATACCGCCTGACTAGACCGTCGTCCCTGCTTTCCCGCGAACGGAGGAATCTCCGCGGACCCGTCGTTGCAGAATTTTTGTTCCCGAGATATTGGGGGGAAAAAAGCCGAAATTATATGAAAGAAGAAAACACAAAAAATACTCATTTTCGCCTGCCAGTATCAGACCCGGGATTTCCATCTTTCTATAGGCGCATATCATTCTGCGTTTTTAGGTAAAATCGGCGCGGGTATTGTCTAGCCGAATATAATTATACGTTAATTCTTTTTAATCCACGGAGCTGCAGTAGGGTAAACAATTCCGAATAGATTGTATAGAACCGTTTCTCTTCTTATAATTAAAAGTAAATATCATCGTCGATATGAATTGATTAATTTGTCGATGTAATGCTATTGCTATACCCACCTATAAGGGTGCAGATCGGATCTTGCGCGTACGGATCTTGCTTTTCAATTTGCTTAGAGAAAGCATTTTATGCTTTTGTGTTCAGTTGAAAAGTAATATAATTTTTGGAATCAACGAAGTAGAAAGAATATCTAAAAATGAGAAATTTTTCCCATAGAAGATAAAAGTCCCAGACAAATTCGCTGGATTCAAAAATATTATAGAATATCGTACGATTTAGTTAACGCTGAATAATGACCGAAGGAAGTTGGAAGAGCGTGTAATGCACTTGACAGAAATTAGTAATCCTTAATGGATCTGATGGCATAACCCTCTTCAGCTTTTCCTCTCTATAGCTCTACCTTTCTCTTGCCCTTACTCCGTCCTTCTTGCACCCTTACTTCCTTCCTGCTTCCCTCGGTCTTAGACGCTGCAGTATATTCAATTAATTCCAGGAGACAATAGTACCTTAGTCCAATATTATGTGCGTATACTGCCTAGTACATACCTACCCCTTGTTATACCCGATTTGTGTCAGGAACAGAGAATACAGATGGGATCGTATCATTCGAAGATATGATTCCCGGACGTAATTCTAACTCATCAATAATTATAATTGAGATCAAGAATTAGATTAGCTCTGTTTGCTTATAATTATTCCTTTCTTTACCTCTCAGAATTTTGCCTCGGTAATAAAAGGAACGTCTAGTTTTCCCCTGGGCCAGAAACTGGTATAAATTTTCTTGTCATTATTCGTATATATACCCGTCAAGATATCGTCGAGTTTATTCTGAGTTGGTATTTGCTTTGAAGATCCCCGAATTTACTTCTAATTAAAAGTCTGCTATGGTCCCAGCATTTAGATGAGATATATCCGTAGCACGACGTAAATCTACCAGTTGAATAATAATCACAACATCAAATGATCTAATAGACAAAAAATAAAGATCAAAAATTAATTTCATTTAAATAAAAAATTAGGTTCCTATTAAAATAAAGAGGAAATTTTGAGGATTGAACCGTTTCCCTTCTTCTCCTTTCTAATATTCATGATTCTTCGTAGAATGTCGACGACCACGGGTGATCCTTCGACGCTGAAGACTCCGCCGACTCTGTCAGGGGGCGACCTGGTTTCTCGTTTGTTAGCTGCTACACCTCCTTACCTGTACAACGTACCCTTGACTCCGCACAGCTTTTTCTTCAGCGAAATGCTACGGTCGTTTGTCCAGGCGAAGGCTGAAGCTTCCTCGGTTGGTAGCGGACCTCCGCCTCCACCAAGACGCCGCAAGCGTTCCTGGAGAGACGCCCGTGATTCTCGAGACAGACCGTTGGAACTTACTACTAAAGAGCGTCCTCACGAGAAGTATTTTCATGTAGACGGCCACTTGGAGCACAAAAGCAAACACTTGAGCATTCAGCATCCGAGTTTAAACTTTGAGAATAAAACGAGTAATTTTGGCGACGGTAACGCCAAGAGCTTACAGGACGAAGGAAAGTCGGAGTTTTGTAAGCACAAAAATTATTTCGACGATCGGCATACCTTCGGCTCGAATCAGGCGAGCTCCCACAACGCGGTATTCGGTGCTGAGCAAAAAGTAAAGCCTGAGGAATTGCCCAGCGAACAAAAGCTGCAATTTGGAGAACGGAACGCCCTCGAAGATCCGACGAAATCGTCAGGTGAGAACGGCTTCTTATCTGACCCGAAGAACAAGCTGGAATTTCCACCGAGAAATTTTCCGTCGAGTCTACCGGCTCGGGCGGACGTCTTGGCCAACCCAAAGAACTTTGGACTTTCGTCTGAAGCGCCGAATCCCGATTTTCTTCCGGCCCCGATGTGGTACCCCCCGTATCCAATGCCTCAATCGTACCCTGGGATAGATCCGCTTCACTTCTTCATAGACCTTCGCGTTTCCGGTCACATTTGGGACCGTAAACTTGCGGACAGACAGCCGTCCTTCAAAAGCAAGCATACCTCTGCCTTCAACGTACCGCAATCTAAGGAGTACAACCGGCCGTTGAATTTGACCCGGGACGAGGCATCCAGCTCCAGGACGAAGGACGAAAATTCAAAGGGGACACACTACATCTTGAAGAACTTGACAAAGACCTATAAAGGCATTCGGGGTGTTGATAAGACTTCGGAGGCGTTGAGGATCCTCAAATCTGACGAGGAGATCGACGCTGGAGAAGGTAATTTGGAAACTTATTTCATACACACTGATTACTTAGTTAATTGACAAAGTTTATTTTTATGGATAAAATTGAGCGAGGCTTTACTTCAGCTCTGTTTCATGATGTTTTCCTGGGTTTCTGTATGAAACGATTTTTTTTCCTCTCTCTTTCTCTCTCAACGCTTTAGCAGCTAACGGGAGATCGAGAAATGAGGATTCGAACCAATCGGAGAATAAGGACGACGACAAGAAGGATATCAGAGCTCTGATCGGTCTGGAACTGGTAGTGGACTACGTTAAGGATCCGAAAGACGTATCGGGTGGAAAAAATTCCCCACAAATGTCCGAGTAAGAGTATGAGAAATATTTCTCGCAAATTAATGTTAGCGTTGAAATTTGTCGCGAATTGTATTACTCTCCGTTACTATCTGCCTACCTAACATATAGCGATTGCACCGAAATCGTCGAGAATTGTAGGTAAAAACGGCGCGGTTTTCCCGGGGATAACTTTGACGCAGGTTATAATATAAAAGAGAAATAAACTTCATTTCAAAGTAAAATGCTTCCGAGATAATCGTATTTGGAATTCTCGAACAGCTAATATTCGTTTGAATAAATAATTCTTTATTGTTGGAACCTGTCAGACAACGGGCTGCACTATAGTACGAGCTTACTGTGAAAATACCTATTATAGGACAATATAATAAATAAATATGGCTATACGCATATGTAGCTTGAAAGCAACCTAGCAACATTCTTCCGAATTCTACTGTATGTGATAAACTCTGTAAATAATATTCCTTTATAATAATAATAATCTTAAAGGGTATCTATATATATACATATATATATTATATATAAAATATGTACAACGTATTGACGAGGTAATTGAAATATTAATTAAGAAACTAATAAAATAACGCTGGATTAATGTCTTACTTACAGAGAATTTTTCATTACTCTCTTTTTTTTCTTCGTTTTTTTATTTTATCTCTTCTTATCGATCAATTCAATTACTAAACTGTACAAACGTCAGATTTAATTCTCATCGAGTTATACTCGATACTCTGATCAATTCGTACTTCATATATGATATACCTATCTCTTGACTATAAGTCTACAGTTTCTCAAAAATATTCGGACGTAAGGTAAGTGTTTCGTGTTATGATAGATGCAGTCGTGTATGAATATACAATATGGGTATACGTTTGCGTATGTATCGTGAATTGCGGCGTATTTTTTGTTTTTTTTTGAGGGGGTGTCATATTATACGAAATAAAACACTTCGTCACTTCATCACTCGATCTCCGGGCTCTTCATTTTTCAATGTACCTCGTTATATTTTAAGAGCCCTTAGCGTCGCAATGGCGTATAGACGTCCCGGCAGAAATGTCACAGCCGGCCCTCTTCTCCTATTATTTGGCTAATCGTCTTTTATTACGCAGGCCCATCTCGCCACTCTTATTACCGACTTTGTCCGTATAGTCCGTACCCCGTCGTCCTCCTTATTATTGCTCGACTCTCGTACGTTGTTTCAGTTTTATATACGTTCTTATTTTTATCATCAACGACCGCACGAACGACGGTGCAAGGCTCTCGACATTTTCTTATAAGTATTAAGTATACATACCTTCGTACGAGACCCCTCCTTCTAGTTTATTTTACCCTTAATATTGAAAGGGTGTACCTTTTCGTCCGTATATAATAACTCTGCGGATCCATTTAAAAGTTTGAACAAAAATTTTTATTTCAAATAGATATCTTCACCTTAATATGGGTATTCATAGATGGTATAATATAATGAAAGATACAAATAAACGCGTTATTCAAAATATGTATATAGCTAATAATTATAATCATATATTCATATCGGTTACATGGCGTCGTTGTTAGTTATGACTCTCAACTCAAATATGACTTCGCCTCTCCGATTTCCGTTGGTCTGCGTAAATTTGACATTATTTTTCGGATCGGGGATGATTTCTTGAAATCTGGTCCGCCGTTCGGGTACTTCAATCAATTTATACGTACGCGGGCGATCCATTTCTTTGTTGATATCAAAGTATTGCCTCTCCGTATTTCCGTATGGACGCACCTGGCTTATCGAAATCATATGTTAAACAGTATACATATACCTGCGTAATGCATTTACATAACACATGGAATCGTGGTGTTATTTAATTATGAACACGTCAGGACTATAATGCTCGAATTTAATCAAAAGCACACGAACATGTAAGGCTAATTAAAGCCACATGGAAATTGGCGTAGAGCAACGGGTTAAGGAAGGGGTGCAAGGTGAATGGAAGCGAGTGCTAATTGTCTGTACATAAAATGAAGAATAATTAAAACATACGACGATGAATATAGGCAATATGAAGAATAAAGACGATTGGAATAAATTAATGTATCATATTATCTTACCGGATTCACTCGTTTGAAGGATGGATAATTATCTCTCGGATAATTATTGTCGTTTGTTGTGTCACCGGTCGAGAAGCTCAGGTCTAAATCTCGCGAGGATTGTTCAAAGTTATTAATATCATCATATCCAATCCCGTCGCTTTTCCGTTGCACTACGTTAGGATCGTCGACGTAATAAACGCGTGCATATCCAACGGTATGAACGAGTATATAAAAAACAATAATCTCGGATATCATTTCTGCTCGAATTATCGCCGGTCTTTGGTTGATGGCGAACTCCGTCAATCTATAGGAGGAAATGCCGTCGACGTTAAGACAAGGTAAAAGATCAGACATATCTTCGTTACAGATGGCTGCCAGCTTGTAATCTTTCATAAGGCGATTTGCACTCCGTACCGTTCGTTAATTGAATATTTGCAAGCCATTTAGATTCTAGACGGGTAAACATTCGTTCGATGTTGTTCACTGGACTGAATGTAAGCTTTCGTAGCGATTTAATCACTCGAAGGATTACTACCACTGTTTTCAAAAATTCTACATCTTCAACTTATGCAAGCTTTTTAATTTTTACATAATATGTAAATATTCGACAGAGTCGCGAATGAATAGCCGAAGAATTGTAAGCACATATGTATATGAAAAATGCGAGAGATAAAGAAATATTGTTCGATAAAAGCTTCAATCGGTTGACCAAGAATACGATATTGCACGGACAACATCTCGCGCTCATAGCGCGTTATAAGTTCTGAATAATGCATGAAATTTATCCGGGAATCAATTCCGCCCTCGTCACCAACGCCGTCGGGCCACGCGAGAGCGGGCATAAATCTAAATAATTTCAGCCATCCAATTTTTATTATTCCTAGGAGGCGTTGAATATGCATGGAACGTCATCAACACTTCTCTATACCCGCAAGTGTACCACCTTTGTTTTTAAGTGCCTTTACAACGCCGTTCGTCATACTAGTTTCTTACGTTACGCGAGGGTGGATTCATTATTCTTGTTCATATTTTTATAATAACAGATAAATGATGCTGAATTATTAATTATGTTTAAGGCGTCGGTTTCACTTCAACCGGAGACGTCGATCTTGAGCGAGAGAAAAAGAGGCTCGTAGGATACGGGAGGGGATCTGAGCATCTGCATTAATCACCCGAAAAATCCAATATTTAAAATTTATAAGGAACGAGTCATAATTCATCCGCCGAGTACTGATAAATCTTGAGGGAATTAACGAGCCCACAAGACGACACGCGTCTCCGTCTTTTCCTCCTCGCCGTTCCAGGCGCAGACGGTCTACCCCTACTACTACTAAAGGGAGTATGAAATATAGCCAAGAACTTTTCTCATGCTATATAGTAAAGGATGCTACCGGGGAGTTCTCCTTCGAAGGATGCTGCTGCCTTTGGTGAATTGGATAGGCAGAGACGGAGAGTAAGCTGTATGTTGCCGGATAAGGGTTGGAGGAATGGGGTGGTAAAGGGGGTTGGGTTTGTGATATAACCGAACAGCGGGAAAGGTGTGAAGTGGCTAGAGCTGGAGCAAGATGCACGTTCGAGTGAAGGATAATGGGCAGAGCGTATTTCGCTTCTATTCAGAGCTTTGCGTGCCGGAGACTAAATCATTTCATACATATACATCTATAAGCGAGTATAACGGCCGGAAACCTTTTAATATCTTTCAACAACACCTGCAGCACGAGTTGAACCTTTACGATTTATTTTTATTGATTCATCGTAACGCTCGAGAATCAAATGTTTCAGAACGATGGAATATCATTTCACAGCATCTTTATCGCAGCTTTAACGCATAAAGCTGTTGAATAAATGCCATTTCAGATAGTTTTATCTCTGATAAATATTATAATAATTCTAAGAGGATCCACGTATGTTTTATCAAACATATGTTCCACGTTCATCTTATAAAATCAAGCTATTCCAAGTCCGAGTCCAAAAAAAAAACCTAAGGTAACGTGAATTGTACAGAATTCATGATACCGTATGGTTCATGGAACGAAATATGGTATTATTTTATAATAGAGGGGAAATAACAGAGTGTTGAAAACTGTGGCGAAGGTTTCAGCTTTCCCGCTGAAAACACTGAAGACAGCGATGAGTTATTTTTCGTAATGAGGAAAAGCCCCGAGGATGATTGCGGTCTCTTAAATTACCAACAATCTTTCGAATACATTAACAAGACAAGTTTGATGCAACCAGCCTGACTTGAGCGAACTCGATAAAGAGGCTGAAGTACTGATAGCTGCACGAATTCTTATTAATATACCAGCATGGCGGCGCACACCACAATTCTATTAGATTCTATCATTTCCATTTCAGTTTATTTGATATGGTATATTAAAATCAAGTTAAGGATTTTTGAATTTCAAATAATTGGGAAATCAATACTGTTCGACATTATATTTATAGGGATCGAAACTCTGCGTGATTTTTTGAATCAGGTGGACCATAAGACGCTCTATTTTGTACAATTTGTAAATCAACAAGTCAGGGTAGGTATAGCTTTGAAGTATTCTGCTAGATATCGAAACCAATCAGCCCAGAAGGTAAGTAGGTAGCAATATCCTGGTTCCGTGGTAGCTTTAGGAAAGACTAAATTTATTGCATTTTCGAATGGTTTAGCAGGCAGCATTTTATTATTTTCTGTTTTCTCAGCTCAGTATTGACAGAGGTTAGTTCTTCGAAGATAACACTTCGACAGTTTGAATACTGACTTCAAATTCACTGGAATCATTCCACAGATCTTTATGGGAAGCATTTTGCTCTTAAAAACTGGAGAATACTAAGCAAAAGATTGTTGGGCCCGCAGACTGAAAACTAGATTAAAATAAACGAATATTTATCTGCTCATAATCTAGGCAAGCGTGGACCTATTATCCTTGATCCTACTGCCCCGGCATCAATACATAATTTCTATTATACATTGGCGAAAAAGTATTTTTCAATTTCTCAATGAGAACGCGCCCTCCTGCAGATTATGTGTGAAACGTAAGAGCAGAACAGAATGCATATCATCAGGCGCCCTAGCGCATTGATTATTTGAAACTACCGGGCGATTCTTCAGGGACGTCGCGGGAATACGGATCTCAGACTGTCAGATCGGTAAAAACATGCGGCGAAATTATCGGTGTCGCACTAGGTTCATCACTCGACTATCCCATGTGAAAAAATCCTCTGCATCTAGTCTGGGTAAGACTGTCTGGCCACAGATCTGTCGCTGTTCGGACGGTCTAGTCTGGAGCTGATCAGAACTGTAACGTTTTTGTACCATCAACGGGCAGTCAGGCACGTCTGGGGCTAGTTTGGCGCTACAGTTAGCAGGTCTGCTTGATTTTATTTACTTTCGGAATTAGAAATTGACGACTAAGAAGTCTGCGAAATATGAAAATAGCGGGGGCTTTTGATATCAAGCGTCTGTCTTCAAGGCTCGTTTCCGGGCTTTTGGGGTGGCCGTATAGTCCAGTAAAACAGTATCAAAAATTAAGAAACATGTATCTACAAAACGGATCCAATAATCAATTTTTTGGCAATCGGTAGGGGACTGCCCTGTAGGCTGTGCCGCGCGGTGCCGTGCAGCAATGCTGTGCGTTGGCCTTTAAGGGGCTTGATCAATTGTGCATCACTTGATCGATTACGCCTGAATAAATACAACTCTCACGACAAGACTTGCATACGAGTTACATATAATAAAGCGTACTGCCTTTTGCGGCAAAAGTAGTTTGTCGCTCTGATCGCGAGATGGCAATACCCTTTGGCACCCCATTGTGGGACTAGCCGGGCAAGAGGCACTGACCTAGGGTACCGGCGCGGCACCTGTATTGGTGTCAGTGGCCCTCGTGGCATCGAAGGATTCGGGTGGAGGTTGCGTCAACGAGTTACGACCATGCATTTTTATAGTAATACTCCGAACGTGGGAAAATAATGGCAATATAGACTTTGCATGTACGTAGAAAAACGAATAGATATTATTAAGTGGATACGAGAGTAGATATTTCAGTAATCAAATGAATGAATTTAAATATCCATAAATAATTTGTCGTGAAAATATGGCCTGGTCAAATTGTATCATGGCCCATAATTTTGTAGAACATCAATCGAATGCAATATACCATAGCGATATGTTGGTTTTGCGGTAGTAATAAGAAGAGAACAGAAGAAAATAATTATAGATTGAGTAAAAAAGAAGAAAAAGGAAGAATAAAATGCTGCCTGTCGAACGTTTATTTATAATACTGCACAATATAGCTTATTGAGGCTTATTTGTCGCACAACAATCGTTTTTAAATTATTTATTGTAAAGGACATTCTTATATTATACAACTTGCTACTACTTTATACAGGAATCACTATGACTTAAAACGCCTTCGACTATGAGAAATTAGCTAAAACGTACACTCAAGAAAAACTCCGAATCGTTTATCCATCACTATTATCACTATTATTATTATTATGAATTATTCGAGTGAATTACGCTATCGTTCGTGATAAAATAGTCTTAAATGCGCCTTGGGTTTCTTTATTTCATTTTGTTTTTTTTTTATTCACCTCTCTACTGTTTGATCAGATTGACAGTAGTTAAGATTTTTCTGTACAATTAGCAGAAGATTAATCAACAGTTAATAAATGTTAAAAAAAAAACCATGTCAGGCATTAAACACACGCCGTCAAAGACTGATCATTAATCGACCGAGATTCCTAACAACTGTTTAAAATTGCACAGCGGTCATACGAACATCATTATTCATAATTCATTACACATTTTGGCGGAGTAAATTCATAAATAGAAAAAGTCAAAAAGTCAAAGTCAAAAAAAGAGAGAAAAGAAAAAAAAAAAAAAAGAAACGGTAATAAAAACGACTAGCGTTTCAAACCACGGTCGTCTCGTCTTTAACAATTCTACGAGTATTTATTTATTCATTACGCTTTATATTAGACTAATTCTCGCTTATTTTCCGGCAATGACTCTCTTGCAGATCTCGTCGGTGTACTCGCTACACTTTGCATTACCGCCGAGATCGCCGGTCAAATATTTAGCTTCTTTAATCGTGTCGTATGCAGCGAACTCGATGATTCTCGCATGGTCATTCAGTCCCATATATTTCAACATCATTACAGCAGACAGGAGAAGTGCTGTTGGGTTCGCTTTGTCTAGCCCGGCTATGTCAGGCGCAGTTCCATGTACCTGTAGAAAATCAAAAAGTCTCATTTTATCGAAAAGAATTTAGGGGTCAAGATGCAGAAATTTTTCAGGAAATCTTTAGCAATGTCTTCAGAAGAATCAAAGACCTTGGTAACTCTGTTTTTAGCTTGTAATAAAACCTACCGACTCAAAGAGGGCTCCATTGAGACCGATATTTCCACTAGGCGTGAGACCTAAGCCTCCAACAAGACCAGCGCACATGTCGGAAAGAATATCACCGTATAAGTTCGGCATTACGAGAACGTCGTATTGTTGTGGATCTTGTACCATGGTCAGGCAAACAGTGTCCAAATATTTCTCTTCGAATTTAACTGACGGGAATTTCCTGGCAGCTTCTCGACAGCACTTTAGGAACAGACCGTCCGACATACGCATAATATTTGCCTTGTGGACCGCTGTTACCTGTTGAATTAATTGGTTAACATTTGTTTATTGAATCATCATACTGAGTGATAAGGAATTTATAATCGGTGCAAAAAACCTTTAGAAGATTTAAAGTGTTTGTTAATTTCTGCGAAGAAAATCACCTTTTTTCTGTTGTTTTCTTGAGCATATTGGAAAGCGAATTCAGCAACTCTGCGGGAAGCTTCCTCAGTGATAAGTTTGATAGACTGAACAACACCGTCAACAATTTCATGTTCAATACCAGAATATTCTCCCTCTGTGTTTTCTCTGATTGTTACAACGTTCACATCGTCGTAAAGAGTTTTGTAGCCTTCCAAGGAACGGCAGGGACGTACATTAGCATAGAGATTGAATTCCCTGGCAGAAGAAAAAAGAAGTAAGAAACAGTTTTTCATTTCATGTGCTCAGTGAAAATAATTAAAACAGAATATTTCAGCTTCTATCATACATATATAACAATTTGATATTGCAAATGACTGATGTATCAAATCTTATCTGCTTCTTCATTACATAACGCGAGGTAAATGTTGCAGTCATCTAGCTCAAGTCTCAAACCAACCAATTATTGTTTCAATAAATATAAAAATCTAGCAAAAGAAATACGATTACGTAACGCATGATCCTGACTCACTTTCTAAGTGCAAGATTGAGTGAACGATGACCTTTTCCGATCGGGGTCATGAGCGGCCCTTTCAAGCCAATTTGATTTCTGTTTATTGAGTCGATAGCGGCTTGTGGGATGCCGAACATGCCATCTGGGCCTCTGACTGGTGTTACATCTACAGTCTCCCATTCTATCGGAACCTGGTATCGATGTTAAAAAATTGGAGAAAGAAATGGATACGTTTATTTTGAAAATTCCTTGTTATTATGTTAAGAGAGAATGAGTGACATATTATGATCGAAGAATGTTATGTAACCGGAAAGGAGGAAAAAGTAGCAGATTGATAATACAGTAAACCTTGTTTGGAACATAAATTACCTATGAAAAGATTAGTGGACATAAAAACAAGGTGATTTATAACCCAAATGTTGAACCTAGGTGATAATCATAATCCCTTGTTGAAAAATGTAGCTAATTTAAAAGATATAGAAATTTGTCAATACTTGGGTAAAAATGTGAAAAATTTAATGATTCGCGATTAGATCACCCTGTATAAGAGTCAAACGTATCTTAAAATGGTACAAAGATTAAAATAAACCTGTTAAGGTCAGAGGTAGGACAACGGCATTTGGATGAAATTCGATCTATTATATGATAATTGAAATAAATGAATGAATGAAATATGAGAACAATATCGCAGAGTTAATAATAGGATATTTTTATCTTACCTTAGCAGCGTCGAAGATCTTTTGTACGGCGGCAGAAATCTCGGGTCCTATACCATCGCCAGGAATTAATGTACACTTTTTGACATCACTGCTGTAGAATCGCGCCCTGCCAATCTTTGGAGATATCTGTGTGTTAACGATAAATAGAAATAAGACAATAACGATGCGTTGACTAGCGAGAAACAAATTGGTAGGTAAAATTCAATCGGCGATTGAGGTATGTCTGGATGCAGGAACAAAGCGTAAGCGAATAACCAAGAATCGAAGCGAAATGGCTGGAGAGGTTGGAACGATGTATAGCTACGAAGCGTTTAGCAGTACGAACATTGTCAATGTTGGATAAAATTTACTTACAGCTCGTCGTATCCATTGGGCTGCCATTATTTCAATTTATTTCCTAACAAATAAGTAACTTTGCTCCGGGATAAAAATTATTCACGTCGGAACGATGGCAGGGAGAAAAAAAGAGGGGCAGGTCTCCGGCTAGGATTGGCCGATATAATCGCCTGCCTTCTGCTAGTCCTACCGGAAGATAGCGGACGACATTACGAAAGTTATGAGTAGCGCCGTGCCGCGGACGCTCCGAGAATCTCGTTTGAATTAAACTTAGGCACTGACATCGGAGCGAATCATTATTACGTCGTTTAGTTCGCTTTAGAGATAGCGAGGGGTAGATATAA
Source organism: Rhogogaster chlorosoma (assembly GCA_944452935.1). NCBI lineage: Eukaryota > Metazoa > Arthropoda > Insecta > Hymenoptera > Tenthredinidae > Rhogogaster > Rhogogaster chlorosoma. The sequence goes on from OX101797.1 coordinate 33,532,732, forward strand.
GGATAGAAACTATTGCTTGATGCATTAATCACTGGAATAGAGTGTAATAAAATCACGAAATTACGTTCCTTGTTTTTTATTTCATCGTCAAAAGTAGCAAACACATAAAGAAGGAAACTTCGCAACGCTCCGAGATAGAACTGATTCATAGATTTGTAATTTGATGACTTTATCAACAGTGATTCACCGTTGAAAAATATAAAGATAGTATCCAACAAGATAAACATATTTTTTATACTGAAAATAAATAAGGATCGATGATTGAAATCTTTGATTTATCACTTTGTAAAGAGGTATACCTAATTGAAAGTATTCACGCCTATAGATATTATTATTATTATCATTATCATCATGTTTGTACAGGAGATACAACCGCGATGCATAGTGCAATGAATTGAATTATTCAACTCGAGTTCGACACGTGGCGGTTTGAACTTTGACCTTTGATTATAACAATGGCAAATATTGCGTATATTGGCAAGTTTATGGAACCACGTAGAACTGGGGACTGGTTGATCAATACAGCTGCAAGTACGTGCAGTAGGTACGCGTGGATACCCTCAGTCGAAGAGATTAATTTCGCGAAATTATTTATTAAGCGAATATACGCTAGCGACGCCTACAGCGCGATGGGGGAGCTCGTAGTACGTAATTAGACGAGGGTATATTATAATTTTGTAAATATATAATTTCAGTACCCTTGTTCAGAAAGTGCTCTTGGGTGATATTAAAGAGATATACATATACCTATATATAGATATGTATACCTGAACGTATATATATAAATATGAACAAAAGACACTTCCCTATAATTATAAAGCTGAATCTTCCTTCTGAATTATTTTTACCACCAGCCTATTACATCATCGTCGTCTTGAATTCAAATGATTCCTAGACGCGTGGGAGGATAGGTATATCGATCAAACAAAGAGCTTTGAACAATACTAAATCTCGTTGGCATTTTTCACAGAGATTTCGTAAGTATATACCTACGTCGTGAATACTCACGACACGTTTGACGTGTAGAATAAAACGTGGAATTTTTGCAGCCAGAATAAAGAACGAAAAAGGAACAACATCACACGTCGATATTTCTCATGATGTAAGCTTGCCAAGTTCAAAGACGCCGGACATCGAGCGAAACGTCGCGTCGTATCGCGGTCAAGCTTTATTAGATTGTTAATAATCGTTGAACGAAATAAACCTATATTGACAAAAATTAAGAACTAAGAATTCCAATTCGAACGTATTTCTATATAATATCATATATCATCGCATCTCATTTGCGAGAAATTTAGCTAACTGTAACTGACGTAAGTTACAGCGTGATTTAAGTTCTGTACTCTTCTCTACTTGCTAAGGACGCTGCTTACTCCTCTAGTTAAAAGTTTCTCTAATTATGACCAGCAGTTCTACTCAAAGCACGTAGCTCTAGTACATTGCGAAGATTGCCTCAACGTGTATAGTTCTAACTTCAGCTTATCATCGATGCATGTTTTCAACGTATTCTTTTCGCCAGTTGCTGTAATGGTAACGATTCAAGGATGCAGTCTTATAGTTATTACTCGAGACGGGTCTGCCGAGTAGGCGACAATCAACTGTGCCGAGGCTCGTAAGTAGTGCAACTCAACGCTTGGCGAGGAGAGTTACAACGGCTGAGTAACACCGCTCAGAGTTCTATAAAGTCACAAAGACCGTACGGGCTGATCCACCCAAAACATGCAGCATTGCATCTCGTCGTACCCGTTTAAAAATTTCAAATAACATTTTCTCAGCAAAATTCAGGTTTCAGAAACGTACCATTTTATTCTGTGAAACAGAAACGACAGACGCTAACAATTCGCATACTTATACGTCGCTTCCAATCATTTAGGTATACCCAAAGCCAATGATATGTCACAATGGAGCAAGAGAGCTTCGTAAATCTTCGAGCGCGCGAATCTCGTTCACCGATATGATCAGAGATCAGTGAACCGTTTCCCGAATACATTTTTCATCCGAATGAAGAAAGAGATTATGATCGTATTCATTTATTCCATTTCATTGGATCCTATTGCCTTGTCTGTAGATTTATGTAGTACTTCTGTCTGGGATGAATTTCATGAACTATGAACGGATGATTATTCGCCTAAAACTAATTACACATGTATGCATAACCTGACCGACGATCACCCCTGAAAATATATTAGGAAAAGTATAGGTATATAGCGGCAGAGGGGTAGCAAGGAAATTGAATGAAGAGGTTACAGGGTTACTTTCGAGTATCTGTATCAGATACATCATCGGCTCGTGAGCATGCTAGCAACTGTTCCAACTATCCCCGTGCAATCGATATTCCACTGTGCATAGACTGTAGTATAAAGAGCCGCACACGAGGTTTGAGGTAGCTAGGAGAATGAATAGATGAAATGCAGGTTCGTAAACTCTTGATAAAAATCGAGCGTTGAAATCCTTAGAATATTTCCACGCGATCTTATCCCGCGCCTATATGCCTATAGGGTACATATATACACATATATATGTATATATTATTTTTTTCTTCGGACCAAACCACCGGTCGTTCCGGATCCTCGACCCCGTTCCCGGCCACCTGCAGTCGAACCAACCCTCCTAGTCTAAGGGTGAATGAGGATACTCTTGGTGAAACAACCCGTATAGGTTTTGGCGCTCGGTAGCTACCCTCGGGTCGTTCCGACGTTCGGCGTCGCGACGCGAAAAGCTGCGGGGGCGGCGTCGCCGTCGGGTATCGTTGACGTAGCAAGATGGCGGCGGCGTATCGGAGGCGTCTCCGTCCGCACAGTGCTCGCCGTCGAGCAGTCCGTCAACGCTGTTCGTTGCCCAGGGTTCGCGTATATGTAGTGGTAATAAGTATCGCCGTGGAGTGAAAGTAATAATTTCTTCTTTTTTTTCTTTAGTAATGATTACGGTAAGGGTGGTACTTCCGGGTGGTGCGAACGTGTTTACGACGTGACGGAAGTGAGGCCAAGGAGAGACGCTATGATAGCCGCTGAGGCGAGGAGTCGAATTCTTGCAGGAGTCGTCGAGACAAGCCGGAGTCTGCCCTCTTTCAAGCTAAATCCAAAGATGCCTCGTAAACTGAGAAGACTGCCGATTGTTATTCCAAAATATCGCAATATCTTTCTTCGCACGCGAAACGGTATACACAGACGGTGGTTTACCAGCCCGTGCGCGTGACCAAAGCTCCAAGCTCATTAAGTCGATGCAACACAAGTAAAGCAATTGCACTTTTCCCTACTACCACTACTATTACTACTACCATTACCTTTAATCACCCTTATACACTCACTTTATACTAACCGTTGATCGTCATTTTCTGCATAATCGTGATTCGCCCGATAGAACGAAAATAAAAAACACGGAAAACAAAAAGGAAAACGGACGGCGAGCCTCTATACATATACTATACATATATATCTGCAGGATAGACAATCGCCACCAGCAATCCTCGAGTAATCGTATAATAAAATAAAAATATTCATTAAAAACGTTAACAAAAAAGAAAAGAAAAAAAAAAGGGAAGATAAACGAACGCATTTAATAACAAATACCTATTATACCTACTTTTGAGTAATATCCTCAAAAAAGAAAAAGAAGAAGAGGAAGAGAAGAAGAAGAAAAAAAAAACTAAACGAGAGTATAATCACATAATCATTTATCAAAAAATCAGTATTTATATATATTTATCTAATAACCGAGAGTAAAAACCAACTAGATCAAAAACGAAACGAAAAAGTGCTGCTGTATAGTGTGTCACGTCGAGAGTGTCCTTATAACTTGCTCCGATAATATTATCAACATGTCTCTACTAAGTGTGACAGGTAAGCTGATAAATATTGTATTTCCTAGCACCTTGCCGGGTGTACCTTGAAGACGTACTATACATACCCTATACGCTTTGCGAGCGTGATGTATGCCGGTGTTATAAGCAGTCGTGAAGAATAATTAAACTCGTATCTCAATATCACATTTCCATTTACTGTGCGAGGACCGAGGAGAGCCCAGCTCTTCTTAATTAAGAAATTACAATTCCCACAAGTGCTGTCAGCGTGCGTCTATTATACACCGAGTACAATGAAATCATTTAATTGTTTTTCATATAAATATACACACATACACCTTGGCCTAAAACCCTGTCTATGCGTGAATATAGTATACTAGATACGCGCGAAGATTGTCTTTGCAAAGATTCTCCAACACCGTATATATACCTGTCTCGTTATAGCCCGATCCCTTGTCTGTATTAATTAACATGAAGAATAAAACCACGCCGTATACAGATGTCCGGAATCGTTGTTATTTATCGCGTGTCGAACGGCACTATCTACCCATACTGTCCATATCTCCATAATTTAAGTTAAACAGTTGATCTGAAAATACCTGAATTTATTGTTAACCTAGAATCGTTTGGAGACTGGCTACCCGTCCACGGAATAAACGGGTTTTCCCCACGTACCGGACCGATTTGTAACAAAGCCGATAAATTGTGGGGTAATCCGATTTTTCATGCTTTGTCCACCGAGCCTTAAGCCCCCGACATTGTACGTACGCGTACCTTCATACGTAGTGTCATATTGTGTCGTGTAATACACATTATATAATAAATACGGCAGCTACTTGGGGCGAACCAGTCGAGAATAAGAACTGACGACTTCTACCCCTGCAGTTTGCAAAAATCTGAGACAAGCATTGATTTTCCTTTTTATGAGGCCGAAGTATACGCCTATGCAAATTTCGTTGAGTTAAGTGGAGGAAGAAAACGGCTGAAAAACACTTTGCCGCCTAGACTTTTCTCGGATAATTGATAGACACGGAAGAAAAGAAGAAGAAGGAGAAGAAGAAAAAAAAAAAGGAAATTTCAAGCCTGTATGAATAACACGGGGTGAGAAGTCACGTATACCCAGTGCCGAGTACGTTTCTATATGTATATAACTATGAGAATAGTGCAACGGTTGACCCCAACGAGCGGGGTCATTCCATCCCCCGCTACCGCCAACCCCCACGCGTCTTCTCTCTCGCCCCCGCGATATCGGCTTTTATGCTCAAACCTGTACTAGACTAGGGATGCTTGCGTAAACTCGTCCATGAATTGCAATTCGAAGGATTTAAGGTGCTCCTCGCGGTAGATCGGGTAAAACCTCCGGGTAAATGGTCGGTGCATCGATTGGTAGTTCGGGGTCTACGAACGAGCGTAGGTACGAGGCTTGCACGGGGTGAGGTTTAAGCGCCGTAGATTTGATGGTAGGTAATTATGAGCCTACTCTGATTTATAACGGAGTGTAAATTCCTGTTCATATCTTCCTTGGAAATTTTCTCCGTCTCATCAGTCGCTGCGGAGTTAATATTTAATGAAAATCCACAGAATTTATCTCTGCGCTCCCGCTGCACGCGGGAATTAAAGAGTCAATTTAAATTCGTAAATTCTTCCCGTTTTTTCTCATCACGTACCTAATAAGAACTTAAAAGGCGAATCAGCTCACGTTTCGCGGTCTTTACGATTATAATATCGGCCAAGGTCAACAGTCCTTGGAAAAGGCTTCCGGCCGGAAAGCCGGCTGCGGTATCAGACCGGAAACCATCTGAATTATCGCGCCGAGAGTCTGCGAGAAAGAGATTGTGCGTTGCTATAATATAGGTTATCGCTACACTGCGCCCTACCTACCTGCTATTCATTTATTGTTACGAAAGGCCTGAACTTATTGATGATTCATTGAACATCAATCAATTCATTGATTATTATAAATAATTATTCCATTATTTATTGTTCGAAATATCGGACGGTTATTCATCCCTAAAATGACACACAGATACAGAGGGAGACCTGGTTACAGTACCTTCGGTCCTCTAGGCCAATCGCGCTTATCACTCTGGCGGAATTAATGACATGCCATAACGGTACAGCTACAGCGCCCAGATAATTTCTACAGGCTGTTATACTCGAGTAATTACACGTAACGTCTAGTTATTGAAATCAAATAGGGTATGCAAAACGTTTCAAAATTTAATGGACCAAAAGTTGCGGTGAAGGCACTCAGGTTTGTTACACAATTTATGGAAGGATGATTTGTTCTTTAATTTCAACTCGTTGGACATTAATTATCATGGGGATTACGGGGATTATAGATAGGCTGATATTGAATATCTTATCATTATTTCTTCAAGTGCCAATCGATGTCATTTCCTTGTATTTGATTAGCGTCGAAAAGACGATAGGATCTTCAACGTATCTAGACGCGCTTCAAACAAATCATCAAACACATATGTTACAGTAATCGAGATCCATCACAAGGAACAATACTCGTCGAGTGATAACCCCAATCTGATTTTACACTTCCGTATACATATAGGTACTCCGGCCCGTCGTTTTACTACGTATTTCACGTCGAATGATTCTTTGATAGACACAATATACTTACGAAGGTGTGCTATAGTCGATGGGCTGTTACGTATAGATACGATTACCGGTCTTATATAACTATACGGAACATCGTACGACTTTTTTTTTACGGATCAGAGAGTCGGGTTTTATTTCAAGTAAAATATTGGCCATATGTCATTTTCAAATTCGTATATTTCTGCGTCAAAGGTTAACCAGGGAAACTGGGGAAATTCCCGCAATTCACTGTTTGAACACATATTCCTATAAAATTTTGATTGAAATTAATTTTGACGAGAGAGGAAACGATCGCGGGACCTGGCGAGCCTGCCTCAATTAAATAATTTTATACCAGGGCGGCCTTCGTGCTTCCACATAACCGCTCGGAGGTTTTATTCACGTACAAACCGTACATATATAGGTATAAGTACGCCAAGTTACTGTAAGTGTACATAATAAATGTATATATACATTTACCAACGTATATTGAGTAGCTTACGCGTGGCACGGCCGGGCGCGACCCTGGACGCACGCAAGGGTTGGAAAATGCTACAGCTACGGTACCTCAATCTGTATAAGGGTTAGTTTTATTTTCGTTACATCGTGGAGGATTTCTGGCCGTTTGTTCGCCCGCCCGTGTCATAGGGAATATGAAATCAGTGGTCTAGCATAACCGGCTCGTGGGTCAATTGAACCGGAATGAACTTCAGAATCGCTTTGATCGACCGTTAGTCTGTAAAACTCAGCCAACCTTCAAGCTTGTCAGATTTTCCATCGGGTGATGTTCAAGTTTCTGCAATGAGTTTTTATAAGTTCTCTTTAGAACCGCAGAAAGCAATTTCTGCAGAAAATCCATGATTCCCTCGTTAGAAACAGTAGGTACTCACATTTTTCCCCTTAACTAATTTGCGAATAAATCCACCCGTGGATATACGTTGTGGGGACATTTTATACATGTATGTAATCAGTGGTACCTACTAGGATTGCCAGGCTAGGATTTAACGTTGTCATGGTCTTACGGACTACGGGGCGACCAAGCAGACAGACTGACGGATTTTGGGAGCTTTTGGGGCTGAGCGAGCGCTCAATTTAGTCTCCGTAAAGGGTTCCTCGACCAAAGAATTACAGAAATCAATATGGCCAACAAGTCGCCTTTGCTTTTTGCTTTGCGAAAAAATAAAAGCTCGGAATCCTGCGGGTCTACAGTCGGTTAATGTCAACCGATTTACTTTAGATCCCGTCGTAACGCGTTATATTAAAGATAAAAATAAAACAACAGAAAGAAATAACCGCGAGCTTTACTATTCGACTTCTTATTCTCGAGGCATTTCTTCTTTTCGTACATATATAGAGTATATTCAAGATTTGCAAATCTACATACGTATAAAATTGTTGTGTGTAGGCACGCCTATTCAGATGGCAGCTACATTTATGTATTTACGGTATGCGAATCTGTATACCTGTATATTTATACGCGAAAAGAATACCAGTACCGTACGTTTTTCCTTAATGGCGCGAGATTCACATTGATGTATCGTCTCGCACGGATTTTTATAAAGGGTAGGTATAGCTTTCCAACGTTATTCCACTCTGTTCTACTCTGGTTTGATCTTCGACGTGAACTTTTCACCCGAGAACATCATTTCAGACTCAATGCAATCGATTGACAAAGAGAAACAAAGAAAATAAAAAATAAAAATTTAATGTACCTAATCGAAATTTGGCGAAATTTTTGCAAATTGCCTGGCGACTAATCCACGATTATTCTATTTCTCAAAATACACCTTGAGCTCACGCACCTCTACTTTCCGCAGCGATCAAAGCTCTTCAATACATTGTACCTATAGATCCACATATACTTAGGTAAATTTATACGCAAAGTGCAGACAGGTGAAATCGATGACGTGTCAGAGGGTCAGAAAATAAATGGTGAGAATGAGAACTACCGCTACTCTCTACGGAAATATTTCACCATTTTTTGAAAAGGAATAGCACCTATACGTACGTGACGCAGTTCTGGCTGGCAAATGCTTTAACCAGGGAAACACTGACCTAAAATCTACCAGTGGTAGATAGGAGCTACTGCAGCGTTCCAGTTAATGACATGTAAAGGCAACTTACCTTACATATTAAACTATCGACAACGCATTAATCGAGTTATTGAACGCATAAACTCCTTTAGGGTAAGCATATGGGTGATGTAGTTATTAATTATGCGTCACCTCACCACGGACGAGAAATTAGTCGTGCAAGGTTCTGCACGCGTGTTGCCTCTAGTTTTTTTTTTTTTTTTCTCGTTTTATTATGGAAATGGATTTTTCATATATTTTTTTCTTTTTTTACTCTGATTTTTTTCTGCTTTGTCACGGGCCTTGAGGGTGAATTTACCAAAGGCTGAAAGAGAAATAAAAAAATCGTCCACGGTATAATAAACTCTCAACACAGAGAGGGATAGGGACGAAGAGAATTGACTAAGTTCTGATTTTAGAAAACGCGTTTTATACCGTGCTTATGGCTTAAAATTTGGGTGAAACGAGCCTGGAAATGATAATCACGTCTTCGCTAGGGTGAAAAGTTTATTTCCCTTATTCTTTTTTCCTTGTAATACGAGAGTTTCGAAAATTCTCTCACGAAACATCTCTTAAGTTTTCCACTTTAGGTTCGACGCTTGCAGAGAAGAGATGTATTTCGGCCCCTGATGTCGCCAAAACTTATACAGCTGCAAGCTCGAGAACTGAGCGTGAGCGTGTGTAATTATTAAAAGTGGACCGGAAGTACCCTGCAATTTTCCTTGTTTTATTCTTAGCAACTGAAAAACGCGATTCTGGTGTAACTTAAGAACTGAAATTATCGCAAGAAATTATGATAAAACTTATTATGACATTATTATAGCCGCAAAACTTTTTCATTGAAGTGTTATTTTCTTACGTACGTTATATTTGTATTGTCATATGCTGCGGAAGTAAAGCGAGTGAACGGTTACTGTTCCCAACTGAATTACAAATAATAGGAGCTCAAGTTTTCATCAGTATTCAAATCTTGTCCATAGGACGCTATGGAATCGCGTGCCTCGAATATACGTACATGTATATGGAGAAAGGCCAGTTAAAATGACCTTTCAACTTTAATTTCAAAATTCTTTGAGGTCGTTCGATAAATTTTTTCCCACTTTAACGTTACCGCACCGTCCTGCAGGATTACCGTTGCTTTTTATTTCCACGCTCTTCGACCCCCGGAGAAAGTAAATTTACCGGGAAGCTTCAAGCCGTAAGCACACCGGGTGGCACGTTTTTTTTTTTTTTAACTATAAAACAGTTGCTGAGTACACACCATCCGAGGACCAAAAGGGTCTGTCCCATACACCGCAATCTAAACGAAAATTCATCAATGCACGGACCGTAAAGCAGACAGCGTCTGTTTGCCTTCTACCTTTACCTAAATATGTGACACCTTACGTTATGGATGGCCCGGTATAATGTAGAATGAAAAATTATACGGACCAAGTTATATTCATGCGCATCGAACGAACTGCGATTCAAGAATTGAGTACGATCGCAAGGCGATACGAGATTCTGCAAATCCTTTACTGATAGCAGCAACGGCTTTGGACATTTGGCGACCGGGCGGGGCTCGCGCCTTATTGCAGTCATCGGTAAACCTGGTTTTAAGGGATTTGCATAATTCGATGAAATCGAAGGTTTCGTATCTGAATTGAAGTGGGCAATACGTTGCTGTGCGGGTACTGCGATAATGTCCAAATGTCAGAACTGATTACTCCGATGATTTGTAGCCTCCGGTATATCATCAAGCGTGATATTATTCGCGCTTTAGACTATCAAACTTCGTATGAGCACTTGAACACAGATTCTAGGCGTCGCTTTTGAGGAAGACGTCTCTGCAGCAGATGATAATACACAAAGACAAGACAACAGGGGTAGTGTGATAGAATGGAAACTCTTCTAAAGATGGAATATCTTTGTCAAATGACGGCGGATTCTGTAGCAGTTCTGATTGTCAAATGAGAAGTGTGGGTCGAACAATGTCTTCGTAGGTACTGTGCCCGTCGCGTACCTAAATACGGGAATAGAAATGTTTTCCTTAACTTTCAACAACTAGACGTCAACATTATTTCACGTTACGTACGCGTAGGCAGGTATATCAAGCCCAGTCGAGTTGGTAACGGGAAAACCCTCATCCTTATATGCGCCCCTCGCTTTAAGAAATATTGAGGTAAATTGATTCGCAAGCAATGCGAGTTTAACGATCAGATTGGAGTGCGACTCCCCGAACTTTTGGAAGAAAAAAAATGGGAAGAAAAAGAAGAAGAAAAAAACCTAATCTTATCGATTTCCAACGGGAGACTTGGAAAAGTTCTTACTCTCGTCAACGAACCTGGAACTCCATATCCTTTCTACTTGTGTGCAACACGCGCATTCCAAAATGAAAACTGAATTTTTATGTCTAGGTACAAGAGATGAAAATCAATAAGATTCATAGTTCATTCGAATTATCAAATACTAATTGTACCATTGGCGTACATCTTATCCAGATTATTACCTGTAGGAGATGAATTTTCCATCCGCAAATTAGTGGTACAAAGATCTTGATATTTTGGTATTCGGGGTGAGTCGAACGTTGCAGTTGCAGCTGGGAGAATATTTAATGTAAGAAAGACTGCATTGGAAATGATAAGAACGAAGGCAGAATATCAATTCGTTGCAGAATCGAGAGGAAAGTCCCAAGGCTCGATTCTCCGAACGTAAGAGCTGTAAAATAGTCAATTACGGCGCTCCGCAAGAGGGTGGGTATTTCAGAGGATCCATAATCCGTCAGGAACTATTTGAAACCGTGAAATCTCTTGCCATTGCAAAAATGTCACAAGTTTAGGGAGGAATCTCAATCACATTACTGATCAATAATCGTAGATAAGCCAAGTCCGAAGTCAGAATCAATTTATACCTCCCTGGCGTATAAAAGTTCGGTACGTTTCGAATGCGGCAGAACATCTCTGCATGCCTGGTTGATAAATCTAACCCGTATGATTATATACGAGCTACGACTACAAGTTGCGCGAATGGCCCATCAGTTATACCTACATGCCTTTTGAATATAAAGGGGCAAAAAAAAAAAAAAGGAATCATATAGTCACGCGTAATTCGTTATCCGGTTTTCCCTGCTCGTTCGAACTTCCGAACATTTTTATATATATTTCATTGAAAGGTATGTTCAATGGTTTCGCTTCTGGAATGAATTTTGTGTATCAGAGATATTGAACACGACGAAATCACAGGACAGTAATTGCAACAGAATGATATTTCTGCAATTCCAATTGCAATTAAGCAAGTAAACGGTGCAAAAAGCTGCGGAAATGCTTAGAGAACCTTTGAACTGTAATTAATATCTTTGTAGATAGCAACCTACTATTTTTACTGTAAGCCAGTTAGCTTTGAAAAGTTAACGGATGGTGACTTTTACCGGGAAATTAACCAACATTTTTTACACAGTATTAATCTTTTTTTTAAAAGCTCAATATTAATACATAATAATAATTGCAGTAAGGGTATAAGAATCGAGTCTGGGCTATCCGAATGTAATTTTGCGAAGTACAGCATCACTTTGAAGGGCGAGTAACGTAGAATATGATAAAATTAGCGAATTAACGAATATTGTCAAGTGAAATTGCCTAAGAGCTCCAGCTTTTGCGATGATGCATTAGAAATTAACGCATGCGTGGCGTTTGAAAGTGGAAATTAAGTGCAAACGAAGTTTTACGTCAGCAAAGTGTCCCGTCCTCGTGAGCCCCGAATATATCTTATTAAAATCTGACTTTATATTAAAAAATCGGTCATTAGGTAGATTTTAATGAGTCACCGAAACTGTACCGAAAGTTTAAAAGGGTGATTCTAAAAAAAGGGCTTTAATTTCTCACGTTAATACACGTACGAAGATTGGAGAGCAACGCTGTGATCACGCCTGAGGCGTAACGCGTTACGCACTTTGCGCAGGTGTATGAAGAGCCCAGCTAGTTCCCTTTCAAAACCGTAGCTCGCAAACGTTGAGCTGATAAAAGGAGATAAGCTATCGCTACCCACACGACACGTAAATATTGCTTTTAATATAAGCCAACCCCTCCATAAATAATGCAACCTGCGATGTAATATAGTCGACTTGAAATATTTTTGTGGCACTGTGGTACGACGGTGTATAACCCCGTCGTTGGCCGAGAGTGAATTAGGAAGTGGGTGGATTTAGGGGTAGAAAAAAAAAAAAAAGTCGAAGCAAAAGAGAAGAAAAGAAAAACAGAAATAAAAAAAAAGGCAGGGGAAACTTCTTCGCGACTACCGATCGGCACTGCGAGTCAACTTCTTGGAGTTTTGCTTAGTGCGCTGGGTAATTTCTAAAGGTCCTTTATGTTCCCAAAGCGCTTCTCCGAGGATTTTACCTTCCAGCTACAACGCGGAGAGCCCTCTTCGGGAGCCCTTTAAGGACTGGTAAAGCTCCAAGGGAGAATGAACGAGTGGTTTCGTCCCGCGTACTTCCTTCCTGGCTCGACGCGCTGAGCGTTAGCTAGACCAGTGGAACTTGAATCTGAAATTATTTTGCAACGCTGTGAAATTCGGGTTCAAGCTTTATTGACAAGAGATTGTGCCGCGGGGCTGGCTCAGGTCAGGGGTGTAGCCTTTAGCAAGTGCGTTCGTGCTCGGAGGGATAAGGTATTGTATGAAGTAATTAATTAACGGTGAAAAATGAAAAATAAAAAATGACCGAGGAATAAGATAAACGTGTTTTATAACACGGCATTTTACCTCCTAATAATTAGGAACATTTACTTCGCGTGATCAAGAAATTACCCTTGCCTTACCTCGCCTCGAAAGCAGAACCGCAGATCTCGAAGAAATAGAATCCTATATAGCTATAGGATTTTTCTGAGAGCAGAGGGTAAAAAGTCATGGGTAAAATTATGCGGAAACGGAGATTTCAGTCCGTCAGATAGACGGACTGTCAGACAGATATAGTCTATTGTCGACAAGGACGAAACGGAAGGCAATATCGCTGGACCCTTTATAGACGAAGCTTTTACGTAGCCACTTCGGCTTTTCCTCTGCCATAGAATATTATACCTGGATATGTGTGGGGAAAAAGTTTACTTATGTTCATCTATATCTTGAAATATGTGTGTCATTTACATTTTCATCCTTTGTCAGCTGTTGCATTATCCCGTTTCATAGCCGATCCAATTACGCTGATAATAACGCCGTAAAAACTCCGTTCAAACCTGTTCAGAATTATTTTTGTTTTTCGTTTTTCTTTCTCAGCTTGTTTCTCGCAGACTTCAATGTCCAATTGTAAGGCAGTTTTTATTGGTTCGACACAGGCCTCCCGAAGCGATGATCATTAAAACAGCAATATAATTAGCGTACCGAGGCGAGCACATCGTTACGAACAATAAATAATGTTCATTTTTTTTACGCCCTCTTTTTTCTTGGTACACAGTCACGATATTGCATCGAATTAATTAACCCCATATATTACATCGGGCCTGAAATTTTACAACCGTATTTTACACAACTTCCGATATAGAAATTTATAGGGGAAAAAGCCGCTCGTTAACCTGAGTCATTCAATTTTATTCCACAACTCGCGACACAGGTGCATAGCATACGTTCCCTACTACATCAGAGCACGTTTCACCTCGTTTTGAAAATTCCTGTCTCTTCGTATCTGCGAAGAACATGTTCTAGCTGAAATTATTCCCATCTCCTTGTATCGATACCTAATTGGAAAATTAATTACAGGATCGACATTTTTTTCAAAATCTAATCAACGACGGAAAACAGTAGTTCAACGTATTCTCTATCGATGCTGTTGACTATGTTTTAATTAATGCAATCGGGAGAGAGAGTATCCGATGCGAATTAATTTGCCATGGATAAGTAAATGTCAAGTAATTCTTATTACAATTTTAATATACTGAGCCCCATTTTTTTTTAATACGACAAGCTATTTTCGTATATGACATTTTGCGGCACAGGTCAATGCATCACAGTGCATATCGTGATAATGTGTTTCGTTTAAACGGTAAAACAAGTAAGGGACCAGGGAATAAGTGGCACCACGCAGAGTACGACCTTTCCTGCATAGAAAATCACTAACCCGTAAGAGTTTTACGGTAGTGGCTATGGGGCCCTTTTATAGGCACATTGCCATTTTATATAATCCATTTTTTGTTTCTGCTCGTAAAGGTATGATATCTTCGCTGGTGACCTTGGGCGATCGTAACTTTTCATCTAACGCCTGTCGAGGCTGAAGCTTAAATCCGATAAGAAACAATCTCCTGTAGTAATAAACGACGGAAATCTTAAATTAAAGAGAAACAATTGAAGAGCGAAAGGCCAAGGACGTGATCCGACATTATAATGAAAAAATTTCAAACAGCATTTTTCGGAATCGTATTTGTTACATTTTATTCAAGATAGGCAGTATCGAGGATCAATTTTATTCCGTTTGCACTTTGAACCTTGTCTTAAAAAATGTCAGTATTATTCAGAGTGTAATATATACCTCTGCAACCTTAAATTGTATGACTGTTAATTAGTAATGTCGTACCAGGCTACTAACCATAGGAATAATTAGGAATTGGCCAGCTAATCAATTCCGGTGATCCAAAAAGGTCCATTAACAAATTTGCTCGCCACATGATCACAGGGTTTCAATCCTCTCTGAATGATTATATAGAGAATTGGATTCTGGTCTGTGAAAACCGTTACGTTCTTGGTAACCACTGAGGAATTAGTTGGAACCTTTATTCTTTGCCTCTTCGTCCCTTACCTTACATTTCTATCCCTTGTGGCGTTCAGTCTTGTTTCCCCCAGAGCAACGAGTCACGATACTGAGGACTTTAATTTGGGTAATGAGCTGTCCTGTACATTCGGTGGAAATGTGATATCTGAATAGCAAAAACGCGAGGCACGGAACTATGCCATACTTGTTAAACTGTTTGGAAATGTTGGTATTTCAAGGCCCTGTTCGTACCTACCTCCGTTCGGCACTCCAACAGGTAGCCAGCCTCAAAGCATACCAACTTCCTGAAAATTTCTAATGGATATAGATATAAGTACCCTGTTCTCACTGTCTTCATTATTGTTTGAATTCCGAATAGAATTTATGCAAAGATTCCACATTTTCGGACACTCCATTCGCTAGCCAACGTAACGTCATGTCGATTGAAACTTGACGCCAGCAGGTCAATTATTGGTACATGACCTGGACCGAATATTAATTAACATCCGACCGCGCTTATCGTAAGCTTCTTCATCATACACTGATCTTAATCCCAGATATAGGGTACGACTTTACCACATGTTTTCGAAAGATGGTCAAAAAGAGGCAATTTTCTACCACCTGCACTGACCAATTTTTGGACGATAGAGCTTTTCCGTGCAAACGTACGAATATAAGCGCCTTATGCTTGCATAATGATCAGATCAGATTGAAATTTTTTTTGGCAATAACGTATAACTAGTAAATATCCCGTACCTACGTTGCCCGGTGTGATCGGGTTATCCTGTACACGGATGAACGAATGAATACGATACGGTAGGGTGAACAGTTTGAATGCCTTTTGTACGTTTCTTTTGTGTTATTCTAAGATATTCTACAGCTTCGCTATCAACACAGTATAACCTCATTGCCAGTCCGGTGCTTTTTGAATAAATTTGAAAAAAAAGGCGTATGAATATCCGGAAGGTATAGAGTTGCAAAAATTTTATTTGCCCGCATCGTTGACGGGAAATCTCATGCACATTTTACTGTCGTATTGAGTGTACAACGCGGACGACAGGCGCGAATACGATTCTTCGGAGAGTATCAATTGAGAATACCGCGACATATTACTCAAAAACACCGGTGAAATGTATTTAAAGCAACTGTTCTCCAATCGAACGGCGCTGCGTGGCGTACCGAGATTGGATATTGAATACAGGAAAGCGATATGAAGCGATTCGGTTCAAATTCCAAAAGAAATATTGCTTTTATCGTCCGGAAGTTCCGTATATTCAATGGGATTAGTTCGCAGGTGCGTAAAAGAGTTGGATGGGAAATTAAAACCGCTGGTAAAACCGCCGCCAGATATCGATGATCAGGAATACCTATTTACCTAGTAAATCATCGATCTATAAACGAATAAAAAGTGGATGAATATGATAGCGTAGGCGAGCACCGATTATAATCGACACGAATTGCAGTTTTGTGAAAATAAACTTCGCGTCCCCATTCGCAGAGGAATAAGCTTAAAGCCAGTCAATCGGTTAAATGAATCAGCGTGGGTAAACTCGTTCACCCTCGCCCCATTTAATTACTAGGCTTGCAAATAAGTTCGGAATAAACTGCCGTATACGTATACCTACCTACGTGCGTATATTGTACATCTGTATATCTGTTTCGAATGCAGACAGTTACGAAGTCGTTTATCATTGGTTTTTTACTTTCTCTGTTTCAGTGAAGAAGGCGCGGTTCGTGGGAGTTCAAGGTACGTAGAGTGCCTTGGAGATATTCTACGTCTCATCGGGAGTCCCCGATTTTCTACTAAGCTGATAATATCGATCTGCCAATTTCACCGCGTCTGAATAATTCCCAGTTTTATATTTCGCTCGAAAAAATCTTGTCAGAACTCAGAGTTCAACATTGGGCTAACGAGATTTTGTAAACGAGTAAAATTCCATCAATTTGTTTGTTGGGTAATCGGATGCCGGACTGTGAGCCTGATCTTTTGTCGTTCGTTAATTCTCCCCGTTGTTATTTCAGCGCAATTCAACACTTACGTAACGTTGAAGCTACAGAATGTAAAATCAACAACAGTCACCGTCAAGGGAGCCAATCCATGCTGGGAGCAAGACTTTCTTTTGTAAGTAAACGCGCACCGAGTCTCTCAAGACCCAAGACCATAAGGCAATTATGAATATTCATTTCACGGAGGATATTTTCATTGCACTTTTTCAACAATCATCCCGCTTTACAATTCCTAATTATGAAACGTGCAAAGCTTGGCTTTCCCCTTGCTGATGCAGTCCGCGAATGCGGATACCGCGATCATGGTACAATGTCTTTCCTAATGCCTGGGCGACTCAGGGCCATACGTATAATACTTGTATACGTGAGCTGTGTGCGTCACGAGCCTGAACCTAATCTTTTATATTTTTTCACTGTAAGTACTAGAGCGCAGACTCAGCTGCTGGGAAATACTGTGAAAATAATTAAACTTCTCTCCGGCCTACGGCTGTCGCCGCCTTCTTACGCTCCCAACTCGTTCCATCCGCAACGCTAATACCAGGTCGGCCTTTCCCAAGAAATGAAAGGCATTCTCTAACTCAGGGAAACTCGCTCGAAGCTCTTACTTACACTAACAATAAGTCTTATGCCCAGACATTTTCGCTCGCCCTCTAATTGGCGGTTTAAGACCTTCTAAGAATTGATTAATCATTCTGGCTTGCCAATCAATTTCACTCTCTCTCTCTCTCTCCTCCATCGATCGATTTCCCGTACAATAATCAGCCCCGCTTTTATCCTACACAGACTATTTTCACCCTGAAACGAAACTAGTTAAACCTGGTGTTGGCGTGGCGCGTTTATATCATTAAATACATTTCGGCCTTCGAAGTTTCGGTTTCAAAGGATTCTCGTCTGCGTTAGATCCGCGGGGTATTATCGTCCCCACAATACTATATTCCGTCCGCGTTTAGATACGATAAATTTTAATCCTGATTCGCGATCGAAGGTGGAGAATATTTCCTTATTCTCATTCTCAGCCAAACGTACGAATTTTGCAAAGGGGCAGGGCACCTCTAATCTACGTTCTTATTGCACAGCGAGACGAACGACGTGAACACAGGACTTCTCGTAGAAGTATGGACCAAGGGGATGATCTGGGACACGTCGCTCGGCTATCACTACATCCCTTTGCCGGAAGTGTCCTACTCCAACGAGGTAACGAACAACCCATGCCCACCAGATCGGGTAACCATACCATCTACATCGGCACGCGAATTAGTGCCTAAACCGTTAACTGCACAAGAAAAACAAGAACAATACTGTACACTCGACAAGAACAGCAACACTAGGACCACGGAGTCCGAGCTCCAAGCCACGGTACCCCAGAGTTTTTCGAAAGAGATGATTTCCTGACTCTTTTTTTCTTCATATTCGATAAACCAAGAACAGTGATCTTTGCTTCGCGATTTATTTTAGGTCCAAGGTTTCGCTTCCAAAGTAAAGAATATCATAGGTTTTGTCTGGGTTGTTTGTCCTGACTCCTGGTGCACCAACTCAAGGGATGAGAGCCAGAGAACGTTTAATGGCCTGTCTCTCTGCGTCGATCTATTCCCTCGTCTCATGAGTAGACGAGCTTTTCATATTGTTTGCATTCGGTTACGGTCCTTTGTCAAAGGTCGAGTGTGTTTCTGGGTTTTCTTTCGAATTCATACGCGATGGTTTAATTACCCTGGTGAATTTTCCTTTGTCGATTAGTTTCTGGCTCGTGCTATTTCATATGTTAGTTTTGGTCGAGTTGATACAACGCTGTAAATTTGGCATGCAATTAGGGATCATCAAGCAACGAATAACAGGCGAATTGACGAACTGAAATATGCGCGGTATCATATTTGCACCAAGATAGGGACAGAGTAGGGGAGAGACGAGAGGACGAGACACAGAGGGAAGGCAAGTTGAGCTTACATTGCGAATTGCAGAGTTGCCAACTTTCCAGACGCGATTGCCAACCCAGAAACCCTAATCGGGCATTATTAATTTCCCTAATGATAATTAACTGCTATATAGCTCTCTTTGATTTAATTACGGTTTATCAAATGATTTTTGCATAAGACGGATTTCTATGTCTGACCTCGTTTACCTGCAGATCAGAGAGGCGTTTCAATAGGGTATTCAAATCAGTAGTCAATGAGCCGTTGAATGAAAGTCTGTTAGGGGTTGAGGAGATTGGTATATTTTTTCGAATTTAGTAACAAAAAACAAAAAAAAAAGAAGAAGCTCAACTCACGCGAGTAGAGAGTAAATTTCAAATAATTTTACTCTCATTAACGTCGGACAACGAGATACGTGACCCTAACCCAGAGACGGTTAAAGTACGTGAGCCAGGTTGGACTAGGTTCATACAGAAATAAATCAAGTCCCAACGCAGAACGCACGGGGCCGTGAAACCGTTAACGATCTGTCACGGTATACTTTTCGCGCAAACCTGCACTGCGAGAAAGACAGGGATAAATATAGAGAGAAGAGGAGAGAGAAGAAGAAAGAGGTAAGGAAAAGGGAACTCAAAAAAAGAGCTTGCGGGAACCAGAGGGAAGGAAATAAGGAAAAGAGGCGTTCTGACCGTACGTAACGCAGCGTAACTTGGACCCGCTACCTCCCAAGTATTAATCGTAACTTACAAACGGTGAAATACTTTTACGGCAATGAAATATGAAAATTGGGGCGAGTTCTTCACCGGGAAGAAGCCCTCTTCATTGTTATTTATACTCAGGGGTGTATAGGCGCTTTCGATCGTGAGGAAATAATAGGAGAATAGAATCGGTGGGGTAAGATGGCTTGGATATATATCTATATATTATTTATATTTATCCCCGAGCAACGAGTTCTGCTAATTTCATCTGTCAATAACAGAGTTTGTCGGAAACGCGAGAATAGCTTGGGACATCAGAGAAATTCGGATTGATTATTCCCAAAGCTACCTACGCATTTATATAAGAATTTTCAGCTGGCATAAGGCGTGAAGAAAAGGGTGAAAATCCGACACGTTCATAGGCAAGATCCGTTTTCCTATTGAACTGTGAAACGGCAAGATACAGCAGCCTTGCAAACCGTGCCTAGGTTACATAGATATGCCTAAATACAGAGAAAATGTATTTTCTGAACCAAATGAAATGTATTTTAGCAAGCGAAATCTGGCGATCAAATATGCACGGTGAAATTAATGATTTATTGATTTAATAAAATTGAAGCTCCGATTCAAAGAGGTATAGTGGGTACATGGATGTAAATCGACGTTGTTAAGTTAAACAGGATTTATTTGAATGAAATGAGAAATGCTTTGACTTTCTTCATTAAATACGTCTCATTTATCCAATAAATCCTTCAGGAATCTCTCCGTAGGAATATTCGGTCAGAGAATATCGCGGAGTTTGAATTCGCGACGGAATTTTTCTTGGATTCGATTTTTATATCAGATACATACGGAGAATTTGTCATCGACACTTTTCCCCGGATGTAGTCAGCAATAATTTTGAGTACCTATCTAGTCTTCGAAGATTGCTCATTTTTCAAAAAAACAAGTGCTGCAGTTCGAGTAAAGCGTCGTTTTATCCCGGTAGGATATCGCTGTTATAATAGAACTCTAGATCCCGGAGCTGGAGGAACTGCGAGGTTAATAGAGAAAGAATCTGTGATTTAGCGAACGACCGACTGTGAAATTTGTCAGGAGTTAAACCCGATATTTTAGCAGAGATTTTACTTCCCATTTGACATCAAGCTCTTGACGTATTTCTGACGTAAGCTGGGGGCTTGAATCCGAATAGACAACGTATAGTTTATACGTGACGTATCTTCCTGCCTACTTCGGTCCACAATTCGTCTTACCGTGAGTCGTGGGAAGAACCTGCGCGTGTTATTCTACCTATTCTCTGGTTTACTTTATCTATAGTCACACCAAAGTCTGCGGTATCTTTTAACTACCCTTAATGCTCAACGCCTTGCCACGAGTAAGAGAACATTTTTGCATCATGTCATTAGACTAGTTAACTCCCTTTCTCTGTCTTTAAAACTTTTCAAAACTCCGAATCAACGTTCTTTCACATTGATTCATGACCGTAGGAAGCTATGTAGAATACCTGTCAGTAAAAAGGTGAATATTTAGACTATTAGGTACTCGGGTGCGATTTTAAGCTTCCCTTTCCCCCAAATCGATCCACATTAATCATAGTAATTCGCTCGCTTCGTCAGGGATTGGTCTTTCGATAAAGTAACTTAGGGGATGATACGATACATATATTTACAGCTGTTTAATCAGCAATTATATCCATACTCCGAGGGGAGTCAGTGGATTTCGAAAGATCGTTTTATGGTATTATTTTAATACGTAAGCGTAGTAGCACCTCTACAAAGGTATTTCCTCCAACCTCCCTCATATCTACATGGTGCCATTGATTCATCTCACGTTCTTTTCTGTTTGACAATTGATGTGGGTGTTTCGATTGGACTGTCATATTGATAAAATAAAAAATTATTTATCACAAAGTTGGATAGACGATGAAGAGAAAAGTGGCGATTCACCCAACCCTTCTATCGATTGCTCTAAAAATGAGACCTCCAACGATTGATCAGTCAAAGCCCACTAGAAATTTCTTAGAGGATGATTAAGACCGTAAAGTCTTAACGAGACTAAATTTTCGAAATTTTCTACACTGACGTTTGAAGTCTGGCGTGCATCGCCGTGAGCAGATAATCTGCATGGGAGCTTTGAATTACGTTAGCCACTATCCACCCACAAAGAGATCTACAAGTGGGATAGTAACGAATTCTATTCATCGTCGCAGTACACTGCTTTGCATTTTCTCTATCTTGTCGACTAATCGTTTGGTGCACGTAATACGGCGACGGCGATCTTACCGAATACACAGATTCGTACACATCGATAACACTCGCATTGATAATGCAGCCGCGGTACACACGTATAGCTAACTCATACGTGAGTAGGTATACACTCAGGTATATCGTAAGCTCGACCATGGACTTGGGGCCAAATGACGGTTGCGATTGCACCAGCGTATTGCTCGACTTGATCGTGGTCGTGGTGGTGGTGTACAAATTAGATTAGGGAGAGTTAGGGGCACATAGTGTAGCTTTCGGGTTGGTTTGAGAAGCGTTGACTTTGGGGTCCCGGTTGAAACCATCCCTAGTCCTCGATGTGACGTCACTTGGCACTTAGCCAAGTGGCAACGCTCAATGGAACAGTTCTGCGACGAGGGATGAGGTGGGCGACGAAAGCAGAGCTCCGCGAAGTTGTTCCTCGGCTAGGGGTTGGACGGCTTCAAGGGGTATGCGAGGGGCTACACGAAATGTATACCTATACTATTAGATTGTGTACACACTGAAAGTAATTTGGCGTTCTCACGCACCGTGGCGGGCCGCGAAACCGCCCACATATGTAGAGCCTGATTTATACACTTTTATTTACCTTCAGTTTCCATTCTCGGATATCTAATTTTCGCCCTCACTGACGCCCCGATCGCACCCCACACCGCTCTCGCGTTACTTATTGGTAGTCGATTCAATCGCAGAAACCCACTTATCGAATTGCATTATATGCTAATATTGCGATATTATTGTTCAGGTATTGATGTAAAACTTGAAACTTGTTGAGGAATATATATGTGTGTATACATACCTACACCGTGGCGATTGATTTTATGGAACATTTTTTCAAAGTCAATTTTTAGGGCTCATTTACTGCCGAAGAATCAGAGTGTCTTTTTTTGTAGCCGCTGAGAGTAATTTTCCTTGTCTTTTCTTTTGCGTAATTTGGAATATTTACGTAATTACGTAAGTTCGAAGTTTCGGTGGGGATAAGGAAGAATATTGGATGATCGTGTCTAACTATAGGACTAGGAAGTAAAAATGTATATTAGGTAGTGAACCAGAACGAATTGGAGGTCTCGTCGGAAGTCAACTTGTGTCCGCAATCAATACTGGATTTTGAGAGCGTTTTAAAGAGTCGCTTCTCTTTCAAACAAATTTCAAAGCCGTTCTGTCGTCAGTTTCGAATTTCTTTATTCAAGAAGGCAATTCAATCTGTACCAAACGCAGGAGAGACCGAGAGCCAGAACTAAAGAGAAAGGGAGAAACGAGGCACTCGTCTAATTGAAACAAAAGGCCTTTCTTTTCAGGAAAAGATATACTCTTAGGTTAGCAATTATTTTTGATAATCTTCTTTGTTTTTTTTTTCATCCGATACAACCGCGCGTTGTCCACGAATTCGACTAATTGTTCAGTTCTTTTTGAATTTGAAAATGACTCGGCTTATAATAAAAGAACATTCAAGTCATGATTTTACTAGCTATACCCTCATAACGGAAGATCCTACAAACGCTAACCTGCCCTATCCTCTCGCTGAGCACAATCTGGGTCAGACCTGGCTTAAAATATTCATAAAGCCACACGCGAGATCTACATATGAGGTTCGATTCGCATTAGAAATCCACTCGAGTTTGTCAAGCGTTTCTCTACCATGTAGCAAGTGGCACGTTCTGAGTTTGCCAAAAACGTGGGACGAAGAGCCGCGTCCTTTTGACCGTTGACATTTTCCGATTTCTCTATATTTTTCTTTTGCTCTTGCCTTATTTTTTTCCTTATTTTTCTTGTTTTCCTGCCTCTTCACACGCCGAAAATACAGTCAAGCTCGTCGTCGAGCGGTGTGACCTTCTACCTCGATAGTGCAGGGTCGCACATGTCGATGGCAAGATCCAATTTACCCTTAATATCTACGTGACGATCCGATCAAGGAGCATTTTCATTTTTTCCGAGTTATTTCAACGAGAAAAAGAACAGACGAACGGGGGAAAAAGCGAGCTCTGACGATACTAGAAGTAGTTTTCCTTGTTCGCGCACGCGACACTTTTTGTCTATCCTTCACAGCCTTCGGACTAAAACTTCAAACGAGCAAAGTTCCCGAGCTATAATTATAACGGCGAGGGAAAGGTAGCTATATAGATATAGCATTATCGCGTTCACTCGATAGAATATATCCAGCCGAAATTCGCTGGAGCGTCTGAGAAATCTCGTATGATTGATGAAGTACTTGCTCTAATTTACAGGAAGTAAATGAAGTGAGAGAAAACGTGGTTCAGTTGACGAGTGACTCGCGTGTATTGGGTCACAGTTTACCCTTGTTGACTGTCCGAATTATATGACGATGACGTTTCACTTGGTAGAATACACAGCAAGAAATTCAGCGTACGTTTCAATTTTTATTACATTTTATACCCTGATCAATTAATTCGGAAATACTCCGATGTAGTAACAATTATTTTTCATTGTTTCTTCACGTCATGTCAAAAGTATTTAAGTATACTTACACTGCGTCGATGGTACGTAGAGATTTGAGAAATCTTTGGCACCTTTCATGCTGGGTAAGAAAACTGGACTTTGTTTTCCTGAACTGAATTGACGACGTTAGCAATTCGGACCACTTTTAACAGACTTTGGCAAACGTTAAGAACACTCTGAGTTTTTATTGTTAGAAACACGAAGAAGTAACAATAAAGTCGACGCAATAAGAGCTTTGGAATCGTCAATATCAATGACGTACCATGTAACACTGTAATGGTTTTTTAAAGGTGTCAATTTATCTGAAACGATAAGATTATCTCCAAGAAAATGTTCCGCGGCGCAGAAAGTTTTTTCTTTTCAGCGTTAAAGGGCGCGTTGATTCGCGAATTTATTTTCCTTATACGTATAGGTATACTGTCTGATATTTTCTATCGTGAGTACAACGAGAACGTAGCGTTCTCTCCCCCCCCAACAAAAACGAGCTTTAAAAGCGACTCGGAAATTTCTCTAAGCCAAAGTTTTCACTAAGCGAAACTAATGTAGGGCAGGATATGAGGAAGGACGAATATAAATCGAAACTGGATAGCAAACGCGCACCGTGACGAAGGGAGCTGATTATTGAGGAAGTGACGGGAAAACGTCTCTCAGTGGAAAGTTGGTGTAGATAAGATATGCCAACGGAAGATCCGAAGATAGAACGACACTCACCCCTTTTCTATGCGGTCCTATAATAATATCTATCTCTTCACTCTTCGGGTTGAACGTCCCTTGGTGACCTCGCTAGGACAATCGTTAACCCAGATGAAAATAACCCGTGTCGATCTATACTTGGCAGATCTGAGTCGTATCCGAAAGACTTTTTTTCTTTTATTCAACTAAAAATCAATGAAAAAACCTCGCAGGGGTATCATGTTTTAATAATTGTATTGAACCGCGCTAAGAAGTTCAAAGTCAGGTAAATCCCGAGGCATGGGACAGTCAAGAAGACAATGTGATTAAAAAAATGATTTCTAGACATTTGCGAATGCGCAAACTTGACCCAGTGCACAGTGGATCGAAACGTCAAATTTACGCACGTATCGTTCACGTTGCGCCAGATTTTACATGGAATCGAAGTCACCAAAAAAAAAAGAGGCTGTTACATATTTTTAAGAAAGTGAAATCACTTCACAAGCGAAAGAGTTATTACACATATACATATTTCCGTATATAAGCATGGTAGACGGACGAGTGGCTTTAGAATAAATCTGTGCTTGCACTTTCCTGGATCACAGCTGGGACAAACTTTTTTATCCTACTTAATGTCAAGGTTTATGGGATAATTGTCTGACTTATGAGGTAACTTCACCTTTTTCAGATAACGTTATTCTCTGTTTTTCTGGGTAAATTTAAATTCTTTGAAAATTTTGTAATACTATTTAAGCTTTTGCCAAAATCTGGTTAAAATTTGATAGGTTCATAAATTGTGGCATTTTATTCCACTTTATAGTACTCTCTCAGCTCTTTCTATGCGCTAATCAATACTACTAACGTTTGAAGAACTAGAGATTTTTTTTTTCAGCACGTTTGAACTTTAAAGACTTCTTTCAAGACCTCTGGAATCAAGCGATCAAAGGGGTTCTCAGATGTCAGAGTTTGTACTATTGTACGGCGGTAAAGCTCATGAATATTATCGATGTTAAATAAATTATAATGAGGTAAAAACTTGGTTTGGTGCCTGATTGCTGGAAGCTAATAAAAAACTAACGGACAATAAGACACTCTCAATGGCTGTTTGAAGAACCATCGAAAAACTTTTGAATGCCCGAGGCTTTGAATCGTAGCCGGTTTATTTTTATGACCAGATCGAGAAGGGGTTTGGAAAAATTATGACGAGTATAATTAATGAAATAATGATGAAATATTAAGTGGGAAATCGATGTCGACACGAACATGGAACGACAGGCATCATGCCGCTGCGTGACAAGGAATGGAAAGTATAAGGAGACTCGTTAACGACATGATAAGTAAGCCTTTGACGGAAGAAAACCTGATCAAGCGGTCAGACGAGCGAATTGATGCTTGTTCAAAATAGAACAATATGCGACAGCTGGATCCTCAACTCTGACCTCACTTCTGTGTTTACTGACTTTACGGAATAATAATTCAGCCGAAATTTCGCGTGGAAAACACATCTATTTGGTAGCTGCGGCAGGGCACGTCTAAACATTGTGAAGAATTTCTTGTTTTCCTTGAATTCGCTCTTATTCCAAAGTGGCTCGCGAGCGAATTCTTATTCTTGTTGTTCTTGCTCTCGGTGAAGTTAGGAGCTTGAATTCGGAAACCAACTTCTTGTAGAAATTTCATACGCGGAGTACGCGCATATAAGTCATTCGACGCGGGCTTCGAGAATGGAGAATGTATAGATAATATGGAAATGCACATTTAATTATCTCACACTCAAACTTTCGGGACAAATGGTCTTCCTCGGAAAGGGTCTTAAAATTATAGTTAATTAAAGATTTATAGTGTAATAAAACTGGGAACTTCCGCCATTGTCCGCTTATCTTTTCTTCGAGACGGGGAGATCAGGTCCAATCAGGGAAAAGTAATCTTTGAGTATCTTTTTTTCCTTTTATACTCCCACGGGTATAGATATAATCAGCGAATCAACATCGCTGTGATTAAATGATTTACAGATTAAACGTCCATCTGTGAGCTTGCAGAAACCTTACGGAGTGCCTTGGGCTGCGAGTTTCTATCCACCATCGTCGTTTTTAGACCATTAGCTCACAGACGTGCAAAGAGCCAGCGTTAATTAGGCGATTTAACTAATTCCAGTCGCTACGGCACGGGCATTTGCGACGATATAATGCCTCAACTTCTTTTGAAAGGTCGACCCGAATAATTGGCAGTTTAAAAAGCAGCCACCCAAGCGTGAAATCATCACGCGATAGAATTGACAAATTTTTCGCCAACGCTTGTGGAAAATTGAAATTTTAATTTCATCAAACCGCAGTGAGAATAAGTGCGCGTAAATTCATACGACGCCAAAACGAGGAGTAGGAAATAAAAAATTAAGTACTTAATCGCCAACGCATCCTGAAATTTCTTACTCCCCATGTTTTCAATTGCGAAATGGGCTTCAGCAGTGCGTACGTAAGGCATACTCATAATATCTTAAAGTACCATAAAGTATGCGAAATGCTTGTTGTTCGTGTTCACCGAGGCGAGTTTGTCGCGAGGAATCCTAAGCTCCGTCGCTAAAAGATCCACTGATGGGGTTCATGGGAAATGAAGAAAACAGGGTATAGCCGAGAAAGATCGTACCTATGCCACCAGCGAAGAGGACTATCCGGACTTCAGACACGCCGAATGTCTCCCATATCCCTAGCCCTGACTGCCACCAGGCATTCCCAAACACTTGCTTTCCATTTCTGGCAAGAGTTTCACCGTCAATTATTATGGTGATGAGAAACTACCACCGTAGACTTAGCTAATAGGTGCTGTCGCCCGACAGCGTCTTGGAGATTAAAAGGGCCACAAAGGTCTACGGTTTGCGTAGACGCTCTAATCCCTACCACAAATGAGGAGCTTGCTCTTGTCAAGCTAGATAAAACCTGGTTTTGTTTCTCCGGTGCTTTATGTCTGCATAACTACAATGAAGTATTACGACGAAATCTCTGGTAGGCCTTATACTGTCTGGATACACTTTTGAACCCAATAACGATTCATGTCTTTCGGTTAATTCAGCTGCAGGTTCAGATTCACTCATATGCCATTCGCAGCCCTCGATTGCTATGGAAAGTTTGCTTGTTATCAGTTCAAAAGTTATTCGATTATTGTGGTTCAGTGCCCTCTTCCACTGTGGCATTTTACCGTACTTTCTTTGCACCTTATGGTGTCAGTGTGTACCTGTTATTCCGTGGTTTACACTCTCAGAGTGGACTGTAGATTGGAAAGCAGCTAAGAGACGTATACATCCAATTATTTTCATTCGACAAAGTGCTCCACTCTTCCATTAGCTAAGGGCAAGGCCAGCTTCTAAGTACGATTAGTAAGCTTATTTAATGCAAATATCTCAGAGACTTCCTTAGAATCCAAAATCTCTTCACGTAAATTCGACTACGGAAACTTGTGTTAATTCAGGGGCGACTTATCTCCAGAGCACTAGCAGAGCATTCTTATTTTCGCGCATGTATGGTTCGATCACTGTTCTCGTAGACCGTATAATAACCGGTGATAATGTCTGTGAAGGATTTCTCCATTCGCGTACTGTGGGATAGAATAAAACCGTTATAACCGGATAGATATACTTGTGCAAAGTCCCTTCGCACGCAGTTCGAGAAAACAGGAAAATATATGAAGGTAAAACCATGCCGAAGCCACGCGTGGCCCTCGGAGATATCGACTTACTCTTGGTTCTACTATATGTATACATACCCGATCCACTCACTACTCACTACACAGTACACAATCGAGATTGAAGATCACGTGGTCTAGCGATTGGCCGAGGGAATGAACGAACAACAATAATCTCTGGTTTTGTTTTTTTGCCCATTTGGTCGACTATCGCCAGGACGGTTCCGGCCAATGGATAAGCCTGGATTCAGAGCTGGAAATGAGAGGTGGCGAAGTTGTTGGTACAAAAACACCAACGGGACATACTCTGCTGATTGACTGTCGGTTCGAGCTGCCTTTTGGTAAGTTTTTCAATGCTGAACCGCATAAGTAAGAAGAACACTTTTTCTTGTCCTGTATATTATTGATACCGCAATATAGTAAATGTTTATATAAAGTATAATTAATCCTGTGTGGCAGCTATGTATAAAAATCCTGCGTAGATTATGGTCAAATTTTTGTCTCCAATAAACGCCTGACTATGTGTGGAGAGATTCTGGTGGTTTTTTCCCATTTTATGACCGAGGTCTTCAAGGGTCAAAAGGTTGTCTCGTTTGGCCCACCGTCATTCTTTGTGGTCAGTCAAAGTCGTTCTAGACGATTTAGGAGGGGGAAACGCGTTTCACCAGCCACTTGGGGAGGATGAATAAGACGGTAGGAGTAGTGATTTGGTCTTGGTCAAGGGTTAAGCAAGCAAACAACCCGCGAACTCGAACATCCTTTTCAATTTTACCAGATCCGAATTACCTTGTCCGAGAACTTCAAACAATGAACAAACCTCGTCGAAGAGAAGAGACAGGCAAACTTCCGAGGCCAACAAATCAAACCTGGTTAATTACGTGACTTGGATAATTCATCCAATTAACTGGGGCAAGTCGAGCGTACCGAGGTAATAATACCTCGAGACCTTTGAGGACTTTGAATTTCAATTTACACAGAATCTTTCCACGGAAGTAGGTATATATCTATATCACAATGTTCGTAAAGAAAAAAAGTTAAAGAACAAAAGCACAGAAACATAAAAACGCGACAAAGAACCCTTACCGAACGACACCCTACGTTTGCGAGGAATCGTAGAATTTGATTAATCGTTAACCAATCAGGAAAGTGTGACCCTCCGACCGGATGGAAAGCTCTGCTCAGAAGCGAAACGGCTATGAAGTTGAGAGCAGCTCGGCCCACGTGTGGCTCAGGTACCTTCATCACGTCATTCTCAAACCCATCGATATATATTTTTTACAGTGTAGACCCGCGGGAACCCGTTCAATCGAGTCGCGAACTTTTGGGAAAAGAAGTTGCATGAAAAACTGCAAATTCTGAAATTTTTCAAAAAAATTAATTATTATTTTTTTTTTTTTTTGGTTCTTGGGTCTATTTTTTAGTTGAAAACCGTTTTCATAGCTCCCGGAGTATTTTGCCAATTTTAATACATCGCCAGGGGTTTAGGAAGGCATTCCGGCCTCCTTCCAACTTCGTTAGCTTCTTGTGATCCAAGAACGGGTTCAAAGTTTAATTCTGTTTCGCTTCAGCATGTAAATCTTTCACGGAGACTGGTTTCATTCGTTTTTGTCACGTCGGATCGGTATCTAATTATTTCCAACTATTTCGAGGGAATTCCTCAATGATAGAAACGGCGGTATTTTGACACCCGGACGATGATTGCGAAAACATTTGTGAGTTGACAAATTTTGGAGTTTCGAAGCCCATTCAATCACTCCTAATTCTCCCTGATTTTCGAATGAACGGATTACGTGAGTCTACACTTTGTAATTAGTGGATCTTACCCTTTCCACCCCTTCTTGCTCGCCAGCCACTGCACCACTTACAAACTTCCGTGTGCTTTTGAAACATCCTATACTATCTGTATACATATATAAATATAATATACATACATAAACGCGTACATACATGTAATTTACTAAAATCCGTTTCAATACACTGGATGATTCATTTATTCCCGAGTTTATTCCGTACTTATATATATGTGTAAACCCCCATAATATGCTGCAGTCCTCGTATGTAGGTACCACTCACACGTATATATCATACCCATACATCTTACTCGCAACTATTTCTGGCACTTTAACCGTTATTGTTGCTCGTATATAATTCAAAGTAAGTGACATCAATTCGAAGTGCATCGATCCTCAATAATAAATGTATCGTTCACGATGGAAACTCTACGATATTCTTTGAATGGAATATTGCTACCAAGTCGGTAAGTTCGATAATTTTCTTCTACCTTGTACAATAGCCACTTCCGTTGTCCGTATTATACCCTCTTTACATGTATAGGTAAAGTGTATCCATATATTCATCTGTACCTTCGGCCTTAAATAAAAGGCGGATCTTTTCTTGCTAATTGGACTCCGGATGTATAAGACGATAAATTATCCACAAATCATCCAGTGTATTAATGGAAAAAATATGGCATCGGTTAATTGCTATTTAGTCGAGAATTATATACAATTATACATATATACATATGGTGGAAATGAAATGAATAAAAAACGTGTGAACACAAAATTTTCACAATGCACGTATATCCGCTGCCATTATGACCAATAGTTATCGAAAAATATAAAGGGAAAAAAGGAAACCAATAGCACAAGCCCAATTAGCACCATTCCCACACGAAAGCACTGCATTTTGACGAACATTTTTTCTGGATATTTTTCGAGATTACTTCTGTGATATTATGTGTACTTTTATAATGCGGACGGATATAATAATGTTCGGTGTTTCTCTTTTTCTTGTCTCACTTGACGTTATCGTTGTTTGATATCGCTATATACTATTTGGTGTTCTATTCTCTATCTTTTTTAATAAAAATTAATATATTTCTCTCGTACTCGAAAGTTCAAGTAACCAAGTTTCAACGGAAGGATATTCATATTCTATTACAGCCGCGCTAGATTCCTCATTTTTCATAACACCAGATCGTTGGAATATTTAGCAGTTTCGTTTACATATCTATATCCGAAAATTGATCGTTCCACGCGAGTGCAAGCAAAAAGGAAGGAAGGAAGAAAGAAAAGAATACAAAAAAAACAAGTACACGACCAATACTGCGCTTGTATAATAATTAATTTATATACTCAATAAAGAAGTTTATCGACGTTTTAAATAACAACGCGTTATATATAACAAGCGTTCCGGTAAAATTAATTCAATTTTTCTAGAGCAACGTATCTATCGCGTAGCTACTACCAATGTCCATTACACAGGCACATATATATATAAATACCAAAAAAAATTGTAGTTGCAGATTTTAGATAGATCATAACTAATATTTCGACACATAAAATCATGTGCTAGCAGTGGCGCGGCAATAGCATCTAAGGGGCGAATTTTTTTTGATTTCTTTTTTTGTTATTCTTAGCGTTTTGAGTAAAAGTAAGTGAAAAAGGTTTGAAGGTACCTGCGGATGCATTAAGCTATAGCTGCGACACTGTAACAGTCATCTGTCTCTTCTCATTTCTTCTCATCCTTAGTTTTTCGCTAAAGTGTTTCCAATCTATCTTTCTTGCAAATTTTTTCATAACACATCAAAAACAGGCAGTCATGCTCGCTGGTTTTGCAAAAAGTGTGTTTATATGTTCTAAGAATGATTGTGAGGGTTGTAAAAATTGGCAAAACCATCTGGCAAAGACACCGAGAATCTATACCCGTATATTGTAGAATGTAATTAAATGTCTAAGCATGCCCACAAGAGCACATGTTTCATAGATATTGCAATATAATATCGAATCTCGTAATAAAAAAAGAGATTCAAGTGCCAAGATATAGTAACTCACCAGTGCATATAATATTGACTCATAAAAATCTCTGCCCCGTACCAATATTACTATAATTCATTATAAAATAGGGTTACTTATTGTTAGACAGTTACTGTTTTATGCATAACGTTTATGTAGCTACGTAGCATACCTTAAATAGGATATTAGTTGTATAAGATAATAATTACTTATATTTCCTACAGCCTGAAATTTTTTAATTGCCAATTCAAATTCTCCGTATAATGTGATACGTAGAAATATAAAACAATGGGATTAGGCGTTTCGTTTTTTTTTTTTTCTTTTTTCAATTTTTCTGAGATGTCAATCTTTTATTTTATTTCATGATAAATTCCGATTACAATTTTTCTAAGGGATCTGTACTTCATATCGTTCGTCACCTAACCAGCGTATCCGTTTTATAACGCCACAATGCTTTTTGGCGACTGTTGAATCGTATTTCGATGGTACGTTTTCAACACAGTATTTTGGATCTGGGTCAAGCGGTGTTTTTCAAAAATCAAAAAAAAAAAAAAACAGAAAAGAACAAAAATAAATGTCTGAATAGCAATTCGTTGCACAGATTCTTTCGTGTTCAATGTAGCAAGACGTAGTCGGTCAAAGTTATAAGTAGAATACAACATATCTATAGGTACTCGTAATATAGGGGTTGCAGTCAGCAAGGGTCAGCCAAAGAGTTGAAAAATACCGAGAGCTACAGGAGTAAAATGAGCTGTTCCTTTTTTGCTACTGCAAAGTTTTATTATTCCAAGTAGTAAAGTGAAAGGAATACGATGCTTTAATTACGGGCGTGAAGCGCAGGGTAAGCGTTGGTAAAAAACCGGCAAGCTGATTAGTAGAACGAAAACGCCTCTCTCGAGATTTTAACTTATTTACCGTAATACATACATACATATACATATACAGCTGTGCCTATTTATTTGAACAAAAAAATCGCGCTTCTAGTATAGATCTATGTATACACGTAGCGTAGGCTCTCGTGTTATAAGAGGCGGATCTGTCCGTGAAGGTAGACTCGGTCCATTGTAGGGAGTTTAGAAATTTTTTTTCCGAGACCCTGAGCGCTTGCCTGAAGGACTGGTTATTTATATTATTATTATTATTGTTATTATTATTATTATTATTATTATGAATTTTCTCTTGAAAGTGAATTCGTGTATTTCTGATATAATCAAATATATTCTAGGCCAATACGGTCGATACTGATCAAATAAGTTTATCGGGTATGAAATAAGACGAAAAGTTTCGAATGAAAGAATATTCTCGAGATGAATTATGGGGTCTTTGATAACTTGCCTTGTTCAAGTTGAAGTAAAGAGGAAAAAAATTGTAATCTTACCGTTCATTGTTAGCCTGCATGATCTTTTAGCCATCGAAAGAATTGTATCGAACTGATTTCGAAACAGAATTGCTTTCTTTGGCTTTGTCTGAGGTGCTTCGAAAAGAGGAGCAGTGAAGCAATAATCGACGCACCTGTCAGGCAAGGATACCCTGGAGTGTGTCAACATTCTGAACCAGCTGCTGTTTTACCTCCGGTCTTTCGGTAGTGTTTTATTCCTTCGGAAATTGAAGGAGTGGGAAACGGATTGGAAATAGCTGTATAAACGAGAAGATGAAAAAAATGAAATTTAAAATTGAATATCTCGCGT
Source organism: Rhogogaster chlorosoma (assembly GCA_944452935.1). Lineage (NCBI taxonomy): Eukaryota > Metazoa > Arthropoda > Insecta > Hymenoptera > Tenthredinidae > Rhogogaster > Rhogogaster chlorosoma. The sequence continues at coordinate 33,567,066 of OX101797.1, forward strand.
TCTATCGTACCTACACTGCGGGAAAAAGGAAATGAGTAGCGAGAAAAATGAAATTCAGTATAAGACAGAGAGTATTAATTATACGCTGGAAGCTCAGAGTCACCGCGGATAGCGACGAAATTTTATACGAATAGTGAAGTGGATTAAAGTAATAATAATAAGATAAATGTATAAATAACTAGGTGAGAGAAGAGTAGCAGACAAGAAGCGGAGAGAAAATTAGCTGAGAAATGATATAATTTCAGACCGGGGGAATATTTGGTTGAAATGTATTTTCAGGTGCTTTAAAAATACGAAGTTGGAGTCTCAAAGAGAGGATACGACTCTGACTAGCGGGAGGACCTCCGCGGGACTTGACCTTTTTTTTTTTTTTAATTGCTAACGGGGAAAAGTAACAACTTGATGATAAAAATAAACCTTACTCTACAGTAAAACAGATACTACCTATCTTACTTTACGGCAACTATAGATCCGAAGTTCTCGTTACTTCCAGCATGTCTTAAGACGGACAAGACCATGTATAGAAGCGGAAAGTCCGTAAAAGAAATAGCAAAGAAATAAGGTTCGAAGAGAGTACTTGAATAAAATAAACTGGGCTTTTAGTATACCTGTACACAAGTAAATCGGATAAGGGTCTTTAAACGACGGATGTAATAATTCAGAGTTAGACTACACTTTGATACGTGTTTCAAAGCGTGAGACAGCTGGGTCAAAGTCTCAAGAATCCCATTGGAAAAAGTAATAAATGCAAGATTGATGAGCGTCGGTAAAAGTTTACAGTTTTTGGTTATGTAAAAAAATTAAAAAAAAAAAAAAAAAAAAAGGGAAACAAAAAAGAAGAGAAAAATCAAGAATCATGGTCATTAGCGGATACGACGAGATTGGGGGGTGTTAATTTAGCGGGATTCTTCTGGCTGCTAGTAAGTCTGCGTAAGGCATAAATCAGGGCTGTTTGGCTTAAATATTTTACGAGCGAATGCGCGCAGCTGTGAAGAATGCAGTTCGTAACATATAAAGCGGACTAACAGGATATACGAGAAACCGTGGTACCGGTCGATAAAACTTGAACAATGTGTCTTTGAAATACATATAATCAAGGATTTATAAGGCACGTGAAAAATACGCAGCGTTTTTCTCTTTTTCTTCTTTTTTTTTTTAATTCACAATTATCCGTTTTCCTCTTGCGATAAAAATGACGAAAATTGGGGAAAGAATTACCTTCGACCCCCCGCAGGCTTCGAGTATTCGGAAGTTTTTGTATTTTTATATTCATCGTAATTACCGGTCCGTTATTTCAGTAGGCAGACTAAGTGTAGGCATTAGCTATTGATATACTTTCGTCGTATAACATTAAGCGAATTAATTGGCCTGTTCCTGTTTTTTTCTTAGTATGTTTTTTTTTCTTTCCTTTTTTTCCTTTTTTTCTTTCTTCTTCTAAACGACGAGTAAAAGGTACGATCTGCTCTACTGGCGACAGCGGAGTGAATTCATAATTTGTTTTCTGTTTGAAAGACCCAGAAAATACAGAAGCAGCGGACCTTCAAAGGAAGTTGGAACTGCTGAACAACATAATGGATCAGGAGGCAAGAGCAGAACAGGCACGAAGACAGATATTGTACATAGGCCATTGTGAGTATGTCCCAAGTACATGTATACGTATCAACAATAAGTAGATACTCCCATGCCCTGAGTAGGTACGCCATACGCAAACCCTTGCATATCTATATGCATGTAATATCGTCGGAGTTTATTATTCTTATTTACTCTTTGGCGAACTAAGGGACGATTTGGGTTTTGTACCATCTGGGACAGAAGAGGTAGAATTTTGGGGAGTTTGGTATATATATCGCGATAAGTTCATGTTCCTCGCCGTGGGAAATGGTATGAATAAATTAATCGTATCCTTAGCTTCTGAGAAGAGCGTCCTTATCTCTTCCACGAAATACAACCTTTTAGTTTCGTTGGTGATAAATGAAATTTTAATAATCTCACTCTATTTCTGGGGGTCGCCGTTGATCAAAAATCACCAACCGGGTGGCCTCGAAAATTTCATTTTGATACCTAAAACTTGTTAATTTTGGGTTTCCTTTGATCTGAATTCCGGTAACTTCAAGTGGCAGCTCTTTTGTTTATGGCCGCGAGCCGGTCCCGAGACCCTCTTCACTCCGTGATACGAGATGTCTCAAAGCATTAATATCCGTTTTTAGTAAGGCTCTTGACAAGCGCAAGCCGAATCCCATAAATTTCTATGAATCGTATAAGAAGGTCCTGTGCTGACGGGATTTTCCGGGTTTAAAATGTCCGTGAAGAATTTTTTTCTTTTTCATTATTCATCAAGGTTAAAAAAATTACAAACTATTTTCACATACAGGTATAAATATATATAAAGAAAATTCTGCATTATTCAAAAATCTTCGAGAAATCAATTTATCCATCCTTCGTCACATTTTGTCTCTAACCCTGCGCTCTTACATGTCACAAAAGATCCCTTACGTCTTCGCCAAAACGGCCAAATACCTATCGATAAGTAATAAATTCTCCCAACCCCATAACTTATTCCGTATTTCTATCGGATAACTCTGTAGTCTCTATCTCCGAGTAATACCTACCGCAGAGTCAATGACTCGTACTGCAAAGATAGCGGCATTAATAGTTCATTTATATCTCGTCTACTCTCGCGACTGAGTAAAGCCCCCAGCTTCAGTTCCAGTCTTCCAGTTCCAGTTCCAGTTCCAGTTTCAGCCCTTGGCTGTGTCTGGAAAGAACAAACATTGGATGCCGTAGCATTGTGCTAATTGTGAAAGCCCTGGAGCAGGAGCACGGGCTGCGCGAGTGGGCGCCACGCTCTCCATGTAATAATGGACAGTAGTCAAAACTTGCAAAGGTCAGCCACGTAGCCGGGTGGCTGACTTGACGCGGAGCTAGACTACGCTGATTTCATACTACTTACGTTAGTAGCTCCAGGGCGTGAGAGCTGAACTTCCGAGTTGTAATTAGTGGTTTGAAATCTGACAGCATTTTGCTGCAAATTAGTAACGGGTATTGTTAATTAACAGAGAAATTATAACTTTATTAAGACAAGTTTAACTTGAACTAATAATGCCGCGATGAACTTGCTGCAGTAGTTTAAAGCAAATAGAGACAGGTTTCTTTGTTTTTGTACTAAAACGTTGCTCTTTGACTCGACTCGACTTTTCCAAGAGTCTTGGAGCTTTTTATTCTTTTGGCTTCACTCGCAAGTTCCTTGATGAAAAAACATTGACGCAGTCTGCAGATGCTGAAAGTTGCGAGGACAGTTATGCGACCAAAGACCCCTTGCAGTTCCAAACTCCTTTGCCAGTCCATCTCATATCCACTACGTTTATTCTCGGCAGGAGACTTTGGGATCGTGAAATCGTCGTTCAATTTAGGTCTTTCATTTCAGCCGGGCACTCCGAGGACTCGGACTATACGTCTGACTTCAATTACCCTGTTGGTGGCCAAGGTGCCAACAGCTCAGCCTCTCAGTTCCGAAAAGCTGCGAATCAATTGGCAACTCCACAGCGTTCGTTGGAAACATCGAGGGAAAACAGCTACGAGAGGGAAGATCACCAGGTTGAATAATCCCTGTTTTGTCGATTACTTTTCACATTCATTGTCTGGTTTTTATTTTCGACGAAAGATAAAAATCTTTTGGTACATTTCGCTACGTTGCTCAATACGAGTATATAGAAAACTACCTACGTGCCAGGTGTAGGACGTGTTTAGAGATAAGGCAGGCTTCCGGCGTGCAGTAAATAGCTTCGAATCGATTGATTCAATTGACTTGGCATTGATCGGTGCAGTTGCCAATTGACAGGCCGTTGTCCACGTGGAGGGGCACGTTTAATCGATTGCTGGGTTATTAGATACGCGCAGTTTTACACTTTTTTTTTCAACAAGCTCTGCATATCTGGGACCTTGGATGAATCAATTTGAATTAAAAATAGAAGAACTAACAATGCGGGAAAATAGTGTCCGGCAAAGCGATATCTATGAATAGAAAAGTCACACAGTTCGTAGAATCGTATGAATTTATTACTTCTTTCCTATTAGAGGAGCTTTATTGATATAATGATTAATTCACCGGAACTAAAATCTAATTAGTTTACTAATCACTGTGCTTACTTGATATACGGCAAATTCGGAATAGAATGTCGCACAAATTTATGGAAATTATTGATCCTATCAGCGTGGTAAATACACAGGGCTTGTCCAATCGCTTGTTCAGATTAATTACAACCATTATGAAAAGCGATGTATTTTGTATGAAAATAAAATCGATACAACTTCATTGGACATTGAAAAAAAAAGTTCTTTCACTTTTCATCTGTCTGACACAAACCCGTGACCTGGCAAACGTCTGAATAGAACCTGTAGGCTTCAATACCGCGAATTCCAATAACTCAAACAGAACAGAACTGGTTTGGTTAGTTTGACTGTTACTAATAAGCTTACTCGCCGCAGAGAGGGGATTTACCCTACAAATAATGCCTGATTATAATATATACTCGTAATTGTCATAGTTGTTAGCTGCCCTATACATACTGGCTTAAAATAATGAATTTATCAATAGCTGACGTGCTAGTTATATCCATATCTCGGAATTTATATACGATGAATAAAAAGAACTGTCTTATCTGTTAACCACCCTCGTTTTTCGACTGACCAATGTTGTATCCATCAGATTCCAGCCACGGTTGGCAGTCGATTGGCAGCTGGAAATTATGGGAGTTATGGTGGTCGAGGTCACAGTCCAAGGTACAATGAACCTTATCCAGAAGAGATACGTCCTACGCGATGCGCAAGCTCTCATATTGGGGAAAGCTCTGAACCCCTGTTTTACAACAGCAGGCCACCTCATTACAAGGAATACAGGTAATGCACCTATAGGATATTTCCCGTTTGTTCAATTGGGGTTAAAACCGAGGGATACGGTTTTTTTATGGAACAGTGAAAGGAATACGATAATGACTTGCCGGGATTTTATGTACCGCATTTATGCATGTATCGAAGGAAATAATTACCACTTGGGAATTGATCCATGCACGCGTTTACGATAATAATTGTTTCAAACCCGTGACTCTCGGGTATAGAGAAGTAATTAATTCTGAGTAAAGACCTACTTTGATTTTGCGTAGTAATTTTTTTGTTCATTGTAAAAAAATGTGGTATTACATTTCCCCAATTTGTAAAAGAAAATTAAAAATAATATTTGAGTACCGTTTCCGCGAGCACAGGTGTTTGGAATCGTTAAAAATAACAATTTGCGGTTAATCAACGTAGCTGGTAAAAGCCGCGTAAAAATCCAATCTATTTTTCTCGCGGACTTTACGTTAGAGCCCATTTTTCAAATGACCATTTCACTCGACAAGTGGACACTAGAGGAGACTCGTAATACCTCGAGGTTGTAAGCTCGGGATTCTGGGCCAACTGAGGACTGATAAAACTCACCTTAACAAAGAAACCATTTTTTGTAACGATCCGTGTTACTCGCGGGGTTAGAAAGAAGAATAACAAGACGGAAGAACCAGTCTTGAAGAGATCTCTTATGTCTACTACGTACTTCTCACATGTTCCTATGATGATTCAAGTGCTAATTATTTGGGGTCTCTGAAACACTTGACTTACTTGTTTCGACGTAGAGCACAGCACGTAATTCTTATTACAGTTTCTTACGGCCTCGAGAATCAGAAGAATTTTTATTGTTCGTTTCTCGACTGTAAGAATTCTGGAATCGAGAATAGTGCGATTAGATTTGATATCAGTGTACGCCTAGTTTTAGCACACAGTAGCTAGTTATTTGAATCGTTAAAACAAGTCTTTTCGGGAGATTGCTAAATGTCTGCCGGTATGCCGATGATCGACGTAAAAAATGAATCACAATTTCGGTATATTCAATTTTCACTAGACTACACAAAACTGGATTAGAAAAATCGCAAAGTTAATTTATTAGATCAAGGTGTAGGCAGCTCGTGTATAAAATATTCGCAAGAAGCATGACCGCTGCATAAGTTCTGAGGCTAAACTGACTGCGTAACGAAAAGAAAAGAACAGAAAAGAAATACTTATCAAATTGTATAACATTGCTTTCATTTCACACGGGAATCATTGACTTTCAGCCAGTTGAGACGCAGGACTTTACCAGGATGAGAATAAAATTTCTAAAGCCGAGTAGAGCCGCCGTAAAGCGAGCAGACGTTACTTATAACGGCACAGCATGAATTGTGTGTGTGTACCTATAGGTATATAGCGGTATAATCGAAATTGTAAGAAATGGCATTCGAATGTAGAAGTGTTTTATGAATGTTCGTATATAGGCTGCACAGCAGACGACGATATAATATCTTTGATTTATTTCACTTCTCATATGCATAACGTGTAATGAGGGCGGCATATACGTTACATATAATCTATAGGTGTACAGAAATGATAAATTATATTATATATACTACCTATACACGAATAAAAGATACTAAGCCTATTATTTGAGACATTTTCTCATTGTAACAATCGAATCTTAGCAGATTTTTTCATTTCTTTCTGTTATTATAACATGGAAACGATATTTTTTATGGAACAGTCGGCGGAAGCACACGTGGGATCAGGACGACAGGTATGAGACTGGAAAAATAAAAAGTAAATCATATGTGAATATTTTATCAAATATAATCACATTCCCATCGTCTCACAGAGTGTAATCAACCTTTCATTAATTCATCCTGAAGAGAAATATTCGTTTTGTTCGCCAAACCGAAGCCCTGACAAACGTCACATTTCATTTACGTTGTCGCAATATCATTTATGGTCGTCCCTAATCTTATTATTTCCGCCCATCACCTCGGTCAGTCGGTTATGGCTATCTAACACACATAGTATATGTATATCTACTTTCATATAAGTGTTGCGTCAATAAAACAATCAATTAGACGCTGATATACGTTACAATATGTAGTTCTTTCGGAACTAGGCTAAATTCTGATCGTGAATGACGTCAATTGTTAGAAACCCCGCATATCACCTACTTACACCACGACGTTGATATGAAACAATTTTCGCAATATATCGTTTCACCGCATTGCATCTGTAGCTGCAGTATAATATTAAATACCGCTTTTAAATCACCTTCGCGAATGTCTCGTTAAAGTAGCCGCAGCATATAAACGTGAAACAGTTTCATCGCTATAACTTACTATATTAGTCATTTTAATTTATACTTCAGCACAACAGCTGGTAATTGGTGGGAGAAAAAATTTCTCATCATTTTTCTCGTTTCAGCCAGGACGGGTGGTACAGCGAAGGTTACCAAGACTACCACGGCACGTGGACTACAGGGGAAGGCAGTATTTTCAGCGAATTGGATTTCCTCACGAGCACAGCGACGAGTATGGCCTCGAAAAAAAGAGGTACTTGTAGAAATAAATCAATCGATCCTTTATTCTTCTTTTCCTCTCTCTCTCTCTCTCTCTCTCTCTATATTTATCGCTTCCTCTCTCACCTCCCGAGAATTAATATAAAACCGGCATACTACGAAAGATATTTAATCAAAGGCACGTGTTTCATTCGGCTTTAGACAATCATTTTTCTAGACCTACTAAAAATAAGAATCAGAGTTTCTTCCGAATCGATTTTAACCAGAAATGTGATATCTTTTGGATTCGGAAATTATGTTATAAAGAAATTGTACGAAAGTGATGCTCAATTGGTATGCAATTTTTTTAGATACTCTATATTCGGGATCCCATCGAAGACCGTCGCTGGAACGACAAACTACCTTATACGATGAACATTCGCACTACCCTCAAGACACATACGTGAACAATCAGCATCAGAACACAACGGCGGACCCTAGGATGAGAAAATTGAGTACCACGTACCCGGAAAGCTTCACGGATGTCAGCTACAACGAGTATTATGATCCTGTCACCGGATACCCCTACCAGGACGATAGGTAAAACAAAAAGAGCAAAAATAAGAAATGAAAAACGTATAAATAAAGGGACGATAAAATTTGAAGACAGAAAATTGAACCAACAGTCTGTTGAATAAATGGAATAAATTGAATAAATTTCTAATTCATAAACGACTAATAATTCCACACCTTCTGAAGTAATATAGAATAAATGAAATGAATTTTCTCTCTCCGCTGTATAGGATAATAGAATTTTTAACGGTCTTAATTAACCTGTTGTTACAACTCGCTCGAAACTTGGCGAGATATTGATGTTTCGAAAGTTCGAATTACCACGTAGTCTGCGGGCTGGTGGCAGGGAAGTTTTTGATTCTTTTGACTGCTTGCCGTTGGGAGTCGGCATTGTTGATACAATAAATAGACGATTTCTCGTTGAAATTGAAAGTAATGACTACTGGAAGTTGGCCAATGTGAGGTCGCGCACCTCATAACGTTATTTACTCCCACCGGACGTATAGATCAACTTTTACACGAGAAACGTGAACGGATTTAATTCAACGTGCAACCGCATTGGAAATTATCGCGAGCTTTCACACGACGTCATTGAAATTAAATTTGAATGCTGCATTACGGCCGTTAATCATCCACAGCTTATTATATGTCAGAACCGTTTAATGCAATGAAACTAATTTCAGGTACGGCCAAGACGAGGAGGACAGACAGTGGGACAGCGGGGGGAAATGGTACCCGTCCGGTAGCACGAATTATGAAAATTTTCGAAATCGTAGGAAAAATCTTCCTCAGAGGCCTGCGTCTAGCATAGGAATTCACAGGCCAGAGTACAGGCCTGCGGTGACCAGACAACGCAGTTATGACTCCGAGGAAGTTGACTATAGGTAATTACGAAGAATAACTAATTCGAGTCAAAGTCTTGGACTTAAGTGTCGCAAATGTGAAACGATTCCCACGGTGTACCCAATAAGATGCGCTAATAGTTTCTATATCAAATATGTATATGCCTCGGAAATTTTGATGGGTTCCTCGGATGAATAACGTTAGAGAAAACTGGATTAAAATTAGCGTTTGTCAGCGGCATAAAGTTTGGAAACTTTCTCGCAATGGTAAGGAACAACTTTGACGGGGTTAGAGATTATTATTTCGAGGGGAAAACATAACGAGTTGTTCAGCTTCTGTTACAAACTTAGTTTATAAATGCTTGTGAAGTCTGCCTTACTTTGCCAGTTCATACTTAGGATCGAAGGCAGATATTTCAGGCTTAGAAAAAGAAAGAAAAAAATTATCAAAAGTTCGATTGATTGATCAGACGTAAATTGATCGATAATTCAAATACATGGAATAAAAATACCCCAGGAAGTATTTAAATACATCTCAATCTACCTTATATAAAACATGGCAGAGAAGCATGCCTTAGACGGAGAATATTCATTGTCAGTGAAATATGCGAAGGTAGAAGTACTTAATTATATTCCACCCTTTTCATTTTATGTTCTTGTTTTTACTTTATTATGTAGTAGGTTCTAGAATGAATAATAGCATGAAAGAGCTGTCGGGGTATCGTGTATAATTTATGCAACAAGAATGAATTATATTTACGATCAGACTAGTGCTTATAGAGAGCTGAAAAATTCTCAGAATACACACAGGATAATCGAACGAATTTTCATTCTCAAAAGAATAATCCAAGTTCAAAAAAGCGATGAAGATTGCGTATTTTATCAGCATTCTGCACGATCTACTCATTAATTTTCTATCCAAGCATAGTCACTTCGTGTTTTGAATAAGAATAAAAATAATTGGAAGCTCAAATCTTACACTCAACACAATGGTGCAGGTATTAAGAGAAGGGATGGTTAAAGGGGCACGTAAGCTTCTTATTGTTAGTTATGAAAATGATGGGGAACGATCGGATAAGAGCATCACTGTGGTTGTATCTAGCTCTAAGGGGGATTAGTACGTCCACTTCCTGAACCGAAGGGGTCTCGAACTTTACTAGAAGTATTCAAAATCTTCGAGATTATTCGTCGTAAGAACCATGGCTGGGGGTTGTTTGGCTCTCACCTGAGATAACTTGATATATTTAATGTAATCGAGATGAAATTATTTACGGAATTAGCCGCGGAGCTCACCGTGGTGATTGCTTCGTAGAATAGCATTTAATAAAATGAAATTTTCCCGAAATTTTTGCCATCCCTTCAACAAACGCTCGATCATAAGTCTCTAAGCTGCGTCGTTGGCCAGTCGATTATTGCCGAACCTTATCTGGCTCTACCCACGCATTTAATTAGCCTCTTTTTTAGTGGACCAACGTCACGGCGTCGAAAAACCCTTCAACCCCAGCGTAGGTCGATGTCGCGACAGGAAGGCACCGGCAAGAAACTACCCCCAACACCCACGAAACCTAGCAGCATTTTAGTTGGTAAAAAACCAGCTTCACTTCCGGCTACTCCGGGCCGACAGCTGCCAAGGACTAGGACACCGTCCGAGGAGGGATACTACAAGTCTGACTACAATGAGGATTATAATTACGCCTATCAGAGCCAGGATAATTTGCCACAGGATACGTACACGGAAAACGTCTATGGGGAAAGCTACCTAGGGCTCAAGGATTCATCCTATCAACAATCCTTCACGCAATCCTATACCACAGATTATTCCGCCGAGGCTTATAACCCAGCTAATATTCACGGACAGGAAATTCACAGTCGAGGAACCGATCAATATACCCAGGATTATGATCAAAGCATAACCCACGATGAATCCTACAAGGATACAACGTATATTGAACAAAAATCATACGATCAAAGCAAGACCTTGGGTTACCAGGAATCGGGCTATCAGGATCCTTACAGTCAGACTGGCCTCGATAATTATGGAGAGAGTATACAAGATCAGTATCAAACGCCACAGGTACAGACCAGTACCGAGTATCGGGATCCCCACGTTCAAACTGAAATGGAAACGCAGTATAAAAACGATTACAAAGAAACGACTGATAATTATCAGGAACAATATCCTGATCGATACGACGCTCAGTACAACGTTCCAACTTCGGGAAGTTACGATCAGGCCAATTTGATCGAAGATAATTATCAGGAAAGTTTTGATCAGAATAACGTGACGGAATCTTACAATCCGTCGTTGTATCAGAAGCCTTATGAACCAGTCGATGAAAATTATCAAGCCAAATACATCGACCAGTACGACGTACCTACGTCGGGAGCGTACGGGGAAGGGTATCAGGATAACTTTAATCAGGAACCGGTCCCGGTTTCTCAGCAACAGTACGACGAGCCTTATAAACCGCAGGATACGTACCAGGACCAATACGACGAATATAAAAACACGTACGTCTCGGTGGCACAGAGTGATTTCGGCCAGGAAAGCTACAAGGATGATTATCAGAACCAGTATCAAGAAGACGACCCTGAACAGTACGACGATTCTTACCAAGAATCGTACCAAGGCTCGTTCGAAAAATATAAAGAGGATGTGACAGAGACCGAAAGGAGGCAGAGCGAAGTGCCGGAACTTTCTGTAACGACGCCTAGAGGCCAGACCAGATCGAACGGCTACCCTTCGAGCGAGTCCGAGTACTTTTACGCCAACCAGGACAATCAGGAAATATCGCAGCTCGGGTCATCGAGAAAGAAGAAGCTCGGTAGAAGAGACGCGAGTCCTCTTCAACAGCAGAATACGGATTCTTTAGAATCTAGGGACGACGAATTGAAGGAGTCCTTCGAAACGGCGGTCAGCTCCGTGGGCAGTAGCCAGCCTAGAAGAGGATTTTCCGAGTACTCAACTGCCGGAGATTCGAGTCCTGCCGCAGCCACGTTGGTGGATTCTCCGCAAGGCCAAATTCAAGGACAGACAACTACTTCTATTACGATGGCTAACCACGTGGCGAGCAATCAGACGAATGGAAGCGTGGTTACGGCGGCAGTGGTTCATAACGGGTCGACAATAAACGGGAAACGATTAGTTAGGACGGACTCTTATCAGGCCGAAATTATGGACGAGGAGTATCAGGATGTAACACCCGATGAACAGCGGAGAAAGGATTCGCAGTTGTCGCATCAAAGCTTGTTGAGTCAGCAATCTGTGCATTCCCAAAAACCTAAGTTGACGCGCGGCGAATCGTACGCTTCGGATCAAATGTCGAGGGACGATTCCTACGAGAATTTAAACCGCAAGGACTCCTACGCACAATCCGTTAGAAAGGATTCTTACGGGTCTATTCATACCCAGGATGGATTTAAGCCTCCGCTAAACAGGACGGACTCCTATCAACAGAGGGAATTACTCAGGGGAGGATCTTATTTTAACGCACCACAACCAATTTCCAGAGCCGAAAGCTATCAGAGAGGATATTTCAAGCAGCAGGACTCTACCGAGGAGACTGACATTGTTCTCAGCAATACGGTCAACGGGGAGTACAAAATGAGAGATGAAACTCTTGAAAGGTAATTATACCTGACGTATTTATTGCTCCACTCCAATGGAATACGAATATATATCTACAGAACAATTGATAGCGGAGTGGAAATCGATTTTTGAAGCAATGTCCTGTACTTGAAAGAAAGAATCGTTGTTCTAGGTTTTTTTGCGATAAATTATCTGATTTTTGATAGTAAACTCCTGAAAACAAGTGTTTGCGAATTCAAAATGTCGATTTATTGCTTGATCGAATCTAGATTCCGAAAAGCCTAGAATCTAGGAAAACTGCAGATTCGCTAATGCAGAATAAATTGGCTGCTAAATACCGAAACTAGAGGTTGACACCTCGTCAATCTAAGTCTGGACTGATCTCATCTTGTTATTCACGGTTTATGTAAGACAGGCAAACCTGACACTACTGAAACATCAATTACTCTTTGGACAGGTATCAACGCGGAGAAGAAGCCATGATTCGAGGCTCGAGGGAAAACTCTTTAGTAGAACCTTACAAAGGAACACCACCCAGATCTCACTCCATCAGTCCCCAAGGTACGTCTACATCTGTTTCAGTTGTCAATTACGAAAGGTCGATGTACATATTTGAATCGATAATATACAGAGATTCAATTTTCTACTAACATAACTCTGCATAATGCAGCTACGATTGCTAATAAAACATCATTTCTTCCTCATCTTAAATTTCTTACTTCGCGATGATCAATGATGTATAGATATCGCAGCCCGAGCTTGAAAAATTAATCATTATCTTTCTAAGGCTCAGAGGCAATTGATCGACTTGTAGTAAGACTTGTCTAATGATCACGCAGGTAGCGTGGCCAAGCAGACTTCTCTGGATGAAAGTGTGCAGATGGACACTCCTCCCAGAAGTCCGCCCGAACCACCCGCGGACGATGATATCCTAATTACAGACGGATCTGTGCCTGTACCAACCCAATTGAAGGAGCGGGCTGAGATGACTCCGAAGCAAAGATGGCACTGGGCTTACAACAAGATCATCATACAGTTAAACGTGAGTGTTTTAGGCCTATTTCACTATTGCGAGATACTTGTTTCTACTGATTGTAAACTTCCGGAGCGTAATGTACAGAGGGCGGTTTTCGGGGACTTGAAGAATCGCACTTTGCAAACTGATAAGGTCTATTTCGAGGGTGTTTATACTAGTTATCTAATTGTCGGGTTATTTACCGGCCCAATTTCCGCAACTGGGCACATTTTAGCGAACCACCATTTGGTCTCAATGATCCCTGCGAATCGCCGCAGGAAAATTCGGGTTTTCCCTACCTATTTCAACGATCAGGATGAGGATAGGGATGAAGATAAAGATAAAGATAAAGATATTACTTGTCACCTGCACGTTGCGTACTATACCGGTTTCTCGCTAAAGATAATCGAGTTTTCACAGTAATGAGGCAGTTGTTTGTCGCTTATTGTTAGTTAGGCTCCTAAAGTAGGAGAGAAATTGTACACAAACGAATACACACAAGCACGGGTATAGCCATAATGGAAAGAGGTATGGGCATCTATACACTCCCTGCTCTCGCGGAGGGTCTAAAAGGGTTCAAGGTCTAATACAAGGTGCTAAAATTCAAGGTCCCAAGTTCATTTTGAGCGTTGTCAGTAAGTGGAATTTAAGGCATCTCATATTTTCATTATTTTCTCAACGATTTTCCACGGACAAGCAAGCCATGCTTTCCAATTACACTTTCGGATTACTTGCTATCGTATGTCGTGTAGGTTTCTGTAAATCAGAATTCAACCACCATGTGTATCACAGCATAACGCAATTCGGCGTGTCGCTTGCTCCCATAAAGCCCGAAAGCTTTGCATATACGATTCTTACAGAATCTGCTGAGTTGTTACAGGATTAAACGAACAGTACGCATGTCTTCTCTATTGCTTTGTATAAATCTTATTCAATGGGACATTGTCTACTAATCCGTTGTTTATCTAATACTATATATGTAATCGTAGAGTTCGCAGTATACAACGACTTTAAAGGGGTACTTAGCGCTATAAGCCAGAGACGGTTCACTTTCGTGATAAACTAGCATTGTCGAGCCAATAACAGTTATTGTTGAATTTGTCTTCGTTGTAACCATATTTACGCAGGCATATACTAATTCAGAGACAAACTTCGATGCCTGTATAAATGACAAATATAATTAGACATACATTAAACACAATGAACGTCAGTGAGCTATCGACGTTTGGCCATGGTTAAACTTATAACCCGCATACTACGATAATCGGGGAAAGAGATTAATGACATTGGGAAAGATTAGTCACCTGGATTGGCCGAGGCTAACGACAGAGTTGAATGCATCCTTTGAAGAACGTTCTCTTGGTAAAAATTGGGAAAAATTTACAGAAAATTAGAAAATTTATGAACCACAAAGAGCTGAAAAAGCATGTTCCTCGTTAAAATGAAGCTTTGTTATATGTCTTGAACAACTCATCCAATTACCGCACGATGTCAAATCAGGTTTTATGTTAAATCGCAAGGTATAATACGTAGGGTATTGTTCGTACTCAAAAAGCCCGAAAAGTACATCCTGAAACCTCCTGTTGGTTTGTAATTCAATTTTTCTTCTCGATATACTGATTTTCCTCGATTAGATTGAAAATGGGATACAGAATTCCCGAATCTTTAATTAGGAGCATCAGGAATGTACAACTCGTCGAATATTCCGAGGCGCTGTGGTGTGATTACAGTTTTATCCTTTCTTTACTCTCGGTAGATTGTGGATTTGATCCTCGACCGATCCAAAAGCCTCTATTCTCCCATTTGAAAGCAGTTTGATTTCAACGACTATGGTTCGCGATAATGAGCTTCAATTTGCAGTTAAATGAAATTAGTCTGAAGCCACAAACAGGAAGGTTGAGTACCAATTACTCCGTAGAAGTGGATAAACTCTGAGCCAATCGAATGGGTGAATTTAAACATTTCTTCACCTCTGACTGGGGCTATATATAACGCATTACGTTTAATTCCTAACTACCTTGAGTTACCTCGAAAGTTTCGAGGCACTCGTACAAATTGTCACGCTTCAAATGCAGCTGAGATTGGCGCCGTCCGCTTCGAAGTCTCGCATTGTTTGCTTCAGATTAACGTAGCCTACATGATCATTCCATTAACGCCCATGTGTGCTGCCAGCAGTCTGTTCTGCATGATTGTCCCTCGTATACGTTGACGAATTATTTCAACGTATATACGTTGTAGACCAAAATATGTGTGTATATATAACACCGCGTGAAAATTATTCGTCAAATTGCCTTATCCCTTCGCTCTGGGGTGACTCGACTATTCGAGTGGTTTTATATAACTACAAATGAGGCTGGAACTTTTTTGAGCTTTGGAAATACTGTGGGCATCAGTTGATGAATTGGTAAGCGAGTTTTATCCTTATCTTAAGTATGGAGCGTGGAGTGCTAGATAAATTTTGTGCAGATTTATTACCGAAAACGGTTTGCAATCGATCATCGTATCAATCACTTGTCCACTTTTCCCCTTGACGATCTATCAAGTAAAAGAATATAACATTTCGAAGAAGACACTGGGACACTAGTTGCCAGTCCCTCAATGGATACCAAGAACTGACAGGTTATTCCACAAACTACCAGCATATGATCATAAATTATCACGTATTAGTGTCAGTATGATTATACGTTGGTAAATATATTATAATATGGGATACGAATTTGTCTTGTATGCGTTGGACAATTTGCGATGTGCCTGTTCGGTACGAAGGGCATCGAACATACAACATAATGGAAAAGTTAATCAACAATCAAGCTGATAATCATTCATGCATTATGGAAACGTTCCAGAATATACGAACGTTACACGAAAATTAAGCAAGAATATATACATTTAATACAATATTAAAAATCAGTTGACCGTACTCAAGCGTTATCATTGTTCGATTTGAACGGATACTATTTAGCTTCCAATTAAATTATGCAATATCTATCATACCAGGGAACAACGCAGCTGATTTATTTGCCAATAGGCATGAAAGAACATGAATCGAAAAACGATTTGTCAAAACCACGTGAACTTGAGACTTTGAAGAATTGACTACTCTGGACTGACAATCAATGTAGGCCAGACCTGTTCAGTATGCAACAATCAGGAGCCCGTATAACAAGCAGTTGGGTAGGCCACGGTATCACCTTAGCGACAAGGTCGCGACTCCCACGCCAGTCATCCGTCATATCAGTTTAAACGCATCGGTCCACGTACATTCAGTATGTAATTGGTGTTTGTCGCGTGCGGTTTTCTGGAACCCATTCCAACAAAGGAAACGAAGTGATTAGCTTCGGGGAAATTAATTAAAAAGAAAAAAAACTTTGCGTCGGTCAAGTCTAGCCGTTATTCTGGGCCTCTATGAGTTTCCTCATTTTATTCTGTGATGTATGAATACCCGGATATTCGATGTACCCTGAGAGTTCAAAGGATGATTTTGTGTGACAGACCGAGAACAAGGTCGATTTAAAGGTTGGGGGTATAGGTATAGGTACGTGTGACAAGGTGTACTCAAGGGATGGTGACAAGGTTATTAGGTTCCGTTTTACCCTGGAAAATCCTTACTCGGATATTCTCCCTTTGTTCTGTTTGCGTTTCAAAATTATTCCGACACCGTTCTACCCCCGAGTCAAGAACTCTGCAGTCTGACTGTAAGAAGGAAGAAAGGGTTTATATGTTTTAATTCAATAAACTTTTTACGAGTTTATCTTCGATTTGCATATCGACGAAAATACTTTACCCTTTTCCCGGTAAAAAGTAGTCTAACTTTACTCAGAGTTCTATCGCCGAAAAATTTCATCGCAAATTTGCCTGCGTTGGGAAATTATCGTACTTATACTCTCAATTTTCCGCGTACATAGGAGCTGAGAGTAAAATCTATTTATCGATCGTTATTAGCTTTTATTAGACGGAAGTGTTGGTAACGAAGACCCGTGGTGATCAGGGCGTAAATCGTCGAGGGTGGTTGTGTTAACTTAAGTGAAAAGCTCTGTGAGAGGTCCCTGGTCAGAGGATGACGTACCTAGAGCAGATTGGCATTGCCTAGCCAGGCATCGTCAAATGTGGTCGGATAAATTCTCGCAGTGTTCATAATATGAGGGAAGAAAACCGAGGAGAAAAAATCTAATACTTTGTGACGAGTGTCCACTATCTTGTTGATCAAATAACACATATTAACGTTCTTTAATAAAGCGAAACTTGTGTCAATGGTGAAATTGCGATTGGGTGATCAGAGGATAACTACCAAGCAATAATCGAAAGCTACGTGATACCGATAACTGTTCGTTTCCTAATGACAAACGAGAAAGCAGACGGACTCGATATGTTCAAAACGTGGATTTTACAACTTGAAAAGCTTCACAGTATTTGGATATTGGTAGGCCGCTCGAATCCTAACGAAAATGTGTCACGGGGCGACCGGATGTAACCTATCAGCGCGATAAACAATACGGTAACAGCGAGAAAATATAGTAGATGTATATGCCAGAATATATACCTATACCCTCGTTTCGAGTTATTCAACAAAATATTACAATTGTCAGGAAATGAAATTTCGCCCCCTCCGTGTGATTAATTATTGTTTGTTGAATTATCATGCGTGGTGAGAAACATAAATAGTCATCTCGACGGTTTTGATTGGACTGTCAAATCGATATGTGAATGTGGGCGAATGAGAATATTATTATTATAAAAACAAGTTCAAGTGTTGGAATTAACTAGAGGATAACTCCGGTCATTACTCATCTGCCTGGGAACTGACGGAGAAAAAGAAGCCGTGTTATTACTTTGAAATAAAGAACTTGAGTGAATAAGAATGGAAGGCAAAGATAGGTCAACGGAGTGGGCGTTACTGTTTCCTTTGAAAGCTGGATTCTTTGCTATGCGGTCGTCGATATCGTCAAAGAGCGTTCACAAGGAGCGGGAAAAACTCTTGAAAGAAAAGCACATTCAATCAAGAAACAGAATACGCCGAGGTTCGTCTCTGTCCGATCTGGACAAGCTGCAGAACAAAGAAACACTGCCAGACATAGTTAGATCGGTCGAAAAAGGCTTCGAATCGGTGCCCCATTCACCAGCTTTGTCAAGAACTAATTTACAGCTGACCAATCAAGTACGTGGGAGCATAGGCGATCTAATGAACCTTAAGAAATACGGTGGATCAAATTGGAGCGTTCGAAGTGAAACTTTAATTGCAAAAATGGTACCGCTGAGCACGGTTACACCGAAGCAAAGTCCTCCGGCTGAGGAGCCAGAAGATGACTTCACGGAGATGATCTATGTCAGAACAGAAGAGTACGAAGACAACGGGGAACCTCTAACTTGCGCGCAAAGGACCCAAAGATTGAGCCGACTCATCAAAAGGCAGAGGGACACTTTAGTGCTGACTCCAACCACGTTGACGAAAAATCTTGTAAGTATGCGAAAAAAGAACGAAGAAACAAATTCGCTGAATGGGTATTTGCGCTAAAAAAAAAAATACAACCGTATTAATTGGAGGAATTTCGTCAAAGAATGATAAATAACTAATTAGCAATTAGCATGTAACCGCAATCCTGCAGAGCTACAATTCCAAATGATAGCTTGATCACCTACACTGATATTTTTCTCCACAGCGTGCTCATAGACGCGTGGATTTGGTTCATTCATAATTATTTCCCGTTAGTCCAGAACGTCAAGAAAAAGTATACGCAAATGCATTAACAAATTATTCTCTGTTTAAAGCTTTGGGAAAAAAAAGTCTGAGGAGTATAGTGTGTAAAGTATAGGTGTGGTAAAAGGGCTTGTGTATGGTAATAAAATTCATGTTCCAAGTCTTGCTCAAGCGCAATTTCGTTCAACTGTCCAATGTGTATAGTTGCTCATTTTGATGTTGAGTGAAGTTTATAAATTCAGATTAAGCCACCTACTAGAATTCAACAGAACTAGAACAACAATTTCAGAATTGTAGCCGGGCCGAAAGTGCGGTTGAATAATCTGTCAAAGTCTCTGAAACGCTCTATCTCGGCCCCAGACTTTTGGAAAGAGGTTTTTGATAAAAAGAAGGAAAACTGTGCGAAGGATTTAACATAGGTATAACAAGCGCAACCGCTTCGTACTAGGATACAGTCGGGTCACGTAGAAGCTTTTCCGTAGTTTCAGTAAAATTTAACAACACAGCACTTGGAACCTGTCTAGCTGCAGAAAGTGGCCGTACTTGTAGATCCTCCAGTGTTCCGCGAAAATGTTTTCAAAATTTATTTCCTGTCGAACACTTTCGTAGAATTGGATCCTCTCTTCGCCATCTGTCATCCACAGAAATCTGCGTACTCCCAGAATTTTTCTCGCCACGATTTTCCACCGTTTTAACAAAAATCTAACGTGTAATTGTTTCTGATAATTGCTCAGAATTGTTCCACTATTTTCATAGCAGCTTCTTAACGCTGATAGCGCAAGTTCCGGCCGTCGGTTACGCCAACGTCAACAATAATTACTCGGGTTTCACACTTCCGTCAGAATTATCGCATGGCTTAGTATGCTGCCGTAATCTGGGCTCTGTGTATTTATAGAAAACCGGATATCCCGCTAACCTATTTAACCTTATTTTCAAAGTTAGTTTTATACCGATGGGGATCCCTTACCTTTACTGTCGGATTAAACATGAGCTACATTATGTTTGGTCTCCGTGAAATTACGTAACACAGACTATTAGTAACGACGATGGAAACTGTTCCTCTGTTATCACTTTTTGATCATAATTTTTTTTTCCAGATTTTTTCTACTCTATCCACCGTGTAGCGTGTAATTTTCAGTATTTGTACCGAGGCTCAGGATAATCTCGTTGTGGATTATGCTGTTTTATCTCGGTGGAATATCTCTGTGTAACGTTACTTGGCTTATATGCTTAGCTCAGTCGCAGCTAGCTTGGGAAATTTTCGAACCCTTTGCTCTTCAGTCGTTTTCTTTTTCCTCCTGTTTCGATACAGCATATTTAACTGTGAGCATAATTGAAACGGGGTAAAGACATCGTTTCGAGACAAACTTTGATAAATATCTATCTCTTCTAGCTCCCCTTTTTTCACTCTCAGTCTAAATTTTAAATCTTTCGTATACCTACGACGAGGAACACTTTCTCCTCGTCAAATATTCAGTAGGAAGTGATTCTCACCACCAATTGTGAAAACTTGTGTCTATTTTAACACCCGATAAATTTTTTCGCATAAATATATGTACTTGGATTCTGGGATTCGTTAAGTTTAAAACGTTTCTGATCCATCCTTCGTCAAGTTCAAATCGCAATTGCCTAAATTGAGGATTAGGATTAATTATATTTGGTCGTAAGCCTTGAGCCTCGAGTTCAGAACTTGCTTTCTAATCGTATTCAAATATATTCTGACACCGATTAGATGTCAGAGGAGACGTGAAAGATGGCGATTTTCTTTCGACAAATTTTCTACAGCAAATCAATACTGCCACATGTATTCTACGATCAACTACACCGCTATCAACGACTGTTACTCAACAAATATGCGACCAATCATGTTGTATACCTAATCTGTTAGACTGTAAATCAGGGGAAACCAGACTACCCTGACTAACTGACCACTGACCATGAACGCGGTTAGCGTTTCCAAAACCTTCGAGTGTTTATGACCAGCGTTGATATCAGCATTGATGATTCCCCAACTAGTGTCTATGCATTATATCACTTCGATTGCGATAATTGGGTCCATATTGCATGGTTCTATATGGTGACACTGAATATATAACGTCAGAAACTAACCAAGAGATATTATCATTCAGTTTGATGCAGTTCTGCGTTTTTTTAAAGTATAGGGACGCATATATTTTACGTACGTAATTATGTATGTTGATTATTGTAAATTGTAGGGCGAGTTCTCACAACTTTTGAATACGGAAAAGGCGGTCTGAGCTCAAAATACACGAATATTAGTTATTTTGTTATTCGTTAATTGGAAAAACCACAAGCGCTACCGTTGTTAATTAAACTAAGAGCGAGTTACAGGTTGTACTTGGAGTGGGCGCCGACAGAAATTACCCGACTCTTTATGCTCCCATTTCTATCTATACAAGCTATTATCATTCAGTAGAGAAAGTCTACGTTTTTTCTTCTCTTTTATCGTCAATCAAAAATCTATATTCAATGAAAATAAAAATTTGATTAATATCCCGAAATTACGACTTCTATTGTAAAGATATGCAATTGCTGATGCAATTAAACATCATACATATTACGTATCGTTATGTGGGCTGATAAATGAGCACTAATTGTAAAATATTTAATGTTTAAATAATCGTGAATGTCAGAGGTCCTCAGAGTCATAGTGTTGAATTGAGGATTCGTGAAAAGAGTGGCAGTTTCTAAACTCTCAAGTAGGGACTTGGGAATGAGGAAAAATCTATCGGATATACGAAACTCGTTCTACTTCGTAAAAACTTTTCAAGCTTTTCCCGTACCTTGGGACTCTTAAAGCCAGATAATGTCTTCTCTCATAAATTTCGTATAGCTAAGTCTACGAGTTACTATTATAACGTGAGCAATTGTATATCTAATACAAGCATGTAAGTAGTTATTACAATTATTATTCGTTGGCTCTAGGGATACTATCTCTTTCGTTTAGACTCTTTGAGCAAATATCTTGGGATTAAAAAGTCTTTGAATTGTTGAATTCGTATTCAAACAGGCTTCAGATACAATAAGGATTAGTTTTATCCAACCAAGAAGAAGACACATGGACGCAATGAGATGAAACGACGTGTTTTCGTTGTATCTTAGATTTATTCGAACTGATATTGAAACGGTATAAATCCATATTGAACATCACCAACGTTTGATTCTTCGGATTTGATTTGTATTTAATAGAGACAATTCGTTAACTTTTCGTGCGAAACGTGGAAAGGCAGAATGTGATTCTGTTGTTTGATTTTTATTTTACGATCTTTATTCTCGCCTCTCAAGAAAGATACGCGTCTTGTACATGTGAATATGAAACATGGTACTATATTTATCATCATTTGACAGACAGGCAAGAATGAAGAAAAAACTGGTAGTACAATACCCGACAAAAAGAAGAAACAGATAAAAACGAAAGAAGAACGGCACAGCTATTTTACAAGTTTTCATACCGTTGAATACCGGTCTTTAAAATACAGCTATCCACGATTTCCTATAGTCTAAATGAATATATTATAGATAATACAAACATTCAACTTTCAAGAAAAAACCAGACAAATGAAAATTTATTCTGACCTAAAGAGACGAGAGTTTTAAATACATATATTAGCTGGGACGGGCTCATTCTCTGACTTGCATCGTGATGTTCTCGTTAAAAACTCATTTACTTGTTTCCGTTTTCTTTTTTTATTTCTTTCTGATCTTGTGTACCTCGTTTACTATCTCATTTCTCCGGAGATTTGCGCAGCTGTGACACTTCATTTTTCACGAATCAAGATACTTTCCGTGTTTTAAATTTCAACTCGTGAGCCCTGTAATAGCAAACATTAGGTAGACAATGTTCACTGAATGGCGAAAGATTAGGCAAGTCTTATACATTCGGCAATAATTCATTTCACAAAAGTGATTTTATCCAAAAAAAACTAATACTCCTTCTCGAAAATAAGTTCACATAATACGTGAACATATATGTAATGCATATCAGAAAACAAGCCGTAGGTACGCCCGGTTTTATTGAATTTTTTTGGTTAATCCTGGAAATTACAGTTATTAATGACTTTTGGTTTGAGGATGAAGAAGTAACATTGATATGTGGCTCGCTGGTCAAGTTGTATAACGGCAAAGACCAGCCCGTTCCTTCTGCAACAAGAGTCAAAAGACCAAAATGATTTACAGTTATAACTTCGAAGGCAATTTTCGTATTTTTATATCTTTTTTACGATTCTTTTGCGGCCAAGCCCTGGCTACAACTTATAAGCTGAGATAGTTTCGCCCAGAAGAGACGCTGCCATTGACATTTTCAAATATTTTCAACCCCTGTGAGATTGTAAATTCAGAGAAACAGAATTTCCTATTAACACACATACACAGCCTTCGGGCATCCTAATTCATCCTGAAAAAAATTCTTACTGCTTGAGGGTTATAAAAACAACGTTCCAAATTATATTTGTTTTACCCTCCGGTAATGCTTCGTCGAAGATAATTTGCGATCATTTCAACAATACAGACGCTGCAGGTGTTTTGCTATCATTATTATTATCTCATTTATTTATTTCCCTCTCGTCCTCGAGAGCCCAACACCGAGTCAACCGTGTAGATCCCTAGTTTTCCTCGTTCTAAAAGACATAGAGAAAGAGGGAGATCCCGAAGGATCAGTAATGGATATCGCCAACTATCTCTGAGTGGTTCGCAACGACGAGCCCAGTGCAGGGGAGCGTTTTCTTTGCGGCTCTTCTACCCTTAGAAAGAAATCGGCCCAACTCTTATACGGTAGGCAATACACATGACACTTGCCTCAGTAGGTCAGTTGAGATATCCCTTTGTACATGTAGACTTGGCGTATCCAGTTATCTTCGTGTTTATACAGGAAGAAATGTGGGGAAAGGGAATTGACAAAGAGTTTGTAATAACTGATGCGAGGCACGTGAAAATACGCGATTGATTGGTTGATTCTGGAAAAATAGGAATTATTGAAAATTTATACCGAATGGCAACAGATTCTTTTCAATTAGAAGTCGAAGAGAAGAGAAGAATACGGAGGTCGAGTCGTAATCTCTAGATCCAGGAAACCGAATAACTAACTAAATCTTTTCAACGAAGTTAAGTTAGCAAAAAACATAACGCAACAGATCCGTAAGATTAATTAATCAGCTTTCCTCGCGTTACCAGCTGGAGAACAGTTTTCTCTACTCCCTCCAATAACTTTGAGGAGAAAGTTTATTCAGAAGCTAAGAAACTGCAGGAATTCTCTAACTAAAATAGTCCGGGGTCTAAGGTAAGGATCAAGACTCATGAGGGAATTGCCAGAGATGGTTCAAAAAATGTATACATATTCACAAAACTTGTTAGGTCACGTTTTCGCATTTTAAGAAAAAAATGTGAAACGAAAGCCTGTCACAGTTCTTAACAAGCTCGAAATTCCCATCCTCAATCAGATCCTTCGGAAGGACATCTAAAAGGTAAACTTACGTGGGCGAGGAATATCCGGATAAGGCACAAGCTATGAATGCTGTTCTGTTTCCATTTCGGTTCGTGCTCAACCGAACGAAGAATGGAAATGGTACCCATATTTGAACATGCGAAATTCCCGAGAAATACGTGGGCATTAAGCTCCTGAAAACGACGACTCCTCACACTGATTGCCTCAGATTTCTGCAAAATT
This sequence comes from Rhogogaster chlorosoma, assembly GCA_944452935.1. Lineage (NCBI taxonomy): Eukaryota > Metazoa > Arthropoda > Insecta > Hymenoptera > Tenthredinidae > Rhogogaster > Rhogogaster chlorosoma. Next base: position 33,591,832 of record OX101797.1, read on the forward strand.
TCTTTATTTCTGGATAAAGTTGTTGCTAGTCGACCTCCATACCTTCGTGTCGTGAGAAAATTCATAATAATATCCTGAGGCACAGGTTTTCTGAGTACACATCGTGAGTGCGTTTGCACATTGTGCTCGATCTTATTCTCAGCTATTGAGCTATACGTGGAATGAGTTCAAGTCACGCTTTAGGCGAGACTTTGGGCCTTATCGAGTATTGATATGCTATGTAAGAACCCGACAAACTTCAAGGGTCAAATATTACAGGTACTGTACTCCTCGCGAAGTAGGTAAGCTTCGGCATATCTTCTCCCATGAGTGTTTTATCGTTCTATCAATCGTAGGAAGTAGTATCGTGTATAAGAGTTCACGTGAATGATAGAAAACAGTTTAAATCTGACTTCTGAATCTGTTGCAATCGGAGTAAAGTGCTTCTACACTTGTCTATCAAAATGCGAGTATTATTCGTTGAAACGATGAATTATGGTATATTTTTTATTCTATACAACATCAGAGCTCGTCGTTGCAGATATTTAATTACACAAGTGTTCGTTTCTTGGATATACATGAAATTTCTAGACGGGAGAAGACTAATTGATGCCTTCCGTTTCTAATTAATTAAATTCTGACTACCTAATTAATTTCAGTCTTAGCTTGTTTTAATCTAATTGCTCAATTTTGTCCTCTTGGTTTTCCGGCCCAGTTATTTAATGGGAGAAAAATAATGTCCCGTGATTCACTATCCGACATTTAAAGCACTTCCAATGCGGACCGACATTCTGTTGAGAGTGCTTGAATACCTAGATTCATAGGAATGTCCAGCATCTCTTCAATATCGCAACCGGACCTTCTGTACTGGTCAATAAATGGGGAAAAAATCTTTATTTCCACCACGTGATGAAAAATGGAAAATTAATGGAATGAATGGAAAATTATACAGTCCAACATTCTCGCAATATTGAATATCACATTCGGCTCCATATTGTTCAAGCGTGTATCTAATTAGACAAGCAAAAATCAGTGCAAAAATATCGTGTAAAAAAAATGAAATCGGGCGTTACTGCGAAATCTTTATCATTGCAAAAGCTAAGCTATAGCCACACGGCAATTTATTTCTCCGCTTCTGTAACTTTTCCCATCAATAGTTTGCAGGAATATTTTTCAACCGATAATCAGTCTCAAAAGTATTCATTCAAGTTTCTTTTTTCTCTTTTCTTTGTGCCAAGGCGAAGACTCTTAACAGACATAGTATATACTTACCATCTCGCAGATTGATTCCTTTTCTACTCTTTTCGCGATTCGCCTGGCCTCGATAACTCCGAATTACTTTGACTTTGCCAATCAGTAGTACCAGGGAAAAGCCTATCTTTGTTCCATTTTACGAGATCCTTTACCGCAGGTCGACAAATCTTATGGGTTTTCACAAGCCATGAATTTCTCTACACCCACATGTCTTGTCCTCCGGTATTGTAGCATCTGTATTCTTCTTCTTATCATTTCCATGAGATCCTTTTCAATTTTATTATTATTTTTCGGTCGATGTTGTCAGCTTATTATATCCTCCTATGGATTTAACAGACCATGTCACGAGCTTGCGAACCTCGAGGGGTAGGTAGATGGCAGAGGGTCAGTATTATTTATTCCCTGCACCCGCCTGGGTTGAAACAGCCTATTTTTCACAAGGATAAAAATCCTTGATAGATTCTTTCCATAAAGAAAAATTCCACGGCCTATCGTACCAGAAATTATACAATCCTGGATTCGTGCCAACTATCTGATCGTCGAGGAAATCATAAAACGAATGAACTGTAGAAAATCTATTTGTCCCGTTGTAGAAGATCTTTACTTCGTCAACTTCGTGTTCGAGCACTGCCTAGCTCGTGTCTGCAGCGACACATGCAAGCACACCCTTTTTGCAATCGGTTAGAATATTCAATACCATGTAGGTCATTGCAAACAGAGATGCATGCGAAAAAAAACAAGCCCTCGATATACCTCGAAGAGTTATTGGTTAGGGTTTGTGAAACTCCAACGAGCACTTTCGAAATTTTGACGAACGAAATTTTGAATCCTGGTAAAAAAAATTGAAATAAATTTGAACAGAATTCGCATCGACAATTTGAAACATTAGCAGAGCTCGAATTGCGAGGGTCCGGTCGTTTTAATATAAGCGATAAAGCAGAGGTATAAATTACCGATTCTCTTTGAAAACGTTTTATGATTATATATTTACACCATTGCCAGGGTGTAACGTTGATGAATTCACTCCCGGTCGATTCAGTCATGATTTGCGACACGTTGGACAATGTATTCAATGAATCTCACTAAATTGATGTCTAAAACTGATTGTGGTAGTTTGAATGTGAATTTGATTACCCTGGCTGAATCACCGCAACGATTCAAGTATTCTTCAAACTTGTTATAGAATTACTATGCATGTAGACACGTACACGTACATGTGTAATGATTGAGAAATATGGATCTTTATTTAAAATATACATTAGATAAACTACGTGTTAAAAAAAAAAATGATGAAAAAAAAAAAGGAATAATAATAACGGCACAGCCGGTAATGTGAAAGTTAATTTCCTGTGCAAGTTTACAGACTGCTTGAAGCCAGGTGGTGCCTTCTCGTAGTTAAAGTGTAGCTTGAGGGGGTGTAACGTTTGGAAAAATAAATTCAATCACTTTTAATTAGTACAAGGTTCGTAGCCCGTTTTCGTGGTTACCTTCGAGTTCGTGGACAGCGCAATATCTTTAAACAACTTTGCCAAAGGCAGGTATACTGTGTTTGACATATCGACTAATTAAGGATATCTTTTCTGTTTCAGGTGAGTAATCGATACATTGAGCTATTAGCTGTGCAACATTTTCAGTTTAATACCCTGGGGTAAGTTTTATGAGTAAATTTTGTTCTTTTTTTTTTTCATCTTATTTTTAACTTTCCTTTCCTTTTCATCATAAAACACAATGTTTTGCCATCAAAATGACGATCGCTCTGTTATGTGCTACCAATTTTATGCATTGGCGTTAAACTGTCGTTAAACTTTGGTTTAAAAAAAAAAAAAAGAATCTATATAACGATACAATTACCCTTTAGCTCAACGGTTTGTACAGAAATTTAGAACATCCGCGATAAATGTTATCGCGCAGAACCTGACACTGTCGGATAACACAATACTCAACTGAAGTATAGTGATTTTATTACAAATCTTTTATACTCTGTAATAAAGTTGTGTAGGCATGGCTATCCATGTGTACGTTTATTACTCATACCTACATGAAACGTGCGGTTTGATTACATTAATTAATTTATATGGTCGAGAGTACGGTTTGCTCTTCTGTCAGCTCGCAAACATTGACCAAAGCTCTAGGATTTTCTCGAGGCTTTGTACTCAGATGGAACCAATAATTTCACTAGCAGACAATTATACGTCTGTCTGTAGATAGACTGGGGTTATATTAAATCGACTATTTAATATAAAACATACATTATAATAGATAGACGCATTTGTCCGAAATCTAGTTCAACGAAGTTTTCCTCCTGCAGAACGAGTCAGATAAATGCAACTGATTCCCATTCACAGTCAAGAGCTTCTGAGAGTCTTGACCGACATTCCTTAAAAGCTACCTCCAGCAAGTGAAAGTTTCTCAAAGTACTTTCCCTTTTTCTTTTTTTTCTTTTTCTATTTTTTTTTTCTCACAACTTCCGGCAAACACTTCTCATCGAAATTGCTTGCGAATACATCTCCTTCGAGATCACTTGAAATATAACGTGGACTGTGAACAGAACATACATGCGTTTATTTATATAAATGCTTCTGCGTTTATGCGTACCCTATAAATTCATGTAGCACTTATATTCACTGTGTAGATAAGGAATTTAATGCGGGGGTATCTAATGCATATTTTAAATATTCATGCATCGTCCTGCAATGTGATGTGTTGCCTTTTAGTCCGCGCACACCACAAGCCTCCTTTTATTATACCATTGCGTTGTTTCGAGGGTGAATAGCCGCGTCACGTACGTTCGAAATGAACGGAATTTCGAAAGTATATCGCCAGATGACACAGGGGAAAAAAAATTATGCAACTTATGAACTGGTAGCGCCTATACGACGCTTTCAGCGCGTCCAAGCATCCCCTTACCATATTTGGGAAGTTCCTGCAACCCAGAAACGTCGAGGCCTGAACGTGGTCTGAATATTCTCTGAATTTATTAAGATCCATATCCCTAATTGACCTCAACGAAATTGAGTCGAATTCATCCCCGTGTTTATAGAATTGCAATATTGAAATTTGCTATTTGAGAATCTTACCGTAAAGAGATTCAACGTTTTATCCTGAATTCATTTGGCAAATAAAACACGACTACTGATACAATTGTTACATATATGTATATACTTATCAGTGATTAGTCATTTGGGAATATTGAGCAGATTCGATCGAAGGTATATAATATGTATTTTAATTTTATTCCGCTGGAAATGATGTGATATTCGAAGGTATATTTTATCTCAAACTCTTTGCCTATTGATTTTAATCTCGCAAAAGCTATCAGCTCGGGAACCAATCCCTCTCGAAGCTTAAGAGACTCGGTAGTGGTTCCTTGATACCGTGGACCAATCATTTTTAAATTCTAATGCCTCTTGACGAAAATAATACCTACCCACGGATTTTACCTACTCCCTTACTAAATTTCTGCCAAAATTAAATTGAGAGACTTTGGAGCCCAGAATCGTATGCTTTCGCTTGGCAAATTATTTCTGGTGACACTTTCTCACGGGCCATTGATAGCGATCCAAGCTGAACCTAGCTGGGAGAGCTTTCGCGTTGTCAAGTTTCTTCCGACGAGGTTTTCCCAATTTATTTTTCCCGCTTTTAAGGACCATCTGCGATTCTCAGCTATAGTCTACCTTTTACACTCGAAAGCTTTTATCAAGCGGAGTTTCTTTAATGCGAAAGATTCATACTAATTAAAGTTAACCGGAAAAGATTTTTCTGTTTCGGTATCTCTTTTACGCTGAAGAAAATTTACCCCCTAATGTTGACAATATTCTTATCAATATACGAAAATCTTCACCCAAGTCTGGCGAATATTTATCGAAATTCAAAGCTTTCGGTATTTCATTCATCACTGACAAGGCACTGCAATAAGAAACTAATTAATTCTCATGTCTTTTGACATTTTTTGAACCTTTACAAAGTTTTTCTCCACGATTGAATCGTCGGAACATTACCGCCATCAATTATTACCGCTGAATGAGCGTAGCTCGGTATCAGAGTCTACGTGATTAACCTTCAGTTCGAAAAACTAAAATCCTCGGAAATTTAAGAGATTATACGGCTTAGCGTGTCAAAGTAAACCCGCGTAGAAATTATTGGCTGATTGTCATTACCTTTGACGCGTCAGAGGGTCGGCTTAATTTTGACAACATTAACCCTGCCGAATGTTTGCGGTAATCAAACGGAATTCCATATTACCTTTGGTCCCAAATTACTTATGCATACAGTCGAATCTATGGACGTTAGACGTGCACCCATTGGGCAATTAATGCAGTAGGTAATGCTAATCATTGTTACGTGCAATTTGTGCTCATTGCATAGTTCCGCCAGCTTAGAATAAGATCTGCACTACTAACTATAAGAGTCTTCTTTATTTCGATGTTTCTCCGAGCTTATCTTGCCTCAAGATTTCATGCTAGATTGCTTGTAATTGAAAGTACTTACAGGTGCGCGCTTCCTCGGACAGTTTAGCGAGACTCCGATATATCTATGCCGCACGTTGCAAGTTTGAATTTAATTCCAAGATTCCATACCGCATGTCTAGCCAGGTAGTTATATGTGAATATTTCGTTAACCGAAGTATTCAGGCACAGGAATCGCGCTGCAACCTAATACCTAGATGATAAAGTTTGCCAACTCTAAAGTGGATATATCGCTTCAAATTTCCGACCATTTCATTCAACTCGGTTTCACCTAAATACAAGAATTAAATTCAACAGGAACTCACGCATTATCTAATTCCAAGCTCGGCTTTGAAATCATAATCAAAATCTACCCGTATTGAACCTGCGTGAGCCTACCCTGTTGGCGGGGTGAAATTAAGGTTTCTTTAAATAATATCCCGCCCCAAACCGAAACTCATTCTTTGCCCAGGGCTGTTAATATACATACCGATATTAATTAAAGCTACACACGAATTGTTTGGAAAATATGGAAAAAACAATACCTTGTTTCTACGGAGATAAAAATTTCGTCGTTCTCTTCCAGAAATATTTACTCGGTTGCGTGCAGATCCAGAGAGGAAAAATTCGGAGATATTTAACGTAGACTATTATTGCCCAAAGATATTCAACGATCAATATATTTCACTTAAAACTAACTAGATTAGACGTCGTGCTATCTTCTGACGATGAGCCGTGATGCGCCACGGTCCGGCTAAGGGTCATCTGAATTGACTATCTCTCGATTACCTCTTGCTGTTAACAACTGTAGGGACAAACGACAGCGAAAGAGTATGAGGACGACACGAAGACTAATGATTCGGAAAAATGATAAACGAGAATTTGATAGAGATATTAAAGGGAGCGCGGCGGTAGATGAAGATATCGCAAGTTGTACATTTTGTTGGTTTCTAGCGGCGTGTCTCCTTTTACTTTTTTCACTCTTTTTTTTTTATTCGCAGGATTATGGCAGTGTATTGCATTGTTGCATGAAATGGTGTTATCCCCAAGCTAATGAAAGGGCCGGAAACCGTGATTAATTTTGCTTTGTAGAGAGACCTGATGGTAGAACCGACGTTAGTCAGGGTTCTCGTCTGTCTTCAGTATCGTACTTTGCCCTTGAATAATTATTATTAAGGTGCTTTTCGAGTATACATAATTAAAAAAGTTATCTTCGCGGGGATGAAGTCTACGGTACGCGTAATTGGTCTCATTTAGAGTGGAAAACGTGGGGGACAAAAATATAACCATGATTAGTATAAATTCAAACAGTACTACAGCGACACGCGGTGGATTCTGCAGTTCGCGCGTATTCTACATTATGTAATAATTCTTTACACAAGTTACCTGAATACAGTATAATTTCAAATTTACCGTAACACCAATATTAATTATTCCAATTTACCTCGTGTTTCGTTATAATAGCTATAATTTATTTAAATTATTGCTGCATTTTCAGCCCGTACTTTCATACTCTTGTGTTTCAAATTACTGCTCCGTGTGCTATCCACATTTTTCTATGAAAAAAAAAACTCTCCCGCATTATCGTTGTCTAACGTCTATTAGAAAAAGGTTAACTTGACAACATAGCGTGTAGGGATCCAAAAAAAAAAATGGATTTATGAAATTATTTTTCAATATTTTACTCAATTTTCCGGGACCATTATTATTTATAATCTAATTGTTCTCGGGCGACAGCAGTGTGCCATGTCGATGGCTAAGTGCTGAATGTTGCCTTTATAAATGAAAAATGAAGGCCGTCGTGGATACTAGGCATTATATTTCAACGGATTTGAAAAACAACTCAGGGCTGTGGTTCGGATAGCTACGAGCTTAACTCGCTCTTTTGGTTTCTCGAAGAATTTGATACTGAAAGATTCCATGCAAAGATCGTGGGAAGCTTATAGCTATTAGAGTTTCAAAAAGATTGGGTAATACTCGATTGAGCCGGCTTCTTGCTAAGGGAACGAGAAGTTTCAGGGTCTTTGTATCGGACGACTTACTCTGGAAATAAATACCAACGATTCAGTCCAATTTCTCGAGTGTTTCGTTTGTCCGTCTGCCTTCTTCGGTGGTTTTATCTTTCGACCCTCATCTCAGGATCGGTTGGAATTTTTCTGTCGGGAAATTCGAGGTATTGCAAACGGGTAGCTGCCGTGTAAGGTACGAAGAGATTTACGGCTTCATGCCATGGCGGGAATTCGCGATATAGGTAGTCCAAGAGATACATTATGGGGAAGAATTGCGCCGTCATGAAATTGCGAAGATAGCCGCATCGAGAATATGAAACTTCTCTACATCATATCGGTGAAATTCATTTTTATTTTACCATTCGCTTAGCCATTCTCAATCGTATGATACAAATTTTTTCAAAATATACCGTATCACTAACTGCAGCTGGATGTGAAAAAAAGTTGAAAAATCTACGACGCTGCAAACATGAAGCATTCGAACAATTGAGAAGTTAAAATGAGAATTTTGGACATGGGTGCCGAAAGGGATTTAAAGACAGATAGAGTTTCGCCCGGAAGGTTGAATATGACAGTGACAGCTGTGCTCTATAATCTACCATAAAAGGCGACGTTCTGCGACTCTCGACGTCGCGTCGCGTCCCGTCATCCTGGGACACCCCCGAGTGCAGAAAAAATAAATGACGAGGTTAAAGACGTAAAGAGATCGAGAGATACAATATAAACGACGGCAAATATCCCCCGGTAGTCAATAGCTTACCAAAAACAATTTGTAGATAAACAGAAATCGGCCGTTTGTCAATAAACGGCAAAAAGCCATCGAAAGGAAAAGAATCCAGTCCAGTTGTTTCCCCGGCCCATAATTCTTCGCGGTTTGTCTTGACCCTCGGATCGACGCTCGTAAACTATCAAATGTTTGTACAACGTGGCGATAAGATTGTCAGGGTTCATATGGGGTGAGAATTCTGCAGCTTTGACTGGTGTCGTAGGATAAGGTAAACCAGTGTATAAAACATATTCGGAGTTAATTTAATTACAGCTCCTTGGCAAAGGAGCGCTTTAATTACGTTTTCACACATCGAAAACGGTAGGTAGGTACCTGTTCGAGTAGAGTCGCGGTAACCGCTATTGGGGATACCTGTGTGTATAGCATACATATAATACATATAAATGTGTCTGATATACGTGCCAGCCTTGGTATAAGCCGAGGCTTATGGCTTAGAATGGCTACACAAAGTAATTCTTGAATATGTTAATTAAATTCAAACTTGAATGCCGCTGATCTTGTCCAGCGATCCCGTCTACGATCGCGTCTGCACCCAGTTCTAACCGATTCTACAGTTATACGTAGTTCTTCGTGGCTGATGCTGCCAACTCAAAATATATGCAAATGGTTAAGCCAAGCCACTATACGTCGTTTCGAAGAGGCAGTGGTAAGGTGACGTGATAAAATTGACTAGGAATATATCTGAGATAGAAATCACACGCGAAGGATCAAGCTAAACTATTTTTTCGATTTTTTTCTTCTTTTTTTTCTCGTCACTACGGATTCTATAATATCATACTTTACGATATTTGAGACAGATCTTCAGGGAGGTAACAAAAAGTATTTTAGGTACGAGGAAATATGGCAGAGATTTGAATTTTTCTACTAAAAATATGAATTATTGATTATATCTAAGTAGACTTTTTGTATATGGATGGGGGGTAGGTATGATAAATTTTAGGTGCTTGTTATACGGCAGCTGGCCGCGCCCTGTTTTTCGATAACTTTTTACCGCGTGAGTAGGGTGAATCGTTTAATTGGTATAACTTAGTCATATATGGTGTAGATCGTTTCAATTAAAAACGAATAAAAAATTTTCACAAAAACAAGCTCAGTCGACGAAAAACACATCCAAAACTTCGAATGATGGAACTGGCTTTTATAGGCTTACGCGATAAGGCAAAACAAGTAAAATATCCTTCGAGGAGGCTACTTTTTCGGGCTCTTGTGCTCGCAGAAGCCCCATCACACATCGTGTTTTGATTTTCTTTTCTTTTTTTCCGATGCTTTTTTTCCCTATTTTTTATATCTCTCGACCTCTGCTCCTCATCCTCCTTCATCTTCCTATTCTTCTTCTTCTTCTTCTTCTGCCTCTTGGATCTTGGCGTCAGACAGCCTCCGCTTCCGACCTCCAGCTATTTTCCTGGTTAAGAGCTTTTTACTGTTTTCTATACGTATATGAGTATCTAGGTGTATAGGTATACCTACAGTAAATATCTACGTGTAATATACGAAGGATGTTTTCATCGTCCTTTTTATTTTTCATCATTTTGTCAGGTCCGTGTCCTGCCGCCTACATTTTTCGCACTAATCCGTTGGATTAGATTCTCTCTATTTTACACCATTGCTCGCACATCTCACGAGGAATCGATATGCGTAGGGTGCCTATTCTGGCCGAAGAATTAAGTGAAAGCAAATTAAGTTATCAGACTTCACTTTCCGTGGCCAAATTTCTTCTATTAAAGCTGCAAAAACTTGGCCATCTGCACAAATGCCTTCTAAATTTCGAAGCCTCTGAAATCTCTGACTAACCATAAGTTTAATAATAATAAAAAAAAGGATCCAATTCTGTTGAAATGACATTCAAGTTTTTTCTTTTTTTTTCATTCGCGCGAGAAGTATATCGTATAACAAATACCATTGAAAGAAAAAATCCCAGAACGAGGTGAAACCAAGAGAATTCTTCACTGTATTTTATTACGCACACAACGATTGCGAGATAAGAATTATTAACAAGCAACAGAAGCCCGTGACGAGGTCTCGCTTTTTTCAGCCAGTGTTTACTTGGTAATCAAGTTTCCTTTGACTACCGTGTCTGCCTTTCAAGCTTCATACTTTTGGGGATAAATCAAGCGCGTCAAAATGAAATTAAATGTTGAAACAAAATTTCGAAAGCTTAATCCGCCAGTTTCTGTTTCAGTTTAGATCATGAAGTTGTGAACGACTTCGCTAATGATACTGAATTAACTCTCGTAACGAACTTGACCCGGATGTCGCGTCTCATCGTCAGAGTTATGAGGATTTATACACCATCGACCCGAGACAAATATTATTTTACCAGAACCGAGTTTGTCTCAGAAAATATCTGCTCACTCTGAATAACAAAAAGTACCTCCTTGTTTCTTGACTAATTAGGCGATTAATATGTAAACAGCGTATTCTCCTCTTTTCGAGGGAAAATTCTTTTGCCGAAGAACAAGCATCAAGGCTTTTAATAATCAAACCCGAATTCAAGCTTGTAAAAATATTACACCCACCTACCTAATATATATATATATATATATATATATAGGTATATAAATACATTTATTATATTTATATATAATTGGATCTGGAGATTATCAGCGATTATGCGATTAGCGCGATACGGAGCCCTGATCATTTGATATTGCAATATCGGCTTAACAAAATCGCCAGTATGGTTTTTGAACTATCTTTTGCAATACCTACCAGACCGATTCAACCCACATGTTTTTGTCCTGGCAGAATTTCCCTGCTAAATTTTCATACACAGCGATAATGTGACGTGTAGCTTTCTAGCTTGGTCAGCTCGCATCAACCACATTAAATCCATTGTTGCATAGCAGTGCGGACCAAAATGGCAACTGAATAGCCACAATGGACTTGACGAGAATAAACGCTAATTCAAGAATTGCCTTCCTTGGTTGAAATTTTCACTTTTATTTAACGAACATTTTTACAAAAGCTGCGCAATATCTGTACTGCATAGTAGAAAAGCTCACACAGATAAACTGTAAAAAGTGTGAACGGACGAAGAAGATTATGTCCTCATTTTACTCCTTTGCTGGAGTTGTGGTCTCAAAGAGATTTTCAGTAGCGTTTCTAAGAAATAATTTCATCAATCGCTCGAGAGATGAGAACGAGATTGAAAAAAAGTTCGTCGTAGTTTGAATTTATTCACAAAGAAATGGATAAGCTAATTCAGCGAATTGACGTATAAAAATGATAAGTGGTTGGATGATTTGTTTATTCATTCACCCTTTTTTCAGATTAAGCTCAACGTAAATTTATGATAAAGTCCACGCGAAGGCTAAGCGATTATTTGCTGTCGAACTTATATTAAAATTCTCTCTTCGCATGAATCTTTGATTTCAACCAATCTTTTCTCCTCTCTTTCATTCTGCCCTATTTTCTTGCTTTGTTACTCTTGCGGCAGTGATATCGCGACTTTTCTCATATTTTCGCTCCGGATTTCTCCTCTCGTTTTGCTTCAACTATTTCCACACGCAAGCACCGTCTAGTAACTCATAAAAGAAAGAGTTGATGAACGATTTGTTAGAGATGAAACAATATCCTCCGTTTCTCATCTCGTTTTTCTTTCTTCGTCGCTTAGGGGTTTCATTCTAATCTTGACGCTGCGTGATTGACACTCAAACTCTCGAGACGGGATACCGTAAAACATATAAAAGAAAAGCCTCGGGTCGTCAACGTCGGATTCGAGGATCGAAGAGACAGGGCCAAAGCTTCGAGACAATGCACGAAGTATTTATTCGGGTATGCCAGTTTCCCGTTCAAATATTTTTTCCATAGTTTTGGCGAATGGTTTTGAAAAATAAAAAGATAAAAAAATGAGAGGTGAAAATATCAGAAAAATCTTCGGCTACGTGCGGTGACGAAAGCTCGCTCCGTTGAATCTCAAATATTTTCATCTGCATGGAAAAAATTTCTAAATTAACGAAACGCTCGGAATATCTCTTATATTATATTTCTACCCGGAAGACTCCACACTCCAGACGGACTTCTGAGACTTAAATACTAAAATTCATAAAACTCTTCCTCGCGCTAAGAAAGTTAACACGCTGGGTATAATAACGTCTTAGCACTTAGGCGAGCACTAGCCATAATTCAAGTTGATGGGAGTTACGTCTTCGCGACTAAACCCAAGGCAATTAGCAGCCCTACTTTCGGCTACGGTTTTTAATCATACATATATACGTACAGATGACCATTCGAGCCTGTGCACGTAATAAAAATATACCCACCCGTGTCCAAGGGGTATAATTTATATTTCCATCAGTCAAAGTTGAGTTCGTACTAGGTGGATATACACAGTATGAAGGTAAACGTGGTTCAAAAATTTTATATTAACCTCAATAAGTGGACGGATCGTGAAAGCTTTCAGCGATGTACATATACCTAACAACGCAACAGCATCATATGTTATAGTCGTATGTTACACTCGTTCAAAAAGCAGCAAATGTAAAATGAAATTCAGGGAAAATTTATTCGCAACGGATACCAGGGCAAACCGAGAATTATCGCAGATATCTGAAAACAATAATCGTGATATCACACCATTTGGAGAAAAAAATTTTAGCATTTAATTATTCTACCCCCTATAGGTGAAATGTGATTGAAATTAGAATAATGTAGAAATACCCCTCTCTATAGAGTAAGAGTGAAATTTGACTTATGTTCTTTGTGCATTTACACCGTCGCGATTGGTAGTAAAACGACTTTGTCCCCGACTATGAGGAAGTATTGTTTTGGAAGTATTGATGGGGTTGGATCGAAAGAAAATTGAATTGCTGACCATTTATAGAACCACACGAGCCACCCTATGGGCTTGAGAAAATCAAGGTATCGGCATCGAGTTGGTGATAAAAAATAATCTACTAGTATATAGCGACATCGATTTCTATCAAAATGGAAAAGTAATATCCTTGCGGGTTGTGTATAGTTTTCCACAAGCGTACGTTTATTATATGCGATACTTCAGAAAATAATATCCCTGTTATTTTCTTCATTCAATATCTGAGAATTGGACAAATATTTTATCGATGGTATCAATCATCTATCCTACTGACGAGCGAATACTTGATCTTCTTATTGTATACGAGAAACGTATTGTGAGAATAGAAATTCCTTCCCCGATCACAACCGGCCTATATAAGCAATTCGTTTTTTGGCTTTTTGGAGGCCAAGCTTTTTTCCCACTGGCGAATATTTCTCTCGGAACGCGTTACGTTTTAATGCGCAATTCGTATATATTGACGGATTCACACCTCGCATTTTCACCTCATATATGAATACCTAATATGGAAGGCTTCAGATCGCGTGTTACTCGTCGCATACGCGTAGGGGTTCGCTGCAAAACTCGAAACTTTCGTGACCTAAAACCCGTCACGATGTAAGGGATAATTATTAAATCCCTCCGGGTTAAACATGAGAGACAGAAGTTGGTTAGCAGGTGTCTCTTCTTGCTTCAGGGAAATCAGAAACATAAATGTACCCAGTTTCTGGATACCAATATTGATATGCAAATTTCTAGCCACTGGTGTGATATTTTGATAATAAATCAACAAATTTTCCACCACAATACGTGACGCACCTAACCGATCACGTCGAATACGACAATTTGAATAAGAAATCCCTGACTCCTAGTTGACTTGGTCGAAATTTTCCTACCAACGATCAGAAAATGTCAGACGTGGTTGTGGGAAATGAGCAGATTGATATGACTGCATCTTTACTGTCACCTTCTCTATACGTCTGCCAGGAATTTTGAACAGAACGTTTCCCCCTCGGTCTTGGATACTGAAAGCCAATTCAGCATTAGATAAAATGTGTATTATGTTCACGTATGCACAAAGATATCATCGATCTTTCTATTCTTGAATAAATTATATCGTATCACGAGCGTGTCGTGTGCTTCGGCGTTGAGTAGAAGGCTCTGCCATATCGCTATGATTTAATAATAACCAGCTGGTTTAAACGTTACCATATATTCGGGCTTGTCAAGATCGCCAAATATCCTTGACGAAAGATGAAGAATGAAAATATTCAGACCCGTTACAGGACCGGCAAGATTCAATAGTGTAATTAATTTAAACCGAGCGTTAAAGTTTAATTGACTTTACTGCTTTGCCTCGATCCTAATGAATCTTCGTTCGCGATTAATCGGGCCCTAATGAATGACTCGGAAATTTCTCTCGGTAGTTAAAATAATCAGAATGAAAAATCCACCGCGAAGAGTTTGTGATTATTCATATCAGATGCGGAATTATAACTCGAGCGGATATTGTATATATTTCGAATATATTATTTTCGAAACTTTTCTGCAGTACATGCATACTCATCTCCCCCATTTACTCGAGTTCATTAAAAATTCAAATTCAATAGAAACTGACCTGAAAATGATAAAGTCTGCGTAAACAATGAACGATTCTCGCATGTCGTCGACGCATTTTCAAAAGCTGAACACGCCTGTTCATATTCAAAGCGAAATTGCCATCCCTGACGAATCCGCTGACTAGTTGATCGCGCTCTGCAAATATCCTGCAGGTTTATAGATGTAGAGTCGGACCTCAAGGGCATATATAGGGTTGTTAATTAACCGTTGGTCACATGTATAGATAATTACGATTCAGATAGTCAGCTACGTGTGCGGCTGACACCGATTAGCCGATACACTCCTGTGTCTATACGCATATCTATCTCGCGTTGAAATATCGACCCATGGACCACGCGGAAGGAAGGATCGAGGTTGACGGTAGGCTGAGGCAAAAGTGCGGGCGTCATTGATTAATTAATTCTATAGTGAGCCTTTCTGCGTGAGGAACGATTGCCCTCTAGATGCGAATTCCCGTTCGCTGTATCTCCGTTGTCGGATGTGATTAACCAAAGTGTCTAGCGAGCCGATCGACGTGTAGAACTAAGATAAGGAACGGCTTCTGAAGATGTTGTTTCTGAACGTAAATCCTCCGAATCCTGACGTGAGAGAGCAGAGCGTTACCATGGCTACCGAGGCATCGTGACGCTATAAATTACGGGGTTGTACTGCGGGCTGCGTCTTAGGCTACTTAATAGTTTTCCTCACCTAGATTCGTCTGCTAATGCGACCGCGAAAGCCCCGAACATTCGTACCTAATGTCGTCTCGTAACTATAACGCCGATCTTCCACCTTCTAGCTGCGATATTTAGTTCGGGATATAAATCGACGCGCAAACGTGTTGAGAATCGCGGTTATTTTTAAATTTACAAAACCGCACCGCGTATAAGGAAGAAGGGGGTAGTTTTCTAAGCGATAAAAATGGCGCGAAAGGATTTACACCGTCATGTATGGCGACGGGAGATGTAGTACCGAAACGCTATAGCTAGTCGGTAAGGTTAAGGAACCTGCATGAGAAGGCAAAATAAGAAGTAAAAAAATAAGCAAAAGTAGAAGAAGTAACGCGATGGGAGGTTGCGGCGTGGTTTGGCGAACCGTTCCGCGAGGATGGTGGAACGCGGACGACAAGGAAAATCAATATGGAGGAGATGGCCGCGTGGACTAAGCGCGCGACGCGACGCTCCCGCCAGCCTAGCCGGCAGCTTTAATTTCGTCACTTTCCGTTTACCCCGCGTGGTTTTCTAGCGTTACAGCTTCTAGCTTCCGGCGTCTGGTTCTAGGGGATGATTTCTTCCAGGTTAAACCAGCGGCGACCGAACCCGTAAGATTGCTTCGAAAGGGTAGATAGTTCGTTTCGGTGAGCAGATCGGTGTGAATTCAAAATAGACGGTCAATTGAATCACCAGAGGCGCTCGGCGTCGCGACGCATGCGTAGAACCGGGGGTGGTAGTGGCGGCGGTAGCAGCGTCGGCGTCGGAGGCGGCGGCGGCTTCGGCGGTGGTGGTCGTCGGGTTGATTGAGGGTGAGGAGACGCCTGGCGTGGGAGGGGTGCCTTAGTAGCCTGGCTACACGTTGTAGCGGGCGGCAGTAGCAGAAGCCGTGCTGCACGGCCCACGGCCCACATTGGGTCTCACTTGGGTCCGTACGGCGCCAGTTTAAAATTCGAGAGAGAAATAAAAATGATAACGCTAATACGATAAAATGAAATAACCTCGATAGAGTTATTAGTTAAATGATAATGATACACGGTAGACAAGTGTTGCAAGAGAAATTGGATAAAACGGCGCGCCGGTAGTTTCGCCATCCGCCAAGTTTACGAATCTATAAATATATGTATTGTGTGTGTATACGGGGGTTATGAAATGTAAATTATTCATTAATAATGGTTATTAAATTCTAATAATAATATATCGTGTCATAGTGTCTCGTGTCTCGTGTCTCGTGTTGCGTGTTGCGTATTCTCTCGCACATTTGGCTCTACCCAACGCAGAATTGCGAGTATAACGTTGAAACTAGCGGTGATTTCTCGTTCTGGAAAGGCTATGCTTTAATGCTATTCCGAGTCGCTGTCCTGAGTTAAGCTGCTTAGCTTTTCTTCTCTTTTCTTTTCTTTTCTTTTTTTTCAAGTACAGAACGGCAAGGTGTTCCTTATTCGCTGTATTTTCAACGCGAATTATACTCTTCGACGTCGACGACGACGCGGGTGGAATCCGTTTTTTCTTTTCTTTTTTTTTTCTCCTTCATTCGCACCCTGATACATGCTACTGATTCGTGCGACCTAATCTGGCCAATACCTTATATAGTTCCCTACCAATAACTTGAAAGCAGCGAAAAGGAATTTATATATTATCTTGCCAACGACTCAGGCAAGTTTCACGCGATCCCTATTATCGCTGCGTGATATCGTCCTGAAGAAATTAGAAGGAAAAAAAATAACAAAATAAATAAATAAAAGAAAAAACTTGTAGTAATTATCCATATCTGCCTAATAATACAAATCTAAGTTATTCAATTTCGGAGTTAATACATAAATGTATCGAGATGCAACGTTTGTGCATAAGTCTATATATATATATATAACGAAGTTAAAGTAAACCTATTGAAATATTGAAATGTTTCCAGTCATTTTATGCGTACGATAATTAATTAAAGTGGTTATAATTATAGTGGTAATAATAATACCAAAGTTACACGTGCGTGAAAATAATATTACACGGAATTATATAATTAGTGTCAAGTTCAATTGAGAGTGAATGTTATGTCGTGAATTAGATGCAATCCAGAGTGTATAGGGAATAGGATTTCGACCAATCGAAAACTGTCAATTATTAAAACTATCAATCGTTTGTTAAAGTAAACGTTTACCTGTCATAGATGTTTATTAAAATATATATATATAATATTATAATCAAGAGAATATCGTAAGACTTCGTTCGTACGTGTTAACAACGAATTGCCACTCTCGGCCTACATTACTGTGCAGTGAGATTGATCAAGAGAATGAAAATTTGTGGAATTATTTGAATGAAACATCACCTTCTATCCAGAGAATTGATCTTGAGAATAATTGTCGTGTTATCTTCTTTAGGTCGATAAAAAATAAAAGAAAAAAATAGAAAAGGTGCAATTTTCCAACCTTCTCGTTTATAAAATGTGTGTTTCCCTCGAAGGTTTTTACATGTAAAAAATTTATCGTTCATAATCAACGAGAAAAGGTAACGAAAATTAATCTACCTAATAGTATATATATAAAACTTGGCGTATATATCATAGTTTAATAATGATGGTTCGCCGCGTCGACGAGTTCTTGGCATGTCTTAGACGTCGTAACGCCGCTTGACACAATAAAAGGCCTTTCTTCGATTCAATAAAACTAATCTAATCGAAATTTTACACCCCCAAGGGCTCGGGTATACCACGCGACGTGCCACTCATAGAATTGAATTACGCCTCCTTATTTCATTTGCAAACCTTGAGTAGAATTAATTTTCATCTACCGTACCCTTTGACCTGGGCCTGCTCCCTCGGATGCAGAAGTAAAACTATCAGACGTATACAAGTAAAAGTAAATGAAATTAAAAAAAAAAAGATGACAAATTGCGACCAGTGGCGACGACGTTTATAACATTTTCCGACCTAGAGCGGTGATATTGATTGCGCGCAGTGCGTAAAGTTGCGTTACCTACTGCCTCTGCCCCGCAGGCAAAGATACTCATCTTACTAGCTAGGGGTGCCTTGACTAACGGGATCTCAAGACATCTTGGAAATTAGCAAATCGTACGCGAGACACGGCCATTTCCTTTTGTTTTCAGTTCCGCAATCTGGCATACGCGTTGGTAGATGAATGGCTGGCCAAAGCCACCGGTGGCCGTTTCAAGAGCGTTTAGCATGCCCATGCCGTTTCAATTTGCAAGACTTGGCGCGATAGTTGGATGTTAGGGATTTTGCCAGAAATATCTTCGGCCCCGCAAAAAAACGAAGAGAGAAAAAGTTTATACGACAAGTCCGAAATGGTGCCAACGCGAAGCCACTTGTTGACACCTACTCTATCTGAGCCTACCTATACTACGGAATTTCTAGACACTTGCTATTCGCGCAGACCTCTTTCAGCTTTCCATCCCTCTCCCTTTCTCCCTTCAGACGATACTAATTCCTGCTTCGTACCGAGGAGCCTGTCTATTCACATCCCCGAGGATCTTCCATGGCAAAGATATTTATCCGAGTTGGAAATCCTTCGGTCTAAACAGCTATACACGAAACGAGCTGAATATCATTGTCTTATATAAAAAGCAAACGCCGAGGGAATCTGAAATGGGATCAAATTCTTTCGAGATAGTCGAGCTTCCCTACCAGATATCACTCTCTGGAAATATTTCTGTATATAAATCCTTCTGATCCTCACCACGTTTGTTGAACTAGTTACATTTTTCATCAATTACGTTTCTCTTCTTTTTTTTTTGATTACACTAATAATTTTCACCAGTCTCGTTAATTCGATAGCTGGTTCGCGAGCGACCATGAAATTGGATTTTTTTATTTTTCACTTTATTGTCCACAGAAATCCGTGATCCTTGTAGACCGCGAATAACGAACCAACGACACAATTTGTCAAATTTGTGTCCGTGGATTTTTGCCAGATTCTCTTTTTTTGCGGCAGGCAGACTGAAACGGTTATCGTTATTATTATTCGGTTTTAAATCATTCCTTCCAGCGCATTTTGCAGTCTGGATTGCATCTAACACTGGATACAATGTCCGCTCGGGTTACGCCTGGCCAGACAATGTGTTGTTCTACTTTATCGTTGGTAAAATTTTCTACCTCTTGCTGAAATTATCTTCTCTTTCGCATACTGCAGACTCCCGTTCAACGATATAAAGATAGTAGTGAAACGATTCTGAACCCACGCTTCTACGCGAATTGTTAACAATTATTCGTTAACCTAGATAGAAACGCTTTTACGGCTTATATCTCTGATGAATATTGTTTAAAATATATGATACAGTAACTGGCGGTGAGAAGTTACTCTACGTTTCGAGCGGTGGTAAAGTTTAGTTAATTGATAGTCCACGAAGTTGATGAACATCAAAAATACGAACGTTTTATTCTAAATTGCGAATTGTAATCAGTGAGTTGAAATTATGAAAATAAAATTTCTGCATAATCTGGAAGTGACAGAGTTCTACGAAAAAAGAACTACCAAAGCACTCAGTTTGACTCGACATTTCGGCCACAGAAGATAACTCAATTTACCTTGGAATAGATTAAAATATCAATTGTTTTCGAACACAAAATTGTTTCTGGCACAAGGTAGTGAGATCCTGCTCGTTAATAATCTCGCAGTAGTATTCGAACGAAATTTGATTATAATCAGAAGACACTTTACACTTCGATAATTCAGGATGAACTTCAATTACTTTCTCTGACGTAGAATCATCAACCAATAGTTTTAAATTAAAGGAAGAAATTCGTGACTTATTTCCTTGAAGCTGAACCTATCTTATTGTTCATTATCCTCCAACAACACCGTTTCTCCCTAATTTCCGCTGTAATCTCGTGCACTTGTCCATCCATTCTGAATTTCTTAAGTGAGTTCGCTGAGATCAAAGTAAAATCCTTATAATCTTTCGTACGATCGGTGAAAATGAAAGCTGGAAGCTATGCAAAAGAACTTTCGTCCTTTCTCCTTTCTCCTTTCTTCTTCCATTCGTTTTCGTTCCCTGAATCTGACACCTAATATTGCCCCTTCGACTATAGTAAATCCAGTGAGAATGTGTCAAGTCTTACCCATATCCAGTTCCGACGAAACGTACGCGATTCCTTTTCAGACACTATATACATTATAGATATGGTGAAGCCGGTTTGACCTAGCTTTAAATATTTGCAATCGATGCGAGGTCCAAGTCGTTGACTCCTCTCAGCATGCTGGAGGCTAGAGATGTTCTAGCACTCTCGCTCGCCCTCGCTCAACCTTCTATGGCTGCCGATGCCAACACAGCTTTTGTCCCTATTGTCAGGACATCTTCTATTAATCGATATTTCGATAAGTCAGTGCATGTTCCCAGACTTTTTTGCGTCGTTATCTCGCGATAGACTCCTTTTACGTTTTCGCATAAAAATTGCGTACGATATTCGACTGGTATTTTTTTCAATGTCCGATACAAAGGTACATATATTCAACGTAACCCTATATACTTAATATATGAGGTTTATACGGTGTCGATTGGGCACTCTGAAGCAAAGCCATTCGAAAGTCCTTAGTTGTTATACGTAGTACTTTTGAAAAGCGTGAGACCGGTGGGAAGGGGTTGTAGGGTGTGAAGAGCCGAGATGGCGGTGAAGGGGGCTCCGCTGCACTCGTATCAATGAAACTTGAGTGGCTCGTTCAGGGAGTGAGCCTGTCCTATTCTCTCGCAAGCAGTTGTTGCTAAAAATTCACGAAAGCCTCTGCCTTTGTATGAAGTATTCTGACCCTCAGGCTGATCAATTAAACTGGAGTGAACCGTTAGGGGTTCAGTTTACTTTTTCTTTCAAACCAATATTGGCTCGGACCAAAAAATGCCCGGTAATATAATTGAAAGAAATTTAGTGGGAATATTCTTTCCCTATTGAAGCCTGAGGCACTCTGACAGACTATATCAATCCTTACGCTGAAAGAATGACGAATCCATCGATTATAATTAAGGACATCATATAAGACCAGTATTCCCAATAATAAAACCGAGACAACAGGTCAATAAAAAATCAATTAAAATTAACCCCGAAATAAAATGAGGGTATTATTTGAAGATCTATACAGTAATGTCTTCGTAGATGGACCATAATGGCGGAGATGAATCTCTGGGTCCTGAGCCATAGTATTAATTAACTTGAAAGTGACTCAATTAACGTTAGTTCTCCGCTTCAAGGAGCTCCGTTCCTAAATCGCGTCCAATATAAATTGACTGACAGTCAAAGACTGCAGGAATAAGTCTGGAAAAATGTCCTGAATCAACTGTGTACATATTACGTATGTATTCGTACGTTTTTCCGCCTGCGTTTGACTCGTCAAATTTTCTCCCTTGCCCGTCGTGCTTTCTCGTTCGTCAACCACCTACAGAATTTTACGTAGCCCGAAGTCATTGTTTTATACTCCCGAAGCAGTCGTGCGTCATAAAAGCAACAAACTCACCGCGTGGTGCACCGAACCGTTTTGTTTGCATCATCCCTTAGGCTTTTGCAGACAATTCGCGACGATGCAGCTTTCGCGGATCAAAGGCAACTCCCATCTGCATATGTTCCCCTATTTCTTGATACGGTCTGTGTGCACTTCGCTGATACGTCAACTGCAACCCAAGAGGATACCAGATGTACATTTGTATGGAGTTGGGTCGAGTTGAAGGGAAAGTTTTAATTGCAAAACCGATGACACGACGTTTTGACGAAAGTCTAGGAAAATACGGTCCCGGCTCTCTTCCATTCTCTCTCTTTATCTCTCAACTTCCTTGTGGTAAATGAGGTAACGTGGTTATATAGTCCTAGATAAAATGACATCAAGCGAGACGAACCGCGTCTAATCCTGCAACAGCCGCGTCTTCTAGATCTTGTCATTTGGGAGCGGATCTAATGCCTATGAGTCAAGAGAGGGTTGACTATTACAACGGTAATATATAACGCGAAGATGCTTAGAAAGGCGAGATGTGAGGCGCATATACCTTCGACATCGCAACTGTGCTCAACGAATTTTCCTACGTACCGTTACCAGCTGAACAATGAACGTATATTGCACGTAAATTTACATCTTTGGGTGCGTGGGTGTGCTCGCGAGTATGTGCGCTCATGTACGCGTATATAATGTTACGATATCATCAGCCGTTACGAAGGCAACCCTGAAGACTAGTCTAAGCCTGATTTACAAAGTGGAAACGGGGAGGTTATTTCCCGAGTGATTTGACGCACAAATAAAACTTTCTTACCGAAATCAAATCTCGTAACTCGTTCAAAGTCAGAACAAAATAAGTTTCCTACCGAATTACGGGTACCATCTCATCTTTCCGCTTCACAGGAGCCGGACAAATTCCCACTTCCTTCACTGCTCTCTCTCTCTCTCTCTCTTTCTCTCGTTTCCCTCACCTCACTTCCAATTCCATCCAAGATGGTGTCGACTGTTGCGAAAATTCCTTGCTACGTTAGAATGCGATAAAATCGACTTCCTTTCAGCATCCCTCTTTATTTCGGGACAAAACAGCTGCACCTGACATTTACGTCCTGCTACTCAATACTAGCAATTCGGCTGTGGTCAGGTTATTATAACCAGACTTCCCAGAGAGTAGTTAGAATTTATCTATATATCGTGAAAATGGGACACGCGGATCCACGTCGTGTCGAAACGCCATACCAGTAGACCGTTGGGAACCATTGGGAAACTCGTCACTCCGATTTGCTTTCAGCCCCGGAGGCCAGGGGTCGATCGGGTTAAAGGAACGGGCGCGGGGTTACGATGCATAATTCACGGATTCCCTGTTTTAGCTCTGTTGTTCGGATTGCCCGGATGTCCAGGGCGAAGACCGTCAGCAAAGCGGTTAGAGATACGCTCACATTGCGGTTCTTCACTGTTTCCTACTGGTTCAAGAATCGATAAGATAACATTGAATATTGCAGAGTAGAAACCAGAACCCTCATAGACTCGGATGAAAATAGTCATTTTTTCCTGGTTTTCTGATTTTCACTCGATAATATCCTACTCAGAGTTGATCGGTCAGTGAAAAGAGCGTGGAGAGCGTTAACTTCGATGCTTTGGGTGTAAAAGAAAAATAATGTCGAACGATTATAGGGGAGGAAGTAAAATTCTGAAGCAAAAAGAGAAAGGGGCTCTTCCCTGAATTTTCGCTAATTTTTTCACCCTCAAATTATCGTGATTACAAGCTACCAGTTTTTAAGTACTCGCGGATCAATACTTACGGATCAATTCGTCCTCGGATGGATGCGCAGTAGAGACAGAGATTTATCGACTACCTTGATGAAGTTCGTAGTAAGAAATGCGACATCCTTCGTGGAATGTGACAATTCTGTGTTGCATACCATTTATTTCATTCGCCGACCAGGCAAAAACTTTTCCATCAGATTTCCGCCAACTTTAAAGGCGACGGTGCGACTCGAAAAGTTACAACTTTCTTCTCTCCTTGAAAGAAACGCGAATCCATTTGCTATAAGGATTGAAAAAAAGAAGTAAAATGAAAACGAAAGAAATGCTGACGATATAGAATCCAATTTTTGGTGTGTAAGCTTCGTTTACCTCAATGAAAATTCTCAACGAGATTGACATCTGCACAAAAGTGTCATTCAAACTAAATAACGAGGCTAGAAGTGTTTTCAGAGTTTGGAACGATCAGCCCATATAAATATACCTGATCGCCACTGTTGTTCACGATAATAAAATGTAATCGATTCTTTTTTTACATCTCTTCCATCAAAATAATACTTGACAGCACTTTCCGCTCGAACAATCCACCTGCATATATATTTACCTTTCGACCATCCATTCATTTCCGATGTGTACCGCTCTATATTTCCTATGCATTTCTCGTGTTGGTCCAAAAGAACAGCAGAAACATAGTGGGATGCTGGTGTAGTGCTACGTTTATCTGGGTATATATCTATCTACCACAAACCACATTGGCTATCCGAAATTTACATCTGAACAAAAAAGAGCGCTCTTAATGAAACGCGTCGTAAATTCACAGCGTGATACAACTCTGATAACAATCATAAGGAGGTGGTGGTAGAGGGATTCCCGAGTAAGTGTCACCCCAGGAAACGTGGGCTTAATTCAATGTGTCCACTATTTCCGGGTACCCGGTATACCTACGTGTAATAGACCTCCACTATCAGTCCTCTTTGAACAGGGGCAATCTG
Source organism: Rhogogaster chlorosoma (assembly GCA_944452935.1). Lineage (NCBI taxonomy): Eukaryota > Metazoa > Arthropoda > Insecta > Hymenoptera > Tenthredinidae > Rhogogaster > Rhogogaster chlorosoma. The sequence continues at coordinate 33,616,588 of OX101797.1, forward strand.
CCTGTGTAGTTGTAATGAAACAAGACTTATCATACCGGAACGATCGAGGCAACGACAAGGCGTCTTCCTCTCAGTCAAGTTATAGGTCCTAGACAAAGGGATAAAAGAAGTCTACTAATTTGTTGAAATTTGAAAAAACACTTTATCGATCACGTGCCAAATATACAGTTGAAATATTTTGCAAATATTCTCCTGTCCAGTAACCATCGTGAACTTTTCACTCAGGGATTTATCAAGAAGTTGTGATCTTTGTTCAAAACAACGTCACATCTATTCGTTCGGGTAATCTTAACGCTGCATGACCAGGGCTTGCAAAAAGTTTCGAAAGCTCCGAGTCTCGATTCAGAAGGCGAAACCCCTTTCCGAAAGTTTCCAATGTATGTTAGTTTGGAAAATTGTCGGCGGAAACATAGGTGAAAGAGAAATACGTAGGTGGGTACATACGTAGCAGAAGAACTTTAGCAGGTTCTAATTTATGAATTTCAAAAGCTCGACATGGGCTAGCACTGCCATTGCGAATGTAAAACGTGAAAATTGTTTCAAAGAGAGCGTGAATAAATTTGGAAATGTTCTTTCGCTCCACGATATTGAAAAAAGCTTTTCTTCTCTGCTTTCGATCTAGCCAGCAATATGTCCTACTTTGAGATCGAATCATTCAATGTTTCTGCTTTTACCCCAACAGTTCATGTGATAAATAAGTGATCGACTTTTTCCGCGATTTCTTATGTTTTTTATCGAACATCCATTAAACATACATATACGGATACGATATTGAACTATTTTTTTTTTTTTTTGATTGTGCTTTTGTCGACTATCGCTATTCTTTTACCTCTACTTGAGAAAATACGGCATACATTTACGATAAAGTGTATTATCTACGATATTTTCGTGCTCTATATTTATGTACGAGTTTCTTTAGATGACAGTGAAAGATAATCCGATATAGACATCATCTTATAACATTACCTATCATATTTGAACGCTTATGAGTTCGTGCACGCGCTGTGAGCTGCGGGGAATTTATAAGCTAACTTTTTGAAACTATTGAAACTATTTTCTCAAAGTTATAAGTGGCGTGAATCGCCCCCGCGGCTTCGAAACATTTGCCAATTTCTGAAAGATACCTGTTTTAGGGTTGAGCACGTATTAACATTCATTTAAAGTGGAGAAAAATTTCATGTAGGTACGAAGAGGGCCTGAGATTTCCGAAAAATCCTTCGTACATCGTTGATTGTTGAAACTGAAAACTTGATCAATTCCTACAACTTCAATCGAGCTAATTCAACTCTTAGATGAGTTTCGAGATTATACGGATATCTTGAATAAATCAGATATGCCGGATTATTTCAGAGCCGATATTCAAAGTTCTTTAAACAAAAATAATAAATTGACATGCCACGATGTCGTTTAATTTCACAGATCACCTCCCCAGATGAAAGAGAAGAAAAATTCGAATTTAAAAGCCCTGTTCTTGTTTCAAATTAAACTGACATGATCGTGTAAAGGAACTACACAATTGAACGAGCTTTTGATCGTCTTCTATATTCCATCAATTTCATGAGAACGATTTACAGCAGCGACGATTTCAAGACTTGAACGAAACCTCGAAGAAACTTATCTCAAGTTTAATACCGGCTGCACATCTACCATTTACATTCAACGCGAATGCACAAGAAGCTATGCAATCGAAAAGTAATAGCTATCTACATTCATGACACTTTTCCTATTCCACGGCTTGTTCTATTTGAAATTGTGTTATTCCTTTCTTTTTTCGTGGCTGACAATCTACGTCGATTTTAATACCGTGAAATTCTTGCTGAATCTTTGATGAAACTATATTTGGCACAGCGAATCAGAATCGTGACTAGGATACTTGTGTGACCTGTTTATTATATGAAACTTGCTTACTACAAGTACGCACGATCATTTCGCATTTCTCACGTTCATTCGCATGATTAACGAGGTCAATCTTTGTCGAGCTTTCAAACTGCTCAAACTTTATATCATACCATAAACGTTGTTTCCTTATTCACAATATAAAATTGCTCGCGTGACCATAAGTTTTTTCCAGTATGTTATTATAATTTATTTGTACAGAAAACTTGTTACTAAAAGCCTACAAGCACATGCATATCCTTCCAAGCAAATCACTTTTCTTATTCGGACGACGATTTCAATATCATAAAGTTGATCAAACAACGAATCAAGTATAGTCGCAGAAAATGACGATTTTCCTCACGAATAACCGCAATGAAAATAATACCAGATCGATTCATCGAAGTAGTATTGCCCTGCAGCCAGGTGTCGTTGGACTTGCAGTGATCAACTTGGATCTTTTTTTTTTGTAACGGAAAAATGTCACAGACCGAATCACGGTGGAATAATTGCTTTAGATCCAATCTGTTTTGTGATTGATTCGTGAGGATTGTGCGGAAAAGAGTTGCTAAAGTTTTCCCATCTCCACATCATTTTGAGAGTAATTCAGGAACCGCAAACTCTGTTCACCCATCTATACACAAGCCTATGACGTAAACGTATAAATTTAAAAGACGTAAAGGGGTTTTAAAGCTTGTGGAGATAATTAAAGAAAAGTTGGGATAAAGTTAACACAGCTATAACAGTAAGGCCAGTTCGGAACTTACTTATTACATTGGTCTACCGAAGTTACGCGACTAAAGCCCAGCTCGCATTGTTCCATAATGGCCGTAGTTCCAGTAGATAATCGTGAATAACGATCCTGGAATAATGTTAGCGTGCAAATATTTAAAATCTTGTGACCAAGCGATGTGGTTCATTCGATAATCCTCAACGTTGAGCTTATTGTTAATCTCATATTACGGCGTGGGACTTTGAATTTTTGATACTGCTAATATTGAGCAATAAAAGACATGAAAATAACAAAACGGCATATCAGAACGCTCAGCTTATATCACGAATCAAAGTAGACACCGGATTATACCGGGATATATTTGTTGTAGCCAGATATATTCGCGTTGGTCGGTTGTTAATCCGGCTGATGAAAAGTCTGTACAAAATTATGCATAATTTCACCAGCCTCGCAGCTCACACCTTAAATTTGGTGTAAGCAGTAGGTATATTATTCCAATAATGGGTTTTGATATCATCCGGCAGGCATGTGAGAACATAAAAGGTATAGCGCTTTGATCAAGTTAATTTAATGAAAACTTTTTACAAAGGAAATATCAGGGCAGTTTCCTTTTTAACAAGCTAAACTTTGTTTCCCCTTCTCGCGTTTAATGAATTGACTTGTTTTATAGAAAAGATATTTTCCCCCGTTACAGCAGGTGATTTTTATTTCACTTATACTTTTTTTTCCTCTCTTATCAAAAACTAATAACGCTTGAAATTTAGCGAACCTCGTCGTATATTTCAAACACGTGACGGGGAAAGGCTTCTGCGAGCGTGACTACAGGTTTGGTAAAACATCCCACCCCGATATAGCAGAGCGTGTTCATTCCCTTTTCTCTTTTTTCACTTTTTTCCTAGTTTACGAACGATCCTAAGGATGCGAGAAAATGCTATGTGAAAAATGAAGACTTCTTCGGGAAGTGCACCGTGTTATTTCTAGAAAATGTACGACCTCTAATAAGCGTTGGTAGTTCAGCAAAAGAACGAGCTGAGGAAATGGTTTTGTCTCGGTCGAGATAACGCGCCTAGATCCCGCGGGGTTATCATTTTTATTCTCTCATCTATGCACTTGTATTTATCTGCGAAATGGCTCAAGATAACTAGGCACTTGGAAAATATTATTGCCAGTCGGAAGTAAAACTTTCTTTATCGGATTAATATTAAACGCAATTTATACATAGAGAAGAACCACGTGAGCTATAAAATCCGCATAACTCCAAAACGTTTAACCGATTGTGCCGCAATCTTCTTCGTCGAATCGTTTTAATTACTAGATTCAAGGTTTTGTCTAATTGGTACTCCGAGTTAAATGGCTACTGCCACGAATTCATTCTGAAATTTTCAGAAAATCGTACATTTTTCTCCAAAAATTTACCAGCCTTAGAACTAAAGCAGAGTTTTTCCTCATTTGGGGTATCACTAGTCAAAAAAGCATCCACCGAGATGCTGAACTATATTTTTGGTTCAGATTCTGTATTGCATCTGTAAAGAATCTGATAATAATTCAAAGATTAATCATCTAATCTGTGAAACTTACGCGGCGAATAAAGGGTCTTGAAATTTGTGATACTGTAAGCCTCTGATTGAGTTAATGAAATATAATATGCGAGAAAATGTTTGAACCCTTACCGCTAACGTTGTCAGTTCGTATAAATTTTGTGCCCTTTGTACATTTCGTAGTTGATATTCGATATTCGGTATTCGGTATTCGATAATCGATATCTCGCAACGTGATTGCTTTTCTTACTGGGGTTCGGTATAAGCTTAGCTTTCTTTGGAGATGCCTTATACCTATACACACCCCATGGATTCTCCTGTAGACTAAAATTCTAGCCTCTGGCGTTATCTTATATTGCTGTCTTCCGCTATTAGAGAAATATCTCTAGGGAGGGTTCTTCTCTGACGTCGTCGGTTGGGCGTGAGTGATCAATGATAGCCAGTGAACATGAGAATCTCCTAATTTTTTCTTTTTTTTTCTTATCGCTAACCATACTCAACCACAGTGTCGGACAAGACTATAACACATAGAGCTTTCGAAATATGATTGAGGATCCAATTTGGTTTATTATACAAGGGTCTGATCAATAACAGTCAAAATAGGCGAGTTTATACTTGAGGCTGGCTGAGCTTTCAGAATCAATACTCTAGTTCTGAATTTCATCTATCTGCTAGGATATTTCGCAGATGTGCTAAAATTCACCAGATGCATAAAATGGATCCGAGAATTTAAAGACCCGTTCCCGTCAAGTGAAACAAGATTAGTTAATCGGGAATAGATTCACCTGGGTCAATTTAGCCGAAATTCTTGACACCAGTGAAACACCGACGAATTTCCACCGTCCGTCTTACTTTACCAAGTCTCTTTTTACAACCCGGGGAAATCTTTATTGCCAAGATACGTCGACCGCTCGACCGTTCACCAACTGCCTTGCCTATAACATATGTGTGCCAACACGAAGCCGAGTAAACCGCTTCGTATTCCTACACTTTTCTGTCTGACTTCCTAGCGTAACGTGCCTCGGATGGTTTAGACCTTTTAGATGCGTACCGGAACTTGAAAAGGTCTTTTAGCTTCTTCAGATCACGAGAAAATTATACGATATACATGTGTGTACGGAGTCATGAGAGTGAATTATTTAAGATCATATTAAGCCTTAGCTGCTATCTTGACCCGATACGCACGGAGACTTGAGTCAATTTTTGTATCATATCGGAATCCAATATTTCTCGAGTATATCCATCCCAGGCGTGAATGTCATAGCAGTTTGTCTGGGCAGCTATGAGAAGCACAGTACCTCTTCACGAACGTTGAGTGTTTTGGAATTGCTAGACGATTGATGCCACTTGGCAATGAATTGGAAACTGGAAAGAGGAGATGAGTAGGTCGTAGTCGCTGGCAGTAAACCGCCAGACTGTTGCTCCATTTTCTCAAACACGTTGGAATTATGATTAAGAAAAATCTTTCGCAGATCAGTCATTGACATAACCCAGCTAAAGAATCTGATAACGGTAGAAAGTGCATTATGAAACCACCAAGCCATTTGATACGCAAATTTTCCTAATATTACCTTCTTGCTTGCTGAGTTCTGCCAATTTTTATGCTTCGAAACTCATGAATTCCTTTTCGTCTACCCTTCAGTCGAGGCTGCGTTTCAATTCATGTGAATATATACCCACCCGAAATACGGGCTGCCACCGTGACGAGGATGTAGGCAGCTTTTATTTATTTTCCCTCACAATCGACAGAATGAAAAAGCTTCGAGTCTAACAATTGTTGATATAACTACGTGGTTTCATTCCTCGTATTGACACAACTTGGAAATTTTTGCACAAGGCTATCGCCTATCGTGACTTAAATTCGAAATTTTGGTGATTACTAATTAACAAGATGAAAGGGTTTGCTTCAGACCGGAAGCATTTATTATCACAGTTTCTGAGAATTTCTAAGGCCAGCCGGCAACTTTCATTACATTATAGTATGGCTTCGGGCATCGGGATATACAATCAGGGTTATAATAATTAATAAGCTTACATACACCCGATACACCAGGTACGAGGTAGACATGCTTTAGATATGAACCTGATCTTCGGAATGAAACGAAAATTTGGTTGTTCGAAAAATGTATATATGTGCAGCTGAGTCCCGGGTAAAGAAAGAATGCCCATTTAATTGTCTCTGAATCCGAAGCGAAGCTCTTTCTAAAGCACATGCCTTACTTTGATCTCCTTCTATCCCTTCAAATATGAGTCAGACGTGGAGCGAGAGAAAATAAGATGATAATGATGACGGTAATAAGTTACGTGTTCGCCATCTTAAAATAACCTTGAGGCGGAAGGAATGTTGTCACCAGGAAGTCGACCCCGAATTTCCTGAATTCAGTGCGTGTCGTATTATCATATCCTGGAAAATCTGAAGTTCGCTCTGTTATCTTGGACGGGATATCAAAAAGCTTTATTAATATGGCTAATGATTCACATTCCAGGTAGTATACGAATATATGATCGGCAAATTTGAAGGCTTGATGAAGCTACTATCAGCGTGTAATTTGTTACACAATAATTAAAATTTGATGATTGTTAAATTATCGGAACAACCTCATCCGCACGGATTGAGCGATGGTGATCCACCGAGTTCCTGATCAAAATAGAATTCAATTTGATTCGGTCAATTACTCACGATTCGCACAACTGATTTGATTGATGTGTATTGCCATTCCACGCTGGCCACAGGGCCAAAAATATTTCGGCCTCTCCTCCATGTCTAGGAGTATAATGTTTATATTTACCGAAACGGCGCCTGCGCGTCGCCCACCCCTAAAATGGTGCCAAATTTATTCCACGTTCGTATATATTTTCAGAAAAGTAAAATAAGGGACCTGATATAGTAGTGTCACATCGTCGACGCTGTACGTTCTTAGGATATCGGTATGCACCTGGTTGCGGGAGGCAGAAATTGTTTTTCTTTTTTTTCTCTTCTTCTTTCTTTGACTTATTTTTTTCACCCCTTAAAGAGAGGTTTGTAGTACCTTACGCCGCTCTCGTAGGAAATCTTGGGGTTCGCGCGTCATCTGAAGGAGTCGTGGACCACTTCTCTCTTGAGAATAAGCTGACGCCGCAACGGGAATTACGGTGGATGAGAAGGATTGAAAATCTGGCACAAAACTATATATATATACGTCTTTGGTGACTAAACTCTCACCAAGGTTGACTTGACCTTCCACTGAACTCTATGAAATTAAGGACGGCGTCTCGGAGTCTGGAACTTCCTCGTCGAACGACTTAGAATTGTGTCTTTCTGGGAATTGCTGGCTAGGTTTCATCCGGAAGAAAGAGATGGGAGAAGTGGAGATAGGAATAAAGGAGAAAGAGCAACTATGACCGAAACGAAAACCGACCGAGAAAGTGAGAGTCAGAGTGAGAGAGGAGAGAACGATGAGGCAGATGCGGAGGCGGAGTAAAGTGGCTGGGTGCGTCAAGGGCAGAGTTTTTCTTACTGCGAGACCCTCGGAGGACAGAAGAGGGTGCCACGAAGTCTGCGAAGAGCCTGGAGAGCGTGGATTTTTCCAGAATGAGTCAGAGGTCTCGGGTTTGGTGGACCTCTGGACCCCGAGCTCTCGGAACCTCGATATTTTCTCAAGTGCGACTTGCGATTGATCGTCCGTCCCGTCAGCCTGCACTTGATGGCAGTACATCCAGTCGACTTGCCCGTCCGAGTTTCATAAATATTGACAACCTACCGAGTATCGATTCTCATACGATAAATTCTCAATTGAGCAGTAAAGGTCTTTCGGAAAATTGGCGTTTCCATTAGTTCATCAATTATTTCTAATAATCGCGAGTAATTAATTAGTCACTGCGGGTATCGCCGGATAAAGGTTACGGCACGCTAATCAATCAACATTTTGAATCTGGACTTAAGATGGTGTGAGCGCCTTCGAACAATGTAGAAAAATCGACAATCATCAACTTTCTTTACCCCAGCGGTGAACAATCGAGATTTCCCTTGTCATTGATGAACAATATTAACGCAGGCTTCGGAGCTGAAAGATAAGGATTGATTAGATGCAGGGTAGGGGGCTGGGCTCAGTACGATCAAAGGGAGGTAATAAGAGCGAAGAATTCGTCACGTATTGTTCACCAAAATTGGCCGAGTCTCTTCTTGACCTTTTTCAGCCATTAAGAGATCCTTGCTGCAGGGTTTTGAGCCTCGCTTGAAGTAGTCCTTTGCTGGTAGCTAGCGAGATGAAATTTCAGTGAGAATCTCCGGAATCACATTGACAACGGTAACCTCACCACGGGTAGCTCCCAGAATTCCTTGGAAGTTTTAAATTCAAGAAAGCTCTCTTATATAACTCCTGAAGCCGCACAATTGTGATGCCGAGCGATGAATTGCTTTACGAACAATCGTCGAAAATATTTCCCCACCATACCTACTATCGCTGGGAAGTTTTGGATCAAGTCTAGGTCAATCGTGAAACTTGCCAAATCAATGCTTCTTCCGCATCATGTATATAGACACAGTTTTACCATAGTCCATCCCTGGCACGTGCATAATTAAAGCTAATGGTGAGTCGAACTTTAACCACTCATCGAACGAGCCTTGTAGTAGGAAACGCGTTGTCATCCACGCCACTGCTTGTCCGATATCCGATCAGTTCTATCGACTGCAGTTGGTTATACCAATAGAGATGGGAGCCGGGTGGAATCGAATGGTTTGTTGCTCTGCGGACGCGAGTTAAGGGGAGAATACAGTGAGGGCAGATAACGGATCGCTAGTTTCGACGACAATAATCTTCCCATCGAATTCGACAGGGCAACTAATTCTCTCTAATCTCTAAGAATTAAATGCCAAATGCCAGATAATATGTACGGATAGCAATTCGACATATGACGTATGTACGAGCGGGGCCTTTCGAGTATCACGGTTTTGAATAATACATAGCGATCATATATAACAACAATATCCTTAGTCCTAGCTAGATCTGATTATTACCAGCCACGATATGCATATCGTTATAGATTTTGGTCAGCGATAAAAACTTTGTCCTGTCCCTGTAAGTTATATCCAAATAGTATCTCGCTATAGAGCAGGGCGGAATAGGGTATCAATATTTTAGCCTTGTGAGACGTCGAACGACGGGTCGTCTCCTTTCCGAATTTTTAGATCCTCGTAAGTTGGTCGACGCTGCGTTTAAGCTTCGGTATAAAGTAACACTCCTGCGTATTTAGGGCGGAGAAATAGAGCCCGTCAGGTTGAAGATGATGATTTTCATCCGAGGGTGGGATTCGTAGAATTCGTAGGTTCCGCGTGGGTGAGCACGTAAATGAGAAATTCACAAGCCGAATACTGAGTTTAATTATTTTCGCGGACGGAATATACCGGATAATTTCGTTAACAACATCACGCAGGGAGTCCCGCGCCCTGCCCTAAGGTATCGTTGGAAAGGTCGACCGGGGTTTCCATCCCTGGTATAAATGTCCAAGGATGAAAGCATGGGCTGGCTTATGCGTTGTAATTCTAATTCTGTATAAGTATAACAATGCCGTAGTGGTTGCAGCGCTTTTCTCCTGTATGAAGATGAAACAAAGCCGTACCTAGGTATAAAGCCTAAGGAATCACCCCTTCTCGGTTAGCTAGGCTCTACTAGACGCAAAGGAACTCCATTTGACGGGCGAAGTAACAATCTTGTTATCTCGATCGATCGTCGCCAAAGTATTCTGGTTAACGTTGAATTCCACCTTTGCGTTAGCGGTTTCTAACGCCGAGGTGTTTTCGTCGCGTGCCACAATTTGGGGATTATTAATTCGTTTATTGACCGCGTTTCCAATTCGTTCACCGGACCGCGTTGGGCGAAAGATTACTGCTTAAAGCTTTGAAGGAGATGGATGTGTCCGCTGGACGTACGCGATATGCGCTGAATAAAAAAAGGACACGTTATATTTCGGATTACCGGATTTTTCTTCCCCGTCCTTGTCAATTTCTTGGCTGGCAGAAAAACGCAGAAAGAAACACGTCGAGCGAATAGCAGAGCTTTTGGAGTGACGACGATATTTTTCAAAAATTTCTGGTCACGTGTCTCGTCCTCGCACCTGAATTTACTTACAATTAGCTTGCTCTCTCGCTTTTGGCCTTCATCTTCTTTTTTTACTCCCTAAGCAACCGCCCTTCACAACTTGATGCTCATATTCTCTTTTCTCTCGAGAGGAGAGGATAAACTTTGAAATTCCCACGCAAATGGAAATTCGTTAAAAACTTGACAGACTTTCGCAATCATTAGCCAGGTTTTATTATAATGATCCACTACGTATCACTTCAGATTTAAAGTTGGTGCCTAATGCGAGAGGATATTAAATTGTCGGCGTTAAGTGCCTTCGTTTTCGTCTTTTTCATTCCACTTTCAATGGAAATATCAGAATACGCTTCGCGTGAAATTTTATTCAAAATCCCTTTATATAAAGCTCCCAATTTAAGTTTAGATTTTTCCAAATAATTTCCATACATCTTTTACCCCACGGGAAAGAGTTTTATACAGCTATAAAGCTGCACAGGGATGATTCCTGAAGTATTCAACAGATTTCGACTCGTAGATTAAGTCTGTTTCGAAAGAAGGGCATGAAATATCTAACGAAAAAACCGAAACTAAGTTGTAAAAGTTACTCGAAAAGTTACACGTCACACGTCATATGTCACATGTCACGCATCGTGCGACCAAAAGCTGCCACTCAGATGAGTATTATTTCGAAACCGGAGCCGCTCCGAAAGTGCTTTCAGTTATATGAAGGTTTTTCCTCCGTGCCAGCTCTCATACTTCGCCACGCGCCAAACTCCTCTATCATCGCTGTCAGACGTGGGAACTACAGTAGTAGGTATACCCACTGAAATTTGCAATTCCAGAATAAGGGGACACCTGTCGTGTCGTTGTTAAAAATTAATAAATTGATACTGTGTTACTTTTTTTTTTAGTGAAATTCGTTTCACACCTCGAGCCTTTGGGGAGGATTTTTCCACCAAAGTATCCCTCCAGGTCAAGATTTATCCATCCGCGAGTTCACAGGAAAAACTCGTGAATATGTATACCTGTTGTATGTATAAATATGAAAAACAGAAAAAAATCAACGAGCCATGTTTACGAATTCGTTTTCATTCAGGGATAGGTAATAACTCACTCGCTTGTCGGGGTATCGATCTTACGCTTCTACTCGAAAATATTCATGATACCAGGATTGTCATTTACTTGAAAGAGGCCATGGTATATAGAGCTGTTGTATAATGGATATCTAGAGGTACACATCGCGTCGGTGTAAATGTGCATATTATCAAATTGCTTGCAGCTTCGCGTTAATTTGGGTATAATAAACGTGGATAATTAAAGCCTGTCCGTAAGTTTGGGATGATCTTTGTAAGATAGGAATCTTGAATAGAATTTGTATCAGGATTTCAAAGATAAAGTTATCCTATTTGCAGAGTTACTCGCTGAAAAGCTCAATTAGTTTTGGTCTTGGTTTGAGAATTAGAAGTGTTCGTACAAATGACCATGACGGTAAACGAGAACCGCAGACGTGGGTTGAACTCGGTTTAAATACTTTTTAAAATAGTTTAACACTTTCCAACAAATGTCAAACGACCGAAAAAAGATCTGAAAATATTCAGAAAAGTTCAAAGGATGAAAGGAGACGTGAAACTTAAGCTGGGTTACGTTAGTACCGAATAGAAAGTCTCATACGTATAACCATGGCCTGCTATTTTATATAAACCACTAAAACCGCTGGTTAAAGAAGGAACGTGTCCCTAACGAACCGACCCACACGGTCCTGGTTTATGTACACATAATCGAATGTGGGTCGGTCTCCTGTGGCAAAAATTACCCGTACTGAACAAACAAAGAGCCCGAGTAGGTATAAGATCTACCTTTCCTAACGTGAGGTACCCAACGTGCCAGTTTGCATACTCAAGCATTAGTCAGGGCGACAGAGAACGTCTTGAGAAAGCTGGGCTTGCGAGTCGAGAAAATTGTTTGAAATGCAGAAATTGTTATAGCAATAAATTTGTCGAGCTAGCTACAGCCGAAGCTTTGTGAAAAAGTTTGAGAAGGGAAACGAAAACGATAAAGCGACGTTGAAATGGTACGTACAAAAGCTTTATTTGTTCTTCGAGCATAATCGGATTCAGTCCAAGCGGTTACAACCTATATCGAAAGGGTTGCACCCTTCAATCAGTATCAGCTTCAATCAATTATCCAGTGACACCAACCCCTGATCAATCCGGGGTTAACTACACCTCTGCTAGACTGATTTTCGAGGTTACGAAGCCTAGGGAACCTCAATTAGAGCCCGATGATGATGCCAGGCCAACACGAAGCCCGGATATATCATTCGGGGTTCAATTTATTCGGTCTCATTCAATTCCTGAATTTTTTTTTTCCACTTTTCTCTAAAGCTGGAAGACCTGATTGCTGAAAGTCTCATGGCAACAGCACAAGCCTTGAGCTTTTACTCATTCTCAGTGGTGTGCAAAGTGTCGCGCGCCTCAGCTGACACCCTTTACACTAAATTAAGTAATTAGTGGGACTCACTTCGTTGACTTTAGCTGGTTGCCCCTGGATAGGGTTGAAACTGGCATCCCTGCCGCCTATAATCCCTCGTACCTTCGTATAGTAATAACGACACAAAGCTATAGCGTATAGTATGGTGGTATATGTATATATACAAAAACAGTAATATAGTGAATGGATCATTGAGGTTATATATATTTGTATTTTTTTCTCCAATTTTTTGCCAAGTCTGCTAGTTGTTTCCACCAGACTTATGTACAAAGGTATATGTATGTACACGTGTCTATATTGCGGATAAAAATGTGTACACGGTTATACTACGTGACTCTGGATCGAGTTGAATATATAGCAAAACATGGAAAAATAGTAGTCCGGAAACTGCTGAGTAGAAAAGGCAGACTAAAGTCGCTTTTAATAGTCCATATAATATGCAGAATAATAGCACAATGCGCGACGAAATTAGCTGGAGATATTATCTGATTTTTGTACTAATTAAAGGTGTTGCGATATTTTTAATTAGGCTGAGTTGAAGCGGCCTAATGAAGTGTATCAGCCAGTCCGGTATTCGGATTTTAAAACTGAAAAAAAAAGGAAGAAAAAGATTCAATGATTATTTCACGCAAAACTCCCTCCGGGTCCGAATTAATACCGCTTGTGGCCTCGCAGAAGTTGGTTATAAAATTCCGTAAACTAACTACATCAGTCGGAAGCGTAAAAATGAATAATAAACTCTGAGATAAGCAATTAATTACGTTGGGAGACGGGTAATAACTCATGAGCCGTAAAACTCCTTGAGTAGTTCCTCGTTGACCAATTGAATATCCTAGCAAAGAAATGTGCACGGTTTGGTTTTAGTACATGTGTACAGATCAGAAACTTGGAGAAGTGCGGTGTCTAGAGGAGAGCAAAAACCGTTTAGTATCCACCATTTTCATCAGTTCAACAAGTTTCGAGATAAGATACACATCCCGCATCGTACTTTACGCCGTTAACTAAGGACTTGGCCAACCCACATCTATAAATCTTCCTCAGTGCAATTGCTTGGCCTCCGCGATCCCGAGTTCAAAAGCCAAAGAATTTTTGCCCCGCAGTAGGTCGTTATCGCGATGTTTTTGAATGAGTAGAAAATGAAGCGTATCCCCCCACTTTATCGACCTGTAGGCCGCAGGAAAGGTGAAAAAGTTCATTTCATTCGGAAAATTTTTCCCTGCCACAATTCGATGGAACGAGAGCCACAGCCGAGGTAAAACTATATTTGCACGTAATAAATTTCGGATATTGTGGGTTAACTGTAGGTACGGACGTATAGCGAACCAACGCTAACGTTTACATTATCAGCAGCGATATGTTATACTGCAGAGTGACAGGTGACAGGACACAAGTTCGTCCGATTGTTTGCGACATCGATTCTACGGTTCGATTAGAGTAAAATATCTTCCATGACGTAGAGCTTGCAGCTAGCTTTCCTAGATGGTATATAAACGATCGATAGGATGATTGGAAACCGTCTGGAATCAGGTGGTCGGCTTTATATCTAACGCGAGGACGACGGTGAACGGATAAGTTAAACCCTGTGAATTGTCCAATTTCCAAAGAACAAAAAATCCAACGCTGATACGTGACAAGTTGACCTCTGCCCAGTGGCCGGCAGTGTTTAAAGACCCTCGTCTTTCCTCTTTTTTGGTAAATGCCTCAAGAACCGCTTGAGAACTACGCGCTAAGAATTTCCGAGCTAGCAAACGGCCAATAAATTTTAGGTCAGTCCTCGTTTGACCAAAGCCATGAAGAAGCACCTACGTACTACAAGACGCTTTGACATGGGGGCGATGCCTGTCGTTGTGTGTGGAGGGTGAATTTCTCCACGCTTATGTCAGGACTACCCTCTTCATCGTTGTTATTTCTTGCCGTTATTTACCTTCGCCAATAACCTAACGGTAGCTGATTAGGAATCTGACGCGCGTTGGCATGCAGAAAACGTTCGCACAGTGTCCCCCTCCCGTGTCTCCGATCCAAGTAATCAGTTCCATGTTTCCTTTCCTGTAGGGGGATTCGACCTTCGACCTTTATGCCCCCAGAACCCCTCAAACGTAATCCTCAACCTGTCATACCCCGATTTCTTCTAATTTGCATCCCTTAAAAATGACTATTCACAGGGAATTCTTGTTGATTTTTTTTACATCTAGCGTGTTAAGGACCCATTAAAATTTCGCGTAGATTTTTCAGAATCCCCGCTTATCGCCGCGATTCAGCCAAAGGGAAATATTTTAATGAGCGGTAAAACCTTCAGGCTCCCGCAACTAGTAACTTAGTCACGAAGTAATAAAACTTGCAAAGCAATGCTATCGACCGATATTGGACTGGCTGTAAGAAAATTTTTCAGACGCCAATATGCCGCCTGGCTAATTGAAAGTCTGCCTGAGCAATTTCCGTTGAATTTTTTCCTTATCGAAATATAGAATCGTTCGACGAGGCAGAATTGACAAGGTTTTCTAGCCTCACGAACCAATCAAGAAGCACTGACGCCAAACGTCGGCACTTCATTCTTTGGTAATATACGTGTGTTCAGGAACACCGGTTCAAAGCAGCCACCCTTGCGAACTTCGTAATTAATTATGCTATTTACAGACCACTCAACCGTACCAAACGTGATATTTTATGACCCGACAAGCACTGTAATAACGCATTCGTACGAACGTCTCATTATCGACATTAATATACAAAAGGTTAAAGTATCGGCGTACTACGACTAGAAAAGTTTGAAAATATTTCAAATAGGTATAAAAAACGAGAGAAGGGAATGATTTTGGAAAAATCGTCGGATTTAATAAAGGTCGACAATACGGGGTTCAATTGCGCGTCACGAACAACCTGTACACCGTGTCACAGTGGAACTCACCGTGAAAGGGAATCGATAAATATATTGGGGAACGGAGGAGTTTGTTGGTGAAACGAACACGCACCATGACAATATAGTTTCGATTCGTTACGAAATGTTGGACCATTATGTCGAGTCAGAAACACGTAGCGAAAGTGACTGAAATTTTTGTCCCCATCAAAGGAAGATTACTTTTCACAAAGTGACTGCCTGTCGAGTCTTTGCACGTGATCGAGCGATTGTTAAAAATTGGTGAATAAAATCGTTTGGGTTATTTCATAGCATTTTCTATCCAAACGGAATTCTATCTATTCAAAGTTATACCTACTCGATAAATGCTGGAGTGATGTTATATTTTAAATCGAGAAATTCACACCATTGAACAACGCGGTTTCCATCAACGCATGAATGAGAGTGAATGAAAATCCTCAGCGAACGTTCAAAGGGTAGAGAAAAGGAGATATTCCGGGCGTAGCTTCAGCGCAAGGAAGAGGGAAATAGCGGAGGAGGAACTTAGGCAGAGACAAACACTAACGTCGAACTATGCCTCTGTGTATATATGCTAAGGGCGAGAGTCCGAGCGAGATGGTCGAATACTGGGATATAAGGTGCCAGAGGGAGTGCGAGCGAGTAAGATAATCAGACAGAGAGAGAAACAGAGAGCGAGAGAGAAAGGGAAAGAGAAAGAGAAAGAGGGGATGAAACTGTAGGCTGAGGTAGAGAAGGAGAGATTCAGGGGTTAGAAAGAGTCGGTCACAGTTTTGGGGCTTGGAGGGTTGCCGAATATTGATCCTCGCCGCCAGTGAAAGCCCGGTCTCGAACCCCGGACCTTACGTCGTATGCGCGCATACAGCGTAGTCGTATTCGTGAATGTATCCTCCTTCCTTCATCTCTCTCCTCGTTTATGCGCGAACATATACATCTAAATGCCTACATACAGAGGCATGTATGTATATATCTAAGAGATGACTCTGTCTGTATCTATGCGTATATAAAAGTGAACGTAGAAAAGCAGAGCGAACGGAGAGAGGAAAGATCTTTGCCTCCCTTGAACCTCCTATCTTCCTCCATTTCCTCTTCTCGTCTTCTAGACTGAATTTAGGGGAACCGTTGCCACGCGCCCAGGCGTGTAGCATGAACCGAGTTCAAGCTCGTTTTTTATTTTTTGAGGGAATTCGAGCAGCTTGCCGCGTGCCGAATTTGGCCTCAGAGAAGGCTAGGGTATCGTTAATCACACGAAAATTATATATCCCTAATAAAGTCTGTGTAAGTAAGAACAAAAGAGAGAAATGACCCGACGAATCCAACCGGCATATTTTAGTCTGACGGAAGGACACCTTGATTGAATTCGTCAACGGTCGGATCTCGTAATTAATGAGAATCAAGAAAAATACCGTAGATGTCCCGGGTGCGGAGAGAATTCGCAAACGAGTACGGGTTGACACAACACCGACCTTGCTCTATGGTTCGTTAGGTATAAACTACGGGGAATTAGGCCCCATTGACACGTGTCTTGCATAAAAGCACAACCCGGGACAATTTTCTGACGCAGAGCTGACGGTGGCGTTGAAATTTTCTAGGGTCGTGAATGCACGTGTTTATACACTGTTTAATTTCGTGTAAATATCATGGCTTTCATCACCTTTCGTAGAGCACGCGTTTAGCTAAAAGTCAAGTGATCCGCAATGAGGTAACAAACTGTGGGTGGGTATAGTTATATGGGGAGACCATTAGCCCGTAATCCGGTCATAATCTCCGGTTACATAACGACCATAACTATACGTACGAGGAAGCACCTGCCACTCTGTTAAGTTCGAGCAATTCGTGGAAATTTCTAAGATCAGAGCAACGAATAATCGCTATTCAGAATTTAGAGTTGAAAATTCTGGTGTAATTCCGTCTAGAGCAAAGACGAAACCTTTTTAATTCTGCATTCTAAATCGTTCAAGAAGCGAATCATTGATCGATTGCAATCCCAAAGAGTCGAAGCATTCATGAAAGGCTGGAAATATCTCTTCCGCAACCCGCAGCATCTTCGGGTCCTTCAAGCAAATAATCGGTGAATATTTCTACCCCTGAATAATTTATCCTCGACGGAATTCGGCTCGCTTAAGCGTTTCACCGCCGAGTATTTATATCAACGATGCTAAATTCCTCCCACATATGCAGATTGGATAGGATAAGGGTGGTCGGAGAGAGATAATGTCACAGTATTAAAGTTTCAGTGTGTCGTTTTTTAATTAATTTTCAACAACAGCAGTGTAAACGAAATCGTTGAATCGATAGGTGAAAAAATTCGCGTGGAATAATGAGAGAGTGAAATTGATGGCATAATCTACCTCCTCAATAATCCAGAATGAAAAAAGAAGCTGGGGGAAACCCACACTGTGTGAGCAATTTCGGCTTATCCGCGTGCGTCATGGAATTCTTCCGATTCTTAGGAATTTTCTCATTCATGGATAAAAACTGCTCTTCTTTGTTCGACTTTTCGCCAACTCTCTAGGGCGACGCCTCACAAGACTGGGGGATGCCTTGGCTGTAACATTTCCCTGTCGAAAAGTCGATGTCCTCGCAGGTATATCGTACAATATTCATCGACGACCTCTAGGTTCTGTTTTATTTTTATCGCTCATTTCTCAGCGCTAATTTATTCATCGAAGTTTCTTGCTGCCAGTAATATACACAGCTCTCTGGATTAAACAGCTTTTGATGAAACACTTTGGTAATGAGTTTGCTGTAACAATACAGTAGTTATATTTCAAGTTCCAATACTTCCGAATTTCAATGGCGGAATATTACGTCCCCAGTTTTTGTCTGCCAGAGTATTCCGTGCCCTGACAGTGTCACTACTATTGTTGATTACCCGTCAATCCCTAAGCTTCCAGGGTAAAGACTGCTGCCATTCTTCATCAATATATCGTCAGTCATGTCACGATAATTGGGAACACGAAAATTTCAGAGTTTCTTCGAATCAGACTGGAGCTTCGTTGATTAAACTCGCGAAAAAAACGGAAGCGTACCGATTTCAGTGGATGGTCGAAGCTTGAAGCTATGAAGCAGGCATATCTAAGCCTGATTTTCGAAAGGGTACGTGACCAGAGAAGGCCATTTCACTTGATTGATGGAAATTAGCTAAACCAAGTGAATTTCGATCGACACTTTCGGCTGTAATTCGGATCTCTGATGCAAGCGGTTTCCCAAAAGGACTTCAAGAGTTACGAAGGCAGTTCAATTTACGAGGATAAGTGAATTTCACCCTCTTCGGAGGGCTGTTAGTCGCAATTTTCAAGAACGCTGGGTTTTGCCTAGGTCAACAAAGCGGGAAACGGAGAGGAAGGAACGCTAGGGAGTGAGCGAGGAAGGGAAGACGGAGTAGCGTCTGCAGAGTAGATAACGAAACCAGAATTCATTGATTCTCGGCTTGTTTTCAAACTATTGAAAAAACTCTACCCTCTTTCTATAGGTACTATTTGCCAGCGGTACCATCGATCTATAATTGCTAACGAAATTACCACTCCGTTTCTCTCCAGGCTTCTAACTTTGGCGGAGCCATAGTACGGAAGCTTTGTAATTAACCATATCCAGAAAATGGATTTATGGAACTCCACACCAATGAATCTCAATAAAAGAAGATGGAACAAAATATAAGTAGAAATATACGCAGAAAATTACAAATCTTATTCAAAATTCTTCATTTTAGTTACGAAAAAAATCGAAAAAATTTGTTGAAAAATTTTTCAAATAAGAAATGAAAGTTAATTAAACCACAGAAACGTCCGAACCACCGACTCTGGTTACTTCGAGCTGTATGACACGTTTGTAGAAACTGCCATAACCCATGAGACGCCACGCCACGCCACTCGAATCAAATTATAAATTATCCCGAGACATGCTGTGAGAAAATATTTTCTTTTCTCTCCGGGAGCTCATTTATATGTATATTAGATCCAGACAATTTTATACGGCATATACACACATACATTCATACATACATATGTAAATTGTAATGAGAGTGTTGAACGGGTGAAAAGATTCGCATGCAGTAAATAAACTCTACCCATTTGAGGCTGGCTGAAAATTACCCGAGACGTCGTTTTGCTTTTTTACCTTCCTCTTTCATTTGGTCTCTTAGTTTCTTGGGGGCAAGTCGAAAGCGCGCAGAACAATACGATGGTAACGCAGTCCGGACCGGATATATTCGTCGTTGAGGGTGCCAAGATGAAAACCTTCCGTAGTAAATCCTTTCAGGATGTGGATTTCCCGCGCTTGAAACAAAGTCCCTACTTACTTCATAATGTCGTTGAAATTTTCTAGCGACAAAACGAAGAGGCGTATAATATATACCTACCAAATATATTATTTAGGCATTTTTTTTTTCCGAGTTTTTTTCCTCTCTTTATTTTATCGAATTATTTTTCACTAAGAAATGGGAAATAATGTCTCTTCGAATATGCGTAGTAAACTTTTACGGTAAATGTGCAAAGTTTTAGAAAAGTTTTCTAAAGTATATAAAGTCTGTATACATATTATAATTGCATTATAAATATTAAACTATTAAATTTTCTCACAGCTCAGAGTCTCTGAATCTAATGAAATTGCATCCCACTGTTGTTTCACTTCTGTCTGACCTAGTATACGGCAACGCGAGAAGGGAGATTGAAAATTCAATGTAATATCACGTCGAGCGGAAAACTATGCATCGCAAATCGCATATATGCCGATAAAGCAGCTTCGTTCGCGGATAAAAACAATCATTTGATTCCACTAGATAGAGCGAATGACGAAATTCCAAACTTTATACGTTTCCTACTAATTTTCAGAACATCTACCACTCACGCTAGGTGCTATTAACTCACGACAGCTGATTTAGGGAAAAACCGACAGAGATATCTCTGGCTTAATCGTAATCGAGTCTAATAAAGCACAGTGATGAACTACCGGTAATACAAGAAACGTGTGGCAATAGGACACGAGGGAATTCCCGGTCGACTCTGGTAGAGTTTTTGATTATCCCATATCCAAGGCGAATATACCCTGCAACCAAGACTGCTAGAGTTACGGCCGCAACCCAAAATCTATAAGGTTTTCATTAATATGGATTACTCTTGGTTTATTTGATAGCGATTTCTGATTTTTTTTCTCGTTTTCTTTTTTATCGATAAAGACGGGCAAATAAATATGTGCGGGTATCATTAGGGAGGGAAAATGATGATCGCGAAGGACTGAATATCCTCGAGGTTTATTCTGAGGTGATTTCCTGAAATCTTGCAAAGCTTGCAGAACACCGTGAAATCTTTGCACCCCCCTGATTTTTCCCAGTCTAACAATCTCCTCGTCGTAGTTAGGCAGCGTCTTATATTTCTCTAAGGATAAGGGGTGTGTGACGGACGAGGATACTTCTGGGAGTTAGTTGAACGCGAGCTGAACTCTACGGTGGAGGAAACGTTGGGATGAAAAGTACCTCGAAGAAGAAGAAGAGAAGTCGCATTACCGCGAACTGCCCTCGGGGAAGTCTATATCTACGATTAAAAGCTAACAATGGTAGAAAAAGAAAACCGAAGGTATTTCGGATTCTCTTAACACGGCGGAGGCCACGGGGACAAATTGGCCAACTAGTGGAAAATCCTCGCATCAAACTGACACACGTACATATATACACCTCAATGTTTACTCTCGGGGCTTGAAAAAGCTTCGTTAAATTCCACGCACCGTTATACCCTTCCGAGTCTTCTTAGGTTTCTTTTTACGTAAGACAAGACGCCCTAACTACGCTGATAAGGGATATAGGCTCGTAGTATAGGATGAAGACGTCTCCTCCTTAAGCCTTGCGTATAGTACAAGGCTGTCCTTTCATATTGCGAACTTTTTCGGAATAGTTAAACCCGGGACGCTATCTGCCAAGACCCAGTCTAGCAAAGCCGGCTTCATACCCGCGCGGTATTAGAAGATTAATTATTTGGTTCTCTAAGCCTGTTTCACCGGTTTATTATTTTTATAGAACGCCCGCAGTGCGAGACGGCAAAAAATACAAAATCTGTCTTGTTATATTGCGTGTCCGTACTAATATACCCGAAATAACTGTATATTAGGGAAAGGGACTTGACCGAACGTATTTTCTACGCGGTAAACTAAAAGCAGTGTTTCCTGGGGCTCGGTTCTCGTAAATCTTCTCGAGCTGACGGGCAAATTTTGTCAAATAACCGGTGGACAGTCTTAGGATATAGGGCCACTTGATTAAATTGATCTTATTATCAAGTTTAATTCACGCCGATCAGCCTCTTTGATTTGAATACATACGTATAAGCGTACTCAATCATTTTTCGCCACTATTCTACTTTGAAAGTAAACTGGTCCTAGTAAAACGACTTCGGAATTCCAGCAGCATTGAAGTCTCGTAATAACTTTTCATCGCTATACCGATCATTGGCTATCTATTCGTGTCGAGGATTCGGACCCACAGATGAGGTCATCTATACTGACTACCTTCTGTCATTGACGGTTTATCCGTTATCAAACGTCCTGTCTCGTTTGAGGATACATTCAGAATGGAACGTGGTCCATAATTCTGTTCAGACGATGTAATTTTTTTTTTCTTCTTTTTCTTTGCTTTTTTTTCTCATGTCGTGTGCAGGAATAACGTTGATCGTCGAACTATTCTATGCATTCAGAGAATTTTCAGTTTCCCCAAATCGTATTCGTATTCAAGAAAATCCCGATGTGCGACGAATTTCAATTTGCGTACATACGACTGACGCTCGGTCTCTGATGTGTTCGACAAGTTTTTATAGAGGGTCTTAAAGCCCCATTCAAACTCGAGTGACACCGCTCTTTGTCAGCCTCATGTCACTTGATTTTGACCCGGGATACCAAGTTAATCCACAACTGTCCTCACCCAGAATCCTCAACTATGATTACTGACTATAGAGCCCCAACATTAAATTTCTTGTTTTAGATAGCTGAAGCGACCTAGATACATATATCTACCATTTACTCTCAGCTAAGGGCTGGCATTATATGAGACGAAAACATTTCATTTTATTTTAGATCCTCGAGTCATTGGTTTCCCGGGATTCGTAGTACTAAATGTCGCCTGAGCTTCTTTTCTTAGCCACACAAATGATGCATTAGGTTGAAAAGAGGTAGCAAAATCCTGGCAGACTTTGAGGTAGTTACTTTAATTCGTTTGGCGCCAGTGGGAAACTCTCCGAATCGAGATTTCAGACTCTTGAACGTGCCTGGGAATGGCTGTTTTGCACTTTTTTTTACTACGCACGAAGGCAAAGGGCAGACGTATCGCGATTCACTTCGTACTTCCGTGAAAATTCTGTGCCACGTACCTAAATCGTAAAGCTGAGTCGATTGAAAGGGTAGATTCAACATTCACTGACGGTAGGAACCTCTGTCAAAGGACCTCGAACAAAACTCATATAAAAGCTTAACGCATAAGTTTTACTCGTTTCTATCACTTCATAGAATTAAAACTAGAAGCAATTTCAACTTGACAGTTAAAATTAATGATATACCGCGCGAGATACGCCAATCGTAGTTTTCCCAGACAAAGACGAAGCCCTCTCGGAATACATCCTCTTCGGATCGATTCTAGAGCCGAGGAGAATCACGTTACCCACTTATATAGTATAGAGAAAGTAGTGATTCAATGAAAGTGTTTTTTCGCTGAGAATTCTCCAAGAATAATTCGCCCGTCGAAAGACAACGGTGAAATGCATCTTGATAAGATGTTTTTTTGATTTTCGGAATAATTTTAAGTCAGTTTCTCCTTCATAGGCATATTGTACCCACAGAATGAATGGGCCTCTTGAAGCGCGGTCGGTTTTGTTGAATTATTAATCTAGCAGAATGAGTAAAATAAGAAGAGCGAAACATTTTCAGGAACAGCAGCGGAGACTTGTTCTGCAGAGAAATTTAGTAAAAGATTTGTCTGCCGTGGCAAGCTTTTCGGAGGCGGCCTAATTCTCAGTACCCGCTTACAGAGCAACACCCGAGTTCGTGATACTTTGAGTTGTACTTTACCAGAGAGCTTCTCTAAAGAGACATCGAAACTGTGCTTTTTTTATGCAAATATTATCGATGTACGCACTAGTTATGAATTATTGATATCTGATAAGTTTATTCATTTTGAATCTATTTTCCATAGTTAAATAATCGCGCCTTCGACCCGTTCAACTGATTTAAATCAATCTCTACAAGCGACTGTTTAACATCGAACAATCACGGCGGATCAAGTTTGTCGCTTCGGGCTACAAACCGGATATTTATTCGGGCAATGTTTCGGTTTTGAAAGTACGAGGTGTAGCCTCGAGTATCGAACTAATTGGGAAATTGATACGACCCGCGTTAGCAAACGAAGGTTTACTATCATTACGACTGGGATTGATATCTCAACTAAATTTACGCAAGGTTTCCTATCTCCATTATACGAGTCTGGTTATCGTTGGCCTAAATTTTGGCCTTACAATCTCTGCTATAGTCGCAAGTCAACTGGGTCCCTCGTCTCTTCTCGTTGAGTATTCTGGAGTAATTTCCATTTTGTATAGCGACTAAGAGAACCGCGTCTTCTCCGGCCCTTGCACCAAGGATTGTAATTTTCATTTCACGTTCTTCTCAACGTCAGACAGTCCGAGCTATGTCTCTGACGTAAATTAATGACTCCTGTGGCGCTACGGTAACGCAATTGCTTCACTGCAGGGAATTTCAAATGCTAGTTGCACATTTTTGAGAGCTTTGAGAACCAAACAATTCTCAATGAATTTTAGAAAGTAAAAATTCAAACTAAAATATGCCATTTTTTTTTCCTCCACAATAGACAGATAAGTATCCATTGTTTCAAAACGTGTTAAGCGATCTACACCAAAATTTTTCAATGAACTCTTTTTTAGATGAGATTCTGAACTAAGTATTGAGTTTTTTTTTTTTTTTTTTTAACTAGCAACTCAATCGATTAAGATTATTCGTAAAGTGCTACCAGCTTGGCGAACTAAAAGTATCGTTGATTACGTGAATCATGAATTAAAATTTATCGCGAAATATCTGTCTTCAGCTTTCGCGCAGCTGCAGAAATATTTTCACTTTCGAATGGAGAAAAATCTCGTAATACTTGAGCACCAACGAAAAACGACGAATTTCAGCGGTTAGAATTTATATCATGAAATTCCAGTGGGTGTGCTTTAGGGCAAAAAAAAGAAACTTGTCTCATCGATATTGAGAACTCATCGCGGCGTGGAAGTTATTGCTCAGATTTGACGTGATAAGGGCAAAGGGTTTCTCGTTCGTTATTGCGAAAAAATAAAAATGAGTTCGTTAGCGAAGAAAAAAATTTCGCTGTGTAACTAGCGGTTTAACTCATCCGGTTGACTTGGAATTTCAAAAAACGGAGGAATACGTGACTTTGGCCAAGAATTTCTGACATTTAAATTAGTCTAACGATCCTCCAGACCATTTGAGACTTTATAACGTCAGCTTTGGGCACTTTTCAAACAAGATTCTGACCATAACGAAGAGGATGAACAAACATAGGCTCCAGAACAGACCTGCGAATGTTGGAAAAAGGCCGTTTCATTAGCGAGGACTGCGTCTCCTCCCACCTAAATTCGGTGGGGAATAGCGAGGGAAAAATGCGAGTTTTCATACCAGACTTTAAATATCAAAGTTTATTCGACCGTATATACCTAACGCAGCCTGCTGCGACCAAGTGCGGTATGAAGTTATTTGGGAATCAAATATGACGGGATTTTCACCACTCTAATATTTCACCGTGAAATGTTCGAAAAAATGGATGAAAATACTATAGGTACCCTACCCCTGCAGATACGGTTTCATAGAAAAATGTTCGCCCCCGTCCACATTTGGAGAGTTTTCCTAGCTCGTGATGATTCCGCCAAGCGTCGTTGCGCCCGATCTATTATCACTGCTGGTTGATATTCTGCGCGCGGAAAAACGTGCGGAAAAAAAGGGAAAGAAAAAAAGTATTGCGATAAATACAGAATTTCACGTTTCCCAGATAAGTAATGACGCGGAAAATATATCACCGTTTCGCGTTCGTCGAGAGAGAACTGATCTGTTCGAATATTCCCATTTCTTAGTCATTCATGTATTCAGACTCCGAACGGTTGAACGGATCTTCGTTCGTTTTAGCCCGTTGACAGATCTTGTCCACCTAAGCTCATTAACTTTCGGACCATTTGGAATCCGGATTTTCTGACTTAAAAAAATGCAATGAATTTTCAAGAGATTCAAGCTTCTGTGCCGAGAAACGAGGACTCCGATACTTTGCCCATGTCCGTAGTCCACGCTGGGATTGAAATTAAAATTTATGATTATTAAGCTGCTTGGGCGATACTCGGAAAAGTTTTGATGCGACTTAAAGTTCTAAAATAACACGGAGCTTTGCCTAATTACGCTCCAGACGTCCCGTACGTTATCGATCGCAACAATTTTCGTATTCTATATTCTTTTTTCGCACTTGATTAACGTAATGAATTCGTATAGGTATAATATAAGAGCTACCTGAAACAAGAAGCCATCGCACAGCTGAGAGGCTTCGTTCACTCAATCAAACGCAGTCTTTAACCTGGCTTTGTATTTTTAGTTCAATATCTCCGATAAATCGAACCTAACTCGACCCAAGCCAGCCTTACCTAAAGCTAATGTCACTCGTACCCTGGCCCATTTAATCTAATACTTCGCGGTCAAGGGAAACTTCATATGACGAATGATCCGAGGCTGAATTCTTTCCCTAGGAAAGTTTAAATTTGAGAAAAAAAATTCGCGACAAAGCCGTGGATTCGTACCATTGATCTTCCGCAAAAAAATATCGACGTAACTCCGAGCGTTGTTCTTACCATGCATTTTGCGAACTGGAGGCACATCTCCGTTCCCCGAAATTTATCCTCTCATTACTGTACGCCCTCGAGATCGTTCGAATTAATTATTCGAGGAACACGGGATACCCCGTTGAAGTGGGTAGTTAACCTTTAACATTTCATTACACAGTGCTAAGACTTGAAAAATGCTTCCTTATCCAATCTGGGTTTTGAAGAAAATAGAAATAATATCAGATAAATTTGTTTTTTGAATCAAAAGGTTTCCTATGGTTTTTTACTCTGTACCTAGTATCATTTTTATTTGATAAAGTAGAAAATTGACGGTATTAAATAATAATCCACATAATTCAAATATTGTGACGCTCTATTGGAGTCCAGGAAAATCGTCGAGCAGCTGCAAAACCAGTGATAGATTTACTCTTTGAATTTTCAAACTGACAATCAATAATGCATCGCATATTGAATTGTCATGACTATGAATTATTGGACGCTTCTGGAATTAAATTACCCCTTTCTCCGCTCGATTTAATAGGAAATGATTAATTTGTCTGGTATCGGATTTCGCTCTTTAAAGCTCGTGGATTTTTCTGGAACCTTTTCCTTCGGCGTCATTATCTAATAAAATATCCGTAGTATACGGTATCACCGGGCCCACTCCGTGTTCAAGTAGAACCTCTGTCTAGGGAGTGAAACTTCCCTGGATTCTCTGTGATTCGTGAGTGACCAATACGACGCGATCGTTACCAGATGAAGTGATCTCGAAACCCCGTCGCCCACCGATTTCATTGATCGTTGTTTACCCAGGGCAACGGGGCTGATCTCATTTTCCGGGTTACGGGAACAAAGAAGGGCTCTCGGTTAGAATCCTTTTTAAAAAATGCGGCAAGGGCCTCTCCTCGTTTGCTCAGCCCTCCAAACTAACCTTAGTGTGGATCGAGCTTCCCCCGTTATACAGGGTTGTATATGTGTACATCTATGTATATAGACAGTACTATATACACACCTACTTCTTCCGGCATCTCTCTCGTTTGATTAAGTGGAAGGGGAGACAGATAAGGGGCAGCCATAACCCCAACGACACAGATAACGCGCTGTCGAGCGAGAAAAAAAAATCCATATTTTCCGAGAAGCAAACGAATTATTTACCCAAAAATGACCTCTGCTACCTTCGATACCCTTGAACGAGACTCGTTTAGCATGGAAATATGATAATTTGATATCTGACGATTTTTTCTTTCTAACGACTCGGAGAAAGGAAATAAAGAGCATACCTTTCCAACCCCCGCGTAATACTTGAGGCTTTAATGAACTACCTGAAAATTATTAGGCCTAAAGATTTTCCAATGCTAGTACTCTGAAAATAATTTTATTGAAATAATGCATCCAAGGCTCGTCGGAAGAACGGTTTAAGCTTTGTAAATTCAGGACTTTTTTGGTGTTTTTATTCAACGACCCCTATAAACGTCTCACGAATCATAAATTTTCGATAACTACAAAAGCCTCATTTGTCTTCATCACGGGGGAAAAAAAAGCACAACGAGACATCAACTCCGAATTTTATTCAGTTTTCTACGATTTTCATACATTCTTTGTTCGTCATGATCAATATTCGTCCCTCGAGTCAACGTCTCGCTTCTCTCTAATTCGAAACACTTAGTATCCAAAGAGGAACGCTACTGGCGCAGACCGCTGCAACAAATTACCAGAGAAACTTATATACATATAGAACGTTGATGAGCGTGAGGAAATTATCAATTAATTATCCGAGGAAAACTTTCCGGAGGAAACTGACGAAGCTGACTAACATTTCTTGAGCATTCTGCACGCGTTCTTGCGCTCCTACGTGCAGCATGTGTAAACCCTTAGTTGCAAAAAGTCTGCCAACAAACACAGGACTTTCTTGGTAACTCGGTTAAAGACGACGACGAGTTGTCAGGGAGTTGACGTTGCTCTCGCTTATTTCTTAGCTGCCAGGTCCTTTGAACATACAGATCTAGCTGCAGTTATCCCTATACCCAGAAGTCATGGCTGATAGATTATAGAGCACTTATAATCAATGTTTCTAAGGATTAATGCGGATAAGGGGCAACGTGGGACTCTGTGAGTCTGAGTATATCATTTATGCGTCTTGGCCACTGATCGCAAAAGTTTCAATTCTCATATAACATTGATTAGAATTACGAAGGACCCACGTAAAACTGCGGTCAAATAATGTAGCTATGTCATCCTGTTCCCTACCGACTTTCCTACCGCCATCTTCACCACTTACGGCGCCGTGACATCCAAGTTTAATCCAGACCACTTTACGACTTGGGAAATCCTAGTCAGTTATGTATAACGAATAGTGAGTCCGACTCACCCCTTCGACGTCTCATGACAATTACAGCTGTTGATTAACTATTCAGTTTGGCAAAATTCACGAGGAAACTGGCTCAAAGGAGACTACCGTGTCTAAATAATATAAAGACGTGGAAATAAAGGGGATGAATCCTGGATAGGACATACATAGAAGTCGAGCTAGAAAGTGTTCGCCAGGATGTACTTTCCAACGTGCCAATCAGCTTTTATGTTTCTTTTGGTTCCGATTTTTATCTCCTGAATCCGTATCTCATGACTCCTTCTATGTGCTGGAGGATTTCTTGAGAGATACGATACGTGGGTCTCGCGTTGTACTTGCGAATATACGGAGGTTAACGTCCTTTGTAAACGCAACGAAAGACTCCGGAACCCTTTACATTTGTTTGTCACGGCGCCGGTGGTTTTAATCTGGGATTTCCGTTTGTTTACAGACACCGATTGCAGCTTGAACTCGCCAATTGTTTTCATGTTTACAAAGTGTCGTGTAAATTCAACGGTTCAATGAGTCGTTGGTTGATTGGACTAAAAACAATCGCAGGATACCGAGTGATTGAAGTAACTAAAAAGAACAATATAATAAATCGCCAAGAGACTTTGACAACGAAAATCACAAAGGACCCAGTGTTTTGAGAGTTCAAAATGTGTTTCAGAACGGTGTGAAAAGTTTGAAAAATAATAAGAAAATTTATAAACCAGAAGAAAATAAGGTGATATCTGAAGAATAGAGGAAACGAATGTTCGATCCAATATGGAGATACTCAACTTTGCCCATCGGAATGCAAAGACCTGCTGCGACTATACCGGCTGTGAGCTTAAGATTAGTAATAAATTTCCGATTCTCAATTCGCAGAAGCTATGGCTCTTCGGACCACGAGAGAGAATTCCATTATTTTAACGTTGCCTCCGACACGAGGAGATCAATCACCAGTAATTGTTATGTCGGAAAATTGAGCAAAGTAACGATATTATAAACCGCTCAACCTAACCACACAGTTTGAAATGGAGTCTGCAAAGTTGAGCTCCGGACCTGCCCCAACCAGCCCGCCTGGTGCTCATCCCCCCGCGATGCCGAGCTACGGGATATCGGGTGATGCCAGCATCGATTACATAATCAGTGATTACATGGAACGCTTAGGCACGCGGTTGAATATCCTTGAGACTGAGTTGAAGTACGCTTGGAGAGCACTGGACCTCCTCAGTCAAGAATATATTAAGATGTGGGAACGACTGGAAAAATTAGAAGGTCTGCTATACGAACAGCAGACTGTTATAAGCCAATTGATAGAGTTTTATGCAACTGGTGGAACATCGGATGGCGTCTCAAGTGTTGAAGATGCGCTCGTGGCACAGCAGAGTTCTGTCGGTGAACTAGACGCGATTGCTGAAAGCCTTGGAGCGGCTATAGGCATCGAAGAGACGAGCGTATTGAGGGAAAAACTTGCGCAGCAGGAATTGGCGAGATTACATGGCATCACTCAGGATAGCACGGGGGCTGTAGCAGCTGTCACAGATATGCACAGAAATGTTCGTAATCTAGATCGCGAGACCCTGGAGACGCTGGAAGAAGAGGCAAACACCCCCGACGAGGCTTTTTATAGAAGTTTGAATAACGCCTACCGCGAGGACTTGATTTGCGGTGAGACTTCGAGGCCAGCTTCACAGCTGGGTATGATATGGGAGGAGGCTGAAGAGGCGGAAGATGGAAATGGAAAAAAGGAGGCAGGTGACCACTTTGAGCGAATCTCTTTGAAGGAAAAACCAGACGAGGGTTCGACCGAGGGCGTTGAGACGTTCAGCGACAAGGAGGACCAGCAAGTAGTGTCCGCGGTTGAGGACGGCGACGATGAGGACGAGGGTGAAATCTTTAGTGCTGCTGATTACAAAAGCTACCGTGGAAATACACCGTGCGTCAGTGAGCAGGACCTGGCACAACTCTCAAGGCTGAGTTCTATCGATCAAGTGGCACTCGAGAAGCTTCACGAATTGGACAGACTGACTACAAAACTCCAAAAGGACTCGCAGAATCTGAAAGAACTACAATCCAGGCTAATGGAGTCGCCGAAGCACCAGTACGCGACGGAAACCGAGGCGAAACTCGCCGAAGAGTCGTGCAGTATTGATGAACAACTTAGAAAAATCTACGCCGAAACAGATGTCGACAACTGGACTTATTCTAGGAGTCCTGGGTCCACCGGAAGGTCTGCCTCAAGAGTTAGCACAGACAGCGGAATGGCTACTGACGCGGAATTCACTACTAGGTCGATTTCACCCAGGGTAAACGCCCAGAGGAGTAACTTGGATTCAACCCCGTCAACGTATACACCACCCAGATTAGGCTACACTGCTGCTTTACTCGAGAAAAGCCCAGAGCCGGTTATTCCGCTACCCATAGACGTCGGGAACTTCGCTAAAGGATACGCGGAAAATAAAGAGCTCACTGATCTTATGGCAGAGAGCTTTGCTACAGTTACCTGCGCCTCGCCAACTATTTATAATACCTCTATCTCCACGGACAAGGTACCATCCCCCACGCTCTCATCCCACAGTGTTCACAGTGTGCACAGTGTACAGAGCCTCAGAACGCGCCAAGATGGTTATTTCGGCAGCGCAGCTAGGTTGAACCTTGAGTTTTCCGAGAGTAGAACACCCCCAAGTCCTTCGCCGAGTTCACCGCCACCCCCTGCCCCCCAGGATTCTGGAGATAGTTTTCTGATGCCTGGTACAGATCCCAGAGCCCCGGACTCTGCCGATACGAAAAGAGCGCAAAGTCCAAGCTTCCCGAGGAGCGGGGAGAAGATCACTACCCTTGACCAGGGAAGACTAAGTCCGAGAACTCCGCACTCCCCAAAATCGCCGAAAATCTCGCCGAAACACGTTGCGAAGTCAAGTAACGCGAATATAGTTGCTGCAAAGTCGGACTCTGGCCTATCGTCTATGAGTGGATGGAGCAGCCTCGATAAATCTCCAGGATCGCCGAAGAGTTCAATAAATAAAATGCTGACGTCGTACTCGGTGGACCACAGTAGATCAAGCTTAATTCCAACGACGCAGACGTTACGAGCATCGAGTCCTATTCCCCCACTTCCAGAAAAAACCCCAATTTTCACGCAGGAACCACTATACGATACTCCCGAGGGAAGAGACGCTTTTGCCAGCTCCTCCCTATCGAACGCTCACTCTACCACTAACGCGTTGTCGACAACGATAAATCATTTGTCCGCGTTTACTGCCGTCAAGTCACCCTGCTCCTCGCAAGACGACTACAACTTTGTGCCTCCACCAGCCCCGAGCTCCGATAACCCCTGTCCAAGCCCTAAACGACGAGGCCAGAGACAGCAAAGTTTGCAGCACACTTACGACACAGTTCCTACCGGCACGAGCGTCGACTTTGTTTATCGCTCGGAACAACCTGCCATATATTCCGTAGCTGGTAGCAATCGTCAGCAAGTTATCACTAGCGTTTACACTAGTGGTTCTGGACCTTACATGTCCAGGACAATAGATGCTGAAAATTATCCTGAAATTTTAGAACAATACTCAAACTACCCTGAAGATTATAACCTCCATCCTTACCCAGCCTCTACGATCACCAGCAGTAGCTCTCACGGCAAAAAACCAACGAGAGCGATGTCCTACGGTGATGGAATGATGAATCATGAAGGCTACAAGACTGCGATGTATAGAACCATGTTCCCGACAGGCAACATTACCGATGCTCTTTCGTACTATCCTACCAGTGCAAATCTTCCGCGAACTGAGTCCAACGACAATTCTTGGCTCAGTTCAATGGAAGGACAAATACCCCACGACTCTACCTCGTCGAGCATTCGCTCACTTACTTCAGATGGAAGTTACGCCCAAAGCCCATACACGGACAGAAGGTATCCTAATCCACCTGCCTACCAATCACAGCAATATCACGCTTATGGGAATCAAATGTACCCTCAAAACTATATGCAACAGCAACAGCAACAACAGCAGTATCAACCATATGGCCAAAGACTGACGCACTCGGAAAGTGTGCAACTGGTGGACGGTTATCATAGACAGTGGCAGAGGGAACACCAGTATCTTCAAGACATCGAAACTCCTAGAATATCCGGTCATGATCAACAGCAAGTCCAACAAGGAGATTACTACGATACATCTGGAGTCATTGTGTCGCAGTCGGGCTACATTAGCATATCCGCGGATATCAAAGACCACGAAGAACCGAAGGCGACGAAAAAAGTTCGAAGAGGAGCTTCACTGAAAAGCGCGATGAGTTCAATGAGCAACTGGTTGCCAGATTTGCATCTGAGCAAAAGATATAGAAGCCAGTCGTTGCCGGGGGGTGTCAGGAGGGAAGACTTGGACATGCCCCCCGATGGCGTTCCCCCACAACGACCCCCCGCGGAAGCAGCGGGTAGAGGACGAGGTCGTGGCAGCCAAGCGACACGAAAAAAGAAAAAGCATACTTTAGTCTCTACAGTATCGGGAATTCTGCAGAAAGCCAAACGCAGGGGCCATCCTGCACAGTCACTCTCAGATCCTGAACAATCAGAGACGGAATGGAGCAGTGGGCGTCAAAGCGGGATGTCGGAAGATGAGGATAGCGCACTTTCAGATGCTACCCAAGACACCGCCTTCTTTGCAAAAGTTAAATCAAGCGGTAAAAGAAAGCAGAATCAACAACAAGTCCAACAACATCAACAGCATCAACAACATCAACAACATCAACAACATCAACAACACCAACAACACCAACAGGCGCAACAGGCGCAACAGTTACACCAGCAACAACAGCAGACATTACAACAGCAGAAGGAACTCATTCAACAGCAACAAAATATCCAACAGCAGCAGCAAATCCTTCAACAGCAAATACAACAGCATCAAGAACAACTTCAGCAACAAGTGGCTCAGGAGAATGTGGTCAAAGAACGTAAGCCGGATGGCAGTGAACACGAGTTTTCGGACAATGTAGCAGGAGAAGAAGAGGCGTCCGGTAAAAGCACCGGTTCCGGATCGGGTGGATCGTCAATATTCGCAACTGTAGGTGACATTAAGAGATCAGCAGGCAGCTCTGACGAAGCGCCAAATGAAAAAGCGCCAAAGTTACCGCCGGTTACACTGATGGGTGGTGCAAGTATGGAATTTGCAGTATCCAGGGCGTTGGGGAAATATCGTCAGAGGCAGTCTTCCACTGTCTCCGACGAACAGGCGACAAATGAAGATATAGGACTCGACAAAAAATCTGACGATGGTTTAATTCAACCGTTGGATACGAATTTCGAGTATACCGAAGAATCTGTCTCCGAGAGGGAAGAAAAACCTGGTATAGCGAAACCTCCAGAACTGGTAACGAGCATATCTGAGGAAGCTCCGCCGTCCGAGGGCAGTCCTTCGGCATCTAGCCTGAGAGGACATACAACGAGCGGGAGCCGCTTCCTTCCTAGGCATCAGCAGTCGCTCGAAATTCCCTGGGGACGAAGCGGCGAGGCCGATGAAGACAACCGGAGCACACATTCATATCGAAGTACGTCCCGGGTGTCTTCCAGGAGACAGAGCACCGAGGATTCCATAGATTCTGAGGATGAATGGTACTGCTATGAGCTGAGGAAACTTGAGGAACTCGAGAGACAATCGCAGATGGAAATAGAGATGGGTGTTATACGGGAACCTGATGAGATAGAACCTTTCGAACCAGACGAGGACGTCAAGGAGAGGATGTCCTTCGTCCTCCGTGAACTCAGACTGAAGGCTCAACCCAAGGAGGAAGTTCTTAGCAAAGAAGAATACGCACGAAACGCAAGGGTAAACGGCACAATGAGAGACCACGAAAGGGAAAGAGAGATGGAGAGATCGCGAGATCGAGACGAGAGACCGATACCTAAACGAAAAACAGCGGAAAGCGTCGAGACTGTATTTGCCAGGGTGACGGATTACCATACCTGGGCTCACGAAGAGGAAGCCAGGCGAGAGGAGAGAATTGAACCACCCGAAGAAGGTTCATCTGGCGAAACATCGGGTCCTGATAGTCCTGGCCACTCGATGGACGAGGAAGAAGACGAACTTCCGAACGAAGAACAATCCAGAAGGAGCTCCAGTGGGTCCACCCTTCGCCATGGTGAAAAACATCTTCCGGGATCAGAATCACTGTCGAGAGAAGGTAGCGTAAGTGTACCACCTAGTGAGGTATCCGTCAGTATCCCTGGGGGTTGGGATTCAGAGAGCACTGTCTTAGAAGGTGATAGAGAGGACGCTGAGAGTGAGGAAACCGGGACAACGGCAACCCTCAGTCTGCCCAAGATCAAAATTGACTCCTCGTCGTGCGGGAGTTCAGACACAACGCTCAAGGAGGGTCAGGCAAGTCCTGGGCCCCCAGCATCCAGGTGGAAACTACTTAAGGCGTTGAAAGAACGAAAAGCCGAAGACAAACTGAAGGAAGTCGAGGACGCAAAGACCCAAGAAACTACAGTCACCCATCCACCAACGGCAGTGAGTATCATGATCAAGTGAGGGCACGAGAACCTGAGTAAGGTGTATTCGCGATTTAGTTGGGCAAAAATTTAATACCTTCCTACCTTTCCTTTGACGTTCATAATGCAATCGCCGTTGACTCTTCAGGTCCAAGGCAGCTGTGAACAAAATTTCATTGTCTTCTATGCTCATAAGAATTATTGGTCTCCGCCTAACATATCGCGGATTCACCTTACGAGCACGTAGCTTTACGTGCAGAAATGAAATGACTACGTCAACAAAAAAAAGAAATATTAAAGACAAGAAAAAATAAATAAGTATCTAATGAATAGCAGAAGTAAGGAAAACCAGTCAATACATAATTTATCGATAGTGGTTATTATGCATTATACATATATCGATTGATGTTGTTTATCTGTCATATACGGACACGTTATCACGCCGATCATGATTCGACGACAAAACAAACGTTCACCTGTAAACTGAGGTATAATATACAAATGAACTAGTCAATTTAAAGAAGCACCATAGACGCTTTGCGAAGCAATATTTCTAAAAGCCTAAACAAGGACTATCGATACCATGCCAGTATCGATCAATGAGTGCATATAGGATAGGTAATTAACTATAATATACACATATTATATAATATACATATATATACCTGTTATAATCGTAGAAAAGGTTTCATGGCTGTAGTTTAATTGTAAGTAGGCGGTCTCCACCGCACCTATGCTTTAAGGCCGATATCTTCGAATGCAGATGTACGTAACTAACCAATTGCTCAAAACATGGAATTTGAAACACCCCCGATGGACGTAGCAGTGAATATTTGCATTTGCATTCGAAGTATCAGAAATTCACGCACATCGAATCATTCGTAACATCATTCACTCTATTCACTGCACTCTTTACGCACAAAATTTCAAATGCGAAACGTTGTTGGAAATAACCGTACGATCCTATGTATACCGAGGCGTTTGAATACACGAGGTAATATTTATATGGGGGATTTTTATCAAAAAGATCTTACTCCAATACGCGATGCGTGTCGATAAAACATATGTATAGCTAACTATAGAGTGGGGACAGGACCTCGCCCGTTTTGCAATAGCCGTGCTGCTGTTTCAGTTCTACTTTAATTTGAGCCAATCAATCAGTCGCGCTGCGATAGCCATGGAAGGCTTGAAAATTAAACAATTCGATCACGTCGCGTAGAAGTAATCGGACAAAATTGTATGATCACAATGAGATGGATTATATTTATTGTGCATAAAAGCGTATATACGAATATTGGCGCGCGTACTTCTCGTCTCGTTGCAATTATAACCTGACGGTTGACGCGTGATGAGAAATTTTTCGATTTGACGAACACCAAAAAGCGGAATCTCGTTAGGTTAATAACAAGAATCAAATTAGGGCTTGTAAAAAGCGAACTCCCCATGTTACCCTCGTCTTACTTCCAACTCGCAGGGATCCCTCGTCCTTAACAATGTAGACGGAAATTTAAGTCGATTGTGTCAAACGTTTGAAAAGACGACAACAGTGCTTCGTTCGACCCTTGGCTTCTCTTATCGTCCGTTTGACGCCCGCTCCGATCTGAAGCGTTTTTTTCCTTTTTTCTTTCTTTTTTGTCTTCTTCTCTTCCTCCTCTTTTGGCCTTGCTATGAGCTTCTGGGGAGAACTTTATTCGGCGTTAATCCCTAACTGGGAGTTTCTGAGTTCAAATTAACGCTCACATCGTACGGTTATTTCCACACAAACATCTTGTAATTTCATTCCGTGCGAGCACTTCCGCCGCATTTCATACCCCATTCGATGTTTTAGAATGTAAAAAAAGAAAATACATGCTTCCGTATCTAAAGACTTGCTCTAGACTAGCACAGATAGTATCGTCCGTAATTTGTTGTATTTGATGTTAGGATTACTGAAAAACGAGTATTACAGGCAAACTAACTAATAAGAATGATTAATTAACATTTCGCGTATAAACTCCGTTACTGTCTACAAGTCACTCGCAAGCCCGTTACAACATAGCTTTGGGAACGCGGTGTTTTGCGATGGCGAAAAACTAGCGCACGAGCTATATATATATCGCGCGTCGCGGCACAACAAGGCGTGAGCTATGAAATACATTTCTGAGCTCAAAAACGCAATTGCATTACATGTAAATCTATAAAATAACGCTGCTTAACGTGCACCCCTTCAAGGAGATTATTCGCGAATTTTAGGTAATTTACGTAAAGGCGAGTATGGTAGACCATTGATTACTTCGTTACTTCGAAATTAATCCGTAGCAGTATTTCTTGGCTGTCGTAGTTTTAATTACTCCTAGAATTATCTGGCAGATCCAAACGAATCTCCTACCAGTATTATTGATATTATTACAGTCGCCTCTCTCTATAAGGCCTCCTGCTCCATGGAAACGTTTCACCCCCGCTGATTGTGAGCTGGAAAGCTTGGAGCTTACTCCACCCTAGTAACTCAAAAGCAGGACTAGAGTTTGGTCAAAAGCTTCTGTCATAGGCTTTCAATCGAATTTTATATCAGCCTTAGATGTGTACCTTACCTATATACTCGATGTGTGACAGCCGGGGTGTAGATCGTTTCTCATAATCCTATTTCCTCACACCTCGCCTCGTCACCGACCTTAATCAGAGAGTCGACGGTATAATTATTTCCATTATCATTGCTGCTATCTTCATTAGTCATTACCATCATCATTAAAAGCCGAGTATTGCATAATACATACAGTCACAACTCTAATAATGATATAATTTCCAAAGTTTTATAGGCGCGTGGTTGGGGTAATCGTAACGTGACTAGTATTACGAACTTTGTCTAGTAATAACGCTACAATGATATAAACTATTTGATTTTCAAATGAAATTTACCACTAGTGATATATAGCTAAATCGCTGACGCGGACTCTACGTAAATTCTCGTTCAGTGATATTCTGATCTCACGTTCATAATCTCGTAGGTAAAACGGATTAAAACAGGTCTGATGTCTTGATGTGTAGATTGGTATACATCGGCAAGGAGTTATACCATATTACCTCCTTGATGAAAGATTCCATTTCAATTATATATACGTATATGTATATGTTAAAGTTGATTTATTTCATTCCATCAGATAATATATTAGTAATTATGAGAAACACGTACAATTATTGATCTAGTGTAGATATTCGGTCTTGGCATCGCAGCAGCACCATGTCTTCCGCTAAATATAAACTCCTTTGAAATGTATATGGTATAATAATTGCCTACGACGAGTTTGAGTCCGCGTGTTCTCACGTGAATTAATTAAATTTCATTTGAAATAATTTTCAAAGCAATCCGGAATTAAATGCGCTCTAACGTTTCTATATACGCCTGGCCAAAAAATAATAAAAATACTTTCGATAAGCTTTTGGTAAATGAGGAGACCAACAATTTCACACTTTTATACAAACAATTTTTGCGCCTATAAATAATAACTTGGTGTACGTTATAATTAGTATTTATGTCATACTTTTCGACTATATATTTACACGTAAATTTAATATACATTTATTGAATAACGCGTATGGGAAAACTTTTTTCATTCATTTTTATTATCCACTATAAATTCATCGTTCATAATTAAACAAGGTATCGCTATTTCTTATCTTCAAACGATATGTAAGTAGCAGCGTCCGTGTCAATTATAAACTTACAATTAGCAGGTAGTGCACTCAAGTTTGCATTTTAAATATGAATTTCTATAATAATGCATAATTAAACGTGTGAAATATGTAGGATTATTTCACCTTTATAGATGTATTATATTCGCGTGCAAAATGATGAAAATTATCGAGTAAAGAATTACTGTGACGCCTATAATCTCAAATTTCCGAACCTATTGCATATACCTACAGTAATCGACAAGAATCGAATCTACAGCTGCGTTTGAATTGGAAATCGTATTCCTATCCGATATACCGTTAGCCTGTCAAGGTTCGAGATAAGCCCTCGTGTGAAAGTAGTTCTGCACACAGATTTCACGGTTGAAAGTGGCAGATCCGTCAAAGGCTGCGATTGCATGCGGTCCTTCTCTTTTTCACTCTTATCTCTCGTTCCCAAGAGTCGGATTAATATTAGTGAACACACTCGTGTTCCCGACGGTCTCAAAATTTACGTAACTACTCACAGACGCGTCAAAATGAAATCCGTTAATTAATTGGGTACGAGAGAGCGTGAAGCATTTAATTAGAAAACGGTCAGTAGCTGCAAAATATCCGGAAAATAATTAACGCTGAAAACGATATACTTACAATTAGTAAAATAATTGGTAGGCGACTATTTTCACTAAAGAGCCGGTCGCGGAAGGCTTGGATAAAAGTGAGCAAAGTTTAAATTGCAACGATGGAGGGAAACCCTATTAATTAAAAGGTTTGTAGTAATTAAAAAGTTCATGGATCTCAAGATTTAACTCGATTCAAGTTATTATCAATGAGGTGAAGTGAAACGTCCGATAAATGGGGCTCTTTCGACTCATTCACCTCAGTCCGAACTTTATTATGCAGGATTTGAACAGCATATATCATAAATATATTATACATAGAAAATATAGAAACACATACTGGTAGGCGCGAAATTCTCGTGCCTGCCTGAAGCTCAGGTAAAATGGAGAAAGACCCGCAGGGTGACGCGAAAGGAAATGGAAATGGAAAGTGAAACAGCGTGAAAACTCGGGACAGATTCCTCCACTTTTCCATTTTCGCCTCTCTTCCATCTCCTTCCCTTTTTCAT
The DNA here is from genome assembly GCA_944452935.1 of Rhogogaster chlorosoma. Taxonomy (NCBI): domain Eukaryota; kingdom Metazoa; phylum Arthropoda; class Insecta; order Hymenoptera; family Tenthredinidae; genus Rhogogaster; species Rhogogaster chlorosoma. Next base: position 33,656,601 of record OX101797.1, read on the forward strand.
CACTTCTCCTCCGCTCGTTTGAGATTTGAGGAAAAGTTTGAACCGAGGCTTCCTCTCGTTGTACAATTTCCTCCCCGACAACTTCCATGTTTCCCTTTCCATATTTCACGTTTCGCGTTTCAAGTCTTGCGTTATTCTCGCTCGGAGTCTGAAGCAGAACAAAAAATCTGACCAAAACCTCAGGCGAAACATGCACCCTCAGGATGCAGAACACGGGGCGATTTCAAACTGCAAACTTTTTATATACTCCTTCTCTTCCAAAGCCCGTACCTATATATTCGCGGACGTATATAAGCGGCTTAATCTATCTTCCGAATAAGCAAACTTCATTAAACCACCGCCTCTCTGAGTAGCTCACGAAATTTCAATTTCCAAGACAAATTCAAAGTGATTCCTGATTAGCGTATGTGTAAGATATATATACATATACTCAGAAATATATATATGTATGTGAAACGGATTACGTACGCAACGCAACGCGTCTTCGCGGGATAGATTATACGTTTTGCTTCAGGCTCTTCGAAGTAAAACAGTTTCAATTCAGCACATGAAAACCAACGCTTTCGCACGCACACATACACACATATGAGTATATATATTATATATATGTATATCCACGTAGGTATAGTTGCCGTGAGATTAGCCGCGACAACGGGATTTACAACCACGCAGGTGTAGAGCATAATTATACACACACTATACGTTATCGTCACACATATGGGTCAGCCAACATATCATATGCACGCAGGCAAACACGCACATACATATATGCGACCTCGAAACTAAAAACTAAGCCGTTGTTATTCGTGTACGGGTTAAAATTTCATTATTATACCTGGGCGGCGTCATTCGTAAAGATTTTTCTTCAGACTTAAGGACAGTGAAAGGATATGATATGCGTACTGTATGTATATAAATGTTATTAGTCGATTTGGAATCGAGGATATCGCGGATATCGGAAACGACGCGAAGTATCGATCATGCACGAGTATCCTAGGAGGTAATTCAACAACATTCATTTTCATGACGTTGCTTTCGTGCGAGCATCGAATAAATCAATTAAACAGCTTGAATACGGAGAGACTAATTACTCATGTTTGTTTATTCGCGTTATGGTATGTACCTACATCACCGTTACATAGCTAACAATAAGTACGCAAACATGCATGGATAAAATATATTATGTATAATGAAGAGATAGTACACCCACGCTGTCATGTGATGTTGGAAACTGAATTCAGCAACGAGGAAAACTTTCGTCATTAATTTATCACAAGAAAGACTAGTTGATTTTAAGTGGCGATACATGCTTCATGCTTCGCTCGACGTTCGGTAAGTTTTAATTTCAAAGTTTGATAGAACAAACAGAATTAAGTTGTATGTACCCACTCTAACGAAATTGAATCGGAAAAGATTCTTGACTCACATCCACGCAATTATGTTCGAGCGAAGTTAGGGTTACTTATAAGTTATTATATTTAATAAACTACTAAATACAGAGAAAAATAGCAGGCTGGAAAAGTCAATTAAAGTATCACAGAGCTTCTGGCAGTACGGTTGAAGTAATCAGGTCCAAACGTACCTAAAATTCAAAACAAATTTCGCGCTCTGTTTAACCTGAATAACATTTAAAGCCAGTTAAGCACAAAGCCTCGATGTATTCGTAAGTTGAAATTAAATCCAGATGTTAATATTTATTATCACCCTTTTACAATCGCGCTTTTCCAATTCTGCGAACATAGATGTGAACATTATATTCCTTTTTTTCTTTATTTTATCTTTTTCTTTCACCCTCCAGTTGCTAATAATTGTGATAAATAACAAATTGTCCATCACTAAATCCCTTCACTAGCTTTGGAGCCTTAAGAAAAACCTGCAGTATATATCATCTTTCCATATCACTAACATTGTACTACATTAGATGTCATATCATTAAATCATCGATCGAAGTTAATGGCTTGATATAGAAACTAGAATATTAATTAGAATGTTTAAGCTACATATTTAGAATGTCGATAAGGCCTAATAGATAACTGAACCAATTTCATAATAAGTGTTGCTTGTCAAACGTATTTAATTGTACAAGAATCGATGCTACAGATATTTATTTATTCTTCCTTAATCTCGAGAACATCTTTCGCAAAGAAGACTCGGGATATTTCAAAACTGCGGTTCCTTTTCGCTCTACCATGTCTTCATGTCCCAAAGGGCTGCTTAGAGCTGAGCATTGGGGGTTGCGTTTCTAGATCTTTCAATCCGCATAGCGAGTCCCGGAAAAAGGAAATCATATCAAACTATGAATACTCATTCAGGAATTGAAATTGCAACCAGTGTAAAAGGTGCGGGTCTTCTTTGAGAAATTTGTTTTTGAGAATAACCCACATTGTGGTATGACGAGTATAAAAAGACATCGAAAGACATTCTTCCAGCAGGAATATAAGCTTACAATTAGTAGAAAAAGATATATGAAGAGAGAGCTTCGGCTGAAGATAATTTACCGGAAGAAATACTTCTGTCGCGAGGCTGTTTTTACTCACGAAATACCTGTGGGAACTAATTTTAACACTTGTTACGCTGTCTATAAGTTTATCTATCTATATATAATATCAACGACAAAGATTCTACGTCTTAAACATATATTTATATGTACTGTTAAACCGTACCCTTTGTTTCGCGAGGTGAGAGGTATGAGGTTCCTAAAATTTAACTGCTCCATATATAAAGAAGGAAAAAGTCACCCGACAATCCACCAAGGATCTAGTCTTTTGTTGGTCAAATTTACGTTACCGATCCCCCAGCCTTTATCTCAACCCTCAAACCTCGCGAAAAACGAACAAACGTCTATATATATAATTATATGTGACCGCGTGATTTGGCCGGATTTCAAAGCTGCATTTCGTCAATTCGGTACTCAATTTTCAACTACGAGCTCGAAAGCTCCAATCAGTTCGATACTCTCACGAGTTTACTCAATCTTTGACGAAATGGAGAATTTAGAAACCGCCTGATATTCATTTCTCTATTACATACATCGATCTGTCTATGGCAAAACATTGTGCGTATGCGGCCACGGAATTAACCAACGTAGCACGTATCCCTTATCCTCAACGTTATCCACGTTGCAGCTGTGGCACAGAATGACTAAACGTGCAGCATTTCTTCAGCAAGGTGACTTGGCTGTGGCTGTTTGTTATATCCATCACTGGTGGAAGGGGAATTAAATTTATTGTCCCATTGCTTAGAGGCGGTCTGGGTAGTGGCGGTATAAAACATTTTTATACGGTATAAAATTTTTACGATTCTTTCAAAATAATACCCGCTATTCAACATCGATGAATCTAGATGAAAATGTCTCTCTTTTTTCTTTCTTTCATTTGTCAAGTTACTTCCGAGTACTCTAATAATTCTGCGGCTATATAAGTCCCGTGTACAATTACTATCAATTTTTCATTCGACTTACGCGTAACTTTCTGCTTTATATATTCCGCTTTGTCTTCATTATTGATTGCCACGGTTGTCACCTTCGCAAGAACAGTGCACGCGGTAATATTCATGAATATTGCATATCCGGTCTCTCCGACGTGATAGAATAACTGTAATAATCAAGAATGATATTCTGCCCGATTGCCGACTGCATATAACTGCCAGGTTGAAAATTCACGTTTCTTTGCTGGCCTGGTACCCTTTTCGAATTTTGTTCTGAAAAAAGGGAAATCAATCCTGCAATGTAGGACGTGAGTCTTCCGCTTCGTAATCTTTCGAGTGCTCTTAAGATTTACGAAGACACTCGACCTAATCATCTTAAAGTAAAAGGAACGGGGTTGAAGTTTAAAAATAAAAAGAAGAAAAAAAAATAAAGGAATCATGAAGTTAGGCACGCGATGAATAGAAAACGTTGTACTGTACTACCTATACAATATGCTACATTGGCAAAGTTAGTCGGCAATCGTAGCTAGCAGATAAAAGCTCCAGCTTTTCTGTGGCCGCATGTTTCTAATAAGACTGTATACTATCATTCGTAAAAAAGGAACATTGTTTTTTCATTATTTCTTGTTGCTAGCTTGTTGTAATAAAATTGTTTTTTTGTTTGTTAGAATGGCAGTGGAGCTGGAGGCGATGCGAGCGGACGTAGCAACGGGTAAGTTGTCTAGTATTGTTTCGAGTTTGATAGAGTTACTAAACCGTCCTCATTCGTCCGTGAATGAAGTTTCGCATTCGTATGAGGAGCGGAATTTCGCGTATAGTCAAAGATTTTAAATATTCAGAAGGCAGAAACCTCCAACCCCTGGTTGAACTGTCGTTTGAGAGGTCAACGCGAAGCGAAGCTAGTACTTGAGTTCACAATAATAAGGAGAAGCAAACGTTTGCTTGGGGCAGTGAAATTGTTTTTGTTCGCATGTAAACCGACCCTCGGTTTTAAACACATTTCCGGACAATGCCAGGATTAGCTAGGGCTCCAAGGTTTTATACGGACTCCGAATCTCGAAGCCAGATACGCGGCGCCGACACTTATTAGGCTTGGTCAGTTTTTAAAACGTATATAATTAACACTCGGGTTTCCAGTATCTCGCATCCTGATGAATAAATAATGAAAACTGATGTACGACACGCGAAACTAGGCCGCAAACATGGGCACCCGTCTCTTCAAGTATTCGCGGTGTAACCTAGATTCGATACGAACGATAATCCCATAGAACTGATTGTGAGCAATCGAAATTAACGATAAGGCTAAGGTAAATTTAGTCTCTGAGTTGAGACATCGGTGGGTTTGCAGGGCCACTTAGAGGCGAGGCTATCTCCTTGCAATCTCTAATGCCGTTAGCCGTTAGCTTCTGTCTGAATACCGGGTATAGAATACAAAGCAAGTTCGTGTCCTGTATATATATCAACCTCAGCGAGCCACAAGCCTCTTCGCTCTCTTTATACATATGTATAAAATACGCAATTCAGTTGGTCGCCTCGTTCTAAGCGGACAAAATTTATTCCCGTTTTGCATGCCATCCCAGCGCCACGTCGCTCGTACTTTTAAAAAAGCTTGCTGAATGATTAATCGCCAACTTCGCTTCGATATTAAAACCCGAAGACTTTTTACGCCAGTCATCACTGCCTACGAAAAACAGAAGAAAAAAACAAATCTTTCACCTACGTAGCGAAAATTTAACTTCATTTTAATAGATGCTTTTAACTACGCGTCATTTCCTCCCTCTGCGTCGATGCACACAGCGTATATATAGCGTTTGCATCTTCCTATTAAGAATACGGTTTTCTAGAAACTCATGGTTCGTTTATGAGATGAAATTTTCTACTCAGCTGTAAATAGATTGTTCATTTTCCACCTTTTCTTCTATTTTTATTCTCTCACTATACGCGAGAAAATGAACAGCCGTATATCACGTTGGAATTATTACACATACATAGGTATACTTACGCGTTGCGATGAATTTAACATGATATGATGTGAACAGAAGAAGTTGTTCATACGTGGGAATGGGTGAGAACAACACACTCTGACGGGGTCGGTGGCAATTGATTGATTTTCGAACTGAACTAGGATAAGGGAGGTTTGCACGACATGCTTGCGTCAACACGTAGGCATAGACATAGCCATGTACTACATCGAAGATTGAAGCTTCCGAGTGAGCCAGGTAATAATAAGGAAATAATTACATTTGCTTCCAGCCACCCTGGAGATAACCCATTCTACAGCAACATCGACAGCATGCCGGACATTCGGCCACGTCGCAAGTCGATACCCCTGGTCTCTGAGCTGGTACGTAATTTGCTTTCTGCCTCCTCTCTAACTCATTACTTTCTCAATCTGTCTATCCATTTTCTTCCGTCCTTCCTCATCTCGCTATTTCTATAATTCCCTTCTCTTTTTCACTCTCATTGCCTATTCCTCTCGTCCTCTATCTTTATCTGTCTCCCTCGCCCTTCCTGACCGAATTTCTCTCTGTGCTATCGGAGACAATTAATTACTGTTTCATATAATGACAGGTCTCGTGCGGATACCCAAGGGCTACGATTCTTGTTATGAAAAATCAGATGTTTTTGCTATTTTCCTTTTTTACATGAAATTTTTTCATCGACCACAGAGACAAGGCTTCGGGGCTGGTCCAGAATCGGTCCGGAAACTTTTGAGAATTAACAGTCTGAAGTTTGAACGGTGATTCGGACCATCTGTCTACTTTTAGACCCATCAGAATTACTCGCTTCTAGTATAGTCTCTCAAGGTCTGCCGATTACTATCGCGAGTCCGGTCGTCGCGCTTATTGACGTCGTTCGAAAAAGTTTGACGATTACCTACCGTCGTTCACCCCTTGGTTATTGCAGCACGATGTTCCTCACCCCAGGTCCAAGATGACGGCTTTCTTCAGGCCAAAGGTTTCGAGAGTGTAAGGGTGTAGGATACGCGTTTCGGTAAGGATCGCTTGTTATCTTGGGAAAAGAGGGATCTTCAAGCTTCGACTTTTAAGTATTACTGAAAATTCCTCCGAACCAACCTTTACCCCGATTTACTCCAGATAACGTAACGTCTCTGTTTACCTTGTTAGCTGATTTTTGATACTTTCGAATCGCGTTTGATAATCTCGTGCCACTAATGGCTACGAGTATGTTGCACATCATTATCGGTGCCATTTGAACTTATACGAACCGAACGAAATCTGGGGATAGCTTTGACTGTAATAATATTTGCGAACGATCTGTTATTCGTTTTGATGGGTGAGAAACTCACTCGGTCTCACCGAATCGTGGAAATATAATTATTTAGAATAAACGAACAATGAGCCACTGGCCTGGACTAGCCGTCGATCTCGAAATACCTGCAAGAACCGTATTATTATGCATTCGCGTGTACCAGCCCCTGTGTGTTTGGAATCTGCATACCAAATGACGATCATTTCATTAAGTCTTTGGCGAATGTACACGAATAGTGAAGTACGCCAAATGGCATACCCAAGTAAATACCGGAAGCAGAAATTACCCCCGGTAACAAGGTGTTCGCGAATTCCTTAACCTGACCGTCAAATTTCTAAATGTTGTATTTCTCGCTTTGCCGAAACATTTACGAAACTATTCGCTACATCTACTTGTCTATGCAACCCTATACCGTGGCTTGTTGCCCACGCAGAAAGTAAAAAATTAAACGACCAAGTTTCGTAAAATATTTTTCAAATGTTTCGACAAAACGGCGTTGTGTTTCCCTATATTTAATGTGTGTTCTACGATTCAATGTGTCGTCACCTTGCCGCACCTATTATACCCCTTTTCCTGGCCTCAGTCTCTCCGCAATATTGAACCACCTACAAGAGAACCCATGATTCGTTTCAATGTCCCTTTTCAATCGTACAATTGTCGAAAAATGTTCCTGCTGAAAATTTATCAACACACGTTTTCCTCGAGTCAAAATATTCCCATCTGTCAATCCTTGGGTCGCGTCGACCAAAAGAGCAAAGGAACGCTTTAGAGTGCCGGAAGTCAAAGATTTCAAAGAAGTCAGAGCAAAGTGAAAGCTTCTCTTATTTATAGACTTCAGTAAACTGTGAATATCGCTGAGAACGAATTTTCGAATGAATTTGAAAATCATCGTGCACGATATTCTGATCTTTAATCACGCTCTTTTGATCGGTCGTTGATTAAATATCCTTTTGAATGTTGAGTGTCAACTGCAGTCGAAAAAGTTTCTGTCTAATTGTTTGTCATGTATTTGTTTACCACTGAAGCATTGGTTGAAAATCAGGCTCCCTGTTATCCAGTAAAAAAAAAGAAAAACTAAGAAATCAATAAAAACGAATAATCTTCATGCTCCACAAGATGTCTAATACGGGATCTAAGTACACCATATACGCTCGGATATATTGAGAAACTTTTATTTTTGATAGCGGAACATTGTCTTCGCTAATGATAAACACGGAGACTGGAAATTGAGAGAAGAGGTACGTACGTAAGACGCAAAAACGCTTGAGAGTAGACGATGAATCGTTAAAGCGTTTCAAAAACGTACCTGTAATCGCGGCTTTAAAAATCTTACATCCAACCAAACGAATATATACATATATTGTAGTACGTATCATATTGTGTCCATTAAATTAAATAGTACCTCTTTACTTTCAGTTGAGATATCCAATAATTGCAGTTACCAGTGAATCAATTATTCCCCGATAAGTATACCTAACGTAAATCAGTCGTCAATGTTTACCAGGTGTATTTATTGAATAATGTTCTTTCAGAGTCTCACCCCTCATACACCAATTTACATTCCCTCAATTTCCTTGGTCGACCCAAAGTAATATCACAATGCAATAACATACCCCGTATATATGATATTATATCGTAATGTGCCCACAAATATTTTGGGCACTTGAAATAATCCCGCTCTTTTATGATATTATATTATCGATCCTGCTGCAGTCTTCTTCGTCAATTACTTTCCCCCTGCACTTCCTGTTGATTCTAAATCCACCGCATATACTACCCTCGCCTCTACCCCCTTATACCCCCAGCTAATAATCCTTCCAGGAAAACACTAATTGTTTCTCATTTTCTGAGTGTTTGTTACCTAAATCCACGTGAAAGAAACCTTTGTCCCGTAAGCATTTCAGTGTTGACTAGAAACGGAGAAAATGAATGAAACCCATGTGATAATCGTGGTATGGAATAACGGAGCGTGGGTGGGGTACCTACACCGCGCTTTTCTCCGTCACTTTTTATGTTTCTATTATACCTGACTACCTTGGCGCAAGCTGACACATGGATGGACACAAACTCATGTGCTTTTATCCGCGTGTTTCAATGATTATTTAGAGCGTATATATATGTCTCTGACGGTGTATGGACGGAAAATTCTTTTTTCTTTTTACGAGCTCTGGGAAAGATCCGCACGTGATGTTTGTTTGACGGTAAAATAAAAAGGAAACAATATGTATAATAGTGAAGCACCGAGTCAGGTGACAATCATTATATGGATTTTACGAAATGGAAATTTACTTTGAAGACTAGAGATCTTTTTTTTTTTATCTCAGAATACTTTTAATTTAGTGATACATGAGACCTTTGATTATCTTTACGTACACGAAACTCTTTGTACGTATATCCATACCACGTTTAGAAAAAGGTTCTCTCATTTTTTCTGATTAAAGTCTTCTATGTACCGTAATTTTGTAACTTTGTACTTCTGTAGTTCTGTAAAACTGGTATATACATATATACTATATACTCTCGTATATTTATATCTGTACGTACCTGTTAACGTCCATGGAGAAAGAAACAAACTCATCAGCACATAATACTATTCTTGTTTGTTCTCTGTGGCGACCGTTGTACTCTCTCCAACACACCTGAACCACTCACTGACCTCTCAAATTCAAAACTCTACCTCCAGGTCTTGAAGGTACAAAATCAAAGAGTCCTTACCAAAATTAATACGCATGATTAATTATTGGGTATGCTGCATGATACGCATGTGGCTTTTATACATGCACACATATGTATATATATATACATACACATATGTATATATATGTATACGTATATTATATAATATATAGTTTATTATTTACATTATCTGCGTAAACTTAATTTTACTAAATTATATTATACAGAGCTATGACGCATTTTGCAAGAGTTTCGGACCAAAAGTAATAGTTGGTTCCACCTGACGTAGGTCAAACTATTAAACTATCAAATCTCAGAATTATACAAATCTCGATATTCACCTGAATTATTAGAACAGATTCAATTTGTACAGTTAAACCATGTACTTTGGCAAAATGCGAATTCATCGCGAAGTTCATGCTCGTCATTTATCACAGCTTATTACAAATTGCTACGTGATTGTTCATATAGGTATATCTAGTATACGAAATGGAAAAGCGACGTCTTGTGAATAATTTGTGAGAAAAAAAATTCTAATCTTTTATAATAATTCTAAGGATCCTTATCAAGGAATATCTTCAAGATTTATTCACTTTTCGTCGTCTTTTTGTACTTATTTATTTATTTATTTTCTTTTTCCTCGCACATATCATTCTCCTGTATAATTTTTATCTCTATATTATATAACTTTCGGTACAGCTTCGAAGAGCACGAATTTTTTATACAGCTAGCTGCATGACTGCGTCTGAGACCAGATCAATACAGTAAACGAGCTATTCTGCTTTCTGCCAGGACGATGACGCGCGGGTACTAAAAAACTAAAAGAAAAAAAAAATGAAAAAAAAAACACAGCGAATCTTGAAACTCTTATGAAACGGTCCGAACCACGATCCTTGATTCGTCAGCGGGGTGATGAAAATTGTTTTTCTCCTCTCCTGAAAAGTTTGCGAAATTGCGAGCGACGTGTCCTGGCGCAAAGTGAGGTGCTTGTAGCTCTACCTCTAATCATTACTTTTCACTTCCTGCCAGTTGCTTGCTGTCTTGACACAAATATTCGATAGGTTATTGTATGTATACATGAAAATGCAGTAAGATTCTAAAACCAGGTTTTTGGTAAAAGAAAAATTGGAAGAAGGATTAACTACGATAGTATAATACGTGCAGTTGGGGTTCTTTGAACCCTAAGTTCACTGGGTGCTCTCAAGGAAAGTGCTGCAAGTTGTAGGTCAAGTCAAGGCCTGCAAAAAAATTGCCAAGTGGAGCACTTTCGAAGAATATATATGTAAATATACTGTAGACCTACCTACCCTCGTGGAAAATCTTAATTGAAATCTCGTGGCTCGAGGTACCCGCTGCCCGTTGGTATAGTCACGACACGACTAATTAGTCCAGCTTTTTACAATAGATAATCTTTTTTATTATAGATCTATCATTTCCTTCGCATCGATGTAGAATTTCTCACTAGACTAACTATTTCATTAAAATGCTTCGTAGATTTATCTCGAGTCTAGACTCGATTCAGAACGATGATTCTATACAGTTTTAATTAATTGCCATTCCGGTACGCTACTCCTATGCATCGCGCAACGCGATACACTATGATCAAATAGTCGGGATACAACGTTTGTAAAAAGGAAAAAATGAAGATAAAAAAAAATCGTTGAAGATGATAGAGATTTTGTGTCACTAGGGACTGGCGTACGGAAAAGGCACAAAATCTGACCACGTTACGAAACGTAGTCAGTCAAAGTTCGGTTTCTCGATATTTGCCAACTTCTGATTTATCGTACTTTGATCAACTAATTATAATTATTATTTTACATAGTGTAACCGTACCATATTATGCAACTGTGAATACTGTAATGTAATGTAATGGGTATTATTTGCTAGCATTTAAAGCCCGTTGGCTTACAGCACGCAGCGACGTTGCTTCATTTTTCGTATATATCGCTCCATAGGAGAATTTATTTCGAAGCTACATTTATTTTCGCGACCTCGATATAAATTAGGTCGATTCTTTATTTTTCATCTTAACAAAGACTATAGATACATATCTGACTGAAAAATGAAAAAACAATGCAAATTTTCCTTTTTTTTTCTCTCTTCTTTTTTCTACCACTTATTGTTCTTTTTATCCAACGATTCGTACATAGTGGTACCTACAAGTACCACTGGTACTACACTGTACTTACTGTACTTACTGTACTTACTGTACTCTCTAGTTTTGTCATCAGTTTTTTATCGTCTCTTTTAAAATTCAACGCGCACAACCGTGTAATTTTTTCATTCTCTTTTTTTTATTTTTTTCTTTTCACCCGGGGACTGTTATTCATTCTTTCCAACCCGCAATCAGATCGAATGGATCTTGTAAATATTTCAAATACGCGGCTTCCAATCTTCTAACCTGATTCGTTTCTTTAAATAAAAATAAATTACTTTAGGGTTGATTTCGTTGTTTATTCAATCATTGACACAATTTTTCTATAAACGTCCACACACGTTCTTTATTATACCATGCATAGGCCATACATATTTTTATTTCATTCTCAAATTTATATATTTCAAAAAATTTGCACATCACGAATACTTCTGTACATATATATACATTATATTTATATTTATATAGATATATATTTATAGTATCTATATACTATATATATTATGGCTTTTCTATTTACTATTCTTCGACTTGTATTTAGGCTCGAGTCTAAGTAGAAACTACTTGACTATATACCTACTTATTAATTATCTGGCACCACAGTTGAAACGCACGTTGTAGTTTAGAAAGCAGTGTGAAAAATTAATTTTCAAAATTTCTCAGACAATGGCAGCGACGAAGAGAAACGCCGCCGGACTAACGTCAGCCGTACCACGAGCAACCCTCAACGACGAGGATTTGGTAAGTCTTTTTGCATTGATTCACGTAAGATAATTTCTGAATAATACTCATCTGTCAATTATACGTATATTATATTTTCTTTAACCAGCAGACACACGCCACAGCTGAAACGCTTTACATAGAATCGATTTTCATTTATGTACTCGGTGAATATTTTTTAGTTCTTCTTAAAAGAGAAAAATTCGCATAACCTTTCATACATATTCGCCCTCATAGTACATTACGGATACAGGCTCGAGGGGCGGTTCTGATATGAGATAATATGTAAATTGTAATGTCGAGGGTAAGCTTTATCCAGAAATAAATTAAATATAATATAAGACCCAGACCCCCCTGAAAGAAATGACCTGGCATGAGAATTTAACGCTAAAAATAAAGATAAGCTGCGCTAATTCGCGCCATATAGCCATGCGATGTCATTTAAATAATTATTTGAATAGTCTTGATCGAACTATAATGATAACCTTTCATAACAACGCGATTGCAATCTAAGAATAACAAATTTTTATAATGATCAAATTAATACCTATAGCAATATTCATTACGCGGTATAAAAGAGGAAAAGTTCCAATCCCTTGATTACTCCCCTTCGAGGATCATACATTTGATATTTATACTCATATCTCCCGACTTTATGACAGAGATTACAACGTGGCGTAATTTTATCACAGCTTTTTTCCGGTTTAAAAAATTGTTTTCCCTGCTCTCTTCCGTTTTATCCGAGTTCCGTTTATTCTTTATTTTCCGTATCGTACAACTGTTCGTTGTCCCCGTTTATGACCGGGTTTCGCCTCCTCCATTTCCAGCATGAAACAACTTTTCGCTTTTCCCAGTATTTGATTTTTCTTTCTCTCTCTTTTCCCCCGTTTTTTAAGCTTACTTTCGACATATCCGGAAGATTCATAATTTACTCGGTGGAATTATATGTCGAAATAAATTCGTTTAGTAATCTAATTATGAGACTCCGCGCGGAAACCGTGTATTTCGTATTCGTATAATTAACGCGCTTTTTTATATACATAATATTTCTACCCGTATACACCTGCAGTAATTTATACACGACACGCCTCAATTAATTCTAAGTTTACCATAACTACGTAATATATGTAATATGAAGTTAATATTTCACAAGTTTATATAATGGAACCTCAACTTTTCTTATATCTACTATGCTGCGTTTTATGCTCATTTCCACGCTGTCTATTTTCTTGCACGTAAGTGTGTCTCGCTCTCTGCAAGGTCTATAGCGTTATAGAAAATCAAACCCCATAGATATAAACGTAGGCGTTTAATCAGTAGATGAAAATTTCATTTTCTGACAGGAATATAACCACATCTATTATCTATAATACAAAAATAGGATCTAGCGCTAGGACATCACCTTCAATATCTTTCAAATTCATAAGCCGAAGGCAAAAGTTTCCAAAAAATTTACATGCTAAAAAAACTAAGACCGAGGCTCATGGCAGACTCATAATAAATGCCATGGCATACGTGGATACATTATCCGAGAGAATATATAATGAAGTCAAATCTCGTGTATACTTTTTTATCCTTGTTTTACTACCCGGCAACGTCAAGTGGATTATAATGGCGTAAATCGGTTTTCTACCCTCGTCTAGCAACCGCTCAATAATCTATGGTCTTTGAAAGCATATATTACAGAGTAGAGGTATACTCTCTTCTTCAACAGTCGCCGGTGTTTAATTTCCCAAAAATCGTCTGCCGTCCTCCGTAATATTTATTGACGATTATTCATGGATCATACTGTAGTTTTATTCGGTAAATATGATTTTCAATGTAAATGGAACGAATATATATACATGGAAATGAAATTTCTTTTTTCTGCTCGGTTTGCTCGTTTCGATTTTGCGGTTCTCTATACAAATGATCGGCTTTCAAATTGACTAGTGAACTTTTGCACTCGACTATAAATTACTCTCGACTAAAAATCTCGCATAAAAATATCAAGATAATAATCGAGACCGTTTTTTGACCACTCGCTCGCACAACGACCCGAGCTTTTTAGGAAACTGATGCTTTTTCCTCATAGTTTTAGCCAAAGGTTAGAGAAATTGCGAAACTCTTTTACAGGCAATTCGGCACGTTTCAATCTTTCATCGTAAATTATTGCCCTCGTGGTCTCGCAAATTTCTCAAACCATCCTCTAAAGCTAATACGAATCTGTGCAGACACGCAGGCACCATTTGCCATGTTTCCTAACAGTAGAGCTTCCGGTGTGAGATTGTTAACCTTCGAATGAAAGATTGCCAGGTTGGAGAACTGCGAAAAATTCACATGTATATACAAATAATACACGCGGTTACGTGGAAAGTATCTGAGAAACTAAATAATGGCCCCATAAAATTGGCTGAATTTTGAATGGATAAGAACTCCCGTGGGTGCAGCACCGCTAACGAAATCACATAGGTACCTGTGAAAATTGTTCACGTGTAAATTGATCGTAAATCGGTGACTGTATATAAATGTATAATACTTGTATATATGGGTCTAGGTTTTGCAAGGGTGAGTAAATTCGCGAGGGTAAATAGAACGACACATTCAACTGTTCCAATTGAAAGTCGAGGTTCGGGTCGCAAGGGGCTGTTTAAATTTGACTTTCTATTGTCTCAAAGTTGGTTGTAAGTCAGTCTTAAGACCGCTATCAACCTCCGTTGGCATCCATTAATTTAGGCTTTTCAAGGAGGAGACTAAAATCTCACCGAGTGGTGGTAAGGCCGTGGTGAATACGGATATGTACCCCGGTTGTGCATGGCTGAATGGATGTAAGAGTGTTACGGTGATAAGGTAGACGTATAGAATTTAGGATGATAGGATAATAGCGCTCGAAATGAAACCACCGAGAAACAGAAAGCCTCAACTCAATTTTATGTTAATATTTAAATAAAAGGTAAAGTTCTTGTATACAATTTTAACGGCAGGGTACATACCCGCTGCGTATAAAACGTCGTGTGTTGCGAAACTCTTTATTCATTTATTCATTCACTCATTAATTCTCCCCGGTTGCCGGCCGTTGCCACTTTCCTGTACCGGAAAACTTTTGGAACTTTGCAAAAACCAAGAAAGAGCAAATTCGAAACTATAGCTTGCATTGAATCAACGGAGGAAATAAAGAGGAGAAAGAAAGAGTTGAAGGCTATCTGTCGCGCTGGTACGAATATTAGCGAATCTAGCCATCTGACACGATACCTTCTTATTCCTATCGCAGAAGATGCACGTATACAAGAAGACATTGCAAGCTCTTATCTACCCAATATCTTCGACAACGCCCCACAACTTTGTCCTATGGACAGCGACGTCGCCGACCTACTGTTACGAGTGCGAAGGTCTTCTATGGGGCATCGCACGACAAGGTGTACGATGTACCGAATGTGGGGTAAAATGCCATGAGAAATGTAAGGACCTCCTCAACGCTGACTGCCTCCAAAGTAAGTTGACAAATATTTATCTTCTTTTAGATCCTAATTTATGCAGCTCATTAGTCATATTCGGGGTAATGTAATCAAAATGACGTGCTATTTGCGAAAGAAAATAATTGCTACGGTTGACTGAGTATGTATTTGAAAGGTATGTCCGCCCAGTGAGAGAGAGAGAGAAGAGGTACGAGTCGAGTGTATGTATTCAAAAATTTTGATTAATTAGCCCGGGTACGCGGTGATTCTACCCACGACTACGATAAATAATTGATGATATATTTGCGGAATGAGAAAATAAGAAGAGTCATACTCTTGAGTCTACACTTTCGGGCTTATATATTTACTTGAAAGCGACAGGCTGGACACTTGAATCGTGTCCAACAACGAGTTGAGCGACTAAATTGACTGGCAGAGCCAAACGACCAGAAGCTAAACGTCGAAGAAATGAAATGCTGAATTGGTAGGGAAAATCATTCGATCGACAGTCCTGTAGGTACTACGTTAATCTAATCGAAAAAGCACGGGCGGAATATCGATTAAGACAACAAGAGAACGAGGTTTATCAAAATTGACCGCCTTTATGCATATGAAATTTCACTGGATACATAGGTAGGATAATTCGAAAGACAGGCCACGAAGGTTTTCAGTTAAATCCATTGTTCAAATAACTGAAATGGCAAAAAGTTAGCTATGCATAGAGCGAAGTGACTGCAATCCGCGGTTTGAGCTGCAATTCGCGTGAAATTAGAACGGTAACGAGTGCATTCCTATGGGAGACGTTGATTGAGATCAGAGAATACGGTAGCGTCCGTCTCTAGAGTAAATTTGATGTAGCTTTGGGACCGCGTTGTATAAATCCCTGGTAATGTTCGAGAGAAGTTTGATCGATTTGCTCGCTCTCTCGGCGGGACAGACTTGGTCCATAATAATTCTATTTCATCTAGCGATTTGGCCCGGATCTCGTCGTCGGCGTAATCTCTTCGTAGGATAGCGTGAATACGTGACGAGGACATTGTCGCCGTGTCAGGGCTGTCATTTTCGTGAAAAGGTGGCCAAAGCTTGGGAAGTAAATATTTTGAAATTTCTTATCCCGCTGATAACATGGAGTAGGAAATCAAAAGCTAAGATTATGCTTGAAGTCACCCCGGTTGTGTTTAACGACGCGAGCCTTTATACCTTGGATAAAATATTCCGAGTTTTACGGTGCACCGTTAACCCTTAGGGTTTTATTTTCTCATTCGAAAAATGAAACGAAAATAATATAAAACAAATTGAAAGAAAAATTCACATCGTGCGCAAAAGGTCAAACGCACGATCCGCTACCCCCTGATATGAAACGGGTCAATTTTTCGCAAGCCTGTTCCGTTTGGATTGAGCGATAAAAAAAAAAAATTTAAGCCACAAAATCCTTCTGCCAGCACCTTGAGATTGGAGGAGAAAATATATGTCGTTTTATTTTCTATCGCTAAATCTTTGTTCTTTAAGCTCACGTAAAAGCTACATTTTTCACTAACCCGTAATCTAGTATCAAAAGTTAATCAAGCTGCAGGTAGGTGAAATCTTTAGCGCCTGAAATCGCGTCGGCGAATTATACCTAATCAAGTCTAAATTTAATAAAGTATTCCGCACCTGCAGAGTCGTACGTTAAAAACTTAGCAGCGTGATAAAATTAAAACTGTAAACTCTACATGTTCCTCCTTCTTCTTAACGGCCGGTACATTAGAATGATTGGTATTCGTAATTTCCGACCCAGTTAAACTTGGTTAAACTCAGCATTTACCCAAAATAGAACGTATTAAATAAACATTAGACGGATACGTATATAGACATGATAAACGTTTCTCGGTGTGAGCTGTGAACCGTACCTGTTCGTACGATACGCGTATGTACCAAGTGCGCTGACATACCGGAAAATTAGAGACATTGGATTGCTTCTCGTAGCGGAAGAAAAACAAAAAAAAGACAAACAAAAAAATACGATTCAACATCCCCGAACGGTTCACTCATCTGCGTGGTCTGTATTTTCCCCAGAGTTGTTCCAGATTCTTTCCTTGCATTAAATTTATAACGAATTGCGAAGAAAAAAATATAATTAGAATCAATAATATCGTAGATTTTAATTTCAAGCTCCATAATTCGAACTCGATAGCTCTAATTTTTATCAGTATTATTGTTCGATTTATCACCTTCATTTAGAATAATTATACCAATCCCTGGAGTACTGACTGTAATAAATTAATATCAATGCTCTAACAACAACGAGACAATACTGTTCGTACCGTAACTGGATATTGGTTTACTTTATTCCCAAATCGCTGAATGCTATCAAATATCTCAATAACTCTCCCCAATCGAACTGTGATCCAGTGGAACCTGTAGCTTAACAAATTTCAAATCCCACTGAAAGTTCGTGAAATAATACGATGACTTCAAAAATTTGATTAAAACAGATGAGCTATAGGATAGATTGCAAGGAAGCTGATGTTTTTGAACAAACAGGAGTATTTTAATTAGCCATGTAATTAGGAAAAAGGGTTATGGAAGTTCAAGTCGGAGGGTAGAGATATACCCTGAAAAAAGATCTGCATTTATGCATCGGAGGTCTCGCGCTATGGCACGAGTTCATTGTAAGGCTACCATTGTGGGGAAGATAATCAATCCTGAAAAAAGCAAAAGGTAGGAAACGAAAAAGGAAAAACTATATAAAGACGGTTGTATTTATCGATCCCGTCCGTTCTGGCCGTAACGATAAATAGTAAAAAGGAGAGTAGGTGTACGTAATGCATACCTATACGTACGGCGTGGCGGTGATATAATAGACCCAGCGTGATAAGAAACGAAGAAAGCATGGAAAAGGTGAAGCGGAGAAAAGGTTAGCTAATTGTACTTTAACGTGCTGGTAGAACAAATACGTAGCAGGTAGTAGATATCTCGAAGGCCGCGTGTGATTGATGTACATGCAATAATAAAGTAGACCTAAGCCTGCGTTCGATAACCAGAACTCACCACCGCTTATAGCTAATTACACGCTTTAGCTGACGTATTCGATAAGGAACTTGCGCCTCTGTCAAGTTACACTATAATCATTATAATCATTATAATCGTGTTGTAATTCTGAAGAGAATTAAATAGAGAGATAAAATTGAGGAGAAGAGATGGAAATAGGAAGGCAGTAGCAGAATTTGGGTAGTGATAATTTAAGCTGGAATAATTGATGACGGTTTACGTAAGATTATCGTTTATTTTAAGAAGCTGAAACAGGTGAATGGGTTGTTTATAGCTTCCACTTAAGAAACACGCGAATAATCGTGCATATTTAACGTTTGACTTGATCGCGTTTTCCAGGAGCCGCTGAGAAGAGTTCTAAACACGGAGCTGAGGACAAGGCGAACAGTATTATAACTGCGATGAAGGAGAGGATGAAGCAGAGGGAAAAAGAAAAGCCAGAAATCTTCGAGCTTATCCGGTGAGTAACGTCCGTATACTAAAAAAGCTCCTTTGATCAATAATATTTTAATACACCAATATCTTACGAAATGAAATCGTCCCGGTAAGACTTTACCGAGCAATTCATAAATTGAAACGTTCGTAATCCGGTAGTCGAATATGAGAACCTGTAAACCGAATGAATACTTCTCGGTAAAGATTATATTAAGTAAATATAACGAGGATCTCGAAAATCCAATCATTCATCCCCTAAGCCAAGCTGTTCGGGTTTGAAGATAGCTTCATTCTTGCCATTGAGTTTCATGGAAATCCTTAGTTTCTTGAAGAGAATGAACCTAAATCAAAAATTGTATCGCCTGGCGGGGCCGAGTTGAAGTTACGAATTTCAGAAGTTCCGAACGGTAAAGATTCCGAATTCGTTTTGGACGATTTCGGATTTTTCGAAACGTCGAAGTGTAGAACATCGGAATTATGAAAGGTTGGAATGCAGACAGCTAGAGACTCCGAAAGTCCAGACCCCCGAAAGCCCAAAAATCCGAATGGTATATTTCTCAGAATGTGAAGACAGAAAATTGTTCATTCTAATCGAGACCCTCTCTACGTAAACCCGTTTTATTTAACCCGATCGAGAACTTCGATGCCATAAAAAAATAATCGGATATTGAAACTTTTTTCTCGTAAAGCCCATCACAAGGCGATTAATTTGACCACTTATTGGTTTCGATACGATCAATACAGCCCAAGTTATTTAATACTGATTGAATGTATGTGTAAATTTCAAGTTTTGTCCTTTCGAATCTTCAGCTTTCAGAATTTTATTCCTCCGGTGTCTTCGTGTCGAAGGTTTTGAAATCGGCTATATAGATTTTCTGGGAAATACCCTTTCTAATAACTGTGAGTCGCAGTAATATTCAAATTCGGAATTTTTACCGTTCGGGACTTAAAAAATTCGGAACCCCAACCCGGCCCCCGCCTGACGACCTTTTACAAATTTTAGTTACCGTCTTCAAAGTGACTTGGAAAGGCCAAGTTTGTCTACGCG
Source organism: Rhogogaster chlorosoma (assembly GCA_944452935.1). Lineage (NCBI taxonomy): Eukaryota > Metazoa > Arthropoda > Insecta > Hymenoptera > Tenthredinidae > Rhogogaster > Rhogogaster chlorosoma. Next base: position 33,676,801 of record OX101797.1, read on the forward strand.
AACTCCAATCGGGACGGAAATGAAATTTTATTTATTTACGAGCAGATAAGTAATCGAGTTCCTAGTAGCCTTCTTTAACGGAAGTGCTTGCACTCAGCTTCTAGGCCACGTGCAGGACGTTTGATTATACCTCACTTTACCTTGCATAAACAAATATAACTCGCACGTAAGTCCGCGGACTACATGTCTTCGTAATCATACAGTATCCAGGCATGTGTCAGGATTGGCACGAGAATAAATTTACGGTGCATAAGATTTATGAAAATTGTATTCGATCCAGTGGTTTCTCTTTTTTCCTTAACTCTCCTCACATTTTTCACCGATCAGCTGTCAGAAGGGGCGATACTATCCTCTTCGAAATGCAATATATCATTTCAATATTCCGATATAGTTGAAATCGGTTTACACATCGCAGAGTATTTTCTTCATTTACCGTCTCTTCCAACGTAACCAATATATTTCTCATCTATGTACTTGACGTCAACTTGCATGACGAATCTATAATAATTTAGAAAAACGAATAAGATCCATTCATCCAACGTTAATACGCGTAATTATACACGCGAACGAGGCGTTTGGCTTGAGGTACTAAGATATCGCGTGACTAGAGAAACTATGCAAAAATACACCGTTACAAGAATTTTCTTTCTTCCCATTCACAAGTCGCAGTGAATCATGGTTATAAAAACAAAAGGAGTGACTAGATTACCACCCTAAAGTTAAGGGGAAATTGTGACAGCCGCATTGTTTCCTGCAGGATTAGGCCGTGACGCCTTCAGTGGTACCGGTACAACCCCCGCGTTTCCACAGATACAGTAGTCTTCGAGTTAATCCGGGATTTATTCTTTGTTTAAGCTGGTTGGTCAGGTGCTTTATCAACGACAAAAGGAAACGTGTAAACGAATAATTCTATTGTTTAATCTGAACAGTTTGGCTTGGCGGTATTAAAGAACGCCCGACCAAAACACCAGTTCGTATTCTGGTATTAGGTATCGACAATTATAACAGTAATAAAAATCGGAATTCAAAAATCATCAAAAATAAAGAATTTCACTCATTTTATCACTGAATAGATTTTTTCGTAAATTCACCTTCATCGCGAGTTGTTCGGGTCTTTTGTGGCATGAGATCATCCTGTTAGGTATACGGCGTGAAAGAGGATGATAATAATTGACGACCCTGTATTAATCAATCACAAACCTAATCAAACCATTCACCTGTTTCTATGGATGTATTATGTAAATTTAATCGGAGTCTAGGTTGGTGTTTGGAGTAAGCGAAAAGAGCCACCTCAAACATATGAAGGAGATCAACCAGTCGGTGTTGGATGGTACGAGCAAATGGTCAGCGAAGATTGCGATTACAGGTTTGTTAGCTGCAACCGAAATTCGCTATAAAGTGACGTCGTCTGTAATAAATATACTAATATAGCTATATACCTATCGTTCTGTGTTTATATACAATATACATGTGATACTTACATACATATATTATATATATATATATATATAAAAGATATATATTATACATTACGCTGCGCGGCTGCAACCCTCTCTAAAACCTTATAATCTCACGTGACTTGCCAAGATGTTAGATGTTGTCTATATACATATTTATATGCTATATACATTATACATATAGATATATCGTTATACCTCGATGTGCCTCGACTGTGTCTTGATAATTATTATTATACTATCGTGTGTAGGTCGCGCGATAGGGTTAAAAGCAGCAGAAGTTCCGATTGCGAAAACGCGTCAAATCTTGTCAGTATCAATTTAATTGGGTAATTTTATACGTTGTTTCAAATATCCCGTAGGTTTAGAGCTGTCTTAGTCTGCCTCCCTTATTTTCTTATTTTCTCTAATCGATATAGATTCTCGTATTCGCAATTGGAACTCGAGGCTACAACAATTCTACGAACGTTTTGGTATGATTTCATGATAATTGACGAATCTGATAACTTTCGACTGTCGTTAATTAGACGATTGCGATTACACCGACTAATTGTCTCCTCGTATTCGTCAATTGTTGTGAAAACGTTTCAGTCTAATTGGTATTATTGTTGTCATTATATACTTAACATCCGATTGAACAAGAGCAAGATAACCAGGATTATAATAAAATCAAAGGTTCTTATTCACCGGTAGGTATCGTTTCCCAACCATTTTTTGTCATTCAAAATTTAGTGAAATTAAATTGAAATTTTTTGCTTTCAACCCTCTCAATTTTCTTTCGGTTTTTAATCAACGCGTGACAACGGCCTCGGGTAGGTATTTATATAAGCGCCAGTCTTATGCTGGGAAAAACTTTTCTCGTTGTCAAACAAAAGTCAGGTTCCTCGACAATACACGACGGAAGACAAAGCTCGTATTACAACGGAAACCAAACTCGGATGAATCAACTCCGCAAGGTTTTGAAAAGACAAGGATTCGTTGGCTCGGAGAAAAAAACATCTCTACGGCTCGTGTTTATCATATCATCGCATCCTTTCTAACGTTGAATATTTTCTACGAGTCATTCGAACTTTTTAACGGACGGCCGTTTCGCACCGTACTAACCGTCCTTTTAGAATCCATTTTATAGCGACGCCGAATTTAGCCCGTTACAATTCTGCCAACGAATGCTTATTTTATTGCTTTAAAGATAATGCATAATCCCATCAATCGATCCCTGCATTTTCCGTTAGAAACGATATCGTAGCTCTGTTGACTCACCGGAGACAGCGTTAGACGCAATACGATCCGAGGAAAGCTTACAAACGCAAATGCAAGACCTTAATGCCTTCTTCTTCGTATTAGGCATATATACACCAGCGTCATACGAACTAATACACACGCAAACCACATACACTAAGGTAAAAATACACGTGCGACTGCACAAGGCACGAACCATTAAGTCTAGCGGTGCAGACGCTGAGCTCATGTAAAGCAATTGTAAAAGCTAGGAGAGTGAATGAAAGCCTCGGTTCGCAGGGTCTGCTTAGAGTACCTTGATTTTTTTCCTGTGTACGTCAAGGTATGAACTTACTCCTTTTAGTGGATACACAATTTTCAACAGAAATACCCCAACGGACGTATTATTGGCGAGTAAAAAAGAAACGAGAACAGTTTCCGTTTCACATGTAATTGCAAATTTCTAAGTCTAGGAGAGACAATACTTCCGCTGAAACTAATACTTGGCTTATTTCCGGTGCGGTAAACCAAGGACGGAATAAAATCGTATCAGAGATATATCGAGAGCTCAATCCATCCGCACGAGCCTTACTCACGATCAGTTTCATGGTCTCGTTCGCGGCCGGAGTTCAATCGAAAATCCATTAAGGCCACTCGGCAGGTTGTTGTGGTGTTGCTATGCTCTGGTACCTACATGCCTTCGATACCCCGTGGTCATCTGTTAGCTACTATTGAATGCTAAAGATAGGATATACGTACGCATATCGAGGCCGGAGCGTTTCGTCAACCACCTGTGAATTGTAATTCGCGGCCAGATTTCCGTGTTCAGTCTCATCGCGCGTGCAAATCGCTCGATTCACTCCGTTAGCGAATTCTGATCAAATATTGGTGCATTCGGCGTTTTATCAATCCGCAAAAGTCGGATACTACAGATTTGGCAAAACGGCGTTTCACTCACAACGAAATAGTTGATTAATATTTTTGCGTGTATTAATTATGTTATTCCGACATCTAAGACTTCGCGCCACGTATAGAATCTGATATGGAAATCCGTTGCGCGAGCTCGTAGGATAGAATTACGATGAAATTTTTATTAGATATTTTGAGACACGTGAGATGTTTTAAATTAAGACAATATTTTCCCAATTTCTTAGGCTTACGCGAACTCGCACCTAAATCTTCGGGAGTAATTAGGCGCGAGACAAATGATAGAATGAACCACGTGAGAAATGGTGATTTTCTCGGCCCTTAGAAACATTAATATCACAGTAGACTCTCGTCCGACCTTCATGTCTGATTCTATATACTTGGTAGCAGAGGAATAACAGCGAGCAGTCCGGTGTTTCAACATCTAAATTCACTAGTCGAATTTGTGGCTTGATATGTATTCCGATTCAACGTGGATTTCTTAGCGTAACAATGATGCGGTTAGACAGAACATGAAGGAAAGTTGGCAGCCAGCCACCACCGTGCAGCAACAAGTATTCTTATTCAACAGGGAAGTATATCTTCTATGCCTTGTCGGGAGGCCGTGGACTCGTGACAGCTCGGTTAATCGTAAGACCACCACTGATGCTAGCCAAGACTAATGCTAATTTGCTAATTGTCCAGATAACAGGTGGTCGAATCACTTCACTACCCTTAGAGGTTCTCGGGCGTGGCTCAGGAAACTATTTATCAGAAAATGCTTCGTTTGAGGTTTCTAATTTTGCAAGAAATGATTCTCTTCGTTTCGTAGTTTCACGGAATCAAATTTTTCTGCATACGAAACGTGTAGTTTATCTCGAGTTTTTGAAACGGTATATATACAGTAATCGCACAACCGCAACTCTGAATCACCCCGATATTTGATTAACACTTTTTAGTATTTCACAACAATATTTATCGCTCTCGGTGGATTGACGCTAATTGATATTTCGGTATTACTTTTAACGTTATATTAAGCTTTTTCCTACCTTTTTTCTACCTACACAACGTGCCACTCGCTTATGGGTGAAAACAATTTTCTGACTAACATTAAAACGATACACATACCTATAATCATATAGTGGATCAGTTTTAACGACCTACTACCACAGTAATAATTTTTCACGACCTTCACGAGCAGGAAATTCATTTTAAATTTACGCCTAACGCGGACTTTTACCCCGGTAGTATATCTCTCTAGGCTTTGAAAAATTATATCTCGATACTCTTCACGCCAGATAATTTGAGGGTACAATACACCGTTTAAAGGACACACCTTTTGAGTATGTGTGTAAAGCTTGTCGAGTAAACGCAACGGCTTGAGGCATATAAGTACACGTACATATGTACAGAAGCACTAGACCCTGATATCGCCCGTTGCTCATTGACCAACACTCCTCGCTCGAGTCCTGAATAATCATATCGGGCAAAAAATAGCGAATGAGGTAGCAGACACCTGTTTTAAGTACCGAGTACAAAAAGTAGATATTTACCGGGTGCAAAAAGCAGATATTTACGAACCACCAATCCACGATAATCACCTCGCTGTTCAAAGCCAGGACATGACATGCGACACTTGTTTTATAAATTCGCAAGCTCATGTTCCCTGGACCTGTAGCTACGTACACAAAACCACTGAAGCATCATAAAGCATCAAAAGCGTGATATGATTAATTGATAACAACTATAGGCGTTGTACACAGGTTGATTGATTATCATTTTCTTTATCTATTTTTCACTACGTGGTTTGTTTTCGCTAAAAAATTTGAAAAAAAACTACTCGGGCACTGTGTATGTCGGCTGTATCGATGTTGTGCTGATGTTTCTGGAACGATGTCTAGACAATGAATTGTATGTTTTACCTATAAATGTAAATTTCCCGTGAATTCTGGCTGATTCATTTCTCATATCAACGTCAAAGACATCGTTCTCGCTTAACTACTTGCAAACATATCTGTGCATCTCCCCGCAGCGTTGTATCAACTCTCAACTGCAGACGGAGTCGATCTTCGAGAGCGGCAAAGTGAAAATGGGATTTTAAAAATGAGGTAAATGAATGTTAGATGACGAGTAAATTGTTCTTTTCAGCACCACCTTTTCAGTGGACCCCGACACGCACATAGACACCCTCGAACAGGCCGAGGAAATCGTACTGGAAGGCACCAGCAAGTGGTCCTGCAAAATTGCCATCACAGGTGATCTTCGAATTAAGCATAAACCTAATCTTCATCTCGGATCTAACCTTCATCTTGATCTCTTAATGCCTTCCACCGACCCTCTAACGACACCGACTTGCATTAGTCCGAAAGCCATCATTCATTTTTTTCCTATTTCACGCAATTACTTATCATCCTCCAATTTGAAACACCATAAAAATTCATCTCTGACAACCTACCTTTTGACAACATCCATTAACGCTCACTACCTGCGACAAGGCGATAAAACCGTTCGTTCACGTCGATTAATAACCAATATCATCGTTTATCGTCCAGATCTTAAAGAATAACGCACTTATTGATGGCTTCTGAAGCTAAAACATGATCCCAGTCGACTATTGGCATTAAAATATAATAAATTTGTCAAATTCTACGTCACTGGGTCGACGTCAATACAGAAGCAACCGTATAGCTACCCTTACATCATCAATATCGCGCAAGCACTCCGCACTCTCTGTGACATCAGAATGCGGGCCATCTTCCTCGACTATTGCTGATATCATGCATAGTGCTTGCTCTCGCCCCATCTATCTTTACTTAATGCGAGAAATCCGGCGGCATGATTGCAGGGAAAATTTGACGGTGGAGAATTCATACGGAACAGTTCGCACACGCATGTTGCTCGTCAAGTTTTCTCTGGCGAGGTGGACTGGGCAAATGAATTGAAAGCTAAATAAAGAGAATGATTAATAAATTAAGTAAATAATCGTTAGGGACAATCGAGATCATTTTTTCATGGTATTTCTCGTACATTTACGGTGACAACCGATCGTTAACCCACCCTCGTACTAACGTAAACCCTAGAGAGTAGGCAAGCGTGTAACGGGAATCTACTATATAACTGAGCAGTCAGAAACTCCATTAGACTTATTGCATTCTAAAAATAAGCATCAAAGCTCTGTGACAGAGTTGGGCTTGAAAATTTGGCAATTTTTTAGCGCCATTGTAAGCTTCTTTGACTCTCCCTCGGTACAACCGCATATCTCATCAACTTCCAAGATAATTTTCAATCAAGTCAAGAAACTTCCTTTCAGAAATATCTATTCGCAACCCACTGTGTTTCAGCCTCGAGAGGATCAAACGTAACGCATTACTGTAATTAACTAAACTTCAGGCTACTGTTCCAGCGATGTTATATCAGTTTTGGTGCTCGGCTGTCCGACCCACTTGCCATAAGAGCATCAAACTATATAATTAATCACATGAGATCGCTACTCGCTCGGAAAAATGAGAGAAAAATGAAAACGTCGCTCTTATCGAGCATCTATACCTTAAGTTTTGACGTAAAAGCTGAGCTTTTTCAAATTAAAATAACATCACTATAGGGTAGCATTCGAGACCTGTAGCTCTGGCGAATTCACTTCCGAGATAAGACGCGAGTTATGTACAACGAAAGATAATGCAGGGTGAAGAAAAAAAAAATGCTAAAATCCGTGATGGAGTGGAGAAAATAACAAAAAGGAACCACGCGTTACGTGAGCCTTGAAGCTCGTGAAACACCCCCTGTGCTCCCGGATAGCCACGCGCTTTATTTGTGTGAGTTTCGAAAGATCGATAGTTCAACGTACACCCAAGTACGGTGCCACCCACACTTTGCAACCCCTTTGCCCTTCTGGTACCTCCACAACCCTCGACGAGAATTCGTCTCTCTCTCTCTCTCTCTCCTGCTCTCATATTCTCTTAGGATCCTCGTAGCCCAAGTCAACCTACCCTATTAAACCGATTATGTCGTTTTTCCTCTGATTCATTTGCAACTCGATACTATCTGGACTCTTGTCCATTCCGTGTCTCCATTATAGACTGATTACACCATTTCCGCTCAGGACTGATAGGACGGTTTAAAAAGCAATTCAATTCCTTTACTTTACCAATAATCTGGAATATTGTTCGCACGTGAGGGTGCCCCAATTTCATCTCATCTCAGACGAGAATTTATTATAGACTTGAATGCGTTACACGTTGTATATTATATGGCATTGATTATATATACCCATGCCTACACACATGTCTGTGATACGTGAAACAGTCGCTATAGTAATAAACTCAAGTATTTTTGTACACTTTTATCGATTACAATTGATGACGGATAAATATTATTTCTCGGTAACCCCCGGGATACTGAATTACTTACCGATCCACCTACAACCGTTTCACGTTATGAAATTGTACCTACCGTACGTCAAGCAGGGTTCAATTAATGGATTTCGTTTTTTACAGGCATTTTTTTTTTTTTTTTTTTCTTTTTTTTCTCTCGTATTATTTTGTTTGTCCAACGTCAAATCAATGTGAAGAAGTTCGTGTGGGAGGATAATTGTTCTACCACAGCATACGTGGGGCTGCGCTGGTAGGTGGATATATGGACAGGGGTTATTACAGAAAGTAGTTATCAATCGATGAACCTCCGGCAAACCCTCGGGCTTTTTGAATATATCGGAAATTTGAGCCAATTTTTAACCTGGTTAATAATACGATGGAACCCCGGCGCTCTCGTCAACGTCCAGTCAAGACTATACACATACCAATCCTCGACGAGCGAAACATTCCTCGTCCAATTAAGTAAGGAATTTCATTTCACCGGATTGACAGAATTTAAAGGCGATAAATAAAAGGCAACTGACTTTCTACTTGAACCTTTTACTTTTGCAGATTTCATTTGATTTTTCCAAATACCTAAATACATACGTGCGGAGATTATCACATAAAACTCTAACGGAATATGCTGTGATTTTTACGTACTCTTTTACGTTCTTTTTACGCTCATCTACTATCTGACACGAACGTTATGATTCCTATAAAGCCGATCTGAAATAAGTTTTTTCTCCTTTTCTATTCATGGATAATCAATATCACGCGCGACACGTGTGCATATCTATAGGTGCCTATAGAAAAAAAAAAGCTGATAATCATCCAACGCAAGTTTCGTGTTGTAAAAACTCAGCCTATGCGGCAAACAAATTTTTGTACAGCGAAAGTCTCGGCGTAATTGAAATCTGATCATATTATACGATATGAAAACCAAGTTTACTTCTTTAATGTCAATTTTAGTTCGCCCTGCAGTTACGTGAAATTCGATGAAAAAAAATTTGCGAACAAAAATTTCTATAGGATTTGACGATAATTCTGGTGTAGTTAAATCCTTCCCAACGACCCAGAGCTGTATATATACGATAGTATACCACCTGTATGTAATGGCTCGAACAATAGGACCTCGGGAAACCGAGCTGGCATTGACAAACGTAGCCGTAATTCTAATCCTGAAGATTTGATATTGTCTGGTTCAATCGTTGTCTATTCATTTCCAATCGAAACTTTGAATTCCGAACTTCCGTAGACGGGAGTTGGAGGTGTGAGGGTAACAGTTGGCGCCAACTCCACTTCCGCTTCCGCTTCCGCTCCAGTAATCAAATCTCTTGATTCGCTATGGCGCAAATTAAAACTACATTGCGAAACGAAGAACCTGGTGCAGTAATTCCGCGCCTGATAAAACCTGCCTCGAAATAGTAAATTGGTACGGTGAATCCGCTAAAGTATTGCTTACGGTTCGATTCACTAAACTACTCGACGATGCAAAGAGCCACACAATCGTGTTCAACGTAGTCGAAAAAGGGAAGAGAGGGAAAAAAAAGGATAAATTAAACCTAAAAACCGTACTTTAGCCAAGAACTGAAAGGCCACGATTCCCCGCAGCTTTTATCTCTTCCCTAAAGCTTCCAAGAAATTAGAATAAGCCAGACATAGTGAGTGGATATAAATTATTACAATACTATATATCCATTGTATCGATTCCACGCCACCTGAACTTCTATATCAACCGGAGCATCGCGTCACATCCCCTCACACTTGCTCCCTCGGTTGAATAATATCCTCTGCCATGCCGGTTTTATCGCCTACTAATATAAACTATAGACGTAACACGATTTTTCACACCTGTTGTATACCCACCTCGATTTATCTGACTTTTCCAGAAACAAATTTTCACAATTAAGTAGCGAGAATCCTCAACAGCTTTCGAATTACTGTACAGAGAGACCAATCCACGATACGCAGACTATGATCAAATTTCCTACTGAATTCAATTATTCGATATGAACAAAATTAGACACTATCTACTATGATCCTTTATTATCGTCACTCGCAACTGTGTGCGACTCGAGTGTGTGTGTTCTGATTCTTTTCGTTTGCTAGTCTGCAATATCACTTATCGCAACTCATTGATGTATATTTTATTGGCGAAATATGAAAAGTACCTGTTCTGCCATACAATCGTAAAGAAATGTTCAAATCAACGCGTCTCACCGCTCGCAAGTCACTATACTAATATATCAGCGAGTATCATGCACTCATAGTACACACGCACACGCGCGCCGAGCACGGATATAAAACTTGGAAAAATTCTCTGTCGCATTTAGGGTAGGAATCAATTCTCCCATTCATCGACCAAGGAAAATTCTGGCCTCCCCCACCAATGGCGGACAAAGCGTTTGTAGCATGGGCACGTGTGTATGTCCGTCAGTCCGACTGCATATACCAATTGTCACCGTGTATATGTATACCTATGTGATATGTCTGTTTTGTGACCGTCTATCATAGCACGTAACAATTATCAGGCTTTTGCACGCTTGCATCGTGGCTGTTGTATAAACGATAATTAATTATACATCAACCGACTTTAACACATACTCAATAGAAACCGCATGCCTATTCATTACCCTCTCACAACACAGACTCGGAATAGGAATTTAAACGAGAACAACAGAACGAGAATTGAATATTCTGGGATTACAGTTTGACGGTGATGAAAGATGGTTAACAAATTTCAATAACTTGAATACTAACATTCTTCAACCCTGGTGAGGTGCGATTGGCATTTATCAGTATCGTCGGAAAGACGGGCTGCACGTATTTTTACCGAAAAATAGTGGTGATCGATTTGATGAACGTTGGGATATCGGATCCACGTATAAAATATACACGCATACGAGAATATGATTCAGATAGTCGGAACGTAATCTGGTAATATTTCATGATCCTTTTCAGGGATCTCGCTGACTAGAAGTTGTACTAAATTATTGACGTGACCCACCTGGGCTCCGTGTTGTGCAGTTTCACTGTACGCCTTATCAAGATTCGTATCTTCTCGTATATAATTACGTATGTCCATATAGGATCTCCCCGCCGCGTGTAAATATATAGAAACTATACTTTCAGCGTTTGAAAACGAGAATTATTTAGCACGCGATAACTAAACACCACTGATATAATGACATGCCCCACGCTCAATCTTCTCTAAATATATATACAGAAAATAAAAAAGAAAGAAAAATAAAATTGTTTTCGAATTTGATTATACCCTGACGTGACAATTTCCAAGTTGTTGTCGGGGGTTAAGAGGGCGAAGCACTTATCACCACATTTTTTTTTTCTCACAAATCTTGACACATCTACACTTTGCTCTAGAGATTCATCAGCGAGGAGGGTGAGAGGAGAGGAACGTGACACGCTAATACTTAAGTTATAAAACTTTCTTTTTACAGTGATTTGCGCCCAAGGCTTGATTGCGAAAGATAAGAGCGGGACCTCTGACCCCTATGTTACTGTGCAAGTTGGGAAGGTGAAGAAACGGACGAGAACGATGCCGCAAGAACTGAACCCAGTCTGGAATGAAAAGTTCTACTTGTAAGTGGATTGAATGCAGAGTAGAGAAAAAAGCTGGTGAAGGTCGCCAATTTTTTTCACCTTTTATTCATTTTCCTTTGAACTGGGTTTTTCGCATTTCACACACTCGGCTCATCTCTTTCATTCGATTCTGGTTCCTACCACGGATATTGCCTCCGAACGCCGAAGCTATAAAGGAACTTCTGGCCATTCTGTGAAATCTATTAAAATACCGTACCTAGTGACTTTTTCAAGTCGATTCAAACTTTGTAGGCCAGCAAATTCCGAAGTCCGAAATGTTTACATCGGCTAGTTTTCTATACGAGCCTTTTTCCCGCTGATTCAACGACCTCTGCCCACGTCAATTTCTCCGCGAATTTAAATTCAAGCCGAATTCAAACGCGGCGAAGATATTACCGCAGAGTTTGCATTTCGCCGACTAACATCCTTCCGAGTTAACGCCTTAAGATTGTGTAGATTGTAGAAAGTTTTCGGAGTAAATTGTCTCCTTGGCACCGTGTGATGGTAACTTTATTACTTTATAATTAGACGGGTGAACACTCCCGCGTTTTAGAATATAATTAACGATAACGTTCCGCCGAATTATCCTTCGAATCTAATCCTAATCGGTAAAATTTGTTTCATTGCGCCACAGCGAATGTCACAATTCATCGGACCGTATAAAGGTACGAGTATGGGACGAAGACAACGATCTCAAGTCAAAATTGAGGCAAAAACTTACTCGCGAAAGCGACGATTTCTTGGGACAAACCATCATCGAAGTACGGACACTAAGCGGCGAGATGGACGTATGGTACAACCTGGAGAAACGAACTGATAAAAGCGCAGTGTCAGGAGCAATCCGGTTACATATAAGCGTGGAAATAAAAGGCGAAGAAAAGGTCGCCCCATACCATGTGCAGTACACCTGTCTCCATGAAAACTTGTTTCATAGTCTATGCGAGGAAAATGGTGGCATAGTTACTTTGCCTCAAGCAAAAGGCGACGATGCGTGGAAGATATACTTTGACCCATCCGGCGAGGAGCTAGTAGATGAATTCGCAATGCGGTATGGCATCGAAAGTATCTACCAGGCGATGACGTAAGTAGACATTTCATATATTACATTATCACATCTTGTTTCTTGTTACTTTTTTTTCGTCATATCATTCAGCAAAAAAGTGTTTTGTTACACTCCCACTGGCGCGAGTGGTTTTTTATCTGTCTTCTTCTTCTCGCCTTAAAGGGTCTTAAGGAGTATATGACCCTTGAGTCTCGAAGAAATTGTCTCTCTAGGCACGACCATTCGTATCACGAAATGCCGTATACATAGTACTTCTCTCGTCGCGAATAACGTAGCTTCGGATTGGAGGGGAAAAAAAGTCTTTCATAACGAGTTTTCTCAAATAGAAATCAGATTCGCAATTTTTCTCAACAATTTTGTGTATACGTGTTTCTACAGCTCATTATTATTTTCATCATTATAGTCGTTATAACGACCTTACTTCTTGCTCGTGACAAGAGTGTGCCTCGGTCAAGCCGTTTTGCAACTTGACTTGACTTGACTCGACAAGTACAACAAGTGAAGTAATGCAAACTGTGCAGCTATAAAGAAATATGGATGAAATCTAAAGTGAATGAGATAGATTCACGAATGCCTATGTATGTACGAATTTGATCCATCCACAATTACGAATGAAAACGAGTAAATCGTGTAATCGGCAACGAGATGCCAATGAGCTTCTCAAATCCCGGTAACTTCTAATCGTTGTATCTCTGAAATTCTAGCAGAATTCCAAAACGTTTTTACATCAATACTGTACAGTATGGAGATTTGATTATGAAAATTCAATGATATCTGAATAATTGACTCTCGCGTTAATTGAACTTCACTTACTCTTACGTCCTCGAGCTGAATGGTTTACATTTCATTTGATTTCAGACATTTTCACTGTCTATCAACAAAGTACCTTTGCCCGGGAGTCCCTGCAGTGATGTCCACTCTATTGGCGAACATAAACGCTTACTATGCCCACACAACAGCAAGTTCCGCGGTCTCGGCCAGTGATAGATTTGCTGCCAGCAACTTTGGGGTGAGTTGGTAGAATGAGAGTTTAGCTGAGAAATGCGGCTGCAATTTCCACGGACAATTACTGCCATCCATTAAGTAAGACAAGTGACCCAGAGCCCATATGCAATATACGAATTAGCCACACCACCTGATGAATCCTGGTTTTGGATTCGATGAGTTCTCGAGTAAAAGAAAGATCAAAGGATTACCAAGCCTACTACTTCGATATTCGCAACCCCGTCGTTAGTTAGGTTCTTAATGGAAATATAATAGCCGATTTAATTGAGCTAATTATACATTGCCTATCGGCGGATCTAGGGAGGGAGAAGGGGCAGGTGCTGCTTTTGAAAACACATTATATCCGGTGCGGGAGATTCAATTAAAATATAATTTCTCTGTATAGAATGTAGAGGCGCACAGACGTTGTTAATGAAAAAGGAAAACTAACGAACAAGAGCTTCGCTTCAACGTCAGATCATTCAATATAAATTGAATTATTAGTTAGCTGTAATTCGTGTACGCTAACATCGATAATAAATTACGACTAGGAAAATATGAATCGTCCTGTCGAAAAAATAAAACCACTCCGGGAAGTCGCAGAGCTTTTAAACTTCAGAGGCAAACAAAGAGGGAAACAATCTTCCTCCACGTACATATAAAATATATAGTTGGTAGTATTTTGCGAAATCGATGGTACGCTGCGCGCATATTTCCTATGCCTATAGGTATGGACAAGCATACCTCGACTTCCTTACTCCATTCACGGTTCATGACTGTGAAGTTTTATTTAAATGGACGTGTGCCTCGAGTTCGAATCAGCGGTGAATAGAAAGAAGGTAGAAAGGAGAACGGAGAACGGAGGAACTGGCGAGTGAAGTAGACGCCGAGGGAGACATAAGGGGAAAGACAACGGAAAAGTTTTATCCATATTGATGATATCGCTCCCTCTGACTATCGGTCCCATTTATAAAACGAAAAATATCCGTGCCCCGCCTCGCTTCTCTCTTCTCTCTTCGTCTATTCAGCAATCTCGTTTTCTTGCCTTCATTTTTCCCGTTTTGCATTTTACTCCCATCCACGCGCCATGGTCACGGGTTGGCAGCATGAGCTCGTAAACAATGCGCGTGACTTTATTCCACGGGCAAAATTCTCGTAAACTTTGAATCGGGAAGAAGGTGTTAAGGCAACTTTATCCGACCCTACACCTACCAGCTAGTCTCCTTTTACCACCTTTTCCCATTCCGTTCTGTAAAGTGAACTCGTACTACTCAGCGTAGTACCTCTTAGAATCCAGACGTGAAGCCACTGAGATCCGTACCGTCACAAGAACCAAGATTCACGGGATATTTCCGACCATGTATTCTCCACAAGCGTCTGTACAGATTTGATCCCTTAAGTCTCGTATCGGAATTCTTCTATACGGTATATACGCTACGATCTTCGGCATTGTGGATATACATACCTGTGTCGTGAAGCAGCAGCGTGTAGGCGGCACGAGAATATGTCGCATACTTTAACTGAAAAGAATCGGATAAAAAAGGTCGAGACAA
This sequence comes from Rhogogaster chlorosoma, assembly GCA_944452935.1. Lineage (NCBI taxonomy): Eukaryota > Metazoa > Arthropoda > Insecta > Hymenoptera > Tenthredinidae > Rhogogaster > Rhogogaster chlorosoma. The sequence continues at coordinate 33,691,934 of OX101797.1, forward strand.
AGTTTGGGAACTAGAATGGAAATATTGTTAATTATGTAGAAATATATCTGTGTAAAAATACGACGAGTTAACTTGACTCGTGTAAGATTTGTGTTAAACCTTTTTACAGAAAGAAAAGTTCGTCAAACTTTTAGACCAGCTGCACAACTCCCTTAGGATAGACTTGTCGATGTATCGTAACAACTTCCCAGCATCTAGCCAGGAAAAACTGATGGATCTAAAAAGCACGGTGGATCTTCTTACCAGCATAACTTTCTTCAGAATGAAGGTGCAAGAACTATCCAGTCCTCCGCGAGCCAGTACAGTTGTCAAGGATTGTGTCAAGGCTTGCCTCAGATCGACGTACCAATTCTTGTTCGAGAATTGCTACGAGTTGTACAATAGGGAGTTCCAAGTTGATCCTAACGAGGCAAAGCGCGACTCGGAAGACCATGGGCCGCGATTGGACTCCCTCGACTTCTGGCACAAGTTAATTGCTCTCATAGTTTCGGTCATCGATGAAGACAGGAATAGCTATGCACCGGTCCTCAATCAATTCCCACAGGAGTTGAATATCGGTCAACTATCAGCGGCCACCATGTGGTCCCTCTTCGCGGTAGACATGAAGTACGCACTTGAGGAACACGAGCAACACAGACTATGCAAATCGTCAGCGTATATGAATCTTCACTTCAAGGTCAAGTGGCTTCACGCCAACTACGTCAAGGACGTGCCACCTTACAAGGGCGCTGTGCCTGAGTATCCAGCTTGGTTTGAACCCTTCGTCATGCAATGGCTCAACGAGAATGACGATGTTTCTTTGGAGTATCTTCACGGTGCATTTAATCGTGACAAAAAAGATTCGGTAAGAACCTTATACGCGTCAATAGACCTTTTTCGGACAATCATATATCATCTGAATGAAAAAAAACTTATCTAAAGTTAAAGCGGTCTCGGTATCATTATGCTTCATTCTTTCGTAATCGTGTTGGTCAAGCTCCACCCTAACACTATTAACGTTTTACGGTTTTTAATTTCGAATTAAGTCGAGTAGTAGGACTAAAGCGAAATGTGGAACGAAGCAATGAGCTGCAATAGAAGACGAAGCAATAAGCTGAATATCGATAAAAATTAATTTCTCAACGTTGTAGGTAACACCCCCTTGGGGAAATCTCGTTTTACGTTCTCCATTTCGTAATTATGATACACTTTTTTTCATCTCCATCAGTTCCAAAGAAGCAGCGAACACGCCTTGTTCAGTTGTTCGGTAGTCGACGTGTTTACCCAGCTGACACAATGCTTCGACGTTGTTTCGAAACTGGAGTGTCCGGATCCCGAGATCTGGAAGAGGTACATGAAGAGGTTCGCCAAAACGATCGTCAAGGTTCTGGTCGCGTACGCGGATATCGTGAAAAAGGAGTTCCCCAGCCACTTGAAAGAGGAACGAATAGTGAGTGCTGCCTCGCTGATTTCAAGGAAGACCTTCAGCTTAATACGGCGCGACGATTCCAAGACAAAATTCTTTTCTTTCAGGCCTGCATTCTGATGAACAACATCCAACAACTCAGGGTTCAGCTGGAAAAAATGTTCGAATCAATGGGAGGCGAGAAACTCGAAGAAGACGCCGCCAACATTCTCAAAGAACTTCAACAACAGCTAAACGGGGCTCTCGATGATCTCGCCATGTTATTCGCGGACAGTTTGGAACCAAGGATCACAGTTTCAGTTCGAGAACTTGGCGATCTACTTCTCGCTATTAAAGGCGGAGGACAAGTCGTCCTTACACAACCAGCTCAAAGAAACGCTGTCGCGGTTGAAGCAGACGAGGTCTTGAGGCCGCTGATGGTCCTCCTTGACGGAAGCCTATCGCTGTATGCCCAATCTTGCGAAAAGACGGTGCTGAAAAGGCTGCTCAAAGAACTGTGGAAAATTGTCATGAGAATTCTGGAGAAGACTGTCGTTCTCCCGCCTATGACGGACAAGAGTGTGCGTATCGCGTCGCAACGAATAAACATGAGTGTTCAGTACGTGGTCGTTCTCGAAACTCGAGTTTCCTGACCTTTTCTTCAAATGTTTTAGATGATGTTCAAGAATCTGACTGACAACGCGAAGAATCTTGCTGCCAATGCGAAGATCGAAGACATGTCGAGACTCTTCAAAAATCATATGGCGGGTAAACCTGACGTCAAAAATGCCCTCAGCGGTGTCATGGTGAGCTGATTAATTGTTATTAACCTTGTCGTGATTACACGTTGAGAATAACCGAATTTATTCATTATTCGTGATATTGGATTCTCACGACACGTCTGACTCATATTTTTCAGGACATTTCGAAGGAGGTGGAAAAGAACTTATCTCCAAAGCAATGTGCCGTACTGGACGTGGCTCTGGATACGATAAAGCAGTATTTCCATGCGGGTGGTAACGGACTGAAAAAGACGTTCCTGGAGAAGTCACCCGAGCTACAAAGTCTTCGATACGCTCTGAGCCTGTACACACAAACGACGGACACCCTGATCAAGACCTTCGTAACTTCCCAAGTCAACGAAGGTAAGATTCTTTGAAATAATGATCGAAATCGTTCCCACGCAATTACTGGATGCCCGATTTTAAACAGTTTCGAAAAATACGTGTTTCGGGAATTTTATCCCGACATTTTTTATCGCTAAGGTCTCGTTCAGAGAAGAGATAACAAAATTGTGTATATAAAAGTATGGGGCAAAGAAAATGACGTGACTCATCAATTACTCTACCTGACAGAGTAAAACTTTGAGTGGGAAATTTTTCTCCGCGTTTCCTAACTTCAGAGATAATCCATGATATCTATCAAGCCCGGGATGCAGATTTTGCTTCATTAATATTCATCGATCAATGTATTTCAAGTTTATGAATTACAGTCGTTTATTACGCGGATTTTCGAATTCTTATCGAGATTCTTTTTTCTTTGATTCTTTATTACTCAGTACCCAATGAATGTGTGATTTTATTCACTGAATAAAATGAATGTATAATTTTGAGGACGCGGACGACAGATGTAAAAACCCGTCAACGAAGCTTGAAATAAAGCCCGTCGCTGATGGCGCAAAAGTCGCGAGACTTTAAGAATGATAAAAACACGTTTAGCATTGCTTCCGAGGGTAGTAAGCAAAATTAAACTCCAACTCGTCGTAAATGTTGCCCCCACTTGACTAAGGAAACTCAAGGGGTATAAAAGTTCTACCTATATAAAGCCGTTCACATTAGTACTGCTCTACCGGGACACGATGTTTTTTCTCTCAACTCGCCTTAGCCAGGGCTCGAACTTTTCTAACTTAGACGTTAACGTGACAGATATTAGCAATAGTCTAGGGAAAACTTATATCTCATCAACTTATAGTGGGATAATCAGGTCCAAATTTTCGGTAAGGTACCCAACGATGGATGTATTTACCAACAATAATATTCTTTATTATTATTATTATGATGATGATGATGAAATCGATGGTACATAATACAAGTTCGGAATTAGCAAAGAATAAATGACAATTATTTACACAGCTTATTAGTACATATCACTACACTTTCAATATCTAACACATCGCGTACCTATTAACACAAACCCAAACACGCTCACTACGTCATTATGAATGATTGTGGTGGAAACACAGTGCCGCTGAATGACAAGACAACGTTACGTCAACGGTCCATGAGCAGCGATCGGGGCGATGACAGTGACCCAGCTGAAGGCATGGAGGGTCTTGAAGAGCCTCTTCGCCAACGAAAACCCCCGCTTCGACGGGAAAGCCGCCAAGGTACCTTGTTGCCAACTTAGGCCAGGATCGCCAGATTGCTGATATTCCGTTTCGAATATTAGACACTTATCGTAGCTCGTAGAGTTTGCATTAAATCGAGACGTTCTTCGATTCAAATAACCATGACCAACGCAATTCGGATAAAATAAGACATCTGATCAGCCCGAGGCATTCAATTCAAGATTATATTAATCAAGGAGGCAGTTGAAATTCAGAAAAAGAGAGATTAGCTGACATCAATCACGAGCAATCCTTTGAATGAGATAAACTTGCGCTAGAGTAACGAAACTTTCATTCATTCATTATCAGGAATACACTAGGTCTTTTTGTTGAGAATCCCATAATTCATAGTGTGCATTCATCGAGCCAGACCGGGTCCAGAAACCAAGTAGCGAAATATTTTTAAGACACAATGCTTGGAGGCGCAGCCGTTCATTGCTGGTGGACCGGCGTGGCTGACCAAACAATGCTCATACTACTGCCAATTCGTTTATTCATCATTTAATTTCAGAGTAGCGGTCGAAACTGGTTCTCATTCAGTTCTAAACACATTTTGGCACGTTGATGTAACAATGTGCGTAAAAATAGATGAAAGTTGAATATTTTAAATGCAAAAATAGCCTTGGCAGTAGTAAGATCGCCGCTTAGTCAGCCGCACGGAGCTACCGTGTCTAGTGCAAGGATGTTATCGCTCTTTATTTAAATGTATTCTCCTCTTGCTTCCTTCCTCCATCTTTTCTTCCCGGTATAGCTCTCTTTTTCTGCCCATACTTAATACGTTCTTTTTTTTGCAAGTAAAGATGTGAAAAGAAAGAAAAAAAATTGTGAAGTACCGGATACTTGAAAGTCTTGAGGACGTCTCGATAGTTATGTAGTAGGTGCTGCTGATAACCTACTCCACGTCACAATCCTTCGACGGTATAACACCCACAGCTTGAGAAAATTCTGAACACAGACTCTCATAGAATATTGTACATACACTTGACTCTGAACAAATTCTAAGTCAGTCACTTTCACTCACAAGATTCGATTCCTTTTTCACTATTACCATTTTTTTTTTTTTTTTCAGCACGATAAACCGTCCGGGTATATATATATTGTATATATCTATATCGGCAATGTAATATAATCATTTTTTATTATTTTTTTTCTTTTTTTGTTAGGATAATGCTTATATACCACTTTACACATGCTGTACAAAAAAAAATTTGAAAATTTAAAAAAAAATGAAACAATTAGCCGCTGCACAATATTTTAGAGCATGAAGTTTGCTCTAGGACTAGAAACGAAATAGTTTAGAAGATTTTTTGAACGTAGCTGCAAGCAAAAGGTCGCGATCTTCCCTTCGGTTCTCGAAACGCAGAGAATTTTGACTTCCTCGTTACGGAGCCTGGAGGCCAAAGAGAAGAACGAAACCTAGAATTTTAGCCCCTAGAGACCGGCTGAGCTTGTATAAAATCATGAAGAGGAAATTTTTCTCACATTTTGCATATTTCAGACACTACCGGATCCGACGAAGGTTCCGTGGGAGAAGTTAGCATCCAAGTAGACCTGTTCACTCATCCAGGCACCGGAGAACACAAGGTTACCGTCAAAGGTAAGAAACTTTTCTCTTACCTTGAAATGAAAAAAAAAAAAAAAAAAACATGTATCTAACTTTTTCGCAACAACTCTTTGCTTCTTAGACTTTCAAATTTTTTTCCCCAACAGTCGGAAACTTTTCACAACGTATAACAAATCATTGTTCTGATTTTTACCTGGAAGTATACGAATATCGACAGATCGTTTTCAAAATAATTTTCGACCTCGTTTACTTTTTCGAAAATTACTGAGAATTTAATAAGGCTTGGTTTGCCCACTAAAAATTTTAACATTCATGCGAATTATTTATTCCGAATTTCAGTGGTTGCTGCGAACGATCTGAAGTGGCCTCTGGCTACAGGGATGTTCAGACCATTCGTTGAAGTAAATCTAATCGGTCCCCACCTCGCAGACAAGAAGAGAAAACACGCGACGAAATCGAAGAGCAACAATTGGTCACCAAAGTTCAACGACACTTTCCATTTGTAAGTTCAAAGTGATAATATTTTGCGATAATAGGTTTATACGTATTGAGACTCGTTAGCAATGACGTGGCTTGATCATGCTCGCGTTGTTGGAGCAGAAAATAAACTGAAGAATAAATTCGCAGCTTATCTGAACCGTGAGATAAAAAGGTTTTCAACTTTGAACACCTTCATCAAACGGACTGGGGAAGGAGTCCGAATATCAAATATTTGATCTGAAAAGTTTTCTGAGTAAAGTACAAGCTTCTCATTCTCAAAGTCAAAAGAGCTGCTCGCGAACTTTTAACTGCGGATTAAATACACAGATAACGAAAATCGTTGTTCAATTCAAAGTTCGTGATTTCGAGGAGACGGGTGCGGGGTATAAGGATAGAAATACACGATAATAATCTCACTTCGTGGAACCTAACTGGGCGGAAAGGGAATGACCACAAAAGAACCAGGTCGTCGTGGGTATTTATCGCGTTCTCATTAGACAATGCGCATTCATTTGTGAAGTGAGAATTACGCGTCCTCGGAAACGGTATTTACCCCCTGCGGCCTCGAAAGTCCAAAGTTCTTTCGAAAACCGCTTTCGTACTACACCAAACCAGCAATAGTCACTTATTACACACAATTACCTATCTGGTTGGTCAGATTAACAAACACGTTGGTTTTTTTTTTTCTAATTTTCGAATATGCGTATAGGGTATTATAATCGTTAGTTTTTCATCCGTGTATAACTCGTTTCCTTAATTTCAGTATAATCGGAAACGAAGAGCAACTGGATTTCTTTGAGCTTCATATATGCGTCAAGGATTATTGCTTTGCCCGTGAAGATCGGTTGGTCGGTGTCGCGGTAATGCAGTTGAAGGATATCGTGGATCAAGGCTCCTGCGCGTGCTGGTTGTCCCTGGGCAAGCGAATTCATATGGACGAGACCGGGTGGACAATCCTGCGAATTTTATCGCAAAGAAACAACGACGAAGTAGCCAAGGAGTTTGTGAAATTGAAGAGCGACATAAGGCAAGAAAATCCATTGCCAAATCCAACTTGAGGCAGCGAAATATAAGCACAGTTAAATACATCATCGTTCGATTCTTTCTTTGAGCTTCGAAAGAGCTCGGACTGAATTACCGTTCGACTGCGGCCGTTATATCTTCGTCGACGATCCTAAACGAGGGTGCGATCTCGTCAGGCAAAGTGATGAAAAAAGAAAACGGCAAAGAGATAAAAATTAAAGGAAAGTCTTCTATGATGACTGCTGCCCACTACGGGGTCCAGAAATACCGTATACGTATTAATCGATGTACAAAAAAAGGGAGAATTAGGTTCCGAGTTGAATTTCTAAAAGCGAGGATTCGGTTTTCTTGATTTTTCAACGAAACCAACAATACGATACCGCGATCGCATCCCCTCGCTGAAAAGTCGCCGATCTTTCGTATTACGTATTTGAATTCCGTAAAAGCGAAATTTATTCTTTGGCGAGAAGGCTGGTTTCGAAAATGTCGTGAAGGTTCTACGAGACAGAGTATCGGACTCGAACGCCGAGGACAGGCGTGAAAGGAAAAAGCAGAAGATATCGTGAGACTGTGATCGCTAAAGATGAAGAATTCGTATAACGAAATGATTAATTGACTTATTAAACGGGGTATGTTTCGTTGCCACAGTGAGGATCAAAAAATGATAAAAAGATCGTGTATAAAGCATCGAGACTTTGCAGGAAGGAAGAGATATTAATGGTGAAAGGGGTGAATGTAAAACTGAAAGAAATAAATCCAGATCGTGAAAACAGTGCTGCCAGTACGCAATATTAACTATATTCGTATATAAGTTAAAAAAAAAAAAGAAAAGAAAATTTCACAACAACTAATGGAACAAATATTAAAAAAATAATAATAATAATAACAATTACGTGTATGTCTATACGGGAAGAAATCGAATCAGCGAAGGACTGACTATAGTGTGAAAGATCAAGCCGAAAATAATTCAACTTTGTCCAAGCACACAAATGAAGGGAGAAAATAAATAAATAAATAAAAACAATAACTATAAGAATCATTGGCGTGAATCGCGGTAAAATAGGAAAGAATTGGAGAGAGAGAGAACGAAAGAAAGAGAGAGATAGAGTCGAGTTGTGAAAAATTAAAGACTCGACATATGTATATTTCGGTCGTTGTTCGGAGGACAATTTATTGTAGATACTATGAAATTGTTGATGAGAGCTGTTTTTTTCTAATAAAGTTAATAAGCGTAGCATTGAGGACGACCAAAAGACGCGCGTCACGCTTCGTTTAACGTGACGCGTCGTTAGTAATAATTATTATATATATATTATAAAAATGAAAAATTTAATTATATTATATTAAATAGCATTATTATTAAGGAATTATTAAATCAATAATAATAATAATAATAACAATAACATTATAATAATAATAATAATAATAGTAATAATAATTACGATGATAAAGATTAATGAATATAGGCACTCTAATAACGTGTAAAGTATACATACGTATATACATGTTCGTATATGTATATGCAACAAAGTTCTTTATATAGATATAAGGTCTGACTGTGTTGAATGGCTAGCAATTTTGTGTGGCACTCAATTCGTAAACGGGCGTGCGCTTAGCAAATCAAAAATCTGTAATCGAAAATGGCAAATGAATATTAACGCTGTATTTATATACATATTATAATTTATATACATTATATAGATCGGATGAAATTAAACGCATTAACATTATGCCTGACCTAACTTTCATTTCTATAATATAATTACAGATTACGAATATCTAGGTATAATATCTACGTGTGTGAAATCGCAAACGAATTCTCTACAAGTGAACGTTTCGCAAAATTTCCTACTTTTCAATTCATAGAATAAAACCAAAGAAACGCAAGAGAGAGAGAGAAATATGAAAAATTTTGCACATTATTGCAACCGAATAATGCCCATTATTGCCTTGAATCACATGCAATCGCGGTATTCGTTTACTTCTGTAGAATAAAGCGAGACAGCGAAGCGCGCGCCTGAGTAAACCAAACCGTGTTTTATTGTAAAAATAAACGAGACCGAAAAAAAAGGAAAGAAAAAGAGAAAAAAAAATCACAAATACCAAAAAAAAAAAACGAAAAAAAATGCACCCAAATTTATCTGTTCATCACGAAATACTCTTACATATATATATACGAGTGCCTCGGCTAATTTCATCTTACCTTTATTTATTTAATTTTCTTTTTTTTTCTTCTTTTTTTTTCTTTGTTTCCAAATTTCAAAACTACCCGCCAATCGCATCTATCGATATGTTAAATATTTTTACTATTCCGTATATGTTTAGATATACACATACATATTATATAGTGTAATAATACCTACAGTATCTAATGCTGAATTCGAAATGATAGATAGATAGACGTATACTTAACTAACTTACAAGTAGCCTATCCTAAACATTAAACAATACGTATGATTCGATTGTTAGAAAGAAAGTCTAAGACGTTGTCAGATCGTCTTACAGTGATCAGGTCTATTTGGAACGAAATTCATTCGTATAGTTAATGGACTTGTAATAATATTATATATAGTCTCCGCTAGCATGACACTAATTTTAATAGTTATAGAAATCGATATTTCGGGAAATAAATCACGACCCAATTCAATAGTGATCTGACAAAGTTTTCGAAACTTTTTTCTATCATTATTTACGAACTTATATATCGTTAGACTCGCGGTAGACCGGGAAAAGATTAGTAATGAATTTGGTTATGAAAAAACCTTATGTATACCAGGTAAAAATTTCAGTTTTTTTGAACCGTCTTTTAACACCCTTGCGCAAGTCTATCGATGCGTAAGATTTAATACTTACAATTAGTATATACATACATACATACCTATATAATATACCTAACGCAGTAAATTCTTAGCAACTTTCGTAATTAGGATAGTTTTTAACGAAAATTAAAGATCCGAGACTCGTCGTGGTCTTCGTTTATAAAATGTCTATTTTCTTCGTTGCCTATTATACATATATTATACATACTGAGAAAAGGCTGGCGACGTCGGCACCCTGCATATATATATACATGTATATATACATTATATATAATGTATAAATATACATATATATATATATATATAATGATTTCGTCAAATTAATTATAGATGAAATTCGACTGTAGGAATTTATCGGCTAATTGACGAAATCCGTCGGTATTTTTCCTTCTATAATTATCTCCGCTTGGATTAATGTCCTGTAAGCTTGAAATATCTCGTGTATTCTGTGATAATTACCCTTTAAAAACATATTTTCCCAATAGCAACGGTATTTTTCTCTTTCGATAAAAAAAAAAAAAAAAAAACTCAAAAAAAAAGACAAAAAAAAACTCAAAAATTCAAAAAAAAACTCAAAAATACTAAAAAAAAAAAAAAAAACACTATACGATTTCTATTAATCTCTGTACGTATATATATCAACGTCCACATGTTCCATTTGGGACGGGTAAGTAAGTGTGTAATTGCAATAACATATTAAAGAACCGAAAAAATAACGCTGAAATAAAAAATGAAAACAAAAAGCAAAAAAAAAAAAAAAAAGGAGAGAAAACTTACAACTTATGATTCATTAACGTCAGGCGCCTGTTGAGTGACAAGTTCATCCCATTTAAATCTGCATGTATAGAGAAAATCGTTGTTACCCTATTTGCAAAGCTTTACGAATTAAAATGGCGACAAATTTACACTATTGTTACATAGATACGTCGATCCGGTCAAACTTAGATATACCTAGATATTCTACATGTCTGTAATTGACAAGGCCGATTTAATGCTAAATTTAGACTAAACACGTTTTCGCGTATAGTATAATTAATCTCGGAGGCGATTCAGATATTCTATGGCACCTATTTCGCGTGCCGAATAATTTATCCGGTAATATTTCTGCATGCACAATTTTTTAGAACGTTACGTCACCGATAAGGCGCCGATGAGAAAGAAAAAAATTGAAAAAAAAATAAATAAATAACACCTTATCACATCAGATATAAAAACTATAATCAGAGAAAACGCCTATAGCTAAGGAAAGAAAAGCATTTGAAAAAAGAAGTAGAAAAGAGAGAGAGAGAGACAGAGAGAGAAAAGGAAAAAATAAAGTAAATAAAAATACACAACTGTTGACAATACTATGCTTGAAATTCGTATGAAATTCGCGTGTGTTACGTACCTAATAAATATACATATAATGACGGGGTGTTTGTGTTGTGTTTCGTAAGTAAAGAAAAAAAAAAAAAAATGAATTCAATCATGATTATCGTTCGTAATAAATATCGGTATATACAATATATATATACATACATACATACATACATACATACATACATATTATATATAAATATGGCGAATATTTGAATGAAATGATGTAAAATTAAATTGTGTGAGTATGCGATGACTGCAGCGTGTTTGTGTATAAAAATCATCATTGAACCAGTGTGTGCAGGTATATTCATTGTTATTCAAATTTGTTAAAGAAGAAGAAGAAAAAGAAGAGAGAAAAACAAAAAAGATACGAATAAAATTATCACCGATTTGCAGCCTCCCGTGGCATCAATGTCACCAAGTCAAACACGCACATATTGATAAGGGAAAATGTTATAGAAAAAAATATATATATAATCTCTCGTCGTCATGCATATATTGATCTCTCCATTCATTCAGATTTCGACTTATAACATACTTTCGATAATATTCGTATTCACTCTTTGAGAAAAAAAAAAAACAATTATATACGCGTATAGGTGCGTACCTATATATACGTATGTATATACGTGCCCTCCTACATTAACCGCGTTGATTTGAGGCCAGAATAAATTCTCTAAACTTCTCAGTTACCTCACATGTATTTCCGTTGTGGCGGCTTCTAACTTGCAATAATTAAATTCAGTTGATTAATTAGATTATTACCATGGTCTTTAATCGCAATTACTCCGAAAATTGCTAATCTATACAGTGCTATTCGTATTTGACCGAAAAATAGTAAATTCATTTTATACATGTAACCACGGATTTTGATTGTCCCTTGCATATATACCGTTTCTAAACGTGAACGGGAAACTTTACCTACCTGTTGAAATATGCAGACTTTGTTCAATTGCGTTAAACTCTGCACTAGTAGGTCAAAGTTGCATCAAATATTTCGGCGCTACTGCATGCAACGCGGTTCAATTCGGTTGTTTTAGATTGAAAAATTCGCGAAATGTATACGAAGTGCATACTGGCCCGTTTTGCCACTCACAATTGGTACTCAATAATCCGAAAACAATTATCGTTTCGAAGGAATTTTTTTTTTTTTTTCTTCATAAATACATATAAATGACCATAATTAAACCAACAACCATATGTATAGGAATGAATAGTAGTCATCAACGTTAGTCATATATACCTATATATATATGCGAATAAATACGTACCCAATCACCGATCATTATATAATACATTTCAAAAGTCTGGAGGCCGCATGAATCGATAAGTTGTAAAGCCATAATACATAGGTATATGTTACATAGGTAGGTTCGAAAATCATTTAAGCTGGTATAAAAAAAAAAAGAGTAAAGAAAAAAAGGGAGAGAAAAAAAAGAAGAAGGTACCTATAATAAATCACCACACCTCGTATTCATAATAATGCAACAAATATTTCAAAATGTAATAGAAAGTTTAAGACACGTTCCGAAAATAAGTGGGGAAAATGTTTTGTTACGTCATTCATACATAATATTAAATTTAAAGGAATAAATAATAATAATAATAATAATAATAATAATAATATTAATAATAATATTAATATTATTAATATATATATATGAAGAAGTGAGCGCGACTCTCTAGCCATAGTAGTTAGGTAGCCTGTAAACGTGAAAATTATAATGATATAAAAATTAACTTACTATAATATATATACATATAATTGATTAGTTAAGTAATAAAAAAAAAAAATTATGAAAAAATCAACTAAATTATATCACCGTTGATCATTGTGGCGCGTTTCATATCATTACATATTTACATCTTAGATTGAAAAATAATAATAATAATAATAATAATAAGAATAAGAATAAGAATAGGAATAAGATTAATATTAATGATTAAAAAGTGAAAAATATAATTACTAAGTATAGATAGACTAGATAGACTTATCTGAACGTTTAAACGCGATTAAACTTACAACTTCATTATAACCCAGGAAAGAAATGTGGAACCTTTCTCGCAAAACAAAAAAAAAAAAAAAAAATCCGATTTTTTTCCGCCAAAAATTGAAGAGCGAGAGATATAGCGGAAGTACGGAAGAGAGGGAAAGTTGGATTATCCGTCTAAACTCTAGAGAAAATTTCAGCTAATCTTAACGCCATTCTATAATAGGTGTACATTTAGCACAACGCGTCTATCCAATATACATTAAATCACTAATCACGTCTGAACGTCTTTAAATAAATTTTCGACATTATTATACGGCTATTAATTATTCGCGTTCTATAGTTCTTCTGGTTTTCCATCTATTTCATCATGTGCACGTGTAAAATACTAAACATTTTAATCGTCATCAAACTAAATTGTGCGTCTATAGGAATGACATACGATAAGTGAATGTAGTTCTTTACATTTTTCTTTATGCCATCACATTCAGCTCCTTGAATTATATTCAAACTCCTTGAATCTCATTTCTCTCTTATTTCCACCGGCTTTGTTATCCACGAATTATTTTCATTTTCACGAAACTTTGCAGCCGTAGGTCGTATAGGTAGATTAGCAAACCTATGAAACGATTGACTATACATGTAGATACAATTAAATTACCTGTTTCTACGTAAAATGTTTAATATCTAATAAAGAACAGGTTTCGTGAAAATATGATGAATCATCAATCCCTCGTTCTTCCACCGCATTATAATATACATATATATACCGTGTAAATACGTGTTAACACTTAATTTTTTCACACGCTGAAACGCACGCCGTATTATTCTATCTGACAATGAGTTATTTTCATTCGCGTGCATGAATGTACCATATCCCATGGGTGCTCTTATATGGATCAGTGAATTAAAAATTTATTTTTTATTCTTAGCCGAGCCTATAAAGATCCATGTATTATACATATATGTTGGATTCGTCACACGCATATATGCACGTATATTATGAAAGCAGATTTTGAATATGAAAAAAAAAGAAAAAACTTTTCAATCAAATATTATCACCCCTGATTAAGAAAAATCTGCAAACTCGGCGCGTGTATCGTAACGTCTCCATACACAAATGTGTGCACGTGTGTGCGTATGCATACATGAAAGAAACAAAAAAAAAAAATTGCAACTCATGCTTGAAAGTGCGTTAAAAATTATTTGAATTAATAATCAATAGCTGCGAATGATATGTACTGATATAATAAATCATCAAATATAGTTCCGAATTCGGAATCTATTTCTTTTTCAAGATGTGTGAAAAATCGCAGATACGTTCACACATTTCACGACCTCGACGTACTTATGCATATATATATAAATATACACCTATGTGTGTATAGATATGCTATTAATTATTTTCGGAGAGTTTAAGAAAAATGAGGAAAAGCTTTGAAATGAGGATTTTTTTTTATGCTGTGAAAGAATAAATGAGTATGCGATATGTATTGAAATATAAAAAGAAAAAAAAAGAGAATGATGTTTCTTGAAAATATTGCAGTTCATTTTGCACTGGCGAAATTATTGGGGGGAAAAATAAGAGAAATGAATATAAATATATGTATATATTTATGTAGCTACATATGTATATATATTTACAGTGCGAAGCTAATAGCATGATTATATAGAAACTGCAATGGGACTTTCTCATAAATTATTATTCAAATGTTCAGTCATTATCGCCATTATTCGTATAGACGATTACCTGTATACTTCTATTAGAATCTATTTCCGGTCAAAAGGCAAAAAATAAAAAAACAAACTAAAAACTAAAAACTAAAAAACTAAAAAAAAAAAAAAACTTCTCTCTTCGCGCATACTATACATAGATGTAATACATGTATATTTTGTTTTGTGGAATCACGCATGCGTTCATCGTTTTAGCGACAGTATCTATACATAGATAAAAAAATAGAAGCCCAGTCGCACAGGTCGTTCTCACATTACTCGCTAACGGGGATAACCCAAAATTGTCTAACTTGCGAAACAAGTAAAACTTATTACTGACGATAAATCCGCCAAAATTTATACAAACTCATAGTTTCTTTTTCTTTTTTCTTCTTATTTTTCTATATTTTATCTCCCGAAAAGTATAGAACTCTGACGTGACGTATAGAAGTTCAATGAATAAATTATCTCTTCACAAATCAAAGTAATAATTGTTGCCAAATTCGGTACAATCAAGCCAGCTGAATGATATTACCAATATACGTATCTCCTTTTAACTCGTAGAGAAGAAATCTAACTTTAACCAAAACTTGATTTCAATAATCTATTGCAAACTAGATATGTTAATGTAGACGGGTTTCTTTTTATAACTTCTTTAAATATCAAATATCCAAAATGCCTTGTACAATCTTACGATTTATCCGCTCGTCAGCCAGTAGTTTAAAATTTGTGAAAAAAACAAAAAATAATAATAATAATAATGATAAAACCTGGCCAACTCAAAGTAATATCGCATACCAATTAATGGAAATTTGTAATTCACTGAGTGCTTAAGAAGATAAGCCATCGTTCTATTAACGGAAATTGATCATCATTGACGTCAGCTTAATCGAAATAATGTTTCATTCAGATGACCCTTACAAGATTCAGCTTATATATCGCATCTTATCTAACCCCTAATGCATTCTTACTTATATAAATTATATTCAAAATCTTTTCTCCTGGCCCCTGCAGTCTTCGTGGAAAACCCCAAAGTAAACCTGGCGTTTGTGTAACGTGATAATTGTTCCCATACTCGGAAATTTAGACAATGCCTTGTTAAGCCCCTGAGGTATAGGTATAACCCATCATTGTATTTTTGCATAATTAGTAACGCTCCGAAACGCGTAGAGAAATGGATATATAGAAAACGGAGCTAATTCTTCAGCGGAAAGTACTACATAGAATGTAACAAAGTCCGGGAATGAAAGTGAACATTTCCACACCTCGCAATGTACTTCTATCCTTTTTTTTTTCTTTCTTTTTTTTTTCTCACAGACAAATAACGTGGGTGTAATGTTTGAAGCACCGTTTGAAAGTAAGGATGAAATATGACGTAGTTAGCAAGTCACGTCTAACGTTTAGACGAGTAAGACTAATTAGCAAGATTTACACGGTAACTGTAGAGTTCGCGTAGATACTGCAGGGGGCTGTATTTGACGCAACAGTGAGTTACAAATTTTTCGAACGCGTTTAAAAAAATAACGTATATACATATAGCAGTATACACTTATATACGAAATACTGATGTACAAATTGAAGAGAACAAAAAATAAAAATGAAACTATAACACCCGCCTTCTATCCAAATTTGAAAAATCTAAGCGATGCAATAATTACGTAATCGGGGAGAAAAAAAAAACACAATCTTATATGTATAGTTTATTAATTTTTGAGCCGGATATGCATGTATGTACATACATGTAGGTACAATTTGAGTCATATAATTATGGTTATACGAGATATAGATAGATATTCATCGGATCGGTAAATATATTTCTACATTATTATCATTCTGGAGATACATGGATGAAAATTTTCTTTCCTAGATTGCGTATGTATGCAGCACGATCACGGGCACTGGAGCAAAATTTAATAGCAGACTTTCATTTGTAAATAAACATTATACGATCGTGAGTCGCGCGAATTTAAAAACTTCGAAAGCTTAGGACCATACATATACCTATACAGTAATAATATAATAAAATAGCGTCAATAAAACGATGAAACGTATATATATATATATATATATATATATAATTCAAGTGAAATGAAAAGAAAAATTGATGAAAAAATTGAGAAAATAACAACAACAACAAAAAAAAAAGAATTAAAAAATAAATAAATAAATAAGATATAAAACAAAGTCTACAAAAAATATATACTACATATTACGTTCGTTAATCATATTCGATTTGTTGAAATGTACAAAATGATATATTGCATATAGGGTTAAGTAAGATTATGTAATAATCTTCATTATTATGAATTTTATTATAAAAAAAAAAAACCAACAAAAATGAAAAAAAAAAAAAAAAAACATACAGTAATGTACGACGGATGATATGCCAGCATTACTATTTATTTACCTATCAACATTATGAATACGGTAAATAATAAATTATTATAATATAGTTATCGTTTATTACCGATAAGTTTTATTGTGTATTATTGAAAGAAAATACATTTCTAAAGCACAATGATTACAATACGAACGATCAGTCATTCACCTCGCCTCGTAATCCTTCATCTTTACAAATACATAATGAGTAGTGACTCATTGTTTTCCATTTTACACCTCACGCCTCGTTGGCTCGTACTTGTCGCCTTGTTTTCCTCATTTCAATCCGATTTCCTGCGGCGAAATTCGTCATTGCGGGTAGGCATATCCAAAACTATAATCATCGGCTCAGCCATATCGTTATAATAATAACCAAAGACGTATATAAATGTTCAAGATCTTTCACGAGTTAAATCCGAATCAAACTCGACGTAATAAAATCAGTTGTATAATTATACTGTTTGACCTTATGGCCTTAAGAATCAGTGGTTTCTAAAGAAATTAGCAAAAGCAATCAAGACTTTACGAGCTATGCTAATTTTCACAAATCAAGATTCTTGGTGAAGAGGATCGCTTATTATTAGTATACGTTTAGTTCAGCTAGTAGAATTGCAATTGTAGATATTTAATTAACTCGTGAAAGAAATGGTCACGATGAAAGCTCGTGCTCAAGAATGTCTTCAGTAATGAAATTAAACGATTAAGTAAACATTTATCAAATTTTTTATTTTCTTCTATTTTTAATAAAACTTGACCGAGTTTCTCTGGTATACAAAGATTATTTGATGTAGTACCCTTAATTTTTACTTTCTCAACCATTACTATGCTTATATCTACTGCACTAACTTTCCCTCATAATTAGAGTCCGAACCGTTATATTGCCGTTCGTGTTGAAGAAAGGAATTTCTTTGATATTTATACAAGCTACACGCATACGTCATCGGAATTGATTGCTATAGAGGAAGTGAATAACATAAACTGAATAAAATAAAATATAATAATTATAAACATTTTATTCAAACAGGTAAATAGCATGAATCATTGTGAAATAATATACTTCCGTGAAAACATCATTTATTCAAATTCCAAAAGCTTTGTTTTATTATACATAAAGTTATTATAAACGCCGCATAGTTCACCGTTGATCGTCAATCAAAGCATTCGTCTCTTCGAATTATAACACCAGGCTAAAAAGAATACCGATTCATATCATGGTTTGAATACAATAATGTATAACCATCGGAGCTTTGGCTTAAAAATTCGTAGTTCAAACGCCAGGTGGCGCTGGTAGTCCGACGAAACAGTAAGACGGGGTTCTCCCGTCAACGATACCTGAGAAAGACTCTAGTACTCGAGGAGGCGACAGTATCGCACCTCCCGCCACCAGAATTTGTTCGCTTTGGCAAACTCGCGATTCTTACTGGTCGTTCGGGGCTTGTAAGCCCTGCCCACCAGGTGGCCGTGGAAAGTGTGTAGTTTCTTACGAACAGTACTGCTCTCTTCTAATCAAGAGAAAATCTGAAATAAAACATGTGTCCTGGCGGTAATATGTAACTAAATAAAGACTAAAGGGTCTTATCGCGTGGGTGATCTAAGGCCCGAGTGACGCGTGTGTACGGGTTCGTCTAACATCGTATTAATATTGATAGATTGTTAAATATCAAAGATAATAAGTGTTTCATTTGACTAGCCGACGTCAGCTGGTCTTCGGTGTGAGAGAACGAAGTTAGAAATGGCGGCGCTGGTGGCAGGTGTCCAGTATGGTTTGTCATCGCATAGTAATTTTCATGAAAATAAATCGTTAATATTTGTGAAACTTACTGATTCGGCGTACCGAGCGATCGAGGACTACCTTGGCAACCGGGTGAGTTAATAGTCAAACTTTTACGACTAAATTAACCCGTGATAAACTAGTCTGTTAACAACCCGTGTGTCGTAATGGATGAAAGAGGGACACGGGTAGCCATATTTCAGACAAGATTTCGTTCCCATAGCCGATTATATTATCGCTAACATTACCATCATCTTACCTCGACATTATTCTACATTGAAAACAAATTTACAGGCCAATCAAATTATCCATACTTTCCGTAATATGACCAACAGTCGAAGCCACGTCGACGCAGCTGTCTTCTATTCAAGTTATATTATTCTTATATTATTTCGTCAACATGCATACCTAAACCTCGGAGTTTTTAGCCGATATATTATTCCCCTTGAACTCCGATCCCGATCAGACAGTTCCGTATGGTTTGACAACGATATTACGTAATGCGACGAGTTGTCACGCAGTTTTGTTCGAGCCCCTGTATTCATGATCGTGAGTTTCGTTGTTTCCTTGAACACAGGTATACGTATCTATAGCCTTTTAAAAATTCCTCTGTTTAAATGCCTCAGATTATTTCGCAGAAATACAATCCATCGCTAGATGTTCGTTTGATATTTTCGCAATCTATTTAATACGCGATATACAATCAACAACGCGTGACAAAACGTTCTTTCGCTCGCTCTATCTCTCTCTCACTCTCGTAAGATTCAACCAGGTTGTTAAATACACAGTAAATTTTAGAACGTAAAGAGATACACTGCCAGCTGCTACTTCTGCTCTCTTTCTCTCTACGTATAGAAAGAATAAAGACATAAAAGAAACGATCGCATTTTCTCGAATGGATAATAAACTCATGTTTGCCGAAAACAAAGTCAGATTTATTTTCACGAGCCAAGGGTTTAGCATGAAAATTAAACTTTATTATATTCTATTATATTACATGACCAGTCCCCCACTAGACCTGTGGTTAGGCTTTGACCCCCCGCTGCGCGAACCCTTAGTATCTCGAAGAGCGTGCGTAACGTTTATTTAATCTTACCGAAAAGGATTAACGCTCCCCGATGATTGTTGTTACCATTTTCTTAACTCATGTACGTACATATGTATTGCCTTTACCCAGAAGGTTCTAGCCTTAATTGGGGTGGGTTTAGGTATATATTTCTGTCTTCGGTAACCACCTACTGAATACACTCGCGTCTAAAATTAACCAGACAACACACTCGGTGGCAGAGAGCGAGATAGAGAGAGCGACATATCTATAGTGGTAGAGAGAGGATGAGAAAGATCGGAAAATCCAAGAATCAAAGAATCAAAGAATGAATGAGAGATTGTGAAAAATTAAATAAACTTTGAATGTATGGAGACTGTATCTCGTCTTCATTTCTTCTTTTTTCTCTCTCTTTCTCTCTCTCTTCTGTCTTTATTCAAACTTTGGTGTTTAGCTGTAAATGAAATGTCGATATCAGGCCAAGCCCGTATCGTTTACTGCAGCAAAGGCACTAAATATAAATATATTATCATATTTTCTCTATAATCATTCACTGATTTCTGCAGTTTCTTTAATTAAAAATTCCCTCGACTTTGACGTTTGGTTCTTCACTCACTACGATTCGTTAAGAAAGTTTCCGAACTTCATAGCAAAGTTTAAAATCTATATACTAGAAATATAATCAAAGTTAATCGAGCCTCGATAATATTCCTGGAATGTTATAATTTTTATTTTCTGTCCAAATTAAATCGTACCTCATTCATTATTTTATGAATCGAGTTCACGAAACAAACAAATCCTAATTACCATTACTCAGATTTTTGTTTGGGTCAAAAAACGTCCTATATTAACGCATCAGGTTATGAGTAGGTAATAAATATTATCGATTATTCGCAACTAAGCTTCTTTTCCATAATGTATATTCATTTAAAGTTTTCTTATCGTCATTTTAAATACACAATCATATATATACCTACGGATGCATAATTTTTAGCGCAAAGTGAAAAGGCGATGTATAAAATATTGCCAATTTTCTTATATTTGTCGAAATCTTTCTATTGACAATTTTACATATAAAACGTGTAATACGTATACATGTGTGTTGTATTAATCGAAAGCGAGAGCAAGGAAAGAGGAAAAAAAAATACTACATCACAGTTAGTATTGAATTACATCGCAGATTGGCGCCTGACGCAACAACGAATAATTCTTATGTGGTCTCTAAGAACTCGATACTATAGACAAGATTGGTATAAAAAGGCTTGAAATCGTTCGCTTCAATACTTTAGGAATGACTGTATGAATTTCCTTACGATTTTCGTTCTCTTATTCAAGCAAAATCGAAATTATTACACCGTAGGTCCAGCTGTAATGTATATTGATTCCTAATCAATCGATATTTTTCCTCTTCTCGCCTGAAGACTTTTTCTCGCGAAAAAAGAAGAAATAGGAATTTGCTTCGAATGAAAGAGGAATAGGAATAGTTTTGTAAATAAAAAAGGCATACGTAACTATTTTTAAGACTTGCAAGTGGTATTTATAATCGGCGTGTTACTCTAGTTTCATAAATAGCTCACTAGTATAGATATAAATTGTACCTACTCTGTTATATTGCTTGGGTGTATATAAATCGTCATAGTTCTAGATAAGCCTGATTAATGAAAAAATTTCAAAACTCTGTATTATACCTATGACGCCCGCAACAGTAGGTAATATTAAGACAGAACCAAGTGGCGATAGCCAAAGTTACGCAATTTCAGATTTCTCCTCAAGTCTGCGGCCATAACTTGCCTTTTGCCGGTTACTCGAGTAGCTCATACCTATACCTCTATATCTATCTATCTACCTACCTGCCTACCTCCTAGTTCGTTTATTGTTCAGACACAATGCGGAGCCCCGAGTAAACTTACAATGATTATTACCACCGCATGCAGTCTGATTCTCTTACTCTCGAGTCTATTAAAACCTAATCGAATTCTGAACGATGATGGAAAAAAAAAAAAAAAATTATATAGTCATACTCGTAGTCATACAGTCGTAGGTACTCGCGCGGTACGTAGTAGAATATAACACCTTGGAGAATGGGTTTATGCGAGTAAAACACGATAAACTATTAAAACCCGCAGCTGAAATAAAATTTACTTGCTTCTCTAGGTTAAGCGGTGTGACAGATACTTTAAATATTCGCAACACGTCTCGGGGATATACGTATAGAAAAAATTAATCGAGTCGTAAAAATATAACGAGACCCTGTACCGACTATGAGGTTCTTTTTTCTCTAATTCTTTTATTCTTTAAATCAAAAATGTATATTTTTCGTCACACCGTTTCTCACTGTATTCATTGTATTTTATTTTATTTTATTTCATTTCCATTTTTATCTCAGTAGTTATTGAGTACCTATGCTAATATGCGGCATAAATTAAGACACCTCCTATCGGTGTTTTAACTATATATACAATATACATAATGTGTGATATTCGTAACGGTATAGTTTTTCTCCGATAACCCAGTTTGCAATTTATGAATTCAGGCTGCTTTTTCGTATTTTCGTTTCAAAAATTTGAACATTCAGTGAAATCGAGAGTATTGGATGCGGGTATAATACCTATTCGAAGCTTCAAAGCTTGAGATAACCGTCGACGCCATATGTTCTTTTATTCCGGCATGCTCCACGGACTTTCCGTTACACTGAATTTAATATAATTCATTTGAGGACTTATCAAAGAGTATGAGGCGTAAATAAATTCATACCCATACACTGCTCTATTCTATACAAAAATGTATATTTACCTAAAGACCCCAAGTCTACTCATGCTTTTCCATAGAATTAGAAAATCATGATCGATTCGATTTCAATGATCGAAGAACGAGTGAATAAAAAATTGGAGAAAAAAAAAGAATAAAAAAAAAAAATCTTTTGTTTTTCAAATTTGTTAATCATTTACGTTCTTCGTAAATCAAAATCAAAACTATTCACGGAGGGAGAATTGATTCTTGAAAATATTCTTGCAATTACATGATTTTCTAATTCGATATAAGAACACGAGTCTAGGGGCGGTATTCATAGTCAGGTCT
Source organism: Rhogogaster chlorosoma (assembly GCA_944452935.1). NCBI lineage: Eukaryota > Metazoa > Arthropoda > Insecta > Hymenoptera > Tenthredinidae > Rhogogaster > Rhogogaster chlorosoma. The sequence goes on from OX101797.1 coordinate 33,714,926, forward strand.
CAAGTCGCGTCTTGAGGCCGTCTTGACCAAGACGGTCTTATTCGTCAAGATCGTCTTAAGATGGCGTCCAATTCATAGTCCCCAAATAAGGTGGTCTTCGTGAAGGTGGCGCTACTCAAGACCGTCTTATATCCGTTGAGACCGTCTTGGTGAAGCATTTGCTTAAGGCCGTGCTTGACTGCCCTTCGGGTATTCTCGGAAATTTGCCGTTGTACTGACCAATCGCATGTGCGGTCTGTAGCAGGTAGGTTTCGGTACGCCCCGATATACCTGTCGGCCATACTTATAAGGAGGCATTTTTCAAATAGCCGACATAACGCAATTTGAAGTTGACTGCTCCACAGTGCTTTGAATTGTTACAAGTGTTTTGAAAGAAAGTATTTATCGTAATCTAGAATGGCTTCAAAAACTAAACATTATACATCGGTGGAAAAGAAAATCTTTCTTGACATATTGAAAGATTTTAAAGAGGTGATAGAATCGAAGAAGAGTGATTCTTCAACACTGCGAGAAAAGGCATCGATGTGGACCGAGATCACTCTTAAATATAATAATTCCTTCAATATAAACGAAGAAGTAAGTACAATAACTGTCACATATTCAAGCACTGCATATGTTACATTATCATAATTCATAAGTTTACCCAAAAGACCTTATTTAATACAAATATGATGATTCACGAAACTTCTACAAGGTTCCTAATGTTATTCTTTTTCCAGAGAACAGTCGCGCAATTAAAAAAATTATGGACCAATCTAAAGCAGGGTCAAAGAAATGCTTTGACTCGAGAGAAGCAGGCTTCGATGGCTACTGGTGGTGGTCCCCAGGAACCCCCTGCGGATATTGATCCTGACATAGCTGCCTTAGCACCGCATCTAATGGCACTAGCACCAGTCAACTTTTCCTCAAACATCGCAGAGGACCATCAAAACGGTAATTGCTATTTTCATTCTGATTCTGCACAAAGTACATCATATAAGTAATTTATTAGTGAACTATGATTTTTTCGACACTCAAGTTACATAAAATTCTTATATTCCAGATTACTTGAGGGAAGTGGCAGAGCAGGAAGATGATGATGAGGGGGTGGTGGAATATTTGGAGGAGGCGGTGGAATATTTGGAGGAGGGGTTGTTGGAAGAACCCGGTGTAGTTGAACCTAATGTATATGAACATCAGCTTCCAGGGACTTCCAGCTCTTCGTCACAAGCCATTGACTCAGGTAGAAATTTTATACATTTGAAGAGACCGTCTGATCACAAGCATCCTGTATATTATTAGTGTTTCATTACAAGATGTACATTTGTTATTCTAATGATTACAGGATCTCCAGCACAAGTGCGCAAGAAACTTCGGGTGGCTGAGAAGCGTCAGCGAACGTGCACAGAGTCGTCGATTCAATCATCATCTGCGGAGAGGATAAAACGAAATACGGAAGAGATGCTGAGAGTCGCAAGCATTAGCCACAAAGATGAAGAACTGTTTCTTATCAAGAAACATCATGAACTGAAGGTGGCCAAGGTGAAAGAATGCCACCTCAATGTGATGAATCGGTTGCAGCAAGAGCACCTGATTAAAATTCAGGATCTTGAGCTACGTAAGGCTGTGGCAGAAGCCGAACTAGCTGAGATGAAACTGGCACGTGAAAGGGACAATGTTTAATATTTTAGGACTTAAGTTATTAACTGTAGCCTTAGTTCGATTAACGGTTAACTAGTTGTAGGTTCGGACTGAACACAAATACTTGTGTTTTGACAATAAAATCGTACAAATTTGTTCATTACAGTACAATTCATGCTCTTATTATTTTTTTTTGCTTTGCTCATGTATGTACAGTCTAGTAATTAAATTTCCATTCTAAGTATAATTTTCAATTACAATTAATTTAATTCTATAATGCTAGCTTCAAGTGAAATTAATGATTACCATTAAAACAATTATAAGTACTATTTTACCTTTGTAAGACATTCGAATTATTATAAATAGGAATTTTAAGACTTTAACTGTGATATTAATGATGTGATAAAATAAAACATGTTTTCACAAACCAATTTACAATTTACATTTAACAACACCATTACCATTTTATTTGTGCGATGCTGGCCGACTTGTCGTTTCAATGAAACAAGCGTTCGATAAGGGCTTGCCGTACTGCAAAACCCTCTCCTGGTTGCCAGTGTGGTGGTACACCGGGCACTGCTTCTTCTTCTTCTATTGCCTCTTCTTCGGGAAGGATGTTATCCAAAGTCAGAGATAAATTATGTAGAACAGCACACGCCACTATTACCGTGGTAGTGCATATCAATTTAGTCCCTAGACCTTTGGATAGGCAAGGAAATCTACGTTTCCATACTCCGAAAGTTCTTTCAACAATTCGTCTTGTTTTCCCTTGTACGTTATTGTAGCTGTTTGAAAAAAAAGAAAAAGTGTAAGCATACAATTTTATATACAGTTCCTATAATTCGCATCCCCGGTTACAATGAATCCAATTACTTGCGATTATTTAACAAAAATACCTTCGCTCTGCGTCAGTAACCGGATTTGCAAGTGGGGTGAGCAGAAATGGAAGGCAGGGATAACCAGCATCTCCGACAAGAGTTCCAGTTAATTGTCTCTCATGATACCGCATGTAAAGTCTAGAATTCTGGAAAATTCGACTGTCGTGTTGACTACCTGGCCATTCTGGAACAAGATCCAAAAACTCCATGCGTGGTCCGACAACTGCCTGTATTGTGGAAAATTAAGACGTTGATTATAAAAGTAGTTACTTTTGGGAAGCAGGATATGTTTATTTATATCGTAGATGTTATTACCTGAACATTAAGTGAAAAATATCCCTTACGATTTCGATAAACCTCCTGTAAGTTTAGAAATTTTGTATGAGACAGACGTATATGAGTGCAGTCAATAGCACCGTCAACTCCGGGGAGACCGATGCCACCTCTGCCTGCCCCGAGTTCCCGAAACAATTGCCTGTTGTTCGTCTGAGCTGCTTCGGTCGCAGGCATTTTGATTATATCGTACATCTGAGCTGCGATAAGTGTAGATACTCTGAACACTATTCTCGAAACCGTAGGCTGGGATACACTCATCAAATCTGCATTAACGAGCTGTTTGAAGAAAAAGAAAATCATTAATCAATTTGCCTGTTAAAGTGACGACGCTAACTTACTAATATTACGAGGGATAGTAGGAAACTTCTTCAATGAAATGGTACTCACTTGAAAACTAGCAGTAGCGTAGAATCGCAGACAAACTAGCAATTGCATCACCGGTGGAATTGGTAGACCACGATTGTTTACTTTCACCAATCCAGCTTCGATTCTTGGTAATAATCCATGCATAGTACTGTCTTTAGTAAATCGGAATCGCCGTTTGAATTCAATGTCATTGTAATACTCAAATGGATTTTCACCATCTCTGACATATCGTTTTGGAGCACGGGGCACTGGCTCATCTTCATCGGAGGATTCGTCTGAATCACTGGTACTAATGTCATCCATGTACATATTCAGCATATCTTCCATATCACCCATTATAACAAAAATTTCTAATCACTTCACTGGTCACTGCAAAATTCTTTGCTTGAGTAAATTGCTTTAACCTTGCCCACCTCTTATAACCACTGCAATTCCCAACAGTCCCCACTCCCCTTAAAGAAATTCTTCCGTTCAAGAAAACAATAGCGGGATTAAATTCAATGCTTTATCCCGAAAATATTTTCACTCTGTTTGGACACCTGCAAGTCCGAAAATCACCCTAACCCCACGGACCCACGCATGACCGCCGCTAATCCCTAATTTCTCCGTAGGTCACCGAACACGTACCTCCTACAAGCCTTCGTTAGTAATGTCAATTATACAATGCCGAATACCGAAAAAACAATTAATTGATTCAATTCAATGCTTTACCCCGAAAATATTTTCACTCTGTTTGGACACCTGCAAGTGATTTTAGTAATAAGCATTTGCTTAAGTCGGCTTCCACCCGGACTTGACGAAGACCGTCTTATTCGCAATCTTATACCTCAAATGAGACCGCCTTAATTGACTATGAAACCATGCGTACTTAAGACAAGCTCATTTCGAATAAGACGGGACTATGAAACTTGTCATGAGACGTCGCGAATAAGACCGTCTTGATAAAGACCGCCTTATTTGCTGAGTCTCAAGACCGTCTTATTTCACGACTATGAAACTACAGCGCCATCTCAAGACCGCATATAAGACCATCTTGACCGAGGACGGTCTCAAGACCTGACTATGAATACCACCCTAGGAGGTACGGCATCGCCTCAAAGCGACTATAAAGTATAATCTAGCTATTCTATACCCGATACATAACTTGTTACAATATTCCTTTCTCAACCTTCGCGTTATAGTAGCAATCGGGTCTCCACCATCTGTAGAGAGCAGGGTGAAAGGGGGACTGTGTTTAGACAAAGAGGTAAAGGCTCGGTCCTCGGTACCTCGATGACTTGATACCGCGTCGGAGTGCATATGTAACATCGTTGTATACGTATAACACTAGACACGTATATCACGCACTTTTGCCCTACAGCCACTCGACGATAACTATAGATACTAAATACTATTTTATCACGGTACTTTATAATCTAAATAGATAGATTTAACACAGAAGCTAACCAACTCACGTCCCTCCAATATCTATCGTACATAGGCCTACGAGCATAATCAAGACCGCGGAGGTACTTCCGGGTATCTAGATCCCTTGAACACCCGATTCACGTAAGCCCTAGGCCTTTAACTTTGATTCATAGATATAGGTATAGCGGTGTCTTCCTATACTCGAGAATTAGGTAGGTAGGTAGGTAGTAGGTATAACATGGACGGGGTTCAGAGTCACGTAGTTATCGTATTAACGTGTTATTATTTTTTTAACTCTTTAATCAGAGCATCCTGCGCTGATAGAATCATCTGTTTTCACTGTATATTATACTTTCGTCTATATAATATTTATTATACTTATATTTATATATATTATTTTTCAATTAGATATTCAGGTTCGTTAGACAAATATTTACATATTTATATCTTCTCCTTACGATATTTAAACTGCTGCGCGCCTTTTTTTTTACATATATCGTATTAATTTCAAAGTTTACAGACCCTTTCTGAAATTGACAGTTAATTTAAACTTACGACAAACGTATAGGTGTAAGATGTATAGGTAAAGGCGGAGAATTACTTTGGAACTATTTTTATTCACCCTCCTTTTTTTTTTCCTTTTTTTATCGCAAGGCTTGAGGTTCCGAAATCGAGCTAATTTGACTAAAATGTAGAACTTCAGGTTGGAATAATGAGTCTAGATAAATATCGATGAATATTATACCGCTGGATTGAGATTTTGATACCGTTTTCGTACGGTTTTAATTCCGTTTTATAAATCGTTTGTAACGTTGTTTATAATTCAGGAATAAAATTGCAATTCAGTGCGGTGTCCCACCGGAGAAAACAGGCAAATTTCCTAATTTCAACTTTCATGTCACGCTCGGCCTAACAATTCTACGTGCCTTTGTTCGACTAAATAATTTTTATCGATTCGATAATTAATTAGATTTTATAAAATATAATTCTTTCATAAGAAATGAATAATCATTGCAGACGATATATTCGAATCTTTATAGTTTTACGACCGAATAAACTACAGAGCGATATACCAAAGGGCGTTAGCTAACTTTTATCAAAGTCAATTCAACTCTACGATTTATAAATTATGCGGTCGGGTTTTTTCTTCGACAGCTCGCGCTGTCAACTAAAACATCTTCGTGGGTAGATATGGCTTTACGTGTAAAAACTTCGTATTTTCAGAATACCAGAATATATACAAGCTCCGCTCTCCCCTATCGCGGAGTAATTAAAAAGAAAAAAAAATTAGTCTGACTTTAAAATTGTCTCATCTGAACTTTGTCGGGCTAAAAAAACGCGGCTGAAGACTTTGAGCATCCTCACAATCGATTTCTAAATCAGCTTATAAATTGGAGCAAAATGAACGGAAATTTATTGTAAAAAAAAATGAGTGTGCGGGTTTTTGGGTCGTGTTAAGAATAGAAAGAATCGCTATATCACGTTGTTGCATATTTCAATAAAATTCACTAATTCTTGGACTAGATACAAAAGACAACAATAATAACAATAGAGAGGAGGAAACAAAAGGAAAAGATCAATTCTTCAAGGCAGACATTGCGCAGAATTTTAAATCAATAAAAAGTTCATGTACATGTTATACCTGAACTCAGCCAAGAGGTATATTCGAAGAAAACTCCGCCTGCGTAATCTTGACCATTCAATCAAATATAATTCTTTATTCTGCACTATGAACTTTCTATATTCCTATAAGTTGAATAGATAAAGTAAAGGGGGGAAAAAAAAGTATTTCCATTAATGGGCATGCATCATTTTATTTCTCATCTGCATCTACACTTTATACTTTAGACTTATATGTATATACATGTGTGTGCGCGCAACCGTTCACGTCTGGTAGCCAAGAAAGCCGGGGTACGTTAACTGCAGCAGGTCGTGGGGTCGACGGTCGTGGGTCGTGGCTCAAACTGGGCGGCAGCAGGAGGGAAGAAAGAGGGAGAATAACCCTTGGGAAACGAAGAGATGTGAAATAATGCACCCCTATAGGCAGGTGGTGCGGACGAAGCAAACAACGCACACAGAAATCGAGATACACATATACGAATAGAAAATAATGTACATATATAGGTATGTATACGAGATGGAGCCTCGACTCTGCTTCCCTTCTTTTTCATCGCACCGCGGGAATCTATAGTCGGGCGAAGACCCCGCCGCGAATCTTTAACCTGGAAGAAAAAAAGAAGAGAATATCCTATTTTAGACTCGGTATATACGTGGGTTTGTGTAAAGCTGAGAGAATTCGAGGATATTTCTTGTCCTCGTTGTACAATGAAGGGCTGTAAAGGGAGACGAAACGAAACTGAGAGAAATGAAACGAAACGAAAGGAAAGGAAAGGAAAGGAAAGGAAAGGAAAGGAAGCTGAGCGAGAGCGCGCGCGCGTACGCGTACGCGAGTAAACGCGTAACTTGCTGGTAGTAGAAAACCGAGGAGCAAACATTAACGCGGGTGACGTATATAGGGAAGTAGGGAGAAGCTGGTATACAGAGAGGAAGAGAAATAAAAGAAAGGTACGTAGGGAGAGAAAAGGCTCCGACGACTGGTTTTAGGGCGGCAATGTGCGAGCGTGCTTGAATTTTAATTAACGAGAGCTCGATATTTCGAAGAGCCCTGAAAACCGGATTCTCCTTGTTGTGTGCTGTCGGCTATATACATACTATACCTATATACCTAAATGAAAAACGTTCAGTTTATCGAGGAGGAAGAGAAGTCATAGAACGATTATTGCGGTCACTGCAGCAGTCTTCAGAATGTACATTACTGCATATATATATATTTCTCACAATCAGATATATAATATCGTATGTATAAATGAGTCTCTCTATATCTAATTTCATGATATAAAAGGGGGTAGGAAAAACAACGTGGTAAAATCGCTTGTCACAGTTCGTAGCTTCGCGTTATATTCTCATTGGAATAATATTTGTACCAGGAATTAATTATGTTATAAAAATTCCTCACCGTAAGAAGAGAATAAATCGACCGTAGAACTGCGACTCTGGATTTACGCTTTCGATCTGACTCATATTTGTCTTTTCCCTTTTTTTTTTTTTTCGTCTTAATCATGGCTAGCCGCAAAACGAGCACTTAGTATATTGTATATTGTACGTATATGTCCAAGGATATATTCATACATATATATCGAAGGGAAACTGACAATGGAAAATCGAAATGACGTAAAAGTCTTAGTCTTTTATCATGATATCTAATATTACTAAACCGCTGCGATATTAAAAACAGGATCTACTCATCACGAATCGTTCTCAGATTCTTCGATCGATTCATATATCGTCGTATGCTTGAAAAGTTTACCTGTTTTTTTCCTTTTTTTCCCTTTTCGAACTATACTACATATTTTCTACAAACATCCGCTGGTCTAACTAAGATCGGTTGGTATGATAAAGATTGATGAAAAAACAGATATTGACGATGCGGTGAAAAAATGAGGTGAAAAAGCGTATAGATATGTCTCCGTCTCTCCTAGCATTGTCATTAAAGTTAAAAATTTCATAGACGAAGTCTGCTGTATATAGTATATAGTATATATACGCGTGATGATACGTCGGTTAAAAAATGATTAATATCCTTGTTACTTACTCTTAGCTCTGCAGGTACTCGATGGATACATTCGTTAACCGATGTTAATTAACGGAACGAACGAAACCATCACTGCTAGTAGAGTAGAATAGAGTAAATTAGCTTGGCTTAGCTTAGCTTAGCTTGTATAGATAGAGAAAATATTAAGTGAGAAAATAAAAAAAAGAAGTGAATAAAATCATCGACACGAATTCTTTGCCGCATTATAGCAGTACATACAAGTCTTCTACCGTCCGACTTCCCGAAGTCACGTCTATCACGTTTTAGTTAATTACCAATTAGAGTCAAGAAACCCGATTTTCGAACCTAGGCTACTACTAGCTCCCGTCCATTTCTGCAAGAGTAACGAGCCAAATTTCTCCTAGAATCAAAGTCTCCAATTTTTTTATTAAATCTGTACAATGTGCATGTAAGTACGCCTCCGAGACCTCGTATAGCTTGCATACCTACATGAAATACATGCAGAGATATGAAATATCTACATTCTTATAATATATACGTTGTCATTATATTTCTTGTTTTTTTTTTTCTAGATAAAAAAAAATTGTGTCGTTACACACATTTACCTATATACATATATATATATTTATATATATTATATATGTACACTTATCTTCATATATATTTCAGTGTCTAATTCTCGCTATCATTTCTCAATGAAATTCCGAGGCCATTGCGTGTTCGCGTATAGCTGTAAACAATCAATCGAAGATAGTCGCGTAGGTATACTACGTAGTCGGTAGTCAATTATAGGTTATTAATACCCGGACTTTACTTGAACACATTATGTGTGAGTATATTATAAGCGTAGACAGACCTTTCTCCGCATATGTAGATATACCCTCCTATACACACCCATACAAATATGGATTATTATATCTGCCGTGCAATCGTATCGTTGTGATTTCTTTATTTTTCGATAAAATTAATAAAATTAACCGTCAAATCGATCGACTCAATTAATCAATCATTGACTAATTCTACGAAAATTGAAAGAAGAACAAATTTGAGATTGTGTCTTTAAATTTTCAATCTGATCTTGACTCGAGGCGTTTGTCCTCGCGGCTGCGGCTTCTGTTTTACGCAATAATCATTCTCGAGCGGCTATGCGGCGGTAATGAAAATATGATGCAGTCGGTGGGCCAGAGGTCTTTTTGTATTCAAACAAAAATCCCCCCCTTGGATTAGCGAATTATTATTATCATTTCAATACAAGGAAACGTGGTGAAGAATGTCGTCGTTTTTTGCAAAAATAATGTATATATGTTCATGCAAGTACCTATATACGGTAGTGCAGAAAAGGCCAATGACTTTTGAAACTGGATAGGGCTCGCGACCCACGACGACGAGACTACGGTCTCCTTTTATCCTTTTCTCCTTTTCTCTGATTAATTAAAACCTGAAATATTAAGACCTCTTTATATTTTACGTGCGTATATACTGCGTATGGAATTGATGAACCTAATTATTTTCATCGGTCTATTGAACCAGGCTCTAAATTTGTCGCATAAAAATCATTAAACAATTTTTTATTTTATTTTTTTGCTCTTTTTTGTTACGAAGTAAAAGGCTGCCCTTTGCCACGTGAGATCTTTTTTCTTGCTGCGATCCATCCGGTGTTATACTAGATTCAAATTCAATCAATTCTCACCCGGAATAATTGATCAATTTTTACAAATATCTCGCGATATAGACGGATACCGTCGACGTGACGGTTATGCGATTATTTCTTCGGCGCAGTCAGATCGGTCGATTCAAACCTGACCGGCAACAGTCGTCGGGGCCATACGGAGCGAGAGAAAGTGAACCAGTTGGCGACGTTGCCGAATTGATTGCAAATAATTGCAAGCCGGCAACTCCGCGTGTGTCTTAATTCGCGATTAACTAGGTTTTGTAAATATATATATATATATTTATATGTATTTATATATTATATATATACACGTATAGGTACATACATAATAGCACCAATCTACGAGGCATGCAATGCAGCGGATTAAGTAATTCCACTTTTTGTTGTCTCTGCTCTTATAACGGGACTAAGGATGTATTAAAGTTTACTCTTTCAACTGCAGTATGTTTCTGATCTTTTAATCAGATAAATTGTTTCTGATTCCATTTCATTTCATTTCATATTGTGTCTCTATCCTTTTTCCTCTCTTTGCCTGGCATAAAATCTTGAGAAGGTTTAATATGTATCTCAGATCGGTGCAAGCTGTGGCGATATGGATTTCGAGTATATATTTCTATATATGTACCTGTAAATATGCCATAGGAAAAAACTGATTGAAATGCGTTAATTAATTTCATCAGAAAATAAGTGGTGCTTAACGTCGTTACGCTCTGCGGTCTGGAAAGAATTATTATCAAATTTCTAAATTAGGTACACCCACCTTTGTGAATTTAGAACTCATAGCTCTTCATAACTACAGCAGCGGGCTTGCAGAGATGATTTCGGGCGATTAGGGCTTAGTCGCGATTATTATCGCGAGAAATCCGTTATGTTATTAAATCACTTTACATTGTTAACCGGTCAATGTCTCGACTATAATTTTAATTGCTGTAAATCTCGGATCTTGAATAACTGAAAGATGCATCCGCATCTTGTTCCCAACAAGTTCCGGAATCCCTTCTAAATTTCAATGAAATATTTAGTATCAAGTGGATTCGAACTACTCACGGTCCAGAAATGAGATTGTAAATCTCGTCTCGTTTTTTCTTTTTGGTCATATTGAAAACACTTCTGGCTAATCAACGCGGCGTACCTTTAAAAGAATTTGTTTGAATAATTATCTCAGCTGGCATAGCCGTATGTTATCATATAACATGTATCAACGCCATGTAATTCCCATTAGAAGAATTTCAACCGAGATTATACCTACGAGCTGATGAAATATAATAGTAAGATATTCAGGTACATATATATGTATACATTTTTTTTAATTCAAGTTTGAATTCAAGTTTTTACTCAGATTCTATACATATATGCCTATACCTACCTATTATGAATATTCTTATCAAATATAAATTCGAGGCAATTACTTGTTTGCTTTTTCTCACGAAATATGCACGTTGCGTGACTATAAGGTAATTAATGTCATACGGTGGTAAACGACGTTATACGACCCTTGAGAATTGTTCAAACCAAAAAAACGTATTTTTTTTCTTCATCATTTCCTCTTTCATCTACATAGAAAAATCGCAAGAATATAGATGTTGGCCGGAATCATTGATAAGATTACAGCTGAATAATCTTCGTTATTTCTATCGTTTTTCTACTACACGCATGATATATATTTTGCGAATTAGTAGTGACCAAGGCGAATTAACTTTATTTGGGTGTAAAATATGACGTTTCAAATGAAATTATGCAAAAATTATATCGAATTTTATCATTTTCGTATACTTTTATTCAATCATCCCTTAAATTGGGGGATTAGAAATTTTTCAACAAAAATTGTCCAATCTTTGAACAACGAGATCACGGATATGATATTCACGACGAATCATGGCTGGAATCTCAGCGTTAGTAAAAGAAAAAAAAAAACCAAAAGATATATAAATGTGTCAATCGATTCTTGAAAATTAGTATGTATATGCTTATAGATTTCCTGTAAACATGTTGTCGCGTGCAAACCGCCAGCACGATACCATCATTCTTATCGGAGATTACCTTTCGAGATAAAGTGGGTCCTCGCTTATCGCTACTGAACGTTCAACAACCGCTTACACGTGACCCCACACCACAATCTTCTCTGCCCATGCCATAGCAAAACATCAAGCCTAGACCCACATAGAGTATATAATGAAAAAGAAAAATATGCTAGGCTATATCTACTACTTTTTTTTTTATTCATTTTTTTTTTCTTTTTCATTCGTGAACTTTTTTTTCGATTTTTTTTTGAACTAAAGTAAAACAAGCCACGTGCATAAATTTGTGACAGGAGTAGAGTAGCTGCTGTAGTCCGTCTAGTAAATATATTCAATTACGTAGAAGAAGAAAAAAAGAAAAATGAAAGGAAAAAAAAAACTGCCTAGACGTTCATTTTCTCACCCTCTGTCGTCGCGACGGCGTGGGTGGCGTCGCAAAAATGAGTTCCGACTACGAGGAGCCGACACAACACGTTTGTCGTAGATACGATAAGAGAACGCCTTGTTCGGTGCTACTCCCCTATTTTTATACGGGATATATATACGCTTGAATTGAGTCGAGGATTGATCGGCTTCGTTCGATCACAGGACCTCTCTATAGTTATTTGATGGTGAAAAAAAAAAGAAGGAAAAAAAGAAAAACGAGAGTAAATCAATTCTATGATTATAATCCCGCGTTTTAGGTAACACTGCTGCTGTGCTGCAGACCCTCCCAGCTAATAGATTTTCGTTTATTAAAAGGAAAAACGTCGATGAAAAGAAAAATATATATATACGTATATTCTGAATATGTATCATGTATTGGAAATTGGATTGAATCGCTTTCTCATTCCGTTTGCAGCGTGGCATCTAGATAGTAGATGTCAAAATTCAGCCTCAGCTCATTGGTTCTTTGTCATCCGGTTATGCTGTTAAACATGTGAAATATATTCGCTGAAATATCGATATGTAATACGAATAATAGCCATTGTTAGACCAGATCTTATATGTATCTAGCTCCTTGTTATGTAACGTTCGACAGTCATCTATGGTATTTCATATATCCGCTAAGATATCGTAACATCCTTGCTTGAATATGTTACTCATTCACCCAAGGACATTGTGGTTAATTGACAACGTTCAAGTTGATTATAATATCTGATGGAAAATTGTCTCGATTGAATGGCTCGTGCACTTATCTATAGCTGCATAATCGTAAGAAAAATTTGTATATATATATATATGCCTGTAGATGTAACCGGATTTTCTATTTCCCAACTACGATATCACGACTTTTGAATCAACCCTCGAACTCTATCATATTGATACCTCGAATTTAACTAACTGCTCGTTGCAATATTTGATAGACGTTTAGGTATAATCTTGAGAAATGAATAGAAAGAGAAAATTCCCGGCCTTTAGAAACTCATTTTGACTATCGATTCGACAGACTCAATTTTAGAGTCCGCGTAGAATTGCGAATTTTACTGGTTTTTTTTTTTTTTTTGCGTTTTTTCTCTTAATATTCTTCGCGTTACACACAGAGCCGCATATCTTATAAACATATATATGTAGGTGTATACGTATATAGACGACTTTCCCTTTTAAGGCCTACCGCACGCGCGCTCTCAGATCAGTCGATACAGCATCTATAGGTACTATACATATATCCTTCGCGAACATGCGAAGGCAACCTAGAGTAGACGATGCCAAAGGCCTGGGAGATTGTGGGTGTATACTTGTGTATCGATGTTACGTAAATCTCCGGTTCTGCAGCAGCACCAGCAGCAGCATAAAAGCGCCAGCAACACCGACTCGTATGAGAATTCGGCAATTTCTCCTCGTTACAAGCTATATAACGTGAAACTGACGATCGATTTACTCGCTAATTTTACTAACAAGACCCAGAGACCAGGCAGCTTAATGCGTTCCTTAACTTTACTTAATTAATCGACGAATATTCAGCATCGAAGCGCTGCTCTTTATTCGTGTGTAAAATAAATCTCACTAGTTTGTTATAATTGCTGCGATATATCCTTAATTCCAGTAAAAAAAATTTCATGAATTCTTAAATAAGGAAAAATAAGTAATAACAATAAACGTCGTTATAATTTATAGACACAGACTTTGTTGCGGTGATACATGGGTTGTTCTTTTAAATGTCAGGGGCACTCGCCGAACGCCTGCACAATAAACCGCAATCATCTTTGGTCCAATACATGGGCTTATACTTCCTTCAACATCTCATGCATCGTGTGTTGTTATTTGTTACATACATTTTTAGTTCGTATTTACGTACGTGTAGCTTCGGGCTGAAAACTGGTCGCTCGCCATGGTTTATTTAGGCCATGGTCTTCGAAATAACGAGCAAATTGATATTAGGCTATACGCATAGATGAAATAACTAGAGAGAGTATATTAAACGACAGATTTGCGAACATTTCTTCTTCTTTGTCCTTTTCATTTTTTTCTCTTTTTCAATTTTCTTATTCAATCAATTACTAACAATCGATTTTCCTATTTTTTTTACAGAATAAGACGAGCGACAGCCCTACTATACAGTTCCTAGGAAACGAAGGCGTAAGTAGATGCACATATGTATTTATAATCTCAAAGCAGGAACCGTGATTTTTAAATCAACTCCTGTTCACGTCTCTCAATTATAACTTGTGATTCGAAAAATTCCCGCATATTATATCGTCGGTATGAATAATTGACGATGTTATAATATACCTTGTATATTGGATCATAAATCGGAGAGTGAGTTGGGAATAATTCCTTACGCCATCTCATATCGATATTGAAGATAAGGATTTTTCCAAAAAAATCCACGAATCTTTCTTTTCTATTACTGCAACAACGGGGCTGAATTTCTCATTAATTATCCATTTTTTTATATTTTTATTTTTTATATCTATTCCACGTTTATATTTCTACGTCAATCATTCCACGAACTATTAGCAATCGGTTTATACGCAGGTTAATATCGTCGTAGTTGTGTTCAGGGACGCTCAGCGGCTGCTGTCTGTGTCAAGGTTTACTGACGTCTTGGAAAAAGTATGAAAAAAACAAACATCAAATAAATAAATAAATAAAAAATAAATAAAGCTATATGTCGTATATACGTAACGTATATATGTATTACTTGCGGATACAAGACTTATTCGTATCTATATGCACGTCAGGGCTACGTCATACATTACGCCCTCGTTTTTCATATTTTATGACATTTTTTTTTGTTTTCTCAGTAAAATTCAATATCTTTATACTTTATGTTATTCAAGTATAATTATCAGATGTATTTCGAAGTGTAGATAATTTCTTTGAATAAGACAACTTTTCCTTTAATTTGAACCTTAATTGGAGGCCGAACCAATTCTCAGTAGAACATACATAATATCATTCGTACGGGAATATACAAGACGAAGGTATTTCTTGATTGACATGAGCCTCCGGCTGGCAGGTAGAAGCAAAGTTGTTCCAGGGCTTACCGCGTTCGTTCACTACATGTAATACTCGTAAGTCAAAGACTTGCGCCACGCTGATATGCACGCGTCAATAATTATTACGAAATGAAATCATAGCCTGTAAATAATATAAAAGACCTGAAATCGGTTCAACATCAAGGATAAAAAAAAATTCTTACCGATTCGCGAAGAATAATAAATTTTGCCTCAAAGACGAGAATTAAGAACAAAAAAAAAAAACGTCAAAATCCTTCGATTTCGAAAACTCTAACCATAACATTTTTTTTTATTTTTTTTTATTGTAATAAAATTCTTGTGTTAAAATTTGACTAAACGTTTAACGATTTACGGCTAAACCCATATGTATCCCACAATCTTGATCCAATTTAGAGAGGGGACGTTCTCAGCTATGGCCTAAGTCGTATCGAAGGCCAAGTCATTGACCAGTGAAATTTATTATTATTTCTTACATGTTATCATTATAATTATGATAATTTTTATTTTTCAATTCTGTTTTCGACTATTAATTTCGGGATTGTGGTTTTATACATGTATGTGTATATATTTCTTTTTACTCAATTTAAATACGTTATAATTATTACGGAGTAGTAACGAGTGCGGCGTTCACGAGTCGACTGGAACAAGAGATATAGGAGATGTACGTAATTTGTGTAGTGAAACGGCGAGTGCCGCGTACATAGGTATGTAGACGAATGTACTTGAAGAATAACCAAAGCGCACAAAGTAAGTGCGCACTTGACCAAGCATCATGGATGGGTTGTGATTCTTGCAGTCAGATTTTCACTAGCTATGCCTATACCTACGTACGGTTATCCCCTCGTCCTTCGCTTCGCTCTCAAGCCCCGAATAACGAGGATCCAACTATTATTTGTACCGTTAACAAGAGAGCGAAAAATAAAGAAAGAAACAAGAGAGAAAGAAGTAGGAGACAAAAAAAAAAAAAAAGGAAAAGAAAAAAAAAGAGAGTATATAATCACTGAAACTGAAACGCGTTCACTATCTACCGTAATAAAATGTCAACACGTCATAGGTATACCAGAGAGATAATCGTTCGCGGTGTATTTTACAACCATGAGTTACACGAAAATCCCTTCGATTTAATTACAACCATGTATTCGCAGTTTACGATAAAGGAACTCGTTCTTACCCTCTGGGGTTTTACGTCAAGCTATTCTTAGAAGTGGAAGTAATCTTGGCCTCTGGGAATCCCTATTTTCCGCTTAGTGGTCATTCATTTGCTCAAGTATTAAGACGCGTGTGTGGAGGAAACAAGACGAGACAAGACGTCAGTAAATCGTTGTAATCATATTACGTCTAGTAGCTACAGACGGGGCTTATTTCTTTGTCGATGTTCATATTTTTACACACATTTAGTTTTACAGACGTTTATTATTTTCTTTTATTTATTTTTTCTTTTTTTTTTCTATTTCCATTCTATTCTATTCCATTCTATACTTTTTATATACATTTAATTCTGAACGCGTGCCCCGACCGCGCGGCCTTTGTGACCATATAGCGTCAGATAATAAAGCTAAACCACAGAAAAATGCGTGATGCACGAACCGCGGTGAAGTAAATTACGACTGTATAAGAGAAGCGTAAAGATGTATGACTGTTATAGAAAAAAATATTATAGAAATATTTTCTATCGTGATGATCGATAGGATCTATATGGGAAACTATATAATCACTCCGATAAATAAGTAAATCTTCATTTGATTATTGCCTCTAATCGACACATTATATTATATCTGGTAATTAATATACTTATCAGGCAAGATTGATCAATGCAATTGAATCGGATATACATATACCCATATATGCTAAGCAACGTGATAAAGTACGGAGATAAGACTTAACTCTGATCATATATTGTTATCGACTAACAACTGCATCGTATACATATATTCAAACATGAAATATAACAATTAATGACCTGTCTTGCACCATATATTATATATATTTATACGTTATTGATGCGGGCATGGTATCGCGATCTTTTTTTTTCCCCCATTTTACTTAGATTACATACGGGTAACTCGACACAGTTTTTCCTCAATAATTATTGTTCAGAATCATATCTCTCTTTAGACCTTGTCTTTTATTGTGTAGTTGAATATATAATAAAATCGCGGGTCTGACGCTGTGTCGTTGCTTTAGCAATATACGAAAAAAAAGTAAAAAAATGAAAAAGAAAAAGAAAAAATTCTTCAATCACGTTTTAAAGCTTTGTGCATCGTTTTGCTGACGTGAGACGTGTAAAAGGCAGTTTTGAAAACCTTTGGATCTGTGAAACGTTTTGAAAATTGTACGTTAGTGATTCTCTGAAAGCATATGAAAGTCTCTACCCTCTGCATCCAGTAGCACGAGTTTCAAACAGATTCTCTATGCGTTGTAGGTAGTAGCTATATACGTGTACCAGCTTTGAGATAGTCGAGCTCATCGCTGTATTGAATATTACTGAAGTTTACGGTGGAGGGAGAATTTTCGCAAAAATATTTAAAGCTAAAGAAATACCAGGAACGAAAATTCGTTTTCAAACAATTCTCAAAAGCTTTTATCCCGATAGGTGTGATTATTTTGAAAAATCAATTTATTCTTCTTCCGTGAATCGTTTTTAATTCGACCCATCATGATTTTCCAATTCGATAGAAACACACGGCCTTTGATTTATTCTCTCGTTTCTGTTTCCGCGTACCTTATTCCCGCGATTGTATAGAAAATAAGAGGTTTCTAAATTTGTCTCTCATGAATCGTGTATTCATATTATAATTCTTCGAAGGCTCGTTCGTACGTATATACACAAATACATCGATGATAAAACCTAAGCGCGGGGCAAGGATTTTAAGCGGAATTTAAAAAACTATGTGAAATTAAAAAAAAAAATCTACTAAACGTTCAGATTATTATATATTTTGGCCAACTCTGATACAAAAATAAAATTGAAAGAAGAAAAATAAATAAAAACCAAATAAAGGGATCGGGACGAAATAAAAGTAGGAAAAGTACGAACGGTGCATTTTTTTTTTTATGCAACAACTTTCGAAGTATTCTGTATTAAATAAGTGTATTGCAGGTAAACTAAAATTATTACGAACGGTATCAGTATACCAGAAGCCTAGCTAGCTAACTATCTTATACCTATAGCATAAGCCAAGTGAAAGGCAACGATGTGAAGGCTTGTAGGTCTCAACTCCGCAGAACAACCGCGCGCCAATGCAACAGCGTCGTTATACTCTGATATACGTCACCGTCGGCGGCACAAGGACGTCTACTAAACGGGCAAATTATACCAGAATAATTGCTATACATTTCCACTCTTGCAAAAATTGTGGATTAAAAATAAAAATTCCAGAACAAAAAAAAAAAAATCTCGGTGGTAACACATGATAATCTTTCGGTGAATTTATCATTATTTCATTTCATATATATCATGAGAGATTTTAGACTGATTAAAATAAAAAGTCCTACCAGTCAACGTGCAATCAACATAGTATCGGGCCTTGAAAGATATTCTGCAGTCTGAATATTTTTATATATGTATAGGTATATATATATATATATGTATCAATATCTTGATTATTTAGCGACAAATGAATTATTCTTTACTATACATATTTACGTATATATATATATAATACGTGTGGCGATAGGTGTCTGAGCAAAACTGGTTCCCAAGACCTTTGCGATGCTTGTCTGTCTGTCCATCCGGGCGTGGAACGTTCGACGATCTCTGCGTCGACTCAGATCGTTGCTATAAACGATCTGTACTTTCGACGAGATGGAATGAAAAAAATTGCTTGATTCTAATTCTGGAAAATGTATTTGTTTTTTTTTTTTTTTAATTGAAAAAGATCATCAAATCGGAACGAATCGGAACAAAAAGATGATCCAAGTCCTCGATCGATATTTTTGCATATTTATTATGAAAAACTAAGTCACATCATCGTCGCGGCTTATACTGTTTTTCTCCTCTTTCTCTTCCGCACATTTTTTTTTTTTATTTTTATTTTTTTTATAGCAATATTCCGCGGGTATTTGCTCCTTGTGAATAAGCAAAGTATAAACCGCGAACTGGTATAAGACTCGCACTCGCCACAATTCAGTCTTGTAAATACGTATATCCTGTATATCTACACAGTAGGTACGCGCTCTGCTAGGTAGGTATTCATAAAATAAGACTCCACACGCCCTGTGTAACCAAGACTTGTAAAACTGGATTGACCGTATCTGTATTGAAATGACCACTGCTATGGGGCCGGGGCTGAGGTTCTCGGGTCGGTTACCAGCCTTCTGTGTCTCTCACCTTCCTCTCGGTTCCATCCTCTTTCAATACAAGCTCTGATCAACGCGAGCTCTTGAAAATGCGATTTCATTTTTATTTCACATCCTTTATTCTCTTTTTTTATTTATTTCCTCATCATTTTCTCAACCCGCCTGAACACAGTTATATTCACTATATACAGAAATTGATTCGTCTATTTCTATTTTTTATTTTTTATTTTTTATTCTCTTTCATAACTTAATACGGAGATATTTAAACTGATTTTCATTCAAAACTCGTTACAGTACCGCGGGAGTATCAGGCCGGTTAATTTTATACCATCAATTAATTTAATATAATTTTCAACCTAATTCGTCGCAAATCGACATTCAGACAAAAATTTTATTACTTCCTATATATTCCTATGTATCCAGTTTCGGTAATTATCGACTAGGGATTCTTGCGGCTGAAAGAAAAGGAAAAAAAAAAAAAAAAAAAGGAAACTTTACCTGTACGTAAAGACTTCTTTGCACGGTAGCCAATATCCTCGCAGGTTTAACGGTGTAACGACATACGATTATATAGGTAGGCATAGGTAGTATTTTGCGAACGCAACTTTGCCGCTTCAACTTACTGCACGTACCTGCAGTACCTCTACGTATATAACTCTGGCTATACGATGAATATCGTATTACTGAACACACGCGAGAATCGACGAGGCTTTATGCAGTTTCTGCGCACAATTTCCGATCAAATATTCACCTCACTTCAAGCCCTATACCTATATACCCGCTGCAATCGTGAATCATTTAAACATGTTTCAAATTGTATTCATATACCGTTCACCGAGGCTTCTTACATGTACGCGTTTACCTATTGTCATACATCGACGATGAAACTTTATGTATGTACTTGATTATCATGTTAGAATTAATTTGAATGTCTACAAGTATTAATTGAATCAATTTTTTATTTAATCAAGTAAAATTAGTGTATAATCTCATGACGAGTAAAGAAATCGGCTGATCGGTGTTTGATAATGCGCGAACATGAGGCGTATTGAGCCTGCATATAATACCCATAAAATACGTATCAGTTGTAACAGAGACGTAATTGTCGACAAGTGCAACTGCCGTGCTTGTACAGGTTATTTATCAGGAATTTATTTCGTACTCTTTTAAACGATTATTTCACAACCGACGAGGCGAAATTTCGTGTATTATATACTCTCGCGAACAACCTGCCGAATTTAAAAACAAAATTAAACACCTTACGATAATAACTGGTTCTACTCGAAATATATATGTCGTATTTTTACGACTCATTATTTTCTTATATTTCATTTCATTTTCTTACGCAAACCTAAGTGTCTCATGTTTTTCTTCACTGCTTTATACATATATTGTTTTTCTTTTTTTTGTTCTTTTCATTTGGTTTAACTTCTTCGATGTAATTGCGTCGCATCAGTACGCATACGCATAACTGTCTATTGCAAATAATTTAGTTATCTTTTTTTTTTATCTAATAAATAAATCGTTGAGTTTGTTTCCGCCATTTTTTTTTTTTTTTTCGCTGGTATATTTAATTTTGCAATAAATTCACTTTCAATATGTTTTCTTTTTATATACACCGCTCATACTGTAGCGACAGTAGGTACAGACATTTTTCAATTAATTAGATTACTCGCTATCTAGAATTACACATCTCGCGGTCTTATCGGTTAAAAAATAAAATCTCGTGTAATTAGTTGACTTCGATTTTGTCAAAAGCTCTTTGGAAAAACAAAATTTCTCATACCTATACTCATCTTATCTATCTATCTACTTGCTCAAGAAAGTAGACGTATCAGCTGTTTTCGCATTTATATCTGTCCCATATAGACGAACGGGAGTCCCGAAGTTAAAATTTATGAAAACCTTATAAAAGTGGCATATCAATACTCGCAAATGAATAACGTCAGTCGAAAGTTAGATATGCAATGAAAAATATAAAACTAATTCAATTTATAACTCACACGCATATATGATCGAGTTTTAGTAACTGTACATTACTTTTATTACTCCTGATAGCTCTATAATTACTCATATATACCTAACTGTTCACTTGCAGTGTATAAGAGGTAAACGATTAAGTCCTTCAAGTTCTAAAATCTAGTGCCTGATAAATAAAATCGTGTAGATCAATTTTTATGTCTCTTTTATCTAGAAATTTATGATAAGATTTTATACGAATTTCAAAAATCATAGGTAATCAACTCGTAACTTTTTTCCAAAACGCGAGATTTTTCCATTCGGTGGCTTAATTTTATGATAACTATTCACCGCGGTATAATGTGTAGTATTCGGGTGTGGGTGAAGACCGTTTGTACAGAATTGTATAACAATTTTATTTTCTATGTACACTTTTAGAGTAAGACGGTGAAATATAAACTCGTAGAACCGTGTTTGCACGGTGAGCTTCAATTTGGGGCGAGATTAGGTTCTTCACTGGCACGTTTCATGTAGAAATTTCATCATCACTGTTACCAGCTGCGGGGTGTCGAAGCACGAAGACACTCTAAATGTATGACTGACTGACACGTTTAAATCGAACATATCTTTATACTGAAGATTACGTGGACTTAACATACTTTTAACCTTATATTATAATATGACATTTCCTAATACAACTTTTGGCCATTTCTTCATTTCTTCAATCTGAAGCTACAATGTGTACTAAACGAGCATTAAAAAGGTAACCTATACAGGATAACTCCACTACTCCGTAATATAGCGCGGAGAAAGTCATTTTATATACATATATATAAATATATATACATATATATATATATATAAGATAGATAGGAACGAGTTGCCTTGCCATTGTGTCGCAACCCTGCACCAGACTTGCCGTGACAATCTCCAATTTTCTTACCCACCAAATATACATGCTATATATCGGGGAAATCTGATATATGTACCGAGTTCCTGCAAACAACTCCTTCGATTTTCGCTCTCGATTTAATCGCCGTATTTTTGCCCGTTGAAATTTTTTTTTTTTTTTTTTCAAATTTCTTTCTTCTTTTTTGTACCCCCTATATATATATATATATACAGATTGCTATGTATGTCAGGCAACCTGAGAACCCGTGGCGTAAACTCTCGCTGGAATACTGCTGGCCACAATCGGCCTTCGATTTTGGGTAAACATGGCCGATATATAGGTATACCAACGTCGTCGTAATTAAAACGTAGCCGTATATATAAGAAATGAATTAAAAGGCAATTTATTAACCATTAAATAATCATTTTCTTATTAATAATTGTTAATAATCAATTAAGTCGTCTAAGTGTGATAATTTTGACCTAATCAAAGTTTATATTCTTATTTCTAAACGACCGAGAGTCTTAGAGGAGTACAGAGGCTTAGTGCAATTGCTCACTGCAGCTGTACGCAATCCACCTGCAAGCTATAATACATGCTTAGATCCGTATACAAAGAACGTCGAAAGGTCTCTAGCGATGAGTGACGACGACGACGATCACTCACTCGTTCCTGCAACGCCGCGAGTTGCGTCTGATCTAAATTCTATGGATATACATATACCTCTTTACGTTGTCAAAAATCATCATCAAATGATATAGACTATATATAACAATTCTATCGATAAATCATCCCATCCGAATGTAATAATAAGATTCCGGAAAAATTTCTCTCTCTCTCTCTCTCTCTCTCTCTCTCTCTCTCTCTCTCCAACTCTTTCGCGTTATTTTTCGTAAATGGTTTATAGTAATATAAATACCGCAGCTAAACATTATAACGCGTTGAAATGTGCGTGTATATATATATGTTACTGATACGTATAAATACGCGTACGAATATACCTACTTACACGACTTTCCACGATGTGGTACGTGTGAGTTTATAAGTACCTACACACGTACACACACCCATTCTTCATACGCGAGTAAAAAGATTGGGTTTTATACAGCTCCTTTATGTAAACCTTGAGACTAGATCCGGATTCTTGTCAGGAGACTGCGGTGACCGGACGGGTAGAGTGAAGGGAAAGAGGAGACGCCGCGCCGCGTGAAGCGGTCAGCACGGCGGACGGCGAAGAGCGGCCTCGTGCGCGGCGCGACGTGAGGGGGTAAAGAAAACGATGAAAAAGAGAAGGGCGCGGTGAATTAGGTGGGGGATTTAAACAGGACGAGGAGGGGTACGGAGGAGCGAGAAGGTAGACGTCGAGGAAGAACTTGCGGGAGTTGCTGCACCAGGCGAAAGCCTCTCGCGAGTATGCGAGCGAAAGTGTTCTTGTGTTACACTTTTGTTCCGCGTGATGGTGCAGGAGGAGCGACCGTCCTTTCTTACGTTGTAAAGGACACTCGCTGGACATTGACTAATTGTTGATTCATTGCGTGTACACATATGCACGTATGTAGGTATATTACGTTGAAGACACGAAGGAGATGAGAATTTTATAGACTTTATGAGAGAGAGATAGCTCGTCTATATATTTCGAATCTTCACCTGAGTAAGTATGTAGGAAAGAAAGCTTCGCTTCGTGCCCGAGTTTGCTTTACGATATCCTTGCGATATTCTCGCGTTCCGTACCCGGCGTCAGGTGTCCACGCGCGTGATATCACGACGCGGACGTGGCCGAAAGAGCGAGAGAGACGATGAGACGTCAGGTAAAGCGGGACGAGAACGTGAAAGAGAACCGGAGAGCCAGAGAGAGAGAGAAAGAGACGAAATGGAATTCCTCTTCTCCACCTCCCCACCCTGTTGTCCAGATTGAGCCGGTTGTACAGAGCGCAGCACGCGCTTTCTATAGATGGAATTTCGGACATTCAAGTCTTTAGTTTCTGGTTAAAAATCTATTTTTAATATCGTGACGGAAATTAATTTCTTCAAATACAGTTATCACATTGTCAGTTTACGATCTCTAACATCTATGGTACCTTGCATATCCATTCATTTCATTATAAACAAATATCGCTTGGTTAAGTACAGAAGTAATAATAATTGAAAGAAAAAGAAACAAAATTTTTGACAATTATTTTCCGACTTGTCGATTGTTTAATTAATAATACCGTAATAGCTAAAACTTGATTTTTATGAACTTGTATATAAGCAGGTCGCCCCAAGCATACACCAACTAACTGATCGCTAGATTCAACACACTTACGCGTTCTCGACTCTTTCCTTCTCTCTCTCTCTCTCTCTTTCTTTCTCGTTCGTGCTCTTTCTCGTTTTCTTTTTCTTTTTCTTTTATTTTCATCTTTTTTCTTTCCTTTTCTTTTCTCTTCTTTCTTCTTTCCTGGGCGCTCGTGTATCGGAGGTATGTAGGACTGTGCCACATCCTTGCCCAGAAACCGTTAGCTGCCTCCACACTGAATGAAGCCCATCGTACCGTTGTTCTCCCGTTCGGCTTACCTTTACTCTGCGGGTTCCCCGTGTCTCCTGTTTCCTGTCGGGCTCGCGTTCGCACCTCGCTCTTCGGGTCTTCTTTTACCATTTTTGAATCTCGCTCTCGCTATAAACTTTAAATCAACTATATATGTATAGATATAGGAAAGAAACAAAGAGAAGAAAAAAATCAATTGTCGATTTGAAACTGCATGTTTGAAATGATGTCAGAATCGTAATTAATTAAAATGAGTTGTTTAAGATTTACATAGGTATGTATATTGAAATTATCGAAAATCGGAGAAATCGCTGCGATCGAAATAATTTCACTAAAATCAAATTACTTAGTAGAATCGTATGAAATCATACTGCATCGGTCGAAGGGAGTAGGTTGCAAAGACCTGTTAAATGTTAAGGGGAAAAAAAAAAGATTGAAGAGAAAACCAAAAGCAAGATATATGGAAGAAAAAGAAAAAATTTTCAACCACTATTTTATCTTATCGCGGGCATATATACTTATATTTATAGATAATATAATTATATATATATATATATATATAAATATATGTAGGTACATGTGCATGTAAAGATAATTGAAAAAAGTTTCAAGCATATGGGTAGATCAAATGTTATATACGAAAATCCATATAAAAATAACATTTTGATATATATACGCGAAGTTATACATTATATCACATTTCTGTGTTGACGTAATTTAAGACGTGTGATTTATATGCTCCTAATCTAATCTGAATCCCTGCTCGCTGAGCTGGTATATACGGGGGCCTCGAGAGACTTGACCTTAGCCTCTACTGTTCGGATGACCCCCGCGGGCATAAAAGAAAACTCGTATAATATATCTGTGTATGTACTATATGCTGCTGCTGACGATGATGATGATGATGATGATGATGATGGATCCAGCGAGAGTAGATGTATAAAGATTTATACACGTGCCGTGAACTTTTCCCATTTTTATTCACCTGACAAACAGGTTGCTTTATATATATTGACTCTCTGCGGCCTTCCTGAGTCCCGGCAACGTCCTTAGTTGGTTTGGCTGTCATTCCTCCGTCCTCGCGACGACATTCCAATAGAGAACAATATTATCGGATATCATTGATGAAAATAAAAATAAGAAAATGAGAAAATAAGTTGTATTAATATATTGGATTTATATTCGCGTTGCCGATTTGTTGCGAGGTGCCACGTCCGTGCAGTGGCTTGGAAGCAAACGAAAAAAATTGATATACCCGAAACCAGAAATAGCCTGTTGGCCGCAGCAGTCCGCCGTAGCTTCTTCTCAAACCCTTGAAGGCGTTGTCATACGATATCTGTCCGCGGTCTTTGTACCACTGTTTTAAGGTGATGCTGTACCTACTCAGGCTTTTCCATAGAATTGAAACAACTAAGAACGAATCGAAAACATTTTATGGAGGAAAAATTCGTTTTTCGAAATATTCTTCATCGAGAAAGTGCACTACGTAATTCATTACGGATATGATATTGATACTCTGTAATTAGAATATGAATTCAAGGCTTGTCTGTAGCTAACGAATTATTTCCTGCTTATTATACAATATTGTTTGATTATAATAACAGTAACAGCAATAATGAGAATATTAATAATAATAATAGTAATAATAGAAATAATAATAAGAAAGCTCTTTGACAATGATTAATCAAGGTTTCTCTCTGCCGCATATATATTTCACCGACGTCGCGACGCCGTATTCGCAAATCTCTGTCGAAAGAGAACGGGCGAGATATCATATTATATAGAGACGCTATCGACGACGCTGTCCATATGACGTCAGGGCGCCGCGTAGGCGTCGGTTTTGTGCTAACGCGGTAGAGTGGAACGGGACGCGGGTTTTTGCCTATATGTATACTATATACCATACCAGATACCGCGAAGACCGGAAACCGTCTCTTTAAATGTCACCTGATTTTTTTTCTTTTTTTTTTTTTATCATTATTTTAGTTTTTTTTTTAAATCCAAATCGGCGTTCTATCATCTTTCTTAATTTTGTTATTCAATCTTTCCTCATTTTCGTGTATAAAATTGATTGTATGCTTGACGCGTTGAAACATGACCACTATGAAGCTGGCCAGTCTTCTGTCTCTTTCCTTCTCTATGCAACTATGTAGGATAGAAGGAGACAAAAGACTGTGGCCGACTTCAGAGTGGTCATATTTTAATTCGTCGAGTGTACGAAGTTCGTTGAACAGTTATCACGCGATTATATAAACATTTAATCTACACCCTCCGCTGATAAGGTCCGGGAATACATGACCGCGATTATGTGAATTTCAAGTTGAAATTCGAATCTCTGTAGATCTCAAGCCATCGCTCTAAAGAAATAAACACATACATGCGACATCTATGCGTACAGTACGTACACTTGCTTACTATTACGATTGAACAACAGTGTATGCGAAGATAGGCGAACGCAGCTGGCGTACTTATATGGCCTGCGACATATATTTGATCCGTTTACAGCATCGTGCTCGTCTCTTTAACACGCCACTCTCTAACACGAGCAAACTACGCGCTACACTCAGAAGTAAGAGAGCGGTGGAGGAGACGGAGGTGGCGGTGGCGGTGGCGGAGGTGGAGGAGGAGGAGTACAGACAATATATATTTATTTGAACCCTGGCGATGGTCGTGCAGCTCAAAGTAGAGCTTACAGTTTACGTAACGGGTGTTCTTTATAGATATAACCAACCTAATTAATGAACGTCTAAGCTTATATAATAATTATAATTAGCGATCATTGAATGATCGAATCGAGTATTTCATTCGTTTACGTTCAAATGAACTTTACATGTAGACTATATAGGTATCATGCGATGATACGAGAGTCTTGAAAAATATGTACATCATATATCACCCGGTATAATCCCGGGATCACACTCTCACACATGGAAAGAGCTCGCGCGTAAAGCGTGGAATATTTTGAAACGACGCGCGGGTATATAAGGTTTATAAGAGATGACGCGTGTGACCGCGCGCGGTACGGACCCCGGACGCGCCTGCGCGCCACGTAGCTCGGTGCTCGGGAGCTGGTATAAAAGAGGCAAGTTTGCCGTGGAAGTCAGCCACTCACCAATCGGCTCCAACGTTAAACACCGGCCACCTGACCTACGGCGAAGACTGGATAAACCTTCACGTATATTATACGCATATATCTGGTATATATGTATGTATAAATGTGTACGGGGTACCTATATCGGATCTTTGAGGCGCGTGCGCTAAACTGCATATCACGGTATCGCGTTCTATACTGTACGATTCATAGAGAAGCATCGTGAGCTCTCAAGGTCGTTGCGCTCTCATCCTTGCGATAAACGAAAGAAAGGAATAGATAAATAACGAAAAGAAAGAAAGAAGAAAAGGCTATATATACACGTATTGAATCATTTGTCGTTGATAAACTATATATCCGTTACGGTAGGTCGTCGACGACGCGGACCTTTCGCGGAGAAAATTTTGCGCAGGTCAGGAATCCCACTAAATAAATTAAAAAAAAAAAAATTATAATAATAATAATACATAACAGCTGCGTACGCCGTGACTGTTTCGAAAATGGAAAAATCAGGGCGAGAATTTATACCTGCGATACGCCCCCGCCCATTGGTCTCCGTCGTAATCGTTGACTACGCGCGTCTCGCTTGCCCCCTACTACATGTATCTCGTAATCGCCGATTCTCCGCGACGTCGCACGTCCGCTTCGCACATCTATATCTATGTACAGATGTATAGTATAACATTGTATCTGTATATGTATAAACGTATAAGACTTATGCCGCGGGCTTGTATTGTACATACCTACTACGCGCTTAACAACGACTCATTGTAAGAGGATCTTGAAAAATCTTGAAAACTGAACGTGACCTAGACACGTGAACGAAATAAGACCGAAATATCTTCCGAGAGCCCGAAACGCGACCCATACCCTACCCTATACCACCTCCGTGGGCGTCTAACACGAATAGCATATACCTTTATGCGATCACGCAATAATATTGCAAAGATAGACGAAAGACTGAAAGAAGCATAAATATAGAAACATAATTCTATATGCAGATACGTTTATACGTATTTAGAGAAAATATTGATACGTTCTGTTCTGTGTCAGGAATAATGCGTAATGTATAGATATAATTGGCGTGGAAAATAAAATGTGAAAAGAATTGATCGTTGAATGGTTATTTAGCCGATGCTAAGCTATGTTCGCCACTGCGCCCCCAATATTTTCTCTTTGTCGCAGTTATCTGGCAGCCAGCGGGAGTAACGATTTAAAATTATCTTGTAACCAGGCAGCTCCGCGCGCGAGGTAGAACAGCCTGGCCAAATGCCCTGCTTTATACCCCGTACGTCCCCCTCGCAGACTGCTTCGTGACCGCAAGACACGCTATACGGCTTGGCTCGACAAACACAAGCGCAATTATATATGTATTATAGTCTGTGGAGACACCGAGGTATATATAAAGTGATAGAGCGATACGCGGGGAGAGAAACGGACGGCTATATAAACGAGTGTCCGCGAAGGCCGCAGACGTATATACGAAAAGTTTATACATAAAGAAAGGAAGAAAAAAGAAAATAACGATCATACGCAAACAACGTTCTTAAGAGAAAAATAAAGATACGAAAAATCGTTGGACAAAGGCATTATATATATATATGTATATATATGTGCCTGTGTTTAGTAGGTATTGTAATACTAATGGAATATTTTTTGAACCTGAGAGGAAAGGAGAAACTTTTGGTAACATATCGTTATCAAATCGTCCGTGTATAGTCGGGTATAGGTACGCGATCATTAACACCATTGCTAATGACGTAGATCTGTTTCGGAGAATAAGTACGACAGTCGTAGTAGGTATACGAGTTTGTTATATACATATATATAACTGCGCTGCTCGGAACGAACGAAAACAACCATATTTGGTTTCTTTAACAACTATGATAAGATTTGATCGTATGTTTCTTGCCCCTAATATCTCCACCTCCGTCTCTTCCCCCACTTCATCATCTCAAAGAGATTGATAAGCTGCGCGTGAACAGTTTTCTATAAACTCAGAGTAATCATCAATATACTTGACAAAATTCCTCTGTGTAATATAAACCTATACGTATATAGTATGCGTATTACGAACGATTTATTATACTTGTATTATTTACCCATTATTATATGCGTGTCAATGTAGATCACATACATGTATATTGTATACTATAGGTATAAAAAAAAATTATCGTCTTATATATTCGGAGTAAACTTGTTGTCGTCAACGCTCACCAGCTATAGTACGACCGACGGCTGGTGTGAATTGAATTGCAAACTATACGTACTACGACATGACGCGAGCGGGGGACGCGAGACGTATAGCTTTGAATCTGTTAACCCTGTAGGTCACTACTCCTCTATCGCGGTTTGACGCAGAGAAGGGTCAAGCTACTTGTACGAGTATAGAGAAAAAAAAAGAAACGGGGAAAAAACACGTGTATACGTAATATAATAAAATTATATATTTTTTTTTTCATCCATTTAAATGCAATTGATTTTTTTTTTTGCTTTTAAAGATAAATCGCGTTGTCGAGATTTTAAACTTTTTTTTTTCAAATATACTTAAGCGTAGGTATATAAAATCTGATCGTGCAAGTGATAACGAGAGACGAATGAAACCATTATCTTTATCTTTATATTATCTTGACAATATTCTGATGTAAAATAAATCTGAGGTTTTTGTAGCCGGATTTAAGTAGCCGTTAAACGACCGGTTCTTAGTCCCTAAGGAGATCGTAGTCTCTTACATGCTTGTAGACGTATATTCGATCGTGAGAAATGAAAGTGAGGTTTTAGTTTAGAAGTTGAATAAAAAAATAAAAATAATAATAATAATAATAATAAAGAAAAAGAAAAGAAAAAGAAATGGAAAAATCTGTTGACGACGACAGTAATTTAGAACCAATCGAATATATAAATAAGTAATTTGAACATCTCACGGTAGATTTACCGTAATTCGGTACACCACCAAACCACCTACCGGAGATAAGGACTATAATTATTATATATTAACTACTTTATAGAGTTTCAAATTGCTTTTACATAGTTGCGTCATTCAAATCAACGGGGCGAACCGCTCGGAGCGTAAAACTAGCGATAGGGGCAATGGGGAAAGGGGAATGTAGAAGAGAAGAGAAGAGGCCGCAGTTGTGTGTGCCAAATTTGGGTGGCACACGGATTCGCCAACCTACTGACACACTATCGGTAGGTAGGTAGGTAGGTAGATCTGTCAAGTCCGTTCGTTCGAAAGAAAACTAGGCAACCGCTGCAACCTGCTGGTATATGTACGTACGTATATACCTACGAGTAGGGTATACCGTTTGCTGTCGCGATGACGTAACGTAACAATTGCGACAAAGAAGACAAAACAAAATGTTGAAGAATTTATTCACTGCAGACTCACGGATGAATATATGTGTATACACGAGTCGCGAAATTCCGCTCGTTTATCTAATATTTTTATATTCTTTTCTCTTTTAATTATTTATGTAATTAATTATCGACTCACATATTTCATAAAATACTCGCGGTACTTCCCACTGTTCTCTGTTATCGGTTATCTTATTATACGCGTCTATTACGTTGCGTATATGCATGTATGTACTGTACATATTAAAAACGCGAGGAATTTATCGCCCGGTAATTTGCTGACTGAATGAGAAAAAAAGCAAATAAAATACTTAAATTTGGCCTCAAATTGAAAAATTCAAACGAAGAACCGTTCCCCGGTACATTCCAATATATGGCCGATATAATAGCTTTTTGCGTATATCCAAGGTGTGTACACGGACCTCATTGAATCCGTTAACTTTTTTTCAAAAAAATTATATATATATGTACCGTTTAGCGATATAATTTATATACCCTACCCGCACCTTAAGCGAGGACGCACAGACACGTGTCTTTCATTAACGGCACTCTGTGTAACACATACATTAATATAACCATCTTACAGTAAATTACGTCTATTTAATATCCCAGATTAACGATTCTTATATCTGCGATTCAATAGAAACGGGTTAATGTTATTTTAGAGAAAAAACCCGAGGCTCGTTCTTCTCCGATTTAACTGTAAAAACAATAGATTATTATTATTATTATTGCTTTTTGTCATTCTTAAGCATTTCGCACCGGTGAGCCAGTGTCTAGTAGAAGTCAGTTGTGGGCGATGGGTGGTGAGTCAGTAACGCATTTATAGCCTCCGTACCTTTGGGTCTGGTGAATCATATGCAAGTTATTCGGGTCGCATAAGAGACACCGAATATCGAAAATGAGCCACTACCTGATTCCTAATTCCTAATTCGCCCATATGCAGGTATTTAGGCTATATTTATACTTATAGCTGATGAGAAATGCCTAAGGTCCGGCATCATCGAGGATCGAAGGATCTAATTCAGATTGATTTTCACCGAAGGTCGTAAAGTGGGATTAAACTTATGCCTCGTCATTGTTATTTTGCAATACATCATGTTCAGTACATAGATAGAGAAATTTCAAACGACAGATGCGATTCATTACGTATTATCATATTATCCGTAGTTTGCCTACAGGATTTAACACCCTGCGTGTTAACGAAATGACAAAATAAATAGACGGAATTTTCACACCCGCGATATATACCAAGCTACTGCGTGCAAAATAATATTCCGTAGAGTGAAATGTGATGCTAATATTCAGTAGTCGCAGAAAATATGTTGCGACAATCCGATTGGCGTTTGGCCATTGCCTGGGAATACCGATGATATTGCATAACAAAATTCTCGATCGTACTTTTGACGGTTATATACACACACATTTTTTTTGTTTCATTTTTCTGCTTCGCGTGAAAAACGCTTGGTTTCAACGGCATGAAATTCTTATTATCTAATTAAATGATTAGCAATTATATGTATATAATATATTATTTTTAAACGAGGAATTGAAAACAGGTGTGATGAGTTTGAAGTCTTTTTATGATATATATTTTACACTCTGAACGAGTCACGGACAGTTGTACAAACGTAAACGTCTGGATCGTAGCTCTATTTTAGATGTGACAAACGACGTGTTTTTCTTGGCGTTTGAAATTCTTGAATAACTCACGATCAGCGTACGAAATCGGAGACACTTGATAGTGTAGAGCTTTTCTTCTTTCCTAATCGTATATGAGTCGAAAGTATTTCTCAAGAACTCTATAAGCGATTTGAATGTTGTGTGTGGCCTTATACCTACTTTCCAACCCAATTCCGCACGATTGTCGCTGCTTGCTGCAAGTATTAGGCAATTCTGTATCGACCAATACTAGGTCTAGGTCTTTCACGATCGTGGAATAATAGTTTGCCATTTTTACGCAACGATTCCATCTATTGTCTTAGGCTCTTAGATTTCTTTTACTTATACTTCGAAATTCCTTCCGATTCCTCTTTTTCTTTCCAGGTTAAAAATGTAGAATGATCATTTCTCCTTTGGGTTTACATGACCAAGTCAACGTTGACTTTGGCCTGAAATTCTTTCCACGTCTATTTGCTGTAGGACCCGAGATCCCGTCTAAAAATATTCTGAAAATTGTATATATCTTCCTCGCCGCAGAGCAGAGCCAGAAAATTATTCTCTGAGTTTGTGAACGACGGGGAAAAATGCCTTCTTCAGGTTCTTCAACCTCGTTGCTCTGTATTGTGAATTTTTACTTATTTCCCTTCATTTAACTCCACTAAAAAAAAAAAAGTCCGAAAGTAAAAATAAGAATGGAATAATGAGAAGAGAGACTACGGCTATAGACCAAACCCTGCAAAAAAAATCAATTCCCCCTCAAGACATTCCGAGCCATGAATTACAGCAAAATTTTCGCTCGTCGAAATAAAGAGACAAAAGATTGGCGAATATCGGCAAAATAATAAAAAATAAAAAAAATGGTTTCCGCATTGGTTGTATGAATTTACAAAGCATTGCTGCCACAGTAAAATTCAATACCTTGACAATGCGGGACATGTAGAGATCGACAAGAAGCATGTACATACCTATACGTATAGGTATACACGCAATTACGGCGTGTCGATGAAGCAAAAAAAAAGTATCGTGCCACTTGGAATTAGCACGACACTAGCGCGAGACACTGAACCGTGAAAAAGTCCAAAGGCAACGCACGCGGTAAAATCAAATTGGTTTCAGAAAATTGGAAATAATGGAACGGCTGGAAAATAATTACACCCAATATATCGACATAGAGGAGATCCGATCTCGCCAGACTTCTTCTTATATATATACGTACCCCATGTTTCTCTTTCTATATCCATTGTCGAAAAATTTTCAAAGAGGAGTTTCTAAATCGCGAATTATCCGCTCGATCGCAATGGCGTGTGACGACGTATATACATATATATGTGTATGTGTACGTGTATGTATAAGTACCTATTCAAGTTAACTATAATAAGGAATGCAAGTGAGAGGAATCGAAGGTGGTAACGAACAGTTTTTAACACTGTGTGAGAAAGACGTCAGATATCTAGAGGCTTATAGTTAGGTATATCAAGCCCTGGGGCTATACCACGATGAATAAAAAAATTAGAAACTTGGAACGGTAGAGGTAAAAAGTTCGTTTCGTAATGCCAACTATTTACAAGAGTGACCATAATTTACACCGTGTATAGGCACGTCGTCACGTTATTCGAAAATCTATAAGTACAAATTGTATTTTAATCTGAAAGGCACTGCGCCCACGCGAGTTTCATCGCATTAGAGGAATTTAAATCCGAGTACCTCGAAGCGGAGAAAATATTCTAATCTCAAATCCAGTTTATACCGATCTATGCTAATCCACTATGAAATTTTTCCAGATATATATATGTATATATACAAGCATCGCTATCGATCGACATAGACTTAACTTTATTATCGCCAGATATATGAGCATATGATGATATGTATTTTAAGAACGGCAAAAAAAAAAAGCTCCGTTTCTAAGAATGAGTAAAAGCGAATCATACAATTTTGTAGAAATTCAATTTCTCCGAAGAAAAAGATTAGTTCGAAATTATTCTGATGTTTGGTGAGTTAACCTTGTGCCAAATCGTGGTTCATTCTTCATCAGGGCCGCGTACTTGCAGTCGTATAGCCTATGGCAGTGACGGATATATTAGTATGTATCCGCTTACGTTTACATATGAGTGGAATTAGACTAGTCGTTAAGAAAGGCGAAATAAATATCAGAAAATTTTTATTCAGTTTTATTTTTCGTAATTCTTACAGTCTTGAGTATTCCACGATTGAAGGAATTCTCGAATCAGTATGCAGCGTATATTAATATAAAATACGAAACGTTTTATCGGTTATATAGGTGATTTTTTTCATCCCTTATATATCGACGGGTGAATATCTGAAATAAATTATATACCCGGCAATAATTCGTTTCTAATTTAAATATCGCTCTCAGAAATCTGAACGCCCGCGCCTCTTCGTTCCGGGTATCCAAGTTTAAGTGGAAAAGTCAAATTGTGGAGGGCGAGAAAGAGGAAGAGAACTGCGACTCTGAATATAAAAATAAAGTGAAATAAACGTGAAATGAATAGATGTGAACGTATATAATATACATACTGTTGAAAATAAGAGGAAGGTACTCGATTTTTCAATTCTTCGTAAAAAAAAAGTATGTCTATTTTAAGTTCATTCCAA
Organism: Rhogogaster chlorosoma; assembly: GCA_944452935.1. Taxonomy (NCBI): domain Eukaryota; kingdom Metazoa; phylum Arthropoda; class Insecta; order Hymenoptera; family Tenthredinidae; genus Rhogogaster; species Rhogogaster chlorosoma. Next base: position 33,750,676 of record OX101797.1, read on the forward strand.
CTTAACGAATAATACACTCGGTCGAGAACTATACTTCTGCGGTAGTTATAATTGAGATTATGTACTACGTACGTATGTACACTTATGTACCTACCTACCTGTGTTAAACGAAACATACATATAGATATTCGAGTAGGTAAAGGCACGATCACCGAGCCAGGTAAAACTGCCACAAGGTTGACATCAAGCGTTAGTGAAAGCGGCCACGCAGCTGGCATAAAATCAAAGATCAGGCTTTTATAGACCACGTTTATCACCTTGCGTAGTTTATTTCTTCCTAAAACTCGCGTAGCACCGACAGCAGCAGTATGATTTAGTTATTAATTAAAAACCTATAAAGGTAATTAACCCTGTCTGATATCATCGAAGAAACTTTACTTTTCATTTATTTTAACGATAGTTCGAGCCTGCCTCGGGGGGCTGGCAATTAGCCCTGAAAAATAGAAGACATTCAGTCGGTATGCGCTCTTCGCACGTTATGTATGCCCCGTTCTATTTATATTAACGACCCGCCCCCGCTCTCAGCTGTTCTTTCAGTGGGATCGAAACAAGGGTGTTTTCACACCGTTACTCAATGACTTTTACTAGGCATTGACGTCGCGGAGGATAATTAGCTTGCTTAGAATCAGTTACATAGAGGTTTTCAGGTTCCTGTTCGTTAAATTTAGAATATATTTCTCGTTTAACCTGTTCTCGCCTGGGTCTACCCTCGTAAAATCGACTGACAAAGTTATGGTCTAATTTATTCCAAGTCATCTGAACTAAAATAATAAAAGGTTCGAGAGTAAAGAGCCTAGCTTTGGCCTGGCAGTTCAGTTAGCAACGTCGTTTGGCACGGGACAACGCAGTTCTAGGACTGTTATTGATTGAGTACTAATTAGAGGAAATGTAGCGGTGAATCACGACGTCAAATATACAATCCTTGAAATTTATAACTGACATTGGTTAACCGCTGGCAACCAGTTCGACCATCGTCACATCGCATCGTATCGCGAGGAAGCTAGGAACAATATATATTATAAAAGGCACCGATATAACCACCGTGTGAAAAGGAAATTTCATTTAAATTACCTAATTAGTTTCGAGCTAGGTGTTTCCGCTTCTTCAACGCTCTGAAGAACTTACCAGGTTTTAATTTCGAAAATAATCAAACATGAATCGAATACCATTGGCGGGGGTAGAAAGACGCAGCTGTTAACTCAAATTTCTCTGGTCTCTCTTCACGAAACTTTCAAATCGCATTCTCGCGGTTGGTATTCGAGTTTTCGGTAAGAGTCTGACCTGGCCCGATTATTCGTCGACGATGCAGAGTCGAGAGAGAGAAGGAGAGAGAGTAATTGTTCAGAACGTATATTTTCAGCAGTCATTCATTTTCCGGCTCTTATTATTTGCGAATAACAAGAACACGATTCGAACGAAGCTTTTTCTCCAACTGGTATAAAATTCGATTTTTATATAGCTAAGGGAGGAAAGCCGCCATCTTTGGTTTCTTCGTTCCGCAAGAACGATTCGGAATTGCTTTTCTCTGAAGAAGGGACAACGGAGTGAGAAGCAGCGAACCATCAGGCGTAGATATAACCCAAGAAAATCCCGTTTCCACTCCCCAGGGGCAAAGTGGGTTGCTAAAGATTCGGAATACATAGCTGAAGACCTCGGTACGGTTTGAAGAGAGATAAAAATACGACATCGAGTCATGCGGTAATACCGGTTAATTAATTATTCCCGGTTACACAACAACCGTTTTTGAACAATTGTATGGAGATCTATGACATCAGATGATGCGGATGATGCGGAAAAAATCAAGTGACGCGTATCTCTCCCATATAATCGAACTACGCGATGTTACAAGTCGGTTAACCAGATGACTTATATTTCCGAACTTATTTTAAAGGCTATACTGTCATCGCTTGCGAATAATTTTTTGCTTTTAAACATCCGCTCGCAAATTAGCTAATCTATACCGAATGGTACATTACCCACTCGCTCAATCACCACTGTAATAATATTTTATCGCGTTCTACGCAAGTGAGTCACTTTCCTTATTCTGTCATTACCAGATTTGACAATCAGTTACGAGTTGAGCAGTAATGAAGGCTCGTTACGTGGATCAGTATACGTATACATGTATACATCAAACGCGGAAACATCGTTGTGATTAATTTTCCCGAACTGTTTCGTTGATGTACTTGCGATTCAATGGGCCAGAGCGTATTTAACATCTAATGAAAATTCATTCTCGTTAAAAAGATTTCGATAAATTGAATGGGTAAAACGTTCATTGAACGCCATTTCATTACATCCGCTTTTTATCATTTTTTTTTTTTTCTTATTCTTTGCTTATCGAATGATTATCAATTATAATAGCTTCGATCGTGATTTGAAGATTTCTATACAGATATTCGGTATCTATTGATAAGTTATACGCATTTTCTTCGATTATGTTTGTAATCGAATGACGTCGAGTTTTACCCCAGATATATAATTATAGATATAGATTCGCGGCTTATATAGTGCAGGGGATATGATACTCATATTTACCAACAGTCATTGTTCGTGATTAATCATAAATTGTGTGATATTTATTTCCTCACATATATTATCGCTTTGTTGTTTCAACGTTGTAATTCAATCTCGGTTTTCTCGAGGATAAACTATGTCGCACGCGCCTTCAATTCAGCATATGACAAATTGGTGAAAAATCACAAATATATGACCAAACTACGCGTAGGGAACCAATATATCGATGGATTGCAAAATGAAATGGGTTCTGCGGGGGCTAAAGCTATAAGAGGGACTTTTATGTGGCTTCAGATTGAATCTGCGTCTCGAGGGAACTGTGCCACCTTAGCCGAGTTCACATTTTATCCCAAGAAATGAGACAGTAATTGCATTTACGTCTTATTCCGTGACATTCTTGAAATACGTCTACACCAATTCGAGATTCAGTTTTTAATAATTAAATACTAATAGAGAAAATATCCATTCAACTCGATTAACATTAACAAGAAATAGTCATACGATGAAAATATTATTTTTCGATTTGGCAGTATTCAAAGATGTGTATATCAGTCTGTATTGCGTCTCCTTATAATTTTATAACAAGCTCAATGCATAAATGGTTTTTATATTATCATTCGAACAACACATCCTATACCTTGATACAGAATTTCTTGCGTAAGGTCGATTATCAGTCTAATGAAAGACTTTGTCTTATTGAAATTGAAACGTATAATGTAACTAGTTGAATAACTCCGCGCAGCAAAGCTAATTAATGAATAAATTGATAATGATTTGATGTAAGGATCGCGCAAGAAAGTATTCAACGTTTATATCGAGAGATTCGCTGAAGAGAATGAAAAAAACAAGAAAGTCCTCATAAATTATGATTAATCACGCTGTGACTTATTTTTTCCTTCTTTTATAATTACAGCAACTCTCCTTCCCATCGTCACAATCCAGTCATGGAACAGCGGGATTCACCTTCAGCCTTTCTGGCAATCAGGACATCGAGGGGCCACAGGGCAGTTTCGAATGTATACAACAGACCGGGGCCAAGTATGTTAAATTTGATGGAAAGTCAAACTTACGATATAATTATGAAAATTTCCATTACGAGTTGAATGATATTTAATGTCGATTTAGTCGTGTTCAGTAAACGAGAAATTGATACAACCTGCAAAGGTTTGAGATATTTTAATCCTGGTCGAATCCTCGTGGCCATTGATCATTTATTCATTCAATATTCATTGTATCACAGGAGTTTGGAAAGCCTTGGTACGCTGCCATGTAAGATGCGGATACAGGCGAAGGATGACGTGTACGAGGCAACCAGACATCGCATGGCTGTTGCCGAGGAAAATCACAAAAATAAATGGTAAGTAATTTTTCTTCTTCTTCTTCTTAACTCTAGAGCATTTATTCAGCTGAGAAAGGTAATCTTACATATACGTATATACTTCACAAAAAATAATAAATAAATAAATAAATAAAAATAACTGCGCGGTATTTTCGTATTATCTTTTTCACACGACTTGAAGTACATATAGATAAACATCTTATAGAATAATTATATGTGAATTGATGCTGGTTTTAATTGCTCCGCGAATTGTTCTTTATCCGATAAAATATTGTGGTATAAAATAACAAGAAATATTAAAAAGCAAAAAAGAAAAAAATCGTTCGCGATATAATTATAATTATTCTTCAATCTCTGCAGATATTAATCTACGAATGTTAATTATTGCTTTAGTCTTTGTCTAATGCTCACTTCCGTGAAAACACATACATATATGTGTATAATATATTGAGGATATTATCGATGGTCGGAAACCTATTGATACTGCACTCGGAGCTGTTAATTTGTTTAGTCGACGTCACTGTCAAGGCTACAAGTGCTTCACATATGCCCTACACAGTGCACAGTACAGACATGTCATAACAATCTAAATAGCCACAACAATATGTAGATATCTACTACACTGCTCTCATTATTAGCTTTTTTTTAAAACATTATATACTATTACTAATAACATTTTGATAGGTACCGTATAATGATTAATAATATTATCAGTTATTTATGTTTTCGTATAACATATGAACAGTTTTTTTCTTTTCTTTCAATTCTTTATCTTTGTTTCGTCTTTTTTTTTTTGGTTCGTAGTTTTTTTTTTTTTTCTCTTTTTTTTTTAATTTACTATCCAAAATTGTGTCGTATCAATTCGCGCAATGTCAAAATATCGAAATGTTATCGCGTATGGTCAACTTGACTCGTCGATAATGACAATATTTTGATCATCAAATACATAATTATTATTCGTGAACTTATAAAATACTGATGAAATTGTATATTTTGTGAGATGAAATTTGCGTACGTGTAATATGTAGATAAATTTGAAAAGAGGAAAAATTGGAGAATTTAATTTTGGATATTTTCTCGGCGACAGCACAAGGGTAATCAAAGCGAACGGACCAGACATCGGGCGGAAAGTAAAGGTCAAAGTGAAAGGAGGTACTGGAAGGACTATTCCACCCTCAGCACCTCCGAGAGTACGAGAACCACCGATTACAGTGTCCAACTCCTCCTCGAGTATCATGCCGTCGTCATCTACCACTCAATCTCGTCTTTCATCGTACAAACCCACACCTAGCAACAATCCACCACCCGCTGCCCGTGCTCAACCCGAAAAAAAGATATCCGAAATTATGCGGAGGCCTTTGAAGTAAGGAAAATTCTATCAATCCATTTCGCTTTATTCTTTCGTTTTTGCCGAATTGAAAATATTACGGGAATCTTCGGTTCGCGCTACAAATTATTTATCTTTTTTTTTCATTGTAAATTCGTTTGGCAAAATTCGATAGAAATATGGATCAAATATTTATCACAATCTTTGATTAAATCCAGAGTTTATGATATTCTTCACATTTTTGTGGAACATGAGTCTTCCGAGAATTTGAACATCATAATCATTTGTTAAATTCAATCATCAGTCTCCAATTCATTGGTCGAATTAAGTTCCGAGTATAGATTAAAAAATACGTAATCTTGACATCAGGGAGAATAATAAATGGGAAATAATTTTTATTAAATTATATAGTTGAAATAATGGAAATAGGAAAATCGCAACCTTGATTAAAAAAATATTTCCGAGTTATTAATTTTGAATTTTCTTCACTTTTATTTTTTTTCAACAGAGAAAGACTTATACACCTACTCGCTTTGAGGCCATACAAGAAGCCCGAGTTGCACGAGCGCATCTACAGAGGTATTACATAAAGCTCTATTATTACATGACTTAAATGTTGTACAGTAAATATTAAGAGCTCAAAGTATAGTTTAATAAGAGTGTAGTCTAGGCAGAGTTTCGCCCCAGGGTCTAAATATTCTTTTATTCAACATAGTCTATGATAAAATCTGAGCAGACTGTTGATTAAAAGTTCGATGCAGTTGTGGATGTGCAGTTGTGTTTGATTTTAATGAAATTCTAATTTTCTTTTCCAGAGGGTATCAAAGAGCGAGAAAAGACTATAATTACAACGGTGCTCAAGCAGGTAGCTTACATGCATCGGGATAATACTTACCATTTGAATCGAGGCGTGTGGAACGACGTACAAGAAGATTGGCCTTTTTATACAGAGCAAGATAAGACAATGCTGAAGCGGCGCAAGCCACAGAACTTGACGCCACCCGGCTCCAGTGATGGTGGGTCTTGTGGTAATTGCTCTTTAATTTTCAGATATTATTTCGAGAGTTGGCATGGTTTTGAGCAAATGACTTGAATTCATTTTTATAGCAAATCATGATTGCATTCTTTTTTTTATTCCTTTTATAAACGTGATTTATGATACTGCAAATTTAGCTGCTTGTTTCTGACTCAGGATTGGTATTCTAAATATAAAATTGTTAAGATTTGGAAACGTTGAAATAAAATGTTACTAATATTCAACAATTTGAAGAAAAACACAAGCTCATCAGCATATCTTTGTTACACATCCGATTCTAAGCTTTCGGAAAGATATTCTTTCGATATAAAAATTTGAACGAAATATAAACCATGTTTTTTCTCGACCCTGATAGTCTGCTTAGAAAAAGTTACTCTTCTCTTCAATCTTCCAGAAGCCTACAAATATTTTTCATACAGATACTTGACTAGCATTTAAAGATCTAACGTTAGAAAATCTCTCATATTTACTCTTCCATGCATATAATCTGAAAACAATGAATAAACTCATTTTATTCTGTTCGAATTCAACAGGTAGCGGTCAATCACCAAACTCTACGCATCCCGGCTCGCCTCCTGGAATAACAGCACCACCTCCGGCTTTAATGGGTTCAAAGAGACCAGGGTACTTCCAGGGAAACGACGGTCTCCCAACCAAGAGACCGCGGATATCTCATTATCGTAAACCAGAATCTAATAGTTCAACGACAACCAGTAATCCGCTGGCTCCTGCGGAGAATGGAAGGACATCAGGTGGTGGTGGTAGTGGTGGTAGTTTGGGTGTTGGAAGTGGGAGTGGAAGTGGTAGCAGTGGTGGTGCGGGTGGTATCAACAGCTGGGAGCAAAGACAGCAACGTGAACGCGATTATCGTGCGGAGAGAACAAACAGTGAAGTGCTTAGAAGCAGCTATGGTGCCAGCAAATCGTGCCTGACACCGTCCAGTGACTGTGAGGAAATTCATAGCACGCATAGCAATCTAAACAGCCATAATTTGCATAGTAGTCTAGCCCATAATAACGTTATAAATAACCATAATGGTAACAGTAATAAATTGAGCAGTGGTGATAGTGGTGTTGTGAATTTCGTTAGAGGATGTGGTTCCAGCTTCGGGGGTAGCCCGAGCTCGAGCGACAGGAGAGATCGGGACGATCGAGGTAGGGAAAGGGAGAGGGAGAGGGAGAGAGAGAGGGAAAGGGAACGGGAACGAGAACAACGTGAGAGAGAGAGAGAAAGAGAAAGAGAAAGAGAGAGAGAACGGGAGAGAAGTGTTAACAGTGGCTCGACTAATTACGAAGTTACATCTCATAGTGGCAATAGTTACATCGGTAATACATGTGGCAATTCAGGGCATATCGACTCGGCATCTCCTCTATCACCTCCCAGATCCGAAAGCATCAAGACCTCCGAATACCCGGACTACCTCACGTGAGTATGAGAATTCTTTGGAAGAATTATGCAGATATTAGATATTATTCATCCACCAATATTACAGACTGTTTAGCTCCCTTGGGATAATTCGAAAATTATTCTAATATGATTTTTTCTTTTTCTTTTTCTTTATAAACATCGTATGGCAGGTACTACACCACAATCAGCAGCATGGAGCAAAAGAAACGTTACAAGGCAGAGTTCAATGCAGACTACGAAGAGTACAAGCGTTTACATACACAGGTCGCTAAGGTTTCAAGACGGTTTGCACAGCTCGAGGAACTATTGAAGAAAGAACTTAAAGCTGGAAATGAAATTAAATACTCGGTTAGTTTGGTTGAAGTTTATTCTGAAGATTAATTAATTAATGAATTATTGTTGTAAAGTTAAGTTGAAGTTATTGAATCTTGGAAAGAATGATGAAGGGATAGATCTGGGTATGAAAAATCATTATATTGATTTATAATTTTTGTTCATTTTATGTGCAGGAAATCAAGAACCAAATATTGTCAGAGTATACCGAAACCAAAAATGATCCGGTTCATCAGGAGACAAAGAGGCGGTTTCACTATCTTCACGACAAACTGAGTCATATAAAGCGGCTGGTTCTCGAATACGATTCTCAAAATGGTAACGGGGGAGGAGGTGGCAGTTTGCACAACTGACACAAGCTCAAATGCTCACCCTTCCTACTATTATCCGTTGTTAATAAGCTGCTGTCGACGTTATTGCCAAGCATGCATTTTCTCGGCAAACAACTCCATGGTTAAAATGAAAATTGTTCCTGAGACTTTACCCCGAAGACATTGCGTCGGTTTATAATTAAGCTGTTTGAAGAAGAGCAGCTTTTTGACTTACCCCCGAAATGCTCATTACTTTCGTATTTGATATAGAAGAAAACTAAGTAGAAGAAAGAAAGAAACAAACAAACAAAGGCCATAGATTCTGCTCAAACTGTCCATAAAAACAGCGGATTCACTTGTATCTAGGGAATTGATATTGACAAGTTTCGATATCTGGTTGACGACAAAATATCTACATTATAACTGGGTACATACTTCACGAAGCAATTACCAAGCACGGAAGACAATCCTAACGTATATAAAATGAATAAATGAATAAATTAAAAGATTAAAAAAATTGAAGAGAGAGGACCTTGTCCCGCATTGAATGTGCTGCGTCTACGTCCAAGACTGTCCAGAGAAAAAAAAAAATAGTAAGCTATAAATAATACAGTACGCACGTCCAAAAGTGTCCAGTAGTTATGTGAGAGTGAGAGAGTCTAAGGATTAAGGCTAGTAGAAGTTTGAAAGCATTTCAGCCAAATAGAAAGCGAAAAAAATAAAAAAAATAAAAAATACTTCAATTTTCAGACCCACAATTTTCTTAAAAATATCAAAAGTTATGAATTATTAACTTTATACCATATCAAATTCGATCAATGATCCGAAACAATAGGTCAATAAAATTAGTCCCAGGACCTTTTTTTTTTATATCGTTGCTTTGTTCTTTTTTTTTTTTTAATATGATTGAATGAAAGAATAGGAAAACTGAAGTTTGGTACATCTGGTAATGACAAAACTTGAGTTTTAACTTAAGAATACAAAGGTGATTAATATATGAAGAAAAAGTTATACACGCAGATTTCCGTACCATAAATATAGAATAATTTTGGAATTAATAAAAGAACAATGAATTTAATATCACTGACACGACAAATACTGATAATTCCGAAGCCGCTGGCTCAGCCGCCAAATGCCAAACTAAGAGTAAAAAGAAAGTTATCCATTAAAGTAATTAGTAATTTTTTCATTTTCAAATGGGAACAGAATTGTCTAAAATACACTTACGATTAGAATCTTTTGAATCCGCCTAAAGGAAAGGAAAGAGGGAAAAGGTAAAAGGGAAATCAACGATTGACTACTACCAATAAAGAAAGAAAACAAAGCTTGTGATTTGTGTCCAGATTGTGTATATGGAGTAATATAAATATTTTAATAATTTTAACGATAGTAGTTATTAAATAATAATATTAAATATAATTCACAATAACATCAACCTTTTAAAATATCAAGCTAGTTTAACGATTGATCATTTGATGATATATGTACAGGCAAACCGTGATGTTTCACTTTTACATAAAATACCTTGTTGTAAAATTATTATTATTATTATTATCATTATTATTATTATTATCATTATTATTATCATTATTATTATTATTATTATTATTATTATTGTTTGAATGAAAATTCATTAGTTGGTATATATTTATCACAGAAAACTGGTAGTAGGTGAACGCCGTGATGAACATTGATCACACTTCGTGCCAAATAATAATAAAAAAAAAAAAAATAGTTATAATATCAGAAAAAGAATAGCCAAGACAGTTATAACTACGACGTATGAATTTTTCGGTATTAAGTTTTTCCAATTTGTAAATATGTATTGTATTTCTATTTCTGTTTACCTTTATAGAGAGGGTATTCAATAAACCGGAGAAATTCACCGGGATATTATAATAGTTTAACGCTTAGGTGTTGTTCCATGTGCATCTGAAGGATTTACTTTCTCTGGTATTCTGTGGTATTATAGGGACGTAGGCCCGCGATAAGATATGCAAGATATGAAATTGACTAAACGGTTTTCAAGGGTAAGTTGGCCAGCTCCAATACCGCCGAAATTTATTTGCGCATGATAAATTCCTGTTTTGGTTTTCTGATTTTTAAACTTTCTCGTTTTTTCTACAGCTAGGACAAAGCTAGTTTTGGATTAATACGGTTGTCGATGGAATAGTTTTTATCAATTTGTCAAGACTTCTTTTATTTGTTGCGATATCTTCCGCTGCAACATATTTCCATTTTAATCTTTCTTTTTGTTTTTTTTTTTCAAATCTTTTTACTGCTGACTATGTATATTTACGGGTGATGCTTGTACAGTAAATTATTAATATCCAATACCAGTGTGGGAATTGTTTTTGAATTAATAATATTATTTAATTATAAATTTAATCTAACTCCCGAATGAATGACACAATTTCTATAGTGAAGAACTTCGGTTCTTCAAATTTTCGCATCAATGTTTTCGGGCTTAGGCCAGCTTAGCCTAGTAAGCTTTACGAGAATGATTACAAAGAGATGTTACGTTACTCAAATTCTAGTATGTTACATAATATAATGTGTTTACGTTTTAATTAAACAAATGTTATATCGAGATGCTGCTACATCACAAAAATTTTCACGTTTGTTATATTTTATTATGGCAGTGTCTGCTCAATACCCAATTCAGAGGAAAAATGTACTAACTAAAGAAGAAGTGTTGAAATTTTTTTTCTCGTCGGACAGAGAAGAAAAACATGAGCCGTAGGGAATGTATGGCACAGTGCTTTAACGTGTGTACAGGAAATGATAGGAAAACATAAAAAAAAATGAAAAAAAATGAAAACTGAAAAAATAAATAAAGAAGTGAATTCACTTATAATATTATTTATAAAATATATAAAGAAAATAAATAAATAAATATAAATAAATAAACTGTAACATTAACCAAGTGCATATGAGTAAACGAAGCAAAAAAATACAAATTAAAAAAAAATAAAAAAATAGAAAAAAAATAAAAAGTAAACAATAATGGGTGCATAATAATATATTCTCTTGATGGGTTACTTTAATTCGTAATTTTTTGCATTGCAAGTTAATAAAAACACTATTGAAACATAAAAATTCGTCTTTCTTTAATTTATCTGTCTTTCCAATCAGCAATCGTGCCTTAAGAAATGGTTTCACTTCAATTTCTTATCCTTTAAATGAAGCACGACATACATATATATATTATATATAATATAATTAGGGTGGTTCGAACATTTTTTTTCGTCCTCAACCCCTTAAATGTTAGTTGTTAGTGGAAGAAAAAAAATCTTCCCCATCTTTAAGAGGTCGCTTCTTTAATTTCAATTTCCCATTCATTTAACATGGGAAATTTTTCCTTTTCATTGAGAGTTAAATTACTCGTAAACTGATTGAAATTTTTTTAATTCACGCATAGATCGTTGGAGCTGATGCTTTAAGCTTCCCAAAACTCCATAATAAAACATTCAAAATTAAGAAAAATGAATAATTAATGATTTCCTTGCAGTAAAAAAAAAAAAGAATCAGTATTTTTCAAATGGCGGCAATTTATATTCAAATTATGATAATTATGCATTATTATAGAGTTTTGAAAAGCTTAAAGAAGCAACTTCAAAGATCTATGCGTGAATTTGAAAAATATCAGGTAGTTTACGAGTAATTTAACTTTGAATAAAATGGAGAATTTCACCATATTAAATAAATGGGAAATTACAATTAAAAAAGGGACCTCTTAGAATTGAACTAGAGAGCCCATCTTTTGGGAGGATTTTTTTTCTACTTAATCACTTACATTTGTGGGGTTTTGAGCGAGAAAAAAACAATTTAAAAAAAAATTTTTTTTTTGAACACACCGATATATAATATATATTATGTATGTATGTATTTATATTGATATTATATATTATCTAAAATTGGACCCTTTGGAACTCAATTTACTAGTCAACACTTACGACACTGTGTCATACATGGTAATTATAGGCCTCTTGGATTGATCTTAAGTGAATAAACTAGTTACCGTAACATATATACCAGTCAAAAGTTTTACAACATCGCAAACCGTTATTCTAAACTCTAAAACAAGGGCAGCTTTCAATGCGACCTGAACAAATATCAAAAATATAAATGAATAATATACAACACACTATACACTGCAGTAAAACTCTGGGGAAATGATAAGAATTGAAAGAAAGAGAAGAAAAAAATAGATAGTCGATTAGATCTACGGCGCTTCCAGCTCTGTAGAAAGTTATCTTCCAATAAGTGTAACGCGTTTAATGCTACACCAAGCTTATTCATTTTCGTCTCCTGTTATCAACAGCCAAGTTATGTCTTTAGAATTGAATTGCTATTTTGCGCAAGAGGTAATTATTGATTGGGCATTAGAATTTCAAAGTAAAAATATACAAGTATTATTTCTAAATTATTATCTTCAAATAGACTCAAACATTTTGCGTATAACTAATTTACGGTAAATTCAAGTATTTAATCATATCCACATGCTGTGTTCGAAGTTATCAGTTTTGGTGAATTATTATAAAAGAAAGTGAAATTTTTCATTAAAGAAATAAATAGAAGAAAATTGATCAAGTGCCAATTTTAGAGGAACAAGTCGATACGACTAACAATGCAATCATTATTGTATGCAGAAATACCAAAACGGCAAATTAGGGTGCGCTAAAAGACGGAAGGGTATTGGAAAAATATCAACCACTGTCTTTTTCATTTCATTTGTCTAGTTTATATGTCTAGTGAAAGGTATAGTTCAACAACACAAGAAAAACATGTTTTATCAAATTTTTTCCAGGCATCATTTCGAATTAATATTTTGTCATACCTTTTTGGTTTTTTTTTTTTTTTCTTTTTCTTTTTAATACATACATTTTGATCACGATAGTTAACGTGACAGATTCGAAGATTAATAACAAACGATAATAATAGAAGAAAAAAGTGAAAAAAAAAAGATAAAATGATGATAGACAATTTATACATATTATACATACCTATAAAGGGAATTACATATTCAGATTATAATGATGAATTAGATATTGCTTCCCTGTGTGTGACGTCCTTTTTAGAATTTCATGTAAAGAGAGGAGGACAGGGGTGTGCTGGGGCGTACCACGCTGTTATTAATTTTTATTATTACCATTAATTATCATTATCGTCGTTATGGCTAATGTAATATTGAAATGCAAATTCTTACCCTCTACTTTACTCGTCGGTCAAATTCGTACATATTAACATTGAATAATCATATATTTGTTAAGACTTAGAGCGTATAGTTAGCATCCTAGAATTGTATGTGCCTGGAATAAAGAGCTCGCTGCATGTAGCATATATACATCCCTATAACACGACGTTGAAGGAAACGCGCGCTGATCTAAGGGTCACGTAAATTTCGCGACAGTTAAAATTACCATCATTTCTGGTATAACGAACCATAGTTGATCGATCGAAGAGTTTAACATTCGAACAAAAAGAGTGACTATTCAATTCCAAATATTAATCAAAAGTTTTTTTAGGTATAATTAGAAAACAAAATGTACTTGTATATATACGTGCCTAATCTAACAAAGTAAATTTAAATCTAATTGTAAGTGCCAATCAATTTTTTTTCTTTCTTTCTTTCTTTGTTCTTTGTTATTTTCTTTTTCTTTTGTGTGTATAAATGTAAATTGCGCCTGGAATCGTATTTAAATCCAACTCTTCGTCATCAATTATTCTCGTTCGACCAGTCGAATTATATTGTAAAAGTCTTGTTGTCTTATATTTTTATTTTCTCGTTTATTATCTTCGCGAGATTAACATAGGTACACATACGCATTTACATATACTGCAGTATGTACAGCCAATGCGTGAATAATGAATTGGGTATATCGAATGGAAAACTCGTTGAAGCTTTTATTGTTAGATTAAAAATGCCTACAACAATCAATGATGACCGAAATTTCTATTATTCATTAGTATTATTTCTAATAATTTGTTATACATTTTTATTGAAATTGGTATAAATTTCTTGCCACTTCTTTTTTCATATTGTTATCTAACGGAGGGGGGGGGGGGGGGGGGATAAAATTTAAAGAGATAAAATATCTCGCATTTGTTTTTTCGACAAAAGTATTTTATATTGTGACGAAAAAATAATTTCAATTTCAATTTCCTTCGTGATGAACAGAACGATTAAACCATATAATTAAATAAATAAAAATGAATTTTCCTATATAGACACTGTACATATAAAAGGGAACACGCACTGGCTCAAAATAAAAATAAAAAAAAATGTAAAAATATTCATACAGTTTTTAGACTGCAAGAAATTAAGAATTAAAAAATAATGTAGCAAATCTAGATGAAAAAAAAAACAAAAAAAAAAAAACAAAGACAGGAAAGAAACAAAAAATAATAATATAAACCGAGTATAAAGTAATTGTGTGACAAAAGATTAAAACAATTGTATGATATTCGTAGCATGTACAGAGATAAATGTGGAAATTCACGGAAACGAACGACTCGCTACTAGCATGCCCCTATTCTGTTAATTTTTATAAGTAATCACATATAAAATTTATTAATATGTAATGAATATTATGATGTACCATTTACCAAGTCAAGTGCATTAAGTAGTTAATAATTGATACAATAGAGAATTGGAAGTAATCAATTACGCAGAAAGGAGTTACACAACTGAGAATAATTCATGTTTCATTATGAGCGATTAATTCGTTAGCAGTTTCAACCTTTCTGCGTGACCACGGCCAATTATTTCGTGTAAACACTAAAGTCGATATTGTGTACGGATATAATGAAAGCAGCGTTGTACTTTAGAGATAAAATATTGTTAGTTTTCCTGCAGGCATGTGGTCGCCTAATAATTAAAGAGGTGTGTGCTCTCACCACTCGTATAATTGAATTATTTTCAAAAACATTGATTTTTTAACATAATGTACCGTTCTCATTTTAACAGCTTGTAAAACGTTTTTTCACGTTTACCTGACCACCAAATTGTTTGAATTAACCACTAGATGCATGAAATTTAAAATTATACAAATCGTATTTGTAACGAAAGAGAAATAAATTTTTGCTCGTGGTTGGTTCAAAAATACGATTTCAATATCTAAGCTCAAACACGCTTAGCCTTTGGAGTTACTGAAATGACAAGCAAGTCTCTGAATGCTTGAAATTCAAAAATAAAATATAAATAAAATAAAATAAAGTCGCACGGAAAAACAATTATACAAAGTGAGTGGAAATTAATACTTAACGAAAAAAAAAGCATAAAAAAAAAAAATTACTGATACGTGCCGAAGAATGAAACGCGAATTAACGTGTGATTAGTTTATAAGCGTTAAAACGATTATGATAAAATCTCTCCATATATACATAGATATAATATACACATATATACAGTTACTTTTGGTAATTGTGCACAAGATTACTTTCTTTTTTTTTTCATTCTATTTTTATTTTAACATATTCACCCAGAAAACTGAAGTCTTTTTTATTATACCGTCGAGAAAATGAATGCCCAATAATTGTAATATTATATTTTTGACTGTGATGCTGTTATGTATGTATAATATATAAATATAAAATATATACTATATATACATTTCCATTCAATAATTACATTCTGGGGCCGTGGTGATTTAATTTAATATTTGATTACGTGTGGAGACAGACATACTATTTGTCATTTCGATCCTTTAAATTTAAAAAGAAAAAATATTCTATCCGATTTCAATTTCGTGTACATTGCAAAACTTCTCGATATAATATCGCATCAATTTGATCTGATATGAATTCTATTTTGAATAAAAAATTGCCTATTATGAGCGCGCGGCGCCATGATCAGTGCAACTCTAATGCAGGAAAGAAAAATATTAAAGGACCGCCGAGCAGCGATATTTTCTTTATAGTATGAACATGATATATGGTATTTATAGAAAACATTTAGACCCAGAAATTTGGGGGGGGGGGATGAAATTTTCTACGATAAAAATAAAAAAAAATAAAAAACATGTCTCTCAACAGTGTATGATTAGAATTTAGGATATCGATAATATTTAATATTTCGTGCTCTCCCCTTCTGTGCGGTAATAGTATCCGGTACAATTCCCACGAATCATATAATAGTTTACCTGAAATACACTGTATATACTCAAAACCTATACCGCTCGATGATAGTTTTAATAATCGCCTGTCTCCGTCACCAGCTATCATCATCCCCATATCATTACGCCCCCCTCTTTTAAAGCCTTGCGAAATTGTAGCCCATATACATATTGCGTGTGGATAGAATGCGGGAAAACAATTGAATTCTGTTTTTCCCCGATGTGTGAGTGAGTGTAATTCACTTGTATGTACCAATAATTGATAATAACGCAAGCGAGTAGAAGCGAATGACATATAGATATATAATATATATAATATAAATAATTATATATCTACCTTATTATTATACCGACCGAATCTTTTATCTATGACGACTGCATTGCTCCCTGACAAAGGCATATTCATCATACCTATACCTATATAGTTGTATTTGCAATTATTACCTATATTATATTCATTAATTAATTAAATAAATAAATAAATAAAAAAGATTATATTATTAATAAAAAGATATAATTATTATAGAGAATGATCATTACAGAGGTATTACCACCGTGGATATACATACAATTTTCATCGTATTTTCTTTTTTTTTTTGTTCAAAACTATTTTCAAGTATTCTGAAGCATAATCAATCTTATCGTATATAATTACGTTAAATGAATATATGCTTTGAATAAACGAATCATAAATAAACTTTCGACAAATTACACATTATAGACATGAGCCTGTGTTGGCGATGCGACCGGGGTTCTTGCAGGTCATTCCACCCTTAGAGTAGGAATATACAAGTGGAAAACGTGGCTCGGTGTATATCATATACGTGAAATATAAAATATTTAACGTCGCGTTAGACACGAGGGTGTAGATTCTACTGGCACATAAACAATATAATGCAGTATCATAATATGCCACCAACCATATCTGCAAGGTATGTTCTGCAGAATTTTTTTATGACCAAGTTTACCCATCCCTGTAATCGAATCGATGTCGAAGGTTTATTTAACGGTTGACCGTATATCTTCATTTACATGCTTCTAAAAATTTTCATTCTCATTATATGCGTTTTTGTCTGTGCTTCTCTGTTTTATCCAAGGATTTGCATATATATATATATTATGATGAAAAGAAAAAAATCACACAAAAAAGAAAAAGAAGAAGAAAAAAAAACTCAAAAAATAAATAAATAAAATAAAAATAAATAAAATAAAGTATAAAACAATGTATAAAATGTATTTTAAGCGAAGATATTTACATTTATGATTATACGAGTAACGATATACATGTGGGTTGTGCATAAACATACGTACGGCTTTGGGCAGAGTTTTTCGAGACGATTATTTTATTAAATATATATATATATATATGTGTATATATACATACGTGTGTGTATATATAAATATATATACTTATATTCTCCCTTTTTCAAATATACACGGCGATCTAGCTGTGCTTACGGCGTAATTGTTATCGAGCAGATATAACGTTTATGTACCTTTATATACAATTATATCCATATATAGGTATAATGTGACATGTACTTGCTTATATAACGATCATGCGTCCCTTCTGGTTCGGATAAACACGTTTGACGGTGTCACGTTGATGCCGTTCAAAGAATTGAATGCATAAATGAAAACTATAAGAGTTTTGAACTCGAGCGATGGAAATCGCGTACGAAAAAAAATAAAAAATAAAAAAATAAATATATAATATATTTGTGTAGCGTTCGGTTCGCAACTTCCACCTACTCTGAATGGTATGAATAAATAAGAACTGATTCGGGTATGTGTTTTTCGAAGTATCAAACCGATCGTATTGTTGTTTATTTTTATTTTTATTTTATTTATATATATACATAGGTATGTATGTAGATGAGACGATGATAAATGACATTTTTAAATACCGCAGTGCTGCATTTTGTGATAATCATTTAGTCCAATTCTCGATTTGCTCTACTCAAATCCTTGTGTATAGTCTCCGGCAGCAAGAACAGCAGCCGATGACTATAGCTAATTAAATATTTATTCAAATGACTTGCCAGGTTCATTGCACAGTATATTATTACATAACGAATAATAGATTGAAAAATATCTATATATTATATGGATTAATGGATGAGTTGAATAGTTATTGAAAAGTTTCATGAGATATTGATGTATATATTTTAAGTTTGTATCATAACTCCCCACTTAATTTGTATGAAATGGAGATATCATTAAAATAATGATGAAAATAACTCAGAGTCTTCAGCTGTTCTTTACTTCTAGTCACCAAAAAATTCCTCCTATCATTCGTCATCCCGTAGTGAAGTGAAAACAAAGTATGGAAAAGAGTCATGTATCGATTATACGAAACGGCCTTTAAGTCTTTGCCACGTCCTATTCAGACCTTATTCAAATTTTGTTTTTATTGTATAGAAAGGAGATGGGAAGAAGCTCAATTCTTTCATCTTCTGACAATGCATACCATGCCTATACTTATTATGAAAAAATTTCAACGAAATGTACACCCAGCTGCACAACAAAGGCTCCAAAGTTTCACGCCGGTGCTATTCGAAATGCTAGCAATGGACATGCGCAAGGCCACCAACTTTAAGCATGCGTATTACGACTTACAGGCTACTGCTTCGACTTGGAGCCTATGGCCTATGGCCGGCCAAGATGTCGTCAGCTCCGCATTGTTGATTATTATTTTCCAACCGGTGGCGACGATATTTCTAACGATGCTCGATGGTTAATTCAATTTAAAACCACCCTCTTTATTCCGCAAATACTATTAACCACCGTAATATCGAATTAACACTACAAAATGGCTGCCAACCGCGAAACTGAGGTGAGATATATTGTAAAATTCTCTGACTTGTGCATTGTCACTATATTGCTTACCTCCAGCTGTATATATATTGATGATTTAAATATCATTGAGGATACGTTCTACCTTATTTTTTTTATCAACTATTCTTTACATTTCAACCCTGAGAACCATTCCCACTTTTATCTCTTCAGTAATTAAACTACACCTATATGATATACTCCAATTCTACAAAAACGAAAAATCCAAGTGTATATACCTACTGTATAATATATTGTCACATTGTAGAATGAAAAATGAAAATTTATTCAAATCATTCACAAATACGACGAATATTATCATTACATGTATATATAATATATATATAACAGTTTAATTACATTTTTTACCTACGCGATCGGTATAAGCTATTAATATAATATTTGCATCTTAACCGGTTGTTTTAACTATACAAGCGCCGTTTCTGAATCAAGTTCTGCAATATTACAATATATTATTGGATACGGATTGAGTCAAGCATTGATATAATTAGGTACGATTATACATTCCGTTGAAGCAATGGTTCCTGTATTCAGAAAGCTGCATGTATTACTGATTAATTTCTGGATTGGAAATATTCGTTGTTCAATTTTTAGGTCCAGAGTCTGAAGGAACGCGGCAACGCTTGTGTTAAAGAGCAAAAATATGGCGAAGCAATGTTCCATTACACGCACGCGATAAAACTCGACCCTAAAAATTATTCTTTGTACAGCAACCGGTCTTTGGTGTTTTTGAAAATGCAGCAATACCACTTTGCCATGGAAGACGCCGTGATGACCATCCAGTTAAAACCCGATTGGACAAAGGCGAGAACCAGAATCTTTTCGAATAAATTTGGGAAAATATATACTCGAGCGCATTATGTCATTTTTACCAAACAATAGTTTATTTGCACCTTTACCCGCAACTCCCGACTATTAGAAAATACAACGGTAATACTCTTCCTATTTCAGGGATATTACCGCAAAGCGGAAGTCGAATCACAAACTTTCAGATTCAGTGAAGCTCTTCAGTCTTATAGTAAAGCGCTAAGTCTGCAACCAAACGATCCTAGCATACTAGACGCAATGAATAAGGCTTCGAAACAACTCATCAAGGATAGAAGAGGTGATGAATAGAATTCAATTATAATATATATGAGAAGTGGAAAGATGAAAATTATGGCATGTAATGAAATCTGTACTAAAATGATAAATTTTAAGACGTCAAATTCTTCCACTGTTTCAGCCGACCAACAAATACCTTGGCTAGGTGCCGGCGTGGGAATAATTTTGGGTGTTATCGTGGTAATCGCAGATTACGTCTTTACAAACAAGCCGACTTTAACGGTAGGTGAAACGACAAATTCAATATTCTAAATTTCATCGTGAGTATATACGCGGTTCGCAATTCATTATATCGCCGACTTGTTATCCAAGGTGTTATGTACGTACCTATACATACAAATCTACTCCCGATATATTCAAGACTCCGCATGCACAGTTTGTAATACAAATTTATATCTACGTTTACACGAATAACACTCCGAGGTGAACACATGCACCACTTTCTCTGGGGGGCTTAAGCCCGCGTATAAATTCACTCTCTTTGGATATGTGGGCATTGCGCACTTGTTGAAACCGCATATATGTATGTATCCACGTATTATGTAGTACACCATGCGGCAGCTCGCGTGCGAAGAAGAGCAAATAGCTCTGGGGGTCTCTCTCGCTTTTTCTCAGTCGCACTCGTACGATCGTGATAAAGCGTGGGCGGGTGAGTCGATTCTTCAATGTAGAATTGAATCAAATCAATGATTCAGAAGTTTACAAGATCGGACGTAGAATTTTCAACGAAGCTCCGGCAATCGAACTATCAATCAAGACTCGGATGAGACTAATCATAGTTCAATTGAATTCTCGGCTCTTTCTTGCAACTGTTTTCGCATAGAGAGGAAGGAAAGTCGTAGAATTCTATCGTAGCAATCGTGCCATTTATTTGCAATGACCCCCGCGTCTCAAAATTGAGCTATGCGCCCTGTGAGCAGAGAACAGCTGTTTATCTTACTCACATATGGAACCTTGATGCTTGATCGATTTTTATAGTCTAATGACGAAGCGGTGTAATCGATTTGAAAGAAAAAAAACAAGAAGAAAAAAAACTGGCGATCACATTCTCTTTTAAACCATTACGCAATGCAGACTTATATTGTTGCCGTGCTATTCTGTTCAGCTGATCCTCAACACGCGCTCTATCTAAATACCAGTAATGAGCTGATCGTGATTTCACTCCTAACTATTGCAGTCAACCGCAGAGAGTAGACTAATAGTGATATAAGACGGAGTTTCTCGGCTCGATGTAGTTTTCTTGCACTTTAGTATTTTACTATTTTCAAATATATGCACGTATACAGTCTCGTCAAAAATCTGGGTCTCAAAAATGCCGATTTATAACGACGACGTAGCGGTTGACCCAGAAAAGAAAAACGCAGATATATCTTCGTCTTGTATCGCAGATCGATTCTATTTGGCTGTCAACAGCTGAGAATGGGTTCTAAAAATTTGAAAATTAAATGACAAAGGAATTAAAACCGTGAACTTCGGAATCACGGGAAGAGAATTGTAAAATAGTTTGAAGTGAAACTGTCGGATAGACGACTGTAATCTAGGTTGGTAGAGATAAGACGTCGTTTTTTTCTGGGGACGTCGTTGATAAAATAATAATTAATACTTAAGTCACATTTGGGAATGATAATACAAGTTTTTGCTCTATATCATCGATTTATAAAACGCGCCACCCGAACTAGATCGTCCCGCTTCTCTATGGTTCTTTGATTCCGAGATATAAATACACACCCTTGGGTTAATAATTGTCAAAATTTTAGCGATTAACAAAGTTCAGCCGTGTAAAAAAAATACAAAATTAATTGAGGCTGGAAGGGAAACACCTTTCGAAGAATGTAATTCGCGAGGAACATGTATAATGTAACTTGAAGATAAAGAAGAAGCACGCATTGCCACGGATTTTACGTGTCAGTAAAATAGATAAGTATTAGTTCGAGACACCCTGACGTATTTATATATATATTATATATATGTGTGTATGTATTCTATACATATACGCATCCAGCACCATGTTCAGCACTCCTGGAGGTCTGTACGACTCGGTTTTCATTGAGAGAGGAACGAGGAATGGGGTGGGATACTTTGACGATTAATTAAATCAATTAAAGTATCACCGAAATTGAGTTTGCATTTACGAGTGTTCAAGTGTTAAGTTGGCTATTGCGCGACTTGAAGTACTCTTAGGATCTATGATAGAGAATTAATCATATCCTCCCGCTTTTATGTAGATACATCTCGTTTTCTGGGCTTTAGAAATAGCGTAGTGCGATCCAAAGCTATTCATCCGCAATCTCTATTACTCTGGCGTATTAAATTGAACGCATAAAAGCATGAAAATTTTATTTCACCCTTTACCTTTGAGGTTTATTTTGTAATTGATTCGATTGCTGCGGTGATCCGTAAAGCAAAACGAGCTGGCGGACCGGTAGGGTCATTACGTAGGAATACACTTCAATGCAAATATTTATTTTCCCAGTGGCCGTTAACAGTGTTAAAAATATAAAATAGAAGCATAAACTAGTGATAAAAAGATACATCTATGCGGGTATCCGGCGTATAGTTTCAACTGAAAATCCATCGCCAGTTACATAATTTAAATTGCAAACACAAAATTTCTATTCTCAGTCTTGTATCTGATGTTTTATTGATCGCTTAGATGAGACTTATATGTATATTGCATTCCCTCACGAGGTAAAAGAAAATATATATAAATGAAAAAGAAAGTATTCGAACCAAAATACCTGCTTCCTTTTCCCTAAGAAATTGATAATTTGTTAAAACTGTAGATAAATCTCCGAAATTTTGTTGGCGAAAATTTGAGGGTATAAAATTTGTGTAATTTTCAATATCACTTAGCACCCTTTACTGATGGCCCTGCTCACTATCGCCATCGCTATGCTTGGCTTTGGGATCGCGAAGGGGTGCCGTTACTTTGTAAAATGTCAAAGGCGATCGCTGCTCGAGCCACCAGTTGATCTCCTCGAGGGTAGCAAGGACGAACCAGAAGAGCAAAACGAGAAGAGTAACGAGGACAGAGACAAACATCCGAAATACAGTAAAGCCCAGGCAAGACAACGATTCAAAAAGGGAAAGTCGTAGCAAATCATAGCTAATGATTTAATATTCAATATTGTTTAGAGTCCAGGCGATATCCAACTGAATATATCGTCTCTGATTCTGTATTTTCCCTTCAATTATATTATCACTCCGTCTGCGTCATGATACATTACATTTCAGCCTTTACCTGAAAAAAAAAAACTACAGGCTGCACTGTGGCTATTATTTGTAAGATCCGACGAATAATATAATAGTTTAAATGATGAAAGAGATAATTAGCGCTGAAGTTGAAGGGTTGTTATCACCCTCCTGCAGTAATGACTTTTTTGAAATTTTTATTAGTACGCGCGAGCACGTAGATAGACATACTTTGACCCTCAATTATTCACGAGTTTTTACCATATTACCATATACTATATGACGAATCATACATTTTTAAGGATAGCGCACCTCGCACCAAAGATAATTGACGTGTAATACGGTGTGATAAGGTAAACAAGAAATGTGTGCAATTTAGGTACAGGTACCTGTACGCGACGCGTCTTGGTAACTATATTTGGTGATTGTACCTCATAGTAGGTAACTGCAAAGTCCTAGGTACTCTGTTTATACGTAAGTCTCGTTTTTTACCGTATTTGTACGATCTATTGAATACTATATCTAGATACGAATTCTCGAATGCGTTAAACGGGCTTCAGAATGTAGGACCGATTGATGCATTTACATTATGTCTTCATACCTTGAGATATTTGAATTATATATGATACATACCTATTTCTAAGCCAAGTGTCGATCTATGTAACCAGCTGCAGTGAGCGCTGTATTTTGATTATTCGTAGCCTATTAAAGAAAAGTCTGACGATGAGTATATAGTCCAAAGCTATAGGGGTGCTTGGATTTTCACTTAAAAAAAAAAATTTATATGGTGGATTACTTTTTAATAAATATTCGATTAATAACTTTGGAAAACTTGAGATTTTCGAAAATCCTCGCACCACCCTGTATCTATAACTATACGTCAATAATATAAGCTTACACCCGTACATATTTAGGTCGTTTAATGCAATTAGTTTGGAAGAAGCGAAAGCTCGGTGATTTGAAATTACACCTAAGAAATTAAATAAATGAAAATAATTATCGAGTCTTGATTATATAATGAAGTGAACTCAAAAGATGCAGCTAAATCTAGCGTAGATTATACCTATACGTTCCTGTAATAAAAAAGAAAATTCAATACAGAATAAGACATCCCAGGCATAATCACGTTATATTGGATCTGGTATCGTAATAAATAAACATATTAAATCGCAAAAAATATCAAACTGTGTGTATACATTAATTTCTTGTTATTATTTTTCCACCGGTTAGCTTCCCCATCCCCATCCAACCCATATATTCTCAGTTCCTAATCCGCCTTTGATCAAAGTGGTTCTACCCATTGCGTAGTCAGACGTATTGTCTCTGCCGATAACTGCTAAATTCGAATCGTTAAACACGTCGCATTGGTATTCTCGGAGTATTGGCTACTTTCCCAAATTTTACTTGAGGATCGCATCGATTCAGTATGAGTTTAAAGAACACTAATAATTCGAAGACTTTTTCGCCTTGAAATTATTTCGAATTTCATTCATCTGAATAAAGATAGAGTTAAATTGGGGGACAAATTTTGCTATCTATAACGTCGAATTGTTGTGATAAATATTTCATATAATTCACAGCAATCGAGAATTAATGTGGATCACCAAATACCTATAATCATAAACTGTTGATAAAGTTACGTATGAATTGTTTATGCATATTTTGCATAACAGTATATGCCGTAAAAAAGGTCCAGGGTAATTAATATGGGCAGTCATTATTAAAACTTTAATCGAACGATGTACGCGAAAGCTCTCGCCGCATATTATATATAGCGCGCAGGTCAAATTTCTGTATTCACGCATTCCGATGTTTTGAGCCTTTGTCTAACATTAATTAATGTTAGTAACTTTTATACGGTCCGTGAAAAAATAATGTATACGGCCATCATAAGTTTGATGATATCTAAACTCATCAATTTTAATGTCTCAAAGCATTTTAATTTCGCCCAAATTCTTATCCACGAATATCATTCGTCCGTGTCCATTAGTTCTACAGTAATTCTTATAAATTCTTGGAAAAACAGAAAAAAATTCTTTACACAGCGTCATAATATGGGTAGGATTAACTTTATTAAATATACATGAGCTTATAGTATAGGAACAGCCGCAAAAGTATGTTACTCTTCGCTGCACCGCTCCAAAAAAGGAGTTGAAATGAAACGTGGATTCTTAGGTCATTCGAGGAAAATAATCCCCTTTTTGCTAACATTGCAATCATTTAAATTAGAAGGATAAAAATGATGTAGCGATTCATCCAGAAAGGATTGAGCAAAGTCCTTCTCGTATATGCGAATAACAAATTACGCAGGAATGATAATGCGTTAGTTAAACATTTGATGTGGCGACTATGGTTATTACAAGCGACGTGAATGCTATTTCTAGAATTTTCCCTCAAATGTAAGCGACAATCTTGTAGATTAAATCTGTGTAAATTGATACGCGACAAAACCGGAAGCGAGTTCCGCGATTACCGTCTGATATATTGTATGCGAAGGAAATATTCGCCGGGATTTACGCTGGCGCTGTATGAAAGAAAAATAAGTGAAAAGAGTGCGGGTCTTAATGCAACCAAATGTCCGCCGTAGTACATTCGAAAGGCTTAAAAGGACAGTGCAAGTCACGTCAAACGTGTTATTAATCCTATACAGCTTGTATTTTATCAGAAACCGGAAGTACGCGATCTTATACAGGTATAAAGTCCGGTCAGGCGGCAAAAGAACGGGGCGAGTATAGGTAACTATACACCGCATAGTAAGATATAGAAGAAATAGTAGAAGAATTATAAGAAGTCGAAGACAAAGGTAAAGACGGAGCTTTGAAGAAGTGAAAGAGAAGGTGAAACAGAGAGAGTAAAAGTAAGCGTAAGAGTAAGAGAAAGAGAAAGAGAAAGACGGAGACGGATACGAAGACGAAGATGAGTACTCGAATTTACGCGAGATCGGATTCTTCGTTCAGGCAACAATGAACTTGGCGGGGGGCTGGAGGGGGGTGGGAGAACTCGGGGGGATATACGGGGGGGCAGCTGGGGCTTTGGGGAGTTGAGATCGCGAGCCAACAAGCGCTTAATATGTGGTGAATCCATGATCTGCGCATGCGTATAACGGACTATTTTGTTCCCCCGGTTGAGACCGCGTCACGCAGCGAGGCAAGGCAGGGAAACCGAGTGTATCAATGCGCAATCGCATCGAAACGTTTCACGACTCCCGAGGACGAGGAATAAACAGACACGATGCTTGGAGGAAACGGCAGGCAGGCAGGGCAGGCCTCGCGCGTGAAACACCTTTGAGCGAGTGCTCGCGTACGGAAAGGCCAACGATGGACCAAACGAAAGCGACTGCCTCTAGGCTCTTCAGTACGTCATGCATCGAGAACAAGGACGAATTAGAAGAGGTAATATTAATATTTTAAATAATCCCTGGATACGTATCAAATGCGAAGTCGGCCATTGTTGTCACGGTCCCGTGTTAACCGAGGCGCCCGTACGAGGCGCTACCTGTTACAAAATCCACATTTTCGCGGGATATTCAAAATTAATTATTCATTCTAATTAAAATTACATCTTCATTCATCACATCTGTTCAAATTTACCGTAAAGATTATCAAAAGAACCTCAATCGTATATACCAACGCTTAATCGACAATAAATCCGAAAAATTATTTAAAACAAATAGAACTCATACAAATAAACGAACAATTTATTTCAATAAACGAAACTCCACGATTTAGAAGTCGACAATCTCTCGAAATTATTTTCTATAGCATAACAAGTCTGATCGTTGATAAGTCCGTGGTACTGTTTAAATATAATAAACCCATCTATCATCAGATTTGATCAACTGTGTACACTGCACTACCCACCTGTGATACAATCTCTATAAACATTCACACTCACCAGATTTTATTAGTTTTCAAGTTCTCAAAGGAGTGTTCCAAAGCTGAAATACAATTCTCATTAGTTGCCACAGTCTCACACATACATACATATTCAACGGGTAATTTAACAAGGTCATTGAATGATACGCAATTAATTATTTTAATTATTCCGAACACATTTTTTAGCCGGAAAATTCTTATGATTGTTGATTTATTTTAAAGAGAGGATGAATTGACGCAGGATCATTGATAGGATTAACAATTGATTCATTATTTGTCGAGCCGTTGAATGTCGTAATTCATAAGAAAAATATATATCATTTCAACAGAAGTTCGAGCGCTGCTATACGATTTTACAAAACCTAACTTCTGGACTGTCAGAAAAAGAGGCACACGACAGCCTGAACAACGCGGTATGCAAAGACAAGACCCACGAAGATGTGTCGCTAGGACTGCTAGTAGTAATTTTAACGGAGCCACAAAACGCTGCGAAAAGTTATCGCGATTTGACGCTTATAACGAGAGACGGTTTGGCCATAGTATTGAATCACCTGATTCAACTAGTACTAGAAAGATATTTACGCCTCCACGATACAGCCAGAGGACAGCTGTTATGGCTACTGAAAGAAATGATACGAACAAGCGTCGCAAATGTCGACAATCTTTGTTCAAGTCTATTGAGGCATGCGGCAGGCGGTGATACTTCGCAAAAGAATTTATTCCTCGTCGAAGCTCTACTCGATATATTTCAAGAAAATCGACCATGGTTAGACAAATTTCCATTCTTGATCGCTTCTATCGTCTACACTTATCTACGACTTATAGAGGACCATACCGCACCTCATTTGGCCACTCTCAGACAGAAAGAGGTCTCTTTTATGGTGTCGCTTATCAGAGAGAGGTGCGCCGACTGTTTAGTCATTGGGAGGTAATTCTGTTTTATGTATTATATGAATTTCAGTTTATTTTTCAAGACAAAATCATCTAAACAATGAATGAAATTAATTACAGGGACCTGGTTAGATTATTGCAAAATGTAGCAAGGATACCAGAGATCGAATCACTTTGGAAAGACTTGTTGCTTAATCCGAAGTCATTGTGCCCGAATTTCATCGGTGTAATACAACTTCTACAAACAAGAACGTCGAGAAGGTTTTTACAGTCAAGACTGACCCCGGACATGGAAAGGAAATTAGTTTTCTTAACGAGCCAAGTCAGATTTGGTAATCACAAACGATATCAAGACTGGTTTCAGAGACAATACTTGGCTACTCCTGAGTCTCAATCCCTCAGATGCGATCTCATTAGATTTATCGTCGGAGTTATTCATCCGACTAATGAACTTTTGTGCTCGGATATTATTCCAAGGTGGGCTGTTATTGGGTGGCTATTTACCACCTGCACTTCAACAGTTGCTGCAAGTAATGCCAAACTTGCGCTATTCTACGATTGGCTGTTCTTCGAACCAGAAAAAGATAACATTATGAATATAGAACCGGCCATTCTAGTTATGCACAATTCCATGAGATCGCATCCTGCAGTCACTGCCACTTTGTTAGACTTTTTATGCAGGGTAAGTCAGACTTTTCGTCTGCAAATCAAGTTTGCGAGTTATTTAAGACTCAATTACTTATTATGTTTCTTTTTCCATTATTACAATTCCGTCAATTAACATCTTTTTCTATTTAACTATTTTTTTCAGATAATACCCAATTTTTATCCAGCTTTAACTGAGAAAGTAAGAAGCGGTATATTCTCATCGTTGAGACAGATTCTCGAGAAACGGGTGCTGCCCAGTTTGTATCCATTATTCGACAGTCCGAAACTTGACAGAGAATTGAGAACAAAGATACGAGAAACTTTCAAGGAATTTTGTCTGCCGCCAAATACTGATCCAGGTAAATTTTGTTCACATTACCATTTACCTTTCTTAATATAATCAGCACAACTGCTAGCTTGCAATGTGACTAATAACAATTACGATACTTGATGAGAAAATGATCGGCAGTTAACAGCACGATTCAAAGAAATCGTATAAAGTCAGCATGATGATTTTCTGAACACTTAATAACTCATAACTTTCTCACTTGTATTTCTAAACGTGTAATTGTCACTCGATTGCTTACTAACTTCGATTTTTGCACGATCTTTTTGGCCAGGTAATAAGCTTCCAATCCCAATGTATTCAGGTAAAATGGAAGAGCTTAATAAGGATCTGGGTCCTGGACTGATGTTGGAAGGCCCTGGAAGTACGGCGTTAGAAAATAATCATATGGGTCCAGATGAGCCGGGTTTTAGTGACGAGGAAGAAGAAATGCCGTTACAGTGAGTCAATATTATTCAATCTAAACTGTGAATAATCATTCCTTTGTTTTTTAGTCATATCAAATCATTATTGACCCCAAATTAACGAGTTCCACGTTTTAATTACAATCATTCATTACGTGATTTATCACCCAACAGGATAGTTACAAAAATTGAAGAGGAAGAAGACGAGGATGATATGCCTCTAGCTAAAGTAAAACTGAAAAACGATCAACGGAATGCCAATTGCGTTGTTAAAAAGGAAGAAAAGGAAATAATACCACAATTGAATTTCATGTTGGACCCTGCAGAACTGAGGATAGCAGTTGAAAGCTTGCATCTCGAACCTGACAATGAGGCCAAGTAATATAATATTTTTTATGATTCTTTTCAATCATATGTGATTTATTGTTTGAGAATTTTTCACTCCTATCAAGCAGAATGTCTTCTACATTTATAAAATTGATTTAAACTCATTACTGATGTAAGCTTATTGCTATTGCAATAAAGTTTGCATTATATATATATATATATATATGTTATTTATGAGAAAAATAATCTTATCTGCAGATGCCAAGCTATGGAGAGGATAGTTCAATTAGTAATAGAAGACGAAATCGAAGCAGAGACATTACCTACACTAGCATCATCAATATCTACAGTTTTATTTCCTCAAACAACCCCGCAAATATTTCCAACTGATAATTTGAATGATGAAAATTTGGCAGATAGCATAAGTACACCGCTATTTGTCATGTTCAGGAACCAATTTCAGTTATGTAAAGAAGAAGACAAGCGTAGAAAACTTTTAGCCAGAGTTTTGGCAGAAGTTCATGCCATCCAGCCAAAAACTGGATACTTACTTTTATATTTTCTCAAAGTTTGGGGCAGAGAGGAAGAAAAAAGAGAAGGCGAGCCCAGGTTCGTATATTTAAATAATTTCATACCTATATATAAATACAAAATTTGTCATTATATTCGAATTACTATTCACGATTCGAATATTCAATATTTGAACCAATCCGCTTCATTATAACTAGTTTTATATTAATCTATTCTCTTTCCTTTTTCCAGCAGTGAGTTAAATGACATAAAGGCGTCAGTGTACAAAGACTTTTGCTCAGAACGAGAAAAGAAATTAGAAGCATGTCTTTTGGCAGATTTGAAGGTACGGCTTGCACATTTCTAATACAAAATCATTCAATGAGAGCTCGTTAACTTTTCCGAAACACAGAATCGGTCTGTAAGAATATAAGAATTGTGTTTTTATGTTACAGCTTTGCCATGAAGACAACATATACTTGCTGTGTTACTTGGTACCAGATGTATACATGGAATTTCAAAACGTGGCAGTTGGTAACGTACAGCTATTACAATTGGTAGTATCAACTGTCGATGCCAGTCAATTGCAAGACTTGATTTGCCAGATAATGCAGGGTCATTTAAGAATGCTGAAAAAAGAATCATTTACCACAATCCTGACAGCTAGTCTACATTGGGAAACCTTTGAGCAATATTGCTTCTGGCAACTGATCGCTGCACATGACTTTGCCATTGAGTCTGTACTACCAATATTGCCAAAACTCGAGTTCCGCAACCATGCCGAAGCTCTAACGTCAATACTCTTCATGCTGAAGCAAGAAAAGTGAGTATTCGAAATATCATTAATGTTATTTCTTGTCTATGTATAAAATATGGATGTATTTCTAATAATATGTTCAGTTTTGACTGATTATTTGATCCTCGTCAAACCAGAGCAGCATTTTTATCGAACCTAAAAACTTACCTAATTTTAGAAAGGAATTTATCAATCTATAAAGCGGTCTAATGTATTTTTCTCTCTCCGTTACAGACCTACAATGGAGCTATTGAGACAACTTTTTTGTCGCCACAACGTAGATGGAGATATGTTCGTTGTAGCTGCATTACGCTACTGGTGCAGAGAGTACGAAGATAAATTAGGTGAATTAGTAGCAAGTTTGTTGAGTACGCGCTACCCTGCTACAAGCCCTAACAAGCGAAAGCGTTCATTGGCTAAACTTGCCCAACAGTCAGGCCCACCAACGGGAGAACAAGTACTAGGTCACCTGGACCAACTCAGACAGCACTGTATGTCGACAACAGAATTACAATTTTACCAATTAGATGGGATGCAGAGAGCACTGCAACAGGCACAAGCATCGAGTAGTGATTCCTTGCGAAAAAGCTTCGGAGATCTGTTCGCTCTTGCAGAAGTTAATGAAGAAAATGAACCACCTCCACCACCGCCTTCAAGAAAACACACAGCTGCCAATACCGGGAGTGGCGGAGGAGGTAAAGGAGGTCACAGAAAAGCTGGGGCTAGCACGAGAGAAAGACCAGCCGCCAAACGCCCTCCACCTCGAGATAGGACTACTGAGAGTAGCGATCAGAGCAGTGAAGTAAGTAATTTAGGACTTTGAAGGATTACAGTATCACCATAATCAACTTGGTTCTAATAATATCGTTTCTGCCTGAGCAGAAGCCTACTTCTCTTTTATCTCTCGTCCCTGAAATTGTTGTTTATAATGTGAGACCGAACAACTTCCCAAAATCTGGGCATTGTTAGAAATTACTAGAAGATTGTTGTTTGACTTACCTCTTGCAGTACATTGGAAAATGAAAAATAATTTCGGACAGAAAATTTTTCAAGTTAGCAAAAAAAGCTTGGAAAGTATTTCCACAGCCTTAGTTTCGAAATGACAGGTCCAAGGGTGGCCGGGAGGTAAAAGAGATTAGTTTTCTTGCACTCTCGAATAATTTTTGTCATCGTCAAGGTGGCTGCTGAAAGAAGATACATAGTTCATTTGTAGAAATGGTGTTTAATTTGCATGAAAAGTTTAAGGTTTCGTGTATTAATTTCAGGAAGAGGAAATCATCAAACCAAAGCAAGCAAAGAAAAGAAAAAAGATAAATCCTGTTGGCTCTGATAGCGACTGACCACCCAGTGTCTTCATACGTCATATGGACCACGCGTGCGTGTGTGCAGCAAGTTAATCTAGTTTTAAGAGTAGTAAGATAAATATAATATACTATACATAATAGAATAAGGAATCTGTAAATAAACGATACGCCAAAAGTCCAACAGTCCTGAGATATTGATGACAAATACTTTGCAATCTCTGGAAAAAAAAAGTTTTCATTGTGTCAAGCCGTAATTTATTTTATCATATTTTCGTATTGTTTTATTTAATTTGTTTTTTTTTTTTTCAATTTTTTTTTTTCTTCCGCTCATTGGTCAGAACACAATACAAAATTTTATCCATTCTCACGCTATAATACAGATAGTCTTCGCCCTATCCATGGGCGTCCGAGGCTTAGATTAAAGTATATATATATTTTCAGAGAGTGCAAAGGATAAAGTAATTTGTTTTACTACAGACACTACTTTTTACTGTCAAATAACTTAGTTGCTATTTCCGATCTGTTATTCGTATTTAAGTAGCGATTGAGGACACGCGTTAATATTTAGGTATTTTGTTATGCGAAATGTATGTCGAGTATATGAGGCCAACAAATGTTTACCTTATTTTGTTGTCATTTTTGTAAATAAAATTTAAGTAAATTGGTTAATTTTTATTACTTTAACAAAAATGGAAAAAAAATTATACATTTATATATATATATATATATATATGTATAAAAAATATATATGTATATATATATATATATCTTCTGAGAAACGGATGTTCTTGCGATCGATCTAATTATGGAACAATCCTAGTATGAAGAAGGGATACAGTTTAATGACCAAAATGTATTTCATTTACGCCTGTTGTAGCACAATATTTGATGTAAGTAAGTCTAACGTTTAAATGAACCGAATAATGCGAACCATTTATTACCAACAATGTACATTTCCTGTAAAATCAGTTACATAAAAATAGTTTAAGTAGCTGCGCTGCATTATGTATCTCGTAGATTTGTACATAAATGAGAGTATGGTTTCCCATCGTCGATTTTCATACTCAATTTGTATTCGTAAAGAAAAAAAAAACATAAGATGAAACATTCATTTATAAAACTGAAAGAACAGGAATTATACGGTTTTACTAATAAAAGTATAAATTCATAAAACTGCATATAATATATACCTATGTATGTATATATATGTTTGGTGAACTGTAGTTTCAACGTTATTAGAACTTTTTTACTGTAAATAAATAACGAAATTTGAAGACGTTTAAGCGACAGGAGTTTACGAACTAGCGAAAAAAAAATTAATAGTAAAGAAACAAACTTCAATTGTAAACATTTTAATGTTTTTAACAATCTTGTACACACGGAAACATGTAAATGTAAATACATAGATTATCATAATAACGAAACAAGGGTTTTTATTATCACTTAGGGTATAAGCTGTTAGCATTATTCTACTAGCGATCGTAACAAAGAATTTAAATATCATTTCAATATTAGTAATTGTGGTTTTTCCATATAACTCATTACATTTTAGTGTTGCATGAAATTTTGTAGAACAGCAAGCATGCGATTATCTTCATCTAAAAGCAATGAGTGTAGAATGTGGAGGTACAGAAGCCCGGTGAAGCCATCGGATCCACAGTATACCCAAGTCTTTCTAACCTATCGCATGCTGCGTGCATTCCAAGCGGGGCGTCACTAGACAAGAAGAATCTTTTCGCATTGTCTATTTTATGATAACTTCTCCGTAGTCGCGACATATCGAGATTTCTGTCAGTCGCATTCCGCTCACTCAGCTCCATCATCACCCTTTGATGCCAAAAGGGTCACTGACCCTATGACAGGTGTTCGTGCCCTAGGTCAGTGCTTCCTGCCAGGCTAGTCTTACCAACGGGGTACCAAATGGTATCGCCATCTCGCGCTCGAAGTGACGAACTACTTTGGCCGGTATGAGCACTACGCCTTGGCTCGATGCAATCGGTATGCCTGCGTAGTAATGCGGGCTGCATATAATCAGGCGCGCTGTTCTTCGCGGCAAAAATAGTTCTTCAATTTAACCACGATATGCAGATACCATTTCAGTCTGCTGGCATCTGGGGAAAGAGCACCTGTTGTTGAGTCAGTTGCTTCTGTGACTTGTATGAATGTGATACGATTATAACATGCATTTCACAATCAGGAGAAATACTCTGAACGCAGAAAAGTTGTTGCAAACTGAACAACGTATACATACTGACAAAAGAAGTTTTTTCTTGTCTAGTTTATTGAGTATTCGCGGCGTAAATATAACAGTCTTTATTTTACAGTTGAAAAAGCTTTCATCCGAGCCCAAACATCTCCGTCTAGCAAACGTCTGGTCCAAATGTAACGAACGGTGTATTGATGTCAGATTTCGTAAAATTAGTTGTATTAGCTAATGCATTATTGTAATAGGAATATAATTTACATTATGATAATTTGTATCCCAGAAATCAAATAAAGAGACTCGATCAATTCCACATTTATTTTGGTAAAACAATTATAATTTGTACACAATTTTGACAATGAGTATGTAATATTGTATCGAATATGCATCAATAAATTGCCAGATATACTAATACTCAATTGATTTATTATTATCCACTTCTCCCTCCATGCAACTCTCTAATTCTCAAACAAGCGGTAGCTAGCCACATATTCGTGCTTCTGCGATGTTACTTTCTGCCGCCAAAAAATTCAGCACATTCTAAAAATTTCTGCTCCTCGTATCAGGAGAACATCTGACCCGAGGAGGCGTGCTGAAATAGGCTATGTGTATTGATTCATTTATGCATACGTCTCTCTATACCTCTCTATACCTATAGTTAATTATTACTAGCATTTTCCGGAGTTAGAAGGATTTTAACTCGCAAAATTTCTGCTCCTGGTATCAGGAGAACATCTGACCCAAGGAGGTGTGCCGAAAAAGGATATGTGTATTGATTCATTCATGCATCCGTCTCTCTACGCCTCTCTATACCTATACTTAATGATTACTAGCATTTTTCGGAGTTAGAAGGATTTTAACTCACAAAATTTCTGCTTCTGGTATCAGGAGAACATCTGACCCGAGGAGGTGTGCCGAAAAAGGATATGTGTATTGATTCATTCATGCATACGTCTCTCTATACCTCTCTATACCTATAGTTAATTATTACTAGCATTTTCCGGAGTCAGAAGGATTTTAACTCGCAAAATTTCTGCTCCTGGTATCAGGAGAACATCTGACCCAAGGAGGTGTGCCGAAAAAGGATATGTGTATTGATTCATTCATGCATCCGTCTCTCTACGCCTCTCTATACCTATACTTAATGATTACTAGCATTTTTCGGAGTTAGAAGGATTTTAACTCACAAAATTTCTGCTTCTGGTATCAGGAGAACATCTGACCCGAGGAGGTGTGCCGAAAAAGGATATGTGTATTGATTCATTCATGCATCCGTCTCTCTATGCCTCTCTATACCTATACTTAATGATTACTAGCATTTTTCGGAGTTAGAAGGATTTTAACTCGCAAAATTTCTGCTTCTGGTATCAGGAGAACATCTGACCCGAGGAGGTGTGCCGAAAAAGGATATGTGTATTGATTCATTCATGCATACGTCTCTCTATACCTCTCTATACCTATAGTTAATTATTACTAGCATTTTCCGGAGTTAGAAGGATTTTAACTCGCAAAATTTCTGCTCCTGGTATCAGGAGAACATCTGACCCAAGGAGGTGTGCCGAAAAAGGATATGTGTATTGATTCATTCATGCATCCGTCTCTCTATACGTCTCTATACCTATAGTTAAGTAATACTAGCATTTTCCGGAGTTAGAAGGATTTTAACTCGCAAAATTTCTGCTCCTGGTATCAGGAGAACATCTGACCCAAGGAGGTGTGCCGAAAAAGGATATGTGTATTGATTCATTCATGCATCCGTCTCTCTATGCCTCTCTATACCTATACTTAATGATTACTAGCATTTTTCGGAGTTAGAAGGATTTTAACTCGCAAAATTTCTGCTCCTGGTATCAGGAGAACATCTGACCCAAGGAGGTGTGCCGAAATAGGCTATGTGTATTCATTCATACATGCATACCTCTCTCTATGCCTCTCTATACCTATAATTAGTTTATACTAGCGATTTTCAGAGTTAGAAGGATTTTAACTCGCAAAATTGTTGCTCCTGGTATCAGAAGGTGTTCTGAAGTTTTTTAGTAGCTGAACATGCAATAAGTCTAATTTTCTACCGTTCTCGTAATGAAGAGTTTGAAGAAAAGGGGAAAGTGCGAGGGAAAATGGAAAATAACGAAATAATTGATTATTCATATATTCATAATTTTATTGCTTGAACATCGATACAACATTACTCATTGGCACAGTTATGTATAATTTTTAATTGTTTCTAAAAAATAAATATCTACGTATCACAATACATCGGGTCTTTTTACATATAAGACATCATAATCTAAACCACATTTATACTACTATATAATATAATACCTAATCAAACTAGTTTGACGGAAACTCAGTTGAATATACGCTTGAGAGTTGCAATTGAAGCAGAATCCTTGCTCGATGGAAATGTTTCTACGCTGCTGGAAGTTTATCTAATTGTAACGGAGGGACTGGATCTATGGCATGGGAAATTCTATCCCAAATCAGCCCAGAAATAACCCGCATTTCTATAATCGACTGAAACCATGAAAAAGTCGACATATAATTTGCGCTTGCCCGAAATATATTTTTTACGGAAGTTATGAACCACGGTGAGTTCCGTTGCACTGAGTGGCCTGGTGAACTTTAACAATGCATATTCTCGGCTTTTCTCATCGTGGATAACGAAATGTGCAAGAATGGATTTGAATACTTGAAATATACGGTTTTGAACAAAATTTGAAAGTTGGTGAAATAATTGAAGATTATAATAATTGTTATGCGAAATTAAAATTCCTGAACAAGATCGCTCGAATTTGATTTGCTAATAACAATCACGATTTGCAATTTAAACCGATTATTAAAATTTAACTGAGAAGCTTTATCTCTCAAAGGTAGTTAAGTAAGTTAACTCAATCATTTAGTATATTACTCAAAAAAAACTAGGAAAGCATCTTTTTTCATTGACTGCATTTTTGCATTGTGATAGCATTTTGATAGCATTTTTGTTTGACTCGCAACAACTTTTCGGTGTTCGAAGTATTTCTATTGAGATGCTCGAAACAGTTGCATCGAATTGACACAAATCCCATGTGAACTCTTTGACGTGCAAAGGCCACTGACCCCACGCGAGATCCGTAGCCTAGGTCAGTGTGTCTCTTGCTTAGTTGTCCGCGCTAACAGGATGCTGTAGGTATCGCCATCTATTAAACAAGTTAACAACTACAAAAAGAGAACACCCACGTGCACTCACAATACCTCTACCCAGCTTCTGCATTTTCCATAATTGATTGTGAAGCGTCCAATAAAATTTTTGCGCAGATATTCGACTCTATCCCTGCAGATTCTCGTTCATGATCATATACAATCAGATTCAATTATCCACCTGACTCGGAGTTACAAATGAAATACCGCAAAGTTTTAGTAGCTGAAAAATGCTAACCAAATAGTAATAATCTTTCAAATAATCAGATGAGGTCTCGTATTCCGAAATCTAATCGACTCCGTCAGTACCTCTTCCGGTTTCTCGGTTATCTCGTCACTTCCCCGCCATTTTGCGGGACGCGTCTTTTCTTGTGTACAGTTGCGTGGTGTCGAGCAACTTGTCTATTAGTTCAAAGTTACAGTTTTCTACTGGGGGCTTGGTGTCACCTTTATTTAAAGTAAGCAGCAAACCTACTGCTATGATCAAGACAGAAGAGTGAGTATGATATAAAATCCACATTATATTCTGAATCTATTGAGGCAGTGACCGGAGTCGGCGAGACGATAACAAACCCGCCTCCGCCATACCGAGAGAGGCTTTAACCGGTAAACAAATACAATCATATTACAGGTCACAAATGCAAAACAGTAACGACGATAGGGACCGCAGTAGAGAGCGTGATCGTAACCGAAGATCCGACCGACCAACACGAATGAATTCAACGAGTCGAGATCGTAGTCGTGAGCGAAACGATCGGGGTGGTAGAAAGGTTTCAGATCGCCGTATTTACGTGTCGAATATACCCTACGACTTCAGGTGGCAAGACTTGAAGGATTTGTTCAGAACCGAAGTCGGTAAAGTTGCTCACGTCGAGTTGTTCATGGATGAAAACGACAAGCCTAGAGGATGTGGTATAGTTGAATTCGA
Source organism: Rhogogaster chlorosoma (assembly GCA_944452935.1). Taxonomy (NCBI): domain Eukaryota; kingdom Metazoa; phylum Arthropoda; class Insecta; order Hymenoptera; family Tenthredinidae; genus Rhogogaster; species Rhogogaster chlorosoma. Next base: position 33,789,627 of record OX101797.1, read on the forward strand.
AGATGCAGACTCTGTCAAAATTGCTGTAGACAAAATGCATCGGTTCGATATCAAAGGCAGAAAACTAGTCGTCAAAGAGGTGAGATCACTACCTCATTCAGAAATCCATAATCTTCTCTGTTACCTTTCTGTATTTATGCTTTGTTTACATTTCTCATGATTAAACAATGCAGCTGATTTATTGCGAAACAGATAAAAAGACGAAGTGAAAGTTATCGAAGATTCACAATTCTGGTTCATTGTCCGGCAAAAAAAAAAAAAACTGAATTATGATTCGGTTGAAACACTAAGATATTCTTCAACCTACTTTCTAACTCTACCTTATTTTCCAGGACTACGACGTAGAACGAGACAAATACGGTCGATTAGCATCAACACGTAACAATGACAGAGGCAGAGACGACAGATTTCGAGATCAACCACGATCTACTGGTGGTAGACAAAATATGCCAACGCCTGGCGTGGGTGGCGTAGGAGTTGGTGTAGGGGATAACAAATTCGGAAACACTTATGGTCTTAGCACTCAGTTTTTAGAGTCTTTGGGGATATCCGGTCCCCTTGTAACCAGAGTTTTTGTGGCTAATGTAAGTCAGGGATAAAAATATTCCCATTCCTTACGTAGCTAGGAAGATCTGCATTCATTGCCCATTTGATTATTCTTTAAATTTACATCTCTCATTCAATTTACAGCTGGATTATAAAGTAGACGAGAAAAAGTTGCTAGAAGTTTTCAAATTAGCTGGTAAAGTGCTCCATGTCGAACTTGGCAAAGACAAAGATGGGAAGTCTCGTGGTTTTGGAGTCGTCGAGTACGATCATCCTGTCGAATCCGTTCAAGCTATTTCCATGCTACATAATCAGCAGCTTTTTGATCGTCGTATGACCGTCAGACTAGACCGTGCAAACGAGCCTGATATGCCACCAAAACTACCAGAAGGTAATTTAAGTCTAAGGATTCTTGTATTCAATCATTTTCGTCACATTTTTTCTAATTACTCCTAGTATCAATTATAAATCGAAATTGCTGCAACTATAAATCAATTTTTCAGTGCCCCAAGTTTGTTGAATCATTAATAAAACACGTTGTATTTGATTCTAGTCGAATTATATTTAACAAAGACTTGTTGTCTCCGATTAGGTTTGAAAGGAATCGGCATGGGCCTTGGCGCTGGTGGCAATCGATTGATGGATGTAGCCAGGAACATTCCGAGTGTACAGCCAAACAATACTCCAACAGTAAATCCTATCTCAGCACCAGTTCTTGCCACTGGAGCATTCGGTGGTGGTCTGAATAACGTAGTACCTGCACAACTGGGTAAATTTCATTGATTAATCGGAAAATGTGTATATACATTCATGCCTCATATGTGTCGAAAACTTGTTGTAAATTTTTCACGAAACTTTTAACAAACTTTACTTAGAACTGTTTTACTCTATTGAGAATATATAGTCTAAAAGTTGTGTACCTCTTCTTCACACAGCATCTGCACTCTCTAACTCAAATGCAGCTGCCCTTCAAGCAAGCTTAGCCGGTGGTTTAGGAGCTAATCTGGCGACAAGTTCGTTGTTGAATTCATCCCTCACCAACGAATTGGCATCAAATTTGAACAACTTTGGAGGTGGAGTAAGCGGACTGTCCAGTCTTCAAGCTTCTCTCGCCGGGGGACAAGGAAACAATGCGTTTGCACCGAGGGGGATGGGAAAACTCGACAATGACATTGGATTTGGTGGAAATAACGCGTTCAGTAGTTCAAATTTTGGCAACAGGGACTTTGATGGGAACTTCAGGGGTGACGGAGACCGTATCTCTGGAGGTACTGGAGCATTCTCAACAAACCAAAGTCAGAGTGGTACTGGGAACAGACAAAATACTAACGGCGGAAGATCTTCTGACACAATTCTAATCGCAAATGTAAGTATCACAAATCGACAAGAGTGTTACACCTGATTTCAAGCCATTTATAGACATCAAACTCTGGAGACCTTGGTAAACTATGAAGTTTTATTACAAATTGCTTAAAACTGATTCTTGAACTGAAAATCTTTCAGTTACCACAAAGCACAACGTGGCAGATGCTGCGCGACAAATTTCAGGACGTTGGCGAAGTCAAATTCGCCGAAATGCGGGGCTCTGATATGGGACTAGTGAGATTCGCCTCAGAATGGGAGGCAGAGCGAGCTGTCGGTATCCTTTTATAAAAACTATGTTATCTAGATTGACTAGGTTTCTGCAGTGATTTTCTACATCAGGATTTGAATATGTCTTATTCCAAGGGATATATAATCTTGAATTCTGAGTGACAAATTATATTGTGTGCGGTTTTTTGAAAATCTCACATCTACTTAGACTCCGAATCAAATGTTCAGAAATTTATTTTCAATAATTTCCTTAACAATTGATATAACAGCAATGATGGACCGATCGCGTATTGATGGCCGGAACATCGACGTTCGTCTGTACTAACTCTGCGCACAGCAAGGTAAACCTCAAAACAAAAACAAAAACAAAAAACAAAAAAAAACTTCCACTGAGTACCAGAATTGATTTTAAAGACTTGACCGTAATTAATGAGGTCTTATAGCGTTGGCTGAATTGCATCTGTTCTGATGAAGAGATTTGTGTTTCTTTTCGGATTTTAGGAGCAAGTATTCTAGTCGCGGTAATAACTATCTCTCTTCGATAATGTAATAGTTGTATAATCCAATCAACGTTGATCAGTTTTCTTGGCAGTCGAGGCTCGTTTCTCCACGATGTAATATTTTCATAATGGATATATATTTACCGTGATTAAATTACAGCATGTATCTTTAAGGTAACTATTCATATCAGTTCATCTCCAAATCGTTCTCTCAATCACTCAAAGAATTAGTTGTTAGGCTTAGGTTTGCTATTATGTAGGTCATAGATTTCATTTCACAAACTATTACTAATTACAGTAATACAAACTAGTTCATAAGTTATTTCTTAGTTAAACGACAAGAGAGATCATGATCCGACTTAGGGTTTCCCCGTTGATGTCCAAGGCTTTTCAATATTGGTCCGTCACTAAATCAGCCATGAATTAATAATGCAAGGAAGAGTGATTCAACTACCGCTATTATACATTTAAGTATTTATCGTCATTTCGTTGGTGGACGTTGCAACTTTTTTACTTGAGCAATGAGATTATTGAACTTGTAAATATTTCTTCTACTAAATAATACAGCAGTCTTGTTTGGTCTATCAATTATTTACTGTCCGAGAGAGAGAGAGATAGAGAAAGTTAGAAGACAGAAGACACTAGGCAGTTACTTCGATTCATAGATAAATTTCATTCAGAGATCTGTTATATGTAACACGATCTATTCTAGGCTTGGGAGGTAGCAGAGTTTGGTCCCAAAGTTTCTCGGCCTCTTTCTTGAACTCATTGCATTGTATTCTTGTAGCGCACAAGGCGAAAGTGTTAATTATCTGATAATATTGAGGTGGTCCATGGTGGTTCACTCGCTTTCAAGGTTTTGGTGAGTCAGTCATCAGACCAACGAACATCACATAAAGTTTACCAAAAAATATCAACATTTTTTTGTTTTGTTTTCAAGTTATTTTTGAATCTTAACAACTAAATATAAATATAGATTTAATAACTGAAGAAAAAAATGAGGTAAAATAAAAGCATTAATCAATAACTGAACGTGGATGAGATTTTTTGGTAAACATATTTTCTATCGTCATATTAGATCTCGAAGAATATTCTGTGCATTGTATGACATTCTTGTGTAACAACAACTTCATTATCGTAATTGAATAAAATTCAACTTCAACTTTAAAACTTCAACTTGGGTCGTATTTGTAATTTATTTTTGTGCTCTTGTGTATTAACCACTTCAAACGCAGGCACGATACTGATCGTTATCGACATTTGGAATAAAATGTCTGGCAAATTGGATCCTCGTTAATGCAAAAGGTGAGATTAATTTATAGGTGTTATTTTTTTTTTCTTTTTTCAACGTATCGTAAATCATTTGGAAAAGATTTTGCAACAAAGATATAGTTGTTCAAAGTCCGACTACTCTTAACAAAGAGGGTCTTTCTGTGATTGGGAAGAGTCGTGTGAATCAGCCATACACGTCGTATTGTGTCTCATTCCACAACGATCATCTGATATTTCCAGAAAAATCGTGTAATCGATTTCTTTCAACAGACGGCACCAATTCTATTTCTATTAGCAGTGTTGGTTTTTATAATACATCTAAGTTAGATCTAAGCAATAATTAATCTTGTTTCTATTACTAAGGACAGTTCGTATCAAATTACGTTGGCTATGTCGAATATCCAGACGTCTGAAGCTTTGTTTTGAAAATGGGATGTTGTTTTTGAAGTTCCATACTTATCGCACTAGGAGGGAAGTTGATAAATATCCCGTCTAATAGGCAAAAGTTGGATTTTCACGAGTGATTTCCAATGGCGTTCAAACACGTTCACCCATCTTTCAAGACTCGATATTCATTCATTTGGGGCACTTTCGTCAAATTAATGATTTTCAAACATGCATATTCACTTCCATGGCTTGCACTCGAACATCTTTCTGTTGGAAGAGATCAATGTAAAGTTTCTTAGGTTTACAGGAGACTGATATGCATATTCCGATCCATTCATCAAACAAGTGATTTTTGCTGAACATAGCTCTGTAATTAATTTTTCTATATTCAATATATATATATATATTCTACAGAAAACCACGTTGACTTACAACAAGAATCTGAACAGGCAATAACAAACACCAGTTTATGGCGATTGAAATGTAGTTCAGGATTCAGCGGATATTGCAATTCTAATTCCGTATTGTTATTAAATCTCTCTATTTATTATTTTCAATTTTAGTATATGAAATAACCGTTTTTTTTTCCAATAATACTGTGGCATGTGAGATTGCATATTTTTCAGAAGATAATCAATTAATATGCACAAGGACACAGGATGGAGTATTGAAATAAAAAAGGTAGGTTTTCGCGGAGAAAGGTTCATATTTTAAAACACATGTTTTTTATTTTTCAGGAGTTACATAAAATAACTCGAAGAATTGTTCCAGTATCAATTAAATACGTTGGAGGGTATATTATACAGTTATTGTGAAATATCTTTTAACAATGTATCTTCCATTTGTGCAAAAATAAAGGACACACCTCGTGATATATATTTCTTTAACACGTTTGTATTTTCAAACAGTCTTTACATTACAAAACAATATTTTATATATATAATAATATATTTATTCATTTATTTTATTTATTTTTTATCACAATTGAAAATGAAAGTAACCATGCTATACAAGGCTGAAATGTTCCGTTGCACATCGTATCCTATCATATATTATCATCTCTGCACCTGAATTATTGATCATTTATCGAATATCAATTATCATAACCGATTCATTATTCAGATCTAATAAAAAAAAAAGAATCTTACTAATGCCAGAAATATGGTTAAGAAGATGTTTCCGAAAATTATTCAGTATTTATTTATTCCTTTCTTGATTTATTTATTTCTTTTATTCATTTAGGTATGTACTTATTTATTCATGCGCGAATATCGCAGAGGTGATTTTTGGATTAAGCAACTATTTAAAATTTGATGCACTTCATATTCTATGATTAAATAATATTAATAATAATAACAACGTAGTATTTATAATATGGCTTTAGTGGGGTTTATGTATAAGGGGTGTCACGAATAGCCGAATTCACTATACCAAAAAAGTTTCATAAAATCAATCGACGGATTTTTCAGTGCAGTATTCATCTTTTATACAATTAGAATCTATTAGAGTCAGGAATCGAGTGATTGCTAGTACAGCACCAAACCTCTATACCAGAGAGTCAGTTTATGTCTCGCAATAACTAATACGTAATTAGCTCTTCATCAAGCTTCGATATCGTCTACTCTACAAATTTTAACGAAAAATTATTGCGACGTCGCTGTACATAGTTTAACAAAGCCTATATTGTCCCTTCCATTTATCCAAAATGTTGTGATTCTGATCCGTCTAAAATGACAATAAACGATTCATCAAATCAAACCGCAAGCTTTTTTCCGTCATTCTGGTCAAAAGAGAGTAAAAACGAAAAAAAAAAGAAAAAAAAAACCGAAATAGAAACCTAAAAATATCGTACAATGGACGAGGCGATTTATTTCTCTGGTATCGACATTCGCTAGTGCATCGCAACAAAAGCCTGAAGATGTTTAGGTACTTCTTTACATTGACGGGTCCGTCTAATAACTCTGGCAGCAAGACAAGCTAGCGATGTGTATTTGAGGGGTTCTACAACGTCGTAAATACTTTGATTTTTAAGCAACATTTCGAAGGTCTTTCCGTCACCATTAACAGCATCCAAATGCGCACCTGCGTCTAGTAAAGTAGTCGCTAAAGCCGGTGGACAAGGATGAGACAAAGCGGCAAGATGAAGTGCGGTGTTTCCGTCAAAGTCACGAGCCGTAACATCGGCACCCGTAGTTAACAAAGCTTTAGCCAAATGTGGAGAGGGAAATTCACAGGCTGGATACCTCCCGACAACCGTGGCATCCCTGCTGCATGTTAACTGCAAAGCATCCCTTCCCTGAAATTTTTTTTAAAAAGAAATCAAATTCTATTCATAGAAATGAAAAATTTTCAACAGAAATCAAACTCTATTCATAGAAATAATACAGATGTTGGACAGGCTAGATTGAGATACACACCTGTTTGCCCTTAGCGTTTATCCTGACCAAGTCGTATATAGCTTGATGCAATTCTCTGTAAGCATCGGTACCAGATGGCGGCGTTTCATGAGTCAGTAGGCAAGCCAAGTGTAACGTGATGACGAGTACTCGATTCAAAAAGCTTAAATCACGCTCGCAAGCTGGCACTTTGTCAAGCATCAGTTTTCCGAGTCTGACTTCGACTACCTGCGATCAGATTCGTTACATGATTAGATTTCGAAGTGGTTAATGAATAAGTCGAAGACTATTCCATTGCAATTACCGCTTTATTGAAAACTCTGACAAGTTCCTTCCGTTCTACAGGAGGAACTCTGCGACCTCTACTCGTCGGTCTTCCCTCCTCGCCTATCATGAAACTGAAAAGTTCCGTGAAACTGAATAGAGAGCTTTGAGTCATTGGGTTTAGCGGTTCTAGAATGCTATGCTGCATGTCCAAGGCGTAATTCCAAAGCTCGATGCAACGTCCGAATTTTCCAGCATCGGCGTAAACTGCACCTCGATATCGTATGTAGTAACTAGTGTCGGGATGGGCCGGGCCCAATATTCTTTCCCTGATAACCAGCGCTTGCATTCGCGTCTCGTCCGGATCAGCTAATAATTCATCCAATGCTTCCGGGTCTGATATTTCACGAGCGAAGTCATACGCTGCTACAGCAGGCGGAGGCGCTGGTTTCGGCATTATTGGAAGTTCCGAGTACCTTTAATTCAATTTGTCTTTATAATTGAAAGAAGAAAGAGAAGTTTACTTGCGTCGATTCATCGCGATTTCTCTTATTCTATAACCTCACTGTTAAACATTATCCGTTAGCTTCACGCAATCATTAATTTTTAATGAATATCCGATAAACGAGTATTAGGTACCTATAGACGTATTACGTGTTTTATTGAATGCGTGACGAACCTTTCTTCCATCGCTCTTTTCCAAAGTTCCATTGCTCCGATCATGTCTCGTTTTTTATCCACGTAAGTTGCGCCGAGTAGTTCCAACGCGTCTATTCTTTCCTTTCTACCGACTAGATGTCGCATTCCTATCAGATGTTCAACCATGTGTGTATGGCCTGAAGAATGGTAATATTAGATATTAAGAAACGTTGAAATTCTGAGAGAATGTATCATCGTTGACTGATTGCTTAACTTTGCGATTGTATAGTTACACTAAGAAATTGGTATATCCCTGAAATAGGTAAAGAGGAAAGAGGAAAGAGGAAAAAGCCTGTAATCACCTGTAACGGCTGCCGCAAGGAGAGGAGTCATCCCATAGGAATCCACGTCCATTCTCGCCCCATGTTCGACGAGTAGTTTTAAAATTTCTAAAGATCCGCTCTCTGCGCAATCGTGCAGCGCGGTGTTACCCTTTACAGATTTTCTATTAGCGTCTGCTTTTATTGCAAGAAGATACTTCGCGATTCTTATGTGTCCTTTGTAACAGGCAATCATGAGGCACGTGTGGCCATGCCTGTTTGCGAGTTCGATATCTGCAATTCGAGATAGCATGATAAATTTACATACATATTACGTACGTACGGACTGCCGAATCTCTGCTAATTTCATTGCCAATTTTTTTGTTTTGTGTTCTTCCTGAATATTTCACGTATACACTATGTTACGAGTACGACTTTCAAATTTGTTTGACAAGCGAACGAAGAAGCGTGAATTTTGCCTGAGAGAATATTGACAAAGTTAATCCGTCGTTAGTTTTTTTTTTTCTTTTTTTTACACAGTTTAAACAAAATGTTTACAAGAATCTAAATCTCTTTATAAATGGCAAGTGTTTAGAAGATTGAATGAACGAAATTTAGTATTCATTGGATACGTGGAGTTCTGTTGAAAAAAAAATGCGAATATTTCTTCATTCATAAATTTGTATTATATGCATGTTATTAATATAATTGATCAAATAATCTCACCGGCGCCGTGTTGGACGAGGTAGTAAACTATGTCGTAGTGTCCATCGAAGCACGCGGCCCTCAGAGGTGTGGAATTAGTTTTTGTTGTGGAATTAACTTGCGCCCCGCTTCTGACCAGTAATTTAACTAAGGCAGAATGGCCTGCAGCAGCTGCACACCACAAAGGCGGTGCACCCTCTATCGTTTCTCCATCAAATACTACTGCAATGGAAAATGGAAAGAAATCAGTATCATCAGAATGACGTTATGTATTTCCGATTTAATATTCTGTCAACATTATTAGCGTACAGTTGATACCGTCGATGTAAAAATTATTCAGCTTTGAAACACGCTGAATAAATTCCGAATCGTATGTTTAAACCGAAGACCACTGTCACATCCAGATCAATATATACTTTTCTTATTTACTTGACACAAATATTTGATTGTCAAACCGTGTAGATATACGCGTCCAAAAACTTGTACTATACTAACGATGGTGATATTGTTGCTATAGAATAACGACTTAACGAAGCATAACCGTAAACAATTCGAACCTTTTACAATTGTAACAAAAAGTCTTTTAGAACTTCGGTGTGTAATTATCTAGGTATCCTATACCTCCTGCAATTGAACGAAAATATTCACTCACTACGACCTTACTGTAAATGGTCGGTAATGAAAAAAAGAAACAGCGATGCGAAATATCATTGCGAAAACCTTGACATTTCGTCGGTTTAGTATGCTCATGCGTAATCAATATCTAGAGATAAGTTAGAAGTCTCTATGATTTTTTTCAAACTTCGCGAAAGTACATGAAGTAACTAGAACCTATACCGATGTGTGTCTTTCGTGGCTTCTGAACACTCGCTAATACACATATGCTATGGTAAATTTCGTTCCGTGAATTGAAAATGCGTAAAATACGGAAAACCCTATATTTATCTATGATGATTGAATAGGAAATTCTCACCTGATCCTGGCTGTTCGATATCTGCGTCACATTTCTCTATTAGATACTCCGCGACGTCGTAGTGTCCGTTTCTGCAGGCCATCACTAACGGGGTGGCGCCATGAGTTTTGGCGCCAACCAGCTGTCCTACCTCATCTTTCCCTTTATGCTCCAAAAAGACCTGGAATAATAATGATAAAGAATAAAATAAAAAAATTGAATACGGTTGGTGAATACAAAAATATATTCCAGTAAACAACAATTGTAAATTACATATATTGAATAATGCAAATGACGCGGCCAATCAATGTCAGAACACCGCGAGCTGTCCTTGAAAAGTCATACATCCCGGTGAAAAATGGAAGTGGTGTGAATCACCCTTTTTTTTTAATTTTTTTTTCCACTTTATTTTTTTCTCAAATTATTAAAAATACAAAATATATTTTTACGATGATAAAACTGAGGTCGAAGGGGATTGCGTGATTTTTACCTTCGCGTAGTCTGCATAATAATTATTACCTCGAACCGTGATTAATACGAGATTTTAGTCCCGGGATAAACCGCGTTCGCTGTTCAATGACACGAGAGTAGGACTAGGTAAGACAAGAAGCTAAGGAGACAATAGATAGAGATGAAAAAGAAACGCCTACGGAAAGCAGTCAGGTATCATTAGGCACGACCTTATCATCTCTTGACCCACATTCACTCGTTCAGGGTATATGCATTACCGCGAACGTTGACTCGGATATGGTAAGTTTCGCGTACAATTCAAATGTCAACCGATTTGAATAATATTCTCATTTTTAAAAGATCCTTATAATTTATTACACTAAGATAATATACCCGAGGATATCTCCTTATCGAGTACAAGTTTACGGAAGAAGATCTACTGATTTGCATCTACCTATACAACCTTCGTCTCGACATATCGTGCCATACAACAACACTCCTGATGATTCTATGTGGAAGCGTGCCGTTTACTTGTCACAGTACTGACGAGAGAAGTAAAGACTAAACGACTAGACGGACAGTCTCACTAATATTATAAGATCTCTTTAACTTGAATATAAATATAAATATATAAATATATGGATATATTTTTTTATTTTTACTGTTTTATTTTTATCTTTAAGAAACGCGAACAAAGAGATCTTTCTGCTGCAGCTGAGTTAGTTTAGCAATATTTTATTGGACACTATAAACACTTACACTTGACAGTACGGAACCCGTGTTGAAAGTATTAGTCTGCAAGGTTCGAGTCAAGAGATGGATAACGTTTGAAGAAACGATTCACACGAGACACATCTCTACGAGGAGATTTAACATCGATGAATAAGCAACGCGAGTCGCGAGTCGCGAGCCGAGCAACTAACTAATCGGTAAAGAGTAGAACTAAGAGAGTTGACATTGGCCCGCCGCGCTCGCGTCACTTCGCCGTATAGCAAATATGAAAAATACGTTCGTTCTGAAACAAGAGAGCCTTCAGTCGAATTGCAAAATAGCAAGAAGGATATTTTTCGCTTAGTTCCTCCGTTCGCGGGACCAAAGACTCGACTGAACTTTTACTAAATCACGCGAAACGCCGCTGCTGAGTGACGTATATATATATACGACAGAAATCAAGTTTCAGAGTTTTTAGCATAAGCTATATTAATTCTTGACCTTTCAGAAAAGTTTTTCAAGGATATCGACTATAATATAATATCGCCGAAAGAAAACAACAGGAGAGATACATCCACGGCGAAGGATGATCCCTCGTCAAGTCGACGCCGCGACGACTCGATGCAAACTAACGTAAAGATCACTCATCTTCTTTCGGATTCACACCGCCCATCGTTATATATAAGTTCCGTTATCGATGCTTTTTGAATGCCAAATATACCAATGAAGAATTCAAATATTCCAAACGTTATTTGTGCTAATGAATTCCGCGTAAAATGTCAATCGTTTCAGTTCACGGGACGTTGGCCCGCAACATGTAATTATTTTTTCCTAAGGTCGCTCAAGCGTGTTGTTTTCCCATATGTGATGCGATCGACGAAGAATCACATTTGCAGATAAATATCCGTATATATAACCGAATGGATGAGACGCCGGCCGCCAAAAATCGCGCCGATTTTTTTCCAAATTTCTGAAACTGACTCTACTTGGAATATTTTCAACGAAAATAATGGATAATAAAAAACGAAACGCATTTTTCTACAAAGAAAATTTTATTCTAATGATTTTTTATTGGCTTGCTCCTTTCATTTCGTTCAACATAAAAAGAAAATGTCATCTGACGAAAGCCGTCTTGTATCGATGGCATAAATCCATTTTTCTAATTATTAAGAGGTCGAAATAAAAATTCCGAATAATTATAACTGCTTTATTTCGTTAGAGAGCCACACCTTGCTTCAACCACCCTTACAAATTCTAATGAATCTGAATTCCCACGTTTTTCCTGAATAATAAAAGTACCCAACTAATTGACTTGCATTTGGAGAATATGCCTCGGAATATGTACGTACTTCGACGGGGTAAGTTTGTTTATTTATTTTATCTTTTTTAATTTTACCGCAAACGAAATGTGGTAATAAAGATAAAAGCAGAGAAAACTTATTTTCACGAGACGGTCTCGTTCTCTGAGTCGATTGCTCTTACCCCACTGATTTTTATTGACTCATAATGACAATTTACATCAAGTTTTGTATCCTTTCTCGGGTCAATGACTAACAGTTTTTATATACAGCTTTGTACCTGTATTTGTTAAAACTAAATTGCAAATATAACTCACGGTGTTAATCGGTGCAAGAAACCACGCACACTACAATGTCTATGAGCGAAGGTGTTGGCCAAAACCTGCTTGATAATTGGTTCAACCTAATTTAAAAAATTCATCAACGGTTTGTTCTATTTGCGAAATATGTCACACGAAGTGTATAAGAAGTAGAGTAGGTATTTTATGACGACGCAGTTCTTAACATATGCGGATATATGTATATTTTCTTATTCATGTGTAGACATAGCTATATAGATATAACTCGATCACCTCCATCGTCTAGCCCCGACCTATCAAATTAACACAAGTTCACGATTCCCACTTCCCTCGCCAGTTTCCTTTTACTTTACTGATTTAGCGGTGACTTTCGTCATTTTTGTTTTTATTTATCCAAATCTCCATCGATGATCTCGCGATTCAGGACCAACAGCGTACCTACTGTATTGCGCCAGGCAACAAAACCCCGAGTCAAGACCGTTAAGATACAGTGGATGAGTCTCACTGCCAGATTGCTAGTTTCTGGTTGAATAGATGTGACCGCATTTCATTTGTGTGTGTGTGTATTTGTATGAATGGCATATGTATTTACGTAGCCATGACATATCCGTACTCTCAGAAGTTCACGCTATTTTTTTCTTTTTACAAGTATCAGTACAGATTTTTTGAAATTATTCTTCCAGATCGATTCAAATACTACCTATATATAAATCTGAGAATAAGACACCTTCTTTTTATTTCTCATATCCAAACTTCTGTAAAATTGAAATATTTTCAAATTCACTAGATATATGATTATTAATAAATTCGGTATAATTTCTTTTCCCTGTTCTGTAAAAAAGATTGCGCAATAACAGGAAAACTAGTGTTAACCTAGTGAGAGAAAAGGCCAATCATCGATCAAAATCGTCTTCGAAAGACGAGATTTCGATGCTGAAGATCGGTGATTGAGCTATGACATATATATGTACCTGCAGCAAACTCCATTCGCTAATAATCGCGAGAAATAAATGGCTCAGAATTGAAGGACCCGTGTATAGCAGGCATGCGTAAAATGTAGCTTAATTTAACTCTGAGAGCATGAATTGATAACTATCCGCAATTTAAACGAAGGCTTTGCATAAACATAGGTTAACAAAAATGTATTTCTTTATATAAGAAATTGAATGGTGCAGACAAATGATTCAATGTTAATAATTCCAAGTCCAAATCGGCTATCGATTCCAGTCAGTACAGACTTTAATCATAGCGTAAGAAATCAACCCATGATTTTTTGCGTTTGCAGTAGGTACCAGGTTTTTGGATCCTTGAACGTTCACCACTCCCAATAGATAATTTACTTTAACGGACTTCCCTGATCGATAGTTAAAAGCGTATGTATTCATTGTTTTTTGAAAGCCTACAATTATTCAATGTTTATGAACTGTACAGTAATCTGAATACCGTAACCGGAAATCTCGTGAGTGCATGGAGTTACGATTGAATTCACACCATAATTGGATGATTAAATATTTTCCCCATTATTTTCTATAAATTAAAACCCCAAATCAATATATTAGGAGTTTTTTTTCTAATGTTTTGTGTGAACATTTTTCACCGCATTTATTTATCTCGTTTCGATTGAACCAGTGTCGTAAACATGTCGCTCAAACATTTAATGCAAAATGGGCTATTTTCGTAGTAGCTTAGATGATATTTGCACAAAACTCTAGTGTTTGACCAAGTAATTACTAGTATATGCCCATTAGAAAGACCAATGAGTTTAAAATAACCTTCATATACATATAGAATGAAATCGAAAACTATAGTCGGTTTATTTCGCCACTGTCTTCTCAGATTTCGCTAAAACTTGAATGGGATTTCCATATGTACAAATCTGCAGTGAAATGTTTGACTCATTCGCACACAAGCGTCATTCTTGTATTGATTACTAACAAGAGTTCACTCAGAAGAAGACGACATCACTCGCGAATTCATCAGCTGCATAACCTTGTTATTCAAATATCACGGTTGTTCTACGAACTGAATGGTCCAAGTCAATCATCCTATATAAGATACCGTGTATTATTCCCACCCGAATATTGCCTCAAAACTTTTCTGCCAGATCTAATTGAGAACAGGATGTCGTACGTTCCATGAATCCACGAAGTTATAACAAACTGTATAACTTCTTAGAACTTCCGGTGACAGAGCGAAAATTGTGGTCGTTGTGGTGGTGGTGGAGGGTTAGGGAAATGGCAAAGATCGCAGGAAATATGTAAATTCAGAGATACGAAGCTGTTTATTTTCATTGACTCTAATGATCTAATTACATCGATCGTAATTACGGGCCTTCGTATAGGCTCAAGTCTGACTCCATTGTTCTTAATGACCTATAAATATAAAATCCGCTGTATAAATCAGAATATTTTCGCGACCGCATGTGTAAATCAAATTCTGAATGCTAGACCTTCGGCTAGACACAACCTGAGGAGTTGTGAGAGGGGAAAAGTAGCCTTACTAATAATTCTAATTTCTATATGCTATAATAATCTTGGTGCGATTTATACTGTTGCTCTATAATCTCTATATCATTACCGTGGCAATAATAATTCACTATATAAATGTATTTTGATATACTTTGGATCGGATAATTATCTTCTCTTCCACCTATCCGTTCCCTCTTTCTTTCCAATTATAAAAAGCAATGTTAGATATATATGGGATCGTTGGACTATAAAGTATCATTAAACATGAATCCTCGTGTACGTTTCCATATAGAGTCGTGTGAGCCGGTGGATCAAGGAACTGGTTAAGCTACCGTTGATATGTGGGACCACGATGTCGCTAGACGCATAGGTACTTATATCTAACTACGTGTTCGCGATGGATAACGAGCTACATATACTTACCGTAACAAATACGACGTATCTAGCCTATGATCCCACGCAGATCTTCAGGTTCGATTTACAAAAAAGAAAAAAGGAAATAATATTGTTGTTCAGAAACAACAATAGTTGTTGAAATAAAAACGTATATGTCTATAGAGGATTTCTTGTCACTCAAATTTCGACAATCATTGTTTCGGCTTAGAAATATGAGCGCAAATGATGGGCCCGCGAATGGTGGGGCTAAATAATTGTAAATTAGCTATTGTATTGAGTAAAAATAATTCGTATAAGGTTTGTTAACCTGACTAGCAAGTAGCCTTGGTTTATTTGATCTGTTTTCGGGATTGTGACGTATCCGCATCGTGTATGATAAAGTAAAAATAAGAATTGAATGGAAATTAAGTACAAGAACCCACGATCTGGTGTAGTCGTGAAAAATCGTATTTCTATAAAAGATCTTCGATTTGCAATGAAAAGTTAGGGCGCGAGGGTCGATTGGCAAACCTCCAGCAAATGGATACGACGAGAGACTCGATTCTATTGAATTGATAGATCTCTCGGCAATCAAAGCGTCTATAACTGGCAGTTGCCCCCGGAAGCCTGTCCTCGATTCACTAACAATTCAATCTACACATATAGGTACAAGGTGTATATACGTACATGTGTACCTATACAGGGAGAACGTATAAACGGAAATAATGTAAAATAAATCGATGAAATTAGCTCAATCGATCATTGAATAAATGCAGTATATCAAACGTCGTACGTCGTACTTATATACGAGGGAAAAAGAATAATATAAATACGCTAATGAGTCGACTCGGCGCTGACAGAGAAAAAATGTTTGGCAATCGCGATTGCGCATGATCTATAGCTTCTATCTATCAATCAATTCGACTCACGTTAAAATTCACAAGGTAAACAAGTATTTGCAGAGATCGATTAGACAACGGTCCAATATGTAGAACAATTACTTTAATTAGATTAATATTATAGTATACTGATTCCGTACTTTCCGGGAGGGTATAATACAATCTCGATTAGATTTTGCAAAGAAAAAATGTTGTAAAAACAATACGCAGGTATAATAGACATTTTTCAATTTATTTGAATCAGAAATTTCACTCAATAAAATATACCTACTTTTGATTGAAAAAAAAAAAAAAAAAAATTAAACTCGTTGGCAAAGAGCTGATCTCCGAACGATTCCTTTAGCGCAATTCGAATGCGGAAGAGAGTAGGTGCAAAGAGGAACTCTGCACATTCGATGACTGACTTTGTAAATGCCTACGTTCAGCGGCCCCCAGCTAGTACTACTATTATTATTATTATTATTATTATTATTATTATTATTACATCGTTGAAAGGTCGTATGAGTTCAAGGTGCCGCGAAAGTTGGGTTGATTACGAGATTGTGTTATAATTTTTATATATATTTATATACGTGTGCGAACGAACGAGGTGAGTAAATGTTGACTGAAAACCGAGTAAAAATTCCACACAATCAGCCTGCCATCATATTCCATGAAACGAATGATAAGAATTGTTTGATTTTGTGCCTAGGTATATTTGAAATAGAGGTTTTGCACGTGACTCTATTCTCTCTCTCTCTCTCTTTTTACTCGAGGCGAGATTATAGTTATCTGAATTTTTTACCCGAATACCTACACGCGTACATTACCTAACATTACGTATAATGCGTATACACCCACGTACGTCGCATCGGGCGAATTCATGCGCGAAATCTTTGTACGTAAAATCAACGAAGCGCGTTTTGCTTATCTGAAAGTACATAGGTACATATATACACGCGTCTGCATATATTACGTGAGTCTTAACATTTGCAAGAGCATTGCACGCGGGGAGGCCGGTCGTGCAGACTCGCGCTTTCTATAGCTGCGCCTTTAAGATCGACTCTTACTTTACACAAACCGCATGTATAGGAATTGTAAATTCAGCCAGAAACACTAACTTATACTGTATACATACCGGTGCGACTTGAGACAGCAAAAACTCAAACTTGGAACAAGAATTGATTATTTTTTGTATTCTCAAACTGTTCTTTTGAATAACAGACCGATTCTGATTTATTCTAATGGTAGAATAATTAATTTCCACTTAATTCCAACGCTACATTCGACTTGGCCAATTTGGAGAATAATACATCCACTCTGTAAAGTTCGTCAATTGTGATAAGAATCTGTAAATGGCTATGGAAATATAGAAATTCCAATATGAAAAGTAGAATTAGCGAACGCCTGGAGGGCTACTAGTCCAGTCTTGGCAGTTCGTAATAGAACGTGTATATATAAATACTTGCGGCTAGAGTACAGGATTACAGAATCGTGATCGCGGACATTGAGTAATAATTTCACACCGGTATCGAGATACAGAAATCAATAGACATTAAAGGAGTGTGGTGAATATTCCCGTAGTGGTATATGTTGAGTGATGCAATTCAGTTTGGGCAAATCTCTGACCGAATGTATATATAGTATAGCTATACGTACCCTGTACCAATTAGCTATAAGCAATTGAAAGTATCATACTATGTGAATAAACGATGACGCACTTGTTTTTAGTTTATACTTCATGTATACTATGGAACTCATATTATATATAGGTATATATATATTTTTTTTTTTCAAATCAAGTAACAATACTTCATTGGCTTTCGTCTTATTTATTAGAGCCATCGTTGTGCGATCTAGACTTATCTCTGATTGACAATAAGATAAATGAAAGATAGCTTACCCATTATTTAATGCAGCATATTAATTTCTTTCCGAGGATAAAGCCTCGTATGCAAAGCGAGTAATAAATCATAGACTACTGATTTAAAAGACAATTGATTTTCAGATGCTGATCGTATTGCCGATTTCAGAGAAATATTATTCTTCCAAGCGATCGATTATTGCAACCACGTTATACGATAATGTCAATTAATTATTAACAAATTAAACTGATGATAATGGACTGGCTTTATGTTGGGAATCCTAGTTACCTTTTTTCAAAAAGTATCAAGACTCGGAATCAAGACGATACAGGATATTGAATAATAAATGTCGCATTTAACATTACGCAAAACAATTTTTTTGCTATGTGATAAATAAACGGCGAAATCTCTCAGAGGTTTATCTACTCCGTTGATTTCGTTATCATAATACATATATTCCGGCATCGTTATTCGCGCGTGTATATGGTATGGATTTTTCTTTTTTTTTTTCAAAGACCAGTTCGCATATTGTTTTTATTGTCTAACGGTGTTCAGCGTCTCGCGCAACAATCGTCGAATGTTGCGATCATGCCAGCGTTTTAATTTTCAATAAAAATTGATCTATGTTGGAATCGTTCTCTCCACACTCAAGTCAATCAATTAACAATTCTAATCAACCGGTACTCGGCGATCTTATTCCAACATATTTCCGCGCCGCTCTACTTGCGAAATTCTCCTATACGGCTTTCATTCGCTAAATTGTAACTTTCCACATTTCATTGCAATTATCATGCGATCCTCGATCCGCAAAATCCTTAGAAGAAAGAAGAAGCTTATTCACTTTTTGGCTTGCGACCAAAACTGACGATCGGTGATACCGTAAAAAGTAAGACGACGTTTTCTGGTCACCTCAAAGCCAGTCGGCGCACGGGGAATTGACATTGAAAGTCTGGATAGTAGTTCTGTTCCTGGCGCTATACGTCATCTTTTCAATCATGAATAAACTGCAGGCCTTGGGCATCTGCATGGTAAGTCGTCACGACAATCCCTGCAAAAAAGATATCTACCAAGATTGAAGCAACGCGGATTTACATTTTTCTATATATTTTATATTATATACAACCAGCGAATCTAATCGGCAAATTAATTATCCGTGGGGTTTTTCCCCGCACTCGATTTCCTGATCACTTTTTACAACTAACCAGATGCATTAACCGCCTATATATCGTGACATAGAGAATCGAGGGAAATAATCTGAATCGTAGATCTTTTTGACCTATACAGAATTATGGCTACGGTAAATTTAAGCACCTAGGGGTAAACCAGGGCAAGTAGTGAGCGCACCTCGGCTTAAAATCGATAAAGAAAAAATAAATTTCTAGCGTAGGTATGTGTAGTTTCAAATTCCTGGAGTTAAATGAAAAAACCAACAAGCGTAGTGATCGAATCCCTTGAGGCAAATTCTCTAAATTTCCCATTTCTCGTTTCTCATTTTCAGGACTTATTTCCAGGCTAAATTGAAAAGAGTTTTCTCCGTGGGTCAATCAATGGATTATATTTCTGTAACAAATTCGAAGAATGCGTCTAGTCATCGTTTCTAGGGCAGATTTATTTCTCTCTAGCTGTACAACGCGGACTATAAAAGCATCAACGATCACCGATAGTATATAGGTAGGTATAGGGAAGACCAGGGCAAAGAGTACCTCAGCCAAAGATCGATTAAAAAAGAAGATAAGATTTTTTTAGAATTTTGTAATTTTTTATCATCTTTCAGTCGATCTGTCTACTCTGCAGTGATCTCTCTTACATACATTAAGACGAAGAAATAATCTCGGAAATAAATTCGCAAGTAGTTGTAGTATCTTCGGTTTACGTCTGCACGTGTAGAGATTTGCGATTTTTTTTTTTGTATAGTATGAGTATACCTCGCTTTGCATACCATGTGTGATTGAATAGGTGTGTCGTATTAATCATACACATTGACCTTTTTCATAGAATTTAAATGAACTTTATTCACGATTCCAGGTCAAACATTTACCTCATATTATTATGTGCGAGTAGATTTCCCCGGCGATTAATGATAACGGGTGATAATTAATGGAAATAATGATTCCACAAAGCTCGATGAGTACATTAAATGAAAACGCATATAAAAATAGAAATTATATTATTATTATATCGATCGCTTCAGAAATACTCGAGGCATAGGTGTGAAAAAAAAGAAAAGAAAAAAGAATTCCAGACTGAATCAAGTTTTTCTTCAAATGACAATTTTCTTTGTGGTATTTCTTTGTTGCAACAGGGCACTGCCCCATTGCTTGAGGGCACTTCTGACTCATAGTTTATTCCACGGGACGAGTAATATTAGAATCACGGTAAGTCGAGTACTGCAGAGGTTTGTCGTGTATCTATAGTATACCAAAGACTGTCGTAGATTTCTGTTTTCAAGCTGCAAAAAGCAACGAACTTTGCTCTTTTTTTTCATACAAAAGAAGACCACAAAAGCCCGAGATTCTTGTCTCTTATGCACCCCAAATATGGCGAAAATTTCATGATTTTATGACACATAAACAATCTTGGCTTTCCATTTAACGTAAATATCAATTTTCTTAAATAATTGTCAGATGATTCATTTTTTATAGGTTTGACTGTGAGTTTGCAATTTTAATGACAATCGATGCCAGTACACGATTTATTATCCACGAATGTACTTATATTTGAAATACTGCCACGAAAATGAATTCCAAGTCCGTCTATACCTGCCTGTTTAGAATATATGATCCATTTGCCTCGCATGTATACCTAGCCAAAAGGAGAAAGACTGAATAATTTACACCAATTAACAATGCAAATGAAATTCGCGGCGTATCATTTGTTAATTCGTGAATATTTTCGGTAGGTTTTACGCAATGTTCAAGGACAAGATGGATAATGAGAAAATAGATTTTTTTTACGCGATATATTTCTCGATTCCTTGATCATTCATTTTTAGTCATCTGTACGCAGTCTTCTTTTCGCTCGTTTTATCACCTACGCAACGTGTTCCCTTGCGAAAGTTTCATTCCCCTAAAAGTCCACTGCACAATACAAGAATACAGCTAAAACTGAAACTGCAACTGAGACCGTTCAATATTTCTTAAACCTTGTTTCTAGATTAAAAAATAGAAGTAAAAAATTTCATGAACTTTTCTTGATTCCTTATTTCCATTCCGAAGCTACTATACCAGTGGCGAGCAGGAGCTATCACCAGAATAAGATTTCGCTTCGCCGTGCATGTGTCAAGGTAACTCGACGAGGGTCTCTTCCTATTGAATTACCATATAAGTATAATGCTAAGGTTAGATCAGACTTAATCTCCCACTTGCTTCTCTCTGCAGTTTACCCTATCGATTTTCACGTCTATATGATATATTCCAAGCCTCCTTCATATCGCAAACAGATACCTACATGGCATACATACATAATTAACGCTCGCTTTAAAACAGTAGCCAAATTCGTTACGCAAGATGCGGCTACGAAGCTTCAAATTCTAACACATGTATCAAATTTATACTAATATAATTAACTTCGTTCGTCTTGTTTGTCGCGAATCAATTTAGTGCAGAAAAAAAAGAAGGATAAAAAAGAAAGCTATTCCCCCTTTTCCCGTATAAAAACGTCTGATTTAACTAATGACTAACATAAGCTCAACAACCGAGAGATGTTTGAAAATCATCAGTAATCAGGAGCACCGTGTTATTAAATTTACATATCCGTTATTACCGATCTGTATATTACTCATAGACTAATGACACATGGGACCGGATCCCGTATCTACTACGAAGTCGATTAATTGCAGTCTCTCGTATATCAATATCACTTAATTTGATCTATTGTGATTTACGATTCGCTAGTTTTATCTTTTTTAATCTCATTTTATTTTTTTTTCTTTGCGAATAGAAGTTCTTGGTAATAATTTGTGAATTTTTTTTTCTTTCTTTTAATGTTATATCGCATTCTGCGGTAATAAAACCACGCGATTAGTGTATGTACATATCTGTTAATTATTAATCTGACTTTTAAAAATCAGGAAAACCAAGTAAAGGTTAGTTTTCTACTGGTATGTATTAAACATATATATATATACCCACATACACACGCATCGGCTAATGTTTTATTTTAGTATACATATGGCCGAGGCGGTGCGTCGATGTTTAAGTTAACCTAAATACATTTGCTCCTCAAGGCTTCGAACGGAGTCTAGAAATTCTGTGCGGTTCTTGGGATATTATGCCGGGGATTCTTGATGACGATCATTTTCAAACAATCTTTGTTATTTCGAAATTCAGATAAAAACCAGCTGCTATTCTGTTGCAGAGCAGAACTTGACGAGAATCAAGTAGGTATGTACCGTTATGTTATAAAGGTGTTTAAAGAACCGCTATATAAACTACCATACCTATACTATCACGCAGTTATATAGCTTTATACAGTAATCTGGAAGTATTATTCAATCCTTTTACCCTTGAACTAATAATACAACTAACTAGGCATGAGAAATCTTTTAATAGTACATAAGAAAAGAAACTGTGAAAAAAAAGAAAAAAGTTAGACTGTATACATGTGTATATATATAACCGATCCGCGGCTCGAATATATATCTTACGCAATAAGTATCTCGGTGGTTTGGTCTTCAGACCATGATCGTACTATTGCTCAATGAAAATTTCACTTTCAAATAAAGCACCGTGTCTATACGTCGGCCCCTTTCCGTTCAATTATAATTATACCCTGCCAATTATATATATATCGTCGATAAGAGAGAATCTCAGATAATCTTTCGATCTTAAGAACCATCACGTTAAAGCCGACTGAACCCGATGCATTTTTCCACCCGATGTGGAAAATATTTTTCGTCAAACAGTTCGGAGAGGAAGTTTCACTTCCCGCGATCTCGCGATATATTCGATCTATTTTTAACTGATTTCAAACTCCGACGTGACGTCGAGAATTTTTTCGCTTTTTAGTTTCTTAGATTTTTTTCTCATTAACTTTCGTCTTTTTCTTCTTATTTTATACATCGTCTTCTCCGTCTGGGCACCGTCTAACGTACAGTGAATTCTCTAACGAATGAATGAACTGTTCGTAAAATTCATTGAATTAAATCGTATTGTGTGATCAGCTGGTATCAGTCGGTCACAAGGCGTATTGTCGTCGTATATACTTATACAGCAAATTTCGATTGTTACTAAGCAAGGTGTGAGAGTGTTAACATTACAACGACGCGGCGTTAGATAGCGGAACAAGAATGATTCAGCGAATTATATCGTGGCAAATTGATCCCAAACATTCACATCGAAATCGTATTATTCTTTGTGCAAAGGTGTTAACATACTAGGCCAAGCAACGCAACAAGTGATTCGATACAGTATTTTCCAGACCCTTGATTTAATAGCGAAGCGAACCTATATTAGTCATGAGGAAGACATACTTAGACTAATATTTACCTGAAGCGCATCTAAGAAACTTTGGAACAAATAAGCTGCGTAAAAAATACAAAATACAAAAAATTAGGTAACTTGAATAAACGCGAGTGCGAGAGAAATCCTTAATTGGTATTTACTCGGAGTAGAATTGAGGCTAATAGTTCATTTATAATGAGAAAAAATCTGAATTATGAAATAAAAAAAAGAAACATCTGTACAGTACGTAGTTTTGAATTTCTGCAGTCGAATATGTATAATAACAACAACAATCGTAGCGATCGCATTTCTTTGGGTAAATTTGACAAATTCACACTTTTATTTTCTAGTTCCAGGACTTATTTCTAGGCTAAATTGAAAAGGGTTTTCTCTGCGGGTCAATCAATGAATTAGATTTCTGTAACGAATTCGAAGAATGCGCCTTGTCATCGTTTCTAGGTCAGGTTTATTTGTTCCTAGCGGTACAACGCGGACTATACAGAATCATCGACGGTCGTTGATAATATAAATATAGTAGTAACCGTGGCGAAAAATTAATTAAAAGAAAAAAAATTTCAAGGATCTATTTTTGACCTACAAATTTTCGAAAAAAAAAAACATTTTGAGAATATATTTTTTTTCTTGATTTCTTATCAATTTTCAATCGATGTGCCCAATTTTCCCTGGTCTCCCCATGGATACATATATGCATATATATAGATGCGGGTTGTCGCAATGCAGTTCCAATCGGTCACAACTTAAACTGCATACAACGGGCTGAAAATATATGAATAATTTCGAAATTCTTTCAATTTCGACGAAGGTTAATGAAGGATGAATACTCGTCATAAACGTCATATAGCCGCGATATAATGTATGCTCTCGGTCGTGTTTATAGGTATACCTGTACCAACGAATAAGGAACCTTGAAACTCGAGAGGTATAATCGATGAGGCCTATATGCGAGCGTGAAACACTAATATACGAAGTCTGAATGCGTTATCGCTTTATTCATTTTTTTTCTAGAAGCATTAAGACTTTAATATATATATACCTATGTATGTATGTATAAATACGTACAGGGACGACCGCGACTAAAAATTTTATTATTAACGAAAACAAATTTTTTTCTAACTTCTAGATCATCCTATTTTATTTTACGATAAAAAAATAAAAAAAACCAACCCCCTTGATTGTATGGTATTTCATGTGAAAGAGCTACCGATCAATGAACTATTTTAAGGTCCTAAAGCGTGTGTAATTATAATACTCCCTCGCCCGCGAACGGAATTTATTCTTCGTCTACCTCGGTCTACCTACAGCTGGCTGAACTGATAGAATTTTTTGTTAATATAAGACTAACAAGTTTATTGAATCTCGAAATCAATCAAATGTTCAATTCAGACTATTGATTCTGACTCATACGGACACTCGAAAGGAATGAGTGACGGAGTAAAAAAGAATTGAAAAAATTTAACCTACGGTGATTTGTATCACATCTCAATTAGTTTTCGCAGCAATTGCGCTGTATGTTCGTATATTAGATATCTATACTTGGGTATTTTTTTAACCATTTTATATTTACGAAAGGTGACAACGAGTAATATTATTCTGATAAGAGTAATATGGTATAATCGATGAATGATAAATGCTTCAAATTAACAAATAGTTTAATTAGGTGAATGATTATTATTCAACCGCAGGTCAAACTGCAGCAAAATATACCGTGAGATAATTGCTATAAAAGCAAACGATCGAACAATGGAAATAATTAACGATAATCATTAAGGGACGTTAATACATATTGATAATTAGAAAGGTGTATAATTGTAATATCGCAATCAATCGTCCGAAAGTTGTATCGATTAATTGTGGAAGTAAGATTCCATCGCGTCCAATCAACGTATTATCGGTTAATTGTCTCGATGGTGTACGAGATCATGGGTTAAGGTCATCCGCCTATATATAAAGTGTCCTCGAATTCATTGTAGCTGAATATTTCATTTGTTGTTGGTTTTCTTTTTCTTTTTTATCAATGCGTAAGTAGCCAGCTAATACAAGTCATGAAATGACTAGTTATTCTCTAAGTCGATACGCATTAATAATCGACTTCCAAGTTCAACTAGAAATTTATGTACATAACGGCGGAAAGTACGCGTCTATACATTAAAGGAGGAGAGAAAAAAAAAACGAAAAGTAACGAGGAAATGAACTGAATAAAATACAAGACATTGGCACTCGGGTTAGTCGCGTGTAAAATCGAAGAATCAAAGCTCGATGTCGATATATGGTAATTAGTATGAATTTAATCCACACGACTGTTATAGTAGGCAATGCGATTGTGCTATAATCTATTCGTCGATTTGCACGTTTATTAAGCGCAAAGCAGACGACGATGTGTGAAATAACTTGGTGTATAAACGATGTAGACATATACACAAAATGCGAACGATCTATTTATACGTCGTCTAAATTGAAGTTTAGTAGGTATAACGCGAGGGAAATAGACGAATAGAGTTATCCGCGTATGAGGCACGCAGCAACAACGGGAACCTGCGCATTGAGATAATTCAGCGATTCCCAATCATTTTATTTTGTATGCATGAAATATTTATCTGTATTCTGGTCTGTATAATTAACAAGCCTCTAGAAATAAAGAAAAAAATAAGTAATACGATGCTCTTAGTCATCTGGATATTTTTGGTATATATACGGAATAATAAAAACAGAGCAGGAACCTTTTTATTTTATTTTTGCATTTAATTATTATTATAAATTGCGAATTGAAATCAATGCGTAGTATCATTCTGTATTACGATCGAAATATGTGTCGAAAATAATGACCTTTCCGATAATTTACGGCGAAAATATATAAAAGATGGAATACAAAGAGAGGACAAAGACCGTTCGCTCACAATTAGAATAATTTGAGAACCGCTGTCCTTGTCTCACTTAACGGTTCTAAAGAACAAAAAGAAATTGGACCAAGTAGAGGGAGGGAGCGTGAAAAGTAGCAGTAATGCAAAGATACATCGAGAACTGATGAACTCGGTTATCACTGTTATCTGCATGTATATTTAAAAAATATTAATATCAATTTGTACGAGATTTTTTTGTTAAATGTAAAAACGAATTTTCACCGATAAATACATTTGAAGAGTAAATTAATCAAGAATTTGAACTAATTATAAGCGCCGCTTTACATTATCAAGTTATGTCATCAGTTATCGTTTTTTTAAAAAAAAAAAAAAAAAAAAGGAGAAATCGTTGTCGTTGTCGTTCCTCTGTTTCGAGTGAACTTTTTATATTTATCTGCCGTGATACGACTGTCTAGATATAAAGATGAGTAGTAAATGTAACTCGAGTTCATTGACGAAAATGATAGTGAAGTCTCCTGATATATTCCCGAATTATTAAAAACTGGAAAAAGTCAACAAAATACGTATTACAAAGAGAAATACTTGTTGAACCAGTTTAAATTCGCGGAGCTACTCCTCAGAGTTTGATGGAGACACGGGCGTCCTTTTCTCTGTGTATGTGTGTAGCTTTGCGTCGTTACCCAATGACCGTATATGTGTATACGTCACGTCGCTTGTAGAGCCTGCAAAGCGCTTCTCGACGCCTATACATAATGCAGTAAGCAGCGAACTGTAGTATATCCACTCCTAAATATAACTGCTTGCCTGTTTGCTAGCTGGCTTCGAATAGTAACACAAGATATATAATCGCAGGCCAAGAAAACTAGATTTTTTTCCACACTAATATTTCTGAACTGAAAATTAAAATTCCCGGCTTTTAGACCGGAATTTTGTATTTTTTATTTTCATTAGAAAGAGAAGAACAGTTTGAGAATTGGTATAATTGTCTTTTCACTAACGAAATGGGAGGGGAGATAGTCTTTTTTTTTTTAACTACTCGTAAAGATCGGCATCGAAAATATTTTCTACTATAGTCAATTAAAAACAAACTTGTTTCAACGTTCGTAACGACCACGTGCCGGCTCGGGATAACTCTACTTACTGACGTCAGTGCGATATTTGCAAACCAACTTATTTATGATTGTTTGTTATGCATAATTATTATCGATTAAAAACTAATTCACAATATTTTTGCGACAATCGCAGGTATAGGTATGTCACGAGTTAGAATCTGTTACTTGAATGCTAAATTGGAAGATATATATATATATGACGATCGGAATTTTGCCTTTCTTATTTATTATTTCGAAAGCCTAGACCAGGCAGTAGACTATTCTTGTCCAGAAATCAGCTGTTCCTGCTCTAATCCCGTCAGCATGGCGTGATTCTTGATTTCTGCTCCGTTAGGCCGCAGCCCACAAGAATATGAATTTTTTAGGTTATGTTAGCCTCCTAACATCGAATCTCCATAATGCGCGAGCATAGTAAATTTCAGTATGTATTTTTATTTCCACGGGACTGGGTTTCCTTGGCAATATCGATGCACGGTGTTTGATTGTTGATAAGTTATTTCAAATAAGGAAATAATCGATTGATAGATGAATGTTTCAATGGATTTCAATGGCTAATAAATTCAACTTCAAATCTTCGAAAATTTATTAAAAAGTATTTCACTCACCTTCAGACGTTTGAGTTTTCCATCTCTCGCTGCTTGATACACAATGCTTTTAAAATCCATATTTTCATACTACGGGTAACGAAACGGGTGTCCTTTAGGCGATTCCCTTCATGAACTCGTTATTCCTTTGTTCGGGCGATTCAGGTTCGCCCTAAACTTCCTATGAATAAACCGACGTTCACTAGAAACGGTAAAAGTCCGATGATGAAACTAACCGAAGATTGATTCGCTCTACGACGAAACTATGTTACTATAAGGTTTTGTATTTTGTTCGATTTTACGGTAGTGGCAACAACACGGTTTTAGGTCGCTTTATGCAACGTGTAAATTAAGCATATGAATTTCTCGACCAGACCATATCTTGATTTATTACGAATAAATCTCAATACGCGCTCTTCGCGTCTACCCTTATATTTTCAACAAAACATCTACACTTTTATTGAAATACCTTGATAGAGGCAACCGCGAATCGGCCCGTTGCTTCTTAGCCTTGTCGTCAGCGACTACTGAAAACTCCAGCATCGATCGGTGTTTGTCCTATCGTGATATTCGACCCCCTCCCAGCGCCCAACGACAAAGTCAAGCTCGGACCGACGCTGTTCGTTCGTCTTTCTTCCCCTCTCTCGTTTACAGCGTTCCCGTTTTTACCTGCCTTTTCCCGAGTGCACCGAGCTGCAGATTTCTACCACCGAACAACACCTATGGTTTTACTCTTAGTTCTGATCTGTTGCGTCAGTCGCAGCACGGTCCAAGTCTTAACAAAGTCGGTAACGTCGCGTCCGCACAATTTCTGTACACAATGATATTTAGTATTGGTTAAAGACGAGCGGGTGCGACGCTGCTCTGTAGCCTACATCGTGTTGGGGAGATAAAAGTCTTGATTTGATGTCATGCGAGATCTCGTATTTAATTGTAAAAACTTCAACAAAAAAATAATCGTGTTTTTAGTATTACAATCGTAATGCTCTTTATCTTTGGTCTAATTTTAATTATTTCATAGTATGTAGTACCTTAATTCAGTTGTTGTCTTGTATTTCCGAGAGTGCATGGGCAATAAGTTATTGTACTCGTATAATGAGCGTTTGTAGTAGGTAATATGTACAACACGTCACTTTGTTCGGACCGACGTTGTCGTTCCTAATTCTCATACAATTACTACAAATCACAGGATTTTACACTGGTAGAAAAATCATCCTCTACGTAATTTTATTACGTATATAAAATACCGACGCCGTTTACCGTTATAAAGATGATTTTTATGGTAAAGAAAGGACCGGCACACGTCAAAAGCAGCAAAAATCTTGTAGAAAAACGTGTCCAAAACAATACAGCAATCATTTATATTTATCGTTCTTTTTTTTTTTTGTCTATCCACGAAACACGTGTAACTACTCAATCCCCCGTTTCAAATTAGGGTAAAATTATAGGGTGTTCAACCGGTATTTTATTTCTTATAAAGATTCGATCTTAGGACTATATGTATGACGTATAAAGTATAAAAGATGTATAGAATGTATACGAGGCAAAGAATGAAGTAAATAAATAAATGAATAAAAAAGAAATAAAATAATATCGATTCCTTCGAAACACTTCTATAAAGAGTCACGACTGGTGAGTACCTAGGCCCTAGGCGACTGTCTCGCAACCAGCAGCGTGTGCAGTGAAACAGTGGTTGAAAAAAGCCTCCTACTTAAGTGCAGCGTGTAGAAGAGCGAGATGAAGAGAAAGTGCATCTCTTTCATATAGAAGGGATGGTAGATGAGTAGAATGTTCCGTGAGAGGAAGGGCGGAGGAGCAAGAGGGAGTCGACTATCGGTGGGCGAAAGAACGAGACGTACACATAGGTACATATCCCTATTCGTTGCGCTGGGCTGCCAGCTTGGAGAGTAAGAAATTCTGTCTGTGGGTAAATAGAGGAGAGAGAGAGAGACAGAGAGAAAGAGAGAGACAACCGACTCAACTGGGATATAGAGTCAGAGTCGCAAACCCCGACTGCTGGTCGTCGGTAATGGCACGACTCGCTTCACCTCGATGCTATACAGAGGAGAAAAAAAAAGAAGAAAAAAAAAAACAAAAAGAAAAAACTAAAGAAAGGGAAAAAAAAAAGAAACGGCTACACAGAAGTGGCTACGACATTTTTAGCCAACGGCTACGAAGCCACGCGAGAAACCCTCCTACAATGTTTCGATTCGACAGCCGCACGTTCAATCCACGCGGACACACGCTCTCTTCTTGACTTTGACTCTCTCCCCCCCCCCCCCCTTCTCCCCCCAGCGACCAGCGATTGTTTCTTACTTGCACTTTGCGGAAAGTAAGACGCTAGTTCATCGTTACTACAGGAAATGGGGTAAGATTTGAGGGGGCGCCTAAGATCGCGGCGCCTTTTATAATGGTTTGGACGGGGGCAAATAAATAAAGTCTGAAAATCTGCAGAACCGCGGTTTTGCACTATAATAATGTGAGAATTTTCGTTGACTTTTTTTGTTCCAACGATTTCTTTTTCCTCAATAAATATATCATTCCTTCGGACTATAATTGATCGTCGAATAATTATTACGCATTTGACATTCACGTCTTACAAGTTTAATATGTATATATGCTGCAGTCGATGACGATTTCGATGAATTATTCACCATAACTTGCCTATTTGTTTAACTATAAGCACATATACATTGTGTTCGTTTCACCTTTTATATCGAGGTATTGTAATACATATATACCGCGTAAGTGACCAGGTACGAAGTTTCACGCAATATAGGTTACGCGCCTGGATATAGGTATGTGTATATAAATATGTGTAAAGATTGGATTTTAAAAAATAAATGAAGTCATGTCTTGTATCGACGTTTTTTTCCATTATTTCATTCTACAAAAAAAAAAGTACTCAACAGCTGCCACCACCCGCAGTATGTAGGTAGGTAGCAGTTAAAAAATATCTTGACAACTACGTATTACTTTCTGCATCTGCAGAAGTATATCAATGAGTTATAAACCTAGTTTATCTTCTACATATGTAGGTATACCAAAGAAAGAGTGGCGGAGAAGTATAAGTCGTAACAGCGCCCGATTAAACGGAATACACTAGTTTTAATAAAACTGGGTCGAATCACAGTCAATAAAAGAGTATATATTTCATTCGCACTATAGTTTGCAAGAGTGATATAATTTATACTATAGCGTCATAAATCTAGGGCCTGTAACAATTACCTTAGATTTGCAAACTAGACGATTAAATGAATTTATATCGATGATGTGAAATTGGTAACTATTTCTCTTCGGTATTAATTTTACATTTCCTTATCATTATCGTTATTGCCGTCTTTTTTTTTTCATAAAAAGATAGTATAAAAAGTGGTACCATTACATCGAACGATAAATGATAGCAATATAACCAAACCCCAAATGCAATATAATAATTTCCGCGTCCCACATCTTATTTACGCGCGCGGGTGACTCGCGCCGTCTCGCTTCAGCACTTTGCTGCACTCATCCGGCTCTCTCCGACACAGGCAGCGCAACATTTGGTGGTACTCGACTTGGTACGTCCGTTCCCCCCTAACCCCACCCAGTCACTCGTTGAGTTAGTACGAGACAGAGAAAGAGCGAGGGGGTGCGCGCGCCCGCGCGTTCAAGAGAGAAAGAGAGAGAAGGAGAAAGAGAATGAGACCCGGCTCGTCGGTTCGTCGGTCCGTCGTTCCCGTGTCGTGTGTTCGACGCGGCGGCAAGCGGCGTTCACACGTTCCAACTTCCAGCCCCAGTCGAGCGTCGTTCCTCGCAGGCGAAGAACGTTTCGTAATCTGCTCTCATCCGAGTCGTAGGTAGGGCGCCGCCGTTGTTTCACATAGCCGCCTATACTAGCGAGAGAACGTTACTGCGGTGCACGCTGCTTTGGTGTATCGAGTGCGCGGCGAGGGGGGATGGGACGGGGTGAAACTGTGTTGTGGGTGTTTGTGTGCCGCTAGGAGGGAGTAAAGGGGATATGTGTGAGTGTGTGGGTGCTGGGTAGCTCCGCAAGCAGACAACAATAGAAAGATATGTATAATATCAGGATGTGCGTGTAATTTTGGCATGTGATATTAATCCTGAATTAATAATGTTTAAGAAATATTGAAAAGTGAATCGGGAGCTAATAAATGTAATGAACAGCTGATGAGAAGAAATATTCAACTTTTACCAGGATGTAACAACGGGGCATTAAATTGTCTTATTATCATTATTGTTATAGTACGATATATTATACACGAGTATTATACGTATAGTTATATTCTGTGTTCCTTCTGTGGGGTATCGAGCGTTTATGTTTTTACAGCTCGTTCTTCTCTGGCTCCGTTGTAATTTTACTCGGTCGGATTTCATTCGGAGACCGCGCCGAGCGTTAAGTACTATTAATATCAAGTGAGTTAAACGGTTCTAGTTTCGCCAATTTCTTTTTTTTCTTCTCCCAACTATGTGTACAAAATTGACTCGCTTTTCTGTGACTGTGCCGCCGTCACATCCAATCGCTTAATTTGTTATTGTTTGTTGTTAATCGGTTTTTCTTTCTTTTTTTTTTTTTTGTTTCTCATTTTTCTTTTTCTTTAAATCTTTCAACAGTCAATCGGCGTTGTTTTTGAAAAGATTTATATTAAATGAATGAACCTGAATTGATCAACTGAACTACTAAATACATCGAACAGTTTTCCCGCCCGCAAACATACCGGTTAATAAAATACCAAATAATATTAATTCGTATATATATAAGTGCTTATATTCTGTCTATATATTGTGGGTATAAAATTTCTCACGTAAAAACGTGCGTTAAACGCCCAAGACAAAGGATTACACATAAGAATATAATAAACGAAGGAGAAAATAAAACTAAATAAAAACTAATAACTGTACTATGAAATGAAACTTTGAAGACTGATGACTCCAGTTCGAGAAACTTTCTTCTAATTGTTGTTTCAAGAAAGTAATAATATATGTACGCCGCACTTGTTTCTATCTCTAGCCTGTTGTTAAACTTAAAACCTGATTAAAATATGTGGGTAATAGTAGTGTGACTTAAAACCTTCATGCTAACGAAGCGGAGATTAAACGTGGCAATCGTAAGAGTCCCGGATGCGATTCAAGACTTGCCTACAAAGTTTAACCATGAAGTGACGACGCGGTGGCGTTGTACCAGCAGTTGACAGTTGCCTTAATATCATAACCAAGAAATTGGAAACAATTAAGATGTACCCCGCGCCGGCGAGACATCCATCCGCTCCCGTAAGTCATTTCGCATTTCTCGATTCTCGATTTACACATACATACATTCATTTCTTCCTTATCATTATAATACATCGTTTGTAATAACTGTGTGTCTTTCATTATTCAAATATTATATTTCCGAATTGTTAATGTGCCGGTTAGGGCATTGTTATTGGGTCGAGCAGACATCGTGAGGAACGGCGAAAAGAGAGAAAGAGAGAGAGACGTATATAAGTTGAGGAATCGCAATATTTTAACGTCCGTGAATTGTATATATAGATATATATATATAGACTATATTCGGAGAATAAATATTTTTCCTCGTAATATAAATTGAGTGCCGTTGCGGCGTTGAAAATACTTAACTTGTTATAAAATTAAATACTCAAGTTATATTAGTCTCTCACCTTGTGCTAGGAACTGAAAAAAAAATTTTTCTTTCCTCTCTGCTAGCCGCGCCGACAGTATAGCGGCAGTACCACCAGCTAGGTACTTATAACGTTCTTAATTAACAAGCACGATTATAATCAGCGGACGAAGTTAAGTAAGCTACGCGTGCGCCGATGCTTAATGGGCCAAAGAATCTACTCGCTACTGCACACACATAGATATATCAGAAATATTATATACACCAATATTATACGAGTATATAATATTATAATATGATATATATTATACATAATATGATCACTTATAGATATGTACAGCTATGTACAACGGGGGCATATACTGTCTAATGATTAAGTTTGATTTCTGTGACATAAAAATCTATACCTACGTCCGGGGAACTCGGCCAATTAATTTTCCCGGTGGGCAGTTTCTCGGACATGTTTGTATATATACCAATTCTATAGAGATACGTACGTATATGTTTTTATACATATATACGCGAACACCCCCTTTGACGATATACTCTTGCTCCTCGATGTCCGATAACTTTGAATTATAATAACATCGCGTTCACGTTTACGTTGGGTTAGGTATACCTGTATGTATATACGTAACCCGTAATCATTTCGAAGTAGGGGGAAAAAAAAAACTCACCTTGTGTAATGTTTCGTTTAAGTTATGAATGCGATTGTTTTCTATATATTGTCATTAAGCTGAAAGAAAGATAATAATAATAATAATAATAATAATAATAATAATAATAATAATAATAATAATAATAATAATAATTGATACTATAAATACCGCGCTCTTCGTATTTCTATATAATATATAGTACAAAGGTACAGAAATTTTTTAAACAATTTATTAATAACAGTTATAATGAATTTTTCCCCGAAACTCTGGAAGAAAGAACGAGAGAGATAGAGCTAGAGGAAAAAAGAAAGCATTAATTAGCATTAGTTAGCATTACTTAAAATATAAAAACTCTCGTGTCGTCGAGTCATCTAGGTTAACTATACGCGCAAGTTTCTTATCTCATTGTTGAAAATTATGCTTCTGCACGATTAGTATTGATTCTAACATTCGCTTTTTCCATTCTATCTGCGGTATTATAGTTTCTATTCTTTCTTTCTTTCTTCTTTCTGTCAATTGCACATATATATGTTTAACAATTTGGCATAGAATTCGATAACTATCATGCAGACGTTACGATCTCAATATAGGTATACCTACATTCGCTCAAATAGAAATATATACCCTTAATAATAATAATAATAATAATAATAATAATAATAAACCGGCTATAGCGAGTTGGTAATGTAAATGATAGAAAAGTTGATCCGATTTATCGATTAAATTTCATATCATATCCCGCAACTCTGATCACTGATAATCAGATGAAAATAAAAATAAAAAAATGTGGGTATGACGTGGCATAGTATAGGTGAGAATTAAGAGTAGGAATATGATTATGAGGAATCAAGTCCGATGCGAAGTGATAAAATTCAAATACTTTGTACCAGTTTTCAAGATTTTTACTCCCATTGTCAGTTTTATTCTCAGCGCTAATTGCTTCCTTCGCAAAGAGAGTCGTCGTCATTTTCGTCCTCGAGTCAGGGGTGGCAGACTCTCTCATCCGTTTTACGTTTGACCAAAATCATTGAAATAAAAGTCTAGGTGTTTGTTGAAAACAATACCGATTGAATAATTCATACACGCTCGAGTCGACCCGCGGAAATAATTCGCATATTTTCCATAGCTGAAGAAAAGTAAAAGAAAAATACTTTTTTTTTGGAAATTTTTGGAAATAGTAACCAAATAAATAAATAAATAAATAAATAAATAAAAAGACCCGTCTCTCTTTCTAGCTGTTATACTTACACAACAATTCAATAGTGATTAGATTAATCCAAGCGTAACAGTGACACCGGCAAGGATTTGCAGTTACGTTTTACGAGCGAATCGTAAAGACATCTAGAGGATAAGAAGGGGGGGTTCACTGTGTATAGCTTGGTAAGAGAGTAGGTATATAAGGGTATAAGAGTAAGGGTTGGGTAGGGGTGAACCAGATTATGTTAATTGATTATAAAACTCCTTTAGCGGTGGCTATAGTCAACGATAGACGGCCGCGGCTCCACCATCCCTCTTTTCCTTCCTCCTCCAGTTTTACTCTTTACTCTTCTCTCTTCTCTCATCTCTCATCTCTTTCATCTCCCTTTTCTCTCCCGTCGTCCGTTCTTGCGCTTCAACGAGCCCTCACTGGGCTCATCAAATCAATTTATGAACTTTTCTTTCTTCGGTAACCCTAACCCTAACTCTAACCTCACGCGTTATTCGGGGCGAAGATATGACGCCGAAAGGAATGGGGGGCAGATACAAATACGGTGTCCATTAGGGGAGAGAGGTCATGAATGGGACACTTTTTATAAATGTTTTTTTTTTTAACTTAAAACAAAACACACATATTTTTAACTTGCAACAAAATCAACTTGGTTGTTTTTAGATGAAGTTAGGAACATAAAAATATAAATTCTTTTTTCAGAAAGTCTTAAAACCTACGTGTTACATGAGATCACACATGTCCCATTCATTGGCGAAGTGATGCTTGAATGGGACGGATGTATTTATGTTAATTTAATTGGCTCGAAAATCATTTCAAGTGGAATTTATGACAGATCTCTCTGGTAATCGATTAATCCGCATCCTTGCAAGCCTCACACTCATAGAACCACCATTACAGAAGAAGTACTTGAAAAAGTCTGTCCAGAGGAAGTATTAGGCAAATCATGTGGTATTTCTTCACTGTGAGTGTCTTGTGCAGGACGGTCGGTAACGCTTGAACTTATACAATCACTTTCCTGAAAAATATTTCTGTCCATGGGATAAATTCCTGACTTTTGGACATGTCCCATTCAACAACGTGCCAAATGTCCCATTCAATAATAGCACGTGATTGGGTGAAATGCAGCGAATATAGCGAATTGTCGAAGATTTTCACAAAATCAGTGATCGGAACATTACAGGAGGTGAATGACTGCATATAAATATATTAGGTATACGACTATAAATAATTGCAATAACAAAATAATTGTAACTGGTAACGTAAATGCAATAAGGACTCACTTTATTTGATGTTAACTCTTTATCCTGATTTGCCGTAAAAAAAAACACGTTCAGACTGAATAGCACATGGATTTTGTTAAACGTGAAGCTAATTACATCTGGTGGTGTTTAGTTATAAATTTTCCGCCGCTTATTCATACCTATCATGCAACTGTCCCATTCTATAATCGTCCCATTCATGACCTCTCTCCCCTACTTGTACGATTAGCTAGTGTATTATAATCTCATGCAACGTCTATAATTCCGCGAGTAAAAGTAAAAGAGAACGAAAAAGAAATAAAAAAATAAAATTATAATTGCTTCTCAATTGATATTGCAAATGTCTATACATATATATACTCTTCCTATACCCACAAGCCAATAAGATATAAATTCTATGCAGTACCGTAAGGTTTCAATAATTCCTTTCCTTTTGCTTGCATATATATGTATATATGTATCTCATAGTCTCTTGCTTTAACCATTTATGGAGTGAATTTGAACCGCGCTTATTTGACACGCTAGCGTATAAATTTATACCTAACACATACGTGTTTATCCAGGTATATATAGTTTAAATATTTGTTAACCTATATCTACCTGTGCGATTAGTCACAATATAAATAATGTTTAAATAATTACTCATCGACTGACTACTGGAGTCATTATATTCAGATCAGTTTTTCTTTTCTTTTTTTTTTTTTTTTATGATAATTTTATGACGATGTTGCAAATATTATATCCCCCGCATCGTATGTTTGATAAGCGGCAACACTATTTTTAGTATTACAGATTATTGCAAGTCAAATATTTAATTAATGCGGTTCTTAATTTTACTCATACATTATATAGATGAGTAGACAAAATATGTTACGTAAAATACAATTTTATTCAAAATTATATACCGCGTAATATTC
The DNA here is from genome assembly GCA_944452935.1 of Rhogogaster chlorosoma. Classification (NCBI taxonomy): domain Eukaryota; kingdom Metazoa; phylum Arthropoda; class Insecta; order Hymenoptera; family Tenthredinidae; genus Rhogogaster; species Rhogogaster chlorosoma. The sequence goes on from OX101797.1 coordinate 33,827,226, forward strand.
TATACGTTATGTGATATTTCTATATGAAATAAAAGGAAATAAACTAAAATATAAAATTTGACTGCCGCTACGATCTCGTTTTTGTCGACCTCTGTGTATATTAGTATCAATGTAATAACGTCTGTATGGATTCTGGAGGTTTTCGCAGTCACACTGGAGATTAAAAAATAAATTGCTGTGCCTGAAGCGGAGTAGTTGAACTGCACACAGCTAGCTGCTGCTGCTGCTGCAGGCGTTATACGAATGAAAAATATATCTCGTAAAAAGTAGTACTCCAATGACAATCGCTAATCAAATTGCGCTCGGGCTAATTGTTCGGCGAATTGCTAGCCGAATTGAACCCGAGCAAAATTGAAAACCTTGGTTAAAAAAAAAATAAAAAAAAAGACAAAAAATAAAAAAAAACGTGGCGAAAAAGTCGGGATATCCAACGGTGCGATTTAATATTACATGAATCTCTTCTATATACATATATACATATATATAGAATGTATACGTACAGTTGAGTCTAGAATTCTCTGTCGATGCATCGCGAAACTTGAATCAGTGAAGCCAAAAATTCAGCTACGGTTCAAAACTCGCGCTTATAGGTATAATCTATAATAAATTTATAATGCGAAAGACTAATAAGAATCGTGGTGTTATTTTTAGACTACGTATCTACGGATATTAAAGCATTAACAATTTCATTTGATAAAGTCGATATTATCTATCCTATACCGTCTTAATAATTGCTCGTAAATGATTTTTATGTACGTAATACTTACATATACGTACAACGCCTTGACGAACGACGATACTTGCTTTATCACTTATCTTCACACTTTCGCCGATAATTAATTTGAGATATATATAAATTCATAATTAATTAAACGAAATAATACGCGTTTAAGACGTATGAATATAGATATCTGCGTTATAAGTACCGCGTTATCCCGGCTTAAGGAATTTACAGTGTAAATAATGCTGGACAGTTATTTGAATTTGGAAGACGAAAAACTTTGACTTTCATGCGGCAGCAGTTCGCTCACTTCGCTATACTCTCCTATACGGAAGATATGACAAACTATATTTTCCTACGCGGATAAACTTCTTCTCTTAGAACTTGTTATACTTCACCCTGTAGTTGCATAGTCTGACAGTTTGTCTCTTTTCTCTATATTATTTCGATTTTCATATCAACGTAAGAGAAATAGATAAAAAGTCGAGGAAAGAAATGACTGTAGTCAATCCTTATACATACATACCGTATTTCGGCTCCGTGACCGAGTAGTGCACAAATAATTAATTAGGTTGCCCTGCTGAAAAGACTGGGATAAAAATCTGGGAGAGCTCTAGATCTGACCAAATTATAAAAAAAAAAAAATATTAATAAAAAATATAATAAATAAAAAATTCTAGTTTTTTGAAATAAAAACCAAACGAGATCATTAGTCCGTAAAATCTTATGACATTTCAACACGCTCAGCCTCTCGACATTATCTTAATCGACGTCAACTTTTAGACCTTAGTATCCGTCGTATTACCTACACGTGATTATGAAAGAGATTTTATTCTTTCTTGTTTTTCTCTGTTAAATATCATCACATTGAATCTAAATCCAAATCTAAATCCACGTCCGAAATGAACCGACCATCATTCCCTAAATAATTGGTAGGTTTTAGCGGCATCATTCCAGCCTTGGGGTGGGTACATAACAGGGTCTAGTCTATAGCCTACGGGGTAGGTTTGGCGTATGGGTTTCGGGGTGGCAGCAAGGGTTCGGGCGAGGAGCGGAGAGAGGCGAGTGGCGAGAGGTGAGAGGAGAAGAGGGTGGACCGTAGGTTGTGGGGATCGGTTAGGTTAGCGCTAGGGGTTTGGGGTAAGAACGGTATGACAAGCATTTGATGAGGGGACCACCGCCGCCCACTGAAATCCTACCAGTGTTTCTCAATCTTTCAATATCGCATTTATAACTTGATAGAGCTATTCAAGCCTCGTTAAATTTCTCTCATACTTTAATCGTGATACCTACACTTTTTCGATCTCTTTCGTGTCTTTAGATAAAACGGAACAATGATTATAAAATTTGATTACAAACTTGTAAAAATTTGCTAATAATTAAAATATTCTCGAAACTGAATTAAGGGAAGGTTCATTGTTCATATCTTCCGGTTGAAAATTTGGTGACTAAAAATTCATCCATAATGATAAATTCCGTTTTTCGATAAGTTGGGAACCTGTACGTTGGTTTGGGAACGTCGGGGTTTTGGCGCAACACTATTGCTGTCCGTTGGACGCGGCGTAGACTACAGAGTCAGTGAATCTCTTACCCGATGAGTGAAAAGTTTTCTAAATCTAGCGAAATCATATCGTATATCGTTTGCCAAACGTTTTGAGAACCGCTGCGGCCAAGCTGGCTGAACATTTACATTTTCATGTCAAACAAGGACCCGGGCCTTCGCGCGGCAAGCGGCGGAGAGAACGGAGAGAGAACCTCGAGCGGCGGAGAGCGACGAGAAGGGGTGCCAGTCGGAGATACCCACCCTACCTTATACCACGACTGGCCCCTAAACCTGCAGCTCGATGGGTGGGAGCAATTGTTTGCTCAGAATTCGTGGGATACGTGTATGTGCGTATATGTGCGCATTTATGTTTGTGTATCAACGAACCTTTTTTCCCCCGATAGAATGTTAAATAAAAATTCTTCACCGAACATATATATATATACATGTATATATACGTTGAAAGAAAACGAAATATGAAATATTTCACATTTCGTTTGTAATTGGTATAGGTATATAGACATTATACCATAATGTGTAATATACTTGTTACGAATTTTCTCTGATCTAATAAAAAAATAGAAATAAAAATGAAAAAACGGTCTCTCGATTAATTAATTTCGTATCATCTTATCTTGTATTTTTTTCATTTTGTACCCGCGCCCGCGCGCGAGTTTATTCAAGGCAATTAAAAAGATCCGCCCCGACCTCATTACCCACCTCCATAGTCCGTATTTAATTCGGCTTTTTTCCCGGAAGTTACACTCAGAAGAACCGGAATATATACATATAATATATAATATATAATAGAGCTTGACCATCATCCGTATACTATTGCTATTATTGTTAGGAGGAAAAGAAAGTAAAATGAAGATAGAGACGTTCTTACGATTAGCTTTACCAACTCAACTGAACTCGATTCTTACGGAGAGTATGGGTAATCGTTTAGAATTTAACGTATTTCATCAAGCCTAATCCTTACACCCCGCGAGTAGATTTCAGTCTACTCACGTTTTGCAGGTGCGCAGGGTGCGCTCCGCATCCACACCCTAGCATCGCAAAACTCTTTACAAGCTCTACGTATATATATCGCTGTTGTTTAGACCAGATCGTGCTCGTTCAGTTACAACCTCGTACCGTGTTTCGTTTCACTCAAGTATTTTATCCCCTGTCCCATTATATACGATTTAATGGACCTCTGTATAATATACTTTTTCCAACAAATCTCTCTTTCTCGCTCGTTTCCTTTTCCTTTTTTTCTTCTTTCTTTCATTTTTTATTTTATTTTTATTTTTTATTTCTGTTCACTTTTATTATCCTCCACCGCAGGCTAAAGTCCGTAACGATTATCGACTCGTTTTATCATTAGGTAATACTATGTCATCATTATTATTAATATCGTCATCATTATCATCGTTAGATTTCTCTCAACGTTTACATATACATTGTATGACACATTATTTTATTCTACAAATATCGCTATACCGCCTGTAGTACCTACATCGTACACGGAAGTTAAATGCCATAACCATGCGCGGTACTGCATCGCGTGCAAGTCGACTTTGTTGATGGCTGCAAAGTAAAAGACGTCTCTCTCTCTATGTACATACGCGGTATACCTTAGGTCTGTATATCATGTATATAGACATGTTACCTGCAACTAAAAATACAACAATGGTTATTCTATCCATTGTATATATGAGCTTAGGAGTAACTTAACTTATATAAGATATCCGCCATGTTTGAGGCTGGGTATAATGACACGGTATTCGTCGTTGTCGTCGCGTACGTATCATACCTTATACTCTGAGCCGCAACCAACGGACGACGCGACGCGATCCGAACCGACGCCGGGAGAGGAGCTGGTTCTTTCTCTGTATAATATGATTTATTACATTGCGACCGCGACCGCGACCAAGACCCAACGAACGAAAGAGAGGATCTATACGGTTGTATCCTCTCTTTGGTGGTGATGCTTGCTGCTGCCATGCGAGCTCTATACTTCTTATTCTCGACTTCTTCGCCGTTTCTTCATTCTTTCCTACCTATATAACTATCGCGGCATATTTTACTTCGCTTCACTTTACTTTTAGTTTACTTTAGTTTACTTTAGTTCGACGCTTTACGTCGGGTACTTTACTCTTCGGTATTATATCGCTCCGGGTGTCATGCTGTGCCTCGAGGTAAAACTATACCTACACATATTAGATCGAGAACCCCTGGATGCGAGGCATTCCACCGCGTGCCAAGCTGCCTCCCAACTGCCACCCCATACTCGACCAGCACCACCACGACAACTACGAAGACCAAGACGACGACCACCGCGATCTCCACCTACATAAATAATCTTAGACTTCCTACTCTCTCGCTCTTGCTCTTCTCTTCTCTTCTCTTCTCTCATCTCTTTATCTTTATCTTTATCTTTATCTTGCTTCGTTTTTATTATTTTCTATTTCAAGAGTGCGTTTCTTCGCGGCTATATACCTACCTACGACGGGAGGTCACGAGTTCAATTTTAACAATAAAACTAGAATTGAAAAAGAACGAGATTCTTATTGACGTTCATTCCTTTATTGTTATTAATTATTTTTATTTCAGCTACGATGCACTGCAGACATAATTATATCGGACACCGTAGTATAAGGTATAGTCGTGAAAATTCGGAAATATTCCGGAAGTTTTTTTTTGAAGCGATTATACATGCACATTTTTAATAACCGGAAATTGCTGAAAACTTGTGAATACTTGCTCTGAGAATTTAAACAATGATTCAAATTATCGGCAAATTTTTACTCGCGAAAATTCAAAATTTCAATTCTTGTGGTGAACCGCTGCACGGTGATAAAGGTCTACCTAGATATAACATGTGTGTAAATTTCCACAGGAATACCGACGATATATTAATTCATATTAAAACAACGATATTGTCGCGAAAGTTTCGCAGCTCGCGTGATTAAGCTTCTGGTCAACGTCGTTGAGTATAATATAATATATAATCGCGTGTACGTATACCCCAAACCCCCGTTATTCTCGCGAAAATTCCAGACCGTGTGAAACCCTCCGTTCGTCACACAATAAGAGGAAAATCCGTACCTAATCTATGTACCTATACCTAGGCATATAGTTGACAGTTTATACTCTGAATATACACTGCAGCAGGTATATGCGTCCATATATACATCAGGAATTTCGTATGTGTTTATCATTTGTCCCCCTTGCATGGCATGGGATTCGATTGATCAATGGTCATCGGCTCGTTGTGCACTATCCACGAGGATTATCGTCCACATACTCACCATGAATACTAATACCCTGTGATAGTCGAATGCTGTTGCAGTACGTTATAACAGATTTCATATCCGCATTCATATGTACGCAGAGTATTGGTTAAAATCATTATTAAACATATATTCAGGTGTATGTATGGGTGATTGGTGACCAGGTGACGTAGATAATAAATTGTTTGTCCGTCATTTTCAACTAACATTGTTGTTTTATCTTTTTTTTTACCATCATTGACCGTCCCGACAAACAATTTATTATATTTAAATGAAACAAGCGTCATCCGAATCTCCGAATGTCATTTCGGGTAAAACAGTTACGATTCAGGTGAGTTTTCCTGAATGAAAATATCGAGCATTAACTAACTAGGTTCGTGAATTATTTTATGCGTAATTTTCTTGACCGTTGCAGAGATACCCTAATATTGATTAGAAAATTAAATACTAAATCCTTGCTTCACATAAGAGCCGCGTCTTTGTAGGGGAAATATTTATTTCAAACGCGCGTTAGGTAGAATAATATATCGCCTAACATTAGTTCCGCATATTATACTTTCAGTATACCCAGGGCAGTATACCTACGTCGCTTATAACTCGTCTTCGGCTATAATATGATAAGTCTCGAATTATTTTACGAGGGTAATAAGTAATATTGGCGTTTCACTTATACAGTAATTACGACAATATGCCATTATACCGATAAAACCGATAAAATCTATCAGACGTTTAGTTGTAAGGTGTTACGTGTATATGTGTATATGCTTTTATTTCCATTTTTCTTTTTCTTTTTATTTATTTTTTATTGCCGTGAAGTAACTCAAAAATAATAACGGCGTTTTTATCTCTGTTGCATCGAGGTCAGAGCTAGACTAGACGAGAACAATAACGCAGCGTATGAATATGAGAGACGTATATAGCCGAGGCGGAGCCGCTGCAATGCCGAAATTCAAATATCGACAGTCCAGTTGCAGAAACTTTGCGAAATTCAACAGCAGGGTTTTTAGAGATGAATTTTATATATACATTATTATACATATATGTACATTATATATGTATGTAATTTTTTCTTTTCAAATCGAGGATTTATCGACTTTTCACAACGGTCGTGTGTATATAATATATTATATATATATGCTTCGACTGAGTCATCTGTTACGGCTACACTATGCCCTATTACTTTTTTTTTTTTACCTCGGTCCTACCGTACAGTTCCGTTTCTCTTATACTGATATCAAATCGCAATTAATTTTAATCGCTATTTTCTGCGGACTGATAAAAATAACCGCGGTTTGCATGAAACTCAAGCGTATCCATATAGATTATTACGTTTGCGCCTGAATTCGAAAAGCGACGTAAAAGCTGAATGATAATTCAGAATCTTATATTTCATAAATTAATTACCTATTTGATTTTTTTTTTCCAAGGTTTTTAATGTTAAGAATCAAAATTTATCGGAAAGAAAAATCAATGATAAAAAAAAAGCAGTCGAATATTCTGCCCGCCAAAGAATCTGTCGATTCATTCATACACTTACCTATATCCGCGAACTTTTACTTCTCTTTCTGCAGCGCGAGACTGTGATGGTATTCGATAAAGAGGTGATCGAGGAAATCCGGGACGTCTGAGTAAAACAATTCATACTCGCTCGTCAACGTACGATAAAATATTCCGTAAGAACCTGAAATGCGGCTGCAGTACCTATATATATCAAGCTACGATAAACTCTTTATATTCAGTCACGCGAAAACCACCCGCCGAATTTCTGATAATCAAAGTGTACGATATCTCAAACTCTGCACCATCGCCGTTGATCATGAAACAATTTCAATGCAATAATATTTTCCAGTTTATAATGGAATCATAGAATCTATACGAATGATAGTGACGGAAAAAGAGTAAAGAAAAAGAAAATAAAGAAAAAAAGGAAAAAGAACGATGAATGATTTCTAGAAGAGAGAAGAAAAACTGCCGGGGTATAATATATTATTCGCACGGTTATGCTCGTTTCAGGGGTCTGTAAGGTATATTAAAGTGACAGGCGAAAGGTCGTACCGTGTAGTCGACGAGTCGATATTTTAGTTGAAAACATTCGTTGGGGTAAATCGATAAGAGAAACGAACGAATGGACGCGTATAGCTCGGGGTGAAGAAGCATATAGACGTAGTAGTCTTGTGGCGTCCCGCGCGACCCCCGTAGTCCCCAGAATCGCGGTTCACTGTGGCGATGGGGGGAGGAGGAGGGACAGGTGGCTATATTTCACCGGGGACCAGAGCCAATAACATTAATACCCAGGCAATAAATGAATCGAGATTTGAGGGCGCTTCGAGGTATGGAGTTAAATTTGGAACGAATGATTTAAGTTTCCGCTCCCAAGTATTTATAAAGCGTCTTTTGCGTCACTGCACTCGGCTTCTCGGCTACAGACCCTCATCATCACAGCCAACACCACCGCAACCGCTAATAATTACTATAATTATTATAGCTATATGCAATTCACCGCAGTGTATATATAGACGTGTATATATGTATATAATTATGTATGTCTGATAATATGTATATGTATGTGTATAGGAGAGATCGAGGGAAAAAGTTTACACCTCTCATAAAGAAAAAGATCTTTTTTTTCCTCGTCATTTTTTTGTAATCTAGTTTTAGCCGATGTTCTAACTTTGTCCTGATCTCCCCTATAATATATATTTAATATGTATAAATTACTTCATTCAGGTATTAGGTACGCAAAGCCTGTCGTATGTGCGACCGAATATATATACATAGCTCTATTTGCATATATACATAGATCTAGATATATATACATTATACATACGTAGATGTATATAGCTACTGTGTAAGTACCTGTATCTCTTCTCGTATCGAGCGAATGCGATTACATTATAGAACTCCCAGACTTTGATATATAGGATATATATGTGCGTTGTGTATATATATGTATATCACGCCTTCCACTTGTGTATATACGGGAGCAAGTTCACCCTCTATACAAGCACACAAGATCTATATATATGTCAGATACGAGAATACGCCCGGGTAAAAACCAGGTATACTCGTCAGGATCTAAGCACCCGAACGTATGTCACGTATCTGATTAATAACTAAACAAATAATTATCTCACTGACTGCCGCAGTGACACGGCTAACAAGCTTTTTATTTATTGAAAACAATATTCGATTTTTAATATAAATAACGACCCGATAGCAGTGCTAGTAGGGTGTACCACGTAGAGCCTTTCTTTGCAACAAATCCAACGTCTTGCCTTACTCGCTGACCAAAAAGGAATGCCTCGAACACCCTGATTCTCCACTTCAAAAACCCATAGGCCTCTACGTGATACAACCCACTCGTGGTGCATGCACCACACACCACCATCGGGGGAGGTTCTTCTTAGAACGCACTCATCGAGTGCGATATCGACTGCAACGATGCAGACCGATCCCTTGTCCCTTGGCACCTCGTACTTGGGACTTCATAAACATTGGCCGGGAATCGAGAACGTTGTTTAAAACTCCAGTGCTGTTTATACTCTTTTCCACGGCAATGCGACATATATATATAACATATATATAGGTGTATATATATATATATTTCGATATATACCTACCCTACAGTTGCAGGGTATACATCAAGTCTTCTAGTCGACAGTATACATATCCTTCGTGGAAAACGCCGTATCTGTACGTATAGTGTATAACGTTGGGAAATGTCATCCGAATAAAATATGATATATCTATATATGTACATTATATTTATAAGTATATGTAAAACATGAAGAAGAAAATAAACGGGCTATATTTCGAGGGTTTGATGCTCTGTGAAATTTTAAGACTAAATTTCCTTTACCAAAAATTTTAGGGACCAACAGTTACCGAGTTACGGATGAACTTATGTTACTCGAACAATCACAAAACTCATAGGTCAGTGGTGACACAGATAGGGCTGATCATGAGTGGAAGTTGAGCGGTGCCTTGTCTATTCAACCTATACGCTCTTCGTTTGGTTCTATAATATCTTCCGTGACTCGGAAACTATTGGTCCCGCGAATTTTTGGCGAAATAAATTTAGTTTTAGAACAAAATAATAATATATCTCGTTCAATCTGAATCACCCTGTATATTCTATGGATTAGACACGAAGCTGTGTTTAATCCGTCGATTTTAATCTCTTTATTTAATGTAACGTGTAAAACTCCGATACGCGTACCTATATCATACCTGTATAGATATATAGGTACTACAAATGTATACGTTAGTTTGATTGATTGGACGCTGCAGCAGGTAACAACAACCTGTTCGATGACTCTGCATTGGCGTTTGATGATTGCAACAAGTGAACGGCACCAGCTTGCTGCCTCTCCATTTCCTATCCCATCAACCCCACAGCTACCACCGCCACCGCTTTCAACCGAATTCAACAAGTGGCCAAATCATTCTCTTTAGTTTGAAATTTGGGGGGGTCAGAGGTGTTTGAAAAATATAAATCGAATCATTATTTGAAGAAAAAAAAAAAATTTTAATTTTTTTTTTTTGCTCGAATTTATTATCGATCGCATAACCCTGTAGAAGTTTTTCAAGTGAACTGATATTGTTCACAGATTTTGTACAGAGCCGTATTATTCTATTATCTGGCAAGTTATAATCGTCGAGCAAAAACGGTGATGGATTTTATAGATAGTTAATCGAGATATGATATAGAGAGGAATTAAGGCCGAAACAAGATTGCACATATCTCTATCTCGAGTAGTTGAGCTGATATAATTAGCTCTCTTAGCTTCGAGGAGGGCTTATATCGATTACGCGTTCTTTGTTTTCGACATTGCGAATACTACGGAGACCACTATCTCTCACTGCAACAAACCGTGTGCAAATTAACTGGTCGAAATCGCGTGCGCACAACTAATTGATCCGAGGTAATCACTTCATCGAGGCGTGCGCGATCGCCGCTACATCAACGTTCAACTGTATTATATACACATATATGTTAAAATAAAACTATAATTTATTTAAATATAATAGGAGAAAAATTGATGGTAAAAAATTTCCTCAAAAATTTTCGTTTGGAAAAAGTTTTCGAAGAAGAGAGAATTTTGTAGAATTTTTTTTATTAATTTTGAGGCGAGGCGTCTACTTTGCTTCGGTCTTTTCTACGTGATATTTATTCTGTATATATAAAACGTTCTTGAAATATGAAATATTTAATCTTGACTTCATTATATAGTAACATGTGTAGAAAATAACAGACATGAGGTTGAGATGTTAATCGAGTTCCAGAAGGTCTGGGGGCGGAGGTAGGTAGGTATATACAGAGACATTAGACACGTATAGATGTATAGGTATTATATACGTAGTAAACGACAAGAAACAGAAGCCTTGGCCGAATAGCCGAGAGTCTTTGAAAATTCACCTTGACGTTTTAATTGTTATCTTAAAAAGATCCATGCCGGTAATTTGTTGATATACCGTCAGCGGGAGACCTATAAGGCGAGAGGGTGAAACGGGTCTTATCGATGTGGAAGTCGCGGGGTTGAGGCGGAGGTAGTCAGAGAGGAAGTCGAAGGATTCAGGGGCGGAAGAGGGAGAAAGAGGGGGAAGTTTTGTGGAGCGAGTCTCATTAAGGACGCCTTCAACCCCAACTCTTCTTATACGGTAGAGATGATGCCGTATGCCGACTACACTCACCTCCTCTTTTCCTCCTCGCCTTGGCCTCCGCTGGTCTTTTATAGAAGGGACTCTCTGTATGCACCGGCGTTCCCTTTCTTTCGTTTTTTCCTTTCCTTTTTGTTTCCCTTTTTTGTTCTTTTTTTTCTTTCATTTTATTTTTACCTTTTTTTTTTTATTCTTCTTGCTTTCTCTCTCGCCTTCGTTTGTCATCCTTAACTTTAACCCCTACGCGATCAGGGCTTCTCAACCTTGGGGAAATGAAAGTACATTTTTTTTTTCCTCTTTCTTTTTGCTGACGTAATTTGAAAAAGTTTTGCAATTTTTCACATTTTATTATTCTATAAACTACGAAGAATTTAGATGAAGTTTTTTTTTTTTTCTTCTTTTTGTTAATGGAATGTTTGCATATTCTTGCTCAGAAAATATAACGATGCAAATAATAAAGACCGGTGCTTTTATTTAATTTTTTGTTCGTTTATTATCATCATTCTTTTTTTCCTTTCTCTTTTTCTCTCTCTCTCTTTCTCTTTCTCTCATAATTACAGTTATTTGAGATAAAATCATATTCTTATAGAAAAATGTACATAGACTCGTGAAATATAAGAGCAAATTGAAAAAGAGGCACCCATAGACTTTCGCAATGCCTCAGATTCTTGTTTCAACTTTTCGTCTTGAAAAAATAAAAAACTAAAAAACTAAAAAAAAATGATACATTCGACGATTATATTACATATATATCGTAAAGAAATGGATCGAGACAACAATAGTCGTTGCTTCGTTAGTAGGTATATCGAATTAAAAGTACCTTGGTTTTTTTACAAATCTGTTATCTAAGCTTTTATACTGCGCACGGGCCGCGCCGCACACCCCTCTTCCCGTTTAATTAGGATCAAAATTTCCAGTGGATGATTAAAATTTTACCACCGCTTGTAATTGGAGCAATTATTTTATCGTATCTCGATAAATGAAACGATATAGATTTTATATATACTTATATATATATTTTTCTCTTTCTTGTTATCACTTGTTATAAACGAGGCTGTTTGATTTCTCTGATTAACTGTTATACCTATATGGCTAATGTATTTGTCACTGAAATTTATAGAAGGGACATTCCATAATTTGCGATGAATTTTTTTTCTCTTCAACTGCAGCTCTATCGTATACCCGTAAGAAGAACGCAAAGCGATCTAGGGTCTTGACCGTTGCGGTCGAAGGTCTCTTAGCCACGAAAACGTATTCGTGAATAGCGGCTTGAAGAAGCCGGAGGAGATTTGAAAGAGCATTTTGACTGAAGTTTTTCGCGGATTAATAATGTTTTTTTCTTGATTGAATCCGTCTAGAAACTTTTCTTGCCTATTCATTTAGTCCAAGAATTTAGCGGATGTAACGAGGCGTGTACAGGGCGTGTGGAAATGGCTTATTAATCGTCTACAAATATGTAATCGATGAATAAAATTACTTGACAAATCGTTTCACGTTATAGGAAAAAGGAATGTTCGATTTTCAAATTCGAGTAAAAGGGTGGCGCGTGAGTCTTTCATCCTATACCAGAAAATTATTATCGTTTTGATTTCGAACGGAGTGATCATTTTCAAAGAAAAATACGAGAGATCAGTTTTTGAATATTATAGATACCTATTTCTGATTTCTGAATAATGCGTGAACGGCTTTCGAGTCAATATAAATTATTTTGGAAAACTAGTCGAGTTATTGTACCGCAGATATATACCGAAAGTTCAATAGAGCGTGAAATGATAATGTAATAATAAAAATTAGATATCTCCGTGGATTTCTAGGTACATAGTACGTATGTACACCGATACCTATACATATTCGCGAAACAATGAACTGCATGGAGTGCTGCGAATCGGCACGACTCGTTTTCTACGGAATGTATTATTTTAAACTTTCCTTAAAAAATCGTGCGATGCTTTTGAATCTCTGCAGCTATGGTAATACCTGGAGCCACGGTAGTTTTATTTTATTTTTTACTTCTTCGTTTTTCTCTCCTTTTTTTTTCTACTTTTTTTTTAGTCCATTGGCTCGCATAAAAACTCGCGACTGACGCGGTTGATATGAAACTGCAGGCTTTGTTCCGCGTTATAAAAATGCATTATTATAATGAAATGTCAAAAGCAGTTATAAAGTCTTTTTGACGGCTTATAGGTATAGGGAAATACAATTTATTAATCATTCATTCATTCATTCATTCATTCATTCATCTTTCGCCATATATTACCCTTATTTTATTTCTATTCATCAAATAACTATATTATATAACGTTACAAATTTGTCATTATTATTTTTTTCAGGGTGGCGGTGGAAGCGCAGCGGGGGCTGCTGGTGGGCTAAAATTCACAGTGGCCGACACATGCGAAAGAATCAAAGAAGAATTCAATTTTATCCAGCAACAGTATCATTCGTGAGTTGTCTTTTCCTTTTCTTGTATATCTATATATACCTCCTCCTCCTTCGTGAAAGTCGCGTACATTTTGCCTTACGGCGATACCTTCGCTCTTTCCGAGACGAACGGCACGGGTATCCCGCACTTCTCTCATATTCTGATTTTTTTCTCTCATTTTTTCACAGGCTGAAGTTAGAATGCGAGAAGCTAGCTAGTGAGAAGACTGAAATGCAGAGGCATTACGTGATGGTGAGTTATTTAATTGTAATTAATTAAATAATTAATTAATTCTACGCTTTCTTATATCCGTTTTATATATACTTTCTCTCCTACTGTTAAACACGTTGTATTTTTGTTCCATGTTACAAGTTATACACCATTCATAAACTGAATAAAATATATGGTATATATATTCAGCGTAAATTACCTCCGCTGCGGGATATTTCGTGATCAATTATGCATAACATATATATTATATACGGCATCGATCGGTCGATAAATAAAAAAAATAAACAAATACCTATAAAGATATACCTACATTAAATTAGCGAAAAAAAATGGTATATAATTATGTATACGTAATAATGAATGTTTTACATCTGATATAAGGTAATCTTTGGACTTAGCAAGTTATTAGTTAGTTATTAAAAACGATTTCTCTACGTTTCTGTTTTGTCGGTTATCTTCGTTTTTTTTTTTTTGTCATTTTGGATAAAGTAACGGTCTTGAAAAAATGATTTTGATTCACGAAATTTCTTTCCAATAGAAATGTTCAATTTTTGTTTCAAGTGTTTAAATGAAGAATGTTTGGGTATATATGCTCAGATTATGTATACGTATAGTTATGGTTCATTAAAAATATCCTCCTGTAGGAGGTTGGTACAAGTTTGGGCCATTTTGACGCTGATTGAATCTCTGCTAAATATGGTAATGTTTGCGCGCCGGTTAAGGGGGAGCGCGTTTTCACTCCACACATATATCTCATCTCGTATAATACCAATATATAGACACATTCCTATCCTATATGTGTGTGTGTATAATATATATATATATACAATTCGCGTATTTCACGCGAACGGAAAAGCGCGGCGTACAAACGAACGCGAATGGACAGACGGACGGGACGGACTGCAGGCTAGCTGGCTGGCTGGCTGGCTGGCGAATGAAGACGGAAATTGAATACTCGGAATGAAATATTAGGGCGTTTATCATTTGTTTGCGAATCTAACTCCTCCACCTCCACCTCTACCCCCAAGCCCCAACCCCTCCGCACCCTTTCGTCGTTCTACCGTCACCTACCCACTACGCAACGCAGTAAAGATTTCCGCGAGGCGGCACCCCCTATGGCGACGTACATCCCTGTAAACTGCTACACTGACGTGACACCAGGCAAGCGGAGTGCCAGGGTGCTAGGGCGGCGTGGGGATGGGGTGGGGCGCCCCGGGGTTGGCGGGGAGTTGAGCCGGTAATCGATATCTCCAAGTAAACGCAGAGAGCTAGAGAGAGAGGGAAAAATAGAGAGAGAGAGAGAGAGATACGAGAGATGCAAACTGTTGTCAACCGCCGCTATTATATTATCGCGCTATTCACATTTTGGTCCCTCTTTTCTAGAGATATATATTATATATACACACGCATATATTTATACACTCGCACAATCTCTTGTACGCATATTCTATTCTCAGTTTATGTATAATGCGCGAAAAGCTCTGTGACAAGTTTTGAATGAAATTTTGTCAAGGGATGAAAAATACTAGTTCCTTCTATCGGATGAAAGGGTATAGAGATTTCTGAATAAGAAGGAATTACGGAGTTATTCGAGTATCTATATATGTTATTCGACGAAGGAGTCTGAACCAACTACCTTTTTTTTTTTTTCTGTCCTCTTTTCTATTCGTTTTTTTGAAAATGTGTATAGGTATATTATTGTACCTACTTGATGGGTGAATTTTATAAAATTCGTACAGATTAGTTGAAGTTATCTATTTTTTTTTTAATTTTATTTTCATTTTTCGATACAATAAGTATATAATAATAATTATTATTATTCTACATAATATTTTTATATACCGAGATACATAGCTAAATCATTTTAAGAAATAAGTGTGTTCTGAAATTGATCGCCTTTTAACCCTACATGCGAATTATCTACACCAAAGATCAAGCCTATGAGAAATCATGCGTGTACACACACGATGATATAGCTTGCTGCGAATTGAACCTAATTCAATTATCCATCTCCCAGGCCCGACGGAATGAAACTCTTCAGCAAAGTGTTTCGGGATTTCGTGTATATGTATATCTAGCTAGCATAGACTAAGTTCGATAATCCCAGAAAAGGGATTAATAATCGTCAAATAAAAGTAGAAATTTTATTGACTTGGTTTCATTCCATTTGATCATTAATCTGCACTTTCATCGGTATTTAGAACAAAAAGTTTCTTCGGCTTTTTTTTTCTTTTTTTCTGCAACAAGTTTTTCATTCGATATATCCTCCTAATTCTCATATACCTACCTAGTCATTTGAGTGAAAGAAAAAAAAAAAATCGAACAAATTGAAAAAGTCGAAAATAGGACGAAGCGTAGCAGCGTAGTCCTACTTATACGTCCATAAGTAAATTGTGTATATTTATACAGATATATCTAAGGGTCCGCACCCTCGCGGGTCGGTTGTTATCAGCTGCATTATTAAACTGGAATATTTCTGTTGCTGGGGGATATCGATTTGGTATATCTAGTATCGACTATCTACTACGGTATGTCACTCAGCTTTCGAACAAGAGGTCGTTCGATTCTGGGGACATACTTTTACGACACTGATATATAGATTCGATATATATACATACATATATAGATAGGTATATGTATATTGTATTCACTTGTGCGGAGGTGTCGCAATAGGTTTCCGCGATTATCAGTCAATAATAATAATAATAATAAATGAAAGATTGCGGAATATTGATAGTTTCCAGTTTTCTCGGATTGCATTCCATCATTTGGTCAATAGTCGCGTCACTATACCTATATATATATAATACACCCCATAATTTAATCGTGAATTATACGTTAGTTTAAGTAATTCTTTTCTGATTTTTTTTTCATGCAATTTTTCTGTTTCAGTACTACGAGATGTCCTACGGCCTCAACGTGGAGATGCATAAACAGGTAACAGAGCTTTATCCTTAATCCAATACATCGTCGTAAATTGTATTTATCGTTCTTATGCACATATCTATGCCATACGTCTATTCATATTCGAGAAAGTAAATACTGACCAAAGTTAGAATATAATATTTGCCTTTCATTAAAACGCTTTTGACTCAACGAAAAACGCTTCTAACCGCAACATTCACTATCTACGTATACGCGTATGCAATGTATACATACACACATTCTATGAATTATTCTTCTTTCCCCGACGTGCTAATTTTTTATTTTCATTTTTCATTTTTATTTTTTTATTTTTTTTACCACATAGCAGATATATAGATATATATACGAAATACAAATTGAGTCGGTACACCTAATAATAAATACTGCAAACCATTCGAGAGATCGTACGTTTCTCATAATTTCGTTATTCATTGTTTTATACGAAATGAAAAATATTTCAAGGTGATCTATATATGGGGAAAAATAATAAATCTATATCAATCGTCCAATTTCTCTAGGAGTTTATTTCGTAAAAATCAGACATAAGGTATGTGTCCAATGAGCTTGAAAGTTCCGGAAATCCACACATATGTACTCGGATATTCGGTTTTATGTTGATGAAAATTGAAAATAAGGAAAAAAAATGAGAATTCATATTTTGTTCCAATTCGCTGAATTTTGTTTCTCTTTTGTTCATTGGCGAAAATCGCGGTAATTTAAAAAAAAAAAAATTAGTCTTCTAGTTCCGCATATAGAAAGACAAGTAGAAAAAAAAGCAGAAAATGTCCGTAACAGTCCTGAATTTTCACAAATCTTCACTGAAAAAATATATATAAATATATATATATCCATATTTTTTTTTTTCTCTTTGATATCTAAGATAATATCAGTGAGAAATATATAGGTAGGTACCTACGTGAATAGAGAGGCGGAGATATGTATAGATATAAGTTTCTCATGGAACGAAACGTCACACCTCGCCGGAATTAATAGCTGTCTGTGGCAGCGATCTTCTTAAAAAAGAAAAAGGAAAAAAAGAAGAAGAAAAAAAAAAAAAACTCCAACCTTTCCACCTCGCAATCTTCTGCAACCGTATACCGATCCGTAATACATATACGTATATTGTATGCGGGTGTATAAGTCATACGAAATACATAGACATATACATTGATTCTATCTATGTACGTATATGTACGCGAGGGTGTAGTACCACATCAGCGACAACCACGCGTCCGTTCGCCAGACCCTCACCGCCCTTAGGGTAACCCCCTGCCGCGTTGATATTCATTACGTGGCGATCATTTCTCACTCTTGTTCTAGGGGTGTCGGCTAATGGGAAGTGGTATGGGACCTCCTTTTCTCCCCCTAAATTCCCGTCTCGTCTAAGCTACGATCGCGCCTGTAGTAAATTGTTACGAAATTAAGTATAACGTCACATCTCTTTTTCTTCCGGGGATCCATCTCATTTTTTTCTTTTACCATTTTCTAATCGCTCTCATATATTATACCTGCCGTTCTTCTATTCGTCCATTAATTTCGGATTCTATTTAAATTCCGTTCAATTTGAAATTACAGAAAAATTTGAAAAGGTAAATTCGCACGTATAGCTGGTATACACATAATAATAACAATATTCATATAATTCGCTTCTCTATGTATATATGCGGATGTATATATATATTATATACCCTATAGTCGCGCAAGCCTAGGTAGTGGGTGTATAGCCAGGAGTGAGTCGCTTCTATACTTCGTACACTTCTATAATCCTTTTCAATTTAATCCTCGAATGAAAACAATCTTCCCTTGCGGCGCTAGAGTCTTTTACGTTTTACCCTTTTTTTCTCCCCAGCTATTCTTCTCTCTCTCTCTCTCTTTCTTTCTCTCCCTTCATCTCCATCTCTCTCCATCTCTTTCTCTCCACTTTTTACCACGCCGCCACCGTATTTCTCTCTTTCGTTTCCCGTTATTTTCCTTTTCTCCGGAGCTACTACCACCATAACCACCGCCGCCGCCACCACTACTGCCGCTACTACTGTTACTACTACTACTACTACTAACCCCTTTTGCTCCTTATACGAAAGACAGTGAGAATATCCGGCGTCCAGCTAACGTCGGCGTTGTGGCCGCCGCCGTACCACTTTGCCCACACTATATAGTCAACTAACTAAAATTTGTTGGTCATGTCCTAGTTTCGAGTTTAACTTAACTCGTAAAATAACCCGGCTATATCCTAAAGATCATTATTTACCACATATGTATGGATATATGTATTATGAGTCGTGTTATTATCGTCATTACATCTTTACATATATACTCGTTTAACAAAATTCTCACGCGTTGTCATGAAAATTGAATAAATCATGTGGGATTACTTGTATAGGAAAGAATTAAGCCGAAACATTATAGTCATATTTCTTCTTTATAGAAGATATAAAGAGAAAGAAGAAACAGAATGATTCAATTAACGGTATACCTATATAATATATTATATATTATATACTTCTATACGAGAGAAAAAAAAAAAAGAATGTTCATCTTTATTATCAGATCAGGATTATAATAATTCTTCCAGCTAAGTAGCGGTCAGTTCAATACGTCTGTAATGATCGTCTAATTAAAAAAAAAAAAAACATAAAATGAAGATGTAAGAGCTGTATAGTGAGGCTGGCCAATTATATACATGAAATCCATCGTTCTTTCGTCTCTCGTCTCCCGTTGACCCTAACTTGCCTCGGTCCTCGTACTACCTTTATCATTCACCCTTCTGTGCAACCCCCCCCTTCTCCTCCAACCCCCATTCGTACCTTTGCGTCCGTATGTATATATACTCTATCTACGACCGCGCGACGGGGTTGCCTCGCTGCTATATAGTCTCTCTCTCGGCGTTCAGCTCTCTTTTACTTTTTTTTTATTTTTTTATTTTTTATTGTTCCTTTCGTATATTTTTTTTTTCCTCTTTTTCTTCTTTTTCCTCTTTTTCTCTTTTACTTTTTTTTTATTTCTCTTTTTCTCTTTTACTTTTTATCCATCTCTTTTTCTCTCGCACACTC
Organism: Rhogogaster chlorosoma; assembly: GCA_944452935.1. Classification (NCBI taxonomy): domain Eukaryota; kingdom Metazoa; phylum Arthropoda; class Insecta; order Hymenoptera; family Tenthredinidae; genus Rhogogaster; species Rhogogaster chlorosoma. Next base: position 33,847,054 of record OX101797.1, read on the forward strand.
ACTCACTCACTCACTCACACTCGTGACGTGTAGTCGCGTTCTTTTATTTGGTCCTCTGCGGGCGTCGGGGGGTCTAGGGGGTTGTCCGGGTGGAGTTACGGGCGATGACATCGATTTTTTACCCGCTGCTAATCTCAGTGTGTTGCGTTTCTGCGTGCCATCCCCCTTCTCGTGTACATATATATATTATATATATATATATATACATATACATATACATATACTATATACGAGGATATACATATACCATTTGATGAAACGTACGAAGCATTGATCATTTTCAAATAATCATAATTCACTCGCATATATATATATATATATATATATATATATATACGCTAAGACAATTCTCAATCTAAACTATATGGCTGTCTATTCCCATATTTCGCATATATATGATGTATACGTATATGTACTTTATATAGAGGAGGAAAATATTTCTTTGACAGGATTTATTTGAATTTTATTCGATGTCAAGATCATGTAACGAATCACAAAGTGCAGATCCATCGATTTCCCTCTATTGCCATAATATGCATATATTATTCTCTATAATATAATATTTCTATATATAGGTATATGATTGTGTTTCTATCTATATCCGTTCCAGACACTTCGGTAGTCTTGAAAACGTTCTAATTAATTTTAATTTCATTTCTGTGCAGACGGAGATTGCGAAGCGGTTAAATGCCATAATTGCCCAAGTCCTTCCGTTCCTAGCACAAGAGGTGAGTCTCGTACCGTATTTCGATTGATAATTATTTTCAAATAAAATGAGATAACAACACGATAATGATAGCACGGGTTACAGCATCAACAGCAAGTCGCCAACGCGGTGGAAAGGGCGAAACAAGTTACGATGACCGAGCTAAACGCTATTATTGGGGTGAGTTTATTTTCAACTTCTATATCAACAATTTATATACAACTTGTATGTACATAAAAATCACCCTAACTATATACCGTTTAGAGATGAAAAATTTCATCAACATTTTTCATTATTCTTTTACTTCAATTCTCAGAAATTTCTATTTCCGATCTCTTGTCAATTTCAAATTCGATTTTCACTTTAACACATTGCAAATTTCACAAGATATATATTATGTATATATATATCGCTTATACCGACGTTTTAGATTTTACGCCTGACAGGTGCGACTAATTCATTCTGCACGTCGATTAAAGTTCAACGTTATACAAGGTTTACACACTGCGTTCGGGATTAAATTTATGTTTAATTTGATTAGCTCGATGAATAAAGAAGAAAAAATGAATAAAAAATTACATAATAATAGGTGTGTCATTCAATGATAAAGAATTAGTTTTCTCGTTTTCAGCAACAGCAACAACAAGGTCTGCAACAATTATTGGTGAGTATTTTTCAATTAATATATAATTCTATACGTTATCATTATACCGTCGTATTATTTAAGTATTTGAAATTTGATTTGCTTTAACGAAGAACTCGAACGTGGTGAAGGGCGAGAAGGAAAAAAAGAGATAGAAAGAGTTTCGAAAGTACTTGTTGTTAATATATTTTGTTGATATACAGTTTGCGCCGTATCTTTGTCGGATTCACGGTTTTATAATTATAAATTCGACAGACGTCGCGAGGAGGCTGGACAGGGTAGCATTAAAGAGGCTGAAATATCTCGTTATAATTATTATATTTATATGTATATATATATATGTTTCGTCATTTTTCGTATTTACCTAACAACCGCGAGCTTAAAGATAAAAGTAATTTAATTTCTGTCAAGCATTTCACCACTTGGCAACGGATAGGTACTAGGGTGGCTACAATAACGAAGATCAGAGACGAGACGAAACAATCCTTTAGAATTATAAACGAAAGATGATAAAAGCAGTATAACAATTAAACGAATCAGCGATATCAAGTGAACGTTATAATATAAACACAAGATATAATATATATACATTATACATATATTCGTATATGGACGCATTTAACGCGGTGATTTAAACGGCTGTAGTGACTTTGTACATCTTTTGAGGAAAAGGAGTTGTAAAAAAAAAATTTTGAAAGAAACTCGTCAAACCTATACTCACTAAATTTCTTAATTTTTCTTTTCTTTTTTTTTTCTTTGTTTAATGATAAATGAAAATTTCTTAACTAACGAAATAAGTTTACTCGTGTTATTCAGCAACAGATTCACGCTCAGCAGCTACCCCACGGTGCTGTAGTCGGCGGGCTACCCCCAGCGGGTCTCCTGGGGTTCGCAGGGGCTGCGGCAGCAGCCGCAGGGGTTCCCCCACATTTGGCACCACCCCCTCATCCTAGTGCGGCCGCGGCCGCCGCCCAGGCTCAGGCCCTCCTGAAACCTTCGGATCTTCAGCATAGGGCAGCAGCCGAAACTCCCGAGGATCGAAAACCCATTCCAATACCCGACGACCGACTAAGACGCTCCGTTTCACCCGGTGAAAAATTTCGAAGCAGAACTCCCGACCTTGAGAGCGACCCGAAGAGGAGGAAAGAGGAAAAACTCGGACATGTAAGTTTTTCTTATTCTCATTCAAAGAAAATTTCACATTTTTGCTTCTTCCGGGTTTTCTGGTTATCCAAGGGTTGCGCGGAGAATGAAACACGTTCGAAATCGTTACTATTGATATATACCTACGTGCGGTTTGACTGCCGGGTGATATGAGAGCGCAGTTGAAAGAGCGTAAAAGTTCTAAAAGGCGTAATGTCATTGGCTGTTACGGTATATTTTGTGGCCTATAATAATATATACGTATATATATAGTATATACCCTACTCTTACCTACCCCCGAGGTATGTAGTTTTGAGACTCTGCAGAAACTCGGAGAGTACGGAAGACGAGACTCCCTCGTCCCTACAGCTACCTAGGCTGCAAACGTTGCGTCCGCGTCGCGTAGCTCATGTGTCGTTGTAGATGCTGTTTCATAGCCGGCTGTAACCTGTAACCTTTCGATCTAACATTCAGTTTGAACTTTAGCCTATATGCCGTTTAATCTCAACTGGTATAGATCTGGTTTATAAATATTTAATTCAACGGAAATTAATCTTATACTCAAATGCATTTATACAGGATTAGGAAATACTTCCTTTTTCTTGAATAGTTTTTTCATTTTTTATTTTATTTTTTTTTTAGAATTTCATCTTTTTTTCTTCTTCTCATTTTCTGGACAGACTCGTGACATCTTTATAGCTGTTAGGGTGGTTCGCGATTTTCTTAAATGCAAATCGTTGATAATTTCCATCGATGGCTTTCGCCAAATCGTTGATAGTCAGATATCGCAGGTAGGCAAAACGAGAACCAAATGAAAAAAAAAAAAAAGGATATAAAATAGATAATTGCAAACTTTAATGTCTGTACAATGTACATTCGTTATCGTCTGCTGCGAGTGTTGCGGGTATGAGGCAGATATATTTAGCATGTATACCTCCATGGTATTCCCTGCAACGTCAGCGTTGAATTTGAGTAACACTGACCAACCGGAAGTTAGCAATTGTTTAACCACAAGCGCACGATATATGTTGACCGGTTCGTCGAAGCAACAAAAGCTTCGTGTATACGGCGCCCTGGTAGGTACACCCTTTCAAAGAGTAAACATAGTTTAAAACTCGTTTCTGGTAAAAATTAAAAGGAAAAAGTAATAACAATGGTATGAAAATTGAAAACAAATATAAAAAATGAAGAAAAGGAGAGAGAGAGAAAAAGAATATAATACAAAAAGTAAATAAATAAATTCTTTGACGTACCTTTGTCGCAGTCGCACCCCTTCTAGCGAATCCTCGCGCGGTCGCCCTATCCGTAGAGTCGTCGTGTACGCCTTCTCCACCTTCGCAAAACACCGCGCGAGAGAAGTGTATAATTAAAACGGCGTGGAGAACGCGCGCAACCCGGATTAAATTGGATTATTTTTACGATTTCATTTTTTTTTTTCTTTCTTTTTTTTTTTTATATTTATTCTTTTCTGACCGTACGCCATTTTTATTTTACATTTCCGTTATGTACGAGTCTATTTACTCACGAGTCACGATCACCAACCCCGTATACCTTATACATCTCTTGGTTCTGGTATGTTATACATACTGTTTCTCCAAAATTATTATTCTTTCGAGAAAAAATGAAAAAATAAATAAAGAGATTCATCTGAATTCAAAAATCACATACGATTATTCAGTTTTCATTATGATACATAACGGCATGCCTTAATTATGAACCTTCTCTTTTTTTTCCTTTCATTTTTTTGTATACGGACGGTATGTATTTTATACCGGTGGATTCAAGGCAGCGAGCCATGCCTTTCAAAGTCTCCGGCCTAAAGGCTGACCGCGGAGAGAAGGAGGAGGATCGGCTGTAATCGAGTTAGGCTCAGTTAGACACGTGTGGTTGTTTCTCTCGGTCTCTATATATGCCAGACACGCGTCGACAACTTCGTGGTATCAAGAAATAGTTTTTTGTTTTTCTAGCCTGCCTTCTTCTTTAATTGCGTTTCCTCCCAATCGGTACCGGAACGATTCCGAACTCACGTTTCTGACAAAAACTCTATTCATCCATAAGGATAACTATACCTATTGTACCTACACTTATCCTTACCCATACATGCAGGACAGTAATAGAATAAATTAGCTCCATCTATGAAAAAGATTTTACTAGCTATACCCCGATACGTAGAGATTTGTTTGAGTTATAATAGTCCTTAAGTTCCTGACTTTTGTGGCGACTATTAAAAATCGAAATTTGAACTTTAAGTTGAACTTTAACTCGGAGTTTGAGCTTAAGTCTACGTTCAACTCCTCGATGAGTAAAACGCGACGAAGCTTACATCTATAAGGTATAGTTCCGGTACAACGGTTTCAGAGAACTGGCGAACAGCGGACTGGGGGGTGGTTGCCGGAAATGAGTTCTCGCGTGTCCACGTTGATCTTGAAGCAACCCCTCCGCCTCCTCGTTCTTCGCTGCCGCGAATAAGGGAAAGAGAGAAAGAGAGAGAGAGAGAATGAGAGAGAAAGAGAGTTAGCGTGAGATAGAGAGAGGGACAGTTCTGAACCTTCAGGAAAGCATTAATCAACCAGCGCACAATAGTAGTACAGTGAGTCGCGGCGGAGCGGCGAACAGCGCAGCAATGGGCGCAAGCCTCTCGCGAACAAGAGTTAAACCGGTTAAGGCGCGGAATCCCATGCAATTGAACGGTCGATGAGCCAAAGATACGACGATACGACTATACTTTTTTTTTTTTTTTCCACTCTTCCTCTTCCTTTTCCACTTTTTCTTTTTCCTTTACTTATTTTTTTTTTAATTTAATTTTTTTTTTGTTTTTGTAAATTTCTTTCACCCTCTCTTTCGCTCTTGGAAAGTCGAGGGTTGAAGAATCGCATCGCGTGTCGCATAAAAACGTTTTCAGAGGCTTTTCAGCGCGGTAAGGCAGCAGCTACCGAGCGGTTTCAGATGAGGATAGGTCGGTTGAATTTTTCATCTGACCACGTCGAACCAATTAAAGCGGACCACCGCCGTGCCACCACCTCCAACTCCTCTACCTCCTCTACCTCCTCTCGGTCCTCACCATTCCCTGGTCTCTTTCGCTCTTTCTCTTTTTCTCTTTTTCTCTTTTTTTTTCTTCTTTTTTTCTTCCCCTTTTTCTCTTTTTTTTTTCTTTTCTTTTTTTTTTCCTTCTCTCTCTCTGTATTTCCTCCGCCGAGCGTTTCGCCTCCCTCCCTTTCCTCTTCTCTACTCTATGTCTCCCTTCTACCCAACACTCACCTTCTCTCTTCTCTTCTCTTCTCTTCTCTCCTCTTCTCTTCTCTTCTCTTCTCTCGCAACTCGTTGGATTTTTTCGCGTCACGAGGCGGTGTAATTTATTTGGCCGAGCTTCGCGCGGGGGCGGAATGAAACGGGAAGGGGGGGGGGGGGGGGAAAGAGACTGGGTTTTACTCCGGGTATGGGATGGGGTGAGAATATAGCCGGGGGGATGGTTTGAGTTTATTTTTCGAGATCTACTGCCTCGTCACTGTCCACCGATGCCATTGCCGAGAGGAGCAGTGTACAACATATATAATATTGAAAAGTCCAGAGTCGTCGATGAATTTGTCGCACCTGAATTTCGCGTCATACGTTGTTCGACAGTTTTTAACGCCTGATACAGTTCGACGAGTTTTTTTTTTCTGTTTTTCTTTTTCTTTTTTATTCACGTTTCATAAATTCGTATATCGGGTCCGACGTAGAAATTTTTTTTTACCCGTATTGACGGTTTCTGTTTTTTTATTATTTTTTTTTTTTTTTGTAACTGGATATTTTGCTGCATTTATTTCCTCCTCGGAGCCGCAGTTTTTATCGATTTTTCTGTGAATTTGAGATTTGTGATTTGACGAAACGATTGGACGATGTTGAAAAAAAAAAGGATCTGATATCGTGATTATTTTCGGCAAAACTATCATGAGAAAGGTCATTTCGAAGGCTGATTAGAAAAGCGAAGAAAATTGGGGTATTCGAAAGCGAGGAAGAAAGAAGAATATAGAAAAATTTTACCTAACTAGTAAGGAGAACGAACCAAAAAAAGAGAAAAGAGAAATTTTGGCAAAGAGCTGATTCGATTCATCTACTGCCGGGGATTCACCAGTTGATTCAGATAACCGAAGAGGGGTTCACCGCTTTAAATATATAAGATAACAGAGGGAGGAATCTGCGACGACGTTGCATCAAACGAGCAAATATATATATATACGAACTCGTTTAGAAAGAGGGAAGCACACTAAATTTGATCGAAGAATTTAAATTTTGACAAAATTTTTCATTTCTTTTTTCATATCAATGTACATAACAGTTTGATTCGAGTCTTGCAGAATCTGAAATAATTGAACAATTTATACGAGATGATGGAGGAAGAAAAAAGAAAACGGGGGAAAAATAAAAAAATAAAAAGTGATTGTAAAATGGGGGAAAAAAAGAGGTTTCGTCGACAAATGCTGAGGTGGCAATGACAAAAGACAGAAAAAACAAACAACCAAACGAACAAACAAAAGAGCAAATGCTACTGATCGGCCGAACCTGTATTTGTAAGCACTGGGATTAAAAAGTAGGACTTTTCTGTCCTGAAAATGATCGATACTTTTGTCGACGACACCTTCATTTCGCCTCTATACGCATACTATCTGAGCATAGGTATATGGCGCGATGAAAATGACGCGTTCAGTGTGTCACCTCGCGGTCGATTCTCGTTATTGTTCTAGATTAGATAAGATAAAGGCCAGTTTTCCAAGCTAAAACAAGGCGACAAATCGATTCTAACTTTTTGCATAACGTATATTTACCTTTGTCCCTTCAAACTACCCGAGACCCACCCCTTCCCAACGCTCGCCATTATATTATTACACTCTGTGAAATCTACCGGAGATCTGCACCGTTCTTGCACCGCATAATTTGCAACATTATATATATTATAAAGTACATATACATAGGTATGCCTGTATATCGTACAATATACATACACATATACATATGAATAGTCAATACACGCGCCCCTGTATATAAGCCCCCGTCATGTAAACCTCACTCGTATTTCTCCGTGACGATCAACAATGGTCGCCAATTTATTCATAATTACATACGACCTGCAATCTAGCGCGATTACTGGTTTACTGGGTTCACCTGCGCGATTACGTCTCTCCTCATGATTCTCAGAGGTGCGAGTGTACGGGATTATTTGAGGTAGAGCTGCCCGCGCTGTTGCTGCTGCTGCAGTTCGGTATGACCATCGGTATCATAAAAGAGAAAGGCGAATGATTCGAGAAACTATTAATATATGTGGGCATTGAATATCGGGGAATAAAAGAAATATTTTACTACAAACTCATAAAATAGCGAGAAGAAATGACTAGAGGGAAAGGCGATGGTCGGCATATTTTCAATTGAGCTAACGATTATATCTTATTTCTTAAGTAGGTATATTGTAATTGCAGCTATACTAATTTGAAACTGCGGATTCGAAGTTATAGTCATTTGAGGATATAGGTATACCCAGGTTTAACTTATACCCTTTCATATTATTCCATCTTCTTTGTATTCTATTAGAGACTGGATAAAGTTTTTATACAATTCCCACGCTCCTTTGGTATTTCTCTAACGTTATCTCCATTCCACTATTCCTCTCTCTATTTCTCTCTACCCCCTACACCCGCGTAACGATTCTACTTTATCTTCGCCTCTATATACGTATAATATACGATTCAACTATTGTACCTCATCGATTTTTCCATTTTTATTATTCAGAGGATAATTACTCGCGTGTTACAGCGTGATATGTATGTAGGTTTATGTGTAAAGGATATATATATATATATAGATATGCGTGGGTAAATCGCGGCGTATCATAGTTATATACGACCGTACATCGGTTTCTTTTTTCTTTCTTTTGTTTCCACCCAAAAGAATCTAATATAAACTCGACGTTGCGAATAATTGATGCAACTTCGTCAATTGGTCAAATTTTCTCCGTACTTCGTCCTGTTAGAAAAATCTAAATCTTGTTCGATTGTGATAGTTCATGTAATTTTGTGATAGTGAAAATCCACCGAAAGGTATACGGCACACACGTATACATACGATAAATTTCTTGGGTCGAGGAACAGTACCCCGGGCGAAATGGTACCGCTGTCGTCGCGGTAGACCAAGCCATGTATATAGTCCCGTATATACGTATACACATGTTTATATATGTATAATATATACACTTATGTATACGAAGAACAAGCAGCAAAATCCTAAGTCCAATTCGAACCGGAGGAGCGATCGGAACAGCGAGAAAGAGCGAGAAACGACGAATGAGAAAGCGTCTATAGAGGAAATACGGAATACGCGGTTGCAAGTGTATCTACCGGGGGGTTGGTGTGATGACAAAACATTCGCTCTGAGCTCCCGCGGGGTCTGGAGGGCGAATGGGGTTGGGGTGGAAAACGCGGCAGAGGGTTGGGGCTGGGGTTGGGGGTGTGGGGCGTGGGGCGAGGCGAGGCGAGGTTTATATCCATCATTTTGTATTTCTCGCAGACATAAAAATCTATACCATCCCAGAGCATCCAAACCCTGCCATCGGTCTCTGCTCTTCTCTACTCTACTCTTCTCTCCTCTCCTCTCCTCTCCTCTCATCTCCCACCCTTCGAAACTCCCTGCAGTGCCACCCTCTTCGGGACAGGGGCGCAAATATCGTATTTATTGTATGACGGCGGCGCGTATCGCGTCATATATCATAAAACGACAGTTTTTGTTTTATTTTTTATTTTTATTTATCACTATTATTCTTCTTTTTTTTTTTCAAACGTTTTTTTCACCCTTTTTCATACACACATCTTTTGTTTTTTATTTTTATTTTATCTTATTTATTTTATCTTACTTTCCGTCGTACGATTTGAAAAATACTATATCGACACTGGGGTAGGTATCATTCGGCGATAGAGCGGCGGAGGGAGTGAAGAGAATCTAGATTGGAAGAGATAGGAACGGGGACGTCGCGGGGCTGACGGTTTCAAGATAGCTACACCGGGTCTTCACTTTTTCTTCTTCTTCTTCTTCTTCTTCTTTTTCTTCGTCTTCTTCTTCTTCTTCATCTTCTTCTTCATCTTCGTCTTCGTCTTCATCTTCAACTTCATTCTGCTTTATCTTCTCCTCCAGGATTGTGGGCACAACATGGCAGCCAACCGTTGGTTGTCGTTTGCAAAGTGAGCCAGCCTAGAGTAAATAACGTCGCGGCACCGTTATCCTTTATTGATTTTAAGGGTTCGATATCGCGATAAATGATTTCTCCGTATTACAAGCTATGCTCTACACTACTACTTATACGTCTTTATTCACCTAACTATGTACCTACATCGGTATATTGTTCTAGCGTAGTAAAATGCCTGTTATCTTTTCCCATCTTTATGACTTTCTCGTATCGCTGATGTACTGATTCTTCTTTTCTTTCGTTTTCTCCCCTTTTTCATTCATTCATTCATTCATTCATTCATTTATTCATTCGTTTGGAAAACTTATACATACGCTTTTGCGTATCTAATTTTTACGTAAGACAAAAAAAAAATGATCGTTTAATTACAGATCGTGTGAAAATCGTTAAAAATTCATCCGCATTCGCCAGACTCAGTTCGGAAATTTCGTCTTTACTTTTCAGTCCTAGCAGACTCCAAGTTTAATAGTTCAATTGGTTTAAACTTCTAAATTACTGACATGACGTGCACTTGATTTGGTGCTGGTCTCAAACGCGGAGATAGAAAGAAGGGGGCCCCCATGCGTGCCGGAAGCGATAACTCTAGGCGTTTGGTATTTATGTTCAATGTTTCCTGGAACTATGAATACAAACTAGCCAGTTTTGTTCTTAGCTTGTCTTCCGAATACAAACCTTTTACCTTCTAGAAAGTTTACGGAATTCGAGGTGTTTCGTTTTTATCAAAAAAATTCCATTATATATATATATTTATACATATATTTCGGAGTAACTAAATATAATCATCGCTCAAAACTTCTAATTGCACAATAGCTTAATAATAATTCAACACCACTTATTAACCTTCTCTCGTCGCCTATCCACACATGAAATATCGTCCAGTTAATTGACTTGCAATTAATTCTGATTATTCTGTTTAACGCATGACTGTACAGTGCCTAGATATTCGCTGATTAGAAGCGCTGTTAGAAGCCTGTTTAATGCTGGCATGTGATACTAATGGTACAAAGTTTTCGGTTGGAATATACCTAATACTATCGTTAAATTTACAAGTATCATTCTCTCCTGTTACACCGAATCTGTAAACACTGTAGATATCGATTTAATCCGTAAGCTTCGTATTTAATTTCATTTTGTAATTTTCATTTTTACGATTGTTAGTATATAGGTACGTTTATGTATATGGTGATAAAAACCACAAGTTAAGTGATAAAATAAAATAAAAATAACGGTGGAATTTTTTTTTTGACACGTTGTAAAACGCGGATCTTTGAGCAAGAGACTCTTTCCACATATTATGATAAACCACTTGGCTTACCGCTGATAGTAATTGTCTCTTTCGGTTATGGATCGATTGATCACCGTGATCGTTCTTATATTTGAACTCGTTGCGTCAGGATGAATTATTTTTCACCTGAATTCTAGACCACAGAATATTTGTGGTTAAAACTGTTATAACAATAAGGTATAAGTATAAACCGAAGTGAGTATACGGGGTCGATGAAGCGAGGAAGCAAATGGCGACGAAGAAAGAACTCGCTCGCTACTTGTATTGCGGCAAAAACTTATAGAATGAGTTTGAAAACAGACAGTCGAAGTAAGAATATAACTACGGAGTTTTTCCCCCAACGACTTTAATACTAGAACATTATTATGCATATCGAGACCCGGGCTGTTTTTTTTTTTCTTTTTTTTTCTTTTTCTATACCTTTTTTTACTCGTACTTGAATCGCAAACAAAAAGTAAGCAAGAGAAGAAAAAAAAAAAAGAAGTGAAAAAAAAAATTCTTACTTATTTTCAAACGTTTTGATACTTATTCGTGTCTGCAGGAGAAAAGCTCTTACGACAATGGCTTAACTTTTGATCGATGCTTGTGCTCGCCATTAAATTGGTCGATTCTCTTTGATTGGTTCCCCACGAAACAATACCTACCCCTATACATAAGTACCCGGGAGAACTGCCTTACGTGTATATCTGTACTGTATACCCATACTGTATACCAATCTCTTGAAATATTGTACGCAAAATGAAAATACAAACGGGGTCGCTTATTTCGACGAAACTTGTGTGCATACCTACTATCGAGGTACATTACCCAGGTGAAAGTACGGAGAGGGGAAAAAAGAGGGTAAAAAAAAAAAGAAAAAAAGAAAAAGAAGAGAGCGAGAGAGAAAGGAGAAACAAAAAAAAAGCAAGGAAAAAAAAATTAGAGGATTCTTGAGGTAGAGTTAGGCCGTAGGGACGAGAGGGTGAGTTCGGGCGAAAGAGGCGACAGTGGAGGATGAGGTAGGAGGAGGGAGAGGATAAAATGGAGAGGAGGGAATGGGTGGCCAAATAATAGAGCTGCCCTTAATACCGGCGTCTGCCGGAACATTGGGGTGGCTGAAGGTAGTAGGAGGAGTGAGAGCTGAGGGGTTGGGGAAATGGAATAGAAGGGATGATAACATTTGTATCATATTTAACGCTAGGACGAGCAGGTTAAGGGGTGGAAGACACCCCCCCTGCAATGCTACTGAAATCAATACTACCACAGGTTTGTGTTTACGTAAGTTGCCGATATAAATTTATTATCAACCTCCTCGTCGCTTGCCGCTCTCACGGGTCGCTTAAACCCTCGTTGGGGAAACTCTTATTAATAAATGCCGTTGAATAAGTTGAGGAGGAAACGTGTAGGTCGTAATTGATCTAATTTCATTTCAAAATCAATGCAAATAAACCGACTTTAATCGAATACGAACTTTTCTTATATTCCCATGACGCGATCGATCTCGCATACCTTATCAATCTTTTGTCACACGAACAAGTAGCAATTAACAAAAAAGACAAAATACAAAAAAGGAAAGAACAAAAGAGTTGATTATCTTCAACTCACTACCGATACTGATTACCAAGTATTGAAATCCGCTAGATTTCACGGTATATATAATAAGGCGATCAAAGCCACTATACCTATAAATGCTAGCTGGTCGACACCGCACGGCTTTAATCTTTGAACCGCATGAAAGCATCGTGGCGGAAACACGGTAGACTTTATACGTAGGTAGACTTTTGTTACTTATCTTAGTGTACACCTATATAATAGTTTATACTATGTAACGCGAATTTCCTGTATATCTGGACTAGAACGGAGCGTGGCGAAATATATTTATACATATACGTATGCATTTGCATTTGCATTTTCTATTCGTTGCACGCGTTGTATCAGGGGCTCTCCCGCGTCTCGAGCGATAAGTACCCCACAGGTGTTTGATTGCTTTTTCACGCAAGGAAAGAAATGTCATTCGTGAGAGAGATAAGCACGTCGTTTCTGCAACACGGAACGATTACGCGATATATTCGCTTGTGCAATTCATTTTATTCGATTTGATACCTACTGCCGCAGACTCAACGATTACGGGAGCGTCAGGTCGTTCTCACGGATTAGTCGAATAGAATCAATCAATTTTCGGAAATAGGTTGCATTAATTTACAATCATTGATAGTTGAAATTGTAGGAGAATATGTATATATATATCTTTGATAATTTCACCATTTAATCACCCTTTTTCATTCTAAATCGGAACGCTAGAGCTGGTGAAACTGGTGTAATGGAATATTTCGCTATTACTACGAAAGATGGTAGAAAAGAGCATCGTTTTAGCCCGAATAAAATTTATTCTTTGGGTTAAATAGCTGTCGCATTGCCAGGCCGTAGCGTCGATTGACTGTAATTCCCATTTTCTATTACTAGACAGACAGCTGCCGTTCTTTTATTCATACAGCATGGTTACAGATGCTGCGTGTGCAGTATAATGACAGAAGCATATAGTCTTGTTGTAGTCATATACTAGCCTCACTTTACATCTAAAGGCAATTACACGTATCTACAAGATGAGAAATTTTCTTTTGTATGTGACGCGCGTTATGGAGAGAAACTTTATGATTCTGGTTTAACGCTCTTTTCTTAAACCGCCTCTTTTTATCCGTTTCAGGAAAGCGATGGCGAAAAAAGTGACCAAGACCTGGTCGTAGACGTAGCCAACGAGGTATTATTCATTTTTATAACTCAAACCTGTACGAATTATTTGTACGAAATTTTTAGAAAATCATTACATAGTATACCTATATATACCTATATATACATATAATAATTTAATGCCTGTTGTAAAAAAAAAAACAAAAAAAAAAAAAACAAAAACAAAAAAGGAACCAGTTTCACCTCACGCTAACGGTGAACACGCAGATCCACGCGAGAACGGAACTTTGGAGAAACTTGGTGCCCCTGGTCCCGGCGGGGGGCCTTCTTCCGGGACAGCATCCGTAAAGGATAGGCCTCCTTCGAGGAGCGGTAGCTCTTCAGCGCGGAGTACTCCCTCTCTGAAAAGTAAAGATGTAAGATCTTGCGGAGAGCAAGTTCAAATTGGCTTAATTACTTTCTCATATTTTCTTGTTTAATTGGTGTGTCTCGAACTGAATTTTTTAAATTAAAACTATGTAGTATACCTACGTACGTAATACAATAACTATACAATATACGCTCGCCGGAGCACGCAACATCCATATATATATATACATATATCATACATACTTACAGCGAAATATTTGAAAATTTATTTAACACTATATATCGACCAGCTATATAATATCATATCATATTCTCAACGACGGTAATATTATTCTCTCGTTGAGTCATTAAATTCGAACTTGGTCTACCTCTTTGCTATCTATCTTTAAGTAGCGTGATGAAAAATTGTCTTTTTTTATTTTTATTTTTTTTCATTTCTTTATTAAACATTCTACGTCATCTGGATTCAAAGTATAGGAGAAAAAAAAAAGAGAAGTTTACTTTGCTCGCTCGACCGTTGAGGTCATTATACTCTGGTATACCATAGAGTGGTTTTTATTATATCCAGTAAATACATCGTTAAATTTTTTGCCAATAAATAGATCGACAAGCCGGGCACACCTGGGGCAGGAGCGAGGGGATCTCGCAGTTGTACTCCAACTATGGGGGGCATTCCTGGGCCACTGGTCCCACGGGGTTATCATCCCCCATCATCGCAACAGCAAACCCCACCTCAGGGCTATCAGGGCTTGCCCTCCCGCGGCAATGAGCCACCCCAATCTCCTTCATCTTACAACAACTTGCCTTACGCACGACCACCAATGGCAAGTTTCATCATCTTTATTAACTGTTGCATATCATTTTGACAATATGATTTAAATTTTATAATTTTCATGTATTTCTTTGCGTTAGTTACTCACTTAATTATTAGACTTTTTTTTGTTTCGTCTTCTCGTTTGTTTTCGTTTGTTTTTTTTCTTTCTGTAAGGCGGAATTAATTTATTCAAATTATACCAGTCTAGAGAATTATTGGGATTCGTATCCTACGATCCATTTGGATCGAAAAAGGAAATAATAAAAATACCAATTGATTGATCTTTTTTATTTTCAGCTCGGATTTGACGGTCACGTTAGAATACCTTCTACTAATGGATTGAGCAACGTTCCTGGGGGCAAGCCGTAAGTATTTTTTATCAAACGAAAAGAAAAAGAATCAATTTTTTTTGGGATTAAAATCGGTTTAACTTTAGCCTTTTTCCTTTTTATATGAATAATGTATCGCAATATCATCAATCTCGGAGTATCGTACGTTTCTACATTGTAACATAAAGAAAATACAAATAATTCGAATACGAATTCGAAATTCGGTCGTAATTATCGAATAGGCTTGAAATAAAAGCATATTTTTCTTGATTCCTAAACCGTTATATTACAGTTAATAAACTATGAAACTAAAATTACAAAAAATAATGTCTGTTCAAGCTGGATCCTCTTTCAATCATTAGATTATTATTGAAACTTGATATTTTGAACTTTTCAGTGCATATTCCTTTCACATGAACGGAGAGGGTCAACTTCAGCCCGTACCATTTCCAACGGATGCATTAATCGGTCCTGGAATACCACGACACGCGAGGCAAATCAACACCCTCACCCATGGAGAAGTAGTTTGTGCGGTGACAATATCAAACCCTACAAAATACGTCTACACCGGTGGTAAAGGCTGTGTAAAAGTCTGGGACATTGGTCAAGGTGGAAATGGTAGCGTTAAACCCGTATCACAGCTCGACTGTCTTCAAAGAGACAACTATATAAGATCAGTGAAGCTTCTGCCCGATGGACGGACCTTAATTGTCGGCGGTGAAGCAAGCCAGCTAAGTATCTGGGACTTGGCAAGTCCAACGCCGCGGATTAAGGCCGAACTCACTTCCTCCGCGCCAGCGTGTTACGCCCTTGCCATCTCTCCGGACTCTAAAGTCTGCTTCAGCTGTTGTAGCGATGGGAATATCGCAGTTTGGGACCTCCACAATCAGACTTTGGTCAGACAGTTCCAGGGCCATACTGACGGCGCTTCTTGCATCGATATATCAGCAGATGGCACTAAACTGTGGACCGGAGGACTTGACAACACAGTCAGGTCTTGGGACTTGAGAGAAGGGAGACAGCTTCAGCAACATGACTTTACTTCGCAAATATTTTCACTTGGATATTGTCCTAGTGGGGAGTGGCTCGCTGTAGGAATGGAGAATTCTAACGTCGAGGTACTCCATGCGACAAAACCTGACAAATATCAACTGCATCTTCATGAGTCATGTGTACTTTCATTGCGGTTTGCCTCGTGTGGAAAATGGTTCGTTTCTACAGGAAAAGATAATTTACTAAACGCATGGCGCACACCGTATGGAGCATCCATATTTCAGGTGGGTATTTTTTTATTTTTATTATTATTATTATTATTATTATTTTGTTTTGTTTGATAGGGAAGAAATTTGAAAATTATTTGTCGATGATGATTGTTTTATTTTTTTTATTTTTTCAGTCTAAGGAATCCTCTTCTGTATTGAGCTGCGACATATCTGCTGATGACAAATATATCGTGACTGGTTCTGGTGATAAAAAGGCAACGGTATACGAAGTGATTTATTAAACTTTGTGCTACTTGTATATTTTGAATAAAACGAGAGAAAGAGAGAGAGAGAGAGAGAGAGAAAAAATCCCATGGAATAAAAAGTAAGATTATAAAAATAAAAATGAAATAAAAGAATAAAAAGTAAGAATAAAAATATAAATAAAATGAAAGAAACATTGTCATAGATCTCATAAGATTTTTAGCAAGTATAATATGAAAAAAGTCATGAGACATTGTACAATACACAAACGTGACTAGCGGATTGAACTCTTTTGAATAATCTGCCTTGTGTTTGTATAAATGTGTTTAATAAGTAACTAGGCAGTATCGTGTGAATGATATAAGTATAAAACAGTGAGACATAGTTGAGTAAGATATTGTTGCGAACAAGTATTACGCTAAAGGTAGAAATATTACCTTCTAGGTATTTTATTATCCGAAGCATAAGTAGGTGTGAAACTCTGTACAGAATTGTACATGTTAGTTGTATTTGGTGCGATGTATAGGCTTAAAAACTTAAATACCTACGCTGTAAAGTGACAAAAACAAGGAAAAAACAAAAAAAAAAAAAACAAACAAAAAAAAAGAAGAAAAAAATACTATTTCTCTACTTTAGCTAGATGGCAAGGATTTGATATGAGACAAGGCGAAATTCTTTTTAGGAAACTTGGTGCGCAGTCTTAATATGAAATATGATGTTACCGTAAAAAAAATTTTGCTTTGGCTCAAAGAAATATTCCTTTTCAAAAAATAAAATTACCAATCATACATAAGTGTCGTTTTATCTATAGTGCAATGAACGGTATATTTATAATTCTATTTATTATCACTAATAGCCTCCCAGCTCTAGTGGCAATGTACGTTCTCATAAACTTAGTACGCCTACCCCATGCCTAGCAATAATACGTGATAAATAATAACGCAACAATTTTATTTATTGTCACAACAAGAAAAACAGTGTCAGTGTTAAATAAACTCATTTATGCCGAGAAACTAAATAAGAAGATCCAAGATTACGATATTATGTAAACGTATCAAAATAAATCTGGTAAACATATATTCATTCGTTTATTACAACATCATTTTGGTACATTATACATTAAATGTCGTCCTAATAAATAAAATCAAGTAAACCATTCAATGACGCCTGGCAATCCTCTATCCGCTTACTCTGCCGCATACTTTGTTGTCTACCTCACAGGCGCGAAATATATGATTTTTTATATAATTTTATATTAAAAGATCTAAAATGTTACATGATGATATAATGAACTGTTGATATTTTGTTCGATGTATTTTAGCGAATAATTGAAAAATTAGCAAGCTTAGTGCTAATCTCAGCTGCAGGGAAACACACGTTTTCATTTTCTCTGGCAGGGGTGCCTATCATAAGGGTATCTTTACATGCCCGGCAAGCAGTACGTAGCAACTGGAAACATGAAAAAGAGAAAAGGAAGAGACCTATTAACAGATACCCAACTTTCGAGCTGTTTAAAGCTGCAAAAGTACCCCACTATGTCCTACAAGATCCAGCTGCGAATTCACCAATAGGGATTTGTCGCTTTCAGTTGTTGCTGCTATTAGTCGCGAATGAAAAGGAACCCTAAGGTATTCCCTTCTCTATCGATATCGTCCTCGCGGTCACGTGGTAGGCTGGTAAGCCAATGGGGAGCCTTCGGCTGCCCCACGTGATCGAGAAAATCGAAATGGTGGACGTATCGAGACGCAGGATCCCACACGACAAGTTGAAGGACGATAACTGGGCAAGGGCCTAGTGGAGTGATCGTTGTCCTGAAATAAACTATTCATTGGATATTTCATTGTCCTCAGTCTCAAATCCAGCAAATAAACTGTGACGAATTGTCTGACGTAAACAATATCGTGAAACGATATAACGGTGAAGTGTATTTTGTGTCTCGGGCGAAGGGGACGGACCCGGACGGCAACACACGGGGGCTTTTAGGAAGCATGCGTGAGAGCGGAGATTTTTGTTGTGCAGCGTATAGCAGTGTTTCTTTAACAAGGAATTATCCCGTGAAATTCGTCGAAGAATCCAGAAACCGCAAGGTAGATAAATACCTTGCTACTTATATCTTTCATTCTACGATTAGTTGGGAAAATTTTATGCTAAAGTCAACTACGATTATCGTATCCAGGCTGGTTCCAAAATAAGATCATAGGCCAGAAACTGCTGAGTTTGACAAGCCCCGATCTAGCCCAACAAGTTCGCGATTCGAAAAGTGCGCTGGTCAGAAATTGACCCATTCGATAACCCCGTACTATAACTTACGACTGACGTTTCTTGTGTCAAATTTTTTCATCCAATGTCACAGCTTATCAGTTCAATACTCCAATTATCTAGCCAGCCATGATCTTTCTCAAAATATTAGCCACACACATGTGTCATGACTGATAAAATTATGTCTTATGATTGTACTAAATCGTTTCATTCAGTTATTCACGTTTACAACAACAGATCCTTGAACAAATTATTCTCATAGGATGGTGATTAAGGCACAGATCTAGTTGAGTCACAGAAATACAATGAATTGATTCTATCATTATTTTTCTCTCTCTTTTATCATCACAGTTCTATTTTCAATATAACGATTTAATATTAAAACTAAATTAATCGGGATGTTTTCCTCAAAGAGATGGTTTAAAATAAATTTTGGCGAAATTCCAAACTGATTCGGACAACATCACAGAATCATAGAATTATTTTAAAATATACTATCTGGCACAAAATATTTTTCCAACCCGATATAAAGTTGTTGCAATTCTTCAGATCCGGGTAATTTTCCTTCGCGAATTCTCTAGCATTCGACCAGACTTCATAATAATTCATACAACCAGTTATAGCACTGTGAAGCGTATACCAAATTGGCACAGCAGAGTGTTGTATTATTACTTAATATAATTTTTCGTACATCTTTAAAGTGAACAGAAATAATAATTCACACGCTGAATAAAATCGTATCAAGTTACGAGCCATAAAAGAAAATCCAAATTTATATAGGTGGTTAAATATTAGACATCGTCGTAGAGCTCCGGGCCGACTAGTTCAAGAATAACTGTTTTTATTTTCTGCCGTTGAGTGGAAAAGAGTGAAAGTGTTTCTTTGATAATTTTTACCCGGTAAAAGAAACAGTGTCATTAAATTCTTTGTAAAGAGAGGGATCATTTCTTCTGTCAGTTGTAAATTATTGAATATCATTATAAATGGGGATGCGAGCTTATTTTTATCGATTATAGAAATTTTGCTTGAATAATTTTATTTGTCAATATTAATTTCGAATTTTTGTTTCAGGATCAGCATTTCTTCGTTGCAGATACATTAATTATCCTAAACGTGTAAATCTGGCAATCTTAATAACCGGACAATTTAATGTTGGATTTAATTAACACATAATATATAATACTCCATACATGACAATGCCTACCAAGCATCAGATATTGTAGATTTATCTTTTGTCCTGATGGGCAAATTAAGCAGCAACCTAAACTCAAACAGCAATAGCCAACGTCAGTTTAAAACTAAATGAAATAAATGATTTAACTAAAGAATTGCCGTAGATGCGGGTTTTAAAACATTTTTAAATACACATATGAGTATCTGAACAAAACTAGTTATTGTACGAATGTTAAATACTATATTAATTGTATCCTTGCTTGTGGGTGAGACTATGCCAGTCTCCGGGAAAATGCTGATGTTTTTTTGTAAATGTAAATTAGAACAGTTGTTGAAAAGCTAGTAACATCAGACTATATTATTGAAACAATTACTGAATTTCACACAAAGAATTGCTCGAGCAAGGCTTAATAATAAGGAGGAAGATATTTGCCCACTAAATTATTATGCGACTTCCAGTACAGGGAGTAAGCTGTTGAAGAAGGAAAGGGAAAAAATAAGAAATAAACACTTCAAAGTGCCTAAAAGAAAATGTTTAAACTGTAATATATAAAATATCAAGGATTAGAAGCTTTTGAACAAGATGTGTAAAAGGTATTTTAAATACTACCAACGCAAGGCGGATACAACGTTGGAGAAAGAAGACGAAGTGGTTCTGAAGTTTTTTATGGACGACTCGGGACAATCTTATTAACCCTATTAAGAGCAGGGTGAGTTCATCTTCACAATACATTAATGGATATCAACATTCGTTGAGTTATTATTAAAATGTTTATCTATTTTTCAGATAAGCTTTAGCAATATTAATATAACAATAAACATTTCGAGTTTGCTTTTGCTTTGGAAATATTCGCGAATAGAATTTGAAAACTTTGAATTCAATTATTTGATGACTATATTTTGTTCAGGGTTAAAAAAATGGACAGCAACGGTTCCGGAGTGGTGCAAGTATTCGTGGGCCAATGGAGCCCCGAATACGAAGCACTCTCAATCAAAGCTACAAAACAAACATCATCTGCGGAGATAGTACAGTGCATAATAGAACGTTTAGGATTCGTCGATGCGACCCACTGTAATAGCTATGAACTAGCTGAGGTTGTTGGTAATTCTGTGGGGCAGGTGTGTAAGGAAAGAAGACTGGGACCGACGGAGTGTCCTGTAGCGCTAATGCTATTATGGCCGAAGAATGCAGCTCAGCAGGAATACTATAGGTTCTATTTACGCAAGAAACAGCCAGACTACTTGTGGTCTGACAGTAGATTTCCCATGGATCCTCAGCTTTTGAAGGATTATTTTAACAGATTCTTGTATCAACCCAGGGACAAGGAATATCCAGATCTTTGCCAACTGCCAGACTTGAACGAACAAACTCTACTAGATAATTTAAGAGCAAGATTTTTAGCTGGAAACATATATACCTACGTTGGGAGTATCCTGATAGCGTTAAACCCGTTCAAATTCTATCCAATTTATAATCCAAAATATGTTAAGCTTTATCAAAATCGAAGATTAGGCCCCGATATACCTCCGCACATATTTGCAATCGCTGATGCCGCCTATCACTGTATGCTGAAAGAGAAGAGGAATCAGTGTATAGTTATCAGCGGGGAAAGTGGCTCTGGGAAAACTGAATCAACCAATTTTCTACTGCATCATTTGACTGCACTTAGCCAAAAGGGATCACACGGCAGTGGAGTTGAACAAACTATACTTAGCGCCGGACCAGTTTTAGAAGCATTTGGCAATGCCAAGACTGCGCACAACAACAACAGTAGTAGGTTTGGAAAATTCATCCAAGTCAACTACAAGGAGAATGGAATGGTTCATGGGTTAGTTAATATTTCGTCTAATAGATGAGAAGAAACGAAAATTTCAAGTGTCGGTAATATATTACAGAATAAAAAACAAAGGAATTCTAGCAAGAGCTGCGAAAGATTCTTCATGCAAGTCTTGATTTATTAATCTTGTGATATGGTTTATTTCGGTTTACAGAGCAGTGGTCCAAAAGTATCTTCTGGAAAAGTCGCGAATAGTGTCACAAGGCAAAAACGAAAGAAACTATCACGTCTTTTACTATTTGTTGGCTGGTGCTAATGAGCAGGAAAGACAAGTTCTCCATCTCGGAAGTACCGAGCAATACAATTATTTAAATAAAAGCGGATGCTACGGCCTTGAAAATATAGATGAGAGACACGAATTCTCTAGACTTAAACAGTCAATGGAAATGGTCGGATTCACCCCAGAGAAACAAAGGAGATTATTTGCTGTTCTGTCCGCTGTTCTTTTATTAGGTAACTAATACTTATGGAATTAGGTGTTTAGATAAAGCAGAAGATTTATTGTAAGAAACAGCAGAATACAAATTTGATTTAATTATTATATTATACTACGCTTTTCAGGTAATGTGGAATTTCAACCGAGAAAGTCTTACCACCACCATGACGAAGCTGTTGCAGTAAAAAATCCCGAAGTTGTAGCGCTTATTTCTGAGTTACTCAGGGTAAAACAAGACACTTTACTAGCTGCGTTGACAGCAAAAAGAGCTAGAGCGTCGGGAGAAACGTTAGTGATCAATTATAGACTGCCGGAAGCAATTGCGGCTCGAGATGCAATGGCAAAGTGTTTGTACGGAGCGTTATTCGACTGGATTGTTCTCCAGGTAATGAGGAGACTGGGAAATTTCCACTTTTGGGAATGGGAATGGGAATGGGAATGGGAATCTCCAGAAAATCGAACTGCTTTGGTTTGGCATTTAGTTTCTAACAGTTTTCAACAGTAAGTAAACATGCAATCTTTCAATTTCACTTTCAGGTAAACCATGCTCTGTTGTCGAAGAAGGATACGCTCAGAGATCACCAAGGCAACAGCATTGGTGTATTGGACATTTTTGGGTTCGAAGATTTCAAGATGTGCAACAGCTTCGAGCAACTCTGTATAAACTATGCTAACGAACAATTACAACACTATTTTAACCAGCATGTCTTTCAATATGAACAGCGCGAATATCGTAAGCAAGGTATCAGGTGGACGGATATTGGATACAGCGACAACTCAGGCTGTCTCCATCTCATTGAGGGAAAACCTAACGGTCTTTTATGCCTTCTCGACGACCAATGCAAGTAAGTATCAGAGAAATGCTCTCATCATCATTTTCAATTCGAATTTAATATTAAATTATATTAAATTTCGTTTCAGCTTCCCAGGGGCAACGAACGAAACTTTACTGCAGAAATTCAATTCGGTACATAAAGATTCCTCCTTTTACGAAGCTCCGCAGCGTCGAGAAGCTGCATTCGTTGTTCGGCATTACGCCGGCACTGTTAAATATCAAGCTGCTAATATGAGAGAAAAGAATCTCGACCTAATGCGACCAGACGGAGTTGTTGGTGTGCTAAAGAATTCTTCACTTGCTTTTGTTCGAGAGCTAGTTGGGGCCGATCCTGTTGCAGTTTTCAGATGGGCAATCCTTAGAGCATTTTTCCGAGCCCATTTTGCCTTTCAAGAAGCAGGCCGAGCTCACAGGCATGGCAGAGGTGAGCTGAATTCTGTTATTATGAGTTATATTAATTATTATTATCATTTAAATTTCAAATAGTTTTATTTACACTAAATGTAATGCAGAGAGAGCCAAATCTGACTTGAATTGAATGTTTATATGATTTTTATCAATCTTTCAGCTGATGGAAACAAATCTTCCGTTCAAAATAGGTACAGGACGCCTAATGAGAATTTAATAAGGTAAATAAAAATTTTATTATCGATAACAGCTTGCATACTTGTTTAATGATATAGAAGTATGGATAAAGTCATTTGACGGTGATTATATTTTCAATAATATAAATGAATATATATATAGTTATATTGTCCAGTCTGCTTGACATAAAATATTTGACAATCAGAATTTCCTTTTTACGCTAACAATTATCAGAAGTATTATCTGCCAGGTTCCGGACTTGATGAGTTGGATTTCCTTGTTCACTAAATGTGTCGATTGATAATTATATTAGAATCTGCTTTGAAAATCATGTTGCTTACTCATTACTGTGAAATAGTAACTATGATAACGTTGACCAGCTTTGATTGTATTTCAAAATGTTCAAAAAGTTCTATTCTCACAGAGAGTCGATTAAATACACCTACACTTGATATCACTGTTACAAATATCACGAACAATGTACCGGGTGATGAAAGATCCTTTGGCATTAAAAGAGAAGTTACATGAATGGATAATTATTGAAAAAAAAAAAAAACAACTCAAGTTTGTGTGATCAATCAATCCGAAAATCTAAATTACATTTACATAGGCTGTGTTGTCTTTTCTTCCTATAGCCATCTTGTGACGTTATCGGCTGTCAATCTAACTATTAACAGAATAGCGTAAGTGGTCTCATCGATCCACTATCAATGTTTCTCTTTAAGAAGTTAGGTCCCATTCGTCACGGTTTGAAAGTGAATATACAATGGTAAAAAAATATGTAATTGTAGCTATGAAAGTATCGGAATTTTTAACCAAGCGGCAATTACGTATCTTATTATATTTTATATTCACTGAGTGACATTAGACATTTCTGTGTTTAATATATATATATTTTCGTTCAAATATCAATGTTCGCTATAAAATAAAGACTTTCTATTATTGTTAGATGTGATTGGAATGCAATGAAATCTTCATACTATCGTACTATCATGAAATTTTACCATTGTATTCAGCACATTGATTCATATCATCTAGCATGTCTGTTATGATAGAAACGAAGACGAAAAAAAAACACATTTATTTTGATATTTATTATTCTTAGGCATCAGATCAATCCATATTATCATTAAGAACTAAAAGTATATTCCGAAAAAAAAAAAAAAATGATATCACACGTTCTCGCTAGCTAAGACATCAGTGGTTCTGAAAATATTTCATGACAGTAAAGAGCAAAGAATTTTTAAAGATAATATACTACCTAGTTGTTTATTTTTTTTTTTATACAGCTTGTATTTTAATTATCAAACTCAGCACGTTGCATATCTTTATTTCTTTGAATTTGGTATATCTCTTGGTATAAATCTTTGAAAATTGGTTTAATGCAATGAGAACTTATAATATGTATATTATATAAGACATTTTGATAATCTTTAACGAAATGATATTGTCAGGAGCACTGTATTGTCGTAAGAATGGCTAAGCATGAGAGAATTTTTCAGTTCACACAAACATAGTCGTCTACCAAGTTATCAGAAGCAGCGCAGTGTCTGCTTACAACCAACAACCCCAACTGCCACATTAATACAAAACGAAAACCACGACAGTGTAAACAACAACAACCGGCTATCTTGGCCACAGTTTAGAAACGTAAATCAGATTCAACATCCAACGAATCTCTCTACGTCGAAGGGTTACTTAATAAAGGGAAGGGAAGATCTGTCCGATGGCCATAATAAGTTCAGGCGGGGCTCTCACACACCTCTAGAGAAGGTGCTTCCAAAAGACGAAGCAAATGTCATGGAACGCGCTAATCAGATTGTTATGTATGTCATTAATATCGGTAACCAAGTAACTTCTCATGAGAGCTTTTTTTTTCTATTACTGCGCCGAGTAAATATATTGTATAAAACTGTTCTTGGTGAAGGGTTCTGTTTTTTTTCTTTTTTCTACTTCTAAATTTATACACACCCATATTTGTAGATAACTATGAGATATCCCTAACAAATATTGCACTGTAGTAGTTTTGTTGTTTCACAAATATCCAGTTCAAGCACAACGAAAGTATCTATTTATCTCATCAAATGAATCGCAATGCCGTTATTCTTGACAATAATAATGTGAAAATCATGACAATATTAAATATCTTAAATTATCAATATATTTTTTTACACACATTATCATCGTACACTGAAGAATATTCTAAGAGATCATATTTGAAGCAATGGTTTTTTACAGCTATTTTCAGAAGTAACACGGATTAGCTCTTACTATATCTGACGTATTTGTCAATAATGATAAATGTGTTTTAAATATTTCCTCACAGCCACATTCATTATTCATCTATTACTCATCCACATTCAAATAATCTAAAACTATAAATCTGTATGTAGCGGTGATTGGAGCATGCCGTCCATTTTATTTAATAGAAAATATTCTCCTGTTGTTAGACTTTTCATTGTTATTCAAATTCTTAGTATGACAATAACTCTAATTTAAAAAGAAATGTCTATTATTTCACATTTGGCTTTTGTATTGCATGCTATGTAACTAAATATTTTCTATCTCAGGATGGATAATCCCAATTCACGATATTACATATTCATTTAGCACCGATTAATTGAAATTTTACTATTAACTCTGCTCAAAACACACGCTTGAAATAGATGTGAAAGTTAATATGCATTAAAATTTTTCAATTAATTTCGTAATAACATTCAGAATATCTTTTTACTTTCATAGACAAAAGCAAAATGAGTTGTTTTCCGTCCAATAACACATGTATGGTTTTATTAAAGACAACAAATTTTTCAGGGACAGCCTGTCTTTAATATAGCAATTATAACTCAACAACAATGCATTGATTAACCGTGCTCCCTCAAGCACCTTTATATGTGGAACCTATATGCCTTTACTGCTTTATTAAGTTTATTATATTTTCTTTCATGTATTACCTATTATGTGTAAGCAATTATCTAATGAATCCAAGCCTATTATCGTCGGTCCGATAAATAAACAAGGTTCATACTTTTATAGGAAAAACAAATCATTTCGACCACGAGAGCGGGGCAAAAAAGGCTTGAAGAATCTCCAGACAGTCAAGACACTCGCTGGAAGGACACAGAGCTATGGTGCGGGAGGTGGACCTGGGAAAGCTAGAAAACAACCAATGACAGTATCAGCACAATTTCAACAAAGCCTTCACAGCCTAATGGACACTTTAAACCAGGCTAATCCCTTCTTTATTCGCTGCATTAAAAGCAATGCTAATAAGGTCCCCAACAAGTTTGACGAAGAAACTGTACAGCGGCAGCTTAGGTATACTGGCATGCTGGAGACTGTACGAATCAGACAAGCTGGCTTTAATGTTCGGCTGGCCTATGAAGAGTTTATTCAGCTTTATCGAATGCTACTTCCCAAAGGACTTCTCAGTTCCCAATCAGATGTCAGAGATTTCTTGTTAACGTTGGATCTGAACAGGGACAACTATCAGCTTGGGTCTACTAAAGTATTTCTTAGAGAGTCGGAAAAAATCAAATTGGACATTGAATTGCATCAGCAGATTATAACCAGTATAACAACTATACAGAAATGGTTTAGAGCTTGTCTTGAAAGAAGAAAGTTTATAAGGCTGAAAAATGCTGCTGTACAAATACAATCGTTTTGGAGAATGGTCACTGCTCAGAGGTTAGCACAGAATATACGGGCGCGTATTGAGGCTGCAACTCATATCCAGGCCACCTGGAAGGCCCATAAGCAGTACTTGTGGTATAAAAAGCTTAGATCTGGGGTCATTGCGTTCCAAGCCTATGTGAGAGGAAATAGTGCAAGGAAACTGTATCAAGAGTTGAAAAGGAAAAGAGGAATTATGACTGATATTTTGACTGACAAAGAACTGCATAGAAAAAGACTTGAAGATGCTGAGATAATTGAGGATAAGAAATTCAACCATGAGGCTACAGAATACAAAGAATCTGCCTTCGAAGAGAAAATACTCTACCCCAGGTTTTCGGATAATCATAAGTGCGTAATTTTATCACTGTTTATCTCCCAATTTCTTTATAGACTCTTATACATCTTCCTTATTTTCAGATCAAATAACGAAGAGCATCTCCTGGCTCAAGCATTACCAGCTTTCGGTGAAAAGTTACCTTCCAATTCACCAAGGAGTACGGAATCTCACGAACGTATTCTACCCCCCCTGAGGTAAGAAATACCCACAGGATGAATAAAATATAATGTCAATGTTGCTTTGGGACGGCAAATATATTTATCACAATATTTTTGCAATGTCCTAAAAACTTTGCCTAAACATACTATTAGCCCGGGGATCTTGAATGTAATTAATACTGATAAAATATTTTCAGAATGGAAGATACAAATAAGGAAGCATTGGTTGTAGATTCGAACATTTTATACTCCAAGCGGAAGCTAACGCCTAGCAAACGTTCGTTGAACGACCCATCTGCGCCTTTGAAAACTGAAACATTTCACAGCGAAGAAATAACTGAACGTAAAGGAAGTCTCGAAAGTTTGGCAAGTTTAAGAAGTTTCGAATCTCAAGTCAGCGCCGATAGTTCCGAGTCTCATTATTCTCAAGAAAATGTTGTCAGCGGTAACTTGAACAACAAGCCTGTACCAATCACAAGAACAAAGCGAAGTGAACCAAATCCTTTAGTCACTGTAAACACTAATTTAATACTCGTCAGTAGAACTTCGACAATTAATAAGAGAACCGACAGCACATCAACTGGATATAGTGACGGAGAAACTGACGGTGATACACCGAATACTGTTCAGAGTGCTCCCCCGATGTTTACATCCTCCCCAAGGTTTCCAGTCGCATATTCTAACTCGAGTTTATCTCACAGTCCCAACGCCGATATATGGCGGAGAAGAGCAGACTTTGCTTCTAGCGATTTCAGTGATTATCTTATGCCTATACCACCAAAGTCAGCAGTCACTAGATCTCCTAATGTTTCACAGTTTCAAAACATTAACGAATCTTTGCTGAATCAGGCGAGGCTCGAGCGGCTGAATGAAGCTTCGAATTATAATGTCAAACATGAATCTAATGATCGACTATTCAAAAAGGAAAGTTCCTCTAGTCGAGAACAGAGGAGGCTCAGCGACAATGTGACAGCTGGTGATCGTTTGGATAGTGTCACAAATGCGCTGGCAAAAATTGACCGGTTCGGTTCGAACAAAGATTACATGTTACGTAGACAAAATTCTGAAGGACATACGACTGGTAAATTAGAAATAGGTGTTGACGACGGTTCTGGAAAATCTTTATTTAGTAGTTCGCTGATATCCAAGGAGACTGAAGCCGTGATAAAGGAGAATCCAGAACCAGATGTTCCTGTTAGAAGTGCACGACGGAATCGGCCTACTAGAGAAGTCCAGTGTCGATCGATGGGGGAAAGCGTGTCTGAAACGAATACAAATGAAGCGAGAAATATCTTCCTTGGTACGATCAAAGAAGCCAATTTGAACAAATCCCCAAATGTATGGGCCAGGAAACACGGGTCTAACGAACAAACGGCCAGATTTGGTACCGACATCCCAGTAAATAAGCTTGAACTAATGCACAAAGGCATCCAGCAGCCTGGCAAACGCGTAAGATCAAATGCTGTAACATCGCTAGAATTGCATAGGAGAAATTCAGATCCTGCGACAAAAGTTTGCGGACTTGGTGTGGACAAAAGCTTGGGAACTGATACTAGTCCAAATGACTTGAAGCCTCCCCCAGGGATGGAACCTCTCGAATTTAAAGGCAACCTTCTCATCTTGGCTGGCCATAGATTTAGAAAAGTTGCGAGATATTCTAAGGACGACGTGTGCAAATGTTGTCATGTTAAAATGGACGCATTTCTCACACCAAGATACAAGTGCAGTGATTGCAAACAACTCTATCACGTTAAGTGCATTGAGACCGGTGACATTATCAGAATGCCTTGCCCTTCGCCAAACACACCTGACAGAAGGAAAAATCGTAAAATAGGAAGGCTGCAGTATGAAGCTGCGAAACAAGCCGTTGTATCGAAATTCAGTTTGACTGGAACTTCGGCCTTCTCGGACAGCACTGATAAGATAATTTCAGATGCCAAGGAACTCGCCCTTATGCAGGACTTCATTACGAAGAAAATTTATAAAATGGAGGGTCAAGAGGAGGGCAAAAAGCCTAGCGAAGTGGATCGCGTTTTTAAACAAGCATTGGGAAAATTCAAGGACGATTTGGTCATCACTTACAGTGTCGCTATCCAGCAAGGAGTCGAAGGAAACATAAAGTACACAGATTTAATAGCAAACTTTTTGCACGTATTGGAGACCGTTTGTAAACAAGAAAATACCAGAGAGGATTTCCCTGTCACAATGGGCGTGAATGCATTCAGAGGATTCATGAACGAGTTTATGACCCTTGTCAAAAATGAAGCCCCAGAGAAACAGAGCAAGAGCAAACGGAAAAAAGACAAGAAACGGAAACAGGAGGAACCAATACATCATGGAAACCACACTTTCCAATTGACTATAATCAATATTCCAACTGCTTGTGAGGTCTGCACTTCTTTCTTCATGTGGCCAATTGAAAGAGGACTCGTCTGCCAAAGTAAGCCCACGTAGTGTATCTATTCCTCATTCTGCTCTGAGTTCATCATCATTTCAATAATCCTCAAATAATTACTTATTCGATTAAAATAATTATATTCCTCATATTTTTCTTCTTTCAGATTGTAAATTGACATGCCATAAAAAGTGCTATGGAAAAGCGACCGCAGAATGTGGCAAGGAGGGGACAATTCTCGAATTAAATTCACGTAAAATATTCGGCATCCCATTGTTCAAGTTGGACTGTGGCGATGGAAAAGTACCTCTCGTTGTCGACAGACTGATTACAACTATAGAAATGCACGGTCTCTACACAGAAGGCATATACAGAAAGAGCGGTGTCAGTTCAAAAGTCAAAGAATTGAAGGTGAAAATGGACGAAGGGGCTCTAGAGAAGGTGGACTTTGAGAATTATCAAGTACATGTTCTGGCCGCAGTTTTGAAGAGTTTTTTCCGAGACATGCCCGAACCTTTGCTGACTTTTGAATACTACGACGACTTTCTTCACGCGGCAAATCTCACCGATCCTCACGATAGAATCTGCACCCTTTTTGCGATCCTTAAAAAACTTCCGAAACCAAATTTTGACCTAATGGAACGATTGATCGTTCATCTGGCAAGGGTTGCTCTTCACGAAGTTGACAACAGAATGTCATCATCTGCTCTAGCCATAGTATTTGCACCTTGTATCCTGAGAACAAACCGAACTCTCCCTGCACAGGATTCGCTCCAAGATGTGGGCAGGCAGACGAGATGCGTCGAGACAATTGTTCAAGAGAAATTACGAGTTGTGAGGGCTACCTTAGCTGATATAAATACTCTCGAGTCTGCCAGCCAAACTGCTACTCATCGACTTTCCAGTCTTCGATCATCAAAGATTTTCAGTCCTGAAGAGTTGGGGATTGCAACTCCTAGTGTTTTAGTACGCGGAGGTAGTACCGAGCGAGGAGATGAGGAAGAGGCACTTCTTGTTGGTCATATTCAAGAAATTCAAAAGGAGAAAGCACTTCTTACATTAACCTTGCCAAGTCTTACCAGAGCTTCGTCAGACGACGATCTTCTTTTGTCAGCCACAGATCTGGATGATGGTTCCCTAGATGACCTCATGCCGGCTCATGGTGGTGAGTTCATTTTCGTAATGAATAAAATTGGAAAATAATGGAGATCTATTACAGGGAATAACTACCTACCTTGTTATGTTTTTTTTAATTTCATTTTTAGATGGTATTACACGAAAGAAAATAATCCATAGACAAAGTTCAGCAGACAACGCCTTTCCCACTGTCGTGAATGTCGATGAAGATATGGTAATGGTATGACCAGTGGTTCTTATCCACAGATAAATTCGTTATTAAGTATACTAGGGGTGAATATATATGGAGAATATCTATATTTTGAGCAAAGGGAAGAAAAAGGAAAAACTAGAAAACAAAAAAAAAAAACATTGACTCTTTGTGTAACTTCTCCGTGGTTCTGCTTTTTATTGTCCTGGCTAAGAAATTATTGGAAAATTTCGGTGTTAATGAAATTGACTTTATAAGGTAGGTGAAAAAATTTGTTAACTCCATTAAATGCCAGGTTGGTGTTACATTTACCTTGAATATCGCGATATATATATGTATGGAGATTATGGAGGGTATGCGAAAGCAAGTTATCAAATAAACGAACAGATTTTATCTCATCAGTTACACGTCGCGGGATGAGTACTAGTACATCAAGGAAAAACTAAAAAGGCCTCCAGCCAACGGATTTTTTAGTTGAGATTTATTTCTTTTACGTACTCTTAATGTAATAACAGATTTACAAGGAGTAATGAAACTTCTGCAATACAATTTTATTATTTAGAATGCATTCCTTGTTGAAGACTGCCGTTCATAACTGTGTATACCGATCATTATTTGGGCATTTTATTTTATTTTTAGTTTTGCTTTAATATTTTATATCATTTAAAATTAAACTATGTACGATTATTTTGCGTAAGGTGTGCCAATGCTCCGCTCAGCTAATTCTTTTTTTTTCACGCAAAGAAAAAACTAATTGTAATGATTTTTTTTTTTCTAAAGCAAGTCATTATCTTCTCCTTTCATCGTCTCGTTATAATGAAAAGTATTATTTTTCATTTCCATTGAGTATAAGTCGAGCTAATTAGGTAATTCACGAATAGGGTCAGTAAAAAAATTGATGGATTGATAATAATTATGGAGTTGACAAATATGCTTGGAAAGTTTTTCACCCGTGTTTGTTTTTTTTCTTACAAGCATCTATAAGCCGTTTTAGTCGCCACGGCGAATGACACTGCATTATTAAATTACTAGAACCAAGGGAGAAAGTTATGAGAAAAAAATCTACTGTTTGCATAAAGAGAAAAAAAAAAGAAAGAAAGAAAGAATAAACCAAAACATAGTGTGTACCCACTGTACATATTATTATACTATTGTTCCATGATATTCTGTTATTATTGTTACATTTATGATAATGTTGCCAAGATTATATTTCTACTATTGTCGGTAGGTCAAGTTTTGATACTTTCCTAGGAAGTATATTTACTTATTAGTGAATTCTTTGAATTTTCATTACAGTTTGTTTTTAAAAGTAGTTTTATTTCGTGCCTTTTATGCAGAGACACTGAAGAGGCAGACTGATACAATTTTTTTTGTTTTTTTTTGTTTTTAAGCAAATAATCATTTTATTTTGTTTACTAATCGATCTTAACTGATTTTTGATGTTCTTTTTTTTATATATTTTTTTTTCCCTTCCATTTTACATATCTTTGTATATTTTTGTTTTAAGTGTGAGCGAACAAAAGATTGGGAATAATAGTGGAAAAGTAATCTTTGAAAAAGTTACTCGACGAAGACGCTTGTCGTTTGATTCCATATCAAAGTTAAGTTTTTGATAATTAATTCGGTATAAAAGTAATACATGGTCATATACTATAGATATACATTAATGAAAACACCTAGGAAAATAATGGTGACTGCAACATGATATTATAAACCCAGTGTTTTAATAATCAGGACAACTATAAAACCTCTCTCCTCTCCCCCGCCCCTCCGAGTACCGATTTTCAAGCATAATACTTAACTTGAATATTATGTGTTATTGTAATACAACTGGTTTGATATTCTTCCTGTGTGAGATTTCTAAGGACTCAGCGTACCTTTTAGCGTAATCAAACAGCACTGTACAATTTTTAAAGTCTTAATCACAAAGAAAGGCAAGTGGCTCTTGTTACTAATGGAAGCACATTGCACTGCGACGTTATATTACTTTTGATAATTAATGGTTTTTTTTTTTGTTTTTTTTTTTTCGTAACTGAATTGTATCTTCTGGGGTTCAGATAGAGAAATTCAATATTCTGTTAAAAATAATGCAGGCAAACGAACTGATGTATATCACATTGCTTAAATAATTGTAGAATGTGCTAATTGGTAACATGAGCTTTCCGATTCGGTTAATCTGTGTACAATTGTGTTTAGAGTTCAATTCTGTAAATAACAGGATTACTAATCGTACTAGGATTATGCACTCTTTACTTAAAGAAAAGAAAAAGAAAAGAAAAAGAAAAAAGCGAAAAAAAAAACAAAATAATGTTGTCTGTTCTTCCAAAATCTATTCTATTTAACTACAATGTTGTTACTTTCAGAGGTTTTTAAAAAAAAAAAATTGAAAAAAAAAAGAATAAATAAAAATTAATCATAGTTAAAATAACGATAATGAACACAATTTTTAAACGAGTTTAATCGACCTTAGTCGACAAAATATTTTAAATCTTTTAGACTATTTTAAAAGTGAACGGTTGGTTCGAATCTTTTATGCTTTATATATTTTAAAGTATGAATATAAAATAACTTAACGAAATATATAAAAAAAAAAAAAAGAAATCAACAAAATTAGATGATTATTAAAAAAAAAAAAGTACGAGAAAAAGAAACCAATGTAATTGTTATTTTCCTATTATTGCCATGACATCTTGGTGAGCTTGAACAAAACAAAATGTTACTATTGAAATTATGGCAAAGAAATTATTTTTAACTTATACCCACAGCACGGTTTTATGACGCACTTGAGTGTTGTACTGTTTCACGGAATAAAAAAAAGTGTGCAGTTTAGATTTATATCTAGATATTTGTTGTCAAGGTATAATTATATATAAAAATAACAATAACTAAACATTAATTATTATTAACTAATATATTATGAACACATACGCTTCTATTGTGCATGGTGCTTTCCACGGGTGCCAGGTGCGAGCAGTGATTCTACTTAATAATTTGTTATTAAATATAATTAATTACACATATTTTATATTTCGGGATTTCTCAAAAAAGAAAAAAAAAAAAAAGAAAAAACTATTAATTTTTCTGTGATCCTGAGATATAAGAAAACGTGTCACAAGTGTAACTGAGTACTGACCCAAAACACTCATGACAATATTGTGTAACCATTAATCAGACTCATTGCTTAACAAATCCTTGCGTAACAAAGAATAACGATCAAACGTTTCCATATAGTAGAGAGAGAGGAAAACAAAAGAATTAAATCTCTATTTTACGCACGTCAGGCTCTAGGTGCAAACATATTTCTCTCCGCTAGCACGAAGTACAACTTATTTCTCGTCACGGGTGCCATAATTCAGGGCTTCTGTATACAGGAGGTCAACTTGAGTCGTGATTGTAAATTTGAAATATCACATGTAATGCATGGTTTTTGAATTCGAAATATATTCCCGCGTCGATTATTGCGAAACAGGCCGGCCGGGTCTGACTAAACCATGCTGTTACTACTGCAATTTTCTTCTCGCGCTTACCGGCAGACGGAAGTAGATAAAGTAATTTATGTCAAGCCACATTGGTAGTAGTACAAGCAGGTCTACGAGCGGACCGGCCGGGTCTGACTAGCCATGCCGTTACTACTGCGATTTCTTCAGTAGTATGCTTCTACTACTGACATTCTTTTTTCTCGTTTACAATTGCGGTGTTTTATCTTCTTTTACTAATATCTCTACATCGATGCGGTGAAATATATTTGAAAGTAAATCAAAGCAGATAAAGTAATTGATGAGAAGTTACATTGGCAGTAGTACAAACAGGTTTAAGCATCTTATTTTATAAAATTTCGCTGTTAATTTTTTCTCTGAATTATGCGGCTCGTTGTAGAAGCACCTTGTAAATCGATATACAGCGTGGATTACTGAGCTTAGGTGTCGCACCAAATCTGTAATCCAGTCAAGTTAATTACGTGAGATCTAATTTTAGATGATTATAGTGAATATAACGATATGTGACATATTTGAATATCGTGGAAAAAAGTTGAAAACCAAAAACAAAAAAATAATAGGCGTGTACAAAACCCTGTACTTAGTAATCCTAGTCTGAAAATGTTTTTCCTAGAGTTCGTGATTGCTTTTATTACTAATTCATGCAGTGGTTTGAATTAATCTATCTTGAAATTGTGGTGTTGTGAGATCTGCAGGGTTCAAAGCTGAGCGTTCGATGGTCTTATACATATATAGATAGAAAATTTAGATGCTTGCATTATGTCACGTGGCACAAAATCATATCATTAACTTAATAAAAAGATGATTCTATCAGATAGTGTGGTATTATATTTTGATGTGTACAAATTTGTTATCGTATATGACTTCAGTTGAATTTATATAAGGGTTTTTCTTTTTTTCTTTTTCGTTTTTTCTTTTTTCTTATTATTTTTTTTTTTTCCGTCATTTTCTACGCAATGCAACGCGTTAGTATTTTTTCTTTTTGTCTTCAACTATCGTAGTTCTCATAAATGATTTTGTGTTGGTGCCATTCATGCTGCCATCTCATAAACCATGTCCAATGTGTGATAAGCACCCATTTATCATCTTTGTCTAACCCGTAATGGTTGATATTGACAGTGTCCAAAATGCCCCGTCAAAACTGAAGCTAGTATAACCACTAAAACGTCGCGATATTATGCTCTTCCCGTTTGTGTCTTGGCATAAATCTAAGCACGATATATATGTGTATATATGTATGTATATATATAGATATATATATGTATATGTATGTACATATATATATAGATGTAACTTATACCAATATATATATATCACATGTATGTATATATTTATATACGTGTATATGTATATGTATATATATAACATACTTGTTATTTTTCTTCGATGTATGATGTGAGAATGCGTGTTACCAACATTAGGTATATTATGTTAAAGAAAATTTATCGATTTAAACTAAGTTTAATGAAGAAGAAATCTCATTTATCTATTTTAACGTTTATATCTAATATTAATAATGATTAGCCTTTATCTATGTTATATATCGTTATTATCTTTTTATCCAACGAGAGAAAGTACTATCGAATTGTCACTTTAGTTTAAGTTTACTTTAAAACGAACAAGAAAAAAAAAAAACGCAAAAAAAAAAAAATTTTAAGCAACGTTTTAACGGCATTTATTATTTTTATGATTCTTTATAAAATTATAATAGTACACCGTGTGAATAAAAAGTCCGTTGATGCAGATTTCAAGCTGACATTCGGCTTTAGGAATTCGAGTTAAGTGAATATAGGTTCTGGACTATTGATTTTAGAGGATTATTTCTCTAATAATGGAAATGCGAACTCCGTTTACTTACGTCGGTTCTGCTCGGGACATTAATTAACATTCGTATTGGCGATGTAACTTACTTTTTATTCACTCCACTTCTCGTTTATACTATACGATAGATGGATGCAAGCTCTGCCGTCATTTGCTTTTCGGTAAAAAAAATAGAAGAGAAATAATAAGAAAACAATGACGCGCTTAGCCGAAAGACTATTTTTTCAACATTTTTCATGTAACATATTATAAGTATATACATATATATAATTCGCACGGTATCGTTAACATTTTTTTTTTTTTCTTATCAGAGTTTTTAGTGCTGATTTGTTCAAATATATTTCGTATAATCATTCCTAGAGAACGTTACATACTTATAAGATTTCAGGTCCGACTCATTTGATCTGATGAAAAATCTGTGCTTTTGACTCTGATAACAAGCAAGCATTTTGGTGCCAGATCACCATATTATTATTTACATCTTATTCTTAATATTCTTATTATTATTATTTTTTTTTCTTTTTTTTTTCTCTTCCGTGAGTATGCGTAATGTGAGTGTGTGTGTGATTCTCCGTGATTGCCTGTAATTTTATATTATATTTGTAAGGCAAAAAAAAAATATTATGTACAGCATACCTGATATTAATAATAAGTACCTACCTATATATTAAACGGCATGTGTTTTACTTATAAATATACAAGTCTAAGAATATCACCGCTTCTATCACATAATACAGAATTCTAGACTCATGATTGTCATGTCACGCTAAATTGCGGTACAAAACATCGTGTATATGTAATTACCGCTAGTCTCAAATTTTCATTCATCGCTATAATATGTAATCGCTGGTATTTTTCCACAATATAAACTCTCACAACTCTCAAAGTTATATCATATTTATATAGACGTCATTTAATATGGTTGACTCATCGGAATAACAGAAATTCGAATGATTTAGCACACATATAAATAATGCTTATACCGTTCCATATGACATTCAATCAAAAGGCTTAGAATTTTGGATTACATGTCTTTATTTACTACGCAGAATTTTCACGGATATTATCGAGAAATGAATAATTAAAACATCTCTCGACTACTACGAATAAAAAAAAAAAAAAAACTGTGAAACAGGTAAATATTGACTAACTTATTGATACATGGTGTATTATAGGAGGATCAGAAGCCTCGGGATTGTGGACCTACTATAATAGTATTTATCATTGCTAGACTTATAGTTCCTGCTGTTATAATTTTAACCAAGGATTCGTAAATCAACTTGAATCCATTGTGCAGCCGGTTTTCTTTTTTTACTTTCAGCCAAATTTTTCATTAGAACTGAATGAAATTTGAAAAATTATTTCCGTCTTATTGGAGGGTAGCTCGCGCCCTCCGTAATAAATTAGGTAGTTGAAAGATCGATCTATAGGCATTATAATTTTGATTATTGTTCAACTTTGAGCTAAACGTTTCATAATTTATATCGAAATGAACTGTACAGAAGTAGATTTGCATAATAATACAGGGGTCGTGAGTGTCTCGTCTCTCTATACTTGCGTATGCCAATTAGCCGTCAATTTCGTGAATGGTAAAATGTCGGTGAACGTCTGGGGAAAATACAGCCAACGATTCTCTCACGGGTTCTGATTCCATAGATCTGTAATCATAGCAAAGTAAAAAGAAAAACGTATTTTTTTTTTCTGTTTAATGCGAGTTGCGTTCGCGTGCAGTCGATGGCATATGTACATTGACTAACGACAAACAATGCAAGTCTACGATCTCATACTGTCGATGAGCAGTCTATATTTATTTTTACAACTCCCGAGTAGATGTCTTTCATTAGCGTGGCTGCAGAGTCTCAGAGATTGACAATTGACCCGTATCTATACCGGGCAGGATTATGGACAATCATGAAGCCTGCGAATGGTCTGGGCTAGCAGGAAGCTATAAGTACTTTAGTCTGTGACTTGGTGCCGTATGAGAAAAATCCTGAAATTTTTCGGCTACTAGTACCGTTATGCAGGAGAATCGATGGTTTGTGTCTGTCGGGGTATGGGCGCAAGCGCACCTCTAATTCGGCGGCGGTCGATAGGGCAAACAGACACCCCTAGTTGAACCGGTTTACCGACGTGAGTGTGAGGAAGAGGTGAATAGATGAAGATCGAGAAAGACACCGTCATAGAAGTACACCCACGAATCGCGCCTCGTATTCGACACTATACTACTTGGACGCGGTACCGGTACCGTTAAGAATGTCTACTGCAGTTACTGCCGTGAGAAATTAATTATAAAACGTCATTACGTTACTTGTACTCCGGATTCGAGAGTCCAAGTTACTCGGCTAGGTCATTAGCGAGTTCATTCGACGTCCGCTAAACTGTTACACGCCGTTTACGAACTCTTCGCATACCTAATATGCCATACCTAATATGTATAGTAGTTTAGTTTATGAAACTTTAGGGCGGGGAGCTCTTGTCAGAGATAAAATGATCCTTGTTATAGCACTCTTTTTTTCTGTCATTTTTGCAAGAGACTCATTAGATGCATAAATTGGTAGACTTTGTCTGATGACATTTCATGATACTATATCACTATCAATTCCGATTGATTTTAGTCTGGGACTGTCTAACCGTGCTTGACAGCCTCGTAAACAATATATTTTTCTTATGTTTTATTCTGTTTCTAAGTTCCAAGGTCTGCCTCTCGTATAGGTAGTAAAAATTGCCAGCACGTAGAATCAATTGATTAAACACGCACAGCAAATGTTCAGAGAAAAGAAGAGGCGGGCATTAGCAGTCGGCTGATTGGTACTTTCAAGGTTACTCAAGGTGACAACTAATCGGATGGAACGTACCGGGATAGGGAATGGCGAAAGGTATTACTTTCAGCTCGTCAAGACCCTCGAGCTGATCCAAATCAAGGATATTACCAGGGATAAGAGACAAGTGATAAGGACCCAGGACAGAATGGGCGGAGGTTTAGTCGGTGGATACCCAACAGGCGTTGTCCCAATGAGGTGAAAGTAAATCGGAACTGAGTTATCGGTGTACACCATCGTCGATTCAAAACTCAAAGAGTGAAAATTTCGTTCAACCCAAATTGTGAACTCGGGGTGAATTGCGATTTGTGATTTGTACATCAATTACCGGCCCACACCAATCTGTCTACAGAGAGCTGCTATCGCGTGTGCGAGTCAAATGAGAGGCGTTTATAACTTCGACTACATAACGAAGAACATCGGACGGAATATTTTTTCTTTATGTGGATTTGATTTTATCTTATCCTCCTTTCGTCAATTTACTGGTTTCCTCCATTTGCTAATCTCTCGGTGAAAGATATACCCGTTACTATGATCCTGCACGAAGTCAATAAGTCAGATATAGTGTGAAATACCAGCTGTGTTGGGGTCAATGCAGGGTAGTGGTGCGTGTCAGTGTAACGTTGGGAAGGTAGGTGAGTCGCGGTCTCGAGAAATGCAAATCTTGTAGAACTCAATTAGTACGGAGCCAGGCGCAAGGAGGCAAGCTTGAATTCTCTCGCGCTCTAATTGCCATTGGCCATTCTGATTTCATCTTTACGCAGACGGTTTTAATTAGATCATCAAGCAAATCGCTATTAACCGTCCACCGCCGGCTCGGGCAAAGGCATCCCGGTAGTTATCTAGAATCATATTACGTATCTATACCTATATACTTATATATATATCTTGACCCAGGATTGGTACGGGTATACCCAATTTTTGCCACAATTTGGAGAAAATCCAATGCCGAACGTGTGTAACCCTTCCGAAGGTTCTCTCACGCGTGGGTCTACTGCAGAGTCGGGGAATCCCAATTCCTCTTCTCTTGACATCATTGCTACTGTATAGACGTCCCGGACCCGTCTACCCGTTCGGAGGGGGTGGAGTAGATACCCGCGTCAAGAGAACTCCGAAGTACTTCGAAACGAGAAACGAGGATTGATTTCAATTTAGGTACCCGTACCTACATATATACCTCGGACTGTAAGAGTGGCCGAGTGAGGATCACCGAGTTCCTCTGCGAGGTACGGAAACTGGAATGGCAATAGGAACGGGTAGACTCTGGAGGCGATCACAGATGGTCGTCAGCGACGCAACTGCCCGAAATATACGACCCAGCTCTACGAAGCTACGCCATATCCTGGGAAAAGTTTAACTCAGTTTAGTAACCAGGAGCAACGGGTGTGTCACACGACCTACGTGCATGTTCCCGGTCGAGGCCGACACCGCGGACGTGATCCCGCCGCTAACTCCTGGAGGTAGCCTCAAGTCGATTCGTTACCGACTACCCGAGGCCCGAGACACCCTGAGAAAACCCTAGTGCGTTATTGCGTGTTTGCCAACCCAGCTGCCGTGACTCGAGGGATGACCCATGGCCATCCCAACCTTCATTGTGGCGAATATCACCCCCGAGATAATATCGAGCTCAAGGATCAAATTGTTTCTAATTTCCGCTGTACTTCTTTGCCAAGGTATACACACGCAGGCGAATCTCGTAGTGAATAGAAAATATTGTCTAAAACGAGGTTTCCGTACATTAACGTCATAAGCATACATGCGACTCTATGTATAAGGTCTAATTTTGGTAGGTAAAACGTATGTCCGGAAGTAGGTGGGACCGGTGTGAGATTTCCATTGGAAAAATGCATTGCTATCCGTGTATCACGGCTGCTCCATTCTAAAATAGAATTGGCAGCCCCGGGCTTTGATCCAATCGGGTATTCATTCCTCAGGGAAATCTCCTGTGTTCTCCCCGTTTAAAGGTTTTTGTGGGGGTTGATTCAACCGCCGTCTTTTCGCAGCGCCTTGGCTATGCCTCGTTAAAACGCCAAGATCTCGACTACCCGTATAGGTATAGATATATACGTACACCGATGGCGTGTACTATACTTCCCCCGTATTACCTTAACGTCGAATA
The DNA here is from genome assembly GCA_944452935.1 of Rhogogaster chlorosoma. NCBI lineage: Eukaryota > Metazoa > Arthropoda > Insecta > Hymenoptera > Tenthredinidae > Rhogogaster > Rhogogaster chlorosoma. The sequence continues at coordinate 33,888,960 of OX101797.1, forward strand.
CGTTGCCTCGAGATCAAATACGTCGGTTACCAAGGTAGACGCGAGAGACGGGTAAAAATAAACAACCTGCAAACTGCATCGCATTAAACCCAGCCAACTCTTCCTCCACTCGCGACAGCTGTCTACCCTTCCTTGTACTCGTACGTGTGTACAGTATTATAACTTTAGCACTTAGTACAAGTACATTGCCCCTCCTTGGCTAGATTCATACACACACACATACATGTACGTGTACATATATACCAATGTGTGCATAGGAGACATCTTCCGCTTTTGGGTGGTGGCATAACTAGAGGTAATACCAAGTACTACCTACAACCCCTTACTAGTCGTAAGTCGAGGTAGTATACCTACTAGTACTACCACTACTAGCGAAGCTACAACTCTCTACTACCACTAGGTACTGGTTCTAGTGGTACAACGACCGACCGTCGTGGTCATACCAGGACTATCTACGGGTCCTCTCGACTGGCGCCTTGTCTCTCGCCTTGTCTCGCCTTGTCGCCCGAGCCTTACTCTCTGGCCTGGCTTTGCCCGCGGCTGTAATTAGTTTGAAGTTCGGAGCTCTGCCTGCCTGCTTCCCTGTTCGCCTGGCTGGTTGGCCTCTGTCGCTTGCCGCCCCCGCGTCGCCTCGACGGCACCCCTACGTCACCCTCTATACGGACGGTAGCCAAGCGGTCCTTAGGAGGTCCTCTCAACCTTCCCTAGTTCCTATATATATATACGTATGTAGTACGTATACGTATGTACATACATACATACGAGCATTTCGTATAACGACTGCCGAACACGCTGGTCAAGTGACCGACGTTCACTAATTACCACTGAGGTGTCAGAGAAAGATGATATACTTTCAGAACTTTTTATCGGAAAGGATGGATTGCGTCTTTTTCCTTGGTATTTTTATTTGTTTGTTCTAACTTCAGTTTTCCTACTGTTTTTGACTTCTCGCTGACCAATCATATACGCATTAACGTCGGAATTGTAAATCTGATAAAATTAATACAAGGTGAAGAAAAGTTTGTATTTTAAAATCTCGTTACGAATTTATTGTTCAAGTTTTGCGGGTGTAACGACCCCGTTATATGTTCACGACCGGATTAGTCCTTCCCTTACACCCCCGCGTGGTGAAATTGTTTCCGACACGATCCGCGCGCGGCCAGAACGCGTAGGGAGGTGACATCTTTTACTACTATACCGGGTAAAGTGAAGTGTCAGGGCGGAGGAAGGGGTGTAAAATTGCCCCAAGTCCGACGGTGACCACATCCGTGACGACGAAACGTCGTGGCTCGTGAACCGTGAACCGTGAACCCTTCGTAAGATATCGTGATACGCGCCCGATATTGCTGACCTTATACTTTCCGCGCAATAAAACGGAAAATCAATGCATCGACGTCGTAATATTTTTTCCGGGAAGGATACCGGATCATATAAAACACACGAGGGCGGAAAATGGTAGGGCGACCCCCGGCCGTGACCGACGAACGACTTGTCTCTTCGTTCATCAGCTTGTCTGTCCCTTTGCCCCCGAGGGCAAGATTTGAAATTAAAAACGTCCGAAAATATCCAGGCATCCTGCACCGGCTTTGCAGGTGGATAGCCAGGGCGTGTAGCGGCGTAGCGAGTCGGTTGGGTTGTTGAAATTAAAAACTCGTTGTATTATTGCGAATTTCCGGGACTTTGAACCGCAAAGGAAAAGGCGGCATACAAGCGGAATAAGAAATTTCCGTTAAAACGTATATATTAGGTATTTAAGAGGCGTTAGGAGGGCATGAGATTTTCTTCATTCTATATATATATGTATATTCCGTCGATTTTTATGGAGAGTTTGGTTGGCCCACATTGGCTGCGAAGTAGCGAAAGCTAAAAGGTTTCGTCGCGAGAATAATAGGCAACCGCAAATCTGTATCCATTTTATTCCAATTCTATTGATCTCCGAAAACCAGACCAGCAGAGAATAGCATAACCCCGACGCGTAAATAAGCCAAGATACCTACTCTCCGACTGGTAGATATAAGACTCAAGAACGTAATATCAGCCTGTTCAAATATGGAAACAATAAATAATAAATCCATTGCGAACCCGGTATCATTAGGGCCAACTGTTCGCCAACCTGTCGGGCAAGTATAGCTATGGTAAAACTTTGCAAGGCTAAACTTTCCTGCTCTCAGCGGCCGCAGATAAGCCAAACTGATGTCAAAATTACAAGTTCCTTAGGGTTATAACGCCGCAGATATATCACATACACAAGTATATATCTATGATATATTTATGTATGAGTGTACGTCTTCCTGGTGTAGAATTCTTGAATTTTCCAGGCAGCACGTTGGACGAGAAGACGTATACGCCTTGGGGATCCTGTAAGATTCGACGTACGAATTTTAAATTCAAATATTTCAAAAGCTATTTCAGTATTCGCTCGAGTAAGAGATCGAACCGTAAGCCTGGTTAGCTTGACTCCTGATTTGTCAGTAGATATACCTACAACGTTGGTTTATCTTCGATCTAAAGCGAATTAACGCCGTCTACTTTTATCTACAGTCTCGCGGGAGGGTCGCCGCGCGGACACAAAGCTTATAGATTATGTTATGCAGCATGCATTCGATAAAAGCTGACCGTATAACGTCAATTTATTGTTCGTCAGCCAATCTACGATCAAACAATAAATTACTACCCGCAGTTCTAATTATCTTTATCGCGATGGTTGCAGAAGTGAAGGATAAAATCGCGGCTGGTTAAAGTTAATATTAACTCAACGAGAACGGGAAATCAGGGAACTGGGGCGACTTGGATATCAGTAAATTGTTGCTGGATTGGCCTCGAATTTCTTCAACTACTTTCGAAGATATTATTCGTAATCCTTGTTTCGGTCGTGGTAGGCAGGAATGGCCTGATAACAATTCATCGTCGCACGTGTGTTTGAGACAAACAGTAAATATTAAGTTAGAAGCTGTAGGTTCGCGGAATTTGGCATCGGGGAAATTTTGGTTACACAACGCCATTTGTCCGAGGAATAGTCGCGCGTTGAATTCGCCTGATCTTTGATCTCCACACTTGGAAGCTCGTGGCGAAAAATCGATAACTATACTCTTGAATGTGCAGGAATTCCGCAATCATCTGTAATATAAGTCAACGTGATTGCTGCAGCCGCAATATGTAACATGCACGAATACAGTTCACCGAATCAATTTTACCTCACGCAACCCCCTGCGGATATATGCGGGTTTGAACATTAAATTTATCGGATAAAAGAACGACGGCCTTTTATACCTAACTCTGCATATCTCGCGTGTTTTAAAACTTAAGAGTCCCTCCTTCAGTTCAGGTGGCAGGAAGGCGATCTTTTACAGGTGCTACGTCGAGCGAAATTACTCCTCTTCCGGCGAAGAGTGAAATTTGAAAAATGAAAGGTGAGGCGTGCCGAGTATATACCTAGGATATATGTATATATATATGTACGTATACAAGGAGATTCCCACGAGAAATCGGCGTCTCTAGTCCAGCTCGTCGTATACGGGTGCGGGCATCCCCTTTGTACAATCTATGGAAATCTGGCGACATTATTCATCGACAAGTCAACATTTCCAGCTCTGGAGTTCGATAGGTGTTACAGGAAGGTATAGACTAAGGTATGGAAGTAGAAATCGTAGGGTATTACTTCCCCAGGCAACCTGAGCAATCCGAGAACCCTGGAGAAGTTGGCTGCCAATATTTACGTATCTTGAAACCGGTCGGGCAAACCTTAGTTCTCTCTGCTTGTACTTGTAACAACAATCGACAATTTACTTCAGCCAGGCTACCAACGCGGCTCGTCCTACATTTCTTTGAGAACAATGGGCCCGTGATTTTTTCTAGGATTCCGAGCTTCTTCTTTTTGTGTTCAAAATTAGCCTCTCTTCGAAGCAGCAGAAGCTACCTGCAGGCTCTGTACTTCATATTGCCGAGGTTTGGATCTTGTCGCGAACCGAGAGTCCGGAAGTAGGCTTTTGCAAGGTTTTATGCTGTAGGTCATTGAGAAAGGCCGATTATCCGGAGGTCTTTAGCCGTGTGACTATGGCTGTACTTTCGGCGTCGCTGGAGTCAGAATTGAAGCGGCTGACCAGCCAGCCGCTTGTATCACTTAACGTTGAACGCGCGTCGAGCACCAGAGCACTCATTTCAAAAGCACTCCTAAGGCTTTGAGCCGGCTTTTCTCGAAGCGTGATTTTACGCCGCTGAAAGGTGTAATTGACTTTTTAATTTTTGACGTTAAAAACTTCGGTGCATAAGTCAGACTCTTCTAGCGATACGAATTTCATTAAATTTCTTTTTCCTTTTTTCCATCTTTATAGCTATATCAATTATCCTTATATACAAGTATAATCAACGTTAACGCGTCCTACGCACGTCGTTTAGAATAAAGTACCATGTTACGACTCGTAGATTTTAGGCCCGGGAGGGAGGGACTGGTCATTGTGGGGAGTACGATTAGGTATAAGTAGCGAAAGAATGATGATTTTGTATATCATAAGTATTATGCCTGTGAAGCACGGCCAGCCGCATTTCTATACTAAAACGACGTATTTTCGGTAAAAGAAAATGTAGCTTTCACATTCTGACAGACGGATGTATTGTCCGTAATGGTTGACATAGTACGTGACGTCAGGCGAGGCAATAATAACCTTCAGAATTACGTGTTACCCTGGACTATTCAGAGGTGAGGATTTTGCATCGTTATTGAGAACGGAATTACCCAGGAGAGATGGCGGATGGGTTTCAATTGTAGATAGAAAATGGTCGCAAACCTGGAAAGGGATATCTTTTGAATAAAAACAAACACCTCCCTCTCTTCCCTTGCCAGTTAATTCGCACGATATTGCGATAATTAGCAAGAACCTGGTTTCACTCGGAAGAGAAAGGGAGAGAGAGAGAGAGAGAGGGGGTATAATTGTCAGGACTGAAGACGAGATAATTAAAAGGCGTAAACTATAATACAGCACCAGATTTCCAAGGATGTATAATATCTACGATCTAATGTCGACCATTCTTACGTATCTGCAGTGGAAAAATACAATTGTAATATAAACTGCGAGTCGAGGTAATAAAAATACGCTGGCTACAGCTAAGATGGATTTTGGTGGCATACCGTTCGATAGACCGCGATAACGCTGAATCTTAATGACAAACGAGCAGTATCTTGGGGGCTGAAAAGGTACAAAGGCACGCGGCCTGTAAATTTAGCTTCAAAAGCGTGCCCGAATCTCACTCTCTCGCAGCTCTCTGCTACTTCACCATTGAACCCGTCCCATTCCATTCCAAAAACAACGTCAAACGGGTAGGGGTTTCTTCTAGCGAACCTAAAGAACGACCATCGTATTCGGGCATAAAGGTGTGCGCACACCTGAGGGTGTTAAAGCTCCCCAGAGATACTGGATGGCCTGCACGGTCTACCGCTTCGCGGACGCGGCAACTGGGTCAGGAAAACGACCGGTTTTGTTCGATTTTTTATTTACGCCTCGGGGGAACGCTGCCATCGCCTGTATCGTGACGAGGGTTTCTCTCTCTCTATCTTTCAATATACAATACATGTATGTATACAGGTATACGTATTTGATTTTGCCTCGAAATTTAATATCAGCTGTGAAAGTTACGCCGGAGTAGGTAGGTAGTCCGTATCGGGTAGACGGTTAACGATTTTGGTCCGTGAAGTACAAAACTCTTCTTATCGGAACCGCGGGCGAGCGTGAACGCGGCTGGCATGGCAGATTGCTGGCCTTTGTCGACGGTACCAAATTCAGGGTCGATCGGAAGTAATCCATTTCCAAGTACGTGCACCCCCGAGTTTGTCCATGCTAACGTTGCTAACAAAGCTGAAGGAAAGAAATAAACCCAAAAACAAATAAATAAAGTAAAAAACAGGGAAAAGCTACCCTGCTTCGTGCTGCTTCAAACTTTTCAATTGCTTCTACCTATACATACCGTGAGCATATTTTTTACATTCAAAGTTTACCAAGTGGGCTGACTGTCTCGTTCCTCACATAGGATTTTCGGTGCTGGATCTAATAGACTCATTTCTATAAGTGAGAAATATTTGGTACGCTAGTCGAGCGTTGATTTTACTGCTTTGTCACGTGCCAGCTAGTTTAGAACACACGGCGACAAACGGTTGGGGAAATTTCATTTTTTATATTACAGTCACTGCTCGGCAGTTTTGTTCAATGTAATATTATTATTTGTCCTGGTATATACAGCCGCGGTAGAATTTTTATCGGGAGTTTATCGTACTAGGTATATAGAGTGTTGAATAAACGGTAAAATGCCCTAATCCTAAGAATGTTCGGAAATAAATGGCTTACCTATAAACGCTGAGCCATTAATGATACCTACCTACCTACACGCATATTGAATAAGGCGAAATTTATCTGGTTCAATTCACAGCGAGCAGTAATCTCGCGTTTCGGTTCCAATCAGCCGTTCTTTTTTTTTTTTTTTACGCTTTTTCCGAAACGCAAATCGGAAGTTTGACGAGGTCGCGTTGTACTGCTTCCGTCGATTTCCACGCCAGACACTCACTTCGCCCTATAGATATACAGACTTATATATATTCCTAAAGGTACTATATCTGAGATACCGCACGGGAGAGCTGCAAAAATAAGTTTCAAGACGTGCGCTGCTCCTCGGTGTCTCCGAAAGCCAATCTCCAAACTCGAATCTGCCCAAGAGATTTATAGATTCCAACCTATCTAAAGGATAATATCGACTGAAAATAATTTCCGGATAATCCAACGTCGTTCTTCTAGAGCTACCAATTTCACGACTTGTTAGGATTCCATTTTCCATCTTCCACTTTTGCTCCCTCCGCGCCCGTTTCTCCTTTCTCGTTTCTCTTCTGGTGATTAAATTGAGAGGCTATCCCCCTAATTGCCCTATTGGGATGCTGCAAGACGATAGCTTTCCTGTATCTATAACAAACGATAAAATACGTCTATTGCAACAATTTAGAAGTATGCTGTACGTGGACACGAGTATTCGTATGTGCCATTTCCACCATATACATATGCCTGTACTTTAATCTGTTCGTGTCTAATCGAGCGAGATGAAAGCTGCAGCGAGTGTAAAATTAAATGAAGCAATATTTTTGCATGACCTAACTGAATCCCCACGCGTATGTAACATACATACAATGTTCGGGGAATAGGTATCAATTCGGAATTATTTTCGGTTTGAGTATCAAAACTTTTGGCAATAATTATTCCAGGCACTGGTAACAGAATTCCGGAATTATGCTATACGCGGCGTATTGAAAGTTCAAGTTATCCACTTGTGCGTAGTGGAAGGTTATACGCGGTAGAATATTTTCTCTGGTCTTTCGGAACTTTACGATGGAACGTTTCTTACAAACTTTCGTTATTCCTGAGAAAGGATAGAGAATTTTTCATACTTTATCCCCGTACGTGTGTAGAAACTTGAGCAATAACGGCATTCTTTGTTTACAAGGTGAAGTGAGTTTTGACGATTTTCCAAATCTCCCAATTTTCGTCTCGTCTAGTTTTATAAGCGGAATAAAATAACGTCGATTTTCTTCTATTTCGGCTTAGATTTGATCCATTCCATCTCGCCCTCTCTCACCACCCTTTGACCCTTCGACGAGATCCTCATTCTTGTTCGTGGGATAGAAGGGGGAGGAGAATACCTATATCTACACCCGAAAAATCTCGTATTTGGCTAAAGCTGCAAGAGTGAGCTTGGGACCAAGACTCACAATTACTTTTTTGAATCGATTTTCGGGCTAAAAACAAACCGCATTTCCAGACCATTCGCGTATACTACGGAGGTTGAAGGAAGCGGGTACTTTTTGCCTTTTTTATACCAGAAGACAGTAAAACTCCCATTTTCGCCGACCGGTCTAGCTACTGCAGCTTAGTTCTTAGTCTTAGTGTCTTAGTTCTTCCAAGACGGTGCAAGAGTAGCTGAAACAGGAGGGTGTGTATATCTATACGTAAATATGTATCCATTTACATTATAGGTGTATATGTCGAGCATCATCTATATTTAAAATCTGTACATGAATATCAGAGCGTAGACGGGTAATATCGCATAAGCTTCAAAAACAATTATAATTTAGATTCTCAAGTCTTCGTCGCACAAAGCCTTGGTTAACCTCAAGTTTCAACTGTTGAGTTATCGAATTACAGAGTTATTCATCGGGAGAGGGCTGGTGCCTTGCTTGAAGTTCATTTGAAAATGAAAAAGTCCGTCCCCTCAGATCTCGTTACTCTCAAAGGGGTGCGAGGGGCTCTCCGTCCAATACAAGCGAGTACTCTTCTCTGAGAATATCGCGGAACGTGTCAAGACGGCAACAATAACGAGGCGCTGTACTTTCCGAAAGAAAATCTCGAAAATATACGTATGGTTTTTCGCATGAGATTGCATTGCGGTGGTTAAGGTGCAGCAGTCTCAGAGGACGCGGGAGGGTCAGGGCGAACTAATCAGATTCGTAGGGGGTGTCAGGTTAACGTGAATGATACATAGGGTAAACACAGAAGCACCCCCGCCAGTAACCGTTGGGTAAAGTTCTCGGTAATATCTCCGGGTGTTTTTACCTTACCGAAAATTTCCCGGCTCCGGCTTGAAGAAGGCTGATGCGCGTAACAGGGCGCAGGCGTCGGCCCGGGCGGGCAGTGCCACCGTAGCCCGGCGCTTTAGAGCTTCGCCCGGGCGTCGCGACGACGAGCATCGTCGAAATTTCATCGCAAGCCCCCGAGAAAAGAGTAAAGTAACAAAATAACCGAAATACTCGATCAGACCGGATCGCAGCATCCTTTAATTTCGGAATTACGTGGTAATTTGAAGAACTTGGCTAAGGGGTAGTTGTGAGATCAGTGATTTCGTGACAAGGATATGTGAGAGATCTGACGCGCTTATATAGGTGGGAGGAATAAGGTCTTTGCGAAATGTGTGAACTATTCTAGTGGTGGTGGTGGAACGTAAAAGGCGCCTCTAGTTGGGGCCGGGGCAGATGTAGTGCTTTGCGATGTCAGTGATTCCGTCATCATGAGGGCCTGCTCCTACGTGAATTACTATGTTCTGTGCCTCGTCTGCTGGATTTTGCTAGGCATTACGGGTAAGACATTACGTTTACTTTCTATTCCATATACTTATAATGATCAACAATGATACTACATGGGTTCTGACCTCGCGAGCGTGGCCACTGGCTCCAGATTGTCAGATTAATTTCACTTCCTCAACAACGATAGACACATAGAGATTCGAATCGTGATATAAGTCAGGTATGAATCCGACTACGGACTAGAACCGAGGATCTTAAGATATTTATGCGATTAAACTTGCATAACATATTCATGCCATTGCGAGTACGGTTCTATATTTTTAAATTAAACTGGAAATTTATATAGTTAACGCGATGTTTTCAACGTCTTTGCGATCCGGGTTATCAGCTTGGATAAGGTATCCCCTTGAGCAAGGAGCTACGGCCAGCTCGATAGCTTTTTCTAAGTAATTTATCTTCTAAGAATGACGAAGATATTTTTATTCATGTTGCCATGAGCTGATCAATTATTTATAAATGATTATACCGAGACTTTAGAGTCACAATCGCTGTGACCTTTCTTGAGCTCTTATACTTTTACAGATGTTAGTCTCTGAAGTGTTAGTGGGAATATTTCTCGTATGAATTGCGCCTGTTGTTATCGTATTATCTCGAGTTCAGGATAAAAGTGAAAAATCCGAGACAATAGGGGATTTCGGTATCCGGAAAATAACATCAACGCCCGAGGTTGGGATTTGGGGCGGCCCCCAAATTTGTCTCGATATCCTGAATTGTTATTAATTGAATTGCCAGTGGCGCCGGAAGCGGAAACAGGCCCAGAGAGCACCCTCCGAGCTTAGGCGGAGCACGAACCCCGAAAAAAGCGACTTTCCTCACTCGAGTGTAATTATTAGACCGCTGGTTGAGAGAGCAGACTAATTACCTGATCCCACTGAATTACCCGATTACGGTAATTAGCTACATTTATAACTGTTGAAGGACCTGATACTTGTTTATGCACATACCCTCGTACATGCGTATACAATATACATGTACAGTCAGTATTTTCGCCAACGGTGTATAGTACCTATATAAATATTAAATACCCATAAAATAACTCCTGAGCACCTAACTAAACAGCATACGAGTTTTCCCGGACGATCAACAGTTCTCGTAAACGTACCTCCTATTTTATTCACACCTTCCTTGATATCTACAATCTCATATGATGCCTCTTGCCGAGGGGTATATGGACGTCGTCGACGCGTCTCTCCGTCGACGCACCTCGTTTGGCGCGAGACCGACCCTACGACCCTAGTAGGGGGGTTATCTCTATGTCATCGCGCAGTCATTAAGCTTGCTGCACTTTCAGAATCAATAACACAGACCAAAAGATGTCGTAAATTGAAGCGGAAATACATGCACGTCGGACGAGGGGTGGAAACCTCGACGAAAGTTACTTTCGAGGTTGATAGACCGTGACTGACCACAAAGTCCACAACTTTACACCCCATCTTACCCCCCATATGCAAACTGCAATATAAGCATGCACTAAACTTTGGTCAGGACTTCCGAGCTTAAAGAGGTCATTGCAGTGAATACGTGTCACGGATATGGCGGTAACTCGCTACGTCATCGCAGATCTTGATAAAATGGCGTCTTCACCCGCTTCTACCACCCCTAACCACCCCACGGCAAACCCTCAGGGCCGGCGGTGGCATTGTAGGAGCCCTTGTACTTCTCGCGGATGTTTAGATACGATGCGTCGAGTCTGAAAGCTAATTTCATCTTTTTTTTCTCTCTTTTCTTTTCGGGATCTGAATCTGTGATGATTGCAATAAAATTGCGTTTCGTCGTGGTAAACAAACGTTAACGAACTCCAGGAAACTATACGAAGCGTAAAGTTTTCTTTCGTTGCTCGGTTCGTTTATGAATTTATTTTGTACCTCGAGGCGTGGGATGATCTGTTTTTTTTTTTTTTACTTTTACTAACCGACGTTGCCGTCGTTGATGCATCTTGTATACTTGAATCTATATATCTATAGCCTCTGTATCTATAGGGAAATGATTTTGTCGAAGTTGGCGAAGCGCACGCGCCTTACACATCGCCTGCGCGGATATTCCTACCCCCGAGTTGACCGTTCCGAATCTTTTGGTAAGGGTATTATTTCGGCAACAGCCCTAATTCGCGTGTATACCACCAACCGCGTATTGGAGGAGTGTCAATTAATCGTTCAGGACGAGCCTGACTGTTTGCTTTATGATGTAGTCGGATCGCATGTTATCAGGAAGCAACTGGGACGAACCGTTCCGTGTGTAGATTCGATTAAAATTTTAACTGATGACAGTAGTAAATATGGCGTGGCGAAGTTCACCTTCGTGACAACAACTGCTTTGTTGAAATGCTCGCAGTCGAAATTACTGCCCTATGGACGCACAATTATTTTCCGCAATTAAGAAGCAACGATTCCATCTATTTCACAATTAGTACCTCGTATAATTCGATTCATGTTAGACTCGAGCACATGGTGTTTAATCGCGTTTAAATGCGATATCATTTTCACCGTATCCACTTACGTCATTCCCTATCGACAAAGTACCGAGACTAACAAGCTCTCACTCCAAGATACTAATCTATTTTTGAGAAGCGCCCCTGTCTCGCCGATTCGTACGGCCTAAAAGTGCTTTTGGCACCTTACACTAAGTTTGGCGCAATTTAATCGTCGTATATCATATTCTGGAACCCTAATTTACTGCCACGATGAGATTGTAAAATAAAAAAAACATCAATCTTTTGTAGGTCTTGAGATAGCTCGGTCTGTCCGGTTATAGGGTCAACGAAGAGAAAATTTGTCGTCATTCTTTTCCAACTTTCGAGGAAGTAGTAATAAACTAGTTTTACTGGACAGGGGCGGAACTCTGGCTACGTGTCGAGTTCCGAGACTTGGTTTTATATATAATATATATGTATATAGAGTATATAGAATGTGATAGTCGGTATATAAATATATATACTTGATCCTGCCTCGATGTGGATCAGAAAATTTAGCAGGAACTGAAGTTTCTCTCGCCTTTTCAACCCTCTTGCTAACTACGAGCAATCTATACCCATCATTATACCCTCAGATCGGAAGTTCTGGATGGGAAAACTAAAGTCGGGATCACGAGTGTTAATCCGTTTCGACTTTCTCACGAGTTGCTGCTTTACAGTAGTAAAAGTAAAGCAATCAGGTTAACGAAAAGATTGCATGGCAGTCTAAACGACTTCATGTCTAAATACTGAACAACGATTAATTTAAACCATCCCCCTGCCGCGATCAATAAATTCACCAAACTCTTTTCTCTATCTATTTAATGTGCCACGAATAGCTTGTATAGAATATAAAAGAAATGTCCAATGACAAAGTGATTTCTGTGAAAGATGATTGATCGGCGATTATTAATAATTCTAAAATTGTTAGTCAGGAATGATCTCCTGTTAGTCATGTCGAAGGGACGCCGAACTTTAGTGAGCCGAAAACGTTTCGAGACAAACTTAGGAAACTTTTCATTCCCTTGGTTCACCTTATGCTAATGTATATGGAGGTGTTTTGCCCCCAGGGGTCAGTACGAGATCACACTCACTGGTGAAGAGGTTCAACGGACTATATACCGGCCCGTATTTCGATTCAAGTAGTCCTACAAACATCACCACTCAACTTGGAACTCACGCTTACCTGCCCTGCAAAGTTCGTCAACTGGGAAATAAATCGGTGAGTTTAAACTTTATACATTTTCTTTCCTCCCGCTGTCTTTCTTATATATCAGGAAGTGACGTAGGTGTAAAAGTGTGAAGAGACTAGAGAAAACGGAACCTCGAGTATAACTACAGAACTCTATTTTTTTTTCTATAGCTTTTTTAATTAACGGAAATTTTATATCGATGAGATTCTTCTATATTAGCGAGGTTGAATAAGCTCGATAACAATACCCCGACGACATGACTGTCGCTGTGACACGATCTAACAATGAATTTCCGTCAGTGGTAACAAAGTCGTTAATCACCTGTCCGAGACGTTGACTTCTATACGTCGAATCTAATGTTTTAATCGATATGGTGTATAGATACAATTTATTCCCAATTTGTGAGACACACCCACGCACACGCAGTCCCCGTAGCGCTTTGTCGATACTATTGCGCAAATTTCTTACGCTTTTCGAAAGGGGAATACCAGGTTGGGATTAAAGTTGAGTTGAACTAAATCTAAAGTCCCAAACCATCCCTACCCTTGAGCTATAACTCTTAAGGGTCTGGAGTCTGAGAGAAATTTATGTTCCCTAAGGTGTCATGGATCAGGAGGCGAGATGCTCACATCCTAACGGTGGACAGATATACCTTCATCGCTGATGAACGGTTCCAAGCGTTCTTTCTGGACGCACAAGATACGTGGACCCTCCAGGTGAAGTATGTCCAGCCCCGGGACGCTGGCGTTTACGAATGCCAAGTCTCGACTGAACCAAAGATGAGCCACTTTATCACCCTCAATGTTGTCGGTAAGCAGGACTAGATTTAACACGGATAGATAGGTGGGACTGGTGACTTTTCGGAGGTCCATAGTTTCCCTTTTATCTGAGTTTTATATATTCGAAGAAGGAGAAAAACTTAGGGGGAGCAAGAGCTGGATATTCGGCTGTAAGACCATTAGGATGTGGGACATTTGTTTAACGAGCCAACCGCCCTCGTAGGTCATTTAATCTCTTCGAAATTTACTGTAATGTTCAGTTCAGCCTTTAGCTAAAATGGGCTAATATGTTTTTCTCCTCGATTCCCAGATCAAAGGGGGTTCGAGTTAATACGGGCCACTTCAATTTGTCAGATAAATGCAAATAACTGAATCGTTTTTCTGACCTACATATTTTAGGAGGCAACGCCGCCTGTGGTAATCCCTTTACGTTCCAGAGTCACGAAATCTTGTTAGTTTACCGCGGACACTTAGAGAGACCCTTGTGACATAAACCAACGTTTATTGCCAAAGCTCAAGGCGCACAATTGCGGCTTTGACGTAACATGAAATTTTTCCCCATCACCTCAGATGAGCGCACATCTATTTTCTAGTTTAGCCCTCCTGCACCTCTGTACCTATATTATAAAAAGAAAAGGACAAAAAATTCCACAGTTCCGAAAATCGAAATCATGGGAGATCGCGACATGTACGTCAAGACAGGAAGCACAGTCGCTCTACGATGCGTAATAAAACAGTCTCTGGAAGAGCCTTCGTACGTATTTTGGTACCATGAAAGCGATCGCGTACTCAATTACCAGCAAGGGAAGCTGGACATTAGGAAGGAACGTCTGGACGCAGACACAGTTAGTAGCCTCATCATACATAACGCGAGACGCGAAGATTCTGGCAACTATACTTGCAGCCCAAGTAATTTGGACAGCGCCAGTGTACAGCTCCACGTCCTCAACGGTAAGTTATCCTTTACCCTTGAACAAGTTTCATTTCAGGGTACAAAAACACTATGACTACGATCAAAACTTCCATAATATACGCGTGATTCGTGCATTGGATTGTTTTCTCGTTTCTTTTAGGGGAACATCCTGCAGCTATTCAAAGAGGAATTAGCTCTGCTCCAGGAGGCAGTGGAGCTCTTTGGTGGTTGGGAGGTGCGGTGACTCTATCCTCAAGCCACGGGGAACGCACCTTTATTCTAGCCATCCTTGTTTCTCTGGCCGTCTTTGTCCAAACCCTAAATTCCTACAGTGGTTCACTGCGATAATCGATAAGCGCGTGCCTACTACGCGAGAACGTTCCAGCACCTCCCTAAAACAGCTGCTACAAAATTCCATCGTCCTAAATTCTAAATTTCGAAAATTGCTAGATGAATGCGCAGACTCCGCAGAAGATTTCGATCTTCTTTTTTCTCACTGAAATAGGTACTTGATCTAATTTAAATGTATATTCTTTTCTTTGCTTCTTGATGAGATAGAAGTTTTCATATTTTTCAGCACTACGGTAAACGTTTATAATTTTATTGATTAGGAAATTTAATGGGTGAAAGATAGATTCTTGAAAAAATCAATTCTCTTTATAGCACATATTCGACATGACAGAATGACTCTGCGACTCATCCAGCAAATTGTAGATAACAGTTTGCTCGTAATAATACGAGTGAGTATACTCGCATTGCGCGAAACTAAAAACAGGCATTGACGTATTTAGAAGAAACTTTCTTCGGCGGGTGATTAAACCTGTCGGGAAATCCGATCCAAGACTAGACGATTCAGAGCCATGATCAGTCTTAATTCCGTATTTTTACGTGCCAAAGCGAATATATCAGTTGCTTGCTCCGCAGTGTCCGTCTGTAATATCCTTATAACTTATTTCCGTACAAAATATAACTATCGAAGATAGGATAATCGGAGACATATTGAATTCACCTGGGATATATATGTGACTAAATCTCGAATAACAGAGTTATACGCTTAGATGTGGTCTTCAGTCTCGAGACAGCGATCCGGCCGTTAGTGAGTAGAGAACTTAGTTAAGTTTGGAAGTCTCGCGTTTGTTTCGGGCTCGCAGGATCTTCCGAAGGATAAAAATGAGAGATGGGGGAGATGGAGCTAGAGGTGGAGGTGGAGGTGGAGGCGACCGGGTGCGCGAAGGGCGAAATCTTTCGAACAAAGAAAACAAGGGTAGAATGGTGCGAATACGAAGGATGTGACGTCACGTACGCAGACCCTCGTAAATGGTCCATCACTACGCGGGGGGACCTTAGCTACGTAACTACGGTGCAAGTTTACCCTTCAGCCTCTACGTGCTCGAAAGGTCTTTGCTCGCGTTGTAAGAGAACGTCGCGGGACGGTAACTCGTGTACAAATCGATTTTGCAATCAGACGCTTCTGTTCTTCGGTTATATATACATATATATACATACATACACATACACATATATACATATATATATATATATATATATATATATATATATATATATGTAGATATTATATAATTTTGTTCAACGCGTGACGCCAGCCGTGCGCAATGTCCCCCATCGCGGTATGTCTTGAGGAATAAGGTTAAATTGGCGAACGCTGAGCTGGAGCAATGGCAGTTTTGAAGAAACGTTGGATCTGATTAGTGGACGTAATTCCATCGTGATATCGAAAGTAGAGTACAAACGCTGGCTCGAATTGTTACCGTCACGAATGGCCATGCCGGATGGCAATAGCTGCGCTCGCCTTATCTCGTACAGTTTGCTTCCTTAAATGCCTGATCCGTTTGTTTTTCCTTAATTTAAAGTTCAATTCAGATTCACTCAGGCGAGACAAAAGAGAACGCCAGTTCAACTGAGAATTTCAAGAAGCTTTTGGGGTCCTCTGGGTTTGGTTCGCCTGAAAGAACCGCTCGTTAGAGATTCTCGTAAATTATAAAAGCGCATCTTTATTATGATCAGCTTTTCAAACCTTCCATAATCTTATCCCCTTTCATATCTGTCTATCTATCCATCTCTCTATCTATATATCAGATATATCTATATATCTCGTCGATGTGTCGATCGATTCCAGAAGATTAGCTTTTCGTTTAATACTTGAGAGGTGAGAAAGAATGAGAGAGAGAGAGAGAGAGAGAGAGAGAGGGTGGGAAGGCGCTTCAAATCTACTGACCTAAATGCTCCGAGAGTTCGAAATGCAAAGCGTCAAGCTGCGCGAGTAATAAAAGTTGCATGTACTTTTTATGTGTACATCCATGAATCAATATCGAGCAGGCGTTTGTACGTATAACAAGGTTGGCTTTCCTTTTGCTAGAAAATTTAAAGCGACTGCAGCCAACCGGGCTGCAAATCACTCTTTGTCAATTAGGGTGGCATATCCAGCTCTAGCTTTCGTCTAGTTACGTGGAGTCGAAAATGTTTGAAGAAAAAGATAGATAAGTACGCGTATTTACGGTTGACTATATTCGCCTGTTAAATTTGATGTTTTTTAAGTAAACAATTATTACTATAGATAGGACAAGAAAAAAGCTCACAAGATTCAATCCCCGACATATGCCATTTTGCTAAGCGACATATAAAATTCGACTTGGACTGTGTGAGTTGACGTTATAAATTCTGAGCTTATTCTCCAATCTGCGATAGACGATCGTTTTTAAATTGATTAAGCTGTATTTCACGAAACGTCAGGTCGTATAATCCAGAAACCCAACCTCTCACGGTATAGGGTATAATAAATGATCGTGAGCACGTAAGAGCTGATTATCAATGAACAAACAATTTTTTACTCAGTGATATGAAATATTTATTCAACCATTTTCCGTTTACCCATCGTCCGCGTCTCTGTTCGTCAGACCAATTTAAAGTCATATACTTGAACATTTCTATCGATTAGACAAATTGTAAATACACCTATGATATATACCTACATAGAAGCTTCCGATTTATCGAGTTACGAATACTAATGTGTGATTTAACGTCAACTCACGCAAATACCCAATTAAGTAACTCCGGCTACAAATACTGTAAATAAAGGAAAGAATTAGAGGAGAATTGATCTTGTTAAGGTCGAGGTGTTTCGAGGTATATTATACTTATATTGAGTATAGATATACTGCGCACACACATTCAAGCATCGTCCACGCCACTGGTAGAATTGAAACTTGTTCGATGATGATGATGATGATGATGATGCAGAGAGAGAGAAAGTCGCGAAAAGGTAAATGATGATTATTTGACCTGTTTTCGTGTATATTTAAATAATAGATTTATTTGCCAAATGGAAATAAACGATGACAGACGACTGTGAATGAAGATTAAACACCTTCACGGTCATTTGCCTCGGGTCCAGCCATGATAATCGCGTTAAAAGACTCTCATAGTACAAATTGAAACCTCACACAGCTGAAATTCGCAACAAAAATGGTCAAATGTTAATTATTCATGGTATTCGATGAATGTTTGAAACTTTGCCTGCAGAATGAACGAAATATATATATATATATATGTATGAAAAAAGAAGTGCTATACAGATTATTGTGGCCTATTATATACATATTATATAATACAGTGTGCAACCATTCTACGTGTTTCAAATGGATTTTCATTATCAACTTGACGGACATTTATTGCTCGGTCTGTCAAAGTTTTCACCCCGAATATGCACGCTATTTGATAATTAGAGAAATGGAAATTTATGGCTGATTGTGTTTTCGATTGGCGGTAAGTACTTGACAGTCACGTAATTGGGCCAATGATTTACGCCAGTCTGATTCTAAATGTGCACACACAAGATTGGCTGATTCCAATCAGGGTTAAAGGCGACGGGAGCTTTGAATAATGGCAATTATTAAATTAGTAAAAAACCTACGGTTCGAAATAACTTTGAATAAGTACGACTATACCTAGGTATACCTATATGTAACGTATGTATATATGTTTGATCGAGCGGAGTTTTAATGAGAATTTCATTGTTGAATTGGTAATAGAAAAAGAGTAAGCCATTTGTTTCATACAGAATGCGTCGCACTGTTATTGAGATTGCAAGAGTGTAAAATTGAACAAGTTTCAGCTCAAAATAAACGGAGGCGTATTATTAAAAATAAATAAGGAGATTCTTATTTAGGAAAGGAAGAAAATTTAGGGTGAAATTGAGATAAGTATATAGGGAAGGACGAATATACGAATGATAATAGGATATCTACGATTCATGTGATTGTCTGTAAATACATAATATAAATACATACATAGAATAATTATAATATACAATGCGTGTTACATTAAATAACATTACTGTGTAATTTCTGGATCGTAAATACATTGGGTTGGTCTGGCCGCCTATGCTAACCGGTATGCAATAGAGAAGATCGATGAATTGGACAAATTCAGTCTGCAGACAGAATTTAATTAGATAGTTCTATTGATTCTGGTTGAACTATTTTTGCTACATATAATACTGGAAATCGTGATTTCTAATAGCATCTATAGATACATAGGTATATATATGATATACTTTTGCTGTAAAATATTGTCGACGGATTCGCGAAGCACATTAGAAATTTTTTCGTCAAATGGATTTTTTCTCAGTATAATTAATATACTATTAATAGTCTTTTGAAATGCTCTTGGTGTAACGAATATAATAAGAAAAAATATACAGAAGAGCGAACCGTATACGGAATGCAGAATATGTAAGAGGATAGCATGGGCTGGCCACACGCGATAGATGTAAGATGTAACACTCGTACGTAAGATTGAAATATAAAAAAAAAAGGAAAAAAAAAAAAGAAAAAAAATATATAATTATTGTCTGATAATTACCAACGAGGAGCTGTTCGTTGGACTGACGTCGGAGCGTTGGTCGAATGACGCGTTAAATGAAGAAAAGGGGCGACAGGGACTTTGTTTCTCAAGAGGCTGAATAATCTGTACATGCTAGGTAATGCAAATGTTGGATGTTATCGCGCTGGTATATAGACTATGGTAATAGATATACATTATACCTATACAGGTATAGATGCGCCATGGTGAATTTTAATTTGAAATGGAACGCTGCCAAAAGCCAGATTGCGTCCTCGTCGCTTCTTTGTGATATTATCTAATTATAGCAGCATTAATTTTTGTACCAATATCTATTGTAGTTTTTAAGTGCTCATTTTTCAGTTTATTCTATGTACCTTAAATTTTAATAATATTAAATTTCATCTACGTTCTCGGGTTTTAATCACCGGCTACGGTTGTGGCGATGTAATTATGTTGGCGTTCCGGAAGGGAAATCAATTTGATTTTCATCTTAACGCCGGCTCAAAGATCAAACGGGAAATTTCAGATATTATTACAGAAAATCCAGTCACTGCTCCGGGGTACATTAGGGGAATGAATACCATAATATGTAATTAATTTCGCCCTTTGGCACCAGTTTAATTAGGAATGGAATTGATTGGTTTTACTCGAAGAACGCCCACAAGCAACGATACTGCTATAAATTACAGTCTATACTGTTGTACATTGAATTTCTTATGAAAATAATCCATAGTTTTCAAGTCTCCGTTCACATTAGAAGACCATTGGGCTTTCTAAGGAAAAAAAGATTGAAAAACAAAAAACAAACATTTTTGTTGTAATTATTATTATTTTTTTTAATGTATAATCACTCTGTTTTTAGCCAAAGGTCTAATTAATCGTTAAGCGACTCGTCTGCTAATTCGAACGTTCGACGAAAAGAATATATGATACGAAGTATGCCTTGTCGAGCGAACGAGTAAGTGGACAGAAAAAATCTAGATGATTGCCTCGTTTCGTGGATTTAAGGCTATACTTAAATTATAAGAATATAAAATCCCCGAGATGATGCTCAGAAAGAGAGAACGCAAGAACGAGAGATATTAAGAGCGAAAGTGAGAGTGAGAGCGCGGGAGGGAAAAAGGTGTGAAATAGAGAGAAAGAGAGAGAGAGAGAGAGAAAGAGAGATAATAAGTAAATGTTACATTCATAAATTCAAATGCAAATTCATACTTGAAAACAATCCATTACCTACACGATACGAATAAATTGACTATTATATCCTATGTTTCGACAAGGATGGGCTGCGGACTGCGCTCTTCGAGGAGAGTTACCATATTTCCATGAAAATATACAGGGTGCTTATATTTCACGAGTGCCATATAATTCAGGGTGTACGTATCCAGGAGGTAATAACTGTGTCGAAAATATTAATCCTAGAAAATTGTTATATACACGATGAATTATTTCTGAATGGGAGAGATATTCGATGAATGGCACGTGAATTTATCTCGCATTTGAAAAGTTCGGGTCGTAGGACATGTTATTACAATTTATATGTATTACGACACAGTTTCACCTGATACTGATTCCGTAACGTGAATTAAAGCGCTGAAAATTCAACGTAGAATTAAAACTTTATCTAATTGATTGGATTAAAGCCCGCAGGAAAAAGTTCAAAGCGTATACGCGTAGGTAATGAAGCAATTATTATTTTTTCCTTGTAATCGAGTGGTAACGCGATTCGGAGTGCGCAGTCGAAAAGAGTATATGTTCACGTACACGATTAAACGTTTAAGTTAAAAATTATGTGGCATGGGGTAGGACCACCCCGTTTTATGTGTAAGACCATAAAGCTTAATGAAAACCATTATACTATAAACTTACGAGATATTAAATAAAAATAAACCAAATCGTTAATATCGTAGGTATGTATTGTGTGTGTACTGTGAACCCCGTCCAATTTTCATTACGTTATTTGAAAATTCTTGATTTCCTTTACTACCATTGTTCACTCCAAGTATAATTTTATCCTGAATTTCTGAAGCACGAAAGCCATGAAATACATTCAGGTATTCCGTGCATCTTGCCATTAGTACAAGAATAAACTAATCGCTATGGGTGGAAAATTATTGCGGTATACATTATTCGGCAGTGAAAATGATTTGTTTTATTCATGGAATGTGGTTTAAAATGATTTTGAAAATATAATAAAAGGCCAAATGAATACTTATATCATGTGAATTATACAATCATCCCAACGTTCTAATAATAATCACATGCCGCAATAATGAAATATTTATTTGGGATTCTATATTTTATTTAAAATTCTTGATGCAATTTCAACTGATTCTTTTTCAGTAATGATCTTAATATTATTGCTAGTAGGAGAGATGAACGGGTAAAAAGAAAATTGAGTCATAATTGATAGTGAAAATGATTGTTTCATTTATTAAAAGCATAGAAACATTTGTACCGAACCATATAAACAATTGACAAATATACTGACCACGGTAATTATATTATTTTTTTCCAGTACAGAAGAAGAGAAAGATAATACGTCGCCAGTGATAATTTTGTGCAATTTCAAATTTGTACACAACAACCTGCCCAATAATTAGATAAGTACTATAACGCTCGTATAAATGTTTAAAAATTTCAAGACTTAATAATATTGACAAAAAAAAAAGGAAAAAAATTACATTGAGAAACAGCTCAGTGAAAGCATGCCTGAGTAATCGATAAAAAGATTAAAGAAATTTCAAATAGGCTCATTATGAACGGATTTCAATGTCTTTTATTGATTTCTAATTCTTTTTCATTTACCGAGACATGCAGTGAGATAATATATTCAAGTTATTCAATCTATTCAGACTTCTTATTCTTATCACGATTTTTCATACAGTTGAGTATAATTCTTTGGAATGAAACGAGGTAGCATGCACCGACGAGTCTCAACATTCCTGCCAGCAGTGCCTGTAGCAGTAATTCGCTAATGGATGAGAACGGGGACATGCCTGCGCATAGTGTTGTCAGAATAAATCCATCCAGACCAGTTGTTGATAGAAATCTTCCAGCCTGTGTACGAAAACAGTAATTTCATTCAATTAGAATAACTATTGATTACATAATACATTAGACGGAACAATAGTCTTTCCATTACACTGTGAAATTTGGTAATTTAGTAATTTGGTTTTAGCTTAATAGTTAAAGTTGATTTTGAATTCAATCAGAATTAGTTTGATGTATGAATTCGATAATTTCTACTAGGTTTGTGTAGAATTTTAGAAAAACTAAGAGTATAATGCTAACCAAAGCATCTTGCATCAGTTGTTCGGCAACAACTTCTGGTGAAATAGGCCCTGTGCCTTGTGAAATCAGTTTAGTTTCCAGTGGCTTGCTAAGTTCCTCAACAGCAAATCCTGGGGTGTCGGTATCTGGTGGGAGGTTCAGGGTTACTGAAATATTGTAGGGTGCTACTTCCATTGCCAAAGTCTCTGCCAATCCACGCAGGGCAAATTTCGTGCTCCCATAAGCGGAGTATCCAAAGATACCTGAGAATCCACAAGGTCATGTACAGTGTGCAATTATTTATCAATGCATAAAAATCGGCGATTTGAGGATCATTTAAATTGACGAAGATCAGTAAATCATGGAATATAAGAGAGACCATGGTTGTAGATAGTAAAATATAAAGAAGCTGGTTTTGTTTGAAAGGCTGAATAGGCGGGATTAAGATAACTATTAATATTACTCTTACGAGATCCTGAAATCGAAAAATAATTAAGTTAGTCTATTAATTTTCTAACAGATTTCAATCTCCTACCTAAAAGTGCAGCTTGTGATGAGGTAATAACGATGATTCCTTCATTTGCACTTTTCATACGAGAAATTACAGCCTTTATAGCGTAATATGTTCCCATAAAATTGAGGTTCACCATACGTTTGAGATCTTCAATACTAGTGTCTTCGATTTTTCCACAGACAGCACTGCCAGCGCAATTGACAAGCATGTAAATTGGGCCCATAATCTTCTCGAGGGTATTGAAAGTCTTTTCTATTTCATCGTAGCTGTTACTGATGTCCAATGAAAGGCATTCTACTTTCTGTGTTTCCTTGTTCTTGCACGCCTGCAAGATTTCATGCTTTGCCGTATCTAATTTCTTCTGATCTCTCGCTATGATCGTCACGTGTGCTCCTCGGCGAGCAGCATCGATGGCTACGCATTTACCAATTCCACTGGATCCTCCGGTTACCTTGGGGAATGAAAAAACCACAAATTGACAAGGTAATGAACTTTAAATGAAAAATAAATTATCTAGAATTTTGTGGGAAAACTATTCTACACTTTTAACGCTTTGTGGATATTTATAATTGATAATGTCGATTGAATTGCACCATACATACGAAGTTTCGTCTAGCTAGAATAATTTGTTTAAATTTTGAGGAATTATAGGGATGTATGATGAAGGTATAATGAAGCAACGATAATTCATTTCAAGTAAGACAATTAAACTTACCACGACATGTTTGTTGGCGATTTGTTTTAGCCGGCCATACCAAAATAGCCGTTTGACAGTTAGTAGAACGATAAGAAGAACGAAAAGTATCAGACCAATCGACCAGAATTTTCCCATTGTTGATGCGGTGTGGTGTTTGGTAGAAATGACTCAAATATTCTGTTAATTTAATGCCAAGTAATTAGTTAAAATAACAGTTTCACAACTCGAAAGTCAATTCACTTGCGCCACGGGGCACATAACCACAACACTATGTAATTTACGGGTACGTTCACTGTACGGTATAGTAGCCTCACTTCTCAGGATAGGACTGAGTCGTTGTGCCATCTATCAGATACGATGAAAACTACAAGTAGGCATACGGGATTGTGGTGTTCACATCTTTAAAAGCGGTAGTTAGTTTTAAGTATAGGTAAGGTAGAGCAGAATGTAGTGAGACGGTAGCAGCGCTTCTCGCTACGTCCGTTGTGGCGTCTATCTAGACTTTTATTAGCCGAGTTAATATAGCCTTACCGTTAGATTTAAGATGATTGGAAATTAGTCCTCCATGAGCCATGTAACTGAAAAGACTGAAATTATATTTTAATAAATTTTATCGTACCGTTTTCTTTATATATTAAAATACATCTCATGTGACTCAATCATTCAGCCTGCCTAGTTCCCGTTCACGATTCCCTACAGTAATAAATTTGGTGACCCCGACGTGATAAAGTTGGAAAAAACACAATGGCCGCCGTCGAGTATTATCAAAACGAAAACAACGAGGAGGAGGAGACGACGACGGCGACGACGACGGCGGGGGTCGCTGTGATACCTGGCGGAGGCGAAGGCCCAGGTTCGAATCCGACCGGCGGCGTAGCCCAGCACCAGCAAGGTCAGCAGGGTCAGCAGGCCACCGCCGGTATACCGGGGCACGACGACGAGCGAAAACTATTCGTCGGCGGACTGTCGCGGCGCACGACCGACAAAGAGCTTCGCGATCATTTTGGTAAGTTCGGCGAGATCGAGAGTATATCCGTAAAGATAAACCCGTACACCGGCGTGTCACGCGGTTTTGCCTTCATGGTATTCACCAATCCCAAGACAATCGACAAGCTACTCTCTTCTGGCCAGCACTACATAAACAAACGGAAAGTTGACCCTAAGCGGGTCAGCAAAAAGGCTCAGCATGGCAAAATATTTGTTGGTGGTCTCACCCCGGAAATAACCGATGACGACATCAAGACATACTTCGGCCAGTATGGGACTATCGTTGAGCTTCAGGCACCTTTTGACAAGCTCAAGAACCAGCGAAAGGGATTCTGCTTCGTGACTTTTGACTCGCGCGACGTCGTCTACAAACTTCTCAAGACCCCTAAGCAGATAATCAATGGCATCGAGGTAAGATACCTTCAGGATAACGAATGATATTGCCATCTACTAAATAAGCTACGAACCACAAAAATAGCTTGAAGGTGCATATGGTAGATTCGGCAATACGTCCACAAGATCACGATACCACTTGCCATTCTGTTAGGAGGAACCTTGACCTAGTGTAAGAGCACCTGTCGTGCAGACAGTGGCCCTCGTGGCGAAGAAGAGTATGGATGAGGACTGTGTTGATGCGCATATGATATCTGAATAAAAATACTTCGAACACAGGCGTGGCTGCAGAATTGACAATGCCCACATTGATAAAAATAGATTCTTGTCCTGCATGTTT
This sequence comes from Rhogogaster chlorosoma, assembly GCA_944452935.1. Taxonomy (NCBI): domain Eukaryota; kingdom Metazoa; phylum Arthropoda; class Insecta; order Hymenoptera; family Tenthredinidae; genus Rhogogaster; species Rhogogaster chlorosoma. The sequence continues at coordinate 33,914,467 of OX101797.1, forward strand.
GAATAATTTACTGAGTGATAGAGATATTATAATATTTGTCCTTCTGTTACAGCTAATTATCAGTTCCCATAAAAGTCCAGACTTCTCCGGGCAGCAAGAGTTCTGATCTACTTGCGACAATCTAGCGTACATTGAACTTTGCAGTCTTTGTGAAATTAGTTATATTAGATAGTAATTATGTTATATTTAATACAAATACCATTTATAATATGATAATTTATGTACCCGAAAGCGAATAAAGAGGCTTGATCAATTGTAACGATTGCATATTTATTTGTAAGATAATTATAAATCGTGTACTTTACCAATGATTATTGTATCTTTGAATAAATTACCATGTATACCTGATAATCAATTGTTTAATTATTTTTCATTTTCCCAAAAATTTGCAACCACAACCACGGGCCAGATACTCTCCTGAGACTAGAAGCATTTTCAATTCGCTCTATTTTTTCAACTCCGAATAACACTAATATAAATTAATTATGAAGACGTACATGAAGACACGTATGCATGCCTATATCTATACACCAAGATTTTCGGCACACCTCCTCAGGTCAGATGTTCTCCTGATACCAGGAGCAGAAATTTTGCGAGTTAAAATGCTTCTTACTCCGAAAAATGCTAGTTTAACTTAATTATAGGTATAGAGAGGTATAGAGAGAGGTATGCATGAATGAATCAATACACATAGCCTATTTCGGCACACCTCCTCGGGTCAGATGTTCTCCTGATACCAGGAGCAGAAATTTTGCGAGTTAAAATCCTTCTAACTCTGAAAAATGCTAGTATTACTTAACTATAGGTATAGAGAAGTATAGAGAGACGTATGCATGAAGGAATCAATACACATAGCCTATTTTGAAACACCTCCTCGGGTCAGATGTTCTCCTGATACCAGGAGCAGAAATTTTGCGAGTTAAAATCCTTCTAACTCTGAAAAATGCTAGTATTACTTAACTATAGGTATAGAGAAGTATAGAGAGACGTATGTATGAAGGAATCAATACACATAGCCTATTTCGGCACACCTCCTCGGGTCAGATGTTCTCCTGATACCAGGAGCAGAAATTTTGCGAGTTAAAATCCTTCTAACTCTTGAAAATGCTAGCATAATTTAATTATAGGTACAGAGAGGTATAGAGAGAGGTATGCATGAATGAATCAATACACATAGCCTATTTCGGCACACCTCCTCGGGTCAGATATTCTCCTGATACCAGGAGCAGAAATTTTGCGAGTTAAAATGCTTCTTACTCCGAAAAATGCTAGTTTAACTTAATTATAGGTATAGAGAGGTATAGAGAGAGGTGTGCATGAATGAATCAATACACATAGCCTATTTCGGCACACCTCCTCGGGTCAGATGTTCTCCTGATACCAGGAGCAGAAATTTTGCGAGTTAAAATCCTTCTAACTCTTGAAAATGCTAGCATAACTTAATTATAGGTACAGAGAGGTATAGAGAGAGGTATGCATGAATGAATCAATACACATAGCCTATTTCGGCACACCTCCTCGGGTCAGATGTTCTCCTGATACCAGGAGCAGAAATTTTGCGAGTTAAAATCCTTCTAACTCTGAAAAATGCTAGTATTACTTAACTATAGGTATAGAGAAGTATAGAGAGACGTATGCATGAAGGAATCAATACACATAGCCTATTTTGAAACACCTCCTCGGGTCAGATGTTCTCCTGATACCAGGAGCAGAAATTTTGCGAGTTAAAATCCTTCTAACTCTGAAAAATGCTAGTATTACTTAACTATAGGTATAGAGAAGTATAGAGAGACGTATGCATGAAGGAATCAATACACATAGCCTATTTCGGCACACCTCCTCGGGTCAGATGTTCTCCTGATACCAGGAGCAGAAATTTTGCGAGTTAAAATCCTTCTAACTCTTGAAAATGCTAGCATAACTTAATTATAGGTACAGAGAGGTATAGAGAGAGGTATGCATGAATGAATCAATACACATAGCCTATTTCGGCACACCTCCTCGGGTCAGATGTTCTCCTGATACCAGGAGCAGAAATTTTGCGAGTTAAAATCCTTCTAACTCTGAAAAATGCTAGTATTACTTAACTATAGGTATAGAGAAGTATAGAGAGACGTATGCATGAAGGAATCAATACACATAGCCTATTTTGAAACACCTCCTCGGGTCAGATGTTCTCCTGATACCAGGAGCAGAAATTTTGCGAGTTAAAATCCTTCTAACTCTGAAAAATGCTAGTATTACTTAACTATAGGTATAGAGAAGTATAGAGAGACGTATGCATGAAGGAATCAATACACATAGCCTATTTCGGCACACCTCCTCGGGTCAGATGTTCTCCTGATACCAGGAGCAGAAATTTTGCGAGTTAAAATCCTTCTAACTCTTGAAAATGCTAGCATAACTTAATTATAGGTACAGAGAGGTATAGAGAGAGGTATGCATGAATGAATCAATACACATAGCCTATTTCGGCACACCTCCTCGGGTCAGATATTCTCCTGATACCAGGAGCAGAAATTTTGCGAGTTAAAATCCTTCTAACTCTGAAAAATGCTAGTATTACTTAACTATAGGTATAGAGAAGTATAGAGAGACGTATGCATGAAGGAATCAATACACATAGCCTATTTTGAAACACCTCCTCGGGTCAGATGTTCTCCTGATACCAGGAGCAGAAATTTTGCGAGTAAAAATATTTCTCACTCCCATTAAATGGATATACTATAGAACGTGCATGAAGACACGTATGCATGCCTATTTAAAATACCTCAATTGCAATATCATACTCTTTCTAAATGTAAGGAGTCTGAGGGGGTGAGAAATAAAAATAACGAAGCAATCGATTACTCATATGTTTGGAACTTTATTGTTGCAGCATCGATACATTAGTAAATTATATATAATTTGTAATTGATACTTAACAATAAACAAATGCCCAATGATGAGCAATGCCAATAAACAATTTTTGCTATAATTTGTATCATATTTCTACTTCCTTATATTGTACGTAATATGATTAATTGTACGAAGACTTAGTGCAATACATGTGCGCTGAGCGTTGACATTGGTAGTGAATTCTTGCTGAAAGAAGATGTTTGTACGCCTATGGAAGTAGAACAGTAGAAATAATGTTATGACATGTAGAATTCAATCTCAGATCGGCCCAGAATTGATTTTGTACTTTTTGAATCGAAAGGAGCCTCCTCTATGGTGGAAACATCTAACAGAAGCTCAATATATATAGGGGAGAGTGTTGTACCTCGGACCAGCGTTTTTCAAATCGCTATAACTTTTTTTTCTTTGAACAGAACCTCATCAAATTTGTGCCAGAATATAGCTTAAGCTCTTGAGTTTCAAATGTGTATGTGTTATAAATAATGAATTTTGTTAATTTTGTACTACGTTCAATAGTTGAAAAAACAACAAATGGTCCGAGGTACAACATGGTACTGTACCTTGGACCACAGCATATTGTACCTTGGACCGGTTATGTTTCGACTGTCCGATGATAACCGTCGGCTAAGAAAAATAAGAAAAAAAAAGAAAAATATAAATTAAAATTTTTAAATAATATCATCTTGAACAGTACGTAGATAAATTATAATTATATCATTTACGTTTAACGAGAATTTAACAAATCTATACATTAGGGTGGGTTAAAAAAAAAAATTTTCTCCTTAGCATGGGGGTGGAATTTGTACCTTATAAAAAAAAGAAAATTAAAAAAAATATATATATTTTTTTGCTCATCATTTTGAGGTGGCCCACTCCGTTTTTAAATAAATATTTAATCAAATGGGGTAGTTCCAATGGGAAATTCTTTTTTTGGTCCAAGATCGTGGAAAAGATTTACAAATTGTCAGATGTGATTTTTTTTTACCCGACTTTCATTTTAATACAAAAGCAAGTGCATTTCATTTTTTGATTTTTTACTTAAATTACAAAAATAATGGGAAAAAAAAATTTTCAACTTTTGACTTTCAATTGGCTTTTGAGGGGACACCCTGCAGATTTTAGAACTACCCCATTTGATTAAATATATTTTTTTCAACCCACCCTACTATACATGCCAAAAATTACATGCAAAAGGATGAAAATATTAAATAATATTTACCTGAAATAATACGCAGAACCTGAGCAGCTGCCTTATTGCCTAGTACTACGTATGCATTAACCTACAACTCCATACAAAAAAAAAACCAATTTTTTTATTCTAAAGTACTGAAATCGTGGTGTCCGGGATTACCCCGCGTCCGCGATTGCCCCACTCTCCCCTACATAATCAATCGCGAGACATTGCTAAGTTACAGGATTATGGTATGCTGTACCTTGGATCGGTCCAAGGTACAACGCACTATAGTGGTCCAAGGTACAACAAATGGGAATTCGGAACAATTAGTGGACTAATTATTTATAGGTTATGTTGAGTTGAACGCCACTATCTCCATTTCATAATAGGCATTTCAACAGCATGTAATCCTCAATTACGATCCGTAAAGCCTATCATAACATACATTTCACAACTCCGATCTACGATATGAAAAAGTTACTTCTTACCTTCAAAAACAAATTTCTGCGTATAATCTGGATATCTTTCGACAAACACTGCAAATTTCAGGATAAAACACAGTTTGGTGGTTCCCCGAAACTAGTAACTATCGAAGTTAACGGAAATTCCTACAGATAGTAACTGTAGCCTATGCGGACCGAGGTACATGTCGGACCGAGGTACAACACTCTCCCCTATATTTTTGTGTCTTTCCGAAATATTCCTTTTACGGAAGTCTTAAACCATAGCAAATTCTGTTGCAATGTGTTCGTGAGGTCAACTTCAGGAATTGATGTCTCCGGTTTTACTCGTCGCAAAGAAATAGAATGTGCAAGAGTGTGATTAAAAGCCTAAAAAATACGCTTTCCAACAAAAATTTAGAAGCTGGTGGAAAATTGAAAATTATAATTGTTGTAAGCAATCAAAATTTCTTCGCGTTCAGAATATTTTCATTGAGTTGCTTATGATAGTAGAATCTCGTTATCGCAGTCCTCGTGCGAATCCTCTGATGCCAAGAAGGCCATTGACTCCGTGTCATGTGCTCGAGGGCTGCATACGGCAAGGCGTACATGTATCTGGCAAAAGTAGTTCGGGCATTCGTCCGCGGGATGATGATAGCATTTGCCAGCCCGTAGGGAGGAACACTGACCTAGAGCAAGAGCACCTGTCGTAAATTCAGTGATTATGCAAACATACTTTATTCATATTGCACCATATTTTGCCAGGATGTGAATCAAAGAACTCAATCAATTGTAACAGACGTTTATATTCATCAGAGAAGCATACAAATTATACATTACCACCTATCAATATAGTAATATTGATTGCATTGATATTAATAATAAACCAGAAACGTGAACAATCAATTGCTTCATTATTTTTCCCTTTCCTTCCCTTGCATATTCGTCCTGAGTTGCGTATATCAAAACGACTGCATGTAATGGTTACTCGACATATTTTCAAACGATTTTTATAGGAGCCGAGCCAAACCTGGCCGATAAATTGTCAAATAATGAATTCACGGTGAAAGAACCAGCTAAAACTGTATGTCTTCAAATCTTCTGTCTCTGTCATGTATTCGACGTAGTTCCGAATTGTTATTTAAAAATCAATGTATTAAATATCAACCGGGAAAACTCGTATGATTTACAATTTGGACAGAATTGTAGCTGGTATGTTAAAGGCTATTTTCCTCGGTGCTATGGTGGTTACTTACCCATTGATTATGGAGGGTAAGGGAAATTTCTCCGCGTTAAAACACAGATGATAATTTTTGGTACAGTGCGATGTCGGTCGATCGAAGTTATTGCCGACGGTAGGTTTTGCTAACATCCTATATCCCGTTTGGTAGGATAGAGGCTCTTCCCGAAGGGTAGTTCCATCCCTTACTATCGACAAAAGTAAGGGTTCTGGTTTCATCCGGTGATGTCGCTAGAGCTTTGAATTTGATTATCTGTTGATTGAGTAGAATTTATAACGAATACATGTATGCATATATTAGCTTCGAATGGTTACCTCATCTACTCGTCACTTGGTAATTGCTGATGAAATTTAGTTCAAACTTCTACATCGGGACTCAAGTCTAACGATAAATCAATTCATATACGTCGGTATATTACATTCCAATTTTGTAGAACTTTCGGGAAAAATCTTATTCGAATAGTCCCCACAATACAAATACATCAATAAATTCTATACGTCTGTATTCTCCGTTAGAATTACATACCCTGGATTCGGTACTTATTTCGCTGGCATCTTGTTTCCCGGGCAGACCTCTGTACAAAATGTTGCTGAAGGATTGGCGATAAGAATGGAATCCCTCGGCGCGTAGAAGTCTTGGTACGATTGCAGAGAGGAGTCACAGCTAATGAGATTCAAAGCTCGCAACGCGTGTGATGTTTAATCAATTAAATTTCGTCGCGCAGTTTTACTGTTCAAACTGTCTTCTCCTAGCTATTCATCTCCCCTGCACCGAGATCTCGGTCAAAGGTCAATCGGACGCATTTAGCGGTCTAAATTCACCCTTATAAGTGGACACTGGTCATCGGAAAGGGCAGCATCCCCTTTTCTAACCAGGATGGACCAGTTCCAGTCTGGGTCCGCAGGTTCAAGCCTGGGGTTCAGATTCTATTTAATATTTGGACACAGGTTCGTGGCACGCGAATGGACCGGTCTTGTCTCATCTCTTCTTTGGTCTGCTGGACCCCAATTTGAACTCAGAAAATAGATCGTGCCCCAGATCAGGTGAAAACTGGTCCATTTGAAACGAGAGCGCAGAGATCAGGGCAGGGGTCAGAGCTATGAACGGTGTGTGAAGGTATGAACGCGCGTGACTTTAGTTGGAGGGAGAGTTTCAAGGGGGTAGGAAATGCTGGAGCAGGTGAGCAGCTCCGTGAAGTTCGATTGTACTAAATTCAGCTCTGGTCTCATTTTCGACGGTGCTATTGTCCTTAGAGCTGGTTCGACAGCGTGTTCGCAACCTAAACTATACCTGCCATCAAAAGTTTGGAAACTCGCATGTCCTTGTATATATAACCATAAGCCAACGGTGGTGAATGGATTTTGTATATAGGTACTTATGAAACGGGGATGCGGGTAAACAAGGAAGAATAAAATAAACAAAAACGTGCGGTATAAGGAAAACCGGTGTTATTTATCGAGACCATGAATATACATACATATACCGGAAGAACCGTGACAGGACATCTCCCTCCCGCCCTTACTTCGTCCTGGCACTCTCAAAAAGTAATAGCGCACTTCTCGGGGAGGGCAAGGACACAAAGGACACTCGATCAAAGCACGTGAAAACAAAAGAACGCCGTGCGTCTGTCACGTGAGACGCTGAATCCAGCCCATATTGGCCACTTCTTTCACGTGTCCGTCATCCGTTAAGGCCACGTCTATACTCTATGAAAGGTAGGTAGGTAGGAAGGTAGGTATGTATAAAGAGGACATTTGAAAAAGAGGACATTTGCGGGCTGCGCTTTATCGAACCGTGCGGAACAGGACCGACTGTATAAAGGGTGTATTTGTTTTACTGCCTGGCTGCTAGCATTGGTTGAGAACGTGCCCGGAATTCCTGAAGCTAGAGCCACCCTTGTTACTCCCGCGAAGCCCATCTTTGCCGTAAAAATTCTTAACTCCTGTAATAGCTGATTTCCCCTTTTCCCAGTGATAACTTTATCCCTGATTTTCTCAACGGAGTTGGAAAAATGTCACGCTAAGCCAGAAATTTTCCCGCGTATTTTGACACCTTGACGACTTTGATCGGACCCGCGGAAGGACAGTAAAAAATTCCTGAAGATTGGACGATCCGATGATCCTAATTTAGAGGCTGGATTCTCCACCGCCGGGTTTATGCCTTTCCAATACGACCATTTTCAGGAGAGTTAACGCAGCCGAGCAAATCTCTTACCGTGTAAAGAGACCATAACGTGAGTTCGAAGGCGAAAACCAAGACGGCCATATTTGCTGCAACGAATGAAACAGCTTCGGACTTTGGCTACGTCCATTTGATATCCCGACTCGTCAGGGAATCCGATAAAATTGGAAATTTCCTTTTTTCTTTTCTTCATGCTCCCCGCACAGTATATGGGGTGTTAAATTCGCTGTGAGATTCGATTGGTCGATGGGCCAGGCGAAGATTTCCGGTCGGGAAGCTATTAGGAAATCGGTTTGTTTTAAATTTCAACACGGAGAGGTTATTTCCCAATTTCCACCTACTTTCCCAGCGGGCATTTGACCCTAGGCATTTCCGATTTGTTTTTCCGTTTTTCCCGTTTTTTTTTTTTTTTTCTCTTCTTTTTTCAATCATTCGCGTGGACGAGACTGCAAAGAGTTTCGATGGCCGAACGAAATCGAATGTTTACGAACAAGTCGAGCGTGTCGACGGAGTCTGCGTGACTCGATCTATCGAATTACGGTTGAGACGCGTCAAGGGTGAAAGAACACCTTGAATTGGATGAACCAATTCGAAATTAATCCCAAAAAGTAGTAGCTTTTTCTACCCCGCATGTATTTTTTTCCACTCGTTAAATATTACGCAAGCACTATACCTTTTCCTAAAATGTTTGTCTAAGAGAATTATTGTCAGACGGCGCCAAAGGGTTTGATGAAAAACGTTCAGTACTGTATTTTTTTTATTACTCCTTATTTTCGGTGTAAAACGTGGTATGAGGCGCGGCAAAGTTTCGCGCAGGTCTTCGATACAGTTTCAAATATTCTTGAGCAAACTAGGATATACCTATATCGGCATCTTATATCCGGCCACTATCTGGAGATCAGGGGACAGAATTTATAGCATCCTTGCAGAAGGGGATGAGACCCTTAGTCTATGTTTTCTGCAGGGAAAGTCGGAAGTCAAGTCGAACCCTGGCCGGGACTAGCCGACTCACATACGTCTTGCTAAGAGACTGGGAAAGTTTGGTCACGCCATTCGGTTGGAAAAAAATCCCAAAAATTCGTCAGCCAGGAATAGAGCGTTGGTACGAGTCTCGAAAAAAGGGCAACGAGCTTTTCTCTCTGTCCTAGAAATTTTGTTTCTTAAAACGGCTCAGGGGAGGCAGGAATAATTTTTGAAACACACCGTCTAGCAATAGAACCTCGTTATTGGGTAGATTTACTTGGTCGCGTGGGTCCCTCCATTTTCCGAATGGACTTCTGACCCTGCCGCCCTCCACCCTCTGCACCCCCAGTCGCCCCTTCGCGGGGATGCTTTTTATTAGACTCCACTAGGTACGGCCAGCACGCGTATATACTTGTGTGGGTCTTTATATATGTACCTATCTACGTGTATGTACAGTGGCCATGTTTCGCCGCCGGGAGAGGGATGCTGGAGGAACTGCCCCATCCGCTAAATTAACTGCGTTAGACGGGGTTCTACATTTTTTATGCTCTCTTCGACCGACCAGCCATTTTATTCAGGATTTCATGTACGATGTTTTACATTTCCAGGAAACGAGCCTTTCGCTCTCTTGAATTTTCAAAGTCGAACAATTATTTCTTATAATAATTTTCGTCCATAGCATATCGATCGTCGCGGTTGAAGTTCCGATTTTGCAAAAAGACTGTGCGGAACCAGCGCGTTGAATTTTTCCAAAGTTCAACCTTCAAAGAAGACCACTTTAAACAAGGGTTTAATCGAACTGGGGATGTATAGGAGGGTATATATTATATACCCAAAAGTATATAGCCATCTACCAGCGACTACTACAGTGCCTCTGTTCTTTGTCTTTCGAGTTTTCTTAAAGAGGACAAGACGATGCCTCGCCATCCATCGGACTTAGGGAGCGCCTTGCAGTATTGACTGAACAAGAAAAAGGGACGATTCCGTAATATGTATAATGCCATAACAAGCCTCGCTAACTGCGGTACCCTCGGCCAATTACATGTAGTTAAAATGTGAAAATAAAAAAAATGAAATAAAGTAAGGGAATATCTCGTAAAAATCAACCCCAGCTATTTAAGGTTCCAAGTTCAGCTTAATTCACCGTTTTATAATTAATGAAATAACAATAACTGCTGGTACTTCCGTCTACGCACTGGTATAAAGAGCACCGAGACGGTTGTATTGTATTCTAGGTATCCAAGAGAAAGTTGCGAATCTAAGGAAGACGGTGTGGAATTCTTAAGTGAACAATAAGCACGTGGGTAGGGACACTCGGTAATTATCGAGTGACGGTAACCGTCTGAATAGGTGATCACGTAAAACTGATTTCGCAATTTGCCCATTCCAAGTGCGATCTTACTTGAAATTGAGTATAGTCCAAGTCTTGCTCGGGAGAACCACCACTAATCTAATTCCCAAGATCCCAAGACGTCCTCAGAAGCCGTAGTGAACTGGTGAGGAGTAAGAGAGAGGAAAGGAGAGGAGGAGAGACGGAGAGACTCGGAGAGAGCGTCCTGGCGCACGGCATGATATCGCCTATGCAAATAGCCAACGGACTCGAACCGGTTGGGATCCGTACTCTACGTACAGAGAATAGTCTGTTCGACTTTAAAGTTTAGAGTAACAAACTGATTGGATATACAACTATAAGATCATTATCCATGTACAATTCTTAAATTTATTCAAAAACAAAAACAAAAACAGGGAATTAGTATTGCCTGATTTTTTTTTGCACTAAGCCCCAGCAGCGTGATTCAAATTAATTAATTGACCAGGCAGCTGTACCGCAGTCGTATAGCCGAGTAGAACTGAAGTATCGTCCGTTAGTCTGTCTCGCGCTCGACAGTCCATCCCTAAAAGGATTAATTGTAAAGTTGACAAATCTCCCTACCCCTTGCGTCAAAAGAGACAAAGTTTGTTGATCCTCGATGGAGCTGGGTTTGCACTTTGCAAATGACAATTCCCCGTCGAAATTGAACTCTTTTATACCAAATAATGTTGTAATAAATTAGCGCCACGATATGTTCATTGAAGCGTGATTTATTATAGAGCCTTCATTTGTCATTTGAAAAAATTTCACTCAAAAAAAGAAGACGGATAAAAATGATAGATAAAACTCAGCCTGTTCTAGCTCAAAAATTTTAATATTCAAATTTAAAGCTTGAATTTTGTTGATAAAAAAGACGCCGGCGTCGGGACGCGGATATACGGACGCTCACCTCTCGACGCTCCGTAGCCAGGGTCGTCTGTTGTACATATACGTGTATATACATACAAATATACGTATGTATATAGACGTATACTAACCTACACAGTTACCGCACAGAAGTTAGCTACATTAGGACTGCGGAGACGAGGGTAGACGTTTGAGGTCAGTTCGGGGCGTTTTTTCAACCCCTGGACGGAGTCGCTCAATACCCGGCAACCCCTGGACTGACCAATGCCCTGCCGGCGACCCCCACTACGTTACGCTGCTGACCAGACCGGCGATTGGTCGAAAATTTCCCGAGGGATACTCTATCCTGCTAGGATCTACGCCGGGATCCCGAGGCTCGCTAACTAACCAAAGAGATTATTCACGGGGTGCTCCAAAAGTCCAAGTACCCTCGACCGACTCAGGGAATACCTACTTAAATTATAAATTAGAATCTATATTGATTCGAAGGACGAGAGTCAAGTCTCTATTCTCCGAAATTATTGCATAAGAAAGAATCTACGATCTATGATCAGCATAGACCAGGCCTGAATGACATCTTAGCATAAAATAAGAAGCATGGATACTTTGATAGGGATTTATAAAATTGTATGATATAGTTATTCATTGTTTTACGATTGTTATTTTAGAGACACGCAGTATATAAAAGGTTGTATTTGGTGGCGTAAGAGCTTCCTGGAATAATACCGTTAGCTTCTCTCATTTTGCGAAGATTCTGACCAAGCCTGAGCGGTTCGAGGCTTTACGAAAATTCAGTCTTCAACGGTAGATATGTATGTGCGTACGCGGTACCGAGTTTGGAGAGCTTGGGAAAACTGTTCCCTGGGTACACGTCGTTCAAGGTTGGAATTAAATTCAAACTAATTTAGCCTAATTTCAAAATCCTATTAGAAACTGGCCACATCTTTGCCTCTCATCTTCACTTACTCGGAGGGTCCAGGTCCTTGGTCTATGTCCTTACACAGGACGAGTTTTAGACATGGGTTATAAATCACGCACTTTTTTGAACAGATTATGAGAAACTGGAGTCAGTGGTGAGAATCTAAATGTATAAGAAATACAAAATTAAAGTTAGAATGCAAAATAAATAAAATAAGAGAAGAAAAATTCGTCCAATTTTTGTGATCTTTGGCTGGTTATTTTTCTGTGGCGATCCTTATTCCTTTTTTCGAGTAGACAGGGGCCTCCCCTGGGACTGGGATCAAAGCAAGAATTATCAGGGTTCGAGGCTCGGTCCGGGATTTGGTCCCGCAGGAGACTTACCACATGTAAATAAGGACACAGCCTCTGCATAGCCTCCGTAGCCCTATCCTCGGTAAATAACACTCTTCCGATAGTGACAAAATAACCCCCAAACCTCCTACCTACCCTCGTCTTGGATTTCCTTGCCCTAGCCTCTCCCTCCGCCACCTCACCCCCGCGAGCTACTTCGATCAACTATTCCTCGAATCTCTGCATATCTATCGATACAGTAGTTGTTTCGTTTCCGTTCTGTTATTCCAAGTTACTTCGCACAAACAGTCTTTATGGGTTCAGATATTTGATCTCTGTAACTCCCACGTGTGACAAGTTACACTTCTTTCTTCTTCGATATACATGTGTATATAGGCTTGCTCAACTCATTCATATGTACCTACGTGTTCAAATGAGATGTAGTGCGAGTTGAGTATTCCTCGATTCTCATCCGAGTAACACCCCCTCATCGTGCTTGATCTTTGGAGGGCAAGAAATTCTCTTTGCGGGATAACCTCAAGGCAAGAAATGCGGAGGACCGTTGGATCTTACTGTAATAGGAACGCGAAGGGGCTCCAAAATGGCCAATATCGGCCCCATATTTGTACGAGGCCCCTTGGACAAACAGAAATATATGTCTGGGCAAGATGTTTTCCACCCTCGGACTCGAGGCGTTCCTTTTTTAAACGGTTGAAACAGTTGCGGCCACGAATCGATGGTAACTACGCCGGCCGGACTGCGGTACAGTCTTGAAAAAACGCAGTTCAATTTTCATACCCTCATAGAAGTTGAACTTAGGGGTGAATTGTAGGGTGAAAAAAAATATATTTCTAAAGAATAGGGAAGACTATCTTCGTTTTGACTGGTGGATTGGTGAGAACGAACGGCTCGATGGTAAGATAAAAATTCGCAAAGATCCGCAACTCCGGGGGTTAGTTTTTCTCGAGGGTTGTACCGTGTTAGGATGCGCAGGGCGCTCTGGTCTTTTGCATATATTTTGAAACGTATAGCTCCCACCGCACCAAATATGCTGCCCGGCGAAAAAATACTTGAAATAAAAATGCGTTTTATTTTTCCTTTTCTTCTTACCCTCCCTTCTTTTTATATTTTCTTCTCAGCCAGATCCTCCCATATTATAGAAAAAATAAATGATTCTCTGTTAGTTATCGATAAGCTGAATTGATGATTCCTGTTTTTTTTTTATTATTATTTGAAAAATATGATATAAAATTGTGAACCAAAATCTTCCAACGTTTAGTTGAATTTTCTTTTACCAACTGGCTGAGGATATGTATCCTCCGCTTATACATCCCTTGTACTATAATTACTCGACTAATTTTGACTCGATTTAGCAAACAATGGGACGTGTCGGGTAAAGTAGGCAGGTGCATCTGCTATATCCTCGCTCAATTTTAATTGATGGTTCTTAATTATTTCATTAATGCTACTTGTATATTTGGTTGATATGAGATCTGGACGTATCAAAATTTATATAATTCAATAGTTCTGTTGAATATACAAAATCTGTAACGTTGGTTAAATTTGGCCACTTTCTTCGATGACGTCATGACTTGAAATATACATATACCTACGCGCGAAAGAACAGCCGCGCAAAGGGGGTCGAGACTTTTATTGGTCTTGACTTGGCGCCCCTAACGTTTTTCGTTTGTTCCGCAGATTTTCATATGTTTTCATCCATCCGGAAAATTAGAATGTTATTCGCGCAAGGCAGGTAGGTAGGTAGGTATGTACGTAGGTATAAGGTACCTAAAGTATACGAATATGAATATGAATTTCTCAAGAGACATACCTACTTTTCACAAATATCTATACACGGCATGAGCATTGCTATAAGTATAATATTAAAGGTCAGCATCAATGCACTCTTCACTTTGAGAAAAATTGTCAAAGCTTTTATATTCACAAATTTACCGATATCGAAGGCAATATACAAAATTTTGTTACCTCTGATAAATAGAAGAAGAAAAAAAATGACGATTCCAATTTCCTGCGAGATATATGAGCACAAATTGATATTTCAAACGAATATTCATTTTAAATTATTCGTCAATATTTCTGGCGCGCCGATTGGTCGCGTAATAATAAATAAATAAATCGAAGTTTGATCGGATATGAACAATAAAAAAGCTGATTTCTTTGAATTACGAAACTCAAATTAGACGTGAAAATAAAAATAGAAAAATAAAAAATAAAAAATAAAAAATGGTGTGGATCTGGAAACAGAAAGCGTGGCTCTTTTTTGGCCGGGCGGTGCTCTGGAATAACAAATAGTGGCTACATTTATTCGGGGGCCACCATTATCCTCGTCCTACCCGTTCTGTTGGAGGTAGTCGGAATAGTTGTGCTAGTGGTGGTGTTCGCGGGCGAGGAGAAACACATAAAAAGCATATTCCGAGGAGGTCCTGCCAGGATGCGAGGCCGCGGGACGCTGGGGTGGACCAAGCCAGTAATACATCAAACTGGATCGATAGCCTACAGACTTCGCTCCCACCCACTGTATACGCATCGCATTTTCTTCCTATGCAACCGACAAAAAAATAAAAATAAATAAAAAAAAAAGTATATATAAAAATATACCGTCTTACGATACCAAGATTAAAAAAATCTAACACTCACTTCTAAATACATGTACATACATACAGCTACTCATTCTCCCTTAAATGACAATTTTTCGGAATTTATTAACACGAATTTGATTTCATGGTAGAAGTACCATGCATGATTTTCAAAATATTTTCGCATATGGGGGCTTGAGATAATGTACCACGTTCAAAATTTTTCGAGAATCACTATTTAATTTGGTACATTTTTATTGTCATGCGAAACATCGTTGTATAGATATTTGAACCAATTTTTTAATTCTGCGAGAAATTGATGAAGAATTAATGACAAAATCATAAATCTGAATAATTATAGCAGATCGAAATTCATGCGGGATCCTCACCTACTGACCGTTTCCTTAGAAACCCCAACTTATAGGGTCACGTGTCCAGAAGCCTGCGTTTAGAAGTAGTTAGTTCACAAAGCAGATTGATTAAGAGTCGGTAGAAGGTTTGGAGCTTTTTTTTTATTTTATTTCAAGACAAATCGGGTGAAGGAACGAGTTTGGAAGCAGCGTTAGTCGTGGTCCCAAAGGTGACGTGCCTCGGGTAGGCAGGAGAGTAATTGAAGGGTCGAATCAACCCTTAGTACGTGCTAAAACTTGCGAATCTCGATTACCGTCGGTAGCCGCGAGTGCCCGTTCTATAGGTACTTGTGACGTCACGGGGTGCGTGAAAATCTTCGCATAAGAATATGCCCTGATCGATGAGTGACTAACTACATTTATTATTTTCACATTATTCGCCAAGATTCTAATTCCTGCTTAATTACGCCTCGGTTCACAGTCCTCGATCAACGAAAACCATTCCAGAATCAACTAGCTAATCAAAACGAATAATTGAGTCATCTACAAGCTGTACAGTCCCTTTGGGCCTGAAAGCTGCGATTGGCCAGTCACGAAACGTCAGAACTCGACCACCCTAAAATCCGCAGGGGTCGACTGACCGAGCAAAAATGGCGCCTGCACGATTTTCAATTACACAAATTTTACCCCTCGCACAGTTTGAAGAATTTGATTAATTCCTGTTTTTTTTTTTTTCTTTGTTTTCTATCACTAAAGATTCGAAACACTGAAAAAAAACGTGAAATTTTATTCTCGTAGCACGGAACGTATGGCAATGAAACAGTAAAACTTTCTTACCCGATGTGTAGCGTGTGATGTCTGGCCCAAAACTGGCGCCCTTCGACCCCATGTGCAGAGGGGTTGCACGCAACCGTGACTCTGTCGTATATCAGGTAGGGCCCAGGCCTCGTGGGGCCGTCAGCTATTGGAGCTTAGCGGTTAAAAGTACCCCGGTGAACGGAGCATCGGTAAACAAAAAGGCGTCATGAGTCTCGGAAGTTAGAAGAGAAAAGCTTCTCTTGTGTAAAACTGGATCGAAATTTTTCACAGTTTATGAAATGTAAAATGTATGAAAAGCTGTCTTATTCGATCACTTGTTTTATGAAACAAGGTGTGATAACGTCACGTCTGAGCGACGAAGAAGATTATTTAGAAACTCTTTATTAGCCCTGAATGCGGTGCTTGTAATTTCTAATAAGTTAAAGCGAATGAAGCCAAGTCCGTGCTTGGTGTTCTCCTTGGTTTAGTTACTCAGATTTTAATTATTACCCATCTATTAGAAGCCTGTGAATAATAAAGTAGGCGCTTGGAACGAGCTCGATTTTGCCTAGGTTAATAACCAGGATCGTTTCCTGATCAAGAATCCGCGAGATTGGCTAATCGCATAATAAGTGGAGATTTTAGGGCTCGTCCTTATTATTAGGATCGTAAATTTTGACAGCTTTGTGTATATAATTTATAATTCAAGATTATCTAAGAAGAAAAGATAAGGAAAAAAAGAGAGAAAAATGTAGAGATTGTGAAACTGGGATTGTCAACGGGTTATTTAAATTCCTCGATAAATATTCAGTAGGAACTTTCTCGTATCTTGACTTTGGATTTCTTTTCCCCAACGAAGTTATTATAAAGCAAGCATCCCTGATCTTGGCTGCTCGATGTTGTTCGTATAGTTGTTCGTATACAGTTGGTCCTTGTATATAGTTTGATCGGAGCCTAAAGAAATAAAACTCGTCTTCGGCGTGTATATGTAAAACCGATTGGAAAGAAATTTTCAGTCGTAGGCGATTGCCTTGCGCGATAGGGTTGCCGCGTGGGTGGGATATAAAGGAAAGGGGCTGGTATTTCGCGCCATTGGGCATAGGTCAAGCGAAAGCCAATCCAGCCAAACTTTCAGATATATGATAAAAATTGAGTGGGGTCCCTTATGCTGCTGGGCGCGAGGGAGAATTTTCTTCGTCCCTTAAATCCCAGGGATAAGATACTAGAGGACGCGGGTGGAAACGGGCGAGCGTTGCGCACTGTCCTTTGATTTGAAAACTGCCAACAGGAGAAGAATAAAGAAATGTAAAAAGGAAACAAAAATACTAGTCGAATATACAGCCGTAATACGACTCGGCTCTTACGATATCAGGGATCTTCATTCCACCACTGTTCTTATTTCTGTCATTTCATTTTTTCGTATTTTCTTTCGCGTACGAAAAATCCCTGACTACTTTTCAGCCCTCATCCTTAGCTACTCGCTCCATTAAGACTTCGATATTACGGGAACGACGCTTTGTGAGAATTTTGAAAATCGCGAGCAGCTCGCTATACCTCGGATATGCGTATCCTGGCAAAGCCGTATATGTGTCTGTACACGGTGCCTTATCGAAATTTAATTTTATGCCTACCTTAATCTCCCGAAGGTTCTCACGCGCATCTTTGCTATCTCACAAAATACTTACCCTATTCGTACGAGGCATCATGAGAACCGCGAATGTATCCCAAGAAAGAAGAGGAAGAAAAAAAAAAGAAAAGAAATATCCAAGTATGTTCTTATTGAAGCACGAGAGAATACTCGGTAAGTTACCGCAGCTAGAAATTTCCTTTGCAAGTTACGAAAGATATTTTCGAAAAGTCTTCTAAAGCCCACGAAATCCGCGCCACGTATGATATCCCCAGGTTGGGAAATATTTGTCGGTAGCGAATTCGCGCTGCCTTATATACGACAAGAATTGACACAAAAAACGAGAAAAAAAAGGAAAATAAATGCAGCTAGATCCTAGGTAGAGTTTTACTTGAAAGTTTGACATGGAAATGGACCAAGTTTGGTCAAGATCGATGAACCCTTTGCGAGGCTGCTAGTCGTACGATGAGTCTCCTGGGCGGTGATCTCTCTCGGGTTCAGAGTGGCTCCCCTTTGTTAGAAGCGTTCGCAAAATTGGTCAACACATACGCGGTGGGTATTCCCATTTTTGTATTTGTTTGAAATTTTAATGTGGCCACGAACGACTGAGGCGGGGGAGCTCTGTAAACTGCCGGCCATTACCTTCGATTCGGAAATAAATTGCACGCCATAAACAGGGTGGTCCATAAGAATACATATGGCCAGCTTAGCAGACCGCTTGAAAAATGTAGCAGTCGCGGGTATTGATCAAATTTTATACCCTTCCTGACGGAGTCTATATATACTTACTATAAGCAAACCGAGAATATATCTCTGCCCGAATCGGTTTCACTCAATTTCTCAATTTAACAAATTCAAATTATACATTCGCGAATTCCCTAGCGTCAGATCCCGTTACGTGGCTATCCATATACTCGAATAACCTCAATGGTCAAACACCTTGATAAAATCACGTGGGATGTAGGTATGATATATTACAATTGCATAAAACTGCAAGAGAATTCGTTCAATTCATTTTTCCAAAAGTAGAGAAAATTGTAAAAAATTTTAGACCCCGTGGGTAAGACATTTAGTTAATTTTAGAAGCAAAGGGGTCGTGGGGGTTAGAGAGACGTTGTGTCGGGGGAAATGGGTACGAGGGACGCGAGGTCTGTCCCGGCTACCCGGGCAGCAGTGGTTTTAAGATGGCGACTGGCTGGCGTAGATAAGGCCGATACTCCCTCAGTGTCCAAGGGACCGCGGACAAATGGGCCGTCAGAAGAGGCGTAAATCAAAGACAGGTCGAAATTCGTAAGCTCTAGCGAAAACGGCCACAGCAACAGCCCCTGGGGAGGTTTCGCGTAAAAATGTCAGCGCATCTATAAGTTTGAAGAAGACCTCCGAGGGCAGGGAAACTCTCCTTGAAACGCTGCCCAAATTTGAAGGGAATTTTATATCGTAGACATACATGGCAAATACTCGGTATATCGTACTGCAATGATACGTTTAGGATAGCGATAGAAATTAGGTTGCAGCCTAGTCCTCCGCAGGCAACCCCTTTAGGTCCTTATACATGTGGGTAAAATTTCAGCGAGCTAGAGTTACCAGTCCCAGGTAGCCGAAGAGACCGTTACGTGAAAAATCTGTTCGATATTTTAAATATTTGAATTAACCCCTTGTGTATCGGTCTACGACGCGAAGGTCTCCGTATACCTGCGGGCCTCTGATCCAATGCGGTATATATACCACCGCCTATTATTTCCCTCTTTTGCATCTGGCAGGCCTCAGATATAATGTTTCCCCGCGTTAAATAAGGCTCTATGTAAAATTATGTTAATGGATTATCCCTTGGGCCTCCCCGATACCTCTTATGCAACCGATGGAATGAACGGCTAGGCACAGGCACACACATAGACTATAGGCATACAGTTATACACCGATGTACTTCACAGACCGAAGGATTCAGGTACGAAAATCCTTTGAACTAGGTATTCGAAATAGGTCGACGAGCCAGGGATGCGCGATGTACGACAGATGGGGTTAAAATTCAGAAAAGGATTACAAGCCGAGGTTATCGATCGTACATTCGACATTTTTAGTTGGTTTCCCTCTGCACCCTTTCTTTCGTCGTTCGATTCCTGAGGTACGTCGTCGGCTGAGGATTAGGTATTCGGTGTATTGGATATTCGTATACATACATATCTATACACGGGTATATGCGGGAAAAAAGATGTGATATAATGTAAAATTAAAACTTGAAATTAAAACCGGGCGGCGTGCGTTGGCTGAGAGTTTCAATCCAGCGGCTGATCCCTTTGCAGGATGGTAGATGGACCGCCACTAAGAGGGAAGTGAAGTGGGCACATCCCCTTCAACCCGCACCCCGGATATCTTCGCACCCGAATGAAATTTCGAATCAACGATCTTTGGCATCTCGAGAGCTCTTTGATACGGCCGAACGCTTCGGAAATTATCCGAGATCTTCGCGGCTCTACTCGGCGAAATGGTTCTTGTAACTGATCCAAATCTGAATTGGACGTCAGACCCTGAGTTTTTTTGGGTCAGTGCGTTTCTAAGCACCGTTGGGAAATTATTTCAAGGACACCTTTTTGCTAAACGAGAGATAGCATCGCTTTGAATTTCAAATGAATTTCAGATAAACGATCGCAACGATTACACTTTCAAAAATAGACTCGCATATTTACGTTATTTCGACTAGATTTCTTACAACGAATAAATATATTCCACGAACCGTATCAACGCATACTTAATTATATCCAAACTCAAAGAGACACCAGTTGCATGTACATACATATGTACCTAGTTATCCTTGCGAGAACAATTCCTATACTAATTATGTCGAAGTACGCGCGGCCTTTCGAGACCGTAGGGACAGGTTAGATCCAAGAGTCGATAGCAGAAGCAGATTAGGGTCATTGATACAAAGAGAGACAGAGAGAGATAGATAGAGAGAAAAAAGATGAATGAAATGAAATAAAAGAGGAAAAAAAAAATTTAATAATAGAGACGATCCTCGAACAAGTGTAGAGGGTGAATCAGATATCATTATTTAGTATATTACGTGCGCTTTTTGCTAGCAATGTCGACCCGCACCCGTACCATTCCGTTCTGCTATTTTGGTGTCGGTTTTCACGTTTTTTCACCCAAAACTACCCCCGACCTATTGTGAACTCGACACTTTTTTTCTTCTTTTTTTTCAAAAGCACGTAATCCACCCCATGGGGTGAATTCAAACATTTCGACTTTATCGGAGGAAAACAGGTTGCCATTGCAAGCCGGAGCGAGGCAGGTACGATGAAAACCGATTTGCTGCGATTTGGGGAAAATTTTAGGACATCAGGTGCCACGTATTATGGGGCCTCTAAGTATATACAAGGACTAGCTACACGTAGGACGAGGACAGCTAGGTTCTCTTTCGTCTGGCAAACTGTATCGCGTATATTACATAAACGAATACCTTGTCGTAAAATTTGTTATTTTATTTTCTCTCTCTATAGAATATATTAATTTAGGAGTCCTTGTTAATCGAACCCTTAGAGTGTTTCGGATTTTAATCAGATTACGTCGACGGTCAATCTGAGCTAAGAATTACGCTTGAAGATATTAAATTCCTTGAAAATTGGCGGCAGGGAATGATATTTGATCAAAAACTTGTATAATAAAATATTAAAAATACTGAGTAGAAAATTAATGATGTTGAAGCTGATATACGTATTTGGGAACAACCGCGGGGTGAAAAGCACATGCCGTAGGCGGTAGGATCATTTCTCTTTAGCCAATTAATCCATTGAAATTCTTAATTAAAGAACAGTTATCCAAAACGCACCAGGTGCTGAAAGTGTGAATTGGTTCCGCTTTTCATTCAGGAAATTGGAAATGGCGTCATCTGGGCCAACCCTTTCGCCCAACCTAGAGCCCACGACGTCACGATCAACCTTCCCAGCGGGACAGAAATAAATTAAATTAATTTTTCCAACGGGCAAAACTACGAATCCTACCAGCTACTGCATATAATATATATGTATATTGTATATATTTATTGTACAAGGATAGATCTATGCATATGTGCAGAGCAGGTATATAGAAACGCATACAACATCAACTACACACTGTTCATCCGTATGTATTTGCATCTCAGGTAGTAAAGTTCGTACAATTACATATTCCTGATGCAGGTATACAGAGATGCGTGTATGGGTAGAGTTTGTATATGGAGACTGTTCCGTTTTGCACGGTAAAGGTACGTGAAAACCTTCCTACATCTCTTATTGTGCACTATTGCATAATGAGGGTTATGTAAAAACCCTTTCATACCTGACCCCCACCAATAGGTCGCGGTCGCCTCAGGTAAGATTTTTGGGCCTATTCACCCCGTTTGGGACTCACACCTCTCACGAGATCTCTACCTCCTCGTCAGTCCCAATTTGAACCTACTGCTGAGAAGATCATTCGGTTCTTACCAGCACGCTCAAGAAATGTCAAGATTTTAATCCCGAGACGTGGCTCGATATAAAGTGGCACTTTTATCAATCATATCAAAAGCAAGATTTTACGGTGTCGATCGGCAGTTCGAGTAATATAAATGTTAGTTTGATTGGCGATTTCTGATTGATCGAAATAACCCAAGTATTAACGAAATAAATGTTAAAAAAAAAATAGATAGATATAAAAAATCTCAATTGCGGTTTTAATTTATTGATACAATTATTGCACCATAGGGATTTTAATTCTGACAGTTCTCAATCTAGTTTTTCTACGTCTTGCTATGTTGTATATAATTCATTATTCTACACATCAGATCTGCAAGGAGGAGTTATACGACTGATATGACAGGTTAGTGAATACATTTCTTTTGAACAAGTGATGAGAATGGAATAAAACAATTTTCATCCGCGTGAGAATCTGCAGTGTTATGTAGAATTATCCGTTTTATCCCCACCGTACGCATGTTTTCGCTATTAAAGTTCATTATAGCCTCATTATATAAGAAAACCTTAAAAACTTCAATAAAACAAGCGTATATTTTTCCAAAAAATAAAAATAAATTAACAGATTCGGTGTAATATGGATTATAAATATTTCTATCATTCAGGGATAGATCGAATCATTCTTCTACGAAGATTTACTAAGATTAATGAAACAGTAGATCAATTAACAGGTACATAAAAATGTGATTCACCACGGCAACTTTGATCCTTGTAATATTGTATGTAATACATATACATCTACACGTAGCTAACGCGTCTCGCTTGGTCAGCACGGGGTTGCCCCCCTCTGTCCAGCGAACCAATAGGGTGGCTGTATTTTTTTATCAATACGATAGGATGGGGTAGGTCGAAGGGGTTCGAACAAAATGGCGTTTCTCATCCCCCAAGCAAATACTACAGCAGCCGATATCATTACGAAGCAAAATTTGTTGTTGGAAATCGGAAGGGTTCGTTCATTCGTTCGTTTTTTTTTCTCTCATTTTTTCCTCTTTTTTTTTTTTATAATGTAAAATTCTTTCTCGCGAGAGATGAGGTGGCAGAATTTTTCGATATAGACCCCCGACAGTCGATAGACTAGAGCTAGTATAATCTATATAGTCATACTAACCCGAGCTATAGGGTCCGCGACGAACTGATGAGGATAGAAGAGAAAAAAATCGAGAAAAAAAAAAGAGAATAAAAACTGTTGGCTACAGGAAAGGCGCGATGGAATGATCCTAAAATGATTTGATGTACCGATATGAGACCGTGCAAGCCTTTCATTCTTATCTCACATCATTATTTCCGGCCAAGCCTGTATACGGCACAATTTTCTAAGTAAATAATTCCCTATCTTTCGATAAAACAGAACTGCCCGATCTCGACTTATGCAGGATGCATACCTATACTTCCGAAAGGCTTTACTACTTTCCGGCGGAGGCTCAAATTACTCATATATACTTTGCTCTTCCGTTCAAGATTTTGTGTCATCGGTAATATTGTAGATAATGTCGATAAGAAGTAAGAACGAAAAAATTGAAGTGGCTGAAGTGAATTTTCGTGTTTCTTTCTCTTTCGTTTTCTTCGTTCGAAACAAATTAATTTATACATGTATAATAATAAAAGTTTCTTACGTATACCGAATTGGGTTCCCTTATTTTAATCCACCGGAGTCTTTTAGGCACGTCTGTCGTCCGCAGAAATCGTCCTCGTCGCTCCGTTAGAGGAGTTCTAAATATATTTTCCAAGTGTCACTTGGTGTCGTAGCCGTGAAACGCTGCAGGGAAATCGAAAAATGTAGCAGGAAGAGCTAAACCAGGCTAAGCAATCCTCACGCGAAGACGGAGTCCGCAGCGATAGCGTCCATTAGCATGTTTGCGCTGCGTGAGCTCGGCCTAAGTGGTGTTTTGTGCTCCTCTATTCGAATGGTCCTTTATGCGCGAATTCCATCCTTTAGAAAAACTCACACTAAAATATATATATATATATATATATATAATATATACAGAATATATTATATTTCGTGTAAGATTCAACGTGTCGCGTGTCGAAGGCCGCTCGAAGTCCTCCATAATAGCTGGGGCCGTGTATAATATTCGCGTGACGCCGTCCCGCGTCTATGTATATTTATGCGACGAATTTCTGACATCTGAGATTCGGTGTGATAAGAATTATATTTGATTAACGAACCGTTAAACAATCTTGAAATTCTTCGTGTCAAGAGGCTAAGGGCTGCGTGCAGAAGGGAAGTAAGAAACTTGAACCGGAAATGGGTGGCACGTGGTCAAGCAGTGTCTAAACTAGTTTTTCATGCCCTTATAAATGTCCTTTTCCGGGGTTCTTGGGGTCTCGAGGTCCTTCGAGATCCTTTGGGGTTGCAAGAGGTCGCACTGGTACTTCGACCTCACTGTGGGTCAAAAACCGGATAGATCCGCCTAGAAGACGGTGCTAACTAGTCAAGCCGAAAAGGAGTATGAGTTGTCGGAGTCCTTGGCCGGTAAGGTGTCGTACTAGAACTTTGGTAGGATGTTTTTTTATATTATGAGTAATACCTAGGCGGATGGGAAGAGATCCGCGTTTCTGTCCCTTATGGTCCCGAGAGTAGTATCTCCTGGGACATTGAAAGCGTTCAAAAATTGAAGGTTACGACGTAGAGAGACACGCGAAACTGAAAACTGCATTGGAAGTGACCAGGGGATGAGTTTCGGCTATCCCTAGGGACGCGGGGATCGCGGGTACCGAATTTAAATTCAAATTCAACTGACGAATACGTTTCTTGATTCTACGGCATCGAAAGATTCGAACACGCGCCATTTTCGTCTAGGAATTTTCGGCATATGCTGCGCATGAGGAATATTGTAATGCATCCCTTATGTATACGTGTATAATACAACCGAGGGTAACATCCGCGACACTGAATGCGCAAGGGTCGTCACAACGCTTGGTATACCTGGTTTTAACCCTTTTTCGGTCTAGTTTCCAATCGAACGCGTTTTTCGGTAATAATTTTCAATTTTATTTTAGTTATATTATTTCGTTGCCTTCTTTGTTACCGTTACACCGGAGCATAACGGTATACATAAAGGGAGCAAGAGGCAAGGGGTGAGGCGGACGATGTTCTGCGGAACTGCGAAAAAGTATCTCGCGGGTTAACGGGGAATAGCCAATAAAAAAACAGCGCAAGTTTGTTCATTCGAGAAGTATTTCCCAGAGAATAGAAAGAGGGAAAAAGAGTGAGCGGGAAGAAGGAGTAGAAAAAAGAAAAAAAAAAGTAAAAACGGGAGGAAGATATGCGAGGACGAAAAGAAAAGGATTTTTAGGCGTGGGCGAACGAGGAAAGCGCTAGAGCGGTTGACGTATCGGTGCAAAGTTAGCTTTTTCATTCAGATTCATTTATTTTTTATTTTTAACCTTCGAAGAAAGAGACTATTAGAAATTTTTTTGCCAACGTGATTCCGAAATTTTCATAATGAATTTTGATTTCGAAAATTTTTGGTGGAGAGCCGATGAACGTCACAAAGTATCACGTCATCCTAAAAGACGTTGATCCGAAGTCCATAAAAAGAAGAAAAAAGAGAGGGAGAAAGATAGAGAGAAGGAGAGAGAGACAGAAAAAACGGAACCCCGAATCGGAACTGACACTAAATCATTAATTTAGTTGCCCCGTTTTTTTACAGGTAGTGAAACCCTTTTCCCGGGCAGGTATGCCTCTTTTGTGTTTCCGTTTGGGATCCAAAAAAAAATCCTACCCTCTGCAGAATTGGAGAGAGAAGGAGAGAGTTGAGAAAAAAAAAAAACACTCCGCACTGTCATATTGGGGACTAATATATTTTTGATCGATACCGTCTCTTCGGAAATATTGGGTCCGTTTCCCACGGGATAGAAAAAACCGTTGTCCAAACAAACACACCCATAGAACGTGACTTTTGAAAATTCAAGGGCTGAAACTATATATCGCCTAGCCCAGAAATTCGGGGGGCTGTACTAGACTATGAAAATAAAACGCAATTTAACAAATAAAAACGTGACAAGTATCAGAAGCTCAGTTGATACCTGAATTTAATATGAAGAGGTAAAGTCTTCGGAGAAAGAATTTACGTACCTACATAGGTATGTCCTACCGACATCCACGGTCGTATGAGTGGAGCTGAAAAGTAGCAGGCGTACAAAGAAACAAAACTTAGTGGTTCGCTGGGAAATTTTTGTGGAAAATGTTAAAGCGAAATGAAAAAAGGAAATAAAAAAAAATAAAAAATAAATAAAAATACAAAATAAATAAAAAAGCAAAGCCCGCCGGAATTTGATATTAAAAATTTGTCATATTGTGTCAATATGAGAATTCCAGAGATGCGTCTACCTTCCCTAAATCCTCTAGAAAATCGCGTTATTGAAAGATAATAAAATTCTACTTCACGTTAGATTTACCTTGTTTAACTATAAAATCAGTTATCATTCTACTCTGAGTTGCAGTGAAATCTGCATTTTCTTGATTTCGAATTCACTCGAAGAGGATTTAATAGAACGATCAAGTAATAGATACGTACTGCGTGAACTCTAGAAATAGTTAGAAGGCAATAACCGTGTGATTGTGATTGATGATTGTAAGATGGGCGACTTGAGTTATTAGTAGGAAAATCTATCGCGGCGGTTTCGAGACTGAATTATTATCCACACCGGAGTTGGTGTTGTTTAATTGATTCGTAATGATTCGTAACGATTTTCCCTCGCAGGCGTTGAGGCATAACAGCTTTATATCGCGTGCTCATACCAGTTCAAGGTGCTGAATTAGCATCTGAACCCCACCGAAGCAATAAGGTGGAGGGTTACGTCGCATACTGGCCAGTCTTCGGGGAAACGAACTAATTTTCGCGCACAAAGGTCGCGTAGCTGATTCCTGAGTAGTATAAAGCCGAAAGTGGAAATCACAAAATCGGCTTTGGTCCACATGAAACGCGAAAACCAAAATCCCCAATGTAATCCCTCTTTTCAACCCCATTTTTTTCGCGCACGACACCCTTCACTAAATTTTAAGGGTTAAAAATCCGCACTCGACTCGACAATACATTAAGGCTACTGGGATGCTGCGGGTTTGCAGGCTCGGAGAGATCGTCCCTTTCGAAGTTACGGCTTCCCTCTATTTCAGGTTCCCAATCGCTCTTGCGCGTACCCAGAAACGAAAATAAATAATAAAATAAATGACAGTTGCCGAACTGTTTTGGCTTTTGGAGCGAGACAGGCTATTGTAGATTTTTTTTTTTACTTTCCTTCTCCCCCAGCTAGAAATCTCTGACTTTTACCAGACTACAAATTTATTTAATGTTTATGGCTTTCGGTCATGTATCGGTAAAGAAAAAAATTCTTTCGAATTAATTATTACCTATTCGCATCTGTTTCCAAATTTTTTTACCCACGGTGATTTTTTTCGCCTGTTTCACACGCTTCCAAGCTCCAGCCGCTAATTGTAGTCTTTTCAGTTACTTGAAGTAAAAGCGAGCAATCGAAGATTCGAAAACACATAACTGGTGACATCATCACATTTTATATCGATTGCATCTGACGACCAGTACTCCCAATACGATCGTTCGCCCTCCCTTTCTTCCCTTTCTTTCTGTTCTTCTCGTCTCTCCGTTTCTCTTCCGTAACTCTCTCGCTCTCTATCTCCTTCTCCTTCTCTCCAGTTTTCCCCTTTTCCACGGAATTAGGGAATTTTAAAATTTAGGGGGAATGCCCACTGGACCGAACTAACTTCAGAATTTATTGCCAATTTTTTTAAAGGCTTTAGATTTATTTCCAATTTCTCGGCTGATCTTTTCAATATGAGGGTGCGTCCGTACAAAAATAAACATATTATTCGCTTTCGTAATAATTGATCCGTCAGTGACCGTGACTTTGCTATACACACTCGCTACTCGTTATTCTAATTGTATCAAATCTTTGAAAGAGTCACAAATTCCTTGTCGACGTAAGAATAAAAAAATTTCCAAACCTAAATTTTCCAATTCTCAAAACTCTCACCATGTTAAAAGCGAAGTATACACACGTACTAGGCATTCCTATAAGACAAAGATCCGTGAATCAAGCTAGAGGCTTGCAAACTTACGTCGAAGATATCGACTTAAAGCGAATGACTCGTGTTACGTTCCGTCTGACCGCGTTTATCCGGTCAGTTGAGAATCTTGGTACAGTGCTGTGCAAAAAACGATTTTCTATATTTCATTCGCAACTGAAAGAGACTGCATGCATTATATCGATTGACCAGAAAGATCATACCAGTTTCTCTACCTTCGATCATTATCCGAAGATTGGCATATGGGATAAAATTGTTGCATGTAAGGGCAATGAATTATTTGCATATCATTTATAAAAGTGACAATTAAAATTAACCTTTTTACCCGATGATCGTTAGGCGGGCGTGTTTTGAGTTAGAATGTAGCCAAAGCCCGGTTTAGATGTTGGTGGGGGTGGCCTCTAATCGATCGCTGGTGTCCACCCTTATCAGGGGTTGGGGTTGGGGTTGGGGTCGAGGCTTCGGTCGGGGATGCCGACGGGGGGTACCGGGGTGGGGAAAGACTAGGCTGCTTTGCATGGCCGGCAAACCCCACACCGACACCCACACCTCCCTCAGCCTCCCTCGGGCCGTAGCGAAAACCAACCCTTAAAATAGGGGGTGAGACCTTGGCCATTGTTGCCAGATGCCCTCCGCATTTGCATTTTCTCGCGGTTTCTTTGAAAAATGAATCAGGCTGCTACTTCGAGGCTGGCTCGGGATTAGGGTTAGATTAGGTTGGGTTAGGTAAAGTCCGACCATCTCTAAGGAGACAACGCGGATCGCACAGTGGTGTTACAAAAAACACGAGGCATCTAAATTCCGTTAATACGTACAGCGTCGCGACGTCCCAACTCACCTCATCGCCCGAGGGATCTCGTATACCGCAATATATTTTGCCGAAATATAAAACCACCCCGTAATTTTCAATTCTCATTATAAATACAATTGATTTTCTCAGGGTATCGACAATTCATGAAAACATTGAAATATTTGGACGGTCATTGCTCGCCGTTAATGCCATCGGTATATACATATATATATGATCGATAAAGAGATTCAATTTTAGTCGGAGGAAATTACTGCGGTTTTAAAGATGAATTGGGGCGAGGAGAGTGGATGTCATACGTCGTCTTCCAGTGGATAATGATTGTTATAAATGAGGGTGTATCAAAGATGAGTTGGTTCATAATTTCATATCGTATTTTATAAAAAATAGAATATTGTTATAGTGATAAACTTATCGGCAATTTGTAGTAAGAAAAATCTCCTCATGTACAATTAGGGTAAATATTCCCCGCAGTTCCATCTGTATTTGGACAGTTCTTGTTTGAATGTGGCTCGAAATCTACATTTACTTGAAGACGGCGACTTCGTATTGGCACAAGACTTACGGACTAGGCTATAGCACTTTAAGAACTTCTGCATACCGTGAATATGGGGTTGGACCTTTTTTAAGACCTTATTCAATTTGCGAGAAGTTCATTGGTAGCATTAGGTATACGTGTACAGTGCCTTAGATGTCGACAATATTTTTCTACTGAAATTTCCGCTGTGTATAGGATTCTGGTTTACGCAAAAATATAACCACGTCGTATAAGCCATACGCGAATGGCGTAAAAGTTTTTCTCTTACCAAAAAATTCTATATTTTTCCTCAGGCTTTGAAAGCTCCAGAATAATTGTAATGGATATCACTTACACGCTCCACGACCACTAGGACTGTAACAGTGATAGATTCCGGGTCTGGAAAATTTAATGGAAAAATCCCAAGTGTCAGGTACAGGCACGGCAGCGATATGTCAGACTATTCACGACTCAAGCGCTTTTCCGAGGAGAAAATAAAAAAATGAGAAAAAAAAAGTAAAATAAAATAAAAATCGAAAGAGAAAAGCAGGAGAGAAGAAGAAAAAAAAAGAAAAAAGAAAATACCTACTTCTGGACGCACGGTAATAACTAGAGAAATTATTTCTCTCATTAGATCTATCTTAACATAAAATTATGTAGGTTCATAGAAAAGTTAAAATAGGCCCTGTTTCTTTCAGTTTTTTTAAGCAAACAAATTTTCAAAAATTTTTACAAAGAGTGGCGGAAATGGCGAGAATCTTTTGCGTATGAATTTTATCTAAACCCTCGACAGTCACGATTTGCATATCTCTTCTAGCGATTTTTGTATAACGGCATAATGCGAACGTGCGTAACAAAGAACTCACCCAAAGAATAAAGTTTTCCAGCTGTCCGCGGTGGCGGATTATAAATATTCCTTGCCGCGTCCGACCAGAGAGCATCAGCTTCGAGGTATATGGAATCTAGTGTAATCAGGCCTTGTATTTACCACCCTTGGCGTAGTTCTAATGGGTCGGTACAAGCGATCTCCGTGACATCTGCCAAGGGTTTGGAACTTTGTTAAGGGTAGGTTTTGCCGGATTGTAGAGTCGGTACTGCAGGGTAAAATATCCGGTAAGTGTTAAGTCAGGAGTCCCCTGTATAATACTATGTGGAGAGAACTATGGCCACGAGGGGTGAACAAAACTCCAGGTAGGCCCATTCCCTTGGGCCGACAAAACTTTCCAGTATGGAGTGTACACGACTGAAATAAGGGAGGGGACTTTCGCTGGGACAGTCCGGAATAAAATTAGCACTATATAAAATGGAAGCACATATACGGCACGTACCAAATTTACAAAAATGCACATTTTTCTTTTCAAAGTTTAAAATCAAATATTATCAAAGTATCGAGAATCTGCTGATTGAATACTCAGATGCATTTCTTCTCATAAGCAAACTATTTCATTCCATTAACCTTTTGACCACTTCCACGTAATTTATTGCACTTAATCTGTGCTTCATATAATTGCAATTCGTAACTCATGTTGAGATCAGCCCCTGAGGAGAATAAACTTTCTTTCCCTGCTTCTCACTGCTAATTGCATCTAAATTATTATTCCGATAAACTGTGGTAACAAAAGGTACGACTATACCTGTTATAAGATCGGTTAATTTGCTTACTTACAGTTGCCAATTTGTGCTTGCAAGTTTCACTGAATTCTCGACGATTATCGTCAAATTTCTCGATAGAAACGGTCCGCAGCTCCGGTATAGAAGCGGATCCTAGTCGCGAGGGCATAGCGGGTGGGAACGAGCCCCAGGTACACTCTAGTTCCTTAACGAAATTAGGGGAACGTCGGGATATTGCGGAACGCCTTCGTGCAATTGTTTTAAGTCGACATCTCCGCTGGTTGCACCCCTTTGCGTGGCGTCGGCCGTCCTGACTAGCGGACATTCGATTTGAACTAAACTATTAGACAACGAATCGAATTATCGGAATATGCAGGACGACGATTTCTGCGGGTATTACGTGCCCGGAATGGCCAAACCACCAGACCGATTATCGTACAGTGATTACTAATCGCGCTACGTTTAGATACAGGGAAACAATATGACAGAATACACAACAATGACATTGTTAATATTCGTGGTATTATTTCACACGCGTTATCGCCGCCTATGTATACGCGAATTCATATTAGACAGGAACTAGTTTGGCTCGTCGAGAGTTCGCGGTACGCTTGTTAATCGAATTTCGCGATTCAGTAATTTTCAAGAATCACTCGAAAGTTTCTTCGGACTTGGCCCCGCTATCGTCGATATATACGATGAGTTTGATCGTTGTCTGGGCGCAGATGCTGATCCACCTCGCATCTCGCATCTCGAGTAGGCGTAGGTACATGTACGGGAGCGTCGAGGCTAGTCCGGGGCGATATTAACACGTGCGAGACCTTTGGTGTTCCTCTTAAATTTCAAAGGGTCTCTTCTCTTATTACGAGCGATGACGTCGCGCGTCGGATAGGTGGTTGTATGTACGCGAAGGCGAGGCGTCCCTTAATTTCCACTAACGACCAAAGTTTTTTGGTGTCCGAGTGAGTCCGTGGGTATCATAAATTCAAAATGGCGGATCCTTTGGGGCGAAAACAAAAGCCACTCGGGCCGAGCAGCCCTGGAGGCTCGAGGGTCCGGGACGTGGACGAACGACGGTATACGGATGATGCGGGGGGTAGTGAGGGTCTGGAAGCTTGGAACCAGGGCCGAGGGATGCCAACGATGAGAGAAGGCGCGGGGGACGTACGGGGAAACGCAACCCTTCTGCGTTAGCGCGGGGGCTGCCCACCCGCCCGCTGAAACACCGAAAATGGCGGACCCAATTAAGAGGGCTCCGAGTGCCGCGCGGGCGCCGGCTATTATTATATTTATGCCTATAGTATAGTATGCCTTACACCAGCTAGTCGCAGCCTCGCACACGATAAAACTGAAAGAGTTTACGGTCGGGAAACGCGCGAGTATGAATTGCCCTCAGAGTTATACCGCATCAAGTTGCGACTATGTTTGCCCATGCACTTTCCATGCATCTGCGGGTATACCTCGTACACGTGAAAATAAATGTACACCTACACACGCATACACTTGTATCCACACGTATCCATACACGTGTAGGTATAGATACACCGACTACATATCTATATAGAAGCGATGCCCAGGTCCCTCGTTCGAACGACTTAGCGTTCGGGTACTTCGGCTCGTAACCGACGCGGAGCGCCGCCTCGAATACGAATCGTTAATGGCGTCGGTGGTGTCTTTACTCGTTTCTGAAGCACGTATGTGTATGCATCGGGGTTATTCTGTATAGTAATTTCTCTGGCTAACGCTACGTGAGGATCGGCTCAGAACTTCGAGTCTAGTCCTGGAAAAATATCTCAACGCTCAGTATTGTGTAGGCCATAAGTTATTTGAAAATTTTTATTACCGTGTGAATTGCGATAGTTGGCTGGTTAAATCGTAAGATCAGGCCGTGGGTATAATTCATACGGATTTCTGGAACCCCAGGAGTAGACGAAGCTCGACCTTTTCATGCCAAACGTATCATATTTTTGATAAAACTATTTTTCGGGAATTTTATTCGAGTAAGATCTTCATTTGTTGTAGGATAAAATATTATGAAGGAGATCTAGACATGTTTTTCTTACTAAAATGTAATCGAAAAATGATTTCAAGTGGTTAAAAAATATGTAGATCTCACGAGGCTGGCCGCGACCCAGCTAGTCGAAACGATATGTCGAAATAAAAATAATAAAGAATTGATGATCGAACTCCGACAGCCTATAATTTATTCAACTTCACGGTCAGGAAAACAGGACTGAGTTATTTAAGAACAAAAAAGGAGACAAAAATTTATTTGTTAACTTGCGTTTTTTGTCAACTTAACCGGGAACAACATTTGGAAATCCTAAGAAGTCTCTATCTTATTAAAAAAGGCGAAAAAGTCGGCGAAGAAGATTAACAGAAAAGGGTTATCGCGTGATTTACAATTAGAATTACGGATCCAAATTTATAAACGGGTCAAAAAAGTATGAATTCTTGGAGAATTATTTTCGAGGTAGAAGCACTTGCAGACAAAATTAAATAGATAATATTTGGGAATTATAGAATAAACAATTAGCAAGCTGCGGTTAATTAGTTGTATAAGTAGGTATATGTACAAGGGATTCTTTTATTCAGGAGTCGAAGATCTGAACGGTAAGATATCATACGATACCCAGCATTTGAATATGAGATTATTCACGCGCCGTTTATCGCTCACGGTCGGTCTGGGGCTGACTAAACAATGTTTGTACTACTGTGAACATCTTTATTGACTGTTACACTAACTGCATACTAACTGTTAGCCCAGTAGCCTTCCTTAACTTTTATGCATATCATTATAATGTGGTGAAAGAAGTATAAGATATACGTGTAAAAATAAATGAGACCCAATTCGATTTACCATTATAAAACTGGAGGAACACATTTGCAGTAGTATAAGTATTGCCTAGTCAGCCCCAGCCGGTCCGCGAGCGATAAGCGCCGCGTGACTTCATCTCATGCTGAGATGAAAAGTAAAAAAGAAAAACTATGCACAGTACGATGTTTTAGCATCGAAATTTTCGTCTTAGTTTTACCTACCGAATCATGAAACTCGTATACAAATTCATGTGTGAGGAATTGGGCAATTATTGTGCTTTTATTCACCCCGCAGTGTTGTACTTGGGAAAATATAGCAGTAGAAATATATGTAGCTTGATAAATGAATGAAAATTGGTGTTTGAATAGTTTCGTTTAAAAATGTTCGAAAGTTTGAATCTTTTAGAAGTTCTAATAAAAGCGATACGAGGGCGTGATCTGTTGATAAAAAAAATGTGTGCCTGATCGCGGCGTTCCTTGTGTCTGGCTGAACGTTGCTTACTACGTCGAGACGAGTCTTAGGTCTTACCCCACTTACTGCAAGGGACCAGGCACCTACGCCTACGTCGGGGTTGTTCTATTATTAATTTCCCCTTGGTCTGCAAACTTAAGGAGTATCGCAGGCCACTCGATTCCCATGAACCCTCGTGTAGGTAAAAAGGGCGATTTTTGAGTTTGACTAATTGCAAGATGAAATTAATTGGGACACGCCTCGTTTTCGCTTGAATTTTTCTCGAGTATGAAACCCAGAGTTAATGTAATATGCTACCAGAGTCTAGATCTAGTTTACCTCAGTTTTTCAGCTCTCAAACTTTAAGGTTGTACTGTACGGATAATAAGGTACAAAGAGCCATTGAGTCAAGAGGTGTAACTGAATTTTGACAAAGTTTTAAAAATTTATCCTCCGTCTCCAGAGGCAGATATTTCGAAAATTCAAAGGCCAAACTGTGACTTGAAGTATCCGCCATCGAGGTTATATTTTTTAAGAGTTATTGGAAATTGGAAAATGGGAGAAAATTTGACGTTTCCAGAACACTGCGTCGTATCGATCTCAGCTTCTGTGGGCGTTGCTATGAGATGGACCCTTACAGCTGGAGATCTGAGTGTCGCCAGGCTACCCCCTCCCCCTCATCCACCTCCTAGTACACCCCCGTTCCACCGCCCACCTACGGTTATTACTTTTGCAAATATACAAGATATCATATTCCCAACTTTATCCGCCGTGAGTTCCCAGAAATTGTCCGGTAATGCGATTTCAAAAGCAATCGACCATCCTCGGAATTTACGAAGTGACGTACAACGTATCTACCTCACAGTCTGCTATTATACGAAACTTTTTAACGAGTGTAAAACCGCAATTTTCATCACGTACAATATGGACTCGATTTTTTGCAGAAAAATTATGCACTCCTATATTGCAGAGGGATTTCCCAATTGTTTTCAAATTTCATATCAACTACCTCATTATTCTGAGGTGATGTTGTTTGGGGTTGAATAGATCTACCGACACTGCACTAAACGGGCGATGAACGGTCGGTGGAGAGATTCTGTACGGACCAAACTGGATATACGAGATATGAGTTAACCTTTGACAGGTGAGTTCATCACCTGTTAGGATGATGCTGGACCTCTGGACCCGGTAAATCGAGTATTAAAATGTATTCTCTGACCCTGTGCGTACCTAGTCAGTATACGGCAGGAATTCAATCGTCGTATACCGTTCATTATATCTATATCCATGCTTCTATTAAAGGATACGAGCGATTTATTCAGATCAGATTTTCTCTCAGTTAGAATTTGTTTTTTTCCGGCTATATAATTCCACGCTGACGTCACGTCCGGCGAAATCCACCCGGTTCACCGATGGCCAATACCGCATAGCGAAGGGCCATTGTTTGGTAAAAAAGGAGTGAAAAGAAAGCGCGAAAACAGCGGAATAGGTGGAGTGAGAATAGGATAGACGCCCAGAGAATTATCGGCAAGTTTTTCCCGAGTTTTCGGCCTCTCACTGGGAGAAAGTGGTTTGGGGATGTTTCGTAGGACCGATGGAACTCTCTTCGTTTTTCTCGGCGTGGCTAGCCAGGCGTTTTGTCATGCATGGACGATGTCGATATGTGTACACTCCCCCGAGCAACCGACTTCCATCTTCAACCACCCCCGTTCGAAGTCCCGAGCCGCTATCCAACCTTCTCTCATACCTTACCTCAGCCCAGCTGCGTAGGTACTACTACTGCGAGAAGGATGAGGAATTGTTATTATTTGATACCCGAGTACCGAGGTGAAGAGGCAACGTCGAACCTAATTATAACCGAGAGAGAAAAGTCGGGAGTCAAAAGGAATTGGTAATAATTAGAGGCGTGATTTCCCGGCTCTTATGTACAAGATTAATAATTAACCAAGGCACCCAAGCCTTCGGGAAGAGAATGTTTAATCAATTATTCAAGAGTATTTATCACCGACGACAATTACTGTGAATAAAATGATTACCAAATTATATTCTCTGCTTTATTTATTACTGCGAATTATAAGGCAATCGATTCTTATTCTCTTTGTTTCTCTCACTTTCCTTTTGCTTCGAACCACACGATTCTACGGACTACATGTATTACTCACCGGGATTGTAAAGAGGTGACGATGAAACGACGACTCAACCCTTCAGAGTTGGGCATCACTGGCCCAAATTTGTCTACAGGGCGATTGTGGTCAGTCATATAGGGCGCGGAGACCAGCTCGTCTGGTTTTCTGTCCGGTTTTTCGTGAACTCTACCCCAGAAATGGGGCTGAGCCTGTCAACACAGAGGTACGCGCCCAAAATGATATATGTTGTGCCACCACTAATGTTATTCGACAACAATTTATACTCGTACTTTCGTGATACGATCTATTTGAGAGCTGAATAAATACAACTCTAGGTACACTATTTATATTTTCATCAATTGCGGTTGAACTCAGGATACCTCAGTCATACATTTTTTCTTTTTCACATCAATTCTAAGTTCAACCATCCTCAAAACTGCGAACAGTAGTCAATTTTGAAGATTTGGATATGGCTATAATTGGGAAATTATTTCGCCAAAATTTGATTATCTGCGAGTTAACTCGTTTGACCCGCTTCGTCATAATTATTGATCATAACTTATAGGTGGAAATATTCCCGTGAGAACGATTTTTATATTAAGATAGATAGACGAGTTTCCCATTGCCTCAGACGATTGCATTTTCATTTGTTTCCAATCGTGATTGCGAAATTAAAATTCTTTTTTTTTTCTGTTGCAGTCTTCCCGAGGCACACCGACGGACAAAGAGAACCTAGAGACGAATGGAAGATTCGTGAGTCTGTCGAGTCGAGAATTAGCGAGTAGCTAAATCAAATTGGTATCAATATTGGATGAGCTATTCGTTGCCTTAGATAATAATTTATAAATAATTGTGGAATTATAATTTGACGGTGAGGTTGTATCGTGTGAATAAATAAACGAACTATTTCAGGCTTCCTCGTTACACCCCAATCAATATTGCTCTAATAAACGAATGATTATTTGTTCCTCATTTATTCAATCCCTAATATATACTTCGTACTTTTGATTACAGCTCGAAAACATCTGCAGAGAAAGATAACGTTTACGATTTTTCCTCAAATTTCTCAAATCGTTTAACACGTTTTCAATTTTCGTCTAACCCACGTTGTAAATTTATAACTTATTATCGAGCAAACGCCACGTTTAGGTAGTTACGATTTGGACCGATCCATTAGCCCTGCCATAAACAGATACCCCTGAAATAGAGCGCCAAATCTGATAATACCAAAATGCTCGGGTGTAATCTGCATCCTCAGATCGTTTGCAAGTACCTACTAGATAGGTGCACTGTACGTATTAACAGAAATTGAGTAGCTGTCAATTAATAAATCGTATGCCAAAGTCTCAGGGAGTGCATTAAACTCGAGTTAAATATTTCCGAGGTAAACTTTCAGTTACGAAAAGTGGAGAAACGTGGAAAAAAAAGTCTGCTGAACTCTTCACTCAAAGTAATGATTATTCACTTTGAATACATTCGAATCTTTATACCAGAAATCGTTCTACAATTATAAAAATTGTTTTACTTCTGATGGATGAAAATCTACTTGGTCACATGTCAATTGTCTGATTTGATCATGTATCGATGAAATAATTTTTGAGATGTGTGAGATTGGACTATGAGGATGTTCAGGTAAATATTATGAAGAAAAATCAGACGGCGATTTGATGTTTGACGAAGGAAATCTTTCGGCACGTGGAGATTCAAAGGGTCGAAAAGTTTGATTCCAGTTTGGCTCTTCATCAAAATGTAAGTTCTCAAGTGAGGATCCTTCCCGCGAGGAATACTTGGAATTACGAATTACTTGTTCGAGAGTCCAGACTAAAGGGTGAGTAAAATGGCCGCCGGCAATGGGGTAGTGGGTGGTGGTGGTGGGGGTGGTAGCCACAACCCCTTAAGGGTCGAACCCTTGCACCACTACAAGCCAAGTCCAAAAGCACGACCCCTCTCCTTCTCTTTCACCCCTTCGCCCTTTCCTCTCTCTACCTCCCACCCCCGTGCCACCTATGTAGCTGAACAACCTTTATATCTATACATAGGTATACCTACTCGGCGTTGCTTTACTACGACCTCGAGTACACCGCGTTGTTGGAAAGGGTATATGGCTATGTATAGTAAGAGGTGGTGGCTACGGACGGAAGGTATAACATAGCCGCTCCGTGGGTACACTGGGTTAGGCTAGGTGCCCGGTAGGACGCTACCCTTTCCGCGAAGAAGTGCGCGGGGTGCGGTGCAGAATGAAGGAAGGGAGGAATTTTAGCGAAAGCGAGAGACGGTGGCTAGCTCACCCTTAAAATACATGGTATGCGAAAACGGGGAATAAAGGGCAGTCTACCCACACGTGTATATTTGTATAAGATAGAACACAGAGGAGCGAGCGGTGCCAGAAATACCAGCTACTGGAATTAGAATTTCTAACTATCTCGAACAACAGCTCGAGCGCGGGAAGGACGCATAAGGAATTTTTTTCTTACACGAAATTTTCACTGGAATTATTTTCTCTGCATTGATTCACATACCCAAATCCGTGTGATCCTTATAGTAAAAGATTTCACGGAAGACCTTGACGCGTATACGATTGTCTTTTGTTTTTTGACGTCAGAAGGACGTGGAATTCGACCCCCCAGGATCCTCTTCTTGAGATCGTAATATCGCTCGCAGGGCGGATCGTTTGAGACTTGAGGAGTCCTCGACCCGCGAAGCGTTTTGATGAATTTCTTATTCTGCCGAGATCGATTACGCGGGCGTGAGGTGACAATTGGATGATGCCTTGGCAGAAAAGGGTTCCGGCGTTTCCGAGGGGTTCCCTCGAACTTTGAGGAGGTTACTTTACGACGTTGCCTACCTCGACGTTCCAAGTACTTGGAACTTGGGGTCACGTTGCCTTGACCCCCGAGTACTTAGATCGCAGAAGCTTTCTCAGGTGATCTCCCTTCATGCAATACTTCGATTCTCGAGGTAGATGAGTCCAGTTTAATATTGTGTATGTATGCAATGATCAGGGTTTCAGATTCGCCAAAGAATTACGCTTTTTGCTGATTCATTTTATCGCCAACGGTGCGGCACATTTATTTTATATAATATATTTTTTTTATAGGCCATGCGCATATGATACGATATTTGCATATTGGTAATCATGTCTTTCACACGAATTAAAAAAGCCGTTGATTATATACTGAATTTTTCAGGTTAGCAGGGTAACTTTAGTCATACCGATGGTCACTTTGATCACTTAGGTGGCCGGCAATGATCCTAATTTTGAGAACTACGTTTAAGGGTAGTACTTCGAACATAATTACCGAACTGATGGATTGATTTAGATAAAGCTTAAGGGAAGAATTTCTAGACTGGCCCACGTGACATTGAATGATAGATTAACAATATTCAAAAGAATATAAGCCGCTTCAAAGTCGTTTTCATTACCTGTAGCTGCATGTCTCATAAGGCATTTATATCAAAAAGGGATGATACGATATTTCACAAACTGCAGCACTTTGGACATCTGAATGGTATCACAACTGATAACAGATCTGATAGGCTACCTAATCAATTTAGCTACTCTTAATTCATTGAAGATCAATTACAGTTGAAATAGATTAATACTAACGAAGATTCATATTTATACGCATTACAAGAGGCATATGTAAACCTAATATTCATCCCTCTAGAGGTGTCGGTAAAATTCATTCATTTTATATAGCTAAGATCGTTTGTAGTGCCATTGCTTATGACAAATGAGACAATCGAAAAATGTTAGGATTCTAAAAAAAAAAAAACGACACCTCGAGGATAGACTATGCTCAATACCTCAAAATGCTCCCTTATTTCCCGTGCAAAAAAATGTGTTTTTAAAAAATGCGAGTACAGATAAGCTAGTCCAGCGCCTGCGTACATAAACTGAACGTTGTCTAGGGTGGAACTAATCTACTCAATTAATTGATCTCTGTAACGTTGGACCGCGATCGGATGTGGACTATGACCACATGATACTTCCGGCGGCAGACTCTCGGGGAGTTTTTTTTCCCTCGGCCGGGAATAAGGGAGGAAAACTTTGTTCGCGGAGCGAAATCAAAGAGCGTAATTAGCGCCAAGTGTGGTCTGCGTGGTCCGCGTGGTCTGCGTGGTCGGCCCGCCATGGCATGTCTCCGAGCTGGCGGTCGCCTCGGTCAATACCCACCGGACAAGATGGCCGCCGCCCACTCTAACACAAACTCAAAGTTACATACATTTATGTACTCAAATGTGTAACCCACCCCGGACCTCTCCGCACCGCGGGAGTTAGTTGCCTTCGACCCTCCCGACGCCGAGTTCCTCGAGCCACCCTCACCTCCTTCCCTCACTTCTCGGTTTCTCTCCGTGTTCCTCAACACGGACACGAACACGGACACGGAACTTCATCATTATTAGGTATTAGTCGCTGGTTGCACGCAACGCACACGCACTGATTGCTGCACACGGGGAGTTGCGGGTCTAGTTTCAAAATATATATGTATACGAACACACACCATGTGTGTAACGAGGGCGGGAAAGGTATTTACACGTGTGCATGCATGTACGTGGATTTTACTTCATGTACGCCACTTTTACTTAGGTATACCTGCAGGGAGTTTAAGTTGAGGAAAGTTCCCGCTGCAGCAGCTCCGCGTGGCTTTTAAGCTCTCTTCTTTTGTTTTCACTGAGGTACCTGGGGCGATTTGTATGACGACATCGTACCTACCATGCATACTGACGGTTTTTGGCGAGGGAAATCCTTCTAACAGTAATTATAACATATTCATACATTACAGTGGTAATTACATGTACCGTGAAACTCTAACCGAAGTAAGAACTCGTATGTCTACAAGAAAGTACACACCTATACACGAGACATCTAACTTCGGCACTACAGGAACTACTGGAATAAGATAATTCTCACAAATTGGCTATTCAAACTCATTGCACTGCAACAATATTTGAAAAATAAGTATAGGCGTCCCAAATCCATTTCAAGTGGATTTTTAAAATTCAGTTATTGTTTTTGATATGAGACTGCTGCATTCAAATAAAAGAAAAGAAAAAGACCAAAGGATCCTGAATGGACTTACGTCCTCGATGGAACAGCTTCAACGTTTCACACGTCCTCAAAGAATTTGTTCGCATCCGTAGGCTCGTATTGGGGTATTTTTCGATTGGTCAGTTGAAAGGGGTGGTGAAAGAAGGTCTGTGATTGGTCAACGCCACCCTCGCACGTAGGCGAATGCTGACCGTTTGGGGATGAGCGAGTCCCTCTTGTAGTCGGTTGGGGGTGGTCATCGGACGGCTGAGGAAAGCTTGGATTTAGACAAGCCATCTAACCCCGCTTAGTTCTACGTTCTCAAAACTTGCTTTATTCAAAAAACTTGGATGTGCGATTTTAATTTTCTCGATCTCGATTTTTGGGTAGATTCTAACAGACCTCAGTTCCTTGTAATTCACAATTGAGCTTTACATCGTAAAAAAATTGGGTTTATACCACGCCAGAAAAATTCTCCAGTTTTTTATTCGATGTGAAAAACAATTAATCTTCCACTGTATTGATTAAATCATAAATTTGTAAATTAATGCAACGATAGATATCCTGATGGTTCAATTGCTGTAGCTAATATTCATTCCACACGCGCGACTAATGAAAGAACAATGAACACATATTACAGGTAAATGGAAGGTAACTACCTAATTATGTGCGCTTCTCTACGAGGAATCATTATTGCCAGGAGTATTTCGTGGAAGGATTCGGAATAACAGAGATAATGATGGCAGAGCCCTGGTCGAATTACATCCGACGACGGTTTGGCTTTATAGGGGAGTTACATGCGTGAACTAAACGGTTGTAGGTGCTATGTATTATCATTGGTGAAGTATGGTTGTGTGATTTTTCAATCCTTTTTTTTCGTGATTCTATTATAGCAGTGATTTTAAACCAAGGCAATTCGATTCTAAGACAAATGAATCTTAGCCTAACCTTTTGACCATCAAGAAACTGCGGGCCAAACTACCCTCTAATCCGACGCAATTGTTTTCGGGCATGTTCGCTGCTTATCTGGCTTAACAGTTGACTAACTCGACGATCTAACAAACTTCAAACTTAAAGGCCCCCGGGTTAGGGAATGTTTTTCTCAAAATCACTCGCTCGGTAGTTAAGGCTTGCTTGGCACATCCTTAACAACTTGAATTTTGAATAGTTGGCAGTTTCACGTATTCGAAATTTACACCACCCTTTCCGTCTTTGATGAAACAAAATTTTTTCAGCACATTTCGAGCTCCTTATTAGATGTTTATTTGATTTACTTTACAATTCAGATATGATTAAGTCGACTTACGAGCAAATTTTGAACCGCAAAAATATGATGCTAGATTCAATTAGAGGTTTCTGAATGTTTAAAAAGGCAACGCTTTATATCTCACGAGTTAAGTGGCTATGAAACGAACTTTCTTTTTTATAAGGATAATATATTAATTAATTATGAGCATTCCGAACGATAGATATTAGTGTTAATATGTATATAAAGAGGTTTCAGCCTGCTATTAGTCCCTAGGCAGGGCTCGGGGTTAGGTGGCGCCGACAAATTTCACCTGGGGAAGTTTGGCCCATAGGTACTTCTAACTATGTATAGGGTAGGTTCAATTTTAGTTTGGAGTGTACCGTCTAGTGGCAGGTAACATGGACCTAGCGCTTCGGGGTTGAGGTACCATTGGAGCAAAAAGTTGGCAGAGTGTTTCAACTAACATTACCATGTTAATATCGCAACGGAATACACTTTATAAACTATGAATATTTATATTTCATATTTATGACGGCACACGCTGGTACAAGTTATAAAATAATTCAAATATCTCTCTATGTCTCTTTCTATACATTTAAACGTACCTAATGCAAAAATAATTGAAATCTCAGGACCATTTTTGTATAAAAATTTATCCGATACTGAACCCTGTTTTTTTAATTCTAGTTTTAACATTTTATAGACCAATAGTTTGGGGGTTGTTTATTTAATATAATTGAGAAACGTTACGAGTTGTAAATTGTTTGACAAATTTTGTCTTTAAAATAAAGGGATAAATCAGTGATAGAGTTCGCGGGGGGCCACTGCTGTGCTTGACGTGCAGATTAGTGTTCGCCATTGTTGTGACGTCAGTAAAGTTAACACGCATTCAACTGACATCGCAAAACAATTGACTCGGTGTCCACGTTGCGGCTTAATTTCTCGTACTTCCTTTGCTAAGA
The DNA here is from genome assembly GCA_944452935.1 of Rhogogaster chlorosoma. Lineage (NCBI taxonomy): Eukaryota > Metazoa > Arthropoda > Insecta > Hymenoptera > Tenthredinidae > Rhogogaster > Rhogogaster chlorosoma. The sequence continues at coordinate 33,958,311 of OX101797.1, forward strand.
ATTGAAAAATTCAAACGTCATCCGATGGACAAAGATCGGCTCTATACTTCGGTGAAAATGAAATGAAAAAATTCGATAATTACTTCACTGTTTTTGATTAATTAATTTGGAGATTTGGTTCTAAGCAACTCAGAAGTCACGGCACTTGACAGATGAATGTACCCTGAACAATGGAGCTTAGCCAAAAATCGACGCTATTGTCTTAACTTTGGGTTCCGGTGCTTGTTGTGTAAGACGATTAATATATGAACAAGTATAATTGATGTATTTTCGAGCGAATATTCAACGGTCAATGCGGACAACGGTGAATTTCATTCGTTAACAAAATTGACGGGAATTATAACGAGCTAAATATCTACGATCGTTCAGTTTTTCGAAAACTCCTATAGATGGCAGAATATCGTACAAATATTTCAAATTTCAATATACATCAATTACTTTTGCAGGAAAGAAAACTCAGATATGATTAGAGTCTAATTTTTGGTAACCGCTAATAATTGAGCGAATGTTATTATAGTAGATAAATATTTTCTCTAGAATAATTCAAATCGCATAAAACCAAACTTACCATGACTCAAGCGGATGACGGTATCCTGTGATTAGGTCTAAGTTCGCGTACCCCTATACTTAATATTGAATAAAGAAATTTGAAAATTTATGTCAAAAGCTGCGATTTGTTTCCTTACTATTTAGTTAGAATTGAATGTATGGAAAATTGTTACCTAATTAAAAATGCATGTGCCTAGACGCTATCGATTTTTTTGAGAGACTCGGATAGGCGAGGGTTGGGTACCCAGGGGTGCCCAAGGTAACTGAATCCCTGGGAATATGCAACCCTATTTACAGATCTGCCACCGATCGCAACCATGTGTATAGGTATATGGTACACATACTCGAATGCACTGACATGAGCTTAGCCATCCAGTCATTTAGTCCATCTCTGGTTTGCAGATGTAAGGTAAGCGGTATATTACTTGAATATCAAAAATTCGAACATCTTTACTCGAGGTTTCTCTGGAATGCAAAGTAACCGGTATTCATAGACACTTTCTAGACTGAATTATGTATATCTGTATCTTTAAGGACTTACTGAATTTTCTATCTCCCGGATATAATATATCCTTGTGAGTTTTTCCTTCCACCTTGAAAATCTAAAGCTGGTATTTTCGCGCGAGGTCCAACTCGTTCTAGCATATATAAAAACAGCGGTTTTGTTAGACTGGAAAAAATGTTCAAGTTTTACCATTACGATGGAATAAGTAGAATCGGGCGTATGAGTTGGAATTGTTCGTATGTATCTCCCAATTTCTGTGATCACTAAAATCAGAAGGGCAATGAATTAGGGATTAATGGATTGAAGGATAACAAGTTTATTTATTTTTTAAAAACAATTCCGTTTATTTGAATCGCACAAGACATACACCGTACCTGCTACTTTATAACTAATGGCCTCCGCGAGAAAATTTTGGTCAGCGAATTCCTTGATACTCTGATCAACCTTTCCTCGCGAGGTCCGTGTTCGTATTGCCTTAAAGTCGAATCTCGGTTTTGAAAGTATTTGAGCCAGGTTTAACCTGGATTTTCACTGCTATAGAAACCGAGCTTTGTTTTTACCCTGGATCAGAAAATTTTTGCTATAATCAAAATTTCCCCGCATTACTTTTCGTTTATTTTTTATTTTATTTTATTTTTTTCTTTCTCTTCTTCGTGTTTATTTAATTTTTTCTTCTGTTTCTCTCTTCATTTGTTATATAATACATGAAATACTTTATTTATAGGTTTTTTTTTTATCTTTTTTTTTTTCTAGATACTCTGTGAATCTATATTGGTTTTTTTTTTTTTTTTTTTTAATCGGAATAATTTGTTTATTCTTTACCCTGTGTGTAGAAGAAATATTGGAAACGACTTATGCAATGCGAAACTATATGTATATGCGTTAGGGGCAGGGAATTTGGTCCTATGGTGTGATTGAGAAAAGTAATTGTAAAAAAAAAAATGAATGAAATGAAATGAAATGAAAAAAAGATAACAATAATAATAATAATAATAATAAAAAAAAAACACATCAAAACGAATATTTGCATCAATGGTATTTTTGCGTACGTTTATTTTTTTTTTGAATACACACTAACTTGCGTTTTTCGGCTAACATTCAAATTTTCAAAAAACACCCTCCTCCTTCTCTTTCCTGTCCGCAGCAAAACGGGGCTTAATTATATTTAAATAACCACTAGAATAATTATTATTAACATTTCGAATTTTTAATTATTTCCAATTTTTGCTACGGGCAGTGCCTTATGTACATAATATACAAATATATGTATGTATGTATATACATTTATGCATATACACATACACATAGATATATAAACAGGCCCGGTACGTATATGAGATTATCTAACAAATTTTTAACTAGATAACGAGATTTTATCTAGAGCCGTACATATCTAACACCAAAAACTATCTGATATGAGTTTTCCCATTTTTTTTTTTTTTTTTTTTTGTTTTCTTTACCTTATTGCCTACATTTTTTTAGGAACAATTCTCTTCAAAAAGTTTACAACGACAAAACGATTTCGATGGAACGAAGAATAAAAAAAAAAATTAAATAAAAAAAAAACGTAAAAAAAAAAAATTTATTCAAGAAACAAACAATATATTTAAAAGAACCTCAGTCTTAGGCAAGAAACAGAATTTTCGAAATATTGAAAATCAAAACCGTTCACGGCATTCGTAGGATCAATATAATTATTAATTTGATTTTACGAAGGTCGATTGGATAATAACTTTTCAATAATAAATATAATCAACGAACGAACTAAGTGCAATATAATAGACAATAATAATGATAAAACGTGACACGGGGTGACTGTAAAAAAAAACAAGTCAGATCTAACCAGCCGACTTTAAAAAAAAAAAAATTTCCCTCACGAATTTTTCGCCTTTAACTATTTTTTTTTCTTTCTTTTTCTTTATCTCCATAAACAATTAAAAAAAAAAAAAAAATGACGGGATTAATTTTCAATAATATCTCCCTTTACAGACACCACGTGTAAATAGATAATAGACGATAAACCTAGACAACTTTGGCATCTTCTTAACTATTAAAAACATCTCAATAATAATTTAATATCGGAATAAAATAATGTACGTTTCGTTTAATTTATAATAATGATAATAATAATAGCAATAATAATAGTAATAATAATAATAATAATAATAATAATAATAATAATAATAATGGTAATAATAATGATAATAATAATATTAATAATAGGTATGGTACAGTTTTACACATATGTATTCGATCTAGATCTTAAATTACTAATGGGTAGCACGTAATAAGTATTATGTAAATTAATATTTTACTCGATATTAATACATAATAGGGGGGGTGGGGTTGGGGTTGGGTATGTATATACAGAACTGTGATGCGCCATTTTCAAAGCGATACAGCGGTTTCAAAAATTACTACAGAATGTACAAAAACGTACTAGTACATACATAGTTTTAAAGTTCATATATTACGATATATTATATTATTAAATAAATAATCTTTAATATGATAATAAAGTTACTATTAATAGGGTTTTTTATTAATTATTTATAAGTTTAATCAATAGGGTGAGACTCGTTATGGTAACCATTCATTTAAATTAAATTAATGGGGTTTAAGTATTTCGTTTACAAGTTTATACGGTTTTTTGTTTGTTTTTTCTTTTTCTTTTTCTTTTTTTTTTATTAATTTTTTCGTCCAGTCTTCGAGGTTGGAACATTATTCGTTAACAGTTTAGTCCCTCGAAGAGACTCTTCGCTTATTGCAGATCTTCTCTCTTCGAGGTCAAAGCTAGTTTTTAGTACTATTGTTTCAGGCATTTCCAGCCATCGACCATCGACCATGATAGACCATCAAGTTTGAAAATTTGAGTAACCAATTTTAAACGACAACAATTCACCAATGATTATTCTTCCCCCCTTTTTTTTTTCTTTCGCGAAATTGACTCTCCTTTCAAAATACTCTTCTGGCTTACATGCAATTTCCAGTCTAACCCCCGTTAAAAACCCCTATAATCGCTGAAAATTTTCAACTTTTATAGAAAATAAAAAAAAAAAGACTCACGATTATCGATGATTTAGAAAATCCATCTTACCTACCCATGCGAAATTATTATAACGACGGGGACAACCGATGTCCTTTATTTTATTTATCGGAGCTGGGAGAATCGGAGGCGAACCGGAAGAACGTGACGGACGTCTAGTACACCGGATACGGCGGCCTGTGAGGCCAAAGTGGTGGTATAAGCGGAAGACTGACGTTCCACGATCAAGTGTCCTTCGTGCTCAAGGACGAGTCCTCGTCCTGACTGCCTGAGTACGGCATACCCATTTTTTGACCCTGCTGAACGACGACACACTTCCGCATATGCTTCTCGAGGGTGCTGGGCACGGAAAATGGCATCTCGCAAAATCTACACCTGTAAATATCTTTGCCGTGACGTCCGTGGGTCTTCATGTGTCTCGTCAATTTCGAGCTTTGAGCACAAGCGTATGAGCAAAGTTCACATTTGTACGGTTTTTCGCCGGTATGGGACCTCCTGTGAACCGTAAGATTCGAACAGTTTTTAAATACCTTGCCGCAGTACTCGCAGGTATCGTTTCTACCGCTACGTTCCTTCTTCAATAAAGGACTGGGCAGACCCTGGAGGGATAGGCTGGACGTCGTTGCCTTTGAAGCTTTCCGGAATTCGTTGTTCTCCAGATAATGAGGACTGGGTAACCAGAGACCGCCGAAATCCGGTCCTGACGATCTCGGAAATCCTTGGCCAGAGAATATATTAGGTGTCGTTGAAGAGTTGAAATTCGTCGGCGACAAAGCACTGTCTTTTTCCTTGTTATTGTTCAGAGAATTAGTCAGATTCGACGGTGACTCAGTCTTCAAAAATCCACCGCGATGATTCTCCTGCAATGCTTGTCTATACGCCTCAGAATACTGGGCTATGTTACTCAGCCCAAATTTCTCCATCAGGTCACCGACTAGACTTGGTTTTTGGTCCACCCTCGCGATTCCACCTTCCTCGCTGCTCTGCCCCTGAGTCGTGCTCAGATCCTCGGGTGTATTTTCCTCGTTGTCTTCCCTCTTGACGTCAGTTTCCTCGCCTTCGTCGAGGTCCATGTTCTCGTCACAGCTACTACCGTCGTCCGGAACAGTTTCCACGCTACCCTGCGGACTGGACGCGACATTTAATGCCTCCTGGTGTTCATTTCTCATGTGTTTCCTCAGCTCCGAGAAATTTGGCACTTCTAGCTCGCAAATTTCACACCTAGTCGCGGTGGTGTCTTGTATTGTTTCCTGAAAGGCGTGTTCCTTGTCCTGATGACTCCGTCGATGAACTATGAGGTTCGACTGGAAGCGGAATTTCTTATCGCACACCTCGCAGGTGTACACCGTTTCGGAATCGGCGATAATCGGAGTAGAGGCGACCGGAGTGCTGGTCTTTTCGCTGTCCGTTGAGTTGTTATTATTGTGATGTCCGCCGATAGGACTTTGGGTGTAACAAGGCGGGGAGTTCTCCTTCTGCAGGTTATTGTGGGTTAAATTAGCCGGGTTTGCTGCTGGGCTTGGGGGTTGTATCGGTTGTATGCTTACGACGGGATTGGGATTCGAGGTTGGGTTTGGGGTAGGATTCGGAGCCGCGCCTAAGGAAGGGTTAGCGAGGCTCCTTAGGCGCGCCGAGTAAAAATCCAGGTTCGCTTCGAGTGGTGGTGGATGTGCCTGACCGGACAGGCCGCGTCCATGCGATAATTCAGCAAGGTTGGCTAAGTTCCTCGCGTTATTCAACGAGTCCAATGAACTCCGGACGAGGGAATCGCCGAGATTAAGGCCGTCCATACCTCGAAGAGGGTCTCCGAGGTTTTGAAGATTCCTCGTAGCGGTTTGAAGATCCTGAAGGCCTCTGTATCCAGCGAGCGGATTGAGGGCAAGAAAATCTGGCCTGAACATAGGTGGAAAGCTCCTCTCCAAATGCTGTGGCAATCTTAAAAAACTGTGCAGTGGATCGCCGACCAGCGAAGCTGACGATTGTAGTTGCCTGCCACTGCTGCCGCTAGAGTTTCCTCCGCCAGATGAATTCCCCGCTGAAGAACTTCCGGTAGATTTGCCACTGAGATTCAAGTGGTTCGGAGGACTTAGGTGGTGTGTATGTGTTGGCGTCTGCGTTGGCGGACTTGGGGCTGGTGTGTTTGAGGAAGAATTCGCCGAGGACGATGAGGAGGTGTAGAGTCTAGCCCCGTGCACGCTTTGTGCATGCTGAAGAAGCTCCCACGCGGAAGAGAGCCGGCGGGCGCACTGGGAGCACTGAAGCCATCGTGGTTCTGCAACAGAGTGGGTCCAACTCATCCATAAAATGTATAAAATGTGTTTACGTGGATGTATACGTGAAATGCACGTGTAGCCATATGTATACGTTTGAATTGCGAGAGAAATTTGAAGAAGAAAAAAAAGTCAATTTGTGGGTAATAGAGTAGGTATCCGCACGCTGGTCAGTAGATACGACGGTGTAACAAATCGTAAAATATCCCCCGTCGTGCATCGGGATTATCGGGGTATCAATTTCATCCCCCCTTAATTTTCAATCGTCGAACGAATTGAATTCGGAATTCAAACGGCGCGTCTGTGTCAAATTGTAGGGCCGTCTATCGCGGGGTAGGCGGGAGGGGTGAAAGGAGGGCTTAAAAATAATATCCCCAACAATAAGCGGGATCCCTGTGGGGGTGGGGTATGAAACGGGATGAAACTGACCCTTAACGACTTTCTGTCCCTGGCTGGGACAAGGGATGGAGAGATGTGGTTTTGAATTTCAATGTTTTTAATCCAGGAATATCAGATTTTCGGTCATTTTTCACGCCCCACGTGGCGGCGACGACGTTGCCCGCGTCGTTGCCGGCTACTGTGGGATTTTATTAATTCAGTTTTTCACCCTCGGTGAAAAGGACCACCGCCATGTGTTTCGCGGCGACCCTCTCTTGAAAGGACGTAAGACATAACCGCAAGAACATATTTCAACCGGTCGTAACTTGGCGCAAAAATTTCACTTCGAATTTATATGTCATGTAGCTTTGCGCGTCTCAGAAACCCAGTTATAACATCGAGGTTGAATTTCAAAAGAGGAACGAGATGAAGTATTGAAAGAAATCAGATGCTAAGATCAAACTTCATATACTCACGAAAGTTTAATAGATAAAAATTTCCCGATTACCCGGTACAAGCGACGAAATCGATTAGGGACAAAGAACCAACTGCAAAATAAAGTGATCTTGATTAAATGGAAGTCTGGAGACTACGAGAAGAAATCTTTGTTCGCCGAGCGGCTTAAAGCCGAGATCTTGTTAGCTGCCATTTGAATTTAAAATTTCTTCAAGAATCTCTCGGAGGATTCAATAGACTGTGTTTTACTCCTTGCTTCCTGTCTCCGAAATACAGAATACGTATCATGTACTGCACGGACGTTTAAAGTCGAGAACAATTTTTGTCCGTATTTTTGGGGAATTAGATTGCAAAAACAATTTTATGGATTTTCCCAATCTGGCGTGACCGATTTTTGGAAGCGGTAGTAGAAAGAGAATTACGATGAGACCAAGGCGTATCCAATTACAGAAAATCGTAGTTGAGGGAATCCCTAACGACCGTCTTGTGTTTTAAGCGGCTTCCGAATTAAACCGTGTCCATTAAACATCAAGGTGTTGTCCAGCCCGTTTCTGGAGAGTATAATTAGCCGCGAATTTTAAATTGGTAAAATCCGTAGGTATAGAGCTAGTAGAGAAGAAGCAAAAAAACTCCCTTAGTCACTTAAAACATGAAAAAATGTTGACTTGCATGACTATGGAAGTTTGCCGGGTTGTTTCGAGGACCCGATAGCTCTTGCAGGTCGTTTTAACACCGTGACGAATTTCCCTTTCTACCCGGAAGTCGAAAATATTGCCAACTTCCCCTTATATAGTTGAAGAAAAGGTTCGCCGCAAGGGTAAGAGATAAGCAGAGCCCAGTCTATAGAAAGTAGTATCGATTGGGGCTCAGTATACTTTTCATATGCAAACACCGGGTCGACCATCAGTTAGGATTATTTTTTTACATAAAGTGCAATAATTTCAACGAAATCTAGTTGTTTAAACGAAAAATTCACACAATACGTAATCGCGTTGCTGTATTGTGACGTAAAAGTTTCGATTTATATTCCTTCGACTGCAATTACCCGCGTCCCTCGTGCAAGAGGCTAAGCGCAGATGCACTTCCGAGACAGGCGGATGGCCAAGGTTCAACTCATCCTTAAACAATAGTCTTCCGAACAATTTCGCTCTAAACGGTGCCAGGCAATTTAGCGCACAATTTCTGCGGAAGATTGTTGCGGGTCACTTTCCAAGCCGTTCCTCAGGAATTGGAAATTCAAACTATTTTATCGGTCACGTAAATCCAAGAAAGAAGTTGACATTCAAAAGTCCAAAATTGGCACAAAAAAAAAAAAGAAAAAACGCAATACTCAACTCAGCCATTATTTGACAGCAAAATATTTTCTCAAAAAAAAAAGACGTCCCGCAAATTCGCTTACACAAGTTTACACACTATACGCACTCTATAAAGTCCGGAAATTTTGGTAAACTCACACGTGTCTATAGTCGAGGTTCGTGAGATTCGCTACTGTAAAAGACATGTGTTGCACCTCGGTTCGATTTTCCCTCAAAATTCGTATCACGTAGCGCGTACATACGGTTGGCGAGTAGCAAACAGATCTGAAACTGCCTGCTGTTCGGGTCTGTTCAGCAATATTGCGATTTTGATTTTGACTGCCAGTTCTTTTCGATTTCCGAGGTATAGCCGTATGTGCACAAAGGTGCGTCGCGTCATCCCCGATCCGATGATATTAAAATATCGATTGGCCAACGTATTCGACGTATGCACTTTGTAGTTGGAAAGGGTTGCGCTCAAAGGGGACAAGCTGCAGCGTCGCGTCGATCCTGTCATCCCGCAGCATCCCGGCTGGTCCACGAGCACCGACTCAGGTATACGTGCGATCATCTGTTTGATTCGCGCATCGTTTAATTCAGGAATAATCTCTCTACCTTACCGAGCAACTATAATCGCTCTAACTTTTGAGCCTTTTATTTAAAACCCTTTTTCTTACCCCCCATGGTTCGCGGGAAATAATCGGGAACCAGGATGAAATGACAACAATAAAAATGAAGAAAAAAATTAAGAGGTGCACAAAAAAGTTTCAGAATTCCTTTTGAAACTTATCGTACATGATGCTCATAGGTAACTTCGTCATTCTCGGACTGGACAAAGGGATGAGTTGTAGCACCGGGTACCTTGCGGTCAGCTAACTTCGTATGGGCGTGCTTAAAGAGTTTAAGTATGTGATATTCATGTCTGGCCGGAAGATAGAAGACGAGTAGCCACGAGTAAGTAGTGAACAAAGTTGAGTTTGTAGGTAGTGCGTTCTGGTGACGGAAACGGTGATAATCGCGAGTTTGAGAGTTGAGGTGAATTGACAAGATCGCGGTGGAGATTGCCTCCGCGGTGGATTCCAGCCCATCTCGTGGATCGTGCGAGCGAGGTGCGTGGTGCCAATTGACACGCAATTCGCGCTTCGCCTCGGGCGGTCTGGGACGTCCAATGTGGAAGGGGTCGGAAGGGAATCATAAAAAACCGGGAAACTGAGAAGAACTGGGGTGGAGTAACCGCTCCGTCGGCGTCGGGGATATATCTCACCCCGAAAATTAATATTCCAGACAATCCTGACGCATAGATCAAATCTGCGTATCACCGGAACGGACGGGGTGTCAATTTCGACGGATTATACCTTCCCACATGCGACTTACGAAGCCCTGATTTCCCTCAGTCAAAAATAAAGGAACATTTTCCATTTCTTTCAATATTATAATATCAAGGAGAGTTCGTTGACGTCTGGAAGAAAGTATGACAGCTTTTATCACCCCTTAAGCGTGCAGCAGCCTCCTGCACCCCAGCGAGTATCTATATACCTGATGGTCACGCGCGGAAGGCATCGAAGCGCGGCAGAGGAGCTCCTCGTTGGCTCGTGCTCTTGCAGTGGGTCACGGTTATATTGCCACGTGGCTTTACAATAGGACGACTCTAATTGGGTTCAAACTCGCTGGGTTACAAAAACTTTGACAAAAACTCTGTGCAAGGGGTTAAACAAAATGCCCTCGTGTGCCGACCACGCGAGGCGGCAGTCATCCTCTTGCGTTTACTCGAGGGGTGCAGACAACCCGGGGCCGCCTATATCCTGCACGAAGGTATGGTTCAGCTCAAAAATCCAAAGAGACACACCGGTGCGTCAAGGATACCATCGGGCAGAGGATCACACACTTATGACCGAATGCGTAATTGAGGGATGATCTACGAATTATTTATTGCGATGTGCATTTCGCATTGTCAGCGGTTCGGGCTTTGGTCAGAAGGGTGGAAGAATTAGATCTACGGTTTACATTTTCCAATTACTAAAGCACTTCAATCACTGCTCGAAGTGGATTGTCGTCATATTTTTTCACTACTTTAAATGCTTTTTTTTCGCGTTACTCTGTATGATTATAAGTATTCGGAATTGGTACGACCCAGCGATACTAAGAAGATTCAAAATTGGGGCTCATTTATTTTACTCATACAAGTGCTACCCTTGACATCCCACTCTTTTCCCATTTCGTATATTATTTCCGATTTCTGAAGAGACAAATTTCAAGTCAATTAAATAATTTCTCTTGACTTTTGGTCAGCTTCTTTTCTATTCTAGCCCATTGTATTGTACGAATCATTCGACTTCGATCTCGAGTGAATCAGATCGTGAATTCTGTTAGGATATTTTTTCCACCGTAAATTATCTGGCTTATAATTTGTTGATATATTATTCCAAAAAATCACTTCCATGAATTGAAGAACCAACAAACAGCAAACCCCCCGAGCTCCGTTTTTCACCGCATTAAATACGCGGACACTCGCGCGTTAACCCTTTCAGCACATGGTACGCCGATGTTGACAATAGGCAAAATTCGCCCCCTATACCGTAGGGTCCTTTAAACTCAAAAATCGAACGCTGTTCATTGTTCGGAATCGCTAGACCATGTCGCTCGTCACATGCTACGCTGCTAACGTCCTGCTTTAAACATTTTTCCCTGTCAAAAATCACGCCAATCAACGGTCAACTATGACAGACACTATGAAGAGAGAAAAAATAAAAACGATCCAAATTTTTATCTCATTTGATTTATAAACTTACCAGAACTTGTCGTATTGGTGTCAGCATCAACCGATTCCGTCTTCGGTTTCTTCGGGAGTTCTTCCTTGTCTTCCTCCAGTCTTCTTTTCGGTGTTGAACTTGCACTCGCCCTGAGTTCTATGGGGCTTCCACCGTCGGATCCCGATCCTTGCGGCGTAGGTGGACTCTCGAGACGACTACCGCGTTTGTTGATCGGTGCCGAGATGCTAGGTACTGAGTTGAGCTTCTCCTGTTCGGTTTTAAGAGCTAAGGCATCCTCAGGGTCCGAGTCTTCGGGGGCAGCCGCTGGCGGAGGGCTGTGACATCCTTGAAGAGTACTCCGACAGTGGTTCACCTTGTGCTCGATGAACCTGACGATGTCGCCTAGAGGATAGGAGGCCCGGCACCCTCCGCATTGCACCGTGTCCGGGCTCGAGCCTTGAGACGTTTCCGCTGTGAAAAATGAAGGGAAAAAAGCGCTGCTTCAGTACCAGAGAATAAAGGCTCGGGGATATTTGAGTAGAAAAAAATAAAAAGGTAAAAATTCTACCCAGGGAGGAGCTTGAGTCGAGCTTGCGCCTTGTGTAGGACACTGGTCAAGCGTGGCAGACTCCACCCCTGGATAATCGAGTGTACAGGGTTAAAAATTCGCAGTGATATCGGGGTCGGTATTATTTGTAAGTAGGGAGTGTTGGATATAAGAAATAAGGTGAAATGAAAAAGGGGAAAATAAAGCCTGGCGAAAACGGAAAAAGAAAAACAATTCCAGCCAGACACCCCGTCCCGGTGGTGGAAGGAGGCGGGAGTGGAGCACTCGACTCTGAGAAGAGCGCTGGAGAGATGAGCGAAGAGCAGGGGGCACAGATCGATATATGAAACGCTGCCAATCTCTATGTTAATGCCTACGTATAAGGGAAATCGTACGGTTGCCAGGAATGCTCTTGAAGGACCCTAAAAGTGAGTTGCGACGTCTGTGGATGACCTCAGGACCTTCTTGTGGCCAAATCGTCCTTAGAACTCGTAACTTCTTTTTTTTTCCTCCTTATATTGTACATTATTTCTGATTTAACCAACCCGCCTGTACCGATCGACAAAATAAACAAGGGAACGAAATAAGCAGGCACTTTGGTAAGCGCGAGGCTTTAGGCCTCAACATTCGCGAAGCAATTAACCGTATCGAAAGTTCATTCAGATTTCCCGCAAAAAAACGAATTTTGTAGACAGAAGAGTGAATCGTTTTGAGTAGCAGGAAGTAGATGGGAGAAATGAAAAAGGAACAAAACGATCTCACGGTTTCATTATTCGCTCTGAGCCCTAGATTTTTATCGTTTTTGAAAAATCTGTAAAAGTTCAAAAGCCGTAGAATCTGAGCCTAGATTGGCAGCATCCGATTTCTACTTGAGGTTTAAAATAAAACGAATGATTAAATAAACAAATGAAAGAAGAAAAATGAAATAAAAATTCGTTGAATAGACCATAGTCCGTTATATGCGCGCGCCTACGATTGAAAAGCGCTCGGTTAGAAACAAGAGACGCGCGACCGGTCGTTAGCGACAATAGGCTTTTGTTTTTTCGGGGGCAGATGTTGCCTGGACCAAAACTCGTACCATATACCATTATACACGTGTGTATGTATATAACAGTACATGGGGCACTGCGGTCTATATGTATACGTATAAAAGACAAATATCTAGCTGAGATAACTGCGGGCAAGGTACTATACGTATACCTAGCTGTACATATACGTTTCTATATAGATCGTATATAAGAAAGATAAGGTAAAGATATAGAATATTGGTCCCCGAATATAAGTTGGATTGCTTACAAATTGGTCTATACATTTGTAATGCCCGATGATATACAGGGTGGCTCTTTTATTACTCTGTAATTTCTATCCGCGAATTCGAGTTTCGTTATACCAGGACACGAATTACCATTCGGTTATTATAGTTATATTAGAGGACGATGGAATCGATTCGATCCTCGCACGAGTATTTCTCAAAAAAACTGGGGGAATTTAAGAGGCACGAGTTGTCTCCGTGATGAAGAAATAATTTAAGAACTGATCCATTAAGGCATTCGAACCAAGGGAAATGATTATTTTCCGACTCCTGTAGATCGCGATCATCGATATTTATCTGCCCGAAACTTTCTGTCTTATATTTCTCGCGGTCTCGTTCGTGGTACCGAAAGGAAATTGGCAAGAGTCAATACTAATGGGTAATCGAATTATTGGTTTGGGTCGGGGCTCGCCCTGGGGATGATCGTAATTCGATTGTTTCGATGTGTCCTCTGGTCGTTCTGACAGGACTCCCTAACAAGGACAGCGCCTTGGGCTATCCATATATGTTTTTACCTCAACGTCTATCAAAGTCACACTAAGCAGAAATATCCCAGTGGTATAACCGTTAAACGGATAAGCGGACCAATCGGCTAATTAGCAATTACAGTTCCCTCAACTTTTTGCTTCGGTTTAGAGTTGGACACGTTTTATAATCGCGGGTAAAACAGTAAATGAATAAATATTCACCTTCCTGCAGTTGCATTGCAATAAAATAAAGCCACTTTCACGTAATAATGAATATTTCATTAACTCGACACTGCGGCGGTAACTTATTGAAATGCGTCAATGAAACCGAGATTCAAGCTCTTCTCTTCCTTTTAAACGGCACATTTTAGTGTCCGGATATAATTACTGAGGTTTACACAAGAAATTCGCAGATGTGCTTGGATTTTATACAGAAATTGAATCAGTAGTAGATCTTGTTTGCTCCATGTTTGGATGTTGACTGCAGATCCACAGCCTCCGAGACCCGAACAGGATATCAAAGAATGAAAAGAACCCTCGAAAGAGTGGGGATAATTTTTATAGAAAACCCCTACTTTTTTAACCCCCTTATACCAGCTACACGCACTACCTGAGGGGTAACAGTTTTTTTAGGTCAATCCCTGCTGCCCCCCAAAAACGTACGCTAGACAAAGGATTCAAAATGGTGACGGGCGTTTTTTTTTTTTTTATCCCCAAGATTCTTCTCCCAGAGGATTTTTACGTTGCACAGTCGAAGATGGAGTCCCCATACACCACTGGTTCTAACTGTCGTGAATTTTTTACACTTTCTTTAACCTGCATCAATCTTTCGATACCTGTAACGTTATTTATCGCCGTTACAGGCTTAATCCGCATACGAATAAACGGAAGCAATCGTCGGGTTAATCGGCAAAAATTTTCACCAATTTATGCAGGTCGGACCGGTATTACCTGCGTGTTCAACAGGCTGCGTTACTGCAGGCGTTAGAGACCGAAAAAAAGTAAAGCTGCTGCTCCAGCTATCATCGGGGATTCTTTTTTCAAAATCTACTTGATATACGCGCATCGATATTTCCAGATTTTCGGCTTGACATTTTCCGGGATTTTAGATCCTTTCTCATCCACAGGTGGCTGAAAAAGGGGAAACGTCAGCCTGGACAAACGGAGGGAATTAGTGACCAGAGGTTTGGTGGTAGTCGTGGTCGACATCGAAGATTTCAGGCTGTTCCTACGGCTATAGCAGAAAAATATCATTCCGTTTGGAGGGAGTTATGAAAAATATGAAACGTAGTTCTCACGGACCGGTTGAATGGACCGCGAGCGCCCCACATGCGTATCGTGGGAGGATCTAGGTGGCCTTTGTGCGCGGCAGGACATTGTCCATTGAAAACGGCCAAACAGGTCCTAGAGTTGACCTGTCCTTCTTTTGAGAGTCTCTTTGAAAAAACCCCTTTCGTGAAATTTTCATCAAAATAAATCATGTGGGTAGAAGACGAAATACAGTTATGCGTCCAGGTGTGTCGCATATGCCTGCGGAAAAGTTTGTTCTCGATTTTTCACCTTTTATTTTCGTTGTTGCCGATCTAGGACCAACATTGACGCCGTGAAATAATTAATAAAAACTTTATAAATGATATAAACTAGTAACCGAGTTTGTATCGATGCAATGCTGAAAATTACGAGTACCCATACGTTAATTATTCCGGTTTTACACGGTTCGCTACTCTCCTCTTCCACGCTTGCAAAAGTTTGTTCATCGCGTTTTATGTTTTCCTATTTTGTCACCGGGCGAGGGCAGGAGTTTCGGAACGCCAGTGCTTTGAATAATGTAACAACGCGTGGCATAGAAGTTTCTAATTAGCAGATGTACACGATGGTCGGACAACGCGAGAGAGTGAAAGCTCGGAGATTCGAGTTGGCGTAGCAGATACGACGGAGGAAAATCAATTGTACAAAAAAACCAGTAAAGGGCATAAAGTCTAAAGTTCAAAAGTTGATAATTCCCACACTTGGTTCAACCTTTCATTCCAGAATCATGATTAGCTGTAGCTCAAAAATTCCATTCAATTATTATCACCAATTTCCATACGCCAACATATCATTTCTATGTAGGTAAAATTTTGTTTCTCTCATAGCCACATTTGGAATATACTCTCTTCAGTCGACCCTCGAAAAATTCGTTCGATCATTCAGTTTTGTCCCAGGTAAGTTACTCGCCGTGTACAACAAAAGACAATTTTCCAATTCTCGCGGTCAAAGGTCACACCGCCTACTCTTATTCATCAGGAAACTCGTGTCTCCGTCACACTTGGTCACACTTGGTCACACTTTGACACGTTTGAATTCCTCCATGAAAACTGTATAACGAAGGGTGTTTACCGACCCTGACCATCGGCTATCCCAACACCCAGAAATAATTTTTTTCATTTCCGCAAGTCACTTTCTGTCCATATACCTACTTGATAAGCTGGCCAACCAGAAAACGAAAAGAATTAATCAAACGACGCAAATTAATTCTGGGCACAAATTTCAATTCGTTATAAAAAGCGAAAATCAATCGCAAAGTATACGTGGCGATAAGATTTCGTCAAGTTAATCCGGAAATAGCCAGGAAATTTTTTTGAGGACCGTAAAAGTGACCTAGAAAATGTTTTTATTCAATTTTGCAATCGAATGGTCGATTCTGGCCCCCCGCGAGTTTCGTTCCTATTGGCTAAGAATTTAACAAAAGAAATACATCCCGAGTCGTACCCACTGCCCTGTAAGCCCCCCACTTTTCTACCCGATAATTAATTTTCAAAAAAATCAGCATCCCGTGGTGCTACTGCGCGAAGAGTGCGCCAATCGAGAGCTTAGAAAATAATTGTAGTGTGAATTAGCCACGCCGCTAAGGTGTGTTCAATGTTTTTTTCTTCTTCTTTTGAATCGACCTCGCAATGGCCGGACATGATTTCTTCAATCTCTACCGATGTTTTTATTTTGCGGTTCTCACATTTTACGTTAAAGCAAATTTCCTGTCGCGCTAACGGCGCTCGATCGCGTTGAAAATTGTCGCTTCCCTTTCCGGCGCGAAGAATCAAACACGGTCTTGCCTGAGTTAAGTCTTTCCTCGGTCTGTAAGACAGGGAAAGGCCTCCGAATTGCCCAATACTTTCTTGACGATTTTTTCGTAACTTTGATAGCAAGTTAGAACGATTTAAAGTTCAACTTTCATGCATTGATTCAAACGAAAGTAAGAAAGAGAAAAAAAAGAGAGTAATCTCTTGAAAAGTAAACTCTTCTTCTCCTTCGCAGCCGCAGGGTTGAGATAACTTTTTAAAAACTGGACACAGGACGTAAGACGTGCTTGGAAGTTGAAAGCCCTGGAAAGAAAAGGGAGACTAGCTCTCACGAAGGTATACGTGTCGTTCTTTGACCCTACAGAGTGTAGAGCCGAGATCTAATAAGCTGTGAAACCTAAAAACAGAAGAAGCTTTCGAAAGTCCTGAGGATTTCGTTGTTCTAGGGGTAAGAGGCGTTTAAACGGTGCAAGAATTATTCCGTTACGGTAGAAGAGCAACGAGAGACTTGGGTGTCCCAAAAATGGAAAAAGCCTCGTGAAAATAAAAAGAAATTCTAAAAACACTCGCCTCTCCCTATTCCCCTGAACTTGCTCTCCTAAACTTTATTTATAGAATCCCGTACGCCCGGTCACATACGTGTATATACCCACGAACTTTGCCTCTCTCGTGTAACGGGTGTCACACACGTTCGAATAAGGTAATTCCCATTTGTCTATTTTGTCTATTTTCTGTTTTTCATTTTCTACATTTCTTTTTTTCCAAGATTTTTTTCAGCCTCGGTTTTTCCCTCAAACGTACGCCGAGGATGCATTATAATCGAAGCCAATCTACAGGATGTTCGGTGTTTCCCAACGATAGACAATAATATTCACATTCCCAATGAATATTTATTCAGTCTGAATTAATCAAAGAGTTTGTCAAGGGTATCTTGAAATGGTACCGGCATACCTATACGGGGGTTGAGATTATTCCTGTAAAGTTATTCCTCGCTTTAACGCGACGTAGGATAAAATAGTTTTACGATCTCTTAAGCCGTAAGTTTTCCTAAACGCCATGAAACACCCTTAAACGTTACTATAAAGACACGGTCATAAGCAAACCCTAAATACGTATTACAGAGAAAAAAGAAGAAAAAGAAGAAGAATAAGAAAAAAAAAAGAGGCGCACAAACTCGGACGCTTGACAAGAGAAATTTATGTTGTTTGTAGTGTCGGTTTCCTTCGGCCATTGTCCTTCATTGTCCTGCAGCAGCCCTCCTCGTAAGGTGTGAACACTTCTGAAGCAATAATCTTCGACCATTGTGAGTATTGTTGGTCATTCAGTAAAGGGGGATGTCCGAAGCTACCTGACCATTGACCAGGGGTCGACGGCAGGACCTGCCGGTCACTTTACCGAGAGTAACTATTACAAGGGAAGATTTAACCTGATCAATCGAGTATATTATAATTTAGTTGAGCAGTCAGGTGATCCTGGTTTTTTCCCCCCTCTCTCTCCCTCGTCTTTTCAAAGTTTCATTATTTTTTCATCCTATGGAGGTAACTTTTATTACCCGAACAATTTTGTGGTCAAAGGTTTCGTGACCGCAAGACAGCAGCAGTGTCTGAGCTCCTTATTTAGTTCTATTCTTTTTTTCATTATTTTCTGTTCATTTTTTCTTCTCCTGTTTTACGAATTCATTCTTTTTGTTTTTTTTTGTTTTTCTTTGTTCTAAAGTTTTATCGTACTAAATGTGTAGGTGTCAGATATGAACGGAGAAAAAAAGAAGAAAATTGAATAGTTGGCATCTGTTTGGTATTGGCGTCGGCAGCTGTGTTCGTAGAAAAGGATATCGTATCTAGGTATACGAACGCTTGAACGGTTAATAAACGTGATATACATGTTCAAATAGAAAATGGCCGCGGTAATAAGATCGCCTCGTTTCATTGCCGACGCTAATCCTTGTATTGGTTTTCTCTTCAAATTCTAAACTCGGTTTTGACGCATAATTGAATTGAATGGTCGATTGAAAATACATATATAAAGATGGTCGGATTTAATAAGACTGCCGCGCGGTAATCGCGTAGGCCAACCAACTTAAGCCCTTTCCCGTACACGGCAATGTTTCGAAAGTCCATGATGTCCGTGGTACACTCGTCTATACCCTGGGCCACTGCTACTTCTACTGCTGCAGTATTAAACGTACGAAATAACCCGCTTGACACAGCCTCCCACAAATGGACCCAGGGCACCGTATTTCAGATGGAATTGCCACCACTAGATTGGATAGACGATATACAGCCGCTATAGTCTGTCAGAATAGAGCAGAAAAATAGCTAGAGATCGAAAGGACGAGTAGTTAGGTATCTAAGACCGAGTAATTTCGATAAAATCATGTCTAACAGTATAGAAAATAGTTCAATAAAATCAAACACGCCTTATTATTCCTTATTTCATATACATACGTCGGAGAATGAAATTGTTCGAGAGCAAATCAAGGATGGATCTGATCAATTAATTATCAAGTATTGGGCTACTCTTGCAGGATAATCATTTAAACAATCGTTATTTAAACAAACGATGGGACATACTTCGAATAATCGTAACACGATAGAGAGACACGATAACGAACCCACGAGCCATTCTAGAATCTCAGAGTCGCCTAATTGTCGCAACAACTTCTTTGCGCAAGATCAAAAATGAGACTAACTCTTCCGAATTGACATTTATAGAGCTTTATAGAGCCATGTGCGACAAAGGCGACACCGTAAGAACCTCTATCTCGCATCCCTCTCGGTACCACTTGCAATTCTCTAAATTTGAATTAGTGCAAATTCCTGATTTAATCAGTGGCATACTTATAACTGGAAACTAGTGACTATTCATTGTTTGTAAGTGATTTTCACTAAGTCAAATTTAGAGAGGAGGTTCCTAGATCTAAGGGCTCTATTAGCAAATGTAATATTAATAAATATGCTTAGACGTAGGGATGGGCTAGTTTCTTCTAAACTCACCGTAAATTATCGACAGACTAAATATAATAAGAGTCAGAAAGCCAGCTCCAAATTATTGCGCGCTGACATATACATTATACATATACCTCGACTGTACAATATCGCGTTGACGCACCCCGTCCGCCGATGGTTAGTGGCGCCATCTCTAAGAGGGGTAGTTCAACCACCGGTGCGCGATATCATCAATTATACGTAATGAAATTATCGCTGGGTGAAATATTAGCGATAAGATTAACTATTTGAAACGGAAAAAGTGCTTTTTTTTTCTCCAATTTTATAAGTAAAATAGAAAGAAAAAAAATCATAGTGTTTAACGAGGTTTTTTTCTTCTTTTTCTTTTATGACTTTATCCTAAACGACGACGCTTTACTTTACCGAGGTCTTGTCCGTTACTCTAACTTGCCTTGATCATCAACCTGAGTACCTACACTCGTCCTGCAGCAGTCTGACATAATCCGACGCCACCTTACCTGGGCGCGTGCGAGGCGCGAGCCAAGAAAGGGTTAGACGGGCCACGCGACCGGCCTTGTCGAAGCAGGAGAGGTTCATCTAAGAAGTCAAATCCGAGGTAGAGGAGCACGGTTTTGTTTTTTGCGCCTATCTTCACGGAGGGAGAAAAAGAGGAAGTGAAAGAATAGGAGAAAAAAAAGAGGAAAGGAAAGGAAAGAGCAAGTATCGTCGAGTATGTGTGCAGGGAGTAGGGAGAGGAGGGAGAAGGGAGAAGGGAGGCGATATAGCTGAGACCGGATTACATCAAAGACAATATTTAATAGATTCAACACATATGTGGCACACGTGTCAAGAGGGCGGTAAAAAGACACTTTGTTTAATAAATAACTGTTTTAAGTACCTTACGTGCACTTGCGGATCCATTTGATGTAACATCGTTGAAACAATGCGGATCATGTTCAAATGTATTACGTCTCCGGCGCATGTTACATTGATTATATAACAATTGGCAATGAGGTACATTAGGACGAATTATCATTCGAAAATAATGTACATATATACGTCAATTGAGTTATACTTTATATCCGTTTTGTGTGTCAGAGATGCTGTTTTCGAAATTCTGTTCTATCCAATTCGCGGATTTGTCATATTAGTCCACAGTCACGCGAGATGATACGACGTTTCTTTCACCGGCGATGGAATAACCCAAGGAACAGTCGAAATTACTTTGCGTCGATGACGTGTCAATGAAGAATACAGAAAATGACCGGTAAACTCGCGACAAGGATGTAAAACAGATCATGACAACGAATTGAATAAAATTATAACGAAGCGCATTGAAGGAAGCAAAAAATTCGTACAGTAATTATTTCTCTTCCTGTTTTTTTTTTCTGTTGTCCTGTTGCACCTAAATCCTGCAGGGCGGGCGAGTCTTCGAGCGAAACTGTGAGCACACGATCGGGGGCGGATATGGAGACACGTAAT
Organism: Rhogogaster chlorosoma; assembly: GCA_944452935.1. Lineage (NCBI taxonomy): Eukaryota > Metazoa > Arthropoda > Insecta > Hymenoptera > Tenthredinidae > Rhogogaster > Rhogogaster chlorosoma. The sequence continues at coordinate 33,979,372 of OX101797.1, forward strand.
GGTTCTTATAATACGTTGGGTAATAAATGGAAAATGTTTTTGCTTCAAGGACACAATTGGTAAGAATCGGAGTGACAACAGCAGGGATACTTGTATCACGACGTAAATCGAACCGGTATGTGATTAATTAGGGAATAGTGATTTTGTTTGCTTGTTTTTTTTATTGTGTATTTTATTTTTTTTCTTCGAAACGACACAAAGAAGAAAGTGGTACATGTATGCGGCGGGGTTGGGATAAAGAAACGTCCGTGAGAAGAACGCGGGTCATCCGAAGATGCCCTGGTATCTTTTCGCCCCGACGCCATCGCGCGGACTAAAGAATATCGCAGTTGTAATTAAGAAAACGACGACGCCAAGGGGGTGAGGGGGTGGAAAAGTCTGTGAAAAACTCGCGCATGACAATGCGCCCCCCTCCTCCTCCTCCTACTTCTTCGTCTTCTTTCAGCCCCCACCCCCGCAGGATTCAGGAGCGACTCTTTGCGATCAAGGAAGATGAAGGGAGTCAGGGGAAGCGAGGGGGCTGCTAACTAATTAAAAATTCTGTAACTACCCCTCGTAGATCGGCAAGTCGTTAACCTCGCGAAACCAACAATTGTCCGCGAAGAAACGCGGGACCTCAGACACTGCCGCGCGATCAGACTCTAAGGAAGCGTCGGGGTGGATAAATTAACAAATTAATTAATCAATCAATCAATCAATCAATTAATAGACGAACAAAATTCTAACGATTTACTATCAAGTTTTGAGAATTTTAGATAACCACAAATTCGGGTCATCATCCCTTACGGGAAATTTATATACACGACGAGATATATTTACAAAACATGTGCCAGGTAGATGAATTAACGAGACGCTGTACAGCGACAGATCGCAGTTTCATAAATTCGGGAAAGAATTTAGAGTAGAGACTGGTTTAGCTTCTTTTTATAATCAATTATCGGGACTTTTATATCCTCGGGGTGAAAAGTGACACAGATGTTTGAATGCCAGAAGATTATTTTCCTTATCCAACTCTCGTATGTATAAAGGTTTAACGCGGGATTCCGGTTGCGTGATAATGCGATCTAATTAGGGGACAATAATTTGTTGCAAACGATCCGAGTGAACGATATTTGATGTAGAATTAATACATTTGTACGACTTTGTCGTATTTTGATAAACGATGATATCGGGATATGGGAAAACTTTGTACATAAAGATAATCGTTTGATAAAGGTGTGAAGAAAAGAGCGTCGGACGATTGGGTTTTGGTATTAGAAGAAAAAAAAATGTTTTTTTTTTACTCACCTTGGGCGATCCTGACAGCTGGCATTTTGATCCTCATTTTGATAGTTTCGATTTTCTTTCCACAAATGAGAAAAGAAATGAAAACGAACAATAACTGTTTTAGAGAAACTAGATAACGTCCAGCAATGTCTGCACTCGTCAATCACGTAGTCGCATTGCGCGGTTTCACCGCATTTTTACGAAACTTTGTCACCATTCACAAATATATATGAACAACCAGATGGTAAAAAAAATATATATATATATTATTATTTAGTTCCTCCTTTATTTTATCATCAAGTTGAAATCTCTGTCAAATGTTCCTCATGTCTGTGACACACTGTCACTTACGCTCTGTCAATTTCGTATTCAATATAATAACCTTCTCCAGAGCAGAGTTTAAATTATTTATAATCTTCTTTATTAATATTCTTTATTTACGGTCACAGCTGTCAAGTCGTTTAATCAGAATGAAATATTTTCCATTTACGGTATCATACCCCCATCGAATGTCGAGATCCCGTGAAAAGTGATCGAACCGTAATTCCACTGAACAGCATTAACCACGTCGTACCATTCGGAGTTTAAATTTGTTATCTACTAGTTATCATAGTGACAGATTTTCCTGTCAATACTGTCAAAACGATGTCATGGACATTGCACAGAAACGGCATTGAAGAAAAGAAAGAAAAAGCAATTGTTTACACCCGATTTTTGGCAACTATCAGTTGTTTTAATTAGTTTCTTCTCCTTCTTCTTATTCTCCTCCTCGTTCTCTCTTGTTTCTTTATTTATAAATAGCTGTCACCATTCACAAACTCCTCTTCGTTCCTCGGCGGATAAATAAAGATAATTTCCAACGGGGGTTGACGACGATCGGTTGTAGTAAAAAATAAAATATAATCTCTCTCTCTCTCTCTCCCGCTATTTCTCTTAAATTTTCTTAACAAATTCTTCTTCAGTTTAAATAATCGTTACCCGGTTATAAGCCGGGTTCATAAACCGGACTCTCCTACAACCGAGTAGTAGCTGTCACTGGGAAGAGCTCGTGCAAGAGTTTGGCGTGGACCTGGAGCGATGGTCCAGCGACGGCCGTATCTCTGAGTGGACTGTGGATAGCTGCGCCATGGCGGGGCGGTGGGGTCTGCTGTGTGGGGCACTTGGCGCACTTCGTACGAGCTCGGCAATGTTCGGCTCGACCGGACACCCCACGCGTCGTGGGGTGGCTTTACAACCCCCCCAAGTATATCAGGGTGGGGGTAACGTCTCCGTGGGGCAGAAATTTTGGGGTGAGCTTCGTATATAGTCGCGGGGTAGGCGACGGGGTGTAACCTTGCCAGGGAGAGCATTTTTTTTTTGCTTCCCTTTCTTTTCTCTCCGTTTCGTTTCTTTTCCTTTTCCTTTTCCTTTTTCCTTTCTTTTCCTTTTTACTTCCTTTTTATATCCACGGCTACAGACTTCAATTCCGACTCAAAGATCCTGCGACTGGTTTGTTCGACTCGGTCTAGATCCAGTCACACTTTTCTCTTTTTTTTTTCCTCCCTTTTTTTTTTCTTACACAACTCGATTCTTGATCCCAGACATTTTTCTATCAAAGATATTTTTCATCCGCGAACTAGGTATATAGGAATAGTAGATATAGGCAGGTATATGCCGAAGTTATCTGCATATAAACACCTTATTCACCTGCTTGTGCTGTTGATATAATAAAACGGTGTAACTGTACAATTATATGTTTTCCCGAGTTATATGTATATCAATCGTTTCTCTGATATACCCATATATACCTCAGATTGGGTCAGTCCCACTTCCACTTTTGGGACTCTGTTCTCAGGGCTGGTATTCACATCTGTTGAGTGTGTATATCGAAGATGATCCAAGGGTCTTTAGAGTGCCGAATCTATCGATGGACGAATAGTTTGTATAGACTCTACCGCGTTGATGCCGGCGACGGTGTGTTCCCGCTTTCATATAGATCACAATACTGCGATTCATTTGTACGCGTAAGTGTAGTACATACATACATGCATTATGTAAATAAGATTGCTAGAAGATATATTAGAATAGAAAATTAGCAGAAAGCGAGGATGAATATTTCGGTAAAGTGGGGGTGGGTGTATCTGTATATATATACCTCGCCGGTTTTTAAATTGACTTTGGTAAACTGACGCACGTAATGAGACATCCGCCATGATACTAAAACTCAGGTATATTATCTATTCGCAAATATATGTATGGCCAGAAACTAACAAAGAATTGGACACAATGTGTGATTGTCGTAGAGTGAAGATGATGGCATCGTTTAGTTGGGTAATAATTATTAAATCCGGGTGTGTTTTCGGTAGCCAAGGAATTACGGATACCAATTTTTTGCACAATTTTCTCCCTCACGTTCACCCCTTTAATCAAATGTGTAGAAATTTGTCGACGACGCTTTAGCACCGACTACATGGGAACGATCTCCTCGGCCGTCTGTTTCCCGAGGGACACAATGTTCTTCGATCCTTGAGACTCAAGGTTCTAAATAACGCTTGGCCCAAGATTGGGTGCTCAAGATATTGGGCAGGTCCAAGGAGACACTGTCCAGGCACCAAAGCAGACCACAACAGATAATTTTTCCGGATTGTTAAAACTCACTTCAGACTTAAGAATTTCGCTGCTGTAGGCCTGGGAAATATATATATATATCTCTGGTAAATTCTCTCCAATCAACTGTCGCGCTGCAGTCACCCCACTCGAAAATTATAGGGCACTGGAAATCACGAGTACGTTCTGACCTTGCCCAACCTACTGCAGCAGCCTCATACCCTAAGCAGACCTACGAATGTACAACAAATGTGAATTTTATTTTCTTGAAAAAATCGTATGTACCAGACTTTTCCATTTTCACAAGTAGCTGGCCTAAAAAAATTAGGCCAAAATAAGGTGAAAATTTGTTCGACAGCCTCCCAAAAAAAAAAAAACTTGTTTTAGCGGTCAAAGGTAATTTGTATTCTTCCGAGGCCTCGTAAAGGTCGAAAACTTTGGTTTCAGAAATCCCGCGAAGAATTTGAGGAGTGTAAGTATAGTGATTCGAATCTGCAGCAACTTCCGAGGGTTATATCTATGTATGGTGGACACGACACGTATTCGAGTTTGTTGTCGGACAATAATTAATTCATGGGAAAGCATGGACACCAACTTTTCGACCCTTAAGAATAATTCATCACGGTCGACAGCGAATCTACGTTTTATTTCTGACGGCTCGTAAGACAGTTCAGATTATTTATTCATAACTGGTAATTAGCCCGGGGGTTTTCTCCCTCGTGCATGGATAGGTACCTGAGAAACTGACGAAATTTCAAACTTCATGCCACTGGGTTTGCCTATCTCTCTCTTGCTGTAAAAAAATAAAATAAAATTAAGAAGACATTGTCAAATTCACCCAAATGTCATTCGTGCCATTGAGATACCGGTTTTAATTTCGGGACTCGATACCCTGGTCCAGCGCCTCAGCTAATTTAGATATAATTCGAGTCACCCGGTAGTAGAGTACGGGCGTCCAAAGGGTGAAAAAACCGAGTGTTCGCGGACCATCTTGGACCATCGTGGTGACGATGCCCCCTTCCTCCCCCAAGCCCCATACCCCAACAACGCATCCTGTTCGGGGCTTTAAGATTATTTTTACTTGGAGGCAAAAAAATTCTGTCTGGCGACTCCGAGACGCACATGTGCGTTCGTGACGTTATATAGCTAGGCGTCTCTCCAGCGTCCAGTGCCAGAGCCGTGGACCGCCGTCGTCAGCGTCGTGGGAGCCCCGATATCCCCCGGACCTACGAAAGCATCTTCTCAAAAGAACTTTCGGACCTTTAGACGACCCCGAGAATTAAAAACGTATTTGGTGTCTCGATTTTGGCGGGCTTTTGGCTAGATCAGTTTTTCTCAAGGCAATAATCCAGATGATAGAATGCAGCGCATCGAAGCCTGCGAAAATAATAATACTCCGGCTAAAATCAGAAGAGATTTTTCTTTCGACAAAAAGAAGCCGAGATGAACAACGGGGTGATAAAAACCGTTAAAATGTTTTTAAAAAAAGTTACTGTCCAAAAGCGACTACGCCACTGCAAGCATGTGTGCTTGTGAAGTGACAGATACCAAATATAACCAGAGACGGACCCCTTGCCAAGGGTGTTTGGAAGTTGGCTCAGCCGCGCAAGGGTTGCGGGACCTGTGCTTCCCATCCATGTCTTCCGTGGCCCTCGAGGATTTAGTCGTTATAAGAAATCGGGCAAATAATTCCGGTGTACATACAGTATGCTTATTTGATCAGATATTACATACGGAGATTTTTAGCCTTTGTATGGAAGTATAATTTCCTCTGTGAATCGAGTTCGAGTTCATATTTTGATTTTCGAAATCTTTCGAGCGAAGTAAGTATGTAGAAAAGTCCTGGCACCTATAGGTATATCTTGACTAGAGATCAGAGACGGTTACGGAGAAAGTAATTCGATCTAGAATCGGTAGCTGTATCCATATCGATGGAGCATCACGGGTAGCTCGCGTGTCACGAAGATTTATACTTGGCTCGCTTAATGCGCGCACGGTTTCTTCGTCGGGACTAGTGATGATTGGGTGAGGGTACCGTTCGAGACAATTTCCTCGCAGCTTGAAATATATCCACCGATCAGTATAACGATCTTTCTCAGTTTTAATAAATCAATTTCACACGGCTATTACGGATTGCCAGTCGGGCCTCGCTCGTTGATAAGCAATATTTAAATCGACAAATAACGTCAGATTTTTATTTCACCAGACGTACTTCGCCTCAGATTTAATAGTTCATAAATTAAATCGTAATTATAAGCCAAATAAAAATTAAGGTCCAGTTTAATCACGAGGTAAATTTATATCCCAACCTTTTTTTTTCTTTGCTTTTCTTTCCTACCTCGCTTCAACTATTATCAATCTCTGCGGTAAGACCACCGAGATGTTTTTTCCCATGTCCATTTTTGCATAAAAAAATTCTCACCGTCAGATTTTCGCACGACCCCTTGAGCCCGTGGTGAAAGAAAAAATAAAAAAAAAAAACATATTCCGGGGGGTACCTTGCTCTAGCCTCTAGGTGCTAGGTGTAGGCTAAGGCACACCGTACAGTATGATATAGAAAGGTGTATACACGCACGGAAAACGGACCCCTTAGTTTTTTATGGGCAGGATATCAAGCGGGCCTAAAGAGAGGAGGACTTGGGGGAACGGGCAGGAGAGGGGCGCGCAGGAACTCCTAGACGAAGACGGAAGTAGCTTATAAAAAAAGCTTACGGTACCCCAAGTGGCACAGATTCTCCTCCCAGTGCAGCGGAAGGTGAAAAAAATGTATTAAAAAAAAATTGAAATACTGCTAGGTTGTTAGCTGAGATGAGGGGTGTGCGCGCATCGGCCCCAACTTTGGCCAAGTAATATTTCGGAGACGGGTGTTGCCTCCCCTGTTTTTGAAAATTCTTTAAAAACGTAAAAGTTCGTGTGAAAATTTGGGAAATGTTGCAACGAAGAGGAGACAAAAAAAATGTTGCAGGCTGCATGTTCTGTATTTGCGAAAGTCGAGTGAAACTTTAAGGCAAATACCTATTCTATTTATAATTTACTGTAATAGTTTTTCGCGATTTCTTCGACTTCTGTGTAGCTGGAAGTATGAGTTATTAATGAAGAATTATCACGATGCAGCGAAGAAATGAAATTGCGGGAAAAATCTAAGAGAAACGAGGATAATCGGTGGCGGTTGCTAAATTCCTGACAATTGGAGTCTTATCAAATTCTATCTTCGAAAAAGGTCTCCCCTTTCACGTTTCATTCAGTCTTTCTTCTGGGCCTGAACTCTATAGTTCGGCCAAGATCTTAGACGCGAAGGCTCAAGCCGTTACCCCTAGATTCGAGGCCTCCGGGCCCTCAAGACCCCCACCTCACCGCCCCTTCCGCAGTGGCAGATGGCCAGCCAAGGGGTAAGAAAAAAATGTAAAAGAAAAAAAAAAGGTTTATAAAAAGGGAATGAAAAAGCACGGGCCAGGGGATGATGCCTAGGAACCACGTGTGTTCTTAAATTCGTGAGACCATTTCGTCTCCCGATGGACGCTGAAGGAGCACATTTTTCGTCCTTTGATCAAATTTCGACCATTCACGGACAATAATTTTTTTTTTTTCCTACCTTTTCTCTCTTTTCCCTTTTCTCTTTTCTTTCCTTCTTACATACGCTAACTGCGAGGCTCTTAATCTGTCTGCGAGCAAACGAAAGCGAGGAGATTCAACCGGGTCGGTTTGCTTGAAACTTTTTAGAGTGGACCGTCCGTTGACAAGACGACGTATAATTTAAAAACACTCCTTTACAGGTCTCGTCAGCTTGGATCACGTTGAAGACTTCGTGCTGTGCCTTTTTTTTTTCCCTTTTTTTTTTCTTATGTAGTAAACAAATTCTCCTGAATACATCTAATTTCTTATGCCATTCTGACGACGAGTCAAGAACTCTTTTCTCACTTGATTAGTACCGATCCTGTTGGTGCGACTGTATAAGTTATAGGTTGAAGAATAGAAAACTGTGAACTATGAAAATATTTAGCTATAAAACCAATCCGGAACAGGAACGTTAATTAATTACGTAACAAGTCGTATTCGCCGCGAACCACCTGACCTTATATTATTATAATTGCGTTACTTTTAATTAAATCCTATCATATTACTGCCGGAACTTTAGTTCGGAATTATTTAATTAAACACAGTGAGTTTGAATGAGTAAAAAAAATAGTCGTCCAATTTTGAAGTTCCCCGGAAATAGCCAACAGATTGATACCTGTCCACTGTAGGTATCCAGTAGGGGTTCGCCAATTTAAAAGCAATTTTCTTGAATCCCTTGAAGAAGACGAAGACGTAGCCGAAGAAGCAGATAAAGAAGAAGAAGAAGAACGGGCAAAAGAAAAAAAAACACAATCACCTCTTCCCACGGTTGGTCAGCTGGTCTGCGCTAAGATGCGCTTAGTTTTTTATGAATTTCGATTTTTCTACCTGAGTCCATCCTGGGTCATCTAAGATCCAGGATAGGTAGAGGCAGGCTTAGGATCCTTTACAGTTACGCAAAAAGATCCTGCAACCTGATAAAAGAAAATTTGTGCTGGTCCATAGAAAGAGATAAGTGAATGATTACAAGATATTTATTATGGTAGATTATTAAGTTCCCTCCGACTCACGCTGCCCACCTGAAAATCTAAGCCCATTAAAAATCGTCCAACTTTTACGCCAGTTGTTTAATAGCTACATAAATCGATACAATAAACGAACTACAAGACCTAGTTTTAATAGTTCTGGTCCATAAGGTATGGTAACAAGCAATTGCAGGTTCTCTAGAAGCGAAATAAAAGACACATCTTCCCAGTGAGACAAAGATCTCCGTTGAGATTGGGCAATACAGAATCCCGACTGTCGACCTCCTCTAGACTCCTGGGTGATAGATAATTGCTGCAGGGTGACCCGAGTCGTTTCCACGAATTTATCCACCAGTCTTTCAGCTTCCAATCGTCTATTCTGACCACGGCCACCCCTTGGACGTGATAACTTGGGCTAATATTCATTTATATGGTAAGTTTTATAAGCGGTGAAAAAAAAGTTCGTAAAGAGTTCCGACTTTATAGTAGAGATATCCGCCTACGCTCGGGATTCTATACCTCCTCTTGAACGAAGTGAAATATTACGTGAACCGTGCGGGGCCGTGGATTTAGCAGGCTGTCAGGTCAACTGGCAAGCGATCAGGACGGACAAAGAAGCGTGTTTTTTCGGCGGCGCTTTCGAAGGAAGTGATGCATTTTTCGCCCAGTTAAAAATAGGCGGACGCTGTCGCGGACTGCCCAAGGGTCAGTAACTCCTGCACTCGGTGGCAAAAATAGCCCGTATAGCAGAAAAATAATTTTCTCTACCTAGAGACGTGAGATATGCACGAAGACTTTTTTACACTGTGCAGACTCCGGCGTTTATCTCAAGGCTTCAAACATTTTCCAGATCACTATATACTGGTTATTACTTATCCACCGAATTTTGAGAAAATAACAATTCGTATTTTTATTTTCTATCGTCAGCGTTAAACGGTGTCAACTATTCCGCAGACGCAGGCTAAAATTTTGGTTGACAATGAAAAGTGAGCAAAAAAATTTGTTCAAAAGAGTTTTACGTCAAATCGTTGCACAAATAACTTGGGAAAAAAAAAAATGTCAATCGATCTAGACTGACCGTTTCCGCCGAATAATATGTCATTGAGAATCTTAGCGAGCAAAGAGATGTAAAGATTGCCTTCTGCCGTATAGGCGCAAAGGTACAAGGTCCGATTTCGCAGCGTCAGCTCTGGGAGATTTTTCACGGTACCGATCTTTTGTAGAGGGCGCTGCCCGGTTGTCATATTTGCGTATGATGGACGATTTTTTGGAACCGCGCAACAACAAACAGATTTTCAGAATGACATGCCAAATTCATTGATCTCTCGGAACGGACCACATTTGGGCAATTCTGTTGATTATGACCGGTTGGATAACTGTTCAGTTACCGATCTCTGACCATATTATACCTACGCCCTGCAGCACCTTTCTGTGAGAAAAGTAGCCATGCGTAAATTTGGAAAACTGTATAAACAGAGAAAAATGTCAAGTCAAAAGAATTACCCAAGTCCAACGGGTATCAATTTCATCGCAAATTAGATAGACGAATTTTATCGATACGCTTTCCTTCAGGTATTTAAATATTTTTTGAACCCTGCCCCACGCGGAATTGGAAAACTTTGGAAATTTATACCGCCGAAGAAAGGGGTAAGAGGAACTGTAAACAAACTCTATTCGAAACAATGTCAAATACTTTGAAGACAAGCGAGAGCCGAGGGGTGAGAGGAATGGTTTCGTCTGAACGCCCAGCAGCTCTAGGGCTCCTAGGTTATCCTAGGCGACGTATAGAGGCCTGGTAATAGTTTTAGTCCCGTCAGAAATTCAGAAAATGTCTGGGTGTGAGCTGCGGGAAATTATCCACCGATGGGACAAGGACGGCTTCAGGGCTCCCTGGAAGTCTTTAAGTGGTTCGCGAGCCGCGAGCGCGGAGACAATCGAGTTTAAAATTTCTAATGAAATTAGGAGGGACCCCACCACCGCCATCGCCGCCACCACCACCTTTCGCGATTGCTCGTGGTGTTTGTTGCCTTTGTGAAAATGAAAAGTGAGGCGCGCTAAACCGAGAGAGAAAGGCTGGCAGACGGCTCAAGGAAAACCACGTGATCTATACCTACCTACCTTAGGTGAGATGGACTTTAACGCAAGAATAGACTCTTGCGTTGCAGAACAAAGCTGTGTCGTTTCATATTTCGTACATGGAATAAGAAAGGGAATAAAAATATTGAAAATTGCATCGGCTATTCCAGGGTTGGAGAATTCAGAGATTAAGATGAATGAAAATTATCGCATCCTCATTTCCCGCCTCAGATTTGTTTCACTGTGGGCGTCCTGGACGCAGGATGCGAGAAACAGATTCTGACAAATTGTCGGAGATAAATTTGGAGATTTTAGGGATCCCTTAAAAAACCAGGTGCCGTGATGTTTTCGGGTGCGGGGTCCGTCTAATCGTTTTACTCACGGGGCCCCTCGGATGGGTTTCGAGTCTTTAGGGCCTCGGGGCAAGGAAAGTCCACGGACCTTGCGAAATTTTGGTTTACTCAGCCGCAACCGTCTTGGTTTACTGCCCGCCCGTATCAAAACTTTAATTGAATTTTCGACCAAAGCTAAGAAAGATTAGGATCTCCCTTATAGAATGAGCCGCATATTATTCTAGCTGCCCCTCAAGGAATAAGTTTGCTAAATGCCCAAAGATCCTCGCCTTCTGCACGCCGTTTACTCGGCAAAGAAACTGTGATTTCCGCCAGATATCTGCGGCTCTCTTAGTTCCCTTTCCCTTTTTCTTCGCTTTGCCGATTCCTTTCTTCATATATATCACAGACTCGTATGTATGCAATTATTATTTAGCAAAGAGTCGAAGAATGGACCAGAGAAGCTGATATAAATTTAAAAAAAAAGAAGAAAAAAAAATATTCTCCAATTCTATAGGTACCAAATAATTATTCGTCACTGCAGTAGACGTTACGAAGCGAAGGCGCAGATAAACGTCTGAATGGTAAGTTGGCCAATTTCAGCCCACAATGTTACAGAAATTGTCGAGTCCGAAATAATTACAAGCGTTGAAGCGAGTGCAGAAACCGTCAATTAGAAACGTGACTGGTGTGGTAATAAAAAGTTCGAAGAATTGGAAAATATTTAGAACTAAAAGAGAAGCGAGACGCGAATATCACGTTCACTTGTCGGTATTTTTTCTATTTTTCTTCGCGAATTTCTGTAGCTTTAAAATTTCTTCTTAGTATCGCAAGTTATGAAGAGCTGCGGTGACAAATTACGATCGAAAATTCGCCGACGTTACTACCCCTAGATATCCGACAGAGCCGTCATCCACACGTTAATTCTTCCGTGCATAATCGATTATAAATGTAGATAATCACTTCTACTTGTATACTCTACGTCCTTGTTTTTACCGTAAACCTACATTTTCATTTGCTAATTATCTACCAGTTAATTTTACCAGAGAACATGAGGGTCAGATCGAATTTTATCTTTTTGCCTCACCTGTCTCCAGTGCTATGCGGGTGCGCATGGGGCAACTTGACCACGGGGTACAGTCGACCGAGGAACAGAAGTCTCAAATATCCCCATATACGAGGGTGGAAATATTTCAGAAATTTCTAAATTCGGAACCAGTCGGATCGAGATTTTGAACCGTGCAAATGAACAGCTAGTAAAATTGTTAAAAAAAACTATGAAAGGAACTAGGAACGGATGAGATGATGATAAAATAATTAAAAAACTGCGATACGGTGTAGTTTTTTTCTCTCTTTCTTTCTACCTTTTTTTCGCCTCTTTTTTTTAACTGACTGTACCTCACTGCCCGCATGCGAGAGTGTCATAGGTGCGGACCCAGAAATGAATACGTTTGTCTGTCTGGTGGGTCCGTGTGCTAGAAACCCCACAATGGGACACATGTCAAAACAATAGGTACACAGGTGTAGCTGAGGTAAAAAGAATTGTTTCGTTGCGTCAGAAACTATTTTTTACGAATTGCTTCGAAAAGGGAGCTTCGTTAATATCATACGTCGTCGCCTTCCATCGGTTCGTACTATATATATATATATATACCATGGCTCAAGAAATACGCGAAGAATTAAAATGAGATGTGTTTTACACACGTACCGACTTATTACAACGGAAGGTCGTCTTACATGTACGGTCGATTATAACGGAACGTCTTGTCCTCCTTTTCCATTTTTTCGTTGAAATTTGTCTTTATTCATTTTTCCTCCAATTAGCATCAACAATAATTATATTATTTATAATCCTTCGATATTTCCAAGCGTCTCGATTCATTTAATCATTCTTAATTACATCTGGTATTGAATTCTCTTCCAAGTGATTCGATTGACATACAAAACGCGATTCTATATACGACCATCTTCTTATTGTTACAGAGTTTCGCCGGTCGAATATTCGCCCGGATAGCGTCCGCCGTAAGAGAAAGGCAAGGTTTCGTGACATTTTACTAGTAACTATTTTATATAGATATAGGTATATCGTAGATGCAACGATCCTAAGGAGCCGCATGTTACTTCTATCGACCTTAAGCGAGTTGCGATATTAGCGAAACTCCAATTTGAAGTAGATACATGACAAAGCATAGATACGTTCGACAATATTCTCTCTCGATGTGACTAACAAATCGAATTTCAATTAATAACTATTTATATACATCTCGAGTGTCAAAAAAGAAGACAACAATTTTTTGACGAATTAGGGTATATAGGTGATTACTCGATCGTTGATATCAAATATTTGTTCGCTGTTCGTTCTAGTGGTGAAAATTACGTTCGGTACCGTGTATTATACAGCTCACGAAGTGTCGCTCTTGCTACTTTTCAATTTGTAAAGAAGTGACAGTCCCCAGGCGCCTTAAGAGAAACAGAGATACAAAGAGAGACCAAGAGAGCTATGGAGAGAGAGAGAAAGAAAAGGAGGGATAGAGATAGATTAAGAAGCGGGCAGACCAACGGCGAACAAATTCCAGCGGTCGTTTTCTCGCTCGTTCGTACACCGAGCGCGATTCAGGGACGTATATACGTGTATTATACACTACGTACGAAGTACGTAGACCGAACGACCCACAGAGAGACACAGACGGACACGCGGATGGACTGTAAGCGTCGGCGAAGAGTATGGCGAGGAGAGGAGAGGAGAGGAGAGATGAGGAGAGAAGAGAAGAGAAGAGAAGAGAGAGAAAAGAGAGAAATAAGGAGGGGGTCGGAGGGAAGGGGGACGGGGAGGGGGTAGGGGGAGGGAGGGGAAAGCGGGGACAAAAATGACAATCATCGTCATTTTAATAATATGCAAAGGTATATAGTCGACTTCTCCGACGAGCAAGTGTTGGCACAATGGAGTTATATAATGACAAAGACACGTCGGGTCGACCATACCTTTCGCTTAACAAAAGGCGCGGCGTAGGGTCATCCTACCGGACCGGAACATGTTTTGTCCACCCTGGACAAATGTCACCGATAATGTCTTTAGACGATCTCGTAAGTCAAAATACGCTTGGACTCGTTTCGAATGACGAACACCTTCGCGCCCGTATATATACCGCATTACTATAGGTATAGGTGGGTATAGGTACGCTGCAGCAGTTATACCCAGACGAGATAGGTATTAATATATTTATTATACCGACGATCGAAGCAGACGTATGACAATTTTAAAAGACTCTAATTGTATTCGTATTATACGATAAACATACTGACAATTTTTTACCACTGCGAATGAAATGAGGAGACATCTTTTTAGTTTTTTATTTCTCTGCTTTTTCGATTCGAACTGCATTATCTTAGGGATTTTGATATTTTTCAAACCGATAATTCAATGATCACGAGATACTCAAGGTACGGATACAAATCCATCGAGTATAAAGCTTGAATTTATTCAAAATCATCAATGATCCAATTCTTTCACCTCGGGATTTGTAGAAGCTATTTTTTCATCTTCACTGCGAGGTGACAAAATTTTGATGTGAAATGAGAACTACTACGAGATAGGTATACTGGAATAGGTTTGATTTCGTGGCATAAGAATACAGTGACTTGTATTGCCAAATCTTGAGACGTTCTAAATGGAATAACGGACAAGAATAAAGAGTAGGAAGAAACGAGAATTGAAGAAAAGAAAAAAAAGAAAATGAAAAAAGTCCCAAGAAGAGAATGAAAATCGGAGAGTGTCCGTATATAAGTTGCAACGCCAGTGAACCTGCTTAAAAATTCAGTCAATACCTTCCCGGCGGGGATAACATTTAAATGTATGTATTCATACGCTCGTGTATTGCTTTGACGAGAGGTGTGGTCAAAATTATTCAAACTGACCCGGAGTCTTTTTTCGTTTTTTATATTTTTTCTTTTTTTTTTTTCTTTAATTTTTTACTTCTTTTTCTTCCTCTTCTTTCTTTCTTTTGGTCTGGGACACTTTCTAACCCCGCAAGGTACACCCACGTGATATTTATTTCCATTACCATCCGGGGTTGTACGAACATACGTGTCTAGACATACCATAAGCTAATGATAAGCATAAAGGATTTAACATATGATCGAAAGGTTCCTAGAATGGTTTTACAACAGGCATACTACGCCCGAAAACATCGAAGATCTTACTTCCAGCAGTAATAATACCGCAAAAATTTGTCGCGAAAATGACGCATCGATATCGAAACCTCCTTTCTCCCACTCTATACGTCTGCATCGAATTTCGGCTACATACACATAACGAAATGAACGGGGGTCGAGGCGATGGTCCAAGCCGATCCTGAGGATCTATGCTTAGGCATGTTCGCCACCGGCAGCTATGACATATGGCCACCGAAAAAACCGGCAATACTGATTGATTG
Organism: Rhogogaster chlorosoma; assembly: GCA_944452935.1. Taxonomy (NCBI): domain Eukaryota; kingdom Metazoa; phylum Arthropoda; class Insecta; order Hymenoptera; family Tenthredinidae; genus Rhogogaster; species Rhogogaster chlorosoma. The sequence goes on from OX101797.1 coordinate 33,994,645, forward strand.
GCTACGCCGCATCGGCCTCCTACACTATATACGTCTACACCTATATACGGAAGCACCGACCGCTGTTGTGCGCCAGGATTTTCAGGAGACGTGCGTTAAACAGGAGATCGGCTAACAGATCAGTTTTTCATTTATTTAATCTTCAATTTTCTCCAATTTCTCATTTATTCATAGAATCCTTGTCAGTTTTTATCAAATTTCGTCTATAGGTTATTTCTCCCTATTTTATTTTCTCTTTCCCATACCGTTCTACGAATGGTTATATATACTCGCCGAAATTCTCACGACCAACGAAATAACGTTGTGCTGCAGGATTTCCGGCTGGTTATTTATTCGCGTCTCTTCACGTCGGACGTCTTGAATCTAATCTTGAGTAGGTATATACGGACGATGGACGCCGATCGGACGAAAGGTTCAAGAGTTCACTTATACTAGATGGTCTTACGCCGGTTCGCGCGGCTATCTTCGACGACTTGGGTACCTACGTTAGCCAAGTTACTTCCTTTGTTATACTCTGTATATCCTACGCGTTTCACTTATATATATATACAGTAAACTACAGTAAAGTACACACCTATATATAATATATACTATATATAATACGTTATACCTGAAACTCTGATATATTTCTTCTAAACGAATGATCTTTCCCTGACCCCTTCTCTCCTACGCTCTAGCAATCTCTCTTGAATCACAGTGATTGACGAATTGCCATTTTTCTCCATCTCTTATTCGCTCGATCAAGCGATCTTCACTTGATACTCGCATTCGTATCGGTATTCGGTACGTCTCGATCCGAACCACGGTAAATTGCGGGCATAAACTCGACGACATAATTATTCTAATAAATCTAATCGGAAAGCGAGCGCCGGCTTAGGATCTTTAAAAGTCTCGCTCCTTAGCTTTGTATGTAAGCTGGTAGATCTACTATTCACTCAAATGTAACTACGTACATACACACATAATGCAGATAGATCCTAAGACCGTGAGACTATGCCTGCCCTATATTGAGAACGTACGCGAGCACGACTCCTGTGTTTGTGTCGCTGTCTTTTAAACTCGTCGACCACTAGGTACCCTGCAGATACTGGTTCGAAGTGAAATAGTCTGCGATCGGTATAGATTTTGAATGAAAAGAATCGGCCCGACTTTCGCGCAGTAGAAAGAGACCGACTTCATTTTCATTTCTTCATTTCTTCATTCTGGATTTACAAAGTGAGTTTATATTAGATTGAGGGAAAATTTTCGGTAAATATATACTCGGTCGGTTAGTTAATGCTGAGTTTAAACGGTGTAGGCTGCAGTACGACTAGAATAATAGAAATAGGAATCAAAATGACGCTAGACGTTGAACTGGTGGAAAAAGTGTACAAAGCACATTACACGAAATCACAATGTTTAATGAAAATTGCACGACCCTTGTTACACGAGGTAAAACCGCTCGCAATCACGCGCGAATAACTCACGGACATAGGCTAGAAAGACCGAAACACGGTCGCCTCGTGTTACTCGAGCTGGCAAAATCGTGCTGCGACAAAGCGGTATTCAGATTGCGCTCTTAGCGGTTTTGCCGATTTTTTCCTCGAGGGGATGCCTCTAACCACTGGTCAGATGCAGGAGCTAAAGAAAGGCTCAGCCCAAGATTTTTAACTTGTATTTTCATCGGACATATACCAGACTGTGTTGTGACTGCATAAATTTTGCATTACGATGCACACGTGGCTGGCACATTTCTTTACGTAAGTAAATACGAACGTAGGTACCTACTACGTAGTACATATGTACATCAGCCACGCTTAATGGCTCATCTCGGCCCATTATGGATACAGGATTGCTGCTATTTGTATGAATTATTATCGTCCGATCAACGAATCAAAGGGTTCTCGTGTTGACGTGATAGTATTTTGATAAACCAGCATCAGGGTAGTAACAAATAACTCTTACTATTAGCTTGTATCGCGTTTTGATAATAACTCCCATTCCAAAACTGAGTAACTCGTAACTTCAGTATTATATGAATATTGATTTCCTCGATTAACTATACTTTGGCTACAAATCGACGAGTCTTTGCAGGGGAGTGATTCGCCCGATCCTTATTTACGATACCTCAATTAACTATAATATCCATTGATTTAATTACCCGCTCCGTAATTTCTAGTTCGAAATAGAAATTATTGGGGATCGTTTCCCAGAAAGAAGAATAAGAAAAACTAGGGATGTTCCTCATTCGAACGGCTAGACTAGATCAGGCTAGATCTATATCGCACGCGGATGTATCATACGTCACGACACGTGAGAATACTAGTCGAACACTGTATGCCACGAGTAGATTTCGCCTGGCTAACAGCGATGCATATATTCTGAAAGAATCGGCCAAGTTGTTTCACGCGTATAGACAGGTGAAATAATCTTATGGAATTGGAAGCAAAACGTAAAGAATAACGTTCTGAATCGATTTAGCCCCCGAAAGTTCTTTGGGTTAAACTTGATGAGCCGGATCGATATCACGTGCGAATTCCTCATATATCACGAGGAAGATTTTCGACGCCGAGGAAAGATATAAGCAATTTTTTTTCCCTCCCAGGGTAAAACGAGAGAGTTACCGCGACATTTTTTGCCGCTTTTTTTTTTCTTCGCATTGAAAAAGAATACGAAGTGAGGTGAAAAAGTGAAGTTATTAGATCGAATAAAATAGGGAGAAACCAGCGCCCAGAAGAGTATAGAAATTAAATTGAAAGATGGAATAGAACAACTCGCGGAAACATGAAAATGTAGAAAAAAAAAAACATCATGAAATCGAAAGAGAGAAAGAAAAAAAAAAGATAAAACCAAAGATAGAAAAATCGTTAAGAACGATTGACTGAACTCAAACGCTAACTCCTCTTCCATTTTAGTTGGAAAGTTTATTCAGTGGTAGAATTTTGAAAATTTTTGTATTGCGGAGGTCAGGGCTCTGCAGTCTCGGGGTAGATAACGTTAGGTTTGTATAGGATGGTATACGGGGTCTGTGCCGAGTCCGCGAGCGGAGGATCTAGTCGAAGTGAAAGTTAGATGTGTGGGCACGAGATGCGCACGAATTCATTTTTTCGGCCTCAACGAAGAAGAGAAGTTTTTCGCCGTTCGTTCCCATGTATCTGGCCTATATGGCCGGCACCGTACCCGCACACATACATATCACATAGTTCCACAAGATCCATGCTGTCGTGTTTTCTTGATCGGTAAAGTGTGCGCCATAGTAGGTAGAGGCGCTTAGGTTTACCGACTTGTTACGGATCGGCTTATACATTCAAGTATCACCGTGATTCGCTCGTCTTCGAATAAACTCGATCGTCAACCGATTCAAGGCAAGGGGATCGCGTTAATTAGCGTACATCTAACGCTAGGCCACTTACATACACGTGTGTATGTAACCACGTACATCTACACGTATATATCTTGTTACATACGCACCCTGCTGCGATCGGTAGCACGAGCTGGGAGCTTTCCAACGGTACATCACGCGCTCGCCTTCTAGGTGGCGAGATTTTTAGTGATTTGAAAGTCTGTGCCTAAGACGAATGGAGAGGGACACAAAGCCACGTCGTTGATGCCACAGCGAGCTTACGTAATCGACAATACACTTCGGAGGAGTTATTATGTATCAGACAAGTCTTGCAGCTTAATAGTGTCTCTTTACTTCTGACATCATTTTATCGAACGTTTTCGTAACAGCCTGCCTATGGTTAATTATTTCATCAAAAGCACCTCGTCGTCTAAACAATTTCGACAAACGACTCAATTCTATAACATTATACGCGATTCTTTGGAACCAATTCACCGTACATCATAATCAAACAGCTCAAATGTGTATTCACAATCATTCATCTCATTTGACCGAAATATAATTATCAAATGAAAGCTCGAGGGACAATTTCGCAATGAGATTAGCTGAAATCGGTTGAACGGTTGAACGGTTATCGGGTTCATAATCAAATTTATACCCTCCCAAACTTCCGATTTTGATTCTTTGCTATTTTCAAGTACGTACAGTAACATATGAGTAGTCACAGTAGCAGAATAGATACCAGCTAGCAAAAGATTCACGGAGATCAGTGATTTTGGACAAAGTTTACGGATTGATTCGGGAAAGCAATACGCGAAGAATGAAGCTCTGCGAATTAGATGCAGAATCGAAGATCGATGCTTTACAATTACCTGTATTTCGATTTCCGATATCCATTCGCAATTGAGTAGATTGCCGAGAGGTATATTTATTTTCTATAGGTACGTATCACGGGATTTAAGGACTCCAAGTGATGAAGTTCGTTCACAAGTTTTACGCCTGTATCAAACGGGAGACTATTTTCTTACCGAGAATTGGCGAAAACAATGTGAGGGGGGTGGCGAGAGTATCGATCAGGGGGCGAAACAATGCTTGGCGGACAACGTAACAAATGACTGTCGCCTTATCGGAAAATGGGCGAAGAACTACGGTTTTTGTTACGGTCAGTCTTCTTTCCTTGTAAAAATCGCTTCTAACAAGAAGACAATGCTCTTTCACCTGAATACTTCACCAAAGGTGACGAAGTACCCCTTGCGAATAGCGCCACACTACTTTCCACCTCTACCTATACGTATAATGCCGATTTGCGAACAGTAGCACTCGATAATCCGATGACACTTGTATCTAGCAGTTTTTTCGACCACGTATAGTTAGGGCGTCGAAAAGTGTGTTTGAAAAAACGAAAATCTCTTCCTTTTTCTCTGTTACAGACTTCGTGGAAACAAATAGTATAAAAACGCGGTCATTTTATGAGTGTAAAAAATTCAGTCGGTTTTGACCTCACATAGAACCTAACCGCGACGGATACACGCCGTGTTTGTCCAGATAAGAGAACAGGTGAGACACTGGACAGTCGAGGCCTTCATCTTTCGCCATAACGTCCGTTCGCTCAAAGTTTACTCAACGATAAGTTCGGCCCGAGCGTTATAAAACAGAGCCTGCAGTCGAGCCAACAAGCAATGAAAATACGAAAACCTGTAGAAAATTTTTTCACCTATTCCCCGACCGGTGTTCATAAGATTATTTCATTATTATTTATTCTTTATTTTTTTATCTTATGGATGAAAATCTCGCCTAATTTTTACACGTCGTAAAACACTATGCGGAAATCAGTGTCGGAAGGTAAGCAGATGGTGAGCCTAACTGCGGCTCCTATAGCTGCAGTTTACTCCTGATGCTCTTTCCCGAATCCCACCGCACAAAACTAGCTTTATATGTCATATATACATCCCTATTATATATCTACGTGCATAGACAAGGGTACGGCGTTTTTCCCCGTATCACTCTTGTCCTGTTTATCCGATCGGAACTGGGGACCATTACGCATTCTCCCCAACATTGACGATATTGACTATAACGCTTCGATATATATGTAAAGAAATAATTTTGGCCTGGTCAGAACTATTTGCCTAATTTTTATACCCAAGAGTTTTTTATTCCTTTTTTTTTGACTCTCAGGTGAAGCGAACCATCGAAGAGCAAACTATTTTTTCCTCTGTTCGAAGCTTGAACGAGGATGGACTGAAGAGAGAAGAAGAGGAAAAGTGACCACTGGTAAAAATTTGTCGGGGGATGTGAGATGTACCTATTTTGAGACCAGGATCGGCATGTGACAACCATGGATCACTTCACGCCTATAATATGCCTTCTCACGTCGTATCTGAAGCTGTAGGTTCACTAGAGATGAGATGAGGTCTCGAAGCGTTCGACTATTCACAAAGACCCAAAGCAGCACTAAGTCCCGGACATTCGTGGCCGACCGAATGCGATCCAGGATTAGGACCACCCAAGAAAATTGCGTAAAATTACCGATTTATGCTACAAATTTTCTTTATCTTTTCATTCATTCTTATTTGCGGTCAGAAACCAGTCACTATATACTTCTTGGCCATCGGGTCCTCGGTAAACCACAATAATAGAAGAAGACGAAGACAAAGACGAAGAAGATGAAGAAGAAGAAGAAGAAGAAGTAGGAAATGAGAAAATAAAATATCTACCCAAGTGTAAATTTACACAACCGTAAAGACTCGTAATAAAGTCTAATCCAAATATAGTGAAACGTATATTATCTGCGTAAGAAAGTATAAAAATTCAGGAATCGAGAGTAACTACTGCAGAGTTGGAAACTAACGTCGAAGGAGCGAAGAACTAGTAAATTCTCCTTTAGTGGGTGCTGAGTCGTGTCCTCGTTGGTAGGAGTGCAAAATCTCTTTCTATCTCTCTATATCTCCCCCTCTCTGAATTTCTCTGTCTATTTCCCTCGTACCTGGTGACGTCTACGTCCTCTAGACGTACTACGGACGCCTGTATGAAACTATGAACACGGTGCAACGGAGAGTCTCTACCGTTTGCGGCTCGGAGGTCTATAACTAAGCTAATGGCTCCAGCTAGGCCGAGTTCTATAGTGTAGGTAAAATTTTTGTGATTCGAAGAAGTGGCTTCCCTGTGCTTGTAATATAGCGGGTATAGTATAGCTGAGATTAATTCTTCACAGATAAAATTGTTCTTATACCACCGCTGGCCTGGTGATGAAATCCCTGGCTCTGTGTGTCCCCAGATAATAAACTGGCGTTTGCAAATATCGTAAAGATAACGGGGCGTCTCTCTCGAGATGCGGGACCTCGCGAGAGTCTAGTAGTATGGTTATGTGTTTGTACCTTCAGCTACGGTTATATCCGTGCGACGAGGCCCAAACAAACTCTGGGTATATGAAAACGGGAAAACTAGACCCTCGGGATTTTTTTTACACGCCTCTAAACTCCTGGACCCAAAATGTTCACCCCCCTTACTTTTTTACCCTCGAAAGATCCGTTAAGGGTAGACATTTTTTGTCAGTCCTCCACTCGCAGGAACTGCATCCAGGCTCTTCTCTTGTTGGTCTTCGATTGAAATGAGATCTTCTCAAATATTGAACCCGATGAATCGAACAGTTATGTGTATATACATACATGTATATACATGCACTTATACACGCGTGGTGTGGTATCCCAATCCTTGGGAACTTGGAAATTTCGAGGTCAATTTTGGCCGGATGAAAGGGGTTGGAAAGAAAAAAAAAAGAAGAAGAGAAAAAAAGAAAAAAATGTGAAGAAAATCTGGCTAACTTGTTTTATATATAGTTAGTTGAGAGCGTCATTCGTCATGGTTTAAGGAATTCTTTTTATCCCAAAAGCGAGAAGAGGAATTTTCCGGAGGTTGAATATAATTTTTGAAAATTTAAAATCAAAGCTGGACGCAGTCGAGTCTTTTCAAGTTAATCGCGCCGTGGCATCAGTCTGTCGTGGACAGCCCTCATGTAGTTAACTCTGTATTGAAAAAGCCGTTATCTAATATCTTGCTTTGTTTTAAAGTGGACGCTTTGTTAAAAGGGTGGTCGCTGCAGAGGCTAGCCAGTCCCTAACCTGTTCGCGAGTCAAACACAGTATTTAATTCAATTACTGCGAAACAATAGAGACGCGGGGGTAAGTTAAACGAGATTAAATAATTCAATGTAGACATATTTATAGTTAGCGGGAAAATTTCACCCCCTTCACCCCGTTAATAACGTGGATCGTCGATTGACTGGTACACGTAACGACTAACGAGCAATGGATTATCAATTGTCTGATTGATTCTGTTGATTGTGAATTAATTACCAGGTATCAATGACTGATTATCTCAGAGGCGCTTTGAATATTCTTTATCGTCTATTCTTGTCATCCTTTTCTTTGGGTATGTAGGTATATACAACTGGAATTAAATCTGACGACCAAACTCACGAGATTCAATAATTATTTTATCGAGTCTCGTCATTTTCACAAAAATCTATCGGCAAACTTTTCTCCACTCATTTTTATGCATAGATTTTTGAGGCCTTGATTTCGTGCTTAAACTGAAAATGAGAAAATATTTTTAGCGCTGTTTCAGAACGTGAAAAATAAGCTGTGCGGATGACATTTTTTGGCAGCTTCACCAAAGACTGAATGTCGAATTATATATATTTTTGAACTTTCATGTACTGTACAATTTTCAGTACCACATCTTGTCGGATTTGAAAAGCAAAAAAATTCGAATTATTCACCCAGTAAATTATGATGACCGCAAAACCTGATACGGTCCTAGTAATCACGCGGTGATTTGCGGATTAATGTCTTTTTGATAAGTTTTTACCACTGCTCAGCCCTTACCTCGACATTATCGTTAGCGAAAAGCGTAAAGAGGTAGATATACGCTTTGGACAAACTCATAAATCCGATAATGTAGTTTCAAAGATAAGAAAGAAAAAAAGAATCAAAAAAATCTATATTTCAGTTGTATATAAATATTATATGTATAATATATAGTAAATGGATATAATTTTATTTATTTATGAAAATGTATGAAATAAAAATTTCGAAAAATAATTATCATCGACAAAAGTTAATTCCTACCAGAGTAATGCTGTCAGTATTACCCGAGTATTACTACTGCAGCATCGTTAGCAGAAGGTAACGAGCATTGGTCTATAGAGTACAGACGCTTCGTAACTTTCTCCGTGTGTCACAGATTTTAAACGGCATATTCGGACAATGCGAGGCAAGGAATTCGCCGACTTGGATACCGCGGAGGGATGAGAAAATCGTCAATCGTACGTGTTGAGAATTTTCGAAAACCATTTGAACATCCAGTGGATGTAATAGTGAAAAATCAATCTTAGAATTCGGCTTTTTGATCCAAGAAATAAAAGGATGATGAATCTGTCCAGGAATCCTTTGAAATTTTAACGAATTCTTGTTAGAAAAAGGAAACCCTACTTTAGGAATTAGAAAGCAATGAGGAAAAAAAATCTCAAGCTTCCGTCTTACGCTCGGTAGTGACTACCCTCATAGAGAAACGGTGGGCCGAAGGAGAGCAGAAGCACCTTACAACGGAGCTGGACAATTAACATTAATGAAATGGAGTAGAGGAGCTACGCGGTGTCTTAAGTCGAACGAAGTAAAGATCAAAGATAGCAGTTCGCTAAGCCGTGCCATGGCGCATAGTAGGCATTCGAGTGTTCCTCTCGGCTTGGACGATCAGAACGATCCAATCAACGACCGCTCGTCCCAATTTCCCATGAACGAGCACTCGCTTCCGAGATCGTGCCTACTCCAGCTCCGTTGTCAGGATGCCTTATTTACTTACATATACGCGAGAAACTATCCTTATTTCAATATCGCTTTGGCTGGATATAAGTACAAAAGAGAAATTGTTTATTTACGACTCGAACCGAAGCAGTAAACAGCTCTGCATCTATCTACTTGTTACTCAATAAACAGCTGCACTTGTATGACATTTGAACTCCTTACATAGGTATCCCAACTCCGAATGTCCCACAGGTTTGATCTAGTCGATTTTTGAGAATCTAGTGCATCTTTAACGATAACGAACGTTCGACTTCCCATATGAGAATATAATTTAACGAAGAATCAGTTTCTCCGTTAAACAATCGACTGCCCTTTGCCTGGGACCGGATGGAATCGCGGTCGCCTCCTGGAACAGAGTTCGAGTCTCTTCTGCGGCGTGCAGTGTGTGGACTCGCGAGAGAGGATGCGAGGGCGTGAGACTCCTTGAGTGTGGGAGAGTACAAGGCACATTGTGAAGTCTCTTATACTCCGTTGCTAAAGTCTCATTTCTCGTGTGAACTGACCACATGGGTCACGGTAGCTATTATCATTTCCCCGGCAAACTGTAGAACGAAAGAATGAAATCTAGATCGGCGGAAGTCGGTTATAATTAACGCTCAGGCCGAAGACGGGGCGGCGCGGCTGGCCGAGGACGAGCATTCCTACCTGACCCGTTAAGGTCATTGAGAGCAAACATTATTCAATGCCTTGATGCGGTGCGCCTCTTCTACTGGAGCCACGAGCCAAGGAACTTCGCAGGTTCCAGTATCAGGTGCATCGCTGACTTTGGCTCACCTCATACTAGGCTAAAGCCATACCACGGCTTCGATTCTCTTATAAATCTCCCATGTCGAGAGAGATTCTTCTGCTCAAAGTTCAAACTAAGAATCAAATAAATTTCATCCCAGGTCAATCGGAGCTACAGCCTCTCGTTTTCTCTTCAAAGTTTCGAAAATTCTTTAATTTTTATATTAGTTGTCCGATTTATTCCTCTCCATATTTCTTTCCGTCTCTGCTGATTGTGAGAATAAAAATTTCAATTTTCGGTCGTTATTTTCAAAGGTATATGAATGTGTTATACGTTGGAGCGTATCTTATATCTGCGATAAAAAATCTAAATTTGATTTGATCAAAATCAGTGCTCCCGCGTGAGAGCGGGTCCCGTTCGTTTTACAAGACGCTTTCCATTCTCGTCCTTCCTCCTTTGGTTCTTCTATCTCTATTCGTTTGTTTCCCCTAAAAAAAGACCTCTTCTTTCTCCTCTTCATGCACCCGTGACACTGACGCCACAGGCGGGTGTTGAATACAAGATAATAGCCGTAATAGGTGATTCGGCGTACCAGCATCCACGTCTACTCTTCTCTACAGCGTCGAATGAATGGAGCGACGACGACGCTTAGGGCTGACGGACAAATTCAGATATTTTGATGATCGTCTAAGCCGCAGCTGTTGTTTTGTTGCATTACGCAAGCGGCACGGGGGTTGATGGAGAAAGAGAAGTCCATAAGTCCGACGGTCCGTCAGCTCGACGGTCCGTTCGTACGTCCGTGAGTGTGTCCGGATCTGAAAGGGTTCCCCGTTATGCTCTGTTCACACATATGGAACTGAAAGCGCCCATCGTATACGAACCCATTATATTTCCTCTGTTAAAACCACCCCCGCCCTTTTTCACCCTTCCAGCCACCGGCTCGCCAGACCCGAAGGCTCAACGAGGGACACGGGCGTCGATACGTCATCTTGCAGCTTGCACAATCGCTTACAGATATATGTATACGTATTTCTCTCTATCTGTACAGATTAGCGGAACTTCATCCTCGCCGGATGATTAGGGTCAACGATAAAACGAAGGGTCTGGTTTGATTGACAGTACTAAATGAAACATATTCCTTTAATTTCCGCAATCTTTAAATATTTATGAAGTCCGTTAGCCAGCGTAAGTAGGTATGTATAATATAACTTGTGAACAGCTGTGCAGGTAGTAGGTTTGAATTTAGTTGATCGCAGGCGAAGATGCGAGTTCGTTGGTGTGTTAATTTATTTATTACTATTATTATTATTATTACAAGATTGGAAGGTGAGATTTTGAATAGTGTAGAGAACGAAACGGTTTCTTGAAACGAATCGTCGTTGGAGTTAGACATTATTCAGCGTTTTATAGAACAGATAATAATTTATGTTTTCTAACCGATGACGCATAATCAAGAGTACCTATATCTTACCAGAGTTTCGAACTCGGAGAAAGAGGAAGAGATAGAGAGAGAGGGATAGAAATATAGAAATAGAGGAGGGAGGTTGAAAAAAATCGAGGGCTGGGAAGCTATTAATATTTTTTTAGACGCACCCCTATTTAGCATAGGGTTAAAAAGAGACTGGCTCCCGTCACCGTAACGCTACCCTCTGCAAACACTATGTATAAGAAAGAAGAAAAAAAAAAGGAAAAAATATAGAAAGAGAGAAATATAAAAAGGATAAAAAAAAGGGGGGGAATGAAAAAGTTTCGGGGTAACCAACAGACGACCCTGCGACACGTACGGTACACCTATCTCGGGATCTTGTCCAATCGGACGGAATTTCTTCTCTAGGTATATCTCAGCCGAACTCTTTTTCCTCCGACTCTTCAACTCGACTGGCAACGACTCTCCTTTAGACTGTAACGGAATTATACCGGGATGCAGCGGTTGAATATCTAATGAAATTACAGAATCCGGGGCTGCGATAAGTCGTTCATTTGAATTATGGACCGATTCTGAACGACTGTTTTCCTGAGAATCTATCATTTCCTAGTTTCAAGTTATACCTAACCAACTTCGAGTGAGAATTAGAATTTCTAAATAAATCTCGCGAAACGGAAGGTAGGTAATTCTAACGGGAATATCACTCGGCTCTTTATTACTACGTTGGGTTAGGTTAAGACCTTGTAATAAAATTATGTCGGATTTGTGATTCGCGTGCAAACAGCGCCGAGCAGCGTTACAGAAGGTCCTTGAAACTGTAGTCAATTCTTAATAAATCACTCCGCTACTTCTACACGGTTTCGATGGTGCAGAATTCTTACGGCGGATTCAGCGAGAAAAAAAAATACATTTGTCAACCCCACGGAGCGCGACGACCGTCTCTTTGGGGATTAGCAGCGTGGACACGGACTCGGGGGTTCTAAAAAGGAAGCGAACGTAATTGCAAATTAATTAGCGGTGAAATAATGAAATGGGTTTTTTCATCCCTTTTTAAGAGACGAGCTTGAAACGATGTCAAAGCAGGCGTCAGACTCTGGATTAAAACTGACCCTAAAAGATCACGCGTTTACACGTTCGTATATACACTCGTACATATAAGTATATTGATAGTATATACAGGGGAGAAAAAAAGCGCGAGAAAATTCCGCAGTAAAGAACCCTGGCACTTTGCTTAATTGGCGCGAGGAACGTTTATTATATTCTGTCTGATTTATTTTTTTCTTCAGCTCAGATTTTTCCGTTATTTTTTTCTCTCTCAGAAAAACGCGTTCAGAAAGCATACTATACATACGTTTATAATGCCTACCTATCTGTATGCTAAAGCGTCACGAAAGGACCCACGCAATTCGGGTAACGCGATCAGGCCCATTCACAAGGGAAATTCTACTCACTGCGTTTGCTTCTCTGTCCCAGGCTTTTCGCCTTTTATTGCGAAAAATCGATAGGTGCTTACCTTTTGCATACGCGTTCGTACAACCACATATGGTCAAACGGTCAAAAATAGGAGGGTGGCCAAAAATCACCAAATGTCTCTTGCACACGCGTACAACAAAAAAATGTTTACAACTCCCATAGAGGTATATTGTGTTTACCATTTATTTGGGTTTTTTATTCATCTCTTTAACGTATCTAAAATGACCATCGAATATATTTTTTATCGTTATTATCGATCAATTTCGTCCGTCAATTTCTCTATAGGATTTATCACCGTTTTCAAACAATATAGTATACAATTATCTGTTTATGAATTTCTTGTTCCCCACCCTTCAGCAGGGGAATAATTTCTTAGAGGATTAGGAAATCATAAATTCAACACCGCAACCAGACGAGTTTTTTTTTCTTTCTTTTTTTCTATTATTTGTAAAAACAATATGAAAGATACCTGACGTATACAGGTACAATGAAAAACAAACCAGCCCATGCGGCTTTTTTTCAATCAAGGGTCGCAGTTTTTGCTTTCTCCAGAACGTATATCCTGGAATACTATACCCCTATAGCCGGGCATAATAATTTCTCGCGTGATTTTAAAACCGTAAATTTTTTACCCTTAACTGGGCAGAAATTTTTTCACTTATGGGTATAGGGTACTGACTTGTTTTTCTTATGAAAAAAAATTCTGCCCTATCGTGTGTGTGAATCTACCAAACCTGGTCCAAGATCGGTTACGATTTCACACCGATTATAATATCGTGGTGAAAAACTCCTGCAAAAACGTGAGTGACCAAAAAAGTGTCCCCCCCCCCCCGATTTTCCCCATACTAGAGACCCTTGAAAACCAGACCTTAAATAAGTATATAATAATTCCGGGGGTAGCTCCAACCCTTTCGGTTTTTTTTTTTTTTTTATTATAGTTTTTCACTCATTCTTGGCTAACGGATAAAATCTAAATTAACTAAATTAAGAACCCTTACGGTTCTTTGCATACAATTTATACACATTTTTTTGTACATCTTCTTTCTCCATTTCTTTCAACGGGGTAATTTTTTCAGAATTTTTTTAATCCAAGATCGTTGAAAGGTGAATTTACGGTTGTAGAATTAATTATGAAATTCAAGTTTTTTTTTTTTTTCTATCCCTTCTTTTTTCGCAGGATTTTCGTATTCAAAATTATTTAAAAAATCTTAGAACCTTACCAATAAAAAGCAACGTTTGACTAACAGTTGCGGTACAAGTTTCTGCGGCTAAAATACGGATATTCGTAAAATATTTTGGCAAATAAACTCCTCGAACGTAATGAATAAATACATAAATAAGAACGTGCCAGATACACGGAACACAGATATATTCAGATGCCTATCTATGTGACTTTCCACCACGGGCAATATGACTTTTCGTGGACATGTGCAATTTGACCTGTCGACCCCGGGCGAGACCCCATGCAAAGGGGATATATATTTGGGGTAAAAATAATACAATTTACACATAATAGGGGAGCCGGCCGCTCTGCCGGACGGACGGACTTACGTACGTATTCAAATAGCAAACGTGCCGGGGCACAATGCAATGCGCAATGTCCGATAGATCGATATTGGCCACCGGTTATGAATACGAATAGTATATCGAGCAATTCCGGTCACTTAGATTTTTTTCATGATTTTTTTTTTCTATTTCATTCATTTCTCATTTTTTTTTCAAACATCCGACGCGTTCTTGAGATAGAAAAAAGAGCGAAACAAAAAATCGTAATCTTCCGAGGGGCTGTCGAGTTTCTCACGAAAAATTTTTTTTTTCGAAATTTTCAGCTGGCCATTACCAATAAAAAAAAAGAACGTACTACCACGTAAAATTAATTTGAATAAAAACGAATTTCCCACGAATATATTCTTCCGTATTTTTGGACAACGAGAAGGGTCCTGTATCGACGATTATAGTATGCCCTGAAATTGAACGATACATAAATACATTTGAGAATAAATTTCCAAAGAATAATACCTACTCACGCCCCGAAGCTTCGAGTAACTTTTAACCCGCGAATTAATTAAGATAAATGTTAATCTTCGAGTTTCGCGTTTAATCAAAGGCATGAAATAAATGTTGTTTTTTTATTTTATTTTCATTATTTCACTTTCGAGATCCACGGTGGTCGGAATCAGGCAAATTTAACAAGCAGATAATCCCTTTCGGATTTCATTTAATTATTAAACATTACAGTCAGCTTGAGTTGGAAGAGATATTAATCTCGCTCAATGATACAAGCTTGTCGTTCTCGATCTCAGTTTCCTCTGGAGTTTAAAAATATTATCTAGACAGCCATCGTATATCAACTAAGCACCTCGGTAATTTACCCGCACCTACTACGTAACGGAATAAAGTTTGCGCGTCATTTCTATACAACTCTTAGAATTACCTAACAAGAATTTAAAACCGCCCTCGCAAGTAGCACCTAACCCTTGTACATCACACGCTACTAGTTGCGCATCTGATTCACGTAATACACGTGTTTTTAAATGAAACAAAAAAGTTAGGATACATTTCAATAGCCTGTTTAAAAAATCTGAGAAATTTCTTATCTGAAAATCGTCTCTCGTAACTAAGTAGAAAAAATCACAGCGCCAGTGGTGAAAGCAGTAGAAAAGACATCGGGCACGCAGGAGGCTAGAGAGATAGTTGCGGGAACATGAAAATAGCCCTGACTGCCAACATCCGTTGGGGTTGCGCGTGCCACGACGCGACTTCTACCATCGGACCCTCGCCACATCGAACTATTTTTATTCCAGCACCCCCGAGACTGTTGCGTCTAGGCGCGAGCCTTTGGACAAACCTAGAACATCCTTTTCCCGCACGAATTGGGCATACATTAATTCCCTTCTCCAAAAAATGCCTGAACTCGACTAAATTATGGAAAAATTCATTTTCAAATAAGTCCGAAAATCCCCAGATAAAAAAAAAATACAAAAATTCTACGAACGCGATACTTTGATATCGGTCAAAGGTCACCGGGGATCCAGGTACCGACACCGTCAACTTTTTCTCGGTGTTAGCGTGACGCGTTATCTCGCGTCGTTTGTCATTTGTTTATTTTATTTCCCGCGTGCAGGGAGGAACTTTTATATATTGACAGGTACCTACCCGCCAACCCCTAAACGTTTTTCTATGTGTGTAACATTCAGTCTTACAACACTTTGCTCCATTTTCCTTTACGTCTTGGAAGTATAAGTATGGTCTTCTCTTTTTTTCTTTTTTTCTTTATTCTACTATTTTCTATATACTTTTGTACCATTTTCTCTCTATCGCAGAACCGACAGCCATCACCATCTGGTTTAGTATCGCGCACGGCACACGACCCCCTGAACTACACGTGGCTCTTCGCAGTCACGTCTGAAGGTATTGACCGGTGGCCCTCTTGGCACAGAACGGTACCAAGGCTCACCACCACCCAGGGCACCCAGTCACTGTCGGCAAACCCTTGGCTATCTCTGGCTGGCACCGACTATCGAACAAACTCGAACTGACCAGTAGTCACGATATCCAAAACGGAGACTACTACAGGGTGGCACTACCCTCGTACTTACATACGTAGAAACTGACGGACGTTGACTTTCGCTCGAATATAAGCTGCCAATTAATTGAGTCAAGGGCTTGTTCAAGGTCTGGCAAAAGAAGATGATTGAGGCTATTTTATTTCTTTCATTATACTGTTTATCAAATACAGGCGTGAATTCTTACAGATAATTTCAAGCCTTTCAAGCCTGTCGGTCGATTAAAGTGACGACGATTTTAATGTTTAATCAAGTGTCTAAGCCTGATGTATACAATGTGCGTGTATGTATTTTAACTACTAACGAGCAATTATTATACGTCGCGTTTTATTTAAGTTCGTTCATATTTTTTATACGCCATCAGCTGTAAAAATTTGTTCAACAAGTTCGCTGTGTCCGCATATAGGCTTTAATTATAAATATTTCTCACTCTTTTTATTTTCTCTATCTAACACACTCCATACTGCGTGTCTCTCCGGCTTTTGAAACTTCGAAAATGCTTAAAAGTAAAAAGATATAAGGAGGTTATTGAAGCGAAGAATGTAGAAGTAGCGAGAAAATTTTGGAAATCGTAAAGTTTTACGTAACGGATAGATAAGTTGTCGGGAAGACGCTGGGCGTCGTTGGGCATCGACTACCTCCCCCTATTCCGACGACAGTTGCGCGAAAGAAGAGCTTGAGGGTCGTTTTTGGGGTCCGTAGGGCTCGTCTCATGGACCCAAACGGAAAAAAGGGTTTGTAAAAAATGATCAGCCAGGATCTGAGATATAAAAAAGATTCGTCCCCCAGAACGGGCCTGACCTAGCCGAACGTATCCTTTCCTTAGGGTACGACGCTAAGGGTTTTTGCAGCTGTCCCATATACGCGGCCGGATGGGTGTCCGATCTGTGTGCTACGAAATAAAAGGATTTAGCTCCGCTGGGTCGAGAGTTTTTACCTCGGTCTTCTTCGTGCGCTGTTCTACTTGTCCCTCATCTTTTTCTCCTGGACGAATTCACTATAAAGAACCTGCGATCTTTTCGCCCATTGCGACCTGCCGAGAAAGTATTACTGGCCTCGGCACCTGAGAGTTTTTCGAACCGAATTATTACCTCGCCTTAATTTTTGTTTTACTGTACGGATTCGTATTGAAGGAATCGAGATATTTGTAATACAGAACGAACTGACTGAATTCACGAAGAAAATGGCGAATTAAGGGCAGAGTTTTTTGAGGTATGAAATTCAGGGGTCAACCAGGCACCTTTGTACTCTCGTATTTATGAAATCTGGGAAAAAGTCCTTTGAGAGCGATCCTTACGCTTTTAGGACCATGTTCGCGTCAAACGGGATTATGTCACATGGTCTAGCACTCTGAACTCAAATGGCTATTATTCGTAAATTTAGAGAAAAGAGAAGAAAATATATAGGTATATCCAAGAAAATCAGAACTTGCCTGGATAATCTTCTATGGATCTTTACAGGGCTGTGGAATCGATCCCCAGATGCGTATAAATCGCTCTATCAACTAAATGTCCTAGAGGATTACATCGCCAGGTCCAACTAGCTAAGTATGAATAGACATTTTGCGATCACAATGCCGAAGGAATCCTCGATTTGAATCTACAATTTGTTCGATTCCGACTAGATCGAGTTATGTTTAAATCATTAGATTCTTTGCCAAGGAAAAATGTTGGGTCGTTATGATTATCATTTATTTCATTCCGTCAATCCATCGATAGACGAATTTCTATAAGTTTCGAATATCACGAATATATTGTTTATTGTAAAAAATTGAAATGATATACCTAAGCGTTTCACGAAACGTATTCAAAGAACTTAATCAAACACGAATGTAATACGCTAGCGAGTGAAATAAAGAGTTATGAACTGATATTACAATTAGAATAAGATTCGCAGGGTCACGAAGGAAGTTGGTTACGGTTTTCTTCAATTTCCAAGGAATTATTCTCACCAGGGGCGTCGATAAATCATTCACCGTGAGATGCACGGGGTAAAAAAATAATTTATTACGTTATTAGTACTAGCTCCTATCAACCACCCGCTATTCCCACGGTAAAATCACTTACCAATTCAGCTTCGCGGTTGCGAAGAAATATTTACAAAATAAAAGAAATTGAACAAGTGGATATACCTAGAAGTAGAAAACTTCACTTTACGGGAACTCGGCTACATAGTTCCCTCGCAGTATATCGTTTCATTTCGCTCTATGCTTTTGAATTATTGGTTTCAAAAACCTGCGAAATAATCCAGCGAACAAGTGCGATGGAATGCGTCTTACAAGACTTATTAATTATCATTAGCTAAGGTAAATAGCAATACGGTTGGGTTTGATACTTAATAATAAAAATTAATCATCGAATAATTAGAACGTCGTGTCCTTTAGAATGTAGATTAACCGTCGTTGAGATGGGTCGTATAAAGGCGTTGGAAAATAAGCGAGTTCAGGTACTTTTCCTAGTCCAGTTTTATTATAATTACGCGCCTTACGTAAGTGTGTGTTTGAACACGTGTTATCATGAAATACAGCGCTGTTTGTACAATTGTTTGCTCTAGTGTCGCCTCTGGTGTGACCACGAGCAAAAATTCCGAGGTGACGAAACGCTCCTGGGATTTTAGAATGAAATTTATTGTATAGCGTATTATTATACTGTTAGGTGCAGGTTAACATTAAAGATATCTCAAAGCTACTTGTCGCCTTGTCGCCGCGTCGCCAGTCGTTGTTTTCATTCTTTTAGTATTTCTCCTTCCACCGTTCAATATTTGTTCAGATTAATAATCACCAAGCTGCTCCAATTCAGCCCTTCGCATCTAACTAAGCCGTTGCGCAAGGGGAGCCTCTCTCTTCGCTCTAATGCCAACGTTGATAACGTTACAGGCTAAAATCTAAATGTATGCAGCCCGATGCATCTAGCGTTCGACGGGTTGCAGCGAGACAGGCTTACCCAGCGGGTAAACCACCCCTAGGGATAGTTGGATTGCATATAGTCAGGCGAAAGCAATTATCGTTGCAGTTAAAAGGACGTATAGATTTTTATTTTTCTCACAATATAAAAAGTTGCAAAAATGAATGCGGTCTTACGAAGCGACGAATGAAGGTAGCAGAGTATGTCGCGTACGTCACAAGCGTACATACACTAAATACCAAAGAGTTTGCAGTAGTGAGCTACGAGTCCAAGTATTTCTATTGCGTAATATTGACTCGGGAAATATTAGTCACGTTATATCGGTGGCTCAACCGCGATCTAACAAAAGTCGTACTAAATATACTCTTGCTTTGTTAGATTTCGGTCATAAATTCAGATATACCGATTGGAATTTATCGTAAAAGTGCGAATCGTCAAGTTATTGAACCGAACAACGGGATGCTAGAAGATAAATCATATTGTCGAAGTTATTTTGTTTTTAAATCGACGCTTGATGCTTTGAAATAATTTTTTTTTTTTTTATAATTAGATCAGTTTATAGATAACAGTTCACGTGATAATGAAATCATACTATATAGCCACGAAATTTGTCTCATGACGTAACTACTTTTTGATAAAAAAAAAAAAAAAAAATGATACGCATCTATTTATTTCGATGATTAATAGACGTGAAAATATTTCTTATGACGTCAACAGACGTTTTTGAATAAACGACGTACACATCAACCATGCACTTAATTATTGGCAACATATAAGGCAAACATTTGTGTCCTCATTTCGGATGGACAATGTCATTTGTTCGGTTGAATTATCTCTGACCCCGTAAAATTCAGACGCAGTAACAGCTCAAGGCTCATTGGCATCAAACATTTGATTTTACCCAATAATTCAAAGACAGTTTTGTCGAAAATATGTCGAATATATTCATACATCAATAAAAAGAACTACACTTGCATCAAATCTATTCGAAAACTATTCTGTGGCCGAATTTCGGTACAAAAATGTAAGCGAATTCGAGATAAATGAGTTCTTAACAAATAAAAAAAAATCGATACATTCGTGTAATTCTTTTCGAATCAAAAGGACGAATTGTATTCTTGAAAGCGAGAGAAAAATTTAAGGAGAGAAATATTTTCCTGTAAATGAGAATCGTATAAGAAATGAAATTAATTTGCGATATGTCTTATTCATAAAGCGTTTCAAATCCCGAGAGCTGGCATGCGGGCTGGAAACAGAATCTAACACTCTCTAGTGGAGCCAGGCTGAAGCTAGTAAAGCGAAAGCGAAGCCCGGATGGCACATGCGCCAAGAGTTAGAGGGACCTGCCCTATCGATCGGAACGCGTGCCGGTTGCCGTTCTCCGGCTATGGCGAAGATCAGGAGCACGTGTGTGAATGGTTCTGTGTGTTGGTCCTGTGGCTAGGCAACCCAACTTACACGAGATTATGCGGAGCCAATAGGAGCGACTCAAGAAGCACCCCTCAAAGGCATATCTCAATGCGCGGCCTGAGCCGAGTCTCTCAAAGAGGATTAGAAGGCCTTCTATTCGAAGATACCTTACACGTTCTTCCCTGAGGAATAGCTTAAGGGTGTATGTGGATCCTAGAAAGCACAATCATCGAAGCCGACAAAATACATTTTCTAAAAGAACTTGTTCTTCGTTTGTAAATTAGAATTTATTTATCATAGGATCGGAAATATATTCGAATATGATGTATTAGGTGTTATTAGACGCATGATCTATGAATTGAAGGAGAAATCAATTATTTTCGTAAAAAAATTAGGGAGTTGATTCCTTCCACCTTTAAAATTTCAAGTCGTGTAGGTATATTCATTTTAAGGTCTGTTGATGTTGAAATTTGTATTAAACCTAGCCAGCGAGGGTGTCAAGAGCTCGTTCAACCGGTGAGACAAATCACACCGGTTAGTATAATCGTGAAATGAAAATGAATGATTGTGGTAATAATTGACGCGAGTAAATCACTGCGAACAAGTATAATATAAGACATCGAACTTAAGGTTGACCTTACGCGGTAGGGTGTAAGGTAATTTTCATAAATTTCGTAACGAAAGTCTCTGAATCGCGTGATAAATTCCCCGAGTTCACTTTCCGTACTTTTCACCTAGTTGGCGCGACGCCAGAAGGTAAAATAAGTAGAGGAAAAAAAAAAGGGAAAAGGAAAAATAAGAAGAGGAAGGAGCAAAAAAGAAAACAAGAAAAAAAAAAAAAAAAACAAGAAGAAAAAGTACTCCCGCAAGAACTTTCCCGGTAGGTACGCGAGACGGCGTCCCCTTTAAGACAAGTGACGTCATAGCGTCGTTTTCATACCGTCTGAAACAAGTTGAGAGGAAAAAAGGTAAAAAAGAATAATGATCCATTTTAACCCCTAAAATAATTTCCCTTAAACTTCCGGAACGATTTTCTGTATACTGCCCACTTAGTTTACCGTAGTGGACGGTCGACGTCTGACCTGCGCCCCTGTGTTCAACGGTCATTCTAAATTCCGATTGGTAGTTGACGACCATATGGGCGGACCCAAGCCCTGAATCATTTGCAAGGGTAGTTTTGAAACTACCATCCCTCAAAATGCCTGCGACCTGACCGCAAACTATGGAAATTAAAAACTCGTACTTAATACCACTGCAGGTGCTAAGAAGACGGGGGTGCGAGTCCGCGTGACGCCCCAAAGATCCACAAGCTCTTTCCCCTGCACGCGGGGGTTCTGGTGACTCTGGACGACACGGAGGGATGAGGGTCACCCCTCGCCACCACCCCGCGAATGGCCGAGCCGCCTAGCCGCCAAACAATCGATATATGCGCTCAAAATGGCCGCCGGCCCGCCATCCACCCCCAACCCCCAACCCCCATCCCTCGTCCTCTCATACATGTCCTCCAAGGCTCTCCAGCGCGAAGGCCTAGCTCTCGGCTGCGTGTACGCGCCTACTCTGGTTTTAGGTGTATTAGGTACCTACCCCATACAAGAAGGGGTGGTTGTATGGGGTTGTGTAGGTGTGTTGTACGAGGCGCGTGTATCAAGTGTAGTCAACGTAGCTCGAGGGTTTCAAGTTTAATGAATGCCGGAAAGGCTGAGGAACTTCACCTCGTATGTAGATATGTATATATGTATATATTTTGTATATATGTATATATTTTGTATATATGTATATCGTATATATATATTGAAGTAGATACATACCCCAAGGTTTGAGGATATATTGGCATATGTAACTGTATTCTAGATACGTAGAAGCTGGGAAACGGGAACCGGGAGCCAGGAGGCAGGAACCGTTTGTGCGTGAGTCAAATTCTGACGATTGGGAATTGAATCTTTGGTTGAACAAACGGAGGATCGAGCGTCTCCCGAGAACAATGAGAAAATGGCAGCCGTGACCCGTGAATTGAAGAGCACTCGCTACCCCAATTGTACTACCGCGATGTTGTTACCGCGAGCATTCGCGCATGTATAACAATTATTTTATGTCATTATTTCACGGTGCAGGTAATGTCACAATGAAGTTTTTTGTTACCGTTATACACAACTTGATTCGCTCTCCACTCGATTTTGTATACAAGACAAGACAAAATTCACTTTTTTTCTTATTATCCTTGTTGGATTTTTTTCTTTCACCTTTTAATAAAAAATAACAAGATACCGCTCAAACCCAACTCTCTCCTGACCTGATGAATAATAAGAGACACATTACACCGATCAAATAAATCGCCGTATTCCACCACGTCGAACAATGCTATTATATCGATACAGACGTCTCGTTATTCGCACTCGAATAAAATCACCTTTGCCACGATCGAAAATTACTTGGAGGAAAAGGAATGAAGATTTGAGTAAACTAAGAATGTCAAGATGTGGGATATTGGTGTTAGTTACGAGGGTAGTTATTGTGAAGAATCAAATTGGCCTTACCTCTGGCTAATTAAGCACACATTGGTCGCAATTAATCGGTAGTTTGCTGCTTCTTAAATATCGCGAAGTGAATTTTTATACAAGGCTTATTAAAACATAATGGCGTTATCAGAAGGTGGAAGAAAGAGAAAGTGGAGAGCGTCGGCTTTAAGAGGGAAGTTTTCTTAAGTGTTCTTAATTAGAAGAGACCTGTTGCTTCGGAAAAAACCAGGTCACGGTCGACGCCGCTGCCTTCTCCATCCCAACCGACGCCAAACCACCCCAGACTTACAAGAGTCATTATTTTCTTCTTCTTATTAAGATTCCATGGAATATTTAAGAGGTTATACTTTACGCTGGCGTAGTATTTCTCGTAGTAAACGGTACACCAAGTCTTTCGCTCATAGTCTCCTGCAGTCTTGAATGAACTTCCGAATTTTCTTCATTTTCATCTAGTCATGAAAAGAGGAAGCACTAAATACCTTACGGAATATCGCTGTACTAGTTCTCCTCATAGATGATATAACTCCAAATTTTCAATTCGTACGATGTATTCTGTACGGCATATTTTCAATTCAGCAAGGTGTACGATTTCGTGAAGAATTTATTCAGATATATATTATATATAACATATATAGGTATAATCAGAGAGAAAGCGCAGTCGCACAGCTGTTTCCGCTCCAGATTTTTCGAGCTCTAGTAGGTATTTGTGTGAAAAAAAAAAAGAAAATATGCAAATGCCTTCCGATACTGCACAGATGAAAATAACCAGCCTTAGCACTATATGTAACGGTTTCCCGTGACCTCCATCAAAAAAAAAAATTTGAATATCGATTCCTATTGAACTCGATCGAAGGGTTGAGAATTCCTTTTGACGAGAGAAGGGTTACGATTTGAATATTCAAGGGGTAACTAGGTATCTTGGAACCCCCGTCCCCATTTTTTTATTTGTATACTTCGCTCGAGCATTGTTCGCTCCGGGAAAACCTAACACCCATTTTTAACCCCTGGGCTATTCGGCCCATTATTGACGTAATCAATGTTATTGTAAATGCATTCGATTCCATTCTCACTAATGGCGACGAATAGTTTATAGCTTAACGCAATTTGCCTACTGACAAACCGAAGATGAAATAAAACAAGAATAAAGAACAGAATTTAAGGCAATGTACAATATATCTCTGATTCACCAGAAGATGGATGATCGTGGCTCAAACTCTGAGCTCTTTATAGTCGTCTGTGAATCTCGTACTATGAATTAAATTACAGATATAATAGCCTCGTTCATTTGACACAAATACTTCTTATCATGAAACTGTATTAAGTAGTACAAACATATTAAACAATCAGAAATATTTACGTAGTGTTTCCCTAATTAAAAAAAATTCTGACGACTGGTTGAGTAAAGTGAAGTTGAAGATTGAGATAGCGATGTTGAGGGTATAAACCAGATCTTGAAATTGAGTTAAGTTCATTCATTTGATCAGGCAATTAGGAACCTACCGGGAAATGAAAAGATCGAGCATAATATTACCCTGTGATAATTTTTTGAAGGCGGATTGAATGGCGTGACTTTTGAACACGCAGATGTTCAGGTGACAGAACGATAAATGAAAGAGTGTCTTTTCGAAGTTTGGTGAAGAATTCTGTGATTAGGGGTGAACCGCGGACGTTGACGGGGTTGGTATAAGGCCGAGCTCGTCCGTCGGGTGCTGAAGAGCCCTAGAAATAACGCGCGCTATCTCGAAATCAACCCATCGAGGGCCACTCGAAGATAAAAATCAAATTCTATACGCTGAAAGGTGCGAAAGTGGTGCGCATGGGTGACCTTATTGTTAGTCCCACTGACGTCTTAACTAAGTCCTGCACGTTCGTAGTATAGTACGTTGTGAAAGGGTTGCGCCAGTCCAGTCCTGTGATTTTGCATCTGTTACAAACGTGACCCAAACCTTTTCGACATTCACTCCACGATCCACAAAAACAAGCTTATCAATTCGGACCATCTCAGGTATCCGTATTAAAACTTCAATTCTATATCACCAAATGAATCCCAGTTTTATAAATCATTCAGGACTGACAACACAACCACGGAATAAATATCGCTAAAAATTAGTGAACCCTTCCACGAAATTTATCCGTCTTTTTCAAAATCATTGACAGATATTGTCGGGCAAATTCACAAAAAAAAATATGGATAATAATATGATTTATGGATTCAAGCTCGTAAACGACTCGCCAATGTATCGGTAAGAATTTGTGCATACTGCAGGTGCAAATGGGATCAGTCCGCATTTAGAAGGTGTAACTCGTTCCTGAAGTGGTATAAATCTGAGCTCGATTAAAGCAACATCCTCGAGCTCCCCCGTGAACTGTTGAATTTGACTTGATTGTATCTATCTTGATTTCTGGAGATTTTACTCGGATCTTCTACATCTGCGAAGCTTTTTCTTTAATACGTCTTTTTTTCATTTCTAGGATTCGCATATGAAACATGAAGGGATTTATTCTCTGGCGTTATGAACCCGTTAAAATCCACGTGTCCCATCGCACTTGATAACCGAGACCTAAAATCGTGTTAAAAAAATAATGGACCCTGACTAGAAAGCCAGAACTATAATACGTAACCACAATCGAATATAAGGACTCGGAAAACGGTCCGTCAAATAATAATAAAGGGCCGCATCGAACCCGACGTATACGCGGGGTAACGAATGGCGTTCTGAGGCTGATTTTTCGAAAGATCATTAATTATCCGGGAACTCGTACCTACTAACTTCCATATCGTTATAAAAATGATATTAAAATCAACGAGTGACGTTAAAATGGTCCAGAACTCACATTCGGCATGAGACCCCCGCGTCTAGGCCCCATACAGACCCTCTCTCTCTGTCTCTCCCGCTTTTTCCCTCCTTCCATTTCGCTCTTTTCGTCTGGCCCAGGTAGACTCGCGTTTTCCATACGTCTACTCGCTGCAGGCCCCACCTGGGCCCAATGCATGAGGTATAGGGCTGCGCATATGTCAGTGTGACACAAACACACACGCATACATTAGCGTATCGCACGTCACGCATGTTTTATATTCAGGAATATTTTAACCCTTTTAGTTAGTCTTTGATTTGGCACTGTGACGGCAACAACTCGGATCTACGGAGTCCACGGTGTGGATTTTGAGTTAACTGTAATACCGAGTGATAAGGTAAGATTTTCGACGTCTTGTGTGCCGTACAAGTATTAGAGAATTTTTTCTCCTTTTTATTTCCTGAGACATTATACTCTCGGCAGAGTATTTTCCGCGACCTTTGACCCTGTGGTTCTTTGACACGATTCATGCGTCGAGTTAAATTGACTGATGTAATCTCCAACCATGTGCTGTAAATACCGTCGCGAAGTGACAGCGTGACTTCAAAGACGTGTACGCATCATATACAGAATTTATATGCGAGTCTAAAATTAGAGAAAATTGGTATATCGCGAGAGCTGCGGCGTGGGTACGGATTTTTTCCAGTATTTTCATTTTATTTTCATATTTATAATTCCTCAAACTCCGCGGGACTCGACGTTACGGTCGACAAACCGTAAAAATTTCCGAATACATATTTATACGAGAAAAATAAAAAAAATTCGACTACATTTTCATTGTCATTTTTGTCACTCATGCGTGTAACGCGGTTTGGAAGAATAAACTTTCGCCGAGTAACTGCAGACGTGAATTCAAACACGTATATACTTGCCTAGAGATTATCTAATGAATTATTATCTCGTCATCTATGAATAAAATTTGGAAATAACTGTATAGGTATTTCGGAATCAAATTTTCGTACAGAGAAGGTGAAGACCCACGGAATGTAGATCCAGTTTTATACCACATTGGCAAAGAACGCGTCGAAGAGTTTGTAAAAATAAAATAAAAACGGCGGTCGTAGGGTTGAAATTGCGTCGCGAAGATATAAGTAGAAAGCAATAAAGTAATACGAAAACGATATTAAGCCAAGGCGCCGTCTGTAATAACCGTCTTGTAAGTTACTACCGCACTCCAAGCCGCGATCGCGTTCAAAATGGAGACGTTAGTTGTAAAATTTTCATCCACGTTATACGCTGGCCGGCGTTAAACTACCCTGAAAATCTCTTATTACTGCATATAAACCGTTTTATTTATTGCGAGACTTGCGGAAACTATACAGGCACCAACTGATGTCGAAAGCTTATCCGCCGCACCGGCTTTACCAGCTAGGATAAAAGTTGAGAGATCGAGCAGAAAATTCTTACACCTCAAGGAAGTATTACTCGATAAAACCTACGGCCTTACCTACTCGTGTTATGAAATCATTCCGTTTCCTTAATTCGCAACTTTTTTTCTTCAAATTGATAAGAGAGCGAAAGGTTCACTTTAAATATGTAGAATAATCCGCGGCGAGAAAGGGCAATTTTTAATCACAAACTGGAGCGTCGCGACGCTCAGAGTCGCGGCCGACGGCCGCGGGCCAAAATGGCGAATGTCTATCCGCAGGATTGAAAGCCCTCTGACCCTTTTTCGAACTTAAAAGCCGCGCCCGTTCACTCCTGAGTAGATACATTAAACGAGGGAGACTTCCCGCTGCGAGGCAGTTGACCACTGGTCAGTCTTACTTGACCGTAAGTAATTTCATTGGCGGTGTAACGCGGAGCGAAATATGAGCCTTGTTCAATGAGATGGAAAATCTGATTATAGAACAATGCTGGAAATGCGTTATTAGAATTTCTGACGATGTATATAGGCACAGAAACTGAATCGGGAAAAAAAAGAGGCAGATGAAACGAGAGGAAAGAACGCGAGACTTGTGTATTTCGCGGAGAAATCCGAAGAGCACGTAATTCATTAAACAAGCATCATATCTGGCAAGAAAAAATGCTGTTTTCTTATTCGCCAGAACTCGAAGAGGAGATAAATTATCATTACCCTTAACCATCACGGACGCGTGCCGCAGGGAGGAGTGAGCTAACCGCGTCCGGGTCGAACGGGTCGAACGAGAAGTGAAAAATCCGGTTCGCCGGTCAACCAGGGGTCATTCTGGCCCGTGCCCTGACTAGGTGCCGGGTCGAGGGTCAGTCCAAACAACCACTCTCAGGTCAGGCAACTGCTGCGCGTGTTTTTTTGATTTATGAGTTACTTTCCGCGTGAGGAACGACGCTGTAATTTGTTCCTCGTTCGAAAAATTCTCTTCTATTCACAATCGGTTTTTATTCCGAGTCGAATGGAAATTACCAGGTGTATATAGTACCTCGGATTTTATCTTCCACCGACAATTTTCTCGTCCAGTTTAGGCATTAATCTAATTAGCAAATAGTATAGGCTTGCTCAAGTGACACAGTAAAATTTTGCGTCAAGGATGGGGAGTACACGCCGTTCGAGACAACGCCTTAATTAAAACAGCCTAGTGTCGTTAGAGTTGCGGTAAAGACCCCCGGGGGTGAGAAATTTTGCCGAATAAAATTACCCGCTAGCACACAAAGATAAAATGCCAAATAATGGCAAATATGGAATTGAAGAAGTGATCCAGTTCTATATGAAATTTGAGTAAAAAGATAAGAGATAAGATTCTTATATGGGGAAGCGACAGATATATAGAAACTTCGCGTCGGCGTCGGTGTTGATTATTGGTGAAATTTGACAATAAAGCGTGAGTCGAGATAAATTGGCATCAGCTACCTAGTTCCGGGCCGGCAGCCCAACTGCTCAAGACGCTAAGTCGCTGGCAAGCAATTCAAAGTCTCTGCCGCGGTACGTATCTATATAGTATGTCAAGCCAGCAGAACCCCGGATCCTTAGACGGCTTGTGTATTCGGGGCGAAGTAAAGGGACCAAGAAGTACGTATACGTAGATATCTCTAGGTATACATACATATGTATGCCTCCATAGGTGCGAGTCCCGTGCCATGTATGAGTGCGAGGGGGTGTACCTCGCGCCCGTACCTTACGCCACGTATTTATATATCAACGGGGAGGATATACGGGAGGGTGGTTTTCGCATGCCCAGCCTCCGCGGTCCTTGGTAAAGTAGCGAAGTAGCTGAGATACTCGCGAGGAATGAACAAAGCTTCCTGTCTTACCAGTAAAGGGATTAAAAAAGGACGAAATAGGACGAAATACACATAGGGGATGAAATAATCGTCGAAAAGTGATCGCGGAAAGTTTTCGGTGGCAGTAGGGAGGCGGAATCCGGAGAGTAATTCGCGACCGATTGTTCTATATGTTTGGATCCCAAGCCAACAGCTCGTACCTGTCGCGAACGCGGACGTAACTTCGAAACTGCTTCGCTGGGTATAGTCCTTATTGACTGCCAGTGTCGGGCTGCGGGGGATATAAGGCCCTTCCCACACGCCTTGCTCGAGTCTCTAAGGTTGCCTAGGCAACTCCAAATTAATTTCAAACATAGAAGGAAACAATACTTGGCTCTGGTACCTAACAGAAACCTGGAGAACCGCACAGGGAAGCTGCAAAGACCACGTGGGCTAATTATTTTCAATCATAATTACGGTGCTGTATTTCAACGACGGTCTTCTATCGCCCAAAAATCTGACCCGGTGTGTACAGATATACACGAATGAACCGTAATTCCTGACTTCTCCTTCATTCTATTAACTGGGAATAAATACTTTCATCATAATTGCGAGGATATTTAAATCCACCCCAATCTGTCCTGGATCTTTATGGCCTTAAGTTTCATTTCCGTTATTTGTTTTCGGGATTCTTTTCCCAGCATTTAAGGCCTCGCCGTTGAGAGATGAAAGTGAAGTTTAGTTTTTTCGAGATCAAAGGACATGTGACAGGATCCAGATCTTTCGAAGGAACATTTCAGCCACTAGGATAGGAAATCCCCTCTTGGCAAGCCCAGATGGTAACCATGACGACCAACCACGTGACGTCACCACCCACCATTCCTGAAACAAATGAAGCCCGCGCGCTCGACTCGCAGCTCTCCTTTCGAGAGATCCTTTGCTATACCTATACGTATATAAGTTCGCCGGGAAGGACTACCGCGCGTTGTCCCCGAGCTCGGGGGGTGAACTCTGGGAAAACTATTGCGTCTTGTGTTGTACGGGATACACAAGCACATAGGTTTCATTCGTAGGTATATAACTATATCGTGTCTTTCCATGTAATGGTAAGACGTTTCAGTTAGGGAGAAATATGGACAGGTTCGAGATGAGAGCATCTCTCCCCCTTGTTCCTGAGCAATCTTGCTTCGCCACACGACTTCCACTCAGCTCCTGTACCCGCCACACCTTTATATACCATTGGAACATCGTCGACAGAAAATTCAATTTCTTAGTTGCTTCTCGGTTGACTTGGTGCCATTTCTTTCGCCAAATCTCACTGTCTAAAGATCCCATCGATATATATTACTGCAATAAAACACGAGACTGGAACTCGAGCCCAAACGAAGTTCAATTCAACGGCATGTTATATCTTGACGTGATCACAGAACCACCTCATAGTATGGGTACACTATATAGGCTTCTTATTGCCCGGGAGTCAAAGGCTTTACCTCAGTTACGTGATTTCCAATTTCCACTGATAATATCTCGTAGATATTGGCTCTTAAGTAATGAGAAAATTAACCGTCAAGAGAAAAGGTACTCGAAGGTAGTGAAAGCAAAGCAAAAAAAAAATCGGTCTAGGATGTGTCAGACAAGGTATACGACTCGTATTATCCTCTCAAATTGGTTATTTTCGGTAAATACTATTTTGAAAAGCCAATAATGCTGTTTTTCTATTGTACACCGTTACCCCGAACTTTTTTTTGCCTGTCTTTCACTCTTT
This sequence comes from Rhogogaster chlorosoma, assembly GCA_944452935.1. Classification (NCBI taxonomy): domain Eukaryota; kingdom Metazoa; phylum Arthropoda; class Insecta; order Hymenoptera; family Tenthredinidae; genus Rhogogaster; species Rhogogaster chlorosoma. The sequence goes on from OX101797.1 coordinate 34,025,650, forward strand.
TTTTTTTTTTCTTTACTCTACCCCTGTGACAAACGTAATCCTGAAAATGACACAGGTGAAGCTTTTTTAAAAAATCACCCCGATTCGCGTCAAAAGGCTTATAGGCTGCTGGATATATACCTGCCACTCCCTGCTCCGTGAAGCCCTTCGGTGGCTTCATCTGTCAAGGGGGAAACTACGCGGCATTGGCAGGTAAAAAAAATAACCAAAGTCTATTTTCGAGTGACACCGAGTGTATACTCGAAGAACAGTTACGATCTGATCTCGCGTGGTAGGCAGGTATAGGGTATAGGTAGTTAGGTAGATATAAGGTAGTTTTTTGTTTAAATTGACTCGCTGGAGAGTGAGAGAAAATCGCGTTTACTATAGGAGTTTCAAATCTTTTTAAGAGAGTCTAAAGAGTCTGAGGAGTTAGAGACGACAGAGAATTTGAATGAAAAGTATAAAATAGAAGAAAAAAGAAGAAGAGAAAAAAAAAAAGGAAAATGGAAAAAAAAAAAAAGAAAAACGAGAGAAAAGTTGGCAAAGTTTTAACTCTTTCGCGGAGAGCCACGACGCGTGGCGTCGTTCTCCTTAAAGTGGGGAGCCGCGGAACGGGACGCCTTTTAAAAAGGAACAAAAGAACGTCGACACGTCTTAAACGAACGCGCTACTTGTTGCTTAGGGGCGTGTTACTCAGCGGAGGGAAAAAACGGGGCGAAGAACTGTTTCTCTTTTGTTTTTATCGTCAGGTTTTGCGTCAGTGATGAGGGGAGTGAGGCGGAGCTGGTTAGGGCGGAAATTGCAATTAAAAATGTAGTTCAAGGTTCGGAACTCGGGGGGAAAAAAAAGTTTCCTTCCGATTATACGAGAGAATACTCCTTGCGGTAGAGGTACGTACTTGCGCGGGCTCTCTGCAGAGGTTGTGGAAGCTATACGCGAAACGACGAGGAGTCAAGCGTCGGGACGCTGTGCAGGAAGCCGAGTGAGCAAAGTGACTGAACGCAGAAATTCTAAAGAGCAGTCCTTAAAGGGAGAGAACCGTATAACGAGGAATAATATAATTGTCAAGTTAGTAGCGTGGGCCGTACAACTCGGCTTTCTTTATACCAAAGATATAAAGCCATTCCGTTGCGGGTTCTGCAAGCTCGCGAGTATAAATAAGAAAATAAGTATAAGATAGGTATAAGTAAAAATGTGAAATCGTGAGACCTCTCATTTTTCGCATTCTATATGCGATATATATAAACACATAGGGCATGTATCTGGATATTTTTTTTATTTCAAATATCATTGAATGAATGAAGGGTGGCTGGGGGTCGAAGAGGAACTCGGGGAATGAAACGATAATGCAGATCCGAGTAAAAAGGGAAAGGAACGCTTCGATGCATCGGGATATGAATTTATAATTTTCACGCAACACGTGACAGAGTTTTCTATTGAATCTCCGATGCTCGCGTCGTATAAATCAAAATCAGTCGCATTGTTGAAAGAAAAAAAAAGAGAGAGAGAGAGAGAGAGAGGAACAAAAAAAAAAAAATGAAATAGAAAAGAGAAAACAGAAAAGAAAGAAAGGAAATGCGACCGAAGGCAACAAAACGCCGGGCGCAGGTATAAACTTCGGATATATAGACACAGCGAAACTGCACAACGTATCGGGTTGGCTGCAGCCGAGGCAACATATACATATGTATATTGGCCTACGGTACAATGTATTCAAATTGCAAAAAAAGGGTTCGGCGTACGGGATGATGGGTTAAAAATGCGACAGACTGGTTAACGAAGCGCGGTGGTCCATTCAATATTTCAATGGGATGCTGGCCCGATATACCGTACACGCTAACTAGATGGATAACCGTAGCCACGCATATGTTGGCCTCATAAAAAAAGCCCTGAAAAACTGCTTACTCAAAAGCGAGATACAAAAATCTGGTGACTTTCTATGCCAATAACTACTTACCACCATCCTATTCACAGCAGTATGTATCTACATCCTCTGAACTCCGAATTCAACGATAAATTATCGCCAACAAAACCGGGTACTCAATTTACCCTTAATTTCCTCTATTTTGTTTCCCTTACCTTTCACGTGACGTAGGTTATACCGCGTACTAGTAGTCGTTGAAAATATCTAGATGACTAATTACACGACTTTGATTCCGTCACACTATTTCATTTCACTGCAGATCTGCAGAAGATAGCTTGCAGCATCCACCACTTATAACGAACAGATATTGCGCTATACCTGAACTCGTCTGAAACATACAAATATAGGCATAGATATAATGCTTTGCTATTTTCTGATCGAATGACAGGAGAGGGTTGAATTTTCGTGAAAGAATTTCGGGGGCCAAAAATCTGGGAAGAAAACGGGGCACATCTTCCGAAAGGGTTGCGCGCCGTGTCGGGGTCTTGGGAAAGGGTTACATCCGAGGCAAGTCGATTAACAAAAGACGAGCCGTAGCAGTAAAGTTGGTAATTCTGCTTATTCCACCCGGACAAAAACCTTCATCTCAAATTTCGAACCCTTTCGAACGGATCCTTTATTTGTTATTAGGAGGATACGTGCTCGTACGTCCGTTGCGGTTCCGTGCATCGGGATGCAGGGACGCCGGAACGCCATGGTGTCGTTATACATACTTCATCGACGACCAAAATTCAAATATAAGTTATTGACGGGGACCGATGTCGAGCTCCTATCCGTGGGAATCACACTGCCGATCATTGCCTCGGGGCAAATTTTGAATAAATCAATTTTTTATTCTCTTCAATTTCCCTCGACCGTTATACAAACCCTCAGTCGTGATTATTCTCAACGTTAGAAAATTTCTTTCTTTTTTCTTATACAGTTACACCCATAAAAATGTGAACGAAATAAATTGTTTTTCTAATCTTTTTTTTTCTTATCAAACGAATTCACAGCTCGAATTAACCCCTTTGAAATCAAATGGTTATGACCTGACTCACTGTTTCCGTGAAAATTGAGTTGGCCACGGAATTTGAATAAATGTTAATTCAATGAGATTTGTAGAAAGTCGCAGTTTATCTCAATTTAGTGTCACCCGAAATATCTCGGTGTCGCATCCAGGGGTACAATTCTTTAATATTTCCTGTCTCAGATTCATCCCCCGCTTCCGATATAGCGTTCCTGACCTTGAGTAAGGAGAAAAAGTTTGGCTCATCGCAAGAAAGAGAGAGAGAGAGAGAAAAGAAAAAATAAGAAGGTGAGGGTTAATGAACTCGCGAAATTGTTGTCAGAGCGCGAGAGAGAAATAAAGAGGTCATGGAGCAAGGGAAGTAACGACGCTGATGGGGTAGGAAAAACGATAGGGTGGCGGGGGAGGACAGGGTACTCTTCGTTTGGAAATAAAGATACCTACAAATAAGCTTGCAAAGTTCGTTAACCTAAAGACTGCCGGGTACGACCCTGGCCCAGAAACAAAAGCGAAGTGGCTTGTGAATAATTCAACGTCGTGAAATGAGGAAAGAATTCCGCAGAAAACTTTCCCTTAAGAATTTCACCTTCCCTTACCTCGAGAAAATCTCCGAGCGTGACTGCTGGCAAATTTTAAGCAGTTATCGCGAGAATCCGGCAAAAATTTGCTTCATACAGTTTAATAAAGGGGTGGGCCATTTTTTTTTCCTTTCCTTTTTTTATTATTATTTCTTGCCCTTTCTTCTCTTATTTCAAATCCATAAGGACATGTGAATACTTGATAGAATCAAATGACACAAGACTGCGATATAAAATGAAATCAATTTTCTGTTTATTTCGTATATAGTTCGTTGAAAGAATTTTCTTTTTTATATTATTATTTTTCTTTTCTCTCCCCTCACTCAATTTTTGACACCATCTCGCATATACGTGTGGGTGGGTGGATGTTGAGGCGCCGTCGAGTCTCAGTTTCTGCCTCTTAATTTAATAGCCATGAAACTTTTACGACATTTTAAAACAGAGCACTCGGATGCCCAAGACCTACCGCAAAGTTGGTAGGGAGCAGAAAAGGGGTTTCATTTCAGAGAGAGGAAAGGGGGACGGGGGACAGGGGGGCAGAGGGAGATTGGGGGGTAGAGGGCACGTGCTTTCGCGAAACAAAAGAACGCGGGGGCAAATTACGGATTCAAACGGGTCTCTTTTGTCTTTTCATGTTTATTTCTTTGTTTTTCCGCAGTGCCCATTGTTTTAACGGAAGCCTTGGCTTTGTGGGAACTCCGGTATTGTTTCTACTGACCGTTTTTTTTATTATTTGACGCATAGCCAACGGTCCTACTCAGAATATAAAAAAAAAAAAAAAAACCTAAAGAGAAGAGAAAGAGAAAGAAAGAAAAAAAAATGAAAATAAAAATAATAAGAATCAGTCGGGTGTCGATCCAACGGGAAGTAATTCCCGCTGACGTTCGTGGGACGCGATTTCGATATACAAATGAAAAAATAAAATGGAACTTTGAAGATCCCCGCACAATTCCGAACCCCTCGGATCTACAGTACAAACGGAACTCTGCGGTGATGTGAAATCGACGTTTTCCTGGTCTTCAAATATGGAGGAAACTAAGGCTAAAAATACAGCAGCTTCGGAAATCCGCAAGGCGTTATACATGTGTACATATGTACATATATATATATATATACATATCCTTGCAGAGGAAGAAATATCCACTTCGTACGACTCACCTAGTGTCGCAGTAATTCGGTAAATATTTAATGAAACGACCTGCACGATGGAACTGGCGCAGATTATGGAAAGTAGAACAGTCGGTAAAACTTTGATGGTGAATAACTCGGCGGCAACTGCACCGCCTCACTTCCGGGTTACAACGTATACAAAATATATACCTACATAACACCGTCGTACTACATAGCTACGTTATTATTATTCAAGTGTATAAATAACGGAGTTTCACTCTCAACTATAACAATAAAACAACAAGTTATCCGATCTAGACCTCTCGGGAACCAGGAGTTGTTCATTTTCGTCAAATATCTCTACCCTCTCAGAATGAAAAAGCAAAATTATTCAAAAGATCTGAAAATAAGAGCTCAAGTAGGATATTGGAGGTGTATTGCAGCGATCGGTTTTTCGGGATCGTGAATTTATAGTAGGTAGAAAAGAATCATATCTAGCTGTCGAAAACACGATACGTATAAGTATTCGTTTTACTAGCTCGAGTCTTGCTATGGCTATAGGATACAATAATGGATGTTCGAATTTTATGAAGATATTTTATTACATTTAAGAGGAAAATTCAAACCTAAAGTACGTTGCGTCTTTTGTTACGTAAAGAACACTCGACGAAGTCGAAATTACAAGACGCGTGACACGTTTCCTTCCCTTCTCTTTGGGATTTTTTACTTTTTTTCTCAAATGAGTGAAGAAGTGAGAAAAAAGAAATGAGGGAAAAAAAAAAGCTCCGAGTAGGGCGAATCGAGGGTGAGATTAATCTTTTTCCAACACCCGTTAGAAGTTTATACCATGAACGAGACCGGGGATGCCTTATTCTAAGACGGTTTTCAATTTTCGATGAATTTCACCGAATTCGGTAACACTGTTTGGGGCACTTGGTTTCCATCCCTTAGCCTAGGGATGCGGGAGGCACGACGCTCCAGGTGGTTACAGGGGGTTAAGACACCGTGTGTGGGAGGAGGCGTGGCCTAGAGGTAGCCGTTGGCCAATCAGCTGCCTTGCTGGCCACCCCCAACCTCCATGAAGCGGTCCACAACCCACGATTCTCCCTGCATACATATTGATCTCGTGGTCGCGGCGAGACCTGCCACTCGCTCGCGCCTCTCTCTTCCTCTTTCTCTTTCTCTTTCTCTTCATCCCTCTTCCTCTACCTCACCCTCACTCTCACCCTCATCCTCTCCCTCGACCTCACCCCGTCGCTTTTTCCATAAGAGTCTCTTTCTACGTATGACTCTGGGTAGCGTAAGGTTGTATCTGACCACCACGTCAAACGTAGCTATAAAAATTCGAGTCATATACCGAGGTACTGGTACGAGTTCTTTGTTATTTAGAATTTTTCAACTTTTTTTTATTTTTGTATATTTTTTTCGTTTTAGTCAAGTCCCTTTCCACCTGCAGTAAGCGAGATGAAAAGTAGGAGGATGAGGGTGTTGATAGGCAGTATATAGAGCAAGAGTGTGAGTAAGCTTCGAAAGAGTGAGAGACTCCCACGAGAAAGGGTGTAAAACTGTGGAGCGCGGCAGAATTTAACTGACGCGAAACAGGGATGATGGTCGTAAATCAAAGGCGAGTTCAGGCGATAACAATTATTTCCTTCGTTCTTTGGAGAAAGTGAGAACGAAATAGAAAGGCGACGAAAGGAAAGGCTATTTTTTCCTTACTCCCCCATACACATTGCATACTCATACTCACGTATACATATATATACCTGAACAGTAAATTCAGAGCAAACGGGCGTTTTATACCCCATGTATGTATTATAGAAGGGTAAAAAGTCACTCGAGTGAAAAGTGCGTGAAAGTAACGTAACGTATATGTAGTATATAGATCTATGTGTACAGAATATTTTGCAAACTGTAGATTGGTATGGGTGAAATATATTCGCGACCAAAATGGTCTTGCAGTTTGGAGAAGGCCGAGTACCTATCCGTGTATGTATAACAAAATGCAGGTAAAGGAATGAAAATTTCTAACGCACAGGTCGTGCCAGATCTATATAATAATCAAGGGAAAAACAATCGTCTGTAATCCAGCAAGGAACCCCTTTCCTCCGTATGGAAATTTCACCCTGCTGAATATGTATGTCGCATGCGTTACGCAGCTAGCTCGTTACGCACGACCTTTCAACCGTGGAAGAGGATGTATGTATGTTATCTACGCAGACGTTCTACATACGTATCGAGATCTAGGTATAGGCTACCTAGAAGCATCATAGTTTTGCCACTTTGTAAATTCGCTTACCGAAGGCCATCGTCGCTCTGTAGTAAAGAAGAGATGAAAAAGAAAAATAAGAAAACGATGCCCGGAGATCATATCCCTTCGTATCCAGCAGCCGAAAAAAGGAGTACGTCGACAAGAATTGTAGAACAGATATTTTTCAACATATCCAAAATATGTATGGATACGTCGTTTTTATGGGATTCAAGTTTTTCAGGATATCTCTAGGATCTTTACTACTTTTGTATAAATTCGTTGGTATTGATCGTTAAGAATATAACAGATCTTTAAACAAGTTCACGAACTCTGAAAATTCAAACAATTCCACACGAGGAAGGAAGGACGAATCATATCAACCAACCTGACGAACGAAAATTATTAACAGCATCGCGTAATTTCCCGTAATCAAGATCACGTTGCCGAAATTCGGAGTATCGTGTCTAAAAGCGTGCCGCAGCCGTACGTGACATCACGTGTAGTTACGCACTCGTGGAACACGATTTATTGCTTTTTTTATACAGTAAAAATAACACTGCGGCAGATAGAACAGGCCATAGGGTTTAAAACGATAAAAGAAATACTATACAGATATGTACCTATGATATGTATGTAATACATGGCTTGATGAAAAATGTAGAAATAAAACTGTCGGAAAGGTAAAGTTTATGAAAAACTGCCGTAACGCTGTACGTATATAACACATAGAATCTCTAAAGAAAAACTTCGGCAACGTATTTGCCTACTAGACGAGTAGGTATCACATGTATGTACACGTGTAAATGCATACGTATAAATATATATGTGTCTATGATCTGTAGTAAGAAAGTTAAACTATATGTATAAGCATGGCGAATATAGGTATACAAGCGCACGGGTAGGTATAGAACGGAAGGACGGGGAATACAGCCCAGACGTTTTCATTCATAATTAGAGAAAAAACAGAGGAGTAGATATATAAATATATATACCTATACATATAGATATATACATGCCTACCTACAGCGAGCGGTAGTACTACGCTGGCGTAGTAAGAAGAGAAAGAATGAATGAAGAAAGTGGCGGAGGTCTGGAGTGGGGGATTACTCAATGAATAAGAGCGGCAAGCCGGTATGGTGGGGGCAGGGGATCTTAAAGACTTTCGCCATTCTGTTAATTTTCTTCTTAAAGTGGGTTAAATTATTTTATGAGTTCCTTCTCGCCCGCTTCGCCGAGTCTTTCCTTCTTGCCGGCGTCCTCTGTCGCCGTTATATACTATATACACATATATTTACCGCTTATACATCCTCCCCGCGTATGTATATGTAAGGTATACACGCCTATCTACATCTGAACTTTCTGTCCCCGTCAGAAATTTCCATATTTTCTTTTCCGCACAGTCTTTTCTCATCCTGTAAAAAGACCGGAATAAGGGAGCTATAAAGTGGAAGGGACAAGGAAGAGGGTATCACGGGGAGGATTTGCCAAGCAATTGTTATCGCGGTGTACTTTCAATTAGCCTCCTCAGGCGTTTAATGGTTGTCGCCTATTTGCTCGAGATATCTTTGAAATTGAACGGCGAGTGGATAACCTCAGCTCCCTACCCCTACCTTACTTCCATATTATTTGTAATGTATTAGTTCCATTTAGCTTACTTTCCCTTATTTCTCACTCACCAAAAAACCCAACATTATTAATGCAACCAAAGATTCGAACAAATTACCCCGCCTTACTTGGCATAGAAAACAAATGACAAAAGCTGTTCTTCCTTCTCTCAGGGGTTGTTAGTATTTTTTTCGTCTAGATGGACCTTTTCCTATATTCGGTGATAAAATCGGTAATGTGTGAACGGGAGGAAATGTCTTCGGCAAGATTACTAGAGACAGCATAATAGGTAATTCTGGTATCATACGAGTATAATGTTATATTCTGCAGCCATTGCCCGCGGAATAATGCCGCAGTGGTTGTACGGCTCTACCTCGGTACGTGGACAGTAGTTTGTATTCGGCCACATCTCTTCTCAAGCGGGTGGACGCGGCCCGGATTGGTCGGGTCCGTAGCTGGCCAATGGCGTTTCACCCCCGCGTCGAGGGTGGGTTACCATGGCAACACACACACACACTCGTCTCCCCCTTGGACAACCCCAATCGATCGAGGTATGCCTTGGCCGGACGAAACTCACCCTCTGTCGCCTACCATCCGCCCTCCACCCCTCTTCGTCGTCGACCGGCGCAAGCACCCCCGCCTGGCCTCTTATTTGAATGGGGGTTGAATGTGACAGAGTACCACCGCCCCCGGAGGGTCTCTAGCCCGACGAAAGTGCGGCGGCCTCCTCCTCCTCCTCCACCTTCTCTTCTCTCGCTCCTACCTGCCACGAACGTTACGGGGGGATGGAGAAGGGTGGAGGTTCGAGGTTCGAGGTTCGAGGTTCGAGGTTCGAGGCTGGTGGTAAGAGGGATGGGAGGGTGAAACGACGGGGTAGTAAGCGGGAACGCGGGACGGCGCGGACAGAAATCAATATAAGACGGGCCTCTACTCTACTCTACAACCGACCTATCTGCGAACCACCATGCATATATATCGCATTTACATGTATATGTGTACATAGCTATGCCCATGCCCCGTGCCCAGACCCAGACCCAGTCCCAAGCTCCCTCGAGGGTGGACTACCACACGCAAGACAGACATTTCTCTACAACGGGGTGTGTTTCTCTCTTACAACGGGTGGCTTATAAGCTTACGATTTCTACCCTTACGAGTATAGCGGGAGATTTGAACTAATGCGGCCTTTTTCTTTTCTTCTCCAAGGGAAAGAATAATTAACGAGTTGACCACGACGCCGTACACCTACTAGCTATAGCTATGTACGGTGAGGTATAGATGCCAAGGTGCAGGTTTGTACTTGGTATCCTTACCGGATCTCCCGGACTGCTCCGAAAGGTACGATAAAACGTTTCAACGAAACGGAACTCGAAACGAGAGTGGCGTAAACTTTGGTGATTACGAGTCATGTACTGTATACATAGATATAGAGAGAGAAAAGTACGCGCTACCACCAAGTCTCTGATTTTGTTTCCCGTCTTTTTCTTCGTCCTTTTTCTTACCGCCGTCGACTTCTCCCACCCTCTTGTCCCTGTCCGTTTACTTATTTTTCTCCTTCTTCTTCGTCTTCTTCTTCGAATTCATCTCCTCGCTGAAGAGCCTTAAACATTTCGATTAGCGAGAAGGTAGAGAATAAAACGGGATGTTCTCTCTGGCAATGCGTTAGAATATTCGCAAATAATATTTTTCATCGTCAAAATTCGACTTGACTCTTGCGTCTAGATATCTTCTCACGCATGTGTTGAAAGGGGATTGCCGGTAAGGGTATTTGAATCTTGTAGGGAATGTATTCATTCCATACAAGACACGTAAGCCTCTTCCTCTTTTTTCTTCGCTTTATATATTCCATGTTCATCACTTTTATACGAGAATGAATAAAATTAATAAACAATTTATCCGTATTCCTGAAATACCAAATAAAATAACCACTTGGAGTGAAAGCTCTAATCGCTCGTCTGAGCCGGGAATGAAAGAGAGAAAAGGAACGAGACCATTACCGTGCTTGCGGTTTTAATATATATATATATATATCTACTCTGAAAAATGACGGTGTAAAATAGGACCGCGAGACAGAAGGACACAGATAAACTAAGTACAAAAAAGTAAAGGGCCAACTTCCAAGACACCCGTTACGTAACGGTAGGTATAGGATCGATAGAGGGATGGCCACCGTGTGGGGAGAGGAGTTCGTATCCTAAGGATAAGGGAACAGCATCCATAAATTACGACGCAACTCTGCAGGGTAAAAGTCCTTTACAAGGGACCTTAGCCATATACATATATACATACCTGTGTTCGTGCACCTATACTTCACACATGTAACTTAAATTATATACACACATACTTAACCGGCATTACGTTCATACATTACATATATATATATAATATATATATATATATATACATACATGCGAACTCCTCTACTGACATATACACATACATATAAATATATATACATAAATAGACGCCTAAGGCCGTCGCGAAGGCAAAGTACGATAGCGCGATAGGAGGACGGTAGCGTAAACCCCGAGGCCTATGAAATCGCGGGTGAAGGGGGCGGTTTCGTACAGGGGTAGGGTTTGAGGGCAAAGGACAGGGGTAGGCGTGCTGTGGAACTATAAATTTTATCGTTAAGTTGTTTAGACCGAACGCCGTGAACAGTTAAGGGGGTTCATTTGGAAGAGACGCACATACTTCCTGTTCTTTTTTTTTCCTCGTTGCTGTTCAAGTTTTTTTTTTTTTTTATTACTCGATTTTTTTTTATATTGCTTTTTTTTTCTATTTTCGTTTTTATCTTTCTGACTTCCCGACGTCGCGCTACTTCGTCTCGGGTTGATTTCTGCCGAGGGTCCGATGTAGTATACGTTCCAGTCATTCCGGGGGCGACGACTATTTTTGGAACCCAACTACCAGGCCTGGGGTGGACCAGGAAATTTTTCATCGGACCGAACGATATTTGTCTCGCGTTCGATGGTCCGTAGAACGAAGATGTGATTCGTACGGAAATTAAATCGGCATAGGTATATAGAATTATGATATATATAATGTATATAGCAGTTGAGTTAGAAAGTTTCACATTATTCAGTATAACGGTGATTTTATTTTTTTGATTTTCTGTTTGTGTAAAAAGGGAAGAACTGCTGTCATGCTTGAGGCAAAGTTTATCAATAATCGAAAGATATTTTCATGCTACTTCTACCCCGTGATCTTGTTTATGAAGAAATCTATAAGGTATAGGTTTATCGAGAGTTTCAATCAAGCAAAACTTGATTAGTCTGGTCAGAATTATTGAGTAAAGAAATTCAAGCTCCTTGGAAAATTGGGTTTCATCCAGCATCGAATATCCAGGGGTAATTTGAACGACGCCGAAGAAGAAGAAGAAGAAGAAGGAGAAGAAGAAGACGAAGAGGTAGAAGGAAGAAGGAAGAAGAAAAAACTCTTCGAGTGTTTAATTAATAAAATGAAAATTTGTTGGCTAAAAAATCTCTGTGGTAATTCGATAAACGACCACTAACTAATTGTTTATCGTTACGTTCGGGGGATCAGTCCAATTTTATTTACCCAACCAGCTATTAATCCCCTTCTCAAAGCCCGATAATTGATGTTCAGAAAAATTCCAAACTGTCTGTTTCCTCAGAGACTATACTCTAAAACCTTCAAAGCTGTTATACGAAAGCGTTGGAAGTCAATTCTTCGTCCAAAGTTAATGACAATTGCAAAAAAAAATATGTTGTAAGCAATACACTTAACGGTTTAGGAAATATAATTACTGCTTAACGTTCGTCGACGTAATGTAGCAGACGACGAGGGGTAAAAACGGATATATATAAGTATATAATAAACATATACGTATATATATATATATATGTATATATTTTTTTTCAAGAAAATTGAAACAAAGAACGGCTGGCGGTGGAATTCGATTTCTCGAAAAACTGTGCGTTTTTCTCGGCGATGGAATGGCCGCGACGTCATCTGAATACATTATGTGTTTCCCTCCAGCAGCAACCCCCGTACCAACACCCACCCCCGGCCTCACCCCCTTGGGGCTAGGATATTGAAATTTTTAATATCGGAGAGGGGCGAGCTTCTATAGGTTCCGAAGCGTCCCTTGTGTTGGTCTCCCACCCCCGCGTGTCTGATTTTGCTGTCAATATATTCCCCGATATATTTTTATTATTATCATTCCACGATAGGTCCCTATGTATAGTACCTACCGTATACCTACGCCTCTCAACCACTGAAGAAGAAATTCAAAAATTCAATGCCAAAAGTTCTCGTATTGGTAATTGGAAACTTACGCTCCGATAATCGCCCCTCAATATTTGCTTTATACATTACATGCTCGACCGATCTCCTAATTAACCTCTTTCAACACAATTTATTTAAAAATTCAATATCAAACCACTTTTCACGACTCATAGAACAAGACATGATTAATTAAAAACTAACGATCAATATTTCCGAGGGTATCATTCCCGTTTTTGTATCGAAATAAATTCTGATTAGAATTCTTATGCTGGTAAGATCTGCAAATAATTCAATGCAAACTTTTTTTCGTCAAAAAAACAAGAAATCTTACAAAAAAAAAAAAAAACTAAATGACTAGAAACGAAAATTTGCTTCCAAATATAAAACAATTGCACAATTATACAATTTTAATGAAATTGTCTTCTATTTGAAAAAATTAACGAATGCAATGTATAATGTATCTTCGCAGATCTGTTATTTTTGTATTATTATTTATTGTTGATCGCCACCTCCCACGCGGTTACTGCGGTCTATATCAAACTCTAAGTCGAGTGACCAATTCATCCAAGCGGCGATTAGTGGACAGGAAGAAACGGCCGGTTGATATACGAGGGTCAGGCCATGTTTCTGCCTGTTTTGACCACCAAAGGGTTGGGGCCAGGCTGCACGCCCAAGGTCAAAGACTGACCCTTTGGGCCTTACGGTCGCGCCCTGGAATTTGCCGAAGGGTCGGGGCACGCGCCTTCCAGTCGATCCCCTTTCGCGACCTCACCAACCGAATTATCAAAATGTATTCTCAGGTAGTTTTGCGACCGTGAATGAAGCATGTAGGCTAACGGTAACTGGTTCGTTGCCAACTAGAATATATTACAGCTATGATAATATCCGAAGTGCAGTCGTAGGGCGATCGTTGAACTCGGAATTTGGAATTTAGAATTATGTTAATTATATTTAAGTTCATATGCGAATCTTCATGGCTGCAATAATTACGTCTTCAAATCAATTCTTAGGCAACTATCTGTTACCGTGTAATAGAGTGAGAATATGAAGCAACACCTGCAGCTAGGGGGGACGATTCTTTATTTCTTTATTTCTTTTTTTTTTCTCAAGAATCGAATTGCTTTATTTGCTACTGGCTTTGAAATGACGTAGAAACGCGAACGCAGACACATCGTTCCTATACCCGAGCAGAAATTTCATGACGGCACGATATTGGTCCAACGCTGCGGCCGCTCGCAGCATCGTGGCCCGCGATTGCTATTCAATGTTGGTCCGTGATTGAAATGTAACGCTGTTCCGTATTGGGCCAGTAAAACCGAAAGGAAGTCGGGCCGAGCCTGGGTTCCGGCACTGGACCAGGATTCGATGTTATGGTGGCCCAATATTGGCTGAGGAGTTCGGGCCACGTTGCACTCATTATACTGGACCGTGATTGAAATGTAACGCTGTTCCGTATTGGGCCAATAAAACCGAAAGGAAGTGGGACCGAGCCTGGGTTTCGGCCCTGGACCGGGATTCGATGTTATGGTGGCCCAATATTTCTTGACGTGCTTGAGTAAAAATGGTAATATAATATGATCATTTTACCATTACCAAATGAACATTACCCAAATGGTAATAATATTACCAATTGGATTCACAAAAATTAAAATTTAGAAAACCTCATTTTCAATTTGCACGATTAGATTTCGTATACCGACGCTGTGCTTCCCCCTGTTCTGGAACGTGTATCCAACTACATTCGTGACGGGTCCCGGTTTTTCAGCTACCGTGTTTACCTCTACCCGATTATTGCTTGATCGCATATTATATATCGTTACGTATGATCCTTTCTCTGAGAAAACTCTGAGTTTTTTTTCGAACTACGAGGGGATTTGAACCCAAGAACGCACCGTGTCTCTCATATTCCGAATCGCTCGCTCTAGCCACTACGCCAATTCGTCGCATGAGTATCAATACTACTTTTTGTTAGTTGTGACATAGCGCGCAATTAAAATGGGTATGTTGAACCCGATCTTGTACCGAGATTCCGGGCCGCGGTTTGAACGTTGCAACGGCTGCTAGCCCTAGTTCGGTCTCAAACCGAGATTGTAAACTACATTATGATCGTTGCAACGGCTGCTAGCTCAAGTTCGGTCTCGGACCAAGATTATGGACCATGGTATGGCCTTTGCATCGGTTGCTGAGCCGAGCCCGATCTTGGACTGGGATGCTGAGCTCGGGTTTGGCCGTGGCATTGGCTGATGACTTGAGTCCAGTCTCGGACCGAGTCACGCCCGTCGCATCAGGGGTCATTCTGGAGCCAATATCTGTCCAATATTGGAAACCGATATTCTACCGCCGTCCCGGGAATTCATCCGGAACCAACTTCTTGGATGTCTCGGGCCGAACTACGCCCGTCATATCGGGAGTCATTCTGGAGCCGATATTGGACAGATATCGGACGCCAATATTCGACCGCGGTCTCGGGGGTTCATCCAGAACCAACGTCGGATTGATATCTGATGCCGAGGTACACCCACTGTATCTGGTGCCGATCTGATACCAATATTGGGCCGATGCAGTGGGCCAGGCCATAACCCTTAAATTAATTTCCGATATTGGGACAGGTTCGGGCCGCCAAAAACTTGCAATATTAGGCCGGTATATCGGGATGCCGATATCGTTTCCACGTTGGCCCGTTTTATAAGAACCGCCGCCGTGCTAGGATTTCTGCTCGGGTAGTGGATGTCGCTCGTTACAGCAACCAGCCAGCAAGCAGTAGCGGCACCAGTAGCAGCAGCCATCAGCCTTCATCCAGAAACCCAGAACCTCAACTCGAGATTCAATATTCTAACCAAAATCCCCGGGGCTGAGATCCAAAACTTTCCAAGCGCTTCGCTTGACGGTTTGACGGAGTATATATCGCGCGTCAGGGGTCGAAAATTTCCCGGCTGACGGTAAACTTATAGTCCACGCGCGATGTCGGGGCTCGCACGAGTTACTTGACGGACTCGACGTACCTACTACCTACGTACAATACACTCCAAAAATATCAGACTACGTCGCTTTCCTGTTTCTTATATATAACACATAAAATAAGCATATATATAAGAACTAGGAAATCGACAGATACTAATGATTCCAAAGATGAAACAGGGTGCAAATACGAACACCATCCTTGTTCCCACATATTTCTTTTCTCTTTTCTTTTCATCTCCGATTAGTAGTATTAAACGGAACGTACCTACCTACCTACCACAGCGTTGACAAACGCCTATAAATCAAGTGCCTCGATTACCTCGTGACACGATATGATTGGTTAAAAATGCACGGAGAAAACGAGATTCTTCGGAATACCGAAGGATCGAATGAAATGGTTAAAGCGATGAGTTTTCATTCGGGGATGGTTACACTGATTGAAATGCGTATACATACCTCAATTGTAATATAATACATGTTTTTTCTGTTCTAGAAGATGTCCTGGATTTTTCGCAAGTTGAATTTTTCATTTTTTTATTTTTTTATTTTTCTTCGTTTTTTACATCTCGTTGTCTTGCGTCGAAGAGACGGAGAAATTCGTATGTCAAGATCACACGAGCTGCTGGTGCTGACTGTACATGGAAGTAGCATAGAACGCTCTATACAGAAGGAAAGGCCCGGGGCTATAGCTTCCCACCCACGAAGCCGCCCTCTCGCTCGTCTTATCCCGCGTGTGTCGTGTGCGATATGGATATCAAAGTGTTCGGGGCGAAATACAGCCGTATACGTCACTACGGTGAACTGGAATTTGGTAAAATAACATAACGTGTCGTGAGATATTCATATTCAAGCGAATCTCCCTGCGTTAGATTTAGAAATAAAAAGCAGCAACTTTTCACTGTGAGCCCTAATTCTTGGATAAATGAATTTTCGGCCCTGAGATCTAAGCGATAAACAATATTAGCAAGGAAGACGCGATCACTCCAAGGATTTCAAATACATTATACAAATATTTAGAATTTAGATACCCATGCCCTAGTACATCGAATGAAAATATAAAGTTGGGTAACTGAATTTGATAGTAGGGGAACCCTGTGCTCCGGTGCTCCGAATATAATATTTAACACAGCTCTAATGAGGAATGAAATCCAGAGGCTCGGATCCGTCCGTATACATAGTAGCCTGAAGCCAGGCGGCGTGAAGTCCCTAAGGACCCAGGTAGGTAGCCTAGATTTTAATGGGCCAAAGTATTTTTGTAACCCTTCCGCTACCTGAGATACGCGCTAACCCCCGAAAATCCGCATCCGAAATTCAAATTCAAATGAGACCGCGAGGATATTCTAATTCCGGGACCCTTTTTTGCATATCGGGCCCACACAGCTGCCAGGTTTCGGTCCCAAATTATATAGTTTTTTTTTTTTCTTTTTTCTTTTTTCTACTACTTCTATCCGTAACAATTGAGAATCGACAGTATTCAAATGGAGTGCTATAAGCCGACGCTCGGCGTCGGTGGCGGCAGGGATCGAACCAACCCCGTTTTTACAGGGGGTTCATGCCGCAGCCTTCGATCAGTTTTGCATAAGAGAAAGTACCACTTTTTCTCTTTATCTCTATCAACGGTGGCTGTGTATTTAATTTTTGTCGAAATCGCTACTCCTCCGAGTCGCGGATTAAATAAACACGTCGAGATTATAAGGCGGATCATTTTCGCATGCTACAAAAAAAAGAAAGGAAAAAAAAATGAAACTCTGAAAAACGAATCCAATGTATACATACATGTAATAGTTCATTGCATTCGCGAACTGAAGAAAATTGATATTAGCTCCTTATCTTTGTAGTTGAAAGAATTGGGGGTTGAAATATGGCAGAAAGTTTTCACAGAGTTGCAGGGAAATGGGCAAAATCCTACTGACTGAGTATACATTTAAGGAGTTGGGTTTCTCTCTCTCCTTACTTTTATCAGGATAAAAATAGTCAGATCCGAGGATATGGGTGAAGGCGTGCGTCGAATGTGTAGTAAACTGGTTAACAGACGAAGCGTAGGTACTTTTTATGTCGTGGTAAATTCGCTCATCCGGATCCCCTGCCTTATAGTGAATCAAACCGGGACGCGATCTTTGAGCGTTATTTAAGGCACGTAAAAATAATTAGCGGCTCACCCCATCTTTGTTTTTTTTCCGGAAGCAAACGGGGCGCAATTCTCGGGGTCGAACGCAAGGGATGAACGCGTTGATTACTAATTACCTCACGGCTCGCTATGCTAATTATTATTAAATGTAGGTAAAACTTTCTCGTCTGTGCTATTAACGTTTATCAACTTTGACTTCTACTTCACACTTTTTTTTACAACACGCGCAGAATAATACTCTCAAGCCTCGTCAAATACACAGCGAATCTGCTGCAGCCATAGGGTTGTGATTATTTATAGGAGAAAGAACATGAACCATCATCAAACGAAAGTTAAAATCTCCGCGAAATTTGCAAAGCTATGAAAGATGATTAAGAAGAAAACAAATCGCGGGTTTATTCCAAGCCTTACAGTGCAGCACATTTGGTATGCAACGTGGCCAATGAAATCTTCGCACTTGGCTATATACGTTTTGCGAGCCGCATGAAAGTTCCGCAGAATTATCGCCGCGCACATACCGCATACGTACGATAGGTATACACGTAGTGTATGTGAACGGAGCGCTTAGAATCCCGGGCATCCGGAGGGTTCGAAAAATGCAGTTGGTATCCTGGTGCCTAGTTTGGTCCCAGCGAATTCTCTGTATAACTCGAAACACCCTCTTCGAAATAGTTCCTTGAATTCCCGTGGGTTTAAGGTGTAGTGAATCCGCAGCCTAGACCCTTCGTCAAAATGGACGCTAAACCGATATAACTCTAACAGGATTTTCGATCGCGGGCGGGGTGAGTCCTTCAAGATGGCGGCTATAAGGGATGGTTTAGGGCGCGCGAGGGTGGCTACAGAGGTAATATATCAGAGGAAACCCTCTTAGGGGATCGGGCTGGTAGACCGTTACCCTCTCCCCCTGCTTCGCCCTCGTCCTTACTCTGAAACACCCCCAAACCCGCCAGTCCCGAACCTCGCATATAGCCATGGGGTCTGCTTTCGAAATACCGACGAGGGACACTGAAGGGATGTGGAATGGCGAGGGTGGAGTGTTGGCTGAGGTGGAGCTTTTCGGTTCGGCTAGGGTATTGCGGGGGCTGAAAATGGAGGTGCGTAAAATCAAACAGGAAACGTATATAAGGGACTGAAGCGGGCTGAAGAAGACCGAGGCCAAGACCAAGACCGAGACCGAGACCGGACGATTTGCGATAGTCTACGTCTCCTCGGAACGGAAATGATTCGTACCGGTGACTGAGCCCGGCGTCTAAGGGTGTCTATAAAGGCGACGAAGGGAGACCAATAGGGCGTCGGCGAGGGTGAATTAAGACAAGGAAAATTCTTGCTATTCCGATTTAGCATTCCAAACTCCAGCTGTTTACAATTATTCTTGCTCTGATTTGAAGTGTGCATCGAGTTAGAGTGAGATTTGTGATTTTTTAGGGGGCTCGATAGTCGTGGGAAATTATCTTTATCTTTGTAATTTCTATGTTCCTTCGACTACTGCTAATTCGAATGCGTTTAAAATCTGATAATAATTGGAATTGACGATCTTCGCGTGATGTCGAGAAATAAAACACACAGGCTTATATTGGTATATGGAGAGACAAATCGGCGCGGTTCGTAGCGTCGAGGTATTGAAACGGTAGAATACGGAGAGGCAGAGAGCGTAGCGCGGAAACGGATTTAGCATAAAAATTGTCGAAGGAAAAAAAATCGTCGAGGCGTAAAAGAAAAACACACGGCTGGCCTCCAATGGAAAGCTAAAATTGAAAGGCACACGGAGGCGGCAAGGGTAGCTGTGTGTAATTCGCTCTTTAAAGAACACTTGGACGATAATTAACTACCCTGGTGGCAGCCAACCGCCAACCCACAGCCAGTCACGAGGTTTTACCAGCTCGGATATAGCGCGTGGTTCCCGGTCGCCCCGTTGAAACCTGAAAAGGTCCTTTTGCGTTTATTTTTTCGTAACCAAGCCATGGAAAGACACGTGGGTGGTTTTAATTAGCACCGAGGGTGACTCCCAGCCTCACAACGAAGGGATGAAAAATCTCAACTTTCAAATATACCCTTTTGCCCACCAGACCGAACCTCGATAACCGCTTGATCAATTACTGCCTGCAGAAGTACTCGTGGCTCACGCGACTATCGCGTATACAATTTCGACGGAATGAGTATTAACACGTGTATGTATACCACGCCACGTGTATGGGTACATAAAGTATGATCAGATATACCTATACTGCCTACGTATACCTGTAGGTACATACGTATCTCATATATCTCATATACCTTCGCGAAATAAGCATCAAAGCCCAGGCAACGAGAGAAAGAGAGAAATAGAGGGAGATCGAGTATACGCGATATATTACGGGAAAGTATTATAAGCGCGAGAACAAAGGAAAAGTCGAAATACCTAAATCTCTGCTTTCCTTATAAATCGAAACGAGGAATAAGGAACGAAGTTATACTAGCACAAAGCGCGGGTTCTGGGATCTGGGGTAGATTTTCTCGACCTACTGTATATGAGTGGTTTTCCCGACTGTTTACACATCGTTGAACTTACAATGAGATAATTTTTTTTTTCATTGGCGCGAAGATCTGCACTCATCGTCTCTCCTCGTTCACAGCATCTCCCTCGTATACGTATAATAAAGAAAAGCCATCGTATTCATCCCGCTGTGCCATTGTTATACTCGTTTCCAGTATTTGTTACAATTTGTCTATAAATTATTTTTACTTATATTGTACATTTTTAATCGTGTCAAATATGTTACGTAATCTCGTCTTATTTTTCAGGTCGACCCATGGCCATGCGTTACGACAATGGAAATTCAAAACTTCTTCATTGTACCTATAGGTATTATATGAAGATATTGTCCGGTATAATTCTTGATCACCGACCCGGTTTACCTTTTGAGAAAATCGCTCGTGCGGGGGTCAAAACTTCTTGACCCCGACATCGTAGATCAGGATTTAGGCGCGGGTGCCGAAGACCTTTCCAACGGTAGGAAAACTGGTTCGGTTACCTAAATCGTACACGCGACCTACTCCGTGATTTAATGCAAAGCAAAGGCCAAGTAAAAAACCTGTTCTATTATTACTCGTGCGGGTATATTATCGGCATTGAAATTGATATGGGAGAATATTCAAAGTTGAAGTAAAACAAGGACAGGGGTGAAAAAAATAAGAATAAAAAATCGAAAAGGCAGGCAAGAAAGGTAAGCTCATCCCCCGGCGTAGAATTGATGCGAGTACCTGTCTTCGGTTAATTCTGAGTTGAATTATAATAATAACCGGAGTAGAGTGCGCGGGTAATCGTTAGAAGCTGAGATCTTTGACGAAGTTGGTTTGTTGACGTGAACGTAAGGGAGTATAACAACGTCATTAACAATACCTAACTTTTGGCAATTCATCTTTCTCGCTAATTATTTCACTATATTCGCACCGCGCCATGTCTCGGGGGAGTAAATTGATTACAATTAAAGGGTTGCGCGCGAGGGTGAGAGAACACGGTGACCACGTCTCGTCGCTCATTGGTCTAGCCAAGTTTGTGGCAAAATGGCTGCTACCACGTCGCCCTTCTACTAGTACCCTGATGTCTTCTCAACACGCGAAATACACTTACCTACTTGGTACAGGTGGGTATCTATATCTACATACGTATACTATACACATACGTATATGTATCCACCACGGAAGATGCTGCACGCGTTTCTGCAGCGGAGGAATAATGCCGCGGTCCTCGCTTCACTCCGCAGACACCTTTGCGAGATAACTTTATTTTATAATGTAAAACTGTAACGACATCTATGTGAAATTTATTTCGCTTTGCATTAATAAATTGGATTCAAACATCGCAATCAATGAATCATTTATTTTTTCATCCTGCCTATATAAATCAAGGAAAGATAATCTTTTGCCGATAGGATAAACGCGATAGATTATTAGGTCATAGTAGAATAAGGGTGAGGGTGCAAAAATTTGGGTTTTTTTTTTTGTTAATATAAAAAATAATGGAATTAGGTATGTAGTACATACATATGTGCGAAGTAAAAGTGCAACGAATAATTTTCTCTTCAGCGATAAAGCACGCTTTAAACAGAAGAAAAAGGGAGGCAGGAGGGTATCTTTAGTAAGTAAACAGAACGTCTTATGAATTTTAAGCGGCGCCGGAGAAAACGTTCTTCCTTTGAACACAGGCTTTTATATATACCGAGTATGCGGCAAAGAGGGCAACGTAATTTAGAAAAATAGATGCATGAAGATTACCTATGCGAAATGGCGTTCAAAGTGTTTTCATACTCACACGATGCTGTTTTAGGGATATAACGGAGCTTATTCGGTGTCTCATTTTTGAACCATTATAGATTTCATCTCACCATAATACAATCATATATGTATGTATAGAAGGTCTAAATTGGAAATTACGTCTCTAACGTCCTGAGGCTCTGAACTACGAATTTGAGGAAAATATTGGTCATTTTTTCAAAGGATTTAGCATTTTTGCCCCAGATTAACTTTCCCTTGCTTGTAAAGTCGTCCACGAAGAATCGCTTAGACATCATATCTTTGATACTGAGGACCAGCCCCAAAGGACACGTAACAGTTTGTTTTGATATTGATTTCCGGGCTACGCTATCTAAGCATTCTAAGCAAGTCAGGATTCTGCGCGATGTGCGACACACGTGTGTCTAATGATTTTAGTATACACCAAAACCTACGTACTACGTATATACGTGTATATATTACATATATACCAGCCAGTCAAGGTATAAAGTGTAGGTTGGTTAGGGCGGGGATGGGGATGAGGATGGAGTTGGGAATGGGGATGGGGATGGGGATATGGGCGAGGGTGGTCTTGTGGGATTCTTAATGGCAGCATGCCTCCAAGGTAACACTAAGGCTATTAAATACACGCCCTCCTCATTTCGCATTGCTCCAAAGACAATTAGCTGAATAATTAATTTAAAAATCAGCATTTCTAAGATAAGAAAATTTCGACGACTCCAACTGTGCAGTCTCTATATTCTATCGTTTAACTTTTCTGGACATTAGCCAAATACAACGTCGAGCTACAACGTGACAAGAGTTCTCCTTATAATCGCCAATCTTCTCCACAACTTGCTTGCATCTAATCCCTCTGACATAGAATTGATATACTATTTTTTTTTTTTTTAACTATTACACTACCGTAGGATACAGTCATAAGTAAATTCTCCTATAAAGTTACTCGAATATCTTATTATACTCACATTGAAGTGGGTCATTTCATAAATGAAATTAATATAGCCTGATAGAGTTGAACGTGTTAAATTTAAAGCAATAAAATTCTGGTAAGTATACTTTCGGAAGGAAAAACCATTTCGTTTGCTCTAAGAATAATAAGAATGTCACGTCGTTAGTTTAAGCTGTAGGGGGTAGGCCGTGCAGCAGCCCTTGAGCTGTAAATGCATTGACAGTACGAGATAAGAGAAAATTCAGGGATAAAACTCGGGGAGACATAGCCACCAGATAGAGTAGAGGTATGGCCGTGTCGAAGGAAGAGGGTAGATCGAGCCGGGTAAAGTAAGAAAAATGTAGGTAAGCCCAGATCAACCCTGCTGATCCCCTTACGTCGTGGCGTTTGACACAGCCGCTAAAATTTTTATTTCGTTCGATTTGGGCTTTCGGGGGTTTCCTAGATTCTGATTGGACGCCCGTAGCCACGCCCTGTACATAAGGGTGGCTTGTACGCGTGAGCACTATCAACCCTTATGTGCTCGATGTGGGTACACTTATGTACGCGGAGACTTCATATAACAATATATGGGCAGGGACGTATGTATACCGGGTGGGATTCAATCAGAGAATTTCAATTATTATTTCGCCTTTTATAGGTACTTAGTTTATTTTCCTCAAATAGCTACTACCCATATGCACTACGCGTCTTACCTTCAAAACAAAGACTCCTAGTAATTGAAATACGACTTTACCACGTACCGTGCCTACTATGCAAACATGCTCTAATGTTTCTACGAGTCCTCGTTATAATTATTACGATTACACGACTTATAACAACACCTGACCTAATTGCATTTGTCGTTAAAATATTTACTGTATATTATAATTCTTCGTCTATTTATGTCGTTCTTTATTCTATATAATTTGCAGGTGTAATAAAATTTATGTGAAAGAATTGAAAGAGAAAAAATTATTTCATGAGCTGCCTCGTCATTTATTTATAGTTAATATTAGTATGAATCCCCGTTAAGTGTTTAACATACGTTGCAATTATTTTGTTGACAGAGGTAGGTTGAACCTTTCTCCTGTATGATTTACGATGTAATTGAAGTCTTCTTTTTATTAGCTTCTTTCGTGCATGCATTGAGGTAGACGCGTTGAAAAATGGAGCAGTTTAATGTAATAGCTGAGGCATAATAATGTTTATGCTTTACAATTTATAAGTATACACGCGTTCGCGCATTCGATAATTGAGAAAATACAGTCAAGTTCAGCATTTATTAGAGCTATTACATTTTCAAATAATTCCTGTATCAAAGTTGCATAGCTCACATACAAGAATAGCAATATATTTCAAAATAAACCAATATTATCACCAAGGATTATTCTGACGATAAGAAAATGTAGGAAATAAGTTGATTGCTATAAAAGAAGCTATTTCAGTAGATATATATTTACTTCTGATTACTGAGGTAAGCATTTCAATACACGGAGTTAAATTGAGAATTTAAAAAAAAAAAAAGAAAAAACTGCACGAGTTGTTGAGAGATTCATTAAGTTATCAAATATTGTGTACCTATTGTATATAATTTATTTCGAGACGCGTATAAATTACAAGGAGAACCATGCTTTATATAATCTATTATCGCTGTACCTATGATATATTTTTTTCGCAGTATTATTGTACGTAGGTAATGCTCGAAGGTGTATTACCAACAAGTACTTACATCGGTTACCGCCTTTAGCGACTCCACCCTCTGGTGTTAGAAAAGTATTACAAAAATTGCGAAAAATTCACGAAAATACCGGTAAATGAGAGAAGAATATAGGATGTATATAAACTACAAACAGTAAATTTTCTTTCATAGGTTATAATAATCGCTATATTACCATAATAATGTACGACGAATAAAGTAACAGAGACCTCTCTTATAGTTACCAAGATAAGAATAATTGGTAAATACCTTATGAATTAATCAAGCTATTTATTAATGGTCTATCGACCACAGCTGTTTCAATTCTAAATTGCAGATAAACGCAGTTCTGCAGCATTCGTGCGAGACACGAAAAAGTGAGTAATTGTTACTCGACAATATGTATTTGTCAGACGGTTGAAGCGAGATGTTAATGTATGATAAGCTGTTACTAATGTATTATTAGTTCTTATACGTACTTCGCAATATCTACGACCTGTTGATCCGCACCTGTTCTTACTTATTATTGTAGTCCATCGTAGCTCAAACACCTCTATACCCATCGACATTCGAATCGTCTGATTACGGCAAAGTTAGTTCGTCATAGCGGCGTTCTGTCCAGATGGCGCGAAGATCAGTCCTCGAAAGTGTATGAAAACAATCCTTGTGTTTAGTGACAAGTTTTGTCAGAATTTTGATCAAAATGATCGAGGAACACGATGAGCGGGAGACCATATGTGATTCAGTAGTAAGTAAAAGTATAATACACATTTGAACTGTATCAAAAATGGTATAAGAACCTGAACGGTCGACATAATTCCAACTTTTCTAAACTTAACCTCAATTTCAGTCCTCACTTGTGGAGGGTTGTCGTTTGCCGGTTAGGATGCAGGACGGTGATGATTGGCGTAAGTTCATTATTATATTATCACCAACTTATGCCTTTTCAAATTAAAACTATTAATAAACTACGTCATGTTACAGCACTGGCTGAAATCATAAGCGTTAAGGAGATGCGAGGTGTCAAATGTTACTACGTTCATTATGTGGATTGTGAGTATTTCTTGAATAAACTAAGAGAATGTGATTGAAGAGGATTGGCAAAATTGCACAATCTCAATAAGCACACGATTATTCATTCACGTTATCAAAACTCTTATTTAAAACTATACGATCGAGTAGAAGCGTGTCAGCATAACCTATAAAATTCATAACATTCTTGTTTTCTAAATTTTCCTTTGTTTTTGATCAGAATATTTTTCTTGTAACTTGGAAAACGAATAAGAATTTAGTAAATCTTGCGTAACCTTCCAGTTAACAAAAGATTGGACGAATGGGTTATGGAGAATTGTCTGGATACGCGGAAAGTACAATTTCCAAGGAGAGAAGGTACTACCGCTCCAGGTACAGGGGCAGCAACGCCAAAAAAACAAGCTCCTAGTAGGCCACCAAGTCCGAGTAATATTATACCTGAGCCAGTTAATGGTTCTGCGGTATTACAGGCGGCGTTACAAAAAAAAATGGCTAGGAAAAGAAAATCAACGTTTTTAGAAAGCGAAGATTCTCAAGAAGCTCCACCGCAACCTGTACCTCCGGCAACTGGTCCGAGGTCTACTGGTTCGTTAGTGGCTCATCACCACGACGATGTTGTAACTAGGATGAAAAATATAGAACTAATTGAATTAGGAAGACATAGGATAAAGCCGTGGTACTTTAGTCCGTATCCTCAGGAAATGGTCAGCCTTCAGTGCATTTATATATGTGAATTTTGCCTGAAGTATAGAAAGAGTCGGAAATGTCTAGAGAGACACTTAGCAAAATGTAATCTGAGACATCCGCCGGGTAATGAAATATATAGAAAAGGATCTATATCGTTTTTCGAAATTGATGGAAGAAAGAACAAAAATTACGCTCAAAATTTATGCCTCTTAGCTAAATTATTCCTAGACCATAAAACATTGTATTACGACACGGACCCATTCTTGTTCTACGTTATGACGGAATTCGATAGCCGAGGATTTCACATTGTAGGATATTTTTCAAAGGAGAAAGAATCGACTGAGGATTACAACGTCGCTTGTATTTTAACAATGCCTCCTTACCAGAGAAAGGGATACGGCAAACTTTTAATAGAATTTTCTTACGAATTATCGAAATTTGAGGGTAAGACTGGATCTCCGGAAAAACCATTGTCCGACCTAGGTTTATTATCGTACAGAAGTTACTGGGCTCATACGATACTCGACATATTACTAAACGTCAAACCGTTGGTAGAAAATGAAAAACCACAGATCACGATAAACGAAATATGTGAACTTACTTCTATAAAGAAAGAAGACGTTATATCGACTCTACAAAATTTGAACCTCATTAATTATTACAAAGGACAATACATCGTTACGCTTAATCGGTAATAATCAGCTAATATTATTAACGCAATCCAATTAAATATATAGATAGAAAAATCTTCTGAAAACTTTTGAAAACTTTTGAAATGATTGATTGGATTGAAAGTATTTCTAATAAAAGGATATTTCTCCCCAGGGATATAATACAGCAGCATGCAGCAGCGATGGAGAAGCGTCAGATAAGAATAGATCCGAAATGTCTTCATTGGACGCCGAAAGATTGGAGTGTCAGAGCGAAATGGTGAACAAAGCAAATACCTAAAAATACCTTGACGCTAATGTGATTTAAAATTGATTTCAGGAATCCTGGAACTGACTACATACGTTACACAAGCGTGCAAAATTGTACATAACTCTTAATTTGTGGTTCTTCGTTTTAACGCGGCTGTGTCTAGTTTCAAGAATATTGCAGTATACATACCTATTATAATGTTAGATGTTACGTCTATATGTACAGATCGAAATATTGTTAATTCATTCCATGTGTTCCAAGTATGATTGTCTTTTGCCAATGCTGTTTTTCTACATTACTTTTGTTCGTCTTTAAGTATATGATAGGAATATCTAATAATAAGACAAAGGTCGTAGGAGTTCGACGTCACCGCAGTGAGCTTGTCGTTCGTTCGAATTGTCTTTTACTGAACACACAAATGGCATAGTTATTATATTAATATACGAAATCGTGGCCAAGTGTGTGTTTTCGTCTGTATGTCCATGTCTGTCTGTATTAAACGTGTCGTCGAACAGCCCCACGATCAGAGTTAGACTGCGTAAATTGGGTAGAATGAATCGATTAGTGCCCAATGAAGAATGAATAATTGTCTGAACCCAAATATTGTGCTCAACGATCGCGGATTATTGTCCGGCTAAGGGAGCTTGAAATTCCACTATTTCACTCCGAATTCAATTTGGTTCGATTCTACTTTTAATTCTGAAGATAAATGAAATAAAATAAACCTATTGCGTCTGTTGATGAAATTAGAAGATACCACTTATTACAAAGAGAAAAGAGAGCCAGTTTTCAATCGATTTAAAGCTGCCTTATAATGGGATTGGAAATTCCTTGTAACGGTAGCAACTCGTTTCTCGTTTGTAATATTTTTCTACGCTTATTTTTCAATCCTAAGACTATACTTGTAACTGAAAAAGAAAACTGTAAATTTTTGATTCAAGACGCGCTGGGGCACTATTCTATTGTTTGATATTATTCAAAATTTCGTGTAAATGTGTTCGGGGGGAGGGGCGAAGGTAGGGAAGTAAGAGCGTAAAATAAATTTCGATATATTGGAAACGATAATGACGTTGGAAAATGATAAAGAGTCATTTTGATTAGAGATTAATTGTAAATGTAACTGTCCTTAGTTAACTAAAAACTTTTATTATCCTAACAGAGTATTTAATAATTGTAGTCTAGTGCCCTCGGGCTGTGTCAAATTTATTATTAATTTTGTAAATTATTCTATCGATTGCGTATCGTTGTCTCGGGCTAAATTTTCTGTCTAGAAAAAAAAAGAACACCTAATGATTTTAATACCAAGTCATTACCTGCTTAAATTGATGAGTGTTTCCGTGTTATGAGATGGACACTAGTTTCTGTAAAAATCACGTCTTTGATAGATGTTATTTAAGAAGTTGAAATTATAATCTCTATCTCTCATTGTTTACATCAGAGAATTGTAGAGATATTTTGTTTTTTAATCAACTTGAATACTTTTTTGCCTGTTTTTGAATAGTTTTTAAAAACAAAAACGGCGATTTAGGTCCATCGACTGATCATTAACGACTATCAAACTGCAGTGAGACGAGAGAAATAAAAAGTGAATATGAAAGAGAAAGAGAATGAAGAGGTACAAATATAATAGATTCTCTAAGCAGTTGCGAAACTTATATTCATCGATATCGTTCATTAGCCATTAATATAATATTATCTAATTCGCACTTTCTCGTGAAACTAGACACAGACATTTAATATTGGATATGAATTTTTAAGACATTATATAAATGAACGCAATTGCTATTACTTAGTGGTAATTACAACTTGTACAGCAATACACTTTGAGAGTGTAAAATTGTAAATAAATGAGATTTTATAAGAATTTTCTCCCCTTCTAGTTTTACTATCCGAAATAAATCCTCGAACTCAATTAGGGTAGAATATTCAAATAAAAATTCGATTTCTTATCAATATCTGAAAATAAAAACGCACATAGGTGATATATTTTTCTCAGTTTCGTTCGCTTCTTCCTTTTCTTTTATATACGCCGAAAGGTTTATAATAAATAATCCATAATGTAAATACATCATATATATATATATATGTATATTATATTCAACAGTAACATCACAGTAGCTTCATATACAATAAACTTTTGTCATATAATTATTTATTTTAGTTTTTCTTGACTTCCATATTATGTACGTACGTACGTGTCATATTGTATCGTCGAAAAATTCTTTGAATGATGAGACTTGCTGCAGGAACTTTGAAATAAATATCATTCATTAGTTTTCCTAAATTGTACAAGCCAGTCTAGATATGTATACGTGAAACAAGAATCTAATCGTTCTCGTACCAATTTCATTACATTAATTATCGCGATAAATCTTTTTTTTTTCTCTTCTCAATTCCTCATTCTATTTTCAAATCATTGTATACGATACGTTCGGTGAAAATAATATTCGCTAGCTAATCTCAACATCCAGACAAGTTTAGATGATCCCCACGTAACATGCACGTCGTGTAATGTGTATTTTTCATATTTTCTTCTTACAATCTCTTTGTATGCAGTGTATATCCTGTTATATTTTTATTCGGGTTATATTCTGTACAGTATACATGTACAGTTGAACAGTAGACGGCAATGGCTGGACACATCGGTGTTTGGCAATTTTTTTTTCTTTTTTTCTTTCTTTTTTTTTTCGATTAGATAACTTTATATAAATTTAGGTATGTATTTCGTAGGTACAACAATAGCTGAAAGGAATTCGGTTAGAGGGATAGTCACACCTAAGTAAAAGATTGCATTATATACCAAGTATGTACGCGAAACCAGGCGAAATGGGTATTAATATCGATCAAGAAATCATATAAATACATAAGGGATGATAATGAAGAATCATATAACTATCGCAATAGAAACAATGGATTGCAATCGGAAAACATAGTATACGCTAGCGATTTCTTATTACAATCATGATATCAGACTCAAGCTACCGATCCTGATATATATATATATACTTACTATAATCCTTCAAAGATCGGTCTAATAATTTGGAATTTAAACAATTTGATATAGTAAAACGAGGTAACATATAGAACACATTGATAATCGTCGCTAGTGGACGGACATATTTCATTGGATTATAAATAATTAAAGATATAATTCAGCCGGATCTCTATAATCGTTCGCTTGATATTTAAAATCTATCTGTTAAATTTTTCTATATGTATAATCATAGCGATAATTACTCGCGTATAATATGCGGTATGTTGGAGTATAGTGGTATAGTTTCTAACAGAAAATCTATACATTATCTGTATAATTCTTTTATCCAGCCTTCTGCCTGAACAATAAGACACTTATTAACAGTTTGGGCGATTCTTCGAGAAGAATCAACAATATTTATCTCACAATATGTTATACCGTAATATTATCTTTTTTTTTTCCGTTTTCTTCTTTTTTTTTTTTTCCTTTTTCTTTTTCTTCTTTTATATATAACAACAGAATATACATTATGCAGTGGGGGATTGGGGCTCGAAAAATTTATCTCGGCATTGAAAATAGGTACACAGCTATGTACAATTTATTATAGCTGTGTATTCAATGAACAAAATTCATATTTACTATAT
Organism: Rhogogaster chlorosoma; assembly: GCA_944452935.1. Classification (NCBI taxonomy): domain Eukaryota; kingdom Metazoa; phylum Arthropoda; class Insecta; order Hymenoptera; family Tenthredinidae; genus Rhogogaster; species Rhogogaster chlorosoma. The sequence goes on from OX101797.1 coordinate 34,056,603, forward strand.
GTATGTATATCAAACTAAGTCCGATATCCTCATGAATTCGCAAGGGACGATCCCACGTGTAATGGTTCTTCATTAAAAGGACTCTATAGCTCTCTATTGATGATTAAAAATCGAACAGACGCTAATTGTGTATAAAAATCTAGATGTCGAATATATAATCAGTCAGTATACTGTATAAAGTCGATATAGATTTATATAATGTATATTTTACATAATGTGCGGGAAATCGTTATCACTTTGAAAACTAAAGAACGTTATTTACAAAAATGAAATAGAAAATACAGTACCGATAACAGGATACAGAACGATATACGTATGTACGTGACTCGTGACAGTACCCACATCCTTATTTCCCCCTGATCGTTATATTACTCAAGAATAATAAAAGTATGAAAGAAAATGATTATTCTTACCTTTGTACAGCGATATTTCCACCGTATCATATCATAATATTGTCTTGAAAAATTTCATTCTGTCTGCGAGTAACGTGCGATTATTGGTAAACATATACGTGTGGGTATATATATGCGCCTAGAAACATTTTTCGATATAAGATATGCACAGCTGTAGGACCCAGTAATACGACGGGATCGTCCTTTGCGAAGAATCTCACGTTTCCGTATATTTATATCAATGATCAAGGAATATCGCTTACAGGTGGACCAAGACGCTAAATAATAAATACAATATATTAAAAGCACGCGAGAATTACCCGCGTCTCGGCCTGCGTTCAGCGCTGCGTAGTATACACTTTTCTTATATATTATAAACATGATTTAATTTTAGTCGTGTGATCGTGCGAATTTTAGACCCGATCAAACCGGGTCCGATGTATATTAAAGACTAACGGGTCTTATTGTTAGAACCGTTTCACGTTCCTCTAGAAATTATTTTCCAGCCCGTTCCCACAGATTTTAGAATCTCTGTCTTAGAGTATTGAAGATACAAAATCTACGATAGAAAACAGAACAGACTTCAAATATTTTTACCCCACATTCAACATCAACGCTTTCAGTAATTACTCATATTATTATTATTATTATTTATTATTCATTATTCATTATTATTATTAATTGTTATTATATATTTATTGAATATTAGATTTTAATTTTATTAATAGTAATTTTATCATACAGATTGTCATGTTCGGCTTTTATATGCCGCCGATTGTTTGATCTTGCTTTGCAAAATAATTCGCAATTCAATCACCGTTCGGGGACAGCGTTGATCATGCGATTTTCATTCGAGATGCGACGTGACGGTCCATACGATAGAATATAAGATGTAGATTCCCGACACTTTACAGCTCTTATATATAGTGCAGATTTATTTTTTCCCACGGAAACTTTACCAATCCTATATTAACACCTATGATAACGATCTATTTAATGCTTCTAAAACTTTTTCTTATTTCCCGCGGAAAACTGCGTGATACTTTAGATTCCAAAATATCCCATACCTACTACAGACACGTCGCATCTCTTTGGAAAAACAACAACAACCGAAAAAAAAAGCCAAAAAGTGTAAAGATTTCACTTTCCTGCAAACCGCAACGCAAGTTCGTTTAGTTAATATTTAATTTCACACCTAACTAAGTTGACAACCCAAGCTCTATAAGCTGTCAACGAGCCTTTCATTTCATTACCTAAGCTATGAAAATTGTGCATTTTCTTGTGCTCTGGTTTCACATTATTTTTTTTTTTTTTTCTTTTTCATTATAATTTAGAATACAGCATGTGGTTTTTTTTTTTCACGCAGAGTGTTACGATTTATATTCTCTGGTCATAGCTTTACCGTTGCTGGCTGCGGCTAACCAGGAATAAAACGGACTGTAATAATAGGTAATATAAGGTTTGCCGGTGTTTTTCGATACCATTTTACTTCGTCTACTGAAAAAAAAGTCGAAAAAAAATAATGAAATAAAAAAAAAAACACAACAATGTGGGTAGCCATCAAATCGTATAGAGTATGGAAAAATACGCTCTTTATTAATACTATGTTTAAAATTTTTATTTTATTTTATTTTATTCTTTATTATTTTTTTATCTTTTTGTTTTTTCTTCTAGCTTGTGAGTCCTCACTTCTGATTTTTTTTTTTTTCTTTTTTTCTTTCATCTTATCAATTTTGAGGTTCATTAAAATAGACGTATTTCTATATAGTAGCCTGCTTTATATATTTCTAGATTTTCATCATATCTCATGAAAGAATATATCTGCGACTATACGTTTCAAGGCAGATTTATTACACTATTATATAATCTAGAATTTGTATAAAACTAATTCCTAACCGTACAAACCTCCCTTACCCTATAATTTTAAGTTCCCCTTTATTCACTGATCACGGAAACGCAAATATGACCAAAAACTATACCTATATCGAACACTCTGTATAGTATACCAAATTTCGGATTTTGGAATACATCAGACTTAGCATTGCGTATATTATACTCATTGATAGGTTTGCGCGGCTTACGAGACCGCAGATATACGATGTCGGGGTCACACCCGTCGTAGATTTCGTCAATAAAATGTAAATACCCTGAGCAAAATATTTCACATTTCAGACGAAATCTTTCTACCATTTAGAAACTGAGCGAATCCATTTCCTTCGATCAATCGACTCCAGGTTCTTATTCGGACCAAATGGTCTCATAACTCAATGGATTATCATTGTTCTCATTTATATGCAGGCGTTTAAGCACCCGGAGACACACGATGAGATGCTATACAAACCATGAAAAGACGCGCTATAGTTGCTCGATCATAAATCTTGAACAACTCGAAACATAACTGTTCAGCAGACAATCATTTCAGTTAAAAAGATCCTTTCCATTTCTTATAATCCGCAATCAAAACTTTCCTGATTTTGCACCCGGTTTTGGTAGGCTTCCAAGTAGCTGTCAACGTTTCGATAAATTCCTGAATTCGCTTGGAACATCAGAGTCTCCAAGATTCTTTCGTTTTTGATAGCTTTAGACGGTAAAACGATCTGGAATAAAATAAGAAACACGATTTTTAATTTTATACAGATCCATTGCAGATTTTTGTAGATCCTCATAATGAATATAATTTTCAGAAAGGGAATCTGGCTCTGGACTCACCCTGATCAATTCCTGCGGTGTTATTCTGTACAGTTTCAAGTCTCGGCTCAGTCTTTCCATGATACATTTGAACTCCAGCTTGGCGTCAAGTTTCGAAGTCTTAGTCTTTATCCTGTGCTTAGCCCATCCCAGCATAGCTTCGAACTTCTTAATCTCGACGACTTCCAGACCACGACACATGATCATCTGAACCATAGACTCGCTCAGCGTGAGGAAATCGGGACTTTGAAAAAGCTGGTAGGCTCGAGTCTCGACGAAAGCTAAAATCATGTTGACCAGCTCCGAAGCTGACGTGTACCTCCAGTAGTAGTTTTCCAGGGCGCATAGCATCACGCAGACAATGTCAATACGAAGAAACTGTTTCGCGTGGTGGAAACAAGCCTGAAGAAGTTCAGGAAGATCGTAATGTTCAGCGGCACATATCAGCCCAGGGATATTGCTGCAAGTCAATGGGCATGATCCTGTGTGAAGGTAGTCCAACAGAGTCCTGAATGTTTCCGGATCAAATTCGATGATATCGAACTAGAAGACGAATCGTTTCATTGGATATTGGCCTGAATTATTACGAAGCGAATAACGCTACCGAAAAGTGAAATTGGCCGGAAATATTACCTCGGTTTGAGCGAGTTTTGCTCTGTCGACTTTTTGGGCATCGGCGCAAACGCTGAGTCTAGGAACAGCCAGCGATTGCGCTCCTCGGTCCTTATCTTTACCCTCTTTATCTGCAATTAGGATTTTGGATATTTCGACAAATTGGGGATAGCCCTGTCACCGTAAGCCTGACCATTCATTGTCCTTTTCTTTTATTCTATGCTCGAAAATTGTATGCAATAGATTCTGTATTCTGGATTAGAAACATTGCTAAATCAAGCTTACGGCACAGGACTAAGGTTCTGTACAAAATTTCCTTACTGCTACAGTCCTGGGAACTAGACCACCGTTTCCGGTCTTCCGTCTGGAGCGTGTTTCCGCTTCCGTGTTTGCGGATACTGCGACCCCAACCCGCAGTGATGGTGCCAATCCGCGAAAAGGCACGCTTCACCATTGGAGACGATGGAACACTTTTGGGCCTAAACATATGAGAACGAGTATCTCACAGAAACCGCAGGGCGGCACTTCAGGGTTTGGAGGACGATTAGAAGAGAGATTCAAAAACGAATATAAGGGACATTTGGGACGTCAGGGATCTTTCGATGTAGCCGCATAACTCGATACTTTATTTTTTTCAATGGACAAGACTCGGACGAGATGTTGATAGGGAGTACGTGGTGCGATAAATATATCGAATTGTCTCATTGCCATTCGTTGCCGATTTTATTCCGCGTTCAATTCCTTATTCTTCGAGGTTTTTGTTCGCCAAAATCTAAATGAAATTTGGTGATCGATAATTTCTAACTATAGTGTGCTGATACGGAGAGTTGGCAATTCTTTTATTTTTAGATCGTGCGATTCGTCTGGTTGGTAAATTGGATAGTATAATATTAGTGAAATTACAAAGAGATCACATGGAGATTGTAAATTTTGTAAAAAACCATTCAAACATAATAACTGAAGAAAAGTTCGAATTGATAAAAAATGTATCAAATTCACGTTCAAATATAAATTCACAGACCAATATATATGTAATATTTTGAAGAGACATGCTAAAAGTCGTAAAATTTGTCTAAAAGTAGGTTTAAAAACATGCGGTGCTGTGAGGATTGGAGTGATGGATGTGCCTTGAAGAATACACCGAAATATGTATATCAATCATTCGACATCAACAATATCGCAGTAATTAATCGTACCATTTTAACGATAACCCTTCCCTGAACCAAAGCTCAGGTCCATTCACTTTTTCAACCCCATCCTCGATCTTTTATTGTATACATATACATATACACAGATCGCAATACAGGAGATTTCGACTGTCGCAAACTCTTCGTGAAATTTCACCCCTCACTGCAAGGATCGTCTCATTGGTGATTTTAAGTACTGCGCTTTCAACCTACCTCGGACTTTCGACGTCGGGAACTTGAAGAAAGTTCGAACTCTTGGGCTTCTGAGGACTCAGCAACGTTGGCACAGGCCTAGCCAGTAATTCGGCTACTGGAACCTGAGGACTTCCAAATCCAGTCTGAATCCCGTAGAGCATTTCTTGGAAAACCCTGATGAAAAAATTGCAAATTTTTTATTTCCAATGATATTGAATTTACGTGAGAAAAGAAAACTGTTTCGGAAAATCAAAGGACCTGCTTCGCACGCCGAGGATTGCTCTGACTCCGATGAAGCGAACTTTCTGCTTCTGTTGGCCAGGGACTAAAAAGGATACGTCGAATAGGCTGGCGTTCAGAGTGACGTTTGCTACGTTGTTTAAAAAGACTCGGGTAAAATCCTTAGCCAGCTGATCGTAATCCTCAAATTGATCTCTCACGGAATCTAATAATGGTGACGAGGGTCTCATGTGACCGATGGGTCTCCAAGATCCTCGTCTAAGCACAGAGAAAAAGATATAAATCTGACCGGTCGAATTGATTCAAAAGTGGCTAGGAGAGAATAAATATTATTTCACACCTGTAGGGCTTTGGAATTTGACCAGTTTCAGCATGGTTCGCCAAGTTGGCGACTATATCCTCGAGCATTTGACTCCTCGTCCTTTCTTGCATCCTCGCGAATTTTGGCGCAGAGTAACTCGCCCGTTCTCCATTAACTATTTTCGTTAGAATCCATTCTCGGAACATTGGACCTGTGGAGGAGCCAAACGACGGCTTGTAGCTTTCACGAAATAAGTTTGAAGCACTTGCAGATCATAGAAATTCAAATTCGTGACTGATGAGCAGCGTAGTGCGAGATAATGAAAGATCGATTATTTTGCTCTACGAGAAAATATACTCGGCAAAGTTGATTCTGTCGGGTTAATTCGAAGAAATATTCAAGTAACGTTACATTTCCAAGCTTATCCAACATTCGTCTAAATCAAAGACTAAGTCAGTTCATCTTTGCAATTGACAAAAGATGAAGATAAACTGAAGTTTAATTAATCCGAAGATGATAGAAAAACTTGAGTGACAGAATCTCGGCGGGATGGAGTTGATTTATCTAAGTGATCATCCTTACCACAACCGAGATAAAATAAGTCCGAATTAAAATACCTTTTTCAAAGATGCTCTGTTCCCAAAGGTACGGCTTATAGGCGCCAACCTCGTCCCTAGTGACTACAGACACCTCGTACCTAGTAATCTTTCGTTTTATTCTGGGACTGACTCGTACCAAGATGAAAGTGTGGAGGAAATGTGATTTAATACATGCTGGGCTGAAGCTGGTATTGTCTGCCTCTAAAAACACCACGCAGACAATGTCGTTGCCTATGTGCCGTTTTCTTTGAAGCTGTAATAAGAATTGAGTGCAAGATTCTTTTTTTTTTTTTTTTCTTTTTTTTTTCGGAACATAAATATATGTACGTGCGACTAACGATGATAAACGAAACTGACAGCTACTTTGATTGCTTCTCGTAACGTTATGTGATGTCTTTTTCAGTTCACTCTTCATTTCTGATCATTTTCAACGAAATTCCGAACGAAATTGAGTCTTATGAATTCTAGACGAGCTTTTATGAGACGAAAATAAAAGTGATTTACCTTCTGAGGGTCGTGTTTCTCGTAGGGAAGTAACGTCGAGACATGAAACATGATTTCAATACCTCTCCAGTTCGTATAGACGGAATAAAGCCCCGTCAAATCATGTACCGTGTCCAATCCACCTTTGTACTTGTCGAAACCCTTGAGCCTGACTTTGTCCCCAAGAATCTGAAGGAACTCCTCAAACGATAGGGAATTGTCGTTGTTATCCAAAATCTCCTCCTCACTGTATTGTTCCTCCTGGACATAAATTACTCCAACCTTGAGTTCAGACTTGATAAAAACCTGGTCCAACTTCAAAAGTTCCTCAGGGGTGTCCGGCAGCTGGCCAAGAGTCAGCGGAGGGTTGATATTCACTTCTTTTCCCAAGCTGCGGACTACTTCCTCGCGATTATATCGATCAGCAAAAACGCAACTGGCTGGTATCAAGCCATGAACAGTGTAGCTTATGGCTCTAACTAAAATCCTGAACTGATCTCTTCCGTTAATCGTCTCCTGTTTAATACTCAGTATCACTGGTCCGAGGTCTTCGTCGTTGGTGAAATAGTTCCAATGTTCCGACCCGTAAAAGTATTTCTCATACGTCTCTTGCTCAACGGATGTCAACTCAAAGCCCTGATTCTTTTCCCACTGTTCTTCGATCGCAGTTTTTTTACGCGGCGCGTCGTCCGACTCAATTTCATTCTCTTCAAACAGACAAAAGTCTTGCCTCTGTTGCCTCGACGTCGGTTCGGTTTGGTCCTCGGCTTGCTCTGGGTCCGTGGCTTCCCTGTCGCTCTCGCTTTCGTCCCAAATCGTATCCGAGGCGATTTTTTGGCGAGAACATTCGATCCAGTACCCAGGGGTAGGAATTAAATTGTGAGGAAATTCTTCGCAAAATTCGTCTGAAAATATGATATAAAACGTTTACTTTGTTAATTATTATCAAATTTTTATCAACACTGATCGAATTTTGAAAAATTCTTTCCTGTTTTTCTTTCTTTTTTTTTTGTAATTCACACGTTAAAAACAGCTCAAAGTATATCTTTATTTTTAGAAAGATTCTCAAGAGGGAGAAGAAAGGTTTGCGGATACAAAGAGGAGCTCCTTGAATCCTTGAGCACGTATCCTCGATCGTTTTCTTCATTATCTTGTCCCAGACGATGCTATGACTACAGTCGATTCACTGTAAGGTAGAACACCAAGCTGTTTAACAGACAGGGCTTGGTATTCGAACTTAGAGTGAACCGCCCGTGGTTTATATCTGTATTTCATCTTTGCGTTCCCGCAGCGCGGGGCTTACTTCTTTAACACCAACACCGCAGATCACTACGAACTTTTTTTTGGGGGGATTTAAAGGATCGTGTGAGATGAAGGGAAGCAAAAACATCAAAGGATTTGTGACCTTATACTTAATCAAAAAAATTAGACGCGAATTTTCAAATTCACAGTATTAATATTTGCGTCTACAATTTCAAGAGTTGCCTAAATATTGCAAATAATAACAGAATATTATTCGAATTATTACATTATCGATAACTTCCGAAAGTCCTATAGATTATTGAAAGCTAGAATTTATCCCGCTCAAATCATAGCATCTCACTATTTCGCTCTGACTCTGACATGGAACAATTTGCCGGCCGATCAGACGCGGAGTCTTTCTACTTGCGCGCGGCGCGGTTTAAGTAGTGTAGTACGGTAACTTCTACGACGACGTTCACGGCTTTTACTACTTCTCGTTGAGCCGATACGCGTATACATAAGTTGAACGTGTAAGTTTAGTATTATTCATCGTCACAATGAACAGGATGATTAATCGATTCTGACCTCTGATTCCTTTTTATCTAGGCAGGAGAATCTGAAATTCATCAAAGAAAAGGGGGAAAAGAGAGCCTCGAATCGAGAGCATTTGACTCTCAAGTTGAAAGGCTTTTGAAATATTCGAGGGCTAAGTGACGGGAGAAATTCTCTTTTGAATTGATTGAAAAAAAAAATGAAAAAAAAAAAAGAAAATGGAAACCTGCAGATCAGCGTTGGTTATCGATAAGCTATACGTGAAATTTTTCTACTGACCGGAACAAGCTTGAGGCGGCAATGGAAATATCAGGGTAGTTGATGATTTTCTACGGGCGACGGCACAGCCCAGACTCTGAGGCTTAAAGCTGCGAAGTTGTTGCATGAAGTCTGAACACTCCATCAGAGCGACGTCCGCAAAGTGCAGGTCACACAAAATGTGGTTTTTGAACCTGGAAATTATTTGAATAATAATTTGTATAGGCTTAAAGAAAGAACGAGAATGTACAACCCACGTGAGGAAGAAGTTATTGAAGCCAATCCGTGCGGGGAAATATATTATTCAATCATATCAACAACAGGCTTTGCGTATAAAGTTTGAGTCGTAAAATATCACAATAATAAAATATCCCACTTCCAGAAGTAGGGGAATATTCCCAGTTTAATATAGGCGTTATTGTTACGGACTGAAATTGCGAAGCCATGTCTAAGCGAGTATAAGGTATATACCAGAATATGTATAATATATACTCGAAGGTAAATACCGTAAGATTCAAAACGATGGAAATGTGGAATGGGAATTTTATTATCTTGGTACAGACCAGCGGTAAACGTGTCTCATATCTGTATCAAAGAAGACTGTGCTGCTGATTAATTTCCCTTATTTTCTTAGACGTGAATGTGTAGAATTTGTACGTGTATTATGTACAGGTATGTAAAAATACGAGGGAATGCAAGCTTCGAGATTGGTAAGTTTACCTGCGTGCGCGCTTCTGATTCGGTCCGGTGAGATTGAGGCCGCAACTGTTGCATCTCAGGCACTCCTCGTGGTAATGGTTGTTGTCATAAAGCGGCGAAGGTTCTTCGAATTAAAAGAAAGCGTGAAGGAGGAGGATTGAGCGAAACGCATACTTTGAAAATTTAGGGAATTTTAGCAATAAAGATGTTGGGTGTGGCTGGAGTACAATGGGAATTCCACAACGCAGGGGGTGGAATTTGCCAACAAAGCGTAGGATTTCATCCGGAATAATATTTCAGTGGTATAGTCTGATTAAATTTTGCGTTTCTCGGTTGATATCAATTTCCACGTTATTTTCTCCAAATTCTTTACACCGTATTTAATGAAAGCTTACTGAATCGCCTCGCTCTCATCGTCAGCATCTAATTTGACAAGCATCTCTTTTCTCTCTTTATTAATAAAACTCCATCAGGCTCGTATTAAATCAGGATTAATGGATAACTTAATTGAATCCAGTATACATTCGCGCCTAGCGAACCAAGAAATTATGGAATGGGTGTTTCCATTGCTCCTGTACGGGACGAGTTTATTTTGTCTTTCCGCATCCACAAGTGGTTGTCTATCGAAAGGTATAAGAATTTTCATCTCGTTACTCTCATCAGGGGGTTGTATCGCCGCGCAAGAAAACAATCAACCGGGGCTAACTGACGATGTCTTTTTTAATTAAAATGTCAACAGATTTTCACTTTTTATACTGACAAAAAAAAAGGTCTGTTAATAAAATATTCAGAAAGGGCACCACCCATCGCGTGGCTAATGAAAAATCGAAGTCTTCTTTCTAGGTGAAAATCTTTCTAAATGATTAAGCATATACGAATGTCGTGCAGGCCAAGTCACTTTTAATTAATTAACGATCCCCTTAATTTTCACCCCTTCAACAATTACAATCTACCACCGCGTTTCGAATGTCGTCTCTTTTCACTTTATCATTTCTTTTTATTAATTGTCTCTCGTTTCTATTCCTGCACAATTATTATTATACAGTCACTTTTGTTTATCAATGTTATTTCACTTTGGAAATGGCTGTTGAAAAATCTATGTATTTGTTTGATCTTTGAGTACACTGTATTGTCTTTTGATGGAAGTTATCTACGAATTATCACCGCATAAATCAATCCGTTTTCCGCTAAGAATAATCAGTCATTTCTGACCTGAAGACACTCTGTTAAATCATTGCAATCATGACACTTTCGTTGGAACGAATTCTCGCGAGATTTTTATCATCATCGTGCGACATTGTACTTTTCTTTTATTATTATTCCTCGATAGACTTTCCTACTTACGGCTGATTCTGTTGTCAGCTATCGACTGGGATGCACCCTGTTAAAATCTGAGAGAACTATAACAAGGGTAGCGCCTGCGTAATATAAATCGCGATCAAACCTATACCCAGTTCTGCGCGTGCACAAAAGCACCGCGTCTTATTGGCCCCCAAAGTCCGGGGCAGGATGGGATTTAAGCGTCAAAATTTAAACGTCAGAAATTAGCCGACAGATCATGTATCAAGAAATGAAAATGACCAATTTCTAATTTGAAGCTTAACTTTTCGTCAAAAGAAAAGATAAAAAAAAATTACTAAATCCTAATAATTCATCGTATTTTCTTGATTACATCGTGATTGGGAAAACCAGCTGTCATTTTCATAGTATGCCAATTGCAATAGCTTGTGAAATGCAAAATTCTTCGAGGCAAAATAATTTCTCAATCATATTGTTATAGGACCGAATCATTTGTTGATTTATTTAATTGACTCACCGGTCTGCGTACTGCTGTCAAAAAATGTGCTCGTAGTTTCAACAGTCATCGTGGCAAATGTCCCATCTGTGATTTGCGCCGAACTGTCCCTCCGACCTCTGTACCTTTGAACCTGCCACGAATAGTTCCGAACAAGAATTACACCGTCTGTTTTGTCTAAAATCAATACCGTATATCAATGAGAATGAAAAACTTACGGTGTCATCGCTCTGCGAACTTTGTCTACGAAAATTTCTGCATCGTATCATTTCTTCGGTTGTACTTTGTCGTCTGAAACCCCTTGCAATCAAAATTTCCTCGGTTGTTGACTGCCTTCTAATCACAGGCGCATGTTGGATCGTAGTTGGTCCGCGAGCGCAGGGGCTTGGATCGCGAGATGAACACGATGAGCTGTCCGAAGACCTGAAAATCACGAGGATTCGTTCATCCCTATCTATTGTGGAATTTCGTTGTTAACGTAACGTGTGGAAAAATTCGTTATATTAATTTGTTCGATAGTTTAGACTTGGAGAATTTATAGAGAATTACCTAGGCGGTCGACCGCACGCGATAGATGTCGACTGTCTTCTCAGTCTAGCTTTCCTCTGTCGAATCGGACTAATATCTCTTTTGTCAGCGGCGTTTCTGTCCGGACTCAAATGACTCTTGGAGTCGCGTCTCCTGGGATAGGACGCCGAGTCAGGGCTTAAAGAATCCCTCCGAGCTTTCCGGCCTTGTAACCATAAATTTCAACGTCATTAGCGCCCATTTCAAAACTGCGATGATACTTTTGACATGTGATAACATTTAAATTAGCTGTCAAACACAGTATCAATTTCCCGATATCGCCTCAAACTATTCAATGATTCAATAAGCAGCTACCTCCGTCGTCAGGATCTGGGGAAAGCGTCGGTTGACTTCCTCGCCGACCAGAAGGTGGAAGTGATTCATCAATAGCAGCTGCCTGTCTAGTCAGCCTCGCTAATTTACTGGGTGATGCTTCTTTCCCTTTGTAGTAACACTTGAACGAACAAATTCATCATTGATATGGGTAAATTATCATTTATAATGCGTATGAATGTGATATCAAAAAATACATAGAGAGGTATGCGGTTTTGGATATTTCGAGAAAATGGTCTCACTATACACCTTGCAATATGTGGAAATTTATTCAAATTCTGGGCTTACCTGAGTAGTAGAATCTCTTCTGGTCGTGAGCAGCGGATGGGTCGGTGTGTTATTTAAATTCGGAGTTCCTACGGGACTTGAGCTACCAGAGGCAGACATTCCTGGTAAAGGAAGGCTACTTCCGGTCATCGGGGATACAATGGGAGGTGTAACCGAGGACATGATAATCGTGGGAGGATTCATCGTCGGATCTAAACTCAAAGGTTTCCCACTGTCAGTTCCAGTCGACTTCATCTCTACCGTCAGTGTTCTTGGATCCGATCTCACTTCCAGCGTCGAACTTGACTTCTCATTTCGTTCAGCCTGGAGTCTCTGCGCCTCTAAATGTTCCCTAAAGTTACGTAAAAGTCCAAGTATTATATATCCCCAACTTTTCGCCTCAGAAAACGCCGTACTTAGATTCATACCAAAATTTTCAAAACTTCGAGCAAAGGCTTATCAGTCATCTTCATGAAACACCAATCAACAGATCTCCTCTTTTATGGAGCCAACTGGGCAGTTGGAAATTTGCTATTTCGGAAGGTTTGAATACTTTTTGGAAAAAAAAAGAAAAAAAAATCGCCGAAATCGATAACCTGAAACAAACCTGACTGCACAACTGGCCGCACTGTCAGTACTTGAAGCACTGGGCCTCTGATCACTACGGTAGTATTTAGTCGGTGTTACGCCTCCGCCTTCTTGAGATTGTTGGGATTGTCTACGTCTGTGATGTCGGCAGTTGTGCTTCCGTTCGCCAGGGCTGACCGACTGACCACCGGCAACGGAATCTCTCCTGGATTTTGCACTCTCTCCTGAGCCGCGTCTTGAATTTTTCGTGGACTCTCCGGAGCCTGAAAATATAGTGAAATTTTGAGTAGACCTGTGCGCCCGCAAGCCCATTTACCTTGTAGTATGTATTGAAGCCCACGTATGAAATTCTCGGGGTCTCAAACAACTTTGTGAGACATTTTTTCGTTCAATAGAGATCAGGCGGCGTAGGCAGGAATATAGTAAAGCTGCGTGGGCTCGTAAAGCGTTCAAGAGTTCTTACGAGATCCTCGAGAATATCGAACGGCGAACTCATACAATCTTATTACCTCTTCGCGTGGTCGGTGAAATGACCGTTGGCGGGGCCGAGGGCTGTTGTTGCGAATCCTTTTTGCTCCAAAATCGTGCCAGGTCATTCTTGAAATCGCTGATGGCAGAATCTCTCCTTGACTTTGGCGATACCTGACTCCTGATGCCGCTGTCTGCCGAGCTTTCTCTCCTCTTTCGAAGACTGGAGAGATGGCTTGCGTCCGTTGTCTGTTGCCTTGCCCAAGGCAAGGACTTTGCAATATCCGCGAGGGTTTCTCGCCTGTACAATTTGCTGCCCTTGCCACTTTTGTTCGATGTCCCACCGCCGCCCCATTCCCTCAGAATATCCGTTAGCTGGGCCAAGCTTGAGCGTCGCCGACGCTGATTGGGAGGGGATGACTCCTGGATTTCGTTCGGTGGTGAAATTGAGGTAATCTGTGCTGCAGAGTCCCTCCGTCCCGCGCCTACAGTGTGGTACAGAATTATAACTAAAATAATATTGGCAAGCTGGTTACAGGGTGTATAGGGAGGAGTAGAAGAGGGTTGACGTTTCTTGCGTCACGATCTAATATCACTTTCCTCCAATTTACTTGGCTACAATTGGTGCCGAGGCTGCTGAATCTTCACCGCAGAGTTCTAACTTTATAATTAGGCGGTTTGTCATTCTTTTGCTAGCCGAGGTGTTGCTTTAATTAAAATCACTCTGCAGTAAAGGACTCTGAGGGACGAGTTCCTTTTTTTTTTTCTCGAATACGGTTACCGCGATTGTTCAGCAAACGGTCCATAATATAACACAAACCACGGAGAAGAGTAGAATTTAAATTAGAACAGGTATTCCCATTGCTCGTTATTTCCACCTCCATTCTTTACCCTAACAAAATTTGATCAACGTTGTGAAAACATGGCTTAAACTTACAAAGCCCGACGAAACATAAGCGAAGAAAATTTTCAACATCCTAGGGAAACAGGATGAAGTAAATGAAATTATTTGAAAATTCTTGTATAAGATCATGTCTTATGGGAATACTTATCACAGTCCTTTGTTCGCCATAATAATTTCCATCAAGCAATATAAAGAGTCAATTAGACCTCGTCGATTTTAAAAAACAAACTCAAAGCTTTATACTTTGCTGAAAGGAAATTCATTTTCGAACATATAATAACTTCGGAGAGGATATTCGCGGTATCAAATATGCCGTGGAAATTGAATCGAAAAAATTGCGCATAATATCTTTACCCAGCCGCTGTTTGAGGGTCGACTCTTCGACCTGCTCTCGAACGAGGTCGTCCCATCCATTTCCGCCCTGCCAAATAAGTCCCACCTGGTGGCTCAGGATGGGCAGGTTGCACACGAAGCAAATTGCCGTCATGGTCCTGGAAATGAAATATTACTAAATTTTAGAGACTGTTGCGAACAGCAGTGACTTTCTTATGTCCTATTTATGCGGTGGAAGGAATAGAAATGGGTGCATCTTAATAAAGTGAAGTACAAAGTTAACCAGGCCATGCCGAGAGAGCGGTTTTAACAGACTTAGTCGAATTATGGTTTTAAACCGCGTTCATTAATTATTTTCATATGACGAATCTCGTTTAATTGACCAAGTCTTTCAGCTAGGGCCGAGTTAAGTTTATTAATAATGAAGCGAAGACGATCGAAGCGTTAGTATTTTTATACATATATATACCTATATACATGTTGAACATACATAGATATGTATATATCTTATCTAGAGATTGGAGTATTTATTCAATCGATTAAGAATAGTTTATTTTATCGAGTATCGTTGCAGTCCGTAAAAAGAGACGGCTTCTTATCGGGAATACTGAATCTTTTCGATTGGTTTCTTCAAAGGAATAAAAATCTTGTATCTATACTACAATGCGTTTGTAAATTAAATTAAAACCATATTGCGGCAAATCTGCTGAAAAGTGATAATCAACTGATCATATCATACGAAAGAACCGAACTTTTATCAAATATAGGCCGAAAGAAAGTTTGGCAGTGAATTATACTGTTACAGTTCAAATACATTAGGAAATTACTCGAATTTCAATGAATTTCATTCCAAAGCAAGGATGCAGAGCAGAGATAATATATTTCAGAATGGAAAATATACGAGAGTAGAAATTTTGAGAAAATAGGTTTTGATCTTAGGTTTTCGACCTGTAGTGTCGAAGTCTGGGGCTCGGCAACGACATCGCATGGCAAGGGCCTGGCCGACCTGCAAAAGATAGGTACACACTTTTTTCGAGTAACTTTTCTAAAAAATAAATTTTGTTAGATTAGTCAAATGCAGCGATTTGAAGCGCAGGAAAGAATTCACCTCGATGTATGTATAGGTATAATTACTTGTTGTTGGTCAACAGTAAATTTCACATGAATTTTTCTAATTATTATTCATCCTCATCCCTTTATTGCCTTTATAATTAAATAACTTTTCACAAGAATGTTTCAATACCGATTAAATATTGACCGCTACGGTTAGGAAGTATTGATCAATAGCCAGAACAATAAGTTATATAAAGTCGTTATATTATGCACATATTACCTACGATCAGAATGTTAATAATCCAGAAAATTAATTACCAGTCAATTTTTGTTTCATCAACAAAATCAATAAGCTTGCTCGATACGGAAAACCGCCCCATACCTGTAAACTGCCAATTTCATCAATTCTAATCAAATACACATAGTACATAGAATAATTACTGTTCACATAATTTTATTCATTATTTTCCAAGTTACAGCTATGTATAGGTATATGTATAGGCAGGAGTATAAAGGATAGACGTAATTTACACATTTACACATATACCTACCGTTGATCAGTCTCTCTGATCCGCACGTGCCACAGCCACTGGTGGAGATTCGGCAAAGTGATCTCTCTGTCCGTCCACCATCATCTCAACCGCAACCCCCATCCCTACTTTTAGTCAGCAGTCGGTAAATGTGAAAAACAACCCCAAATCAATAGACCCGGAAATAATTTCGAGTGGGTGATCTCATTCAACGATTGGTAAAACCGAGGGTAAAACAGACCGAGCTTTGGGTGAAGTAAAATTAATTTACCTAATTGTACTTTATCTTTGAATCGATTCCCGTTTAATGCTTGGACAACGATTGCTCCTTGTTATGATTATCATCTAATACCATCGAGACTTGGAAAAAACATTGTATAATTTGTTCTTTACCTTGAAATAACGCGAAACTTCGACGAAAACGATTTTGACAGGATTGTTTAAGCGTAAAAGTTGTTTCAATTAACTCCGTATATATATTTAGGTATTCATGGTTTACCTTTACCTAAAAATCCTACGTTAGCCATTATTTTTCGAAGCGGACTATCATTCGCGTTTTAATCCAATGGGGGAGTACAAAAGGCGAGACGATTTTGAAATTATACATATCGTGTAGAAAGTTCGCTCAAAGCTCAACGTTCCTTTGTGCTTTGAAGATCACCTTAATCGCCTTGGAACACTTTGATACGTCCGGTTTTGAAATGTCAGCAAAAATGAATAAAGCAAACGGTCCCCACCGCCTTCCTTAACTCGAGTTCAGTCAGATCATCTCGGTTAGGCTTTTCCTATCCGTGAGAACCTGTCGCTCAAATTTCGCTGGAATTATTTGAAAAATTTTTCCTTCCTAGTTTCATCAACAACTGGAAATGAAATTTGGCGATATTTGATAGACATAATCGAGTCTCCACACTCTCGACGAACCTAATTTTTTCTTCGAATAAAACTTCGGAAACTTCTATCTTGCAAGCGCGACTTCGGTGAACTAAAATACCGAAACTAAACGTCAAAGATCGTAGAACGAACATCTGCCTTCCAGGGTAACTTGGTTCGATTCCATTGACTAATATCTATAGGCTGTATTGATTGGCGAAAAGAAGTTACAAACGTAATTTGTTATAGCATGGTGACGAGAGAGAGCTGTCTGAAAACGAAGAAGAATATTTCCAGAGATATATATGAGTTACACTTGGTAAAACTGAACTTTTCCCATCTTCAATATCACTCCATTTTCATCAGAATATTTCTCTTCTTTATCGTATCTACCTCCACGTAGAATACCTTGTGACATATACCTATGTACATTCGATGTCAGAGGTGCCGTGCCCCGTCGAGATGCCCGAGTGCCGTGACAGAGTGACGAATAGTGATTGTTACCTACTCCGGAAATCACTTTACGACAACCCCTATGCGCCCGTTTGTTACTTCTCAAGACCTCTGAACAGAACAACCGAGGAACTCAACGTCGACTCAGCAGGGGGATGAGAGTTCAATCGGTGAAATTGAGATGTTTAACGAGCTGTTTTTCCCTATCCCATTTACCTCGTGTCTCAAATTATCGAGATGCGACACACGCGATTTCATTCAATCGTAATCTTTATATGCCTATCTCCTGAACGATCCACTTCTCAATTATAATACACTCGCATTCGTAGACCACCGTGAATAAATTACGAGGGAACTATCCAAGAAAAAGAATTTCCTTAACGAGGTATAGATGAACTGGTCACAACGTGATAACATCAGAGTAGGTTGATTACCTATTCAGTATCCTTCGTTTTTCTCGTACCTTTCTAACCGGTGATAGAAATCTAGCTACACAGTATCTTTCCTCGCGAGTATTTGTCTGCGACACAATTGAGACGAGTGAATCAAGTAATGGATCCTTGGTATTAAAGTTAACCCCGAAGTTAACTGAAGCTGAGAAATAATCACGATATGATTTCTGTTTGCAACGTAAACCATGCTGTATAGTAAATGTGTTTGACAAACATATACGTGCAGTGTACAAAATATACCTGTGGAACAGGGTACAAAGGAAGTGTCCTTAGGGTAAACGTCCCGCGAGAGAAAGTTTGCGAAGAGCCTCAAGGTACTTTGAAAGTGCCCTAACGGAAGGACATGCTTCTATATGTGGGTATATATTCGGGCAGGTATACCGAGAGTGAGATGAGGACGAAGGTAGACGCGTCGCCATGGAAACGAACGGGACATCCTAATAATTTCAAAACAGGCTCCTGTCGAGAGAAAGAAAAGGCCCGGATCCGCGTGCCAGCGATGAAAGAAGTTCAAGTCCTCTTGGTCGTCCCGTTTCTCCCGCTTTTCTCTTCCTCTCTTGTCCCAAGTCCTGAAGGTGCCCTTGTGGAAAAGTAACGTGTAAGCAAGTTGAGCTCTACCCCTCTGCTGACTACAGCCTACATTTGTATCGCGTCTGTATATCGCACCCTAAAGTGATGAGAATGAGAGTAGATGTGCGTCACCATTTGCTGGAAGCATTCGACCGCTTTGAGATCAGAACAGATGTTTCTTGTGCCAATCCTATTTACAGCATCAAGCTAAAGACGTTTCTCCTGCTGTTGTAGCTGTTGCTGTTGCTCGCTGTCGCTCCTGTTCAATTCGAAGCTTCTTCGCTCCTCGTGAGATAAACAAGATTTCAAGATTCAGACCGACTTACTATACCCGAATCTCCCTTCGCTGTGGGCTCATCTTCTGCCTCACAGACGTCGCCAGGTTCGAGGATACTTGGTAATCAAACTGTACAATATTGACAGTATAAAATTCACGTACAAATTAACTTCTAGTAACTTTTTGCGCTTCTCTATTCATCGAGCTTGCAAAAACTGGATTAAGACATTCGATTTGGTAAACGTGACTTTTGTTGGAAAACAATACTTCGAGCGTATTCACGACGCTTATAGAAGTCGCGTCGTTAATAGTAGATAACGATACATGTAACGTAACTATAATATCGTAGGATCGAAACAGTAGGAAATTGGATGAGGGTGTTCCTAGTCAGGCCACAAGCCATTATGAATATTCTGGTTCACCAAATTTTCACAACTACCATCATGCAAACACGTTCACCACAGAATATGTTCGTGGCTGTCTTTGCCTCTGAGTTGCCTCTTTAGAATCACAAGACACTATGGGAGCTGTGTATTTCAGGGTCCAGGGGGAGGAACTCGGGGCAATCACTTGTGACACGAGACAAAGAATTAGATAACGCGCTCCTGTCATCTCTTAGCTTTTGTTCCTCGGCCTTGTCGGATGCCTTTTGTTATCTATATATGACCCACTTACACGTAACTTGACCGCTAAGCGTCTCAGCTATGCAACATTCCTAATCACCCCCGGGTAACATTCATTAATGCCACATAGCTCTAGCATGTTTCACGGCGTTAGCATTAATATGGTTTTCATGAAAATGAATCCTGCTACTCTCAACGAATCTACGTTCACGGGCCTTTATTATCCAAGAAACAGGATTTTTGATAGATTTCAGTCTGTCCGTCAGTCTTTCCGAAAAGCAATTAGTTTAAACAAATCATCGTTTGCCAAGTAAATCGTCAGAGCTGTTGGAATGGCAAGGCTTGGAAATGTCAGGGCTCATTATTAGCCATGATTTTCTAAGTTATTTGCAGTGGAATTTGCGGTTCCGTCAAGGAATCAGTAAAGTGATATTCGAGGGATGAAAAATTATACGAAATATCGGATGGGGTTGAAAACAAATCAAACGAATCCAGTAAAACGCTACTTTCTCTGGCAACCTTTGCCGTCCACTTGGGCTTCTGCATGTTTCAAAGGATCCCTTCAATTACTCAACGGAACGACGAAGTTCTTCTCCCCTTCGGTTCCAGATGAACCTTCAGCCCTTCAGCTCTATTTCATCTTTCCTTACGAACGGGGCATTCGTATTTAACGCGTTTCTTTTGTCCAACGGACTGACGATGGCTCACGTCTGAGTATTTATAGAATAAATAAGCCAGGAAATACACGATATATTTCAGACTGTGCACGTGTGTTTAGGCTCTATTCCCACCCTCTATAAATCTTGAATTAAGTGAGATAGATTTCGAGGGTTCTTGACCAGCGGACAAGAGCTTATTCCTCCTCATTTTTCATCTTTTAGCAATTTTAGATTCTTCCCTCGTAGCTAAAAGGACTTTTATGTCATCGATACTCTCGACCGGAATCTGTCATCCGCTTGTAAAGGGGATGGAAGTGATGCGAAGTGAAAAAGGGAAAGTCACTTGGAATTCCTACAAGCCGGAAAGGAGAGAAATTTATGGGAGTCAAGTAAACGAGAAGAAGTTGGCAAGTTAGGGAAAGGGTGCGTTTTGGCGGTGACATTCAAATCGTTAAAGTTAGCCTGCTGCACGGGGACTATTAATTATACCTTACACCAAACATTCCAAATCTCAAAACGAGAATAACACGAAGTAGGCTGAAGAGAGAAGGGTGAATTGCGATGAAGGAGTTCGAAGAGGGCGTGGAGTTACGTAGAGAGGAAAATTTCGTGCAGGAATGACTAAAGTCTTAATTATACGTATAGGGTCGACTCTGAACGGCGAGGATAAGGATGGCGAAGATTTTGCGGAGGCTACTTCAGAAAGTCGAGAGGCAAAAGACAGCTTCTCAGAAGAAACCTGGTAGACTATAGTCTTGTGCTTCCAGAGAGAAATAATATGCTTCATAAAATTTAACAGTTTTTTTTTTTTTTTTGCCTATTCGCGAGATCAGACAACCCCAAAGAATGAGCGGTGGAATTTATTCTTCTCCCTAAAAAAAAACCTCCGCATTTTCTTCCTTTCCGGCTATCCGCTCCCTGTCGCAGGTCAGCAAAACTTCCAGACTCTGGCAACTATTTAACAATCCTGTGACACACACTGCCAAAACGAAACTCAGACATCGTCCTTGTCACGTCAGCTCTCTCTCACACCCCTCTAGCCGCTCATTTGCCTGTAATAAGCGAAACCAAACTAACAGCGAAGTTCTCTCCTCATCATGATACTGAAATTGAACCAAAATTTGATTACGACTCTCTACGGTCGCACTTTTATTTCGCAACTTCATCGGGCTCTTCGCCGGAGATGGATATTAACTTCGTTGCCACGCCCGGGAGCGGTGTAGCAGAACGATATTCCGAGAAGGTATCCATCGCAGATTTTCGCTAATTATATTGAAACGTGTAGCCGAAAATATGGCTTCAGATGCACACGAAGCTCCGGCTTTGTATGTGCCGAGCAAGTTCATTTGCAAAATACGTACTATACAAGCTCAAAGGAATAGCGAGACTTTGAATCCAGGTTACAGATTTAGATTGCATAGAGCTCCAACCGTAACTGTATAAACGGGTTCAGTTTCATTTAATTATCTTCTAGTCCGGCGGTTAACGAGACCAATTAGAAGCAGCTTGATAGTATGATAATACAAAGGCTTGTATAGCTATACTGTGATATACAAGAATACCGATGTAATATTGTTTCACAAAAATAATATTGACTCCAAACTCGTTATGAACAGAGAAATAATTTAAAATGGTTTTGATGAGGTTTGACAAATTGTTCAACTTAGCCTCAGGACATGAGTATGAATTAAAATTCTAACGAGAATGGAGTAATTTGCTCCTTTTTTTTCTTCTATTCATTCTTTTTCACTTTATTTCTTCTTTTCGCCTCTCCGCGCGTCATTTCCCTCTTTTGTCAGA
Organism: Rhogogaster chlorosoma; assembly: GCA_944452935.1. Taxonomy (NCBI): domain Eukaryota; kingdom Metazoa; phylum Arthropoda; class Insecta; order Hymenoptera; family Tenthredinidae; genus Rhogogaster; species Rhogogaster chlorosoma. Next base: position 34,078,593 of record OX101797.1, read on the forward strand.
ATTCGTTTGTGGGCGTATTCCTTTGACTATAAATGTGAATAATTATTCCCATCCTAGCGAGCATTACGCAGTCTGTTTTCACGCTCTTTTTCTAATCCTAGTATAACCTTGTTACTTTAACAAAGAGGCGAAATATGTGTTACGATAGAATAAGAGCGTAGGTACGATAGTGCAGAATGCAATTTGGAAACAAAAAAAAAAACAAAAACGCGGGTTCAAAGGCTTCTGCGGATATACCAATTGCGTGGGTAGAATTTACCCACCCATATAGATGAATTCAGGGTATATTTATTTATAGTTTACTCTCTCTCATCTTAATCTATACATATTTACGCATATTTACGCATAATTATATGCATATCATATGTATCTGTATACGTATTCGTGTTGCGCGCATACGCAAAACTCCCGCGTCCTCCCAGACCCCGACCTCGACCTTACCTCCACCTCGACCTCCACCTCCACCTCCACCCCAATTCTTGTCCTCATCCTCCGTCTGCCTCTGACAACCCTTTGAAACTGGGGCTCTGGCTACGCTTCGTGCTTACACCACCCAGCACTAAATTAATATCAAATAACCTACCCGCGTACCCGGCGTTCCTCGACTACCCCCTACAACCCCAACTTCTAACTCGTAACCGCGCTCTCGCGTACGAACGAGCAAACATTAGCCAGCCGCCCCCTACGCAATCGCGTAATAGCGCTCCGCCTTGCAATAATCGGTTACTTCAGGTATTCAACCACCTTGTATTTATGGACCGAGATATAGGTTTGCGTTTGTTAATATATACGCAAGTATCGATGCGATGATGACACGTATCGATTGCGATAGAATATCAGATGATAGATACGTGATTAATAGAGATAACGAGGTAGGAGGGATGAAAGGCGAGGATTGCGTTACCTTGTTTCTTTTTTTTTTTAATCCAACTTATATCGGAAATTTTTTTAATTTCTACCTCCATTTTGTAATTTTCATTTTTTAACTCATAATATGTCATATAGGTACATTAACGCGGTTTATCACATTCGCGCGATCGCGTGAATAGCGTATACGTTTTCTGAGGCAAAGTGACAGTTGTGAACTGAGATAAAATAAAAAAAACGTTTTTCACGTTTATAAAGGGTGAAGTTTTAAACCGCGTATTCCTCTCTCGCATTTTATTCTCATTCTCTCCCTCTCTATCTCACTCGATTTTATCGGTAAAACTCACCCCAAAGAAGTACGGGGGTAAGTTTTATTACTCGACTACCAGAAGGGCTTCTCGTTTGTTAGTTTATAGTTTCTTCTCTAGTTTTCATTAGAGATATAATAAAATAAAATAAACTAATAAACTATCTAGACATTCTGATTCGAAAACTTCTACTTTGATTGGGGTTAAACAAACAGGACAGAAACTAGAAGTAAATCAACTCTTTAACTGTGGTTGCCCTCGAAGGTTTTGGAGCGCGTAATCTTTTCCAAATATCATGTAAATGGGGGCAAGACCGTTCGTCTCATGTGAGGTCTATTCAAACCGAAAATCGATTCTGGGATGGGAAGGGCTGGGAGGTGAAGGGAAGGAAAAGAGCTTTACCGACCCTAAGACGGTCAGAAAAGGCTTAAATTCCCCGCCCCAAAAATATACGCGGAGAGACATGCAAAGAGGACCGTGGAAGACTTGAACAGCACGACCTACTTACGATTCAGGGGACAACTGACAGATGAGACGATTTCCCAGGAAGGAACCAATGCATTATTAAAACATAGAGACATTTTTTTTATCAATGTTTAACTTTTGGGTTTATTTTATTCTTTTACCATAAAACTGAAAATAAATAAATACCGCCGACCCGATGGCTTAGCCATTCTGCGTCAGCGCCTACAGAAACAACAAATATGTAATAATCCCGCATGCTTGATGCAAAGTTGATGAACGGGTTAAAAGCGGGCACTCGATGGTGGTGCGGAGATCGCTAAACCAGAGTGTACTGTTTTCAGGGATGGTAAAACAATGAAGGTATTGTTTTAGTGTTAGCAACTCCTCACAATGCTGGTCTTCTGAAAAAGTCAGAACAATACACTCTGGGTGGGAGTGGGCCTACCTGCTGCCATCCCGAATCAATTTAATTCCTGAGCACTTTAGTTAACGAGAAAGATGACACCAATTTTTTGTTTTCGTTTTTTTTTTCTATCTCTGTTTTTTTCCCCCACAAATTTTTTTATAATTTAATCTTAACTGTGCCTATACCCTGTTGTCGCGTTCGTTCTATTTTCTGTTTTAAATGTACCCTTTATCGTCTCTCGGGGGAGACTTTTGTTCGGGGAGGTTATCAGTCTTCCTGTCATTTACTTCAATAGACATTATTCTTCCACTAATCGTGGAAAAAGTAATACTCGAAAAATGTTCGTCCTTATATAAGGAAAAAAAACGATTCAGGTCAGAATCTGAGACGGATATTATACCTACTCGTTCCTTTCCGAATAGAGAGAAATATTAAATCTGAGGGGCTAATACATTGATGACTGTTTTAATAAAATATAAGGATGCAGTATTACTCGTTCTTCCATTTAATTTCCTCGCCTGTGCCTTCTCGTGACTTCTCATAGGCTGGTTTGTTCGAAACGAAAGCGGATTACAAAGAACCAAAGAGCCATTCCGAGCGAATAGGGTCGCGAACCCGCGCTGAGGTCCCTACGGTCAAAGAAAACCATCCTAATGAATTTCTTGTCAAAACGTTAGAAAAGTTATCAAAGACCGCGTTTGGCCATGGGGGCTTTCTTTTTATCGACGAAAGGCTTCTCGGTACTATTATACTCTGTCGTAGTGACATTTGTTTCATTACGTGTGTAGTTCTTTATTTATAGAATTTAATACATGAAATTCACATACGGGGCTTTTGTGTATATAACAGAGCCCAATTACGGCATAGTCCTATAAGCTCACCAACTTTGGCGACTTAGTTCTAATTCAAAGTTAATTCATGCCCCGAAATTAAGAGGCACTAATGAATTTTCACTCAAATGATAAAGGAAATGAGTAAACGGGTTATTTTATACTTTGCATATTCGCGCAACGAAGACAATGTTAGTGGAAAACAACTTTTCAAATTATATTCAGTTACGCATTTTTGATCTGCTGTTGTAGAAAAACGATAGTATAATCAAATGAGACGAAATTTGACGATGAGAATTTCCTCGATTTTTGAAAACCAGAGACCTTCGACTCTCCGAGACTGACTGATTCAATTATCGAGCCCTATTTCGCATAATACAATAACCCGCCGTGCGTATTTCTCGGCAAATTGTGTTTCACATAAACGGTTGCAAATGAAAACAGTTACCATTTCGGAATCGTTCCCTGCAAAGCTCTCCATCTGTTTTGACTAAGTAACGCGATTTATTACGTTAAAATCCGTTTTAAACGTGGCTTGCCACGTTGCATTATGCCTCGAAAACATATTTACGTTTGACGAAAATTCAATGACAGAGATTGACGCGTTCGTCGCGATAACCACATGTCAAGTTGAAAGATGAAGAGTAAAATTTTGTTTATATAAACCAATAAGCCTGCGGTGAATAAGTTACTAAGAAAATGATGTTCACAGGTTTTCCACGCTCAACAAATCGCAGCGAAAGTAACGGGTGTGAAAAATCAAAAAGAGACACGGTGCAAAAGAAGCCTTTCCTAACGGGTAAAGTTGCATTCTATCTAGTTTTCTAATAGTTGTTTACCGGAGTTGAAGTAAATTTGTTTAAAATATTTGCAACACGATTAGTAACCCAATTAGAGCATTTATTGAGTTAGAAACTCCGCGCCATCGCCTCGATATAGGTAAACGAGAACGAGGAAACTCCCCATAGTAGCATAAGACCGAAGGACGAAGGATGGAGGACGAAGGACGAAGGACAGGTGTGTACGGAGGCTGGGTAATAGCCTACTCGGTACACCACCTAAATCAATTACGTATCCTAGATGGTGTTCGAACAACAGTCTACAGGGGACGCGAAGCAGCTTCTCTCCGCAAGTCTCAAGCGTCTCTTTATAGCTAATAATCAACGTTCGTTTCCCCATGCATACCCACTATACGCTCGTTCGTATATGTCGGGGTACTTGGCACGGCGTAATTGCGGTATCGAAAGGGCTTTTATGCTTGAGAATTCTTCACTGAAATGGATACTCGAATGAAATAGGGAGGCGTCAACTGGTAATGATCGCTTACCTCTTATAGTGGTATCATTTTCCGAGTAACGGTGAATTCTCCTGCCTTTCTATATAGCCTACACCAATCGAAGACAGCTTTCATTAGACAAGTGCCATTACCTACAAATGAACAACTTCGATCTTTCTTCTCTTGTACAGGACAACACTTGAATTATTGAGAACATAGATTAACTCATTATTGTCTTTCTTTTTATAGTTACAAACCGATTTATTACAAATTCTATACTCAGCTCGACATTTCTAATAAATGATTATCGATTTTTCCACTTTTCTCCTCGCGAATACAACTACGATGATAAATATGAATACATGCTATATACACGAGGGTGCACTGTTGCAGCTAGAATATATCACCGTATGTGCAGGCTTGGTGTACAATATTACTAATGCTTTTGTCGTATAAACATTAACAATGCTCGTCTATCCCTTGGTGTCTCGTTCTCTTGATATAAAAAATCGACGCCTTTGCTCCGCAGCTTCCTAGTTTACGAGATCCTGTGGAGACTATACCCTTATATTATTTATACAAGCTATCATAGTGGGTATAAGATGTGACTCGGTATTCGAACTGTGACATTCTTTCTGACAAAGAATCGACTTATCAAGAATCTTTTTCTGAGACCACCTTCCACGGAATTGGGGAATTTATTGATACATCTTTCATATCAGAACTTACGGTGTATCTCGATCCTGCCTATCTTTCTTCTCATTGTTAAACTTTCAACATGACTGACAATCAATTCTTCATCTCGGCACTTTTCTTATACATACCTATCGACTCGAACAAATAACTATTCTCATTCTACTTTACCTAATGAATCCTGTGAGTCTGCAATTGTATAGGTATACACCTCGCAATCATATTTCATAGAATTACCTTGAATGGTTGAATTTCTATATGAAATATGAATCGAGCTTACAGTGCAGCCTCAATCTCATCGTCAGGACGTAATAATCATCTTCCTTCTCTATTTCTCTTTCTATTGTACAATAAGCACATATATTGCTTCTCATTTTCTTCCTTTCTTTTTATTCGTGTCTATCTCTTTACCCGTCTATCTTTGTCTAAAAAATTCATTATCTTTCTACTAACCGTTGTATTACATTACTTATTACAAATGTCTTATATTTCTTATTCGTAGTCCACTTTATCCAAGATATCTTCTACTTCGCTCCAGGCTATCCTGCATTGCGTCTACCAGATACATACCTACACTCAAACACACTGTGATATTTTCAGCGAGAAAACTTGAGCCCTTTTTTTTCTCTCCATTATATTACCCCATGTGTTAGTACCGCGAACTAAACGAGTTCACGCTCGCGAAGACGTAGCAGCACGTGAAACGTGTGACTGTATCAGCGACACCCTTTTCTCAACCCGTACCTACTTCCGGCAGCCCCTAATTGACTTCCTGCACGTGCCGTCATAAAAAGGTAGGCTTAACAAGTGCGGTAACTTGGAGCTGAAGGTTTACGACAAAATCATCGTGTCACCTTCAGTTTAATTATAATAAATGTACTTTACATTTTTCATCGACCCTAGACGACAAGAGACGTCGAAAGAGGTCCTTAATCCTTAGATCTTTGATCCCTCGTCCAGGCCGTATGTGCGAATCATTGGAAAAATGACTGCGCATTATTCAGGAATGCGTGGAAAAAATATTTCTTCAAGGATTTTCCAAGAGCTTGCGATAGCTAGAGATTTATTATACAGATCAAGAGCGGAATTTCGTACTGCGATGTAAAGCTTCTCCATTCTCTTAGGGTCGTAAAGATAACCGTCAAAGATCGAGGCAATTACATAGCGGATTGCCACTGTTTTACGACCCTTCCTGTTCTCCGCGCGCCCGGCATTACTCGTAATCGTAGTATCGAACCTTTCGCATGTACGCGCTGGTCCATCTTAAGCGAACAAGTGCCTATAATAGGTATCGTCAAATTCCAACGACTTGAAATGAAAATATTTTTTATATTAATGGTAAAAACTCGAAGAACTGAGTGAGCCAATTAACCAGCCACAAAAATATACAACGTCTTCCAACCACCGAGACGGAAGGGCTTACGTGAGTGGGATTTCCGCTGCTTCCGGCCCCTAGATCGCAGCATGGAATAAAATACGGTAAAAATGCGATTCCAGAAATAATTCAACGGCTTTTTATGTTTTCGTTTTTCAGGCAGGAAACTCTACCATGGCTCCTCTCGCGACAATCCCGATCGACTTTTTTTCCTAAATTCTTAGAAGGAAAGGATCTGCCACGAGTGTCAAATTACAAATGGGTATGTGCTTCACGTGGTCGAAATTTTCGCGTGGAGGCAACGAGGGTTGAATCAAACATTTAATACTTTTACTGAGCCCTCGTGTCTCCTTCTTGAAATTCTCTCAATTTCTGCTTATCATTACATTGAGCTGATCGTTTTTTTATACACTCTTGTTTCTCATTCTCTCCTATGTTAGGACAAATAATTGCCATTTGTATTTCTCCTGCCGTATTCATTTACACACCCTAATTCTTAGCCGAAATTTCCAGAACTTAGTAGGATCTTATTTCACGAATACCTTGGCGCGTGTTTTGTCTGTAGTCTCATTGTGAACCTGATTAATTCAATCCTTAATTACGATTATCTGTGTGCAGACCACTGTAGTGATCGATGAGCAACGAATCGAGAAATAAGATGCAGAATTTGGTCGAGTTCTTTGTCAATATTTGAAAATTATCACTAAAGACAGGTACAATTTATTAGCATTACTATCGTTACGTACGTACTGCACGTTTTTTAAACAAATAGCCAAACGATGTTAATCGCGAGTAGAACAGAAAAGAGGAATTTCTTTCTCAGGTAGACAATTTATAACAAATGCTAATGAGAAAAGTTTTCACGATTGTTATTTTGTATTTCATCTTAATGAGATGTTTCGAAATTAGTGTATAATATATAAAGGCGAGAGTTAGATCGGATGAGGAGACAAACGATCTTTGAAAATGATAGCACGAAGACGACATAACCTGACGTTTTCAATCGAGTATATTATCTCTGAAACGCGTTATGAATCAACAGCTGATGTCTTGCAGACAATTCAATGCCCAGCGTAGCACCAACTAAATTTCAATATCGATTTACTGTCAAGATGTAGGTACCCAACCTCTTCTCGTTTTCAATAGACGCATGATAGCATTGTTCGAGTCGAAGTTGGACGGGTTTTCCGCGATGTACCCCATAAAGTTGCCTTCATTGTTTTTCACGATCTCTATAAACATACTAAAAAAAAAATTCAGTTCAATCAACTAAGTGCATACACTGCCATATAAATATCCAGTCACCGTAAAACTGAATATTTTATATTTGATCAAGCGCATTTTCTACGCAGACTATTCTGTTCAAAATTGATAAAAAAAAGATCTATCAGTAATGTAAACATTTGTTAAAATTTTTTATCAATTATTTCCGCGAAATTATTTAGCAGCTAAATTCTATGAGCCGATCGGAAGCTTGGGGGAACTTTGAGTACACATACATGCATGTATATGTTTTCGAGCCAATAAATCGTTGCTTCGTCGACGGCGCGTGGCAGCCATTGTTCTCGGTGTACGTTTCGCTAATGAGCCAAACACGTAGCTGAAGCAAGAAAACAGAGTAGAAATAAAGATTGCACGGAAAATGTAGAGCCTGGAATCTATCGGTAATTGCTCTTCGAGCGCTGCATTGACACGTGATGGATTAAAGCAATAATATAGACACAGGGGCTCTATGTACTCAATCATATATTTTTGAAAGTTCTGTGACAAATTACAAAACTTGTATGTATAGAAGTATCTATCGGCAAAATCCGCTAGCTGTCACAGTGATGTAGACGAGTCCACATACCCAGCTTTTCCAGATGGATTTCGGTCTCCGTTTTGGTAGGATGCGCATTTCAAATGGGCTGCTTTTTAGAGGGCTGATGGATTCCGAGGGAATTTATTACTAACGATTCAGTTTTATATTGAAGCATTAATGATATGTGTGAGAAAAATGTTGGCTTACATTGTGAGGACAAAAAATATCTGAATTGTCTGACTGAATATTTTTCGATTGGTTCGAAACTGTTACATGTACACCATGACTTTACATTGCGAAGTACTGGGAAACTAATACGGAGCAACTGTACTGTTGAAAATTTATTTATTTTTGGTTATTATCGTGATTAGGGTATCTGCAGCCCTCTATATGCGACTTTCTTCTTGTCTAGACTTTACGAATCGAACATGGATGATAATTTCGAGAATATCAAATTGCGATGTACCAAGGAACACGTTAGCCTTAATGAACTTCCTACGAAGAACAAATTCTTTGGAGAGAAGACGTTTGATAGAAGTTCAGGTGGGCAGACAGAAATTACGCAAAGCCTGCAAAGGAACCCTGGCAATATCCATCAGGGAGCTTATTAAACTCGAGGACCACCTCAAAGCACGGTGGTCGTAACTCGCAGGTATAACCAAAGGAATAAGGGAAATAAAAGAGAAAAATAGAAACGAAAGAGGGTATGGGCAGCGTGGGGAGACATACAGATATCTTCGAGTATAGGGTGGTATATAGGAGATATGAAATTCCCGAAATTTCCCGAGATTTAGCGCGACGAGAGATGGATGCCACCCTCAGTGCTCGCCCCCTTGGCAATCAATAAACATCCCGCGATTCCATCATGAATTTTTGTAATATATTCATGACCGTCAGGGATTTTCAATCTGCTTCAATGGTAAAAGAAGGGTGTTTCAACCACGAAGCGCTGAAAGGATTCGTTCGTAAAACGTCAGATTTAGCATATCGAAAAAGTGCTCTCAATTTTTCACCACAGCACCGTTTTCACAGTGGCCTGATACTCCCCGGGCTACTGTTTACCCTGCATTCTGTAAAAAATTCTCAACACCACCAAACCCGGATATTGAGTCGGTGGAGCAAAGCAAACTCTGAGCTTTTCACGAAGTATACCTTAAACTTTTAACAATTCTACTAGGTTATTTTATTTCAATAACTGTTTGTTTCTGCTTTTCAATTCTGACGTTCTTCTTTTTCTCGAGGCGAGGGTAAAAATAATGTAAGCCCCGAATTTCCCCTTAAAAATTTTCTTGTACAAAGATTTTTCTCTGTCTTATACGGTTTATATTATATAGGTACGTACCTATATTGGAAGTAACTGGCCTGAGAGTCTCCCGTACCTCTGGGTCAGTAAATCTTTTCTCGATATAACAGCCGGTAGATTTTAGCGAGAGAAATCGCAAGCTGGTATCGAGACCGATACACAATACGAAGAAACGTTAGAAACTTGAGAAACTTTGCTGACAGCTAGATTGGTAGCGGAAGCCTTATTATCCGCTGGTCTCGGTTTCGCGGTCGATGAAACTTTTTCAAAACTTCTCAACAGGCAGACAAATAAAAATATTCACAAACACGTGTACAATATGAAAACTCTCGAATAAATACGAAAATCGTTTGCTCGATCGAGCGAACGATCATTGTGAAAAAATATTCGCGAAAATTGAATGTTCAAAGTTACGTATGAATATTCTATAGAAGCTATAGTCCATACCACACCTTCCACAACACATGGCTCACACGCTACTGAACTCAATTTATTTGCGATACAGATGATTTTTGATTTTTCTGTTTTTTTTTTTTTTCGTTCTTTCTTTCTCTTCCTCGTAACAACATTTCTCTAAATTCACGCTCCGATGACGACATATACAAATCTATACACCGGTGAAGATGAGCTTGCGCCCTCGAGACAAAGACGAAGGGGCACAGCGATAGAGCAAGAGATCAGAAAAGTGAGTCGGTTCGAGAGGGTCGCTTGTGTTCAGTTTCACATTGCCTTATGTACACCCCCGTTATCCAGGGACTTAGGCTCTATCGATTTTGGATGCAGCACCGGTTAGCAATATTAACGGAGTTTCATCAATAGGAGAGGTCGGGAATTTCTGCCTTTCTACAACCGAGGCTCTGAGCCCTTTACATGTAAAGATACACCCTGTTGGAAAACCCGAGGCAGACGACGAGGAGGGTGTGTGCAGAAAGGGAGGTTGGATTATGCCCCGAAGAACGAGTTTTCCGGGGTGGAGAAACGGCTTGGACCTCGTACAAGCGAAGATTACATGAAACTTTTGAACCGTCCCTAATGTCCAAAAGAGGCCACAAGAGATCAGGGGTAGTTTTCGCATCGCGATCTACGCGAAAGGCGCGAGCAACTTTAAAGCAGACGTTTACTGTTTGTCAAACAACAACAGCAACTATACTACTGCAACAACAAGCACAGTAATGCCAGCAATAACACAGAGCAGGTCAAAGTAAGCGTGGAACCAATAACGTTAGCGAAACCCCTGTACGATAAAGTTATACTCATTATTAGTTTGCTAGTGTTTACTCGAAATTTGGCCAAGCCTTGATTGCCATCCAACGAACGAACCCGGAGCTTTCATGGTAGGACATTCGAAGCAATCTAGTGTGAAGCGAACTGCCAAGAAATTTGCTTCACAGATTAGCTTACGTGTTCTTCGGATAACAAAACATGGTACGATCAAGCGTTTCTGCATCTAACAATACCTAGTTCGACCCTGACATGACGAACTAAAGCATCAAAGAAATTGAATGGTTTATGTGAACTGAATGCAATCCTCATTGGCTAAGAACTCAACTTCGAGTTCAGAGCAACGTAATTCCGATGTAAATATCGTAGAAAATATTTCGGAACCGATCAAATTGCGTTTTTTAGTATATACCTAGAGTCACTCTGGCGTTGCCGTTAACTTGTACGTTTCAAGCTCGTCCAAGCATTCCCAAAACCAATCATAATACCGCATGATAATTCCTCTGCAATATAATAGCGGTTGAACTCTGGCGTAGATAATATAACACTTCGAAGCAATAGAGCAGTAATAATGTATCAGTAATTATAATTATTATTGATGTGGACCCTGAGTACACAGTTCCAGCTAGCACGTTGCACAATTAAATTCTCGTGGATATATAGACGAAGTAGGTATCAACCTATATCCGCGGAAAGTAAAGTGAATGTTTGAAGAGATTGTAGAAACACGGTAGAAGAGATGCGGGCAAATGTAAGGAAGGTAGAAAAAGGAAGTGGCTTTAATCGTATCACTTTCTAGGTAAATAGTATCGAACCTAAATCACGTGGGCGCGATTGGAAAAAGTCAGTCTCAGTATCCGGGCGAGAATCAACAGTTTGCTCTATCGATTGGTCGTGGACCGTGCATGTACATATGTGTATATATATCTGTATCCTACCGACCTCTTTACTTATTGGTATAAAAATAGAACGCACCTGTACGGTTATATGCATATACCTACATCCGGGTATACATACGTTTCTACCCACGCATTACAGTTCTACATTTCACGTCAAGACGAAAATTGAAGAAGGAATTTTCATCCCTGAAATTCATCGTTCCTCTCAATTCACCAGACATGCGAAATCTCCTGGAAATAAAAAGAATCGCCTCGAAATCGAATTTTATTCAATCAAACCTCGTTGCCCGATCACCCACGCGGTTGTGTATACCGGAAGAATACCAATTTCCGAACGTTACTGGATAATTAACTAGAAGGAAGAAGTCGATGCTGGATAACTGAATCACCATCAGGGGCTCGCGACCATCATTCAATAATCGGAATCTCCGTTCAGGATCTATATATAGTCACTATCTTTGTTAGTACCTACCTAATTTGTTCAAATTTATTTCTCTTCAACCTGCGTCTCCTTGATTTTTATCAGAGCTGGAGATTTGAGATAATTGTTAATTATCTAACCCTCAAGTACCTCATTATATAATGACATTATATTCTAATCAATAAAGCGAAACGTAATATTTACATTAAAAATTCAAAGTGATTTATTCGATATAGGTAATACTGATGATAGTTTTACATTGGCGTGATTAGGTAGGGGGCACCAGGCGATATTTCGCTATACATTTTTCAGACAATATATAGTCAAAATAAAAATCGATTTTTGACAAAATCTACTTGTATCTAGTATCTTGAAGCTTCGGACCTATGTAACTTCATATAAAGAAAATATGTAGACAGCCCCTCCCTCCCAGAAGAAAATCCTAGTTACGCTAATGTAGTTTTAACGAGATTGACAAACTCATCCGTGATTTTGTATAATAATCCTTGACAGTTGACTTTTAATTAGAATATGCCACTACTCTGCGCCGCATATAAGCTCTTCTGATACAGGAGATTTAACCCTTCGTTGCCGCATCCACTGATGTCGCTGAAATTTACTTCCTTGATCAATCTAAGCCAAATCTCCTCGTAGACGTCAGTAAGGAGAAAAATATTGACTAAAGTTATAATTTCAAATTTTATATACATTTATGTATGTACGTATATATAAAAAGAATTTTTATTAAAAAGTCAGCAGAAACTCCCTTCGCGCCTTCAACCAAAGGACAGCTGTTAGAACTTTTACACCGAACTGTTAACATCCATACATAGGACTTACACATACGTAATATCGATATTGACAGGCAGATAGATACACGTGACACTTTTCTCGTCGTGGAACTTCCATGTCGTTTATAACTCGACTCGATGGAAAAAGCGACAAAGCCATTGGTAATGTTGAGCTGGTTTGTATCGTAATAATGGTTCGCGGAGATATTGGAAAGGTGGGAATTATCTTTAGGAGCACTCGCAATTTTTCGATAGAAACATTCTGCCATTGAATTGTGTTCAGCTGTGTACCACAGCAATCTGTTTGATATAAAAAGTCAGGATTCACAAAGCGGAAATAAGCTCGTTTGTCCCACACCAAGTCAGCAAGTTAAAATTGCAGCACAGGATAAAAGGAGTCAAAGAAGCACGGAAACCACGTCTCCGTGTACCTTTTTCACTTCCTCACTCCTTTGCCCTATTTACTGGAACATCCTTGCTCGGTACAAGAGGCTTCTCTCAATTTGCAGTGCAAAGTCTACGTGATGACAACGATACACTTGTTGCGTGCGCCCTTTAAACGTAACTTCGTAGTTTCCATGAATTTTCCCAGACGTGGAAAGTTTGATTATGGGAATATATATTTCCGTGTATGGATAAATTGTTGGAATGTTTCTCATGGATGCATATTTGAGCTCTCCTGTAATATATCGACGAAACTGTAATACCTGTCGTACAACTATTTGATAAGTATCGAAGACTGCGAACTTAAATAACATCTTATTACGTGAAGAAGCAATATCCCTTCGAAACCATGGACTGTGATACTAGGTATAGTCGGCAGAAAGCAAGGCCTGGCGCAATTTCATAAATCCTGACCGAGTCGACCACGCTGTGTGTGTTAGTGGAATTCATTTCGAACTAAGAGCCGGATAATTTCATTTAGAAGGACCATTCCGGCTGGAATGGTAAAGCATAATTAACTGGTTCTTATCTGGAATCGACAGTGAAAGAAGAATAGGACAATATTTTGCTGCCAATAAAAAAATAGAAAATAGATGAAATGCACTATCGTTAAGCATATTAATTAGAAAGAGGCGATAATGAAACAATGGTACAGTATCGAAAAATTATAAGGAATTATTAATGAACGGTAATTAAGCATGTATGCCGTTGAGTAGTAATGAATGTTTTAATCTATCGTAAACTGAAAACACACAGTTTGAAATAAATCGGATCTTAATGAAATGGTGATTGAAGAAGTCGTGTCACGTGAATAAACGGAGAATTTTTACAAAGCAATAGAAGCCTCACGTGTTTCCATTGTATGACAATTATACCTTTGATTGAGATGATGGATAAAAATTGAACCATCAGTGCCACGAACCCTGCGGCAATGAATTTCAAAGGCAGCACCCCCGCGGTCGTCGAGGGTAATAATACTGGGAAATTTGGAAACAAAAAGAAGAGATGTTCCGCAGCTGGCTTAGTCATGCTTCAATTATATCACGAGTCTCCTCAGCAATTTGGATGTGCGAATTTAATACAGGTAACACGCGTAACATTCTCAAAGCATAAAAGTTCAGAGGTAAATTGTGATGAGAATTTTACAAATTTTTCAATTTTTTTTCTGTTACGAACAGAAAACCCCGATGCGACACCAAGCCGTGCTTATATTTAGAATAAATATCAATCAGAATATACGCCCCCAAAAGTGTAATTCTTTGGGAATGAAATTCTACTTCGTTCACTTTTGAGAAAGGTGGGAATAAAAAATTGATCTCGTAAAAAGTTCGCATCTTATTTGCGATCTTGAACTGGCAGAAGCTGGTTTTATCCTTCTTTTATTTCATATTATACCCTCAGAAAAGTCTACCGAAATTCTCTCAGCCATCTACTACATATTCACGATTTTAAGAATGACTCCTGTATATAATATAATATCAGCGATTCTAAACTGCGCAAAACTTGTTTCACAAAAACAATTATACTTATTATAATTGGGCAGCCATGTGCCACTGGTATCTGCAAATAATTGCTTCAACAGAGAGTACTTTCATGTACCAACTCGTGAATTATTGGAATACCTTCTGCCAGTTAGATACGTGCTTGATTTTGAATCCACAATTTTATACATATGTGCAAACGACGTGAAATTGTATGAGAATAAAAATAACCGATATGACGCATAATGACCGCTGCTCTCTAGGATTAACGGTAATCGTTACGTATTCAAGCGGTGGCCCCACCGAAAGCGGGCTTGGATTTTATTTCTGATAAAAATAATCTAATATCCCGGTTTAAATTCGTTTCGTTGAAAAGAATCACTTTCCACTCTGTTCTACCATGAGCTTTTAATCACTTTGAACACCGAGTACCTAGTTAGGTACCGACAATGACATACCTTCGACCGAAAACTTTGCCAAGCTAAAATCGGCTTCCAACGTCGCGGTCTGCACAGACCTCAATTACGACGTTAATCCATGGTATACAGACCCACAACCTGGCAGCGATGTTTAATTTTTTTTTCCCTCCTTCACCCCAACTTTAGCTCTATGCTTTTTCTCCGTCTCCGGCATGTCATCCACCTCCTGTCCCCCTATATTACCCTTCAGGGCAACTCGAGGTATCCGACGTTGAATTAAAAAGTTGTACAACCTCTACCTGACGAATGGGTGAAGACAAAAGAAATAGGGGATGAAAGAACGATCCTTGGAGTGAAAATCCACGAGGAATAAAAATGCGACGGTTTCACGCGGTCTTCTGCTTTCGCTTGAAACCCCGCAGTGAGTGTACAATCTATAATGTGTAGGTATATGTATAGGATTAACCACAAAGCGTTTTCCGAGTATTCGGAAACTCTCTCCGATAATCGCTTTCCTAATCTATAGATCTTCCAATCGATCGAAAGGAGTCCGTTAAACCGTTCTATCCGAAACAGTAACACCCCAACGTTTCGCTGCTCTACACACTACGGAAATTCGGCTGACTCAGGGTAAGACCTTTCTCCATTCTGGGCGAGCCCTTCTTAATGGATTTTCAGCTATCTCGTAGCGAGTTAGAACGCGGATTTGCCAGCTTCTCTTTCACCTTCCGACTATCTCGTAAACCCTGTTACTATCAAATTATCAAAAAATATGAGAATCGAGGTGCGCCGATAGCAAAAAACCAACAATCCAAATCGCTACCACGAGACATGACGTGTTGAGGGTGACATCACTGTGTCTGATATTCCGCGGAGAATTCTCCTTTCATTTTCATATCGATCGCTTACGAAGCGGTCCAATTCTCTTCGTATACGTGTAACATATATCGTCGCGAATAAATATCACATGTAATTTCCGTATTCCGTCGAGTTTTCTGTGAGATATTTTCATTCGCCGGAAATACGAATGGGATTTATCCCATTTATTTTCACGGGTATCGATACTCCGGTATGTTCTTCATATCACCTTTGTCCACTTTGTAAAAATCAATTTCTTATCTGGTCAGGGAAGGGGCGACAAAGATCATGGTTATGGTCTGATGGTGTTCGTGGGCGGTGGAAGTCTGGACTTGTTGCGTCCCGTTGACAAGTAGGTCATCCCCTGGGAGTAGGGATGGGCGTATAGGGGTTCAGAAGTAGTATTTGGAGTTGTAAGGGTGAGAAGGAGAGAAAAAAGGGGTTTGAATGCGAAGAAATGTCTCCTCAGTTCCCGAGTAAACATCAGAAATACAATATACGACACAAAGAGCGACTGCACGTATTCGGTTTTTTCTAACTTTTGACAAATTCAAATGGCTTGTCCAAATAAGTTTGCAGATGAATGAGAGATGAATATAGACGCGCGTCTGCCTGAAGTTGATATATTTATGGTTCGGTCTAATTCGTGGTTTTAGTTTTAATTAAAAGTCTCAAAAGATTCTGTATAATGATACCCCGGAATCAACCTCAGGTTTTTTTTTCCATTTCACCGGTGATGCTTCTACACTCAATTTGAGAAAGTTAAGCCGACTGAATTTAAAACAACTGGAACTGTTCAAAAAAGAAAAAAAAAAACAATATATATATTTATAAAACGATGGAAACAAAAAAGAAAAGCACATCCATGTATGCATTCACGTTCTAAAACGCGTGATCATGACGTCGCATGAAAGGACCGCAATTTACTGTTATAATTACTTATACCTCTACAAAAACTACGCCGGAAGGTATGAATTTGCACGATTTCAATTAGTCGATTAAGCAATATTCATCGGCTCGCTAGGTCACCAGTTCAGGTCAGCTAATCTCGGTCAACCGCTTTGGAGTATAAGTGTGCAACGGATTCTGCAAGCTTGGCTCTAGACCTCTCTAGTCCAGCTTGTACGAGCAGATAATATACGAGCTTGATTTGAAAATGTATACAAGAACGATACATTTTTTTCATGCAAATCTGTATACCCATACCCTATACCCATACTAGAAGAAATTCTACCTCATAAAACGCGAAAGAATAACCCTTACGCCTTTCGTCGAACACCAGCTGCCATATTTATCTAATTTTCATTAGTTCATTGGGGTGTTTTATTCAGCGCGGACGGGGGAGGCAAGATGACGTTGGGTAAGGTGATCGCGATGAGGATGATGATGGGGATGAAGATCGTAGATGGAAGTGGAGGCTGGGTTGGTTCGGAGTAGGGATTGTGGGAGTGTGGGAGTAAAAACGGCGCAGAGGGAAGAGGGTTGAAAATGGTGGGGTGGAGAGGGAGTTGGGTTGACCCAGTTCCACGGGTCGGTTGACCCACTTCCCTTGCTCAGGGGTTGTTCGACCCAGGTGCACGTAGCTAACACCAACAACAGGTAGTCTTGCTCAACCCCTCGGTGGCTATAAATAGACGCGACCTCTGCGAACCACGGCAGATCATCTCTGGACGAGTGCGGGTGCGAATACACATACATACGCATACACCATGTATGCAAAATATCAATATATTTGACTGAACGGTATACCAAAGATTTTCTCATTTTCTCACTAGCCTTTACCCCCTTGTAGATTTTCATTGTACTAGTCGATTTAATCGATTGTTCGACGCTGACGATCATGATTATAGTAGTTCATTCTGTCCACCCTATCATTTCTAAACTTTAGACTAATAATGTAGCACCATTCAGGCACCATATAATTTACTCAATGGGTATAGACTGTGTTGAGAGATTATTTAGAGGCGTAATAAACCTACGCGGATCGTTTATAAGACAGTTAAAATACGCTTTTATATATTATAGACGCAATTTGGACTAATCGCAACTGAAGCTTTTGTGAATGGTCCTTTTTTAGGTAATAAAATATTGGGTTTTGTATAATTTATGGGAATTGTACATTCATAAATGATAATATTTATGACTGTAATGAACTAAACTTTTATACCCACGTATATGTTGATTCGTACATAATTGAAAATAAATTTTCATTGTCTGAGTTTGGCCGTAAATTAATTCTAATTGAATACACACCGCGCCGTTGGAAATTTGTGTTAAATTTAACGTATTCTACATTTCATGGAGTTTATATAAGGGATGAAGAACGTAGATTCACGCGTGTCGAAAATTCATCATTTCCACAAAGTTAGGGAACCCTGATTTCGCGATTTTCGAAGAAAGGACTTTCGTATAGAATTAAGCATATCGCCAAAGTGGATAAGTTCATTCAATTTCAATTACAGGATCTTCGAGCTAAGTCAAACCTCTCATAAATGACCTATTGCTAGTTCGAATTCCTTAAATGGGCTTGAAAATATCCTTAAGAAAATAAAAGGTATAGAATATTCAAGCCGTTACCTCTATCTGCGTCTTTCTATTTCCACACGTTTCCGTAATTCCGTCCCAAGAGGAAAGAAGAAAAAAGGTGCGTCCGTATAGCCAACGTAAAGTGGAAATGACGCGTATGCTTATATAATCTGCTAGTGCACATATCCCGAATGCGTACGTGTATGAAGTGTGAGTTAAAGCAAAGTAAGCTGAAGTGAATCCCAACGCGCACGTTATACCAACTCTGCGTAGTTTCTTCGGCCATAACAAATAGATTAGGATCTATCCAAGTATATACCTACATAGGTATATGTATATCTATATCACACAGAGACGTGTATGTGATTGCGAATTTTCCCCATGAAATTTCTGCACGCTGAAATAACTCGCCAGTTCCCTACTCTCGCATAAGTTCTAGGATGCGTCAGGGTCGGCTCGTTATCTGCGTGGCGAGTCCATCGGGGTTCAAAGGTCGCGGAGTTAACGGGGGATCGGGTCCCTAGGCGTTCGCCAAGACCTCCACGTGTACATAGAGTATATAAGTTGGGGTGTCACTGGGTCGTTTCCTTCCTGGGGGTAAATCGCTCCCTTTGACACTTTGAGAGACCGTAGCGACTTTGGTATTGTATTTACGAGTTTCAGAGGTCTGCCAACCGACGATAGACTCTGTTCGGGCTTTTACACTAGCTGAGGATCGGACATGAGGACATAAACTATAAAGCGTAACAGTTATACGAAATTTGGAGAAAGTGGATGCAATGAGCGAGCACGAACGATGCGATATATATCTATATGTATGTATGTACGGTATATAGGTACCGAAGTTATAGCGACGATTCGATTGTGGGAAACTCCATTACAGTAAGCGATTCTTCTGATACTTACGGCTCCAAGGGAAGCCGCAAGCTGGGGCATCCAACTGAGAAGCTTAGCTCTCTCTACCCACGCAGTTAATGCGCGTGGCAAGTCGAACCTCTCAGGGTATAGGGAAATAAAATTCTTGGCCGTTTAAAAAGAATCTGAACCATCCCCCTCCGGTTATTTTTGTCGGTGAGAACCGTTTTTAAATTCCATCCTTGTTGCGATTGGGTGACAGCTGTGGCCTGCGCGAGCCCTTCGAGAATAAAATTACGTTCGTCACCGGTGAAAGTATCCTTAATCAGATATTCAAGTCATGCCTCCTGAAATCTGAGAAAATTATTCCGCGACGAACCTTTATTGATACAGATTCAATTCGTTCAGCGAGCCAATGAATACTCGAAATATACGATACCAGAATTACATCGCCTGGTCGCTCGTTGATATAGGACGCCACAGGGAATCCAGTTTAGCCAGGATATTCGCGTCGTAAAATCTACCAGCGCCCGAGAGGTTCGTCCACCGTTTGACCACATAATTGAAAAAAAAGGACGCGGCGAAAGTCGTCGAATGTTTCCCGGAGGGTCTTTGAATGTCACAGGATTTCCTGGACGATTTCTTTTTTCGGTCCCTGCACGGAGAGTGTTTATTCACCCGGTTGAGTGAACTTGGCTGATTCGGTCGCGGCCGAGGAGCATTCCGACGAGAAAATTCCAACTGGTTTAAATTATTTCGGTCCTTCATTAACGAAGTGCAATTCATGAATACCGGGCTTATAATTCAGTGAACTTATTCACCTCTTCTCAGCGCGGTGAGTAAATGAAAATAAAATCTATCTATTCCCTTGGGAGAGTGAAGCCTACCTGTTATATTTGAAAAATCTTTCCAGTAGGTAAATATTGAAACGAGCGCACTTCTCCGTTCCATTATTTTACCTGAATTCAAAAAGCTACGAAGGGCACCGATAGCGGGTTGAATTCATACTTGGGCAATAAAGCCTTCAATTTAAAAGAGATTGCCTATTATATAAGCTCAGTTGCCTATACCAAAGTCTATACGTACCTACTTTCGACCAAGGGACTCCAGACTGAAAGAGGTCGAATGGACCAGAGAGCTAAAAAGCCAAAAGATATGACCGCGAATCGATTACGAATTTGTTATAGAAGGTCTTTTGCCAGCGAGCCCATACTTCGTACGAACCCGGGACAAGGACGACAGAAAGAGGGTGGGAGCGCGCGTCGCCACGCCATCCCCGGGGAATCCCCAGGGCCACGGGACCAACGTGTCTCTTTTATCCCAGTTTGCAGTCCCCTTGGCAACGCTGACCTTACACACACACATACACATACACGTACGCATCTATCTTCATATACCTGTATCTGTATAGTACATAGTATATAGTATATAGCGAAACTAACAGCCGTGTCACCGCAACATGCTACACGAAGTTTACTTTGGGTCGTAATTGCAAACGGTCTCAACTACGGACTAAAACGGATCTAGTAGCTTGTTGCGATAGAAATTTAAATTCTTCTCGTTTAATTGCGAGGAGGTATACCTATAGGGACGGCAGAAAGTTGAAGAGTCTCGTCTAGGTAATCCATAGCACTTTCGTAAAACTGGCCGGCTAGGAAAGTAAGAGAATATTTTTCTAAGGTCTTAGGCGCACGGCGGAGAGTGCAGTGAAAGAGTTTCTCGCAACAGGTGGCCCTCGTAACCGCTCGAGGAGTTTGGAGAACGTGCGTTTTCCCTGTCCTAGCGCACTGCGCAGATTTAAACTTGGTCTGACTATAATTTACAACGTTATCGAATTTCGCGATTCATTTACTATACATGCCTAATTCTAAACGGGGGTAAAGGGGCGATGCCGCTTTCGGCTCCCTCTTGGGGAAAACTAAACGGCGTCGTGTTTCGATGATCGCACAATGCCGACGTTATTATTTTCGGAGTTTCCAGGTCCTCACGAGAATAATAGAGAGAGGGGAAAGAAAAGGTAAAAATAAAAAATAAAAGAATTCTATCCCACTCGATAAACCCTGTCAAAAAATCCCTCTTGTAAAATGAATATATAACGTCTTCTCGCCCGCGTAATGTGACGTATGAATCAGCCAACAGTTACGACGTCATGGATCCGAACATCCCCCTATGAATTATGAGCATTTTATACTCGGCTTTGATATTTTCGACAGATGGAAGAAGAAAACTCCTGAAATTCTTTCAACTTTATATTTTTATTAATCCACCGCCTTAGGTGCTGCTACCACTGGAATTTGTCAAGTTTGAGTTTCTCCCTATTTTTAACTCTCTTCAAAAACTGAAACGATCAACCCCTACATTGAATACTTTATATCTACTGTTAGATTTTACGCAAATTTGATGAAATTGTAATCCAAGACTTCGCGAGCTGGACCACACCCAAAACAATTGAATTAACAATTTAGCAACTGTGCGAGTAGCCTACCGCTATATTGCGTAATTTCGCTATAAGTTGATTCATGCACGATACAGATGACCTCATAAAGTGGGGTCGTGCTAATGGTCGAAGGGGACAGGCTGGGCACTGTCCAGTCCAAGGATTGCTCAAAATTAGCGGAAGAAATATGTATAAGCTAGACTAGTTTCCGCCATATTGCCCATACCCTTCCCATTCCCCTTGGTCTTTTTGTCGGTCCTTCGGGAGTTCCAGCAATTAGTTTCTACTGGCCTCCTAGCTGCCCACCGATTCACAGCCACGGTCAAACATTTAGATGGATGGCCGTAATTTCGTCTTAATATATATATGTATTCTGATGAAGTGGAATGTAACAAAACTGGAAAAAAAAAAAATATAAAATAGTAATAGAATAAAATAGAATGGTCAAAATAAATGATTGATCGTATATATGAATATATATTATATATAGTACGGAGAAAACGAGGGAAGATAATTTTTTTGTTAAAAAAATTATTGAGATAGAACAGAGATCGGTGATGCGAATCGGACGACAGCGAATCGATGCGTAAAATTCATGAAAGTACAACGCACGCTATATAAAGGATATTCGATTTGACGTGCGAGGGTACGGGACGGGTTGGTTGAGCGTTCTTTTGCCGGGTCCCCTCGATCACCTCGAAAATAGAATTATCGTTCAACCATCCTCTGGCGCTTGGAGCCGCGACGCTTCAAAGGGTGAAAAGTGTTTCCCGATGGCAGGGGAAAACAACCATTCCCATGTTTGAATAAAATGCTCAATTTCTCGTATCACGATCATGATCATGAACATGAACATCCGCTTGCCAACTTATTTTCCACGTTATTATATCAGCGGTAGTTCTACCGTGTTTAAATTTTATTCAACGCCGTACATGTACCCGAATAAAAACGTATATATGAAATGATAAATCGCTCCCTTTTATATCGAATGTATAAAATGTACAAAGAGAAAATTTTTGAAATAAAAATCAACGCGAAAATCTGACACCCTTCCTTTTTGTTAGGCGTCGACGTTCATGCATATAAGGTATACATTGTTTCGTTTACGTGAGTAAGAGAGTGGCGGAAAGGCATGGATACAGGAATTTAAAAAGCCAGATATATGTACGAAGGTGGTCTTCAATCTGAGCTTAGCAACGTTGAATGTGTTTCGTACGAGCTACATAGGCACCAGTTACTGATAACGTATCAATTCAATTCAGCCTTCGATTAGATAGTTGCTATTGACAAAACTACCGAAACCAAACGCACTTTTACCCGCATAGTTTCACTCGCTTAAAAATTATTTTATATATATTATACTTGAATAAGCAGAGTATTTCAATTTCTAACAAATTTCTTAAACGGCGAATAAATTGACGCTTGCAGTTACTGGCCTCGGGTTAAACGTGTCCACGTAACAGCTACTTTAGATTTCATTAGCTGAAAAATCTGCCCCGAAGAAATACGCCCGAAATTAGCTTTAAGACGAATCTGAACTGAATTTGAGTAACTTAAGAACAACCCTCATTCTCATAATCGCGAACCTTAATAAAGAAATTCGCCCACTGGAATGGAAACGTAGATATGTGAAACATTCAGGTCACTAATCGCTGCTACTAAATCAGATCCAGTATTCTTACCGGAGAAATACATGCAGCGAGTTACGCCTTGGTTCCGTTGTCTGACCATACCCCAGGCCACTCTACTGCCGAGTTAGTTACTTATAATTCATGAAAACGGTGCAGAACTTTTTCGCCGCGTATACTTCGCTCTGGTGTGGTTAAATTATGCATTCGGTACCCTGAGAAAACGGGATTTATAAAGTTAAAACCATCTCCCGTATACCTCCGGCGAGGAGAAAAAAAAAAGAAGAGAAAAACCATTTTTCCTTGTAATATCTTTCGCATGGAATCGTACAACCTCCAAGGCTGTCGTTATTATTATTATTATTATTATTATTATTATTATCATTATTATTATTATTATTATTCAAGTACCTTTTTTTTTACCCAGTGGTCAACGGGACAAAACATGGTCAGTCGTTTATGGTGAGAAAATTTATACGCGGATGATATAGCGTCCAGTTACTACGACAATTCGGACGAACGCCGGCTATAACGACCCCAACTCACGTTTAATTTGATGAAAAAATGGAGAAAAAAAAAATGGAAAGGTTCAAGTGAAAACATCTGACGACGGCATACCTTTCAGTTAATATAAATGTTATATACTTATTTGTGGCACGGTGTATTTATGGAAATTGTACCGCAAGGGGTGGCGAATCCCAACGGGGCGACCAAGAGAACTTGACTAAAATGAGCCCCGAAACAATTTCTAGTTTTGAGATTTCCTACATCTGTTAAATTCTGTGATTTTACCTCGTCAAGTACGATCACCTTGTAATAGAAGATTAGGAGTGACACTTTTGGCTAATCGGGTTAACTTTCGAAATTCTTTGAAAGCTAATTACCTCACTTTGGTATTCAAACACACTTTCCTTTAGAATTTCAACCCCAGGAAACACGCTTCTTTGACATCAAAGATATTAAGGTTGTTATTTTGACAATCCTTGGAAGGTAAGGATATTGCCTTCCTTGATCACTGAACCACTGACAAGCCTCGACAGAACAGAATGCTAATTATCGAGCTAACTAATCGCTAAAATAAATAATATCAACTTCACGTACGAAAATATAGATTCTAACCATGAGGAAATCAAACAAGTTGCACTGTTGTCCGGCTAGAGCAAATATATACATAAGTATATATACATATATACACATATATATGAATAAAATATCCATAATAAAAACCGACTGCTTTATCCATTGGCAATCAAACAAGTATAAGATGATAAATGCATGAGTAACTTAGGTATGAGTAATAAATGAAACTTATATATTAATTCAATCGAAATATATATTACCAGAGTTTTTGAATCTTGGTCACCACGTTCGGGACGGGAGACACTTCCATCTACGAGCTCGCAGATGATTTCAAAATTGGCAAATCGGTTGACGATAAGGAGTAGAAAGTTTTTAGAAAAACAAAAACAAAAAAAAAAAAAAATATATACATATATTCTTAATCAGAAAAATTATTTACTCACAATAATGTCTGTCGCGGATTGGTGTTGCGGCCCTACTGTCGCTGCGCTTCGCTTCTCACTTCTACCTCCATCTCGAACGCCACCACCAGTACTGGTCCTGGTTTAAGCGCGCAAGCGCTTCGCCGTCTTGCAAATCCACGGGGTGGTTTTGGCTAAAAAAAAAAGGCAGGTGAAATAAGGTAAATTGAATAAAAGAAAGCGAAAAAAAAAGAAAAGAAAAAAAAACCATTGACACGTGCCATAGAACGTCGGGAACATCGGCGACATCGTTAAACCACCCAGATTTCAGCCCCTGTCCTACCGGTGGCTCAAGAATGGCTTGGCCATGGCCTCGGATGACGTGGGTCTTATCAATCTGGTTCTAATGACCTCGACCCTCCAACGCAGCTCTGCGTTACTGTCTGTCCGTCACCGTGGCTTCTTTAGTGATGAAAATCTCGCCGAGTCATGGCGAATCGAGTGTTTTAATTGGATGGAGGTTTTAATTTGGTGGGTGAACTGCAGCGAGCACGAATGTAAAGAAAGTTGACAGGATTTGTGGTGGAGACTGAAGCTTGAGAAAAGGAACCAAGGGGAAGGTATTTTGTAAAGTTGGAAACGAATGAAAAATTCGTGGCGGACGTTTGTGGAAAATTATTTTCTTCAACAGCGCCAATTTGTATGTATGTATAAAACTGAGTGAACCTTTCATTAGTTTAAGATGTACAAATGGAGAAAAACCGTTGAGGGATGCTTTCGACAGGGAGAAACGAGAGGGAACGTTCTCGCACGAAAAGTAAGCATTTCCTAACCGACATCTAAAAGTTGGAAATTGGTTTCTGGGGAAGGAAAATAAGAAAAAACGGTGCTCGCGACACGCAGCACTTCCATCAGAGTAATCGTTGATATATTTGACTTTTAGGTAGTAAAAAAACTACCCTGGATTCATCATGGGCAGGAGATATCCTGAACTCGGAAATAATCCGGGCGAGATTTCGATTAAAATAATCGAACAATTTTCTATTTTTAATTCGCGAGTGGCAAAACCAACCACTTCAAGCCCATAGGAGAATCCGTCACGATGTAACAACGAATATATCCAGCCTAGCTATGATTACCTACTTCATTCACTTTACGACGTCATACTTTACCCATTTGCTATCATTTCTTCCCGGCGAAAAATTTTACGCGAAGAGAAAGGAAGTGTAGAGAAGTTTGTTGGGTAAATTTTTTACTGTAAAATCAACATAAGTCACGTTTAAAATAATCGGGGAGCTAGGCAGTTTGGATAATGGCAACAGCAACTTACCTGAGAAAGAACCATGCAAAACGGGACTCTTTCAAACTCGTAGGGCGCATGGATCGCTTGTTGCTTCTGGTGGCTGGCTGAATAGTATATAGCTGGCTTTTTATCGGGCGGAGCACGAAAGCAACAGCTTCCACCTAGAACGAAAATGAGACCAACAGGGAACCTCGCGAGGTATCTTGCTCCTATTTCAACGAAATTTTGCAGGATTGTAGAAGAGGTGAAAATATTCGATGCGTATTTTTTTACGTTCATTGAACTCCACCCTAAGGGGATGAAGTCAACCCCTGAAATTTTTTCGCCCTCCGCTATTCGAATGCTCCCGAAAAACGTCCATATCTAGAGCTTTTCGGGTGAACAAAAATGATCTGTAATTATACTCTGAACAATTCCATTGGAGCTTTAATTTAGAAATTGCCAGTTCACGATATGGATATTCGGTGCTGGACCGTATCTACGGGCGAGACGACTGTACGATATGCCCCCAGTGAAATTTAAGGCATCCAATTAGTGCTGCCGTGAGACAAGACGAGACGAGAATATCCTTTTTCTCATTTCGTATCGTTATTCTGTCAGTAATTATCGTATCGTCCCGTATCGAATGACGTGAAAGAAATTTCTCTCTTGTTCGTGTCAAGAAACGTTTATTACTTTACTTGCCTTAATTTGGGTTACTGAATTCATTAATTGTTACTCATAGAGTATAATATGAAAATTTTCTCTCGCAATGACTGTTATATTATTATATTATTATATTCTTATTTATTATTCCTTTCCTCTATATCTTGTCATGCATCTCTCGTCTTCACACTAATTTATCCCACCTCGCTCATATATATGCCTCTCGTATTGTCATTCTATCGTTATCAGGAATCCCAGTATCGCCTGTGTCCCCAAATCTCAAGTAGTTTGTGCCATTTTTCAGAATTTGGTACACCAAATTTTTCAATTTTCACTTCCGATTTGAAATCAGTAACTCCAAAGGCCGCCAGTATCGCTCTGTTTCCCAAACAGCTTTCTGTGGATGTTTTTGGGAGCTTTTGAATAGCGAAAATCGAAAAAAATCTGTCGTTTTCAGGGGCTGGTGTCACCCGTTTGGAGCGAAGTTCAGCTGATATGAAAAAATGTGTGTCGAATATTTCTACCTCCTCTACAACCCTGCGAAATTTCGTTGAAATCGGAGGGGAGAACTCGCGAGGTTCGCTGTAAGCTCGACTTTCCATCGCGAGGCCAGATTGTTTAGTTATACATACTTCAAAGACAAACAACCCTGTGGCTAAATAGTACTGCTACAGTAGCTCGTCAATCGAGCCATTCTAGCCACGGGGCTAATCTAGTTGCCCTGTTGCATTTGGTTCAAAAGCTGATCACAGAATGGTAGGAAGGATTGGGAGGGAGACAATAAGCGATGTCAGCATTACGTCTCGTCATCAGGATTCAGGTTATACATGATTATTTCTATGCTGCTCAAAAGATTTATACCGGAGTTGGAAGACGGGCGAGAATCGAAAGTCAAATAAAGATGGATAGTGAAACGAAGTTAATGATTTGGCGCGTTGCAAAGTGCGGGAAATTGGATTCTCAGACTTTGAAATTCAACGGTAAACGTTCACAGCAGACATTCACTGGGGAGACTGATGCGACACGATACAACCTCGTAGAAATGTCAGACACCGAGTCCCGCCCACGCAAAAGTACGCAACCACAGTCGGCGAGACTGCCAGACTGGGTGACTGGGTGACTGGGAGAGAGATCAGACAGTCACATCATTTCGAATTTCTAGGTCAAATTTGGTATTGGATAAGCCCAGACGGCTTGAACAGCTCTGACATTTACGAGGGGTAAATAAACGCGCGTACGTTTGTCGAATCAAAGATACGCAAAGAAAAAAATTCTTCGAAATTTCCGATCAAAATTATAAAGAGTGGTTGGTAACCAAGATGCGGTATTCTCTAGCGAGGTAACCTTTGCTGAAAGGTAAACCGGAGGAAATAATTGCTCTGGGATTATATAAGTTCTCTGTGGAGGTTGTTGACAATTTTTCTAATCGAAAACTGCTCCGGTTTTATAGCGTAGGCGCAGTTGGGGAGATGAATTACCTATTGCGAAAGGAGTATGGCGCTTAGTCGAGTCAAATATTTATTCTGGAAATGGTAGAAGCGCGGGAGTTCCAACTGGATCGTTTTATCAAAGTCAGTTGAATGACTTTTCCCATATGTAGACTATTTCCGATCGCATGCTTTGTCCGCATAACGCGACACAGCATATGCAAGAAGTTCCCGAGAAGCAATAGATTTGAAAATCGTTGAATGTAGTGAAATAGCGTTCGATCAACATTTTTTGCAAGACAACGTTTTGTGAAAGATCTTTGCTAGTACCGTTCGGGAATCGTGAAATTCAATTTTATCAAACGATAGCAAGTGAATCGAAAGATCGGGAAATTTTTTGAGGAAAAGCATCAGAGAATCACATTTCCCTCAAACATCAAGAAATAATATTTTCCCCAATCTCACGGAGGCGATGGATGGATTCTTTTTAACGAGAACCTTCTGCTTAAGCTTAGAGTATTCCTCGGAAAAAAGTTACCACAAAAACATCGGAATTCATAATGCTGCTACAAGCAGGCCAAGAAAGCTTAAAGAAAAACAGAAAAGAAAGAACAAGAAAAGAAGTACAGGTATTCGTATTCTTGGCCAGAATTCCGACTTTAACTTATGATATTTTTCTTCAGAAAATCGCTTTAAAGAACGAAAAAGAATTAATTTCTTTTCGATTCTCATCCCAAATCGTCATTCCAAATACGTCTGTAAATACTGCAATCAGACTTGTCCATCTCCGGAGGGTTTAAGATCTCAAGTATAGTAGATTATGGTTCACCAGTCATCGCTCTTTGATTATCATCGCCAGAAGGTTGCCAGAATCTCCCAGCAGTTGGTTTTCACATGATTGACTCAAGTTCGAGTAAACTCTAGTAGACCTCGTTATAGATTTCGCTATACAGCATGGCTTTGCCTGGGGCGATGGCAGTGGGATAGTATCGATGAATACAACCTCCCTTATTCGTATAGGTGGGTACGTTTCTTTACTCTCACTTCTGTTACAGTCCAGAAATGTTCTCATTTTTGTAAACAGCCGAGGGGGCTACTTTTCTCGAAGGGTCTACCAGTTTGTTCAATAACGCCGATATAACCAGGTCATGGTCGGGAGAGAAACGCGCAAATAAATCTCGTCCGAGACGAAAGTTTCCATCGTAAATAGCATCGTCCGTGCTTCTGGTTTCTAAAAAAAAGCGCATTTGGAGGAGACAGAAATTCTGATAGAACTTCATATATCATAATCTATCTAATTGCCACTAACTAATTCCTGGCTGAAGGTAGGTCGGTAGATATACGTAGGTACATAAATTTGTAACACACCTCGCGCTTTAGGAAGTAACAGGTTCGCCGGGCGGAAGAGCTTTCCGAAACTGAATGCGAAAGGAATAGAAACAGGTACATACGTCACTCGTAGACAAATGTGTACCGATACGAGACGCTGAACATGAAATTACTAGGGACCGAAGAGCAGTTATTTTGACCGAAGAACCACCCCCGTCCTGTTTCGTTATTTAGGCTACTTTTAGACAAATTGGTTCCACCAGCTTTCCACGTTGACCTGACTCAGTGAACTTGACAGAGAGGTTTCCTCTACTTTTTCTTATTTATGCCATTCGAATATTTTTATGATATTTAAGTTTGTCCGAGGGGTTGGCATCTTTTACGTATCATATATTCGCCCAGGAAACCGCAACGTTATCGAGGTTCTCTAACGAAGCTTTTAATAAGCAAAACAGAACGTTATTCATATCCTTCGCGTACGAAATGGGGTGAATGGCGCTTGCGCCAGAGAGCCACCTGTAGCCCAGCTTCCAATCAATACATCATGGCACCCTGTACCCCACCTAGTGATGGCTACGAGCTACTAATGCAGCTTTTGATGAAAAAACTTCATGTGTATAGGACTCTTTTCGCTTCTAGATTCGTTCGGATTTTTACACATCCAATTTCATAGCTGGAAATTTTTAACCACGAAAACATTTCTAGAACCGATTATTTGACTCTAGAAAATTAATGAATATCCTTAATTAATTAAAACGATACTTGAGACACTTGCGACCTTTAAAGGGGTTACGCCGTGTTTTCGACAAACATAATTTGATATTATAAGGTCTTATGTGGAATTGGAAAGTGTTGTAATATTGGAACAAAATTTTAATCACTATAAGTTAACGAGGGTGCAAGATGGTTTATTACACCATGTTTGAAGTGTTATTAACTATTTGACATTCCATCGCTCTTTGCTCTAGGCTTTTCGAGGGTTTACTAAAACTGAGAATATCTGAAATAGCTCAGATTACGAGGAAAGTATAAAATTCCTTATAGATTTTAATAACGAGGTTACAAGAGGCGGTTTTGTTACTCGAGACTTAGGCAGCTGCTCCAAACGTTGATTCGTTTTCATATGGAGTTAGACGGAAGAAAAAAAAACAGAGAAAATATTGCGTGGAGTGGAATTTCGTGGAAAATATATATTTAGTCAATGGAATTGTACAAAACAGCAACAATTTAACTGGTTCCTATAATTTCCCGATAGTAATTATTTCGAGTACCTACCTACAGCAAAAAGCTCCCTTCCATTATAGACGCGCGTTGCTTCAAGGCAACATATCTCAGACCGAAGTTTCATACGATGTGGTAAAACAGAACCATTTCTTCGTATATGTGGACATAAACTGGGAGAAAACGGTACCTCGGTATCGGCGATATCGCGAAATAACTCGGGGATATCATCTCACCGTTCCAAGTAGGGTAATACATTGAACTTTTTACGCGCATTTCACCCTCTCCAATGATGGTTTTCTATCCTAGATAACCGTAGACACTTCCATTTCCAGAGAAATGCATATGCGCTCAACCAATCCATTTCACGGGCCATTTTAACCCGTCACAAACTTTCTGAACTCTTATTTACACGTATCATACATGAAGATGACATTTTTTTGGCTCAAATAATATATTTGATACGAATATTTGAGACGAATTCTTGATGCAGAAAAAAGAATCCTGATGAAAGAACGTCGGAGTCGTAGGTATACCTACTTAGCTGATCCACCTGTTCATTATTCTTTTTCTTGTCGGCGGTTGATACGATAGAAATGAAAAAAGTGTTGCTAATTTTAGAGCGTAATATCAGAACGAATTAAAAAAGTAATTATTCGTCGTCGTCCCGAGATATAGAACTTGAAATGAGTTTGAAATTTATAGAATCTGAGCGACTGCCAGGCCTCGTTTTCCAAATAATTTTCAAACCGAAGTTACGACGTATACTGCCAACGAATACTACCAAAACTCACAACGACTTAAAGATTGGTGGGAATTGACATAAGTCATCTTCGACTGAAGCCCATACCCTTCTTATATCACCAAAGCGATGAAGAGTAACAGAGCTCCATTCCTTTATCATAAAAGAATAATGAGTCACTTTTCGAAGAGGATGAAAAATTTACACTCAGTCATTTACATATTATATCCTACTGCTGCAGGCTAACGAGACTGCATCAGAATTCGAATGTAATAAATTAGACCATTAACGCATGACGTGATTCCTCGCAATTATTAACATATGATGCAGTATATTTGTGGTTGTGAAATCAATTACGAAATACCTGTGCTGACCGTTGACGAGAAAACAGGTCAAATTAATTTTAAAATTCTTGGAATCAAACTACCAGTACGTAATTTGATTCCGTTAGCTCCAATAATTTTTCAGATATGCATATCCAGCGCGGGTTGTTAGGGAGGTTTACTCGAGGCTTGAGATCAATTCCAAAGAATTGAACGATTGGACTGGTATATTCAATACGTATCGAGTGCTCGTCAAACCTCAATAAATCCATTTGTCCCACTCAACCGTGACGACGAAGAAATCTCGACAGACGAGTGAAAATATATGACAGCTCGTAACGATTAGTTTTAATCTTCAGCCCCACTTTTCGTCGGGCGCGAGCTCCGCGTCTTGTCATTTCTATCACCTCGATAAACGACACAATCACGCTTCGCTTATAGGAATAATTCACCGACACTAGAGTGGATACTGATCGTAAGTGGCAGAATTTCGCTGGCAAAAATTGTGAGGACACGAAACCTGAAGATTGCCGTTTCGCGTGGCAGAATTTGAGTGTGTAATAATTGGCATATTTATTATAACGGATAGCGTGATATTTGCTTTGATGCCAATACTAGCTGTAGCTGAAGTGAGGATTCGTGTACATATAGGTATATTCTTTCCAATCTCCGAATAACAAAAAAAAAAAGATTAGTGACCGAATGATTGTCATTCTTTTTCACTCCCCAAAGTGTGAATTCAGAATATTCGATCGCAATGTGAGTAATGATATCGATATTGGTACAGAATAAAGTAATAAGAGTAACATGAGCGAGAATACCGATATCACTTAGGATATTTACTTCTAAATTAATAATCGCTTATTAAACTTCAAGTTGTGGAAGGTTATGGATAAATGTAAGCGATCGAAGCTCCTGAAAATATGATTTTGTGCCAGACGCTCTCAAGATTGAATAGGATTCTAGTCCTATCTGTTTCACCCTTAATCTCCCGTAGCCCTTTTTGCTGGATTATTTCATTTTCTTTTTCCGCACCCACCGTTTCATGTCTGGGAATAAAGCTGCCTTACCTAAAGGTGAAACTTAGTCTGTTATTTCAAAGTAATCGAGAATTCTATATCTCATTCACTCGAGCTGCGAATCAATGCCACGTTCATCTCTGCTTGATCATTGATAATCGAGACTCGAGGCAAACTTTCATTAAGTACACCACCTAACATAACTCAATCTAATATTGGCTCGTGAATTATCTTCGCAAATACATTATCCTGAATTTTTCACATCCTGAGCCTCAATTATCACTGAGGGTGGACTTTCTTGGTGACAGCAGCTGCCAGTTCTACGTTATTATTCGAAAAGAAAAGGACATGCGACACGTAGGTCTGTCTGGTACAGCTGTGTCACACTTTTAGGTAATCCTCTGAGCTAAAATCCCAGAGATAATGTTCAAACGAATGTGATATATGTCATGGGTGGATGTTTATCCGACCCCTCTGAGAACTTTAAATCAACCTCAAAGCCAGATTTTTTTTCTCAAAAATCTATTACTCTCCCGCTGTTTCCGCGCTCGTTGAGACAACACGCGGAAAAGTTCAGAGACCCTTCTTCATCCGAATTGCAATTATCAACCAGAACTTCATCTGCCGAGGTGCCGCCGTGTATAAGACGTCGCGATGCGATGCTGGGAATTTATGCTAAAAGGCACGCCTACCGTAAAGCCACGTGCTGTGTCGCATTTGGCTGGCAATTAGGGGCTTGCATTAAGGACTACAGCTGAGTTCGATACATTTTTAAAGGACGATGAGCGCGAGCGTAAATTATCCGAATAAAATGAACAGCTTTATAGTCATAGTTAGGAATCATCTATTCGTCGGTATAGAATTAAAACCCTCAAATTCTCTATGCATGTAGGTCTAATTTCATCCTAAATTATGGCGTTGCCTAAAGCCAAATCCATTTTTTCGCAAATAATTGTTTGTTTTCTGAACCTGCGGGCACGGTAGACTTTATAAAACAGAACGAACAAACTGCCGTAGGTGTTTGTGCGGAATTATAAATAAAATAAAAATTCACCAAACGACGGAATCTGCAGCTTTTGATAAATTAATGGAAAACTTCTCGTTTGGAACGAGATCTAAATATATTATAAACATCCAAGTGAACTGGGAACGTTTTTAATCGTATGCTCCTGAGGATCACCGACTACTTCGGCCAGGGGCGTAGCATTGGCTTCTGCTACGCGAGACAGATGCCAAATTCGCCGTCCCTTTCCCCCCATACACTGAGATAAAATATGATTTTATAAAGATGAGATATTCTAGAACGAAGAAAATATTAAGCTGCAAAGAAAAATGGCCGGGAAGCTGGTTCCGAAAATAGAAATATGAACGGGCAGAAAATACGGGGTAGAGAATTAAGAGCTAACGTAGGCGCTAATTAGACGCGGTTATGAAAGGCGCGTATAAGTTTGAAAGCTTAACTCGCAAACATGCATGCTGCACTTATTATTGGATGAGACTCATACACTAAGTCCCTTGAATTTCTAAACGTCCTAATCTATCAGCTTATTCGTCCTGACGTAACGATAATGCTGAGTCTCAAGTAGTGAGGGAGACGAGCACGGTAGTAAAACAGCTTCGAAATTGGAACAGGTGGAGTGATATTCATGCAGCAAGACGGAGAAGCGCAGCAAATTGTTCAGGACGAGTATACCTACACGTATACCTGCGAAATTAGACCCAAGCGATCCTCTATTGTAGTAAATAAGCCGAGTATCGTTATGTCTAATGGCCTTTTAGGAAGAACAAAGATCCGCTGAATAATCACATGCCTCTTGTAGGTTTACCATAGTCCGAAATTTCGGTATCTCGAAATCTCTGCTGAAGATAAATCACCCGATTTAATGGTATTCCTTATTTAGTGCTAACGCTGATTGCGAACTATACTGTGGCATTATTCCGCGGATTAACAGAGCTTTATAGCGATTCTTTAGACACGTGTACGATCCTCGCATAAAGACGACCAACGACTCTGCGTACGCAAATTACCTCAAAGGTTCAACTCCTAATTTTCATCACAGCTTTATCGAGATATTTTAGGCCCATTCGTTGGCCTGATGTGACAAGACCGTTAGAGTGAGAGTGAAAGGGATCTTTGACCCACCGCTGGTATCAAAGCTCATAATTATTGCTGCGGAAGGATTTATACATACGTGTGAACACTAGCTGGTATAATTAGTGTATAATTAATTAACGCTAATTAAAACTACCGAGACATTGTGGACACCGAAGAACTTGACTCGCAGAACACGATGCGCAACTAATAGTGACAAAGGGGTTTCAGTTGGTTTCGAAGGCTTTAACGTAAACCGTTTGGTCAATTATATACCTCGCTCAGTCATTCGCGTTATTATTTATCAGGCCTATAATTTCAAGATGACTCTAGCAGACTCTATTCCAAATGAATGGCACTTTGCGTTAATAATTTTCTCATCGCAAGATTCAATTAAAAATATAATTATACCGAGCCACTTTTATCGCTGCAAAAAAAAAATCAGTTATGCTGATTCCTGCAATGGCTGGAATTGAATTTTTGCAACAATATCGCCGAAGAGATTACCTCGTATTATAGACGGCGATGAACTCGATGCATTCGTAACCAGGACAAGAGGAGCTTGTCGTTAAGCCAAAGATTTCTCTGAACAATGTAAGGTGCATAATACCTTGGTAAGCCAGATTTGATACGAACAAGATGTGCATGATAGCTGATTACGAG
The DNA here is from genome assembly GCA_944452935.1 of Rhogogaster chlorosoma. Taxonomy (NCBI): domain Eukaryota; kingdom Metazoa; phylum Arthropoda; class Insecta; order Hymenoptera; family Tenthredinidae; genus Rhogogaster; species Rhogogaster chlorosoma. The sequence continues at coordinate 34,114,142 of OX101797.1, forward strand.
TTAATGTATTTCTGGAGAGTATCGGAATCATGCATGTATATACACGGAAAGAAATTTTCTTTAAAACGTACTGTTAAATTAACGAGAAAAATTACCGGACTGTATTGTAATCGTGGGACGCTAGGGCGCTACGTTACCACTTACTATCAACAAGAATATTTTTTAAAGTTGTGTGAGTAAAATTTACCGGAGACTACTGTAAATTTTCTAGAGAGCGATTCTTACACAACTTTTACTGTAGCCCACAGTAAAAATTAAACTTTGATTTCCTATAAAAATTTCAAAAACTCTCAAGTGTCTGCCAATTTCAGTGTCATAAATTTATTGTAAATTTTATTAATTATTTTATTTTCTATCATGAATTCATTTATTGAGAATTTTATTAGGTTATATGTCACTTTACGTTTTTTATTTACAATACATTCAGTGACAAAAAAATTAAAAATCCAATTTAAATTTGTATGTACAAATTATATTCAGCTAATCGACTTACTTCTAAGTTATTATTACTTATATTTGTTTTATTAATAGTATTGAAATATCTTAGAAGAAAGAATAAGTATTCGCTTCAATCTTTCGCTGTTTGTGACATTTAGAAATAGACGACTGATACATTCGGACAATCGAGATCGCAAGACGATTGCATCGCCACCTCCGAATTTGTGGACAATACCGTTACTTATTTTACCGGAGACTCCGGTAATTTTTTCAGTAGTTTCAGTAAAAACATTTGATTTTACTGTGATTTTTAAGATTAAAATAGTAGAAATAACTATTAATCTAATAAATTTTTCACGTTTATTACTTTTTACCGGACACTACAGTAAAAATTAATCGTACTCTTCTGTATTTTTTACATTGTATTTGTGAATAATTATTGAAAGAATTGTAATTAGATAAGGAATTGTGGGACGTCCCACGTTTACTGTGATTTTAACGGTAATATTTAAAGAAAATTTCTTTCCGTGTACATGTACATTTGCATTTACATTTACATATATGTGCTTCGTGTTCCAGGGGAAAAATCGATGCTAAACATCTTTGACAAAGCATGGTTCTGGGAGAGCGGAATTCAGGAATCTCGTTTCGTACGCGTAACCATGTAGGAGGACGAGTGTTCGTGGGGTAAGAGGCATTGAATATTTCGTCTTTGGTTGCGTTTGTCACCAACTGTACGTAAAACGACACTGAAACATTTTTTCCTTCTCTTTTTCCTGCCGTTTCGTTTTCTTCTTCTCAGAGTTGCCGCAGTAAAAGAGGAAAGATTTACTAGTTTCAACTCGATTGATATCGGGAATGACTCGTATTTCCTGGAGGAAGTGAAAATCGATATGGGACACTTTGAAATAGAGAGAAAAATCCTGTTCCATGAAACCGTCAACTCCGGTTTGAAATTGTTCATCAAATTGTATATAAAAGAGAAAAATATTCAAACGAAAGATATTAAAAAATTCGAATATGAATTTTGATATTCCGAATAAATTCAGAATGATGTAGGACGGAGATCAAAGTCGATCAAGAGTTGTGAAAAATGGTGAAGATTATCACTCTGTTGAAAGTTTGAAAGGCCGTCATTTCCGAACTGGAATTTGAAAAGTTTTCGTCCATATCTTCACCGGATATATCATTTTTTAATCAAATTTGATGTAAACCGGTCAAGCCATTCCTCCGGTATCCATGGCATTGATTAATGTCCATAAATTACATGCATACGTACATATATACATGCATAAATACATAAATACTAAAATACAGGGTTGAAAAATGAATAATATTTCCAATGCGATATTTTTCCCGATGACAAGTCGCCCGTAAAAAAGTTCGCTTCACGATTGTGCCTAAAATTATGGTTCAATGACTTCTGCGTAGTTCGATTACTTTCAGGAGTTTGACCAATCGAGGGTCGAGCTACTATGTAGGGCTTCTGGGCCTCGGAAAGATCTTGAGCTTCACGCAACTCGCAGGTAATGGACCACATCGCGCAGCGTAGAACGAAGGTTCATCTAAATATAACGTCGCCGAGAGCTCGCCTACGCTTGCCTGGCTAAAATCGATTTTCCCCTGGCAGGCAACCCTGCTGTTTGTTTCAACGAACTGTAACACATCGATCGTCGATAAGTTCGAAATTTTTTATGAAAAGACTTGGTAATTTATTCTAATTAGATAGAATACATCAGCCAATAATTACTGGGAACTAATTAATAATTAAAAATCTTTCTATAGCCGATGATTTTGATCCAAGTTCATGAATCTGAACAATTTTTTATGAGATTTCAAAAAATATACGAGCACACGGATCTTGAATGAAAATAAAAACTGATAATGAATTGATTCTTCAAATTTCACGGTGAGCCATAACTTTTGGTTATTTTTTTTTTTTTTATTAAGGTGAAAATTCGAATGACGAAATAACGACACAATTTTTTTTTTAAAACACATAAACATTTTATTTTCCGAACATGAGGTCGTCGAACGTACGTAGTTATTAGCATTTGAAAATGTTTTTCGATCTTTTTTATAATTTTATGTACATAAGATTACAAACATTTAAATATTCTTCATATCTGATATATTAAAAAATAATAATTAATAATTAATATTCATATTGCTAGGGGTTTTCGCGCCCCGTTCGTGGAGTTTCAATCGTCGCTTCGTAACAAATAATTTTTTGACACTATTATACTTATGCTGTTCTGTTTCGTTTTCTTTTTCTTTACTTTTATTTCATCGAAACAGTTCTCAAAACACAGGGTATTAGTGCATGGACAGGATTGGGGCTGAAACGCCACTTTTCAAGTCACGTTGAAATCGAATTTTAAAAAATTCAAAAAACATTTTTAGAGAAATGGAAAACATTCGGAATGAAATTTTAGAGGACCAACGACCCGAATACACCTCGAATCTTTCTTGGCTCAGTTGCCCGTTCCTTCTCACTACAAAAATAGATTAATCTATAATTCATTTTTGTGTCCTAGCACACGGTCCTTCGTCTTATTTTTCGTAATATGACAAAATTCAAAAACTCATAATTCCACCCCAATTATTCCAACGCAACTGTTACCGAAGATTCGAAGCTCATCGAGCGCATCACTAGAGATTATCGATACGATGAAATTTTCTTAAGATCATTGCAGCTCCGAATAGATTCGGAATCGTTTAAGACTTAACCCGAGATAAGCTCTGGCATTGAACATCAATGAAAGTATTGTGGCCCTGTTACGCATTTATTCGAATATAGTAGATACATGTTTAATTAATTACGCATACCAAAGGTATGGAGTAATTCATTTTACGAAGCGGAGCCAGCCCAGTGCGAATACACGTTAACGTTTTATTAGCTAAACATCAAAATCTAAAAAAGGTCATATGATACACTAGCTACATTATCCTGAAAAGTATCTTCAGTTTTCTCTTTTTTTGCTTTTACATTCTTCTTGTAACTCTTTGCTATGAGGAAAAATACACTCGGTCACCGTGGAATAACATTTTATTCAGTTTAGCTTTATTTTAGTATTTTAGTATTATTCTCGTTATTACTTGGATACAATATGGTGACTCTTCCGGGTTCAATCAATTCCAACACGCACTCTGATAACTCGATCAAGTTTTGTGCTCAGAGTGAGTAATTTCCCTACATATACGATATACTACCAAATCTACCGCAGCCACGATGTCATTTTCTCTAATAAGCTTTACGAACGATAAACTTCCGAATTATTGTTACTCGGCTTGCATGAGTAGTAAATTTACTGCAAATGCGCTCTTTTCAATATAATTTTTCGTACATCTCCGGTTAGGAACTCACTCTGTTCACAAACGGAGTAAACTATTATAATTTAATTATTTTTAATGTATTTATTTCTTATTTGTTGTTTCTCTCTTCATTTGAACACAGTACAGTTTTCGTATAGAAAATACGTCTAGAAGAATGACTATGAAAGAAAGAAAAAAAGAAAAAAAGAGAAAGAAACTTAAAATTTGAGCGGAGAAAATATCAATGTTGTCATATTCACGAATGATTTCTTTGATTCTAATGTATATATCTAATATGTACTGACATGTATATATGTATGCAATGTTTCATGCTCATTTTCCTGGTAGTATATATAAGTATATATTCATATGTATAGGGAGGATGCCTCGCGTATTTTATACGACGAGAATACGATGGAAATACGATTTTATACCTCGGCATGAATGTCACTAGGAGAAATCTCGTCATTTTTATACTATTCTTTCGTATCTGAATATTTATCAATTTTCATTATTTATTATTACTATTAGGTAGTGTCGCACCACGTCGCGTTCATACGAGCACTTTAAGGCGTTAAGCGTGTTGATCTTGAAGACATGATGTCCGCGGAATTGGTCCTATCTTAGATTAATAAAAAGGCGATCCTAAACCCCGCAACTGAATAAAGCGTATGCAGTAATTAGAAAATACGTTAAAGATAATGGAAAATAGAAAATAGATAGTAGAAAGTGGAAAGTCACGAAACGTATATCAAAACGGGGCTTGATATTAATCGAGCCAATAACCAGCTGCACCGCGATAATAAATGCCGCGTGATGATAATTGGCTCGGTGTCGAATCGTAGCGAGTAGAAAATGCAATAAAAATGCAATAAAAATCATTGCTACGATTGTATCCAGAGAAATGTTCGTTTTAATTTAGAGTTATTAATTGTTTCATTTAATTATTAATTTTTTTTTTCCTTCTTCTTCTTCTTCATCTTCATTCATTTAACACTTTTACAATACGTGTAGGATATCTAGTTCAGTTTAACCCTCGCATACGTCAACTCAAGCGACACGACAATCAGTAAACTCCGATCTTATTTTATAAACATTTGAACCTAGCAGAAGATATGGTCAGGAGCGAAGAGTCGACGCGACTTCCGGTAGCCAAATTAGCTGGAACCTTGCGATTTAACGAGGTCGAATCAACTGAACGCGATTGTCGCAACAGTCGGGAAACTCCACTGACATGTTACTGACAACCAAAATCGGCAACGATTCTGAACTGTACTTGTAGAATTTTTTTCCGGGACCAGTTCAGTCCCGGAAATAAAGACCCCGAGTTTACTGGTGCACGTCTTCAGCCTCCTCTTGCGAAACGATGCTGGACCGATTAGAATGCACATCTAAGTCCATGCCGAAGGGTTTCATGGAACCCAGAAGAGCCTGGATACCCGGTTCCTCGATGCTCAGGCTGTATTCCAGGGAACTATCACTGGAAATACAAAAACAAACTTCTACTCATCAACAAAGTCTTCGACGTCTCTCTGAAAGGATTATAGCAATAAAATCCGAAGACAATCGTACCCTAATTCGTTTACCTGACGATGCTGGCCCGGTCACCGGAAGTTGCTGCAGGCGCTGTGCAATTCTCTCCGTTACAGGGACGTTCTCCGTTGCTCGTACAGGTCGTAGATTCCTTGAGAGAAGCTCTTCTTGATTCCTCGTGACATTCGCACCTGCATTCCTCCGGTTGGACGTAGCTATAGCCGCCCTTAGCCTCGTCATCCGGCCTAGGAATTGTTTGAATTCTCTTTGGCGCCTTGCGTTTTTCTGGAATTTCTTCGAAGTTTATCCAATTCGTCGGTCTAGATGGTGCTCGGGGTGGCAGTGGCGGTGGGCTTGGAGATTTTCCAGCATTTCTTGGCACTCTACCAGCAAACTCTGTGAATGTATTTGTCATTTGTTTCCTCGGGCTCTTTAGCTTGAAACTGTCTTCCCTCGGGAGTGATATCTTCATCTTTTCTACCCTTCGCTCGTCGAGAGATGTCTGCATCACAAATTCGTCTAGCAACGTTGGATTTATGGGGGTAGTGGACCTCGGTCTCTCGATTGGAATTGTTCTGGAATCGAAAAAAAAATGACGAAGTAGGAAACACGCTTTTTGGTATTTTCGACAAATTTATGGGCTCACCTCACTTCCTGGAGCCTCTGTTTCACCGGCAGCATAGGAACGGCGACGCTCTTCTCTAAAGGTAGGGTCGTGGGCACGTAGGGAAGATCCTCTTCGAAACTTTCTTCGTAACAAAGGCCCTTCCTCTCATCCGGCAGCTCCTCAGGTGCCTTTTCAGCTTTGTTTCGAATGAATTCTATCTCCGAGTCTCGCTCCGACTCTGAACTATTGTGATCTAGGTCTGAGACAACGCTTGGAGTTTTAACTAGGCCATCAGCGACCTTGAGGCCATCGTCCAATAAGTCGGGCTCCCTCGAGCCATGGGGAATTTGTGGTCGGAGCGGTTCGTTGCCATTTATTTCAGTCTTTGGCGAAGTGTCGTCTATTCTCTCTGGGGGTTCAATCTTCTGCACTTCTTTGCTCTTTCTCTTAGGCTTCACTATATCCGGCTTCTTCATAGGTGGTTCTTTCGGCGCTCCATTCGACAGCTGTGAATCATTGGATCCAAACTTTGGCGTGACAGTATCAATCTTTGTATCCCTGAGCAGAGACTTCGTCGTCTGTACGCTGATCCTTGAGTCTTTTGACGAGCTCTTAGACATTTGTGACTCCTTAGAAATACTCTGAGGCACTTGGCTCTGGCTCTCCTTCGAAGATGACCTACAAATCGCAGGCTCGATACTCGCCTCAGTTTTCATCTGGCTAGGTCCATAGTGTTCTATTGAAGCCTCGGTCACGATATTACCAGAACGTGGTTCCGACTCATATTCGTCAAAAAGTTTCGTAGGTGTTTCCAGCGGGATAGAAACACTTTCCGAAGGAAGAGCGACCTCGTAGTTTCTGTCATCGGCGTGTAGACTGATGAAAATCGAGTCGTCCCTCTGCTGACTGCTTCTTTCCGAGTTGAAGGTAAATTCAACATTCCCAATACTCTCCAGCGAAGGATTGTCGCCTTCCATCGGGGTGGTTGGATCTCCGCAACTTTTTTTGCGTTCTCGTTTCTTGAAAAGACTCAAAGTAGACGAAAATACGCCCTTGTTTTTCGGGTCCTTCTTCAACGTCGAACCTTTATCGATCGATACCCTTTCTCGGGACTTTGATCTGCTTCTTATGCTCTCTGTTGTATCTCGAATTTTCGACGTCAGGCTTCTCCTCGGCTTTCCACCTGGAGTTGGAGATTCGGGACTCAAAACACTGCCGTCAGTTCTCGCCTTGAAGAGTGACGTGAAACTGCTCTTCCGTGAAACCGAGGAAGGAGATGGTGTCCTTGAACCTTCCAGCTCTCGGACTTTTTGATGTCTCGGCAACTTCGGACTTCCTTGGATCCCACTCGAAGTCGGTGTCGTCTGCACAATCTCTTTGAAATGCTGAGGGTTCTTACGCTTGTCTGATAAATCGAGAGACGCTGGCTTCTGCACTTCCGCTAAAGGCTTCAACACCTGATCTTCGTATTTTCTGATTACTGGAACCTGTAGCGTATAACAGGTAAACAAAACGACGGTGTCTATAATCACCTTTCTCCAATCAAACTTCACGATAGATAGAAAACAAGAAAAAGAATTCAATGAAAGTTAGCACTAATCGTAAAACGAGGCGATTATGATAAAAGAAACTCACGTCGATGTTAACTCTTTCCAGTACTCGTTTGGTGATCTCAACTTCTCTTTTGAATATCTCCTTCCGATCTTCGCGCCCTCTTCGTCTCGGTTTATCCAGAGGATCCGGCTTGAGATTCCCTGCAACTACTGGTACCTTTATACTGTCCGGGATCAGAGCTTTGGTGGTATCCGCTTCTCTCTGTAGGATAACTTTTTCTAGGTCATCAGTTTCCGGCTTCGATGGTTCTATCAAGTTGTCAGCCAGCGTCGGCTTGCTGCCGCAGAACGACGTTTCCAAAAGACATTTGTGCGGACTAGGAGACCTTCGAAAACGAGAATAAGAATCATTCAAAATGACCTCATTTTCGGAGAATCGATAAATTCGTTTGTATAAAACTGACGTTGAAAAATGGCAATGATGATATTCTGCCACAAAAGAAATCCATCAGTTGATTTCATTGTCGTAGTTTTGCTACAAACGAGTTCATCAAGTTGTGGGATTGATTTAGAGTATTCCACGTGATCTAGACCTTGAAGAAGTCGCTGACATAACAGAGAGCTTTCCGGATACTCCGGAGCCTTGGCTCCCAACTGAAGATAACCGCGAAGTTCTTCCGCTGATGTTGAGCAAGATGATTTCCGAACAATTACTGTCTTTCCGCTCGCGATCGAGAACTTTCGAGGCTCCATACTCCGACTGGGTTCCATCCTCCTTGAGCCGTCTTCGTGCAAGTTTTTTTGAATGACTCTTCAAGTCTTGTTCGTGAATCGGATCCTGCAAATCCAGTTCTTCCGTCGACGATCTTAGATCCGTAACATCCTCTTTGTATCCAAGAGTCAATTTGTTTCCCGGAGGAGGCTCGGCGCCTGAAAACTCCAAATTTTAAGCCAATATCGATAACGAAGCCTTACCTAATATATACCTTCCTTCATGCCGCTACGAGTGGCAACCCAATTTTTTGTATTTACAACAAGTATTAAATCTGGAGAAAAAAAGCATCGCCCACCTGCGAGAAGCTCCCTCTCTGGCGACGATTCCCTCGAGTTATTACTGTCCTCGTGATGCGACGAACTGCTCGCCCTACTGATGTCAATTCTAGGTGTGCTCGGTGTTTTTAGGGAACTACCCGGTGTTACCGGGGTAGTAACTTCAACAATTCCAGGCATTCTTGCTGCTGCTTCTCCCTGTATTTCATTGTGATTGAAAAAATAATTTATCTCACAGAAGTTTGACAAAGTTTTCATCCATGGTACAAGTTTGGTTCTTGTGGACATCAGTTACATTCAAATCGAACCTCGGCCCAGTTAAAAGTTGTGGAATCTATAACTCACGTTCTCTAACTCATCCGACAGATCTTCAAAAGAAGCGATTGGAGCAGGTCCCAGCTTCCGTTGATGGACACTCGGGAATCCTGATGCCATTTTCTATAATATCACTGGCTTGCTCTGCAACAAACGAGCATCTCATTGTTACTGAAACAATGGGCAGAAGAGATAAAACGCTAAGCTATTGAACGGCCATTTTTTCCTGACAGCTAATTAGCCGAGCATTAGAGCGATTAAACCAAGGACGAATTATTTATCAAGTCTATTTGCGTGACGATGAACGTGACAAAGCGGGTTTCGCATCGTCAAGAATTGTCAAAACGCGAAATAACGTCCCATGAGTAAAGCAGTGCTAGATCGATTGGTTTTATTGGATTATTGAAGGGAACTGGAACGCGCTTCTTCTATTTGTACCTCTCAGAACTGGAGTCCTCTGTTTACTCAAGGGGATTATCGAGTTATTGGAATGACTAAAAGAAACTGATTGATTCAGTTTATTTCTGTATTGATTTCTCGAAAGGTCGTCCATTTTGAACCACCTGCAATTACACTTTGATCTCTAGAAACGAAAATTTTATAGGGCGTCATATTTTATTTACGTGAAATTTCGAAGAGAGACGCGTCTCCGTTCTCAAATTACTTTCTCATACCTGTATCACGTTCACTTTCACCCGTTAATTTTTCATTTTCGATATTATCATTACTTCAACAATGTCAGAAGGACCTCAATAATTTAAAAGCTTTTCCCTAGCCCATGTCAAGAATGAAAAACTCGACTACCAACAAAAGTATACGATCGATCTTTCTCTCCCTGGGTATTATATAGGCAATCCAATCACTGTACCAGCAACCGGCTAACACAGACTCTACAACGACCCAACACCCCAGCTATATCGTTGTCGTCGATCGCCCTCGTAGGCTACGACCTAAATTAGCACCGTTAGTCGCCCACCATGTGGCCTAATTAACGATAAATGCAATCAATCCTTTCACCGCCCCCAACAAATCAGTTCTTCCACAAAGGTACGGAACCATACGCACCTAGGACGTATATATATCTATGATCATGTGTATTGTAAACAGTGGCGTTCCCTCGGAGCAAATTACGTTTGCTAAACAATAATTAGGCCAGGGCGAAACAGAGAACCCTTTTCTCTGCACCCTTGCGGTGGTGCGGAAGATCTGCGGAAGGATGTACGGATCTGTCTGGGGTTTTGGATTGTTTTTCAGGTAATGAGGGTTGTATTCACAATTATACGAGTAGAATTTCGGATGCCTATAGTGAAGAAAGGAATTTGTGAAAGCAACGAGACATTCATTGCTGGTCTTTGGTCCTGGAACTAAACTGCTATGCTGAAAGGGTTAAGCTGGGAGTGGCTAATAGCCTCAAGCTATGTGATGGAAACATGCCAATAAAGTCTGAAAATTTTCCACCCACACACTGAGAGTGAGATGCTTGGTCATTCGGCCAGTTCACAGTTTTCTATCAGATTGAGTCGTGCCGCGGTTCGTCGAGTGAGTTTGCTTCCCGGCAATATCGTCTATAAATACGTGCTATTTCTGACTTGTTATGTATTTTCTAAATTGCAGTTTTCAACGAGTACATCGATAGCTTAAACAAGCTCGAGGAAACGCGCAGTGGTCGTATTTCGTCGTATTCAAAAGCATGCAGTTCAGTGTAGACTCTCTGAGTTATCTCGATTTAGAAGTCGGGCCATTAGGCATACGCACGTATAAGTAATATACCTACATGTGCACATGAATTAACAAACGGTATTTAGGTATTTAGGTAAGTCACCAACGAGACCCCGCAACGCTAAACTGTTATGATAACGGTTCCCTGCATTCCCATGCAGGCTTTCAATTAGCTGGGACTATATAATGACGAAAAAAGAGTTATCTAACACGTCGGTAACATTCTGTTGAATATTCAGCGGAAGAAAAAAACCAGCCCAATCCCCCACGTTCGTCGCTGTATAAACGAGTGATTAAAAATTCGGTACGACAATTTGGAGTAATGGAGTTAGAAAATCAACGCGGAACTGGATCAGTCTGATCGCGCAAGATTTCGCATGCTGCGAGAAACGGAGAAGTCAAAACGCTCATATTTTGTATCAGCTATTCTAGGGACTTACCCCAGTTGCGGTGGCTCCGTTCCATTAAGGGAGAATCGATTGTCTGTTACACCATGCTCCAGTCGCTCTCAGCAAAACCCGGGTGTTTGCGATATATCCGTGAAAAACTCACATGGTGTTCATCCTCGGTGCGAAAACACGTCCCTTATCGCTTACGTTTCAGTCCTGAGGGTTCATCGCTTCATGACTCTAAGCTCTACGAGGCTCGAGGAGGAGGCGTCGGAGAGGAGCGTCGCGACGTCCGCTCCTCCGGACTCTCGCGGCGTCACGTTTAAGTTTGTGACCGTCGCGGCGCCAGGCGTAGACCGATCGATGAATGGAGCCAATCCACCCCCGCTTACAACCCCAGTACCAACGTGACCGCTTTTCACGATTACCAACCGTCAGAACTTCAAAAAACTACCCCTAAAGATATTCTGTTCAGATAAGGAACGCACAGAGCTTCCGCTACCCTCTCTCGTCTCTTTCATCCTCGGCCTTCACCTCCTCGAAATGCAACCCCAGCTTCTCCTAGACCCACTTATCACGTTATAGCAGTTGGCTATTAATTATCAACCTGGCAGCTTTCGGATTTTCAAAAAGCCTTCTTTCCACCCTTAAAACATGAGGTTTTTCGATGCCCGCAGTATTGAAATTATTATATAACGACACAGGGTTGTGGCATATTATTATCAGTGGTAAATGAGGCTAATTATCAATTCGTTTATAAATGTTTTATTTCTGTTAGTACGTACATTTGCGCCAGCACAAAAAAAATGAAAAAAAAAATATATATATATGTGTATATATATAGAGGGATAATTTATTATATAAAATGAGAACGGTGAAGAATTTTTTTTTTTTTTTTTTTTCCTAGAGACTAGACACATCACAATAGGTTTTGACGCGAATGTACCATTGCCTTAGTTAACATACATCCTATAAAATTCAACATTTCCCTCAAATAATCGGCAGGTTTTAGCCGCAAATAAGAAATTTTGAATAATTTTTATCAATTGTTATTACAGTTCATCGTCGATGAAGCTCAAGTTTTACTTCATTTTTTCAACACCTTCTTGTCTTTTCGTTAGTCTTTATGAGACGGGTTTAGAACTTACGGTTTCGTTGCCGACCAAAATTCCTCAAATTATTTCCTGTCTTACGTCAAACTTATCATATGTACAGAGCCTTGGCAAGCCGAACAAGTTATATGTACAGGGCAGTGTTAGAATTATTCAAATTATACTAATTAGGCACTAATTGTAAGCGACTCTTCAAGGCTTTTCGATTTCCATCATTCAGCTTTACCTATAATAAACTCATTATTTGTCTAGCCAAATTCCGCGAAACAAATAGATTTCACCTTATCGAATCGATCGTCTTTAATGGCCCTGACCGTTCAGCCAATAACCACGTGAGAAATTCGTAACTAAAGTAACGTTTGAAAATGCATTTAAAGCTTTAAAAATCTCCTACAATTATCGCTAACTAATGCATAACAAAGAAATAGGTACCTCAAGGACCAAAGTTAAATGTAAGACGGTCAGGCTTATGCCTTATACTTTTCGCAATCAGAAAGGCGTCCTGAATTGGCACGTTTGTCGATTACGGGATCAAATCATCGATTTAAACGACCTTTAATAACTGAGAAAAAGTGATGATTATTAGATCCTAACTCGGCGGAGTCCCTTCAAACAAGGTTACGTATACATTTATATTTCCTTCTCTATCTTAATATGGCATAATTCATGATTTTTAACTGCCATAAACGTTATAAGAACAGTTATACAATATTATATTAAGGAAAATCGATTTTTCAAACCCACTCAACGAAAACTGCAATCGTGGTGTAATTTTATCCAAAGTGACAAAATATTCGATCCAAATATGCAGTTCCATACTTTCGTATTGACTGATTCTCGCTTGATTCAAGCGACTGTAACAGAAAATTTTCCTCGTCCGAAACTGTCAGTTGATTTAAGAAATCATTTCTCTCGATGTATTATTGTGATATTATTAGTAATAGGTAGGATTAATGATAATAAATTATTTATTAATGGTATATATGTATGGTTTTTGTCCGTGAGGGAAACCGCCGCAGTCTCTCTTTTCATTGATCTCTCAATGTCATAATAATGCAACGCTGCACTTTGAACCCTAAAGAATCAACGAATACAGCCACTAATTTAATCTTTATAACGTATATATCAAAACGATCGGACTGATCTTTCTTGTCAACGAATGAAAATCGCTGCCTTTTTTTAACAGCCGTCAACCCGAAATGGACACACCGTAGGCTCCAGATTTCGTTGGTCAACTTTTCGAATCGAATCTCTGTATTGGGTGACCTTTTCAAGGGACCTCTTCAAGATCGGACCGAAGACGTACTTGAAGACGTGGAAACGAAGCGATTCAACTTGCTATCAATTATTATCTCATCGCCGTGTTGTATGTTGTAACGATATAGCTGTTTGTTAGGATATCGCATCTCTTCCGGTCCATGTATAGTCTTCATATCCTGTAAAATCGAAGTATAAACTTTCAGAAAAATATTTATAACCGAAGATGCTTACCTTAAGAAAATTTAGTAGAATTAGAAATTTTTTTTTGTTATATGATGAGGATTCGTAGGGATTCGTTGGTAAGGGAAAATTATTTTTAAATAACTATCTCATGACTGGTAAAACGCCGTTCGAGAAACCAGAAATTCTGAAAAACATTCAATAAAAAGTTAATTTAAAACCGAAAAATTTACCTGGTCTACGTAGAATAGCCTCATTCGATTAGCTGGTATTTTGACCATGGATTCAAGCTTTGTTTTAAGCTCAAAAACAGTTCTGTATACATCTACGCATCGTACCTGAAACGAAACGATTAATTTTAACATATTTACGTAAAAATGAGCGATTCGAATGAAGGTCTAAGTTCAAAGTGAAGAAAAAATTTTCTTCTCGTAAGCATAAAAAACTGTTTTAGATTCTGTGCTAATTGAACTCACCTCTACAAGATCTCCGTAAGTGAATGTAACCTTGACACGTTTCTCCGGTGTTAAATCTACGTGTACTAATGGATCTAGCTTTCCATGAATTCCCACCAGTTCGGCGTACCTGAAAGACATGAAAATGATAATTTTTCGAAATAATTTGTGAAAGGTACGTAATCATTGATCGTAATTAATTCAAATCTTCCACAAAATCTACAACTCTTAGTTTGGCATTCGAAGAAGAGAAGAAAGCTCAATTCTAACAATGGGCAACAGCAAAATGAACGACGAGGTTTTTTAGGAGCACCTTTCGGGACGATCAGCCTCTGGCTTGTCCATGTAGTATCGGATGAAAGCTCGCTCAGCATCTTCGCGTTCCTGGGCTGAAATTACACCACCGCCATTAAGCGTTTCTACATTCGGAAGTCTGGCAATAAGTAGCTGCCGCCTCTCGTGCTCAGTATATTCTTGTGGACTCTGCAATCAGACGAAAAGAAAAATTAAACAATTGTGAGGGAGACCCTGGAATTTGCCAAGTAACCGTGAACGTTAATCCTGGAAAAAAGGAAGAATCTAAACTAGGGGTGTGCGAATAGTGTTCGAATCGAATATTAAAATTCGAATTATTCGCACACCCCTGATATAGACCAATTTTATCTACCTCGAACAAAGAACAGCCTTGGATCCTTAAGGACTTGAGAGCTGGGAACCTGGCAAGTCGTTCCACGTCGTCCCACGTAGAAAGAAGCGTTCCGTTTACGTTGAGGAATCTGAGCATCCGGAAAGGATCGTGAGGTGACCTAACTTTGTTGCTGCTAGATTCGCACTCTGATTCAGTTCTGTTGTAGGCTTTTTCGTCAGCGAATATCCTGTTCTCTGAGCACTTTTCAGAAGACTCTGAGTCGGGGAGATTCTTGTTCTCGTTCTCATCGCTTTTCAACGGTAATTTCTCCTGCGAAACTGATCTCGGCAGAGTGTTACGGTTCTCTTCAAGGCTTAGAGAGCGTATTGGACACTCAGCTAACACCAGACTTTCCAAGTTTGGAAAAACGTATCCAAGTTTTGATATTTCTGACCATATTTCTATGGGGTTCCCGGTGAAATGCAGCTTCTTTACGCACGTGTTCTGATTCCCAGCCTTCTCACACTCGAGATCTACTGTCTTGTACTCATTCAACGAAAGGTGGAGCTCCTCTAGATTTTTCAGAAGCTGTACAAGACCCTGGACCGTCGACCAAGAAGCGTGGGTTCCATTGAGTACCAAATTCTTGAGGAAGTCGTATTTTCCATCTTTGATTTCGAGACCCTCGGCGAGAGAGTTGAAGCTTAAATTGACGAATTTGATCTTTGGCATGTGCTGAAGTATACCGAAAATTTCTGTCCATTGTGTAAGTTTGTTTTGTGCCAAGTCAAGTTCCTCGACGTTCCTACACTTGTTCTTCAACTTTTCGTCGTCATTTCCGGCAGACTCTATGTCACAGTCTTGTAGCACTAGCAAAGCTGGAACAGTATGACGAGGAGATTTCTTCGGGACAAAAATGCTCACTGATAGTGCCGTCTTCGGAGAACCCGACTCTGTTTCTTCGTCTGTTAGACAACAGTCGGTTGTAGAACTGCCGTATTTCAGCTCCAAGGCTTCCAGTAAAGATGGCATCTTAAAGCATTCTGTAACAAGCAAGAAGAACCGATGTTACAATAAACTAATCACTCCGTGTTCTTTCAGACTACCATTAAAATTCGTCAACTCTACAAACGCAGATCAAATATCAATTCCAGATTCTTCCGGATGCAACTTGAGGTTGCGGAAGTAATAAAACGACTCCTATAGAAGGCTGAGAAAGGCCTGGATGAACAATGCCTTGCATTAGAGGATTGTCTTCGTCAAAGCAATAAATTAATGACGAGTTGAAGGGGAACGAGTTATTGATTGATGATAAGCTGAGGACTTTTAATTTGTGAAAAATTTTCCATCATTTGCATCAAGGTTAGGTACGCCGGTGAAAAGAAGCTTGCAGCAATTTATTTTCTGCAAATGCGCCGAACGTATTATTGGTAAGAATCAAGGAATAAGAGGTATAAATTGATGGATTGAATTCCGCAAAGTTGAGGCTGAAAAAGTGGCAGTGGTCAGTTTTAATTTCCCCGCAAGGAACGAGGCCCGCATATATCCAGCAGAACCTCGTCTCGCCATATCTGTTAAGGTCAAGCCATTGTCTTTTTGCGCCGCAGCTGGGAACCGGTCCGAGAACATATCTCGATATGGCGAAACGGCTCACCTACGCGAAAAATAACTCTAGTGGCGGTTAAAATTCAAACGTTAACTTGAGCTATAGCCAAAGATCCGGTAAGCCGTTGGAAGTAGAAACTACGAGGTGATTAGGTTATAAGATAAAAAATTGTACAGACATGAGGAATTACCTTTAATACGCTAATTTATTATAATTAGTTTATTACGGTTACGAAGGAAAAACTTTCCAGCCGCACAAACAAGCGGCTATAATTGTCTTTGTCTATATTTATATTATATGTATAATTCGCGTGTTCAATTGCATTGGCCGCTGCATTAGAACGTTCAACAGTTAACCAGGATTGAGAGAAAATACTTTTCATCTGCTCCGATTTGTTTCCCCGCGTATCGATTCGCCTTCTTCTCAACTATCTTGAAAATCTTTCGATTTCAGGATAATCCTTCACGCTCGGTGCAGCTTTTGTCGTTTTCTATATCCACCCCGAGTTACTGAACTGCGCTTTGAAGAGCATCCAAGAATTACGTCACGGGAAAACTGGGTTAAAAAATGATCGTAGTTGGAAGCGGGCCAGGGCCACGCGAACTTTGAATATTCTAAACGCTCATCTGCCCTCACTCGCGTTCCCTGTAGCACAATCCGCGTGCCGTTATCAGGAAGGCGGAAAGGCCCGCTGATCAAACCACCGAAGAATCGCACGATACGAAAGTGTGTCCAGTGTACTGATGATAACATTGATGAAATAGGAAAATGTTGTTGCTAAAAGCGATCGGTTTCACAGATCGGCGGAGCAGAGGAGCCCTGGACGCAACGTCTTCATTTCGCAATGTGGTTTTTACCCCAGAAAGAAAAAGGGGGAAAGTCCCTGGGACGAATCATAATTCCCTCTTGTTGCATTAACTATTTATTGCAATATAACCCATAACTCTTGCAACGAACGTGCCGCCAACTGCCCTACGTAATCGTAGATCGGTTCAACGACCATGCGAAATGAACTTTCTCTATAACCTAGGCTTCTCTTTCTATACCTGTATCTATCTATCTCTTTATTCCGTAATCCCTCTCTAGTTTCATCTCGATACCTCTATCTCACTCGCGATTTACCTATCTCTGTCTTTCGGTGTCCGAGAGCAACGAGCACGTGCATTAGGTAGGTACGTACCTACTACGAAGTTATGGTCAAGCATCGTTGGCGAGGCGAGCGCATGGGTAATGAGTCTTGTCACGCGAAACAAAGTCGTTTACGACTCAAAGATTATAATTAGTTCGGGGTTTTTTTTCTCCTCGTTTACGTATTTATTCGCAAATAAAATGACCAACAAAAGAAAAAAGCACTCTTGAACAGAAAGTCAGTTCTGAGAACGGAATAGCACTCTGACTCATAACTACCTGTTGCTGGTTGTATATCTCTCCAAGTCAAAAATCAACGGAATTATAAATTTTAGTACACTGATCGCGAAGACTGCGCAATCTAATAATACCAGATTAAATGGGACGTTTCGAATCGATAACGATACGATTAATCAGATGAAATAGCCTCAACGTTTCATCGCCAACTTGACTCACCACTTGACAAAGTGTCGGACAAATCTTCGGATAGACTCATTATCAATGAAGTACGAGGCACATACTAGTGGATGTGTTATATTACACATGGCACATGTCACAGTGAAAATAATCATCGAACTGCATATATCTGTTCCAAAGAGTGGCCTCGCAAGGTCAGACGTCTAATTGAAAGTTATCTAAGCAAATTTTTCGCTAGTTATAATTGCCGGTTATTAAAAAATGGAAAAAAAATAAAAATGAAGAACAGATCGAGATAAGCTCTAGTTATACCGACGATGCATTTATTAATCCCCGACAGACCCCAGCTCTCGATATTTCCATCCACGTTCCATACAGATACCTATAATCGGAGCAGATGGCTGCCTCGAATTATTTATATTCATCCCGCAACCTTCGGAGCCAGCCCGATTCGTGAGGCTTGATATCACGATGAAACTGAAGAATTCCTTCGCTCGAAAACTGTTTTTCGTTTAACAACTCACGGCCAAGGGACAGAAAGGTGAAAAACTAGACAGCAAGTACATGTCTCGGCTGTGTATCCCCCCGAGCCAAGTACCTGTACGGTTAATTACACGATGCACGTTGATTTGTGAGACGAGTTGAATGTCTGAACCGCGCATGCATCTGTGTGATAGAGTGTTGGAACCTCCATTCCTGTTGTGCTTTGAACACGGTGTATTTTTAATTTCTAATGAGTTTTAACGAGTTTATCGATTAGCAGGTGTGCCGAGGGCGACCCCGTTCAATTCTGTGGAACTTGAGTTTCCGAAATCGTCACGCACGAATTAAAACGTGCACGTCATAGCGGCTGGTGCAGGAGCCACACGTTGCAAGATTACGTTTAGTGCATTCAAGCGTAATTCTTTCATGGCATATAGCCGTTGGGTTTCCGTTGCATTTAGATGTTTGGACGGATACAAGCAATTTCAAAGCATCGAGCACTAAATTTTACCAGACGAATCACTCGGCTGGGTGGACGAACTTGAACCGGGGTCAGTAATTTGATCCAAAGTAGCCTTGACTGGTTTTAAAGAACTGACAAGGGAGGATTTCGAGTTGGTTCCGTTATTCCAATTCTCAGTTAAAATACAGTAATTCCTATTGCATAGTGTCGAGAAAATTGTACATCGCAGAAGCGTCTTTCATTGAGAAGTGTTAAGAGCACGTGCTCGAGCGAAGCGTGTCTAGAAATTTTAATTGATGTTACGACACGGTGTAAATTACAAGGCATGTTATGTTATTCGTTCAAATTTCGTCAAGAAATTTACTCAACTTCATATCCCATAGAGTAAAGAGTAATGTTGTCGGTCTATCCTGCTTCAATCGCCTCAAGGCGAAAGACAAACGCGAAGGTAATTCAACGTGGATTCAGGGGACTCCTGTCTGTGGTAAATCCACTGGAAAAGACCCTTAATTCTAATGCTGAAGATTGAGTTCGTACTTCGCGGCTAACACCGCTGTGTGCTACATTGCTAAATATACGGCAGTAGAGACGGTTACGAAATGTCAGACACAGGCATTCGCGCAGTGGGTCATTCCCTGCTCGAGTTAAGCTCGGTTTCCGCGACTAGCGAGCGCTCAGCTAACATAAAAGACAAGTAAACGACTAGATACGAGAAAGTATAACTTTCGCGTTGGAACACCGTGCAACTTCCGTATGACAGTCTAAATAACGTTATGGTCAGAATTCGATCAAACCATCGATCAGTGTTCATTCTCTTTGAGTATTAATAAGAAGACTATGACGTGCATCGATTCAGCCGTTGATAAACGCGGTTAGAATTCATAATTCAAATGCGTTACCGCTTAATTATAAGACATCGTTGTGCAATTAGATGAATTCGCACCGAAGAAACTCCGAATGAGTCACATGGGTGGGTTATCTCGAAATCAATCTCCGTTTCGTAACATTTTGCGCAGTACAATATATTGCAGAGAAATATTACAAGCCTTTTGTTCCACGCGTGATATCAGACAGTACAAAATGATAATTTAGAATTTACTGCTGATTAATCGAGGCGATTATTATTGATAAAGTTTTCTATAAATTTGGAGTATGAATCGGACTTAAGGCGCGCGCAGACCCGAATAGATACGGCCTGCATCTACTGCGCAGAATTATTATTGCACCGTTTACTCGTTCTTCAAGGTTGTACGGTGTCCAAGAATTCTTTGACTCTTTGTTCGTATGCTGTACTGGTTTGAACGTCTTCCGTTGAAAATAACAATAAATCACAGCGATATCTAAAGAAACGAAAAACGGCTGTAAGACATATTCGTAATTATTTTACATCGAGTCTTCTCGCCTTTGAACATATGTTCGCACGGTAGCCATGAAGCTTTTTCGAATTCTTCTATTTGTTATCGTTAGATACCGAGGATTAAACAAAACATCGTGGTTTTTAAATAACTGCACTCTCGTGCTGGTTACACGAGTCTACAGACTGTGACGATGTTACGTCAACTCAACGAATATATAACGCATTAACGAAACGAACAATAATTAGACTCTCATCTACCGTACGAACCGAAACTAATTTCATTAATTTTTAGACCTCCTTTTATTCGCGTGTAATCACCTTGCGAAATTCATAACAACTGTAATTGCACGAATTTTATTTTTGAGAATCGCGATACGCGATATGGAGTATCCAGTCAGATTCCATTCTCATACGAAATGATTTTCAAATTTGATCATTTCAAATCGACTATCATTTCCTCCAGTCGATTCATGTTTTCTGTATAAATCCAAGCCACATGAGCTATTCTTTGCAAACCCAACAGTGAGTCTGCGCGGAATAACGTACGTCGCAATCTCTATAGCCTCTCTTTGTCAGATATTGTGTGGTGAAATTTCACACATAATATACAGCGATTGATCTAAGTAATATAGCAATATAAGCCTTGGAGACGTTAAGTCAATTTGTCACTAGAGTTGTTAGGCCGAATGGAGCGTTGACCCGTACTACTTGGAGTAAAATCATCCCGGTACGGTATTAGGGATGATTTTTTTTCTTCTTCTGAGAAGAATATAAAGCCATTCTGATTTTGGAAATGATCTTCGCGAATGTCGACATGATTTTCAATCAAAAATCGATCGATGAATTATGTCGTATTTGAGAATCGGGTCATCGACAATTCCCTGCGAGGGTAATAATTGAGGGCGAAATAAGTGGAATCGGGGATCCGATAAAAGTGCACGGTTGGTGCTACTCACTGCTTGTAAACTTAAGACCCAGAAGCTTCCCTCAGGAGTGTCTCGCGTCTCTTGGATCGCGATTCCAGGACTGAGAATACTCTGGGCAAAGCACTGAGGCCGTGATAAAAGCCGTGTACCGACCGACGACGAACGGCTTCCTCGCCGTCCGAATTTATACTGACTAAAGCAACTCCTTTGTTTAGTAAACAGAAACAGCTGAGCGACTATGCTCGTTGCGTGGGTGGCACGATGAAAAACGAACTTATACGAAAAGGCACGAACTTTCGCGAACTTAAGCGTAGATGCCCGATCAAAGTCTTTGCTCTCCGCCGCGCGTCGATACGACTTTCTTTTCCTAGACACACGTATAACGAGCGCTTATATTCTATTCGCATGTTGCATGCTTTGCGTCATTTTATACAGCTTTACGATTCTTCATGATTCCAACAAGAATGTTTTTGCCTTACTCTAGACTACGTCGCAGCTGCTGACGCTTTATTCTCCAGAAACCTGTTGAAGCGCAATTTAAAAACGTCTCTCGCACGACGCTTATTACGACTTATCTTGCGTGAGGCCAGATAGCTACACAATTTTTCGATTAGTTTATCAGCTTGGACAAATGTCCCATGCTTTATGACTTTCCAGTTCAAAAAAAAAATGATGAAAATTTCAAATCATAGAATACGGCGATCGCGATATGACTAATTAGGATTAAGCGATCGAGAACCGCACTGTTCAGCCGTGAAAGATTCAGCAATTATTCAATTCAGACGTGGGATTTAAAGACGCACATGTGTCGCTGTGATCGTACGTCTTAGGTTTTTTATTTTCCTCTGACGATTCTGAAGTCAACCAAACGTGTGCAGTAGACGCCAAGTCGTTTCCGCGACGCCAAGCGCTCATTCAGGTTGCGAGATTAATTAGCGAAGGTCTGGTCCAAAGTTCACGGGCATGGACAGACTCTGACGAAGTTTCACTTCGCTATCTTCTACTGGCAGAGAATTCTGTGTTTGATTAACGCTCCGTTTGCTGTATCCGAGTATACGCCGTAACAAGTTATTCTACAAGGCAGATTACGCAGTTTTCGAAAAGCCTAGAGTAACGAGACTCTGGCCTCAATGATAGCGATCTAACGCTAAACTTCTACACTTTATGAAACGAACAAATCCTGGCATATTAGAGTTTTGCAATATGCGCGCAATTAGAGATACGAGCTGATAGATGGACCCTTTCTAACAAGGCCTTCAACCCATGTTCGCTATTCAAACCCGGAAGTTTAGACTGAAACAGCCTTGAATACATGAGCTACACGCGTCGCATCTAAACTGTATCATTACTAAACCATTGACTGCGGTAGCGATAAGATAAGTGTTTCTCATTGATTCTGAGTTAAAGAGACTCAGTCGTATTACTCGAAAATTAGCATAGAACTTATACGACGATTCGCAACATACTTGTTCCTTGACATATTTTCACGAATTCTAACGTTACGAAAGAAGAATGCAAAGTTTCTAAAGTTTCTGTCATCAAATTATCTTTCTCTACCGCGTGGGTTTAGGTAAACTATCAAGTGTGTAATTCTTCACTTTGTTCGTACCACACATAGAAATGTTATTAGGTTAAGAAAAAGCCTGGAAATGTCGACAGGCGAAGTGGACCGTGCTAGTTTTGCATTAGTCGACAATCTCAAGGTGCGAGTTTGACGTAAAGCTGATTATGTTAATACTCTTTGGTATTTAGTCCTTCCAGCATAGCACAGAATCAAGGAATCGTATATACATCGAAGGACGTAATACCTTGCGAGAAAACGCCAATGTCGATTATTTTTTTCCTTTTTATACGATCAGTTGAACAATGCTAGAGTTATTTTTTCTTCCACTTTTCCGAGGCTCACCTCGAGGTCTGGTTGCACGATTAAAATTACTCATTATTTAGAGTACGCGTCAGTTCTCGTTTTTCCATATGCGAAATTTAAGATCGACATCTTTGAAGATTGATGTTCGAAGCATATATGTCTATCAATTGCTTGGAACACAATGAATTTCGGGAATCCTTATAAGAGACAACAGTAGCCATGCAGACGTGTCATTTTAATCTTGTAAGGCTTGGAGTTCGTTCACCAGCTATTCAGCCCATCAGAGGCAGGCAAACAAGATGAATCAGTTCATCAGTCTATAGCTTACATCTGTTATGACTGAAAAATTGCGCACCAACAATATTTCACGGTCTTCTTTTCACATCGCAAATTCATGCTCATAAGTATAATCAGGTAGATATAGGTATATATGTACTTTATTCTATACGAAGAATAGATGTCGTGTTAAGGAATTCACAGTTGAAGGAAATAGGCTGTCAATCGTGTATCAATTATACGATGTTTTCGACGAATTTCTATTAGCTTACTCACGTGTTAAGAAAGTAAAGTATTTACTCACAGAAGCCAGCGCAACAGATTCCAGAACTGACGATAATTTTATTGCTGTTTCCAGCTATAAGCACTGGGTAAATAAATTCTTTTAAATGATGTGTCTGAGGTAAATTGGAAAAATTTTGAACACAGGGGAATTTGACACTTTGAAAAAAGCCACAAGATAAGAAAAAAACTGATGGCCTGAGTTGCTCAGGCAACCCAGCTTTCAAATTGTTTAAAATGCCAGAAATATCGTCGCTTAAACAATTTCATATCATTTATTGATACATAGAATTTATTGATCGTACGTTTAGCTAACATTATATTATTATTTTTGTCGCAAATTATGTTACATATATAGAGTATTTTTGATACAGTTATATAATACCTATGATGATGATAATATTAAATAATCATAATAACTGTTATGATAGATATATATATGTATTTATATTTATATATATATTTTTTTTGTTCTTTAATATATTTATATATATGCATGTTCATAGCAGATACATTTTTGGAATGTTTCGGTCATTTTTGGATCTGCCCTCGATACCATCTTTCGATTTCTTTCGGGCAGATCACTCCGAATGCGTAAATCAATTTCAAAATCCTAAATGAAAGTTTATTTATCCATCGTCCTACACGTGGGTATTAAATAACATTAATTTGTTCAATTTATTTATACACTCACACACAAAGCTAATTTTCTACTGTAGCACATTTTGAACGTCTCATTTGACTTTGCTCTTTCAACTGCTAAACCTTGCTCATAAATGCTTGAATCGCTATTCGTTCGCATATTTCTTTCACTCTTTCGTCCTCACGTCTTTGCTTTCTTTCTTTCGTTCTTTCTCTACTTCTATAATTATTCATTAAATTATATGTATTATTATTATTAGTATTTTTTTTATTACTTTTATGCGAAGAATTCGGTTTGGAAACACCAGAGAGACTTTCCCAGATTATTTTCAAACGCGATATTCTATTCAACATTTCTACATTATACATATTTATATAATATATTATTAAATTCTATCGGCTATTCGTATATATTCATATATCATTATTTAGATTTAATTACACATCATCGTTTATTTTTTTTTTTTTTTCTTGTCCACACATGCGAGTATATTTTGAGATCACCAGCTGGAATTATTTTTTGGATAAAGTTTCGAAAAACTTTGTCCAAAAGTTCGATTAAAGTTTCAACAGAAATATAAATTCACCCTGTGGCTCAGAGACTCCAAACTTCTCCTGTTTCGAAGACCAAAAGAAAATTGTTACAAGCGATACTTCCACAGCAAATCGCATCTTCTAATAGATTTTCTACTAATTCAAACCTGACTTCCAAGATTAATAAATAATAATAATAAATAAAATATTCACGTTATCATCATCACTTCTAATTATCTATCATTTTGTCCCCGTCATGATACCATACATTATAGAATACTCTATGAGCTTGCCTATAGTTTATACCAACGTTAATATAATACTTTGATTACTTATCGATTAATAATAATAATATATTACGCAATTTGTCATATTATATATCCTTAAATCTAGTGACTAGAGTGTACACTCTTTGAATCCTTTGCAGGAAGAAAATGCATAAAATAAATTAGAAAGGAAACTTATGATTAATTGACCGTATAATAACCGTATACCATACGATTTTAACCGATCGAATCTTAATCCTAATATTTGGTGTAGCTGTCTCTCGCTGAATTGGGCAATTTCTTGCCAACCGAAGCATAACTGAAATGAAACTTACGTAATACTATCTATACTTGATTGACTAACAGCTAGTTGGATAAATAGACTTAAGTACTGCACTTATTATTTATTCTTTCGTCTTAATATTATGCACACATTTTGTTTTTTTTTTTTTAGAATTGTCGATACCTGTTCTTTTTAATATTCATGTAATATCTAACGCATAAATTATTTCTATTTATGACAATAACTAGTTTTCTCTACAATTTAGAATGACTAGATAACGTTACTTATATCATCTCCAAGCAAAAAACAATAGGATATGCATTTAGGTAAATCGTTATGTATTCTAAAAACAAAATTTCACTACAACGAGTTTAATCAACGAACAACCCTACTCGAAAACGTGAATAGAAATCAAACTGTTAATCGAAGTACATATTTATTTGGGATACTCGCTATATCGTTAACGCAGATTTTTCTCCTACCAAAATCGGATTGAATTTGAATCTTGGAAATATATAATTAGAAATAATAATGCCATGGACCTTTAGGTTTATTTAAAACGGATACTTCACACTTGCTTCAGTTCAGCTGCCCCAATTTCACACTAGCCTTTGAAACTTTGAAAATCAGTAATTTCTGAACCACAGGAATTCTACGATATTATCTAGTTTAACAAAAGAATAGTATTGTCCTTGCTTACAAATTATTTCCTTGAAATTTTCACTAAAGTCTAGAACTATATTTGTATCCTTGCGTCGTTGCATTTGGATTACAACATCATATATGATTTCTTATTTCATTCAAGCACTAAGAATAGAGTAAGCAATGTGATTTTCATATATATTTTTTTTTTTTTTAGTCATCACGCGCTCATCACTAACTTATATTGTTAGTTATAAATTATAATTAGGTATAACTAAACCCCTGAATACTAGATACCTATACCTAATAATACCAACCTAGCTTACCTCTAGGAATTCTCAATCATCCGAAGAATCCGAGTCTGATTTGGCCGGAGGTTCAGGAAATTCATTATGCACCTCGGGCGTAGCTTCTGGGATTTTCTTGCTCAATGTTGCCGTGACATAGGCACCTGGTCCCTCACCTTGCGTATGCTCAATGCCAACCCTAAAAGAAATCTCTCTTGTATCACGACGTCTAATCCTAAAGAATATTTCTCCGATTTCCTCTCCGAAAATGTCGAAAAATTGTCAAAATATTGGGCCCACGTTTCAACCCCTTGAGACCCTTTCTCCCCTAAGATTATTATATGTTTAGAAAAAAAATATTTATACCTGTACTCGTGTCGGGATAAATTTCTGACATATTTTTCAGGTGGATTATCGCTGTCACTATTCTGAAGACTGACACTTCGCGCTGTCGTGTGGGACACTTGAGTAGCTGGCATTGTGAACTCCACGTAACAATATTCGGCCAATTGTTCAGGGATTTGATCGTACGAAGTTAGAGCCATTCGACAAACGAGTTGATGAGTCGTGTAAGCTCCTGTGAAAAAATTATTTCGGCTTATACTAAATGGACTTTAGGTATTAATTCGACTTAAATACCGTTCTCCCAGAAATCGGCGTATTGTCCAATTTGTTTTTTTTTTTTTCATTTATTCTACACATCGTGTGAGTATGAAAAAACGTGACATGAAACGTTAAAGGTGGAGCATGGGGTTGTAAATTTATTGCATGTGCACCGGTTAAAAATTGAGTTATTCCAGTTTTCTAAACTGTATCTTTCACCTCTTTCATCCATCCCTTTACTTACAATTTAGACGTTGAGATAAATGTAACTTGGTGGAAAAGTTGAAAAAAAAAAAATTGTGTATCCATAAATTTATACATCCAGAGATTTGCAAGAAAACGAAATCCACAGCTAATTCTGTACTCTTTGTAAAATTACGGCTTGAACGGACAATAGACTCCACTAAGTTATAAATGAATAGACGCTTGCGAACGTGGCGAGTAGGTATGTACCTGCTTCGTTAATTGTAATTAATCGAATGGCAAAACAGTACCTTGGCCTTCTTTGGGCAGTCTTGGCATTCTCCAGACTATGGCACGATGTTGATGTTCGTATTTGGCCTGGCCGGAGGTCACCTCCATCAGTTGTGGTTCGAGGGTGTCAACTGCTCCTAAGAATCTCTCTATACCCTTGATCTTGCCAGTTCTTCGATGCGCTGATTTTACGGAACCGTATCTGAAGTGTTTCTCCACTCTGAAGAGGTAGATCCAGCATTCAGGAATCGGGAAACGTACCATCACGTCTTCGCAGGGGACTTGACCTAACTTTCTCGATGCAAAACCGGGCACCAATATGTCTGCCCTCAGCTCAACCTGCCGAAGAAGTCTCGTAAAATACACAAAATAATAACGCAAACTAGATTAAGGAATGAGGAAGAATATATAATATATTGCATACAGAAACAGAGCTCTTGTATAATTAAAAACAGCTGACAAGCGTGTTGTGTGAAAGGTTCTCTGGCATAGATACATTTATATTTGTATTCTCTGAGCCCACCTTGTTTCCGGTTACGCACATGACGGCTTTCAGCTGGAGGGGTAACTCCCTGTTCTTGGGGGGCCTTACCCTGAATCTCATCAATTCGATGTAACAGGCGTCAGGTGGTTTGAACCTTTGAAATTGTTAGTGGGTCAGTATTCAGCTCTAAAAGCATTGCTGACAGTAAATATTAGTCTAATTTGTTACTTCATGCAGTTTCCTCAAGCCATAGCGAAATTCTTTCAAATTTCTTGAGGAGTGTCACTGTCAAAATGAAAAGGAAAAGACTTTCTTTAACCATTATTAGCTACATCCAACTTACTTTATGATTCTCGATCTCTCGTACTCGTCCTGTTGTACACAGGAATGAAACTCGACGTTTTCTAATCTAATCCATTCCTCTGTTACTACCGGAATTATATCGTGTCTTCCAACGACCTCCTTGCCCTGTCTCCACATGTCGTTTATCCCCAATTCAACGTCAGGCATTCCTACAAAAATGTACTTCAAGTAACTACAGTTTCTTTCGAGAAAGAAGCAGGGGAAAGCTGGACGAGTGAAAAAAATATCCAACCTGACAAAAATCCCAAAAAGAAAAGGCGGACCCTAGCAATTTGTTTATCAACGTGTCCCTCTGCGCTCTGCTCTACGTAAAGCTCGTCGACCACCGTTATCTGTACCTCTTCCATCTTGTAGTTCAAAGCTCGATCTCTGTGAGCTGGTAACCGGAAAAGAGCTTCTTCGACAGCGTTCGAAAACATTTTCATGTCTTCGAAACATTGAGATCCAATTTTGAAAAGTTGTGAGATCTGCGATAAGGAGCAAACCGAATTAGCATTTTATGCTTTCGAGGTATACGTCGGTGTTCTATACCTCAAAATCAATACTATAGTTCAACATAAATGTGATTAAAATTCACATCACCTGAGGTGCGTGCTCAACGGGAAGTCCTAGCTTCTTTAGATCGCTTCCAAACTCCTTAACTCCCTGGTAATCTCCCTGGATCGCGTACGCCGCGAACTGGCTCAGCTTGTTCGTGATTCTCTCTGCTTTAGTCACCTGTCCTGGCCTGACTCCTGGCCTCTCCTTGTAAAAGATGTACTGCAATTTGACCGTGAAAATCTTTCCATACTGATCAAATTGCTGAGCGCCAATGTCCGACACCGAATAACAAGCCTGCAAAGGCAGCTCCTGGAAAGGGTCCTTGTCATCCTTGCCATTGAAGAGTTGAAGAACCGGATTATCTCCTTGATAAACTAATTTGACAAAGATCTTTTTCCAGTACCGTTGCCCAGTCATCTTTTTCTTGTTCGGCTGACGGAGTTGCATCTCCCATCCATCTCCGGTGTAGGTCACTCGAGGGAAATCTTCCAAAGGTTGGCTCACATCTTCATCAAATAATGGAGTCGGCGGGGTTTCCTGAAAAATTAAGATAAGAATCAATGTTGTTTTTTTTTTTTTTTCTTTCTCAGATGTATCATTCTTCGTCTTCAATCAAATTACTCAGTATAACGAATGTCATTGCTCACCTGGGAGTCAGTCCTAGTCATCTCAGCAGTCTGTGTAGTGTCCAGTTCTAAAGTAGCTTCTGGAGCAGATCCTGCCGACTTATCGAAGGGATTAAAACGCGGTGAAGAATCAGCGTAAGCCGAATTTTGAGGGCTTCTTGGTGGTGGTGCGATGAAAGGTACTGGGCCCCCTTCTGTAGCTGCCAGCTGATCGCCGTCTTTCGGTCTGAAAAATTATTTTACTTCATGTAGATTGAAGAGATACTTGAATATCGATTCTCCTCTCCATAGAAGAGCTGAAATTTTTTTAAAACTATTAAATCACTACGAAGATAACTCACTTGATGAATATACTGAAGTCTGGAGCCTCATCCGAGTCCACAGACTCAGATCTCTTCGGTTTATTATCCTGCGGCGGTGCTGTCATACTCAGAAAAGAATCGAAGCCTTCATTTTCACCAAAACCTGTCGCAGTTTCGGACCCAGCGACTGACGAATCGCCCCAAACTTCAACGAAATTTAATACTATTAGTAGGTACCGCGTGGGAGATTTTCAGTTAATGAAAAATGAGTCAAGGTATGTCAGTTCAGTCTTACCATCACTAGACGTGTCCATCGCAGTTTGACCAGCTCCGAATGCGTCGAAGAAGGAATCTGCAGGTGGTTCAGGTTCAGCTGCCTTGTCGAACTTGGATGCAAATGCATCAAACGCGTCCCCGGTGGACTCGATGACTTTTGCCGTAGCCGAAAAATCGCCAAGACTTTCCGTCTGGTAAACTCCACTCGTAGGAAATTCCGAGGCTGGTTCAGGGCTAGTGGAAATTAAAGAAGGCTCCTGTGTGGACTGACTGAAGTCGCCTAAGAGATCAGAAGCAAAAGCAGGAGTTTCTTCGTGGGTGGAGAACGGAGTAGAGGTCGAACCCACTTCCGGAACCGCTGCAGTGTACAAGGGTTCAGCCATGCCGAAGGTAGTGGCTGTCGAAGAGACGAAAGTCCCTGTAGATATTTGCGAAGGCTCCGTCTCCGCGGCAGCAAACATAGCCGGGGCTTGGCCCAGTGTGGAAAATGTAGAATTTGTTATTTGCGCACCGATGGTATCTGAAAACGTGGTCTCAGAAGTAGAAGAGAAGCCAGTCGTGCTGGCGCGGGTGGCCTCAGAGGCAGTGAAAGCACTGTTCGTCGAGAAGGGTGTTTCTGAGCTTGTAGAAAGTCGCTTTTCGACCACAGTGGCAGCGCTCTCAGTCGGGTAATCGGAAGCGTGAATTGCGTCGCCCTGAGGAACTTCGGCTTCGAGATCTCCAAATGGATTTTCCTGAGCGCTTGTGACCCCAGTGAAGAAGGATGTTTCCGTACTAGAGAATAAAGTGGTTTCCGTTTTTGGCGCAGAAAATATCATATCCGAAGTAGAGCAGGGTACGTCTTCCAAGTTCGGTGCATCGAAGAGATCCATTATATCGTTGTTCTTCATGGTCTCGCTGGGCTTGCCATCGTCTTGGGCAAGATCTGGTACGTTGCCGTCGACATCCAGCAGGTCTGCAAAACTGTGTTCGGGAGTTGGCGACGGTGAATGCATCAAAGTAGGGCTTGGAGTCCTGGTGGCTTGAAGACGATCCAAAAGATGATTGGACGTAGCATCCATTGCGCCAGTTACTGAGAGGATCAAATCTTTGGTATTTTTCGGAGGATGAGGCCTCGGCGGAGGTGGTCTCATGGGCGGAGGTTTTCCATTCTTTTGATCCAAAGCTTGCTTTGAGAGTTCATCTGATTCCGAGAACGCCGCTATCTCAGGTAGCTGTTTACTCGTTTCTTCTGGACTACCAAAGAGATTTGCTTCTTGATGTTGTTGTCCTTGCGGCTGCTGTTGCTGTTGCTGTTGCTGTTTTTGTCCGCCAAGATCTAGTCCACCGAATAAATTATTATCTTGGCCACTGAACATGTCGCCAGACTGCATGTCCATGGAAAATGTTGTTGTTGATGAAGTCTCAACGCCGAAGAGAGAACTCGGAGCTGTAGTTTCAACGCCAAAAGATGCAAAAGGATTTGTTGAGTCTATGGTGGATGGTGGCTGGTAACCCGTATCAGCACCGAAATTTAAAAATGGATTTTCACCACCACCCGATGATGCTGTAGAGCCGAAGTCTTGCAAGAAAGGATTTGACGCTTGCTGGTTACCAGCAGCGTCACTTTCATCTGTGTAGTCGTCCATAAGGAACGGATTTCCACCCTTGGAATCCATCTTGATAGATTTTTTAAATTCTTTTTAAATATCTAACAGTAATAAACACAGACAGTATATCTACGGTTTGTTAAAGTTAAGTAGGAAAAGAATGATCAACGAGTATTTGTAAAGTGACAACAACGTTATAATAGTTTATATATTATTTTTCTATCAATTCTGACTCTAGTAGTTTTAACTCCGTCTTGCCAGGGCTGATCGTAGCAAAACTTGTATCGAAAGGATCAATATCCTCTTCCTGGAGGAATTCTTTCTGCTGCTGAAAAGGCGTCAAAACCTTCACGCCTGTGTCTTGACCAGCCAAACTTAGAAAATCTTGTACTTTCTCAGGTTCACCGGCTCGCGGGTCAAAATCGTCTTCGTCCGAAAGTCTCGGATCAAAATCCTGATCGTTAGAGAGTTGCTTCGAGGATGTTTGTTCCGGTAACTGGCGCAGCTCGCTTTCAAGTATTTTAAGTTCAGCTTTTCCAGGGAGAATATTAACCGCTATAGAAGTATCGAAGGGATCCACGTACGAAATATCTTCTTCTATGGTGGCTGTTTTTGGTTCAATTCTCGGAGTCAAAGGTTTAGCATCAACGTCAAAGTCAGCGTCCAACAGACTTTCCTGTCGTTTCGGTTCAGCCGATTTCTTATGAGCTTCGATGTTGACTTCGAAAACCGACTTTTGCTGGCCCTCAGATTCCTCGATTAACGAATCTGTGACACCAATGATTTTCAGACTCTTTGGCCTGACGGAAGTAGCTGAAAAATCCGAAAATCTCCTGCCTTGATTAACCTCGGCTCTCGGATTGAAATCGTGATCACTTAGACTATGCGAAAGTTGAGAGTCTCTCTTCAATAATTCCGACTCAATTAGTTTCAATTCTTTCTTTCCTGGAGCAACCTTAGCAACAAAGCTTGTATCAAAAGGATCGACGTCAATCTCGTCGTCAGCCTCGTCTTCCGGTACGTCGTCCTCGAAGGACCTTTGAGAATACGGTGTTAGAGGCTTTGAGGGAATCGATTTTTCCTCTTCCGAGGTTTTGAGCAAATCAGGTCTTTGAGACGGAGTTGGTAAATCGAATGCGACGGTTTTTGTGGGTGCAGCTAATCCAAGTTCTTCAGGTCTGGATGGCTTCCGACCTTGCCGCGGTACTACAACGTCATCCTCATCTCCAAAAGAAACTTGGAAATTAGTCGGAATTGGTTTAACGACGTTTGGTGGTGCTCCCGGTCGAGGTGGAACAGTTTTGACAGGTGTTTCGCTTTCTCTCGGATCAAAGTCGTCGTCAGATAATGAATCGGCTTTCTCAACTTTGCCGAGAAGTTCCTGTTCAAGAAATTTGAGTTCTGTTTTACCCGGAGGAAGTTCCTCAACACCAGAAGTATCGAATGGATCAACGTAGGTGATCTCTTCGACGGGTGCGATCGGTTGATCAACTAATTGGGTTAAATCTGTAACAGAACCACCTAGAAGATCAGTTGTAAGAATTGAAGATGCGTCAGTGTCGAAGATGTCTCCGTCTTGAAGGTCGCCGGTTTTTATCTTTCCAGTTTCGTAGTCACGACTGAGACCGGCAGGATCAGTAAGAGATATAGCAACTTCAGAAACGGGAAAGTCTTCTAGCTCCTTCTCAATGAACTTTAATTCTGTTTTTCCTGGGAGAATATTTTCCGCAAAAGTAGTATCGAACGGGTCTTCCTCGTCGACGAATGTAGCAGCTTCGAAACTCGCCTCGATTATCTCACTCTGAAAATCGTTGTGCTCCGGTTCCTTTGCGCTGAACGGGTCCTCAGCTTCTTCAAGTTTCAACGGTGTCTCAGAAGCAGTGCTTAGATCAAACTCGGCATCATCCAAGTCAGGTATTTCTTCCAGCAAGGATTTTTCCCTCAATACTTCAAACTCCGAGACGTCAACACGGTCAGAGTCTACCTTGAAATTAGCGGTGGTGCCGTTCACCTCCGGGGTAACTGGCCTCGGTAGAACAGGAGGTAGCTTAGTTAAGTCAACAGGAATATCAGGAAGATCTGAATCATCGTCAAGAAGTGTTTTTTCTACGTTAACTGGCTCGGCTATTCCAGTGGATAGCACAGCGTCTAATTGTTCAGATTCGGAGTCAAAATCACCAAGCAGCAAATCTTGAGTCTGTGCCTTCCTTGGCCTAGATATCTTACATGTGCTAACGTGATCTATACGCCCAGACAATACTTCAACCGCGTTTCCTAAGCTGACAAGTTTATTCCCTCGTTTGTCAACGGTCTTTAGTACTTTGTCAGCGCTCGTTGTGTCGAAAGGATCGTCGCCGAGTTCCTCTTGCGTAGGACTTTCCGGAATGTAGGCAAGCTGAACGTCGATATTTTGAAGAACGTCTACGTAAGTTGTGTCGAAAATGTCCTCATCCGCTGAATCTTCCTGATCATCGTCGTCGTCTGGGACCTCGACAAAACCTTCGGACACGTCCTTGATGACTTTCTTCTCTTCCTCTTCGGGGCTCTTTTCGCCAATTGGATTTCCACTCTCGTCAAAGCCTACCCACCTCTTTGTCTTCTTTGGCTCGTTTTGAGCATTCGCTAGTTTCGGATCCTCTAACGGTGCCTTACGTTGGAAAAACGATGTTGACTTTATACGGTCAAGATCGCCTTGACTTTTTTTCAATATTGAATCAACCCCAGCAGTTAAGGCTTCGAATTTCTTCCACTCGTCTGATCCAGCAGCTGCTGCATCAGCGTTGGACTCGGCTGCACCCGGGTCGCCACTCTCGGCGGCTCTTTGCTGGGCCTCGGCCCGCTCTCTTCGGTAACGCTCAAGCTCTTCGGGGTCAAACTCGTCTTCCTCAGCCCCCTTCTTTCCCTTCTTCTGCTTTTTCTTCTTCTTCAGACCCTTGGCTAGCTTGTGCATCCTCTAAGAGCTACCACGGTGTGACGGAGGCCTCTGTAATCATTTCGAAACAGTTTCCCCTTTTAATCGTAACCCTAATTCTGGATCAAAGAGCTCCACCAGGTTTCAAATAATATAGACGAGTGTATATTTTTTCAGGAAAACAAGTTCACAGGCTGTCGCGTTCTCCAATCATCAATCACAACTTCACAAGAATATACTATACTGAGGCTCAAAGAGAATTAGAATCTGTACATCCATACAGAACTGAGTTAAAGCTGTTTAATATTCAAGGCGATAGCTATAGACTGCGTATGTGGCAGCTGCAGTCAAGAGAAAATTCAGGCTTGCTATGAACTTTTATTTTCTCAACTTGGAGTGGGATTTGAATTCAGCTGTAACTGGAAGTTATTATTGGACACATTGCCGAGGGAAGAGGTATGAAAAATAACACAATAACGTCCGAGAGGGTGAAGTTTTCATCTCGAGGACTTTACTTCATAGTGCGGGATGTTTGCCAAGCGGGACCACCAGATCGATGTATGACTTTGCACCAGTATATATCTCTTATGATATATGTCTAATAAATACGCTTATATATTCATACCGCATGCAGAATTTACATTATAATTAAATTCTCAGCGTGCCAACGGCTTCTTAACGTTTGCTCTAATGACGTAAGTAATTTGAAACTCTCTCTATTTCTCATCACTCATTCAGCGTCAAACTCAAAGAATTACTTGTGAATTTTACCTCAGATTTCAAAAACATTAATCATCTGCATAGTTCAACAAGCTGGTATTTTTTTCTCCCTAGCGAAGAGCTTCATGATTCTATTCCCTGACTCAAGCAACGATTCCGATAAAAGAACACGATTTTCAACAATTCCCTGACAATCAATCAGCGCACTATATGTATAAGCCATTGATGACGATAATTTTCAATTCCTATTCAATTAAACTCGGGCTCGAATCAATTGTAAGTTCGAACGCAACGTAGCCAACTGTTCCAATCAAGAGTCACCAGATTTCAGAATATAAAACGAGAATTGAGTCATCCAAGTTTACTTTAAAAGTTTAATCAATTCTCCAACGAGCTCGGTACAGATATAGTTGTGTGTGTCAACCGGACGAGGACTAGTGTGATCGGAATCCGGAAAAGTAACGCTCATTGGAAATATTGGCATTCGGTAGGCACAGAATAGGAAATTTTTACATAAAAATTAAGGGACTGTCATTTGTAATTGATTTTTTAACGTTGACGAAATTTGACCCAGTTGAACGCAGTGAAATTGACGAGCTGGTTATTTCGAGATTATCGATTCGCAGTAGGTACTGTGGGGTAAGCACCGGGTGAGGGTAAGAGAAAGAAAGCAGATACGAAGCTCGAGCTTGTGAGAGTGAGCAAGCGAGTGACGCGGCGAAACGTGAGGCGAAGACTTGACTCGCACTTATATTTAGAAATCAGTGCTTTTGCTCTGCTACTGTTCAGGCAAAAAATTATTCTCCTGAACTCTCCAGAGTCCGAGAAACTAAATCGTTTACTCGCGTTACCATGCAACTGAGAGAGTAGATTACGATCGAATTCTATTTCTACTGAACGACGCATCTATAACTTGATGGTAGACTTCATCGAAAATCCAAGCGTTCTCCTCTGGTTATAGTTTTGATTTAATTGCTAAGTGGATAAACGAGTTACTGTTTTATGAAAGCAGTACTTTCTGTTCTCGTATTAAATCGCAAAGTCACAAATAATTTTAATAGGTTTTCTCTGCGAAGGTCAATTTCGATACGGTTTCGCACTGTCTTTATTTCTTTTTCTTCGATTCGATAAAATGCTTATTTTTTCCAGAAATGGTTGAATAAAGGAGTGGCGCTGTCGAATGTCTCTCCATCGGTGATAGATATAATTATTTCCCGAATATGAACGGAAGTGGGTATATATTCCAGATTTTTTTACTCCAATCCAATAAAATCTTGAAATTGCGGTATCCCCACTTGAAAATCTCACGAGTGCTTGAGGAATAAAATTTAATTTGTTATTGACGTGACCTTCGAACCATTTCGAATCACCTAATATACGTTTCCACAGCTGGCTTATCGACAAAATTTTGGTTTTTACGGGTTATACCAACGAACAATCTAATCTAATCCGCTATTCCTATACACAATTATCTGTAAATAAAATGTCCACCGCACTTAAAAATCGCGTGATGATAAACGAAAATTAATTCAAATACCAATTCACATGATGGAAAGTCAATTCCGAAGTCGGCAAAACCTAATGAATTATTCTAGCCCATCTCAGCCTAGCTATTCAAGGTGTAAAACACCGCGTGAAATTTTACTGTAATAGATCGAAATGAAAAAAAAAATTGCTCCGAAGGCTCGGGAAAATAATCTCACCCAGACGGGACTGCATGAGTGCGCAAAAGTATTGAAAACGATATTATTATTATACTCATTCTTAATTTTGAAGAATTGTATTGTCAAAATCGAAGAAAACTGCGAATCGTTAGATATGGAAGTCGGGTCTGGGTGTACGCGGAACTCCGCTGGCACGTATATGGAAGGGCATTAGTCGATACTTACAATTTGAGCCTCATCAGCCCCGTCGACGATAAGGTGCACATTTTTTACGCGTCATACCGCGTCTACGGTCCGAAATAAAATTTCAAATAAATAATGCTATCCGATCACGGCACTAGCTGACGAGTTATTACAGCTTAAAAAACCTTCGCAGCTGAAAGTCCAATTTTTCCGAAGCCCGCCGAGAGCCTGAGGCTCTGATGAAAGCGCCGGCTCTGCTGACTCGCTCCCGCAAGCTATTTCCAACATCGATCCGTTCCCTGAGAATGCGCGAATGCGCGCACCCCCGACGACGCCGACGTGGGCGAATATCCTTGTACATACATATATCTAATATCTATGTAGGTTTGTACACTGTGTACGTTCGTCTGTGTAACTTAGGGGAGAAAATAGGTGGGTAGATGCGGTAGCCCTGAACCGGTGTCAAAAAATATTAATCTCTACAATGTCACGTGGTCCGTTTTTACTACTTCAATTGTAGAAAATTGTAGAAAAGAATTGTCTATATTATCATATTGCAGAAAATTCTGCATAAGAACTTGACGCTTTTTCGTTGGCTTATTATTGTATTTGTTTCCATAAGTTTCTACAACACTTATGCCCTCACATATTATACGTAGGGATGGGTCCGCTTAGCAACCATAATATTTCATAATAATATGTATTTTCAACAAATGTGTTGTACTTTTATCTTCCAAATGGTTTCCTACGTAAGAGATGATAAATTGAAATCATTCACTCTGAGATGAAAATATCTCTTCTTCTCGGCAACTTTTTTCCTCTCAGATAAAGATATACTGTAATATAGATCTGCGCTTGATATTATACTAGAGATATTAATAGTGTTACAATGATCAAGTTTTACTCCAAAGCCACTATTCCCTGATATTGAATAACAATTGAGTTCGATTGATCATATTGTTAAGAATTTCAACACCCTTGCAGTGAAATATGATAATTAAAAAAATAGCCATCGAAAGAGTTCGCGAAAGCGATTTCGATGTAGATATTTGATCGGGTTGTGTTTTATTTATTCAACTGCAAGTAACGGACCTCTAGAGACTTTCTAAAGATCTTTCTGAAACATTTCAATCGCAAATAGTACACGATTTAATATTTCTATCAAAGAACTCTCGTGTCGTGCAAAATCAATTTTTTGAAAAGGTACGCCCTAGACGCGATGAAGTTTCATAATTCACCGCAGAGATAGCGCTACCATCGTCTAATCTAGTTGCCGGTAGCCATACGGCATACGTATACTTTGCGCGTTTGCGCAAGTCTGGCTCAGTGTCTGCGATATGTAAATTTGCCTCAACTGACGGCATGGTATAACATATTATTGCACTGTAATTAAAACAGAGTTAATTATTTACGACTAATATCAGGCGTTCAAGCACCGAAACGTTCAAAGGTAATCCTACCATAATACTTACGGAAAAATTAACCCTGAAAAAGCACACCCGTAAATTTGGCCAAGCCATGATGGCCGCAGATCTAAAAGCCGTAACTTTTTTTGCTTCAATTTATTAGAAATTTTCACAATTACTGATAAAAGTGAGCGAATAATTTCACCCCAACAATCAAATCCTCGGCTTCTAAATTGTCGGAAAATCGTCTCTCCGGCTTTCTGAAATTCTAGACATATCATAAGCACCAATCTCCTCAAATACGGGCTCCCTGAATTTTTCGCATTTACTCAATTACCGGAATCATAATTACGACAAGCCGCTATAATCCAGCTGGAATTTAGTACCTGAAAACTAAAAACCGAAATCCAATACACAGCCTCAAATTTGGGTCTGCAAATCCTTTGTATCAAGTCTCGAAAACAATGGCCTGATGCCCAAATCTCGTCACATTTTAGACGATTTATTGAAGCGAAAGATAAGTTTGATAATTATCATTGTAAGCTTATAATTTTCGACCTCGTTTTTAAAGTTTCTGCGAATCGACTGGTAAAGAATTCCAAGAACTTGTTCAAAATGGATCAAGAATCCAGGCGTAAAGGTCCCAGAAGTCCAAGCCCGGAATCGGACGATTCTCACAGGCGGAGATCGAGGAAATATGATCGATCTCCGTCGCCAAGACGATCCAGATATCGCAGGTCTAGATCAAGGGATAGAAGATCAAGGTCTAGCTCTAGAGACAGAAGACGTAAAGAAACTAGCCGTAATCAGGACTGGAAACAACCAACTACGCAAACTGCAACTCAAGGACCTCCTCCGACTTCTGGAAATTATCAGGCACCGGTTCACAACCAATATCAGGTAAATACAATTTTTTTAAATTAATTGAAGACTGAAATAAAATCCGGCTCCATTTTTTAATAATTAGGTTTATTAGCTTGCTATTCTAAACATTCGTTTGATTTATCTCTGTTTCTGATCAAACAACATCAATTATGGCTGCATTTTGATGCAACGTTGCTCCATCGTGAAATAACTTAAAACCTGAAGTTTTTGATGTTTCAACTTCGGGTTCTTAAAATTCTCTCTCAAATATTGCAATTTATACAGGGACCCCCGCCGGCAAATACTGGGCAACCTCCTCCAACCATGGCTCCATACAACCCGGGATACAACTATAACTACAACTATAATCAAAGCTATGATTACAGCTATCAACAACAACCAGCTGGCTATCGTAGTGTAAGTATAATAGAGTTGAAAGATTGTAGATTTAAACAGATCGGTTAAACCCATCTCGGAAATGCAATCAGTGTGCAAAATTTAGAGCCTATCGATATTTAAGGTGTTTTATAGTCATCGTATTATAGGAACTTCTTTCAATTATTTATAACAGTCGTTCGATCATCTTTCTTCAAATAATAGTTCAATGTTTGTGACTAAAAATTCGATGTACTTACATCTGTTTTGAATTTTTTTTACCTTAAATTATAAAGATTGTGATTTTGAGGCAGATATTTTATACATTGATTGCCTGTTATGGTCGGTAATTTGAGATATGTTCTGGAAATCGTACTATTTGGTATGTCTTTCATTGGATGATGTTATTATATTTGAGAAATGTTTATCCTTACGTTATACGGCACGATAAACAAATGATAAAAATATGTTTGAACAGTAAGTATAGCAATTGAATTATTATTTTCATTTGAATGAAATATATTGAAAATGCACAAAAAACAATCAAAGGTTCATCTCGAAGAATCTTCAAAGTACCTTCGATATCCTGGTTCAATTATTTGGACTCCTAAAGGTAAGGATTTGTATAAATTTATTTTTGGAACTTCTGATCGAAGACGGATATTATTTTCTTAGGATTATCCACCTCCTGGATGGCAAGGAACTCAAGTAGCATACAACAACCAACAGCCGCCTCCGCCACCCAATTTAACAGCGCAATCGGAAGCATCAAGAACCATTGAACCTGCGCCTCCTGGATTAGCAGCCGCTATACCAAGGTCTGAGGA
The DNA here is from genome assembly GCA_944452935.1 of Rhogogaster chlorosoma. NCBI lineage: Eukaryota > Metazoa > Arthropoda > Insecta > Hymenoptera > Tenthredinidae > Rhogogaster > Rhogogaster chlorosoma. The sequence goes on from OX101797.1 coordinate 34,154,362, forward strand.
TGTTAAAAAAGAAGGTATGCAATCAAACAATTAAAAACAGTTATTCATAGCTACTGTATACATCTTCTAATACAAATTTCTTTTTCACTCTTCCCCATCACCTCCTCTTATACATCCATTATCCAATCAAATATTCGTTCAATACTTTTCATGTCTTCAATCTGCATATAATTTTTTTTCTTATTTTTATTTTTACATTTTCTTGCGTTTTGACTTATGATTTGGGGTATAATTTTCTTTATTTTTATCTCGAATTGATCGTTGTGTATTATTGTTGTTGCGCCGGATATCAAATCATTCCTTTCTTTTGGTGCGATAAAATGATCAATTCAACGGGCAATATCCAAACCACTTTTATAAATCCATTCCTAATTCTGTAAATACCTTTGGATTACAAAACTCATCAGCAATCGCAGCTGAAGTGAAGCAACAGAAAGCAACATTGGGGAAACAGCGCGAGGAATACATCAAGAAATCTAGTACACTGCAACGTGAATTGGAAATTTTGCGTCAACAGTGTGACGAAATAAGCAAGGACGGCAGCAGAGACAACAATCGGATTCTAAAAGAGAATCAAAAGCTTCAGGTAAATTGAGCGAGACTCATTGTCGTTAAAGGAAATTATGAATAAATAAAGATTTTATCTATAAATTTTCGTAGTAACATACAGAATGATAAGCCATAACTTCAAGAAAAGATTTGTCGAACTTTCCATATAATTTTCAAAAACTAACATGAGCTCAGAGTGAATTGATGTTAAATGCAGGAAATAATTCTCTTACAGATTGAGATTCAAAATAAAATGAAGTCAATACACAACGTGATCGATATGTTGACGGGAATCATCGGTGATAAAGCAACGGTGGATGATCTGAAGGTGAAATTCAAGGTGGAAGCTAATAAGAATTTGAAAAGTCCTAAAGACGACTTCCCTAAGGGGAAGTCAGAATCTCCGGACAGAGCATCAGTCTCAGACTCAGACAAAGAATCAAAAGTAGAGAGAGACAGGGAGAGAGACAAAAAGTCTCCTGAAGATATGAAACCAATGTACAATTTTGTACATTATGATCCTGAAATGCACTGGTGTAAGGTGTGCGACATCTTCCCTAAAACTGCTAAGGAGTATTTAAATCATCTTCATAGCAATGAGCACAAAGAGACTTGCTTGGTAAGTTCAAATCTTTGCTATGTTCAGTCATTAGCTTCGTTGTCTTTAACAGATTCACATTAAATTCACACAATTTTATATTTATCTACTCAATAAAAAGAAATATTTTCCTCTACTTAGACTTGACCAATTGAATTCACATGTGTACATGCTTTGACTCTGATAGCCTGTCCATGAGAGAGATAATCAGTAGATTTCTACACACACGTTCTTTATTTTTGATTGTCTTATTAATTTTGTATTACCCATGACAGGAACGCAAGATAGTTGACATGCCGTGGCATAAGGCTAACGGCGAGGGAACAGAAAAAGAAGTACCTTATTATCCCGGACTTCCAACAAAAAGAACACCGATTAAGGGTATGATTATTTTTTAACGGATCTTTACTAATAGCATACAAATTCCGTAGCTGAACACTGTTTCTGGTATGTATTGAAGAGGCGCACCTGCATCCATGACTAAGCGTGAAACTTTAGTGCCACAATTTATGCGAAGCTGAAATTTATCGGATTTCGTGAGGGAAGATTGAGTTTCGTTTTTATAAACCAATTCACAGATTTTGTTCGTTTATAAATCTCATTGTGCTGAAATAATTTTTATAATTGCTCATTGATCTCAATAATTCTGATACGGTTCTCAAGGTGGTCCTAGATACTCTAATCAATTTCGGAGATAGGAGATATTTCGGTAGCAGAATTCTTTCCATTCTTGAATAAATCAAACTTTCAAGCATATATACCCTATTTATGGAAATAACTCATCACTTAGCTCCCCATACGCCTCTTTTAAATCATTCGTATTATAAGTGATTCATGTAATTGAATGAAGTGCTAATTTCGTCACTGTGGTGCGCATCTAAATCGTAAATATTTCAATAGAAGTTATTGATATTTGGGTATTGAAAGAAACAATTTCACACCCCAGTTGTTCTGACTGAATAAAATATTCTATCAACGAGATCGTCGAATATCAAGAAAGAAGACAAGCCAAAGGAATAATTCTATGGTTCTAGTGAATAGAAAATGATTTTAAATAAGATATTTGTGTGTAAAATACATATATTTGTACACATGAAATTGTCATACTTACTGATGTACGGGTTGTGATGAAAGTCGAGCGTCTTTTTCACGCATACTTTCATATAATGCTTGACTCTTGTCACCCCTAACAAAATATGTAACAGTTTATGATTTGAAAGTGTAAATTGGAGTGTAAACAATTAATTATTCGCTACTTCACTCAGATACTTTCTTATAAGTGATTTGTATAAATGATGCGTTGTAATATTTATGTACAAAAATAAAATAGTCCCCTTATCTCACATTTTATATAGTTACGAGGTGACGGATATGAAGAAAGACATCGAGAAGCTCCGATGAAAATTAATATTGCCAAATTTTTAATGCTGTTTATTTATCTTTTCAGCCACTTGAGTATATCGTGGAAAAGCATAAGGTCATTCTTTATAAACTTAACAACTTTGCTGAATTATGTGCCAATTTGATTAGCTCAATGGTGAAAAATTTTGATTACAGGCCTACAATTTTTCATCTCCGCCACTGCATGGTACTGTAAACTCTGTGACTCGTGGATTGGTGACCTGCATTGTGCCAGTCTACATTTGAAGTCTAAAAGACACTCAGAGAATTTCTCCGTAAGTAGATTTCAAATTTTTTTCAGTTGATCTTTAATTTTCAATGCATAACACAAATTAATGAATCCACGAATACAACTCTATATCTTATTTTACTCTTTAGAATAATATTCGACATCAATATTATGATAAACTTTTGCAAAAGTTACTTTGCGATCGTTTTCAAATTGCTTGATCACTGATATATAAATCCCATGTTTTTTTTTTTTTGTTACATGTAAACACAGCGATTTGTGGAACAAAATCCTCACTGGGAAACTGACTGGATGGCTGATCGTGAGAAGGCGTTTTCTGAGGAAAAACACAAGCAAATGCAAATCGAGTTGTTGAAGCAAAAGGAAGATGAGCCTGTTGCTAAGCCGAAAAAATCAAAGAAAAATAAGAAAAAGAGTAAGAAATCAAAGAAACGTAGAAACAAAAGCAGTGGCACAGACACCTCTACGGATACAGATGATTCGTTCTCTGACTCCGATCAGGATAAATCCAGGAGCATTAGAGTAGCTATGAGGAATAAAATGAAAGCTGCAACACAGGCAATCTTAGAAGAAGAAATTGATTATCATGGGATCAAGTTGAAGGGGAGCTGGGCTCAAGTTGCTCAACAAATCAAGCTGCCAACACCTGAGGCACAACAGGAAGCAGATGATCGACAATTGTTGAACTCGATTAGAGACAAGTTGAAGGCGAAGCAAGAGGAAGAGATTAAAGCCATGGGCAGAGAAGGGAACAGGCGTCAAAGCCAAGAGAAGTTATCCTATGAAGAGATTCATAGTCAGAATCCTCCCTTTCCAAAGAAACCAGAAGAAGATCTCGAAGCCTGGGGTCCCAAGGAACCTCCGAAACCGTTCTGGATAAAGAAAGAAGAAGACAAACCTCAGCCGACTCCTAGTAGTAAATCAGTTGAGATACCTAAGCCGGAGGAGATGCCCAAACCACACATGGGCTTTTGGACTAAACAACAAGTTAACATGGCTGTTAAACCGACGGAGACTAAATTACCTGAAAGCAAAGAAGAGGATAGAAGTCGCGAGAGAGGAGAAAAATATAAAGAAGATCGCGAACGCAAGTATGATAGAAGAGAGGATAAATACGAACGCTATGATAGATACGACAGAAGACGTGGGAGGGATAGGGACTACCATGATGATCGTAGAAAAAGAGACAGTTCGCCGAGGAGAGAAAGAAATTGGCGGGACAGTCCTAAGGGAAGTTATGATAGGTATGAAAAGGATAGAAGAGAAGATAATTCCTCGAATGACGAGTCAAAGTTTGAAAAAAAGTCAAACGAGTTTGCGTCGAAATTCAAAAAAGTTGGACCGCCGCCAAAGAAGCCAGTGACTCCAGTTACTAAAGGGAAGTTACCGTTTATTGGGAGATTACCTCTGTTCAAAAAGAAGACTGAGGAATCTAAACTACCAGAGAAGGACATAGCTCCTTTGCCATATCAACAGAGCAAGTTCGAAGACACTCCAAGGGTTCCAAGCGAGATAATAAATCCACCCGGTGTAGTCCACATCACTAAATTGGCAACTCCTTTGAATATTAATAACGGAAATCCAAATCAATTGAATAAATTGCAACAGATGAAGATTTTGGTCGCACCACCACCGCCCATGTTACATGAAAGTAAAATCCTGACGCAACAAGTCGTCGACATGGAAATTGAAGATCAATCGGAAGGAGTAATCATTGAACAACCCATCATTGAACAACAAAAACAAATCACAAGCATACCTAAGCTACCTCCACCGCCGAATCATCCTCCGCCAGCTATAAGCCGCCCTCCATTCATCCCTACTCCCCATGTTACAAGCAGACCACCGTTTTCTTCAAATAGACCAGCATTCCATTCAACCCAAGCATCATTCGTGACACATCCTCCTATACGCAAACCACCGGTACGCAATCATCCTCCTTTCATGCCAATGCAGCCACCACCTCAAATACAAAGCAACACGTCGTTTGTACACGTGAATCCACCGCCTCCTCTGCCATCAGTAGAATCAGTGGTACACGATGTATCAGATATACCCGAACCGGCAGAAAAACGTTCGGATTCGTCGAAAGCCCTTCCCGAAGATTTCCAAGAAGCTTTGAACATCATCTTTCCGAAAGAGGAAAAGGATACGAAACAAAGTCAACAACAAGAAAGCGTCATGTATGCAACAATGTACAGTATGCTGGGGTGTATTGGATATGGACCAGAATACATGGATCAACCGCCGCCAGAAATTACTCAAGCTGAACCTGAGCCCGATACACAACCAGGACCTGACGACTTGAAAATGTTAGGAATTGACGAAAGCGATACTATATTTTGAACGGACGATTTGATACCGTGCCAGTGATAGTTCCAGGGACCGATTATAAATGTATAAAGATATATTGTGTTCGATTTGGCAAGCACAGCAATTCAATTCATCATTTTCTTAACTCAGTGTGAGCTATCAGACAGACAGCGATTGAAATATCAATAGCAATCTTGTAATATTTCTATCACAACAGTTTGATTTTAGCCAGATTTCTGTAGGTTTGATTACATTAAATTTTGCAACGTTTCTATTACAAACCTTGAGTATCCACAACGGAGTCGATGTCGTTAATACGAAATCAGCGAAATTATACAACAAAAAATATGAAACTGAAACTTATTGTTAGCCACATTAACTACGACATTGATATAATGACTTCTTGGATTATTCAGATGTCATTATATCAAACGAACAGCATGGATTTAACGTTTTAGGCTTAAGACTCAGACTTCTGAACAATGAGTGAGATGCACTTGACTCCAATGCTATTCTATACTAAAAATAAAATGAACACATTGTTACTTTTGTATAAATTTGACGACGCTATAAACTCGTCGCAACTTGCTTCTGTGAAATCCAATCTGCACAGATTGAAGCATACAATTAATAATCTTCTTTTTAATCAAATTGCAGGTACTTTGCCATTCACAATCGTAATAAGTTACTTACATGTTTACTTTGAAGATAACATGGAACATTAGAATAGTGAACAGTTATCATTGAATGTACAAGTATATCGCAATTTATCAGAATATGAATTCATTGTATTACTTTGAACTTTGTTGTTTTCATCAGCACAGTATGGAAAATGAATAAATATACTTAACATACTTTAAACGAAATTTGGTGATTATTCTTTTAACTTGTAATCACAATCCGTTGCATCATTGTACTGTGAATATTATTACTTCTAACTAAATTACGAAAACGGGTAAAATGCGAAAAAATTCTTTATGTGTAAATGAACATTTATTCAGTCTTAACATATATTACAGTACCAAATAATGCACCTCTACAAATTGTAAATGGAGCATACAATTACAAGTAGCTCAGTGATAACATTTATAGAAAAGTGGAGATGCGATAAACACACATGTCACTTTTCAACTCATACAGTAAAATATTATACACAATATATTTCATAAATTGCATTGAAAACATTCGTATAAAATGTCCAAAGTCAAATTTGTGGAATGTTGGACAACACAATTAGATTAAAACGTGTACATTTAAAAGATTAACTTGTTATAACAATTCATATAACATATTAATTAACATTCAGATATTTAATCGCCATAATCTGTCGAGACAAGGTATTTATTGTGTGAAAATAAAATTGCATCAACGTTTTTGGGTAAAATTAATTTGACGGAATGACTAGCTTATCACGAATAAAATCTTTTGCAGATATAAATCCTGACTTTCGTTGCTAGAATATCTAGTAGGCAAGTTGCGAATTAAACGCTTTGGGGTATACTCCAAGTTGATTAATTGTTACTTAACGGATTAAAGTAAAATTTCAAATGCGAAAATGTGGAATGCTTAAGCATACGTAAGTCGACTCTTGAAATACCTAGTTTTTTTCTTTTTTTTTTTGAATAAATAAACATATTCATAGATCAATTGTGGAATGATTGGATAAAACAGTTCATAACTATAAAATACATTGCTGTGTGCGATTTACCGAAATTAAGAGACATGGCATATTATAAAGTTTAGAACCTAATGATAAATGCTTCCATTTCAGTTGAAGAAATTATCAAATTTGAGGCACTAGCCCAGCACTAGAAATGTTGTCACCGCCACCAGCAGTTTGACTGGCCTGAGTGCATACTAGAACTGGTGCAACACATACTTCAACTGCTATATGTTCGCTATCAATTTTTAAGACTTCATCCCAACACGAAACCGGCTTCTCAATATCCAGAGGAATTCTTTTGCCAGCTTTAATAGACGTGGAAAAACTATCGTCCATTATCAGCATAGCTTTCTGTACGTCTACCTGTAATTGAAGAATGAATATGAACAATGGATCATCGGATGATTCTGAAATCGATAAAATTAAAAGAAGACAAATGTTACCCCAAGTATTTTATACTCACATTGTTCGATCCACACACATGGCGGTTTGCTGTTAAAGAAGCCTTCGCCGCAGCAGCCATGGTATTTTTCCATACAGAATTTTTAACGTTTAAAATAGCTTGGTAGGCTAAGGTGTGAACATGAATGCGTGTGAGCTCTCTAGAATCAATAATTGCCTTTCCATTTCTTCTTATTATCTTGAACAACGTTCTCATTTGATCCAAAACCGTAGCTACTCTTGGATTGGAATCGGCAACCAAGGAAATATTTCCATAATACATTGAGTTATATAAATTCGCGATCTCCTGTTCGTTCATACCCAAGCTATCGGCGAAAGGTATAACTAAGTCCGACAATTCGCGGAGCAAATTTTCTTCTGCAAATGAAGCCATCTCAAAATGAATCTTCGTTGATTTCGGTCGGTCGATCATCTGCTGCTTAACTTTCAGTAAACGACTCATTCGCATCCCTGGAGAAGTTTTTTTTTTTTAGTTTGAGAATTCTTGAATGATGAAGTAAATTTGATCAGATAATAAGAAGGGAAATGGACCGTTTTATACCTTCAGGAAAAGGATAATTATCCATCATTTGTAGACCGGAAACTACAAACAAGTCTGGTTCAAACTCTGGCAATAATTTGTCAAATTCTTCCAGCGAACTGATTGTAGGATTATTCGCATCATTGTGTACGATATATCTGATGAAGGAAATCATTCGTATCACATTATAGCAATCTTTGTTCTCAAAAAAAAGCCTTGAAATTTTATTTCCCAATACTTTTTCAAGTAATTCATCCCTCCAAACATTTCAAGTTTGACATTTATTCACCCCTTTCAAATATGCCTATTATAAAAATGAATTCCCAGAAATTTCGTGATGATTCTATCTTCGAGGATCCCCGTGTATTAGATTTTGGACAAATGTGAGATCTTCCCAGAAAATTATACAAAGAAAATCACCTATTAGCCCGAGAACTTGTATACGGCCCCCAAGACTCGCCGCGCTTGTATTCCAGTATTAAATGTATGTCATCTTTCTGAACATCACCTCCAACGACTTTGACGTTAGAAGGAATCATCTGTTGGAGTGATTTAGTCATTTTAGCTGCTAGCAGCACGTCACATCCTTCTTTGGCAAATCTGAATGCCATTACAGGTGCATTTCCTCCGATCGTTGAATAGAAAGATGGTAATGACCGAGCTTCAGAGACGAGTTTATCGAATAATGAACTATTCGGCATGAATCGTCTGAAAGATGAAAACAAAAATGCGATTTAAATCTGAATGGAATTGAGATGAAAAATAATGAGTTTTTTTGAAAGATTGCAGTACGGTTTATTAATTTTGAATAAAGAAATTTCACGAATAGTTAACTGCATGACATGCGTGATTTGGTGAATGATGATGATAATAATAATCGAATGAATGTCATACTCTGCTGCAGCTCCATGACGGAAATAATAGGCAAAACTTTTCAGCAATTCTTGTTCGGTTTTTATTTCGTCGAAATGTTCGGGGTTTCCAATATCGTTTGAATACTTAAGTAGATATTTAGAATCTACGAATACATCTGTACAGATTCCATAACCTATGGCTACTTTGGGCTTTGTTAACCCTGCGTGTTTAGTTTCAACTCTTTCTAGGCCTTCTAACACCGATGTCAATCTCTTCTCTAGCGGGTTTTCGGATCTTCTATAATAAACGGCTATTAGTATAGCCAAAATTGACACCAATGTGCCGAACTTTAACCCTTTGTATTCCATTCGTACGATTTTAGCCACCGAAACTAACCGACTAACCGACCACCACTTCTCCAACTAAAATGCAAAAAGGATGAATGAAAAATCGAAAGTGACTGAGTCGTCTGCTGCAAATACCGTCTGCTAGTGAACTGCCACGTTTTGACGTTTGTGATTTGTGTCCCGTGAATACGTCAGACGTTTACGAAGACACGTGAGGAGGGGAACGATTTTGTTAAAAGAATAACGAGTTATAGAATAAATAAAAAAATTTAATTTTTAATGGCCATAAATTAAATTATTTCAATTATTTAAATTTATAACTTTTCAGACAGTATTAAAAACTTGATAATTACATCCTAGTCTATACCTGAATGTACATTTCAGATACAAAGTGATAACGCTATATTAAGAATTTAGGAAACTGGGTGGGTCAAAGATCAAGGAAATAAGATTGTAGAATAACATTTGTCTAGTAATATACTTGGGCACCAAAACATTTGTTGGCAATTGGTAATAATATCTGGGTCTTTGGAAAAATTTCCCTAATACCCGAAGTAGAATATATCTATTAGAATAATTAAAGGTTCAATAAATAGAATTATTTACAAGTAACGTACTTATGCTTACAGTGGATATATGGATTATAGGTACTTAATAATAATGAAAGCAGAAAGAAGAGTTCAAAAACTGTTAGATTTATTTATTATCTGCTTCCAGAGGAATGTTTTATGTTGAATACTATTCACAAAATATACAGAGCAACTTTTGGTATCGTGTGATTTCAATTTTAGTTTTACTCTGTTATTTTCTTGATCTGATTTATCTGAGGATAATCAAATTCTATAGACTTATAATATTTCATAAATTTAACGTATTACAAGTATATTGCACATCGCTGGAATGCACTTTTTTATGTTTATTCAAAGAGGTGTTATGCTTGAAAGATTTTCCACATTGATCACACTCAAATCGTTTTTCTCCTGTATGTACAGTCATGTGAATATCCAAAGTCAACTTCCTCTTGAAAGATTCACCACATATATCACAATTGTATGATCTTGTACAAAATCTAACATGTCTTTTCAACATGTGTCTCATTTCAAAAGATTGACCACATATATGACACTGCAAAGGTTTTTCGCCGGTATGAATCCTCATGTGTTCAACCAAGTAGTCTTTGTTCGCAAAAGCTTTCTCACAAAATGCACACTTCTGCAATCTGTTGAATAAAAATCATACAGTTATAACACGCATCGTATAAACGTACAAGCTATTTTCCTATAAAACTGGAAAAACTGTTCTTTCATTGCCATTGAGAATTGTGAGAAGTCGTTCTATTGAAATTTTTTTTGTAAAGGAAATAATCATAGAAAATTATCCAAAAATTTCTCACCTATCCTCCGTGTGGGTAGTTGAATGTTTATTAAGCCGTCCTTGAGTAACGAATGTCTTTCCACAAATGCAGCACTGGTATGGCTTCTCCCCTGTATGACTACTTGTGTGTACAGCCAGATGTGACTTTTTTGAGAAGGATTTTTCACAGTATGAACATTTGTGTGGCCTTTCTGCGGTATGTGTATACAAATGATAACTGAGTTCAGTTTTTCTCGGAAATTTTTTACCGCATACTATACAAGCGAAAGGTTTCTCAGGATGTTCGCATATGGTGTGTTTATACAGATTTTCTTTTGTTTGAAACAGTGTCTCGCAGACCTGGCATTTATGCTGTTTTTCTTTAGTGTGTACATGCATGTGAACAGTGAGATGCCCTTTCTGAATGAAAGTTTTATCGCAGACAGTACATCTGAACGGTTTCTCCCCATTATGCAAAAGCATGTGTCTTCCAAGCCCTGATTTTTGGGTAAACAATTTCTCGCAAATTGGACATCGTATTCGTTCGTTATTGTGAATAGTTTGAATGTGCATTTTGAGAGAGGAGTTCTTGGTGAACAGCTTGTAACATACGTGACATTTTGCTGGCTTTTTAGATCCTGTTATTATATTGTCTTTTGAAATTTTGTGAAACGGGATATCATCAATCGACTTCTCAATATTTATCCCTCGATTTTCTTCTTGCATTTTTTCGTGATTCTTAGTTTCTTCAATGTCGGTCTCATCGGTAACATTCTCTCGACAACAGTCTGACTTTGCGGAAAAATTTACCAACGTCGGCTCTTCTTTTAAGTGAATTCCAACCTGAGAATTTATTTTTATTTATAATCGACTTTAAACATGCTATTCATTTCTGGTTTTAGGTAAAATAATACATGTATGTATATCTTACAGTAGTCGTCATATTACTCACATCTGTTGATGAAGGTAAACAGACAATATTTGTTTCTGTCTGGTCAATTCGATTATCCATTCTGCCATTTTCTTCGTCAATTTTTCCAAACATAAATTCACCAGAATTATACTTTAGAGTAAACTGAAATCGAAGAAAATGTTTTGCACTTATGTTTCATAATTGTAAATAGGAAGTGAAAGCATTATGTTGTATCGCATATACATTGTGAAAGAGGGTTATTTTTTTCGAGGTTATATGTTAGCATATATGGCTCTATAATGAACCGCAAGGATAAAAATGTGGAGAGAAAGTTTGAAACGTTTATAATTAGCCAAGTAAGTCACAAACTCAATTAATTAGTTTCCCATTCGATAACATAAAATGATTATCAATAAAATATTGTTCTATAATAAAAAAGAAAAGTATTTACAATTTATAGAGCAAACTTCGACGAGATTTCGAATGGCAATTCAAATACAATCACTTACGATTTTCAATATTGATAGAATAGTTTATGTATAATCAATAATCCTTGATAGCTGACTTATTATATGAGATCTCCGCATATTGGAAGTATTTTATTTTATCAGCTGTTTATAAAATTAAGCTTCACGCAGTGAGAAATGGGTATGCATATATCAATACATGTAAGCGCAATACGCTCCAAATTGACGTACAGAGTGCGAAATAGTATTGCCATCTAATAGACATATTATGAAATAAGAAACAGACTTACCGGTTGAACGAGGCATACCGATTCTCGTGGCAAAAATAATTCATCAGTTTGACCGCAAGATGGTGATACAGTTGCCACCCTGTCGCGAGGAAGACTGACCTAGGGTAAGTGCATCTGTCTTGGGGTCAGTGGCCCTAGTGGCGTCAAGGAGTTCGCATAGGGGGTGTGTGAACGAGATTCGACTATCACAGGCATCTGAATGAAAATATTTTGAACGCAGGGATTTGCACAGAGAAAACATTTTATTGATTGGTGACAAATCCCAGTAAAAAGGGAATTGAGTATCTGAAAAACGAAATTAATACCAATTGAAAAAAATTACAAAGGATCAAAAAGAATTAGCCCAAAATTCTGTCTAATTCTATTGAATTTGTTTCAACCCGTTTTTCACATACATACATATACTCAATTCATTTTGATTTATTGGGAAGATTGTCATCGTCTAGTTTTTTAATTAATTTACTAAACGATGATAGTGATACGGGGAATTTCATCTCAAATCGGCGGCATGGTAGGAACTTTGCGTAGAGATATGTGCGAAGACGCATTTAATTAAAAGGTGAGAGAATAAGCTTCTTAGCCAAATTTTGTAAATTGGTGAGAAATTGCAAATTATGATTGTTATCAGCAAATCAAATGACGAGCGACTTTTACTCGGTAATTTTGATTGCTTACTACAATTATAATTTTCGATTTTTTATCAGCTTCACAATTTTGGTAGGAAGGCGTATTTCTTAAACTTTTAATTATGCTCCTGCACACTACATTTCTTTGCGACGAGTAAAACCCGAGACATCAATAATTCCTAAAGTTGACCTCACGCAGACATTGCAACAGAATTCACTATGGTGTAAAGCTTCGATAAAAGAAGTATTTCGGGCAAATACAAAAATATGTATCGACCTTTTCTTACATGTTTACTATGTATGAGAGGTTCCTATCGATTCAAGAAATACCAGTTCAATTCTGAGCCGATCTGAGAATGAATTCTCCATATCATAACATTACTCGTACTGTTCTACTTCCATATGCACGCAAACACCTTCTTTCAGCAAAAATTCAGTACCAATGTCAACGCTGAGCGTACATGTATGCACTAAGTCTTCGTACAATTAATTATATTAGGTACAATATAAGGAAGTAAATATGTGATATAAATTATAGTAACAATTCTTTATTGGCATTGTTTGTGAATGGGCATTTGTTTATTGTTAAGTAACAATTATAAATTATAGATAATTTAGTAATATATCGATGCTGGAACAATAAAATTCAAAACATATGAGTAATCGATTGCTTTGTTATTTTTTATTTCCCTCTCCCTCAACCTCCTTATATTTAAGAAAAAGTACGATATTGCAATTGAAGTATTTTAAATAGGCATGCATACGTGTCTTCATACACGTCTCTATATGTTCGATAATTTATACCAGCGATTCTCGGAGTAAGAAGGATTTTAACTCGCAAAATTTCTGCTCCTGGTATCAGGAGAACATCTGACCCGAGGAGGTGTGCCGAAAAAGGATATGTGTATTGATTCATTCATGCATACGTCTCTCTATACGTCTCTATACCTATAGTTAATTATTACTAGCATTTTTCGGAGTTAGAAGGATTTTAACTCGCAAAATTTCTGCTCCTGGTATCAGGAGAACATCTGACCCGAGGAGGTGTGCCGAAAAAGGATATGTGTATTGATTCATTCATGCATACGTCTCTCTATACGTCTCTATACCTATAGTTAATTATTACTAGCATTTTTCGGAGTTAGAAGGATTTTAACTCGCAAAATTTCTGCTCCTGGTATCAGGAGAACATCTGACCCGAGGAGGTGTGCCGAAAAAGGATATGTGTATTGATTCATTCATGCATACGTCTCTCTATATCCCTCTATACCTATAATTACTTATTACTAGCATTTTTCGGAGTTAGAAGGATTTTAACTCGCAAAATTTCTGCTCCTGGTATCAGGAGAACATCTGACCCGAGGAGGTGTGCCGAAATAGGCTATGTGTATTGATTCATTCGTGCATACGTCTCTCTATACGTCTCTATACCTATAGTTAAGTAATACTAGCATTTTCGGAGTAAGAAGGATTTTAACTCGCAAAATTTCTGCTCCTGGTATCAGGAGAACATCTGACCCGAGGAGGTGTGCCGAAAATTTTGATGTATAGATATAGGCATGGATACGTGTTCTCATGCACGTCTTTACATATTTAATTTATTAGCGATTTCTAGAGTTAAAGAAATTCTAAGTTCTAAGAAAAAATGTTCAGGCAAGGTGTTCGCAAATTTATTAACTAGCTGAAAATGCATTAACTCTAATTTCCTGCTGTTCCCAATTGAAATAAACAATCGCAGGGAGGGGAAAGTGGAAAATAACGAAGCGATTGATTATTCACATATCTAGGAATTTATTGCTGCAATATCGATACAATCATATTCAATATTAAAACTTTGAACAATTTGTAAATTGTAATTGTTTCTTAAAAATAAATATGTACCTATCGCAATTGATCGAATATACCCAGATAACAATCGTGCGTCGCACTTTACCCGCACGCCGTGCGATGCACGCTGTGCGTGCGAAAACGCAGCATTCTTGCACGCACGGCGTTGCGGCGCATCTCAGTGCGAGCGTACTGCGTCGCACGACATGAGACGCGTCTTAGTGCGAGCGTAATGTGTTGCACTGCACCATCAGTAAAAAATATTATATAGCGTTCATATACATTAGGATGGGCCAAAAAAACCGACTATTTTTTTGTCAGTTACCATGAAAATATTGTTCGAGATGACAAAAAAATTTTTTGTGAAAGTTTGAGCTCTTAACATTATAATAATATATATTTATCTAGGTTAAGGGTTCGGTTTGGAAAATTGGCGGGAATCCACACACTGCTGCAAAGTGCAGTATCTGCACATAACGCAGCCGTATAGCGTGACCGCGTGGGTCTTTAATATTATATATTATAATTGATATAATTATATAACCATCAATCATTTCTAAATTCGGGTTTACGGTGAGTCTTGTCAGCGATATTAGTACATAGACACGCTAACATTAAATTCATGTTAAGTATAAAAATCATTAGACATAACCTCACTTTCGCAAAATATCGTTCGAATTGTTTTCGTTGAATCTTATGTATAACATATCCCCAAATTGAACTCGAAGTAAACGCATTTGTTATGTAATAACTTTTCTCAGATTATACGTTAATTAATATGTATAAAAGTTCAGAGTTTATTAAAATTTTAACTCGTTAATATATAGTATATATGCCATTATAACAACCCTCATTTTACCGTCACGGCGTGCGAGCGATATGTGTGTCACGCATGCAACAATCATGACGTGCGTGCATTATGCGTCGCAATTGATGACACAGCTGAGTGGTGATATGAGCTCACGCTGTGCGGATTAATCCGCACGCGTGAGCGCGTATAATCACTCATCGTGCGAACATTTTGTTATCTGGGTATCTTCATTTGCACCCTGGCATACGAGTTATCATCAAACAAAATATACATCCATATTATAACAATATCCCACCTAATATATAATCAATATGTATAGAGAAACTCTAAGTAGAATCTAAATAAACCGAATTACAAAAATTTTCGCTATAATATTCCATTGTCGTTTGTGACAAACCTGATGATTGTTCTCGCAGATGGGATGAACCGAACTCATCTTGTTGCTGAAGACAATCGCCCGAAGTTCTTATTATTTCGTTAATAGGTCCAAAAAAAAGTTGTTGCAAATTTCTGGTAGCTCAGAAAGTTGAAACTACGCTAAAATGTATTGTACATAAATTAATTACATGCATGGTAACGTAGAAGAACGAGAAGATGATTTAAGCTGGATCGTATTTAAAAATACCGAACATATGCTTATCGCTAACAAGGCTTTCACAAAACTTTGCAATCTTAATTATATCAACTGGCTTATCGCAGAGAATTATATCCAATCTTTTCAAAGAGGAAAACATTAACTGTCACAATTTTATTACAACTATTTAATACGTACATGTAGACTTTTTCAAATGTCGGCTTGGCACCTGAACAGGCATCTATTTCCCATCCCGTAAACCAAAACGAATTGAGTATGTCAAAAAACGGATCGAAACAAATTGAAACAAATTCAATAGAATTCGACAGAGTTTTGTGCTAATTCTTTTTGATTCTTTTCAAGTATTCTCAATTCGTCTTAATTCCGTTTTTCTCACATTTAATTCCTTTTAATTCGTTTTGGTTTTACTGGGATCCGCTTGGTACTTGTTTTTCGAGTAGTTTAATATTACACAAAGATCATTATCATTATTATAGTCGATATTCTATACATTGAATTAATAGAAGGGGACGAGATACTACCGATTCAGGGATACAATCCGTGCGAAAATCGCGTGACATGTGATGCTCAAATAGCTCTTCAGATCTTACAATGATAATATGATTGCGACAAAATTTATAACGATCTCTGACACTTGACGCGTTTATACCTCTTGAAACCATCTCTGCCACGTTAATTTATTCCACGAGGAATTAAACAGACAACGATGCAGTGTCGACTTTGCAGTTAATATCCATTAGCTTGATTGGCATCTACTGGTGCACTTTATTGTTGCATGTATGCAAGAGGGAAAAAACTTTTGTCTAGTTTTTCAAATTCACCCTGTCACGAAGCAATGAGCAATATCGTTCAATTAGGAAAATGCGCCCTTAAGCCCGATTATATCGCTCTTCAGAATTTTTCCGTCCATTCTTCAGTGCCACTTCATGGATTAGAGTTGGATTATAATTACTGCGGTGTCTCTCTGCACGAATACCCAATTTGTATACCTATCTCCTAATTCTCGGTTAACATGATAGTGTTTTCGGTGCGATCTAAGAAGCTTTTCTTCATTGTAAGAATGTTCGTTTATAGCATGAAAATTTTCGGTCTCGCGCCGTTCGATGTGCGAATTAAATCGTCGGCACAGATTAGCCCCTTTAACTATCGCGTCGAAGCATTTCGACACTCAAAGATCGGACTGGCATATAACATTCTACTTTTGATCCCAGTGTTATTCATGGCGATCGTCAATGTATGTCCCGATGTCCAATATGAACCGGTACAACCCTCTGTGTCCTACATTATTTCTCACAGCATTGATCGAGCAAATATATTCCTGATCAACCTCACAACTTGCCTTATTTTAATAACATGGGGAACCCGTCAGGAAAAAGCCGCTTCTGTAATGAATCGATTGTTAGAAGTCGACCTCGGACTTGCCAGTTTCGAAAAACCACGATTCAACAAACTGGCTCTGATATTTGCAATTATACACCTACTCCTAAACGCTTCTTGTTGGACTTTTTGTTGGACCTGGCAAATATTTCACTACCAGGGTGCTTACTGTTTTATGGCAACAGTTTCGTTTTGCTTGCCAAGAAGTATTATTTTCTGGTTTATTACCGAATATTATGTAGTCGTCGGCCTCGTGGCCAACGGCATCGGAACTGTGAACGAATATTTGATCAATTTCAAAGAGACTAGCAATTATTTATTTCCCCCGTCGTTTCGTCACGGCCTACAGCCAACATCCTACATTTTCACGAGCCAGGATCTAGCTTATCGTAAATTACTCCACTACCACGCTATCCGTACGAGACTTTACAAGTTGTGCGGAGAAATCGGAGACTTCTTCTCATTGCCAATATTATTTTGCGTCGCCTGTTGCTTCATAGCCCTTTTTCACAACCTATTTAGGATCTTTTGGCACAATACTGAAAACAATACTGAAAACACACAAGATTCAGCAGTAGTTACGTTAATTATTTGGTTCACGATGCACACTCTGTTATACGCTTACCCCATCGTCTCATTAGCTCTGAACGTTACGCGAGTTAAGAGAGAGGTGACAATTTATTCCTTCAATTAATCGCTTGTCAAACAATTAATTATAATTTAATTAATATATGCGCTTTCCTGCAGGCTCAACTAACGAAACGAATCGTTGACACATTATTGGAAGTAGCGATACGGGGAGAAATGATATCAGAGGTAAAGGTTTCTGCTATTAAATCGTAGAACTTGAACAGATTTGTGTTGAGAACTTTAATCGTGGGTTTCTTTTCAGTTGGAATTATTCTCCCGCCAGCTACTCCATGAGAATGTCAGTTTCACGGCTTACGGATTTTTCTCGTTAGACTCAAACCTTCTGTTATCGGTGAATGAAACTCATTGTACCATATTAAGAAACCGAGACAAGTTTATTTCAAAGAAAACTTACTACATTACATTGTGCAGATGCTGGGAGGTACGATAACGTATTTCGTTGCGCTAATGCAGTTTCCTGATAACAACTGCAGTCAGGATTACCAAAGAAATTCTACAATTCTTTACGCTGCATGAACTAATAGAAGGATTAAGAATCTAGACGATAATTAACTATACATATTAACTATCGCATTATCAATGTACATATGTTAAATAATACTGTGTCACCAGATAAAAGTATATTTTATTTAACTAAAGAGCTAGATATAGAGATAAAGGAAGAGAGCTTGAATTTAAATCCTAAATCGACGCACTATTTGATACAACGTATTGGTCTGCTGCTTAAGATTAAAGGTTTACTCGAAAAATGTGCTTTTTAACTATAGAAAGGCAAACCCTAATAAAGCTAGAAAGTTTACGCTCCCCATAAAACCCAAGGAATCCTAGAATATAGTTACCCAGAATAAAGCAAAGCCCACAGTTCCTATCCCGAGGAACACCAAACTCTGTGTGAGGATAGTTTCCTTCCTCCCTAAGAACCCGAAACCAATACCCTCCAGAATATTGCTGGATTTGTAAATGGAGCAATCTCGGTTCTGTAATCTGTGTAGCCGGCCTTACTTATGGATGAAGCATGAATGTATACTTGCTAGAGAAATAAAGAGTTGCAGGGACGGAAGCGTGGAAATAATAACGAAGCAATTAATTATTGGTATATCTGGCAATTTATTGATGCATATTCAATACTATACTACCAATCGTCTAAATTGTGTACAATTTGTAATTGTTTCTTTGAAATAAATATGTAATTCATCGAGCCGCTCTATGTATTTCCTGTTATCCGAGTTACCATAATCTGAACGACATTCCTATTGAAATGATACACTTTATAATATATGTAACTGATTTTACGAAGACTGAGATGTGTTTAAACACCCACTTGCTCCAATCGGAACAAAATCCTTGCTAGACAGAGATGTCTAGAGGTGAAAGTGCATTCACCTGTAACAGAAGGACGAGTGCTTTAATATCATCATCATTCAATAAATTTCCACAAAAACTAAATTAGGAGTCTTTTTCCGTCATTGAGTATATTGTTTATTCTGCAACGACTTTGCTGCATTCGAAGTATTTCTATTCGAATGCCTGTTACATTTCAGAATCTCGTTGACGTAGACCATTACAGGATCTCTTCAACGCCATGAGGGCTACTGACCCCGCAAGTACAGTGACAGGTGCATTTACCCTAGGTCAGTGCTCCTCCCAGGGTGGTGAATGTTATCGCCATCTCGTGGCTGAAATAACGAACTACTTTTGCCACACTGACGGTACGATGGCGGCATCCGTTTAGCGAGCGAGTATCTGACAGTTTCAAAAACGTGGGTCTCAAATAATCACGTGTATACATAATTTGGTGTAGCTATTCGCTAATACAATATTCTCACTTATTTTGATATTAACATTATCATCCAGAAAATCATGAGAGCATACTTTTAACTAGAATATACCTTAAAGCCAACCTGATCAATTTTCCCCTCGTAATAATCGTCTGCTAGCTACCGCGTGATTAGAGTAAAAGCATTTCGCACACGTGCGCCGATTAACTGCAGTTT
Source organism: Rhogogaster chlorosoma (assembly GCA_944452935.1). NCBI lineage: Eukaryota > Metazoa > Arthropoda > Insecta > Hymenoptera > Tenthredinidae > Rhogogaster > Rhogogaster chlorosoma. The sequence goes on from OX101797.1 coordinate 34,174,224, forward strand.
AATAAAAAACGAAGCAAAATCTAGACCGCAAAGGCAAAAGAATGGAAGAAAAAGTCTCTAGAATTGACATAGGTTTCATAGAACATTGCGAAAAGTGGAAATTGTCTAGTAGATTTTTCCCCAGTAAAGTTGGGGGCAGACCTTCGTGGCTCAATCTTGAAAATATCCCTCGCAAAGAAGATCTAGAATGTCAATTCTGCAAAGAACCTTGTATATTTCTATGCCAAGTCTATGCTCCGTACGAAGAAGACGCCAAGGCATTTCACCGAACAATATTTATATTCATCTGCAAAAGTCCTGAGTGTTGTAAAGCAAATATGAATGGCAATTTAAAAGTCTTTCGCTCTCAGCTAGAGAGAAATAACAAATTTTATCCATCTGATCCACCGGTTGAATCTGAGGAATGGAGGACAGATATAAGTGCGCATTGATTTAATTGCTTTTCAGTTTTTTTTTTCTTTAATGTTCCTGTTACTTTTTATATTGTGTTCTAATTTTTCAAACAGATGTAGAAACTTGGACAAAATCCTGCCACGTATGCGGACTATATGCACCGAGTCATTGTTCAAAATGTAAAAAAGTATATTACTGTTGTCGCCAACATCAAGTATACGACTGGAAACATGGCCACAAGACATCATGTGGCTTGACTTTGAATTTGGCTGAAAGTTCCTTCATGTTACCTGAGTTTGAACTCGTTACCGAAGCAGACGATAACTCGGATCAAGTTTCTGAAAGCGATAATGTGGATAGCGAAAGACAAGAGATGATGGAATTTGAAAAATTGGTACTAAACAATGAGGCAGGAACTCTTCGAGATGAAGAAAATGTCGATAGTGATTTATTGAAAATGTCTGCTGCCAATGAGGATGAAACTTTCTTTCAGTTTAGTACCAAAGTTCAAAAATATCCAGATCAAATTCTGAGGTGACAAAATTTCGACTGAAAATTACCTACCTCAATATTTCATGACTGACATAGAATAATGCAATACTTTGATTTATCCATTTGCCGAAGGTATGAGAGAGGCGGAAAGGTTTTGTATATATCATCGGAGAATCAAGCAACTGATATTCCAAATTGTCAAGAATGTGGAGGGGAGAGACAATTCGAATTTCAGGTCCGTATGCATAGAATCTTGGGAAACTCAGTACTCCAGTATTCTCAAAACAATCATGAATACATATTGCATTTGAATTTTTCTCACAGTTCAACCACTTTTATCGAATTACAGGAACTATAAAGTTATAAAGTCTTCTTTATTTATGTTACTCCTTTAGATTATGCCGCAACTATTGAACTATTTCCAATTTGAGGATGCCTTGAAGAGTTTAGACTGGGGAATATTGGCTGTCTTTACATGTAAACGTTCATGCATCCCAAAGAATGATTACACTTCAGAATATGTGTGGAAACAGGATATCGTAGATGTGGAAAATAAAGAATGTTCATAACAGATGAATCTGAAACAAACGAATTTCTTCAATGCCTTTCCCATTACATTATGTATAACAATATAAAAATATTTCAAGTTGTTACAAGTGTTATCCATTTTACTGTAATCAAACTATCTCCTTATTATACGTACGAAGTTACCGTTATTTCTCTTATAATAATTCTACATAATGCCACATATAGCTCAAATCACCTATGCATATATAACAAACCAATATCTTTTCTCACTCAGTTACGTTTATCCTCGAGCATAACTGGCTCAAAAGCTTGGTATAAACTATTTCTATAATTGTCACAGCAACTACTTCGAGAATCAGATACTTATACATATTTATAATACGCGAAAAGTACTTCCATACTCTTAAAAAAAAAAAAAAAAAAAAAAAAATGAAAGGTTTTCGCGAGGTTGAGCGAAAGTTCAAGCATATCACATGATTAGCATAATCAGTAAAATAATAAATCAACAAACTTATACGTGGTTTATAAGTAAAGTAAGATTTTTTAGTAATGTACTATACATTGCCGAATGTGTAGTGGATCAATAATAAGCAACTGTTATAATTTGCAAGTAAAAAAAGAGAGATGAGCTCAACAAAAAAGAATCAATGTAAGATTGTCCCTTCTAGTAAAAAGGCATATCGACTGTGAAACAATATTAAAAATAATAAGAATAACATCATGATTACGACATTATACGATATTATTTGTAAGAAATAAAAAATAAAAAAAATAAAAAAATCGAGAATGAAATAAATAGACTGCACTCAATGCTGTATAAAATTATTCAAAATGTCTGCACTTGCTGCACACAATCGCTTGAAACGATTCAAAGTGAACTTCCTCACAGCCTTAGTGAGATTGTGCGATAGATCGTAAGGATCTTGAATGCACATCTCTGAATCGATTCTGAACAATTCTACTAGACCATCGGCACTCTTGGTTTTAACGTGATTGATGTATGGTGCCATTGCATTCGGCAGTAGGTCAAGTTCCGTGAAATCTTGTTTCAGCAGACTTCTGCCAATGATTGGACAAGCGACTGATTCACGATAGTCAAAATTTGTGTAGAAATCAAAAAATCCATGTAATAACTCCGTGAATGTAAATTCCTCCTCATCGACATTAAATTCCTCGGAAATTCCAGTTTCCCAGCCTAGAATAATACAAATTTTCATATTACAACAATTAAATATGATACCTTTCACATCAATTGTATAATACTTCGTGTACGAATTCATGTTTACTTACCATCAATTACTTTTGATTCATTTTTCTTCGCAATCATACTCTCGACGCTTGGCAAAATCGATTTTCTTTGTAGATAGAAAATGACATACCAACAAGTTGCGTAGTTTGTGATGTATTGCGATCCTGATAAGTTACAATGAGATAGCCATTTCTTGAGGAACAGCATCAACTTTCGACACGGTGGGTAGTTATCTATGAAACACCTGGAAAAATCGAATATTTCATTGAAAATTATCATTTATGCATTTGTAACATGGAACGGTTTGTCTGTGATAGCGTGAATCATTTTATTTCTGATAGTATTAGGTATATTTTATGATTATTATTTACAAAAATCTTGAATTCTAACGAGAAAAATTGTTCTTTCAGTTCATTCAATCTTAAAATTGAATGAAAGCAAACTTTTTTATCTTAGAATATCAAATGGATAAACATTCTCACTTCAAAAGTTTAGTATTCTCGACGCTGAGCCCATTTTTGAAGGAAACATCGCAGCGCATTTCTGTGGCTCTGTGACGTAGTTTGATGATAGGTGTTCTGGTCGTGACTAGAGTCTCCTCTATTTCCCATTCTTTCTGATTGGCACACAGACACCATTCGACAGAAGTTATTAATTCCTCTTGGTACTCTCTGGAGTACTCCTTCCCATCATATGTACCTGTGATAAGTTGAATGAAATTAATCTCAAGTAATGTTAGTCCTATATCCAAGATCCCAAACACAGAACAAAAATTCTTAAAGAATTAATCGCCATTCAAATATGAAGTATGCTTACCACAATCGAGGAAGACATCAATGTCGCTGTCTGGGAAACCCAGCCCAGAAACTCTCGATCCGAATGGATATGCTTTGGCATTAGGATAGAGAGGTTTGACAGTATCTTCCAAGCATTTCAATAAAGTATCAGCTTTTACTTTTTGAACAGTCAAAACTTGATCAGACAATTCGATCAAGCTCGTTACTTCTGCATCAGCATTTTTTAGCAGAATCATTGCCTGGTTTGGTAACTTGCATACGGAGAAATCTCCGCTTTGAACTAGATATTTGTGCATTGGTTGTTCACAATGCTGTGGATAAACTCCAGCGAAACCTTGCCACAAAGTGGCGCACGCTATGCAACAGTCGTAAACAAGTTTGTGCTGAAATCCAGCTATCTTCTTTAGGCAATTCTTGTGTTTCTTGCTTTCCATATGTTCAGCAAAATGAAATTCTGTATTATACTCTATATCGCAGGGCTGGCACCAATATTTCTGAATGTTGTACCAATTAGCTGCCATCTGTGTCAAAATATTTTGCAAAATTTTCTCCATCGCTTCTTTCCAAAGTTGTTTCCCTTTTTTGTGAGAGTCTTCTCTGACGTGTTCCAAAATCACGATATCATCATTATTTATAGTCACGTCACAAGCTAAACATTGAATAGTTTCCTTTTGACCTTCTTGCATGTATTCCTTTGCAAGAGCCAAGTCACTGAATTGATCTGGATACTCGACGAAATATTTGTCATTTGCTTCCGCCTCGGCTAAATACACGGTATGCGCCGAGCTGCAGATATGTTCGTAAAAGGTCTGCAACTTACTAGGAACACTTCTTTCACAAATCAGACAATATATCGTGTTGGATGTTTTGGGAAAGCATAATTGGCAACTCAATTTCATTATTCGTAGTTTTTCTGGATTTACTTTATAGACATGTTGCATATCGACTTTTAGATACTTTGGATCAAAAGCACGGCTTTTTTTTGCCCTGTTATCCAGTCTTCTTGGCTTCATCTGTCTTGGCGGTTGATTCATGGTATTCTTCACCGGGTTTTGAGACAATCTTTTAAAACCTTCTCCCTTTACCTTCACGATTGTTAGATTTCTCAGAGAGTCCTCTAGGCCTGTTTTATTCTCAGATTCACTCGTTATTCTGCTCGGTTGTGAATCTATTTTTATTACAGGAGCTTCCTTATTGTTTTTCTTTGCCAAAGTATTGGCTTTAAACGACTCCAATGTAGCAGCATGTCTAACGCTATCTGTATGTCTCACTAGGCTACCTGGATCTTGAAGATGAGCATTACAAGCTACACAATATATTTCATTTTTCAAATGCTTCAACGAATGTATAGCGATCAGTGGGAGTAACTTCTTGGGTATCTCCATGAGACTAGATTCTGGATTTTGAGAATTTGGAATACTACTTTTCGGAGTCACCGTATTACTCTGAGACTTTATGCTGGATGCTTTTTCATTGGTCAAATTTATTGGCGAACTCACAGCAGCATTAGTTTTCGGAATTGTAGCTGAGCGTTGACTATTTTTCGAAACCTCAGCCCTGAATCTTTTCAATTCTGCTACGTGGTATGGACTGCTTGTATGTTGAATCAAATTATTCACATGCTTCAGGTGGACCTGACAAGCTGGGCAAAATACTTCGTGCTCTAAACGCTGCAAAGAATGCAATGCGAGTAATGGAATTGCATAATCAGGTAAATCGAACAATTTACCCTGCGATGATTGTGCTCCCTTTGTCGCGGTTTTTGGAATAGTAGCGCCAGCATTACGTTTAGTACTTATAACTGAGCTTGAAGCGCTATTCCTTCCAGAACTATTGGTTGATTCTGTACGTCGCTTTGCAATTTCAGTTTTGTAATCGTCTAATCTTGAAGTGTGATGTATACTTCTAGTGTGTTCTATTAAGCTCTTGATAGATTGTAAACGAGCCTGACAAGCTACGCAAAATAATTCTGACTTTCTATCCTCCAACATATGTCTTGAGATCAATGGAGTTAACCGTTTGGGTATATCAAATAACATCGGTTGCCGGCCTCCCGCTTTGTCAGCTACATTTACCTGCGTTGTAGTACGAATTTCAGATTTTGTGACTGGCTTTTGGTTCATTGGATTCACAGGGGAGCTTACAGCACTGCTTTTCCCTGAAGCGGCTGATTTCTTGTTATTTTTATTCGCCGTCAGATTTCTGTACCGATTTAATCCAGCAACATGAGATTTACTTCTTACATGGTCCATCAAACTTTGCAGACTTCGTAAATGAGCACGACATAGTGGGCAAAATATTTCTCTTTCCTTATATTGCAAACAATGTTTGGGTATCTTTGAGACCCAATCTACCGGTATTTCGAACGGCAGTGATCCCTGACTTTGTGAGGATGAACCAGGAATACTGACGGTTTCCCAGCTTCCCGAAGATTTTTCAGAAAATTCCCAGTCGCATGCTGAGTTTTCACAGGAGCTTTCAGATTCACCTTCATATGTCTCCCAACTTTCTGAAGAATTTCCAGTCGATACCCAGCTACTCGACGAACCGTCAGATGTTTCTTCACTTTCAGGAGCTCGCTTTGATTGGATCCTACTGGCATCCATGGACTTTTTGTGTTTAACACCTTCTACATGTGAAAAAACATCGTGCCAACTGTGAAGAGTGACATCACACAATTTACATTGATATCTATTAGTTGACAAGACTCCTGTTATCGAGTTCTCGCGTATTAGATTGCCAAAAAACTTGGATGTCTCACTTGGAGGTAATTTTGAAGATGGATTCTTGGGACTTTCTTCTTTTTTGTTTTCGAAGGTAAATTGCTTCTCCAAGGTCTTAGCACTTTCTCTCATTATAAGGTTTTGTACATGTTCCTTGGTAGCAATGTGTACCAGGGAAGGTTTTACTCCATTTGATGTAACATTACATACTTTGCAATTAAATGTTGAAAAGTTGACATGAAACATGCCACTTTTTACCAATTTAAGAGATTTAACTTCAGTGTATTTACCAGGATATTCTTCTGTACAAGTTTCTATGAACTCTCGATGACGTTTCTCATCGATATGTTGAAGGATTAGATTTTTCCCATCAATTGTCTTTTGACAACAACAGCAAAAAAAGGTTCCGGATGCAGGCTCGATTATCTGATTCCTTAAAAGGCTGATGTATGAAAAAGAAGTGTCGATAGATTGTAAGTCTTTTGCCGCTGCCTCAATTTTTCTTTCCATAGCCAATTCTTCGTAATGATTTTTCTCCATCATATGCAATAGGAATGATTTCCATTCTGCAGCTACATAACATGGACATATTTTACAGACAAAACAGTCGTCAGTTTTAAAATAACTAGCATATGCCGTATCAAGTTTTCTGCAGTGCCGGCTCCCAATCATATGCCCTGAGAGCATGTTGACATGCGCAAAAATTCTGTCACAAATAAGGCAAGTATAAGCAGTGCCATTGGGAAAAATACCTTTTGCAGCAAATGTCTGGTGTTTGTGATCAACTTTTGGTGACAAACAAACCCTTTTTATGTCACCTTGAATACAGTTCGGATCCATTTTTGAACAGTGTTCAATATTACCTGAAAATAATAATATTATTATAATGATTATCAGGATAAAACAGTGGCGCGTAGACGTGACGCAGATGAGGAAAATTTTGAGAAATTCATGATCAAGATTAGATAATAATATCTACTATGGAACTTTGAACAAAGGCTTAGCTGTTGGAATGTCAATGAATTTTTGTACTTAAGTAAAACTTTACGCCATATATATTTGGTAGTCTCGCAATATTTCGCAGTAGAACATCATATAGGACATGTATACCTGTATATAGTATATTGTTTTTTTTTTTTTTTTTTTTTATTGTCCACAGAGGTGAAATAACACGAAAAATAATACACAGCCGAATATACGTTATACATATCAAGGATGAATAAGGTTACATTTGATATGTCAAAACGAGCACGAAGACTTACCATAAATTGAACATGTTCAACTTCGGAAAATGATTGAAATAAGTGTCAGTCAATTTGGAATTTTCTTTTATATGTACAACTCATAAGAAATGAGTCAGAAGTCGAAAAACCAAAACGAAACTAGCGCAAACAACAATCGGGTAAAGTCCCTTTTCGAGCCTCTGAACTACACGGAGAATCACAAACTGATGCCATTGGCACTTTCTCTTGGAATTGCTCTATATTTAAGGGCAGCATCACATGTGCGAAACCGTCTTCCGACGAGGAGAGAATACGCGCATTGCGATCAGCCGATAGAAACGAATAGTCGTACACGTTAGAACTGCCTACTTTGAACAGCGAATGGAAACTGTCAATTTCTGTGCCGTCGCAGATAATTGATCCCGTAGCAAAAGAACGCAGCCTATAGTGATCGTAAACGCAGCCATTGGTTTCCACCATTTTGTATAAATCCTGAAAATCGAGATAACTCGTGGTCAACTTCAAGGGACCTCGGTGTTTTCTGTTTGCGCGAAAACGTGCAAGTTGTAAGGAAATAATAGTATTTAATCAGATAATTTCCCAAGTGAAGTTTAGCGGTCTTTAATAAAAATTATGTTCATATTAATGGTGGTGTAGTTTGAATCGTTAAAACCTATATTATCCGTATAATGGCTTCTATAGCGAGTTCTACCATGTTTACAAACGGTGAAGCATCCTCAGGGACATCGGATCTCCTTCAAAGAGCATTTCAAGAAGTTGCGGACGAGGAAGATACGGAAAATGAGTTCGTAACTTTCCTTCAAAGTGACGGGGTCGAGTCTCATACAATTCAGCTAACACCTGCACAGGCCGCCGCTTTGGGGTTAACTTTCGAAGTTGATCCTGCCGAAGATTGTAACGACGATGTTATATATCACACTGATGAAAACAGAGTGATAGGTGATCTCCGTGAGCATTTAAACGACGATGAAATAGCACAACTTCAACAAGACCAGCCCGACGAGCCGTGTAACATTAACGATATACAAGGTACCCAGACCATTTATCATATTATATAGAAAGGTAATTTATTTGAATAATAAAAAAGTAAATAAAAAAAAAATATTAACACGTGTAGAAGTATGATTTAGAAATTATATTTACAGATGCTAATCTGTCAATGGAACAAATGGGAATTGAAGAAGACGTGAATAACTCGGATGTAGAGGATGGACAGAGTCAGATGGAAGATATTAATATGGAACAGAATTTTGCCATGCAAGAAGATATGCTGTCGCAAAATACTTCGAATCATTTGAAATCTGGAGAATTACAATTTTCAACTAATTTGGAAGCCAGTACGCAATGCAGGTTTACAGACAGTCAAATACAGAGTCTGCATTTTAATAATATGCAAAATCCTCACGCGCAAATACTTAAAAGATTACCTGTAATCTTACCCTCGTCTCAATTTGTGATAAAACCAGCTCAAACTGTTCTAAAACCTACGAGGAACGTAAGAATTCTTCCAAATACAAACAAGATTATAAACGCTACGATCAATGCTGTTCACTCCATTAATGGCTCGAGCCAAAATTCCATATTGATACCGAAAACGAAGTTTTTGAACGGTATACCCTCTCAAATGCTTAAGGCAATGCCTCTCACCACACAATTGTTGAATACGAATAATATGTCAACCCAGTTATTGAGCACTTCGCAAATTGTTGCAAATTCGTCGGAGGTTTCGAACCGCGTTATAAATACCTCGCAAATTGCGACGTCTGTGATGAATGCGACACCTGTGTCAACCCAGACGATTCTAAATTCACAAATTTGTTTGTCTCCGCCTGTTTTGAGAAATGCCCAGCATTCTGCTCAGCGACAAAATACACAACACTTTTTAACGCCGATACTTAAGAACACTACACCCGTTATGTCGCCGGCTGTGAAAAACGCGAATATTCTTAGCAACGGTAATTCGAAAAATGCTATTTTGAAACCTGTGCAAGTACCGACGCAGATACTTCGTACAGTAACTGCGTCAATGATGAAAAATAACGCTGCGTCATCCCCTCTGTTGACAAATACTATTTCCAATGCAACGACGTTTAGAGCGGGATCTTTGGCCAAATCATCCATTCAAGACTTGAAAGGCATTTCAACTAGTGCTGCTTCCGTTCTAAGATCAACGCAACTAGGCTCTTCTCCGATATCTATATTGAAACCACAGAGTAAAACGATCGCTAATAACTCTCAGGCTCAAAATCTCTTACATAATTCGCAGAGTGTTATTGGAAACTCATCGAACAGTCTGCACAATACTTGCATACAGCAATGCGTCTCGTCAAATATACAGAATGAATTTAGTGGGATTAAACAGATGCAAAGTAATATGAATGTCGTTAAAGTGAGACAGAACGGAGCCGCTAACGGTCCGGCTCCGATATCGACGAGGAAAATCAAACCAGGAGTTACTCAGAAATCTACCAATGGAACAGGGACAGAGAAAACTGATACAACCAAGCCGTTGGGTTCCAGTGAAAATCCTATACAAATTGTGCAGCAAGGTCACACGTTTCATAGGTAATTGATTGATGATATTCTTCTATTCTTGAATCATCAGTAACTGAGCATTGAAACATTCTGAGTAATATTTATTCTCATGAGAAATTCTGTTTTATGTATGCTTCTTGCATCTTTACAGTATGCAGCGACTCACCCAGTCTCAGTTGAAACAAATTGCTCATGTCTTGCAACAGAGGAGTCAAGAAGCAGCGATGCCAAACGAAAGAATTGTGTACAGGTACGGAAATATCTGCCCTCTACACTTGTGAGGAGCTAGACAAGGATTTCTGCTCTTCTTGCTTGTTTTATCCAGGCTAGAATCATTCGTTTCATCCTTTATTATACAAATACAGAGTTGTCTTCCCGGAGGAATTGGACTTGAGAATCAGGAATCCTGTAAACTTACTTAGAGGTCGAGGAGGAAAGAGGGGCAGGCCTAAGAAGAGTGCCATTAGACCGCCGGTCGCACCTCCAAAACCAACAGTAGTAGCGGAAGAAGAACCAGAGGAAATAAAGGTAATCTCATGGCTTATGTCGTAAATGACATTCCAGACCTGAAAATAATTAAATGATAATCATGTATTGCTTCTCCAATTCTAGTTGTATCTTAGAACAGAATAATATTTTGATTTCAGGATGAGCGTAAGAAAGTAATAGCTCGGACACGATCTGGCAGACTTTCTCGTCCCCCAAGGCACATGGTCAGAGATTACAAGCATTTACATCACTTGGATTTCATGCAACCTGACTTGGACGATTCGGACGGAGGATACAGTGACTATAATACGAATGGTGATAAAATAGAGGATGAAGAATCACCTAAGGAATTATTAACTGGCTTGGAAGTTCCTAAGAGAAAGATTTCTGACCACTTCAAATGCCCTACATGCCACAAGATTTATCTAGGTAGAACCAGAATGGCTAGGCATTTTGAAATGCATCCAGATCATGGGAGTCCTGAACAATTACCACCGCCTACACCCGAACCAGAATTAAAACAGACATCTGTTCAGGTATGTTTGCTTTGACTTTGGAAGATTCAAATATCTATAATCGTCTGTATTTTCAATCCGTACGATTTCTATCTCTCCTAGGATCCGCTAAAACGAAAAGGAAAGAAACGTGGCCCTTGGGCTTACGTGACTCCGGAGGCAAAGTCAGAACGAAGACAAATAAAACTGAAGGAAGCCATTACTGTATGTGAGAATGTAGAAATAATCAATATCGCTGCTAAACCTGTGCTGAATGCTCTGTCTTTGTACGAACTGTTGATTTTGAAGTCGGAAAATAACGTGAGAAATTTTTTGGACGAGTTGAAAAAATTGATGGACAAGATAAGAGAGAAGGCTGGAAATATGCTGGCTGTTGCCTGCGACGACGACGCGCCAAGCGACGATGTTATAGACCTCAGCGAAGACTTACTCTGCGATTCTCTTGGCCTGAATCCGGGACTGTACAAAATAAATAACAGTGTATTTGAAAAAGCACCAATTGTAAGCTCGATCAATACCGAAGAGCCTATCCTGAAACGGCAAAGGGTAGAGAATTCTGAAGATGGTAAAGAGAATATGGACGAACGTATGTCGAGTGGGTTTTCCGAAAACTCGGACTTGAGTGTCTCCGATTTTCTCAACGATAGGAAGAACGATTCCAACGTGAACTCTAACTGCCCAGAAGTATTGACAGCTCTAACGTTAATGCCTCGGAATCCGAGTCCGGTGGATAATGCAGAAGCACACAAGTCTGAAAATATGTCCAAGTTACTGATCTCAAATCCAGAAATACAAAGTCAGATATCCGATAGTTCTGGATTTCAGAAAATCGATATAAACACGACGAAGATGCCGGGATTTCAGAAAATAGAGTTGAATCAAAGCTTCAGGAAGCTTGGCGACACCTTGGAACCTCCCAATTGTACTCAAGTATTTTCTAAAATGGAAGGTAGCTATCCAAGAAAAATCGAACGCATGGATCAAGTCTTTGTCAAATTAGAACCGATGGATCACAGTCTTGAAAAACTTGACAACGAGATGGAAGTTAGCTTAACGAAACAAGAAACTCGAACCTTTCCAAAGGTTGAAAATAATTTTGAAAGTATAGAAAATGGATCTCAGGATTTCACCAAAGGTTTCAGAAAACTAGAATCTTCCTGTCATCACAAAATCGAAATCACGAATTCGGTCACTAAAATAGTTCCCATTACATCGGCAGATATAAACAGCATGAAAGCACACTGCACAGTATCCGATAATAATTTAGCCAAAATGTTACCTATAACAGCAATTTCGAAAATTTCCGAAGGCTTGCCCATCCTACAAGATACTGTATCCATAATTTCAACCACCTGTGACTCGAATCTTTTTGGCAGTACGGAAAACTTGGATATGTCTAAGATGGGAAGCTACGATCACATCACTCACATGGATATCCTGAACACCAGCGGTGTGATTGACAAAAATTTAATGATCGATGAAAAATTGGTCGAACAGTTACACTTGGTTGATCAATCCAACTTGGTCGATGAACTTGTTTCAGAAAGGTTGAAAAACATACCTGACTTTTCGGTGCAAATCTCTAATGGCCCACCGCTTCCAGACAACATTTTAGAAAGTAATTTGATATCGAATAACTCAAATCTTGATCCAGAACTGGATTTCGAAGCGTTGAGCGAAGAGTTCAATAGAAACACCAGGAGCTGATTTTTTACAAGTTTTTGTTACATATTTTCAAGCGATCCAATATTTTATTTCAAGAATCACTCGGTGAATACCATTTTGGTTATTTGAGCCGAATTCTAATAGTTTATTCGAAAATGTTGATATAAATCGTAAGGTGTAGGACGTAGGTATGGCTGATATTAGTTGCACTATTACAGTCAAGGCTTCTCTGCTTCAGAATGAGAAATATTTTATAAACATGGCTTAAATCCTTCCGGGCATCCAGTATCAGATTTTCATTCTCATTGTTATTTTTCTCCACATCATGTAGTTTTGACAAATAGTTTTGTCTGTATTCCGCTTGTAGGAATATGCCACCGTATTTTAAAACTTGTAAATAATCATATGTTCGATAATAAGAAAAGTGCCGACTTCAATCAATGATTAAAAGAAATTACGAAACATTCGTAATTGGTAATATTACCTAGGCTCACATTCCGCAATGTTGTAGCTAAACTCCGAAACTCCATAAATGTTTGTTCTCGTCAATTATAATACTGGCAGGCTCAATTTCGTCCGGACTTCCGATAATTTTATACAAAAGTATGATATGCAATGAGAAATATGGAATGATTGGATTTTGCACTTTTATTTTTACCTATCAGACAATTTATTTACTTTTTTCATAATATTTAAAAATACTGTATTTAATACTAAGCGTTACTGGTCTAGATCGTTATGCTAAATTATTTCTGTAAATATACATAATATATCTGTATAGACACTGAATGCATGATGAATTAAACACTGTGTCTGTTGCTTAATTCGCTTGCTAAGTAAGGCGGAGGATGCTGTAGGCAAGCTATCGTGATACTAGTTTTTATTTTATTAAGAATTGAAAGAAAACGAAAAATGAAGATTAACTATATCTTAAGGGAAATTATTAAATAGTGACAACGAGACTTCAATTAGGTACAGCTTTATCGTTGCCAGTACACAGTATTCAAATACCGATGAAATCGCATCAATGAAATTCTTTAATGATATCTTCGTCATATGACAAACCCTTATACTTATTGTTAAGTAAAATATTTGATCTAAAACAATGTTTAGATATCTCTTGCATATTTTTATGGCATAACAGGGCTAGATGAATTTTATCAGAACAAACGTGTCGTAGATGTATACGATACTCTTAAAGTTCATTCCATATCGCGTTTGAAATTTCTCAAGATGCAGTGTAAGTTTGAATTAATCAAGATGATAAAAACTATCCAACATAGACGTTGCTGAATACCCGCTGCTTATACGAGTGAATTTAAAATATACGTAATAAATATTGAGATAAGGTGATTTCCGCGAGGAGTAGGTGCAGCGGGCTTAGAACAGAAAGATGATAGTGATTCAGAGATCTCATGATATTGTCATACTGTAAACCAGGACAAATGTGTTTGCACAACCGCAAGTGTAGAACACTTAAGACTTAAGAAACACTGAAAATGCATTGTTCAAAGTGTTATATGTAAATCGTATTAGTAATTATTAATATAATTAATTGTAAGAAGCACAAACTTTTTTTAAGGTGCTTTTCAGACAGAAATTTGAACTAATTTAATTTTACTATTATCATTATTATTGTGTATCATCATCTGTAAATATGTATTATATATGGGATTGGAAAGTATTGGAAAAGAAACGAAACAGTTAATTGGCTAAATATTTACTAATTCTATACCTACTGAGAGTCATATGGTGTCGAGGTCGATTTGAAAAAGATTCAGAATTACGTAGAAAAAAAAAATAGTCTGCTCTATGATATCATGATACGAAAATATAATTAGTACTATATAGCATAGCGATGTGAAAAACTATTCGCTACACAAGAAATGTGATTGAAAATACTATATTTAGTTAGTATTTCTTATAAGTATATGCAATAAAAATAAACGTTAGAGAAATCAATCGCGCAATAGTTTCTGTTTGGACAAACGTAATAATAATAAGAAAAAAAAAAGATGCTATGACTCTTGGGTATAAGTTTGTTTTCATGATCTCTTGTCGGATAATAAATCAGAATATACCTATTCTTCTGTAACGTATACTAAGCATAAAATATTAATAAAGCAAAAACAGAAAACAATCTGATAAGTATGATTCTATTTGGTAGTTGATACAAGTTCGCGTCGAAATTTACTCCCGCAGTAGATATGTTATGTAAATTTCCGCATAAAGAAAAAAAATATATCATTTCAATCGTTTTTCTTTTTTTTTTATTATTATTTACTTTGATTCTTATTATATTTATAACGGAATGTTTGAAATATAAATAAATAAATTGTGAAATATTATTTTCTTAAGTTTGTAAAAAATATGATCACTGAATTACAATGTAAAGCTATAACTGTTATAAATTATATTACATCATTCTCCTACGCTGTTGCAAAAAATTTCAAAGCATATTTCTGTCTACCTAGATCAGTCGATTCCTGTCTTATTCTCACCTAACAAATCGGAAGAAAAAAAAACAAAACGTTTATCCCACAAATCTTTTACGATAACAGTCAATCGATATAAAAATAACAGTGAACATATTATCTATGTCCTGTTTCTACTAACAATGACTCCAAAAGAGTTGTTATATTATCTGATATATATATTTGATAAACCCAACTAGCCAAATGCAACATTTTCCATGACTCTTCACTACTATGCGCAATGTTTTCTAAAACCTTTCGTTTCACTTCAGCCTCATTTTTGTATGCCTCATAAATCTGTTCGCTAATTTCACCTGGAAAAATAAATAATTCATCAATTAAAGCAGGAATGTGTAATCATTATGTTTATTACCAAGTAACACTTTCAAAGTTTATTTGTTTAGCGTTTTTCTCATTATTTATGTTTTTTTGATACCTAAGTAATATTAGGTATATGTTAAAATTTAGAAAATCTTATCCAAGTTGAAATGGACAGTGACATATTTACCAAACCTCTCTACTGGCCATGTTAGAAACATATTTTCAACAGATTTATGCAACGACGCTGCAACTCTTATTTGATAGGCCAATAATTTCAGACTGCAAACGACCTCATCCTGTAAAAAAGTTAGTCGACATAGACATAGGAATTATATTTGTTTCTTAAAAGAAATAGAATTTCTTCAGAAATTACCAACGTGTCGCAATCTTTTTCCAAAGCCTCACACAGATCTTGTAAACCATCAGGATATTTTTCGTCTACTTTCAGTTGGCATATATTTTTTAAAATTGGTACAGCGTGGAGATGTACGTTGTTCCATTGTTGTATGCTTGAGTGAATGTCTGCGGCAATGTCACGTACAAGACGTGGATTACCCGTCAGATTTCCTCGTTGTGGAGTTTTGGAAACCGGTGATTCTTGAACTGGGGATTGAGAGATTATTGATCAGGCTCATAATTCGTGGATAAAATGAATCCAGCCACAAGTTATTTTCGACGAAATATACGGTTGTAGAAGAATGGATGAAAATAAAATACACACGTCATTGTTCTTAATCTGTTTATAAGCACTTTGCGACAAAAAAGCTAAATACATATACGCCGATATTAAGTTTCAGGAAATCTTACTGATAACAGGTGAGAAATGTTCTGGTATCGCCGAAGCATCGCTGTTATTCTTTTTCGGAGTAGTTTGCATAGCGATTTCTTTTTTTTTCAAGACGGACAAGTTTTACTGTTTACTAGACGCCCACGTGTTACGTGATCATAACCTAAAATTCGCGACCGAGGATTGAAGCTAAATAAACTGACATAAACCAATGATAAGGGTTAAACAATCTTTGTCAACATTGACTCATATCCGACGTGTAGAGTCGATTTGAAAATAAGATTGTGCCGGTTATCGGTATGACAAATACTTTGGCTTTTTTTTTAACAATTACTACACACATCGACATATGTCAAAAGATTACAGAACCTGTCACGCGCACTCGAGTCTCAATGAGTAATACTTTGAATTCCACAGGTACATATAAATAAATTGAAGAAGTTATATTGCGAAGCTTCTAGAGCCTTGATCGATTATCAAATACCGATAATAAAAAGATCGTCGTACACAAAGAGTCAATTACGTAGAGAAATGTTTTTGATAGTTATATTGCAATGCACGAACTTGCATTGGAAAACTATCAAAACTACTCTTCAGATGATCCGCATTGCAAAACAATTAAAATAACATATAAGGTCTATAGTCTTCTTAAATTGCAACGTACTTTTTCCAATTCATATTGTCGTCAAGATAGCGTACTATATGCGGTTTAGTGCACGGCGATGCGACAAGCGTATTGTTTTGGCAAGGTAAATTTTCAAGAGATATGTATATTTTTCAGTATACAAAGAGTTCACTTTGATGTCGTGTTATACCCATTCGGGTTAGAAAGTAGACAATATTCATCGTGATCATCTATACATATAGGCATATGTTTTGTATTTTTATTTGGCAAACATACAACAAGTATAACAAGCCTGGCTGCATAAGTAAAATGGCAGGTGTGCATCATTGACGCAAAGTGCGACAAATATTATCATAATTTTCCAAGTAATTCTCATTGCCAAAAAAGGTTATATATTATTTATTCTCTCGCGGATGATTAATGAGTTGAAAAACAAGAAAACTTATCTAAAGTTATCAATTGTTCGGTACAAGCTTTATACGAGAACCGATTTTTCCTGGAGCCTATACGTATAGATATAGTGATCAGCGTTAAGCGGCATGTGGCACAGATAGGTATATCAACAGGTGGTATATAGGATCTTCCAGTATAACGAATTAACCAGCTGTTTGTAGATATAAACCTATATATTGCTAGTCAGCACTGTCACGCTCCTGATGCAGGACAGATTGACACACAAGATCTGCGTCTATAGACATATAATTGTTGTTTATGTGTTTTCCAAAGTAGACCCCAAGAATAGTGTGTATACTGTATAAGGTTCTAATCGCAGATATATTATACCTATGTTGGAACACCTTGTATACATATGTATGTACACAGATATACAATTATCGAACAGACATTACAGCTACGTGTTTGCGATCAGATAAGAACGGTTAAAATAAGTTCGTTATCTGACATTATGTGTGAAAAATACAGTGCGATAAGGGCTTAGTTAGCCTCTGGCAATTTCGAGAGCTGCAAGCAGAATGAAAATGGAGGTAAGCACTAATTAATATATACCTATATAATAAACATGTATTGATATAGTTTTTATAGAGTAATTCTGATATAGTCAATTAGCCATAAGAACTCTGGTTAGAATTATTACTTATGTTTGTCTTCTACAAATTTGAGCAGTATTGGTTGCGAGAACAGTATATATGTCGTGCGTAAATATTTATCCGGATTATCAGCGAACTCTAATAAAGTGTCATCGTGAGGACTTTATTAAGACCTTATATTTTGAATAGTTTGCAGGATTATTGTGCGTGCTGTTTAGGGAATATATGAAACAGTATTAATTCGTAAAAATTTATCTATACATAATGTTGTTTTATTTTTACAACATTGCTATATGTTTTATTGTATGTATTGTATGTGCTTGCATACGTTATAGTGCGTCTGCTACGGACGCGGTGAGTAAAGAACAATGGTACTTGTTTGTTCGGCGTTACAATACGACAATTGTTTTAGAAACATGATCATTGATTAATTTTTGTCAAAGTTATAGTCAAAGATCCACGCGCAAATTAAAAGTGAATCTGATCGACGATAAATTATAATCATGCAGCTGTTTTATGCACGCAACTATACTAAATGAACAAGAAGCAAATTAAAGTGCATCGCATTTTTAAACCCGCGTAAAATTCTGGGGCTCTTAAACGCAGTCGCGCTCGTTGGCAATTGGCGGTTTTGCCGTGTGACAAGAATGATCACCGTCGCACATAAAGTTAAGGCCGTAGGTACAGGTAGAAGACATATGTGTGAGTTTGTGCAAAGTGTGTAGACGGTCGTTTGAGAACTGGTCCGGCGACTATTTAAATTCATAAATACTATACTTTAACGAATAAAGTTTTATTTCGCGGCCATTGGCCATGGGCACGGCGTGAGTTTAATGAAATCTGTAAGTAATATATCCGCGCGTTGATACAACTTAAACGAGAAAACAGCTTAGGCGAGAAAATGTTGAGATTTCTCTAAGATAAGCGCGATATTATTCCCTTTTCTTTTTTGTTTATCATTATTCTTCGTTTAATTTCTCGCTTCCATACCACAGTATCTCTACTTTCACCATTTCACCCAAAAGTGGTTCGGAGGCATTTTAATTGGTCTTCGAAATACTGTTGCGGATGCCTAGTGCGACCGTGAGGAAGGGTCCATGCCCCATTTTTTTTAGAAAGGAAACAAGCAGATTACAGTTACCTGCCTCTGAGAACCGCATCTCGTGGCATTCCACCGAGCTGTGCGCGTCGTCTAGTTATTTTACATAGTAATAATCCTAGATTTACACAGATTCAGGATTCAACAAAGTCCATACTCGGTCAAAGTTTTTCATACAAACGGATTTCAGTTCACATTCAATAAATACAATTCGTGACATCTAAATGCGGAAGCGAAGGTCCTGCACTATGTAATTCAATATAATAGATCATTTTACTCACATCAGTATATATTCCAAAACTCTCCTGTATATCTTTGGGCATTAGACATCATAAGTTGTCATATCATTTCCTTCTCTCGTCATATTATATCTTCACGATTTAGCCATGCACTCTGAATTAGGTTTATTAATCTAACTGTTGTGTCTGCTCATTAAAAAAAAAAAATTTCTCAAAGCGATCACATTTAATCGGTATCTAATTTTCTAATTTTTTATTTTAATTTTTTCTTGTCTTTATTTATCGTCAACTCATTCCGCTTTTGCAACTCTACTTGTGTTTCGCGTATGTGCAATAAATTCATTACCAGAATCTTTATTCGTTATTTACACGTGTTTTACGGACCATTTACGCCTCGGTTAATGAGACGGATGACACTATCACACTTTTATACGTTATTAAACGACAATTTGAGAAACCGTAAAATAATACTATCGCTAAATACCAAGTATGTTACTTCCAAATAAAATCCCGATTCTCCTAGGCGCCTAATATTTTGATTCGGAATTTAGATTCCATAAACGCTACAGACTGTAACAGTTCACAATTGATCAAAATAAAACAATAAATTGCACATTTGTATTCGTGTAAATTATCTCGATTTAAGACAACGTGTTCATTAAACAAATTTATAAACATCACTCACATTAATTCTTTAAATTATTCAATTATTTCGCGCAAAGATTACGGATACATGAAAAAACAAAAGGAACATCTATTAAATTTTTAATCCACAATACACGATTTTAATTGAATTATTTCACGTACCTATGTCATATCTATCGAATTATTTATGAGATTTTACAAGCAGAGTGAGCAGTCCTCCTCATCCAATAATAATACTATAGTATAATAGTACTAGTGATGATAATATTTTTATTAAAATTTCTAACACTATAAAGTGATATCGAATGAAAATTCAAATTTCCAGGGTGAACAGAAAGTAGAACAGCTCCTAAAAGCTACCGATAGAATTCAAAAAGAAATTGAGGAGGTAACAGAGAGGGAGTGTGAGTTACGGAGCGTGGGAAGCATAAAGACAATTTCCCTCGAAACGGTTGACTCCAAGGTAAATATAAGGGCATAAATAATATTCACATGATAAAACATGAATTCGAAAGTTGAAAGTAAAATTCTGGCCTTATGGAATGAATTTGAAAAGATCCCAACCAATTTTATTTCCAAGTAAAAACATTTAAAGCCCAAATTCTCATTTCTTCTTTCTTATCTGCTATTCTCACATTTGTGTAAAAAATAAAAAATACTAATTATTTCACTTGAGAATCAAGGCCGTAGAAATGCTGTTTATCCAGTCATTTATAATCAGTAGGATATTTCTAAAAATGACGTAGATTCAAATTAGAAATTGAATGAATAATTGATGGTATGAACTAACGTGATGATATTTTGTCAGTTACTTCGAATGCCACAGAGCCTTACTTCAGGAAAGTTGAAGAGAACGACATCAACTCCACAAATATTGGAGGAAGTAAATCAATCGCCTCTTACGCCAAACTTATCACCCAAAATGACAAACGGCGTGATATCAGCTAGATCCACACCGACTCCAGTTCGTTTTGCTACGAATAAAACTCAGAAAGGCTTGATGCAACGATTTTTGGCTACAAGAGGGAAAATCTATAAGCCAAAACCTGTGACTAGTGATTTTTTGACACCGCCAACTTCTCCAAACAATATCAACTTCAATCCACTAAGCATTAAGCCATTTAATGCTAATATTGAAATTACCATCGAGCCGGATGACGAGCCCAAAAAACCACCTGTTAGAAAAGGCTACGTGCCAGTCGAGCAGAAAATACAGAAGGAATTGAATGAAATGAAGGAACGAGAAAATGAATTGAGGTTCGATAATTATATATTTTTAGTAATGATTGGTTTTTTTTTTTTTAAACTTATATTATGCTCAAAGAGAAAGAGAAATTATAATTTCTCAGTTGCAGAAATGAATTATCATACTCTTTGTTTTACATGATTTTTGGTATTAAAGAGGAGCCATGAAATGGGCTTGATTAAATAATATTCATCTCATTTCAGATTGATGAGATCGCAAATGCTGGCCAAATCTCAGCCAAACCTCTTGGACATTGTGAATGATAACGACTCGGATATATATGACGGTGCAAGCTCGTTGCGCAGCGGAACTTCTTCCAATACATTAAACGAAGATGAACCAGAGAAAGAAAACAGAGGAAAGCACAAGGTAGATAAAACGGAAGTACGAAGTGCCTACTCAAATAAATGCTGTATACCTACTGAAAATGAATAACTATTTTTTTATGCTTGAATTTCTATGAATGGTATTTAAATATGCTCTTATTTGAACATTTTCCAGGCAAACCCTAGACGTAGAAGTGCCCTGATTGCACAGTGGGAGAATTTGATTGCAGCAAAAAAGGAAACGACTGAAAACGGTAATGAAGTTGAGGGTAATTTCTGAGGAGCTGGCTCCTATACAGATATATTAATATTTTTATAAGTAAATTAAAGGGAATTGAATTGACTATCTAATGACTGCCTTCATTGGGTTTGTTGATTGATTGCTTAAGTTAGTTGATGATTATCATTTAATATTGCAATGTCAGCAACAGGTGCTGGACGCACCTGTTTGATTCCAAAACGTATTAGTCCTGAGTTATTCTTTTCTGAGATGATCAAAATTGAGAATAAAAAATCCGATATAATTAATGAAGTAGACGTATAATATAAGCGACTCCTTCATACCTATAAACATTATTTAATTATTTAGGACGCGTTTTCATTACAGTAGCTGGTGAAAAAAATCTTTTTGCAATCTTGAATGGCTTTACATGGTAAAGTTTATGAACTGTATTGAATTCAAGGAATTCTCATAGATTTTCAGCGTTGAAGCTCAAGTTGAGACAGATTTTATACTTAAGGTGCAAATCCTGTTGAAGAAAAAGAAAATAATTTAATGAAAATTGCGTACTACGTGTATCTTTTCAATTTCAGTATTAAATTGGTAGCTAAATGGTAGTAGCAATGATAACTAGCAAAATATTCGTATGAACATAACTCCAGTATTCTTAATTTGAAATTATTTCATTTTTGATTATCGTAATTCGTAGTATCTTCATAGGTATAACATGTCGATATAACTATGATGAGTTTTTAGATATTAATTATTATTAGGGCAATAATATACTAATCAAAAAATATGTGCAATTTTATCAAAACCGGTGTCGAGTTTTGCTACATAATATCGATGGGTCCTATCTTTTTTCTTTCTTTCTTTAATTTAATTATTTTAAGTGATATTCTTATGAATCGTAATTAGCTAACTAATTTTTCACGTACTCGTTTATGGCCTTTCATCTGGAAATAATATCGGCATGCTGAAACTTTGTTTACATATACATTCTATTTTGTATTCATTCGATTTCTCTATTATATTGTAAATTCAATTTATATTGTGTAGTCTTATATACTTGTGCCCAGTGACAATGATCAGAATTGCAATTTGATATACTTTTTTACTCTAAAAAAAAAACAAAACAACAATAAATAATAATAATAATACTGATCAATGAATTTTTAGTTTTCTGTTTCGTTTTCGAAACTTGTATTGCAGTGATCAGTATAATTAACGTTGTCTTATACACTAACACCAGCTCTGAAAACCATATTCCAGATGTTATGGACCTATATTCATGACTCATAATATAATAATTATTTATATTTCATTTGATTGTTAAATTATTATTGATACATGATCACTATTATTACTATTAATATTAATAATGATGAAATATTCGTATGACTAACTGTTGAAACGTATAGAGTGTATTCCCAGCATTCTACAACTATTATCCGAGTATCTTTTGTCAATTTGTCTATTATTATAATTATAAAACAAGAATACTGCAACTGTAGGAAGGATGTATCGATATATTTTACGTGCATTTCTTTTCGAAATATCTCTGGATTTCTAATCTAAAAAGCAATAAATTGATTAAATAAATTCTATCGTTTCTGATAAAACTACTGCATAATGTATAATAATTCAATTCTAATTTCCTAATTACAAGTAAGCGCGGAAGTAAAATTTTAAATAGTTTGAAAAATCTATCGCGTCTTCATTCATCGTATCGTGCGCAGAAAATGATGCCTTGTACTAGGCTACCAGATACACAGGTATGTAATCATGGTAGATATTTGGCCGAATAGTTACCGGGCATGCGCCATACTTCAGACAAAACGTTTCGTGTACTGAGCTGTCAGTGATAAAGATTGTTCCAATATTTATACAATCATTAAATTATAAACGTGTACAGGCTATAAATTCTTGGAGTGAATAACAATCGTTTAAAATGGTACGTTGATATCTGTTCATTCTTTGTTACGGTTCAAAGGAGATTTAAATGATTGAATCGCTTTTATCAAACCTAACCTAATATAACGCTAACTTAACCTCAATCGCGTATAACGCGTATTAAATTCTTCTTCAGTTTTTTAAATTCAGTTAAACGTAGCTCATCTTAATAACGAAGAAAATTTTATTGCCATTTTTCGTATCTAAAATACTCGCCAACACATGTATTAATTTTTGTCTGCGGGTAGTCTGCCATTTTCAATTTCCAGAGTTTGCTGACTGTTGTTCTACTCCTCATTTGCACGTGTGCTTACATTAGGTCAATCGTGCCGAGTATATTGGACAGAAACAAAACCGGGTATGTATATGACTTATGAAAAATTAAATATCGGAACATGTATTACCTTTTTGGAATCGTGTTCTAAATGGAATAAAAAAATCGGCATTTAGATTTAAACCTCAATCTACATACTGATTATTAGATTCCTGGGGACTTTCTGGAAATGCGCAAGAATTGGCGAGCGAAAAAGTCCGTACGTTGCATTCAGCTGCCTATTTATGGCGTTTAGCATTCTATTTTGTACTTAATCAGAAGCTAAAGAATTTTAAGTTTTCCATGCCATTCTGTAATTCCAAAAACTGAATTATGTGCATCTATATTTTTTACTACGAATTGAAAATCTATCGAATTATGTAAATAAATAAATAAATAAATAATCAGCTTATTCAAGACTCGAACTGTGTAAATACACGTTGTTATCACTTTTGGATCGCCCTTTCGTTCTTGTTCATAGTTAAAAATAATTCACAAAGGTCTTGGGGTCTGATATCACTCATGAACATGGGTGGATGTTTGTCTTTTTTTTTTTTGTATAGTACATTTTATTTGTCAACACTTTACTTTGGCAAAGCTAATTACTTATATTGAGCATATTTTCCATTTTTTTTTTTTGGTATTTTGTCGTTTTTTGTTGAATGTTTTTTTTTTTGTTTCCTATAAGAACAACTCTTTTCTTAAATATATTAATATATTGAGCATTGTGTGATTATTTATATAATATTTTAGTTATTAACTTATTAAATATCCTCACATACAATCCATTATATCTTTTAATACATGTAAATAATATTCTATCCTTTGATCAATCCGATATCATGGTCACTACCGAATACATTATTACTTAATATTAGTATCATTTACATTTAGTACAAGTCTGCAATTAATCTTCTTACATATTACAATATTAACTATGTCAAATTAAGCTCTAAATCGCAACGGTATACGTAACTAATTATAACAGTGTATACTCTATACGATTTGGTGGAAATGGGGGATAGTAGATGATATTGCTGCAGAAGAAATAGGAAAAAAAAAATTTTATTCACTTTACTGAAAACTCATTTTTATTGCTGTTCTCATCGTATTAATCAGCTCAACTGAACTACGCTGATTTAAACGGTATATATTGCGTTCCATACATTTCCCACGTCAAAATATTGTACTCAATTTTTTGCCAACGAAATTTATTTATTTATTTATTCATTCTTTTTTGTATAAGTTTCCACTTAAACCGGTTTGCGGATATATATTTATATATGTATGTATATATGTATATATATATATATGTATATTATTGAATTTTATACAATTATTGTAGCTACACTCTCGCGACAGTCTTAATTATTGATCTGATCGATGATATATCAGGTAAATATTACCTAGGGAAAAAAATTGGATATTCTCTAATGATTTTAACGTTATTCCCAATATACGAGAGATCGATATGAACGTCATGGAGATATGGTTTTGCTAGGTTTCAATCATATCGTCAAATAGGATCAAAGTTGATATATATTTCCTGGTTTTTCAAATATTACTATACGCGTAATTTGCAGCAGGGTGCAAACTTATGTATGTAAACTTAAATACAAAAATAGTCGCGTTTTAAGATCTACGAATATTCGCATTCAATTTCTTAAATATTAAATTGCTATTTCATCAATGCCGGAACATAGAATAATCAGCAAGTTGTTACAGTTGTGGAGTTGTATAATTAGTTTTTTTTTTTTTTTTCTTAATTTTTATTTTCTTCTTAGCCAGGGTAAAAAGAAAAAAAAAACGAGAAGCAAAGTATCTATACCTCGATGCCATTAGTTTATATAGCAAATGATATGAACGTGTATAAGTATAACTAATTTACGTATTTCGATAAAAACTTGTTAGCTTGAGATCAATATTCAAAGCTTCTTGTATAAAGCACCAGTTTGAGTTGCTGATATTTAAAAATTATTTTCCTATAACTAGATTAATATGCTAATTATTTGTCTGCGTTTGATTATAAACGAATCACTGATTCGCAGAGGGCAGCCTCATATTACATTCTCGTTTAGAAAACGTTGCAATTAATTCTGCCCTAAGTTTAACAACTGATTACAATTAATAGCAATAAATATATAATTCCTTGAAAAAACAATTAAATCTCCTTACGAACTTGTGGATATTACCAAATTATCAAATCCATACACCATATGCCTCGTTCAAATTGAATTCCGCGTGTTGTCAATTCTTAAATATGATACATATACATTACTTTCAAAAAATACTTCCCAACATCAAATTATTATCACTCTAACACGCTGTATTACCAACGTTTCTAATAACGGATCCGATAAAAATAATAACGATAAAGATATGATTATTCATCAAAAACAACGGTAAATACCTAATACTTATATAATTAGTAATTACCTAAATATATATTATATGTATTTGAAAAAATAAAACATCGTAATCTCTTTGGTTCGCATTTCTTAAAAATCTGAATAATAGGTAATGACTTCTTGCGAAGAATCATTAGCCGTAAAAAAAGAACCAAACAAAAAAAAGTATATATATATCTATGTATAAAATTTGAAAGGAACGAAAACAACTCATACAATATCTTCCACGAGTCTTCTATTAAAAACTTATTTCTGCTGAAAACCATCACAGAACGTAGAAAAAAGAGACGTTGAAAATACATAAAACGAAAAATACTCCATGTACCTCCAGTTTAGTTCGCGCGCAATTTGGCAAGTTTAATAAATTCTCGTTCTTGTTGTAGGCGTTATTTCTTGACAGTGGTACACGGGGGTCCATGGTCGTCGTTGTTTGTTTGTTGTAAACTAATCGCGATGTGCTTTTCTGCATCGCCGGAGTACTTAGCTGATAATAAACGCGATTTTGTGTCGTAATTTGAGCCAATTTGGACTTTGTTTTACTCAACCTTTTCCAAGTTGACGATGTCGGCTGGGTCGGCAACGTAGCTCTTTCTATTTCTGGAAAAGCGAAAAGATCGAGAAAAAAATAATTAAAAGATTGAAAAATTAAAAAATTACCAATACTCCGAATTTATGACTCAATAAATGATATTATTCCAATTGATTGATAAACGCGGAAAATACGTAATTAAAAATACGGCGAATGGACGTAAAATTGAAATCCGATTTTATTACAACTCTTGATTTGACGTCGACGCGCAAAATTGTTAAAAACGCCAACGGCGATCGGTGTAAACATGAATTATATTACGCCCAATAAAAGCCGCAACAGCTTTATACAATACGTTAATCATTAGCATGAACAAGCAATAAATTCATCTCCGTATTAGGTTTTTTTCTTTAATAACTATAAAGTGGGAGCAAAAAATTAATAAATATAAAATGGAGGAGAATTTGATTATTTTACATAATAAAACGATACGGCCTTTTATAATTTACCATATACTCTGAGGGTGGCTTCGGCTTTACCCATACTCGATGTAGCTGAGCACGTGTATTCACCCAAGTCTGGTTTAGCCAAGCCTGTTATCTTCAATTCTATCGTCGTCTTCCACTCCTCATCCGCCTGTCTCTCTTCGCGAATTTCATACTTTCCACTGTGTACACAGTTATATACATTTATTGGAATTACTTCAAAATCACTTGTCATATATAACGATTTACATGATATTCAAAGACATACATATTTATTTTCACAAATATAAATAACTTTCTGCATTGAATTCTTGAACCTTGAAAATCTTCACGGATCACATTTACATCAACGTGATTTGAATTTCTAAAATACGGAATAATATACAAGACACGAATTTTTCTGTTTCTCGGTACTGATTTTATTTTCACATCTAGGTATATGTACCTCGTTTTTTTTCGACTATCAACATATTGTTATTATTATTATCATCGATTACTGTTCTCCCATTAAATTACAATACCTACCCGCTCATAATAACTTGTCCATTTCGCATCCAAAAGTTGATAGTCTTTGGAAATGCCTCGACCAAGCAGACGAGTGCAATATCAGTACCCAGAGGAGAGCCTAAGAGTTGATTAGGAACCGTTGCACTGGGTGAAACTGAACGTGAGATAAAAATGTAGAATGTATAATAAAACGGGTATAAAAAGTTGATCAAAAAATTGTCTCGATAACTATTTTCATACACGCACGTGATATATGATGACGTATAACGTTGAAAATATTCTCACAATAATTCTTTCATCATTGTTTTATTCCACCGTTACGCAGCTCTATAAATTATAGTATTTTGAAATACTCACAATTCACTCTAAGGTAGACCCTTTTGCTCACTGCCGGAGGAACCTCGTTGCTTGCTATGCAAAGATAAGCGCCCATTTGCCTTCTGTCTACTCTATTCAGCTCAAGTCGTTCTCCGGATAAGCTGTCCACTGTTTAATACAAAGTTTGAAACTAGTTTTAAAAATTTTGTCAAATGGTTATATAAATTTCATGTTGAAACAAGATAAAGCAAAGAAGAAAGAAAGAAAGAAAAAAAAAAAAAAAAAAAAAATGAAAAAACAAAAAGCAAAGGAAAAAGTACTTCATTTGGGGTAATCACCCGAAATATATAAACAATATAAAGTAACAGCGGTATATAAATATGTATGGTATATGTAACGGTAGAACAATGAGTGGAAAAATTTTCCGAGCACGAATTCTCCTGGAGATAATTTATAGAAAGGGCTGCATTCACTCGTTGTATGTATTTATATACGTATGTATGTATGTGAATATGTATGTCTTCTTGTATAGTTGTGTAGTTGTATGCAATCACAGCGCATCCAGTACTGTATAGAGTAGTCTATAGTAAATACAGAGGCGAGCCCCCATCCCTATCGTAGCAGCGCTCGGACCCCCATAGAAATCCAACGGTGTGGCAAATTTATAGGTTGACTTGTAGGAACTATAAACTAGAGCTAAAGCCAGGGAGGTAGTGGAGTGGGCAGTTTTCGAATACATGTATTTCAACTAACGGAGTTTCAACTGCATCTTCTATTACTGTATCTATAAATATAGTACAGCTTATGTACTATATATATTATATACTCAGTAAAGTAACGATAAAACTAAGCGATTGACGTTACATGATTTTTATTTTTTCGCTACGCGAATATACCAACGCATATACCAGCTACTGTACACATAGGATATATATTATAGCATATATACATTATACACGTATTTGATGTATCGTATATATGCCTTATACATATAAAAGAAGATAGCAAACGTCGAAGGAAAAAAAATTGATCCATTAAATTGCGGGTCGTTTCATCGTCCGCATATATATATATATATATGTATACATACATATACAGCTTAGGTATATTTGGTATGTAATGATATATTATAGGTATCCTATAGCTATTTGGTGTATATAGCTGGTAATAGATTCGATCAAATGGATTCCATTTGAGTAGAAATTCTACGCGCGCGTTGAGTTGCTTTTTGGACAGAAAAAAATTTATATACGAAATCGTATATTCATATTATATATCTACTTACGTACGAATGCGTAGGTAGGTAGGTAGGTATATATTTACATACGTAACCCTGCGTGGATATATACGTAAAGTAGTTGAATCTACGCAAAGGTTCACGGTTGAAAAATACCGGACGGAAATTGGCGAGACGGTGAATAAAGTTGATATTTGCCATGACAAGGGCAAATATCCGGAAGTCAAGATAAGTAAATATGGAAAACAAGAAAGTAAAGTGAAAGAAGCGAATAAAATGTCAAATATTTTCTTACACCCGACGATATATAAGCTACGCGCTACGCGCTATCCGCTATACCTACCCGCTACCTACTTACCTGTGTCAAATCTAAAGCAATCAAATGGAGAGAGATATCATGAAAAATATATAAAATTCTTGAAATTTGTCGAGCTTGAGAGATCAAAGTCAAGAAACGAGTCGTCACTATAATGATTCCTTGCTCGTAACAACTGCACACGCAATATATCCATCTTATATGAATATAAGTAACAGCTATATCTACATCTACGAATTTATATACGACTACGTTACACATACATACGCATAAACCATATATTTGGTTAAACTCCCAATTGCTCACCGTGCTCCAATTGCTCGTGCAATCCCCTCACCAAAATGTTTTTATTTTTCTCCCTGCGCCAAAGTACCCTCGGCGATGGTCTTCCTGAAGCTTTGCAAGCCAGGGTTGCGTTTTCTCCTTCCGATACGGAGACTTCGCCTTCGGAAGTGCCCAACGTTAAAATGTCGGGAGCCACTGCAGGTGACAAGTGCGCATATATACGTAGATACTAGATATATATGTATAGGTATATAATATATTTAAGAAGGTAATAAAATAAAAAAATCGTTCGCATAAAATATGGTTATTGGCTATTGATTCTGGTATATATTCTCACCTAATACATCGACGCATACCAGCTGACTTAACATGGGTTTTGTGTTTAGTTGACACATGTAGCAACCCTTGTCAGCTTCCTTTAACGTCCTTATGTGCAATCGCCAGGTTGTTTCTTCCTCTTTTCGCCATTTTGTTTGATTTTTTATCTTACTATTCTCAAGGGATATGAAAAATCTCGTTGAATGTGTGACGATCCGTTGACCGATCGACAATACTGTTCGATCCTCGTCTCTTAGCCAAGCAACCTGCAGTCGCGTTTGAATAAGAAATAAGTACAAAAATAATAATTAAATCGGCAGATGCGATCAGGGATAATTAAACTTCCATTAAACAACAGCTTATTTGTTCGTATACAGGTTTATATCGAGTTGTTTGAAGAATCGACGTGGCGAGGTGGAGGCGCGGACGCATTCCCGCGTTTTGTCTATATCTCATTCCATAAATTCTATAGTGGGTCGCTCGGGCGTGTAATCATCCGCGAAGATGTAAGGGAAAATTTGAAAACTTTGAGCAACGATCAATGAATATCCTCCGAGAAGTTCTTTCGCCGAGAAATTACTTGCAGTTATACTATGTACCTACCTATATAGGTATTAGGTACGTAAGTTTTACTAGACCCTCTCGATCCTGAAATCGCATAGATTCTGAAACTTATTGCCGTACGCGTCCAACGAGTGGACCGCCGAAGGTTCGCGCCATGCCAAGTATATAAAGAACGGACATTTATATCTTATTTGTAGTATTTCTCGTAAACTTGGTAGGAGAGTCGTATATAGATATGGATATAGTCCTGAGCAGACGCTGGGATAAGAATTTTTCAAAAAAAAAAAAATGAAAAAAAAATGAGATAAAAAAGAAGACGCAACACATCTTATCAAATTACGCTAAACTTCGATAGCTGTTCGTAATTCCCCTGACAATGAGTTTCCCATCTTGTTTACGTGCGCGCAGGGGCTAAGGTAATGTCAAATATGCAATTACACGAATTGCTAAATCTGCGAGGTGTAAAAATGCTCAATAAGGATATCAAGGCTAATATATTGGAGAGAGAAATAAATGAAGAAAAAAATGGGAAAATATGTCAAACAATTGGTTTCTAAGTTGTATACCTAATACACCCTTAAAATTCTCAATAATGGAGTGAGAGCAAGGGGGAGGATGACGCGGCTTGCCGCGATTGAAGTAGTTAGGTATATACAGAAGCTATATAAGCCGCCCCCGCATATCTTAACATTTTTCGGTAATATCTTGAGAGTCCCTTGGCCACGAATCTACGTTAGCGCTAAGAGATTGCTCTTCCCCCTTTCCATTCCATTGTAATCATGGAAACAATCATCTATACGTCTCTCTTGCGCTTGTAGCAAGAAGAACCCGCGTCTCGCTCGGTTTCTCTCGCCTGAACGGCGGCGCGGGCACCGCCGCGGCCGTGGCCGCACCGGTCTTCTGTCTCGCTTGCCTCCATAGCAATCACCGATTTGTCTGAATAAGCCCCAGGCAAGTAAATGCCCGTGCCAACCCCTGGGAATCAAGACTCCCTCCCTTATTCCCACCCTCTGGTTCTTCCTGTCCAACTCCGCCGTCTGCCTGCATCCATCCCCCTGCGCGATATTCACATTCATCGATGTTTAACACGAACAAAAGTTCCCTGTCGGAAACATTCAACTAAATAGACGCGCCGCAAGCATATCTCCCTTCTAATATTACAACCAATATTCAATATTACACGTGCCTATACCAGGGAGATATATTTTATACCTATGTACGTATGTATATGTATGTACGTCGACGATTATCATATCCGGCTGATTGACGATAAATCTGATCCAACCCATTATTCCGTCTATTTCTTCCGCGTTTCTTGATACGAATTTATATAATACGCCGAGAATCGGGGATGAGAATTTATGTCAATTAAGTAATGTACTACCTGGATACCCTTATATACCTATATAGGTGTATATAGATATACTATACAAGAGTACATGTATATATATGGGAAAAAATTCAATTTTCTTTTATTTCCACCCCTCCAGTCGATGTAAAAGTTTTACGAATTACGTGACACTGGAGTCGTCGACAATGATTAAGTGGAGTTGATCTCGGATCTGATCCTGATCTTTTTTGTCGAGGGTACGTATTATCTGCCGTCTCTTCGAGTATATCATATAGATATGGGGATATATTCCAGCAACTTATCATTCTTCCCTCGCTATATACCTTATATACCATCGCAGATGAACTCAACTGCTTATATTGTCAGAATATTGTTAATCCTCTCAACTGATTTTTCCCATACATATGCTACAGTATAACGACATGGAAACTGATTTTACTTTTTTCTTCATTTCATTTTCAATTGATTTACCTGATAATTGCCGAGCTTCTTAACGGTACAAGATAGAACGGCTTCTCTACCGCTTGCCACTGTCACGTTGTCAATGGGACCAATGAATCCCGGTAAATCTGAAAGAGTAAAAAAATTTGATAAATCTTTCGATTGCGATGAAATTGAACGGCAGCTGCACTACCCGGCCAAATACCCAGGTATAGATTCAGAGACCAATGCTAACACCAATACTCGTATCAAAAGAGCAAGCCAATATCTTCCTCGAACCAATAGCTTTGTTTATATCGATTCCCGATTAAATCGATCGCTGAGTTTTTCGGCTCGCCACACTGTGCCACGCCATGCCATTCCGGGGATATCTATATCACGGAATTTGTTTATAGTTGAAGTAACTTTTACTTATCGGACGACAGCCGCGATTGTTTTTATAATCCCTGGGATTGAACGCGATAGGTGTGGTTTTTCGAGGAATAAAATAAAAAAAAGGGCAAAGTCAAGTACGATTTGTTTCCCGAAAATCTGAAGCGCGATAAAGGGAAAATTATTATCTTAAAGTTGTCGCAGAACGAATAAGTAACTTCGCGCTGTTGAATAAGAAAAAACGAACGAAAAGAAAAAAAGATTGAAACAGTCAAAAAGTAAATAAATCAGAGCGACTCGCTTTATTTCACGGGAATTTTTCTCATTCACAGAAAAGAAAGAAAGAAAGTAAAAGAAAAAAAAGAGACGCTGCGCTATAACTGTATGTAACGAATCTGTGGGAATATGCGGTAGGTAGGTGGGTACATCCCGAGCCCTCAATCCAAGAGACACGCGCTCGCGTTAAACTAAATTATCTCAAGTTAGACCAAGCGAGTACAAACTGACAAAGACTCGTGCACCTTCCTAATGACGTATAATCAAAATTCAGAGAACGTTCTTGCCTGGCTTACGTCCTGTTTCTAATACCCAGGGGCTGATGCTACGGGGTAACCCTTCCGTGTATTGCAGTAGGTAACGGCGTGAATTCGGTAAATCGTCATTGGATTAAGTTCGACAGAATTTTAGCTTATTATTCTCTTTAGGTATGTTTCATTTTAATTTCAATAAATCAAATATGCGGCCGCCCGCGTCTCTCTGCTCTCTCCTCCTTTATATCCGCAGCAGCTATGCCGTTGTGGTGAGCGCGAAGGCCTTTGAGAATGAGAAATAAGAATTACAATAAGATATTCACCGGCAGAAACTGGCGAATAATGGTATTTTCAGATTTCCTCGTGTCTAGAATGTAATATAAGAAAATATCTGTGGAAATAGCGACGGGGGCAGCGGAGGCAGCAGCAGCAGCAGCAGCAGCAGTGGTAGCGGCACGCTGTAACGTCGTAGTATTCCAACTCCGCCACGCTGCTGCTCGCTGCCTGCGTATATATATCACTTTTATTTTATGGCAGAAATATTCTTGAGAAAAATAATTCAATCTCGCGGGCTTATAACACGTTCGTCCTAACTCGCTCCCCGAGTATCTATATACCTTTACCTACCCTTTCGTCTGCAGGGACCCCCCTAAGCTACGATACATATTCGTATTCATTTACCAATCCGGTATAACTATTGTTTCGTCAAAATTTCGCCTTGCGGCAAGGCAGCCAGAACCAGGCATCTAGTAATTGAATACGAGTATATATGGGTTAATGTATACATACATAGGTATACCTCTATAAGCGCGAGACGGGAAAACTTTGATAACACCGATTTCCACTAACTTACGCATTATAGTTTTACGTATATAATAGGGCACGTATATACATGTTTTATAAGCCTGTATATACTCCCACGATTACCTGTTAAAATTTAAGCAACCCCTCAGCGCGATTTCACGAGCTTATGGTATTAATGTGACACTGAAAATTACCCGATTACAGTGGGAAATTGAGCGGGGCTTAAGTTGGCGGGACTCCGGCGAGGCAGAGAAAAGCGAAGTCAATAAAAACAGTAGATTATATGGTTATTTCATGGTATAGGTATATGGTATACATATACGAATAGGAAGTTAGTTAGTTTATCGATAATTAACTATAATGTATTATGGTAGTTATATGTCGTAGGAAATAAGTAATTCTGGTGTAAAAATGGTTTTCCTACTCAGGGTGAACACAGAGGTGAAATCCTCATACGCAAGGTAGATTATAGGTAGGTATAGGTATGTGGTAACATGCAGGTAAATGGGTAAAAAGTTCATTTCAAAACTACTCTCCTAGAATCTCATCAATTCCATTACTATGCGGGATTCTCATTTCTAGACCAGACTCTGAACCCTCTACTGTGTACTTTTACCCACTAACTGTCTGCTCAAACATTTCTGGTGTATACATATGTACATATGCATGCACATACCTATACATATGCATAGGAGTCGAGACACCTGTCCTTAATTCAACAAACGCCAGAGTTCTGTCTGGCCGGTACGCTCCACAGGCTAAAGGGCTGCGTACTCACAGGCGCAGCAAAGCTATGCGTTCGAAAGTTGCAAACTTGTAAACTTGTAAATTTGTAACTTGTAAACTTGTAAACTTGTGAAGTATAAGTATATGTAGGTGTGTATATAGTTGTACCAAGTTCTCAGGGGTTTGAAAAGAAGTTTGTTCGGTATTACTCTCGGTGTTGTTACCTACGTCCGTCTTCGGTATATCCGACGATGTTAGCTCTCGGACATATAAGCCTCGAGTTACGGTGATTGGACTATATAGGCGCAGTTAGCATACGAATGTTCTCTTCGTTTGTTTGCGGGGTCTCCAGGACCCTGTTTTACATAGATATTGTGATATTATGCCACCCCGGGAATTCTTACCTCAAATGCAGCCGAGCATCGGCGATAGAGCAAAGAAGACAAACTCATATATACCTTATACGTATACCTATACATATACATATATAAGTATACCCCATACCTATATCTGCTCGGATACGACACCTACTGCGTTAACAAAATCTCTAATCCACTTATTACTGCTAAATATACGGTACATAGATATCAAGCAATGAATTATACTTCGGCCGGAATATGATACTGTACAGGAAACACCAGATTAATATATGGATTAATAAATTACATCATTTTACCGAATCTCCGTATTATACGTATAGATTCCGTGGTTTTAGAGGGTAATAATAACGCTCCTTCATCAATGGATAGACATACATAATTATGTTATATATACCTTCTGGGTCTCGTGGGAGACGTGAATAAGACGATGGGGGTGTCCGCGTGGTATAAGTTGGTAATGGAAGTATCTGATACTCTGCATTATGTGAACTTTGAAACGGCTTTATGTGAAGTTATAAACTCATCTGAGAACCAACTTCGTCAGGGTCGGTATTACCACGTGTATAGATACATAGACGTATTAGATATTTGACGTAGGTATATAGATTATCTTGTTAATAATCGTCGGAATCTCTGAATGTTATAATTAGATCATATCCATCACCCGCAGGGGTAGTGGGGTGCGATCCATTTTAGTTTGGTAATGTTTGACGCTGCAAACTACCTACCTATTAATGGTTTAATCGGGTTTCACGAATCCGGGTGAAAGAGCTTTCATTACGAATACATTTTTCGATCAGAGCCTTTCACTCTCATCTTGTTTTAGTTGAAAATGAATAAATAAATAAATAAATAAATAAATAAATAAGTACACGAGGAGTCAAGATAAAAATCTCGACCTGAGATTCGAAGGAAATTTTTTTTGAAAGAGCGAAAGTTATTTGCTGTATTTAAGTGAGACAGTAAATTTCGCGTCTCTTTCTTTTATGTTTGAAATATAATGAGCTGCTCAAGCCGCTGGCAAGTAAAAGGTATAGCGGTATAGTCGAACTTGATTTCCGGCACGCCGGTTTATAAATTGGAAAAGTTGAGTTTGATTTTACATCAATCTAAACCGTATCGGCAGGAAAAGGTGAATCAACAACCAAATTGTTTGCTTCCATTCAAGCTACATCGGTGTTGAATCCGGGGGGTTTTACAAATGTTTACCAAGTAATCGTAAAATATTAATTTCTACATTGATTTTTATATAATTCAAATATCCTTCGCCTCAGGGCTTTGCTAAGAGAAATACGTATGTATATATGCTCTGAATATAATTAAGAAGTCATCTTCTCTATACAGTTTTCTTCGATCCTCAAAATTGGCAGTACCTACTTATCGGCTGTTATCGTCGAAGACGCATAAACTATGCCATAGTAGGTGTTATAAAAGTCTTTTGTTTGGCAGATTATAGAATATCTTTAACCGAGGCATAATTTGTTCTAAACTCACTTTGCTAAATCTTCGAAAAAATGTCTCGCAGAGTTATAAGGTATATACAAAAGTTTCACCCTTCAAAGGAACAAAGGTTCAGAGGATGCGAGGCAGGAAGTGGTCCAGGGTGTAACCCACGTATAATGTCCCAACTCCGGGAAAGTTATGAGAATGGTAATTAGGGGTATCCCTGGACGAAATCTCGCGAAATCTTAGGTAAACGATATTTTCCCCAGACTGTCGTGAGCCGAGAAGAAAAAGAAAGAATAATGTCTCTGCGCACACATATAGTTTTGCCCTCGAGGCCCGCGAAGGATCCCGACGAGTAAGTAAATAAAAAGCGAAAAAAAATATATATACCTATAAGAAGCAAACTTCTGAATTACGTATTAAAAAGTTTTCTTGGCTAAGAATTAAACGAAACGGAGCTGCGCCGCATTTGTGATTAAAAGTAATGAAAGTATGGCTCCCTAATTATCACTTTATCACTTATCAATTGCCTCGAGTGGATCTTAGGAGCGTATAGCTGTATCTGAAAAATGTTTGGAATAGACGACAAATACACGAAGACCGGTAAACTTGTAAGTGGCAAAATAAAGTTCGCTTCGTGCCCGTGACAGTTTAATTAATATCACTCGTCCTCAAAGGAAAAACTTCTTAAGCTCCTAGTAAACCACTTCAACTTTTCGGTCGTGTTTTTGCCCCCGTTTGGCTTTACGCTCATACTTATCTGACGTTTAAACTGATCTTTGTTGGATTCAATCTGTTTCAACACTCTCTTGCTTTATCCGCGTATAGGTATATAATTAAGACATAATACAACCATACAACGTAAGTATATTAATTATTAAATTTCTCGCGTGCATTAGACGGAAAGTAATTGCGGGGTGGTTGGTCGAAGCTGTTCTTTATAAACTATGTCGGTATATAGTGCAAAGTGTTTATTGTTGAGTGAACGATAATTAGCCCAACAAAACTGGAACGTTTTGTCAACAATTTTCATCTCCACTCTCATAGGTACGGTAGTCATAACGACGTCGAAACTTGGTAAGGAAACAATGTTGAAATTAAGTCAAAGTATTTTGCGAACGGGTACCGGAGGCCGGTTTGAATACTTTTACACAGTCTGCCACACTGAAGCTCTCTTGCAGATTGTAATCAACCTATAGAGGCAACCTATAGAGCGGTGCTTAAGCTTCCGGAAACAGTTGTGCAGGGAGTCGGAGAAAAGCGATTAAGTGCGACGATAAGTATCGTCGAGTGAGATCGTTATGGAATACCGTTACGAGCCGAGATGGTCCTTCTCTCTTCGTTGCTAATACAAACTAAACTGTCGCCTTTTAATCTTGCAATTAGAAGATCTCTCCCGGACTCCGGAGCACCACGGAGAAACGAACGGAGGCTTGAACTCTGATAATAAGTAGGTACATTTTAAATCTCGTTAAACCGAGACGCGAAGTGTCAGGGTAAATCCTTGCAGCGGCGAGTATACTCAACACACGCATGAACACACAGCTTTCTTATGAATTAGTATGAATGGGTGAAAATAATGACAGATTTTCTTTTAGAAAGCGTTAGAAACCGTTTTACTCTCGACGGTAATAAAGATCGAGTCTTGTATCAAGGTAAGCTATGTAATTGCGGCGTTGAATATGTCGGAGTACTTGTATGCACTCGGTTCTAGGTATACGTGATTTTCTACATAAGAAATTGCATTCGAAATTTGAGGTGATATATAAGTGGGTATAGGGTCTCGACCTTAAAGATAGAGATCGGACGTTACGGGGGACTTACCGTTGTCGTTGAGTGCTTCGTTCGTTGCATATGGAACGCTGTGTAGGTCCTTGACGTTGTTGGAAACTGCTAGCCCGAAATCCAAGTTATGGTCTTCGAGCAATAAACAGCATAGTAACAACCATGCCACCCTCATTCTGAAAACAAATCGAGACACATTAAGCGCGTATAATATTATCTTTGTTACTCATATACAATGCAGGTAATGTATACGTGCGCAATATATTATATGGACCATTTGGTCACGAAACTACGCTATTTAAAGAAAAAAACCGGTCCTCTCGAAACCCTTGAAAATATTTTAGTTAAACCAGTCGTTCCAATCTACCATAAAATCTGAGACGTATCGTAACGTGGACCATGGAGCCTGGAACCTGGAGGTTGGAGGCTGGAGGCTATAGGTGAATAGCGTGAGTGTGAGGGAATGAGAGGAATGCCATAAGCCATGAGGTAAAGATATCCGTTGAAAAGAAATTTCTTTTTACTTTTGTCAAAGTCAACATTTTTTCTCAACACCGATGGAACATTTCTTAATGATTCTATACTATATGGAAGAGAAAGCCTGTGAAGGAAGTTGGTGCATTGTAACGTCATGTAGGGCAAATGATATAATGTAGCCGGATATGTTTGCCGGATGAAAGTCGAGCGATGGATGTAAAAATGTATAATTTTTTTCGGGTCATTGGACTAT
This sequence comes from Rhogogaster chlorosoma, assembly GCA_944452935.1. Classification (NCBI taxonomy): domain Eukaryota; kingdom Metazoa; phylum Arthropoda; class Insecta; order Hymenoptera; family Tenthredinidae; genus Rhogogaster; species Rhogogaster chlorosoma. Next base: position 34,213,680 of record OX101797.1, read on the forward strand.
TGCATTTTAAATGTCAGAACTGACTTTCATTCTACGAAGAAATCAAAGCAAGTTTTTAGTTCCCGCGAGAATCTCCGGCTCCGGCAGCTATACAAATACGAAGGAACAGATGAAAGCGAAAGTTCTCACGTCAGCTAAGATAAAACGTAAAATATGGCAAAGTGATACGTCACCCACAGCGTATTTCCTCGTCATATTTTCCGCTTCGAGATCCCGCGGAGGTTTGTAGCTTATAAAAGGAAAGGAAAGGAAGAGAGGAGAAGAGAAGAGGAGAGAAGAGAAGAGAAGAGAAGAGAAGAGAAGAGAGATGAAAATAAAAAATAAACTTTCGAGGTGCAACAGCGGTTCTTTTATGCCTCTCGGAGGTTTTATAGTCTTGAAGATAAATTCTGATAACCTTTGTCTCAACGTCAACGACGACACCTTGAGGAAATCGAAATTTGAGAGCCCGTACCAGGTGCGGGCTCGAATAATATTTTGAATTTCTAACATCCCTCTACTGTCGTCAGAACGGATATTAAATTTTTTAATTTTACTCTACTCAACGACATCAATTACTCCTGCCCCGTTGAAATTTCCCTCCAAACTTTACACCCGCACAGTTTCGTTTCCAAGCGCGTGTTTGTCAACCGAACGTGTTAGTCAAGCTCCGTTTTGCACGTGGTGTGGTGTGGTCGAGTAAAAGTTACTTATTACACACCGTAAATCATCCGGGTATTGATTCAAAAAACAAAAGGAAGAACAGTAAATACATATATTAACTTCTTTTACATTTCACCGGCAATTTGTTCACACGCCAAAACGTTACCGGATCTAAAACACATCCGTAATCCATATATCCTATATTATACGTATGCCCTCATTTCTCTCTCCCTCAGTCTCTAATTCCACTATGCATATCAACAGATACACGAAAAATGAAGATTTTCACAGACGGGAAAAGATATAAGAACATGATGAAAGGAATCAGGCGTTTTCTGCAGGTCACGTTTAATCACTAAAAAGTTCCTTGGCCATAATTGGAAACTTGTACGTATATGTAATCGGTATGAGTAAATCGTCTAATTACTTATATGTTACATTTCTTGACCGACATCGCGGATTTGTTTTTTTTTTTCTCTTTTTTTGTTTTGATTAGATGGATCGGAGATGAATTTGTGAAATCATCGAAAGCTCGCTAATTGCAATTTTCTCGTGCTACTCGATCCATCGAAAATTTATTTACCTTGTAGCAAAGGTGTAGCATAGCTATGTCGGGTAAGCTTGTGACATAGAATCGTGTTTTTTATGGGATAAGAGTTTAACGAGTTGATGACAATCTCTTCGCTAAATGCTGACGATAAAACGACAGACGCATTCCCGGGCGTCGAGACGCGTGTACTGAGGTGTCAGCCCTACGAAGAGAGTCGCTACCCCCTCGGCGTCGCGACGCCGCGGCGGTTTGCAACCCCGCTTACGCGCAGGCTTGAAAACTTCATTCCAAAATATAATATTCAATTTATTATGTACATTTCGTTCACGGAAAATATCTATGTATAACACGTGCTGAAGCGGTAATTCCATATCGGAATGTTATAAAATTAATATCGATATATACATGCACGTTTATGGTACATACCTACCTATATGTATACACCGAGCTACTTGCGCGTTGATTTACAATTTGGTATTTACACATCCACCCACATACATACCTCTACACTTTCACGCAACCTGGATATTGTTCGTTTTTATACGTTCACACGAGGGTGGGATTTGCAGGTGTATATGCAGAGTCTAGACATGAAATTTTTTTCTCTTCTGACACGTGTTTCCGTACCGATATGTATATACGTACGTCCGTGAGCTGTATACAGTATCTACGAACTTCCGGGGGTGGGATAGGTATATGCAAGAAAAAAGAATAGCATTTTGATTATAATATTGCTATATGAAAATATATTGTATATCTACGTAATATGATATACATATGTGTGTATATAGTGACGATCGAAGTTTTTGAAATTACGATCAACCGAGCGCCACATAATCGACCATTAGTTTATACTTCGTAATGGATTCGATGTTGACAGGGCGAAACGTTCTTCGTATCGTATTATTTTATGAATTTTCGAGTTATTGTTTCGTTCCTAATGTATATACTTTTCCTCGATTAGATGGAAGGCGATGGTTGGGAGCGCTTTTAAACATTTCGTTATTTCTCTCCATTAGTCGTAGCCCAATTATACTCGTTTTTAATGCGCCAAGTTTTCGGAACAACTCGACGACGAATCAACGTTGCCCATACGTCAAGAACTTTGACATTCTTCCGAGGCTCTAAATATACCGAAATCGTCCGGTATATATATTCGCGAGTAACGCGAGTTTTTGGGGCGTGAGAAAACGATTGAAACTTTATACATATACCGTACACTATATATTGTGAAAACAATCGTAATTATACGCTTTCAGGGAGTTTGCCAATTATATATATTATGTTACCGTCGAAGGTCGGATCTGTACGTGTTTAGGCTAAAAGTTGCGTAGTCGAGCCTCGACACGCGATCTTTATATCTTACCATAGCAATAGTAATTATTTCTCAACTTTCGGCAATCTTTCGTCGAACAATAAACCGCGGTTCTTTATATGCGATTCAATAACAATAAATATAAAATACTATATACGTATATGTACGTACGTACGTATATCTATCATACACGGTAAAACGTCCAATGAGAATCGTATAACACACATGGCTCTCGCGATATCGACACCGTTCGCCTTCCATTCAATCAGTCACTCAATAAGCCCGCGAAGCCGTCAGTTTGCCCCCTCGTATCATATAGTATACATTTATGGATATACGCGTATATACGGACACAGTGCAGGTATATCTTGTGTATAATAGCCACATACATAAATACATGTGATATACATATATACAAGTATAATATATTAATGGTGTTGGAAATGCGTGTATATTTCATAAAATACGTGACTGTGCGTATTCCCTCCCGTCCCTCCCGCCCCCCTTGCGACCCCTAGACGCTCGTCACCCCCCGTAGCCCTGAAGCCAAGCCTCCAACCAGCTTATCTTTGGTTCCACACGTGTTACTATCCCGAATATATAATATAAAACGAATCAGGGGCCGCTATTTTCCGGACCGTTTCTCGCTTATTCGGGCTTAAGCGCGGAAAATCGGAGATCAATAAGACACTTTTCAGTTTTCAGCTGGCACCGATACTCCGGGTTTTTTGGGGTGAGGGGATACGGGGATACCAGAGGGCTTTAGAGGGGGGTGGAAAGGGTGGATGCGGGGTTTGAGGTACTTTCTATCAACCGCCAGATACTGGCATGTATTTCAATCCCATATAATATACTATACCTATATCCTACCTACCTCATACCGATGCTGTCATGCTGGTGCCCGTTTTACCTCCACGCTTGTTTATTTAATCATGCAATTAACTCGTCACATTTCACAACGAGGTATATATCTATACATCTATCTTTCTTCCCTTCCCGCATCTCCCTCTCGTATGTAATATGAAATATACAGGGATTCTTATATACTAATATAGTATCTATACTATAATTCATAATATAATAATGAGATGATGTAATTAATTCATCAATTCGTATATCTAGCTATTGTATAGGTGCAGAATCTCTATACGTTATTCCAAGCTCAGTGATTGGTAAACTCTTTCGATCGTAGGCAAATCGTGGTTAAACGAGGGTAAAGGAAATCCGGCTTATGTTTGCTCGGCTTGTAACTCGAAATACACTTGACGCAGAGGGCGAAAGGGGTTGATGCGGTCACTTAAAAGAGCAATTTCGAGCTGTGCTTACGCTAACGTTGCCCTGTTTGTGTGTATACATACATTCATACCTATGTATAGAAATATATGTATGTATTGTATACACTTGGGTTTTTCTTATATATATATTCTAATTGTAAGTACCTAAAAGTAATACTTGGTTCATTGTCTGCCCCTTTCTGTCCGTCTGTCTGTTTGCCTGTCCGGGAAATGGCACGCGATCTCCTGCGAGAGAAAGGAGGGGCGAGGCACTTGTCTCCTAATGGCAGCCAACTTCTCTTATTCTTTGCATTTCCAGCCTCAACCTTTCCGTAAATATATACCTACTCGGCATTGTTTAGAGACGGGCCTCCGCAGGGACAAAGCGCTCAACTCGCGGAGTGTTGGATCCGACTTAAAAGCTCGGAGACATCCCATTTTCCTGTTATCTTTACTTCTTTCTCTCTTCTTTTCTTCTTTTTTTTCTACTACTTTCTTTTTCTTTCTTCCCTTCTTTCATTCAGTCTTGTTCTTATTCTTTCCCTCTCCGACTATCTTCCCTATTTTATCTTCTTCAGACTTTTCGTAAACAGTTCCACGAGGAAGTTCACAGCTGAACCGGAACGCTAAATTATGTAGCCAAGTTTTACGCCCTCCTCAATTGACTCCGAACTGCGTTTTTCCGAATACATATATACACCTACATACCTACATGCGCAAACATACGTGTAGATCGCGCCCTTACAGATCGTACGTAGTTATAACAGAAAATTTCTCAAGTAAATCTTTTCACAGAGACTCGATTCGTTCTTTGATGGTGTTAAACTTGTTGGAAGAGTCTTGAGATTCCGACACCAGCACGCGGACCGTCGAATAGCAATTTGTTTGCAGAAAACGAATCTTTTGAAATTTCAAAGATAAGACCGCCGAAGGAGAGAAAGGAAGAGGAGAACTGCGGAAGTGCGGAAGCGTGACAAAGAACCTAAGCTATAAGAAGAGAAAAGGGGAATGACAAACGAAATGTTCCTGCTGCGGGGTGGAGAGGCGTCGGTTCTCGTCGACGGATAATCTGAAATCTTTGCAAACCGACGTTGATACGAGCAGCTCGAGTTATGCTAATTAAGAATCCTACCCTTATATACATATTATACAATATAATACAATTTGTATAAGAAACTCTCGAAATGAGGATGAAGAATTATTTCTGAAAACAATACCGAAACGCTACGGCGTTCTCGTACCACAGGTATAACGTAAAGTATTCACACTTGACTTGGCAAGCGTCGAGCAATCGTGGCTAATTGTATACGAGATATAACATGTATAAACTAGGTATATCGCACGTTAGTCAGGACTGGGACCGGGACTACAGGGACTGTAAAGACTCGTGTGTGTCCGGGACACGTGTGGCGTGCCCATTTGTGGAAATATATAACAGTTATATTCCCAAGAGATCGATGTTTTTAATCAAGGAAATGTCTGTTTGCATCGCAGCCTCCAGGCGTACCTTGGGTGTTTATTAAAAGTAGAAAAAAGGAGAAATTATCATTTTCTTTTTTTTTTCTTCCGTTTTTTTTTTACCTTTTTTCGAACCGAGTCGTACGATTATGGCTGAATGAGAATGAGTCAAACGTTATTTAGGCCTCGCAAGTCACGGTGAAAAAATTTCAACCTACCTTATACCGCGGTGCCAGGTGCCGGGATGAATAGCGAGTCCAAAGGCTCGGCGGATCCCTTTAACACCTTTTCAAAAGTCATCGCAGTGCCTTGGTTTGAACAGAATCAGTCGGTCAGATTTACACGCGAATCGTAGTTATCAATCTTTGTAGAAGGATTTCCGGGGTCTAAGATCAATTCGTATCTAGAATCTACCCTTTGAAAATACAAATGCTGCCCGCATGGATAGATATGTATATCGGTGTGAAGAGATCCTTACAGATCTCTCGGATCAGTAGGCGCGTCGGAAAGGATGGACAATAAATGTACTGCATTTCACAGGTTGGGCCGAAGTTACGAGCCCGTCAAAACTCCTCGGAAAAGTTATACCTCAAACGTCGTAAAGAGTCGTCAAAACGTTTCAAATATTCTCTTCTTTCCATACTTTTCCTTTCTCTCATCTTTGTTCCGTTGATTTTAGGCTTTTATTATAATATATCTGAGATTGGATGTCAACGCGTCTGGGATGGCAAAGCTCTCTGGATTCTTTTGCGAAGAGAGAGGGAGAGGCAAATAAGAATGAAAAGAATAAGAAGGAGATGAAGAAAAAAGAAAAAAAGAAAAAATTAACATAACGAAATGAAATAAAATAAACAAAACTAATTCCTATGGTATTTTATAATCATTATTATATATAGGTATAATACACGTAATCTCGGAAGTCGAGCGAATGGTGGAGACACGAGTTACATTATCCCTCAGCACTTGATATATCCGTCAACGGCCAGCGCTGACTAAACCCGCCCCGTAAGGGAAGATTGAAGCAATTTGTCCCTTTGGAATATTCATAACGAACCACAGAGTTTACCTCGTTGTCATACCGGCTTTGAAAATGGATTAGGTAAAGTGGGATATGCACATGTTTTGGCAAGTTTATGCTCTGCGGGTTACGGGATAAAGATTAGAAAATACAAATTTGTTTTACAAATAAATAACCAACAGCTGTATGATAATGATATTCTTTGAACTTTTCCATCGTAATATGATATGAATTATAATGAGTGTAGATTTCAAAAGACTTGTTGGTATTGTCCCTAAATTTTTTTTTTTTTGCTCAAACTCTCCGACACGTGCATCAAACGTCACCTACTCGTGGGTGTAGCTGAGGCTGCGTGTATATATGTATATATCTACTACAGTGTATAGGTGCATGAGGTTATATGTATACGTAATAACAAAGCTGCGTTAATTATAACTGAATTTGTAATCACGGTGTAATTAACAAGCCTGTGTCTTACGGTATTGTTCAGAAATTTGACAAGTGGCGAGGAACTATATAACCGCAATAATCTTGGGTGAATTAATTAAACAACCGCAGGGTAAAACTGTGTGGTATATGGCACATACGCGGTATGGATTGGGCCGCTACCCTGAGCGCCGCACATTTCGCTAATTAATTCTTTCCGATAATTAGATGCTCTCGTGAGGGTTGCGGGCATTAATTTCGCATAACCCAGAATATTATGCATGCCAGAGGTGAGAAGGAGGTGTCCGCGTTTCTTGCAAGAATAAGAGAACAGAATTGCTGGGGATGTCCCGGGCTTCTCTGTCCTCTATCGATCCCAACTGTGTGTATAGGTATAGGTATATACATACATATATAAATGTGTGTGTATATAAATGTATATATACATTATACACATGTACATCTGTATGTACATGCATACATAGACGTGTGGGTGCAGTGTGTCTCAGTGTGTAGATATATACCTATATTGTCTATGTGTATACCGACACTCTAACTTTTGCCCTCTTGCACGTACTACCACTATGTATATATAGTACCTATGTCATATATATAGTGCTATGTAATCGGCATTATGTACACTTTATGTAGTATATAACGTCTTTGTGTTTACCATCGTATATACACCTACCATCTTTCGTATCATATCAGACTCTATAAAATCCGAACTTCCGGATTAAGAAATCTACTTGGTAACCTTCGTTGAGAGGGAGGCTTATATATACCTGTATACATACGTAGCTATATATCTATATCGTTCTATTATATACATGTATATATGTACATATATACATATATACGTATTTTTATAGAGAGGAAAAGAGAGAAGGATAAAGAGGGAAGGCGAGCTTGACGGCGAGCCCCGTGAGAACGGCCACTGAAGAGGATTTAATTCTAACGCAGGGTATATATACGCACATTTATATCTATATCCCGTGGGTACTACGTACAACTGGACTTTTGTCGCAATCCTGATGGGATAGCTCAAACTTCTGCTCAAATAACATGATTCGCGATAGTTCGCTCATTACCTTCGAACCTACAGAACTGACATGTTAATCGATAATGTGGCCCGCGAATAGGCATACACACATACATACGGATTATGAAATGAGAACAATCGCTTAAGCCCACGTAATTAAATACCCTAAGTATATGTATACCTACTATAATGGTGAAAATTGTCTAAACTTGAAAGACTGCGAGTGCTGAGCTTTTATGTGATCGCGGAGAAAACGATCTTATGTTAGAACTGGAAACGGTCGTATAGGTATAGGCGAGTACTTATAGATTCGAGTTAAGCCAATAAATTGGTCGTAAAATCTAGACATATCTATATATCTTGGATTCGTATATATACATACGGCATGATCTCCATCTCAAACCCTCGTCGATCGGTTCAGCGTTTTTCCAAGTGCTTCAGATATACATACATACTTTTTTCTTTTTGGTATACTTATAGCTATATCCACGTGCCATTCGATCGAGTGTGTATATAAACCGGGGGTATTAGAAGATTCTACCAAAAGATTTGCCATAGAATTTCGTTGAAAATAATAAAATGGTAAAATGCCTTGGGGGCATTAACCCCGGTTGACATTCCTAAGCCGGTGCTAATTGCCAGATGACCTTTCCGATAGGACGCGGTCGGTGAATTAAGAAGAAATTTAAAAGACAGAATCAGGGCGATCAGTCATGTTGGTGCAGCACTAAATGGCTAAGTATAGAACTGTGTAACAGTAGTCTAGAAATTCTGGTTTAAGTCAAGAATGAAAGTATCGGTGAATGGTGTATTCGAGGCATATATACTAGCTATATGTATGTATATATGTATAGTACCTACCTATACGTGTAGTGGATAAACAGGGTGAAAGTGGTGGCTTTGTAACTATAATCTGTTTGCTCACGGATCGTGAGGTTGAAATGCGCTGACGCCTCGTGGAATGTCTTCGTTTCCAGATTCTCTCGCAACTTACAACATTAGTTCAATGGTAAGGCAAAGGCAGTGCAAAGAGGGCAACGGTATGGGTGATGGGTACAGATCCGAGTTAGACAAATGGTAGCACTTAATGACAGACAAAAGCTCTCCTGGGTAAATGACAGGCATAAGCGAAACAGATAAATGACGGATATTAGGGAAAAGGAGTAATGGCAAGCTTAAAGCGAACAAATAAATAATTCTCGCACAGGTAGGTATAATATATTATTGACGAAAAACATTCATCTCCGGAGTGTATATATATAAGTTTTATTTAAACGGTTTGAAGAAAAATTCAAAATCAATAAGTCTGCACTCATTGTCAGTAAACTATCCTAACTCTGCACATATTGGTATAATACATACCTACTCCTTATTTCGAAAATAATATGGTCAAATATGTAATATATTTCTGATTGTTCACCGTTTTTTATTTTCTTTATGTTCCTTAAGATTCATGTTCGCCGGTAGATAATTTTTATTAACAGAATTAATTTTCTTTCTTTTCTTTTTAGTTTGAAAATATTATATAGTACGACGAGCGAAATGAAAATTACATTAAATAATATCATAATGGCGATGATAATAATAATAATAATAAAATAATAATAATAATAATAAAATAATAATAATAATAATAATAATAGTAATAATAATGATAGCATACGCTGTCGATATACAATTCACGATGATTCTCGTTTCTATTATACGATTCTGTTTGATATTTGATACCGCGTCCAATTAACGCCTCTGCAGCTTTTCATTTATTTATATATAGGTATATTATATGTCATGCTTTTTGGCGCAGGGGAAAAACCTTTATAGCGTAGTATCTTAAACACCGGCGTATTGCTGGATGACTTTGGCCCACTCCCTTGGGAAGTTTCGCTGGATATGGGAGAGAACTCTTTGAACTTGCCTAGTTTCGTCAGGGCTGCATTGATGGCACGATCCTCGTAGTACGAGAGGTGCCAAACCTGGGATAGAAATAACGATATTCAAATTACGATCGTATTTTGTGCCTGGCGTATATATACATATATATATATGTGTGTGTATGTATTTAGGTGATATTGTGAGGTATAATGCACAGATATAATATACATGTATACGCCTGTTTTCATCCGCGGTGGAAACATACGTTGGGATTCCCTGGAGCGAAATGAATCGAAAGTTATTTCGGAAGGGGGATACAAAACGTGGTGCAGGAAGTAGCGTTCTCGAGATAAGCGATTTCTAAACGCTTAAAATTTTCAACGCACGGATTCATTGCTGCTTTGAATAATTATAAGCTGAAAATTTTCGAGCGTAAAAAGCATACAAATTGTGTAATTAAAAAAATACGCTTCCTCTGATACATCGCGCTTGGTGGTGACAGAAAGGAGAACAAGTTTCAACGATATGAAAACTATATAACAACCCTTGAACGACGAGTACCGCTACTGCACATATTTTATCATACATAGCAAGTTACGAGTGTAAATGACGAATGGAATGACGTGTGTCGAAAGCAATGCACGTTATTGAATTCTGAACAAGCTCGTCGATATTTTAATGTCGAGCAATTGAGACTCCTGATTCAAACCTTGATTCAAACATCAAACGCTAAGCCGTGAATTTATGAAAATTTATAGTTTATTGAGCTTTCATGAGACTCTACAAATAACGAAATTCCAATCGTTTCAATTAAAGTTTTAACCCAGTTTCGAGTCACCTACAATTATAACTCTAGCCTCTATTCTCTCGGGTTCCTACGATTCCACCGTTCTAGTTCAAATCGAGCAAAATCGAGACTTGCAATTATTCTATGTAACCACGCCGAAGTAAACTTACTTTTCAATCGGCGTCCCACCGGGTCGCACGCTGCCTCGCCTAGAGCACATTTCAATTGTCTCATGAGATACCGCTTGTCATTTAAAGCATATTCGAGTTGATCTTCAGAAATCCTGGATTGAATGCCCGGTTTTTGATTGGTAGTGGGGACCTCGGCTGCCACAGCATAACAGATTATCGAGCAGATGAACAAAATCTGTAACAAGAGTTTCCGATTTTTTAATATTTCACAACTTTCCCTGAAATCCCATTTTTTTTTTTTTTTTTTCTTTTTTTTTTATGATAAAGCTGGCTTAGCTCATCTCTTGTTACGCGTGAAATGACTGCCGGACGTAATTATTGCGAATTGGAGGGAATTCAAATGTTTCTTCTCCATAAAAAATATCCACATCGGATTATGCATTTATTTATCATATCTGAATGGAAAATTATAACCGGAGGCCGAAAATCACTATTCTTTAATGGGTTAAATGGTATTTCAATAAAAAATTGTCAACTCCGCTTAATTCTTGTTTTTTTTTTAATATGAAACGATGCTTGCAAATATACAATATACATGCATATATTGGGTATCAATATAGGTATATATCGCGAAGTATCAACACGTATTCATATAACGAGGGCATGGGAAACTTCATACGGTGATACCATATTAAAACCGGCGTTTCCCAATTAGATTCGATTTATGTTGCGGTTTAATTACTTCGATTCGTTTATTTACAAATTCAGTATTGATATCTGTTTGAGGGTAAATGTGAAGCAAATTATATTTGTTATTGCTAAAAATTGTCAACTCTAAATATTTTTCACTTACCTTCACCAGCAGAGCCATGGTAATTCAGTTTAATGTTTTAATCTCGTTTGAATGAATTGCTGCTACGTGAAACGTGCGAAGAATTTTTATAAAGTTATCAATGACTGTGTCACAAGTCAACAGGTAAGAGAGCAAAGTAAGGTGTTACAGCCAAGGGGACTTGTTGATAGAAATCGTGTTCCTTTCAGAACGAAATCTCAGAACGCACTGGCACTTGGCTCATGCTCCTCCAGTAAATACATACGAAAGTGTGCTGCAGAGAGTCCCGATGTAACATGCACAACTTCTCAGAAAGAGAGTAGGATATACTAAAGTCTATGAACGATGATATATATTTACTGAGAACGAAGTGAGAGGGAAAGAAAATGTGTGTTCCTATACATATATCCGTTTCGAAAATTAATTCTGCGAACTGTATGTATGTACATAGTATGTACATATGTAATCAGTTGCGAAATGTGTTTCGAATGTTAATTGTAAAATTTACTCGATGCTTAATAATCGGCTGTGACGAATCGTTCATTCAATTATATAATTATTATTCGCAATAATTACGAATCGAAAATTTCTTCAATTTTTTTTTCATCCCACCTGTGATCATGCGATATTCCGATCTCTCCAGGATGTAAGAATCCTTACGAATGGAGTACCTACCGTTCTGCATATTTCAATATTCTTTTATTAAAATAATATGAATTACTACGTCCAACCTTTTGCACTGCTCTGGACAAGATAATTGAGAAGCTTTGTAGTGACAGGATAAAAGGGCGGCCTTTACACGCTCTATTAAACGCAGACAAGTAGTTTTCTGAGGAAATATATAAGGGTGAAAAAAAAAAAGGAAAGAAAAATCTGTTGGATTTACAAGCGCATAGGGACAGTAGTCTTTTTGCTTTAGAAATGACAGCAATCGCGGTACTTGGTACCGTTGGAGGAATGTAACTTTAACATGCTAACAAGTAAATCTTAACAAACTTTCTGCTTGTAAATCCAACAGGAAAATTCGTTTCCTTATATACTTTTGAAATATTATACTCTAGTTTATTATATATATATATATGTATATATACCAAGGTACGCATACATGCATACACATATATTTTTCGTATACCTAATCTCGACCCTCGACAGTTTTTGGAAACGAAAAATCTGCGGTAAAAGTTCATCCAACCGGTATACCTCCTGTTGTATAGGTACAATACACAGCTACTTCTCTTGAGTGAAAGTGCAGAAAACTGACAAGCGGTATGATGATCTATTCATCAGACTTTCCACTTATTGTCATATGCTTCTTACATTAGTTCGAGCTATCTCTTATCAGTCACATACATATACCCCGTATTTTTACGAGTTCGCAAACAAACGTGTGAAAAAAGAAACGTGCTACAGTCAGAGAATAGGTTCTTTCTTTACAGGGGCTGTAGCATATGAGTATGTGTTATGTACTGATCAGGAAATTTAGAGATGAAGAAAATTAAATTTCGTTAGAAAATGGTCTTTAGAGAATTGAGTGTTCACATATACCTGTAAATAATCTTTCTTGTATTCGTGATTATTTTATCGGTACTATATATCTGTTTCACGTCTTATCCCATATAAGTTTAAATATCGTATTGATGTGATATATAGTGTATGTACTTATTGGTTGTCTTTTATTATCCTGTTTTCGTAACACAACCTTCGCTGAGTCACGTCGTGCATGACCCATCGAGCCGTACCCCCTAAGAGGCATGTAATTTGTGTAAATGGGATAATTATTATTCTAAACACGGTTTTACGTCGGATAGATTTTCACGTTATTTGTATTTGTATTTTATCTACTTTCCGGAATTCGGTGAACCTGCACTGCAGCAGATAGACAGTGTTTTTCCCGCACCTCTGATATTCTCTTGCACTTCTAATCTACTTTTCCTGTCCTATGTATAGGCAAATATTTAATGAATGAACTGCAAAGTATTAGTTCTGTTTGTTTTCAATGTGGTAAGCTAACAATACCAGTTAAAGTAAGGCTAAATAGCTTGAAACGCTTTCACACTCGTATAGGTCACAAATATGAAGCATATGATATAGAATGCGAATTTTTCTTTCCCAGTTCATAGAGAATTTCGGTTTCATGTCATAAGTAAGTTTGTAGCTCATTAGTAGAGGCTGATAAGAACGCGTCGTTATGAGCTATTCAGAGTTCTAGGTAGGTATAAGGTATATACGATAGGAAGTTCGTATATTCCGACTTCCTGATCGACTTTCTACATTATATGCAGTATGGAAATTAGTTAATTACCATAATTATCATTTTTTGAATATTTTTCCTCTTCCTTTTAACCATTATTACAGATTCTCATAACTTGTTATATGTAAAATAATGGAATTAGAAAAAAGCTCAAGTAATCTAAACTAATGTCTCTTCCTCGCTCGATGGTAATCGCAAGTTGATGAGGATGAGGAAGAACTATTATTCAGCTGAGCGAACATCGACTGTGGACCTGCTTCTATCATATTTGATCAACAAATATGAGACTTCGCGAGGTGTTAGTATTTGGCCTGTAGTATAACGTCCAGAGTAAAAAAATTTAGTCGATTCTAGTATTTGAAATCAAAATTACAGCGTTTCGGCAATACAAATGATAAAAATTCAAGCATGCTAGTCCTCAAAAATTTTCGAGTCAATTTGTCATTTTTAGAATCCCCCTTTGATATCAGAAAATCAGAAATTTTCTAAGGATCAAAGTGCCGCTGGCACTCATATTGATTCGTCAAACTGTTTAGAAATTCCGGCTAATTCCATCTTCGAACTCCGTTTCTGCTAATATCGAGTAATTGTAGGTCTCTAATGCGGACTACTTTTTTTTTCTTTTATATATTTGATGATCCATGTCTTTATGTCATCATAAATATTTATTTTTGACAAAAATGCACTCATTAATTTAATATAATTTATCATTATTAATCAATAATTATCTTGTGTAATTTGTGATATAAATGATTTTTTTTTCGTCTAATATAGGTATTCGGTATTCTAGTCGAAAGAAATTAAGTTAAAAGAAATGTTTTTAGAAAATTGTAATACATCTTTTTTCTAGAGGACAAAAAAAAAAAACGATATATTTGGTGAGATTTTTAATTTTGGAGCACCGGAATATTGAAGAACTTAGTTCCTGGACCTATATTTACTTAGTCTTCCCTATATAATAAATACCCAAAGTAAGAGAAGGAAAATTTCTTTATTTAACCAAGTTTGATAACAATATTATCACCTTATATCTACTTAGGTGCGTTCGATAGTCATATAGATGTGTATTCTTGTACTACATACAGTGCAACAAGTTCAGGGGCCTTTGAATATGAGAAATCAATGATAGCGGGGCCCCTAGATTTACGCTTGCGGTTTATGATATAGTCCGTAATAAGTAATAGAATACGACGAGCGTGAATCATTTGAGCGATCACTTCGAGTCTGGCGCCTAAAATATTATAGGTACATTATTACGTATGAATGAAAGTTTAAACACGTTCATTGGCCAGTTTTTGAAAGTTATTATACACGATTTTGTATCGCAATAATTCTGTACGTATATCATTACATACATTATCATTTTTTTTTGCGCGCAATCGCAATACATCAGGCGCGGCATATAAAATTATGTCAAGTAAATATGTTATTCAAGAATCTATCGGCAATTCTGCTGTCTACTACGCATGAAAATATCGATCAAGGATCTATTTCTTAAGCTATGTGGTATATTTCGATCGTCTATACCTACGTAGTAAATAGAGATCGAAACTATAGCAAAGTTTGAAATAATGTTTGCCAAAACTTCATAATTCTATGTAAAATTTATAACGGTTAAAATTGTTATTTACTTGAAAAAAAAAAACTACCAAATATTATATAGTGAATGAAGCGATTTAATAAAACGGGTCGAGAAAGTCATCCCGAACGATTGATAAATTAATGTTTAAAATTAACCACGACCTTGCCCCTTGGTAGCCATTTTGCCGCCCAACAAAAATGGCCGTCCAAGAAACAAGAAATTTTCTATTATTTTTAATAAAACGTTTACCGTAAGTCCATAAACGTGTGTTAAGGCTAATTAACAGAGTTAAAAAACTTTATTGGATATATTTTCGCATCCAAATGTATCGTTTCGTCTCTTAACTACCACCAAGTAAGATTAATTCATGAAAGTGTATTCGCGTGTGACATATAACCTAAGATTTAGTTCTGTTCTTTCTTGTGACAATCATTGCATTCATTGCTTTGCGACAAATATTATCGGCCTTGATAATTTACTTGTGAAATAACAGTTTCAACTACTGCGTCGTACATTTACGAAATGTATAGAAAAAAGTAAAACAGAACTTATTATTTTTCACTACTTATCATTTCATTCAACATATACATATAACCTATAAAGGAATCTACTTTGTTTAGGAGTTGATATCCTTATTTTAGTGAACAAATAATTGGCCGTGTATTTAAGAATAACAAAATAATAATTAAAATATATATATATACATATGTGTGTGTATATATATACATATGTATCATCGCGTTAAATGACTGTTAAAAAACTTTCTAATCTGCTGTTACACAGCTCCTAATTAACCCTTGTTTAAGAATATAATCTAAATAAGATGTTGAAGTAAACCTAAAGGCGTTAAAACCTTAGATAAAAAAAATTAAAAAAAAAAAAAAAACAATAAGGAAACTGCATATGTATATTATACAATAATTTCGTCCAAATATAAAATATAAAATGGACGAGCGAAGGGTAGCGGACTATTTTGTCGTGGCTGGACTGCCGGGACAAGACGATAATTTTTTAAACGATGATAACAACGAAAGCAACAGGCTAGAAGACTGGTGTCAAGAAGGAACTCATTTGAAAGACACACATATGCAAGCACCGATAACTGATTTGGCAATAATATTTCCTGCCTTGGGAGAAACTTGTCCCGAAGATTATGTTCTTTTGACTAAAACTGTTACTGGTTTTCCTGCTGATTTAAATCACGGTAGTCTAAGGACTAACGAATGCTATATATGTTATAAGAGAGGAAGGGATAAGCCACCTTTAGTCGATATTGGTACGCATTGAATTCACCTTATTAAAGTTGAACTTTGTTAATGATTCTGAAACTACTAGATTGATGATTTTATCCTTTTCATTGTTCAAACCAAATCTTTGTTTCAGGGGTAATTTACGATGGCAAGGAACGTATAATGCCCGACGCTGAGGTTGTCTCTGAAACCCCGGACGGCCACGTTGCCAATGTTAATAATTCTACGTCAAGGATATTCGTAACTTATAGAAGGGCGAGTCCCAAGATGCCGTGCAATAGTTTGGTGGTCACAGACATTTGTTTGATATTGGCAAACAAGGGGGAATGTCAACCTCACGCATTTTGTGTTATAAATAAGAATTTGAACAAGGGAATGCTGGGTAGCGACGTATTTTTGTGTTATAAAAAATCTATGAACCGAGCCAACTTGATATCGTTCAAACCTGCTATATTGTACAAGTACCCTGTTAAGGATTACGACAGTTTTATGTTCCCTAATTCTGTCGCTATGTTCTGCTTGCCGATGGGAGCCACCATTGAATGTTGGCCTAAGTTGGCGTCCAAACCAAAACCTGTATTCTCAACGTTTGTATTAACGGTGGCTGACGCAGCTCAAAAAATATATGGATCCGCTATCACATTTTACGAAGAAATTGAGCCAGTATTAAAAGAACTGAATGACACTAACTCACAGGATATTTTGGAACTTTACCCAAGTAAAGTGAATTCAAATTATGGTAATTCCGTTTCCTAATTTGTAATAGAATTTGACTTATGTTACGCAGATTGCTTACTAAATTGTCTCACTTTTCAGGTGATAACACGGAAGATTCGACAAATACAGGAGCTTTATCTGAGGAAACAAAGATCGACCCATTGAAGCCGAGGAATTATCAAAAACTTGGTATCTTTGATAAACTGAATCCGGCGCAAATAGAAAAGCTACAATTTGCCGACCCGAATACTCAGTCGTTGAATATCAGTAAATCGATATGCATTCTGTCCCACTGGCCGTTCTTCGATACATTTGAAAAATTTCTCGTCTTTTTACACAGTATGGTAAATGGCAAGGAGCAAAATGTTCCCATCGAGAAATACATCGCCTATTTTCTCTGCGATATACCATTCCCTAGTCCTCAGAGGCCTAGGATATTGGTGCAGTTGAGCGGAGTAGATAGATTAATCTTAACCCAACCAGAAGACTTAGCATTGCCAAGATCTGGGGCGAGTTTCAGACAATTGCTGATAAATCTGGGCCCAGATAACTGTCTGTTGATTCTGTTACTGATATTAACTGAACAGAAGATATTGGTTCATTCTCTAAGGCCGGACGTTCTTACGTCCGTGAGCGAAGCAATTGCGATGATCCTGTTCCCCTTCAAGTGGCAATGTCCTTACATACCACTGTGTCCTTTGGGATTGGCAGAGGTATATTAATTCACTTTTACTTATCCTTTTTTTGAGGAGAATATTATTCAGCTTCACCCATAACTCAGACTCATGGAACCATATGAATCTTAGATTTAGATAATGGAGGTGTCTTAGACTTGCTTCTCAATCGTAATATTATATTATCGGACAGTGGATTGATGTTTGAAAATCGTTTAGGTACTCCATGCCCCACTGCCATTTTTGATTGGTGTTGACTCACGATTCTTCGATTTATACGATCCACCAGCAGATGTAAATTGTGTAGATCTAGACACTAACAACATCGCTATTTGTGACGATAAAAGATATCTAAACTTGAAATTGCTACCTAAGAAAGCTGCTAGATCTCTGAAAAACAGGCTGGAACTTCTTTATTCAAAGTTAATTAGCCTAGGAAGAAGTTATACTTCCCAAAAAGGTGTGTCTCCATTTATCATATCAATGAAATTCATGTTAAAGCTGATCAAACTCTGAAACATTCATTGAATTTCATCACCCGCAGAAAAAGGTGACGCAGATTTCAGTGTGGACAAAGAGTTTCAACAAAAAAGAAAGGAACAGGCATTGGAACTTGAAATACAAGATGCTTTCCTCCGGTTCATGGCATTAATATTAAAAGGGTACAGATCGTACTTACTACCAATAACAAAAGCACCTACTGTCGGGTCCACAGATCCGACCAGCCTGTTCAATATGCAAGCTTTTTTGAGGAGCCGCGATAAAGCCCACGCTAAATTTTACAGCATGCTTGTGCGAACTCAGATGTTCATCAGGTAAGAGATGTGGTTGTGATTATTACTTGTTTGTCAACATTTGTATTCGTTACATAGATAATGGGAATGCGAGATTAGAAGAAATTGTACAGAGTTGTAATAAGTCATTTAATATTTTGGAAAATTCATTATATTAATTAATATTTTGTTTCAGATTTATAGAAGAAAGAAGTTTCGTATCTGATATGGATATGGCAGGCTTGGCATTTTTTGACGAATGTACAGAACGAGTGGAGGAAGAGAGTGGTAAGTTTTGTTGAGAAAAAAGAACTACATTTGCATAGAATTCTCTTATCTCATGTGATTTTCTCTGTTTTTGATTCAGGACCACTTTTGGAATTGGATGAATCGCAGCACAGTGAACGCACAGTATTTATCCCACCGCCAGAAGCTGGATCTAATCAGAAACCACTAGTTTACAAAACGTTTAAATTAAATCCTGAATTGATGAGGCCCCAAAAAAATCTTAGCTTGAAAAATCCAGCACTAAGTGCATTCAGCATGGTACCTGGAAGTCCGATGGCTCGAAGAACTAAGCATGAGATAAAAGTAGCCCAAAAAATGGCTAGAAAACAGGTGAGAGTCTTGCTGAAGTCAATTCCCAATTCATAGATCTTAGTTTCTAGCACAGAAATCACATCATCATGCAATGAAAATAATCTTTCCGATTCTTTAACAGGCAGCTGTACCAGAAAGATGGGCAAGATGCTTGTTGGGCACTTGCTACAGTTTGTGGTTTCTTCATTTACCTGCTATGCTGCAAGCATCAAGCCAACCCGCAGCCATTTTACATCAAGCCTATGAGTTGCTTGTGAAAATGCAAAAGTTACGCTTAGATCCAACTGAAGAGGTAAGATAGAAAGAATAAAAAAAGAAAAATGGTGAATAAGTAAATATTGTTTTTGCAATAGTTTCTCGTCTGAATCTGCAATTTGGTCGCAGTCTTTCATTTATGAAATTAAAATTCATTAAAAATAATACTTTCAAATGACTGAAGCCTCATTAAAATGAATGAGCTGTAATGTCGCATCAAATATCTTTCAGGTTTATAAATGACTTTGGTTCTCTGTATTTCAGGTTTGTTACAGAGCTATGATGCAACTATGCGGTGTTTACGGTCAACCTGTATTAGCTGTGAAATTGTTATTCCACATGAAGCGCAGTGGAGTCCAACCGAATGCCTTAACTTACGGATTTTACAACAAAGTATGAAATCCTTTTCAAATAATCTTATTATATAATTTTCCATTAGGAAAAGCAGAACGAACT
This sequence comes from Rhogogaster chlorosoma, assembly GCA_944452935.1. NCBI lineage: Eukaryota > Metazoa > Arthropoda > Insecta > Hymenoptera > Tenthredinidae > Rhogogaster > Rhogogaster chlorosoma. The sequence goes on from OX101797.1 coordinate 34,233,585, forward strand.
GACTACTCACGCCACTGCCTCTGTTCTGTGTCTTTATTTAGAGTCACAGACTCCAATCAATCTGGCTTAACAATTAATTAATGAATTCAGGCTGTATTGGAGGCCACGTGGCCATCCGATATGACAAATTCCAGTCAATTGATGTGGAACAAGCTACGCAACGTTATTGTCGGAGCTGCGTTATTCAAAAAAGCTGGAAAGAAAGGAGCCAGAAGACGATTGAGCACGACAACGGATATACTGGGTTCAGATAGCAAAAGTACAGAAACTTTGGAACATGCTCTCTCCAGATCTAGCCTCGATAGTACTCATTCGCAAGACTTGGATGCAGCAGGAAGTGATTGTAAGTGAACTTGCTTATTCATTCAGAATTGAGCCTTTGAAAAGACTTGTGAAATTTTTATTCATTTACTTTTTCTTCAAATCTTTCAGCATTGATAGGCAGTTCTGTTCCTGATTTACCAGTATTCGCTCTCGTGGATCGTGAGACGAAAATGAAATTCTTAAGGCAAAATAGTATCGTCAAGGATCAAGGCACCAGCTTAAGCACATCTCAGCCAGAAGCACTTAACCGATCCACTAGTGATCCGAGGTGAATAAAGTGAACCTAAATTCAGATTTAATACGGCTTTTAAGATTTCTTCCCCATTTATTATCTAATGATCTTTCGCAATTTAAAGGCTAGCAAGAAACAGCGAATCACCATTGAAAAGTCCCATCAGAACTCCAGTTACCGAGAACGACCCTTTAGGTGCGTTGCTTAACGATGAAACACCGGTCGTATCTCCGTCTGGGGAAAATGACTCAAACTGTTCAACAAGTACCTTAACTATACTTAACAATGTGACTGAAGAACGTGCTGGAGGACCATTATTATTCAGAAGGTATATTGAATCGTACTTTGTTATCCGCTTTCAATAAAAGTTGTGAGCAAGAGTGTTGAATACATTGACGATACGTTTTCAGCAATGTTTTACCCCGAAGTGCGACATTTCATCAGGCAGTAGACGAAGGAGGTCCGATAGTCGGTGGGCATTTGCAGAGAAGCGAAACAATGCCACACTCAGTGGCTCAGCAAGGAGAGCAAGAGAGAGATAGAGACAGAATGGAGTTTGGCAGTCTTTGGGCACAGAACAAGGACAGTGTGACGTCGAGCTTATCCAGTCTCGGATCTAGTCTCAAGCTCAGTTTTGGGTGAGCACAAAGAATATATAATTAGTTCTTGTACGAACTGCGATAAGGATTATTTTTGTACGAATCTTTGGATATTAATTTATTTATTTGTTATTCCATTTTTTTTTCAATCTCATCACTCCCATTTGGCAGTTCATGGAGCTTTTCTTAAAACCAACAAGTAACATTCGTAATGTTTAACATTGTTTTCTTCTTTTTTGATTTACTACCATGCATATGAAGGATTTATGATTAACTTTTTTTATGATCATTTTGCATGCTCTTGTGTGCGCTTTCGTTTTTTTTTTTTTTTTTTTTATTTTAAATAATGTAGACGGTATTCTACTGGAGGCCTGACATTTGCTAAAAATAAGGAGTTAATATCATCCAATCAGCTCATCGAATCCCTAAGTTTATCCAGCTATATCAGGTGCGTATCTACATCTATCAGTAAATTATTAACAGTTAATAACATCAAGCTTTCAAGTTCGAGCATGATTTAGAATACCAAGAAAACTAGGCTGCTAACAACACTTTAGTTCTAAATCTTGAGTAATAAGTATTAATGACAGTGGACAATGTTTAACAATTTACTTCAATCCTTTTAGTCCCTCAAGTTTGACCGGAAAGAAATCAAACGAATTAATATTAGGAGGGCTGAATAGTCTGAAATCTGCAGCGACTAGTGTTGCGAAGAAATTTGATGAAATAAAGGAAGCAATCTCAGCAACCAGCACTCCAGTCAAATCTAAAGAGCGTGAACAAAAATTAACGTATGGAATATCTCACGAATCATTAGACTCACTTACCGATGGTTCGCAGCAAGATCGTAATGAGATGCCTCCCAGAGTTTCGGGTATTGTCTATCAATCGGATATTGAATTATATTGTTTCTCTCAAGCAGTCATCAGTCTCTGCACGTTATTTATAGAGATCGTGAGATTTTTAAACTTGTGTATAAATTACAGGGGATTTAAGTGCAGATCTTGGTTCGCTGTCTGAATTAGCCGATTGTTTGTATCCAAGAGGTTCGAGGGATTTGGAAGAACGTATGGCGATAGAGTTGGTTTTGTCAACAGCTAGTAGATGCCATCATTGTGCCGCCGTTATATATGACGAGGAAATAATGGCCGGCTGGCAGCCAGAGGATTCTAATTTGAATGCAGTTTGTCAATTTTGTGATAAAGCCACTGTACCACTTCTTACAGTCACTATACTGGATTATAGGTATACCCATTTATTTGCTTATCTATCTTTCTCATTCTTATACATTAATTTCGTTATGTGATCGGATTGACTGTACGAAATTGTACAAATAACAAATGTTTCAGGTGCGAAGAGGGTGAGAGTAATGACCCGCTAACAGGGGCGTTATTTGAGCTCTTAGAACAACCGAAGGAATTGGACGATCCAATCACAGTACCGTATTTGAATCCTTTGGTTCTTAGGAAAGAATTGGAAAGTGTGTTGAGTCAAGAGGGAGACTCGTGCCTTACTAAGCACAAATTTATACAAGAACATCCTATAGTATATTGGAATTTGATTTGGTATTTTGAGAGAATTAATCTGACCAGTCATCTACCTGAGCTTTGGTTTAACAACAGTCAGGGTGTGAAAAATAAAGGTCAGAGTAATTCGGGACTGGTCGGTGTTAGAACACTTTGGGATAATGAGAAGTTACATATGGATCGTCTACCTATGTATATTCAATGGAAGACAAACAGTACAGAGGATCGGACGTAAATATAGACGACAATAATTATTCATATTTAAACCTCGACTTTCAATTCTTAACAACGAAAACGTATTATAATTATTTACAGGTTGATGCAGGCAGTGATAGGGAATGTGCGTTGCAATGATTTAGCCGAACCTATAAGAAGATTAGCTCTGGAAAGGCATAAAAACCAATCGGACGAAAAAGCGCCCATCTCTATATACAGAGACATTCTGTTCCTGGTATTTACAGTTTTGGGAAGAGGAAACATTGATCAAGGTAAACAGAACTATTGAGAATATTTGGACAGCCTAATCACTTTGTTTAGTTATATATATGTGGATAAAAATGCAGTGTTGAATGTATCTTGATTATTTGCAGGTGCATTTGATCGAGAATATAATCAGTCACTGGAAAGGCTGACAGAAAAAGAAGAAAAGTTATTGTTGAAAACGGATGCGCCACCGACTACAATGGCATTATATTGCAGGCATTACTTTAAACCACTCAATGTATGAACAAAATAACCGAATTATCTTAACGGTACCTGTTATAGGTACAAGAAGCGATAATCTTGTCTCACTTAATTTCCAAAACTCTATGGTTTTGTATAATTGAACAAATTTTCAAATTACTTTGGTTATACACATCGTTATTATACCTATGTGAATATATGAAGCAGCTGAGCGAGACAATATATCTCTAATGAATTGACTGTTGGCAAGACTTGATATAAGCTACTAATTTCTTACGTTGGGTGATATAAAGCTAATTAATTTTAATCACTTTGGCTATTATTCACGTGACCACAGGATGGTCTCAGAGATACAATTTTGTTACTTGGTCAACTATAAGTTATCAAGAGTTTATATTTACCATTATGTATTGATCAAATACGCCTTTAATCAAATTTTCACTTTGGCATCATTCTGTGTATTTGGCGTGGCAACGTAAGAGATGTCTTTAATAATTAGTAATTTTCCAATTTATTTAGGTATTTATGAATACCTAATTTATAATCCCGAATATTTTACAGTTCAATCTAAGAGTATACCTAGACTGTATTTACTTGGTTACAAAACTAAGTCTTTTGTAAGCTATATGCATAACAAGTACTAGACCTAACAGAGTTTTCTTTTTCCTTCGGCCAAAGATTCTTACGTTTACTCAGAGCTAATTTCTCATGTTAGATGGTCTAAATAATCAGAATAAAAACGAGGACCATGATTTTAGGACTACTGATTTTTTGATAGACATATTTATGAATTAATTTATCGCAAATAGACTGTCGAATGATTTTCGGATATAAACTATAATTATTTGTATTGGTAATGATATTAACTATGTCAAATAATTCATGGAAAATATTTGTTTTTGTAATCAGGTAAAATACTGTAAGCCAAGGAAATATGTTTGTTATCGAGCTGTTATGTGTGAAGCAGGTGTCTATTTTTTGCTTACCTTCTCATTGGGCACTGATTTTAATCAAAATATCTATAATCAGAATTTATGATGTTTAGAAAATTTACTAGCATTTCACGCGTTCGTTTTCATGATGTATTTGTGAGTCTTTATATTTAAAAACTTTGTAAAACGATAAAATCAGTACCTTTTGAAAAAAATACTCTGTGGACACATTTCCATCAGTAATTATATAATTCTTTGCTTCTACTCTTGGATTACATTTGAATGTCACATACGGCATAATCAATTTGTAGTTATTAAATTTTATTACGTATTATGTAACAAAGATGGAAAGTTCAAAAATTTTTTTTTGCAAATGAAGAAATTTTAGCGTTACTTGGAGGACTTCTCTGAGCTGCAGTATTATGTAACTATAGAACATAGTTGGCGAAATATGCCAAAGTATTTAGGATTTAAAATTAGAATTGACGAACTTTATTGATATATCAATTTGCGATCTACGATATAATTCTTTGCCTACGATATTATCGTTTCTTAGTGCTTAAATCATATGATTTGCAATTAAAATACCTAATATCTACACAAAGGCAAGCTTATGAGTTTCTACACACAAATTGTGCAATCTTAAACAAAAAAAAAAAAAAACAGAAATTTTCCTATATTGTAAGAAAACTGATGATACTTAATTTTTTTAGGCCTTTTGACCTTTTCACCTTTGATACAGCAAACAGATGTATATTCATTAATTATTGTATTGAGAATAGGCTAAGAAAATAAAAGCAGTTGAGGTATTTTATAAAAAAAAAAAAGAATGAAAAAAAGACAGTGCCTTTTGATTTACAATTTTAGAAGGAAAACAATTAAATTTTAAGTTTTATCGGTTTTTCAAATAATTCTTGTTCTTTTTTGTCACCATTAGGGTGAAATAAAACACTTTACATTGCAATATGGCAACATATTGCACAGAATTGATGTTACTTTATATTTGTTACATAAAATTTGAAAAATATGCCAGCAACATTAACTTTTTTTGGTCGAGTTCAGCGAAAGATATTGCAATGTGGTGTTCCCATTGATCCCGATTCCTGTCAGTATGTATTACTGTTTGAAAACATTTATTCATAATTCTTATGTAATATTGAAAGCTAGCGATGAACTATATATACCCTGTTTCTTACGATTCTTATGGATATAGAAGTACATGAAAGAGACAGATATTTTCCCAAGCAAAATATGGTCAAATAATTTCTACTCGTGGCATGTTCGTGGTCTGTAGGTGCCCAAAGGTTGAAATCATCCTGCCTCAATCTCCTGAAAAAGCGTTAGTTGGGATAGGAGAGCCTGACGCTACTTCTGCAGCATCTGGAGAATCACTTAACAAACTGACTACGGACAATGCTGAAATATCGATCTACCTCGACCGTGCCTTTAGTATATTTTGTCGAACTCTAAAAAAATTGGAATTATCGGTAAGTTTGCTAGATGCAAATGCTTGAAATGATTCTTCCCTATATTCGGAGCTTAAAGCTGCAAATCACGTATAATTATGTAATTGAAGTATTCGTTTCAGGCCAGTTTGCAAATGCTACTCGTACATCCAGAAGTGCCGCACATATTAAACAAAAAAGATTTTAAACTGATAACAGATGCCTTCCACCAGTATGTTTATATTGAACCCTGCACCTGGCGTATGCTTCTTTCAGATATATTATAATATTAACTTGATAGATTATTTGAGTTAACTACTTTGACTAATACAGCAAGAAGGAAAATTTCTTTATTGATAAATCCAATATCATCTCTTTCTCAAAATATTGAATAATGAATGGCACTCTTTTTCTATCCGTTGTTACTTCTGAATGAGTTTGATGGAATTATGATTTTTTTTATTGTATTTGAGAAATTTTAGATACAATTATTCATTCTGTATTACCATAATTTATTGATAAAATTACCGGACGGCATGCCTTGTATTTCAGCCTGCTCAGAAAGTCCGGAAACTTCAATATCTGCAGGAGAAAGTTCAGAGAGCGTTTGTTCATCTACCAATTTCGGTAACTTTAATCCAAAGATTTGTCAGGCAATTCAGGTATATATCTTGAAGAAAAAGTGTCACATTACGTGTCATTATATAAATAACAAGCTATTCGGAATTCATTACGAGAAACACATTATCATATCATGAATATTTTTCAACTGAGGTAGAATTCTCTCCACTCTAACTATTCCAATTTTGTACAGTTAATTCACTAGAAAATTGAACACCTTAAATGATTTTATTTTAATATTCAAGACACTATTGGAATATAAATTATTTTCAGATTTACAAAATCCTCCGTAATCTCCCCGTAATATAACTGTATCTTATGTAATATGCACAGGAAAGGTGACAGTTTGTTAATTCTAGATTCTGAATAGTTATAAGGAAGTTAGAGAAATGGTGAAAGAGTTTGGTCCAGAATATTCTGAGCAGGCTCAATTATTTTTGGGATATGTGAAATACTTCATCGAACATTCGTTGAAACGGATGCGAATGTCTCCCGAAGAATGCAGAGTGAAAGATTTACACTACAGGAAGCTTTGGCGAGATAATGAAAAAGCAAAAATGGATCTCAGGAGTATCGGATTTTCCATATACCTATGGGAATCAGTTTTTTTATCAGAATGTTGTGAAGTATTTTCGTTACTTACTTATTGCTTTTCAGCACTCACGGCAGCATTAGATGAACAAAGAAAACAACATGCTAATAAGATGGAAGTGATTAATGCACAATGTGAGAAAGACTTAGCTACTATCAAAAGAGTAAATAAAAAGTGCAAAGAAGATATTAAGTACACTGTGTACGTTTCAAACTTTAATTGAACATAAATTTAGGCCGCATTAATTTTCTTTATCATTCTATATGAAGAATGCACATATTACTATTTCTTGATATGAATCGCATAGCTGAGTATCTTCAGCTCTTATTATTTGTTTGAAGTTATTTATATTAGAAGAATATCGAGTAAATACAATCTCTCATTCACTCATAGCACGTAGCTGTTTCAATTTATTATTTCATATTTGTTTTTTGCCAAATATTCGGACTTCTTCGTGCAAAAATTGTAATATGAAATATAACTGATGAATTTATTCTGCACTATAGGGGATTGCCCAATTAATGGTAACTTATGATTACAGAATCAAATCGGAGCGTGAAATGATGATGATGTATAAAGCATCTGAGATAAAACAGAAAGAGATCCGAGAAGATGTAATTAATGCAGAGTCTCATCTGAAAACAATACGTGCATCAAATTTTGCCTTGGAGAAGGCAGCTCGTGATAAAAGGTTTAATTGTTAAGAAATTGTAATGAATTTAATTTTCTATTCGCGAATTTGCATGCTAAACATGTAAAAAATTGTTCTTATATTGAAATTTGAAGCTCGAGAAACAAACAAAGAAACATAAATGAATAATTGAAGCTCGAATATGGACAGAGCTTGAGTTAAGCCTATGAGGCTGGCGGAATTAAGATATGTTACTTCAAGATATATTGTGTAATGATTCTAGGTTTAAAATTGAATCACAGCTTTTGGGTGTAATTAACAAATATGATACCGAGATTGGTGAACAACAAAAACAGATGGAATATCTCATCGCAGAATTTGAGGCAGATAAGAAAAAAAAGCAAGATTTGGAGGTAGTCTTCCATTCTACAATTGAATTTCAGAGCTCATTGATTCCTGATTCGAGAAATTTCATTTATTGGTCATAGGCAGAAATAGAAAACCAAGCTGAGATGTACAATGCTCTAATGAAAGAGAGACAAGAGGCTGCAGATGCAATTATCAATGAAAAATTGGCTAAATTAATTTTAACTCGCGTGGTTAAAATTATCCAACGTTGGTGGCGTGGAATTCGGGAAAAGCGTAAGGCAAAATTCGCTAAGATAAAGAAAAAGAACGCAAAGAATAAGGTACAACTTTTCGTTCGAAATTCCATGGTTCCATTGGATTTCACCAATTACAATCATTCAACCATTGACATTCCGTGATATAAACTTTTTCAGAAGAAGAAGTAAATACGGTTGTTAATATGCGATAATCAGCAACCACATAGCAAGATATCTTGGACCTTTTCTCACTCAATGTAAATTGAAATGTGATTTATAACTGAGTACAGTATTCTCAGATATATATTGTAATTATACATGAATAAAAGTTAATTATAGTTGATTTTATGGCAGTATCATTGGTAACATACTTGTCTACACTCATTGTCTTTGTCTATTTAATTGTAACTGGCTCAACGAGTCAAGACTTTTTTATTGCTATGTTTCTGGGGTAGATTACTCTCTAGAAATGCTTCAACTAGCATGCCTCGGTACTTATGGGTCCCACTGTATTACCTGTGTGACATAAAATACATCGAACTAATCACAAGGCAATTGTTTAATGGTGTTCTCAGTTGATCATGACTTTATATCGATGATGTACTAGTAGTTATTTACTATTACAGTAAACGATTAATGATAAAATAAATAATTAAGATATGGGGGACAAGAGAGATGAGGAAAAGAAGGAAGAAGATGACCGACTGGAATTTGTATTGCAATATTTGATCCGAACCAGTAAATTGAAACAAGACAAATGGGCGAAAATGACAGCTAATGAAGAACTTAAAGTAATTTAAGGGTCGTATTTAATAGCTATACTGAATTCCGTGATATATAATATAGTCATTGGTGGAATATAATATAATTGCAGGAACTTATCATGAGGTTCTTTAACACGCCAACTGAAAAGATCTTATTAATGCAAGTCTCATCTTCCGGTGCTCTAATACCATATCTTGGTATCCAACCAGGAAGTAAAATGAAATCATCATATTTCATCCGAAGAAAGCCAGTTAACATAACGATAAAGAACTACAGAGATGAACTTATTATGGGTGACATGGCACCCAAACCTATGGAAGAGTTGGCTGTGTTAATCGAGGAGGTACAATAAATGAAAACATTAACATTTAGTTTCCCTTGAATTCATCTGAGTATAGCTCCGGCATAATAGGAAAACATCTACTATCATTCCCTCAGGTTTATGTTCCAATATTATCAAATACAAATAATCACACTGGATGGCCAGCCATAGTTGGTGAAGATGTGAAAAAACATGTGTATGATCTACGAAGTTTGATTTGTCAGGTACACATTGAAAATATTACGTATTTTTACTTTTTTAGGTCAACACTATTTATTCGAACTTTTCGTTCAAAGTTAAAATATGGTCTGTGTTTATCGGGCTTGACAATATCTTATAAGAAACATTACAGGCTCGTGGAAAAATGACGGGGCAAACACTCTTACCAATGCCGATGGGAGCAGAACGAATATTTGAAGCAGAGTGGCTTGTGCAACAAACCGCCGGTGTACAGGTTGATGTACAATTGAAAAATGATATTGAAGGCATTGTGATCAAATGGGCAACTCAAATTAATGATATTCTCAGCGAGGAGAGTACTATCGCTTTCAACAATAATAATCACCCTTTACCTAATACTGGTAATATGTGTAACGTTTCGTTGTTCATTAGCTCTATTGATAACTTGATCACTTTGATTAAATTTCAATTTCCATCTATAGAGCTTGAATTCTGGAACTCGAGACTGAAAAACATAGAATCTATTTACGATCAGATGAGAGATCCTCGGGTAAAAAAAATGGCATCTTTGTTGGAACTAACTGAGAGCCCTTACTTGCCATGTTTCAAGACGTTATTCAAGAATGTTGTAGCTGGTATAGACTAGTTTTTTCAAATGTTATAGTATTTTAAAATATTGAAAATAATCGTATATCTCTTATGCGATACTTGAAAAAGATACTGTCTTATTTCTATCTGTTATATGACATAGCTCAGTTTACTCATAAATTATCGAGCATTATCCAGAGAAGGCTTTTCTTCTTTGGCATGATTGTTCCATATCAACTCATTCGGAATATTAGTTATTATGATCCTTCTTCGTATTTCATAGAAATTGAATTCGTATAATATACCAGTTCATATTTATCATACAGCTGTGATAGAAGCCCGTGACATTTGTTTGTACCTAAAGCCACTGCAGTCTTATTTCGATCAAATTGAAAGCCTAGATTTCAACGATATAGAACCTAGATTGAAGCCTATGCTGCACTGTATATGTTTAACATGGGCTAACTCTAGATACTATTGCACGACAACTCGTATCATTACACTATTGAGGGAAGTTTCAAACCTACTTATAGCTGGCGTATGTTGAATACATTTTTTAATGGTGTTATTATATCCTACAAAGAATGGGGCTTGAGATGTATGTCTTACCAGCCACTAGTGTATACACATGTTATAATCACAGGCAAGCAGATCAATGGATCCGTCGTCGCTTTTTCAAGGAGACATAGATGACAATTTAAAAAAAGTGGTGTTGACAGTTCAAATCATCGAAAACTATATTGAAATGTTTGAAGTTTTTCGTGAGAAGGTAGAAAGTTATTTCAAGGCACCAGCAGAACCAATTCTATGGACGTTTCACCAGAGGCTGATTTTTGGAAGATTGTTTGCTTTTAATGCACGACTGAAAGAAATCAAGGTACATATATACATTATTTCATTCTAGATGCTCTGTAAAATGATGAAAAATATATTTTTTTTTTATATATGCCGTGAGTTTTTCTAACGGCGGGTCTTTCAGTGTGCCTGAGACAGGCAACTGAAATTACAACCTAATGTTTAGGTGAGCATTGTATCTCGCCACGGCCATCCCCAACGTCAAAAATTATTTGTCGACATTCCCTAATATTCAGGTGATTTTTACGCCTGAACCGCCGTTAGGAAAACTCACGGTATAATAAAAAGAAGAAAGTTTAACTATGATTTTCTATTGCAGTAATTTAGAAAATAATTCATAAAGTTTATCTCTTTCATCGGCATGGTATACGTAGGTGCTGTTTGAAATTGCTCAAGAATATTTAAAGTTGGAAAGAGTAGAGATTGCAGGGCTGAAAGGAAAAGTATTGTGTGCTAATGCTTATGATGTTTATGAAGAATTTATGAAGCTCTATAATGAATTTTCTGGCGCGCAGTATGAGATCTTAGTACCTGAGGACACTGGCTTCACCGAAGATATGAAAATATTTTTAAAAAAGGTATTCCGAATTCAAAGTCTAATTTCATTGCTAAAATCTATGATCGAAATTGTTTCTTTTGAACATTCATTAGTTTTATTCACGAAAGCGAAATCTTCAATGAAAAGTTAATAGAGTAAAGCTTAATCACACAGTGCTTCATATTTGCAATTTTCCTGTATTCGAGGTGGAAGAATTCGATAGAAGATTAGCTAGTGTATTTGATCAAGCATTTCTTGAATCCCACAATGTGGAGAGCATGTTTAAACTGATTTGGATTATGGGGCCTATTGCTTTGAGGCCCATCATACTTTCCCAATTATGGCCCAATTATGAAAGACTACTGTCCGATATACATATACAAATGGACACCGTCAAGGTATCCTGTAATATTCTAATGATTACTGTTTCACCAAGTAAAATGGTGTAAATTTGTTCTCTGGTCCAGACAAATTGCTATTCTATATTTATTGCTCTGTGGTGACTAATAGGGTGTATGATTTGTGGTATAGAATAATCCGCTATTTCACTCTCAAAGGTATTATTGGATCAGAATTTTGAAAAACGCAGAAGAACTGGCTACATGAATGTTGACCAATACTTTCCTCCAGTTGCTGGAGCCTTGTGTTTTATAATGAAACTAAGGCAGCGAATTGAAACTCCAATTGAGAGTATAAAACTTATCGACCACCCGTTACTATTTAGCCACACTGTCCACGAGCTTAAGTCTAAATATGAAGAACTAGAAGTATGATGATTGTAGTATTTATTGAGTGAATTCAGAGTATAATTATTCCTAGTGTATTTAATTGTCAATCCTACAAATATCTTTGTGGCTTATTTGAACTCACATTTTTATACTCACAACGTCTTGCACTAGGCTTTACTAGATGCTACAGATCATGAAATATTTGAGAAATGGGCGACGGCGGTCCCAGAAACTTGTACTTCCCACTTAGCTGAAACCCTGCTCACTGTTCTGGAGGATAAGTTGTTAGAACTGAATTTTTCTCCAGAATTAGTGGCTATTCTAAGGGAGACTCGATATATGATGATCATGCAAAGGGCAGATTTACCGGTTGAAGCCATGGAATTATTTTCCAGAACTCAATTCTTCTTTGAAAGCAATTATAACTTAAATCTTATCATAAACTGGTTAGTTGTGGCATTTCATTAAAATTCGTCGATTTAATTTCAATAGTAAGATATTTGCAATTATCATAATTGTGAATAGGTATAATAGAATAAGAAGCTGCAGCACCCCCGTGGAGTTTGATCTAATTAAAGAAGAAATTGATCGTATAGATTCATTAATAGAGCAAGGTCAAGAAAATTACAATTGGAATTCTATTGGTACGAATATTAAGTTACTTTTAGTTAGTTAATACTTCAGTTATTTTTACCATCTTTTATTTTACATATTGATACAATTTATAGGAAACCTCTCACTGATCCAACTGTCTTTCAACTGAGCACAACCTGTAATAGTTTAGCCAGTTATTTCACGGAATTAGTTGAATGTATTATTTATTTTTATAGAGGTCCCAGAATACATTGAAGCTTTACTTCACTCCGTCCAGAAATTGCATACCCGAGTATTTCGTGCTCAAGAAAATGTAGCGAAACTCACAAAATTGATTTACTCTTGGGCAATGATGCCGGTGTTAGAACGAAAGGACCTTAAAGATGAGAATTTGCTTGCACTAGGAGAAAGAGAGGAACGATTCGAAAAACGATTTGCAGACATAGCAACGGCAGCTACAGAAATTGACCGTGTATTGGAACAGAATTATTGTTTGTTTTTTGACCTATTGCCGGAATCTGAATATGCTAAAGATGAATTTGAACTTGACCAAGGTAGACAATTAATACAGATTTCTCATACAATACAGATCTCATAAATACGAAGGATTCTGTTTCTTATACGTATATCAGCATCTCAGTACACTGCAATCGTCATTAATAAAAACCCGAAATTTCGGGCTGTTAGAAGAATTATTAAACGAAAATATCGCATAGTCAAAAAGAGATATTATAGTTTCGATTCCTTGTGATATTACAGTGAAGGATGAGAGCCAGCAAGAGAACAGCCCTGACGATGAAGCTGAAGGTGAGGGTGTAAAAGAAGGTGAAGAAGCCGATCAGGCTGTAGTCCTTCCAGAGGAAAAACTGGGTAGAGATAAGTCGCGGAAAAGTGTAGTTAAATCAGGGTAAATATACACAGAAATTAGTCTGGTACATATGAACAGCTATATTTTCTTACTACTGATTCAACATTTTCATGTGATTTAAGTATGGCTCTCGCGTTGAGCTTGTGATATTAAATAACTATCTGACACATACTGAAATGAAGTTACAAAAAATATATTGACGACATATATTCCTCAAGATAATTGAATCTAACATCTTAAATCTTTTGGGTTAAAATTCAAGAATCAGTGGAGAAGAAAGTGATAGGCAAAAGGACAAAGAGTCCGACCCCAAATCATCATTCTCGGAAGATACAACAAAGGAAGAAACAATAGAAAGCCGTGCTAAATACAAAGAGAAGAGTCCTGAAATATGGGGGCCTTATCTCACTTTCATAGATGATTTGGTGTCCAAGGGACTAATACAGGCCGTATCCACGAGGTATATTTTATTCAAAAAAATGACAACCTATACTAAATGAGATGAAATCTAGACAATTTGACAATGAAAACTATTGAGTAGAACATAGTATTCTATGTAGTTTGAATAGGTATGTATGTATGACAATTCCAGCATATGTTATATACTTGATGAGACGGATCCTGAAGCTAATATCTGGCCTCTATTCGAAGTACAACTTCTTCTGCAAATACCTGATATTGTTTTTCAACCAACACTCGATCTTGAAGATCCAAAAGGCTTTTATGTATTTTATGAGGAACTAATGTTTGACATGATGAAAATGGGGACATTGATACCCCGTATTGATCCTGATAAAGCTGTAGAGCGTGAACATTACGGAGTGTGTTAATATTTCGTTAATTTACTTCAAAAGAATATAAAACTAGCAGATAATAATAACATTCGAAATTCAATTAATTTTATAACATCGCCTATTGCTAATTCATATTTTTTACAATCTCAAGATCGATATGGCCGAAGAAGAAGGCATAATATTCATGCTGGAGGAGACGTGCGATCGGGTCAAATTGGCACTTATGCAAGCGTTGAAGTACACAGTAGTGAGAGATTTGTTATAACTTTTGTCATTTCGGGAGTCATAGTTAGACTTTGAATATTAGACACGTTTGCCATTAGATTTCAAATATGCACAACGAGTGTTGAACATGAAATCAGAAGTTTTTAGACTACAGACATTTCCTAATATTGCTCCCATAAGTTTAAAATCATTTAATGTTTGATAGGAATTCGAGCCATACTGTTGGCTGTGGATGGATGACCGACAAGAATATTTAGATTTGTTTTTGCGTTTTTCCCGAAACCTAACAGATGAGGAAAAAGAACTAGTTGCACAAGCTCCAGAAAATCTGTCCGAATTCATTAAGGAGAAGAAACCGGAACTGAATGATTTTAAAAGGGAAATAGATTTTTTTGTCCAGCTATATAAAAAATGTGATCTGATTGCAAATGAAAAGGTCTTTTACCGGTGGTTCAGAGTTGACTTGAAACCATTCAAGCAAGCTTTGCTCAACACCATTTGCAAATGGGCAAATTTATTCAAAACATACTTGATTAACCGAGTCAATAACGAGTGAGTTGAAAATGATCCTTATATAAAAGGTATCCCAATTTTGGTTTGCAGCTATCACCTTGCGATTTTGGTAACTAATTATGATTACTTCCTTCTTTAAGCTTGTCTGGTTTATCGGAGTTTCTTAGTGCAGCCTATAACAGGTTTACTCAGCCTGTCTTAGAAGATGACTACGACGACCTATTGCAAACCATTTATTATCTTAAAGAAGTTAGAGAACGGCAATATGAGATTGATGATATGTTTGTTCCTTGCAAGGTAAAAACCATTGTTGTTCGTTTTGCTTGTATATTTATGCTATATTTCAGAATAGTATATCCTGGAGATGTATACACCATGATTATTCGCATCATAATTTAGAATAAAATTTATTCTAATTCAAAGCATAATTTAACAGGAAACTATAGACCTTCTAAAACAGTATGAAGTTGAGTTTGAAGACACGACTTATAACAGGCTCGTTGAATTACCCGAATTATGGGCAACAATTAAGAAATTAGCTACTCAAGTGAAACAAGTAGTGAGCCCTCTTTTGGCTCATCAAATAGATCTTTTGAAAAAACGTATGAGCTACTTCGACTTCAGACAGCAAAGCTATTTGAATAATTTTCACAACAAGGATATATTTAGGTAACTCTTTAACGTAGCTTAGATAATTCATTATGTTATACCAATTTTCGAGCGGTGGGTCTTGCGAGATTTAATTTAGTGTTTAATATTCATAATTAGGACCACTTACGAATTGAAATCCTGACAAATACTTCATCATTCACTGTTGTAGCTTTTACTGCCAGGATGTATATGAGAAGTTGAATAAAATAAATGGAGAGATTATGAATTTGGAAAACGAATTGAAAACTCTTACCGAAACATCTATAATATTTGAGCAACAAGTTCCTGAATTTAAGCATATCAAATTGGCCAGAAGAGAATTGAAAATGTTGAAATGTATATGGGATTATATATTCATAATTTCAACAAGCTTAGACGAATGGAAGACTACTGTGTGGAAGAAAATAGACGTTGAAGGAATGGACCAAGAGTGTAAAAGGCTCACGAAAGAATTGAGATGTAAGCTAGTACTGTACATGACTGCAGAAATAATGATAAAAAATTAGTTGTTGTACAGTTAAATATTTCGAAAGCTTGTGTCGATACATACTAATCTTGTTTTCAACATTATACAGTATTGGATAAAGACATAAGAGCTTGGGAATTGTACGCTCTGATAGAAGCATCTATTAGAAACATGATGTCTTCGTTAAGAGCGGTTTCGGAACTCCAAAATCCCGCGATAAGAGATAGACATTGGCAACAGCTCATGGCCGAAACCAAAGTAATTCATAATTATTCTTTTTGAATGTACTGGGTCTGTTTAGGTATTGAACTTATAACTCTGGTTAAATCTAATTGTTCATCTGCTGTCTGGGAATTGTACAGGTAAGATTTACAATGGACGATAGAACGACTCTGGATGATCTGTTAAAACTAGAGTTGCATAAATATGAAGAAGAAGTAAAAAACACTGTTGACAAAGCAGTTAAAGAAATGGCGATGGAAAAGACATTGAAAGAATTAAACAATACCTGGGCTAGTCTTGAATTTGAGAAAGAAGTTCACGAGCGAACTAAACTAAACGTTCTAAAAATTAGTGAAGACAACATTATAATTCTTGAAGATAATCAGGTAATAATTTGTTATGGGTTTATAAATTTCATATTTTCAGAATCTCAGGTTTCTCATCTTTGTGTAGGTCCAACTTCAAAATATGCTTGGATCCAAATATGTGGGATATTTCTTAGACGAAGTTAGTGACTGGCAACAAAAATTGAGTAATGCAGATGCTGTGATTAACGTTTGGTTCGAGGTTCAACGTGCATGGATGCATTTAGAAAGCATCTTCATTGGATCAGAAGATATCAGGAATCAACTACCTGAAGATTCAAAGCGCTTTGAAAAGATTGATAAAGATTTCAAGGTACTCTACTGTTTGTAGCCTATTATCTCTCAAAACTGCAAGAACATCTTTCATAAGCTGAACAGAACCGAATTTTAATGCTATCCCGATTCTCTATATAATTGAAAATTATTATTGTTGGTCAACAATTTACAGGATTAGAATGCAAGCTATAATTTATATAATCAAACTTGCAATGCATTCATTTCATTCCCACCTAGGAATTATTGAGGGACACATTGTCTACAATGAACATAGTCCGAGCTACGAACAAGCCGAAATTATTAGAACGGCTGGAAGAGATACAAAAGCAATTGCAATTGTGTGAAAAAGCTCTGTCCAATTACTTGGAGACTAAAAGATTAGCTTATCCAAGATTCTATTTTGTTTCACCAGCTGATCTATTAGACATTCTCAGCAACGGTAAACCTTTATTGTTACTATCTTATGCATAGACACATCATTTCGAATAAGCGGTAGGCACTGATTTATTAAAATGTGTTCGTTTGATACAGGAAATAATCCAGAGCTGGTTTGCAGACATTTGACAAAGCTCTATGATTCAGTTGCCAAGTTAAAGTGGAAAACTGATGGGTCCGGTAAGATTGCAAATGGTATGTGGGCTAAAGATGGGGAGTTCATGGAGATGCATGGGACCTGCGATTGTAACGGCAAGGTCATTCATGCTTTTTAGAATTCATTAATTTGCGTAATTAATAGCAGCCGCAAGACAAACCAGAATCTCTACATATCATACTTAGAAATGATACAATGATTTTGATTAGGTGGAAGTCTGGTTAAACCGAGTAACAGATGCAATGAGAAAAACGGTGAGGTTTCATTTCAGTCAAGCTGTGGTTTCGTATGACGAAAAGCCACGTGAAAGTTGGATCTTTGACTACGAAGCGCAGCCTGCACTTTGTGGAACTCAAATCTGGTGGACAACCGAAGTGAATATGGCTTTTGCCAGACTAGAAGAGGGATTTGAAAATGCCTTGAAAGATTATCAGAAAAAACAAATTAATCAATTAAGTTTATTAATTTCGATTCTCTGCGGTGACCTTAGTGATAATGATCGTCAAAAGATCATGACTATCTGTACAATCGACGTTCATGCTCGCGATGTTGTCGCTAAGCTGATTTCCATGAAGGCAGAAAGTTCGTCTAGCTTTCAGTGGCAGTCCCAGTTGCGGCATAGGTCAGATAATATTTCTCACATTATTAAGCTGTGAGGGGCGTTTGTAGTGTAAAAAAAGAAATACATTTTTCTAGGGCTAATTTGTACAATATTTATTTACAACAGATGGGATGACAAGTTGGGAGACTGCTTTGCGAACATTTGCGACGCATGTTTTCAATATGGATATGAATATCTTGGAAATGTTCCACGCCTCGTCATTACACCACTTACAGATAGGTGTTACATAACATTGACACAGTCTCTTCATTTGATAATGGGAGGAGCACCTGCGGGACCTGCGGGAACAGGAAAAACTGAGACCACCAAGGATTTGGGTCGAGCCTTGGGTCAAATGGTGTATGTTTTCAATTGCTCTGAACAAATGGATTATAAGGTAGCTATGATTAGAAATCTACACGTTTTTATAATAACCAGTTCCTTTAATTAGTCTCTGAAATTTGTTTACTGCCAGAAAATATGCGTGATATTAATCTAGAATTATTCATGACAATACCAAATTGCGTTGTTTATTCAGTCATGCGGCAGCATATACAAAGGACTTGCACAGACCGGTGCTTGGGGTTGTTTTGATGAATTTAACAGAATTTCCGTCGAAGTATTATCAGTTGTTGCTGTACAAGTGAAATCTGTACTGGATGGAATAAAAAATAGGAAGAAGAAGTTCTTATTTTTTGGAGAAGAGCTCAATCTCGTCGACACCGTTGGTATGTTCATAACTATGAACCCTGGTTATGCCGGTAGGACAGAACTTCCTGAAAATCTCAAGACGTTATTCAGGTGAGATAAAAAAACACACATAAAAACACTGAAGAAATTATTATCTGGTATTTAATGTAATCCATCTGAAATGGATTTCCTTTTATCTTTCTCTGTACAGACCTTGCGCTATGGTGGTTCCGGATTTCGAACTAATTTGTGAAATTATGCTGGTCGCTGAGGGATTTCAAGAGTCTCGGCTTTTAGCACGAAAGTTTATAACGCTATACACATTGTGCCGAGAATTATTATCGAAACAAGACCACTATGACTGGGGGTTGCGCGCAATTAAATCAGTTTTAGTTGTGGCTGGAAAGTTGAAGCGTGGAGACAGACTCATGCCGGAAGATCAAGTATTAATGAGGGCATTGCGTGATTTTAATACTCCAAAAATCGTCACTGACGATGTACCTGTATTTATGGGTCTTATTGGTAGGTTCCTTTGACTAAAATTAAATTATATCATCAACTTGAATCAATAACAGTCTTCGACTAATTAGACCCCTAAAATTAAACCCGTTTTGTGAGATATATTATACTCAAAAAAGCATATTGAAAGGTCACTTCTATTCTTTTCAGTGATAATAAACTCCAGCCAGTGACAAATTGGTTGAAATTTTATTATATTGATTGATTCTCATGCAGGTGATTTGTTTCCGGCATTGGATGTTCCTCGAAAGAGAGATCCTGACTTTGAAAAATCGATTAAAACTGCCGCTCTCGATTTAAAAATGCAACCGGAAGATGGTTTTGTCCTGAAGGTATTACTAAACAATGAAAAAATCTCAGCTCATTTCTAACGCTATTGCTCGTTTTCCATTGTTCAGGTCGTTCAATTAGAGGAGTTGTTCAACGTTCGTCATTCCGTATTCATAATAGGCTTTGCTGGTACAGGAAAGACTCAAGTGTGGAAGACACTGAACAAAACGTATTTTAATCAGAAACGAAAACCGTACTACAACGACTTAAACCCAAAGGCTGTGACGAATGATGAACTTTTTGGAATCATTAATCCTGCTACAAGAGAATGGAAAGATGGGTAAGCAGATGATGTTCTGGATTACTTATGTCATTATTCATTGAAACTATTCAATTTTAATTCACTGCCATAGGTTGTTCTCTGTTCTTATGCGTGATCAAGCTAATATGGCTGGAGATGGTCCAAAGTGGATAGTATTTGATGGAGACATAGATCCTATGTGGATAGAATCTTTGAACACTGTCATGGATGATAACAAAGTACTAACATTAGCCAGCAATGAAAGAATCACGTTAACTAAGCACATGCGACTTCTCTTCGAAATTTCAAATTTAAGGTAATTCTATCAATTCACTATGTAATGTGGAGTCTCTTTATAGAATCTCATATAATCTCAATTAGTGGATTTGAATACTATACAGAACTGCCACACCTGCAACAGTCTCCAGAGCTGGGATTCTGTACATAAATCCTCAAGACTTGGGATGGAATCCGTAAGTGATGAAAATTTTATTCAAAATGAATCATGCAGCGGATTTTATACCGACAAAATAGATTGTAACCGATTAATTATCAAATGCGTAAATAACCATCGACGTGATTGATATAATACAGATATGTTACGAGCTGGATAGAGACCCGCGAAAACTCTGAAAGAGCCAATCTGGTGATACTTTTTGATAAATACATCCCACCCTTACTAGAGGTGACAAAAATAAAACTGAAGAAAATCACTCCCATACCAGAAATTTGTCACCTAGAAATGCTATGTACTTTGCTTGATTGTCTGTTGGTGAAAGAAAATGTCCCGCCTGATTGTCCTAAGGAATGGTAAGTTTTAAGAAGTCAAATAAATATGCGTACATAGTAATGTGAAATTCAAATCGTTGTTGCTATTCATTACTCATCTCAATTTTCAGGTATGAAATATACTTTGCTTTTGCCTGCATCTGGGCGTTTGGCTCAGCAATGTTTCAGGATCAACTCATCGACTGGCGAAATGAATTCAACAAATGGTGGCTCAACGAATTCAAAGCTGTCAAGTTTCCATCGGGTGGAACAGTTTTTAGCTATTTTATAGAAACGGAAAGTAAAAAATTCTGTCCATGGAGTGAAAAAGTGGGCCAATTTGAGCTCGATATGGATGTGCCACTACAGGTTTTCTTAAATTATCAACTATTCACTAGATCCCTATTTTTCATTATGGTCTCAGATCCAAAAACTTTTAAAGATCTTAAAAAATCTCAATATGAATTGCAGTTTTTTCAGTTCAGAATATTCACTCATGTACAATTGTCAATTTTTCAGTCCACTCTTGTTCCCACGGGAGAAACAGCTCGACTTCGGTTCTTCATGGACATGCTTATGAAGCGGAGAGTACCAGTCATGTTGGTCGGGAGTGCGGGGTCTGGAAAAAGTGTCATTGTCGCTGAAAAACTATCTACGCTACCCGATAGTTATAACATTGCTAATGTGCCTTTTAATTTCTATACAACATCAGGTAGCTAGAACATTTTATTCAAATATTGAGATACGCGATTCGTGCTCATTCCGATAATTGAAAACAAATTCAGCTTTCAGTTCTCAAATCCGAAGAAGAAACTACACTTATGCCTGTACAAATAATTGTTAAACTTTCAGAAATGTTGCAGAGAATATTAGAAAAGCCGTTAGAGAAAAAGACAGGACGTAATTACGGACCTCCAGGGACTAAACTTTTAGTATACTTTGTTGATGATATGAACATGCCAGAGGTAGATACATATGGGACTGTGCAACCCCATACCCTGATTCGGCAGCACATGGATTATTCCCATTGGTGAAATATCATGCTTGATATGAATATTTATCCATCTAATATACTGGATTTTTATTTCTCCTATAATTAGGGATATTTGTTTAAAACCGGAGCAACGGGATTATGATCAAATCATGGCATGTGTCGAATTTAGATAGCAACTTCTAATTTGCAGGTATGATCGTGAGAAATTGACCTTGAAAGACATTCATAACACTCAATATGTATCATGTATGAATCCGACTGCTGGTAGTTTCACCATAGATCCTCGCCTTCAACGACACTTTGCAGTATTTGCTGTCAGGTCTGTTATATTTCAGGTTTCCAAGCTGATTGATTCTCACTAGTGAAATTTTTTTTAACTAAACCAACGTTTTTATTTAACAGTTTTCCAGCCCAAGATGCACTCCGCCAAATCTATAGCCAAATTCTAGCTCAGCATATTGCTAATCCACTACAGAAATTCAATATAACTATTGCAAAAGTCGAAGAATCCCTGATAGAAGCCGCTCTATATCTTCATAAGAGAGTTTCAACTACCTTTCTTCCTACAGCTATAAGGTTTCACTACATTTTCAATCTGCGTGACTTATCTAATATTTTTCAGGTGAGTGATATTATTCTAGTGACTGATTATTTATAATGATTTATGCTTTCTGTTTCGAGCTTATGCATCTTTTGTGTACATATGTATCTTTCAGGGTGTATTATTTGCCGCTGGCGAAGCAGTACCATTCTCCAATAGTTTGATCAGGCTTTATGCTCATGAGGCCACTCGAGTCTATTGTGACAAATTGATTAATTTTGAAGATAAGAAGTCTTTTGATATTTTGCTTACGGAGGCTCTTAGGAAAAATATCGCGGTAACTGATCATTTTACTATCAACGTATGTAGAATATCGTTTTTAAAGAAAACTCTCGCATTAGCCTAACAGAGCATGAACAGATTTAGAAATCATTGCATAGTCCAAAGTGTCCATTGTGCTACATATAATCTGTGTACTTCTATAGGAATTGGAAGAATCCACAATCTTCAATCCGCCTGTGATTTACTGTCACTTTGCAGATGGCATCGGAGACCCTAAATATATGCCAATTAAAGAATGGCCGCAACTCACAAAGTTATTAGACGAAGCATTGGATAATTATAATGATTTGGTATATAATCACTTCTTCAAGCCTATATTTATTTCGATATTGATTCTAGATAAGCATATCTTTTAATACAATACATTATAATATCAGATAGCAGCTATGAATTTAGTCATGTTTGAGGATGCAATGTATCATGTATGTCGTATAAATCGGATATTGGAAGCTCCCAGAGGTAATGCATTACTTGTAGGAGTTGGAGGAAGTGGAAAACAGTCTTTGTCACGCTTGTCATCGTTTATTTCAAGTCTTGAGGTAAGTTTACATCGGGGTTTCGGTAGGTGTCTGTATATCAGTCGTGAAACTCTATTTTACAATATCAGCTTTATTGTTATGAAACTAATATATATCACTGTGTCACAGGTATTCCAAGTGCAGCTCCGAAAAGGCTATTCTATGACTGATTTAAAAGCAGACATAGCTGTATTGTATATTAAAGCAGGGCTTAAAAATATTGGAATAACATTTTTGATGACGGACTCTCAAGTTGCTCAAGAAAAATTTCTGGTCGTAGTTAACGATATGTTGGCTTCAGGAGAAATATCAGATTTATTTGCAGATGATGAAGTCGATAATATAATAAATGGAATGCGCGGTGAGGTCAGTGTGAAAAATATATCGATTGCATATTATCAGTTTCTTTTGGAACTTGAATTAATATTTGATATTATTAATACTCATTCGACATCCTGCGATATAACTTGACTTGTGTTCCATTCAGGTCAGACAAGCTGGTATGATGGATACAAGAGAAAATTGTTGGAAATTTTTCATAAATCGAGTTCGCAGACAACTGAAGTGTGTTCTATGCTTCTCACCGGTCGGAGCTACCTTGCGTCAACGAGCTAGGCAGTTCCCTGCTATCGTCAATTGTACTTCGATAAATTGGTTTCAAGATTGGCCTCAGCAAGCCTTGGAATCTGTATCCGCCAGATTTCTAGAAGTAGGCTTTTCATAGTTTGAATAATAAGCTTAAGTAATATGTTGGCTTTGGTCTTGGGAAAACGGGTTAACTAGAGTTGCTCTCGCTTTATGCTCTAAGTGGATTGTAATCTTTTATTTTGCGAAACCTTGATGATTTTAGGAATGTGAAGATCTGCCTACAAATCTTCGTACCCCAGTGTCATTGTTTATGTCATTTGTACATACTATCGTAAACGAAACATCCAAAGCTTATCTCCAAAATGAAAAACGTTACAATTATACAACACCAAAATCTTTTCTTGAACAAATTGCGTTGTACTCTAAGTTATTAGCTTCAAAAACCTACGATCTCAATGCTATGATTGTACGATTGGAAAATGGCTTGACTAAATTGGCTAGCTGTGCTCTCCAAGTAAGAAATCATCCAAATATCTATTCGTCAATTTCCTTTGCACTCATTTATAATCCATTCTTATATAATTTACTTGAAATTAACGATAAGGAGTACTTCATAAATCCTATATTTACACATAATGTATCATTAAATCGAATAATGTATATAATTTTAAAATTGGTCTTGGATTGAACTTGTATATAGGTGGATGATTTGAAAGTTGTCTTAGCTGTCCAAGAAGTGGATTTAAAGAAAAAGAATGAAATAGCTGATAAAATCTTGGCTGAAGTACGAGCAGAAAATTTTAAAGCTGAGGCAGAAAAGGCAATCGGTAATGAAATGCTATAAAGGAATAGATGAATTTCGATACAGAAAAATTAATAGGGCCTATAGACTTTTTTGATAATGAGTGGATGATTGAAAATAGTTTTTTCCTTCATCAAAGTAATACATTATAGTTGATTAGAAATTTCGGCAAATTTTGCAAATTAATTATTTTTCAAACTACTTAAAGATAAATATCGTATTATTCAATGCTAATTTCAATACTATTATTGTACAGCTACTGAGGAAGAAGCAAAGGTAGCCGAAATAAAAGTAACGGTAGCTGAGAAGCAAAAACGTTGTGATGAAGATTTAGCTAGAGCAGAACCAGCTATTCGACAGGCTGAAGCAGCTCTAGATACTTTGAATAAAGTACGGGCCACTTTATACTCATAACAATTTATTTGCGTTTACAGAGCGCAACGTAATATGTATTTTATTTTTACCTCATTCTCTGAACATTTATTTATCAAATTTTTTCTGGTTCCATATTATAGATTATTCTTTATGAGAAATAAGGCTTACGTTATTTATATTTACAGAATAATCTTACTGAATTGAAGTCATTTGGTACACCACCAGATGCGGTGGCAAATGTTGCGCAAGCTGTGCTCGTGCTGTTCGCTCCAAAAGGAAATGTGCCAAAAGACAGGAGTTGGAAGGCTTGCAAAGTTATGATGGGTGCAGTTGATGGATTTCTATCAAATTTACGCACTTATGATAAGGAAAATATTCCTCCGGATGTTGTAAAAGCTATTCAGCCCTATGTAAATGATAAAGGTATGCATGATTATACTAAATGTGAGAAGTTAATCAGTTAATCAATCTATTGATTGCAATCCTCATATCCAATTGTTCAATTTCTTACCGCTGCTACAGATTTTGAACCCGATTTCATTGCATCAAAATCGCAAGCAGCTGCTGGCTTATGTAGTTGGGTAAAAAATATCATGGTTTTCCATTACATTAATGAAAATGTAAAACCCTTAAGAGCTGCGCTTGCTCAAGCCAATGCTGAACTCAAAGCTGCAATGGACAAATTGAATGCTTTAAGAAACCGATTGGCAGTATGTTATCAATAAACAACTATTCCAGTATTTCATCTATTTAATTTATATTAGCTGTATTAATAATATACTGAGATTTAATGTACTTTGTGAAGTATACCCTGATTAAATGGGAAACGTGGTTTTTTAGGAGTTACAAAAAATGTTAGATGCTCTTGGTGAGAAGATGGACACAGCTTTAAGCGAGAAGCAGAAATGCCAGGATGAAGCAGATGCCACAGCATTGACAATTGATTTGGCAAATCGATTAGTGAATGGTTTGGCATCTGAGAAAATTCGTTGGGCTGAGACAGTGAACCAGTAAGCATTTTTCATGCTTGATTATTTGGTATAAACATCTTTGTCAAAACTTGTATCTGTACATATTGAAATATGTTTATAGTCTGAAGAGTTCAGGAAAAACTATTCCAGGAGATGTGCTGCTCGTTACTGCATTCATTTCATATGTTGGCTGCTTCACGAGAAAATACAGAATGGATCTCATCAATAATCACTGGCTGCCATTCTTAGATAAACTAGAGGTAGAAACTATTCTATTCAACACACAACGATGTATTGATGTTTTATTTATTAATAACTTTGCGTAGCCGACTGTTCCACGAACACCAGATCTTGATCCACTTTCCCTATTGACCGATGATGCACAAATCGCACAATGGAATAACGAAGGTATTTCACATTCTATCAATAGACAACCTTTGTAGATTCTCGAGAATGGAACTAGAATCGTTTTTCCTCAGGCTTGCCAAGTGATCGTATGTCATCAGAAAATGCAACGATACTTACGAATTCATCGAGATGGCCTTTGATGATTGACCCACAGTTACAAGGTCTGAAATGGATTAAAACAAAATATGGCGAAGACTTGAAAGTATTGCGATTGACACAGAGGAATTATTTGGATCGGATCGAATGGGCAATCGCATCTGGTCATACTGTCTTGCTGGAAAATATTATGGAAACAGTTGACGCTGTGCTCGATCCGCTATTAGGAAGAGTTCTTATACGAAAGGGACGGTATGAATCTGTATAATCTAAATAAAAATCTCACAAAATATAGGTGATGTAAAAACTGTATCTGATCGAGTATCAAAAGAATATATTATGGACTGGTGTACAATGGAAAATACTGGGGCCTCTACATTGAGTTTGCATAAATTATTCTCATTTCAGAGCAATTAAGGTTGGCGACAAAGAAGTAGAATATAGTCCGTTGTTCCGTCTGATATTGCAAACTAAATTGGCTAATCCACATTACAAACCAGAAATGCAAGCCCAAACTACTTTGATCAACTTCACAGTAACTAGAGATGGATTGGAAGATCAACTTCTAGGAGAAGTTGTTAAAGCCGAGCGACCAGATCTTGAAAGCACGAAAGCTGAACTGACTAAACAACAGAATACGTTTAAAATAACATTGAAATCCCTGGAAGATGATTTATTACAAAGGTAATACTCTTAATTATAAACACTAAGTTATATAACTATATTTATCTTGAAGGTGAATATAAGGCAGTTCTTATTTTACTTTGGCTTTCATACATGCGTAAATTAATGAAACTTTATATACTTTATCAGCTATGTCTCCTCCTTATATTCAGATTATCATCAGCAGGGCCAAACGTATTGAGTGATGCAGCACTGGTTATTAATTTAGAAACGACTAAGAAGACTGCAGCTGAAATTGAGATCAAAGTTGCAGAGGCGAAAGTAACTGCAGTTAAAATTGATGAAGCTCGGGAGTGGTACAGGCCAGCAGCATCTAGAGCTAGCCTTTTATACTTCATTCTAAATGATTTGAACAAAATCAATATGCTGTATCAATTTTCATTGAAAGCCTTCAGTGTGGTGTTTCAAAACGCGATAAGATTTGCAGAGCCAAGCGACGTGCTTATGAAACGTGTCTCTTTACTTATAGAGAGCATTACATATTTGGTCTTCATGTATACCAGTCGAGGATTGTTTGAGAGCGACAAAATGATATTTCTCTGCCAAATGACTATACAGGTAACACCTTGCTTGTGATTTTATGTGCGTAAATCATTTCACGAGTGAAAAGATTTAGACACCTGCTTATCCAACATTGTATTTCACTTGTTTTAGATATTGTTACAAATGAAAGAAATTCAGCAAGCTGAATTAGATTTCCTCTTACGATTTCCGTACACTGCTAATCTGACTAGTCCAGTTGATTTCCTCAACAATACAAGTTGGGGTGCGATAAAATATTTAAGCGGTATGGAGGATTTTAGAAATCTCGATAAAGATATTGAAGGAGCTGCAAAGAGATGGAAAAAATTTGTTGAATCTGAGACTCCGGAGAGAGAAAAATTTCCACAGGAATGGAAAAATAAATCAGCCCTACAGCGACTATGCATGATGCGATGTTTGAGAATCGATAGAATGACTTATGCCGTGAGGCAAGAATAATACACCGTTTAATGCTGGTCTAATAATATTAATTACTCGAATAGCATATACACTTTTGAGTCGATACTCCTTCAAGTATTATAAAGATTCATTACACTCATTATCACAGGTGCTTCGTAGAAGAGAAGCTTGGCCCGAAATTCGTTGAATCTAGATCACCGCCATTTGAGAAGTCTTACGAAGAAACTAGCGCAATCACACCAGTTTTTTTCATTCTCTCACCAGGTGTTGATCCTCTCAAGGTACATGCGTATTTGAAACGATTAAATATTAGTTGATTAATATGAATTATTAGTGATTCCTGCACGATTATTTACGTACTAAGAACTAGTTAATTAAACCTATAACACAGTATAGTATTTAGATAGTGGTAAATAGTTTTACACTGCAGAATTTCTCTAAAGAAATAAGATTGAACATGAGAATTTGATTTAGGATGTTGAAAAGTTGGGTAGCAGACTTGGATTTACTTCTGATGGTCGTAATTTCCATAATGTGTCACTGGGACAAGGTCAGGAACCCGTCGCAGAAGAGGCCATGGATATGGCTGCCTCAAATGGTCATTGGGTTATTCTACAGAATGTACACTTAGTCAAAAACTGGTTAGCAAATTTAGAAAAAAAAATGGAACAACTATCAGAGGATCCAAATCCAGATTATCGGTTGTATGTTAGTGCCGAACCATCACCTGATCCGCACGCATGCATTATACCACAGGTATAGATGCATTGGATCTGATTAATAGTATTATGAATCAGTTCGGCAGTACTATGATGATTTTTAGATGCTGAAAGTTAACGATTTACACGCTATGACTTATCTGGCTTGTATCAAAGTATGCTTTTATATTCCAGGGTATATTGGAGTCCGCTATAAAAATTACAAACGAACCTCCGACAGGGATGCATGCTAATATACATAAAGCGCTAGACAATTTCACCCAAGAAACCTTAGACACTTGTAGCAAAGAAAGCGAGTTCAAAGCGATCTTATTTGCGTTATGTTATTATCACGCTGTAGTAGCAGAACGACGAAAATTTGGACCACAAGGATGGAATAGGGTAATATAATTATGCTCGTATTCACAAACCAACATATTTTTTTTTCACTCGAGTTTATTACTTGAACTGAATTGATCGCTGCTTTTAGAAAATTCTTAAGATATTGCCTTTGTCTTTCATCGATTGCGACTAATGCTTAAAGTTTCATACGAGCCTGTATCTGTAGTTGAAAAAATATTGTATAGGATGAATGGCCAAATTTCAATTATGCAATAAAACTGAGTTCTGACTCTTTTGATTACAGTCATATCCTTTCAATGTGGGTGACTTGACGATAAGTATCTCGGTCTTGTTAAATTACTTGGAAAACAACAATAAAGTGCCATGGGAAGATCTACGATATCTTTTTGGTGAAATTATGTATGGTGGTCATATCACAGATGATTGGGACAGAAGACTATGTCGCACCTATTTGCTTGAGTATTTACAGCCTGAATTGGTAGAAGGAGATCTTTATTTAGCACCGGGCTTTTTGGCGCCACCAAATTCCGATTATAAAACTTACCACCATTATCTGGATGAATATTTACCTCCGGAGAGTCCGATTCTGTACGGCCTACATCCAAATGCAGAAATTGGTTCGTTATATTATTTTACTGACAACAACTTTCAGGATTTTAAAACAGTTGCTTCCTCAGATTTCTTTCTATTAAGAAGAGGATTTATTTCTTGCAGGATTTCTGACAACCACATCAGAAACTTTATTTAAGACAGTGTTGGAGATGCAGCCAAGAGATACAGGAGAAGCGACTGGACCAGGCTTATCACGGGAGGAGAAGGTCAGAGGAATTATAGAGGATTTATTGGATAAACTACCTGAAGAGTTTAACATTCCCGAACTGATGAGCAGGGTAAGTTTTCCAACGAATTTCTAGATTCTTTACCAACAAAATATTTGAGCCAAAGGAGATTCAGATTCCCTAATCGAGCAATCCATCTATATTCTAGGTGGAAGATCGCACTCCATTTATTATCGTTGCATTTCAAGAATGCGAACGCATGAATATACTTTGCGGAGAGCTGAAAAAGTCTCTTCGTGAACTTGAGCTTGGTTTAAAGGTAAACAATATTTTTGAATCAATTTATTAATACGAATAGGACTAGGACGAATGTGACACACATGCAATTTTAATTAATTTTAATTTAATTTCATTATTTATGTCAAACATAATGTTTTGGAAATAAATGTGTCACTATCTTAAGCATATTTGTACTTATGATTTAGGGTGAACTAACAATCAATAGTGACATGGAAAATCTGCAAAATGATTTATTTATGGACCAAGTTCCGCCATCCTGGACTAAACGTGCCTATCCTTCAAGTCTTGGTTTAACGAATTGGTTTGCTGATATGATGAACCGAGTTGGAGAATTAGCGAATTGGACTGCTGACTTTAATGTAAATTTCCTGTCATCCTTTATGTTGATAAATGTAGAATGCATAAAAGACAAGCTTCGAAAATATTAACGACTACTGTCCCTGTGTTTTTCAGCTTCCTTCTTCAGTATGGCTAGCTGGATTCTTCAATCCCCAATCATTTTTAACTGCGATTATGCAACAAACTGCTCGCAAGAACGAATGGCCACTTGATAAGATGTGTCTTCATTGCGAAGTTACAAAGAAACAGAAAGAAGAATTCACGTTAGTTATTTACTTTCCCTCTACTATCATGAACAGCTTGCCTTCGAAAATGGACTGCAGTTTTATGAATGATTTTGTCCTTTCTTTATAGAGCACCACCGCGTGAGGGAGCGTATGTGAATAGTCTCTACATGGAAGGAGCACGGTGGGATACTGCGCTTGGTACTATTGCCGAATCTCGTTTGAAAGATCTGTTTCCACAGATGCCAGTCATTTTTATAAAAGCAATTACGCAAGATAAACAAGAGCTAAAGAACATGTACGAATGCCCCGTTTACAAGACTAGAGGGCGTGGACCTACATATGTATGGACGTTTAATTTGAAAAGTAAAGAAAAACCTACCAAGTGGACTCTTGCTGGGGTCGCTATAATGCTTCAGATTTAACACAGCAGGTTTACAAACCTCGCTATAATATGTATGCGATACTTGAATTTCATTACGAATAGTATTCATATTAAAAGTTGAATCACATATGTAACATATGCCCATATCGTTATAGTTTATAAACATCTATACTACTCTTATCTAAAACAATACATAGTTTGCGATAAAATACCAAGATTATTCGGATGCTACAATGATTTAATAATTGTCTGGATAAAAAAATAAATTTATCTTTACACATTAGGATTCAAGTTTGGGAAATGTAATAGAGATGAAGAGAAAACATTTTTTCAATATATTCCAGAGCTTTAATCAGAATAACGAATGAATCAGTTATTTTTTGTTATTACTTATGATGCCATAATTTTGAATAATTTGTTTCCCCATGATGTTCAAGTCTGATGAGGCAAAACACTTGCCGTCAGTCGTGATCCATGATCCAAAAGTTTCCTTGACTACAATGATCAGCAGATTTATTATTCATATAGGAATGTGTGCCGTCACTCAACCTCATGAGAATATAACTAGAAAGATGTCAATTACAGATGAAGTAAATAACACTTTAAATCTTTTCATTATGTTTTCGTTTATTTATTGATAAGTAAAATTACATATATCCACAAACACAATAGTTCTTTGGGGCGGGGTGTACTGTATTGAAATTTTTGCGCTGAAATTTTTACAAAAAAACATGCGATATTATTATAATATTTTTCTATAAAAACTTTGCAACGCTTTAGCGAAAGCAATAATATATCAACAATGAGTGTGGAAATAAGTATGTATCCGTGCTGCTGATTTTTTATTCAAAAGTAATAACACTAGAAGAATTACATGACGAACATTTAATGTTCGATTATTATGTTTGCAAAATCTTCAAAGAATTTGAATATGAAATAAAAAAACTAATTTCAGTGTAAGCTAAACACTAATATTATGTAATGTATTGTGATTTTTCCCAAAACATTAAATAACTGGACTCGAACAAATATTTCGCATCTAAATTATCGATTAAAAATTTGATGGAAAAAGCTGTATTTCATTCAAATTGAAAATAAAATTGTTATTATTATTATTATTTTATTTTATTTTTATATTCGAGTCTCTTCTAATTTGTCATATTGTGCCGTCACAAGATCTAGAATTTTTCATATACTTTATACTTACGAAGTGACTATATTTAGCAACGTGTCATTTTCAATAGGTAAGAAACTATGGAGTAGACGTTTATTCGATTGAAAATGCATGTTACTAAAGACAAATAAAAAAGAACAAATAAATAAAAACACTTTACGGAGAGATCTCGGCAATGGGGTGAAAAGAAATGTATTTGATGTTTCAAAGTCGTAACTTTTGCCTATGATTGAAATAGACGAATATAATTAGAAGATAATAGTGGTTTAAGAGACACCGAAAAAACTGTAAAAATAAAATCTACTTCCATTTTTATTTTATTTTTTTCATTTTTTTTCAATTTTTTTTTTCTTATTTTTGTTTCACTCGAATCTGGACTTCTACTAAAGGACGTATATTCTTTTCTCTCATCTCACGTGATTTTTAAACTAATTCAATTATTTCTTCCATATTTAATAATATACTTATTACCTCTTTACAAAAATCAATTCTTAAACTTATATAGGATAGCTCGATATTGACTCACAGTATATTGAAAAATATTTTATTTCTCCAAATTGGGTCATGTATTGATATGCCCTGACCACTAATACTGATAATTCCTATTTTCCTAAGCATCTTCCAAAAACGTAAGTGTTGGTAATTGCCTATTCAGTTGACACGGCAATATAGGACGATGAAAATAAAGATTTAAGATTCGGTTGTAGCTGGAATCGAGATTATTGTTAGCTAGCTAAATCGTATGTAATAAAAAGATCTCGACGACGTGAATGCGACAATTTACAGCATGGTAAATAGCGTATATTTCCTAATAAATAGGTCAATTTTTTCGATTTTTTTTTTCATACATTTTTTTCCAGCCGCGAGACCTACGATAATAGACAATTACCAAATAGTTGTTTAATCCTTCATTATACATGAGCCAAAATCGAGCCGAGTTTACATGCCATGACGTGTCAATGTATAACGGCTATTCGCTATAGGTACATAATTAATATATAATTAATTTAATACATATGTATCATTATTATTAATGTTATTGATGCTATTTTGTTGTATTTCTTCATCATAGTACACTCACGTGGTAATTGCTATCATCTTAATATATCTAAAATAATATTTATAACATTTAGCGGTGTTTATGTATGCATGTATATATGTGGGTTTGTTCGTATGCATGTATGTCTGTGTGTGGTGGTATTAAGCTGCCATTTCACCGAAATCACACGAAACTATAGGAAGTATCTTGTTATTGATAATTTTCCAACGGAGCGAAGCCAGTTTGTTTCACGTACTATATGCCTTGAGTTTCGTCAAGACTCCGAAAATTGTTCTGGCAATATAAAAACAAACAAACTCTTTACAGATCTATTCTGGGATAAACAAATTTAGGTAATTAAGAAAAATAAAATTCCTTGTGATTTAGAAATACTTTTACCATCCTCAATTTAATCGTTGATATATAGTTATTGTTCATCAGCTGGGGTAAAAGTAATGTGTTCAATATTCACGAGGAAATTATTTTTTAGGAAGTCTGTTCTTTGTAACGTTGAATATAACTGTATCGCGTGTAACGTTTGTTATTCTTGTTGCTTTAAATTGGATTCCGTTTACTTCTGCACATCTGCAGCTCTCTAGCAGCTAGGAATTAGATTAAGTAGGATTTTTTTTTTATCTTAGTCCAAAGACCAAAGACAAACATACATATATGGAAATATGTTTTCGCCCGTTTAAAAATACTACGGAAAAATTGTGTATAATTAATTATTATTATTTTTTTTTCGTAATTTCGGTCAAAGCGCGCGTCATATTATTTCTTGTTCATATACAAATATATAAGCATTAAACGTGTAATATATTATCATCATATATAATTAGTAATTATTAATATCCTAAGATAGTTATTGTATGAACGATCTCCAAAAAGAAAAAGAAATATTAAAATCAAAAGGGAAATAAAAAATAAATAAAGAAATACTTGCTTTAACAGCCGCCACTTTTTCGACGTAGGTTGAGGTATATGCCATTCAAAATAACTCCGTTTTATCTGTTCCTCTTACTCGAGAGTCTTGGCATGACTTTATTTGAAGTTTCATCATCATTGGAAAGTTTCAAGAAAATCGAATAAAACTCTCGAATATTTTCCATATTATGTCACAAGCACCTCGAAAATAGTGGACCTTTGCTTGGAATGATAGAATTTTATTTCTGTTAACTTTAAATACGTTAATGATGTTTTTTTTTTCATTTTTTTTTTTTTTTTCATTTATTTATTTATCTCTTAAGTGATAAGTTTAGTCTAAGAAGATATTAAGTACTGAGAGATTACTAAAAAAAAAGGCAGTGGGAATTTAAAAGAAAATGCGCGAGTCAAAAATTCATAACAATTTTTTTTCTTTTCCTTTTAAATTATAGTTCTGATACTTTCAGAGTATCATGTTATCCGCGATTATTATATTATCATTATTATTATTATTATTGTTAATTTGCTTTGCAGTAAGCTGCTACCGTTTCTCATCAGGCTACAATTAAAAGCTGCACGAATTGCTCTTGCGTCTTAAATTGCAATTATGCCACATACCCAAAAAATATCAGAACCTAAGAATACAATGGACAATAGAGCGATGAAATAAATCATATAGATGGAATATTACTACAAAACTTACGAGTGATGATGGTCTCGAATCATCATTACAAAGATATTATTAAACACTAAAAAAGTTGAAATTTTATGACACTTAATAACAAAGAAGAGGAAGAAGAAGAAGAAAATGAAAGGAATGGAATTTCGTAATTATGGAGAAAACGAAATCGAGATTAATTATTATAATACAGATGACTAATGCTCTTCCTTTTTGTATTCTTAGCGTGAGAACCAAGGCAATTATTTGACCTTGAATAGGGATTATTAATACCGATGGAGTTTTTACTAGGTTTAAATCAACAACACGACTGTCTTAAGAGCCCGAATTAGCTCAATTGCAATTCTGTTGTTAATGTAAACAATTTCTTTATGATAGAAGTATCTTATTCAAGTTATGGTTCAGATCGAGCAATATGCTCTGAATAATCACGTTATAAACCTATTCTAACGATCGATTAGTAGGTTCGAGTATTTATTGAATCGTAATTATCTATCCCGTTGCACGACCTGAACCAAAACTGTAAAGAAAAACCCTTTTTGATTCTAACGTAATGTTGAGATTCTTAAAGAAAGTATATATTAAAGTGATTAAAACGTGGTACCAGGCAGGTACCAATTTCTCTTATTGCAAATTGATTGAATTATTCTTTGACCTCAAAGTATTTGTAGGTAGGATTTTCGTAGCCGTTTATTTGCATGTTAGCTACGTGTCGTTCTTCGGGAGTTGCTGCCTGATCCACTTCAATGAATCCCTGAAAATCGCAAAATTTCATTTCAACAACATTTCTTCACTATAGAACTTCCTACATGTTTATGCTTTTATCATTGACTTCAATTCACCTGGCTGTGGGGGCTCCTGGCACTGCGCCTTTTGAATACTGCAATACCTACAACTGCAGCAGCCATTAAAGCAATCCCAGCAAATGCGAGTGTAAAGTAAACCGAACGACTCTCCTTGTGGTACACTTCACGCCTAACAGAATATCCCTGAAAAATCAAACAAACATTCATCATTACAACATGGATTAATTTATGAATGTACAATAAAGTATTAATTTCAATGAGTATTAACGGTCAAATGTTAATTAAAACACTCACTGCTTCGGGGTGAGAATTATCGTGAGTCATACTATGGGCTGCTCTGACGATTCCTTCGTTGTGCATGGCTGCCCCAGCAGCAGGTTGTTCTTGCTGTTGAGGAGCATCTTTCTTTTCGACGACAGGATTTCCTTCTTCATGTTGTTGTTGTTCAGTGCGCAATTCTCCACGTTCAGCTTTCCTCTGTTCTTTGCGCTCTCTCTCCAATTGCTTTTGATGTTCTTTTTCTGGCAAAAATAAATCGTTCAATATCTGGAGCGGAGCATTTCTTCGGAATCTATCTTACAGAAAGTTCATCTAGAAGCTTAACGAACCACCGATTTGTAACATGAGTCATTTTGTAACGATTAGTTTATTATTTCTCATAATTCAGAATAGCATATATTTGGCTCGGATGTAATTTCTCTCAAATAATGCCTTGTTTATCGTCTATTTTTCTTTCAATTATCCAAACATTTATTACTAGATGACTCATATAATCAGATGAAATAATTGAATTGGGATAAATCAAAGAAAAATGATAGTCGAAAATCAAACTCGCTATTAAATTCGCTTCCTAGGTAGCACAATTTCTGATCTTTTCTTTATCATTATATTAACATTCAAAAATGCTTCCTACATGATGTATTGAAACTAAAATTCACCTTGTTGTTTGCTGGCTACATCAGCTTGATATTTATCTAGTATAGCTGCTTCAGCTTCCCTGGTCATAGCAAGAAGAAGTCCCGGAGTTTCGTCTTTGCTTCTCAGAGCCAAAACATAGTCATCCATCAGTCGTCCAATTTTAGCACTCAACTCGGGGTATCTAAGAAAGATGTGATTAAATTTAAGCTAAGCTTTTCAATATCTCATAGTTACAAAATTAAAGTTCTAATAACAGTTTCAATTGATCTTTCATCTTTGACCAATGTATTCCTAACTTTGAGGCGAAATTTGCTCTAACTCACCGCTCCAACATCAGAAGACTCTGATTGGTGATTCTATCGATTTCAGCGAGATGTTCCAAAGTAGAAGGCTTCTCTCTTTGAGCTTGATCCAAACTGCTGTCCAAGAGATGTTTGTAATGGGCGATGGTATGGTGTCTGTCCTTGTGCAATGCTCTGAGTAATTTTTGCAAGCATTTCTGAATGCGGTGCATCTGGAGGATAGAATTATTATTATTATTATTTTTATTTCTACTCCTTCTTCTACTTCTTCTTCTTCTACTTCTTTTCCGTTTCACCCGCAGGTGAGTTCTACCTACTAAATGAGTTGGACTTGAATGGAAGGTCCATTAGGGAACTGGGTTAAATGAGAAAACCTCAGAAAGACCTGAGCTTACTCAACTCCCAACACTCAAAGGCATTCCAACGCCCAAGCTACATCGTACATTTACACATATGTATAATAATACACATACTGCAGTGACTTACATTTGGTGGAGTTTCGTTCAACGCTGCTGTGTAGCATGCCATAGCTTCCTCGTTCCGCTGCTTGACAGCCTCCTGAACAGAAGCCGTAAAATGAATACCGTGTTGTAAGAAAACAAGCACAGAATAACTATATCACCAGGCAATCCCATGCATAGCGCACGTTATGCCTTTTGAATATAACTCTGAATCTCAGGTATAATTACGAGCATATGTTGTCTTTCTTAGTTTTACAAGAAGAAATAATTCGTGCAGAAGAGTTTTGGTATGAATAATATGTTCTTGTGGTTTGAACAGCTGATTTTTGTCTTAAATCATAACTTTGGCCATGTTGATCGCACAAGAACGATTGTGTGCTGAGTCTTTTTGCAAAAGAGTGTAGTTTACAAAAAATTGAGCCACCCTGACTTCGTTCGCTTGTGAGCGCAGAATTTTTCGGTCTTTCACACTTCATGGAGAGTGTGGAAAAATAATGTGGATCTTTCTTTCTTTTTATAATATATTTACAATGGAAAAATCTCGTACTCGATCTTGGGCAGATTTGAGGGTGAGATCGTAGCATATTTCGAAATAAATCGTTTCAAATAAAAATATAGTACCAATGCGGCGAAATACGAACGAAATTGAAGCCATGTAAAATTTTGTAAAAACTTATCGGATTAAGAGACGCGCCGAATCACCCGAAAATAAATTTCCCGAAAGTGTAATTGTCGTTTCAGCAAGGCTAGCTTCCAGTCCAGAGACAAGAATGCACACGTCCTTCTTTCATTATAAAGAAAAAAATAACTGTTTCAAATTTAGTCATTTCTTTTTACGAGTCATGAAATTCGTCTACAAAATCTATCCTGTGTATAAAGTTGCGTAGAGATAGGTAACGAACCGTGGTAGCGATTTAGAAATCTCAGAATAAGGAATAAAGGAAATCTATGCCAATACGAACTTGAACGCGTTGCTGATGCATAGCGCTAAGCTGGTGTTTCTCGGCAGCCCCACTTGCTTCAAGGGCTGCAACAGTTTCCTGGAATCTCGCGGTCATTCTTCGCTTAAAAGCATCAGCGGCAACAGGATCGCGTGCTCTCATGTCCTGGTACCTTTCCTCAAGGTCACTCCAATCCTTCATCACCTAAAAACGTTGTAGCACACAGATTTCGCGATCGTAAAATTTTTTACGGTATATACAAAATGAAAATGAAAGAGAACGGGGATTTTATAATAACTTCTTTCTTTTACTTTATCTTTTTCTAATTCTTATAAGACATACATGGTAGATATACAGAATAAGCTGAGGTAAAAAAAATCTTGTGCCTCGGTCGTTAGATGACGTAGGATACCTTTGACCATTTAAAGCACTCGAACTTGAAAGAGAGACTTTCTTTTCCTTTTTCTTTCACTTTTTCTTTCTTTTTCTTTCATTTCTCTCTATCTGTTACGAATTGCCTTCAAAGTAGGTATTAGGGTGGGTAGTCGCGCTCACTTACCTTGGTAACCTTTTCCTTGTGAACTTCTTCAAGACGCATTTGCGCTTGTTTGTAACTCTGATGTTCGGATCTTGGGTCAAAGTGAGTCAGATAAGGGTCAGGGGTCGCGTGAGGCTGCGAGGGTTGAAGGGTGCTCGAGCTCACCGGAAGTGGCATGGGAGTTACTTCCGTTTTTTCGGTCGTTGATACCGTCGTTGCTGGCCGACTGTAACCCAATACCAAAAATCGACGTTCAACAACCACAAAATTTAATCTCTTTTATTACCCAACACAAATTTTATACCAATTTAAACTTCATCCGATAGAAATAGAAAATAAATTTAAAAAAAAATGAAAAAATAAGAATTGTCTACAAATCTTTACGATTCTCGTCAATGATTCGACCAATCTCCGCAATTCGTCCAGTTAATCTATTACCAAGAAGAAACTAGAAACCTAAGAAATAGAAAAGACTTTTCATCTTGTATCATAGGGAACTGCAGCATGTGTATCTCTTGTACGTCATGCATTATGCAGTATGCATTGCGTCACATCGTAGCGCTGGACTCTAGTGTTAGAGAGATACGACATGCCGTGTGAATCGAAGAAAAAAAAGAGAGAAAATGGAGAGTAAATCTTGACGGAGAAATTGTTACGAATCATCATATTTCTCAACTCCTTAGCCACGATTTTTCACTCGCTTTACAGAAAAGCTGACAGCGAATATATTTCCCGAGTTCTCCTTGCTCGCAGTTATTACCTACTTTTCCATATCCACCTAGGGTATATGTATATGTATAAAAGAAGAAGTCGTCTTTCGTATTATACGCAGATAAATCATTCGAAAAAACATTGCGATCGAGATTCCCTGAGGAATAAAGAAAATAATGATAAATTTCACATTAAACTTTACTTACCTAGTCGTCGTATCGTAATCGTCGACATACTCCTCGTCGCTTTCGTCTTCGTCGGTCTGGTCGCTAAGAACATCTTCCAGATCGCCGTCCGAGTCGCTATCATCGTCAGCCAAATCATCCTCGTCATCAAGATCGTCTTCATCCTCGTCTAGGTCATCGTCGATGCCTTTAGGTATCGGTAAGTCGACAGCCTTCTTTGGTTTAACATTTTCTGTAGGGAAAAAGAGGAGAGAACGCGACGTGAGACGATCGATTGATCGAGGTTTATTTTTTGTTTTTTCTTTTTTCTTTAATACTTTTGAGCTCGCAGCTCAACGTTTCTCGGCTCTAAACTCTAATCCAACGTAAAAAGTTTCCATCACTTCGCGTTGATTGGGGGTAAAACACAGCTAGATTCGAAGAGAGATTGCAATTTGTAACGAGGATTAATTCAATTCACAATATTACG
The DNA here is from genome assembly GCA_944452935.1 of Rhogogaster chlorosoma. Classification (NCBI taxonomy): domain Eukaryota; kingdom Metazoa; phylum Arthropoda; class Insecta; order Hymenoptera; family Tenthredinidae; genus Rhogogaster; species Rhogogaster chlorosoma. Next base: position 34,273,963 of record OX101797.1, read on the forward strand.
TTCGCCGGTGTTATATAACAGGAACAAAAAGGTAATAGGAATCGGAAACTCGAACACCCTGCAGCAGAACGCGGAGGCAAAGTCGAAAGTACGAAACGGCACCATTTATCAGAATCCCTTTCCTATTCAAGGCAGTCCCCCCATTGTTTGAGGATTGAATGGGTGGGTCTGGCTATTGGGAACGGATTTGAAGATAATCTAACTGGAATTTTGGCTCCACGACCTCACCGTTTGTGAAAAAAAAAAAAAGAAGGAATAAAAAATCTCTGATTCCGTGCACCAGACAGATGCCTAAAACCGATTCTTCTTCACTGGATTCGCTCTTTTATCCATTAAGTGCTTTATACTGTCCACAAAAAGTTTCTTTTCATTCCTATGTACCAAGGTAAAACTCTGCACCTTACGGAACCCACGCTGATCAATGAAAGTTCATCAATATATATATGTGTCGTAGATACTCTTTCATTTACATCTTTCTTTTCTTTCCCTTTTTTTTTTCTAATTAATTTTAAAAACATAAATCTGAGACTCGAGGAGGTAAAAAAATCGGGACTAATTATTGTTCGACAATGTACCGTCGTATAATATTTTTATGTGTACAAAGAGACCACTGAGAATTATTCTCTGGCTCTTGTGTGTTTCTAGAAACGCTAATTTGGCTCTGTTACTCAAGATGTAACGTCCCTGCTAACTAGGTTCTCGAGCCGCGCTCTATTCTCCGAGAATAGACGGCTCTGATGAGCTGACTTTCGCAGAGTTTGAAAAAACAAAGGACTGACCCGCAAAACTCAACTCTGTAGCTTTACTAGGTGCACTTTTTTAACTGGGTCACCGCCAGGCTAGCATATAATACGACTTCCTATGCATATATCTATGCATTTACCTCGGACATATGCGCGTACTGTATAAATTATTATATCACGTCTGTATGCACGGCTCTATTTTGTATAAAAAAAAATATATAAAAATATTTTTCAACGTTTATACTATAGGATAAGAATTACGTCATTATTCAATCCTGAACAATATGGATCCACGCGTCAGGAAAATGACAAGGATTCACGATCACGGGATAAAATTGGAATCCGTCAACCCTTTCGCGATCCCTTTTTTCTATCCCATCTAAATCTGTGGACTAAATCTCATCCCTTCTTCTTCTTACTCTTCTCATCTGATATCAAATCATTTATAGTTAACCCGGAAAGAAAAGAAACTCAAAAAAAAAAACGTTTCTTAACTCCTTATATAGGCAAGATGCGACGCATGGTGATGAGGGAAAGCTGATGGGTAATGGGGGTGTATATTTCACCGTAAAGACGGAGAGAAACGATGCCGAGGCACCCCGAACGATGCCGAATGTTTTCTCCCTCTCCGTATAGTATATATACCTACCCGTACGTAGGTACGACGCGCAGTCGTCAGCTTACATTATTGATTGCATGAGCAAGCCAGTCAACGACGACGAACAGAAGCCTCCATGGGTATATATATACATATATACATATATATATGTGTATACACACCTGTATATATATATATTCGCAAGGATATGTTGCCTGCCTGCTTCGCTATATCAAACTATTCATTTAATACGCCTCCTCTATAGGCTCTAGCCACTTCCACTTTGGACTGTCACTCCTTCGTCTGCATAAATACCCAACGATCCCTGAATGCCTCGAACTAAACCAGATTACTCAAAGGACTCATCACCGACCGTTTATCACATAGATTTACTCACTTTGTTCGTTAAATGACGTGACGTTGTTTTCGCTTTCATTATTTTCAAAACTTTTCAGACTTTATCAACGGACTTTGTATTCTATATATTATAGGGGTGAAATTTTAACTCCTTTTCTTTTCACCCCTTCATTTAATGTTTAGTAATTATCCGAGTTTTTAGCAGACTTTCTTTCTTTTTTTTCTTAGTTGGATACCAGTGGAAATTGAAAATGCAAATTTTTGCTTGTTAATCGCGAGCTTAGAACTCGGTATTTGTATTTTCATTTTCATTTTTTTTTTTTTTTGGTTTTACTCCGAATAATTTCGGTTTGAATATTTTTATCGAAAAATTGATCAAACGAATCGATGGATTTGTTATAGCTGAGTGAAATCCTAAAGGCAAATATTTGCAATTCAAATTATATACGCGGAGAATTCCGAATCTTTCATGCTTCGTCCTAAAATTTGGGCGTGGCATAATCCTCGAAGTTTTAAAATTATATTTCGCGTATTTTCTCATGATAAATAAACGGGAAAACTTTTCCGATAATCCATTCCGCGCGGTGATTAAAAATTCATACATAATTATAGCATATATGCAGCGGTGATCTGCAGTATACTATCAGAAAACCCAGTACAGGTATACACAGCAAAAAATGAAAGAAATAATCGATAACAAATCGCCACACGAATCACTTTATCGTATCACTCCCTGGGTCTACCCGTCAGTTCTTCGGACCTTCAGACATACAGTCTGTCAATCCGTCAGTCGATTTGTCTGTTTGTCGGACGGCCCGTTATCCCAACGAACCGTGGGCGATCGAGGGTCACAAATTGCTCGCTACTTAGCGCGTGGGTAGTTTGATTTGAGGATTAATTGGAAAAAGTTATATCCGTGCTGTTCATTAAATCGAGTTCTATTTCATAAATCGAAAGCTAATTCGGGCTTGAAGGAAAATCTAGGTTGATATTAGGTTCATGATATAATCGGCAAGTTTCAGCCGAGAATTTAATTAGTCTATGAGAATTTGAGCAGGTATCAATTTCGATGATTCGAAAAACTTTTTGAGGACTCGATAAAAGCTCCACACCCCGGTGCACTCGTTGCCCTTTATTGGGCGAAGTTGTAATTTTTGCCGTCTCAAGGATCGAACTTTTGCTGAGGTTAAGGTTTAAGAAAATAAAACTGAGAAGAAAAAGGAAGCAAAGAGAAATCACTTGAACAGGTTGAACGTTGAACGGTACGATAAAAGCTCGTTGTTGACATTGAATTATTCAACGTTTTACTTAAACTCAAACAGATCGATGCTAGAAGTGTGACTTTAAATTTTCGAATTTTATATCAATATACGCGGATACAGCGGACGTAGTTTCAAGAAAATCTCCCGCACCCGTCGTTTGAATATTCGCGGCGTATCCATGCGTGAAGAAAGCGTGTTAACATTTTTTATTTTCCATTGTCAATTTGAGGTTTTCTTTTCGTCAAGAAAAATTTACCTTCTGCTCGAACGATAAGACAATCTCCGGATATAAAAAGAGACGAATGACCATAGTTACATCCTTTATATATAAATAACGTTGGTCGTCGCTTTTTATGAGACTAAAAATGCGGAGAGATGTAATGTAATATAATATCCTTTTTTGACTCACCTTTTAGGTGTTTGGGACAGCAGACAAATTCTACGCCAGAGAATAGGGAAATTCCACAAGGTAAAAGCATGGCGAAGCTCCGTAGGTTCATGTTTCTTTCTCGGCACGTATCGGCGGCTGTAGAATTCCACCTGTGCAGTAATTAAAGTAATGAAAGTAAAACGAGGAAAACCTTCATCAATATTATGTAGGGGGTTTGAAACGATGTTATACAACCATAACAGGGTGTAAGGTGTAAGAGTTGGATGATGATACACTGAAAGATTCTTATAATAAAAACTCTTCGTAAAATGTAGAGTTAATGTACCTGTGAGATTCCCAACATTTCGTGTGGTTGTGGAGATGGTCAAACAGACATCCTTCTGGTACGAGAAGAGCGTCGCTTTGGAAAGGACCCTCTGTAATTACGTGTAAATTACTTAATAAAACCATTAGTAGGTATTATTTGGCAGACCCTTATACCGCAGGCTGTAGGTTTACCCGCTTTAAAATACACAGGGTGATCATTTCGAGTGCTTTTTAGAACAGAGTTTAATATAATTTTGGTCAGTTGACGCAGTAACGGCTTTTCGCGTCAAATTAGCCGGAAATTGTCCAAGAATCGAGTTTATATCAAGGGTTTCGAACCCTGCGGAGAGAAATTACTAATCTAACCCTCGAAATCAGAGGAATTTCGATAGTCACTCAAACCCCTCTTTGCTATTAGCTCTAATATCCGAAGAAGATATTGAATTTTTGATATGTGTCTATCCTGCAGTTGCCAAGGCTCCATGACTTTTCGCGGAGAGAATTATGACGTCGTGTGCACTAGTATGTACTACGTACTACGTTAATGCGAATTTGATTGGCAGAAGAGTGAAGTTGAAAAGCCAACTCCTCTTTCCTCTTTCCTCTTTCCTTTTTTCTTTTTCCACTTTCCTCTTTCTCTTCGTTCGCGGGTGAAAACAGTAAACGTACTAGACCTACGTGGTAAGCTATGACTTTCACACGCCCCTAGGGTAATGCATGTGTGTATGTGTGTACCTATGTATGTAGTATGAGCAAGATCCCCACCCCGAGAGTAACTGTGCAGAAAACTTTGAACAACGCGGGTGTGATATTACACCGGTGGATTTAAACTGCAGGAGCTCTACCTGCCGGGTAATTTATACCTGAATCCGTTTAATACTTTCATTCTCCCGCTATTATATGAGTTATACACTATAAGTTTCTAATGCAGCGTCAAAGTGCAAAGACTAACTTCCTTCAAAAGCTCCTTGCCTACATAATTTGTTCAGTTAATATTTTCTCCGTTTCTTTTTCTCTTTTTTTCACCATTTTTACGCTCCTGTACGTTGATGTGATCAACGTTAGCTTTCAAAACTCCTCTGGGGGTACCGTAATATTATACACATACATATTTTCATTCATTTTTATTTACTTTTTTCAATGACCACAGACGCTTTTTCATTTTCATTTCATCTTGTGAAAACTCTGTGAACTCGTATACTTATCAGCAAACTTTGAAAGCATATTCAAAAGCAAAATTCAAGTCCTAAATATGAAATCCAATTGATCCTCTCGTATATTTTTCGCTAATTGGTTAAAAAAAAATCCACTAAATCAAGGGCTGAAACAGATTGGCAAATTCTAGGATAGTTAGGTATCGTTTGATCGTCTAGATTTAATGAAAATTTGATAGCAGTTTCATATACATATACCTATACATATATAGAACAAAGCATCCTCCGTGCGTTAGTGTGTCGTCTCCGCCCCACACGAGCTGTCATCTAAGATAATTACATCGCTGTATAGCTGACGTCATTTTGCGCGGGGGTGCGAGCGAGCGAATGCAATTAACGCGAATCGCGTGTCATGTGACGAATGGCAAAAGGCAAGAGGCGAGAGGCGGCGTACCAGCAGTAGGTAGTAGGTACCTAGATTATACCTAACAGACGCCGATAGTATTGACTTTAAACTCATTGTCAGTAAAAGCCGGTGGTTAGCGTGCTAGAGAGCTGGTAGCGAAACACAAGCGCCACGTGTGTTATTGAAATTCTATCCGTAGGTGTACCAGAAACGTGTGGTACAGTCTACTTAATAAATAAAATTCCCTGTACGTATGTATGTACTTGTACGCTTACATGTAAGTATGTAAGTACGTAAAAAGCGATCGATGAAGCGTGACGGTAGCCGCAAGTCGAGCGGAAAGATGTTTTTGCAAACTGCAGTAGGTATCTGTGTATGTATACAGGTATACAGGTTTACAAGTATATAGGGTGTCTAAAAAGATGTCAGTCTCCGGTTACCTCGACGTCCTACAGGGACCAAGAATTCGTCAAAATAAAGTATGAAGAATATATTCATTTTTTTTAATTTCCCGCGGGCCTTTATATACCAGTTGAAATATCCCGGTGCGATTCAAAGCTTTATTATATAGGTACGATTTCTTTGAGCATTAAGGAAAGTAGTCGTAATTCCTTTTCATTTTTGCAAGAATTTTTATTCACTGATTGTATACTCGTGTATTTTTATAAAACCCATGTGGCATTGCGGCTATTGATAAAACTTGAACGTACATCTAAGCACAGGGTAAAATTTATATATTCAATCCCTCAAGACTTGTAACGATATATTTGGGTTATTCCTCATATTTGTCAAACTTAAATTGTTTTTCAGGTTGAATTTGACTTCTTTCTTCAAACAATGGTAAACAATATCCTTCATAGACCGGATGAGTACTGAATTTTTTTCGGAGAAAATGAGAAATGGAAACAGTATAACGGTGTTATCTATTGTGTTAACTCGCGTGTAAAAAGGAAGTGGAATTTCGAAATTGAAAATTCATGCGATTGAACCGAGTCATACTCCTTAAATCCTTAAATCCTGCACGAAGTAATCGCGAAGAACAATCTCTTCGTCATGATTCGTCGAGGGACTGAAATACGGCATTTTTCGAGGGTGAAATTGTGTACCTACATATGTACCTAAATTTACCCAATCTTTTCGTTGTTTTTCATATACTTCCAATTCTCGCTGTTACACTTCTTACGTAAAGGAAACAGGTATACATGTATACAGTCACAGAAGTAATCTATAACGACAAAGTGATAAAAGGAGAGAAAAGAAACCCGCAAGCGCCTTGTTTCGCTCGATAAGTTTATACCCATATAATAAGAGGCGTCTCGCGCGTGATGTTTCGAACAAAAACTATAAATTTGCATTATAAACCGACAGTTGGGTAGTTTGATCGTATAAAGTGACGTAATTCGACGCCAGCCAGACGCGTTCTCGGGTCGTCGTCGCAGGCGCCATATGTGTACTGCAGATAGGTATAGAGGTAAAGGTATTTGTAAAGGTAGGGTTTTAGGTCGCGATTCTCCTCTGCAGCATTCCTTACGCTGTACGTATGTAGCTTATAGTATTACGTGTTATAGTCAGCTCATTGGCCTCTGTGCGAAACTGTTTTCGGACCATGATGATCGAGAGCGATTTTCGCCCGGTTCTAGTTAGGTGTAGATAGGAAGATAGGAGATAGGACGGGTGGATATACATCGGAACACACATCCTTTGACGAAAATTTTGAGGAGAAAATTTACACGTCGGTTGAATGTAATTATAGATCCCTTTGATCCTATTTTATACGCTCTCAGTCCATTAGGCTTCCTTCCACTATATGGATATTGATTTTCTTTATGGGGCGGACTGACAAACGCACGGCACGCATTCAAGCAAGAATAAAATACAGCTGCGTTATTTTCTCAGATATACTACTACTACTACTGAGATAACAGGATTCACCTATACGGTCGAGGGGCGTATTAATATCACTTGCTACAGCCGTTATATAGATCTGGATACAACAGCCGCAGATATAGCTATGTAGGTGCGGGAGACCCGAGCAGAGTGGGTAAACTCAGCAGAAGATTAATATAAAAAAATGGTTTTTATTTCAAACAAAAAAAAAAAAATTTGGAAGGAAACAAATTTTCAGGGAAATTTTTCTTTAATTCTTTTATTAATTTTCAGCCGAGTTTCCGATTTTAATGCGATCTAAATACACTGCAGCCACAGCATGGCGTGTGGTGAGTCATTTTGATGAACAAGACCGGAAGAACTTGTTTCTTATTTTTGGTATAATTATAGAATTTCAAGTTTTTTTCAAACCGCATGTATTCAATTTCCGTTCGTTTCGATAATATAAAAAAAAAAAATGTATATGTGAGATTAGTATCTATCGCGAGGTCAAATTTAATCCTAATACCTAATGTAATATAGAATCCAGTTAGTTTCTCTGAAAGTTAATGCTTACCTAGACATCTGTAGGGACGAACCCATCGCGAGAGCTTGCATTTGGTTCGTCCTGGCTTGCACCATCCGCTCACTCTTACGTAGTGGGTAGACTCGACGATATTTGTTATATCTCGGCTGGGGTAAGCCTGAAATAGGGTTTTAGTTTTACTACTTTTCTAAATTATTAATGAATCACTTAGACATTTTTACAAACTATAAAAAAAGTTTCCAACTCGTTTTTCATCTTAAAAAGTCGTCCAGATGACAAAAAATGGCAATTATTATTGTTAATTCGGTATTTCCGTACCTAATTTTTCATTGTGAAATATTTTCGGAACGAAGTTTTCATTTGGTTATAATTTTTTATGATAAGCTTCTAACAAAAGTGAAAAATTTGTGTTCTACTTATTCATTGCAACGGAATCAAGATCCTATAATACTATTTATTCACTTCGGTAATAATTTATACATATAGAACGTAGGTATGATTCGTTTGAGGTAAATCGACATTTGTGTCGCTACAGTCGCTAAGCGATGCTACATTTTCTCTACTGCACGATTACAGTGCGATTTGAAAGTCCGGAAAACGAGCGTTAAGCCAAAACGAGATAAGGCTCATTTTCCGGGTACTCAAAGCGTGAGAAAATCGCTCTATCGCTCAGTGACTCCGCTAAAATCTCTTCCGCAATAACACAGTTGCCATTATATGTATTTTCTATATTTTCTACTTCATATTTATACATATACCTAAGCTAGTCGGTTGATACTAATTTACGTAGGCGTTAGAAACTCTTTAAACTAAATGCCACTTTACCGCTCCTAATACTTATACATATAAATGTGCGTACATATAAGATACGCGTATCACTCTACACACATAAGGCATAATGTGATATGTATCTATACACACGCATGGGAATACACGGCCATAAAATTTTACATACGTAAATTCGAACATCTCTATGCATTATTATTCGGACGTGAACGTACATACGATAAGGGTCGCGGAGGTCAGGAAATACGCTTGAGTCTAGACTAGCTAGCCGTTCAGGATTGCGGGTAATTGGCCAACCTTCAATGTCAGGTTAGGATTACAGATCAATTTTTAGGATTAATGACATGCGTGTGGTAAAATTTTGTGGAAAAACTTTGATTCGTTATTTTCGACCTTTTAGCTCTTGGCCTCGAATTTGTTTTTTCTTATTATTTCAGATCCAATTTTCCGAAGCTTGTAGACTTCGGCAAAAATTTTTAACCGAAGCTCCGATCAATTTAACGCTTTTCCATCTCAATATTAAACCGCTGTTTCTTTTTTCTTCATCTCATATTACTTTACGAGAGTAGAAAAACGATGAGTCATTTGCGATAGAAATAAGCTCGAACTTCGAAGTTCCATTCTCGCAACACTTCTTTTCTTTCTTTACAAATTTATCTATAAAAAATTGACTGATAGAGTTTTCGTTCGCTTTAACAGCGTAAAGTAACTTTTTCAATTAATTTTTTGCCTCAATATATTTAAAATAAATATCAAATTTTTTTTTACATGCTTCAAAGCTATAGAGCTTTCACAACTTTTCACTCCAACGTTATGTACGTTTAATTAAATCTATAAACACGATACGTTGACCAAGGCACTGTCTAGACATTTCTATCGAAGGTAGAATTTTCGGGGATTTAATGTTCGACTAAAATACGAGGTTTTTAAAGCTTTTGAGGGTAAAAAGAAGATACGTAAATTTCATATTTCGGATGAATATTTAAGCCATTTGTTGCGATACTTGAAAGAAGATGCTGATTTTGTTTATACATTAAGAAGAAATTGATCGGCAAAATATTCTCTTGGTAACTTCGGAGTAAGCTAGTTTAAAATTCTTGATTCTCGAGTCTATATGGTCGCTTAGGTATACGTGGAAGAAACGATCAGCGTAGTCTACAGAATTACAAACTGCCTGTGTAGAAAGATAGAAAGATAGATAGATAGATAGAGATAGAGAGAGAGACTCTTGAGTCTCCAGAGTCCAGATTCCAGAATCTGGAGTCTAGAGTGTATACGTACACACAGAGTTTAGATAAAAGATCGGGCTTGACTCCTCGGCGCTCCTTCCATCCTCTCCGTACCCACCCGCCCACGTCTATTACCTACCTACACAGAGCATTATATGCATACCTCCGTGTTCTATAGTCTATATTCACCTTCTCCTATATAAAACCCACCCACGATCCACGAGGAGTGACTCAGAAAACAGTCCCCTCGAGTCACATACCGGGTGACACGATCGAGCCACTGTAACCACCCTCGAGTCTTCCTTTTTCTCTCTCTTCCTCTCTCTTCCTCTCTCTCTTCTTATATAGCCTGAACGCACCCTTGATGTAATATTACGAAGAAACGCGGTTCTTCCAAGGCTCTCTGACTCTCTGAGCAAAATACGACCTTTTGTTTCGCGACCCTCGCGAAAACCACTTTCCGGAATTGTATCGAAACGAAAGTACGCTGTATTGGTTATAATATATATATGTATATATGTGTGTGCCTGTGTTGTATATATAGTATTAAAGTAGGTATAGACGTTTCAATTGAATATTGAATACAACGATATTTCGAAGCGTAAATAACGATCGCGAACAAATGTTGTATATATGGTTGTATCTACACCTGAAGGTATATAGTATATACGATAATTTATATAAGGTAAAATATATTTATTAATTTCTCATTTTTTCTTGTATTTTTAATTTAATTTCTTGTCTTCCAAAAAGGAGAAACAAAACGATAAAGGTCAAAGGGCAGTGGCGGTGGCGGTGGCGGCGGCAGTATAGCACCATCGCTTCAAAAGCTTCACGAACCGCGTCCAATTTGTCTCACGGCGTGTAATTGAAAATTATATTAACGATAAGTAGTGTAAACACGACGTAATATCTCGCGTAGGTATGTATAGGTGTACATGACATATACGTGCGGGAGGGTAGGTACAGAGCACCACCAGCCCTTATTTAAAAAGCTTTTTAACGACTATTTTATTACAAAACGTACATGGGATAATTTTATTTTTTTACGCTCTGTAAATCTCGGATTTATATACTACCATGCATCCAGCATCCCCCGTTATGTTTATAACTATTTAGGGTAAATGTTGGGTTTTATTTACGCTCTGTATGCGTCCGCGCACGTGATAATAATGTCTAAATATTACAGCTTTTCATGGATGACGAGAGGAAAATAATATTTATCAAACAATCTCATTCTCACCTGTTTGCAGTACTCGAGGATTTCGAGCTTGTCTGTTAGACAACCCTTTTTGTCGGCGGAAGACACCCACCTGCCCTGGTCACCAATGTGTTGCGTCAAATAAGTTTCTCCTGTTTCGCAGAGTGTCGCAACCTTCGGGAGTTAGGAGAATTTCAATACTAATTATTAATTAATAAATTACAATATTTTCATAGATTAAATTCAGGGTAGGTGAGTATCAATTGTGGAATTTTGTTATTTGAAACGTGAAGTAGGTTCAGCAGCGTAATTTATTCCATTGGTTTAGATGCAAGCGTCATAATCGAGACTAACAGACCATTTTTATATTTTTGTTGAATTTTCATGCTTTTCCGATTATTCATTAACCGAAAGGATTGCTTTCGATTGAAAGAACACTGATTTTCAAGTAAATGTATTTAAAAAAAAAGTATTCATTAATCCGAATAGAAAATTATATTTAATACGGAAAGACAAGCAAGATTTTACCAAAGCTTCCACAATTGTGACACATAAGTACACCCTAATTGGTATTCTCTTATTTTACTCGCTGTTTTCTCAAATCAAGATTCGTATATAAGCTCGGTGAATTTTGCATTCCGCAATATATTATAGAGAAAAAAGGAAAAATTATTAATTAAACAAGAAAAGAATCCAAGCTGCTCTTGACATGAAAATCTCTTCTTTTCTTCATTTTTTTACCCGACCTAGTTTTTATTTCATGATAATTTCATCGTTTATACATATAATTAGCGTTAATTGCAATTTGAAAATTTTTTAACTGCTCGGTTGCGCGGTATATGTCGCGGTTTAACCGCGACGCTTAATTCCTTCGGTTCTTCTTTTTTTTATTCATTTATTCTTGTTTTCATTTTTAGTTTTTTATGTTTTATTCATTTTTTTCCTTTTTCTGTTTATGGATTATCCCAAATTGGATATAAGTCTAACGCGGGAATCAGAAGCAACTTTTAATTGCGTACTTGGTACTCCTATACTCGTTACCGAAAACAAAGCTTTTTATCTCTGCCTTGATGCCTTCGAATAAATACTGTTAAACTTTTAAATGCTTTTTTTCAATTACCTGCGGTTCCCACCTCCCACCTGCCGGTGCCAATTCTAGTCTCTCCGACACTCCCTGAAACAAGAAAGAACAAAAAAATATATATTTCACTTTCCTCCGACAATTTTTCACACAAATAAAACAGACAAATCTCACAAATTAATTTTATCCCGAAAATTTCGACCTTTTTCCTCATTTTAGATTACTGGACAAATTATAGAAAAGGAAAAATCACGTGGGCGATATAAATGATGAAGAGATTCCTCGCTATAAATAAATATATTCTGTGGTCCAATGTAGGTATATACCTACATAATTGAAAAGTTCGTCAAGTATTCAATTCCGGAATGAAAAGCGGTATATACATAAGCGTGTAAATGTATTATGTTCACGTATACGGAACGATGAACCCCCGCAATGCAGGATATCGAAGGATAAGAACGATTTCATCCTGGCTAGGGAGCTGAGAGAAATGATAGAATAGATAGTCCGGAGAGCTGATGGAATATCGATTGTTACAGCATCTCCGAAGTAATATTTCCGCGGAGTGATTGACCTATGAAATTAAAATGGCTGTGCAGCTGCCGTCTATAAATGTAATGCAGATTCTTGAGCTGTCTATAACCACAAGTGCACTAGGTGCTCAAGTGCACCGTGTCAAGTGTCGAATATTTAAAAGCGAATACCGATTACAATAACTATACATATATGTATATGAAAAAAACAAATATAAAAAAAATATCTACAGATAAGGTACTGGGTATAAGTTTCCGAGTATTTCGTGGGTTAAATAAATAAAATAAATTAAAAGATGCATTTTTTATGTATTCGCGATTCAAAGTTTTTAATGACAAAAGTTTTTGGGCGTTGAATTATATAGGTATAGGTGGGTAGGTATATACGTTTGAATATGTAATGTCTCATTTCTCGGAGAAAATAAGGAAACGAGGTGGGTTGTAGGTATACCAATACATACAATATAATTTAACTCCCGAAGCCTTCCCGAAAATATATGTATAAGTATACACATTTATATATTATATAAAGCTTAAACAAACGTTAAACTCTCCGGTTCTACTTTAAACTTTTCTTTATAGTACCCAGGTCCGAAGTGGCTTCAAAATGGCCGACAGCACCGGACTCGATTCCTCCAAAAGATCAATAAACATACTAAAGTTCGATGTGTAAGCGTCCTACGCCGCTGATATCTCTTGATTAAAACTTGTCAATCGAACCGCGTTGTACTCCCACACCGAATACTTTCTCTTACGCTCAAGTAATTAACTAATCGTGAACGACAGCGCCGGAATAAAAAGAATAAAGAAAAAAGAAAAAGGCAAAAGGAAATGAAGAAAGCGAACGAAATAAAAAAAAAAATATATCATAGGTATATATATGTATCGTAAATCAAATAAACCTTGGCAGGGATTATTTTTACTTAAAAATACCGCGAGCTCTGCTGCAGTTATACAAGGATTACACAAATTATTACACTTATTACGAATGGTACAGTGGGGCTGAAAATTCTTTTGTACTAACTCTTCAACCGTACGTATACAATAAGCTAGAGCTTCCCGAGAAAATCCTGCAGGGTGGCTGACCCTTGGATCATATGCACCAAACTGTATCATATCTAGTTTTATTATAACGAGTGCGCAGTAGTGAGTAGCGGACACTAATTGGCATGTGCAGAAGAACTTATTAACTCTACTGTACCCTGCGCCCGCATAATATACATATACCTATATCTACACTGTAAAAAATGCGGTGTTGAATTTAACACAGATTCAACACTGCTTACAGATTCTATAGTGGTCCACCCTGTTCGGTGTAACCTGGTGGTGTTAATCGTCCGGTGTTAAGATAGTGTTAAAAAGCCACACATCATTAGTTACTCCATTCGGTGCATAAATGTTTGACACTAGACGGTGGTTAATTATAATGACACCAAAATGTGGTTACTCCAATTTGACACCGAGATATAGTCTATAGTGGTCCAAAAGTAGGGTTCGGTGTTACGAGGTTGGTGTTCGAAACATCAAGATTATAGCACAGAACCGAGATATTTTCCAACACTATATGTGGCTCAATTTTTCCGTATCCACACCGAACGGAAAGCACGGTTGCTTCGCATGTAACCACTTCGCCGTGTTAGCCTAATTTTTTTATTTCCTAAACCTATATTAGTCGAGGGATTTGAACCGGGGACGCTCGCTTTTCAGTCAGACGCTCTAACCACTACACCACGATAACGCTTGCGGAATAGAGAAACTTTTCTGTATATGTTTTGACATTCGTTTACCTACGTACACGTTTATTTCTTAATATTCAGGAGCTAATCTGAAATTAATATAGCAAAACATAACGCCGATGAAAAAAGTTTCATATTAATTCTCTCACGTGAAATACATTTGACGTTTATTAGGATCACGTCGTAAAAATTCCAGTACTATTACTGAATGTGGAAGCACAGAAAAACTCATTGTAAAGTAGGGCGCAAGCATGGTACACTGTAGGTTACAGTCTGCATGTGCATGAGTTAAGACAAAATAAACGCATCGCGCTGCTGTAACATCGTCCGGAATGAAATTCGAATCCAACGATTTTCGCATATCAATGCGGTGTTAGCCTATGAAATCAGCGTAGGCGATTGGTGTTAGGGTGCTATACCAGTGGTGTTACCGATGAAACGAACAAGTGTAGTGGAGTTAACTTATAACACTTTGCGTGTGATATTCACACAGTACAGAGTGCCAACATGCTACGTGTTGACTTAGCAATTTATATTATAATTTCTGTGAAAATTCCGAAAATTCGTTATTCAGTAGTGATAATGTAAGAAATTTTAGTTAATCTCAGAAATTTCTGGAGGAATCCATAAAAATTCCAGCGAAAAGTCACTCTGATTTTAATGAAAATGTTTCTTTCTCTGAATTTTCTCTGAGACTGTAAATTTTTTGAGTTTGACAGACCATCTAATACCATCAAAGTAATGTAGAAGTGCACAAGAAAATGTTCAATTCAAAACCGCAGGGGTATTCGATCAATAATATAAGGAATCAGCCGGTGTCTATCGTGCGTTGCTGCAACTTCGGACAAGAAAATTACACCAAGTTCGAAATATCACGACACCGAACAGATGTCGCACCATAAGTACTCCACGAAAGGAGTATGTTCCTCACGGAATTGTGTGACATGTGGTCAGGTACTCAACCTAGTGTTGAATTTTTTGAAATTTCGATGTAATATTGCTCAACACCGAAAACGGTGTATGTGGTTAACTATAATAACGAAATGGTGCTGATCGTAACACCGCATCCCTTAACCACTCACACCGTACCAAATCAACACCGCCCATTTTTTACAGTGTATATACATGTAGATTACTTAAAAGATGAACCTGTGTATATATGTAACCATATATGTTTATATTATACATGTATATTATATACATGCAAAAGTCAGGAGGGGAAAAAAATTTTGAAGAATAAAATTCACACGTCTGCGCGGTCCGAATATAGCGGACAATGCGGTACATTCAAGTTGGAAAAGTTTCCAAGTTTAGACGCCTCCAGCATTGACCTTTTCCAACCCTACGATTTCGCCCCTTTTATTCCGTGTCAATCAGATTCTCACAAACATCTATTTCCTGCATATAGAGGTATACGTCGATATACTATATGACTCGTGTATACCTATATGGCTATATATACGTATGTTTGATTGTCCGACTTGACTGTACCTGTCGTGGACAGCGTATAGGGGATGACAAAATCCATCTCTCCGAAGGACGTGGGTACATACATTTTGTTGATGGTATAGAAGAGGAGTGTGTAGGTATTTATCTGCGTGGATTGAGGACTGAGGACTGAGGACTGAGGATTGAGGATTGAGGAAAGGGAATGAGTGGTGAGAATACATAGAGAAAGAGAGGTAAACGGTGAAACGGTTAAATGGCGGACTGGCGGACTGGCGAGTTCCGCGAGCGACGAAAGGGTTAATTTCCGGCCCCATCTCTGTACGGGAAGGTTTTAGCGCCCGCGTAACATTTCATTGGTTGATTAAAGCCGGGTGTGACGTAACCCACGGCGCGGCTTGACTCGGCGCGGCGCGGCGGGTCGACAGACGAATAACTATGTCTTTCGTGCGACCGTGATCGTATCGATTTGTCCAGGTCAACAAAAGGAGTGAACCCTCCTCGCTCGCGCGCTTACGCGACGATCGACGGAACGGCGAACGGCGAACGGCGAACGGCGAACGACAACCGCGATGTTACGTGATAAATTCACCCATATATATGTACACCTATACGTAGGTACCGATAGGTACGTGTAAGACGATCACAAAAGAACAGGAAACCCTTTCTCTCCTTAGAAATAATTGTGGAAAATTTTCGGAATTCTTCACAGCGAGCTATTCGCAATTATTGAATACCCGAAGTTTGCGATTAGTTTGAAATCTTGAGAAAAAAAAGACATGAATTCAATTTCACCGCGAGTTGGAAATACGTTTCGGAACACCTTGTAGACTGTAAAAAGTACTAGGGGGCACGTAGGTTATACATAATAGATATCGATGTGTCTGAAGGCGACACGCACGCAACTCACAACTTCACTTCTCAAGTTTGAGTCATCCGCGACGAGTATGTCAGAGATCTATTTGCTGGTGACATAACTTATTGTTCCTCTTATACTCGCGTTTTATTTCTTGCTGATTATAATTTTCGTATAAAATGAGATATATATGTATGAGGTACACCTTGTTGAAACGAAATATTATACTTTAGGGATATAGGTATAATATATATACGCGCGCGGTTGTTTCATTTCATCCGCAAAAGCTGCTTTGCCAAATTATTTATTAATATTATATAAGACTTATCTTATCTTATACTTATCTCTAGGTATATATTTAGCCTCTCATTCCTCAGCCCTTGCAGCCCTCTTATATACCTCTTGTATTCCCATCGCCGTAGTAGACCCAAGGTTATTAAAATCGTGGTAGGAATACCCTGACGTATAAACTCTAAGGAATTGATCGTCAGACCTTTTCAAGCATTCAAATCGCGATCGCGTCGTCGGTCCTAAGCTTCCGTTTCTGCAGTTTTTATGAGGATTTATAGATACGAAACCATGCATATCTACTATGAAAGAAATTTCATCTTCGGGTAATCAAATGATAATAAAATTCAATCATGATCATTCGTAACTATATTATATTTCATTTAATGTTACTGCCAATTATATTTTTGCACATATTTATTGTTAGATAAACATTATTCCTCGGTTCTATCCGACTTTGTGAACACATGCCTCTGTATATTACGTGTTCTCTATATACGTAAGCTTGTATTTTATTATGAACAGCATTAATCTCATGATTGAATTACTTGTGTGTTATACCTACTCTTGGTACTAAATTTTCACGCCTTTTGATATTTGTCCACGATTTCCCATCTGCGAGGACAATATTTTTAATTCATAAAAAAAAATTGTAAAAAAAAAGTTATCCAAAGTCATGTTCATACCTGTTTTATCTATTTTATTATACTAATTCGGAACTAGCTTGTACAACCTTGAGTCTGCATTCATCTACCATTTGACATTCAGTTATGCGAAAAAGCTTGAAGTGAAATTTATGTTCGTTTGTAGTTGAAATAAATGTGAAAAAAAAACAACATAGAAAATAAAACCAAAATCGGTGTACCGATATACTTCCACCTAACGTGACGACTCACGTTCGTTAAAAAGGTTTTCATGTTTGTTCGTCGCGCAGCAGGAAAGTGTAAAAGTTCGAACAAGGGCACATTGTGACCGCGTTTCACAACGACACTAAAGTTTTTATTTTTTATTCATTTTTTTTCTAAAGCTTTACACCCGTAGAGTACGTCTGTAGAGTTACTTTGACGTGTGAATATAAAAAAAAATCATTATAACTTTTGCATTGATATGTTTTTTATTCACCTCGGTAATCGATGAACTATAAATAAAAAAATTGAAAAGAAAGATATGAACAAAAGCGTACTGCACGTCTCACGAATGAGGGTGATATAGATGTTGAATAAGCACAATTAGAGGATGAAAAAAAAAAAAAATTAAAAAAAGCTAATAAACAAAAAAAAAAAAAAAATGGAAAGTACTAAACGAGAGATAATTGTGATCTACATGTAGGGTGAGTTTGAAAAATGAAAGGAAAAAAAACTGGGAAAACTCTGTTAGGTTTAATTTGTTTACGCTTTAGACTAAACGACAGCGAAACGGATATGGTAAGCTGAAAAAAGATGGATAATGGCTCGAGTTATATAGAGATTAACTCGTACGTTGTACCAAACTGACACACATGCGTCTACCTACTCCGACCCACATTATTTTACGCTTTGGTTACTCACGACACATTTTCTTTATTGCTATGCATACGCCAGAGTTGACTGTGATGTATAGACTTGAAATAAAAATATCCTAGGCCCATATACTTTGATATAGATGCATACTATATATATACATATAAGTTATATACATATATATATATATATATATATACTTATATATCGCGAATACGTATCGTATCTACATAAATTAGAACCCAGAATGTACGTGTGTGGATAACTTTCTGCCAGAACTCCAGAAGGGTCTCGAGGCAGGTAGGTCCTATCCCTTTCATCTTACTAACAATAAAATTGAATTACTGTCATCGAAGGTCTGCGTAACAAGGCGTAAGGTCTCGTGAATAAAGAATAATAGATTCATTTGATATTTCGACGAGGTAAAAGGAGGCAAAACGAAAAGAACTAAACGAGACGAGAAAGAGAAAGAGGGGGAAAAAAAACGGTCTAAGAGCGAATGAAAAATGACATTCCACTCTTATCGTTAACGCGCAAAGCCTTATACCTAGTTATACATATATGTATTATGTACGTATATACCTGTTACATATAGTAAAAAGGGAGAGTAAATCTCTTGTGCAGAGATGCTAAGCGTATGGGTAAAGGTTACTGTCTGCATTATGTTGTCTAATATCTATACATATATAGGCAAAAGCATAATAGGCTGGCACATAAATTCTATAACGCATATAATACGTATATCATGTATATACATTTATATATAATATAGGTATGTGTTATACAAGCCCTGTATAAAGCAACGAGTTTAGAGTTCGGCGAGACGTTTTATATATGGGTATGTGTCTACGAAAACGATGATAAAAGGAAAGCCCTTGAATTTACCATCAAACTTCTATATATATATAGGTACTCGAAAGGAACGTAATACCCATTATATATCGTATTCATCTCAACATAATCGCTGTCTTCGTTTGTCACTAAACCATATGCCCGAAGAGCAACGCATAAATAATTAATCTATACCTAGCACGTGACGTAAATGCAAGATTTAACGCTTCGCAACGCGTGTACGCGCACGTATAATGTAAGAATGGATCGCTGACGTTCATCGTCTATTATAGTCTGATATTGAAGAAAATTCTAACAATAGTGATAATGATCATTAGAACAGGAGCGCACTTCATCTCGACGAAAAATCACATTCAAACTCTTTTTTGACAATGCAATTTCCCGATACTATGCTCGTGCATCTTATAAGCTGATTAGAGGGAGTTTTTTTTTCCTCTTTTTTTTTATAAGATTCGATCTAACTGGATTAAGCTAATGCACTTAAGCGAATCTGACCGCCACGACCTTAAGAAGCTTTAGCTGCACGCGACATTTTATATAAACATTTTCTTCTTCCATCTTTGTTTTTTTCTTTTTCTTTTAAGTTTTGAAAATTTCAATCCTTTATTGGCTGTGTCTCAATATTTGAGGAAAGAATAGCTCTTGAAATAAACGACAAACATCTTGTCCAAATAACACACGCATATACCTATACCTATAAATAGTTCCTGGACGAAATTATCTAACCGGTGATGTTGAAGCATGCATAAAGGTAGATGTACTATGTAATTCTCGGTCAAGGCCGGAATTAGAGATTCGATGGGAACTCTCGATGGTTTTGGCTTTGAATCTTCTAAATATTCATCATTATTTTTATTGCGTATTGTTCTTTATTCAGTATCTACTCGAAACGGAAACGTCGAAATCAACAAAACGATATACTTATAGGTATATACATATCGGAAGCATTTCGTTTCAACCCGCGATCAACCTGCGCAATTATAAAGAAAAATAATTTCTATATACCCGAATCGGGTTTCTTGCGGATTTTCTCGCTATCGACTATTGTAACATTTGAAATGATTGAAATTTTCGATTTATATCAAGAAAAAATAGTTGAAACTCGATGATTGATAATTGTAGAAATTTTTAATCATTACAAAGAAGAGTCTTCAATATAGTATACATACATCATGTCTCTATCAATATTGGAAATCAAAAAGCTCTGACACTACTATGGTATATTGTTATTAAAAAAATCAAAAATCTAAGACCTGGAATACCCCATATATATTACGACGCGATCAATGATGCCGTAAATACTATCAATCAAAAAAAGTATATATATATGTCTTCAATATAAAAATTTAATTTTATAGTCGTTCTGACAAAGTTTTTATTTCTATGTAAAAGACCGTGGAGGAAACTATTTCGTAATATTTCGACGTATATATTAATTTGGGTATAACGTTATAACGTCCGAGGATGGTGTGTAGACGATATATGTTTCAATTAGTGGCCATCCTCTGGATTAGCAGTCTTCAACATTTAACACCTGTTCAACTTATTAACGGAGTTATGGATCGAGTAGTACCAAACGAAGCGAAAGCAAACTAATCTCGAGTAGGTAGGTGGGCGGGTATAGTTCGGCGAAGTAGTTCGCGAGATGCGAAATTACATCGTCCGCTTCAGCCCTAGATTGTATACCTACACTATTTTCGTAGTTGGTTTGCGAAACTGAATTGTATTGACAGGCTTTGCCATGCAGATACCGAAGTGTCGCTGGAAATGAACGGCATACGTAATCTAATCAAATATACATATTATACGGAGTCAGAGCTGCAAGAGAATTTATTCTATACCTGTATCCTATTACCAAAGCAGTCATTTGTTTTGTCAGAGAATAA
This sequence comes from Rhogogaster chlorosoma, assembly GCA_944452935.1. Lineage (NCBI taxonomy): Eukaryota > Metazoa > Arthropoda > Insecta > Hymenoptera > Tenthredinidae > Rhogogaster > Rhogogaster chlorosoma. The sequence goes on from OX101797.1 coordinate 34,294,986, forward strand.
CATATCGATAACAATAATTTGTGAGTGTTTATAGACGATTTATTGCTCTGAAATTCGAATTGCACGTTTTTAGATCAACTCTGTGTTCAGTATACTTTTTTCAAAGGTATATAGGCATTGAATTATTCTCCTTTATGAATTTGAAGGGATAATGATTATTGCGGATAGTTCGGGTTGATTATGGGTTAAAATTTGAATCCGACTAAAGCGCGAGTGGAGCGCTTTTTCTTTCTTTTATTCTTTTTTACTAAACGATTGCGAATCAATTATTTTTATATCATATTACATTCAAATCAAAGACTGAACGAGGGTTCGAAGAGATGAAAATCTTTATTAGCATTTCAAAGAGACACTTCGCGTCGATCAAGGTCGAGAGCTTTTTCGATTATTACTTTTTCTCTTATACCTATATACCCGAGCCTAAGCACCGGCTCCCCTGACTCGCAACTCTCTAAGTTTAAACTCGAATTATACATTTACAAAGGGCCGCGAGGATAAGGACGCGTGGCTAAAGAGAAAAGAATTCGGTGGGGCTCTTCATCTTTCTACCTGTCCAAGTATAATACCGTTTGTCCGATCCGTATAGTAAAAGGCAGGTGTGTATAACTAAGTTGCAACAAATTTATGTTCCTCGGCTAGAAGGGTGATGAATTATCGTCAAATAAAAACTCGCGTAATAAGAATTAGAATTAATCTATAGAAAAAATGAATATGAATAAAGGAGTTCTACGCGTCTGACGGATATAAGTTCGCCCTTCAATTTGCATACGTTGCAGATTTTATACGGATGCATAATATAAATCGGTCATTTCGTCTGCGCACAGCTATTTTAACGATTCCAAAGAATTCGCCAAGTCAGAGAATTTAGCGAGGAAAGAAAAATTTATTCTTCAAGTCAATAATTCGTCAATTGTAATCTATCGAGTTACCTTAATCGAGTAAAGAGAGGATAAAAACAATTCCCATTCCCAATTCGAATAAAGTAAATACATATACTGATATACCAGATATCTCGGATCGAGGTCTCATTGGGAATACAGTATTTGTTGAAAAAAAGGGCTATAAGTCCTAAATACGAACGTGTTTTACAACAATTCCTGAAAATTTCTACTCTCCCATTGTTTGACTGTCTCGCATTTTGTTGTACGATCGATGAAATCGATTCGTGTGAACAATACATTTCGCTACGAGCTCCGGAATAAAAATTTCTGTAGGTAGGTAGGTGGGTACGTTATAACTACCCGTGTATAGAAGCCCAAGTCACTGGGCTTGATTATACGAATAATTGATTTTATGTCGCTTTCGTGAAAAGTTGTAAATATCCAGCGCAAAAATGAACGTAAAAATTGTTGGGAATTACTGCAGGAAAGCCGGTATATTGTATCATCATATCGCACCTTTCTTGACTTGTTTACGTTTAAACAATGATGTAAATAAAGGTATAATTTCATTATTCAAACAAAAAAAAAGCACGAAATTAAAGGCGATGAATGAGGCAGCTATAGGGATTAAAAACTATACTCCACGCGTATCAAAATACAATACAGAATGCATTTGTTTTATTTGTATATATACGCCTGAATAATCGATGACATTTCATAGAACAGATATAAATCGCGGGGGTGTGAAGGTACGGTAAATAATGATGAAGGTTGTTCATTTTTTTATGATTAAAATTTGATAGATAAAAAAAATGAACTGAAATTAATGGAAAGAATGAGAGAACCTGTTCTGTGAGCCTCGTTCTTGATCAATATACTTATGCAGTTCAATTTCTCGTGTTATAATTCTGATAATTTTAATAACTCACCTCTGTGCTACAGACGAGAAAGAGGCCGAGAAAAAGCGGCAGCAATAGCCTTTTCATTTCTAACTTGTTTCGCATCACACTTTTATCACAAATCTGATTTAGTGACGTTTCTTTTACCGTACGAAATCCGTCTTTTGACGCGGCTGCTCCGGGAGCCAGTGTTCGTGCAGGGTTCAATCGCCCGTTTACCGCAGCACTGGGTGGGTCGTTCGCGTCGCCGTCGTCGCCGACAGTGTAGAATCAAGATGGCGGAGTACTACGCGCGGGTGGGAGGACGACGATGACTCCGTCGTTGCGGGGGTGGGGGAAGAGGAGCGACGGGGTTGTAGCGGGGAATCGCGACACTCGCCTAAACATGCGCGACGCCGGAACCCCCGCAACCCGCAACCCTTGACGAGTCAATACGGCGCGGGAAAACGAACCTTTCAAATTTTCTATTTAGACAAACTAATGGGACGAGATGAGAGAGCTAGCTAAGAACTACTGCAGAATGATCGTTAAGCGCTAAGCGTAGATGTACAGCGATGACTAATTAATTCACAGAAGATTGATTCCTTTTTTTTCCTTCTTTTTCTTCGTTTTCTGCAAATGCATCTAGGTATACGTATAGGAGAAAACTATTCCGTAGTCAATGTACTGCGCATTTGATTTTCTGTAACCGATGAGTTCGGATTCTACTCGCCACGAGTTATCGCACCAAGATTTTGGAAACGGTTCGATTCCTAACACCCGTTTGAATAAAACATCAGCCAATCTTTTTTCTCTCTCTTTCTCTCTCTCTCTCTCTCTCCTCTCTCTCTCTCTCTCTCGCTCTTTCTCTCTGGTATTGACGTTGCAGTAGAGCACTTTCATCCGTAATCTGATTTCTGCGCGATAAGTAGGAACGTGATGATAAACGAGAGGCGAATTGGTACATATATGCATATGAATGGTCGGAGATTACCAGGAATAACTATACCTACATATTCAAAAGATATGCATTGTCTGCGCAACGTCTATTTGTTACGTGCTCCATATACTTCAATGAGAAGAGAGTTTAATCTGTATTATAATATGATGTATCAAACGATTTATATAATAAAGTTACTTAGCCAACAGTCCAACGAGTCGAAATGAATTTTATAATATGTGCATATGTTCCTATTAGGGAGAGTTTAAAATCAATCAACTACATTTCGAATATTTCGACATCTTTTTCACAGTAAGACATTCAATTACAAAATTGTTTGCTGCGATTGGTAATTGTCACGGTAGACTATTGAGAATTCAATATCCATATAGAAAGCAGTATCGGAATACAGAAAGACAGACTGAACAAGTACCTACCCGAACAAAGGATTTCAAACCTCACATAAATCTAGCCTCGCAATAATGATTTCACATGCTTAAATACTGCTAGATTATGCAATCATGAATTTTGATAATTCACCTCGACAAGGGCTGCAACCTTGAACGTGAGAATATAAGCTGTTTTATAATTAAAAAATGTGCCAGCTGCATGTATAATCGGCGCACGAGGTCACGTAGTTTTACGCAAAACAGTTCTTCATTGTTTTTTCTATTTTTTTTTTTTTTTTTCCCCGTCTATTATAATGTTTATTCTTTTTTTTCTTTCTTCTTTCTTTCTCGTCCTTTTTAATCTTTTGCAAAAAATTCTCTTTTTTGGCAAGCTCGAAAGTGCACGAGTGGGGTAGCCTTGGCCCGAACGTCGGCCATCCAGCGAGTAGCCGCGTTGCCATGGAGACTGTATCGATTTCAAACCCTCAGCTATGCAGTATAAGAACCTACCCCGTGGCCACCCCGTACTACCACGATGGGTAGAGGTGGGGGTCTTTTCTAGATAAATTTCGACGAAATACGGATTCGATTCGCGAAACCCGTCTTATGGTATGCCGCACGCTTGCCAGATGCTTTGCGATGGAATGTATCATATCAGGTGTTATTAATCATTCATCTGAATATTCTTCAACAAGTCACGGAATTATATGATATACCTACGTTCCCCCATATATATTTTATATCTATAAAATATAAGTATGCAAATATCCGTATATAGGTATATATAATATATATGTATATATGCACCATCGACGTTACATACATAGGTATACATATGTATATACGAAGGTATATTATAGCCTACTACACGTTTACGAGATCGTCAAGTGGTCGAACAATCGATGATGATTAATTAAATTCAAGGGACGTTTATAGCGTCGCAATATCATACTTCGTATACCGGTGTTTATCATCGATCGCTGTCAATCAAAACGTCAGCTGGGGTGCAAGCCGACCCTGACGATCATTGACCCGATCGTTGGTCTGCAATACCGACAGGGGAAATTAGCGCGACAATGTTTATCGACACTTGAGTACACCTGAGTGTATTCACTTTCGGATATGTATCGATTTTTATTTGTTCTTTTTTAATCACCATGAACAACGTTTCGCAACTTTATGCAAATTTTATTAGATTCATTTTCCACCTATACTCTACCTATACATAAATCGCAATTTAATCGAACATGAAAAAATTTATTCATCTCCGCACGATCTGTAGATAACACCTATTCGATATCAATTTTAGATCACTTATAAGAGATAAGATATCACGAGTATTAAAATTCAAGTCACAGTCCGACACGCTGATGGAAGTTCTATCAATAGAAAAACAATAATCTGCATTTCTTATCAACTAGATATTATTCATGTATTGAGATTTTCATAGACTGTGGAGTATTGTGACTGCAGAAATGTAACAGTTTATTAAAAATCACCACCTCAACGTATATTAATATTGCATTTTACATATATACATTGATCCTTTGTATAATATATAAATATTTAAAGTATAAATCCGAGGTCCATGAGGATTTCTTTGACTATAAAATATATCTCTTATTTACAGTTCTTGAATAAAACACTGTTTTCTTCTATGCTTTTTACTTTTTATTGCTTCTTTTCTTCGGCAATCTCGAATAACCCACATACCTTATTTGCAGGTACTGCTTTGTCTGAAATTAGATTTAAGATGATTTCAACTTGAAGCATAAGTTGCAGCAAATTAAGTGTAGAGAAGTGAATATATCGGTCACCTATCATCTTGGGATAAGCCAAATTCAAGTTATCCATAATATGAATAAATTCTTCCAAAGATTTAGTCAATCTTGGATTGTATGCCTTTTCTTCAGCGACTGTAGTTACAGTTCTTCCGGTGTAATCATGGGCTGGATATAATCTATAGTTTAATGGGAAATTAAATATGACGGAATGTACAGAATTGTAGAGAGTCTCTGAGGAACCACCCTGAATAAGCAAACCAGAAACACCAAACATATATTAAATAATTTCTGCAGATAAAATGCAAAATTAATAACAAACAAGAACTCGTATCAATCTATATTTACGATCAATTTTCTCAATTGTTCATAAATATATTCATTATCTACATCACTGACCTGAAAATCAGTTCTACCGCATCCTCGTATCAACAAAGCGTCACCCGTGAACGCGATTCCTTGTTCATAACAAACGTACGTAACACAGCCTACATAAAGAATAGAATATCCTGTTTGCAATTAACCTAATATCGCAGTTTTTGTCATTTTTTCTAAGAAATTGTGTAATCAAAGGTTCACACCTTTCAGCGGATTCATGGTTTCTAAATAGTTGTCCTACCCCAATACTCATATAGAAATAAATAACAATCATTTGAAAAGTAAGTCATAAATATTCACGATTAGCTTTTTTTGCCAGAATCAAATTGCACGAGTGAATTTTACCTTCGGTGTGCCCAGGAGTGGGCAATACTTTGAGCTGATGCCTTCCAAATTCAATATTGTCATTCGGTTGTAATAAAATATCAGCTTTAGCTCCGCTGCTACATGATATCATTGACTTGCACTCAGGTATTAATGTCTTCAATTTTCCTGTGCCAGTGATGTGATCAGCATGCATGTGGGTATTGACTGTGAGAATAGAAAACGGGTGAATTAAAATAAGTAGAAATTGAATGAGCAGAACTTTAATTCACCTGCATATATTAGGGAAAGTCCTAGTTCGTTTACCATCTTTGCATCTCGTTCTGCATGCTCGATTACGGGGTCTATCAACACTGCTTTCCTCTGTGCTATATCGGCTAGTAGATAAGTATATGTGCTTGATACAGGATCAAATAACTGCAAGAATTCAAAATAGGTGATGATAAATTATCGAAAGGTTTTCTTTTTAGGTTATGACTGTTTTGTATTGATACGAAAGATGTGCTTCATCTCACCTGGCGAAATAAAAAGTCGGTAGAGAATTGCACTGGTTGCGTTAAAACGCTGTTCGTAGATTGTCGGTGACTAGAATTAGCCATGATTTTATACTTGGAAAAGTTTTTTACAGCGACAAACTGTCGACGGAATTCAGTTAGTAACGGACGCATTGTTGCTTGTAATCACTATATAAAGTCTTCCAGTATCTTGTGACTAGTCACTCATAATGATTAGTAAAACCTAATAGAGCCCTGAGGCTAAAGAATTTTTATCTGATAGAATGATGGAGTGATATGTTTTGGATGACAGAATGACAGTCGATTCTGAAGAATTTTATGGATCAGCTGTCCCTAACGATCTCTACTATATCGACGGGTTTCGGATGGCAAATGATGGCAAGTTACCGATGGAGGCACACCGCGACAGATTTTTTACGAGATCTGCGGCTTTCGCAAATAAAATGGGATGTTTTTGTACAAATTTTAATAAAAAATGAAAATTAGATCAACACGACGGGATCAATCTATAATTGATGTTTAATCGATAATAAATACGCCTATAAAGTAGATCTTGGTGGTTCGTGTAGTAGTTAGACACTGACTGGGTTCTGTAAATGTAATTGAGTTTGTCTATCTTCAAGATTTTGTTTCGTGATCATTTCCTCTCAAAGCATCCATTTCGGATTAAGCTCTTTCCGGTAAGCGCCGCTGTTGAGGTGTGTAGTATTGACATTTAGCCATATATTTCATTTAATTTCGCATCAACAACTCTATAAATTACCTAATTTTATATAAAATTATGACTTCGATGTGACCAATGTACTCTCCTACGTCCTTTTGCTCTTCTAATTATATCTCTAAGCAATGATATTCATGTGTACATACTCTAGTCTGTTCCTGTACCCATGTGGTTACTGTTTAGAATTTTACATCCTCGCAATTTCTAATCATGCCATTATCGCTTTCAGATGCCATCCGTAACGTTAAAGGACGTTGATCAACACAAATTTGTGAAGGCCTTTGCCGCCTTCCTCAAAAAGTGAGTACAAACACTACATACGAACATTTGATGTTCCGTATAACCTCGCTTTTTACATATTTAGACTCCGCTATTCCCTCACATGAATGACCATTTTATCACCATTCCTAAACATCTACAGTAATTTATTCGTCATTTAATTCAACAAATTGATCGCGTTTTTGAAATTTTACGAATTATTTTTTATGTCTCATTGTTGCGAATATCATCGAGAAGAGAAGTTCGCAGGTAGAATAAAATTGAACACTTTCCCGTTCACTGAAAAATCGTTACTGTTTACAAATTCTAAACATTGAAAAATCAGGCGATATTCAATAATCCCGTTTTCTCTCTCACTTTGCAGAACAGGGAAGATGCGCGTCCCAGAATGGGTAGACATCGTAAAGTCTGCTCGTTTCAAGGAGTTGGCACCGTACGATCCCGACTGGTACTACGTAAGATGTGCAGCTTTAGTCCGTCACATTTACATCCGTAGTCCGATTGGAGTCGGAGCCGTAACCAAGATTTTTGGTGGTCGTAAACGCAACGGCACACACCCGAGCCACTTTTGTCGATCAGCCGGAGGAGTTGCTCGCAAGGCACTTCAGTCCCTTGAGCAGTTGAAACTTATTGAAAGAGCACCAGACGGTGGGCGTAAATTGACCAGCCAAGGACGCAGGGATTTGGATCGTATCGCTGCTCAAGTCAAGGCTAAGAGCAAGAAACAGCTGAAACTCCAGGAGACTCTTGTACTTTAAGCCCTGTATTTGGATAATAAAATAAATCTTAAAAAAACTTAAAAATTGCCTCAACATTCTTGATTCCCTTTATTAACACTAGTTCTGTATACATTTAAGCGGCTTTTGCCAATTTTTGTTATTTTTGTTATTTTTCGATTGCTACATTGTTTCAAATCCTGGAACGAATTACAAAGTTTTGCCAAGTAGAGTTACTATGTTTGAATAATTATGGAAATAGTTTCCCCTGTAATATGCAAACCGTATTTAAATGAATCCAATTCTTAGAATATTGGGAAGTTTTATCGAATTTTTAATCACTTCAATAGTTAGTTTTGCATACAGTGAAGCAACCCTTCCCAGTTGATTTTTAACGATTATTTTATATCACCTTGGATTCTGTTACGAGTCATTTTTAGGAGAAATTTTAATTTTTGAATAATCTGAAATTACGCGCTTATTCAACCTATGCATAATTATACAGCATGATGGGGCGAAGATCTTGAGTTGTAACGCCACTTGGTAGCAATTTTAGGAACTAGTTTCACCGCAAAAAGAATTGGCGGGAATCAGTATGAATTCGTTTTATTGTTGACTTTCATTATTTATCATTGAAAAACGATTACGACTGATTCGCAGGGTGTTTGGGATATTGTAGTATTATATGCTTCAAGCATCAATATGATAGTTTTACGAAATGTGTGTATCACATATGTTCAATGCGTTTCAACGTCAATGAATGAAATAATTTATAATTAAATTTGTGTGGAACTCGCTGAAGAGCTTAACAATTTCCTCACCTCTCATAGACAAAGAATTAGGATGGTTTTCATTGTTTTCCAATTCACGAAATGATTGCAGTGTTTTTGATCTGCGTTAATCGATATAGACATACTACATAAGCTTGAACCTTTCACGGAGTGCGGAATTGAATCAAAACTTCTAAAATCAATGGCCGTAAAGGAGCAAGTCAACGAACGCGGGCTAGTTGGTAATGAATTTTGCACTTACTCAAAGGGCTAATGATATAATCATTAATTAGGTATATATAGTTCCCCAATATTTGTACCGGTACTTATGGTATTATGGGGCGATCGATTGGGGTGGTTGGAGTGATTTTCCAATTATGCCGAGTAGCTGTTGTGGTGATATATTTCTGGGGACTAGAAATATTCTTTTTGCCGAAATATAGAAACTGATTTTTTACCCTACATAATATACCACTTTTAGATATTCTCAACTGGGTTGAGATGATTTTCAGAATCTCCTAGTTGACGAAAATAGATCGTAGCTTAAGTATAATTTAGACAGATATTGAGATATATGCATACTAAATTTGTAGAATGAAGACAAAAACCAATGATAAACGTACACGCCTTACGCACGTGATAATTCTTAAACGGGTTTTTATATTCTGGTGCTATACAGTCACTTTCTGTTGGTATACCTCGTTATGTTTGTCAATGTTAAACAGAGCTGCACTCTCTTTACATTTCGAGATGGCAAATATAATAATAAGCCTTGCATTTGATCTCCTTACCGCGTATAAACAAGGCGACAAATTTACTTATACCATGTGGTGCTACGATCCTTAAATTGTACAGAGGTATCTATAGTATATACTTATATTATGATAATAATAATTTTACATGCGGTATGGAATATCTAATACCGTCAAATCGAGGTAATTCAATTAACTCCGCACTTTCTCGCATGAAGTATTTTGCGCCCAACGTAGGTATAGGTATATGAACTACGATATTGCCTATACTTTCCGGTTCTCCGGATGACGTCATTGAAGTTATAGTAGAAGAAATATTTACTATATAGTGACAATTATATAAAATAAATTGAAACGTATAGATTGTAGTTTAGAAAATTTCATATACGCAATTTGACTGAAAATAAATAAACGATGAAAATATTTCGTGGCATCTATATGCAACTACGAATGACGATATTATGTGATAAAAGATAATGTAATAATATTGAAAGCATACAGGAGGATATAATGAATTTCATAAACTGATCACCCAGAGACGTATTTTTAATGACTTATATATATTATGTATATTATGTATATCGCATGTACTTCGACGAACACGTGCAGAGACATTAATAATTTTGTTGTGACGCGCGTACGTTCAAGAATGTCGTCGAATTCAGCCTGAGTTGATATAGCTACGATCTCAAAACGAGAGTAAATTCATTTTTACGAGCTTCGGGCCGACAAACACTAAAGTAAAGCATGTCAGCAATTTGCGCTACTCGCGTAAATCAACTTTTCACATAGCCATATAAACACTAATTATCTACCTACCATACCATTACAGTTTTATATCGTGCTGTACCTAAATGGCTACATATCGCAGGTGTATATATATAATCTACATTCCACATGATATGGCGTTAATGAATAAACGATAATTAGGGAAACCATAAACGAAATCTCATTTCGAAGTATATATTGAATAATACCCAGTATAGGTACCCTTCGACGGATTGTATAATACGCTAAACCCATAAAGCCCTTCAATACTCTAAGGCTTATGTGGTAGTGTTCTTGCGTTGCCGCGATAATAATATGATCTTCCAGAGGGTGGGGGGGTCGGTTAGGGAGTTACACATTGACGTCATTCGATGACGTCAAGCAGTGCCGTATCAAGCCAAAGTGCCAAGGTACAGGGCCCGCGCGGTACAGTTCACCGAAGGTTTTGTCTACCTCGGAAACTGAATACATCTCATATTTACCGTGTAATTGTATTAAAGTAATTAACGCAAAGGCGGCTAGCCGGTTGACGTCAATTGTCAAAGATAACGCTTGCGTACGACAAGAGTTTGGCCGCGATAGCGGCGGGGATCGTGGCGTCGGCGGGGGCGACGTAAAGGGAGAAACGTCCAAGGGGAGGCCGGCAACAATATGGCCGGCGTTTAGTCGGTATCGAACCGTCTCGCCGCGCGGGTTGTCCTGATGGGCCGATTGAATGTCGTTTGAATGTACGTGATAACAGCTCGAGCGATTTCGAATAACGAACAGATGGCATCGGCGTTTGGATTCTTTTTACCGGGTAAGTTGGAAAATAATTCATAAACGTTTCTAATGTATACATGATTAGCAGCGTTTAACTCATTCCCTATTTTAATTTATCTACTTTTCTTTTATCTCACTCTCTCCCTAATTCGCAAAGATTTTCTCTCCGTAGAATACTTTTCCTTCTCAAAGTCACAATTGACGCAAGCGTTACGTCAAAACCAAACCCAAGCAACAACGTGCACGACAGACACTCTATTTTTGATAATCCTCAGATTCTTAGATATCTCTACTATAAATTAGCCCACGAATAACAGTATATCGACCGTCTATTGATACTAACCCGTCAATAGGTACACACTTAACAGCGCGCGTACCCACGCACGTAGTACATACGTGCGTTGTCTGTTATATGGACGTGCGTGACGTCAATTATACTCACGGTTCTATTGCATTGCACTTGTTGCAGGAACATTTTTTTTTGTTTCTTCATTTTTCATTTTATTTTTTTCGTTTTTTATCTAACACATTCGACCCTTGTCATTGGTGCGTACGTGATGACGCACGTTAACCAGAGGAGAGAAAAAAAATATATACATACGGGTTTTGACCGTGTAAAACTAGAAGTAGACCGTCTGCGGTATTTAATCTGAATCATCTGGCAAAACTCTCTTTCTTTTTTTTCATTCTATACCTATCCCCGTTTACAAACCAATTGCCTTCAAGAGCAATTACACATATGTTTTTTCTTTTTTCTTGTTCTTCTATTCTTTAACTCTGTTACAATCACAGAACCAATTAACACTAATTACTCTGCCAATTTATCTAGAGAACGTAATACGTGGTTTAACAATCCTCGTCACTGACGCGCATAGCTCAACTTATTATGCTAATTCGCTACACACTTCGATACTTTTTTCTTCATTTTTCAACCATTGTGTCTAAAGAAAAAGAACCCCAAATTGGAGAACTGTTTCAAATCTAAAATCATAAATGATAACTATAGTTGATTGAGTATGTCGCCGTGATGTTTACGTAAAATATAAGTTGATAAATCAAAGCAATACAATGAATTACGTCTGCATAGTAGGCAACCCGAGTAACACTAGTGTATCACGTGAAGTATTATTTTAGTTTCTTCCAAATCCTAGCGCAACAATTGTAATTATGACATTATGGGTGACGCTATAAATATATGGTTTTTTTTCCAGGCTGTTTTAGAAAGCGCTGGTAAAGGAGATAATTAGTTGTTTGATGTATATTAATCAACGAGTTAATACAAAGGTACGAAAAATGGAAGGCGGAGGAGTAGGGCAGAGTAAGAAGCAGATCCGTGTTGGATTTTACGATATCGAAGGAACAATCGGGAAGGGTAACTTCGCCGTAGTGAAATTAGCTCGTCACCGAATCACTAAGACAGAGGTGATTATTGGTAATGTCGTTTTTAAACTTAAGAGAAAACATTGCAATTCTTATCAGGTCAAATTTATCTCTGCGTATATTATTGAATGTATGAATATACGAATACACGTGTATCGGAAATTATCAATTTTTGAAGCAACATTCAACAGCGAGTTGACACCTCTAAACATAATCTTTGTGTACAGGTGGCAATAAAGATAATAGACAAAACGCAGTTGGACTCAACAAACCTAGAGAAGGTGTATCGCGAAGTAGAGATAATGAAGCAGCTGGAACATCCACACATTGTAAAACTTTATCAAGTTATGGAGACTAAGAACATGATATACATGGTAAAAATGATAAATCATTCAATTTTGTTTTGAACAATCGAAAGATTTAATCAGCAGAGCAAAATCGACGTTAATGAGTAAATGTTTCTTCTAGGTATGCGAATACGCTAACAGAGGTGAAATATTCGACTACATAGCTCGATACGGTCGGATGGGTGAGCCTAGAGCCCGAGCAACATTTGCGCAAATTCTATCCGCAGTTGAGTACTGCCACGCTATAGGAGTTGCCCACCGCGATTTGAAAGCTGAAAATTTACTTTTGGATGCCCAGATGAATGTAAAGATTGCAGACTTTGGATTTAGCAACAGATTTTCACCTGGGGAAAGATTGAGCACTTGGTGCGGTAGCCCTCCCTATGCTGCGCCGGAAGTATTCCGTGGAAAACACTATGCTGGACCAGAAATTGATGTTTGGGTGAGAAAAATAGAATTTCGAATTTATTCGAAATCAGAATGTTAACCGATACCGAAAGTCCTGGAAATCTATCCCTGAGTCCATCAATCCTTGGAATAGTCTGGAAATATTCTTAAATTTGATTCCTGTAATGGAAATTTGATAAACTTTGTCAGATTCAATTCAATTTCATTACTCAAGTAGTCATTAGTTGATACTAGCTTCGTATCCGCTCAGATATGCTCCGTTGTTCAAAGAATTGATTACTAGCCATTTACATTAGAAATCAAATTCCAGGGTTTCCAGGCTTCAAGTTAATTAAATACCCTGAGAACGACTACTCTTCCAACTCATTAACTAAAACGTTTTAATTCTTTTAGAGCTTGGGGGTGGTTCTCTATGTACTCGTTTGCGGTGCTTTACCATTCGATGGTTCAACACTACAGTCTTTACGGGATCGTGTACTGAGTGGAAGATTTCGAATTCCATATTTCATGAGTACAGGTATAACCAGACATTCGAGATAATTCAAAAGCCAATAATAGTTTCCACAATCGCCTTATCACAACTTGGAAAAAGAAAATGTATATTTTTCTTTCAATAGTTGACAAGCATAGTCTGATTTAACGCTCTTTGATAAAACTATGTTGATACTGAGTCGAGTAAAGTGCCATCCGCATTATCACGAGACAGTAATATTGTTTATACATTTTATCAGCATAGATTATGATACAGACTAAATTGTATAACCAGAAAAAAGATTAAAAATCACTGTGTATTTATCGTAGAACTAGTACGCGCAAGGTAAATGAGGTAAACATTCCTCTTCAAGTCTTGCTTTATTTATTTTTTTCAAACTAGATTGCGAGAGTTTGATACGAAAGATGCTAGTGCTTGAGCCAGGGAAGCGGTATACTATTCCACAAATAAAGGGACATCGATGGATGGCTGGGATGGTAGACGCTAATGACTCGGAACTTTCTAGTACCGCTACTGCAACCACAACACAGAGTGTTCAAGAACCTAATGAACAAATTCTACGACTCATGCACAGCCTTGGAATTGACGTTACTCGAACGAGAGAGGCAAGTGTTTTTAAGACAATCTAAGAAGAAACTTGAATTTTCTTTTCTCATTCAATAGTCACTAGTTTTTCCAAGACTTTGTAGTGTCGATTGTCTTGAATTTACGTTATTTTGTTCATTTCAACAGTCGCTAAGAAACAACAGCTACGACCATCACGCAGCGATCTATTTTTTACTATTGGAGAGGCTGAAACAGCATCGCAGTACTAATATTAGTAACAACACCAGCTGCTGGCCTGCAGTAGTTCGTGGATCTGAAGAAAAGTTTAAATCAAGGTGAGTAATGATTATGGAAACAACACCTTTTGATTTATGATTTTTTTTTGAAAGCAGACTTCAACTATCGCTCGAATTTCAAATTCAACTTCCAATCCTGCCTATCGAGGATATCAATCAGTTTAGATTTTAATAGTTTGGTTTTTATTTGCAGCGATAGCTTAGTCGGACGTTGAAGTGAATGATCGTTGTTGATCGATGATTGGTCAAAGAATTGGAGATTTTGTCCGGACAGGTTGGATTGGAAGCTCGTGGCTGTCTCTTTCAGTTTTGGTAACTCTTAATTTAATCTTTTAGTTCTTTTTTCCTTTGCTCTTATCAATATTCAAACAGGCATCCCTATCTGGTGGTACGTCAGCTTTTCTTCTGTCATTTATCTTCTGTCTAAGAATTTTACTAATCAATGATTATCATTTTATCCCAAAATATCTAACAGAAATTTTCTCATTTATTCCATAACTATAAGTCGCCAAACATCTGTGTGTATAAGTTGTTGATAAATGGTGAGCGGTGGGTTCTTTATTAGGCAATCTTCGTGGATGTTATTCGCTTTAGATGTACCTGGATACTAATCGCATTTGTTGTACAGATAAATAATCTCGATTCATGTACACCTCTCTGAACAGCAGATATAATTGAATGAAATCTTGTTTACAGAACCAGAGAAGACACCAGTAGAGCAGGAAAACGATTTAGTTCAACAAGTTCATCAACGGATGAGGGTTGCTGCAGTGCCGAAGGAGATTTGGAGGAAGGACCTAGCGGCGACGAGTTAAGGGAGGCTCAAATAAAATTAGAAGAACACAGACTAGGTCTTGACAGAGATATAAGTCAACGAATAGACAGTCAAATGGTTAATCGAAGGCTGAGCGATTATCAGCAACAGCATTTCGACAGTCCTCCTGTAGACCCTCCTAGTCATACATCTTTGTTCACCGGCGATGGTAGCTCTTCATCGGATCTATTCGAATCAAGTTTCGATTCGGGATGCCCTCCAGACTTCACTGCTACAGGATGTTTTACGAGTAGTTTACCATCCTGTACTCCACCACCACCAAAAAGCCCTTCACCAGTTGCGGCAAGAATATCTAGAGTTTCTCAGGGACGAAGAGCCTCCGACGGGGGTCCCAGACTCTTGTTTTGTCCACAGGGAGGTGGAGATCGTCCAGCAAAGCAGCGGAGTATTCAAGGTAACATTAATTCTCAATTTAGTCTAATCAATTTACTTTTGTTCTTCATTTTCAAACATTAATAAGTGAAGAAGGGAAATTTTGAGTTAACAATGGTCACGGTACGGAGATAGTTATGCTTTCTCATTCCTAGATATGAAGCTGAAACTATTTTGTCGAATTCTAGATTCAGGAAAAGCTAGAGGACACCTAGATCTGGTTCATTTAAGACCTCCCTCATCGCCGTCGCAGACTCAGCCGCAATTCAAAATCCGTGCTGATTCAGGAACCCAGCTGCAATTGCTTGTCCAACAGAGAATGCTGCAGCAAAAACGAAACCTGTACCATCGTCAGCGAGGTGGAGGCAGCCCAACACCAACACCTGCTACATCAGGCAGTGGCAGTAGACGGAGGGATCACGTGCCCAGACAGGACAGCTATAAAATGGCCCAAAGAACACAAATTCTACCACCATTATCCATGAGCCATGGGGATGGTGAAATTGAGAGGGACAGAGACGAAGAAAGATGGAAGAGTTTACCCTCTCGATTAGCTGCGGACTGCCAATTAGCAGAGAGAACGCTCCTATGGAGTCAGCAGGTAATGTCGTGAGAGAATTAATTCAAGTCATGATATATAACTAGATTGCAGAATCAGCAAGTGATAAAGAATAATTAGATAAATGTTTATGAAATTTCATTGGGGGGTTTATACAGTATTAATAAATTAATTGGTAAAAATTTATAAGACGTAGTATAGTAGTAATTGTTGCGTTCTGAAATTAGTGTCCAAGGTGAATTTGAGAGTGAATAAAATTTTTGAACAGAGGATTAAAGTGAATGAGAGCTTTGTCTGTGATCACATTGTTGAGATTCTATAATCAGTTAAACATCTTTGACAATGCACACGCAGTTTTTTCGCTTACTATTATAGCTGTAGATACCTTAGTTAGCTGATACAGAAATTTATAGTTGAATTATAATTGATAGTTTTTAATATGGCTCGCAAGATCACTTAGCTAGTACCTGCGATTTGTTCCTATAATTATTTATTTATTTGACTCGAATAAACGATTATTTTTATTTAAGTTGTGCATTTATTATTTAATCTCATTTATTACCTCATCCGCATGCTAATCCTTGACCCATAATTATCAAAAAAACATGTCAGACGCTCTAGGCCAGTCTAAACACATCACCAACTAATCAAACATCTTTTTAAAGATAAGAAGTAAAGAGTAGTTATTATTCTTGTTTAAACAGGGATAAGTCGAGTCTCTGGGTTATAGTAGTTACATCACTTACTCCATCTAACTGGAGTAAAGATTTCAGCCATACACAATGTAGTCATTCCTTCTCATGTAATAATTTTTTTTAAATTATTCATTTTCTGGACATTCATGGCAAGAATTATTCAAGAATTAGTTATTTCATATACATATTTGTGAAATCAAACAATTGTCTCATAATAGAGCAATTAGAGTAAGTACGAGTACCTAACAGCTTGGGAGATTATTGGATTGTTTTGTTTTCTTTCCTCACAGATAAGCATCATAACAGTCATTAATCTTCATCACGTTATCTTACGTTATATTATGTTTTATAATTCATGACTAGATGAGCGGCTAAGTTTTCTATGCTTGTGAAGAAAATTACTTCGACTATGTATATAAATGAATGAAAATTATAACGATAGGTAGGACTGGGCGGAGGGGCTTCGTATCTGCCTCCCGGCGGAGTGGGGGGCTTCTTGTGGCCCAGCGGAAGCAGTCCCCACTCGACAATATTTGAAAACGCCGGAGACCCCATGGAATGAACACCTTGTGCCACATACTAGGTCCTAAATGTCTTTTCGATATGTATTATATAGCTCTGGAAAGAGGCAAAAACTTGCCTGCCTCTTCCAACGTGACATCGTCCTACTCGTAAATATGATACATATCTTAAATGGTTGTGTTTAATCGCATACACCATCGAAAAAACCAATGATCTATTCAAAAGCTATATTACTATTTCGACTATTTTAATAACCGCTATATGTCCCAGGAAAACAGACGACATCCTTTTACAACTTCGATTTTTTGGTTTTTTAATTTGTGAGTACAGATGACTCGTGTCTTCGAAAACTATGTATCTTCCTTTAGCCTACTAGAAGAGGGAAAGATTTAAAAAAAGTAATTCTCATGTTTGTAGAATGAATTTTAGTGGTTTAAGATTTCTTGGTTCGGTGTTAGCTATTCAGGACCATCAAAAGTTCCTTATGAGGTTTTAATCTGGGTGGTGGGAGAGGATCGTATTAACGATTTATCACTCGTTAGCTGCATGAGTTATCTGTGTCACATAGAGACAACGCGATTATCGACTATTACCACATTTCTCACAGACTGATGATTAATTGAAGAAAAACACCAACCATTAATAATATTAAATGAATAATGAGGGATCGAGATACTCGAGTGAAGTAAGTCCATTATTTTAGTTATTGAATAATAAATGTTAGTTCATTGATAAAGATCTTAGAAAACCGATAATATGTATGGCAAATGTTTCATTTTCTCGTTTATTCTTAAGTCGGTAGTTAAAAATTGTGATTTTAATCATTCAAACATTATAGAAGACTTGACCGACTTGCGTTCTACATACCCAAAACTATGACGAGTGGAAATAACATACTTGTTCATAGAAATATCAAATGCTGAATGAATACCTGTACCATAATGTTAATTATATCGATAAGCTGCGCCTAATCTACATCGATGACATTGTGAGTTTTGAAAATTTCAATTCAAGTTATACAGTGTTGCGTAATTTCCACTGGTTATAACAATGAAGATAGGAATTAGATAATAATAATAAATATGATAGTAGCGATCGACGTTAGCTGAGATGTAAGAGCGTAGCTAAAGAGTTCGGAATATCAGTGTAAGCTATGAGATATGATTTTGTGCATAGGCACGAGTGTACCATTGGCTAAAAATTACTATACTATATTCTGTTTTCAATCATGAAATTAGAATGGATGAAAAAAGACCATTTTCAAGATCAGACAATAAATATCAACTTTAGTATCAGTTTGATATTATTTCTATATAAATTTATCAAGATTTGATGTGCTTCTTTAAGACGCGGGACAGATCTATTAATTATAATCTACAGGCGGAAGTATAGAATGAAAATGTAATCAATCTCATATTGACTTCTGTATTCAGTTCTCTTACTTTCATTAGTATTAATAAGATATTGAGAAGCATTGAAGCAATACTGGCCGCGCACAACTGACAACGATTTTATCATTCGAATTTTCTCCGTCATTTTTTACCCAACAAACAATCAAATTTCGCTCAAAAACTTTTTGATAAGCGAATTAATAGCGAATAAGTTAGCCTAAAGTAATTGTTGTTGAATCAGTCATTTTGAACGAGACTTTAGCTCGACACGGAAACAAGTATTTAAGAATTGAAAATTAATCCAATTAGTACTTTGGTGCGAAAACGAAACTGAGGATAAATGTGGCCTCATTCAAAATGATTGGTTTTATATATATTATACATAATATGTAGCAAGTAGAGTATGAACCGATTTTTGAAACGTGCTGTTCATTTAATAGCAATAAATTATTCATTATTTGAATTGTTGAAGAAAGAGTTTAGAGTTTAGTTAGTTTGATTGAATAGATATTTTGTAAATCATTGTACGTGAAGAATATTTATTATTTATAACATATAAGGCCTATAAAGATGCCTGTCGATACTAGTCAATAACTACAATTATTTTTTTAGGTAATTATTAACTATTACAATATTAAAAGAAACTCGCAATGCTGCCAAACAGAGCCAAACGCGTTATCATATCATTGACGACTAATAACTAAATACTGGCTGCTAATCGCCAAGATTTATGTTTGTTCTTTTGCTTTCTCTAAAACAATCACAAAGTAATAGCGAATAATTACCATTTATAATCTGTAGGTAAATATAAGTCTATGTATATCTAAAACGCGCTTAGATTGTAACGAATAAAGAGTATAACGAGCCTCAAAAAACCTGCAGATAATATTTCGAAACCCAAAAGCTGTTTGTATATATTAACATGAGTTTCGTGAAAACTTTCCCTTTCTACTCATTGATTTTCACGGATTGGTTCCAAATTGTTTACACCATTGAAATGAAAACCAAATATAGCAGTTCTCCTTCAAGAATACAGTCATAAATGTATAGTGCATTAGAAATTTATTCAATGGCACTGGGTCTAATTTATTTCTACATAAAGTAAGACTAAAGTTATATAGATGAATTGGGAGTAAATGATTTAATTACCAAAAAGATCGGAGCCCGTTTTACTGGCTAATAGTTTAGCCTCATCTGCCGTAAGTTTTTCGTATTCGTTAGGTTCGAGGGGAGTGCCGTCTTCCGCTAATTTGTTGTTTTTAAAATCGTCGACAATTTTTGGGCCATAAATGGCATCGAACAAGTCTTGGGGCTTGAATTCTGACTGTTTTACTTCCGACACGTGATACGCTACGTAAGGTTTTAGAGTAAATCCTTCCAATGAAGGTACTATTATTTCAGGAATCTTTTCAGGCACTTCTATGAATTCACCATCAAATTCATAGCCGGTTGGTCTCACTCCACGATCTGGAATAATTGACAATATGAAATCCCTAATTTAAAAGAAATCAATCCATCCATCAACGTTTTTAAATGATTCCAGAGATACTTACGATCTATTGGTACGTCCGGGCTGGGTTTTATCCTTTGCTGAGCCTTGAAGTTACGCGTACCGCGTTTGTTTGGCAGTAAGAATTTGCGGAAATTACGTTTCCCATTACACACACAACTTGTCGTTATACCGCGACGTATTATCATGCAAGCAGAGGCCATCGCGGAGTCTATGAAAATGAATAAATCTGTTATACTTAATGAATGAATTTCATATTATTGTAGAAAGGGAAATTTGAGGTTAACTTTTTTGCGGACCTATTCTCGGCCACAAAATACCTATATATGTTAGAAAGTCTCGGATAGGACTTATTGATTACAACATTGACAATGCAGTTTCAAATAGAAAATAGGATAAAATCGCGAAAGACCGAAATAATCGAAATTACCAGCCTGTCCGTGAAGAATCGAAAATTGAAACACTACAGACGAAGCCGCGTAACGTAACACGCGTTATAAGGGGGCCTTTGATACCACGTGACACATATTATTTTGGATGCATAATTTTTATAAAATGAAAAATAGCCATTAATTAATTGTTCATAGATCCATGATTTAGAGTTTCTAATATACATATTCCATCATCAATCGGTAACGCATTGTACATTGTACATACATAACATAGATACATCAATCATAATAACAAATTGATTCAATTGATTGCAAGAGAGGTTGTGCAATTAGCACACGCGCATATCGTGCCATGCACGCGCGGTTATAAGTATGTTATGTTATTCAAGATGAATTAGATTAATAAGGACTCTTTATATTGATTAATTTAACATCATCATAATTTCGCAATCGTAAATGATTGATTAATTCCAAGAATGTTCAGCCGTCCACGTCCTCTCCCGTCTCTCGTCTGTCGTCTGTTGCTTGAGATATATTTTAAATGTATCGCGTTTCCCAATAATAGTCAACAATTGAACATCGTCTGCACTCGTGTGCGACTTGCGACATTTATAAATCAATATGGCGGCCCGCAGGCTAATGTCAAACTCAAATTGAACTATAAAAATTCAACAAATAATGGAAGACCGATTGCCACAATAACGCAATAAATAAACAGTTTAATTCAATCTCGTCAATAATTCGTCAAATTAATTATATCGCTAAATAAATCATTCCTTCATTCTAACCTACTCGACTTTGATCCCTGAGGGCAATGTTCGCGTCTATGTTAAACTTCTGTCAATATACAA
The DNA here is from genome assembly GCA_944452935.1 of Rhogogaster chlorosoma. Taxonomy (NCBI): domain Eukaryota; kingdom Metazoa; phylum Arthropoda; class Insecta; order Hymenoptera; family Tenthredinidae; genus Rhogogaster; species Rhogogaster chlorosoma. The sequence continues at coordinate 34,316,437 of OX101797.1, forward strand.
AGCGATAAACAACTACACCATTCGTATAATGATATAACTAAGAAACCGTTTAAACGTACTACCAATCATTCCGTCCATTTCTTCACATAAAATCGTCCGCAAAAGTTCAAAACTTTTAGTATTAAAATCCGAATAACAATCCTCTCGACAATATACACATAATAATAAATAATTTTAACTAATAAAGATATATATAAATTGATATCGAAATGTCGAATTTCGACTATGATTTTGCCAAACCATTCGCAGAGCTCGAGCCTCCGCATTGGGGAGCCTTGCGTGAATTGTGTCGGTCTAATGCGGAATATTTTTCAACCGATCAAAGTGAACCCAGTCTAAGATTAAATCGTGCTCTATTAGCAATGCTCGATCATCTGGAACAAATACGACCTTTGTACAGAGAGATATCAAAGATAGCACCGCTATTTGATTTTGATTCAAAAACACCTGGTAACGGATACAGAAGTTTTCTCTCAATAGTCGACAAGTGTATATTACATTCCGTCTGCGTTTGTCGCCAGCTATGTTGTCAAAGAGATTCTATTTTGTTCAGAAAAACTTACTACATGAGGTAAGACACCTCAAATTATTAATTTAAACTTTAGATGATGAAAACCTTGCTTTTTCTAATATCTTATTAATTCCAGAGAGGTAGAAGCTTGCCTACAATTATTAGCCTCGCTATGTACCTGCCTACAACATTTGAAAACTCTCTTTTCGTGGAAAGAGACAATGGCAAATGATCGGCCTTCTTTGTTTTGCTCAGACTCTCACAGTCCGCAGGAGCTACTGGATAAAGCCGAGAGTATAAACCAGTACAGTTTTTATGGTAGATGCTTAGGGTTTCAGGTATATTATAACCAATCGTACAACGAAAATTTTTTCAACAATTTTTAAACATTTCATTCACTTCTAACAAGAGAGAATTTCTCTTTACAGTTTTGCGACAGTATGAAACGTGTCCTGAAGACAATATCAGTCTGCATGGTATCGTTCAGCGAAGTATATTACGCAAATGGATCATTGATTGGGAGGTGTACCAATTCGTTGAAATATTTAGTAGATCCAGAGGCGAGAGCACGGCGTATAGTGAACCTATCTCAATGTGCTGATGTTAATTTTTGCAAGGATTTTTGGTATCTTAATGAGATGGGTGAGTGAGTTTTCATCAGTTTTATAAAAAGTCTGAAGAATTTTATCATTTTCATGTTGGAATGGCCGGATATCCCCTTTACAAACCATATCAATTTCAGATTTTTATAATATCTATAGTGTTTCAGAACTTGTACAACGGCTGCCTGCTATGGTGATGCCTACACTTGCGGTGAACCAAGTAATATCAATTCCACCTGAAGAATTGACTTTTGAATCTGATAATTTTCCACCGGTTTCTATCCCCGTACCCCGAAGCCATTTGGGAGAGAGAACACTGTCCGTGCGTCTTTTAAGCGCTCATCATAGAAAAGGAATGGTAAGCCTTCAACATGGTACTGTTAACAAACGAATTAAGCACCGAAATTAGCTCATCTTCAGTTTCTTATACCTCAAACACTCAGATAAATTATCTTCATTCGATAGATTGGTTCCCGCGGAGTTGGCGAATCTTTGCCTGCATCCCATGGGTTGATAATTCATTGTCACGGAGGTGGTTTTGTCGCGCAAAGTTCACGTTCCCACGAGGTTTATCTACGAGATTGGGCAGTACAGCTAGGCGTACCAATTCTGAGTATAGATTATAGTCTAGCTCCAGAGGCGCCCTATCCTCGAGCTTTGGAAGAGGTATTTTATGCCTATGTGTGGGCCTTGAAGAATGCCAGTACACTGCTAGGGACTTCAGCTCGTAAAGTGATTTTTGCTGGTACGTTATCGAGCCGAGACTAGACTAGAATATTTTCGGGAATAGCTGGTATAAATGTATAAAGAAATGATCATTTCCACAACGTTATTACAGGAGACTCTGCAGGGGCTAATCTAAACTTGGGAGCTACTCTAAAGTGTTTAGAGTTCAACATACGAAAACCAGATGGAATTTTTATGGCCTATACACCAGTTAGAATTGAATTCATACCTTCTCCTTCGCGTCTGTTATGTCTCACTGATCCGTTATTGCCATTTGGCTTTATGATGCGATGTCTTAAGGCGTACTCATACGGAGAAAATCAACAGCCACAAAGGTAGGTGAACGATGGAAGTTTTCTGCAAGTAAAATGTAAAAACGCAGTAATCATGAGCTTGGAATCAATGACTCCCAGAGACAAAGAAGAAGAGAATGGAAAATGCCAAGGATCTGAGACGGAGTCATTTGCAGAAGTAAGTGAGAGCGATCTCATAGCTCTTGCTCTCAGTCCGACCGGAGATGAAATGAATGAAGATCATAAATTGACCTCATTTCCGTCTGATTCTACATTAAATTCGGTCAGTCTTGCCGAAGCTGATGCGATACAAGGTCGGTATCTATCATTAGAAGGTATTATTTTTGAAGAAGGTATATGTGTGAAATAAAATTATGGTTTTTTGCTAGTTACCTTAGACGCTACTACTCCTAGTAAGATTAACACGAAGGAACAGAATCGCTCTCAAGAATACATCACGCAATTCTTAGACATGTACAAAAACAAATCGTCCGAGAATTTAGCTGCTGTTTCAAACGAAGAGAGAATTAAGGAAGACAAATATCCTGAGCCCGAAAAACCGTGGTCCTTGTTCGGCTGGAATTTGGGAAGTAATAAAAAGGCAAGATTGCTTAATGCAGAAGGTGAAAAGAGCCCGTCTGATGAATTCGTATTCACTGTACCTAAAGATCCGCACTTGAGCCCGTATTTGGCGTCTGCTAATACATTGGCTCAAATACCACCAGTTAAAATTTTGGTAATTTATATATATTATGTTGATTAATTGGCTGAATGAAAGGTGGAATTTTACTATTCCATTAATTCAAAACTTTCATTGATATTTACAGACTCTAGAGCTTGACCCTTGTCTCGACGATTGTGTAATGTTTGCAAGGAAGCTGAAGGCGTTGGGAAATTCCGTGACACTGGATATACTTTCAGGATTACCACATGGATTCCTTAACTTTTGCTTGGTAAATGCAGTTATTGACCGAAAAAGTACAACTTTGATAACAAATTCGAATACATCTAATTTTGTCTCAGGTTTCAAAGGAAGCAATGGATGGCGCGAATCTTTGTGTGAAAAGAATACGAGAGCTACTAGAGGACGATTAGTTATTTACACAATTAATTAGGTACGTTTCTGTAATGTTGGAAGTTTTAAATGGATGCTGAAAATTGCAGTATGGATTATTCAAGCCACTTGGAGCGTGTGCTTCGACTAATAATCAGTTAATACGCTTGTGGCCGTTAATTACCTAAGCAATTCAATAATCAATGCATGCCAGCTTTCACATCTAAGATCTTATTAAATTGTAATATATTCATTGTAACAAGTGACCTATTTCCATGTATAAATATTGTCTATTTAATTAATTTGCTGGTTATTGATAGTCAGTTCGAAGAAAGAGGTAGAGCTTGAAACTAAAGCGGAAGATTAAACGGCCAAAAAGTAATGCAAATACTTTAGCCTCTTTCTCGAAGTTAATTTAACAATTATCAAGGTGCTTGATCAACAATATTACCGAGTAACAGTACATGACATTTTACCTCTGTAAAGTTATTTATTTTTCATTTATAGGTATATGTATATTGTATATTAACTAATAACTGAGGATGGCAAATTTGTATTATAAGCATGTTCAAGTGTTTATATTATAACATAACATCTTCAGCTGAAAAGTATTTCTCCTAAGAATGTTGAATTAAATTACTACATGTTATAACGATATTTATAAAACTATTATAAAACTGGCTAAATTTATTCCCGTTGCATACTATTATTAAAATAATAAATATTTGAGTTTCTTCAGTGAATACTGTGTTGACATTTTTGAGGCAAAGTCTGCTTGTCGGAATCAGAATTTCAAAGGATTTTTTTTTAAACAAGACAGTTCAATACGAGGAACATTCTTTATTGACAATTTGTACAGCGGATAACATTATAGAATGAAAACAGATGATGGAAGATTGATAGATGAAGAGAAATATTTTATTGGCTAGCTGTTTGATGATTAGTTGTAGTCGGGGTACGCAATGTTTTTTGTAATACGTGCGCGTCAGCAGGCTCGATGCGTTTGTAGTAATGTTTTTTTGTTTCTACAACTTCGAAGCCGAATTTTTTGTAAAAATCGATAGCTCCCTCGTTGTTTACTTGGACATGCCTAAACATTGAAATATAAAACATGGGGGTAGGGGTAAATATGAGAGAAGAAGTTTTCCTGTATAAGTTAAAGCGTGACTGAAACTCACAAGAATATCGAGTCGAAGTTGCCGTCTTTAGAAACGTAATTAAGTACGTGTTGGACCATTACAGTACCAATACCCAAACGCCGATAGGGGTACAAACAACCCAGTGTCATTATATACAAACGACGCGAGTTTTCAGACGTATCTACGCGACAGCACACAGCCCCGACCTAGAATTAATTTCGAAATAGATTTTCGGTAATATGTGAGATTTGCTATAATTAATTAGAAAATAAGTCAATTTCGACTCACTGTGACAAGAGGTGTAAAGAAACTTAGCCGAAATTTTCTCACAATTTTAGGATATAGAAATAATCAGAGCTGGTTGCATACCACTATGTCGTTGTAATAGACTAGTTTCGCTAGTTCCCCAGCTTCCAGTACATCCTTGTAGAATTTCTCGTTGTATGAGACAGGAAAAACGACTTGGTTCAGCAGTTTTAGTTGTTTTATATTGTGGGGTGTAACGTCCCCTAATTCTATCTTTGATCTGAGTTTAATAAATTGTAGAATTATTGTTAGAGATTGGTGGATTAAAGTCGAGGAATATATTTTTATTCGGATTTATAAAAGCGTGCTTACAGTCGTTGAACATAACCTCAACAGCGACGCTACTCACCTGGTCATTGTTTAAATTTTTCAGATCTTTGTCTGAGTGATAATAAATAATTAACTATAATATAGATTTAAAACGTTCCGTTCGATCGTTTGATATTGACGTTGTAATAAATAATTTTCAAGTTCGAAAATAGTTTTGGATCGCGTACCAATCCCTCAGGAAATTTTCGTCTGCATCTGACCGCGGTTCGCGGTATATGACGTCACGAACTAAAAGCGAAATATACTCTTGGGCCTTAAAGGATGGGTGATTTCATTCTATAAAGGCTTCGCTTGGATCAAAGCTATTGAAAAAATAACATTTTATAATGTGACGATGTGATTCGTTAGTTAAACGATAAGAATCAACCGTAGTATGTCCGTAGTGGTAGAAAATTTATTGCGACACACAAAATAGTGGAATCATTCTCACTTGAGACAACCTTATTGTCTCGAATAATCATGACGTATGATATGCGTGCGCCTCTATGACCAGCCATCTTGTACACCACATGACCTCGTTGTCGTGTCCCGTGACCAGCTCACGTGAATTTTGACAAATTCAAACGATTTTTGGTGGCAAAAAATGGATATTTTGGAACAGCATCTTGACCCACAAGATGTCAGGTAATTAATTGATTAACCGGCGATAAATATATTCGATAAATCATTATAGAAAGAACCCCCGTTGGATCGTGAAGGTCATTGCAAACTCGATCACACGCATTTTCTTATTTATGTATTATTTTCATTTCGTCTACTGCGTAATAATACATTCGGTTAATAATAATCATTAAATAACTATTCTCCTTTAATTGCATTCAGAAATTGATTAACAAAATTCATTCGCAGCGGGTCAGGTAACAAAGATGACGAAACTGCAGGCATTGTGTTAGAGGAGGCTGAATTTGTTGATTGCGACGGCGAAGGTATTTATATTATTTATCCTCGTACAGGGTGGGCTATAAAAATTCAATAAACCAACATTGATCTCTGAAACTCGACTCACTTCACGTTTCTAACACTTTAACACAACGATTCAACTCAATGTTTACATCTAACCAAGTTATAAACAGATGTTAAATTCCCCCAGGATCTATTTTACAAAATACGATCTCAAGTCAGTAATTATAGCCACACCCTATAGCTTTGAATAAATTCAAAATCTACAATCAATTTTGCATATCACGTGCTCAAGCGAAAAAATCAACCAAAAAAAAAAAAAAAAACAAATATTAAAGGTATCAGATTTTTGACTTCGATGTTGGTAAACTAATATCAGATTTCACTAGTCAGAACATAGATTTATGTACGTTTAATAGGAGAAGCTGTCGGCGAGGATGGAATACGTTATCAAGAAACCTTGGCATACAGAGTTGTTCAAGTAAACGGGGGAACGACCGGAAATGAAATCGAGCTTCCTGTAACGCAGTCAGCTAATAATACAGTGCAGGTTTTAACGTCACCTTTAAACGGACAGTTTTATGTGATCGGTAATGCCAACGAAGTTTTTACCACTGCTCAAACATCAAGGTCGCTTGCCCCAAGAGCTACACTCCAAATCGAAACTCCACGTAATGTTACAACGGGGCTCAAGAAGGTTCATTTTCTAATTTGATCAATTGTTAACTATAGAAATAATCGTATTTACTAATTTAGCAAGTCATATATCAGGAAAATACGATTGTAATCATTGTTAATAATTTATAGAGAGATGATAGACGGAGAGCGACGCACAACGAAGTAGAGCGCCGGCGAAGAGACAAGATTAATAACTGGATTGCAAAGTTGGGAAAAATTATACCTGAATGTAACAACACTGCTAATGGAAATGCAAACGTCAGCGGGGATGGAAAAGCGAATTATGAAACACAGGTATTGTTCCATTCATAGATTTTTTTCAAAGTATAAAACACGTTTCGGACTGATAAATTTGTGTGTAAGATTATTGTGAATTGATTATCCTTTTCAACAGAGTAAAGGTGGAATCCTGGCTAAGGCTTGTGAATATATAGGGGAGTTGAGAGCTGCGAATCAAGGCCTGGGACAATGTTTGCGTGATAATGACAAATTACGACATGAAATAAACGCCTTAAAGCAATTGGTGGCGCAATTAAAACGTGACAATGCTCAATTGAGATCGCAAATTACATCTCCAACCACAAGTTCAGACGTTGTTCATCTCAGTCCCTAATCAATATGTGTGACATCATCTTTTCGTTTGTACATAGATATTGTTAAGGTATCGTTTAACGTGAATACTAGAGAATTTCTTGTTGAAAATTTGATCATCGTTGATTTCATTAATCCACAATTTTTTCTGTGGTCTGTTACATTGTTTCACAGTGAATGTAGAAAACGAATGTCTACGATGAAAGAAAAATCTGCTGTTGATTCCGTGTGTCATTTGGACAATGTTTTAAGAAACCGGGGATGAAATTCTCTAGTATTTATTTATGTTAAGCTAGTAAGCCGCTCGTTTGACACGATCGAGATATGTGAGAAGTGTTGATTACAGATTTTTATAGCTCTCCTGAATTTATTTAAATTTTATGCCTTCAGCGGTGCATCGCGTTACGTGTATAATCTGACCTATAAGACTTATGGAACCACCCCTTACAGAATTGTGATTACTAACAGTTACTAATTTATTACATAGTTCGTAATGTCTCTAATTGAAAGGGCAGGTTCGGCTGAATATATCGGATGAGCAAGCGGGGTATGAAGGCTGTGAAAATCAATGCCTGTTTTCGATAATCTAGGTATCGAATATTAGTTCACCAACTTCTGTAGAAAATAATGGAAGAAAATTGAGAGAAAAAAAACATACAAATAAACAAGGACAGTACACACGATCAGTGGTTATCCGAATAAAAAAAAAAAAAAAAAATTGATTATGTCCCCAGTTTCGGTCACGGTGGCAATAATAAGAAACAAGAAGACATAAATTGATGATATCTAAATTCGTTATAGTTAATACTTTTTTACTACAAGTAATAATAATAATAATAATAATCATAATTATGTAGTTGCTTTGGGCACACCGTAGGATACTTTTGAAGACCGAGACTGAAGACGTAAATATTCATAAATAAATCATTGTCCTATGTATAGCAATATTTTTTTGATTAAGATTCCACGGACAAATTGATAATCCGAACGTAAACGTGTAATAATTAATTGTAATATACTGTTATTGTATATATGGCGGGGTTATTGTTATATTATTATTAAAATAAATATGAAATAAAAAAAAAAAATGAAGAAATAGAAGTGAATGAGAATATTTGTCCGCTATTATTCTTCGTGTTCCGTTTAGTTAATAAGACAATCTATGATATGTCCCTAAGTGTAAATTTTTTTTTTTTTCAATTTCGCTCGTGCTACTGCAAAAAAATTGAATTTCCGAAACGATATTCTTACTTTTTTTTTTTCTTGTGCATAATTTTTATTCTTTACATATCGTACATTGGAAATGGTACTGAAGCTGCTGGAATTTTAGACACTGTGTAGATGAAAATTCTCTTTTTCATAATGTAAACCCAGCACCTCATTTTTTAATTCTAGCAATCTTACACTTCTACAGTTTTAAATTAACGTTTCAACGTCAATATAATATAACTTTATTAATTATACCTAACGTTTAATTCTATTACGTTTATAATATAATAATATGGTACAATAATACTCCATGATTTCATAATTGTTATCCCCAGTTGGAAAACTTGTCGTGCCATCGCAGGATCTGGTTTTTCTTTATTTTAAACACCAAGGCCATGTGTTTTTTTTTTTAATTAATTAAATACATTAATATCGTCCGTAACTAGCAGATGTGCCGAGAGTTTTCCACTAAGGAATTCTGTATTGTACACCTGCTGTTTTTTTATTGGAACAATCCACTGAGCCTTTCAAGTTAGTTATCTACTCACAAATTAGCCAAACATAAAAAAAACATGTAAGAACTGACGAGGAGTAGCTATCGAGAAAACTGCATACTGGTAGATTATTTCAATAAAAAATGCAAGCTTCCTTTATTCTCTAATTAGGAATAACAACTTACGCGCGATTGGAAACACATTTTTTCGACGAGGCTATTTTATTAGCTCGTATTTAAAGGGGTTCCGATTTATTGTCTTGATTAAATCCCAACTAATTCTGAAAAAAAATTAGCTGTTTTCTTTAAAAAGAAAATATAAAATTTACCCTATTATTGTATAGAGTAGAATATCCCTATCCACATGTATCACTGAGTTTTTATACAAATTATTTCACACGCTAGTTAGATAGCGAATTATTATTTCATCGGCATTATAAATTATTAAGAATACTCGTAAGCGGGATCTGGTTGTGTCATTAAAAAAAAAAACTACCAAGTTTGAATGACATAGGAACACCTTTAAATAGCTATAATCCCAAGTGATTAAATACCAAAGGAGTGTTGAAATGAGTGTTGATGGGAAGAATATTTAGTCCTCTAGGTTTCTGAACGCTTGTTGAATGTCCTCGTGCAGTTGTTCAAAGTCTGCCCTTATCTTTTGCTCGCCATCTTTCACTGGGTCCTAAATAATAAGAATAGTTCATTGAACATCTCATCAATTATCTCACTTCATTAATTCAAGAGATTCTCAAACTCATTAAGACATACTTTGAATTTCATCGAACTGAGCTGGTAGAGGATGTTGCCCATGCTATCGCGGATAACATTCCAAGTGATTTTGTTGTCTGACTGAGCTGTAGATTCAACTGCGTGCCTTGCCATGTCGTAAAATGCAATCATGTTACGCAGCATGCCGACGGTCTTGTAGAATGGGCAGAAACGATCGTATGAAGAGTAGCTGTAAAAAAATATTTCAATATTACCAATACATGAATGTATAAATTGCAGGTATTTTGTGGAAGAAGAAGGAAAGGGAAATAAGTAAGAGGAGATATGTTTTATACTGACAAAAAAAGAAGAAAAAAAAAGTCGCCTCGTGCATTACCTGTTTTGTTGGAGGAAATCGTCTTTCAAAAGTTTGGCGACTTCGAGTGTGATCTTGTCGGTTTCAGCGAGAGAAGCTTTACCAACGAGCTGCACAATTTCGGACAAGTCTTCTTCTTCCTGAAGGATTTCCTTCACTTTCGTTCTCAGCGGTACGAATTCTTGGAAGTTTTTGTCATAGAAATCGTCCAAAGCACGCATGTATTTACTGTAAGAGATCAGCCAATTGATTGAAGGGAAGTGCTTGCGCTGAGCGAGCTTCTTGTCCAAACCCCAGAACACCTGAAATCATACAAATTTCACAAGTTTCAAAGTCATAATTTTACAAGTTTCAGCTCATAAATGAAACAAAAATCACATTTCAATATCACTTCATTACCTGCACAATACCCAAGGTCGCACTGGTCACAGGATCTGAGAAATCACCACCAGGAGGTGATACGGCTCCTACAATACTGACGGAACCTTCACGGTCTGGGTTACCCAAACACTTTACTCTGGAACACAAAATATTGTTGCGAATGTAAGTAAATAATTATGAAGAGGTTGTAGGCGGTGTAAATGACCGATATCAGTCAAAATCTGATCTGCAGAATGCAACATTTTGCCTGATATGAACATCGGGAGGAATTACCTTCCGGCACGTTCGTAGAAACTGGCCAATCTAGCTCCAAGATATGCAGGGTAACCAGAATCGGCAGGCATCTCAGCCAAACGACCAGAAATTTCACGAAGAGCCTCAGCCCAACGAGAAGTTGAATCAGCCATCATAGATACGTTGTAACCCATGTCTCTGAAGTATTCGGATAGTGTAATACCTGGAAAAGTGGTTGAAAGTTGTTAGTTCGATGTCGATTTGCTGATTTGAAGCATTTTCGACTTTTTGATTGTCGGTTAAGATTCGCGAAACGTACCGGTGTAAATGGAAGCCTCACGGGCAGCGACAGGCATGTTAGAAGTGTTGGCTACAAGAGCAGTACGCTTCATGATGGATTCTGTAACGCCTTCAATTTCTACCGACAGTTCGGGGAAGTCACGAAGTACTTCAGACATCTCATTACCACGTTCTCCGCAACCGACGTAGACAATGACATCAGAATTTGAGTACTTGGACAAAGACTGTGAGATTACAGTCTTGCCGCAACCGAAAGCTCCGGGAATGGCGGTCGTACCTCCTTGCACACATCTGTAGAAACAGGGGGTTAAAATTTTCAAGAAAATTCTCATCACAGTAAAATTCATTCAAAAACAAACTATATGGTTTATTTACGGGAAAAGGGAATCCAAGACTCGCTGGCCGGTCAATAGAGGATGGTTCGCTGGCAGTTTCTCAGTAACTGGACGCGGTTGACGTACTGGCCACACTTGAAGCATAGTGAACTTGTTCTTCTCTCCGTCAAACTCTGTCTCAAGCACGATATCCTGAAAGAGTCAAAACTATGTGGTCAAATTTTTGGTTTTCAAGCTTTTCTGTACTTCAAACTCAAGTGTTCATGTAATGTTGCTAAAAAGTACTTTTTGAGTTTGCTTCATCCCCTAAAATCTATGGCTTCAAATTCTGTACCCAAGTTTTTAACAAAAACCTGAATATTTTTGGTCTAATTTATCTTTATGCATTCTTATTTAAACAATTAATTCAGCTGGAATCATTTTTCAAAGTACACCAATTGATTCAGAGGAAACAATTAATCACCGTCTCTCTCGAAACATTCACCTATGATAATGCGATTTCTGATTGATGCAAAAAACGAAAGAACTTACATCGACGGTATAATTGCCAGGTGGTGCGATGTAGGTGACAGTACCCTTGCTCTTGGGAGGTAGAATCATCTTGTGTTTGACCAATGTATTCTCGTGTACAATACCGTACAAATCACCTCCGGTAATATGACTGCCTTTCTTGATATTAAGAGGATTAAATTCCCAGGCAATAGTCCGTGACAGAGCTGGTATGTTAACACCCTTTGGTATATAGATGGAGCTAGTCAGCTCGTTAATGTCTTTCAACGGACGTTGAATACCGTCGAAAATACTGCCGAGAATACCGGGTCCTAGTTCAACGGACAATGGTTTGCCGGTACGGAGCACAGGGTCGCCTACAGTGACGCCGCTTGTTTCTTCGTATACCTTTCCATGGAATAATAATTCAGCATTAATTTATAGAAGACAATGAGATTCAAGGAATTAAAAAAATTCTAATTCGTATGAAGGAGGAAATTTCAATCTCTAGAAGAAATATCAACCTGAATTGTCGCCATGTCTCCTTCCAAACGAATGATCTCTCCTACCAGTTCGTAGTAACCGACACGGACCAACTCGTACATAGCTGATCCAGCCATTTTCTCCGCAGTGACGACTGTGGCAATTTATTATTATTATTAGCATTTTTTCAAAGAATTTCGTGAAGAATGTCTTGGTGAAAAAATTTGAAAAAGTTTTTTCATTTCTGATATAAAAGTCACTATGGTCTAGAATATTGTTGAGTATAGAGCGAAAGGATGATATAATGTTATATTTTGTCAGGAATCTTAGTAGAGGCTTCAAGTTAATGGTATCATGCATTGTAAATTGTTTTTAAAGATTTTTTTCATTTATTATACTGACCAGGACCGGATACCGCATAGACATATCCGAATCTTGCCTCCCTCTCCTCGTTTGAAATTTTCCCCAAATCTCGGCTCGCCATGTTTGCTTGTATTATATCTGAAATAATTACTCAGAGATAAATAGAGGCGATTTTATTTCTTGCTCAAGGTTTGCAAGCGATTTAAGATCCGGAGATATGATCATGTGACTTCTTATTACTTGTACGGCTAAAATAGACTAAGTATACTATCTCGTTATTTATGTATAAAATGAATAGACAGAGGATTAAGTTTAGTCTGAAATAGTGCAGTTGTTGCATCAAATAATTCAACTCGTATATTAAGTAACGGAGATATAGTGAATTTTGTTATGCTAGGATTGAAAATATATGGCCACTCCCACCTCTGTTGTAATAAGCTTTTTACGACATTTAATCAAAGTAAATATTGTCTGCGTAATATTTGGTCATCTGATAATATTCCGAGGAATTTATGCGTGGCGTTAAAACAAATGATCGAATAATAAGGCATGAATTAAACGGGCGTTTATGTTTTGGAGCATAAGTCAAGTCGACGTATTCACGTGAGCAGTCGAAATCTAAAAAGTAGGCGTAGCCCCCGGGCAAAGCGCCGTCTGCTACTAGCAGAAATCATTATCATTTGATAGTGTATGTGGTCTAGTAATGGATAATGAGACTATGAAATCTTTAGCCAAGTTTCTGATTCGAAATATAGAACAGCGGTTTTGAAACACGGATTAAAATTTGCGGCGGAAAAAGAAAAAAAATGAATTACAGCTCGAAAACGATGGCGTACGCTAAGTGGTGGGATCGATAACTAAGTGCTGTGGCAGAGTATTTTGCGGGTATAAAATTAACCGCACATAGGGGATTATAGAGAGTTTTATTAGTTCAGCTAATTCGGTGATCTTTTATACGTTAGTTTTTCACAAAACCACTTATTTAGGCGCTAAGAATAACTGCATAAGACTTACAGAGACGTGCGACGAACTGAAGTGAACCCTCCCAGCAAGGATTTCGCCTGGCTGCTTGCTATCACAAGACAGGTCAGCTGACTGCGTTAAACTTCGTTCAATTCACGTTCCGTCGTTTCAAGATGGCTGCCGCGGTAAGTGTTGGGGGATTTGTTTTGTCCCATCCGCAATTCTAAAACTGTGGTAGAATCCAGAGTTCACAATACTGAATAATGAAATATCATGGATGGAATCCTAAGGTAATTTTGAGCCTTCATTAATTCGGATATTTACTCCTTTTGGTATTCAGAATAATTCCTTAGATCAGTTGCTGTTCGGTATTTTATAACCCCAATTTGAATTTCGTGACTTACTACAAATGTCAAGTAAAACATTGATAATTCCGTATTGTTATATAAAGCTTATAGACGTATTGTTTGGTTCTGTGATAGTCAGGACCTTCACGTTTGGCTTTTAATAATTCTATGTTTTGTCAATTTATAATTCATATTCAGAGAATCTTACGTATATAAAAGCGTTGACTTTGGTGTTAGGTAAAAAAGTCTAACTCTAACTAACCGACAGCGAAATATCATCACTGCTCCTCCTTTACTGACATGTTTTTCCATATCATCGAAGCTGCCAAATTCTATTGTAGCGACAGTACGATTTTAGTACCGCGTTCTATTTTACCGACCATAAAATATACCCTTAAATATGTCACATAAGTAGAGGTGGTAGCACCCGAATAATTGGCAAAAATAGTTCCCCTATATATTTACATTATTAGAGCTTTGAGATTCAATTTTACCCGCTCAGCGTAAGGCTATTGTCTTTTAGGTGTAATTAGAATTCTATTGATATAAGATATTTGAATTTATGATCTTACCAGGCTAACGAAAGTTATTAATTGTTATTTGTCATGCTAATTAAACCGAATAAATTATTGATGCGCGTTCCCTATTCTTCGTATATTATCACAGATTTAGTTAGCCGACGATGAATCGTATAAATTATATCACTGACTATATCGTTGATTTAATATTCCACGATCGCAGATACCGAGGTATACATAGGTAAGCCATTCATTTTAACAAGATCGATCTAATGCTTGCATATGATTTACGTGTAATTCGCTAATCCTTGCCACTTTCCTAAATGAAGGTATCATTTCGTATAGTACTATAGTGCAGTTACAACTATAAACGGGTTTCTAAAATTGCTATGCTGCTATAAAAATGGTTCTATTTTCCTTCCTATTGTTCTCATTTCTAATTATTTCCGGTCTTCACTTCTCAGAGGCAACAAGGGTCTGAAATTGCATCACTACTCTTTGATCCTCGTTTTATGCTCGTGAAATCAGGTAATTAAACTGTGCAATGGCACAATAGTTACCACGAACAGTTATGCGCGCTTGAATTCTAAATTGCAATTTCAAACTGACAATGCGCTGCTTCTGAGTTGAGTTGACATTAATTCATCTGTTTTACATCACATAAATTCCGTTGCCATTGATCAATACGTGACTAATCAATCCCCAGATTATATCATTTTCCATTCCAACCAGCATTCCAATCCTTTTTATACAAATTTTCAAAGAGTTTTTTCGACTGCGCTATTTCTCCGTATATTTCTTGTAAATTTCATCCTTTGGTCGACCTATTGGTACGCGTGCTATTTGCATTGAATTACGAATGGACTTCTGGAAATTATATTTGAGATTTGAATCACTCGCGCCTCGGATGTCCGTGTATTGAATTTCCCTTCGCACGTAGGTACCCAGCTGCGACTGAACATCAGTAGTTTCAGAGGGTCGGGGTTCGGCCATGAATTATGATTCGAAAAGTACGGAAATCGTAGGCTTATAGGTTCGTATAACGTAGAACAGACTGTCATTATGGAAATTGATATTCCGAGTGATAAACAAGCCCGAGATATATAGGTATTAATAATACATATATACGCACCTACATTATATCAACGTGTTTTCAATCCTTGTCAACCGTTGATCAATAAATCGTTCAGTCTGTTGTGAAATTTGACGTAAAATAGGGATTTAAAAAGTGAAATAACGGAATGGCTATGAAATTGGGGAATAGCTAGCTAGCTATTTCTCACGAATACATGACGGGGACGATTTCATTGTCAAAAATATTCCGTCGCCAATTTAAAAGTATGATTTATCCTGTTTACACTCTCCATTACGATAGATCAATATTTGCCAAGTAATTTTCAAGCATTTTGTTTGCTCTGACCGCAGCCCCTGTATCCCATTCTTCAATTACGCACATACCAATAAATGGCCCGAAAATTTGTAGCGTAACTCGAAACGTACCGGAACAAAAATGTGAAGATTTGAAGAAAATTTAGCCCATTTTGGGGTAGAGTTCATAATTGAAGAATGAAATTGAATAACTGCGCATACTACATATCGAAATATATATAATATTGTGTCGAATACACGTATTGTATATTAAGCAGAGTGTATAATTCCGCTTCGCCAACTTTGGACGTAACTGGAATAGCAATGATATCAGCTCAAATTCAAATGAATTTTCTATATCTTTTTGAATGGAACAAAAGCTTCTGCAGGCTGGAGAACTTGTTACGATTCTTTGAAAATAGATTAATTAATTTTTTGCGGTATGTATAGCGACGTGTGAGAACCGACGATTGTTTAAATCTGAAAAATGTAATAATATCGCCTCGTGTTGTGTTCAAAAAATAATTCACTTTGCGTTGCAATTTGTAGTTCTTTTAATTAAATATTGCTGTAGGCGTCTAGGCTCCGCGCTCCGTTTTCATTCATTTATTTTGTTTTCCACAAATTCTCATTAGCAAGTTTGTTCTTTTTTTCTTTTCTTTTTTCCTGCTTTCTCTTAAAAGGGATATAAATTTAGTGACATAGAAAATCGCTTCTATGTGAAGGTGGAAATATTTTTCGAGGAATAATAGATATAAATTCTCAGCGACGGAGTCGAGAGTAGCGAAAATGAAATTAAGACCTATATCCCAGCAAGGCTCCCCTTTCACAAGATGTACTCTCGATTCTGGCAAGCTCTGCTTCTGCCTTCGGGAAATATTATTATTTCTCTCGGCGGATCACGAAGCAACGAAAATATCTTCGTTCATGAAATACAATCGGCACGATCCACGGAAAATTTAATTGAACTGCGTGCCTTCAAACCAGCGAAAGAAGCAGCCTTTCTTCATCGTTCTGAATACCGGATTTTTTTCTCAAAACTGCGACGTGAATCAAAGTAAAATTGTATTTTAACGTCAAAGACTCAACATAGTAAAAAAAACTGACAGAGAGAAAAAAATCTTTACGGCGTATAAAATTATTTCTAATAATTGACATGGGTGAAATTTGTTTCCCAGAATTTCAAGGTATATAGAAAAAAAATTTACCAACTGAACAAAATTGTGAGGAGAAGGAAAAATAAAAATAAAAATACTTATAAGCTTCCAGGAGACTTTCTATCACAAGATTATTACTTTTCTTAAACGACACAGTATTATTAGCTCTTCATGTTTTACTGCCAATATTTCTCGCCGAGGAACCCCATAAAAGTGGTAAAAAATACGTACTTCAAAACCAGTTAAAAAGCGTGTGTTCACCGATAATTTCATCGAAGGTACTTTCAGTGTACGTATAGTCCTGACAAAATTTCGATCTAAATTCACATTCGTCGACTAGCTGATATCGATGGATTTTCCACGACCACATTCTCGAGGATAACAGAACGAATGTTTTCTAAGCTTAGAATGAATTGAAATTTCAACCTGAAAAAAGGATTCCATTTTTTTTTTCTCGGGGTATGAAAGAAGGAAATAATGTATGTTTTATAGCGTTAACTTTTTGCCCTGAATTGTGGATTCAGATTCTTCTAGCTTCAATTTTTATATTCTATACAATATGGACTGTGATAGTTGAACTGTTACGGAGTTCACTGCTAGTAGCTGGTATATCAGTTAAATTTAATCTTATACTTTTTCGGTATTTGTCGCACTGTGTACTTTGTAAATTGCTTCGTTGAATCCCTAGAGACTGGCAGAGAGAATGTTCCGGCCTTTTGTACCCCGAAGCTGAGATTTGATGAAATAAAACGAGAGACAATAGAGCAAGATAGAGTTGGCAAGAAAGAAAGAAAGTATAATAAAGACGAAAATTGAGGTGGGGGGAAGAAAGAGATGAAAGACGTTATGAGAAAATACAGGCGCAGGTAAATGCAGAGAAGAATATCCAAAGAAAAATGAATAAATACAGATTTGAGAGGAAATTAAACAAGGGGAGAAGGCAGATCGAATAGATCGACAACATATGCGAATTTTTATGATCTGAACATTTTTCAAGAAACTAACAGAAGCAAGACTTAGGAGGGGTGGTTTATACCTACCGCAAAATCCCTCAGGTCTATCTTTGACAACGGATGGAAGTAAATTACGGAAGAGTGTACGAAGGAGAGGTTCAATTCTCCCATTAATCTTCCTGTTTTAACCACCTGACTACGTCGCAGGATTCCTCGCGCGTAGGGAGTCGACGCGCGTCAGTAGTCCTTGTTTCAATGTCGTCTTGACATCCCGGCGTCCTGGTCCCGGCGTCCCGGCGTCCCGGCGTCAGCTTTTAACACCATTTAACCAACTTATTTAGGAGAGAACAGGTTGCTCGTTGTGTTATCATATACACAGGTGGAAGTTTCTGCCCACGGATAATATAAGTATATATGTTTATGTATTTGTGTATATATATATATATATGCACGTATGATAGACGCGTGTGCGTGTGTACCGGAAACAGAACCTTCCGCAAACGTAAGAGACAACTTTGAGTAACTTTACTTTCAGCATACGAAAGTAGGTAGGTACAATTTCACCACGAGTGAATCTCTCTTTCCACGACCTTTGACCCTCGTCCTTGGATCTAGTCATTTTACTCCGACCTTTTCCCCCGACACAGGGTTGAATTATAAAATGTTACTTTTTTCCCTTCATCCCGAAGGTGAAACGGATACAAGGGGCAAAAGAAGAAAAATAGAATTTGCTTAAGGATCAAACGACTTCAGTAGTGGGTACCTTCGTAAAGGTGTACATATACATGCACTTCTATCCTCGTACTAAAAACACTTTAACGCTTGAGAATTTTCGATCAACTTTTTCAACTGAGAATTTTCAACGCACCTTATTCATTTTTTATACACACATAGCTACTTGTTCTTCGTTTTTTTTCTTTTTTTTTCCTCTATGTTAAATACTCTTGCGAATGATAAATGATCCAATACGAGCAAAGAACGAGGAACTCGAGAGATCGAGGGGTCTTATTTTCGTGATAAAACGTTGGAATAGAGACCCCTGAATTCCCCACTAAATCCACTTCTTTACATAATACACAAGCTCAGTTTTCTCCTAGTCCGTAGATCGTGTAGCTGCTGCGGCCCGTTATATCCGCGTGTGAAAAGCAGTCGAGGAAAGTTTGCATTGTCAGTATGAAGTTTATGGTGTTGATAGAGGGAATCCTTGGCCTCGGTGAGTTTGTCTTAGTGCTTTCGATTCCGGTGAGAATATTTTTTAATTAATTTTAATTTTTCAAACGCACCATGGCCGGTACTTCTTTATACACGTTTTTATTTAACGTCATTAACTTTATTTATCAGCTGAAGGTGGAGCTTGAGTTAAGCATAAACGAGTTTTACACGCTTTATAAACAATTTCACTTCATTCCTCCGTGCGAAAATAAAATAAAGTAAAATGAAATGAAATGAAATAAACACCGGATAGAGAAGCGGAAAAAGCAGGAGGCGAAGCAAGATAGAAAGAGAGAAAGATTGGGGGGTAAAAAAAAACAGATAAGTAATAAATAAATAAGTAAGACGAACGTGAGTAAACGCTTGCTGATTTCTCTTCGCTGTACGAAATTCAATTGAAATTTCACCGGAATTCAGTAGGAATTCCCAGACTTAAAAATTTTTTTAAAGCCGATTTCTTTGCAGCTTCAAATATTTTCACTCCAGTTATTCCCCCGACTTCGTAAAGAAAAATATTTGGCACCCGGTTCTGTATAGCTTTTCATATATTACATAAAAATCTTCTCTGCAGAGTAGATTAGCAGTTAAATAGGTATATACGGCCATGCTTATCTTCTCTCTTATTTATTCTAGCGAAAAGTAAATATCTATATGTACATACACTAAATGAAGCGATCAATCTTCATTTTTGATTCTAATTATTCCACGGCCTTATTTCCCCGTTGTTTTATTGTTTTTCATTGAAATTGACTGTCGAAGTTTGACTCCTCGGCGAGGGGTGTAAAATCAATAGGTACCTTTACCCGTCCATAAAAAATGTCAATTCTTTGTCCTCTTTTTATTGGCAATATTCGGCAAAAACGACTTGTCCTGTAGGGTCTCCGAATGAGAAACAGTCCTCTGGAAGCTCAACCACTGAAACCATCCAAAGGGATTCCTCTCCACTACCTTGCCACCATTCTCTGTCTCTGATCGAAAGGATATCTTTCTCCTCTCCGTGACTCTCGGCCCGCGAAGCTCTCGTTTCGTCTTTTCATCCCCTCGCCTTTCGCAACTCTCACCATTCGCCACTCGCCAAGAATTCCTGCAGAGGGATTTCCCTTATTAAAACGCAAGTACCAGAGAAGTGTGGTACTCCGGGAACAAACTTGAATCGAGATGTGACCCTCTCGGAGATCAAATCTTCACAGTCGACTTTGAGCCATTGCAGAGGTCTGCGGTTATCCGCGTCACTTTTTATCCTCCGTTTATAGCTTTGCAGGTATATGAAAGTCAAATTATGAGCGATCCAAACTAAGTAGAGAGAAAGAAGAGATATTTTGCGCGAATTTCTCTTTTTCCAATTTTCTCTATAATAACCTGATTTTTTTTTATAAAAGCTTCATTCCTGACCGTGTAACGAGCTCACAGCTGATACTCTGCCTAGATCGCCGTATTTTTTTCATGTATCAAAAGTACTAAGAGTATAATTTGATGGTTGAAAAGTAAGAGCGAATGAGAGAGAGAGAGAGAGAAAGGGGAGGAGAGATTGAGGAAAAAAAAATGACGTATAAAAAGCAGACTTTTTTACACCCCGCGATTAGTTTTTCGCTGTGTCTGTACGCGGTGAGTGAGCAGATAAGAGAGATTTATTACAATACCAAATCCCAACCGATAATTTTTCATTCCTTTTTGCCCACTCCCCTGCCCGCTTCCCCCTTTAACACCCACCTTCAAATCCTCTCTTCCTCTGGCAATCAACCTGACCCTACGTCTCTTTCCTTTTGCTTATCCGAACCACGCTATTCTTACTCTCACGTCTGTATCACTTGATTCTCTCCTTCGTTCAATCTTTGCGAAGAAATGAATAACGGCTGTACATGGATGGTATATGTAGACTAGATCTATCTACCGAATGACTCGATGGGTAGGTACGAACGCGTTAGCATAAGTACATATATATTCTTTTCTCTCGATATCCTGTAGCTATCAGATCGTACGGGCATGGGCGCCCAGATCGCGGTTGGCTCCTTCAGGAGCAGGATATTAAAGGCAGATTATGATCGGAAAGAGTGTGCGCCAACTGCCCCCGGTACCGGGTTATATCCTCTTTCTAATAAAACCGGGATTCCCCCAGCGCCTATCTCTCGTTTTCCGTTTTGCTCTGTTCCATTCCGTCAACTTACCTCCGCAGAGTCTCCTGGAGGAAACTGGACGCGTCCAGCCTCCCGAGGTATTATATGGGTATGGCATGTGGGTATATCTTCCTGACATACAGCTACCCGTCTCAGTGAAATTTTATCAATTTTCGTTGTCCAAATTTACTAAAGGTTGTTGTTAGCCGGTTCGTTTGTTGAAATTAAAATTAATCCTTCACCATCCTGCGGGGTTCCTAATCCTGCAGATGCCACTTTTGAAACAAACCATCGCCCTTTTTGCCCGGAGCCCTGATTATCATAATAATTGTATTCCATACCGTTATCCTCTACCTCGACGAGGAAACATTTTTCAGTGCGAAATTTTCCACCAGTTTACTAAAACTGAAGAATATCCAGCCATATAACCGAATAGACGAATAAATAATAAAATTTCAACCAAGAATTCACAGGCTCGTATCGTTTTTCTCATGCTTTTCTTACATGGGCTACGAATATCGTTCTTCCACGGCTCAAATCAAATCACAATTTGCGTTAAACGGCATACTACTTACTATCTAATAAAAAAGAACCGAGATTGCGTAAAATAAGCCTGCAAAACGGGCGCGTATAGACTAATTTCAAACGCGTTGAAAAAGCTGAACGTTTTACCTCTTTCTTCATGCTATTCTGTGAATTCCAAATTTCGGGAAATATTTATACCTTATACTTACCTCATTTCATTTATTTGCCATCAACGAGAGTTTCGGCTTCGTAAACTCTCGGAAACCATAGCTAACGCAAATGTCCGCGTAACTGAGGATCTAATTGATTTAATTATGTTTGTGAATGAGAATCAGCTACGTTGATAAGGAGTTTTCAGTAGGTAGTAGGTGGTACGCGGTACGTTTATGGGTATAGTGTATAGTCATAGAATGTAGAGGCTAGGTGTTGAATTGGACTATTCTAGGTAGGTCAGACGTGTTTATTTGGCTGACGTTTGGATTACCATTCCAGTAAATAACCCTTTTTGTTTGCCATTTCAAATAATTAGACGCGAATTCAGTTCGGAATTCCCTGCAAGGAGAGGAGTTTAAGCTTTAGTTGAGTTTAGTTCTGCAACGCCCGCGCTCTCAGTAATTATATACCATAGACGTATAGACGTATAGCATATACATGCATACATCGCTGTATATATGTGTTACACTTACGAATGTGCAAATTAGGGATGATTGTAAGCGGTTTACGCAAAGATCCTGACCCTCGTCGAAGGGTGTACCCGAATTTTAGACAATGATTAAAGAAAAAAAAAGAAATTGGAGATTACAAAAGGAACCTTCAATGTAAACTAACTATAGGTATACATACCTATATATACCTATATACACGCGTAAAAGGATCAGAACTTGCCTGAAACATTTTTTACTCCGAAGACCCTTTCACGATTTTTTTTTTCACGATTTCTTTTCACTTCTCTGGTTCAAAATCCTCAAAACTTTCCGGAAGATCAAGGCTCTCGAATTCGTACGATTTAATCTTTGCTGCCTCACCAAATCCTCCCATTAATTTCTCTCGTTCTCTTTTCGAGTGGCTGCGAGACTTTTTCGTTTTTCTTTTTTTTTTTTGTCTCTCCAAAGCTTTTTTCAAGTATTTACTGATACTAACTGTAATGATACCAATTAGTGCAATACAATAGGATCGTTCTGTCGGTTAGTTTTTCACCAAGAATCAGCTCGACGATTTCCGTAAACCGTGGATATTACAGCGTTTCCTATATTGCTTTATAATATCGAAGCTAGTCTCTAGTACTCCTCTTTGTGTCTCGATTTTGGTATGTGTATCGTAGTCCCTTTTTTCCGAGCGATCCTCTCGCCATGATTCGCTCGTTCGTTTTTAATCTCGTTACAGTATAACGTATCATCGGTTTTTTTATTAAATTTGACTGAACATTCTTCAGTCTAAAATCGAACAAGCCTGCTTGGCGTTTTCATATTTATTACAATTTTATTGTCAATGTAGTGAGAAAAAAAAAGCAAAAAAGAAAACGTTTCGAAATTATATTGTATTTTGGAGTTTGATATATTTGAGCGGTTAAAATCACTCGTTCATTGCTACGTGTTATTTGCACACCAACTATTTCCACTTAGGCAGATACACGTGTAAATACCTACAATTATACGTAAAATATCGATGATAATTTCAATTAATGGCCTGAATAATTTTGAATCGTCAAATTTTACGCCAATTGTTTCCGCAAGATCTACAATTAGTTGCTTCGTGGATATTTTCAAACACAAACGTTTACACACGAACGTGAAAAGCTGTTGCTCTATGCCTGGACGGTAGTACTAGTCAAAAGAGTGCGAAATGAAAATAGAAGAGGAAATACAAGGGTGCAGAGGTAGAATGAGGGTGAAATAAAGAATAAAAGTAGAAAATGGAGCAAAAGCTGCTAATGAAAGCAGTAGATTTTTCATTTTGCTCCAGAGAATAAAGGAAAGAAACGCGAAAGAATAAACGATAACATCGTTGATTTCCCGTGGCGTGTCCGGTGTTACAAATTCATTCGGATATCGGTTACTTTATTGTTTTTTCCTCCGTTTTTTCCTTACCGGCCAGGAGGCGGCTTCAAGTTAAACGGTCACGTGCTACCGCCCACGCTCTAACTGACGAGAACTTAAGAATTTAATGAATCTCCTTCCCTGTGATGGGAAAGCGGATTTGATTGATCTCCTTAACGGCGCTACGGTTGCCCCCGAGGAAGCTGGCGTTCAATAAATTAAGGTGCTTCCTAGAAAATACTGGAGCATTAATTTAGGGGATTTGAATTCAAATTCTGTCTGGAATAATCCAAGCAGAATTCGTGGAAATCGAGATGACCAATCTTCCGTATAATTCTGTCTCAGAGAAAAATATTATAGGCACCAGTAATTAGGATGAAAAATAATGATATGAAAAATCTTCTTTTAGCTAAGAACTAGGTATTAGTATCAAAATTATCTGTTCAAAATTGTATCTCGATTCCTAGTCGGTCTAGTGATAATCGGACTAACGCGTACCACGTGTGGCAACCATCGGCCACCACCACCTGGTGCAGACTTGGCGATGGGTAAAAGCCGGCTGCCTCGCAAGGTATAAAAGTGATTCTTTTATTACGTCTTTTATATACATATATCATCTTGAGACGAAAGCTGGGCATACTGGACCAGCGGGCCTGCAGACACGTAAATATGGTATATTCGTTGAGCGGTTTCTTTCTTTCTTTCTTTTTTTTTTGTTACGGGCAGGAGCTCCTTAGAATGATATACGACGAAATGGTGGACCTTCAACTCTGCGCCGTTCCATTCAACATTTTATTATATTCAGGATTCGGCAGTTATACACAAGGTGTACCCTCGCAAATGTGGCAAAGAAAAAGACATAAAATTGGATTGAATCCGATAAGAAATAAAAATGTTTCCTTTTTTCATAATTCCTGCCTTTCTTTCTTAACAATAAATACAATTCGAGCAATTATCAAGGGATTTGAATGGTGATTCCTTCGGGTGATTTCAGGACGTGATTAGAGGTAGGAAGTTGCTATTTAGAATATTCCAGGCGTTCATGCACGTAGCGAATGGGTTTTCGGTTCTGACGTTATTGGCCTGGCGCAAATTAACGCCAGGCTTCGCGAGTTGGATCTAATTAGAGGATCCTCCTGGCTACGGGGCAAGTTGGTACTCGTCCTATTAATTGGTTTATGTCGACCAAGCGTTAGCCGATAACAGCTGCTTCCGTATAATCACATTTTATCCTGACACCCCGTGTACACTATTGCGAATAGATGACCTATAGATAGATATATATACATCAAACTCAACGACTGAGATATGCAGCCGGATATTGGCATCGCTAAATTACTTCCTGTTTGCGCAGGTCCCAGAGGCAGTCGATAGCATTAGCTTTGAAACGCGGCAATATACCAACTACCTTGCTGTACGTACCTATGTACGTATGTACGTACATACGTGATCTTATTGCACACAAGAAAGAAAATACGAACTTCAATTCTCGGCGAAAATGTATTCCATTCTTATCAACTTAAAGTCTACCATCGAAAGATAGTCGAATTTATATTTGTTCGAAGAAAAATTCATCACGATTCAGGAATCACTAAAAAAACTCACCAGTTAGGTATACCTACACAATATTATACCTGTCCGGGTAATTTCAGGCCAGCTGTATATTTTAGGTGAACAAAAAGTAACTTGCAACTACCTACCTTACTTTTGATTAATTTTTATTTCTTATTTTTTGCTTATACTTTTCGTTTCTTCTCTACTTTTTATCCTCTTTTCACGGACATTACCGCATTTTTGAATGGACTGGGTCTCTGGCTCGTGCAAAAAAGGCAAGGGCGTATCCCTTCACACTGCTGCAGTTTTTCTTACTTTACATTTTTTAGCCTTTTTAGTTTCTGGGTTTCTCTCACTTTGTAGATGCCCTCGGTGTACCTTGCGAACGATAAATTAAATTAGGCGACTCTTATTTTGTGTTTTACTTTGGCATTAACCTAATTGCAGAAATTCCGGGCAATCCTCACCCCGGCCGCAGCGGGTCACGTTCCTCCCTCTTTTGCGCTACCATTTGTTTATCTCTTGCGAAATTGCCCGGCCACTAATTCGTTTGTTTGCGCTTTATTAGTCTACGGATACAAACAGCTTGCCCATTACGATCAGAATTTTACTCTTCACTTCCTCCCGAGCAATATACCTACATACTTATGCCAATATGTATGTATATCACAAATTCTTATTTCGTATCTATCAATTTTTTTTATTCCTCCAACGCTTCAATTCTTTTCAATGACTTTTCAAACTTTGACGTACAAAAGGAACTGGTATATTTCGCTAAGGTAAAAGGAGTCAGCTACATGTCATAGGTACAGGAATACGTATATTCGAAGGTTCAAATGCGCGGAAGGTGAATTCCTTTGTGAACTTCAATAGATATGAAAATTCCGCAAGATTATGCGCCTGTATCGGCGAATGTGATGAAACTCTCAATGAATAGACCCTTTCCTCTTTTGTCACTCAAATTTATAACTGTCTACGGAAGTTTCCAGCTGCTCCTGTTTCATTCGGATCGAGGATACGGGGTATTTCCTCACCGGAACGGAAGCGATTTCTTCAAATTTTCGCACACTAAAGATTTAGGAATTCCGCCATCGACCCTAGTTCTAGTTGTCTACAGTCTCGGAAGGTTGTTAGATTTAATCTAACGCACTACATATCACGCGAGATTTTTATCTCCCGCGAATTCCTCACCCTGAAATACCGGTCCAGAATTTGCTTTGGTAGATTGGGGCAATTACGAGCAGATAAATGCTCACAGAAGTTGGTAAACAAGTTCTAGATTACACATTATTCAACTCTCCTTGTTCTGAGACGTCCTAAGTTTCTAAGCCACGGTCAAATTCCTTGAACATCATTTTTTATTTTGCTTTCGTCACAAAGGGTAAAATTAAAAAAAAAAAACTCTCACTTTAATTATATGAATTACTGTGCGGGTGGAGTACGTCTAAAGGATAAAATATACCCAACCCGAGTGTGTTTAGGTACTAATTTCCTTTCTCGAAGAGAGTCCCTGCAGGGTGGAGGTGGGATAAAAAAAATCTCAATGGCACTCAGGCTTGCTTCTATTTGTCGCAGCCCCTACAGAAGAGGTTACACTTTTCTTACGAAATTAAGAACGAGCTGTTTCAAATTTCCAGAAAGTTGAACCCAGTACATCTGTAATCCTCCCAACACATGGGAATATTTATTTCTGATAGTGAAACGCAAAGACCCAACCGGCTCCGAAGTAATGTAAATCCCGCTCGTAGTCAGTCTCTATGAAGCTGAATCTCCATCCTCAAAAAAATTCATCAGAATTCTCTTAACGTAAGGAAGATAGAGCCGTTATATGTAGTTGCGCTGTACTTACCGGTAATCATTATTATCTCGCGCACTAAAGCCTTTATGAAGCCATATCACGGTGCTTATCTGCCCTTGTTATTCAACGATGTTGCCTCTTCCTCACGGTTAAAGTTACGCACATGACTCGTATACCGATCCTCATGCATTTCACAGAGTGGGTTGCCCGTCATCGTTATCAAACTACGCCAGCGAGGGCGATGATGCAACGGTTATTCGAAAACGGTGCAGGAAAAATTTGAATATCTATCACCGGTACTTTGAGCCTCTCTTTTATCGCGGACGTCGATAAAATGCAATGAATTTTTTCCAACCTTCACCTCTCGATCTATTGAGCTCAAGTTAGGCACGTATCGGCTCGGATTTTCCCCGTTCGTTTTAGCCAAGCGTTTTAAAGATTTTCACGGTTCATGGTTCACGGTTCAAGGTTCAACTACACAGACTGTGGAAAGTGGCTCTTCAGAATAAGGGAATAAATGAAATCCTCAATTCTATACAACAGTATACTATAGTAGATAACAAAAATTGACAATAAAAACAGTAACAATATTGTACAGCGTTTAGTTTTTCCATCCAGGCCTCATGATTCACTTAATTAGCGTCCATGTCCACCATGACCTCCAGAGTGGTCATTACCGTTGCTGTTAATCACATGAGCAAAGAAGCCATGTTTCCCCGCATGATATTTTACGGTTCTCGTGTTGCCTCCTGGTTCTTTGACGGTGTATTCTCCAGCGACGTTTTTGCCTATAGCGATAGTCCACAGAGCAGAGTTAGCATAATTACCCATTACCCTCTAGATCATGTTTTATATACCTACGTATACTATAATACTTCACGGAGTCTAGACGATGGTAATTATGAATTTAAGTTGAGATATTCTTATTCAGCAATTATAATATCTCGACTCACGGAGTAAATTCGCATCTTTACAGCAATACTCGTAAGAGATTTTCAGACCTTTCATTCAGTAGACTTTCCCAACTGTGAAATCCGGGCACTCGTTTATAAAACTATAAAAACTTCCTCCCTCATGAACTACATTTTTCAAAGTAGGTACTCCCGCATTTCAAAGGATGCCAATTTACGAAACGTGTATGATATGAACTGGTTCAAGATTTCGAATTGTCATTAATGAAGGAAATTGAATTCATTTCATTATTTTCCCGTTGCTTACACTCCAGATCATAGATTTTGTTGTGAAATTAGTTCTCGTCAAAGGAGAGGGCCTGTGGTTCAATTGTAAGTACTTGTTCAAGTGGGATAGATATTTCGCATATAATTAACACAGGAACAAAAAAAAAAAACATTTCCATTGAAAAATGTATAACTTTGCTAAAAGTAAAGATATTCAGTTTGGCTTGGGCTGATTTTGAAAAGGAAGGATTGAGGTGATTATGAAAAAATTATTGGGCCTTAAGAGAAAGCTGGGAATACTCTTGTACCCTGAATCAATCCCTTCCTTCAGGCCATCTATCGTAGCTCATCAGGGTCTACCTTACAGCCCACTCATGTCCTTATCAATGCCTCAATTCTTTTTGTTGTATTTTTTTTTCGTTCAAAATGTTTTCTTTTCCTGTGCTAATTACTTATACGGTAAAAGTATATCCCGTTTGAGCGAGTACTTGAAATTATTAGGCGACGTAACGTAATCTATCAGTTTAAAGTATCAGCAGAAAAAAAAAATGAAAAAATAAAAGTTGATTTGGGACACACCGTAGTACATGCGTATTTACTCGAACGATCTGCCGTCTTGTGTTACTAATTAACGCCGCGAGAAGTTTCCACGTGAGGTTGTCGAGCTTCTAACTTTGCGGATGTTATCCTTATTGGTGTTTAATCAGGATCAGTTATCACTCACCGTCTCTGTGTTCCTTTTGTCCGTGATAGTCACCGGTGTGATGATCTTCTACGCCGTAAGCAAACTCGTATTTGGGGTGAGCTGCATAGTCATGGTGATGATGTCCGTGTTTGTCTTGCCAGGTGACTTCCGTATCCGGGCCTTCAACCGGCCCATGATAATGTTGGAAAGAGTGAGCCTTGTAAGCTTTAGAAACGGCGATCGTTAACGCCAGAATAACCAGAGTGCCAAAAAGCTGGAAAAAAGTATATTTAAAGAAAAATTGAACGGCCTAGTGTCGCCGTAATCTTCACCTCAAGTTTTAAGATCCTCTAAAAACTGTTACGTACAAAGTTGGATTAAGTAGATCTAATTAGAAGTGATTAACTAGTTGCGTCAGTGAAGAGCTGCTTGAGCCCAAGATTTTCTCAAATCAAAGTCGAATTTATATCAAGATTAAAGAGTAATTGGAAAATATATTCAATTTACGATCACTGCTCAATATTCCATGGAATTTCTTGTATCCAAGAGCGAAAGTTCTCACGAATTCTTCCTAATTGTAATTCAATAAAAGAAGATGCCGTATAATTCAATATATTTCAAGGCGAGGCAGTCTTTCTTCTCAAAACTGTTTACGGATTGATAGTCGAAAAAATATTCCCATTATACTTTTAGCACTCACTTTATAAGCCATTCTACTATGAGGTTGTTACTAACTAACAATAAGATCCAGCTGAGTCTAGTGCCAAGCCAGAAACAACACCTGCCTTTTATATAGGCGTTCTCTATCCCAAATAAAATCGCAAAGAACTGGTACCGATGCGGCAGCCAGTTCAGATACTATCTCTTAACTACAAAACATACTTATCCAACAGTTTTATACAAAAAGTGTCAGTACTGTCGATTCGCTCAAGCGAGTCTTGGACAACCGTCCAGCTACCTCGTTGATCACGTCTCAGCTTATTCTTATCTACGTTCTACATTCTGCGAAAATCTAACTCGTCGGATAAATCAATGATTTGGGGACTTTGGAGCGCGGGAGAAATTAGGATTGAATAAAAAGTTAATCGATACAGTGTCCCAGGCTAATTATGCAACTATGCATTCCCGTAGTTGGCTACTCCAATATTATGCAAAAGGTTTTTCCCGCACGATGGAGTCGAGACATACCTAGGTAACTCCGCAGAACTCGAGTTGCTGGATAAAAACATAATGTATAATTTTTTTTCAAACTTAACAGTCGAGCGGTCACGTTGTTAAACATTCTTTGATGTATGGGTAGCATGGGTAAGTGTTAGCACTTTTTTCTTCGGTATTGAAATTTTTATTGGGTCATAATTAACTCGGGATCAACGGTGACGAAAATCTTGAAAGTAATAAAAAAACTGTTACTGTTCCATCACCCGTCACTTTTTACCACTTTTCTTGTCAAATTAAACCCAAATCCATATAATCCAGTAAAATAGAACCAAAAATTACGGAATATTTACAAAGCGGATTTAATAGCCAATTTTTCGACAGTCGATAGGGGGTTGCAGGAGTTCACTGAATATACAAAGATCCAACAAATCTTTGTCATAGAATCGCAGCCTACTTGAAAATATCCACACCAAAACTTTTTGGATTTTCATGCATATTTAGTCACCCTTCTGCAACCCGCTAACGACTGTCGAAAAAATTGGCTATTGAGTTCGTTTTGTCAATTACAAATACTACTTTACTGGATTAATATACTAAAAGAATATTTACACAGAAAATGTAAAGTTGACGAAGATGAACCAGTTCTGAAAGTTGGACCGTTCTCATACTGTCGATCTTCTTTTTTTTTTTTTTGACGAAATTTCATGGACTAGTTGCACATTTTGGAGTTAGGAGAGATTACACAGATTTTTTTGTTCGGAAAATAGCTGTTCAGTTTCCAACTTTTTTACCCTACAATAATAAAACCGAGCAAATGGTTATTGCGCTCGAATGATTATGCAAAGTAATTCGATGAGTTGAAGTTTGCAATTGGTACGAGGGACAAACAATAGGGATAACGTCTAACGGTTACGTCTTACTAAAGGAGGAAATGGATCGTCTTTCCGCTAATATATTTCAAGCTAAAGTAATGGCCGGCACAGTAATAATAAGAGCGGGAAGAAAATCTTGCGATGCATCTTCGAGCAAACGGGTTGATACGATGATTAACAAGATTGGAAAGTTGCACGCGATTTAGCGTGCAGGTGTGCAATTGCAGGGTACTCTTCAGAAAATGTGAAATCACAAGAGTTATCGCTAGGATAAATAACTGTAATAATTGCCTGTCCTAGAGAGTGTCTTGGGCAATAAATCTACGGGGGAAATTTTCGCTAAATCTATCGAGTTTGCGAGGCAGAAAAAAGGCCGAACAAGGTAATTAACGAAATAGATGTTTTTCCCGGCTGGTCATGGATCGGGCTTTTTTCTTGTCACAAAAAGCCACCAGCTTCAAAACTCCGCATTGCCTATAAATGTCTCGAGTTGTCAGCTGCAGGGTTCCTTTTTTTTTTTTTCTTTTTTTTTTTGCTAAACACATCAGACAAATGGCGTGCCTATAATAATAACGCTCAGCGGTGTAGGGAATTTTTTTATTTTTCCAAGCTCGGAAACCCCCGCGCGGGACAATACGAAGGAGCGTATTTCAAAGGCTTGCATAATGAACTACTGCTAAGGCCTTCGTTTCCAGAACATCGAACCTTGCATTCCGTCCGAGTCCGCAGCTTTAATATCGAGGTACAATCTTCCAAGAATTGAATGAAATGAATTTGATCCTCAGATCCTCTATTACTTCATCTGACTTGAAAATGTAGGCTTTCAAAGTTTAAGAAATAAGCATGATTAATTACGCTCACAAGATTCAGTCTTCGACGGGAAGGCAGGCGAGAACTAATGAATGCCTAATCAGAATTAGCTTAAATTAGACAGTATTGAAGTCGCTTCATTAACTCTCAAAGTTTTAATAACATAAAAATTAACTAATTAATAATGATAATCGTAAGAAAACTAGTTCAATCTGTTATTCTCACCGGAGACTTCCTCTCGTTTGAAAATTTTCTGCCTCAGGCTAATTTGTCAGACTTGTTACTCGGGGTGTCAGATATTTTTTACATGAGCTACAAGCACAATAAATTGTGTTTATACAACTTCTAGGAGTTTGTCATTGAGTGAAACTCTGAAATACTATTTCGTTTGTGTCGTGGTAAGTCGTGCTTGAGCTCATAACTTTTAGTGTAGTTCTACAGAGAATAAATATCACACCCTGCAGGATTCTCATGGTTTTAATTACTAATTGTGGGCATACAACGTAAGCAGTACAAATTAGTTGGCATGCGAGTATTTATGTAGTACAATATACATATATCATAAATGATACGAGGAGGCAGTGAAGCGAGAACTTTTCGACAAAAGAAAATTAAACCATATATAGTAAGAAAGTTAGACACAGCAGTAGTTTTCCAAAGAATATTATCAAGGTTTTGAAACTACGTAGGTAACTCGTAATTTATACACTTGATATAACAAGTGTTTAAGGAGCAGGTATTCAGCCTAAACGTAGATCTCAAGCTTTCAGAATCCGAGATTCTGGCCGAGGAAATAATTGCGGTAATTAAATCAAATTGCTGTAAGTTGAAGCTGGCCATCGGAACTCGACGAGTATTAATAATGATTATTGTAGAATAAAAGTAGTAAGAATAATTTTCAAACTTGACAAGATTTTTTCATTATTCTAATTCTCTTTTCGTATACATAAAAAGAAGAAGATTAGCCGTCTCAGTGTTGGACGTACGCCGCGAAGTTGACGCACCTGGATTTCTCGGGCTTTTAACTCCCCGTATCTTTGTCCGCGTTTACGCGTTGAATACGACATAATATCTCTCGGGTTCTAATATCTTCGTTACAAATAAGATTTTCCGTGCCTCAGCCACCAGGCTTGTTTCACGGGCCACGAACACGGACTACCGAGAGACACACCCTAACGAAATAAACCAACCCCACCTTCGCATGGTGGAGAGAGTCGAGGGAGTCCTGGGAGTCCTGGAAGTCCTGCATTGTTTATGCGCTCAACCAGACCTCGAAATTCCACCGGACTTTACGGGTGCTCGCGAATCCCAAGCCTCTTTCTCGCGCCTCTTTTGTTTCACCTAGTTCCGGTCAAATCTTGCGGCTCGTTTTCTACTCGCACCCTTCTTTGAAAGTTTAACGAAGCGGCTGACGGGATCGGGCTGCTTCCATCTATGTGTACATATATACGTAGCCTCATACCTGCCTATATGTACATGCGGAATCGTTGATGGGTTTACAGCGAATGTGGAAGTTTAATAACTCCGACTCTCAGCTTGCAGGTTTTATTATCCTTGCGAACGTTTCTAATGAAAATGGCAGCCTCACGTTTAGTTACGTATATCACGGCCGAACTCTGTACATAGAATAAATATATGCAGGGATATTGTGAACGTGAATGATAAATATGCATAGATTCGTGTCCCCCTTACATATTTCCTATGCATAGATTTGTCACGCTACTAGACTGGTCAGTACCTTATTTCTTCTGATTTCTTTTTTCTCTTCTTTTCGAGAAGTAATATATAAGGTCTCGGAATTATTATTATAGGGTAGAAACTGTAACCGTGTTCAAATCGAACGTTGAAATATGTGTATACGTTGATGAAGATCTAGGAAAAGAACTACGCGGCGCGGTTTGGCTCGTGTGGATTCTGTTTTTCGTTTATTGGACTTTTAAGAGAAATTAACGTTAAGAGATATTTGGTAGAAACGCAGCGAAACGGTCCCCCGAGGGTTAATTGAGTTTAGCTCGAGATCGTGTGGTCGAAATGTTTTTCTATCAACAGGGCGAAACCCCTGGTATGGGCACAGCAGCCCGGCATCGTCCGCGAAGTTTTTGCGCCAACAATCCCGGCAATATTGCCGGATAAAGAAAGTACTTGTGTCTACGATCCCTGGGGATAAATCTACAGATTAGTAGCGCCATTTTACTCCCCGCCAACCCTTCGGCCTCTAGTCGAAAGTTGCAGTAGATACGTTGCATTCCCCGTATTCTTGGCCCCCAGTCCCATTGTTATACACAACCGAGGAAGTACACGATTCTCGGATAAATTCCAGGTGATAGTTTTCAGATAAAGATGAATAGTTCTGTTTGCGGGGGCGCTTGCAAAACCTTGCAGAATCAATGGTGCCTTGCTCCAACCTACCAGCTATGATCTTCCCACAGGGTACAAAGTTTCCTCGGTCAGGTAAGGCTGCTTCCACACTAGATGGCATTCACCGAATTGTTGCCAAAACAGCATCCATCATCCCAAGGAGGGTTGGGATTCGCTATGCTTTCTTGGACGAGTTAGGAGTTACCTTTCCCCATACGAGGACTGCGGTTCACCCGGGAGTTGGCTAAAGAAATGGAAATTCTTCAAAATCTGCAATAAGAAAAGAGAAATTCGTCATTCTGTTTTCCCAAGAAATAGATAAAGCGATTGGTTTTTCATCTCTGCCTATTCTCCACGTGAATCAGTAAACAACGGCCTTTCCTGCAATATATTTTCTTGGCCGAAGTACGGCACTCTACTTTGCATCACACTTTCGTAGACAAGCTCGCTAATGCGGACTGCCATGTCGTAGTAAAATATGAAGACAGCACCACTGTTCTGTCGACTATGGTGCCAATTTACTAAGCCGACTCGCTAACTCGTCAGAGTCGTTTCGAGCGCAGATGCAGAACTGCGACTGGTTCGAAGGGCAAAAGAAGTTGCGTTCTATTTCCATTATAGACTTTTCAATGTACGATTGTGACTTGAAAAAAGTCAGAATGATTCTGTGGAATTAGATTCGGAATTTTTTTCACACGGATAAACTCCGAAACGATTATTTGACAGGGATTTATCAGGGAGGTGAAAAACCACGGTGTAGAATATTACATACTGGCAGTAGATTTTCGTAAGCCACTGCAAGCTCTCCAGCCGTTGGCACCGACCTGCACTTCGTGATTTAGTTGCACATGTTATACCTAGGTATGTACGTAATGGTCGTATGTATATATGTCCTCAATGTAGAAGCTTTGCTCTTCAGCCCTGTAATTCCATTCTAACTCTGACAACCCCATTGAGATGTGTCAGGACAGAAGCAATTAGTAAGGATCTTGAAGTCTCTGCACTTAGGGATACCCGGAAAACTTCAAAGTAACATCCTCCAGCAGTGTTCTATCATTCATAAGATACGACAGCTACAAATTTCTATAAGGAAACAGAGATGTCTGGTCCATTTCGCCGTCTCACTATACTCGCTCGCCCACGCCGTAGCTAGTGATTTACTTATTGGTAGTCCCATCATACCTACATGTACATATAGGTACATATGTATATCGGTATACACAAATTTCTGTGGGCTAGCCACACGGAGAGAGACATTCGTATGTATGCGGATGTACGGTCCACCTCGAAGCTTTGATAGTCAGACCTGTAATTCTGCCTCGACTTGTACCGTTAATAACAGGCTAGAACAAGGGTGAATTGAGTCACGTCAGGAGTGATACGAAGCGTATCGTGGCCGGCGAGACTCATGCACAACGTCCAATCTAACAATTTGAATACCTAAATGTACGTTTTCTGAATTGGACACGTGGCTAGGAGATTGCTTTCGAGAAACTAGGAATTTCTATTCTCTGCCATTTTCTCAGCATGAAAAGAACTGCGCTGTACGCTTCGAAGTTTCTATTAACTAGCAAGCTAATTTTCCGCATCTTTGACGTCGCGTATGGGACGTAGGTTTGTATGGACGTAGGTATACATATATGCATATCTGAAGAGTCTATCGGAATTTGATTCATGCTTGTTATAGACTATGGATAATGGAAATAGCAAGGTGGTTCGTGGTCAACGAGGAATCTGTCTCATCGGTGAGATATGGACACACTCGAAGGAGAGCGTGGTTAGTCTGCTAGTTAGTTCGGAGATACAGCTTAATTGGTTCTCATCTCGGGGCGAAATTGCAAATCCAACTTTCCCCCTCGCCTATACATACACATATCTACATAGCAAGCATCTGAACAGAAATGTTCCCCTCGTCTTCGGTCTATTCGTATCTCTGCGTATACTGCACGATGGGTACTACCTATACCTACAGCGCGGAGATGAACACGCCCGCATCCACAGCTTTACACAGGGCTAGAAGACAGCTCTGAGACGTCGTAATCCCATGGTTCCTTCTATCTGGAATTGAACGAAATATTCAAGGACTGGAGGAGTCTGCGACTGGGTCGTAATTACGGTTTAATTAACTCGTAATTTAACCTCGGTTTCCTACCAAATATACAACTGTATATCAAGTATATTTACTTATGTATACATACGTATGTACATAGATATGTATATTATATTTCATTATACTCATGGGAGCTGATTATTTTCAAGTAGATACCTACGTGGGCGACGGTTTATACACGTGTGTAAACTGTGAATATACCCATGCCCACAGAGTGTTTCTAAATCCCGTATACCCACACAACTGTCTACGTTATTATACAACCCCATCACTAACGATGGTACAAAATGAGAGGTTAAAAGAATGAATAAAGAGAGGAAAATAATGATAGAATCTCGTTACAGTCACACAATCGTATCAGGTTCCTATACAAAATGGAAATTGTTACGATGTACCCCGAAGCTGTGGTAAAAAATGAGTAAAATTCGAAATTTAATTATTTTTTTTCCAGGAAAAGTAGCTGTACTGTAAAGCTGACAGTAAAAGAAGTTTTTCATTCCATTTGAGATTCCGATTGGATTACGCTTCCTTTCTTCTTGGTTTATATCTGCGAACTAAGCATCGCCGCGGAGGCATACTTAATTCGTTAAATCTTCCTCTCTTTCAACCAGCAATGGTTATATTATGATGTGGATCGTACGCCTATATACGATATTGAATTTGGGGACACTCTGCATAGATAGGTAGATAGGTATATGGCTATATACACGTAGGTATATTACGTTATAGGGGTTTGTACGTACGGCTGAGGTATATCTCCTCTTCTCCGTCCCGTTTTCGCGCATCTCGCGTCTCTCTTCTTCTGACTCTCATCTCGCGTCTCGCGTCTCTCGTCCTCTCCTCCTGGCTAGCACCCTCCGGGTCCGATTCATATGCAAATGAAAAGCAGTTCCAGGGTATTGTTCACGGTGGCCTCCACTGTGTCCCCTGGCTTGACTTACTACGCGAATTTCCTGAAAACTCGCTGCCCCCACTTCGTGCGGTTCGCGTAATTGATACCCCGACGCTATTGGCTACTCTCCGACGCTCCGCGTACCGATTCAAAATATATTACAGCTGTATGTATACATAATCGCGATATACGTCTCGCTTCGCGTTTCGACATTCCATTTTTACACTATTTTTATACACCACGTATGTACGTGCGTACATATGCAATTCCATGCATACCTATATTATCCATGTACAACCTATCTGCACGAACAGGTAGGTATAGTACGTATACCTATATTATCTATCTCTCTAAATAAATAATAAACTTTTGTCATCCCCTGGGAGACTGCAATAATAATATTATCGCTTTGAACGTGAGCGAAGGGTTTTATCATGTTCACATTTTTACGTTATATGAAAAAATTGTTACGCGCCAACGATTCTTTTTATATGTAGAACCTATTACGAAATTGATGAATATATATCGTATATTTGAGAAGTAAAAACTTCTGAATTTCTTTTTTCAACCGGTATCAATCAAGGGATGTGTGATTTTTCGATTTTAATTTTATTTTCTTTCTTGCTTGTGTTCAATTCAAACTGAGACAAATCTCGGATGGATTTCGCCAACTCTGATACCCTCTCGTAAGAGAGATACGTCAATTATTTATCCATCCATTTCTTCCGGTATAAAACGACGCGCCTT
This sequence comes from Rhogogaster chlorosoma, assembly GCA_944452935.1. NCBI lineage: Eukaryota > Metazoa > Arthropoda > Insecta > Hymenoptera > Tenthredinidae > Rhogogaster > Rhogogaster chlorosoma. The sequence continues at coordinate 34,354,296 of OX101797.1, forward strand.
TACCAAGGTCAAAAACGTAACCACCGACGCGTTATAGCTGCGATAACGAGCCCCAAGAATAAAGTGTTGTTCGCAACTCGTAACTTGGTGGGCTGTGCAAGATCGTTTCGAAAAGTTTTTGGAATCCTCGGCTTCGTCGCGGTCCACTTTGTCTTGTGGTTAGCGCTCCGTCGCCACACCACGGTATAACGTATATACTACAGAAATGCCTGCACGAGAAGACCCTACGAAGTCAAAACCACATTTTGATTTGTGACCCGCTCTCGCATTTCCTCTTTATGCTAGATTTTACATCATGCAGGAGCCTCGTAGATGAAATTCGCGCGTCTCGTATACGTATATGTATGTGTGTATTACGTACCACAGCGAATAAGACTAGACCGAGTGAAATTCGAACGAACTTAGTCAGCCACAAATTTAGTTAAGTAACACTTTCCAGCTTATTGTTAGTCTAAAGTATCAGACCTTGAATAGAGAGACTTTTGGGAATTATCCATCATGGCGAATGAATTTCTTGAAGAAATTTTCTTCGTGTATGTGCAGCGGGTGTAGATACTTTTATAAAGAAACGGCGCGACAAAGGCCCGGGAGGCACGAAATGTGAGAAACTTTAGCCTCGGAAAATCACGAGCCCTATGAAATGTGACTACCGCGTTTTCTGTCAAATAAAAAAAAATACTCTTTTCATTATGATAATTCCAGACTCGACAATTCCGGGACACGCTTTTGATCCACAGCTGTTATTTTAAAAGTATCGTAAATTGTACTTCTCACATTTCACATTTCGTTTCAAATCCGGAGCAGGGCATGATGAAATAAAGCTTTATTACACATCGCTGGATTCGGCTCAAACCTGGTACAATTTTCGTCGCGAGAAATAAGATTCCATTTAAATATGTGAACTTCCGATCTCACTTCCCATCAAAATTTTCGGAGATAATCTCGGCAACAAGAAGACGTCTTACGTTTCTTTATCGAATCGATCTAAGTGGGATATGAGCTTTTTTTATTCAAAATTTCATTTTAATTTCAACCTTCGTACCTACTTCGTGTCCAGGATGAGCGGGTAGGTAGGTATACCTATATGTCCGGACTATTTTTCAACTTTCTTTAATAAAACCTACATTTTAATTCTCAGCTCTGCTCGGCCCGCTAAAATCTCGAAGATAAATGTCGACATTAGCGCGCCTAATTTTCGCATTAAAGTACAAAAGTAAGACGGCCTCGTTACTCGCAAGTAACTTTCCTCAACAGTTTCTTTATATACCTACTATTTCTGGGTAGGTGCGTATACACATTTCAACCATCATTCGTCCGGGTCCTAGTATAAAATGTGAATAAATAATTAAGAAAGAAAAGGAAGAAAAATATGTTGCTGTATTAAATTCACGAGAGTAAAATCTTTAATTTTATAACTTTTAATCCACTCTATCCGTTCGGAGTCCATTACCCAATCCGGATTATTCCTTGGCGTGAACCTTGACCTTTTCGTTAGTTGAAAATGCGATCGCAATTAGTATACCGGGCGCGGAAGAATGCTTGAAAATTTCCGATCGTGCTCCAGACTCATAATGAATTCTTGCTTACCTAGCATGTCAAACTCCATCATCGATTTACCCACAGCCAATGTAGATATTAGAACTACGGTGTAGGCAGTACGTCACCATAGAGATGATATGCACGCCTTGAGCAGTAAATTTAATATAGCTTCGTATTCCGTTTCCTTTTCATTGCAATGCAAAGTACCTAGAGCCGAGGGAAACTACGTGACGCAACGTACCATGGCGACTGTAACTCCATAGGTAATATAAAACTGCGTGTGTATAGGTAGATGATGCAGCTTACCGAAGACTTCCGTGAGAATCTTATTACACGCAAAGTTCTTGGCTGTACATTTCCGAGAAGTCTCGATGTCTCGAGACTTCGGAGAGGATCTAATAATTCGTCGTAAATATAATAGCGTTTTCGTATTATCATTCCATGCGTCACGTCGTCTCCGTTGTCGTTTACAGAACTATTGCAACAGCTAGGAATATGCGTTGGGGAAAATCTCTGGAAAGATTTACCATCCGGCAGGTCTCCATGTGCTGGTAAAATGCATCTTTAAATTCACCAGATGCGCTCTAAAATTCATATTCTCGTCCCCGTCACGCCACTTCGCATGTAAAAAGCCAGGCGACAATATTTGGTTACTTTTTAGGATGTCAAAGAACTAAAGTTACCGGATGTCACGAGTCGCCCAGACATCTCGTTCTCTGCAGTTTTCAATATATATTTAACTGAAAATCGCTTCTCCGACGAACCTTACATTCTCTTTGCTTCGTCCCAGTTTTTGAAGCTTATACTAATCAACTTTAAGAAGAAATTAAAATATCAAACAGCAGTGCAAAGAACTGTACTGCTTTTTGATCGCTTATGTTAATTTTGAGGAAATTATAAGAGATTTTTCAACGCTGGTGCAGGATTAGCTTGAAGAGGAACCGGAAGATTGAAAGAGAGTAAAAATAAGGATGAAAGTACGGAACTTGATTACATTTTTTTCTCGCGTCATCTTTTTCTTCTTCATTTATCCAACGGAATTCTTTATCTCATATACATAACACTCTCGCTAATGACGAAAATTCCCACGCTAATCAACGTAGCTGGTATAAATACGAAATTGCAATTTCCATCGTGAAATTCTAGCGGGATCGATCGAATTCCTTAGACACATCCTGGCTCGTACAACACGTACTTAACTCATCCAAGCACGCAGCTAAGGCGGAGATCCAAAGTGTTGAACTCGTCTTTGACGGTGGAATGAGGTTCGTCGTCTCATTTGTACGCGTAAGGTCGAAACCACGATCCCGAGCCAAGAGAGGTCAGGGTAAAGCAGTCCAGACCCCTTCAGGGAGTCCTCGATATACAGGATAAGACCCTGACGTCGTTGATCGATCTTACCTATATCTTCCGCTAACTAGTCTTAGGGTGAGAAATGTCCACGCCCTTGCTGTTCCGGGCATCACCATATATATCCCTTCATTCCTTTGATCCGTTCGACTTTTTTCGAACAGATCACTGCAGATCAAAGCCTATAACATGTATTTTCAGTACATACGTAGATATAATATGCTGGCCTTACCAATGCGTCGTAAAATTCAAAAAAGTTTAATTTTCATTTGAAGATTGAAACAGTTCGCATCGATCTATCTTTTGCACGGTAGAATGTACCTATGTAATGTATATGACGATTAATTTATCACGCGTATATGTAACGCGGTTTAGTGTTCTCTGCGGGCGGAGGGTTCAGACGTGAGTATAACGTTGAAAATCTGGGCTGGAGGTAAATCTTGGTAAATTTCGAGACGACCACAGCCCGCCGTCTTGTTAGCACTTCTACATTTCCACACTTTGTTGAACGTTATTACAAGAGTTTGCGGTATCCGGGTTGGAGGGAATTATTTTGAGTGAAAAATTTCAACGGTAGTAGTCGACTACACCGTTTATTTACGGATATTTTTTAATTGCAATTTCCTCCTCGTAAAATTGTACGAATCGCATTTCCGCTGATTGCGAATTAACCTCTGTACAAAGTAGCAAAGTTTTATTCGAGCAGAAGTTATTTCTGGGTGTCGTGCAGGTAATGGCTTCATCATCATCTCCTCAGAGATAATTACTCCGTTTCGTTGTATAATTATGCAGCATATATATATCTTACCTACGTAAAATCTATACAACTAGTATTTGAACGTTCCCTCTAACCACACCAGATTATTTTTCGTCTTCTTTTTTTTCAACTATTCTGATTAACTTTTTCAGCGACAGATTTATCCTCTCGAACTACCCCATACCATATTCGCGAATGGATAGAGCGAGGCAAAAGCTCCGCGGTATGCGAGCATTTCCCGAGGCGAAACAGAGGCACTGACGCGGAACACAGGTAAAGTTTGCTTTTATAATTAACTGTATTTCGGTGAGGAACATCCAACGAATTCTTTCAGGATAAAAACTGAAATTTTTCTTTTTTTCTCGAATCATAATCTGTTTTGGTATAGTTACACGGAATTTTGAGCTTTGCAATACCCACCTAGGGCAATAGACGGATACAGGAGAAACAACTCCCAGGGGTAGACTTGTTAAGTAAGACGGAATTTAAAGGATGATTAGAGAAGTTGGTCGGAACTCAATTAAATTAATACCGTTAATTAATTCTTAGCTTGGTATATTATGTAAATCGTATTCCGTCATGTAGCTTGTAGCTAGATTAGGTATATCTGTATACATAAAATTATACATTAACTTGACCATAGGTTAGTATATTCATATAAGCACATAAATGACTCGCACAAACTCACTCTCAATTCCAGATCAATCCACTAATTTATTCACAGGCATATCTTCATAATATTCAAACGCATATACATATGGTATGTATTACATACCTAGGATCGATTTAAATTTCCGTACTTCACACGGCGAGGTCAAATATACGTATACACATATATATCTACGTATGTATGAGTACTCCAGTCGTTTTACGCACCGGTTTCACGCACGAACCCTTCAAATTTTTGTTGACTACCTCCGAGTAGGTTTTTATGTAACATGTATGTATACCTACGTATGTATGGTACATAAGTATATGTATATATGTGGATCTAGATACAGCTGCGCCAATAGGGTATATATATGTAGTTGGGTGTACTTTACTTTAACTGCCGGTAACTCGCAATTAAAAGGTACGGCAGCCCTTCGCCCTTGAGCTCCCTCGTCGATTCACCCCTGGCTAATTTTGGGGTGCTTGTATTATTTTCTGCAGCCCGGATTTAACACGGATTAAAATCCGCCGTCCTGACGCCCGAGCAAGAGTCCGGCTTGCTACACAGTTTGTTACTCTATTCCCATCCCCATCCCCATCCCCATATCTCTTCTCCCTCGCCCTCGATAGCTCTCCCTCAGCATACCATGCATAAGTATATCTATACGCGTACCTACAGTCTCTTGACATATGTATGTACATACATACATACATACATAAACGGTAAGAGGATAGTGATTTCTCGCCAATATACGTAACATACACATAGGCAAAGTGTCAGTCGCGCGGCTTCTCTCTAACCGAAATGCTGCAGCGACCGGCTTGAGTAAATATTGAATAAAATATGACGTCGCATAGTGACGGTAGTATTTTTGCTAGATTTTCCAAGCTTCATGAAGGAGAAGGAGAGGCGATGGTATAACCGCGGATGCCCGTGAACGCGATAACTCAAAATAGTGCAAAATTGGAAAGCGGTATATATATCGCGGGTGTGGGAAATTTATTATTTTATTGGTTCTAGTGGCTAACTTAACCCCCTGGGTGGGAATATATATTTCAAGGTGCATGGGTTAATGCATCTCTTGGTATGGACCAAGTTTTCAACTCTTACTAGGCAAAAGGTTTGCGTCTGACTCCGACTTAGCCTCTGCCTCTGCCTCTGCCTCTGCCTCCGCTTCTAGCTCCGGCTTTGGTTCTGCTTCCTCCGCAACCCGCGACAACCATCTTCAGCTACTAACCACAGCCACAGCATCCGACGCTCCTAACGTTCGCAACGCTTGGCTCAAGATAGACTTTTCAAAGTTGGAAGTTTAACCCCGTGTTACGCCTCCGGCCGTATATCTTTGGACTCGCCGAGTTGCGATGTGATAGCAATATAGACGTCCGTCGCGGGAACACGACGCCAACGCCTGAAGACGACGCCGCCGCCGCTACCACCCCCAACCCATCGACTCTATTCTGTATCAAGGCGAACGAAGAGGAGCATGTAATATTCTTCGAATGTGAGAATAATAATATGCGCATATTGTACGTGTATATCTGATACATGAAATTTCATATGTCTTGAAGAATTCAGGCAACTTTTGACGAAATGAACCGCTTCATCGAAGTTTTCCAATATTCATTACCGGATGTAACAGATATTTGAAAAATGAATAGAAGAAAAAAACAATAAGTGATCTAATTGAACGTATCACATATGGTCTGGGACGGCAGTATATGTAGGTATATAGGGGAATATTGCGAGTGCCAGAAGTATTTTTTTTTTTACGTCGTTGAGGCACACTCTTTTTCGATTTGGGCTTTGTTTTATCGCTGCCTTACTCAATCTCTCTCCAAAATTACTCTCACCATTTTTACTGCTGATAGGTATTTTTATTGGGTATGTGTACATATACTTCTACGCTGCAGTGTGCTGCTAGGTAGATGTTCATGATCAATAGCTGCTATAGTTTTCTAATTTTTCCGATTATTTCGTGCATTAATTATCCACTTTCTCGTATCGATATTTCAGCATTGAAATTAAAAGGTCATTCTAATCGGTGAGGAATTTTCTAACGTGAAATTCAATCATTTATTCAATTACCTACGTGGACCGACTCTATAATTGATTCTCTTATTATTAATGTGATTTCCATCTTGGTCACAGTTTCGAAGAAACGACACTTACCATTTCGTATTCATTGACAGTGTAATTTGTAATTGAAACAAGTTTAATTAGTATTTGCAAAAGTAAAGGATAATTAAGTAGGTTATATTAAATTGAAATTAATTGATGCTTCTCATCTTTGCTCTTTAACTAATTATGAATAGCCGAGTTTCCGAAGGAGAAATTATTTATGTTGTCATTGTCCTTTTTCTTCTTTCGTTTATTTTCTATTTCAACTGTCTTTGTGCACCTTAATATGATTTTATAGGAAGACTCGTAGCTCAGAATCTGATAAAACTTATTCTCTCCGTTTTTCATTCTCTTCTCTTCTTTCCCCAGTCTTCTTCTTCGTATACGAGCCCGTGTCCTAGGAACTCGTTAGAACCAGACGCCTCGTAGATGCGCGAGTATATGGCTCTTCAAGAGTGAGAAATATATTTTTTGAAAGGAGGGAACTTTAAACGGAGAATTTCGTTTCAAGTAGAAATACGTCGCGAGCAGTCTAGTGTAGGCTCAGGGCAAAGGGACGTTTTAAAATAAGGGGGCGAATGCTAGCGAGCGAGTAAATAGAACGAACGATGTGAATTTATTCCTGATTCACGGAACTTTTATTCCATCTAGCCAGATGACTCCTCATCCTTTTCTATTCAGTATATCATTCACAGAAATAATTCAGTTTATAAACATTAACTCGCAGGATATACGAAGCAGCTAACAATAGTTCAAATCGTGCTTCATTAGTTCTACAGAGCTGTTGACCCTCGACATTGATAATTGAAAGACGAGTCTTTTTTCCCCGTATCACGGAAAGTTAAAACAACCGATTTTACTGACCTTACCTAGCTACATAAACGCGTACATATATCATTTCGTTGGATTATAATTGGCCACTGACCGCAAGACTGGCGCATCCGAGGGTGGCCGTTAATTCATCTTAATCACTTAACACTAGGGGCTCATCGGTTCCTTTCCTTCAACGAAGAGCTAGCTGCACCCTCCCAGGAGAACAGCTCGAATGGTTTCGCCGCGCCGGGAAAAAGGGAAGAAGAATTCTTCCTGCACCAGCGTCTTTACGGTCCATTTAACTTCGTCTGCCCATTGGATCGCCGGCTGCTCTCTTTCTCGGTGGTATTTGTACAGTTGATGATGGTTTCCGCGATGGTCAGAGGGATGCTGATGGTAGTGATGTTAAATTTCTGTATCCTCGTTCCCCAGGGCTTTTTGCCTCTTGAATATCACGGAATGAAGCAAAAAAAAAGGGGGGGGGGGGGGGGGGGGACGAAAAAAACTGTTTTATTCACTAACGAGACTCGATTGATTCCGCAAATATACTCGCACGAGTCTCTGCCAACGACGGGCCCCTCTCGAAATTCGATATACCCGTATAGGAAAGAGTAGAGAGTGCCAACGGGCATAACCAAGACTATTTTCTCGATACAAGTTCAATCCGGGCGTAACCAGACGAGGGGTAAACTTCCCTTCACCTTTTTTTGTATCCCGTTTCATGTCCTGCTTTATTTTATACCATTCGCAAACCGCGATATATCCTCTCTACGGTTTCTTGATTTCTTCCTTCATTCTTTGTCTGTTTTTACGCTCTTGTAGTATCCGGTGTATACCTATAAACAATTTTATTGTTTCACCAGGCCTACGGGGACGGACTTCATTTTTCTTCAATACAGAAATAACTATGTTAACATGAATATCGACATAATCCCATAAGCTGAAATCAGGTCTGCTACCTTTTTCTTCACACGTATTTCTTCATACTTCCATTTTGTAGGTAAATTGTAATGCTGGTCGGGGTAGGTACTGGAAATAATCCTATCTACACTTTGCCTATGATTAGCCTAGTATGATTCGGAAAGGAACGGCGTTACTGAACACGAACACGTTTCGCACCCCCATTTATAGCTACGAGAACATGGCTCACCTTTAGATTGATTCTGGCACTGATTCAAAGCCCGAGTCCGGGGGGTTGAAATGTTTTCAGAAACCATACTGAATAAAATCTTGAAACGTGTATTATTGCATGATTGTAATTATATCGCTCACAGTATAATAACTAGTCTAATCTAACTAACAACACGTTTAAAACGACGTGATATCTCCTCTTTGGTAATCCTACACATTGTTTCGGAAGAGGAATAAAGCTATCAAGTTTTGGAGTGTATGGGAAGCCTGAGATACAGGGTTAAGGGAAGGAGAAAAGCGATGGGGATGAAAGGCCATAAGAAATATGAGGAACACAAGACGTTTGCTGTCGCGAAATGCGAGTAGCCAAACTTCAGGAGAGACGTTGGAGCTCGTCGTTCTATGGCAAAGGAGATAAAGGATTCTCTTATGGATTCTGAAGCTTGGAGCAAGGTCGACGTATGTGGTTTAATCCGCTTAGGATATACGACTTGCTGAATATTTCTCACCTGTTACCCGTTCTCTGGCACGCGCGTAAATGCGTAAAGGAAGCCCAAGCTTTGAGTAGATGTTTCAAACTGAAGTCAAATGATTATTTAGTCATTTGCTAATTACGTACGTCTTTGGCATTTCAATAATTTAATTAATTCCTAAGCATGGGAGATAATTGAGCCAAGAATATATTTCACTGCTCGTACATAGGAATAGATATATACATGTATATGGGCATACATATACCCGGACGATAAAACTCTCTGACTAGTTAATCCTAAGTGAAGTTTCACGCTTGACGAGTCAATTAACTCGTTTCAAAGTAATTCTCATTGTCAGTCGAGAGAGAACGTATCGAGCGTGCCAAATTGAGGCGAAAAATGGTTCAATTTCGAAATCGGTAACACGGTTCGTCGAACCTTTGAGGTAACTGTGTCACGTGCGTAGCTTGTCGAATAGACACGCATCATCGCTCGATAGTCAATTAACCCCCGCAAATTGTGCGTCTGATATTAGAGATCGGAATACGGGTGTCGATACGAATAATGAAGGGGAGAAAAAAAGAGACAATAAAATAAAACACATGTTGAAATTGCTTCCGATCATTACAAGGACATTCTTTTACCCGTTACGAACCTGAATTCCAGCGAATCACGTCGCGTGACTTGGCGACGTTCATTGAAATTCGATTTCTCACTCCTTGGCAATAAGTTCATGGAAATATGAGAATCTCGATTTTCTTATACGTCCGTATTTTTTGATGATACAAAGTTTCTCGAAGGTTTTCTTTTACACATACAGCTGAAAGTATCCACTATGATTGAGGAAACCGAGTGCAAATATCAATATGGCCGAGCTAGGAGGTATGCCGTTTCGAGAATCCTAAGATAAACATTGGAGAAATCTGAGATAAGTTATAAGTTTTCCATTTTTCATTTTATTTTTTATGTAGGCACTAGAGGGGCAGCGTATATCGATTCCAAAATCATTATATCATCGTTTTTACTTATCATTAGTTAACCGTGTCTATATCTAAAATTTCTCGTAAACTTGTTACCGGCCAATCATTAGGAGATTAAGTGACATAATAATTCCATTCAACCCTCCAAGGGTATATCCAATATTCAATATTGCGTTATAAGATTATTTATAAACTGATTTGTCTCCGAAGCGTGTTCCTGACCCTTCCTAGACGTCATCTGGGAAATCTCTTCCGTTACATGAATTATATACCATTTGCAGTAACGTACCTAACATCTTATCTACTAAAGTACACCTACACCCAGATAAATTTATATAGGCTTTATACACACGGGATGGGATAGTCGAATTTAAGCCATCCACCAGATCTTCGTCTTTCATTTCGGGATATTTCATCGTATCAGAATAGGCTTATCTTGAAAGAAATTGTGCCAGCATGAAGGGTAGCTAGTCAAATAATTTCGAAATCGAAAAGTTTTATATTAATCTGAGGATGGCAGGCTACAAAGCTAGGCTCTGTAGGCACGGGTTCGAGTCGTTGAGCTTTTGGGCCAAAAGTTTGGCGTGCTCGTGAAATGGTGGCAAAAAGTTCGTCTGGTATGGGTAACCTGGACCAGTCTGTATACTCGAGGGCTGCTCATTTATTTTGTATACGTTTATACATCGTTTCTCTACCGAGAAACGGCAGAATGATTTCTTAGCGGTACGTTTTCGTGTAAATCATTAATCCCAGTAAACAGAGCGTGCGTGTATTTTATTGTTTTCCCTCGTTTCTCGTAAATAAAATGTTCAGATTAGCGTTCCACGTAGTACTATCCCACCTCGCCGTGGGTGGTAATATATAAATATCCCAACAGCTCAGAGAGCTGCAGTGCAGCAGTGTGTTGCCACTGCAGTACACAGTTGCAGTTTGAATTTTCTCCACAGAATTTATCCAGGATGATTTTTCCTCCCTCCTCGTCCGTTGGAATAATTAATTACACCGTCGCAGAGAGAAAACGGTTCATATAACTCTTCGTCCTTCTCTCTTTCGCTCTTTCTCTCTGTCTTTTTCTCCTTCCTCTCATTTCAGTTTTTTTGTTTTTTTTTTCGTTTTCGTTTCTTCTTCTATTTTCTTTACTCTATATTACAACTACTTGTTTGTATTTCGAACGGTGCCACTGGCGCAGGTACGTACGTACATACATAGTTAAATCAAGTAAACCGCCGAAGTTTAGTCAAACCCAAAACTGGTGCAAGTAGTAACTTCTGCTTCGGAAAGTCAAGGTGATTATGACTGGTTTTAATCACAGTTACCACTGCAGGACTCAGTGTAGATGGGTATACCTTATAACTTCTATACTTGTCTTACCTCTTTCCATTTTACTACCCCTGGCTGCCACCCTGACTGAGAAGGACAGATAATAACTTGAGAGTTTTCACGTTATACCTTGCGACTAAGCTTCGCGACTTGAAATTTCGAAGATGAAAGATGGACTGGGTAGAATATAGGTCCGGCGAACTTTTATATCGATACTAAAGAACCATAATCCCAAGGATCGATGTAGTTCAGAAGATTTTTAAGACCAGTTTCGCATCGTGGAACATATTTTAAGATTTGGTTTTACATACAGGTGCAGGACTTGTCGAGCCCATTACCAAGAGTACCAGTACTGTAACGTCATGGGGACTGTTTCCTCTGTTATTCGGGAAAGTAGTGCAGTGGTCTCTAAGTCCACACGAAGTTGAAATTTCTGTCTCGAAAATCTTGGATTCAGGGTTTGTTCCTTCGTGGGACAAATAACCGGATCATCTCGTAAGACGAGGCGGAAGTGACGTAGATGGAGACTAACCCGTTTTAGAGTTAAATTATTCGAGGTATATATGCATAAGAAAGACGGTTTCTGAGTGCCGCTCTTCTGTCTTTCCTTCCTCATTTATGTAACGATAATAATTATGATTTTTCACTTTTTTTCTTTCATTCTCACCCTTCTTCTTCTTCTTCTTCTTCTTCTCCTCTTACTTCTTCTCGTGTCAGGTACGACAGACAGATAACAACCCTTCTGTGCTACCGCCTGGCGTGACTCCGAACGATAAATACCTTGGCTCTGCTTCGCTGCTGAAAAAGCTCGCGCGTGTTAGCCAAACATTTCAGACACCCGGTATATCATTGTTTGTTTGCCTAATCACCAAAGTTATGCCGCGGCGCCCTGCGTCACGTCAGATACCGTAAGATAAAATGACGCTACTGGAGACTGATTATTAATTCGTACCCTATACCTCCTCTTCATTTCCCTTTTTTCCCCTTTTATTCTCTCTCTCTCTCTCTTACTCTCTGAAAATTTTATTCCGAGTGAAAATTCCGGGGCATAAAAAGTCCAGGAAATGGTTTCTGAGTGAAGAACAAATACCATGAATCTTATAGTGGCGGGTGGGTAAATCTTGACAGAGTTTTGAAAACATAACTCGCTATGCGAGCTGTAGGTTGTTAAAAAAAATATTTCCTTTCTTTCTGTTATTTAAATAACTGCCATTCACACATTTACATCCTTGGGTATACTTATCTGGCTCCAACCCGATACTGGGTGTCGAGAAAATAGGCGTTGGTTGGCCCATACGAAAAGAAATATAAGATTCGGGCGTGAGACAATAAGTGATATAAATGGCTCCGGTGCGTGACGGAGCCACCCCTTGAATTTAATCACAATATATTATCAGCCCACCCTATATATTATAGGTAAGTAGGTCACACTAAACTACAACTGAGTCCGCGTGAAACGTCTTCGAGTGTAAAAATCCTATTCTCTTCGCCCCTCATATACTTACGACCATCAAGTCCCGTTTACTGCCCTCTAATCTTCTCGCTTCTCGCATGCTTGCACTTTCCACAGGAAGGACGAGGTATGTATATACCTACTCGAAAATTCCATAAAATAATGTTATCATAAAATAAATAATGTTTTTCTTTAATTCATAACCAAATTTAAATTCAAGTTCTTCAATATCAAATGAAAACTCACGGAAGGAGTCTAGCTCGCATGATATTTTTACCTCAGGGTATTATAAAACCGCTGAACCATTATGAGTATGGAACCCGATTTTTTCTCTTAACTAAAAACTCTTACGCGAGAACCGAAGTACATTATATTCATTATATTAAATTTCACTCTGCAGGAAACCGCAGTCTAGATTTCCATGATCCATCTATTTCTTATCTATTCATCTGTTCGAGACTCGATGATCGCTCGAAATCCAATTTTATTGGCGAATTTGAAATTATCTAATAACTGCAATCATCTGTTACGGTTTCTTTCCGTGCCTTTGGTCGAGAATAATTTTTGTTTGTCACACGAAGATGGTAACGACAAACAAGACGATATATAATACAGCTTTCAAGGGTCGTTCGATCACAACATCGCAGTATTTTGGACAAGAGAAACGTTTCTTCGGGCATCTGACGTCATATTTGACGAGAAAATCGCTCACGAGCGTTCGAGATGGTAGAATCTGTCAGGTTGCTAAAAACCGCCTCTATGGAACTCGATACCAGTCGAAGGGAAGAGGCAAACAGAAGAAGCCTGCAGATTGCCAAAAAAAAACAACATAAAAGTGCCTATAGGGGAAAGTATAATAAAATTGCTCAGTCTCTCATACTCGTCGGTTGTAAGAAAAAAAAGGGGGAAATCTATGCCAGTTTCACAAATCTTCATACAACTATGAAAGAACCGATAAGGTCAAACATCCCTTATTCATTGGCTATTTTCCCTTCATCGTCGCGTTATTCCAAGGGAACCAGTACAGCTGTCAGATCCGAGTTTAACAATGAATAACGAAGCACGGTGTTTTGGCTGGCAAGATAATAATAGATCTATCGATGTCTTCAGTCACAATGTAAAGACGAGAGACGAGGAAGCTTGTGTTCCCATGAATTGTATATGGTTGACGTAGAATCGTCTGTGGGTTTGCCGGAGGCAGGTGTACCGAGCAAAGGTGAAGTGGCCAATACACTCTAATTCTTTCTCTACGAGGGTAACGCGTTATCTCATATTTCCAAGTTTTTTGCGAAAATATCTGCTGTCCATCTTGTTTCGCTTTTCTGTCACGTCACGAGCGTCGAATGGTGGTGGTTTTCGAAGCCCCGTCGTCCGTGGTCTGTAATGTATTTATGGTCGTGTATTGATTGGAAAAGGGTTCAAGGCGCGGTAAGATACAGGCGTATAGCCTCTGCTATGAGGTGGAGGAAGGAGCGAGCAACTGCCAACTGGGTTGATGGCGAGAGTTAAGAAAAGGGAATGAGCAAGACGAAGAGGAAGAGAAAGAGGAAAAGGAAGGGGAAGAGGAAGAGGAAAGGCTATGAAAAGGCAAAAAGGAGTTCAACCTGCCTTCAATCAAACGTGATTTTTATCAACCTTAACGACTCGCGTACGGACCGGGCAAAAAACCGCCTAGTTCGCCGCCTGACGTCCACCTCAGCCGTCATTTCATTTCTGTTATTTTTCTTCGTCTACCTCCTTCCCTTTATTCAGTCAACTCACCCTTTGCCCTGATCTCCTGCTACCCCTACTGCCCACACCCATTTCTTTAGCCTTCCGCCTTCCGCCTTCCTCCTTCCATCTCCAGGCATCGTGCGTTCGAGCCAATGTTTTATCTTGGGATACGGATGCGGGATAAGCCCTTGAAAAGCTCACGTATTATCGACGTCTTGCCATGCAAATAATCGTATCGGAAGAGGCTCAATTTTTTCATCCTAATATCGGCTCGAGTCGTTTCTGGTACCAAGAATGTTGATTGTTCCTTTTTTACAATACGAAGGCTTTGCTCTCGATTCTCTTAAACATTTCTTTGAATTCAATATTCTTCAAAATGTCGCGATATTTATATTTACGTGAAACTTCACAGGGTAGAGGTACGTACTGCCAATTGTTAAAAGTCAATAATTCATCCAATATATGGCGTTTTAAGTTAGTTAATACCAGAGTTGATTGCAAAGCGGGAAGAAAGGAGACCTTTTTTTTTTAATTGCACAAGTTTTGTTACGCGATTTCTACAGTGAAAATTAAGGCCAGGCATGGAATTCATACCTCGTCGTAATAATTGTATAACGTACAAGTTTCGTCGGAAAACTTTTTAAACGATATAAAAGTTCATAGAAAAAAGAAAAGAATCATACAACCCAAAAAAGTGTGTATAGAGTTTCCCGTCGGTCTCTAGGATTTAATTGTAGCCATTATATAGTTCATTCAATCGCAAATATTCCGGAAAACAAACAAATTCTGGACCTGGGAATCGAATTTTTCCGGGTGGATCGAGAGCGAGAAGACATATTAATTCGTGGGGATTATTATTCCACCTAGGTATAGCACCTATTAATATAGGGTACAATTTAATGTTAGCGAGAAATAATTGTTGGTGTTCTTTCAAATGTATTATTTGCATCAATAATGCAAAATCAGGGGAATTTCAAATCCACTGTTTCATCATGTAAACGCACTGCAGCAGTCCTCGGGAAATTTTTTATTTCGTTTCGCTGCTCTTAACGCCAAAGGGTGAAAACAATAATGGAGTGATTGTTGTTGGACGCTTTTGTTATCGCGAGTTTCGTCAATCATTCAAGCTTTGATTTAGAAACCGCAACTGATTTTGAGCTCCAGAAATACTCTCGGAAATTCGCAAAGCTTTTTGCACCACGTAGCTCCGACCTCCTACGTGTGCGAGGTCAATAAGTTCAATTTATATACCGACCTACTATCGTGCAAAATAAACTTTGCACCTATTTGCCGTAACGGAGGCAGGAAGTGCGTCATTTACTATATGCAGCGCCAGCAGGTCATCCACGAATATCCGAGTGCTCCCACGGGAGGCAAACCGCCGATAATCGATGTCTGGAACTCACTAGTAAATTAGGGGCCTTCTGATGTCCGTTTCTCTACAAGGCAAAGGCCCCTGCTTTATGCTAGATATCTAGCTTGACGGTATTGCTGCGCGTATTTCCTATGTACACTGCAAATTTATGAGCCATCGACTGCATAAATACCACATCAATCAATATTTCTGCTTTATACGTACGTGAGTACGTCGCATATATTTAATTAAACTAATAATAGACGTTGACATTTTTCAATGCATAGGTATGCGTGCGTATATCTATGACGAGATATTCGTTAATTAATCAGATTTGACAGACGCGGTTCGTGTTTTTAATTTTTGTTGTTGAAAATTGCAATTCTCCCCAATTTTAACAATCTAGTAATACGACATTAACTTTAGAATTTCTATTGAGGTACGTTCAGTCGGGATTTCAATCGTAACTTTATCATCAATATTCTGTGATGTTTGACCCGCTGTTCTGCACTGTATCTCGTGGATTGCTTCGGGCGTATCGAGTAAGTATCTCAGATATTTCCAAACTTTAGTAATACCCGGTAGATTATGTAGATGCAATAATGCATATTACAAGTGCACATAGCATCCCATAGGCAAGATAGACCGCCGGAGGGAAATATATTAACATATACCTACCATATATCTATACCTATATTCGTATAGTGCAATAAAACTACGAATGGATATATTGGTTTTCAATTATGACCCGCGGAGACTCGGCAATGCATGAGAAATGTTCCGGACAGCGTATAGGATTGCTTTTTTATTGCAGCCATTCTTTTGATCCAACATTATTTGCCGTTTATTTTACATTCATAATTCAACGCTCCACTTTCGCCTGGCTTCCGTAAATCTCCGGTATTTGACAAACGGTGTTTTATCATCAATTTCTTTTTTCTTCTTTTTTTTTTTAATCAATTCTTTCTGCGAAGCGAATTCGTTTGCACGATGAAGACATCTCTATCTTTTCCTCTCTCTCGCGCACTCTTTGAAAACCATGGATTGATTCGCCTCGCTCCGAACGAAACACTGGCGAGGGTGAAGATCAACACATCTTCCTGCGTCCTATCGCAGTCCGGCTTTTCTTTCGTTTAGGTTTTGGGCTCTTCATGACCAACCGGCATCTGGTTTTTACTAAATGATAGTTGATTGCGTGAAATTATACCGCTTACCTATTTTTCAGACTTCGGTTAGTGCGGCTGTGTAAAACGAATCGTACGGAATTTCTCTCCACAGATTTAATTCTGGGTCGTATTTTCAGCCAGCTATTAATTGTCGTCCAATTCTTGCGATTTCCATCGAACTGTAGATTCGTTTCTAAATCCTATTCGAAACTAATTTGATGAAATTGTCGGCCAATGCAATCATCGTACAGTTCTCTGATAAAGGTCGGACTTTAGCGACGATTGGATTCTCGTCATAGAGCATCCGGCTCTTCGTGAAGATCGAATGGCCATTCGGTTTACGGTTGATGACAGTTGATTGTATAAAATTAGCGCGAAAATTTCCGAGTTCAGTAATTCCCCGTTTATAACTTGCATGGAATAAATTACGCTAACTTTTCTCGGTATGAAGTAGCTTAAATTCGTTACGGTATATCTAGCAGGTATAGGTGAACCTGAACCTGAATTTAATTACGATAGAACGAGCGAAGAATCGTATCGCTACGTTGGTTATTTAGAAATCAAAATGAAAAAAAAACGCTCGTTAAACAGTATGTAATTCTGTTACATAACAATTTTGTGATGAAAGAATAAGGGGGCGACACGCGAGGAAGGAATTCCCTTCAGTAACGGGACGAAGATGGATGACGTCTTGGCGGAGTACAACTTTATCACGTGTACTTTTTCAGACAGAAACAATGTCCAACTTAGACATTGTGTTACAAACCTGAATTGACTCGCCGCTAAAGTCGTACGCGAATCCATAACTTTTCTCCTGTCACCAATATAACTGTCCAAGTATGGTTATGCATGTACTACATACATATATACCTGCTATACGCGGTATTTACGTAAAATTGTAGTTACATTTGCCGGAAATCGCGGATAACGGTTTTCCGGTTGAGTGATGAATTTCCTTTTAGTTTCCGTGCAGCATCCTCGCTAAGAAATTACGCGCACATAAAGGAGCCGGGTTTTCGCGGTGACCTGAAAATTAACAAGTGTTGCTGTTAATTAATTAGTCGCAACCTTTTCTGACCGACCACGTACTGCCTGTGCACACATTTCCTCCTCACAACGTCCGGATATATATCTATATATATATGACCATGCACAGCCGCGTTGCGTGAGCTTTTCACGCACAATGCCAAGCAAATTTCACTTTCAACCCTATGAGCGAGCTTTCGTGGTATTAACACAAGGTATACCTGCGTATAAACTAATTGTTATTCGTGAGTAAGCAGGGTCAACTAAGACCGACCATAAACAAACAGAATTACGTTGAAACATAAATGTTATCAGGCGAGTACGCAATTTTTTGGGATTCTTTAGTCTTGTTGGTCCGAAGTTTTTGCGGACAATTTACCCTGCAGTGCATCGTTGGAATATAATTGTTTAATCCGATACTTACGATATGTTCTGCTAACCATTAACGACGATTAGCTTTACAAAGCTCTTCTACTAGGGTCTACGACGACCCAGCAGAAACTGGCGACTTACCGAAGAGTATAACATGATTAGAGCCGCTCAATCCGCTCTCTGGAGAAGCTCAGGCTCCTCGCTGACAGATAGAAGTAACTTGGATTCAACGGTTGAAAACTGCAAAATCAACAGAATACCACATACGTATATAGGTACTGTCTGGGTTGGTGCGCAGCTGACTGAGTGCTTTCAGGATTTAGCCGTGTCCACAAGGTGTTTCATTTTCGAGTTGTATACTCCGTTTATCATCTTCATGCGAGGCAATGTCTTTCGTCTAGACTCGAGGGCTTGACGACGATACTATGAAGTGAAAGTTCAAGTACGTAGTAAATTTGTCTCGAGGTATGTTGAAACTCTGACAGCCCGAAGATGAGGGTTCTGCCGAAGAGGAGATAGACACCCGGTGTGCATTTGGCAGGGAAAGAGCTTTCTCATCGATAGGATGGACGAGGAAGACGAGATTTTGAAGATCGTATAGATTTTTAAATCAAGCCTACAGAGATTCTTGGTCGTGTAGAAAGTAAAGAAGGACGGATTACGGAAGGAACGAACGTTCGGAATTCAAATGGTTTACCCGATCTCTGATCGTTTCGTGCAACTACAGCTCATGGGTAATCGGTACTTGTGGCGCTCGTAAAGCTCGATCATTTTCAAACCATTGCAATTCAAATGAATTTAAATGCACGGAGTGCAAAGGCGCGAGGCCATTGGATGAGATGGATTTACTAGCCCATCGATGCGCCTGTGGGATTAAGTAAATTCTGAGTTGATACTAGGTAGGTATATACGCCGCGGCTTGAGTAGGATGAAATTAAAAGCCACCCCACTACACCGCGAGCAGAAAGAAACGAAAGGGAGAGAAATTGAGAGAAAAAGTCCTCCGGTGTCTCGCCCATAAACTGGGCTTGATTATTATCTTTACGATTTCACTCTGCTCGTCCTTTCTCGCTTTTCATGAAAATATACCTACCTCCGAGTTTAAACTCTTCAAACTTTCGTTTAATTCAGTGAAAACCCTTGCAAGGATCGATCCTACCGGTGCGTAAAGTCTTTTGGATTATTAGACGGGTTTTGGTTGGTCAGTTTGGCCCTTGAGCGTGGACGGGGAAGGTCAGAAGCTTGTAAATCAGTGTTACGTATAAAGCGAGGTACACAGTGTCAGACACGACGGTAAACGTGTGTGGCTCTCGGATAAGCATGTAAGCATGGCTGTTACGGTAATTAATAGCTGGGTTTCCCAAAGTTATTGCCGGCTTTATGTCCCTACTTCGACTCCGCCGCTCTGTTAAATTCGCTACATATATACACACGCGCCCAGTTCTACGTCTGTATAAACCTCAACCTATATTATGCATTGCCTACTTACGTACGTATAATATGTTGCTGTATAGGGCTTACGCATTTATTTAACAATTTATGCTTTATTTAAATAAATATCATACCCACCCATAGAATCTACAACGATATCTTTTTACGACCCATTGTTTCCCTTGGCGCTCCTGATTTCTCTCTCTCTCTTTCTCTCTCTCTCTCTCACTCTGCAAAGTAGGTATGGGTATACGTGATAATACGAAGCGGTTCCAAGCTTGTATTCATATGCCTATATACTTACCTAACTTTTTGGAACATTCGAAAATAATTCTACTCACGCCACAAGTGGAAAAAAAAACTTCACATATCACCCTTATCGACAGGGTTCAAAGTCTCTTCTTCAATTGAAAAAAAAAAAAGAAAAAAACCTATTTCAGATTCTGGAATCGGTCGTGAATTCAAGTTCACATTATTGAAAGGTGAAAAATTAATCGACAATCATCTTCAATGATCGAAAACAAGATACAAATATCATGTAACTTTATATATGTAGAAATATTCGGTTTATCCGAGTATAGATATCTGAATGGCTGTGGGCGTAAGTGTGATACGATGCGATGGTTTTAAATGTACGATAAGTATTAAATTCCGAGTCAATCGGGTGAGAATTAATCGATTTATCGATCAAGGTGCGAGGCGCGAGGTGCGAGGTCAACCCTAACACGAGACCGTTGAACCGACAGCCCATGCCGTTGCGATGCGAAGCGCTTATATCTAGGTCCATTAGTGATTAGTGGACCGTCCATTTATCGCCAAGGGTAGATTATCTCGATAGATGCACCCGGCTGGCTCATAGAAAATAACGCTGGATAACCAGGTGAGGTAACGTTTCCAAACCACGATCACTACGCAGCCGAACCTTTCAAGTTATACAATTACATGTAAGATATATACATATACACCTACTAATTGCAAGTAGCTTAGGTCGAAACGTTATTTGACGAATAACGTTGAACTTCTCAACAGCGCAGTTGGTTCTTTGCATTATTCATAGAAAAGCGTTCTGAGGTGTCGTCAGAAAGCTCGGCGCTGTTGGGACGTAGTCAAACCCTCTAACGTCTTCCATCACCTTGCGATGAATAAAAACGTCATCTCTAAACGCATCCCGCATGAATTTGACGGTAGTACCTCAGGCATTCGACGTGCACCACTTGCAGCCACATTATGGTAAGCAATGTAGATGCAGGAGAGATGGTGTGAGTGCACTGTCTTTTGTGATACTCGACGAGTTGTTGCTAAGTCGAAGAGCACTTGAACTTGGCGATAAACTTGACGGGCTCGCGGTTAAAGCTTGCGACTATACATGGCGGCGCTTGAATAATTGAGGGCCAGGTTATCATTTCCCTCTCGGCACTATATCTACGTATAGGTATATACGTATACCCACTCGACGACCTGATGCTTCCGTGACCAGTGAGACCATGGTTTCGCTCACGTGTACCATGCGATGAGAAATAATTTCCCACCCTCAAGTTCTCGCCGTCCTACCTATACACGCGATGACAGACTGATTGCAATGAAGAGACGTCAATAGGTGGATCAACTGACAGCGTGAAACTGAGGGTTTAACAACGATGTCCATTCCTCGTTTACGGGAAATTAATTGATCGCGTTTTTTACCTTCCGAATTCCGATTCAAAGTCTTTCTGTACTTGGCGTGTATCTATACCCTTGCTGGATGGTACCTAATTCACAAAGTTTCTGGTTTAAACGATGCCTGGTGATGATCCGATCACATGATACCGTAACAAAGACTTATGCTCGTGCAGCGCGCTAATTAGACGAAATTCTTGCACCTATACTTTGAATGGTAATATTTCGTGTTTACGGTGGAAGTTCTTGGGATTGGAGAAGGTACACGCCAGTGGTAGACGCGCTAATGGTTGAAATTGAATCTTGACCTCCTCTTCGTCACGGTTGTCTCACCTTCGTTAAAACTCTAGGTCCCTTTCCCAATGGGGCGAAAGAGCCACCCAGATATCCTCGAGTTTTCGAACGTTTGTTTGCGTTTCGAAGTACGAGTTCCGGTAGCGGTTGACCGCGCTGGAAACTTTTTCCTTCAAAAGAGCCTGCAGTCTCTCTCCTTGCAGGTCGATACTTCCTTCGACAGTTCCAACCGCCCGCTCGGGTAGAAATTATTTACCTAGGTCTGAGCCCATCCATATACATACATCTGCCCACGAATGTGGGAAGTAGTGGGCATATGAACACGTACGCAAAGAACGCGTGTAAGAGGTTGAAATTGAAGTCTGCGCGCTCGCGTGGGGCAAGCCAAATTGAAAGTGTGGGGTGCCTAAAACTCTGGCTTTTCGGTGGTTATGATATTAAAAAGTAGTGGATAAGTACAACAATGCCATGCTCTGTAACGGTCTCTCGAGAAGCGAGGAAGAGCTTGTCTACTCTCCCATTGTCACCGTGGTCTTGTGTCTTTCGGTTGAACGCCATCCAGAGTTGGCGAAGCGGAGATAGGAGTTCGGAGTAAGCGGTGCTTTTCGGCCTTACCCTTCTCTCCTTCTCTCTCATCTCGCCACTCGCCGTTGGCATTAAACTCGTTGACGTTCCCGTCGTCGTTCTTTGTCTCAAAAATAATTACGATCTTCAACCAGCAATCATCATATTTCATGTTTATCTGAAGTTATGAACGTATCTGCAAGGACTTGGTATAATTAGCGTCGTCTTACAATTAATACGATCTCTACAGGCTTCATTGGAGGTGAAGCAAAAATTGGAAGTCGAAAAATACGGCGAAAACTTTATGGAAGTAAATAGGCCGGGGATTGAAGGGATACGATAAAAGGGAGGCAAAGTAGGGAACGAGGCAAAAGTCGAAGGAGGGATCTTCTGTTTAATAAGCGTCGTCCCAATATCCGGGGTCCGGATTAAAGGGCTACGGAGAAACGGACTACGACTCATAATGCTTCAAGATCGAAGCCGGAACCATTGTAAGGTCTGACCGTTTCCCCATCTACCAAGGAAGGGTGTATATATATCAGCTAATACGAACTATCCTGTGAAGGGAGCCTCGGGGCGATCGAATTGCTGACCCGTCGCTTCGCACAGGACTCGAAGACGGGACGAAACCCTGGCTCCACGTCGAGGCCTTTTCGAATCCTCCTAAATTTGAGACGGCGACAATGAGACAAATAATACGCTTTTTTCACGGTTCAACCCCGCCAAGGGTAGGATGTGACGTCAATAGTTTTTGCTGACCCTTCTCAAAGGCATTCCCCGTACTCCTCGACCTCTCTTCTATTTCCTGAGAGCTCTTCGCATCCGTGTACCTCGACTGTCCTCTTGGTATAAACGTCATTCGAATTAACGTCATCCTCCATGAGCCAAGCCAGGGTTTCACCGACTGTCCAACTCCCTATTTTTTCTAGATTGAGGTTCAGTATTTCTTACATCCTTTACTCGCATTCAATCTTCTGCTCGGTATGAATTATTGTACAATAGTGAAGCGCGTGTCGATTCCAATTGCTCCAGGCTCTGGACAGTCACAACTCATCGTTGACTTTTAGGGTGACAACTTTACATCTTATTCACGTTCATTTCTATGAAAGTCATATACCTATTATTAACTTGAGATATATCGACGTCATTTAATTTTATTGCAGAAAAAAATGTGACTTTATAATAAAGTACAAGGAAGATTAGTTTCAACATAACACTCTTAAAAGCACTAACATTTTCAAGCGTCGATGTCGCTTATCGAGTGGAGGCGGCTTTCCAACGGCAGGGCGTCCCGACGTCCTATACCTATAGATAGTGGTATCGAATGAAGCAAAGTCGACCATCGACCGACGCTCGTCAGAGAGTTTCTGTCGCCTTTACAGGCTCTAAGGATCTCGCGATTATTTGAAGGCCTTGACGCGTGCCCCGGAGTCTCGTTAAAAAGAAAATCTAGCGATGCTTAAGATTTTGGTATAATTAACGAGCTCCAGCCTAACGATAAGATTGATCAACCTTTGGGAAACAAATTTTTCTTTAAAGACCCTGCGGAACTCGATACCTGTTTCTCTTTTTCTCCATATTTTACACAGTAATTTTCATCTCTTTGATGTATACTCTGACGTATAAAGCTGTCACGGTTGCGTTCTACTATAGTTTTATCTAGATATTGCTGGAATATGATTTAAGTAAACCGCACAGGGTACGTCCGCTGGGAGTTAGGAATCAGTCAATAGATTCACGACTTTAGTCTGTCAACCTAATATATCAACGATATAAAATTTTTCAAGATTCAAACTCTCCCGAGACTGAGGGAAACCCTGCACCAGCCGAATACCCACCGACCCAGCTATGTCCCATCCCTAAACCCTAAGGGAAGGAATATTTACAAGCTTCTGAAAACAAGGGTTAGTTTGCAATTTCGAAACGCCATGCTGTTTCTCCTTTTTTCGTCTTTTGCTTTCCGGCTAGGCTTTCACCGTTCAAATCATGATTCTGAAAATGTGGACTCGTCTCCAGTTCAGAGATTGATTTAGATATTTCATCGTCGTCTGACAAAGTTACGAGTTAAGTGGTAAGTTTGTTGAAAGAATTTCTCTCTTTCTCTTCTCTAACAATGTGAATTGATCAAATTTTTTACACGATTCCCCGGCGTATGATCCGAGGGCTTTTTTGAACGTCGATGACTCGCAAGTCGGATTCAACTTGACTTTGGACAGTTGGCTTTCAGTCTGGTCTGAGCAGATGAATAATTCCTACTTCAATAGCCAAAGTGGAATCCTATGGTCGTATTTGCCAGTCAATGATAACGTCTGGCAATTAATGCGCGAAACTTCGAACTGTCTTTGTAAATATAGAATACCCTAATAATTTCAACTTCGAGGACAAATTTAATGAGCACACGTTGACGTGAAATTTCAACTCCTGGGCACCAGATATCGTTCGTTATGATTAACTAAATGGCATAAAAGCGAGCTGCTGGCTCAAATTCGATAATTATAAATCGAAAAAATGACGGAGCTGAACCCATCGCAAGCTCACTCTCGATTTAGCAAATTCTCATCACGCGATAGTCAAAGTTTTTGGGTCGCTATCTGTCCGCAGCGCTTTGAATGGTGCAGAATTAAATTTAAGCTATCTCGGTTGCCAGGTTAATGGGTCGGCGTGCAGTGCTATCTTTGCCACAGTTTCATTAACACCTACCGGAACAGCGTGGCGCGCATTCACGAACCAACAAACGCCGGTAGTGTAGCTTAATGGCATAACTCCTTGCTAATTGTAGCACTGCATCTCGCGCCGCGTTGTGTATTTCGACATTTTAACGTGATACACAATGAAAATTTCTTCGTACTTCGTTTTTATTTACTTTTTTTTTCTACATTCTATCCCTCGACCATCCCATGCGCAAGATTCATTGTTTCCAGAAGAGTTTGCCAGACGGAATGGCGCCGAATGGCTGGTAGAAGCCGCGTGATGTTTTGAATAATTTTTTAGAATAAAAAAAAAAGCCGCGAAAACAAGTGACAATCGTGGAAAATTCATCGGGGTCACGTCGTTTTTGTGCGAAATTTAAAAACGGGTGAAATAACGTTAATGAAAGTCGAGTATTCCGCATTTTTACGGTCTACATACGATACACATTATATAACTATATTTTTGTACAGGGATACGGAAGAGCGAGATAGGTAGATGGAAAGGTGGAAAGAGAGCGAAAATAAAAGGAGGGATGAGCATGAGCCTTCAAGAACGTACCTCGAGAGGCAATGAGTTTTAATTGAGTTGTAGTTGAAGCGCGTCTTGATGATATTCGAGGTGAGATTTTCGGAATTAATTAATTTGGAAGTTATCATAAGCGCTTTGTTATATCATTTTATCAATAGGACGCCGTCAAAGGTTGGGTATTTTAATTAGTCGAAACCTTCGAAAGGGTCGAACGACCTTCTTCCTTATAATTAATTAAGTAAGAGCCATATTGTGTCGACAATTTCACAGCGAGCTTTTTAAACTCGAAACAGCTCCCCCATCGAAATGTTCTCAAATTCACACGGTCGCGTGTCGTGCGAGATCAGTGATAATATTATCTCACGATTACACCCTAATATGTTTAGCATCTTTGTCGAGTGTTGAATGTTTATAAACAGTCCTTCATTATTTTACCTATTCTCGTATCATTTCGGTGATTAATAAGCTGGTCTGGTCGGACAACGGTAATGCACGACCCTGCGTTGTTTTTCCTTTTTTATTTCATTACCTTAATTCCTCCTGCGGGTGGTTTCTTTTTTTCGGTTCTTATTTCTTGTATTTATGTCTGCTTTCAAACCAGGGTTAAGCTGAGTCTTTCTTTTCTTTTTTGACTTGTTGCAAGCTCTTCTGATGTTCTCAAATTGTTTCCCCGTCTTCATCAATATTCATTCGCCGTAGGGCGCAAAGCCTTTCCTTTCCATTCCCGAGATCTTCTTCTGCAGCCTTTGCTTTTGACATTTTGGCTTGTTTTTTAAGATATGAAATATATATATCCTGATATAAATTGAGGCGGCTGATACTGACGTTCCGAAAAAAAAAACCAAGTATGGAAATGAGAATTTGGCGTGAACGGTACTTAATATCCCAAACCGCTTTTTTCTCTTCCACTTTTCTTATCAGCAACGAAAATCCGCAGTTGCGTGCTTTGCGTAAACTCTGATATACGCATTAATTTAAACTATATATATCTCCGTTATAAATGATAGTGCGTAATCGTTGCTCTCATTGTTTGAGGGTTGAAAAAAAAAAAATTTCCACCCACACAAATACGAAGAAAAAATACTATATATTTTTTGACGTTTGACTCGGACGAAAAATATTTTCTAAAATATAGTTTAATTATGCCGATTGACCGCACATACACTCACTAAAAACCACTGAAAATATTCGATATTTTTGAACGACTGACGTGAGTGCAGTAGGAAAAAGCACACACACAAAAAAAAAAATTGCACTTCAACTATTTTTCGCTTTACTGACCGCGAGCTTTATCGCTTGAATCAAATAAATATTATTGATTGTATTTTTATAAGCGCAATATGTAGGTATAGCTACGGGGTAAGTAAAATAGACAGTGAAAAGATTAATACAACCTACTGCGAGAAAATTATTCTACAAAAACATTGATGGCTAGAGAAAAGAGGATCCGGGATAGAAAAGGAGTAGAAAATTTTCTCGAAAACTAAGTACGTGTAGCAATAAATCATCCCACGTATATATGTATAGAAGTATATATTCTTGACTTCTTTCACGCAGACGGCATCACTGTTCTGCGCTTGCAACCCATCTCAAATTCTTACAACAAATCTGCTCCGACTACGGCCAACGTCTACTCCTATACGTCATACATTTCTACGAGTAGAATCTGCTCGGAGATTTTAGATTCTGTACAATTCTCGTCTTCAAGATCAAGCAAAGTGTTGATATTTCGTTTCTAATTTATCGTCGGGATCCTCAATTGTTGTTTTAACGCCATGAACTATCGTCCTCAAATAATTCAACATTATCACACAATTCCCAGATAAAATAAGAGGCACTTCATTAACACCATATTATATGCGTCTGCTTGTGATGTGCTGATCGATATAGGCACAGGTATACGAAGAGCTCGACATTGTATAAAAGGATTTCTCCATATATTCATCCCGTTTCAAGTCGAGTTTGAAAGTGAACGAGACAAGGAACTGCACTCTCGACTTTGTTTTTACCAAAGTCATCACGTACCATGTCAAAAAACGAACATCATAAAGTCATCCCTCGATCTCTCGCCTGTCTATGATCATCCCGTGTCCCCTCGTCGCATGTATAATCCTATTCGACATCCTGTGGCCTGTACAGATATGTAGCCTTCCCGTACAACTTTGGAGGAAATTATTAATACTTTTTTGCCATTCTTCTTCCGATTTTTCATCAGATTATAGAATCGATACCTTTGAATTGATACGCGTAAACGTATATTGGCATAGGAAACCTGCCGGATCAGTACACAGGATCGGTGCACATCAGGGAAACCGTACTGTACCTACATATCCATCTACCCAGTTCGTCAACAAGCGATCCAATTCACCCGGATCCTCCGTCTTCGGTCACGTCCACATCACACATGTGGGTACACCTACGAGTGTAGAGATATTGGTAGATGTGTGGGATACATGCATAGATATTTATACAGTGTACACATACGATAGTTTTCGTACGACCGTCAGTTGTTCGCTACCGTATCGTTCTCTGTTTTACCGATTGCGAAAATGGCCCCGGGCGACGGAATGACGGGAAGGGTAGAAAAAAGAAAAAAGGGAGGAAACTGGTATCCCAGGATCGAGCGACGGGAACGATTTATCCTAACTGCAAAGACAATATCACACCCGATCACGAAAGAGTTCGGATATATATCTCTCCCGACCTATAGGTGCAGTATTATAGATATACCTAGGTATGTGTAGTAAACATCTGCCCGTGGTTTATTTGTTCCGTCTTTTCTTTTTTTTTTTTTTTCTTTTTTCTCACACCTCATCGCGATCGTTTGTCCAGAGAATTTCGTTCTTCTTTTTTGTGTTTCTTTTTTCTTTTACATTGTCGCGCGTTCCTCAAACTCTCGACATAGCCGCCGAGGGAAGAAACTCGGGGACCTACCTACACCTCCGTTGAAATTTCCCTATTGCCCCGAGGGTAGGAATGTCGTACCTTCCACGATTTTTACCATTTTTATTTATTCTATTTTTTCTTCATTTTTGTTTCCATTCTTTTTTTTTTTTTTTTCGCTTCTATTTGGTTTATTTTCTTCGTTCAACTCCCCTAACTCTCGCACTGAAATTGCTTACAAAATACCCCGGTCGTGTGAACCCGCGTCACCTTTGCGACTCGAGGGGTTAAGGTAGGGTGAATTTTAAGTTAGCTTTTTCAACGCATTTAACGACGCTATTATACATATATATACAAATACGTAAAGATATATACACACGTATATATACCTAAATGTATAAATTTTATTGCTATATATTCGTTAAAGGATAATAGTACTTTTCGAAATGGGTGGGGGTACGGGTACCCGGCTCGATGCGGTGGTTCAAGACGACAAGGATCTATTTTCGAAACTACCGATTCACAGATTGGTATAATCATATCTCTCAAAGAAACTTCGTGCTATACCTACTCGTTAATGAAAAATAACGAAGCGTACCTATTCCATTTCCCTGAAGTCAATTAAAACTAATTAATTACCAGCTCTTTACGCTCGGTCTGCAACTTCATGCATATATCTATACGCATTCTTGCGAATTACACAAAACTCGTCAAACGTGAAAAGGGGGAAAACGTACCTACGAGTCTGCAGCTGAGATATATGCCCGTAATGTACAAGTTCCTCGGAACGATGATGGAATCTGAGGATACGAAAGGAAAGGAATGAGGGGTAAAAAATTCCAGGAGGTATTAAGCTTTATCTTTCATTTTTGTATTAAATTCTATTTTTTCTCTTTTTCCCCTTTTTCTTCTTCTTCTTCTTTTTAACGACAACGTCGTTCCGCTGTGTTCAAGCGACCCGGCATAGCATCCCCCTTCACCTCGTCAGAAAACACGCCGCTTGAAAAACGGGGAAAGGGACTCTAATGAGTCTAACAGGTCCTCTTCGAATTAATGAATAGCCTGTCTGAGGGCCTCGGTACGCTAATAAAGAGAAATTCGATAACTCGTTCGGTGTTCTGCGTACGTGCAGAGGCTCAAGATGACCCATCGTATCGGTCCAGAGATGACCAGCCCAAAAACAAATTTGCCAGCTTCACTCAGTCAGGCGACCAGACTCACTAGGGCGTTTTAATTAAATTTGGTATTACACTCCAGGAGTCCGGGAACCCGGGAGCTCGGGAGCCCGAGAACCTTGGAACCCACTAACCTAAAGTCCAGGAGTCCTGTAGTCCTGGAGTTCCTCTTAACCCAACCCACCAGGCGTGTTATTTTCTGATCCCTCACAATTTGTTTCCTTTAACAAGGAATCTTGACATAGCTTCCGCTGTCTTTTGTGCCCTCTAAAACACACCCCGCTCTTATTCTTCGTCAGATTTTGATCACGCCTATTCGAATGACGATTATTCTTATCATCGTTACTTTTTGTGATACGAATTTAGCGCGGAATCATACTATGTCTATATTTGTGGATATTACATGCGCGCATATACCTCGGAGGCATTCGAGTATAAAAGTACGTGGTTTTGATAATGAAGTTTTCAATGCCGAAAACATTTCGGAGGAAGTTGGGAGGGTATTCAAACGTTGTTTTTTTCTCAAGGAAACAACAGGCGCGTTTCATGTTTAAACTTCCTACGCACTGTTACAGTACCTACTTTGGTATTACATATTATGACAGACACGGTACCGATTAGGTCTCCCGACTCTTTGTTTCAACTTGTTTTTCTTCCCCGTTTCGCTTAGGAAACAGAAGAAGAAAGCTGACGGCCGGAAAACGTTGAATTTTTATTTCATTTATTCTTTTCTCGTATTAAACCGCATGAATCTAACACATGGCAAATAAATTTTATCCCGATGAAAAACTGATCACATATATAGGCGAACAGATGGGAAAATATGTTTGCAGTATACTGAACGAATAGTAATGCTTCGTTAGAATAAATCTTCTATGGCAGAATTTCGAAATTTATTCATTTTCGAACAGGTATTCGAAATTATCTTCTACCACAGGGGTTTAACATACAAAATTGAGTTTCCACTCGCGTATATATACGACACAGCTTACGATCGCGATGAAAATGTAAAAAGAGGCCGAAATAATGAAATAAATTTAATTCAATTTACGTATCTCACGGGTTAGTATTATACGTATTGGTGGTCGAGAGGAGTAGCAGTTTGATAGGTGGTACATTTCTTGTGGCGAATGAATACATGCCAAAATTAAACAAGTTTCTTTTTCAAAGGTGGGGGTTGCCTGTTTGGTATTACGCAGGAATATAACGTTAGCAATATCGCTAGGGAGTGAGGTTTTTCGTATTTTTTTTTTTCTCTTTCATTTTTTTTTTATAACAGAGTTGTGCATACTGCTTGTTTATTCAGGGTTGTTTGCTTCACGGTATTAAAGTAAAAGGCAAATAAAACAAAAAGATAAACGAAAGAAAAAAACTACAGGAATTAAAATGAATAAATAAATAAATAAACGCGAGGAAAGACTTGCGCCAAAATTCAGTTTTCGTCGACTCGCCAATTCTCAGGTACGCTTTGTATGGAAATTAACCATCCCATGGTTATTACACATCGCGGTATAGAGAGTCAGTTATCTCACAGGTGAAACGCTCCCAAAATTACTTTCCTTTACCTGCTCATATCCGCTGCTTAACCATCATCTTCCCGATGGATCGTGGCAGAATATTAGTGGGCGATAACGAGATCGTATAATCAGCGTAAGATTTATTAATTATCTACGTCAATTCCAGAATCCATTTTACGAGTCACTGCATCCAATGTTCGAACGCTAAATCTACAGATATACATATAATAATATTCCATATACCTAATACCAGGTATATGTATGTATATGTACATACACAAACCACCGAGAGCAGGTAATCAATAAACTTAGCTTTGAGCAATAAACGAATATTATAACGCCGTCGTTAGGTAATTTTTCCTTTTTTTTTTTTCACTCCGGAGGGAAGAAGACAAGCGAAAGAAATTTCCACGTTTTTTTTTTCCATTAGCGGGGAAGTACTAACCCGTCCAACTAATCTCAAAGCTGTACTTATGCAAAGGATTTAATAATCATTCTCGGAATGTGGGTCATTGTGAAAGCACAAATCCGCCCATCTCGCTCATCCTCATCCTTTTAACCAACGTCCGTTCGTCGTGGGTGTAAAGGTTTCCAACTAACTGAGTAATTCTAACGTCGAGTGTTAGACATCTCTAGAGGTCCCCATTAGCATACACTCGTAACACCCCGAAGCCCTCTACACAAGTCTACAGGCCCCCATGGTAGAAGGGTTGGGGGGCTAAATTAACTCTCTTCGGTGGCACCTAACAGATCTGCAGGCATCCTTCTTCACCCTCCTACGCTGCAGCTTTATCCTTCTCATCCAGCACCACCTTTCCGCCTACGCCCTCAGTATGATATAGCCGTAACTGGACCACTTTCTACATAATCATCTTTAATAATCTACCCCATCGAAACCGCCGTCTTTTCTTCTCTGACAAAGCACTTATAGATCCGGCTAACGGGCGTCTTTCAATCGACCTTGTCTCGTAGCTTTAACTGGATGACCTCATCGTTATTCATGAAAAGGAAAAAGAGTCCCTCTCTCCTCTCTCATTTTTCCTCTTTCCATTCTTAAATAAGGGATACAATTTTCTCGCTAATTTATAACACGTCGCGGTGGACTTTTCCTCTTGTGATTTCTGCCGTTGCACGTATATAATAATGCATGGTCGTCGAGGGGTGAAATGTGGGCATTGACGGGGCGAGGGTGAAGGGGTTGTGGACGTGGGTGGCTGGGGAAAGCCCACCGCAGCGAAACCGCCGTACTCTCCAGCGGCAGGGAGTAGTAATGGAATTGCAAATCCGACGACATTACATGCCTCTTGGCAACTTGTGATTTCACGCCGGCACCCTCGCTACTCCTCCTACTTCTCATCCTCCTCTCTGCTCAACGAGGACACGAATTAACTAGACCCGCACTCGAGCGAGTGTTCGAGTGTGGATGATATAGAAGACTTTAGTCGACGGAAACCGTTAGTATATATAAGATAGCTCGTCTGCAGATCACCTCTGAGGGTTGAGGTGGTTGAATTACGCGGTTCTCGCACACCTACAACAGATTATAACGAATTTAAGTCACCGCCTCGTGTTACCCTTGACATACATATTTCCGATAGATTATGCAAAACTAATACTAGCTGGCGTATAAAAGATCATGTGCATTTACGTGATCGGAGATGACATCAGTTTGATAATAATTCCGGACGGAACGAATTTCCATATGTTTCCGAGAATGGCATTGATCGTTTTTACAATTCGAACGAATTGTGTGAAAAATTCTTTGATTTAGAACGCACGACAGATGCTGGTGGCCTTTTTCAATTCATCTCACGATCAGTTAGACGATGAAGATATTCAACGATCGTCGTTACTCTCCTCCACTCCTCCAGACAGATATATTTTCAAGTCTTCCTATCGTAGTTCTCAGTGGTATTGGTTATGGTTATTGTTTATAGGTATCTAGGATATTCCGCTTCAGTTATTCAAGGTGAAATAACGAAGGGTGGTAAATTCACTTGGACAGGTGATCTCGTAAACTGTTCTTGAGAAAATCGCTCGAGACTTGGTTTCATTCGATAAGACCCGTTCATTCCTGGAAGAAGTAGATTAATATTGGAAGGAGATATCGAAAAACAAAGTTTTCTCTTCAACTCTTACTATACCCGAGAAAGTTCTTCCTATATTTTACCGGCAATAATAACTTTTCCAAGCTTTGTTTTTCTAAGCTCTCTTTCTGGAGCACAACGAACCGCTTCGAGCCACCATGCCACTGGAATAAGTATATAAGTCATAGAAATAACCATACCTACATGGACAGGCTTACATCGAACCAATACATCGACACAGTGTGCGTTAATGTTCGTCACAACTTTTCGCCGAATTTCAATTCCATCATTTTTGTTATTGTTAACCAGTGTCGGATACCGGAGCGGGGTTATAGGCTCACGAACATCAAAATAGCATTAGGCATTGGAGTGTACATTATTCATTAATCAACGAACGTTTTACCTTGATGAGAGGCGTGTAGTCGATCGATAGTGTCGCGTCGAGTATTGATGAAAAACATATCAGTAGCATTGTCATTATGCCGGAACTACACAGCGGGAAATGTTCTTTTTTTTTTTTGTCCCGATTTCGTTCATGATAACTTTTTACTTTGTGTCAGAATTTTTTCATTTATTTTTTGTACTCTTTCTCTGATTTTTTTCATACTCATTTCAAACGCACATTGTTTCACTCTCCCGAACAAATGATACTAGAGGTATAGAAATTCGGGTGAATTGAAAAGAAAAAAAATTAATTAAAAACGAACATACAGTTTGGAGCAGATTCATCAAAATCACTATCCTTATTGTAATATCATTTTCCCAAATTCTTATTTATTTCAGGGTGAAAATAGTCGGGGGTACAAGCTTCCGAATAAAAATGAATAATATGAAATTGTCAGTACCTATTCTAGGCGACGCAGTTCTATTACGTTATCTCAATTTTTCACACCTCGGAGATTCAGCAGCACCATTGTTTCCTGAGTAATGTTGCTTCCTGTACATTTATCGTTAGTTTGTTATTAAACTGGAGCGTCCTTTGAACGGGGGAAATCTTGCGAGTGGATTAAAAAAGTTTTGCGATCGGTTATTAGCTTTTCCTTGCATAAAACTTTGGCGACATTACCTGCACTTGGAATGTTATTTACTGAATGTAGTTTAAGGTAGCGCTCCCTTGGCATATTGGTACAGTAGTTATACACTTCCAAGTGAAAGAAAATAAAGAAAACAAAATTCACCGTCGAAGAAGTTATAATAATTACTTGAAAAGCTTAACTTCTCAAATACAGTTTCGTTAATTCTAACGAAATAAGGTAAAGCGTCGGGTAATTATATTCGCAGACATTTTCTTCCACTATGACTAGCCACGACCCTTTACGATACCACTTCGAATATCGTACCGTGACACAGCACCCGGTGAAGTTGAGAATTCGATATTCCTCCGTTTCAATTCTCGAGAGCAAATCGCATCAATATGCGCGCCTCGAGTCTAGTTTGAACTCTTTCCTATCCGGAGATCTTTCATCGTACATGATATCGTATAAGATCCACTTTGGACCGAATTACCAACGTTTTGAATACATATATCCTGTAGTCTGCATGATCAGACGGATTGTTATTATACGTATACATATCTTCCAATTTATTTCTTCGGACTAGTATAGTCATCTCGAAAAGTTTATTTCTGTTTTTCGTTAGAAAAAAAAAAAACATTCATCTCTCTCTATTCGGAATTTCTCTATCGTAGTTTGAGGTCGGCTGTTTACTCGCTCGACCTGGTACCGTTGATCAAAAAAACAGAAATCTATATCCAGATAACAATTGATTATTCGATATTTTCCATAAAAGTGACAATCATAGTACCCATGTACTATTATCAATATTTCTATAACCACGGTGATAATGATAACTGAATTTTAGTCAATCTTTCACCCCCGGACTATAGTAACCACGTAGGTATAACAAGATCAAAGGAAATTAGAGTTTCGCTCATTTGAGGCGAGGAAAAACTTTGTCGATCTATTCCAATTTCAAATCCTGCCAGTTCATAGCCGCGTTAACAAAGTTTTCATCCGTTTTCTTATCGCAAGGAATGCTTACCAATGAAAATCATATAATAATATGTATTACTTAAGATTTCTCAAGAAAGGGGTCTCCAGCCCGAGGTAGGTATTCATAAATTCAAGAAACTATGAAAATCGTTTGCTAAATTAATTAATTAAGCTCTGAGCTCAGCTTTCGCATAAACCTGTGCTACTCGTTACTGTAACAGCAGGAGGCAGGATTTAGTGCTTCGTCGTCAACTCAACGACGTATATAGTATATAAATCTCGACTCTAGAGGGTGTCTTAAAAGCTCCTTATGGTTAAGTAAATATACCTCAACGTACCAGGAAGCACCGATTTTATGATTTTTATCTCTCGGGGTTAACTTTTACCGCAAGAAACCCTCGAGCTCACTTTTTCCAACCTTTGGATCTGCGATCTACAAGCGGGCAAAGTACGCCGGGGTGAAGCAGGTACCTGGAGGGATGAGTCCCGCTACGTCACACAGAGCAAAAACTAAATTTGAATAATTTCGAAAGCGCGACACCCGTTACACGCCCCCGAACCACCACTACGACCATCGCCACTACCACCATCCCCTTCCTTTCATCCTGGCCTGTTGGCACAGCTTTATGAAGCTAATATTTCTCAATGTTTTCACTTCTATAATTAATTTATAGCACTGGGTTGAAAACTTTGTAATTGAGCTCTTTTCACGCTGTGTCATATAAAGCTTCACGGCTAACTCTAGTTTCAATTTCACCACGATCTCGCCCATTTTTCTCCCTTCAAATTACGACCCCTTCACGACCAGATTCTTACTGTCAAATAGGAACATCTCCATCTTTTCTCAAGACGTTGATTCATTCGTTGAGTTCTTTCGCCCAATGTCATTTCCAAGCTTTTTTCCCATTGTCCAATTTGCAACACCGGCGTACCTAGTTCACTTTGTCCTTAATTCCGACATGATATACTTATAGTTTCTTTTCATATCAAATTTTTCTTCTTTTCGAAATTTTGATATCTTCTCTGCAAAAAAAAAAAAAAAAAACTATTTGTACAGGGGGTTCCCCCTAATCTGCAATATCATACTTCGGGTACTAATTTAATAAGGGGAATCAGCGAAATAAAATTTTTGCCCCTAAATCGACGAATTATTTATTAGAAATTTAACGATTACATGATAATTGTGGCGCAGTGAGTTTCGAATTCACTGTAACAGAGAACTTCAACTGTCACTCGTAATTGAATAGATTCTACCATGCGCAGTACCCAGTACATAGACGGATGTAAACACGTCGTCAAGCTAATTTCTGGAATCTATAGGCTTTGGAGTCTCGTCCTTTTGTTTCCAACGGTGCGGCATAATTGTTGTTGGTCCAAAGCGTAATGAAATTTCCAAGAGACAGAAGGACCGGGGTACTGCATCAGTGATTCTTCTCTAACTTTACACATGCACGTACTCAAGTTTGCACGACGTACTTATCTGCATGAGGCACAAAAAAAAAAGAAAAAAAAAAAAATGAAAAAGAAAAAACAAGAAAAGGGAGCCGTTGCAGTTGAAAACGAAGTGGTACTCGTCACTGCATGAGGTACGCCTTTCAATGGAAAAGAATTATGAAAATTATTGTGTCTTGTGTTACTGTTGAGCGTGGTTAAAATTGAAGATATTTTCTAACTTTTACCGTATGACAGAAAGAAAAAGCGAAAAAATAAAATTATTTTATTATATAACAACTAGATTGCAGCCAGGTGTATCCTCTTTACGCATTGGGCGATTTGAAACTTTTTTTTTTATCATCCCCTCGAATCAAATACTCGAATGTAACAACGCTTAATTGATTCTCAATCCGTGTCGCGGGAGTTGAGGTTCTTCTTTCGGAAAACAGCTGCGTCCCCTTTCTTTTAGTTTAGTTTTTCACCACCTTTTACTTTCCCTTAGGGTATTAGGAGGTTCGAGCGTGTGGCGAGAACTTAGTTTATAATAATTCTACACGGCTGACAAAATCCCTTCAAAATTTTTCCAATACCTCGGCACCTTTTATCCCTCGACGTGTAAGACTGCAGTTTCATCCCTCTCGTGATCGGTGAAATAATACCTACAGCGGCCGCTGCTCTCGTTCCCGCTAAGGCTAATGTAAGCTGGAACAAGAATTTAAACCGGAAACGAAAAACGGTCGAGAACACACGCTCATTCTTATCCCGGCATCCCACGGGATTCTTAGACCTGGTTGGCGTCGGGTTTCCCTCGGCAGTTGCAGCCTTACGGCTTTTTGGCTTTTGGTCTTAACGCGTGTGGAGTCAAATTTTGCAAAGGCGAACCTCGCAAGGAAGACACGCTTGGGAATTCGCTAAATATATATATAGGTGTGCATTTCTCGGATGTTTTTCACCTCTTTTATCTTTTATTGGTTCAAGATGCTGGGTTCGCGGGCGGATGAGGAAAGTGGGAACAACGGGTGGAAAACTGCGACGGTGGGGATGGCTCCCTAGAGGGTAGCTAGCAGTTCGCTCGCGTCCCTCTTGTTATCGGTGTGGCAGCGTTATATACCTTCGAGACTCGAGACACTCAAAGCTCCAGTGCCGAAGTCAGCACGTCGCGGAAGATTAAGCTCTTTAAAGCTCTCGGGGTGGCGAGGGGCGGGATTGAGGGAAGATTTTACTATCCTGATCGGAAAAAGAATGAACGATGAAGTGACGAACGATGCCGAAAAATGGCCCCAATACTTGCCTCCTTCACTCCTGGGACAATCGGACGAA
Source organism: Rhogogaster chlorosoma (assembly GCA_944452935.1). Classification (NCBI taxonomy): domain Eukaryota; kingdom Metazoa; phylum Arthropoda; class Insecta; order Hymenoptera; family Tenthredinidae; genus Rhogogaster; species Rhogogaster chlorosoma. The sequence continues at coordinate 34,392,084 of OX101797.1, forward strand.
CGGGCTCACTCTTCGTCCTTTAATTTCGCCCCTCTGATTTTCATTCCCTCGTTATGCTCGAGGGCGGATCAGCCAGAGAAGATGATTTAGACCATGAATAAAACGACGAGAGCTTCACCCCAGGAGAAATCAGGTTAAAGGGATTTTTTCTTTCTAGGACAAGATGCCAGACTGGGTAGGTACATGAAGGTTTCGATACTTAAAAATTATTCGCCAAATTATGAAAAAATCATTACTTCAAATTGAGAATCAGGAAAAAAGAGGAAAGAAGTTGCATTTTTGTATAAATCAGCCACGTAGGTTATCGACTTGAGCCTCTCCTCGATAATGGATAAATTTATCGTCATCAAAGATAAGAGGAAGAGAAAAGTTGATGTTTATTTTTAAATCAATTCCTTATTATCGGGAGGTGGGTGGAAGAGATGGGGAAAAAAAATAATGAACAGAGTCAACGCGAGGAAGCGATTATTATGAGAGAAAAGTACCGCAGGCAAATACAGATAATTGGTACGGTGCAGGAAACGACCAAGAAGTAATTGAATAAGTACAATTGGTGGCTATAAGCGACGTTATATTTCAGCATCTATAATTGCCTCGGAATTTCTAATTCAATCGAATAAAAGCAAAGTTAGCAGAGTCTCGGGAGAAGCACGATTTATAAACAATCGAGATACGCGCAAGCAGCAGAGAACGGTTGGAGTACTTTTGTTCTGTGATTAAAATCGAAGAGGAGAACGGAGAGTGAGATGCATTAATTACCTGAAATTTCAATGTGGACACACGTCCTCGTAGGTATAGCAACGCGGGTATTTCACGCAACCGCGTTTTACCATGACCGTTTCGTACACGATCCTCTGCCACGCGATCCAGGTCACCGGACGTGTTTAACCTGAGTTTAATTATTTACGCTATGGGTTAAAGCAATTCGGGCTGCTCACACAAATAAAGGAAACAAAGGCCCCCAGGTAAACGATATATCCGGGTTTAGAGGTATTTCGTTCGGTAGGAAACGGCTTCAGTGATAGGGATTGACATGTAGACAGATATTCCCATGCGGCAGTTCACAGTATTGGTAGATTTTTCCTTCTGATAACTTCGGGTTCAAGTCATACCACGAATAAATAGCGATTTCCGGCTACGAGAGCTTTGATTTCCGCTCTACGCGCCCTGCTAGATGCAGAGATACTTTGACGAGGTCAACTTTCTTTGAGACACACATTTGCCGCTTTGATATTTGCTCTTTGAGAAGCCAGCAGTTTCGTATATTTTTATTTCAAATCCGATTACGAGCTGTTTGCTAAAGAAGGTTTGCTGAGGTTTTTCTCTTCTCGTGTCATACATATACGTATATATATGAAAGAAGTATGTAGTTTTGTTGTAGACTGTACCTAGAAAGGCAGGAGGATCAGACCGTGCGTCAATTCGCGCTTCGATGATCAAAAATCAAGTATAAAGCTAAAGAGACGCTTTTGTGTCTCGCCATTCTTTTGTCTCGTCGGCTACCTTCGCAATTCTCCTTTTTTCCCTTCGTCTCTATTTCTCTCCTCTCATCTCCTTTCTTCTTCCTTGAACTGGCGCACTCCAGTCTACCTCAGAGATTCTCGAGATCCGACGACCCCCCGCGGAAACTAAAGTCTGCAGTCACGCGTCGTTGAATAAATTTCTCTCAAAGTGTAAAAATACCTTCAATTACCCATCCCGAGATTTAACAGCTAAGAGATTTCCTTAGTTCAAATATTCAAGGATAATTGGACTTTGTCGGACCTCTTGCTTCAATTACACTTACCCCCGTTCAATGGACAAACGACCTTATTTCGTGCAGGCTAATCGTAACGGTGAGAAACTATAAGAGAACGAGTCGAAAAAGAAGGAAAAAAAAAAGGGTGAAGAAGCTAGGGAACGGCTCCTTCTGGGGACCAATAAACCGTAAGAAGACGGAGAGTAGAGGAATTTTCCTTGGCTGTAACTCGGGAACTCTAGAGAACTCTGGTAGAGCTATTCCTCATTTGTTACGCTCGCGTTGTTTGTAATTTCGGCTTTACCGTTTGTGGCTATGGATTAACGAGTCTCGACCCACCAATTTGAAATGTAATATCGAAATTCAAAGTAGTTAATTGAAAGCTGCTGTAGAGCTATACTTTTTCAGCTTTATACCGATCGTGAGCTGGTCGAGTATTACGACTGAAATAGCGAGCACCAGAATGAACCACATCCACCACACCCGTGGCACTCGCTGATAAATGACTTTGGCTTAGAACACTAATGGCGACTGAAGCTTCAGGGTTTTTCATCATTTTTTTTTTCTGCAACCTAGTGACGACCGCTCGGAAATAAAGGCTGCCGCGCGTTCTCGTGGATGAGTGATGTTAGCAACCCCAGGTGTGTGTCGAATCACCCCTTAAATCACACCAAGCCATGGGGTGAGAAAATTTTCATAGATACATTTTTAGCCAGTTCGAATAATTGCCTCATGTCGTTCTTTAAGACAAGTAAATGGAGGAATCCTCACTTCGAAATTCCCGCATATATTCCAAATTCGTAAGTCCAAAATTTCTTTATTTTGTCAGAAAAATTACAATCAAATTTCGCCTCTGCCGTCCGCGCATAAATTAGGCAGCATTGCTTTCAGACATTTTCCAATAAAATAGGGTGTTTTCTAGACCCATATACCATTATGCTATGAAACTTGACACTTTTGAGGTGATGCTTAAACTTTTGGTTTACGTTCAAAGTATGATATATCTTAAAATTCGGGCATTTGCAGTAGGTACATACAGCGATGTAATCCACAGAGCAATTTAGCCGCATAAACTCCGTCCCCAATGATCCCATAGCAATCATTGTCGTACCTGGGCTTATAATTCCGTTTTGCTCGAATATATATGTGTAGGTAAGTATAGTTTGTCGGAGTTCGTAGTTGTCAAATGGGCATTAAAATAGATTGGCCAGGTATTATGGGGTGGCTAATGGAAGAAAATGGGTAGAGGACGTCAGGGTACGTTATTCAAGAAAATACACATATCAGGAATCCAGACACATAGAGACTGGACTTGCTTATTTGCACGTTCAACGTTATTCGAATTCCCGAAAAACTTTTGTACTTCGTCTTATCGTTGACTTTAATTGTTGCGAGACGGATTATCGGGCTTTTGGTTCTACCATGAATAACGAATCACCTTGTGTGCCGTAAGCTCTGTTAGAGACGAGAGGAATAATTCGGAAAAATACAAAGCCAAGTTATGACTTATGATCGCGATATTCGTAGGATAGCATTCTGACGTTTATTGCCAAAGTTGAATGTATACATGTATGTATATAGGTACATAAACACATATATACACGTCGAAGTTACATTTTGTTCCCTTACGTTCGTGGTGTTAACTCGTCCCAAGAATATGCCGGGAGGGTGAAGAGTTTTGACGAAAGATTTGTAGGCGTGGGGTGAAGAAAAAATAAAAGAGGGATGAAAAAGGCTCGGGAATTTTTATAAAGAATTTCTTCACATTTACGGTATACGACTTGGACAGCAATCTAATTATTTACCAAATGTAAATGAAGATTCGTTGCCTCTCCTAAGAAAGTCACTCCCTTCTCTTTTCGTTAAGCTTTCAACGAGGCGCCACTCAGCCCCATATGAATCGATCAAGGACCGGCTATGGAGTCGTGGCAAATTCTGCATGAGCAGATAAGAGGAAGAATGGAAAATAAACGTATAACTACAGTGAGTAAATTATCATGAAAAAATTTGTGATATGAATATTGCTGCAGCGGCGAGAGAAAAGGCGAAGATGGAAAATGATTCTGACACGAAGGTATAAGTAATCCTATGGTGAGTAAACGTTCGAGAGCTCAAATTGTTTGATCAACGGGTGGAAATAACGCAGATTGATCGGGTTAAAGCAAAACGTCAAGGGAAATAGTTATTCGCACGGTGAAATAAGCAAAAAAAATGGCGGCGCCACGAAGACGAGCTAGACATACCCCTGTGAGCGGCGAGGGTGACGAAAAGGATATTAGAATGGTTCGTTGGTAGGGGAAGGGGAAGGGAAGGGAAGGGAGCTACTGGTTACTGGAGTTATTTGAGGATGGTGAAGGTGGTGTAGCACCGGGAGGAAGCAAGTGAGTAGGGATGAGGGTAGTGATTCGCCGCCAGAGAGACCGCAAAATATTAAAATCATAAATCATATCTCCGATATTCTAGCCGCTCGGATCGTGGCGTAAAGCGGGTTCCAGTTGTTTGGCGATGGATGTCTTTGAAAATAAGGAAATAAAAGCCAGGAAATACTCCTTGAACTTTTCTAGCTCGTATGTTAGCCGGCACGTATAGAACTAGACGCCCTGACTCTGGCGAGTTGTAAACAGCATAAAAGGCATGTGTCCCACCGCGTGCAGGCCACGTTTCAGTCAGGGACAGAAAAGCCCATTCCTGTAGCCGGGAGACCGCAGTTTCTCCCCCGTAGTTGATAACTTACTTTCTGCTTATAACTTTATAGTTGTTCTTCTCGACCGCGTGCCACAGCGGCGAGTGCCCAACGACGTTTCTCACCCTAGTTCACTTTGTCCGTTCTTCCCCGTTCTTCCCAAAAACCGAGAGGACAAAGTGGGAATTCTTCAAAACTGTTCTTCGCGTAGAAAACAAAATACTTACTTCTCATCCCTTTTAACCTGATTTAAGCAGACTCAGATGCACTCGACTCGCCATCGTCTATCCAAGCCACCATCCCCTACACATGTTGCGTACTCTTCCTCTTCATCAAGATTGTGAAATTTTCGTAGCTGAGGTAAACGAATAGAGCCAGGTAGCAAAGCGAGTTATATTTCTTAGCCAGACTCATTCTTAGCCCAATAATAGTTTAGCATCCCCTCGGAGTAGCCGAAGTCGACTTAGCACCCCGGTGGAAATTTAACGGGCTTATAGGACGTTTATACACCGTTTGTATATATATCGCAAGTCTTGGTTCTTGGAAAGTTCAAACTTTGCGATCGACTCTCCTGGGATTCTATACTGGAAAGGGTCTCCACCCTAATTACAGTGCAGGTTCATGGCCAAGGAAGTTTGAAGTGCCATGAGCTGCTCCTTGCGATCAAAAAGTTCACTTCGAGGAGTGCTTTTGGTGGTACGCCATTTGCTCCCCTCCGTGGGGGTGGAGTACCCCTTACAGATTGTCCGTATTTGCGTATACACATATACCCACGTTTATACAGACATATGCGTGCGCGTGCCTGTGCGTGTGTACTTCGCAGCGAAGGGCCGCTTAGCTTGCAGCTTTAGTGTAAGCACGCGAAGTAACTGGCCGACTGTCAAAACATTGCTGTTTCTCAGTCCGTTAGACCCGTGACCCATTTCTCGGTTCGCGTAAGCAGTTCGCAGATTCCGAGATTTTGCTGTACCTACTACTTCATCCCCCTCTCTATCTCTTTCTCTCTCTCTCTCCTGCTCTACGCTCTCGGAGCCACGTGACACGTCGCTATGGGACAAGATGAATTAATATTGCAAATGTTATGGCAGAAACTTTTCTCAACGATATTGGTTACCGAGATTACGAGTTAAGCTCAAGAACTTAGGTATACCCCTACCCCGGAATTCTTACAGATAAAAATTCTTGAATATTTCCTGCTATACGTTTCTGTATCCCGCCAAGATAGCAGGAAAATAACAAGGATAAAAGAAAGTAATCTGTACACCTAATATATACCTACCGGCAATCTTGTTTTCGGGTTTCCAACCATAAGCCGTTGCTTCTCACTTATAATGCGTTGAAAATAACATGGTATTATTGCCGCCTTGCCTGCTTGGTAAGCTACATGAAGCTTCCAAAGTTTGAGGTAATCCAAGTTAGCTGAGAAACGCTCCTCGCGTACGATTAGATCAAACTCGCGCCTAGTCATTGTATACGTGTTAGATCTAGGTTCTATAGCCAATTTTTTTGTAGCAACATTTTTCGTAGATTTGTAAAGCTTGAATTATTCTGTTCAGGCAAGGTTCAAATTCAATCCAGTTCATCCTTTATTCCAGCCTGCAGTTTCTTTTTCTTTTTCTTTTCAGATTTTTCTTCTTCTCCTCGGTTTCATTCATTGGTAAATGGTTCGAGATGTTAGTTGTAAAGCGTAGTTCAGCAACCGCATCGTAACTAGGACAGCGTTTTGTAAAATGTCATAGTCTGCAAAGTTTTTGCTGTACCTCGTTCGAGCAACCGAATAGAAAACGTCTCAAGAGTCACGTTCAGTGCTGCAGTAAGATCGAGATTTCGAACTGGACGTAACAAAGTTTCTGATCAAATTTTGTTGACCATGTTTACCATTCCCATGTTGAAAGCGTAAGCTTTTGTCGTGGTATCTTCAGCTTTTGGGTCTCTTACTTATCGCCTTAACTTTCATAGTTCCTGATCCGAATCGTTGATTCCTCCAGTTACTTTAAAATCTCTTTAAGACAGCTAGAGGCTCACTGAGATTGACACCTACTAAACTGCGAAACTATTTATTTCGGGGATCAAGATGTTTGCAAAATAATTTGAAAACTTTACCGTGGGTGAAGAATTTTTTTTCAAACGAGATTAGGGGGCTCATGGTGAAACGAGGAAAATATATTATTAGATACGGAGCCGCGAGGATTGCGGGGTATGAAAATGGCGTAAAATTTTTATTGGAGGGTTCTATGAGACGCAGGAAATTTCTTTCGATGGCCTATCTTACTTAGACGATCAATCTTACGGTTGTGCAAATATTTTTTTGCACAACTTATACTTCGGTATTAAAAAAGTTTTTATTTATCAACCTGCGCCTTGCTCGCGGTGGGATTGAGGCGATGCAAAGTCGAGGAATTCCCTTGAATATTCTACATGTTAGAAGGCGACGTGAGACAGGAGACATAAAAAATTGCGGAAAGTGCTAAGAGTCACGAAGAGATACGTATCCTAAGCAAACACTTCCGGACGTATGTTTCGCGTGTGAAAGTCTGAAAGCGTCGGTGTACAAATGCCGGCTCACATTCTGCCAATTTATTTGACACTTTTGTACCAGTCGCACGCAGTGTTTCTAGTAATGAAATTTTCCTTAGTAAATTGAGACTAAATTCGTATTTGTAATTTAAGTTCGCGTGTCGTGAATGAATCCTCGACACACGGCGTCTTTCCCGTTTCCAGAGCTCCGGCTTATTGATTTTCTTGGATACAGTAAGACAATAAGAGATAGGTAAATCCGCGTGCTTTGTAATTACGGAATCAATGTATAAGATATGTATCTGCTCTTCTTTGACTGGTTTCGTTTGACTCTTTCTCTTGCCGTTGTATTCGCCTTTGCAAAGCCTTATTCGCTTCCCGCCTTTCGAATGATTGATTCTATTTGATCCTAACGCTGACAGCTGCAAAAAATTCTGATTCAAACCCACCTTATCCCAGATACGAAAGAAACCTCGTGCCAATGCAAGATGCTGGGCGATATGGCTACTATTCTTTGTGCCCGAGCTTTTCCTTATACCGACAATTTTCTTCTAAATATAAGACCTGATCTTTTTTCTATATCACGTAATCAGAATATGCCGTTGTCTAGATATGAGTGGCTATTTTTGCCAAAATTTTTGAGCTTGCGATTAAAAGGAAGACACGTTTTCTCAAACTAGAAATTAGTTAATGCTTTACCTCGGGTTTATCGATTTCCATTTATTTTTCACGCGTCGTTTTTTAAATTTATAAGTACGCTCTCTTCGGTCAGTATTAATCTGCGTATGTAGTTATATATACCTATATACGGGCAGAATCATAAATAGGCAGAAACAAAAAAGAAAAGAAAAAAAAAAAAAACAAGGAATGATTCGTATGGCGGTCTAAAGCGGCTGTGAAAAATGCTAATCTTTTCCAAATTTATCCTGGCTTAAAGCGGATGTATTTAGCACTGTGAATATCACGACCACGTTAGCAGATTAGTGATTCCGATTCCAGCGGAATAATTACCTCCCGGTTTATCATTTTCATTATTTTTAATTACATCGTACTATGTTGGCGAGTTTCGAAACCCGGAAGGATACAAATTCTCAATAAATGCTCGCTGGCTTTTTAATTACACTTACTTTAGTATTAAAACGGTTGAACTCAGTATCAACACGTCCGACGTGAAGCACTATATAATTGTAAATGTAATATCTGCGCAGTTTTGCAAAAACATATAGGGCTGCCAAACGGTTCCGTAATTAAATATTCATTATACTTGTTTCCGCTTTAATGTTATTTACTTTCAACCATCTCGCTCCTCTCTCTATCCAGAATAACGACCTTGTCGCCGCAAGGGTTGTGCTTGATATCGCACGTTAATTATACAGAGGCAGTTGTGACGTTAGGGGTGCCCCGATTCCCTATACAGACGGTTTACCTAATTCGAACTGTTTCCTGATATTTCGCCAACTCCGAGATAAATTCACGGCTTGACGTCAATCTTCGTCGGAAGTTTCGATCGCTTGCTCGAATCAGGAGTACGCCCTAGGACGCGTTCGTAACTAGTATTACCAATCGTATACAACAAACTTTACCTCTTCGGCTTGAACTGTCGAGTAAGGAATTTCCTCTTGATTATTGAACGTGGCGCAAAATCGGATTAATTTACCTTTGTGAAGGCCGATTTTTATAGATTCAATCACCTCCTCATATATACGGAAATATCCGTTATCCGTCAAAAAATGATCGAGAGGCGAAATCGAATTTATGTATATATATATAAAAGAAGGCTCATATCCTCTTGACTTTAGAGACCCAATTAAGATGAATACTGCAGAGTCTAGTGCCCTCCGGTTCGAGCAAATCCTCCATCTCTTGTTGCTTCGAATTATTATTTCATAGTAAGACGATCGGCTCGGATAGACTTGTTGAACAATTTGGGTTAATGATTTAGATATGGTCCGAGCATAATAGCAAGCGAATAAACGGGGTTATATCTGCTGTAGACAGGCCTTATTTCATGACCGTGGTATTTTTCAGGTTTATTCATTTCACCGTCAATTTTAGATTGAATATAAATTGAAAAGTCCGTCTCTAGAGAGCCCGGAGATTGGAAAAAAAACCACCGACGTCTGACCTTGTGCGATCTAGTTTTTGCAATGTATTAGATCTTTTCATCTTTCTGTTTTTAGGGCAAAAACGTTTTTTTGCGGTCGTAGCTAAAGCGCGGTCTATAACGAAAAGGAAAAGCGGTTAAAAATCGCATATGATTTAATATCAGATGCAGTAATCGCGATGGATAAGGTGAACTTTTGAAATAGGTCTAAAAAAACGATAAACCTTGGTGTTAGCAGTTGGTGTCTAGACAGTAGTTTGATATAACCGCAAACTTGTTACTGACTGGACCAAACCAAGTTTCATTTTCAACTTTCAAGTTTCACTGGGTACTGAAAATGTTCTCTATCTCTCAACAGAGAACATGGATAAGCTCTTAGGCTTTAGACTTCGATGTTCGAAATTTAATCGTATGGCTTCAGCGCACACGACGCCTGCTTCTGAGGGAGTTTCTATGGATTTCGACGTTCGGAGAGAGACCGACTTTCTCAGTTCAAGGGCTTAACCCTTAGCCCGATCTGTCCACCCTCGTCGAAATTTCTAGCAAAGATTCGCGTCCGTCTAAAACTCGGGTTAAATTACCTGAGTGTTATTGTCGATCGACAAGTGGATAGATGGTTGGATAAACACGTAATTACGAAGGGTATCGTTTTTTCTATCTACTTTTTTTCTATCCTTAATCGCAAATTAATATTACGATCGACTAGGTTCTGACGTGTAGAATAAAGGCGTACGATTAGACATGGTGTTTTATACTTTTCATTTTATTAAGTAAACATCATAATGTCATATATTTACAATACCCAACTACCTTCACCTGTGACTGTAGTGTAGGCAGATATAATAGGTATACATATTTATCTGTCGTTTGGATAAAATCTATATACCGTTGATTTATCTTAGTTTTCTTACGTTTTTTTTTTATTTTTTCATGTCTTTTCTTTTTTTGTTCTTGTTTTTAATTTTAATTGTACAACACAGAATTAATAACAGCCCTTGTGTGATACAATATATGTTAAATCGATTTGTTCTACGTACACACCGTGTCCTAAAGTCTGAACCGTAACTCACCCCTATACTATCACCGCAATATATATATATATTTTTCTTTTGTACACAACATTTCAATAACTATATAGTTTTTTGTTTTTTTTTTCTACTCTCTTTCGCTCCCTTCGTCCCTTACACATATTATTCATCCCTCGTTTGTCATATTTCAAACCCATTTCGCACAGGTTCAGACTTTTGAGCCCCATTGTACACAACAATGAATATCAGTGTCGTGAAATATATTATATATTATGGTACAAGACTATGTACAGTCCGTGCTGCACACCGACGTTATCACCAGATACGATGAGGATTACGCTTTCAAAACAATGTACCAACTACGAAACTATGTAGATGGCAAAGCTCTTGTCAAAATTGTCACTGAACAATTGTCAGGGGGAAATAGTTTGGGAAAACACGGACCGAGTTGTAAGCGAATATCAATCATTTTTTGTTCGATTTTTCTTCCATCGCTATTCCTTTTCAGCGCTCTGATCGATGTTGCAAATGCATTTGCATTTGCTTTCACCGTATTGTTATCTATACAAAGACGTCTGGTGTTAACGTTGGGATACCGCAGCAGTTTGGCGCTGATTACAAGCTATCAATTAATAGTTTTTTTTCTTTTCTTTTTTTTTTTCGTTTTTGTTTGTTTTTTTCCCTTGTTTTTGTTTTTCTTAATTAATTGCTTACATTTACATCGAGGATATGTACAAAATAATGAGAGACACCAAAAGACAACTCGATGACAGAATAGGCCCCGCTGTCCCAGTCTGCATAGCCTCTGGCCGTTCCCCTGCAACATGCATAGGAGCAGAGTTTTCATTTCGAACGTTGGAAAATCAGGGAGACAAGGTTTCCTGATTGATATGCTGGGACCCGTTGTACAGCTTCATTTGAGCCAACTTTTCGAGGACCCTAAGCTTTTAAGGAAACTCGGAAATTTCCAATATTCAAACTAGATCATGAAGCCAATTAAACTTTGTCAAAGTTATATTGAAAAACAACGAAGCAACGCCTCCTCAGTCAAAAGAGCAGGGCATTTTCTTAACGAAAGAAAAATTAGTTTTTTATATGACAAGAAATATGGTGGGAACCCCCGGTTATATAAGACGATCGATTTTTTAAGTGAAAGTTAAGTCCCATTAAAATAACTTACAGACAATCATGATGGATTCAGTATTAAATCAAATGATGGCTAAGGTGCGGTACACGAAGAACGAAAGTGATAATGGAAAAAGTTCTTCAAGTATTACCATAAGTCTGGCAGAGCATTTCCATACGTACAGACCAGATACCACCTAATATTGATTTCAACTGCTCTGATCAAGTTTTGGAAAATTTAAAATTCCCACACATATGATGTTCTTCTTACAGCCTTGAAATATGTCAAGATGCCAGTACTGGGTTTTTCCAACGACAAGTTCCAGTAATGTCTTGGACTTGAAATCATTTAGATTACCCTTTTTCCAATGTGAAAAAAACCCAGACGGTTCTACGAGGGAAAAAGGTAATTGGATTTTGCTCCGGAGTTTTCTGTCATGAACATCGTAGCTTGATGAAGTTTTATCAGTCAAGGTTTTGTCAACTACATGATGCGGCTCAATCGGTAGAAAAAAAAGGACTTTGTCGTAATTTGAACCCATATTTTGCAACATCTTATGTGAAAGGAAGCGGATCACGTTGCCTTTTCAAGGCACAAGCCTCGTGTGTGTGTATGTCTTTAGAAATGTTTGACGTGAGAATCTAGCAGCCAACAGGCAATTAATAAACCGTTTCGAAGCTTGAGTAAACTAAAAGGAGTTGCTCGTTAGAACGTTGAAGGAACGGGTATCCTTGTTTGTTCGGTAGGCATTACTGAAGGAAGTTCGGATTTCGAATTTAGAACCACGAGCAGGGGGATGCGAGGGAACCCCAAAGTCATTGACGGCGCGACCCTCCGTTGAAGTGAAACGAGCAAAGGCTGAATAAAAGCCGGACTAACAATAAGCTGATCAAAATACGCGATTCTAAGCTCTTTTTCACAAAGTTAAAGGCAGTTCGAAAAAAATCTACTACTACCTCACAAACACAACGACACTCACCATTTAGGACGTGAACTCTGACGGAAGCCATGTCCGCGTTACTTGGCTTACATCCGTATTCCCCCGAATCCGAAGGCTGAGCAGCTTGGATAAGCAGCCAAGAATTAGTCACGTCGTTTCCCTTCTCTGTGATGACAGAAACTCCACCCCTTGGACTGTCGTAGCTCAATGTTCTCTGATTGTAGTACCAAAATATGTAAGTCGGTGGTTCCGAACTGAAGTGGATGGCGCAGGTCAGGTTTATGGTGCTTCCTGCACCAACGTAAAGCTCCGGTCCACCGAGGATCGTTGCCGTTGGTACTGAGACAGAAATTTTCCACAAACATCTTCACATACGTAAAACAAGAACGAATAACAGACAATATAACCCACTAAAATTACAGTCACGATCATCAGGCAAACACTTAAACTTCTGATCATCGATGATTAATCCTGAAAGTGGCACCTTTGACCGTAGTTCAACTTTCGCCCATCAAAATATTCGAAAGCTGCGGGGATTTGACGGTTTTGATACACGTAGGTGAGTAAATCATTTGGTTTCATCATTTTTGAAAAAAGTATAGCGGATTATGACAATCATTTCGCGTGGTATATATTGTAAGAGTGATCAAGGTGTCGTTTGTGACAAATATGTTTGTGACTGACGGGGACCCGTGAGACTTGCACCCTAAACCAATCCACTTGAAGTACCGTCATAATAATAATTGACGATTATTACGATCACTCGTAAAACTTTAGCAAGTTGGGTGCTCTTTGCATGAATATTTTTATGGTCAATCAGGATGTTGAATCAGCGGCTGGACGTTACTGAATTTCAATGTACAGGTACACCAGTTTTTCACAGTCAAAAAAACGAGTACAAAATGCCAACTTTTCAATTCGTTGGTTAACAGTGCAGAGAAATTATTTTCAGAAGCAAATTTTGCAAATAATAGGCCAAATAACAATTCCGTTTCTCCTATACTCCTGCAGGTTCATTTCTATAGAAAGCGAATAATTTTGTTAACGAACATTGATATATTTCCGTAAATTCGAACATGTCTAACTTTTACAACGACCATTTCCCTGAAACATAAAAACTAGTCATTTTTCAACGTATTGTGGCTCGAATCGTCCGACCTGTGTGACTGATTCGACTCATTGTGATTCCGCTGAAAATTTTCATGTATTCCCCGGGCTGATTGTGGGAGATGAATTTTGCGTTGAGAACGGTACTACTCGGGTTAATCGATCAGGTCGTGTTTACGGTAGGGCATGGTCTCTCGTCTGTTTGTCTAACTGGTCGTGGAGGCGCGTGGTCGTCGCGGGTGTCGTTAGCTTAGGCCAGCGGATTAATCAGCGTTGCCCCCAGGGAGAACGCAGCCTGGATTCCGATCAAACCCCACGACCTGGGCGGAGAAAACCCGAATTTGGGGATATTGAAACTTCGCCTATATCCCACCCCTTCACCGCCCTTGAGTCTCGAAGTACATAATACCTATTATAGGCTTAAGTCAATTGCAAACTTTATACAGAACTTGTATTATACACTAGTTATACAATTTCATACCATATTTCACAAAGATTAAAATTTTTAATCAAATTTCGTTTCGCTTTATCAAGTTTTCAGGTAAAGTGTAAGATATGTATATTACATATACCTACTATCAAAGTTATATCGTAACACGATGAAATTTTTTACATCTATTAATTAACGCCGAAGATACTCAATGATTGACTCACCGACAACGTTGAGATGAAAATGATGTGATTTTAAGGGAACAGTTGATATCTGGCACTCGTAGATTCCTTGGTCTCGTTCCTGGGCCCATTTTATGCAGAGCGTCCACTCCGACCATTCGCTATTTTGCCCAGAATTTTGCGCAGGCAAAGCCTGAAACCGCTGATCGCTGGTATAAGTGTAACCTCCAGCTGTGAGAATGTGTATATCTCGATGCCTGACCCAGGACACCTTTTGGACGAGGAGAAGAAAGAAAGAAAGATGGTGACTCAGCGTGCGTAAAAATTCGTTGAAACCACAAGAAGCTTTTTCCTTTTTTTTTTTTTCTTTCCATTTTTATTTCATCTTTTTTATTTTCCTCCTCGTTTTACGACAACGAAAGACGTTTTATTTAGTTCGGACTTCAGACAGACTTTTTCAGGGACACTGGCGGAATTTAGGATCTGAGATCCGCGAGATCCTTTGCAGCGAAAGTCTTTTTTATTACCGAGCTTTTGAATAAAATATATCCGCTACCTTGTGACGTGGTGTGGCCAAAAAAAGGGAAATAAAACAATGAAATAAAGAATAAAACACACAAAAAAAAAAAAAGAAACGGCTCAGAATGAATCTAAGCTCTCGAATTTTCGAGAGCAGGAACTCGAAGAATTTACGTTTCAAGAGAATTAATCAGTTTTGACTAATTGCTTGTACAAAATTAATGAACCACTCGCAGCTAATCGTAAACGGAGTTAAATATAGTAATGCGCGAAACGGCCTGGCTACTGCAAATTTAATTTCGATCAACAACTGGCACTTGTCCGACGTGCAAGATACGTACAGCGTGAATTTAAGCGTTATTACGTCAACATTAATTAGTGAGCCACGGTAGATTACTCGAGGCAAACAGCAATCGAGTGTGTACCTGGTTACAGGAAAAACTTAAGTCGACTCAGGTCGTTCTTGCGCCCTCTGTGACATTCGAATTACACGATATCTCAACTCCCAACCCTATAATTTTCAGAATTGTACAATTTAGTTGAAAAGTATTTTTTTCTACGACTAGTACCTACCGAACTGTGCGTTAGTTATCCAACTTCTAAGCTACACTGTAATTCAGGATATTATTATTATAGTTCAGTTTCAGTACAACAAATAATAATTATATCTTCGTATACTTCCCGCCCATTTATTATTGCATTAACTGATCGAAATTCCCTAAAACTGCATTATATATTCAGGTGAATTTCAGTGGAATTGATATAGCCTTATTTTTATCAACTTCGTGCAGTTTCAACTATCCTAATAATCTGGTAAAGTTCGTGAGGACTGCATGAAAGATGTATCTCAATATGACAAGTGAAAATAGCGAGGCAGATTGAACATTAGCCCAATTTTTTGGCGCCGATACCTAAGTAGACTCATTGTATAGAGTTGTAATTTTTACGGCCAGGTACTCAATTATTTGAAACATAGGATCCACAGGACCACTGCGAGCTCGTATTACCAGTGAATCGAAACCCGGCGTTTGTGCAAAGCAGGAGATTCATCAGAGATTGATTTCCCTGATTAAACATGAATTCAGAGGCGAGCCCCGATTGATTATGTAATTATCATTGACCATGCCACTAATCTTCTGGCTCCTGGTTGGCTCTGTAATTGGGTTAAATGCACGTAGCAGTGGAATCGTACGAATCGGCAGTTCTAGGGAATAAACAAAACCTTCGTAATTTTCATTACGTTAAAATATTGATATCATAGCTTCCTGCCGATTAATCAGTTTAACTCCACTCTGTATCAAATATTCAACATCCTGTTTCGCTCTTCCGCTTATCGTACAAACCAATTTTGATTTTAAATTATACAGATTCATGAGAGAAGATTTCCAGATTTTCACCCCAGGTTTGCTCGAAGTATCCCTTTGAATAAATTCTAATGTCAGAATAGATTATTCCCGGTGATTCGTCATTTTTGAAATTCTAACCAGATTATTATCTTACGGTTTTGTCGGCCAAATTTCTGACTCTGCATGTGAGGTAGGCCGTTTTCCCAATGAGTGCTGTCACGTTTGTTGGTTGGCTAAGGTCAAAGGTGGGTTCGGCTTTTGGCTTTGCACCGGCTCCAGCAGGATCCAAAAGTTGCTGTCGTGGCCTCGCCTGGTTCGGATGTCTCTCCGAAGTGTCGGTGCCACGTTCTCCCATGCTCAGGGTATCTGTAATGCGAATTATAGTAATTATATACCTCGCCAATTTCACACATTATAATCAGTATGCAATAATCAAACGAAGAAGGATCTGGTTGGATATAATAAAAAAAACTGAAGCTTAGAAAAAATTCGAAAATTCTAAGTAATAGCTTTTATTCCATAAATTTCATCATCAAAGTTCGCTCGTATATATAAATGGATACGGTCTTTAATCATTGATTAGTTGTCTGTTTGCCTTGTCAGCTCGTTGAGAATTTTCTGGTTCAGTTGACAGCGGATGGATTCGATTCTCAGCACGAGCCCCTAAAATTTCATACGATTTCTCGTACGTGGAGGGAGAAGCGGAGCAGTTGATAGGTATAGATAAAAAGATAAACGAACCGTGATTTTTCGTGCGCTCTGTCTGCTTGGAAAGAAGAGATATGGGTACGGGATCCCTTGTTTTATTTCGATTGAATATATATTCTGCGTAATAATTTTACGTTTTATGGCTTCCTCGGATTAATTGCGTGCGGTGAATAAATGCCGCGTTTTTTTTTACTTTCTCTTCCTTTCTTTGTTATCTCATTTTTAGCCTTGCAGATTTTACCGCCCCGCCGATCAAAAAGTTGGCCGTACGAATTCGGCTTAGGGATGCTATGTTTTGATATCGCGATATCAATCAATACGGTCTATCGACCTCCTGGCTAATACCGTGCTCGAAAAATGAACTCGCCAAATCCGCCTTTCAATCAGAAGTTAAAATTAATCGGATTTCATCAATGGTCCTGAATATGATATAATAAATTACCTTTTGCCATTATTCGATGCCTATGTGAATAAAAAATGTAATACTGGTTCCCGAACGAGGCATAAATCGATTATCGGAATGAGATTACCAATATCACACACCTCGCCCATCGATTCAATACTTGTTACTTGAGCCGGGGCGTAGGTACTTTGCAGAAGGAAATGGGTTTAGGGTCACCTCCCTCTAAATATGGCGATCCGTTCTATAGCTTCCTCAAAGTTATGACGGGCAGGGTCAAGTAATTACACGCGTTACCGGTGACCTGTGAACCTGTGGAGTTTGCAGTTCGATGAAGCGCGTCGCGACGCTGAAATTCAACGAATCGCTAATCAAAGTCGTATAAAGTCACTCTTTACAAACCAATTTCTTTCCCCCGTCTCGTCGTCCTCTCGCGTCGTTCTTTAGACTTTAGGCAGTACTTGGATGAATAAAAGAAACGAGAGAAAAGAACGAAAGAAATGAAGAAAATATAAATTGTAATGTGCGTACGTGTGTGTATCATGCAAGTATAAAAAAGTATATTCACTTATTGGTGGGTGAATGAATTTTTTACTATAATAATTCCAACATCTATGTATACGATTATATCTATGATAATTCGAGATATTTCATTAGGTTATGTATATCGTATGTATCGCTACTATCTAATTGAACTTTGACGCGTATTGATCCGTAAGTCCATTCCCAGCTTCATCATAGAGAAGCTATATAATACGCTCTGAATTGGTGGACCCGAGATACAGATGAAATATAGATAACGTCGTTGATATGTCACCCCTATTTCTCTGCCGGTACCAACGGTTATTATCCGGATACTAAAGGTTACGACCCAACGAACCCACGTCCGAAGACTGCCGACTCGAAAGTAGGTATCTGATGTCTATGTGTATAATGTGTATATATATACATCTACACATACATATGTATATGGATTATGTATATAATGCGCTTTGATAGTCCTAGGGGAGAGTAAAATGAGGGCAAAGGATTTGGGTTACATAAACTGAGGTTCAAAGTTGTTGACTTTTGACTCGAGTGAGAAGTAACGATTCGAAATTGACACCTCCGCCTCTTTGTTACATGTTTTTGTCTTTCGCTAAGCTTTTACCCACCAAGTTGTGCGCCGGGAGAGAAAAGCGGTAGTGAGATAAAGGGAGAAAGGGGAGAAAGGGGAGAAAAGGCGAAAGGGAGGAATTCAGCTCCAGGCCTCAGAGTCTCGAAAGCCCTCGCTTTTACCTTGAAAACATTTTCTTAACTACTCGTTGATTGTTTGGCGCGGGAACGTGCCAAGGTACGGTGTGACCCAGTTGTTGGGGTATCGGAATTGATACCTCTACCACCACGAGCTGTGAGAGAAATCGCGGGCTTTCCCCACTTATAAGATACTCAGGCTCTACTCGCAGGCAAGCTCCACCTGAACCTCGTTAATTGATCTTCATTGACAAAAAGGGGAAGTCAAATTTCTCACAGAGCTTTGGTAACGACTCCTATACATAGATTATTTCACGAACGTTTTGTTCACCGTCACCACGAGACTGCAGAGAATGGGGAAAGTCTGGGAGCGAAACTGGCGACAAACCGTGAAGGGCTCATTTCGTCCTCAAAGTAAATAAAACAAAAATTCACTCGTCAACGAACGACCGGAAACTTCTAAATCGTCCTGAATATAGTATCCGGGATTTTCGTCTCTTTTAAAAACTTCTCGGAAAACAATAAGACGCGAACGTCATTAGGGCTAGAAAGTTTTACGGTCACACGAAACAACGATAGAATCTTCGACGACCATTTCACCCCAGATCCGGGTCTCTCTATCGTTATTTCGACGCATCCGCAGTCAGACTTTTATATTCTACGTTCCATTGAAATTCTGAACAAAACGGACCAACTTTCATCTGTTCTGAATTTCTCTGGATACATACATAGATGGAAAAAAAAATAGAAATAAAAAATTACTGAAAGAAATGAATACCTACGTTTACACAGTAAACGAAAATGAAATTTGCTCAAGCTGCAGGCTAAAATATTCGGAATTATACTAAGTAATATTTCCTGAAGGATAGGTATACCTATGTATATCTGTTGCAGTGTCTATATAGATTGAGCGACATTTTCATCGCTTCTTTATTTCCTGGATTTTGTTCTCCCGGGTGAATTCAAGGATGGGGATTATCGTATCTTTCCGTGAAGTTATCGGGCTCGCTTGTTCACGATAAAACTGTATACTATATCCGAGGCGAGAAAAATTGAAGGACGCTTAAGATAATGGCAGAAAGTCTGCGCCGTTACGCGAGGTTCTATCCCAAGGGAAGGGAAAGTCTGGGACGTGTTTAGGGTTCCATGAGATGATTCTGTCCCATTTCCCTCCACGCCTCCATAGCAAGCCTCGGGATACCCTAACGCGAGGCACGCGAGGTACGTCGCTTAACGATGCTTCAATTAATGTTTGAACCACTTTCTTCGGGCAAATGGTCATCTTTGAGAGCCTAAATTGACCCGCTCGATCTCCACCCGGATACTGGGACAAGGGTGCAGGTTATAGAATGAGGAAATGCCCGTTGGGCTGGATTAATTCGAGCTGTAAAGACCTGTAGGTCATTGGTAGAGCCGGAATGGTGGAAAATTAATTGAACCTACATATTAATAAGCGTGTAATCGCATTCTTGTAAAAAAAATTTGCTTGGGTATAGTAGGTTCTATATTTCAATAACGATGCCGAATTAAAAGCGGAACAAAAAAATTTCGACAGCAAAAATCTCAAGCTCAACGTTGAGTTTATGAATTTCACAAATTGTTCAAATCTATAAGACATTTTTTTATCCACGCCTTGCTTACTGGCACGAAAGATTTTAATGACCACTCATGGACCAATATCTGTCAAAGCTAAGGTTCCGACCCGTTAACAATTACTGTGAGTCGTTTGTTCCTCGCGAAATATTTTTCGCCGCTGTAAATTTTCTTGACATTTTTTTAAGTTCTTATTTTGTCGACTTGTAGTGTATGTGTGTAGAGGTATCTCGGAGTTATCGAATCACCGCAAAAGTTTCACCGAAGAATTTTCAAAGTTCTTATATAGATCGTTAGAGCCTGTTATCATAGCTTCGCTGAAAGCGGTAATATAAAGTTCGACGTCTAACACGTCTTGCAGTCTTTTCTTCCCGCAAGGATTTCCCACTCTCCTCGGTAACCAGGGCGCATCCTTCGGCGGACCAGATTATGCATAAAAGATTCAACCGCCGAAACGCGAAATCGAGATTCTGAGCATCAAAATGCCTCCTCCCATCCAATTCCCGCACTTTTGCATACCTCGCGTACGCGGATTTCGCCCAAATTTTTCCATTATTGTGCGACCTATAAAGTGGCTGGATAATAACGCGCACCATACCGGTTTCGAAATTCCGAATATTCGGAGGAGACATATCCTTTCCACCTCGCGTGCGGATCGGAGGACTTTGTTATTTGATTCTCTTGAGTATAATAAAAGTAAAGAAAAAAAAAACAAACGCGTGATTTGATTCGCTATAGAATTCACCATCGATCTTTTGATTCAGGAGAAAAAATTTTCTTCCACTCTTTTATTTGATTTTTTGTTCTTTTCTTTACTTGTTCAACATAATTGGGCAGAACTGTGGAAATATTTCATATTCGATGATATGAATTATAGATAACGTTTCATATTTCAATTTAATATGTGTTATTCGTACAGGGCTGGAAGGTTAATAGAATCGCTGCGTAGTTTTAATTAGTTATATAAAATAATTATGTTATACACGCGGGCAGTATACGGGGAAATAGAAATACGATGCGAATTATACGTATATTTGTACTTTATTCAACGTCGGTTGAAATTGTTCCTCGCTAATTAAATATTACCGTTTAATCGCCGATTCTATTCTTCGTTACCCTCCACCAGACAGACTACGGAACTGCAATCCTCAAAGACTTCAATCTGCCTCCATATTATATAAAGTTCGTATCTATACGAAGCACGGTAGATCTAAAGATGTGAAAGTACACTTTTTTATAATAATTAACCACGAGCTCATCAAAAGATGCTCTGATATGAAAGTATACTTTAGGCTCTTTGTATTACCAGGGCTTCTCACAATATCTCCGAAATATAGCCAGGTGTATACCTATACACACGGAGTATAGATATATATGAATATTTACATACCCATTGTACATGGGTATATATTATACATATGTATATATATATATGTTCGCGAAACTAACTTTGCTCGGCTTGAAAATTGGAGGCGTCTATGTAGGTATACGGTATTCCATGTCCATACATATTGTACATTCCCAGCTACAGAGATATCTCTTTGGTTAAGAAGACGCGGGTCCGCTGCCGCTGATTTACGCGTTTGTGTTTACGCAGACTAATCAGCCGTTTCAAATTTCTCAAAGTCAGGTCGAGTTATGGAGCACGAGGGATTTGCCGAATCAAAATCCAGAGTCTTGACGAAGAGGTAAGGGTCTGGAAGGAGGTTTGGATTATTATGAAATGCGGGACTCGTACTGTCAAAGAATAACCAGCGATCTGAAATATCTGCTGATAGATTTTTTTTCAATTAAACTTTGACAATCGATTCAAAATTTGACGTTGAGGTAAATTCTTCTATTCTTGAGGTAAATCCACGGTCATTAGGCGTAGGTATAGAAATGCTCATTATTTTCAAACGCTTTTGTGTAGAAAACTCTCGCGAGTAATTGGGGTGACAATAGACGTTATAAAAGTCGTACACCCTTGACCACAAGCATATAAACGTCAATGTCATAGCTGTGAAAAATAGACAGTCGAAAGTATAGGTTATATATACCCACTCACAATCAGCTAGCGAATTGATTGCGGGAGAGACCGTCGCGAAACAATGCCAAACAGATAACGTGGAACCACCTTTCTTTACGGTCTCTCAATTTCGCGTCAGCCATTTTGTGTCTCCAGTGCTTTTCTCTCCTTTATATACATATATCTATATACATCTCGAATCGTATCTGTTTTTCTTTCGGTCTAAACTATTCTATCGCGATTTTTCATTAACTTCATGAATATTCCCTATCTTTCAATCTGCTTTTACGGCGACGAATAAATTTTCATGGGACACTTGTATAACGAGTATTGTTTTCTCAACTAATCGGAAGAAAAGAACAACTCTCTACGTATATAGTGTATACCAGTAACTGTGACGTCATAAAATTTGAGAACTATAGTTACAATCAGTATTTTACACACAGATTCGCAACTTTCCGGTTTCTTGCATCGATGTCTTTACGAGGTGGTGCGGTTTCGTGTTCAAAATTCTGGAAAGAATTTCGGATTGTAAGTGAAAGGGGTTGGGACTATAGGGCGTCGCGACGCTACGGCAGAGGGTGCAGAGAAAAACGGGTATAGAGTGACGTTTGGTAGCGCGAGGGCGCGGGCGTCTGGGTCGGTCCCTTTCCACTTGAAATGTTTTTTTCCAACGATTTCCGTGGTTCCGACTTTTCGTAGTGAATTCTCCAGCCCCCAATTCGGGAATTCGCTCCATCCACGCGTATATTCTTGGCTGGGGTTTCCCCCGGGAGGTAGTAGGACTTCCCCGGGGTGAGCCGAGCCCCAGGCTCGAACTCCTCGCGACTGTATATACCAACCACCTACGAACGAACGAACCGGGTAAACAAATCACAGGCGTCGAAACTCTCGCCGTAGGAAATCTTCCACGGAAATCAGGACCACCGACTCCAATCTTTAGTCTTAACTCTCACTACTTGTACCAATACATACTATATATCTACCTAAACTCTCCTAAACTCTCTATACATACGTCTAGGTATAAAATCATTTCGCTCACGTACGGGTATGCAGCAAGTACTTCATACAACTTGCGGCAGTCTCCCGACGCAGACGTCTCTCCCTTAGCGAGCTTTACTGATTTGATTACCGCCGGTTTCATTACCCTTCCGCACCCCGCTTCGCGGGTCCACGTCGTCGCCCGTATCCATGGGCAGATATCTCGCGGACGTATTGACACAGCTCTTCAACTTCGTCCCGCAATATCCTTCGCGGCTAATAAAGTCACAGATCGAACGCTTAGACCGAGGGCTGCTGCAGGCGGTTTCACTCGAGTGATTTCCTCTCCTTTGCATAACCCCGACAAGCGAAGTGGCCAACCCTGCGCTTCGCTTATATTGCGATGCCAGGAATTATTCCGATTTTTATTGAGTCAATCGGGGATTAGAGAAGCGGGAAATCCCAATTAGACTTTTCCGAAATGAGAACAGTCTATAGGAATGACTTACGCGTCGATGTTCAATTCGGTTCCATAGTGCCGTAGGCGAAATTCAGTGATGTAGCGGAAAGCGAATTTCATTTAAACAATAACGGAAAGAACAGTCCGACCATTGAAAGAGTTGAATGAAATTTTGAATGGAATACAAACTTCCCTTGTAATACATACCCTTTTGGGAAGGGCCAATTCCGCGTAATATCGTTCACCTGCATTTTCGAAAAACGAGTTGAATATTCAGAGGATAGAATTTTAAATCGGGTATAACCCGCGCACGTGAGAGTCGGAACCCTCCGGCATGTCTGTAAGAAATTTTCACCCTTCTATACTTTATGGCTTTAATCGATTAAGCTGCCTTGAAGTTTGGAAATGCACAAATTCTGGTTAAATGTATGTGTTCTTTCGAGGCTTCCTCTTATCCTTATATTTCTCGGCTATAGTAGTGACGTGACCGAGAAACGTTGGGAGGGTAATTCAATATGGGTTTCAATGAATCAGAACTTGAAACACCGCACTGATAATAGTCGTTCGATCGACAAATTAATTTAAAGAAGATGAAAGGCTCCCTGGAGTATTTTTTCCTCTCTTTTATTTCGCTCGCAATAACTTCAAAGAACGACGGGCACAATTATGAATCTCGTGCAACAGTATAAGCCGCTTAATAAAGCTACAAAAGGTGGAGAAGGCGGAGAGAAAGAGAGAGAGAGAAGTAGGCAGATTACGTGGTCTGGTTTTGTGGCTGGACAAATAGAGCTTCAAAGGGAAGTGTGAAAAGGAATTTTCTCTTTTCTTCAGGTTGAAATTACCTTCCGTGCACATAAGGAGAAGGGCAGCTAAAGACAGTCTTGTTTGCCATCTCAGTGCCATTTCGAAGCCTTTTCACGCGCACTTCTTTGCTACTAAATTTCCCATAACTTCGCTGATTATTTTCCGCACACTTTTCTCGTGCACATCCTTTCAAGTTTAAAGTCCGGCACAAGTTTCACAAGTAACACCATGCAGAACGCGACACTGCAATTATCCCAAAGACATTTCGCTCGGTGTCCGATTTAATCCGGGAAACAGCTTTGCTCGACTCCGGAAGACGCCGCGCCGTGGAGCCGGAGAGACCAGAGACCAAGAGAGAGGATGAGATGGGGCCGTAAAAGCACTTGGTCTTAACTTTGATTAGACTAATTTAAGTTTGATTAGTCCCAGGAGAAAGCTAGATTCACTGAAACTCTTTGCATACAAACTAGCTTCCCGTTAGCTGTGGTCCAGCCGCGATCATCCGCATGTCTATAACGCCGTTCGATGGACCAGATATATCCTCTGGTGAAACGGCACTGTAATTACCATTAATTTCGAGCACTGAACGTATCGATGGTAGTAATCAATGGCATGCATCGTAATCAGGTACACCTTGAACGCGTATAATAATCCACTAATGAAAATACTCCGACACCCTCTGCGTCAGCACATTTTTTTTTGAAATCGGTCCACGTTTTTGAGTACCCATAATTTATTTTTATTCTTATTTTTGTCTCTGTCGAATTCGGAGCGATGTAATGATGAGTGATGATCAGTTTTTCATTATATGATAGGATGGTTTCGATAACGATGCGTTGCGGTATGGGAGTGAAATAAATCAGTGATTTTCTTCATTTTTTTGCAATATTTTTATCACCGTTATTCATCTGGGTGGCTTGCGCATTATGTCGAAGGAAATTTTTTTCATTCACTTCGTGAATTTAGCACGGTACAGGGTGCAGTGATACGCGCACGTCTTAATTCGGTGGCAGATTTTCCCCGACTGTGGTCTGCCTTGGTAGCTTGAGCATGCGCGTTTTATCAACCCCGAGTACACCTATAGAGAAAGCACCCCCTCGTATGGCACTGTAGCGCCGCGACGCCCGGCGCCCGGCGCCCGGCGCCGCGAGGCTTCGCGGATGGAAACTGTACGAACTGTGGAAACCGTATAGAATCTGTGGGAAATGGGAATCTCGTAGCTACAGGGTGCAGGTAAAATCTATAGACCAAAGTCCTGCACCGGCAACAGCAGCAGTGGTAGCAAGCAATTTATTTAAACACGCTGCGAGCTTAGATAATGGATTTTTTTTTAATTCTTTTTTTTCAACTTCCAATGCCATGTCCAATTTGTGTTTGATGTTGATTCGTAAAGTAATCGCCCGCGCCGGTTGTATCACTGAGTCGTTCATTCATTTTTCTGTTTGTTCGTTTGTTTGTTTGTTTGCTTGCTCATTAGTCTCTTGGCTCCACGATCTGCGTATCTGTTTGATAGAATTGTCGAAGCCCGCTGATCATCCCTGTAATTTCGTGTTCAAACGAACATCACCAACGAACTTCAGCCTTATTTTTTTCACGTATGTACTCGGGTATAATATGTATACCTATAGTATATTGACGCGTATCAATTGAGAAATTTTTTCGTTTTTTTCATTCGTATAGCAATTTTCCTCGATCTGAGCCTTATACGCATATCTTGATACGTATCGCGACAAGCCGAGAAGCAGGAAAGTCGTGGGACTGTGGGCCGCGGGCTTTGTTCGGTTCTTGCAATTTTCAATACCAGAGTTGGGGGAAAAGAAATAATTGTGGTAGTATAGCGCGGTTTTGAATTGAACGGGAGCTTACAAGGTGTATGAATTGCGAGGAATAGTGAAGAGAGACTCGTGCTTGGCAAATATACTGTAAATATATTAAGAGAGTGAATTTAACTGTATAAAAATAATGGAAATGCTTCGCCACGTTTCACGCTCTGGTTTCGTTCAAATAAGAGATATTGGTGTCAATGGGGGGCAATAATCAAGGAAATGAAAAGAAGAATAGTAATAAAAGGAGGGAATTAACCGACGAGTAATTTAGATAAAAACGTACTTTTCAGACCGAAGCGAGTCTGTCTATCATTTGCATATTCTGGCGTGCAAGCAGCAAAGCGAGGATCTCTCGGGATAGTCTCAATTTTCATTCGCCTCAAGTTTAAATCTTAGGTAACTGCCCTTGGCTCCTACTTAGGGACTTCCTTCTCCATCACATAAAGGCTCAACGCTCGGGCCTAACTGAAAATTAAGATGCCACTATAATCTTCAAAAGCGTGAAAGAGAGAGAGAGAAAGAGAGAGAAGGAATAGGTGTCGGGAAAAGTAAGTTTGCATATATACCTATAGATTTTATACCTACATGCACACGTATTTGCAATTTGGGCGTTTATAACTTCCACGTACCTATCTCTGTATTTTCACCATTCTCTGAGAATCTTCTTCGCATACGTTTAATAAGTGTGCACAGCTGGTGTACACTCGGGAGGGTGAAGTTCGGAGGTAAATTTCTGAAGGAGTATTCCTTTCAGCTCGCTTTACTGCAAACATAAAAAGACCTTAAATCTGTCACCGTATACTAGCGTCTCGACTATAGGCAGGTAGATGATACAGCGATAAGGGCAGCTGACAAAATGGCTTGTGCACAGTTTTGTCAGGGTGATCGCTCGTAACCCGGTAATAGTACCCAGCGTGAAAAAAAAAGGAAGAAAAAAGAAGGAAAAATAAAATACACACGTACGAGATGATGCGAGATTCGCAGTAATTTCAAAAGGGAGAAGATTCTACGTGTAAAAGTTAACCTGAATTGAAAAATAAATGTTTCTTTCTTCCACGCTATTATCCTTCACCTTGTCGGTTAGCTCAAGAACAAAACTCTATTACAACTATATACGCGAAATTTTCTCACCATTTCTGATAACGAGAAAATGATTATTTTTTATTTTATGAATTTCTGGATTCTTTTAAACCAACCCTTTCAACGAAGGGTGTCCGAACTATCCATCCCTACACATCATCGTTGAACATAACTCGACACACGAACATAACGGGAGAATTAACTGTCCCGTTTTTACCCACATTTTGACGAGGGATCAACTCTCGACCCGTCTGGTCCGGTGTACATGATCATTGGTGCTCCAGTGATTAAAGCAATCAAATTCTACATTGAGCAAGTATTTATTGGGTAAATGTATCCCGTTCGTAACGGGCTTGCAGCTGCAGGTTCGTTCAGTAACTAAGCATGAAAAATTGACTCTGAAACTGTTTGCGCGAATTATTAATATACCGCTTTCCATAATCCATAGGAAAAAATTTCGATTCTTTTGTTTGCTTCTGAACTCGCGGGAAAACCTCGTAGGCATGTTATATTTGTTTAACTAATTTCGAAAAGGAGACCCTAAAACTTACACATAATGTCCTCCGTATTAGTCGAACGATTCAGCACGGTTGTAAGGGTAAACAAATTAGTCTAAAAATACATCTTAATTGACCGAAGGTATAAGGTATCCCAAGGGAAGCCAATCAAGAGGTATTCAACGCGCCTGTAGGTAGAGTACTTGGGGATGTCAGCCGCACTCAACACATTTTCTAAAAGAATTACCTACGTGTACCTACGTGAGTGAATGATTGCAGAGAGGCAATTGCAGAGTGGAAGTCCATACTTCGTTTCTGAACTGTTTGTTCTCAATTCACTTTTACGTACATGTAAGTGAAGTGCAGTATTCATGATGAGCCCTATAGCTAATGACACCCTTTTTATGTAACAAACAAGGTGAACGAGCGTTTTTCAGTCGAACATGATAGTAGAATTTATTTTATGTAATATGGATGTTATAATAGAGTTGCACGGTGCTTGATTGGCTATTTTTTAATACTTTATGATATTTCGAAAACGTAGGTGTATGAACAGTGTCGAGCTCCGAGAATTCAATCGATAGTTTTATATTTATTTTATGGAATATATTCTACCCACTTTTATTCCACTCTACTTTTCCCACAGTTCGAGCATACGAGGTTTTCTGTAAAATACAATCTTTTAGTACGCGGCCACGCGGCGTCCGCGATTTCCTCGATTTCTTTCCTCGTAAAATAGCGGATACCTATAGAGCTTTGGCTGTATTTATACATTGTATTTTCCCAAGTCGTAGCTACAATTTTCCAGCTTCGAATACACGAGAATTAGTCGTTTTTCTCTGCGCGGATAAATCGTAGATCCTTGTGTTGTATAGTAACGTAGATATATCAAGGCGTGTAAGATAGATAAATACAGATGGTGAACGCATACCTGCATACGTAGTAGCTTTTATCGAAATATTACCCGTATACCTACCTATTTTTCATTCGGTAGAAATATTATGTTCCAAGTTGAAATTAGAAACCAGCTGAAGCGGAGTCCGGGAAAAACGGGCAGGTACCTCTAGTTCTCCAGCTTTCAAGACGAAAACTTATACTTATTCCTACGTTAGAGCGCATATGGAGCTTAATGAAGTCGTAAGACCTTGCAATTTCGCGGTACAAGCGTCGGGGTATTTATATTTTTACACCTTTCCTTGCGAGTATAATTTTCTAACCGTAAATGTTCCGGCTTTTATATAGGTCGTGCGGTGAACCGGCGCGTACGTACCATATATACATATACCTACCTACCTACTCCGCTTTTATTTAACGATAAACAGAGCCCAGGTCAACCGGTGAACCCGTTCCAGACTGCAACCATCTCTGTTTGCGCGATCGGATGTTTCTTATTCCTCGCGATTCTTATTGCGGAGAACCGCTATTATTTACAAAGGTTCAAGGTGTGTCTTTCTTTGCCTTTTTATCTTATCCAGGGACAACGACACCGTAAAACTCTTTCTCGATGTGAAGAAAAAAGAAGAAAAACAAAAAAAAAAAAAAAAAAACCTATCGAGATGCCAGTCACGCTTGTGGGTAGGTGGATAGGTAAAGGGTATATATGTATGGTAACGCAACGCGTCAATGGACAGAAACAACTAGGTCACCGGGGAATATAAATATTTTACTTCGAAGGCGAGAAATTGCGATCTCTTCCTTTCCCTATCCCTTTGCCTCTCCCTTTTCCTTTTCCCTTTTCTCCATGTCTCTCCCTTCGATTTCTACCTTTTTACCCCTAGATTTATCTGGACCAACGCGCTTTTTTATAAAGAGTTGACAAGGTCGTCACCGGGTCAACGCCTCTGAGGGTAACGAAAAGTTTTGAGCTCCTGAAACGCGACGGTGACGTATGGTCGTCTAGGGGATTAGGGATATAAGGGAAGGAATTGTAGTCGATTTGAGACGTCTTCGACTCCACCGTTCCAACTACTACTTGGATGCGAGGTCTACGATTGATGGGCTTCTATATCTACACTCAACCGGGTTACGCTATCTTCTGAGTTCAGACAGCTTTTTACTCGCAAAGTAAAGCTGCGCGACACGCGGATATGAGGAACTGGTAAGGACATAAGTTTCACGCTTTTTCAACGCCGTTTAGATCTCAAGCTATACGGATTGCGTGAGCAATTGCTACTTCAGCTAACATCGTGTCTCCCACATCCAAAAAATGACGGATCTTATGACATTCTTATACACCCGACTCTATCATACTTTACTATATCTAACAACAAGAAGATGAACGTGCGGGTCCTACCTCTAACAAAATGAGGATACACTAAAGAAATGTGTAAAAAATATGCCTTCACGAAGGGTATACGTATAGCTACCCTGCAGTTACGCTGCTTTACATCTATTCTACTTTACGAGCCAAATGTTGCCTGAAGTTATCGCAGGTAAACCTTTCACCTTTTCTCCGTGAATATGTGTAGTTGATATCCACATACATATAGCCGGTGGGTAGGTATGATATATTATAGTCACGTGGTCGTCATCGGTTCAATATACAAATGCATTTTGTATTCGGGGTCGTATACTATCAGTGATAAAGCTTCCGAAACTTTTCCTGTTTAAGTTTCGCCACTGGGATCATAAATAAAAATTGGAAATGCTCAGCTCTTGGGAACGACGTATTAATGTTTCACTTCAGACCCCGTCGTGTCGTGCTCTGCGTGTTAAACTTCAATCTTGACACGCGAAGGCGTATAGAAATGAATATACTGTTTCCATTTGACGGCTTAATATCATTACTGATCCACTGATTATACTTGCTTCCATCATTCGGAATCGGGAACTTGATCTGATCCTGGTAAACTTTAAATCTGCAAACTATCCGATGATATTTACATCGATATTTCTATCAAACGTTAACTTCTATCTATGCCTAGTATTTTTGAGAAGCGAATCTAACCATTTTCCAAAAAAAATCAATGCAAATAAAAATACCACAAGTTTCATCGATTTGGGAAAACGATTTTTATTCACCTGCTTCAATTGCGTTGGCTTAGCAATTGTACATCCAGGTACGTCACGGTTGTTTTCGACCAGCTTTACACTCCCGCCCGCGCCCTTGGGTCGATTTGTTCGCGTTCATTGACCGTTCGAATGACAAACGATAAACGGAAACGAACCCGGGTGTAGCGGAAGGACGCGACGGGGTGCCATTGGCGGAAAAGCGTCGATTAGAATCAGCGACAAATACGAACTGGCCAATGGCCACTACTCTAGGACTAGGCCTGTACCTGACGGAAATTACTCTTGAATAGCTATGAAACTAGTATTATGCATAACGTGATTGACTAGCTACACGCACATCGTGATTAAATACTTTCGACTATTACTGTATTGTAGTTGGTAACCCGGTATATTTGAATACTAAATTACAGGCTCAATTTATTTACCTTTGTTATTTCTCATTCCTGCAAAAAGATCCACCGCCGTTTGACCACATTTATTTCATTTACGTGTCATTTTCATCGCGGTTTTAAACGATGTCAGAAATTTGCGGCGTATCTCTAACTGCATGGAATTGTCACGGCGAGTACTAATTATCATTAATTCAAATGGGATATCACCCAATCAGTGGTCCAATTAAGAATTGCAATCAATATCTCCCTCAAAAGTATCTAATTCAATGATTAAATTATTATCGGACATTTGTATCTGCAGCTTTTCATCTATACCTATCGCAAACCGAGAAATCATTTCTTTCAGCTATTTCGGTCAGACTGATATTGCCGTGATTCCAAAAGCTCAGAAAATGTATACCTGTGCCGTTGAACTCAACGACGCTAAAAGCCATGACAAGACATTACAGGCGGTGAAATTTTTCCACCTAAATCCAACGTATTTGGTTAGTTCAACGTATTTGCTTACGTGGATGTCTAGTATACAGCAAACATGACCCAGTTAGTACGGTATCGACGCGAAAATCTATATTTCCTGTAACTTTGCAATCCATTCGGTCAAAACTGCACACATATACTTCCCGGACGTGGTTTCGCAGGGGTGTGCAAACAGCCGCGCGAATGCGATGGGACAAACACGCGTTTACCTGCCGAAGCCGAGTTACTTATCTACTCGCGAACGGATTTCATCAGGCAATGGGTTTCCCTAGACGCCACTTAGATCGCCTCTGATTTGCCAGAGGAAACTGCCTACTGGTTGTAATCAAGTAGAGAGTGGTTAAATATTAGTAACCGGAAACATGCCGAGCTGATCGACCCGCTGCCGGTCAGTTTGTCGGAGTGATAATTACACTACCGTAACAGTTGCGACCCCGGGAATGTGAATATTAAACAAATTGCTTCATGTACCCGACTAGCTGTGTTCGCAATTTGCTGACAGAGGATTCGAGAAATATCTGATGAAACTGAAAATGTATATTAATGACGAATAGAAACGTGACGAAAACATGAACAAAAATCGAATTACCTATACGCCTTCAGGAAATAACCGATTTTATATAGGTCGCTGGGTTTTTTCGCAGACTAGGTTTTAAAACAATCCCGTTGAACCGATAAACGTTTACTAATCAATATCGACTTACGCTTGTGATTCTATGTTCTAGATTATCGCAATCCGTTGATTCATCTGTACGGGTATTGCCGATCGAATAGTAAAAAAATGAAAATTGGTGCGTTGAACCAGTGATCACAGCTGTGTAACTTTATCAGTTGACATTTTCGTAGTTTCGAATTGCGTTATATCTGACTTTCATCAATTTACGTGAGAACGGAGTACCCGGATACCCTTTTCATTCCGGAGTACTGCACAGCTGCTGCGCGCTATGCTGTTTTCTACGATGAATTCTTCAAAGAAAACTGACGTTATATATGCGCTCTCAGTGTTCTGGAGAGATCGGAGATAGTGTCTATTACAGAAAGCGTATAACATCAAAGTTCACGGAGGTGAAGCGAAGAAGAGAGAAGTCTAGACGTTAGAAATTAATATTTTTTATATTATTAATAAGCTTGGCGCTTGCATAGAGCGAACTTTAAAATAGAGAGGGAAAGAATAGAGTGTTTGTTTCGAATCCCTTTGTTTCCGTTCTCCTAGGACTAGCGTGATCTCCACGACAATACCGTGCTGCTTTTACAAGGCGAGTCTTGTCTTCTGTATTCTTTTTTGTTCTTTAGGTGTTTGTACGTGAGACAACGGTGAATCGTGGTTCAATTGTCTTTGCTATTTTGTATTACGATGTTGAGAATTATTTTCAATAGGAGAGAGCTGAACGCGGAGCGTGACAGAGTTCCTAATGAATGGACGGTGGAATTGTTTCCAGACATAAACGCCAGAAGGTGCAGTGGATTCATGCGCGTAGACGAATTTCTACGTCCACCCTTAATAGCGTAATTCTTCTCGTGATATACGTGTCTGCATACTGACCACGAGATATGTCTGTCGTCCTCACTTGATTGTATAGGTATAGGTAGGTATAGGTACTCTGCATATATGTGGAGACATACGTGCATGCAAACTCGTCGGGTTTTGCGGTTTCCTCAACCTCGTCCTTAAACAAATACAAAAGCAATTAACAGAGACATTACAGTAATTACGAACAACGCATGGAAATCACGGTTGCTTTTTATTCCGCATATGACAGGCCCGGAAATTTACTACGTTTTGAATAAGACTCACTCCTCGTCATCCTTTCAAAGCTTGCAGGTTCCTCGTTGCATATGTGTGTCCATATATAAAACAGGTACATATTTAGGTATACATAACTTTCTCTACCAGTTTTGTATGTGCATACGGGGAAAAATGAGGATGTATGCAGGGTTAGGTTCCCTCTATGTAAACTGCGTGTATTTCATATGCGGGGTCGCCCTATTGTTCACACCCTCCACACTCCTTGGTCCCGAGACCGTAAAACTAAAAAGGGTCCTTTGGAATTTTACCGCCTTTTTTGTACGATATTACAACGGCTCGTCCCGACGACCCTCGTCCCGCTTCACCCTTCTTCTCTTTCCTCGCTTTTCTTCTTCCTCTTTCCTTTTCCCTTTTCCCATTTCCCATTTCCCTTTTCCCTTTTTCCTCGTTCCTCTTCCCTCTGTCCTCTTGCGTCTACCGTCATGGGTCTTTCAGACCGCTCGTCACTTCATTCTTTGAATCGGTCTACCTTCGAGAAATAAACTGAAGAAGTGAAAAAACAAAACGAAAAACGGTAAAGATAAAGAATAAAAAAATGCAGCCGTATCCACTCGAGGTTCTCGGGTCGACTTCGAACCCCTCTTATTGCGGTGCATTCATAAAAGTCAGACAGACTGGCAATACGAATTGAAAAATAAAACTGATGAGGTCTGATTCACGATTTCCTCCATGCCATATTCAAATTTCCTGTCTTCCTATTTTTGTTTTCATTACGGAATTACTTCGCTGTCTGAAACACCTTTCACACCTAATCGAGAACCGGGGTCACGTTTTCGCGATGTTAATTCACTTAATTACAAATTTATGGTTATCTAAATTATCGTCTTCTTCATCGTACCCTTACACCACCTACTACCCCTTACGTCGAGTTTCAATTCTCCCAGCTGTACCTGCTCGGCCGCACCATCATTTTTCAGCTGCTTTCATTGCTCCACGGAAAAGGTATAATTAAATCGTTATCAAGCCGGGAGATCACCGCACCTCTACACCACCACGGGGTCTACCAAGTCCCGTAATTAATCTCCGGTGATTTGATAAGTTTTTCTTAGTTTCCTCTTTTTAACCCTTTCTTTGAAAACTAGGAAAAAAAAGACCCGCGTGTATGGGGGTGGGGTTGAAATTCCGAATTGTAAAAGCTTCGAACGGTCAAATTTCCGAAATTATTTGCGACGATTTCAAATTTTCAGAAGCACTCAAGTTCAGAAAATTAAAATTCCAAAAGGTCGAAATGTAGACAGTTCAAAACTCCGAAAGTCTAAGACCACGAAAGTCCAAAACTCCGAAAATTCAGGCATGAAGCATAGTGAAGTTGACGCGTTTAGATGGCAGTACTGTTGACGTAACGTCAAATTATAAATAAACTGGTTGTCATCGCAATGTTGTCAAGCAATCTGCATTGGGAATTCCAAGTTTCGGAGTTTTGGCCCTTCGGATCTTTAGCTTTCGGAATTTTGAACCTTCGGTGTTTTTCGTTTCGAAGTTTTATTGATCGATTATGTAGACTTTCGAGGGAATACCTTCTCTCAAAATTGAGGGTCGGTAATATGAAAATTCGGAACTTCGACCGTTCGAAGCTTTTACAATTCGGAATTTCAACCCCACCCCCGTGTATGTAACAATAAGTCTAGGTTACTCTATCTTTCATCTCCTCATATAATCGCGAGCCAGACGGCGCATTGTTTCTTCGTAGAAATACACCACCCCCATATGTTTACCTCACGATTTTCTCACGTCAGCGCTATCACGTCAATCGTTGCAGTATATAGCCGTACTGGCAATTTTTATTTTGACCTTCAGTTCTG
This sequence comes from Rhogogaster chlorosoma, assembly GCA_944452935.1. NCBI lineage: Eukaryota > Metazoa > Arthropoda > Insecta > Hymenoptera > Tenthredinidae > Rhogogaster > Rhogogaster chlorosoma. The sequence continues at coordinate 34,426,884 of OX101797.1, forward strand.
TTTACGACCTACCGCAAACTCACATGTATTTTGCGATATGGTTCAGAACCAATCTCGTCAATGTCGATGGCAAAGATTTTCGCCCACGTACTAAATTTTTACCGATAAATACGTATAAACATATAATTTATATACATGGGTATATATATCTGAGAGGAGTGTACTTTGTCCGACCAACCGGCATTTGTTTCAAGAGATTTATATGTTTACTCGTCGCTATGGTAACCTTCTATTTTCCCGGTTTGGAACCATTTTTTTTTTTTTTTTTTCTCCTTTTTTCTTTGCTCTTTTTTTCGCATTATTTTATTTTTCTCTCCTTTCCTGTCTTTTTTCTACTCTCCTTCTCTCCCTCTGGCCGTCTCTTCATTCCTCCTCTTTTCCGCCAAACTCTGGTGCCCGCCACTTCAGTACCGGGTTCTAGCGCTCCGTTTGGAAAGTTGCCAAAACATTCGTGGAACTGTTTTCGACAGAAGAATTTAACAATATTTTTACGTTTTCTCATTTTCTCGTTTTCAGTTATCGGCTACTCCCTGCTTGCTTCGCCACTCTTTTCTACTCTCTCTCTCTCTCTATATGTCCCTGTTCCGAACTGGGAACCGCGTTGTTTTATATATAATGGCTTTTCATCGAGCACCCGGAGCACCCCCGGGCTAAGCAAACATTACTCCAGGGTCCGTCCTTGCTTTACTTCCACCGGGGGTCGCGCCTGATCCAAAAATATACTATCTGAGTCCGTCTCAAAACAGAGAGAACCAGGATATATGGAGATTGCAGAAGCGTGGAGAGCTCGAGGAGGCGGTTTTCATCCTGAGTCGATTGAGCTGTTTGCATTCAGGGGGTAAGTTTTTCAACCTTGACTTTTCACAGGCTTTACCAATACCCACCGAAATTACTTTTTCTTTTACGATTAGGTATGAGGATCTACTCAAAATTTGAACGATGTATAAATTATTTAAAAAAAAAAAGATATCTTTACTAAGATTTCAAATATTTTTGCACAACGAATGACAAATAAATGAAACAAAGTTCAATTTTTATTTTTGATCCGATAAGCGGGATTAAACTGGAAGTCACGCATGGCGGGATTATCATCCTAGCTTTTGGTGGACTACTAAAACACTAATGCGGAAGATTAGTTTTCGCCCGTGTAAATATTACAGTACGAAATTTTGCAAGTTTCTAGTTTCTATAATCTAAACTTTACGGTGTGTACTGATGTCTCTAAAATTTTGAAGACGTGCGTTCTGGGACGATTTACTTAACAAACTTCGCCGCTGAATGTGGGTTAGGTTATATCAATCGTGGTAAAATTTACAGTAATTTCCGAGCAGGGTAAAACATAATCGACAATTATCCTCTTGTTATTTTTTGATTTTCTGGCCTGGAAGAAAAAGTTCACGAATTCAATTGCCGGAAGATAAAAGCTTCCCGGGCTATCGAATGCAATTGTAAAATAGAAGTTGTTCAATCCTAGAGTCTATAGACAATGAACAAGCATCACGCGAGCTTTTGACAGTTCGCAAATACTGGGAATCCCACTTTGCTCTCGTTTCCAGAGTCAGGAAAAAATTGATGAATGAGCTGCTCGATCAAAAAGGGCTTGATCCTCTACCCGATAGTAGTCATTAAATTTCATTATCATAGAATTTGAAAAAAGTTACCTTCAATAGTAATTGACGTTAACATTTTTTTAGCTATAAAATTTTGGCAAAAAACAAAAAAAAAAATTGCGTCCGCCATTTTTCATATATTTTCTGCAGCAGTCAAAATTCTGAGATTTATTTTTAGTGCTCATTGAAGTAGGAGTGATTGGAATACGCTAATTTCTATTTAGTTAGGCCGCTCACGCTGGAGAACGCTGAAGAACGTAGTAGTGATATATGCCGGTACTAGTCAGACACGAGCGTCTCTAGATCTGCTTGGACAGTGAGTTGCATTTTTTTTTATTGTAACGAATAATTTGTTAATACGAGTCCGTGAAAATGTCACTTCTTGTTTGAAATCTTTCAAAAGTTGAGTCCCTAGTAGAGGAGTAGAGGGTAATTCTTGAATTATATCGCGCAGTGAAATTTAGCAGATTGCCAAATACGTATTATAAAAATATCTCAAAAGTTTATATCCTATGGGAACTATTAGGAGCTTTTCATGAGTAATTAGCTAAATTTTACGAGCAAGCTTTCCGGCCCCAGAATTAATTTGCAACTCAGTATTTAAACGTTACAAGAAGAATAAGAAGAAAAAAAAGAAAAAAAAAACGAGAAAAGAAGTAGAAAAAAGAAAAGAGAAAATGAACAAAGGTAAGAAATGCCTCGGGGATAACAAGGCAAAACAACCTACATACCTAGGCGTGTACCTACTTTGCCGTTCGTAATCAATTTTTTTTTATTTCTTTCTTTTCTTCCTTTTCTGTTTCCTGAACGTGAGAAACGACTTTGTGTAAATCAGAAATGAAGGCGAAGGCAGAGCGGGTTGGTTCATGGTTTTAGGGATATGTGAGAGTGCAAAGACGCTTATCCTTTGAAGACGTTAATTATATTTTTGGTACGTATACGGTAACATCATTCGCCTCAAAGAAATTCACTCTATCCCATCATCCGTGCTCTGTAGCTCTGGCTTTGTGACGTTCCGTGGCAGCGTGATCCTAGCGCTAATTCAATTGCTGAAAATATATACGTATGTGTATGTGTATGTGTATGTGTATGTGTATGTTACTATAAGAGAATAATATTTTCCTTCGTCCTAAGCCCGCCTCGAGAATTTCAGCTGCGGAGTTAAGGTTTCGTTACGTAATCCTGAGCATGCCTCGGTAAACCTAGAGATTGAAGTGACTGTAGGTCGTTTACTGGTAAAGGTCTTTAAACCTGGGTGTGTACTAAAATGAGTGAAATTTAAACCAATTTCATTTCCGCGTGCCCCCCTTAGAAGAGAACATTTTCTACTCCCTTCTTCAAACTCATATTTTTCGAATTAAACACCCCCCCATTATTACTCTGGTTGAACGCAATGACGCAGGTAAAGGTAAAACCATATCAGAGGTAGCCAGAGGTAGTCCATAGTTCCAACAGGCGGGAGAGGGAGGGGGGGTGGCCGGGTTGGCTAGGGGGTTGGCTGAGTAATATTTCCGGGCTACAAATGAATGGTAATTTACTCTGGCGCTCGTTTTACCCGAGCACACTTCTATGTACCTCTATATTTTCTGTAGATACCTAGAGAACTTCTATATACAGTTATACCCATACTACCTATATACATGTAGCTACGTACTACCTGACTATACTGACTAGATTCAAGCCGTGGAGCTAGCTAGTAGGTAGATAGGTAGGTGCCTAATATATTAACCCCGATGGCACGCATATGCAAAATTGTTTTCCACCCTCATAATCAGCGATAACAATCTCTTATGAGAGAATGAGAGAAAAAAAGAAAACAAATCTCAAGATAAAATAGGGGTGGAAATTTCCCGCCTAACAAATCTATCGTACCTGATTGAATATTTCTTTCACCCAAATAGTTCTAGAATCTAAGAAGAAGAAGTAGGAGAAGGAGAAGAAATTTCTACTTTTATTCGAAGGAACGGCTCAGGGGTTGGAAGAGGGTCAATATCAATTCTCTTTTTTCATTCAACCCGGTGATATCTGGGATGTAAAAAAGTAAAGTGGAAAATATCTCTGGCCATCTTCTCGTCACGTAAAATCGTTCTTTTCCCTTTTCGAGCACCTTGTAGAGCTGGATTGTTATACGGACGAGTATTCCGCTAACCGCCCCATTGGCGTTGTCAGTGAAGCATGCCGCTGACCCCCCGTGTGGTATCGACCACAGCCTCGACTGCTTTCTACCTCTGACACTCCCACGCACGCATGTAGATATACGTGCATGGGTATATGGCTGAGCGAGGATGTTTAGGCTACTGCAAAAGACCACTGAATGGTTTTATGTAATTTTTTTTAATCTTTTTTTTTTCTACATTTTGGGTATTAACGTCGCTGGGATATTTTTTAGTCACCTTGAATCAAGCCGACAGGTGAAATGGCGGAAAAATATAAACACATCAGACATTGACTGATTAGCGAGGCGAAAGAGGAAAAAACCAGAGAGAAAATAGAAAAATAAATGAAGACTAATTCAATTCCGTTTTTACGTGTTTGGATTATTTTTTTTTTTTTACCTCTAAAACTGAAAATGTAGTCTGTGTACGAATAAATATGAAATTTTCAATTACTTTCGACGGTGAAGCAGGTAGGATTGTTTGTCATTTTTGTTTTTTCGTTTTTTTCATTTATTTTTTCTCCTCTTTATCCGAACTAATATCGAAAAAATGTCTCCTAGATGCGTGTATCTCATGTATTATACAATAGGTAGTATAAAATTCTCTTTTATTGGCCTAGAAGCCAAACGAGATTCTCGAAGACTCTGAATAAAGGGGCAAGAACAAGACGTGGTGGGATTTCAAAGCGATACCAAACGCAAGGGCGTATCGTTCGTAATAGCTGACAACGAATGGAGACGTATTCCTGACGTGTATGCGTCACGTGACTTGGATAACGCTGATACCATTTCAAATCAAACTTTCAAATATATGTCCTATTATACTTGAAAAGTAAATTCTCTATAAAAAAAAAAAATAGAAAAAAAAGAAAAAGAAAAAACACTTACCTCTGTAAAGAATTGTATTTCATCTGCAAAATGATATAGCGATTGAAAAAAAATCTAATCCCTGTATATACGGTCGTATAGGGGATCCTGTATATTGTTTGGTTAAGTAAGAGATTTCCAGGGTTTGATAAAACGGCAATTTCATCTTATTGCCATGCAATTAGTGTAAAAATAAAACGTGAATCACACTGACCCTTTCAGCGTGAACACTCTTAAAATTTTTATTGCTCGTAGAATATAACGAACCCCCGCTCTTTATTACCTCGACATTAAAGACTAAAATAATAAACGAATGTTTACCTGTCGCGTGTTAATATTTATAGAAAGGTTTTCTTTCGTTTACCAGCTGCTTGCCCAGAAATCGTCCGTTTTACCGTCTATAAATATTATACTGTATTAAACACAGAGTGGCTTGGTAATAAGGCACTTGATATGTCGCAAACCGGGAGCAAGAAAATCCCGCTTATAAACAAAACACAAGAGCCTATTTACACGTGGATTTTCACCATTACCATTAGATTATTACTCTGTAAGCTGTGGTACCGCCATACCAGGCCTCTGCCTCTACCCAGCCTAAAAAAAAGCTCTGGTTAGGCCGTAGGGGGCTCTAAACAAGTCACGTTGAATATTTCACTTTTCCATTTCGATGCCCCGAAAAAAAAAAAAAAAATAAGAAAAGAAAAAGATAAGAAAAGAACGCACATTGAAGAACAATCTCGTTTTTCCATTTAGAAACATAATATTTAACACGTGACGTGTATAAACTGCACCGATAATCTTCGGGAAATTATTCCGAAAAATAGGGTTGGGCTGGTTGTCCCGGCTAGCATTTTGCTACGAAACAATTCTGGGTACCTGGCTACCTAGTTGCAGAAAAAAACAAACTAACAAAAGCAAAATGGAAGAAAAAAAAAAAGAAGTAGAAAAAAAATTAATTCCTCTCTAACGCAATCTGGTTAGCATTGCAAATTTTCCGGAGCTGCAATTCCCCGGTGGAAACTCGGACGTGTGAGGGTTGTGAGCTTGGCGCGCAACGTTGGTTCTCTCATTTCTTGTATTAGGCAAATTTTATCTAGCAGTTAATAAATTATGCCTCGGAGAGAGGCAGGGCTTCCCGTTTTTACCCGGTAGGTACGTTTTTCTACCAGTTTCTGCGCCACGGCCCCAGCCACCCGGATCCAATATATACATACATATAGGTAGCATCACACCTGACAATGATACATGCGAGCGTCTGTCACCTATTCGAACTTTGTTTCGGCTTGCACACCGTGCTGCACATCATCGAGCTTTGGCTCGGGGAGTCTTTCAATTGAATTTATACGTGGGCAAAAAAAAAAAAGAAATGAGAACAAAAAAAAAATCGTTAAATCGTAGAGATAAATCGATGTCGTAGTTGGTAGGTGTGCAGGATCCGTTTTTTCAAATCTTTATATCAATTCTGCAGACCTTTTCATTCGATAATCATTAATAATGATAATGGGATGAGGGCGATAAGAGCGTGAAAACTTGGCTTGAATTTTCATTCGAAATTTGTGCGTTTATTTTAATCCTTGATTAATTATCAACTGAAATTGTTTTTTCGGTATATAATTTGATATGTATACGACACAGCCGTTTAAACCTCCGAGTCCATTAAAATGAATTTATAATTATTGCTGTATTGTATTTCATTAATTAATTATTCAACGGTAGTACACTCATCTCGCGTGTAACTAGCGTAGCGTTTTTGCAATCATTCTTCATTTATTTATAAATTCATTTACATAGCTATATGTATATACGTATATCATATATATATACATATACATATAATATAACAGCCTACACGCGAGGTGTGTACTATAATCGGGCGTGACGTCACATAGCTTATTTTATATCGCGTGTTTGAGCCACGAGATTCACGTATATGAAAAAAAAATTCTCACAGTTTACCCCATTATTTTTTCGGTTTCGTTTATTTTTAACCTTTTTTTTTTATCTTTGCTTTTTTTTTACACAGAACCCAACCAAGGCGGCGACCCAACTTAGGGGTATAAAATGACAAGGGAAAAACTGCCGGCAGTGCTAGATCCCAAAAGAGCACTCCTGACCACTTTGTCTCCAAATATTCAGCTCCGTTGACGCCTAGTCGTTTACGTCCTGCGTCGAACGGCGATCAATCTTCTTTGCAGAACCACCCCTGACGTAATTTATTTATTTTCCTCTAAATCTAAGGTGACGGTTGATTTCGTGTTACATGCCATCTTTCTTATGACTTCAATACTACTTCATTTATTACAGGCACTGTCTTCCTTATTATTATCATTATTATTATTTTTCTACGTGAATCGACGAATTCAGACACACAGCTTTACAACAAGATACACAGATCTATCATCTTTCTTTTTCATCTCATTTTTTTTTCAACGGCTCTTTATCGATTATAACATCATATATGATAGATGTCTTCTACAAAGAGATGTGTACGAACGTCTTATCATTATTAACGCATCGCTATAGGTACACTACGCGAGGCTTTGCTATCGTCAACTCGATATTATTATTTAGGCTTTTACTCATGCAAAAAGCTCAGATTTTTTCGCGACCAAACTCCTGAGATTTCCATCTTTTGTGAAACGAAAAAAAATACGAACATAAAAAAAGAAAAAACACCCTTCAGGCTTCGACTTTGGTACGTCTGGTAACAGTATTTTACTGAATGTCATCTCTTGGTCCATTGTGCATACGAGCTTTTCTTGATACTATGCTGCGCTGCTGCTAGAGGATTTTACCCGCCATAGGGCGTCAAGGATGTGCAAATAATAGCTATTTGACTCGCGGATAGGCAGGGATTGATTTGTTTAGTAGTTTTAATTAACATTTGAATTGCTTAGTACTTTGTGATCATTGATAAGATTATACGATGATTTAATGGGCAATGAGCCATAGCTCAAAGAGATCTTGCGTGTAAGACGGCGTTTCAGTGTGGAAAGTTTCGTTAGCGGGTCTATGACGTCATGAGAATTTTTGGATCGCTTGACTGTCCGAACCAGCCACTTAACTTCGCGTCCAAAATTTATATCATCCCCATCCTGTGCAACCGCCCTAAACTTGTATAGCGGTCAAGGCCCGCGCTGAAAGTTTCTGGTTCCAGGGATTCGTTTGATGGAAAAGAGCCAGTTGTAAAAAAAAAAGCTAAAGTGATAAAGTTTGCGCGTTGGAGTGACAATTTTTTTCTCAAACCTTCTTTTTGCCGGGCGTCGCCTGGCGTCGAGTTTCGCTGGTAATTTTTATTTATGGGTCCGACCCGCCCGCTTCCCCTACCAGACTTTTGCGAATTCGCGTCTGCGCGGATAACTATTTCTCTTTCTCTTTCTCTTCTTCTTTCGTTCTCCTCTTTTTCTCTTTTTCTCTCTCTTTCTCTCTCTCTCCATCTGACTTTGTACAGTAAAACGAAGAAGTTAAGTCACAGATGTCATTTGGTTATTGTCCTGGTAAACCCGTACCGGCTCTCACGTCCCACGCTTATATACCATCCCTCGCATTAAGGGATTCCGTAACGTCGCAATCCTCCCGGGTGTAAGAGGATGGAAGAATTTCTTGACTTAGTACCTACCTACATCTGGCAATAAAACGATTTACTATTGATAGTAAAATGTACGAATAACAAAATATAGATGAAAAGTGGTCGAAGATATTGTAGATTCTAAAACTTCTGGTCGTCATTTAGGGAAATTTTTACATCGCTGTGAATACCCTGAACGCAAAGTGTTATTTGACAGATAATTTTTATGAGTTATCGGTTTTTACTTGCTTTTTATTTCTCCCATTCTACAAGCATAACTTATACGGTCTCGATGTTCAAAATCACTAGAACGTGCTTAATTTATCGTTCCGTTGCCTTCGCTTTCCTCGTGAATGCGTAGTTGTCGTTTTCGGTTGCAATATTGAATGGGGTATTCTCGAGGCAGGGTGTAGTTTTGTTAAGTACCTACTTCTTTGTACTGTAATATTCCGAAGGTATACATCAATCAATAACTAAACGAAAGATCTCGGCTGTTTCTTCGGTGGTTTTATTTACACAGACGAATTTTTGTATCCTTTAATTTGAGAAGAATGGTGGAAAGAATAACGTGAAAGAGAATTATATTCGTTATGGAACGAAATCAATTGTAAAGATTTTTACTTTTCAATTATTTTACGTGCCAGTCGTACGGGACTTGGAATTTCGTTGGTGAAAAGGCCAGACCTTTCCCGAAGGGTATGGCGACGCGTGGAAAATCCCTAAAAGTCTCTAGGGTTTTCTCTTTATCGGGATTCATTTGTTATTTTTTCCACCAAGCAAAAAGCCTCCGTCGCAAAGGGTATAAAAAAGGTGGAATTGAAAAATCGAAGGAGTCGATCTCCGATTATTTTCGATATCAGTAAAGCGTTGAATTTTACTACATAATCTACTAGGTATTACGAGCCCTGATATTATGATCTCGAGTCAATTTTTGATAAAAATTTGAGGCCTTGAGTATTTCTCCCTCTCTTTATACCGGGAAACTTCGTTCACCGCTGAAATTGGAAATGTTCCTAAAGGCAGCGAGCAATGATCGAGGTATCGGAGCGATTGCCGCTGTAGTCCGTATTCTATCGCGAACCCTTCTTCGCGAGGCATTCATTTTTAAGGAGATATATAAAAAAAAAAAAAAAAACGAAAGAAAAAAAGTAAATGTCTGATCGGAATATCACGCGTCATCCTGCAAATAGATCTGCGAGCATGTATCACACTTTGAAAAGCTTTCAGTGATAAAAGTTTTTTATCCATTATCAACGGCTGTCCATATCAGCTGCGATACATTCGGAATGAGAATCATAAGATCCGATTGAAAGGGCATGTAAATCTCTATTCTTATGATCGAAAACTAAAACCACACTTTAAATTTGTGTATGTAAAAATAGCTACGTATATCCTAAGCATGTGGTTACACATAGGCACAATACACACGTAGAGTAATCGCTACTTTTCTGTTTTCTGTCTTCTCTTCCCACGCTGCTAATTGATTGGGTAACCTTTCCTTTCCGTTTCGAAGTCGACAAAAGTTTCGCGTCTTCGTGGAGGAAACCCGGTTGCCAAGAGCGCGAAAAGTTTCGAATTTAGGATCCGTTTTGTCGCTAACGTAAGAAATACTTTAGCAAAAGCCTCGGCTAGCTACTAGTACACGTATATAGGTCGATATACCTCGGAGAGCTATACGTACATTGCAGGTTCCGCCGCCTCAAACGATTCGTTATAGCATGTATTACGAACATACGTTTTGTCCGAGAACGGTGAATTTCATGTTAAACAAGTACGTCATGTATATCAGAAATTTACCCGCAGCTAAAAGCTCTTGACAATGGCCACGGCGATCTAGATGAAAGTAGGAACAATTTCGCTTACCTATCCGCTGCTTTGAGCATAATCAAAGTGAAGCAGTCCTGCACTGGTCAACGATCTATAACTCTATAGAACTTAAGGGAAGTTACCGGGAATTCTCATTGACGTCCTCAACATAACTGACATAATAAAATGGGACACAGCTTGCTGGTACCTTTGACTAACTTGAAGCGTTTCGTTACGGTACGTTAAATTTTAGAAGATATGAAATACTTTCAAAAGATTTCAAATGATTTCGTGGAATTTCTAAAGGTTTGAAATATTTTATGGATAGGCGCACTTGTGCCTATAATATGTATACAGCAGAATCGCACACGCATGTATATGGATGTTCATATGTTTGACAGTAGCGTTTTTCAATTGATTTCAAAGTCGCGGAGGGATGGAGGGTATCACTGATTGTCTGTGAAACGTTTTCCCTTTGAGAAACGTCGCGAGTGAAATTGTTACTCGGAAAAATACTTATCAGTATAACGATCATTGAGGAACTCGTGCCGGTTTACAATAGAGTTGAAACTCTTAGTCTTATTGTTAGTACGTCCGTATAAGGTAGTAGGTAGACGTTGGAAGGCCAGAAAGAAACGGAACCACCTCATACTCTGGCGACCAAGAGTCTTGGAAAAGGAGAGGAGTGGAAAGCCAATACTATATCCATACTATATTCTCCTTCCTTGGATGGATTCGGTCAGGGTTCTCTTGTAACTCGCGTCTGTTACGATTTGGGTGGAGTAGCGACCAGGTTACAGGAAACAGGAGGCGGGTTCCGGGGCTGTTCGATGTGGCTGACATTCTCGGGTTTGACAACGAGTTTTTCATTGCTATAGCCACTGAATTCTGAAATAAGCACTTTTTCCCCATCGCATTCTACTTCCGCCGGAAATATTTGGACCACGGCGCAGCTTTCTTTATGCTATAACATATATATACACGTTGGAATTTTTCTGATAAAATTCTTACTCGGTTCGGTATCGATTTTTTTTTCTTTTTCAGTTTCTTTTCACTTTTCATTGAGAAAACTATTGGTTTCGTTAGAAAATCACTTTTGGCCATCCTAACGAATCTTCACGTCAGCTTTCAGGACTGAGATGCGTTTTTCCGACGAACTCACCGTATCCGAGTCTTTACTGGATTTCGATTCAGCGACAAAGTTCTAAAACATAAAACTTCCGTCTGAAAATGGCGAAGAGTATTGATTGTGATCAATGTTTCATTAGATTCCTATTGCATCCGCGTTTTGTGGACCACGGTTCAACCGATTGTTTCTGTATAGTTTCTCTGGACGTATACTGTTTACCCACCAAGTTAAAGAAATAATTACAATCAGTACGATCCATGGCTAGTTGGAAAGTTTCCTTAAATAAGAATGAAAGTTTACACTAACTTTCCGCACGAAAAATTCTTGCTTCGTTTTTCCCCTCACTACTTATTGCCAGTCGAAAATCTCATAGACTCGAATTTCTCGAGCTTAAAAAAGAATCCTGTAGTCGTAAAAGCAGAGTAATTATAACTGGAGTAATTACATAACAACTGTATGGAAGCAATAGTCTAATGAATAATCTGCACACACCGTAAACAGTTTCGATTAAGCTTTTAATAATATATACGAGTGGTAGGTACACATAGTATTTATTATACATGTAGAACCGTTATAATTGACTCCTCTCGCACGAACACGAGAGGCGTAGAGCTATTCTCTATTATGTATTATTCTATACGTAGGAGTACATACAAGTGCAAAGTGGAAAGTGGGGAAATGTGCAAGGCATCAAGTATTTCCGAGAGATATGTATACGTATACCATATGCATAGTCAAGTACAATATGTGTATAGAAAGTCCATAAAACGTAGGCTGCAGAGTCTGTATGTAGGAAATGAAGAGACGTAGGCAAGCCTGGTGTCCGTGTACATGTGGTAGGACAAAGGCATTGTTTAGCTGGCATTTGCGCTGTTCTTTCTTCGTACTCTCAATTACAATGCTCTTTTCACGTCATTTTAACGACAAATTTATTCCGGATGGTGGTGATTAATGTGATAAGAAGAATCCAGCTCCTCCTTCCGCCTTCACCTCGTTGCAGCCTTTAGAAAAACCCTTTTCAAATATTTCCACTGCTACTGCAGTTTCGAGAGAAAATTCTTGCCCAGTTCCACACTCATTTAACTTCCGTTGGTTCACATTTCGACCTCTGGGAAATAGACCGGAGCTAAGCTTGCGGACTTTACAGACTTTTCTACGGTAAAATAGGGCCAGATATTTTACAACGTTGCACTGATAAGCTTTTCGGAATCATCTCGCCATTGATTTTCCAACATATTCAAGAAAAGAAACATTTCTCTTACACAATATGATATATTCTCTCCTCCCTGCATCGCCAAGCGAATAAACGCGCATTTCTACGGGGATGAAACAACGTGTGATCAATGTGCTCACTTGTCGTATACAAATGACGGTACATATATATATAGAGGCGTGGAAATATCATAGTGGAATAAAATTGAGCCATAAGTTCCTACAGTTAATTTAGGAAAAACAAAAGTTATTCCATACTTTACCTGAAGCAACTGTATATAACTCATACCTACGGAAACACCGGTCGATCTTTTTGACCTACTTCCGGCTCGTCTCACCTCATCTCGAGGTTGATTCAATTTCGACTCCAGTCTCTTCAACGGCAACTTTACTCTACCCTTGTATTGGATTTAATAATTGCACCAGCAATTCCACTTTCGTATCGAATAGGTACAGAGCATGCCTACCTAGGTGAGGTTTTGTTACACGGGAGTACCTGCTACCATTTTTTTTTGTTTTCTTCTTTTTCAATTTTTTTCTCTATTTTTATTTGCAAACGTCAGATTCAATGCGCCTATCTTATATTTGCGCTCGCGAGGTCAGCACAGTTGGTTGACGTTGTGTCCGCGCGTGACGGACGCCGACCCTGATGGCTCTGCACCCTCGGGAAATCAAAAAATATGCCTGTATACAGAGTATACGCGTTACTACGCGTTTGGGCATCAGGCCAGCTGCGATCTATACATATCGCTGCAAAAGTTTGCTCAAATCTCCAATTTCTCGTGTTGCATCAAACGAAATGATTTCTATCAATAAATAATTAGTTCAATTGATCGACAATGTTACGTCAATATGGACAGAGTTTTTAGAGGGAAAATGCGAAGTATAAAACCTCGTCTATTTGACGTGAATTTCGTGAATCGGTATCGCACCAGGTTCATCAAATATTAGAAATTCCCTTGTACTCGGCTCGAATATAAAGAGCTCATTTAGAATTGTTGATTTTTGTTATATCGAGATCTAAAGGTCATGGAGGGTAAATCGATCCCGCACTGTTTAACCAGAGGAAACAATATTAAAGCACTTTCGACCGCAGGCTCGGTTCTTTTCATGAAGGTATATCCTTTCGTGTTCTGTGATCAAAGATCTTGATTTAGTTCTGTTCCTCGGAATACCGTAACCGTACCTTATTGAAGAAAAATACATTACTTTTTTTCTCACATCGATTTACAGAACAAATACAACCCCGAATGTCTCCGATTTTAGTTAACTGAAAAATAGACAGCTCCGTTTGAGGTCTTCCTTCGATTTGCAATGCCCGAGTATAGCTTCAGTTTAAGTTATTTTATGGTCTCTTCAAATACAGACGTGGAGTTTAATTCCGCGTTATAATGTTGTTAGAAAATTTCTAACAACATCCAGCTTACGTGTTGAAAACGCGTTCGAAAAAAATTCTCAAGATACCTATTAAGAATTTCAAGGAAACTGTATTTAAGTCTGGGACTTTTTACTTCATACTTTTCATACTTCAAAAACTTCCCTAGTTTTAAAAATTCGATAATAAACCTCACCGATATCGTGAATGCCAATAGAAATAAATAATCGATATAATATAAATCAGTAAAAGTTTTCATATCAATTTATACGAGATTCGAAAAAAGAATCCAGGGTCAAGACTCGATGATACGCGAACGCATTTTCACCGTGTAATTTCTATCTTCCCCTCAGGCTTTTGACACGGTTACCTAAAAATAACGGGCACGTATCGAGCGTCGTGGCGGTACGCCCTTAAAAATATAAAGTAACGCCATAGGTCGCTCGCGGTAGATTGAAAGCAAATATAAGAAATTAATAGCAGTTTTAAAGCCCTGTAGAATACGTTCCGCTGTCTTCTCGAGTTTTTTTTTTTTTTTTTTCGACCAGGCGATCTCATTCCAGACTAAACGCGAATTTCGTTCCCGTTTATCCGCAGCAGCTCTTCATTTTTCCCAGTCCTTCTCGGTATTTTGAGCTCACATGTACGGCGAAGGCATATACCCACGCCGCTTGGAAAACATGAAATTCACATTTTTATGCGAGTCACGTTATGCCACGCTCCGTTTATGACCAAACGCGAGGGAGGCACCCTATACGGTCGAACCAAACCTGATCATCTATCTCACTCGATGATACGCGGACGATTCGAGATGAACAGATATATTATAAGATGTTACGAGATGAAGTAGTTCAACTGTTATACGTATACCTATACCTACCCATATGAGCTCTTTGCCTCTACCTAAACCTTACCTATAAATATATTGACGATCTAGCGCGGAGGATCGGGAAAATGTCGTAAATTTTCCACGAAGTATCGCAAAGTGTCTCAGAGTGTCGATAAATGGCACTTTCTGGAGCTCTGCCTCGTATACGACTATTATAAACAAACACATCGCATGTTCGTAGGTGGAATTGAGTTCTGAGGACACAGATGTAGGGTACAGCCTCGTTGAAGCGTGTAATTCTTCTTTATCCCTACATACGTGTGTAGTATTAGCCTGCAAAAGTCTGAAGGGACAGCAATAAGAGTGGCTTAAGGATTTTCTCTACAAGCTACTCGGCGTGGAGAGGGAAGCGTTTAAAGATTTGTTATAGAGGCAGAGCCCAACAAACCGTTGGATAATATTTTAGAGTAATTTCCCACACGCCAGACGTGATGTTAGCTTCTTTGAGTCGGTTTAACGGCACGATTTTCCTGCCACTGTGACGACCTCCCATGTCTCGTGTCTCGAGTCCATTAAACCCCTTCGTTGTTCTATAATATAAGTAAGCAAGGTGTGTTTTCACATGGTGCACGCTAGCCGCGGGGGTCAAAGGACGCGGTCTTCAATCCAACCCCCGTTGGGCACAGGGCTTTGGGGGCGAGTAGATATACTCCAGGGTGGACAAGGGTCGAGGAGGCTTGTCTCGACGCAGATTACCGATAGAACGAAGGGTGCAGTACAGGCTGTTGAACGATTAGGGTAACGAAGGGTATATCGGAGAGAGTTCTTGTATTTTTGACTCTTGCGTAGAACTTCCAAGTCCCCTGAAACCCCATTGGGGGTAATAGACGTTGGAGGTCTTCTTCGAGTTGAAGTAGTGAACCTGGCTATGCTCCTGGAGCAGTTAGGGGATACATGCACATGAAACTCGGGTCAACTCGTGGCAGTTGGGGGTCTTCTTGCGGCGGTGGTACCGTGGAATCGAGCGTGTGCGGTGAACAGGGTAAATTTGTGGTTTCCTTTTGTGCCCGTAATGGATTTGTTGCCCCACGCCCGGCCAAAACGTCGAGGGTCAAAACCCTCCGCGTAATTATTTATCGGTATATACGTATTTCCATATTCTATGATATGGAAATTTATTCTAATACTCATTTTTTAAAGTTAAATAAATAACGCGCCGGTAAAACGCCGGCATTTTCACCCTGGTATTAAACAACCGAAAAGTTAGCCGAGATTATAATCTAGAGCGAAAAATAATCGAAAGAGAAACGATAAAACATTTCATAATAATTACTTCCTTATACTTTTATCAACGATTTTTCAACTTTTATTCAACCGAAATCATAGTCCTCAGTTTAATCTACACCCACGTGTCTATCCCTATCCAATCTTCTCGCGATCCTTATAGCCATTTGTATTTCGCGTTACTAGGCGGCGATGCGAAACCCGGATATAAATCGCGGCTTCAAGGAGACGACATTTTCGCCTTCCTAGCGATAAGCTGCCCCCATGTTACGGGCTGACGACAGGAGCAATTTTTTCCTAAATTAACGAAGCGAAAACTTGACGACAGACTCGAAAATGGCCCTTCGTCATCCAGCTTCCTCTTTCTCGTTGTCTTTCTGTGTTTTGTCATATTTTTATTTTACTTTTTCTTTTCTTTTTTTCTACATCTTTCATCTTCTAAATTTCATACGACATAACCGCCTTCAGGATTTCTCTAATTTTCACCAAATTAATCGTCATCTTCAATGATAATCGACGAACGACTTTTGTATCGCATAAATTATTATCAATGAATCTACAAAATGCTCTTGAATTCATATCTACGTATGGATTTCTACTCTACATACGAAGATGTATATAGCGGGTGGTCGTTTTGACAGAGGATCTAGGCGCCGTGCAGTCATGGTATAGTGTAGTGGCAGATGTCCCTCGGGATGCCACTTTCGCGCGTCACGGGGGCTAATTAATGACTTCAACAGTAGTAGGCTGTTTGCCTGTTTCTGTCGCTAACAATTCGAGTGACAATTCACAAGGGGAATGATATTACGGCTACGTCACACTATGCAAGTATATACACACAAATATGTGTACACGGCATAAAGCGGTAGTTCGGCTTTGTTTATAATAACCGCATGCCACTGGTCATAGCGAATGCAGTTTCGCGAGTAGCGAATTTTATTTTGTCGAACATTATTGTGACATATTTACATATAGGTATATATAGGACATATTTATATTATGCATTATTATATGACGTTGAAATGCTGAGTAAACAACACAACGGGTGAGCCAATCGGTAGATAACGGGCCATTAGGCAGGAGGAAAATTTTGCTGCGTATGCAGCCAGCCAGCTAGTGTAATCTGTAATCCCCTAATCGTAACGCGAGCCGGCAAGCCCTGTGAGGTGTAGTCTTTTCGCCTCATTGACTACTAACGCGGATAGATTACCTACCCGATGACCTGTCCACGACATGCCTATCGTAAGTCAACTTAAAATTACACGGGTCATTTCTCATTATTTTCATGGCCTGCCCCTTGTCGGTGTGCCCCTTAAATCTGACGTCCAGGTTAATTTAGTACCGAGAGAAACGCCCCAAAAGGGTAGGACTGCTCTGTGTCAACTATTTACGCGGATCAATCCGCTCCCGGTCCGAATAACGTTCGATGTTTTCCGATTTTCTTTGCCTTTATCATTATTTACAGCAATCGGTTCGCTAATTTTGATTAGCGGTTATACGTATACATCGCATGCCGCGCCAATTATAAGTGAAAATTTCAAAAACCCCGATTTTATCAGCGAATAATTACTGGGGAATTTTTTCCCTTTTTTTTTCAAGCTTTTTTTTGTGTATCAAAAATACAAAGTGAGGTTTAAATTTTCAATCACCGAATCGCTGGAGAACCCTCTGAAAATTGAAAAGCTGCCAATTAAAGCCTAATGCCCGGATGAACTCAGACCTCTGTAAATTATTACGCGAATATTTCATGAAAATTCTAGGTCATGGTGTGTATATTATGGTCACATCTACTTCGTTCTGTGGACTTTTTTTACTCAACAGTCCCGACCCAGAAGGTTTTCTAGACACGTGAACGACCTATACGAGTACGTCGAGCTCTTCAACGCTCGCTACCATCCAATAGATTAACCTTTGGGCTGAACCTAATCAACGAAAGATTGTCTAGGATATCGTCGATTCACCGTAGAGACAGTGGGATAGCGCAATTTTCTTTCCAAACCCTAAAGGTTGACTTGGCAATTTTTCATCTCTTCAATACCGGCGATTTTATCTGTTATACATATATCGGTATTGAAATATTAATTAATAAAAGCACGAGGCAGTTTTTGCAATTTTTATTATTCGACAAATAGATTGGAACCATTTTTGAGCATAGACACCCGGTAGAAACTTCAGCGACAGTCTAGTTTGTTGGTTTAAGGGTTGGCGTGCCTCCGATCATGCGGGAAAATGCTTCAATCTCAAGCACACCTGCTAGCGTCCGAGCTAGGACGATGCGGTGGCGTGTTATGCGGTAATATTGGGTAATTTTCAGTAATTTCGAGTTTCCTGGGCTAAGTTGCTATATTTTATCTTGAGTAAAACCATCAATTTTACCCTAAAGTCTAAATCGCAGTCGTTACCGGGCGACCTTTTCCTTACTCAAGTAAAACGCGCAGAAAAATGTAAACGTTGCGCTAAGTGAATTCCACCCGGTTTAAACTCGACGTTATACCACTACATTAAACAAATTATATACGTAGATATGCTGAGTCACGTACTGATCCCCGTATTCGTTACATTTTCTACATTTTCTACTTGTTTCTCCTTATTTTCATCCCTCATTCATATAGGTATATGTATGCGTCGAAAATGTCCAAACTTCGAATCTCGTCGTGCTAACAAACTATAAACTATTGCAAAACTATTTTCAACCTTTCGGAATCGGCTATCCGTCACATTCCCGGCTAAAGGAAAAGGCTTGGATCCGGTGCCTTGCGGAATTGAATAAAGCCAGACTCTCGCGCGTCGTCAGACACGGGAATCAAGGGAGAGCAGGAAACGGGGTCTTTCCTCGTGGCAACCTGTTGGTCCCCGGCCGGTACCTCCGCCTTTTGCGTATCTGTATATCCGGTGCTGGACCAGTACGTCATGGACAGCCATGACAAGTCAGATCCTTAATCCGATTTCCGCCGGAACTAAACTCAGAGATTCAAGACGTCGCGTCCTTCCAACCGGAAGAAGCTGCACTACATTAGCTACTACAAGAAACATCCTCAAGCTATAATCCATTAAAACCTCGACAACGTCTCCGAAATTTCTTCCTCTTTTCTTTAACTGAAATTTATCAATCGACTTACAATCAGTCAGTAGGTGTGGGCGGTCAATCGACTTGCAGCTATCCAACTCTGTTTTGCATTAATGTTTTATCCAAAGGTGTAGGACGTGGAGCAGTAAGCTTCACAAGTTCTTTTTAATACATTAGAATTAGATTTTCTCTAAAATTCTACTCGTTATTACTTGGCTTAACTTTCTCTCTAAGCTGTTAATTTTCTCGTATTTTTTCTCTCTCTCTCTTCATCTCCCTTTCTCTCTCTATGAAATTTCAGCGAATATCTGTATCTAATATGCAACAGCCGGTGAAGCCACTCTACATACATACCGTACTCTTTCATAGCTAACAATTTCTGAACCCCACTGTACCGAAATTGCTACGAAATTCTCTCTCGTTCTACCTAAGTGCAGCTAGGCAGGGTGCTGCCAAGCGCATACCTCGTTTCCACTATTAATACGTATGGCACATGTATGGAAACATGCATTATACCAATCCTCGTGTATATATCCATAGGGAGGGATATCCATAGGCCTAAAAGCATACACAGAAATGCAGGAGCTACTCGTGATGTCGCACTATATAGCTGGTCGATAATCCATTTGTACAGACGTCATGGACAGACGTGGTGAAATTGTGAGCCGAACAGAATGTTCAACTTGTGGACAGAGGTTAGCCTCCTGGCGAGACAAGAGACTGTAAGAAACTTCGGTCCAAATTCTATTAGCCAAGGTTTCACACTGGATTCGAAATCTTCTCGCCTGGGATTCCGGGCTGAAGACATGTCTCGAGGTACTAAATCGGTTGTCAACCCGTCGTGGTAAAACAATTTGATACCCTTGCCACCGAGATACAGTTTTTGCTCATTCAACGCTTGGTTAAAGCTCTGCGTTAATAACGCACGAATGATTGTTCACATCCCGTGCTTTGATAGACGGATCACGTTGAATCGGAACCCAGTTCGTAGACGTAGGAACTAACCGATTCGTAGAATTTTCATTTCGCATTTCGTGAAAAGCTTTCTGCCGCGCATACCAGCGTCTTTATTGTTAGAGTCGGTCAAACGGCAGGTGAACTCAAATTTAGTTGAGTCAAGACTAGGGGATCCTTTTTCTTTTCTCTGAAAAATATCCCCTGTGAAATTTCACTCGGAAGAATCTGTACCTGGGTAAAGGGGGCTTCGTTCCTCTCAAGAAATTCAAGTCTCGTCGCGTTTCAGTACTTCAGCCAATCTTTCCTCGCTTAAAGTCTCGTCGGCTAGAATTTCCGAAGCTCGGTTAGATGGCGAGATCCTTTGATCATTGTTAGTTTGATAACGCCCAACTACGCGGCAGAAACAAGGGCCGTCAATTCGGATTTGACCAATGACGTATCCCGCCAAGCTTTCACATACTTGGTGACAATAGGCGTATAGCTGAGAAATTGAGCTGGCACTGATTAGACATTGCGGGCGTGCCGCCAAGACGAGAAGGAATTTACTCTGCATATTCTCGAACGTCCTTCTTGGTGAAGTGTTTGCCGATTCCTTGCCAGCTCCCGCGGCTCAATCCGCGCAATTATAATTCGAATTTTGCATCTGTTTAACTATTCTCGGTCGTGTTTATGAAATATTTTTTTATCCGTGAGGCTGAAGGATACGACATCGTACTTTTGTTGGGAAATTTTCATTTTTTTATTCTTTTTTTATTTTATGTCGAAAGGAAAAATACTCATGTTTTATTAATGAAAAAAATGAACTTCAACCTGTATCCATTCGTTTATCCAGATATTTTTGATTGATGTATATTCACGCAACAGCGAGCCCATAAAAAGGCAGGAACAAAATAAATTTTGAAAAAAAAGCGCGTAATAAATTACGTCAGAAAATAAACCGTTCTTTAATCGTTTACTTTGACACGGAGACGTCTATTGTTACCTACCTACCCATGCTTAATCAACTTAAATTACATTTTTTCACCTTAAATTCACCCCTCGCCGGAAGGGAAAAAAATCCCCTTACATTCTTCCCTCGGTAACCTTTGAATACCCCGAACTCAAAATCCAATCCCTTACTGAGTTTCTAAAGAACCTGAAATTTATGTACTCCTATTCTCAGTACCTACTGTACGAAAACTTAACATCCAATCAGAAGATTTATTCATCCTTTTCACAGCATTTTTACTTTCTCAAAGTTTAGCCTCACCCTGATATAGAATAGGGAAAGCTTTCACGTAAAAAAAAATATACATATATTTGGGAGAAAATGTGTCAGTTTCAAGAGAACAAACTTAACAAGAACAAATTAATAGCTTCAGATGAGCAGCGCTAATTTCTTCAAAAGATTTTCATTATCGTTACTTAACAAGATTATTCTGAAATTACATGGCTTGCTTCTCGATATCCCCAGTACACAAACATCATTCCCAGCAGCATCCCATCCCCGACGAAGCCTGAGCTGTTGCCTCCGGTTATCGATGCGATATACGTACATAAGCCTAGATAAATATATGCATGTAATAATTGTTAAGTTATTGATTCCTATAGTTAACTTGGTTTCATGGCAGCTTGGGGCCTATAAAGCCTAGTTATTAATAAAGTGGAGGCAATAGATTCCAGAACGATGACCAAAATGTATCCTTAATTCGATGTGTAATTGAGTATTCTCCGGTTGTCGTGGACTTTGGCGAATTTCTTCACATCGGTGTTATTCAATTTTTCTGATCCAATACAGCAGTTGGTCAAGTAAAATTTCCCTTTTTTTTTTTACAACTTTTGGACCTTGTCTTATTGAATGAAAATAATTTCATGCACTCAGTATATTCAGCCTTCAAGTCTTCGAAGTATGAAAATGTTTTGAGCGGAGTAAAAGCAAATGTAACAGCGGCGAACTATATCTAACGAGTGAACAGTCAAAATACGGTTAACTAAACTCTTTACTTTCCCTCGCTGCCGGATCGCCGTTTGTATCGATTTCGCGAATAAAGTCCTTTCGCTCGTGACGGGGAAAACAAACGCAAACGTAACCGTAACCCCAACCCCTAGCCTTTTCATGGTTCCTATACAGACCCGATGTTACCGAGCCCGGCCGAGCCTACGGCCCCTGCCTAGTTTCGAAAGGGGGTAATAAAATTGAAAGCATCAACCCAAATAATAAATAAACTATAAAACTCCCATCTCGTGTGAAAATAAAACCGTAAGAGAAAAAGCTAATTTAATGGCATTAAATGAACCGTGACATATGGCCGGCTTTAAACCGAGTACCTACAACCGATAAATTTTCCATCAACGAGTATGAGGCGTATATATACCAGCTCAAACTGTTATTTTATTTACAGCACATACGCTGGAGTTTTCCCACTTCCGGTTCAGTGTGGACATCGCCTAAGACTTTACCTATATTGCCGTAAAAAGAATTTTAAGACCATTAACGTCTCGACATAAATCTTGAAAGTTTTCTCGCGTAGCTACCTACTACCTAGATATCGGCCCCTCGGCGAAAACTTTTTTCAACTGGTATTTGTACATGGTATTCTCTAGTTACAGCAATAAAATAGCTTTCTATGATGAACCGAGACTGGCTCTAGAGTGTCTAGTTTGGATCTGACCATTCGAAGACAGAAGATAGATGAAGGGGGACTTAGTATAGTGTATTTCCAGAGAAGATAATGTGCTCTCTATTTTATACCGTACGCATTGCTCACTTGTAGATATTTCCCGATATCTACCGCTGTGAAACTAAAGACTTTGAAGAAATGAAGCGAAACTTCATTTTCCAATATCTTAACGCGCTTCGGGTTTCAAGGCAGCTTCTCTATCTTGGACAAGCACGAGTCGCGATTTCGTTCCGTCGATGGGATAGGTGGGTCAGAAATAAAGCAGGTGAAATAGGTATGTTCACGGCTATATGTATACCGACGCAGACTCGTTATTTTAACGTAATTGGGTTGGTAGCCGAACCCGAGGTCTCGTCGGTTCTCTCATTTCATTGAGATCAAACGGATGCTGGAAACGTCTTCGAGTCTATAGTTTCCTGTAGCCATTGAATCTCGGAAGTAATCTTCGCTTGTTCTATTCGAATAACGTTTTCGATTTAAAAATTGACACTTGTGGCATTATTTTTGATCTTCTTTTTCGAGGAAATGAAAATCTACGTATGGATGTTGAAACTTCTTATTATAATCATTGTGAGAATTAAACTACGAAAATTATATTCGACATTGAGATTGGTAAGACTAGATTTTGGAATACCTTCTTCAATATTATGTGGAGGTATAAAAACACGTCGAGCAAAAGTTGTTCACGTCAAAGGGTGACGTCTGACTACGTTTACAGATTTTTTAAATTACTTTCTCAAACGTTGTATTTGCTCGCAGAAGTCGGTCGCACTTATTCAAATGAAATTCCCTCTGCTTGATGCTTTCAATACCATTATCTATTTGCTTCTTATTGTTCCTTTATTTCATTTTCTTCAAAGAGATTTTACCCTGGTTTAATAAGTATATATATCTGATAAATTATACCAATGTGAAAAGCACGGTAGCTTAGCAACCCATAAAGTGTCAGGTGTTAGAGCATGAGACTCGTTAAGTAAATTCATTAATTCGCTTGAAAATTATATGTAATGAAACCAGAGCGTGTGAAACTCTGTTATTTCTCGTATAATTTCTTTATCTCCTAAAAACGCTGACAGAATCTCTGTTACACGTTGTTCAGGAACATCTCGCCTTCACATCAAGTGCTTTGAGGGTTGAAACACATACATATACACCAAATTGTGAGTACTGTTAAAATGGTATTTTATCTGATGCTTTTAGGGAGAAGCACAATCGCTTCGGATTTTCATGTTTTTTTTATTTTTTTTATTTTCGAAGGGGAGGAGAGCGAGTGTTATATAATAAAAATGAGAAAATGAAAAGGAAGGGAAAATTTTTAATGTAATCAATTACTTTGCAAAGAAAGAGTAATCAAAGTAATCTGTTTAATTCGTCAGATGTCTCTCTTTAACATTATTCGTGTCGTTAATGCAAAAGAGGGATATTACCAAGCGAAAGTCTCATGATCCAATGCCTTGTGTAAATTTGGTAATAATTAGAACGTTGGATGTGTTAAAAAAGTAAGAAAGAAAAAGGATAAAAAGAAACTCTATTAATTTTTTTTTCGACATAAAATATTAACGTCAAATATTTGCAAGGCGTATCACGTTCCTCGCCAATTATTTCCACGTCTTGAAATTTTTCCAAATAAATTTCGTTCTTCTTCAGATATACTTTACATATTACCTATAACATACGTATGGCTACCATCTTCGAGTTAAGCTTTGTATTTAGGTACTATCTTTTATCGAAAGTAAAATTGATAAAAATATTTAATAAAGTATCGAAAATTTTTGCCCGCCTTTAAGTTATACGCCAGTGATAGCTAGACGCAAAGTTTCAAGCTCATATTTACGGTAGAGCGAGTGGAAAATTAACGACTTTTATAGATTGCTGATCCGAAAACATCCCTCGGACCTGGAATAACGTATAGTCGTAGGCTGAGTAAGAAACGGTAGATTCTTGATGGGGGGTCGAGAAGGAGAGGGGGAGAGAGAATAAAAAATAAATTAAGCGACGAAAATGAGAGAGCGAGAGGGGGCGCAAGCCAGGCTCCGCGACGAGTAAGAACGTTGGTCCTTTTATGAAGTCAGAAATGCCTAGGGGTAAGTCGTAAATAAGATTAGTCCAATTCCAGCAAAGTCGAGAAGTCAGCGAGCGGAGCGAAAACCTCCGGTTGGGTTTTACGGAACGGTTATGTTACGTTGCGTTTAGGTGGCAAGCCAAACCCTTAAATTGGCTTCGTTGGCTCGTTTGGGGTTCGGTTGCCCTTGTGTAGAAACGCTGCCAGCTTGGCCAAGGTAATTTGTACGAATAAGGTGACGCGCAACGGCGTCAGGGGCGCCTTGGCATAACTATCGCCGTGATTTGTCGTCGTTTGTCGCCCAGGGTGACAGCGGCGCCAGTTGACAAAACACTGATACTTCCATACAGCTTATCCACGTATACTTGTACATACACCCACGTATTATACTTCCGAGAAGATTGCTTCCACATAGTTATCTATTAACCTAGAGAAAGGCTCCGCTTCTTCGTTTACTCGACAGCTGGTCACCGCTTACTCGCATTTACACAGTATACTCACATATTTTACGATACCTACAAATATAATCATCAAGCCTCTCGTATGTATACGGGTCGATTTCTCCGCGACACGATCTCTTCTAAGTCACAGCTTTTCTCTTCAAATAAAGACGACCAAGTTACGCTTAGAATTTCAACAATACTATTCCTCGAAGTATAAAACGAATTATTCCATCGCCTATACCTGATGGTTTATAAGACAAATAGTCGCATGTCCATCTGGATTCGAAATTTTAGATCGTTGCATCAAGAATCGGCTGGTGTTACGTCTCTATGGAAATTAAGCCGCTATAGACTCGGCACGCGTTTCGGGAGTGTCTCTAGTCTAGCCCTCCTGCCTACAGTTCTCGTTCGTGTACCTCGATCCTATGCAAATGTCTAGTTTGTTTATGTATATGCGGGGATATTCGCGCGGTAAGTATAAATCGCTTTTATAGGTCCTTCGAGGGATCCGCCTCTAAACGCAAAACGTGCCACCGCATATTCAACACTCTACTATGCTCCGTTCTTGTGTCTTACCTTACCTTGGCGGTGAGGTGGTCTTAGCAGCATCCCTTCCACCTCTTCCTTCCAGGACCAGATTTAACCACAGAAATATACAACGCTGACCATCACCCTACGATTTTCATCTTGACCTTTCAGGCTTGAGAGTCCAACGAGGTTCGAGACTACCAACTATAACAATAACCCTGCGGGGGGTTGAGGAAAGGATACATATACACGTGTAAGATGTATGTAGAACGTGCTGAAACTCCATATTGGTTGTGTGTAGGTATGGTATACCTAGATGGTATCGAGATCGCGGGTTTAAGACGACGGGAGAAATTGATTCGCATAAATTTTGGAGTTTGCGGGACTACCGACTTGTAAAATGAATTTTGGCGGGAAATTTGGTTACCGTATTTATAGAGCTCGGGGAAAAGTAATAACGGCACGTGACTTTTTTCCCGTTACGACCCCGAGCACCGACGGAGTATACGGTGGCAGAGAGGATACGAAGGGAGGCAGAGTCTCGGCGAAGGGTGAAAAAAATATTCCTACTTTCACGTTCAAGATTCGAATGAAATTTTCACTTTCTTAGAAACCGGAAGGAATAGGAAACGCGAAAAATTAGGATACACGAATGTGCTTCGAAGATTATGGAATCAACCTAAGCTTGGCTCGTCCTAGAATGAAAATGAAAATATATAACCGATCGATTTCAGAACGACAAGTTTGAGTAAATTATTTCTTTCTTAGGATCCGCAACAATCTTCTAGCTCTCTGGTACTTCGGTTTGATTTGAGTTACCTTTTGCAGAAATTTGTGGAAAATTGTCATCCTCAAAACGGGCTCCATCTTTCTCTAAGTAGTCCAATAGTCCCATAGCACGAAATACAGCGGTTGTATTTTTTTTTTTTCTAAACAGAAAGATCCTCCGAGGCTCGAATGAGAGAAATGGAAAATAGGTGGCACGGGGCGTGAGATGGGGTCAAATGAGATGGGAGTCTGTGTTTAAGAGCACCAGAGAGTTAGAGAGAAGAGCGAAGAGAGAAGAGAGAAGAGAGAAGAGAGAAGAGAGAGGTGGGAAGAGGGATGAGGGAAGAGGGTTGAGGGAAGAGAGCAGAATCGATAGCCCGTGCACGAACGAAATGTAGGTCATACCGTTGGTAGTCATATATATGTATAAAGCGAACCGATCTCCAACAGGACTATCCCGGACTGCATTGCCCTCTCGCCATTCCAGGTTTATACATTTTTCATAAATAAATTCCAAGCCGTTCCCGCGCCATTCAATCTGATTCTCGATGAAGCATGCCTCCAGCCTGCAGCCCTAGCGACGTAACTGAACCCCAGGACTAACCTGGACTGGACGGTCCAGATTTGTTGAGTAAATGAAAATTTCTTTTACCTTCGAAGTTGCTAAGTAATTGGAATAAACAAAGTTTTTTTTTTTTTTTCACTTGCACTCTCTTTCTTCTTTTACTCTCTCAATGGAATAATTCCTTCATACAATTAGTGAAAGCAAAGTGCTTCGTCGAACTCGGATTTGATTCAACAAAGCAAAGACCCTCAGTGGACAAGTGAACTCGAACAAAATTGCGGCAAAAAACGAAAGAGAAGGAAAAAATAAACGAAAAAGTAAAAATCGGCCTAAACGCTTTCAGTTAATTCTTGAATCGTGGCTTTTGAAATTTTTCTCATACTTTACATCAAACTTTTTTTTTTTTTTTCACGCAATCATAAACCATCGTGGTCTGGATCTCTCCGTTAATTAGATTACCGAATCCGCAACGATTTGGGTTAATTAACCAATAAATAAACATCGTTGTATGGTGGTAATTGGCATGTACTTGGAACGAAGTTCCCTGTACTTTTTTTTGTTCATTAATTCCGACCTCCTATGAGCAGGTAATCGATTCCATCAGCAGCATTCATCGGCAGGTTAATTACATGGTCAAGCCTCGAATATAATTATCAACTTGCAGGAATATCCCCCCCGGGCTGAACCATCAGAGACATCAAAATTAATCTGTTGGAATTCGCCCCTTTGTAACTAGATTCAAAGGTTTTCTAGCGCGGTTTATTTCACCCAGTACGTTTAACTGACGTGTAATAATTACCAACGTTTCACCGAAATTAGTATTCAACGAATAAACATCGTAGCTATACAAATTGTACTATCTATACACCAGCACGGACACATATATGTATAATTAGGCTGACCTCGCCCTGAGGGGTCTACTATTTGCTGGCAATTGAAATACTGGAATTATCCGTTGGACATTAGCCATTACCAGTTATTTCAAATAGCAAACCTAACGATTGCCGATTCAGACTCACATTTCTACGTCAATTTTTTGTTTTATTCATTATAACGACATAATCCAAGGGAGGATGCGGGTCTGCGATATTTGATAGGGAAAAGTTTGTGCATCGCGTGACGTTCACAGATTTGCCTTTCCTCGTTTCTCTCTGGCTTGTCAATATAAATGAAGAAAACGCTTTAGCAATCAAATTGTTGATCTCGTTCTAAATTAAAGCGTCGCCCCCAAGATTGTCTGTAGATGAAAATAATGATTGAAATCCAATATTCCCCGTCTTTCATCTTCATTTAATCACTTTATTTACCAGCTCCCATCGACTAGCACAATATTCCTCCGCAGTCGGGAAACAGCTCTTGGCTCCTTGGCGACTACTTCAATTCGTGAATAAGCTGCTTATACACGTTGTAATGCCATGGAGCAACTGATTTTCTATTTCTATATAAAGTCCTAACTAAAGTTTCCATTCTAACCCCGAATCCACCGAATCGAATCAATAATTCAAGAATGAGAAAAATCTCGTCAATTATCGGCGATAGTGCATTGAATACTTTATTAAAAAATTATATTTACAAAATGTGTTAGTTATAGATATCATTTATCATTACATATTATATACGTAAAATTTGTAAAATACTAGAAACAAGGGGATAAGGCTTTGGTACTCAACGAGGGCGTTAAAGGTTAAAAATAATTGATTAAAAATAAAGTAAAAATAATTAAAAGATCCAGGTACAGCGTTTGAACGGTCAGCGTTTTAGCTACTGGCCGTGATCAATTAGTGGCTCATAAATATCCACCGTGGTTGGACTCCACCCCCTGACCCTGGAATATCGCGTATTCCTGGAGCTGCTCCTCCTGGACCGGAGCTTCGTGACCCAGGTCCAGGTTTTCCTGCTCTTCGTGACCTCCCTGACCCCCATGACCGCCGTAAACTCCACCGGAGTGATCGTTACCTCCAGAATTGTGAACCACAGCGTGAAAACCGTCCGCCCCAGCGTGATACTTTACCGTCCTAACGTTGCCACCCGGTTCCTTCACGCTGTACTCACCGGTTACAGTTTTACCTGTGTAGACATAATGAGATAATACAATGCGTAATCGATTACCGATTTATTATATCGATTTAGAATTATGCCGCGACATCCAAGCTTAGCAAATTGAAAAGTTTCGCTTCTAAACTCTAGGGACAGAGTTGGT
Source organism: Rhogogaster chlorosoma (assembly GCA_944452935.1). Lineage (NCBI taxonomy): Eukaryota > Metazoa > Arthropoda > Insecta > Hymenoptera > Tenthredinidae > Rhogogaster > Rhogogaster chlorosoma. Next base: position 34,455,969 of record OX101797.1, read on the forward strand.
CTTTCTTGTTTGACGAAGAAATCAATTTCATCGCGTGATTAATCAGTGTTACGATTCTTTTTTATTTTTTTATTTTTTACCTAATTTAGAACTGAATGCCGGTGAATTCGTTAGGTATTCAGGATATTTCTGAAATGTGACTAATGTCTGATATTTCTCGATTCTAAGTAGATGTTTGAACCGAGCTATCACGCCGTGTCAATTTAATCAACTACGAATGCCTTTATTCTTATCCGTGATATAGGCGTTTGAAATCGCATGTAAATTAGCACTAAATCTAATCAAATCTTCTCGTTTTGTATAGTCAATGGGATCATGGTGCGTTGAACACATCTAACCAGTTCAAAGCGACGTGTATTCACAATGGAGGTGCGGTTCCATTATTAGGGAGAACTAAACAATTAATTCAACTCTCTCCTACTGCAATTAGGACTCAGGCAGGAATTCGTGTACAATATACACGCATTAATTTACATGTATATATATGTATCTCGCGTTAATTAGATTTCTATTCACACGTACCATCCCGTGATTCTTTCTGCCCGTGAACGTCTCCGGTATGATGATCTTCGACACCGTAAGAAAATTCGTATTTCGGTTGTGCTACGTAGTCGAGGGTGTAACCGTGATCCTGATGATCCTGTCCATGTAGGTGAGCATGCTCGTCATGATACGGTACGTAGGGGACCTTCACCTCGTATACGGGGCCTTCGACTGGACCGTGAAAGTGCATGAAAGAACTAGCGTGACTTTGAGATAGGGCAGCTCCGTGACCCCCGTGGAAAGAAACGTCTCCGCCATGACCCAGGGGTATTATTCCCGCACTGACGGTAGTCGTCAGGACCGTAAATATAATAAACTGTAGAAGGAGAGAAAAGGATAAAGAGAAAAGGTAGAGAAGTTTGGCCAGTTCGGAAATACTCGAATGAATTCATTAAATTATTACGATCGAAATACCCGACGACTAACAATACGTTCCCTTCGTCAGTTGGCGTTATCCAAAAGTTGACAATTGCCGTTAAACTTTTGGTTTTATTAGACCGAAAAATTTGGGGAATAAGCGGGAACAAGGAGGCTAAGTAATAACGAAAGGGAGCGAGCGAGTTTGAATTGTATAACTTGAACAATAACTGTGGAACTAAATCATTCGTATAAACAATAAATTGTATCGCCGCACAGGGCGAAAGGTAATTAACGTAGTTCGGTAAGTAGATCCTAGGATTACAGCTGGAAGGGTTCACTATTAGTGTGGTTTTTTGGGGGAAATTTAAACCTTGAGTGATATCAGATTATCAGCTACAAATTAAATCACCGTCATGGTACGCGGGGACGCGCGTTACACCGCGAAGTTAATGCTTATAATTATACCGATTATACGTTTTCCTAATTACCTGGTTTCTAATCTACGTTTTATAACTTTACTTTGGTCGTTAGCCGCAGAGACAGACACGAGGCAAACTTTTCACCGACGAAAAAACTGCAGGATCGATACAGGCTCAACTTTACTTACATCTTATCACGTTCTTAACTTTTAAAACTCGGAAATATAGATATAAAAAAAAAAAGGACTTGGACACAGCACGTGTCCTTAAATATAAATTATACATGCGCAGGTGATCGTTGCCTTTATTCCTGCATCATCAACTCGCGTTATCCTGTAAAAAGTGAAATATTAAGGGAAAGTTACGACTTATTCGCGCACGAGTAAACAGGATGAATTAACAGCGATTTCACCGCACGACATTGACTCGCGGTGATCTTCTTGTTCGACCAAAAGTATATCTTTGAAAGCAGTTGACGACGTCGTTAGGTCCGGGAGATTCTGACTCCTTGTTATCTTGGATCTTGCTAATTAATTAGTTTTCTTTTTATTTCTCCTTCCTTTTTCCTTATACTTCACGCCGTTTTTCGATACCAAAATGGAACTCGCATTATATAGATTTTTGTTCTTGTTATTATCATCGTTATTATTTGTTCGGGAAACAAGGTCCCCAAACCACTTTTAACTCTTAACGTTATTTATATTATTCTTTTATTTTTACCTTGCAGACCATTTCTTGTATCACAATATTAAGGCGGTCAGATGAGAACTGCAACTTTCCAACGTATCTCTACGCTTTTATACCATCGCAATCTTACTCTGCATACATACATACGAACATATATATGGCAAGCACGCGTCGTATGTCCATCTTCCATCTCTCTGCGAACCCACATACATCCCACTCCTCAGACTCAAGTTTATACCCCAAATATACGTTCCAATTTAATTACCCGTATCATGTGTAACACTCTCAGTAATCTATTTTAGTATTATTATACTATTACGTTACATCACAGCTCCTTTGCATCATGCATACTTCAGCAAAGGGGATAACAGAATAGACTAAACACCTGACGATATTGTACTGAAATTGAGCGGTGATTATCCCAATTTACGTTTCGAAAATACTTGATTTACTCTCCTGGAAAAACACAAGGGCACGATTATTATTTCAGGAAAGAGAGGGAAGGATGAAAAAACATTGAAAATCCTTGTGCTTCCTTGGAAAGAAATTTTCGGTGTCTGTGGTTGAGCTGAATTTAACGGTGTGTTATAATCTGTTGTCACGGCGCCAGTGGTGTGTTTGTACTCTCTCGGTACAAGGATAATAGAAATATTAGTCGCAATAATCGGCTTAGTTCAACCAGCTTACGAACCCTTCGCAAATAATTGAATTTAACGTTTTGGAATAAACCGATCACGTCCTTTGATTTTTTTCATTTCTTACGGAAGGGTATTCTTTACAGTCTTAAACGCGGTTTTTCCCGCAATTGAATAATCCATAATCATACGCATTACTCATTTCGTTCTACACTTAAATTCAAAATATTACAGCTGATTACATTTGTTCAATCGTAATAACGACGAACTTCAAAATTAATTTTACGCCTAATATCGATATTCGTTCATCGAACGGATTTCCTAATTGCCGGAAACGTTGCTTGACGATGAATACATATATAGTGATATATTCGTCGTTCACGTGACTTAAACGATCGATAATCCTTAACGAATCGAAAATTAACGGCCCTCTGTCTTCATGTCAACTACTCTAACGGTTATAAATAGTCCCAGTGACATGAGCGGTCTAAATTATTATCAATCTTGTTTTTATTTATCGTTCAAACAAGTTTTCAGGCTCGCATGTAGTTAGGTAATTTTCAGAATTGGAGTACTCCTATACCTCCGCTTGTATAATTGTGACTTTTTCCGGAAACAAGGAACACGCAGTTAAATTTTCGGTGGTCGAGTTAACTCTACACTTATACACCATTTGTTAGTGAAATTAATTTAGAGTTGGTCTATAGTCGCACGTAAGCAAAGAAAAGAGAGAAAAAAAGAAATGTTTGTTAAATGTGCAAAACTGTGGCCACAGCCAGGTCCGTTTGGAAAAGTAGGCGGTGGTCTCGCACGTGAAACTTTGAAATAAGTTACGCGGTTATAATTATTCTTTCTCGTTCGATGAAGAAACTTTTACTTTTAACGTGAGCCAAGCCATACCACGTGTGAATTTTTTTCAAGGTGCGTTACCCGGAGAAAACGGAGGTATCGGGTGTAAACATGTACGGCAGTGTACCTATAAAATACAAACCGACAGGACAGGAGCAGTTTTCTGCTTCCGCGTTCAATGCCTCACTTATACGTTTTGACTCCGAATTAAAATTCCGAAGAAAATGTCTTCTTCCACTGTTTCCCTGTACCTGCACATCGCACCGTCAGAATAAAAATTGATATCCAACTGAGATTGAAACGTTGCAAAAAAAAAAAAAAGAAAGAAATTTTCCCACAACGCATGAGCAGACTTATTCCTAATGAAGCGTGATTCTCCGTTTTTTTTTTTTTTTTTTTTTTTCATTTTCTCCACGGAAGGAAAATTCCCCCAGAGATTTTCAACCTAATGGCATTCCACGACCATTGTTGTCAAAGCTCAGGAATTTTTCTACCGCAATTCAAGCTCAGATCCCGACTGAAATACAACAGCAAAATATTCGCGGTGATAGAAATTGCGTCGATGTATTACCTCGCGAATTGCATATAGGTATATAGTCGCAGGTATACTTACGCAAATAAACCTATACAGGAGTTTCGGGTTCTCGTAAAGAATTTAGTATCGACCTTTTTCGCGGATTTGCATGAGACTGAAGTAGGATAAAGTACGAAGTAGTCTGCGATTGTGCAACCGAAATATTAGGGGTTGGTAGTTGAGTAGTGGGCTGGCTCGGCGAGGAACCACCTGATTTAGGAAAGTCTTGAGCCTACTTCCGCCGTCGAGCCGGTATTTACCGTTCCGAGACACGCTTCAGTGCCGCCCTACAAATACCCTTCTTACGTTCCACAGTCACGGCTTTTCCCCTAACATTTGCAGTCGGAGATCCGCCCCTTTCTCTGACCTTGCTATATAAAGAAACCTATTCACCGACTGGCCTATAAACGTGCCATTTTTCTATAATACTGGATCATACATCTCTTTGACGGCAATCCGTGTACAACTAGATCTACAGAAAGAAAGTATAGCCGCGCAGATTTCATTAGGATATAATTTATATCATCCATATTAAATGTGAGTCAGGTGTTTATCATCGTATAGCCAATGTTAATCGACAGAGATTTAGCCAATTCATTCATTTTTCGATAGATTCATTAATTAATTACGGAATATTGTCAATATCCAATCGGAAGAAATTAAGCAAATTTCTCGACGAATATAAATAACAATTCATCATTCAGTTCAAGATTCGCACTTGAACACCGAAAAATTGTCTTATCTAACTCTCGGACGTAGTTTCTAATTCTACTTTCGACGAATTTCAGTCCGTCAGTCGGTTCTTTAGCAATAAAAAAAAAAAAAACAAAAAACAAAATGAAAAAGAAACAAACTCTTCTTCCAGACACGAAACGCACGGTTCAGTTGGCTCGTAAGCCAGATTGACAGTGAATCAGTCTACTGTCAATCGAAAAAGCTCCAATTAAAAGCGGAAGAAGTAGTTCGCGAAGGAAAGGCTATTGTGCCCGTCGTTCATCGCAAGCTGATAAAAATAAGATGATTCTACATGCTATCAAAGAAGATATAATCTTCTTCAGGATGAAAAGTAAAACAAAAAAAAAAAAACGAGAAAAAAAGAAATTTCAATGTTCAACAATATGCAAATATAGAAGAAATTTCTTCTGACTTCGAGAGATCGCGCGTCGCGTGGTTGAAGGAGTTTGTTGACAAGGCAATCGGTTTTCGCGTTGGTACAAAGTGATGCCAATTAAAGTCAGACCACAGTTGCTTTTGCTTTGATAACCTGACATTGAAAATGATGAATTATCAGCAATTTGGAGATAAAAATGATGTGCATCATATTTTCTATTCCGAAATTAAATTTATATGGTGTACCTGTTGCAGTTTGTTAAAGCGATGACAGTGAATTTGATTGCAGTCGTCGAACTAACTATAAATCAAAATTAAGCGAGATATACCATTTCTTTGAAATATGTAAATTAATATAATCTCAATCTTTGAACGGCATCTCTTGATCCCTTAATGGGTAATCAATTAAAATCAGCTCGGAATCTTCAACAAGTAATTGCGCCAAGAAAAGAATTAATACTGTTTAAAAGAAAACCTTCGATGAAAGGAGACTCTGGATTGTACTTTTATTTTCTTAACAATAAAGAGCGTAATGGTTCTTGGCAATAAAAGATACTCTTCTTTTCTAGAACGAAGCTTGGGATCACGATACGGGCTCGTAAAGTGACTATGGTGGAGCGTTTTGTAGCCGATGAAAGCCTTGAAGAATCGAAGCCACGTCAGGTAAAATTAGTTTAGAACCCGCACGTACAAAATGAAATAAGAAGTATCAGATGTATAAGACGCCGATATGAACAACTCATTTCAATCAAAAACTCTATCTATTCACGAAGGCATATAAGATTCTGTGAAAAGAGATTTCGAACGGTACATCTCCAGTCAACGTGAAAATGTGAGAGCTGTAGTAATAAGAATAAAAAAAAGAAAGAAAGAAAAAAAAAAACGACGAGTAAAAAAGATTCTCTTCGCAGCGAAACTCGCGATAAAATTGGCCCATAAAAGTGATGACAGTGAACCGGCTTCGCAGACAGTCGAAGAGACTTCAATTACAATTAAGTCACTGCCATTGGTAGGGCGATGTCACAATAGAATAAATTCTCGTCCGTTAACAGTGGTATAAATCATTCGAAACGAAGATTCCTTTGAATCCGAAACAGGAAGGAAATGAATGTTAAACTGCACTTCTTTTCCGGTTGATAGTCAATGGAACGTTAAATCGATCACGATCTTCACTCTGCGATCGACAGGCTTAGATTCTATGCACGGCATTTCCCTTTCACGGACATTACCTTTAATCAAAGTTCAAGATCCTGGCTCACTTGCTCTTGTTACACTTGGTTATCCATGGGCAACGCTTTCACTCCGTCGCCGGACCTCCAGGTCCTTCTCGGTGCTCGGAATAGGTAGAGAAGGTGAGAAATTCGCTTGGCCAACCTCGGAAGGAAGTGGTCTGGGCTTACCGCGTCACTTCCGAGAATTAGGTAACACTCTGGCTCGGATCTACGGCCTCTAAGACTTTCGAGTGGCGGGAGGAGTGCAAACAAAAAGTCGTGAAAATGCTCACAGGGCCAAATGTGATTCTGGAAGAGTCCCATTCTCTTTACAACTTTACCTAACGGCTCACGATATACACGCCTACGACTACCATTTCTATGGTTGAAAATAATTCACAAAAATTGACTCAATTCTAGGCAAACAGGAACTTTCAACGTTATTGTTACAGTTTAACCGTTTTTTTTTTCTTTCTCCCTTTTTTCTTTCGTCGTGTTTTCCGTGATTTTCACACGTCCGGATAATTCTTAAACATTTCCTGGTAGGGGAAACAGGGGAAAGTAGAGAATTGGACATTCGTGATCCTCAGTATAAGCGACGGAAATATTTCAAGGGTGAATATAACGCTCTGTCGAGTGGAAGGCCAATGAAAAACCATCGTATTAAAACTCGAGTTAATTCAAACCGACAATTTCCCGCGATAATTATTGGCTAGTTGACCCACTGGGGAAACACCGGAAGTGACAGTTTTCTCGAGGTTTAGTAACGCGGTGTCGGAAGAGGATAGGCAACGGGGAGAAGCGTGGTCGTTGTGAGTGAGCTTTGGGGTGACTGGTCAAATTTACGAGGGTCGTTAATGAGCGGCGCAAAACGAGCCCCCCATTCCTCGTACTCTTGCCGCTGAAGTAGGTAGGTACACAGTTTACCTCTCTTTTCATTACCGGGAAATAGGTACGCGAAACTTCAGAAACGCACAAATATATCTTTACAATTTCCATAGTTACAATACATAGTTTGGCTAGAGATAAGAAGAGGGTGAAAGGGTGCCTATGCCATACCTACCCTTATTTCTCACTTAAACCGTAACTTTTCGACCTTGCCTATAACTAAAGTTAAGCTCATTATACGGAGCTAAACCCTTTTACCTTTCCGCAAAGCTTGTTACACGAGGATTTAAAAATATACGATAACCGTTGTGAAGGGGTGGCTGTGTATACATATAGCGGAAAAATTAAGTCTCTGTACCCGGTTAGGAGACATTTACTCGGTATGGAGAGAATTTCTGAGAGTCCCTTTGGAGCAACCCTTTTTCGAGATGGGAGGGCGACCCGGTCAAGGCTGAGATTTCTTGAGATTTCAGGGATCCCATGGATAGATATCTGTACAATGTGTATATAAGGATCTCTGCATTTATTCGCTCCCTCACATATATACACGAACGGGAATACGGCTATATACCGCGCGCATATATATATACATACGTGAACATATACATCCTAGTGTTCGTCTACTAGCAGGGGTGACTTGGGGATGCTGGGGTCTGGACCGTGTGGCTCTGTAATTTAATATCCGAACCTTTGAATGGGCCTGGTGCGCGCGTCGAGCGTACAAACTGCCCCTTAGTAGTTGGGTTGTCTGCGCGCGGGTATCGTCGTATCTGATATATAGGGTGACTCCAATTAAATTAGTCCAACGGTATAACGAATGGCACGTATGCGAGCCTCGGTTTGCTCATGCGCGATCTTGGGGTAGGCTAAGTTTTGGGCCGTGCTAAGTCGGGCTGGGCGATAAAGGTGGTCGTAACCGCAAGACAAGACAAGGCAGCCTTTTACGATCTTGTTTAGGGGTTCTTAATTTTGTTTTTCGTTCTTAGTTCTTCTCTCTTTTGTTTTTGCTCCAGATTTTTTGCCCTGTTACGTTCTTTTTTTTTCCAACTTGCGTATATCGACCTAACGAGAAAACTTAACTTTCGCCTAACTCAAGTCAGTCTTGAGAACAAGAGACAAGCCATATCAGATGCACTTCGTCAACGAGTTTTTTCTTTTTTTTCCCCTAAATGAAAATCCGAAAAGAAGTCCACCGAGAACACTTTTCTTCTCTGAATTTCGTTCAATTACAAATCATGCAGCAAAATATTTGAGGGTGAGAGAGAGAAATTTATCACTGGGTATCACCCCCGTCTAATTAATCCAATCTTTCATTTGCGAAAAAATATCGAAGCAAGGAATCAGGTGAGCAGAATAAAACCAGTTCATTAATTTCAGTTTTTTTTTCTTGCTCAGAATTACTCGGCTCCATTTTAATTGGTAAGAATTCGTTTCGTCGTTGCTTTTCGTTAACGAGATTAAAAAATTCTTGTTTCATCAGTAATCAGGCAAATATATTGAAAGGCGTAGATGGTCATCGATATGAAACTAATTTTGGAAAATCTCTGACCCTTCAGGGTTGAACTTGTTCAGACTTACTAACTATTACTTGAAGGACCTGTAATCGAGATACCCGGATATCCTCAGCTGGGTTAATTGCAAGGCTGACGATGACCAGGCAAATTAGCAGGTTGAAATTTAGCAGAGCATCGCTCGCCTCGTATTGTTTCGCAATTGTGGAAAGTAGAGACTCGAAACTCTGTCTTTGGTGGTAGTAGAATATCCGGTTTGACGTCGCGAATCTCGTTCTCGGAGATCTCGGATCTTGACACTGATTCTCTTGGTAGTAAAAGCAAGACAGTAATCCTTATCAACTCTCCGTGACACGATTTTTGACGTAACTTGTATACATGTCAGTTTGACGCACGACGCAATAAAAGCCACTCTACCATCTAGCAAAGACATTCGTCAGTGCGACGCGGCTGAGATGGATATATTTTCAGAAATGGACCGTAGTTAATACGCGGAATATCTTATTCCCGGATTATAACTATACAATGTACCTACATACCCATGAATTATGAATGCTTCAAATCCCAAATCACAGACTGTCGCGAAACTCATATTCCCTGCGCCGTTATATCTGACTATGCCTAAATGTGTAATACATAAGCTTTGGAAGTATAGAAAGAATAAATGTATATCGTAGTACTGCACGCGGAGTTCACGTGTACAGTTTTTCTTTCTCATTTTTTTTACTTCAATCTTCGCTACGCGGATTTCATTTATGGCACATCTCTGCGTATGAAATAAATTCAAGAACATTTTTATTGCCTAGAATATTACAAATTCTCCTCACATGTCAACGCTCTTTCTCTCCCTCTATTTTCCTCGGTCTCTATTGCTCTTCATGCAGATAGGTTAGTACATGTGTGTACGTTTCCACATATCTATGCAAGTTTCATCGACGTGGTCCACGCGTCGATTCAACCCAGTTGACCCACAATCCGTATCTAGGTAGGTACCTAAACCGTGTCTTTTCAATTGACAATATTCTGCCAGTCAGAATTCGGCGAGATCTATATACCCCAAGAAAAGAGAACCTGCCGTTCTTTGCGTGTGCGAAACGTGCGGTCTATCTAACAATTCACTGCACAATAGAAATGTGTATATACACCGGTACATAATATAAATGGATAGGTATACCAAATATACGGACTCAGGTTCCAATCTTAAAGTAAATGCGAAAAATTTTCGACGCCTTTTGTATATACGTGTGTGTGTTTGATACATACATTCGTATATATTGCAACTTTTCGGATTATTTAATGAAATTAAATAAGACGATTTTTGAAATCTGGAATCAGGGCGTGTTGTTGCATTAAATGAGTTAGTTGTTCTAGGCGGCTATTTATTATTTAGTATTGTGACAAACTCTAGCTACGCTACTGACTTGTATCGCCACTTAGGGGGACAAAAGCAGTAGCTCAACAGACGACAAAATATCTGTTACTGACAGGAATAAATTAGGAAATTTATCCTGTTTATCGAAATCGAGAATGTTCTGAGCGGCAGACACGAGCGTTTTAAGGCTAGTGGAGACGCCAGTGCATCTAGATTCAATGTCCTGAATTTTAAATTATGACTTTATGCAAAAGAAAAGGTAAAACTGGAGTTGAGAGTGTTCAGAGCGGCAAACACGAGCGTTTTACGGCTAGTGAGGACACCTGTGCACCTAAACCCAGTGAGTTTGGTTTAGTCGAGTAAAAATTCAAATTTAACTAAATTTTAGGTTTTATTTTAACAATGATATGTTCAAAAAGAAAAACAAGAATACAAAAATAATATTACAAAATAATAGACTACTCTAATCTTTTTAATTCTAAGTTTGCTGAATTTATCTTTAACCGACAGGCGATAATTTTATAATGACTCTAACGTTTTGTGTGCCGCGTTTGGCGATTTGCTAAGTTTGGATAAGTACGAGATATCCCGACAGGCGATACTCTACGAAAATTCTAACTGATGCTAAAGGGAATCGCTTCAAGATGTCCTTGAAACGATTATGCCAAAAATTAAGGTGAGCTAAGTTATCCCGACAGGCGATAAATGCTTAAAACAATCTCTAATTATGAGCCAATATGCCCCGACAGGCGACAATTGCTGCCGAAGCTGGTCAGCTGTCCTCTATTTATACCGGGTTTTGACGTCACGCCGGTCTTTGCCTACCGCGTAAGGGTGTGCGCGCGCCGATCCTTCCTCGGAGCCAGCCTGATACGTTACAATATGTGTCAGGAAACTCGTGAACCAAGTGCTATTGTGCTCGAATATCGTTCGCGAAAAGTTTACCGATATTCGGATCGCTCTTTGAGCTATTGTGTCGTGCCGAGGATACTAACATGTTGGCACCATTAAGCCGACGATTTTCATATACCGATGACCGGAAATCGATGATCTTGAAATTATTCACGACTATCTTGTACGTCAGACAATTTCTTGGGATCAGCAGCTAGTGGGATCGGGCGGTGCTTTCGGCGCAAGTTGTTTAGCGGTTCGGTATAGTTGGTCTAACCGACGTCTGGATCAAGGAAACAATTAGGGCCGTAGGTAGGTACAGTTTTGAGAGTGGATTTCGGAGTTAAACCGAGTCATCGTCAAATATGGGAAGTCCGTTGACTTTGGTGGCCCTAAACTTTGTTAGTATATAACTTGGAGTTCGATAGTGGAAAGAGCGAGAGAGTGGCATTCATTTAGTTGACAGATATATTTTAAAGTAAAATTTTTAACACAATTTTCCCAGGGGTGGATATACGGAGCTGTCGAACTGTTGGATACGGTGATTGATGTCACGTTGGCTTTCAGCTCTCAAACATGGTGCTGCTGAGAATGAACTTGACAGAGAACTAAATTTAATATTGCGAAAGGCGAATCCGCGATGAAATTTTTGGGAGCTAAATTGAATTTTCTACCTCTAGGGTGTTTATTGTTTCACTCTCTTTTTCTACATTTTCAAGTGAAAATAAAATTCTTTTCACACTCGTTTTTAGACTGTTAATTCTGAAAAACAAAACATGTTCAGCGAAAAACAGTCACGGGGGTGAAAAAATTATCGCGAGCCACCTTTTCCACCGCACGTGATCTTGGCTTTTGAATCTTGCTGACGACGCGACGGCCTGGTTACAGACAGGAGATGGATAAATGGGTAAACGAATAAAAACGCGACATCTGGTACGGGGCCTTCTTCCCAGCAGCGGTATACTCGAAGATTAAACTCACTCACATGGCTCGTAATCCTGGATTTTTGGGTTGGGGAGCTTGTAAAAGGCTTTAATATGCCAATCAATCACTCTTTTGACTGATATTAGACGAGAGGCGGCAAGCACGGGCATCAATCTCTGATTACCCACCCTTCGCTGATCCCGCCAACTAATTTTATTTATTCCTCGCCTGTTTACTGTATATTTTTATGTAATACATAGAGAGAGAGAGAGAGAGAGATGGAGAAAGAGTGGTTTACTGAATTTCGTGAAACATCTTCGGAAAAGTACGTTTGCCTTCTATAAACCCGATATCGTAACACCTTTGAATTGTTTACAATTTCCTCGAATAATTCGTTGATGAATAATCAAGCACATTAATCTATGTAATTTCCCATTTATCTGCCTATATATATATTACATATAAAATTTATTCCATTTACTGAATGATGCCTTGTGACTCCTCCATAGAGTCCTAACGAGTGAAATATTACGATTCATACTATTGTTATTATATGTCTATTTATTAAGGTAGGTATATACCTACGTGTATAGATGTACTAAAGCTCATTTATTTCCATGGTGATTCTACGGACCTGACTGTTTGTCAGTTGGTTGGTCTTATTTTCGAAGCCATTAGCGGTAGCTCTTTCAATTAGGGCGTCAGGAAAGCGAGACGTAAGGAAAATTCAAACTTGCCTAAGGCTCTGCCGTTGCTCTCTCGCTCTTGATTTTCGTTCAGTGTGAAAAGAGTCGGCTATTAATGCATTGCTTGGACGAAATTTTTCCTATTAAACCTTTACCAAGCCATGAAAAATCGTTGGTATTATTCGGTATTATGAATTATAATTGACAAGTTGAATAGTCCGATTATCGGTGAGAATTTATAGCAATTTTTATGATTTCCTACCGCAGACATCTGCCATCAGTTTCACTGCTGAATGAATAATCGAATTTATGAAAAAATTTTTCCATATTTTTTACCATCAAATTTTAATATTCTTACTGGATTATTCGCGATTCGAACATTCCAAGGCTGTAAAGGTTTCCATAACTTTCAGTTCATCCGCAGAGAAATTCAGCTACCGAACTGGGAAAATCTTTGCGAGGAATCTACCTTCAGAATTGTTGTTTTATGCTAAGTTCCATTAAACACGGCTCGACGCTAATTAGTTCAAGGTAGCTACACCAAACGTATAATACTGAATGTTGTTCCACCCTAATGTACGCAATATTTCGGAGAATTCAACTGTTAATACAACGCAAGAGATTCTCAGTGCTTTCGAGCTGATACACATTCATTTGTGTATTATCATTCATATACAATAATTCGCGTAGAGAGATCGGCCTCGGAAAGTCTTGTCTCTGTTATTTTTTATCGTGTCTTTTTTCTTCTTCTTCTTCGTTTCGTTTTTATTTAGGATGAAATAAGAAATCTTTATTCAGAGGGAGGAAAATAATAATTTATTAACTTGTCAAGGGGAATGCGGTGTTATCACAGTTTGGCAATCGGTTTATCGATCAATGATGGCCACCACCATGTCCGTGTCCGCCGTAGGTTCCTCCAGAGTGATCGTTACCTCCGCTGTTATGTACGATGGCGTGGAAACCTCCGTGATGATCGGCATGATACTTCACTGTCCTCACGTTGCCGCCGGGTTCGTGGAGAGTATATTCTCCGGCTGCGTCCTTACCTAGAAGAGGGATAATAAATTCAGTGACTAACGCAGGAGATCTTAAAGATAGATTGGCAGAGCCTCGGAGAGGAGTTTGGCAAGAAAGTCTGACATATCGAGTTACCAGAGTCTGAAGGTCAGAAAATTTCAAAGAGTTGTGCGAATCATATTGCAAAAACTCATCCCTTGCAAAGAATCCACCCATACTATTCCATTTTTTCCCCCTAAACTTCACCTGACCTAGATATCTCATGTTTCATTTTACTACATACACCTATATGTATCGTATATAGATTTTACCGTCTCGGTGCTCCTTTTGTCCATGAAAATCTTTGGTATGATGGTCCTCGACTCCGTAAGCAAATTCGTATTTCGGGTGAGCTTTGAAATCGACGTGCTCGTGGCCATGTTTGTCTTTCCAGACTACCTCCACGCCTTCACCCTCTACGGGTCCGTGATAATGTTGGAAAGAGTGAGCCTTGTGAGCCGTCGTACATCTCACAACGATCCCCAGCATCAATACTGTAAGCAGTGGCACGAGCTGAAAGTAAAAGATTAGAAATTAAAAATTGACGAAGATTTTGAGGCAGGTAGGCACAGTTTTTTTAAGCTTTCCGCGTTGTTTTTCGAGGTCTTTGCATAAATCAACTCCCGGCGTTACTTGGCTAAAATTTTCGTTTTAATTCACTCGGCAAGATTGTCGAACAGTTTCTGTGGCCAGTTAGTTAAGCAGCTTGGTGCGAGGGAAATTTTCAGTAATTTCTGTCAAAATGGACGTGCTCGCTGCTTTAATTTAGTGCTGCAGTAGCTTCTTGCTCTCGCCAGTTATTAAGCTGGTGAGGGATAATTCTGGTGTCTGCTCAAACCAGCTAGCAGTTTCGTTCTAATTATTTTTCGAGAGACAATTAACCGAGTGTCTGCGTTTTCGACCGTTTTATTTATTCCTTTCGCCTCATATGCGCGTTTGTATGAAGAAAAAAGAAAAAATGAAAACGAAAGGAAAACCTCGACGAAATACAGAAACATGTTCAGCCACGAAACAACCGACATTTCGTTATCGTTAGCCGTGAGCTGAACGTTTAATCCTAATCCAGGACACAACACTTTGTGTTAATTAGTGAAATATGACACGATTAGCTCAGCACCTTGAAAGCCATATTTGCTATTCCAGATACGTTCTTGAGTCGAGTAAAACTGATAGTTGAACAGAGATTTACAGCTGCTTATATACCTACGTCGCGAAAATGGTTATTTCTCACAATTACATGACAAATTTTTTACCGATATTATTCCCCTACACCGTGCCATTATCCCGGTTATTTAATCGGCTTGATTTCAATACTTTTACAGCGCGATTGGTGATTGGTGATTATTCAACGTTCACAAGTGGCAAAAACTCCCAGAGTCAAATCAGTAGAGCATTACACTCACGGTACTGTTCCGAAGATCGGTACATTATATTCGGCGTCGATTTCACGAGAAAATAGATACAGATCGCTAATTATTATTGCTCAAGCGGTAAGGGTAGACTTCGCAGATTCATTCAGGCTTTGAAAATCGATTTTCCCTGCTTTCAGCTTTTCATTTTATCCATATACCAGCTGTCAGTGTAATGATGTGTTTCAAAAAAAGATCAAGGATAGTAGCATAAGGTACGTGTGTACTTTCCCCTGGGTATCAGTGCTACTTCTTCTTCTTCTTCTTCTTTTTCTTCTTCATTTTATTGTCTGCTTCCGCCCGAGATTCATCGATCACATACATCGATTCCGCACCTAGACGAGTTAGCCTTGTCAATAGTCGATTATATGGGGAGAATTCTAGTTCTTCGATACAACCGTATTGCTGTGAATACCGGCAGCTGTTCCGCGAAGAAATTTCCCCAAGTTTCTCCTAGAAGATCAAACTTTTACCTATACCTCGTAGAGATGTGGAACAAGGGCGGCCGCTGCAGCACCGCGGAGACCGGTTGAAGAATCGTTTTTATTACGTGGCGAACCTTTTCCCGAGGTTTGTCTTGACAGTTTTACCGCTTCGCGATTAGGCTACGTTTATACGGTAATAATTTAGGAAATTGAAGTTAACTACTACCCAGGCACTTCCGACCTGTTGTGATAATTCACGCACGCGATCTTACGTCACTGCAGGGGATCTTTATGCTAGTCGTTGCCAGTAAATTACATGAGGCACAGCATAGCATAGGGTGAACCTGAAACCTAAAACGTCCAAATTTTCAACCCAGCTATTTATGCCTCCGGCGTAAATCTTGTTTGTTTACCTTATATCTAGAGTTTTAAACTTATCCTTTATTACATTTTACTGGGTCGACTAATGGCGTAACCGGCGCGGCGGCTCCCAACAGCCGCGCGAACCTGATTATGGAAACTTAATATCGAATGGACGTGACTCGAAGCTTTTTGTCCAATATTCTGCAGCGCCGCAGGTGGCCCATGTATCATAAAGGATGTTCTATACTCCGATGTATGCCGGGTATTTGCAATATACGATTTTCCATTATTATAAAACAGACAGGAAAAGATCATTCGCTAAAAATATTTGCATATAAAAAACAGAGATTTTATCACTTTTGAACACAGTATTTCCCCTCTGTTTCTTATTTTTTCTAGTTACAGAAAATTCAGTAATTAAAATGAATGAAGAAAATGTATCAAACTCGAATGAATACGGTAGGTAAAAAATTTCGCGGGCACATATTTCGCGTGTACAATATTTTTCCTCGAATTGCGATTATTCTTTTGTTTCAAATTCAATTTTCTAGTAGTCTCATTCGCTTAACTGGATCACCTCTCCGGGTGTGAATTTTTCCATGCGAAATGTGATCGCTATACATATATATATATTATTCTATAGTATATAGTGATATAATGATTATTAATTATATATTCTGAATTTTATCACACTGAGAGAGTAAATTTCAGTCGAATTAATTGAGCATGCGATCACGAGCCGTCAAATAAATAATTCGCTGTGGAACTGAAAATTGTTGATATAATCAAACTGTTTTCACGCCGATTGCTTTTTTCAAAACGAGTCACTTTTTAGCTCATTGTCAAACGAAACATTTTTTTTTATCGAATAAATACTCGTCCGACAACCCTCGATCGAATATCCTACAGTTAATCTGACGCGGGTACATTCTGCGGAGATTTTTTATTCCAGTGAACAAAATCCTGGTGTAGTATATACCCATGTAAATGATATTACCGCCGTCTGTACGGATGGTTTTTATCTTTCAGGCAATTTTTATTTTACCCACCAATATTTCGACTAAAAAACTTGGGTGAGTGGTTTTTGAAAAAAGTTTACTGCAAAAAACGTAGAGTTCATTAGAAGGATATAAATGATATATCCTATACCTGTAGAATTTGATTGATCCTGTTATAAGCCAGCGGCTACTGTAGGTATAAAAATAAATGTGAAATAATCTACGTAGGTGCGTACGTGTGTAGGTATCTGCAGTTTTCATTTGAGTGAGATTTTTTATTTGCAATATCGCACGTAATTGTATCACGGATGGATCAAAAGTGCAACCAGAGTCGGGTGGACACGATGATTTCGGAAAAACGCCTGCAGCGCAATGTTCCAATCTATGGATTCGTTTGATAGGTGGTTGGCGCAACGGCCGGTGCTCAAATAAAATTTCATCTAAATGTGGGTAGTATAGCTGTAGGTATATATATATGTGAAGAGTTTTGGTAGCTGAATGTTGTCTGGAACTAGCCTAGCTTCGCTGGTGTAAAGCCATTTCGTATGAATTGAGTTATCTATAGTTGATAGCCAATCAAGCCCCCGCGAACGTTGTCCAAGTTGATGATTGGACAATTTGACGTTGGCTGAACGTTGTAAACGAATCTAGGATCGCGTTACGCAGTCGGTCCCATTGACGAGCCTCGACAATGGGGACGAGCCGAACCCAACCTTAGAAAATGACACGTTAAAGTCGAGAACGAGCTTTCCTCCCTCCGCCTTTTCCCCCTTTTCCCCCTTTTCCCCCTTTTCCCGTTACCCTCTTCCCTCCTCCTCACCCCGTCTATTTACCTCGTTAAAGTCTTTCCCTGCGGACGTTGAAGGAGCGTACGCCCAATCGTCAAACCTGGAGGAATTTGAGGTTTCCCGTAGAAGCTGCAGCAGCATGGTTGAGGAGCTGTATCTTTCGATTGGCACTTGGCGAAGTACAAAGCCATCGTCCTTGACTGATCTGAATGAAAATTGGGGCGCATTTACTTCCTACGAATGTCTTGTTGAAGTCTAAACACGAGTTGGGAGATGGTATTCTACCGTCGTGGATAAGGGTTTGAAAGTTGGTGGACGATCTTTTAGAAAGATCTTGCACGGAGCCAAAACTCTTGCGGAGTAAAAATCCCTGGCAGATTCGGGTATCTTGTTTAAAGCTCGAATAAGGAGAAAGAAAAAAGAGGACGGTCCATCTCCCGTGTTTCTTTTATCCTGCGCAGAAAGATTTTATAAAATTATAAACTAACAGAAAGAAGTAGGTACGCTGGGGGAAAAAAAAATCTTCGTTTCAAATTAGTTATTTCTTTTTCATTCTTCAAAGCACTCAGAGAATTGATAATCACGAAGATAATGATAAATAAATAATTCACTTCTTTCATATTCATTTGTATACGCAATTTTCAAGACATCTGTAAAGCACTCAAAACTTTTTTACTTTTTCTCTTCTAAATATCTAAGTACCAAGATAAATTTACATCTATCTTTCACATCTCCATTCATCATTCGGAAACAAAAATACTCAAGTAGGTAGGTAGGTAAGTAGGAACTCGCAATTTTATTTCATACAAAAAATGTCCATTCCGCATGACGATTTCTCATCAATGATACCCTGAGTAATTTCCAAAAAAGCCCAGCCGAGCAACAGCTGAGCCGTTTGTAGAACAGAAATATTTTTCAACAAAGGGCATAGCAATTCGCAGCGTGTCCATTCAAGTCCTGTGTAACGCCTAATCTGGCCGAAGTCTGGTCAATATAATGGGATCGAACACGCGGTCAAAATTCCTGGTGCCAAGGCAAGGCAAAGGGTCGAAGAAAGGAATTAGGAAGGAAGGAAGGAAGAAAGAAAAGTGAAAAAGTCTGTGTACCGCAGATAGTCGAGCACGCTGTGACTACAATCGTTTCGTAGGGATGAAAGGTGAGCTCTGTCTGATCGTGCGTCCGTTTCTTAAATGTGTGTAAGTATAGAGTATAGGTCTCGTGTACAAGGGAGGATAATTGCCTTTTATCTTCTAATCCCGTAGAAACAGCAGATGCGATTTGCCGTTGAGCCGCGTGACAAATGTGACAAATAAACACAGCTATACCTTCGTGTAATCCGCAAGGGATAGACGTCTGTTGCCTCCCTGTTTCTCCGCCTTGAAGCACAGCTGGTAGGTACGTATAGTTGCAGCTACCCCGAGACTGGGGGTGTAGAGTTGAAAGAACGCAACTGAGAATTAGAAACAGAAGGTCCTAAGTACGCCGATTTTTCTCGGCGACATTACAGTGATATGGAATCGGTTATCGAACTTTGAATACTCGAATGGTATATATATGTGGATTTTTTTCCCCCCAATCTTATAACTTATGAGTATAATATGACTGTGTTCAATTTCAGTTCACCCTGGCATTAATCTTCGTCAACAACCTTCGATTCCGCGGTGAATCGCGATGGGAAGTTTTGAAATTGCGTCGCGTACGATGGAGGGATCGATGGGGTATAGAATTTTATTATTATCGGACTAGAGAGTGTCTCAGCGTTTACCCAAGATACAAGTTCTCGTCTTTTTACTAACGTAAGTTTCCTCTTAGCTGATACTTAGCGTCAAGTGATTATCCAATTTCCTGAAAGCAGGTACTGCAGCTAGTTCGTATTTTTTCTTCTTCTGACGTTTCCGGCGACTTTAATCTAATCGACTTAAATCCTTACCGGAAAATTCGAAACTCTTGCTAACGCTTGCAGGATTTAAAGCAATATAATTCGGATTTGCAAAATCTGCGTTAACGATAGGAAAGGAAATAGGACAAAAGTAACAAAAGTAAAACTGATTAGGTAACATAACTGAAATCTGATAAAGTTCGATGGGTCAATTGTCCGTACGTGTTCCTGTGACTTCACGTGTTACTGGGATCGATTGTTTCGGGCAAAGCTCTGCTTGCTATACAATCTCGGACTACAGTATCGGTGAAAAGCTCTAGTATAAACACTAGTGTTTAGTCGCTACCATAGTAGAGTTTACCGTGAACACTGAACAGGTCCACTATGCACTACTACAATAACAACAAGCATACTGTGCAGAGTATTTGTTCAACGCTCGATTGCAAGGATGCAAGAGTGGGCTGGCAGTGAATGTCACTGCCATTCGACGTCCCGCCAAAGAAGCAGATAACCTGAACCGTTTTAGGAGATTCTGTTCAGTTCGTTCAGCAGCTTGCTTTTATCCACTATTTATGAATTGATGAAACTTTCGAAGATTCGCGTTGATATATGATTGGCTTTTTTCGTTCCCATGTTCTTCGATGAGAAATCGGTCCAGGATTATTTAGCCTTTTGATTGGATTCCATTTGGCACAGAGGGGATTCAGAATCGTTAAAGTCTCCATCGACTTAAGCTTGCGAATTATGATATTCATGAACAAACGGGATTTTGAATCCCGTTCATATTGATAGATGAAAAATCCTGTGTAAGCGATTACGTGAAATTCACACTCGGCATAGAGATTATGAACTGAATCAAGGATCGACATTATTACTCAGGTATTAGCTTCGAAACTCCCAGTGTTGCTGGCAACCTCAAAGCTCTACGGTAGCCCCAAGCTATACGGATCACTAGTGTTTATACCTCCGTTGCACAGCTTGGGAACTAGAATCAGGAGCCAGTAGGCGGGAAGCAAGACGTTCTGACCTAGAGCCAAATACGAAGATCCAAGAATCAGGGGTAGTTGCGATGGTTTGAAGCAATATATATACTTGCCAGGGCAAAATAGTCCTCGGCTAACAATAGGATCCGCTAGAGTTTCGCTCAGAACATAGCCTGTATATTAATACTAATTAGTCCTGACGAGGGCCACTTCTACGGCAAGTACGAGGGCCTTAGCTTTATCGCGTATACCGTTGTATGTATAATGGTGTCAGATTTTGGGGCATAAAATAGATGTAGACAGTTTCATAGGAGATGAAACATTGCCGCACATACTTTCGCCAGTCATTTCTTGTAAGAAGTATCGGCAGTCAGGGTGGATGATTTTCCTTAGGCGTTTTCGAAGCCAAACTTAATATCGCCGCGTCGCCTTTGCCAGTGAAATGAACTTTGTCGAAGCCTGGAACGAAGGGCTTTAATTTCTTACTAATGAGAATTTGATAGTTGTATGCGTAGCCGCGATACACGCGAGAAGTTTTGCGGAAAAAGCATAGAATTTAAGGTAACTCGATTGAACTGTTGCGATATCGATATGGAAATAATTAATATGTATACCTATGTACATGCCAGATACGTGACTACAAGCGTAACGACTTCACGAGCCTAATGGAGACTGAGATGCCATCCATCCATCAATCTTATTACATTTTTCCTTAGCGACCTTCGTGGGTAGTACCTAATAGGTATTAGTACTCGAATATCTACTTTGCTTCGTATAATTTTGGGGAAATGGAACCAAAAGTGATATTTGCTATAACCAAAGTCGACAGGTTGTATAAACGAGCTTGGTATAACGGAATGGTTTAATCATACCGATCTGGGTATATCATTATCAATATGTAGAAGGCAGAGAATATTATGAATTCTAGTTTGGACAACAATAATTTAATATTCACGGAGTACCTTTTAGCCAAAGATAAGCGAGCAAATAACTCGGGACTATCAATGAATATTTATGTAGTTATATGTTTAGATTGTTCATGGCTCCGTAAACACTGAGCAAATATCGTTATCGACATTTTTATCTTGATGAGATGCGTCTATCTACTGTTTTCGGCTGGATCCTTCTGAATATTTTAATTTTGTTTTCTTTATCATCATTCACTGCTGTGCTAAGTACCTTTTCGCGTGTACGTATAATAACACATTGAAAGTATATTCCGATCTGTACCCAATACTTATACATCGTACTGTTTGAGTAGGTAAATTTGCTGGTGGTAGACCACTTGGTATACTTACAATTATATGTAAAATTAAAGCAAACGTAGATCAACAGATGAAGCAACTTGTTCATTTATTGAGACCTCATTTTACCGCTTCATTCATGTACAGAATAGTGATTTCGTTTTAGAGATCATCTGTGCAAGTGTAACAAGACTCTGCAACTCGAACAAATTAATAAAGGATCCCGATTTGAAGAACTTTTCTACTATGGGCAAGTTACCTAGTATAAAACTGCCAACAATTGAATAAATCGGTCCGGGGTGAACATAAAATAGTACAATCAATGAAAAGAAGAAAAATTGATTGTAATCAACAGTGAGAGCGCTTGGTAGATGGATATAGAAACGTCTAGAGAATAGTCATTAGGATTATGCAGTTTTCAGTTTCTCTGCACTCAGGTCTCCTCCAGAGACGTAGTACCGAAAATAATTACGACTAGTTTAGGTAATGATTTTTGGTCTGGTTGTCTTCTTGTTTTCGTTTGGTCCTTGCGTTCAGTGATGTCTTGAATCTGACGCAAAGTGCAGTGGAGTGCATTTAATTATTTGCCTTTGACGATGAAGATGAGTGGGAAGGAAACATGAGTAATTGACGGCAATGAACAAGATGCGAAACTCTTCATACGGCATTACTTGTTTGACATTGTTTCGAAGTAATTACGCGAGGGTGTCCTATTCTTGCGGCGTGATAAAAGCGAAAGATTCAAAGGAAGAGAGGAAGAGTTTTGGAGGTTCAATTCTTAAACGAAATTTATTTTCAGGAATCTCATTTCACCCGGTCAAATTATCCTTGCGTGCTTAAGAAAGGGGGAAATTTTCCACTCCCCTTCTTCAGAATCAATTAAATTTTTAGTTTAATAGCAATTACTAAGCGTGAACGTTGAATTGGGTAAAAGCGGTGCCATTTAACCAGAAAATCAGAAATGCTAATTTATGAAAGTCTTTGTTTGCGAAATAAAAATGATAAGCATTATTTAAATTATACGACGCAGCTCGCGACGTCTCGCACCACCGGCGTCGGCTGGTGTTTGTAAAATACACAAAGTATTATACCAGGTAGCGCGTTCCACACTTTTGTTTGCTTCTATGAATTATTCATGAGTCTACTTATAAGCCACTATTGCCATTGCAACGGCGACGAAAAACAAGAGTGAATCGCACTTCTGGAGTGAAAGAGGACTTTCTTTTTTCACCATTACATTCGCCATTTTTTTTCTTCTTTTCTACGCTCCCCTCCACCTGCCTCATGTGTCACTATATCATTCCTGAATTATGAATCGGAATAGAAAACAAGGACAGCATAGAAAAAGTCGTATTCATCTCAGCCAAATTAGTCTTAGAAGTGAAACCTGCAACTCTCTCGGTTAGATTTGGTACCGTAGCGAACTTCGATCGAGAAGTTCGATCACCGTGATGACACACTGTCTATGAAAAATGTCCCCATCCATTGTATTCATTATTTGCGGAAAATACGATAACGCGTATAAACTGATGGATATATAATGGGGTAACGAGGTTCGTTAATGCATCAAAGGATATTTTCGCAACTACGGCTATATTCTTGCGATTATCGTTACGATAATATCCTCCCCGAGTTACTGCTCGGATATGAGATACACAATGAGTCAGAATTTCACGAGGTAATCGAACAGGGGTTTCAAAACCCCAGCCCAGATTTTTATGAATATCCACACAGCCCACAGGTTATTTTATCGTTACGAACGAGAGTAGTTACCGCGTGTCAGATATCTTCCCCAATCCGTCAGACGTCATTTTTTTTTCAATTTGTTATTCCGTAGTAGTATTTTCCCACACACGCCGAAAATTCGTTTCAATGTAATCACCAAGAAATTAAGGTCGTTTATAACACGTGTAATTAGCGGCAATTCACGGGGGTGAAGATCGCGGGAAAGATTTTGGCGAAAAGGAAATTCTAATTAAGCAACGTGAGAAGTTAATGCACAGACGCTTTTGTGTTTATTTATTTGCATATCGAATTTATGAATGAGCTTGCGGTAGAACTTGAACCGAAGGTTAAATCCTTGGTCCATGAATAATTCTGGCAGCGAAAATTTTCTGTTGTTTTATACCTATACGTGGAAAGTATGAAATTTTGACCGAAACACCTGCTACGTTATATTAAAACCCGATGGAATTTGGGCTCGTCCTTTTTCCTTCAAATATTGTTGTTTGACGTTATCCATTAATCCTCGCAAAACGCTTTATTCGTCATCGAATCTCATATACCTATATACATCGGGAACGGGGATTTACGCACACAAATTTGGGGGCAACCTGTAACCGTCCGTATTTTTAAAAGGTACGTGACCATTCGGTACGTATATACATATACATATAATATTGAAATGCGTATGTAAATCAAGTGATAGACAATACGCTGTGATTCTGGGGAGATAGAATTCGGGGAAAAAAATTCGCTGTGATTTCGCTGGTCCGACCTACTATCGCTATATTTTTCGCGGTTATTGTATCTCTAGAAGTGTGAATATAGTGTTTATTTTAGCCTCTCGTATAATTTACGATACCTACTCGATGTTCAGCGAAGAAAGCTTCTGTGAATAAAAATCTACGTGAAATAAAAATTCAGTAAAATTCCGTCCCGGAGTAGATACATATGTACAATCTAATAGCCATAAAATTTTAAATGATATCGATTATTGAATCTCAATTGTGAAACGATATTCTCATCTTTCACATCGAAATGTATATAATTTTCTACGGGTTTTTGTTCAGTTTTTTGTCGACACCGAGTACGTCACGGTCACGCGACATCAACCACGTTTATATTCCATATTTCATGCTTACTGGAATATTGGGATTTCATCCATACGGTTGTTCCACGGGGTCTGCCGCCCCAATTCTATGCTGCGCTATATGCTGGCGTATAACAATTTTTTTACGTTTCAAAGTATCGACACGAAATGGGTCAAGATTCCAGTTTCACAAACGGCAAATTACCGACACCTGCGGGATGGCCAGCAACGAATAGATATTTTTCATTATTTTCGAATCAAAATATTTGCAGCTCTGGAAGTTTGCTCGAATTCAATTTCATAAAGGTAATTAATTATTTTGTTCAACGGCCAATTTTGTTTGCAGATGATAAAAACACAAAGAGAAATGATAAAACAAAAGTTATGAAAAAAAAAAATGAAAAAAATATTGCGGCATACAAATACGTATTTCGCAAACGAATACATTATTTCATATTTACTCCGTAATAATAATAACCATGGGTAATTATTTTTATTGTGCTTCGTGAAATATACTGATGCAACAAACTTTGCTTCAATTTTATTCAGACATCTCTCTATAATTCTGATTCTCTGACAACGTTCGCCGAAATTGAATTGTGCTATTCTTCCGCGTATATATCCTACCTTCAATCCTCCCATGGATCATAGAGACATTATACGCGATAGTACATATTTTCGTATACGTAGAAATGAAATTTATATAGAAAATGTGGGTCTGACAATGATACAATGTCCCTCTATTTAAACGTATACGTTTCCCTACACCCTTCCACATCTCATTCGAAAGAACGCTCGACTATATTCGCACGACACACTCAAGGGTGAATATTCCCTGTTCATTTTTACCACGAACGAACTCTGCAGAAGGTTCGACCAAAGTGCTTCATACATTATCGTGTGACAGATACTAATATTAGGTCCACACGTTGGGCGGCAAGATTTGTGCTCTGCTATCTACGATCAAACAAAACTTGTCGCGTATTTCTTTCTATGTCTGGTTATAAAATATTCAGAGGGAACGTGTGTATTCCAAATTAAAACTAAAAATAAAATTAACAGTCAAAAACTCGACTACCTTCAAAAATCCTGGATTTCTCTGTAACCATATACATAACTACTTATTCTAGAAAGATATAAGAAAATGTTATATTTGTGAAGATTCCTTTTTTCTTTCTATACTAAAACCGCATTACTTTTCATACATATACCTATACGTGTATGTATATTGTATATATATATATATATAAATAGAAGGGTTATTTCGGTTGTTCAATCCTAAGATCAAAATTGCGTTGGTCGAGCCATTATCACGTATAGAACTAACGCGGGAAGAAAATCCATTTACTTTCGAAATGGTAACGGTCCTGTAGTAAAAGGATATGTCTATGTAACATATGCCATGGAGATATAGGTATATATTAAACCCATATACGCACACATAAGGCAGAAAAGTGGCGCCCACTCCTCAAAAGAGCGATAAAGCAGCGATCATTACTAACATCAGCATTGATCTGCGGCTTTCCGTCTCCGTCCAATTCCGTGGTTATAGAAATTGACCGGAAATGAATTGCAGAGAATATCAATGATAAAATGTGTTTGAAATTACATAACGGGATACGTGTTTTATTAAACTCGATTTACGTTCGATCCAAGCTTTTGATTCTTGGTTTATCATTTCGCTTTTTAGAACAGACAAGAAGCAGTAGAAAGATGTACCCATTTCTCTACGTAATATGCGGTGAAAATAACTAATGTAAGTGTAACTTGTATCGTTCGAGAAAAATGTTGTAAGTTATTTGAACCGAAAAAAAAGGAAATAACCTCGTAGGTATACCTTCAACTTCAAGTGTGCTTCTGTCCTCCCCTAGGGGTAGAAGCAAGGCGGGTTCCCTAAAGAGCGCCACTTCAGACGTAACTTATATTTACGGTGTACGATGAAAATGTACTACTATATACGTAGGTATATGGTGTACATTAAAATGCATGTATAACTTGTCCAGATGTGTACTTTTGTATACATGCATAAGACTCTACGCGAAACAGCCCGGCGTTGGTAAACGAAATTTATTTTTCGTCTTCCGAGTCCGTGGAGTCGAGGGGAAATTTTCACCGGGATTCAAGAAGCGAAGAGAAATTTCAGTTCGGTTTCAGTTTCACGTTTCTATTTGACTTTCGAATTATACACTGTGTAATTTTCAAGTCATATACCTTTTAATTATCTCCTTGTACCCCATACTATGCGCCCTTTGTTCTGTTTCTATTTCTCCCGCAGCTTCCTGATGGCAAGTGCTTTTCCGTCATCTCTGGGAAACACGAGCTAGTCGCTCAATTGCTTGCTAAATTTAATTATATTCTACAGTCGGAGATGGGACGGTAGATGTAGTGACAAATGAATTCATATCCAATAGCTGCACACGTAATTATTTCCTCTTGCTTAAATATAGCAGAAGACACGACGGATGTTCATGCGTACGTGTATGCAAATATATTGATAAATGTTTAAATAAGAGGTAACATCGCGATGAAT
Organism: Rhogogaster chlorosoma; assembly: GCA_944452935.1. NCBI lineage: Eukaryota > Metazoa > Arthropoda > Insecta > Hymenoptera > Tenthredinidae > Rhogogaster > Rhogogaster chlorosoma. The sequence goes on from OX101797.1 coordinate 34,483,116, forward strand.
CTGAGGAATTAGGAAACTTGGAAATTCAATTCACCTTCTGGGGTTTCGTTAATACAATTTTCGGTTTTCAAGAGGGTGTATAATCCGGTTAAGAGAAAGCCAAACATTCCGAGATTTATTCCTAACGAGTACCAGAGCAAGATATTGACGAAAATAATGATACGACATTACGTTGAATCGCGTTGATTCTTTCGCGATCGTGTACAAGCTTGTAATTAATTATTCTATAGGATAGAAATTGACTTGTAACGAGAGATGACAGTTTTGCGAAGAAGATAAATGGTTGAAAGAGGTTTCTTTTTTTTTTTTTCGTTTTTCAAGAAAAAAGGAGCGAAGAAAAAGAAAAAAAAAGGGGGGGAAAAATAACGTGAGATGGGAATATTGGAATTTCTGGTAAACTGCACGGAAGAATAGGTACACATCATGAATGAGAGAAGATAAATTGAACAAAGGCAATTCCTCGCCGCAGGCTTATCTGGCGGCAAACATCTCGAATCTTGAGAAGAAAAGAAGCCGTTCGGTTAAATTTAAAAATCCCTCTTCCTCTCTATCCTTCATTGACTGACGTTTATTTTGATGCTAAACAAAAGAACCACGCGTACGCCCGATAAAAGGTTAAACAATGCTCGGATATCGGCGGTCAGGTTAGCAGCGGTTTAGCTTGCCCGGAGGTAGAATTGGCCATAAAAAGCCCTATCTTCTTTAGCACCCTTGTACTTTAATTGGACAGGTAGGAGCGGTGCTATACTACCGGGGCGTGTGATCAGCACCGGCAAAGAACTTCTCCCGGCGGATAATCGAGCCGGGTCAACTTTTCAACCTACCTTTTCTCCCCCGTTGAGAATAGAGTCTTATTTCTACGTTCAGTTTTATATATTGCCCGAGCCAACTCTTGATGTTCTCTTCTTTGTTTAAACTCTCATCCTTACTCCAACTTATATACATTTATCATGATTCTTACGGTGGAGTGAAGAAACTGGTGTGTACGCTGGAGATGGCTCGAGCTACCTTGCATACACGATTCCGGATCTCTGTTCTGTCCCTTTTCTCTCCACACAGTGAAAAAATGAATAATTAATATCCGCGTATAATACACATCGGCATTGCCATACGCGACTTCTTTCCCCTTATATATCTTACACCCATGTAATATGTACATACATAATACACACAGATTATGTGTATCCATCTCCATCACTTCAATCCAACGATTTAGTACAAATTTACATGCATCTCGCTTCCACTTGATGTGAGTGTCGTACTTATACATACTATACATACATACATACATACATACATACATACATACACACACACATATAGGTATACACAGCGCCGTGTTTAGGCACAGGCTAACTAGGCTGAAGCCTAGGGCGGCAATATTTCAGAGGCGGCAAAATCACATGCGGCCAAGTTAAATGCTCTTTCACTTCTTTATATTGAGACAGAATACATGCGGAAAATCGATTTTAATGACATCATAAAATCATTTGCAGAGAAAAAAATCCGAAGGAAACAGGTAACGCAGCTCATTTCAGGTAGGGCAGCGGCGGCTACCTAGCCTAGGGCGCAAAATGATGCTAACACGGCGCTGGGTATACATTTGTACAAGGAGTGTTCGATAATCGTGTCCTTTGTCGTATACGTACCCTTTTTGCAGAACCCTTCACGCGCAAACGGGTCTGCCACGATTAGCATCAGCAATTGTAACATAAGTAACAATCCCTACCGATCGTATCGTTCGCTCCCTCGCCACAACTGGTGCTTACGCAGTTACGATTTTCTCTCTAAATATAACCACCGCGTATATTTCAGGGGTTGACAGAGGCTAGATATATTGTGGTTTGAAAAGCGATATCGATACCTGCTTCGGCTCTCTTCGACTCTCTTTTTTCCCTCTTTTCCCTCTTTTCCTCGTTTTTTCTTTCCCTATGGTCTTCTTCGTTCGTTCCTTTTTTCATTATTTTCCCAAGTCTGGTTCACCTTTGTTGGACGACTGGTAACAACACGCCCAGCGTTGTTCAGTCCGATCGCATTACGACACTGAGACAGGTGTTGAGGTGCTACCATATTTCAGGAAACCTTTCCGAGAGGTGGACTAAGTGATTAGACTGCGAACGGTCTCTGAGCACAGCATGTCCCTTTGTCGTCTAAGGAAAGGACAGGTAACCTGCCAGGCGTCTGATGCTGATATAGTTATAAATCTGATATTCAGTGAGGAAATGATACCAACGTAGAAGATCTACGAGATTTCTCTAGAATAACATCGAGAATTGCAGTGATTTAGGTTTTTAACATTTTATGAGGACACAGGATGTTGCTGAACTCGAGAGGCAATTAAATTTCATACTTGATATACTAATTGATAATTAGATACGCTTTCAAGCATTGGCTGTAAAGCGTCTCACTTTGTACGGTACAAATATATACCAATACGGTCATTAATGAATATTGGAAATCAATTTCTTATTGATATAATTCGCCTTTAGAACCAATTTGAATATTTATACCATGTATAGGTATTGATTGTCAATATATATATAATATTCGTCACTGAATACCTAACCGTAACGATATTACGGTGCATATATTTTTAAAATATAATTTCTCAGACTCATTATGCTCACGCTTCGAATTTGCTAGTAATATGAGCGAGTGATTCAATATTTGAACTCCTCATGCCTCAATCATTCAGAATGTATAATTAATTTCTCGAGTTTAGACTAATCCTCATCAAATTATCCATTCCATCTTATTGTCAGTGTGAAGTAGTAGTCGCGGTAAAACCGGTATTTTTGGATACATTATGGTTCTGGTTGTGTCGCATGTTCTGTGACCGATATACCTATAAGGCTTCGCTGAATATTTCCACTTTTTTTGAGAAACTCGTGTCACTTCTGCAATCTGTCACTTTATTGATCCAATTTTGCTTGTGAACTATCGGCATGCATTCGCATCGGAATTGTCACTTGAAACTCGAAGCAGCTGTTCTCGATACCGCGAATTACAGATCGGAAGTCGTGGATGTCACCAATCTTGGAGTAGTGGACGTGCACGACGAACCATTATGAATTTTCATTCCAACTACGAAACTTATCTTTGAAAATCGATTGCTTTTCATTCTTGCAATTTATTATTATACACGTTTAGGGAAATGAGGCAAGGGACACACATTCGGCGATTAGAAAATAGAAATGAAACAGTGCCACAATTCAGGTACAGACTGCCCCTGCTATAGATAGATTCATGCAAATATCCGTTGATGAAATGTGCAAATGAATATTTGAATTGTTATTCAAATGTATTCACAGAAATATAATACTGACCCTCTTACTCTCTTCGAATCGTGTCACTTATCTGATTTATGTTACCTTATTGATATTTGCTTGGAAACAATCGAGCCGTTCATGCGTTCGCTTCGATACCATTGTTATTATAATTTGGCCAGACTTTATGGCAAGACTTCCCGTAGAGACATTATTGGTTATAAGGTTACCGCACATAATGGCCATGGCGATTGGAAATCCATAGTGGAAAATCGAGACCAATTTACTATATAATATCAACAACACCAGCGCAGAATATTATAATTAACAGCTTGAACAGTAATTGCAGTGTACTGGCACAAGCACGTGATCGAGTGCCACTCATCGCTCCGTAATAGTCGATTATTCATCGTGAATTATTAATATAGGTGTTGTATCGTTAAACCAAGCGTCAATAGTTTGCGTTAAATAGTTTGTTATCTAGGTGCTAAATCGTTTCAAGATTCGAGTACAAACTTAGATTGTTAATTATTCTCGTTTTTTATTCAATTTTCAAATCATTCAAGTCGTGTCTAAGCGATCAATGCACAAAAGTCGACGATAAAATTCATCGAACCAAGTATTTTGAAAGCACTTTCTCGTTGGGGATTTTCCCCAGCGATTCTTAGATTTTATTGCGCAACATATTCCGTATTACCGAGTGGAAGGCGAAATCGCTCCAATTTGCTAACGGCAGAATTTCGATCAATAAACGACGTGTATATACATATAGACGCACCAAAGAGCTTTTGCGACCTGGAATATATCCATAAAATAGTTTGTGACTAGAGAGTGGCCAATTCTTGGGCATCGCGTCCGAAATACTCGTAAAACACCCTGGCGAGACGGCGGGGATAGTCAGTCATTTCTTTGCTGATTCGTATGAAACTTGAATGACAACGAAAAAATGACAAAAAGTACTATCTGCTGGCTGCAGGACCTATTTCCACGTAAATTTATGTAAATTTTAACACATTCGCGTTCATAATTGATTCCAACGTAAGAAGATAAATCCAGTTTCATTGGTACAGGAAGGACGTCTGTATGCAGATTAAATTATTTTTGACAAAAGCTAAGTCCAATAAGTATATGGCATTCGTTTTGTCGGATAATTTCTATGCGAAACTCGATTTCCTGGAGTTTACCATCCACTTATAAATCCCGCCTGTCAATTCGCACGCTGAACGGCTTCTGCGACTAAAAGCATGTAGTATACATACTACAGACGATATATAATTGAGTGTACATGCACTCGACGTAGATTCATAGAAAATGTATAACAGTTGCCTTTATAGTACTTTGATTCGATAAATTTATCACCATTTATTATTCACGTCTTCGTCTTCACATGTCTTGAAATTAGTTCTTTGATGGTGATCAAAAAAGGGGCAGCATGACAGATGGGCCAAAAACGTAAGCCCACCTAAAGTCCAAGGTTGAAGCTTTCGTAGCTGTCACTTTCAGACACGTGGCAGGCAGAAGGCTCTGAGAAGGCGTACCAAGCTTGGCTGAGCTTAGCTGGCAACACCGACCATCGTTGATTGCTTTGAGTAACGTTGTGCAGTTCGTTTTCGATATAGATAGTATGCAGAGAATAGATACGAAGAGTCCTAATAATACACGTTTTATTAACATATCGTGAAAAGTTTCTTACCGATATTGTTGAAGCTTGAAAGAAATAAGAATGACAGTAATTAGGTATATAGCATATATATGTATAGGATTAATTTAACGTTAACTAAATTGACTTTAATTAATTTTCAACTATGGTACAGGAATGTAATAACTTCCAGCGTGGAATTATACGTAATTCCTTGTACTACTGTCCGTCGAGCGACCATTAATAACCCATTGTTGTCATCGCATAGAACCACGAGGGGCGCGTGTCAGCTTATGAAAGATCTAAGGATCAGCTATACTGCAGAGTTCAAATCCAGATCTCTTATTATATATCGGATGCACGTCTCATTTTGATTGATTGATAAAAGTGAATTGCGATATGCAATTGACTATATTATTCCGTTCACGAAACATATACGTATATATACCTAATCCCGTGATGCTGTGTTTATGTAATGTAATTCGAGCTTAGGGATATCCGTGTCGACTCGTGGGAAATTTCTCTGAAGTCGAATCTGCCAAAGTATCGATTTTAGACCGGTAATGCAGTTTCGTACTCAAATTTATCCCACACGATCAATCTAATCAATTTCTAAAAGCTATGTTTCTCAAACTAAAAGTTACATGATTTTGGAGCAATTGCAGTCATTTCATATGAAGTTTTTTTTTTTTTTTTTTATAGATGACCTGTGGTGTTCGCATATTTTTGGTCACGAGTATTCTAAAATTTTGATAATACGAAAATGCAGTGTCTGGAACGTTTGCCTTAAAGTAGAAACTAACTAGCAACTGCATGAGCTGTAAACTGCATCCAGTATTAATGTCCCACTTGACCACCTTAACCTGCACTGCTGTTTCCCATATTCCGTTTAACACTCTACTCTCTGCACAGTTGAAATTGTACATCGTCACACGTGAACGAGTTTCGCAATAAGCCGCACTGGCGAAGATTCGTCCTGAAGATATTTTGTAGATGGCTGAAACTTTGAGCCGTGGTAAACTACATCCAGTCCCCAATTTATTTTCAGTTCCGAAACTGACCATCCCTTGTTGAGAGAAAATTGTATTAAATCTCATTGGATCGTCCGGACTATATCGTCTGCGTTTAAAACGTTTACGACTACTTTTTTCAGGTCAACGAGGGGAGACAGATTTCTATAGAAAAAATTCACGCAACTAGGAATATAATGTATAATAAATGACAAAACCTTTACCCAGGGGAACTCTAAAAATCTCCAAGTACTTAAAATTAATTTATTCCTTACATAAATGTATAACGTAGTGTTTTTCCTCGCTTCGGATAAATAAGCTTTATTTTATTTCGCTCAAGGTGAAAACGGAATGCAAAAGTTCGCAGACTAAGAATTTTCTAACCTCTGTATCATGGCTCTCTGAAATCAACTGTCTATTCTTATCGCGAAATTTGAAACCTTACAGAAGATACTAAAGTTTCTTACGTCAAACGTTACAATTCGTACAGAAAAATAGCAAGATCATCTTAGAATTGTTGAGTCTTTCTTTTACCTACCCTCTGCAAACGGAAGCCGTCGCCCAATCTGCGAGGCATGTGTACTTCTATACTGATAGTAAGTAGTAACGGAATTGTTAATTAGACGACATTACTCGGATAGAGATCACGAATCAGTGACCATTGGGACCAGAGTTATACACACATACTAGGATGGAACAACGTCAGTAGCGAACGCCGCAGCTAGGAGGGTACAGTCAGACCGAACAGACGGGCGGTAAACACCTTTGGTAAATATCTACCCACCGACAAGTAGTCAAGAGCCGTACGTGGTCGGCCGAGGAGTTCCAGATTCTTCGATGTGCAGATAGATCTGCTTTGATACTAAGTAGTGACGGAATTGTTGATTAGACAACATTACTCGGATAGAGATCACGAATCAGTGGACATTGGGAGCTAAATTATGCACATACATCAGGATGGAACAACGTCAGTAACAAAAGCCACAGCTAGGGAGTTATAGCCAGACCGAACAGAGGGCGTAGATACCTTTGTAAATATCTACCCAAACCCAATAGTTGCAGATTCTTCGATTTGCAAATTGAAGGTGGGCTAGGATTTGCGGTCATAGACAAGGGTTGGCTTCTGTCGTGCCAAAATATAGGGTAAAGATATGTCACGTTTTTACGAAGTCAAAGATTAACGCCAGCGAAGCAGTGTGTCAGGTCTTGTATTCGGTGGTGTTTCAGGATCAAGATAACGTTGTGCGGAGAAGAGACTTATCTGAAGTTATCTGAGGTCAAGCCAAAAGCAATGGCGGGTACTTTGCGAGCGGGCAAAGTCAGCACAATAACAATAATCAAAGCTCTTAAGCTGGTAATCCTAGCATACATCACCGGGCGAAACGAGTTGAATTTAACGGTGGCTAAAATATTATTAAACGAATGAAATATTGCTAGGTGGGGTAGTCTCGCAGCGCTGTGGGATCTCGTCGAATAAAAATAATAAAAATAAAAATCATGAAACAAAGAAAATAAGGGTATAACGAATAACAACGAAAGATCGTAGAAAATGTATATTTTTTTATCAAAATTCTGAAAGTGTTTTTAATCTAGATGCTCAAAGAAATTAATGAGCAAATAATTAGCGAGATAGTAAAATGACATTATTCAACATTTCAATTTGATTCGGGTTAACCCGCGGAGAACTTCGAATGGAATGCTAATATTCGATCGGCAATAACTTCGCACCTGTGCGGTGAGCCTGGGTATAAAATAAGAGTAAAGTAGGAATTCCATCGTCGATTCATTCGCGAATTATTATTTCAATGCAGCAGAAGTAATTTCAAACCTCACCACGTAGATCGAGAGTGAATATTAATGAGTTAATCGTAGCTCAGAATATTAACCCACGGGTTTAGCAGCGAGATGAAATTTTGGTGTCCCTTAAACGACGGTAACACGTAGGCTTATGGAGACGGCGATACTTATGTTAAACCTAGAAGGTTCCTCTTTAAAACTCAAAGGATTATATCAGTCCGGAGTTTTGCTCTCGAAGCCGTGTTTTAGGCACGTTGAAAATGCATTTCTCGTTACCGGGCTGTGTCTCGGGGGAGTGTAAGCTGCGTTAAATGCGTTAAGCGGTGTAATATCTGTTCTAATGCCCAATTACCATGCATTATCCACCCGCGCGTCCTGCCTTTAAAGGAGATGAAATTATTATTAAACCACCCTCTACTACTTTCCCTATTCAAGTACCGGGCGTGTGATAACTTGAGCTTGTATCCCCGGCCCACATGCTGCCTGAAACACGCACGGATTCTCGCAAGCGGGCCGGCTGCCAAATTGCATAGAATTCGCCGATAATTAGCTGCCAGAATTTGGATGTTGTACGCTTGATGCGAATATCGAAAATTGGCAAGAATTTTCCCCAGGTATATCGTCACTTTCACACTTATAACAACGGGTTGGTATTAAAGGCGAAGAATATTGAACTTTGAACGGGGAATTTCGCGACAAAGTTTCTTACGCGTTATTTGCTCCCTCTTGAAGGAGAATATCATATAATATAGATTCTAGAGTCTAGGGGAGAGTATAGAGAGGCTAAGGCAAAGTGCGAAGTGATCAAAGGCAGCGATTTAATATTCTATCAGAAATTTAGTTCTATGTAGGTATAGGTGTAATCTAAGGCGAGCTGGTGTGTCTCCGGTATACGCCGACGTGTTGACCTGACATATATTCCGTTTAAACTCGGTTGGATATATATAAATTGAAATTGAAATAATGTTTGGACTTTTAGGCCACTCTGTACACGGGCTACAATATATTCTCCCCGCCACTGTTAGGAGGGATAATATATTCAGTTAAACTTACTTGAAAAGCACTTTGAACTTTTCTCATAAATTTTCGAGATTTTTTAAATCCGCTGAAGCTCGCATTATATTACTGTTAACGCCTAGTGCAGCGTGTTGTAGGTACGTACCTATATATATATATATATATACTCTGCCTACCCTATATATATGCACACATCCTTCGTTAGCGTCGTATTTTCGCGGTTATATTATCCCCAACCTCTTCTCGCCATTCTTGCCGGTGAGCTTTCCAGCCGTTTCTGCATTTAGCCAGAGAATTCCACGGTTAAATAATTAAACAAAGATTAGTAGCGAAATCCCGAAGCCTCGGAGCACTCGTGAAAAGCTTGTACTTTAGCGAATTACTTCTCCACGAAACATCCGCCTTTATTCTCAACCCAATCTATCCAAACGCGTCACCCGGCGCCGCGCCGGAGCTAGCTAAAAGCTTCAAGTTTTCCCAGTTTTCGTTTGTTGCTGAAAGTCGAATCAAAGTTTAAATCATCACGAAAATCTCGTTTCCGTTTGGCACGACGCGGTGCGGCGCGACGCTACCGTTCCAAGTGCCCTCGGCCGGGGCGCGTGGTCGCAGAGAACCGGGGTTCATTTTCTTTTATCGCTATTCCCATTTTCCACGAGCATCAAGTCGATCGCTTGTTTGTTTTGGCTGTATTCAGTTAATAATGAAAGGCGATGAAAATTTCTGTTCAATTTCTTACACATAATATAGATCAAGGATCCTATAATTAAATGCAAATGCCATTTTCTCGCCCCCGAAGTCGTTTGCTAGATTATCCGCCTCGCTTCATTGACAGCTCGTTTTCGTTAATTAACGATCACAATGTATAACCACAGGGTAGACCCGAGGGGTAGATAATGTATTGTTATTAATTCGTTATATAAGCAGATGGATTTCATTGCATCAAAATGAATAGATCACATACCCATGTATATATACTCAGGCAGCGCCAAACGACGTAAATAAAAATCAAAACCATTGTCCAATACCGGCGATACATTATGTAACGTTTTCGATGAATACCGCAATAGCTGTAGGGCTGGTTTACCCTCGATATTAATCTAGGTCGATGTAATCTATTGTTGGCCCCGTGAAAGCCGGGATACAATAGAATGGTTTAGGTGTCCCCCGGAACGAATTCCGGCCTGTTCTCAAATATTAATTCCAACTTGGTCGTTTCAAGTGCAAGTGTACAAGATCCACAGTGTCTGTGGCTTGTGGCTTTCTGAATCACGTAGTCTCAGGGTAAGGCGGCAAAAGGAAGGAGTTGTAACGAGGTGAAAGGAAGAATATGAAGAAGAAGAGCCCCCCGTTCGAGCAAAGAATTGACCAAGAAGGTCTGAGTATATATTTACAATGTACAATGCACACGTACCTACATGTACATCTACATCGCTATGTATACTCCTTTCTGGGGAATCTCCGACCCTTCTCAGCGGAATAATTCACTCCGGGACTCTTGGTGGTGTACACGCCGAGCGGTCTTCTCGATAAGACGATTTCCGCGCTCGTTCGTGCCTAGCCAATTATACTTATGTAATATTCATTGTGTTGCGATTATTGTTGGTCTTAAATTTTTATTTTCCCCTTCCAATTTCAACCCGCCGCCGTAGGTATATTCTTTACCTTTCGCAAGTTTACTCGTCATTATGAATTTCAATTAGAGAAGTGAAAATATCCACTAGACTCTCATCCCAGTGTCGAGAAATATGTTTTATTAGTTATCCTGCGTACAGATTAAGATCAGACAGATTGATAGTCTCTGAAATTTGACAAATATTATCACGTGCTTTTGGTTGTTAAATTTATCGCCACGGTCGTCCTGGGCTTTCTACTAATGGGATTTGATACTAAAATCACGAATTTCGAGGGACTCTCTCGTACGAAAGCTTTGGCGAACGGTGCAGGTGGTGTTCGGGTGAATAGAAAGGGAGGGGGTACTCTATTGTCGCAAAACCAACGAGCAGTTTAATTTGAAATTGGTTTCCTCTCGCCTTTCTCAATTTTTTACATTCTTTTTTCTCCTCATTCTTAGTCTGCCTCTAATCTTTCCAATCGATTTAAGTTCAATCACGTTTACCCACCCCTCTCGTCTTCCTACTCTCGCCAATGCTTTCTCTCTTTATCTCTCTGGCTATTTCCTGAGTTCCTCTTTACCTCCGTATCGTATTCGTCGTACGTACCTATACCTTCCCCTGCTGCACGTCCACTTGGTCCCTTTAAGAAATCAAGTGATTTTATTTTTCCTATTTACTTTGATTCTCTTCTCTCTCATCGAACTTTGGTTTTGTATCAAACCTCGGCATTCAATGCACACAAGTTATATTTCAAATCTATACGTGTAGGACCTCGCTATCAAAACGAGGATCTCTACTAACGAAATAGTGGAAACTTTTGTTCCAGTTATATCCTGATCTAAATTTTTAGTTAACGAGAATCAAAGAACATATGTTATGCAGTAGTTATAATTACACGTGTTGTATAATCGCTGTTCAGCATTTAGCATTTGGGGTTTCAACATCATCGTTCTTCCGGCTTCGTGTTATAATTTCATAGCTTGGTCTCAGTACTGATTTTTTTTATTTATTACCTGCGTGATTTTAATCATTTTAGTTCATAATAACGAATGAGTTACGCAAAGCTGCAATTTCCTCGACGTTTGCAGGGTCTTTGCGTTGATGAAAGCTGTTGTTTATTATCAAATCGATAAAAATAGAAAAAAATAAAATAAAAAATTGTTTCCTAGCACAACGTACCGCGGTATATCTATAGATAATTTCAATTCGATCAATGCAAGAGCATTGCAATTAGATTCAAGTTAGGTGCGGAAAGCGCTGAAAGGTTTTCTAAAACGTTTGGCGATCGCGTGTGGAGAATAAACTCGTTAAATTCCCATTACTTCATCGACGACTTACATTATCATAGAGTTAATATTCTGCGGGACAGGCGCGTGCTCTATTATGTTCTTATGCCAGTATATAAACAATAATCGGTTTTATGAGTTTCTCATGCGGCAGAGTTTACCTTGGCTCATTAAATTCTGAATATCTTCGTGATTGTAATTACAGTAATTAGTTCTTGAAGGATTACACAACGAATATATATATTCTTGGCATGAGAAGTTCACTCTTCTCGAACGCTTATCATGGTATTTATATACTATACATATAGGTACCGTTTACGGTGAAAACCGTCGATCCATCGCGAAAACGATACGGTAATTTGTTTAATACCCGAGGAAATTGCTGTCAGCTTTTCTCCAACACTTTCAACGTGCATTCAATTATTTAGAGAACTGAATGGGTTGAATAAACTCCATCAATATTACTTTTTGCTAATATTTCTCCTGTTTTAAATATCCGTATGGTTATTAATTTCAACTCGCGAAATATCGCCTGTGACGACCGTCTAATCCTCTGTACAGAGAAAAGCATATCTTTCACGCTATATTTAACTTTACATCGCGTTTTAATACTGACAATAATCACTTCTGTGGGTTTCTTCTACGGTTCTGCGGCTAAAAGTGTCTCGGTTTATTTAATTCTAAATGCTAATAATTTAAGTGTAGATATCACGAATGAGTATGAGTATAGAAGGTATCGCTGGAAAAGACGACGAGCGCTTAATGGCAGGTGGTTCGAAATTTTACGTGCCATTTTTATATAACTTCTCCAGGGACATTAACATAATTTCACAATGAAAATTCTGAGAAAGTTGAGTTTCGGAAATAAGAATAAATATATACACCGTGCCCACCTTTCCACCGTTCATTCTATTACAATTTTCACTTTTCTCTACCCCTTGTTGTAGGCTTACCTCGTTTTTTCACGAACAAAAATCAAGTGTCGCCTTTAGCCTCCGCAACAGTTTCCCCCTTTCTTTTCACTTCTCCCTTAAGTTACTTTTTGTCTCCTCGCTGTTACTAGGTGGCCTGTTTTTTATTCACCGTATAACAATTCACAGTTCAAGTCATTCGATACGATGGAATATTTCATCAAACATTTCGATATCATCGAGTGTTGAATTCCACCACTTTTCACCTCCAGGTATACTCTTTGATCGTTTTTTCATCAAACGAAGTTAACTTTTTTTCTATGTTTTTTTTTTGCTGAATATGAAATTTCTTGAATCACGTCTTTTCGTATCATGTTCAATCGCTCGGGTTAATGAAAATGGGCTTTTCTGTGTACACGTGGAGGATATAGGTATAGGTACGTATATGTATGCGCATACTGTAGACGAACAGCTAGCATTGCACGAAACTAACCTCGGTGAACATTGTTTGCTGAAGTACCGAATTGCTTTTAGGAACAATGCTCTACTCTCGTGACCGTACTTGTATTTGGTACTAAGCACAATGTGAGTATCAGGTGTCCTTATTTTGAGTACAAATAAAATTATATATCGCTCTTCCAATACATTTTTTGGTGAAAATTGTTTTCGAGAAATTTCCAGGTCATACGACTGACATTTCTGTGAACTCTGACCAAACGTTTATTCTGCGTACCTGAGCGCATTGTCATGTGGCTGCACAGATCGTGCAAAGTACGACCACCTTCGCCCACATTATGAGGCTTTAGGCTTTCACAAGGATCAAAGCAAAAATTGTTGAGTAATTCTTCGAGCACGCGCAGGGATATGCAGGACTTTGAACTTTGTTTTTCCACAGCAACGTCCGCATCTCCACACATTGCATTCCTCATGGCACTAGAATAGCAACGTGATGGAATCGAATTCACTCAAAGTTTCGCGAGCTCCAATCATACCTACATGGCTACAATTTTCAAACAAACTTTAACATGTTGGGTCGTTAGGTCTGAACTCATGGACAATTCGATATCGCTCGAATGTGTACCTGCTACCTATTCAAATTTGTGTGTTGGAGTTTGTGCGCTCTTTGATAATATAGACTGGCCATCAAAAGTTTTGAAACTCGGTTAAAAAATTCATAAACTTTGCCAATATTCAATCACCGTGCATGTGTTGCAGCATTAATTTTATTTCACCATTATATGTAATGCGATATGAACAGTGACGACCCTAGACCATGAACATCTTAATTCGCGGTACATTATCCTGAGAATTAAATCCTGAGAATTTTCCGCGCCATGTACGTGGAGAGCGTAATGTAGTTAGGTACATAAAACAGACTAATAACTAAGAATTAAGTGCCTGGTGTCAAAGTAGCAAAAGGTGTACTGCGTACTCGGCGGTACTTGCAGGTGCCTGGGGCCTCGACCCCGTGTCTAAGAGCAATTCTCACATCTCACAGTCGTACTATATAACGAAGACCATAATTTGTCTCGTGCGTCAGGGTCTCTTATTGATTGGGAAAGGAAGACTCTGAAACGGAGAACAAGGAGAAGAAGAAGAAGAAAAAGAAGAAGAAGAAGAAGAAGAAGCAGAAACTCCAGGAGTTGACTGGAATTTTATCCACCCTCTGTTCCCGTTAAATGACGTCAGGACGATCCACGACGTGGCTGAAGTGAGATGAAGCTTTTCGAGAAAGAAGAAGAAGAGGAAGAAGATGACGAGGAAGATGAAGCAGAGCAAGAAGAAGAGGGAGCAAAAAACAAAGCTTCCTGTCAGGAATCGGGTTAGGTACAAACTATATATAATTAAGGACAATAGCTAAGGCAGCAGCTCCTAATGTCCTAATTATCGCGTCTCACAGTCTTTGATGTTTGCGAGGTATTTATAATAATGATGATGACGGTGATGATGCTAATAATATTACCGAGAACGACTATGATAGTTATAATGATAATGATAATAATAATGATTGGTGGGTCTATTCGGATCGGAAGCGCCCCAACGAGTATCGCGGCGTCCTGATGGGCGCTTGCGCCACCTCCGTCGGTAGCTCAGTTGTTCGCGGGACGTCGAGTGATAAAACTGTGTTTGCTCTGGCCTTTACCGTTCTGCGAACCCACGCTAAAAGTGTATATAGCTTGCAGAAATAAGGGGAGCTTGCAGGGGGGAAAGGGGTCGCGGAGGTGGTGTACGATACAAATATTAAGGGCGCTTATAGCTTGCAGGAAACCTTTTTCCCTGATATCGCGGTTTTTAAACGTTTTGTACATATCTGCAAAAGTACAACATATATATATGCAATGAAAGCGGGAATAATTAAAAAATTTCAAGTCATAGTATTAGAGTAGAAAGAACAGGAAGCACCGAGAAAAAAATAAAAACAAGGGGAAATTTTGCAAATACAAATAAACAAACGATAACATATATAAGTATACACAGGTAAAAAGCGGTGCAGGGAACGGAGAATAAAATCTAACTATAGCAAGGGCTCGCGGTAATTGAAGAGAGGAGAAAATGTTAATTAAATAAACACGCTTATACTGCTGTCTGGCTGGAGGAGGAGGAGAGGGACGAAAGGACGACGAGGAAGGGTTGGAACGGGGTCTGGGGGTGGATTGGACTCCGTAATGTTATAGCTAAAATGGCGCAAAGTTTTATTATTTTTCTGATTGTCATTTCTAATGGTAAGTGAATCTTGCCTAGTAAGTCGTTTTTGTATACTAACTTAACATTTTTGTATGCATTTAGGTATACAACATATATATATGTATCAGTCGCACGATCGGAAAGGAGACGCAAACTCCTGGATGAAGAAGAGTAGAAAAAACAAATTTAAAAAAAAAGAAACAGATTAGCGAGAAGTAATCGAAGATCTACTGAACTGTATAAGATAAGTTCTGTCGCGAAGACAAACTAATTGTTTGAATCGAAATTGTACTTCGAAACTACTTCGATTGAGTATAGAATTGATGAGTCTTATGTACAGAGCTCGGAATTGTAGTGATGATTAAAATCGAGACTTTGAGAGGTGTTAGCGAATACTCGAATACGCGAATATACTACCACTTCCACTGTATTCCACAATGGTTATAATCGACTGTGAACAAGTTCTGCAGACAATAATTGAATTAGTTTAATCGTTTTCACAATTCCACCTCGCCACTTTCGGATCCAAGAAATCCAATTCCTATCACGTTGAGGTGATGTCGTACCTTATACTCGTGCTTTTCCTCCGAATTGGAAAAGTCATACTACGGAAGGAATATTTCGAAAAATGAGACATTTCTTTAGGGAATCGTTTTTATTTGCATGAACGAAGAAGGGACAAGCAAAAAATTTTAAGATAAAAATAAACCAAAAACAGAATTTGAGAAAAAAAATAAAAATAGATTTATTCGGGCTTTTCCGTTGAGTTGGAAAATCATGCCACGGTAAGAATATTTCTAAGAACGAGATTTTTCTGCGGAGAATCATTTTGATTTGGTTAGTCATCCTTTATTCATTCAAATTAAAACCATTCCTCGAAGGGAAATTTCCTTCTTCAAAATATTCTGTCAGTGGTATGATTTTCTAATTTGATGGAATCATCTCAATTTCAGTATCAGAAGCTATTCTAATTTAATTACAACATTTCTGCTGCGTATTAAATTGATGCTGTTGAATTAATGCTGTTGAATATAACGCAATTGAAATTCTAATCGAACTTTAATGATAAGCTTGAGATTTGAAGCCAATTTATTCACATCTTAAATCTATTGCACTTTGATAACCCTAATATCATGTTATATTAATATATGCGTTCAAGGTTCTCTCTCTCTAAATCCAGTTGAACATTACTCGTTACTTGCTAATTCCGTAGAATATGAGGAGGGCACGAGGCACTTGGTCGAGTATTATGAACGTCCACAGAGGTATGTAACACACCCGTATGTATACGTGTGTATATACGTATAATATACAGATATTTGTATAAAATGAAGGGCGTTTTATGTACACGAAAAACGTGTTAGAGGGTAGCCAAAAAATAATAACTGAAATTAAACCCTGAACATGATATTTGCCTACCGCAAAGGGCCAAATGCTAACTCGTTATCTTCATATTAACATAAAGTTTAACTAATTGTGGTTGCACACGATTTCCCTAGGCTTAAACGTACGTTGCTGCAGGGAGCTTTAATTTAGCTCTTCTCTTTTATTTCCTATGCAATTCAGGAGCTTGTGGCTAACAGTATACCTTATACTACTTACGTTAGTTGTTTCTTTTTCCTTCCCCGCAATTCGGGTAAGTCAGCATTATTTCCAACTCATTGTAAATTTGAACTTCGCATACCTACAGTCGAGAACAATTTGAGCTGGTTACACGAGTCCCTGAGAGTTTTATCTTCATTTTTATCCTGAGCTTTAATTCAGGGACTTCTAGCTCGTTCCAACAATGGGGTTAGTTTTTTCCTTTTTTTTTTCTCCGAGTTGTTGGATCAATTTGGACAAGTCAAGTAGTATAACAAAGCCTTGAGTGAAGTTCAACAGTGCAAATAAAGGTTGTCGTAAATAGGCTGTGGCTAATTAGCCGTTTCGGTTCTCCTACAATCATTATTTTCCAAGTAGCTTCAACCCTGTTTGAGACAATTGTATTAGATTGAAATTCGACGATATTTCTTGCTCAATTCCGGCCTAGGAAAAGCCCCGACTTTCGAGGTAGGCTGGTATACCTAGGTACTGCTTAACGAGCGAACTTTCGTAAGGTTTTGAACTTGATAAATGATTTGAAAACATTTGACAGGGGGGAGAGAAAGAGAAAGATAGAGGAAGAGAGAGAGCTAGCCACGCGATAATACTGAGGTATACATATCTACATAATTTAGGGAGGTTTCTACGTAAACTAGAAATTATTAAGTAGCTAACTGCTGCCTGGCTCGAATAAGGAAAAGAAAATTTTACTCAGCTTACAGACGAGACAACAAACCCTTGCCTTAAACGCTGCATAGTTTAGTGGGTCTACCATTCATAAAGTAAGGGAGGCTTTTCATTACCGCTTATGATTGATGAGGCTACCAGGATATTATTTTGAGTAGGTGCAGGGAGGCAGGCAGGCAGGCCAGCCACCGAACACGACCTCTATTGTCTGTCAGTTCTTCTGTATTCACCCTCGCCGTTGGTCGCTTTTGTGTTCAACGTCCCGCTGCTAATGGAAAGCACTTTTCGAAACGCAACACACCCGGTAGAAATGTTCACTAGGAAAGGCGTAGGTAAATAGGTAGGTAGGTACTGTATGTATAAACAAACCATCTACCTCTATACTTATATGGGTATTATACATACAAGTATCTATGGGTGCAGTAAAATAATTCGTGCGTAATATTCTGCGGCCGTATAATATGTCTTCCCAAGATTGCCTCCGCTTTATTACATACATATATGCTCCTACACCTATATACAGCTATACGTTTTACACTATCAGAGAATCCTGCGTTATACCCTGCAGAATCTTCCACTCGGTATACCCGGAAGTGCCTACGAGAGAGGTTCTCGAACATATGATTTACCGATGGTGAAGGGGCTCCAGACTCGCTTCATTTCCGGTGAACCAGTCCGCCGAAACCCCCGGAGATCCGAAGACCGAAGTGGATAATTCTCGTCCAAGCTACCCGTTCGAAAATCTGATTGTGCCTTTCCATTTATGTGTCGATTCTCATATACCCTGCACAATCTCCGCATAACACCGCGTCTCCATATGCCGGATTCGAACGACTTGTGCTAACTCGGTATAGCTGCTCAAAGTCCGAGTATTCTTCAAACTGTTATTTCACCCTCTGACACTTTGAACCGCATATTATCTCGCCGTTAGGATTTGTCGTAAAATAAAGGGTGACGGCGAGTGTAGAAAGTATAAAACGGAGGAGTGGACATGCGAGGGGATGTGAGTCCTGAAGGAGAAAATGTGGTTTTTGTGACCGTAGACTGTCCGGCAAAGATACTGCCGACAAAGGCACCCCTGTCTCCCCTTTGTCGTCTCTGATGCGAGTATAAGTATCGGATGGTGGGTAGTTGGTAGTGGTTGGTTGGTGCTGGCCTCAACGATGGTAGTGAACGGTGGAGGGGAGCTTTTAAAGCGTTCACGTGGAAACTCGAAATGCCCAGTGGGGCTCGTAAACCCTTAAAACTCTGGAAAGCTCGCAGAAAAGTCCGAGCTTTTGGACCTAAAGCTTTTGTGAAATCTATAACCCTCTTGACCATGGTTCTGCCCGAACTCTCCTACAGATAATCGCTCGAGGACTTAAAAGATACCATCAAATACCGTTATCTTCGCTATCTTTTCACCTCACTGAAGACGGATTCACTAACCGTGTCCAATAAGTTCCTCAATTGATATGATACCCTATACCTATATCAGCATTACTGTTATACGTCCAATTTAACAAAACGTTCTTGTGTCTTTTGCTGGCGAAATAACTCCCGAATCCTAAAGATCATTTTATTGAAATTGAACGTTCTCATCATGTGGATATATACATACATAATACATATATACATACATATACATATATATATACAAACTTTAGTTTTATGCTGACGACCTTACGATAAGACTTTGCGCTGAGTGATTACCCTTATCAGAGCGAAAATTTATTATCTATGTAAAGTATGATACAGCCAATAGAATCAACTTGTAAATGGGGTAAATACAATTTTGTTGATGACAGACCAACAGTTTCGTTCGAGATTTGAATTCCAGAATATTTAGACCTCTCTGTGACCAAAAATAATAAATATAAATGATGACAAGCAATGACAAATATTATTCGATTTAGATGCCAAAAATTAATATTTATCACTTCAAACTAGAGAGAATACAACCAACGATATTTATCAGGGCTTATGTAAAGCTTGTTATCAGTATAACTATTATTGTTATCCTACTTGACGTTTCAGTAACTGAACCAGATCGGATTGAGAATACTGACCGTGTGAATAGTTACCATAGGAATTGTTGGCTTTGATACCTGACTTGCTTTCAGGGTAGATCAGGTTTGGTCTTTGGTATATATATATTCTAGTCTTAGATATTCCACAGGCAAGAGACTCTCGCCAGATATATTGTGCATTCGATAGTTCCCTGCCAAAAGCGTTCACAGAATAACGCAGTTTCTGGCCAATGTTGCTAGGCTCAAACTATATCGACGGTACGTGTACGTGACATGAACCTGACCAATGGTATGAGGTTATTGAAATTCAGAGCCTTGACAACGAGTATAATATCTAAATCCGAGCAGACATCGTAGATAAGATCCAATAGTTGATTTCAGAAGTGCAACGGTTAGTGACTGCACATCTTGGGCAGAAATTTCTCCTGGTGAAACCTTTTCACTTTACATTCAGACTCATTTATATAACTCAAAGAAAATTATCGCATTCATGGCAATGCCTTCGTCGTCGTGGTGAAGTTTTGTTTTGTATAATCGCTGGTATGCCAGAAAATTCTACTGCAATTAATTCACAACGCGATACCTACTCTTGGTATAATTATGAGTTCAAATTTACCGGGTTATCAGAACGAGGGACAAATTTCAACCATATTTGAACAATGACGGTGAATCTGTCGATTTTCATTTCTCACTGTATAAAATACAGAGTTACAGAAAATTAAACTTCCAACCGTACAGATATCCTTACGTTGTTCGACGTACAAAATGTTTGCAGTACTCTTAGTTCAGATAATGTTCAGTGTTTGATGTACCGTAGTTGCAGTAAGTATATTTCACAAACCAGGAGCTCTGGTCATAAATATGCAGAGCTTACTGTAGAGTCCGTGGTCTCTAACATTCACGACTCACTGTCCGGTCTTGAAATTTTCTCGATAAATTCACGTCACGTCAGTTTACCTAAATGAAATTTTCTAAAAGGGACTTATCCACTGCACGTGTATCGCGAACATCTCGAACTGCAGGTTTCTTGAATTAACGTTGAAATATGAAATGAAAAAACACCAGTTATAAACTAGTCAAATTGTACCTATAGTGGAGAAAAAAAAAAATGTTCAAAGCATGACTTCTGGTCCAGAAGATTGTTGAATTAATTTCTGACGGATGTATTGAAGTATTGGTATGTACTTTTTGGATCCTGAAGAAGTAGACAGTCCAGCTGCAGAATCAGCCATCCAGACACAGTAGTTCAGCATCCGTTTATGTGGAACGTCAAATGAGTGTAGCGAGCTCTGATAACTTTTTTTTCGAAGTGATATCTGCAGATAATCTCTTCGTAATTTCTGACCTCAGAGGTCCAGATAGGCAAGAATAAATAATCCTAGTTCCAACTCTTCCAACACGGTTCTGACTTTTTAGTATAATTTCTGTCATCAAATACTGCAAATTACTTTAGGATTCAATTACGGCTAACAAGTTTGTAGACCGTGCGTTTGCTGAGCTGAGCGGACGGGTGATGCACATAATGCCTATGAAAGAAGCAATCAGACTTATTTTATCAGTTTTTATTTTCGATCGTCTAAAGTACAGAAAATCAAACTTGTCTTTAACTCTAGAGTTCTAATGACGTAAAGATGCCTGCAACGCTGTTAGTTCAAATCGTAGTTCATATCAGGTGTACTTCAGGCGGAATGATTATTTCGCATACGAAGAGTCTTGACCATATGCAAACTCTGTTGGATATTCCAGTGCCCCTGACATTAACAACAGCGCAGTCTCCAAAATCGTCAGGCCGATTCGGCTCCCATGGTAACTGAGGCTTAGGTGAATCTGATCAATCGAATAGAATGAATAAAATTCATAGTCAAACATCAACCATGAGAGAAATATTTCAATCCAACCGATACATCGTGGAGAAAAATCTGTAGCTAGATTTGCACGTGATACAAGTCTCTGACTTGAGGATCTCTACACGGACATCGATCACAATAGAAGTCAGCTATTCTAATAGCCTGTTCAAGTTATAGTCAGTATAATTGACTGTCTAATTACCAGCGAGCTTGCAAACCAGACAGCTCAATTTATCCACGATATTTTGTAAAATGATATAAATATAAAATTACGACCGTCAGCAGTGACCCAGTGCGAATTGTCCCTGATGATGCCAACCCATGCATCAGTAAACTGTGGCTTGTTTGCTTTTACGTATTGAACTTTCTCCTGGGTGTCTACCACGGCCAAACGACCACCTTCGGAAATGCACGCTTGTTTTGCTTCAAACCAATTACGCCTTTCGCGATGAACCTTGAAGGCTGCATTAATGTTTGGGTAATGAATATAGCCTGCTGGTAGACTCTTGACTGAAAATCGATTCGTCTAGTTAAAACGGAGATTCCTTAATTAACTGGAAATAATTAGAAGTTACCCAAATTATCCTTTTTCCTCCAATCATCAGACTGGAAATATTTTTACTCACCTTTTACGACTCCGAGAGGGGTTAGAGAAGATGTCGGTCGAGGGGTTGCCGAAGCAATTGATAAGCAGGCGAGGAAACTCCATCCGAGTACGGTGGTAGACATTTTTGGGATGCAACGAATGCTCTCTCTATACTGGCTGTATATCCTAATTCGATTTCGTTTTATATGAAATAAGGCGCGAGATAGCCTACGTGAACTCTTTATCGTATCTGAGATACGGCCTTGCTGGAATGGAAAACAAACTTAGCTCGTTTTCATATGCCAATTATTCTTGTACGATAACCAAGTCTCACTTCTCTGCTACTATTACTAGACAGCATCTCGTCGAGCGCACTCAGATCACAAAATTTTCAAAATACGCATCCGCGAAAAATAAAAACAGCGTTTGAATCAAAAAGACTTTGCTATTTCGTCACTGATGTACTGTGAAGGCATTATTTCTCAGTTTTTGTGCTATGCTTTTGTTTATACAAAACTGACACTTCTCATTTTCTGAAACGATTCTATCATCCTTGAAATTTGTGATATTTTTAACAGTATACCGAGTCATTTAGTTAAAAGGTTATTTTTGACCTAGATTTTTGATTTCTCTTTCGGTATTGGCTAGTCGCTTTAAGATTTGTAAGTGCATTATAGATTCTTATATCATAGTCTATGAGAATTGCATTTGGCAATACGATTGGTTCTTGTATGTCGAAGTTCAAATGTCTATTGAAATGCATTAGCTTAACCCAAGTGTGCCCAATCAAATTTTACGGTTTATATAAAGCAATCTAATTATCTCTTAGTTTATTCTTTTCATTCTGACCAATCTGTGAACTTGAAATAGTTCAATCATCCTCGTTATTCTTGAATGATAGCATTGTTTAATGAGAACAAAAGAAAAATTACGAGTTTCATTAAAGTAACTTCAATTTTATCAATAAAAAATTCATTTATGTTCTTTGGTCGAAAAACTTGAGGTGGATAAGATTTTTATTTCTGTTGTACCCTCTTCAATTATTTCTCTTACAGGATTCCTCGTATATGAACTTTATCGTTGCTTGCCGGAAAAAAGGTCCTACCTGATGGCATTTTTTATTATCTAGTCCTTTGCCACTCTTCATTATGCCACCGGCAGTCTAGCCAACACTCGTAAAGGCTGACCCTGTCCCCACGTTAGATTCGGCATTTGAAGTAAATTCGATCGATCAAATGAGATTACTGAAACTTAGAGCCTTGGCCACGGGTAAAACATTTTAATCCCAACAAACGTTGAAGAAAAAAATCAGAAATTGGATTAACACGCGTATGGGTTAATGCATTTTATAAAACCAATATTGATTGTAATTTGTATAACTAATGACAAGTTTAATACGTACGAACTGGATTATTCAGTTTGAATTTCGGAGAAACACTTCCAAAGGTATGCTAAGATAGGCGGTTTATCACAAACTCATACAATTGTTGCAAGACAGAGTTATTATAATTTATTTTTACAGACCTGCGTAAAACACGCATGGATGCGTTCTATATCACTTGGAGGATAGAGTGAATTTTAAGCAGCGCAAACTTCCAGTAAAACAAATATTTGGAAGGGTCCAAAGGAGCTTTTTCAAAAGTTTTCATTCCGAATGGACTAATGGTTAAAAAAACTGTAACGTTGAAAAAAATGGAAATTTTTTTCACTAACAAACACAAACATTTTATTATTCGGGGACTATCTAGACAGTCATCCGTTTTTGGATGAGGCAAGACAGACACCCAATCAAATTTTTAACTGGTATGTATGTTTTCCAAATTGGTTATTGAAGCTCAATTAATCCCAACTTACAGTTATAACCTGTTACCGCAATATGATAGACATATTAGTGCCGAAAAAAAAAAAAATTCATTTTCTATTCGAGCCTGGTAATTCTGCCTTGTTTTGTAAAGTTCTTGGGCGTCAGATAAGCGGCGCGAAACTCTGTTATACGATATTTGAGATACAGATTTGTGGAACGTAAAACGATACGTCTCTTCTTCACTTGGTCGTATCCGAGGTCGTATCAGTCTTCGAAATATCGTGTTTAGTATAGATAGTCCCAGTTTTTTTTACCTTTGATATTCAAACAACTGGAAATTGATACACGCCTCTCAAAGGTTCCAGGATTTTAAAGTACCTCGCTTACTATCATATACAAGCATTTACTCAATAATGTAAAATACCGTATATTTTATCCCCACTTACCTAATCGCCAGTTATACGATCCTCAGTCACCTCCAAATGCGCGGTCACATCTTCGTTTTCGTTAGAGCAACTGATAAGCAGATATAATTCAACTGAATAAGATTAGTCAAACTCAGATCCTCGAACAAGGGCGAAAAGTTGTACCTACTTTTGTGAAATAATGCCGACTCACACAATCGAATGCAGATGCTTCATGAATCATGAGGCTCTTACACGAGAAAGTTTCGTCTGGGTTATAACTACAGGCAAACAACCACTTGCCGAAATGCAAGCTTGTTTTGCACTAGACCAACTAGGTTGTTCAGAATGAACTTTGAAGACTGCATTAATACTTGGCTAATTAATGCAGCCCGCCGGGAGAGTCATGTTTAGAAATAATTTAGAATACGTGTTTACCAAATTAAACAACTAAGGCGACTCGATAACCACCTATTTTACTTTTCTGATTGTTCTAGTTACAAATTTATGCCTATTTGAAAAAGGTTTTGAGATAAGTCTAGCACACTCTGATAAATCGTATGTAAATCTCACATCCCGCTTACGTAATCGAAGTCTTACTGTTCGAGGAGAATCTTTTTGTTGGAATAAGTTCGGCAGATAATCGCTCCGTAACCTCTGATCCCCCAGAATTCCGATATCCGAGAATAAATAATTGCGTTTCTGCGGCTTTGTGCCCATTTCTGATTTTCGGCCGAGAAAATGAGGGACGGAATTTCTCGCCTCTATTCCAGGAAATCTTCAATTATCTGAAAGCCAACGACTAGTACATATCAGCCGCATCAGCCAATTAAATCCTGTTTTAATTTATTCGATTATACCTGAGTCTTGTCATGCGATACAGAGTACAGCTTCACAATTCGATCCGAGGTAATGATTATAACACATATGGCCGAGCATATCACGATTTTACTAAATTGGTTACAATCGTGAAAAACTTTTTCGTTTTTTGTCGAAAATTTACCACATTTTATTAAAAATTTCCAGCATTGAATGCGTGGCAGTAGAAATTACATCACGATTCAATTATAACTAACAAGCTTGCGAGCAGCAAGTTTGCTAAGCTGACTGGACTGATAACGAATATAATGTCTATCAAATTAGCAATCACATTCGTTTCATGAGTTTTATTTCTATTTTCCATCGGCTTGAGTACAGGAAGTAAAACGTATTGCTATCTTTTATACAGTTCTTGTCATGTACAGATGCCGGGTTGGACCGTATTTGGTGTTTGATGTACTGTAGACGTAGTAAGTATCTCACAGATGAAGACTCTGCCAAATGCAGACCTTATTACATAGTCCATCGCCCCTAACATTCCGAACAGTACAGTTTCCGAAATCGTCTATTCAAAAGTCCCCAATATGTTATATAAATTCGCAAACTAATATACTCACTAAAAAATCGAGCCCAATTATGAAATTAACATTTCAATACCAGCGGGCATCGCTAAGAATAAATTATTAGTCGAATTTTTTCCTTTTGGAATGTTATAAATTTCCTTGCGGTATTAAAAGTGACATCGATCGCAGTAGAATCTGGCTATGTATCTGGTTTTTTCACCCTACTGCAGTCAGTAATGGTTATTCGATCTGCCGCATGGTTGGGTTAACCACAGCCGTTGTATCTTACACCGTGGCAATTAATGCTATCCGTTCAGTTCATTATCACTGTACCCTGGTACACTGGCAAGCCTGACAGTTTAGTTTTTTCGCGATTCATTAAAAATCATATAAATTGGAAATTCCGGTTTTAAAACGATGTTTCTGGTAACGCCGAACCAACCACATGCATCAGAGAACGGTTCAGGTTGTACGCTTTTATGCATCGAACTTTCCTCTGAGTACGTATATACCTATACACCAACCACGAACACCCAACCACCGTCGACATTGCAAGCTTGTTTTGCATCGGACCAATTATCCCGCTAACGATGAACTTTGAAAGCTATACGTATTCATACTTGGATAACGAATGTTGCATACTGGGCGAATGGTGGCTGGAAATAATCCCGATTTAATCTCCTATAAATAGCCAAAGTTCGGCCTTGCTTTAGATATACGAAATAAGTCGCGCGATAGCCTGCGTGAACTCGACTTTGACATAATGACTATACTTGTTTTTTCTAATCTTGCTATATTTTGTTTAGATAACCAAAGATCTAAGAAAGCCATAATTCGTTTCGTCGATCACAAATCTGGGGTTTATAATATGCGGCGTTGAGAAATTGAAACGAAACCATTGAAATTGCAAAATATATCTAATTTATATCAATCAATGAAATAGTGAGGTTGGAATCAAAACGATATTCACTTTCTGAGAAATTTCAGGATGAACAATAATTTTTATTTTTCATTCCAATATATAGAAAGTACAACTTGTTGACAGATATTTTCCTCTTCTTCATTGGGCAAGTATCATTGACCCAGGGTGTGAATATGTCACAATACCTTCCTTATTGTCTCCAGGTTTAGTCACAGTGGCATGGTACTCGGTATATCGTAGTGTCAAGGGGTATTTCGCAGACAAACGATTGATTCCAAATACAAAGTCTATTGTACAATCCTTTGCCGTTCTTCTGAACGGAAACGCATGTTCCCACACCTTCTGGCTGATCCAGTCCCCATGGTAAATTTGAGAGACGTGACCCTGATCAATTGAACAATAAACGATATAAATATCGTGAAATTCTGACGTCTCACTCTTTCCGTTACATCTTTAGAAATTACGAAACTTCTGAAGAGCTTACCTGTGTCAGCATCAACCCACTTTGAGCTCTTCTTACGAATGCCAATCCAGACAGAATCGGATCGCGACTTCTGCTGTTTTATATATTGTAGTTTCGTCTGAGTGTCAATTACAGCCAGACGACCACCTTCGGAAATGCATCTTGCTTTTGCATCGTTCCAAACAAGTTTTTCAGAATTAACTTTGTAGGCAGCATTAACACTTGGATAATAAATATATCCCGGCGGTAGGGTGATGGCTGGAAATGAATTCAAATTAATAAACTTCATTCCAGTGAATAGAACGAAGGATATTTACGTCAAGTAGGTAATTATATCATTATTTTTACACCTATGATTACTTATGGATAGCTACATGCTTACTTCTGGTGGTTATCGTGACGTTTTGATATGTTCCATTAACCGTTGCCGATGCAAATGATACACAGGCGATCATCAGCACCAGCCATCTGGACAACATGGTAGACATTTTAACGACACGACTATTTTCAACGTACTGACACAGGGTGATAATTCGGTCCTGCTTTATATGAAACTAGGCAGAGATAACCAGTAGTAGCGAATTTATGAGATCGGCTGCCCTAGGCTTCAGAAAATTTACCGTTTTTTTTTTTTTTAGAATACGAAGGCGGGATAGTTGACTTAGTCAACATGTGATAACGAGTACACAAAATATATTCATTTATGCCAACATTTATTTATTTTTATTTGCCGCCTTAAGCTCTACCTTACTCAGCGTAGTGATAAATCCGCCCCTGATAACTGGCGCAAACTAGTCGGAATCGCCGACAAAGTGGGGAAAAGTTCAAATTCCAAAGTTGACGGTCAGAGTTGGTTTTGAGATATGTTGAAGAAAGGCTTTCAGGAGTATTTAGATTATGACCGTCGTTCAAAGTACACCACCGCGACAGTAGCCACAGGGGCGTTCCAATCGGAAATGACGCCTAGGGTCAGCATCAAAGTTGCGCCCTTTCATAAATTATTTAAATATAAAATAAACATATAAATGGAATAAAAAAGTCATAAATTTTACAATACATTTTTATTTTCTGTCTCAGAACAAAAATTAGTCCTTAAAAAAGCGTATTTTGCGCCCCCATTTCAATGGCGCCCAGGGCACGTGCCCTACTTGCTCCACACTAGGTACGCGACTGATAGTGCGTAGCCTCTGCAGCTATCTGCCACGGCTCCGAACCAAACGCGGTATTAAAACTGCAGTCAGTAAATTTTTAATGAAGTGCTGTTCGTACGCGCGATATAGAGGGTGTTCCTGGCGGTATGTAGAATATTTTTATGCATTAACAGCCATTTTTTTCGATAATTAGACTTTTGAATCGTAGAGACGAAGAACCCCCTGCAACTCGTATTAATTCTAGAACACCTGACTGAGAATTATCAAAATTATCAACGTACCTCATTTTCACATAGTCGATTTCTTGAATTGGTCACCTGGTATACTTGGAGACAAAAATCACTTCTGCCATTTGGATAGGTGGCAAAAATATCTACCTTCTTTCAGAATCTTGCCGAAAACAATCGACTAGATATAAAAATATAACAAATCTGATCATTCCGAACTGTAGCTGTCTAGCTGACGTGTATATTTATCTATCTTCGGTATGGCGTAGCCCAAATTGCGTTAGGATTCAATTACAACTAAGAAGCAGTCTGCTTGGCTAACGAGAACAGTAACAAATGTAGGCCATCAGTATGAATTCGGATTAGCCCAGCCACCCGAGAGATGAATTATTCATTTCTGTAATTTTCTACGCTTCAATCTTCGTTCGCATCCATTCGTCAGTCGGGCTGTCCGATGGTCCGCATATATACATCCGTGATCGATCTGTTGTTCACCAAGATAGGATTCATACTGCACACCTCTCAGAATAACGTGTGGTTGATTGGGCCATTGTGCGTTCGAGAGTTGTCAGCAGGGTTGGCTGACGATGTGATCGGACGTGACTGGAATACTTGGACGGTGGGGTCGCGACTCGGCTGTTTAACCATTTAGCTAATTAGCTCTTTCGTTTATTCAAAAAATCGAGGGGGAAATAAATAAAATTAACAACTTTGAGCTTGATGAGATAAATACAGAGATAGAGATAGGAAGAGGGTAAATTACAATTTAGTCACGTGTCCAGCTGACGCTTTTCAAGAGCCTTATCGTTAATGCTATGGAAACACTTTACACTTTGGAAATAAAAGAGAAAGAAATCCGTAGGAATTCTAGTCATCGTTTCTGGTGAATCCTGCGGGCTGTTACGCGGATTTCAAACGCGAAGTAATATCGCAATATATAGATGGATCAACCTCTTCTTCTTCCTTTTCTCGCTCAGCGAACACCAGCCAAAGGGATTGAAAGGAGGGTTGAAGCCCGGGAGGCAGCGATCTAACGCTAGAAGAACCGGATGGACTAATTGAGAGCTTTTCCAGCTCGAAAATTTACGAGAAATGCGTTTAGTGAGAAATTCGTGATTCCATGCGAGGCGAGGCGCTTACATACACCTCCACATGCACATATTAACGCGGACGAGAAGCTGAACTGGAATTACGTCGCGTTAATGGTTTTTTTTTCTTCCTCTCTTCTTTTACTAACGTGAGACAAGATTGCTTCGTTGAATGCCAACAAAATCAGAATTACGGAGAGCGCAGTAGTATATCCCGAACGACTCGAGAGAAATAAAGAAAAATAAATTGTCCTCGTTTATTAAGTCTGCCTCGACAATTCACTGTAGCAACTAGCGACACAATCCTACGAACTCCGAGAGATAAGCTATTTAATTTTTCTTCCCACTTGTGTCAATTATTAGAATCTTCAATCTCGCAATCAAGGGTAGTAGAATAGAAGTGGGGCTACTCGAAAAGTTTGTCCGGCGATCAAAGTCTGAATAAAAAAAGTGGCGCACGTTTTTTAGTTTCGTCAGGCGGCCTTCTCACTGTTTAATCGTGAAATAACTCCAAATGACCTGAAAAAATACTCGAAGCTTTGGTGTGACTGC
The DNA here is from genome assembly GCA_944452935.1 of Rhogogaster chlorosoma. NCBI lineage: Eukaryota > Metazoa > Arthropoda > Insecta > Hymenoptera > Tenthredinidae > Rhogogaster > Rhogogaster chlorosoma. The sequence goes on from OX101797.1 coordinate 34,513,043, forward strand.
GAAGGTATCTCAGTTATCCATCTATGTAGACGTGGGCATATATACCTTCTGCCCGCGGTTTCCAAGTTTCCCCAAGTTTAAAGTTGTGAGCTTCTACAAGATCCTGGGTTTACTTTGTGAAGAAAGTGAGCAAAAGTTTGTCCCCTCGCCAGCTTTTGCACATCTTCATTTCGCCCATGTCCCTATGACCTCCTGAAAAGGGTTTAGCATTCACATATAGATGTTCGTCCTAAAGAATTCCAATTTCTAATGTCTGCGCCCTTTTGATAATCGTACTTGATGCTAATGAATACTTCTGTATACGTATATCTGCCTACCTACTTCCAACCTTTCTTAATCCTCGGGTCGATTCTGCGTTGGATTTAATCCGACAAGAATCTCTGGGACGAGTGTAATTAGTTGGAGGAAAATATATAACGCTACTGAAACTGCCGTACCACCACGAAGGACAAAGGGATGAGGAGCTTAACTTACTCGTGGATAGACAATAGCGAAAATCAGGAAAGTTCGGGTTATCAGGGTGACTTGCGACAGCTTTGAGGCAGACTTTTGGCCGTCGGTCTGCCTGAAGAAATTCGCTTTGTAACCCACAGTTTTTCGTTCAGAGCGCGATTAGTGTTCTCTCAAATTAATCACGACGCGGTTGAACTCCTATTTTACTTTGAAAAAGAGGATGATTTGTTTCTAAAAAGTATGAGCTGTTCACCTTGAATAATTTTTAATTTGAAACTCATTTAAATAAATTTCGTGACGCCATACAGCACGAAAATCAAATTCTGACGTCAGATGCTATTGTGACACACGCAGGTATACCTACGTTGGGAAAATTTTTATCTCGAAGAATTGAGGCATAGATTGTGAATATAGATTTTTCTCGACGAGATGGTTTTTCCGACTATGAAAACAATTCAGGAATCTCAGTGGATATTCACTTTTTCTTCTTTACTATGTGAAAATCACGAGGCTTCCCAAGAGAGGCGTTTAAACACACCCCAAGCTACCCGTATGAATCTAGTCCGGATCCCCGGAAGCAAAACAGTTCCGCGTTGTTGGTTCTCAGCGAGATATTCGTTAAAGGGAAACGTCGATGTTCCCCAATCGGCAAACGCGTCAAGTGGCTAAAGTAGCCCCGCGAGGATCTCCCCCTTCCTACCCTCATTTAACCTAACCAAGCCGAACCCTAACGGCTAGAAGAACCGATGCGAATCTATAAATGAAGTGGCCGTGTAGTTTTTCAGCCCTTATTTATCCAACGAACATTGTTCCTAACTCGACGTTAATATTTGTTCCTTACGACGAAAATCGTGGTCGTAATTCCAGAAGAAACGGAGATTTCTGCAAGCTTTGCTATTTCTCAAATCTAAGATCAGCCAATAAACGTGTGTATTGATTATGATATTGCCATACAATGAGAGCTTCCGAATATGAATCGACGTACAAAGCTCGATTTTGATGCTATATCGGTTCCAAGTCTAAGCGCAGAGTCCGAAGCTACGGCATTTCGGTGTACAACTTTCCGAAATTAGTTACCAAGGGATATGCCGAATGTAATTTGCAGTTGGTATAATCACGTCAAACGGTTTCAGGGGTCGGACGATATCCAGCTGGAAGGTGTTTTCTACGCTAACCCGAACTTACCGTAACTTACAATTAATCTAGCATCAACCAACCCTCCGTGGTAGGACGTGAAACATGCGGGTAGTAGGATTGTTTTAAATAGGATCGCAGATAGCGAGGCGCGTAGCTTTTGTTTGGCCAAATTATTATAATGTATTCTAGCGATTCCGTTCCATCAAACTCTATCTCAAAATCCCCGGCTGTTTTCATTCGTATCAGATTTTCATGATATGCTAATTTTCATCGATGCTTCTGTACGTACCGGGTGTCCGCTTATAAATCAAATAAAATAATTGAAATTCATACGTCTATTCAATTCCATCTTCGATCCCAGCTGCTGTACTCTCGCTGCTGAAGGATTCTGGAAAATGTCAATTTGTTATGAAAGTAGAGTGACCAGCGAGAATAGGTTCTCCATTCCGGTCGTGCACAGAATTTCTTTCTCCTATTTCGAACCTCGAGATAAGCCGGAGTGGCTCAGGACAGAGTTCGTGCAATATTTCAGGATGCCTTTGCGCGGATATAGTCAGCGTGACACACGGTGGGGAACAACATTTGTCGTCGGCCGAAGATTGGCGAAAAACCGTCGACAGAAATTCGGAACCTGAGTTTGACTTGAGTGTGGTAACTAACGTTACCAGTCCAGCTGGCCAAACAGCCTACCTAACCTGTCGGGTCAAAAACTTGGGAAACAGGACGGTAAATATACCCATTACATCCTATTATTAATTTATGTCCCGATACTTCGCAGTCTAATTAATGAATAAATTAAATTATTCTTTAATATAATCTCCCTCCCTCTTTCCGTCTTCGTTTTTCGATGTCTCTCTCGTTTTTCATTTATCTGAGTAAAACACAGTGGCCAGAGAAAGGGAGAGGGAGAAAAAGAGGGAAAAAGGGGTAGGAGAAGATTGAATTCTACGAAAGAGTAATCGATTTAAAGTTTCAACTTTGGACGTGAACAGCGTCAAAACGAAGGCAAGAAATTAGATTCTTAAGTTACGTTACTATATCTTAAAATTCTAGGCTCGCTTGCCTTAACTAATTAAACTCAGTGAAACGTTAACGCAGAGGGTTCGTTTAAAAGACGTAACTACAGAACAGACGACGGAAGGATGACGGAACGAACAGAAATGAAAACTTTAAGGACGTTTCCGCATCGCTTATCCACTTGTAGAGATATATATTGGGATGAAACGTGGGGATCGCGATAGTGAAATTTCGACTAGTAAATCTGGTGGAAGCTTTACCTCCTCTCTCGTCTTACCCTCCTTGCGTGCAGGGGTGTTTATCTACGGGGTGTGCCGTCTGAATTTTCCCTCGGGCCGTGCGGCCTTATCTCTTATCGGAAATTCGGAGTTCGGACCAAAGTTGGCCTTGGGCCAGGATGGTAATGCATGCCTCCGCAACGCCAACTAGACGAATCTTTCCTGTATTCACTTTTGACTCGAATGCGGTCTAAGGAAAAAGAAGAAACAAAAAAATACGAGAATAAGAGAAATGAAGAGGAGAGAAGGTGTACGAAAATTCGAAGTTTAAAACCGTATATGAAATTGGAGAAAAAATCCATGAAATAAATTTCTAAGAATTAACATTTTTTCCCCTTCCGAGTTTCTGACGTTAGACGATAAAATTTCCTGTTTAGAATGAAATTAATTTAAGTCGCTTACCACCTCATTTTTATTTCCCAAAAGTTTTGCAGATTACGTGATAAAAAAAAAAAGAAAATGGAAAACTTTCCCTCGACGATATCTGTCGCGGCATATACCTACTTATTTATACACGTGTTAAAATACGCCCTGCGCATTTATCTCTTCTTTGGTGGATATTTTTTTCTTCTCTTTCTATACATATAAATGTAAAATGACGTGATAAACGGATAAAATTTTATTCCATTTCTCACACATTCCCATCGCGAACTAGCAAGACATTATTTCCAATGTACCATGCAGCGTCTTCCCAGATATTACAAAAATAAGTTGAAACTAACTCTCGGTTACCCCTGCGGCGTGTGACTCGCCCAACAACTAGATCCTGAACAAAATATCCCACGACCTCATAGTATTTAAAAAAAAAATCAAAACAACAACAACAATCAAAACTATATCCAATTTTTCTCAACTTATAATCCTAACCAATGTCTCACTTGCCATTCCAAAATCGTTACGAGTGCTGAGAAATAGTACGCGGTGCATGCCTACGGTAACGATTAGTTGATGGTGATGCAGGTATGTAGGTATAGTGGGTCGCGGTTTCTTGGTGCAGGAAACGTTGGCAGATGTTTCTTGGCACGTTACCAAAGCTCTAATGTTATCCGGCAACAAGGAGAGAATATCGCGAAATTATCGTTACTCAAGAATTTACTACTGCAACTCGAAGGCGCCAGGTACATGTGACTAATGAATGCCGTTATTTTCCCTTCGCATACGTATCCAGGTCTCATGGGTGAGACATAGGGACATTCACATCCTGACAACCGGGACTTACACCTACACGAGTGACCAGAGGTTCCAAGCTCTTCACAAGCCAGACGTTGATCCTGAAGCTGGATCCGATCGAAAAGAGTGGTCAGAATGGACACTTTGCGTGAAATGGGTCCAGGAACGCGATTCCGGTATATACGAGTGTCAGTTATCTACTGCACCAGTCACTTCGCACGCATTTCATCTCAATATAGTAGGTCAGTTGATTTTCTCCGCTATATCTTCGTATATATAGGTACACATTACACACAGGAATACATAGTATTCCCATCACAAGTCGGAAAGTTCCTCTACTCGGCTAAGAGGAAATCTATAGTGCTGTTAACTCATTGAAAGTCCAGTTACACGGAAAATAACTTACGCTTCGAAGTTTTTATGAGAGAGCGTTATTCCTCTGCCTATACGTACCCATGGCCTCCATATATATAGATGCTGCTATACCTATCTAAAATAATTTTATCTTCGTTCGTGACTTTGCGAAGAAATCGATAAAAATGTTTCTTTTTTGTTTTCTTCATTTTTCAATCTCCTTTTTTCTTCTACCGGCTATTCTAACTCTGTATCTTTATAGTTCCAACAGCGAAGATTCTGGGCGGTCCAGATCTCTACGTGGATGCTGGTAGTAACTTAAACTTGACCTGCATTATCGCATTGAGCCCCGAACCACCGGACTACATCTTCTGGTATTACAATCAAAAGGTTCGTATATTACACGTGAACAGCTTATTGTTTGGAAGTATAAGTTGATATAAGCCTGTTTGTAGTTCAAAGTTGAATGTCAAGCCTCTGCTATAACAAGATTGCGTTTTTCATTCCTCAATAATGATATTTTATACTAATAATACAAAGCTACCGATATATCGAATGCGATTTAGCGAGATAGTAGCTTCTGATTCCAGAATCGTATACGTCTCTATGTCCTTGCCAAGAATTTCTGATACGCACACTTAACTGGCACGACTACAACGGAATTCACAAGAATTTCTGCGAGAGGTAGAACAGAGATTTCTAAGTTGTATAACAGCTCCAGAGCTACTAATAACAATAAGTTTATAACTCCACACGAACGGCTTTACAGTCATTCGTTGTCACAGGCTTTAGCTACACAAGTTATTCGCAAAGTACGTAAAACCGAGTTAAGAAGATTACCTATTTACGGAAGATCATGCATTTCCTATATATATTTATTCAGCCATTCATTCATTCATACATTTATTACTGCTTCTCTCCTTTTGGAGGTTCAGCAGTGCGACTGTCGTAGTATGGCATTCTAGAATTTGAAGTTTTCGTCTTTGAAGTAAAAGAATCGAATATATGTTGCGGTGCGTTTGAGAACAGCTCGTCACGTTCCTCAGTTCTACCATACTTTTTTCCTTTCTTTTTTTTCTTTATTCGACTCTGTAGCAGATCAGAGGCTTTTGGGATCAGGTGGTCTACGTGGCAGGGTAATCTTGATGTAAACCATTTTCTTTCCTTCCTTTTTTTTGTATTTTTTTATCCTAGCTTTCTTCCACCGAGGCGAAGATGAAGGCTCTATGGATTTTTATTCGTTATTTTTCTCAATGGTAGAAAAAACACCGGTTTATTTCCCACATTTTGTACATCCCGTGAATGGGCTGAAATAAATACGACTACGTGAAACGATTCCCGATTCCCTAATCTAGATTTTGGAAAGGTATGTATACATAAAGTCCTCGAGATATCAGGATGAACAGAAAATTTGTCTTGTTTTTTTAAGAGAAGAAAATTTCATCTGATTACTTCAATCAATATTTACACACAACCTTCTCAACCTTTTATTCCTTATTTTCAGTTTTAACTTGGGATAAGCTCGATACAACAGGGTCGCTTTAGATAGGAAAAGATCGATATACTAGGTCAGCATTCTTCACTATATTTTATGCCACACTCGTACGTATCGTTGCGGAAGATCTGTCAGGCTAGCTTCAACGTTGACTAGATTTTGAATCAGATAGATGGCCTCAAGTATCTCGATAATTTTCTGCTGTAATAAAAACATGAAGAAGAGTCGAGTAGAACTTTTCATTCTCAAAGTCCTCCCGCAAATTGTTATCGCCATTAAATTCATCTTTGAGATTTACACCACTTCCGATTATTGTTACGCATTTCCCTTTCAATTTCCACTGAATAATCTATCCCAAGTACTCGACGATTATAAAAGTCACCAAGTAATATCGAAATGTTTGAAAATCTGATATCTACAAGCTCGCAGGTCCAACTTGAGCTTGAGCACTTATAGTGAACCTTCAAAGGCAGCGTAATGTTCGAGAGTTTCGTTTGATCGAAGAACGACCGTTAACGAGCAAGAAGAAGAAAGTCCTAACGAATCTTGTATGTTCGATACGATCGCTAACACTTTGTACCTATTTCCTTTCGCATCTCCGGGTTCGCGCTTCATTATCTTCCATAGGAATAAAATTGATTGCGGTTCCACTCGGTACCATTGCTTGTGTCAAATATGGTATACACTACGCGCCATTAGATCGTATATTCATCACTTAATTCACCGCAGTCGTACAGACAATAGTCAATACTAATAATCAGTAATATTGAATAGCAGTGTTATCTGAGTACTTGTAAAATTAAATATCGATCGTCACATCCACCTAATGGATTAAAACGTGAAGATATGTATCGGGCAATCTCGCATAACCATAAATAACGGACATCGTATCCATACCTATAAATTTATTTTGCTCGTTGATAGACTTTCTCGACTGAAATTCTCATTGACTTTTGTTCAAGATGTTAAACTACGACAGTCCCAGTACCAGGAAGTTCGTTTACACGGAGAAGGAAAATGACGTTACGACATCAGGACTTGTAATAAAGTCAACCGATCGAGAGGATTCCGGGGAATATAGCTGCATACCAAGCAACGCGAAGAAAGCCAGTATCCGAGTATACGTTCTGAACGGTGAGATACACAGATTTATTTACAGAACGTGATAAGAAATCAGCATTGATTGAATTTATGAATTATTTTTTTTCTCTAATTTGAAAACATGGTTCAAAGGATATTTCCATCGCCGCATACGTTATCCGATCGCCTCATTACTCTCGTAAGGATAGGCAGGCGTTTATTTTTGATACGTCAAAGCGAGTATATATAGGTACAGACGGCTGAATAGCGAGCCAAGTACATTTACCATCGAGAATCGATACGAATCTGCACTTTTAACTCTGCCATTTCACCGCCATTTTATTTTTTCCCGCTGATTGGCCCAGTAGTAGAAACATTCCGGCCAGCAGTCACAGGGTTATGTGAAATGAATATATCCATCTATCCTTGCCTCCGAAATTTCCAGAAGAACATAAAAAATAACAAAAAAACAGGGTAAGATTTTGATTTTACACTTGTCGAAATTTTGCTACTGCTGTAGATTCGCGATCATCAGAGAGGCACCTGGGTCGCGTTTATCCTTTCTCCTCGGTATACTGTAAATAAAAAATATCCCTCTGTGCTTAATCGGCATAATGGGACTCCAATTCGTCAAGGGTTAAGAGAGCGCTGTGGCACAGTGGCACAGAGTGGTTGAAGAGGGATTACTTGACTGAGCAAACCTAAAACTGGCATGTCTCGAAGTTTTGTCTCTCTTTTTTATTTTCAGGCGAGCGCCCAGAGGCGATGCAGACCGGTGGGGCAACTGTTCCTGTTTTAAGTCTCCTGCTAATTATACTGTCATCTTCCAGCAATGGCTTTAGCTAAAGGGCGCCGAACCTTTGCGAGTTGAGGCGTACTTTTTCGAGTCTCCCTTTTAAAAACGACTATTTCTCTTCGTATTCTTCGTACTCTTATATATTATATACATTACTACATCCCCCAAACAGATCTGCTTCTACCGATACGTATACATTCATGAGCCCTATATTTCACCGTTTTATTGCGTACAACGATTTTCCGTAAGCCACACTGTCGCAGACTGACAAATTGTCAAAGACAAATAAAACCCCGAAAACTGGTTAGGCAATTAAAACGTCTCCGTTAATTAGCGAGGGGTATTTCATCTCTATACATATATACATTATACATAGCTATAGGTATAAGTATTCACGTTTTCTAACTTTACAACCGAATCATCCGTACATTTTCTAATTTATTTTTTTCTATCTCTGAAATCTCCACGCCTTTCTCACATGCAGGCACACACGCACACGCATACACATATATGTATATCTATATATAGGTATAAGCCAGGTATATGGATTTGTGTTCACATACAAATATCACATGGTCACTCTGGGTTAGAGCTATGCTTTGAAACCGTTCGATCGGATTCAATCTCCTATACGATCTTGCGAACGCAAACAAATTGTTCGCTTTCGTGATCGAGCCCTTCTTTTTCGCCGCTTTCCTATAACGATAAAAAGAAGAAAAAAAAACTTCGTCTTCTTTTCCTTTCTTTTTTTTTTTCATTTATTTTTTTACCTCACGCACGACCTACCGGGAACAATTTATTCTTCCCTAAGTGATATAAGCTTTTGGCGCTCGTCGGGGGCCCGGGAAAAGAAAATTTAATTACGGATAATAATTAGCTGGACGTGTACTTTTTATTCGCCGCATCCTCCGTGGCAATTCGGTATAACGAAAAGGAAACTTGTATTCTCATAACTGGCTGATGTATATCTTCGCGGAAAATTAACTTCTTATTATTATAAGCGCGATACAGGTATATATTATATATATAGGTATAGGTATATATGAAGGTTTATTTTAATTTTATTCTTAAGCTGATATTAGCTAAAGAGCCAGTGGATTAGAGCTTGCGAGTCACCTCGAATCAGTTTGAAATATTGCCTATCGAGGTAAGAGTCTCGTTTCGTCTCGTCACAAAATGTACGCTTTTAAATTTGATTAAATCTTCCCCAAGAATTGGAATAAAATATCGCCATCTACGTTCACCCTTTTAGCGATTATCGTTAGGGTCTTTGCACGTCTCGCTTCACTCACTCCAGGTACAGGGTTCAAGTATTTTTCCTGTTTTTCTCCATTTTTTCATTCATTTTTTTTTTTCTTTTCTTCCTTCATTCCATCAAATATTCGAACGATATCAACGATTTACCCGCCTCATTTTTCACACTGTAGAAGAATACTGACGGGACTCAAACGCGATGGAAAAAATAAGAATAAAAACATATATACGTATTCATCTTCACTCTCTCGCTTTACACGAAAAGCGGACATTTCTTGTTTACATCATCATTTATGTACACCTATATACATGCCATAAACAATCTACCTATATGCGTATCTTTGTACATAAATAATGAGTAATCGTGTATGTAAGTGTGATACATAAAAAAAAGAAAAAAGAAAAAAAAAAAACAGCAACAACAAAAATTTCTTTGTAAATAAACAAAACGAGTTACTATAAAATTGTTGATTTTATTTTGTAACAAACCTATATAGCTGCGTATCACAATGGAATAAAACTACATCTCTGATATAGAGTTATATATATATAATATTTACTGAACAGCGTTGAATAGTCGTCTGAACAGAATAACATAAGGTTGTATCCACCACTCGGCAACGAAATTCAATTTGTGTTTCGCAGTAAAAGCTGCGGGGACAGCCAGGCCCCTATACGTGACCCAATATGTTCAACGAAGTTCAAGGTATATTATACAGCACGATCCATTCAAGCGAACGTGTGCGTAAATTGATATTCATCCTCCACCCGCTGCTACACGCTTCGATACAGAGCTCTGAAGATAGCTCTGCATCGAATCTCTGTGCATATATACATATAAATATACATATACCTATATACCATGCGTGGAAATATACCGGATACCCATATCTGTCTGTACATGTATATTGTATATGTATATAGGGGAGACTATTTGTCGGTCCAAATAAGTTGAAATACAGGGTAACCAATTATCGGGATTGTTAACTCGAAATCCTAGAGCATTCAGGGATCGGGTGAGTGCCCTCGTTCATCTAGTAGTTAATACCCACACGCACGGTACAGGTATACTATACATCTATGTTTCGTACAACAAGGTAGATGGAAAAGTAGACAGAAAAGGCGCAATGCGCTTGAACAACGAATTGCACAAATGGGTGAAGTGAGGGTTGTTTCATTCCATTTCATTTTCTTTTGTTTTTCATTTTATTTTCGACGAATCCGGTTTATCCGGTATACTTTATACTTTATACTGGCTACTGACGATACTTGTTAGCGAGCAGAAGGGGGGATTCTTTGTGTACTTATCGAACTTGAATCAGAGAGGAAGCCACAGCGTGAAATAAACGACTCGAGCCGCAAATCCACTAAGCTTCTTTTGCCTTGACGTGAGCAATGGGCAACCTCTGGTGTGAGTAGGAACTGGTCAAAGAGAAACGGGAATACGGAAATAAGGAAAGAAAGGAAAAAGGAAATAAAGAAAGCATTCGCTGTCGGGATAGAGAAAAAGGTCCGAAAAAAAGTAAGATATGATTGTGTTGCGGTCTTGAAAACTGTGTCAGACAAGTACAGCCGAATCAAAAGCGCACAAAATGTGTTCAAACGAAGCTTATTGTGGACCGAGGCGAAGGGAGAAGTGAAACTTGTAATTTAACTGGGATCGTTCTATAAACATGAATCGCAAGTATTAACGTCAGAGTTTAATGGACGTATCAAAATTGAACTAATATCATCTTTGCGTCGGTTTAAACATACAATATCATTTTGTAGGTAGTAAAGGGCAAATACCAAACGTTTGTAGAAAGAGAGGAGTGGAGTGTACATATTTACATGTATTATACACGGTTGGGCACCTCGAATGATCCCTTACACTGCAAATATGTCTAGACTGCGAGTCGTGATTCGAGTTAACAAGCCGGAATTCAAATTCACGCGATGGCAGAATTCAATGGTCTGTCCCTGCTACGATATACCCAATATAAAAACCGCTATCAGCCGCAGGCTATAACTTCGTGAAAATTGGAGTCTGTCGATAGACAAACATGAAACAGTCGGGGAGAGTCAGAGAGAAAAGTAAAAGCAAGAGCTAAAGCAAAAACACGGCTCCATTCGCAAACAGTTAAACATTTGTAACTTGGTATATATTTATTCAACGAAATCAGTTATTATACAAGGCAGGGAATGAAACTTAACAAGATGACAGTAAATCAAGGTTGGGCAGAAAAAAATTGGCCAACAATGTAAACGACCAAGTTATCTCCGGATTGGGTACTCCGATGATATTTTAGTGGTGGCCATGTCCATGACCACCGTAAGTTCCTCCGGAGTGGTCGTTTCCACCGCTGTTGTGTACGATGGCATGGAAGCCCCCATGATGGTCGGCGTGGTACTTGACGGTCCTTACGTTACCGCCGGGCTCGTGGAGGGTGTATTCACCAGCAACGTTCTTTCCTGAACGAGAAATGGAGTCAATTCTGTCGCCAGATTCCCCCGATACTTTACCTCGATACTTTTTACGAACCGAGTTAGAGAACTCATTGGTAAAGGAATAACCACCCTCGGGACAAAAGCAATAAGGAACAGACTTCACCAAAGTGAAGGAAAGTGCTCCGCACATCTATATCGTATACAAATCGAAAAAACAAAGTATCGGCTCACCGTCTCTGTGTTCTTTTTGCCCATGATAATCCCCGGTATGATGATCCTCAACTCCATAGGCGAACTCGTACTTTGGATGTGCTACGTAATCGATATGATGATGACCGTGCTTGTCGTGGACAGTTACTTCTTGGGCTGGACCCTCGACGGGACCATGATAGTTAGCAAAACTGTGAGCATGACCAGCCAAACTGCTCTGGACCTGGGCGAGTGCCACGAAGGCAAGAACTGCGGCGAACTGTGTGAAGAAAAGAAAAGGAGTTAATTCGTTGATTAGGACTTTCAGACTTCCTCCGATCTTTTGAAGATTTGTGAGGCTCTCACGAGGCACAGTGCACTGAATCTACCTTGAATGCCATTCTGTTGTGTATGGGACGAGAGTTGGACAGTTCAATGATACAAGGCTAGCTAAGACCAGGCATTATATACCACTGTTCCCGGTATGTTTTGCTTGAAAGATTTCGACATTACGTTGTTATCTAATACTGTACAAAAGTTGCGAGCCGTACTGTGAAGAAAAAGATTTCTTTAGATCATACAGCTTTCCTATGCATTCCTCGGCTGTAAATTATTTACATATTATATAGGACCGCGTGAGTCATTCACTAATTATTTCACCTTCACGATGATGATCAATTGAATGTGATCAGGCGTGAATTCAGCAGTGGGATGATCATGAAATGCAGACTCACAACCGGTACCGTTAATACAGAACCGAGTATCTGGGTTTCCGTCGTTTCAACATCAATGCCAATTTTTAGCGAAGATCTGTGCTCCATCGAGCACAAATTACTCAAGTCGTCTTGTAATCCGTCGCTTGGTAGGTATGACGCGATCAAATACTGTTAACTAATCAGAGCCAAGGACGTGAGTGGTTGTAAAAAAGCGAAATCGGCGTGGTTATTGATTCTGCAGATTATGTTTCACATTTTTTTCAACAATGCTTGTCAAACACAGGCTTCTCCCCAACCAGTATATACCCAATCAGAATTGATTGACTCTCAATCGGTGTCTCATATGGCGCAACGTTACGCTATGATACGAGATTCGGCTTAACGAGCTGCGATAGAGATGATTCAGGAATTATTGTTATTGCTGTCAGAGGAAGCTACGTGTGTTAAAACATTGGTCCTCAAATACAGAGAGATTGTTCTTTGCTATTTGTCTTTACAGACTAACTTTATTGAGAGGTGATCTTTATTGTCGATTATTTTCTAAAATTATTACCTATTGACCAGGTCTCATATTTGTACAAAATACTGCCGAGAAATAACTTTGGGGTCGGGGATGCGAAGAGGGCTAGAAATAAACGGAAATTACAAGAGAGGCGGCTATAGATAGCGAATCAGATAATCCTGATATAAAATATCGATAGTTGGCTTATATACGCTTGCCACGTGAAAGCGTCTGTTCCCCAGACGAATTTGCGGAATAATGTATTTTTTGCACTAATCGCTACCCCTTCTTCGCTAGAATTATTAGCATCTCAAATAATCCGTCAAAGTAACAGCCGAGTACTTAGACTAGATAGTGATTCATATTCATTATTAATCAGCACTGATATTTCCCAAAGGCTGGAGCCTGTTCGTTATTATCGCTCTCCAAGCGACTAAGTGATCGCAAGTTGTTTCTGAAGCTACTTATATCGTTTTTAGATAGAAAACAAGTTGTATCTTCTACCTAACTAAGATTCCGCCAATTCATTATCAAATTATATTAATGATATCCAATGCAGATCAAATTATTAATCCTTGCAATAATTTCTGACGTATCCTAGTTTTTCCAGAGAAGTATGAAAGGAACAATGATAGTAGATTCTTGTTAGGAGCAACATACGTGTCTCACTCCCACCTTCATATATAATTTTATATTCCATGGCTACTGGAATCGCAAGTGAGAGTATAGATAATTTGTGCATCATTAATTATCCCCCTAGTTTTTTTATGTCGTATTTTAAAATGAGTCGGTAAGAGGTATATATAATAGCACACGTTGCCAATCGAATATTAATTCGTTTCTATAGCTACATCGAGAAACGGGGGAAAGCGATCGTTCGTTTTTTTTTTTTGGCTCTACTTAGCCGCTATACGTTTATGTAAAATAACAAGTGTAAAGCAATTAGGCTGCAGGAACACAATAAAAGGTATAGAGTTGGGATATAAGTAGACACAGATATACTGACAATTAAGTTTGAATGATAATGTTTTATTGCGTGACATACAGTACCGCGAAGAAGAATATTATATAAGTTAATTACACATATAGGTAACAATAACAATGAGAAATATTATCGATCCGATATTATTTAGAGAGAAGTACGAATCCACGAAAGCGTAGAATAGAGATACCAGAAATTAGGGACCCTGGGAGGCATAAAAATTTCAGGAGTCATCAGGAAAACCAAGAGGTATGGCCTCACACCTTTCAAGCTATAGACCCAGTGGTCTTTTGTACCGGGAGGATTTCTCGCCGAAACATTCTGACACGGAGCTCATCTTCTCTGGCAGGTACCTATTTCTTCGCGTACGTGGTCCACCATTGTAGCTTCTATTAGTATCCATGTCCATGACCTCCACCTCCACCTCCGCCTCCACCTCCATGTCCATGTCCACCTCCTCCACCGCCTCCACCGTGTCCGTGTCCTCCACCACCTCCACCGCCTCCGTGTCCGTGTCCTCCGCCACCACCACCGCCTCCGTGACCACCGTGTCCTCCTCCGGAGTGATCATTGCCACCGCTGTTATGGACCACGGCGTGGAAGCCTCCGTGATGATCAGCGTGATACTTGACTGTCCTTACGTTGCCACCTGGCTCATGGACGCTGTACTCACCGGCGACGTTTTTGCCTAGAAAGATTTAGGAGTAAGATGGATGAAGAGAAGAAGCAAAGGTCGAAGTCGCGTCTAACTTTGAGTTCCTTCTAACTCCTCGTCAACCCTCATACTCTTGATAGTTGCACGTGCGTCTTGGCGTCCACAAAGTATTCGACTGAATCATTGAAATGGCACACGCTTCCCCATTTTTTTTTTTTCCCCCTTTTTTTCTACCCCGTAACCCTGCCACTTCACTCGTGCTTCTCTGTTCCCCTCGCTCTACCAACTAAAAAGCCCTCTAAGCTCGCGACCTGCCAGAGACATTACTATAAATTAGAGCCAGTTGAAGAGCCTGAGTTCGTGGTGCCGATCGATGCGCAGTAAAGACAGAATCGAAACGAGAGCTTTTAAAGAAAAAAATACTGAATTATGGAACTCGGGGGTTTTTCTATTTCGGGGGTATATAAAATAATATATCTTCGACTCGGATTCTATTATCTTTCACGACCGATAGTCTAAGAGAAATCTGGCATTCTTTTACACAGTTTCAACTCCGAATCAAGCCAATTATTTGACTTTTTTCGAATTTGTTATTCCGCAATTCCTCAAGTTTAAAAACCCTTGACTTTGATCAGACCCATTTGAGCTGTAAATGAACCGCGCGCGCATCTCGTAATTTCCATTCCCCCAACACATCTTGAAGTTTATCTAAGAAATAAGTTCCTCGTCGATCGACGAGCGAACGACACCTCGTAAACGGGGCTATTGGTCCGTTCCCGTTACGATCGAACTGAAGGAGAGACTATAATTTTAATCATCAAAAGAGGGTCGTTCAACGTCCACAAACGGAACTGGCTGTGATGTGCCAATCAAAGAGATGCGTGGAAGTATTTTCAAAAAATAAATCCCACTACGTAATCATGATAGAAAAAAAAGAAAAAAAAAACAGTTTCATCCCGATCAAACGTTTTGGCATTACCGTCTCGATGTTCCTTATGACTGTGAATGTCTTTGGTGTGATGGTCTGCGACTCCATATGCGAATTCGTAATGGGGATGTGCAACATAGTCGGTATGATGGTGTCCGTGTTTGTCCTTCCATGAAACTTCTTGTCCCGCGCCAACGACAGGTCCATGGAAATGTTGGTAGGAATGAGCATGTCCATGCCCACCGCCACCACCGCCTCCACCACCGCCTGAAAAGTGAGATGAATAATTAAATTCGAGAGTAAATAACTGATCGAACGGAATATACACAGCCGAGGGATTTCGGTTCCCGAGGGATATCAACCCGGGCAAAAGACAACGAGTATCTACTTCGGAGTCGTAAAATTTCTCCACCGACTTAGCAACCCCGGGATACATTTTACGAGACTGTCTACCCGTAGGGGTGGTAGTGGTGGTGAGAAAATTCACCAATTTTTCTTCTCATCTCGTTTTCTAACGTAGGTATGTAGGTATACATACATACGTACTCTCAACGGGAATCGCTACAGGGCACGCGTTGTACCAAGGTACGTATATATACTTTAAAAATTGCGTTATTTGTCATACCTCCATGATGGCCTCCCGGGTAGCAGAGAACCTCAACGGCCATCAGGACGACGACAAATGTCGTCAGTACCTGTAACCACAATTCCGTGTCACCCAAAATTATGATAATATTATCGAAATTTGTAGCATGAAATGATGATGATATTAATAACAATGATAACAAGGGTGGATCATAGAGAGGCGAAAACAACTCGAGGGCATGAAGCTAATGTCGTTCTGCATCTACGGGTTGGCAAGAGGAAGTGTCGTATTGAAATTAGCGATAAATCAATTGTAAACTTGCGAAACCAATTAGAGTTGTAGGAATTTATAATTATTTTAATGAAACTCTTGCCGAGTGTAAAGGCGCAGGTGTAGTTGGTCGAGTTAGGTTTTAACACGCGTCAGGTGAAGGTGGCATAATAGGAACACCGAGGAAAGTTAGAACAGGTCAGATTAGGTTTGGTTATATTAGTTAGAATAGGGTGGATTAAGTTAGGCAGGTTTGGTTTCGGTACTGTTCGCAGAATAGGGCGGATTAGATGGGTTTGGGACGGGGTAGTTTTAGATGCAGGTAGAATCGTTACTAAACGGGACGGAGTCGTGGCAAAAGAAAACAAAAAAGGGAAGAAAAAAAAAGATCAAGCAAAAAAGACTCCCTTACTCGTTCGTTCATCGATCGAGGGAGCTTTTTGCGCTCGCAGTGATTATCCTACTTAATGCGCAACGAGTTTCCGTCAGGGGCTATACTATGTATGTATACATATAGCGTATACCTTCGGATATACTATATCTGACGTGAAATTACAGTCCTCAGGCTTCGCTTCTATGATCTTATCTGTGCGGAGTAGCACAGGCAAAAAACAAAGAGAAAAAAACAAGGGAAAAGTAATTGAAGCAAAAACCTCAGCGTACATATCTCGAAATAAATCTGTTCGGAAATGATAGTCTCGTCTGGAAATATTTTTCTTTTTTTTTTTTCTTTTGTGGAAAATTAGTTTCATGGTTCAAATATAAGTCTGGCTTTGAGGGTGACCTTTGCAAAGAAGCCAATAGACGAGGCTAAAACACAATTCGGCCATCGTAGCAAAAAGTATGATACACAAGCTGTTTTTTTTTTCTTTATAAACGAGTAAATTGAATACAGCTACGATGGTTCAAGAAATTTAAACTTTTTGGAATAATCACAAGATGGAAATACTGCTTTGCTCTGTAACGTCGATCTCTAGGTAAAATGATTATTAGATGAATGGGAGACACGTTACCTTGTAAACACCCATGATTATTGTATTCGAAGGCAGTTGGGGAACTGATAAAACTACTGTCCGAGTTTGTGATTTTATACCCTTGCTCGGATCTGAGTTTGTGGTCGGGAATTTAAGCGTTTCAGGTTTTATTATTCATTTGTTATAAATCTAATTGCTAAATTATTGCCCATTATATTCGCTTTCGCATCTAGGAGACCACACGATTTTTCGTTGTATAACACCGACGTCTGTCGTTGAATTAACTTGAGATTATTCGCGGTGCTTAACCTATCGTGAACCATTGAACCAAGAGTCGTGCCGAATGTTTCGCCATTTGGAAATATGTCTTACATCCAGCGTACAACGATAGTCTTACAATGAATAATTTTCAGAAACGATAGAAAGAAGTAAGACCGACTCGGTTTTACTCGGCGGAGAAATTCGTCGAAATATACCTACTGTATTCAAGGGGTGAAATTGCCGAAAAATTTGCTTAGAGCCTTCAGAAAGGCAGAATGGAGATATGCGAAGGAAAACCGTAGAACATGATAAAAATAAAAGCTTGGTTTCTGAAGCACGATGAAACTGTATATCGTGTGACCGTAGTTTTCTACGTGTCTCTTCTCCGTCGAGCCCATTATTCGGTTTCAATTCGTTCTCCGAACTCTACATGTTTTGTCTTTATCTGGGATTTGACCCGCGTCAAAGTAGTTTCTTAAAATAGGCACCTAGCGCAACTTTCCCCATTTAAACTTCTCTCGATTTCTGATAGAAAACTCTATACAGGATATCAATTTCCGTTCCAGGCTTCTCTCCTGCACCACCTAAAACCAATCGTCTCGTAATATGGCTATTCACCCGTGTTTGGTAACTACTTCGGTAGCGTGAATTATAAAACGAATCGTTAAACGTTAAGTAATCGCTACTGGTATAGAATTACATTACTTATTATTGTATAATTATATCACGATTTACGGTATACACTTATACAGTGCAGTATATCTCTCGGCTTTTGGTCTTTGGTGCAGAAATCGATTAGCAGAGTGACATAATCGCCCTCCGCGTTGCACAACTACGTTTTCATGTACTTTTTATCATTACGCGGAAGAAAGTATACTCATGCGCGACACAGTGTTTATTTTAAGCCGCCGTGTGTTCGGTCGTAGAAAAAGGAACGGAAGAAATTATGTTAAAAAAAGATTCGAAGCTGGTTTAGCGTACATGCCTATAAGTAGAGGCCTGGTATTAGGTACCAACATACAATATGTAGAATAGATTTGGTCTTCTAGTGCCGCTTACACGAAGATAAATCGCATGACGGGTATAAAGAAATAAAACCAGAGGCTTAAAGTCACGCTTCGTCTGCTCGATCCAGTCGCGCGAGGTATAGATTTAAACTTGCGAGAAAACGCTCAACTTCGCCTCCGCGCTTCCGGACTGGTACACACTTTCCACCATTTCCGGTCCAGGAAGATACAATGTTTTATCAAAGAATCAAACGACTTCTCATCTTCCATCTATACATGCACGCATTCTACCCTCAAACGTTCACATCAAAGACCAGCTAATGGAGTTTACGCGAGCCGGAGTTTTTCCCACGATGGAACTCTGCAGTAGACTTTATTAAACATGAGGGAAAAATTTTTCTGTTTTTTTTTTGTTTCTCATATTTTCAATATACGCCCATTTTTTGCACAGGTACCCAGTGATAATTTGCATCACTCTGCGTCGCCTTAATGCTTGAGTAATCAAGGATCATCCCCGTGACTGCACTGATTTAGCTCAATGTCAATTTTCTTCGTAATTCTTTGCTGGCCGTCGTATTTGTCATAAAATGTGAAAAACCAGGGAGCGCTCAGAATCATCGATAAGTAAGTTTCCTTCCCCTGATCCTGAGGGCTGAAGAAATATCGTTCTCAGTCTCGGTGTAATATTTCCAACCGGAGATATCTCCTGTCGGATTTCTCTCCCGAGGATTGATTAATGTAGCGATTAGCCATCGATTAAGAATAGGTATCATGGAGACGTGCGGCGAGGCGGTCGATTCCTTCTGCTAATCCATGAAACCACAACCCGCTAAGTTAATTTCGGTGTAATAGCCGGGATTTAATGGTCGCGGGTAAAGCCAATCGTACATTTGCAAAGCGCATCTAGTTCAGTTCTCCGCACGAACTTCCAACTCTCTAAGGTATGTGTCAATGCATGAACTAGTTCCTGCCAAAGTATACGTCCCGAGCTTTATACGAGACCTGCATTCGTTGTGTCGGAAATGTTATTTCTTCGTTCACTGTGACCGACTGGGATTCATCGGGTGGAAAATCTCGGAAAGGATTTCATAGAAAATTCGTAAAACTCTGCGCTGATATTTCATCGCGATTCATCATTCTGTATAGGTGTGCGAACTTTTTCACGTGTTGATATTAATTTTGAAATATATTTCAAATATGGGATACATGAGGATGCAGCGTTGTACATATATTGGATAGATTTTTGTACAAAGTGTAAACTGACTGAATATACATATAATCTCTGTATATCGAAATCTTATCCGGCCGAGCGTTGAATTTCGTCAAATTTCCAGCGATTGAGCAAGGCAATTATACAATCGTTCAAATCCTATCAATCAATCGTCGATATTGGAATTTTAAAGCGAACTCGTTCGTTAGAATACAGTTATTAACGCCGACAGGTGCGTCGGATATTTTATTCAATGTACGTGAAAGCCATTAACCGATAGTAGGATACGTATCGTAACGCATAAATATTGAAATATTAAAATGACTCGTGAAATGGTATTTACTCCAGTTTTTTATTTTTCAAATTTATTTATATTTTTATTTATTTATTCATTTATTTAATTTTGGACAAAAATCACCCGCCCCATTCCCCTTCCGGGATAAAGTCCAGGTAGTGCCACCTTGCGAGAGGTTCTCCAACAAGGATGAAAAGAAAAGAAAAATTCGCCTAACCAATTCGGACAGCCTAAAAGCGTTCGTTACTTTTCTTACATTTCTTACTGTCTCTGTCAGTAGACGAAGAATTCTTTATCGCCTGGACACAGCCAACTCTTCGTCCGTGTATTGATCTGGCTGTCGTTTGTCGCCGAGTTGATTTAGAAGGCGACAAAAACCAATCTCACGGATTATTTGGGATTCTTCCCCCCCACAAAAATTGTCACATCCATTCGTATATTTATTTATCTACAAAAATACGAGCATCTATATACCTACGTATATTTGCAATTTCCCGTACAATTACAACGACGAAGATGACCGAGTCCGCGAAATCATTTACCTCCCGTAATAATGGAAAAAAAAATAAATAAAAATGATATGAATCCAGCAAAAAATTACCGCTGAATCAATAAATCGTTCATATATATAAATCAAAGAGCAAATTGCCTGATATCTAACAAAGATATATATGTGGGTAGTATATATACATACGTAGCAAGTGGTAAATTAATTTCACAGAGCTCTACCTTGCGGACTCGCGATACGTTAGCAACTAGTATAGCATAATACTGTAAAAATTGTTACCATCTAACGACCAAGCAAGAAAATAATGTCAGACTCATAATGGAATCCTATTTTATTTTCAAACGGTACTACGGTGTTAAGTATTGCGATTTTTCTCGACGTTCATTGCAAGCCGTTCTTTTATTAAATCTAATCCATTTATGTGAACAAACGAGGTGGCCTTTAGTCGACAAATTAATCACCTTCTAAGAGACAATGTTATTAATCCTAACAAGGGTTTATTACTGCTGTTCGTATACCTATCTACTACCAAAAAATGGCAATCTTTTCAACGTCCCTTATCATTGCCTTTTCGTAGCGCTTTTCGTAATTAGGTATCGATGAATTTTGGAATTCAGAATTTAACGGGGCTTATACATTTTTCTGGAGAAAAATCTCATTCATCTCTTCAAGTCGAATTACGAGTGGCACGATTTTCACCATCAAAGAGCGAATTTTTACTGGCAAAAATGTCGAGAGAGTGAGAAGTGAAAGTCGAAGCTGTTTTATGATACGTACTTGTTCATAATCGAAGTTTGCAGCATGTAATATTTTGGTAGGTAATTTTCTGAAATCTCTGAAACATCGCGCCAACTCGAATCGTTTCATTCAAACAATACGAACCTTAATAAGCTCTGAATATTTGATCAACTGAGCGAATGAAAGCACCATCGTGCCACACCTGCTCAATATTGCAGACGTAGTAAGGGCAGAACTGAGCAGGGACACACCCAGTTAGTTTCTAAGTGGCTTTGCGAGAGCACCGCAAGTTTGCGAATGACGGTGAATCATTCATTACGGGTTTAAGGGTTTATTATCGCCAGTGCCATCTCCGTTGCAACGCTAACCAGTAACCACCCCCTCCGATTCTCGGCGAAATCTTCTCTCCACCTGCTCGCAGCCCCAATTCTACTCTAATTAACCGGCACCCGTGTCACGCACTTTGAAACAAAAACGTGCCTACGCCGAGCGTCCCCTTCTTAGCGAGTATAAGAAGAAGCGTCAAAGTCAGGAGCACGGCCTGGTAAAGACGTCCCAAGGTCCGTCGCGGACGTGTTTCTATACAATACGCGTACATGTATTAAACCTGGACATTGTAGATAACGTATACTGTTCTCGGCTTGATGCGAGGGGTGCTTTGTAACAGGGTCGGTCTTGAATAAGGGATGACAGCTAGCTGTGTGCCGTTGCAAGAAGGGAGTAAAGGCACGTATTCGATCGAGGATTTCATGTTTTCAATATAATCGAATCTAGACCAGAACCCCGTGACTCGGACTAAGATTTTTCACTTAAACTCTAAAGAGAAAAGGTAACCATCATTTTCAAGTCTTCCGCGCTTCAACCGATTTACGATAAGAACTAGTTTCTACACTTCTGTATATCTTGATGATTCATGTTACAAGTCATACAGTTTTAGAAGATCATATCCTGCAAAAGAGGACAGTCGTGGGATGTTTCTTCATCAACGATGAACTTTGTAGAGAAAAGATCACAGAATTGGGTAAAATTTCTCGAATCGAAATCGATATACCGGTTAGACTTGTCAAATTTCAGGAAAGAAGTTGAAATATGCAAAAGACTCCATTCCTATGCACGTGAATGTTCACCTTCCGGAATTCCATCGTAAAAAGCGCATTGAATAAGTTTCTGACGAATCCACCGTTCGGATGATATGCTATTAGGTACTCTACGAGAGTTGGTATAAATTGAGAGGCTGCAATCTCACCAATGTCGGTTTCTCGAACTGTGCGACATAAGTATCAGAAAAGTAAAAAGATATTCCAGCAAATCTTCGGGTTCAGTAAGAAGGTGAATGACTGGAGGAGCATATGGCATTTGAATGGTTATCTCAACGTCATGTATTGAAAAAAGTAGATACATATACGATGGTATTAACACAATTGACATTAGTATATATAGAATTACATAATTACATATTTTACACTTCTTAACAAACCTGGGGTTACAATAGCGTTAATTATCATTATGGCCTTGATTGATGCATCTGCGAACGATCGTATTGTCCCAGTGATTGATCCGGAGATCGAAGATTCAGTCAGAGCCAAACAAGCAAAATCTACGTGGGGTGGAAGCCATATTATACAACGAAATTGGACAAGGCGATCCCAAAGCTGGTATCAAAGAATGTCGAATTGCTTTGGTAGGTAGAGGTGCAGTCCAGGTACCTTCAGCTCCTTCAACTCCCGACTCGACGTCGATTCTGGAAATGTTCAGTTATATATGGCTACGATTCGTGTTTAAAATGAATTTGTGCGCATTGAAACGTGAAGAGGAGGAAATTTTATTCACCTTTTCAAGTTCGGTGGTCCATAAAGAACCAGAGGATTTACAGGAGGCGGTTTCAAGAGCACAACGGATACTCCGGATGGCAAAAGTTCTACCCTAAGCGCCTCGGCAGCACCCTCGACGCCGCGTCGCGACGCGCTGTACGCCACAAGACCTGGCGCCCTTGAAAATGTGGCCTCGGAGTCACCCAACAGAACGATGCGACCTTTGATTAATTGAAAGAAAAAGTAAAAACGAATTATTTACACAGTTTTAGCTATCCGGTTACTAAATTTAAATCGGCACAGTCTGCTTATAGCATGAGAATACCTGTTCGCTAACTGGTTTCGACATTTTATCTCTATAGCTCAAGGTTTTGGGAATTTAAAATATACGAAAGAAAAACGAGAAATGAAAAAAACACATGGAAAGGAATCGTCGCGCTTTTAATTGACGTCATTGTATGATGATAAAAATAAAACTGTTTTTAATTTTATCATGTCACATGATAGCTAAAAGGAAATTGTTATTAGTCTGCAGTCTCAAGTTGGCAAGTGTATTAATTAAGTTTAAAATAGCCTAATTTTTGCCCACATTTAACGCAACGTCGGTGAAGAAGGTTAATCCGAATGAAATATCTATAAGCAGATATAATTTATGAATTTATTTCAAAGATCTAATCGGCTTATAATAATTACACCTGAAATAGTTTCACGTTAACGAAACTGCTGTGTTATTATAATTAAGCCCGAGAACGAAGAACTCGCGTGTTATCGCGGCAAGATCAAGGCATTCTGCATCACGAAATAACTCGACCTATACGATAGCGTACTTTTCTTTCTTCATTTTTATTCTCCTTTCTTCTCCTTTCTTTCTTTTTTTTTAATCTTTTTTTTGGCGCAATTAACAAACAAAAACTTCCTATATATATATCTTTAGCCATGATATAAAGCAATGCAATCATATTTCCCACATTCACATTCTTCACCCTACAGCTGCCCCATTGAACTAAATTTATTCATGCTTTTCACCTCTTTTGGCACGCAGCAGTGGAATAAAGGCTCTGGCTGTTCTTAATGGGGCCACCAAATTATGTCGGAGCATGCATTCCCAGGCAGAACTCTCCTGTCGCTCTATCGTACCTGCCAAAGCGAGTCCACCGGTGTGGACGACTGCCCATAATCCTGAAAAATTTTCAGAGTGGATAACGTGTGGGATATTTGGAAAGTTGTAGTATAAGATGTGTAAATGCTACGAGGTAAGGATTTCGTGATATTGCCCATTCGCAAGTGACAAAATGACGGAAATACGTAATAGAATTCAAGTTACGAACGAGCGAAGAGTCAGCCGAGCAGAAATTCGCTGTCAATCCCGATTTCTAGCCAAATCCTATTGTCAACCTGCGCGATTCAATGGAGGCTCTACCACAGACGAAAATCTACTGAGAAATGTCGTGAGACTGATTTTAGACGCAAATTTTTCTTTCAGGATAAAAGTACGCGGGTCAAAGAAACAGAGTGATTTTATGTTATTTTTTTGTGGTAGTTAGCAGCTTGTTGGAATCCCTTGGATGCGTTGCCAAAAAGTAAGGAGAAAATAGACGCTGCCTGTCGAATCTCAAAGAATATAAGTGAAACTTGGAAGATGTGAGTGCATCAAAGAATATCACCACTTATGGATTATCAGTGAAAGTAGAATAAGTAAAAGTGTAAATTGTACGGAAAAAAAAAGAAAAAAGAATAGTAAGATAGAGAAATCTATAATTATAGTCCCTCACCGTCCTCTCCAGCCGGAAGTCTGGCTCTCACCGCATCCAGACAAGCATGCAGGCTGTCTTCTCTCGTCGGGTCCAATTCCAAAGGAACGATTTGTCCTTGGCTAAGGTTCTCTGCACCGTCCTCGACTATTTCCGTCAAGGCGGGTTCCTTTTTCCGTTGATCATCAAGCGCTCGGATGATCTTGGCTGATGGAGACGTTCCCTCTGGCTCCAATAGTCCGGCAAATACCTGTCCCACGTATCCGACCGTTAATTACGTAATCAATTACCATAATTGAATGACAAAATCCAATCTCTCCATACCTTGTAGCCGGCCTCGGCTAAGGCAATCGCTATCTGTAGGCCAACGCTGTTATCACAGCTCGTCACCAGGACGTACCTCTTGCTGTGTACGTCAAATTCGTTAGATGCGCTACGGGATTGACGGACAAGATAGGCTAGTAAAGCGGCAACGATTGAACACAGAGCAAGGATTTGCAAGGCCAGCATGGCCCCGGTCGCAGGATCCATCATACGGTTATGTGGGAGTATAGCTGCAGGGCATCTGGACAAGATATAAAAGAAAGGTAGGTAAGTTCCGTACCTAGCATTTTGCAGTTGAAAGAGCATGGGATAAAAGTAGTTATGGTTTATAATCGTAATTCGGGAGAACTAGTGCGAGAAAAATTGGAAGAGTTTCGTTCAATGACTCGACAAAGTGCCCTGAAACTTTTTTATTGCATGGCATATGCTCTACTTTCAACTTTTACCGAAGTAGGTATATACAGGTATAAGTTAACGTATATGAAACCGATGTAACGACTACTTAATTAAACGTGGGCGAATACGGATATTGTTAATTTTCTTTTTTTCTTTCTTTCTCGCCTTCACGCATCAAAAGTACAGGCGTAGGTGTACTAGTGCTCATGATTAGCGATGTGGGATGACGTTATTGTACTGCAGGAGAAGTATGGGTAGCACATACATCATATAATGCATAATGCACCTGCAAGAGTAAATATATGAATTCGATTTCACGTTGAAAGCGAAGGGTCAATATATCCGATGCGGAGACGCCTTTCTAAATATCTGGAATTTGAAATCCATGAATGTAATGCAGGCTATGCAGGTGGTGATGCAGTCAGTGCATCGGTCACGCTCCCGAGGAAGCGCTTCGTGCAATCTTAATTGCACGAGGTATGTATTTCACGGTTCGATGAACCCGCGATTTTCACGCATAAACTTCAGAGGCACGTTCCCAGCATCGACGGCACGGTCTTCAACCGTTGTCAACCAGGTAGTACGTGCGGTCGGGCACCTGATATCGTTAATTAGTAGGTTTAATTATTGTCGTAGGTTGACTAAGATCCCAAAGGTCCTTCAGCCACTGCTATACAATCATTCCGGGTGATTTGTAATCAGCCAATCACGCGATAGGGTGCAGGAAATCGCGCGAAGGGGATCTTCCATCCTGTCTATACATGTGGCTGTATAAACTGTATAACTACGTTTGTATGTATGGATCTGTACCTACAACACGTATCTCTCTACCTGAACGGGTTCCAAGTACCTACACCCATTATATCTATACGTATAGAGAGACAGCGTCGCCCATCTTACTCAGAGTGGGATCGCAGCATCCTGATACACAAATCACGCCACAATGGGGAGCAACTAGCACCCTTGTCGTAGCCATTCCCATTGCAATTGCCCCGTTAGACTCCCTTTGACTTCTGAGATAACCTCGCCTGAGTATTAATGCTTCTGTAGGTAGCTAGTGGGTAATATTATGTAAAATCTTGCGATCTTGCGGTTTCGTGTCACGTTATAAGATATGCATGGACGTGTCTTCGAATAATGCTGATCATGTCTTATAAGACATATATGACCGATTCAGACCAGAGCTGTGTAAACAGTACGATGGAAGTCAGGTACCAATTCAAAACGGGATATGATTTCTCGTCAATAATCAAGTTCTCAACTGATCAAGGGATAGACGGAGGAGTTATCTAAGCAAAAATTACAGCCATTTCCGCATGGAGGAAGGGCTCAATCGTAATTAGTTCTTGATCTTTGTGGATGTTTATGAATTATTTATTTGAGTTTCGACAGAATCGACAGATCACAAGATAGAGGATAAAAAATACTTTACTACTCAAACCCACAAATATCAGATTTCTCCTGCAGTATAAGTGAGCAGATTTTGAGGTTGTAATAGGAATCGATTTCACAATATGTGCCTAGTAATCGCAAATCTTATTTGGAGCATAAATGAGCAATTATTGCTAATCTATGAAAATCTAATCCTGCTTTTCAGATATCTATAAAATTTTTGAGATCCAATTGAGATTTATAGGTACAGTATATGAAAAAGTATCGAGTAGGTATTATACTGAAGCCGAACCCGAGTCCAATGAGATGGGGGAATGCCCGCGGCAACTTTCTCTGGAATGCAGTCACTAAGAGATACTGACCAACAGGTGGGAAACGGTAAAGCCTTTCTTCCGCGGTTCTAAAGAGCCTGGGGTTGAAAATTTCAGAGAGCCATGGGCGATTTTCTCGGAATATTCCTATATACGGTATAAAAAGCTGAAAACTGTATACCGTATAACTCCGTACAGTATAAATGCCGCACCGTTATAAGTTAAGACACAGTTTACCACTATGCTAATGACTCTATGTCATCTTTATTTATTCTCGCTGTACAAGAGACTGCGATCATGTTTTAAGCCGCGTTCACAACGACTCCGACGTTTAATTATTTCATGGTGAATTTGAGCGATCAACCAGAACGACTTGGTGTGCCTGTCTATATATCTGTCTACCGTATATATATGTGTATATATATGTATATACAAACCATGAATATGTACTCTAATCTCTAACAGAGTCGAAGGATACGTTTCAGTGATCGCGCGCATACTGATATCAAATATCTATCATTGTGTTGACGCCAGCTTCCGGTGTGATATTGTCTTATTAAAGCACGCTCCTTTCTTTGCAGAAAGACGATTTAACAGATGGTGAAAATTTCATTTGCTCATATTTAGATGCAGAACAAGTAATAAGTTCTTGGACATAGACGGAGAATTTCTATCAGCAGGTGTACGGCGAAAAGTTGCGATATAGAGTATCGAAAATAATTGACAAAACATGTTTCGTCGACCCAGTTTCATATTCAAAGTACATATTTTTATTATTATCCATATTAATTATCGCCCTAGGCATATCCATTACGTAATTTACGCACACATACACACGATGTGCTAATATATCTACAGATAATTATAAGACGCCGCGGCACACTCAGGAATTGTGGAACGCGTTCACGATGAATGGTATCTGTGAATCCTTGAAAAGTTTTACTGCTGTGTTTCTTTTTCTTCTGTCCATTTTTTTTTTTTTCTTCTGTTTCCTTTTTGGCATATTTCTTCGTACAAATCTGCATAAGTACGCGTTGCATTCCACCGTTTTTACCCAAGGCTTGTTCGTGTACGATATTGTATACGTTTTTCACTCCTAAAGATATTTCACACGCCTCTCTCTTGGCTCGCGCGATGGTTTCATACAAATACGTGATTATTTTTCAACCGTAGTTTAACGGCCCAGAAATGCCATGGGCGCTGGCGTATATTTCGGTCCCATATACCTGGTTCAGCCTTTCAACTCCGTTCACCTAGGCCAACTCTATGGTCATTTGCTCAGGTATGTCCTAGGAACTGGGCAACGGTACAATTACTTAAAGTGACCGCGAGTGACCGACGACCACGCAGTAAAACCGGGTAACAATAACACCGAGCCGTTACAACTGGAATAACCACTCCTACGAAATAACCTACATCGTGGAATAACTCAGTACCATTAAAATTTAGAGGAAAAAAAAAGAACCGTTTCGAACAGTTAGAAGAAATTGAAGAAAAAAAGAAAAAAAAAAGAAATTTATTCATTATAACTCATGCCGATCACGAGGTATACAAATTCTTGCCCACGCAGCAAATTGCATGCAATATTATGAAGCGGTAATTATTGCTGCCGTATTAACTTCCTCTTGACCAACGTATGCTTTGGAATATAAATAAGCGAGGCATTATTTAAACATTAATAAATGAAAAGTTTCAAACAACTTAATTGATATTTAACAGACAATCGAACGCTTCGAAAGCTCATCGTGAATTCATGGCGTATACGGGTATACGAGACTAGAACAAGATATCTTGGAACACTTTTTTCAAATGGGTTTCAATTCTTTGCAATTTATATCACTTATGTGAACATTATTCAGAACGATAATTGATAAGGAAATAGTAAAGCAGAGTATATGTGATACTTACAAAAATCAATGAAATTCCTCACGTAAATCACAGACTGCAGTGTCACTGCATCGTTAGTTGCATCGATGAAACATAATGATTTTCCAATATATGAGGCATTTAATTATTTAAATGTTTTTTCGAAATTGCGGAGTGATGATTGCTGGGTAACTTTGACTTTTTCGAACTTTATTTAAACTTGTAACTATCGCGAGTGGATTGGTTGAAAAACGAAAATACGAAAACAAAAAAGAAGAAGCGGACCTACAACTCGAAAGTGCGCGCATCGGTTTGCGGCTTACAACTGCGGTGACCAGAAATCCAGTCGGAATCCTCAAGAGGGAAGGAACGGTGTGTTCTTAGCATACTTCGATACACGGTCGATAGTAGGCTTTCGTTGTATCTGTATACGACGTCCGGATAATAAAAATATACCAGACAACCGCTGACAACTATTTTAAGTGAAACGCTCCGAGTATTTTAATTACGAGGAAACAGTTATTAAGAATTATCCTCCATCTCGGCATGGATATAGTTAATTAAATTTCTTATTGAGTAAACAAGAGCCTATTTACAATTAGTCTCTCCAAGATGTTTAAGTCCAACAAATTCTCTTTACATATCTGCACATGAAAGTTACAGCTCTCTTGTTCCAGATTTTTTTAGAAAACTAACATAGAAATTCGGATACGTAGAGAGTTTACATTATCAACAAATTAGCATCTCAACAGTTTTTCTCTTGTTCATACATAATGTCAATATGTTTCACTTTTATTCCTACATCCATTAATTCTGCATATATTATGCATAATATAAACATTCTAACGAACGCACGTCTATGTAATATGTATGATAACGAACCTGATTCTATACGCGCGTGGTTCTCAATAAACAATATTCAATACATGAAAATGACTAACATTTCAATTGCGTAGACGGCAAAGAATTTCAACAATGGTTCGTCTTACGTCTCCGATCAATCGTTAGTTATTTCTCTTATATTTAACTCTCAGTATTCATCTCACGTATGATCACATTCCCGTGATCAATATGCAGGATACGCGTTTGTGAAATAATATTTTCTACAAGTATATATGGGTATGTAGATATATAGTTGTTGACTTGCAATGACACAGTGTTGAAATGGGTTGAGCGTGACTGAAATTTAGCTGGTGTCACAAATTCGCGTATATGTGAAAGTATTTATATGTATAGGTGTGTTCGAATTAGACCCATACTAGCTCTCCCAATTATAGTGATACGCAGTAGTTCCTCATTATTTCGTTACAGTTCTAAAGTAACGGCTTAATTAGTAACGCCTAAGATGCTGCTTGGCACTTTATTTAATTCTACATTATTAGCAAATCTTGTGCAAGCAACATATTTCATAAATTGCATATAGTACGAATATATGACTTCCGCTAGACTGTCCGTTCATTTTTTCATACATAATGCATATTTTGTAATACCTTCAACAGCTTGATATTCTAAATACATACAATATATCATTGATTCATAAATGATCATTTATTATACACATATAACGTATCAAACTATCATTCATTACTATAACGTCAGTATTATTTTATTCGAACTAAGATTCTGCCATGTTCAATCTGCATAAGCGTCGACGAAAATTGATATTCGAATCGCAAGAATAGCCAACAATTGCGCCTGAGGCGTAGCGCGGTAAACCCATTGCGCAGTAGCGGAAATTCCCCACTTTTCAAGCCGGCCAATCAACGACTTCTCCTTATTTCTCCCTTTTCCACATCGTAGAGGAAGCCAAAGCCGGCCATTTCCTCGTTCATTTCATTGCGGGACTTTGTCGAGGTAACGTTGAGATTATTGTCATATTTTTACCATGCAGATTATTGGCGAAACTTGAATACGCGAAATTTGTAGAAATTGATCATATTTGAACTGGAAATTTTAACTTAATCAATAGCTAATCGTATCTGTACGCAATGGGCATTTATTTTTGAAATAAGATCGCATAAATTGACACGATGGAAGGTGGCACAAGCGAAAGCCACGTGGCGAAGCGGTTAACAGAAGAAGAGGCGAACTTGATACGCGAACAAAACTCGCGTTTAGTACCAGAGCACAGAGCTTTGCAGTTCGAAAAAGAGGCTAAAAAGCATTGGGATTTATTTTACAAACGAAACGAGACAAGATTCTTTAAAGATCGTCACTGGACGACGAGAGAATTCGAGGAATTGTTAGGCCTCGGTGTTAACAATGGCGTTTTATTGGAAGTTGGTTGTGGTGTCGGTAACTTGTTCTTCCCGTTGCTCGAGGATGGGATAAAAACGACGAAAATTTACGCCTGCGATATATCTCCTAGAGCCATAGAACTCGTGAAGGTAAAATTACAAAAAAAAAAAGAAACAGAAACAGATAACGATACTTTTCGTAAGATTTTCGAATTTCGTTCTGTTGCGGCATTAAAACAAAAACGTTTATTCACAGAATCACAAGTCTTACAACCCCGAGAAAATAATCGCGTTTCAAACTGACGTCACCGAACAAAACTGCTTCTCTGAAATCGATTTGCCCGTGAACGTCGCCACGTTGGTTTTCGTTCTATCCGCCATACATCCCGATAAATTCAAACTGTGAGTCTCTTTTCTTTTCTTATGCTATAAACATGATATATTTATCATTAATAATCATTTTCGTGATGAAAACATAGTTCAACTGATTGTCGTTGATGTGCATATACATGTAGCAATGTCTTTCGCTCCTATCTGACGAGTTTTTCTAAACAAAATCTGATCTAGTATGAATTTTTCGCGGCTTACATTCTCCGTTTCGTATTACAGAGTAGCCGGAAATTTGTATGGAGTGATGGACAGTGGAGGTACTATTCTCTTCAGAGATTACGGACTCTATGATATGGCGCAGCTGAGATTCAAACCGGGGCATAAAATATCGGAGAATTTTTACGTCCGGCAAGATGGGACTAGGTAAGGTTTTATTTAGTTAGAATTTTGAAACGCAATCACGCGATTTTAGAAATTTAAGGCATTTCATTCGTTCGAAATTGCGGATGATTGAAAATTGAAACAAATTTAGCAACCATGTGATGATTTCATAGTTCAACTGATTAATCTTGATGTCTACATTCAAAAATGCTTGTGTCATTTATCTGATAATAATTTCGCGATAATAACTGCGAGCTGAATGAATTCGGAAACGGATTAATAGTCTTTTTCCACCACTGATTCCAGGAGCTACTATTTCTCCGTTGAAGAAGTAAGGGACATATTTATTTCCGCTGGTTTTCAAGAGCTGAGCTGCTGCTATGTACAGAGACGGACGGTAAACGTAAAGGAGAAGATAGACGTGCCGAGAATCTTTGTTCAAGCTAAATTCAAGAAACCCTGATAGAGAAATCATCTGCTGATTGGTAAGATCATATTTAATTAGTACTATAAAACGGTATCCGCTAAAATCCGTAAATGAATCCTCATTTACGACAAAAAATAACGTGATGATTTCATAGTTCAACTGATACATACTTTGATGTACACATTCAAAGATTTCGAATATCTCTCTGATAAATTTTCGATGAAAACTTGGACCGATATAAATCGCGATTAATATTATACTAATCGAATTTCGTGGCTTATTCCAGGTGCTACGTAACGCGAACGTAAATAAAAGATCAACTCAAGGTGTTGGAGGATCTTCACTTACGCTGAATTCACGAGACACTGGAAGATGAATATATCAACGTTAGGTAAGATCGAATTGATTTTTTTCAAAAACAAATCTTCGTTGATTATTGAGCGGAAATAATATGATGATTTCATAGTTCAACTGATACGAAACGTTGATGTATATTACTATATGCAATGTCTTTCGCTCCTATCTGATTTATTTCCGATCATAATTTCATTCAACATTCAAGATTTCAATAAACTATCTGACTTATTACATTTCATCATTTATTCCAGGTGGTCTTAATTGTCTGTTGAACAAACGCGAGACTTTTACATTATCCTGGTCCTCTCAGAGATGGATTTCTCCATACAAAAAAAAAGGACCAATTTGCTTCGAATCTTTCTGCCGAGATCCTCAAGGATAAACAGACTATATTTCGGTAAGATTTTCTGTGTATAAAATAATCAAAAAATCTTTAGAAAATGGACAAAATTTAGAAAAGAACAAAAATTACGTGATGATCCCATAGTTCAACTGATACAAACGTTGATGTATATACTTAGCAATGTCTTTCGCTCCTATCTGACGATTTTTGAATAGAAAAATTGAATACTCGTGATTTCGATTTCCTGGTATTAATTATGCTGATGAAAAATATTTACGGAATGTTACAGGGTCTCAAGATTTAGACCGAAAATTAAAATCTATTAGGAAACTGGTCTGAGTACGAGTTCCTGGCAACAGAAAGATCTGAGGTGAGAAACCGAATTTTTTAACTGCAAAAAACTGGGTCGAAGATTTAAACTTCCGAAACGAATAACGGTATAGCTTCTGACTGACTTCGAGTATGATTTTTTTTCCCGAAAGAATCTAGTTTCAGATCTAATAAAAATCGTTGAACGTTTTTCAGAGCCTGATTCGTTACGGTCCAGAAATCTTGAATCTGATGGATGAAAAAGTGGGAATATTCTGCGATATTTGTAAGTTTTTATGATCAATTAAATTCTGAGTCTATGTTCAATTCGAGTGATTATCAATGATGCATAAAACTTGAGACTGAAATAATTTTATGACGAATATATATTAGTTTCGTCACTACCACTGAGATATATCAACGAGATGAATCGATTTCATTTACATATTTCCACCAAATATCTGCGGCGTTATTATATTTATCGACTTCTCATTTACAGGCCGACAGAAATCTGACACGAAACTTTCTCTATGCAGATCTACCTACGCACGATTTCCTGATCACTAATCTGAGAGATTTTCATACGAATGAAGTTCTTTCTCTGAAAGCTTGTCCACAAACAGCGAAGGTACGCTCATACGTCATTTTATTCTATAATAAAAAAGTACTTCCACTTGGTTTTCGTTCATTAATTATTTTGATTATGTATTTTTACGCAGTTTTTGTTATTCGCTTGATTATGATCTATGGAGAATGAATAAAATGATGAGACAATACTTACTGAATATTTTATGAATGAGTTTTACAAAATATTAGCTCTATCTGATATGAAAAAAACTTGCAAATCAATGAAATTAGAATCATCTATGATTTACACTAAACTTTTCGTACCTTTTGTGTTACAGGCTGATGCAGCGTTCAGGTTCCATCAACTTGTTCCAATTCGAGTATCAAGGTGTTGCAATCTAGATGTTTGAACCACACTTTGGCAATACTACGAAATCTGCAAGTACGAAGCCGCAACTAACAACAACTGCAGACGCAACGTAATAAATAAGCAATTATTGTAATACTCCTTGCCAAAACATCAAGACAGGAGTAGCCAGTATATCGGAAATCAGTTGTAAAGACTTTAATTGATGTTTAATAAACTATTCACTTGTTTGTACGATTGAGTTCCAACTCTTAACTCAACACGAACCTCCTGAATAAATAAATTGTAGTTGTCTAAAGGATCTCAGGATCCCGATCACAACATTTATTTCAGATAAAGATCCTAATTTACTTATTTACGTATAATCCCGGTTTCATGATTGATAATAAGTTGAATGCTCATACGAACCATTTGTTTATCGTCTCCCAATTCTTCAATTCAAACCTATTTATCTCAGGATAATTGTCTCACTCAGTTGTAGGATCAATTATGAGAATTTGGACCAAGTAAATAAAAGTGCGTGCCACATTTCACATGAACACCAATTTAATCGAAAAGTGGAGAATCATCCTTCAAGTGTAGGAACAAAATGAAAATATATTTTTTGAAAACTGCAACTTTACTCGCGGCTAGAATATGATCTACAGGTTGCATACCGTAAGGCGCATCTACTCTACCTATGCTACTCCTTGCAGGTCCGAGTACAGCACAGTGATTAGCGTTGAAGGCTACGACCAGGAAACTATCGGAGCATTGAAGAAATTACTTAAATGACCAATTTTCAGCTTGTGACATCTAAACAACGAAATCAAATCTCCTAATTTCAATATTTTATCATTGGAACACCACGCTTCAATGCAAATCTTATTTAGTAAAGATAAATTGAAAATCGCGAACTTGCGAATCGCTGTCGAGATTTTCATACTCTTATTATTCGCTACGTCGTTCTGAATTGTTTTCATTGATTAAAAACCAGCGCGTATGAATCAGAATTGAAATACAAAGCATATGGTATGTACAACCATCTGCTTACTTATGGGATGAAAATATTTAGAAACGCAATTGAACAGTCGTAATTCTGTGAGGGGGGTATTTGTCGTCGAATGATGTAGTCGAGATGTGATAATTGATATTCATTTGACAGTGCACGTATCCCTGATGATGAATTATGGTGCATGACGGGGAATAATAATAGCGATAATCATCACGAGACCGTCAGAAATTGTGTCATCTATATTCATGTGTCATTTATTCAAAAGCCTTTACAACGCCAGTGGTAAGAGATAAAGCGAACAATGTGTTGAACATTATGGTTTTAATAATAAATATTGTTATCCGAAGTTTGACCAAGATACTTGATCATGATAGCCAGACGAGATGGGAATTAGAAATTGGTTAAAAATGCACGTTTTATGACCACAAGATATGATATCATATAGTATTTATATGTCAATCATCGCGATATATGATACAAACAATGCGTAGCTGATTAGAAATGTTGATTAAAATCTAGGTACACCATTGGACTTATATTTCAAGTCTCGCCAGAGATGTGCAATGAATCCGAAAATACAAGACATGAAAATTCATTGCAGAATGATTCATTACCTACTGAAAAGGTTTGGATCTGATTCTAATTACACGCATCGTGGTTCACCTGATACTAATTTTTGGTACAAAGATCAACAGATCGACGGTTTTATAGGTTTCAAAACTGCGATAATTATTCGATCTACTTTATAAAACTTAGAACACATCGTATGGCATCTATTGTATTGACGTGTATGATGGCTTATGAGTATTACAGATAAATGTCGAAACGTCTATAAATCATACATCGATACGGATATTAAAAAGAATTTATCTCAGAAATCTCTCAGATGAGAACTTACTTATTAATTTATTAAGAGGTGCCACCTAATACAATAAGGGGGAATGTGAGGAGGGCGATCGGTGTCAAGAGGTGGTTGAATTCACTGATAACTGCAGATGATTAGGTATAAAAGGAATTTCCAATGATTATTGAGCGGTAGCTTTAAATCTTGAGCTAAAATATGAACATCGTCATGTTTTTCGCCGTTATCGGCGCGATTCTGCTCGTTGGGGCTGCTTTACCTGCTTCCAAGGAAGTCTACAAACGTTTCGATGGACAGAAAGTATACAGAGCGGTTGCGGAAACCGAGGAGCAGCTGGATCTCTTGAGGACTATCGAGGAACGGGCCGAAGATGGTGTAAGTTTCGCAGTGGAAGTGAAAAAATCAATACATTCTAAGGTTGACTTAATAAATTAAATAAGTGCGAATTCAGGATACGTCAATCAAAATCATTGCCAATAATGTACGGAGTGACTTTTCTATCCTCGTTTTATTTTCGGTTCTAATATTCCATTAAATACAAATCGTGTTAATACGAATAGGTTCTGTTCTGGTCTTCTGCGGGGGCCCTGAATTCCGGTATCGACTTGATGGTATCTCCGGAAAAGAACGCTGAGATTCTTTCTACTTTCCAAGAATCCGGTATATCTTACAAAACTTTAATTGAGGATGTGCAAACCTTGATTGACAATGAGAACCCTGAAATTGGACGTTCGTTGCAACGTGACGACGCAGTCACATCCTTGAACTGGACTGCATACCACCGTCTAGACGCAGTATGTAACAACAGTACATATTTTATCTCTGTTTGGAACATGTTACCGCACATTATACATGGTATGAATATATATTGAAGATCTACGATTGGCTCGATGAATTAGCAGAGACTTATCCAGATTTGGTGAAAGTTATTGAAGTCGGGTATACGTACGAAGGTCGATTGATAAAAGGGATCAAGATTACCTTCGATGAAAATAATCCTGGGATATTCGTCGAAGGAGGTACTCAATGACTCTTCTATGCCATCGTAGTCTGCAAATAACCGTTTGATTTATCAGTTGATATGGATTCAGGTATGATATGGGACAGGATATAATTTGATAAAAAATTTCAGGAATCCACGCCCGTGAATGGATATCACCAGCCGTCGTAACCTACTTGACAAATGAAATTTTGTCACCGACAAACCAGGCATTCAACCTGCTTGCCCGGGCTAACAACTGGTTCATAATCCCAGTCACTAATCCTGACGGTTACGAGTACACTCACACTACGGTGGGTTCTTTACACCGATGATATGATAAGACAGAGTCTACCTGCACGGAAATTGATGTTACGTACGAATAGGCTGTCTAATCAATTTAACCCTTTCAGAATCGAATGTGGCGAAAGACCAGAATTCCATACGCAGACGACTGTTACGGTGCCGATCCAAACAGAAACTGGGACAATTATTGGCTAGGTAATTAATGAAACTTACTTACATATAATCGCCAGTATATTTTCGTTGTCAGACTTGTGGTATCACGTATTTTACAATCATTTTAATATAGTTTGGTACAAAACAGGCTGACATTTCTAGCTTGTCAATAAATTCAATAATTGTGGTCATAATATGTCGATTTTAGAGTAAAGAGTTGAATATGTGTCCTAGCTAATGGTGGAGCCAGTAATAATTCCTGCGCTGAGACGTATGCTGGACCCGAACCATTTTCCGAACCCGAAGTCAAGGCTTTGGCAGATTACATCAGTTCCGTCAGCAATCAGTTTTACATTTACTTAAGTATACACAGCTACAGTCAGTT
This sequence comes from Rhogogaster chlorosoma, assembly GCA_944452935.1. Classification (NCBI taxonomy): domain Eukaryota; kingdom Metazoa; phylum Arthropoda; class Insecta; order Hymenoptera; family Tenthredinidae; genus Rhogogaster; species Rhogogaster chlorosoma. The sequence goes on from OX101797.1 coordinate 34,551,173, forward strand.
GATTCTGATGCCGTACGGTTACACATACGAACACCTAGATAATTACGACGAGTCTGTAAGTCACTCATAGTGTGAGCTAAGATATGCTGTGAATAATTTTGTGCGCGAATAAACATGACGGGTAATCAAATTCTTGCAGATGCACGTTGGAGCTAAAGCAGCTGAGGCTCTCGCCAAAAGATACGGAACTCAGTATGTCTGGGGAACGACTGCCGAAACAATATGTAAGTTCGATATTTCATTCATGTAAAGTATCCAGGAAAATTGTATCGGATTTTAAACTATCGATTGTTACTATTTTTTCAGACATTGCCAGCGGTATTAGTACAGATTGGGTAAAGGCAGAATTCAAGACTCCCATTGTCTATTGTTACGAACTGAGAGATACAGGAACCTATGGCTTCTTACTTCCGGCAGAACAGATCGTCCCTTCGTCTCTCGAATTCATAGATTCACTCATAGCACTAATTGGAGAAACTAGAGCTCTCGGATACCCGGAGATTCACACTGGAGATGAGCTTGAAGTTTGAATAGGATCCTCTTGAGGATGTTGATTCGTCGTTACTCAAACAAAACCAGTACAGCTTTGTCCCCTATAATAACCCAATCACTCTACTTTTAATTGATCTGATGCCATTATCACAATTTTCGAATAATAAATGCACATATTATATAGACCATAAAATAAAATCTGAGAATCGTAAAATTGTAATGTCTTAGTAATTGATATTTTGTTAAATCTATACCGATTTACTTTTAGCTCCTATTTTAGGATCCGGAATCATTTCATGTTGAAAGAATAATTTTTGGTGATTATCCTTATCCACAAATCCAACCAGCATTTTATTCAATCGAAAATTTATAGGAGTATTGCTTACAATTGCCTTGGCTGATAAGCTACTCTATGAATTCTAAAACACGATTAGAATCAGTCGTTCGTTTTCGCCACTACCGAATTAGATTGTTTCCTAGTACCACCAAACAATGTCAAATGTTGTTCATTTGTGACAATCATGGCGAAGTGCAGTTGGTGCAACTTCAAGGAATTAGGAACAAGAGCAATGTCAAATGGTTCTATTTCAATTCGAGATCCTCGTATACTGAACAATTTGTAATCTTGAGGCCATAGTCACGTAGGTAGGTATACAGACTCTTTAATTAGTCAATTGATTATTAGACTTCGTATAATTCGGACACTATCAATCCCTAAAATTTTTGCTAAGAAAGACCCAGTTTCAGATTTTTCATAAAAAACTACATCCTGAAAATATGGCCTGGTCAGACTGAATCATCCTGTATTATATGCCGATGCGTGGAAATAGTTTAGTCAGTCTTCTAAAATTGTCCAGACAAAAACTTTCAGAAGTTGTAAAATGGTCTTATTAGCACAATCGTACAATTTTTATCGCAAGTAATTTCTGTCAAGTGGTCTTATTGAGTTGTTTGATGGCTACGACTACCTTGGCATGAAACCAATTTAAAGGCTTGTTAGTTTTTAATTTGTGGTCCATTTGATTCATCTGGGCTGCTGATACAAAAACGCGATTGCACATCATTGGCGATGTGATTATACCATAAATACATACGCATACCTATTTTATTAGTATTCAAGTTTTCTCAGTGCGGAGATATTCATATAGGATCCAATTTTCGTTTTACGTCAGATTCTACTTTCGTTTTTAATCCTTTTCGATCTATTCTCATTCGCTGGGAGTCCAAGTTTCTGGCACATTAAACTATCAATGAATCGCGCAGAAGTACATGCAAACCAAAACCGAAACAGGTAACAGTTTGACAAAAGACTTTACTGCACCATGACTGGATCGAATTAGCTTTATCATTGTCGGAAGTAGGGATGAGTTATCGGTTAGTGAACATTGGTGTCCTTTGATATCAATGCTATACATTGCATTGCAAAATTCAAAGAAAGTGACAACACCACCAATGATAAGCATTTTCGTTTTCTAAATATTGCAGTTCATTTGACACATATTCTTGTTAACAAGATAAACAGATTGACACTGAGTATCGACACTGATAACAGCTTTTGATTCGCTGTCTAGACGTTCGGAATGTTCCTGATCGAACGATTAATCTTTCTAAACTCACGACAGATTGTTTTACGCCTTTCGTATATTTACATACGTGATAGCTTGTGTGTATTACAAATAAATGTTGCAATAACGTCTATAAATTATAGATCGATATAGATATTAGGACGATATCAAAAATTTCTCAGACGACGACTGACTATAATTTACTCAGAGATGCTAGCTTATACAATAAGCGGGGATGTAGGGAGGGTGATTCGTGTCAAGTGGTGAATTGAATTCAGCGATAACTGCGAGTGACCAGGTATAAAAGGTATTTTCGATGATTGTTGACCGGTAGCTTTGAATCTTAAGCTAAAATATGAACATCGTCGCTCTATTCGTCATTTTTGGAGCAATCCTACTCGTTGGAACTGCATTACCGGCTTCCAAGGAAACCTATAAGCGTTTCGATGGACAGAAAGTATACAGAGCATTTGCGGCAACCAAGGAGCAGCTGGACCTTTTGAGAACTATCGAGGAACAGGCCGAAGATGGTGTAAGTCTCATAATGCAAATGAAAAAGGCAATAAAATTATAGTTGAATTACGTGAATTAATCTAATGTGAAGTCTGGATACTGCAATCAAAATAAATTCAAATCAAAATCATAGTCAATATAATATATACGGATTAGCTCTTGCATCCCATTATCCTGTTTCCAATAACTAGATAATATTTTATTAAATCATGGTAATGCGTATAGGTTCTGTTCTGGTCTTCGGCGGGCGCCTTAAATTCCGGTATCGACGTTATGGTGTCCCCTGAGAAGGACGCTGAAATTCTTTCTACTTTTCAAAAATCCGGTATATTTTACGAGACTTTAATCGAGGATGTGCAGACCTTGATTGACAATGAGAACCCTGAAATTGGACGTTCATTGCAACGTGATGACGCAGTCACATCCTTGAATTGGACTGCATATCACCGTCTAGACGCAGTATGTAACAACAATACATATTTTATATTTTCTTGAAACATGTTTCCACATGATATAAATGTCCATTACAGATCTACGATTGGCTCGATGAATTAGCAGAGACTTATCCAGATTTGGTGAAAGTTATTGAAGTTGGGTATACGTACGAAGGTCGATTAATAAAAGGGATCAAGATTACCTTCGATGAAAATAATCCTGGGATATTCGTCGAAGGAGGTACTCAATGACTTTTCTATGCCATCGTAGTCTGCAAATAACCGTTTGATTTATCAGTTGATATGGATTCAGGTATGATATGGGACAGGATATATTAAAAAAAAAAAATTTCAGGAATCCACGCCCGCGAATGGATATCACCAGCCGTCGTAACCTACTTGACAAATGAAATTTTGTCACCGACAAACCAGGCATTCAATAAGCTTGCCCGTGCTAACAACTGGTTCATAATTCCGGTCACTAATCCGGACGGTTATGAGTATACTCACACTACGGTGGGTTCTTTACGCTGATAATATAATAAGTCAGAGTCTACCTGCAAGGGAATTGATGTTACATACGAATCAGTTGTCTGATCAATTTATTCTTTTCAGAATCGGATGTGGCGAAAGACCAGAATCCCATATGCAAACGACTGTTACGGCGCTGATCCAAACAGAAACTGGGACTATTACTGGCTAAGTAATTATGAAAACTTGCTCACATATCGTTGCCACTCTGTTTTTTTTTTTCTCGGGGCTCGTGATACACGTATTTTATAATTATATATCAATATACAGTTGAAGGGGTACAAAACGGGCGACCATCCTAGAGTGTCAATAAATTACAACATTGTGGTCATACTCTGTCAATTTTATATTAATGAGTTAAATATGTGTCATAGCTAATGGTGGAGCCAGTAATAATTCCTGTACCGAGACGTACGCTGGACCTGAACCATTTTCCGAACCCGAAGTCAAGGCATTGGCAGATTACATCGAATCTGTCAGCAATCAGTTTTACATTTACTTAAGTATACACAGCTACAGTCAGTTGATTCTGCTGCCGTACGGCTACACATATGATCATCTAGACAATTATGACGAGTCCGTAAGTAATTCCTAATGTGATCTGCGATGTGTTTCGAATTATTTTGTGTGCGAAAAAACATGACTGCATGGCAATGAAATTAAATTCTTGCAGATGCAAGTGGCGAGCAAAGCAGCCGAGGCTCTTGCCAGAAGATATGGAACTCGGTACGTTTACGGGGCGACTTCCGAAACAATATGTAAGTTCAATGTCTCGCATGTATACAAAAGTAGGGAAATTGTCACAAATTTTCCGTTATTGATTCTAACGATTTTTCAGACGTTGCCAGCGGTAGCAGTACAGATTACGTGAAAGGACTCTACAAGACTCCTATTGTATATTGTTACGAACTAAGAGATACGGGAACCTATGGTTTCTTACTCCCAGCAGAACAGATCGTCCCTTCTTCTCTCGAGTTCATAGATTCAATCATAGCAGTGATCGGAGAAACCCGGGCTCTTGGATATCCGGAGATTCACACTAGGGATGAACTTGAAGTTTGAAGGACCGTTGATGAGGTCGTGGATTTGTCGTTACTTATAATGATGAAATTGTTACTAATTATAGTCTGAATAAAGTTCGGGATACAGAAATGCAATAAAATTATCGAAAATCTATAAACATCATATCTGATTAAAAATTAAAAACTAGAAATTCAGTAACCAATTTTACTACAAGTTTGCTAGTTTATTTCACATCACCATTTCAGCTCCTATTTTCAGATATAGAATCACTCCTTCGTAAGAAAATATTCTTGGTGAAACAATCAAAAGGAACTTCAGTGAAGGATTGTTTGGCCGATATTTCTGTAGATGGGATACCGTATGAATTCTAACGCAGAGGTAGAATTAATTTACTGGTATTATCAAGCTATAAGTAAGCTATATAATTACTTCGTATCGCTGTACGAATTCTATGAAAAAATAAGGACATAATCAACAGCAAATGCTTTATTTCACAAATGTAATGAATGATAAACTCCACGGTCATTGACATGGTCGATCGGTTGCTAGGATAATTAAATTAATTGCAGACCCAGGCTCTCCTAATCTCATAACAATCTTTCCAAAATCTCCGGAGACCGTCAAGCTAACCGGAATTAGGGTTTACTTAGAGACAGGGATCATTATACGGATTCAAGTTACAATATACCGGGTATGTGTAATGCCGTGTGGATTTGACTCCACAAATTTTCCAATGGTATACCTACACTATACATACGTATTCCTGTGACCGCACAAAAAAACTTATCTTTGAGAATCTTCAGACGATAAGGTTTCATACATCGCGAAAGGGTCTTAGCACAATCATATAAAATGTATAATAAGTCGATTTCTGTGACGTGGTTCTTGAGCTCTTTGATAACTATGTCTGGGTATGAAAGCAGTTTCAGGGGGTCGATGATCAGTAGTTTTCGGTCTAAGGCTGCAAGATGAACACTGCTTCAGCTCTTTTCAAATTTTTTTCGGTGGTTTTGCTTGCGAAGGCTGTCTCAGCGACTCCCGGTGAAGATTATAAACGTTTCGATGGACAAAAGGTGTACAGAGCGGTGGCTACGACTCAAGATCAACTCGATGTTCTAAGGAATATCGAAGAGCAATCCGGAGACGGTGTAAGTCCCGTAGTAAACCTAGAATTGTTACTGCTCTGGATCAAAATAAATTTATCTGGATATATAAATCGGGGCTTCGCTGAAGTTCACAATTAATCCAAAGATACGACGAATTTGCGAATGAATTTTTGAGACTTAGTTCATGATTGTGGGAAAGAAAATTTATTATTAACATCTCACAGGTTTTGTTCTGGACATCGGCAGGTGCCCTTAATTTTCCTGTCGACATTATGGTATCCCCGGAACAGGAGGCCGAAATTCTTGCCATTTTCCAAAAAGCCGATATATCTTACAAGACATTAATTCAGGACGTGCAAACTTTGATTGACAATGAGAACCCGGATATTGGATGGTCACTGCAGCGTGCCGATGAGACTACCTCTTTGAATTGGACTGCCTATCACCGCCTAGACGATGTACGTATTACATTCCTGTGATTTTATAATTTACTATAATTATTAGGCTGGTTCCAAAGACTTGAGTATTATATATTTATTGAATGTGTGACTTTGAAAGAAAAATAATCACTTTTTTTTATCACCGCAATTATTATCAATTGTATATTAATTCCAGATTTACGATTGGCTCGATGAATTAGCAGAGACTTATCCAGAATGGGTGGAAGTGATCGTAGTTGGGAATTCGTACGAGGGCCGATTGGTGAAAGGAATCAAGATCACTTTCGATGAAGATAACCCAGGAGTATTCATCGAAGGAGGTATACGACCGATTTATATTCCTCTCACAATTTTACAGGCCGATGTATTCATTCAGATAGGTACTATAACTTGAGACCGTGTAATTAAATGAAAAATAAAAAAATCGCCCAGGACTCCACGCTCGAGAGTGGATAACAGTAGCTGTCTCAACTTACTTGGCCAACGAACTTTTAACATCGAAGGATGTGGGATTCAATTTACTTGCCCGAGCTCACAACTGGTTTATATTCCCAGTTACAAATCCTGACGGTTACGAGTACACACACACTACAGTAATGGTTTTTTTAAATTAATCAAAGTCATAATAATTCATGATCAAATGTTGTTTGATCATCTTATTTATTCCAGAATCGAATGTGGCGAAAGACCAGACAACCGCATGAAAACGACTGTTGGGGTGCTGATGCAAACAGAAACTGGAGCTACTATTGGCTGCGTAATTATGAAAACTTACTCATATTTTATTAATAGTGTTTTTTTTTTTTTCGGTGAGAGTTTACATCATTATGATAAGACATTTTAATTGTGCCGTGTGCATTCGAATTGAGGAAATAATACCGCGAACAATGCCGAAATACATATCAATAATCCTATTCGGATAGTATGGGCTCTAGACAACCTTCTCGATCTTATCAATTTATCAGACTTTCAGCTTAGATGATATTACATTTTGAAGATTGTAATTACGAAATGGGAATCCCACAACTATATATTTTCTAACAGACCTTTAATCGTAGGTATCATATCAGTGAATATTAAAGTATAAAGATTCGACGGACGCATTGAATCCTGACTACAATTCCACATGTAACTGTGATGATGAATATATCACACCTTCATTCAAAATCATAATGATTTAGTTTGGTCGATTTTGGACTAAGTTTTCTAATCGCCAATTTCAATATTTGTTAATGTTTTAGATGCTGGTGCAAGCAATGATTCCTGCGCTGAGACCTACGCTGGACCAGAACCTTTCTCCGAACCCGAAGTCAAAGCATTGGCAGACTATCTCACTTCCATTAGAGAAAAATTCTACATCTATTTGAGTGTACACAGCTATAGTCAGCTGTTCCTGTCACCATTTGGCTATACAACGGATCGTATGGATAATTACGATGATGCCGTTAGTAATAAATAATAATTATAACTTATAAGTATACGTAGGTTTTTGAGCGGAATTATTTCTGGCTGCAAAATGTATTATGTGTATCAATTTTCAACGTGGATAATCTAACATTGAGCTATGATCATTATAAGGCAAATGAATTATGAATTACCGTGGCAATTCTTGCAGATGCTTATCGGAAATAAAGCAGCTGAGGCTCTTGCCAGAAGATACGGAACTCAATTCATCGTCGGATCAGCTGCTGAAGCGATATGTGAGTATATGAGATCTGGTCCATATAAAGTTTAAGAGATTATAATCTTGATAATTTTCTAGATGTCAATAGCGGGAATAGTATAGACTGGATTAAGGGAGAACTTAATATTCCTGTCGTTTACTGCATCGAATTGAGGGACACAGGCACCTACGGCTTCCTGCTTCCGGCAGAGCAGATCATCCCAAGTTCCCTCGAATTTATAGATGCACTAATTGCTATAATGGGAGAATCGAGGAATCTCGGATACCCGGCAATTCACACTGCGGTAGATGAACTCGAAGTCTAAGCATTTTTTTTGCAGTAGATTTCTTAATCACTATACTTCGATGGAAACCAGCTGAGCCATGTTTAGTTTAATTAAACCATCAGCTTTCTCCTTTGATCGTAAGCTCCGGATAATCTTGCGTCAAGATCTTGTAATTATTTCGACGACGAAGATAGATATCCCGGTAAATAATTGTAAATATATAGAAACTAAAAAGATAAGAATTCTCAAAATTCACATACCAGAATCGAAATGTCATTCAATCGTTCTCTCTCGGTTGATTAATTACATCTGTTACACCTTTCCCTGTCTGACTTTATTTTCATGCATAAAATCACTGTTTCACATAATAGAATGAAATATTTTCTTCAGTTTATTCCCGTCAGTGAATCTGGCGGGCATGGCAATCGAATAGAAATTCAAAGCCAGGATTCTTTGCGCAATTCTCTCTGGATGGAGCCACTACTTGAATTCTAATATAAAAGTGGAATGCCTTCATTTGGGACACATTTTCTGTTAGCAATATCAAGTTGTAGCATTTCGTCAGTGTGAATATCCACTAATTTTGAACATCACCATTTCCTCATGTTGCAATTCAGTCTCGATACTTTTCCTGGTCGATTACATCTTCCTTGAAAAATTTGACTGTAAGACCTTCAGTATGCTCATATCTTGTAGGAATAGTTTTTATTTTATTCAGCCCTTCATGATCGAGTGAAGAAAACATATTTATAGTAAAAAACTGATGCCAGTTACAACTTTGCCAATTACTGTATGCGGAGATTGACAAACTTTTTGGTATTCCATCCGCACTAGCCATCACTTACGCAATAAATTGTCCTACTGAACAATTTACGCTCATTTCAACCAAAGTAACATAATTTCAAGGTGGTTCTGAAGAAGTTATTTACATTTTTAGTAGACAATATTAGCATTCCGTACATTTAACGAATGGAAAATGAAATTACGCGATTGTTGCTCTGTGTGAGTTATCGCTATACTGATAATTCGATTGAGATCAACCAAAAAGATAAGAATCTAAAATTCATGAAAAGGTAATCAAATTCTTTTAAATTATAATAAAAAGGGATTACTGAACGGATCATTCGTTAAATTTGTTTTATTTTATACAACTTTATAAGCATAATTCGAACAGGTACTAATATAGTACAAATACATATAAGTATACACGAACTGTGTATCTTCTTCCTAAAAACAATATTTTACATTATGGAATCAATATAATATGCATAAATGCCGTAACATTTCTGCTAAAGATAAAGCTGCATTTTAAAACATAACACAATGGCGGGTACGGATCCGAAAGATTCCCTAGGAATCTGCAAGGTGCTGATAAAATGAAATACAACGTTTTAATCGAAAAAGAAACGTTAACAAATTGGTAATTATATTCATAAATTCATTATTTCTGAGCTTCTTTAATTGCCGCCTCGCAAAGAGCTCTGCTTTCTTTATCTTCTTGGAACAATATCTCGCGACTTGCTTCCAAATCGCCTAACAGATAGTATCTGAAATATTATAAAATGACAAAACGCTTCGAGCGATATTATTTCGTAGATTTGGGAATAGAATGCAATGCGTGGATTCAATGTTTGATCAGATATTGATGATTATTGAGGTGAATGATTTTTTTTTGAGGTTAGGTTAGGTTAGGTTTCGTTGGTAAAACTGTTAGAAATCTTAAGACTTAAACGAGTCAGCCTACCTATTTGAAAAGGCCACGTAAGCCCCTATTAGCAGACTCCCAAACATTACTGGAAAACTATATCTGTTAGTTATACTATACTTGGATGGCATTTTATTATAATTTATAACCTTGTTCAAAAAATTATGCAAGTTCTCGATACGAGAATAATAGATTGATCAATTGGTGAACTCCGACCATAATTACGACTCTGACAACGTCGAGTGTCGACTCACGACTGGGTCGATCGACCGCGAGGAATCACTCGGAATCTCACGCGCATGCGTCGAGAGCCGCGAATTTGAATTCAACTTAGGAAATTGTGGCGATTTGAAAATGCATGTTTGCATGTGCAAAAAGTATCATTGCACTGTACCGTTTGTAGGTTTTAAGTTAAATCTGCAATAATTCACGAATTACTGAGTAGCTCGCTACAAAAATTACAGAAAATGATGTCGATGAGACTTCATTAGTTTCTATCTCAGGTGGATAGAGGATTGAAATCTCTCTTACGATGAACTAAACACTAATGAATTTTTCATTATGTCTTATAATCCGATGCAAGTAGATTCGGGTAGTTTATTTCACTGACAGAGAAACGAAAGTCCGTAATTTCCTGTGGGTGCTATTATTTCAGGAAAACTAATTGCATATTTGAACCCTCTCCGTAATCAGACAATAAGTAATAGAATATATATATATATATGGTCCTTTGAATAGTATAGACTGTAACAATTATTGTAGACAGGAATAATTGACATAAACTGATCGTAGTCGTAATGCAATCCTCGGTGCGTTACGCGATTACTAAAGTATTATAAAATACTTTCGTCTGTATTTGGAGGACAGCCAAGGTCCCTTGCTCAACTTTATACAAGAGCTACCCGAGTCTGGATCACGTGCAGCCTTCCAACTAATGCACATCCACTTACACTTATCTGGTTCCTTTAAGCTATGTTAGGTAAACGTAGGTAACAATAGGACGCATACGCAATACAATCCAGCCTCGTCGAGTGTTTACGAATCAATGCACGGATCACCAAAGATGATCGAATCCGTATATAAAGACCGTACTGCGGATCCAAAAGCATCAAACAGTCGCCAAAGCTCCTCATCGACTCATCAGTCCTAACTACAACCAAACAATCAAAATGAAATTCTTCGTTGTAAGTATCCTAATATCAAAATATAAGGCAGTGTATAGCTTTATTATTTCTCATTTCTAATCGGTTCAAAAAATTCATGGATTCTCTTTTCAATAGGAAGTCATAATTAAATCTGATATCAACTTGATATTTTTTAATCCAAACTAAATTGAACTACAATTATTTGATTAATTTGCAAAATCCTAAAATATACTATGCAAATATCTGGAGTGCTCGATACATATTGAATAATAATTGATAATAATTGTTTGTCTTTCTTTTTTTCTTTTTTTTAGGCTGTTATGCTCTTGGCTCTCGCCGCCGTGGCTTTAGCTGAGACAAAATCCCAGGATGTTGAATCCGTACAGCCAGCCGAAGGACAAGCTAGAGACAAGCGTGGCATACTGTTGGGAGCATCGGCATACACCGCGCCTTTAGCCTACAGCGCCTACACCGCACCTGTTGCTCCAGTTGCCTACTCTGCAGCGTACAGTGCATTGCCGTATGCTTACTCCGCATACAGTGCATACCCATACTATTCTTCAGCCTACAGCGCGCCTTACATAGTCGGTTAGAAATTTCTACCGAATCTTCGCCTATTCGAAGACTAACGACGACCCGCATTTGCAATTAATTAAAGAACCGGTAACCATTTTATTTGACAATGAAAAAAAAAAAGAAAAAAAAAAAAAAAAAACGAGGACCTGTTGCAGTATCAGACTTCATACGACGTACTAAAATATATATTTTTGCTTAAATTGATCAAAATCTCTAGCAACAGTATAAGATAAAAGAAAATACGACTTCTTCATACCTTGACTGAATTTGACGAAGATATACTTCTACTGTTTACGAAAATGGTTTACGGTTCTACGATTATTCCACTATATGTATCATGTTGTAAAATATAAATAAAAAAAAAACTGTTCATTGAAAAAAAAATTCAATATGTGTTCATGTGTGTATACCTGAAATCTCCATAGAATATATCGCCTTCGTGCTTCACTACAAGCTCCAGTATCTTCACAGTGTGATTCGTTGGGATATTAAACACAGATTTATCCTATCCACCTTATGAGTATTTTTGTATCCTACCGCCTACATCTGGCCAATTGGCATTTATATTTTAATAATTTACAAGGCTAAGTCAATCTGCGTTAGCAATGTAAAAGAAGTGGATAAAGCAATAGTTACTTCGACCTTTTGCAACGGAGACTGCAAAAGGAACCAAAAGGGCTGCAGGCGTGATAGGCTCTTAATTTTGTGCGAAAAATCCTATTCTGGACATTTTAGTTCCTGCTACTTTTCATCCTTTTTCATTTGAAAATTGGATTGGTGATTTTTCGAATGTGACCCTCTTCGAGTCATTCCTTTTGGCGAAAGAAGCCCCTCCGTTATTGGAAGTGTTCAATATGTCACACGTACGAGATGTATATCTTGATAAGTCTGTACATATAAATGATGACTCGACCACTCCTCAATACGTGGCGATATATCTAGGCATAAGATGTTTGTATAGTATATACGTATGTACGAGAGAAATATACCTATGTAAAGAAGTTTATGTAAGACAAGAGTACAGGCAGAGCGCGCCTTTGAATCATCAACGTTTTTTACCCATTGCCAATTCCGAGTTCGCTTTCCACGTAATTTGAAAATTTTATAATACGTGCTTACGCAACGTGCGCAACGAATAAATCCCTATCAAATTAGTTCTGGTTCTGTATTCTCTAACTATTGACGCTGTTAAAGACTTTCACTGAGACGCACTTGCGTCGTGCGTGATTTGAATTAGTCAAACATCTGTACGACAATTCCAAGATTGGTATACGGCCCGAATCAAACAATGAAGACGGAGCATATCACTGTAGTCAGAAGTTTTCTTTGAACTTGTTCGATTCTTATTCTGCATGCATTCCTCATTGCAATTGCAGAAAATTCGTTTCGAATGTTGCAGCGATGCAACATTCACCTAAATATATTGATCTATCAATCTGACTTCACGCATATTCCAAGAAAATACGGAATTCTGCCGCCGCCTATCTTAGCTATCTGCCTTAAATATAAAAAATCTGGCTAAATTCAGATCCTCTTTTTACAGGCATGCGTCGGTGTAAACTACATGGCACTTTAATTGTACAAAGGTGAGAAACTATTGTCTAATGTCTATTGCCGGTCACGTATGTGGCCTCAAAAGTTGTTAAATGGTTCTGAATTACTGGCTAGACTGGTTTCGTTTTCAAACTAGAATCGTAGATATTGGGAACATTGAAGCGGCCCTTTGGGAATGATGATAACGTTTCAACACTCGGAGGTAAATCAACCACGGTAAAATGCCATGTTACATTTCTATATGTGTAACACATCGAATCCGTAACAGTATTGCCTAAGTACGATCGATGAAAGCAGGCAAGAAAGTCTATTGTAATTCGTAGATGGTCGTGGCCGACTGTATTTATACATGTGCAGGTATGGCGGTGTCCTTAGTCGACCTCCGCCTGTCCACCCTCAAAGTAATTAGTGTTCTGCACCAACGGTTTTCAAGTGCTCCAATTAAATGCTGGAACTATAGCAGTCGAGATCAACTATCTGTTATCATATTTGTGTGAGTGCCAGGTGTCGATTGGATATTACATCACAGAATCATGAAGCCGTTATCGGTGAGTGTTACCACGAAAACCATCAGAAAATATAGTGTGGAAACTCACCTCATCCCATTCATATGAAACTGTAAAAAAAATCCTTCAGACTCTAGACAGGCACGACTGTGTTCGTAACTTACAATTTCAATCGGCAGTTTATTCTATTTTTATATCGGGAAAGAAAATCTTTCCAAAATTTTCCCTGATTCAAAACTAAATGGTGATAATTTTGTGCATAACTGATTTTTCCATCGTCCACAGGTAGTCCTTGTACTGGTGCTGGGTCTAGCTTTTACTCTGGCCGAGGAATCCAAATCATCGGAAGTTACGAAGCTGGAAGTTGTTGACTTAGGTGAAGTTAGCGACCAATCAGACTCAAAAATCTCTGAATACCAAAGAAAAAGAGATTCTGGCTACGTGTACAATAGACCGGACAGACTCTCTACTGGACAGAGATTTAACGGGCCTGGTAACAGACCAAACTCGAATGGTTATCGGGCAAAAATCTTGTCCAGGTATCCTAGCCAAAGTCAAAGTCAAAGGCCTTTCAACAGCTACGGTGTGCCATTGCCGAGTGGGCCAGTAGTGAGACCGAGCAGCCAATACTCTAGACCTCAAAACGGTAACTTTGGCGGCAATCGAAACCAGTTCAACGGTCATCAAGGTCAATTCAATCGGCATCGAAACCAACAAAATCAAAATTCGAACCAATTCAACAGGCCAAGCAGCGGTTATTCCAGCCAGGAAGTTCCCGGTCCCGTCAGATACGTAGATTTTGCAGAGCCCAGTCCGATATCTAGTCAAAATGATGAACCTTTTGGTCCAAATACAGCCAATTATTTACCACCGAGAAATCAGGAGTTACCCACTTATTCGGCTCCGAACACGTTCGGGCCTGGCCAACAGAATTTCCAGCAGCAAAATTCTCAAATTCAAACGCAAAATGGGGATTCACAAGTCCAAAGTCAGAACCAGAACTTCGAAAGTCAAAATTTTGGGCAACATTCGAGCCAAGCTATTTCTGACGCGGCACACTTTTTAGCCCAAAATGCTCAGGCTATTTCTCAACTCTACGGTGCACCGGCAACGGATCAAAACTTTGCTCCCAACAACGAAGAGTTTTCAGGGCAAAACAACCAGATTCAGGGAGGCTTTGGACAGAACACCCAACTTCAGGATCAACGCTTTCAAAATTTCGGTCAAGGGGGCCAATCACTGCAAGAGTTCGCAGGACCTCTACCCTCCTATGCTTCAGGCACTCTGGGTTCAGAAGAATCCTTAGAACAAATCCAGTCCAAAGAGAAAGACAGGTTGATAGTTCAGCTCCAAACTCTCTTGAGCCAAAGTCGTTCGCAGAACGCAGCTAGGGCTGAGTTGTCTGGGCAGTATGCTCAGAATCACGGGAATTACATTCAAAATCAGAATTTGCTGGCTTCGATCAGCTCGCAGTTTCAAAATAAACCAAACTACAATGGGCAAGATAACCAAAATGTAAATCAGCTGGGTTCCAGCTCGTTTGGATCAGCCAACACAGCCTTTGGTCAGGCTCCCTTCATTCCGGGCACAAGTCCAAGGCCAATTTACACCGTTGGATACAGTCTAACTACTCAGCAAACGCCCACGACTACATCAACCACTACAACCACCACTGCTTCTCCGATACAACCGTCTCAAAACCCAAAAGAAGATGGAAGTTCCCAAGCAGGAACTTCAGTACCCGCACCATCACCGAACTTCCCTCAATACAGTGGGTTCGTACCTTCTGCGATCGGAGGTACTAACTTTGTTGGGAACTTGCCAGGCTACGATACTCTAGGCTCAGGATTTATCCCTGCGTCTGTTCAACCCGGCGAAACTTCCCCTACTCATTTCGGCTTACCTATACCTCAAGATCCTAATGCGTCTCAGCAACCGCAAGCTCCAGAAACTTCAATTCATTATCCAGTTCAACCTGGACCTAACCCAGCAGGACTCCCATCATCTTCAAGGCCTGTTAGTCGTCCAGTTGGTATTCCAGCGCAACCTCTTCAGCCCATCCAACCAGTTCATCCGATTCATTCGATTCACCCTGTTCACCCTGTTCATCCTGTTCATCCTGTTCATCCCGTGCATTCAGTATATCCTATTGCACCTCTTGCACCAGCTGTGACTCAGCTACATCCAATTTCAACTCCTGTACATGCTATACAGCAATTCCACCCTATTGTGAGTCCGTTGCAGCCAGTTGCTTCACCAGTACATCCGATCGTACCAGCTGCACCAGCTGTAACACCCATACACTCTGCACCGGCATCAGCCCATCCATCTTACGGTGTTCAATCGGCTGTTTATAATCATTTGTTGTATAAGCCTGTCAAAACGGTATATCCAGTTTTTTATTATCCGAATTTACCGTATCAGGTACAAAAGCCAGCGCCTCCGACGTACCCTTGGAACTATGCACCGTCTTATGCACAAGCTAAGCCAGCTGCTCAAATTTGGAAATAGTCGCGTTTAGGGTATTTTAAGTGATTTATTATTGTTTGTTTTTCTGTTCTCAGCTTAGAAATGTTATTTTGTTATAACGAGAAGTTTCATTTGAAATTTTCAACAAGTGTTAGTTGACATTTGAAAAATCATCTATCTATACATGTATGTATTTTGTAACGCACATTCCTCCCTGTAGGGTTGTACATACAAAGCTTGTATTTATTTTTATAAATAAAATTATTTTTTTCTAGTAAATTCTGCGTTTTTATACTCTTTACATTAATAAATAATGAGACTTCGCATGCGGTCTTTGTTCAACACTTTAACAGCAATTTTATAGGAGTACAAATCGTTAGTTATGTTGAGTGTAATAACGTTGCGCATGGTACTTCGTACAATTATATTAGTCTGTTTCAAGTTCACTTACGTGAATAGATCGTGTGAATGTTATTATGAAGTTTAACGATGGGAAAAGAATGATCGTATCTGAACACTAGAAAGTATTATCAACAGTAATCAAATTGACTATGCTTTGTTAATAATGATATTCGTAACACAATGGTTTTGCAGCTTTTACAAAATTCATAACTACCAATTTCATTGAAGTGGACAATTAGCTAGAACCTGATTGATTGAAACCAATCAATTAAATTAGCAAGATGTATACATTCCGGAGTTTAATTGATCCAGGCGAGTGGCTCAATGCCAAAATATAACTCGGGTAGCAGTATCTGTCCAGGTCAAAGTTCAGCCAATCAACAAATCTATAAATCAATTGCTGAGCAGAGAGCGATTTACCATAACTAGACTTCACAGTGAAGTAATTCTAGCAAATTCGCAAGATCGATATTACTCCCACCTCGAGCACTTCGAAAGGTGGACTGCATTCACTTAAATGTGAACCAATTGTTGGAGGAAAAGGAAATTGCTGTACACTGACCTGCTAAGCTGCATAGTCCTGCTATTCTCACTTTCATCCGAATGATTCGCAAGAAAATAAATACATTATGTATAAGCTGTACACGAAAGTTTGTGGGCGGTACGAATCTGGCTCTCCGAATCGGAAAAGGTAATCTAATGACAGTTCTAGAACCATAAGGTGTCCCATGACATCAGCAAAATATATTACACGTTGTCGCACTGCAATCAATCATAGACAAATTTATGCGCGAACTGAACGCTGTTGTTAGCTTCGGACGCAATTCAGAGACTAGAACTGTGTCTCCAAATACCTAGATGATGTCATTTTCGAGAGTCAGTTATCGAATGATAGATTTCGTTGCATTTTGAAACCGATCACTGCGCTGCAAAAGTCCAATTGCCATCACTATTGCCTTTTAATGATGTGGGGACACGGTTACTAGAAACTTTACGGAGAGCAAAAATAATGCTAATCAATTTTCTCCGATCCTGAATCTCATGGCACGTAACTAGTTCGTAAATATTTCCATGGGATTTTACCGAGCTTTACTATCATGTGCCTTTGGGTATGGAAAAACAGTAGCAGACGTTCGAAATCGTAGGATTATTCACTTTCTGTTATCGACCTAAATCTCCCTTGTTTTGTTCCAGTTTCATACTTTTACACACAGGCATACCGGTTTGACCACTGCATTTCATCCTATTGACTATCGATGCTGTTTGGAACTCGGGAAATCTCTAAGCTCTAGGAGGCATCGGAACGCCCGTTAGGGACATGTTTAATGGGACAACGAGCCCCTCCCAGATCAGGAGAGATCCTTTCCCTTTTCTACATTTTCCTATAAACCATATACTATTTTAAGTTATAAAGAAACAGAAAGGTAGATGGACAAAGGTCGCTAAAAACCGACTGCAACACGCAACTTTTTAATCTGAAAGGTGATTTCAGATTTAACAAGATCCTGAGGAATTAATGGAGCGTGTATATTTTAATGCAAAAATTCAACATCGATTTTTACAAACTAATCGGTAGAGAAGGTAATAAAATTACGGAAGTTGACCAGATTTCGAATGGCTAAGTCACGTTACACATCGCTTTCGTTTGGCATTTTCAAAAATGTTGTGTAAATAATGTAGCATTGCAATATAAAAACCGCAGCTCTCCAATTACAGGTTTGTATATGAGACACGTTACACATGGATGTTCGTGATTCTTTCTGATCCCCCTTAGTTAATTAGGAACATTTCGGAGAGATATCTTCATTTTTATTAATCATATGGCTCTTCAGACGTGCATGATATTTTCTTCCACAAGGAACGACAAATTGGTTTGCTCATCGGGCTTAGTTAGCTGTGGTTGTGGTACAAAGAATAATTTTATAACCGAGGACTGGGATGAAGCGAGGATAAAATTCCCGTGAATAAGAGTCTGAGGAAGAATTAATTTCTCCATTACACTGCATTGAAATGAATAAATAACTCCACTCTCACTTAAGATCTAAATTTGGTTGACACTGCGAGATTGGCTAAATTACGAAAATGTTGGACCTCGTTAACTGGAGACAGAATGACATATTATGATTTCTCGAAGGCTTAACTCGGTTATTTGTAGAGTAGATAGTTTATCTGGGATTTAGAAATGTGGAATGTTTACTATAGGCTCGTCTTTTAACTTGATTCACAGCACTCCGAAATCGGATGTCGACCGTACACACACAAACTTCCGTTATCCCAACGGAGAAAGTAAAACGAAATCAATTTCCTTTTTTATCTTTCTGGATCGGAGAGCCAACGGGCTGTCGAACCAGACAGCATTGGGGTATCTCGCAAACAGTCTGGTATTTCAGCCCAAATGATCAAAGAAGAAGACAAACGTTTAACAAAGGCATTTAACTACTCCACATAGTCCAGTATTACTTCAATGATCACACCTACGCATTTATTTCAGAAGGATATAAACGCTCAATAGATTATCATCAAATTTTCACCTTCTTCGAGGACAAATAAAAAGTCGAACAATGTACAGAAACAGGGTCTGCATTAGCAACTAGTGAATAGAGACTATGAAGAATTTTCCTAATAAGGTAAAACAAAACAAGAGAGCCAGACCGTACAGATCTATTTGCATCGCATCAAAGTGGAATACGACTGAAAGTGACGGAGAAAAAGGAAGAATAAGAATTTAGCGAAAGGTGGATGAGAGGGTATAAAGTTTTTGTTCATTTGCAGAGAGCATGTTTCGATTGTCAAAGATAAGCGTGACTGCAGAACAACGTCATTGGTATTCAGAATTCATAATTATGTCGCCATTTAATTATACTTTCTAAATGGTATACTCGGACGTGTCGTTACACCCGTGTTCCATTTTTTGAGACAATACTCTAGATGGGAATTTTCGATCAGACTAATTACTTTGCTGTATTTTAATCGATGGCATTGTCCTGTGTCTATTGTCTTCGTAGCTTATGCTGCATGATGTTCGATGCCCGCGGTCTGATACCACAGAGAATTCATTAGCATTTATTAGTGGACAAACATATTATACATATACGTATGTTTACGTAATCCAATCTCAGGTACTGGCTGCCGCAGCAATGGGAAAGATCTGATATCTAAGAGATTGCGTTTGAGGCAAGATCTTCAATTATAGTCATGGGATTGAAATTCAGTTTTTTTTTTTCAACTGGGGTGAAAGCATAATCTGTCTAAGGAGCCACTTTTTCAAATGAGACAATTTAAGACAAATGAAAAGGAAAATCTTTAGAAAACGCTAGGTGGAGGTTGAGTCGACTATTTTTCACGTACCACCGCGCCGGTAGGTAGGTAGGAGTTAATTTATTTTGAGTGTAGGAATTTTGAATCTAAATTTCGGAAGGTCGTATGCGTAGGAATTTAATCATTAATGGTTACATGAAAGAACCGTTGGGTCAAGATTCAGTGGATAACAGTATACTGCAGAATAATTTATCTCGATTCGAGAGAAATTCAGTTGAATTTGTATCAGATTTAAATCGATTAGCTCACGTATATCTTTTCATTTTGAGAATTACCATAACTAGCTAATCGCAGTGGCTGACCGATTAAGTGAATCGACAGAAAAGTAGTATGCAATTTGGAGCATTTACTGGATCGAAAAATGGATTCTTTAACCGTTCAAGATCTCCTGTTGACAAGAATTTGAAAAAGAGAAAATAAGTTGAAACAGGCTTGATAGTATCAATCACTTTTACCAGCGACCCAAATATTCATCTGAACGTCGAACAAGGCATGAAGTCAATTTGGCACGGTGCGCTTTTTTCGACCTTGCAATGTAGAAGTAGATACATTTAACAAATTCAAACCAAAATCGCTTTAGGGCATTCTAAAATCGAATTTCAATTTTAAATTTAGACTCATAGCTCGACAGTTCGATGACTTCTATGCAAGTTTTTCTCAAGACCCTAATTTTCTCGCTTCATAAATTATTCTATTAGAAGAAATCACGCGTTCGACGTGCATCTTGATCTTTGATATATGAACCCTGTCATGCATCGGTTTCCATTGATATGAATAAAATAATATTTCAGCTCTCTAAACGAAACAGACTTGAGTTTTTGCGGATATCATATCAAAGTCCTTTCTAACTCGATTGGTCATTGTTATTATTCGAATCCTGAACCGGTTTAATCTTACAGGCGATTCGTATGCGAAATACATTCGAACACATTTCTATAATTAAACTGTCACACTTGAAAATTCTTCTAGCATGTATACCCCGTTCATTTTTTTTCTCAATTCTAATCATGCTCCGATTTGTTACTCGTTCAATCTCGATTCAATGTGTATCAGTCCCCAAGCCTCTCAACTCCCTGCAGCCAAGTAGCAGTCAAGAGAGCCAGAGTCGCCGCTACCTTCACCTAGACCTTTCTTTCACCGTCGAGAGGGGATCCAGATATAAAAGATCTCTTCTGAGGTGCAATGGCATCAGACACCACACCTCAGGACTCATTTAGTAGCCGATCTTTCGCAGGCTATTTCGAAGGCGCACAAACACGTTAAAGATGAAATCATTCGTAAGTTTTTAATCAATCCCCTCAATATCTACATTATCGGTACTCTCGACTCGGACCAACTCGTTTTTAACCCGCAGGCAAAATCGATGATTTATATTTTCATACAACGTTATTACTAATTTGAAATTAATCGTTATTTTACATCTTCGAATCGCTTATGTTCAACTTTCAAAAATTCGTACCAGCTAGAAGTTCTCTATGTATTATCTCCGGCCAAAGTTTCGACACATCTAGAACGATCTCAAAAAATCAAAGTAAATCTTGTACGGACCAACGATCGATCATTTTTACAAAAATTATGTCAATCGAAAGTAAGGTGAGACTTTTTTCACAAGTTTAAAGTAATGAATCCGTGATTTTGTTTCAGGTCGTACTAGGACTCTGTGTCCTGCTTTTCGCAAACGTGATCTGCGAGAAAGTTGACGCAGAAGAGCCTACCTCTGAATCAAAACCATCAGCAACTAAGGAAAAGAGAGGAGTGATCGAGGGCTACGGTGGGGGATCATCTTACTCCCTCGGAGGTTCAAACAGCTACTCAGCACCCATACAAAGCTTTGGCAGCTACGCTTCTCCCTCATTAAGTTCAGGATATTCGATCGGTGGATCCAGCGGACTTTCTTCCGGTCATGGAGGATTCCAGAGTCTAGGAGGATTCGGAGGTGGCAGTCTTGGAGGATATAACTTGGGTGGTTTAGGAGGCGGTCTAGGAGGTGGCCTAGGTGGCCTTAGCCTAGGAGGACACGGAGGTGGATACTCCTTTCCATCAGTAGGACTCAGCTCTGGACTTGGACAAGGTTTTGGTGGACACGGAGGACTCTCCTATTCTGCACCATCCATATCTGCTCTGAGTCTAGGAGGCGGTGGTTTCGGTGGTGGCTTCGGCGGTGGTTACGGAGGTTCTTTATTGTCCGCATCCTCAAGCAAGAATGGTCCCGTGTCCTTTGGCGTTCATGGTGGAGGATCCTCTGCCGGTTACACACCTCCAGTATACGCTGCTGGCATTCAAGGTCTTTCGGCATACGGAAATAGCGGAAGTTCCGGATACAGTCTACCAATTTCTTCAGGATCATCTTCCCACGGCCTCTCATCCGGCACTCAGAGCTACAGCCTTCCCTTAACCTCTTCTCTGGGCTCCTCGGGATTGTCGTCTGGATCATCCTACAGTTTCCCATCATCTTCAGGCGCTTCAATAGGATCTCATGGAATCTCCATCGGTTCTCTGTCTTCCGGACTTCAGGGCTCTTCGCATGGAATTTCCTCCGGCTACGGTGCTCCAATCTCTTCAGGATCCAGCTACAGCATTCCTTCATCTTCTAGTTTGTCCCACGGCATTTCGTCCGGCTCATCAGGCTACAGTTTTCCCTCGTCTTCAAGCTCTAGCTACAGCCTTCCCTCTTCTTCAAGCTCAGGCTACAGTCTTCCCTCTTCCTCAAGCTCTTCCAGTTATAGCTCGCCTTCCGTATCGACGAGCTACGGAATTCCTTCATCCAGTGGTTCTTCTCACGGTATCTCTTCCCTTTCGTCCAGCTATGGTAGTCCCTTGTCCTCCAGCTCCGGCTACAGCAGTTCTTCATCCCCCAGTTCCAGCTATGGAACTCCATATTCATCGGGATCTAGCTACAGCCTGGGATCATCTTCAGGATCATCTCACAGCCCTTCATCAGTCCTGAGCGCTCTTGCTACTGCCAGTTCTCAAGGATCTTCTTCCGGCTACAGTTCTCCCATAATTTCATCATCCTCTCACGGTCTTTCTAGCTCTTACGGTTCCCCTTCATCTCACGTTGGTCTATCCAGTGGATCTTCTGACAGCTCCAGCTACAGTCTTCCGGTATCCTCTGGATCGTACTCTGGTTCTGACGGCGGTTCTTCTTATTCTTCATACTCTTCATCCCCATCCAGTTCTTACGGAAGCCCAAGTGAATCTCATGGGTCTTATTCCAGTCTGACACCAAGATATGCTAAATACCCTGGAAAGTCTCACGACAGTTATGCCGCTGGCAGTAACAAGTATGATACGATCTCGTACTCCAGTCCTGATGGTAAATATTAGAAAAATGATGATCAAAGGAACTTGATCTTTGATGCTTAAGACAGAGTTTGAGTTGTTCCGTTCATGGAGGAAGCAGCCAATCATTGAGTTCCTTTCGATGACTGAAAATGACGAATATGACAAGACGCCGACGAAGCATGAACCCTGAAATAATCGATGCGAGTCTATGAACTGAAATGGTTTACGTATTTATAGTTACTTTAGGAAAACTTGTTAACTATTTATGAATTTGTTGATTATCGTTCGATCCTATATATTATATGATATTAACGTATGATCGCTGTTGCATAGTTTTTATACTGTTTTGTAATAAAAGATATTAATTAATCAATTGACTTATTATATTGCTTCACTGTACTTCCTTCTTAATTAAGTGTTAAGCCAATTACTCAGCGAGTATAGAAGCTAACAAATTGCTGAAAAACGTTTTGTATTACAATTTAATGGATTGTTTTAGTATCATGCATTCTATTCCCACGATGCGTGTCTGAGAAGAAAAAGAAACTTACATCCTCGTAAAAATCGAATGAATCAGAGGTGATGATTGGTCCGCTTCGGCGATGTTTCTAAGCTGTAGATATAATTGATCATAAAAAAAATAAAAAAATAAACTGTGAAACTTTTTCTCTCAAGCATAAAATTCCTGAATTTTAAATGTTGTTCGAAAGATAAAAATAGGTGCAATAAAGTATATCTTTGAAAGCTGGAAGTAGGTGTCCGAGAGAAAAGAAGACGAGATGAAACGCAGCTTCCGGGAAATAATTTTTCTGT
The DNA here is from genome assembly GCA_944452935.1 of Rhogogaster chlorosoma. Classification (NCBI taxonomy): domain Eukaryota; kingdom Metazoa; phylum Arthropoda; class Insecta; order Hymenoptera; family Tenthredinidae; genus Rhogogaster; species Rhogogaster chlorosoma. The sequence goes on from OX101797.1 coordinate 34,575,000, forward strand.
TTATTGCCGCAGTAAAACCGTCGGTGAATCGGAACGAGCGATTGGAAGACATGAAGATATAACACTTTCAGTTTTCCACAGCTAGTCCGTGATTAATAAAATCGTTCAACTCTCGGACTCGCCACCAATCACTTAGCCATTATAAAGTCTGGACTGGTTGAATTTCCGTCCTGTGGAGCATTCGCGAGATGTGAAAGTCATAATACGGATCTCGATGGAAGAAATAAAACTAAAGGATCACCACCACAAAAATGAGTTCACTTTTACTTCAGTTTAAGGCTGACGAGGCGTTCTTGAGGTGGGTAGGGCATCGGGAACTAATTTCCTTTCTAAATCTTTATTTTATTTTGGAAAGTCGACCGGTAGAATGTCGCGGGTGCAGGAGATGGTAGCAATCGGTGGGGTAAGGAGACACTCTTGACCTCACACGCATCCAGCGTTATGGACGATTTGAGAAGACTCAGATTTCGGAACGACTCCGCACAGCCTCGAATTTCACGACAGTGTGATTCACCTTGCTCAGAGTTCGACTCTGTATATTACATCCGACGATTTCTTTCGGATGTAATTTCTTCTTTGGTCTAGTAATTGTGTCCACTTACTTTTAAAGAATAAAAATCTTTCTCGTCTAATATATTCCCGGGGCAAATCTCGGGCGGAGATCTCGGAGCCATATATAGCGATAAATATGTTGGTACGGCTAAATGCCAGAGCATCTTACGTTCCGACTGAGAAAGCCAATTTTACGATGTAGCATAAATTTATTCGTAAACTGACTCGTATACCCTAATAACGTGCCACGAGCCATTTGGCTGCACGGTTGAAAAACAACCATTGTATAATTATCAGAGTCTTGCCAAGGGCTGTTGAACGGTACAACGCGGTTTCTAGCTTTTGAAATTCACCTTCTTCGTATATTGCGAATTTTCCAATCACATGGCATAGTTTATAATAAATTAGAACAATGTACATAGGAAATTTGATTTTTGATAGTGCGCCTGCGATAGATTACATCACTGATAAGTCTTCCATACCGAAATATGAATGAGAGAATCAGTTCAGTTGAAAAAGTTTCGTATCGAAAGTCGATCATAACTGTCCTTGTTTGCCCTGTTTTGCTGGAGGCCGAGGTGAAGGTACGTGGGTGACATTTAAAAAAAATTTCAAAATTCAACATCACCGATGAAACTATTATCCGCCAATACGCATTGCTGGATTATAATAATGGCTGACACGCTCGACGCAAGCTCACGATGATTATAGGTATATGAGTGTTCGGTTGTATGCATAATTTAATAATGAGGACTAGCATATAGCACCGAGTAGCCTCATTCGCCAAAATTGTCCACCGACGATCGTGATCCTTGCCAGACGGCTCAGCGAATTTCTACAAGCCAAATGCAGCGAAAATAAATCAACATTCACTGTTGGATGCACTGGCCTTTGATACACTAATTATAAATGAAATTCGCGGACGATTTCAAGCTAAACATGCGGCGTATGAAAAAGAAAAAAAAGTAAATAAATTGCAAGAAACAACACTTAAGGAATAATTACATTACTTTTGTCGTACATGTATGATACGGGTGTAAGAACATATCTCGTAAGTCATACTGAAGAAAAAAAAGAAAAGAAATAGACCACAGTGTGTCATCAGCTCTTTATATGACAACTTTCAAAGATAGTTATTATACAGAGGTGGTATCCTCGCTAGACTAGGCTGAACAAGACCTTTTCACTTTCACCAATGCTGTTCGTATTGATAGCTTAAGTGAAGCATGGCCACACCCAAAACAATAGTGCTGTTAGTACGACAATTTCCATTGATTCATAACTCGCTACTTATACCTACATTGATAGTCCTCTGCGGTGGAGGTGAAACCTTGGTTTCTTTTATCAAATTCATGGTGCCTTGACGATTCCTCTTTTATGATTCAATATATATATTTTCATGATTTTAGCCTCGGAATAGAATATGACAGAGAAGGCGAGGTGAATGGATGAAAACACGGCGAGACAGACATTATCGATTAGGAAATCATAATGATTAACAGCCAATAAAGTATTAATTTATTACATTCTAGGCGTACGTGAACGCTTTTGGGCAAATGTCAGTAACTAAAATTTACAACTTCAGACATAAGTATATGATGGTTCTTTGTGGTTGATGGGTTGCCATGACTCTAGTCACATTAGCGATCCCAGCGTCTCACTATCACTTCAGAAATGCAGCCAAACCACTGGTACAAACAGCTTTGTACTGCAGTAGCCACCGCGACCTATTTATCTAATTCCATTTCTCGAGATGCACTTGCATCGAACGAGTCTATTTTCACTGAACTCCAAGTTGACCAAACGGGGTGATAAACTTGCCACATTGACGCATATAAGTCAGGAGAAAAGTCAAACTAGTTCTAGAAATTTTTCACATTACTAGTATAAAAGAGATATTGAAGGACGCTGGACGTATCACTGGCATCCCAAGTTGCATCGGTCATACATCGTGATGAAATATTATATTCAAATGGTAGAAGATCAGTGAAAATAAAATAGTTATATTGATATATCATCAATCAAAACTTAAATATCGCTGAACGAAACGAAGGCTGCCAATTATGGAGATTCTGGTCAGTACTGCTGTGTGTTAATAGATATTTGTAATCATCTGTAATATGTGAATGGATAGGGAACCTAAGAATGATCGCAGTTCGTAGAATTTTAGTACATTACGAGTACAGGGAAGACTTTCGGTTCTAATTCTTTCAAAGTTTACGATTATCACCTCGTATACTCGTGGAGAATTACTACACGCTTATTTATTTTTATTTTTTACAAATTCAGATCGTTTGCGTGAAAAAAAAACCATAATTGAATCTAGCGAAAAGCCTGGCGATAATTATCAACTCGATCCAAATCTTTTGCCGTTTTTTCTTTTGCAGATACTCCTTCTCGTATCACCAGCGATTTTTGCTCAAAGATACCGGAAACACGTGAACCCAAACGATGAACCATTTCTTCCAATTCATCCCGGTTATCCGTTCAACCCGAAGCTGACAAAAAGAGGCTTTGATAAAGAAATCGTAACCGTGCTGAAGCCGGAGCTTTATGCACCACGAACCGACGCCAGAGATTCCTACACGGCAAGCTTTGCCGGAAATCCAAAAGATTCATATTTTTCGGGCTATGGATCTTCGCCCCATAGCTCTGTGGCTCCGTATTCTCCATATTCTTCTTATTATGGCAACAATCCCTACGGAGTTTTCACGAACCCCTACACGGCAAATCCTTACGGTGCAAATCCGTATCCTTCCGGTGGTCCCGGTCCCGGTTCACATTCCGGTTTTTATCATCAACCTCCATACTATTATCCAAATTATTATGATCAGCCGTTCCCTTATTCCTTTCCGCCACCAGATCATTCGGGACCTCCAGGACCTCCGTGGAACGAGAATTTAAATTCGAACCGTGAATATCCGACGGGAAAGTCCACGACAAGGAAGCCCAGCAAGCCTAAGATCACAGAAAACTCAAGCCTTTCGTCCGAAGGGTCTGGAAATCAATACGTCGATGGCAATAACCTGATATTCCAAAATTACAAGGATCTCATGAAACAGTCAAGCGCATATAAGACGTCAAATCCGTTTAATCAGCCGGAACAAATCGCCGATCTTCAGTTCAAGAACCCTCCCATTCCCCAGACAACTTACAAGGTTATCAGCGTCGGAGGGCAGCTCGTTGGTCCCGATTATCCTCTGCCTAGTACCTATGCGAGAGCACAACTCCTGGAACAGGCTGCAGCGATGAAAGGCTTGTCTAAATCATTTGGACATTTGTTTCCTCATCAAGTAGCCGGGACCCAAGGATCTCAAGGACCTTCCTCGTATGTTCCTTACGCTAATACTGCCGGCCAGCAGAGACCATCGGACCAATCAAATCAGGGTAAATTTTATTCATCGGAGCAAAATACTCTGAGTAAAATTCAGGCGGGCGCTGAGGCGCACATCTACGGTTCAGATGACCGGGATCTTCCGGACAAGGAATCTAACAATCAATTCCTAGCAGCCAATCAAGATTCTTCTAGTAAATTAAACAGTCCTCAGATTTATCACGATCGACAGAACAGCCAGAATACTCCTCGAACTGAATACGCGATCGGTCAAGCCGATAAAAGCCAGGAAACTTTCGTCCAGAATCCTGCTGCTCTGGTGAAGATTCCTAGCAAATATCAGGGTCTTCCTTACCCGCAAAAATCCGGGAGCAGAGTAACCTTTCAGCGATCTCAAAGCGCCTATATTCCACCGGAAAAGATTCCATCTGTAGTTTTAGAAGAAGCTGATTCGTCGTCAGTTCAATCCTACGATCAACAAGACCCTTTGTCGCACAGCGTCCCTTATAGATCCGAGAAAATTTATCGCCCGGATCAGATGCAGGGTGTGATTTCGTATCAAAATCAAAATCAGAATATCGGCCAGGGAACAGCTCAAGCGTATACTTATCATCAGACGAACACTTTTCCGCTTGGCCAAGGCTCCCAACAGCAGCAGCAGCAGCAGCAGCAAGTTAAGACCAATTTGGAGGATGTGGATTTTGGATCTAAACAAGGCAACAAAGGGTAAACCTTAGACGGGGAGATCATGAGTGTTTGAAACAGTTGGAAGAGGCAATAGACGTCGAAAGCGAAACCAATCGATTATTATGAAACGTTTATATCGAGGCATTAACGATTTTTCTCGTGCAAACGACCTGATTTTGCGTAGAGAAACTTGTAAGATAATTGGGTGTTATTATACGCCCAAAACGGCAAGTAGATAATATTAATATATAATTATATTTTAGCCACGTTAACAAGTTGATATATGTTATTATGCACAGCGATATTTAATACTCGTAGTGTTATTAAATGTAATCGAAGGATGAAAGAATGATCTAGACGATGTTATTATTTATTAATATTGTACGTAATATAGTGAGTTAATAATAAAACACCTTTTTATTTCATACTGCACGGAACCAATGGCTATAATAAAAACTGTGTATAAATTATAACTTGTAATTTTCCTGGGAAGTACATAGTCGAGAGATGTTTTATAACTCTGTATGAATGATCGGAACGAGATCCGCAGACTTAACACTGATGATAATTAGCATTAGACTCATATTTAATTTCTGGACCAGAGCGAGCATTCAAAATACTTTCACACCTCTCCAACATAACGAATTGGTAGAAGCATACGTATATGAACGAGCCGAACAGTGCGGATCAAACTAGTTGTTCGTTACGTTTCGGATAGCAGGTGAGAGGAAGAGATTCGATATTACACTTTTTCTTTTCATTCCCGCCATGTGTGTCGGGTTTAAATAATTTCGGTAGGGCCAACCTCTCACTTTCACAGAATCGCAAGAATTTATGCAGCGGCTAATGTGATTTCGGATGTGTGTAGGATGACCCACAATCCACATTTCAATTTCTCTATTATTCATACAAATTTTTTTACTATGACTGATTCAATTTGTCGACTAGACTAAAGATAAGAAACATTTTTCATCGCCACCTAGGGTAAATACACCAATAGATGGACACCCCCCAATAGATGGACAAATAATATTTCCAAAAGCAATTACATCAAATTTAAGAACGAAATTGTGAAGTCATAATTTTTTTCTGTGGCTTTATGTAGTCCTGATTGCAAAAAATGATTTTTTTCATCTTTATATTTATAATAAGAATCAGAAAAAAATATTTAAATTTGACATGACGAAGTTTTACTTCAAGAGCGCTACCACTAGTAAACATGTGACAGATGTCCGATAAACGTTGTTTGGTATTAGTATTGTAAATGAATAAAAAAATAAGGTATGTAGGTACATTATTATGTTCGTATTTCACTAAAAAAGCTATAAATATCGTACTAAAATAATAAAACTACAAAAATATAAAAAAATTTAGCGTCCATCTATTGGTGACATATTTCTAACCTCTACCCAATAGATGAACATTGACAGTTAACCTGGTGAATTTCCTTATAGGGGAGGAGGGGGGAAAACGGAGTACTTAAGAAAGTATTGAGTTTTTGGGGGTTTAAATATGCTGAATTTTCCTCTTTTTAATTGTATTCGAAGAAAATAAAACGAATGTTTAGCTGCCGTTGAAAAAAAAAATTTCACTTTTGAAATTTTTTAATTTAATCTAAAATTTGGATATATCCGATTTATCTTGTAAAACTAACTATTACTAGATAAAATAAGTACATTCTGTACTTGAGTGACTCGTGAAAAAAAAGAAAAGAAAGTATATATATTTTCGAAAAAAGATATATATTTTCGCAATTCATTTTATTGAATAAAATAACGTAAAATGATGTTAGAAACTATTTTTGACCATTTGAGAGACATTTGAAGAAAAAAAATTAGATGATAAAATTACTTTCCTATATATTTTGAAAATTATTATCCAATTTGTCTTCTTTTTTTTTGTTAATCTTATTGAGCATTTCATTTCCCTAGCTTTGAATGAAAAATTTTAATAATTTCAGCATTTTTTATGTAACTAGTAGGTTAAAAATATCATTTGCAAGGAGTGTCCATCTATTGGTATTGGCTGTCCATCTACTGGAGATTTTGTCCATCTACTGGGGGTTCGGTCTTTTTCTTGAATTTTCCTTTTTCGTTAATTACTACGAAGTTTCACAAGGTTTTAGTAATTTTTTTCTATTTAATTACATATTTTTACACTAATATAATTCATTTTATTATAACTCATTTATATCTTAGTATATTATTTTGATACAAACGCATGAGAGTTTGCTTAACCGTCCATCTATTGGTGCATTTACCCTACCACAATCTTCGACATGTTTCATCGAATGAAAGAATATCTTCGTTTACACTCCTTGTCAAACTTTCTTCGCCTACCTGAAAAGAGTGAATCTTGTCGATAGACAATCCGCCGATGTAAGTCTCCGACGTCTCTTTACCCCGACCCTTCTCTTATACCGAGCATTCACTGACATGTAAAAGTCAAGGAGGTTCGCGAGTTAATGAGTCTACTATCGCTCACTTAAATACAACACTTGCACTTACGCTTCGACTAAATTCGCCACACTGTCTGTAATCCGGAAAAGTGAAACCCGTGCGAAAATGGTGAAACTAGGTGTGCGATTTTTGAATCTCTGTAACAAAATGTATTCGTTTATTAGTTCGCCGATTAATTATTCGTTTACGATCACAGCTTGATAGACTTAACGAATCGTTTGCTAATTCTCAGTTTTCATTCGTTCGAAACCCAGCAGAATATTTCCTTTGGACTTTCTTCGGTCGTTGAGAAGAAAAAGAAATGAAATTTGACAGTCTGAATAGTTAATCATCATATTTCGCTCATAGATTAATCTCCAGACAGATCGTTAGTTATCACGATTTTCAGGACAGGATCAACTATAGCTATGAACCAAGGACTGGACGATTAATAGAGGAGGTATTATCGATCAGTCATTCTTGTATTTCCTGGGGGCTCGCGGAGATGCGGTATCTGCATCTCGCGGATTGAGTGAATTCATTTTAGTACCAGATGACCACCTCATCCTAGAAAGCGACTTTAATATCTGGCGATCGTTGGATTCGAATCATGGACGTATGAATATCCGTTGGTATTCCGAAAGTCCTGTTTAATTTATTCTGTTAGATGTTAGGCTTTTATGAAACTGTAATATATTACATACTGATATGAAACTTGTTTCCTTACTAACGAACGGAAATCGCCAACGATCACGTGGACTCTATAACGTTAATGCTTCTTTACTGCGCTGCTTATTCTGTCCAAATTATGATCAACAATTATAATGCGCGTGAAAGTTCTATCGCGGTACCTATACACGCTAAGTGGACTTAATATGTTACAATTGCACTGGCTGTAGCAATCTTCCGAAGATAAAGTGTGATCTATATCCAAGCTTGGCAGGAGGTCCGCAACCCCTGAGGCAGCTAGAAAGTGACCGCCTTCAGGAAGCGGCAGACCCGTCTTAGAAGAGAAAGAAAAACGAATAAAAGTCGAGTAGCTGATTCGCAGTTCACTCGGAATATACGCGAGAGTCTAGTTATTGAAATTTCAACAAAGAGAGAGGACGGACGTCCTTTTACTTCTATCTTATTACTTGCTGTTTCCTTTTCTCACCGCCCCTTAGTTATGCCCTTTCTTCGACTACCGTTTTTCATTTTTTACCCAGGAATCTTCGAGCTGGAATTTTCTTTCCTTCATCTCTGAGATTAGAAACAGTCCTGGAATTAAACGGAGAGAGATAATTACGCTGAACAAAAAATATAATGAAAATACTACATCCATGGTACAATCGTTGAGGTACTTTCTATATATAATTAGGTATCACCCGTAATTACTATGATGCCTAGACACGGGTAGGTCGCCTCAAAATGTGAGTAAAGGCAGCTTGAATTGGCTGTCCAAACATCGTGACAATGAGTATTATTTCTCCTGTACATAGATGCTAAAAATTTCACATGTTGTAAGCAAATAAAACACATTAAACAGATGCATCTGTTGAATGAATCGCTCGATAAGTATCCTTAAATATCAACAAGTCATTATTCAAATATCATCGAATATCTCGTTAAAGTGTCTAAAATCAATTACCGACACACACGCAAACCTCTCATTTATAGGTAACCGCCGATATTGAATAGAACTTATTGATATTAGATAGTCGGTTATTCGTGCTTCGTGACGTTATTTACGAACTAGATTTTTGGCCGGAAATTTCGTAACAGGTTCGTAACGGTTGTCAATTTTATAATTCCATGTTTACGGGTCGACTTACTGTAGCATCTTTCGCTGTGTGACAGATTGACTGGACCACCTTGGTCTTAATATTCATATGAATATTGGTGACCGAATTTAGTCGGCTTTTAAATATAAATTGGGGCCGATTCAACGAAAGTCATCGTCTGCCTTTTTAATGCGATCGTTCCGCAACACTTTCGGGACGCTGGGTGAACCGCAAGATTCAGAGAGTGAAATAAAGCCACGACAAGTTCGGTACAATGACTCGAAGAACAATAAGATGAATAAGTGTGTAACGCGTTCCGAACTAATTTCACGCCTTGCAGGCTTTTACCCTGCAGCGATAATTGTAATTGCGTAATAATTATTTCAATCAAATAATTCCGATTCAAGGATGTGTGCGGATTTTGTTTTTTCTCTTTTTTAGTTCTGTTCTGCTGTTTGAGTGAAAGATTTTAGCGCTTCGCTTGAAATGCGAAGACATTCCGCGATATGACACGCGCATTTATTCACCAACTTGTTTTGAATCTCGATAGAATCATATATGCAAGATTCCAATCTCGCTGATCGTAATCGCAACGGATTAACCGTTTCCATTTTTTTTTTGCTTTTCTTTTCTCTAAATACCTGCAATTTCAAATGATGTTTACACTTCTGCTTTATTTCCGTGTTAAAGCTTCTTAATGAAGAAATCATACCATCATTTATTAATAAATTACCTTTATCTGCACAATCTGAAAGTAATTTCACGCTGTCTTATGTAGGCAGATCGCGGCTGTTCTGATGTTCTATAAATTGGTATTAATTGATCGATTAGATATATTCGAAAAGAAATTGACCTTTCTAGTTAATCGTAGGTATGATCAATCGAATACGCGTGGCTGAATATACGGAGCTTACGTACAGTAGAGGTTAAATCATTTTGGAGTCAAGTCTGGTAGTCCTAAATATCCGTAGCTCTCATCTGAAATTGTTAGCTGTCAAGAACTGAGAGAATACGTGTTACATGATGGGCATGGAACGCGATAGGAATGAAGAAGATTTATAACTTTGAATTAAATTGGAACTCAGTAGGTACCTACAAGATTTCTTAATCTCAGAAGCAATGATCATCAGTCACAATTCAACCCCGAAAGGAAAGAAAAAGAAAACAGTTATTTACTATGAATAAATCTGCAGTTTACTCATCTCGCAACGAACCGTGGAGACAGAAAATGCATCCTTGCACGACCTTGAAACGAAAGTATCCTTGCACCCATCCTATCTCGAGACAAAGTCGTGTGTCTATTAACCCCTGGGTCAAGAGCGAAGTGAATGGCCTGTGTTCGCAGATGTTTGAACTCCTTCTAGTTACACTCTACACTCTACACTCTAAACTCTACATATATACTTCATAGTTGACTATAAAGCTCGTGTAATTTGAGAGTATTATACAGATAGAGCGGCTGTGTCTTCTCACATGATCATCCCACCAATACCAAGTTGAAAGAATCACCTGTAGCCATGTAAACCGTTGCAGGTTACCACTACTAAAATGCCACTGTAGGAACGAAGGAGCAAAGTGTGAGGCCAGAGACCCGGTAGGGGTAAAGGCTATATAAGTGAAAGATTCCAGTTGTGATTTTACAGTGGAGCTAGGTCCTCGCGTCTTTGTGGAAATTTTTATTGGCTCCATTATGGTGGGTACCAAATATTTTTCTTTTATAATGGTATATAATTGTAGGATAATGAATCACCCTCATCTTCGCGATTGCGTTAACCCTCGCGGGTCAGTCAAAGCATTCACACAGTTATCCTTCACAGATTTTAGATAATTAATCAAATTCTGATCAAATGAGATATAAATCAAATGAATACAATAACGACCAATATAAGAGCATGCAAGAAGTTGATTCACTTCTTGTACATTTAAAAACGTTGATTCCATTTTCCTGAATTGCAATTCGAAAATAGCAAGTTAGAGTTCAGTTTCTTCATATTCGATGAACAATACCATAACAATTATATTTCGCGGTATAATTTTACACGCCAATGATATCAGGCCACCCAGGTACGGAAAGAAATTTTGAATCGCGATTCACTCTCCATTACATTTCTTCAACCACTAATTTTTCTCGCAACTTCTTTTCTTCGTCATTGGGCTCATAAGTGACCAATTGTTAGACGATCGTTACCTGCCCACAATGAATACCGAAAAGAAAGAATTCACTTTTACTTCCACGGTGATGCACTTTGCCGTTTCAAATTGGGCGTTGGGAGTGGCACGCCGAGCGGTGGGTCTATATAAGTTTGGTCCAGACGAGTTGCGATATTCAGAGTCAGACAAGCGGTGAAAGTGCAGAACATCCTCGGTGGTTTTCCTTTTTTGTTGTCCAAATTTGCAATGGTGAATGCATCCAATCCTTTCAATTTTAATTTCGTAACGACCGGTACACATTGGCTACATGTATCTTCGCGAGATCATTGTGCTTTTTTTTTTACTTTCTCAACTTTTGAAAACTCTGACATTCATCGAGAGAAAGCAACCGATTCGGATTGCTTTTACTTAAAAATTCACGTTTTAACGACCGCGTAGTATGATTAATGGTCTGGTTTCTCAATATCCAAGCGAATCAAGTTTCTTTTGCGGAGGTCGGCAGCTGACACCCATAAAATTCATAGCAACGACAACCATTTTTTAATAACAAGTTTTGGAGTTTCGAAATCTAACTGAACCGGCGTTTCCCTAAAACCTGATCATTTCATTATCACAACTTGATTATTTAATTTGCAAGCATATCCGGATGAACAAGTTCACGTCATCTCACATTAATAAGTTGATAATCATTAAGAGATGGAATTAATTATTATTCAAAATGTATAATAATTAATAACAGATTTTAGACGAAGTACAAGTAAGCTGCGCGTATGTCGTTGATCGCAATTAACGACGATTTCTTCTTGCAGAAGTTCTACGTGATCCTAGTTTTATGTTTCGCCGTGGCACTCGGTGAGAAGAAGATAAATCTGGAAGACATCGAGAGAGATAATCTGCAGTCGGAGGCTCAGACAGAAGACGACAACGTTCGTACGGATGAGACCAAGTATAACTCGGACAAGACTGAAAGTAACGGTCAGCTGCAGTATCGTACTGAATTCCGGTTAATTGGCGGTCAACAGCCCCAGGAAGTTAAATACGTGGTAATTATCAAGTCGCAGAGTAGCACGCCGTTCTAATTAAAATTTCCGATTATTGTAACAATTATATCTTCCTGTTACCGACGAGTAGATTAATTTACCATTCATATTTAAACATCAGACGTTTGAATAAAACATACAAAGAAATTATTATCAAGTACTTATTCATTTTGACGATCAATGAATGATAATTGTGAAAATAATTATCCACAGGTACAGCCTGAGGCGTATAATCAAGACTCACGAGCTTACCAGCCTCAACAATCACAGCAACAGCAACAACAATACAGCGCTCCATTGGCATTGCAGCAGCAACGGGCACCCCAGCAATTTTACACTCCTCGTTATGAACCAGAAGCTGTTTACTCATCCCAGAAAATCTCTCCGCAAATTTCTTATAAGCCTCAACCAGCCCAAGGTTTAAGTTATCAGTCCGAAGTCCCGATTGGCAACCAGATTCAAAGCTATCAGCAGAAGTCTGCGACGCAAAAGTTCGCCCAGGGAGTAGGGAAAGGTAGAAAATTCGGAAAAAGTAGATTTCCCTGATTCTAAGTTACAAATGCAATTTAGATATCGGAAGTTCGTGTTCGAAAGTGGTGATATTTATTGTATAATTTTCATTTTCAGCTACTCGATATGCGAATATAGTTCCGTCCGGAAATCAGCAACAGCTGTTCTACTACCCCAACGTAAATGCTGTATCGAGCTTGAAGAGCCAATTGCAACCGCTTTTGCATCGACTAGCAGGTGAAGCTGCACAGAAAATTCCTGCTTACAGTACGACGGTGAGCCAAGGACCGAAAATCTCGTATCAGCCGCAACCCCAAATTCAGTATGTCTACGAACCTCAGTACGTCCAGCCATCAAGTCAGGTATAAGATCAACTCTGAGCTAATTTTAACTTTTAATAACCCAGTGATGATAAAAAAGATGAAAATCTGAAGACGATAAAAATGTAGCCAGGCGGAAGCTGTGTATTTTTCGGTTTGACTAATGTGCCAAGAGTCTAGTGTTTTAATTATCAAACGTCACGATGACCGATGGCCGAAGAATAATATTATATCGTCATGGTTATTTATCGTAATATAATGACCACAGTAGCTGTTAGTCGGTTTAATGAACTGAGTCGATTTACGAAATAGAATCGGTCAAAATGAGCTATCTAAGTATGAAGAGATTTGAATGTGGATTCTAACCGATCAGAATTGGAGAATATCGAAGACTAACTGTCGTATCTTTTGCCTTCTATTAACAAATTGCTACCGCCAGGACTTACGGTGATTGATTGCTACTTTCCATCTGACGCATAAAAGCTCTGAACACTTGAGGCAGTGCAGTCTGATTATTCTATGGGAGTTTGGGCGTGGTAGAGTCTAGATAATTTTCACCCTGCAACAGTCGATTTTGACGGTTTCAGAGCACCCAGAAACTCACGTATGCAGTTCCAGCAGCATCAGAACAGACTTACTCGTCGCCGCAAGCATATTCCGGACTAGCGTATAGCCAGCAAAGTTCACATTACACGCAGCCGAAATTAGCGTATCCTCAAGCTTACTACATCCAACCCCAGTTGAACCAGTACTATCAGGAACCTGCTTATACTCCTGTTCCACAGAGTAACTTCTTGAGCTACCCTCAATCCCAATCCTTTTATATCCCAGCTAACTTGGCCCAGCAGTTGCAAACGCAAATTTTGGAACAACAAGGCTCGCACAGTATCTCCCAAAACTATGCTAAGGTAATTTTGTTTTCGGTACTAAAATCTCCACTCGTAATATACTTATTCAGTTTAACGATTATCTACGGCTTTTTAACCCGCTATATATTGCCTAAAGATTATGGATTGAATAATGGCTATATAAGCTTGTCGTTAGCTTACGATTTATTGAGAGGACGCTCACTTGTAGTATAGCGTCGCGATTATAAGTACCGTATGAAATTTAAATTGCCTGTAAATGATGGTGTTAAACGTTTGCAAAGTGCGATTAACTATTCATATCTTTTCATGATAGATTCCAGAGGAACCACGCTACAGCTTGACAGTCCCTCAGATCTCGGCACAGAACTTTAAGCATGAACCAATAACTCGACTGCAGCCTGTACGCTCGGGAATTTCCCATACGAGTAATCAACTGTATTATTCTTCTGGGTTTAATTCTCTGCTTGATTCTTACACCCCGAGTCACATCATAGCCGCTCAGGATAGCGAGAGGTGAGTAAACTTGCGGTTACTGCAATCGAAAATGATCTTTATGAATTTCAGTTTTTATATTGATTGTTATTGGCTTTTTGCGTAGTTCATGTAATCAGGTAGAAGAGTTCAGTTGAATAGAGAAAATTGTGAACCTTTTTTTTATTTTCATGATGTATTGTGCAGTAGAGAACAGCTGGGGAGAGACGTAACAATGTTTGAATTGAATTCTAGATACCGAGAAAGACCTCTGCATCTGGAAGGTGGATTTTTACCATCCAAGGGATCATTCGTTCACTCTCACAACGAAAAGCGAAAATCTGAATAAGCTTAGGGAAAGGTCTGCAAAGGGCTGTAGAAATTGAGAATTTTATAATCGCTTATGCAGCCGGTATCGAGAGTCTTACCACCTTATCTAGTCTTTCCTTAAAGGGCATGGAATGTCTTTTCTGTATTTTATGTGTGTGTTCGATGTAAATTTTCCTTTTATACTTTTCTAATAAATTACAAATAAAAATAGAGATTTTTCTTTAATTCATACCTTAGTTTTCTGTTTGTCTTTATTCATTTATTTCCTTTTTTTTTTTCGTTGCACGATTTCCAGTGATACCAGCTTATCGTTAAATGACAATCTGTCGTTGTTTCTTTCTCGTGTCGCGTGGATTAATGAAATTTGACAGCTGTCTCGTCTCGTAGAAAGTCACCTGGATATCGTCCGGCAAAAGTTTCACTTTTATCAAAATATCAGCCCATCCAATATGATGCAAGCCTTTCATCATTCGAACCATAAAACGTTCACTTTCAAATTTCGTATGAAAGTGTTAACAAAATTGCATTCAACGTTTGATAAAATGCTCGTAACTTGTGAGTATCGATTAGTATAAATCATTGAAAAAATGTACACGGACTTGGAATCAGATTTGAAAAGAATGCAGATTCTTTCACTTTGGCCAACAGAGATATTCGCAGTTTTTTAATTTTCTGTTACAGGAAATCCTGTGCACGATCAAGGTAGATATCTTTTAAGGAACATGCACTGGACCGAGACTCCAACTACCTTAATTATTCCCGATTCGTGTAATCTACGGTATGATGCCATTATTGCTGATATAACATTACAATCGAGTCCTACGTTGAATACCTACTTAAAATATTCTCAACGCTCCTTCGGCGACATGATCGCCTAGAACGTGGAAGTTTTTCAAAATCGATTCACCCAATGAATATGCCTGTGTTTGTTTCGCGTATAAATTTTATCCACGTTTTGGGAAAATTATGAATGAATATATAACTATTACAGTGTCCGTTATCTCCCAAATTGACTTTTCTTACTTGGGTATGGTTTGAATCATCAGTTTATATCCTAAAAAAAAATTTTACGTACCGACATAAAAATTTGTCCACCTCAATACGTCAGAACAATCGTAGAATAAAGAATACTCAATGAAGTAATGAATATAGTAAGCGAGAATAAAAATTAAAGTATAGAAAGTGCAAAAATCCCTTGTTAATCAAATAGGAAAAGTATCGTCATTCAGGCAGGGGACAGGAGTTAATGGCACTTAAATATTATTTTCCTTCTTTCCATAATTGTTCTTAGGCTATAAATTAATGATTTGGACCATACCCAAGTGAAAAAAGTTAATCTAGAAAATAACGGACAGGCTAATAACTATAGTGGACAAATTTCACAATCTTTGGACGATTTATGTCATTCAGATATCCCTATGCCGTAATTAAATGATCATCGGATAACCGGAGCATTTGGGTGGGGTAGTTGAATCCGTGAAATGTACCTACAGAGACTGTTTTATCGTAGTTTATTTTACGTATCACGAAGCTACTGCATTACTTTTTACTAATAATTATTTTTCGAATAATAATTTCAGGATCATTGGCTTCCGGAAAGTAATTAAAAGTTATTGGAACTAATTTCATAACTCATTCGTTTCTAATTGACAGGCTGAATCTATCAGATGTTATGAAAGTGAGTTGAAAATATTTTTTTATACTGTCAGATTAGTATAAATTGAAATGTCTGTCAATATAAATAGCAGGTTTGAAATTCTTCGGTTTAGAAAACCGGAGTCATTTATTTATAAATCGCTCTTACATATACATGCCCACGCTTTCGGAACATTTTTATTTCATCGAAGTTATCGAATAGAAAATAATTTTATGCAAAAATAATTAGGTTTTTGATAAATAGTTAGATATTTAGAATAATTAGGTCCGAGAAAGTTGCAAGATCGTTACTTAAATAAAAATACTGACGATGAGACGAAAAAATCTTTCACACCATCTTGTTCAATTTTTTTATCTATCTTCTTTTTATTTTCATATTCATTTGCGCAAAGTAATTATTATAACGAGTACTTAGTTCATTGCCTCGTAAAAAAATCAGACTGTATTTGCTTCCATCCTGTTCATTGTGATCTTACGCAACGTGAATCTAAATTCACAAGAGATCGAAGATACCATATACCTGCAGTAATCTGCTCTGTTTTCTACATCTTTGGGAAAACAATAGGATTAAAATCTTTATTCAATTCTTGAGATATTCTCAGCAAAAAACGGACAGTCATCGAATCATAGACTTCACTATACGACTGTAAAATACCCACAATATGTCTGCATAGCTCAAACCATCACCCGATAAGTTCCTTCGATGAAAGAACAAGTCTCACTGTTATAATAGAGATATTTGGCCAACGGCCTACAATCCGAATGAAATGATTAATGGTAGAAGTCACCGGTTACTGTCTGACACTCATTCATCAGTATAGACGAAGAATATCGGTAATTTTCGAATTACTTAATAATTGAATCTCTAATTTGGTGATGCTCCTTGCCAAGACTAGTCTAACAGAAGTAAAAAATGAAAAAACTCACTGATTATGAAATCAGGGCTAAACGCATAGTTAAAATATAGCTAATATTAAACGAGAGGACGAACTCCGATGTCGTAATCTCACAAGTTGACTAAAAATTCTGTGGAAACGATGATTTACGATGTGCAGGACTTCTTACTTAGGCACGTTAGTGAGGACTTATTCAAGAAAACGAGTTTAAATAAATATTCATTGTTTACTATCGACTGCGATATGTATTTGTCGCAATGTGTGCTATACACAATTTCGAATACACGTCTGTATTAGTTGTGTGAAATATACGCTCAACAAATTCATAGATCGAGAAAGCGTATGGATGCTGTAGGATGAACCAACGGTGTAGACCCCACATTTTCACGATACAATATTACATTTTGAAGAAATTTCAACTAAATCGTTGAACAGTTACGTTAAAATATTATTTTGTATAAAATTTGACGGTCTTGACTTTCGAAGACTTTAGAAATATTCTAAAAACAATTCGTTGAATATGCCACAACTGGAGATTCTGAAATTCGAACTTCATAGCGATCATCGTCATCCCTTAATTTTACCAAAAGTACTTGTTATCGATATTTCCAATGGCCTCATTCTTCTAGAATCTAACAATAACTAAATTTCAGTTTTGCGTTCTCATTTCGTTATCAAATCAGTTACAAGTATTATTTTTCAGGAAAGGAGTAAAACACGCTGCAACGTACCAGTGTGAAAATGGGGAGCAGAAAATCCTTCTGTAAGGTAAGAAAATAAACATTCATCTATTCTGAAGCGAATTGAAATTACCGTCAAGAAAATCTTACGATTGTACTTATATTCGGAGATCTACGCCGCTGCAAACGCTCATCCTCCTATATGCGAAACGGACGAGTGAAGATAGCATAGCACACGCGTTAGCCCGTTCGTTCTTTGATTCGTTGGGGAATCCGGTGAATCTCGCCTTGGTGAAACTACGCGACGTCCCTCTCAACGAGCTCCGGTATATACCTCCTCGCAAGTCGATGAAGGCATATAAGGTGTGATGCTGCGTTCAACCGGCATCAGTACCAAACACACGGGACACGGGCAAACGCGCACGCAGATCTCACAGTTACGAATTTCAAACCGAAACATGAAATACACGTGGATATACGTAAGTCTCGCAGCTTATTCTTCGTCAATTGTCTAAACTTTCAATTTTCAAGTAAACCATTCTTCCGATATTCTCAATTTTTTTTTTTTTTTTTTTCTTCTATTCTTTCATCCAATTTTCGCTATTTCTGTGAAACATTTCGCGATTTTATTCATACACCCCCTGAGGTATTACCATATTATTAATTTGTTACCAGTTGACCATCCGACACGCTCTATTAGTTTCTTTTTTTCCTGATTTAATCGGTAACGATATTTTGTAAGTATTTTATTAGATAATGATCGTGTACAATACCACGAAGCATGTTTCACGTCCGCTATCATCTACCATAATAATATTGGTGTAGCTATTAATTTTTTTGTACCAGTAAATCGTTCATTTGATTGCTTGTTTCCTACTAGCTCTACGATCGATCAATTCAGACCTTACATCACAACAGAATAACTGGAATTAGTGTTCGCGCGCGAGTATCAGAACGATTACGATATAAATGGGGATTAAAAAAAGGACAGTATCTACTAATCGCGCAACTATGACATAAAAAAGTAATCAAATAGCTATAAAGGAGGTTGTTCGTTTATATAATGGAAAAAATAAAAGAAAGAGAAGAAAAGGCGCACTACGATCCTTCAACGACCTTGCGGCGTATCTGAATGATCTTAAAATCTCTCCACGGTTTCCGCTCGAGGAAATATCCTCACCTGCAGCGAGTCGGAACCCACAACGAAAAGATGAAACGGTTGTGTCAATCCAGTTGATCGGAGTATCCGGTCTCGGAATTATATATGAGGTGTGCTATACATCTAGAAGGCTTGTTAAATTGTAACGGGATTTCAAAGACACGACAAGAACTTCCGGGAATTTGTGACCAAAGTCGTACGCGGAGAAAGTCCTCTTCGCCTCACGTCCCTCTATTCCATTTGATATAGGTACTGCTCGTTGAGATATCGGATCGCTTAAAGACGTCGGTATAATAAGTTTCATCGCTAAGAAGAAGAGATTCTTAAGCAATTTGGTGAAAGTCAAGCGATCTGTCCGTAGTGAGTAGCTAGTGAAATTAACTTACGCAATTTATCGGTATTATAATACACTTCTGAGTAAGTGGATCGTAAAATAGCCTTGATACTGAATAAAGAAAAGCTCATTTCATTGTGATCATCAACGAACGGACCATACGTAAAATAATGATCTATCGTTCCCTGGGCAAAAACAACAGCAAATTATGCTCGTATACTTTCGACTATAAAGAGAGACAAAAATAAAAAAAGACAATTGCTCATACAGCGCAGGAAAGAAAGCAGTGAAAATAATATCTGTGGCAGATATATGAAACCTGTTTTAAAACGGGACCTACCTATACCCAGCATAACTGGTCGTGAAAAGTTAACCTGAAGAGATAAATATTCATTTATTGTTAGACCACATCACTGTTGTAATAATTCAAAAATTTCTTCTTTTTTCTTTTACTCTGGACTCCCAGCTGTCCGCAGAATCAACTGTCATTAATTCGAGGGAGATTTCTCTTTTCAATTATCACCGAGATGCGCTGCGTTCATTGACTGTACGGTATAGATGTAATATTCAATAAAAAGTATACTAATCATAGAGTGCTGTCCCGTTGATGTGAATCTCTCGGTTAATGAGTAGTCAAACTTTTCTAATGCCAGATTTCAAAAAAATTGAAACGTCGTTTAGCTGACGTTATAATTAGTAACCTGCCAACGCCTGAGTTCGGTCATTGAGTAAGATAAATCTCCATGAATCGCGGGTTTTTCATCTCTCTCTATATACTTAATATAGTAGCATGTATAATGTGGAGTCTATAAGAAAATACATTTACAAGGAAAGTTAACGTCGATGTAAAAACTCTGCAATAGATTTAGCAAAGAAATCTACCTCGAGGGAAAGTGCCGAGCTATTTGCACTTGAAGCGTACCAACAAAGCGATTAAAATCCTGTTTATGCAGAACGACGAGAATCTTGTATAAATCTTGAAGGGCCGGTTTAAACGTTAATTTTTCAAAATCTACTCCAAAGTGAAATTATCATCGCAGTGTAACCGGTTCTTAAATATTTCGTTGATATTTTTATTTCTAGATACTCTGCTGGGCAGTGGTGGTTACCACTGGTAGACCAACGTCCGACGATCCTCCGTCGACGTCGGAAATTTCCGATGAAAAGGCCGAAGAAGAAGTGCGCCAAGAAACACTGGAAGACCTCGTGGACCTTGGAAACGAAGAGACCGATTTGCCAATACTCCCGCCAATAATTCTGATCGATTTTACAAACGGCACGAATTTGACAAGCGAAGAAAAGTCCAAGCGTACCATAAACGGAAATTTGGGGTACGGTTTTCAACCGAATAACCTTCTCAGTGGGAGGTATAACTACTATTTTCCGGCTGGTAAAACTGGAACTACGGTCAGCATCGAGGAATCCATTAGCCCATTTCTGCCTACGACTATAATTGAGAAGGTGAACTTTATCCCGGAGAAACTCCGCGTACATCCGACCGGGATTTCGTATTCTAACAATGCTCAAAGTAATTCGTTCAGAAGCGCTTCGAACGGCCAGAACGGAGTAAACGGCTCGCCTTTAGCATTTGGACAGCGAACTAAGCTCCACAAATCGACTGGCGATAACTTTCAGTCTTTCTCTAGGCTAGCTTCTACTGAAAAACCGAATTATGCCGGATATTCAACCCCAAAACCAAGCTTCCAATCGAATGGGTACTCTTCAGGGTCAAACCTCGGTAGTTACAACCAGCCGTCATCAACGTATCGAGGTTTTTCTACGCCAATACCTCTTCAGAATTCCTCTCCTATTCAAGAACAATACAGATCGTTTTCAGGATCTAACTTTAAGACGTATAGTGCAGCGTCTCAAAGCTATGGAGGAATTTCTACGACAAGTTCGCCGCCGATTTATAAATCTCTTCCGTCAGGATCGAGTCTTGGAAGCTATGGCAAACAGGGAACTGGATTACAGAGCTACTCGACCCCGAAATCTCAGACCTTTGATCAACCACAAAGCCAAACTACGGTATTGTCACCCTTGGGAAATTCCCCGAAGTACAGTTACGAGAACGGGGTTCAATACGAGCACAAAATAGTATGGAAATATCCAAACGGGGTGGTGTCCGACGTTGGACCAAATTCTTACGAGAATAGTTACTCGGAGTATTCTTCCCCGACAAAGATCAGTTTGACATCTAATTTCCAGAACCCTGAGCCAGCGAACAACTTTCCGAAGGCACTTAGCAACGACTACTCTGTCAATGCCGGAAGTATTTATTCCCAGAAGCCAGCTACTTTCCCTGACAACGGCGCTACGTCCAACGATGATTCTAAAGCCAATCAATTTGTCTCTTCGGCAACTATTTCTGACGGTGGACAATTCTTTCGTGGGTCAGCTTCGCAGCCCCCTTCTCCCTCGCTACAATATAGCTTCCAGAATCATTACTCAGTGAGTAATAACGGCCAGTTAAGCCAAAATCAAGCTAGTACGTCGTCGTCTTCGACACCGTACAAGACTGCTAACTTCAACAAAGCCAATCTCGACGATTCGAAAGCTCATTCTACTTACCCTGTGGATAGCCCCGAAGCAGAATATCCTTCTTTGGGTAGCTATGCGTCCGGTGAAACCTTCGGGCAACAAGATCATCCACAGGCAAGCCCGTATACGTATAGTCAAAGTTTGCCGACATCTAACTCGTACGGCCAGCCTTCGAGCTTGACCTCGCATTCATCGAGTGAGAAAATTCAGCCTACTGTTTTATCCAAGTATACTCCACAGGTGCAGCAATACCTTAAGAAAGCTTTGGGAATTGGAGAAAGCGGGCAAAAGCAGGAGTACGATCCGCCAACCACTCAACAGTCTTACTCTAACATCCAGTATTCGAATTTGCTGGATTACAATCCCTCGATTTCTCAATACATCCGTAACCCATCATCGATATTGAATGCTCAACCGACTTTTGTTCAAGCTGGAAATTCCCTGGTTCCTGTTATCATTTTAAGGGTTGATGGCGTCGCGCCTATCCAGCCTAAAGTCACACCAAACATCAACCTTAAAGCTCTTTTGCAAAGGTATCTGACTCAATACGCGCAAACCGTTACTGATTTGTCTCAAGGCAAGAATTACGATCAAGGCTATGGAAGTTTGAGAGGTCAAAGTTCTCCGAGTTCTAAACAATTAGATCTAGGCCAACTGACTCAGAGTCTAAGTCAGCTAAATTTAGGGTCAAATTTTAAACAGAATTTCGCCCAAAATTTCGCCCAGAATTTTGCTCAGGATTATCAGCCGGGTTCTTTTTCGGAAATAGATAGCAATAACGGTAAATATCTACCTTCAGCGACGCGTGAGACTACGAGACAGCAGCAAGTAAAAAACGTCGAAATAATAGATGACCCGCGATTCACCAGTTATAAATTGAAAAACTAAAGAAGCGCTTAACGGCGAATAAGTCACGTCCCATTGAGCAAGAATTCAAGCGTAATTAAATCTCTAGGAAATTGAACGCGTTCGGTGAGTTCCGGAGTTTTTATAATCAACTTCTGAGTCGTAATTTTGGCGGTTCAGAATCCGTCATGCTGTTGAGAAGAAAAGAAAAAAAAATCTTTGAAATCACTGCCACTCTACAGACTTTCCATAAAATAATTTCTATAACATGCCAGGTGGGACTAAAACGCGGTAATGTTCTCCCGTCACGTTGTCACGACTAACGAAGAAAGTAAATCGTTTTTTTTTCTTCTTTCTTTCTTTCATTATTTTTTTATTTTTATAACACAGTCATTCAGGTCAAAAAACAGCTTAGTATAATCTTAATTTTTTGCCATTTTGGCCGACGAAAACAATGTTGCGTAATTTATAAGCCAGAGAGATACCTATTCGAAGTGCATTTCTAAGCTAATCATCAAATGTCCTCGATCGTAGGTTTAAACTTAAGTTAGTAGATATTTAATAAGGGAAACAGTGCAATACGTAGATTCGAATTGGCTTCGGTTTCTAAACGGGTAGTTCGGAGTGAATATACTTTCTTTAGGTGTATGCGAAAGTTATTATTTCTGAATAATTCAATTCGTATCAATAATATGTTAGCTTGTGAAAATCGATCTGCCCGTAAGAATTCCTGTACCAATTCGATGGATAAATGACGGAGAGACATGTTATTTAAATAATATATGAACGAACCTATTATACTGTTAGCTGAAGAATTTTCCACACTTCAAAAAGGTACCTAATAGAACGTAGATGTGAGTGCTTCGTACTATGACGAACCTGTGCGGTATTTTCCGTTATGTATACGTTAATCAAATAAAACCATATTTAAAAAGAATAAAAACTTTCTCCTTGTGTTCCAAATGTCCTTTATCTTGCACTAGTTAAATACAAAGCAACATATTTATTTCTCTATCACGTTATAATTATCGTTAATTGACTATAAAATAAAAGTTGAAACGGCAATACTCATTAAACGAAGCTAATTCCACTTTATACCAACGCGAATTAGTTGATATCTGGAAATCTGACAAAGGCAGTTAATTGCGAAACGTGTGGAAGCCACGAGTACGTTAGAAAAATATTCTACATCATTTAATAAGCACCATTCATTGTTAAACGCTTCTTTACTAATTTACTTATTTTCACGTGTAAATCGTGCCAAGTCTTGGAGCGCGTGCACGGAGCATAATACGTGTGTTCTAGAGCGCATAGGAGTTGTTTTACCACGGAAAAACAATTGACTTAATTACCAACTGTCAAGTCAACTAAACTTTATATGTTCTCAGACTATAGGCAAGGTCATTTTGTGCTTTAGCATACAATAATACGATAACATTTAATTTCTAAGATAATAGGAATCAATAATCGCCAAAAATGATTCAATAACTTTACTTGGTCAAAGTTCTTCGTCGCTTGTTTGTGCGGCTTTTTACTCCTGTTTGCAAACTCATCAGCATGACCACGTGTAACACAAGTTGCAAGTCACAGGCGTAAAAACACATTTTACTTGATAGTAGGTTCAACTTGTACTACTAGGTATTTTAGTCATTATTCATTGACGGGATGCCAATGATCGGTTTTTGCGTAAAAACCGTTTAGTCAGCAGGAGATATATGTTAGCAAACTTATTTGCGAGAAAACTTCTTCTTCGGTAGTTAAAGACAACATTTTTCCTACGATAATCGCGTGCCACAAATGAAAGTATCCTAGACAAGACGCGCGAACTATAGTATAATATTTAGAACGATATTTTTCCCTTGGTCACCGAAGTGTATAAAGAAAATCGTACACATCCTATGTGGCTCAGTCCTATTAAGAAGTTTCATCCAACAACATCCTCAAAGGTTTATAGAAGGAACTTAAATAAATGTGTGCACAAATAATACCGTGTGATTAATTTGCGAAAAGTGTGCAAGAGATGAGACTCTGGAAAATGTTATCTTATCACGTAAGTTCGATTCATTCATCTCATTCTCCGAACCAAGCACTCATAATACTTAGAAAAGATAATCTAGCCCGGTATAAATATTTAATCGACAAGTGATATCAATAATGTGTTCATTTTTCGTGTGATCTGTTTGATCAGAAGTCACATCTTATTCTTCCTCTTTTGTTATACTCAAGTTTTGATTTTTCCAAAATATCACAGATTATCCTCTTACTTCTGGCCTGGCGATGCAACAAGGTCTCAGGAAATTCGGCACCGATTATTGAGGAATTAGACCAAGTAGCTACAGCTTCTAACGTTAGGATACAAAATGTTACCGCAAATCATTCTGCCTTGGAGAGACCCCTTCATGAAGCGGAAGTCACGACGATTCGTTACGAAAATTCAAATGGGTTCGTTCCAATAACACAGGATACTCAAACTGTTACGGAAAGGGAAGAAGCTACTTTTGCAGAAAACTATAGCATGGATAGAAATTTCACCAGTGAAGAACATCTGTCCCTTTTTATTAAAAATCCAACGTATTCAAAGGATGAGGAATTGCTTGAGAATGATCCGATTTATTCTACTGAAGCGAGGATATTCCTGAGTTTGACGCAGCCTATGCTGCACAGGAGATCCTCCGACTTTCAGGATTCCTTGGATGATTTTGAACTTTTGAGAATCAACAATGACACGCCTTCCGTAGCGAATTATGAAAATTTTTACAACAGTTTGTCTGGAACGAATCAACAGGCGCGTGACAGAGGGAAAGGGGTTGACGATCAGAATACGCAATATACAAATACACAGAATTCAAACTATTTCGACAATGCACCACGCAATAAGAAATTTGAGAATTACTTGTTGAATTACGGAGATAATGTCGCGTCTACACAAACCCCGAGAAACGTTGCTACCGGTACTCAGTATTTTTCGTATAGCCAGGTGCACGAAGATCGAAATAAAAATGGATACAAGGAGTCAAGTGGCGTAAGAAACAATTTTCCAACTGCCGAATCTTTCGACTATAATTCTAAAAAGAAGGGGCAAGTTTCACAAAACTATCGCACAACGCCACAGCCGAATTATAATCAACCCGATACTACCAATTACCAGTTCAACATGCAAAATTCACAGAAGATGAAACCCTCGACGGATGTCAACTACCACCAGAAGCGCCCAAAACAAAAATCATCTTATAATGTGCATCGAGCAAGATCGAATGTGAAACAACAGATGCCTTCGAAAGCTAAGCCGGTTTCGAATATACACTCAAATTTAGAGAACATAACACCTCGAAGTCAGAATTATAATTCGAATATCCGCTCCGAGGAATCTCCGAGCTACTTCGAGCACGAAGCTCTGTTCAATAGAGAAGAATTGAATCATAATTACGAAAAGGTTGAAGAAGCTAAGGAATTGTCCGATGAAAGTTACGAATATGTTGAGATTGTAGAAAAGCCGAAACGATTCCGCAAGCAGAGAAAAAGGCCGAGTGATCCTGACGACTCGAAACGATTGCCGAAAGAGCACAGAGACTTTGAGGATTCAATCGATATCGATGAGACAACAAAACCAAGAACGCGACTCAGGCCAAAAATACGCAATCATAAATCTAAGGTCAATACATGGCCTGGACATGAGAGCATGGTTAATGAGGACGATTCTGATGAGGGAGGCTTCGAAACGACTGCGGAAAGCTCCGTCAACTCTGAAAATAGAAAACAAAAGTTCTACAATCACAATCATAAACTTAAGAGTAATGGCTGGGCCAATATAAGCCCAAATGTGGAGATTTCGCATTCTAGTGGGATAGAAATTGACCAAATTGGTAAACCTAAGGTGCAGGTAGTCCCGGTAAACGTGAATCTCATCCCGTTGTCAAATTTCGATCATAATTCAGCACTAGGTAACAGTCAGGGTTTTGATTTGTCGAATGCTGTGTTGCAGAATTTTGTAACAGCAACACCTATAGCGTTTAGTGACGGTTCACCGATTTCTCCCATTACTTCGATCCTAAACACACCTCACGGTATTTTTAATCAGAATATTGCTAAGACTTTGCAGAATCTGCAGAACCAAAATATCAAAGTACAAACCCCAGTGCCAGAGGTGATTGTCGGTCAAAATACATTCCATAATCCGATTCAAACTATTTTAATACCACAGCAAAATTACCAAACTCAACAAAAATTTGGACAGAATTTGAGAAATGCATTTTTGGGAAACAACCAAAATTCGTACGCTCAAAACCAAATTTCAAATCCAAATTTACAACCGACTAGTTTCAATGTATTCCAACAAAATTTACCACCTCAAAATGTTCAAAGCAATTCACCGATTCAAAATCCGATCTATAGTCCAAATCATTCGGTGCAAAATTTCCAAACCCCGAATGCGAATCAAATTCCAAATGTCCAGAATCACTTGCAGTTCAATAATCCTCATCCAACTCCGCAAACTTTTGAAAATTTCCCACAACATAACGGCCAAGCTACATCCAATTATAATGTACACGTCAATCCGCACGGTTTACAAGGACAAGCCATGTTACCGAATCAAAATTTGTATGCTCCACAAAGCAATGTTGGCTATTCCACAACGCCGTCAACAAATTACGTACAAAACTCAAATCTAAATAGTATAGAAAATCATGGTAAAAGAAATTCCGCGTCCGGAACGAACGGGCAATTCCTGGCTTCGGCCAGTTTAACTGTTGGTGAACAAATTCAGAATCAAATTAATGCTCAAAATGTAAGGTCTCAAGTGCATGACAATTTTAATCAAGTCTTTCGTCACGACAATTTGTTGCCAAAAACTAAAGCGTTTGTTCAAAACGCAGAGGCTGCTCAAACTTTTGTTCATTTGAATAACCAAAACGGAGCAGGCGCACAAATATTGAACAGGGATCATCAATCGGAACAAGTATCTCAAGCATCAAATGCAATTGCTCAAACTTACAAAGATCAAAATCAACAGATACTCAAAGTAGCGAACGAAATTTTTGAAAGCACTTTAAAACAGTTGAAACAACTTCAACGAAACCAGAGTTTCAGGGCTAACAAATTGGCGAATCAGAATTCGCAGAGTCTGCATAATGGTCATTTCCTAAATTTGGGTACGAAGAACGTGGAAATTATTAATCCTAATCTAAGACCAAGTCCTGTTGATCAAATATATAATAATCCTACTGAAAACTCCAACAAATTTGGCGGCATCAGTTTGACGACTGCATTTCCAATATTTGCTACGACCAATTTCGACACATCATTCAGTCCTGCAACTCTGTCTCCTGTTGGGCCATTATCTATTCGAGGGTACGTCGATTCGTTGACCGAAATGGGAGCTAAGGAAAATGACCAGAAGACATCTCCGACAACGAATGTGAAGCCAAACTCTCCAGACCAGCGTTTTGAACCTGTGTTATTCAATCCGATTAACTTTGTCCCTAACGTTGAAACTTTGAAAAATCAAAAAGCTTTGAACAGCAAATATAACGTCCATGAACCTCTGCTTCAAGGCTTAAACTTGGTGCCTCTGGTTCCAGGAGGTAATTTTTACAAGAATTCATACTTCGCTCAGGATGATTTGAGCTCAAAGCCAAAATTGAACACCGATTTACAGAAATATGCAGAAGAAATGTTCAAAGAATCTTTGAAAACTATATACAATACGCAAAAATGGAACAACGATCACAAAGCTCAAGGTTCAGAAATTTCTACCGTGACAACTCCTCCACAAATTAAGGGCGATCTGAATAATCTGAAATTTTCCATTCCCGACATTAAGCCGAGTAAACAAATTTTAGAGGCTCATTTCACTGAGACTGGTTCAAAGGACACGGGTAGCCAGAATTCTGGACATTCATCGAAGCCAACGGACGAATCGAAGAGACCAGCATCCCAGACTCCAGACTTCCCAGATATTCCGAAGCCAGACTACAAGTTACCACCACCAATTTCTCTGGAACCAGTACGATTTTATTACAAACCCAACATTCATCTTAGTAGACCAACAATTTCCGATACAAGGCACCCAGACTTCAAATTCAATCCGGATCTTGGAACAATGGACTATATCCATGATTTTCTCACACCTCCCAAGCCAAACGCGTTTATTTCGAAGAGTCCATTCAACGAGCATATTCCCAAAAGAAGGCCAGGTCGTAAGAGGCCCTTTTCCGATAATCCAAACATCAAATTTTTCGGCAAACCGGACAGTGGATCCTTGAAGCCTCCTACTGGAGTTGTGGAATCAGCTGCGAGCAATATCGCGCACCAGAGTTTCTCCTTCGATGCTCCCAGGTATGAATTTCTGCAGGGCAAACCACCGTTCGATCATGATGATCAGGATTATGAAGCTGACTACCAGACCTCTTACTCGGGAATGAGAGGACACTCGAAATACCCCAGTCTTACCACCTCTAATCCGTTGATAGACGATTACCACAAGCCCGGCGCCCATTCCTACGACTTTAATCACCCCAGGGTACATAACCTGATGGGATTATTACGAAAAAATAAACGTCTGCCACCTGGAAGCTCGCAAAGTTATTTCAGCACCAAAGAGGGGATACAGGAGCCAGTGGAAAATGACGGACGTACAGATCAGACTCAATTATTCAAAGATAGCTCAAGGGGGTTTGTCGAGGAGAAAAATTTCGAGACGAACCTGACTTTGACAGGAACTGAAAAAAGTCGCACCTAGATGTTAAGTGTTTTACATGATATCTTACATGCATACATAGATAGTTTAGGAAATATATTATGTCATTATCTACGTGCTAGAAATTTCCTGATTCAAGGTGAGCTTGGCAAAATGGCATAATCGTGTCATGAAAACAAATATTTGAGAAACAAGACTTCGCAATTATTGTTTGCTGATGCATTGGTGACTCTCGGCATTACACCAGGCCAAGATCTGTTTGCAATGAGTCGTTCTTATTGTATAACCGATTACACTCAAACCTTGAAGGAAATTAGTAGGGTGGATTGAATTGAAATGCTCTATTGTGACCCAATGAACAGAATTATTTAAGAATAGGAGGAATTTCTGTCCGAAAAATTAACATTATACGCTTTTACGGACAATCAACGCTCTCCGTCCGGACATTGATCCTATTTTTCTACGTTCCCGTTCATTTGGTGATAGCGATAATTGCAAGATAACCGCGAATCTAAGATACGAAAAGACTTATATCTGTAATCTTTTTATTTTTCTATATCTTTCTTACCTTTACCTTAATAATCAAAATACATTAATATACGTAGATAGTTTTAAGCTCGAATTAAGACATCCTGATGGATTATTTGACTGAAATTTGTTACGAGTTAAATTCTCAAACTCTGTACATAAGAAATTAAATAGAAATAAAATGACAACAGCTTCAGGTCTCGATCATTGATAAGACACCTTATTCCCTAAATAGCTGTAATGAATTTAAATTCAAGCATTGAATCTCAATCAATTTTATCAACCGATTGACGAGGAGAAACTGATTTCGTTGGAAGTGAAAAGTTGGGAAATCTAGATATTTCAATCAGGCATAACCAGTATTTGTCGGAGTTGAGTAAAAAGGGGAATCTGACTTATCACTCCTGCTCTTTCTTCTCACGACTTATTTCGTCGGACTTAAAACAAAAATCAAATCTAATTAAGCGGAGGAAGAATGCTTTTAATCATCAAACGCGTTCCATCTGGAAGCTCGTAATTAGTTTTCACTTTCTTCGAGCGTAACTGCAGCTTGCAGTTACCGGACATGAGAAAAAGACTTTAAATACCACATTTCGCCATTTGATGGATCTACGGTTATTGACAATCAGCGGTTTAGTGGATGACTGCTTCGTGACCACAACACTGGAATAATTCTTAATTTAAAATTCGTACTTATCACATTAGGTGTGACACTTTTCCATTTCTTTCAGCCTCATCCGGAATCATTAATCTAACTAAATTTGCACACAGCAAATGCACTAGCAGTCTCGGATAAGTATCTAATTAATTAACTATGCACATTAAAGTATTGCATTTCAAGTTTCGAAATCTCTTCCTTGCTTCAACTTATCAGTAGGTACGTAATTATTGAGAAATGTTAATCTTAAGGTACTGTGTCAACTGGAATCAACCATCAAATATTCAGATTGTTGGTCAAAATATACAGTGATCGAAAGAGAGAGCGTTAAACGAGCTCATAATTTGACAACAGAATTACGTTAACGATAAAGCCAACGAACAATCGTGGCGACAAGTTTCAACGATGACATTTGCATTCTTGAGAGAAGGTAGTCGGAGACATGTGGCGAGAAAAAGCGTAAGTTATTGTGCGGTCGGTTGTGCCGGAACGCCTATTTTAATCTGAAGAGAAGTCGAACTTGATGATTGAGAGTAGATAGTATATTGTAATGTCACGGTAGATCGAACCCACACACAAGGTAAAAATCTATTTACAGTTTTTAGCGGCGATAGTTTCCAATGCCGCAAAATTTCATCGATCGAAAGGTCAGATGCAATTGGTCTCCACGCTCCGAGCGTGCAGAAATCAAAGAAGCGAAAAATGAAATTGTTTCTTGTCATTATTGCTACGTATATATAAATATATAAATATAATATGATGTATATACAAATTCCTAAGTATTTCAAGTAGATAATCTTCATTGGTCATGGAAGAATGACGTTTTTGTGCAAACTGGCGCCGTGACTCTTGTCTCCCCATGGACTATCGGCAATTCTGGGGATTGGCTTGATGTCCGCAACTCGTCCGTAATCCATCGGTGCAAGACAAGGAGGTTCGGCAGTTTTTATGTCATCGTTTTTATAGATTTTAGAAAAGTGTCTAGTGTTCCCTCGATTCGCATCAGTTGTCTTCGAATATAAAAGCGAGCGGGATACCGAATAATGCCAGTTTGCATCGAACGATTGAATCAATCGGTATCCTAAAATGGGTACTACGCTGGTAGGTCCCTAAACAACACACTCCATACCTTAGTTTTATCGATTTAATTTACATACACTAATTACAGTTCAGTATCTCGGAATCTTGATGATAAGTGATCTGTGGTGCGTGTGATTTCCAAAATATATACAAAACTCGATTCAAAACAAGGAAAAAAATGCAGAAGACCAACCTATCGAAATTATAGAACTTCGATCAATTTCCTATAATTTATATTCGTTTAACTTTCTTTCGGCCAAACTGATTTCACATCCTTTATTTTTCACAGGTTTATAGTACAGCACTGCTCCTCGTGGCTGCGATAGCAGCCAGATCTAATGCTGCAGTATCATCAATCCCAACTACATCAACAACTTCAACAACGATAACACCACCGACAAAATTGACATCCACTGTAGAGGCGACTGTTGCTCCCAAATCGAAACGCGGAGTCGTTGAGATCGGAACAAACATATGGGCCAACAACGGAGGTTTTCAGTCGAAATCTGCCAATCCAAGTGCGAATTCTGCCGCTGTGAATCAGAACAGTGAGTCTCACAGTCCACAGCGTAGTGGCAGCAGCTCTTCGTCGTATTCTCCTGCTCAGATTAACAGCAGGACATCAGGGTATAACAATCAGAACTCTGGGTACCGGCAAGCTTCACCATACCCGAGCTTAAGTTACGCTAATGTTGGTGAAAGTTATGGGAATGGCGGTCAAATTTATGGACCGAACGCACCAAATTTTGGAAATAATGGCCAGAGCTATGTGAATTCTCCTCAAAATTATGGGAGTACCGATGAGAGCCAAAACTCTGATCTTGCGGCGTTTTATACCCCGCAAAGTCAGTCCGCGGGTGCTCAAGGTTCTTTGAACTTTGGCAGTTTCCAGGACACACAACCTTTGACGAGTTCTGCTCAGACACAAAACAGTCAAGGTGGTCAGATTCAGAACGGTGCCGTCAGTACCCCGTACTACGCAACCTTTGCCAGTGCTCCTAATCCTGTGAAAATTTACAATGATAAGCTAACCACTGAACAATACGGGACCAGCTTCGTTCAGTTACCGAATGAGCAGCAAAATTCCTATAAATCGCAATCCATGTACGCGCCCAATCATCAGTCTTCGTCATACATTATTCCAAGCACCGGTTCTTATCCGTATCAGCAGGCAGCAAGTTCGAACCAAGGATCACCATACACCTCGCAAGGAGGTCCAGTTTTCGCTGCGACATCCCAGATTCACCGAAATACATTGAAGACCAATTTCCCGGGGCTGAAGGGTACAGAGTTTGCGCAGATTTACGCCCCGCACCATCAGAGTGCTTCCACCTTCGTGCCCAATGTGCAAAGCAGTGGATTTGGACCCGCCACTGTCGACTTTAATGGAAAGAAGATCCCTCTTCCCGTTCTTCAGCTTCAAAGCGCCGAAGACTTTCCGGGTTTTGCTCAATCGATCAACTCTCAGCCTCTTCTGCTCGAGACAAATACACCATTCCAAGCCCAAAATGAATTTAGCTTTTTGGCTGATTTTGCTAAGAACTTGAATAATCCGGGTGGAAATATTTTACCGTTTATCAACCCCCAGCAATCTAATCAACCTCAAGTATTACCTGTTAGGAGCGCTAATGGCAGCCCTCAATTCCCACAGTACAAGGGTGCGAGGATCAATACATCTCCCAATTATAATCAGGGAAAGCCAGCCCCGTCATATGAGCCCCTAAATACTCAACCTCAGCTTCATTTCACTGGAAAACCAGCACTTCCACCAGTACCTGCGCCATTATCGACTTCATCGATAATTCATCATCCCCCATTGAGCGCCAGGCCTGTAGCAGAGATTCGAGATGACGTTGAGGTCATTAATAAGAAGAAGAGGCCTTCACCACCGCCCCGTGATTTCGACGACGACGATGTGGACGAGGGTACGTACTTAAAATGTTTTTTTTTTAATTTATTTTCTTTAAGATTTTTATTAAGTTGTAGTGAAGGAATGTCACGATGTATTTTTTGATTGTTACAGGATATAAAGCTATCGAAAGAGAGTACGGACGTCAACAAGATGATGTAGAAGATGAGGCGCCGCAACGTGGAAAGCACTTCAAGGAGTCTAATTTGGAAAGTGATTTCAAACCCTCTAAGAGTTTTCCGTTCAAGTCATATGATGAACAATTTCACAAATACTCAAAACCATCTTCGGACGAAGAATCTGAAGAAGAAAGACCGGCCTCCAGGTATCGCCACACAACATCTGCGGAAGAGGATGAAGACTATGATGGATACTCCTCGACTCATCACGCTGATTATAGATCTCCCAAAGCTAGACCCAGCAGGTACGAAGACGATGGAGAAGAAAGTGAAAGGCAAGAGAGACAAGAAGAAGCTGATGAAGATGAAGAACATCAAAGAAGACCCTCGGCATACAATGCTTATGGAAAGGATTTTGAACAGGAATTCGAAGACTCGTACAAAAGAGAGCTTCCCAAGACCAGTAAGTTTTTGAAGCTATTTTCTTGATATAAATTCGGTACATATCTGCAACTCAATCGCCCATCTATTACTCAATGGTTACTAACGAGCTTAATTACCAATAGAAACTTCAATGTTTTAGAATACGTCCACATAAAAGAGGTACCGGAAATCGACGAGCCTGCTGCCTCCTCGCACAAGTCTTACTCCAGCTCTGATTCATCCCCAAAATCTTCAAAGTACAAAGGGAGAAAGGGGTATCACCAAAGCCACGACGAAGATCCCGAAGAAAGCAAAAGGTACAGCAGCCACACTTCGCACAAGTATGGAAAAGCTCCGAAGAACAGGGACAGCGAGGGTTACGGTTCGAACATCCGATCCTACAACAAGGGTCAATCTCCTAAAGTAATCCACGAAGAATCCTTCGGCTACAAATCTCCGGATTCGACCGGTCACTCGAAATATAAGAAGAGCCCGACTGGGGACTCTTATTCATCCGTTAAGAAGACCCCGAAGATGGATTCTTACTTACAAGCGAGCAGATCGTCGTATAAATCCCCAAAGAATGAAAATGCCTTCGAGAATGGAGACTCTTATTCTTATACGAGTGGAAGTAGCTGGAAGTCTGACAAGAAATCACCCGAATCCAGCGATTTTCATGGGCACGGAACTTCTGTTGTTAAAACCCTGGCCTTGCCGGAACATAAGTCTACTTTCCACGCGCCTGCTATTGGTAGAGGGAATTTCTTCTTGTCGAGGAACGATCAGAGTCCGCGGGATTTGACCGGTATATAATAATTGCAAGTTATGAAGAAAATAAATTCTGATCGTAGCAACGGTAATTAATCTCCAACGGAAGGGAAATCACGACCAAGTTGACCTATAGTCTTATGATCAGAGATTCCAATGACAACGAATGCCGCTTTAAATGTCCTACTCATAAATATGCTCAAGCATTCCGTTTTCAATTGACTCTTCTGCATTGTAAGACAAAAAAATGAGATTTAACCCGTTCGGATGACTCGTACGATGTTGTGTTGTATATTATACGTTTATAGGTATGTTAAGTTTTTGCCTTTATTTTGTACTGTACATTATGCGTTTTCAAATAAAATATCTTCGAAAAGTTCTTCAACGGATTCTTCTTTCTCCTCAATAATAATCGATTTCCGATGAAATGCCGACGTTGATCCAATCGGCGAATAGTCCAGTTAATTGTGGAAACGATATCTAGATAATCGGAAATGGCTTGTATAGTACAGTCTGCTAAGATGTTGGCAACAGAATTCGGAAGATAAGATTTACGATCTTAAACCACCGCCTGTCTTCGGAGCACTGCACTTCCAGAGATTGTATGAGAAAGGCTTCACCCAATCTTCATTAGGGAAGCAAGGCCTATAATTTGTTCAGTATAGAAGATTTTTTCAAACTTTTAATAGTTTTAATTAATTCTGTCATTAACTTAACAACCGTGGGCGTTGTCCTGTTTTCCGTAAGGTAGGTATATAAAGGACGGATCTTCTCGCTAAAGTTGCCAGTGCCATCACCAAGGTTTCAGCAAGATGAAGACTGTTCTATTGGTAAATCTGTCACTATAGGAGTTGACAATTTTTAATAAATTTTATAACTTGCACGAACTCTTGAAATAACAATTATGCAAGGAGAGCAATTATACATTATCCAAAATATTCAGATTCTCGCATCCACCGCAATGGCTACCGCCATTACGGAAAGCCCCAAATCCCTGGAGGATTCAAAGAAAAAGGAGAAGCGAGGGGTCGCGATTTTCGGGGTTCCTGGTTACGACGTTTTTGGAGGAGCTGCAAGCTTTGGTTCATCCGGATGGGCACCTACTGGCTACAGCAGCGGCGGATGGGGCAATCCAGACGCAGCTCTCGGAGAAATTCAATTGCAGGCTTCCCACAATATTGCTCTTCAGGTACGTGAAGTTAAACATACTTTGGCGAATAAAAGGCCATTTTCGACTAACAATAAAAAATAACTTTCAAATTTTCATTTTAAAGGCTCTGGGAAGTCCTACGGGAACACCCAGCATCGCCTATCCACCAGAAGTTGTCCAGGCAATCCAACAGGCCAAGGAAGCTAGCCATAATGTCCTCGTGGCTCAGCAGAGAGTCTCAGAAGCCAAGCAGACTGCACTTCTTCAACAGAAAATTGCTTTGGCTAAAGAGGCTAATGCGAGAGAAGCAGCACACAGGTGAATAGCTTCTCTGTACTTGGCTAGACTTTTATTCAACAAATGTCAAAGTTTTTCTAATTGAAAGCTACTTCGAATCTTTGGTTTTCCACTCTTGACAAACGATTATTTTTATAGGTCTGAGGAAATCTCAGCTAATGCTGAAGCCGAGGCTAGGTCAAGTGCCAGACAGCTTGTGGCCTCCCAGCAGAGACTGGCGACGTTAAAGGATGCTGTGGCAGCGGCCCAAAGAGTTGCTGCAGCTAGAGAAACAGCAGCAGCTGCAGCAATTCAGAGAACTGCCTCAGCAACCGCAGCTGAATTACGGAAGCAAGACGTTGATAAGCAAATTGTCATGAGCGAAGAGGAGGCCAGGGTCAGTCTTTCAATTTTAATATACACATTTTCACATTCAAATAACACTAGGCTATGAAGCACGTATGAATGTTATACGGTTCATTATTGTTTGATGGGTATAGTGAAAACTATTTTCTTTTTTAATATTTTACAGCAAAAAGACATCATTGCAGCAAAGGAAAACGCTATCGCTAATGCATTGCAACATGCAGCAGCAGAGAAGCCATCATACGCTCCATGGGGATGAATCGATTATTTGATAATCTAATCTTAGATAATGTTAAGAAACAGAATTTATCGAGACTGCTATGATGCATTTATATAGTTCTAGTAATTTTCCATAGGCTAAGAGGTGGTGGTATTTTGTTGTTGATCATTTTTATATCGATTTTTGTATCTTTACACGTTACTAATAAACATTGTTTGCATTTTATCGAATCGTAGTATACATTCCTAATCAATGATCAAATGAAAGTACCTAACTACGACTTCCTGTCAACGAGCTTCGTACAATATACATCTTAAACAAACGAAACCTAGAAGTAGACTCGAGCCAGACCAGAATACAAAATTAAAACAAAAAGACAATAACGTTGAAACATTTTGACATCTTGTAGTTGCCACACCCATATAGAAGCAATAAATAAAGAAGCACAATCCAGAATGTCATCGTACTGATATTTAAAGCGAGCCTATCATCTATCTTCAATAATTCATCATCATGTCAAAACACTTTCGATTCAATCCCTTCACGAATCTTTTACAATAGCCACGTCCGCTTGAAACCAATCAATCAAATGATCAGATACTAACCAGTGTCCAGCATGAGCTGAACCTGCATCTACTTCTTGTTCATGATTACAGTGCGCTACGCTTTTACGTTCTATACCTATAGGTAGATTAATATCAGAAATCCACATCATGGTGGCAAGTAACAGTAATAAAATATCAAAGGCAAACAGTAATCCGAGCATTTCTATATGGCTGTAGCTGAGATCGGCGACTGCAGTAATCTCACCTAATAATCGTTGCAATTATTAACGAGCTGAGAAACAGTTAAAAATACCGATCAGCCACAGTCAAGGCTGGCGGAAATGTGAGGTAATGACATTGCTCTAACAACAGTGGATAATTGCAGTGAAAGTATAACGGCTAGTCGAGAACGATCAGCATTCAGCGGTAAAATACATTGCCGCGTGAATCAGGTAAGGTCATCGACCAATTGCGCACCTATATACACAGTAATTTTATCTCGATCTAAAAATATGCGCATACTTTTTACTGACAGTGATTTTTTACCTTACGATTCATTGTCTTGGATACAAATTAACGCCACGAGCTTGTTCGGTGCTCTGCTTCTTTCTTTAATTAGAAATGTGAGAGAGATTCGTCCAAAGTAAAATAAAAAATGATATTTATATAGTAAAAGAAATTTAGACAGTGATCTTGTTGAAGAACTCGACCTTCCGGGCGCGAGCTCGCTCCGCAATAAAAAGGCTTGATTAATTGAGTATTTAATGGCCGTAAGTTAACGTCAAGACGCACGTCTATAAAGCCTCTGACTTTTAATCAATCTGGCTTCTGGTTACCTGGAGATAAATTTGCTCCTAGCTTACGGCAACCAGGTTGGAAATACAGACGTAGGTACTTTCATCTGCGGTTTTTTGATCCCCTTTTATCTTTTTACACTGGCTACAATTTTTACATACTTTCCTTTCATCCGTAGACGTTCACCGACCATCCGGATACTCTCACTATAGCCACTGACCAGAACTTTATCTCACAATTGCACTCCTCTCTAATAACATTCGTGTCTCTAACACAATCACAAATTGTCGCATTATTTCAGGTCTAATAAATCGCCGAGGACTCACATGTGACAAGCACAATATGTTCCGTCCTTATAATCTGACGCCTGTGATAAATCCGAACGGCTGATGAAAATTGGGATAAACACTGGAAAATCTGAAGGATGTTGAAGATCCAAGTTTTTCCAGAAAGAATTAGCATAACCAAAATGCGATGTTGACTCTGAACCGTAAGCTCCTTTCGCTTCGGTTCGTTGAATATCCAATTATATAATAAACGGACTGTAAGTTTTTTGGATCTCGAAATCTCGATGCTGGAGGACCAAGGATGATTTTTGCATCGTGTGTAAGACCATGATGACATTTACTAGATGCAGCGAAGCATTGAACTATTATTTTTTTCAATTTCATGGAAACGGAAAACCGAGGTTTCCTTGCCGCTGAAATCATGGATTCATGTGATCGACAGCCAATGCGTTAGACAGAACGATTTTCTCTATGCAACTTATGATTACTTTTCCTTAAAACGCTGACTGAATCTGCAAGTTTTTGCGATAACAGTTCCTGTCCAGATAGACGCAAATGGAATTGCACTTTGCCAGAGAGAAGTTTTATACTTGCCGGAAGTTGCTATCAAGTTTACAAAGCAAAGCTAATGCATAAGGCAGCCAATAGTGCAACTTGAATCATGTCATATATGTATTGATTAAAAATCCAGTCTTCCTTACTTTTTCACGATCAAAGACATAGCTCTAGAAAAATTATCCAATGACAATTGTAGATCGAAAAATATGTCTTTCCTCGAGTGAATCGTCACGTATTTCACTACGATGAAAAATAAAATACAATAGACAGAGCCGTGTGTCTTGAATTCAATGGACAGCTTTCTCAGGATTACTCATCTAGATACTTGAGACTCTATAAGAACATATACATCGACGCGTGATATTTATATCCGATCTTCTCTACGACTTTTGATCATCTAAGCCAAAAATTAGAGAGGTATTATAAGTATAGATCCAGTTAGGAAAGGGTAGAACGTGAGGTGGCTCTTCGGAGACCCAATCATCGTGATTCATGATTATTACTTACCTACAGGTGAATTTATTAATGATCATTTTTTTGGAAAGAAATTTTCGAATCACTCTAACGATTTCTCCTGAATCTCATTTTGGAAACGGTATACGCGCTTGCTGAAATAACTATATATGTATGTATTTTTATCTTTCACAAAAGTATAGAACTAATTCATTTCGCATAAATATTTCGTACCGACGGCCACCCGGTGTAAAAGTTTTAGTGAATTATGAGACAGAAAGTTTATAAATTATTGGCTTCAACTAAGTATAAACTACATCTAGTAT
The DNA here is from genome assembly GCA_944452935.1 of Rhogogaster chlorosoma. Lineage (NCBI taxonomy): Eukaryota > Metazoa > Arthropoda > Insecta > Hymenoptera > Tenthredinidae > Rhogogaster > Rhogogaster chlorosoma. The sequence goes on from OX101797.1 coordinate 34,614,735, forward strand.
AAATTACTATTATTATTATTATCATTATTATTATTATTATTATATCAAGTGCAAATCAGATTATCGAGCCCACAGACGATCGGTAATTCTTGTTGCATTTCACCAGGCAAGCGGAGCAAGGCGTTGGCGAGTGTAGGAAATAAAAAGACGATTAAAAAGGAAAACACTTTCGTTTCAAGCGTTGAATGTCCGACATTCACCGCTTTGCTTTACATTATTATCATCGAAAGGCCAAACCGCTCGTATTACGGAGAAATGGGAATACGTACTGTTTAATACAGCTGAAAAATTAGCCAATAATTCTCCGAAGGAAAATACGAGACGACAAAATTGCGTACGAGTAAGTAAGAATTTTTAGCAAATTCAAGTCTTTGGAGATAAAATACACGACTCGGTATACGCGCCCGGTTTCCGCAGAGCGGAAATCCGATCTGGAGGGGATAAGGCATGCTATAAAAACCACGGTTCATTGGCAGCAGACTGTAGTATCTCATCGGCAACCCATCTGGAATAATATTTCCTAATAATACGAAAATTATGAATTCTGTAAGTAGCACTGACGCCCGTGTATTTGTTATAGTATCTTGAATCATGGTTGAAGTTAGGTTTCGCGTTAAGTTTGCTCAAAAAACGAGCGACTGGCGAAAGGAGACTAAGAGGCTTAAGAGAGGAGATAGGAGACGGGCGAAAGGGAAGCTGATCTAAATTGTTTAACTTTTTGTAACACTCCTTATTTTGCGACACGGTCAACTCGACTTAATCGCTTTTTAATACAACGTTTTTTAATCGGATTCCAAAAGATCGTGTCTCGGTTTAATTGATCTCTAAAATAAAACGAGCTTAACACGCTTTTGAAAACTGATCCCATGTAGAAATTTACAACGTGCCCAGTACTGTGCGAGTACTGCCGACGACAGTGCCAGTATTGGGTAAGTGTCGGCTGCCAACAGTCGGTGGGTGAATGGCAGTACGTTGAAATGATAACATGGGACCTACGGTAGGCAGACAATGGTCGGCCAATCATGGGCTTCAACGTCGGCCCAATACTGTCCGGGAATAATGGCACAATACTGTATAAATTTTGCTACGCAGAAAAAATAAATTTAGATTGTTGCGCTGAATTTTTTACAATATGTGATGTGTTGAGCAACACCTACAATTGTACCCAACCGCAGATTGATACAAAGTAGGGATTTTTTGATTAGAAAAACTTCTCGCTATTTTGGCCGGGATTCGAACCTACGCATTCGCTCGCATTACTTACTAGTCGCACGCTCTACCGACTACGCTAAACTATTCGCTGAAATATTATATTATTTTTTCGTATTTACTCTCAATATCTTTTCGCGCCGAAGTCGAAATATTTCAAAGTGCCCCGAGTCCAATTTTTTCTTCTAAGCCCCAAGCTCGATTTATGAATAAACAAAAAAATTCGACCAAAACTTGTATATATCAGTCTATTCAAAATTTTACGAGATGAATTTCTATCGCACAATCACCTTTTTTTTTGAGAATTGTTAAAAATTGAATTATTTTTGCAACACCTATTTTTGTGAGAATATTTTTTTTTTATAATTATTTATAATTGTTCTGATAAATGGCTAAAAAAATTATCCAATTATCAATTTAATTTTTTTTTTCAATTTCTTCCATTTTTTAACAGCGTCGCTTTGGAGAAAGTGAGACAGCTGAGTAAATTTTTGATAGCTGTTTACTAAATAATACTATCATATACTCTTAATCTGTACCTTCAACTATCGAAGATATTTAATATGTCATTTTATATATTTTATATGTTATTTGGGTGAAAAAATATTTTAAGCATATAAATAGCCTGTTAATTTTTCTTCGTCATTAAAATTTTCAAGTTTTAGCTTCTCTTCATATAAATAACCTTTCAATAATCCATCGGTAAACCGTTGGCTGTCACTTACGGCCCAGTCATTGACGTCTATATATCACCATAGGCGATTTTCGTAAAATATACATAAATAATTTGAATCTAAAATTAGTGGCCCATTAATGTAACTCGATCGTCGGCCTATCATTGGTACCCATTGATCGGCCAACCATAGGCTAAATGACTGGCCGATTGTAGAACTGTTTGCTCTGATGTAGGATCAATGGACCGCTCGTCGACCATTACTGGCCCAATATTGGTATTTTAATCATTGGCCAACCATTGTAAACCATTTATCGGCCAGTCATCGGCGAAGTTGTATGCCTGGCGGTTCCTACACGGGAACTGCTAGCTCGTCGGGAAACTATAGCCAACCACCTGATGTGGGCACAACGTCACATCAGCCCTGGTCAAGCGATCCTTGCCGATTATCAGCCGCCCAAAAGATTGCCCGACGTATCAGAATCGGCACAGAGCTGCGACGACGCTCGGCTAACTGTTGTTTCAAAGTCTTTGGCCAATAGTGAAGTTTAGTATTGGCACAACCTTGGCCCATTATTCAACGGAGGACCGTGGGTGCTGACAATTGGGCTAGTGTTGGCACTGTTGTATATGAATATCAGGGCCAGGATTGTGCCAACGTCAAAAGAAACGGTCGGCGTCCAAAATCGTGCCAGTATTGGGCAATTTGTCAGTATTGGCGGAGTACGGAAATTTCTACATGGGATACGATATCCTAAATAGGATTCCCAAATTACTTAGCCTTGCCGTCTTGTCATCACCCGATCGAATCCAATCAACCTTTACGTCTTCGTGTATATTCATTTAAGTACAACCAAACCAGAAAATAATTGAATAATCTGTCGTTTCAGGTTGTCGCAGTTTTCTTTTTAGTCACAACCAGTCTGGCCAGTGAATATTCCAACGGAGGCTGGCAAGGGTGAGATATCACCACTATTAGAGATAATAATTAGCTACATCTTCGATAATTCTAATATACCTACTTTTACTCCGTTAATTTACTTATAAATAACATTACGTATCCTTGAAGTCGTGAAGTAAATCCATAAGCGACTCCCTGTCTCTCATAAAAAAAAATTCCAACGATCTATTCTTTCTGCTTTCTAATTATAATTTTTTTCTTTTATTTTTTTTTCATCTACAGTATCGATGCACCAGCTTCTTACGGTAACATCATCGATCACGGTGGTTCAGCCTCCGACCTTCACGGGCAACAGTACAGCCAAGGAAACGGACAACAAGAATTAACATCATATGGAAGCTCTGGTTCAGAAAGCTACGGAGGAGGTCAAGAAGGAGGATATGACGGTGGGCATGGGGGTGGATACGGGGGTGGATACGGGGGTGATTATTCAGGAGGATACGAACCGAGTCAAAGTGCAGGATACAGTATTGGAGGACATGGCGGAGTAAACGGAGGATATTCGCAATCAAGTTACGGCGGTGGATATGGAGGCGGTTATGGAGGAGGATACGACGGTGGATACGAAGGTGGTCAAGTTCAGCATCATCACGCGCAAACGATTTCACTGGGACAGCACATTGAAGTAACGAGGCCCGTAGCAGTTCCTATTTACAAGCAGATTGGTAAGCATATTAAAATGCGTTTAAACATGGGATGAAATTTTTTTTTTTTGTTTTTATGAAACTTTCATGCAGAAAGAGAGTGAAAGTTCGAATTTTATTTTCTTTCTTCGATTTTTTCAGGTATTCCCGTCGCCCATCCGGTCGCAATAGCTGTTCCTCATCCCATAGCTGTCGGAGTACCGCAACCCTATCCAGTTCATGTGCCTGTCGCACATCCGGTTGCTGTCCCGGTAGTAAAGACCATCGCTATACCCGTTGAAAAGAGAGTTCCCTACCCAGTGGAAAAGATTATTCCTGTCCCAGTCGAGAAGGCGGTTCCAATTACAATCGAGAAACATATCCCAGTTCCCGTAGACAAGCCTTACCCTATACACGTTCCAGTTTACAAGCACATCTTTCATCGCGTGAAGAGCCATGGCTGGAGTCATTGATAATGATTTAAGAAATCTTCGAGTTTTTCATTCTGTTTTTTTCTTCGTCACAAATTCATAGCTCTTTGAGAATTGAGCGGTTCTCCTTACTAGTTTTTAGAGAAAATCCATTTAGGTACGTAGTTCGACAATCCCAAAGGCCAAAGCTCAACGAAATGATTATCCGCTATTATTCACGTGATTTTTTATTCACGTGTCTGACGCCATATTGTTGCCAATCCATGAAGATGTTAAATTGTTATTAATCATGAGATCTATTGTGTTATTTGAACGTATGAGGTTACATGTTAAGCTACGTTATTTGTAAATATTGTTATATCTTTTTGTTTAAAAAATAAAATGTTAATTTAAGTATAACCAATCAATTTCTTTATTGGCCTATCCGATTTTCAATTCAAGACAACTATTGTTGTTGAGTCTCAATCCCCTTCTGTCCACAATATGTGGGTTCTTTTTTTCGGCAATTCAACAGGTCGACGTTCTAATGAATTTTTTATATAAGTTCACAATTACCCACCTGAAAACTACTCACGTCCGCATAAAATGCAGCCAATGTGCGAAAAACGTCAGAATTGGTAATAGAATTTCTTTCATATGGAAAAACTCAATCAATTATATTAGCAATGATAGATATATGTATATCTCAGCATCGTGCGATAATGAATTCTTCCGGTGTAATTAATCCATTTCCTTGTCAGTTTTCCGTTTCTTAATTAACGATGCGTCAAACTAATCATCGCGACTACGAGAAAAAAAACTCGTCATGCTCTCTCCTCGTGGCGGACTACATAGCTCAGTACTAGCATCCAGATTAAAATGATGTTTACTTGACTGTAAATGTAGCAAAGTAACGAGCACAACTCATAAGCTGCAAAGACATGATGCACTATATATACGAAGATACAAATACGAAAGAAGATTTTCGAAATTGACTCTAGTTAAAAAATATCAGTCCAGAGAAATTTCGCAAGTCCTCAGTGCTTACGAATTTTGATAAAATCAGAGCTTGGATAAGACCAGTGAGTATTCAGTGAGTATTTTTCATTCTACATGTGTTCTGCTAGTCAACAAGTTACCTTATAAAGCACTTGTCATAGAAACAGCGAATACCAGGAGATAGGGCATTACGAAGACAGTCACTCGCGCGACTCTCATTGTCCGGTAAGCACCGAAGCAAGAGTAAAAAGATTCTACACTAGATATCCCTTTTTACTTTTTTTTACCCTCGTAGAAATTTCCATGCATGATACGTAATTATAATTTATTTCCTGAAACATTGTAACGGTGATAATAATACACGTTATTGGATTATTGCAGATATATGGTATTATATCGGCATCAGAAGGGAGTCCAGCTGAAGAATGAAAAGAGTACGAGCGTTAAAAGTATTGACTATCATTACCAGTCGTTCGAAGGTGTGATATTCGAACAAAACTTTGTCCATGAGTGCAACACGCTCTCTTCGCACGGCATTGAATTTGTCTGGCTGATTTATCTTCGTGGATCTCTTCCGTTTGGTCGATAATTTTTCGACCGTTGCGGAATACGAAGCGGCTAATCTGTTGGCAGAGATTCGCACACGCCTAAGAGCGACTCTTTAAGCAGACAAGACGGACTAAATAAATTCTGTGGCAGTGAAAGGCTTCCCGGTATATTAAGACGAGAAATGATCGAATTTGTATCAGTCGTAGAAGCGGCTCATACCACAACAGCAGCCCTCGTGCTCAGAGAAAGCCCAAGTCTTTAACCATGAACAGAATCGTAAGTATAGTCGATGATGATGCACCAAAATCTTAACAATGTCAAGTGCCTTTCACTCGCGAAATTTTCTCCACATTATGCATGCATTGTGCATCAATTTGACCAAATTCTCATTTCTGTTTCAGGTATTTTTATCCGTCCTTTCACTAGCGGCGGCTGTACCTTGGGAACCATCTTACAATCAATATCAGTACCAGCCCCAATACCAAGCTCAAGCTTTATCAGCCGGCAGCAATGACCAATCAATTTCCGCGAGAACTGGTTACGAGAGTTCAAGTTCCGGAGGTGATAGCGGAGGTTATGACTTCGGAGGTGGACACGGAGGCTACGAAGGTTCCAGTGGTCACAGTGGTCAATTAGAAGCCAGCAGTCTGGACGGAGGTCACGGAGGAAGTTATGAAGGATTTGGTTCCAGCGGTGGTCACGAAGGCTTTGGCGATAGTGGTCAAAATTACGCAGCTTTCGAAAACTTTGGAGGCGACCAAGGCGGATACGGTGGACACGGAGGAGACGATGGTGGTCATGGAATTTCCATAGGAGGAGGCGGCGACAGCTACGTGCATAGCGTCCCCGTCTCAGAACACGTTGAAGTTACAAGACCCGTGGCTGTCCCAGTCTACAAGGAAATTGGTAAGAAGATCTGAGCGATCATTTTTCTGTTAAAAAAAATCAAAAATGAGAAATCGGCAAGGTCATTTACGTTCGATTCTCAATTTGATCTTCTTTTTAATCGTTTCTTCAGGTGTGCCAGTCGCTCAGCCAGTCAAGATCAACGTTCCTCATCCAGTTGCTGTTGGTGTCCCTCAGCCTTATCCCGTGGCAGTGCCAATTGCTCAGCCTGTTCCAATTCAAATAGTCAAAACTGTCGCTGTACCAGTTGAGAAGAAGGTGCCTTATGCCGTCGAAAAGCATATCCCAGTACCCGTTGAGAAGCATGTGCCAATCAAGATCGAAAGACATATTCCTGTGCCGGTCTTCAAGCCCTACCCGATCAGGATTCCCGTTTATAAGACCATTTATCATCACGCCAAGAGCGGTGGTGGCGGTGGTCATGGTTACCACTAAATTTTTCATTGACAAAGAGACCGTGGTAGATGCTTGAAAAAAATTTACGATTTTCCGCACATTGTGTGATCTGATTTAATCGAGTCTCTTGATCAATATGGTACGCGCAGAGATTGTACCCTGTATTCGTTGTTATAGAGGCGACGGATTAAGTCAAGCAAAGATCCGTGGTCGATATCTGTTCTGGTTGTTAAGTTTTTATACACTTGTTGATTTGTATATATCCTAAGTATTATCCTAATTTTGTTACGTTTTCCTTTTTTCTACATGTTTTTGATTAAATGAGTTTTTTCATAATTACCAACGTCTATTTACGTACTTCGTGCTTCCCCACTTGTTCTACAATGAATTGTCAGTTATATATGCCCGCATGAAGTATGTTCCTTATACTTTGCGATGCTCGGAAGCTCAGCTCTTTTGAAAAAAAAATATATAAATCAGGTGAACATCGCCATGATTGCCAGAAAGTCGATAGAAAAATGCAGAGGGGATAAAATGACGACAATTATCAACACGGCATCGAGAGAAATTTCTACTTGGTGTATAAAACCGACAAGAGAGACTTTAAAACGCAATATATCTCATAATGATACCTTTCACTAAAGTATTCATTAAAAACAGACGAAACCACATGGAAAGTGGATTGGCATCATTACTGACAATCACTCATTCGGTGGTAGCACACCACAATTAGAATTTAAGCAATCGGAACAAAAAAGAATTGCCCCTATCTGCAATGGCCGTGGGCCTTTTCAATTTTCTGACAAAGGCTGCTTACCAGCCTCTTTCCACGGTTTACATTTATTTTTATAATATTGAATGCATGCTAAGGCGAACAGCTTACGGCTATGAATAAAGAATATAAAACGCAATTCGAAATTATAGAGAGCGTACATTAACCCCGTAAGGAGTGGCATTACCCTGAAAGTAAATGCCAAAGTTTTTTTTTCTGTTTGAGAGAATTCATCCTACGCTGTAATGCAATCGCCATAGTCCTGGCGGTGACAATGACCATATAAGATTATATCAATTATAACAAGTGGACTTTAAGTCTGAATTCCTTATTTTGTATAATGACAACGGGGTTCTTATATCATATCGTTTCACTGAATGATTGCCATTAAGTAAAGTGCCGGTTATTTGTCTAGCCTCACATATCTAGTTTACTGAGTATTTGGTCGAATGAAAAGAATTCTACTTATGATAATTTTGATCGAATAGTGTGAAAAAATTCACGATGAATAATCGTGAGTAACTATTTAAAAGAGGCACCATTAATCGAAATAGAAAGGAACATATATAGTGTGTAAATGTGAGTTATGGCAAAACAACTTATTCTGCAGTTGAATAATTAATATGCTAGAGATACCGACCTGTGGGCGAAGTATAGGTTTTATTTTTTTCTTATGCCAGAAAACTGTAATTTTAACGCAACTAATGACCAGCGGATACGGTGACCATAAATTTATAATTATCCTCTCATGAACGAGTGCCAAGCCTATTAATTTCTTTGCTAAGAGAGAAATGCTACAATAAATATGTCTCGAGTTTTTAGTATCACGATTTTTTGCCAGCTCGGTCATTGTGGGTGAAAGTAAATTTGAGTCAAGTGTTTTTTATTTCTTTTTCCAATGATTTACGTAGAAGTTCGAAGAAGACCAATGAAAGTGAATTACTAGTATCAGTCAATCACTGAGGTTACTCAGTCCAAAATAAAAGTGATCGAGCAGTGTAAAAAAAGTTGAGAAAAAAGAAACGCCTCGAACAAGATCAAGTTCTCTTCACTGAGCGAAAAGTAATGGGAACGTAAACCTCCCAATTATATGTATGCTTTCTTTAATCATAGCTCTAGATTGATATTATCACGGCATGAAATCTCTTAAATGATGGCAGCGACAGCGATCGACGATATTAGTGAATACTTAATGAATGTCAAACCAAATCTATAGATTATAAAATGAAATAAAATAAAATAATATTCGGGAAATTACAGATCGTAAACATGGAGTTTACAAATTTGAAATTGACATCGCTCACTAATAATTCAGCGTAATTAACGTCAGATAACCATTGACAAATATTTATATTTATCGAAGATTCTCAGCTCAGCAGTTCTTCTTTTATAAAAGTATTAGTCGATTCCTCGCCAATCACGGTTGCTGAATTTGTTACAAATCAAAAATCGTTCTAACCAGTTTGCGGGGATGTGTGAGGTAGATTTTGAGGCCATAAACTCAAAAATAACAGTGAAAAGAGCGTATAAATCACATGCTATTCGACCGAGCGGAATAACCACATCCTCGCCCGGTTTTTTGATCGTAACTTCAGACATTGGTCACCAATTTCCAGAACGGCTGAGTAGATCAGTTAAATATGGCATATTTAGGCCAAAGAACAGAAATATTTTGATGAAAAAAAGCGCTGAGCTACTTTCATTTCTTGGTGACCTTTCATCTGGCTTCTGCTAATTTAAAAATATTCTTCAAGTCAAAAATTGAATACTTTCACCACTCATGAATGAAGCCAATCTCCCTGAACTCGCAGGGTTAAAAAGATGTACTTCAAGTTTACTATAAACATTATAGTGAATGAAACAGACATTTACATTAATAGTTACGATATGGCTATTATTATATGGTAAACCAAGCCGCAAAATACAGTGCAAGGAACTATAATTTATGTTCAATTTACCATGGCAGTGATTATTATCACTAGAAAATCCAGATGTCACCCATATTTCTAACGCAAGAGTGCAATAGGTACCTCATTGACCGATTAACTAATCGTAAACACTTGTAATTTGATTATAATTACAAGTAGCTGATGATTTATCGTCACGAGGGTCGTTGTACACGTTCCGTTTAACAGGTGCCCACGGTGTGCCGATCATTAAATTTGAGATGCCGATAGCCTCACGTGGGTTTGGCGAATGAAAGGCGGAAGTCAACTAATTCCAGCAACCCGAGTAACTGACAATTACGTAAGGCATGGACTGCAACCGTAACGTTGTTGAGCGGGTGTTTGAGTCTTTGTAGATGGGATAAACTAAACAACACGAAGATCAAGTGAATGTGTATGTATTTCATCGGGGTAGTGGGATAAACAACCACAAGGTATATAAGTCTCCTACAAAGAGTTCTGTAGTTTAAGTTACCTCAAACTTCTCTCAAGCTCCCAGAGGTCTTAGCCTCTCCCCCAAAACTGCCAACCATGAACAGAATCGTACGTAAAAAATGTATCTGATTCCTATAAGCTCAGAAAGAGAGAAAACACTCGTACAGACATCACACGATACTTTACATCCCTTATCCGATATGGTTTCGTTTTTATAATTGAAGTTTTCGTGAACCAAACTAACGGCTTTCGTGCTGGCCAGTGAAGTGTGTAATTCGAAATTTCTAGATTGTTTACAAAATTGAAAATCCGAACAAAAAAATGAGAAGAATAGAAAGACAGCGATAGAAGTGAATTAGGAATAAAAACACGCAACATATAACATACCTATTTCGTAAATTACCAATCATAAAACGTATTTTGAAGGTGATATTACTGGGGATTGCCGGTTGGTGTCAAGGGTCAGGTTGGGACATCGGAGGTCACGGTGGTCTAAGCCTAGGGGAAATTTCCCTAGGAGGTCACGGACATGAATTACCACCCATTTCTCTCGGCGAGTCTAGTCTCGGAGGTCACGGTGGCTGGGATAATGGAGGTGTATTTCGATATCCTTTCTAATCGTTCTATAGTATATGATTTCGTTCGATACAATTATCACGTACAAACCTGAGTAGTCATTGACACGAGTGAAAATTTGAAATAGTTTAGAATTTTTGAGAATTAATTATTCAACGTGATGACATCGTGCATAGGTGGAATATCTTTCGGGGGTGGTGGTCACGGAATCGAGTTATCTGGAACTTCGCTCGGACATGGAGGTTGGGACTCGGGATTCAGTATAGGAGGTGGAGGCCATGGGGGTTACGGGGGTCATGGACTTAACGTAATTCCGGTGGTGAAGGAAATTGGAGTTCCTGTCGTTAAACCGGTTGAATTCCAGGTCCCCCATCCAGTCATACAAACTGTGCCTCAACCCTATCCAGTAGCAGTTCCAGTCGCCCAACCTGTGCCATACGAGGTAAGATTTTAGACGTTTTTTCTTTTTGTTGGTTTCAGTACATGAAATGTTCCAAAAAAATGTAAAACCGTGTCTCTTGTCTTTGCGTCTTAGGTGATCAAAAATGTGGTGACAAAGGTTGAAAAGAAAGTGCCAACCCCAGTGGAGAAATATATTCCTGTCAAGGTAGAAAAGCCTGTGCCCTTCAAGGTCTACAAACACATTCCGGTGCCAGTGATTAAACGGTTCCCCATCAAAATTCCTGTCTACAAAACCATAGTTCACAGCAGTAAGGGACATTGAGTAGAAAACTATTCAAAAGGATCCTGATTCTGTTCTACGTCGACTAGATAGAACCAAAATCATACAGACAGCTCAAAATTATTTACTGTTAGCCAAGTTATAATTACTGTTTCCGTTATCTTCACGAGATTCTGTTTCATGACAAATTTAGCTATAAGTTTTAACTATATTTGTATTTTAGTAGCCTGTATATTATTTGTTGTGTTTGAACTTGTGTACAATAAATATGTATTTCAAAGTTAATCATTAGACGCATTAATTCTCCAATCCCGCATTATCGTTACGTCGTGTACCCTGAGGATAAATCCTGGATTGAGCTGTAAGTCGAGGACAATCCAGCTCGAAAAAAGTAGCACGTTCGCTTGGTCTTTCACTTGAAATTTGCGTCTGCATTTCAAGCACAGACGTCTGCAGAGATTATTAAAATTAATTCACCGAAGTTCACCGCTTGGCACGAAGGATATCCAGAGAAGGGTTCGCGAGGTGGAAGCAATACACTCTAAATCAATCAATTCCCAGTACCTTGTTACATGTTGGGGCGAGAAAACTTATGTGAAAGTAAAATTCATCAAGAACATTCGCTATCGGAGTTCAATAAGCTTTCAGTTATAATAAATTATCGATTTGCTATCGCTTCTTCTTTCTTTCACCTGTGAAAATAATGTGAACTGCTCTTAAACGTAATTTGAATTGAAATTAAATGAAATTTCAAATCGAAAATTCAAATCTATGTGACAGCACGTTACAAATGCAAGGGAATTTGTGGGTACACGTACCCAAGTCGCAAGTACAATATAGGTATATCGTGGTTTTATTTATTAATGAAATTAATCACCTTGACGTCAACTACAACGGAATCAAAATCATTAGGCAATCATTTTCTTCCTAAATATTGTTACGATAATGAATTATTTTACAGATCTTTGATTCGCGACAATACTTTACCTCTGTTTAGGTACCCTTCATCATCGGCAGACCGTACCTCGTCTAGTGCCGGTCATCAAACTATATCCCCATCCAAATTTTCATATATTTTCTCACCAAAAGGACATAGGATAAAAAATGTCCAACGGGATCCTGATTCACATGGGTATTGAACAAATGAGCCCAAAAATATCAGGGCAATTCAGAATCATTTAAGATTATTCAGGTTATAGTTAATGTTTTCAATCATAGATTTAGATATTAGTTTTACTGATCGTATATTTGTACACGTATGTGAGCTGTATATTATTCTTTGTGTTTAAACTCATGTGAGATATACATATATTTCCACGGTGATTACTAGACAGCTAAAAGCTTTCATCCAATTATCGTTACATCGTGTATTCTCTATATGAAAGGAAACCCCGGATCGAGTTGTAAATCGATGACCTTCCGTATTTAAAAAAGGTGGCACGTTCCTTTCGTCTTTCACTCAAAATTACTGTCTGCATATGAGGCAGAGATTTCTGCAGAGATTGATAAAGTCGATTCGCCAAGGTTCACGGCTTGGATCGAAGAAAATTTAGAGAAAGGCTCGTGAAATGGATGCAATACATTCTAAACTGATCAATTTCCAGTCTCACACTTAACATCAGGACGAAAAAACTTATGTAAAAGTGGAAGTAGAATTTGCTGCGAACATTCGCTACCGGAGTTCAACGCACCTGAGTGTATAATAAACTGTTGGCTGGTCATCTCGTTCTTTTTTTCATCTGTATGCAAATAGTATGAATCGCATGTATCGAGCTTGCGTGACTGGTTCTTTTGTCCAGATAACATACACCGTTGAATTTAGCGTCCAAATTAAACATGCACTACTTGACGAAATGTAAAATGCGTTTTACCGCTAAAGAAAGTTGGACTTTTTCAATCCGCGAATGTGTTACCTGCAGGGTGAGACCAACGGCGTCGTTTGGGTGTATCGTGAAGAAATAAATCACTCGAGGATAACAGAGCGTAACTGATCATATGTCACTGGCTGACCCAATAACTCGATTCTCATACGAATGAAATCTATAGCTTTACCAGAAGAAATTCAATCCTCTGAAAACTATTCTTCTTCCTCTTTTATCGTTCTTCGATAGATAATGTACATCAGTAAAGATAATAATGGACATTGGGACACAATTGCGTCAAAGTTCATCAGAGCAACGACTATCTGATGTATTAGTAGTACAAATAATTGCATAGGTGTCGAGGACCGGTTCTTTTATGACACGCTGTATGAGCAGGAAGATTCAAAGCGAAAGTCAGAGCTGGACTGGTTATATGCTCTTTCGGAAGAAAGGATCAAATTATCTGACGCATCTGAAACACCTTCCTGAATCAAATGCCTCAAGCTGCCTTCAAATTAATTCTAATTACTTCCACCTAATATCGGAAGCCGGATCACGTACCAGCAGCATGTATTGATCTAATGGATTACATAGTCAGAGATATATCAACCAGAAAAATTGTCCAACTCGTATCCTTTTTTTTTTGTAATAGTAGAGATTTGAGCCGAAGTTCAAGTAATTATTAAATACTTTACAGTTTGACTAATCAGCCGTGTTAATCAGCTCTGAAATTTGTACTAACTGGTCACGTGCACGATCGCTGAATTAGAGATTTTGATTCATTATAATTGATCCCTACATTGTAATATGGCTATAAAATTGCAAATACACCATAATTACTATTAGCCACAACGACCTGCAGCTGAGGTTGAAAAGTTTCACCTATCCTTGGAAACGTAGGTGTAAGTGGTATTCACAGCACAACGAACCCTGCGGACAATAGCCAAGTTATCGTATTGGCAAGCGACGAGACAGACGGAAGAAAAAGAACTTCCAGAAGCGTGACCCATCACTCGGTAACTAATCGTTGCAAATTTTCCAACATGGAAACATGGAGATGTCAGAATATATCTAAGCTGAATCTGGTGAATAAAAAGTGAACAGAAATTGAGGTTTAATTAACGAGAAAGATGAAAGTACAAAGGCATTCAGTAGAAGTGTAATTATAGTATATGGTTTCTCCTGTGAGATGTATAGCCACACTATAAATAAAGAAGTGATAAACTGTGAAAATGAAGCGCGATTTCCTACCTTGTTAAAAAAAAAATTTCCTTTTTTAGAACGCAAGACACCGCAGAAGCTGCGTAAGATCATTACGCGAACGAAATAATATTTCATCCAGACACTTTCGGTCTTTTTATCATGACATCTATGTAATATACAAGCTTGAGCGACTGCGCTTCTTTGTACGGATAGAAAAATCTACTTATCGTTAGGTAACATCAATTTATTCGCATAGATCCGATTTTTTGCAAATAAATACGAGTTTAAGGGCCAATCAATAATTCAATATATCAAGGCGCATTGTTACATGCGAGGTAAAGTCAAGAAATCACTTCCGATACAGGCGTAACACTTGCCGCGGGCAGATTTCTTTCCACCAAGCCACCGCCAAGCGAACAGAACGTGGTTAGTATGTGTGTATTAAATGGGAGTTTTTTGCATTTTTGTTTCTATTCAAGCGTATTGTTTTTTCGTTTTTGTACTCGAGAAAGGCGATCCGAAGCCTACACAGCAAAAGCGAGAAATGAGAGACTTGAAAAATGGAAAAACGCGATGTTGAGTTCCTGGATTTTCACCTCGTAGAGAAATATTAATATTCGAATCTAACGGACTTTTGGTGACGGAATTTGTTTTGCAGGTAGTTTAACGGATTTTAATAAAACTAGTGAAGTCTGAAAGGTTTTGCACTCGGCAAATTGTTTATAAGAGATAAAAGTATACGGTTCTCTACTCACAATGGACTTCCTTTCATATCGCGGACTATGTGGCTATACCTATGCCATAGTCTTGGACATTCGAGTAAATGGATATTCCATTCTCCGCAAGTTACGTGTCGTAGAACGGAAGAGGAGTGTACAGAGTGTACTAGCTTTTAGTGAAAGGTAGTAGATTCGATCCAAGTATATAAGCTGAAACTTCGCCCCCAAACGACATTCAACATTTGAATCCTTGCGTCAGCACATCCCCCGTACATTACAAACATGAACAAAATCGTAAGCAAATACACCCGAGTCACAGGTCTACATTGAAATATGTTCAATTCTAGTTCAATTGAAAAGCTACAGCGCGGTTTTATTCATCCATGAAATTACTTTCCTAAGAGTTTAATATAACGGCAGCAATTAGAATAATTATCCAACAATTCTCCTGGACAATATTCTGACGAGAAATTATATTACAGATCTTTGCTCTGGGTCTTGTGGCCTTTGCCACGGTGGCCAACGCCGGTGGATACGATGAAGATCATGGAAAATCAACCTACGAAGAGAAGACGAAGACCGTGCATATTCCTATCTACAAGAAGTATGGTGAGTACCTAAACCCGATACCTACGTGTGATAGTGGATAAAGGAAGAAATTAAAGTGTATTCATTAGCCGTTTATACATTATAAATGACACGTTTCTGTTCAACACTGCTAAGTGATTACATGCGAATGCATTAGCCCGCTAATTAGATTCATTTAACTCACGATTTCTGTTTTCATTTTTCTTCAGCTATACCGATTCCTCACCCCGTGCCAGTACCAGTTCATCAGGAAATCAAGATCCCCATTCCTCAACCGTACAATGTTCAGGTTCAGATTCCTCAACCCTACCCTGTGGAAGTGATCAAGCACGTTGAAATCCCCGTTGAGAAACCGGAGCCATACACAGTCGAGAAACACGTGAGTTTAATATTTTTAATTCATAAAGTCGATCGTATTGTTCCTCTGCACCATCAGTGCAGAGATACTTGAGGATACTTATTGGCGCCTGTCAAACAGGCAACTCGATTTACTCGCGCCTGATGAAGGAGTAATTGCCGGAATTTTTCGATTCTTTTTTTCAACGGAAATATTTGAGTTGTTAAGATTTCGATTTTTGTTGTTCTCATTTGTCAATATTTTATTCTCGTTCAGGTACCGTTCGTCGTTGAAAAGCCTTACCCCGTCTACGTCGAGAAGAGATTCCCTGTGCCAATTGCCAAGCCATACCCAGTCCACGTGCCAGTTTACAAGCACGTTTTTCATCACACTTCATCCGGAGGACACGGTAAAGGCTGGCACTAAAAGTATTCCGCCCTGACTTAGCTGGGGGGATTATTACGTACCCTCAAACCAACGCCGTCGACCGAGGGATACAATATCCAGAAAACTGTAACGAGGCTTTCTAAATTAATTCAACGACCAGGACGTATGTACTTACTCGAATTCTTTGCAAACAGAAATTCGAGGACAATCCTTGGTATATATTTTAATGTCAGCAACGTGAGAATATTATTATCTTTGATAAGCAACGATCATTTGTCTATCACATCGGCGTTGGAGAAACCAAGCATCAGCCACATTACCCAGCTAGTAGTAATTATATACGATAACTAAGTATCTGTACATAGGACAAATTTGTTTCTGTTATTTTATATATTGTTGACTATTTTCTTATGACTTTTTTGTATAAGTGTTTGATATTTACCTACACGAATGATTTCTAATAAAAAAAGAATGAAATATAGTTGAACTTTGAGTTCTTTGTCTTTATAAATCCTTCGCGCAACGTCAGACATCGTGAAAGTTCTACAGCAAGAGTAAGTTACGTTTTATATTTTGGAGTCAGTTTATCTCACAGACTGATCGGAACTATTTATCCCGGTTATGAATATTGATTATCGTCAATTTTCTACTTTAAAGATATAATACCGTGAGCTAAATTACGTATAATGATGAACGGGGATAAATGCGTATAAGGAATCGTTCAGGAACTGAATCCCAAAGTCCGAGTTGAACTGGACTTCGATTTACCGTAACGAGTTAAAGCACATACGTAGTACTTAGATACCTGTATATTATGTATCTACTACCTCGATAGCGTGCAGAACTACTTTTACTTGAATGCACTTTCACTCCAGCCTCTTTACTTTGATCTTAAATCTCGTGGTTTATTTGGGAAGGGGTCTTCGATCGAGAGGAACGCCCCAGGAGTGGTGAACGTTACTTGCTAACTTCGCTTTAATTATTCTTTCCAAACTTGATCGAATCCTGTTTCAGCGGAACATTCTATTTGCTTGCTACTGCCTCAGGATTCCTCTGTTAGAGTATAAAGATTACTCATACAAAAGTTAATGTTTTTACAAATATTCGTGGCAGTAACAATTGCGTAAGATATCATAGGAATCTCAATCATTTTAGTGGAACGGCATACTTTTCACGTAATTAATTATTCCGAAAATGATCAAAATTCCTAATGCTGTAATTTCGCTGCAGCGTTTGGCCAATAGAATTACAAAATTTTATTACACTTGCAGGATTTAATGGAACGTCCGAAAAATTTATCGACTTCGCAATGAAATTTATCAAATTCTTGAAAAAATAAACGAAGGATAAATTACACGCCTCAAATATATTTATAAATATTAGACACCGGTTTCAACAATCGATGAATCATTAGCTATTTGTAAAACGACTGTCTCATAAGCTCTTCTCTCTGTACTCAAAAGCAGAAAGTATAAATATACAAACTCAAATTTGACTGTTGGCAGTAAGCGATGAATAAAAATTTTCTCAGAGTAGATCCAGATACTGAGACAGAAAATATGAAAATTTTCGTCACAGTTATTATGAGTTTGAATGACCATTTCGCCGTGAAATATTGTACTTGTTTAACATTTTGTAAAATACCTAGTTGAAAATTCATCTAATCAGACTAATGAAATATGGAAGCAGTTACGCATGAACCCATACTCACACTTGAATGCGGCAAGTCTATTTATCCTATCCCCATAATTTATCAGAATGAAATCATAGTAAAGGCCGCCTCTGAGAGAAGGGAGAAAGTCGCGGCAGTATATAAATGATGGCCGTGACTTTGAAAGCGTCAAAGCATCGCGGACTGAGGCGAAGTGCAATAAGGATCCTCGCGTAATTCTCGCATATTTTACTTAATCCAGTATCAGGACCATGAAGATTTTTGTAAGTAGCTAAACACACTCCAATGCGTCAAATAAAACCAGGCTTTTTCTTTGGGAGAAAAAATGGATCAAACTAAACGACGAGGATCATCAATTTTTTGAATTTATTTTCTAGATTTTGGCAGCCGTCTTCACAGTGGCTTCAGCTGGCCACTATGGCGAAGAAGAGCATGGTGGCACAACTTATCACGAGACTTCAAAGCCGGTCGAAATACCAATATACAAGAAATACGCTATCCCAATACCACATCCGGTGCCAGTAGCTGTTCCTCAACATATCAAAGTGCCAATTCCACAACCCTATCCAGTACAAGTTCCGGTTCCACACCCAGTTCCGGTCGAAGTTGTCAAGCACGTTGAAATCCCAGTAGAAAAACTGGAGCCTTACGTCGTAGAGAAGAAGGTAAACCTGTGTTGTACATTTGAAAAAATGTTAAACACATCTTGCTAACATCTTTTTGTTCAATTCTGGAGTAATCAGAGATTATTCAATCACAAGCAATATCAGTATGACGGCCAACATTGATAGAGCGTATGCTAAGTGATAGTGCATGTCCCTATTTCTGGATCAAACATAAGTAGTAATAGAAGAGATATGGTCAGACGAACGACTCGACGACGACGCGTAATTTAATTCGATTGATAATTTGTCGATTTTATAAATAATGAGTTCCTTTTTTTTACAGGTTCCTTACATCGTAGAAAGGCCTTATCCTGTCACCGTGGAAAAACATTTCCCAGTACCAATTCCGAAACCCTATGCCGTGCATGTACCAGTTTACAAACACGTCTTTCATCACCAGAGCAAAGGACATGGAGGCTGGAAGCACTGATCTATGTTAATGGATTAAAATTCAACGATCGATGCTAACTGCCAAAAAAAAAAATCTCGTGGTATCCGATCCTCGAATTACAATTAATGCTCAGATTGTATATATTGTTTTTGTTAACATTTGTTACGTTGTTATTTCTTTAGAATAAATCATTTTTCTATACGATTGCGTACGTTCTATGAACTGACATTTTACCCAGTAATTGGTAGACGATTGTTCTAATTCCTCGCCATTCCCTTACAATAATTAACTGAATAATTGTTGTAAGCAATTTTAGTATACAGCTTGAAATTGCGCTTTGGGATTACAATTCTTCTTTTTTTTGGTTGTGATGAATGACTGCGTCACTTTAGACACTCCGAATGTGAAACTGAGAAATTTATATGGGTTGGACCAGTATTTAAATCGTGTTCAGGAAATACCAACAACTTACGTAGCATGTGCGCCTTGCGTCAGATCTTGGGGCAACTTTTTGTGCTGGATAAGGGAATTCCATTAGATTTTATTCCACTTGTACCACGCCTGTTAGCTGACGCAGAAGTTTATAAAACAACGAGTCTCGTATCTCTCGTACCTAGTATCATTCTTCTACCATCTTTCGAACCATCGTTCCAAGTTTTCACTAGATTTCACAGCCATGTTTAGACTCCTGGTAAGAGTGAATCTGTTTTAAACATTTCCCCCCTCAAATTTCACCTTCCCAAACGAAAATAATTGAGAGAATGTCTATATTTGAAGGAATTCGTAATTATTTTCTGGATCCTTTATGAACATGTTATAATTCGAGTTGATCAATGATCATTAATTGATAATAATTTTGTACAAATAAAAAGATATTCTGTCTAGCAGGATTATGCAGGTCTCAGCTACGATAGCTAGGAAATGCTTTCAGTCGCGAAGAGATGCTTACATAAACATTGTCAAAATCTCTTTGTAATAGTTTTTTATTTTTATTCATTTGTACAAAAACTATTAGACTTCAAACACTATCCAACAGTTTCTGTTCTTCTTCTGTGAAAAATGTCCAATCCACCTGCGTTTTATTTGATTCACAATAGATCATGTGCCTCCTGGGGCTTTCCGGGCTATTCTTCAAAATATCTGTCACCCACGCTTCACCGATGGACACACCTGTCATGGAGATCATGTCTATGACGAAGGACGTAGAAGGACTAACCGCAAAGGCAAAACGTCATGACTACCATCCTGCAGGAACACCGTGTCCACAGCTATCCCTTTCGCATTCTGGAACATATTTGCCTCCAGCTAGCGTGTCTGGACACTACGGACCTCCAGTGTATCAAAAACCGCTTGTAATCCCAAGTTATCATCAGATACCGAGGGTAGAGTCAATCGCGTACCAAAAACCGGTAGTGCCGAAAATTATCTACCAAACAATTCAAAGACCTGCGATACACCATGATGCTTACAACGTACAACCGATGGTTAAACAACATGTTCAGTACGTTCAGCAGCCAACTTACGTGCCGTTTGTCAAGGAACAACCGATTTCTTACGTAAAACCCGTGGCTCCAACAGTTTCCTATAATAATGTTCAGAAATTGGTTGCCAATTATGTGAAACCGATTCAGCCTGTACAACCGATTCAGACGATTCACCCTCTCAAGACATTCGTCAAAGAGATTCCTTACGAGCATGGTCCGGCCCCAGTAAAGCTAGTTGAAAAACCTATGATCGAAACGCAGTCCTATTACGCGAAGCAATTTTTTCAACCGGTTTCTTACTACCCAAAACCAATGATTGAACCTAAACCGATCTCTATATATTCTCCGCAAGTGAATAAATATGAATACCCTACCGCAAAAGTTTTTTATCAGAAACCGCAAGCATCGATTATCAAAATTTTATCAAAACCTGAACCTGGATGTGAAAAAATACATCAGCCTCAAATCTCCTATGTTAAAACACCTCAACCAATTCTACAGAATGTACACCAACCGATCTACCAATACGCGCCTCAGTATCATCAGCCTCAAGTGAAAGAGCCACTGTTTCATTTTCCACAAAAAATTCATCAGCCTGAAATTGTGCAACAGCCGATAGTTCATCTCGCGCCAAAAATTCATCAGCAAAATCCGATGATTCATTACCAGCAACCAATCGGATATGGGAATGCTCAACACTCTGTTGCACCACCAATGATCTACCATGGCCATAATTATCAGTCACCGATCATACCTTGCCATAAATGAAATCTGGCTCTGATCCCGTTTGCGTGAACATAAATTCTAACAATTCACGGCAATTAGTCCATATTTTATTCTTGCTTCAAAGTTTCATAACAATTCACAGTTTTGCTCTTATCAGCTTTATGCTATACCTATATAAATATGTATTGACGCCGTAACTGATCGATGATAGTTTTTCAAGAAAAAAGTTTCGTCAGACTGATGAAAATATTCGAATTTCACTGTTTTCAGAAATTTTTATTGTAACGATATAGTGAGGAATAAAAATGTTTTTCAACGTGTGCATCCAATACCATTTATCCCATATATTTCCTGGCATAAATAGTATCATTAAAATAGGTCAAGATTGGGAATATATGTAACGATGAAATTTTTACGCTGAAAAGATTTCACGCGTGATAAAAATATTGCGAAAAATTGGCACGGGTAATATCCGAATGTAGAGCAGAGTATCCATACATTATATTCTTAAATGATATAGGTATACGTGAAGCAAACTTTCTCAAGGCTTCAATTTATCCGCTGAATTCTCGCGGAAATCTTACGAAAGTTTCTATAATTGTTCCTGAGAATTGAATTAAAATACGGTGACCGACACACTGAGAACTGAATAGAGCTGAAGAATTTATAATTATGCTCTATGCTCGCATTGAGAAGGATCTAGGAGATTTTTTTTCTGCACATTCGACTCTACTTTCATTTATAACTCATGCAGTAATTAAAACTTAATGGATCTAACGATTTCGAGTAAATCAAAATTCTCGAGGAGAAAACACAACTCCTTATCCGAAAATAGAAAAATCGATCAGCTCTTTGCATTTCAGAGAATTTCAGAGAATTTATCGAGTCATTGGCAAATAAAAGGTTCTGGGCCAAGTGCTCTTATAATTTGAGAGAAAATTTTGCAAGAGCCATTGAATGTGAGGTTTCCCATAGACTTGCTAACAAAGTAGCCACATTTTATGACGTGAATAATAGCACCGTGGCCTGCGTTCCCATGTCCTTACGAAATTTATGCTGACAAACAAGGTATATAAAACGAGGTGTTACGGGAATATTTTGTTCAGTAGAAAAGACACAGTACTTCGCATAATGTGGACGACGAATTACACCATCAATATGAAGTTTTTAGTGAGTGATTTACTCCAGTTTCATTAATTATACCTTTATCAACTATCCAGCGCACCTTAGACAGATGAATGGTTTTATCACGTTGTTGAAACTCGTGATCCGTGTTATACTAAAAATTACTCCATTTAGCTGAATGAATTACGTTCCCTGAACTAACGAGTGGAAATCGTCACAAGTAATAAGGCCATCGATAATAGCATATTTGATATTACTATAAGCCGCAGATATCTAAAATCGCACAAGGTAGTCTTTCGCTTTTAGCAGCTCACCTGAACCCCGTATTTATTATTTTCAAATTCTTCGACTAAAAATGAATAAAATACAGATTTGCAATGTCAAATGAATCAGAGAATGTAGAATGAAGATAACAAGCGATTTAGAATCGCGGGCAATTCCATAGGGCGTGGGAAATCTCAATGAGATGAAAAAAATGCACGTTTATTCGCGAATCGTGATATCAGCACTGAAAGAATATTATGATATAGAACATGCAGATTAATTATATCCACGTTGGTTCCCTTTTAGTTGTTTATGATAGTTGTTACGCTATCGAATGCCGGTAGGATTCCCCGAAGTTTTGACACCTTAACACACCATGATTTCCCGAATTTACGAACGGTACACCATGGCCACGGTGCCACGAGTTATCAAAACGTTGATATACAAAATCACGGAAAGATTTCTATTCCACCGAAAGCTCAAACTTCACATCACTACCTTTACCCCGAGCATCAGAATGACGGTAAGAAAAATATTCCAATACTGTATGAGACTATAATAATAATTGTGCAAGTTGGCAAAACCGTTGCGAACTTATAATTCTAGATCCTTGAATGACTAAACGAAAAACAATAGACTGTAATGATATAAAAATTTATTACAATGAATTTCTTATATTTTTTTTTCCGGTTTTCCGCTATCCAGAACTGCAATACGAAGTTTCTACGGTCACAGAAGTACCATATTTGATCAACGATGATAGTGAAGACCATTTCTTTGTATCTGCCGATGCAGGTAAGACGATGCAAACGTATCAATGAGTTTTTTTTTTTCTTTGTTACTATTGAGAATAATGTTGATGAAAAAATATACAGAGAAATAGATTAACGGGTGACGTCATTAATCCGGTGTATATTTTCAGAGCCATATAATTCGAATAACATCGATCATGTCGAAATCGACAATATTGAAGAACCATCTGCCTATTACGATCATTACGAACAGGAGTACGATTACGGATATCACTAGATAATAAATTGCAGGATAACTAAATTTGGAAAATCTTCATTATTAATTCACGATAAAACGCTGTAGGATATGTATTACTGATTGAGTATAATTCCGAACTGAGAATGAGCTTGAATAATGCACATTTTATATTTTAATAAAATAAATAAATGTGAGAATAGATAAGGGATATAGATTTTATTTAAATATGCACAAGTAAAATCTATCATATTTATTGCATATGAAAAACTTTTTTTTATTATTGAAAAATGTTCTTTCACGTTACAACTTCTGTTTACCTCCGACTATTCAACTTTTTTTTTTAGCAGTACAAAAATTGCATTTTTACAAGTTGTCAATCTTACATGGCTAAATTTGCAAAAAAGCGTTTACGACGGGTTCATTTGCTAGGCATATGATCCATACATATTATTTATCCAAAAAAAAAAACAATTCTGTATCCATATATAGTTGACAAGATTTGATCAGTATAAAGCAGGATCTGACTGAAAATAAAGTCTATATATAACAAATGTCCGGTCGAAAACGCCATATTCCAAAGTACGACTTATGTATATGTATATATATTTTATTTTTATTTTTATTTTTTTTTATTTATCTTTTTTTTTTCTTCATTTTTTCATTTTTTTTTTTTTTTTCTTATTTTATTTTTATTTCTTTTATATGTATGTATATAATTCATTTCAATATAATAATGGTCGCCATCAATGTAAATCATTAAGAACCAACGTCGAAAAAGGGAGAAAATTACATTATAATTTCATATAGCTAGTTTTTAGGCAGCTGAACAACTGAAAATAAAACTTTTTTTCGTAAATTTCTACGATCTGATGATCAATATAAACGCGATTATTTATTCATTTTCTTTAGTTGCGCGTCAATTTGTCTCTCAGTTACCGACGTTGAACAAAGACTGTTTACTAATGATAATAATAATAATAGTAATAATAATAATGATAATAATATTAATAATGATAATAAAATTTACAATATTAAGTGACAACAGGCGACCAATAATCAGTGTGGTACCATTCCATATACTTTTTTGCAAATAAAGTCTCTCACATTCTCTGTTTAGTTAGGTCCTGCCTTCATAGATTAGTGTGTGTTATTTTTTTTTATTTATTTTTTATTTATTTTATTTTTTTCATTTTTTCATTTTTATTTTATTATTATTTCGATTAATTATAATGACATAATAAATTGCAGAAATAGCATAAGGAGCAGTCTTTATTTTTTAATTTAATTTTTCAATTATTTCGTAATTATTTCTCTTTTCTCTATTCTCTTGATTTATATTTATATAATAATAATAATAATATGTATGTATGTATGTTATGTATCAGTGTACAAGTCAAGTTGTTTTTTGTCTGTTCAGAAATGTATGATGTACTGCAATTATATGATTATAATAAATGTAATTAGCTGATAGAAACGTATCGTTTGACTAGCTTTGAATCATCTCAGAACTCGTAATATTTATATGCCTGCCTGTCAAGTGTCGTCAATTTTTTTTTTATTTATATAAATCATGATTAAAAATTCTTTTGTTTTTTTTAAAAAAGATAAGAAAAACAAACAAAACAAACAAACTGGGTGTAAAATTGAACATTCCTTATTTCCTTCTTTTTTTTTTTCTACTTAAATTTCTTAATTATACGCTAAATTTTCAAACCCAAGAAAATTGATCGGCATAGCTCTGCCAATTACCATTTTCAAATATTACCTAAATTCAATTTATTCAATTTAAGTACGTAGCGATTAAACACATTTATCTATTATTATTTTTCAGCTATTCTTTTTCAGTGGTCAATTTTGAGCAATATAAGCTATCGTTTCATTATAAATTATTATTATTATTATTATTATTATTATTATTATTATTATTCTAAATTCAATTCGCTACGTACCTAATAGTATTTCTGTACTGTTTTTTTTTTTTTTATCTTTCTTTGTTTTCCTTGTGCCCTAGTCTCAAACGAAGACAGTCATATTAACGTGAGAATGGTATTGGCAATATCATATTTGTCAAATAATAATAATTTTTTCTTTCTTTTGTTTCCAAGTATTTTTTCCTCCAACTAATATATGTACGAAAATTCATTCAATGCAGCCTGTTTAGAGGCACGTTCCAGGTAATGTCAATTTCAATTTTGAAGAGCGTACATACAGATAGTAAGTTAGATATTATTATTATTTTATTATTTTTATTTTTTTTCGTTTTTATCGCCCACAGATAAAGTTATAAAGAGACGAATGACGTGAGTGTATAACGTAAATCATGCACAAGATATACTAATTATTATTTCATTAACAAAGCTATACCAACAATTACCATGTAACCTTACATTGATTAATATAATAGAATATAATGTTTCAATCAATTAGTCTAAATCCTAAAATTACTTCCTTTACTCAATACCGTTCTCTAATTCATTTAATTATTTTGACAGGTTTTTTCCCTTCCGCAGTCTTCCAATTGTTACATTCACGCGTACGTAGGACGTTACAGAAAGAGAAGTCTCGTGTAATCAAGACATAATTGATTTTTTTTTTTTTTATATTTATGTTTAACTACCGAAACGCGTGAAATTGTCAGTCTTTCATTGTTTTTTTTTTTTATTTTAATTAATTAATTATTTATTTATTTAATCATTTATTTATTTATTTATTTATTCATTTATTTAATTAATTAAGAATAACGTTAGTAGATTTGTGTTTTTTTTTTTTGTTTTTTACTTTTGATGTTTTTTTTTTCTTTTTGCACGAAAATATTACTAAGATATCGCAAAAGCTGTCTATTTCAATCGTTATTCGACAATAATTGATGGTGAAAACAATTTAGAAACGAAAAAAAAAAATTAAAAAAAAAAAGGACACAAAATAACATTTATAGTTAGAATAAGAAGCGATAGATTATCAAGCACAAAAGCTAGACTGCAGAGTATCCTATATCTCTCGATTTCTTTCATATTCATTCCATATATAGCTATCAGATTCATTCAAGCATTTATCTTATTCTACTATAGCCAAAGAGTAATAGAGAGATATTCATCCCTTTTGCATTAATCGATTAATATTTGTCGTACAAAATGACCAATGTTAATTATTCATTTCACTCAATATTTATGGAATAACAGAAAAATAAGAATATTTATGCCAGATGACGTTAATTGATTTGTTATACAAGTTATTAAAAGCTATTTCGCCACAAATACTAAATTCGAAAACGATCAACACGACACAATTTCAGACATATCAGCAATCTAGCTTTACAGTCTCTTTTTATAGATATATAATAAATTTGTGTGTATCTTAAGGATGTGAGGGGATTAGGAAACAAGGAAGGGGCAGGGGGGGGGGATTCAAAAGTACGTAACACGATGTGTAGCTTACGATCTACAAACAGCCCGACTAAAAAGAATAGGGACTTTGCACATATAGGCGCGGGCATGAAAAGTATCAAATTCTAGAAACACAAATAATAAGAATAAAAATCAGTCCGTTTGATTAAAATGAATTGCATCACGCAATTGCCTAATGCTTTATCAGCGCTTAAAATCAGAAGAATTCCATTTCCCGAAATGGATAACACAAAACAATATTGCAATATAACGCACAGCTGATTTTTGTATTTTACAATTCTCTCTCTCTCTTTCGTTTTTTTTTTCTTTTTTTTTCCTTTCATTTTAAGTTTAATATAATATATGTATGTATGCATATGATGTGTGTGTGTATATATGTGTTTGTGTGTGTGTTTGTATACGTGTACGTGTGTATACATATATATACATATATTGATATTATATATGTCTATATATAGTAAATAGATAGTAAGGGAAAGAATCTATCTTTCTAATAGCATTTGGCTTGCCAAATTCTGTCGATTCGTAAATAATACAATTACTGTGTAATAAAAATATGATTTACAAATTATAATGAAATCGTTTGTTTCTTTTTCTAAACTGTATACGAGGAAGAAAAAAAAAAAGTTTATACGATTTCAGTAATAATAATGTCTCAAGGTTCGGACATTTTTGTTTTGTTTTTTGTTTTATACAATTATATTAAATCGGCCAGTACTCTCGTCGTCAGTGCGTGCTCACTAGATAATAAAAACTAACAACTATTATTTTTTTTTTGTTCAGTCAGTTCAATATTCTTTTATGAAATGAGCTATCAAAGTAAGACACCGCATCTTCCTTAATTTCTTTCTTGTTTTTTTTTTTTCTGTTTCTCTCCATTATTTAGAAAGATTAAACTGTAATACCTAATAAATCTACGATGTAATAATGAATCATATATGGGCTTACTACTCTCACGATGATATTTATTAAGGACTAGGCCTCGCCAAAACCACCAATAGCTTGCTCCGTCATTCGAAGGCAAAGAGACTCAAGGCGTGAATTTATTTCAGGATCTGTTGTCTCAGACGAACTCATTGATTGACTAAGAAAATTGTCTCTCGGCGCGCTGTATGTTCGCTGAAGGCTTCTTTGCAGCTGCTGAAAAGTAATAAGAAAAAAGAAAATGAACAAATTATCAGAAAGATAGAAGAAAAATGGTTTACAAATTTAATCAATTTATTATAAATTCTCAAGATATATTCAATGAAATTTCATTCTTACCTCCAAACTAGTTTCCTGCAAACTTGGTCTTTTCTCAGTAACATGTAGCGGATGTAAACTGTTCTGATTCTGATTCAGACTCTGGTTCTGATTGTTCTGAAGATATGGAGTTGAAATGCTGTTTCTATGCGGACTCAATGTGAACGAACTGCCGTGTGCATGACCGTTGTTTATGTGGCCCAAATTTAGACTCGGTTTTCTACTGTGCGAATTATGCTGCGGCGGGCTACAATATCTTCGATTATTGTACCCATAACTATGCTGCCATCTGTTCAATCGTTAAAACCCATCAATATTTATCACAATTTATTCAAAACGCTGCCAAATTACTATTACTATTCCTTTTTTTCTAATCATACTTACTTTGGAGTGGGTCTTGGATTCCCGAGTCTACTACGCCACTGTTGAATCTTCTCTTTTTGATTAGGAGTGAAACAATCGTGCTGCAATACTTTTTCCAGAACAGTTACACAGCTCAGTAAAACTCCTTCGTCCACACTGTCCAAAGCCAAACGACTGCACACTATATGATGAAGAAAAATTGAATAAATTGGGTAATAAGCTCTGAGAGAAGATTTCTTAGATTCTTTCATCGATTTCTTGATAACTCGAATCGACTGTCATGAAATAGTTCACTCACGTTTCCCCATCACTTTTGTAAACTGTGTAGGAATATCTGTGGGATCGTTTTCTTGACTCGGTTTCATCGGAGTAGCTAGAATGGTTTTCAACTCGTCCAAAGCATTAGCTACAAGACCTTGTCCCTGTGAAAATGAGGCCTGTTGATTACCCTCTCGATTTGGTTGGAGTAAATCCCTTTCCAATGCCAACAGAGTCGGGTGCCGTTGTTGTAGCTTGGCAATAGATAGTGCCAGCTTGTGTCTAGCGCCCTTAGTCACACCCTGTTCAGCCAATCTCTCTTCTGTGAGTTCAAGCATCTCCTCGTAACTCAACGTCGCAAATAAGTAACTGTACTTGTGAAGTCGCAACGTTTTCAACCACGCTGCCACATCTGGTAAATACATTCGTAAATTTAAGTAGGTATAATAAATATCAGTTTTTTTTCCTCTCCTCCAAGTATATCGTTATCCACTAATTCTATCACCATAAGGATGTAAGATTAATTAATCTCCAAGATCGTAATTCATTACTATCATTGAATACAATGAGATTCTATCAATAAATTTTAAATAAAATATGAAAGAGTATAGATTGGATCTAGAATATTGAACTAAGTAAAATTTCTGATCCAAAAAGACGTCAGTAATTGAGTTTGTTGCACAAGATAGAACTCTGATAGTCGTAGTCTTCTCTAATGTGCTTAAATCTCAGACATTGATCAATGGACTGGTTTGTAATTTCAAGGCATTTTAAGAACAGCCATTTATTCCGAGCTCTAAGATTATAAACACGATATCAACGGACCTTTCATACCACTAGCCAGAGATCGTGTGGATGCCTCATCTAAGCGACCTTCGCTTCCGCTACTAGCACAAGAACTCTGAGGACTGAGAGGGCCCAATCCAATCAAACTCCCTGTGATGCATTAAAACCATGTAATATACATAATCAATTTACGAATTATCCAACAACAAAGTTTTACCAAATTATATATTTCATGCATCTAACAGAATCAGAGCTCTGAAGAATAACGAAAATGAAGTACTTCCTTATTTGTATGCTTCGACAAATCACAAGGTAATATTTCTTCAGATCAACCATAAATAATGAACGAAAACATATTCATTACACATAAGTCTGGTTATTTCACCTGCATGATCACCGGAAACGCTGAAACTGCGTGGCTTATGTCTGCTATTGTTGCTAGAATTGCTGCTCCGATCAACCACATCAAGATGATGAGCAGCAACCGGTGGTGTGAGACTGTTGGATCGACGTTGTCTAGCTACAGGAGATGGAAACTGTAGATTAAACGTTGACGTTGGATGTCCACCAAAAATGTTAGACGGTTCGGTTTGTTGCTGCTGCTTTGTAGTACGTGGCCACATATTGTCCCATCTATTTTAACAAGAAGAAATGAAAGAGGAATTGATTATTAAAAAATCTGAAAACAAAGTGATACGAAAATTAGTCAGCTCTAATCATGAAACTTCACCTAGGTGATGTATTTGTATATTCTTCAAGGCCATGAATGGGAGGTGTGCCGCTAATACGTTCTTCCAAATGTCTTAGCCATTGAGTTAACGATCGTCTATCTTGGCTCGTTATAGCTGGATGAATTAAAGTGTAACTCAACAGTTGTTGGGTCTGCTCAGTGTATTGCCCAGTGCTAACACAGTGGCTCACTAATTCTGGTATAGCTACCAAGTAGCACTGTTTACACTCGGAATTTCCAGGACGCAATAGCGGAAGGTGAGTTAAAAGCTGGTTTATGGCAGTCTCCGTTGTTTCGGACAGCAGGGAATTGATGAACC
The DNA here is from genome assembly GCA_944452935.1 of Rhogogaster chlorosoma. Taxonomy (NCBI): domain Eukaryota; kingdom Metazoa; phylum Arthropoda; class Insecta; order Hymenoptera; family Tenthredinidae; genus Rhogogaster; species Rhogogaster chlorosoma. The sequence goes on from OX101797.1 coordinate 34,645,387, forward strand.
CTATAAAACGGTGTAAGGAGCTTTGATTCTCTCTGATAAGAAGATGATTCAGAAGTCTCTGAAAATTTAAGTGACAGAACATTTACCAGGATTGTTAGCATTCAGTTCTTGAGAATTAAGCTCTGATACAGAATGCAGGGAGTGTTGTACAGCCTGAGCTAAGAATCTTGCTTGAACAGCTGGAATGCGTCTTAGTAATGCATAGAGAACAACAGTCTGCTCGCATTCGTTCCATTGTGAAAATACTCGGGTGAGTTCTCCGACTTGTTCGCAAAACAGAGCGCCAGGAGACCACTTCATAATGCCTCCCACGTTGTTATGTAAACTCTTGCCCGATTTTCTTGACGAGCAAAAATCAATGATATTTTTGTATCTATATATACATATACTCGATATAAATATATAGATACGTATATATATTTATAATTGTCTGGCTTTAGAAGCCGCTTAATAATTCAGATTTTTTAACTATCGGATCAGTACGTCGTGCCAAGCTCTGAAAAATTGTGAAAAAAAAAATAAATAAAAAATAAATAAAAAAAAAAAAAAATGAAAAAACAAAGTTCAAGTTAGTCTGCGTACATATATTTGAAGAAAAACATATTTATTCAGGATCAGTCTCGACAAGAATAATAATATACTGATACAGATTCTGTGACCTTGTTAGACGAGGCACATTGTCAGGGGGATTGAAAAAAAAAAATAAACAAATCTTGACCTTTACGATAGCGTTATCTAAGTAAGTATGAATTCGAATTTAAAATGGAATTGTTACAAGTTCGAAGAAAGAAAAATTTCTAAAGAAAATAAACAATGTAATTTGATTATCTATAAGCGTATTTTGGCCAAATCATATCTTATCGTGATAGTTTTGTTGATTTTTTTTTTAGTTTTTCTTTTCATTATTTAATATGAAAATATTTGCAACGTCAGAAAAAAAAGTCTGCCCTTTGTCCTCGTTTTTTATTGAAACGACTTTCTATATTTTGATGATAAAAAAATTTCTCATCGAGACGTACGTACCTGTACATACATACGCGTTATACAGGGGATATACCTACTCCGTTTTTGTTTTATATCATCTAATTTAATTAACTCGCATTTTCTTCAACGTTTTTAACGTATTTGTGATAAAGAGTGACATATTTAGTATACAGATTATACAGATACGTAGAAGCCGCGAAGTCAGAAGCTGGTATTAAATGTTAAAGGAATACATATATATCGATAAAAATGTGCTGAGGTCAAGTTTGTTTACCCCGTATATTTATAGCCTTCCATTCTACGAGTGCAATGGCATCAGATATTTACGCACCGTAGCGTGATAAGAAAAGTTTATCAAACTTTCTCTTCCGAGATATAAGAAACATGCATACGTAAAATTATAATCATCCGAGGTTTACAGAATGGATGTAAGACGAATGCGCCTCGTATTTCCAGATTTTCGGTCGTTGAATAACGAATAGGAAGGAAAAGAAAAAAAAAGGGGAAAAAAAAGGAAAAAATTTCATGTCGTTATTATTAGATAAAATACTACAATGCCGGTACGAAATTATGAAAATAATGAAATATAATGTAGGAAATTTTGATCGGGTATAAAGAACCACTGGTTTTCCATGTTCGTAGAAAGAATTTCCTGACTTTAATGCGACTGTGTAAATTCTGACTCGGCCATTAACGCGAAGGAAACATTTCACGGTTTACGGTTTTGTTACTGACTAATATCTTAGCTTAAATAAAACTATATGAAAGCTTACCGTTTCCGGAGTAACGAGGATAACTGAGTTCACGATTAATCACAGAAAATTCTCACGAAAATACAGTATTACAACATTTTAGGCGTTTTTTGTGTCTGCCGACTGGCCTACGTGACCACACTAAGCGACTGATAACTTTAGGGCGGCCATCTTCTCGTTTACCTTAAACCAATGATAATCTACGATTGAAAAGAAACCCAATACTAACCAATGAAAATGTTTGTATGCCGTGAGATCACGGCTATCTCCTGTCATGTAAAAAAATTTACGAAAATTCCTACGCTAGATTATAATATCCGCTTGTAAAATGTATTTTTATTGAGCCCCAGACTATAGTGGTTTTAATCTACGTTCAACGACACGATGTGCGGCCTGAAACACGTCTAATTTTAAGTATAAAGAGCCAACTTTTGAGGTTAGTGAGAACTGTCAAACTTTTGAATTAAACATTTTTTGCATACTGTTCTCGATTTGTTCATTTGATTAGCATATTTCATAAGATTTGTAAATACGGTCAAAATTTTATAGCCAAATATAAAACACTCGAATCTCCCATTTTCAGACATAGTCGGATATTTATCATCGTTGAAACAATGTCGCATGAAATTTTGGACCTCCTATGCAGCTCCATGAAGCTTGAACGTGATCAGGCAATATCTGATTTAAATAACACGCTCCCAGCTTCGAGCCAAACTATTATACAAGAATTTAAAAACGCTTTAATCGCCGCTCTTACCGACCGAGAAACCTCATGGGAAACCAAATACGGCTGCTTACTAGGCGCTAAGATAGTCGTTAGTTATCTTAACTTAGAAAATGAATACGATCAAGTATTTATAAATAAATTTAAGGATACCGCTCTGCGGTATCTAGTCGACGATGAACCTCGTGTACGAATAGCTGCTGGTACGTATTAATAACAAACTTATTGTTTAGAAAAGAATTAGAAAAGAATTTTCTACGTCAATTTCCAAGTTCTTCTAAAATAGATTAGACAAACTATTTTCTACTACTTATCTACCTTTCAATATTTATTTCAATTTTATTATCCTAATAAATGATAAATATTACTTTATCCATTAACAGGGGAAGTCCTAGGAGCACTTTGCTCTAAAACATGCCCTCTTTTATATCCTGAGATAAAAACAACCCTGGTAAATCTGCTATTGAGTCAGATCGACTCTCATAATACGGATCAACACCAGATAATGCATAAAATTGCATCAGGATCGGTGAGTGAAGCGGTAAAATACTAGGCTCCAATTTTTTCAGGAACTTATCATGCTTTTTAAATCATTTCACAATCATTCTAGAACATGTAGTTTATTTAGAAAGAACACGTATCCTTGTGTAACTGAAAAATCCTAATGTCGAACCTATTAATTTTGGGAAAAAAATAATTTTCAAACAGAGATCTAAGGAGACGAATGAACTTCAGGAGGGAGGAGGTTCGGCGACTACTCTAGAAACAACGCTGAAATGTTTTCAAAACATTGTCCAAGGCTGTGCTTATGAATTTCAACCATTTATTGATGTTGAATTATTGAATTTGGTGTTTCGGAGCACCAAGCATTCTAGTCGATTTGTTAGGGAAGCTGCTTTTTATCTTTGCGCTTCTTTAGTTGATAGTGGAGAGGATGATACCATGTATGGTAAGCACTAAGCGGCACTACCCCTCGGAGCTATAAAATTACCTAAAACAATTCAACCTTGGGAACCTTTTTTCGCAGATTTTGAAGAGCATGATAACATTGTTATGGATACATACGGGAACGAGTTTGCCCATCATTTATCATCTGGCTTATCAGACAACTGGTCGCAAGTTCGTTTAGCAGCCAGCGTAGCTACTAGAAAGTTTTTGACCGCTTTCCCAGTAGCCAAATCTAGGGAAGCTTATTATCCTGAATTGTTGCCAAAGATTTGTTTGAACAGGTCGGAATCCAAAGGCTTTTCATTATCTCTGTACATACATTCAAGATCACCTTATAAACGCGATATTTTTTCAGGTATTATGTAGCAGAGGGAGTGAGAAACTATTCTCAAGAAACTTGGCGGCAAGTTACAGGAGCTGACGGAAAAATATTAGTAGAAAAATTCATAGATCAAACTGTCGAGTATTACATCATGGTAAGGCCATTGAATAATGCTTTATGTAACCCATGAAATTGTCCCTCTCTTTATAACTGGTAGTTGTCTGCACTCAGGCAACGGCGAGTGATAATCACCCAGTCAGAGAAGCGGCCTGTTCATGCATCGCAGAATTGGCGACAAAAATTGATCCAGAATGTGTGCGCCCTCATGTTAAGCGCCTGTTGTCTACACTAGGTATTTGTTTCCAGGACGATTCATGGCCTGTTCGAGATGGTAAGGATCTTTGAGATTGGGTAGAATCTGCATTCGCTCGCTTGTTGTTAAATTTGTTTATGAAATTTCAGCGGCGTGTCTAGCTTGTGGTAGTCTGATACAGACTTTTCCACAAGAATCGCAAAACGCTCTTCCGAGTTTGTATCCTATGTTTTATCGTAATTTGGAAGATCCGATAGCGAGTGTACGTCAGGATGCAGCCATCGGACTAAGCAGTATCGTTCGAGCTTATGGCAGTTCAGCTCTGACTGAGATACAGCAGAAAATAATAACGGGATTAAACGGCGTTAGAAATCAACCAGACTCTAGTCTACAGTTTTCAGAACCTAACTCTAGGCTAAATACTAATTATACAAGCACTCGTAAATGTCCGCATGTTACTGACCCAACTAACGATGTGCCGGTGAGTGAGTCGCCATTAGATGTACAACACTAATTGGATAATTACAATCTACAGTGGAATCTAATTGGTCTTACCATCCAGAGATTATTACAGAACAATTCAATTACAGGTTTGTAAAGACAGCAAGAACCTTGACTCTGATCATGCATTACGTAGATCAAGCGAACCCTGGGAGCTAGCGGACGGGTATTTGTCAGAGTTCATTTAATTTTTCCTAAACTAATCAGGATTTCGATATCTAATAGAAAAAGTGTTTTTCTTTTATCAGATGTATTCATCTACTGGGTGAATTGGCAATGATAGGAGGAACCGCGCTGGGCGTGGTGACTGGAATCCTGCCTTTACTTGCTGAAATTTCCAAATTACGTCACTATAGTAATCACTTGCAGCTTTTGGAAAATCTTTGCAAGACTCTTCCTATCATTAGTACTAACGTTGGAAAGAAATACACGAAATCAATCGTCCAGGATTTTTTTGATCCCATTTTCTACGCACTGGAAAGTGAGAATGCACTGACGTCTAGCGCGGCTAGTCAATGTTTGAATACATTGAGCTCTTTGATAGGACCGTCTATACTTCGTGCAAAGGTGCAGTCATACAATCCAAGGTGAGATTCCAACTTTTGAGGAAATGTTGGGAAATTGAAGTGTCCTAGTCTCTAAAATGACATTGTTGTTTCAGCTATCTTCATCATTTGGATGCGAACATATTCATAGCACCTTTATAACGTCAAAGTATTATCTGAATTTATGGTAAACTAATGACCAAATTTAGGATTGTTTAGAAATTTCAAATATTCGACGTACAATTGTGTGCTTTGTGAAATGAAATAATTTATTATATTTCTATATCATGTATGTGTGCTTACGGCCAGAATTTCAAGAGGGCCTTAAAACTTTACAACTTCATAGTCAATTTATACAAGTCTAAGAAACTATACCTAATTAATTATTATTCTAACTGTGTATCTATTACATAATGTTCCTGTTTCAACTATTTGCATTCTAACAAACGAATTTTTTAAACTTTGTAAGTCTTACCTAATAAAAAAAAAGTCCACAACAGCCATAAACATTTCGTTTTCAATACTCAATGTTGTTAGATTTCACATCTTACAAGACTAAAAGACAGATATAAATAAATTAATAAAATGCATACATAAAAATTTACATTTATTTTTCTATAACGTATATATATATATAACATTAATAAATATAAGTAACTTTTTGAGGTTCCTATCTCCACTTTTTACACATATTTTCGTCCTCGATCAGTTTCTGTGAAGCATTGAAATTCAACCTCGAAATTAATAGCTTTAAGTAACGTTGAGTTGGCAGACTTTCTGTATGCAGTGAATGATCATGATTCATGATAGGTGATTTTATTTTTATTATACTTTACTTTTGAATAAAAAATAGATGAGTATTGTATGAGTAATAGAAAAGCTCAGACATGAGTATGCTTAGTGAAGTGAAGCTAGGAATCTAAAGTTTTCAGGCAAAGATATAATACAGAATATCTGAGGAAATCACATTTTTCACTTAAACCAACATAGAAACTTTATATATATAAAATTAAACATATATTTCTAACTAAAATCGAATAAACTACAGGGAGAGGTGCTCGACGTCACAGATAATATAAAACAAAATACATACATATAAAACACTTATCTCGTTATTCAAATTTTTATACGAACATATTGTCAGCAACTAACTGCTGTTTTTGATAAAAAAAAAAAAAAAAAAAGAAAAAAAAAGAAACATTTACACATTATAATACAGAATAAAAATAATTTCGTATTAGAATTGAAATAGCAGATCCCTTTTGTTATAATCATCCACTTCCTAGCTCTGGGATGAAAATGACGAATATCATAAGGAAATCTTATGGTTTAATGAAGTTTTTCTTTTTTTTTTTTATTACCTCTGACCTCCAGCACCCTGGTTCTTAATTTTGTCTCCAAATATTAGATATTTTCACCCATTCCATCACTCTCGGTAACAAGGGCTCGTTCTAAGATGACTCTGCCTTCTTTGTACCGTTGATTTTCGTCCGTAGCAAACTCATAGACCCATCCAAGTTTGGCGTCGCAATTTTTGCAGCTAACGTCGCGTACCATGTGTCGGCCAGTTAGCATCACTCTGTCTTGTACCTCGCTAGGCATTATTTAATCAATTACATTCTGTAATCTAATTTCAAAATTTCTACTCAAAAATTGCGCAACTTAGGAAAGAATTGTATCTGTTTTTTTTTTCTCTACGGAAATAAATGAAGGAATTATATTTGTTGATTTTTATTGAAATTTAGAATATTGTCGAGAGTTATTATTCCACGCAATATATCATTTACCTGTAATTTAGATTGACTACTTTGTTAAAGAGAAACGCACGTCCTGTAGCTCCCGTGAAACGAGTGCTAATTAATTGGCTTCTATTTGTTAGATTGGTGTCACAAGAAGCACAAGAGAATAATCTGGTGCCTCCAATATGCTCGAGGAATATAACTCCCATTTTTTAAAAGACTTGTTAAATTCCAGCTGATCTGTGGGATAGTAAACAAAGGAAATGTCACGTCAAATACGGGGAGGATGAACAGACGTGAACATTCGAAATACCAGAAGATACTTAAGGAATATATGATAACGAGGTTTTTCTACGGCTAGAAGTTCGTTATTAACGCACCTGATTGCTGCTATTTTTAAATAATCAACACCCGCTTGTAAGGATTATAATCGTAGGCAATCATTGAAGAATTAACACGAATCTGGTATCAAAGCGAAAGTGTCATTCAGACAAGATGGCGGCACAATAACACAGAACTGCAGTATTCCCGTTACTTAGCATTGGCTACTAGTAGATGATCGTAGATGGCAGCATCTTCTATATTTTTCTGGTCAGCTGTTTGTTAAACTCACAAGGAATCAGCTGATTTTGACAGATTAATTATTCTATTCGAATTTCCAACGTCGGAATGTCATTGTAGCATATAAGAGTTTTATAAGTCTAAAAATAAAATTGATGGATATTATACACCTCCAGTTATGTCATGTTCAATAGAAATATGAAATTTTCAATCACTTACTCTGTGATTTAAATAGTCTCCCCCTCCCCTCCCCTTCTCGGCAAGTCGTTTTTTATGTAAAAAATAACCAGCCTTCCAAAAATATAATTCACTGTTTTATAGCCTTTCGAAAACTGCTCGAGAAACAGGTCTTCGACAAAAAAATAAAAAACCACTATTTCTCGAGGTTGCGAGTGAATCTTGAATCGATTTAGATACATTATTATCATTTGCGTCAATGTATTTAATGTTCGGAATATAATATATTTGTTATCGGATATTGGGAGAATTATATTTAAAACCCAATGCATATAAATAGCTATGCATTCGTTTATCTGTACCTTTGCAATTGGTGGAATTGCCGCCGCAACTGTACACAGCGATACATGTATAATAAATTCTCTTATTACGAATTTGAATAACAAACTGACCACTGGTATCTGTTACTAGCGATGAACGCATTACATATTGTTTACTCGCGAAATTATAATGGTTTAAAATTACTGTCTGGCAAAATTTAGGAAACTTTTTTTCTCTCCATGTATTGGATATAGAATGTGAGATAAATATTACATCAAAATATCATATATTTATTTATATAAACAGTATACAATAATATGTTACAGGTATATATATATATTATGTATATATATGCTTGTGTAAATTATATAGTTTTTTTTATTTTATTTATTTTTTATTTTATTTTAAAGCTAGTTATACACAGATTTTGTGCAGTAAAATTTGAAAAATTACAATTTCAAAATACCTCTTCTTCCTCATATTATCTCCCTTGCAGCTAAATCTCAAAGTCCAAATATAGACACTATTTCCATATGTTTTCAATAATTCTACGGATCATAATAATATAGTAATATGTATATCTATGGTATGTAGACATACAGATACAAAGACCGATAGAAATTATTTCGAAATCAAATAAATAAACTGTATTGTTGGTCGTTTGTTTGCATTATATTGTTGTTATTTTCGTAATCACTATACATGTTTATTTCAGTTTTCAGTTTTTTGTATTTTATTTTCTTTCTTTTTCTTCTTTTATATCTCTTCAAGGCACGTTTGAAATACAATAATATATATTATCCCCCTCGTAATCATCCAACAAAAGAATTATTCAACAGTTGATTGCTTTTCAACAATCTAGAATTGCTTCCAGGATTAATTTTTAACACAATTAAGGAGTCATAATTGATAGAAAAATATAAAACATTAAAAATTCCTTTAGCCAAAATCACAGACAATTCTCTCTTACTTTCTCCATATAACGCCAATACTGGCATTCGCAAAATCTTAATCCTATATATATATATATTATTACGTTAATTGATATAAATATTATTAATATACATTGAAATATATTAGTTTTAGTAGTCTTATCGTTACAAAATATATGTTAATATATATATACACACAGGTATATATATATGTATATATTATATTATATTATATATATATATATATATAGAGTTTATTTATACATTTTGATTATATATCTTTCTTGCATTTTCATTTTGCTTTTTTATGCTGTCCGAATCGTAGTGGACTTTGTAATACTGTGCCAGCTACCTGCACTACGTACACCAAACGTTTATAGAATATAGTCAGAATAATATAGCCGTTATATAATATTAAAAATAATAATAATAATAATAATAATAATAATAATAATAATAATAATAATAATAATAATGATAATAACAATAATAATAATATTCGTTAATATTATCATCGATAAAAGTCGACGGTGTATAAAAAAGAAACGGCTAAGAAAATCAGTTGTTATAAGACTTATTATGTTTATAGTTACGGTTGCAGCACTCTAGGACCAATCCGACTCAATTCTAGCATTGAAAAACCAGTTTTCAGTTTGGATCTCATCTTCCGTATAAAATTTCTATAATATTATATGTAGTTGCATTTCTTATTAAACTATATCTGAAAAGATATTTATTTTATATTATAATAATTATATGTTCTTTTAAGAAAATATCGAAGCACCATGACACATCTGGTTTGGCTCACTTAGATACGGTTTCGTACAGACAGAACATAACTCAATGTACATATTTTATAGAAAAGAAAATGTTCAACCTAGTACAAAGTTCGAAGATAAAATCAGGAACTATAACTTTCTTTTTCTCTCATCCAGGAGGAAAATGTTAAGAAAAAAATTAAAAGACTCAACAGATAATATCCAAGTAATCGTGAAGATTAATGGTAAATTGGCAATAAAACATCTGTACGAATCATGCATCATTTAGAGATAATTACAAACGATATTGTAAGAACTGAAACCTCGATGCGAAAATAAAATTAATTCGTGTTAGGTACATGCTGCTGTAATAACTATTGTATAAACATCTCGTATTAAAATATTTTTAAAATATCCCTGTTTACCTATACTATTCGGTACACCTATCAGTATATATATATGTGTATATATATATGTATAGCAATATAATTTCTTATATTAAATTTCATAATTTTAATGGGACATAATAGTGTGTTGATAATAACAATGATAATATTGACAATAATGACAATAATAGATAATCATAATAATAATAATAATAGTAATGTTTATGTACAGGGTGAAGCACATTAAACGTTGGAAATTATGACTCAATTGGTTGAATATTTACGTCTCAATATTGCTAATATCAAAAAATGGTATAATTATTATTCGAGTGAGTTTCATCTTCTATTTTGGGGATATGATATTTAACTACTCATCAGTTCAAAGCAAGTTCCCTCATACATTGGTACATTTGTCTTTAGTTTCTTCTGAAACAAGGGAGTATAAAATAAAGAATGGTTTCATTCTTTCTAAATCTGATATTGAGATCTCGAAACGTAGGTAATTCTATATACAACATCTGGCATTTTCAAAACTATGCGAAATTTGTTTAAAGCTTTCTCTCCTGTCTCTGATAATTTTTCAGAAATCAGCTTATTACGCTTCATCGGCTTCACCCTGTATGTAATAGATATATTATGTATATATATGTATATATAATATATATGTATCAAATAACATGTTTTGGTGGTGTTGGGGCTTGCATTACGTTAAATTAGTTCAAACTCTAACAAAGTTTGGAGGCATTATTATTTCATGAGTTTGGTACGGTCCGCAGCCACTGCTGCTAGGCACGCCAGAGCACCCAGGTCCGGTGCTGATCCCCATTCTATTGATTCGATCAAATTCAAATCAATTTTCAATCGATAAAATAAAATAAAGTATTTGTTCCTCCTATTACCGCGATCCATAGAAATTCGAAAAGAAAATCAAATTAACTTGGATCACAATTCGTTGATGAATTGCCATCATGATGAAATAAATAAATAAATAAATGTATGAATAAATAGTTAAATAAACAAATAAACAAATATATAAGTAAACAGCAAACGTTGAATATTTTTCAAATTCGCCTGTTTCTTAAATATTGCAATTTTTTTAATAAAAATTCGCCAAGTGCATACCTTTAGTATCTTGGTCTTCGTTGCCTGTGGCTGCACTGCTTGCTCCGGCGTTACGGGTTATGCTCTGCTTTCGTGCTTTTCGTTTTTGACTCCCGACTAGTAATGCCTTTTCCGCCCCATCGATAGACTGTTTATTAGCCGAAGAGTTACCGTGCTTTCTACTTGAAGCATTGAGGTTCAGTTTCTGGAGAATCTTCTTTTTCTTAGTGCGTTGCTGTTTTTTCTTTTCTTGAAACTCCTCTAAACTCAGGGACGGAAGTGCTTCTATCTTCTTCTCCAGATTAAAATCCCTGAAATAATATCTCGTTCGTTATCATCAGCGTGATAAGGAATTTAAAGAAAATATATATCATCTGAAATAAAATTATTGCACAAAATTTTCAGACTGATATCTTACTCTGCCTTGAATCTTTTGCGAGGTGTCCATGTGTCACAGCGCAATTGACCCCCTGCTTCCTCCGTCTCTGTTTCTTCTGGGTTTGAAGCTTCCAGCTTTCCCTCCGCACTGTAATTAGATAAGGAATTAATTTGCCGTCATAAAAATAAGTAGAATACATAAGTTCAGGGAAATAAAGATGATTACCTTTCCACAAGGTGCTCTAAGTCGCCTCGAGTACTACCGCCACCCTCGCTGCTCACCGAGTCAGTCTTTTCACTGAAATTTGAAGAAATTGAATTCCTCCTTTCAATTGTTTGTTCTTCAGGACTAGAAACAACAATACAGCATAAGATTCTCTCCCCTTGCTATCACCGAGCTAACATAAAGGCCAGATTATTTACTCCAAACAAACAAACAAACAAACAAACATCTACACACAAATTCTAATACCTAAGAAATTCAGTAGCTCGCCTTCGTCTTGTTTGTTGTCCGGGTGGTCCGATGGCTCTCAGTTGTTCGGCGAGAAATTTCTGGTATCTTAATCCCTTGCAAGTTCTTTCACCTCTAAAAGCGCTCTCTTCTGGCGAGCCTGCGCCATCGTAGTATAAATTATTGGCGCTCTTATCGGTTTCGGCATTCTATACGTGAAAAGAAAAAAAAATAATTTGCTTATTAATTAATTATTTATCAGTTTCATGCTAATTTTCAGTGTCCGTTGTTATGCCACAGTGTAACAGTGCTGCTCTTAGGATTAAAACAACGGAATATACATATTTAAGTGAATTGAATTAAAAAGTTGGTGCTTTTTGATGAAATTATAGAAGAATTCAGGTCAAAGGTCACCAGATTTATTGCAACATATTATTGAATCTCGTACTGAAGGTTGCTGGTTGTTGTTGTTGTTAGATTCTTTATTCTTCTCGCCAAACAAGTCGACCTTAATTTCTCTTTTTGGGATGACGGGATGTGGAAGCTCGGTATATCTCTTTTTTGGAGGTTTTGGTGCGCTGATTACATCATTGTCGTTTGAATGATCGCTGGGGCCTTTTTTGACTGGTGGAACTTCCGGTACTGGTAATTTTTGCGGAGTAAAAAGTGAGCTAAGTCCGCCGATCTGAGACTCGTCGGCTAATTTTCCTGGCTGGATTGACTGTCCCTCAATCTTAACAATTTTTGTTAAATTTGAATCAGAGCTGGCCAGATCTTGCCCGTGTTCAATCGAATCAATTTCTTGTTTTTTGTTCGTCGGACGTGTAGTCAGAGTTCGGAGTGGAGGAGCCGGCAGCTTGTACCATTTGAAATCTGGGTTGGCGTTCAAAAACGCGTCCTTGTACTAAAAGAAAACGAAATTGTTAAATGCCACCATTCTGAATTGAATCGGATATCGTCAAGTATCACATCTATTGGTCAATCAGAGACGAATTGTTCCTCGAAGAGCAGATCAGCATAGATTTATTCTTTTTCTATTTCAATAATTTCCCTGGATTTAAATCAGCTCAGTTTTTGTTTTTATTTCAATTTTGCACTTATCCTATCCTACCTCTTGCGCGAGGTTGGTATAAGAACTTTTCTGATCGGGATGGAGAGTCGCCCACCATTCTCCAAGCACACGGGTTACCGCCCGATTCTCTAAATGTGGAAAGCCAGATCTCACCGAACCACGATGCCGTTTGCAGAATATTAGGAATGCGTTCATCGGCCGCCTTGCATGATGCGCGGGCTCCCTTTGCTCCTGCGTGTTAATTTATCAAATATTTAGTCATTTTATTATGAAGTTATTCTCGATGATATAAGTCGAGGAGACTTACAATTAATTTACTAATGATGAATTACTTTTGAATCGTTACCAGATTGATTATTAAAATACTGTTATTCTTGGGTAACATATCATTTCAACTTTGGCTCAATATATATATATACTGTATTGTGATCATATTTAAATCTAAAAATACGCTATGATAAGAAAACATGATTGCCTTGCAAAATAAGTCAGACACCTGAAACATATGTTGAGTAGAAAATTTGTAACTCCAGCTCGTTTCAAGAAATGAATAAACGACACTTTTCTGACAATAAATAATAGCCGATTGATTTTTGGCAAGTGATTGAATTAGTAGGAATTAATAAAAGGTGGAGAATGAAATTGATTTATGTAACGAAATGAAGTTCACAAAGAGAAAGGTTCCTACCGAAGTAAAATTAAATGAAATGAAACTCTTTCGGCATGTGAATACTTGATAAGTTTTCATGATAATTATAATAAGAAATGATAAGTTATTTTCGAAACAACTTAATACGAAAAAGATTGAAGTGAGTGAGTGTAAATTGAAAATTGCAATGAATCAAATGGGAGATTATGCTAATGTATGAAAAAAAAGAACTTTATCTAATTACAAGAAAGAAGAAAAAAAAAAGGAAAAGAAGAATTAATAAAAATAAAATAATGAAAAATTCGTGAAACTTCTGCAGATCTTTTGGAGAGGTTTAAATAGTTGAGCTAATTGCTATTTTTATACCCTGATTTTGTATGCTGGTATCAGCGTCTGCATAGAGTTTTAAGTCCTAAATAGTTGAAACTTAATAATTTGGGTGAGAAAAAGTTTGCCAATAATTTGGCCAAGTTTAACCATGTGTTGTATGTCCGAAAGATGAAAATCTTAGTGATCATTTATCATTTGAGTTTATATGCTTTAAATAAACCCAGGTACTAATTACAACAGTACTGTAACATCATCCAATGTTAAGAGTTATGCAAACCTGTAGATATATTTGCAAACTGACACCTGCTAAAGATATATACTTAAGTGTATGTTATCAAAGCTATAAATGATCTAAATTAACGGTAGGAAATGTTCCAACTTCATAGACTGAAAGAAGGCTTATCCTGTTTTCCCGAATATTATATATATTACTATTTTTAGTTGTTGAAAGTCGTTTTATAAGATGGTGATAATATACGGAATATTGTAACATAATTAGAGTCGCTGTTATATGGTGCAATCCGCTAGTTTATGACGTATTTATCGTTAGTAGTTGTTGAAAGATTAGAAAATATTGAGAGAAAATGTGAGAGTGGAGGCTTTTAAGTGTAGATAAAAAGATCGAATTCGTTGAATCGACTGTATTTTTGTTTTGTTGTTGAGTCATTTCATAGATACTACCTATATAGTTCGAGTAAGTGGATGAAATTTTTTTCTCGATAAATTCACTAAATAAAATAGGCGGAGCTAGTCGACTGTATAAAATGACGATTGTGTTTTATGAAAGTTTGATTGTTCGGCTAAATAGTTAGCGAAGAAAAAACACGAAAGCTGTACTGACATTTCGCAATCACAAAATGACAGCTGCTTCCGAGAATGTAAATATCTCGAATGAATTTCACAATTTTTTCGAACCATCTTTTTGTCGAACCTTAAACAAAACCGAGGAGATAAATGATGAGGGAAAATAATCGTTCAGTTTCATAATCGACATTATTTATCTAGACTGAGATGTTGTTCACTTTTATTTGTCAAATATTTCTTTAACTCTCAAGGTTAATCTGTCTCTCCTGTCGCTTTATTTTCTGCGATGACACGGGCCCGAATTCCGACATGATTTTAACATAAATTGACGACTCGAGAATGCAGTTGATTTATCATTTTGACGTCAAATATATATTCGATTATATACCCGTTTCGTATTATTCAAATCCACCTTTGTACGACCTAATTCCATTTCTTATAATAAGAAAGACTCACCTCTTGACGTTGTTCGTTGGCAGCCATTTCACTCAGCGCATAATACTGGTTCGCAAAATACCGATAAATCCGGCACACTATATATGAATTGACTGAAACTTGACAAATAATCACTTTAACTACTGTTCAAGTTCCGCAAATTTATACTTGTACAGACGAAGATTGTTAAACTTACTACAAAAAAACTGTTTCGCCTTAACTAGCGAACGTCAAATCCAAAGTGTTTTGGGGGACTTCTCTGTAAAAATGTCTGTCTGTCCCCTCCGTATCAGCTGATTGTTGTGAAAAGCTTCGGCCAATGCGCGCGCGTGCCGCTGAGTGAGCGCAAAGTCAAACTTGACATGTTAATATTACGCTATTAAACACCACCGTAATAAAGAACCGGAAACATTTATTAAATTCTCTTTTAAATAACAGATGAATGACATTATTCTTTAAACTATAAATGAAATTTTACCTACGACTATCTGGAACATATTTTTTGTATTTAATTTTTACCCGCGCTTCGCTTCCTAAATCGCATCTGTATGTACAAATAATTATTTCGAACCCGAATAATATCGGTCTTGGTATGAATGGTAATGATTTTTCCTCTGCATTGGGATAAAATTAAGCTATTAAAAACATGTGAAAATCAGCTAATCCCTTCCTATAATCAGTATCAGAGTTTTGTATTATTTCGATACTTTATTTTCATTAGTGTGCAGTGTGTGTAAATTACTGCTCAGGTTTGACATTTGACATTAGTGTCGATTGGTGCGTGCTGCCGCTCTGGCGGTTTATGAACAAACTAACAAAGATTAAAGATCATCCATCTCGTATTCTCGAATGGGAATAAAAACGATAATGCAATTTCGAGAATCGATTAGCAATTTACTCAGAATTCGAATACAAATATTAACATTCTTCCCCTTCTCAAGACGCGAAGTAATGAAATGTTCAAATCTTTATTACTCGGGCGGCTCTCTCTGATTGAAATATAAAATTCTTTCAACAATTTGATTTCAGAAATAATTTCTTACATAGGTATGCGGCGGAGATATCGAATAAAGAAAAGTTTCAGAATTATGTCACACGCTATTGCGGTGATAAAATTACTTACAATAATTCCCACATTTCCAATAGCGAATGAATCATGACTTCTATAAACAATTATTATCCGCTTTGCAATCACGCTTTTATATACGTAACATATTATATGTACATTGTACTCATACATGTTTACTGTCATTAAAATACGATATGGCACTTAATTGATCTAACTACATATTATCTTGTATCTAGCTGCCGATAACGATGGAAAATATGAAAACAAAGGTTCGACTTTGTATATATTCAGACATTCGGCATTCCTTTTAATCATATTTAAGTAAAGTATATCAACTACTGATATAGACATACCAATGTGTATGAGCATGGCTGTGCCGAGGTCTCTCGGCGCCCGAAGCAACTTTAGGAAAATTTTGATCCTTATCAATAAATTACTTACTGCGAAAGAATACCCGTTTAATTTTTCTATTGAAAATTATTCAACGATTTTCATATAAATATATAAAACTATAAAATCAGCAAGACATCGAAAAAAAAAAGGAAAAGAAAAAAAAAGCAATTCAATCAATCGCTTTTTTGCTACACGAATCTGCACGACTCTGTATAGACTATACGATGTATATATGTACAAGATGATATCAGCAATGCTTGTCACGTTTACGAGATGTCTGTGGTTCGTTGACGGTTCCACACGTCGCTTCGCTCTTGGATGCGTATCACAGATAGGAGTTGCAAGCTTTCAGTTTTTTACATTTTTTCTCCATTTTCTTTCTCTCTTTTTCCTTTTCTCTCTCAGTTTTCAGTTATTCTTATCGGCGTCAGCCTGGAACGCCAGATATCCGACGAATCTCGATCTTCGGATGATGTTCTCATTCCATATAGCTATATAGATTTACGCCTCGTAACAGTGTTATTTACTCTGTCAAAAGTCATTAAACTCGAATGACCATTTCCACAATTATTCAGGTCACAGTTCAGGGATAGACGTTTAATCCATATCACTACACCTTGGAAAAATATATTTTCATATTTTTGAGCTAGATTTTTAATAATTAACATTTAATGACGAAATCATCGGTTCGACTTTGATGCAATGAAATATTTGTCGAATTACGCTTGAGCTATACAGATATTGCAGGGTGATACAAGCGATAACAGCACGTCCCCAACGTCAGCAGGGATATACGTATCAAACGGAGTATATGCACAATGATTATGATGTTCATAATTCCTGACGAAGCGAACGCTGCAATAATATGAACCCATTGATGCTTCTGGCCAATTTAGAACGACTCGAATGACCCGGTTATACGAGATGATTCTGTTTGACTGTATCACACAAGATTTTATCCCATGAATATAAACAGAAGCATACAGAAGGTATATATTTGGATGTACAGAACGATTCATTACGTGTCTCATATAATTGGAAAGGGAGCCAGTGTTAAGGATGACAAAATTTTATTATTTGCTTTAAAAATTGGTTCAAAGTTATTTCAAATTCATGATTAACAATATTCACAATTCATTTGATGAGTGCGAGCGGAGGGTCGGACTACGGTTTAATTGTCTGTTAAGTTGCGTTCGTGAGTTTAGATTCTAGGCCCGGTTCTAGTTAGAATCTGAATTTTGGTCGTAGCTAATCAATTTACATAGAAATAAATTATTGTACATTGGGATTCAAATATAGTTTGACGAGGGCAGTTCAAGGCGGACAAATAATTAAATGTAAATCTATGTAATATTCTCCACATTAATGTATACTGCCCACAGAGGTTTAAGTGGGCTAATGGAACCGACCCGAGAAATCTTTAAAACCTAGGTAGCTGGAATCTGAAGTCCTTTGAAGTTTGTTACGGCAGGCTGATTTTTTTAGGCTAAAGCTTTTTCAGCCAATTTACATGCGATTAACGCGTACATATACCTAGGGAGGATTTATATACCAACTATGTGTTCAAGATGATTTCTCAAAATTTTATAAATAGTATCGACTAGGTTCGAGTCTATATTAATGAAAAATTCTCGCGTATATAATTGCGTAGAACTTGAAGAAGATTGAATTTCGTCGAAATAGGAGAAGAGACGTTGAATTTTATTTATCTTGCAAATTTTAAGCTCAACTTTCGTTGCGTATTTGTTTCTTTTATTTCTTTCTTATTTTCGTTCAAAGAAATTTGATTATTCAAAACAAGGCTGAATCACGGGGAGTTCTTTAAAGCAACAATTTCGTGAGCTGATCTTCAATTCTTATTCCGAATTTATTTTTATCAAACGTTATACTCTTCACAGATGGTCCATTTCAATTGAAAATAAATCAACGTTCGCCTGTATATCTTCAGATGGATAGAATTCGAAACCTATATACCATATGATACATTTTTATGTCCTCCATCTATACATATATATATATATACATACTTTTGTAGGTTCCTAGGACTTTCACTCCTTCCTGCCGATTTAATTCCAGATTAAAGAATCCATACGATATTTGCTATTCAGTCAGATCGTAAAGTTCAAATTACTATCACACCCACGCAGTGTGAATACAGTATCGTACCAATAATAAATTGCACCTGAAGTTCCCCTACGAATTGATCACCCATACCTATATATATATATATATATATTATATACTAATATAGGTAGCTGTCTTTTAGCTGTAAAAATGGCTCATCTATGCACCACATGCTCTTTGGATCCGTATTTTCGAGAGTTTAAAGTCTGCACGTTAATAACGTGAGGTGGGAAATGGTATTTGAAAATAATAAGACGTTAAACCTATGACGTGTAATAATCACTCTATCTAATTGTAAGAGAGAATTGAAGAAAAATAAAATGAAATACGAATGTTTCGTTTGGATATCCGCTTCTTATTTTGCCCTGCTTTCTGCACGGCCCTGAATGAGAACATGCATACAGATATATGAGAAAAAAGGTTCTAAATTAAAGCAGCCTGACATTTTCACGGATAAGTTCGAATTGATTAATTCGGAAGGAGCTAGAATTCTAGTAGATTTTCATTTTCGTGTCCTGAGATTCGAAAAATTGAAGGATGAATTCCCTATGGTTTCAAAAGTTCCCACATTGTGCATTGGAAATTTGAAATACACGTAACATGCACACATAGATTCGGGAATTATCTATAAATTACTTAACGCATTCCTGCCCTAGAGCGTCGTTAAGTAGTTGAACTTTTATCTCCTTAAAGATAAGTTCGACGATTTCAAACTGAAAGTGGGACTTGAAGCAAAGTAAAGAAGAAAACCAAATTACGTCATATAGTTGACTATTTAATCTGTCGGCTATATTTAACTGTTTCATGTCATTAAGGCCGAGATTTATTTATAATTTGGCTTTCCTGACAACTTAAATATACGATCACTGTTAACTTTCAACTGTAAAGCTATACCGCACGTTATACCCACCCATTATTAACACACTTCCATACATTTTTTGTTCTTGTTTAACGTCCGGTCCAGCAGTTACTTTAACATTGAAAGGGTAGCCCTCTGGGTCTTTATATACGCAGTAGGTTTTATTTTTATTATTTTTCTTTTATTTTTTGTTTAACCGTGATGAATTTATATACCTTTATCCACGACGCAGGGGTTTTAGCCAAACCCACCTGTATCTCTCCGATCACAAAAATGCACGAAAGCATAATTATTATCGTGTCATTTTCACCCCATTCTCTTACCCGAAAAAAATCACATACATTCACTCTTCACTCACAGATTTATTCATTAACTACGATATTATAATCTGTATAAAATATTCATATTCTTTTATTCATATGTGTACTCGTTACTTTCAGATCTGTGTATACGCACGCGTATATCATACTCGATATAATTAAGGTATCAAACTCACGCCTCTAATAGGTTGATCAAAAAATACACTAAAGGAGGAAAAAAGAGGAGAAAATAGGAACGACAACCCCTGTAATTACATACCTCCTTTAAGTCTACCATCGGCCTTGGCGTTATACCTACACTTATTTACCACTGTTAACTTAAGTGTTCGTCACTCGCTACCGCAGTTCACAGGGTGAATTTAATTTAGTTTCAGTCATCATGCTACTCAAACAAATTATACACACGTAAATATTTTATCCACTCGGAGATTTAAAGTGGTAGGTAATTCTGATATAAGATATTATTTCTAAGTAAGTATATGATACGTATAGGTGTAGACTTGACTAATTATAGCTTGCGTAAAAGAACAAAAAAAAGAAAAAAGAGAAATCTGTATATAAATTGATACTGTGTGAAAATGAAGGTACAAATAATTGCCGAGGGTTGAAGATATTGTCCATATAATATATGGACATTAGGATTTAGGAAATGAAAACATGAAATTGGTATTTGCATTTGTTATATTTATCCGGAATTGTTTACTCTTGGAAAAAACAATCAGTTTTATAGGTTTACTCCAGTATACAATACATATTACATGGGTCTTCCTTCCGCAAAGCAACAATTTCCGTTTATTATATAGACCTTATAATAGGTATAGTCATATGTACCTGATCATATAATAATACATAATATATGTTATAAACTATAACAGTCATCTAACTTGAATTTTCGCGATGGCCAAGTAGGTGTATGTAGTCATAAGAACGCGCGAGAAATGAGATAACATATTAGAAGCATAACTATTACAACATAATTAGTATTCGCTCAAAATTCTTCGTGTAAAGTTGTGTACTAACATTTTTTTATTTTTTATATACAGGTATAATTGATGAAAAATATTTACCTCGTACCCTGCAGCAGTCGACTTCAGTAACTGTAAATATACCTGTTCATCTACGTTCCTATTTTCTAGTAATTGTTGAAGTACCTAATCTTAATAGGTTTTTTGTCCCTATAAATGAATATTCAAGTACCTGGATCATGATAAAAACTTTGAAATACAAGCTGTCTCCCATCTTTCCGGTGATTAGCGAGTCGATGCCTTATCTGATGCCGTTTATGGTTACCTCCAGAAATTGTAAGTACATACCCGCCGATATCCTATTTTCGGATATGCAAGTTATTTCCAACTGGCTAAAATGTGTATTTTTTTTTTTTTTTTTTACGTGAATACGTAAACGATAATACTAGTTTTGGAAATCTATATTTGCCTCCGGGATGCACGATTTCCTCTTACGATATCCTGGACACACCTGCGCTCCGGTTCTATGATAAACTGTCGCCACTCGGCAACGAAGGCACTCGTATAATTCTCCAGTAAATTTTACTATCATCCAATGAATCGTCTTTCTCATACTATTACCGTAACTTGGTCAGCATTTGCGCCGACTAATAATTGTCGTTGCTGGTATGAAATTCGCATTGTTTCATTCCGATCCTTTTCACGATTTCGCTTTATTTCGAATTTCTAGTTTAACACGTATAAGTATAGGCAGTCATCCAGAGCTTTATAGCGATCGGAAACACTCAGCATAATCGACCTTATGGTGCGCAGTGATGTGCAACAGAATGCGATTCCAGTTATGCGAAAAAGTTTTCGCGTAGGTATGCTTCGTTTTCCTCGACTCTGCAGGATTCTGGGAGACTAGGATAGATCCTTGATTATCTTCATGAATTATAATTAGCTTGTCTATCGTCAAACTCATATCGCTAAGAATTTATTTCAACTACATTGACTTTCAAATAGTTTTTGTAATACTTGCTGCAATTCTGCTTCTGTCGCAAATAGTGAAACTAATTATTTTTTAATTCTTTTCTAGCAGATTTTTCAACAGTTCATAATTATCAGTTCGATACGAATCTTAGATTACTTGAACCTTGGAACGCTAGACTGGGGAAGAAATTTACCCCAGATGAGGTGGGAAAATTTGGGTTTTCTGCTGATTTCTATGAAATGTCGATCTTTAAATAGGCTTTTCATTTACTAAACTTTAATAAAATTGAATTTCCTATATTCCATCCTCTGCCTTATGGGGAAAACGAATAGATTCATATACGAGATAGTCTTTTTACTGCTGATAGGAATGATTGTAGGAACAAGAACTGTGTGAGATGAGTATATCTACCCCAGTCTAGCGTTAGAAAATAGAAAAAATGATACCGGCCTTTTAGGGCCGATAGCAAAATTAACAGATCAACTCTTGCAGTTTTTAATATTTTGGTTTTGAATCGTCTACTCAATCCGATAAGTAAAAAATTAATTAAAATATTCCATCACATTAAATTACGTTACGGTTTAAATGATTGAGATTTCGCTTTGCAAAATATACACTTTCATGTGAAAAACAATCTGAGGATTTCCATAAAAATATGAACCACAATATCGGACGGCAGGCTCATTTTGAAAATGTATTTTTCACAAAACCAGAAAATAAATTCTCTTCTTCAATGCTATCTCGAGTTTGCATTCAATCAGTGATATTTTTTATTAAAAAGCTGAAAGTTTTTTTTTTTTTTTTATCAACAAAAATGTATGTATTCAAAATTTCTTTTCAGAGTTTTCATATCGTCAAAATATATCAAGTTATACACGATGTAAAAATAATTCGGTGGCGTAGTAACAACCACAAAGGTAAGCTATAGAAAATTCACAAAAATTCGTAAAATTCGTAATATCTCGTGATAAAAATCGTATTATCCCAAATCTACGGTAAAAACGATGACTATGCTATCCAATCCGAAGTTGGTTTCAAAAAAATGACCGGTGTACACAGGAAACAATATCCTCGCACGTCGTGCTGCAGCTGAATATCATTTTTCGCGATGCGTGAAAATCGATTGGGCAAGCTATGATGTATGCATGCGGGGATTTGTAATAATTCAAAACTCAATGTGATCTCTGTTTTCAATCAAATGACGAGCATAGGTATACGCAACGTTTATTCCTCTCTACAGATCGTCCTGGCCAGCTGTTGTTGCCAAAGCGTTAGATCGCGTGTTACGATAGCCGATAAGTATTTACAGGTAAGGGTAGCTGTGGTATAATTAACGTTGCTCGTGATTGTGAGCCGTAGTAACATTATATCCATTCAGTGGTACCCAATTTTCATTTATGTATATATTTACCCCAATGTATAAAATATAAATATATACCTAGATACATCATGCGTAAGGCTGATTAACAATCGTCAAAACATCAGTGAAAATTTCCCGGATTTAATAACGTACGGGCCACCCGATATCGGCGATTTGTGAAATTGTGGCAATCATAGAAAAAAAAAAAAATAGAAATACAATACATCCCCGCGATTTGGATGCGCGGTCAAATCCATTCGTAAATGCCACGAGAGTAATGAAAAAAGTGGATATATATTATTAGCTTCGAATCACACATACCTATACGTGATTATTATTTCGACGTGATAACTAACTATACTTTCATTCACTTGTCAACTTGTCGTTTATTCTTTCACGCGTAATGGCAAGTTTCGAATTTCGCGAGAATCACATACCTAAGCAATTGTTTAATAGATACGCGATAGATTTTTTACTCGGTATAGAATATTGTCACACGTTTATGTTGCATATTAATGTATATTATTATTAATAGTATTATTTTCCACTTGATTGAAATGAAATATTTATTCGTATATTTAGAACCGGACTAATAAATATGGCTGTAATTTTTTTTCATTTTGAGGAAACAATTCTATCATCTTCGAACGGTGGAAAGAAATGATTGCGAATTCGTGATTTAATTTATATACACACAGTAGTTAGATTCCGGGGTGGGAGTCCTTCTGGGTCAGCCTCGAAGGCGTCGCTCGTGTAATTATAAATCTATTAAAAATCCTTCATCCACAAGTATACGTAATTTCGTTGAGTTTACAGTAAAATATAACGTAATTCCTTTGAAATTGCATTTACATTAAAATCATAATCTAATTAGCAACGTCCGCCGTCTACGGATCCCTCCTAACGCCGTAATTTTATAAACCTAGAAGGTGATCTTAGCAATGTTAAAGTCGAATTATTAGAAGCTTGTATTTGGTGCGTGCAAGAGTTTATTTATTTTTATTCAGATCCGAGGAAATCTGACTAATTCCCGACCGTTTCATTCACAGTTTCAAATTAACTAATCAAAAGTTAAGCTGCTTTAGTACAGATTAAAATATCTTGGCTAAGTTAACTCGTATTTCTACGTAACCCGGGGATAATCTGAAAGATGATTATATCTGAGAAGATTTCCAGCGATAATCTCAGCAAGTTTAAACACTGATATTAGCGCGTCGAATTAATACCGCGAAAGACATGATACGCGTGAAAGTCCACAGGATTAAATGTTACTCCTAAGTACAAGAAAAAATCAAGAATATAATATTTTATTCTTTCCCGTTACTTTTCCTTTCCTAAAAGATCTTATGCATTCATGTCCTACGTATAGGTATACTTTTCTCTTCTCTGCTCGTAGAATTTTAATATTAACAAGCAAGGGGAACCAATAAAGTAGAGTCGCTTCTGATTCTCTAGGTGCCACATATTCGATCCTAGACGTAGAAGGGTTTGAAAAAAATTTATCAACCGACAAAGACGTGAAGAGAGATCGGCAGGAGTTCAGCTCGAAAAGAAAGTAACGGAAAAATTGTCCAAAGCCATATTTAATACATTATGTAGTGGCCACTCAATACCGACGCTTGGCGTCGGCGTCGCGCTCATGCGCACCCCTAAAAACGATGCTTACGCCCTATTGTCGCGTTCTAGTCCCCAAACGCGCGGCATTACAGCAAAAAAGGATGTTAACTAAAACCGATGAATTACAGGAAATGAACAAGAACGAAAAGAAAAAAAAAAAAAAACTTCACCCTTATCAAAATTTCTGTAATCGTCACTCGCTTCCACAAATCTATCAATCCATCGACAGATACTCGAAGACGAGCTTCTATACAACCTGAACTGCATTGATTCAATGATTCACCCCGTTTCCCCAAGGAAATCTTTTCCCTCCCAATAATTTTCCTTACCTTTTTCCAAAATTAACCCTGTACACGTATATAGGTATATAATGTGGGTATATTGTACAATACGAGGGTTGCTTAGCAAAAGTTGTAACTGCAAGCAACTCCGCGTCGCGGATGCCGCACGAAGCTTTCTCTGTTGGGGGTGGAAAAGAGGGTTGAGTATAGAGGATGGTTTGGGAGACTGTATAACCCCGTTTGGCTTCAGAGGGTCGTGTGTCTCACAGTCGGTCGCTGGCTGGTCGAGGTACAGGTGATGCCGGCAGCGTGGCAATCCTGATCGCGTTTCGTAGACAATCTTGAGCGTCGAGGGCGTCGAGGGGGCGTCGAGGGCGTCGAGGGCGTAAAGAAGAGTAAAACGCTGGACAGGAGAGCGTTTCCTATGCCACCGACGTAGTTGTCTAGGAAAGTGGATCGGTTGTCGATTGTCAGGGTGACGAATTACTTCGAGTTTAAAAGAAATAAAAAAAAAAAAGAAAATCTAAATTTAAACAAACATGATCACATATATATGTATGAAATTAAATTTATATTAGAATTTGTTTTTCTATATTATCTAGTGAAAGGTGAATTCGTATACTAATTTTTTCTTTGAATGTTTAATCAACGTATGTTAAATAATAAAATAGAATAAAATAAAATAAAAAGACTGCTTTGATCGTGCGCGATTTTAATGCTATATTATGTCAATATTGATGGAAGGCTAAGAGCTTTGCGATGTTGAAGAGGAAAAAATATCGTCGAATGTGATAGTCGCCCCTAATATACATATAAGATCGTCGATTTATCGTGGACAGATTAATTGTTTATTTGTAATAATAAAAGTGATGAATTTTTAACACGTCAGAGAGAAGCAAATTAATTGGTAATAAGTAATAACACTTAAACGATATAATATAATTAAAAAGAAGTCCTGTTTTCTTACCAAAAGAGAAAATGATATATTAACGTAGCTTGTACTGTCGGGGTACTACGTGTTGCCGTCTGTTTTTATATCTTGTCAATATAAAGCGAAGAAAAACTCCGATAAGCAATGTTGGCGATAGCCTTAGGAAAGTAACTTTTCGATCAGACTGAAAAATATTGAATCAATTTTCGTTCGTGAATGGCGCGGCTGAAGCCCTCCATTCAGAGCGAAAAATTGATTTACAGAAAGCGGAAAAATAAGCTTTACTTTACACGTGGCACTACCGTGGATGACAATACATCGCTCACGTTATCACATGTATATATATAAAAAAAAGAAAAAAAACTACCCCGAAACTATAATTCCTAGATAATTGAAGAAACAATATTAAAAACTGAACAGCGAAACGTTTAATAAACGAGACGCAGTTTCATTCGAACATTTACGAACCAAGTGGCTACAGATGTTGTTGAATATTTGAAAAAAAAAAAAAAACTATAAGTGAACAATAAAACAGTACTGAAAATAGTTCGATGTTGAATTCTCTCCGGACACCTAAATCCAGAAAAATTTCTATCAATTTAAAATGGTAAGTAGTTCTCTGTGTATAAGACTATTGGGCTTAAATTTATCATAGAATCGGTGGTAAAAAGAATCCACGTTTTATTTAAGGTGAATAAACATGCCGAGGGATGGGGAGTTAAGTATGTACCGTATAAAGGCTCATCTTGAAGCCTATATCTCATTGTTGGGGCTAAGACGAGTGCCCTGAAGTGTCCCTGGGGCTTTGCGACGTCGTGTCTGAAGCTAGAAAATAGTTCCTTCGTCCGTTTCCCTTTCACGAACGCAGGTTAATTGGATAAGCGATCTATGAGATAGGAGAGAACTCAATTATTTCCCACTTTGTGCAAATGTCAAGTATTGTCTTTAACGTAGGTATACCTACCTACGAAATTAGATGTCAAGAGGCAAGGGTCCTTGTACCATTATAACTTTATCCCTCGATCTTTGATAACACTGGTTCTTTTTATCCCCTCTTACTCATTTCCCTTTAAAGTTTTTTAGAAAAAAACATCATTCGCTGAAAATTTCAATTCAAATTTAATAACACCGAAGGTAGAACAAAGACTTTAAACGTAAGTACGTTGAGACGTGTATTTAATGTAACACTCGTTACCAGCTATCTGTAATGGCAATCGTCTAAAAGCTCCGATATTTAAATACATGTAAGAACATTCAGGTCTGTAGCCGTACAGGACCAACCCCTCTAAACGATTCTCTAATGGCCATAAAGATGCTCCCGAAAATTTGACTGGAAATTATTTTTATCTCGAGTCGATTGATCCACTACGAAGTTCTACTCTAATCGATTCGATTCAGGAAGGCAAGAAAAATTGGGAGGAGAAGATGGTGGCCATTTTTATTTTAGATCATATTTAGTCCTTCAGTTTGAAAATACAATTTAACAGACATGATTGCGTCTCAATATCATTTAACTCTTCAATCGACAAGGAGATGCAGTATTAGAGTAGATGTATATGAAGATCGTGGAAACTTATACCTAAGTTGGTAGTATTTTTGGCTTTTCATACACTTAGTTCTTCATCCCCTCAGATGGTATAAGATTTTGAATTCCAGATCTGTACGCGCAGAGAGAGGGGGTAGGTAGAAAGGTATAAGAAATC
Source organism: Rhogogaster chlorosoma (assembly GCA_944452935.1). Classification (NCBI taxonomy): domain Eukaryota; kingdom Metazoa; phylum Arthropoda; class Insecta; order Hymenoptera; family Tenthredinidae; genus Rhogogaster; species Rhogogaster chlorosoma. The sequence goes on from OX101797.1 coordinate 34,673,165, forward strand.
GCAGTCCTCTCAAGGAAATCCGTGCCTCGTGTGGAATTCAGTAAAAGAAGTAGAAAAAATAAAATAAAATAAAATACTTTTTTTTTTATTCAACCCCCGCGACTCGGACCATTAAGGCTTAAAAGCCGTAGCCGTTAATTCCGTAAAAAGGAAAAGGCTATATATTTTGAAAAAAACGCGCCTTGCCTGTCTTTTATTTTATTCCTTGCCCAGCCAATTTTACGGGCTTAAAATTATTTTCTGAGTGTGCAAAACTCCCTTACAGAGATGAAGCGACCGGTGCGCACTGGGGGGCAGGGGGCCAAGAGCTAGGGGCTGGGGGTGGAGAAGGAAAGCAGGCGTCATTAGTAGAGCTTCTCGCTAATTGTCCGTAATTAATTATGTAATTATTTCATTAATTTATCTAAGGTGACCCTGCAGCAGTTCGTAGACAGTCGTACTCGGCGCGCAAGCTCACAGCATCTTCAAGCGTACATTTCGAATTCACAATAAATTGTAGGGAAATGTAGTTAGTTTTCACTCATACCTGTACCGCTTGCGTACATATAGATATAATTGTTTATGAAACTCGGTAAAGGGGTTAGTTTTCTAATTAGACGATCTTCTTATAGGCATTATAATTGCCCGTATATGTAGGTACAGGTACACGATACGTATATGAGTATATAATTTCCCCCTACCCTTGTTAATTGTACATCTTGTACTATGCACTCGACTTGAAGAGAAATCCTACATCATTTTACCCAAGAATCCCTAGTCTAGTTGCTTCTTTTATTTTGTTAGAGTAGGTATTGTTGTATTGTTATATGTAGTTATCTACTCGTTGGTCGTCTTATATCGAGTCGAGCCTCGGTTAATATTTACTCTTTATTTTCTGCTTAGAAGGATTTGAAAATAACGAGGACTTTTTCCGTTAACTAAACTCACGGATTCGCGAGAACCTCGATAATTTAATCCCACGCCTCGTTCTTCATTCATTATTACTTTAATACGGTCCAAGTACTTTTAATTTTCAACGTTATTTTCATCAGACTACAGGATAAGCTTTGCGAAATAGTACCTATATAGGAAGTTAATTTTCTACGATAGAAGCTGCGTAGATTGCAAAAAAGAACATTTTTCCTATCGCGTACTCGAAGAAACTTGTTTACACTAAAAATTAATTGCTGATTTGAAATTTCACTCAAATTTTCGATAGGTTGTATTACGATGGATTTTAGAAGTAGCATACTGTTTAGGGACTGCTACAGGTTCATTTTCCACAATAATTTACACGGTTCGTGAGCAAGTTACAATTAGTCTCCGTCTGAAATCCGCACGTTCGTACATAAATTGTCTAGACTGGTCCATAAAGCTCAGATCAGAGATTTCGAATGGAATTTGGGTTAACAATTTATTTGTGACGAACCCGTTTGTCTAGAGGTCGAGACCGAACCGTCAAACTTTTCACGTGGATCCGTCCCTCACCGACTCGCGTCAGCCACGCCTTGACGTCATTTGTTGACAAAGAAAGGATAAAAGAAAGAAAGCAAAAGAAGGAAAGGCTGAGAAAGGTATAGGAGAAAAAGAACTACTCCGATCACAGAAGATCTTCGATCGTATTCGACACACTTGCTTTCCAAGCCGCTTATAGAAATCGCGATTTGTCTCGCTCTACTTTTCCATACTACTTCATGCAGAACAGATAGCAATCCGAGGAACTGACGTTCTGCAGAGATGGATCTTGCCACACAACGATGCCTCAATCTATCATAAACCTTACAGTTTGATGATTCTTCCAATTGCGTTTATCCCAGATTGAAAAAAAAAAAAAATGATATCAAAGTGGTTTTAAGTTATTTTTGACGAAGGATCATACAGGCCTGTTGTTGTTATACCACGAAAAGGACGAACTAAGACTGCTAGAAGCGGTTGAGAATTTGTCGACAAGCGTTTCGTGGAATGATTTGAATTCCAACGGAATTATTGTGACGAAGGTACGCTTAGAGAACACCGTTGACAATGGCAAGCGCTTAACCCACAGTGGTAGTGAAGGTTTCGCGGTCAAAGACTTTTTCATCCCTTACTTCTGCAGGGCCGCCTGGAAGCGGGTCACTACAAGGACGACAAACGGACAAGCGGACGAACGGAAGCCCGGTACATGTCTGGGGCTGTAGATGGATGAGGCAATTTCTGTCTTTAAGTGGCTCCCGACGGTCTGAATCCAGTTGCTCGCTCTATGAGATGGCGGAATGAGTTGCCGCAGGCTAGGGGGCGAGGGGTCGCAACCCGTAATAATATCTACCCCTTGGTGCTTCCTTCTGCAGGAAGCTTTTACGAGAATCTTCCTCGTCCACATAGATTGTAGAGGTAGTCCCAGTCTCGAGACTATTCATTCCCTTTGTCGTTCCGATCGCATGTGTTTTTCCAGAATTGCCTTATGGGATCGTAACTTGGAATATCGTGCATCCGATTTCCCATTTTTCTACAGAAATCCTGATCGAGCTACGCGCGACGATGCAACGGCCACGCTGTCGACTATCGGCTATTCGATTTTGAATTGTGATTCTTGGAGGTGGTTCACTGTCGGTATCCGACACATGATAAGAGTCCTGCGGGTCTATAGATGTATAGAAACGGTTAAAAAGGGAAAACTTTTACGGCTTTTCCTGTTGATAAAACTCCGCGGAAAAGGGAAAATGTATCGTTTTGAATGTGGAACCAAAAAAAAAAAATAAGGGAAGAAAGAAGGAATCTTGGAAAACCCTAAAAATAAATCCTTGAGGAATCCTTGAAAGAACGTTGAAACCAAGGCTGGGCAAGAGGTTTGCATGTAGATTTAGGACGTGGGTATAAAATATCTACCAACCGATCTAAACGAAGTGAACCTACCTACCTGCCTGCGTATGCGCTTACCACGGTTCCAGATCCAATTGCTGATCTTTGAGGCATAACCCGGCCTTGGATGAAGCGCAAATCACACGTAATTTCCGTTCCACTTCATTTTTTTTTTCTTCTTCTTCTTCCATCTTCCGTCGAGACAGCGCGATAGAGCGGTGATTTCGCGTCTTAAGGTGTCACCCGCGAAGCGTTCCTCCGGCGATAAAAACTGTATAAAAAATGGTGTCAAGCTCGTAGACATGACGGAGGGGTTCGTAAGTCCAAAAACTTGTTATTCTAGGGATAAAAACGGTAAAGAAGCAAGAAAAAAATGTTTTAAAATAAAAAATGTTCAAATAAAAAATAAAAAAGCGAAAAAGAAAAAGTAATAAAAAAGTTAATGCACGCAACAGGCAGTGCAAGTGGTCCCTGTGACTCTTTCACCAACTTTTATTACAGTGGTCTTCCGTTAATTGGCTTACGACTTCTTATTCTTATACTAAAAAGGGAAAAAAAAACTAAAGAAAAAGTTGGACCACTTTTACGTTTCTGCGTTTTTTTTTCTTCTATTTTTAGAAAATTTCATCCTTTTCGCGGAAACTTTGCACTGTAAAGATAGTCGCACTTTCTGCTCCAAGACAAAGAGCAGCATCTTAGTTTTCCATATTTTCCTTCGACTATCATCCCCGTTATTTCTGTTCCAGGAAACGAGCGTGCCTCCACTGGAAAGTTTACAATGAATTGGTAAAATCCACTGACACGATGACACAGAGACGTAAACGTGGGCAGGGTAGTTCTGGCTGGTTTTCTTACATCAAGCAGCAGTAAAAGCTGAGCGGTTTAAAAAAAGGTTCTCGAGCATCAACAAAAGAGCAGAAAAAAATAAGAAAAGCAGAAGAAAGCAAAAGGCGAGCGCTTTAAGGTGCGAGAACGGCGAGGGTGTGAGAGGCCGGTGCAGAGAGATGGCAACCAGAACACGAAGACGAGGATCGTGGGCTCGAGAATCGAAAATCTCGTGACTTTTTACATCGAATATATAAAAGAGGTCGAAGGGCGAATGGTCAGACGTTCGGTCCTTGACAGCATGGAACCAAAGGCATTGACGTTGCCTCTTACCAACCTGGCGTCGAGGATTAATGCAACGGTTCGTAGTATCACTCGTCACTATGACGTACAGCTGCCAAGCAACAGGTTCGACGATTTACAGCGAGGAGTAAATGACACCATCGACCTCCTCGGCGACCCGGGCAAAGACCCTTACAGGACGAACGTCACACGATATGAAAACGCGAGTTTCGGAGGTGTGGATCTCAGTGGGGTTGATTTCGGCGTTGATTTCGGCGGATTATTCAACGACAGTACAACGCCGGGTTCACCTCCGGCGTCGTCCTCGTCAACGTCTTCTTCCTCTTCAGCGTCGTCCACCTCATCGTCATCGACGTCGATTAACGAAAGCTACGCTTCAATATCCGACCTTTTCGTATTCGACGACATCAGTGACTACCTAAACCGACTGAACTACACGGCCTTTTCGAATCTCACATCGTACTACGACGGGACTACTAACTTAAATCTGACAACAGGAAACGGAAGTTGCACCTCGGTTATAACCAGTGCAACTGGTCGCGTCGAGTGCGTTGACTCGGACGTTGATAAATCAAATGCAAACAATTGGTGGGCTCTGATTTTGGTAGTAGTGCCGTGTCTTACTCTATTCGGTAACGTTCTCGTTATATTGGCTGTGGTGCGGGAACGTGCTCTACAAACTGTTACCAACTATTTCATCGTGAGTCTTGCTCTCGCTGATCTCCTCGTCGCCGTCCTAGTTATGCCGTTTGCGGTATACGTTTTGGTAAGTAATATTCGCAAGAGAAAAAAAGAAGAAAAAAAAAGAACTCTATCAATTATGATGATCATACCATTCTTCAACCAGCTCTCGCAGAGCTATGAAAAGATATTCAACGATCGTTGGATGCAGTAAACGCGGTATAATACCGGTACCCGGTGAATACCACTATTCCATGAAAAATGTAATTTTTTTTACACCCATTTGCGATGGCGGAGCGTCTTTTTATGCTGGTTTGAAACCAGCTTGAGGAGCCTTATATAGCGAGTGGCTGTCAAGTGGATGACTGCTGACTGGTGGCTGCTAGCTACTTAATACGGCGTCGCTTAGAGTGACAAATTAAGCTGAAATAATGGTTGGATTTTGTTTTCTTTTTTTCTTTTTCTTACCTCACAAAGACAACCAGTTGCTAAGAATAAATTTCTAGAGATTCTAATGTCGAATATGGTGTGACTAAAATCAAGAGAAAACTTTTCAAGATCATTTTTACAGCTGCAGTCTCATTATTTTCGAGGCGTATAAGATTCTTGATTGTAATTATGGAAAACAGCCTGAGACTTATTAATATTTCGTATATAATGAATGAGGAGAAAAAAGTAAATGGCTTTGCTTTGGGACCATTCTTTTGCGTGCCTAAATGAGACAAGAAAAAAGAAAGAATAAAGTTGACAGGCAGAGCTTAGCGCGTTAAAGTGTACGCCACACTGATTAATAAAGTTTAAGTAGCGTCTAGACACTGAAGAAGGCGAGTCGGAGGTAATCGTAAGTTTCGCGGAGGTCTCAGAGATGCTTAAGAACGCGAGAATAATCACAAGCTGGTCCCGATTCTCCCAAAGGGGACATTATTAGCACCGTGTCAATTCAGGTGGCTTTAAGATAACACCTAATTGGCCATTGTTATTGGAAGCTTCGAAACCGCTCAGGCCAAAGGTACGTAACTCCGCGAGTATATAGGGATACCCATCTATATGCACTCGATGTTTACTCAGCTGGTGATTTTATCGTAGAATATCGACAAATCGACCAATATCATATATTCATACTCTACTTCGCATACATACGTATTTGCTCAAATATATGTACATACGTATGTATGATGGCCGCAATGAAATTTAAATATCGACCTCGTATCTCCTCGGAATGACTGCATCTCGAAAGTGCAACGGTTACTTGCACCTAAGTAAATATGGAAGAGATATTTCAGCTAACTCATGAGTATAATGTCCCTGGATACGTGAAATATCGGATACGTATATATGTATACGTGCCTTTACCCACACATGAAATTTCTAGATCTGAACCTCTATTTCGTGCTTAATATTAACCGAGGTATAAACACATTTGTCGAGTGAATCCCCTGGAAGTTTGCTAAATACAGCATTAGTCATTATTATTTTCACCCCGGCACGGTGTTGCGTTGTCACATGATATTCAAGGGTGCACAAGCGAGCAACTGTTTTGTCAAAACTAAGTTGGATCGGGTACCGGAAAGCTAGGTGGTTGTGGTCGTTCCTCGTTCCCCAAAAGATATTATAGCCGCTCCTAGGTCGTATAAAGAGGAAACTACTGGGCGTAACTACCTTTCTTACGAGAGTTTCTCCCAGGGAAGAAGAAGACTAATATCGTAATACAACTGGACGATGGTTTTAATTTAACCTTTGGAAAAGTCGAACCAACAAACCTACGGGATAAGGAAACCCGCCCTGACCACCATTCACAAAGTTGTAATTTTTTTCGTTATCCTTAGTCACCGGGTCTCCCTTAGTCCCTGACATTAGATCCGATGAAATACCACGGGAAACTATTCCGAAAACGAGGCTCAGTCTTTTTGGTTCGGATTTCGAGAGTATAGAGGAAATAAAACCTGACTCGAAGGCACATACAAGGGCATGTGCATTCGTGCATTGCAATTAGAAAGAACTAAATAACGCTACTCTATGAAATCATGTACTTAACACGACCCTGAATAGAATCGAACAGGACAATCTCAGTTCTATGCAGACTCCAACTGCAGACAGAAAAAGGCCACGAGTAAAGGTATACTCTTGAAAAACATGAAAGACGATACCATCGGTATCAAATTCATCCGATCGATTCGATTTTATGGAAAAAGTTTTATCGCGCAATGGGAAGCACTATAGAGAAACTTGATACGGCTTGAATTTAAAAGCTCATGAATTGGTGTTCGATAATCATGTCGGAATTTTTAGACGCAATCGCACGCCTGTCTTTTTTTTTGTTTTAATATTTTGTGGTAAAATTTCACCCCATAACCTTGATACAACATCCCTTCGTCTCTCTATGTATGGCATTATATATGGGTGCCTGATATCCGCAGGCATTTATGCGCCTTTCGCCAATATGCATTGGCTCTAGGAAGCTATAGATTGAGCCATCTCAATATTCATAGGGTGGTATAACTCGGGTAGCAGAGACCCTGGCCGAGACAGCATGTCGCCTTAGTCTAGACTCTAGACTCTAGACTCTAGTCATGAAGCTAGGACTTATTGGCAGACCTCGGGTCAAGACTGCAGTCATAAACATGCATGTCGAGGACGTCTAGGAGCTAGGACTCTGAGGAGTAGGCCACGTGGCCTGCTATTACCGAGGACCTTGTCTCCGGGCTGGACTAGACTATATAGTTCTGAATTAAGGAATAGCTCTTCGACACGCTAGTGCAGCAGGCGACTCGAAATGGCCAAGTCCTCTGGGCTTGGTATATAGAACTTGGTTTAGTTCTCTGTGGCAGGTGCACACCCAGATTTGTTATTCAGAGTTTCAATTTGGTTAAATTCATCGTTTCCTGAGCTTACCTCGGTTTGGTCTTCAATTCAATTGAACCTTAATAAGATATTAAGGCAATAAGGGTAAAAGCTAGCGAGCGATAGCTCTACTAAATAATTGTAGAACGTATGAAAACGCTGCAATAGATGGTGTTCAAAACAATCTATAAACAAATGGAAATATAATGAATTATAGACACGGGGGTAGACTCAACCAACGTGCGTACACCTCCGCGTTCGTGCTCGAGTGCAATCAGTTGTTCGAGCGCCTAGGTAGCTATAACTTCCGGCTTTGAGATACGATGGTTAATAAATTACATCTACATACGATCTGAGCCGATCGATATTCGCCGCACTGTTCCATGGAGTAGGTATCGATGCGCTGATAATTATTGCGATCGAGCGTTGCATGGAAAAGGCGATAAAGAGGAATGAAATTGTTTTGTTCGTTTTAGAAATATGTCATTCTCCGGTTAATTGCACGACGAAAATTAAAGTAAACGCTGAAAATATCCGAGTATAGATACCTGTAGCTGATTAGAACCGAGTTTAGAAACTTTCGTTCAACCCTTAACGTATTCTGCCGACTTTATCTCGCCTAAGATCACGATTTATGAGACCACAAGGATGCGGACCTTGAAATTAACCATCTCTCCCACCAACCAATTTGCTTAGTTCTTAGTAGATTATATATTTGTACATAGATATGGCGGTACTACGTACGGGGATATATAAGGAGATGATATACGCCGCGTCTGTGCCTTATGTATGTACACCTTCGCACTCCACAGATTTTAGGTAACGCTATACCGCAACTAGAGATGTGACACCTTGCGACGACCTTACCCTCGTCATCGGCTTTGTCTTGTCGGACCTATTCGAGCAACTCAGCTACGATAATGGCGAAACATCGTCGGGCCATCTACGATTTCAAAGTTAATTGCTACATGATAGGAGAATGGTTTGATCTTCGATAATACACGGACTCTGTCAGCGGACAAAATTACTCCTCAATTATCCCACAGACTGAATAATCACTCCGATAATTAGACCGAATTCTGTCAATGGATATACACTGCTTTTTTTTTGATACAGTAAATATTCCTTGAATTACATAGATTTTGTCTTTCTTCTAATCGTGTTTCACGCGTTGATAAGAAAATCATTATTCTAGAACCTTAATGGGGCGTAATTGTTATTTAATTTCTACTCTTTAAGGTGAACGAAGCATTGTTTCGTTGTAGAAAGTGAATTTAACCCTGTAGTTCGCGTGGGGCCGGAGGTGAGGAGGGGTGGAAAATTATAATAATCATCAAACCCTTTTCAAATCGAGACGTTTTCAATTACGTTGGAATTGATTCGTCCGAGACAGGATTTCGCGCGATTTTTCAACCAGCGTGAAGGAAGAAAAAACTGCCAATAAATCGAAGCGATAGAGGAAGACGACGTCCCTTGGGAGATACGAGACTTAGAGTGCGCGATTTCCTTCCCTATATACCTTCCACCTGGAACCGCTCTGAAACATACAGTTGAATCGAACGCGATTTAAACCTTCGTCCTGACCTTTCGATCACATTAGATTTGAATCCCGTATTTCGAACGTCTCATCGTGTGGACAGAGACAGTTTCGAAATTATCTTCAAGCTATACCCACTTGCATTCCCTCTCATTTTCAAATCTTATACAATAACAGTAATTTCAAATCGAAGTCATAACCAAAGTTCAATCTTCAAGATTCGGTGAAAAGAAAAATGGAAATAATTAATTTGCGAAGTTCAACTTTTTCACACTTTTCATTCGCACATTTATCCATGGTGGATGAATTGACTATAAAGTCGTTGAATTTTAGAATTTTACAGTATCAGTGAAAGAAATTATGCACTAAGCGAATAAAATTTTTATCTATTCAGACCTAATCACTGATAGGAATTCTGTTATTTTCTTACTTCGTATAGGCTCGAGGGCTGGGGCAATCTTTTCGGACCAACGCCAACGGTACTTACGAGAATACATGCCGATGCATAAATCGAGAATTATTAACGCGAAACATCTTATTTTCATTCGTCAGGTGGTCTGTAAGAAGCTTCAAGTCAAATCAGGCTCGCTACTCTCTTTGATCGTTGAGGTACCAGAAAAACAGTTTTCTGATAAATTGAATAACAGTGACTAGCTGAAAATCTTGAAGAATGAATTTGCAGTTTTAACGTATAGGAACATGATATTCGCTACGCACTGTGGCCGAGCTTCGCCATATAATCTGATCCGCTCATACAATCAATCGATGCAGTGGATTTGCGAAAAGATTTAGCAACCCTTAGAATACGGTGTCGATAGTTGATATTATTTGCAAGTACCGTAATCTGGTGTTTCCGGGAAAACCAGAATCTTCCAGGTTGCGAAATCTTTGACACGCTGGATGAAATCCCTGTTACAATAAATTATAACGAGGCGGCAAAATCAGTGAGAGGGAGCTTGCGGGGTGGCTTTATCCAAAGTCTTATGTTAGCAGTGCCTGAGGCTAACTTTACACCGAGGAACGAATCCTTCCGAGTTCTCGAGGGAGGCGTTTGCGCTATTTTGACGTCGACTGCACGCGGTCGACAAGGACAAGTATACCCGTGGGGCACGTAATTGGACGTGACGACAGTTTCCCCGTCGACGAGTACAACGCGAGGTGCGACTTTGTAACGTCATTACCGCCGAAATTCCCCGATTGCTTAAGATTGCCTCAGGTTCAATAACAATATTAATTAACATCATAATGATGATCAAACATTGCTCGGAACATTCGCTAAATTTCCAAGAGTCCCCAATTCCCTAAACTTATTCAACTATGTATACACGGTGTCAAAAATCAGCGTCAAAATCTGTACATACTGTTATTATTATACGTTCTGTACAACACATTCGAAATTTCTTATCGGCGACTGATTATCATGGCATTAAAAGTAACTGGCTTTTAAATCAGTTCAATTTAAAATTAGTTGATTCTCTCGCTCGCTATATAAATGCAATTTCTGAAATTGGTTTAGGGATTTAAAAATATAAAAAAAATACAGAAATCGAACAAAATTAATATCGTTAATTTTGTCAAGCAGCCCCTCGCACGAGAATATCATCAGTTCGGAGTATAGAATTGAAAATTTACAGTACACGTTTAAAAAGCGTTGAAATATATTCCGATCTCCTGCAGGAGCGGATCGACCCTGCAATTTATCAGCTTAATCCACGGATGTTTACGCGAGCGAAAACCATTTGGGTTTTTTAAAAAAGTATCCTACCCCCCAGTAGTGAAACGGTATTGGCATCCTTTGCGTTCAATTGTCATTTTGAACAAGATATCATCCGTATGATTGATCGGGCTCAAAGGAAGGACGCCCTTCATTAAAAATAAATTGTTTTTTGTTTCACTTTTCTGATCGGGAAATAAATGAGCCTTATTATTTGATCGGAAAAGTTATACATATCCGCATTATATTTTCTCGCAGAATGATATATTGACAAATTCATTGATCAATTGGTTAAAATTGTTAAATGAATGTTCATGGCAGACACATATAGTTGCTGGGATAAACACAAAGTGATCCTGCAGGAGTAAAAATGGTATCATTTATCAAATATGATCCCTACCCTCGGAAGTAAAAATTTCATCCCGTTTAAGGGGCACGATATGTGAGGTTCTTTGCCTGATTGCGAGCTCGAGGTACCAGGCATCTGTCGTATTATGAGCTATCGAGATCCTGGCTGGCTGGGGTCGCAAGTGCAAGAAGCACGTATAATTTCATTACCCTCATTTTCCCGCTTCGCCTTTATGACTAATACTTTGAATTCATGTTAATAATACGTTTGGAAATTCTACCTTAATCCAAATCCGACTTTATTAGAAACAAGACGAAACTAACCACTCGAAAGAAAATATAGGATGAAACGCTCCGGCTCGTTTCACAAAAATTTAATACATAAAAAACATGTATTAGAGATAGTGGAAGAGAGCAGGACATCGCGACGTCTATCACATTTCTTATTCATCCCCTCGTCTCTTTTTTGCGAGGCACCCCACTTCCACACGTGCATCTAGCTGGTGGATATACCCAAGCACGTGCCTACGGCTCGGCAATCGCATGTTCTGCCTGATGAATTCGAAAAGCTCGTTCACTCTGACTCGAGGGAGAAAAATATTTTTTCTTGTTATTTCTTCTCATTTCCGTGTTATTATTGTTATTATTTATCATTATTATTCTTTTATTGCTCGAAATCATTCTTTTTACACAAATTTTTCTCCCGATCTTTTTCTCTTACATTTTTTTTTTCCTCCGTCTACCCGAGGGTAAAACAAGAATCTACGTATACGCCTGTCATTTCTACCTACCCTGCAACGATGTGAAATACAAAAATATTCGCGAAATATGTTATGTCAATTTGGAACTTGATCACGCGCGTGTGTGTAGCGAATCGTTTTCGTGAATCGTTTTAATGAGTTACGTGAATGCGGCCATAACGTATTCATATACGTGTTTAACGCAAGTACGTGGAAAACTGTACCACGTACGTATTTACCGATGAAATTAACGCACGATGAACTTGTCTGAAAAAAACAAATATTTCGCGGATTGGCTCACGACCCATCAGTGCGAAATTATATATTTGCTCAAACTAGGAGTAAACTATGGTTTAAACTTCGAGCCCATTGTTTGTGGTCATGGAATATTACTTCGCGTGACTTTCGACAGTCAATTCTCAAGTTGTTGGATATTTTCTGTACTTCATAATCAGTAAGATTTCTCGTAAATCAGAAGGGTAGTTTTCGACTCGAATCAAGTTCTGAACTGCTATCTTAAGTATTTTTAATTACAGTCGTTAGATCGTTTGCATTACATGCATCTATCTATATTAGCACCGAGCATACGAATGTCTGTGCATGGCACATGCCTGTCAGCGAAGTAAAATAGATAAAAGCACGCAACTCTCCGGGTAATAAAAAGCAACTTTACCTCGTCCTCGTATAATCGTAGATTAGCTACGGGGTGCGGAGTAGCTCACTCTCTCAACTGCGAAACGACATACCAGGCACATAGGCACTACAGGAAACTGGGGGAAAACCCCCTTGGTGATGCTAATTATTTAACGTTTGCGAAACTATACGGTAAATCCAAATAACCCTAACACATGATTTCGAAACACGACGTAGTAATCTACTATAGGTACGGGCAGAATAGAATCATGCGGCAATACCATTTGCCTCGTCAAATAGGGGTGCGATATTTTTATATTTTTGTCGAATTTTCGTAGTTTCTTTATCCTGTTTTTTTTTTCTAAATTTCATTTCATTTCAGGTGTGAGGGATTGAAAATAAATGAAGATCAAGCGAGCTGCGAGTGTCGATGACGGTATTTATTCATCCACGCGGAATGCGTACTTATGAAAAATGGATCTTCTTTTATTCTTTTCTTTTTAATCGAGACTTGTATAATAGAAGTTGGGGAGAAAAAGTTTTTTCGCCGAACCAGAAAGATTCCGCGGTGTTTTTTAACGCCGTTGAATATACGTGAGTAGGGGATGAAATCATTTGAAACCGACCTAGTTTCGACTTTCTTCTTCCAGAATAATATTCGAATCTAATTGGACGAGATGAATTATGTCACTGGCAGTACATAAGGAAAGAAACTTTTCTACCACTTATACTTTCCGAAAAGTTCTGACGGAAGACTTTTCCGTCGACGATGCCCAGTACGTGGCGGTTAGCGTCGCGGTTACCCACGATATTTGAATAACCATTTCTATCGTCGCCACGTTGGGATTGCCGTTCTATTTCATTTATTTACCTCAAATTTACGATCCTCGTTCGCTTTTCGCTTCTATACTCAAGATGAGATAAACTTTATTTCAACTTTAATCATTCTTTCTTTTTTTTTCGTTGAAGATCATTCAATCATATTTTTCTATCAACATTACACATTATGTTATACGGCTACCCTCGTAGACATTAAACTATATGCGTGTATGTACCTACCTATAAGGAAAATAGAACAATTCCGGAGATATGGCAGTTAATTCGGTTAGATTAAATGCGAAGCATGAGACAGAGGCAAAATCTCGTAAAACACAGAGCCTATCTTTGAGAATGATGGGGGTCGTAAATCCGTGGTGTGTTATACTCGTCTCGAAAAGGTTACTGGGACGCGAACTGTGCTATGATTATTACATTCCGTTTATACACCGGATACAATGTGGGATTCTTTCGCAGCTTCTTCTCACAAATCTAAGACATTTTGTATCCGAAGTTTTCGCTCTCAAAAACTCTGAAACATCTCAGACGTACCTTGCCAGAGTCTTTTTAACGACTTCTTCCGCGCTTGTAGCCACTCCACATACGGAAAGTTATACGCTCCGTCGCGCTGGACGGAAGGAAGGATACGCTCAGGACGTTTTTAAATTGGATGCTATTAAACCGCGAAACAGCTTCAGAGATATATGGGATATCTGCCACCGCAGTTAATCAGAGAAAGGTATAAGGTAATGCGCTATATACCTACCCTTAGTGTATTTGACTTGTTTTAATTTCCCATTCAAATGATGCGAAATATTTTTACGACGAGTTATACACTCGCGTGTATACATCTATGTATATATATATTTATATGTATTCGAGTTTTGGGTACGATACGGACGATGCGTAGGTATGTATATACATATAGGGGTAATTTGTGCAGATAGCAGGGTGTTTTCATGGTTGACAATTCACACATTTTTAAAACCCACGCATATAACCGTTAATTTCCATGCTACCCCCGATTTCCAAGCGGTGCGGATACCGCACAGAACGTATGGGTACGGGACGTTAAAATATTTATCGGTTAGCTCTCACACAAAGAAAATATCGACTTCCGGTTAAATATTTCCCCAAATATTCCCAGCATGCCTCATATTGCCTCCGAAATAACTGAACACGCAGGTATTATGATTCTATCGTTATTTCTCGCCTCGATTCGTTCTTCTGCTCTTTCGAAAAATTGCCTTTCTCGCCTGTGGGTAGAAAGTTCGGTATAGGTATATAGATTTTGTACATTCTTCCCGGTCTCTTCCACTCTTATACATACGCATACATATATCTGTATTTATTCGATAAAATGTTAATCAGCGGAGTGTATGATATGGTATATATAAGAGGTAGATTGCATCCTTGTAAATTGTTAAAGGGAGTAAAGAGTGTGGGAACATCGCGTGAGAATTTAAGGTTCGTAAATTAGGAGGGAAAAGGAAAAGGACGGAAAGGGAAGAAGGAATTGTATAAAAAAGAGAGAGAGAGAGAGAGAGCGAGAGAGGAAAAAACGGGTATGCGGGTGGTCGATAACGACGTTATCTCTTCTTTATCACATCGGTTAACGAAGGTATAAGAATTTTCTATCAACCGCGTGAAACGCGACCCTTATGCCGCTATGCAGGTTCTGCAGAAAATAGTTCATCCCTTTTCCCCCCCATATTGATGGCTCGTTCGAAATATCAATGACGACGTGATGAAAAGTGCGAAAAAATGTACGTTCATTTATTTATCCATTGATTCAATCATCCGTATACATATAATAAACTCACATGTATGTCATCATATGTATGTACATACATATACGTATATATTATTGTACACTCGACTCACGCGAATCAACATCACGATTCTCTTCTCGTGGCAACAGCTTCGCGGTCCCCAGACGCGACTTCTCACGTGTCAAATATCTGATCTTTGAGATGGAAGGAAGAGAGATAATAGCCACGCATTTTATTAAAATCAAATGTACCCCACTGTTTCTCGCTCACGCAGGATTTTTACCTTTTTCGTTCATTCTTTCTACCCTCTTGGCACGTCCTACTCCATGGATTATTATCGGCACCAGTTGTGTCATTCTATACCTGCCTTTTTATCTTCTCTTTTACTTTTCTCTTCTTTTTTTCAACTCTTTCCCGATGAGGGGGATTCTGCTTTTTGCTTTGGGCTATCCGTTATGAATGGTTTGATGTATAACGGGAGTCATAAACTATAACTGGACTATTGAAACTTTGAAAGAGCGAAACAAAAGATACGTGACGTCGACGCGTCGAGCCTTTATACTATTTTTTTACGAGCTCCAATTTATCGATAACGAGGCGATGCGATAACGAGGTAAAATGAAAAGGTCACGGAATCGTAATTGCTGGTCATATTTCTACGCTGCTGGGCTAGAAGCGCTTCAAAACTTTCAACAAACTGTAAATTTTGAATATTATTCGCCCTCACCGAAATTTACTCTCATTATTTATTGCATTCTGTCAAGGTAATTGAAATTGAATAGTACCTATCGGCGATTTTTCAATCTCTTTGAATCCTCGCTTTCAGAAGACTCCTAAAGAGTTTAAGCCTCTGAATTAGCTTCTGGAATAAAAATAACCCCGCTAGATCCCTCGCATTATTGGTATTACGAAGATATCGAGTATCCTACTGGTATCAGATAACGAAATGATCCTCTGAACATCGAATACCTTGAAATACCAGCTTTCAGACAAAACAGGGGGTGTTCGACATTCACTAATTACCGACTATCGAGTACTCCAACTCATAATTATTTCCTGACCTCGGATTAATCGGTCAAGATGAAACAATAACGGAGAATAAAAAAGAAGTGCGTCGTCAGAAACGAGGGAAAATTTTATATTCCTTACTGATATTATATACTGTGTACTCAAAATTTCCCGCAAAAAATGACAAAACTATATACATGCAACGTGCGAGTCTTTAAAATTTTGGAAAAAAAAATCATATTTCTTCATCAAAATTGACAAATATTTGGTCTCGTAATTCGCTTATCTATCCTCTTGTCGTTTCTCTGAATTATTTTCATTCCATCTACTTGTACCATAACGAATAACGAAAGCCTCCTCTCAAGCTCGTGGCTCTCGCTCGATTTTAGAACACGCGCCTCTTATTTGAATTCTCCTGGGAAACCCCCGCGTAAACTGAACTGCCACTGACTTGCCCCTCGTCACTCTAGGAGCGCTCTCCCGCTGGTAAAGTTAACAATTAACGACTCGGGAGAAGCGTTTGTCTTCTAAGCACGTAAGACTTAATTGGAAAGGCTTATAAATTCTATGGGGTTAGTTCGGGAAATGGCCAGTCGGTATTTCCTCATGCATATATATAAATACGTCGATATACACTCAAACGCCGACGGTCCTAAGAAAATTAACAATACAGAATGTTCATAACGGTCCGGAAAAACAAATCAGATTTTTCATATTCCTGTAGACAAGAGAACAGCGGTGCAAGAAAAACTTTTTCCTAAGAGTAGGAGCAGCGCGGTGGTAGCAACAGCTGGCCTGATTTCTTTAATTAAAAGAAAAGTCCTCGGTCCTCGTTAATAGGCAGCGCGCGGCTAACGGAAAGAGTTTTGGCCGAGACTTGGCTATTTGTCAAACGCACGGGGTAGACACGTCGACCGGCAGAGATGGCTGACGTTTTTTCCCCCTCGTTCTTTTACTCGCTCGCAGAGTTTCCTCGCACTCTCCTCCAGCCCACATTCTGGAGTTTTGCGAAAAATCTCATTACGAAACCCGAACCTATAGAATCGCTCGGTGTTCCCCTATTCGCGACGCTTCACCTCTTCGGAGAAGACGAAAATAAGAAAGTCAGACAGCGGAAGAAGGTGGCGGTAACGTGAGTAAGCGAGCTCGTTTAACACGCGAAGTTGCGCCACGTGTACCTAAACACTACATACCTGAAATTGGAAATTCTTCAAAGAATATTGAGTATCACTTATAGAAAAAAGTCGAGCCCGTGTTGCCAGACTCAAGGTATAACGATAGATGGCATTTTTATAATCAGAAAGTCGACTTTTGGTGAAGCTTGGTCGTCTCGTCTCTCCGCGAGAAGCGAAATAGACGAAGTGTAGAGAATCTGGGATTAGTGAATCTGCGTCAGAATCAACGCGAAAGACTTTATCCTGGCACTTGGGGATTAAACGTGGGTCATTTTCGGAATTGTTCTCGGTTAAAGGTCCGCTGCTGTCCTTGTAAGAACAACGGTCGCCGGTTTCATCGGGCTCAATTGTTTTAGGCGATACATTTAAGGGTGGATAGAAAAGGCCAGGGAATCCCCAGACTCTTCAATCGCACCAGTTTTTTTATTCCCACTTCCTTTTTTTCCCTCATAAGATTGAGTTACGACTCACTATTCGCCCCACATGCCAAAAATACACCGAAAATAAGTATTTCTGAATTCTACTGGCCTAAGAGACAATTTTCATATTTTAACTCATAAACGTCAAACAGACCCATACAATCTCTATTCCGAATAAAATATCCCATTCCCAGAACAAATCGTTCCCCTGTAATCATTTCTTTAATAATTTCCCAAACCCCGATAATTTTTAGGGGATTGATGTAATCCTGTTATTTATCGAACATCTGGTATCGTGTGAAAAAAATTACTTTAATGTGTAATTATTCATATAGTTTGATGGGGAGGGTGCAGGAGAATAAATTTGATAAAATTCTGCAAATTTTCAGCATTATTTATCTCGCATACGTCTGCATTTTTTTCAGCAGTCTGCAGACGAATGGTTTTTCAGTCTCGCCATTTACCTTCGAGTTACTGTTCTGAGTATTCCCACAGCAGAGTAGAAGTATGATTGATTTAACTGCTAAAAGACGGAGCTCCGATATTTGAAATCGCGTGATGACGTCGGCTTAATTTTCGTCTAACGTTTCGTTATCAGAATAATATATGATAGTAAATTTTTCAAAATGGTTTCGATGCTTGTTTTCATCCGTATGATAGAAATTGTTGGACCAGCTAATGAAGGGAGGAATTCAATTTGATTAAAATTGGTTTTTCAACGTGACAATTCTGCGGCTGCAAATCGGGTGCATATTTTAGCCAACGTGTATACTTTTCGAATTTTATATCATCAGTCATCACTCTGTACAGAGGGCAGAAGAGAGAGGTAGAGAGATAAAAGGAAATAAAAAGCATTCCATCCCCGTGAATGACAGGTGTTAATCAACAGTATAATTTTCTCGTTTACTCAATCCGGTATACGCAGATACATATACCTGGTTATGTATGTATCTACGTAAATAAATGCATGTATGCATACATATCCAAAGGGAGGCTTTGAAAAGGACGGTGGATATACGCAGCATCACTTCACCTCCGAAATCTGCTTATGGAAATCGAAGGAAGGACATCGATGCGCCTATGTAAACGTAGGATACTCGAAAAATACAGTTAACAGCAGACCGCTGGATATACCCGTATATACATACGGACTATGGAATAGAATAGATATATATGTATATACCTCTAGAAAAGGGAAAAGTCATCCCCGCGGTAGAATCTTTTCTTTTTTTTTTTTCTCGTGGATCTCGCAGGCTTAGAAATAGTCCCGGTAGAATTCCCTCCGCAAGTAGTAAGAGCGGCTCGATGGTCAGACGCGTCGAAAGAACCTATCCCTTTGCCGCGTTTGAACGGGGAGAGCGAGGCGACGATCGAAGAATACTTACGATGAGATTTTAGGAAGCTGAGAACCTCCCGGGCGTCATGGGACACGGACAAGCACCTTTTCTCACAAATTTTTCGACGCTTCATCTCCCCTCCGAACAAATTGCTCGCGTCTTTAGTCGCCGAGCTTTGAGCTTGTATACTTAACGCTCTTGAAAACTACAAAGGCATATATTACGTGCTTGAATAGTTAAAGTATTTATTATAAAGGTAACTACGCTCGTAAGGTGGAAAGTGAAAGTCATTTTGCAGAGATATAAGATGGGCCACCCCGCGCTAGAGATTTTTCTTTGTAAGTAGGCTACACTTGTTTGTGTAGAGTTTGAACAGGAATTCTATAGCTTGCAGAAACTATTTATTGTTAACAGGCCTTCATAGGATAAGACGTTTCGGAATATTTTCAACTTTTCACATGCAATATAAAATGATTAAATGATGAGTAAGTATAAAATTATGAAGAAAAGAAGCTGAACATGTCGAGGGTTAGAATTTTTCGAAATCATTGATAATACATTTTTGAACAAAGTGAGAAAGTTTTTGTCGGTTAAAAATGTAGCGCGAAGTGAAGTAGGTAATAACGTTTCGAGATAAGTTGAAGGGATGATATCGTATTTTCATTTAATATTTCCTGCAGGCTTTTTAACTCGAGTTTGGTCTACCAACTCGTCATAAAATTACTGCTGCACGGAAGTGCCTTCCGAGCTAATCTTTTGTCCGAAAGTCACGCTCTTATTTTCTAAGGACTTCGTAGTCGATAAAAGTGGAGAGAACCGTTAAAAGAAACGCGGGGAAACGGGGGAGCAGGGGAGCAGTAACGAACGCAACTCGAGAGTTAAGTCTTCCTCGCGGTTATATATCGGCTTCCAAATCAATAGAACGAGTTCCTCGGCGTAAGTAAGAGGATCAACGAATAAGGCTCACTCTCTAATCACGACCCGCGCCCTATCGTTATCGTATACCCTTCTATTATCGATTTATGTTTAATACCTGTGAAGTTAACGGTCCAGATATACCTACAATATCAATTAATTTACTCAATCCAATAAACACATTTTTCATCAATTCCAATAATAGTTAGGAAAATAACAATGCTAATTAAATCCGTCAAATCTTTTAGGATTTGAATATTGCAGGCGAAGATTGGCCCCAGTGAGCTTGAAATCGAGTTATTGATTTTTCACTTATCTATTAGAAATGTCGTTTACTTAGTTCAAGATCCGTAGAACCCGTCGAAAGATATTCGTAGAGCTAAGATATTCTATTAAGATAAGCTGGGTGAGAAATACGACAGCATAGAACTTTTTATTCTTATTGTTAGACTGTAAAAAAGAGAAGGAGAAAGAGAAGAAAAAAAAATAGGAAAAAAAAAAAAAAAAATTGAAGGTTTAATCCCGACAGTTTCCTTCGTGTTCTTTATCACTCCAAGCTACAGCGTCAAGGTGGCTATAATTGTGATAAAACTTCGCAACTAATAATCCATGAGCGTTTTAGCTTAAAAGTACAACGTTAACGTTAAGCTTTCGCGCCCCACTTGCAGATCTTTCTCTTCTCGTTTCTCGTTCCTCGCTTAGTTTGGGATGAAATTATTTTCCATAAAGCATAAATAATTCTACCAAGCAGAAAAAAAAAAGAAAAAAGAAAAAAAAAAAGAGAACTTGCCGTTCTTACCTACGTCTACAGGAATATATACCTAATACCTGATCGCCGGTAGACGGAAGTAAAAGTTTTGCGGAAAGGGGTTGGGCCCCGAATAATTTCATCAAATTTCCTTGACGTTTGAAGCATTGGAAATAAATTAAGGGTCGAAATACTTGGCGAGAAAAATACGAATTAGAAAAAAAAAATAAAATAAAACGAAACAAAAATTGCATCAAATAAAAATGACGAAGGGAAAAGATGCTCGCCAAGGGAGTAAGAGTAAGTACGTATGCGAGTATGGGGTAGGAGCTAAAAAAATAGAGTAAGGTAAAGGTAAAAGATATAGAAAGATAGGGAGAGGCAGACCTCTCGTTGAGGGCATCGCGACGTGGTGGTCGAAACCGTCCAAGGGGTAAGAGGATAGATATCGATTTGGGTTCGGTGAAAGCGTAGGCAAGTCACGTCTCGAAACGTTTTAGACGAAATCGTTCGAGTTTCATAAATTCTGGAGCGATTCCGTGAACCTTGTACCCCGGCCTTGGCTGCCAGGGAAAGGATTTCGCAGTAGCCCTTCTCTCCCTTCGTTCCCTTCTGCCCCCCATCTTTGTCCCAGGGGCATCTTCCGCGCCCAAGATGCAAATGTCGTTAATGTCCTACCGCTGCGGAAACGCGCCCACGCGCCTACCCCTCGCCGCCCCCATTTTTAAAACATGTTATAAATTCATAATTATTATTTATGGATGTATTCAGACGTAGTTATTATTTATCTGCCATTTAATTCACCCATATTTGGTTTGATCTTAATCATAATATGTAACCCATATCTATACGTCTAATTTTTTTGTTTCGCCTTCCGAAACGAAGCAAGTCACACTTGCTCTGTGAAAGTTGATCTCCCTTCGTTCACCTGTTGATAGAAGTGTTGTTGATGTGGATCAAAGGGACGGAAAGGGAAGGAAAGAAAGGGGGAGACGAGGCAAGGCAATGGGCAAAGGGTGTTTGGGTTCAGACATTCCGCTTCCCTTCTATTCTCTTCTTCCTTACTTCCTTCCTTCCTTCAGGCTTTCCGAACCTCGAACCTCAGACCTCGGACCTCGGACCTTGGGGTGAAGTTGATTTCGAGAAGCTATGCCATACTCGTGAATTTGTGCCTATATATATTCATACTCATATATATATGTATGGATGAATTAGACGTCGGACTCTGCTCGGAAAATCTGTCCGTATTATATTTCTGTTACTGAACCTGCAAGCTGAGGGCTTAAAGCTCTGTCTACCAATGCGGTGTTCCATAATGAATATATAGTATGGAGAGATTTTGGCGGCGGAGTTTGTCAATGAGATGATCCTCTCTCTTTCTCTTTTCTGTTTATTCTCACCCACGCATTTCTCTCTTTTACTCCTCTGCTCATAGTCAAAGGCGAAAATAAGGGTGGGGGAGGGATTCAGGCGTTTAATTTCGCCCAAGAACGAGAAACTTTTCAGCGCCTCGGCAACGGAATGAAAATTAATGGCTGTGAAACGTTAATCGTTGAAATCTTCTCTCATTATAGTAATGGCTAAGGTCCATGATTTCGTGGTTCCGACAATTGAATGCTGCAGATATTATGCAAGGAAGAATGATTAGATGAAAAATAAGAAAAAAAAAAAACGATGAAACGGTTTCTTCGCCGACAATAAATTTATACGGAAGAAATTCAATCGCTGCAATCTATTCCATGTATTATAAGCCTCTCCCAAGATGCTTCCATTTACCCTTATATATTGGCTAAGCGATATTTTATTTCGCGCCTCTGTATTGACAGCTTTCGAGCTTCTCACCGTATTTCTATCACATATTGTGTGGATTTCAGCTCTCGTTTTGAGTCTCGGTAGTAAAATTAATTTAGGGTGAACGGCAGGGCACCAAAAAAAAAGAAAATGTTTATCATCAAATAAACAAATAAATCATGCGAGCTGGGTGTCCCATTGAAAGCTTTCATCGCAGAATCTCCCTTGGAAAAAAGAAACAGAGGGGAAAATGTGTGACGTAAAAGTTATGAAGCTCGAAGGGCGACGAGCCATGACCCATGCAAAATTTTTTAATTTCACGCTATCTCCAAAACACTCGGGATACTGATTTTGTTTTTTCATTTTTTTTTTTCATATTTACATTTTTTCGTTCGTCAAAAGAGGGTAGATAGGTATATTATCTCTATTCCACAGTAAGATACAAAATTTTGCGCCAGAGTAGATCTCTATTTTAAAATTGTGTTACAAAATTTCTCATACCTTCTAAAGCCTGAGAACTTTATTACGCTCATAATAAAATAAATAATTGATCCAGAGACATTATGCTGCAACAGGAGCCCTGAAACGTGTCTAATTGCGAGAATGAATCTCCTGCCGCAATACGCAGGTATAAGTAGGCATATATACAGTCTGCCCTTAATTAAGGCGGGTCGTTGTCAAGGGGTGTACTTAATTAGGTCGGCGACCACTGAGTATACAAAAGTCTCCGATGCTACACCCGTAGAAATTGGTATAATCAAACAGAACAGATTTTCGTCTCGTAACCACGAAAGCTTAACTTGCAGCGAAATGGTGACCATGAAATTTCAAAGTCTCAGTAAAGGGTCTTCATCGTGTCACGTCTCTAGGTTGACGTGACCTTAGCCAACGTCGATAGAATTGAAAAAAGTGAAACACCGTCGTACGCGTGCCACATTTTTATGGCTGGTCTTATTTTTCGAAATAACATTCGCCCCCGCTGCAGTTATATACGTATATTTACGTATTCTCAACCTTTACCTCAGATGGTTACGCAGGCGAGTAATTAGTTCGCTTTAATTACTCTTTTTTTCTCTCCGTAACTCACGCTTTGTCCCGTTTCGCCGCCCCGCGAAACAACGAGTAATTTCTTCAGCAGACAAAATGGCGCCGAAGTGATATATATATACTTTTTTCCTTTTTCCCGTTTCCTTTATTTTTTCACGTTAAAGTTAAGCCTCCACGATTTCTTCCCCTATACATATACCCTATAGACATTTTTTTTATCCGGCAACCAATCATCTTCTAGGTCACTATGAACCCTTGACCCTCGCCTCTCGACTCTCCTCTCTTGACCCGCGTTCTCGTACCTACTTCATGCGCCAGGAAATTGTATGGTTATTCTTCGGCTGGTTAAATTTGCGCACGTCATAGTTATGCAAATTGTTCATGCAATATATGTACAGTGTACAGGTGAAGCTGACGGTAGCTGGGCTACCTCAAAGGTCTTTGTGACAGGATATCTGCATTGAAAAATAATGCGTTCCAACGTGCACGGAAAACTAGCTGGATAGAAAATAAAAATTCAAACCCTGGATCGGAGAGAGGCGATCTCAAAGGCTGATGATATTTTCTCTACAATGTAGATATATTCGGGTGAAACGCACGAGTCGAGTCACGGCACGTATCAACGTTGTTAAGTTGACAAACTTGTGGACCCACCTTTAATCTTCAACCCCCGAACCTCCGAGGTTCGTCCTTTATTTTATGTACAGCGAGGGAAAGTCTCGGTTCTTTCTTGACTGAAATTAGCCGGGCGTACAGGCTGACTTCATCATCCAATACCCACCACAGGCAGAGGCAAATTTACCTTTTCGGCTTTTCACCACCCTTAGGCTACACTTGTAAGATTGCTGTCCCCCCAAGGCGAGTTCGGAGACCCGTTTTCTCGCCCCATGTAAACTTCTGAAATGACTCACTCAAAAGTTACATTACACAGATACAGTAAAAGTTGTGACTGTGATACTGACAACAAATATTAACAAATATGATTGTTTTATTTGAAAATGTCTCCTTTCTCCGTCTATCGACCAAACGACCGATTATTGATCATGATCACAAATCGTCCAATTCAAACCCGAAATCAGAATGCATGGTGCTAGTATAGTACGTGATTCGACGCTTAACGAAGATTAAAGGGTTTAAGGGTGGCTCAAGCCGCCCTTTTTTTCCACCTAATTCACTCCGTTAGACTGTCGCCTGTCTATCCCTACGTGTGAATCTATCCACGAATCCTTATTCCAATGATAGGTCTAACAGTCGAGTGACTTCTTGGTGGATTTTGTCGTTTTGGTCGTTTTGCGCCTTCGTCTGTCGTTATTACATCCCCATTTAGATACG
This sequence comes from Rhogogaster chlorosoma, assembly GCA_944452935.1. Lineage (NCBI taxonomy): Eukaryota > Metazoa > Arthropoda > Insecta > Hymenoptera > Tenthredinidae > Rhogogaster > Rhogogaster chlorosoma. The sequence goes on from OX101797.1 coordinate 34,697,964, forward strand.
GAGTTGGAAATTTCCGAACCTTAAACTCGATCTCATAAATCATGTTAGAAAGCGATGAAATATTGCATTAATTATTTATCATCCCCTTTGATGTCACTTCGTCTACTGTATTATGCTCGCACGTTATTCACGTCAAACGTATAAATTTATGTACATCCATCTCTACGTGGATATATAAATATATACGCATACGTGAATTTTACGTGGCATATTATACATAGAATGTGGATGCATATATGTATTCGTACCTACATATTATATTCATCTACTTGCAGAGATCCCCCTAAAGCTGGTGGCTTCCTGCGTACATACACAAGATTCCTGAACATATACCTTTACTTATATACACACACGTACATACCTACACCCACCCACATACCCATTATATACTGTATGTGCAAAGCACAGAGAGCAGCGGCTGATTTGATTATCATCCTTACCAAAGAGCTGCTGACACATCTCGTGCTAATGGCATTAAGAATAAAGATGACAAGACTAGCGCTTCGGAGGTGTAAAAAGCTACCCGCCTACCTCTACTCGACCCCTTTTCTACCCTGCTAAGCATTATTCCTACCACTGTATAACGTGTATAGGTCGTGGACGGCGGCCCGAGACTTACGGTCAAAAGAAAAGCTCGGAGATTTCTTCCGGAAAAATTAGTTGAGAAATAAAGACATTTTTTGGTTTTCTGCCTTTGGGGTGATATTGAGGATTTTTATGTTTAATTATTCTGTTGTATCGATTATTATTTAGTTGTATTTGTTTGATGCATGGTTGTCGATTGAAAGTTTGGAAATTTTTTGGAGTAACAGAAATGTGTAGGAAAAATTTGAAAGCTGTGTCAAATCGTAAATAAATATATTCTTTGGCGCAGGTTTTCGTAATGTCTGTCACAGACAGACAAACACCACCAAAGACTCGGTCACCCGCGAATAACTTTGAGTTGCGCGTAACAAAGCGGTTTGGCAAGTCGAGTGGAATTAAGCTCGGGACTGCGAACGCAAAATATATAACTTTAATGCCTGTGGTAACGAAAGAATATAAAAGCAGAGATGGAAAAAAAATAGTCAGAACTCAAGGAATACACTGTAACCGGTATTTTATTGACCATTGTACATTTTTTCGATGTATATTCGCCGATGAAACTATTCACGTCGACAAAGATCGATACTTAATACATCAATCCTATTCTATATTTTTTAATAAAACTCCAAATACCAAGATATTCTCTGATCTTCCACCGTATATTTTTATCCTAAGGAATTTTTTTCGCGAGCTTTCAAATCATCTTTCATATTCAAGTATTTGAGGAATTTTTTTCAGAGCTTTTTTCATAGAAATTTACTGTCAAGGTTCACTCGAAAGCTAACGGTACACACATACGTTCACGATACGAACCCGCTAGAGATTATTCTTCGGAAACAGCGATTCGAAACATGAACCAAACCCTACATCTCCAAGGGAAACGTGAGTGGTACGTTAAAAGAGTAGAACAGATGGTACGGAGTCGTGGATTGCACTTTAACTGCAAAGAATTACATTGGATTGTTCAACTCTATGCGACAGACTAGTGGAGTGAGTATCTCTGCTGAACTATTAAGACGGTTATTAAACAAACATTGACAAGAATTGTGAGAAAGCTCCTAAATTTTTCGCCCTATTTTCGTAATTTTTTTTCTAACATTTTTTAGGGGTAGTTTTTTCAATAAAAATGATAGAAACAACGTGTGGGGTGAGATGGAATTTTGTTTCTTAATAAAAACATCGCGGAAGAGATGAGATTTTTCAGGGATCGAGGAGGGTCAGTGTCCTTCCCAAACTCCTTTGTACAGAAGCGAAGAGGCTTTCGCACGGATCACTAACTCTCTTAATGACCAAGTCATGCCGTCGGTGCCGACGTACTCGGAGTCTCGTTTGTCCAAAGTGTCGGTGTCGCCCTAACGAGTTCGATCGAACAAGCTACTCCGATGCCCCAGCCTTTGTTAACTTCCAACTGAAGTTCTCCTCGATTTTCATCCAGCTTCCACCTTCAAAGACGAACAAAGATCCACCTAATTTAATTCACATTCTTCTACGACTAAGGTACCTTATCATTAAGCGAACTGCGAGGAAATCTAAGAAATCTAAGAAATCTAAAGGAATCTAAAGAAATGTCTTGGGACATCGTGTCCCACTGCGATTCCCTGCAATTCAATGCAGAAGGAACGCTCGTGAATCTGCAGTACTTGAACCGTGATCGGAAATCGTTTTATGATAATGCACTCATTAAAGATCTGCATTCATCAGCAGGTAAATAATTCTGCTGATCTGTAAGTGAGGAATGAGAAGGGAAAATGGAACTGAGAATCTCTCCGAAGGGACGTGTCTGGATTTTTAATGCTTTTTTCTTGCTGACAGTTACCCCGCCGAGATGGGCGGTCAACTACGAGATCTACGTCTTGACGATGGTGTTATTTTAGTCAAGGGTCACTTTGTCACGGTGTTTTTGAGTCTACTGATAAAAGCGAAAACATGGTTAAACCGCGATTGTTATTTCTAGCAACGTTTATAAACCCACCCTATATACCTACACGTGGAATTTCTCTATCCCGCGGTTTTCATTCAGGAATTGTATTAAATATCTTACGGTCGGTTGACACGCAAAATTGACTAAAGACACGGACATTCCTGAGGGACAGGTTTTACGGCATTCAGCTGCGAATGAGGATCTTTTACGAGCCAAGGATCGTACGGAGAAACGGCTTTGCGCTTACACAAGGTGTCCCATTTTAATCTCAGACGAAATGGAAGCCCTTTTTACTGCCGAATATCCGGAAATATGTTCTTTTTAAAAGGCTACACTATTTTCCGTGGCACGTGAGACAAGCAGAACAGGCTTCCTTCAAGTCTAATTCTTTTTTACTGTCAAGTTTCCTCGACTTCATCCAAAGAACACAACGCGCCACCGTGTATATCATACAGCCCCTTGGTTATACGCCTGGTATTTTATTTGAGCCAATATTGCAGAAAAAGGAATTTTGAAGGAGCCTTAACAAACAGGTCTTGCCTGAGAATGAGTTGAGCCGAACAACACCTGTGCCTTGTGTCTCGTACCGTGCTTCTCAATCCTTTCCAAGTGTAATGAGGGAGAATATGAATATTTATTTATATCTTCGCTTGTACCTCCCCAGGATAACACTGCGAGGTAGATTCCTGACATCGACCGAATCAATTTTCCCGTATTTCAAGACGCTCCAGATGGGTCTGTACACGACCCACATCAAGCAAGTACGGGCTGGCGACCTGATTTTTAGGGATAACTGAAACGTTATCACCTGGTTGCCAACAAAAAAGGTTTCACGCCTCCTGCTACGCCGAAATTCGTTACGATTATTCTGCCTATTTCTCACTGCTCTGAAACATCGTGCAGATGTCGCTCTAAATTATTATGCCTCCAGAATTTTTCCCGAAACCACAAAAGGCTGTAAAAAGAAATGAGTAAACTGAGCTGTACCTAATTTGCTGTAGAATTCGAGCAGATGTAAGCCGTTAGAAGGATTTCGCTTATCCCCAACCTCTTGCCTTCTACTTATACCGAATGCTGTTTGAACTGCGAATGCGGTTTCGAGAGCGAGAGGTAACAGCCGAATCTGAACCCAACCACGGTTGCAAGTCCCGTGAGTCGAGGCCTAACCGAGTTTCTCTAAATTGTCTGAGTGATAGAAACTGGGTGAAGTCACGTCAAGCAAGATTGGCATCGTGAGTTGGCAAATTCGCGTGGCATCGTGACAATACACCACATCATTGCAAACAACCTTCATGTATACACAGATCATGAAAGTGTCGCGATTTTCGCGGTAATAATTTCCTATCCAGATTTGTTAACGGAATCGGAGACAATATGGCTCGGTGTGAAGTTGGAATTTGCGCATCTAGGTGTGTTTCTTTGTATAGGTAGACCACACTAATGTCGGATAGAAGGGAAAGAATGGAAGTTTCTCTTCTTTCTACATAGCTATAGGTTTGTCTGGTCCCGGTCACCGTAAAATGCCGGCCGGTTTCGTAACGAAGCCACTCACTCGGGGAGCCTGATTACACGCTTGTTAGTCGAGATATTACACCAATTTGCACCGCGTCCCCAACCCTGGTCCACCCTCTTCACGGCCAACAGGAACTTCCACGCGAAAGCTCGGCTCTTTAGCAGTTTGTGCAATTTAGAAACGCCCCGTTGATGATTGCCGCCCTCGCCACGCCGGTTTGTACTTCGCAGAATAGGTATAAGCGTAATTCTAGGGGCGAACAGATATTCGCGGACAAATTAAACAGAGGCGGATCACTTTCCTGGGTTTTTATAGTCTTACGAGGAAGCTGGCCGTCGATCAAATACCAAATCATTTGATTGATTGTATGTATAAATTTATGAACCGTGTTTCCTTCAATTGACTCTTTTTTAATGAAAATTGTTTAGGGAACGTGACATTTTCATGTTTATTTCCACTTAGGGGCGATCAGCGATCATAGCTGGTTTATTTTCTGAGTTAATAGAAACCCACCTACGCCCTCCGCATTCTCGTGAACTTTGACCCGGACGGTAAGGCGTGGAAGAGGCGTCGTTATGAGGGAAGTAAAATATTGAAGGCTCCTTTTTCCTCCATCAAAGAATAAGCGGATACAGCCATGGCCAGCCCGTAACACTGAGAAACTGAGCTTCGTTTTCGCTTCGATCTTGACTAAGCGCGACGTCGGCATCTCGACGCCATCCCACAACTTTTAGCTTATCGCTGTGGTACTATGTTTGCGTTGTACTCTGAAGGAGAAAGTTTTCGATAGGCTTTCAAGGTGATTCACTCCAAACAGGATATAAGTCCATGACACACAATTTTGGCAGGATAAACGAAGCGATTTACGAGCTAGACTGCAGAAATTTGAAAAATTGGAAAATAAATGTTAAAGGCAAGAATGTCGAAGGCATTATTTTCTACTTGTCGCATTTCTCTTATTTCGTGTCGTGTGAATTATTATTTTTGGTTGCACCTTATTGCATTTCGTTCGGATCGAATAGCACCGATTCTCCATGCGTTTCGTATCGACGGGTTGAAAGCAATTTCAATCGTTGTCGAGAAGTAAATTTATAATACAGAAACTTTACCCAAGTTTGAATGGCTGGAGGAAATCTGAAAAGCTGTATAATCAGCTTCTCGCGATCTCGCGAGAGTCAATCGTCGACTGTAGACGAGAATAAATTTCATTCTAACTCGGAGAAGCGAACGATAGCTTTATACACGATAGAATTTTTAACCAACTCGCAATCGCCCGATCTCGATTTAACGAAAAATATTGTTTACGTCTCCGGCGAGTTGACCTGAACACACGCCTCGGGGTACAACTGTCAAAAGCAACTTGTGTTACGCAAGCAATTCTACAAGGCTTGATTTATCGTTTCGGAGTAAAGGTGGCCAAAGATATTCCGTTTGATGAAAGGTTAAGTCGATTTCCAAGCTTCTTGAAGCTTCTTAGACATAAATCAGATCAGCTCTAAGCCCTGAGACGCGTATGTGTCAGGCACCTACTCCTTAGTGCTATTCTACCAAAGGCTACAAATTCTGGGGATAAACACGTTTGTCTGTTAAACGGAATAAAACAGCTGGACGATGGTAAGGTGTAACGTTACTCGTCCAGAATTTCAACATCTTATTTTCGGCTACCTTTTCATGAGATCGATGCACGTGCGGAATCCCTAAAGCGCCGCTCAAATATTCATGGAAATAATCTCTTAACGGTAAAGTTTTATTGAAAAGTCTCACGTGAAAAGGCCGTGAAATATAGTTGATGGCTAAAGTGCCATGCCGTAGAGGAATTATATCCAAGGTTGGATTCTTTTCCCTGGCTTACATTCTGCAGGTTGAATTACGCGGAAAATATTCCGCACTGCAGGTGCGGCGGCTCTCCCCTCACCGCCGGACGCCATTGTCCGGCTTGATCTTTTATATATTTACTACTCTACTTCTCCGTCCTTCTGCTCCCTCCATTTCTATTACCAGCTCATCTTTTTCTTTGTTTGTCATCCTGCCATGGTATGGCAGGATAGGTACTTTACAAGAAACATTCAAACCCACCGGCGAAGCGGTGAAGGAGAATATCCATTTGCAGCGACAAAAGAGCCTGCACTTTGTTGGTTCTTTGTTTTTTAACCCCACCTATCCCGCCATTCTCAATAAGATAACCCTGCTCTGGGGGAGAAAAAAGACAAAACACTGTTTATAATTTATTACCTTCTTTTCCAACCGTCAGGGGACGGGGCATCCCCTTGAAAACGATGAGATATATCCGGCCCGCCGTTATTTCGCTTTATAGCCGTTATTCAAACTCAAAGTGTACATATTTTTAGACTGGAAATATCACTAAGGTGTAGCATAGTTTTTTTTTTTATTTTATTTTTTTATTTTACATTTTTTGCATACCGCAATTAAAATTTACAGATTCTGGGTATACAGCGGTGTATATAATTAGTTTTTCCGCATTGTTTAATGGTGTTGAAATTATAGCTGAGGCAGGCCGGATCTTTTGGGATAATAAATCCACTCACGTGAATGAAAACACTTCTAGTAAAAGTATGGTACTTCTTAGGCGTGGGTGTGCGGGTCTGCGTATGTATTTGTATCCAAATTTAGTAAGGTGAAACATAAAACTCACGCGAAGAAGTCAAATAACTCACTTGTGTTGAAATTTACGAGCCTTCCTCCGTTCGTGGAACGCGAGATTTCGGGATTTTACTACTCTAGATATCATTCAAATCCATTTCCATGAAAGTTGGTAAGCTGAGGCAAGATGGTTAACAGTTTTACCATCGGTTCGTAATATCGGCGAAAATACAGCAGAGTTTCTTGTATCGATCCAATTTTACCGTTTCATCTCGAACGCACCGAACCGTGTGCCGAGGAGGTGAGGGCGAGGACGATGTCGGAAGGAAAGGGAGTATGAAAAAGTTGTTTAATATTCAAATAAACATTTTTTATTAATTTGTACGAATCGACGAACTTGTACACTCGGTACATTACCCATGATTTGAATGAAATCACTCATATCACTAAAGAAGTTCGATTATAAATAAGCTGAATTGTTCGACAGTAGTAAGAATCAATATGCCGTCAGGCGGGCTGAAGAATCGCGGTCTTTTTCGCGTTCTATTTATTATTTAGAAAGAAAAGCTTGAATATTGTAGATGTGAACAGTATCACGTGACGGCCAAATATTTCTAGTACTATATATTTATCGTATAAATACGAGAAGCCATTCCCACACTCGAGAGTTCATAATTTATGAGCTTATTGGTAGATTTACGACTATTGGAAAAACCATCAATGTAGCTATCTATGTAAGAGGTAAAAAAACCTCAGGGAATTCTTCCCATATCCTCGGGAAATATCAATCTTGTATTTAAATATATTCAAGTCAATTGATCGCGGCTCTACAACGACAGGAAAAACCAATAAAATTAACAATTCCCAACAGTTTCTGCGGTCTCGACTCTTCACTGCGTAAGTATCTCCCGGTGTGTCTGACCATCATCGCCTATTACTACTGTGCCGTGCCCACGCCAGTCATAATATCTTCTATATATAGGTCTCCAATTAATATAAATGCCTTCAACAGGAAGCCCGCTAATTAACATTGATTTTGGTAGGGACGAGCCCTTGATTGAAGCACTAAAATAATAATTTGTTTCGGCGTTCATTACATGAAACTGATTCTCCGAGCCAGCGAATTTTAATCTTTCTCCACTGCGATCAGGCTTTCGGAAAACACTTGACCGACGATGAGAACGAATTCAAAGTTTTCTAATCAACGATATAAACTTAGTTTTTAGGGATACATGACCTTTTTTCTACTCCGTCGAGGTATTGGGTCTCGAACAAAATAGAGCCAAAGTTTCTTGGCCAAGTTGACATTTTTATAAATCCACTGGCGAACGGTGTAGCTTCTGGTTAACTCCTAACGTTATCGATTACCTACTTTGAGTTTAGGAATGGATAAATCAGTAGATAGAAAGAATCAGTGGGTATAGTTTTCTTCTTTGTTTCCTGTAGGCGTCTAGTATAGTTTATATCAGAAAGAATTGGTACAGAAGAGGTATAAAAAGGTGTCCGGATTTTTTTTCTTCTTTATTCAGGACTCTTTAAGGGATCATGTATGCATTAAAGTCCGTGAATATATTGATAGAAGTTTATTTTCTCCTTAAATTCATCCCACGTACTTAAACGTCTACATTTATGCCGTGGAACGAAACGGCGCGTTCTTTTCTTCAAAGAACAAACGGCGTCGGCGGTGAACCGTGAGGAATACGGAAAAAGTAACCCCTTCCGTGACGTGAGCGCGGTAGGATTTTCGCGGCGAGAAGCGAAACAGGAAATCGTTGACTCGGAAGTCGAGGGTGTGGAACAAAGAGAATGAGACTAGATCGTTCGGCGTAGTGGCTTTTCTGAGTTACCAGAGACGGTAACACGCCTTGGCGTCTCACTCTGTTTGCGTTTTGCACCTGACGTTTGTGTTTGGCAAATATATGACTTCCCTCAACACTAGCTCGAGTCCCTGCTACTGAAATACTACCTTCATCTCATAACGCGTCAATCGATGCTCCCGAAGAACCGTCAAAATAAAAGAAACTAACTATAGATTTTTGGACCTTCGTTAAAATTTGCCAATTATCATTTTAATTCCTAGTATCGTCATAATTGCCACCTTTAATTAAGGGAAACGTATACCTATGCAAACATAACGCTGTAATCACAACTGTATGCAAACTCGTTGACCTGTGAATAGCAGTTGCGGGATTATATGGAGGATTCTGAGCAAAGCGTTTAAAAGAAAAAAAAAAAAAAAAGAAAAAATAGTGAAAAGAAAAAAGAAAAAGTCTAGAAAATGAGCGAGAACAGGGTTCCGTTTTACGTTTATGCCGTGAACAGTTCCATGGCAAATGTGGCGGGAAACCATAAAACTCGTCCCAGCGCTAACCCATCGTCTATAAAACAAGGGATGCTTGAAACAACCGACTGACACTTGGCAGCCTCCCGATTGGTGGATAAGTTTAGTGCGCAGCCCAACATCAGCGAATGAAAATACAGGGTTCAGATAAATGGCATCAAAGTTGCACAGAGGAATTTATTGAAATCCTTTGTAACGCAGCGTACCTTCTGCTTCCCTAGTGATTCTAAACGCTCTATTTAGCCGGGGTGGTATTATTCTATTGATTCTACGAGATCAAATTGCTCTTCGTTACCTACGCCCGCGAGATTGCGGTACTACTATGCGAGGGGTAGGTGACGAGGGTGGGAGGAAAAGCAACTCTTGTTGATTATAATTACGCGATCTCTCGTAACGCGTTTGAGCTTTAGAAGTTGACGCGTGGAGAGGATTTATGGCCACAAAAGCCGTTATCGCTTTCCATAGCCCGGGAACGATGAAACTGGGGACAAAAGTTTTTACATTTTAAGGAATTAAAAGCGTATCGCACGCGGCTACCTATCTTTACCTGTATACACCGATGCGACCGTACGAATTCCCTGCGTGTATCTAGATATCGAGAAGCCACCATGTACAACGTAAAATAATAAACAAAATGTCTGGGTATACGGACGGCAGAATGTTTTGCTGCGGTTGCGAAAATGCAGTAAATGGAGTGAAACGGGTTTGGTAAAATAGCAAGCCTGTGCGCTTGGATGGTAATAAATTCTGGTGCATTTTTCTGCTTTCTGCTTTCTTTTTACCGCAGAAAAAGGAGAAAATAGAATTCTCGTTGTTCTTGTATATCGACGTTTCTTTTCGCTGCAGGATCAGCAGTTCTTTTTTTTTCCCATTGTAATCAGATGTGGCTACGATTTTTCCCAGGATATATGAAACTGCAAATCAAGACACGTAACATTCGGTGTACCTCTCAAACCGCGAACCTTGTGATACCAACCTTTGATGGTCACGAAATAGAGCGGCTGCTCTTTAGCATTGGGTGACTTTGACCAAGAAACTATCTTCGTCCTGACTCCAAGTACGTGTGGCCTAGGCCGTGGAGGGTGCGTGAGTCCTCGATCAGATAGGTGCCCAGAGCCTTGTGCCTCGTGCCTCACTTCAGCCGACCATTAAAGGAATTTCCTATTTACAATAAGGGGACTGCCAAGGCAGGACTCGAACCTATATTAACTGTACGTAAGGGGGAGTGAGCAGAGACGTTATTACTATAACAGCAATTGCCCTAGTTGGGGAAGGCTGAACACCCGGGCAAGTTGTCCAGATAAGGCTGAAAACGGCCTGTCAAATGCCTCGAGGTTGGCAAGTCTCTGGCCTCTGGCCCATACTCTGAGATCGTGGACCAACTTCGTCTCTTTGAAACAATTCGAGCTGCGAAGCTGCCTAGTAAGAAACTTTTGAGATAGGACTTCGAAGTCCCTCTTGTTATATGGCTCACGATTTTCTGGGAGGTTCTACACTCTGGTGGTTTAATCTACTGTCTGTTAGCAGCTGAAGCTTTTTTCAACATAAAACAGAAATAAAAAAAAAATAAAAAATTACCCTCGAAGCATATTGTAATATTTTCGTCAACGTATGTAGACGACACATTTTTTTTCAGTGAAAATTTATAATCTGCCCGAGGGTAAGGCGCTCAGTGAATCGGGGCAGCTGCAACGAAATTGTAGCAGAGATATTTACACATTTTTTATTAGTCTGACATAAAGGTTTTTGCACGGATCTATTCTTGCGAAAGTCCCTAGGGGGCAAGGGCTGACACCGGCGACCCACCAAGATCAACGACCCAGTACTCCCAGGCTATTAAATAAAAATAACGTCTTGTAAAGTGGGGTAATTTGTATCGCGAGAAAAAAAAAGGGTGGGATAAAAACCTGCCGCTTATATATTAGGGGATAAAATGTAGTTCAATCGTAACGGATGTTATTTCGCATATTTCTTATGCCCAAATCAAAGTCTATACAATTTTCGATTAGGGTACATGCGTAGGTGTGTATTTTTGTCATTTTTATTTCATTCCATTATTTTCCTACTACCCAATTCACACCCCGTCGATTTCCCCTACAATCAATCAATCTTACGACCCAGTCCACTTTTATGCCACAGTGTCCTCTGTCCATGTCCAACCCGCTTTTAGATCTTATTCTGAGAGAAACGTGACGAGAAATTGACGCTAGATTTTCTTCGCCTGTTAACGCACGGCCCCAAAGTTATCTTGGTGAAACCAACCCTCGCAGCCCATGGTCTCAGTCGGAACGAATCAAGCCCAGACCCCGCAAAGTGACTGTGCGGCAAGAATATCCTTTTTCTTTTTCATGAATGAAAGATTTCGCACGGGCTGGTCAGAGCGGAGACGAATATATCGAACAAAGCCAGCCACTCTGTCTGGCTTCTCAATGGAGCCTTATAACGATCTCTGTTTTTCGTTTTCGTATTCTTCGTCCTTTTCGTTTTATCTGATTTGTTAAGCTTTTTGTTAGATTCGCTACAGGCAATTGCTGAATATCTTGTACTATTCCACCCATGACTTTACAATTATCGACTCATCGTATTAGAAAGGCTGAAATGAAGTGAAGAAAGATTGGATTCGATTATACTCCAGCATTTTCTGGTCCATAAGTTCCTCCTAATTCAGTTTACAAAGTTTGACAAGCAGACCAAGGTGTACAGCTGGATTAACACCGCATCCACAATTGTATTCTAAAAGTTATAAATGTTTGACTGGATATCGGAAGTTACGAAAGGCTTTACCCAGCTTGTCGCGGGTGGTTTCCTTCCGCTTTTTCTTCATCATATCAAACCCCTCGCGGCTCCAACTCGACCGAGTCAAATCGAAATCCGAAAGCATTTAAGTACGACTTTAAAGAAATCGATAGAATGAAAAGGAGAAGAGGAGACAGAATTCGCTCGCTATCGTCTCGCTACATAAAGCATTTCGAATTCGCGGATGTCGATTTTATTCAAATTCAACCTCTGCCAGCTCATCTGAATACGAGTATTGTTCGCGATGTATACAAGCGTAGAGAAGAGAGGGCAGTTATGGAATACACTAATATAGGACGTACTAGGACGAAGAGGTCCAGGACTAATCATTTTTCTTTGTCGAAGATAAACTTCCTGTTTTTTTTTTTATTCACAGCAACCACCGATCATCATTGTTGCTCAACGCGTCTGTCGTATATTGTCTCGTGGGAACGTCCGGGGTAAATTGCGAAATCTCATGCATCCGTGGAAATAAAAACATGATATTACACCAACCACTACTTATCACCCAGACAGTCACGAAAAGCAGAAAGTTTCATTGAGTTTTTGCTCATCGTCAGACGGAAGAAAAAACTACATTTTTTTCAGTCTAAACGTGACCGCAAGGATTGATCTAGCGAAGAGGTACCAGGCCCCAGAAATGTCGAAAGTATAAAAAAGTGATAAGCGATTTATGAGCTTCATCTCATGGTCATTATTTCGGCGAAGTGTCCCTTCGCAAGTGACTCTTTCTAATGGAAGATCGTCTCATTTCAACGTAGCGTGGGCGACGATACGATTAAACGTTCGCCGGAAATTTATGAATGGCGAAATATGTGCAGAGGTGACTCTATATCGATATGTTGGAAATTCAATTAAAATAATATAGTACAGAATTTTCTTTTCTTTTTTTTCTTTTTTCTTTTCATCAGGACGCATATAAATTTTATCGCAGAGAAATGTATGTGGCATCCCGGTCATTTCATATATTATATTGTCAGTTTTCCTGATTTTTTTTTCCCACACGTACCGCATAAAGGACACCTTTCTATGGATACAGATACAACGGAGAAACTGCAGCAGGGCTTCGAGGGAATGATATTATAATAAAACTTTCGAAGTTGTCTTGAGGGAGTTGTGTGGTTGTGAACGTTCTAGGGAAGTTTGTTATACACGAGAATACTTTTGGCGTAGAAGAAATTGAGCAGAAGCAAAGTGAGGAAAGAGAATAGCGAATTGAATTATCAAAATTGCTGCACAGCCGAGCAAGGCGCGAAGAGTGATATTAAGTAGAAAAATGAGGCGGGTATTAGCCGTGAGTACTTCATCGCCGAACCCAAAACGGCCACTGAAATTTATTAGATAAAATGTGAAAGATGGGTTGAATATTTTACGAAAAGAACGAAGGAGGAGGAAGATCTGAAATAGGTATACTTTTCTATTTTCTTTATTTAACTTTTGAACTGGAGTTGTGCGAGACAATTAAAAAATTTCAGTTGTGAAAACTTCCGTTGGATTTCATAAGGATCGTTTAACAAAATTTCAGCCAAAAGTTTTGGCAACGTTTAAAAACACGTACATATATCTACCGGCCCAACATCTTAGCTACGTTTCATACGTGAGACATTCTGAGGTACTTTGTTGAAGATTTGTAAACTCCCCAGGCCTAAGACTTTCTCAAGCACAGCTTCTCGACTTGAGAAGAAAAAAGCTCAACTCAAACGCTTACGGATGCGAATTTTCCTCATACAGCCTTGGAGTTGAGAAAAAAAAATAAAAGAATCAGAATAAGAAGAGAAGAGAAGAAGAAAAACTTTGAAACCTGTCAATTTGTCCCCCTTCTCTCCCATCGCTATTTTCTCTCCTACTATTTTAAACCTCTTATTTATTATCTTCCGGAACTTTTAAACTTTCCGAATTTCAAACCACGCCGAGATTCCGACATTCAACAATTTTTAAATCCTCTTCCCCGGAGCTGGGGGGCTTCTTTTCACTAGATTTTAAACGAAGCCAACTGGATAATCTCGCCTACTCATGCCACAGTCTAGTCCGCATGGACCAATTTAAATGCGAAATCGCCTGGCATGTGTCACCTGTAGGTATACATACATGTATGTGTTCTACATACGCGGGTATCGGACTCACATATCTGTCCACATACTGGACAGACGAACGGGCAGACACTCTCTGACATATACGTAGGCATATGTATGTATGCCTGTATAGATACGTATGTTATACCACCATGTATACATATATTGGCGGAAAATCAATTTTTCAACAAATTATAAATTTAGGTCCAGCATGGCGTCCAGGGACCTTGGGGATTCGGGGATTCAGGGGTTCGGATAGTCTGATACTCTGATGAAAAGTTTGAGTCCAGACCGTTAGGGGGAAGGGAAAAGGAAAAGGGATGGGCGAGAGTAGAATTAGAAAACCGCGAATTTATCTCCGATTCATTTATTCATTCATTTGGAATTTCAGCTCAACAATAGGTATATCACACTGATTGTAAGTCCAACTTATTGATGAATATAGAATGAATCAATTCCAATGGTTGGATGAATATAGAGCTTGGAAACCACTGAAATGAAGTAAATTATTGTACAGAAAGAGCTGCGACAAGGGGAAAAAGGGATCTGTAAAAAATAAGTTCCATTGGGCCCAGAAAGTGTTTATTCGAAGCAAGCAAACATAACAAGTAATTTATTACAACGAGATACATAACGCAGTGAATGGGAGAACGAGACATGCCCAAAAGTGTAACTTGGCCGCAGGAATAAAGGAATAAAAGTCTAACAATATCTATAAATGATGGTTTGAAAACGTTTGAAGAATCCCTGTGTCTAGACAGAGCAGTTTGGCGACAGATCGAGGAAAATCCCCTCGTCAACGACTCGATTGGTCGGTTCGCAAAGCTTACGACAACCGTGTCGCAGAGCTTGACTACCGCTTATCTCTCAGCAAGATCTCTACAAGAACGATAAAGGCAATTCACATGAGCAATTTCGATGCTGAATCCTAATTCACGACACACTGTCACCACTGAATTCAATTTGCCCTTTCGGGCCACAAGAAATTATAATCATGTTTTATCGCCTAAATTCTAAACTCTGGTTTCTGACGGCGGATCTCAAGGGTGAAATATCCAGAGTAGTGAGATTTGGCACTTTGATACGTCGTGCAGATACTAACGCCGTTTCGACACGGATATCGCAATTAGTAATTCTTCGCTATAATGTTCGAAAAGAAGTATCAATCCATCACTGATTTGAGCCATTGAGATTATGGACTGAGGAGGCAATCTTGGCACAGCCTTAGGGCGAGCAATGTGTAAATCTGCATTGTATATGGGTATAGTTACGTAGTCACTAAGGAACCGTGGCTGGAAGTACTGGAACCTGGTGCTCCCTTGGGATAAGCTTTAGACGTCGCTTAAGCATCTTCACGAAGATAAGATCACGTCTCAGCAAACATGAGACGACGATAAACGCTCAATGATACTAACAGCAGCGCGATGCTGCAGGTATCTAGATATTCGCGTGTTAATATATGTACTATGTAAATTCTCTTAGATTACTATTAGTTCACCGCAACCTAACGCTACGGAAAATCGTTAACATCGAGCAGCTGGTAGACAGAATTCCTCCGGTGTTGTCGTTTTTTCGTTTAATTATTTCTCATTATTCTTTCAGTTTTATCAAGACCTGTGACAAATTTCATAAAACAATACCTGACAGCTAACGATCTACAAGGCTTTCGCTCGATGACGTATCTACCGCAATTTAATCTCGAAGCCCGAGAAGGATACAAAGCGAAGCTTAGTCCGAAAGTTGCACGATACAAAGCACCGACTCTTTAATATTGAGAAAGACTCTTCTAATTAACGTTTGTCTTTGAGGAATTATTTATACACGCCGATTTATTTCACAACAAAAACTTCGTCCCCGCCGAGACTCCGCAAAAAAATGAAAAAAAAAAGTTACTGAGAAGATTTCGTCGATTTTTTTTTTTTTTTTTTCCACCACTAGAAAAATCGATTTAACACTTTTCTTTTTAGTCACGTCAGTCAAGTAGGTCAGCCAGCCAGTCTACAAAAAAATGAAAGAAAAAAGCTCTAACCAATTGTTCAAGTTACGGTTCAAGCGCTCGTATATCACTACAGAGATTTATTGGATGAATAAATAAGTTCATTAATATTCTCGTCGGCAAATAAATTCACCCTAATAATTGACTAACATTAGAATAAGCGAAATCGAATGATAGAGATTCATTTGCAACCAATAATTGATTTAGAATTTGTTCATCTCTTTAGAATTGTATTTTGTTCTACTCGCCGATTACTCGACTATTACATAAATGCAAGATTGCAAGGCTACCATACGCGGAGGATAAAATTACACTACGCGTAAAAATTTGATGAGAAATCTCCTGGCATTGACCAAAATTGAGAGAGAGATCTGAAACAGAGGGGAAGATAAGCGGATGGATAAGGGGAGTCTGGTTTCATTAGGCTGATATAGAATTATTACTGTTATAGTCGCGGGTTATATATCCGCTCACCACGAATGGGCGAGTCCCTCGGCCTCAGTGGACAAAAGCAACCGAATTCCTGGCCTAGCTGAGTTTCGCAAAACTTATACTATACCGGTGGATAGTACGTTTATTGGATCGTCGAGTATCAGAATCGAGACCAGCCCCATACAATTTCTGAAGAATTTTTCCAGAATTGATACGAACATTGGGACCGTATGGCGAAAGGACAAATGAAAAACGAAACGAGCGTTCATTCTCGACGCAGTATTCACATATAGTATATTTTTTTGTTTCGTTTTCTTATTTATTTATTTTTTATTTTTTTGGAACTGTATATTTGCAGGATGGCTAAGATTATACAGAAAAAAAGCACTCTGGAAGCTGAGTGGTTTCGTTATTCATCCTTATACGGTACATACATCATACCTACTTCTGTTGTGTTATAGATATATAATAATGAAATAAAAAAAAGTCGAAAAAATAGACGTACAGCTTTGTCTCTGAGATCAATACCGCGAATGCCAATTATTATTTTCCCTTTGCTGATCATGGCTCTTCGAATATTCGCAATTTTCTCTCAATGTTCACCCTCCTCCCTATCAGGCACCCCATCGTTCACTTATTATTATTATTATTATTATGTTTTTTTTTTTTTTAATATTTCGGGAGATAGAAGCTCACTGGCGCTACATAGGCCAGCGGAAAGAGAGAGAAGGAGAGATACAGATAAAAATAGAAAGGAAGAAAGCAAGAGAGATCCGGTAAGAAATACGAGGCGACGATAAGGAGCCGGGGTATAATGAAAGCCTCTTCTACTCTCTCGGTTGAGCCAAGTTGAGCCAGGCTCAGCTTGGCACGCACAATCAACAGCGGTGAGGACGAGAGTCCTGCCTAATTTCTCAGGAAATCTTCACTTTTTAATCCTCTTGATTTCAATGTGAAACAAAAATTGTTAACCGAGACGAATGAGCTGCGGACAGTATATTTCCAAACTTTCGAAAGATATCGGACAATGGAATATAAGCTCGGCGATTCGATTTCCCTCAAGGATGTATGACAGTTCAATATTTGCAGTACAGATTATAATGAAAATCACCCCAAAGTCATGTTGAAATGATTAAAAAATAAGAGAGAAATAGAAAGATGGAGGAAAGATGAAGAGAGGGATGGAAAAGGCTGCAGGATTATTTGCTCTCGTAATTAGAAACGGCTATAGTCTTTCACTGCGTATTGTTCTCATCAAATTATAGCTAGCAGATCTTGGATTCCCAGAGCGTCGGAATCCGAGCTTGTAGGCTTATCCATTAGCTGCATGGCCTGTCGAGCACCTGGCTAGTATCAACCGTCGTCAAGGTAATATAATAAGCAAGGACTCGACCTCGAAACCAATAATGGCCTGATGGCTAGCGGGCGAAGGACTGCCAATGAGATATTCCAACAGATCGAACTAGCCATAGATAATCCCCGTAGGGTACGACGCCAGACTCGCCCTAGAGCGCCCTGAACTAACCCACTTCACCCTTTCTTGTCTCCTAAACAGAGGTACAGCTCAACTACACCACCCAAGATTCAGGAATGCTTGCTAAACTATTATACCTACTCGGTGTCTCGTTTCGAATTACTGGTCTCCATGTTTTTTTCACCCTTTCGTGGATTCGAAGAGACCAATTTTTGACATCGTAGAAAGATGCTTCATCGAGAATTAATGACTAAGTTTCATTTGAAGCAACATAACTGATACTTTTACGAGATTAATCATTTTTGAGGGACACCCTGTGCATGTGTATATGATAGAAACAAGGGAGATATGTAAGAGCTATTTCGTACATATACACGAGAGTATGGCATCTCTGAAGAAGCCAAGCGGGGGTTGGTATTGGTTTAAGCAATGCTCGCACAAACATAGCGGGCATACCACTGCAGCCCGATTTCCGGCTGCCAGCTCGTAGCCTTCTCATTGGTCGAGTTTCCCTTCCCTTAGACCCTCGCCTGTCCAATGACAGTTCAGTCTTGTCAAGGGTGCGAAATTTCGTCGCTGAATTTACGGAGATATGTGTGGCCCTAGGCTTCTGCAATACGCTTATACAGTCTTGCCTAAGACAAATTTCGCCACCCTTCATCCCCTACTTTCATAGTAGACCAGCTCCGTCTTGTAATTTTTAGGATCGAGAGTACAAGCCGTAAAAATATCAAGTATTGGTTTACCATCCCTCAAGCTTTTATGGCGGTTTGTTCTAATATCTTCTCATCCCTTATCGAATAGTTGATGAATTATTGCAAAACGATCTAATCGAATTCATCGCTGTGATTTATTAAACGATATTTTTATTTCTGTTATACTACGTTATTTGGATACAATGAGGAAAAATCTACCACCAGTAAACGTTGATTACCTTTCTTCCAATTTACATTACCTTCATCCGGTTGGGCAGATATAACAACGCGATATCGACGATGATGCAATATTGCAAATTTCATTCATCCGGCGATTTAATATTGATATATTCGGATGAGTTTATGCGCTGCTCTACGCTTTATGAACATTCGATAATCCGACAAATAAACGGATGTTTGACGCTGGCAGATAAATAAATGAATAAATGATCTGCGAAAGGGGTACTTGTATACATGTATAGGTAGGTTACATCGACTGTAACTAAAAAATGAAGCGAATGGCTGTTCGGAATATTTTTTTCTCCCCGATCTCATCGTCGTGATAGTATAGTTCTTTAATACCATTATAAAAATAATTGCACCATAAAACATATCGTTATCCGATCCATGGTGAAAAGCTTACCGAGCACGCGCTGTTGCGGTAACCGCCATATATTTCGTCTTGCGTGTACGTGAATTCGCAGCTTTTCTTCGGACAATAAAATACGCTCAGTACGTCACGGATCTCCCCACGTATTGGTAGAAAAATCTACCCTCTTTCTCTCCCTCTGACAATTCCTGAAAATGTTATCCCACTCGTATTGACTGCCAGGCAATGAATCGCACGTATACATATTCGCCTACATATACCCACATATACCGTACCTATCTTCGTATAAGGGAGATTTCTGACGCGGCCTTGTTTCCAGTAATTGATTTAATTAATGACAGGAGGGCAAATTGCTTTTCGGCATCGAACCGATATGTAGGTACGATTCGTAATTCAACCTTGGCCACCCACGCAGACCATATTCACGCCGCCACGTACGGTGAAAAATACTGGAATATATACCAATCAAAAACACGATCGGCCCCGTACATTATATATCGACGGGGATAACTTTTTAATAGTCAAACGATTTATTGGCTTATTTCAGGACGCATAGCCACGGTATATCAACGACGCAGAATATCAGAAGCGTTAATCACGTTATAATATATTTTCACGACGCAGTAATTTTCATTTAAATATTTTTGAGGGTAAAACGCTTTTTTTTTGTTAAAACGGATTTGCTGGTTCTGGTTCTTGTATAGGTAATGGTAACTGAAATATTCCAGCTCGCTCCGGTTTAGTCTGCGTAATTCCGATTATAAAAAAAAATTCGATTTCCATTTTGAACGGAAAAACAACGACCGAAAAGATTATACCGAATCGTATTTGTGCTCGCGGTCGTTTGAGTGTAAAAGTATGGCCTTCTTTAATCTCTCTGTGAGTAAACTTTTTCATTCAAAGTTTATTTTTTCATTAATCTTTTCTTGTGAATTAATTATTATACGAAAGTCGAAATGAAGAAAATTATACACCTGATATCCCCTACTTTTGGAAATAATTACATTTATATTAAATGAACAGCGGTTCAGAGAAAACGGGAACTCATTTTACACACAGATACCGAAAAAAAAAGAAAGATAAAAAAATGGGACAAACGACAAACAGAATTTAGTAGTAAAAATTAAAGATGCATAGGCTAGGCTGGAGATTTTTAATTTGAGATTAGCTCGAGCTTTTCTACCATACAACTATAATGCTTGTTCCAATTTGAGGTAGCTCTGATAGTTCATTAGCACGAACTTCCATCAGCTGTAAAATGCAAATGCCAATAAAAAAAAAGGGCGAAAGGGTTGCGAGAAAAAAAAAAAAAAATAACGTTCATTATCGGGGAATATGTGAGCGGAATTTTTTTGAATAATTTTAACGTCCCCTCAGCCGTGCGGGTCGCCTCAAAAATTAAACATTGTATAATCGTTTCATTTAAAATGCCCTAAATTGCCTAACGATAATTATCGAGCCATCGAAAACCATTTCCAATATAAACGCGAAGTCCCGGAATTCACTGTAATACCGTATAACGCGGTCACTGCCCTTGCCCTATAACTAATTGTAAGCCCGCAAAATAGGCAGCTGATTTTAACAACGATTTCCATCCCCTCTGTATCATCGATATATTTTCATGCGTTGAGTTCATTCCCAATTAAAATCCAATTAACCGTGTAAATTATGTCGCGTAAAATAACTGCATGCTGAACAAGAATACCAAAACTACACACATACATTATATGCATCGGGATAAATGTATGTACTACCCATGTGCGGTAATAGATGAATTATCATGGATAAATTGATCTCTAAACATTATATCACATGTTTAATGATTTTCTAAATTTGCATAATTTCATACTCGTTTTAATACACAATTAGGAAAACCCCGACGAATGTTAGAGTCAACATTTGAGCCTTAGGCCTGGGGTTGTACGACGTTGAGACTGTTTTAATCTTTAACTGAGGCGTTATCAGGTTAATTAAGAAAGTTTATTGCGCTGAAGCTTAACTGGAATATTAGTGTAAACGTTGTATAGATAGAAACTATAAAGTCGTAGTTAGCTGGCTAGCGTAATATTCTATGTTGTGTTTTAGTTTGTCTAGAACAACATTTAATATGATCCATTCGCCCGGATATTGGACACAATTACGAAGTGTTTCTAGTCGGCAAATTGAATTATGAGTCACGTACGCTTCCCACTTCTCTGCCTCCTGTTTCTATTCACTTTTCACACCTTTCACACATTTCACACTAATTCTCACCGTCTCTACCTACCTACCCTCGCGCCTTGTTCGCTCGGTTGGAAATTTAGTCGTGTTCTTTTCTGATTAGGGAGAACAATGCAGTGGAAAATTGGTACAAATTTCATCAGACACCGTCTTTGCCAAGCGATATTAACTTCCACCTGCCTTGAACGAACGACTTTCCTCGAACTATGGATCCTTCGTAATTATTCTTATTTCCTTTGCGTCTAGGCTGCTAATTATCAGAGAACCTACTACCCCCTCGTCGTCCCTCTTCCAAGAAAACTTTTTTAAAATCATTACTAACTTACATACGTAGTCCAATGTGATCTGCGTGCAATTTTTCCGAAAAATCAGTCTCTTCATCGTATGATTTACCATGATTGATCGTGGAACATTAGACAGAAGATAGAGACATGTGTCTTATTGAGAATTATAGATCGATCCTACGATCAGAAAATGAGTTAACAATCTTTTCCGGACTGCTTCCGAATCTTGAGTTCATTCAATTTTGACGGTGAATCGACATTCACTTTAATGGTTAAATATCCGACCGGTGAGCAGAGATGGTTATAACAATTTTCAAAAGTTGAAAGAACCGTCTTTTGAATAAAGTTACTCGGTGTTTGGATAATTTTGTATAAAAATCAAGCGTAAGCCGGAAGACCGAAGATTATTACAAGTTTTTATACTTATTCAAGGCGCTGAGATGGGCGAGCATAAAGCAGCTTGCTTCAAAGGGGATAACTTAATTAATTACGTAACTTAATGAATAGCAGACCGTTTTTTTTATGACGTACAGCTATTATGCGGAGTAGATCTGAAATAATTTAAGAAAAAAACCATCCGACGAACTTCTACCAAATTGATTATAATATGCGCACATGTATCCTTCTTCCGTTTGGTATTTACTCCAAGGTTCTGTCCCCTTCAACTTCATCGCCAAACTTTTTTCCGGCCAATAAGTTCCCGAAAAGTTCTTTCGCATCGCGACACACGATGCAAGCGTCGATTTATAGTTTATCGTAGAATAAACTCCAGACTTCTTATCACCGATTTCAGATTCCCCTTCTTATCACACGATCACGTATAGGACGTTCCATGCCAACTCAGCGATTCATGATTTATGGTTCTTTCAAAAATGCTCTAAAAGAATTAGATACAAGTATGATACTTCTGCTAAGTTTCATGAAGTCCTGTTCAGCGGTTCAGCGTTATCAGGGATAACCATGTTCAACTATGTTTTTTTCACTAAGCGACTTATCTTCAAAATTCCATCAAATTTCGAACTCAAGCGAAAAGAATAGGTTAAAAAATGGCTTACATCGTGAGTGGCTGTGTCGCGGAGAAATATCAGATGAAACAACCCTCAGGAAACCAACAGATCACGAGTGGCTGGCTTGGCATTTTTTCAATATGAAAATTAGCTGCTTTCGGTATTGATTAATTTGAATTTCGTTCCCGCCGGTCACCCTCCTTCGTATAGCTTATCACTTATCCTGTAAACGAGGTATAAAATGAAAACTAAAGAAACAGAAACAGCTAGATCATTGTCATTTGTACTTACGTTGGCCACTCATCGTTAGCTGAGTTGCGGAGTGACGATTCATCGGGTTTATCTGACTGGTTTGATATCTATGAAAAGAAGTTCATCGAGATAAAAGAGAACTCGAGTTACTCCCTATTATTTTCCTATATTTAGTTTTTATTTATTTTATTTTTCTTCCGACGTAATTCTGCCGTTGAGCCATAGCTTGGGTGCTAATGTGTTGTACTGTAGTGGGAAGTTGACACATTCTCAATCAATCACTTGTCACGCACAGCTGCCTCCCGTGGTTCTGTGTCCCGTGTCCATAGCTCTCTCGTTTTCAACCTTCCCCATCCCTCGCAGCTATTTCAACTTCGAACTTTCAGCTTCGAGCTTTTAGTTTCCTGCAGCGTTGCGTCGCGTCGCCGAACGTTCGTTGAAATTCTTTTACGTTTCCTTATTTCTTCTTTATTCGTACTTTTTTTTTACTTTCATTTTTCTCGCAAACACAACATTCGACTTTTGCTTTTTTCGGAAACGTAGACCGACTCGCAGCCCCCCAATATTTTCGGGCCTGTATCCGCTCTTGCGTAAGCTCGATTTCTCAGTGTTTTGTTCTTATAAGCTAGTTTCCCTCCCACGTTCAAACTTTTCCAATATTTTATTCATAGGCAAACTTGCGTCATAAAAGCGATCCCCACGGCTCGACCGAAACGCTTTGCGCTTTTCTCTCAGAGTCGCCCGCGCTCCCTATGGACCAAAAGGAATCGGGGATTCCCCGGGCTTCTGCTGGGTACCCGAGCGCTTTGCAACTGACGATGAGACAGACAGATATTCCCGGAAGGACCTCTTTGCTTCACCGAGTACTTTCAATGCTTCTATAAGTAGGATATAGACGGAGTGATTCCGCGAGGTAGGCTACCCTTGCCATTTCCGGTCCTGGAAAGAGAGGCAATAGCCTCGTGATAAAATGATAAAAGAAACGTCTGCTTTTATTTCCAACGATGAAAAGGGATTGATGTAGTACCTAAGTACCTAATACACGTACATTTATCTATTTCATTACAAATCCTTCATACTATTTGTACCCCGTATGAAAATGTTTATCTCTGAATATGACACGGGAGAAAATACTAGAGAAGAATAATGTTTCAATCCACGTACCGAATGCATTTTCCCAGCTAGAGTTGGACGATACTAACTTGTTCGAAATTTGTTTCCGTTAATTAAATAGTTTACATTCAACGAATCAAATTGGGGTAACGTTGTGGTCAACGGTCACGTTTTATTATGAAATGTTTTTTATTTTTTGCTACAACTTTGACAGAAGCTTTCCTGTTTTATTCAATTATTAAACGCGGCCATTCACAGTTGAACAATAGCTGGCTGTTTTTCTCTCTACATTCAGAACGATAGTTAAATGAAATGTGCAAAAAATATTTTCAAATCATTCTCTCTCTCGCTCCGGATAATTTTATCGCTATTTTATACTCATCAAACAGTATGTATCTACCACATACACACAAACGGCTTCAGTCATCTCGGCAACGGGTTATAAATCCTCAAGTTAGTTACGGAAGGCGAGGTTTCGAGCTCGTAAAAGTTGCAAAGTCACCTGCGCATCCATGCACGATATGGACTACGAAATGGACAACGTGCGGAATGCAGATGCAACAAATGCATCATACACAATATACAGTTACGTCGCAGTGAGGGTGTTACGTGCAGTGAAATCGCAAACGGAACTTACGCGGTACAGATCGTGTTGTAAAAGTATAAAACGCGATTTGTCGTATGAGGGAAGTTCGACAGGAAACGTTTTATGGTTACACTTACAAGTTACGACTTACGTAAGGCAGGTCAAAACTAGGTCTTCGAATTCATGTTTGACAATGAGTCAGATACACCCATGCGAAGAAAGTTACCTCGCGCGTTTAATAACTAAAATAGTTGAATAATTATTTATGAGAATTATTTAATCATCAGAGACGCGGCAGACGTGTACACCGTATATTTCTTGTCTCACCACCTACATACGTTCTGTTGCTCGAAACTTTATAGAACTAATATAATTATTTGAGCAAAGTTAACCTGGCCACGTAAGATTTTCCCGAAGGACAAAAGTACCTACCCACCTACTCCTCGGCGTTACCTACAAATCCTACGTTGGTTAGCTGCCAGCTTCGAATCCCTAACGGCCGCTAAATTGTGGTAAAAGCTTTGCATGTTTGAATTCTGCGACCCGTCGGAGCTTCGTTTGCTAAAAGCTGAAGCTGTAACCTTGCGAGCCCCTTTTGCATTCGCAGAATGGTAAAACGTTGTTGCTTCACCTTTCCACGATTTTAGTCAACAGACGAAACAGACAATGACATTAGAGCTTTTCCGAAACCATCTTCTACGGAGGAAAAGCACTTTGACGAACGTAAATTAAGGGATGAAAGCTTGATATACGTTAGTTTAATGCTTCCTGCGTAGACTCGAACTTATTATTAAAGAATGACAGAAAATTGTAATCCCTATCGATAATCGAAGTCCTTTTAAGGGCGAGTCTTTGGTTCAGTTGTTCCTTTGTTAAAATCAGTCACTGTCCTTTTCCGTCTACTCCTATTGTCCCTTTTAACCTCCTCACCTACGCGGGCTTTTGCTATCTTCGATCGTATCCGCAGGACTTTCACGACGCAACGACTTTAGCGTTATTAAAGTTACGCGAATCGTCAAAGTCAGTGAATAAAGGATCCTCGATTCTTCTTTGACCACCGGAAGTCGACTGCTGTAAGCTTGCCTTCGATATAACGAAGGGTATCTGGCAGTAGATAATCCATTTATTATACCCACATACGCGAATACAGGTATCTATGAACACGACTTGTTACCAGTTTCGTCCTTTGCCCTATAACGAGAGCAAACGTATCGCGGACATTAGAAATCTGTATAAATTAGCTGAACCAACCTCAACTCATTTCCATATTGTTATATCGATAATTTGGAACATCAATGATCTAAATCATGTAGCAATTAAATTTTGCATATCTTGCAATAGCATCCGCTGGACAATTATGTTTGTATGAGTTCAACAGCGGTTTAGAAGCACGTTATCTCTGTTAAACAAATTTGTAAACGTAGCACGTGTGTGTTTGTACAGACCAAGTAACGTGATATGAACAAGGTCAGAAAGTTGCACGCAAGTTAGCGTGAGCTAAAACTTTCACGGCATCCCTTAACTGAATGTCGAATTGAATATAACATATATGTTTTCATTGCACCTGCTTGCCAACTTGTCGAATGCCACGGACTTTGATCTTGTACCTAATTCTGCCTTTGATCGTACGTCCAGAACCCCTACAATTCAAGATCAGAGAACCGAGGTCTCGGATGACCCTTATCCCCTCACGCATCCTATTATCCATCACATGCTATTAGTCAAAGAACACAAGTATCACCCCTTGACGTAAGGAGTTTAAGGAAAAAAAGTTCTTCAATCGTTATTCTACCTTTCAGTTTCGTTTCTGTTTTTCTATTTCTTTTTTTTTTTTTATTGTGAATTTCTGAATTATAATATTTCACCAGTTTTCAGAAAATTCAGCGTGGGAATTTGTGAAAGTTCGATTGTAGACCGTGTGTTTATAAATAGAGTTTCGTGTGAGTAAATCGTTTAAGAAGACTAATTGAACCTAAAGCCTGAAGCTATAAGTTTACCTACCTCTTCGCCGTCGATAAAGTTTTCGGTGTAATACTATGCAAATTGGCAAGACACCTTCTTGAAGGACTAATGCCAACTTCTTGCTATCTCTTACGCGCAAATGATTCAACAAGTTTATTAATGCTTCGATTTCATTTTCGTTCTAATTCTTTATAATATGTTCTTTCCTTTTAGTCAATGTTTGGAAGTGACCCTAACAGCCTGACAACTTCCTTTTTACCTGACATACGCAGTAAGGAAACTTGATGTCAGTTTCAACCCCGGTTGCATTATACCGCCGGGTTTTTCCTCCTTGTTTTATTTTCCCAGGTTATTTCCTTTTCTTTCTCTATCCGTGTTCCTTCAGGCGGAGGAGAGGATTCGCAGAAAAAGATGGCATTGCCTCTTTGAGAGTCTTTTGATTTACGACTAAGACACCTCACTGGTATAAAGTTATTGAACAAGTTTTATACAGCCGGTGAAAAACGTCTCAAAGAACGTGATATACCTCTTCGGATGACTCTATGTTTCGCGCAGGTGTGAATTTTTATAGCCAAGAGACTGCAGTTGTAGGCCATTCGAGTCCACCGATATATGATTCATAAGTGCATCGAGATAGACAGAAATATACCCTCCATAGATACAGGATTTGTAACGTGACAGGACTACGTATAACCTTTTAATATTAATACCTACTCGATGACATGGTCAGAAGAGACAGAACAGTACAGCTGTAGGTAGTTATTAGTCTGAAGAAGTCCTCATCTTTCCTATCATTTATCTGGATTTCATCTTTCTGATGGCTGCTACACGGGTATAAACTATAAATCGTATCAGCAGGTTAAATTCAACTTGTATACTACCTTGCGCTAATATTATACCGACACAGTAGTGAATGGTATAAAATTTTTTTAGAAAAAGTGAAAGATTCGTGGATTTTATCACTATATGCAGCCTTTCGTCCCTCGCTTTGTATACGAGCAAATATATGGGTATATATACGCCCCGTCGTATAACTCCCTCACCCATATATTCGCATATTTCACATCCGGAAGGTATAGAATATATAAGGGGTCGTCTCCGAGATGGAGACTCGGTCACTCGGTCCGTCGTTAACCAAGATATCACGATCTTAAATTCCATCGTTACTACGGGGCGAAGGTGAAATTCGAGGGTCCTCCAGGGACCCAGCTAGGATGACATTTTTGTTCTCAGCTCTTTGATGCGAACACGTTACCGGGTCACGTGGATATCGCTATTCGCCATGTGTGGTTATAGGAGCTAATTTACCGAGTTGTCGTTCGCTGCTATTTCGAACGTGATAATTTGGTCAATCAATCGGCGAGGTACCGTCAATCACTAACGCCCGAGGACAGACTTGACGTATTACGTGCGTTAATGACTGTTATGGTCAATCTGCCCGAAATATGACGTACGAATCTCAAGTGTTTCAAGAATTTCAGCGAGCTTCACCATCTAAAATGCCTTATTTTATACACGTACAGTGGAAAACATGTTCAATAAAGTATACGAAGATGGATCACCGAGTTTCAAATATTATTTCATAGTCTTTCCCAACTCCGAAGTATGAAACCAGCCTATGGAATTTCCTCACCTCGAGGTCTCCCTGTGAAGAAAGAAAATAGCGTGATCTACTTAGCAATAAAAAATATTAAGAAACAAATTGTTCAAGTACTTTTTATGCCAGGGAGAGTTTCACCCAAATGGACCACATCTTCGGGGTCAAAGAAGCCAGTCAGATGAACCCAGCCGTTATTTCTGAATGGCTTGACGGGAAATGTTTTCGCCAGTTTAATCGAAATTTCAAAACTTCTCAAATTCATGAAGAGCTATAACGTTGGTTTCAAATGTCTATAGGAATGAGAGAAATGCTACCAGATATAGACGATGTGTATAATTCCAGAATATTTTTACCAACTTTCCAACTTTACAGAACTTTGAAGAAAATTAGAGTTCATCGTGATGTAATTTCGTCGATAAATTATTCCGCCGGAACGTTCACGAAATAATATTGGTATGTGGGAACAGGTACACGAAGTCAGAACAAATTCGAGTAGAAGATGTATAGCGAGAGTTATCAGCTAGCAGGTGGCGTTGTTCATCCTGATATCGCGGCTGTGAACGTGTGTTTGCGTAAAATTTGCAAGTCCGTTGGAATAACACAAAGGACTTTTATTCGTTGGTGGTTATATTATTCCTTCAATTTTTCCTTCCTTTTTCCTCTCGTTTTCATCCCTTTTATACTTCTCGTTTTGTCTCCTTACACTCAACACGATTTCTGCGTACTAATTGAATGACCAACGCCCGACCGCGACCATAGGAAATTCTAGATATACATATGGTAATTTACCTCTGCAAATATGCAGCTCGTTTCCATTTTCCAGTAAAGTTTGAAAAAAAATTTAACCGCGTCCTTGCGTCATCCACGTCGTCAATTCTCATTACCATTACCTTTCAAATGAACTCATTACAGATTACAGTTTTAATTAATTTTAAAAACCTGCAGGATGCACATTTTATCGTCCATTATAATGATGTGACAAATCAAAAAATTGTGACGAAAATCTTCGATGTCGTAACACGTACGTAGCCGCAGTATGCGAATTTCATTCAGATTGTTACGACTAGGACTTATCGTTAAACTGTAATATCCATGCGAATAAAGTAATTCTCAATGAATATCGTCAAAATTATTGATGAAAAATGATGATGAATTTTCTCAGCTTTTGGTATCTACTTTCTATCCACTCGTATGAAACGATGAGTAATTACAGCTTGTTGAATCTGTTGAAAAGAAAAGAAATACATTATTAAAAATCTCTTAGGATTTATTTCGGTTCAAGAAATAAGCTTGCAATTCCGAAACTAAGCTTTTCCGGGAGAGGAGAATTTTCTGTTCAAGATCTTCGGAGGTGTGCTACGTGGTTAACTGAAGTTGGGTCTAATGGAGACTGGTGACGAAAAAAGGGCTGGCCTGGACCACTATATACTTAGCTAGACTTGGAGGGACAATAACTACTGTAAGAGTCCCTTCGCTTATGGCCACCAAGTGAAGCAAGCTTATTTATGTACTTTTGTTCTCTCCTTGAGCCGCAGCTAAACTCGAGGGCTGCTACAGGCGGTTAGAATTTATGAAAACGTTGAGTGACCTATATAAAGTTGGCCCTTGCGATAGTGTGAACAATTAGGAATTAATTAACGAGTAGAAAACGAGACAGACCGGCACTTTAGAAAAGGGTTTTCCCTTTGTGTGTACATTTCCATCAAAAGAGAACGTGAAGCTCCAATAAAGAGCGCTTGACTCAAAAGTACTTCAGCCCACGCTGTGCATGAGAGAATGCAAAATTGACTACGAGGATACAGAGAATATTTCATGATTTTCTTTGTCTCGCAGAAAAATATGGGTGCTCTTATTCTCCGATGTAAATTGACCCGAACCTTTTGATGAAGTTGTCTTGTCAAATATTGCTTTCTAAATATTAACTTATTTACCCTAATACCCTATGGGCATAGAATATTTGAAAAGAGAAGAAATTTTGTGTAGTCAAGGTATGTGGAACGCATAACTTATTTCATATCGCATATACAGGCGTAAGTACACAGAGATATAGAGAGTCCTGCATTTTTAACTTCAAATAGTTCCTTTGTGCAGGGGAATGGATCTTTTCAATTTTCCATAGCTACATTTCGGTTCTTTCGAACTCAACAGTATTTTCTTTTTTTCTCTTTTTTCTGAACTTGTTCGACTTGATCCTACTCGGTTATAGACTGGTTTTTTCAACTTGTCCACGTGCCCAGGGTTCTTATAAGCAGAAGAATTGTTATTCAACGCACATTTGTGTTGTGAAGGTGTATTATGCATACGAAAATGTAAAGTTTTATCAGTCTCATTGAGATACAAGTCTCCAGGTATATACTCTCCCGAGTATTTAACTTCTAGCTATACTTCCACCCTGCGGACTGCACTTTCAAAATTAGTTATAAATTGAAGAACCTGCTTCTTTTCATTAACTCATACAGGAGTGACGAACGGTGCAAATTTTCCTTCCCTTGCCGTCTCTCAACGAGTTAAGTTTACGAACGTTATATTCTCAATTAGTCGGTTCACTTTGGAGCTCGCTGGACTCCACTCTGTTTCAATTGCGCTTTCGAGCACTCTTGAGTCACGTTCTCACCGTCGTTGGTACGGCGTGCTGTAGCACCCGAATCTCGACTTTCTTATAATGGAGTAAATTCTGGCCTCAAAAAGCGCGTTAGTAGAATGCTCTGAAAAAAAACCTTTCTCGACACAATACCTGCGTTCAACATATAGATATATCGCTACGGAAATATCGAAAGGCAGAGAAAGTGTTACGAGAGTTTTGCACTTCACTCCTAAATTTTCAATTCAAAGAAAGAGAAGAAATCCACTCAATTACCACCGAGTGATTAACGAACCCTAAATTTTCCTGGTAAAAAACTTCCCCGAACAGATTTATGCGATATACAAACAAAAAATAACCAACTAAACGTTGCCAATTTTTTTTACTCGCCCTCTTTTTAGTCGCGTAGGTAATATTTTTCACTCCTACTAAGTGCGAGTAACGGCTTGTGAGTGATAGCGTACTTCGCGCGTACAAATCGGACTTTAAATGAAACATTTATTAACAAACCACGAGCAACACGAATCAGCAGAATTACTCACTTTACTATTGGATCACGCGATGCGCCTGCATTTAAAACCCCCGGGGGATATAAATCTTCGGCTGGTTTTCACGTGGCAATAATCTGCACTACCCGTTTCTTGCAATTACGTAATACATCCTGACTTCTCGTATAGATTTCGAGGTGTGGCATGCGATTTTACTAGCCTTGGATGATGCGGACGTCAGCCAGAGAGGCGAGCGAACAGTGAAATCGAATCGAAGTTATTGAGCACTGACAAAGAGTAGAACTGTTAATTGCAATAAAAGGGTGGCTCTTTCCCTCCTACTGTGAACCACCCACGGCCACGGCCCTGGAAAGAATTACCACCTAGATATAAAGCGAGGGAAATGAAAGAAAAAAATCGTAAAAAGCTCGGAAAGTAGACGAGTAGTAAAAGCGTCAAGATCCAAGCTATTCCTTGATCAAGCCACATTCTATAGCCTTACTTTCTATGGCTAACTCGAAATCGATTTCTTTACTCTTGCGGCTTAAACTGTGCAGCTCCAAATGCATAGTTGTTGTACAGATCTAGTTTAAAAGTCCCAGAGTATGCGAAAGGTTTTTCTACAGGACTTTCACGCATATATGAACAGGTTTCGTAATGAATATAAATCAAGAATTCAAAGTTCATCAAAGTTTTCTCCCTCCTGGAAGACTTTTTGATACTGCGGGAGACTAATTACTTATTGTCGTCTTTGTATTTGGCGAAATTCTAATTAATATATAAGTTGACCACATCACACGTGTATGCGATGCCTGAATTTCGAAATACGTCTCGGTATATGTACATTGTACATATTGTACGATGTACGTGTACACAAAGCGAGTCTGTGCAGAAAGTTTGTGGAAAGTTTATACAAACGAGAACGTGGAAGTCAGGAAGAAAACTGTTCGAGCAAGCGGGCAACTTTACTACATACAGCAGCATTATTCCCGTTAGAATCTAAGAGGACTGAAGTAAAGAAAAAAGAAAGAAATGAAATTTCCAAAGTTAGGATACGGTTTAGCATAATTACGTCAGGGAATTTTTCTCTCTCTCTCTCTCTCTCTTTCTCTTTTTTTTATCTCGCTTATCCTCACTTTGCCAATGAGAAAATTTTTGCTAATCGCCAGAACGCCTGGCTAAATTTTTACGATCTCAATCAGAGAAGTTTCAAATTGGAAATGATCAGGGTAAACAGGATTGCGGAAAAGAATTATTAATCTCTTTTTTCCGTCGCACAATCGGGATTTAAACAATTCAGCTCAATCCATTCAGCCCAGTAAAACATTGTCAAAATTCGTTGATTCATTGTTCATATACTTTTCACTCAACAACAATAAGCCGCGACGTCGGATCCACAATGTTCATCCTCCCTTCTCCCCATTCCAATATAGGTACGTATTGCTTCTCTGTTACGTGTAAATTGAGTTTGCATTCGGGATTCCCATAAACATCACTTATACACGTACGCAGGATAATTTAAAACTCGCGTTAGAACAGGGGTGCTGCTTTTCGGGGCGAAAATTAAGTCGATAACAATGAATAAAATTATTTCCATTTCAAGCAAAAAAAAAAAAAGAGAGAGAGAGAGAGAGAAAAAAACGCCACATCGCTGGTTGTTCCAACTTTGTACCTTTTTGCGAGAATTAAACAGATTTTTCATGCATCAAATTTATAGGAATTATGACTTGATCTCCTCGAAGGAACTTATAAAGAATAATTTAAAACTTTGCCACTTAAAAATAAGCGATATTTTTAATATCTGTATTTCATGAATTATCATACTTCTTTCTTCGTGTATTACATTCTTTATTCGATAATCTTGTTCGCGTATTCCAAAGAATAAATTGCGAATTTTATTAGCTTTCGATGTGCTTCTAATAAGTACAAAAAGCTCGGCCCTTTCGTACAAACAACCTGTAGGTGTATACCTCGTCGAGAATTTCCGCTGCCGGAGACGGTTCTAGTTTGAATTTATTCCTATCAGAAAACTTGTTCAATTATGCAAAAATCCGATCAAGGAGTCCCTCGGCATTTAATCGGCTCATTACGCAATCATTCAAGAGCTAGACAACCCGAATGAAATTCACATTTTTCACCAACGTCGTATATAAACTTGAGTATACGGGGATAAAGTTCGACGAAGTTGCACCTGAGCATTTCGAGGCAGGTGTAGATACAGCTGAAGGTGGATTGAGAAGACACTTAACTCCGCACGTGAGGGAGAAAAACGTGAATCGTGCCTTGCGAATTTGTCATAGGCCGAAATCGGGATGAGATACCTTTTCGGAGGGATAATTTCGTAAGAGTTTTGGCAGGTAATCAAACTTTTCGTGGAAATCTAAAGACCCGTGACAGGGCTCCCTTTAAAAAATTTTGTCGCTATTTTCATGCGGCCTTAATGTGCAAGTAATCTTTATTAGTTATAAATTCCAATAGAGTTTTCCTATCCGTCAGCTGAATTGACTTTCAAATATCTTTCCTTGTCAGAGGTGAAAACTCGCGGCTAGAATATAATTCCTCAGTATTAGAAAAGTTTAAAGTTATCGTCAGACAGTCGCCTTCGGAGTTCCAAGTCCTGAAGTCTGCCAGACTCATTTCACCAAAATTCACCGATCATGATAACTCAACAATCTCCCATCCAGCACACGAAATCTTTTAAATTCCAAAAATAGTCCTTATACACGAGCCGCAGAGCAGCGGAGCGTCAAGGAGTTTTCCAATCATTTTTTAACACACAAACGATGCCCACTTCAGGCGCGCCCCATGAATTTTTCCGACACCAAACATGTCTGGGGTTAATTTTATATTCTACTACTATTTGCCAATAATCAAGGGGATGGGATATTTTTCTCTTCCCTATAAAAAATATCGCTATAAAATGTCAGTTTAACGAAAACTTGGAGCAACGATTCAATTCATTTTATGTATATAGGTGCAACCCGTAAGATACTTTTGAGCTTCGAAACGACCCTCTGGGGTTTTATTCCTACTTATAAACCCGGCCTGTTTCTGTATCTTCGAAATTCTAGGTCGTAAAACGGAGCATGGAATAATCCCGTTTCCGAGTTTATTCAACTTTTAAATAAATACATTTAATCAAGAATTTTGTGAAGAGCTCACTTCCCAATTTCCCATCCCTTATTTTCATTTTCCCCACTCACCGGCTAGTATACTTACAATACGCAAGGTTTGCATTTGACGGTTCGCTTTAGGACTTGAAAATTTTCGAGATAATCCTGATTACGAGAGAGAAAGAGAGAATTAATTCAATTTCAAGTGGGGAAGATGATAGGGAAGGGGAGGGACAATTTTATCCCCGTCGAAATGACGTCGTTACTCTCAGCTCGAACGTTACGGCCGGACAGGTCATTCGAACGAGCTTAGAGTAACAGACCACCGCTGAAAGTGTTCGGCTTACAAAATGGTCGGCGAATAGCGATTGGTCCAGTTTGTTCGAACCAATCGTTCTCCAGACCAGGAAATTTATTTTCCGATCCCTCAAACGTCCCAGGGACTAAGTCACGAAGATTTGAACGTGAAGACACTTGACAAGATTGTTACTACGAAATCTTCCCGATATCCGGGATCAGGCAATCAGCCAACGTCTATAAGAATCTAGAACTTTAAAGATGATCAAATAAGGAGAAAAAAATCATTCATAGACATTTGCTCGGAGAGAATTAATGCCTTCGTTTATTCCAGAGATTAGGATAACTTGTACTGTGATATATAAGATAAATTTCAGTTAATTTAATGACCAGCGAGTTTCAAAATATAATCTAATATGTCGGAGATTTATTAGGTAAGCTTTTATATCCCTGGTAATTATAGAAATTTTTGAGTACGGTGGACCATGTCGTATAGGTACCGTGCCGCCCTTATAATTACCCGCATTGTCAATATACTCTTCACGTGTCACTCGAGCGTTAGATTGAATCTCTTTGACATTGAGCATTGAGCAGTATTGCATGCTGTTCTTATTAGACAGAGTCTACGACGCGAAAACTTACGAGGGTAGAAGAATGACATCATTTTGGTGTTGGGTATATCTATTGGTCGGGTGAAGAACCGAGAAGATAAAAAAGGGAAAGGCCCGGAGGTCGGCACATGTACAACAGGAATGGGAGAGAGGAAAAGCAATCGAAGTCAAGGAAAGGAGGGTCACTATATGGGGGGTAGTTTCAGGCCAGTCCCTGGGCTAAGCTTTCTATAAGTGGCGTGCGAGAAAATAAAAGACCGAAGTAGTTCAAACCGTGAGAAAAGCGAAGAATCGGGACGGGAAACTTACTACTAGCCACGATATTGGAAAAAGTAGAAAATGCGAGACTCTGGCTTCACTTATTGTTAGCTCCGGTCTGACAGACTCGGCGGATTTTTCGGGCGATGAAAATAAGACAAGAAATATCAATCACACAGAATCAAGACTCAAGTAGAAATTCTAAGGTTATTTTAGCCCGTCCTTTTCTCATTTAGAGGCATTATAAATGGCCAGCATATGACGGATTGTGAGCTATATGATTCGCTGTTAACGTCAAAATCAAAAAGAGGTAATTACGTTTTGGATTTAAAGTCAAGAGCCAAAAATCAAGCAACGTTTGCTGGTAAGATAAGAAAAGATACATCAACCAACTTCGTTTGGTTACTTTGAAATTTGCTATTTATATTTCCACTTAATTCACAGTTGAAGAAACGGTAGGTTCCTAACCCTTTGAAATATCTTCACACTCGGAATGATCCGTTTTTTTTTTTTTTGGGTTGCACCTTAAAACACGATAAATCCTTTACTCTCGTGTAAAACACGTCTGTGTGTGCCGCTGCCTCTGTATACAAGCCCTTCCTTGTCCTTTATACACATTTATAGACGGCTGTATCTCATCAGACAGTAATTCGAAGTCCTCGTTTAGAAGTCCCACGCAAATATACCCCCGGTATCCTTTGAAATTCCCAAAATGTTCTTCTGAATTTCCTGCGAATTAGTTAGGCTCAGGATTCTCACGCCTTTAACCCTTTTTAACGATCCACCACCCCATCGAGATACGCCAGAGCACAGAGTAAAGACTTTCACGTTCCACGTGCGTAGGCAGTTTTTACATCTCTAATGGACTTTAGAAGGATTCAATCCTGTTGTTCCGCAGGAAGTTTAAGGTCCAGTATATTATCTCTTCTTCTTGACCCAGGGGTTTCCGGGCGCCAATAAGTCGTAAGGAAAATGGAGGACAGGATCAAGTCGAAGTCAAAACCAACTTGGTTAGAGGTGATTTGTTTTATTAAGCGAATTCTTCCTCGTTTCTACTCCTTTTTTCTACCCAAAGGACGGCCGCTGAATCCCACAAGGGTTATACGAGATCAATTCGTTCCTTCCCCGAGTTCCTTACTTGTACGACTTCACCTGGCTTTTTCTTTTATTTTTTCCTTTTCCTTTCCCTTCTATTTCAGTCGGCTAACTAATCGCTCCTAATCTAACTCTTTCAACTTCCGTGTCCCCGCGTGATCTCTGCCTCTACATCCGGGCGCAGAGTACATCACGTGAACCAACCTTATAGGAAAACCAAAAGAAACTCTTATTCTTAGCCAGCTCTAGATTCAGTCAGACTTCTAAGGGATGAAAACTTTCCCGCTAACTCGCGTTGGTATGAGCTACCTCAATACGTTCTCGAAACTCTGCGAGAATATTGCTGCACATTTCAGCTATGTTACACGCCTCTTTATCTCCCCGATAAATTCTGCAGATAGCTTTGGGTGGTGAAAAAATTGGGTTAAGTCGGACGCGTCGTATTTTATCGAGTCTAAGAGAGCTCCTCCCGAAAGTGGTGGTAGTTGTTGAGATTGTCGACGGCAGTGGTGGTGGTAACGGCGATGGTAAGACCAGTAGGGAGGAAGATGACATTAGATTTTTTTGTTGGATACGTGCTTTATGGGATGCTGCAGCTTATTCCAGCAGGGTGATATTAAAAAAGTGTAATATGTCCGATAATTTATTGGACGGTAATTATTTTCAGGGTTCGATCGACGAAAATTCCACACCGAGTTAAAAGCTCGAACGGAAAATCTCGAGGTACAGGGTATACTTCAACTGTGCGCGACGTACAACCGTGCTAAAATTAATTAACTTTCGACGGACCTACTCGTAGTGTAAAAAAAGTACCTATAAGAGAAAAGTTAGTCCAGAACTGCGACCTCTACTTTCAGTTTTTTTTCTTTTCTTTTCTTTTCTTTTCTTTTTTTTTCAGATGCTTAGTTTTCACTCATTTTTTACCTTCCGTCATTTATTTCTCGTCAAAAGTTCTTGTCAGTGAAACAAGGTTATATAATTTGAATTATAATTGGAAAATTTATTTTTCAAACCTCCTGTTTTGTTTTTTTTCTCTCGTTTATAACACGCGGTTATTCTTCGTCTTCGGTTTTTCTATCCCATGGAAATTGCGTTAACGAAACTTGTTTCCATTCTGTGCAGTGCTTTACTATCCAGAACCAGAACCGAAAAGGTGGCAACCCATTAGTCAAGTCCGACCGAAAGGAAACGCGAGCGTGAGATTAGGTCAAGTTAATTGAGACATTATTGAATCGTCGCTTAGCCGAGGGATCTCTGCGCCAACATTTCCTAATTTGATCCACTAAAGTCGGTCAAACTTTTATCAGCTTGACCATTTCGCCCAGACAACTTCACAACTCGCGCTATATTTTCTGCAGACTTTTCTTTATCGTTCCGAGGTGTTTGACCTACGAAATCTCCTGGAATATAAAAGAAAAAAAAAACAAAAATCGTTATTAAAATTTGCTACGGAATCATACCACCGGAAATCAACCCCATAGGACAGAATTTTTATTCCCTCATAATTCTCTATTCGCACATATTGTAATTCGATATTGGAAATCAAATAAAGGTTGTTCAGAAACAGAGAAAATGTATAGGTAGGCTAATCAATGCCATAATTGTTCGAAACAGACTGATAATCAGTTAACGCAGGTGTCCCTTGAGGCTGACCTACCGTTTGCGATGAGGGTGAGTGCAGATACAGCTGCGCCAAGCCTTGTGTGTATATGTGATATCTATACCTACGCAATATGTTCGTATATCCGTATGTGTGCGTATATGTATGATTGCCCATGGAATATTGTAGGTATTTCTCGATGCTCAAAGCGTTATTACCTGTTGCAGCTCTAGCTACAGATCCGCTCATACGGTCGAACGGTGTGAGGGTGGTGTGAGGGTCTTACAAAGAAATTCATCCCCTAGCCTTCGTATTCGCGCCACTTTTCGCATTCCTTCTCTTTTACTCCGCTCTTTTATATCGCAGAAAGAAAAAAAATAAATAAAGAAATAAAGAAAGAAAGAAAGAGAGACGGTCGGATTATTTTCGCGCGACGAAAACAATTTTCGAGCTTAGTGCGCGCCAGGAGAGTTGAAAGCCGCCCCTTTTCACCTCATTCTCTATTTTCAGCTCTCATTCTTATTCTCTATACAGAAACGAGTTCTTATGCAGCGGGCCCCCATTGCATTAGGATATAAGCTAATACCTCTACGGCACTTTTGATATAAATATATTTATAAAGAATCCTAAGTTCATAAATCAATGTATTATGTAATATATAGATATTTGCCTGTAAAACGACGTGGGTACGTAGCATATTTCATACTTTTTTCACGCGGTGGAGTCGTGAACGCGCAGAACAACGGAAAACTCTTGGAATCGACAGCTTGCAGAAGAACCTGACATTCGTTTCACAATTAACTGGAATTGACACTCGAGTGGTAGGTACTCGAACGGCGTAGTCGTAGAATGAAAGAACAAAAAAAATAAAATAAAAAAATAAAAACGAAAAATGAGATGAAATTTAAAATTCAGATTTTATAAAAGACGACGCCTCTTCTGCACCGTGCGTCTGCAGGAAAAGCGTTTCCTTTCTAATTTCGAGAGGCGACTCTGATCGGTTCTTTCAAAGACATTATTTTTTCACTCTCGTATCGGAATCACTTTTGAAATACTATATTATTTGTTGTTACTTTTATTATTATTATTTTCATCATCTATCGTCATTTTTGCAGCTCAAATTTGAGCCTTTTACAATGCGAGAGAAGAAATGAGGCAATGAGGCGTGACAATGATTTAGAAAGGAAAAAAACTGTCTGGCTTACTTCTTACCGAAAAATATTTCTTTGCCCTTAGTTCAAGGATATAGAAAAGTTATTCGACCTTGTCGTACCGATAATTGCTTTACAGTGATTGACATTCTTGACACTTTTATCACCTCGTACACCTCGTATAAAGATGCAACGTATAACGTCGGAGACCTACGTCATTTTACCTCAACTAATACCACGATTATTCGGAAATTTTATATCCTAATGCACCAGATATAAGGAGGTTCTATCCTTGCCTTTTCTTGAACGATTTTCAAACGAAAGAAAAATACTTAGGGCTCAGAATATAGCTCTGTTAAGTTGAAAGATACAGGGAGGAATGAAAAAGTACATCCGTAGATGTTTTTTTTTTTTTTTTTTAATGTGGTATCCTTGATTATACTTGAAACAAATAGTTTAACGTAGCTTGAAAACTGGTGCAAGTATCTGGGCATTTAATTAAAACGAAGATGGAGACAATAGAAGCAAAATATATTGGCGAAAAGGAAGACAGGGTGGCATTGTCGTGGCTCGAAGCAAAGAGTATGCTCGAAGCTTCGGAGTCTTCAAGCCCCCAAACTCCCAAACCCCCGAGTTTCAATCCCCCCGCCTTTCTCCAGTCATTATCAGTTCCAAAGAAAGCAATTTTCCCGACTTGCTTGTGTCTAACGACTTCGGATTGAGGGTAGACATCGCGTCGATTTACCAACGTTAA
Source organism: Rhogogaster chlorosoma (assembly GCA_944452935.1). Lineage (NCBI taxonomy): Eukaryota > Metazoa > Arthropoda > Insecta > Hymenoptera > Tenthredinidae > Rhogogaster > Rhogogaster chlorosoma. The sequence goes on from OX101797.1 coordinate 34,737,972, forward strand.
ACTTAGATCGACCATTTGTCGAAGATCGCAGTTAGGCATCTAGGTATTTGAGAGCGAAAATTCTAATAGAACTCAGCCGAGCACGTTGGGTTGATCACGTCTCCGCCCTTCCAATTTACGTATAGCTGCGCAAACGCAATCAATCTACAGGAATTCAGTAGAATTCTGGCATCCGAGGAATATCAGCATTCGTACAATATTTACAACTAAAACAAAAAACATTTTTTCAATCAGCTTTACGCCACAGTAAACATTTCGTATTTTCTATTTGCGGTACGTTAGCTATCGACAAAGTTTGCCGTTTACGTTTCAAAGTGTTCAATCGCGGTTGAAACATTAGCGTTTGTTATATCAATGAGCAGCAACTAATTGGTGGTTAATTATGCCGCTACCGATTCGCGTAAGCCTTCCTCGTTTAAATACGTCGGTCTCTGCATAATGCGGTTATACTCTTTAGCATTATTTAACTTGTAGTATCACAAATGTATGTGGGACAGTTATGAATGCGGGGAAAATACACCAAAGTTACATTCTGCAAATTACGTACCGCGTGAATTCGAATATGTAGAGTATAAATTCACAGCGACAATTTGAATGATAATTATTATGCACGTACCTGCAGCAACCGGAATCGTTTACATGTTGTAATTCAACTGTTCTAATTATAAGCTGGGAAATTAATTCTCAAATAATGGAAAGGAAACTCTTGGAATATTCATGAAAGGGGAATAGTCACAGAAATTATTCACTGATCATTTATCGCCAGAGATGGAAGGTTTTTCGAGAAATGTGGAGCTCATTTTTGAGGATCGTCTAAAAGCTTTTCAGTCTCAGTTACGGTCATCGTAGGAGACAAGTTACGAAACACCCTTTGCACATCTAGACTGGCAGTACTTAGTTCAAATTTATTCGCAGTAAAAATGGCGAGCTGGTTTTCTACTTGGTAAAAATTGAAGGTGCCACTTACTCGAGTACGAGATAGCGGACTTGCGCGTTTTACGAGATGACTTGATAGCCTCAGACGAGCAAGTGCACCTGTTGGCTATCCAGTTCTTATTCTGAGTCGGCAACCTGCAGCGTGTACTAGACTTCTTGGAGTGAGTACTCAAAATATGGGATTAAATGTCGAGCTTGCGATTAAATGAAGAAAGAAATTGAATATAAGGAATTAAGGAAACAACGCCAGAAAATTTCACGAAAGATTTACTCAAAGCTCCAGGCCTGAGAACTGCGTGAACCACGACGTTACGCTGTAGAAAAATTTCCTCAAGCTTTTTAATTTCATCTGTCTGAGTATTTTGTAGATCTGTTCAAAGTTCCTACGTAACTCGACCGTATGAATGTACAGGTACCTTATTCGTGAATTTTTAATCACTCAGATTTTCTCGCCTCCGTTGCTACGGCCGTCAGGTATGCTATAGACATCATCTCCCGCCGCCGCGGCTTATTACTATTACAGAGGTTCGTTTCGCGAATATCCGGCCAACGCCGCAAGCGGTAATTTCCGGTAGCGGAAGTCAGGCACGAATATATCTAAACAGATAGAAGAGGGTGCGCGCTGCGCTATCCCTGCCGTGTTAAAAGGTGATTCTAAAGGTATCGTTAATGATATCATTAGGGTATTCCCCATCAAAAGCTTACTCTCAAAAGATGCATGCTTACAACGGGCTCAGAGCTCCTTCGAATTCTTTAGGCTTTCGCGGATTATTAATTACGTCAGTGAATCTCAAGATTTATGTGTGTTTGTCAGGTCTGTCTTACTTCTCTCCGCTTTACGGTTCTTTCCTGCTTCTCTGACTGACTGACTGGCTGACTGACTGACTATAACTGACTCACTCATCTACTGCAGCTGCTGGTGTCGACGTTTTGACTTACGACTAGGGAATCTGTCAAAATTTATATTGATTGAAGAATTGACCGATGGTTCGTCCGATATAATGACGAAGGGTGAGGGTTGGAAAAGAAAAAAAAGGTCGGGATGAAAATTGTTTGATATATAGAGGGAGATATATGTTTCGAGCGAAATACATTTACGTGATATAGGTATAGGTGGATATATATTTTTTCGTTTTAGTACAATCAGTCAGAATGATCTTCTTTGGAATAGCGTGACATTTTTTATCTCATCGTTCAAATTGAAGATTCCATTGAGCCGAGACCGAATACGTTAGATAAAATCAGTCTTAGCAAATTTTAAACCAGGAGTAACAGACCTTCCGCTGTATAAGATTCGTGTTCAAATTGATCACCGCATCTATCTCCACCTATTTTCTTACACATTTATGAGCCCTTCGTGAACTACAATGTGATTTTATCATATTTTCGTTCAGCCAGTTTGTATCTTCATTTTTCAAACGAAAATGTATGGAAAAAAATTACAGTATCCATGTGAAAAATGTATCTCACAGATTTATGAGGAAGAAAAATACGTGACTTATTGCGAAGCACTTTATGCCATAGAGACGACTTGCTCCGTATCGAACGGCATAGGTATTCTTCTTCTTCATTTTTTTTATCTTTTATTGTTTTTTCTTTTCATAGATAGATAGTTTTAGATAAATTGCATCGGTCAGTTACGATCGGTGACTCAGTGTACGTAATCCTATAAAATAAATGTTCAGTGTACATAGATTACGGAGCAGTCGAGGATTCCTCGGTTCCTGGTGAATCGATACATATTAAAATATGTTAAGGTATATAAATATTCATTCGTCAATTTAAACGTTAGGGAAGGAGCATCGGTATTCAAACGTTGTTTAAATACAATTCAAATACAACTGTGCAAACGACTTTGGTTAATTATAATAATTACTCGTCGTTGATAAGTGGTCGTTTATTATTACGAACGCTGAGTGATTAGAGTTATTAGCCGACTTTAACAAATTGAAAACTTTGCCAATAACTGGGATCCGATAAAAGTCGAAAAATTCTCTCAGAAATATTTCACTGGCGTCTACGCTAATTACGGATCGTAAATTACAAAAGAATAGAAGGATTTCCCGAATCAGCCCCTTCCTCAAAACCTGCCATCCAATTTGGATCACATTCACGGCACGTTTCACGTTCTCGAACGAATTGCTAATATCATTCATCCGCGCCCACATTGATTACTGGTTCTGCGCTACTGGTGCATTTTTTTCCCACATTCCCTATTTACTTTTCATTTCATTTTTTACTACGATAAATTTGGAACGAATCCTCTCGTCGCAGAATCGTTCAAAAATCCATTAAAAAAACAACGAATAATATATCAACCCCATTTCCATGCAAACTCTACTTCGATTTATCACTCGTCCGAATTGTTTAATTCACCCTTGATTTACCTATCTTTCATCATTTTGATGCCCAAGTACGATAACAGAGATACGTATGCAAAATAATATATTACCCTATACGTAAATTATAACACAATTAATGCTATAATTGTGTATAATTTATGTATTGCATTTATTCAGTAACGATTAGATGCGATCAATTAATTGTGAAAAGATTTTGAAAGTCAAAATTTCGCCACGCATTTCTACTTTTTCTCACAGAATTTCAGTTAACTTTGATTTCTTTCGCCTTGCTCTGCAGTTTAACTCAGTAGCAAGGTGAGTGTAAAACGAGGTAAGAACCCGGAGTACCTTTTCGGTTGAGTTGGGTTAGATTAGGTTAGGTCAGGCTTGGCTTAGCAAAGATAACGTGGGTAAATGGTTTACTGTCCGAATTGAATTACATTTTATATCAGGTCGAGATCACTACTTTTTCGTTTTTCTAACGGAACTAAATTCAGGAAAGAGATACAGTATAGGTACATGCCATTTTTTGATATTTGGATAACTATAGGCACGCACTTGTTTACCACAAAAGATAAAATCAACGTCTAAGCTCCCTCGAATTAACATTATCATCGCTAATTTGTAGAGCTACCAAAACCCGGAGCGATTAGATAATAGAACGTCGATTAGCCATCGCAGATTCACCAAGGGAGGATTTATGTTCACCGATACATACGTAGCGATTGGCTTGAGGTAAATTTATCACTACAAAAACAAGTTATACGTAGAAACACGCTCTACGCTAATTTACCAAACAATGCAGTTCCGCAATTCGCAATTTGCAATTAACGATTATCTATACGTGCAGTTACCCACGAGAACTGGCGTCGAAGCAGATTAGACCACAGGAGAATGGGCGAATGCTACGCTTTCCGGGAAAGATTAAAAAAAAAAAAAAAAAATGAAAAAGAAAAAGACCTACACTCTCGGCTCTTAGGGAGAGATACCCCCTGGGTCGAGAATATATCTCATCCCTTGACGTTCCTCATTTTAACAAAAGTTCTGCCTCAGCACTAGCGGAGTCTTTCAAAAAACTGAGACCATGAATTTAAATAAATTTCCTCTCGACGGAGTTCGCTGCCACGAATACCGACCTTATCGTTAGTTAGTTATTTCTATCAGCAAAACAAAACGTCTGCTTACTTCAGTTCATCTATCACCGGATCTCTCCGTGCGGTTCTCTAGACTCGAGAATAAAAGGTACGAGTTCAAATGCTCCCTCTGGTTTCGGAAATCTGTGCGAAGCTCATTATCTATATTCTCCGCTTTTATCTCTGCGAACTCTGTACGTGAAATATATGTATGTACATAAACCTATGTTTAATACTCGAGGTTCGTTCGATAACCGCAGACAGCTGGTTCACGGTGACCCTGGCTCTTACTCCCTACTCCTGCTTCTGCCCTGCAGGAGTTAGGTCAGATATCTTGGGTCCTGGGACCTGAGAGCTGAACCAGAGGGACACATCTGCTCTGGTCTCCTCAACCTGGCACGTTTCTACTCCAGAGGGATTCCTCGAATGCGATACCCGCGATTCCATACATACGCATATATATGTACCTATATATATATGGATAGAAGTATATATACTTCGTAGATGGGTACATACCTTTCCTGCACGTATATTTACATAGTATATGATACGTTCGATTTAGAGATTAAATCGACCTCGTAGATATTCCGGATTGACTAGAATATAAGTCAAGAATATATTATATGGCTTTATATAAAAGAGGAAATGAATATTGAACAGGCTGACATAAGTTCAATACGATATACGGCTCTTGTTTCTTTTCCTCATTGCATTGATGAATTAGGCAATACATCCGTTCATATCAAAAATGATATCGTAGCAAATACCGATTGATTGAAACAATAGTGAGTTATTGCCAATTGAAAGCAAAAAGAATTGATAGACTATTTAAAGCCGCAAACAAACTGGTCTTATGTCTTACAATATCAACTCGAGACCTCTAACCGAAGCAATTAGTATATGAAACAATAAGAGATTTCTCAAGCAGCTAGACATTTTCAATTGGCAATAATGATGATTGCTTATCGATTGATTTGTTGAGATGATATGCTTCATTAATTATTATTGAATTCGGAGAGGTCTAGCCTTCGAATCCTAAAACAGTATTATAATATGTATGTCCAAACTTAATAGCGATTTCTATTGGAAGACTATAGTAGCTCCCGAAATCTTGTTACTTGCTTCGGTCCTTTGTCAATATTCGATAGTTTCAACCACCCGATGATTTTTCCGCATCCATCCTAATAACAATTTACGGGAAGTAATTCGAATTTACATATATTCTGAAACGGAACGTTTCATGTATACCAAGCATCCCTATGCTCATTGTACTGTGGTATTGCGCGTTGGCTAATTCACTACGTGTTTTGAATCGACGATTAACCCCATGTCCATTTCTAAGACAACGGAATTCTACCGCTGTAGAGAGAGATGACTAGGTGAGAAATAAATTCAGTAAGTAACTACATAGAGACGATCAGTTTACGTCTATAAAAACTGTGCATTTATTGTTACCCATTTAAGTATCACATCTGTAATCTTGGGACAAACAAAGCTATAAAAATTTTCACGTGTACTTGCTATACAAGTTGAACTAGTTATGGTACGAGACGAGATTCTAACTTCATGAAAGTGACGTAAATAACAATAAATAAAAGACGCTATAATCCCACGTGATACACAATACGGAAAGTGCTTTCTTAATCAGCTAAACCGACTCTCATGGTAGATATCTTTCGACTTAGTACTAAAAACTTTCCAAATAGTAATTTCACAATTATTTCCAAGCGGTGTAAATATATTGACACTGCAAATATCATTCGGGGTTATTGTCGACGGAAGATATTTTGCGAATATTTTTCTACCCTGCTACGTCATTACGCGTTCAGATCACGTACATCGAGCTCTAGCCAGCAGCGCGAAGCGAAGCAATTTGCTTAATTATCTTCGTTAATGGAACTTAGACTTATATATATGTATATATACAGTGAGGAATCCAAAGAGGTAACAAATCTTCTTGCAATTCTACAGCGAGGAGTATCGATCTTTTGCAATTTACACCATTTCAGAATCACCGGAGCATTTAACAGCTGCAAGCCTGTGGAAGTCTATCTCAAGCTTAGCCATGCCTACTGCAGGAACAACGCGCAACGCCCCGATGTATTGTCTTGTTCCCCAAGGTAGCCACTATCGCCAAATTCACCGTATGTTACCACTCAGCCAACCGCAAAGATAACTAAGGGAGATACCTGCGGGTAACGGCCTTGTCTAGATTTAGAGGGAGGCTGAAGCAATCGAGAAACCGAGCTGCAAGTGATTAATTTACCTGGAAAGGGAGGATTTGCTGGACTGCCAGTGAACCCAGGCTCGAGAATAGATCTGGCTGCAGAGGTTTGTCCAGGTGGTTTGCATTCTCGGATCTCTCGGACCTCTGACACCATACATGTTTGTATAGGTACCAGCCATGCCTGGGTCAGTTAATTTCCTGTGGCCATATGAAGGCGTCAAACGCACACGGCATCCGTGCAACGCCGGATAAAAGACTGAAAGAGCAAAGCAAATGTCAGAGACAAAGGGTAAGCGGGTAAGCAGAAAGGAGTACGGAAAAAAGTAGATCGCACATTCGGACGAGCGAGTGTGGAGGATCAAAGAACCTTAAAATTCAATCCTGTCATGATACACTTAGCGTAAAATACAGTTTGGAGAGTTTGAACTGGCTCGAAGAGTAATAACGTGCGGGATATTTTCGTAAGATTGATGTATGAGCTGAGAAACATGCAAGGAATTATGAATTTATTGATCAAACTTTATTTAGTAGTAGTTTGTATAATTTATACCCTCGACTCAGTCCAATATACAAAGTTTCACCAACAGTCTGAATAGTCTTGTGAAATCTGAGTTTATACGCGTTGTTGAACACGTGGTAATAATTGTTCACCTTAATCTCCATTAAACGCAAAAGTTTCTAACATCACGCGATACAAATATAGGTATATCGGATCCTTGGCGTTAATTATAAGCTAATTGATTGCCAAGTAGCTGAGAACGATGTCATTAAGTTGCATAACTTTGCAGCCGCCATTACTAGCTAATTGATTAAACTTGTCTTTCTAGCTAGCTATAGATAGACATAATACGGCTAATGCTCTTATAAATATACATTATAATTAATAGGGAAATATCTCTATCCGTACAATTGTTCGACTCGCCACTTGTTACTATCTGACTTATTATGTCAGCAATATTTGTCGAGAGTTATGAGATGCATGTGAGTATATTCTTCTCTTCATTACGGGATTATCAGGTGTAGGTGGAACACGAGTTGGCAAATGCTTTTATATTTATATCATCAAGGTTGTACGGCATTTGGAAGCGTAATTGAAATTAGCATAATTTACCTCTAAGTGACTAAAGTGTGTAGCAGTGGGTATTACGTACACACATATATACCTACACTATAGTGTACTGTATACGTATAATAAACATAACTTTACCAGAGCTTGAAATTTTAAGCCTTACAAAGTTTAGTACAAGCTTTCTGACGAGACTGTCTACATCTACTATGTACATATTTTGATGTCGTACATGTCGTTAATTAGAATAACCAACCAATTTTAAACTTCACAGTAAACTTGGGCAAGAACACGATTAATTAAACAGTTTCGTTGCAGTTTCGAGTAGTAACTAAAACAGTTTTCTAAATTGCCTTATGCTTGAAAATTACACGAAGGTAATAAATAAATGTGCATACCAACTATACGATCTGCACGGCGTAGGTAATTCAATTACACAAGAACAGCTCTTACCTGGATACTTCTTCATACAACTTATTTAGACTCCTAGTTTCTACTGTAATATATTCTCGGACTGACAATTAGGTATAATAATCATTCAAATTCGCGCTTGGTTATTGTTTGAAATGAAAAGTTGGAGTTTCTTGTGGAGCTGAAATATCTTTGCGCGTGCATAAATCTACTTCTTCGTTTGTCTAAAGGTCTTCTTTTCCGTTTGTATAAGAGGTGAAACTCGCGATCGTGAGGAATGAAAAGAACAGCTTTTCTTCGGAGCCCGAAAAATAAGGCGGGCTCAAACCATTCACGGTGACACTAGGCCGAATATTGACTTACAAGAGGCAATTGGCCTGGATTTGTTCACCGTACTTTATACTTCACCTCCCCTATAATACTTTTTCTTAACTCCGTGGCCGGAGTGAATTGATAATATACTTAAGAGAGTGAAAAGATTTCGACGTCAGTAATGCTGGTAAAAGAGTCAGTATGAATCGTGGTTCATTTATATGGATGAAAAATATTGTTACGGGATCGTTTGCTCGCTGAACTTGAAATTGAAAGAGCAATAGATAGAATATACATTTTTATAAACCTCTTGGCGAAGTCTTTCGAGAATAAAGTGATCGTAGCAAAAGAAGGTCCAAGTTTTTAATCTAAAATATTTACGTAGGAAGTGGATTCTGCTAGAAATAGAACAGTTTCTCATATCGGGATCTCTCGAATGAGATATTCGAAGAAGAAGTTAAAACAAAACCATAAAAGAAATAAGAAAATAAATATGATAGTGAAGATTATTTCCGATGAAAACGTTGTTACAAATAAGGAGAAAAGGAAATTATATGCACCACTCGCTGTATGCAATGCACTCTGTACTGCAGCTGCACTCGAAGAACCTGAACTTAACCAAATCCCCAAGGAAGACCTTTTCCTATGGCCAATACTTGGCAATTCTATTCATCCCTCTTGAGCATGCAGCTACGGGTTTCTATCTGTCGCATTTACCCGTATCCCTTGTCCGACTGTTTTATCTCACTTCATCTTTCCCTTTTTATTTTCATTTCTATTTCTACTTTCATTTTATTTTTATTTATATTTTTATTTTCACTCCGTTACGAGACTGCAGACACGACGTACACGTCCGTCATCGAAAACCAATTTCACCGCGTGTTCCTTCGTCTCATTCGGTGTTCCGGTTTACGTGGCTTGCAACTATATGTAGGTACGTCTATAGATATACCAACCGGGAATACCGTGAACGTTCAACTAAAGCTTTCGTTGAGAATGTTTGCGAAAAATGCTACAAGTACAAGTGCAGAGTCCATATTTACAGGAGTTCTATTACTTGGGTAGATAGAGGCAGGAAACTCGATGAAAACTGGTTACAAAATACTTCCCTCCTTTTTATCTTCGCCCAACTTGACTCGATGCTTAACGAAAATCCAGCTAATCTAATGAAATGCGAGTCAAACGACTTTTGCTGATCGTAATTCAAAGATCATATCTCGTCACCCTCCCCAGAGAAATTATTCCCATTATTATTTCTCAACGTGTAACTGATCCCCACCGGGTTTATAAAATTTCTACAAAATTTTTTAGACCTTTATTCAGCAGAGATCTTTTCGACCTTTTCCCAAAGTATAAATTGGAACAGGGTAGGTACGAAAGGTTAATAAAGTTTCTCCCCAGTCCTGCAGCTAAGGTATTAAAAGCTGGTTATCCTATCATAATTGAATGAAGATTTTGACAATTCCATAACTCAGCAAGATTACGACGACTCGCCAAAACCTTCTGTGTACCACGAGATTTCCATTCTGCCTCCGGTATCCAAGTTTCCGGAATGTTATTAACCTTCACAAGGCGTCGAGAGTTCCAACATCCTTTGGACGCGAGTATAATACAAGGATATACGCCGACTAGAGGCCCGTTAACAACAGTTCGAGATCCCTATACGCTCTGGGCGGTATAGCGGTTCTCGAGATGGCGAGTCAGTCAGTAGTGCAAGTCAGTGAACAGTCAGACCCAACGGCGGAGCCTTATAATACATCGTACGCGTACGTACAGAGTACGTCTCCATTCTTGAACCTCGAAGTATTGCACAAGGTTTATTTTTCCCTAAAATTCTTTGATTTGTTCATTCTTTTCATTTTCACAAAATATGGTTTTCAATTAATTTCACCCCGATCCAACATATTTGCGATAACTAGATAATTCGAAAATTTATTCACTCTCAGTGGTGCAATTGGATTACTGTTATATTATATCAGTGCAAAATTACGTTACGAAGGCTCACGGAAATCGCATACTACGTAGGTATAATTGAAGATAAAAAATACTTCGTTATTCCACCCATCTCCTCACTCATCGATCAATATGGCTAGTTTTTCGAGAGTGGAATTTCGGTATGAGATAGAAACTGAATGATATTATTCATCACGTATTACCTACAAACGTTGGGAACTAAAAGCTTTTCAGAAGATCGCTTCACACCCGTTCATTCAAATGTTTGACAAATATAACAGGGAGCAGGATCACGTTGAAGTACTCCTTCGCAGACTGAGCTTTCCTATATACTTGCCGAGAATACAGGAGTCTTGCGAAACTTGACAATATAATGAATGAAAAATGTACTTGTATACTCTCGACTCGATCTTATGGTATAAACCAATTAGACTTCTGGCTGTAATTACAAAATGAAAAGTAAAATGCCAAAGTCCTTGATCCTGAATTTACTTTTGCAAATAAACTTGTTGTTTAATTGCAATTGAACAATTACTCAATTAATGAGGTTCGGCTCGTTTTCCAAATGCCAAACTTTCACGATATTATTCCTTCGTCGTTCAGCCAGAATTATTATCTCCTAAAATTCATAGATGATTGTTGATTGTAATTGCGATGTAGGTAATCACGGAATTAATCTCATTAGCATCGCAGTTCGCACAAACGCGAAATCTCTGATATATTTACGCATCACGTAACGTCATTAACGTCAGCTTAGACAGACTGATTACCGAGTCCGACAGACGACATCTTGGCTGGTATGTCAACCTTTACGCAAACAGCTCTAAGGATAATAATTTATCCAGACTTACTAGAATTGCGTCATAATAAGAAGAAGAATAGAAATAACAATATAATAATATCAGTCATCACATATATTGTAGAAAAAATTGAAACAATTCTTTGTTATAAAACGTGGAACGGTTTATTCAAATTCAAACACCCCTTTCAACCGTATCCCCATTCCCATACGAACCCAAAATGCGAACCTTGCCACTTGCATTGGCAAATTTTATTACGAAAGGTTTATTGTAATGGAGAACGGTTTACTACACATTCGCCCTATACAATAGCTGGACCTAGCTCTCTGTGTTCAACTACCGGCCGCCAAAATCGCTTTGGCCTAGGCCCATACCATTCGCGTATATGCTTCTACTGTATTAGATTTCTATCTGTATACCTATACCCACATATATACATCCACCTCGCAGAATTTAGCGTTGCAAATTTGGCTCGAAGGGTTTAAAATTCGACAGGCTTGAATCGATGGATTATTTCTTGTCGACATATTTCATGCAATTCAAGTTCTGCCCTGCGGAAGAGAATATCAATTACTCACCAATTAAGGGATGAAAATGCTAATACGATTTGTCACTTTTTGAAAAATTGATGCCTTTGTTAATTACCGAGGACTGTACGTACCGGTATACTGTCACCTTTATGAAACACGGCTTTTGTTTCGAAAATTTTTCAATATCGCCGTTATTTAGGAAGTAAATCAACAGTCGGCACTTAATTTGAGACACCCTCGGAATTGAGGGTTGCGCGATTCAAAGTGCCCTCGGTATAATCGAAGCAAATATAACGCAGTGCGGTTGTACAGTACAGTCAAAAACGTTCGTTATCACATTTCAAATTTGTCAACGATATTCTGGTGGATAAAAATCGTGGATAAAGTTTCGAAAAAAAGAAATTCTAAAGCAGAAAGAACACCCTTTTCAATCGTTTTCGATTTTCATTCTCACATTTTCTATTTTACAATTAGTTTTTATATGCGAGGAATATCTTTTAATGGATCATCGCTCTTCATTTGAACGGTACCTACTGTTTCTCACGTCGGTATAAAATCCAGCAAAAAACCGTCTACGATGAAACTGACCAGACTAGAGATGCGAATAAAATAATATCGAATATTCTACATGTAAGTATTTGTTGTACCTATCGCTAGAAGTAATAATTTTTATCGCCAGGCCAAGAAACTCAGCGAAAAATCTACCTACCTACTCATTCGAAATATTGTCAGCAATATTGTACACCCAATAGCTGTGGTATATTTAATGTGAAATGTATGATATCTAATATAACTTTTATACATGCTACATGTATTAAACGCAAATAGTTTTTGACGTGCCTTTGGCAATGGGAGAAATATCTTGGGTTGATTAACTTGAAAACTTGAATCGTCCCAAAGTTTTGGCTTAATACGAACCCTAAACTCATGCGGCATGGTTGAAACTGCTGTAGTTACTCTTCAATTTTTGAACAAATGAATTAGTGAATTAATGCGAACGAGGCTAAGGCCCGGGAGTTATAATTTAAATTAGTTAACTACGTATTCCGCTCCGACGTAAATGAGGAAAAATAAAAGTATGACTGTATGTGAATTGCAAAGTAGACCTGCACTAGCAGTGTAGGTACGAGGCTTTGGAGATTATTGAATTGTAATGCAAATAACCGATGATAACCAAAGATTGCTTAATCATTCGTTAATTGATTTTGAACAGCGAATCGGATTTAGCAGGTGGCCGATAAGTTTAGTACACCTATACCTACTTTGATTTACAGCATCAAAACGAAATGAAATCGCCGGCGCACGCAATACATTTTTCATGCGATAAAATACAATGAGTAATGTATATTTCCTTTGGGAGTTGCTGCTTGTATAGAAGCCTTCGTGAAGTCTAACAATAAGGCTTTAATATCATATCTTATATACCTTCGTATTTAAGTCCATTATAATAGGACTTAACTATTGTCCTATTCATGGGGGATTTAACATAATATTTGCTATTGAAGCCGTATTCGCTTGCAGTCAATGGTTCCCATGAAATTGCGGATCAACCGATTCGGGACCATAAGATGTTCAAGGCAAGAGTTGGCTGAGACAGGGAGTATCGATCATGGAACTATAACTCCGTAATCTGAGTCAATCTTTGTCCCTGAAAAGTACTCATTTCGCTAATTATAGAACGCAGTTTAAACTCGTCGACTTCATTAGGTACATTGCTTGGTATTCGTCGCGTGCCTTTTGAAGATTATTCATCATTTGCCAGGATCGTTTTGACCGAGCAATTTAGGTCTAGTTATAAATTTCAATCAATTTCATCACAGTTTAATTATTCTACTAGTTTCGAGCCACGATTTGATCGCCAACTTTTATACCTTGCGGAAAATTTACCAAGGACTCGACCTGGCCTCCATATCGCTTTGGCCTCGTCGCGTCGTGTTTCAATTGGAAACTAAATGAACTCGATACCGAACGATTCCCAGGCGAACACTTTTTTTTTATCCAAGTATCTAATCTAAAGCTGCAATCTCCGATCCATATTGGATATCTATACCATCAGCTATAGTACTAATTTTGAAAATACTTCAAGTACCGAAAAAGTTACGAAGTTATCTGAAACGTGATATTTGCTTCGATAATTTCGCTTGTTTTAAAATGATCTTCAATCGATGCTTTACGAATGTGTAATCCTGAAAGACGTTGTTGTTTGAGGAAAATTTCTTATTTTTATGATTACTTTGTGGAGTAATAAATTCACCCCTAGATGATCACTCCTTTCTCTATCCAACGATCTTAGTCACGCTCTGCTGGCGGTGGGTATAAAAAATGGAAAATCGTCCCTACGACACGCAACATTAATTATGAATTGTTTACTCTTTTTTTTTATGCCAACAATGGCGCTGACCTTCCACTTCATGTTCTTTGCCACTTAACCTCCACAACCCTCTTGAGCCCTCTCGAATCCTACAACCCATGGAAACCCAAGAGAACAAAGCTGAATTCTGTACTAGCCACCTTTCAACAAACTACCGGATGTTAGGAAATGGAACAATAATCAGTACCGAACTACTATACCAAGCATTCAAACAATCAGCTCGAAACTTCCGTACATACAGAGATGAGTCTGGTCAGCAAAGTCTGGTTCCAGGAGTATTTGAGTCCAGGCTTTTTCGGCCGGCTTATTTTGAACCCTTGCTGCCCGGGTAAGACCCTCACTTTTCGAAAGTAAATGATTCAGTTGAATAATAAATACGAAACATTAAAAACCGTTGAGTTTAGTACGGGTTAACTTTATTACATGAAATTGCCTGACCGTTTCTATTTCCTCTCATGTTAGATTCAGAGGGAAACAAAACAACAAAAAAAAAAAAAAAACAAAGAAGAAAGAGAAAGCTGGTCGTCTAAATGTCGGGGATAAATTTCTTTTATAAGGACAGCGACCTTACTCTCAGTTTTCTTTGCTCGGGTATTCGTTTCCTTTATAAATCATTCACCTTTATAGGATAGTGTCAGTTGTGCGGGGCGAAGATATCTTCTCAAAGAAATAGAAAGCACATTGTTTTTGTCACCAAGGACTGAAATATTTGTCCGAAATGTACCCAATTCAGAATTCTGACGGAAGCCATCTATCCACACCTCTGACTCAACGTTGGACAATAAAGCAACGATTTTCTTCGCCTCAAAAATCAAAAGGCACGTATGTTATCCCTATACATTCACGAAAAACATATATGCAATTAACGAAAGAGAAGTCCTTCTCAACGTGATCGCCAGATATTTTCATCGCATTATTTTCCATCCCTCAGCCTTTCCAGTATCCTGAAAAATGGTCTTTTTCTATTTTTCTCTCCTTTTTTTCTGAATGTATCTAATAATTTAGCCGTTGGAAAGAAATTTCGTCCAGATTAAACGGAAGATCGGAAACCCACGCGTAAGTATTATAAAGTTAACGAGATTACTTCTGGTCTGATTACTTCCCTCGGTACGGCTTATTGGCGGCGTATACATATATATACCTACGTATATAGATAACGTCTTCCCGTATCATGGCAGAATAAGCGAGCGATGTTTAAGCAGATTCATCCTCATTCCTCGTCAATTCGTTTTAGATGGGACATGGTATGCGATAGAATTGGATTTATTTAAAAGAAAAGAAAAAAGAAGAGAAGATAAGAGAACGGAAGGAAAAAAATTATCAATGAGGATTCCGCAGTGAGCAAAGCGCAGAACCATCTCGGGTACGTTGTGGTATCGATGCGGTTTGTCGTAATAATAACTTCTCCTGGGATCTGGTAATAACTGGCAGATAGCCGGCGGGACTACTTTGTACTGAAATCCAATTAAGAGACCTTCTTTATATATTAGAGATTCTTTGTGGTTCACGTAGTACCTACTAACCAATAAATTTTAATATTTCTAATTTAAAAGGTTATTAATAGTCCGCCCTGTGCAGCCCGCGATAATAAAGGATACACCAGGTACAGGGGTGGCTGCTACAGGTACGTTGCGGGGTATATAAATGAGCACATAACTTGGCATGTAATACATACCGATTTACCAGGCCGGAACATTAATGCGACATGTAGTGTAGTAGTGGCGACCCGGCGAGCCTTCTAGCTTCGCAGCCTCGTACACGAGAGTTATATATCGCCCCGTCGCGCCGTAGTGGTAGCTACATCCTTATAAATTAGTAAGTCGAGGGTTGGTTAGAGGATAGAAGCCCGCCGATCGCAAAAACTGAACCCTTTTTTTTTCACTTTTTTGTTACCCACTGCCGGAATTCCCTACAGAGCTTTGCTCGTATTGTATGCATAAATTATAATTGTCGAAAATTAGCAAGGGTGATTTTACTTCGGAGCTCCGGGTGACTTGTGAATCTGCTTTACCTCTTACCTCGCATCCGGCGCATTAAGTATTTCCGAGTCGGTCTTCCGCTTCATTCTACATATCGGATCATATATTTGTCTGTCGATATTTCCATTCATTCGAAGAGTTTGCCAATACTTTTTGCTACAATTAAATTGCTATCTTTGTATTCGTGCTCCCCAAACGCACACGACCTATCCTCACGGGATTACTTCGACGATGTAAATCATAGGTGCGTTTGCTATTCCATGCTATTGATAATTTTTATTCTTTGAAAATTTATTCAAAAATTTGTTCCATTTCGTTATTGTACAGTTGAACTTTATTTAAAGAGCCAAACGACGAGCAGAAAAGGTAGCGGATTCAGAGTGCTGATAACTTCGGGTATATAGAATCAGCGGAATAAAAATTCGAGATTTAATATTTACTTGTATTTCACGAATGAAAAAGAAGATTGATAACATTACGCACAATAACGATCGCCAGTAATACCATAGCTCGATAACATATCGTAACCCTTTTTATCTCCGGTTGTTGCCATATCCATAAATATACGATCTACTTAATCCGGTCCCTACAAATCGACGATTGGTAGGTATTTTATATACGTAGGTGGGATGGAGTACGGTAGTAATCATTGGCGAAAATATAGGTATATGTATATAGGTACGTATATATGTATTGGAAATAATATTATTAACAGCTTGAAGAACAAATGTAACATATACATAAAATATGTACATATTAGGTGTGTTATAGGTATGTATTTGTATAGGCAATGGAAAATGTGATTTTATCGTCGCTGGAAGTAATGAAATGGAAGGGAAATATCCGCCACATCGTTCCATCAAATGAAGCTTTTTTTCTACACCCGCGGTTTTAGATCGACGTAGCGAAAATTTGGGTCGTTGACGCGAACGACGTCAAGCCTTGAGTATAATCGAGAATCGAGCGTCATGCGTCATTAGGAACCGTAAAAAATATAATAAAAAAAATAAAATAAAGAAAAAAAAAAGCGGGGGAAAAACATCGAAGAAGCCATGTGAATAAATCACACTTTATTATGCCTCTGGCGGTCGAGCACCAACCGCGAATACTCCAAGTTTACAAAAAATTAAATCGAAGATAAGCATAATCGTGATTGATTTAAATATTACAGAACAAAAGCTCGTCGAAAATGTGTTTAGGAAATCTTCTGCCTTATGATTTTCTTGATATTACAAGAAACGGGCGTAGCTGGTACAGCTCTATAAATTGTGTCTATCGAAGCGATCGAGTGCTGAAAAAATAAGGAAAGATTTCCGCAACGATCGAATCCCGACGACATGGATTAGCGTCGACGATAAAGCTTCGAGCAGTTTTCTTCGCTCGTAAAAATCAATGTTTTACTAGCAGCCTCAAAGGAAAACAGACCAATTTGTCAGCGTCTGTCTCTAGTAGCACGTAGCTCGTTGTAGTCTAGTGAAATATCTCCGTATCTAGAGATAGGAAATTCCAGTCGATCGGTCCAAATCAAACGTTTTTTTGTTTTTTTTATTTTATTTTTTTTTATTCTTGTTCTTTTTATTTCACTCAAGATTATAGGTATGTAAATTTAACGCCCCACGATCAGCCGTTACTCTCACCGAATAAGGTGGTTTTATCTTGGAATAAAGTAACACTACAGGATTCTGAAGATCTGGAATCCTTTGCCGGGTGAGAGGAGCGTAAAATTTCGTTGGGATGTTTTTACAAGCCTTTTTTTTTTTACTTTTACTTTTTCTTTTTCTCTCTTTTTTTTTCGTCGCCGCGGAGGGTTTTCGAGGGCTTGAGAAAAACCAATGAGAAGATTGTGGCCCGGAAATGAGGGGAGGGTAATTTCAGAGGCGTAAAGCAGTCAGTTCTGTTTGAAAATTTCTAAGAACTCTCAAACGAACGGAAAAGCCGAGAGAATCGATTCGGAGACGTCGCGTCGCGACGCGGTTACAAATGACGGCTATCTCCACTCTGACGGTTGACGTATTGCATTACGGCTTAACCTCTCCTTACGGCAAAGAATTCCTCATCCAAGGAAAATCCCGTACCTCCGGAAATGATATATTTGACGCGACTGACCTACCACCGTGATCGTACACCCCCTTGAATTCTGAATCATTCAGGGTGAGAAGATATCCTTTGTCTTCGCACCAATGTATTCCGATAGACGTCGCGGCGACGTTCCTCTCAAACACTGTCTACCTCGATTTCTCAACCCAGGAAATTATACTTTCTTCAACTTCCACCGAGACTTCTTTTTTTCACGCCTTCGTGTCGCCTAGTTCCGTTAACGATCATTCATCGACGTATATCCCAGCTATTTCTCATTATATGGTACCTACCTACATTCTGAGAATAAAAATATTGAAAGCAATTTCACTGGCAATTAGACACTTCAAAAGCGATACATTTTCCATAGCTAGTTGTTTTTTACCCTGATTTCTTCAAGAGGAAAATTACGCTTTTCTAGATACCAGCTTTATCTGCCCGTCCACTGTATTAATTACCTTCTATTAATTATCTTAGGAGTGCCCAGATCTTGGCGAGAATCTTCCTGGTCGTGTCAAGGAAGTTGGATCTCTCGGCGCGGCGGCAAGAAGTGCGACTCTTTCAACCCCCGCTCTAAGGGCCCCATTTTCTCCCCCCCCGTATCATCGTCTATTAATTATTGTAGAACAGCCCAAGACCTCGACAAGAATCTTCAGTCTTCAGTGGGTAAAGTGTCACTCGTAGCCCACCCCATCTCATTCCCCTCTACCCTTTTCTCGCCCCTTTGCCACCCCGTCCTTCTCGCTACATTAGACAAACGAGATAGCAGTCCCGACGCGAAGTGCCATCCATCAATCTGAGAAGATGGCCGTGTATACCTAACATTGCGCGTACACTATTTACCCCACTCCATTACTGTGCCTCGACTCCATATCCAAGGAAATCGAATGTTGCGTCTTTCGTGCCCGCATATGGGGATATACTATACACGCATGACACGTTTTGCATGAGCTTTGATCATCCAGCGCTCTATGAGATGAATGCTGGCAGAGTAGGTATTTGAAAGCAGGTATGCGGAAGTTGTGCCTGCTGAAGATCGAAACGATCAAGTTTGGGGCGATTTTATCATCGAAAATACCTAGTTTGATTTTTTTTTCCGTTTTTGATTTCTTTCCAAATTTCATCCAGCCCATTAGACCTCCTTTTCGCGGAGCACTTCTCAGATACGAAGATCCAAACTTGTCGACTATGCAAGTTAATAAATTGCAAAAGACAAGTGGTAGGTCAAGCGTTCCCGTTTCTACCATCTCAGGGGTTTCATTCTCTCTGACAGGTTCGCCACCTTCATTCGAGCCAGTTTTCAAGAACTACCCGGCTTTCCAACGTATGAGAAAAGTTTTCGCGCCACGTCAAGCGATAACCTGATTTCATTCAGCGTTGCAATTCTTGCACACCATCTTGTGAACGTACCGGACAAAACGGGGGTGGAATCATATGGTAATAAAAATACTGATGTTTCAGCTTGACTTGATTACACCTCGCGCTGCTTGGCGGTATTCCAAAGCTTTCGAATAATAACCTGTGACAGTGGGGGTAGCAAGAGCTGAGAATGAAAAATTTCATCCGAATTTGTTTCGAGTGGCTATGCCGAACGAGTCTAAGATGTAAATCAAATTTATAACCGCATAAGGCCTCGTCTACGTGGGATTCCAGCGACCATTTTTGGTGCAGCCTTTCCTCACTGCCTCCTTAACTGCGTATCTCATCTTATTTATTCTCGCCGAATACGTATGTAATATACGAGGCGTGCGAAGAGAATCTTGAATATGCGGATATAGGGGGTGAATGATCCGTCGAAATCCAAAATTTAACAGCCTCACATGTGCAAATTCTCTTCATACATTACCCGACTCATCCAACGGGTAGAATTCCTAGGTTCATGAATACCTTGACGGTTCAGCTGTATATATATGCTTATCTATAACGGTATACCAATGCGATGTGGGAAACCGCAGAATAGTTGATATACTCGAAGCTTAATACACTCCGTAGTGTAATCAGGAAGAAGGTTCCTCTCTTTCCAAAATCTTACGTCATTTTACACCTCCCAACCTTCCCGACTGCTAAATCCTCGTCCGTTGGACAGCCAGGGTCCAGGAGTGAAGTAACCGCGGGGTTTGAGCGGATCAAATAAGGTCCTTCGACTTGTCAATCGTCCTGACGAAGGTCTCCGTGATCGTTAAAGTCCTTAGCCATACACGTGTCCAGCCTACCTTACCAAGGAGTTACGAGAATGGCACTGGCTAGGCTGGAGGTTAGAGTTGAACGACCCGGCGATGTCGTTCTTGTCGGGGTTCTCCCGGTGCGTGTTCCCCAGGGAATGAATGACTGTACCCTATTCCTATACCCATACCAAATAGCGAGTCAGCTACTCCTATATCCTTCGACTAAACCTACACAGCTAAACTCTGTCCCGTATGCGAACATCGGGATTAATTCCTTGCCAAACTATTTTGTCGAGATAACGAGGTTCAAATTCCCTCTAAGTTAGCCTTACTTGATGCAGGTCCGAAGTTGTCGCAGCGACGTCTACCAGGTAGATTTAATCTCAGCTGGTACCAAGTCCTAACTACTCAACCGAATTCGGCTGGTTAAACTCCTATGGCGAATTAACCAAGGACCTTACACGTCCTGCCGACTACTCTATCACAGTTTAGGATGACACTACAGCAACTGAGTGTTCTTAACCGCACGCCGCGGCCGAGCCTAATAGGGGTAATGGAATTCGATGCATCTGGATCCTGAGAGAAATTGAAGTACATACATTGTGGATTAGTCTTGAGTTGAGTATCGCAGGTAAACGGCGATAGAAATACTCGTTATATAAAATATGGAATTGTAGCTGGGAGTTTTCCGTGTCATGGACATCAGGACATTCCGGAGCTGGTCCATGAAACGGGAACGAGTCGTAAATTCGGTACTTTATGAATTGAATAAAAATGCAGTAGAGGTAAACGCGAATCTCTTCCGTGAAATTAAAGGGCACTGATGTACGAACCCGCGTCCTATTCGTATTCGTATATATTATGTCAAATTGGAATTTCATCAAAGCCATTCATCTCCCTTTCCCGCATTTTCATCAAATTCCAGACCCACCTAAGATATGGCTTCTTCCAGCCGCCTGGATCATCCTGTACTGATCTAGTCGTGTCTGCGGGAGATTTGATAGTCCAACTCCGACATATGTCGCCGAATCAAAGTTCCCAGCTGTTACATAGCTATCTCTCTTCTCCGCTTCGTCTTTCAAACTTCCATTTATTCAACATATTTGTTCACGCGATCTTTTTCTTTTTGCAATTTCTTCTTGCACCGCGTGAACGGTCTACGCCAACTAATTAAAAGAGTGTAAGTCATTTTGTTTTAGTATAAGAAATGAGTACTTAGTTGATGACGTTTAAACTGTACATACATTTTCAACTAATTAAGATAGAAAACGTCACAAGAAAGTATTATATAAAAATTGAAGTTCAATAATATGATTATAATTCGGTTAGAGTATTGATGTAAGTTGTAGCGGACAAGTTGACTTGAAATATCTATAAGTGTTCGAGAATATAGAAATTAGTGAAAGTAAGTGAAAGGTTTATGGTCGACGTTCGGCTTTTCATATTGCC
Source organism: Rhogogaster chlorosoma (assembly GCA_944452935.1). Taxonomy (NCBI): domain Eukaryota; kingdom Metazoa; phylum Arthropoda; class Insecta; order Hymenoptera; family Tenthredinidae; genus Rhogogaster; species Rhogogaster chlorosoma. The sequence continues at coordinate 34,759,722 of OX101797.1, forward strand.
CTCAAGTTGGACTGGCCGAGCGTCTCTATAAAAATTATTAACTCAAGCTATAACTATAATATGTTAATATCAAAAATTGTATGTTCACATACAACAAACGTGACTTCTCGGATCCTACATGTATTTCATTGGTTACTCTTCTCGACTCAGATTTCTCTTGATCCAACCATTTACTCCGTGGTTTTCCCAGCTTCCAATTCAGACAAACCAAAGAGATTCGAGAGGCTCTTCTATTTTACGGCTACAATATGGCGAAAGTAAACAATGGATGGCATATTGTAACAGTGTTTAATATTTATTGAGTGAAATATGCGAACCGCTAGCCTGAAAACTTCTCTCAAAGGACTTGGGGAGTTTCATACGAAGTAGACAAAGTATTCTGGCAGATGTCCTTGCGGGAAACCCACGCTAAAAACAGTTCCGTTTTACTTCTGCCCGTATCTCGTATTCGCAGCAGGAAAAAGTTGTACCACCTTCCCTCGGCTCCTTCGTCTGCATTGCCATTTGTCTTAGTCATTTGGTATTCCCTCGTCTAGCCCCGTAATACCCGCAGCGTTTTAGTGCGAAAGGTCCGGACGATTAAATCATCAAGACGGCGGGTCAGGCTGAGAACTTCTTTGCTATAATACCAGCCCGTCGATAATTACCAAACTGTTTGGGGAGCTTACCGCAGACCCGCCAACTAGACGCAACTTCTCTACGACCCTCCGAATACGGGTTGACTTCTGTCTGATATTTATTCAGTTTTCATTCGAGTAATTTACTCTTGTTCCATAAAGTTTGTAATGAATCATGTATTTCCTTTTTGTTTTCTCTTTTTAAACCGAAACTTGTTCGCAATTCGGGAATAGGAATATATATTCCCCCCTTCCTGAGACTGTACTTTGATCTATACATGTAGGGGAAGGAAGGGACTAAGGAAATAATGAACTTTCGTTAACTCAAACACGCTGAATCTCCTTTTTTCATTTCTATTTCTGAAGTAAATGAAACAAATTTTCAGTTACCACGTAAAAAAGAAATTATTTTGCGGGAAAAATGGATACTAATCCCATCCCAGGGGCCGTCCCCGTTTTACCCGCCCTTCCCCTATATGTTTATACGAAGCAAATACGAACGCAAAGCTGACAATTTAAACTATGCAGTAACGACTACCGACTGTATAGCATCAACTAACTACTATTATAACTATCTATCGGTTAGACCAAGAACTTGGCGCAAAACTTTCACCCGATATCCGTTTGTTTGATCGTCGTTTGGCGCCTGACTGGTTCGCTCAATTTTCCCTTGTTGATATCGAGCCAATATCAGCCAAACCTCAAGAAGCTCAAATATTGCGCTAGGGCTCCGAATTATTTTTATATTATTCCAGCAGAATGATTACGAAGGTGCAGATTCCAATAACCGAGGAGATTAGCTGCCTTAGACGATGTTATTTCTGCTATCTGTGACAGAAGCACCGGAAGCTCTTAGTTTCGGCTGAACTTTGATAAGTGTTATTGTAACGTGCGTAGGTATACTTGTCAGCAAAATTCCCGTTTCAAAACAGAATTGATTACTTTCGTAAAAAAAGCCGGCGAAATTGATTACTTTCGCGGAATTGGAACTCTTCTCTTTTGTACGATAGCTTAGAGTTCGACTAGATCTTCTTTTCATATACTTAACAATAGTTCGAGTCTCACAAAGCGATACGGCGATCCCCTTCCTTTGACCTCTTTGACTTTGACAAGCTGTTTGCTTTCCCGCGTAACAAGTATCCGCCCTTACCATCTAGGTCTATGGCCCTATCCCTGCAGTACTATCCAAAGTACAACCAGAACTTTGGTCACTGTCTAACTTTGACATTGATTTTAGTAACAGCTGGATGGTTATTAAATTATACATACAAGTCTTTGAAATTTCATCGAGCACGAAAATTTATTCAATATCCATAAATTAAAGGGTACAGATATTCCTTTGTTAAAATTACTCAGATTTCAGCTGACAGTGGAAAAAAAGCAAGGGCCATAAAGTCGTTCCTTAGAACGTTGCAGCTCTCGTTTAAACCTTTGCCGAAATTTAGTCAATGATAATTGTCCTCTGAGGCAAACTCCGGCACATTAGTAGATACGAACAAAAGGATTCACCCCCCGCGTCGATATCCGCTCTGTTACCCGGGATTTTTTGATCTGTCATGTCACAGGATCATTCGCTTCACACGATACACTTTGCGGTCATAAAAATCCCAGGTTTTATGCTCTGGAGATGATTCTGATTCGATATCTATAAATGACGGGGTGAACCAGGGGACTGTAAAGCCACGATTTTCCTTTATCCAAATTACATCGCTTAAGCCGACGACGCACGCGGCGAAGCGGAAGGTCGTCAAGTTCCTTGGAACGCAGCTCACGAAATTCGTGTCAGCAATAATTGTTTCCTGGGATGAACGGCGCTGCGCTACGTGAAGAACGAACTAGGTACCGTGAACCCGAGGCATACGCCTTGCTCCACCATCTTCTCGGTCGCAGTTTGACAAGATAACCAGTTCCGAGATCTACACTTTATAAGCACAGTTACAACTTATTATGTACTTTCCCCCTGAATGCGCGTATCATTCATCGGTAGTTTTCGCTTCTTAAAATTGTCACGTCGCTCAATTTCGCATGGGTGAACGTAAAGACAGACGTTATTTGCAAAGCACGTCTCGAACTTTCTTCCAGTGACGACAATCTCCTGTGCTTCGGTTCTTTCTAATCCACTAGAATGCGCACGAGTTTCTTTACCCTCCTCATCCCCGACAAGAAGCCGCGCGCTTTCCTCCCATGCAATTCCAAAATTTCTCATTATTCCTCATCGGAAGGATCTCCAGTTATAATTATCGCGTTACTGAAACAGGAAGCGGTTACCATACCTTGAAATTCGGAGTGGTAATAATTGTTTCCTGTACCACACGCTACCGAGCTGCATACTGCAGAGCGAACCACAGCTGGAAGCTCGTCCGCTCCATTTCACGATGTTCTTGGTCACCGGCTGCAGTTCCGTTACATATATAAGATCGCGCTTTCCGTGATGTGAATATGTATATATTCTCCGGTAGGAAACTTTAAATTTAAAGCGGTGCACACGAGATACAACCCGCCTTCATATATATCTGTGTGCTCCGTGTATCTAAAATACCTTATTTACAGACCCGCGCTATGTGGATGGGCTAGGGGATGGTGGAGCTAGAAAACTCCTGTACCACCTAAATCGAAACTCTGTCAAAAGTAAACGGGGCCGCAGCAGTGTCGTTATGCCCATGAGACTTTTCCGACTTTTCCAATATCTATGAAAAAAAAAAAATAATGCACGTACTATTTATACCGACGAAGGTAGCGCCTGTAGAGAGAGCTAGCGAATTTCATGACGTACCTACGTGTCTCGTAACATTCTAGTGGCAATTGGTCCGTGTTATCATGAATTGAACAACCCGCATTGATGTGCAGTTAAACGAAGAGGCAATTAATCGATTAGTAATTAGATCCACGTTCGTTGTTTACAATGCGCTTACTCAGCTTACTGATTCCCGATAAAATGACAAAATAGAATCCGTTCCTGGTGCAGCGATAAATTCGGCATTCTTTTCAATGCAGCGCCAGCGGGCTGAAGAGTTCCGTCCGTAACTTTCGGAGTATGAAAATACGCTCATCCTAGACTTGTATAAAAATGATAAACTGTAAAACTTGAAAGCTCAGTACGGAATGTATGCAGGGATGGAATTTCCTGCAGTTGAAAATAACGTTTGTTTTGCACGACGTCAAACGGCTATGTCAGAGCTTGATAAGAACCGCAAACCGCAGCTATTTGTCCGTCAGAGCAAACGCGAAATTCCCTTGTCAAGGACACGCTGAATGACTCTGCGGTGTGCTGAGTTTCACCTCGAAAATCAACGAGGCGGAAATATTTCGATTCGAAATTCTAGCTAGCCGCAATCCGGCGCGATGTTTCGTACGGGGGATCTAGATTCTCTTTAATTAATAAACCGCCTCGATAATTTGTCAACTAGCTGCCGGATGGCGTGCCATAGTGATTCAGCTCTGGCCAAGCCTCCCTTGATTACTAGAGAACTTGTGCGCCGCCGGCCCCAAGGCAACTGAACCCTGTACCCGTATATCCGGTGTAGTTGCTAATTGGAAGGCTCCAGGCGCATAAATTTCGCAATGTCAATTGTCCCGCGATGGAAAACACCCTCTAACAGTTCTCACCCTTTGGTTGGTTACAGGTAAACGGTGCCTGGTCCCTGCCTGGCTTCGTGTGTGACTTTTACATAGCGATGGACGTCACTTGCAGCACAAGTTCCATCTTTAATCTAGTCGCTATTTCCATTGACAGGTGAGTCTTATTGGCAAATATGTATGCATTTATTTCCGCTATCATTTCTATTCCGTCTACGCGAAGCAGAATCGAGTGAAATGTTTTTTTCTTATCTTTTCCCTATTCTTTTTTTTTTTTCTTTATTTTTCTCCTTTATCTGTGACTGTACTACGAGGTATATGGGCTCGGAGACAGCTTGTGAATTCTTCAGGCTATATATGCGGAGGGTGCACCGTCGTGCGGACTCTCGGGTAGATCGTACCGGTGGAAGAAGAGACTTTGCTGATTTTCTCTGAACGTGACGGGAATAGTTGCATGACACCGTAGTTGGCGGGAAAATAAAATTTACCGTTCGTGGAAAAATAATAATAGCTAGAACGTCGGTGATAATAACAATGTTAACGCTGGGATAGAAGAAAATATGGAGTCCCCGGCATGGCGTGTGGGATTTTTCATATCGCTAGTTTATTACGCTACCGGAAACTTTGCACACTCCATTCATATATCGGATATATTATTATAGCTACCGCTCGCGTACTTTTATGAGCGTTATTTACCTTTCCATGGGTCCCTTTTCTCTCTTCATTCATTTTCCCTTTTTTCTTCATACTTTTGTCTTTGAATAAATTATCTCCTCCCTGAAAGCCGTGTCCTTCTCACGATCTTTCCTGGGTATATATCCACGTGATTTCCCGGATGCCAGGTATTATCGCCGTTCAGATTAAGTATACCGCTCCTCCTCTCACATCCCGGATTTCAATGAATAAACAAACGTTTTCAGAGTCGGGAATTAAAACCAGAAAATAAGATTTCACGTAATCAAAGCACGTTCTCAGATCTGCTTTAACAATCTATTGCTTTCAGTGTCTCCTTGGAATCATGTACCGAATATAATACAAACCACATCGAACAATCTCTCCGTGTAATTTATCATTTCACATTAGATCCATGGCGATAATTATACACCCTAGTATTTCCGTAACTAGTCAAAGTCCTAAAAAAACATCCGGAAAGTCCTGCTATCAAATACCTTTTGCAAACGTGCGGTATATGTACATATCGTACGGATAGTTGTTATGTGTATTCCGGGATGGGTTTACTCTGGCCGGAAAGCGGAAAAGGGAGAAGAAAAAAAATAAGAAAAAATACACGGGGTCCCTGAGCGTTGGGTTGCTTTTAGCGGTAAAAGCGTCCTTTAAGTCAGGGACTGGCCCTATAACCGAGTCTCACGAACTTGCTCCCTGACGGCATATCCTTTCCAGGATGAATCCTCCGTCGTGATTTCAGCCGTAGGACTTTGTAAAATGTAAGATAGACTTGAATCTGTCTTCTCACTTGCTACAGGTACATCGCAGTGACGCAGCCCATCAAATACGCTAAGCATAAGAACAACAGGAGGGTATGGCTGACCATTTTATTGGTATGGGCGATATCGGCTGCCATAGGAAGCCCCATCGTTTTGGGACTGAACAATACGCCGGACAGGATCCCGGACTTGTGTCTTTTCTACAATACTGACTTCATAATTTACTCGAGTCTCTCGAGCTTCTACATACCCTGCATCATCATGGTCTTTCTCTACTACAACATATTCAAGGTCAGCGAAAATTGAAGGGTCAGAAGGTGTTCCGCCCGCAAACAAAACCTTAGACCCGAAAGTTTTCGGACTAGAAAGCCACCCTACGTGCCAGTGGCTTTTCGCTATTCGCGGATCTCCCTGGGCCAGGGTGGGAGGCTAATTACGCAATAATTACTTCGTCCGAGTCTCTGGCTTGGCTCCCTCCACGTCACACACACGCTACGTTTTGCTGCGTTAATTATCTCTCATATTAGTTCTTGCCGGTAAAAGGTGAATACAGATAGATTAACTAGCCATTATTACCGAGTCGGTTAACTTGGAATTACACGTCGGAACTTTAGCCATTTACAACCCGAGTCTTAGACGTATCACATTCGCCATTACACATCCACAGCCTTGTACAAGTTTGGAAGAAAGTTATACGCCGTGGGTACGACACACTATACAGTTATGGGCTCGCGGACCGACAGACAAACGGATAAACGGGCCAGAAACGACCGAAACAAAGTTCGCGGCTGTGTACAAGTGCCGATAAACTTAGACTCCTTAGGGCAACATGCCTAGCTTTAGGTATGCACCACTACATACCTTCTCGTATACCGGAATATGCGAGGAGAATGTTTGATAAACGATCTTGGTTAATGGACTTTCCTCCCGATCGATCCGTCGCTGTCTGTCTTCGTCGGTCATTGACTACTTGAATAGAATTTTCGCGTCGGAAGAGCTTAGGGAAGTGCGAAGTTTCGCTGGTTTTTACTTCGCTTCTTATTTCTGTTTTCGTTTCGGCTCTCCTCGATGCAATGGGAATCCGTAATCTCAGCAGGGCTTAAACTTTTTCGTGGTTAGACAGAGGAAGAGGGATTAATCAACTTCCGATTGATCAGCATCTCAACATCTGTCGCGTGTGTTTCAGGCGCTTCGAAATAGAGCGAAAAAGGCTAGAGCGGCCAGGAAGTCAAATTTGGGAGACATCAAGCCGGGGAGCATCATAGAGAACATAGCTCATACGAGAAGGTGAGTTTTTTCATATTCCTTCGATCGACAAGCTTAGTTCTTTTGAAAGAATCTTTATTCTACCTCAAGTTTCTCTTATCATTTATTCGCAGTATAAATTCGTTGACATTATTCTCTCTCTGCACCGAAAATTTCCCTCCGCTTCATAAACCTGGTTCATTTTATTCACACCTCGAATGAATAATAAATTCCTTCCGTATGAAATATATCTTACTCTTTGTATATTAATGTTATCTCACTGTTCATGGCTTTTTTTCCACCCGTTCTTCAATCGCTTGCTATATCACGCACGATAAAGGTTACTTATTGTACGAAAAAAGGCATCTCCAGTAGACCGCAGGCGGGGAATTTCGCCGTATAGTTTGCCTGGAAATCGCAAACGATATCTCAATTCAAATAATTTTCTTTTTTGCCAGACGTGAGGCCTATGCCTAATGCCTGTACAGAATTCCCCATATATATACGTACACACGTGGGGCACATGGAATTCCATATATTCCAAATACGTACTTCGAAACAGATACACTCATCCCACAAAAACAGATGGCCATAGGTATACGTGGTAAAACAAAAAACCTGAATTAATATCTCAATTTTCATACACCTCATATTCATTTCTCACATTAATTCAGAGAACCCAGATACTGAAATTTTTGTATTTAGTATAAAAAAGTAATGTTAGTTAATTAAGTCATAAGCAATCTCACGTTTCATTAACGAAGTGTGAATTAGCGCTTGGTCTCTTCTAATCCCGTTACTCCATTTGTTCAAATTTCACGTTAAAATTCTCTTTGAACATTTATATTATATATGAATATATGTAGGTAGCCCTGCCCTGTCTACTCTGTTCCAGCATCCCTTTAATTGTTTAAAAACATATATATTTAGTCCTTTGACTAATTTTTTAATTTTAATCATATAACATAACAATACTGAAGCAATATCAGAAATAACAAGAATACTTAAATTCACCTTGCAGTTAAATTCAGTTTCTGAAAGCATTTCATATTTTTTCTACGCGTACAAATATTTGTTTTTTGCATCCCCCTGTCCCCCTCGCTTACGCATAAGCAAATGATACCGAAATAGTTGGTGCGTTTGGCGCCTGAGCGGTGGCGAAATTCTCGTTTATCTCATTATCTCAGCCTGGTGCGAGGCCGCCCTGGTTCTTCGAAGATAGTGATGCTGGCAGGCGAGACGGCGGCATTGACGGGGGCTGGTTGGGGTAAGGAGGTAAGAAGCTGCTGCTGGGGGATGGAAGATGGTAGGGGATGGTACGGGGGAAGATCCGATAGGTAACTAAGCCGCTTCGCCCCCGATTAATTGCTATACTTGGCTCCGCGAAGGCAAGAAGGGAGGAATGAAAAGGGGGTGAAAACTTAAACTTGGCACGTTGTTGCCGCGAAAAGTTATCTTTGTCCCTGGAAAACGTCAGGTTCTCTAAGTATCTTGCGTACGCTTCTATCCATAGCAAACGGTGATGAAGAAAGTCGTAAGATTTATTATATAATATGATAATAATAATAATAATAATAATAATAATGATAATGATAACAACCGTTGGCTGCGAGTCTTGAGCGACGTGATTCGATTAACTGTTGAGAATAAAATTGCGCCAAAGTTTGTCCAAAGTATCCGAATATGAGAAGGTGAGCTTTTCAGTAGAAAAAAAAAAAAAAAAAAAAAACAAATGAAAATTAATCCTGGGGAAAAAAAATTTATCAAATTAAAGCCTGGAAGAAGTAGATATTTATGTTTTTCAAGCTTCTTCGTGGGTAAAGAATCTCCTTTTCTCATTCCAAAGCACTCTTTAATTATATTGGGAGATTTTTCATTTAACAAAGGCTGGAAGATTTACGGTTCCGTAGTACAATGGTAGGAATTCGATCTCGTCTTTCGTATAAATTTCGCATAAAAAATTTTTTCTTTTTTCACTTAAAACGATCGACGTTGACGCGATAGTCCTATAACTATAGGCCTTCGTTCCGGTGGTCGATTCTGACGAGAATAGCAGATAAAATAATTCGGATGCAGATAAAATTAATAATGGGACGTAAGAAACGTCACGAGGGGGGGATTGCGTCAAAATTGGAATATGAAAAAAATAAAATAAAAAAAAACAGGGAAAAACGTTGATCGAGTCAGCTGTGACTCCCGTGGCAGTGACAGCTGGCCAAAACAATTGAAAGCTCCGCTTACTCAGGGGCATCGACACAGCTGTTATAAATTATCTGAATGACAAGAAATCAAAAAAAAAAAAAAAAGAAAAAATTACACGAGATGAACAGTCGAGAGTAAATAAATTTTTTAAAATTAACTAACAGCTCTTATTTGTGGAGCACTTTTTTTCTCATTTGCCAATGAATGTTTAATTGTTTGCAATTTTTGATTCGTAAATAACTCAATCGCAATGCAAAGAAATAAGCTATTTATTTCGGTATTTAACAAATTTTTGTTTGTACATCCGGAATTATAAATTCATTGGATTGAATTCCGGACAATCCAGTTGAGCGCGTATTTAGGTAAATAATTTGAAAATATTTCGTCCGTAAATACGTGGGCAAATTCTAAGTTATTTTAGTGAACGTTCGCGAAATTATTGTCAATAATTATAGCGGAATGTTCCATACATTTTTAAGCCATCCACGTTCCACCTCACTAAATTACGCGAAGCTGCATTTTTCACGAGGCTAAATTCCGCTAGAATTCCCTCGCGCTCCTTTTTACCTTATTACAACGTACTAATTATTTATACCAATGTTTCTTCCCTTACAATAAGACTCATCTAGTGCGCAAAATCTCGCTTAGTATCCTACCTCGAAATTATTCCACCTTATACTCATCACACATGATCATCTTTCCCTCGAAACACAAAAGAAAATCTGAAGCTTCCACATCGTATCACATATTCCCCAAACTACTCACACCTATAATTATTGGAGTTAATTTTTTTCTCTTTCCTTTTTTCCTTCTCTTGATTTTGATTTTCAAATAATTCCAAAAAAAGCTCATTTAAAAATTTTTATTCTTAGTTTTTGAGATTCCATAATGACCGTACGGCGTTATAACTCTGTAGGCGAAATTGTCATTAGTACGGTTCTAACTAAGATCATGCAGTGTTTATTCTGTTGCAAGGTTTGCGGAGACGGCATTAGGAGCTGCAGCTTTGGTTGCCCCGGGTCTAGAGGAAGCTACGAACACTGCTTCAGGCAGTAACGAAGATGAGGATGAAAACGAGACGCCGATGGATCCGGTGGTCGTTATCTCAAATGACAAAAGCACGGAGTTCATCCTTGCGACAGTAGTGGAGGAGGCTGCGTGAGTCATATTGAAAAAGATTTAAAATATGTTGGAAAAGGAGTTACATACCCGCAGCTGTTATAGTAGAAATTTTATTAACTCGCGAATAATTCATATTGTGAGATGGAATGAATGAATTGAAGTATATTTTTACCTTTTATCTCGTTCCGTCACTCTGCATCCTTTGAATTTTCGAATATCGTCAAGAAATACGGAAGCCAATCGGCCTGCAGAATATTTCACCACCTATTGGAAAAGCAATTTCAACTGAGGTTGAATTTCAAATTTCACATTGAATTTCACACGTCTACCTATATTCGGGAAGCGTTGTTATACTTGAGCTGAATCGTGACTTCTTATATTTTACGGTGTGTACCTACTTGTCGCCGCATCATCTATACAGCTGCGACATTGAAAACTTCGCAATAACGGATGAACAGGGAAATATTGAGGGTGAAAATCCGCATTTTCTGTTCTAATACGAAACCTCTTAATCTGCTAGGAATCTGTATCCTTATTAGTAAAGATTGCAGTTTGTTTTCCCGAGTTTCTCATCTGCCGAAATCATTCTTATAACATTGCGACCGCTTGAAGTTTCACAACGGACTTGCAACGTTGTTCTTTAAAGTTGCCTTGTTAATTCGCGAGCTTTCCTAATTAAGCGCCCGGCACTGCATAATTCTACTTCCGAATTTACCGTGGAAGACGTTTCGTGCCGCGAACAGACCTCGGCTTAGCCTTATCTCTTGCAAATAGCAGTTGCAGTTCAACTGGAGCAAAACTTATTACTAGCGAATAAAAGTTTTGAGAATTATTCTAATGCACGGTATAATTATTAATTACTACGTCGGACGAAAAAGGAGGTAAGACCTTCTCGCTACTTAACAATTGGCAAATGAACAGCAGCACGTGGACAAGGTTCGATAACGTCGTGCCAAAATTTGAAGAATTTTTTTTTTCAATTTCTTTTAACCAGCAGACTGTGAGAGCACTTTGTTCACTTTTATTTTTTATCAAAATTCAACCGCAGTTTCGTGCCGTTGAATTTACTCCGGTTGGTGGTGCATCGTGTAATATTGCAGTTCTAGAGTTTAATTGCAGTTTGTTCTTTCGCGTAAGCTACTACGTAGTGCCGTGGCAACAAGCCATACCTTTTTAAGCTTGAGTGCAATTCCGAGGTTATTGCATTCTCACCTATATACTTTCTTTCTAAATTCTTGTATCTTCTTTTATTCAATTTTAAACACTCATTCGTTATCCCAGAGTTGAATGCTCGGTGATTTCCCGAATTGAAAGAATAAACAAAATCAATTTTTCAGACAGAAAATCTGAATTACGAAACGAAAGATAAGAAAAAAAAAAAAGTAGAAGAAAGATAAAGAAAACAAAGTTTTCTCTGTTGCGAAATTGGCACTCTGGCGAAATTGATCATTTAATGGTAACGATTTGAAGAAGGTCTTGCACTAGGTTCGTAATCACCACAGACGCAATTGTCGTCGAAATGAGGTTAATTGAGTAAGTTCCTATTGAATATTTTCCCAAAAAAGTCTTAACTCCCTTTCTTTTTTCCTCTCTTCTTTTTCGCCAGGGTTCCACTTCCGAGAGCCGTTGAAAGCCTGAGTGAGGTGGCGTGACTCGTTATTACCTATTTAGGGGTACAGGGCTGCGCCGAGGTCTCGGGAAAGATATTCACCGTAAGATCTCAAGCGACAGAGTCTCAGGGTTGGTATGGAAGGGCAAAAGGGCTGAAGGGCGGAAGGGCGGAAGGGCGTAGTCGTTTCAAATGACTCTATCAAATGCAAAACACGCCTCATCCATATTAACTTATTTCAAGATAATCAACAACAACCGATTGCCCGCTTCCCCTGTGTTATAGTATCTCGGAGTTATACGACGTGCTTCTCGATCCGCCCATTCCTCGCGATCCTATTCCAGAATTATGTATTAAAACACGGAAAGAGAGACAGAGATAGCGAGAGAGAGAGAAAAAAAAAAAAGAAAAAATACATACATAAAACGGACGAAGCCGGCTGTATATCGGAGCTGGATTCTTCCTCGTATAATAATCTTCTCTGTTATTCATCTCTGATAGAAATGCAAAATATCCCCTATACCTTTGACTTGGGAACAAAAAACATCCGAGTTTTATACATAACGTATGAGATTAACTAGGCGACATTAAAATATGTACACTCGCGATATTCACTGGGCAAATAACCCGCGTTGATTGAAACCTGCGTATTTGTACGTGCGGCTACGTGAATTTTGATCAACATTCAAGCTCACTTCGTCAAATTCTGTCATGCTATTGCAACTAATTGCGAGACGCGAGAATGATATTTGAATTTTATACGATTTTTGTGACGTGTGAATGGAGAGGTGTCCTCATATTCATGGGATAATGTATGAACAAGAAATTTAAACGGGGTTCATTGTGTAGTATGGTAATAGATGTGTGCAGATAGCCGACGTGTTAAACTTAACCGAGTAAAAAATGAGCTGAGAAATAGCGTGTAACAAAAACAGTACGTGTTACTAAATTTCCGTTAGACTCTTAGCAGTTTTTATCTCGCCAATTTAAAGCATCGCTTTTCACCGGGTTATTCCTTTTTTCTCAACTCTTGGTGCAGCTAACCGCACCAGGAGCCACAACCATAGCTACTTCAGGATCGTAAACCACGCCCTAATAACCATGAAGTACACAAAGTGCGGAGTCCATTGCCAAGAAAAGCTCAGGTACTTTCTTGGAAATCTTTATTTGTTATTTGAAAGCTCGTACAGAGGCAGATCGGTTCGTCTAATGGCAACTTCAGCCAGTACAGTATAATTAACTTTAACGACTTATGCCTGCCGGGTATTACTGTAGGTGTACTGAGAAATCGGCAATCTCAATCAAGGCTGGAGAAATGACAATTTCCCGTATCGTAACCAAAGCATATCGTTTACTTGACAACCGAACAATGAACTATATGGACAATGCAGCTGCTGATACTACTACTACTACTTCTACTTCTACTACTAGAATTACCTACTGCCACCGTGCGCTATACCGCCTCGTAATATATTGACTCGCACTACTGCAGTCAGGCTGCGTGCATCGATGGCTGACCAGTTCTGTATGTTCTACTGTGCTATGAGCTGACGTGGAGTAGTACAATAAACCCGGGCAGGCTGTATTGTATTATATGTACATCTATCTATGTAGTATACGTACGGGATTGTAAACCCATGAATTTCTGTATATCTCTCTAGTATTGGTATACATACGACTATACTTATATGTAAAAATGCAGCTCGGTTCTTTACTAACTCGAGTTCAAACCGAAGGTTTATGCGCTCTTGCGATGTTTTCGTTGTTCATCATTTCCAGCTTCCCTATATTTTTTCGAAATATACCATAAAAATCGTATGCGAGATGTCTAGAAATATTGATATTGGCGGAACTGATTTGTTGGGGAAAAATAGGTAAACGATTAACCAATGATTGTGACCGAGCCAGCTGGCTCGTCGATAGATCGCACTGCCACCCGTCAAACCAACCTAATTTTCGACCGTAACTCTTGACACTTACGTGTGATAAAAGATTAGTGATAAAACCATCCAACAGGTTGAAGGCGAACTTCTAGATACGAATTATTGGATGAAAATTGCAAAATAATTTTTCACGACCGGAGAGAAAAGTCTGCTTCTCAAATCAAGCAGAAATGTTTAAACTATTTTTTGCTAGTTTTGAAATCGTCTTTATGTCACATGTTTGAGATTAAAATTTTCTGGCTGATTCGTGGGTGTGATTAGAAGAGATTGAGGCACACCCCTCCCCTTCAAATTCGATAATCTTTTCTTATATTTAGTAAAAATTATTCTGCGATTCTGGTCGTAGCAGTTGTATAGGCTTCCCTTAAGGATCGTACTTTACATCCATTTCGGTGGCTCCCTGTGTTATAAATTCCTGACTTCATAACCGCATGTAACAAATTGCGAAACAAAAAGTTTAAAGTCATTTCTTTAAACTTTTGACAGTTCTCGGTTCAGCGTGATAGCTCAGACCCAACTGAGCAGTGGACCCAATGGAACCAGGGCAACCGATTCATCGTACGACCCGGTGAGCAGTGCACTCCACGAAGGGCTGGAAACTAACTCGAGCCCAAACTTGAAAGGAGCATCAGCATCCTCGTCCTCTTCGTCGCCACCGCCGCCTAGGACGATGTCCGCCTCGCTGGCAAGAAAAAATGGCAGTAACAAACAGGAGTTGAAGAGGCTAAGAAGTACGGGATCTCTACTGCCACTTCAACTCGGACGAACTCAGAGTGTCCTGGGAGGTATGGCCGCCAAAAAGGACAGAAAAAATGCTTCAGCAGGTTCGAGGTTCACAATATACAAGGCCAACAAAGCGAGCAAGAAGAAACGGGAGAAAAGTTCGGCTAAAAAAGAACGGAAGGCGACCAAAACCTTGGCAATTGTTCTCGGTAAGAAATATTCATGATCATTTATTAACTGTCATCATATTCCAGGGCGTCTGCCTTTATATACGTCGCCGTGCATCCTTAGAATTGCTTACTAATTATTCAACCGGTTACCCGGAACTAACGATGCAAATTACGTTACACATTATGATTGTGTGAAAAGCCAATTCTGAAGTTAGGTGAAATCCTCGCCGTAATATCGTCAGCTAAGGGTTGCTGCAACGATGCGGAGTATAATTATAATATGTATTACCCGAACACGAATGACATTTTGTAAATTTCTGGCAAACTGTCGAACACGCTCTTCCCTGCGATGATTATAAACCAGAGTAGTATCTTTAATTTACGTCGGTGCAAGATTGGGTAAGGGTTTTCTTGGAAAGGTGGTCAAACGTTTCCGAGTGATTTATTTCTCCTCGTTACGCTTCACCTGTTTTTATTGACCACAGGGGTCTTCCTGATCTGCTGGGTTCCCTTCTTCACTTGCAACGTGATGGATGCTCTTTGCGTGAAGCTCGCCCTTTCCTGCGAGCCTGGAGTCACTGCCTTCATCGTAACCTCATGGCTTGGCTACATGAACAGCTTTGTGAATCCGGTTATTTACACAGTATTTAATCCCGAGTTTCGAAAAGCCTTCAAGAAGCTAATCAACGTTTGAGCCCTTAGTAAAAATGCTTTCAGCTTTTTATTTCTCTTACAAACTTACCCGCCCCTTTCAGATTTTCCTTTAAATTTTTCGACTCAGCCGGTTTATCAAAGGATTTTCTATTATAATCTGATCACCTTGTTTGTCAATTTTAATTATTATCATATTTATTTTCCGTCTATCGATTCGATTGCTATTCGATGTTATAGCTTCTCAGTATATGAAAATATGTGCATAATATAATAATATTATTAATATAAGCCAAGTAAGATACCAAGTATCCAGCTTGAAAAATTACTTCGTTAAGGTAAGAATAGTTGATTACATATATCTACATATTATATAGAATAACGCGTCAGTCCAATGTTGAAACATTAATAAAAAAATATTTAAAAATTGTTAGAATATCTTTAATATGGAAAAGCATATAATATATTTGAACATATATATATATATGTATATATGTGTACCTATGCGTATATATATGTATATATAAATACCAATGCAGTATTAACTTAGACGGTAAGGATATAATATATGTATAAATACGTGCATATATACATATATATATTTATATGTATATTATCTATACATATATATATACATATTATACGTATAGATAAAAATAGCAATATTTTTTCGCTCAAATACCATTTCGGATGTGTACCTACTTTCAAAGTACCTATTTACTTACCCAAAGTAAACTGTTATTTTATATCTATGACACACATTTCCCGACATATATATAGGTATATATTTGTATATGCGAAACGTAAAAATTACGTAAAAGGGGTAATTTCTGGTCTTATAGAAAACTTTTCAAAGCACAAAATTTCTTTTGTATAATATTATATAGACGAAAGAAATTCTCAAAACCGAATTCCGAATTTCTAAACATATCAAGAATTTTTCACCACTTTTACCATCACCGTTCCATAAGGCGCTTCAACGCGAAAGTATATAATAAATATATTTAAAAAAAAAAATTATATTAGTAATAATCATGTTTAATAAGAGTGAAAAACAAAAGGCAAAAATATATTCCGAATCTTACGACGCATCTAGCTATATAACTTCCAGTCGTAGAATGAAAGAAACCAAATGAGAGATGTCGCAATAATGTTAACAATCGAAGCTTTTCACTCACTGATTTTTAACCGTAGGATTAATTACAGATCGTAGAGCTATAACGCAATGTATATTTGTAAATATAATATATTTTTCGTTTCTCGTTATGTACTGTATGCCAGTTCAATGGACGGATATGGGTACCGATTGGGAAGATATTATTTCTTTCTTATTTGTTGGATAATTTTTTAATGAAACAGTAGGTAGTTTAATATCAAAGTGGCTAAAGAAAAAAAGAGAAATCAAAGGATCTCTTTCACCTTGTTCCATGCTTTATGCTTTCGGTGTTGGATGTTAAACAGGAAAATGATTAAAACAAAAAAAACAAAAAAAAAAAAAACATGATAACAAAGAAGTTAGTAAGAAAAAAAATTATATAAAATAAAGTAAAAGATCTGTAAAGAGAATTACTCACATAGCTCGAATGTACCTATCGTGTTCTTGAAGGCGAACTAATTTATTTCTTCGTTCATTTATAGGTATTAATTATTTATAAAGTATTTAGAGATTATTGTATAAAGTTAACGATCGTTGCGATCTATATAGCGGTATATATATAACATAAATGAATAAATATATGATATATCTTGAAGAGATGCGAAGAGAAAAAAAAATTATAAAATTAAATTAAGAAAAAAATAATAATAATAATAATAAATTTAAAAAAATTAAAAAAATGATAGAGTATTGATTATATGTAGTAAATGAATTAGGTAACAAAAGTTCGACAAATAGTATGTAGTATCGAAATATATAAGTGCTAAAGATAATTTCTATAGTCGGAGTAAATGAAAAAAAATAAAATAAAAAATAAGAAAAAAAAAAAAACGACTCGAGTCTAGCCAAAATGCTTACGAGCAGCGACATGCTTATTTTTTCGCATATATATATATAATAGAATAATATTATAATCGTCTCGAGATATTTAGGAAATTTTCTTACAATCTTTCGTAAGATCGCTGTATTTTTCTAACCCAATGCGTTCCCTTTTGTAAATATTATATACGATATATTATAATTCCACGTGCGGTTTATCATCTATTATAATTAAATATTGTCTTAAATTTTAATTAAAATAATAATATATGAATACAAGGCAAGAAGAATTGAGAAAAGAAAAGAAAAAAAGAAAAAAAAGAAACATGTAAGACGCAAAAAAATTTCTAAAAATTCTTAACTGAGCCCGAATTTTAGAAATTTTTCGTTTAAACGAGAAGAGTTGAAAGAAAGAAGTAATAAAGAAAGAGAAGAGAATAAAATGTTCATATGTGTATGTGTATATGCGATTTTCTTAAATATTATTATTATTCTACGTAATGGTCTATACAGGGCATAGTTATGTAAGCACGTCGAAATTAATTTGCTGAAAACTCGAAGAAAAATAATAACTAATAGTGAATAATTATAAATATAATACAAGCTGAATGTATTAAAGGCAATACATACATAATTAATATATGAATATATGTATATATAAACTTATGTTAGTATTAATAAATTGTAGTATTAATTAATTTAAAAAGGAAAAAAAAAAGAAAGAAAAAAAAATACACCTAAAACTGTATACTTATATACTATATGTACTCACCCTCGACGGAGACTGCAGCTTGACAGAAAACGAAAAAAAAGAGAGAGAAAAAAAAATAATAATAATAAAACGGACACACACACTTTCTTAATGACACAAAAGTATTTCGTTTAACGCCCGCTGCCCCGCCCGTTCAGTTATCCAATTACCCAATTACCCCTGTCCAATATTCTCGCCCTGACTCGCTCCGTCTTTACAGCCCTGGCAGTTGCCGAAGCTCGTCAAAAAGTAATTTATCCAATATATCCAGACCTCCGCACGTCGAAAGAGAAAAAGTAATGAAGAAAGAATACCTCAATATATAGGTAAAAAAAAAAGCAGAGAAAAAATGGAGCACGACAAGGTGAACTTGAGTTATAAGGGTTTATACACGTATACATCTCCAACTGGGATTCCCGAAAGCCTTATACGTATTTAGGAAGATTATATGAGACGATGAATTTAAGTATTGATACCAAAATATATTATGATCTTAATCAATCTTTTTTTTTTCTTTTTATAAGATCATGTATTCAAAATTGAAAATTTAATAAATCACCCTATCTCACTTTATTATTTACACCGTGTGCAGGATTACAAGGAAATGGTCTCACTTACGAGACTGTGCTTCGGCATACTTATTCAATACGACTTTCACTAACAATATCTACACACACTTTTATTCTAAAATCACTTTTCTGTTCGTAACCAATCGACAAATATTAAAACGTAATAGTGGCGTTATGACTTGAACAAAAATGACGTTGCGAATTTTTTTTACGATATTGTTAGTGAGTTTTATGCACTTTCTTCTGCCAAAAAATTTTTCGTAACACGTCTTTCTCCTCAGATCATTGCGGGTAGAACGCAATTCTGCGGAAGCGGTGAATAACAAGTTATCGGTAATCTGGTTGAAAATCTGTTATTGGATCAATTGAGTGAAAATTTCTCATCGACGATCTTGCAGAGGGAACATTGATAAAAAATATTCTTCATATTATGGTATGGCATCAATGCATAAATTCGTATACACTCGTACATCCTTCCTAAAAAAGCCCTTCGAAATCCCGATAATTGAAGGTGTATCGGTGTATAATAACTAATAAGCCATTAAGTATTATTTTCAAGTATTATTTCCTTCATGGAAGTCATTAAGGAAAGAAGAAGATGAAAAACTTGACAGAATTCAAGACGTCAAGTGTACCTATCACCTGGCTTCAAAGGTATTCGATTATTTATTTTTTTACCCCCTAATTAGGTATCTGGAGTATTGTTCGATGAAGCGATTCGCATCGACATCGGTATATATCACGGCCATTAAAATTTCAGATAAAAAAATATTGATAATTTTTACCTTGACGAAAACTTTGCTTTATGTCTTATTATATTTCGGCGACAAATTACACTCCATAAAATGCGCACGACGTGTACACAACGTTGATGATGAATAGGCGCAAAGACCGGATTAAACTGAGGCTAAAATTCAGTGTAATATACTCTTCAAGTTCACCGAGGAATATCTATAGGAGTAATGCGTTAATGGGAAGATGAATCATGGTTGAATGAGATTTGACAACCCTCATTAGTTTCCTTAAAAAAAAAGATAAACAATATTTATTCTCTCTTCGAACAACAATAACAACAATAACAACAATATTTCATACTATATAATTAATAACATCATTTGTTTTTTATCTATAAAGAACGACGAATCTATAACGACTCAAAGAGATAACGAGGGCGTCGCATCACGTCGTCGATTCCTTGAACAGTAGAGTGCATCTATGGGCTACCAGGAACCAGGACCAAAGCCAATCTGTTGAAAGAAAAAAGTATGGAAGTCATTAAACAAAAGGATTCGAACTGCTCGAGCGTAAGGGAAGTTTTTTCGACGTCACGTCTAACGGGGACAGATAAGACGTGAGAAACGAACGATGATATTGTTCTTTCCTGTTTTCTCCTCAGCTTTACCTATTCTTCGGTTAGACAGCTCGCAAGGTGGAGTAAGGAAACGTTTGACGGAGAGTTTGCGGTTTGTTTTTCTATTTTCATTGTCATTTTTGGTTTCATCGATTTTTCAGAGAACTCCGTACCTGCAACTCAACAACGGAAATCCCCTTGCCAACCTCTTGCAGCATGAGGCGACTATCCAAAGTTTCAATACGTTGCATGCATGTATAAGAATATGGAAAATGGGGTGAAAGTTTTCTTCCGCCTGGTCGTAATCGAGTAGGTTTCCATATAAGATTTTAATTTCGTCGTCGATATCTGGGCGATATTTTTCTCTTATAGTTAGTGCCTACAGCGGCTGTTCGTATTTTATTCCTGGATGGATTTTATGGGCGACTAGATGTATTCAACTTTCTTCTTGATATCCTTCCTTTTCGACACAGAATAATCGGAGCAAAAATAGAGATAAATGAAAGAAATACCTACACCTGGCAGCATCCGCTGCGTATTCCCAACTGAATAAAAGATTCCACAAAATGTGGAAGATGGCTAACGATGAGCAGCAAGAAAACAATTCCAAGAATTCTGGTCGAGATATTGGAGTACTTTTACCCTGATATATTTTTCTGTTATTTATATTCTTATTGAAAGTATGTATACAAAAGACCATCTATATTATCAATAACAGAGTAGCTTTGAGTTTAACTGAAAATTACGGGGAAATATTGCGAGTGAAACTTGTTCAGTTTCAAAAGAAAAGCATGAAATGCAAAGAGATTTTTTTTCGACTCACCTCACTCTCTGCCATACCCTACTAATGCAGAAGGACATGAATTCAACTCGAAAAAATATTCATTCAACAATTTTCGCTCTAACATATAAAATTGTTGGTCAAGTGGCTCAATCACTGCCCGAATTTACGAAACTGCGGGCATAACAGCGAAGAGTTATTCGTATTATTTATTTATTCTTCTTCATTTTGATCACATACACAGAGACTACAGCTTTACGTATATGGCCTCGTAAAGTTCTTCCTTTTTATTTTCATTTTTGTCACTTTACAGGAATTTGTTTAGTGAGGGGGTTCCGTCCGATTCATTCGGTCGTTAATACGCCTGGATTCATATATTGATTCGACACGTAATCTAAAATTCAACAGAGGCTAGTGTGGGTAAAAAAAAGGTGTAAAATCTTTATGTTTTTATTAATCAACTCGAACGAGGTAGCTAAACATTACTTCAGAAAAAAAAAGAGAATAACTTCACCAAATTTTCGTTTACTGCTACATCCTCGGCTATAAAATTCTTCTAAAACCCACCCCATCAGTATCCGACTTCACGGAGATAACTACGATGATAAAAATGAACGAAAAATAACGCGTATCCATTCCTCGTCGGCATAATATCCTTGGTTAATAACCGTTAATTTTTATCACCAAATGTGTATTGTTTTTGGGAAATTTCATCCGATACATCGTCCTGTCTATTAGCCACGTAATTTGAAATCGATAGACACGACGCGATACTTTATCGATTCCTGTGTAAAGTCTGTAATGAAAGTGAAATAAATCTAGTTTATTCATTCGGTAAATATATTATACTGAAATGTAGTAGACGCTGTCGCATTGGTACCTACGGAAATGGATCGTAAAACTTATATCGTGTCTCTATCGATCAACATGTTTGGCCCGTTATTCTATTTATTTATCCTAGAATCTCCAGAGATTTCTCTGATTGTCAGTTCTATTTGCCCACGTTTTGTCTCCTGGTAGGGCGATTGATGAAATGAATACGCGTCTATGGAAAAATGTTTGTCGTCCCATCGACGCGGACGATTCCTGGTTCGAAATCTATACGTTTACCGATACCGATCTATAAAGCTATTAATTCACTGATTCGATAGAAAACCGGAGTATACGGTTGTTAGTTTAAAGCGGTCGTTGGCACGGCCCTTCATCCTGTAAGAAAAACTCTGTTTTTTCAGAAAATTGAATTAGCATCACAGAGCTGAGACCAACTCCGGAGGTGATTCTCGGAGAAAGAAACTTGTTTTTCGCCATCTACCAACTTACCACCTTATTGAAAGTGGTTTGAGAACTCGTTTGTGAAGCGATTGATCGGCTAGGTATAGATATATACGCGGGGCGATATGTAGACACATGTAAGTAGCTGTACCCACTTTCTCTGGGAAAAAGTACGTGAGAATAGAGAAAATGAAAGGAAAATATTGAAATACAAACCTTGGAAAGGCCAGGAGAAGAAGCAGGTACCCCGTGTCTCAAATTGGCAATATTAAAGACTGGTTTGGCCAGTCGAATCGAACGCTGACCACCATGGTGAATGCCACCCCATCCACCCAAGCTCAAAGGTAATTCTAGACAGATAAATGTTTACTCCTGAGATTTGTTCATTTTTCATTTCGTAAAGATAAGGTAGGTATTGGTCATTTGGAATCGGTGTTTTTATTCTGGGTGTAAAAAAATGACTGACCACCGAGCGTCGTTCGAAGATTACAGCGGACTTGCTCAGTTCTTTTCGTATTCCCCACCGATTTACCAGACATTTTTTGTCCACCAGTGAAGAAAAAGATTCGATATTTATTTACCACCATAAAAACTAGTTGTATTTCAGCATTATTTGGGCTAGTGAAATAGTGGAAATTACAGTGTTTTCTCTACGGAATTAACCGCCGACAGTAGAGTCCCTTGAGCTTCGGTGCTCCCTTACACGTACCCTTCAACTCTGGGCTTTAGTTATAATACCAGACCTTGGACTGGTCTGGTTGGCCAGCTAAACCGAGATCTAAACAACGCGTTAAACGTTACTTTTACCTAGGATTTGTGACGACACGTAAATCGGCAAGTAACTGCACAAAGATTGGTAGCGTTTTTCGGTTTAAAAAGAAATCCTGCAAGCTCTGCGGACCGGAAATTTATCCTAGCATAGTAATTCAGCTGTTTTTAAGTCATTAAACGAAACATTGATCTCCTGGGCATTTTGTTTGTACAACTAGAATACACACAGCCTTGAATTAATGACGAGGAGTGATCATTTTCCCTCGAGAAACTCGGGTTTCGAAGGAACGCCACTTACGCAGCCTTGTTCGGTCCCTGATAAACATCTTGGACTATGTAAATCCACCTTTGCATATTCTCATAATAATTCCTACCTTGCGGAGCCGATCTGTAGCCCTGACCCAGACCCTGGCCTATGTCAATGAGCGGTCCGGACTGGCGAACGATCTGCAAGGGAGGGTTACCGTCTGTAAATAAAAAGCACATGGCAGTCAAAGGATCGTTTAAACTAAAGAGCAAAAATTACACGATCATGCTAAAAATAATATCATAGTCGCTATATACTCGTAATAATCGATTGACGCAAGGTGGAATGATATCCTTTCTGCCTTGCTGACTATCGTCTACACCATTCGTGCGATCCTAGGACTTCATTCGTATACTATTTCATTGTTTATGATAAAAGAATCAGACTTGCCAATAGCGAGATTCTGGTTCGGATACGAAGCGTAGTTGAAAATTTCTGGTTGCGTTTGAGGCGCGTAAGATTTTTGGAATATTGTTGGCAGAGTCTGAATGTATGAAGTCTGCGGGGCTGGAAGGTAATTCTGGATACCGACTTGTGGAAGTGCATAATTCAGAACCGTCTGTACTCCTGGCTGCAGGGAAATCACCTTAGAAGTGAATCCTGTCTCTTGGGAAAAGCCTAGGCCAGGAACCGTCATCTTGGACGGTGAATTCTCGCCGGGTGTAACCAGACTGAAATCAATATGTCGCTATATGGTAGTACGTAGTAGATAGCATGGAGACTGAGGGAGGTCAACTTTGCTAGTCAAACGACCGGGTTCTCTTCTCTACTCGTGAGCGAGATAAAACTTCAAGTTATTCTCCACTGTGAGTGAAATAAAAAGCGGAACTCGAATGGCACGTGAATAAAAGAGCAGTTTTCATTGTCTGAGGCAGTGATTAGATAGCAGAGCTGATATAACACACCGTGGCTAATTTTTTGTACGTATATTCTAAGTGTGAATTTTACAGATCAAATATTTGAAGAAATCACCCGAAATTGCGGCTGCTTCTTTTTCGGTTTTTCGTTTTTTTTTCGTTTTTTTTTTCGTTTTTTTTTCTACTTCCACCGCTGAAAAACGCTGTTTACATATTTACGTACCATTACGTTTGTATCTCTAATGGTTCCTCTTTCTCCACGTGTAAAAGCAAGCTGTGGTAAATATTGAAGTTGGGATGGGCTTTGACATTTTTTCTTTTGCTTTTAGGTACTTCAAAAACGAACGACTGTAAATCAGGTTACCTTTAACGCAATTAAATCCCGAATACTTTAATTACGTCGTACCTATGTATATCCGCGTTAACGAGAGATAGTTTTTATGACATCCATCGTAGCTACCAACACGTACAGAAATTTTCTATTTCTCTAGTTAATCGTCGTTATAAGCTTTCAAAAGTTCATCGTAATTCTGAGCGATGTTTTTCACCCATCGATTTAATATCATGTCGAAAATTGGCCAAGTTTTGACTTTAATACTCATTTTGTTCGGGTACATGAATATTCCAGGAACAACAAGATTTATTCGAAAATATGTAGTATAACTACCTGCGTGTGGTTATATTAAAAACCGCTAATTAATGCTCACTAAATTACTCGACTTCCTTTAAATGATATTAAATTTTAGTTGATGAGTACTAAACTCGAGTAAAATTAATGAATCGCCTGAAATACGCGTGATATTTTTTTAAAAAGGTATACAAAACATTTGTCACAATAATTTCTCGCATCGTCTCGAAGTCTGACGATCGTTCTTTGAAATTGGATGCTTATTTCTCATTAAAATTGGCTAATTGGAGAAAAAAGAAGAAAAAAAATGTCGATAAAAATGGATGAATATGTAATCTGGGTAATTGGAAATACGTACTTCGAGACGTCAGAGAGAGACTTTTCTTCTGGAGGAATCGACGTCGTCGCTGCGTCGTGTCCAAGTCCAAGGGTCAGCGTAGGCTTGTTCGTTGATACGGAAGCTTCGGCCATAGGCGACGTGCCGGACACTTCATGAGGTAACTGCAACGTGCAAAGAGATATACCTATATATATTTAGCTGTCAGTTGGAGCGGTCGATGCCAAAGTACGGGGACATCGGGCGTCGACCATCGTCCATAGCTGCTCCAGCATGATGTCGTTGCATGTTTGCAGTGATCCCCAAACTGCAAGGCCTTTGAATCCTCTCCCTCGGGACCAATTAATTATCCAAAACGATATCACGTCCGTTTGTTGAAATAAATAAATCGATAAAAAAAGGAGTATCTCTCATTTATCAGCTTTCATAGAAATCCAATTTCATTCAATGATGGTGGGACATAAATCGCTGGAATTTAGTACGAATAGTCAATTGAACAATTCGATTGCTCGTATTCGCGTTAAATACAATAGTTTGTCAGTTGCTCACATATTATGT
Organism: Rhogogaster chlorosoma; assembly: GCA_944452935.1. Taxonomy (NCBI): domain Eukaryota; kingdom Metazoa; phylum Arthropoda; class Insecta; order Hymenoptera; family Tenthredinidae; genus Rhogogaster; species Rhogogaster chlorosoma. The sequence goes on from OX101797.1 coordinate 34,785,182, forward strand.
TAATGAATCAAACCGCGGCGTTTTTTTCTCGTTAAAAAAAAATCTTGCGGTCGGGTTTATTCTGAACGGGATGAAATTGAATGGACATCGTTTGATCCCGATCTAATTATGCATGCAGTCGATTTACGAAGTAGTCGACAGGTTTTATTTCTATCTGACCAAAGATTGGAATCGGAGTATCTTTCAGTGAATTGATTCAGTTTCTACGATCGTTAGTACCCTTTAGTCTTGATGATTACAAACACTCGTCGGACGACGACTATCCGTAAGCAAATTCGATCCCGGAGAAAATTTAGTCAGGATTCGATTTTCTTTGAGTGGACTTAATTTCCGGTTCAATTAATTCACCCACGATCACCAGGGGTAGGAATTGATCTAATCTAATCAGTGAATTCGTGTTATTATTTGCTTTTGACTTTACTCAGTTATACCAAGAAATTGTATTTATAGATATTCAATTCCTTGTCTTCTTCTCCTTATTTCTTTGTCTCTTACTTTTGCTCTTCTTCTCCTCAAAGAATCACTGCTTCAGATATACATATACTTGGAAATTCTGGAGAAGAAAAAACAACCGAACGAGTGGAATTGACATTCAATTCTTCATCACTCGCTCGCTCTCCACCTCCACCTCCACCCCCACCTGCGCTCAGCCTCAGTCACTCCTTTATTCTCAACCCCTAATAGTCCCAAGGCGGCGATGACATCCCACCGTCTTCAAACAGCCTCGTGAAATTTAGTTCTCAACGCAAATACGCACACTTTGCACTCTGTCGAGCCACGCCGAAGCAAATACTCTTTTTCTCGTTTGGCACACATAAAGTTTTTTCGCGATTTGACTAGGGTACCTTCAACGGAGACGCAGTAGATCCCATACTGACGTATGTAGACTTGGGGAATGCCATAGCGATGTCTGTGGATCCCGGAGTTCTCGAAGTTCCTGTAGCTAACGGCCTCGGCTGATGGGAAGTCGTAGGTTCAGTGGTCGTCATCAACTCTGACACCGTAGTCGGGGCTGCTTGCAGAGGCGAGAATTCCGGGCTTTCAGCATAGGATGATGCTGAAAGCCCATGTATAGCCTGTTGCCTGTTAAGTACTGAAAAAATAATTGAACGACGTCGTTTCATTCGCGACGAAAACTCGAACAATTTATTTTCACATCTTACAAGTTTTGATGATTTTTTTTTTTGTGTACGTATGTACATGGATATATTCCCGAGGAACGTGATTGTTCCGCGCTACAAGATGAAGTCGAAGACTTCGAGGCGAACAATAAGTGTATTATAGTTTTGAACGGCGCCAAGAAACAGCGTAAAAGTTTCACGGCTAAAGGGATACGCGATTCAAGTCCAACCAAAGTCGAATAAAGTCGGTTGTGACGATGATATTGACCGGGTACCCGCAAAGAATGAAAACTTTCGCCAAAAATGTTTCCCCATTTTCTTCTAGAGACTATAAAAGAGTGGCGAACCAGGGTTCTTTATTTGTACAGATATTGCACCCCTACACCGATCCCACGTAACATATAATACAAAACCTCAATAATGAATATACCCTTCAGTTTCTCGAGGGTGAAAGTAGTCTGATATAAATTCATTTTATCATCTTCACCTTTCAGGTATGATAGCTGGAGGCAAGTTCGAATTCCTAATTAACTAAAATCACGTTAAAAGCTTTAGCCTGCTCTTTATCACGCCTCGTAACGCGAATTTAAACGCGAAGTGTTTGACGATTCAGCGTGTATTTCAGCCTTTATCCCAATTCCAATTGAATGAATAAATGATCTCATATCTTTGAGGGTCTGCTCTATGCGTAATTATGAGCTGGTAAATTATTTCTCACAGCAACGGACAGGCAACGTCGAGTAGACTATTATTTTCGCAAATTGATCATTTACAAGGAATGCTCATCGCCCATATAGGAAAATAAAGTCGCCTGACACTATAGCGAAGAAAATTATCTTGGGATCAAAAATTCCTCACTCTCTCAGCCGGTCTAATCTACTTTTACTGTGGGAGGAAAACCGACATTCTCACGTATGATTGACGGTGAAAAATAAACGGATAACTTCGCTCCAGGGCAAATTTGAAATTAGAACGCCCTTACTGACAGATAAAAATTGATTTGATCAATTATGGTGATTTACAACACCCACAGCTTAACGTGCCCTGTAGTCGACAAGCGAGAATTTCAAGACCTCATCCGGGAAGTACCCGGGTTAGATATTTTTCTACTCGTTTTCTTTTAGTTTTCTCGTTGAAGTTTTTCAACTTTTTTCAACTAACCACGAACGAATTCGTCGAATCCCGCTACACTGAGAGTTTCGCCCTTCTTGTTGAAGTGCACAATGTATGAGTGCTCCAAGTCGTTCGTACGGCGTCGATATCTCAAGACTTTTCCCTCCGTTAAAGTGCAGGCTAAAGCCATTACAATTAAGATTGTCTGAAATGAAAATATATATATTAGACGTTCTAAGAGATGGGAGCTGCGGAGATGTGAGAAATGAAGCAAGAAAAGAAACTAATAAGAAAAGAAGAGCAGAGCAAACACCAGAAGCATCCGTTTCAAGCGATAAGAAAAGTTCTGTGATTGGACGTTATAACTTCTATATATAATATATATACATAAGCATATCTGCATGTAGATATATACTGTATCTATATAGGACTTACTACAATCTTCATTTCTTGAGTCATCGTGGTACTTCCGGTCGTGGGAGTTCCCCGAGTTTTAAATAACTTAGAGCCGTGAATCACCTCGGTCAACTTGAGTGTCATTTACTATTTACCGCAAACCAAGAAAACATTTACCTTTATATAGCCGGTAAACCACAGAGTACCACCGCCATCCGGCAAACGTTCAATTCCTTTCGATTTCCCCGCTCTTTAAAAACTGCAACAGCACGTGCTATACTCTATAGTAGGAAAAGAATCAAAGCTTCCTGAAAGCCGGAGGCAGGTATAACGAGATGAAAATGCGACCGGTTAACTCATCTTGTTTTCTTTTCTTTCGTCCGACCTCAGGAAATATGGTATTTTTTCAGGTAGCTAAACTCTCATTAACCTCGCCGGACCCTATTCACCAGGAAGAATTTTTTTACCCACCTACGTTATACCTACATTCGTATATTTATGTACATACATATGCGTCTGTCGGAAACGCGGTACACCCGTTTCGCCGCGAGTTGGTTTATCTAAAACTGCGAGCGAGTTGATTCAAGATCAAAGACCGAATCGTAATCGTGTTGAAATTTTCATAATTATTATTCTGAGCTCGCAGATTTTGAATATTAGTTATTTTCGGGTGTCTGATATAGAGAATGAAGACGTTATTTTGACATGACTGAATGAAGCGGAAGAGATAGCGAGATAGAGAGAGAGAGAGAGACAGAGGAGGGGGAATGTAAGAGGATGAAATTCTGTCTGAACCGTGATCTTTGACAGATTGTTGAAACGGGGAATTCAAAGGATTTGAAATTCTCTTAAAGTAACCATACGTTTTTGATTATAGGTGAAAACATCCAAGGCATATACGGCGACCCACCAACTCATCATTCGTGACGCTATGCGCTATACCTCTCATACTTTCGCCCGCGAGCTTTTGCCAAGGCAAATTTACGAACACTTCGTACATTCGTGTATATAGGTATGTAGCACCATATAATATAAGGTATACACCCTCCTTTGGTGGAGATATATTGCGTACCTCGAAAAGTAAGGCAGAAATTCGCGGTGCGCGGTATAGGGTTGCAAGGTGGACACAAATCTTCCCTCGCTTCTCCGGTTCCGCACGTCCCTTAGTCCCGCACAGAAAGTTTACGCGTCGCAGCTGGACACCAAAAGTCCATCGCTCCAACTTTCCAGCCTCGAACTTCCGGTGTCAACGGCGGTGCTATGTACATACATACCTATACGCATACAGACGTATATACGTAGCCCTGTACACACATAGGAAGAAAAAATACGACTGACGATGAGGGGAAGAGACAAAGTGATGAAAAACGTGAGCGAGGGAGGTCGGAACGACGTGGCTAACAGTCTGTCCGAATGTTGGTCGTCTCTCGAGATTATTCCCGACGGTTGAGCCCTTCAATTAGAATTTAACTAAGCCCGTGGAAGTTTAGGCGCCCCCTATGAACCTGTATGTGAGTTCAAAACAGAAACTCACATCCTCGAATTTCTCTCTCTCTCTCTTTCTCTTTAGCCACAACCAACCAGCCAATCCTAGCCACTCACTCTCCCATTTAAATATCAAAATACATGCAAATTTTCACGTAAAGGTCCGCGCTACCGCGAGCTTATGAGGGGGCTGATTTATCAGCAGTTAATTGAACTTTTGGATTAGACCTCCCCCTCTCTACCGTGTCAGTCTATACCTACTGTAAAATATCACACACACACATGTGCGTGGCCACGTACACACATGTTTCATGTTTATACATATAATATACGAAACGTGTACGCACGCACTCAGTTCGCTTTCGTCGATTTAGCTAATTTAAGCGCAACACTTGAAACGGCATACTGCGTAGGTAGGGTTGGCTCAGCTTAGCTTGGCTTAGCTAGGCTCAGCTAGGCTTATTTTAGGCGAGGTAAGGTAAGGTGGGGTTTGGCTAGGTTGGACATGTCTGTGATAGAAGGAAGGTAACCCTTCTATAATACCTAACCAAGTATTCGCCCCGATATGACGACCACGTGTCGAGTTTTACCCGAAAAAACAAGTATACATGTTCTATATTTCACTCGAAGGCAATTTGAGCGAACCTATAGCTGGTTAGAACTCCGAGCAACAAGTGGAATAGGGAAATTGGTAGGAAAAATGATTATTGCAAGACTCGGGATTGGCGCTAATGTCTACGAAATTCGGAGCAATCACATACATACATCTGCGATACGAATGCGTGAGAAAATCCGGAGATTAATTCGAGCTTGATGAGAAGTTATGATACTTTGTTACTATAGTTGACAGAGCTTCTAATGACCGACAGAAAAAAAAATTAATTTCTTCGGAAGCAATGATTCGTTTTTTGTTTGTTGGTTTTTTTTTTTTTCTCCATTTTTTCCCATCATTCGGAAGAGTGACGGCTGATGACGGATCGTATCACGGGAAGTCGACCGTCTCCATCAGCTCAATAGAGAACGGCGAAAAAGGCGAAGTGTATAGAAGAATTTCTGCAAACGGAACCGGCCTTAACATTTTCTCGGATAAAAAGAGGAATTCTCGCTATTCTCGATTCGAAGGACTGAATTTGTGGAGACACACGGTTTCACTAAAGCTTTATGGCCTTGACGTTGACGGGCCGCAGTCTACGACGAGGACGACACACCCCGTCCGCTATACACATGTGTATAATATCCATGTGTACGTTTATACCTATCTATATATGTTCGACCGAGTCAGCAAGGAAGGGGTCGTCAACGAGGGTGAAAAAGTGATACTATTTGTCTTGTACGGTTATCCAGTCCGACTTATCCAGTTTCCCGGGGTCCGGTTTCTTCTAAGGCAATTTCAAGATCCAATGTCGAGCCGATTGCCAAGTGTAACCGCAAAGTCCGACTCACTTAAATGTATCCAGGTAATCTTATGGTCGTCTGAGTTCGCTCGCTATATGTTATACCTTGTTCCACATTGTAATCAAGTAGACCACAGCTAAGTTATGCCTATATGAAGCTACGAAGAAATTCCTGAATCCAAGACAAACAGGACAAAAAATCAGTGGTAGACTCAAACGTGGAGGTACCAAGCGTAAGATATACTTTTCTAGTTCCTTGATCGCGATTTACTTCCGCGATTGTCGAGTTATACAGAGTTCCGGTTTTACGGGATCATGCGGCGTGAGAGGAAATATATTTGTGCGTATCATAGAGCTATTGTTTCCTTGTTTGAAAGAAGTTGCCGGTTTTTGGTACAACAGTTTCTTTATTGGCTCCAATGGCGAGGCTCCAGGTCCGTGGAATCGACTTTTTGCCCATTGAACCGTGAAATTTCGCAATCACTGCAGTGGCAGTGATGCGATAAAATTCGTGTGGAAATATCCGCATCGGTGCAGGAAAATTCCCATATAGCCTTATAGCTTGATGGGGTTGTAAATGCTGAACCGTTTTTGTTATTTTTGTTATTTTTTATTTTTTTGTTCGCAAATGTTGGCTCTAACGGTTCGCCGATTTATCTATTTACTGGTATCTGTAATTACATGGACAGCTGATACGGTCGAGTTATAAACCAGTCTTCATCGATAAAAAAGAATCCCAGGATTACCGTGATCCGCTTGTCTGTCAGTCAATCATTTGCCAGAAATACCGTAGAACACCACGTGCAGGCTGAAAAATCATTTTACCCGAAGCCCGGATGACCGAATCCGCAGATCCACGAGGTATCAAACAAATGGTGCCGCGGGATTACCAAAGATATTGAGAAAAACGCCCTTTAAACGTTAACCCGGGCTTATTTAAATAAGCCTTCGCAAAGCCTTCGCTGCGTCTCGCGGTAACGATACAACCTGCTGCCCTTAGATTCGGGTACCTACTTTTTTTTTCACTTCATCGGTGATTTTGTGTAAATAATGAGACTGGGGACGCTGCAGCAGTGTCTCGAAATCGATGTAGAAATATTTCGAGACACGTAACGTGAGGGCGTCAAATTTTTAAGGACCTCAATGATCGAGGATACAGATATATTCCTGTATAGGATCATACGGTGTGTTATCACTTGGAAAACGTAGTTCGAAGAAAGCGATTCGTAACTCTGGGAAAAATTGAACGATTTCTCAGACTCATATTCATAGCTGTGTCGTACGATGGAAAGTCTTGAAAGGAAATAGCGTTCCTCCGGCTTGCAGAAAAATGCTTTTTCGCTCATTGGGAATATCTAAGCTGATGTAACCTCGTGTTACAGCTGTGATAACTCCGAGGATATAACGAAAGAACTCTGGAACCTCGAATAAATAACCCAGAGATCATAACGAAACTCGATCTCATATAATACATTTTTAATTCACGTGCGCGGGGTTCATCGTACATGGTAAGGGTGGATACGATCTTCTCTCGCAGTGATGACAGGCGGAAACCTTTTCCTCCGCAGACTTATACCGCATTGCTGATTTACCATTGCCGAAATGCCGAAGCCTGCAGGGTGAGCTGTTTTCTCTCTTTTATTCAGAAAATGTTCAAACCAACGATACAGCTCAAACTATGAGGATTCTCGTATCTATTCCCAATGGATTACGCGTCATTTGTAAACCGAAAAATTTGTTGCCTCGGTAAAATTTGAGCTGGAAAACAAATAACAAAAAAAAAAATTAGCGAATTTTTTTTTCCCCCCGAACAATGGCGTATGCGTATATATATGTGCATAAATTTTTTTCAAGGAGTGATACTCGCCGAAAGGAGAAACTACCACCGCGGGACCATGAACTACGTATGTGCTACGTGGCATACATACATATATATCACTATATCAGAATGAACCACATTGCGAACCGAGAGAGTGCAGAGCCTGTAACGTTCCTGGAGGAGACATCAAAGCTCACCTGAAATGTAAGGTAATTTGGCTGGGGGATTTTCGTGCGTTGAAACATTAATAAAAAATGAGGTAAAAAGAAAAACGGAGGCCTGGCATACATATTCATGATAACTTAATTAGGATTTCTACTTTTGCTGCATGGGTTGGTCAAAGCTTCAATTATAAGAATACCTGACGAGTCATTGACGAAAAACATCAAACTCTGAATCGCGCACTTATATTTCTATGTCAACTATATATTTGAGGTAGGGCAGCGGAGAAGTGATTAGGAATTTGTTGAAAACCGAAAAATCATTCAATAACCTCATAGTTTAAAGAAAAGTCGACAGAGGAGGAGGACATGCGATTCTTGAATATAATTAACAGCATATCAGATCTTCTGATAATAATTATCGTAATAATCGGAGTGAAGAAAAGTTGCTGTCAAGATTTAAAGGTGTGGTCGAGGTTAAACGAAGTTATACACTTTCTCGAACATTGTTAAGCTTATCCTTCCCCTTTTTTCCGATACGGTGACAACTGTTGAATAACGAAGTTCTACTGATGAATTCTGATGATACTTTTGAGTAACTCATCCTGTGTGCACGCCCCTGTACAAATGTACCTAAGCCTCTGATTCACAGAGAGTTGAAGGGGGTCCTGATTTGTAAAGACTGGCGGATTCTTGCTTAAGATAACAATTAGTAATTAACACTTGGCGAGAAATTCTAGGGCGCTGATCCATCTTCCTGATGCTTCCATCTTGTCATCACGCCACGTCGACCCATCATCACTCCTCTGGAAACTCTCATTACGTGTTAATTACTATACTTGTTAATTTTAGCTCGAATGTTCCTCGATTCTGTCGCTCTGCCGCGTTTAAAATAACTTCCCAATTTCCTACTTCTATTATTATATGTATAATGAGATTTTCATAGAGGTAGAGGCTATGTCTTCTATCATTTATACAGTGTATCTATGTACCTGAGCACAATAGCTTCGCGTAATTTCTCGGCACATATCTATCCTCAAAATGACAGCGTTCAACGTTGCTTCTGTACCGTAATATACCTGTGGTTATAATTATATGGGTATAAAGCGTTCGCCTGGAATCCAGATTAAACCCACAGCTGAGACATTGAGTCATAATCGAATTAAACTGATACAAAATTCTCCTCGCCACTTTATTATAGTCATCAATTTCTGAAATACGTTATAAAGTCTTGATACATGAATAACGGTCGATATATTATGGTTTGGCACGTGATATCACAAGGCTGTATATAGTGTATAGGTTTGTACATACCTGCTTTATATCATGGTCCAATTTTTTACGATTATAATTACACACCGCCAGCTGTTACAATAATTCGTGGTGAGCATATGTATAGCTAAAGCTAAACGTGAAATTGAAATAACTTTCCAGTAATTAAATACTCCATATAATAACTCATTTACTATATATAATATGTATGGCCTCGATTTTTTTATTCTCTAGTTAGCAGATGTATTATAAACCCAACAAGCTTTGAGATCGGGTTGAAAATTGGATCTCCACAAACTCAACTGCCTTTCATTTAATTAATGAAAAGTTTTTGGCCATTTATGTTGACCAAAAACGACAAAGTCGGTACGATAAAGGCAACTCTCAACTCTCCACGCTTTTATACTTCGTCAATGCGTGATTAAACAACGTTATTTCATTTCCCGCTAATTCAACCCGTGTCAGGGTTACACAGTATATGGTTTGAATAATATATAGCTCTGTAGAAAATATCACAAAAGAGACAATCCCATCTCGGCCCCGCCCATTACAAATCGTCACAATTTTCTACAGATTGAGTATATTCGCAAATACATGTACGATGGGATACAGGTAGTATACATGTTCTCGTGCATAGCTCAGATTACTGTATCTTCATTATCCTTGTAAGCTATGTATAGGCTTACCGGCGATGTTAATATAACAATGAGCGAGGAAAGAGGGGTGTAGAACGAAGCTGCGGGGACATGGGTGGATCACAAACCCTTTTCAAACTTCCCCACTAATATTAATTACATATATTTCCTCGATGTAAATTTAGGTCAAATTTACGGGCGCGCAATGCATATGTAGCGTATAAAAGTGTTATACCTGTCTATAAACCTATAAGCGTGTTGTACGCAAAGACCGCGGTTCATAAGCCTGCAGATGCGTTAATCCCGTACCGAATATCATACTTTATTTTAACCCCAACGTATACAGAGTTATATAGTTAATTAACTATTCTGTACCTGCAGATTGTTATATAACTACGGGGATGCCAAAACAGCACTCTTGGTGATGAGACATTAAGTTACAATTCGTCCGTGTCACCTAATTACACGCACATTGCGTACCTATACTAATTTGTCAATTAATCTAATAGTCCCGCAGGCCACGCAGAACGGTCGGCCATCCGTAGCGGATAAACAACCGGATGTTTTCCGTAAAATTGATCATAAGATGATCATTGAAATAAATATTGGCTTAATCAAGTTAGGGCGTATGTATGTACTCCAGATTACCCTGTAATTGCATCACGTTCTATCAAATTACGCGTGTAATCAACGGGACTTGATTTCAGGATAATTATCAACTCAGTACAGGTGCAAATATAGGTGTTTTATATCATACAGTTTCATCATACAATTTTTGAAATAATTTCAAATTATTACGAGTTCAGGTTTGAGATTTATATAATTATACAGTTTTACGGGAATATGATAAGAAATGGAACAGGGATCATCTTACTCATTATACAGACGTGAAATTGGAGTGTAACGTAACTTTATAATTATCGACATGACTAGCACAGGTGTAAAGTGTAGCATCGTGTATTGCGTATTGAATTTTATTTTCAATTTTCGAAAATAGATATTTCGAATTTCAGGCGCTATTGGATCGTAAAAGCCTTCACTGCATTACCGATCATCAACTATTCTAAATTACGTCGCGAAGCATAATATAACGACACATGGTAACAGCTGAATTTTCTTCTTATCGACACTTTTGATCGAAACTGTCGAGACGAAATAATCAATTAGTCGGTAAGTAAGATGGCTTTGCATAAGTCGAAGCCAACTGCACATGCGTATTTTACAGCAGCTAAGCAGTCGATATCGAGCTGTACATACGACAGTATTATACAGATTACAGAATACAGATACGTAATTCGCCAGAAACAGCCACACGGGCTGCTTGTGGCTTGCCATAGTGATTTGATGCAGAAAAAACGACGTTTCCTTGATTCCTAATTTAATGTTAGAAACCAGCAGTCTGTCCCTGTCTTCATAATAACCAATATTCGTTGTTTTTTATTTTCGATTTAAAGTTCGAAATGATTCGGTGCGACTCGCTGTGAACGTCAATAGCATAAACTGTACACAAACCAGTAAGTGTTTAGACCGTTAAAACGACATCCTCTACACAATTAACCCACCTATATAATACATATACGCCTAACTTGACAATGTATTTCTTAATTTGCAATTATAATTCATAAATATATTTCCTTAATTATGTCCTGTTGTCATAACGTCAATCGCGACAATAGAATGTTTCCTCTACTCGCTCGCTATAGTACCTATACAAACTACTCAATTATTATTATTCGTAATATGTATTCATTTATTAACCACAGAATTTGTCACCATTTCATTTTAAAGGTGTATTATAATATTCTTGAAAATTCAACCACATCAGAGTATAAAAATATACACAAATCTTACTTCGTACGAATCGCAATTATTCTTCATTCATTTATCGATATCTCTATTGTTAATATTAAACAATCAATGTCAGCGAGATTATTCTCGTCAACTTATGCATCTGACAGCTTGGAGAAAAACGAAACGCTCGCGTAGAGTAAACATAAGAGAATCTAATTTTGTACCAAATACCTTAGTTCACACAATCGCTTCTAATTACATCTTCAACACCGTTAGAATAAGAGTTGAAGAATTTTTCCATTCAGTATTATATACGGTATTCAAGTATTTATAGATAATTATATCATAAAAAAAAGTTATTCAAGTCTGTATAAGCGAAAAAATGAGACAGTATTTTCACGATTATATATCTACGTATTTCAAACTAAAATCTATCGGTATTTCAAACACTTAACTCTTGAACTAGAATAGACTCAACACTTATTATTCAACAGTTTAATTTTTGCTGGAATGAAGAGTGATCACGAGTTGAAATTGTTCAATTTAAATTCCGGTATAATCTCATTGCCATGTTGCAAAAGCAATTGTTGTCTCCAATAATTGCACTTCTTTTAACTTTGAGATCTATAATACGTACCTAATTGAGATGTATAATTAGTGATTATATCCCATTATAATTTGATTATCTTTTATTACTCAATCTGAATCATCCCTTTAGTCAAGAGAGCTAGGGAAAAAAGAAAAATAATTTGTTTCTTTAGTTTCAAATTACATTCTTTCCACACTTTTTCAAAGCTTTAATGATCAAAAGAACTTTCAGATTTACATTTCTAGCATAGCGAAATAGAATTCGGCTTCTAAATATAACTCGGACCTTGATTTTCATGGTATACAAAACTGGTGTAAATATTATGATTAATATTTTATGTTAGAAATACAGGGAGAACAGCTTACAATATGCATGTATATGTCTGTAGTAAAAAAGATCGTAATTGATTGCTTTTATATTATTGATAAAAAGCTTATCGCTATTGTTTATACTGCGCAGTGCAGGATAAATTCTCTTCCAAAATAACATATCTCCAGCCAATCATCATTCACGTACTTGTTTTTAGGATAAAACACTAAGCAGCCTGAGCTTAAAAATATCCAAACAAAATGACTAAACGGTTCGAATTTAATTGGCAAATTGAAGTGCCCGAACCATTGCTTACTGGTTGTGTATTTGATAGATGGTCAGAAGAAAAGGACAATACTGAAATAGAGTTAAACTGTTTGTTCAAAGTCGATGAGTACGGGTTTTTCATTTATTGGAAAAGTGAGGGAAAGGTGAGACTCCTTTAATAGCTAAAAAAACATATTGATTTATATTTGAATAATGAAATTCAAGAGCAAATGAGCCTTGCTTATTTACTCATAGGTATATGTGTAAAGATGTGTGTAATGTGTAATGTTTTCAAAATCCATCTAAATTACGTTATTTTAGGACGGGGATGTGATTGAGCTTTGTCAAGTGAGTGATGTTAGAGCGGGTGGTGTTCCAAAGGTGAATATTATCAGTAGATGAATTGTAACGATAATTTGAGAAGTTTCATGAGCTTGAAAATAAATGGGATGATCAATTATGTTAAACAGGATCAAAAATTGTATGACAAATTAGGAGGGAACCATGGAGATCAATTGGAGGAAAGAAGTCTGACTATTTGTTCGGGTGTTGATTATACAAATATTAATTATCAACATATCGTATGCCCAGATGCAGCAACTGCAAAGGTACAACATCGATCTTATGCTAAAGCTCAGTGTCTATATTTTCAACAAATTTTATATGCAGATGCTTTAGATCACTGGTCAGGTCAAGTTTAAATGATAACGTTTTATCATAGGTTCAGTTTGTCTTGATAAAGGATTGCCGAAGCGCAATAACAAACTTCCACAACTCTGTGAAAGAGATAGAGTTCTAAAAAATATCAACAAATACAGGAAATTAATAATGCATTTCTATTGCTCGTTTATTTTACAGACATGGCTGGATGGAATACGAATTATAACGCACAACGTTAAAGCCAACAACGTTTGTCCTTTAACTTGTCTTAAAAAACAGTACGTTCTATTTTGCTGTCGGTTAATATAACACTAAGACTTCGTAGAACAAGAAATTACGGACACTCGTTCACCCAACGTGTAAATTATCACTGGATATTGCGAATTTTCAACTATTTCTAAGAAAAACTCTGTATGAAATAAACAAGCTGGATAAGATGTATGTTTTCAGAGCTTATAACATAATAATCAAAATTATTTATTATTATAGTTGGATGAGACTTCGGATGCTTGTAGACCCAGCAGGAAAAGTTCCGGTTAAAGTAGTTGCGAGAACGTTCGCCTCTGGGAAAACTGAAAAACTGGTATATCAATGTTTGGCAGAGTTAGATTTACCCAGCGGAAAGGTACGGTATCATCAGTAGGCAGATATTCAGCTTATCATATTAATCTGCACTTGAAATAATCTACCTTCCATTAAACGATTGATATTCTATTCCAGAACGACGTTATAGAACCAGATGACTTTACATTTGATGCATTTTATGACCTCTATCACAAAATATGTCCTAGAAACGATATAGAGGAATTATTTCAATCTATGTGAGTATATTCGTCATTAAGAACATGATAAATAAAGTCATTACTTAAAATGATTTAAATGTGAAAGAAAATCTGATTATTTCTTGTACAAGTATATTTATTATTCTTTAAACTTGGTAAAAATTGCAAGGTGAAATTTCTGAAACCTGTTTCGCTAATGCTTGTGACTCTATTCTGTTATCACAGTACTCAAGGGAAGGCTGATACTATAAATATGGAGCAGCTAATCATGTTTTTAAATGAAAAGCAAAGAGATCCAACATTGAATGAAATTTTGTGCCCTCTATACGACGAGAAAAGAGCAATGGAAATAATCAGAGACTACGAAAAGAACGAAGAGGCGAGAATTCAGAGTGTGTATACCTCTAATCAAAACATATATTAATCCCATATATTTTCAAGCTTGTATATTTAAATGAAATACTACTTCCAGAAACGATGACCAAGGACGGTTTCATACGGTATTTAATGTCGGACGAAAACGCGCCTGTATTTCTTGACAGATTAGATATTTACATGGATATGGATCAGCCTTTATCCCATTATTACATAAATTCAAGTCACAATACTTACCTAAGTGGAAGACAATTCGGTGGTAGAAGTAGCGTGGAAATGTACCGACAAGTTTTACTAGCTGGTTGCAGGTGGGTTTATTTAAGAAAGAGATAGAACTCGTTCAGGAATTTCAATAGATCTTGATAATCATCTGTGTTAAAGGTGCGTAGAGCTGGATTGTTGGGATGGCAAAGGTGAGGACGAGGAGCCAATTATAACTCATGGAAAAGCAATGTGTACAGATATCTTGTTTAAAGATGTTATATACGCAGTGAGAGATACAGCCTTTGTCACCTCTGAATTCCCGGTTATTCTCAGCTTCGAAAATCACTGTAGCAAGAAGCAACAGTACAAATTAGCAAAATACTGCGATGAAATATTGGGAGATTTGTTATTGAAGGAACCTTTGAAAGAATATCCCGTAAGTTGATCAACTCAATGCGAAATCCCCCCCCTTGTTTAGTCTTGTTTGAATGAATTATATTCAATAACCGATCATCAGCTGGAACCAGGCGTCAGTCTACCGCCACCGAATATGCTGAAGCGAAAAATCCTCATAAAAAATAAGAGACTGAAGCCTGAAGTTGAGAAGCAAGAACTAGAGCTTTTCAAACAAGGTCAATTCGTCATCGAAGATGAAGTCAAAGAAGATGCTAGTGCTCTACCTGCCACTGCATCTGGTGTTGATCAACAGCCAGCCAAAGTACTTTGCTTCGTTGATTGAAATAATGCAATTTATGAATGAGACTCTTGTTCGTTCATAAATCGTAATGAATAACATTTTTCTATAGGAAGAAATAGTCGTGCCAGTAGAAGCCGTTGTCCCTGTAGGTGTGATTTCACAATCACAAGGTAGTGGAAGCGTCGGAGTTGGAGATAGCTTCGAATTGGCAAATGTTCCTCCCTATACCGGCAGCACAACCAATGTACATCCTTGGCTATCGTCAATGGTCAACTATGCACAGCCGATAAAATTCCAAGGATTCAATGTCGCAGAGCGTTAGTTTGTTTCTGTGCTGCAATTTTAATGAGAAGAATTTTTTCACATGTAGAAAACACCTATTGTTCAATTTTAATTATAACAGGCGGTTTTACATTTACAGAAAAAAATATTCATCACAACATGTCGTCTTTTGCTGAGACTGCCGGATTAAATTATCTGAAAACTTCAGCAATTGAATTTGTGAATTACAACAAACGACAAATGAGTAGGATTTATCCAAAGGGCACCAGAGCTGACTCTTCAAATTACATGCCGCAGGTGAAGATCGACGCTAATAATTAATAATTCTATCTCCAATTCAATATCAAGTAATTGCTTGCTTATAATATCGCAAGACAAGTTCAAATCAACCATGAAGTACAGCTGGCATCGTGTTACACAACTGTATAATCATTGACTGAATATATACACAGGTGTTTTGGAATGCTGGTTGCCAAATGGTCTCGTTGAATTTCCAAACAGCAGATCTGCCTATGCAATTGAACCAGGGAAAGTTTGAGTACAATGGTTCGTCCGGCTATTTACTAAAGCCAGACTTTATGCGTCGTGCTGATAGGAGTTTTGACCCTTTTGCCGAAAGTCCTGTCGATGGTGTAATCGCTACACAGTGCAGCGTACAAGTACGTAATATTAAACAATGGATAAATTCGAAACATGAAAAGAAACCCTGTTGCTGAAATCACTCCAAATTTTCATCCCAGATTTGATTATCTAAAGTCTTTCACTCAATCCTAACAGGTCATTGCCGGACAATTTCTCTCTGACAAAAAGGTCGGCACGTATGTAGAAGTTGAGATGTATGGCTTACCAACAGATACGATAAGGAAAGAGTTTCGCACTCGAGTTGTTCAAGCTAATGGTCTTAACCCTGTGTATAACGAAGAGCCTTTCCTTTTCCGTAAAGTTGTATTACCGGATTTGGCTGCCTTGCGATTTGCTGTTTATGATGAATCGAATGGAAGACTATTGGGACAGAGAATTGTTCCTTTGGACGGACTACAGTCTGGATATCGCCATGTCGCTCTACGCACAGAAGCCAACTTTCCTATGTCTCTTCCTATGCTGTTCTGTAATATAGAACTCAAGATTTATGTTCCTGATGGTTTTCAGGGTGTGTTACAAAATAAGGAATCATAAACGTTGATTAGGAATAGGAAATGAGAGCTAGTAAATAATTGGTAGATTTCTAGCATTTCTCATCGAACCAATAATATTTAAATGGCTTTTTTATGTGTCTTAAGACTTCATGGAAGCATTGACTGCACCAAGAGTTGATCGGAAGGCCGAAGCTGCTGCCCAGACGAAAATGCGGGGGCTTGGAATTGAGGAAAGTGATAATAAAACCAATATCGAAGCTCCGCTTCATCACCATGAAGTAGCAAAGCCTAGAGGTGTGTGAATTTCATTTTTACACGTAGTAAAAGGGTGTCGTGGGTACTTGAAACAAATAGAATCAGCATAATTTAAATGCGCTTCATTCCTCAGAGGAGATGATGTTCGAACCTATTACTGCCGAATCTTTGAAGCAAGAAAAGGGATTTCAAAAAGTATCCAGAAAGCAGCAAAAGGAATTGGAATCCCTTAAGAAAAGACATCAAAAGGAGAAGATCACTGTACAAAAGCAACAGTGCGGAGCTATTGAGAAAATCATTAAAGGAAAGAAGTAAGAGATGAAATCTAGCGGTTGAAAAATACTTAAATAGTCGTTTAACTCAACGGAAAATGATATGTGATCATTGCAAAATGTTTAGACAAGTAAATCAGTAATAATTTTATTAATGTTTTGTCTTAAATTTTAGCAAATTAGAATTATCAAGAGATCCGAGCGTTCGTAGAGCCGTGTCTGAACAAACTGCTCAATGGTCAAGATTGGCGGAGAGACAACGTCGTGAGGAGAAAGAATTGCAGCGAGCACAGCTCGAAGAGCGTCGTACCCAATTACGTAAGATGTGTGTGACTGCACAGCTTGCACAATCTAAGCAATTGACTGCAAGGCATGAGCGTGAGCTTAAGGAAATGAACGTAAGACAAGCAAGACTTTCCGTTGAAAGTATGCGCGAAGTAATGAATGATAAAACACTGAAAACAAGAGGTATCAAGGAAGGGAGATTGAGAGAAAAGCAGCAAAATAATACCAAGAAGTTTATGGAAGAGAGGAAAATTGCGCAAATTGTTCAGAGCAGGGAGAAAGATAAACTAAAACTGATTCATGACAAACAACTTGAGGATCTACAGAAGGATGTAAACGCGGTAAGAGAATCTGCATGCCTGTTGTTGATTTTTCTACTTTTCAAAGGCAAGTGATTTTGAGATTGGAAATAATAATTTCGGAATATTCCAGATACTGGAAATGTACAAAAACGAAGAGATCGAGTATGAGCTCGGTCCAAAAACTGAATTCTACGCATAAGCTCGCCGAAATAACCAGCCAACATGTGATGCACTGATTCTATTCGTTAAGTATATATTCAAATTTCTTATAAATATAATATTCACTATTGGAATTGGGATCAAATTCTTTGTATACGACAGTTGGACGTTACAAAATCTCATAGGAATTACTTCATCAGATGATTAGGTCGTGACTAGGCACTGCGAATTTAGCTGATGGTTAATCCGTTACTATTTTCTTAAATAAAAGGTCTCAGCTTGTGGTGCAAGGTTTCATCATTACTTATTACTTTTTCAATAAATGTATGTACCGTGTAAAATGTCTTTTATGAATCATATAGTTTAAGAAAAACATTTACCACATATACATATATATATATATATATATATATATGATAATGTATAATCTAGTCAAATTTTAAACAACTCGGAAAGATTCTACTATTCACTCATCAGTTTTGAATGCATGAATTAGTTGAAAAATTTTAGAAACGAAAAGTAACTAATAAATGCCAGAGTTTGAATATATCGCGTAAACGAACATTGTAGAATTAAGAACTGTTGTAATACTGTGCCTAATTTGAAAAGCAGAATCAAATACGTTATCGAGAATACGTATAATATTTTTTGTTTCGATGCAATGGAATAAGCATGTGAATATATTATTGTTGGGAAGGTGCTTGGGACAAACAGAAACCGTATTCATGAAATTTGAGTAATTTCAGACAGTTTATTTTTGGAACTATGAAATAGCTGATTTTTTCTTGTTACTTAATAGCTGAAACGACCTAATTTATTTTCCAATACGCAGAATGATTTGAATAATCTCTAAGTATGGAACTAAACTTTCAACATTCTGGCACTCGAATTATTTTCATATTAATTCCCTTATTCATAACTATTGAATATAGCGCACAATATATCGCACAATCAGTTTGTGATTTATCTAAGTTTAATACATATCATGTCATAAGTTATTTGTGTTATAATAATTACGTTAACCTTTTTTTTACGAATTGCTTTTTTTTCTGTTTCTTTTAGATCTTGTCCCACTTATGTGTAATAAACTTGTTTCATAGTATAAAATATACCTCTATTGAAAGTTGAAAGCCAAAAATAATGAGTATGTAAATAAAAATAAAATATATATATTATATATATATGAAAATAATAATATATTGTATACTTAGATAGATTATTCGGTAATATGTACATTTCAATGAAATAAACTAGTTCCACAGAATTAACAGGTCTGAGAACTCTCAATGGTTTGGAATAGAAGGAAAGGGTATTGAACTTCAATTTGAAATAATAGAATGTGCCCAATTTTCGATATTATATTAAATTATATTCAAGATTCTAGTTCATGGTTTTATAATACAGTGTGGATATTAAATTGTCTGAAGAATGTTCACATGCTACGAATTTTCTTCTTCTCCCGATATAAAGACATCTGCTGAACTGAAATGGAAAATTATTTATACTCAAATGTTTTACATCCAGTTAAATCAATTTAATTATTAAACAATTTTGAAGATTTGTTCGTTCATTAAAATATTCCTAAATCAAAGCATTTTACAAAATATTAAACTAACGTTTTGAGTTTATCTAATACATTGAACCGTTGAACTTCACTGTAAGAATGATAACAGTACTTACTAAATGGGTCGAACCTCATCATCTCTATTTTGTCAGCAAGTCTTTCTCGTATTTTATTGAAGGTATGACCACTCACTGCGCTTTCCATCTGCACCATGATCAGTCTGGATAAAAACAGAGAGGAATTAATACGATTGCTGTATCTTGTCTTGCTATGATTGATAAAATACAGTGAAAGGTTGATATGAATAAGGACAGAATAGATGATATGTAATGAAATTTTGCATGACATCAATAAGTCGTTTTTTTATAAATATATAACCACATTGCCAATTCAAAATTAGTCGAAATAAAAGGCATTTTGAGTAGAAATCAAATCTAACCTAAAAAATATTTAATTAGCCGCTTTGGCAGCAGTGAAAATCTGTTATTTATCCATTCACTTACTTGCTTTTAGTACGTTTAAGCAATACGTTTGTTATAAACATTTTATGATGTGATTTGGGCAGCAGTAATTAATAATTAACGATAAATTGGCAAACAACAGTTTTACACTATCCTCTAAGATAGAACGACTCTTTCATTGCAGTACTCTGACCTACCGAGGTAGCCTATCGGTAATGAAAACATACTTGGATATCGATGCGGCAGACTTTTGCCGCAAGCATCTGTACGCCCTACTTTATGCAATCCCGAGTTGGACTTCACAATAATGACATGCGGGTGGCACACGGTAAGGCATGTAAATGTTTGCAAGAAAAGTTTTCCTGTCGTAAGGTCAGTAACCTTCGTGGCGTCAAAGAGTTCGTATGGGAGTTCCACAAATGACTGTGACAGGCGTCGAATAAATGGTAACTAAAAGTCGTCGAATGTCCGCTTTTGAGTATTGACTGATTAAATGGATATGCAGTGGCATTTGGTCGTCATTTAGTCGATTCAAAAACGAATTTACTAACAATGTTTACAAAACGGTTTTCGTTTTGTAGACAATTGTTCTTGGATGTACGACAATCCTATTTTTAATGATTACCTAATTTAATGACGACAGTGACGGAACTTATACAGAAACGCTTTAGATCCTCGTAGTCCATGCAGTCAAAAATGGGGCAGTAGAGTAATCGCGAAAAGAATCGAAGGGGTGAAATAAGATAGAAAAGGCTTGAGATACCGTCGAAAAGATTGAATGAAGAATGCGAAATATAATATCCCGGTACAGGAGCTCGTTTTTATGAGCTGATAAAATTTCACAAGGTACCCTGCCAGGGTCCTCGCATATATCTGCCTGTCCCAGAACCGGATAATGAATTGCACTTATGATCTTCTGTCGTCATTCACAAGATTAAATATTCACGTATTACTGGAAATTTTTAAAACTCATACATTTTCCGCAAGGTTCTGGATTACGTTACTTTCTATACGGAGAAATTCCTATTTTTGCTGATTATAATCATTTTAAAAATTGACATTTTTCTGTCTCCATGCGAATTGCAGACATCAGCTGATTGTACGCCCAGAAAAATGATTCTTTATCAGGCAAACAAACTTAAATTGAATGAATTCTTTGATTATACTAGACAGTCTTTATCAAAAAAATCACTCAGTGTAGGTATTACCTTGAAGGATTATATTTAAAGAGATTCTTTTTCCGATCCCTATAAACTACGAGTTGGACATAATGGCAAAAGTTTCGAGAGAGATACTATGACTTTATTTGTCTGAGAATCAAGCTAAATATATATGCAATTATACAGTATTATGTTAATTACTAAATACATTGCATGTGCGTGTATATAAGTATCAATTAGAATATTCCCAATAAGTAGGCATATATGTATATTTATGTAATATGTAGGTATATCTGTGTAAATTGTAAGGCAGTTTGATGATTTTGTGTTCGTTTCTGATAATGAGCTTCTCTGATGGCTTAAGCGTTCTACCGGATGAATTTACCTATTTTCAATTCAAATAAATTCTATTCTTTATCCCCGAGTATACGACACTCAAAGTCGTAGAAATTCGAAACTAAAGAGTTCAAAACGAAACCAATTACACGGATCTTGTAAGGTTGTAACTGATTTGAGTCTCTTATTCGCAACTCAGATTTTTCTTCCTTTAATCCGTATGTCTATATGCTGAAAACCAAATTATACGGACTGAAGTTTTCAAACTAAATCATTGCAGAGGAGCTGAGAAGTGAAAAAGCTTCCACGGCATCGATGACGGCATATCGCGATACTTATTGTATCGGCTAAAAGCTTAGGTTAGATCTGAAGGCCTGCGTGTATAATTCATAGAGAAGCTCACGCGAGGTCCTATAGTGTCTTTCGTATAAATTAATTTCTAATCTGATTAATTGATATCAAGTTATTCAAAGTCTTGTCATATAGTGTCTCACGATTAGAGGATAGTTCACCTTCGTCGGACACATGTTACGCTACTAGTTACGCGAACTTCCCGCGATTACGTATCAGCGGTTACGCAATTACTGTCATCGGATAGATTTCCCTCCAGGATTCTACACAGGAATTTGGAGAGACGGTTTTCGTTGTTTGCCGTAGTGTTAGATTTCTCGGTCTTCAATGACGATTATCGGCCATTGCATATCGCTGGTCAAGGTTGTGCAAGGAACGCGATAATTCCCAGAAGAATCGGAATGGACACTGAGTGTCTTTCGGAGCTGTTGCAGGCATCCGCGTCGCTGCAGGACTGAACGCATCCACGAACATACCTAGAATTTGTTATTCGAATAATTATACGCAACAGAAATTTCCAGTATTAGGTTTTTTTTTCGACCAGCCAAAAATATGGATACCGAAATATATCAGGACTACACCTCGGTTCATTCTGGTACTCATATCGTATTATTGCACCAAAAAAATGCCATACACTTACTTCTCGTCGAAGTAGAATCCTCCGCAATGAGACATCCGTATAATCTCCGTATCTGTTGTCAGGGTTCCACTGTCCAAGGCGCAGCTTCTCACAGTGATTGAAGTCCCTGACTCGTCTATGACAATGATCAGGAATGCATTTATCGATTTTGTATGACACGTGTGGAAACAGGCTGTAAATGACCAAATTTGAGATTTCTGAGGAAGTGGCACCTGTCTTGAAATGTCAATTTGGTCACTCTTACCCCTTTTGGACTAATTCCTTCATGTATTATGCCATGCTTGACGTATCATAAATACCATTCTTGCATATTTCAATCAGCAAGTTTGTTTGCTTTACAATCTAGAGTGGCTGTGATATAAATGTGCATACAAACCTGTCCGTGGACACTCAAGGCTTATATGGGATCGTGTGGAACTGATAAGATAAAAAAGGATGCAAACCGCGAACTAGCAACTCTTTGAAGTGTGCTTTTAATCAGACTGCAAACAGATTGGGGGTTTCCGTAATACATGGAAAATGGCTATGCTTCTGATAGCCGATCGAAAGAATAGAATAGAATAGGTATTTATTCGCCTTGGGACAAGTGCCCTAAGACAGGTGCATACAGATTTCACAGGAGAGAGTAAAAAAAGAGACGGAGACAGAAATCCAAGGTATGGAATTCATGATAATAATGATCAGCATTAATCAGTCAAAAAAGACGTAAATGGTTTGAAGAACAGAAAATGATATTCCTGCTACACCCACCGTAAATTCCAGCAATTTTTATGCACGCTGTAGCTGGGAACAGGCCGTCACGCCCTTTGCGACCACCGAGGCAAGGTGTCTCCAGGAAATTAAGGCTCCCATTGTTGTGAAAAGGATCGTCACAAGCCTTGTTGTTACCACCAACGGAAACGCATTTGAAACAATCAATGGCGCTCCCTGTGAACACAGTTCAAAGAATACAAGAAACAAGGGAAGGCCTCATTTCTCTTCTTCTGTATCGTAATTACATCGATTATAGATCAGTAACAATACGACTACGCGTTGTTGAAGTACGCGCAGGTTCAACTGCGGATTGACTGCGAACGTATAAACTACATTATCGGCGCGATCATCGACGCACTACTTTCGCAGTCATTATAATCAACAGTCATGAAAGCTTGCGCATGCATTCATCAGAAATGTATTGTAGAATCACTATATCCGCATAGTTTACTGCGTGTTACGTAGGCGCAGGTGCAATCTATCTTGGAGGATGAAACATCCTCATAACCCGAGCCAAGGAAGGATCGAATCTGCCCTCAGGGATTTCTTGCGAATTCACGAGCTTGCTCAGGTTCGTTGTCCGGATTCTTGGAAAATTTATTTCAACCAGGAATTGCGATAAATTGGTCCCATTTCATCGAATGATTATACCACGTACGAGGGGAAAATGACTTTACACTCATCTGTGAATATTTTCTCATGCTTTTTCCACCTCACGGCTATAATCACCTCCTTGCAAACGTCTTATCAGTTTTGCCAGTATACAACGGTACGTTTCGAAATATAGTTTCGATTATTGATCGACCGCAAAGACAATTCCCATTCCATTATATGACCCTGTTGAGTACCTTGCCCCTGACGATGACGGGGCAATAAAAAATTAATCCGTAATTATAACTTTGGTAGGCTTCGGCGTACTATGTTTTCTTAAAGTTATGCCGCCCGAACTGGTCCGATGTGGTCCAGCCGAAGGAAACTTGGATCCTGTGACTATAATAACGTCTTGTATCAGGTACTCTCTCACGTCTCAAAAAGTTTCTCGCGGCTATAGCTGATTGCAATCGGATAACAGTTTCGTTCGCGTAGTTTTGTAGTTCTATACTTACGCAGTTCGTTATTATCCTTCTATTTTCAGATCGCAAATAAATTCACGGTTGAGAAAATCAATCGCGCGTGTTAAAAAGCCGTTTAAAATATTTCGCTTAAACCTAACAAATCGGCGTCATCCCTCGTACTGTGTAACGAAAAAGAACTACTGATCGATATCTTAAAAAGCAACACTAACTCACTTTCCTCATTCCTCATAAATTACGAATTAGTTTCTAGCCTAATTTTCAGAAAATATCGTTGCTGCTACTCAATTACTTCACCACACTTCCTGCGACCAGAATAGAATACAAACATACGCGTGGGAGTAATACTTGCGGCAAAAATGCGCCAAAATCTTCACGACCATTATTCAAAATTTACATGTTAATGCGAATTCTATTTAGATATTTTTGCGGGAGTTGTTGAAATTGATCGAATAGCATCAACAAGGTGCCCGTTATTTTCTACATTATGATATTGTGCGGGGGTGAGTTTGTCGTAAAAATATCTAACGAGGATTTGTAGCTACGAAGTTTTGAGAACATTTTTATCCGCATCGCGTTCTAAATACTTACCGGTTCGTAAAGTGACGAAAAGGAGTAACAGCGATGAAAAGTGAAAACGAACATATGAAATTTTGATTTTCATAATTAAGCGTTAATTCCGATTCTGAACTAAGTGAATGAAAAGTTTGGACGTCAACTTCTTTCGTATTTTGTTAACCAAATCGGAAGGGGCCCACGTTTTAGTCCCATGTTAAACACACACGAGAATGACACTCTGATATTATCGACGCGTTGTTAACTCGATAATTCATTTGCGAAATTTCCTCACTGTCGTCACTGTTGTTGTTGCTGATCTCAACGAAGGACCTGATGGCAGTGACGGAACCAAACCGTCCACCGAATGTACGCTGTCCAGCCCGCGACGCCTGACGTCTCGACGTCAAAACGTCAAGGCGTGTGCACGTGTGTGTTGTGGTTCGCCGTCACCATGGTTACAACGAATACCAATAAATAACCACTGCTGAATAACGCTATATGAATTATAATGTTTAGTTATTAAAGTTTTTTCAATTTTTCAACAAACATGAATCGATCGAGCTTTGGCTTCCCGCGTTAGCTTTTCGATTTTGAAAATATGTTCAGATGTGGATGATATTTGACCAAATTCATGTCCCTCTCTTCTAGTTCATTGATTTAATAGAATGACTTAGTTTATACAAATATTTGCCGTTTTGAAATTCGATTTCCTTGAAAAAGGATTAGATTGGGGGTCGATATGCCAAAACGGGAATTTGCACTCGCCGTCTCACGCCAAAACTCAGAAGGGAAAACTACGGACGCAAAGTAATGAGTACTTAGCTCATATTCCAAGTTCATGGGTCTGGCGTGAGCAATGTACCTACTAGTAATAAATGCGTCCCACACGCGACTTGTGGGTGTGTTCGCTCCGTCTTTAATGGGGTAGTAAATAAATTGTATGGGTATAACTTGTTGGTAAATATTTATTAAATTTGATCCTGCCGTCATCCATTATCGATATCATACAAATTACATTTTTTGTTTCTTATGTCTAGAAAGGCACGATATTTGATAATATGTCAACACTGTTCGCATTCCCCTGAAGACTTATGGAATAACAGAATAAATTTACAAATCAAGCGAACCATGATTTACACTTATTAATTTTTTTTCAAAATTTCGGCTTGAATTTCATCATATTCGTTTCGTAATTGCTTACTTCGATCAGTGATGTTCCATCAAACACCTAAATTGCATTCGATATCCTCCGTGGATTAAAACAGCAAATATTAATAATCATAAAGCAAACAAAGACGATAAAAATGTCTAAAAATACCGAAAGATCAAAGTACAGTGCAAAAATATTATAAAATTTGAATTATACGAGGTTGAACTCGACCCTAAATTCTATTTAAAACCTCGTATCCATTTATGTAAATGAATAAAAAGTGATTGTTCATTATTTTGACCGTAAAATCCGTCTCTCTGTGCTTCTTGACAATAAATATCGGGCGTTTTGATTCGACGTATATTAATTGCAGTTTCGTAATCGTCCCATAAAATACCCGATTCGAACGGTCCCGCAAAAATGTGAAACAATCGTGCGCGAGCGTATGTGATGAGGTCATCCAATAGCGAGGCTCGTCGCAGCCGTCCATAGCTGCTCTGCGGAACGATGTGATATTTAGTTAAAATGTGTCATTATTTTACTCTCTTATGCCGTTATTTTATTTAAATGGACGATTATTGAGTGCGGGGTGTCGTTGTTATTTGGTGCCCGCGTATGCTTGTGACTATGGGTCAATCATCAAGTAACACCGGTCACAGCGGTGAGTAAACCGAGCGTTTATTAATTCAGATTTTTCTCGTTGAACATTTTTTTTCTACTCTTAATTGCGTTAAATTTCTAGTTGACATTTGTCATTCTGTAGGAGTTCTACGCCCTTAACGCAATAATAATGCCATGAACTTTGTACCCGAGTACCGGCTGGTTATTACGTATAATAAAACCAGTCTCGTTGATAGATTTCTCGGTGAGAAAACCCGAGACATAACCTAAAACTTTCAGTTATCGATGTGCATTTTTAGGTTATGAGACAACCCGAGTACCGTTATCAGAACAAAACCTATCGCCTGTGTCCCGTCATTTTTTATATCTTCATTCAGGCACGCCACGCTTCTTGATTTTCGTCTTAAACATATAATTTTATTATATATGTAAACCTTGAACTGACTACAGAATACTGCTTTATCATCTTTGCTAGTGAACCAGCGCTATCTGCACAGGGTAACCTGGTCACAGATTTATTATCAACCCTGTTGTGTCGGCAAAATCGATTCCTGGACCAGGGATTTATTTTGTACAATTATATGCCAAAAATATGTCGAGGTAATCTTGTATTCGAAAATCTGTTCGAGGAGGCAATGGTAACACGTGTTTGAAATGTTTATGATTCGGGTACTGCTCACCTGAAATTCTATGGATTATTTGACCCTCGGTATTGCATTATGATTTTTTGCATACAATAACAACCATTACTTCTCTCGTCAAATTTTAGACAATGAATATAATAACGCCTTAATCCTGCACACATGTTCAACACTTGTTTTCCTCAGCAAGCTCTCTGCAGTCCCTCGGACTTGCAAATTTACCTGGTCTTTGTGAATTTATTGCCAAAGAGTGGCGCGAGTTCTGTAAGGAGGGAAGAAGGCTGTTAAGGATATCCCGAAAATGGTTATATCCACATCTGTTTTTCGATCTTTCAAGGTTCTCATGTTTCCTTATGTATTTCTATGAGAATTTACAGAAAACGATTTTGCATCGAATTCCCCAGTCCTCAATTCTGACCAATAATTAATCGTCATCGATTGAAAGAGAGAAAAAGAATAATCTCGACTCGATTTATATTTAACCATTTTTTTGTTTTTTTTTTCGCTGCGATTCTATATTGATATAAGTAATGATAAGTGCGATGTTGTCCAGCTAGTTACCAGCTTGAGAACACCTGTACTTTACATCGGAACGAAAGTTTCGGTGGTCGGCTTGCAAGATGGCCCATCCGCATCCGAGTTCCCACCCCCAAAAACCGACCAGAAACCTCTACCAGCCATACCTGTAGGTGGTTAGCCGTGACTTGAAGCTTCGTGCGTATAGACAGTAGTTATATAGGTGCAGCCCTTGAGGTGGCATAGCCTGTGCCACAGATGTTATTGTCATATGGCAGACACACCGGACCAAAAATCCTGAAATAAGCCTAAACTCGATAGCTAATAGTGCATCTACCTTCGTATACACAAGGTATGCTCGAGGGTCGTAAAGAGATATTGCAAGTCGAAGTAGCATTTACTGACCAAAAATGTGCACTCTTGATTATATGCAAGTGCACGAAGGGCAACGTGCCCGAATACTTCACAAGTATTCCTCGGAAAGAGAATTTTCGTCGCGTTTTATAACGCCCAGCTGGGAATACTCTTTCTATCGAGGAATGGGTCCCGAAGGTATATCATCTCGTCTTCGATTCTGGCAGATTTTTTACGAAGAATCTGAAATCGAAATATCAATTCCATGTACATGTTCTGTAATCATGAAATTGTATTCACCCGTGTAATTGTGCGATTTGAAAATGTGAAAGCGACAGTATCTGTGACTTTAGAACATATCTGGGCTATGGAAATGAGTGGAGTATTGATTATCCCGATTCTGCATAATATTGGTTTATAGTATATACCTAGTTTATAGCCGCACGCAACCCAATTGATTCCTCATTAGATATACTTACACGGAAAGACATTATTCATACTGAATTGATTATTTATTGTTCAAGGCTTGACTGTTTATTGCATCGTTCAGTCAAAGCTTAATTTTGAGGGAATGTCGCCGGCTCAACATCTTCCAACTACCACAGGGCAGCGACCCACTTCCTATATGTATTTATACCGGTCCATAACTACTCCACTCTTCTCCGAACAGACGGCGAGTCGGTTTGCTCCGAAATTTGATGAGGAGAATCTGTAATCTTGGTTCTAGCAATAACCTATAAATAGTTCCCCGTCCATCTGAAACTCGCGATTAGCATTAATCTTTATTACAATTTGCGAGGGCGGACTCCGAAAATTCTGCTAGATTCTCGCTTATTTAAATTCAAAGATGTGTTTCAGGTATTTTCGTTATTTCAAATTCACGATTATATCTTTGGCCAGAATTAGAATTTTTTTTTATAAAATTTTCTTTTTTAATTCGTACAATTTTTTTCTTCACGCAACCGATGATTCATTTAAATGGAAAAAGAAAGCGCGGAGTTCAAATGCCTAGGTACTCAATGCCACACGTGCAGTAGGTGTGTGAACCTCCTCTCTACTGATCCTACGATGAATAGGCCATTGAGTAATTTGCATAATAGGTATGTACGTTCGTTGGATCTATCTCATCTGATCGTATTTTTGGTGCCAAGTTTCATCGATCAAGTTAAAGATCGTTTATAATTCCGTAGGCCTACCTGACCTCGAGTTTATAAAAAGATTCTTTGACAATGAATCTTCGTTGACCTAGGACCTAGGGCCCAGAATTTTCTCGTTGTTGTTATGTACCTTGTCGTCTAGAGAGATGAAAAACTTACAATGCAATCTTTTTTCTTGTGCAACGAAATGCAACAGCTTCGTAATACCTACTAGTCAGTCAAAAAACCGGCTAGGCAGCTCTTTAAATCTTCCAAGACTTAGCGGGGGTGTTTTTCCACGCTAGGTTCGCACAAAGGTAGATCGTTTAAAGCCTAAGGTTTAAAGTTCAAAGGTTTACAGGTACGGGAATTGTTGTTTGAATTTGGGACGGTGGCCCGAATCAGCTGAGAGAAAATCGTGGGAGTATTTTTCTACCCTGTACTGCATTCGGAGATTTATTGATCTTTCGCTTTGAGGTGCTCGAGAATTTTCCCGCCAAAATCACACAAAGACTTTAACTGACGAATGCAACGAATGATTAGAAAAAAAACGTATATTCTCAAAGATTGAAATCGCTTGAATTTCACCGTGTACATATAGTGTTCTCCCGTGTATATACCAAACCGGAAGTAACACATGACTACTTTCCGTGCTTTGTTTATTATACCGATTTCACCGTAGCTAGAGGAATAATCACTTCCTGCAGCATAAGGTGTTCCCAAAATGTGAAAAAGATAACCGTATATGCTTTTAATTTCTACTTCTGATTTTTCTTAACGGTGGGTAAACCCAGTCTGTCGAAAACCACGTAAAGTTATATACGTATAGTTGATAAAACAAACAGGAACGCGATCATTGCTGCAACATAGGTTGAAACGTTTGACGTAGAAATAACCAAACACCGAATGATATTATAATCGCAAACGCGAATGCGTCGGCTAATATTATTCTTATCGTTAGATCATCAACGCAAACTTGAATGTAAACATTTTCTTAATAACATTGGATCTCGCGTCTTCGGGAAACTTGGAACTCAATTGATAACTTGTGTTAGAGGTGGATTATACACACGTTTCTTCTCACTCTTTTCTCTATGTATTCTAATCTTGCAATTCTATTTCTCTTCTCAATTCGAATGTGAGATGGGAGCAGTTATACGGCTAAAAAGTTCAATATTTTACACTATAATCAAATTTGAGAATGCAAAAAATTTACACAGAATGATAACATCCGGTTAGCTCGTCGATTTTGATGTAATTTTAAGCATTTCCATAAACTGGGGGCGAAGAGTATCTATACTCCTAATGGGAAATCGTTTTCTTACGGCCTTAAACTACTCAAGATTGAAGTTTTAGTAAATCCTTGCAGTTAACTGATCTCGTAAACTTTGTTGCTAGAGTTCGTACACTGCTGGTCCAAAAATACCCTGCAGCATCCCATACGCCCGCGTATACATATATGCGTGAACCGGGGGAAGTTTACGAGGAAACTGTGCGGGACGAGGGGGTGCTTAGAGTGGGTACACGCACGCTTCGTTAAAGAATTTATTTCCGCGTAAGAGTCCGTCGCCATAAAAAAAGAACAATCTTTTCGGTGAATTTATGGATTAAAAAATGGGATGAACAGAAAAAAAGGGAAGAAAGAAAAAAGAAACGGGCATAAATTATGCCCTGATAAGGTCAAAGACGTCAATCAATCGTTTTAATAAATTGAATTTGAAAAGATAGGAAACATGGTTCGAATAGAAACGTAAATTGAAAAAATAGATGAATATAAAAAATGTAACTTGGTTTAACAAGCGAGTCATTTAAAGAACGACTAGCATTGTCCAAGGCTGTGCCAGTTGAAAAAGAACTAGTGTTGATGGGTAGACCTACCGATGTGTCAACGGCCTACTCAGTGAGCTCGGCTGTTGCACTACGTGTATATGAAACGGCGAACGACCGAACGGACACCCTCTTCAGAGCGTCGTTTTACGGCATCGTCACCGGGTCAACGATGCAATCTTTGGCTAAGCCAGTCGTCTACAGACGTCAATCGTCTATATATATCGAATTAGGTTACTCACTTAACTTCAACCCTATCTGCTAACTATCGTTAGGGATATCTATAGATTTTTTTCACAATGATCGTAGGAGCTGGACGACTGTAAACAATGCAGAAATGAAGTCGATAATTAATTATCTCATTAGAATGATTTTTTTTCTATTTAATAATAACTTACAAGTGTGTTTTATTATGGGTGGGAAAAAAATTCGCAGTATTTTGTTCGTATCGAAATTCGATATGAAATATTCATGGATATGAGTATGAGGGAGGCTAAAGTTTTACTGAATAATGCAGACTGGGTAATAAATTTCTGGTATCCTGGAGAGCCTGGAAATGTCAGGTAATTCCGAATGCAGTAAGGGATTTTTCGGAGAGATTATAAGGATATTGTCAGATGTGAATCAAAAATACGATACTAATGGGCATTGCCATTTCATTTTATAATGTTATTAATATTATCATTGAGCTTAAAAATGTGTCATTACATTTTCTAATTCACGTGAAAGCATTATTCGATCGAGAAATTGAACGAGATGAAAAGTCATGAGATTCCAAATCTCAGTTATCGTAACCACCATGAATGCAGATACTTTGGAGCAGCCCATTTTCCAAAAATTACGACTCACAAACGAGTTTCGAAAATCTTCGAAGTCGCGTGGAAGAAGAAGAAAAATCTGCTGCAACGTATTGCGATTTAATTGATCGGCTGTAGTATTCTTATCGATTCTAAATGAGTATAGGGTGTGAGCCCTATTTGCTGATATTTTGGCAGTAGTACCCTCGTAGATGCGTTAATGATTGGCTTAAATTTATATCGAGGGTGCAAATAGCCCCTTTGACAGGAGGCCAAGTCGAGTTCTTCGGCTTCTGCCATGCCTATGCCTAGCTATCGGAGCTCTATTCCGAGTCGGCAAGGTGTTCAGTTCGCTAATTTAAAGTTGTAAGTCTGGATGGTTCGCGTGTGCCAGGCGGGGCACGGTGGGACCTTTTCCAATTGACGTCACGCAACTTCTTCTTCTTTTTCTTGGACGTTTTTTTTATTTTTTATTCAGCTTCTTGCTTCCACTCCCTCCTTGTCTACCGCTACGTCTTCTCAGTCGACTTCATCTCCTCCTACTCCTATATATACTTGTATACACCTCTCTTTCGAGAGTCAAGAATACTACGGAACGGTGTAAGTTTAGGTTGCCGTATTGCAACGCCCTGCACCCGGAATAGCCTCCGCAGACTCCCTCCGGCTCTGATTAGATCCTCCTTGTCTGTTAGCTTGCATGTGTCGAGCGAGGAGTTTAGCTAACGTCTGGCCCAGCCAAGGGATCCATAATTGTATCGCCTTCTTGTATTAAGTTACGACCAAATTATTCAGAGTCATTCTTGAGAAAAAAAAAAATCTGCTCCTCACATATAAGATTAAATTAAATAATTAATCTTTCAAATCAAAGTTTGAAAAACTGTCCGTGACGTGCATATCCATACGCGAATATACGTACGAATGTATGGTGTGGAGGGAATTCGTTTGTGTGTATAAAAGGGATGAAGGAAATGTTGTTCAGGATATGAAACTGCAGTCACCCTTCGTAATTACAAATAGCGTAAAACCGCGCAGCAATGCAGTTAGCATTCATTTGAAACAAACGTCTGCGGATGAACGAGATCCGCGATATATTGCATTTAATTTTTTTACCCTTATTTTTTTTTTTTCACTTTTCATTTTCACTCGTTAAAAATAACCCCCGCGGAAGCGTGTATATCGCATTTAATTAAAGAAGCCACCCTCTCTCTGGTGCGCACCAATTCCATCCAGGGTCTGTATACCGAACGGGGTATGAAAATAAAAATTTGAAATGAAAAAAAAACTCCATGCGTTCTATATATGTATGTGCAGAGGGCCAAAGATGAAAATAAAAAAAAAAAACGTTTTTTTTTTCTACAGTTTTTTTTTCCGCAAAAACACCACAAAACAAATGTCACCGTGGGGTGACATATACCGTCGGTTTATGGGAGGGAGAAACGTGAGGGTCTTACGTGGCACTTCTATAGGTTTTTTTTTTTTTCTCTTTTTTTTTTTCTTTCCAGACTCGCGATCATGTGCATTGAGACCCCTCTTTGTGCAAAGGGTTGACGAGTACCTACGGGCGTTTCTATATCTCCACTGCGTCAGCTATAATACGGAACTTGGTAAAAACTTATGGGGTTCGTGCGGTAGATTAGTAGGTACGACTGTACTGGGAATCAAAGCACTCGTTTTCGCCCCGGTGACAAGAAAAAAAAAGTGATAGAAAAAAAGAGCAAACAAATACGGTTCGATTGTAAAACATGGACTATAATATACGGTCATCATTTATTGTTAGACTGTAATGTTTTCGACTAATATATCTCTCCTCAATGAAGTTTCAAATAAATCCCTATGAAAAAAATTAAGAAAAAAAAATGTATATAGCGTTTATTTTTGCAATATTTAATTTTTCGAACGATACGTTGGCTGACGAAGTTAATGAAATTCATCTAGACAGTTTGAATAATATATCTGATTTCTGTGGGCTGTTTGATCAATAATTGCAACGATCATTTGGAGAAACTATATCTATATCACGTCTTGTGATTATTTCATTGGAAAGGGAATACGGCATGTGCTACCGATGTGGCTATATACGTTTGTGCTGCAGTCTGCATTATACTCTTTATTATTTCGTTTCTCATTCATCATTCATCATTCCTCGCTCCTCTCTCCTCTCTTAGCTCTCCTTTACTCTTTCGCTCTTATTCCATTCCATTTCATTCCATTCCATTCCACTCTATAACTCTTTTTCCTCGAGTCGCGAGATCTTTCTGAATGCTTATTATTTGCGACTGAATGCGAAATTCAACGCGAATATAAGAGCTGAACTACGGTGCAGAAGAACCAAACTGCAGCATGCACCTGGTGCTCAACTTCGTACGTACGTACGTACGGACTTACCTTCCTCTCCCCCGTAACGAGATCACAATACCTATTATTTGTAAGCTTATTTATAGCTGCGAGATAAGAACGAAATTTATTCACAATTAGATTTTAACTTATATATACGTATATACAATATATGCACGTACGCGGTATATAGATGATTTATTATATAGTCAAGATTTTGAAAATATGATCGATAATTGAAAAACGACATAGCCGAACAAATGATGAAAAAAATTGGAATAAAACGGGTTTTCATTAATTACCGCATGCGATTCATTAATTGAATGCGCGTAAGTAGGTTCAATTTTAATTCCCGCAAATCCGACTCCCCCACCGTTCACTCGTCCTCAGATAATACAGCCACGCGACGTATCCCGACGGTCGCGTGGCTCTCTTAGGTTAAGAGAAGAGAAGAGAAGAGAAGAGAAGAGAAGAGAAAAGGAGGCTCACCACCTGCCATACCACGGGCAGATGTCTGTCCGTCCTACGCGGCGTCGGTCCGATGCAGCAGCTCTCCGCTGCTACCGACCCGACGCGTAATTCTTCCGCTCTCAAAATTCGTCCAGGAAATTGATTGGACATTGACCGGGTCCTAGCGGTATAACGATGCGGTATAACAATTACGAGGCCCGTACCCGCGAAGAGAGATCAAATTTTAATCGATGTTGTATAGATACCATGCTATCGCGTGGTAATTCGCAAAGATGAAAAAAATCTGTCGACACTGAACCGAGATATTTGGTCAGGAATTGTATCTACTACCTTAATACACCGCGATGTTGAGACATTTGGTCCTTGATCAGATACAGCTATTTTAACACGCCTATTGTTGCACCTGGCCGATATGTAGTAGACCGAAAATTTTCTCGGTAATTAACTGTCACTGCATAATTACTCTTTGCGGGACCGGGTATACATCTTTGATTCTTGATGTAATTAACTTAACGGGCATTTTATAATACGAGGTCCTTAATAGAGGTAGAATTGGACAGGGTGAACGTGATTTGAATTAAGTGATATAAATCGTGGTTCAAAGCGTGTCTTGATTTCAACATTCTCTGGTTAATTAATTAGAAAATTAACAGTTCGGACATCATGATTTTTGATCCGTTTTTTTTTCTTTTCCTTTTTCCTATATGCTAATAAAAATAATGAGGTAAACGAGGTGAAAGAAATTTCCAAATTTTTCAATTCATTTATACATTCATTAAAATCCGAATTTCTTGGTTTGAAACAAGACATCGAAACCAAAAAAAAAAAAGACATGATTTCTGGAATTAAGGATCTGCTGTTGCTTTGACTTGGATGTATACCTATAGTGACAAGTGATTACTAGGTATATGATTGATGTACAAATAAATAAACTAGATATGGCGTGGCGTCGCGTGGCGTCGCGTGGCGTCTGCGGTTTCTTTACAATTTTTCAAACGTAACGGTCGCGGGTTTTAGCCTGTCCTGAAGAGCCGTCTGTAAACAACCGACAATTAGTATAGTTGGGCGATGCCCTGAGCGGGCCTCGACGGTGCGGGATGATGCTCTATGGCGATGCTGTTGTCAAGTGAAGGTATTAAGCGCGGAAGCGAGCCCGACAGATGTTGGGAATTTCAAGATCGACGAAGACGGAACCACATAGAACCAAGAAGACAATGAGTCTGCTGCACGCTGCTGGCGCGTGGCTCTTCGAGCCTTCGGGCCTTAGGGCCCCTTGTCCGTAGCTCGGTGGGGGTAACTATGGGACTTTGAGGGCCTCTCTTTGGGTCAGAGAACCCGCTGCTTCCCGCGCACACGCAAATGCGCAGGCGGTATTCCGTGGTTCGTTAAACTTTTTTACTTTTCGGCTGAATTAAAAAACAAATTTTATTTCAATTTCAATCCCTTTTTTTCTATGGTAAAAATATGATCGGATGTGGTATATGCTTTCAAGTGCGCTTTATTCGGGCTGTTGAAGTTTTCAGCTCCTTGGTTTCCATCTCTCTTTTTCTTCGAGCCGCTTGTCGATACTAAGTGAGCTGTACCTACGAGATAAAAAAAACTATGTTACATAGGGATACCGCAAGTATAACGGCAGCGACTGGAAACGTGAAAGATATTTTTTTCTAGATAAAAACCCGCTAAACGTATCGGGCCTTATGGTCCTCTTTCCGGGCCTTACCAGCTGACACCACTCCATGTTGCTGCACGTGGGCATTTTTTAATATTTTTTTTCAACTCCATATCTTACGTGCTTCGCTCTTTTTTACTGTTCTTTTTTTTCTCCTTTCGTAAAGCGATTGATGATTCTATTTCGAGCAATTTCATCGAGGGCTATTCCTTCTGGTCTCGCCAGGTCAGGTCCGTCGTCAGGTGCTTCCATTTCAGATCAAAAGATATCGGCCAGATTAATTGCGCGTTTGGCTTTTAATCGCAAATTATACGGAAACCACTGGGGTGTCTGAAATTTTATGGTTCCCGTCTAGCCACGACATACGAGCTATTGAGATCCAAGGAATAAAGCTGTCAGAAGTAATAAAGAATGGTCTGCAGACAGACCAGAATCGTGTAAAAACTATATAATCGTGTTTTATCGACTTGACGTTTTCGTTAAATTTCGTTAAAAAAAAGGTTCAATTTTGTTTAATCGAATCCAGCCAGTCGGAGTCCGGGGATCCCATCGTCGTATGAACTCTGAACGCAGTCAAAGCTTCTGGAATATTCGTGTCACAGTGCAGCTGTTGTCAGGAATAAGAATTCCACAATTTCGGTGCTGGACACGTAAACGTCAGTGAATTTATCTCCACACACGTCTCTGCACATTAATATCTGATAACTGCTCATGCGTCCTCTTCTCGGAGCGCCCTCTCATTGATTAAAGAAATAAAGAAACCTCCGAAAATCATCCGCACTTCCACAATCTATTCCGCAATCAGGTTGAGGACATTGATCAAATAATAATCGTATCTTTTTAGCTTTTCCTGCAGGCCATACGAGCCAACACAATGCCTGTCATCGTTGAGGGTCGATTGTTCGTTGTTTACGATTTTTCGGACAAATGCGACAATTTGGTGGATCAACTGCGTAGGGCTGATGGTCAGTCAGTCAGTGGTCAGTTGTGGTCAGAGGGTCGCGGCAGTGATATCTGATAGATAGACGGGGAGGAAAGCAATAGTCCCGATCAGGCGACAATATATCCATGACACATGTGAAAATATTCTTGACCAGTCGAACGGTGGTCAATTCCCTCGATGAACTGACCCCATCGACCCTTTACAATGGAAATAATAGTGACGGACTGTTCGATTGCGAAAATAATGATTAGAATTGTTCGTGCAATGAAAAACACACGTGCAGAGCTACACTCGATACTTACTTCGCATATGGACGCAGTAGGCAGCGACGATATTTCGGTCTCTGAAGCGATTTCAGATTCTACTTTTTAACCGAATCCGGTGAAAACTAGAATAACGTAAGTGAACGAAGAGACGAAAAATAGGACAAAATTACCGGCACTATGGCAGTGCGTTACGAGATCTTGGAGAACTTTTAAGAATTCCTTGCGAGCTGTAATCGCCCTAAAGACCGAGATAAAAAATGAAACTCTACCTGACCAGGAAGACTTATAAGCGAGCGTCTATTTTCCCCGAACATTTTAGGACCGGTTCAAAGCCTAGCTGGCATGAGATTTTGTACGCGTGCCAGTTTCGTAGACCCTAAGGGAGTTTGGGACTAGAAGTTTAAAAAAATGTCAAAAAGCTCTGTGGACCAGAACCGCACTAAAAGTTCTCGATTTTCTCAACAAAGATCATCTGATCTCCTGTTCTGCTGGGGGAGGAACCTTCTTCGATTCAATCGTAGTTTTGAATGGAAGGAAAGTCAGGTAGCAAGAAAATTCTCAAAGAAAAAAGAAAAGATATACAAAAACACCGTAAATTTTTCTAGACCTTGCCTCACCTTACCGTCTGCACGTGCTTTAGCGAACTCTAGGAATCGATCAATAACCAAAATTACCTAACGTAACGGAGCGGATTCCTTCGCGTCTAGGTTGGTCAGAGTGAAACTCGATGCTCAGGAATTAGTGCAGGGGTCCTGGATAGCTAGCTTAATTTCTAACACAATGAAATTCTCGTTTACTAAATACGCCGTCTGGAGAATTTCAATTCAGGAAATCCTCCAGCTTCCCTAACCCGAAGCCCCAACCCTCAACCCCTCCCACAGGTCTTCTGAATCAAGGAGGCAGCACATGAATGTCGTGTCGTGGACCCCTGTGCGGTTACATCGTATTGCGATATCCTGTCAGAGATGGGGGATGCAGATTGCGGTGTTACTAAGCGGAGGTTCTCGCCGACGCTACGTAGGTACCTATAACTATAAGGGAACTCCTGGTTCCTATATGTACACGCGGGAGCACAGCCCTCCTTTACCCCTGCAATTGAACTCGGTCCAGACGCTATTGTTTCATAAACAATACTAAACTCGGCAACCACTCACAACATATCTCATTCACTTTGCTCACTGCTGTATAGGTCAGTCGTTGCAGACTGCAGGCATGAGCTTTAGTAGTATTATTTCTTTCATTATTTCATAGAATATATTATGTATTAGACGCGGGGTAAATTGTCAAGACTAATACCAGAGCTGATCAGGCTTCTTTCATTTCACTGATTCTTGAACTTGGAATAATTAGCTGACGATTCTATTTCCGCTCATCAAGTTTTTTGGTCCGATTCCTTTTTTTTTATATACCGTCATTGAGTTTGAAGTAAAGCTTGTTACGTCGAAATGAAGGGGGTGGTTAGTCGCTTTAATTTCGTTTGATTGTTTGGATAACGAATTAAATGACTTCTGAGCAGTCCGCATTTGTCGAGGATGAGTTGAGCGTGTTGGGTTTTTTAATACCCTTGCTTTTACTGGTCAGTATATCCGAGGCACCCGTACGATCTTTCATTAGATGATTACGAGAGGTTTTCGAGGACAGATGCCCGGTGACTTGAATATTTAAAATGAGTTATATTTTTTCTAATTCCGATTGGGATCTCCCCTACGTGAATCAGACCCGTTAGTTATACATACAACTTTTATTTGTCCACGAGACTAGTGTCCGGACTTAAATACCAACGCGATATAGCGAAGACCCGCGGGCTTGATGTTTCTGATTTAAAAACATCTCATTAACCAAAAATATAGAAATAAAAATATATTTGGCCATGTAAAACAAGGCCGAAGCCTTATTACTCTAATTCACCCCTCGAACACAATAGTCAAGCTTAAGAATACCTACATTCACCTATACCTCTGTGTGCTACAGCCGCATGGTATGCATAGTTCGTTTGGACAAGACCGAAAGCAAACAAAAGATTCGATCATATCTGTTAATGTAGAAGCGTCCGTTGTCCTATCAAATTTCTCGCTCTCCTACTCTCGAAAAGTGGCAAAAAAAGTCTCATTTCCTGCAGCCCGCCACGCGCCTATTTGGTTACTATGCAAACCTAAGAGGCTACTGCTATACTTGTACTTTACTACAGAGAAAGAGGTGATCGAGTGAAAGACAGCTGAAACAACGGCCATGATCTCTACAGTTTTTCATCCCTTGGGAGGGTTCAGACTTTACGTTGTACAAAGTCGATAATACTTTTGAACAGTTATGCGATGATCGCAAGAACGAATGCAGGCCTTTTTTATTTTTTGAAATTTATCGGAATATCTGCAATATTTAATTTCTCGGATTTGTTTTTCATCGAGATGTAAATATATGGGAATGCTTAGTAACCCTTGAGGGTCTGGAGACCGCCGTAAGGCACACCCCCCTCGAGAAACTCTTTGTAAAAGATTCGCAGGCTGATATCCAGGTGACGATTTCACGGATCTCTCCCCTCCCTGCAAATAGAATCCTCTTTTCTCTGAAGGGGGTTGAAAAATGGAAACTCCCTTGCTACAATCCTTCGGCATGTGATCACCAGGTGATACGTCAGAAACTGAGTACCGTAAACTACGTGCACGCGTGCACCTATATCCGATGTCCAGGTGCCCTAAGGTTCCGGTGATTTTCAAAGGTATATGAAACTCCGTCGATTCTTTTACTCTGAATATACTATACTTGTATGTATGTATGTATCTATACCCCATATGCGTATATTGATTCCTAAAGCATATTTATTTACTCATTGCTGCAGCTGCCAGGATGTAGGGAAGTCATAATTTCACCCTTTCTAATCCGTCAAG
Source organism: Rhogogaster chlorosoma (assembly GCA_944452935.1). Lineage (NCBI taxonomy): Eukaryota > Metazoa > Arthropoda > Insecta > Hymenoptera > Tenthredinidae > Rhogogaster > Rhogogaster chlorosoma. The sequence continues at coordinate 34,825,449 of OX101797.1, forward strand.
AAAAGTTTTCGTCTTGGAAATTGCAGTAGCAAAATTAGCTTCGTCTAAAAGTAACGACTGTTTCTTTACGAACTATTAATTGAATTTTTCTTTTTTTCTTTTTTTATTGAATATACTCCTCCACGGGGCAGTGAAAATTATTCGACTCACCTCGCCGCTGCACCTGGAGACTATCAATTTCGAAAAAGCATGACTTAGCAACGAGCGCGCGTCCATTGATGAAAAATTAATTCCTGGTCAAAATTAGATCTGGGAGGATACTTGGTCCGAGAAATTAATCAGCTAGTAATTTACTGCAGCGATCATCGCCGATTTATTTAACGATTCGACATTTATCTGCACGGGTATGTACTAGGCATCCTACCATCATTAGCCGTACTCCGCTTAGCCTCGCTTAAGTCGTTCTCAAATTGCGTAATAACAACCTCTTTAAATGCAAGTAGGATTATCCAGGCGCCTGCTGTATGTAAATTGTCCTTTTTGTAGTTTTGTTATGTTTATTACTTTATTTTTTGCGCCGCCGCGTGTGCCGGAATTTGCAGATGTTCATCCCGTCGCGTGTCGGGTGTAAGGTAACCTTCGGTGGTCTCTTGATCTCTGATACACGTATCCGAAGTGACGCGTACCTATATTATATATGTAGCATAGAGAATGAACCGCAGGGGACGTTTTCACCAGGTGACGGTCCTCCCCGTGGATTGTTTCGCGAGTGATCGTGATCTAGGTCGCTAAAATTCCTTGGCTCATTGCGTCAAGGCCCTTGCAGAAGAACACCTGGTCGCATATGCACGGAGGGTGACGCAATCAATGCATTTTATATAACTTTCCATGTTAAAAGTAAGGCCCAAAAATAAGGGGACCGCAATAAGAGGTACCCCACCTGGACCCGGGATGTGCTCCCTTTCGAATTCCGATAGAGCCGACCCCTCCTATTTTATAAGGCCCAAAATTATTAGGGTCCCTATTTTCTCTACCCCTCGCATGGATTATTCAAACTTTACTGTCTCCCCCTACCATAGGAAACCCTCCAAACATTCCGATGCACTCGGAAATAGGGGATGATTTTGCCACCTGGTTTCTCTTCCGTAGTTCTCAATTCTTGAACAACCACGTGGCTTCAATAAGAGGATCGACACACCCCGGTTTATATCATTTCACAAATCAATTGATGAATGATAATTTTGAGGAGGTGGCTTATAATGGAGTCGAATTTAACTTTGTAAGAGAAGGAATGTGAAAATTTATCTGAATAGGAGTGAAAACGATTAATTTCGATGTTTTTTGCTTATCGAATGAAATTTTGATTGGATTCAAGCCGTTGGAATGAAGCTTGCAATCAGCACGGTGTTTATACAATCAAGCCTGAAGACACAAAGTCAAAATCGATGGTGAAAATGTAACATCTCGCTGTGTAGTGCTCGGCGGATTGGCTTTGACTAACGGTGTGTATAGAAATTGCGTTTACCCGTCTGGCGAACGGATTTACAACGTGTATCGTACGATCTATGATCCGCTTACGCACTCCTCCTCTGCCACAGTATTGGTCAGAGTCGCTAATTCCCTGCTGCAGCAAATCCTCGTAGGTATATATATTATATACCACGATACACGACTTTACATATGCCTCAAACTCCAACTCCGATCACTGTATCAATCGCAAAAATTTTTCACCATTTTATATCGATAAATAGTTAAATGAATTGCAATGGATATAGACTCGGATTAAAATCATCAAAAAGTCATTAACTGACCCAAACAAAAAAACATAAAACAAAAAAAGAATGAAGAAATAAATTCAATACACATCATTCGATTGACTAATTCGTATATTCAATTCTCTATGATTGCTGGTTCATTTATCGATGTGTCATACTGGTGTCATCTGTTGCGTGCCTATGAAGACACGCGCTGGCTAAGGGTCAGGCATGTATGAGGGTGTCTTCTCTCGGTTCCCCCGATGTTTGTGCGGTTTGCGACGTAGCAGACTAAACAGCACGCGTGCAGGTTCCTCGTTTGGTTAATGCAGGACACGAACGTCGCACGTGCCAAGCATATGCTGGAAGTAATATCCGCGTGCGAGGCGCGTCGGAGTCATTAGCTTCCCCTAAAATGAAAATAAAGACACGATAAATTAAGCTGAACGGTTTGTGGTCAGAGTTTTAACAAAGCTTATTAGTTATTACCTATCCCTCTTCTATATCTAGTCTTTTTTCCTGCTCATCTCCCTCTGCGGAGTCTCTGGTTCTGTCAGTTCGATTATCTCGCTGAACAAACCGTGAACTCTGTTGAGTCTCCGGGGCAGACATAACTCTAGAGAAACTACAATTCGCGAATTAACTACCACCATGATACCGGCAGCATGTATCTCCGGCTCTCCCTTGCACGACTAAACTTTAAAACTTTCTTTAGCTCGGATAAGGGGATTGAAAACTTCGAGGAAGCTGAACACCTCTTGAATACCGCTCTTAGCAACGCACCTATGAGTACACTACTACGTGTTTCTTCTTTTCTTCCAAGTGGATAAACCGCATTGCACAGTTGGGAGGAGACAAACGTGTGAATAAAGTCGCGACTTTCCGTCGCCCATGATGTGGAATGATTCATGGGGTGTATAAGCCAGTCCTTTGACTCTTGAGTCACGATTCCCAGCAATGCATGTGAAGTCGGTGAACGCGATGACGTGCACAAAGAATGCGAATGGTATAATGAAATTGAATTCATCTATAAATGCAGGTAAATTTTTTATCGGATCTAACCCATTGGATTTATACACGGAAAAAAAGAAACAGCAAAAATCACAGGGCCACGTCTCAGTTCGCGTTGGACTCGAGCTGCTCTAATCAATTTTTTCCTAAGATTTTCACTGTGAAAAAACCAGTCTATCAATTTTTCGCTGTTTCTGCATTTTTTTCGCGTAGATTTTGGAGAATAATAGAAAAGTTCGCGATGCTGGTAGTCAGATATTGGACGATTGTGAGTGATTGGAAAGCAGCGACAGTTGTATACCTTTCGCTAGTCGTATTGCGTCTCGATCTCCCAGTGTCATAAATATCAAATTTTTATCTCGTTCATCTGCAGTGCGGTGGCAAGCTTTTTGGTTTCGCTTGAGGGGCCAGCTGTGAGTCAGGGCGCGGTATATGTTCTCTGGGTTACCGTACAGAGTGCTGTCTCAAACCGCAACACATTTCAGACGAATTATACCGTTTAAGTATATAAGACCATACATTTGTGATAAACGTGCCAGAGGAGAAAGTCCCTGAATATTCACCGGGCTTATTAATTAGTAGGCGTAATTATTTCCCCATGTAAATGAAATTTAACTCATAAACCATACGTATGTGAAATTATTTTTAAACAGGCGTGCACATCATTGATTATAATCAATGTATAAAACTGAGCGATTTTTTATCAGACAATTTAATCGATACGTGCGAAGGCCTTAATTTTTCTGCGCAAGGTATGTGACTCGATTTCTTCTGAGGGTAACCATTATTTATATAATTTTAAATCGATCCAAGGCTTTTGATAACGACTCAAGATATCTCAATACATATATTCATATCTCACACTCTTCATCAGCATTCATTACATCAAAGACCTCGTTTCGTTTAATCTCGATCTACGATTACGTCGATAGTTTTACGGACTTAATTTCGCCAGTATTTATCTCGAGTAAATGGAATGTTAATTTCTAAGTCTTTCGGGTGAGTCTCTAGAATTTCAACATTCAGAACACCACACATGGTGTTGACTAATAGAATTACCGATCATCGACGAGTCATGATTTCTTTTTCCTTCTCCCTGAACCTTTCGAAATTTGAATGTATCATCGAAGATATGGTGCGATCCGTGGATAATATAAACCGCTATTCATTTCTCCTCATCGCCTGCTGTCTCTTTCTGATGAAAATTCTCAAAGCTCCCACAATCTTTCAGCAATGTCTGAGCTCCGTTTAATCGATAATTGCTGATAGTATAACATGTAGGTGGATACATCGCGATGTGAATGTATACAGTTTAGGAGCATCTATTCATCGATAAGATTAAGCGAGTCTTTAGTTCGATATTTTCAAATGTTTTCAAAAACGAGAAGTTCCGTATTCGATAAAAAAAGAAAAAATTCCGTGAATAATGAGCCTCTCTTCTATGACATAGGGAGAGCATAGAAAAACGTAAACGCGGGTGAAAGTAACGGCTTCTATACCGAGGAGAAACATGGGCATAGAAAATGTTCCGGTATAATTAGCCGGCGTTTAATTTTCGGAAATGTTTCTGGAATTTTATCAATGAAATATCAAGAAAGACACGAGCCAACGTCGACGATAGTGAAAGATGGTGCAAGGTGCAGCGGCACACCGCGGCCGCTTCGCTCCGCGTCGGTACTTCCGTATGTTACATACGTTTTTCCTCGTATGTGATGTGTGTAAGTAAGTTTGTGTTGCGCCAACGAAATGGCAGCTTCTTATTGGCTGAGGGCACGCGCCCGCACCTGTCGCGCGTCTGCGTCTCCTTTGTCGCGCCGCTACACGCTGCGTAAGGAAGGAGACCCGAAGAGCCACCCCGTGCTCTTATGCGTAGATATAAGTACCTATATAATACGTCTCGAGTTGATCTGTTCTCCTTATTCTCTTATAGGCTTTAGCTATCTTAATCGATTTCAAGGAAGGGTTGTAGGCACGGAGTAATTATTATAAGCTTATTTCTCCAGGGATATTCGCGACTATGAGGAAACTTTTTTTAATCGCGAAATAAGATAAGAAATTGAGATATGTATATAGTATATACGCTACTTTTATATCTCATACTTACAATTAAACTCGTGTCGATGTATGGAGTTTGCGCCAAATACCGAAGTCACAGGACATACTATAATGAAATGGAATTATGACCTGCCTGTTAACGGAAAATACTCAATAAGGCAGAACCTGCAACGATCACGTCTAATGATTTCAGAGTGACATGCGTTCTAATGTGTTCTTCTTTCGTTTTTTTTTTTTCTTATTTTTTACCATAGAACTTTGATAACATATGAGCTGCAATTATGACGATTAGGAAAGTACTCAGATTATAGTATCTGTGATTTTCTGTAGCGTGTTCAAGAAAGTCGAATAAATTTTGGTGGTTTTTTTTTTCGTATACCTGTTCGGGGATGAAAAGAAAATTTTTGCGAAATCTTAGGTCCGCAGAAAGTAGTTCGAAAAGTTGACAGTGTAACGGAAAGTCTCATGTATATACCCATACCAGATATTTTTTAAAAGTCTTGAATAGCTGACTCGAAGATCAGCTGGTTCTAAAGATTCCGAGAGTCTTACCTGTTCGGTTTATGTATAGAGTGATTTAACATTGCGCACAGGTCGTATACCTACCTCAGCTGATCCACAAAGAAAATGTTGCACAAAATATTGCGACGAAGGTAACCATTTCAATGGGCTTGCGCTTCAAGCATTTTCGAGACATTTAAACCTTTTGAAATCTCGTTGCTATGCGTCTGGTTTACTTCTTTTTCCTATTTTTACAGAAACCCCTACGCTTTAGACATTCAAAGTACAGACGGCGGAAGTATTCATCTTATCTTTTCGATATGAATTCTCTTTCCATTCGGACGATACGATATACGCTGTATACAGGAAATTGTGCTATCTGTTTGTTAAGCTAGTAACAACTTTGGAGCATCCTTTGAAAGAATTCTACTGCAATGGACTAACTTGTGCTCGAATCATCAAATATTTTCGTTGTAATTTGCTCTCTAGTTTTAAAATATACAACTCTGCGCGTATAAGCTTTTATTTAATCATTTATTCTCTTGGTGAAATTTCGAAGATAGACTTTGTGAACTTTAAAGAACCTTCGTGCTCTTCAAAAGATCTTTGTGTCCGTTCGAAGAACCCGGTTAAGCTCGAGTCGAAGAACTCTCGTCTTTAGATATATCGCGCATCTTCGCTCCAGGAAAGATGCTATTCAAGCATTCACTTTTCAGCTATTGGAAACCATTTAGGAAACTATTAGACCCAACGTCCTTACGGGAGTTCGGAAAAGACTTTGTTTGCGCAATTGCTCGACTCGACCGCAACACCAAAGACCTTCTTACCTTTAGTCGCAAAGGACCAAAGCTCTGAATCGAATTTCAAAAGAATTCTTCAACGTGAAAACTAGCAGCCGATGGCTCCAAGACTCTTTCAAACAGTTTTTCTAGTTCAACTCGTCTCTCGGGGCGTGATTTGCTTTTAGCTAACGCTCTGAATCGATCCTCGGCAAATTTTGTAGCGTGCCTTCAAATCCGGACAAAAGAAGACGGGCGTCTTCGATTTATCTCTAGAATAGCTCCTCGATTTTTCGAAATTTTCGTGACTTTTCCCATTCATTTATGAATTGGAGTTCTGGAATCTCGCGTATATATCGTCCACGAAGAAGAGTTTCATCTCAACGGATTGGTATTCCAGGAGTAAATTTACTCTCCGTAGAGTTCGGCTGACCCTTTTTATGAATAAGAAATGAGAATGAAGATTCACGTAGTGTGTTGACTCCTGAAAAATAAATAACTACCCTCTCGAAATTCGCGGAGAACCAGTTGCCCGTGGGCTACTGAATATCGACTACTTCTATTTAATATGATGCTCTCAGAAATTGGCTTCCTTTCGCAGAAAGCACCCTCGTCCGGTCCCTTGTATAAGACAGGAATATCCTTTTTGCAAGACAGGTGAGAGATTACTGAGCTTGAAAAAGCACGGAGTTCTTATAAACCCGGAATTACATCTCTAAAAAGATGCCCGGGCACTGGACGCCGGAATGACTTATAAATTTTTTGAAATAAATGAACTAAAAGTTGATCAACTGCTGCATAAATTTCGCAGAAACTGAAGGTATAAATGGCCCCAAATCAATACATCAAAATCAATATGAAGTCCAGGGATAAAACTCGTTTTTCTTGAGCCTAAAGTTTCCCATTACGCGAGGAAATCCTTTGGGCTAAGATCAGCTGTGGGGCAGATGGTACAGGTGGAGATAAATCCAAGATGCTGTGCCGGTTATAGGACGAGCTTTAATAGGAGCAGGTTGTTGGTTCTTTAAAATTCAACCGTTGATATTCGAACGTCAAGTATTAAGTTTTCATCGACTTTAAGTTTTTATAGCTGATCCCATCCACATACAGTAGACAGTAAATAATTTATTTTGCCATTCGCGTGAGGATTCACTGCCTATGTCATTTATTACGTATATGTACGCTGTACAGCTTCCCCTGTCAACTGAAACGTTCACATAGCAACAGTTCTCTTAATTCTCATTTCATTTTCTCTTTTTCCCCCCACTAAGACGTTGTTGAGTTAATTAGTGTCTATACATACGTGGGCGTCGAGTATGTTGGTGGTGTGGCACAAATCCAACAAGTTTTTATGTAACAACAGCTATACGTATTAGGAAAGGCGCCAGTAACACCTACTGAAAGTTTGAGTCAATCAACCAATTATTTAGCTCAGATTTCCATCGACCATATAAATATACCGTTTAATTGTAGGCGATTTTTTTCAGGTCAATCGTGCAGTTACCTTTCTAAATAGTATTTCTGATATGGAAGCGATTTGACATCAAAAAGCACTCGGTTTTTTTTTTTTAACCAAAATCAACTTCGATTTGTAGGATTTCCTCATTCATAGTATGAAATAATCGATTATCAGTGACTTGGAATAATTATGGGGTATTTCTTACCTCTTTAAGATTACGTATCCATCAAGAGCAGAATTTTCAATCAAGATATTCTGAGAGTTGAACTCAAAGTCTTGGGACTAATTTCGCGGAAGTTGTCTGGGGATGGAAAGTACAGTCGATCAAGAAATTATAGGGGATGAAGAAGAGATCGAAGGAATCAGTATAGTCTGAGACGAAGGAAAAAGTTTTCAAAAAACTTCATCAAGTCAGGGGCAACGTTTTTGAATGAACTCTGTTCCCACGGAAATGCACCTGTCTCGATATGCCGTAGAAACCAAGGATCTCAACGCACTCCTAGGAGTCGGAGACCTCTCGTGGGCAACATCGCCGGGCACCTGTCTTCCCCAGGACACAGACATACAAGGATCTTCAAGACGTATCGGTAGGGGTAGAAACATCTCGCATCTTCCGACTATTCTTTCGATAATTATATGAAAAAGGAACGAGACAGCTGCATCTTGTAATATAAGGGTAGTTTGTGTTCGATCGACACTTCATCGCCTAGACTTTACCTCAAATACAAAAATCATCAAACTCAGGAATATTGATTTATTTTCTCCAATTTTTCTCAACATTATTTGAAAAATTTAATATGTTGACACGATTTTGAGAATCTTAGAAACCAAAGACTCTGTAGGGAATTTATGAAAATAGCATTTTTTCATTCAATCGTAAGTTCTTCTCTACAGTAATTTTCTGAACATAGCTTGTGCGGTACGCTCAGCATCAATAGTTAATTTTTCGTCATTTTTTTTCTGATTTCTCGTTAACAAAATTGAAAGGAACGAAGCTGGACGACCTCGCGATCTGTTCTTTGCTGTAGCAACACTTTACTGCACCTGCCCGAAGTGTAGCGAGGCCTCGAAGTCTCGTGGCTCTCCCGGTGTGTACCGTATAAGTATTCTGGCACAATCATATTTCAATTGGTTTCATTATTAATGCATACACAGAAATGATGTTCGAATGAAAATATTGCGTGGAACGAAATTGCACCACTCTGCTGCAAATAATGCATTTCCTTATATATTGCGGTGAGGATCTGAAAGTCGATTGTAATTACCTTTCACATAAATTATCTTGACTTAAGAATAATTATTGTCGACAGTATCTGACAGTCAGCGACAGAGTCATGTCTTAATGTATTTAAAACCCATCCCCTTTCTCTCGAAGACGGATATTCGAATTTTTTTCACACGTAAAGGTCGACGCCACAAGCACCTGATCTATTCGGAGTCTCGCGGTCCACATGTCCTTTTTTCAAACTGTAACCGTAACCGTGACCGACATTTTTAACATCCTGAACCCGACCCAGCAATATTCCAAACTTCACGAATCTTCCAATAATATACTTACCCAATACTCACAGAATTGCATTAATTTCGGAAAAGATTACCCCCGTTCTCGATTCTTGAGTAAATTTTGATTCGACACACACGGAGGAGTCGTTATTTCATTATCAAAGGTTTAATTGGTCTCGACATTAATTCACCATATCATTTCCAAGGCTTGACCTGATCCCTGTACGTAATTCAGAAGATTTGTAAGTCCCTCGGTCGCGAGGGAGACGCTAGCTCGCAATCAGCCGCTCGCGCTTTAATGTATGATAGTTATTTGAATAACGAGATAATGGTCTTTGTCGTTGCCGAAAGTAGATTGCTTTATTAGCTAATGTAAGTAAGTCGACGTTAGACCTCTCTGTGTAAGTTACCGCGGTGCTGTACGTCGTATAACATTTTACCCCGTAGATATTGTGGCTTTAAAATTTTCCGCCAAGTAAATAGGCGCATGAAAAGTTTACGTAACTTACTCCATGGCTTGATCTTTTTTTTCCCCTCATTATAAAAAAGAAAAAAACTTCGTCTACGCAATACGCATGTTGTAGGTACAGTGCAGTGCACAGACGTCGCACCCGTTTGGAAACCCATTTATGTACGTTGCAGGGCTTCTTCAGTTTCTTCCTACTTCGAGTATCAAGATCGTCACTAGGCAAGATCGGCAGCTGCATAGGGGCTTCGGCCTCGTACGAAGAGAGTTTTACGCACTTTAGTTACTCGCTAGTTGGCCTATCACACTTTTAACACGGTCTTTTCCTTTCTTTTTCTTCACTTTTTTTTCTTTCTTTTTATTTATCTCCTCGCCGTACCCTCTCTTACTCACTTTTCTTTTTATGGTCATATATTTTTCTCCGGGCTTCCTTCACCTGTCAACTGTACTTACGTTAAACTCGGGCTTATGATCGACTACTTATTCCAGACTTGAAACTCTATATACTGGATATATTATGCGGGTATATAACCCAGCAAATAAGCGCAACCAGGTTCCGTATGTTTCAAATTAGTTTTCCTTTTCCTTTTCGTTTTTCTGCTTTCATAAACATTTTTATAATAAAGTGAAGAATTTATGCGAAGAAGGGAACTCGCTGGTGATTCAATTAGCGAATGAAATCGCCTCAATAAACTTGTTCCTTTTTTTTTTCCATGACGATCAAAACGGCGAAAAAGTTGAGATAGGGTTACGGAGTTTAGCTTAAAAAGTTCTTCGTGCTGCAGTATACATTGAGGAGAACGGTGCGTACGTGTACGAAGGCCCTCCTGCCTGCACAACTCCGTTAAATACTTAGTACAATCAACGTTGAATGAATAAATGATTCTGAATGAATCACTAACACGTAGACAAAGTCAGGCGCGAGATAGACTCACGTATGTATACCTACATCTACCTAATACTGGCTCGCACTGCTTATTCCAGATGTAAATTCTTCCTGTACAAAAATAGCATACATCTGCTTAGAGATATTCACTAGATTCCGGAAACTCCAGTCACTCTATACATATACACCAATTCCTCTTTCAGTAAATATATCGAGGAAGTTTCAGACCCCAATCGACCTTTTAATGTATCCAGGAATTCGTCACCCTGTTATTCAGACGGACTTCGTTTTACGGTTTTAGGAATAAAACGGCTCTTTATTTCGCTAAAAAAATTCCGATCGACATTTCTCGACGCTATATTCCTCGTGTAACCTTCATTTATGAATGCTGCAAAGATGCGTGTGCCGAGACGGAGCGTGGATATAAATCATTTATTATCAAGTACTGGTGTACGCATAGACTAGCAACGACGAAATGAAATAATGATGGTCAGTCGGAGGGTATAACAAGGTCGCTTTCATCAAGTACTTCTCGTCGTTTACCTACAGTTCTTACGAGAGTCCGTGACTAAATTACTCTTCACTCTATATTAAATTTGCAAAACTTGATTGAAGTTATTGGTTGAAAGATTTCACGACTTGTTAATGATTTTTTAAATATATTTCAGGTAAGATCAGATGATAATGTATAACAACTAATCGCAATTCAAATATTTTTGTCAAGCGGTTCAGCTTACTCCAAGTAAACCGCGGAAACACTTGAGAAAATATACGAACGACGAAATACGTATTTACACCGTACGTATAGATTATCTCTCCGACTTTGACCATATACTTATTTTCAATTAAAAAATATACAAGTCATCGCCGAAGGTTGAACAAATTTATAGTATACACATACGGAATGGTCAGAGGCTCTGCGTTGAAACTATATTTTTTTTTTCAACGTAAAATCGAAAACTTACAATTATGATCACGATTTTTTTTTCAACTTCGTGTATCTCGCAGGAAATGAATTTATTGGAGCAGTTGTAGCGTCTGTCATCAACCTGATTGATTGAAATGATGTCGAATCGACATTTCTTTTAATTATTATACTATTCTGCATTCACTGGCTCGAGTATACGTGACGTGTATTATGTTTTCTCAACGAGTACCGCATTGTTAGTTCAGTATGTATATAGGAGTCAAACCTATCCGAAGTTGCGAAGCGTGTCTCCGTTTCCTCAGGAAAGCAACACCTTAAACCCGACACAATTTCCATGCTACGTCCTCTCAGTTACACGGGTGCATACGCACGCAGATATATCCGCCTCTTGTGCTCACATTATGGAGGTATACCTGCCGGTGTAAAAGGCACGAGTCGATCCGTGCGTATCGAGAAAATGTTGCTAGTGAAAATTTAGATTTACATGAAAGGCAAGAAAAAATAAAAATAAAAAATAAGAGAAAACTAACGAAGATGAAATGTGAAATATTGTTATATATAGGTGAGCGGTTCGGTCTCCAGGTATTCTAATATTGATCACACGACATTCCCAGGATCCAATTTCTCCCGGTATTTCTATGATTAGTGAATACCATCTCAGCTAGCATCCTAGAAGAATCCCCTTCATCACGAGACGAAAATAGTAAAAACATTTATTTTCGGTCAATGCCTTGTGCCTATATACGTCAGATGCGCACTGACGGGGTAGGAGTATGCAGTCTCGTGGTGATAGAGGGGAGATTGTAAAACCTATACGAAAAGATCTCATGTTCTGGGCCGGGGATCAGGATTGCGAAGGGTGCCTTCGGCCAGAGTTTCTCATCCTATTAAGTCTAAGATATTATTGATCAAGAAATTCATACCCATATCTCTGTGGCGAAAGAATAGACGGATTATTTCAACGTCAGATTAAATTTTACGTCAGACGCAGGGATTCTAAGCGACGATTTATTCACGTCTTCAATTCTGAAGCCTGTAACTACCCTAAGGCTTCTCCAAGACGGTTGACAACCATCGCTAAACGTACCAGCGCTGATCCCCTTTGTCTGTAACCCGAGCCGACAATACACCTCCAAAATGCCTCTGCTGCTATATTTTTCAAGGGATGACGACTCGTATGTGGCTGAACGCGGGGCAAACCGGGCACGCGCCGGTCTCCCTGGCTTCCGGTTGCCACCCTCTAACTTCCGCCACCCCACATTATATTCTCTACCCACAGTGTACGTGGGGAATATATGTATTCGTGAATGTTCCATATACGTAGGTATATATCTGTGCTAAATGCATCTGCAGTCGCAGGGCAGAGCTTGGCCCTCCTACTCTTCATGGTCCTAAGACTGGGACCGAGAGGGTAGACAGATGTAGATATGAAATTTTATAGCGTAAGCAAACGTTCGAATGAAATATACTACTTCTGTCTGTCGAGGACCGAGGGTGAACGTCTGTCTTCACCAGAATTTGGGTAAAGATATATGTCCTTTCTTTTTATTCGTTGAAAAATTTCATGATATTAGTATAGGTACTTGTATGTTCTGTTTTGTCTTTCTCGTGCGAATTTGAACTCCGAGATTTCCACCCTTCGGGCTAGTTCCGGTTTTCCGAGTATTTGAAACACGTTTTCAAATCGTACTGATCCCTGACTCGTTTCCATTCGTCCTCGCCTCTGTTGGGAAACATGTACAGATATACAGACAGAAAAACAGACTTAATGAATGCGAGTGAATGAACGAGTTAATAGTTACGGACATCGCGCTCAAGGAAACGGAGACACGCCTGGTCTGCAGGTCGCCCTTTCCGAGCCCCAAAGTTTCCGGACGTGAAAGAGTAGTATCACTGCACGATGTATTTCGGAGATAAACATCGAGGCCTAGGAACAGCCAATCCGACTGACTAGTTCAAGAATTTTTGACCCAAATTTTGTGTGGGTTAATTTTATAGCTCGTGCTGAAGTTCGCTTCGAACTCTGAGTCATGTGGATAAATCAACGCTTATTCTCATTTTCAGGATTATTAGATTTGAAAATTGAACACTATATATATACAATAAACTGAAGTTGGATCATGCAATATAGAATATAAGTAAAGTCGTAGAAATTTCACAACTTGGTGTAACTATTATGACGAGATAGTGCAACAGGCTATTTTAATCAACGCTACGTTCCAATTGGGAATTCCGGATAATTGCTAGTTCTGCTTAGAGTCGGTTCATGGAAGATAAGTGTAGTTTTTTCCTCTATAAAATCCATACAGCAGTGAATACTTTTTAGCAGATTCAATATCTGTATTCGAACGTTTTTTCGAGAAACAAATTTTCATACGTAGAACTCGTGACTCGTTATCGTTCGAACACTATACCTGCACAACTGTGTGAAATCATATTAAAATAGTCATAGGGGCGAGCGGTCGTTATATGCCTGCATAATATGTCTGGTAAGGACTCAGATTTATCTAGGAACTCTTCTTTTTTTTTGTAAATAAAGGAAAAAAAAATGAAAAAAACCTTCTGTGGGAAGTCTCCAAGAATTGCAATGAAGATCTTACCAATTTCCCTGCGTTTTACTGCAGCTGGCTTGAACCGATCGGCCTTATCGTAAGTCTGGAATTACCTGATCCATATAGGTGACACGAATTAACTCGCGCATTGAAGTCTTGCTTCACCTTATTCGAATAGCTAAAATCTTTTCCTCCAGAAATAATCGCAGCGATGATCGAATCCCGTATACTTAATACTTACACGATAATGTTATGTGCAAAATGAGGAAACATGTTTACTGAAAGGTGACGTTATTACTGGCCAACCGTGTTACGTACCGCTAATGCTGGTCGCGACCTCTTCGTGAATGAACAGTCGTTATTCGAGGAAGGGAGGCATAACTCACTCAGTTAGGTAAGACCCGTAACAATCCAGGTAGAGGATGTCGAGCGATCATCGAAAGGAAGCGGCATGCACGGTGCCGTGGGCATCCGTCCCATCTCGTCGGTCAAGGAGGATGTGTTTAGCCTCTCTATACGGCTTCCGATTTGTGTCAAAAAATTTCTCGTTAGCATAACCGGTATCCATAGTCGAAAGGAGAGGCTTATGCGATTTTTGTCCCCAAACGCCAGTTTTACATTTCTAAGTGTTCGCGCAACTCGACCCATATACGAGACTTAACCCACGAAGTTATCGAAGCGACGAGGATTTTGAATTGATTTTAAATTCCAAAAATTTCTACCGCTTCAAAAGAAGGCAAATATCACCGTCGTAACATCTCATATACTTATTTCAGTCCCCTACACGTGATTTCACCGGGTAGGTACCCCATCTCTCTAACTAGGGATGCCTAATATAACACTAGGGTAACCCGAATTTCTGTGAGGTGCGTTACCCTCGCGAAACCGTGGAATGTACATCAATTGTTATGCACCCTTCCCACTTGTTGGTTCTATGATTATAATATGGAACCTGCTTATTTTCGTGCACGTACACATGAGAGGTGCACCAGTACACCGTGAGGCAGGTCTACGTGTGAAAGTTTCACTATTCTTTCTCTTTCTTTATCTTGTTATCTACAATTGGGTGTAATACATGAAATGGTCAAGGAAATGTTCATCTCCTACTGCCGTATGTATAATAACCCGAGCTGAGCTGATTCAGCGTGGTTTGTTTGAAAACGTAAGACAAAACTCGGTTTCATTGTACCTAGTTTGACGATCCCGATATTTATATAGTTCGTTCGTAATATGGCACGTAGTATTTCTGAAACCAGACGTTTTTCAGATCTGAGTAAGAGCTGTAGAACTGGTGTCTATGTCCACCTTTAAATCCTGCATGGTTGATTGTAGTTTAAAAAAAAAAACAGAAAAAATTCAATTGCAATACTGCACGATTCTTACAGTTTTTTTACTTTTCGTTTCTTCTCTGTGAGATTGAATTTTACCTTGAAAATTGCCAATCCTTCCTGAGAACTGCAATGCGGTTTCTGTGAAGATGGATGGTTACTCTATATATATCTAGGTACAAGATACGTGCTTTACTCTGTACATATACTGGGTATACCTGCACACACGTGTACTTTTCTTCCCTTCGACCCAACTAATACATCTCGCTCGGGGACATACGGGCGAAAGGTAATATTACGGGGAACGGCTTAACGTTTATGTACTTTCCTAAAATAATGCAGGGATTATGCAAATAAGGGTTGGCTTAGGTGAAATACGCTGTACTGAATATTTGTCACGAATTATTTTCATTATAGGTATACCTGTGGCAATAATTTTTGGTTTCTCGTTTGCTAAGGTCAATAGTCGATCCATTAAATAATGCGGTCTAGTCCAGTATCTATCACTAAGTTGCAAAATCTTCCTCATTTAATTAGTAAGTCTAATTTCAGACGGTTTCTAAATATCTACAAGCTTCAGCTCAATTTGCTACTAATCTGCTGATTTCTCTGTAGATTAGGGGATCGTCTTTTTAATTATTTACGTTTATGATTTATTACATCTACTCTTTCGCTTGGGTTTCCCAGTGCTGCAGCTAAACGAGACAACGTCCGCGACACCCGTTGTGCCATTTTTAGCGCAGCTTTAGCCAGCTTTCCCCGAAGCAGATTCGCCATGTGCAGCTATGACATGTTTTCACTGAATGATGGTGTTGCTTGAAGGCATACAAATCGTTCGTTTAAATGTGCGAATCTCGTAGGTATAAACGTGTGTGCAACGAGATTCGCGGTTAAATGAAACAACTTTTTCTTGCCAGCAGCGTACGTCGTCACCTTAAAGCTTCTGTTCTGCACACTGGAGTTCTTTTATTTGTTCCTTTCCTCAGGTTAATTATAAACTAGTTAGCGGAAACGGGGCAAACTGTAAGAGCAGGAGCTACGCCTGGGCCGGCGCTGTATGCTATGCGTGAGAGACGAAACTGTAATAATTATTATTCTTCGTTGCGTGTGCACGTGGCTTGGTCTTGCACGCAGAATAAATCCCATCTTATAAATATTTCGGGATTACATCAGGCAAATAAAAACCAGGGAATTCTTAGACCGTCCCTTACAATATGTTATACAAAACTAGTTGGGGGTTACCCGCGGCTTTACGACGAATGTCAAGATTTTGTTGCTTTTTAAGTGCTTGTTATAACGCGGTAGAACGAAACTTTTACAAATGAGCAAACTATGCATTACCCGCATAGAGGAGAAACCTCAAGTCATTCAAGGCGGACTATATGGGATTCAATTTAGTGTAAATCCTAATTCTTATCTCTTCATCACGGATATGTTATATATCACGATTCAAAACGCCCATATTAAACATAGGAAAGGTACGAATATATTTGATAGACATACACATAGGGGTGACTATTCACCTGAATTTCATTCATTCTATTTCATTTCATTTTAACGACTCCAATCTTCTTTTCCATTCTATAATATAGAATTGAATCCGTTCGAGGGTAGAAACCCGCAGCTCCCATAATTATTCGTCCGAGTTTATACCTTCGTGCCTCTTCAGTTTCGTTTCCTTTTTTTCTTCTGCCTTTTTTTTCTATGTGTATTGAGTCCTCTTGTTTGTCTACTTGTGCTTGTAACGCCTTAACTCTTACCTTTTTTTTGCGGTCCACTGATTGAATGAGAAAAATCTGTGCAATCGATGTAATATTTCGGACCTCGAATCGCGTTACGGCGGAGACACGGTAGGTATATCTCTTGCACATTTCGCGACAAGGCCGAGAGACCGTCAGCTATGGAGAATATCAAATTTCCCTGAGACTCTCGAGATCTTCCTCGTCCCATGACAACCCCGAAGGTATGGATCGTTATAGAACAGAGCCACAGCGTGTCAGAGTATATTTTCTCCTTTTTTTCCTCCTTAATTAGAAACGCTGCTTATCTCGTGATTAAAAACTCTCCGGCTTCTACCTGAAACTTATCTCTATTCATCTCATCGATTAGGCTGACTCTCTATAAAATCACCACATATAAATGACGCTGGAAAAATACCTCGATTATATTCTTCTCTCATATAATCGAGGCATTGATCCCGATTTATCAGACCCCTGGCACGCGACCGACTTACACCAACCTATGCCCAAGGGTTTCTGCTTTCCTCTTATCATCCCAGAGCCTAGAATCAAGTATCTATATGTGTACTTGGGATATGGCTGAATCCACGTTGTGTGAATGCGTGTGTAGATTGATGCATATACCTATAATATATATGTATTCGAACGAAGGAGTAAGCGAGTCAGGCAAGCAAGCAGGCGACCGAACCAGGGAGTCTGGGTGGCACCTAGCCTCGCCACCTCGAAGAGGGGCAGCCGGGTGCGCCCAGGTAAGGGCAGCTGTGCACCAGGTGCAATTCACCCCTGAACACCCCTGCGGTTGAATTCAAGAGGGGAAAGGAGAGTTCTGATTGGTAGTTGGCTCGCGCGGGCTCTGGCGATACCCCGGGTGCGCGTTCGACGATCCTTCAGTTCGCTGCGAGCGCTCACACAGAAAGCGAGTGCTCTGAGCTCCTCGTGAATCTCGTTAGGTGCGCGCGCTGCGGCTTAAGTCCGCTTTTTAGGGAATTAGGGATTTAAATATACATATATATATACCTTAGCTTAGAATCGTGAATTCCGTTCTAATAATGAGGAAATAAAATAAAAAGAAGAACTACCGCATCGCGTTTTTGAGAAAATATACGAATAGCTGAAGGATACGCCCTCTCCAAGTCAAATACTTGATTCAATTAAGAACGCGTTAATTAATCGCTTTGGTTGAAAGGGCCTTTAATCTAGTCAAGTAATGCTTGAAGTATAAACTTATTTATGTGCTTGCGATCTCTCGTATCTTCATCGGGGTAATATAATTGATATATGAGAGTGGAAAGTAGCAGTTTACGGCTCCGAAGTGTCGGTTCAGAGTCTTTAACACACGGATATATTTCTTTGAGATAATTGTCGAACGAGATAAAGAAAAAACGGTAAACGAGACGATAAACTGTGCCAAGTGCTAGGAAAGTTTTGTGAAAATTTTTCGAGTTTTAAGTAAAAAGACGGCTCCATTAATGGGGGTGTCCGGTGATTGCGCGGTGCGCTCCGCCGGCAGTAGGAGTCATCCCTGTCACTGCTGCAGTCACGCGGCCAACGCGAACGCAAGTGCTTCGTCCCAACATCATCAAAATCATAACAACAATAACAACAACAATAATAACAACAAAAGCACAGATTCTCACCACCAGAACGGTGCAGATACCGTTGGGGTCTTGGCGCCCTTGCGTAGCAAGATGAAAGTGCTGAAGAAGCTAAAACGCAAGATGGGTTTAGGTGAGCGATTGTCAAATTTTATTTATAAACCTCATTCATTCCTATAAAATTGAAAAAAATTACTCCCGTTTTTACAAAATTAAATTCCGCGGTTCCTTCCTTTCGGAGCATATCTAGTTTTTGCAATTAGGATTCCCAGACGCCGGTTGGCCTTGTTAATTCGATTATTATTCATCTTCGAGTTGATATTTGCATGCTACTTATTTTTACACTCCATGTTGTGTGGCTCGAGTGAATTCCACTTACATATTAATATGCACCGCATCGAAACAACACCTGCTTATGACGTAATTGGAACTTCAACCTTCTAATAAGATCGCGGTGCATACTTTCGCATGTCGGACTTGTGTATATCTCACCGAAGATCAGTCCTATAGATGTCGATGAATTTTTTAACGCAATTTCAATCCTTGCAAGTTCATAAACTTCTATGACAAAACGTGACGTTATGTACAGGATCATATGCATATGTGCATGTGCATCAAAGCTCACACTCACCTGCTCTAAGACGACGAGAGTGAAGAGTGGAGATAAAAAATTGTCCCAGTTATACCGAACGGAGACAATAGAACTGATGCGAAATAGGTCGTCGTATTGTATGTATCGCGAATCGACCGATATACAGATACTGTCGTAGCGTATCGGGTGCAGGGTTTAGAGATGAAAATGAGACCGAGAATGAAAATGAAACCGTTGGATTTTTCTGCCACATTTTCCGGCGAGATTGCGTTGATGAATTCTTGAATGGAAAATAGGTCGATGCAGTGCACTGGCGCGAATTGTTCGCTCTGAAGATTCTGTCGGTATATAATGCACGAACAAAGCAGAAGCTTCCTACAGTTTTTCTCAGTTTATGTCTAATATGCCTGACTGTTAAACATCGTCTTTGTTTCTCGGCGATCTTCCGCCTTTCTGACTCGATTCGAAAAAAGCAAGAGGGTAGAAAGGCTGGAAAGGGCGAGAAATAAGGGTCGTTGAAGAAAACTATTATACAAATTATTACGTGAATCGAAGTAAAGCCACATCGATGATTCACAAGCACCGTTTTACCGCTAACGGGGCAATGTCTTTTGCGTAAAACGTGATCATCATACTCAGCACAGATCGTGGCTCTTCCTCAACCTCACCGATCCACACTTTTTACTCTATCTTCAAGCTACACTGTACCAGGTAGGCAGGTAGGCAGGTAGGCAGGTAGTCAGGCAGTTACAGAGACTTCCTTTTTGCACTTCTTTGAAGCACAGTTCTCACACTCAATTATCGAGTGACCAAGATCATCCTGATTTTACTTCGGCCTTTTTTACTTCAACTCATCCACGGATGTGCAACGGATAAATTGTGCAACGTGAAATGGGTTTGCGTTGTACTAGCAGGTAAATATCTCGGTGCGAGGAATGACAAAGCTTCGCAGGAGTCACGAGAGCGTAATATGGGTATATGGTGATCGATATTGCACTCAACTAGGCTTGTTGAATCGCGTAGCCATTGTTGGCGAGGTGTTGTGCAGGGACAGGTGTGCCTGTTGGTATCACGCTCACTTTAGCCGCACCATTGCAGTCTCTGCTTTTGAATCACGCATGATTCGCATGGTTGTATTATAAAGTGGAGAGTTTCCATTATTGTTCAGTTTTTGTTTCACCATTTCGAGTCAGAGCCCTATACTTGATTATTTTTCAATAGGAACTTGAAAAGCGTCGATCATTTGTTAACGCCGCAGGTTTATTCGGGGATATTTGTGCAATCGGATGTTTCATGAACGAACTGTATAGCACAGCGTGGTCGAACTCTTCCTCAATAATTGAAAATGAAATTCGCGGTTCATAAACGTATTCCATTCAGAAAAGTTCACACGAGGATTTCAAAGAAGTATGAAAAATCGTGGGGGTGTTATCTTTAATAACAATGTTTTCGACCTGTTTGCTCCCGGATTTTGGACTGACATTTGTTGCCTGGGGGTAAAGAGCTGCGCGTGAAGACCCACGCTGAGGAAATTGGCCTCTGCCTCGTGGGGGAGCTTGTGGAGGCTGTCAGTACCGTTTACCAAAACTCTCTCATTTATTTACTGGAACGTAAGTCTGCTTCTCAGACACGAAGTGACGCAAAGGCCCGTTCTAGGTTTTTCAAAATTTCCTCTCCGTCATTCGATTTTCACCCTAGTAGGCAGGTACATGCTCAATTATTTACGAAATGGATTCGATCGATATATAAGAAGCTTTGTGTCGCTATGAGAAACTCAGCTACGGCTTCTCTTAGGATGCTACAGCTGTTGTCGGGGCAGAATTCTTTTCGTAGTAATTCATCGAGCCTCTTCCCTCGCTGCCCCACCAGCTGAGCATCAAAGAAACAGCTGACAACTCTGTTGTCCCCACCCTGAATATCTGGACTCAAGAAGAAGTTTATACCTGGTCTGGATCAGACTTTGAACAGTGGTGATCATGACGGAGATCCCAGTCATTTTCCTTCCGTCTATTCATCAGTTTTTTCCTTTTTTTTTCTCCTGTTCAATGATCAAGGAACTGAGTTTCATTCTTAGCTAGGTAGTATAGGTATAGGTATAGGTACATAGGTACCAATATAACCCTCGGGCATTTCTGCTCCCGTGTTCGACAGCATCTGTTAAATCTCAGCTGGTTTGCTCGGGCGAAGGATCTGTCGATAATTGCTCAAGAAGAGGAAAGAAGGAAAGAAGAAGGTTTATTCCGTCGCGGTTGAGGAAAGAAGGAAAGCCTGTCGTGGTTGAGGTTTTGAGTCTGCTATCGAGTTGAAGATTGTTTTTTTATCAGTAAAGAAGGAAGCTGTATTCTCTAATCGGCCAGGAAACTCCCACGCTACTTCCTCCTTTCTTATACGTTGATTCTAGGAGCGTATTGCAATTAAAATTCTGAGGAAAAAAAAAGGTCGAAAAAATGACGAGATAAATCAACGGATGAAATACTTGGTATAATTACATCAACTACGTAAACTTAGGCTTATTATCGCCGCGTTACCTTCAAGTCTATATAAGTAGTACACGCAGGTATACTTGCAACGCCGGATGGATGTGAACGGTTAATTAAACTTTAATAATACTCAAGCAGGTATGCAATATTCGGAAGTCCCCATAACCCCGCGGTTCGGTGCCCTCAGGTACGTTCTCGGCTGTACCTATACAACGACCGTTTCCGGTTTCAATATTACAACGCAGGAAGTTGGAATCATCATCGCAGAAATACTACACCATTCTTATAATTTCGGCGTTGAGAAACCCGGATTTTTGTTCAAAAAAGAATATCGGAAGCGGGTGTGAAATGCTGTTATTCCTGCTCGCTTTCCATTTTTCAATTTCATGGGTTTTAATTAAAGATACAAAGAAGAAAAAACGAAATTCATTATTCCTTTATAAAATTCTGTGAACCCAGTCCTGTACGTGATGATTATTAAAATTCCAACGTTACAAAGAACATTTGCACGTGCCACACCGGCTGTTTGAACAGTTCTCTAATGAAACCAAACAATGGAAAACATGCAGAAATTAAAAGCATAAAACGAATACTCTGTGCTCGTGACAGGTGCCTTTATAAATAGAGGAAGTAGACGATGGTGCACGCACCTCGTAATATTCACAAGTTATCAAACAATGATTGTAAATAAAAAGAACGAAACATTGGTGAACACGTATTTGAATCGATATGAAAACCACCCCTTCGGCTAGGGTTTGTTTCGTTTTTATCACGTGCGTAGGTACCTACAGAAGCTGGGATTTCGAAAGGAAGACCAGACGTGTAAGATGCGCACCGTGTGGTTCGGTACTAAAATCTCTATACGAAAATAGTATTGAAATTAAATGGCAGGAAACGAGGTCGTGGCTATACACCCTCGTACGTATTATATGCAAGACACGTGCTGGTGCAGTGCTGTCTGTCGGGGAACAGAAAACTGTTGAACACGTAGTGCGATAATGTAATTTGAAGAGAATAAAAATTTGTCTTGTATACGTGAACATGTATAAATAAGTTATGTCGAGTGAGTTTGATCCGGTTCTACTTTCCGGATTTTATTATAAAAATAGAACGGGGTATACTCGGTGTTTTTAAATCCTGCTTCTTCATCTTTGAAAAATAATGCTGCAGTTCAGGTCTTGGCTGAGACTGAAAGGGCTTCTTCTCTTAGTGGGTGAATAATGGAACGGTACAGAATAGACCATACTAGAAAGAACAAGAACAAAAAGAACCCAGGAGAACTTCCCAATAAGATGGCGGCCTTTTTCAACACGGGTCATCGTATCGTCTAGAGTGCACCACCGAGTCTCTATCTATCTCTTTGTCCCACTCCTTACGTCATATCTCTATCTTCCTTCATCCTACTCGAGTCTCTTCTACTATACTACTGTAGTCTCATTGCTCGCTTTGCAAGGTGAATCACTCTCGAACAGAGATTCTCAGCTGGATGCTGGGAGCCCCCAGGGTTCCAGGACAGTTACGTCAGAATAACAGAACCGAAAAGCAAACAAGAAACGAAGGCGAACCGCATCAAGGAGTAAACATTTAATACACTGCTTTCCCCTGAACAGATTATCAAAAAAACGGTATTTCTACCCAACTCCGAGGACATCATATACCAAGGATTCCATATCAGTCGCCTTATGCAGTCAAAAAGCCCATAAAAATCGAAAAATTCGAAGACATTTAGATCTACAGATGCACCAATTCCGATCTGAGTGAGAACCTGTAGTCTCGTTAAACGTGGAAGAGAGTCAGACCTCGTACTGTACATAATAAATGAATGTATACATAGCGTACGTTGAACGGTGACCAGAATCACACATTAAACGTATAAACCTACAGCCACACGCTCTTAGACTTCTTGCATTGGAAATCACTGACCAGCCTCACGCGATGCACTAGAATTTACACATATGCGTACTAAAGATGGGAAAACTGGTCTCGAATGACGTAATATTGAGAACAGCAATAACCTGGTACCTTTCTCACATACTTGCGTATGCCTACATACTATCTTCGTATCGAGTACCGGTTTCTTCCTCTTACCCTACTATATCCTAACCACTGGCTATATCGCTCAGCTGTGATCCCGCTAGAATTATACTGCGATTTATAACTCAATGTGGGTAGATTCTGGCATAATTTGCTTCTTTGGGTATAATATCTGCTCCAATCCCGTACACGTGGTGCGAATTCATAAATTTCGGGTTAAAATGACCACAGGGTAATCGTCAGCTTCTCTTATGTTTTATCTACGAGATATCACGCGTTTGATAATCGAGGAAGTATAGATGAGAGATGATTTTAGCGAGGCGTTAAATTTTACGCACTGTGAATCCGTGCCTGCTTTCTTTTTCACTTCCTTCCTTCCTTTCTTGGCCGTTATTTGTTGGCTGTTAAACACTCGCCGTTTATCTATCTGAACTCTGAAGTCCGCTTTAAAGAGGGAAGCTAAGAAGCTACAGACGCCGCCTACAACGCTCTGAAAATTATTCAGCGAGCTAGCGTATTATATACCTAACTAGTCAAGTGGCTCTGGCCTAAAGTGGCCTCGAAGCTTTTCTATAAACTCCCATCCAAGTGCTGACAGAAGTTACACAGACCTGCGGCCACGGCTTGGTTACAAAAGTTTGGAAAAGAAAAAAAAAAAAAGAGAGAAGAATTTTCGAAAACGTAACTCCGTTCGCAAACACGAGGGTATAACTATAAGTACACGTAAATACATAGGTGGAAGTCTAAGCCTCTTATATCTACGCACATGGGTTAGACAATTGACATATATACGCAGGGTTTTCAAATTTTATTGTCAGTTGACGTTCCGTATTTGACTAAAACGTGAAAGCTGGATAGGCTTGTACATATGTATGCGATATTTTGCCATACGGCTATTTCGTTTTCTCTCTTTTCTCCGGCCGTCCTTCTGCTCGGGTGAATCATACCTCGTATGAGTTTCGTACGCGGTGCGTAAGTCCCGTATGTAGACGCGAACATATATCCGATTCTGCAATTCCCTATGCGGTTAAGCTATGACTGACTTTTTAAGGGCTTCGCTGGCGCGGGGGTGCTAAATTTCAGTCCACCCTCCCGTGGAAGGGAAGTCTAAATCCAGGGGGTTCGCCATCCGCTTAGGATGTGGCCTCTTTGGTTTAATGGAACAAATGTTACAAACTGAGACTTTAAACCCTTCGACTGAATTTGAAGCGTTAATCGAAAACTGTTATTCTGGGGGGTGAAGTTCAAATTGAGTTTTCATATTCGGATATTCTTGTGCCTTTGTAAAGTACCAAGTAACAGTTTTGTCGCAGAAGGGTTCCAAATTTTCACGGTATGAAATTGGCTAAGTTTATTCCCAATAATTTGATCAACTATCCAATTCTATTATTTCATTTATTTGTTACCTAACGATGATTAGAAATGTGTATTGAAAAATTTGACCTGAATTAAAACCGGCCAGCATTGCTGAAGAGAAATTTGAATAAATGGTTCACCGAATAATGCGAACAGCAATTTCAGACGGATATAGTTTCATGTGAAAAAGCCTTGGTATTAATTATTGGAAACCGTTAGTTTGCCCTAAAATGAAAAAAAATAAAATAAAAGAACAACAAGGCGATGCAACGTTATGGTTTTTCGATCAAAGATTTTTTCTCTATATTTTCGACGGACAGTTTCTAGCAAAATAGTCCAACGTTGAAAATTGGAAGCTTTCCAACTATCACTTTTTATCTGGTTTCATTTTTTATATCGTTTCGAAACTTTTACACAAACACACTTTCCCCTTCTGACATCGGACTCTACCGTTAGAATTTTGGTGTGTAAAAATTTCACGAATTTCTTATCTTGTACAATTATTTTCATTCCCAAAATTCTTGCGGATCATTACGTTACATATGGCTTCTTTTCTCAACCAATTCACTCAATTCCTCTAATTTACTCTGGCTTAATTATTTAATTCGGTTTTATCACGACTCGCCGGAAGTCGACCACGTACGTATATATGCGATCCTTTCGCGCCGATTTACTCTACGCCCACCTATCCTAGTCCCACACCCAATTTACGACAAGCGCCATTGAAAGACTCATTGAGCAAGTCAATGACTGAATGAATGATAAAATGATTTAATTACCACGTGTCAAGGGTTAATAAGATGTCAACGAGGATATGTCTCGGTAACGGTTCTCATTACCGAATGATATTATTATTATAATCATACGTTCCCGCAACCATCCCTTAAACTCGTATCACGAATTTTCTCTCATTATTATTATCATCGTAATTAAAAATGTTCTCAATATTTGTATCTAGAAATTATCAATCTCCTCATTACTACTTCGAGTCGTTAATATCCGGGTCCAAGTTCCGGTCTACATCGATTAAATTCCCCACGGGCACGGCGTTCGGTACAAATCCCGTCTTTCGTGACGGAACAACTGTACCGAATCGTTAGGCGCAAAAAGGTCTAAACTCTAAGCGGAAATCGCGGCCAACCAGAGCCGAACGACTTTCGGGCATTTTCCGTTTGCGCGTGCGTGAAGTTCCGCGTGATATCCGGTCACTGTATAAAAATTTATCCCAATATTAGGAATTTCACAGTAAATTGGCAATTCAGTATTCATACGCGACAACGTGTTCCTTTCAAATTACAACAGGATGGCCGAAAAATTTGGAGGACTCAAAAATCTGTTTGGTTTACTTAAACCGAGGTGAGATAAGGGGATTTCTGTCGAGATCTGTATATCCGCTATCCGTAAACAGCGACAGCGTTGCTGATTAGCGATGTAAACCTCACTTCGTTGGCTCGTTGATTTGCGCTGAGATGCTTCCCCTTGCCTACCGCAGCGTACAGGGCATTGATCGCGGGTTCTTGAAAGATTAAACGGCGGCGATTCAGGTCTGGAAAACAGTAGGATAATCTACTGTTAATTCAAGACATGGTATATGTTGTATCCCTATACAGCTATACGTGTGTGAAATACAAAAGTTGAGAACCTTTCTCCTGATCTTTGACCCTGCGTCGCACATGGCCAGAGTTCTTCTTCTCCTTCTTCTTCTTTATAGTTAGAGGAAAAGTAATGAGTCGAGACCAACGCGACTGAAAGAGACAATCCCAACGTTTCTTCCCTTTCTTCTCCGGGCTTCCCTGCTGTAATAACAACTCCTCGCGATTAGTCTTATCCACACACATCTTCGTCGAGAACTAGTTTTAATTATTTCCACTTCTCATATTGCGGCTAGACACGCGCCGAAGCAATGTTGTGCTTCGCCCAGAATCACGCGCATGCTGTCAGCCGAAGGAAGTCGGTATCATGTGTAACGATCACCCATCTATAGAAAGATCGTATGACAATCCACGTTGGAGTTGGTAGCTTGGCCAGGTACTCGGGTGACTATAAATCGCGATGCAATCGGAAGCGATATGTAAACCCGATAAACTTGATCTCATAAAGGCGATAAGGTGCGGAATAGACGATGGCTAGATTTATTCATAGAACGTATTTTTCCCACGCGGTAAAATTTCACGACCATGTAATTCTGAATCCGATAGAAAAAGAGTCATTAATATACCTGAGCTAGAGCTGAGATGGGAGAAAATTATTAAAATAGTATAGATTCCCTTTCTTATCCATGGCCAAAGAATCTCTTTCACGTTTCTCTATCTATCCAGAACTCTGAGCAATCCTTACGATGAATTTTAAACGAAATTGGCTATTCAAAGTGACACCTGTCAGTCGATGAAATGTTTACTTTAGTCAGATTCTAAAGCTTTTAACGATTTCACCCAGAGATCAAGAGAGGGCTTGAATATTTAACTGCATCACGAGGACGCAGGGAAATTTTCTATTGTAGTACCTACCTCGCCACCTTTTACCCGGCGTACTTAATATTCTGGATTCCCATAGATCCCGAATCGTCCCTCGCCCGGCGCGATGCAGTACAGGGATCGTCGTTCCCATAGACCGGAATGAACACCCTTAGGAAATGCGGTTTTTGTTAGGCTACCCAAAGATTCATTTTCTTCTTTTTTTATCGTACACCTTGCTTCCTCCACGACGGAAGTAGAATCGTTTCGGTACTCCGAATCCGTACCGGGATTTTTTTCTTCACGCACCCTACACAGCCCCTCGCAGTGAAGCCGCAAAAAATCTTTGCCGAGTATCCGATTCGTGTTCCGGTGCGCTGGATTATACGATTACGAAAATTAGGGCCAACGAAAAATAGTTCAAATGAAATAAACAGATTTTCTCATACATACCTTTTTTTTACTCCCCTCATTATTTGTTCTACAAGTGAAATTTTCACTTATATATACGAAATAAATCTTGTTTGCTCACCGCGCTATCAGCGTTTTGTTGCCACGGGTATCACGCGCCTAGCTCATACGAACCGTTTCGTGACGAGCCGGTAGGATCAATACGGTTCGTGTTGCGATATACGTGCGTTGAGAGCGGACAAAACCGGCCGGCCGTGTGTTTCGACATGCTGTTCGTTGCGTTGGGATATTTCAAGCCCCAGACTCCGCGTCCAACACAGTCTAATATACACACATATGTTATACATATGTACATGGTCTATAGGAACGCAAGGATCATCGTCCTGCTATAGGTATCTGCACGTGTAGATTTTCGCACGGGGTGATTTTGACCCTCGAGTGATTTTATGTTAGAGAGTAAAACATGCTAGAATTTACTACCGAAACGTATCAAAGCTACGGCGCGTCGACACCTCGTAGGAAATTACCCCTAAAAAAGGGCGATTATTATGTATGTATTAGGATATATGGGGCCGCAGGGAAATTCGCTGAATACGTAATTTATTCTGAATATATAAATCAGACGGCCATGTATATTCGTGCTGTTTGGATACAATGAACTTTTTCAACGAAAAAGCCTCGAGATTGATCTATCACCGGGTAGGTAGACCTCTGCAATCATTTCTAGCAATCGATCAGCTAGCGGTGTTAAAACGTTATTTGTTATGTACGTGAGTGAGTATCTTCAAAGCATCGAATAAAGTCATATCGGAGCAGGCGACAAAGAGTTTAGTCACTTGATTAAAAAATTGAAAACTTATGTGAAATAAAGACTAGTCGCTTACCGAATCAATTAAATGCTCGTGTCCATGCCTCTCGCAGTAGTAAAAACATTTTTTACTCAGCTACTATAAAGTTTGTGTTAACTAAGAGAAGTCCGCGGATCGAATTGGTGCCTCGAGTACAAGCAGATGTCTCGTTATTATTATAGTTACCAGAATAAACCAGTGGCGTCTCAACTCCGTTTTCCCACTAGGAGTTTGACAATCTGAAAGAGAAATCCTCACAGTTTATCTAGCGGAGTTTATCTATCGACCGAGAAGCTCTATAACGACAAAGGATCCACGTCTGGTGTGTATTAATTGATCAGGCGATTAGAGACCGTGTAATTTCTATCCACACGCGAATCTCAATTTCCAGCTAATCAAATTTTCCTCAGAAATTTTCTTCAGTCTTTATTTTAGTACACAAAAATTAATCGCTCCTGTCTTCTGTCTCCTGTCCCCTTTGTCAGACCAAGGACCCATTTCATTCCTTCCCCGGGATCGGCGCCGCTGACTACGCTCAGGAAGGCCGATAGGGGCGGTGGGGGGCCCGGTGTGAGCTTCTGGGCCAGGTGGCTCGCGACCGTTGCGCTGCCGCATCCCTCTTGCTCGCTTTACAGGCGCGTGGCAGCTGCCTATGGCCGTACGAGCAAAAGCTCTACTACTTAGGGGCCTGACTATACTATCCCTGCGCGGGTAGAGCGCAGGGCCCAGAATCGTAAAGCCCAAAGTCGCATTGGAGGTCTCGGGGGATTTTCTTTAGGGTTGTTAATTTTTTCTTCCCTTATTTTTTGAGGGTTTCTTTCTCTTCGATCCCTTCTTCATGTTCTTTGACAAAGAAAATATGTCATCGATGTAAGAAACTGACATTTGAGTAATCTAAGGTCTATTTACCCCACAGATTATATCGATATAATCGATATCTATATGAAACGTCAATGACTTTTTATCAGTTACGTTCTGACATTCGATTAAAAATGGGGATAAGATTGTGGCTTAGATTAGAGCGGAAGGCCGCGAGATAATACCGCTTGTTTACCAAGAAACGAACTTCGGCCATTATTATACTGAGGTTTTGGTATATCTCACCGCACACGACGGCCACGCCAGGGCCCTAGCAGCAGCAGCAGCAGCAATAGCAGCTGGGTCCGCCCTGCGTAGCGCCCTGGGTCGCTCCGCGTCAGTCTACGAAGTGGCGTTCCCCACGCCGCCCGTGTTTTCTGCTGTTATAATGTCCGCGAAAAGTTGATACGGATTCGCGTTTATTTTAGGAAAAAAAAAAACAATCATGTGATCGTATTCGCGAGATCAAAAATTTCCCGGGCTTCTTTCAAAGGAGTTGCAAACAAAATATATACATTCCTCGTCCTCTTCTCTTTGTTCCCTCGTCATTTCTTTCAAAAAAAAAAAAAAACAGAAAAACTATAAAAATCTTTTGGAAACTTGCGACTCCACCCATATTTTGTGACACTGGATCATGTCTTTGTCTTATCATCGTCCTAGAAAACCGTTAACAGTCAGCAGAGCGACTAGGGTTGCTCGTCTCAGACTTTCAACTAATGGTATAAGTGAGTATCAATTTCTAAACTGTATTTATGATCAGAATACATTATTTCTCTTTCTTGTTAAAACCTGGATTTCGTATATATACGAGCTGGTAAAGCGCGTGGGTGCAGACGAAAGGCGAGTTTATTAATGATCCTTGAATCTGACAACCCCTTCAAGGACCAAGAGCAAAGAGTGAGAGGCGTTTGTTCATTAGAGTATAGAAACCCA
Source organism: Rhogogaster chlorosoma (assembly GCA_944452935.1). Taxonomy (NCBI): domain Eukaryota; kingdom Metazoa; phylum Arthropoda; class Insecta; order Hymenoptera; family Tenthredinidae; genus Rhogogaster; species Rhogogaster chlorosoma. The sequence continues at coordinate 34,855,910 of OX101797.1, forward strand.
TTTATCAATGACTCCGTTACTCAACGATCCATCCCCTCTTTCTATATTTTACACGATCACTGGGTACGTTTACCCTCGGGTTGGTAAGCCTTGCAGAATCCTCCCTCGCGATCGTATACATCTATACAAGGCTAAAGACACCCCTAAGTAACAAACAACCCTCTGTGTTTCAACTATTATCGTGAACCTGCCCATTATTTTTGACACTCTATGCTACTACCTACCCTACTCTACTTTGCCTTGCCCTTACTTTACTTTACTTTACTTTACTTCCCCTTTTATTCACTACGCCTACACACATATCCTGCGAAGCGACAGATGCGTACTCCGGAGACGCGGTATACTTACCCCTAGCCAAACGATCAACGGTTCCTGGGCTGTGGATTGACGAGGATCGCCTTCGAGGGTGATTTCGCCTGCCCACCCCCGACTTCGTTAATCCAATTGTTCGATGCGAGGGGACCTGATGTCGAAGTAGCGTATTGGGAATATGCACTTGTCGTTATGGGCAGAGTTTCCCTTCTGCGGTTCTTGCGGGCGTTTTATATTTTTTCGAATCGGATAGAAAGAGAGAGAAAAAAACGGTTTATGTAGGAGGATTGAGTTGAGGCGCCGACCAACGGACGGTGAACGTAATTATAGGAAAAACAGTCTCTAAATTACTTTCGGTTTACATGTATATACCTATGTATATATATCTATGTATATTGTATATAAAACTCGTGTTACAAACTGTTGTAAAAACATCGAAGATATAACTTCGTTGCGATGTTTTTCTTCAGCTGCTGCAGCATGATCGTAACAGATGAATGATATGAAAAAAGGGTATTCTCCTTTCACAGAAACCACTTACCGTTCTTACTTATACCTACTCGTAAATAATTCTAATATATAAATTAACCGAAATAAAAATAAATTAAAAAATTAAAAAAATGATACTACTGTACGTATATACTGTGCAAAGTAATATATATGTTTTAACACTCTCAAAGTTGCTTCTTTATTGTGTTAATAATATCTTGTAAAAAGGCACAAGACGAGTGAAAGTCACGAGTCTCGTACTAAACGCCTGCGGCCACACGTGTTCCTTTGAGATGAAACTGGAATAGGATTCTGTTCCATGCGGTGGGCTGAGACTAACGCCCTTATAAATCTACACCTAACTCGTCGAAGGACGAGGAGTTGTATTTCTTTGTCTAGTTCGGAAGATTGAGGCCTGGATAATTCGAGTGCACTGGAGCAAGAGCTACGCGAGGCGAACATCTGACTGACCGCAATCTATACGCATGCTGCCAGTCGGAAATTCGACGTATCGGAAAATAATTCGATCAAAACCCGGTTGACATGGTTTATCAATGTATTTTGGCATACATAGCTATAGCTCGCTTGCCTAGAAATCAGGATCCCGTCTTCTGTTGAAATCCCGTTAAAAATTTCGACTCCGTATATAGTAAGATGCGAATTGCTAGAAATTTCGGTGTTCATTGAGAAGCAGAGTGAAATTTGAAAGTCTCGAAATTTCTGAAAAATTATTGGTCTGGTCTTTGCTCTGACGTATCGTCGAATCTTCAGGGTGTGGTAATCTTCTTAATTAGCTTTTATATGGAGCCTAAATATACCTTATCTCGACTGACACTCGGAGTCTTCTATAAAAAGATATTTCTCGCAAATTCGTGTCACGAAACGCGTTCTTTTATCTCCTATAACATCCAAGACTGGAGTATCGTAAAATTGGGAGCAAATGAAAGGAGGAACGAATGGATGAACACGGTTAGATAGGTTCTTACGGAAATAGACCAATTTTGAAGAGCGTATGTATATATATACACATGGACAATACACGGACTTCCTAGGAGGAGCCTTGTTCCCACGCCCGGTACCGTGATCTTTCCTAGTTCAAACCGCCAGCAAGTTTGCGCAGGGGCCAGAAACGGGGACGAGAAGTCGCCTCTCTCTACCTCTGGGGCCTCTGCCAGGGCCTCACCCATTACTCCCAACAAGTAACAACACCTGGTTATGCAATCACCTTATAGCCGGGTTAGATAGGCGCCGAGCAACTTTTGCAGCCCGAGTGGGTAGGTAGGTGTACAGGTACATATGGGACGAGTAGGTAGGTATAAGTCACTGAAAACGTGCAAAATAACAACCGTACACCGCTAATTGCACGTTTCAATAATTTAAACTCTCCAGGTCTTGCCTCGGAATTATTATCACTGATTGACGCACTAGTTACTCTATAAACTTTCCCACGGTGCAACGTACCTATATATACGTATAGCGATGCAGAAGTATGCAATTCCTCTTATTTTCTCCTATTTATAAATACACGGAATACATACCTGACTTAATCACGAAGATCGATGATATTGATCACGGTTAAAAATAAATCCCCTACCTCATTACGCCGCGTAAAATAGTCTTTCCGGTACGATCGTTAAGGAAAACACGTGTGTTATACCATAACGCATAGTTTTACCGGCGGAACAAACTAGTCTCGTATTATTTCTCAGTATCTACCTGACGCGATTCCTGATTGTGTTATTTGAAACGCAGGAAAAAAGAAAGAATTGCTAATATCGTGGCTTGGAAAGTGCAATGTTGAATCCCTCCGCGATTCATTATCACGATTTGTTGAACGGGACACGTTTAAAGGGCCGGTGAGCACGTGCTCAGCTTCCTCATACGCGAGACTTCACGTTTTTTAAACGTGATTTGAAAGTTTACCATTGCAAGGGCCCGGTCATGTACAACGCGTTGATCAATGTTTCGCAACTATATCTAAAACGTCGGACGTAACGGGGGAGAAAATGAATGATAAAACAAAACAGTTCGGAATGAGGTAAAAAAAGGAAACTATAAGAACGCGGAAAGAATCCCGGAGATGACGAGTTTCGTCGAAATAGTTGCGGATAATCTCAATTTTCACGGGTTTTATTCAATCCGAACGGAGCAACGTCCGCTTGTGGTATTGTTACGCGATATACTATGACGGTGATCTTTCTAGCGGACGGAGGATCAGCTCTTATATATAGAAAACTGAAAGAATTTTCAAATCGGTGAAATTTACGATGTGTTATGAAGGAAGGCAGTGAACTTGGTTTTCTATACAATTTTCTCACTCTCACCAAAGTAACAGTATATTTATGAACTAGGTAAGTTGGGTTTACCTACCTATAACCATGATTCGGAGGGGTTTACTACAATCGCTAAGAATATTGGAAAACTATTGTCCCCTATGCGACTGGCGTTGATCTAAACTATACCCACCGCGATTCTCAGACTATATTTATTCAACAACATTGACCCCTGGATGGAACAAGTGTTGTCCACGTTATTATATTAATGGCCTAGCCGCTTACGAGGGCAATAACTTCTACGTTTTTCAACCTAGTCTATGAAGTTATTCGAAAATCGTCGTGAAACGAAGAGACTGCGTCACTTCATTGTGTGATATACCCGAAATTGTGTCTAGCTTCGGCATTAAAGAATAATTCGCTTCTTCATTCTTCCTTATGATAATCCTCGGCTTTTGATCTATACGATGAAATCCATAATAGAGCTATGTATTCCGCGCGAATATGATCTCGGGGCGGTGAAGTTGGTCGCGGTTTGTTAACTTGGAATTACTAAGTCCGCACAGTCTGCAACGGTAAAGTCTTGCTTCCCACGGTGGCTTCTGGCGCGTTCCTTAGAGTAAGTCTGGAACTTACCTACTTCCATGCAGTGTCTTTTCTTAGGACGGGGGAACCCCGACAGAGAATTACGAGGTCATATCTACATCTATACATATATTTATACATCCGCAGAACTTGCTGTTTCATAACTCAAGGGTGACGACTTATACGCTCCGTTATAACATCTGCTTCAATTAAGACTTCAGACTCATATTTCTGACCGTTTGTCGCCTGGGAGTCCGGTCCTCATCGCTGCTCGTTATATCGACATAATTTTGTCCGCTTATGGGAGTATATTACAGTTACCAACATAAGACTATTTCGCCGGTTAATCTCGAGATATTACTAAGAAGTTAATTCTTTTTCTCTCTTTTTTATTCTTTCCTGGTTAGTCATCGACCAGAATATATTAGGTTATTCTACGCTGATGTTCCTGCCTATATAGAAATTTCTAGTCAAAAATCTGAATTGTAGAACGAAAATTGCGATGCTGTAACTTTAGTACCGCGACGACTGGTAGCTCGCGTCTGCAGCGCCTTACCTGGAGCGTGAGAATGAACGTGAGAGATCAATGATATTTGATCGATACCGTTCAATGTATAGCCGAGGAAGTCTGATTCACTGGTTACCTGTTAAATCGCGTCGTAAAATCTGACGCAATCTTTTCTCTTCGATACGTTTAAAAATATTGGAAAAAAAAACCAAAAAAAAATTGAAAAAAATCCTCAAAGGAGAATTCATATTACACGCATTGTATAGCTGCAGGTATAATTAGGATACACTGCCGTGCAGCAGGCGTTACGAGGATCGAGAATAATAACAGCACTGCATCCGTAAAAAACAAAGACTTTTTGCCCGCGGTCTTCCTTATATGTAGAGCGACGCCCCATCCGGTACATCCGGTCAGAGGCGTGTGGTTTCCTGTCTATACCGGTGAATATTGTTTCGCCTGTTCACGGCCAAGACGGCACTTGTCCATCGGGTCAGTCCTACAGTCCTAAGATTGGCTTCAGTAGGCACACGGCGCTCCGAGAAGCTACAACCTTTCACTTTCCTGCTAGCACTTAACAGCGAACAGTATACCTGTCCACGTATCCTTGCCGAGAGTGCGTTTGTGTCGATTCTTTTCCTCGAGTGCAACAACAGCTATTCAGATCGTGAATATTCACCCTAAATCATCTAAGCGAAGCGACAAATTTCGTACGATGAAGTACAGAAGGGGTGACGTCAGGCGTGCTTTCAAAGGTGTAAATCAGTTTCGTTTGAAAGAACAGGGAACTTTTATCCGCGTTTATTGAAGCACTTGGATTCTCTCTTCAGCACTAAAATATACTGTCGTTCATTTTTGACGGTTCTTTTATATTTTTGTTACAGCTCCCAGGTCGTCCAGTGGTGGAACGAACAATCTACCACCCCTGACCTTCCACCGAGTTCACGGGGATAATATCAGACTCTGTAACGGCGGTACGATCGCAAGAAGACACGAGAGCTTCTGCAAGGGTGTTACTTTTAGCGCTAGGCCAGTGCGAATCGGGGAAAAGGTAAAATGCAGTGAATATTGTTACTTGTTATTCCATTTTCTCCGATAATACAGTTGTTTGCGATAGCACATTTTCTGTTTCGACACGTCTCGCCTTATCGCTATAAGAGTCTTGGTAGTGACCGCAAGATAGCCGCTAGCCCACGTCCTGCCAATCTCTTTATCGTACCTTGATATTTCAAACTCGTTACAACTCGAAGGATCCAATCAAACCTTGAAAAACGCACATATCACGAATATTTTCTGACTTGTTTTCACGGTTCGGTAACCCACGCATTTCTCGCATATGGGATAATAGCACGTTGGGCAAAGGCCGGTTCTTAGTGGCTCTAGGCCGCCTAGCCTGCAGGACTCAAACGCCATCCCACGCCAGGTGCGTGGGTCGTGTATCCGATAGAGAAATACACAAGTATCGGCTTCTAATGATTCGTGGTTCTTCTTATATTGTATCGGGGAATTGACGCGCGGCGAAATTAGTGGACGAAGACTTTTGAGAATCGCAGATACGCCTGGTTAGCGTAGTTATCGACGTTTAGTATCGCCCAACGTCTTGAAAAAAATTTCTGAAAAAACTTCACCTCTCGTTGTTTAAAAGCGCAAATCAACACTGTTATCACTTTGCTGGGAAATCGTGAAGACCTTAGGTTCCTGTTAACAGTTCCTTGAAAAGAACCATTTAACGTATCTTATCTTTACCCCCCCACTGAAATTATTTCTCATTGTAATCAACGAGCGTATAACGCAATGTTAACTCAATCTCTTTGACAGATATTGTTGGGTAAAAAATTAGAGATCTGTAAAGAAATAGAGACGAACACGTGGCCCATAGAGCTAGGCCCTATCCGTATGATATCACCTCTAACTTTGAATTATTTTTCTTCTCTCAAGGTTTGCGTCAAGTTCCTTGAAATATCCGACAACTGGAGTGGCGTGATAAGGTTCGGATTTACCGCTAATGATCCAATAAATTTGCGCAGTGGACTACCGAAGTATGCTTGTCCAGATCTTACCAACAAACCCGGCTATTGGGCGAAAGCTCTCGCAGAACGTTTCGCCGAAAGAGACACTGTTCTATTTTATTACGTAACTTCAACCGGCGATGTACACTTCGGCGTTAACGGTGAGGAAAAAGGCGTCTTCTTCAGCAGCGTAGAGACGCGTGGTCCGTTATGGGCGATCATCGATGTATACGGGAACAGCACTGCTATAGAATTCGTCGATCCGAATAGACAACATTTTAACAATGTTAAACGAGGCGCTGATCATAGCAATGAAGATAATGCTCAACACAGCAGACACTCTGCTATGGATGATGCCAGCAATGCTGGACGAGATGTCGAGAGAATTATCGTTCCTACGATGCAGAGCATGTCCATTCATCATGAACCCGATGTTGATCTACCTGGACTGAGGTTTCAACCTTCCGGTGTTGTCTTCAAGTCGCTACCTTTTCATTCGTAAGTTATATTACATCTTTTTTCAAACACATTAAGATTAATTTACCATTTCGAATGCCATATGTATTGTCTTCGTATTTTTTTCGACAAGTTTATTTTTGGATATGACACAGCGTTAATCCTCTCAGAATTTCCTTGAAACTCGTCTCTTTTTTCTTTCATTCACTCCCGGGGATACATTTTTTCCTTCTCTCCTTTGTTTTCAACTCTGAGTTGCGCCGTTTGAAGGCACGAAATTAAAATGATCGGTATCGGCAACAGCATATAAAGTCAGATGCTAATCTCAGGTATACGAGCTGTCGTCCTATGCTAATTCGCGGGATCCGATCGTCACCCGGCCGCAGTATAAATTTCGAACCAGTCTACCTAGGCGCTGCTCAATATACACGAGAGCAGTGACTAAGGCCTGTCTCCGAACTTTGATCCTCCGTGGGACGGCGGTTGTTTGTCAATGCGTTTAAAGTTCTAAACGATCGTCAGAATATCCCATCGATTTCCTTCGAACTTATACCCAAGACGTGAGCTTTTAAGGAGAGAAACCACGACTGCGATTCCGCTCTTTCCTTCCGCCTACCTCCGCGACATTTTCTAAACTAACAAAACCTTAATTAATTAATTCCAGAACTCGGGGGCGGAACATATGCTTCAGCAATCAGCAGTGCGTCGCGACTCGAAGCGACACCGAATTTTGTCACGGCTACGCGTTCACCGGACGGCCTCTTCTCCTCGGCGAAAGATTAGTCGTGCAGATCCTCGCCACTGAACCGATGTACGTCGGAGCTCTGGCTCTCGGTCTCACCTCCTGCGACCCGGCAAAATTATCCGCCGAAGATCTCCCCGACGACAGCGACCTTCTCCTCGACAGACCCGAGTACTGGGTCGTGTCAAAGGACGTCGCATCCAGCCCGCAACCAGGCGACGAGATCGCGTTCACAGTCACCCACTACGGCGAGGTACAAATGAGCAAAAACGGCGGCGCCCCAAGCGTCGTAATGCACGTCGATCAGAGTCTCCAATTATGGGCATTCGTCGACGTATACGGAAGCACTCAAAGAGTCAGGATGCTGGCAAGCAGACCAACGTCGCCACCGAGGCAGAGGCAAGCCGCGCCAAGCCAGCACTCAAACCACAGTAACGCTGCCACCGAATTGTCAAGATTCTCCGAGATGGTTCAATTCAAGCCAGCCGTTGGCGGAGGCACGGTGCTTGTCGTCAATTTGCCACCTCAAGGCGGATATCCGGCCCCTCCGCCACCAACGCCTCAGCCAGTTTACGCGGCGAGTTCATCTCACAGAAATCCTCCACCTGTACATCACCCGCCGCCACCACCGCAGACTGTCTCCGTACCTCATCCGGGGTCTTCGAGACAATCGCCACCGTTGACTGGCACCATGATAAGCACTGGGTCTTCGACTTATGTTGATCCGGTGTCTTATCAGACTTTAGATGGCACTTTGACGTCCCAGGCTTCTTCGCACTTGCAGCAATGGAGCGAAGGGCTTCAACCTACCCCCGGACAACCCAGCGAGTGCTCGATATGTTACGAACGCAATATAGACAGTGTTCTTTACATTTGTGGTCACATGTGTATGTGCTATCCATGCGCTATACAACAGTGGAGAGGCAAGGGAGGTGGACATTGTCCGCTTTGCAGGGCGCTGATCAGAGACGTTATTCGTATATATAGATCTTGAACTGATTAGTCGTTTGGTTAAGAAGAATGTAGGTTTTAGAGTTCGGAGACATTATGCGTGGACGTTAGTTTGGATAAGTTTTTATTTCCATTTTTCAAGACGAGTTTTCGATGCTCTGAGTCAGGTGTCACCGTTCGATTGAATTTCTCGCCTTCTTTCATTTTTTTTTCTCATTTTTTTTTATCTCGTTTTGCTTCTCGTCTTTCAACTCGGAAATGGGCAGGCAGAATCTTCTGATGGAAAAAGAGCTTGTAAATATTGACTGATTCTTTTACAACTGTGACACTAATCAGAGACGATGGATATCTGGTATATTAAAATACGATATACTCTTAGATATTACCTATGTATGTATAAATGTGCAAAGATGCAGGTTCGACTGTTTCGTCGTTATATTCGTGGCTCGATGCTCGTAGTTATTGAATTTTTTATTTCAAACAGTGTCAATTAGACGTCAATAGAAATTAAAGAGATTAATGAATGAAATAAAAATTGGAATAGTAACGCTTGCGCGTATGATATACATATACGAGGGGAGGGGGACAAGTGCTTCCAATTTTTAGGCAAACACTGCCAATAATCTTCTATTATTATATAGTGACGAATAATCAGGCACAAACTATATAAACACTTTAAAATAATTCATAATCATCCTATTAATCTTGTCCTCCGAGCTCGTCAATGATCTTAATCGTTTACCCTGTCGCGGTATAGAGTTGCATGGATGCGCGTGATTCTCCGTCTCGTATTTTATTGAATGAGACCGATTGATTGACTCTAGTTTTACGGATTGTGTTTTATACGAGGTAGTGTGTTATCACTGTACTAATTATAACTATTATTATTACTGTCACTATTATTATATATATTACTAGGTATGCTATTATTATTATCATTATTCTCGTTATTATTATAAACTATTAATTATTCATATTATTATCATGACTATTTAATAACGTGTAATTATTATCGTGAGTTTTCTTTTTTTTTTTAGTTTTTTTTTTTTTTAAACGTTAGGGTATTTAGGTAGATTGCATTCTTATCGTAATTATACTCTTACTATAGGTAGTCAAGAGAGCGTTTTTAGTTCGAGAGGACAAAAGTATACTATAATTATTAGAAAAATAACTGTGCTTTTTTTTTTATTTTATTTTTTTTTTAAATAATCATGACGATTGATTTCGAGGTCGGATAATTTCTGGAATCTGAGACGTTTATCCCAGTTCTTTAAATCGCCAAAGAGATCCACTGTCAGTTTCTTTTTTTTTTTTTGCTGATTTTTTTATTCCGCGAAATAACAAAGGAAAAATAGTGGACGAAACAATTCACTATCATTATCAATTTCGATACGTGCCAAAAATAAGAAAAATATATACGCACGCTTTTAGACCGGATTCGATGCCGCTTTAATTTTTAAACGAAAACGTAAATTAATCTCAATCAGATGATGAAACAAATGGAATTTATTGGGGAAGAAAATTAAGAAAATCAAGCCGAAGAATTGCAGGCTAATTTCGGAGGAATATTGCAAAAATGACAGTTTTTTTTTTTTTTTGAGATAAATTTATTTCACCTATTGGGATATGAATTTTACCAAGATTGATAAAAGTTCATATTATAACTGAAACATAATTTTGACGTACATAAAAATATCATTCGTGACGCAGCATATACGACCGGAATTTGTGAGATTGATATAAATATCGCTTTCGCAAATTACGGTCGCCACAATAACATTTTTTACAAAGCTATTTTATTTTCATACGCTGAAACGGAACAAAATAGGAAAAAAAAATTAAAAAATTGAAAAAAAAAAAAAAAGATAACAAAACTAGAAATACAAGAAAAATTATACTAAAATGAAAGAATAATAATAGTATATGTAACCAGATTTATGTCAGATGTAACATTTTATTCACGGAACTGCTACGGATCGGATAGAACCGAAATAGAGAATGAAAGAAAGAAATAATGAAAATAAAAGTAATGAAACCAAAAAAAATAAAAAATAATAATTATAGGAGATAAAAAAAAAAAAACGATAGATGTAATATCAAAAAATATTAAACTCATGATATAACAGGTCGTGCCTTATGCTCAGATCACTTTCGTGTCGTTGATTTATGATTCGACTGGACTTGGAGCTATTCGACTTACATAAATCTTATCCTATAGGCACACATATCTTCTTCCCATAATTCATCTTTAAGCTATAGATCTTTGTTCGATAGAAAAAAAACTAAAAAAAAAAAAAAACGTCGAAATTTTTATTTCAAAATGCCAGTTATTGAATATAGACAGACGCGCGTTAATTAACAAATTCTACTTTCCATCTATGAAGCTTATGAACATATAAGGTGCGCGTGCGTGTGTTACAAAGGTGCGTTAGAGTAGTTTTAATTGACGATTGATGATCTTAATCATTGATCGAATGAAGGAAATAAGTGGGAGAGGGGGGAGTATTAATTCATAACGTTCGAAAAATGTGAATCTTCATTAGGGGATCGTCTTGGAAGTCGACCGTTCGGTCAAGATAGAAATTAATTATTTTTAACTATATATTATATATTTTTTTTTTTTTGTATTATTACTTAATGAGCTGAGCATTACTCGACGTTGCCGCGATTGATGTTAAAGTTTTGAGTTAGTCAAAATTGGGTGAAGTCAGACTCGAGGCCCTTTTTGTATTTCCAAAAATGATCACACACGCAAAGCAGTAGTGAAATCTCTAGTCCTGCGAGCGGCAGCTCATTCTTGTATCTGCCAATCCAAAATGAATGAAAATGAAAAGAGGAAAAGAAAAAAAAGGAAAAAAAAAAGTAAAAACAAAAAACAAAAAAAATAAATAAATAAATAAAATAAATAAATAAAACACATTAATAATAATAATAATAACAAAAGAAAAAAAGAAAAAGAAAAAATTGCAAACAAATGGTGAGCAAACGAAAATTTATAATTATACGAAAAGAAAAGAAGAAAATAATGAAAATAAATGAATAATAATAATAATTATCGTGTATCACATCATCGTGATGCACAAGCCACAGATCTATTTAGGAAATATAATTAATTATTATTCTATCTGTAATATTAATTTTTAACAATAACTACAACTTTCTATACTATATTATACGTAGGGTATGTCGAGAAAAAACCGTTCCCAAAAATTCGCTGATAAAGATATAGAAAAGGAAAGAAGAAGAAGAAAAAAAAAAAACAAGAAAGAAAAAAGAAAAGCAGAAGTAAAATAATGATAGATAAAATGGTCATCTTCGAATAACGTTATCGATAGATGACATATATATATATTATTATTATTATTCTACTACCTTACCGTCATTATCATTTTCATTATCAATAATATCATCCTAATCATGAATATTAATATTATGATTATTATCATTATTATAATTATTAATATTATCAAGCGACTAACTAACAAATATTTAATCCAATATCAGTTTAATATAATTCAATTTATTATTCATTAATTTAATGCTGGTATTATAAACATTATTCAAGGGATCTTATAGGTTTATTTTAATTTATACATATATATACATATATATCTATATTTTCTAACACATATATAAATATATATGTACATATATTATATAACGATGTAATCGGTGATGTTTGCGAATAAGTGTTTTATTCTTATTTCACAAATATAAGTATATATATATGTAACTAGGCATTCGGAATAATTCATATATGCGGAGTTTTTATCATCCGAATTTGTGTTTCATGTATTATGGACGTATCGCATGCCAATTATTGTCTACGTGAAAAATTTCCTTTACGCGTTATGTGATGTCTACACTGCACCCCCCTCATTATGCTATTCATTATGATTACATTATTATACCTACTATACTAAAATATGTGCGATTCTATTTTTTTTTTTTTGTTCTTTTTTTGTTCTTTTTTTTCTCACAATGTAAAGATGGCGATGATGTTTATACATATGTAATATAATTCGTGCAGCTACACGCTGTAATACAATAAATCCTTAAATATCTCTAAATAAGAACTAGTACTTTACACTCTGCCTTCCTCCAACATACAGTTAAATATGTACCCAAGTTTTATCCGTAATAAATTTTTTCTCATCTTATAGAATTAAAAATAACATCGGTAAAATAGGTTTTCGTTTAAAAGAGTCTCGAATCAGATCTGCTGCATGTTTAATTAGTTCTATTACCTCCAATTCTTACCAAAAATGGAACGAAATCAGATAGAAATGATATTTACCACAGATTTGTTTAAAATACAAAAAAAAAAAAAAACGTAATTTTTCTTTTGAGAAACAACACGGGCGTAAGTCTTAAAAAATCGGGACAGATCTCAGAGTGCCTTGTAAGATTGCGTAATCAGCAGAAGTTACCCAACGTCAGAATTAGAGTTGGAAAAATTAGTGATTCGTCTTCTGCGTAAGTTCGTTGATGAACACGCAACTATTTAATTATTACAAGGTATGTGGAAACTAAATATGGTAATCCCCGAAGAAGGCAACGAGTAAGATGAGATGAAAGATTAAATAAAAAATCAACAGGTACATATAGCAGCCGAAATGATGTTTAATTGGCGAGATTCGTTGGATACGATTCGTACCTCAACAGGTAGAAATTCAAGTTTGAATATTGCGAATTCAGCAGATGATTTCATACATGACATAATTGTCGTACGGTGATTTGAATCCTCGCGTGCAAGAAGATCAGTCTTGTGAATACCATTTTTTTCTTCACAAAAGTGGGGGCGGAGATTACTTTTCATTATAAAAGGACTCGTGGATTATAACGATTATACGTGCATGTATTTGCTCGTGTAAAATCGTGACGGTAAATATGGGTGAAAAACGCTTTGAAAATACCCAGTAAAAATAATTCTTTCTTTAGTCGTCACGCGATTTTCTAACGTTGAAGTCGCCCAAAGGCTGGAGGACTTACAGTTTTAGTTCTTCGTATTAAGTTTAGTTCTTCTAAGTACTAAGACTAGAAAAGTCATCCCGAAAAAATAATCTTGTTTTTTCGCGATATTAATCCGACTGGTTTTCAAATATAAAAAATATTTCTTGTACCTTTTTTCGAGGTAGGTAATAGCTTCTTATCATAGTTATACAAGTCGGTAGATATTTCTTACTCTAAATAATCTTAGATCCGAAAATAATCAATTGCAAATTTGCTGGTATACTTAAATATACCTTTATTATAATCGAATGATGAACAGACTATGCGGAATGCGAGTATCTCATTCATTAGTGGATTTCTTTCTCATCAGTGACTCTTTGAATTCATTGTTAATGAACGTGACGAATGTTGACATAAGATAGGGAACTTGTTTTTACTTTTGAAGATGTATGCAGGTATGATAAGTCACTCTGCGTTAATCTTCCCCGCATATTCGATATAGGAAACTCCCTTTTTAAGTGAATCGAGTGACTTGAACCCATTTCATTCAATTAATGACTCACACGAATAACAATAATTATAAAAATTCATCTCCCACGTACCGACACAGAAGTGTAGAAAAAAAAATTATCCTTCAAGTTGTTCAAAAGATGAAGAATTGGGTCTTTTGGAAACAACGTGACCGATGGCGCGGGAGCTTTGATTCGAGATTAACCCTGGACATTTCTGAAAACGATGTTACTTCTCAAACCTTGTCAGGGATGGTTCTTTGCGGTACTCCGGAGTAAGTACCAGCTATGTTTCGCTTAATTTTCTATCAACAATTAGTACATCGTCTAACCATCGACTTATGACAAATTATATGATATATTATAACTTAAATTACGTAGACTCAGTAGATAATAGAATACTCAACTCTGTTCAATGTGAAAAAAAAAAAAAAATTGCTAATTGCATAGATTTATATTTACGTGCTAATGCGGTTATTGTGTACCACCGGATGTGGTATTTTTTCCTCATAATCAGATGGAGGAATAGCAAAGCATTGGAACTTTATGCGCATCGTGAATATGGGCATAATTTACAAAAAGCGTCTTTATAATAATCTGTAAGTATAACAATAACGAAAAAATTGAATCATTCGAATTATAAAACCCCACGTATAGTCGGGGATCTCCGTTCCCACTGCAGGGTCTGCGTATATGCACGATGAATCTGACCGCTTGTCAGGATTCCCGACTGATTGTTATTGAGTTATTTTTAATCTTTTCTCTCTATGATGGTTTCTCTCTATCGAGTTCTAACTATAAAAATATAACAATTATCGGATCTTAATTGCCGCAGACCACAGTTAGATTGTCGTTGCACGAAGCTCCCTCACGAGGAATTTCATGAAAAATGAAAATAGAACGTAACTTGTAACTTGTACTTGTACTTCTACTCATATTATGTTCCACTTAGTAAATTGACCAAAGTTAATTACGACGTTCAATTATCCAACTCGAATATTGACCAAGTCACTCTAATGGTCATACAAATTACTCCAATTTGAATAATTCATTGCGGTCTGCGGTCAGCAAGAAAGCTATTAAATTTCAGCTTCTTCAAGTAGATTTCTACGAAAATTATCTCGTTACCAGAATTTTCGTGGCTTGTCCTTGCTCTCTGTGTGCCCGGGTTGTTAAAAACTCCGGACTCCAGAACGTGAGCGAAGGGTTAGTCGCATGTTGTAGGCGTGCTATCGGACAAAGACGAAGTTGCACTTACTCGCCGGAAAGAATAATTTTTTCTTCATTTTGCCTCTCAGGCAACAATGACGATCCCATTGTCGGCCATACAGGTACAATGGTACATGTATAGGAAAATAAGCGAATGGTTATTTCGATATTCAGCCGAAGTCAATATCGTGATAGCCATTGTCCACCTCGTCGACTATAGCCACACGTTGCGGCGCGTGCCTAACCGTTTCACGCTTTGTCCATCTTCACATGTACTTGTCGATTGAATCATGTGACGAGAATTTAATCGATTCCGTGAACAATCACACGAGTTAAAAATAAAATGATGTAATCGAGACTAAATGGACAATTGCATAATCCTGGGGCTTTAAGGTCAGATGCGTAGTTTTTGGGGGAAAAAACCCTATCGAGGAAAAGTATTGTTCAATTTATGTAGAACAAAAACGGGGGAAGAAAAAAGAAAAAACGTTCAGAATAAAGAGAGGACTCGGGAATCCTGACGCCTGGATCTTCTTGGAAGTCACACTGATGTTGATTTTATTATTCTTCGTTCTAACTACGAATTATGGAGTTCTTTTTTATAGAATTATTTGCTTTCGAACCGCAGGCCAATTGTCGACTGGTTTGGATCCTGTGGCGTCTTGGCCATCGGGGATTACCCTCAACGCGTTTTATTTATTACGCAGCAGACACTGAGTTAAAAAGTGTTAAAACCGACATGCGATTTTTCTTGACAAGATAGTGGAACGGCGATTATTAACAAGACATTTTAATTAATACAACATTTACAACAATCATAATATCATTGAAGCTTTAATCATTTAATTATCAGGCAGTTATACCTCGTGCAAACTAATACTAATGACAACGAGCGGATGTGGTCACTGGCAGAACAGAACATCGCGAGATACATCTGCGTAGCAGCGTTGGGAATATTTGGTGGATCTCAAAAGCCTTACAAATTTCCTCGGTCACTATTAGTTGCGATTTTTAAGGATGTACGATAGAAACAACTGGGCGATACGAGTTAAGGTGTGTTTCTCGCAGGATACAGATAAGTTCGATACCGCTATCTGAGTATACCTAGAAATCATGGAAGAAGTATAAAAAAAGAATAAATACCCAGAATATTGTCCACTTTGGATCCTAATCATTCGTTCTATGTATAAAGTGTCAATCAGCATTCCATAAATAGATAAATATCCAGATAACAGAACTAGTGTACATCCGTTAGCGATCCCAGTGCGCATAATATGTGAGAACGCAAGCTATTTGGTCAAAAGTGGAAATGATTTGCATTGAATTATCACATGGAATTTAAAAAAGGACGAATTATCCCAAAGCCAAGAGGTCTAGCATTCTAAAGCTGGAAGTTCTCGAGGTCTGAGAAACTCAACGGCACATATTCGTCAAGGTGTCAAATCATGTTCCAAATTTGATTCGATAGTTATTTCACAAGACCAATTTTTATTATATATACTAAACAAGCAGCACCTAATTTATATCATGGATTCCTTCGAATTATATCAAGATATAAAGTCGTACGAGTATACGTATCTATATGGCGACAGTAATACACAAGAACCCACAAGGAATCCGGCGATAAGGACTCTACGATAATCTCGGGAGTCCCGGAACAGATTGTGCAAATATCAAAGAAGGGATGCTCCACTGTCTCTTGGTAGTGGAAAGACACATACGTCATGTTTTATGCTATGTACGTGAACACTTACTCTTCAGTCGGTATTCTGTCTCGTAGTAGGACTCGAACGCTTGGTTCTGCCACGGTTTATGGAGTTCATTTCAGTTCAGTCCAGTGAGTTCGATCGCTGTGAACACACGTGTGTAATGCACCGGTCATTCGCTGTTCGTACTGCAGAGGACGTAGCCATAAAAGCGTAGCTTTTACCATTTCTATGCTTTTTTTTCGACCCATCATTATGTGAAGGATATTCGCCCAATCCATCGTCTTCGAGATACATTTCTCGCGGAAATTTCACGATTCGATTGATTTTTTCAAACGAACGCCTGTCTATGCGACGCGAGTCCTGGAAGCGTTGATCAGTACAGGCTGCGGATAGGACCGGTCTTTGTTTGTTCCGACATGTCAACATGATGATAAAATAGTGTTTTGTGAATGGCCAACTTGTCAAACATTAAAAATATAATCTTTCGTGGAGGATGTCGCGTGGTCTGATCAACCGGATGTGACAGATGGTAGCACAGTTGATAATTGGGTTTAAATGTGCATTTGTTGATATTTTTCTTCTGGATTTATAATTCTGACGATGATGTCGAAGGTGAAGAAGATCGCCCAGGCAAAGTTGAAGCCAAGTGATGTGGAGCTGAATAATAATGCCACGAAGAAGAATATAAACGCCGATAGCATTTGCAAATTAAAAGTCTGCAACAACACTCTTTATAATAGTAATATTGAGGATTCGATATTGACTGATTCGGAATACATTTTCAAAACTGTCGACTCCTTTTGTGCGAGCATAAGATCCGCTGGACTTGAGCGGGCATCGACATCCTCTTCAGCGCGTACTGAGTCTTTGAATTCATTAGTTCTCATCATCGATGATAAGGCTGAAATAGCAGACGAACTAAATTTCAACGACTGGGAGACCATAGGGGAGCCAGAAATCACCGCAAGTATTATCGTAGAGAGCCTTCTGCAAAAGTACTGTAAACCAAGATGCAAAACAGTCTGGTGCAGATTCAAGAAGGGCATTCTTATGAAGGTCCGGAACAAAGTGTATCCAAAAATTGTCACTGGGTGAGTAACTGATAAACCACGACTAAAGTCTAATTTCAAAACTAATATCTTCACCTCCATGCATGAGATCCGGCGCGGAGCCATATATCAGTGAATTTGACGATATTTCCTCAGATTTATTAGATGTAATTAATACTGCGTAAAAGTTGGCAATGGAAGGCGTTGACCCGCCATTAATTTACAAAGTACTTATCATATTCTTTCCCTTTATTTTATTTTAACGAAGAGCGACGGTAAGTGAGGTCGTTGTGCCTCGTAGCTAGTAATTTTCCCCCCGTAGTATAGGTTCGCGTTGGTATAGGCATCGCCGACGTTTCTATGGAAACGAACACGTGTGTGCCCCCCGCAGGTGAGTCAGACAGGTAATGCTACTTCAAACAAAACATCGCGCCACGCACGTAGCGTACGGTCTCACGCACGCGTGATTTTACTTCCGGCCAAACGCACCGGAGCTTAACGCGACGTACCTGTGGAGTCGGTATCGTTGATTATTTTGCAATAAGTATCCTTCCGGCGATGGGAGCTTTTCACGTTTCTGAGACGGTTTGCGAGGATCCGGGAAAAACGGATCGAGCTTTTCCGTGACATTGAAACATGGGGAGGAGCTTCGCTTCTGAAGGATTTCTGGATTTCTAATTAAGATCTGCTATATGATAGCTGCGGTAAAGGCTTGCCCAAGAGATTTCGTAATTTGCAAGATTTCTACGTTCTATGAGCACATCAGCATAATGTTATCAAGATCGTTGTACGTATGCACAAACAGTATGGCCGTCTTTCACGCCATCTTTAACTCCAGTCTCGAAGACGCGATATCCGGTGATTGAATCAAAAGGGGTGTCTCTACCCTCCAGGAATTGCATCGTCAGAATGATTTTCTACCATGCAGAATGCAGTTTGAAGGAAAATCGACGTGCGTTTAACACGTTCGAAAATTTGATCCTAAAGGAAACTTTAATATCTTGCGAAAAGCAGACTTTCAATACCCGAATAAAGTGCGACGTATAATTTCTTCGCGTTTTTCATCCGGCTGGTCATTCGTTGAGATAAATTCCTGATGAGTCAACCGATTCGAACAAAAATAGCTCAAATAACTTGGAGATCGCGTATTAAACCTGATGGAAATTGTCGAGGGGGCTAGGACAGGCATGTTAGGGAAACATGTTTTTTTTTTCTATCTAAAGAACCTAGTTACCTAGAAAAGTGGCAGTTTGAAATCTTATTGTGATGTTATTTGATAACAGCTGGGAAACCGATTTCACTGACATTCACTCTGGGATTGGATTTCACGATGAGCTGGGTGTTGAATTTGCATTCGATTGAACTGAATTTTTACCAAATCGTCGCGCAAGTTCGGCTCGTCCCGAAAAGTTTTTGATGAAATTTGGAAAATCAGTATTTCGTAAAGCCCATCGCTGCTCGAAGATTTTTCCGCCTTTTTCCAATCAACTACAGAGATATCCGAGGCAATCAATCGAAACGGGTTATCCGTTTATACTCTGTGCATGCTGCTTGCAAATTACGTCCTTCAACAATAGAACTGTATTGTTAGGTGCCTCTTCCGTCTTCATTATAAAATCTGATAACGTCTCACCGTTCGTTATGGCTGACTTTGGCATAATGGATTCACTCAAGTTCGTCAGATATGATGCTGATAGGTAATTCGATAATATTTTGTTGAAATTCATATCTGTCGTATACTAAGCCAGGTGCGCATACCAAACCACAAGAATTCCGTGAACTATAAATAAATCTGAAACTTAGTCATCATTTAATAATTATATAGTATCGGTATTAACTGTGCAAGTAGATAAATTCGTTACGCTTATAGGTGATTTGTAATTCACTAGCATATTCATAAGCAATCGAATAATGATAAACGGGAAAAGTAGAAGCGAGAAGAAGAAAAATTATCGAACTTATCTATACTATAAACTATGAAGGCGCAAGCGCCAACTGCTCCGACTAGTGATTCTCTCTACCGCAGTATTATATCAGCTGCTATCAAGGCAGGAGCTTGACGCTACTGATTGTCGAATGATGTTTCGCGTTATACTATTACAGGTATGAATCCTATGCTCGTAAAGTTCGAAAACCTCTCAATAAATTTTGAATTTCGTTCACAGTTTCATTATTCAATGTCACTATCTTGCGATTTTACAATTGCAGACCTTGCACATTGACAAGACTATGAAAAACATATATTGCATTTGCGAATCACGCTGTTCTCATTCTCGACTCAATTCTACGATCAAAATGGGCAAATGAAATCATAGATGCATTTTTAAAAATGACAATCCGTTCCGAATGATTGTGTCATATAAATGACATCATAGTTCCTCGCATTAATTCGCACCGAACAACGTTCCTAGAAAGCTGATTGTAAGTATGTAGGTAATGTAA
Source organism: Rhogogaster chlorosoma (assembly GCA_944452935.1). Lineage (NCBI taxonomy): Eukaryota > Metazoa > Arthropoda > Insecta > Hymenoptera > Tenthredinidae > Rhogogaster > Rhogogaster chlorosoma. The sequence goes on from OX101797.1 coordinate 34,876,103, forward strand.
GAGGTAAGTCGTCATCTGGAGGTGGTATATTCAGTTTCTCGACTCGATCGGCTAGGTAAGGTACGAGCAAATGCCGGTCAGCATTTATACCTGGTATGAGCAAGGCATTCGCTCGCTTTGTTACGTCGTGACAAATCGTATTGTTTGTGCATCGTTGTAGAATTTATACGGAATTCTTCTGTGCCAGACTGTAGTATTAACAAAGTACACAATTGCACGATAAATTGAACATGTTTGTTCGGTAAACTTCACTCCTAAATTTGCACAATTTTCGCGTTGTGTTGTCTACTGTTAACAAGTGTTGGATAGTGGCGGACTCTCGCGGGATATAAGCAAGCTGTATCGTGCGGCTTTGTGGCATAAGACAACAATGTTTTGTGGTCTGTGGGTGGAAGATTGAAATTTAGAGACAATAATTCTTGGTATAGCTATATTTTTTTCAACTTGTATATAAAAAAAGAGTGATGAATACAGTGGATTTCAGATTTCATTTAAACTCGTAGGCGGAGTTCCCCCTTTGAATGTGATAAATCCAAAAATATAAAAATTTTGTTGAACCTAATCGAAGAGTCTATGATATTGTATTTCTATTATTAAAGCGAAAGTAATAAAGCGTTGGCGTTAGTGAACTCGAAGAAAATTCGCGAACCGTATTTCCAGTGTTTGAAGATCGTCATCTCCTATTTATAACCAAATCTCAGAGTAAGAGATAAAAGTCTGTGATAAAATAGCGCTTTACTGATAAATTATCACTCACGTTGATACATCATTTTAACTCCACTTGTAAAAGAAAAAGAAAATTTCCGATCATGGATGAAGAGGCGATGTGGAAAGGTTTTTACAAGACAATCGTAGAGGATAAGAAAAAGCGGGAAGACACTAATGAGAAGTCTGAGCACGAAACGAGGTACTTATTTACACACTTCAGAATGAATTACAATTCTAATTAGTGTATCAATTGCTTACGATAACGTTCAAATTTACCGGCGTTTATACACCGGGCCAACAAAGCGAGTAATTTTCAGGTAAAAATGAAAGAATGGTACGTTGTTGACGCATGTCAATGTTGATTGTTAAGCACTGGCCTGAATGGCAATGAGATCTTCGTCTCTCTAAGAGCAAAGTAAATGTATAGCGATCATCGTGTGTTAGAGGATCAAGAAGAACAGCATCCACAGCTGTGACGTCAGACACGATGTAAAGTCTATTAATAAACTCTATGCTCCGAAAGAGTATACTGGATAGTATAGAGACTTCCGTCTGTGTCTACATTCGTGAGACGATCTCATGCAGGCTAGGTATTCCCAGGTAGAATCTTCATCCTAAAAAAAACAGGAAAAGTCCAGATTATTCAAACGGATAGCGGGACTTACCGAACCGCTGAAGATCGATTGGCAGCAGATACGAAGGTCAGACTGAAAGTCTGCAGGTTGAGCATGATTCATTAATTATACAAAATATCCCACTTGGATCATGACTGCAATAGACAGCTGTTGCTTTTGCTCTTTTACTTACGTCAAGCAAGGCTGGTGATAAAAATTGACAATTGCTTATTGCCAGGGCTTTCAATATGGCTGAGAAAAGATTGGAGAACAATTGATGCCAATTAAGTTGTCATCAAAATTTCTAGACCCCGGATAAGCTGTTCAATTATATTCTCAGAAAATCTTTGACGCATAGCTTCCAAATGCTAATGTAAATAGGACTAAAGATTGGAAGCTAAAATACATAACAATAGATTGCGATTCCAACGCTGCAAGCTTCCACTCAGCTACTCCAAGAAAAAGATATGCCCAAATCTTTATTTGTGGAAAGTTTGAGTCACCAGGTTTTCGATCGAAACTATCAGAAGATTTTATACGGTATATCCTGGCTATATTTCCGTCGAAAATAAATGCTTAAACGTCTACTTGAATTCATGTCATTTATAGATCGATGACATACCGTTCAGCCAGGTGAAAGGAGCAGAGGATTCATACTCAAATCTGCGAATGAATATTCGATAAACCAGATAGCAAGATCCAAAAATTATTGCCATCAGCCAGAGGTGAATGTCCGGTGGATGTCAAAACATTTATATTAGTTGTCTATCCGTTCACACTTTCTGCAGTCAATTCAACATCTGTATAAATGAGGTAGCCTCACGTAGGAAAAAATCTAGCAATTTTTAATATTTTGTCAAAAAAAAAAAACTAGATATAAAATTTCTTGTGGCAGTGCCTTCGCGCGGATATTGTGGTTGAGTAAATCGTCAGAACTCACTCTAGCACGCTAGTATATGTGATTCATTTTTGAGATAAGATATCCGAGAATTTTGAAAACTATTTTTAAGTAAAAAGCTGCGTTCCTTATCTAGTCTGAATAATTAAGCTTGGATGATGAGGTAATTTCAGACTTGAGCTGCGATTCAGAATAGATTTCATTCAATGGACAAGTTTATCTTCCGCTTTGAAGAAGATCGGTTGATCATAATGATTCCGAATTACGTCGTAATTGGAAACAATTATTAATAACTAATTTACCTCATTACTAAGATAACGCAATGAAAATGATCGTGAAATATTATAATGCTCATGAATTTGTAAACACCACGCGAACTTTCTGCCTCAAGTTGTATATTAATGAATTATGTAGATACAGTACGGTAGGAGGAAATTATAATGATGAATAATAAACTGGTCTAACACTTTGCGTAGGTTAACGGGGCGTTAATTAATTATATCACACGTCGTGTCTATTGCCTTAATTTCAATTCTGCTACGGTTGATCAGTTCGAACTGTCGTCAGACATGGCTAAACTAGATAAAAATCGCGTACGAAGGCGGAGACAGAAGTTTCTTATCTTTTATTTAAACCGAACCTTATAATACAAATGGATCGTAGACTCTCTAAACGAGAACAGGTCTGTAATGAGAGAAAAACAAAGGCCGTTGTGTTGCTGTCGTTACGTCACACGAGCAACGTACGTCTATATATATAATGTGTACTTGAAACTGGAAAGCTAATTCAGTCCGAAAACAAGAACAATCAGAATTTCAACACATACAGTAATGGTATATGTGCCGAACGGCGTTATATACCAACAGCATATCAACCTTGACTTTGTAGTGCTACGTTTCAACCGATGGTGATTGTAATTTATTTTAACTCATTAACTTCGTTACGAATTATGCATCTGAGGGCTTTATCTGATAGTGTATCGCATCGTTATTCTCACGCACATGTAATTCACATCAGCCACACACACCTTTGCGGAAGAAGAAACTTCGTTCTGTGTACTTCGCAGAGATTTGCCTGAGTATATATTGTGTCGATGAAATTTGGTATCGGGATTATTTGCCACTTATTATGGAAGCGAATGAATAAATGGATTATACCGTTGGTTTTTATCCGCGTAAAAGTTGCTTCAATTTTTCATAGAAATTAATATACTTGTTGTACTCTCTCAATTATATTCTATTTTCCTCTTGTGCGCTTGATTACCTTACGACGGCATTTTATCAACGCAATAAACGTAACTAGACATGTAATACAGCTATCAAGCTCTTCAGTACGGCTAAAGTAACGGAACTATCAGGTAGTTAATTTCGAATTTTTAGAAACGACAAATCAGAACTCAAAGTTCTACGGCCACTACATTCAGCCTGGATATGAAAGTCAAGAATTCTACGTTTCTCAGTGAAATCTTGTGGCATTAGCTATCTAAGGTCATTTCGTGGTAGTTCCTAATGAATTCTCCTATTACAATAATAACATTTATACAAGTTTAGTACAAGTACGGAGAATAATATAGTTATCACAATGCAGCAATATACATTTGACAAAAACTGATCAGTACTGGCCACAGGTGTCAATTATAAGTATCGATGTGCTCTTCGTTTCTATGAATGATGAGACGCAGTTTAAGATGGAAAAAAAAATTACATTTTTCGTGAGCTTATGCCGATCTTATCGCAATATACATACGCTGGAGGAAAAGGATGTGTTACGTCACTCATGACTTGGTGGGTTGTCAGGTTCTTAGTTATACATATTCGAGCGGTTGTCAGTCTTTTACAGATCGTGGTTACGGCGGTGTGGAAGTCCTGCTAACGGAAAACGGAATTAATTATCTTGTCTACTTGTGGCTGTTTAGTGAAGAGTTTTTCTTCATAATTTGTTCACAATTAATCTCCCAGTCTTTTACGTCAAAATTCAAATCTAAAGTGTCTATTGAATACGGAGTGCAGTGTAAAGAATGAATCATTACACTCGCTCATCCAAATAATGTCAATTCATATTTTGAAGTGATCAAACCGTAAAAATGGAGGGAATTGACAAGTCGCATCCGTTGTGGAAGATCGCGATGCACAGTGCCCGAAAATCTCAGCCTGCCGAATCTAAAAAAGTCACTGTTGCTAGCATCTACTGGAAGTTTGCAGCCCACAACTTTATCCATAATAGGTGAAACTGCAGTACCTCCGTCTAGGCTGCAGACAAAGCTTATATATATACATAGATTTAGTGGGCAATGATTAACTAACACTTTATTATATTATTTGCACTGCACCGCATATTGCTTGACATGTTATGTTGCGTCGACCATGATCCCTGAGAACGTTGGAAATCCCCGCGAACAATGATGGACATAGTATATCGACAAAGTTTACTTAAGGCTGCGGTGGAGGCTTGCGATTATTTGGAAATCGGTAGAAACGAACTAGTCGTTGTATTATAAGTACAGGGATGTGTGCACCGTTTATAGTTGCGTGTTTCTTTCATCTAACACGCGTTACGTTTTGTTTCAGTTTTAATAGAAACTGGAAGGTAATGCATGATACCTTTCCACGCTTTCTAATATCTCTTGTCCAGTGGATTAACCTGCGTCGTAGATCGTATGGATTGCTTTAGATGACCAAAGAACTGCGGGGATCAGTTTACTGATTAACGGATTTATATTTTTCAGAATACAAGAGGCAGATGGCGGCTTCTTCGAAAACCTGGGGACCCTTTTGGCAGCGAAAGCTCGCGCCCAGGATGAGGCTGTAGGTCCTGTGCCACTGAAAATTAATGAAGAATACGAAAATGACGAAGACGGCGACACGGAAGGAAGCATTGAGGAACCATCCGAAGCTCTTCTCGAAAGCGATAGTGATCGTGACGAAAATGAACACTCGCACAACCTCATTGTAGAATCGATCGGTTGGAATGTAAGTAACTGCATATGTTTGAGAAACTCAATTACTTTATGTTTCTTAGAATTATGTCTTTAACACGTGTAGTTTGACGATTAGGGGACGATAAAGTGACTTTTATACGATCGCTATAAATTTTAGTGAGGAAAACATCGTTGAGAGCATCTTGAGCTTCTCTTTACACTTTTTTATAGGACATGAGTGATCAGGGAAAGATGTTCCGCCACGATAAAGTCATTTCGTTACCAGCATTACCTTGCAATTGTGGAAAGCTTTGCATTTTATTCTTTTCTTTCTCTGCTATTCGTTCTATATATACATCGAGACAAGCTCGTCGACGTAGCTTAGCGGTTTTCTACCGAAGAGGATAAACCTTTCGGTTTCGAGAAAAACTCATGAGAAAGTAATTAACTAGTGTCCAACGGGTTTTTCTCAGATAAACCATTGCAGTGGTAAATAGCCCGGGACAATCGTGACCTCGATCAACCAAACCGATTGCTTGAAGGCTTGAAAATACACCAATTGAAAACACTCGAGGTCCCAAAGCGCCTTGGTTTTCCCTTGACCAAAGTGTAATTGCAAGTCTTGCAGATGCATAGTAGCTATGACGTAGGTTGCATCACAAGGGAAGGTCTATTCGAGATTCAGACTCTCAAGATTTTCCTAATTAATTCATCATACGGCTTGTTATCAATTTCCGAGATTTCACAAGGAACAGATTTGGTCGTAAGAATTGGTAAACTTCCGCTGCCGAGTGATATGGAGAAACTTTTTCGGTCTCTTTCTCCGTCGATATCGAACCCATTTGAGGGCAACTATACACATACATATATTCGTGTTATCACATGTTACGTTTGTATTAATCATGCCTCAGAAATAATGAATTTAGGTGTGTCACAGCCTCGGAGCCTAAGTTAATATCAGACATTAAAATTATACAGTAGTATAAGTAAAAGGTCACGTAACAACGAATTAATTTCGTATGATTAAAGGTTTAGTCTTTTAGTTTAGTCTCATTTAATCTCGTCGACTTGTGTGTGTCCTGGTCTCCTGTGGTTACAAATACGCATACGCACGCGGAAATACTCATTTTTTACATCAGCAACAGGGCGAAGTTTCGGGGTAGACCCAAACCACTCAAAAAAATTTCATGTTCTATTCGACGCGTGCTATAGCGATATTTATTATGAGTAGTTCTTCATTAATGGTCAACGTTTCTTGACCGCTACTATTCCTCATCCTCTATTTCGTACCTACGTAGCTATCGATTTTTCTAGAGGTTATCGTTGTTGCCTGGGTTGTCAGGGGTAGCCAGTGGGTAGTTAGGGGTTTTTAGAGGGGGTGATACAACCCAGTTCGCCATACTATGAGGCTAGTTCATTCGACCATGTCGTGAGTTGGTGGTCTTGCAACGATCCACCGCTATGCTGAACCCGTCGGACGATCTCCGGCATTAGGGTTGCCCATGCCGGTGTCTCGAGGGTGCACATCGTGATCCAGATAAGAAATTTAGAGCTTCTGATGTCCAGTTGAGAAATTTCTTTCTCAGTAGTTCGCTGCCATGCGGCTTCCGAGGTCGCTTAAGATCTTCTGCATCGAGAAGGAAGTGCAGTTCGTAAGTCCACAGGATTATTCTAAAAGTAGTTTTCATTTTTTGTCCATTTCATATTTTTCATTTCCCGGGAATGTGCAGCCAAGATATTAGCTCATGCGGCACTAAGATAAGCCACGTGGATGGGGCGATCAACGAAGCTGTTGATCGTCGCTTGTGTTCGTTGTTCACTGTGGTCAATTTATCTACGAACTTCATACGCTACACTCACTCCACTATATTATAGATTCTATCAACGACGAGAAAAAGAAAAAGAATTTCTATTTATCCACCACACGTTGTGAAACATGTGGAATTTGTTCATGACACAAATCTTCTCGTTATGATACTAAACCATGACGCGACCCTATTGGCTTTTAGTACACATCAACATATCTTATCTAACAGCTAGGTGCACGTGATATGCATAAATCTGCTCCATGCATATATTCGTACGTTAGGTGTTCACGGTTCGGATCTAAGATAAAGAGGATTACAGACTTAATATCGTGTCGTAAAAAAAGTTTATGGTAAAAGTGCATCAGATGAGTAGACTAGCCTATCTGCCATACAAAGGGAGTAAGTAAACGATGAGACGTTAATAACAATTCAAACGTTTGACTGGCTTTTTATACGTTTGTTTGATGCTGCTCAAGTGAGATCGGGGTCGTCTATGCGCATTACAAATGAGAACGCTATCTACCTTTGTTGTAATCAATTTACAGCAAAGGCCTGTCAAGTGGGAACTTCCTAGCACATGAAAGCCACGCTTCAATGACCTCCGAACCCAAGGTCTTTAACGAAAAATATAACATTGTTTCATAACTATTTCCTCTGTCTATCATTTATCCGTCTCAATTATAGAAACTGAAAAGCACCGTATGCAATTATGCAACGATTCCACCCGTAATGACCTGCCCTATCAGCTTTCCCATCATCGACGTAAAAACAGGGGTTTTTCCATTATAAAAAGCTTTTCGATGAAAAAACAAAGCGGAATGTCACGCAGCTTCCTCAGCTTTAACTAAGATCATGTATACGCTGATAGAAACACCGCTTACGGCTGGTTGCAACTGTATTTGATTCGATCAGCTGACCGCTTAAGCTCTCATCTATTTCGTTGACGCCTTGTGACCGTGTGTGCGGGATGACGTAGCGTGTCCACGACACACCGTCACACGTTTAAATCGTCGACGTAGACGAGTACCCGTCGAGGCGTTTATTCCCGGCAGTTCAGAACTCGCGTTCGCCACGATGTCGTCGTTTCTTCGGCACCCTAGTCCTTCGGTTCCGTGACCTGGACAAGTGAATCAAAGATATAGAAAGAAAATCGATGTGGTTGCACGATTTTTATGACGACTTAAAACGGTTTGTGCCTCACGACACACTCGGATCTGAACGTTTCCGATCGATCTTCATTCATTTCCTTCGGGTTCTTATGAGGCAATTACGCGGGCTATGATTAACGATATTGCACCGAATTTTTTTCGCCGCGGTTATCGATGGTATTAGGATTTCTTTTCCGGCTTTGATAAATTTCGGGCGAGAAAATGAAAGAATGAAAGAAATACGAGGATAAATAGGAAAAAAGTAGGCCGGAAATTGGAGATAGAAAATTAATGGTTCTCGAATAGAACGATCGATGAAATTGATTCGTTTCGCAAGAAATAGGGAACATGCTGAATAATGTAACGAGTTTTTTTTTTGTTTTTCCATCCTTTCGCGGTTTCGTTAATTGAAATATACCTCACAATTTTTGTCATTTGACAAGTGACATGAGAATGTAGGGTCAGTTAATTTTTAGTGAAAAAGTTTCTGCACGTCGTTCTGCACATGTGTAGCGTGTGAACACAGACAGTTAGCCAAAATTATATTGTTCCTAGCGGGTTACATAAATTTAATTCCCTGGAAGGGCAGAGACTGTATTTTTTTCCATCACGGTTCGTCAAAAGCCTAGATAATTCGAGGCAATATTCTGTCGAGGAAACAGATGTCGACTTCTAATTATCAATTGACAAATATCGGTGGCACGTGAAAAACCGATTTCCGGTTAATATCAGTGAACATTTGGAGCAGGTAGGAATAAATTCAGCCGGTTTCTAGAAGTGGGTTATCCGTATCCCGTAGTCGAAGAAATGTTAACAAAAATTGGCAAATTGTCAGAGCCTGGTTTAAAATTGAATCTAGATGACGAACGTGATTTAGAGTAGACCTATTATTTATTTATCATTTCAAGTGCACAAATTTCTGTGCAATTGACTATAACAATCAATACGATGACAGAAATTTTAGCGATATTTTTCATCCCAGAAACAAAGGGGTAACAGTTTCTAACAGCCTTGGCCAACTTATCTTCTGCCCACTAACGATGGACGGTACATTTCTGCGTTTGAATGTGTAAAAATAATTAGTTATTTTTGAAAAGAGTTACTCTCATTTATAAACCGCGAGACCTTCCTGGATTTATTAAACAATCGTGGAAAAAATAATTTCTGCAAAATTGATTGATCACCTTACTCTGGCAAATCCAACTATCTATGCAAATATAGATCTAACGATCTGGGTCGTATCCTATTTGAACTAGTCGGCAAACAAGTGCATTTAGACAATTGCGTCCAATGAAAGTTAATACGACAGCAATTAAGTTATTTTGCGTTAAAGGTCTATCTGAGAAGCTCAGTATACGTGTATGCGGATTTATGTCTTTCGAATTGCCCGATAGATCTTCTACACTCACTTACAGACTTTATATTTCTCACGCAAAGTCATGTGTATCACTTTTTCGATACTGGCTTACTTTGCGGTCAGTTTTGCTCCGCGAATCTATTTCTTAGCTGCTCTCGCCTCTTCATTCAGATTACTCAGAGCGAATTAGGCGTTTCTAGATTTCTGGGACGAGGCACGGTTTCCACGCAAAGTCAAACTATTTCTGCAGCTAGACGAGACTCGGTCCTCGCGGTCTAGGGCAAACGTTCAGATAGCCAAGAAATCTGCATCCCATAGGTGCTGCTCTTATTTCAATAAATAATTGTATCTTGCAATTATCAGTTTGAGAATCTGAACTTCGCCCACGTTACACGTACTTACGTGTCGCTTAACATCGGTGCAAAAAATGTTCTGCCCAGCGAGAAGAACGAAAAATTTTCGCAAGAACTGAGATCTCATAAAGCAATTAACGATAAGTCGTTAAGGTGTCTTGTCGCCATTTTTTTCTTTCTATTTAGCGTGTGGCAGAGTACCAAGTATTTCGGGTAGGCGGTAGCGCATTCTTGATGCGGGTCACCTTTGTCCCAATGTGCCTGACACGTGGGGAATTTTCGAACTCTTTTTGCCCAAAAAAAATTCTCAGAAATTTATTTCAGGATTTCTCACTTATCTCTGCGTTCAATGCGTCATTTCGCATCTCTTAATTGCCACAACTCCCGAGAAAACGACATAGACTCCACTGAATCCACTGATTCCGCCTAATAAATAAAAGAAGTGACCTTATTGAGAGGAAAGATATAGATATTCGAATGAATATTTTGCTTCTTGACTTATTGCCATATACTGATTACTCGCATTCAGACATCACAGCGTATAATGCTGAAAACTGTTCACGCATAAACGCCGAGTGATGGAGATACCAAGTCCGTGAAATCTAGAGATTAAAAGTCAATAAGAGGTCAGAGTTGAACCGTTTATCTAAACATTTTAATATTTGGCTGATAGTGATATCAAAGCGAAGTTAGTTAGCTATTGCTGATCCGTGGAACATGTATGTCATGGAGTACATGCGTTCGTGGCAATCTTAGAGTTTGTCAGAATTGAATAGATAATTTCATAATTTTTGATTAAACGTACTTTTCGGTTAATATCATCGCCCTGTAATGCCTCATCCGAATTTTGAATCAGTTCGTTAAAATTTTTAGTATTTTTCTTTAGTATATATAAAGTGCGAAAAGTGCAGTGCTAAAAGTGAGCTTTTTAAACATGAGAAAAAGTGACAAATCGGGCGAAGAACTTCCGAAAACTTTCAATTAAAATACAGTTTTAACTGTAAGCTTAATTATGGTAATTCGACCTGCCACGCCCGGCGGGATGGGCACCCTTCTCAGGAAGAGAAACACCTTCCGAGGTGTGCCCAAAGCTGAACTCGAAAGGAGAACAAATGCACTGATACAGGCTATGACAGTGAGTGAGGAATACATGGGGTGACCCTTGGCTTATGGGATGGGTTTTGTATTTAAGTAAGAACCTGTTGAATGAATTGAAAGATTCAAAAATCCTACTCATTCGGTGTCTGGGATTTTTGTCGTATCGTGTAGCTCCTCTCAGTTTCTGGAGTACAGTTTGAAAGTTGATCAAGCTGCAGTTACCGTGACTGTGAATTTCAGATTCTCGGTATTTCTGTGCTGTTTAAACTATTTCGGCTATTTTTAGGCAGCTGCGATCAAGAATTGCATGCGGATCATAAATCGGACTCGTCGAAACTGACGATTTATGAGAAAGCTGCAGATATTCTTCCAAGAATAAAGAATACAGTGTTCATATTTCTCCACACTTCAGTGAAATTCTCATTAATTTTCAGATCGAGGAACTCTACGCATCCCTCGTGTATCTGACGCAGCATCAAGTTGGTTTCGACATTGCATATGAATGCAGTCAAGAATCTCTTTTGAACCATTTACAAAGTGCCTTTAAAGTCGACAATGAGACCCACCAGCAGGTCCTGGATCAAGCTCAAAATATGGAGGTAAGTGCATCTCTTCGACGTTGTATATCAGCAATTATGTATACCGAAATCAAAGAAACCCATTGATTTCTGTCCAATTATTTTCACAATTTGATAATGAGCTTCTTCACTCGACGCAGGCTCCGGAGATGCATCTCAATGTCGAAGTCATAGAGGCCAAGGATCTGGTTTCGAAAGATGCTAATGGGAAGAGCGATCCTTTCTGTGCTCTTTATCTAGACTCCGTGCCCACCAGGAGGTACAACACCGCCGTGAAACAATCGACGTTAAGCCCTGTCTGGGAGGAACATTTCGAGCTGTAAGTTAATCATTGAAATCCAATCAAAATTTCCATCGTTGTACTATTTTCATGCAATGTTCTTTTTTCTGGACAGACCATTGGACAATCCAGAGAACGATGTGCTCAGCCTTGAAGTCTGGTGAGCCTATCAAATATATTATGCTTGTTGAATATCTCATTGAGCATTGCGGTTATAAATTGCATGGACACTTATACGGAGGTCGGTTATATGTTTCTGAATTTATCGGAGTCGTTATTGATAATGACCGCTTGATACGAGGCAAAGAAGAGATCAATCACTGTAAATACACGAGTGATCGTCATCTCACAGTCTTAATTCCGCACAGTAAACTTTGATCTTATTATTATCAGTCACAAGACTGAGATGATGCTTCGCCAAAGAATGTACTCTATCATTAACCACGTGAACATGAATTTTCTTCTGCTTTTTATTGATTGTTATTTTCCATCCTTATTGTCATTAGGGACTTTGACGCGGCGGAAACAGTACCGGAAAAGATGAGCAAAGTAAAGGACGTTAAGGGGGTTCGTGGTCTGGTCAAACTTGCCAAAGAAATTGCCTTGACCGCCACAACCGGTAATCACGACAACGAGTTCATCGGGAAATGTCAAATAGCCCTCAAGGTAAAATCCAAACTCTTCTCTCTCATCTCATCGTCAATAGATTATCTCCCATCCCAAAAGATCCAGCTGTTAAATTTCTCACCTTTTCCCAATGATCTTATCGACGATCATATCTCTTCTCAGGACATTCCAGTGACTGGTCATACGATGTGGTACGCCTTGGAGAAGAAGAATAAATCCAAACGTCGCGGTCTTGTTCGTTTAAAGCTAGCATTTAGTGCGGAACACGACGCTCAGGTAGCTTGCCAGGAGCACAGGCATCTCTTACGCATTTTGCTCCTGCATGAACTCGAGACGGAAAAAGTAGAGAAGTACTGCTGGTGCGGGCGTTGGTCAGCTCCAGCAGACGCGATCATCTTGCAGCACAGTGCGCAGCGTGGTCTTCTGGCACGAAACGTGGCTCTGGCTCAGTGGGTAGAGTACATCAGGGTGCACCAGGAACACCCTCTCAGCTTCACGCTGCTAAACACTTTGGCAATTGAGTTGTTAAGGCCCATGGATAACAATTTATTCTCCGACGATGAGATAAGGCTCTTCTGGGATGCTGCTAAAAAACTATTGCACTCTTGCTTGAACAGCGTAAGAAAAATTCGCAGGCTTACGTTGGGAGATAGGAACACGAGCGTGCAGCTTATGGCGATCCTCGGGTAAGTTGTTATTCTTATATGGAATAAAGGCAGTTTTCAGACATACGTTGCAGAATTGAACTAGCTACATTTTCCAGTCATAAATCTCATTGAGAAGAACCATTAAAATATATTTCAGGATTCTGTCATCCCTAAACTCTTTGAAAAAGCCAGATGACCTCGATCTTTTCCCAGCGAACATGTATGGTTGGCTTCCAGAGCCTGAGGGACCTAGGACAGACATTATGCAAGCTCTGGAAGATACGGTGATCCAGGGGGGTCAGGAATGGTTGGTATTTGTGAAATCAGAGATAAACATAATCCTTCATCACGTTAATCTTTGTTTTGGTTTATGATTTCCATGGAATTATTAGATTACACTCGTATTAGGTCTTTGTTCAAGCGAGATAAAGATTTATTGCTACTGCCGTTTGCCTTCCATTAGGTACGATCATGTTCTGAATAACAATACCCCGGACGGAGATGGCGACGAAGATGTGCTCAAATATTACATCAAAGTGATACAGCTCATCAGAGCAGATCTTCAACGAGCCATCGAGTTCCACGACAAGATCTTCATCAAGTGAGTCAATCACTGCGACATATCCTTTCCCAAAGCATTAGATGATGAGATATTTGTCTCAAAATAGCCGGAAGCTGCTGGATTGCTAAAAAAATTTCGTATTATTAATCAACAGACAAACCAACTTCCCTTACACAAGAACATTGTACGTTTATTACGAAAAGAGGATAAGCGATATGTGCATGATCATCGTCGAAGATGTATGCGCTAGGTTGAAGAGAATTGAAGTAGAAAACAGCGATGGAACCAGCGAAGAATTGGCCCTAGGCACTACGCTCTTCGAGTTGTATTTGACTCTTCAAAGATACGCGATGTGAGTAAAATTTTCAATATCCTGTTTCCAATTTTACCGTCGAACTCTACTTCACGATCTATTCTACCTGCATTTCAGACTTGGTCATGTGGTGTGTGCTGACGGTCTGGAATACATGAAGATTCAAAGCTACCACGAATGGTTTCGGGCCGGGGTTGCCCATTGGCTCGATATCGCAGTCTTCAAAGCTTTACGGAGGATCGATCGAGCCGTAGAATTCGACACATTACAACCAGTCGACTCGAATGTCCAGTATAGTTCGAGTGCCGTTGATACCTTGACTATTTTTTACCAAATAAAAGTTTTCTGGACACAATTGGCATGGCCAGATGTCGAGGGCTCGTACACCTTCATCGCGAAAATAATCGACGTAAGTATTGATCACCGCGATTCGCGAGAAGTCATTTTCTTACCGAATTTCACCTTCCAGGATATCTGCAGATGCTCGGTCGAATATGCAGACAAGATGGCTCATAAGGCCGAAGACGCTACGCAACAGCTATTCGACATGGAGAATAACAGCAGCGTTTACGAGAAGAAATTCGAGGTTTCAAACGCCTGGTGTTTCGCCATAAACAACATCGACTATATCCGCACGTCGATCGGCCCTTTGGCCGAAGATCTCGGACTCAAAAGCATCGTCGACGCTCTGGCAGCGAACAAGACTCAACAGGAAGCTGAAAGGTGTCGTCAGACCCTGCATCTTGTCATCGACAACGCGACAGATACAGTTAGCAACAAAATCATAGAACTGCTCGAGGTTGTTGCTACCAAAATGACTCCGGCGATGAGCAGATACTTGACCGAGGGTGCCGAATTGATCGATACGACGAGCAATGCCATGGACAGACTCCTCCAGTATCTGGACTCGAACATCACAACTCTTCACGATAATTTGAACGAGACAAACTTCGAGAGAGTGCTTCTAGTCATTTGGGAAATAATGTCGAAGACGCTGTACGACCTGGTCAACAACAACTTGGAGGTAAGGGTGGTTCGGAGTCCGCTTATTGTTCGTCTTTGAAAATTGTTCATGTATTAATGTGTATCTTGCAGAAGAGAAGACCGCCTTCGTTTTACGCGAATCTTCACCGCACCTTGCACACGCTCATTCGATTCTTTAATCTCGGGGCGGACGAGACGTCCAATATTCATATCCTGGAGAAAATCGAACAGCTTCTCAAACTCCATGGTCTTGAGACCGCCGCGTTGATCCATCGGTATAATATGGAGAGGTTACAGGAGCAAAAGGCCATGGAAGAATCCAGACACGGACAATTGACCGTCAGAGCTCATTTCGTCGATAATGTATTGAATATTCAAATTATGAACGCCAGGAATCTCAGGCCGATGGACAGTAACGGTAAGAAGAAAGTTTCCTACGTTTTATATCGCAAGATTCGTTTCACTGTTTATATTCACTCAGGTTTTATATCATCTGATTTACCCTCAGCATTCTAGAAATCAGTGTAATAATTATTCAGCGGTAGTCGAACGAGACTGTGGTGCCGTTTTTATCGCTCTGTCATTATACACGCAGTTAATTCTCGTTGAAATTTTATAGGCAAGATGTCTACTCTTGAGAGAAAACTACGTTATAAATCAAAATCTAAAGTGAAACTGAAAGAGAGGTCAAGTATGTGAATTAGAAATAAGTTTGTTCGTTCTTAGAATGTTTCAATCATTGCCTGAAATGCTTGCCCTAGTACAATCCGGAACTCGAAACACATGCATGGATCATGATGAGCTAATTAGACAACTTGGTCTTTCATAGTTTCATTGTCATCAGAAAATAAGCGAAAGATTCGGGATCGACGAGTTACCGTGCATGCGAAATTGCATCTCTAGGGAAATCGGGTTTCACCCTATAAATTGAAGTCTAACAATTCGCCGTTTGTTGTATTTTCAGGTAAATGTGATCCTTACGTTAAAATACGGTTCCTTCCCGAGGAAAAATTCGTTCAGTTAAAACAGCCAAAGACTCAAATCCACAAGGCAGATCTCTTCCCCCTTTTTGACGAATCTTTTTCCATGTAAGTCAAATATTTTCTTTATCTCATTCTGGAAATTGAATATTTCGAATGGGAATTCGCGACGGAACTTTGAGCTGATTTTCAATCTCTTAAAGCTCTCTGACGCCGGAGATGAGGGAAACTGAAGACGCCATGGTAGTCTTCGAAGTAAAGGACAAAGATTTATTCAGGACGAGATTCATGGCTGAGGCATTCCTAGCCTTTAACGAAATACCGGAAACTGGTCCCGACAGAGATTTCGAGTCCCTAGAACAGATACATTTAAAACTTTCCAGGCCCACTGGAAAAAGTAAGTCTCAATACACGTCGTCGATGCATGTCAACGATTATCTGTATAGAGTTATAGATATATGTATCGAATTGTTTACTACTTTCATTTATTTTCACAGATTCAGATGCAGTCCGTGCATTGGAACACAGGAAGGGTGACGATCGAGCTGTTGACTTCATGTCGAAACTTAATGCTAAGACCAGTACCAGATAAGCAGTCGAAAAAAATTTAACTATTGCGAATACTCTTGTATATCTGAGTGAAATCTCGGAATTTGCATAAATGCATAGCTGTGAATACAGCGTGTAATGAATACACGCGTATACCTTATATAAGAATCTTAAGTCTGACGAAGAGTGCTACTTAATATAATGCCGAAGAACATTTTATCTATAATAATCATCCACGCGTCATTATGGAGTTGAAAAATCAAATTATTCTCTTATTAGATAATTATTATTCATATTATCCCTCTGTAAATAACTATATTTATATGTTATCACGTAAGCGAATAAAATCATGGGAAAACCTTTGAAATCTACCGTAAAAAGACTGATACTTGCGTCGTTGTATTACACGTCTCATAATCATTGAAAAAAATCCAATCTGTGATAAAAAAAAGAAGAATTTCAAGATATCAAATATTCGTTGTCGTATATATAAATGCGATTTTTTTCAATCACAAAATGCTTCGGAATCTCAGTTCCACAGATACCTAAAGGTAAATGAATAAAGCGTTATATCCGGCGTTCAATCTTTGCACATCCTCAAAATTTTCATTTTAACTAGGTACATTCAGATTCTTAGTTTTTCGAAACGCGGAACTCAAAGATTCCGTCGTTAATGAAAACAATGGCATGAATCGCAGGACGCATGTTCCATGTTGTGATATTCAAAGAACCCGGGCTCCCCAGTGTCTGTATAGTGCTGCTGCAGCTCGCAGTGAGGAAAACTGTGCACTTCGCCGCAAGTAGTAGTGTCGATAGTCGGTCAGACGATCCATAATGCTGACGGTCGGCAAGCTACTGAGCAAGTGAGTAATCGTTCGAAATTTCTGTATCGTTTGAGCAGATGTGAAATCCACGTATCAAGAACGGAGGGTTTTTACAAGCATTCTGTTCCGAAATTGTGGGTAAACTTCGAAGAAGAGCCCCTGTGATTCAACAGATGTTGTAGATTTCTAAGACCTCAAGAGCTTTTGGGAAAAAATTTCCCCAATTTTCATTCCAAGGATTGATCTTAGATGATTATAGATTTTACTTGATTGAATCAATAACTAACTAATAATAAACAATCATAACTAATTACGGTAAACTTATACGAAATCGATAGTAATTTTGTCTGTGAAGGGTGAATTAACTGTCCGCGCAGAAAGCTCATCATGTTATATTGATTAACTCCGTTAAATTTGAAAGCAATGAATCTTTTATTCATATTTAATCAACTAGGTTACAGTTTGCTCCGTAAAATCTAATAAAGAAGGTCCTTTCGGGACCGGAAACAACGATAACAAAAGCTAAACGATGGGATTCGGAATTAAGACTGGGGTGAAAATCCTCCGAGCTTACAATCAGTTCTGCAGTACTACACAACTTCACTTTGTGTTTAATGACTCTCCGCGTATACCTACCGTTTTATTCCTACAATTCCTAACACCCAGTTCTCTCACGGAAGGGTTGTGAGTTAAGCGCGATTTAAATCCGTTTTTTATTGTAAGAGTGACAAGCCGGCGACGCGACATCAACAACCCTTCCTAATTCTTATCACTTTGAAAGGTTTAAATTAGCATATGCTCTCCCGGCGGTGAAATCTCCGATGCAGCCAGCACGCGCAACTTTAAACTGTGCATTGACCCACAATTAAAATGATAAAGGAGAGCTCACGAATTTGAATGACAACCGTGGCACGTGTGCAGAACCACTGAATTTCATCGAGGAGGATTTTTCAGGGTGTTTCGGGGTCGGGTAAAACGCGGCCCAGGTGGCCCAGTGCTCCTGAATACCCCACCGAATCTTTCTAACATACGAAATCATACGATCCCCTACTACCTACCCGGGCGTCGCTAAGCCGCATCGACGCTGCGGCGTCACGAGGTTTGCTCCTATTTATTAAGGCTTGATACAATCGTAATCCGAATTTATTATCCCGCCTTTAAAATAGTCCATTGAACTGACCGGTCGCGGGTAATAGTGCTACCCGCTCGGAAAGCACGTTTCAAATGAATGCCACGACCATTTGGGCCATTCCAGACGCCCCGGACTGTCCCCGGTTCGTGACGGTTCCAATGGGAAATGGATGAGCAAAAAATGAAACGCATTCTACCACCACGATCTTTCTATGCTCTGTGCAATGACGGCCAGAGTCCAAGGTCTTCCAACATACAGGCAGTCTCGATACTCTCAGTTTGGAGACCGTTTTTCATTTCTAGATATGTTATTGCGTCGAATGACGCTTTGGATATTTCAAATAGCTCAGTCGATTGGTTTAACTTTTATTAAATACCTACGTGCCTTGAATTTTGTCCGATTGGTCGGTATCTGAAAGACGGAGAAGACAATTTGCCGCAGATTTTTGATAATGGATTTGAACCGTGGATGGAATCCGTGACTATCTGGTGAGTTAATGTGAGTGGAGTTTATAATGGAGTGTTTCCGTTCTAGAATAGAATATCGCTATCAGGTCCCGGGCCCCAAGGCCCAAAGGCCCGAGGACCCGGCGCGAGTAATTGTCATCGAATTAATTAGGTAAGCCGACAAATTAAATGGAATAAATTGTTGCCTTGATAAGGCAGAGTGGATGTCATTTGTCTCTAAAGTCGAGGCTTGTTTTGGGCCAGTTTACTTTTAATTCTTGGTTCAACAATTCTCCGGCATTTTTTTTCACGGCTCTATAAGGCGAAGAATTTCAATTAAATTAGATAACCAATCTTCGAAATGAATAAATTTCTTTTTTTCTTCTATCTTTTCGATTACCCTCCTTATAAAACGGGGGCATCGCTGCTTCTTGGAGGCTGAATTATATAGACGATCAAACGCAAAGATCGGGATTAAGAATCCCGTTTAAAAAAACAAATCTTCTATTCCCTCATAGCCGAATTTTCAAGTTTATATCAAACCCATACAGCTCATATTATCACACGCCACATGGGACCATAATTATCGTCGATAAATTCCTGTAGAATAAATTATTAATTTCTCTGAGAGTATCAGGTAGCAATTTATGTCGTAAGAGTATATAACATCATTTAGGAATACATATTGTTGGTGGTTTCACTCTCTCTCTCCGTTTTTTTTTTTTTTTGGTTATTCTTTTACCTGAATGACGAAATTAAGCCCACATGAGACAGGCGAAGGGAATAAAATGAAAGAAATTGTAAATAATCTCGCACGATAACCAAGAGCTGGCATATAACCGTCTACAGTGGGTATAATCTATGTCTAAATATGTACAATCTCTCATATTAACAAGTTGCATAAACTAATCCCGGTTCCCATCAACCTTACCCGTAGAAAAGGAATAAGTAACTTGAGAAACTTGAAACCCAAGGTCTCGAGTGATCTTTTAACGTCCTACTAAAGAATCCTCATTACAACTTGAAACGTTCTCGGTCCAACCGCTTAGATGACTTTAAACATATCTGCTGCTTCTTCGATAGTCGTCATGTCACATACACGCAGCCTGGGCTTATTATATACGAGAAACAAAATACTGTCGTCTGTTTTACCGGGTTTCGAGTGACTTTTAAAAATGAATTTTGGCTCACGTTCATTCTGAGAAGTCTCAAGTTCTTACTGAGTCTGGAGTCCGGACCCTCTAGACATTAGATTTGCGGGGTAAATCGGGCGAGAGTTATATCGAGTCAGTAAATCAGGCTGTCCCAGAGTCGACCTCACCTAAAATAATATGGACTATTTAATGCAACTATGGGTGATGGTATTATATTCTTGGAAGACTTATTATCAGATCGACGAAATAGAGTTTTAGATTAGATTTAACTAACCAGTTTACTTAACAAGAGAAACCGCCCGAGCCGACCGCGTAAAGACTTTTTAATGCATTCTGCGTTGAAAACTTACTTACCCGAAACTTTCCAAACGAGTTAAGAAACTCTTGAGTTCAGTCCGGAAGTTTTTTTCTCCGAGTTTTATCGGTAGATCCTTTGCATCCCTTGCACCTTGTAGATCCGACGCAAAATAGTGAAATTTACAAACGATTTCACCGATTCCCCAAATTTTAGTGAAATGTATTCGCGGTTGTTACGATTTACTCGTTCCTTTTCACTTCCGGGGTGTAATTCTTCTTTCGCACAGAAGCCGGGGGGGTCGTGTGCTTTACGGTCCGAGAGGTGAGTGAATTTTTATCGCCGCAATTTTAATCCTCTTTTCCAGGCAGACCCGAGGCGTGGGTAGGTTATTTTCTTCGTTTCCCAGAACTGTCATTACCTACAGTTAGAAAGAAAAAAGGAAATTGAGCGCAACCCTTTTTTCTTTGAATAGCTAAAAGAGGGTTAAAACGAGCCGACTGGCTTTCTACCTCTAGCAGGGGTGTTCGCACCACCCATCTCTCCGTTACCCCAGTCCTGTCACATTGCGAAAAAAAGAAAGAGACAGAGAAAGGAATGAAAAAACAAAAAAATGAAAAATAATGATCACGAAATCGAGGAGGGCTGCCCATTGTTACCCGCAATATGGTTCGTGTCATTTGGCTAATTGAAAACATGTTTTTTCGGACAAGTGCCGTCGCCTCGTCACGGTCTTCTATTTTCCTTCTGGTTCGAGTCCGCTGTTTTAGGACCACGACATGCGCTGACAGACGTGACACGTTGTCACACTTTTTTTTCAGACTTTTTTCTTCCTGCCTCTTCCTCGCGCGCCACGGAATTCAGATCTTTTAAAACCAAACAGCCTCTTTTTTGTGTCTATTTTTTGCCTCTTTCCATTCCTTACGCAGACCTTCTCAAGCATTGATTCCAATTTTCTCTAATTCTTGAAAGGCTCGGTGAATTTTTTTTTTTTTCTCTCCTCCAGACGATATTCATCATGGTGTAATATAACTTTCCAGACTAAAATATTCTGACTTCTATCACAGTACCATCGTTCCTATAACAGCGATTGTTTAACTATACGTCAAATTCCGTTCCCATTCTAAGTCAAACTCGGACGTTTCAAATTTAAGTTCGATACTGAATATTGCTGGCTATAGGTAACCACAGAGTTTGCAGAACTAGAACAATATCTATAACAATCTGTACCCAGTACTAACACCCGGGTTCTACGAACCTTGTTATAAGCTGTTAGCATTGTATTTATCAATGTTACATATAGATCGCCGTATACCTACACGAGGGACAAATATCTGCAGGATAAGTGATAACAAATTCCATTATCTTAGTTAACGGTAATACTTGTTGAATCATATCAGTTAAGGTAAAAACGTAATAAATTGTTCGCTCGTATTGAGGCTAATAAAACCATGAGTTTACTCCATAAATTTTTCTGGAGTGAAAGTGCCGCGAAACTTTTCCCAGGAGTGCGAATTCCCGCTCCAAAAAAATTGATAACCTTATATTCTAGTTTACAGAATGAATTTTCACTCCGAAAAATTCCGTGAGTGAATTCGGTATACAAATCCCTGTATACCTGTCTGTAAAAACAAGCCCTTATTTTCATAGCGAAAGACCGTTCACCCTTTCACTGTAGGGGGTTGATTCGAGCATAGCTACCCTGTGTATAGCTGTAATGCACCAGAGCCTCGGGCGAAGCTGTTTAAATCAGAGCCAGGCACTCGACTGTCCGTTCGCTCGCGAACACCCCAGCAATTATAACTTTTAGCTCATTGTCAGATTGACTGGACAGGGGCTGAAAAATTCTTCCCTTATATATGTAACGACTAACTGAGGGGCGGTTACCCCATTGGCAAGAGACGCGAGGATCCTTTGCAAAATGATCTTTTTTCTTTCACGTCGTTCAATATTCGGAATCCAGCATAGGTTTCGGGAGTAAAGTTTTAGTTTTGAAATTGATAGGAGATATGAGAACCGGCTTACGGTTCACGGTTTCATCCCTTGCCTATAAACCGCAATCTTATCATCTAGAAATCAGCACGCGGTGAGGTATTCAGTTCCGGAGTAAAATGCTAAAGAAAGTGAATAAGAAAAGCGCGAAGTTTCTGCAACCCCAACCCTTCCAGGCAGGGGTGCAACGCGTACGGTGGCTCCTCCGTGACGAACGCCAGACTATGAAAGTTGGGGTATATCCTCGCGCAATCTCGTACTCTGATTGGTCGCGGTCTTTCGTGCCACGAGCTGCCGAGCAGTTGAGCGCGAGTCTCCGAACAGTTCGGTCGCACTTGCTTTAGCCCATTGGATCTCTTGTCAGCTTGGTTCGGCTCGAGTGGTCCGGTAACAAATATTATCAATTTCTTAAGGAAAGAAGAGAAGAAAAACGGAAAAATAAAAAAGCGAAATCAAGATCGAAAACGACGTTGAAAAAACAAAAAAAAATCTTTTTTTTTTCCATATATCGGTAAATTTGTTTGAAATATCGGCAGTGTAACCTACGGCTATTAATCCGGCAGTGTATTATGTGCTTTTTGTTGTGATTGTGTTCTCTGTCAGTGCGCGCGAAATTTGACTGTTTATTGCTATTTGGTTTATTGGAATTTTGTTATATATTTTATTCCCGCTGTACGACCCATCATTGAGTGAATCGGTAAGTTTGCACGTCGATTATTTATTCATTATTTGTATTCCATTTCCCTAAACACTTTTCCTAATTATCATACATTTCGGAGTACTTATTTGAACCGGCGACCACCGCGATTCCCGCAAAACTTTAAGGACAAACTTAGTCCTCGGAAGTTCCGAAAGTCTCGAAAAACTTCATTCCATTCGAATAATGGCCCAATTTTCATCGTATTATCCGAATATCTCATGTCATATCATATCCTGTGCAAAAGAAAAAGTTTTCAGCACCCCTACTTCCATCGAACTTCAGGGATTTATAATTCAGCGCTAAATAAGCACTTTATTCATACATGGGGAACAGCGATAGATCCGTACTTACCGCCCTTTCCATCGATCGAAATCTTTCCCTGCGATTCTGTAAAACGAAACTATTTAGGAACTGGAGGGTTATAAATTCGTTAAAACTAAATCGCTAATTGCATCTTATACTTTCGTGACTCTGCCAGTTGGACATTGATATCGCCGCGGTATACCCAAGCCCCGTATTTCTTAATCTATGTAAATTTCGGTGATAAGAATGCAAAACCACCGAGTAAAGCGGCTGCAAGCAAAGTTCTACCTTATCCATCGCTATAGTGGCACGATGTTTAGTTTCAGTAATATAGTTCCCTAAGTTATTGGTATTAATTGCTTATTGTTAGATAAGAAATCTGTCGCGTGTAGTTTGCAATAATAATTAAAATAGGGTAACGGAGATTTGAAGAGGTGTTTCTTTCACCTTCTCAAATACGGATGCATTAAAATCATTCGCGTCTTTTGCCGCGACCGCGACGCGGGTACATCTACCGTCGACCGCACCATTCATTCCCGTTCGACGCAGTTGGTCCATTCATCGGCATCTACCATTCTACGTTTTTACACGAGGCAGTGAGAGAAAAGAAAATAAGAGGAGAGGAGAGGAGAGGGGAGGGGACAAAAGGATAAAAAAGTTTAAAGGAATGCCCGTGACAGAGACGCCGTTAAGAGAGGAGAGACTGATGAAGAGGGAATGGGGAAGAGAAGAAGAAGAAGAAGAAGAAGAAGAAGAACTCCTCCTCGGATCAACTCCCAACTCCCAACTCCCAACTCCGGTTTACGATGCTGGGCCTATACGGAGTCGTTAATACGACTTTTCGATTCTGGACCACGATCGTTTTATTTTAATATAAGATCTCGCCGTTCTGAGTTCTCGAATGAATTTAGCATTTGGTGAATGGTAGGTAGGTAGGTACGCTGCGGTCGGGCGATACGCTTCTAATTATAACGTAGTATTATCAGCCTCCACTCCACGAGCACTTTATACCATTGAGACGATCGCATCGGCGTGGCAGCGGGCGGGACATTGCAAAACGTACGATTCCAATGAGAACAGTAAAAGCCTGGTCTGTACAGTAAAGGGGGAGAGTTTGCGGAACCTGCTTCAGCCTCTCCTCGATCGTGCGTGCTCTGCTCCGCAAACGGTCCACCAGCCTCAGATCAGATCCAGAAGGTTCTGCCCTGCCCTGGTATTGTGATTGCGCCGGGTTATACATATGTGGTATTCTCACTTACCTTGGCTTTAAGTGAACATAAATTCCCGCGATAATGCGTGACTTTAAAATGACTTGAATCTCTTTATTTCGGTCGGAAAGCTCGAAGACTCTCGCTTTTAAAAGTAACGAGTGATTTGATTGCTGATTAAACTTTAGGAGGAGTTATTTCATTGAGTAAATAAGTTAACGAGCGTGCTTACGCTCGCGTCTGACTTCTTAAAGAGAAACACGGACTTTGGGCTGTACTATGCGAGCGCTAGTAGTAAGTGTTGCATTTCGGAGCTTATAGAATCGTTCGCTCGATGGGCAGCTGACGAATAATATAACGCAACGGCGCGGCGCGGCGCTCGGTCCATTCGGCTCCGCATTCTCACGTCAAATTTTCTTGCTCTCTCTTTACTCTCTCGGTCAAATTGCTCGTTGAACGAAAGTGACATATTCTTTCTCTGTTTATCGTTTCGTCTCGCGACTCTCGAGACCCAACACCCTAAAATTACTCGTAACAAGATTTATCTCATTTAAATGAGGATGTGTACTATCCATAGGGCTAGACGTGCAGCCTGCTCCACCTCTTTAAACTTTAGAGAGTAACAGGTTTAATACGCGCGTAGCATCTATTTTACAATCACGAACGGAAAAATACCGCGACCAAAAGTTTCTTCATCGTTTGCCGAGATTCGCTCACCAAACTAGATACACGCGAAGCATAATTAATTTTTCATTTTTACTAATGTCTGAAGAAATGTCTACCCCAAAGTAATTAGTAGATACGCCGAAGCGGGTTAGGCGCGAGAATTCTCGGAATATACGCTTTGAAAATGTTTGATCACGTACACGGTGCGCGCTATCGTCTCACCTTATTATCCCTTACCTGGAAGTAACTATCTTTGACTGAGCTTAGAACGTAATCAGAGTCCGGGCTAAGTTACCTCGGTTAATTAATGGTTGGGCAACGTTTACCTCAGGGAAATTATGCTGGCCTAGTGTCATTTCCTGGGAGTGGAAATGTTCCACTGTAGAACAATTGGGAACCTTTGATTGCTCGATATTCATTCTCGCGTTTAGGGATGTTGAAAATTGGGAGTTTTTCGTTCCATTAGAAATTTTCTATCTTCCGAGCGTAAGAGAATGTGGAAGTTTTATTTATTCTACAAATTTTTTTTTATATAGGTGAGGGTATACCGGCTGGGAAAACGATTTTTGTCCCATATTCCTCACGTCAGTTTTGGGGTGCGAGTTATTTGCCATAAAATTCCTCAGGAATTGGTAGTGACTCCCTTTGACGCGTTTATGGAGGGTGATTTGAATTTTAGATTTTTAGAGTTCATATATTAGTAATTTTTGACAAATGATCGTTTCGGATCTTCGATGAAGTCTGGAAAGTCTCTGGCGTATATATCTTTTTATCTTCAGTTCATACGCGTGTGTATTCGTATACGTACGTAGGCTACCCGTAGATATACCTATACGTACATACAAGCAGAGAAAGTCTCACCGTGAGGGTAGTTTGATTTATGGCTCGTATTTCACAGACATAGTCGCTTATCTTCAAAGAAAATCTGGAAATCACTCTTTTGTTAAAATTAGAAAGAAGAAGAGGAAAATATAGAGGAAGAAGAAGAAGAAGGCGAGAAAGGTACGGAGGGAAGAAAATCCTCGGTAAAAGTTTTCACTTTGTCGTTAGAGGAAAAAATCTCATATTTTCTCCTCAAAGAATACGAAAACTTTATAATTATTATTTATTAAGTATGTCTTTCGGTAGAAGTCATCACCGACCGCTTCCAGCTTTCTTCGCCGTTGAATTACGCGTTTAGTTAAAAAAAAAAAAGAAAAAAAAAAAGAAAATCTCGGATAAATCCGCACCGCCAATAAAATCTTTCCAAGTGATTTTCTTCCCCGCAGAGATGAAAAAACCGACCGCTCGCCGAGCAATAAATGTTTTACAAGAACCTAACCGACTACGCTGATGTATTATTTAAATACCGAAAAGAACCTTAATAATGGGCAAAAGTTATAACGTAAATTGAAAATTGCTTCTTTACCGTTTCGCGGACTTTGTTCGAATAACGTTCCGAAAACGGGAACAAGATAAAACAATTAGGAGCGGCGTCCCTCGACGGCGTATTTTCACCCCTAGAGGATGCCGCGGACGAATGACGAGAGGGACGAAGAGTAGGACGAAGACACGGTACCCTCGAGGTATGCGAACCGCCCCAAACCCCAGGATAGAAAAAAAGAAAGGAAAAAAAAAAGGGAGTGAAGAGGGAGTATATTTCCCCCTCACCTTCGCCGCTATACAGGAACATTACGCGCACCCCTGGGGGAGGCAGCGGGGAGTGAATTTTATGGCTGGGTATAGTTTATGTGGGAAGGTAAAGTCGTACTTTAGTTTATAAAGATCCATATGAACAGGTGGAATTGGATATTGGTATCGAATGTATCGATTGGATACTATTCGATTCGATGAAGAAATATGGAAATATTTTGTTCGCACGACGTCACTCTGCGTGGACGTCGGAATACCTAACCGTTTCATAAATTGAAATTTAAGACCTTTGTGCCGAGCGAATTGCATGAATAATTCAACGCCGAGTATTTCTTTCAGCGTTTTCGAATTAAACGTCTTTCACCAAAATGCAGGACCCTCGTCCGCGTTATATCGGGCTGAACAACTTATTCCAAGAACAAGATATTAAGTAACAGCAACGTTAAGAGGGGCTCCTTGCCACACAGTATTCACTTTTTATAAGCAGCTATACGCATCTTTTTCACGTTTATATTTCTTCAGCAGAAGGTAAACCAAGTCGAATTTAACCGTGAAGAAAAAACCTAATTTATGAACCGTTCATTAGAGACTCATTTGTATTCACTTCCTGTTACCTTTTGTATTTACCTGCATCGAATTAGTATTTCAGCTTTGTAAATATCATAGTCTGGTGATTGAACGCTTGAAGCTACTAGTTCCCACCCATGACAATTCCTGTCAAATATACCTGTTCGGTTGATTCAAGATATCCGAAGTTTTCTCTAGTTTCTTTAATTCCACTGAAGTAACACCAAATCATATCTTTTCCCCTTGAAATTATCGCGACATTTTTTAAGGTGGAGATTCAGTTTGTTCAACCCCTGTTGGAATCATTATTTGAATTTCGTTAAAGGTCGCGTATTCTGACAACCCCCGTGGGTAAAAATAAGGTAAATTTTTATCAGCGACGATTTCCCGGTTGTGGTTAGAACGGCGAGGTAAATTTGAAAATATATAAGACGGTGGCAAGGGTAGGTGGGTAGAAATGGTATTTCGTCTGATTTTCTCCGTGAAATCAGCGCCCTAGATTCAAGGCAGGATCGGTTGGTCAGAAATAAGACGTTCCTATTCCGCGAGCCCCCATCCCCCCAGTTTGTACGAACGATTTCACAAACCCCATTTTTCCGTGCATCGATGCACCGCTGGATAACGTCTCATACCCGCGGTTTGACGAGGCTATATCGCGTCGCCTTGTACCATCGGGGGATGAGAATGAAGGAAGGAGAAATACGGGGAAGAATGAGAAAAAAAGAAGGAGGCAACCAACGGGCACCTACTTTCGAACGTACAGCGGATTTAGGAAGAAGATGAAATCCGTGGTGGTATATAAAACGAGAATGAAGAAAGATCGGAGCGCGGATCGAGAGAGAAAGAGAACGATAAAATCGCGACAGCACAAGCGATGCATTTATCATAATTCAGCCCAGATCGAGTCGCCGTTTTTCTTTTATACCCGTTGTAGGCAGGTATGCTATATCGCGGGCCCGTGGTCCCTGAACGGAATAAAGAACGCCGGGTAGACTCGTGCCCGATCACTATCAGCCACAAAAACATGTCCCTGCATAGCCGCGTACGTGCCTTGCCAACGGGGCACACACGAGTCTCGATCCGGACAGCCGGGCAAACCTGGGTACGGACGGATCGCAGACAACTTGCGGACACACGACGGGCGGTGTGGCTTGTAGCTGTCGAGCCTTTACGAGACTTCCTATTGCCTTTAAATAATTTCAGACCTTTACTCTACGCGGAGACGTCTAGCTGTTTTAACAGAGATCCGTGGATCACGACGTTGCTATTTATTTGGAAAATTACTTTTACTTTGCGGGAGAGAATCGATCGGAAACTCATTAAAGACAGCGATTCAATTCCATTCGATTTCTTCTGATTGTTTCGGCACACGCGGTTTCTCGGTTGGGTTATAATAGGTTCTTGACCGAATCTTTCACCCGTGTCTCTCGAACCACGGGGCATTCGGAGATCATGAATGATGGAAGAGAAAGTCGAGAAGCAATTCTTCTTAGGTGCTGAACAGCTACGGAGTAGATGAATGTAATTAACCGTGAAACGATTGTGAATTGGTTATTTATATCGATGATATATACTCCCTTGCCGCAGACAACCACGCCATTTCCAGGTACGAATAATAACGGATGCGAATTCCTTCAAGGAATTGACGCCTGCTATGGTTCTTATGGAGACTGATTCATTGTCAGATGAGAACTGCAGGCTTATCGGACCTACAGAGTTCTGGATAAGCTTTGCGATAAGTCAGAGATTAAAGCTGAGGCGTACGTACGTTTCGACTTTTACATGACACATACAGGATGCGAGATATTTGAGTAACTGTATAATAAACTATTCACACCAATGTGTATGTGAGGAAAAAGGGGAGACAAATTTTGGACATTTTTTTCTTTATTTCTTACCATTTTTTAGAAATCAGCATCAGCAATCGACTGGAATAATTCAATTCAAGATATAGACGTATTATACATACATATTTTTTGTTTTTATTTGACAATTCAAGATCTTGATTACTTATACTTGAGACACCTGGCCTACACGAACTTTGATTGTCTCCCGGGATTATTTCTGAGAAACTGGAGGATCTTATTCTACCTCCGGGTCTCTAGGGAGTTAGGTTGACGCGAGGGTGACACGGCGAGGTGGTGAGGCGGAACACAAAAACGTGAATCGAGACTGAGAATAAGAAGTTGCAATAAGTCTTGGGCGAGCTGAAAGACCGCTGAATCGTGGAGGTGTAAGAACGTTATAGATTTACCATTAGCGCGTCACAGGTGGATGACTTTATTAAGTCGTCTGGAAAAAAAAAAATTGGAACAAAAAAAAAAAAAAGAGAAAAAAAGAAAGCAGTAACACGAAGAAAAGAATCAACTGATGAAAACCGCGCTGTATAGGTATAGAATATATAGGATAAGATTCGCGATTATTATTACACGAATATACGAAAAAACTTGATTGTTAAACGCTTCAGAAAACCCGAGCGGCGAGGATCAGACCTCGCATAGAAAATTTCCCTCTCATTTTTTGCGCTCATTTTTTTCTCTGCGTCTCCCTCTCTGTTTTTCGTTTCTAATTTCACGCGCAACCCTCCCATTCTACATTGTAGATTTCATATAGATTTTTAATGAAATTTCCACGATATATTATACCGCATAAACTGGGAGATTAACTTTTACAATATATACAGAATCGGAATTAATGTACTTCTTGCGGTTGTACAAGAACAGCGCATTATTTAATACCAGTAACAGCGAGGGTCTGATGAACTGCGACAGGTACTAATTTGTTTCAATAATTGATTCGGGGACGCACGCATACCCAACTTCCATTCGGGTTGTTCGCGAAATCAGAATTCCGGCACTGAATTTGGCTCGACAATTTATTTCCCATAATACTGCTCCTAAGCTTAGCATGGATCACATCAATTTTTTCCTTACTTTACTCGACCCCTGAATGGCTCGTTCGTGCACCCTCTGCAGCTTCTTTTTCTTTTTCTTCTTCTTCTTCTTCTTCTTTCGTCTCTCATCTCTCTCATCTCCTCCCCTATTCTGACGGCTATTAAATCTCCAGTCCGGGAAAAAGTTCTTCCGAATTCTATTTGTCTTGGTCTAGATTTCTCCCGCTGTACTTTCACAGAGCAGCCGTTTCTGTGCCTTCGTTTTTATCTCATATATCGCTGTCTGGATACTTCCGGTACTTCCGGTCCCACAGACGACATCCTTCGCGTTCACTTTACCGTCCAAACGCTAATCGGTCTAGACCAGACGCGACGATTTTACCCATGGGGTCCTAAGTGCGAGCTGCACACTCACCTCTTACTCCGGATGCGAAAAACTGACCGGTAAAAAAAAAACACGGAATAGCCAAGCGCACTACTTGCTTCGTGAAAATGGATCCGTGCACTTCTCCCTGTCCCCGTATATAGATAATGGTCCACGGGGTCGGAGAATGATAATGGAAAGGACCTGTTTTTCCAACTTGACCGCTCGTCGATTAGATAATGCGGTCAAGCGGGGATAAGGGTATCGGAATTTTGGTACTCAAGTAATTTGGCCCGCAGTCTAGGGGCTCTTTAGTTCCTACATAGTTTTGGATGTATGAATTGAGTCATATGCGATTATTTTATGATTCCACGGCTCTATAAATGTAAGAAAGACGTGAAAGATGATTCCGGATTGGTCATTCGAGCGGATCGCTCGGTTGTATCGATTCCAAGGGGTTGACGCACTCGGCTCAATTAACGCCACCTAATCAATTCGGATACCCGAGCGTAGAATAATGATTACTTGTCTGATTTTCTTGTTATGAGATACGATCCCCGAATTTTCCTACAGATTCCAAGGATCAGCTAACTGGAGGAAGAAGAAAATTCTCGTGGAATTCGCAGGGGTCTGAGAATTTATTCATTTCAGGGAATTTATTGCTTTGAGAATAATTCATTATACTTACTCATTGTTGGCATGTTCTGCCGAGTCTATACATATATATACTTAGGCGATTCATATTACCTATCTACTCAAAGCTGTAGTATATTGTAGTGGCCTTTCAGGACTCAGACTCAGCGTTGACAGTCAAATTTCAAAAGGGTTGAATGAGATGTCAGCATTAATTTATAATTATAAATTCATTTCATTTCATATCTACGCCGATGTCATAGATGATGAGTTGATCTGCTGATGGTAGAATGAAAAATCACATCTAATACGTATAATTCACGTTGAATTAAGACTCGAATTTTCCAACACTAATCCACATCACACACGAACTAATCAATTTGTAGACACGCAGTTAGTCAGTCGAAATATACGAAACGCACGAGCTGAGAATTAATCTTAACAAATTAACGAGAAGGCTCGAAATAAGTTAAAAACAAATTAATAATTGGAGTTAAATTGACTTTGAAATTGTTACTCATGAGCAAGTTAGTTCAGTCAGTGTACGGCCCGTGGCTGATGTGTTAGATAAACAGTAAGCAATCAGATCAGTTAGATACAGCTGCCTAACACATAGTGCTGTTCAGTGTTACGAATAACCAGCCGATGTTTGAGGCTGATAAAATGCTGCGAGGAAAGGGTCAGAAGGTTTCATGCCGAAATATGAATCGTGTTAGTTATCGTAATGCTTTTAAAAATAATGATCATATTTTTCTTGACGTGGGGAAGTGATTCTTGTTAACATTCAGAAGATGTGTTTGTGCGAAAGTTCAATTATCGAGGAGCTTGATTAGTTCGCATTAACGAATGCTTGAATAATAATTAACACCCTAACGAAGGTGTTATGGAAAAAAGGACCTTAATCAACGGCGTGAATTAGCACGGGCAGTTAATTGGTCCCAGCTGACCAATCAGGCGAAAGATTTAAGGTTGAGCGTCGCTGTCCAGCGTCCCCCGGCGTCGCGCTTAGTCCGCGTAACAAGTCACGGTGCGCAAATTAGTTTGAAGCGACGCCTTGCGTCGCAGAAGCGGGTAAACGCCAGTGGCCTTTCGTCGCGAGCAGTTTAATGCAAAATTAAAAACGGAAAAAACGTCAGAAGAAAATTAAGAAAAATCGCAATTTATTCTACCTGAGTTTATCGCAACGTCTCAGAATTCCCCTAACTAAACTTCTGCTCAAGTTACAAGAGGGTGGTAATTAACACGCGTTCGCATTCATAATTAATTACAACATCCGTAAGTCTAACGAATTATTAACTTCTATCGATTTTTCATTATCACATTCGATTCGAAAGTTGTTGGCTTTTATCTTTACAAGATCGAATTAAAATACGCTGCGTGCAAGTTATCGTTCTGTGAAACTACTAGATTCCCTCGTGTAGCTAACATCTAGATCACTTGAATAATCGGCTTCGTATAGCTGCTCACTTTACTCGCCGATGCCTCGTTGGGAAAGTTATAACTATATGTATTCTATGTATGTCGATTGATCTGGATTAAATAAATAAAACCGTATGGAGACTCGCGTTAGTAATTAGCCGCTGGGAAATGTGATTAAATTATTTTCTTGTTTTCGTTCCAGTGAATCTCTGATCTTTTTGCAATTATTGGATTCTCGGTCGAATATGAATTCATGTAATAATTGTGCGACATCGAAATTTGCGCACAGTTTGATACGATCGATAATAATTTATTACTAATTGGTAATTACTAGCTAGCATCGCTGTCGTCACGCGATGCAGCTATCTATTTGATTATAATAGACGGGCATACGAGGCGAGGCGATGAAAATTGAAATCGCTCAGGTAGGTATCGAATAAAATGATTCGGTTTTCGATCAAATTGTAAAAACGTATCCATTGAAAGTTTCAAATCCGTTTCCACCGTTTCCACCGTCGAATCGTCCTGGTAGTAGATTTTTTTCTTTTTTAGAATAAAATTTCTACCAGTTTTCCGCGGAGATTTAGCGTATACAAAAACCATCCCCGATGCTATTGTTCTCGAGGTAGAAGTCTAGTGAATCCGTGAAGCTTTCTCCGAGATACTGACGAGAGTTCCGGGCTTCGACCCTAGTAGAATAAAAAAAGAACTTATTCGTTCTAAAGCATTTCAGAACCTTTCGAATGAAATCGTCTCGCAAGCCGGAGGAATTCTGGGTTACCTGAACGCTCGTATTAATGTACCTCGGATATAGGTACAAAAATATACAAGAGCGCACTTTATTTATACCTACATACGCCTTGCAGAATTGACTGAGAAGCAGCTCGCACGCCATCCCGATGCTGCTGAGTGCAATATCGAAAGCATGAGAAAAATATGGCTCTCGATGCACAATCAAAGCTTTCCAATACATTCCACGTCCAGGTAGAATTTCTGAGGCATATTGGAAATATTCTCTCTTCAGATTTAGCTGCGCTAGTCCATTCAGAAAAGTGAGATACGTAGTCGTAACAGATACGTCTTTTGTCCGAGTTTCATTTTTCAAAACTCTTCATATTTTATAAACAATTTTCTTTCTCGCAAGGGAATCTTATATATGTATATGTACTACGCTGTCTCCCACATTCGTACGACATGAAGTTACTTATTTCATTACATAATCATGTGACGGCTCAAAATTAGACATAAGTATGCAAAATATGCAAAATAGATTGCGAACGCTACTTCGTCCCACTTATAGGAGGTCCCAGTTTTAATGATAATGTGACGTTAGGTATAGCACGTTAATCCGATAAGAAAGTTAGCTCCCGGCCTCCACTTGTTTCGAAAATTTACTCTATGTAGATATTAGTTTATATTTTCATAGTCCACGCCCCGCGTAGTAATTATTATTTACTTACCGCATACCTACAGCCTCGGATTTGCCCCAGGGAAAGTAGATAGTCGGTATCGGCAGCTGGTTTAGCATGTAGTTAAGGCTGTCATTATCTACATCTGAGAAATCGATAATAATCGAATCGAACGGTATTCTCTTTCATTATCTGATTCTTTTCTCCTTCTTCATCTATTTTCATAAATTCGAATCAGAGGCATAGGCAGAGGCACAGGCCTCGAGTCTTCGGCCCGTATGTTCTCGGGTTTCATTCAATTTTCCAAGATTAAAATTCGCGTGAAATTTAATATTCACTTTGGAGCGTTGAATCGATAACTCGATTAGCCCCGACGCGACGGGTGCCAGCAACCCAACGCACGTAATATTCTGGAGCACTCTCGACTAGATAATATCGCCGGTGAGGCCAAAGTTAAGGTAGTCACTGTATCGTCGGGTAGCAAGGAGGCAAGGAAGCAAGGAAGCAAGCTGGAAGGTAGGTATCGGCAGTCAACCCAACCGTACATCGTATGCCTCGCATTAATTAACGAGGTTAGCGTATATCAATTAGGGCGAAGTGGAGCTACTTTTCATAGCTTTGTAGTTTCACGTATGTATGTATGTATGTATGTACAGATATATACGCGTTGACGCGGCGTGGCGCCGGAAACCGCATCTTTCGCATTAGCCTCACGATAGTTCAGCAGCATGCGGCATCTGTCCTCGAAGCTTTCACAAATGTTTGCTGATCCGTCGCTTCACGTCTAGATGAAATACAATACAAACAAGGCAGGTTTCTGTCTCATCATTTCGCCATGTCACCCCGTCCTCGCAGTCTATGTTTACTGGTTTTAGCCGTGGGGCAAGAAATGATATCGAAAGAAGGCGAGGAAGAATAAGAATAAGAATTGATTCGTGGCTGTCCAGGATAAGTGAGAGGATTCTTCCTTCTTCCGATTTTATTCCAAACGAACCATACTAAAACTTCCCTGTTCTTTTTCCTTTTTCTCGGTAGAAGATGTAGAGGAAAGGTTAGGGAGAATCCCCGTCGTAGGCGATTCGTTGGCGAACCTTATGTCGGCGATATTGTATTCTTATCGGCATATTTGTAAGCCACTTGGGAAAACAATTTCCCATGGAAAATATGCGGGGATACGAAATATCCGCGAGAGATGGAGGATTATACGAATCGGGTAATCTAAAACCGGCAGAGAAGCGTTATCCCAGGCTGTGGCAGGCCGAAAATCTTCTTTCTTCTTCCGAAAACAGTTCAGAGTCAGAGATGGGGTTACTATACCCGCCAGTTCAATTCGAGCAAGAAAAGTAGAGCTAAGGAATGGGGCGGGGGCGAAAAGCCAGAGGGGATGAAAGAAAATTGAAGATTTTTGCGAAAACCCAAAGTTTACTTTGGAACTTGAGATGTTTGGAGAATATGTGTGTTTAATAGGGCATACAAAATGGATTTTGGGAAACGGTCCTCGTCGTATACATATATCTCATATTTTCTTGTTTTTTTTTTTTCTATTCTTTTGCTTATATGTTTTAACGATTTTTACCCCCGTCAAAATTAGGGGACGCTAAACCCACTCGTCGCATGTTGGTTGTAATTTGATACAACTAATTATGTCCTGCGCCATGGCTAAGTACGTATATATATCTTCCCGAAATAGTCTCCGTTGCTGCTTTCTCTCACGATACGTTCACAACTTATATGGTCAAATATTTTCCTCCGTGAATTTTGCTCCAATTTCACTTAAACCCTTTCAACTAATTCCGGGAGGCGGTGCAGGTGGCTGGAAGTGAATATTGAAGGGAGGGCTAAAGCTTGTTCGATTATCGATGACGCGGTTAATTCACTGCTCGAAGAAATAGCTCCGCTGCCAATAATAACTACTGTCATTTGAGGAAGCCAACTATATCACAAACTCTTACCAACTATAACGTAAAACCGTTTTCTGGTTCGCTACGCGACGAAGATTAAAAATCAATAGGTCGACGTTGTAGCAGCACCCTTACGCGGTGCACCGAAGCATGACGATATTTTCTCTAAACTCGGGCAAAGTCCATCCATCTCGGGTTACTCGCTCTTCGCTCTTTCGGTTTTCGAGTCTTCGCCATCGGGTGGTTGGCTAGGGGTGCATTTCTCAGATATTAGGTTTCCCACTGCGGTTTTCAACCCCGTAGCGATCGAATGATCGACGAACGACGTGCCCCAAGGGAAATCAGACAATCAACAAGCTCCTTTACTCGGTTTAGTTACCGCTAGCTGAAAAGCCTTCCTTGGTAACATTACCATAAGTTATAAATTCCGTGAAAGCTGTTTGTAGAAAATTTTTTCCATACATTTATTTCACCTGTTAAACAATCTGTAACTATTGAATTTGTTTCAGGTAATGCGGTCCCACTGCTATCGGATCATCGAGCGATTCTCTTAACTTTCCTTATTGTTTAAACTCTTGGGAAGGAATCAATCTGAAGTCGGTTAAACGAGTGGTACGCGGTGTCCAACCCTCGTACGCATGGTGCCCATTATACGGGAGAGCAAGAGCCTCGAATTTGAAAAGAAAAAGTATACCCTGGAGCCAGTAATTCTTTGGAAATAGATGACCTTTCGGGATCGATCCCTGGAGACAAGTTTCCATCCTCAGGAACCGTACCCCCGCGGGGTACGCTAGCTCGTCAGTAGTATCCAGCATCAAGATAAGGGCGTTGAAGCTCTGGAAAGATGAACGGGGTCAGGCTAGCTCGCTAGTAGTGGAGCAGACCTGCACTGTCCCTGTCCACGCGAGACCTCGAAGTAGGCCTCCTGGGCGAAAGGGGGGCCCTAAATACGCCGGCCCTGAGGGTCCTTCGCAGGACAAGGTAGTCTGCTGGATACCGCCTGCGGATACTCGAGAAGAGGGTGAGGCGAACCGCCTCAAGTATATCTTGAAACTTTCCTCCGGCAAGGCGGTGGACTCTGCAGATTCTATAGCCGAGGGCGTCGTCGAGGTTTCGAACGACAACCCGGAGGTAGAAGACAGTCGACGATCGGTTCGAACATCCAGTTCTGTACCGAAGAAAACTTCAAGGAGACGACGAGCGGTTACTCTCCACGAATGCGCAAGTAGACCCGTACCTCCAGGAAGTAGGAACTCAGGAAACTCAGGAAACTCGGGAAACTCAGGAAACTCTCCGCCACCCTGCAGAAGGGGGCTCGAACAACCCGCGGAATTCTTCCTTCCGGCCAATCAAATACAACCCAACATTAGCCAGGATCGTCTTGTTAATCTACGCGCCCGTTCAACTTCCGGTGCTGCGGGTCAACCCGGAGATACTGAGACCACGAGAAATCTGCTAGAACAAAGATCGCAGCAAATCCAAACCGTAATAACATTGAATAGGCAGGTGGAGATTGCCTACCCCCCGATTACAGCGGAGGACAATATTCTCCCCAAGCGTAAAGAAAAGTTTGAGAAAATCTTAGAGGGATCAAATCGTACCGTCAAAAATATAAACAAAAAGATATTGGCAATGGCACGAGCGATGACACCCTCCTGGTCCCTCCGTCTCTTGGGCGTGAGTTGCGGATCGGTAGTTTGTGCATGGGGACTGTTGTTGATATTTTCGACTCTCGGAGGCGCCTCACACGACACCGGTGTTGGAAATTTTGGAATTAGAAATCTCGGGAGTCAAATGGAGGATGCGGAAGGTGCGAGATGCCCCTGGGCATGTAACTGTGGCGGACAAGAGTTGGACTGTTCTCATCGTGCGCTTACGCAGGTTCCTGGTGATCTGGCCGTTCCTCTTCTAGCCGAAAAATTGTAAGTGTTTGACATTTTTTCTTCTTCATTTCTTCCCACCGCCTCTATCTTTATATTCGTCAATAACCACGGCGGAAACGTGTCGCCAATCAATATTGGGGTAATAAAACTGGCCGCAGAAGTCCGTAATCTTCTTTCCCGACGACTTATATCACCCGGACAATCGGCTTTGGCTACGTCAAATCGGCTCAAACTAATTTAAGACTGAAGTTCACCTCGGCATGAAATCGAAATATTTTCATGTTCCGATGAGAGCCACTGTGGCTATGTAGTACCAGGTACCTGTTCGCTTTATCCTCCGTGGTCCTGATCTAGAGATAACGACTTACAACACTAACAGCTAGATGGTCAGCCACCCCATATTCCATTTCAATCCCCATCTAAATCTAAACTGTACTAGGTGCCGGGCGTGGATAGTCGTATCGTATGTATCCCAATATTGCCTATAGATCTGTGTATATGGAGCCACGTATATACGTTCGAAAAGCAATGTGAATATGGGTATATATTGGTGGATTGACTAACATAGTCAAGAATCGATATATCGACACGGGAATAGAAATTCTTACGTTGGTCAGCGCGACTCGAATCTTCTACAAATTACACCTGTGATGACCCCGGCACATGCACCATGGAGTAGAAAACGAATGATGGTGTCTTGCCTACGGTGGTTGCCTCCTACATGGAGCCGGTCCGTCTGCACCAGCGAGCCTCGTGTTCCATTATTCCGTAAGGACACAGTCCCAATAAAATTTCAGATTTATGAGCAATTGCCTCGGGTGCTCGGGCCGGACGTGAGAAGTCCTCGTAAACGTTGATTGGAATTAATTATTAAAATTGTACCTTTTAATACGCCATAGCTGGGGAATTGAATTACGTGAATCTTCGCCCTCGTCGATCACCAGATCGACGGAGAGCAACTGGGGAAGAATTAAGTCGGTAGGTAGAAAGGTAGACGTAGGTATAGCTATAAATATGTACTCTGATGGGAAATCCTCATAAGAATTCCGTCTGTTTACCCGACTAACGACCTACATAACCCCGCGCACCCTTCTTGAGAATTAGTACCCTTCCAACCATTTGCATAATAAGGAACCTGGGCTAGTATAAATATTAATAATCTCGTTTAATAAGGCATTAAGTATTAATAATAGAAGGCATACTATGCTGCATATTTAAAGCAGTTCGACACGGTACACGTAGCCCTAAGGAAAGTTTGGTAGCGCTCATCTGGTGAGCCAGTTTCACGTGGTGCTGGTGCTGAAGCGACTTGGAGAGGCTTACGGCGCCTCATCCCTCGGCTATGCTAATGTATTTCATGGATTTAATTATTCATTCGTTCGTTCATTCTCTCCTTTGCCGTTAGCATATTAATCGTATGCTAATCAGATGGGTTAATAGCCCGTCTTTACACTCTGAATTTATTAAGACGCGATCGGGTATTGATTATTTGTTGTAACCTTCACTTGTTTCTCGCTACCATTCATCTCCCTCTCCTTTTTTTTTTTCCTCTAGTTTCTCTGCATTTTTTCACTCCTCTTCCCTGCCTCCCCCACCTTGTCACTCGCTCTCTATAATTTGATAAATTATTATCGAAGGCATCGGTATCGATTTTCTACTATAATAATTACCCAGCCATGTACCAATCGACTAATCTATCCTATTTCGAGATAAATCTATCCTAGAGATAGATCTACCAGGTCAAAAATTAGTCCGTTCTCTCAACGCTGCGATATAAAGTAACGCAGATTTATTAAGTCGGATAGGTGGTATACCTACAGTTCGAAAGAAGCAAATGCCTGCGATGTTGTAAACTAAACATGAAATATTTTCTACGGCTTGTAAAAACCGTGCGGTTGATATGTTTGCCCAACCATTGGCGGCTTGTTTTTTCAAGTTAGATTCCTAAGATGTAACCAAACGCCAACCAGATCTTCTAATATATATTTATGGGTACGAGACCGAGCTGGATAGGCATACTCATCAGAAAAACGCTGTGCTGTCCTATTTACAAATCATTGAAAGCTAGTTAACAGTCACGCGTGATATTAGTGCAGCTTATATCGAGCCCAGCAGAAAGGCATATATGTATATATGTATACACATACCATACGCATTCAGATGTATCACCTTCCGCGGAGTGTGTTAGGCGGGCATTACACGGACGTATTTGACGCGATTTCGAAAGTTAAAGCCGACACAGCGGGAACTGCATTGCTCAGTTAGATATTTATGTCTCTTGCCCGAGGCTAGTTAATTGATCGAACGGATATTTTATAATCGGAAATCATTCATGTTGGTATACGTTATTATTCGCGGCTTGGATCCGATCGTGCATTTGATGATGGGAATTTCCGCCTTGGTATTACGAAAGACGTCGATATTTTCCAGCGATATTTGTAAACTTGGAATGGAAAGCTC
The DNA here is from genome assembly GCA_944452935.1 of Rhogogaster chlorosoma. Lineage (NCBI taxonomy): Eukaryota > Metazoa > Arthropoda > Insecta > Hymenoptera > Tenthredinidae > Rhogogaster > Rhogogaster chlorosoma. The sequence continues at coordinate 34,916,405 of OX101797.1, forward strand.
GTTTAAAAAAGAGTCACGCATGTAATACGTCCGAATTCACAGGTGGCTGCTGAAGATATGATCGATAACTTTCTACCTTATCGTTTGTGGAAAAAAAAAAGCCAAAGAACCGAATCCTCAATAAGAAAATATATTAACGATTTATCTATTCAAGAAACGAACTGAAAAAAAATCATTTGATCAAACAGAAAATTATTCCGTAAAGGTTAGTCGCTTTTTTTTTCACGTCATTCAAGATAACTGGTACCATTTTTTCCGCATACTATTCTATGCTCTACAGGATCCCGTTGATCCCTGGGCGTGGCACGGTTCGGTGTACAACTTATCTACAACCCATAACGAAGGGCAGAAGGAGGGTAGCTTTCGGAATTAATTTTCTGCAGGTAGATTTCTTAGCCTTTGGTCGCTTTCGATCCGGTAATTCGTTGCTTTTCTTCTAGCACAGCATAGGCTGTTTCGAACAAGGTCTCGAACGTGATCTAGAGTGGGGAACCCTAAACGCAATCCCCGATTTTCTTCCTATATAATGAACCCTTAAGCCTCCCAGGGCACGCTACAACGGAATGCTAAACAAGCGCTTATGCCAGAACACGTTTTTGGGTATCGAGAGGTGTGAGAAGATTGCTTTGGGCTCGCTCTCGCATGTGGTGACTGGGCGGCTGGGGTCGAAGTTCGTTCTTAGGAACTTGCTGTGAGCTACAGAATTTTTTCTCGTGTATTGGTCGAAGCAACCATGCGCAGCCTGATCTTCAGGATATATAGAAGTGTGTGCAAGTGCTGTGAATTATATATGCAAGGTCGAGATTTTCGCCAAAGATTATATAAATTGCCTATAAATTCTTATTAGCCATGACTTTATGGCTGGTTTATGTAATTATGGGAAAAACCTGCTGGCTAGCCATAGTTCTTATTCGTTCAGCGAGGATATGGACAAGGAGGAACGAACTGTGCCCAGTTCTAAGTCGGCTAGTCGCAGACAAGATTTGAAAGGAGAAATCCTACCGCGATTCTTGAGTGTTTTATATTTCTCTTCTCATATCTATGCGTCTTCGGACTTGGCAAGATCTGCCCTTAGAAATTTATTTCGCTATGAAGCAATGGAACTAATAGCTGGGTGTCTTTTTTCGTTAATCTCAAAACGCGCAGGTCGAAATCTTGCGTTAGATCAATATTCGGAGAAAATCAAACACTCCTCATTCACCAACTTTTAATCTGAACTGTGACGTTCTTCGTACTCTAAACTGAAAATTCAACCCTTCACGATGCTAACTACAAAAGTCGTTCGATGAAGTGAAAAGGGCTAAGCCGGATCACCGCTGATTTTCTATTGAACGTATGACTTTTAGCATCGGACTAGAAGCCGATCCAAGTAGAGAATTCATGTAGCGGGATATTGAGCAGTTGCAGTGGACGAGTTCGCCCTACACTCAAAAATATTTGAAATGCTTCAGAACGGCTAAAAATTACGGAAAATCTTTTGGAATGGGTAGACACGTACTACCTACCGCCCGTTTAAGAAGGCTGCCTCAGCGGGGGCGCATTGTGGAAAATTTAACGGCAGGAGCTTTAAGAATGCATAATATAAATGTTAATGGTTTCTCTTCTGTTTCTTTGCTCCTTTTGTTCTCCCGCTCTCTCTCATCTCTCTTTTTTTTTTTACACAAAAATCTTCGCGGTCAAAGCACTCAGAAGAATTACGTTGGCGCGTGTGAGACAAGAGATCGCCGACCGAGCGCGAGCGGCGGCGTGCGCTACCCTCAAAAAGTGGTAAACATGGAAATGGTATTCCAAGGCCATTTGTTTGCCGAGGGTAGCCCGGACATCAGAGAGTCCCGCGACCAGATCCTGATACAGAAAACTTTCCACCCTGAGATGCGGAGGCCGGACAGAAGAGAAAAGAAAAGTGCCTTTTTCACCCGTTTGCTTTTTTTCATTCTTTGTTTTCTCTTTACCCCAAATATTTCACCTACATTACGACCCGAGGGAGGTAGCTATACACGCGCATTTTCTCATAGTGCACAATTTATTTAACGTTCCCGCAGTTTTTTTCCCAAATTTATTATCTTACCCATTTCTTTCGCTGACTTGTTTCTCGTGAATTTGGAAGACATTGCAGTATGTATCTAGCGCAGACTCGTAAGTATCGTTCAGACATAGCATTCTCTAAAAAGCTCGGGTCCACTGACCAGCATCCAAGAATGAACCGTTTGTTGACGTGCCTGGCAGGAACCGAAACCAGTTCCTTGGCACCGCTGTTATTGTTCCACTCACGAACTCGCGGCCTTTGAGGCGAGAAGTTTGGAGAGCAGGAGGTTCGGTGGTGAGCGACTGGTGGGCAGAGAAACGCTTAAAAATAATAAAGCAACAGAAAATAAGATAAAAAGTGGAATAAATAGGCCGGAGTGTGTGTTACATTTAAATATACAAGGTACAGCTTATGCTACTACGGCGCGACATGATCGTAGGTATATGTGGATAGGTGGATCACGATGGCTTCTGGCATGACTGTTTCAGCCAGTACCGTTCGAATGAAACGGTAGGTGACGATTAAAGCCTTGGCTGCAGAACTGAGGAACGTAAATTGAAGAAATCAACCGTAAGAATACCGACGTCGAACTGTTGTGAGAGAGCGTAGCAATACCCGAATTTGACAGTCGAGCGTGTAATCTCTGGTGCATTGTACTTCGCTATTGGATCTCTTATGGCTTTAAGCCTAAGCCTTTGCATTGAGAGGTGTTGGACGCCCCGGACGCATCGAAGGCACTAGAAGTACGCATTAGGCGATGACTTGTACCTTTTAAAAATCCGCATCGTCATTCTTTGGGGTCCTGGGGGTCTCCTAGCTCACGAGGATGCTGAGCGGGATTCCTCTTACCTTATTCCATGGACCCGGTGGTGGTCCACGATTTGACGATTTGATAGAGACGAATCTCTTCCGAACGTGACTCAAGATTTGCTCGGGATTTATCTCGAGGGCAGTCTGATGAGCGTTGAGTGAGAGAAATCGAGGAAAGGAGAGAAAATGAGAAAGAGTAGACCCAGACAAAAGAAATCTCATCGACCAGCTTCACTTTTTCAGAGGACACACATGAGCGTCGTTACGTCTAGTCACATCAATGTAGAGAGGGGGTGAAAAAGGTTGAGTTTCCCCGAAATGTTCATTACGGAGGAACAGGGAAGCGGGGTGTGGTTATTTTCTCCGCGAAATATTTGTTAAATTTTTCCTTGGCTCAAAGATTTGATTATTCTGGTTAATTGAAAATCTTAGGAGTTTCCAGCAAGAGCCGGATGCCGACCCGCCGCGGCGCTGGGTGAACAGCGTGGAGCCCGTCGTGCGATTAAGGTCGAACCTTTTCATTCGGCGTTAAAGTCGCTGAAAACGGGGGTTCGTTGAATCTTTGAAAGGAGGGAATTTAAACGGAATCACTCGCAAGTTTGCAGATGTAATTAAGCCTGCGCGTGACACGTTCAAAGCTCGCCTACGAAACGTCTTTACGAGTTCCTTAGCGCTACAACCAGCCCAAAATCTCATGCTCCGGGTTCACCTCAATATCAAAACACTTTGTGCTCACTCAGGCTTTTACTAACGGCCCGACGAGGGCTCAGACGAATTACTGATCGAGATTTCGGGCAGAGAAAGAGAGAGAGAGTAAGAGAGAGGGAGAAAGTGAGTGAGATGCAGAGTGATTAAACGTACAAACATTTATTTCTCGCAAAGCAATTTGTCGCGTTAATTAGGCGCGTAACGACACCCTGTCACGCACTAAGATACGCGTGGGTCCACCACTACTACCATCAACGCCACTATAAACGATACTCGGTACAACCACCAGCACTGTGGTCTCTCCTCTACGTAATATATACTCGGGTGTATAGGACCTGGGCTCGTTACCTCATCATTACGCGTTCTTTCGCACAATTAACGAGGAAGCGAATAAATAAAGACCCCCGGGCTGGCGGGGTCGATGTCGGATGCGGTGAAACGGATTCGAACAAAAATTGCAACCTGGATTTTCGAGCCAGACCTCACAACGTGCATCCTATCACTTAAAGCTATTAATTTCGTATGCATTCCACGCGACCTAAGAGGTTTCTCCGTTCTCCGGCTCGTACAGATTTATGTGTTTAACGGCTGACGGGCATATATCACAGACTCATGTTATGGGTTCATTTAACCATGCTTCGCGTTTACCACCGTGCGCGTAACGCAACGCAACGCAACGAAACGAAAGGAAACGAAACGCAACAAAGATAAGAGAGGGCACACGGTATGTGGTGTCCGATTACCAGGACAAGCCTGTATAGTACCGTAGTCCAGCCACCCTGATGATGATCCTCGGAAGAAATCTGATGCTTTGTTGATATCTCATCGCGATATGCTTCCTTCCCCGTATATTTCATACGCACTGATTAGTTACAGCCGCATGGAACATCCGACCATACAGAAACCATTTCTCTAATCTCTTACTCAAGAGTAAATATATTGGATGAAATTTTCTTCGGCACTCAATTCTCCTACGAAACAAATCTGGTCTGACAATAATTCGGAAATTTTCGTCGAACGTGGATTTCTTCTTTCACGCAGACCTTCACGTTGAAAATATTAGTGAATTATAGGATTCGGGGAAATGCCTCCGTCATATGAAATCGTATAATTGCCAAGCCCTTATTTCATTAGAGTAGACGTAAAGAGTTGGCGTTAGCCGACGTGTAACATTTTTATAATTAGTTTGCGCGCAACTCCAGTAGCCCAAGAGAGCAACAGAGAAACACGAGGCAAAGGGAATAAAAAGCAAGAATAGGAAAGAGAATTACGAGGTACGTGATACGCAGTTCTAATTGCCGGTGGCAAGCTAGGAGTGATTATTTTTTAATTGTCGACCTAAAAAGAGTTGCGCTGCAGCGATTCTTCAAACGTACAGCGTATTTCTTTTACCTCACTAAATCAGAAGGCCCACAGGGCAAATATCAAATCTGACAGGAATCCGAATGGTTGTTCGAGTTAATTTGATAAATAATGGAACATCGGAGTAAATTTCACCGATAAAACATTGAGAATACATAACCTTGTGTTATAAATGCATGGAAATTGATCTCCACGAATCAAAGAGGCACTAGACTGCGTATACCTACCTATTCGAGTTCCGAAGATTTTCAACCCTGATTTTTCTCCGCGTCGGAGTAGCGAAGGGTTGATTTGCCGGAGGAGTCGACCTAATCTGCTTGAACTCGAGCCGGGTAAAATGAAGCTTAGAATTTTGGAATAGAATTATCTGCGAAACAGGTGAAAACACGGGCGGATCGCAATCTTCGATAACTTTGTGCCGGATTTCCCAAGGGTTGAAGGGTAATTTGGCTCCGCTCTTAATCTAGCTAACAAGGAAAAGTGAAATTCCGACGGGATCAGGCGCCGGCAGCATGTAGCATTCAGGCATCTAAAACAGTGACGAATTGCCAAGAAAGAAACTCTAAACGAAGAGAATAGTAGTTTCTTTGATTGGATCCTACCTCCAGGTAGCTACCTATTTCACAGTCGGAGGTTAGCGATAGCAAGTTACAGACTCTTTCGTTTTGAATAGCATCGCATTCTTCAATTTTGTCACGTCACAGCGTAACCCGAGCCATCATACATCCGCGGTATTATCGTACTAGCGAAGACCTGATACAGGGAAAATTTCGATCCTACATAAGGCGAAAAAACTTATGAACGTACGTGGAGTACGTCAGCGAAGATTCGTTACGTTGAACGCTAATGAGTCGGCGGCTTTGACCCCCGAGCCAAGGTATAAGGTATAATGTTAGTTGCGGTACACATTCAGCGGGACGTCGAGCGGCTGCGTGTAAAATTGTCCCTGGTCGGGAAATCCCCTTGTGTGGGTGACAGTAATAATTAATTTCGAAGGCGCTTTGATGTTGCTGTCAACCAAGCCTTTGACCCGCGGAGTATGCCCGAGAAATTAGTGTCTAATTATTTTATTTAGAACATTTGCCGGCAGTTTGAAAGATGATTGGAGGTCTAACGTCTCCTGCATGCAGAGACACAGAAATCGACGATAAATCGGCCGCAGTAAAGCCTAGGCTTCTCGCTATTTCATGCCACAGGAAATTTTTTCGCTATGTCAGTTTACGCTAATTTTATAATTTTACGGAGCTTAATGATCGGTGATTATTTCTCCTCGTAGTAGCCACTCCCAAATGACCGAATACCCTTTCATTTTCCTAAAACTTCCGGTGTGAATACGCTGCACCCTACCTTCAGATATGCTTGTATAAACCTTTGGCTGGATACCAAAAAGTACAAAGCATATAATTATCGTTGTTTCATATCGACAATGTTGAATCTACAAAGCAGTTTGATTTCAAAAATCAGGACTACAATCTACTTATCTAGCCAGTTATTCATCTAGGCAGTCTTGGAATCAAAATGCGGTGCAAGACTTAGAAATCATTAGGTAGTAACGTGACATATTAGACTCGCGTTACTTGCATGGGAAATTGATAGAATCATCCCTTGAAGACCCCTCCGAATTAAAACGTAGTTCCTGAACGCAAACTCTCATTAAATCAACATTTACACCAGGGTGTCCGTGGGAGCCGCGTAAAATTCCTCGCACGTTCGACCGTTTTCCTGCTTGAACGAATTGTGTACAAAGTGCGTGCGTGTGATGTGTTCTACAGCACCTCTTCTACTCGTGAGCTGTGTACATAGATATGTGTGTATACTAGGTATTCGAAATCTTGTGAAACGGTACGTAACATCCCTTGGTTTAGATCCGCGCAGTATCTGCTCGTCGCAAAGATTAAAGTGAAAGTTTCCCAGTTTACGTTATATACCTGCCGGTTACAAGGATATTAAAGTTGGCTCACGATCAGTACATAGACGTGGTCGTCGCGGCTCACCGCTGTTAATGACGTCGTTACACCATCAGAGACCTGCTGGTTTCCACGTGTCTGAGAAGATTCTTTGCAGACTGACTCTAAACAACTTCTTACCTAAAGCTACAGCTAGGAGTGTTTAAACTGCAGCATATCTTCAGAAGATTCAAGCCCTTGTATAATCGAGTTTCCCGACTTTAGCGGTCAACCGCGCGTGGGGTCCGTTCAAGAACCAAAGTCTAAGCACGTGAGGAGGATGGTGACGTGTAAAGTTCCTTGTTATTCCATTTACGCGCTCGAAGTGCCATTCTCTGTCTCGTCCCATCCCTCGTCTCCTGTCTCCCATTTCTCTTTCTTTTGCAAACTATTCTCTACCGAAGCGACAACCGTCTTTAGTTCAACGTCTCATCTTGTTAGCGCGAACGTAAACGCTTGCCGTAAACCAACCGAGTTGCTTTTCTGCACTCTGGGCGCCGCATCCGCCAGCACTTCCTGGAGACATAGCTGCAGTTAACAGAGATGAAAGTCGTCGCCTACGATTTTTACTGCGCCAAGCACGAGTCTTCGTTAAAATTTAATTTGAATTTTTATTTAAAATCAAGTCGAAACCCGACCCCGCTAAAGACTCGACTCTTTGAAAAGAGAGATCGTTAAAATGAACGTTGAGAATTTAAAGGATTAATCCTCGATCCCACTTAACCACTTCACTTACCCGCTTGGATTACTAAACGTTTTTCTCCCAATCTCATTAGGCACGATTTTGAGAATGAACTGTTCTATTTCCGGCACATAGGTATGTACTAATATTGGAAGTCACGTTCTTCGCCTCTGTCGAGCAGCTAGAACCTTTAACATGGCTCCGAATTCGCGATTCGTTGCACGATTCGTCAACAGGAGTAAAGTGTAGGTACGCAACGCCACACATTATTCAATATATCGTGCGTGACGCGAGATCTAGCAGTCCATTGTATACATCCGAAGGTCCAGCGAGGAAACGTCGTCGATTAGCAATTTGTGTCTTCCTGTGTCAAAGTGGGCCACTATAATCTTGGCTTTGGTCCGCAGGGCGGCCTGGACAAACAGGCCGACAGCTCAATCTCGTTAAAAGTGACGTTAAGCGGTGCCAAGGCTCGAAGAAAATTGCTTCTCGTAGGGAATCGCAGAATTTTTCTGAATTCGGTCTTCCCTTTTCCCTCCTTTTCCTCTTTTTCTCTTATCCTCTTCCTCGCGGACATACAACTTTGTCCGACCAATCGATGAGTGCCATTTCCTAACCATACAGCGGTGCTTGCAGTCAGTGCGACATTCTGGAGGTAGGAAGAGGTAGTCTCTTGGTTATTGCTGTCGGACCGAGATAACTCAGTAAAAGTAGAAATAAAGCTAGAAATGTGAAGCTTACTCGATGTTCACCAGCCGAATGGGTATATCTATATATCGCTTATAGTGCTTGGCGAGGAGCGTCTGACCTGACACTTTCCTCCGGCTGGCGCTGAGGAGCCATAATAGCGATCAGAGATATTGGACGTCAGTATAGAGGAGTAACGAGGATTTAATAAAAATTTCAGGAATAGGTGTATATTATATATATGTATATAATATAACTGGGTATCTATCAAAAAGGCAGGGCTCACACTGGCTCACAAGATCCGGATGATTGTCTATCTACCGCGGAAGAGATCCGCGTTTTATCCTTTCTTATTTCCTCATAACAGTCTGTGTCGTTCTTATCCTAGCAGTTCGTGAGCTCGAAGGATTTTTCGGATCGCTTTTAAAGATATACGAGAAAGCCTTATGGCACGAAGATTGCGAAAAAAGGTGAAGGTCAAAGCGCGAAGGTCGCAAGATCAACCCTGCACACAAATTCTCATCATTCCCGTCCGTGCAATGTGTCCATGAGTATGCTCGCAAACAAGCCGTATGAATGGTAGAAATTTGACAAAATATCAGCGTCGCGGAGATGACTGACGGAAGAAATGCTTAGAAAAGTAAAATCTGACATGCAGGGTCCAGATCCGACGAAGAATTTAGTCGGGTTCGCGTCTCTTAAGCCGCCTCTTTGGACAGTTTAGGTCCTTTCAAGGTTCAAGCGCTCTCGATACCGGTACACATGCATGGGACACTGACGCACAAAGACACGCTGCCTTGTGGCAGGGTACACACAATCAGCCCGCAGTGATTGAGGCTTTAAGGGTAGCAGTCTGGCTCTGGGCTGCTAGCTAGCGCTCGCACTCGTTCGACTCTCACGCTTTTCAGGGACGCAGGAATTCTCGATCGAGTCGAAGGGAAACCTTTCGAAGCCTTTCGAAGCCTTTGTAAACCTTTGTCATCGGTTCTGTCGGATTGCGTTCCTTTTTCGTTCCTATATACCTATCTGCCTGCCTTTTCACCCCTTTACATACTGCTGCCTCCGTAGTATACCTACCACACGGTATAATACTCCCGCGGATGAAATCCCACGTCAGCAAATACCTCCGCGTGATTCTGCACGGTGATTTATAGAAAAATTCCCGATTCCCCCATACCATAAGTCATATAACGCTGTGCGAGAAAGAAAGGAGAAAATTAAACAGAAACTAGGTATTTCTTTTAACGGGGTATACGGAGTCCAGCTTCACAGATAGTAATAATTATACATGCAATCGTATCGTGTCGAATTCGATGGGATCAGGTGAGGGGCAATAAAAAAATTCCTAGATGTTTCGGTCCAGCGACAGATCATCTCAAGAAGTTTGTAAGAGCACTTCCTGTCTAGCAGACTACAGTTTGAAGTCCCAGACTCATCGTACAAGAGGCAACAGAGAGTCTTGACGTAGAATTTGTGACTCTCGCCCTTTCTTTCTCTGTTTCTCATTCACCATGCACCTCTCTCTCTCCTTTGCGTTCTTTCTATTATTCCTCCTCGCCTCATCTCCCCCTGCTCCAATTACGAGGAGGAATGCTCATTTGGACCGCGGCAGGGGACCCGTAATGGCCAGCGTCCACTTCAAACTATTATCAACCGTCTGCCCACTGGACCACTCTGAATTTTTAATCTAACGCCCAGGTGACTAACCTACCGCTTCTCTTTGTCGTTAGGGTCTCGATATTAGCCCCGTACCTTTCTAGTTTAATGAGTAAAATTTATTCAGAGATTAGAGCTTCAAATATTCCGCTAAAAACACCATTAAATAAAAAATAAAAAAATCACTAATAGCTAATGATTATTCCTAATCTATGAACTTGGATCGATCCATGCATTGCCTGCTGGCATATCAAAGCATCTAATCGATGCTGTCCACGAAAGATTTTAGAGAGCTCATATCTGTTCCCCTAAAAAGTGTTCCATGCGAGAGTGGAGAAAAGTAGTAAAGACGGCGAGGATGGCGAAGACACGCTCGACTGCTCCGGCACCGTGTGATCCTCTCGTTGAAGGCAGTTCGGATGGTATACATATATACCTAGGTACATGAAGGGATCCAGGGGGCCTTCGGGGAAAATAAACGCAGGCTCTAGAAGTTAATGGCAGCGCGGGGTGCGCGAGAAAGGTCGTAGCCGTGGGTTCCTCGGGTTCCCAGTGCCTCCTGGTGTGCGCCGCGACGCGACGCCCTGGATCGGCATCGGTGAATACGTATTGCTTGGCGAGGAGGTGAACTACACCGTGAACAAAGCACTTGAGGAAGAGGTGTTCAGAGCCTGCGAACTGGTTTCCAATACTTTAAGAAAGGTCAAAGTTCGCCAGAGGTAAAAACGACTCGTTGAAATCGTAATGTGGACCGCGGTTACCATGCTGGTACCCCGTTTTTTTATTCTTTATTTTTTATTTAGAATCGGTTCGAGAAACCTGGAGAACTGATGTGTAGGTATATCGAGCTTTGCCCAATACTACGAGGTATAAGACTCAGACGGTGGAATGTCGAGTATAAATGTTAAGATATTAGTCAACTGGGAGGCGAGTGGCGAGGGAAAGGAAAGTAGCTGTTAGATGGATGAGCACCGTGCACGCTATACGCTAATAGAAACCTAATGTCTATAACTAATGTCTCTTATACCTAGTCCTTTCGCCTTTATCTGGGCTCTGCCGCAACCAACTTCTGAAACACGCGGCTTCTTATAGAAATGGGAGAGGCGCGAAGGTAATTATTGAACTTATCGACGAACTTATCGTGTCAATAGTCAATGCCAGACAAATTTTATTCCTCCTGTTATAGCACTGGCATAAGATGTTTATTTCATTACCAGTCGATAGGTTATCGAACGATCCTCACTTTATCTTTAGATTCTTGTAGATTGAGGAAATTTTCCCCACTTTTATCGAGAATAAACTTCTCTGCTTTACATCGGGAACGCCTTCATTTCTGGTCCAATGATCGCCCGATGAGTTACGCGGGATTCGGACTTCTCGCTCGAGGAAAGATAAGATTAATTATCTAATGGAACGTACAAGTAGCCTCTACTAACTTAATCACAAACTATCGTACCGGGTATACATCAGCCAGGCAAAAAGCTCCTATTTGCTAGTATACCTACTATATAGCAGCCGAATGGCGCAAAACAACTTGCTTAATGCATTCTGGTATAAAAAGATTTCAAACTATGAGATTGCAAGGTGAACTTGCCGTTAGCAGAAACTCGTCAGTGATTACGGATTCGAGGTTGAAATTTTCCATTCGGTCGAGAACGTTAGCATTATTTTCATGTTGTCTTACAACTTTACGTAGCAGTCGACTTAATGAATAGAAGATTCGTACGTTTGAGTTAAAAAATTGGATAATTAGTGTTAAAGAGATGCGCAGCTGCGGTATCCAACATTTCGTTATTTTTTGAAGGCTGGAAAAAATTCAAAAAAATATGCAAATCGTAGTATTTTGAAGAATGGTACCCCGGCACTGGTGAATTAAATAAGAATTGTGCCCACGTTCGACTGCATACTCTCACCGAGGTACATACGTGCCGTATCCATAATTCTGAGAATATCTTGTTTTTCTCGTGTTTCAACTCACGTATGTGTAGACGTAGGTCGTAGATGGGCGCACGTGTGTCTACACGGAGGGTATTCTTTGATACACATTAGGGGAGGATCTCGGCAAGCAGGTAGCTAGACAGACCGAAAGACAGATAGACAGACAGACAGACAGACCCTCCATACATTATCCATAGGCATGCCGCGTACACGTGTACCGGGTGTCTTGAAAGGGAATATTTCAGGAGTGGAAAATGTCTAGGAGGAAGCTGAATACCTGTAAAAGTCTAGTACCGTTTATACCCGGAACGTGTTTCTAAAAATTAATGTTTTCTCAGCGCAAGCTCTTACGCAAATCGCTACCACGGAAATGGCTTGCCATTCGCATTGCGCTTCTGGATTCCCGTCACGGAATGTCTCTCGTATTCACAGCCACGGACATTTCTGCGAGAACTTGTAAATTCCTTTATTTTCACTCTTCGCAATGCATAGATTCGCGGCGACCACGCGCGAGGGAAGTTTAAGTCTAGCTGCGGGCTGTCTCTCGTTATTCTCTTTGTAAACTGTGTCACGAATTCATTTGAACGCCCGTTAGATAGCACGTTCACAGTAGCAGGGGGAAAATCCACGAGAACCTGGCTGACAAGGGTGAGCATAACGCGGTAACCGTTTGGAACAGTCAAATATTTGAGCCTTGCCTTTGGTATATCCGAATGTTACAATGGTGCTTTTGGAGTTCAAACGCAAAGTCTAGAGGCTTGGTAGCCAGGTGAATTCGCCGCGATATTCAGGGGGAGAAGTTTTCGGTTAAGAAAACTCAAAGCATGCCTTAAATTTCATAATAAAATTCAGCAACTCGTGGCAAAGTAGGCATTCAAGCGCCGCGGTGGAATCAGAGCGAGATGAGATTTCAATACGTATGTAAGTACTACATACCTTCGCGTTTACTGCTGCAGCAGCAAGTTCATCGCTCGAGAGTTGTATAGAGAGTTCGGTTTGAATTGCGCGGGCTTAAAACGTACATAAGCTGATTTGCGTCTTTACAATTCTGTGAACAATAAATTCATCCCCCGTCGTATATACCGGTGAAAATTCAACTCGAAACTCTCCCAGGGCGTCGCGACGCTCCGGTTACGAGAGGAAAGTGGAACAGCGAGACAAGCAGGGGCGGAAAATCCGCTTGTGGGCCGTTATAAACAAATTAAACTCCTTTCTTGCGCAACTACTTTCGTATTTCAATGTCTATAGTCGGAGCCAGCTCAAGTTTACTCTGTAGTACAAAACCGAAAGCCGAATCTTAGCCATTGTCTACTGGGACCGCAGACGTTGGTTTTCCTTCGATGGAACTTTGCTTCTGTATTTCCTCACGCAATTCTCTTGACTAAATTCTTGCTAATTTGTTAGCAGCTCGAGGGTAGCTACTCCCTCCTCTATGTCTTTGAAGCCGACACAGTACCTAGTGACAAAGAGGGTTTAAAGGTAATCAAAGTTGTTTCTTCGACTAATAATTACTCGCTTCTGCCAAGTACTTTGAATTTCAAACCTGAAAACAATAGTCGGATGAATCAGACTTTACCTTCGTTGTTACCTGGGTACTTTATACCTTGCTCGAGAGTAACTTTCTTTCGCTATTTTACAGGTAGTTTCTTCCCCTTTGCAGTTCACATTATGAACGTTACTTATCACTTTTACGTTTCTTAGTCTTTATATACCCGCTTCTTGCCATCGCGCTCTCGGCCCTTTCGCAATTATCCCGATGGACTGAACGACTCGATTAACTGAAAAGCAGTATTCTGGAAAGCGATAAGAAACGGGCGGAGAAAGTCCGCTTTTTCTTGGTCAAATGGGTCGAAGTATTTGCCTTCAAAGCTCATTGACAGAGCCAGTGAACCATTCGAACCATAATACAAATCTGTCGGGGTTAATACCTACTGCGGTCCAGTTGCCAGTGACAAAGATTCGATAAACCATTTTCTGCTTGGGGTAGAAAAGCTACTAAGTCTATAAATACCGAAGTATACGGGCTTCGAGAGAGGCCGATTCTCGCCGTAAAAAGAGGGCCAAACGACCGTCAAAATTAATCCAATGGCACAGCTGTTCTAACTCATAGAAACAATATCAGGCCATTACACCCCTTTGCACGAAGCCGTTTCGCTCCATCGCTTCGTATAGGTTGATTCGTTCGTTCTGTGCGTCCGTTGGCAATTATTTCACCCTAAAAAGGGGGGTGTGACAGGATGGTGGAGGTGGTTTACCACCACTCTTAATTGTGGAGAAACATCTGCGAAACCAAGGCATTGCAAGGGACGATAAAACTGTCTGTGGGTGTTTCGCTATGAACCCAAGATGCCAAACGCACCGAAACTGTCCGGCCGAGTTCCTAATTGGAGCTCAGAAGGGATTTATCTCTTGGAATTATTTTCTTTTCCTTGCCCACTCTGCGGATCTTATAGCCCGTCAACTTTACCCACGATCAACTGATGGAAGTTGGACGTGTGTCAAAAATAATTCACGTCTTACATAGATTTATCGGTATTATATACCTACTTAGTACGGTTGCATAATGGTGAAATATTTTTTTATCTGCCCCAAATTTCGGGGTTTTTTCATTGAATATTTTTCCTTCCGTGTCTCTTTCTCTCCCTCTTTTTCTCCACTCGAATCTCTTGATTTAAGCGTAATTATTTTTCGTTCTTGGATACCTATACGTCGGGGCCCATCACGCCTGAGAGCGGAATAAAAATGTAATCGTGACGTCGCAATTACGATTACGATTATAGCCACGATTACGATCACAATTACAATTACAATACGGCAAATTGCAGTAATGACAAAATCACTAGAAGTAATGACTCTAAATTACAGAGGAGTGTCCTAACCACGTCCCGCGGTAATTACTACTTCGTACAGATACACATGGATATTTCTACAAGTATACCCACGTAAATAAAAAGGTCGCATCCCTCTAAATAATATTTCATTTTCGACACGAGACGGTGACAAAGACGTTGTGCAAAGTTCTGGTTACGAAGTAATAAGTGATACTCGATTTCATCATTCTGCACGCACATATATTTACTGGGTTATTCTTTCTACCGGGGATCATTGAACTTGTGATTTTTTTAATCATAATTTAATGCGCCGAAGTGCCGAGGACATGCAGCAAAATGAAGTAACTCATGGGGTATGTATTATGGAAATTTCTCATGGCTGTATAATGTGAAATTTACCGCGTCCCGTCAATACGTCGACTTATTCACATAAAATTGGCAACCTTACGGCAAAAGAAAGCTGAGACGACATTTTCACGGGACTGTTTACCCCCTCGTTTCTCTGCTAACCCGTTTTTCATTGGTTTTTCAAAACTTTTTTTCACATCCACATACTTGGTCGTTTCGCCCAGCGTACGCTTGTCATCCGAAGGTCTTCAGGGTCTTTCGATCGTCCTTAGCTCGCTGCAGGATAAAAGGAACAGATCCGTATACGTACCTATATATACCTTAAGGAATTAATCAAATTGTAATCTCGACTGACGTTGGCCATTTCTCGGCCTACTTCTTATACATATTCACATCTCCAAGCTCGCCCCGAACTAATTGCAATGGAAAAATGGGGTAGGCGTAACGGATCGAGTTAGGGATGGATGCTTAAGCTTTAAAGGCCGTTTGTTTCAGAGCGAAGATCTTATGACACGTTGGCCCCTCCCTAACGTTGTACTCGACCGCATTTCGTCCAGACTGCCCATTCTCGTTCTCATTCTCATATTCCCTTTCTCACTCTATATTTTTTCATATACCCTTTCCATACCTTCGAAAGCTTAATTTCAAACCAGCTACGCTTCTTTCATATCTGTGATTAATCTATACCGAGAAATTTCTCATCGCAGTTCGTTCAAGAGGGTGTCCAGAATTTTTGCAAATTTCAGGATCTGTCGAGTGTTTGTACTAGAAGGCGTTACCTTCGCAGCCGTTCGCTTGACCCTTTCCTAAGCAAACACCGTAGTTCAGATAGGCGTTTGACCCTTGAGGATATGCCCTCGAGTGAATTCGACGTAAAATTGTTTCGCTTTGGGTTTGAGAACGGGAAACGGTAACAGACTCGTTAGCGACCGGTGACTGTGGACCTTTAGCCAACCCCACTCATCGTTTGATCACTGTAGGCAATCGTACGAACCGGAACCACGTTTCTGGTAATTATATCGACACTACGACCTACGTTGATTATTATTTTCATACCGGATACGTAGTCCAAAACTCTGTTTAACTTTGTTCCTATTAGGATTATTTATCGTACGTTCAAGAGAGAAAGAGAGAGAGAGAAAGAAAGAAAGAAAAAAAGAAAGAGAGAGAGAGAGAAAACGCTCAAGGGTAGGTAGTCGAAATCAGCTGCATTTGGACCTTTTTTTCGTAGCCCATCCTCCCCTGACGAGTTTCACCTTTCTATTAAAGTCACACATCTGTTGCGCCCTGGACATTAATCACGGGATGAATTGTGATACCTTTAGTGGCGCTTTATAGCGTTAATTCCTTGTTGAAAGGCATCTCTCCGCCCTTTGACGTTCAAAGCTGCTGTTTGGGGAGGATAAATCATCCCCAAAAAATTGCTATACAAAATTCGTTAGATCGGATCGGGTGGGTCTAACTCAATTTTGAAAAAAAATACGCGGGTTTTTAACTCCTGCGACAACTCTGTATGCTGTTGATCAGAAAAATGACCATCAGCGACACGATTTCAATATACTTACATTGGCCAGAAATTGAACAGCAATAACAGGAAGGAAATCATAACGTATAAAAATTGTATAGCAATTTATCGAAGTAATTAAGACGCAATTAACACACACCTGTACCGGTATTCTGGCTATATACTCTAATTGCCAAGCGGAGTCGAAGCTGGTTGATTACTGCTAAGAAATATTGCAGAGACGTGATTACCTCTCTTATGCTCAAGTCGAGCTCGACTCAAGTTTTAATAATCCTTGGCGGAGCTTGTAGACTTCGTGCAAAGCTCGGCGTAAAATGCAACAAATTGCACCTCCGTATAGTTTTCGACGCTGAGAATTGGTCGAAAATAATTTCTGTTCGTCCCTTGGCTAGAAATTGCAGTAGGTATCTATCGATTTCACATAAAAATTGACGGAAATTTTTATTATATGGCAGGGTGTGCATTTGCAGACGCTCGTAAAGACTACCTGCTGCGTGTGTGGACACGTGGATATATCTATGTGCATATTGTATATAGACCGACTCGCGGAAAAGGGACGACGCTAGGCGTCTCGACGACATGATAATTGGACGCCTCGTTACTCTGCGTTACTCTCTGCTCTGAGCATCACGTCGTTCCTGGAGCGTCATTTTTCAACGTATATACCGGTATACGGAGGTAGGTACGCGACGCCGAGCGTTGCCGGGCGTCGCGGAGCCAGAGGGCACTTCATTAACAAGAAAATGTGGAAAAGCGCGGTGAAAACCACTACCTACCTAATGGGCGCATCTCATCCCTTTTCTACACTTCTCTTTGCAGCTTTCGGTATGTGGCAAAGAGCAACTACGAACGTTTTTCCAACTTCCCCCATAAGCCTCTACATTTGCTTATGCGGACGAACTCCAAAGATTCACTGAGGTGTTAAGATCTTATAATTTTTCTCCGACCATCCGTCTCCAAAAGGCATTTTCCCGTCGTTTGAGTCTCTCTTTTCAAGTCTCTTGTCAGAACTCTTTCGAGTTCTATTTTCAATGATTATTTGTTTCATTCTTCGATAGTATAATCGCGTTCAACACGGCTTCTGCATTTCCTTAAATACGTCTTCGAAGTTACAACTACCTCGAAGCATTCAGACTCATCTTAACAAGCACCCCTTCGGCACCAGCGTTGCCCTGTATGCTGACACGCGATCCTAGCAGTTTGAGGGTGTTACCATTTCTCGTCGAGGCCCGGGAACACCTAGTTAAACTAAATCGACGGCAGGGGGTGGGCGTCGTGTCCGTTTCTATGTCTAATTGAGTGGGCGCGTGGGAGAGCCAGAGTGGGCGGACGTCCCGGCGTCCCGACGCCCCAACGTTATCCTTTATTCACCAGAACACGGAATTCAGACCTTGGAAGCTTTTGAGTTACCGGGTTTTCGATTATATATATATAGGGAAATATATATATTTCCTCATATTAACACACAGCCGAGAGTTTCCGATTTTCATTCAATCTACAAATTACTCGATGTCCTTCATGCAACTAGCCAGAGCAATTGCATACAATTTACCAAACGCCAATCGCACTATGTTCTTTTTTTTCAATCCACCTATGTCACCATTCATTATGCAATAACTAATCATTTCAACCTTATTTCTGTTTCAGGTAAGTTCTGCTTCAAGTATTGAATTAGTTATTAACAACGAATGATAGACAAGAACTCGCTTCTCTAGATGGTAAGTTTATTCGTTTTGGTTTGGATATTCGGTACCTAGTCGCTATTATTGTTAATTTTCTTGGTCCTTTCAGCTGACAAGTTTTGCTACCATTTGATTGTTAATATTGTTGAAATTGTATTGTAATTTGGTATTGAGTTATCGTTGACTATATTGATTGGTGTCAAGGAATAATATAACCGGCATAGGTACCTAGTAAACGTCAAAAGTTTCCATAGAATGTCTCGCGTGTCCGAATCGCTTCATTTATTATTAAACCGTACGCAGTACGCGTGGGTGAAAGCCTGGATACAAAACTGATGTTTGTCTCGTAAAACATTATCTGAGGTCTAATTCACGAGGACGTAAAAACAGATACTATAGATATAGAGTCGAAATTATAGTAGTTTCAGAAGAGTTCTCCGAATGCTTATAAATATGGAATAGATCGAAAAACTTGTCGAATAATTTTACTTCGGGGCATAGAAAAAAGTAATGACAAAAAAAAAAAAAAGAAAAAAAATTGGAACGAAAATGAATGGGCGGTAGTTTTCTCTTGATTGTGATCGAGCACTGGGCATTGCTAACGAAGGATATAAGTAAGAATGACTCTTGGCGTGCGAGTGACATCAATAACGCGTCTACAAGTTTTTGTCCTCCGGTTTTGCACCCTCGACTGCGCCGTATTCTCCGCCCTTAGCATTCGCTGAACAAACCAAGGACTCGTATGTCTTGAAAGATGTCTGCCAGATATCGTGATGGAAAAACTGATGCCCAATTTATTTATTATTATTAAAGCTGGTTGAATTTAGCTGAGAATTTTCTTCGTCGATATTATACAACGCTGTAACGACACTAGGGTGAAAATGTGACCGCATTTGATTATGAGAAACGCAAAGGTGGCAGACCCTTGCTCCGTGTGATATGCGGTAAGAGTGAAGGAGAGAAAAAACATGACTTTCGCATTTCCTCCCCTGCGAGTAATATAATATATTGCGCTCTTAATCCCAGAATTTATGCGCCTGGAATTAACACAGGGCGGTGGTAGCGGGTGCGCCGTGCCGCGCCGCGACGTGCATGCAACAAGCGTCTGCTTACCTTAAGTAGCAATAGGTAAAAGTCAGCGTGCGGTCGTGGCTTTCTGTGGAAAATTTTTACCGCTTAATTATTTTTAGTTTATGTTGCTAAGAAAAAAATCAATGTTCTGCGGTATAACATATAGAATGCTTTCTCCCTACCCGGATCAGTGAACTCTTCTTATCCAGCACGCTTTGCGATATTTTTCCACAGCTATGGTAATCATATATCTGTACCTATAACTAGTAATAAAAGTTGAACTGTGAAAATATCAATTTATTCGTCAATCGTCGTTTTAATTAAAGCAATTATAATAAAAGACGCGGTAGGAATAACATCGCTGCCGTAACCACACTTTCCAATCACTAAGATTTACATTTTTAATTTCCGCTCCCCCGCCCCCCGTTTCTATCTTCCCTTGCAAACCTCGGTGCCCCGGGTTCCTTCCCTTTGGTAGCCTCCTGATCCACTTCTTTTTTACGGCTCTTCCACTCTTACTTTTTAATTAACTCTATTTTCTCGCGTCTTATATCGGAAGGGTGCCGCGTATACTACGGAATTATGTGCCTGTTAGTATATAGCTGAATTTTCTCTCTCACTCTCATTGTCAGACTGTTTTCTCCGCTTCCTTCTGCTCTCAAATCGCCCCTCAAAACGTGGGATCGGAAATTTTTCAATTACCAAAACTTGAATGAAATTTACAGAGATTTCCTCGAATTAATCTTCCTCCTGTAACGCCGTGGGATTATTCGAAATACAAAAATTGAACGGAAAAGTGATTTAAAATTATCGTTTCAAGTCGTACGGTGATTTAAATAAATTCTCAATTAAATTGAGGGCACGGAAAATTTCGTCGACTCATAAGCTCGGAACTTGAGGGTAGTAAAAACTCATTCCTATAGGTGAAAGGTACAAGCGAGAATCTAAAAATAAGTGTATATCGATAGTTTCTGCTCATTTATCATTCTATACATATACCTACCTACACATATACCTATCGCCAGCCCGTGGCGTCAGAATTTTTTTCAATAAGCGGGACAGTCGATCAAACGAAAAGCCCAAACGAATAAAAAATTGAGGGAAAACGGATGGACATCAGGGGTGGTTAGACAGGATTTTATTTAAAGGTAGCAGTAACCAGGGGCAGCTGCGTCCGCTGGATTGAATATAAATACGCCTTGATAAACCGATCAATCAAAGTATCTCAACTCCCTCCTGCAAGTGGATTACAAGTTTTCTCTTAACGGTTACTAGGTGCCGTCAACCACCGGTGAAACAGTTTTGAAAAATGAAGTAGACAACGTATTTGAAGGAACGAATTTTTCGAACTACAAACATTCTCAAAAGACTCGGTTCAGAGCAGGTATACGTGTGATCATACGTAGTCATGTAACATACGTATCTCCCATATAAATATGAATATATGCTGGATGAAGTTTGTAAAGATCTTTACGCGGGACGCGTGTAAATATGAACGATTAGCGCACCATCAATCATTTCGATTGACGTCACGTTACACAAACCAACTTCACCACAACCCTGGGCTACCTCGGACGCGCAACCCACGGTTTGGTCTGCCCACTCGCTGGTGTGAACTTTGGCGTTTGATATACCCAACGGCTGACTTTTTGCTCCCCGCTGTTGTTATTTGTTGAATAGAATACCGAACGGGGTCGAGTGCATCAAACTGGTCGAAATACTAAACGCCAAATCACCATGGCTATTTAACCGCGATCAACTCACCGTGTAAAACTTTTTGGATGATTTTTTTCAACCCTTATCTCCTTCGGTATAGGCATAATAATGAACGGGACCATTGACACTGGGATTCCTGCTCTCCAACACGATTGAAGCCCTTTTTGATACTGTTTCCAAGTTTACTCAGAATCGGGGAATCGTGAGAGACTTTCATGTTGAAATGGACCGTAAGTGACATTCGAATTTCCTTTATATCAACGGTTCGCAAGTTCCCTTTACCAGGGCCAGTGGGTCATTCCAGTACATTAAATACCCGGGCCTACTTGGATGAAACGGTTTCCTTGCTTTAGCTACGACGATCTACTCTTTGCCATGCCAGAATCTTATCAGATGCGGATACTGCACGGTCCTGACCCAAACTAGGGTAGAGCCGACTGTGTTTTAGGGTAATGAGCCGCGTCTACCGAATATTACGGAAGCTAGAACACCCGGGGTAAATCCCACAAAGGATGATAAATTATTAGATATCTCAGAGAAGTTGAAAGTTTCTGACGAAGACGCATTAGCGTTGTCTTCTTGGCTTCAGTCGTCCCCCTATTTTCTATTTTTACCCACCGAGTGAATAAAACGTATATCTTAATATTCTTTCGTATATAAACCTGTCGGGAGGATAATTAAAAGCTCTCGAAAAGCTCTGGAATAAATTGAAGGTTGCGGTGACGCATAAAGCTCCAATGTTTATAAATTATATACAGGAGTGAAATTTACCGCGTTAATTGCACGAAAAACCTTTCTGAGCAATCTATCTTCTAATTACAACATTAATCTAAACCGCACGGGGTGAAACTCTCTCTGGCTTCGTATAAGTGCCACTTTTCCGTGTTTCGAAGTCGTAAGGGTACGTTTACACGTTCGGTCCTAAGTGTTCAGTCCAATGAGCGTGCGCTAGTGTAACTTCTATACCATTATGTAATACTCCACACACGTATGCATGTCCACCTACGTATCGTTGAGACTGACCATTACAATCTAGCAGCCAGTGTCCGGTCACCAGAAATTTATACATGTATTATACATATATGCAAGTCTGGTATGCGTACCTACATACACCACACGACGGCATTGATTTTTTTCCCCTTATAATATCTGGCCGAGGATCGCCGGCAATAAAAGTCTCAAGGAATCATGCGACACGCCATAGTCGTAATCTTAACCCCATCTTGACTCTATATCGTCTTATTGCACCACGCCACAGTTTCGAATTCATTTCCAACTTTTCCCCCGCAAATTTGGAAGAGCAGCATACAATTGCCTTTGACAATTAGCAACGCGTGCCTCCTAAAGGACCAAGTCATGTTTTCTTGCCATAATGTATCCCCCTAATGTATCCTTGTGATACTTGGGACGTAGTAGGTCCAATGATTTCAGGAGATTGAGAGCTTCCGATCTCGTTGTACACCCAATGAAGACTTTGTTCTTATCATGGGTAGAATATTATACGTCGTCGAAAATTACTCCGAGAGTATGAGAGAACGAGGAAATTAGTCTAGGAGCGAGAGACGAATAAGGTGAGCTACGGTTAAGGAGTGAGGGAAAACGAGAATGGAGAGACGAGGAGAGCGTAGAAAAGGGGAGACCGACTGAAGCACGTAGAGAAATATAAATGCGGATCATCAGTCTGCCCGTCAACGCCAAGGCAACCCTTGAATGTTGCTCGGAATCGACCGAATCAATTTGTGCCACCGCGGCACGCATAAAATTTCTGCGTCCTACTTGCCAATCAACCTTCACGAACAATCGGATCTTCCGCGATAGTCTCAGGGGTCAAGAGGGAATTTCAATGTCTGAATAAAAACTCGGCCATCGTTAAACTCTTTTTCTCATACTCCGTCAGTCATCGCAACTGTAAGACGTAGTCCTAATCCTAAAAATGTACAGAGAAACGAGTGTAGAAAAATAGATGAACACCTGGTTGCAGTAAGAACGCGAGATGAAAGTCCTCGCGATTGTCTCGAGTAGAATATTCAGACGAAGATGTCTACGTTAACGATACACGAGGTAAGAAATGTTGCGAATATTTTATTTTCTTCGCGAAAAACCTTTCTCGAATTATTTAGCCCCTAGGTTTATGAGTTGAATTCAGAAGGAACTCGTTGGATTCTAACAATCCGGAAGTTGATGTCATGCCATGGCGTGGGATTGTCGGACCGTACTTAATATTTTATCCGCAAAGAGGCAGGTATTGGTCTGATGAAATAAACCACTAAAAGTGTCGTAACTCTGGAAAATAAGAGGAGGAGTAGAGTTACGGGGAGAATATCTGAGACACACGAAAACTTTGGATCCCAGTAGAATTGCGATGACAGTTCGTGGGGTCCAAGTATCAGACGGGTTCGCCTGATGAGTTTCCTTCGGTAATTTGTTGGGCTCCTGGACTAAGAAGCAGTGAGATCAACCCTTCTCTCGCGGAAGATGAGAGCTATGGGAGATGCGTGACCCGTTATCATAACTTCTTCAGACTTTCCTGCGGGGGAAACGATCCACAAGTTTCCGTTCTTGACTTAGCCCAAGCATGCTGCCAGTAGTTATCATTATCGTCCATCATTCCATTCGATTTCAGAAGAAAGACAGTAAGATTTTAAGACGAAACGATTTCACTGACTCTCGAGTTGTTTTATCAGTCGGAAGATTTTTTTCTGGAATAAACCCAAGGCTATACCTAGTTGAATTTCACATTTCATACTTTCTCGAACCTTGTTTGCGATATTCTTATCAACATTTCTACTTTGACATTTTTGCTGCTTTGATTGCCACGATCTTTTGAAAAAGAGTTTTACCCCTGTCGTGTAAGGAGACGTGTATTAGTTTCCATGATGTAGAGGTACGCTTTGTTCTCTCGGTGTTATCGGTTGGCGGGTAAATCCGGTCGCATAGCTTCGTGCAAACAGTAGCAAACATATTTCAATCAAAGTTTGCGCCTAATCCTAGTCGGTCAGGGAGACCAGCTAGAGGTAGGTGGAAGCTTAGCTGTTCCTCGCCCTCCTTTCGGCGACGACAAACACCGCGACCACCGTTAGAATCGAGCAGTTGCGCTAGATTGTGGTCACGGCTAACACCCCGATGTGTAGCGCCGCTTATACTCCGGATAGGAAAGTTTTCGAGGTGAGGTTTGGCCCCGATAAAAGCTCGAAGCTTGCGATAAGCCTGACCTGGCAAATCTCGTCTCCGACGTCTTATCTCCCCAGTCTTCTGTCACAGTATATTGATCTTAAGCTTGATCTCTTGGGCTCGAGTTTGGGTGGACAACACCCAACACGCTGGTTCGATTTCGCGGAGATCTTGACTTCAGATAAAGTTATACGACACACATATGCATGCATGCAAATGAAAGTAGACATACACCACGGCGTATAGGCGTTGCCATTCACGTATTATAATTATAATTACAAGTAATTCGTTGTGGCATCGACGCATCCTCTTGGCAAAATCTTATAGTCTGGATTTGGATATATCACAATCAACGACACCGTGGTGAACGATAATCCTATTACCCTACGGAGCTGGAGGCGCGAAGTGAATTCCACTTGCGATCATTGAAACTTACGACCAGGATTATACCCTGATTTGTGAGTTCTCATTCATATATGTTGCTGATTATACTACTACCTACCTCGTACGAGTATCTCTGTGTTAGTTAAATTCTAGCGCATAAATAATGAATAATATAAATCTATACTCTGGGGGGCGGATTTTCCTAGCGATGTTATCAATTTGACTCGAAGTACGTGTAGTCATCACATTTTCCTTGCTACTAATTAATTACCCACCAGTTTCTATTTTCTACTTGGTTTCGTTCTTGCTTTTTAATGTACTGAACCAATGGCAAGGAATTGAGAACAAAAACCGTCTACCATCCTGGCGCCACGTATTTTTCGGAGGAAAATACTTTGCCGTTCAAGAGCGTAATCCGGGGGACTAGAAAAAGGTAAAAGAATCTGCTTTTCAATCAGGAACTCTGTCGGTTGAGGTTCGGTAAGGATAGTCGGAGTGTTACTCGTATACTACTCCTCGCCGTCGTCTCCAGGAGACATTTACCCCTAGCAACTTTAATTGTATCGATTCCTTCCTCCTAAAAGCTTTCCAACGAGCTTTTGGCTGTAAGTCGTTCGAGTATTTGGGTACGTGCTACACTTATTTTCTTGACAGACGTGGATGTAGTTGATATTTCTTTTCTGAGGGAACAGTCTCCGAAGTATTTCAAATGGCTCATTTCAAATATCCTGCGACAATCTTCCGAATGAAATTCAACATTATTGTGTATCAAGTTTTCCGCGGAGGAGGTAAAGGCAATATTTTAACAGTAGCTGAAACAACCCAGCTTTCACGATGCACCGGTTGGTCTGGCAGTCGTGCAGAATTCAATTGTTTTATTGCCTCTTCTAAGTTTCAAAACTTCCCCTTCCCACCTTATTTCCTCACCGAGTTTCCTTTTATACTTTTGTTTATATCAGAAAGAACAATATCCAGCCCGTCTCTGGCTCAGTCTGGTTCGGGTCGTCCCTGACGCCCCTCGAGGCATTGCTGGTCGGTGGAAAGACGTCCCTGAGCAAAAAAAAGCGATAGGAAGTCACTAAATCAAATCTCTCTACGTCTACTTCTTCGGAGACTTGGAGGACTAGTGAACTGCAGGGACAAGAGACTTTCTCTTAGTCTTATTCTTCTTCTTCTTCTTCTTCAACCTCCCCCTCTTCTTTTTTTCCACGTTCTTCTTCCTGACGTGACGTCTTTTTTCTTCCATTTCACGTCTGTTTTTATTCACATTTGAACAAATTACTACAGCTGAAAGATGACCGAGGTGTCTTGCCGTCTAGATCTTCGTTCCCAAGAAGAGTCAATAACTTTCTAACGCCTTTGACAGCAGGATAAAAAATATATATCCATGTGAAGAAAAATGAGGGTTGGATAATCAATGGAAGCCATTGATCTACGACTCAATAGCTAACGTCTGATCTGATAAATTCTGACAAATATTTCACTCTAAATATATATACGAGTTGATTTTGAATCTCGTCTCTCAATATCCTGTGCTTGACTGTTTCTCAATGGCGGTAACGCGACCATTTCGATAAAAAAAGACTGACCACAGAGAGTAAAAGGGATCCGATGAAAGAAAAAGAAGAGAAATCGATAATAGGAAAGGATGCCAGGATTCCTATCAGATTCTCGGATTCTTGTTCACTATAGATTTCACGTCCCAGCGACTAACAATGTGGATGCGGGAATTGAGGCGGTGGTAGTTACGCGATCGGCGCGCTATCTCCGGGAACAAAAGTTTCACCCCCACGAGCCGGAAGCGGGGTGGCCGCCCCGGAAGTCACCCCCTGCCTTGCCGACTTCCGGGCTTTGATACATAAGCCTTCGCTGCGCCTTGCGGTACTACAGACAAGTCATGCATACTCTTCGAGCTAATAATTCCGATGGAAATTGGCTCTAGTCTTTGGTCTTTGAAGCTTTCAAGCTTTCATCATCTTCTACTCCGCGTGGAGTATGGTGCCGCGTGGGGGGATAGCGATGGGTTTAATCCAACCCGAAGTGAAGCACGTAGACCATGCCTACGAACAAATCAATCGCGTACCTTCTAATTAGAAACTCTTCCCACAAACAGGAGTAGAAACAGTCGCTCTAGCTAGGCGAGTAATTAACTTGAAGACAATTAACTGTACCCATGCATACCTTTGTCTTTGCCATTGTCGTGGAAACTCGGGTTTCTCAATTAAGGACAACCATATCGCCCACACGAACGTCTAGCAGTAACTACTTCGTCGATATCTCAACTAGACGATATTTTCAAACGATTATGTAACTTCCTCTGCTATAACGGCTTGCAAATAAGATAGGCTCGTTACTGGGTACCGGGTTAGGCAGGGGCTCGAGGAGGCTCTTTGAAGTTTAGCTTAGAATCGAGCAAGATAGCTTCCCCAAATTCTCAGCCGAGCTTAAGAGGATACTCCCGAGTATTCGATTGCAGTAAATAATTGCTTTCCTAGATTGGGGAATGGAATTCTTACCTCATCCAGGGCCCATGAAAACCATTCAACAATTTTCACTATAGCTTTCGACGAATAGCTGTTTATAGACCAAGTACGATGTATTAGTAATCGTGATTACTCTATACTATAAAACTTTGAAGGATTGACGTAATTAATGCCACGTTGAACAATTATATCGTCAAAGTTATTATTGGCTGAAAATCTCGTCGGTATATATAATAATCAGTCGGAAATGTCATTCAATGTGAAAATTTCAACCTAATTGACTACCTGCAGATAAATCTCGCTGAATATACAATCCAGAGATATTGGAAGCTCCCAATCAATATGTAAGTTTTTCCAGTAGGATGACGGCAAAAAATATACTGTCAGAGAGTGATTCAAGTACCTGCTTTCTATTCACTTGAATTCGCAATGATATATATTTATTTTTACTTTTTTCTTCAATCTCATTTTACTCGCTGTACATGGAAAAGCAACGTAGAACTAAAAGAAATGAAACGCTTTTCAATTTGCAAATTTGCAAATCTGCACATGGATATAAACCTTGAAATGATAGAAACACGAAGTACCAAAGTCCGGAGCTTATTGTAAGTTCAGACGAGACTCATGTGAATTTGTGACGACGTAATGGTAGAACTTTGTACATTAACTCTGGTGACCGCGCAGAGCAAAGAACCACCGTGGTGGTGCATTTGATACCTCGTAAACACCGGGTTATCGCGTTGCCCATGAGTACGTGACTATGGGGTGACCACAGGGTGACCATCGAATCAATTGCACCGGCGGGGTCAGTGCCCTGGATAACGGGAAACTCAACGACGAGGAGGGTAAGGTCGAGGATGGGATAGAGGAGCGGTGGCGGTCCATTGTGTGGACTTAATAAAGAAATATACAAGGTGGCGAACCTAGGCATTTAATATCAATTTGCTGCGTGGCGCTCGTTTCACCCTGCAACGTGATAAGGGGTGCCAGAACCCCTAGAAAATAAAAGAGAATGAAGAGACGTTGGGGTAAGAAACGGGGAAAATTGTTTTTGGGGTGGGTAGGAATTTTAAGAAAGATTCTGCGGTCGAGAAAGGAAACGTATGATGAAACGGCCTGGATATAGCCGCAAGAAACTGCAGGCGCAAAACCTGGAAAAAATGAAGTTGGGGTGAATCTGAAATTCTTTAGGCGAGTCGAGCGGTCGTAATGTAAAAATATATCCACAAACTGTACACTTATATAAGAATACGTGAATACTCGGGTGAAAAACTACAGCTGAAGGTTTCTGCAGTACTTATATACACATTAAGGTTACTAGTACGTAAGCATCTTCGAAAAAAAAACTCGCCAAATCGACTTCGTGTAGTTTATAGCCAAAGAAAGGATACAGACTTTCTGGTAACACGCAATCGCAAACCAGAAAATGTAGGCTTGCGAAAAAAAGGAAAAGAAAAACGTTGGCCAGTCATTTTCCTTTACTCACGCTCGGGTTACGCCTTATTTACAAGTTAACAAGTTCCCCAAGAATTTCAAGCAGTAACTACAGCTACTATACTTAAACGCCAAGTAGTTACCGGCAGACTTGAGCTGGGCTCGATAATAGAAAGTAGTTTTTCTTATACGACTAACTTTTCGCAACTTACTTATAGAAGCTTCTTTTTAAAGCGACAAAAAACTTACGAAATTTTTTTTGAACCTTAGAACTTTTGAATAGTGTGAAAATTTCAACTTAATCGCTCGGAATACTTCGTCCCCCTTCGCAGCGAGGGTGAAACGAATTCCTGGCTCCGAAATGGTCGGTAAAATATTTCGGAGTTTTCTGTTTTATGGAGATCATTATGCACTATTTTTTCTACTAAATTCGCTAACGTGGTAGATATTAAATGTGAAATGGAATTTTGTAATCCGTATCACTTTGTAGATTGCATAAAAGGCAAAAAACGTTTTTATAGTCGCATATACTCTGCGCGTGTCAACCACTAAAGCGAATCGCATCTATTTGCACTTCGTGGCGCACAAAGTGAAATTGGCAATCCGAACTGTACCGTTTGTCAGCCACTAATTACTCCGGCGACTCTACGAACTACAAAGTGCCTAAAAATACTGTGAAATTTGGACTATAAAAGTGAAAGATATACTCTCGTTTATTAATCGAAACCCATGCACCTCGTACCGGCGTCACCCGATCGTAGGTACCATGAAACTTTTAACAACCCATCCTAAAATATTTCACTTGATACCAATTCGATATTTTATTTCAATATTACAGACGACATAAATTCTTGAATATATTATCAACCTCATTTATCTTTACTGATCCTATAGGAAATCCGAGCTAACGCCAGATTTAACGTCCTTGTAATAAACGGAATTATTTATTGTTAGCATTTTTGTACAAAAAAAATGACGGGATCACTTCACATCATCTTTATAAGTTTGAGAAGAATATATCGTGCAAGTTTCACGCGTCTCGCTTATAGTGGAAGTAAATATGACTCGCGATTTTTAATAGACATTTTATTTTCGACAAAAATCCTGGAAGATTGTTCGTTTACCGAGTGCTGCCACGTGGATGATATTGAGCTGGGGTAAGTCGAGTGAATTGAAAAACTTGCATCAGTAGGTACAGCTGCCCAGTGACGCGAGATACGAAGTTATAAGTAGTTCTGGTGCTCGGAGCACCTCGGAGCGAGGGATAGGAACAGTAAGCATCCTTGAAAGATCACCTTTGATGAGCTTCGCCGAGCTGCTTCTCGGCTATACGTCGCCCTAATAGGAGCTAACTTGGCAACAAAGGAATACTTGGGAAATATTCCTGGACCGAAAGCATCAGGAAACAATTTATTTTCCGCGAGAGTGCTAACTGCTGTAGTAACGAATGCACGAACATACCTAGAGCTAGAAATGGGATAGAAATGATTTGAAGTAAGGAGGGAAATTAGTTTTCTCGAGAAGCTTAATACCGAGCAAAGTGCTGCAGTCTTTAACGGAACAAGAAGAATGAAAATAAAAGATCTTCCACCTTCATTCATTCCGTTAACCGTTGTGCAAGGGATGCTGGGAATGGAAAGAAGGGAAGGGAATGAAGTGGAGGAGTTGCACGTGTAGGTAGTTTAACGATATAAAATACACAAGAGTTTTTCTCCCCGGAGTTGAACTCGGATTTCAAATCTACTCGGTTTTTGGTTAATTAACAGCCACGTGCGTCTCATTAACCAAATTTTAGCCACAAATCACCGGCTAAGGCAGCTTCGAGCATAAATACTAATTATGCGTAACTCGGCCGGGATGGCGCAGTAGTCACGTGGGGTTGAAGCCGGGGGTGAGCCAGGGTCAAAGGCAACCCCCAGGAAAACAGGAACTTAATTATGACATATATAGGCCGCGAGGGTGCCCCAAATTTTTTCACTAAACATTTTTTTACTCGCGTTTGTAATAGAATATACGATTGAGATATACGACCGCTCTGCATTTTCACTCTCTGCTATTGACTCTCTCACGACACGTAGGACATATTATTATCCGCGTCATTCATATGTAGGGGATAAAAATCCACGGAAATTGTGTTATGGAATCTTTGTTCTATCTCAAATCGTCTGTAGGTAATATTTTTTTCTTGTTTCTTTCTGAATAAGTGAGGAGTTGTATTCCGTTTGAATCGAAATAAGAAAAAAAAAAAAGGAGAGAAACATTCTTTGCAATTTTTAGAATCATGATGCTTTCAGGGGACGCAGACTCGAGATCTTTTGATCTTCCACTAAATTTGGAAACTTCTTCAGAGGCAAAGGAAGAGGATGTTTTATCCAATATAACTAGAACGTGTACATGCCTATATATACATACATGCACACGAGCTGCGCCCCTTGATACGGCAAATGAAATTGTCGAATCAAACGAAGCTTCTATCCGGGTAGGCTGATACATATTTGATTGAAAAATGGGTAAAGAAATAAATAAACAATCAACTTTCTATTTCCGAAGATTGAAATGGTAAAGTCTTGCAAATTTGTAATAGTAACTACAAGGGGAACGAAATTCTGATAATAAGCTCAATTTCGAGAGAAATTCCAGGCATAATTTCACGTCAAACACTAAACCTTCGATAAATTTACCCATGGCTACGAATCGGCTCTTAGGGGTTGAAACCACGATATTACCTGCGATTTGCGTACCACCCTTAGTAAAGCCCGAGAAGATAATAAAGACAAAGTCTTCATTCTGCCCCGCGCTATTACCGTGTTTAGCCAAGGCCGCCGTCTGAGCCGTCTAAAAACGCAGTTTAATTTTCATTCTAGGATGTTCATCCTAGTTGGCACCTGTCAGGACTCGGAATATTGTACCTGCTCTACTAAATTATGCGAAGATCATGTAGAAGGTGTATCGTGAAGATAGGAAAATGGAAAAATCTAAAACCATCTTATAAACACCCCCAAGTAAAGTTTGACTTGGAATAATTATCTTTCAAAAATTGATATCTATCCCACTACGTATGCATATTATAAATGGTGCCAAAAGGACGCCTTGATTTACACCGAACTATTACAGACTCAGATTCTCAGCGATTTATATTCTCTCGTCGTATAAATTTGTCAGCATACTTGATAAACTTACGTTGCGTTGTTCCGTTATGAATTACGGTACAAGTTAGAGAGGGCGATTTATTAATATAATTAGCCTACATGAAGGGCACTATAGTGCATTATAGGGCAATTACGGCGATATTGTCCTTGCCAAAAGGAAGAGTACACCGTCCTCTTACTAAGTACATGTATAGGCGACCGGGAAAGCCCAGCATGGTTCCGCTCGCGAGTGTCGCTTCTCAAAGGGTTACCCAAGGGTTGTTAGGAAGAGGAGGACGACCAAGTTTTAATGCGACCTAACCTCGTTAATAAGGCGTAAGACCGAGAGACGTTACTCCTTGCCCATACCTCGCGCTTTGCCAGCCCACACCTCTTCTTCGTTTCACCCTAAGAGCCATTACCGAACGTACGCGTGATTAAACCACGGCGTCTTTAAACCGAGAAGTGCCAATTTGCAACTCTAGAAATTGTCAAGAGATTGTAGTTTCCTATTTTTAGTTTTTCAGTTTTTCATCCATTACTTTGACGCGACGTCTTCCCAACCCATATTCTACACCTCTATTATAATTCATAGATTTTCCCGAGGTAAGAAGATTCGCGCGAGATATTGAAGGAGCAGACAAATTTACGAAAGAGATATACGACGTCGATGTCGCGTAAATGAAGCCGTCAGTACGACGAAGTGTTACGTCAGTATATCTTCGAGTCGAACTACTGCCGGGAGTTCCTTATTCTACTTTTTTTGTTGATTCCTTTTTCTTTTTACTTATATTGGCAAGATCTCCGACACTCTTTCTTCCCTTCGCCAAGGACGGCTCATCGGATTCGCATTTGTCTAGTTCTACGACAGTCGCTAGCTCCACGTACCTCGTGTATAGGTAGCGAATTTCACCGTGAGTATTCCGCCTTCTTCGGAGTTCCCATTAAAAAGTATCTATTGAATTCTTCCGAGGCTGATATTCCTTAACGCCAGCCTCGGGATATTAAATAAAGAGTCGTCCCCCATGTCCCGCGGGAAACCCGAACGCCTCAGGCGAGTCAGCCAGCTCTCGCCCGGCTCCATGGTGCTCCCCTATATTCCCGTACTATCCCGAAGGATACACACTTCCTCCTTCTGGCTACAACGGTCCACATTATGCCCCATTCATCCAAAGTTACCCAATATTTAGTCCTGTATTAGGTTCACCCGCCCACCCGCTCCTCGCCTTCCTCGTCTTCCTCGTCTTCCTCGTCTTCCTCTCTTCCTTATACCGTTTCCTACTATATTGCTCTTCCTCTAGGGATTTTTATTATTAGAGATTTTTAATTATGTTTGAGTTTGCACTCGCCGGGGAGAACAACCCGCGTACCTACCAACCGATATTGCAAGACGCCTAATAATCTCTCCTAGCTACGTAAATTTCGGTCGGAAGTATAGAGAAAGATTAAACTTTGTATGACTTTATTATATGAGAATGTAGATAGCTATGTATAGTACTCGACCTTTTACTGCATCATGGCCACGCGACTGCACATGCATATGCATATAACTACGCGTTAACTTTTATGCACGGTCGCCGACGTTGATAGATACGAGGACTTTAATTGCGCGTATTTCATCGCCGCGATGCGCCGCCCCAGAAAAGGTACTTGTAAACGTTCTACGTGTCTCGTAAAAGCAACAAAACTTGAACCACACACGTGGCCGACCACCGTAAAAAATAATCGTCGTCATTTTATTTCATTTTTCATATATTTTTTCCTTTTCTTTTTCTTTTTCCACTCTTTAAACCTTAGGTATGCCTACATATTATACAAGCACTAGAGAAATCTTGCGAAGGGAGCTTTTTGCAAGCTAAATATTAAACCCGGTGAATTGCTCCTGGTTATCCGTAGGTGAGCACTTAGACGAGCGCGTTTATATAATATATATTCGTATGGGTGTGGGTGTGTATTACATGAGCTGTCTGCTACCACAACGTGCTCCTCGTTTTCCTTGCTAAATTTTAAGGGACTCTGCGCCGCTTCGGCAGTCAGTTTACGAGCCTTGAAAAGGGCGTCGCGGCGCAAAGTGGCGTCAAATTCCCCTAAACTTACCCCTTTCTCTTACACCGGCTCGTACGGTTTGATCTGCTTGTGTCTTAGTACTTTCATTCTTGCGTCAATGCAGAGGAAAAAAGAAACCGGAATAAAGAAAGAGAGAGAGAGAGAATATAGAAAGAAAAATGAAAATGAGCAGAAAATCCTTTTCTCATTCGCAATTAAAATCCCGACAATGACTAAAGATGCATTACTTTCAACGCTGCAGTACAACTAACCGCAGCAGTAGGTACCTAGTCACTAAAGCTTTTGCCTCACCTCGGTTTAGATTCTCCTTTTCGTACAGTAAGCTGTACCTAGGTATAGGTATTTAATATATACGGAATGAAAATAACAAGGAACTCCGAAAGCGTCTGGGAATTCTAATTGGAATTGACGTCAATCACTTATACTTTTCTACACCGCCTTCTGCCGTAGAGGAAGTAATCTGGTTTTCCGAACTATGTCAGCGTTTCGATTCTCTGGGGCGGAGAACTCGATATGTAGACGAGTTTTAAGATGGGACGTATAATATGGATCTAATATCCTAATTGAAGCGCAATAACGCGGACGTGATAGTTCCCCACCAGGATATATACAGGTTCGTAAAAATAAAATGGACCCGTGTGAATTTTACGCGCTAAAGCGCATCGAGCCAAGGGAATAGCCTGAAGAGACGGAGAGGAAAGCCCGGCTTTTACCCGAAGGAAACGCTGCGCTGTCACCGGAGCTGTTCATATCGTTCCGGAAACTTGCTAGCGCTTTACGACCCCGTGTCAACTATATTGCCTGGCTACTAACTTCGCGTCATACATAGCGCCTCGCCCAGATGTATATTACGAGGGAAGATGTTCCGGGAGTTTGCTACAATTGTGCATAATATACATATATGCATACACATAACTATGGGGTAGGCAGGTATTTGTGTACTTTATACCTACCTACCCGACAGATTGAACAATGCCCAAGAATTTATCTCATGGTAATTCTGACCTTGATTTTCATTCCATTTTTCCATCCCGAGATTGGTGTATATATGTACAAGCTAGGTTCCGTTTACCCGTCTTCTAATTTAGAGTGGGAAATTGGGTGGCACTTTTCTCGGAAGTTAGTTTTATGAGAAAAACACCGACGTGTTTTTCATGGAATTTTCAACCCCAGTAATCTATATACGTGGTGTTGATATTATCGAGGTTGGTATTCATTGTCGATGGATGTTGGAGTTGTGATATGTAAGGACTGTAGATTTTATTCATTGCTAATTTGTATCCCTTGACGATTGTTCGCATGAAGCCATTCTGCTCCGATATTCCCTTTCTTAGCCCAGGTAAAGGGGATGTTCACGGTGATTTAGCCTCGCGACTCCCTGCCTCCTATACGTATAGGCGTACATCGCGTATGCATGATTCTGCCTAATTGTAATCCGATCCTTGACACGAACCGACTCCTCATCCGCTCCGTGAATTATTTAAATTTAATCGGAAGCGAAGTGGAAATTTTGGGTGCCTCTTTCGGCTAATCAAAATTCAAATGAAACGAACCACCCGATATCACGAGCGTGCTAGGGCGCTGCAGTAAGCGTGTATACATCTACAAACACGTTTGCATATAGGTGAATTGTATATACGCCTGTATATGTGTCCCTTGTATACTACTCCCAGGAATGAAACGAAACGAAACAGGAATAAAATCACGTGACGCGTGTAATGCGGTTTTTATTAAAGTCGTTATGTACATAAGAGGGGTATGTATAGGTAGCCACATCTGCGCCCCTCTTGTTACTTTGTTTTCTTTGGTTTCCATTTTTTATGAGTTTTTCTTCAGAGCTCAAGCTCTCGGGTCAAATTTCAACTAACGTTTGTCTTTTGTTTTCTCCTGTTTCAGGTAAGTCCAAAAGCTCAAAGTGCTCCCAGCATCGCGAAATATAACCGCGACTTTGGTGGTAAGCGAATATTGACTTTTCACCGACACAGCCGGCTGCGTCGTAACGGACTGCGGAGTAACACGATTAAAATAATATCCACCGAGTA
Source organism: Rhogogaster chlorosoma (assembly GCA_944452935.1). Lineage (NCBI taxonomy): Eukaryota > Metazoa > Arthropoda > Insecta > Hymenoptera > Tenthredinidae > Rhogogaster > Rhogogaster chlorosoma. The sequence goes on from OX101797.1 coordinate 34,952,102, forward strand.
TTAAATTAAACAGACATTTCTGGTCAAACCCTTTTCCTTCTTTGCCTCACCGTCCGTTACTCTGTCCGCACATAATTGATTAATTTCATATAACCACTCCTGCCGTACCATACATGTGACTCCACAGAGACCAATTCCAATGAACAAAATGCTTATACGTATACTTACTCACGTATAAAACAAATTCAACTGTCACCCTCGATTTACGCAATGATAAATTATTAACTCTATTCGATTCACTGAGGTGCGAATTCTCAGCTCTGCACGGTGTTACGTCGATTAAATTTAGGTGGGCTGTTTCGTTTTTAACGCCGAAATTCAACGCGAGAATTGGGGTGTGAATGAGAAATAAACAAGAGAATTTCTATAGGTACTGTTATCCGTTTACTGCGGAGGTAATGCGGGGCATGATAACTTCTTTTTTTTCTTTTTTCTTTTGTTTTTGAATAATTTTTGTGGAAGAATATATTCAAATTTTTTTAGATTCAATTCAGTCCCGGCATATCTCGAGCGAACTCTTACCCCAGAAATATGACAACGCCCTTGGGTATAGAAGGAAACTTGCTATAATCTTGAACGGAGTGAGCTGCTGTATTAAACGACAATTTTCATATCTTGAAATATTTCAGTACAGTCATAGTTGACTTCTGTCCACCCGTTACCTGTCCTCTTTACGTAATGCGCTATAATTTTGAAATCGATCCGCCAGCCCAAAGCCGAGAAATATATCGTGCATATAATATGATAAATTGGTTTCTGCGGCATTACGCAACTCGATATACATCCGGATTTTTTTATTCTCATTCTCGTACCAAGGACGAAGGATACGAGTATGACAAGTTTGACATTCGTGGCGAGAAATTGGCTTCAAATATCTCTCTAGCGGACAGACGATTTGCGAATAACTTTTTTCAACTCAAGCGTGACCCATGTGACTGTGTATGATCTAACAATATATATATATATATAATTCGACAAATGTTATTTCAACGAATTGATATCGAAGCTATTTTTGGAAGAAGTAAATTAAACGTCAATCAACTGACCGGATATTATCGCGATGATATTTCTACCCATCTCTATTACAGAGGCAATTCACCCAACTAAAAGCTTTCGAAATGTTCAATTTGTTTCTTTCATCTCCGAGGGTCTCATCCGTGCATCTTCAAGCCGAAAAAGCAATCTTGGAAATTGTACCAGCATCAATTCCGTTTCGCAGAGTTCTGCTACCTGCAGCCTATAATTATCTAAAAACTTTGCAGAGAGTAATAACCGAACTTAACTGGACATTGAAACACTCTCTGCGTGTTTCTAGGGCGGTAAGGGTGATTGAGAAGGGGTGATACTTGAGCTACATTAATCCGCACTTAAAAGGTAGTTTTTATCGGCTGTCCCTTCCGAAGTCGCGAATGCGTATAATCAATTCATCGAACGCCCTTCACTTTGTCCGAGACGCGGATTCGCCATTAGCTGACAACGGGTGATACCGGCGAATATAGCGCTTTGCACGCTAATTGGCAAATACTGCATCAGCTCCGTCGAAAACGGCAATGAGAACTGGTCTGCCAGGGCGATTCGAACAGCGCGTTAGTCGCGGGTCAACAGTGAGTTGTAAAACTTCAAAACAACCCTATGCACCACCATGAAATATGGACAGCCACTGACCACCGACTATTTCGACCCACGCAAGTGAACCGCCATCCCACGTAGATGACGCGGTTCTTCACGATGAGATAGGGAGCCTGGATATCGCGGCTATATAAACCATTAACGAGATATGAAGACGAACGGTTATACATAGAAAGGATCTAGATGCATAGTATTCGCCCGGACTCACGAAGTCCCAAGGTTCCGGGTCGGCGAGCACACCCACGCCATTCTCTGCATAGACGAGGTGCCCATCTTCTGTATATAATAGAACCTCGAGGAATAAGATACAGTATCTGTACAGCCACCCTTACATTTTCGCAGTCCATAAACTCGCGTATTGGTCTATTTCATTCTATTGCCTGGATTCGGATTTTATTCTGAAATTCTTTGGAGTGGATCAGAGGGTCGCCAATTGGTCAATTCTGATATATCAGAGGAGCAATAGGACACTCGAGATAGAAAAATTGAATTATTTGCGTTTTTGAAGTCCCATCCCGTAATCGTGGATCGGGGTGGCGTTTTGACGACGCTTTTTTAACGGCCATATTATCCCGCTCCAATCTGGCTTACGGAACGCATCAGTGCGCTGCAGGATCAAGTCTATTATAAGTTATAATAGAGGTCTAATTGCTCAATTCCTTCGATAATAATTGAAGCGGAGACATGTTAATGGTAATTTACAAAAGGCTTTTGACCCAGCACCGCCCTCCGCTTGGTCTGAGAATCAATTTATTTAGCATGAGGGCTTGGCCATCCAAAGTACAAAAGTATGATGTACTGTACACCGTATACCTACCTGATCCTACGTAACAAAAGTCCTGCGCCTGCAGCAGCTTATACGCACTTTCACGTGCCTCACCCACGTAGACGTACACGCAGTGGCAGTACCGTGGCGAATCTTATTGTCGGAGATTTTTACGCGTGTCAAACCGTCGACAGTTACCATCAACCAGGGATTTATGACATGGGTGAAATGCGTTTTAATATAAAGTAGAGAATAAAAAAAAAAGAATAATGATAATAATGCGTGTATACCTAGACGTAAAAATGAGAATAAAAAAGAAAGGAAAAAAAGTATTTTCAAAATCTTGGGTAAATAAATTGAAGGGTGTCACGTCAACGTCAAAATCTGAGCTGGTGCCGACGTGCAGACTGTTGCTCCGATAAAACTTACCCATATCCTTCAGCGGGCTACCAGCTCAGATTTACGAGATAAAAGATAGTCGCGGCGGTGCGGCCGGAAACCGCGAGAACCATCGGGGTCAAAAGGTTACTTTCGTGCTTGCCAGTTGCCTGTGCCGTGCAGCTCGGTTATCCTCTCCAACCTATACCTGTATCAGCGAGACACACCTGCCCGAGCACCGTAGCATCAACGTGGTGAAACCACGGCCCAGAACCGCGGGATACGGAGCGCGAGGCGCGAGGCTCGGCCAAAGCCAGGCTAACCCAACCTGACCCTGGATAACCTAGCCTATTATTTACCAGCACTTTATAACGGGCTACTTTCTAAAGCGATGGATGATTTACGGAAAGTCTTGGCCTGAACGGTCTGATATTTCTACATGTATGTATATCTACGTATAAACCATACATAAGTATTATACCAATTGGTATGCATATATATATGGCATGCATTAACCACGCGATTCTGTACTGCAAATTCAATAACCTGCAGTCGCTGCTATTTCTCACCCCATCTGGGGAAATTGAAAGAAACGGACTCTAGATGTGCAGCCTTTTGGAGATCTGGTCGAATATTTTGTCCTGAATCGTAGTTGTGGCCGAATTTCAAGCCATACATGTCATTTACAGAAGGCGATACAGGCAAACAGAAATATACTTCATGCATAGGAAATCGTGGGTTAAGTATCATTAGCGTGGTAAATAGCAGCTTTGGATGACTTTGTTACGGTATACCTAATATTTGTATTTGTGATACGACACAGCTATCAGCCAACTATAGATATGATAAGGATTACCAGTCGTGTCGCGACTAACAATTGATTGCCTAGCGGTTGGACGCCATTCTTCTCCTGGCTTTTACCTAGTTTGTCAAGCTTTTACCAAACTTCGTTTCTATTGACTGTGGCAGCGGCACGCAAGCCTGGTTGTCCCTGTGCATTTTTATCGACGTTTTTTTGACCAGTAATCGACCCAATTTCAAAATATATCTACCTATACTTAATCAATCTTCGTACCATATCAGGAGTCGCATACACATATGTACCTATACTTCGCACCTATACCGATATGGCGGCTGTTACCTGCAACCCGTTTCTTGAGGTGATGTTAAGTAACAGAATTATAACCATAAACCGCGAAGGTAGCTCGAATATCAAGCGGTCAGGGATGGAGAACAACTTGTATTTAATTTGGGCTCAGGGTCGACTTGTGGCAAGCTAGGAGACACTAATGATTCGTAAAGTGTTGCCAGTGGTTCGTTGAGAATCGATCAAACCTAAAAGTACGAATCACTTCACCTTAGCTTTACTAACATTATGAGGAACCTATGTGTGCAAATTGAAATTACTTGTGTGATTAGTCAGATGGGTGAATGTTACAGGATGTTGATGATGTTTAATTTTGTAATTTTATTTACTCCATAAGCCTGCACCCTTCGGAGTGATTTACACCAACAGCCGAAGGCTGTTTGAGGGAATGTTATTTTTCAATTTCAGTTTATTTTCTCTCAAGAATTCACCCCCTTTTCTATTCTACGACGATTCTCAATACATATGATACCACAAAAGCGGAGTGAACCGTTTTGCAGATGACAATGCGTGAAGCAATCATGCAAGAACGGCGATATTATTTGCAATTCTGATTCCCTGAACTGCGAATATTCGATAGTTTACAATATTTTTATCATTTATTTTATTCAGTTCGCGAGGAAAGGTCGAGTTTTTAACAGCGTCTTATATCGTCCTGCCATTGCGTTTGTTTCACGAGATATTTTAGAGTCGACAATTCTTGAACCACTATCTTTGTTTAGATCCAGACTACTCTCGGGCAAGGGTCTCGCTTTGGGCCAGATAATAATTACTTGAGTGTGTGGGCGGCAGGGGAGCGTAGCAATTAACGTCACTCGTATAAATTACGAGGCCGAACTCAGCAGGGTGGTGGTGTCCTGTCATAAAGTATTTTTGCTTTTAATGTTTCGACTTATCCGAAAGTTTAATAATATTATTTGATGCACACTTTGCTTTCATTCATGACTCCAAATGGTGCATATGACACGCGATTTATTTCCATTAATTTCTAATGATGAGCAAAGTCTCACTGATAAACAGCGATACCTCAATCCTACATCATTTATCCGTAGCAGACGTCCGGAAAACGGACCTGTTCCCCGACGTGTGAAGAAGGGTTCTTTTCCTTCATTTTCATCCTAGAAATTGAGTCACGAGAAGTTTCCTGTTTTTTCCTTCCTTTCAAATAAATATCTGCAATTGGCAGGTGACAGGATTGCTAAGAGTTCCATTGAGGAGGACCTTCTAATGAAAGAAAAAACGAAAAAAGAAACAGAAAAATTGCAATCTTCCAGCAAAAAAGTTCCATTCGAACTAAAGATGGCTCACAATCAGCGACCCTTGACTCTGACTTATTGTTAGACTGTGAGAAAATCGTGCGTTAAAATCGGCCTTAGGCTGAACTCGTAATTCTTGAGTCCTTATAAATCTTGCGGAGTAACGTTTCAATGTTATTAATCGGTGCATCGTAGGGAGCTGCCAGAGTCGGTAAAATATAGTCATTCGGATGGTGTTCGTTATTTTACAGAACCAGCTAGCTTGTACACATCTCTCTTAAACGAATCGATCTGGTCTCGTTGCAGGGGCAAAACTATTTCCTTCTTCGAAGTGCGCGTTATACTCCATAGTCTATACACACGTACATATCTGTATACAGACGTTATCTTCTATAACTAAGTAATTGGGTTATATTTCCTACTTATTGACCCAACGTCCCATTTGCTAGGAATTTATTATTGATTATATCCCATAAATTCCCATTGGGTTCCCCTGAGCGATGCTCGAATGCCCCGTACTGTATTTCGAAGGCACTAGCCATTTTTTCATACGCTTTCTCTTGGCGGAAGGTATCAAATGATACGAGAGGTAAGAATCTAGGAATATCTTTTCTCTTCGAATTATTTCGACATTCGGTATGCATTCTGCATCCAGCATCCAGCATCCCTTGACCAGAGATCAACTGCGTCTCCTCTCTATTCCTTTTTCGGTTGACCCTCTTCCTGGGAATCGCATGACAATTTAACCTATCGCTGCAGTGCCCAAGACCGAATGGTTTCTTGGTTTGACCAGTTTGTGTTTCACAACCGGTGATGGCCTGCTTCAGATAATGCAGTCGGGTACAGCATTACCACGAGAAATGTAGTTCTGCTTTGCTATGTGTTAAGATACTAGAACAATCGAGCTCGTATATATCGCGGGTCAGGACTCAGGAGTATCTCCTGCGGTTCGGAGTTGTGGTATACGTTATAAACGGCACAAAGTTGGTATAGGCAAAGCACAGTTAAGACAACCTCACGATTTCAGTATAAAAGAAGAAACAAAAACTAGACTTTATAGTTCCGTTGCCCGGATATTTCCACGAGTAGGTATACCTTCGAGTTAGTATTTCACTAGAATTTTCAATACTTTCATAGATATTGGATCGATAAAGTGACATGACGTGTGAGAGTCTCCGCGCTGCTGTGAGTAATTCAAGCTCGTTCGACAAAATGTACCTTTTAAATAAATGGGCTCGATATCACCCAACCCTTTTATCCAGGAGCTTTAAGAGTTTGAAACCTTGGAGACCTAATTCCAGGCGTAATCTTTCTAATCTTTTTATCAGTGCTATTAACATAACGCAAAGCGTAAGAGAAGGAGGGGATGAGGAGTAAGGGAAAGTCAACCGGGAGTAAAGCTATTGGGTGGCTGTTCGAGATAGGGGTTAGTTTCCGAGATTAGGCGGAGTTTTAAAGTGGCTCCACTTGAAGCAGAGCGTCAGTCAGCCGGCAGGAGAAAGGGCCGAGGAAGCTCGAAGGAAGCCAAGGGCCGAGAGGGACTCTGGCAAGTTCCTCGTCCTCCTCGTTCGCTCAGACGCCACTCGAACTACGGAGGACTCGAAAGTCGAGAGAAGTGGGGATTTGCACTAATCCTCCACCTCGTTCTCCGTGCTCTTGGCCTCTGTATTCCCCGCGGTGTTGACCGTCGAAACTTGAATGCCTCCCATGCGGCAAGGGTTAGCCTTCGTTCCAATTTACCAAACAGAACGAACGGACCAGCACCAGACGGCCATGCCGGTCTCAATTCCCGGATAATCCCCTCGCCATGTCACAGTTGTAAGAAGTTAGAGGTCGTATTTTCGAGGTCACGTTAGAAACAAACGTCATCACTTTTATCATCAAAGAAATGCATTTCGCGATTGTTCAATCTCCTCGTTTGACAAGGTCCGCAAAAAGTGTGATTCCATCGGACGTTTTCAGCTTTGGCTACTCACTGTAATATGATCGAACCCTATCTTCTAATTTCGAAAAGTAATACTACCGATTTCGGAGAAAGGAAATGTTCGAATTATCCATCTCGAGAACAATTTTAGATGAATAATGCGACGTACTGATTTTCGATTCAGAAGCAACGGGTTTTCAGGGAGAAGTCGTTGGAAAAAGACGCGACGGTGAACCCTTGCGGAAACAGGGGGAAGAGAGTTTGTCATTATCCCGTTGTAATCTAAAATATTGCTCAAATTCGCGAATCCGGCTTTGATAAGCCGACTGTGAACCGTCTGACTGAGGCGGGGAGATCGTACCGGGTTTTACATATATATAAACTATATATATATATTCCATACCGCGAAATACTCACTCAGAGAGAGAGAGAGAGAGAGAGAGAGAGGACGCGACAACCACGATTCATTTTCATATCTGCAGTGGAAAATAAAATGCCTATAAATGGATGAGCTCAGTACAGGAATCGATAGAGGGTGCAGGTATAGGTGGCGAACGTTCGATTAGATAAACCAGAAAGCCATTCATTGAAGAAGAAAAAAGAATAAAACCGCTTATGCAGAAGTGGAAGTTTACGCGATATTTTGTACTCGACGTACTTGTGGTCGGTATGGTGTATTGTGAAACGATGAATAATTGATTGTCCATGTAATTCGTTCGTCCATTTCAGCCCTCGCGGAGCCACCGAGCCCCGTTGAAATGAGTCTGCCTTTCGCAATTAATATTTGAATAATAATTCATACATCCATTCGTGATTATTATCGCGTTAAACAAAATTCTCATTATCGTTATTATTTATTATTATTATCACTGTATAAACCGCGTGATATGATATTTCTGTTTATCCGAAAAGCGGACAGATCATTCGACAAATATTTTCCTCACGTGAATTTCAAAATTATATTAAACGAACAAATATCATTCTTCGTTAAATATCGCCAGACACCTTCCGAAGTACACTTATGCTTCGTACGTACGTGGTCAAACTTCATTTACCGCACAATATCTTACACATAATCGCATTTGTACCCAACGCTAAGCCAAGAAGCCCGCCGCGCTCGAGCTTTCCAACCAATGCGTAGGTCTTTCTCACGTAAGTGTGTGCTTAGTGTCTTCTGCCTTAACACTCGTGGCTCGTGACACGTGGCTTGTGGTTGCGGTATACGTGTACAGTATAGAATAATAGTTGTGTTCCTGTAAGGGTAGAGAAAGGTGGGCAAAGACCTTCCAAGGCTTCGCCAGTCTGACTGGCATTGATCTAAAATATCCCCTTCCGTTAGTGCACGCGGCGACGACCCTCGTACCTCGTAAGCGAGTCTCTCCTCCCTCGCACCGCAGCCAAGAGTGCGTCGCTTAGCTGCACGCACGAAGGTACATGTATATTCGAGTGCGTTGGGGTGCAGTTCCAAGGTAAAGCTAAAGCGACGTAGGTACTCCGCCTTCTCAATGGTTGGGGTATAAAAAATTTAAAGATCGTGTTGTTACTAACGAATTCTGATGAATTACTATGGCATTTATATTTCAGCATACGAAATACAGATTGCCTAGCCACTTTTCTGTACTATTAGGACAGAATAATGACTTAAGATCTTTTTAAGGGATGACTGATTTAAATTAAATAATAAAAAAAAAGAAGATTTTAGGTTCCGTAGTTTTTTGCATAGATGGTGAAATACTATATTTGAGTATCTTAGATGGAAAATTTCCGCTGATTTTCTTAAACAAAGCTGTATACTGATATAGGGTAGGTTTACTCGAACGAGAAACTGTACGATTGAAAGTATTTTCGCGTCTCGGATCCCCAGCCATCGTACGTCTTCGCTATTGTCCGATCTCCTGTCTATACCTATATGCAGTTATTCGTATGCGGTGTGCGCCCGTCCGTGACGGTGTAAGTAATGTTTTCTATTTTCTTGAACCCCAGGAAGTACCATTTTTCAAACTGTCCCAATGCCACGTGCTCGGTTCTCTTCACGCACGATCTCCTTGCACTACCTTATTCAGTCAAAAAACTTTTCCTCCCTTCCACAGAAGATTTCTATCCGTAAACCGCCCCGATCCTGTACCATACTGCAAACAGAAAAATCTCCATGCTACTTACACAATATCTGGATAATCAATTATCTATCTTCTCTCCGTTCTTGTCGTCGCCTAATATTCACAGGAAAAGAAGATCAGCCCACGCTTATCTCATCTTTATTTGAAAATAAACAAAAAAAGAGTATATGTAAATACAAAAGAAACGATGTCAATAAAAAGTGATGAATGAATTTCACCAGGCGGCTATAACCGACGCGAGTTGGTCTTCCGTTATAGTGCAGGCACCGCACCTTCTAGAAGGTATCGATAACCTGGGGCCTTATCAGGGCCCGACGTGTTTGCCTCGACGATAGCGTTGTTTGTCATTAATCAGCGGATGCGGTGGACTCGAAGACGATCCGTTGGTCGTTACTTATCCAACGTCGTGGTCGTCTACGGGGCACAGTGCAGTATCAGGGGTACTATATAGGAAGACTCTTTGGGAAGAGAAGAGAAGAGAAGGTAGTGGGTACGTCGCCAAGAGGTGGTCACTGCCCGTCACCGAGTATTTCTCTGGTAATACCTTAGCCCAAGCATCGTACTGTCACCTACCATGGACTAACGACCGTCGGTTGGATGCAACCATTAATTACCGTTAATTGCAGAATAATTTACATCGTGCGATCCGCTGGTTCCCGATCCTTACCTGTTATTATACGCGTTCCAAAAGAGCGGTGAACGCGTGCGCCAAGAGGCATTTGCTTCAGGTTCGATACTCGCGCAATTAGCTACTGAAAATCGCTAATTAGCTATTAGTAATTAGCGCAGTAGTAGGCATAACGAACCTCTTGCTTTGACTTTGACTTTGAGAAATTCGTAAGTCTGTAGGTATAATACACACCTTTTACATTTTCTTAATTATTTCTCGTCGTTTTCTTATTCTTACACCCCTCTAGGTTCTACCGAGATGAATCTCTACGTATGGAGAGAAAGCGAGGGGTGCGATTGCCTGACGTTTCTCAGTTAACCCTGAAATTGTCAATTTTCGAACGGTACAAGTAGGCATGGTAAAAATGAACGGCAACACTTGCCCAGATCTATTCGTGCGTGGGTCCTATTAGCCACTTTATTAGACGGCTGGTGTATTTTTACTGGGTGCCGTGCCAAAGCGACAGCCAGAAGGAGTTACGCTCGTGTTTTGACGGCTCATATTTTTATGAGTTTCGGGAGCGAGGCCAAATGGTCGGAGATGAAATTCTAAGTATAGAACTTGAACTCTATTCTGCGTCAGTAACCAGCGTAGGTACGTGGGTAGGTAGGTACTACATACATCGAGAGAGAGAGAGAGGGAGCGAGAAGGACTCGAGCCTTGAAGAGGGTGATAATACAAAGGAGCACAAGCACAAAGTGCAACTAACTTTTCTTTTCGCCCGAGAAAAGATAGCCGGTTGTGAACGGTTTATCCACGGCTACCTTCTTCAATGAAAATATTATTTCATCTCTCTCAAAAGCCGAGTAGGTATATTTTTTTACCCACCCGGAAGAGTACGTCTTATCCTCAAGACTTGACTCTAACTCTTCGGAATTACACCGAAGTCTAGGTTGACGCTTTTAGCTCAAATATTTAGTCGATACTTTTCAATTGCTCCCATCGCATCGATCCTCTGTACATTATTCAACTATAGCCTCCCTTTAAACTTTAAAAGATTCATTTCACCGATCCGCACCTTTCCACAAGATTTCACTGCATCAGGTACGCCGAAGCTATTTCAGAGGAACTTGTAAAAATTTCGACAACGTATTTTAGTTATTCAATCCCTTCGCAGCATCCCGGTAGCCCTGGACCGCTGCTGTAATGAAGACACGTAGATATATAGCGTACCGTAGAGATACCTACTCTTGCGGCCAGAACTCCCACGCGGATGGATTCTCCGCTACAGAATGGGCTTAGCTATTGTTCCACGCGTCTAAACCGACATTGTAAATTCATATAACGGTGGAAGATAATCAAACATATCTTACGCAACCGCTAAAACAACACCTCGGAGATGAAAATTAGTTTATTTACATAACGAGACAAGATGGAAAAGCGTCTCCGCCGTGTTTGGTTCAGGTAAATCCGGATTGAGTGTATGTACCCTGCCTCTTCGTAAATTGATAAGTAGATGAAGAGTAGGTACGATCATCCATTGCAAGGAAACAAGTTTTATATAGTTAATAAATTCTGATTTTTTTTTTTTTTTTTTTTTTCAAATTTCTTTCATCTATCTTGTTGAATAGGAAGGAATTTTGTCGTCTTACCTACTTTGATAGGAAATTGGTTCGTAGATATTTACCGTACAGCGATGCTTTCAGCGGCTTAATCTAAGTGGCAATTTCCATTTACGACTATAAGAGAATATTGTTCGCTAGTCTTGAACCTCACAAATCGAGAAGCTTTTAAATACATTATTAATTCATAAGCAGCCAACGATAATTGAATAATTCGTAAACAACTGTGACAGGGATGATGCCTACGCCCCTGCAAGATATGACGGAATTTATTCATCTGTGGGGAAAGTCCCGGTCGCCTTAATGACCAAGTTCATTTATTATTCGCTAATTGGAAGTGGATGTGTATTCGTTATTAAGTGATCTGACTAATTACGTAATTTTCAAGTAAATTCACAGGAAATATCCCAAAATCATGCATGCCTAACATCTTTCAGGACATCGCTTACGGTTCTGTTTTCTCGAATTCAACAGGGGCTACTTTCCCGAATACTTTTTTGATCGAATTATTCTTCCCAAATCGCAATCACGGACATAAATCCACTCCGAGATTCACTAAGTCTCGAAGTTAGGTGATAATCAAAAACTGAATACTGCAGAGTAAAATAAATTTATATGAAAAATAAGAGTGGCAACCAGCATCCATGTAGGTACACAGATATCTCAGCTTCTCCTTGGTTGTCACAATAAATTTCTTCTATCAAGATGAGTCGCGTTTTTTCCGTCCACCTTGGTCCACCGACGCAATGCTTATAGTATACGAGTTTATAGGCATGGCCAAAGGAATGCGTAGTCGTCGGAGCTTGCAGTGCGTGGGTGGATTCGGGTGCGGGTGCGAGTACGCAGGTATGTACTTTTCATCGAATGAAGGTGTGACGCAAGTAGGTATAGTAAGTACCTACAGTGAAACGTGTAAATTAAAATGTTGTCAGTCTTTTTGTACCTTTGAATATCTTCAGTTGACGACCTGCGCAACTGTCTTTTACTGCTTGAAATTTTTAACAACTTCTTTGACGTTCTATATGGCGTTTCTAAACCCGCGAGAAGACATGAATACAACGCGGAGGCCTTTGCTATTCGAGTTTTAACTCTCGTGTCATGAGGCGATAAAAAGATAAACCATTCGAATACTTCACGATAAGACGGTTGACTTACGCGATGTCAAACACGCTTAGAGTCCGTTTTTTTCTTCTTCCTCTTCTTCGTATATTTGGTGAAAGAGAGGAATAGATGTGACAAGGTTAGCCTGAGAAGACGACAGTCGACGAGTAAATTCGAGTCGATTTATCTAATTTTTTTTCACAACAAGCCATAAGACGGCGTTAAAACGATGATTGCTGTGTAAAACAAGGTGTAATGGTTATTTGACCGGACATTTTGACACGTTTGAAAATTAATAATCGAATAAATTTCGCTGCGCTCACTGTGATCGCTATTTCGCGATAGTCAATCAGATTGTGTAATCTCGAATAGCAATTAAACGGAACTATGAATGCGCTTAATATTAATTAAAATCGAAATATCAAAATAGCAATATCTAGCTACAGACTGCCAGGAATAATCACGATTCGACACGGAGAGCTGAATTAATTGATGTTACATAAACAATTTTGATTTCAATTTTAATTGAAGTTTGTTTCGTTAATTACCGGCGTGCTGATAGATAAACCGTTTTATAATATCTTTGATATACGTACCTGCTCGGTAATTAAGTTTTCTGCGACGAATGGAAAATTGTAAAAACTGAAGAGGGGATTTCATACCGAAGTGACTTCGCATCGGACAATTTCCAATAATTTTGCGACACTTTTTAGACGCTGCTTCGTGAAATTATAATTACAGCGTTGTCAGCTCTGATATATTGTCGGAATTTGTATCGAAGTATAAACTGTACGTGATCGCTGTTGAGTTCGAAACACAATTATAATTGTTAACGTAACTGATAAATACGCCCGACGTCCTGCAGCCTGCGTTGACAATTCGCTGGAGCATCGCCAGCCTGCAGATACGAGCCAATTAATAGTCAACGATTCACGGGGGCTGCGAGAGGCTCCTGTAGTCAAGCATTAATGAAAATTATCGCTTTTAATGCGGAATAAAACAGCGAAGCTATTAGTCAACCGAAATCGTTAGGCAGGCGCTACTGTCAGCCAACCGCCAATATACGAGTTATTCGCAAATACGGAACAACCTGCAGCAAACGCGCGACCGCCCTCGCCCACGTTAATGTAATTTGTGGAAAACGGTGCTAAATAATTGATGCGATGAGAATGAAAGTCCTTCGAAGTAGTTATCGAGTCTGATTGTATTAAATTTGAACGAGATTGGTTGCTTTTTGCATCCATGAGAATATGGAATCCATTATCACTCTGAAACAGTTACGTGTGAATCTTTCAATTATCCAAATAATAATGAATCATGAATTGTCAGGACGATGTGATTGGCAGAAACAGTAAACTCACTTCCTGATAGAAGCAGAAATATTTTACGCTGTTTGTAATACGATGTTTGTTCAAACTGTTTGATTCTCTTTTCTGCATATAACGGGACAGTTTATCGATCTTGTGAATGCGGGGAAAAACGACCAGTTCCTTGCTGCTACTATCCACATTGCGCATAAATAAGTCGTACATAGTACAAGTCGTTTTGCATTTTAAAATTTCCATCGGTAGCCGATCGATGACTGGAATAATGACCCGCGTTAACGATAAGGCGTTCGAAAATCATAATGGATCAAAAAGAAAGACTTCGTCTCAAGTTTTAATTATTCATGTAAAAGCCATAATTTATGACTGAATGAAATCAAGGCGAAGAATCGAACCATTGTGAATTTCTCATGAAAAATGAGACAATCAGAGCAGAGGAAACATCACGCGGAACATGAAATCGCCGCGTAATCCAAGAAGAAAGATATTTCAACCGATTCTTTGGTGTTCATCAGCTACATACTTCTTCGCTAACAAGAGCGCGTGTATATCACTTGAAAGTAACACATCATCTTCACTAATAGATTTACGACTAAGTCTGGACGGGCTGTGATGCGCTGAATACAAAACGCCATTGTATATAGATACACCTCCGGTATAGAGACACACCATGCAGTCTCTTATGTTGATGGATGAACTGCACTGCAGCGTTATCGAGCGTCATTAACACCCCAGAACTCACAAGTGGTGAAATGATGGAGTTGTACAAAAGGCGTTAAACGCACTATCGAATGAAATGGAGTAGATCCTCATCCTCGAGAACATCCTCTTTCTGCAACCCCTTTTTTGTTTGATGAAATCTCGGAGCTCATTTTTCCTCCTTATACCAAACAACCATCCAACCAAGAGTCGTAGGTATTACTGGCTAATGCCACTAGCCCGCGGGGAATCCTCGATCACCCGTCAAAGTCTTCCTTACGCTGTTATACGCTCGGTCGCGCAACCCCAAGCCGAAACCCAAACCGCAGACTAACACAAATAATAATCTTCCAGATTCCCACTTTCGACACAATCGAATCTAGTGGGCAGATATCCAAATATCGAAAGTGTCTCGAGAACACATCCCCAGAGTTTTCGGATAAATCCTATCAATACCTCGGGTATTTACCATACGAAGCTGTAATCGATTCGAAGAAATATCGGGACGGTTAGGCTTCCACCGCGTTCGTCGTTCAGAAAGACTTCATTCGTCTTTTGTCACCCGAAAACGAAGCTGAAAGCTATCTTTCACGCCTACGCAGTCCGCGGTAACTAATCATTCTCGTTTCACCTGTAAGGACGGAAATAATCTGCGGCTTCCTTCTATTTTCGATCAGAATTTATGCCGATACATCTATTATGTGTAAATTCAGGTATGTATAATACATATATTATACATCGTATACCAGATACCTATACCTATACCTCTTCCTCTTCCGAGCTGTTGTTTAGCCGCAGTTCAACACCGACGAGCATTATTCGGTGGAGCCATTGCGTTGGATCTGACGGCTTAATTAAGGGCGTGAGATGGGTGCAGCGACCCTTAGCCCCTTCCGAAGCTGACTGGCCGGCCGCAGTATCTCATCTCTTGCCAAAGGGGCTCCAAATATTTATAGAGTTGGCTCAAGCTATATAATTCGATACTCTGGCGACGTCGAACGTTTAGTCTGTAATGCAAGTCGACCTTAGATCCCGCATAATTTTTATTCAGGTTTAAAAACAGCCGGAAGCAAAGGATCAGCTGATGAATCTGTATTTTGTCATTTGATTTTTTTTGTTTTTATAGATACGCGGTATAAACTGGTAATATTACAAGCGACGTTACATGAACGACATCGATACGAACCAATTCGTGGTAAAAATCTTATTAATCCGATCGGACAAGTGACTTAACAATCTTCATAGCCACACCGGCGTCTGTACTTTGATCAGGTGTAACGGGTTTAATTAGCGATGAAGGCTGATAGGAAACGATATTGATCAGGAACAGTCGATTTAACTGAATGATGCAAAAAGGCAATTTTATACCTTCGTGACTGTGTTGAATCGCGCAGGAGATCGATACGATAATTGTGTGAGAATGGGGGTTTGAAATAATGTTAAACCGTGATGCATGACGTTCAATATTTGCAATCTTTCAAAGCAGAATAGCAAGTGGAGTCACGTTTTTATGTACCAAATAATGTAAATGATATTTTTGACCTCTGTCTCTCACTTTGCATACCGTTAACCGCAAATCTTTGACAGATGATTTATACAGGTGTGTAACTTGATGCGAAATTCACTTAGCAAAAAGCGTATAGTGGAATATATATCATATAACGAATGAATCCTCGCCTAGACTTACAAGGCTACGATTATCGACCCGAGTGATTTACGAGCGGTTTGCGATGCAAATTTTCACGGTAACGTCAACTTAACGACGCATAATTAGAAGCCGGGACGACGCCACTTTTCTCATCGTCAGTCGAGGGCAGAAGCGACGCTCTGCGTCTAGACGAACTCAGGGCGCCGCACCGGTCCGCTTCGAATCACCCTATATTCTATACCCACGTACGCACCTCGGTCCTCGGTTAACTTCGTAAAACATTTTATCCTCGCGTCTGTCCGACCCTTATAATCCAGCTCAAGCGTGAAATCCTTAGAATATAGTTATAAGCTAGTATCGAGGGATAATGGTAACCATACAGGTACCAGCGTACAGACAGTGAATTAGAAACGTATATAGCGTGGATGTAACATTAAAGAAAATTACCCCGGACAGGCAAATCTCGAGATCTTTTGGGGTGGAAAAATATTTATAATTCTTTAGGACACGCGAGGCGTCGGCTAGCCTTTATATACTTTTATAGCACCCCCCGCTCTGGTATGGAGTGCTATATGGTCTCTGTATCTATCCTGCAGCGTGGATTAATCGACGATGTTAAAATAACAATTCAAAGTAGGTATGACGCGCAGTCAGCTGTTTTACTCATGTTTTTGTCAAGGGGTAGATCGAAGCTACGTTGTTCTAAGACTATAGACTTTGAGGAGTTTTGGTCGGGGCTGTTGGATGCGTGCAAAAAAATTGAGGGGTCGTGTCTCGTGCGTAACGTAGTTGGTACACGCTATTCCACCCCCCTGTATGCATATAGGTATACGTCCCTTGATAGTATTGGTAAACGTAAATTCTCTGCGACAAGGGGTTGATACTTACTCAAAATGATTAATTAGCAAGTTTAATTAATTACAAAGTCACCCAGTGTCGCTTTAGCTACGTCAAATGATAATTTCCTCTACCAAGCCTAACCGAAACGACGCCGCTGTACTTCCAGGTATCTGGCGTTATATTCGTACTTGCAATAACCAGAGCTTCTTACCATCTTTATTGCCATAAGGCAGAAAAAAGATGAGTCTAAAACATTCGAAACTCCGAGTCATAAACCCACAACACACCGTCTTAACTGCCGAGAGAAACGACTGACGTCACGAAAACCACCCTGGCTTAAGGCATATACCTATGTAACATATACGTACGCAAAGATATGCTTCGTACACGTATTGCACATTTTTGCATTCATGGGAACGCGAACATACATGTAGATATGGAATCATTATAATTCGCAGAGAAGGAGGTAGGTAAGTACATTGCCAGCGGTTGAAGAAGGGAATTCGTGTAGTCGAGTATTATATGTCAGAGGTTGAATTAGATTTCGCGTGAAAAGGTGAACCATTGGCAACAGAAAGTACTAGCTATGGGATGGGGAGTTTGTACAGAGGTAATACCTCGGGCGTTGAAAAGCATAAATCTCACTCGAAGCTTTCCGTGTTTAACACTTTTTGTTTGTCTCCGGAGTAATTTCAGGCGATGGAAGTAGGTACAAATTATCACCCTACGCAGGTGCAAAGAGAATCAATGAAGCATGGTGGCGCGAGGCGGTTGTTTTGTTTTTCAATTCTCACGAGCATAGCACGCATGCTAAACGATGTCTTGTAAATCAACTTCCAACACCACAAGGTATGGTTTAGACTTTAAGGCAAATCTTTGACTCCGGTATGCCTGCAATCGTTTCTTCGAGGTTGCGTGAACGGTTTTTCAAGGTGTGAACTCATTTTTAAAGCTGTAACATTCGGTGCATTGAAAAACCAAAAACCTTCATCCGCAAAAAAGTACGGGGAATTGTGGAATTTTCACCAAATGCTGAAAGTAGTCGCGTTCTACTTTCTTTTTTCATCGTTCTTGCCGGGCTGTGATAAATTTTGTGATATTTCGCCCCGGGAATGAAATTTTGATTTTTCAATTATGATAAACAAAATTTGATACTGAAATATATAGGTTTTATGGGTAAACGAGTCTGCTGCGTGACTTTCTGCATTTTATAATGAGTCGAAACTGAAACTACCCCTGATACTCATAAATATTAAATTGAGGAGGAAAAACAACCTCTTCATCACGATCTAGCGAGAAAGATATACTTACCAACCGGAAACACCAAAAGGTACACTTGAACGAACCAACCAGCTTCTAGAAAAGGAATTATTTCACTACCTGCTGATCTTATTTAGTATTTCGAAATTCTCAACGTAAATTTCAGGAAAAATCCCCATGATATCTACTTTCGCCATAAATATCTACTTTCTTGAAACGAGACCAAAAAACAAAAAAAGAAAAAGAATAAATTGTAATTTTGGAGTATATTTTGGTAGAGTGGAAATTCGCGTCTCATTTTAGACCGCTGAATATTGGGTCAGAAAAAGTGTAATAAAAGAAAACATCGGGTAGTCGGTTGTGGGTTAACTTTTGACTCAACCACCCCATGGGTATTGAGAACCACTGAGAATGTTCGCCTGAAGGCAGCATTAGTTATACATGAGGCTGGACTCTGGTCAGCGAGGCTTGCCGCGCACCCACACGACGAGAGAGAGAGAGATTCGTCTCAAAAGGACCGGGTACGCCTGGTTCTCGTCTGCACCAGGTAGGTAACCTCGTTGGCTCCTCGTTGGCGTCAAGGGAGAAATTGCGTCACGATTAACACCCTCTATGTATGCTAAACTCGATACGCTCCCCCGATCCCGAACCTTAAGGGCTTTAGACAGTCGTCTGATCTTCGTTGATGCCCAAAATCAAACATCGCTTGAAATTGAAAGATTCGTATCGGGATCAGCGCGACTTAAAAGAAAAAAAAAAGAACTGATCATTACCCGGATTCCTGAAGCAGCTATAAAATTATTATCGACTTGAACAAAATGCAAGGATTTCGTTATCAAAATTTAGAAATACAACCGGTACTAAACCGTAAAGTACCCAGTGGGTACTTAAGCTTCTTTAAGCTGTAGCAATAACCCCGAAATACGAGGAAGTAATTGTCGAAGCAACACCTCACGGTTTATCTGCACGTTATTTTTTTCACAACGACAAGTAAGACTCGGGACTTAGGACGTGGTTCTGTCCTCGTGATTTATGACGTGCTAAAATTATTAGTTACTTCGCTATTCCTATACCTATATGGTATATACATATAGGTACATAATATATATGTATATATATCTATATGGCGCAACATTTAAGGGGATTTATGACACCATAAGGCCGCCTGCACACCTCGCGGCTTCGATTCATTCTCGTTTGTTTTCACACTAGTGATAATTCTTTTAAGTATCGGTTGCGGCTGATCGTTGACGGATTTATAGGGAGAATCTTGAGATTAAGTGGCGTTGGTCCGTCGCAACAGACTATATCGGCGACGTAGGTATGCATATAAAAAAAAAAGGATTGGTCCATTCGATTTCCCTCGGCTCTCACATCGAATCGCGAACAAATAAGCGCACAGGTATAATTCTCCCCCGTAGAGACAACCGATACGATATCGTGTGGAATCTACATTTGCTGAGGAATCATTCAGTATCTGGGTTCATATGAATGCTAATATGAACACGCTTCATATTTGCTAGCCGTCAGGACGTTATGACGTCATAACAATATACGTGTTTCGTCAGTAAATTGTTTTATCGATCGTCGAACCTGAAAGCAATTGTTGAACGTGACACGAAGCGGGTTCATTGTTTGCGTTTCTTATTTCGATCTCGTATGGTGAACCGCGTTGGCCTTATTGTCTAAGACTTTCATGACTGGCATTGGCCCATTTTGTGGAATAATAGGTATAGGTACGGTGTATGAAATTTTTTAGAATATGTCATCCCTGGCTGATTTATACTACGACTATTTCATGTGTGTGAATTTTTCAGCGATTATTCATTATTGCGAGTCTCGACGTATGTAATAGGTAAATATGACGTGATAGAATAACGAAAAACATGCGCCGCGGCGTGAGTAGAGGTAAGGGATGTTTGGAGTTGAAATTTTTCATTAAATTTCAATTTTGCCAGGACTGTTGTTACGTTACAAGCCACTTTGAAGAGAAGCCGAAATATTTTTATTATAACGCCGGTTTATTGAAACCGACAAGTCGAGCATGCCTCATGCCTCTATGCCTCTGTACAAATTGCTGTCACTTCTCCCTCGTTTGTGATTTAATACTCTTTCAGTTCCGTTTAGATTCAAATCTGTTTTCCCGTGAAAAGGCTTATTTCGTGATTCTACTTCGGCACGTGGCGAGCTTATGTATTCATTCCATCTAGGCTCGCCTTACAGTCCCAGTCAAATCTCGTATCAAATTTTCATTTTTAACCCTGAAAACGACCGCAGGGGACAATAACAACCCTCGATATGCCTACGGACTTTCAGAGTCTGAAATCTCAAACCGCACACGTAATTCGCCATAGGCATCAGCTTGGAATAACTTAGTCCGGCATAATATGAAATATAAACTAGAACGAATTAATTAAGTCACAACGAGTACAGGCATTCAGCTGGCCTCGACGTCTATATAAAACGCGTTTAGAAAATAACTTTAAACATCTGTCAGTCATTGTTAACCGGCCAAACCTCGATCAACATATATACTCATGATTGATTGAATGCACGAGTCGTTTTCCGGAGACATTTTCTTCGCAGTCGAAATTTTCAGACAATAAGACGAACTTAAAATCCTTCGAACCTGTCAGGTGGATAGTATACGGATAATATACTTGCAATATCTTCGACTATATAAATATATTTTCTATATGAGGTGAATTTAGCACTCTACAGCAATATCGAGACTCCGAACGGTCGAGTGGCTGCCCCAATATAAGGGAGGAATAGGAACACGCGAGAAGCGAGATCCACGAGGTGTGTAGGTGTGTAGGTATACCATATACCTACTATGATTGGATAGAAACGTACTTTACTGACTGAGCGCGAGCGAAATGAAAAGAGCTTTAATAAAAGGATCGCGGTGACCCGATGCCTCGTCGTTTGCGCTCCTTTATCTTTTTCACCGCCTCCACTTTTCTGGCTCGACGCTTTATTCCGTACTAGAAAAAGCCAGGCTATTTTTGCCCCCGTTGAAGATGATATTTTACCAAAAGTTCCCCGAGCGAGAGGATTTATAGATCTGCCCGATTACTCATCCCTACGTTTTAGGCACCTGACAAAAATTAGATCACGACTACCCGGTCCGGTCCGGTCCGGTGCAGTGCGGTTCGTTTTTAATTAAATCTCTGACACACCGGGCTGCGTCGACTTGTCGACGGTTTTGACAGACACTCCAAAGGTTGCAGCGGATGAGGCAACGGGTGGTCCGGAATCGACGAGCTCTAATAAAATCGGAAATAATTATTTATGGCAATTAGGTTGGCCGGTATACTTTTTTAATAACGTGATCGTACCTGGAATTGATAGTATTGAAGCAAACGTGGGGTTTCATTGATTATCGGTCACAGATTATTTGCAATAATATGCAGTACGTGTGTTTACTTGAAATTGGTAAAAGTTCTATAATTAGAATCTCATTAAAATTCAGATCGCAGCTTCGGAACGCCGATAACATTTTTCGAATTCTCACGTAACTCGGCGCATGCAAACGCGTGAGTTTTCTCTCTCTCAAATGAACCTCCACCTACTACCTACCTACCTACTACCTTTGAAGCCCTTCAGCTGTGGGAAATAATTCGTCGCGTATTCGTTAGAACATTTTTCAGCAGACTTCCTCACGAAGTCTATACCTCTACCGCACATTCTCCGCCGACGCCGACCGCCGACGCCCGTCTATCCTGCAACGAAATTAAATTTCAAACGACTTGACAGCTGGTTGACATCCCCACGTGCACCCGACTGTGACCGAAATATCTAAATACCCTTGTTAATTGGATTTCAATCTCAATCCAAAAGAATTACCAATGTTACCCGACTCCGATGTCGTATGACAACCAAAAGCGTCCCGCAATCCTTCATAGGGAGATCTTCTTTATAGTTCTGATGATTATTTCCGAACGATTCTGAATTTCGATAAGCAGACCATCTGCGTCGGTGATTTGGAATTGAATGTGCTGCTGGCGGAATGAGCGGCGAATCATCGAGCCGTGTAAATCGCGGCGAGATTTTTAGCCGCCCTGCACATCATGGCACACGTATGTGTACGCAATTTGAAAAAGCACTCGAATGTATTCGTACCTTTGACCAACGCTGCTTTTTGGGGGGGTTTTAATTTACGCGGAGAATTTCCATCACCGTTCTGGTCTTTTGACTGCTTACACACGTTACACAATACACCGGGTACACAACTCATACGAGTTCGGCCTCACGACCGCAGAGTTCAAATTCCAACCGTGACCAGTTCTCGTATGTACCGTGACCGTAGAGAAATAAAACAAACAACCAAAACTCTTGTTTGCCTTCAGTCAACGATCTCACATTATTAGACGTCCTTGAACCTCAACAATTTAGTCATGCATTAAGACGTGACCCGACATCTTATTATTGCTCGTAATTAATTAATACTCGACTTAACTTTGCTTCTCCTTTTATTTTCCAGGTAAGTACCCATCTACCTACTCAACTTCTAGAACTACGTATCATTTTGACTGGCAGTGTGGTAAGTGCCTTAAATTATTTGAATTATAACATTCCTGGATACGAACTCTTGAAACACTTTTTGCGGTTCGTCAGATGAACATGGTCTACGAATAACGTATAACATTTCTTCAAAGCTGCAGTACTTCTAGGTATTCCAGCAACTGATAAGCGTACGTGTTTGTTTGTACCCTGACGCGCATCAGCGATTGCATAAACTGAACTCCAAGTTAGTAGTTGGGTTTGAACAAATGCTCCATTTTTCTCGGTAAAAAAGGTATTCACTAACAGCCGCCTCCTCCTCGCTCTATGTCGCATTGTCAAGAAACAATGCAATTGTTTCTGGCTAATGTACAAACGCCACTCCTATTAGTGCTACGGCTAAAGCGTACTTTTTTTGCTCTTGTACTTCTCCACGTTGATCTTCAAAGCCCTTATATATCAGATATACAACATCATAGTCTCCGTAGCTTTTACCAGAATCGGCACAATTACACCAGCTACTTCTACTCCGCGGGGAGATTCAACGAAATTTGAACCACCCTCATTACCTGCAATACACAATTCTCCATGTCTACTTCTTGCCGCAAAAAACTCGTTCGGCGAACTGATTCTGAATAGGTTGGACCCTCCCGCTAGATTTCATATATATATGCGTAAATGTCGAAGATTGCGTAACTCTCTAACTTGCGAAATATTGTAAGAGGTATAATATAGGAAAATGGAAAGAGGAAGATGTCAATCGTACGAAATATGGTGCTTTAATGTTCGGGGAATAATGAATTCATTTTTTGTTCACAATTATTAAAGACATAGATGTATTTCTGTTCCCACTCGACGACGTAACACTTTTTGATAGTCGTTGGCGCCTTGCCTTAGTAACGTTGCCGTCGCCATTGAACATGGATATTGCAGTTGAACTTTTATAGTACCTAGTCTTCTTCGTGCGAGACTTGCTAAGCCAGCGGCTATCGGTGCCTGGTGCCTTGGCTTATAGCACTTGAGCGTTCGTGGCTGAACAAACAGAAGTAATAGCAGAGAATAGTGAATATATACGCAGACGGATAGACTAGCAAATGTATAGGAACCGAGTCTGAGGATAGGATGAATAGGTAGTATATTGAGAAAGAAAGAAAACTCTATGAAATTGTTTACTATCTAGAAATGCCTGATGCTGGTCCATATACGTGGATCTCTTGTTTGACTTGGAAACTCGACTATCTTTCATATACCTAGATTCATGCGGATGTATTGACACGGGCGTCGGATCGCGTCGAGAAACTAATTCCTCACGCTGCATAGTATCGCTTCTGCAGCAAAAATACCTGATATGTATAGTAGAAAATTGCGAATATTTCGAACTATGTTATTTCCCTATCGTCAATTTATAGACACACAGTTTCCACCGATCATCAATTATCGAATATTTGTATTCTAAACGCTGTGAATATTTAACGACAATTTTTACAGCGTTAGGGATCATGTTTGTTGCGTCTAGTCGAAGTAAAAGTGAGGAAAACTGTTGTAAAGTTTAGCTTACGTCGTGGGTGGTGAGTAGGTGGTACGAGAAGCGTAATATATCTTTCGTGGCTAGTAATATACAGGCGATTTAAACTTATCTTCAACCATAGTGCACGCATCTATAGCTGTGTGCATATGGAAAGTTGTTGGCTATTTTGAAGGAGGCAAAACGCGCTTAGATTTGTAACTTCCTTGGTCTTGAACGGTAAAACGAGGCGGAAATAAAACCGTACAAAAGAAACCGTCACCCGCCTACGAAGCGGGCGATAAAATTGAGTCAATAGTTTGAATGAACACACGCACTGTTTCGTGCCACCATCACGTATGCATGCATCCCCTATATACTCATACGTCCGTTACTTTTTCAGCTAGCCTGTTATAGGAAGAATCTTCAAAGTTTATAAATATGCATTTTTCTTAGATGCCAGTAGCAGCAAAGTCTCCTGAAATAGATCGCCGGGAAACTGTGTCAGACTCGGAGGAAACTCATGAATGTATAGAAGAAGTGTAAATTTTCTACTAAGATTGTATCAGCTCGTTTGGTCTCGGTTTGATCTTTGAGTTATGACTTGACTTTCTGATTATTTTTTCTTTTCTCAAATACCGTGAAGAATAGATCAACCCGAGTGACTAATTATCAGCTTAATTTGTATACTTTGACGCGAGGGTTCTCATGTCAATGCGGGAATTCGTGCAAACAGAACAGAGCAATTTGTTTGCCATACCAAACACACCGATTCAGAAATCACACATGCCTAACCTACCTTATCTTCAGACGCATTGAACTTTCTATGAAAATGACCAATCACTTTCATGGAAATATTTGTCAGTGTAGAGTGAGAGGTATGGGAGTTTTAGTATATTCTTCACAAAGATTACCGCAAATCTAAAGACAATAACAATATACGAAATGCAGTCATATTTCTGAAGAGAGAAAACATTTATTCAGGCAGGAGCAAGGGTGGACATACAAGAAACCAATATACTCATTCACGGCTCGATAGGACAGCTTATTCCAATCCATGCTGTCCAAACAGAAAGGGTTTTCTGTATATATATGGAAGGAGGTATGGATTCGAATACTCAGTCAGTGTCCAGGGCTGAAATGAAGGGGTGTCCGCACTCCCTTCTGTAGCCTAAATGGGTGTCTATATAGATCCGATGAGTTTCCTTCTCGACGAGGAGAGTCTGTCAGTCTCCGTTATTGTGATAGCCGTTCGCGTAAATATTAGATTAAAGGGTCTTTGTTTCGATTGTCTGTTCTCTGGTGCGTATTTGGCACACGCATCGGTCTTTACGCCCACCATGGGCTTCGCCGTGTTTGTACTGCATCTCGAAACCGTTCGCTTATCGATCTATCTCTGAGTCTCTTATCTTTCGCCACTTTGGAATCTTGGGAACTCACGATTTGCGAACAAATAAATGTTATCGTCATACTCCCAGCTCTTTGGTGATAAAATTATTTCGGACAGTAAATACCGCAATATTCCAACCCCCGGCCTCACCGCGAACCACCCCGTCGTGACGCACGTCACGCGATGAATTATTCGACGGTCAAACACTGTTATTAGCCGCATTTGCAATGAAGCCGAATTATTTATCGCCAAGTTGTGTGTTTGAAAGAATCTTTCTCGCAGAGAAGGTCGATTCTTCATTTCTGATGTCAGATTTTCATTTGTCGCTGAAAAAACAACCTTATCATCTCTTTGGTCGACGTATACCTGCCAAATTTGCATTTTTATTGAATAGATGTACGTATGATGATAGGCATATGGGTATATGTATTGATAAAAAAATTATATATCATCCTAAGAATGACCTTTACCACGCAGCCCTCAGTCGAGTGCAAGAGATTCGTAAGTAAAAAAGGTTCAAGAGTAGCGTGGTTGTCTGCTGCCAAGACGAAGTCGAATTCCGATCTTTATCTATACCTGTACCTACACGTACGTTGTTACCTTGCACGGGAATCATAAACGCCATCCTCTACGGTTCGTTCATGCACCTGTGCCTGGCATAGACATAATATAAATTATATTTTCTCTTCGTACTGTAAACTTCCATTCTTCATATTCACGTAGTTTGAAAATCACCATTTTGCAGTTGAAGGGTTGCATGAAATGTTTTCTGCAACTTCCTTTGGATATTATGAAGTTTTTAACTGCGGACGATGATTATTTTGCTGGACCGAGGATCCATTTCACAAATTAATCTCCATTACGATTACAGAAACGGTCGTTTCACCTCGTTCAATCAGTGGCTTCGCAATAAAAACTGTTACGCTTTAACGGAAGTCGCTATTCAATTCTTGACGTCTTACAGTATGCATGTATACGTACGGGTTGATGTTTTATTCGCTATGCCGAGATCTCCCGTTCTCTAACTCTTCTGTTTCATCTGTCTGTCTGGGGCTCTGCGTTCTTCTATTTCTGACTAGATTTTTCTATTACTTTCTCCATTCCTACAGATCGTGGAGTTCGCCACGCTTTTTCGTTTCATGTCTCAGTTGTTTAGCTTATTGTCTAGAAATAATATCAACTATCGTGGGCAGACGACTACCTTGTCAATGATTCTTTTGATCCGTATTCATTCATCTTTAGAACACGTACCTACTGCCACTTTTTTTTTTCTTCATCCATTTTATTCGTGTCTCGCGAATACACGCATGATGCTTGAAAACACGATAGTCTTCATTTGACGTGGTATCTGCTTTCTTTGGTAATGCCCTTTTCGCCCATTTCTTCGTCGAAACGAATTAGCGATAGCGAAGGAACTTTCTCGTTAAACCGCAAGGAATGACAATGAATTACCAAAACTTGATACGGCAAGAAAATGACACGATTTTGTACTTAGTAGCCTCGAGTTTGATAACGACAATTACCTTGTAGCCCCGGGGTATCGCACAGGAGCCCGTGACGTGCGGTCGAGAAATTTTTGTTCCTCAATTACCAGCTGCGCTATCTCGTGTATAAAGTAAAAAATTTTACTCCCCTTTCGGCATTGTCACGGAATAGGGGTGCGTCGGGGCGCCTGGAGATTCGAATAATAAATTAGGGTTTGATCGTTGAAATTTTTAATGCCAATAAATTTCGATTCCTTATTCGCGTGTGATTTTTCTTACCCTCATTCTTTTCTTCCCTGCATTCTTCTCCTGCTCTTTTCTATTCTTTCCTTTTTCTCACTATTTTCTTTTCATTTACTTTCTCCTTTTATCGCTTTTCGCTTCTCCACGCTCCGTTGGTTCCCGCGATTCTACTGCACCGAAAGTAAATTCACGTATTTCACTTTTATTTCCGTCTCAGAGTTCCTTCGGCGAATACCTCTACCCGAACCTTCTCGCTATTTCGTTGAAATATGAATTTGTTTGCTTCGAGGAAAATTCTCCCTTGCCACATGCATACCTCCTCTACCCCCTTTCCTCCGACCTCCTTCATCCTCCACCCGTACAATGAATTGACAGGCACTATGTACCCCTAGTCGTCGCCATACTTCACTCACAATGGCACTTTATATTTTTCAATATTCCCTTTGAATCTTTAAATCTGAAACATACGAGGGTAGTGAATATACTTTCGCCTGCTCACTCTTTCATCCCTTCCCTACACATAAGTATATTATACTGGTTATCATTTCACTGAATCACAGTCACTGATGGACTAGTCAAACGCGAGTATCCATAACATTAAATAAAATATGACATATTGCAGGGTGCTGTACACGAAAAAGTGGGGCTAAAGTAAATAGTTACTTCTATACTTGTTGCTGGAAAGTCGACGAACTCGCGATGTATGAGATAGTTTCTACTTGAACGGCAAGTTTTTCTGACAGAGCTTATAAAAATCATTTCTACTCCCAGCGTGTCAGAAAACTTGTAACTTACGTCGAGAGGAAATAATACAATACATCAAGTATAATCATTGGCTTTTAGAGTTCGAAAGTGAATTTGCGGTTCCAGGGAGACGATGAGCTGACTCTAAAGCCAAAGTTGCAATGAGCTTTAAAATTCGGCAGAACTTTACACGGGGAACGATGACTTGAGTTCGTGGAAATTTCGAACGTTGTTGACTTTAATAATTGTGTGAAAAATTTGGCGTTGAAAAATCAATTGGGAAAGTAATTTGGTAGGATTTGTGAAAATAAGGAATAAAGAAATGGATTCACCGTGTCGTGACATACCCACCTACAGAGGATGCAATATGAATTATAAAAACTGTTTTCCGGAAAAACCGACCGCTTCAAGCTCCGACGATAGCAAAAAAGAAAAAGGGAAAAAAGAAACGGCTTCCGGTTGGTACGAGAACCGCGGTGGCTGCTGTGGCCTGCAATTTATTTATTAAGTCAACACCGCAGTCCGGTACCCGGCGAAAGAGCCACGCTTGGTATCCCACGCGTGAAATATTCACCGAGTAAACTTTTACGTGCAATAATTGAGGCCCTCGGTATTTTCATTGTTCCCCTTACCCCCGCTCCACTTTTAACAAACGGATCGGCCTTCACAGACCCCAGAAAATATCTCTTTCGTATGTTATACACGTTTATTATATGCATACTATTATATTATATTCGCCTAAGTACAAATCGAAATTGTTACATGACAGAGATGCGTGTGTATCGCCTCACGTTTCCTGCAAACGTGACAAGCACATGCATCACTATTGCACATGGGTCTGTAAGCCGGTATACAATACGGGGTAACTAGTCAGAAGGGTTACCGCGCCTAGTTTCAATTGTTCCATTTTATAGTCCATTTTTATTTCCTTTCTTCTCCCAGCTCATTCTCTTCTCAACGTGGTTTAGTCAGGGTTCGTATCCCGTTGCGTTGCATCGGCTCGTCTCGACTCGGCTTCCCGTAACGCCCCATTCAACCCTTGTTTTTACTCGCGGTTCGGTAAGCTCCTGCAATGCGTTTAGCGAAATCAGGGTAACTCGTGATTAAAAGTGCACTGTACGGACTCGCGCACGAACAATGTGAGAGAATAAACGAGAATATGAGAGATTACAAATAGGTATTATCTTGTAAAGTAATTATACTCTCTATCCTGCGATTGTGGAATGATTTCAACCGAGCTATTCAACGAAATTAGGATCCATGAGAATGGGGATCGATTACGGGGGTTGGAGAGAAGCTGGAAACGAAGAGAGAAGGAAGAATAATGTCGAAGAAAAAAAAGAATCACAGACTTTTTTACAACATTTGGTGCAAAGCTGCCACCCCGGGATAGATAGTAGCAAATTTCAGCAGCAAGTATTAGCATAATATTGGATAGGAAATGTATAGCTATACGGAAGTAGGAACGTGCAACCCTGGGGAGCTGTGACAGGACTGTGGAACTTGGGGATGCTGGTACGGAAACGGACCGATAATGCATAAAAGATAAGAAGGGGATAGTACTCGAAAACAACAGCTTAAACTTATTCCCTATTTCTATTCTTCCGGTGGACCCCTTCTGTCGCGGATTTCTATTTTTCTTCATCCTGATCGTTAGCCCACTGGCTTCCTCTCTTTATCTTGGTATCCATCCATCCATCCATCCATCGTAGCCTGTGTTTCTCTGTTGCCCGCGTTCTGCACGAAACTCTGCAGAAACTACGCTCCGTCGTTCGAAAGTTATTACGAAGAATTATTGAAAGTTTTGAGTTCCGAGTTTCAAGTTCTAAGTTTCGAGGTTCGAGCTTAGAGCTATGTGGCCCTCTTCGCGTTTACCCCGCTTTCGGAATAGTCGAATGAATGGGATTTTAATGGAAGGTAACCTGTTTACGACTGAAGTTTCGTCAATTAATTACTAGAAAACGTTGATGATTAGTAACCTTGTTGAGGAAACGAAAAGTTTTAATTATCAACATCGTTTGATTACCGGTCCTTCAACAATAAGATTAAACCGTCAGTTATTCTATACGGGAGTAGAACACGCAGCTAAATTTCACTATAAGACGATATAATGAGAAATAAAATGAAAAAAAAAAGAAATCAATCCTGCGTAGGGTATATAAATATTGACATATATTTGTATTGATTCGCGATCAAAACCCACCCTTTGTACTCCACGCCCTTAAGGTTTATTGTGATGGAAACCGGCTTTGTACAATGCTTTAATCTCCGATGGCGGTGGATAATGACTAAAGAAATAAGAATCTCCAAAGGAACAGCTCCAGCCTGGCCACTTATCGCTTGCTGACTGCCAGTCAATTGTCCCTCCTTGAGTCTCTTCCAAGAGCCAAGGGAAGAGGAGCAAAATGAACTAAAGAAACCGATAACATCACGTGTCAGTCGGCCGACAGAGGCAACACGCGCCAATCAACCAATGGAAATTAAATTAACGGAGTGCAAAGGAAGAAAGGACAAAAGAACACCTCATCTTTCTTATTACGAAACACTCGGGTCACATCATCACGAAATCTTATTCACTATCTCGTATCTATCTGCCCATATAACGGTCTCAAAATCCTTGCATAAACTTGATCGAATCTACACTCATGACATATGTTCGGGTTATGGTGTATAATGTGTACGAAATCCCGTAAAGTTATCCCGTGTAATCAGGGGAGTAGAGATAAACGTTCCCGATAAGATCTGCAGTTGAAGTTGGCTCGATTGCCCCACCAGGGTTTCAACTGGTTTAGCTAGTTCAGCTGGTTCAGCTGGTTGAGTTGGTTCAATTTCACCAGATATACGAACCAATTGTAATACATTCTGTCCCATTAGCGATATCAGCTTGGTTTTCCCCCAAACAGATCTACATTTCTCTCCTCGCTTCAGTGTCCTATTCTACCCTTGGATGTCCTCCCCGGCAATTCAACATCGCGGTATTTAGATGGCTGCTGTTAAATTATGCAACAAGTCGCGAGTACGCAGATATCTTGCAATATTCGCGGTAGTGTAATTATAGTTGCTTTGACGACAGCAGCCGTGGATTAAAATTAATTAATACAAGATGTCTCGTCTCATGTTCTAATCTAGCCGCATCTCATGCTCAGATACGCATATGTAGTATATATGGATCTATGAACTACCTAGACATCCGTTTGACACTTCAATGGTAAAATGAATAGCATGAAATTGCGGTAGGTATACGATGCTTTTAACAAATCAATCCAGCTCATTAAAACACGCACACATCAGGCTCGACAGAGGATAGTTCATTCGCGCGAATTAGGTACTCGTGGTAATCAACTACATATGAAGCCCAGGCAACCGATGAACCATGACATCATTAGCCGGAAATAATTAAACGCCATTGTCACGTTTGCAAAGCTGCAATAGCAGGCACAGGAAAAACAATAAATTGCCTCTCGCTTCGCAATATGCTTGTCTACCTTGTGTTACACATACACCGATACTCCACTACAGCTCATTGTTGAAATCTTTTATAACGGACGAGATTCCTCTCTCTCTCTCTCTTTCTCTCTTTCCATTTCCCTCTGTACCTCGCGTATCGGAAGTTTGTTTCCCACTTATTAGGTTGCATGTTGGGAATGCTAAATCCAAACACAGAATCCACCGCACGTGTTCTAGGACACCGCCCGAAGAGATGGTTCCCGAAGAAAGGAGGCGGGGTGCGGAAGGGTGAACCAGGGTGGTTCATCTGCATACAAACAAGCTCACTAGGCCCGATGGAGCCCTCGGGTTTGAGTGCAGCGTTGCAGCAGCCCTACATCCGTCGACCTATGCTCTATAGAGATCCACTCGTGCGCGCATCGCTAACTCTTTGGTCCAACATGAGAACCCATCATCGACTACTCGTCCCAACTGTCCATCCATCCATTCGTTTATTCGCCCGACGACCAAACCCGGAGATACGAAATTACCCTTCTTTTATCAAATTTCTCGTCATTTTCTCGATGGTTTGTGGTTTACCGAGTTTACGATATTCACGGAATTGATTCAAGTATTCAATACCAACTAATTGCTAAGGCTTGACGAAAATCACGTCAGCAATTATTTCTCGTCTATAGACTTCACGGACCTATTAGAGCATCAGTTTCATTGTACTACGAGGCTACCAATGATTCCGTGAAATTCAATTGCAATTATTAACATTGTCATCTGACAATGAGCGAATATCGAGTTGAATACCTTGAACATTGAAAAACCACGTGTGGACGAGATAACTATCCGATCTCTTATCCATCACCCAATATTTCCCCATACTATTCGAATCCCTCCATGGTATATAAAATATATAAAATGTATGTTCAGCTAAAAATGGTTTTACAGTTTTATTTCTAAACTGAGTATAAAATATTGCGATCTAATTGGGTGCGGGGTGAAATTAGTAAATGGCGTATGTGTATACTACGCTAGGCTCACGCCGTGGACTAAGACCAAGAGCGCACGCTTCGTGGGAACGTGTGCCTCACGAGTGATTACAATGACAACAATGACAAACAATGGCCAGTACCTAGATATATACATATAAATGCAAATATGTATACGCAAAGGCGTACAATGGTCAAGTCAGGATGTCACGCCGTATGACGCTAAGCGTACGTTCGTCGTTCATCCGTTCATCCGCCTGTCCCGTCGGTTTTGTTCGATTGCATCTGCTACACGAATAAATTTGCATACTCAGTCACATATGTACAGCATATGTATATGTTTATTAATTTATTTATTTATATATATATATGTATGCAAACGCATACGTATAGAATATAAATATGAATAATAAGTGTGTAGGTATAGCCTAATCGTGAAATTTGGGGTCACATATTGTTAGAAGACATCGTATCTTCATCATTTCTTCGGACGATCACGTAACACGGTTGTAATTTTTTACCGTAATTTATCACTCGCTCTATTTCCATTTTTGACCCTGCCAGAGTCGGGAAGATCGAGGGTGATT
Source organism: Rhogogaster chlorosoma (assembly GCA_944452935.1). Taxonomy (NCBI): domain Eukaryota; kingdom Metazoa; phylum Arthropoda; class Insecta; order Hymenoptera; family Tenthredinidae; genus Rhogogaster; species Rhogogaster chlorosoma. The sequence goes on from OX101797.1 coordinate 34,985,309, forward strand.
CCGGGTTGTTTGGCGCGTGCCTTGGCGACTCTTCTTCGTGAATTCGTTTATTGATGACGGTGACAAAGTGCGCACGCCGACCTATAATCGAGTTTGTCGTGGTTCGAAAATACCGACCCTTCGTTCGTTCGTGGTGGACAACGGGGTGCGAACAACGGACAGTGGTCAGTCTCCCTTAAACTGAGTCCACCGAATCCCCCGAGCTCCTGAATACAAAACTTTTCAATAGAAGATTGGGTAGAAGGGTCTTATTATTTATTAAGCCACGGAAGAGCAAAAAAAGTTTCCAGTTTGCGCTACACTCGCTTGACCATCGTGTTGCGCGTAAAAAATGATTTTCGTTGAATGGGATTTTCTCGACAGGTTCGTCGTTATAATTAAATGTCACGATCGCTTCAGCAGATGAACTCCACATTGTGACGTCAGCGACACGTTTTTTCTTTTTTCTTCATTTAATTTCTACTCTTTTTTTTTTAAATTGAATTCCGGCTGACAGCTACCTGATAAATCACCAACGATAGCTCCTATTCATGGTCAGCTAATCAAATTTCCTCTCCTCGAAGGTTAGCCAGAAATTTACTCTGCGACCAGTATTAGGCCGGACGGCAATAAGGAGAATTCTTGTTCGTGAAGAACTTGAAATGTATTTCTCAGACGGACAAAGACGTCGCCGTTCAGTTCTCTGATGAAAACGTGAAGAGAGATTAACCATATTTGGGTTTGATCTAATCCCGTCTACATGACCCCTTCACGAATAGTACCTCGTTGGACTATGGGTCAATAGGAACCAGCAAAGGGCAGGCGAGAGAAATCTAGTTAACGCTTGACAGGTCTTAAATTAAATGCAACGTTCACAGCACTCTCCGCTGTGGCTCCTCGAGATTAACCTATCTAAAAAATGTGTACTTTGTGATAAGGTCAGAAAAAAATGAAATAAAAATCGATCATCTGAAAGCAGCCGTTGATTTTACATTGCCCAGAAATTAAGTAGCTTTCAGACCTAAAAAAATGATTGAAAATTTTTTTATCAAATTGATTCACCGCGCGAAAGGGTTGACGTCGAACGGGTTTGTTCTATTGTACTTTTGTACTTTCTAGGAGACAATTTGGCCGAGCCTGTTGGCACCTAATGACTGAATATGTTTCGCGCTAAGTTCAACTATAGAACTAACATTGTTATTGGAACTCGACCTCAATGAGCGACGCTGTGGCATCCACGTCAGCGTGGGTCGACACTAAACAGAAGCTTACCCACTCCAATCCTGTGCATTGTGCCCACAATGTGCTTAGCGTGCTCCAGTTGTTGTTTAATCTAATTAACGAAGTAACCGTATACTGTACGTATAGTTTGCTCACTGAGAGAAGAACCTGTCTCGAGGTGAGGAGAATGGAGGCAATACTGTATTGGCTCTCGGATTACGAATTTATGAATATTTATACTCTATTATAACCTCCAGTCGCTAGAAGCTCGAGGGAACGTCTGAAATTGGGAAAATCCATTTAATTCATTTACTTATACATATATACTTCTCTGAATTTAAAACGCAGCCATATTATGTTTAATTTAGAAATATGATCGGAGAAGCCTTGGAAACGTCTGTGGAATTTGAAAGTTCGTTGTCTGCAGTGGGCATAATACAAACCCTGAATCCTGTTACGAGGATTTTCACACAGCTTCGTTCTATCCTCACGTACGACCGGCCACTTTACCACTCTACTTCAACCGATCGTGTACGAAGAGGCCACAGTAGGGAAAATACTGGTTTATCCAACTGCTGCCACCTAAACTCCGCATGACGCCAATCCAGAGAACGAGGAACTCTCCGGTTTTGTGAGTTCCTGGGCAAAGCTGGGTTAAGCTGTGACAAAATTTGCACCAAACTAGTCCTCACGTTTGCACACAGCGTTACTCTACGCTCCGCTTTCCGGCTAATATATTCATCCGTACAATCAGCGTGTCGTACCTCTATACCCGTACGTATGGTGGAATAAATATCTTCAAATTTCAAAGACAAATATTTGCCCGGACGCGCGAAGCTCCCGATAATATAGTCGCACTATGAATCCTAGGGAACTGAAGCGGTAGGCACCGGTGGTATTCGACAAACGTACGTGCTTCGAAAACTATCAATGACCCGCAGGCCTTGCGGACGCGGTGATGTAGACCGCGGAAATCCATTATCTGACTTATGCATGATTCTCGATGATCGGCTAATTGCGTTTGGTTGGAAATAGAGCGGGGCAAACCGATGTCGGTAAATATTTGGTCTCCCTGCAGTCGTTTGTAGTACCCAAAATAGCATATCCTATATAGACCGTTATTAATGGCGGTGTATATATGCGTTAGTTTCTATGTGTATATTTCCATTAAAATTGTGTATTGGTACAAGTCCACACGTCGGGCATTTGCGTTTGATATAAAATGGCTGGCTCGTTGTTTATTGAATAGGGTATAGTGGATCGTGAATAAGGTATGAGTATGTATTTCGTATTTCGTATTTCGTATTTCGTATTTCGTAGTTTCGTGAGCCTATATTCGTTTATTATAAGTTTTAACAGCGGTTTCGGCCATTATTCAGACGTTGATTTAGGTGACTATAAATATAATTAGTGTCTTGTAACGAAGGCTGATTCTACCTTTATATTTTACTTTCATCCTTTTCCTATGCATTTTATTTGTTTTGTATTTACAGAATATTTAAGAGCCATAACAAGCCTCCTAATTCCCTTAATTAAAATTCTGTCCTGGCCCAACCACACGCGGAGCGTAAGATGTCCTTTCTCCGCGATCTCCGCTTCGGTAATTAACCCAAAGATATTGTTATTAGCCATCGTTAATTACCCGCGCCCACTGCCAGCTAGTGGCGATTTGTTCGAACAGTATCATTCCTTTTTTTTCATAGGTCAAGAATTACTCTCCTTGATCTTTTTTTCATTCGCGCTATGTCTCCTGATACACCGAACAGATTTTTACTTTCATAATTAATGATCTACATTCGGTACGGGATGCTTATTCATCCACATGTTTAACATAAATGTACCAAAGCTTAGAAACGCTCCGGGGGTTTCCTGAGGACAGATCAACGAATGAACGAACTTACGGACGGATGGATGGATACCCATATGGATGGATGGAAGGATGGGTGGATAGATGGGTGGATGGATGGATGTACAGGTTGGTCGCACGAAAGCCAACCATCATCATTAGTCCTGGGCCGGGTAATCACAATCATTCTTCGGAACGGTTAAATTGCCTTAAATTGGTTCTCCCTAAGAAAACAAAAAGGGGCTGACGCCCGATTTTTAACGAGTCGAGAGGGAGAAGTTGTGGTACCCCATCTTATCCCAGACCGTTTCTTTTTACAGTGGCTATACGACGTTTCGCTCAAGAAACACGGTTCGTAATAGCAGGGACACCACCGACTGCTTTGCTCACTCCCTAACCGTTTATTTCATTCCTCTTTGGCCTCTGGCAACGACTGTGGGAAGATATTTTCAATTTTTACAATCTTCAAAAAATTGATTCTACCTCAGCTGTAAGCGTATGATTACAACGTCGACCAAGACTCGTCATTAGTAAAGGTGTCTAATTTTTCCATCCCAACGAAGGAAGCACCCCTAGCTGTAGACCTCTTGTCAGATCTTATACCGTTCGTTTTATAGTAATTATAATCTCGTCTTGGTACCTAACCCTGACCCAAAAAAAAAAGGAAGAATTCTAATACCCTAAGGAATCCTTCAGCGCGGATTGTCGACTCGTCCTTTATGGATACCTACGAGATCTCAAAGCCTTGAAACCCGAAATTCCGAATGCGTAGCATGGTCGAGTGGACGAATAGACAGGCCAAGACCGCCTAACAAGGCTTAGAATTTGAATGGCGTGCTGCTCGCTTGTCCGCGTCGTTCTTTACCGATACCTTAGCCTCTGGTCCTTGTGGATCCTCGCATGCCAGCTAGGACGCAGCCACAGGACCCTGTTTTGATACCATCAACGGATACTCGGGGAATGTCCATCGTTGAGACACTAGTACGACCAGAAGACCTGCACCCTGCCCAATCAGGACCTCGTTAGCACGACGAACAAAGAAACTCTTTGGTTATATTCCTGCGACGCCTCGGTTCAGGATAAAGGATAACAACAATAAGAGAGCGGAAGAAACGGAACGTATCTTCACCGGATATTCTCCGTACCGGTAGCGCGTGAGAAACTCGTGTCATTTCGGTGTCAAGAAATTTTCGAGATAATCTGTAAACCTATTGACTCTATAAGGTCGCCGAGATTGGATGCCCGCCGAAAATAGTATTTCCGGTCTCAAGAGTAGGTTGGAGATTTTAGCTAAAAATTCGGAAGAGTGACCCAGAATTCTGGCCATTTATATAGGTGGGTAGATATGTGATAAGAAAAATTCCAGCAAGAGGTAGACTCGGGTATCTTGAAAAGATTCGGTTAATATGGATGCGATACGTCTTGGGAGGTAGAGACAATATTTCGGATGTTTTAAATTTCAACAATTTTTATTTTATTATTTGTACTCCCTCAGATATTTATTCCGTAGAATTCCTGAATTATAATAAGTGTTCATTAAAACGTTGAAAATATTCGAACGATTGAAATGAATCTTTTTAATTCTTTTATTTTGTCACGAGACAAGGTATCTTGCCCGAGCTGGCTGCATTTTATATAAGTATCCAATCAAGCGAAAACTTTATTACGTTATAACGAGATTCGCGAGACGGAGAAACGAACGGACAGAAACAAGCGGAGGAATAATCGCTTCCGTTTTTATGCGATCACTAAAAACGTATTTTTCTCCAACCTCTCATGCAGCTATGTTTAAAATTACTGCAGGCAAGGCAGACCCACACGGTTCTAAAAAAACTCGAGCAATTAATATTCTCAACGAACATATACGACTGTGGTAAAATGAAAATCACCGTTTACGACGAATTTAGACTCGTATATAAAAATATAACCGTTTTTCAAATACATTTAATTACTTCTGGACAAGTTATATCTGGTATGTATAGTTTTTCTTTTTTTTTTATTCTTATTGAGTCGGAAGAGTAGAGAGAGAGAGAGACACAGATCTGCTATGTAATATTCCTATCCAGTCGTGAACATACCTACATATCATATACTCGATCACGTCCTGGCAGAGTATCGGCTAAATCGAATATCTCCGAGATGTCGTTGATTGGAAATTGGAGATTACGGATAGTCGATACTCGACCTATTTCCCGTCGGAGTCGCGGTCCATTTTCAATTTACCATTTTCAATTTTCAATTTACTATTTCCCATCATCAACGAAGTAATTTCTCTATTCACGGAACAATTTTGCTATCATACCGCTAGCCTTCGCCAGTTGTTTATCTCCGATTTTTCGATCACAAACTCGAACAAAACATTCGCAATTGGTCTGATTCGGAGCGTAAACATTCGCCTCATCTGGCTCACTGATACGTACTCCTCCACATCTGTATCGTACCTTTGACGTTTCAATAGTCCCAAATCTAGGCGAACCGCACCAGTCAATCGTACCGAAAATTTCTATACATATATACATGTACCCAATACCTACATACCTAAAAAAAAAAAATAAATAACACAACTTCAGATGCGCGATTCAGCAAAGCATTATTTTTCTGCGATCCATATATTCGTGAAGAATATTCGTATGTGAGAAAAACATCTGCAGATGAATTTTCATTCGAATCAATATTGAGCAGATAGACCAAAGGCTAAACTCCTGACATCAAGATTTACTGCGATTTTCAAATTTTTAGATTTTACGTAGATAAATCAACTTTGGCAGAGCTTATCCTGGGAAAGACTACGATTTCGTTCGTTTATTCAATTGTGAAATCAGTCAAACTTACTATTCGAACTGAATCATTCAACTCCTTCGCCACGTGTATACCTATATCTACGCGTATGTGTACGGATGGTTATGTATACATGAGTTGTACATACGTAAAGATATACCTACGTCAAAAGAGGAAAACTGTCTGGATGATTCTCACGCTTGACACATTCGGTGACTGATCGCCCCAAAGGACGGTTCTCCTAATTTTCTCATGGTATATGATTCTTATCCGTATATTTTGTCGTATCTGTTTCTCAAACATGAATGTCATTCGTTGTAGACGGATCTGAATTAAATTCAACTAGAATATTGTAAACCACGATACTATACATCGTTGTCTTCTCATAAGCAGATGGCGTAAAGGTAGACAGGAAACACGGTAACGGTTCCTCTGCTCGTAGGAGAAAGAAAATTTCCTAGCCTCTCCAATATAATGTCTCCATTATGCGTAAAGTACCCAAGGAAACATATATTTTTGGTCTGCAGATACACAGAGAGCGATAAAATTTATACCTAGTATCGTGTCTATTTAGTAGTTTTGCTTCAACTCGAACCCGCGTTTATCCAGCTTCCCAGAGACTTGCGTAAGTAACCTCCTCTATATCTAACTTCAGTATCAGCCTCGTGTCGTCTCGCCAACCCACGTGTTCCTCGTATTGCATAAGCTCTATCCAGCTGCCCATCTTTTCCTCTAAACTTCTTCGTCTCTCTTTAAACTTGGAGAATGTCTCCACAACAATGCTCGAAGAGGTCCATAATTCACGTATCAAACGATCCTTCTTCCCTTACCTACGATGTGAATTGAAAGATTTGTATTCATTAACCGTTCGTAAAAATCGTCACCTTGAAAGGCGGTTAATTTATGCATGTAAAAACGTCGTGGATAAGACGTGAGTGACTAGTCGCTCGTCGGTGCTTGGCAAAGGCAAATTGAAACGTGTTCGATAATGGTGTTGTATCTTTGAATGAAAGGTGTTCAGGAATATCAGCGTGAGTTGCGAAAAGGGCGAACTTCATCCAGAGATGACTCTCAGTTCTGGTTGTGGTTGAGTTTGACCGTAAAGCCCTGGTTCCCTGGTTCGTCAACGTGTGGTCACGGGCTTCTGGGGTCGTTTGCACGTTTTTAGGATCGACCCACTCGGTTATCCGTTGTTCGCTGGAGACTTGACATCTTTATCGTTTCATCTAGAGGCCAGAGTCCGGTCTATGTGCTTACGCCATCCATCCATTCGGATTTCAGATCCCTCTTATCTCTCGTCTTGTTAGAGTAAAATGGTAACCAAGATGAGCGTCGCGTCGCCTCGCGTCCGCGTCCGCCTCGGCGAGAGGGCGGAGGAGATCGGGGAAGCGTCGAGATAAAATAAGAGGATCAATTCGGGGACATTTCTTTGGTCTCGTAGCGAAAGGAATGGGGGCTGCGCCAGCTATCTATATTTGAATAAAACGTGATCGATCGTCCCGATCAGGGGACACGGGAATTGTAACAAACCGTTGTTTGGATCAAAACAAACCCCCTTATCGCTGGCTGTCGGTTATCTCCAGGTGCCTGACTAGCTAGCTAATTAATAAAACTTGCGTGAAAGCGGAGAATCTGTACATACACTGGGAAATTAAGTTATCTGACGAGCAGACCGCACAGACCGTGACCTGCGATCCAAGAAAAGCGAAAACATATCAAATCACCGAAGTCCAGGCCTGGAGTGAGATAAATTAACGTTTTATACAGGAACAAGAAATCTCTTAATCCTCGTCGTCTCTTCTTACAACGCGTGTGTGTGGCATATTTTCGTCTTCCGTGAATCCCGTCCTTCTCTTTCTCTTCCTCTTCCTCAGCTCCGTCTGCCATCGAGGACCACTGAAAGCCTATCAGGTTACTGGAATTAGTTTCCGTAAAACGGAATCTCTGAACCTCCGTGAATCCCTCTCTCACGTCGGAACGGTTCCTGTTTTATTGGTCGTAAAATGAACGGGGTAGCAGTCGAAGCCAAGCAGAGCTTGTCCGCCAAAGACAGAACACAGGCGATCATAAACTCATCAGCTAAATGTCGCCCAAACCTGTTGGCGACGGGGGTTCTAAGCCTTTCTCAAATCCTAGTCACTCCTGGACGGATGAATATGTACATTTAATCAGTTAACGGTAGTCTTACTCGAGGTAACCGGCCAGAGGAACGTGTCGTAGAACATCTCAAGAACCGTGGTACTTACGGATAAACCTGGCGATAAAACCAAACGAAATTAAGACGCGTGGACACCGTTGAGGACGGATCAGCTTACAAATTATTTAATCGGTAATTACTCCAACGCTTTTTCCCGAATTCAATGTAAACCTTTTCACCGAATGTGGTTTGCAAAATTTGTCAATTCAGATGCGAAAGGAATTTTCAAACTCTGAAAAGGAGACGATGGCCCCATTGCAAATTCCTAGACCCTCAACGCAGGCATTGACCCCTTGCATAAAACCGATCCTGCAAAGTCAGAGATTCCGTCTACCTTATAGGATGCATATTTCGTACAGCTTTGTCCTTTTTGGATCAGCTTATGATAGCGTTCATTAGCTGTAACCAATCTCAGATAATTAATAGCCCCGTCTCAATCAATCACTCGCCACCGACTACCACGGCGACTCGGTCGAGCGAGTACAATGGCATGGTAATTGCTTTAAACTTATTATAAACCCGTGGCGCCCATCGCATTGTTGCGTTCCACGGACACGCCATGCCATGCTAAGAGACAGCTACACGCCCATGCAGGTCTCTCCCACGCAAGGTTCCCAAAGAGAAACGGGATGATAATTTACAACAGTTTTCTTAGCGGATGATCACGTCAGCGCCTACCCAGATTGTTGTCACGCTGCCATAGTCGTCAATAATTATTAATCACTTGGGAATCTTCGAGAAATCTGACTTTGTCATTTAATTGACGTGTTCCAATGCCGTAGATCTTCCCGCAGTGAAATGGTTATGCGGTTTGGAATGATCATTGAATAGCTATAGATATAACAACGAGGGATATTGAAAAAGCTGTGCTTTATTGGAGTGTAAAAGTTTCGTTGGGATTCAGTATAACTTTTTCTATGATGGGGGAATAAATATTATCCCAGACGGTACGTATAGGTATATATGTATAGGTGTGGTATATACAAGGCTTTGAAAAGTTTTTTCGGATTACACCCGTCGTACGAAAGAGTTTCTTCGCTGTTTGAAAAGTTCGGAAAGTTTCGAAAGAAGAATAATACAGTTTAGGGGGACAAATAAGAATCGAAATTTGGTATTTAAACGATCCTCATTCAATTCCCAGCACATCGGCAACTGTGTCAAACTGAAGAATGTCTTGATCTTCTTCAATTTCGTTTCCTCTCAGACGCGGTACTTCTCAGTAAGAATAATAAAATGCCCAACTTCTCACAGAGCACCGTGTCTGATCCTATTTAAACAAAATACCTACTCTGCTCGGGGATCCAAGAGCCCCATAAAATTCGGTCCTGTATTATATGTACATACTGCCCTCGTCCAACGAATCCTGTGACATCAAACCGCCCTCATAAACGTTGCTTCTGCTTGCCTTAAACCAGATACATACATTCTTTTCCCCACATATACCTACACTTGGATAACATTTTAGGGATCGAATCCCTATCCTTAACTTTGTCGGCATTCACTTTTATTTACCTAGGTGTATGTTACACATTTACAATTAATATACACAGATTAAAACATAGCGAGTCTGATGTCTAATTTCCTTTTTTTTTTTCTCTTTGTTTCAGGTAAGTCAACTTCAAATTGGTCTTATTACATTACGTCGTTATGAATACGAAGCCTCATCTCTTGCCGAACTCATTGTACGTAAGTGAACAGATATCTATGATACAGCTGCCAGACAGCAAAGCCAGTCTTATTACAATCCACCATAAATACCGGAAGTACTGTATCATCTTAATTAATCTTAAGGTACCTTATATGGCGGCTTAAACTCTTAAACGCTAAACTCTGAAGGCGGATTTTTAAGAGTCCTCAGAGTCTCCTTGTACAGCCAGTTAGTCACGGAACATGCTCGACCCTCACTTTTCTTAGGATCATTCGTTTACGTGAGTTGGAACTTGGAAGTAAGTTTTGTCATGCGAAAACCACGTCTGTAATTTGGAAGAGAAACGTATAAAGAGAACGGGGTACATGAGACGCTCGCGTTTCATCGAAGTAGTCCAATTAGTTGAGGACAGTCTAACTGCATTCCGGTTGTCGACCGTTTTAGTTCAACTCTCTTCCAGAGAAATTGGATGTAAAATCGAACGAAATTCAAAGGCCAGCGAACGAGGCAAAAGAAAACTTTCAAAGAATCCGATTCGTACGACGTTTCTTCTAATTTATATACCCAGCTACGATATCCCGAATCTAGAAAGCTGCTGACATATTCTACCTCGGGTGAAAATTCTTTTCCTTTCTCTCTCAGATCAGAACATAGATATTTGTTATTTCTAAATGTGAATCGGACCATACGTATCTACATAAGTATATGTGTGATAAATTGTCTCGTTTTAATTCAAATCGACATTATAAACGAGAAACTAATGCAGGGTTGTCGACTATATACGATCGAAATTGAAACAGGCAAGGAATCGGCAAATCAGGCTCTAATCAAGCCGACAATCGGTATTAACGTAGATCGTAGAGCTTACGCTGTACGCTATATTTATCGCGTAGTCATTGACTGCAACACATAAGCCACGATGCAATTTCCTCTGGCGAATTATCAGTAACATTGCGCCGACCGACCGTACTCTCAGATACCAGCTTCAATCTGTGCAGCATCCTCCAAGACTTCGATCTTATAATTAAATTGCCTCACCCGTAAAGTCCTTTACTCTACCCTCTTGTATGATAATATTGCACAAAATATTTGCGGCTCGTGTCGAATTAATTACTAAAATTGTTATATCTAACAGTTTTATTCGAAAAAATGAAATTTCTTGAAAATCATCGGTTTTCATCCATGCTTCATTTCCCTGCTCAATCGGAACACGTGACTGATCATCATTTTTTCGAGCGATCATTTCGTGCGTTTGATTCTTTCCCCCAGTGTTCCGTGTTCATAATAGGTGCACGCTCATCGGATGGGTATGTACATGCGTAACCGGGTGATCAGAGGAAGGACAGCTCAATATCCACTGGGAATGGCGAAACTCGGAGATACGGTGGTCAGTGAAGCACTGTTGCTACAATTACCGGCAATTACCGGAACCTAATTAATTAACGCGATCTACGCCTCGACTCCGGTCCAGAGATACGCTCGTTGTTCAATCGCTATATCTTCGCTCCCCCGATTGTTAGCCAATTCACCGTCATCTCTACGTGCGAACATATACGTGGGTGCAATTTTCATATTGCGAATTTTCTAATCGTCGAATTTATCCACGTGAAATTTTCCACCGAATGAGAATTAACATCATCAAGGCTCGTAGTTGATAATATTACCCCTAAAAAATGTAACCAGGAGTTGGTATTGTTGTTTAATGTTTGATCTTTGTATTTGTGCGTTTCTGCATGAGCGCGGTTTGCTAACAGGCAGAGAACGTCGAGTTTCGTGGCTCGCCTAGACTTCGCGCTGATTGTTAGTATCGCTGGATATTCGTGCCGCGAAGTAAGTAGCTATAGGTAAGCACCCGTATGTCTCTCTCTCTCTCTCTCTCTCTCTCTCTCATTGTTCTACAGTTTAAACTGAAACTTAACTGAATAATAAGTAAGGCAAAGAGCTCTACGAAGCCTTGCAGCGTTTTCTCCCAGTGTGGATCCGGCTTAAGAAAACCAGCTTATCGAATGGCGTGCGAGACTTGACCTAATAATAATAACAATATCAACATAAATAATAATGATATTGATACAAGCCAACACGCGGACTGATTGCGAGCAAATATATCCAGGAGAAATACGGAATAAATAAAAGTAATGGAAAAAATAGAGAGAGAAGAAGAAAAAAAAAAAAATTACAAACGTTGTCGAAAGTGGTACGCGCACGCGAGTTATTTTCACATATATTTCAAAGCAAATCAGAGCTTTTATATACTAGTAGCGCGTGTGCTACTGATACGTCGTATAGTGGACTAGGCCACGCGCAAAGATACTTTTTATATTATTTTTTGTTACCTACAAGTACACGTACCTATATGTTTTTTAGATGAAAGCTGACGGGAACTGGAGGATGGTGCAATGCTTATTAAATATGAATAATACGCGGATGAGGTCTGGCCATGAATATTTTAACACGTATTTAGTCCGGGCACGAAAAATTTCAACATAAAAGAGCTCAGACCTAAGCATAATATCTCGAAGACGTTGCTGCGTCTTCATTCGCGTTCTTGTGTTCATTTGTTCGTTTGTTCGTTCTTCTCGTTTGTATTTATATGTGCATGTGTGCGCGGGTGTATGTATCTACGAGTGTACGCTACCTCGAATCTTCAGTTCCACTCGCCAAGAACGAATCCGGAGCCTTTGATGGCACCCAAGTCTAATTGTTGATTCTAATTTATAACCCTAAGGCGCTTACCGCCTTACGCAGGCCCTCGCCCATCCTGATGTAGCTCCAGGCTCTCCTCACCCAGCTGCGTACGAGATAACTCAGAGCTTGATTTAGATCCCAGGTTATCTATTCGACATCATCTTCACGCAGAGCAAAACTCGCTAAAGTTTCAAGGATTATGTACACGAGTATTACATCTATATGAGTAGATACAAGTACACTTTCGTTAAGATACTTGATTTAATCGCGGCTCGAAAATTCACTCAATATCACCGCAAGTTGGGAACGAAATTTGACTAGAACAGAACAATACACCCTGATCGTATACTCATTCCTTGCGATCAGGACAAAATGAAGAGTTGAATATAAAACAAAAATCTGTGTCATCGGATTTCTAATCTCCACGTCAGTCGCTCGTTGTCTGACACGAGAAGCTAAGCTCAGCTTTTAACTTCAAGCAGCTTTCGCTGCTGCAGCTTGGCGCAGTCCTGTCTCTGCAAGGATCAGCCCTTTCTTCGCATTCTCTTTCGACCTTCTCTCACGCTTGATCTACCTCTGTATTTCCTTCGTCCTTCGTCACGTTAAACTGTTGGAAAGAAAATATCGACAGACACATATCCAGCTTTGCTTTGACACTCTATACTGTGCCGTATCTCCCGTCGTATTGGACGTTGGAAAGACTTTATCTTCCGGAAGAGTTGCACTGCATATCTCGTCTGTCTGTACTTGGTGTTCGATTCGCGATTCATGAACCACTGCACTAGTGAAAGATTTATATCGGCAAGTCTTTGTAAACGTAGGTGGGTGTACATAGATTTTAACGCTCCATGTCTCGAGGGTCTGACATTATTAATCAGGGTGTACTTCCCGTTACGTTTAACGCTATTGTTGCAACTTGTACAGATTACACGAGTCTTCTATACAGCAGGCATCGTCCGGATGCTGAATTTCACCGGGGGAATCCCGCCGGAAATTCTCTCGTCGTTAGAATTGCCACGCCGTGCCACACCGGTGGTAATTGTACAAACAGAAGGTAGCGAAGCTGACAATGAAACCATGGCTCGCGCTGATTATACAGCAGTAATCGATAGGTGTACAGCTCTGTTCAATTCCTGTTAGTCAAATCCTGAAATGGGCAGAATTTCAAACGTCCTTTTCGCCAGGATAGATTCACAGCGAGCGAAATGTACCAGGATATTTCAGTACTAATGTATTTTGAATTCAGGCGAACAAACTATGTGAAAAGCCCGCGTCCGGGTCGAGGAATTCGCTTGAATACCAACAAGAATGCGAAGATGCAAAGATGCATTCCTATCCTACCGCAGGTATTCTCTACGTATATGTGTACAGCATAATCTGACCAACGATTCAAAAATATTTCCGTAAAAGAAAATTTCTACCACATTTAATTCCACGAATTTTATTCCAGACATTCTTCGATTCCATTCATTACTCTACCCATTCCAACGACATACCGTACTCGACTGCGCATGTACATAATTCATATCGTTATAAGATACGTCCAGGTTTTACTCCGACTGACCAATGCTTTCTGAAGACAATGAATCACGACATATAATTACTGGAAAGTTAAGCATGCAGTAAAGGGTACGTCATAGGTCATCGGGTACCTTCAAGGTCCGTCCTTTGGTCAGGTACAGGTTTTCTTGCAAGTAAGGGTATTCGTCAGGCGGTCAAAGGCGGCGAGCTTAACGACGTCAACAAAGCCGGAAGAGTAGTTATTTTCTCGTAAAAGTGGTAAACAGAAGTAAATGTGAAAATACAACACGTTTCTAACCCCGGGCGGGTTATTGTGAGAATCCGGACAAACGAGCGCGCGTTCTCTGGTAGTGTTGCCGTGTTTCGAGTTGTGTTTCAACATTGATTCTCTCTTCGTGTGTTTGGACAGCGGTTGAAGCCCCTTCGAGTCCCTTTCTCACGCCTACGAGATCTTCCAATGCCGTGGCTTCCGTGTTGCTCATAACGTCCTTAATACCTTGTTATATAATCAGATATTATTGCTTTATGTCTCCGTCAAATAATCCCCCAAGACTATGACCGTGGCCATGAAGAAAGATGAAAAAATGACAACTAATCAAATTTTATTGCTCGGTCTTACATTCATCCGTTTAAAAATCAAATCCTATGATATAGAGGCAGAAAACTTCGTGGTTACGTGATGTCCATCCTTCAGTGGCCTCATTTCATTCGAAATTCGGGTCTGAAATAAGAACGAAGAATACCTTGCGGTAGGTCCTCGATTTCTTTGACTCTTTCGCCCCGAGGCCGTAAAAAGATGTTCTCTTATCTCCACGATATCGTTCGTGTATCGCTCGATATAGATCTTTTCGAAAGACCTACCAACGCGCATTCCTGAATATAGTTATTCGTTCTGGACCGCCGTAAAACGCGAATGCACAGGGTGAAGCGTCGGGTTGTAGACCGAGAGAGGAACGGGAAAGGGACGTTAAACATGAGGCTGAACTCGTCAATCTGGTCTTTCGAGAGAGAAATATATGGAAGTGTGACGAACATGACAACCGTGTCCCGCGATATTAATGGTCTGCCGCGTTGACGATAATGTCGTAATGTCCTGCGGTCGTAACGCCGGTAATGTCGTAAGCCGGCCAGCCTTCTCTCTTGCTAACTGACCATCGAGGGTTTTGATTTCCGGTTCAGATCCTGTTGCCGCTCTCCGAAACCAATTAAAATTGATAAATTATCATGAAACTATTGGAAACGATTTGACAAAGGGAATTAAACGAGCGTTGAGTCACTTTTTGAAGAATACGAGACAACTTTGAGTCCCTTAACTATCGGTCAATATTAGAATTTGTTTCGTTAATTGGAAAATACTTGTGTATATCCATTCCATTATCTCTTGCCGAGGTGAATAATATTGCAAGTCTTTACGGTGAATAAGTGCACCTATACGTTTTGTTAAAATATCACTTCCGTTTTCATTTAGAATATTCGAATCCCAAAAATAATCAAGCCCATTTCTCACACGGCTATTTGTCACGACGTAGAGGAATCTAAATTTATTCCTCTTATTCCTCCTCTGTTCTCCCTCCGGCTTTTCTAACCGTTCCTCGCCTCGTTCTTCCTTCCATACTCAACGGCGGTACTCCGGGTCCAATTTGGTGGAACGGAACACCAGTAACGGGCCGTCAACCCTGATAGCATCTTCTAATGTATTCAACTGCTCTCGGTAAAATTCTTCCATTTCACCAACCACGATCCTAGCCCTTACCTTACCTTTCCTTTCCTTTCCTTTCCCTTCCTTTTATTTTTCTTCTTTTCCTTTCCTCTCCTTTCCTTGCCTCTTCCTTAACTATACCTGAACTCTGATACTTGATGCTGTCGCTGCTGTGATGCGACGACCCTTGCTGTTAGTGTCCAATTTTTAACATGGTAGCCTTAATCCGGACCGCCTGACTACCAAAAGAATAAATATTACCGATACCATCTCCTGTTCTACGGTAACTTTGTCTCGATAAATTTTCACCGGAAATTTGTCGAAGTTTATCCCTCAATAGGTAGCTATATAGGTATATGAGCGGCACAAAACGTTGGTTGGAAATGTTTTGGGGAACCACGAGTCCTGATTGACGGTGATTTGAAGTCTTTTTTCTGTTTGCTCCATGTCGTAAACAGTTTTGATTTTTGTTTTATTTTTTTGTTATTTCTTCTTCAACTTAACCCGGGACTTTTTCTTGATGGATGACAAAGTTTCTGGCAGTTTAATTCCCTAAGAAAATGAGACCGCGACGTATATAGACGTCCAGGTAATACAATATGTACATTATATGCATATGAAGCGACGACCCTACAGGAAATCGACCGTTTCAAAAGCTCAGACATCCTCGTTGGTTGATCGATGGCCAACCCAACCTGTCCTTCCACTTTGCCTCCTCGTTGTCAGCACTTCTAGCTGAGTGGCAACTGTTCGATCTCCATTCTCTGTCCCTTTCCGACCTTCGACGTCCGTCTTGTTCTTTTCACTTCTCTCATCCGCGAGCTAAGAACTAAGGAGCAAGCACAGCTTCATCTTTACTTACAAACAGAGAAAATATTGCGATATTATCCAGTCTTCTTGCAAGGAGAGGCCACCCAATCGATAGAATCATTCCTGGAACTTGAGCTGCGAGTACGGTAGCTGTACTGAGTGAGTTTTTGCATGGCTTCGAGAGACGCCTTGGTTAAGTGAATAAGTAGGTTGACTTGAGTATGGGACGTTTAGCCGACGGCGGTAAATACGCATACACGTATGTACCCACGTACTCGGGTATGTCGCGTATCCCAACATAATTATGTAGGTACTTATCTACATTGCAACTACGCAGCCGCGAACGTGAAAAACGTTTGAATTCCGGTTTTCTTTCTTTTCCTTTTTTTTTTTTTCTTGTAGTACAGATTTATCTATTGTTCGTAACTCTACAGCCTCTGCGGTGTGTACAGCAGACATTAAAATCTAATAGCACAGCCTTGATAGAGCGCGTTTTGTACATGAAATTTTAAATTGCGGAACGAAAGGTGAACTACTTCGTTTGTTCATGGCAGATGGTTTTCATTTTACTAAAGTTGGAGTTTGGGCATTCGTAAATTATTCGATGGGAATTTAAAAGGGACGAAAACTGGCGGTAAATTTTTTCCTGAATAAAGAAACAGCAGAACTTATTTCGGAAAAGGTTGCATTATCGGAATTAGGGCACCCTCAAAGCCTTAATCCCACGTCAATTGATGAAAATTTATAATTACCGAGTTTGAGTGGGTTTCCAATTTGTTTTAAATTGCTTAGTCTGATCCTTATCAAGTTATATTGATCGCTCGCATCGTCAGCTGCCGCGGACACCGTGTTTTGCAACTTTCTATCGTTCTGAACTCAGTTCTGAAACGTTCTCCAATGAACGGAGAAAATTCGCTTGAAATTATTCTAGCGAGAATCTCGATATCATGCATATGCTATATCCAACCTAATTTTATCTCTAATGAATGAATTTAACGGAACCTACGGATCAAACGATTTTCAACTTCTCTAAAAATCGGGAGAAATAAAAACCGCGTGTATAGGTATGTGCGTGTATTCGATAGCTAACACAATGTAGTTCGGAACGTGGGCGGATAGGTTTATGATTAAGGTGAACTCCTCCGTTTAAGCTGTAGGTAATAACGGTCGTAAAATCCAAATATTGGAACAGGTAGAAACGCTAATTAGTTTTGTGACCTCTTCGTTGAACCTCCGCGGCATCCTTGACTCGTCGAGTACTCGTAGGAAAATTAATTAGGGTAAGCCACAATTTAGAATAACACTGGTAGCTAACAGCAGTGGCTTTTCTATGGTATATAGAACGAAGCTAGGTATCTCAGCTGAGCTTATATAATATCCCTTATTAGAAGAGAGGACCAGACCTACAGGAGCAGGGTTTACTTGGCAAGTCAAACATCCTGTAACTCGCAATATCCTACCGGGCTTTCTCACTAGCTAAGGATTTCGCACAAGCGCAAAGGAACTGCTATGTACGACCCCCCCGAGACTGCAGTCAGGGAATATAACGATGCTGCCACATGAAGGTGCTGTTATGTTACGGAGAAGGAAAAGGAGGTGGAAGGTGAGGGTGAGGGTGAGGGTGCAGGTAAGGGTGAGGGCGAAGTTCCCTCGACCACATCAAATGAAGGAAACTGTGTGTATACTGCAAGCCAGAATCGAGACTATGCAAAGTATCTTGTTTAACCTGTGTTGTGTGTACGAGCCGCGAAGGAGTTGACCGGGACTGACCGTACGACCGGAAGTTAAACTGTGGCCACGTAATAATTTGCTATAAAGGTATTTCAACACTTTGGAACTTTCTCGTGGGATTTAATTATTATATTGTCGTACCTTGTATGGGATTTAAAGACCTGAAATTTGAATTTACAACTACCCTTTTTTCATTCGACGAAACTGTGAAAATTGCTTCGTTGTTATATGCGGAGGTGACTGCCGCCTGTGTTCATCTTCATTTTATCTCTTTTTCGCACTGCTATACCTTTACGCAACTGGAGATTAGAAGCGCACTGGCTCGACAGACAGTGAGAGAAACTGACTACAACCTATGCCTACAAATGAGTTGCATCTGGCGAGAGACTGGCTGACGGCACCCTGTAGTCTTCCTGTTTTTCCTCGTTCGCTTCCTCGTCCTCCTCAACCACGGACTCAGTTCACCCTCCGTCTCCCTAGTCCCGACAAACATCAGCCCGAAAAGCGCAGCATTCCTTTAACCGAAAGTAAAACGGAAAATTCCTTAGCTCTCGCCAACCACGTTCGATTGTTTTCGCTTTCCGCGCAATTTGACAAATGCCTAGAGCTTCCTGAAGCTTCCTTACGACGTCCGTGCGACTTTCGCCAGTTTTCTCCAACCCTCGGGACCCAACAGACTCAAAAGCTTACACAGAATACGAACAAGACTGAAAGCGAATGAATGCTCAACCGACGAAGTTTTCTTCTATCCGCTAGTGGAAATCAACTAAAATACTTTTCGTACTTTTTTCTTTTATCAGATTTATTATACATTTGAATTGATAGCAGCTATTGGTCGAGGGAACCATTCGTGATAAACGAGCTATAGGTAATAAATAAAACAACGCGTTAGATACATGTTCCAGGCTTCAGAATAGAGACTTCTGCGTAGTATATTCGATGTTGTATAATCGTATATATGTCTGCGACCTACGACCCACTATAGATATTGCCTGGTAAGATCGCGGATGGTTGAGGAGTGGCTTGTCTGTTCCCTTCTTTCTTCCTCCTTCTTCCTTCCTCCTTGCTCCCTCCTCCTTCCACGATTCTCATCCTCGTCCACCTTCTCCTCGTCCTCTCATATTACTCTCACTCTCTCGTTCATGCCGGTGTTCTTTGCCAAGGAAAGTCTCTACGACTCTACGCAATCACCCTGTCGCTCGCCCCGAAGAAGGTTGGGGGTGTGCCTCTAGTCGTGGGCGATAAATTGCAGGATGTAAAGAAAACTGGGGATGGGAGACGAAAGGGGAAATAAATTGTTGGTGGTAAACACTGCGCGACTTTCAAACGAGATACCCACTAGAATATTGATTTCATTCTGTCCAGACTATTTAACTCAATTATTTAATACGTTATTAGCCTACCGGTTGCCCAGACAAGAGATTTTCAATATTTCATTCAGGCTGTTGTATACATTCTTTAATTATCGAGGCAAAACCGACTCAATCGCGCTGTAGCCTAATCAGTAAAAACTGGAAATGATTAGATCGAAACAGAATCATCTGAAATTCAAATTTTAACTCGAGACATGACGGCAGTGACTAACTAGTCTTTGGTTATTTGATTAATTACTTCAAACTTTCGTCAAGTTTAGTTTTGACTTTGTTTCGTGAGCCGCATATCAGATAAAGGACGGCTGGTGTACCTTGAGGGATTCCTTGGGTTGTGATCCCACTTCATGTTCGTTTTATGACCTGTAAGCATACGTAGGTATACGTGAAATTATGGCTTTGGTTTCTCATCTTCTATTCGACGTGCTTTATCCGTGAAGAAATGGAGGAGAAGTGAAAAGTAAAAAGGGCTGCGGAGAGTGAAGACGTATTTTAAGAATCTCATTAAAAGTGGTTGGTAAAAAAAATGACGCTACGGTAACTCGGTATAACTTCATTCACCGAAAGAGTAGAATGTGAATTACGAGGAATAGAAGAACAGAAAAATACTCGGAGGATAAAAGATGGACGAGGAAGAATGAGGATGGAGAGACGAGAAGACTAACCATTATGAAGTCGAAGAAGTACGAGAGACGGAGAGGAAGGTGGAAGCCTACCTCACCGAGCCCATCTACCTATATTAAGAATATTTAGTAAAATTTGAATAAACACCAGGGACCTCCTTCACTGGAAATTAATGCCTTTCTAAAAGTCCGCACTGCAGGAGGTCGCTCAGAAAATCGTGTCCCGTCTTGCCTTGTATTATTCGTCTGTACTTTTCTAACGAACGAACCATGGCGTACCTCGTAATGACCTATTACTACGTTAGATTAAAAACTCCCGTTGGATTCTGAGTTACGCCTGTTACTTACGCCGTAGAAGATTCATTGTGTTTTTTATTTTTACCGTAATAGGGCATACAATGACCGTTTCGAGACAGGCTCAAAATCAGTAGCTCGTACGTGAATGCCTGTAGGTATAACATAGAATAAAAATAAATATTTGAGTACTTTTGGAAAACGATCGAGCATCGTTTAACGCAAAAATAATTCCATTTTTCAATCACGATCTCAACGACGTTATGTTATAACTGAACACCGTTTTTTTTTCTGCGATTCAAAATTTTTTAATACACCCACGCAGAGCAAAAGCACGGTCGAGTTTTACCACTCTAACACGGAGCTATCACAGTGGTATTTCATTTGTGTGAGTTGAAATTGCGAGCAAGCCGAGAGTTTTTGACGCTCGGTAGTGATTGTTAGAGCTTGTTGATTAAAGCGAGACGGTTTTAGAGCTATCCGTTCGTTTGTGCTTTACTTTTAATCTCCTCTCTGATGTTTCGCCGTTAATTGCACATTTACCGTTCACAGTGCTGCACCGAGTGCAACCCCGCACGTAATTAAGACTAGACCTTGTACAAGGGTTATTATAGTTTACGACAAATGAGGTTTTATACATTTTATGAAATTTGTACTGCAAGCAGGGATTCGACAAAATTAGGACTACTTCATGTACGCAGCTGCAAGTGCTCATTTGAATATGGAGCTTGTTTAGTCGGAGTATCGATCTGCTTCTATGTATTAAACTGCAAATATCTGAGTAGGAGTTAGGCTTGATTCAATTCAGGTTAATTGACATTCTTAATGAAGCTCAACTAAGATTGCCGCATTGCAGCAGTGAGCTCCATCTTGCAGCTTGCAACTTACGAGTTTAAACAAACTAAACAAATGAACGTACCAAAGCCTCCAGGCTTCAACCAACTATAAGGTTCAGTCTGGGAGATGAGGGTGGCCCAAAAGTACGACGGATGAACGCTAAAACAACTTTAAAACCCTGTACAGTACCTAATTTGCAGACTAATCCTATGAAATATCAAACTGGACCCAAGCTTTATCTACACCTTTAATTGCTACACAGGTTTCCGGAAAATAAATCAGTTATCTTTTATCGAATGTTGTATCAGTCGAATAAGGATTATAAATTGAAGATTTTTTCTACATATGTAGAAAGGTGCAGATATAGCTATGTGAAATTTAGAGGTGAATCAAATTTGTAAAAATATTCCGTTTATCATTTATTATATATTCCATTTACCTACATCGTATTTACTCGGCATACAGCATCCGGATTTTCAATCTGTGTTGCGCCGTATTTACGTAAGTCGTTTCCGTTTGGTTGGTCGTTTTAAGGCACGTGCCAGTTGAATTGTTCGGCCGGAAGTGAGGGAGTAAAATGAAAAAACAACAGCGAAGAGATTATGGTATAAAGTCGGTTTATAATCGTTGAAAAATTTAATAATAACATTTTTCACGAAATATTTCACTTGAGGTAAAGTCAGCCCGTTTGTTGTATACATCGGATTGGGTAGGGATTTGACAGTAAACGTTTAATTAAACGTGACTTAAAAAATACTCAGAATAGCGATATATAGCATCGTTCATTCCTGTGGCGCGATGGACCATAAGGAACCAAAGGAATGAGAAAAGCTCAAGGATTTCTACTTAAACTTAATGGCGTCATCTCGGACGCCATAACACTACGTATAGGCAACTCGGCCACGGCATCTTGCCGTGAACACATTTTATAGAGGAAACAACGAAAGTAACAGTTCCTATTCAACAACGACAGAAACGTTTATGAGGCGGCGACGAAGAATAAAAATAATTGGAAAATAAACCTAAACTACCAACTCCGGTCTTTCCCCGGATATTTTTCCCCATATTATGAATAAATAGAAGCAGTTAATTGATACAACGACCAAACATTCACTATATTTTTCAAGTTAGATCGAAAAAGTCATGCTTCAATGATTGTTATATTTATATTTCGTTCCTCACGATGTTTGCAGACCAATTCAAGGGACTTTTTCACGCTGTGGCAGATGCGAGAAAATATTGAAGTATAATTTTTCCGTTCCACCCGAACCCGGCCCTTATATTCCGGTATTATCCTCATTTGTCACCCTTCGTTTGAATTCTGAATACTTCGTCAAGTTTTCAGGAGTCTTAACGAACGCGCATAACCTACTGACCCGGGTCTTCATTGAAAAGCGAAATGTCCTATATACATCCATATATGAAATGGTATCTAGAGGAATAAAGAGGTTCTTGAAGCAAGGTTTTGTGCCGCCCTCCTGACTCCAGGCTCTCATACTTTTCGAGCCTTATATACTCGCGGTGAACTAAAAATTATTTATGCATTGGTGCACACCTCCGGAGGATTTTCGTGAATGGAGGAAATCAAACGTACTTCCCGTCCATCGCCGTTCCTGTCAACTTTCGAAGACCCATGCCTGAACGTGGATCCAAAACCCCCGACCTCCGACCCTCGACCCCCGGACAACCCTCTTTGCTTTTCTGTACGCGCTGTTCCGCATTGGGACGTCTTCCAGCATATTTGCAGAGAAAACACACCTCCCTTGTCACCCCGTCGACCTCACTCTCTTCAGACCTGCTCTAGCCCGCGCCTACCTATACCATCCCATCTAAGAATCACGCCGCTACATATTTTCGGGCATGCTTAGATATCTAAGCAAATGTTATTCCTTTGCGAATCTTCGATTGGACTTTGGGTCGTTCCCACGATTTTCAGCCCCTAAACTTCGCGTAAAGTTATTTTCAGACCCTTTTTTTACTTTCGCTATTAAGGATTTGCCGAGAATAATATCTTCGAGATGACGCTGCGGACCGTCCATCGACGTCGAGCCTTATTGAAGGTGAAATTGTTTCCAACCGGATAAAGTAAAGAACTAAGAAAGGGATTCTTACTGCCGACGAATCACCTACACAGCCTGCGTTTGTATGAGACTCAAGAATAAAAGCCGAATGGTTAAAAAGCGCGAGGAAATTCCAAAGTCAAATAAAGACGCCTAATTAAAAAACTTTTCTCAGTAAAATCGGAGCTTTTGACGGACGATTAACTAGCTCGATGATAACGAATTCTTACCATTTCACGCGAGAAAAATGTTACTTCTTTCGCAGAGAAAGATAAGGAACCCAAAGCTACCCCATATATTGGCAGTTTGATTTAAATCAGTGGCGTTGGTAGACACTCGTTCTTCTTAATAGACCTCTTAAATCTTCCAGAGCTAACGATGTTTGTGGGAGGAGAATGGCAGGACAAAAATTGACCACAAACAATCTCTCAAATTGTCTCACGATTTTAATTTCAATCTTCAGTCACCGTTTTGTATGGAGGAAAAATTGACTGCTGGCTAGTTCAGCGATTGCTTTACGAATGTCCATTATAATTCGGATAAGTTTCGTACCTTCATATAGGCAAGTACTACGTGGAATGCGTGGGTAGCTTTTGACGGTACATTGGGTTACTTACTCACTTATTTGCCGAAGCAAAACGAAAATTTTATTAGCTCGTTTTGGTTGATAAATTTTTCGCTGTACCTATTTTCTTGCCGATTGAAATATTATTTGGTATATCGCTGGTCATATATCTACTATAAGGCAGTTTTATCATACTCGAATATAGCGGAGACCCCGAGAGGATTTATAGCGTATTAAATCATATAAACAGCAAAAATATTCCCTGCCAGTGTCTTTCGACTCTTCGACGTGTGTATATAACCCGACTGAAATCATTGGGGTGAGCAAATGGCCATTCCGGATTCGAGGAGAATATTCCATGCCTAATACATAAACCGATATCCGAATTTTGAATACAAATTTGAATAATGTCAAATTTTGAATTATTATTATTCCTATAACTTGACGATGTAGATACACATACCTACCCGCTGTCTTAAATTTACAGCTCTTCTATATTCAGCCTAATGCACGCTGAACATATCAATCTTTTTTCAGAATCAGTGATTCTCGTCGCGTTTCGTATATTCGTCAAGCTAAATCATTTTATTAGCAGATCCTGCGACCTCCGAATACTCCCTGTAAATTTCCACCGTTTCACTCAATTTTATTGAAGAAAAAGCACCGCCGTCAACCTCTCCTGTAAATAAGTCAGTAAGAATAAAAGTATGAAGATATTTATGGCCACTATCCCATCCCGACCGACAAGATAAATTATTCAAATGGTAGCAAAGTGGAGACTAACGGTTTTCGAGTTCGTGTCAATCACATACATTAGACGTGTCCTTTCACCATCACGTGTCCTTTCCTGTTGCCCAGCCAACTCGCTTCGTCGATATAATGCTTTTTATTATTCTCTACTTCCATACCCGGTAAGAAAATAAACCGTTTTATGTTTTCCGTGGCTAGATCCAGTACCAAACCCCGCGGTTTAATGCGTCCGTCAATTTGTCTAATCACTCACATCAGAGTAGAAATGACCCCTTAACCTGTCCAATGCCGAGACTTTCCTATATATAGTCACCTTTCGGCATAAGGCTGATAAACGATCCTGCCACAACCGTACACAGCCACGTGGGCAGCCTGAGCAATTTATTGCAATCAGTGTCCGGCTTTGGGGAGACACGTGCGCGCGGATCTTGGTATATGTAAGGTACGTAGCTCTTCTCAGCTTCGCGCACAATGCAAAATAAAATGAAAAAAGAGTACAAGGATAGGACAACATCGCTGTGCGTATCGTGATGTGATCACAGCTTAAGATCTGCGACAGATTCACGGGCAAAGATCGCGTCGAATCAAGACTTATAGCTAGCCTTATCGCTGAATTTGATTTTGGCTCCGGGACACGGTGCAAAAATAAAGCAAGCTCAAACGAGGTCGTACGTAGGTGGTTTTGCGACATGATCATGGTCCCGCAGATCGGTACTGTGTAGTTTCGCGTTGCGTGACCATGCTGACCAAAGCGATGTCGATCCGATGCCGATTTAAAAATAATTGAAACCCCTAACGATCGGAAACGAGCGATCTCGCCAGGCGAGCCTTGATTGCCTGAAATGTTGTGCACGCCCACGCGGAAAAGCAAGTTGAGCACTTTGAGCTGAATCAAAGGCAAAGCTTTGATCATTTGAGTCGTAAAATTTAATCGCATGTAGGTAACGCTATGAAACAACCTAACGTGATCTTTTTTCATTTGTTTCAGGTAAGTCGTGTCCTGAGCACGTATACACTTCTTCGAACTCCCCGCGTGTGTATAGAAGCCATTGTAACATGGGTGAGCCGCGTATCCACAGTATTCTTTCTCTTTGATTTCGAATAATCGGCGATTTTCAATCATCGAATATAAAATATAAAGCCCAGTGATCAAATTCAATAGGGAAAATAATTCGCTTGACCTCCTGAACGAAACTGGCTCATTTTCAAGAATTGTCGATACCAGCCGACGTAATTTATGATATACGATCCGTATCGTCGCGGTAACGAATGAATAGTACGCTGCCGAGTGAATATCAACGTAATGTCAAATAGACGACACTCACGCTTCGCACTTCTCTCTTGATTCTAGCTCGACATGCATACGCGTGGATGTGCATTTACGCTCCACATTTGTCTCTTATATATCTATAGGCTCATCTAGCACGAGAGCGTATATGTAACACGAATCGTATGTGCTAGCGTAATCGCATTACAATCAGATTTGAGATAACACGTCATAGGGTCTCAGACCTGGAGGTAGAATAAATGGTGGATGTGAGAAGCCCCTGTATGTAAACAGGAAATTCGATCAATTATTCAAGGCAGTTGTAATACCGTGTGAGATATATCCTCTAATGAAATAATCTGTTTTGCTTTGAGGTTCAAAAATGAACTACTGTTCACAACGCGCTAACGCAGGTAGCGATTTGATACCCAATTCGGCAAAACCGCGAGAGAAAGGGAATGAAAATTAATGAATTTTCACCGAAATCCTTGCCTGAATCGGCACGTTGACAAGAACTGAACAATAGTGAACAAAAAACGAACATTAAATTGGACCAGTTATTAAATCCAGAACACAATGGCAATTCAAGTGAAGAATTCAATGAAACTCTCGCTCATGGATCCGGCTTCTACGAAGCGGCTTTTATCCCGTATAGTGACAATCCTAAATGGTAACGAAGCCAGCCGACCAAACGAACAACCAAACAACGCTCTTTCCTGCTTGACAAATTTATTAATAATTATTTTGAAATGCTTTTAGAGCTACGGCTGTAATTTTATATGCTTCAAGAAACAGGCTACATTATTTCTAAATCTCTATTATACACAGTGGCGTTCAATATTCAACTGCACATTTCTTCAACTCAATTACCTATAAGTCTTAAATAATTATCACGTTCTATCGTTACACGGTGAATCTCACACGCGTACGCGTACTATTATCAGAATCGGATCACTTTATGCACTTACAAAAGCTTCGTGTACAGGTATGGGCACGAATAGTGGAGTTGAATCACGCGTTTAAAAAATATCGAGGTTGCAGCACCAAGTTGGTCCGTGTAAATCGACGATGACAGGCCGCATCCTCGTGACGTGTCGTCCTGTCAAACGCACCGTATCCTATATGCCTAGAGTCTGGATGTTTGCGTCCGTATAAATTCTATATGCTGTGTTCATGGGCAGGATATATGACACGCAGACATGCCTACATGCGTTTGTCCGTTTATCTCTATATCTTTACTGCACGCACTGTGGAAAATGCGGGTTCGATGCTGACAGGGGATGCAGTCGATGTAAATCCGCGATTCTGGAAAGCGTTCTTCAGCGTGGAGGGACAGATATACTGTACACGAAATTTTCCACAAACATAGAAAATACACGCGGCGAGATACGCGGATGAAATAGTTTACCCAGCCCCTCTCTATAATCTCAGTATACTTAACTCGAACGGGTGAACTTTCGTTAAGCAAATGTTGAGTGCGGCCGTATGAGAAGATGGGGCGAACATCACGAGACTATTAAATATGCTAAAGAGTTGCTAATTACATTCATTGTCGTGTCATTCGCGAATCCCTCGACACGTTCTCATCTTTTTCGCCCCTTCTCTCGCCGGCGGTTTATACGCAACAGTGTCGACGGCTCATTAAGGGTAGCCAGCCCGGCTGCTCGTCGAGCGAAGGGACATCGTTAAAGTTTACCATTTGTTTTTACTCTCGGAAGGCACAGGGCGAGCAGCTTTACGACCCACTAAACCTGAAATCAGCCACTTTGTTTACTTACTAACACAAGACGAGAAGTTACTGCTACTCAATCTTTCCTTTCCCTTCAGATTTCCTACTTTTTTTCATTCCTTTTCATCCGAACTGCGAGCATTTCCTATTAATGTCGAATAAAGATGGTTCTTTAGTTATTCCAGACTGGCAAACGGCTTTCGAATTTATTTCCTGACCAGATTTCGTAGATCCGAATAGAAAATTCGGCTGCAGTATGTAAAAGAAGCCGAACTTAAATATGAGAATAAAATTGACGGATGGAATGACAGATCACAGACGCCCAGTCGAGAAGATGTCATGTCAGAGATGCGTACAGCAGCTCGAGTGAGGCCGGGTTAGTAGTGCATCTATTCGTTGACACTGTGTGTCACGAATGTAAATTAATGATCGCCCTTTTAAGGCACCCCGTCAATTATTTACTAGGTTTAATTGAACGCGCGACAGCCTCTGTCAAAATAGTTCATTCAAATGATCGTCCGAGGATTAAAACAGAAAATAGATTCTGCCTAGTTGGAACCAGATGAAAATTAGTCAATTTCCCACGAGCTTATACCGTTCGATAAATTGAAATACTAAATCCCTTGTGTGTCGAGTTAACGAGTCTTTTTCCACAAAACACATACTCGCGGGCTTTAAAAAGTATTTCGTTCACAAGAAAAAAAAAAAGAAAAAAAATGTTACTGTAAGGTAGTTCCCATACATATCATTATAGCGGTGAACTGACTTGTCCGTAACATTCCTTGCCCGAAATTCCATCCTCGAATAGCTAAGCGAGTGTTTCGCGGCAGACTCAGACACAGCTGACCTTATTTCTTGAGTGATGGTCCTGCGTCGACCTTGCATCAGATATTAAACGGATAAGCAAATAGTCCGACAATGAGAGCGAGTTCGTACGGAGGTAAAATACGGAGGTAGAGAACCAGGCATGTTGCCTTGATTTCTCTACGAAGATGTCGTCGCTGGTAACGTATGAGACAACGATAAATAACACTCAAATGGTCTCGCTTTGTTACCCCCAGTGTGTTATCATCTTACGTGAAAAGTAGTTGAAGATAATGACGTTCGGGTCACCTGGGATAACTTACCTGTACCTGGATGTCACATTTCTCTTCTCCGCTTGTATATCTGAAAGTTCTCATTTTTTTCGGCAAGTATAATGAAGTATATCTGAATTTTAACCCGCTGTTTTAGTCGTTTAAAATGATTTTGAATAATTCATATCTTTGACTAATTAATATTCTAATTATGAGGCTTTACAGCGTCGTCGATAGCGAGCAATTAGTTGATTGAATTAATAACTCGAACGTAGCACTCGCGAAATTCTATAGTAGCCCGTATAATTAAGCGAGTTAACTAAGAATTAATTAGAAATGCTTTCAATCGAAATTGTACCTCGACAAGTTCACCGCACGTACGTTTCACAATTGGTCAAAACGAAGTTGTTACTATTGTCTACTTCTCTATGCGGGTTTTTTCATATCGACCCATTGTCTGTCACTTCGAATTCTATTTTTATCCACTACACACATATATACATACATACACACACGCACATGTACGAGCAAAGGATCCGATGCAATCCATAGAAATAAAGGACTGTAGTATACCTCGAATACGACACCTCGAGGAACCCCATTTCCCGCACGTGATCATTTATCGTGAAATTTACAAGCGACAATTACTAGCTATGGAAAGAGATGGATGCATTCGGTAGGTGAAGAGTTGAAAAGAGAGGTACATAGGTATATATAGGAGTGATAATTTATTTATGAAAGAAATTCGACGCCGCGCCGCACCTACCTCGAGTCTCGCTCTTGCAGTTGTCCTTTCTTCATTCCCCTTTCTGCTCCTATAGAGATCCCACGGGATGCGACAGGATCCTCGTGACGTTCTTTACTTATTCATCGCGCATTTACTTAAAATTTGAGAACCGACGCGGGAGCAAAGGAGACTAACTTCATTTTATCTACTCTCCCTGAACCCGCGTGAAAATTTAAGAGCGACTATTCCTCTGCCGAGAAAACGCTTTAAAAATCGGGTGAAAAATCGAAATTTAACAATCCACATCACGGAAAGTCATTTTTTTTTTTTTTTTTTCTTTTATTATTCGATCGTGAAAATTACGTTCTTATTTGCGTCGTAACTCACCGCAGGGAGTAGCTTCGCTCGATTTAGGCTCAACTGACGACTGATAGCAACGATGTATTAAATGTTATTACACCAGGCACGCCACCAAAAGACCATTTCGACAGGTTCGAAAACCCTTTAGATTGCTCCCTCGACTCCATCCGACAACACGGTCTTACCTAGATATATGTATATTTCGTATACGACAGGGAACCGACATGAGTCCAGAAATAACAGCATATATAGATTATAGATAGCTATACGAACTGTATTAACAATTATTATACGCCTATAATAATTTTTTATTACTTCGAAGGTAATTTTTCCTTCGTCCAGTGTGTGGAGTATAGTTTTATCGTCATCTCTATCACGATCAGCGAAATAAAGAGCAAACTTTACGAGGTGAACAATTATCTACGAATTTCTTTACTGGCTTGAATATATTATATCACCGCATTAATGAGGAATAAATTCAAGATTTTTGCATCAAATAACAATTCCGGTGGCACTGTTACCTTTTGAATAATATTTATTTCACTAGCGAAGTACAAATCGTTAAACGAGACCCGGATTTATTGGGAAACTTTCGTTTCGCTACGGAATGCAAATTTTCAGGATAAGCTTTGGCTATTGAACTTTTGAATGGTTGCCGCGAGGAGCTCTTTTCACCTAAGAGAAAACACACACATTAGGCGTGGATTTATTGCTAGGCTTTGAATTGAGAGTGGATTACCGATCCCTCACCCGTAACCAAATTCGTGGCTTTGGTCAATGTCGCGAGTGAATTTTCTCCAAAGATAGAAAACGGGAGAGAATAAGTCTGCGGCAAAATTTTTCGCGAGATCGAAACACGCAGGATAAATATTTGGACAATAATCCTGGGACTAAACCCAAATACTTCGGGGAGCATTTTTGTAAGTGCTTTTTTTTATCTTTTGTAAATAACATAATACATTAATAGTACGACGGATACACTTAATTATTGTTTGCAATGATAAGGATGAAAATCGGCGAAGAAGAAGAATCTCTGGATTTACTTTTCGGCTAATTGATCCTACGCAAATACACCAACTATACAAATTTTTTTCTTTTCTTTTCCGAGCCGTTCATTCGATCGAATGACAATAGTCCGGTAGGGGAAAATAATAAAATACCCACACAAGGTTATATAGTGACTATATATTAATTGCAAACATTGAACATATGCCGCTTCGGGGCAAGAAGCATTTTGAGTTCGGATCGCTTTGAGTTAGCGCCCTTCGTCAGGCGGCTTTGTTCGCACAAAATTGGATTTGCCTAGTATGCAAATAGGGGAGTATGGACGAGGACTGTATATAGGTACGGAGAACTATATAGATGCGTTATACCGACTATGGCCCAGTTCGAAAGAGCGGGCGAGGGCGATAGAGACAATGATGAAAATGCTCCGCATGCACTTCGGAAAGTTCAACCCTGCATACGTACACACATGCATTATGGAACCAGCGTTGCCTTTGAGTGTCTTTTTATTTTCTCTTCAATTATCCACCCTGCTACGTCCCTCCTTCTCAAACAAGGAACTGACGTGATGTTGCTGCTGCACCTGCCCCGTTTAAATCACTGCCCTTGCGCGTATATAACGAGTAAAGTGCACACTGCGCCGTGTCAAATGGCGAGAGTCAATAATTGATCCTCTCTTATATTACGGGTGTAGGTACGGATGACGTGAAAACGATATTTGCTAATAAATTACATGCCAAACGAGTCTCCGCCCTGGTACAATCGCATCAGTAATAATTGCACGAGACAGTTAAGTGCGGGCCGTAAACTAAAAGGATGGTTAAAAAGAAGTTCGCGCCGTCCGTGCACAAGCAAAGCTGGTGTATCTTCCACGTTTGAAATACATATAAGGAAGACTTTTAAACCAAGGCGAAAAAGAAAGGCGAATGCCGATCTTGAACCACGACTTAATCTGCGAGTTACCGAACTTATAAACTTATACTTAACTACCTCGTTAAATTATCATAAATACCTCAGTTCTCTAGCGTAAAACACATTCCCCTCGGCTATCCTTCACGTGCAATCTCCGACCTTCGGTGGATTATTATCAATTTTTGTTCTATATGTTTTTGTGTATCCTTTTCTTTCGCTCCCTTGACTTACCACTTCGTTTTATCTCCCTTTATTTTCTGGTCTTCCCTAAACCCACGAGTAGGCATAAGCAGGGATAAAATTTTTATCTTTATTCAAGGATATTGCTATTGACCATTTCATTTGAATTACCAATTTATCCAATGGTTTACGCGGCATACGGAGTTAGAGGTTGGCTCTGGCTGGATAGATCGACCGTGCGCGATATCTGCAGGGTGGATATTGAATTTTTCATTTATGGGGTTGGCGCAAAACCTACGCTGTGGGAATCGTGCGTGACTTGAGCCTTGAAGAAGAACCGTATGTGTTGCTAAATAATGCAAGGATACAAATGGGAAAAGAACTAAAAATAAAAGTAAATAAATAATTTGCACTCGATTCAGATGTAGACATTTGTTCCACCGCTGTAGCGTGGTATACCGTATACCCACGGCCAAGACTCCCTTCTTCAATAATATGAAACGTTATACGATAAGACGGCGTACGAAACGTTGAAACGGTATAACGAGGAAAAATATTTAAAAGAATAGACCCTGTAGCCCGAGGGCGGAAAGATGTACGACCGAAATTACCATGCAGTTAAAAACACGCGTTTCTCTTTTTCATTTTTAAACTCCTCTATCTGAGAGACGAAAAACCTAGCTGCTAAGGCCTCAGGACAGTAACATCGGTAATAGCAGATTGCCAAGCTCTCAGCCTGCACCCATTAAGCTCCGAAGCTGAACGATAATGGGCTGAATTCTCTCACAATTCACCAGAGAATTCTCAAGATTATTTTTCGTGCACGGGTAGCTATTTCATCATGACATTACAACTTGTTTTCGTTCCTCTACCTTCGAAAAACTTCTACCCCATACTCGGTTTCATCATTTTCCTCGACGTTTTTGTTTTTCATTTTTCTCCCCTCGTATAAAACTCCAGAACTTAATTCACTCGTCTAAAGGAAGCTGCGCGGGAAGAAACTGTTAAATTCTTTAACCTGAATTCATGCTTGCATCCTCTCCGTCACGGGATAGCCGTAACCTTGCTCGCCATATCCACATTTGAAATGATAACAATTTATTCACGCAATATAAAACGCATGGAGTGAAAAACGAAGTTTTTTCTTGACAAATTTATCAACTCTCTTCAAATGTCGTATACATTCCCGAGTTTGTCTCGTAGACACTTCGGCTATGCTTTTGTACAAGTGTCTGCGACGGAGGTATGCAGGGAAAAGTTGCTAAAAGTATTCCTCCAACTTTCTATCAAGAATCACACCGGGCTATATAATTTACTGTCTCGGCATAGAATCGGCGTGGCTCTATACTCGCATTAAACAATCCGAATTGAACGTATGAAAATTACTAACGGTTGAACAAAGCCCCGAATTAGTGCCGTATGAAATATCCACCTATACACAGGTACGAGACCTACAATCAGTCAGAAGCACGGGTACTATAAGAACGAAAAATTATTATCCGTGGGGTAGGTGAGCAGAGAAATTTTATGACCTTTGAAGAGAATGAATAAAAAAAAAGATCGTGTGGGTAAAGAAAGTTTAAGAACGCTGCAGGTCATCAATTTGTCTTGGTTGTAGTTTCGCGTGTCCTGGAAATTGCAAATTCGTCCTATTTGCAGTGTCGGGGGATTTGCACATAACAACGCGAGCCGACCATGTATATAGTTATTATATGGTGTAGTATAATATAACGATAACGTTATTATGCGAGTTGACAAAGTGACTTTACGATTTTATAACACGCTCGAGTCTATGGGAGATAATTTGAGTGCGTTTGTATTATACAGGACTCTGCAGGGGATCCCGAAGAAGTGATTTATTCGGTTGACTGTTTGTCGAAACTACGCCGGGCGGGCGGAAGTCCACGAAAATTTATAGGTATGTGCTTGCGACCGCGTTTTCATCGTTTTTCAATAATTCCCGAATGTAAAGCCGTGCGGGGAATCCCCAACCGGCCATAGAACTGCTGCAGAAATACCTCTCGCGCACGCGTTCCTGATATTCTAATGGACTCCGGATTAACGTCTCTTTGGGGAATTCTTGTATCCTGGCACGGAAACCAGGAACATTACCAGATCTTCCGCGATTCAAATCTCCAACGGAACATTGCACCGTGCAGTAAAATACTTCCACGGAATATTTTTACACTCGCTTTTATACCTACCTTGAATCTTGGTCTCTCGCTTAGTATACGTCGAGAGTTTTTTTTCTTCTTCAAAATTCTCTTCTTCCATAACGTATCACACCTTCGTATTTAACCGTGTCCTTTTTTCGACTGCAATCTTTCGCAAGATGAAAGGGAAGGGCAGCGAGGCAAGGCGAGGCGAGACTTGGAGCTAACCTATTATCGTCTCGAAGGTGGGAATCGCGAGAGATATACATATGTATGTGTATGTATAGATGTATATAAAATTGAGTACGAAAAAAGCCATCTTTCCATTTCATCTCGCAAGACACGCGCGTCGCTGACATCAAAGTCGTCCTCCTTCGTCGAGGGTATATTCTCGTCCCCAAGGACCAACGAGACCAAGGAAGCGTTGCGAGACCCAAGAGATGCAGCTCGCGTCCCGACTATTTTCGTCTCCATTGGAACCTTAGGGACAATTTGTTTACCGTTGGGGCAACCGTGAGACGGTAGCTAAGGAAAAGAAGAAATTTTATTTTGATTTCTGCCGTAAGTGCTTCCCGACTCGATTGTTTCCACTTCCGTATGCATACCGATATTATTCATATAGGTAAGAAATTTCGGCTCTCGCATCGTCACATACATAAGTTATATGTATATATTTCGGCTCTCTTTCTTAAATAAAGGTCTGATCTTTCGCGAGAAATAACTCACGGTGCGATGCGTTTCGCTTTCTTGCGAGTTGTCAAAGTGAAAGAGCACTGGGCGGGAGAACCGAACCGGGAAGGGGATTCAAAGGAAAAACAGATTGATCGTTCACTGGGAGCTCAAGCGTTTCCTCTTCCCTAGAGATACTTAAAAACAAATCCTGTCTCTTGATAAAACGGCGCGAAGATATCCTAAGATGAAATAAATATATGTAGAAAAAAATCCGAAATAGATCTCTCCCTCCGCACCAGCAGCAGCTGGGTTTCGAAATCTTCAAACTCGCAATGCCATTCAGTATAACAATAATTTTGACAAACTGATTCATTTTCAAACAGTGACGGATTCTCGTCCAGTGACACCAGCTCGAAAGAATGTGCCCAATCATTTCCAGCAGGGGGTTTCATCGTGTCACTTCTTGTTTGCTAGGTTGCAGTTCGTTGGGGTGACTCTAACCCGGAGCGGGGGGAGTAATCTAATTAAAACTCCCTACGAGCAAGGTAGTAGGGTGATTGTCATTTTACACGTGTCACTGTTATTTGCATACGAAGCTATCGGCTGCTCCACGTATTGTCACCCTTTCACGCAATTTCGGAGACTCGATGAAAAAAACGCCAATAATCTTCAAATTTCGAGGATAATACAGACGCATGTTAAAAAAAAAAAAGAAAAAACTAATTTACGGTATTTCGAGACTGACCACTGATTCACTTATCAAGTAATGGTATAATTTTGTAATTACATTCCATGCAAGTCAAGCTTGCGCTCTTTGGGGTGAGTTTAACTTTTGGCAGTCAATGTATGTATGCGGAGACCGGGAAGTGAATTAAAATTCGAGATATCCTTTCTGCGGACCCCTTAGTCCGAGAAATATCGCTGGAGAGTCGTTTCACCCCCATCAATGGGCGTAAATTGCATCGCTACACTATAGTTATCTGCCATGCGTCATCCGGAATAACTATCGTAGTAGGTACGCGTTGAAATGTGCCGTGATACTTTCGAGGAGTGAATGTAGTGTGCACATATACATATATATATCTATAAGGTATATATGTATACGCATATTATGTACATAGGTATTATACACGAAAGTTGCCCATGGGAGTTGGATCTACCAGTTCCCAATGGGATGCTGCACCATGAAGGAACGTTATACCGGAGCTATGCTTATATAGACGGATAGAAACGGGCTGAACGATCACAATGTTATCGCATACGGCGCCACGAAATATTACAAAGCACTCGACTGCAGCAGGGACGAAGACGAGCCCTGTACGAAGCGTAATCTCTCCTATTTACATTACAAAGAAGATTATTTGATACGTATATTAAAGAGCAAAGTGCCTCGGAAATGGAAGGCCGGAGAATCGTTTTCGTGTATTTGATTCTCGCGGGGAGTCGCTGCGGTCTGTTACAGATACAGTCTGGGCGAGATAAGTCAACGCGTCCTTTTTGTCTCTTTATTAAATAAAGCCAGCTTCCGGTGCAGCAAACGTTATCCTGAAACGAACGATCCTCTTTACTGACGCAGCTGCACTCCCACCGCTCTCAAGATACCAGTACTCACCGTTTATATCCAAGCCCTAAAGTTGAAACCCGCTTATCTCGCGTCTGAGGTGACAGGAATCGTTTACCACGAGCACATATATACCTGACGTGTCGAAGTGCTTCAAAGTTTTGAAAATCGCGACGTCTCCGCGAAGTATTTAGGAGCCAGAGGTCATTCCTTCTAAGTAGCTTTTCGCCCTCGCAGTTTCCTACTCTTCCAGGTCGTCTATCCGTCGGGCAGCGATGTGTTTCCGGCAGAATGATTCTCGCTCTGCTTCACGACCCATTGCTCGCATCCAAATGAGTTTTTAGTCGGGGGGTAGGTCGAAGGATATGCACCCGGGCGGAGTACCGTTTCGTAGTATAACGCTAGCTATCGCGTTGTTCTGCTGGTACCTCGTCGGCATGCTGGCTTACGCCGTAATCCACCCTGTGACTCACGCATAGTCATGGAATTTATGAGGCCTTCGTTCGAATAATCCATAGGATTATCTCAGCCGAAAACCCCCGCGGATAATTGTAACTGTCGATTATTACTAGTGGTAGTGGATGGTGGTATAAGCGGACCAACGAAATCTGGAAACGCTTAATCGGCCATATCTCATTCCACTTGACGACTGTTCAATGAATTGGACAATTCTTCGAATAATTTCAATAACTTTATGGTTT
Source organism: Rhogogaster chlorosoma (assembly GCA_944452935.1). Classification (NCBI taxonomy): domain Eukaryota; kingdom Metazoa; phylum Arthropoda; class Insecta; order Hymenoptera; family Tenthredinidae; genus Rhogogaster; species Rhogogaster chlorosoma. The sequence continues at coordinate 35,022,266 of OX101797.1, forward strand.
TACAGCCAGAAGTTATCCTCTTAGATTGCAATGGCCGTATATTTGATGATATATTTCAAGGAAATCGGCCGCTCTATCCTTCGGGAATTTATCTAGCTGGGCACTAGCCAGCTACACATGTATAGACGCCAGCAGTTGCTGTTCGCCGACTCTCGAGAGACTTACGGCTAAGTAAATTAAAGTCACTTTGCGACGTGCACCTCGCGATCTTGTCGCAAGACTTGGGCCAGATTTCGCAATCAAGCTTGTAAGATATAAGGAGCCTGAATGCATCCTGGGAATTACTCTCCAGAGTTTTAAACGAAAGAAGAATGAAAATTGTTAGAGAAATTTTTAGGCTTTACTATTCTATACCTATGTGTGTTCCTAGTACTGATTTGCACTTGAGATATATTCAGACACGTAGTTCCATGTTCGATTGAGTTTGCCTGGCCGAATTTAATGCCGATATTCCCTTGTCAGTGAAGATAACAAAATAAGGTAAAGTAAGTACAATGGCAGTCGGAGCGGTGGCTTCTTAGCATCTGTGATTAAATTAGTCAAATTCTTATTCAGCGTCGCTAGCTACCGTCACTCGAAGTATCGCCCCTCCGGCATCGAAATATACGTTCAAGTTATTCTATAGAACGCGCAGTTTCCCAGTGCAGCGATGTAATGCGAAACTAAAACAGAATTATCCACCACTCTCGTATGGCACGGAGCCATCGGCCGGGGGGCGAAAAAAGGGAGGAAAAAGATGGGGAAAACTGAGAATGGTGGAATGGGACTCCCCCGCGCTACGCTGGGGTGCATTTTAACGTGCAGGGGGTTCGGGGGACGCTCTGAGTAGAGAGATACAAGGCGTTCAGGGAGTCCCGCCTTCCGTGCTACCCTTCGAAAAAGGCCGAGTATCTGACCCGCCACTTCGAGCCCACGTTATACTTTTCCCGGAATTTTATCCACCAAATTGCAGGTGGTTGTCGAGTGCCACTTTCCTCTTATAAGCGGCAATTTGTTATTTTTTTCTTTTCCTTTTTTTGTCTTGTACATTTTATTCCCGCGTACTTCTGCAAAACCAGTTGGCAATTTCACCCCCTTGCAGAAATACGTATAGATATAACTCAACGTTTCTCCGCATCTCTCGTATACTCAGGTATAAATATTACATATATAATATATATATATATATGGATATGTGTACAGTACATATAGACTTGGTAGAAAATATAATATGTGGTTTGAAGAAAAGTTTACTTCGAGCAGTGACGTAATTTGTTGAAACGTTATGAACGAGGCAGGCAACTTCTGTACGCACAACAAAGTTGTACCCCTCTTTGCCCACTATGCTTCCCCCTTATCAACCACCCTCCACCCTCGTATGCGTATGTATACCAAGAGCTAACGAATTTATGAACTGATTAAACAAACAATGAATATACGAGCGAAGTTGCATCTCCGTGTGGCGGACGTCGTTGGGAAATGTGGTTTAAATTAATTTATGTATACCGGAGTCAAGTGACAATGAAAGTACGGTATGTATACGGTACACGCATTCATGTACCAAGACTACTTGTGTTCAACCAGAATCCGAGTGGCAGGCACTTGTGAAGAATGTTTATTCCACGATATTATATCTTGTGGTAAACGTACGATAAACTACGTACCTAAGACCCACTACATTATCGTAATAGACGAATCGTAAACGAATAGCTCGCGCATACGGAACGGTGGATTGAATAAGAATTCGAGTTAATAATAAATGAGTTCAGTTCCCGCAACTAGATATTAGGGATACTGTTACTTATTCCACGTGCAATTTGTAACCTTTGACATTGGTGTATGGGTATATATACCCACACCGAGGGCCGAGCACGCGCTTGTAGATCCTTATCAAAGAAACATTATTTCCTGCCCACCATCCGAACTGCAGGCTCGTATACACAAATACTTACAATGTACTAGATAAGATCTTAAATCAGGCTCGAAAATCACCTCCATTTAAACCTAATTAATATTTCGTAAGCAGGGGCTTTAGAAAAGACGTAGGTATACATCTACGGGTGACAAATGCCGCCTACCATACATCGCCGCTGATGCAGTAACGATATCGAGCCACGATCGAATCAGAATAAAATGTACATTCATCAGATATATTCCAGCGTCTATTAAATCCTGCCAAAAGCTCGCGGCTAGTTCAAATCCCTCGCTACTTTTGACAGGCTATACTACCGCCTGTGATAATGGACTCGTGATTGGATATGTAACTTTGGATTTCACTTCGCTGCGCTGCGCTCGATCAAGTGACACGTGGCGCGGGCGCGGTCCATGTACTGGTTGCTCCATACTTCCTGGATAGTATCTCGATTGGTAGGTAAGTGTAGGTATCGATGCCCTTTACGGATAGTACGGAGCCCTATCACGTGTGGGACCCTAAAGAGTTTTAAGTGCGTCCGACGAGCTTCAATCCAGTGAAAGCTGGCTGTTAGATCTGGCGCCCAGATTCGTTAGGCCTTTACGCGACAGGATTCAGGTCTCATAGGTTCAATTTCTTTGATGATTTCTTTGATTCTGACCAGCAGATGGTGATAAATCTTCGTTTGGAGTGAAAATTTACTGAATATGAGACTGAAGAGTCCCGAGAGATTTCTCGGGGTTCTTTACTGGCTACGTCACTATAAACGACGAATAATCCAGCAGTAGCTTAGCTGAGCTACTCTACTCTACAATCTACACCTCCGAAGAGCCTCGTACGAATCAACGCGATCCTCTGGCCTCGGCCTCGGTATAATCGAATCTCGAATTTGGTACGGGCTGGATTGAGCCCCTTCGTCCATCCGTTTGTCCGGTCAATCAAGGTGGCATTCACCAAAGCTTGTTATATACGTGCATCGGTCCTCCAATATCTCTTCCTATACCCCGATACCATTACCTCGCACGTTCTACTTGAATAGAATTGGATAAGTACATTATTGAAGAGCGTCCGCCTCCGCTGAGCCGTGCCGTTGTGTACGTAGGTATATCGCATCTGTGTCACATATTCTATTTGTGTATAATATCGTTGTTCGCGATTGAGGATTACATCCATTTATATAAATGTATGCTTGATTTTCAGATGTAGATTATTGATCATGAGATTCGATCGGGCGGCGCCGTTAAAATCTACGTGGAAGACGATCCGTTATAGAATTCATTCGCATGAGTGTACACCTATCTGCGGTCGAAGTGTATATATGTATATTCAATTTTGGTTAAATCTTGTGGCTTTTAATAGGATATCGTTACGAGATTGTTTCATATACTGTTAACGATATCCCTGGTGCTATACCGCGATCTGTGACATGCGATACGCTTGTGAACTGGCCTTTAGAATAACCGCCTTTCGAAGGTATAGAAACGGTCCAAAGTCCCTGATCCAGCGGTTAGTTATTCCAGTAAACAATATCGTTGTCCCGTGTTTCGTACTATGGGGTAAAAAGGTCCGAGGCAACAAACGGAGCGGTTCCAGAACCCGAAATCCACCGTGCAGCGGTATTCGCTCGTACGTCGAACGCGTGTCTGACTGTAATTTGATTACAAAGTGAAATGCTGCGGCTGCATTGAAAATCCAACGCTATTGACGGGGAATATGACAGATGCATTGCAATCGGAGTGGTGCGGGCGTTATAGCCGTGTCACTCGTTGGCAGCCGTCGTTTCGGAATGAATTTGACAAATTTTTTTTTATTCTAAATTCTTCAATTTTGTATATTTTTTTTTTTTTTTATTTTCGTTTTAATTTGTTCGCGATTCCACCGGCTCGGACCTCGCACTAATTCGATAAACCTTAATCCGCGGCTTGTTCCACGCGAAAACCGACAACGTAACAATATTTTCCCTGGTTCAGTGACGCGAAGAGACGCAAGGGACGCGACCCCCGTACCTACTCCGTTTCACTAGAGTCAATTATCGTCCACGTTATTTATTATTCTACCTTAACTCCACCTGACTCAAATTTCATCCTTTCCGCCAATTCGCTCACAAACGAAAAAAAAAAAAAAATAGGAAAAAAAAAACAGTTTCATCTCATCATTTTTCTATATTTTTTTATCATTATTCATTTCTTCACTACCTCGTTTCAAGTCACACTTTCGAACATGACTTTGATACGAGACCAGAATACCTGACTGCAATGAGCCGTCTATCAAAATTATTTGTGAGATTAGGATGAAACTATAGCGCAACGCAAATTGCCGCTGGGCGATTCGACCGGCAGACATAGCTAGTATAGAGGTTGGTTCACGCTATTTATCGCTCAATTGCCTACGTATTAATTAGCGTATGATTAGTGTGATAGATACGTCCCGTGCATAGAAGGTATATCATTAAATTAGCGCTGAGTTATAGCGTGCGTTAGTACGCCTGCGGTTTAGAACTGACAATTTCGTTCGCCCAGCTGCTACTCTCATTGAAACTAACAAAAATGGATATATTATATACATATATTATGCATAAGGTGGCGGTGGTCAAGCCGATTCGTCCAATTTCTTACGGCTAGTTTAAAGACGTACCTAAATTCAAGCGGAAGATCATCTTGATGATTATATTCGTGGCTATTACTGGCTGAGTAATTCAAAATAAACCTTGATCATAGTGAATGATGAAGACATTAAATAATCAATGGGCAACGACTAGAATCTAGGTGTAAGATATCGTATGTATAGAGAATTTTTGTACAGATGGGTGTAGATAAGTTTCATCATCGTTAGTCGATTAGAAAGTTATGTAGCGAATTCAATCCCTTGAGAATGGAGCCGAACTTGATCGACTTTTTGCAAATTAAGATCGAGTTACACGATAGACGTTTCGAATTCTACCAGCCAGCAGGTAAAAACGAAAGTTGTTCAAATATTCGCGTTACTGGGGCGAGCGGCGTGCCAATCAAATGATGTGCTTAAATTTCTTGCCATCTCTTCTGCCTTGCTGGCAGTAAACGCGAAGCCTCTGTTCTTTTGGGTGGAAAACTTTTAATCACGACGCGAATTAAACGTAGAATTGTTCGCATTTGAGGTGTGGAGATCCTGAAATGAATTCTTAACCGTAATTAAAAGACAACATGATGGTAGAAGCTCATCAATTATTGCGCATGTTTTTGATGTGCGGTTGAATTCTTCCTAAATTTAAACTCTGGCTAAATTTCTATAATTTTTCATTAATTGAACACCGCAGACGTTTCATATTTCTAAGGGCTGCTCGACCATTCGGTTGGCCATTTCGCGAAAAGGCAAGCTACGACATTAGCTAGCATAATGACGAGTCAACGGGGACCATTGACTCTCGTTGTTACTTGTCCGCTTGCTTACTACGGCGAGCAGAGTCTAGGAGGTCGTAATCTCCCCCAGATCTCGAGGCTGCGAGTGAACAGTTGGCAAACGCGATGCACTGGGCCCTGTACAGCGCACCTACTTCAGGCCTTGTGGCCGTGTGAGACATTTCGCGATAACATCTTTTATGCATAGGGCCCCCTTTATGCCAAGGCTTTAGGAACGAACGTTGCGATTTTATCTCGGACGTCGACCAGCCCTGGGTTTCCTTTTCGCTGCGTTAAAATCCGAGAAAACTGAGACCGGCTCTAAGAGAGCTTGTGCCATTTTCGTTTGCTACATTCGCCAGGAATATATATGGAGAAAAATGGAGCAACAATCACTGGCAAAAATAATGCCGGTCAAAATTGAGGCACTTTAAACTTTTCTCACAGTTTGAAAATCGATCTGATATATTCAGAGAAAATCGTGGAAATAGTAAAGTGTAATATTAATGAAATTCCACCTCCACGTTATACCAAGAAATAATTTCGCTGGCTAATGAAATCGTAAAACGTGTGTTTCTGCTCATCAGGCCTGAGAAGTCTCCACGTCTCGTCACCGCTTCCGAATACACCTACCAAAATTTTCCTCCGGGCTTAGCATAGGAGTTGGAAGCGAGAGGCTTGAAAGTGAACGGATTATGGAGACAATTTCAACTCCGGGTAAATCCAACCCTCTTGCCGTTCGGCGAGATCTCTAAATCTCTAATTATTACAAGGTACTTCAATTGGTGGGATTCGTGGGATAAAATGAGAAGAAAAAATGTTTTCTTTTTTTTTTTCTTTGTAATTATTCTGCGCAAGGTAATATCGGGGTCAAAGCGGGCGAGAAACCTTTTTGCCGCTTTCGATCGACCGCGGGAAAATCACTGCACGAAACAGGCATTAATCTGCATAATAAAGCCAGAAATTTTTCAAACACATACCGTGCCAACCGGAAAAGGCCTTGCGAACGCCAATAATCTGGTGTCGATATAACGAACGGGGGCTATAAAGCCTTTGGCGGGCATGCAAATGCCGATAATAGAACTCTCCTGGCAGCTTATAAGGAGGACGGTTTACCTCAGCTTGGTGCACCGCCGATTACGCAAAACTTTATTGCGGCTTTGAGTATTCTCGCCCTTAACTACTTCGATTAAACGTCATTTAGACGTACCCGCCATCTAGGTAGGTACCCGATTACTCGCTACCTGGGAAGTTGAATGAAATTTTGTACCACAGGCGCCTTATTCTTATTTCTAATTCATCTCTGGTCGTCTAATACACGTTCAGAATCACAATGAACGCCTTCAGCTCGGAAATTGCTTCTTTTTCTACTTGATTCCAGAAATGGTCCGATTATATGATTATCTCAGTTCAGGATTTGAAAATAAATTTATACGATCGTCAGGAAAATGATTCAGTATCTGTAAATTATGCGTTTTCGCCAAATATTGTCACATCTGCAATCATCTTTATAGAACTTCATCGGGACTTGACTTATTTCACTCATTCTTTTAGATTGTCTCATGATGGATGATAATGCCCACGTTTTCATAGCGATAAGTTCATCATCTACCGTTCCTGCATTAGGTATATGGAAAGCCACGGGGTGCTATGAGAAGTGACGCAACGCGAAGCCATTCATTTCGAATCTCGATGACAGGGAGACCTTCTCTTGCCCCGAGGGCAAGATCGAGGCATGTAATACCGAGTGTATATCATCCATTGTTTATTACACGTTTGTAACACACGCTCATGAATCGAGACTTTCTTTTTCTAATAGCTAGCTAGCCAGTTTTCAACCTTCACGTGTTTCGAAATTCATACATTTATTCATTCACACGTTGAGAGTTCACGGTCTCAAAGTTCGCGAGTTTCATACGGAGTTGAAATCCCACGTATAGTTTCATTTTTTCAACAGCTGTTCTACACACTCTCTGTTACGGAACTTATTTCCCTCGCAGCAAGGTTCTGGTACCTACGTGGCTTAATAATCATAATCACGCCAATATTTCATTTACAATGAAATAATGTTATTCGATGCAAAAGTTCAACTTTTCTCTATACCACGACGCCGACGCACCTGATTGTAAATAGTCACGCAATGTGAGCGAGAAGTATATTCAAACTCTCAGAACTAGAATTCGCGCTTTCAATTCTACAGGCATATTTTTCCTCTCTGTGCAGTCCGAAACGCTTAAGTATACCGAACCAGTCCCATGAGATCCTCCCGGAGAGAGAGAGAGTGCTGCTCCGATACCATAACGCGACTTTCTTCTTGATCGTACGTACTCCGATTCGCGATGGGTTATAAAATATCGAGAAACGCCGCTTTAAAGACGAAAAAAAAACTGTTTCCGAAACAAGAAATCTGAAAAACGGTATCCATAACGTAACAGAGTCTCCCAACTGAAGGTATATTCCTAAAATACATGTGTGGGTGTGCATCTTTGTATAGAAAATGATGAATATGATAGTGAAGCGAAAAGCAACCGCTGGTGCAGACGGCCGTCCCTTCCTTCCCTCTTATTTGTCTAACCCAGTTAAGTCGGACCTAGCGATCATCTGTCGTGCTCTAGAAGATGAGGCGTGAATCACACTTGAGTTATCCCGGTCAATTATTGTGGAAAAATTGTGCCCACTGTCAAGTCGCTACGACGTAAGATCGCTACTATTGTAGGGTCATTACGATGCTGCATTATGTATCAGGTATAGGCTTTATTCATGTATTCATTGAATAATTACTGTGGGATGCGTATCTGCGTAACATCGTTGCGTATGTCTCCGCCCCAACGATTTAGAGAAAGCAGAGCTACAGACTACTTACGTGTAAGACGATAAGAAGAAAAAACCTTTTGGATATTAAATCTGGATCGCAGATGCCATATACTGTGTCGCACTGCAGGATAATCGCGCAGATCTGTTTGTTCTTAACTTATCTTATCTTATTTATTTATTTATTTATTTATCTACTCGGATCACGTCTGGTAAAGTCGTAATTCTATTTGAGGTAAGCTGAGAGAAGGGCGATGTACAAACAATGAGTCGAGTCAAATATGCACTCGAGACTGAGAGTCAAAGACGGCTAATTCCGGCTCGCTTTTCTTCACCCCAACTCCCATGGTGGGCATTTTATATCTTTACTTTTGGTGGTCGAGGAGGATCTGCCGCTTCAGAGATCGAGGACTATTCTTCTCGTTGGTAAAAGCTGAAAGTGAACCTTCCTCAGAACGCAATCAGACAATAGTTATGTTGAAAAGTATCTTCGGTGGGGTGGTCCGGACGTAAATATACCAGCGTATTGTAACCCGTCGATGTATGTAACTGTAAATAAGTATAACTTGCGTAATAAGTAACGTAGCGGTGTGGAATCTTGTGGGAACCTCATAGAAACCCCGGAGAATACTGTATCGCGAGAAAATGTATACCCACGCACGAGAGACACGCGTCTATGTTGGCTCAACGCACTCCTTGCTATTTACTTACTGCTCACTAGCTGCCTGCTCCGAGGACCAGATATTGTATTCGCCGTTTAAACAAATCGTTATTTTCTCGTCAAAAGCCATACATAGCACCTAGTACGGCGCGGGGATGAGCCGTCCTTTGTAGATGGATTCATATATCCACATTCTGTATGTATACGGTACGTAGGTACGCGTAGAGTCGGATGATATTCCCTGGCAAACACTCGTCTATATGGTAATCGAGAGGTTCTCGAAAATTAATTGGCCGCTTGTCCCGAAATTGTCAAAGTTTGAAATTAATCACGCGCGAAATAATTAATCGCGTCAAACGCGAAAGGGGACGATTGTTGGCTGATTCGAATTATTATTGGGGGAGATAATTTTACTTCGTTTGTGTTTCTGAATCTGGGTCCGAGAGACAGAATCCCTGCAGATATTCGAGTTTGTCTTTAATTAGGATATATTTTCCTTTTTTTTATTACTCTCCATTCCTCTCTCATTCTATACTTTACTTAACAAGCCACGAATAGCTATGCGACCTGTGAAAGAAACGAACAACTAAATATAGTCGCAACCCTCGTTTTATGATGACGCACTCGTCGCGTGATCCCACGCAGATGAGACATCCGGGTCAGAAATATTCCGAAATACACTTAATCTTGACGACTCCCTTCTCGAACGAACATTACAATTTTCACCCCCGAATATTTTTGCCATTTACACCCCCTTCCCTCTACACCCGCCTATTTTTCGCACCCGACGAGGATCTGTTTTGTAACTATTTTCCGGTCGGTGCAGTCGCACGACCCCCCTTGGTCTATGACTATGTATATCCAGGAAGGGGCACCCACGCAGAGTGTGTGACTATGCAGCGGGGGTCTTCGATGATCCTGGCATACGTCCTGGGATTTGAGGGGGCGCCGGGCTAATGCCGAGGGTGGACCCTCTGTAGGGTTTCATTCTTTCGCGACGAACCAATCTATTTTATTAACGGGACTCACCGTGCCACACTACTTGCCGAATATTAATAGAATTTCTAATGTCTCGTTGCAACTACAGTAAGTCTGCCTAATACGCATATTTCCGAGAGAAAAAATAAAAATAAAAATAACAAAAAAAAAAAAATATGGTGCGAAGGAAAGGGGAGAGAAAACTCTAAGAGGTTTTTTTTAGCGCAGAGCTGATTGTGCAGAAAACGTGACACCCCGTGGACCATTAAACCACATGACTTCCTGACCCACTGCGAAGAAATTTCACCCAACTTGAGTTCTTCTTTCATTCAGCTATTGCTCAGCTCCTTTTTTGTCGGTGGATATCGCACATAGCCGTAAGGCAAAGGCTTTCCATAGTCGACGGTGACACAGTGAGTGGCTGCGCTTATGTCACCCCGAGGAGGGCTGGCTCAGCATCCCTAAGGAACCGAGACTGAGGCCTACCTCCTGGGGGACACATTCGTAGACGTACAGTGCGGGGATTTAGATTAAAAACATTAAATTCACCCCGGAAAAGGTCCGCTCTGTAGGCGCGGTCATTCCTTGATTGCATTTCGGCAAAGTGCACCCCGACAGATTGTCCGTATTGCGGTAGAGAGACGTGAAATGTGAAGAGAAAAAATATGAAATTTACAATTAGATTAAGTCTTGAGCCCCGCTGCAGACAGATTGGAGAGGGTTCTTTCCTTGGCTGGGCAACCGGTCTTTTCATGTTCTTCCCGTGTATTGCAGGAATCCCGTGAAAAATGAATCGTGGGAGTTGAAACGAACTGGTGCACGGGATCAGCTCTTTGAGTTTACGTTGAAAATTCGAGATTGGACTCGCTCTATAAATCAGAATTGAACACGGTGGTTGGGTTTCGACAATACCTCAGCCGTACCTTGCTGCTGCAAGTTTAATCAGTTTAAGTGTTTTCGAAAGCCAGTCAACCAGGGTGGTCCCAGCTCGACACGAATGACGCTAATTCGCGAAACACTAAGCTTAATAAAATAAACTACCCTATCGTGCGCAACTTCTCTTTTAGTTTCTGCCTAGCCGCGGTATGTAACGTCATTACAATTATTGCGCAGGTCAAAGTTATACAAGCTCTCGAAATTCCATTAATCAAACGCAACGAAACCTCCAGACCTCTTGACCTTTCCAAAACTTTTCGCCTTTCTATATTTAGTCGAAGAGATTTTCGCGTGGTGCTGATACGAGGTCAGTGTATTTCTGGCCGAATGAAATTCAGGTAAAAATCTTCCGTTGAAAAAAGATTACTATGGAAACATTTGCACGCAAAGTGTGGAGGAATTATACCGCGCGGAGAACTGGAGACATTTGCGATAGGCCAGGGTGATTCATCCGCACCCTCGCCTCGTCTACGCTGGTTCGGGGTTGGTATACGCTGAGTATGGTGCCCCCTGGACCGAGACCGAACCCCACTGAATCCATTCTGATTATCATGCCAATATTGTCCGGACTGTGATTGATGTCTTACATGCTAAATACATCGGCTGCTAGTTCCATGCATATGCATCTCCATTGTGGTGTACCTTGCAAGCAGCGGATATTTCGTATTATATCTACACTGTAACACGTGCAGTCCCGTAACCCACTACAAACAGAAATATCAACCCCAAGAGTTGGAACAACATTAACACCCTCGGTCTAGTATTCTTTATGCAATTTACCGGTGACGTATGGTCTCAGTTGCATTTTACATCATTCTTCCCCATCCCATATCGAACCTATGGAATGGTTTCAATTAAAAAGGCTGCCTGGTGAGTTTCTTATAAGAATAGACCAGTCGTATAGAGTTCTTGTAAGATTGCCTTCAAAAAAGTCAATTTTAAAGCTCAAATTTGCTTCTCTCTCGATCGTACGCGTGTTTATACTGTAGGCACGACCGAGGGCACCCTTCCGTGCAAAGTCATGGCTTCAAACAACAGACTGCCATTTCACGGACGAGTCGCCACCACCATAGCTCAACAATTATGTGCCCCTGCCCCCGCGACAGTCCATGCGAACACTTGTTTTATTACGCAAGCAGCAGGGGGATCTGGGTGGCTCATATGGGGCCCACAATCCACCGCGCAATGTTTATGGGCCACAGCGGTTGTGTTGGCGCTATGGTTTTCTCCATGACTTATGGGTTCGCCGTAGTATATACTGCTAATAATTCGTTATGCTCGTGCTATTCTGAGGTATTATAATATCGCGTGGCTCACAGCCATGGGGTTTGTCATGGTGCACCACGTGCTCGAGATGTCACGGTTGTTAGAAAACCCACACGAGCTACACATTCGGCTAGACTTTGTCTTGGAGTGAATTGAAACTGATCGTTTGAAGGAAGGTTAATAATGTGATTGAAAATTCTTTCAACCACTTTGACTGCGATTGATTAACTCTCATCATCCTTGAGAACGTGATATAATTAACTCGGCCCAGGATACACAGAACTAATTAATTCCTTATATAATAAATGGCTCGAAAATTGCCACTTGTGTAAACATCAGGGCAGATTTATGCGTCGATACTATACTTGGCTCCTTAAAAATCATCGTGTTGAAAATCCATGAGCAATACGGGCTGCCATTGGCTCCAGGAACGGTTACGATATCCGAAAGTTCATCTGTATTCTCGCCCGGTGTATTGAATAGCGGAGCCTTTCAGGTAATTAATAGCCAATCAACGAGCGCGCCTTGTGAATATTAATCGGAAGTTCTACTAGCGTGTTCCTGGACGGCGCTCGATGCTTCGTCTCATGAATAACAAACTTGGTTTTGCCGTGCACCAGAACTGATTCATGGCTAGCCGCGCAATAGATACTTCAATTTAATAACAAACGAGACGTAGCAATGGGTCAGGAGTACTACTTCAGTTAATAAGCACCACTCGAGTAGATATGGTGTATCAAGTTCCTCAATCCTAGAGTCTGGATTTTTCCCTCAAGCCAATCAGCGTCGTTTCTCTCCGGCCTTTTTCCAGCGAGTTTGAAAAGTTTTTTTGGAAAACGATTGAGTATCGACAACCGCGAGTGCGTCGACGTGTACAACACAGCGAGGAGGCTTTGCATTGGGATGCAAATTATCGGACAGTGATTATCGTCGATCTGCACTAACGGATTTCGCTAATAGGCAGAGTTACCAAATGCAGACCTCCGGCCGCTAACTCAATTCTCGATTACGTTATTCGCACTGGTTTTCCATTATCTCGTCAAACGATTTACCTTTTACGCTTACGCATTACGGCCTGAATCAGGGCGCTTGAACTTGTCCACGCTCAAGTCTCGCTGATTTCATAAACCAGATTATAATTAAACACCGAGTAGACTAGTTTCTGGATAAGTGTATGCTATACAGAACTCCATGAAATACACGTAACCAGGTATAGTATTACCGCATAACGCGTGCTTTCCGCGTACATTTAAAGATAAATACCGCGTCGTTGGTCAGGGAGAGTGGCCGAGCAACCTGCAGCTATAAGAGACACGCATTTGCTTACGTGACGCGCACGTGCGTGTATTACATATTCGTATATACATACCCACAGCCATGGGTATGCATGTACTGCAGTAACCGCAAAGTACAAGTATAACAACTTAAGGCTGCACCGTTTATTCAAGAAAAAACTAGCTCCAGCTGCTTGACTGGATGCGCGAGGATAACCTGTGGTTAGGTCCACGTAGATAATTGTATTACATATGGTGTGTGTATAATATACAAGCGTATTGAAAGTGAGTAACAGTCCACCTGACGTATTGTAGATGTATATCTATTCGGGGGTGAATTTTTGTCTCTAATTTTTACTCCTGAGGTAAAAAAACAAATCGAATATAATATATACATATATACATATATATATGTCGATGGACATAATAATATGTGAATAAAAATTGTTGACTGAAAGATGGAATGAGTTTGCAGAATCTGTTTTACAGCGGACAAGAGATGATGGAATTGGCTGTGAAGTTGAGAAAAAAAAAGTTGACTATATTATGCCGAGTCTGTTCAGGCGACAAATAAGTCTGGCGTCGTTCTCCCGTTTTCAGGATAACCACAGATTGTTCTCAACGCAATTATAACTTTCGAGAGTCTAACTTGGAATATAATAATTAATTAACGACCGAACCGTTCGCTCATTTTTACGAGCTTGGAAATTTGAACTGACTTTCAGTACTGAGGTGCGCGTTTGCGTAATTACAAACATTCGTGAACCTTTCACCTTGTCGGTAAATTTGACGGAATTAAAAACTGGCATGGAAACAAGAACGAAAATGAAATAAACGCGCGGTGAGCTTGCCAACGTCAACCCAAATCCTCCCCTTTCTCTACTCTACATCCCTTGGAGCTTTCATCACAGGCCACAACGTATTTACCACGCCTAGCCAAAAGCTTTTGCGAGCATCGCTTTGTACTATTTGAGCAAACTCATGTGTTCCAAAAAAGCATTTGAATACCCAGAGAGAGAGAGAGAGAGCGGCGTAACCCTTTTCAAACAACTCTATGCACATGTACTATCAGAGTCTTCTTGATTTAATAACTTTAGCCGCTACCGCCTCGCTCAACTCACACAGAGAATCTCGCATTCGCATCGCTATGAAATGAATTAACACGCTAGGCACGTCTTGCAAGCAATTTGCTGCACTTATGTGCACTGCTATGGTACAGTCACCCGGCGAGTTACAGGCCTCGATAGTCTTTTACTCTCTCGTTCATCTCGGCTAAGATTCACCAATCAGGCCAGCCATAGGTCAAAAGGTTAGAACCAAATAAACCGCCTGCGAAAATGAATGGTCCTCTTATTACGTCGAATGGTTTACCAATTGCCGATGGACAATAAAGTTTATAACATTTTCGCTCCGTCTGATTATGGGCGTAATAACGAAGTCTAAATTCCGTCTAAACTATTTTTCGAGACTTGGGGGAATTCCGAAATTATTTTCACTCACGATTCCTGCAGAATTATCGTGAAATTTGACTCAGTGGAAGCGTTTAACCTGTCCAGAACTTGGCGAAGCGACTGTACCGCGAGAAAGATGCGCCAAAGTACGTTGCGTGCCCCGCGAATGAATTCACCGCTTGGTATTATATTCTATTTTATTATATCGCATTATAGAACGAATTATACAACTCCTGGCTATTCATCATGTTTAACGTTATCTTTAGCCGTTACGGTTGGTTTGGCTCTGGTAGAGAATTTTCATGAATTTGACGAACAAAATGTTCATACGGACTCGCGTAACTTCGATGAACCCTTTCTTCCGCATCTTATAACCTAAGCTTTGTGCATTACTCCTCGTAAAACATCACTCATAATTTCCCAAGACGGTGTTTCCTGGCATAATGTTATGCACGCGATCCGTGCAAGGAGACATTTTCGCATGCTGCTGACTCACTTTCGACACGAAACACCAACCTCGGACCAACTACTGCCTGCCTGTCGTAGTCTTTTATGTCAAAGAATGTGAAAGAAACTCCTTTTTTTATAGGTGTGCATTAAAGCAGACCAATCAAGGTACATTTACTCGTACAGATAGTATAGTGAAACCCAAAGAAAATAGCTGCTTGATAGCCAGTGAGTAAAAGTTTCTGTTTAGCCAACTTTAATGTTCAATATCTCGCGATCTTGACCTGGATAAAAAAAAATTAAAAAACGTGCAGTACTTCGTTATCAGCGCATATGCCTACTTAGCTGTAGATACCTACTGCAATATACCTAATCCAAGGGACCATATATATATGTATGTACCCATACGTAGTACGTGACCTATGCGTGGCTGTATCTAAGCTTATGTGTCCTCGGGCAAACATGTTTGCCCGCATGAATCCGTAAACGCAGTATGCACATCGGTCCCAGCATATTGTATCAGACATATTACCACTAAACGTTACACCTCCGTGATGTGTACCGAATGTCTAGCCGGGCTTCCTTGAATATACGGTCTCCTCTAAATCCTTTATGTGATTGATTTGCACCTTATGGTTATGCCAGGCTGTACAGAGTAGGTATACAGCTTCGTTAACTGATCCTTGACTGGTGCACGATCTCGGGCTATTGAATACCCGAGGCTGATCGTTTCTGCAAAGATCACGGATTAATTCGGGACGAATTCTCCTGTAGAGACTTTATAATAATCATCTGAAAATGTGTGAAGAAATTCTATATTTGTCGGCTGATGTGAACTTACTCGAAATTTAATGATACAATATCGAGGATTCCGGCACTCTGGAATAATCAACGCCTTATAACACGCTTTGAATTCCTATATACCGGTATACAAGTACACTCAATATCTGGCTACTTTTGAAATGAAAAGATCTCCCCTCGTACATAACTTCGTATTACAGTTGTACAGTCGATTCTGTATCGCGTCGTAAATTTGATCGGAATAGCTATCATCGGTAGAACGAATAATGGACGAAGGAGACGAGTCGACGTCTCGTGGAAGGAAAGGAAGACGCGGTTAATAAAGCAGGAGGCAGTTGAACGTCCCCGCGGGCTGTCTGCACTTACGCAGAGGCTCGTATCCTGGCATATAGCTGCTGCCTCGCCTGGATTCAAGCTTGGACTCTGGGCTACCAGTGATACGCGGTTGTACATGTATGTACGTATATATACCTGGTGCCCGCGGTATACCCTGCCTCGGAGAAGCTCTTGATAGAAGTACTCTGAGATTGCATCGCCGCGCGCAGCAACGCGGTGCTACTGCATTCCGCTCTTAGCGGTCAGGTGGATATCTACATCTGTATGTACTCATATATACATACACGTACGTATGTACATATCTTTCTCTCTTGAAAGGATGAGAATTCGCTTTGGTCCATCTTGAGTCGAGCTATCGGCGATCGACGAAGTCCCTGAGTTGGTGAATGGCTCATTTTATAAATTTAAGAATCATGGAAAGCTATGTCATATGTTTCGTGGGATCTTATGAGTGGAGAAGTTTTATGGTTTGAAGGAAGAATCCAGACGCACGGATTCGAAGTAGAGATTTAGTTTGAAGCGCAATGAGATTTCAGGGATTTCAGTTACAAATTACGAGTAAGCAATTGCGCAAGTTCATAATTACTGGTAATAGAGAGAATTAAAAAGCCGGCAACTGAGGCTATATCAAAGTTTGAACAAAAATGGAATTATTACTCAGTGTGGGTAATTAACTTTTACTAACTACTGTAATTTTAGTTCCCAACTAAATGCTCTACGAATATTATATAGATGGATATATACATGTAATATATATACATATGTACGTAGGTATGTACGAGAGACGCCGAATAATTCACGATTGCATGCTGTTACCGTCGAGTTCCTGAAGTGCCACCTAGAAACGGTACTATGATATTCTCGACGTTTGTCAAGCGTTGAATCAGAAATCGTGTTAACCAATGCAAATGTATCAGATCCTCGCATACATGTGGTATGGTATGCAGAATCTCACGTCGTTACGTCAAGTCTATAGAACGTTCTATATAAACATGAATATGATATTCAGCATTAAGTTTCATGAAATACCCTCAACGCCGATAGATGCAGAAGTCAAGCTGTACGGCAATACAGGTATAACCGTATCTTGTTAAGATCGTAATGAGAGTTCTGCGTTCTGTGGTACACATGTAATACCAGCACGACAAATCTGACAAATCTCGGAAACCCATAACAATAAAGATCCGACAAGTCTGCTGAGTGTTAATTAAAATCTTTTTGTTTTTTGTTTGTTTCAGGTAAGTTCGAAACGTCTGTGAAGCACATTGCTTAATCACACATCACTCCTCAAGACGCGTGAGTTTTATCTTAAGATTGAAAAGTTCTAACGGCAAATACGATACGAAGAAACCGGGTGGTAATTTTGAACGACTACACTGATGAGGCAATTACAAGCTTGATGGTTAATTTATTAAGTTTAAAGTGAAACTAAAAATAATATACCCACGATTCATTTTTATTTCGTAACGTGGTTAGGGCAATTGAATTTTCAAATACTGCCCACGGTTCAAACTCGTTCTCAGCTTCTAACAAGTCGGACAGGAATTGAGCCGTCGAATTTTTCAAATGAAATTTTAATTGACGGTCAAAATAAGAAAAATGTCGCGGTAAAATTTATATGCATATACGTCCGGGTGTATAAGGCGCGAGATTTTCTACTTGGAAGTTTCTTACAGCGATACCGGTTAGACCGCTGCAACTGGATCTTCTGGCAGGTGTATCCTCGCATAGTATTCGCAAAACCGTTGCCGGTCTTTACTTCCTGGTATTTCGTTTGCGTTGTGTTTTAAGGGTTAAGAATTTAACGCTCCGATCTCTCGAGTCCCTGGCGTTTCCCTTTTTCTCTTTACTTTGGGCATCTGGGTTGAACTTTGTTCGGAAAAGTCTCGCAGAAACTTGAGCCGGGGAAATCTCTTGCGCCAAAGGTGATACGGTCCGATCCAAGATCCAATTCCACGAGCTGTGTGTTCCTTTGGTTCGAAGTTCACTTTAATCGTGATTTGACTAACTCCCGCGTCGCCAGGAGTTCCTTGGCTTTGATTTCGTTTCACGCCTTTGACGCCGTTCCGACATCAGCACCGTTCTCTCGTAGCTTTCGCTTCACTCGTTAGGCGAAGTTGTCAAGGCGTCGCGACGCTATGTTACCCAGCCCGTTTTCGCTACGTCTTAAGTTCCGAAGAAACGAGAAACCCTCCTTCCTCACTGACATCTTTCCCAAAGCTCAAAGGTTCCGTTTCCCTCTTTCGCAAACGGCGTTGTTCTTCGTTATTTCTCATTAGCGAAGATCGTCGACAAGCAATTTTAAGCGAGTGAATAATTCCCACTGATATACTAGACTAAATACTGATATGCTTTCTTAATCATGATTTATATACCTGTTCTCCGATTTCAATTCCATTTAACTTCCTCAATGTCTGCGCTGGTCTTTTATCACTGTTTGCCATACAGCTACGGAATCGAGGAGGCTGCAAAATTATTTGTCTCAACAATAGAAGTGGTTTCTCGCTATTGAACGAGGACTAAATTTCCCACTACGATTCTCATTCCCTCCGTCTTCAACTATTTCCTTAATTCAAGAAGCTGAATTCAAATATCGCAATTTCATGGCTGTTTTCACCTACGAATAAATAATAAACGCAACCATGTTGGAATTCACGGTTAACCGACTCCAGTTCTGCTGATTCGCTGAAATATCAACGAAATAAGTTAGCAAAACGCCGGCTTTCCACTATTACACGGAAGTATATACGTACCTATCACTAGCACGTATGATTTTAGGGCTAGAGATTTGAGCCTTCCCTCATTCGGTTTTTCGTCATAAAACTTCGTTCATGTTCAATCTTTCAACTCGACCGCAAGTAGGTATACGCAGGTAAATTATTTCCACTTTGATGGATGAACTTTTTACGACTCGCGACGTGTGAAAAAATTCACATTTGCGTTTGCAAGCATTACTCTTGGGGAATATAAGCTACGGAGGTAAAGTTCGTTAAAACAAAAGCGCCCCCATATCGCGCTAAAAAATGTATATTTTGTGGCGTTCATTTTGCAGAGTAGTACCTATACTGTACAAGTCACGTTTGCAAAGTATTATCGTGCATTCCCGTAATATGTAAATGTGCAAATATTTATTCTCCGAATTATTGATACGTCTGTATTGCTGCAGGTATACGCGACGGTACCTGCGACCTTTATGCAAATTCGTTTGCTCCCATCGGTCCGGTAATTAGTGTATAACAATATGCCTTTGTAAGCCATGAGTTGTGAGCTGCTAGAAGCCCCGCAGCCTGCTTCGATGTATCGATAGTTATCGCGACTGTGATCGATAGCCCGCTGAGCGATATATCGCTGCGATTGCAAATTGTAGGTGTTGGCTATTCGTGTACACGGAATTGTACACCCCAAGGCAAAAGCCTTTCCCCGTAATCTATTTAGCCGGCGCAATTTGACAAATGTAAAAAAGCAAACGTCCGACACTGTCGGATCAGCGCGATTCTGATCGACCCATCACTACCCGACGACCGCAATGCGGTATAGCCAATAATTAGGTTGATAATCAGATTCGCAATCGTGGAAATTTTTCATCAGCTTGTACTTGCCCTACGGGTATGCCTATCCTACTACTCACCAATACTGGAACATAGATTTCTACCGTATCGTGCACCGACTACCATTACCTGCGATTTTGCAGATGGACGTGTATGCACATGTATAAATATATACATGACCCACGTGCAGTTACAGTACTTAGCCTGATTACCCAGAATAATAGTAGTAGCAGTCCGGACATGCTAGGGGAAAACGAATAAACAAACTTGATCACTTGCGCGCAGGTAGCGGGTTTGTGGACAGAGTGATCTAGACTGCAGGCGTTGATCGTGGTATGAATCTTTCATAGGATGAGAATCGGGTCGAGATAAGAAGTTCGTGATATTTTTATCAAATGTATAGAATTATTATTTGAAGAAAGGAAAACCCCCGCCTTATTTCTATCGCGCTTTCATTGTCAGTTATTATTTTTCGAAGAAAACTATACCGTCCGCCTTTGTTTCTGAGATTTGATGCGCACGACTGAAGGTATCCGGCCCGGCTCCGATGAAGAGAAGCGATTTATTTCTTAAAAGATCTTGTCGAAGCCAGATAAAAAGTTTAATCAATACTCATCTTTCCCAGGGCTCTATAGGAACATCAACTTTTCTTCGTCTCTTCGTAGCTCGGAGAATACCTAGAAACTCTCGGCGTTCTTAAAGTTTTTAATTATGTGGGGAGAAAAAAAGGAAAAACATATTATACGACTAATTAAAACTAAACGTGGACTGGTTATGCACACGATATCACATCTGCCAGCCAGAAATCGACCACGTCGAGTGCCGCGATTTGTGAAAAAATTAATAAACACGGACACATATCTACCTATACATATAATTAAAGGTAATTTTCTCGCTTGACAAATGCTCCTTAATTGGAGTCAGTTATTTGCCGAGTTTTCGAGTGCTGTAGCCTCGAACTTCTTGAGAGATTTGATGCCTATATTTATTTTCGCGTCGAAGAAAATTCTCGGATGAAAATTTACCCATTAAAAAAAAAAAAAGGAGAAGAAAAATTTCTATCTCTTTTTCTTTGCATGTTTTTTGTTCTTTCGTTTCCTTCGTAATTTGCACTGAAATTGGCAGTTCTCCGGGAACGAATGGGGTTTAATATCATCTGAAGATCGAGAGTGCGGAATCACTCTGGTAACAATCTTGCAGGTAGAGGAAAACCGACACTATACCTATAACCCTACTCCTCGGAGAACTTGCAGCAGCAGAGATGAAGAAACTATCCGGAGGTACCACCTTGTAGATAGACAGAGACGGGGAAACAGAGAGAGGCAGAGATGCTGAGAGGAGTGATCGTTAATAAACCTTAGTTATACCTTCGAAGCAGAGAACCGCTCAGCCGGCTAATCTCTTTTATCCACATTCATTACGCAGTGGCTCTCATACCATTGCAACTAATTCTAAACAAGATTTTGAAATTTTTCGATTTTATCGCAGTTATCATATCGGGAGGTAAATGATTCACTATTTTCATAAAAACCTCATCAATATTATCGTAGTAGGTATACAACATTGCATTGATTTTCGAGTTCCAGATGGAAATACTTCATGGTTAGCTTCTTTTGCGAATTTGTCAAGTTTTGAGGAAACAAGAGAAAGAATCGAAACAGCTTATTGGAAAGTGTTCATCATAATATATGGAACTGCTTTCTGTATGCTGACTGTATAATTTAGATATGACCTGCAGTAAATATCGTTGTCTTTGTTTTTGGGGAATTTTTGGTGAAATTTGAAATTTCTATATCATGGGTGATGATCATTGACTTGAAACCCACTGCGCCAAGTGGCAAATCGACGAACGAGAAGGTAACAAGTGTTTGGGGTCGAGGCAACCCTTGAGCTCACTCAATCTACCCTTGCCTTCACACCTCCCCTTCATAGCCCGTTCTCCTCACCCCCTAGTCGACCCAAACTCATTTATTCATTGAAGTCTACGGGCCAACGAGCAATTCCAACCGTTTTCATCTCTAAGAAATTTTCCAGACTTTAATTAATAATCTATATTTAAACCATTTGTAGTCTCCATTCGCATACCTATATTCGTTCATGGGGTATTCGTTCGGTGCCTTGTAAGCCATCCAATACCTACTCGATGTGAAAACATTTATTGATTACGCAAATCTAACGGCTGTCTGAAATTCAAATTCGAAGGGATTATCCAAGATCTGTCTTTATATATTCCGGTGTTTTATCACCGCTTCATTTTATCCAAGTCAGTGAGCTCAGCTCGTTCGTTGATGAAATGAAATCGTTTCGTCGCCGCTCCGTCCGGATCTCATCGTCGCGTGTTCGATGTAACTTTTACAAACGCAATGAAACCAATCGAGAACGGAATGAAATCGGGTCGATCCTTCTATAAGAGATAAGAACTCCGACATTTGTAATAACCGTAGGATCTGGAAAAGCTTTTCTTCTTTTATAAAGAAAAACCGACCTTCGCTTCTACTCTCTATTATATAGCCAGGCGATAATCGGAGTTGTTTCAATTATTTTTCTGCCAGAAGCGAAGAGGTCTAAAAAAAAGTCCATTTCAAGTTCTTATGTATAGATGGGCATGAAAAATTACGCCTTTCATCTTGTATAATGTAATGCATGTACACCTAGACGGTCGAAAACATCAAACAGGTGAACTTGCACTTTGCAGATTGTTCCAGGCTATCGAAAGTCTGAGGAAGAGGTGCTTCTGTGAACTGTTATAGATATCTATTGGGAAGGAGTGCAGCTCGAGCGTTAAAGCTATACATAGGTCCATAATAATAAAAAGATATCAGAAGCAGGTGCACCGTGAGATCCATAAAGAATATTAGCTATGTCGTTATCGGAGTAGCATGTTCCTTGCTCTGAGGTCTAAAAATGAGTGTGGGACGTAATATAAGCCCATTATATATAGTTTCGAATTGTCTTCTGAAGGAAGAAGGCTGAAGGTGGCTTGAGTATTTCCTTGACTTTCATCTGAAAAGTTTTTTTCTAAAATTCTGCTAGTTTTCGGTGATTTGAGATAACTATAGAAAATCAATTTTTCCGGGTCTACACCTAACTCAGATTTGACTGCGAGGAGAGATTATGGGCGTTGAGAGCTGGGAATTGAGAATTGGTTCTTTCTGAGATAAAAGAGTATGAAGAATATCTACTTCGAAACCTATGACTACGAACCGTCTGGAGATTAGGTGTGGGGTAAGCTCGAAATAGAACGAGACAAGGAGCGACTAAATTCTAAATAAATAAAATTATCTCCAAGGTTTTCGATACCAGGTCCAATTAACAATTGAATTATATCCACTATCAGGCTGAAATTGGAGTTTGAATGGTATATATGTGAGGGGGCTAACACGAAAGCATAAATTTTAAGTGGAACAAAAATACGACACGTCGAGTCACGTTTGAAAAGAAATTAATAAGATCTTTGACCCCGTGTTTATCGTGGTCATAAAAATATGAACATTTCTTTTTAGGGGAGTCCTGATCGTGCTTGAGAGAACTTTGACGCCAAAGTGGTGACCGCACTTAAAAATAATTAATGTCATATGGTGGGATGATAGATCGTTCGCAAGAGCTAACAAGAGACCTGCAGCTATAGCCGCGGCGTTTACTTCGCTGACTATTTTACCTCGCCAAGGATCTAATTTGACTAATAACTTATAATCTATGATTCGTGTTCGACCAGCTCTGACTACAAAGTCCAACGGAGTCGAAGCGGATAATAGAAACCTCGAGACTTACTCGCATAGGAAAACTACACGCTGAGCAGAACATCATTACATTTCATCCGCGTATCCAACTAGCACGGTTTATCGTTGTATCGAACTCGAGTGTCTTTTAAAGAATATAACATATCCCGTTATCGTCTGAATTCATATTTACATATGGTATTACAATCCCTCGAAGCTTGTATTGTCCGACTTGTCGTAAAGAATGGAAAACACAGATTCTCACTCACGCTGCACGAATCGACATTGGTGTTTCAATTAAACCCGCGTCAGAGATCTCTATCTCTATTATTCAATTGGGATTTTCTATTTAACTACCAAACTCTAGCGGTATAATGTGTTTCGTATATATGTACCTAATTGTTTGATCAACTGTCGACTCGAATTTCAATGCAGCCAATTTTATCGAGTAATTATCCACCACTTATTGGCTCTATGTACTACGTTAATTTGTTTGTATAGATCTTTTGTCTATTTACAACGTAAATATACATACGATACCTGTACCTACAAGTTAAATATGACCCACGTTTAGGGATCGGTTTAACAATAAATATACGCTATCGGGCATCGAACCATGCGTTGAACATTAATCGGCCTGTCAAGAAGCGTCGATTAAACGACCATAAAACGAGATAAACCCGTGAGATAACGCGTGAGATAATCGTCTCGGATCCTCGTGCATTTCGTAGCCTTACCTGGGCCTTATAGCCTCACCGTGTGAGTGAATATACGAAGGTTATCTCGGTACTGTATAGACGAGAATGTGCCCGCAGGCCAGGAGGCTGGATGTATAGTCTTGAGAGTAACCTTATGCCACCTTTACACGAAATTAAATACTTCCTGTTCAGGATTTGGTTTTTTAAAAAGGGGACCCTCTCGGTTCTTGGAGATACTCCTGACCCGACGCCAAGAGCTCGTATTTCGTATCTATAAACCAGAATGGCGATGGCTTATTGTGCCCAAAAAAAAAATCTAGATAAACTTAATCTACGAGAGTGTATATAGATATATTTATTCGGTCTAGCGTGATTAAAATGGGGCTAGAAAGAATAAGGAACTCGGGAACGTCACGTATATTGTCGCGGTCAATCGTGTAATAAAATCAAGCTCCTTATTGCAGACCGTACGTTATAAATCTGCCATTAAACTCGGGTTACGTTATATTATAGAAGCTGCAATCCGTCGACTCTGAATTTCAGTAACGACTTAATTCAATGGCGAAGGCAGGGCAGCTAAACTAAGCGGTTTAAACCACCTGGGAATTACAATTCAATTTAACCTCCCGCAATACCCCCATCGCAGTGCACTCCGCCCGCAAAACAACGTCACCATATCGTTATACTCGTGTCCATTTCTGCAACGACGTGCCAGACGATCTGAGCCTCATTGTTTCCAGGGTAACAGCAGGTCTGGGTGACGCATTGTCGGATTATAATATACCCCCTCTTGGTCAAACTTGGACCAACATTTGCTACGTGTTGCAGACTATAGTCTGCTGCATAACTAGTTATCAGGCATAGCATGTCTGTTCGCTTGTCGCTCTGTCTACACTGTTTCTCCTCTTCGGTGTTATAAACTTGCGAAAGTTGACACCGTTATAGCCCAAGCGAGAAACTAATTCCTTTATATTTTATAGCGACGAGAGTAGACGAGTTTTCCAATCACCTGCACAGACCGAAAACAAAAATTTATACAGCTCTTGATTTTTCCAATGAATTCATCCGGGGCTTTTGCATGTACTGAAGTATTGATGAAAATTGTATCCGAATTGAAGCAGATCGGGAAAAATTGGCCATATTCATAAACCAGCTTCTCTATCGAGTCTCTCACCTATCTGGGTACGAAAATTCTACTTGATTTTTAAAAAAATATTGAAACAATTTCAGCGAAATAAATAAATATCACGGCGAGGATATAGTCCGCGGGATTTTTTCTATATGGCTGTAGGTATGACCTGTTACCTGTTATCAACGAGTAGACGATGTAATTTAATTAGGATTTGTTACAGGTAGGTCGCATTTGAACGTGAGAATGAGAAAAAGTTTATTATTACAATATACTGTGACAATTGTCTGATGAAACTTTTCTAGTTATAAATTGTAATATCGTCTTCAGCAGGTACTTTATACGTCTGTTCATTAGAGGGAAAAAGGTCCATCTAGCCTGAGGTAAACTAGCTCAGAAAAGGTAACAACAGTCTGGAAACTCTTCTCGCGTTCTATTGTTATATATTCAATCTACTTCACGCCAACCCAGGACCAATTTTTAATTTATTCCTACCGGAAGCCGTTCTTATAACTTGCTATAATGTAAAGAACAACTGACAGATCACTCCGTAGCATATATATATTATTATACCATAGAACGGGGCTGGGTAATGAGCTGGAGCTAGAGCAAAGCCTCGCTTTCAATATCGTGACAAGTGAGTTTGAGAAGTTGCACCCGTTTGACGTCACGTATATTCAGCTTGTTATAAGTTCAGAATTCTTAGTCTATTGAGTTCGTACGTCATTATTGTATCTAGACCCTCGACTTTACTCGCCATTTAATGAGAACGGGTAACTACAAATCCCTATACATCGCGAAACCTTCTGTCATCATCCCTGGCCATTTGTCTCCTGCGAATATCTCCGGATCCAACAGAATCTTACTACGTTCAATTTTTAGAAGTTGATAGCCAGACATGACGGCGCCTCGTGGTTTCTCCTAACCGAAAAAAATACCTTGTCTAACGTCTCTGAAGTGAAGACATAGGTCAGAGCCGGTGATCAATTCATCAGGAGAATCCAACCCAACAAGGAAAAGAAATAAAAAAATTTCAACCTGCCTATCGGAGGTGGAAACTTTTATTGGTCGGCAGTCTCAGCTATGATGTAGAAAGAGACATGCATTGCAATGTATGAATAAAAAAAAATTTATTCACACGTTGCTTTGGCATTGGTATAATGAAGCCAGTTCGCAACATGTGTGCAAATATATTATACATTACATACATATAGGCAGACGCAATCGTGCCTGAAATGGTCCAATCCAGCTTCTCGCTAATCTCCATTCACGCATTATGACCACGTACCAATTATTGTTGAAGTCTGACACGGCGAGGTGTCGCATATATACATGGAAACATAGAACTAGAGAACAGCGGTGGTCTATAACCGGTGTGTAATTTAATTCATGTGAAAGATATAGGTTCGGGTTGTACACATACTCCGAGATTACTAGTAATTATCTAAGCGATGAATAAACAACGAACTGCGAAATTCCACGAGATATTTATACGCTTTAACCCTATTTAACGGTCTGCTGGGATAGATATAATAACTCCCTGGTAGTATAAGGTGGGTATAGCTAACGCTGGGTGATGGAAGCAAATTTCCTCCGCTGTAAGGCGTCTGTTAGAATTTCAGGAGAACGAAAATTACCAGGCCATTCCTCGAATGTCTTTCGTCTCGTTTGGCGAAAAACAAACATCGCCGCAAATTCCTTCGAGCTTTCCCATAATTCTCTCCAGCCTGGAGCAGCTTGTCTCTGTCAGTTGTACACGCGCACCCCTCTGGCCACCCTCTACCACCATAGATACCCCACGGCCTGGCTTGGCTCGGCTCGACTCAAGATCAGTGCAGAGAAGTTTCGAATCAACATTTCAACGAGTGCAAACACGCGAGGGCACCCACGGTCCAACGAGACGAGTGAATCACGACCGTGGCTCGGGTCAAATCTCCGCGTCTGCAGTCTAGCTCTGCCAATGACACCTGCGAAGATTCGGGTTGCACTCTTTTGAAAATACGATTTTTGCACGCTCAGCATTCACGCGAATTCTGAATACGTGTCTCTCCTAGGTATGCGCATGTGTATCAAGGAAAATTCTAGGAAACAAAGTCTTTTTATTTTATTCTTCCTTTTTTACAGACTGATTTATTGACGATAAATTCTGCAACTACCAAGTAGAGGCAGCTGTGTGAGGCTGAGGCTTTATTGCAGTATAGAAAATTTTGTTACTGTTTCAAGATATTTATGTTGCTGTCGATATCCGCCAGGTTAGTCGGTAGCTCTAGGCTTACATCTCTATTACACGGTCTACCGAACGATCGTACGATGTAGGTACGTGGTACTTAAGTTTCGTGTTCAAAAACGTTTAGCTGTTACTCACAGCCTCCAGTGTAATAAATATTATAAGGAGGCGGTAAAATTTCAAGAAATTTCCACTCGGCTGAACCCCTTTTCATCCCTTTCGCCCCTTGGTCCTCCCACGCCATTTGCACCCAGTCTGGGTTTTTCGATTGAGGGAAGCGAATGAACGTCACGAATTGCGAACGGTCGTTTATTTATTTCACAGTCACGCTCTAGGCAGCAGCTGACGCTCGCCACCGCTTTGGTCCAGTTTGCGAGAGCAAAAATACTAAAAATTTATCTTTTCCTCGCGATGTTGAAAACGGTAGGAAATGCCAAGTGGAGAGCAAGTAGAGGGTCGTCGTGGGTGCTTCTCAGACATGTAAATATAGAGATGCGTCCGTGCAGGACGGTTAGCAGAAAAACATTCCAGAGTAACTCGAGAATGATACATCTAGAATGTCTCGGCCGGTTATGTCACGTTAATAATAACCAACATCTGACGTATTTAATTTTAACTGGGTTTAACCCCGGACATTGATAAATGAGGCATTTCGAATTCTACGCTTCGTCCAATTCTCGAAATTATCCCCCGCGGTCATACCATCATCACGGATTAGATGGTCAACTTAAACATCCACGCATACGCACGCGGTTTACTCTCAAAGTTCATGAATCTCGTCGTAAATTATTGGCCCAGAAATCGCGTGGCTCATTGGTTAAGGAGCAAAATCGAAGAGCGCTCAATCGGCCGCCGCTATTTCTAAGAAAGTAATTCGACGCTGCAAATTTATTTTTATCGAGCTGGTCACGAACTTCGTTTTAGCAGTTAACTAACGATCCTACCGATTGGAACATGCGGACGTGAACGTGGAACATATTTTGGGGTTCGGTCGCGAATCGTACAATATATCATTAGACGCTAAAGTCTTCTTTGCAGGGCTCAGCCTCGGCCCCGCCAGTTCATTATAACGGAACGGGTAGGTATCTTCTGGTCCATATCCTTGCCACACACGACGAAAGTTCATTTCTAGGAAGAAATTCGACTAGTATCACGCTGGGATGTTGAATTTTGTTTTTACCTTTTCTTCATTATACCTACAGGTTTTAGTTACGGAGTGCAGGATAGGGTTGACATAATCACAATATTAATCGGAAGATAAGTTTCTCTTTTTACACATACATATATGTAGTACATACATGTATCATGCATTCTTATTTTTCCGACTAATTGAGGTCCGGTGTCAGAGAATATCGATAGGATTATACTCTCAAGTCAGAAGATTTCGAGAAATTGAAATAACTGGACATCACGATCGACGGGAACTTACTCATCGCTGGAATATTATTAATTCAACTATACGGCGACCATGTAATCCTGAGAGAAAAGTAACATCGAATATTTATATTTACCTGCATTACTCATGCACTCGCAAATAGAAACACCGCCTTATCTGTGCGGTTTAATACACTCGACGGTTCGTACTTTCGCAGTTATTGCAAAATAAAATCGATTCCCCGCACGTTCATCGCTCGCCCTGCAGACGAACAGGTCTAGTCGGTCGTGTTAACTCGCCTGCTTGCTTGCTCGACAAAGATTACGTTAATAACTTCGGCAGCATTTCACTGCAACGAGCAACGAATTCGAGTTACTAAATAGTGCTTTTGAAGCAGATAAAAAGAGAGCGAAAGAAGTAAACGAATGAAATATGTATCTAGACTGTAGCAATGAATATGCGCGGTCTCGTTCCACCGGCCGTGAAAAACCTGAAAACAGCTCATTCGCATGGAAAGGTCTTTTACGTTTTAGATTTTTCCCGCTGAATGCGTTCTGGAGAATCCAGGGTACTGAAATATGAGTGGCAGCCAACTCCATCCCGAGTTTCTAGCCTCGGTGTTCTCGTGTTTGTTAGTGTTTCACTGAGTTTTCCACCTCCTCAGAGCTATTTATAAATACCCACTTGAGCGGCTCCTTGTTCTCCCCGGTTTTTGCTTCCTTTCCCTGATGCGTCGTTCCCTGTGGTTCCTCGTTCCGGCCTAATTAGACTTTTAGAAGAATTACCAAACCATCGCTCGTGTATACGCGCGTTTTTACGATCACCTATTCCGCCTAGGAAATTCCGATTCCAATTCGGAATATGCAGCTCGGAATATTTCCGCTCCACGACCACCGAGCCGAAACTTACGTACAGCGATCCATTGTCCAAATTGCGAACGCCATTAAATCTTCTTAATCGTGATACACGATGCCCCGCAGTCGTCCCCATTACACTCGACGTCGGCGCACGGTATATAGCATCTCCAAGGCCTCTTTGGTCCCGGTTCGCGACTCTTCCGTGTGTTCCGATTGGCTTGAACAGCCAGACCGGTAGAGGCAACGATTAATTTTCATTCAAACAACTTTCGAACGACGGAACCTTATCTACTCCCGCAAATGTTTGACTTTCACCTGGTGCTTGAAGCGCATTTTTCGAAGGGTGCAGTAGTAATGTGATCGTTAAGCTTTCCTGACCAACGAGTCAAAAATGTATCTTCATAATCTCGGAGAAGTAGACCTAAATCCCCGCTCCATTTACTCTTCGCTGTGTAGTTAATTCTCATTAGAAGAAAGATTTGCTAAATGGGGTGAATTTAATCGGCCAAAACGGTCAGTGGCAAGTGGAACACGTACGTAACCCCAACGACTTAAGAATTCACAATGTCCTGGGTCAACTCCTGCTTGACTCTTGGAGTTGGCGCAAGTCTAACCGGTAACCAGAAGGCAGGCAGCGAACCCCAAGACCTAAACGTCGACCACAAGAGGCGACTCATTCG
This sequence comes from Rhogogaster chlorosoma, assembly GCA_944452935.1. Classification (NCBI taxonomy): domain Eukaryota; kingdom Metazoa; phylum Arthropoda; class Insecta; order Hymenoptera; family Tenthredinidae; genus Rhogogaster; species Rhogogaster chlorosoma. Next base: position 35,052,725 of record OX101797.1, read on the forward strand.
CGTCTTATTACTAAGAATTCAGAGACGAGGACAGTAACTTACAGGAGAAGTTGAACTTTGGCATACCGAAGACAGAAAAACGATTGAAAAAAATCTTACCTTCAATGCCTGTGAAATACGAAGCTTAAACCTCATTGTGCAAAATATTTATATCGGTTAGAGTACTACAGACTACGTAGCCGAAAAAGTTCTTCTTCAAGTTACAATTTGTAGTCAGTCTTATCGAACCCTGGAAATTCTTCGGGATCAGAGCTGTAGGTAAATTACCGCAAGTTGCGGGGATTAACTTCGAGTAAGAGTTGACCTTTTGACGCAGCGTTTGGATTTATTTCTGTACGTATGCATATCTCTGGAGAGAAAGAAGACGGGGAAGAAGAGGAATCCTGCTTTTAGTTGGAAGTGGATATTGAGCCGATGTCTTGGACAAAGCATTCCTAGACACTACAAAGTTCCAGATTAGATAACCGACTGACCTATGGTGCCACACGCGACGTTTAAAGTGAAGTTACGTTCCGCACTGCGGTCGAAACGGCTCGGATTTAGTCAGGATGTACGGGCCACCGAGTTTGGTTTTCGGCTCAATTGAGTTAATGGCACTTCAGGTGTCCAATGTCCCGTATCGCCGTAGACGAGCACTGCAGACGTTCTCTGTAATAGTTCTGTCTTGTCGCTCTGGCGGGTTCGGAAGTTTAGATAGTAGTTAGAAGCAGTGCGCCGCGGAAACTTTATCCTAAACTCGGATTTCTCTCCTAAAACTCTGCGACTCGTGTCATGTTAGTCACGCGATGAGCGCAATTCGGCAGCGAACGCAGTACCTGATTTTTATAATCATCTTTTGAATATGATTTTCAACGAGCCGATTGGAGGTGGCCGATTCCTTCAATGCACAAATTTTTTGTAAGATCTAGAGACGCTCGACCTGCGACAATGCCACGAATCACGGATACCTCCTCGCGGGTGGCCCTTCAGGGGAAACGGAAATTATTCCGGTAGAATGACTGGCAGGAAATTGAGTCCCGCTCGTTCTCTAGCCTCTTCTGCTTCATCTTCTTCTTCTTCACAAATCTCTACTAAAATTAGTTCGTTAACCCTTAGAAAAAGGTAACGGTGCGCGACTAAAACGCCCTCTAGAACCAGCGTGAAAAGGACCGTGATTAGGCTGAGCTGAAATCTGGTTTTTTAATTGACAACAAAATCATGATGAACAATTACGCGAATAGCAATAATTCTCCGCCCACCGCTTACCTCATTGCAATATATTATGTGATACATCCACGCTCGAAGACGGGATACAAAACTGTACAACTCCTTAATTGATGGAGCATTAAACTGGCAATAATTACCCGAACCATAAAGCTCAATATCTTTATGAGAGACCCGTTGGCTTATTAATATCAATCTGATATTGCGGCTGCTCACGGGCACTCGAAAACCTCTGAGAGACCGACCACGTTAATGTAATAATATTAAATTGAGCCAAGACATGCAAGGGAGGCGTATTAAGATTATGAATCCATTAGTAGATGGCTAGATCTCTGGCCACGTAGCAGAGGGAAGAAACAGTTGTTCGTTTTTCGTTAACAGGTATCTAGACGTATAGAAGAAATTCTTAATCATTCTGCACGCATGATATATACGTATAGAAAATTGGGTACATGATACAGTATTAAGACTATAAGAAAGAAATAAACTACTGGCGTGTCTGCGCACGTGGGCGAAATACTACAAGAAATACAGTAACAGATCAGCGGACGAAGCCTGCAGACCCTCGAATAATTCAATTCATGTAATCAATTAGCGGCGTTGTAAGCGGCGACTTAAACCTCCTGCACAGTATTCTAATTGTAATTTGAAAGCTAATTACAGCTTGGATCGTGAAACACAGAATTGATTCTACTGAAATCAAGCTTCATAAGCTCGCAGTGGAATACTAAGAGGTTTATAATCTTTTATTTTTACCTCTTTTCTTCTTCAATTGATTCGTTTGAAATTCATGAAGCACAACGATACGATGTATAACTTTTAGTGTAGCTGACTTTCTTGCTGTGCAGGCGAACTAATCTGAACCGCAACTCTAATCTAATTAGAATACTGACGCTAAATTTTACTGTATCACTCCCGGCTTATTATTTCACTGTTTAGTCCTGTCGCGGATATACTAGAGCAAACCCGGTGCATTTTATGGGGACAACAAAATTTCGCAACTGTAGCAGGTGCAATTTCTCTACTAATTTCAACCGTGGCAATTAATTTTAGGAACAAATAACAATAGCGCACCTGTAGAAGACGCCGGTATTCGCTGAACGACTTGGGAATAGCGATAAAGCGGGAATTGCCACTAGCAGCAAGGCTTACCAGTAATTACGCTGATCCTACGATTAAAGATGACCCTTAGCTGGATTCTGGTAGCTGACCAATCTCGACTTCGCTATTACAGTCTCTATAGTATCATAATCCCAATAGATCTCCTCGTCAAATCCTCGCCCATTACATTTTAGTGTGGGCCTTTGAACTTGAAAGATTTTTTAGTACCAGTTTAAAACTTTTTCGTGCTTTACAGAAGTATAAATATACCAACTAAATCCCAGTTAATTAATCTCGCAATTAAAGTCCCGTAAGTCTCTGAAGTCTCGTAATCGGTCCTGCGACCTCTGCAGTAGCTCCAAAACGTAGTATAATATATCACAAGTATTTAACGAGCTCTCCTCTTCATTGACAGTTTTTCTACGTAGAGAAAGAATTCCGTAATTTCATGCTACACGGATCTAGATATCCGAGTGACACGCCTGACTGTATGAATTTTAATTAATTTCTTGATTTTAATTACGCCCAATTCTCATCAGCGTATCGTATGTCTGACTTTATCGAAGAGTAGGTACTCCAATTACCTTCTGAAATCACCAAGGCAACTGTCAATATAACTGCCAATCGATTGTCCTGCAGCGTTAAATCTCTCGATATCAATTTCAAACGTTTGAACACGCTCCTCGGAACGATCGTATAAAGTAATTAAGTACCTGGATCTTCCTTAAGGCCAACGGTTATACGAGATTATCGCGAACTACGCTACTTACACAAGCCTTCGTCCCTTCCGAACATAAAATCGCGACAGTCTATCTGACAATTAGAAACGTCCCAAACAAGCTCACCACGGAAATCTAGTTATACACTGAGGCGTTATACGGATCGTGTTCTCCACCTGTAGTATCACGATTACAAGCTTTGTCTGCCGTTCGACGAAGCTAAGCATCTTATCGACCGTTTCTAATCCCTCCGATGGCCTGGAATAAATCATCTTCTGCGGGGTGCTAGGTTCGGTTTTATTCAGTTTACAACATGGATTCCCTGTCAAAAATACGTGTAGCTCGACTTGGAAAGACTTTTTGTAGCTCAACTACCAGCCGGGCGTTGTTTTAAAAATATATTTTAATAATAGGAGAAGATCGAAGAACTTGGAGGATCGGTGGAGGGTCGCTTTTGCTGGGATATATTTTCGCCTGTTATTTAAAGCGGTTGAAAAAAATTAGAAAATCATAAATCAACGAGCATTTACCGTCACAATGAATTATGAACTACGGTGTTAATTAAGCAAATCACGTTAACACCGCCGTACGGTAATTAGGGCTTGCTCTGTGTGCGTACACGGCGTCGTGACGCCGCGTCGTTTAGATTTAGACGCCTGATTTCCGAGCATGAAAGCACCCTCACGAGCAACTGTACTACGGACTACATAGCAAAGCGACCGATACCACCTATGTCGCGGTTCCCAACGCCCTTAGTGTTTCAGACACCAAACATCAAACGGAAACGGTTATTACGTCAGCCCAAGATGTGCGATCTATATATTTCCAATCTCTCAGACTCTAGGAATAAATAAGACTAAAAAAACTGCTCCCAGTTGCTCAGAATTTGCATTTCAAACTCTGCAGTACCTATTCGACCTCATAAAATCGGGAACATTAGCTTCCAGAGAGCTTTACTGCTGATGCTAATTCGTTCGCATTGTATAGGTCTCTGCGATCGATTGATAGACATTTTTGAACTAGATTGAAGTTAATGTGTGAAATTCGAACGTCCAATTAATGGGGAGAAGTATAATTATTACGTAGTAATAAGTACTTCGAAGCTATATCCCGCTGTGAAAATAAAAGGATGCATGAAGAATACGAGTTATATCAAAGTAGAAGCTCGACTCTAGATAGAGCCAGATTTTCTACTGTGGGAAAAGCCCAGAAGAAGTATAAAAGAAGTAGAAGAAATGAAAATAGTCTCCATCGCCAGCTTGGCTAACAAGAATCTCGCTAATTGCATTTTATCTCTCTTTTATGCATCCGTGGCAGGAGGTACATAGCCTCAGGTAATATATACCCAGTTCAACGTTGAGTACGTCTCGAGGTATGGATATGTATATATATATATCTGTGTATATATACAGCTAATAAAAGCCAGAAGAAAGAGAATTGCAGGAGTAGCCTGTATATAAGTAATGAATTTTTCCAACTGCAACTTTCATACTGTTAGTGACTACTTCAACTGCCGAGGGGTAATTATCTCGCTGCAATGTCCCGGGTATGTGAAAACGAAACATGAAAAAATTGGCAAATTCAACCTGACCAAATTACTAACGCGACTGGGTTTCACCCAGTATACCTACCCGCATCCACGCGTTTACGCGGCAAAGTAAAATTTCGCTATTCACGTTGACCCGGCCAGACCGTAATTTCACAACGGCATAAAATATCAGCGTCATCTGGAGCTGGTTTCATTTATAGAGAAATAAACCGAAATTATTTATACAGTAGCTGTTTCGTCGAAGAACTACGATCGAGGAGTTATGCACGGGTGCGTATACCTATGTTGCTCGTATAAATGCACATGAATGTATCGCATACATTATGGGTATAACATGTACCTGCATAGATGCATATCTAGGTATATAATATGTAGAAATATTCTGGTCGGCTTCGGGGATTCAGCGTCAGTCTTTTGTTTCCGATCATAAATTACCAGGAACTCTGGGAACTCTGGAACTCTGGAACTCTGGAACTCGTCCCAGTCGTTGAGGCATTAAACATATTTGTGTATACCATACATTTGTAGAGTCGCGATATACGTCGCGTCGGGTCATTGCCGAGTTAACAGAGGAACGACGTAGCGTGCGCAATTATGAAACTTTTTATAATCAACATTTTTCAAGTAATTAATGAAAACTTGCCGAGACTAAAAAAAATTCTGACTCATTTCTCGCTGTTGATGGTTTTTCGTCTTTTTACCACTGCTGGGTGGCCTCGCTTTGGGATACGCTTTTATTGAGCACGCGACAAAAATTTTCAGTTTTACTACCCAAGTGCCTGTACCTAGTCGGAATTTGCCATCTGCTTACATTGCACAGTTTCATTTATTCCTGCTTCCAGTTCAGCAAAAGAAGTTCAAAAAATCGAGCATTCCCTGCGTCTTTTTATCCAAAGTAATTATGCACCGCAAATGATAAGCCTAATCGTCATTTATCACATACAATATAGGTATAGGAGAATTACCCAACTTCATCTTGTGTCATCTCTCTACGCTCATCTCCGCGGCATACCTATGTACATACCTACATCTTCAGGTTTCGCGTAGGCTGTACACACGTGAGTCTCCGTAAAGTTACAAGTGACTGATATTACCACGTAGTCGTATACGTGGGCTTGTATAGGTATAACCTGCCACTAACCAAACTTCGAGACACGATAAGGCTTTTGTTTTAATATACTTAATTACAATTCTGTCTCGCACGAATATGGTATACGACTAGCTCGAGGGCCTCGTATGTTTTCTTAAGATTATACAACCCTGCTATAAAATCCTCATTAGTATACGAAGTCTTTTAGAACCTGGAGATAATTGCTGGTCTCCTTTTCCCAAACCTCGAATTCACTTTACGGGTAAATGTAGAATATTTAGCGAATTTGGACCACGAGATTCCGAAAACTTTATTCCCCTCGTTCCTAGCACCGAAATGCAAAGCCAGCCCATGCCATTCCTTCGTTCCGACGTCCTCTTTCAGAAAAAAGAAAGATACCCCACAATCATCAATTTTTCGGGGTGAATAATGGAGTACTCCTACTCTCGGGTTCCTTCTGTGCAAAAAAGAGCTTCCCTATGAGGGACCACATCCCTGTGATCAAAGGATGAGTGAGACGGTCCAAGCCGTTACTCCTAAATGACTTGATGAACAATGTTCTCGAACCTTCAATTGGAATTTCAAAATTTGTCGAAACTGGAGTAAATTCTCTCCAGTATTTGAGTCCTTACGAATTCAGGCAATGTGTACAATTACAGAATCTTTAATAAGCCATGGAACTTGTCCATCTCCTTCGGACTTATACCCTATATGTATAAAATGGCATATGCCTAGTCATATAACGGAGTACGTCGACCGCCTACTCGCACCTACCTACCTTTTTCCACAGGAATCTCGCAAAACACTAAACATGCATCACTTTTATAGCGCTCAGTTCGTACCACTACGTCCATCTTTTACGGACTTTTGCGCAGGCGAAAATTTCCGCCAGTACTTCGGCATGCCGGGAGCGAGGCAAGGGGCAATTCGGTTTACGGCCCGCATAGCCGCTTGTTCGCCCGTCGACGCTCTGCGTGTTGCCAACTGTTGCAAATCGCGTTGCAAACCATTGCCGCCACGACGCGAGAAACTTATAGCATACTTTACGTCCCACAATAATCACGAGTCACGTTGTATCGTGAGCAACACAGCTACTCGAGATCCTTATCTTATTGTCCTCGTTTTCCCGGTTCCACTGCTTACTACGCGGAGACCGCGAAGAGGTAGAAACAATGGTCTGCGATTTGCTCCGCGTTAGGATGGAGCCAATCGTTGATATCGTTTCTGTCTTCATTACAAATCGCGTGTTTCTCTCCGCTCTGTATGTATGTTACGTCTTTGAATTCGAGCCTTGGTTTTCTTATATCCTTCCTGAAATCGAAACGTGGAAAATCTCCCAATTAATAAGCGGAATAGACTCGAGACGAAAGGCAATTATGGAGGGACCAGCCCCTGGCGAAAAGGCGAAGAGTAACCGTCAGGGTGTACCTAATCAAAATGGTAAAGCCCACGACTGAAGATAATCATCTCTAACAAGATGACATATTCTTCCATTTCTTATTCGCGGATTCATATCTTGGCTGCATCTGTTTGACTCGTCGTACCTGCGAGCCACGTGTATACATGAATGAATAAATGAATGAATGAGGGAGGGAGGGGTTGTGATGGACAGCCGAAGAAGGGGACAAGCGAACGTCAGAAATATATGCACAGGAAGTTGAAGATCGCGATGCGAAGTAACGTCGCAGAAGATGTAATCAAAGTTTCCAGACAGCTTTCCACCGCGTCTTACAATCAGTCTTTTCCTTCGCCTAGAGGAGATCACGTCAAAGCCATGCATATCGAACCGTGGGAGTATTCTCGAGGGTGCAGCATCGCATTTTCTCTCACCACTCTTTCCGCCGAGGTTTCCATCAGCATATCGCAATGCGTTCGAAAAACTGTAGGAATTCGGAGTACGCGGTTGTTTATACATACACATACCAGCGAAGAAGAAGAGCATCTTTCTGTTTGCACTGTTAATTGTCTGTACGTATACAAAATGAATTGATCGCGAAAGACGAGATGAATTTGAACTCGAGAAAGAACAAGAACGACAGCTTCTCGTCTGCGTGGACTAATCATGCGGAGAGAGGAAGGAAGTCATCTTAACCACTCGACACTTGCGACTTGCGACTAGCGGCTCGCTCGAGCATAAATATCATTCTTCACTCGACTTTGCAGTCTCCAACGCGTTTCTGACGCCTCCGCAAGTCGACAGTCGGCAGACGAACCATAGCGTGCTGCCGCAGTTGTGTCTGCGTACACACGATGTAGCTATTTATGTACACTGAGAGGCTGTGCATTCGAGATCAAGCAGCCTTAGTGCCCGCTAAAATATAGCGTAAACTTTTTCGCGATATGTAAAATGCTTGGTTCATGACACTAGGAGAAATCAACTTCACTTTACATTCAAGAATTTCTAGCCTGAGATGAATATACTTATTCATCCCCATGTTTTCACCCTTCATAAAATTCGAAGATGTTTAATCAATTTTGAGTAAAAATTCTATTCCTCAAGTCGCTACGCGTGAATCCTAGCCGCAGAGGAAAATATTCTGGAGTAAAGTCATGTAGTACCTATAATATAGCCGGAGCATATGGCATAACTAGAAAGTGGAGAACGAAGAGGAGAATTACATCTTGGCAGAATACCAAATAGGGAAAAAATTGAAAATTGTCATAAATTTTGGCAGAACATTTACATGGGTAGTATTTTTGGTTATATTGCATATTTGTGCCACCATAGTGAGTTGGTAGATGTCAGGTAGCAGGTGGTAGCTCTCGACTATAACAGTCGCGTTGGGGGCGTCGGGGGCGTCGCGACGACTATGCTACCGTCTTACTAGACTAGAAACAGTTGGGTAAAGCGAGCGGGACAGATTTGTGCTTCTCAGAAAGCCAACCCAACATTGCGCCAGTCTGACGGTAGTCAATTAAAATAACTCCACCTTCTCAGAAAATGATTACGTCTCTCGGCTACAGTTCGAATAGGCTTTCGTTTTATTTATACGATTTCAACTTCCCTACTGATAATTGTTTCCTCTCGGTAAAAAATCCTGGTAATTGGTTCCTAATTATAATACTGATTCCCTGAATTGTTAAAATCGGACCGCCAGAACAGAATCTAGCGTCTTTATTGGAGTTCATTTTCCGTATCGTCGCCGCTAAGGAAAAGAGGGAAGAAAGAGAAAATAAGACCCCGAACCGGCAGAACCAATCGCTTATCCCAGAATTAGTAACGTGGGAGTCATGAATTTAATGCAAAATTTATTAGAAGCTTTAATGTTCACTGGGGCAGAAATACGACTTACCAGCGTAGCCTTAGATCCTACTTAATTTAAGGAAGAGAAATTCAGTGTTAGAGTTAACTAGAATTAAATTTATAGTTTACAACAGAGTTACCGCACACAAAACCAGCTCGTAGGAAAACATTGTTAATAGGAATCCACAGCCACTGTTACGTTGCCCGTGGTTCAGCTGCTAGTTGGTTTACTTTGCTGTGAGAAAGGTAACAGAGAGAGGGTAAAAATTTAAGAAAGTATTCATATTTCTGAGGATTTTTCATCGTGGATGCTGCATCTGACAGCACCTTCACTCCGTTCGCCTAAGGAAATTAATATTTTTGCATAATTGAAACTTCCACTGCAATCCTTTACGATAAAGTTTAATTACTTATTACAGCAAGCTCGAAGATCAAAAAGATCTTTGACACTAATAAAGTAGGAGAAATAAGAAAAATTTGACACCTTTTTTTTTTTAACTCTCTTCTTCTCTTTTGTTTCAGGGATCTCCAAGGGAACAACATCTCCGTCATTTTCAAAACCGATTTCGAAGACATGGCTACACTTCATGTATTGTAAGTATCCTGCTGTTCATTAATCGTCGCGAATTTCGTGCGATAAATTCATTGCCTATGCACGATTTCGATTGATTACGATACGCTGCGAGAATTATACAAGGGGAATCCCCTTGTCGCAAAAAAAATTCGCGTTCGTTTTTTCTTCAGATATCCATTCGCCGAGCATTGAAGAGTTCGCTTTCATTTTTTGAATGTAATTTTAGATTACCTCGTATACACGAAGTTGATTATAAGAAGCAAATAAATTGGCGAGCTTGCATCTGGCAGCACTCAAGATATTTCTGAGCTAGTGGTCTCTCATCCATCCGGTTTGCTTTGCTCCTGCCTCCACAGATACCGTATACCTTCCACTCTTGCTTTAAGTAATTAATTTCACAGAACCCCAGAATACCAAGAGCTATACGAGTTACAAGTGTATTACTATTCCGTTACAGAACTAACTCAGTGCTTCAAGGAATCCTTAAAATATTAACCGATAACGTTTGGCATCAATTTCATTGCGGATAGAATGGAGAATACGAGATATTTTCATAGAATTAAAAAGCACGCGAGGTCATCCTCTCAAGAATAAAATCCTTCGGATGAAATTCTCGTCACGATACATACGAGAATTTTGTAACGCGGCTCGGCTTAGTTAGCTCACGCGGCTCACGCGGCTCTCAGGGTCCTCACTCTCATAATCCAGGGATCTAGAATTCAGTTACCCGTTTTAATTGCGACAATGCCACTGCAGTTGCGAATACAGTACCACAGCGTTATAGAAACGATGCTCAACATTTATCGCTCGCGGTATACTCGGTCGTTGTAATGGTTGGGCCGCCACAGGTGGCCAACTATGTATACGGTTCGCGCACACGTCCCGTATATCACGAGACCCTGAGCTGGCTATAGTTCGCCACTATGTAAATCCAACCAATCAGACAATGACTTTGAAAATTCGAATAGACGGAATGAGAAATTCGTCCAGATTCCATTTTCATTCACTTCCCCCTTTTAGATTTCGTGGAAATTGTTGGTTGGGTGATAAATACTAAAAGCCGGAAGAAACTGCGAGGCAGTTTCATTATTTCACTACCTTTAACTTCTGTTCTTTGATTTTTCTTACAGGCAACTGTCGACCAATCAAATCCACACCATTGAGAGAGGAGCTTTTCAGGATCTTGTCGGCGTCGAGAAACTCCGACTGAATAATAACCAAATACGATATTTGCCAGACCTTCTATTCAGCAACATGATGAATCTCAAGCGGCTGTAAGTATATACGTGTAAAAAAATTATTGCTCATTATCGACACTAAAAAATTTGCAACGTTCGGTTCGATCAGATATGAAGTGAAGAAAATTTATTCTTACATCCAACGTTGCCAATAATTTTCGCAAATAATCCTCGCGCGACTCGCGAGGGCTAGCCCATAATTCTATATCATCTTTTCTATCTCCCGTTTCTCGGCAAGACCTCCTACGCAATATTAAAACAAAATCTATATTTTTCTTCAGCAAAATATACCTAGCAGTGACTTTGTTTGATATGTTGTCAGTCATTCTGCAGCCGAGTCACGCGATGGGAGCTATTTATTAATAAGGATAAGTTTGCGACACGTGCTTCACCTCGGAAAATTGAATATTGCAAAGCCCTGCATATGTGCGGAATCGATATTGCGCATTAATTTTTCATTATAACGCAGCGGCTACTACCTCGCTGCAAGTAGGCCGCAGTTGGGGTGTAAGTCTGCAACTGGAAGTTCTAATGGTATGTCTATAGCCTGCAGTGGATCCATAGAACAGAATGCAAAGGCGCGAGTATACAAGACTATGATAAAACTTTGAGGAGAAAAAATCTTTTCGAGCTTAATTCTATTGACTTCTATTGGCGTTGGATTGGCCTTCAATTTATTGTGCCTCCGTCGTCGTTTATTCGCTGAAAAAGTTGCACGCGAAATTACCTAAAGCTCAAACTTTTCTTTTCAAGAACATTCTTTCATTCTTTACCATCCATGGGCCGTAGCGCGTGGAAGGTATATGAAAAGAAACTTTTCCAAAGGCTTTATTATAAAATTCAACGACGTAAACAGCTATCGGTTTGGTTTCCCGTTGCTGAGATTGGAAAACATTTTTACAACCATGGCTTTGTACATATATATGCTCGGAGTTTGGATATATTTATAATAAAACAACCTTCCTTTACATAAAAGCTGAACACTTTATTATGTTACACAAATTACTTACAAATTTAACAAATTCTTCCCGGAGAACCTTTCGCCTCGCTTATATTGCCCGCAGTTTTCTTAAACGGACGGCTTATAACCTTCTTAGCTTCGATCCCCGTAATCCCCGTATCTATATCTATACAGAAGTGAAACTTAAACTTGTGATACTCTGCCTGATCGTGAGCCATCGTGTCCGCAGCATTCGACTTCCGCGGGGTAGTTTATAACTTGTACTTTACAGGCTACTTGAAACGTTATCTCCACACCTTCGTTTCTTCATCTGGATACTATAAACTTTCCACTCCTATTTCATACCCGTTCCATTTACAACTCAACCTTCGCTGTAACCTTTCTCTGTACATTCGACCTTCTGCCACCCCACTTCGCGAGATGATGGATGAACCAAGAAGCCAACTCCGACCTCGATCTCTTCCGCTATCCTAAAGAACTTCAACTTCTATTTCTACTTCTACTTCTTGAACATCAAGTCCGTCACTTCAATTTCAGCTTCACAAGCGCTACCATCCGCCGCCGATAATAATTTCTTCGAAAGCGTTCCGCTATGATTCAGTTATAATTATAACGTCAAATCGAGACGACCCTGCAGCAAAGAAATGACGAAGTTAATAAACTCCCAACGATTTGCACTGGCTAGGGTAATTGGCAATATTCAGTATTCTGCAGGTCAACTGTAGAGAAACAACGAGTACTGCAATCGAGGTGAAGCGAGGTAGGCAAAGTGCAAGTAACGTGATAAGAGCAATACCCTGCGATTGGTAGCGGTAGTCGGTCGCGAGTTCGCCCTACATTCGCGATGAATTATGAAAAACACTGAATTATTCATCAAGTTACGGATCTAATTTTCTCAGTGTTTCTCAACGCGATGATGATTATAGTTTTTAATCCAATGATAAACGATTCAACAATATCGAACAATCATCTCTTGAAATTTATTGAAATATCTTCCGATACCTACTCAAGTTATTTTCACGTCATGCCTGTCTTCGGACTACAACATGCGTCATAACACACAGAGTTCTCATTAAAAGTTTGCGGTACAGCTTCGCGTTAACCAGACATTTGTAATGATAGACTGACTTTGAAGACTGGCCCGTTCAGCTCGAGCCAGTCTTTCGTTGACCATTCATTGGCTGAATCCTGCAATCTGTAATTACATACTTGCGAGGCTCAGAGCCATGGCCAAGGCACTCTAGATTCCAGACAAGCTGGTCGACAGCCAAGCATTACAGCCCAACACAGATGTAAGAGGCACTGATTGGCCCGATTTTATTTCATCGCAGAATCCAATTACTAAATATATATACCGTGATTGTTCCGCTGAAAATATTGAATTATTCGCCGGATATTGACGGGCAATAATTAGACGAGTGGGGGAAGAAAAAACCAATTCATTATCGAATTTCGAAGTGTAAACGTCGACTTTGTGTACTTTATGTCGGTTTTATTCCCGTTTTATTTTATTTTTTTCGCGAGTCCGAAATCGACGGGGTATCTGATACATATACTGTACGTTAGGTTGGTAAAACGTTGTGCTCAATCAATAATCCGAGTTGATTCTAATTTTGATGTAAATGGAAAATGGCTTATTGATCGTCCAAATTCAATTCCCGTCAATTTCTGCTGGCTTTTTGTTACCGAATGATTAATTAATTGAATAAGTAATGAAACCTCGTGGTCTTCTCCTCTCGCCTCGTTACTGCAGCGCTGGTCCCCTCTTCAATTATCTGTACCGGCTAACCTTAATGGGTTCTTTTTTTTTATACCTGTCCTATTCTGGTAGCAACTGACGCAAGGGTGACAAAGTTTAGCGAGTTGTGACACACGAAGTGAGCGAGGCACTCACTTATCGTTAGCAAGAAAGATTTACCAATCGATACACCGTCAGGCTTCTATACATTATTAAGCTTTTAACGGTAGTTCCTGACACAGTAACTCGGAAAGGTCGTCATAGCTTTGCGTAGTATAAATCACATGCCTCGGGATCGATCAGGTAAATTACTATCTACTACATCGACGGATAAGCAAATGCTCTTCGACCACCAGTCCATTACTCAAAGTATGAGATGCAACGAGGCAATTTATTAGTACCTAAACTTGAATGAAAACTAAACTGTGAAGAACTATCGTCACTATATGTATGTATAATATGCTAACCACGAGTACGGCAGACTATATTGCAATTTGTTAAGAAATTGAACTTTCTAGTTAATCCATCACGCCTGTCTGTCGACAATAACTTGTTTTCGTCATCCCCCGAATGAACTGACGATACTTGTACGCGATGATTATTTCTTTGATATAGGTGTATATAGGTAGCTGAGTAATTAGTCGATCAATAGATACGATCTCATGGTCTGACAGTATGGAATCGCATATCGGATCGTTCAATATGTATGTGAGTTAAAAACAGTATCGTGTATGTAATTTATTTCTCATGTCGTTGTATCGACTTTTATTTTTATCTACGACATTTATGATTCGCCCCGAAGTCAGGCTAGGTATTTCATGCCATTTTCGTACGGAGGTATAACGGGAGCCGATATTTTTATTTTGACATTCTCACCGTGACGTCGTAAAGTATTTGCAGAATATCTTGCTTTTACGAGAACAGTGTCGTCATGGGATAGCAGAAAGGTGATAAGACCGCAACGACGGTGTGCCGATAGAAGAGAACGGGCTAAATTGGGTTGGGTTCAGTTGGCTAGAGTTTGGGTTTTACTAAAGATCCTTCAGATATCAAGGACACCGTAAGGAAACTGAGAGCGCGTTTGGGAAACCACAAAATCTCTAGATAGTGGAATTTTATCGTAGTCTACACCTCTTTCCGCGCTCAACGACAATCCCGGCTAATGCCCTGCCCCGGAATCGTTAAATCTGATTTACTATGGAAAGTAAACTTAGGACTCAAAGAACTGGCGGTACAAGTGTAGCTCAGTTTTAATTGCTCGACATTATCCAGCTCAATGTACCTACTCATGTATAAATCACCCTCTATGTTACAGAGACCTGAGTCACAATCAAATCGCGATGCTTGGACCGAAAACTTTGAGAGGAGTTTCATCCCTTAAGCACTTGTAAGTACTTCAACTAATTAGATAATGGTAATTCCCTTCATTATTAACTTAACGTCAATAACGACTGCGACGAGTCGATAATTTTTAAATTATTCTCCCGTCGATATGCATCCCTTAACACACAGTATTACAGTTCGCGTAAAGCCAAACGCCCAGTTTCCGGAACCCGGTAATGCAGGAAACAGTTGTTAAGGAACCAACGGAGATTCGACTATGTTTCTCTGCGGGTTAGAGGAAAAGCGTTTTCCTGTACATCTACCCTGCATAAGTTTATCATCTTTTTCCAGATTGCTCGATAACAACGTATTGACTTGTATTGATGAGGCGTCCATCCGGGAATTGAAGGATCTGGAAATACTGTAAGTACATTTACGAATCGCTACAATTTCGCTGAATTTCGCTCTCCTTTCTTTCGTCTCAGCGTTTTAACAATAATATATCGAGAAGTTTATTGATCAATCTCTAATGATCGAGTTTCGGGGGAGGAAGCAATTCATCGAGATCAATTTTCGCTTACAGTACATTAAACAATAACAAATTGACGGCCCTCGGGAAAGAAATGTTGTCGGGATTATCTCGACTGCGCACCTTGAGGCTTGGCGAAAATTCTCTGTCCTGCGATTGTCACCTGGCTTGGCTCTCCAGACATTTGAGGAACTATCCTCGCCTGGGTCAACATACGCGCTGCGCGAGTCCTGCGAATTTGAAAGGACACAGCGTGGCTGATCTGCAGGTACCTTTGAACAGCTGCTTGATTCAATTGATAAATCACATTATCGCTGTTCGCAATTGGACTGATAAGAACGCCTTTTTATCCTTTCGCCTCGCAGGAACATGAATTCAAGTGCTCAGGGTTGGTGGAACGTCCAAGTTCCGAGTGTAGCGCGGAACCTCAGTGCCCACATCCTTGCAGATGCGCTGACGGAATTGTCGACTGCAGGGAAAACTCATTGACGAAAGTCCCTACGCATCTTCCCGAGGACACGACTGAACTGTAATTGAAATAATGTTTAATTCTTTCGCCATTTAGAACTATCCGCTTTTCTTTATGTCATACAAGACCCTGGCCTCGAAGCTATGTTACGGGTTTGTGCTTACAAATGATTCAATAGCCGTAAATATTTGAATAGGCTACTTTGGCTTGTGAACGTAGCTGAAAAGCTGATTATTTATGTCTGATGGTATGTGATAACTTGCGGTATCAACAAATAATCGCCAATAATCGATGCCGTGGCTGTATAGTCGTGTTAAAGAGAAATTCTTACTCAGATACATAATAGCTCCTGGCTAGTGGTGGCTATGTGTAAAACCTTTCAATATGTTAATATTTCTTGTACTTTTAGACGCTTGGAGCAAAACGACATCACGGAAATACCGCCGAAGGCTTTCTCACCGTATAGAAAATTGCGGCGGATGTAAGAATCGATTCAGTCATTTTTATAATCGCGATACACAGACATGGCGATAATATTATTTTATTTTTTATTTGCAGTGACCTGAGCAATAATAAAATTAAAAAAGTGGCTGCGGACGCATTCCATGGATTAAAGTCACTCCAATCACTGTACGTCGCTTTATCTAGTTTTCTTCTCATTTTTTCGTTGAAAATTCACAAACGACTCGTCGACAATTGCATTTCATGGTTAATTCAATTTTCGTATGACACATTTTCAGCGTTCTCTATGGGAACAAAATTGCAGAACTTCCAGCAGGACTATTCCAAGGACTTAGCAATCTGCAACTTCTGTAAGTTTACATCCGTAGCTAATCGAAATATCTGAACTAATCGAACTTACCACCTTATTTCTTGCTATGATCATGATCATTCTTACAGATTACTAAACGCCAACGAAATATCTTGCATACGAACCGATCTTTTCAAGGATCTAACGAGTCTCACTCTCCTTTCTTTGTACGATAACAACATAAAGTCGTTGGCAAACGGGACGTTCGCCAATCTACGAAGCATCCAGACACTGTCAGTATAGCAAAATACTTCTGTACTCGAATAAAGATTAAAAATGATAATAAATAATCAACGGTCTTGGCGCCATTGACGAACGAGTTCATTCATTATAATACGAATGATGTTTACTTGTCTAGT
This sequence comes from Rhogogaster chlorosoma, assembly GCA_944452935.1. Taxonomy (NCBI): domain Eukaryota; kingdom Metazoa; phylum Arthropoda; class Insecta; order Hymenoptera; family Tenthredinidae; genus Rhogogaster; species Rhogogaster chlorosoma. The sequence goes on from OX101797.1 coordinate 35,069,633, forward strand.
AGCAAAATCTTGAGACTTGACAAATAAAGTGTTTACTTATCTCACAGGCACTTGGCCCGAAACCCATTCATCTGTGACTGTAATTTGCGCTGGTTAAACGTTTACCTGCAAGCTCACCCCATCGAGACTTCGGGTGCGAGGTGCGAAGCGCCTAAACGAATGCAGCGTCGCCGTATTGATGCCTTGCGCGACGACAAGTTCAAATGTAAGGGTAAGCACGAATCAAATTCCAATCTCTCTTCTTACTTCGACAGGGTGGCTCAGGTTGGTACCTCCTTCCCACTGTGCACCAGCAGCTTGTGCATGATTGTCGTGTCATATTATAAATCACCAATATCAGTTCTGCCTATTCTGGGAATTCATAGATGCGAAAAATATTCTGCAAATTTTTACAACAGGATAAATATGACAATTTTATTACTTTCGTACCGATTAGAGAGACTGCAGTTAGACCGTCATTTTCCCAGAATCGGCAGCTTTCACATCACTTTTCGTACAATGAGGTACGCGGCTGCATTCGATGAGTATTTACTCCATTTGCATAATAAATTATAGCTAGTGTATTTCTAGATGCGTCTCACGGCGTAAATTCACTATCAAGCTTTGCTGACTTGATTGAAAAATCGGAATTAAATTTTCTGCTACTGATTTCGCTATGAATCGAATTTTAAATGTATTTAATTATTGTTAATTCATGATTTCAATTCTCATTTATGATCTTGTCATCCAAATGCGGAAAAAGCCTCGTACCTCATGCACCAAAAAATAATTCACCTAATTGGCACAAAATTTAAGAACGAATCGGAGAACAAAGTTCTGAATTCTAATATTAACGAATTCATCAATTGGCTGAACTTTAAAGGTAAAGTTGCATGTGCTAGAAGCATGAAACATTATTCCATCAAAATCATAACTTCAGTCATTGAATTATTTATCATTAAACTCTGCCCAAGAAATCATCTCTTGGTATCTTACACTGCTAAATATCGGTGGTCTGATGGACTAGTTATTTGTTAACTAAAAAGTCCGCTTAAATCGACGTGTATTATTCAATGTGATTCAAACATTGAAGATTCTATTAAGACTACAGATACAGTCTTCTATTACTATGTTAATCATATACCTATTAGATCAGGGAATTCTTTAAATTTTTTAAAAACCAAAAAATTACATTCAAAGAATACCTCAGCATCTCTTGTCAAATTATGTGCGATTTTGTGCAGTGTCCTATATTTGCATACATCTATATGCATATTACAGGTATAAATGTCATGTCGTTACTAATCAACGTTTCGTCAAGTACGGGACACGTGATTAACATCTAACAAATTAGGCTCGCATAGATCAATAAATCATTGATTTATGAACAAAATTAACACAACGTGGTTAACGCATAATACGTGATTTGTACAGCGAAATTGTATTGACAATCACCCTTCATTCTAACCGGAGTTCCATTTCATACTCATAATGTCGCCCATATAGCTTAATTTACCCCATTTTCCGAGTCATATAACGCAGATTATTTGATTCGTAATAATTTGATCATTCATTCGTGAGAAACAATGGAAAACTCTTAGCGCAGGCATTATACTTTAAACTTCCATTATCTATAATATCGTTAACAGGTGACGAAGAACTCCTGACAAAAAGAGCTGGCGAATGCGTTTTACCAGGCTCTTGTCCATCGCCCTGCACGTGTAATGGGGCTACTGTGGATTGCTCAAATAAGAAACTCACAGCAATTCCGAAAGATATACCAATTTACACATCCACTTTGTGAGTTCATTTTGCCTTTGTACAACTCGACGTTTTTCCTTGTGTCGTTTCTTTGATATCGTCACTATGATAGAAATTTTTAACGACACAATCGAAAGACTATATTTCCCATGCGTTCTAGCTAGACAAGCTAAATCTGAATATTATGTTATGCATACAGATTACTGGGAAACAATGAATTAGACAAAATTAAGGCAGAAGGACTTTTCGAGAAATTGCCTGAGTTACAACACTTGGACTTACGAAGAAATAAAATCTCGCGTATAGAAGCATCAGCGTTCCAAGGATCTAATAAACTCACAGATTTGTGAGTAGATTATGATTATCATTTTTGTGATCGGAATACGTACATACCTACATCACGTCGGAGTTTCTTAGCTTCGATTATCATTCAGAACCTTGGGGTACTGAAATTTTGTATTTTTTCAGACTGTTATCTGAAAATCGATTGAGAGAAGTTCATAACAAGATGTTCACAGGTCTAACTAATCTCAAAACACTGTGAGTAATTTCACATTCACGATAATGGCAACAGTTAGAGATTGCCGTATGTCATTTGCATGAAATGTTCACGATTGGAAACTCACTTGGAATTTTTTATAACAGGAATCTTCACGGAAATGTAATTACTTGTGTAATGCCAGGATCTTTCGACAGTTTGGTACACATTCACACGATGTAAGTTTCACGAATTCTATACTTCATCCAAATGCTTAGCGAATTCAGAAATTATTTCATGGACCATTAACACTTAATGGTTGTATAATGCTTTCATGGAATACACCGTACCTATCAATCACCTCAATTTGCTGAATTAACGTTCTAGCAATCTTCAAGGAAATCCTGTCTCGTGTAATTGCCATTTGTCATGGTTTGCTGAATGGCTCAGGAAGCGAGATTTACAAGGCATAACCGGCCGATGCCACGATCCTCCCAGATTGAAAGATGCTATCATTAAAGATATACCTCAACACGAATTCAAGTGCAACAGTAAGTCTGCATTTAATTCGAAAAGCTGATTCTCACGATGTGGAGTCTCTTTATCGTCGTAAAGAGATTGCATATTCTTCAATCTCCTGCCATAATAATTACCTAAGATGCACATTACAAAATGCGTGAGATGTACCTTGTCCCTGTATCGTGTACTTTCCGGTCTTAAAATTGTTGAAATGGAATTTTTCACGTTAATTACAGGTGACAGTATCGGATGTCTCGGTGATGACTATTGCCCACCGCAATGTCATTGCGCTGGTTCTGTTGTGAGATGTTCTAGGTCACGATTGACCGAAATTCCACGTGGAGTTCCTCCTGAAACGACAGAATTGTATCTGGATGTTAATGATATCAAAACTATTCAAGTCGAAAGGCTGAATCATCTCAAAGCACTCACAAGGCTGTAAGTTATACTCGAAAAATGATTAATACGAATTCATCAATAACAGACTTATGATTTACTAACTATGTTCTTTATATTGCGCTTTCCAGAGACTTGAGCAACAATCAAATCGGAATGTTATCCAATGACACGTTCAGAAATCTCACGAAACTTTCAACGCTGTAAGATTATTTTCCAATTCGTTTCATAATCTATATTTCATTAATCTAACTCATTCAATTCTAACATTTCAGGATCATAAGTTACAACAAATTGCAGTGTGTGCAACGTAACGCTCTCGCAGGACTAAAATCTCTCCGAATAATGTGAGTTGATGCATATCATATTTATTCCCTTCATCATGAATAAATTCTCGTATAATCTACTCCCATATAATTCCGAACCATTTTTCCCATCGTACCTACTGTTTTTATTCCCGGGAAACATCGATAGATCGGTAATAATAATTAGGACCTTTATCAATGCTTCAACAGATCTCTTCATGGCAACGACATCTCGCTGATACCCGAGGGGGCCTTCGAAGATCTAAAATCCATCACCCATCTGTGAGCATTGCTTGAACCTCTCTGTTTAATCAAATAATTGATTGTTGTTACTTGTTGGTCGAATTTATGGATCTTTTACGCTTTTCTCAGCGCACTTGGAGCCAATCCACTCTACTGTGACTGTAGTATGAGATGGCTAGCTGAGTGGGTGAAGAAAGATTTTGTTGAGCCAGGCATAGCTAGATGCATGGATCCAGCTGCGATGAGGGACAAATTGCTCCTCACGACTCCACCGTCTGCCTTTCAGTGCAAAAGTAAGTATTATATAGAGATATCATGATATGGAATTGAGGGGATAGAGCTGATAATGGGGCTAAAAAAAACGCGCTTTAACGGGAGAATTCAGAGGGATGTTGAAAAAAATGGATTTAAATTGAAATAATTGGTAAATAATTGAATTTTCTAAATCTAAATGTTTATTTTGGCCCGCTTTTTAGAATTGCACTCAAATTGCTCATTAATTTTAGACTTTTCTTCTGTGCAGCAAAACAGCAGCCAGCCGAGGTCCTGGCCAAGTGCGACATGTGCTATACGACCCCTTGTCAGAACGGAGGATTCTGCGAAACGTTACCCGACCGGGAATTTCGTTGTAAGTGCGCACCAGGATATCACGGGGACAGGTGTCAGCATAAAATTGACGCGTGCTATGGAAATCCTTGCCGGAACGCCGGAACTTGCAAAGTATTGGAGGAAGGAAGATTCAGGTAGCTATATCCATGGTGATTCTATATTTGCGTAGTTTGTGCTAGGATATTCGTAGGGCTTGTGTAGAGTAATCGTAAGGTTCTATATTGTTTGTCAACGTCTCTTATTGTTAGAAAAAATTTATCATTTTCCACCATCGATATATCGAAAATACCTATATCTAATTTCGAGTAATATCTAACAGCATCCCATATGTTCGTCAGTAGAAATATTTCCAGCATACCTAATCACTGTAATGTAGGTAATTTGTATGAAATAGAGTATGGATATAGAGAAAAGTAAAGAGAGAGAGAGAAAGAGAGAAAGTAGATCGCATCTTTCATCTCGTAAATTTCAAATAAAACTTTTTCTTTGAACCTGACCGATTACTTCGAATGAAACTGAACGCAGCTTTCTCTGATTGTAGAGAAGATAAAGTTCCTCAAACTTATACTCTGGAAAATTGTAGACCAATGCCGGTGAGGGGTAGAATTTCGAGTAGGGAACCCACTCGTGTGATATAGAATTTAAATCTGTGTAGGTAATGTGGTAGATATTAATTTGTAGATGGTATTTAGACATTCCTATATGGGATGGTTATCCGATTATGGTTGAGTTGAAAGTTAGAGGACGAGGTTTTGGTTGTTGGCGGATCACCCGCGATCCAATTTTGGGCTCAATGTCTTGATTGACGTTCAGTCAATGTGTGACAGTTGCGACTGCTCCTCCGGTTACGAGGGCCTCAGATGTGAGACCAACATCAACGACTGCGTGGACAACCAATGTTCGAACAACGCGACCTGCGTGGACCTGGTCCAGGCCTACAGATGCCAGTGTACCCCGGGATTCATGGGAGAATACTGTCAAGAGAAGATACCCTTTTGCACAAAAGGACACGACCCCTGTGAGAACGGAGGCCGTTGCGTCGACCACCAGACCCACTACAGCTGCGAGTGCCCACTCGGATTCTCGGGCTTTAACTGCTCAAACAACCTGGATGATTGCGCTAATCATCTGTGCCAGGTAATTGCCTGACATACAAACACACGCGAACACAGAGAGATATTATACAATTATTCATCGTTTTTAACGAATAAAAATATTCTTTCAGAATGGTGCAACTTGCATCGACGGCATAAATAATTACGAATGTAAGTGCGCGGGGGAGTTTACAGGGAGGTATTGCGAAGTTGCGCCGGCAATCGCCATGCTATATCCTCAAACGAGTCCTTGTGCTCATCACGATTGCCTGCACGGTGTGTGTTTTCAACCCTCTCCTGCCTCCACCGCGGACTACCTCTGCCAGTGCCATCCCGGTTATACTGGTAAGATTTGACATATTTAAAACATTAGAATATCGGATTTATCAGATTCTTATGATAATTTCGAGGAGGACGGAGAGTTTTCCCTCATTTTTGTCGCAATAAATTGCAGGAAAACGATGCGAGTACCTGACAAGTCTGAGCTTTGTGGACAACAGCTCGCTGGTCGAGTTGGAGCCACTTCGCACAAGGCCTGAAGCCAACGTGACCATAGTGTTCACCACAACCCATGAAAACGGGGTTCTTCTTTACGACGGACAGAACGGGGAACATATTGCTGTGGAATTGTACAACGGCCGCGTCAGAGTGTCATACGACGTGGGTAATTACCCCACCTCAACAATGTACAGCTACGAGATGGTGTCTGATGGTAAACCGCACAAGGCTGAGTTATTAGCTATAAAAAAGAACTTCACAATGAGTGTCGATAGCGGACCTGCCAGAAGTATAATTAACGAAGGACCAAGAGACTATCTCAAGCTTACTACATCAATGTTCATTGGTGGTGTTCCTCCAGAAACTGCTAGCGTCGCATTCACCGAGTTCCATTTACGAAACACAACCAGTTTCCAAGGTAATGCATACCATTTTCAAACTCCAATTATTTCAAGCTTTTTTTGTTTGATTGTGAGACGGAACTGGCCATGTAGCGTCAAACTTGACTTGACGAATTATCATCCCCAGGTTGTATATCAGAAATGTGGATCAACCACAAACTGGTCGACTTCAGTAATGCAGCTAAAAGGAACAAAGTTACACCAGGCTGCATTTCTGGAGAGGAAGAAGCTGACGAAGCTAGCAGTACAGATACTGGAGACATCAGCAGTAGCAGTGAAGAGGCTAATGAGCAGATTAGTCGCGAACATTCTGGTATTAAACTTTTATTTAATATAAAATTATACAATTTTCGATCAGGCATGCAATAATGACAGTCATGTTATAATTTTCATATCAATTTCGTAGACACAGCCGTATCAGCCCCAGGCACAGGAGTGAGTGATCTATGCGCAGGACACGGGTGCAAAAAGGGATCGCAATGTATCCCATCTCCGTTTGGAAATGGATACACTTGCCGATGCCAAGCAGGATGGCAGGGATTATTCTGTGAAAAAGGTAGTATACTAATTAGTTAAGAGATTTTGGAAAGATTGTATAATGTAACGCGGTGTATTTATTCTTCGTCAATTTTTTGTATATTTACAGCACCAACATGTCGCAAAGAACACACTCGAGAATATTACAGCGAAAATGGATGTCGCAGTCGACGTCCTGTGAAATTAGCTAAGTGCTGGGGAAGCTGTGGCAACTCCTGCTGCCGACCACGCAAGACCAAGAGACGCAAGGTAACATTTTTTTTATTATTTTATCACATTATTATTATTATCATTATTATTATTATTTTAATAATGATTCTAGGTCCGTCTAATTTGCACTGATGGTACACGGTACACGAAGGACGTTGACCTCGTGCGCAAGTGTGCGTGCACACGCAAGTGCTACTAGACACAACGCACATCTCACGCACTGAATTTTCGACTACAAATAAAAGTAGATAATCCAGCCTTCAACTTCGAGTTTGTATTTGTATTTTTTATTTTTGTTCTCGGTTTAATTTTTGAATTAAAAAAAAAAAATTAGTATATCGTAATCAACAATAATCATTATGATCAATAAAGTGAAACAGTGAAGAAGTGCGGGGTACACTAGATGGACACACAGCTGGCTCAGTGTGATATGTATTATTAAATATATTATACACATAAACTATACATACATACTATATTGAAATTAGGCGTAATAAGTAACAAACACATGGACTATGTCGAAAAACCGTTTACCTATATATACGGACAGATATATAGGTATATATAGTATTGCAAAGTATATAAAGATTAACATAAATAGGCTGTATACATAACGAAATATATATATATACATATATATATATATAATTCTTATGAAAAACCTCTATTATTCAAAGTTTAGTTCTCTCACGACGATGTTTCGATGTATACTGAATCGCAGACTGTAAAATGTTAACATTAATATTGTCACTTTTGTCAGTAGATTTATGTTTGATTCTATGGCTTTTAAATTCCTATACATACATATACATATATACTATATATATATATATCTATATATATAAATAAAATAAATACTGTGCTGGGCGTAATTTAATTATAGACAATTTTTTATAAGATTTCAGTAATATTTAATAATACTAGATATTATATACATATATATATATACATATATACTAAATGAAAATAATTTATGGCCCAGCTAACAGGCTATCGAATTATTTGTAAACGAGTATATATTTTATCTATTTAAAACTTGTAATAAAATTAAAAATCGGTGGTATTACTTTATTTTATGACAAAAATTTGTATACACGAACACATCCTCATTAGAGATCAGTATATATATTATATATACATATACTATAATAATATAACAGTGCGTATAAAAACCGCGTGACGCCAAATTTTATACATTATTATTACACGTCGGTATGATTAAAATGTATATTTATTTGAAATTTCAATTTTTCACATATACGTTTCTAATCATATTATAATATGTACATTCAAACGTGTGTATGTACGTGGTTCGCGATTTTCGTATAAAACTTTAGGTCAACTAAATTCAAATAAGCTTACCTACATGTACCTATATGCACGTTAATAATATATATATTTTTTTCTTTTTGTCGAATCATTAAGTGCAAAAGATGACAGGCAAGACCATTCGATTTTTACGAAATACCGAATACCAAATTTTTCATTATAATTCTGCACTGATAAATTAACTATAATAATTTTGTGTAACTAACAGATATTCGTGGAAGCGTTCGTATACATTATAATTAAAAAAATGAATTGGCCTGCATTAAGATTAAATTGATATCTTCAATAACATAATGAGACTTCATCTTATGCTAGCAAAATACTTTTTCAATAATAGCGGTAGTATAAAGTGGTAAGTCATAAATGAATGAATCATTATTTCTAATCAGTTTTATATAGTTACAACTTATTTTTGTAAGGGCCAGAATTGGTTTTTTTATTAAATAATATTAGTAGTTGGTAAAGCATTTTGACGGCAATAAGATATTAGCCCTTGTAATTATATTATATCTATATAGCTTGTAAGGTATGTTCAATTTCATGGCTTGCCATTTAATCAATGTATGTTTAGTATCCCACAATTTTATTCAGCAATAAAGACAGAAACAAAAAAAAAAACTGATAAAAATTTTGCGAAATCTCTACTCTATTCACACGGAGCTGGATGTATTATATATGCTTGAATTTCGAATGTGTGAGTGTATATAAACCACTGCCAGTATTTTCCATCAACGATTTAACTTAGAGTACCTATACTTCTTCTCGCGATGTGTTTCTACGTAACTTATATTAAGATTAACACCTATATTCGAATCTATAACTGAAATGGATATATAAAGTGAGAAATCCTTTAACACTAGAACCATCAGTATAAATAATTTATGTATGGGATATATAGTTATATGGATAATTATTTTTTAAGTATAGCTGGAGCTTTATGTACACGATAATATACTATATTTTGTCGCTCTACATGTGGAAAAATGATAATGATTTGAAAATTAAGGTATACCTGCTCGTTTTGAATTTCAGCATGCATATACTTATACCCTGATATTATGTACCATATTGAAAACCTCTTTAATGGCAAGTCATTTAACGGTATAATAATGAAGACAGAAAAATCCCACTATCCTATTTGTGAGGAGACATACCTAGACGCATTATTATTTTTCATTGTTTAACATTTCAACCGTATTATAGCTGTATAATAAATTATAATTTTATAGTATTAATAGTTATGTAAGCGTGTGTTCTGTCTACAATTAATATACCGTATATAAATATATACATATATAGATATATAGTTATAGTTGATAACGTTAATTAATATATTCAATTGAAAAAGAAAAAGAAGAGAAAGAAAAAACAACAAAAAAAAAAAAAACCAACCTACTCGATATATTATTATTAAAATAAAAAATATATCTATTATTTATTTTCTATCGACAAAAGCGTATGGCGTACGTTATACATACATATATAATACATTATAGTTAAGGCGCAGCTAAGTCTTAAACTGGCTATTACTGAATAATGAGACCCCAATTTTGACCAATCTACGTATGGAATTACGAATTAAGTTTAATGTCAGAGGGAATAAATGTGAATACTACGTTTTATGACAGTGAGAACTCAAATACATACGTCTTTTTTAGACAATAATTAGCATGACCTAAGAGTGTAACGTGAATAAAAAAAAAAACAAACAAAAAAAGCAAAAATAAACGACAAGTGTTGGATACAAACTGAAATAATATGAAGAGAAACGTGTGTAAAGATTATAGTGTTACGCTAAGCTGACGAAAATTCTCTTTATTCTCTAACAATATAAGCCGCGCGCGATCTTCTGTGGTCTGAGTCTAAAAAGACAAAAAATTTAATCTTCGTATATTACTTTTACTTCCTTTATATAAGCTACATAGATTTTCTTTTTATTATTAGATGAATACCAAAATTTCAGGATCGTTAGTTTTGGGACAAATTTTGTAATGACTTTTGCAGCTGTAAACAAAAAAAAAAAAAAAAAAAGAAAAAAAAAAAAAACTTATGTGTCTACTCAATATTTTACAACGCGTTCAACCACTGACGTAGATCGTAGACATATCAAATTATTCTTTCAGAAAATATTGCCAGCTGACGAATTGAACATTAGTTCATGATAATTTCAAAATTAAACAGATATTAGTGCTTGGATAATATCGACATTACATTTTCGGTGAAGTCTAAGCTAAGATAACTTAAATATTGAGGAATCAAAACGATATCAAACTTTCTATCAAATAACAATAGACGACTTCATGTTCACGATTATATTGTAGCTAGATATATTATAATATGAAAACCGAAAGTCTCTATGTTTATAAACAGTACCTATTACGAATCGTAGAAATACATGTATTATGTCAAGTTTAGATCCAACTTATCAACCATCATCATTATCAAGAAAACTGCTTCAGAGTGTGTTAGTGATTAGTGGATATCCTTTGATAATTCTCACCCAACTTAGACTGCAGCGGATAAAACTTCGACAAGTTTTCTATACTAGTACTAGGGTCTCCCCCTCGCACCCTGCGCCCCTCGCCAATCAGACAACAAATTCATTAAGTAATAAAACTTACCTGCGTAAAATGAGAAATTTGTCGAAGTACATATTATTAATCAATAAATAAGGAACGACGAATTAATGAGAAAAACAATTTGCCGTTTTTAATCATCCATTTATTCCAATCCAGAATCTAAACTGGGCGATCGATGTAAACGTGATACAATTAGGTACATTATATTGATTACAAAGCAGTGATAACATCATTAGATTGCTACGGCCTGTATAGGAATTTTTTACTACTATCTACTCTTAGTACGAAGTCTTAAATGCTGTTTAGAGAAATGCCATTTTTCGAACGAACCGTTTAAACGCTAGGTGAATTCCCAGAAGGGGTATTAAAGCCTATTAGGAATTGATCAATTCGTTTAAATAATAAATATCATTTAATCCTATTTGATTATCCAGTAATATAAGAAATTATAACTAATTTCCTGGTATCGTAATAAAAACTAAAACATCAAATGATTCGAAAATATTAATTGCAATGGGATTAAAGAACCGGATATTATTCTTTGACAGCAGCATTGAAGAACCTTATTATTTACGGGCGACAACGTTCCAAGAATCGAGGATACAAACAGACTTCTCGAATATGATATCTGTTCAGTAGCCAGCAGAGGAATCTTTCCAAACCTAATCCATAACCACCGTGAGGACAAGTTCCGTACTTTCGCTGAAACAAAAATTACTCGCTATTTCCATTCTCAGCAAAAACAACAAATATTCATAATTTTTAAAATAGGAATCGTTATGCAGTACAGTTTCTTCCGCAACGGAACACACTCAAAATACAAAACCGTAGGAGAAAGATAAATACCTATTTGCAATTGAATGAATTATTTATTTTATCACATTCCGTGTGGTAAATAATAACATTAAGAATCGTGATCGTACTGACCTGATCTGTGTACCAATAATACGGTGTAGGATCGATATTTGCCCTCTTATAACCGTCCAGAAGTTCTTGATAGTCCCAAATACGCATAGAACCGCCAACAATCTCTCCAACATTAGGTAAGAGAACGTCGACAGATTCGGTCAGGCGTTTATCTTCGGGGCATCTTTGCATATAAAATGATTTTATTTCCGTAGGAAAACGACACAGCATTATCGGCTCGTTCAAAGCGTCGGTCATCTTTCTCTCGGGCATTTCAGGGATGTCCTATAGAAGAAATGAACATTTTATACGCAATTCGAACGGTTAATAAATCGGAATGCAGAATAATTCAATCCCAAGCTATTTGAAATCACACCTCTCCAAACTCGTAGAAGCTGCCATCCTCTTTCGTGATGTTATTAGCCTTCAGATATTCGATCGCCTCTGAGTAGTTCATGCGTCTAAATGGCCTCTTTGGAACTTTGAAATCAGGGTTCAATTCCTTGACGAGAGAACCTAGCGGCGATTTAAGTACACGATCAACGACGTCGCAGATCAAGTCTTCTAGCCGGTCCAGGAGGTCGTCAAACGAAATAAACGGACACTCCGCTTCTACGTGTGTATATCTGTAATGATTGTTGAGAAAATTATTGATAGAATTATACAATTAGACGAGGGCAAATATGAATAGAAAAAGTTTACACACTCTGCGAGATGCCGTCGTGTCCTTGATTGTTCCGCTCTGTAAGACTGCGCAATGCAGTAGACATCACCCATTGCTGGCAAACAAGTTTCAAGATAAAGCTGCGAACTTTGGGTCAAAAACGCCTCGTCTCTGAAAAAGTTGATTCAAAATTTTGATTCAAGCCAAGTATGAAAAAATTATGATATTATGATCATGAAATTCGTGGTATAATACAGAATTAGAGACATATTTCCTATACGAAAGGGGATAATCTCACCCAAAATAGTCAAGTTTGAAGAGTGTGGATCCTCCTTCGACTTGAGTTTGCACTAACGTGGGTGGAGTTACTTCACAGTAGCCCCTATCACTGTAATGATCCCTAAATGCCTGCATGAGCACAGACCTCATGATCAAAATTCTAGACGTCTGAAAGTGACGAGAAATGCGTAATTATTAGAAAAATCAGAGTGCATTGTACATGGTATAGGTATGACACTCAATTGACTCTGAACTCACATTCTCACCACGAATCATAATGTGGCGATTGTCTAGCTGTACATCAGGCTGAGCTTCCTCGTTTAGAATCGATTCTGCTCCACCCGGTGGAGCAGATCCAATCAGTTTCCAGTAGTCAACGTGTAGTTCATGGCCACCGGGAGCCTGGTGAATAAATGTGGTTTATATAATATAAGAAATTCATTGTATATTGATCTAAAGCTTGGAGATCTTATATTTAGACGTCTTAACTCTTCGTAATGGTTGATTAAGTTTTTTGAATACAGCTTCGATGTTTTTACATATTAAATATGCATTCAGATTTTTGTAACATGCAAGTAATGATTGTACCAAACTTTTCAGATACATATACTCACAGATTGACCCTTTGGTACGATTTTCAAAGTTCCGAACAATTCAATTGCTGCTTCGGTGCTCAGAGTCAAAGCGTCGTAGGTTTGGCATAGTTTGTTGTTCAGAACACATTGTAGGAAGCCAGTCCCGTCTCTCAAGGTAATGAACATGAGTGATTTGCCTGAAAAACACCAATTCAATACCGAATTTGGTTTGCTTAGATAATTCAGACTTGTGATAAAAAAGTATTCAATATCTGGATAAATTTAAAGCATTCATTTTTTGAATTTGACTCTTGAGTTATTCCGTCTATAAATTATATTTAAAGACCTTGTCGTCTAAGACGATGCACCCAGCCAAAAATTTTGATTCTCTGATCCCTGTTGGCTGTAGCATCTTTTATCTTGATACGAGTTGCAGTAGGAAGGGATTTATCTTCTTCGATAGTAACTGCTTTAGCTTCTTCCAAGTTCTTTGATCTCTTTTCCTCGTCTTCTTCCAACTTCTTTTGTTGTTCTCCAGTTTTAGATTTCTCTCTCGCCCATATCTTAACAACCTTTTTCAACTGAGATTTAGCGGCAAGCTCATACTTTTTTCCTTCTTCTTTAGCGTCCTGATAAATCGGGGGCAATGGTTCTTCCCCGGCGTGACGCATGGCTTGCAAAATAGTTTTGAACGGATTGCTCTCGCTGCCATCGCCTGTTTCATCACTTCCAGTTTTAGCGGAGGTATAGATTTCACCTGAAAGAACATTTCGCCATAATTTATATTTCTCTTTTAATGATACTGATTCCTTTTGCTTCAGTAATCTATTTATCAATGATATATATAATAAGATATTCAATTTCAATTCTGCGCGTGGTTACAGTTTAAAATAAATGCTACTATTATAAGTAATTAAATACAACTTACCAAGAGTTAGCTTAGAAAGCTTTTCTTCCGGCATTTTGGAACTAAACATAAGAACATTTGAAATATCTATCTAGATACGATGTATATTTTAATTTTACAGGATATATATGAGACAGCTTTATGTTCTTAACAATGTGGCCATATGTCAAAGATTTAAGACAATTTTAGGTTAGGTAAGGTTAAAGAGGTTAGAGTAAGGATTGAAAGAATTTGGAGTAAGATGCGTGAGTGAAATGTGAATGGAAAGTAGCATTGTTGGAAATAAGAAAGTAGAAGATATGCAAGTTTCGAAATTAGATTTTTCTTCACAAAACTAAAAAATTCAAAGAAAAACTTGTCGAGTTATTTTTTATCAAATAATCCTGACGAATGCTCGTAGGTTTTATCGACTCTCTTTGGATTAAATTTAAATATACTTTCATTATTTCTTGATTGAATTAGTCGACGAATTGTGGAAGAAAGTTACCGGGTGTGTAATACATACCTGGGTATTTAATAAGACCTAAAGGCTGACAGACGAGCAATCAAGCAATTCGGATAAACCGTGCCGATGGAGAGACAGCTGTGGATGGCTACTAGCTTGACGAGGCTACAGGCGCGACACGTGGAATTGTCAGCAATCGCTGATGAAATTAATTTCTATATTGCAGAACTCAGCAAATGATGCTGCATACTATCATACATACATGCAACAATCTCTTCAGTAGATACCAATCAGAGGAAGGGATATTATAATTATTAATCAGTGCAGGCGAGAGCACGCACTTATCAATTAACTAAGAAAGTATATACACTTAATATGCACTTGTATACCGTGCACCTATACGGCGTGCGAATTGCATATAATAAGGGGTATGAATGTTTTACGTCAAAAGTAATTGACTTTTTTATCCACGAGATGGCAATACCATGCGGCACCTAGTTAGTACTACAAGCTGACCTGAGTCAGGAGAACTGTTCTGAAATAGCTTAGGCACCTGTCGCGAGGTCAGTGGCCGCCGTGGCGCCAATGGAATCGCATTGTTGTTGTGTTTGTTGTTGTGTTGTAGGTACGGCTGTCACAGGCATCTCGATGAACCTACCTGAACGCATATACATGTTCAATGACGAAAAGACATTTTTTCTTGTCTACTTTTTTTGAGTAATTTACTGGATGATAGCGATATTATAACACTCGTCTTTTTGTTGCAGTGAAATGAACTTTCATCAAAGTACGAACATCAGCATCTAGTGAGGATTTTGTTCCTGTTATAACGAACGAGTATTTGTTGAAATCAGTGTCTGTAGAATTGGCCATGTTGTATAGTATATTATAGTAATACAAATGTAATTCATATTATGATAACTTGTATGATAGAAAGCGAATAAAGAGACTTGGTCAATTATGAAATGAGTACATATTCATTTTTAAGAACCAATACCTACAGGTTAATGAATAATTTATTCGCAATTAGATATAATTAATGCTGCACCGATGAATTCTCACGTAGCACGTACGTGTAGACGTGTCTTCATGCACGTCGTTATATGTTTATGTATACCAGCGTTTTTGACAGTCAGAAAAATTCTCGGTCCATAAATGCTCTTGGTATCAGAAAAGCATCTGAGTCGAGAAGATGTGCTGAAATTTTGGCGGGTCAAAGGACTAGTGTATATAATATATAGGCATGCATCCGTATCTTCATGCCCGTCTCCTATTTGTACAAGCGTTTTTCAGAGTAGGAACAATTTTAACTCGAAAAATTTCTGCTCCTGGTATCAGAAGAACATCTGACCCGAGGAGGTGTGCCAAAAAGGATATGTGTATTGATTCATTCATGCATACGTCTCTCTATGCCTCTCTATACCTATAGTTAAGTAATACTAGCATTTTCGGAGTAAGAAGGATTTTAACTCGCAAAATTTCTGCTCCTGGTATCAGGAGAACATCTGACCCGAGGAGGTGTGCCGAAAAAGGATATGTGTATTGATTCATTCATGCATACGTCTCTCTATGCCTCTCTATACCTATAGTTAAGTAATACTAGCATTTTCGGAGTAAGAAGGATTTTAACTCGCAAAATTTCTGCTCCTGGTATCAGGAGAACATCTGACCCGAGGAGGTGTGCCGAAAAAGGATATGTGTATTGATTCATTCATGCATACGTCTCTCTATGCCTCTCTATACCTATAGTTAAGTAATATTAGCATTTTCGGAGTAAGAAGGATTTTAACTCGCAAAATTTCTGCTCCTGGTATCAGGAGAACATCTGACCCGAGGAGGTGTGCCGAAAAAGGATATGTGTATTGATTCATTCATGCATACGTCTCTCTATACGTCTCTATACCTGTAATTACTGATTACTAGCATTTTTCGTAGTTAGAAGGATTTTAACTCGCAAAATTTCTGCTCCTGGTATCAGGAGAACATCTGACCCGAGGAGGTGTGCCGAAAAAGGATATGTGTATTGATTCATTCATGCATACGTCTCTCTATGCCTCTCTATACCTATAGTTAAGTAATACTAGCATTTTCGGAGTTAGGAGGATTTTAACTCGCAAAATTTCTGCTCCTGGTATCAGGAGAACATCTGACCCGAGGAGGTGTGCCGAAAAAGGATATGTGTATTGATTCATTCATGCATACGTCTCTCTATGCCTCTCTATACCTATAGTTAAGTAATACTAGCATTTTCGGAGTAAGAAGGATTTTAACTCGCAAAATTTCTGCTCCTGGTATCAGGAGAACATCTGACCCGAGGAGGTGTGCCGAAAAAGGATATGTGTATTGATTCATTCATGCATACGTCTCTCTATGCCTCTCTATACCTATAGTTAAGTAATACTAGCATTTTCGGAGTAAGAAGGATTTTAACTCGCAAAATTTCTGCTCCTGGTATCAGGAGAACATCTGACCCGAGGAGGTGTGCCGAAAAAGGATATGTGTATTGATTCATTCATGCATACGTCTCTCTATGCCTCTCTATACCTATAGTTAAGTAATACTAGCATTTTCGGAGTTAGGAGGATTTTAACTCGCAAAATTTCTGCTCCTGGTATCAGGAGAACATCTGACCCGAGGAGGTGTGCCGAAAAAGGATATGTGTATTGATTCATTCATGCATACGTCTCTCTATGCCTCTCTATACCTATAGTTAAGTAATACTAGCATTTTCGGAGTAAGAAGGATTTTAACTCGCAAAATTTCTGCTCCTGGTATCAGGAGAACATCTGACCCGAGGAGGTGTGCCGAAAAAGGATATGTGTATTGATTCATTCATGCATACGTCTCTCTATGCCTCTCTATACCTATAGTTAAGTAATATTAGCATTTTCGGAGTAAGAAGGATTTTAACTCGCAAAATTTCTGCTCCTGGTATCAGGAGAACATCTGACCCGAGGAGGTGTGCCGAAAAAGGATATGTGTATTGATTCATTCATGCATACGTCTCTCTATACGTCTCTATACCTGTAATTACTGATTACTAGCATTTTTCGTAGTTAGAAGGATTTTAACTCGCAAAATTTCTGCTCCTGGTATCAGGAGAACATCTGACCCGAGGAGGTGTGCCGAAAAAGGATATGTGTATTGATTCATTCATGCATACGTCTCTCTATGCCTCTCTATACCTATAGTTAAGTAATACTAGCATTTTCGGAGTAAGAAGGATTTTAACTCGCAAAATTTCTGCTCCTGGTATCAGGAGAACATCTGACCCGAGGAGGTGTGCCGAAAAAGGATATGTGTATTGATTCATTCATGCATACGTCTCTCTATACGTCTCTATACCTGTAATTACTGATTACTAGCATTTTTCGTAGTTAGAAGGATTTTAACTCGCAAAATTTCTGCTCCTGGTATCAGGAGAACATCTGACCCGAGGAGGTGTGCCGAAAAAGGATATGTGTATTGATTCATTCATGCATACGTCTCTCTATGCCTCTCTATACCTATAGTTAAGTAATACTAGCATTTTCGGAGTTAGGAGGATTTTAACTCGCAAAATTTCTGCTCCTGGTATCAGGAGAACATCTGACCCGAGGAGGTGTGCCGAAAAAGGATATGTGTATTGATTCATTCATGCATACGTCTCTCTATACGTCTCTATACCTGTAATTACTGATTACTAGCATTTTTCGTAGTTAGAAGGATTTTAACTCGCAAAATTTCTGCTCCTGGTATCAGGAGAACATCTGACCCGAGGAGGTGTGCCGAAAAAGGATATGTGTATTGATTCATTCATGCATACGTCTCTCTATACGTCTCTATACCTGTAATTACTTATTACTAGCATTTTTCGTAGTTAGAAGGATTTTAACTCGCAAAATTTCTGCTCCTGGTATCAGGAGAACATCTGACCCGAGGAGGTGTGCCGAAAAAGGATATGTGTATTGATTCATTCATGCATACGTCTCTCTATGCCTCTCTATACCTATAGTTAAGTAATACTAGCATTTTCGGAGTTAGGAGGATTTTAACTCGCAAAATTTCTGCTCCTGGTATCAGGAGAACATCTGACCCGAGGAGGTGTGCCGAAAAAGGATATGTGTATTGATTCATTCATGCATACGTCTCTCTATACGTCTCTATACCTGTAATTACTGATTACTAGCATTTTTCGTAGTTAGAAGGATTTTAACTCGCAAAATTTCTGCTCCTGGTATCAGGAGAACATCTGACCCGAGGAGGTGTGCCGAAAAAGGATATGTGTATTGATTCATTCATGCATACGTCTCTCTATACGTCTCTATACCTGTAATTACTTATTACTAGCATTTTTCGTAGTTAGAAGGATTTTAACTCGCAAAATTTCTGCTCCTGGTATCAGGAGAACATCTGACCCGAGGAGGTGTGCCGAAAAAGGATATGTGTATTGATTCATTCATGCATACGTCTCTCTATACGTCTCTATACCTGTAATTACTTATTACTAGCATTTTTCGTAGTTAGAAGGATTTTAACTCGCAAAATTTCTGCTCCTGGTATCAGGAGAACATCTGACCCGAGGAGGTGTGCCGAAAAAGGATATGTGTATTGATTCATTCATGCATACGTCTCTCTATACGTCTCTATACCTATAATTAAGTAATACTAGCATTTTTCGGAGTTAGAAAGATTTTAACTCGCAAAATTTCTGCTCCTGGTATCAGGAGAACATCTGGCCCGTGGAGGTGTGCTGAAAGTTTTGGCGGGAAAAAGGGACTGTTTATATGCATACAGGTCTTCATATATGTGCTAAATAGTTGATGTATACTAGCGTTCTTCAGAATTGGAATAATTTTCAGTCGGAAAATCTTTCTGGTATGAGAAGAACGTACACGAGAAGATAAACGCAAATTTTCAAGTAGCTGAAAATTCTCTAATTCGTATCTCTACTAGTCCTGTGTTCTTTCAGCTGGTTGTACTATCGCTAATATTTAGTTGGAATCAAAATTTTTAGGAAGGCGAAGAAAAAGGAAAAAATAAAAAACTAATTAATTATTAGCACATCTGAGATTTTATTGCTGCAGCATCGATTTCGTTATAAAATTGTTACATACATACATATTGCAATCGTTTCTTCAGTTGCCTTATGGTATACAAGTTATTATGATAGATATGAATTACATTCGTGTTATAATGATATACTACCCCTAATGTAATTAATCTTACAATGACAATCAGCAATATAGGTATATTCGTTAGTTGCAATTGGAACAGAATTCCTCCTGGCTAAAGATGTCTGCGCTCGGTTGGAAGTTCATCAAACTGCAACCAAAGGACGAATTTTTAGATCCAAAAGTCCCCCCTTCGTATATTTCAGTGTCACAACTGCCGGAAATATCCGGCAATTGCGACATTTTAGAGTGTCGCAACTGCTGGATACTTCCGGCAACTGCACATAGTGTTCTAGATATGGAACAGTGGTAGAGAAGAGGTTAAGCTTTTGACTTTTGCAAGTTCTGGATCATGTAGTAGACACTCCGAATAGTAATATAGTGTGCACACGGAGGGTTGATGCCCTTTTCAGGTTACGCTCTTACAGATGCACTGTAATTATGAAAAACAGTTTTACTTAGGTACACTGGAGTCGGTTACTAGGAGATTAAATACACTATTTTAATCAGGACAATTTCTGTTATTTCTCCAAACAAACATTCCCGATGCGTGCGACGTGTATTATCCCAGTCTGCAAATTTATGTAATTTACCTCCAGGCATGCATCGATAATATCACATGACAGTATCATTAACTCATGTTCAAAGTTACACAATTTTGTAATTGTTGCTTAACTAATTCCACCAAAACTATACTATACAAAAAGTGTATGTGAAACCGACTGCTAAAAACCGAAAATTGTAATTCCGACGGATTTGCCTGGAATCAAACTAGTTTGCCTTGATACTAGACAATTGTTACAGTGAAAGAAGTTTTGCTTATTTTTGTTTTTCTGAATAACAAAATGACAAAATGATTGCATAATTGAATTTACGGCTATGTTCTTATCAAATATGGAAGGTTCCAGTACATTATCTAATCTGCAAAATTTTCCGAATCCTTGAATAAATTATAGGTACATAGATACATATAAATGCGAATGCGAAAAATAAGCAATTCCTCAAAGCGGTAAATAATTTCTAAGTAGAGCTTGATAGATAATATGATATAACGACAAAGTTTCAACCTATCAAGAACTAAGGACGTAATGCATAAAGTCTAAGTCAATGAATCGAGGTAGATACCGCTACACACTGCATGTCTGATCTCTATATCTATAAAGAAATCACTGTACATCACCCTTGAGTAAGGGATGGGGAGACTAATGCGCGATACAACGTGCGCGTAATGCCAATGAAACCGTCAATACGGGAATTTGAAATGGCGGAGCAGAATCTCACGATAAAATCATAAGCGGTGCCCCATGAAATTTTGATTCGAATACACGCCGGTATATAAATTGTCGATATTTCATCTAATATTGCCCAAATACCTTATTCATCAATATTCTTTGAAAATAATTATGAATTTTACGAGTAGGTACAGATACTACAGATGATGCTAGCTATGCATACCTATACAGGCAGAAGACATTTAAATGAGTGGTAGTATTCCTGTATCGATTCGACAGGGTCAATTACTGCCCTCACAGTTAACTGGAATCTAGTCGTCGATATAGGCTCAAATTATGCTTATGTACCGATCCACTTTTAAATATCACCTGTTGTACATATGATCTTTTCAGAAATTGATGGTATCTACTCTCAGGTAGATCTTATAATTAGTGGATACAACTTTTGTGGTTAAAATTTTTTAAATCCTCCATAGCTACAATTATGTTACAAAAAAAAAAAATATCAACGAAATTAGGAAAACGGCTAGATATAGTCCAGCGGTGGAAAACTTTTTCGTGTTTATTCAGGCAACGCGCAAGTTATGGAGAATGAATATAAAAAAAGTTTCAGTTTCCACCAATAACAGGACGTAATAAAAATTCCGCTTAATAAGAGGGTGAAAAGCGTAAGGAAAGTGCGCCGTGGAGCGAGCTGGGTGCAGGGGTTGGAGCAGCGGCGGTAAGCTCATAAAAAAATGAAACAAATAAAATTGAAAAAAAAAAAGAAACTTTTCCTTTGTACCCGAAGCAACGTGGCATGCGACCGCAAATAACGAAAGTATATTGAAAATTGTATAATAACGTCTGTTAACGTTGAATGGGGATCTATTTCCGGATAAAATCTACTTTATCGGAAATATTGGATAGCAATCTTCAGTGACATGCTCAGATACACAAGACTACCAATTTCCTATGAACAACGTAACCGCGTGATGTGATCCGATGGAAGATAGGATAGAAATATGTACGAATTCCTTTAATAGCCGCATATCACAACAGTTCACTACCCCTTCCCAGATATAAAGTACAAAAAGTTGTCAGATTTATCAAGTATCACAGAGCCGTCTGTTGATCTGATAGAAGTTTGTTTTCTGACTAATTAGGAACCACAAAACTCAAAATTCAATCAGCAGTTCATTTGTGTTTTTACTGCAACTGCTTCGATTTTGAGTTCATAATTATGTACGAGATACAGCGATGGCTTACAAATCCTGAAATTTACTTGACTATGTTTGAAAAGATTGCACTGAACTACTGTGACATAACAATATGGGGTTGTTAGAAAATTACTTCGACACATACTAGTCTTCCAAAACCACCTCCCTTCAAAGTGTATCTTGTCTGTAGACCCGGTTCAAACGATTGTACAAAACCGCGATATAAGTACGTATAATCTTCTGATATGTTGCATCTAACGGAACGTCGAATTGTTCTATGTAATCATATACGCAAACAGCTAGCTGAATACCTATATCGAACGAAACATTCACCCCCGTTTAGAACCCAAAGCAGCAAATATGAAGCTCACAATCCCGGGCAAGCTGCGTTGGGGAACGGGGTGAATGGGGAAGGAATGGATTGAGACGTAGGGGGCGTGTCCAACCCCTGGGTTAAGGTAGCCGTCGACCAATCATAATCTCTGTTACCCCACCGCACTGGTTTCACCCCTACGCTAATTGCCCTGGGTTTAATATCGTATGTGGAATTGAAAGAGGACTATAAGGTACCTGCCATACATGGGATATTGTGCGATTCAACCAAGATAGAGACCAGGGTAACTGAGAGAAAATATGTAGGACAGATAACCACAGCGTAAATCAAAAGGGTGGAATTGAATTTCAAATGTTATATATGGCAACCACTTAACACACCAACGTTTCAGCTGGAATAATTCCTCCTTTCTGTACAAAAAAGATAAAATGCAGCGAATTTAGTTGAAATGTTCATTTCTTGGATTCGCTATGATCACTTAGAGGTGTTATCGTTAGTATTTATGACTTTTTTGGATAACGGGGTCATTTTTATATCTGTCGAATCGAAATTTCCTACCTACATCTATTTCTTGGCGTTTCGGCTTGATTCAATATCTGAAGATCTAAGGAATCCGAAGAATGAGCTACCCCTGATAAAAGTTTCTAGAAAAAGAACGCAGCCAGCCATAACCAACGTCGGTGGATAGAAACAGGAAATTGGCTATAAAGAGCTTGTAAGGAAGAGTATTTGTATAGTGGTAGCTGTATTGCAAGTACAGCGTGTTCAGGTTTATAGTCACGTCTCCAAGATCTTAAATTGCTATGCCGCGTCATTTCCTTATTCGAAATTCCTTGATGCAAATAAAAGACGATTGCCTTAAACCGTTGCTTTATTCGTTAGCCAGTAGCTTACGCGCTATCCCTTATAAAGCAAACCAATTATCTGGATAAAATACTCGCAGAAATTTGGGTGATAAATCTAGGTCCGTAATAAGGGTGACTCGCAAGTCATTCGAACGGGGAGCAACCAGGACGCTAGGAGCCAGGAGGGCAAGAGGCAAAAGGCGACGAGGGTGGATATCGGCTTCAATAGAAATTCTTTCTCCACCCCCTGACCCCTCACTCTTCCTTCTACTTCTTCTTCGTCCCTCGCCTCTGTACGTCCAGTACTTTACCCTCCTCGCCTCCACCTACGTCTTCTCCTTCCACATTGCGCCATTAGCCTTCGTGGGACCTTTTCATTTAAAGATTTGTTGCTTAATGTCCTTGATATTTCGGCTGAAAAAATAGCGAAACAAAAATAAAAATTACCAAAGTAGCTTTGACTTTTATAGAAATAGGATCAACGAATTATCACGCGAATCACGGTTCAATAAATGTGCTCTGGGTACTTGATCTATATAAAGCAATGAAAAAATTCTTCAGCCAAGTCGAATGAGCTTTTGTTCGTAGGGGGGAGTTCTTATTAAATTAACTTTTAGTTACAGGTATTAGAAGCTCAGATTGCAGAAAGTTCTCATGTTGAATGTCTTGAAATTTATTGAACCTCTTAAAGTTTGCTTGAGAGTATCTGAATGGACTCCGTGAGCTTGTGAACATTGTCTTTATAGAACCAAAGGAAACCGGGATTACTATAAACTTTGAATTTATCGCTTAATTTTCACTTCATAACAATTCTGTGTATAATATGCGATGTATAAAATAATGAAATCCCAGACTGCTATAGCTATAGCCATTCACTGCATCGATAAATTATCACACTTTCTAATAGCTTAAGGGTCGTAGTAAATTCGGCTTCCTAAAATAACGGAGCACCACCTTTATCTCATACTATTTAACGCGTGAAAAAGTTCCATTAACCTACACTCTGGTATAATTAAGCTCTTGTCCCAACGGCAAAGCTCCTTGGGGGTTTTCTGAGGTACTGGAATTCCTGCACGTCAGTCAAGAGCTAATGAGCAGGGGGCAATTAGGTGGGAGCCTTGCAAGAACCCTGCTGGATATACCGCAACGATACGATCTGATGGGGGCTTTATATACGGACCGCTACGTGGGTTGAAATTTTTTTTGTCCTCCCTCAGTGTCCTAGGCAAACTTTCAAGTAAATTTTTCATTATTCACAACTAATACGACCATACTGGTTTAAAAATGTTCCATTTTGCAAGAGTAAAATCCAAGGCATCGTGAAATTATCAGTTACATAAATTCTTATGAGGAATAAAATCGCGTCGATTTATTGGAAAGAAGAGAAAAATAGAAAACAGCTATCATCGATGATTACGAAATCAATGCAATTTTTGATACCAGTGAAAGCACGATATGCCAGTCTGTAAGTCGTGTAATTAATACGACATCGCGAGACGGAAGCTATAACGCGAGTAAGCACTGTAATATAACCTCATCATCATTAACTAATGCGACCTAATTACCGGAAGGTCTAAGACGCGGATGACATTATTGTTCCCGAGGTAAGAGCTGAGGCAGGGTTTCGGTCCACAGAAGACCTAACCGCAAGCTTATTAATGGGGGTGCGGAGCAAAAAGCTAACTGACTCCTCACAAGTAAGACCCATCTCTGAGGGGTAGAAGGCGTGGCTTGGGAGACGAGGGATGAAACGCTGTCCAATCAGAACGTCGGAGCCTGGGAATAAGCTGGAAAAATATTGACCACCGGATTACATGGTCCATTTGGGGGTTGCAGAGGTGAGCGCGGGATGCTGATTGGGGGAAGAGGGGGCAAATACCCTGTTTCTACGGGATCATTAGCTGGAAATCCACAGACTCGGACAGTGACGGAAGAGATCTCTGTGCAGACATCATTATCCGTCAGTAGAACCAAAACCCGTTGACAAATGCTATAGTGAATTTTTAAAATATAAGTGTTTCGTTGGTCCAGATTGAGTTTCTCTAAGGTTTCTATTCGAGTTTCGCTTAATACGATTATTCGTCAAGAACACGAGTGACGTGCGAGTGAATTGAAATAAAGGATTCGAATCGAAGTGATCTTCGGAACTCGGGAAGACTACAAAACCAAAAATGTGCACCGAGATTTTATCCAAGAAAATCTGTATCCAGATTTTTCAAACCGTTTGACGTTGACAATCGACAAGCATATGAATAACTGATATAATTTCTCCAGACAGATCTGGCGGTATTTTATCGCAGGAAACTGTCAGCTGAAGTTAATTAATTAATAGAAATAGGAAAAAGGTGGTAGAGTTGGAATAAATAATATAAAGGTGAAATAAAACTCGATTATGAATGTCAATGAGCCGACGGCTGCCGAAGATCTTTCGGATAGGAGTAACAGCAGTAATTCGGAGACACAGCTCCACGCATTTCAGGAATACGGTAAAATTAAGGAACTGAACCTGTCGATAAACAGAGCAAAAGATCCGTCGCCAAATAAGTCGAAAGATTTCAGCTTCGCGTTGGACGGAAATCGCCAGCACGGAATATCCTTCAGCTCTTTGACAGCAGACAGATCGACGAAGGATCTACCTGTAGCTCTTAATAAACCAAAGGAGTTTGACTTTCAGCCTGAAAAAATAAAAGACGTATCAAACTACTCACTAGACAGATCCGAAGATACAGACGCATCCTTGGACACGGCGAAAGAATATACCCCGAACGTGAGCAGAGCGAAGGATAACAAGGACGCGATCTTCAGCTTCGACGGAATAAAGGATGTTCATTTTCCGAGAGAATCTAGAGAAACTAGAACGAAGAATATCCACTTTCCCGTTGACAGGAATAAAGATTTGAACTTTCAAAAGGCGTACAACCGTCCCCTGGACAGAATAAAGGACTTCAATTTCGCCCTAGACCGAATGCGAGACTCCCACGTCGGAGGACACGCTCTAGAACGTCTTCGTGGCGGCTCTTTTCTAGAGCCTACCGATTACAGAAATCCTCAAATTCAGCCGAGGGATGAACTCGAGGCGATAGCCATGGAGAGAATGCGTCGCTCGCATATACTCACGTCAGATGTTGGCCCACGAAATTTACCCGCTCATCTACCTCATCCTCACTCTATTACAGAGATGCAACATTCACAACAGCAACAACAACATCAAGGAAAATCTTTCACGATTGATTCGATTCTAGGCCTTCGAAACAATCAGAGAGAAAAACCGCAGAGAAACCAGCTGCATCCGTACAGAAAACATCAAGGTATACTCCCATTACAGTAGTACATCACACGTATGGTACTGTGTAAGGAAGTGCACATAAGTTTAGTAACTTCACCCGCTCGGTGGCGTGTCGACAATTCCTGACATGTTGTCCCATTTATTTAATAGCTCGACGCTCACAATTTGATGATGAGAGGAGAAAAGTTCTGGATAAGTTAAAATCGCTTATGTATTGAAATGCTCAGTGAAGATAATGCAATACCTACCCGGTATATAAGTTTCTTTGTTGATACTCTCTAAAAACAATTACTGACTTAAATATCACCTTTCAGTTGTTCATTTAGCCTGCATATCCGATGTTGTGAGAATATATGACAAATTTTAGTTTTTCTATTTACCATCGATTCAAAAATGTTAGAGGCCCTTACAAGGCTTATTGAAACTATCACGGTGTTGCTGATGAACAGGTCAAGTATTAATTAACTTTCCGTCACGATTAATGAAGTTAAAAAATTCACGTTCATCCTACGCTGAACGCTACTTTTTCATTCAATTAGTTATCTCAAAGTACGTGATCAGGTATCAAGACGAAGACTCCATACGAAACTTCGTTCGTCTGCGATTTGCATGAATCTAATCGCAATCTCTCGCGAATCTTGTTTCATCATTGTAAATATATTTGCACAAACCCGACTTATCTTGTCTTCGTTGTTCTTGCATTTTTCAGGGCAGGAAGGCTCCGCGAAGAACAGTTCTTCAGGTTCTAATTCAGGTAGTAGTGGAAAGCTGAAGAGAGTACGGACCATCTTCACCGCTGAGCAGCTGGAGCGTCTTGAGGCCGAATTTGCTAGACAGCAGTACATGGTTGGGCCAGAGCGACTCTACCTTGCACACGCCCTTAGACTGACCGAAGCTCAAGTAAAAGTCTGGTTTCAGAACCGACGTATTAAGTGGAGGAAATTGCACCACGAACAGCAAAGTCAACGTTTTCACGAGTTACACTCGCGTTCCCCGCTGGAACAGGACGTGGAAGATAGCAACGATAACAGTGATTGCCGAGACGTTTTTAAACCCGATTTTTCAAGGGCATCTTCTGGACATCCTTTTATAGGAGAACTCGAGACCACCCGTGTCTCGACGACGTAGAAAATAATTGCGAACTTCTTTGCGATCGCGAATAAGCAGAAAAACGAGATCTACGTTCGCGAAGGATTGTAACATAGTGTAGTGACGGAAGAACTGCCATCGACTGCCCCATAACTAAATAAATCCATTAGCTAAAAGTCGAGTGTACAAAGTAGGAGGTAAAGTCTTCCCGTTCAGTACTGTGGACTTCGAAAGCCCAGTGTGCGTCGTGGGCAGAATTTGTACATACACTGAACCCAAATTTGACTAGAGCCCAGGATAAACAACATTACCTAGTTTATAAATTGAAAAAAATACTTTTGTACAGTGCGAGAGTGTAGCGTAATTACTGACGGACTATAACTTTCAAAGAATTTCAATACCCCGAAACGCTTCCAAGAAGTATAAATCGAGTGTGAATTTTTTTCGTGCACTTTGAATAAATTGCAGGCAAACGAAGATAGATATTTATGCCAAGCCGTTCAGGCGTGTGAAAAATCTTTGGAACTGACTAAGCATAGAAATTTCAAAATCTCCTGATCAATTGAAGAATCAACGGGAGAATAAGATAATTTCTAATAAATCAGAGCTTGATTAAATTTTTAATTCAATCGACGGCGTTAAATCGGTACCGCTGCATTCATAACGCGATCTAATCTCGCTCAAAATAGCGTGCAGAAGGTCAAAAGCCGTTGCTCACAAATCCCCCAAAATTCTGGACACCATTAGCGAGCACACGGAACCGTCACCGGTACCATCCACGACCATGGAACAAGCGGACCTCGAGGCACAGTTACAACCACGAAAATCGCGCAGAGGAAGAACCGCTACTTCCTACTGTCCACCCTGGTCCTCGAGGCTACCAGCCGACGGAACTAACGCTAGTGATTCATACTGGACAGCTGGTTCAAAGCCGACTCATTCCGTTCCACCTAGCCACGAGCAAAGGTATGTCAAATGTTCAAACAAGCAATTATACATCAAGTCTTTTCTCATTCAAAGTTTGACACGAATGGAATTTTTTCATATATTTTACCTAGGAGGCAAGATTATGGATTAACGGAGCCCGTGACTAGTTGTTACTCAGCCTCGAACGCCTATAGACCAAAGCATCGAGCTTTCGGCTCTGTATTGCCAAAGGCATCGCCGCATGTCCCTACTTCTGATCAAACTTACCGGCCGCCGCAGCACAGTTTGAGAACAGCGCGAAACAAATTGTTGACGACTAACAATGTTGCTGTAGTTAGGAAATCGTGTTACAAAGACGACGCGGAGGAAGATGAGGAAGCCAAGTATGAGGAAGAGGACGCTAACTATGCCGAAGAAAATGCTGAGGACGAAGTCGCGGAAGAAGGTAATGTTGCGATTAGGTCCTACTTCGATTTTATGGAACTGTTCTGGATACGTACATTCGGAAGTATAGTTAAGACGTTCGACGATCCACGTATTTCTTTCAGCCGAAGAAGATCAGGATGAAACCTACGAGTACAATGATAAGGACTACGAAGAACAGGAAGCTGACGATGAAGTTGACGACGAATCAGACGCTTTTCAAACTCAACTACGCCACATGCAACACAAAGCGCAAAAGGCGACAAATCTCAGAGCGCAACACCTTAGGCATGCCGAACAACAACAGGACTTGCGGAGAGTCCAACATCAGCAACAAATGCACAGAATGTGCCAGGATCAAAAACTATCCAGGTGAATTACCGCTTCCTGACATATATATACGCTCAGACTACTCGAATTTATTAGTTTTGCGGCCTGACTCAGAGTTCGCGTTCCTGTTTTCAGAATTGCACAATACAGTTCAAGTCTGGACGCATTTTTTCATCAAATAATCCAACTTTCAGATACTATCCGCGAACTTCAGAGCCGCAACAACCGATCGCGCACGAAACTTCATACGGCGATGTCGCAGAAGTGGTTTCAGATGATCAAAGCCCCCCGCCGTGGACACCTAATCCGAGAAAGTCATCGCGGCGAGCGTCTGAGACTCATCACGTAGTTCCGTCTTGGGTTCAGTCCAGGAAATCTGTGGAGCGAAATCGCGACCGACTCAATCCACCCCTAGCAACACCGCAGGAACAGCAACGCCAACAACGTCTGCATTTGCCGCAGCAACAGCAACCGCAGCATCAACATCAGCAACTTAGAAGAAGTAGGACAATGAAGCCAGAAATAGAATCCCTCATGATGCCACAACCTGCAAATCCCATTGCCAAGAAATGCTGCATCTGCGAAAATACAATGGCGCCCATTACGACGAGGGTGGGTTCGTCCGGAAAGGGAAACTGCAGGCTTCACGAGTACAGAGGATTTACCGTGAGAGGACCACCAGGTAATATCGTTGAAATACCTTAAGCGTTTTTTTTTTTGATTTCGATTTTCTGGATCCAGTCCCAAATTGTGCCAAGTTTTTGTTAAGTCGCTTACGCAGCTATGCTATGCATATTTCGACGAATTGATGTACTTAATCGACCAAAGCATTCTGAGAATTAAAAAAAGAAAATTCCATACACGCAGGAGAGGACGGCGAAGCCGAAGAACAGTTCGTTTGCGGGCGTTGTGCAAAGCGGCACAATATGGAGGATCTCAGATTAGGCTGCGAGACGTCTTCTCCAGAGACTTCGGGGCCTATCTACGCAGCTAAACCTCATCGATCACGAATTCATCAGCGATCAGCGTACGATTGCCCGGAAGATCACCAGACCGTTGATGAAATGTTGGCAGCCTATACCTCGAGTCAACCACGAACCAACACTCTGGACTACGCTGTGGCTCCTAAGGGAAGAACTCGCCATTCCGTACAGTCAGGGAGAAGCCCTGGGCGAAGAAGCAGCTACTATTAATGGTGACAGAATAAGGAGGGTGTAGTCAGTTGTGCCGAAAGACAGTGCGTGACATGTAGAAGGGCTTCTGATTTGTATGATATCGATGGAATAAAAATCGGCAGAAGTTTCAAGCCTAGAGAAAACCTCAAGAATCTGTCTGATATTCTAGGACGGCATCAAACTGCACTCGGAAAATCGATAGAAAAATTCAGAAATGGGAAAAACGAAGAAACTAAATAAATAAATAAAAACATTGATATGTCGTGTATGTATGAATGAACATAATATTTTCTCCCGCAAAAAAATTCTCTGTACCTACTTGATTGTTGGACGTCAATCATATGGCTACTGTAGAAATGTGTTATGAACATCTCAATGGAATGGTTATTATTATCTTATGTGTACCCAAAAATTTGACCGGTTGGAATTGGCTATAAAATCAAATGGTTATCGCTGACCCCTTTTTTTTTCTCGTAGAGCCGACGAAAGTCTGGTTCGAAGGTATTTTTTATCCCAGTTTGTGTATCATATATTTTTTCAAGTGCTCCTTCCGACGTAATTGATTTTATTGTAAAATTATGAGTAGAGTGTATTATGTAAATAAAAGAAATGTAGAGTCTGTATAGTCGTAAAGATATACCACACATCTTATAACACGTAAGTAAAGTTTATAAGTGAAATGAAAACTGTTCATTCCATTTAATCGTATAAGCTATTTTCCTCTGCCTGGCATGTGAGAAAAATTGTTTGTAAATATAAATTTAAAATGATTCATATCGGAATATTGCAGAGAATAAATTGTGCCGTCTGTACATTGAAAAAGAAGAGGTAATTCTGTCGACTTTTCATTTTCCCGACGTAATTCTTCCAGAGCGTATTGTAATCATTTATTCGCTGACAATAAGTCTACTACGGTTAAACTCAAAGAAATAAAGAATAAAAACACCCACTTACGAGCACCAGCATCGAATAATCTGTATCGAGTATATCGATCATAAATCATGTCATAGTTGGGATCGGACGATTGAAAAATAAAAGATAAAGAAAGTGAATAGCCAACGTTATGAAAGCGAGCTTTTTTCCCGACTGCACCACGACGGTAGAAGATTGATTTTTCCATATAATGAGAGAAGGTGCTTTTTATCAAAATTAGAACCCAGGCGACCGAGTATCATGGCGGATGAAACAAAAGCTCAGGGACGCCTCTCTTCCCGTCCCTCATCGTTCCTCTCCACGGCCACCCTCCGCACCCTTCCTTTCGCTTTTGTTTAAATATTAATAACGCACAGAAACTCTGTCGCTTGCGTCGAGGCTGTCGGCGCTTTGTACAATTAAAGTTAATATCGTTATTATATTAGCGGTGTGGTTGTAACAGCGTAGGTTGGTATTATTTATTGCGGGTTGCGGTAATAATCGCTGGTAACAGGGGGGTGCAAAGGATGGAAAATCCCCGCGGGGGTGTAGAAGGATACAAGGTGCAGGGGTATAAACTGGGCAGGAATTTGACTGACATGAGGGAAGAATATGTACGCGTATAAATTGTTTTTGCAGGGCTTACGACGGACGAGCCGACGAACGAACGAATGAACGGACGAGCAGGCGGGGTGAGGCTCGTCACTGCTTCTTTTATTAGGGGTGATAAATTAGCTTTGTCCCAATGGAATTCTTTGATAGACAGAAAAACAAGCTGTTTTAATACCGTCACAGGGCTATCTGCCACAACCTAGGGATTCGCGACAATTGCTTACAGTACGAGACGATGAAAAATTGAAAGCTCGCGTCTCGAGTGGCAAAATTTAACTGTAACTTTGACTTCCTGCGGTGGCCAACTTTTAACGGAATATAAATTCATTTCTCCACTCATCATAGAGCTTTTGACAATCGCGATCCGAGATCACATTCTTTTAACCGAATATATCTACATATATATCGTGATAAAATTACGAGTGCTTTCCGTCCGTCGATAGTAATTAATTAATTGCCAATAAATCGCAGCTTCAAGATATTCTAGAGCTGCAGTCTGCATACGATAATTTCGCGCTAGAAAAAATGAAGAAGATTTTAATTGCCGCATGCGGAATTGAAAATGATTTAAATACCCCTGTAATGCCTGTATGAATTGGATTGAGAGAATTTGAAAGCAAAGTGAAAAAAGTGACTACACGCGGATCATTGCAAGTCGCTGCATCCCATAAGAGTTAGAAATTCGCGAACGAATGGGGTGTAATAAAGGGAAGTTGAGGGAAGGCTGCAGAAAGCTTTTCCGAGTAACCCCGAACAAGACCGAAAAAGCACGTACTTTCGCCGCGGTAAAAATCCTGGCAATAAGCTTTCATATCGCGGTGGGCAACGCAACCCCCTCGAAGAGATAAGCTCCGCCCCCCTAGCCTCCCCCGGATTTCCCCGCCGCTAGCTTCACGACCAGGAATCCGTGGCATTCCAATTAGCTCGCGAATCAAAAGAGCCGGGCTGCCTTTGTGGCGTCTCACCCCCTCGCGATGCGTTCTACCTGCGTCCTTCTCTCTTTATCTACCCCTCTCATTCCTCCACTTCTCTGCACACCGTGTAGGTACGTCTTTGTCTCCGTTCCTTATAGCGATTCGGTGAATTTCGTATCTTCGTTTAAGATTTCCCCTTATTTTCACCCCGCTTTTACTCGCCTTCGAACTTCGAACTAGATTCGACAAAAGGTTCGCCAATTCGATTTGAAGAAAACTTTTACCCCGCAGTCAAATCGAAGATCGTGTACTAAGCTTCTACAAGCACGCGGAAAATAATCTCCGCAACATTATTCGAATACCTTGTGCAATGATAAAACAACAATTCTTATTAATCATTAAACAATGATCGAAGCTTTGAGTTACGCCAAACGGTTCAAGCTCGATATTCCGAA
This sequence comes from Rhogogaster chlorosoma, assembly GCA_944452935.1. Lineage (NCBI taxonomy): Eukaryota > Metazoa > Arthropoda > Insecta > Hymenoptera > Tenthredinidae > Rhogogaster > Rhogogaster chlorosoma. The sequence goes on from OX101797.1 coordinate 35,103,233, forward strand.
TTCCTGTAGAATCGAGCGCCTAATTTCGCTCGTCGATTCGCTTTAGACGATTGAGTAAACGTACAATAGCTACTCAAACATTGACTCCCTAAATGTGTCTTTCCTCGGGCAAGTAGTTCGTTTCCTCATTTGTTAACAATTTTTTATTCAATTTCACCCTCAAATATCGCCAGTAATTTTGTTCACACTCATCGAGTCAAACAAGTAGGCGATCCTTGCCATCGTCAGACAAGTGGGCGATCCTTACCGCAGTCAGACAAGTAGGCGATCCGTGCCGTGGTCAGACCTTGCCTGGTCCGAGCGTCTGTGACTACTGCGGAGAGTCGGCAAGCGTTTTGTAATACAGAGTCAAATAAACTTGGAGTGAAACCTATGTGACGGGGCTAGCTAGGCCCTGCAGTGAGAAAAGGTGGGTATAAAACGTATATCTGAATAGTAATTTAGTCGACCCTTTAGCGACAGTCTTAATTTCCTTCGCGAACCGAAGCAAAGCTCAGATCTAATTCCTCGCCTTGCAGGCTCGACTTAACGAAGCCCGCTTTGTAAAAGCACCCCTTCTATCCTTTTGCCTCTAAAGAACGCCTGCTTTAATTATTAGAGCAGTTAATCCGGCCGTTTAAAACGATCGAGAAATTCTCTGGCAAATTAATACCTTGCCTTGCAGGTATATCTAGATAGAAGATAACAACGAGCCAGCTATTGGATTAGGGGAGTCGGAGATCACTATTCCTTAACTAGTGGCACTGTACTAAATTCTAATAGTTATTTCGTGTATTGTACAAAGTACAATGATAAGTGATGAGGACTGAACGATTTTCGGTAGATCTGAAGGCGAAGAAATTTTTTATCGCAAGCATTCGCGACATGAGGATTCATATTTTATAGAAAATATGTTATATTCAAACAATTGTGAGCTGACGTCGAATTCCTTTCAGCTGGAAATGAAAATCGGTATCTCTATAGACCCTGTTACCTTTCGAAACACGCGTTCGAAATTTGAAATACGCTGCCGCGTTTGATACGAGATATGTTCGTAGAGCAGATATTCTCGAATATTTCAGACGAAGGTATGCCCTCCGAATGCTTTGATCATAGCCGCAATGCTTTGCAGCCTTACCATCTCCCCCACAACTATGGAACGTTATGTTTAACGCTTCTATCTCGAAAATTTTTGACATAAATCTACATACATATTCGGTTTGTTTGTTCACGCGGCTTTATTCTGGCGTCATTTTCGAGTGGATAAATTTACCACATCGTCACATATAATAATTACGTATAGGCTATATGGATAGCCGATAATTATTGTATTATATAAGGGATTTGGAAGAGTTTACAGAACACAATTTTGTAATTATTCAATCGGTTTAAATTCCGTGATAACATTTCGATGGTCGAAAATTTTCATTTTAATACAATATTTCCACGAATTAATTTCTACTTCAGTTTGGAATAGCGCGGAACCACGGATCCGTGTAATTGGACATAACGAACAATAACGGACAAACGACAGATCTATAAATGCATGAATATCTGTACATGGAAACAGTTTTAATATGCGCAAATGATAAACAAAGTGGAACCTAACAAAGTGGACAGAAGTGGCTGGTACGTAATAAAATTTGCAGGCCGTTCGTATTCATATTCGTATAACCAACGGACGATGACAAAGCCCTTTAATTTGCCCGGATTGCAATTACGAACAGATTTCATTCTATTTTTCCATCGAAATAAAAAACGAAACACTTGCGGATATTCGCTCGCGTGGTTCAATTCTTTACTTTTAAAGTAAGACACTCGCTGGAACGAGATATAAAACAATCTTTGTTCGTGAAATAAAAACTAGAACGGAATTTTCCGAAGAAAAATGAAGAAAATTCATTTCAGTCGGGTCTCTTATACATTTGGCAAGACCCGAGCTCAACCCTCAACTATTTTTCTCTAATGTAGGAAACTTTGCCTCACAAAATTCTGTTCACTCAACCATGATCGGTATTCATATATTTGTTTCGATATTAATATCGTCAACTTCCCTTACACCCGTTAAGTCCCCACCTGCAAACTATCAATGTATCAAAAACGAGTCATTTGTGGTCGGCTATGACAACAATAATGCAGACTAATATCAGCCAAACTAGTAATGGTTTTGAGCAGTTCCACGTCTGTTTATTCGTTTGAGATAAATCTTGACCATCCGTAGCTATACAGTTCGACATCTCTCAAAGTTTTCGCAACATTTTCTAGACAAAAAATAGTCCCGTCTTTATAAGCTTCTGTGCCCAGTTAACCGGGTAAGAAGAATTCTAATCTTGATCTGAGCGACTGATCGCTCCAACCCATCGCTAATCAGACAAGAGAGGCACGCGGCGTAAAAAGCATAACCACTCGTAGGATAGAATACATGATATAAGGGGGGGCCAGGGAGGTCATAGGCAACGTTGAACGCATTCGTAACATCAAACACGGTAATAAAAGTCAGCGCTACACCCGGAGGGTGCTCGAGAATGGGGGCAAGCAGGGGGAGAGTCAAAAAGCGATGTGGCCCAACCCCGCTCGGTCCTGGGAAGGGAGAAAACGATATTGTCAGTCGACAGCGGCGTAGCGAAGCGAACAGCCTTTTTTTCCAGAGAATTTTTATATCAGACATTGAATTTTATTGGGGAAATATTTTATTTTTCCAGATATGTATTCCACACGATCATTTTGTCGCGCAGAACCAAATAATAATAATAATCATACCAATAACGTCACTTCGCACGCATAAATCTATTCGATTTTTGACAGCCGCATTTCGAAGCTGTGTACAGTTGCGATTTTATTTTATACAAAGCTTCGAATTAATTTGTCGATAACTTAAACGTCTTCACAAAAAAAAGTAAAGAAATTCGAAAAATTGCGGCGACCACGGGACCTTTACGACCGATCGTTCCTATACTTAAATCCCTTCAGATTTCCGAACGAAATGAACCATTTTTTATATAAATGAAAAAAGAAGTGACTTTTTTCTGACCTTACGGTCCATTTGCATTAGTGCGGATACGCCAATGTGCCAACCACCTAAGCGTCACAAATCTGTTAGTTGCCAGTTAGAGGGATTATATATTGCCACTAGCCGGTCCTGAGCCCCCTTTTACATCAACAATCCCCTCCGTTCTTGGCGAGCAGATCAGCCCGCACGTGGATCCCCTGTCATTTCTACATACGAGTATGGTTAATTGTGTCTCCGATGCGCTCGAATACCACCAAGATGAGGTAGATCATCAGGGTGGAAAAGAATGACAAGTATTTCATTTAGAGCCCGCGATTATACAGATTAGTGCAATGAAGAAATTGACTGCCATAGCACGCACGTCGCAGGCATTCTCGCAATCATCTAGTTATTTCATCGTAACTTTGAAGCTCTTCAATGAACTGCGTTCAAGCAGCTCTCGATCCTTAGCAATGAATTTATTAATGCTTGAGTTAATTTCTGACTGCAATTATCAAATGCATGTGTGCGAAAGAACGACTTATTCCATTCATTTTTGTAAAAAGAAGAGGAGCCACTGAATGTCAATGACCAAAAATGTCATTCTAATAGTTTAAACCTCTCGAAGTCACGTTAACACTCCAAAAACTACCTATAGGTATCCACAAGATGTTTGCACGTACCAAAAGTCTCAATTCTAATGTAACATTAAAACTCCTGAAGACACTGGAACTAATGGAGCTGGACAAGCTCGAAATTGGTACTAACCTTTTGTATATTTTCTTGTCTGGGCCGATAATCAGGGATTCAAATTCATGACGGTGAAAGTTCCTGAAAACAGTCAAAATTCATATCAGACAATAGATAAACTTATTAATTACATATATGTATACATTAAACACAGGTATTAGATACTCGTACTATACATATGTATAGGTGTATGTATCTATATAATATAATCGAGTTTTGCATATTAGATATGGGACACATTGCGATTCGAATCTATATAAGGTCTGCTCATTATATAACCCACCGTTCCGATGATATAATCGGAACAGTGGGGTACGCATGAGCCTGACCTTTAGTTGATCAACCCGTTCAACCTTTGATACAATTATCTCGAAATAATCCTTATTTAAAGGGTTTAAGTAGAAAAGCGGATTTAGGATCCCTGTATCTATACGAATTTCTAAATCACATTGTTAATCAGACTAAATCGTGGTATATTCATCAAATAAGTAATATTATTTATTGCTAAGAAATGTATTATTATTAAAAATAAACTAAAATGCCTTGATTATTGATAATTGTCTTCTTTACTTATCGATAAGAATTATTTAGGAAAATCTTTGAGCAGTTATACATCACCTTCCAACGTTCTATACAACTTGCCTAATTTATTGACTGCGAACCAAGAAGTAAGAAAATAAAAGAATAACTGGATTCATTTCGAGTTTTATTTAATCTCTGGCCATTTGCAAATGGCAAATCGTTATAAAGGGCGGAGGAGAACCTTCGCAAGTATCCCAAATAATAATCATCGATTCATTGTGACACGCTCTGTCACGTGTTACGATATTAAAAAGGGTGATGTCAAAGGAGACTTTGTGAGTTGGGTGTGACGCAACCGCTGGACAAAATACGAATAGCTAACTAATTGTATTCTTATCCGCTCATATACTTTTTCAATCCAAAGTTTGACGCCGTAAATATAGAATATACATATCAAGACTCTCGAGCTGAAAATGTTGACTTTTTCCATGGACAGCTAACAACTGTACTAGTAAGACACAATAATAGTTTAATTTACTTCTACGCATATCCTAAATCATGTTCTAAAGTACATGTGAGTGTCAATAGAACCCAATTCGAGCAGTCCGTCTGAGTTCTGACAGTAGACAAACATAATATCATCAGCCGTCGAAAGTCAGTAGTACAAGTCTTGTTTGGTCAGCCGGTGCGCCAGCGCATGAATGGATTATGCATAGTATCGCACATTCAATTCCTGACTACGTATAATCCCAACTTTTTTTTTTATGAATCAATCGTAATAAAAAATAATGATATTCTAATGTAATGCAGGTGTTCAGATTAGATTGAACAGGTCATTCTCCAAAAGTAAATGACACTGGCTTACCCGGAGATTTTCCACCTGTATTTGGGTACATCTTTTTACCGTTATTCAGATAATTTAATAAATGTAACTGATAACTGGTTATAACTGTTTTATGACCAAAAATAGTTTACGAAAAATTACTTCTCTCCAAGTAAAATTATTGTTTTTGTACCAACAATGCCCGGATAGCTCAGTCGGTAGAGCATCAGACTTTTAATCTGAGGGTCCAGGGTTCAAGTCCCTGTTCGGGCGGTGTAATTTTTTTTTTCGTCGAGACTTGAGAGAAAAAATAATTCTGGGCACATGATGTGATTTGACACAATTACTAAACTCAAGGAAAGCTTATGTACTGATAGACTTTTAATGATGTGATAATTAGACAAGAAATATATTTTGATTATTGAAAACATCGAGAATTGTAATCACTTAAATTATTTATTTGTTCTTTCTTATATATTGGTTGGTACAGTAAGAAACTTAATGAGTTGTAAATTAATAAGCACCACAAAGCCTTACAATAAGAGGGAATAAACGATAGACTAACGGATAGAGGAATTCTTTTTCTTTACAACGAAAATATTCCATCGAGCGGAATAATATTTATCTAAGTATATCTCTCTGTCAAGGCGCAAAAATTTAACGCTAAATTATCATTACTATAACTAGTTTCTAAGTTACGAGTTATTAATAATAATGATATGGTTCTTACTAACGATAATACAGGTAAATTAATCAGTATATGGTAATGTATTTCAATCATGAATCACAAAAAGCAATGAAAATTTCAGAATCCAAAAGTTTTTGTGATCTTTTGTTCGGGTTATTACGATGAACAATTCATTATTTAACTGTCATCTATTCCAGGCGCTAATATACAATTTATATATATTTATTTAATTATTCAATGCATGTTAATTTTGCAGGAAAAAGTGCTAAACCTACGAGACATTTTCAGCTTCTCTTCTTCTGTTTAGGTACATGATTTACCACTTTGATTAATTTCTAATACATAAAGAATTTATCGAGGCGTTCGAAACATGCCTATAAATTTACACCTAAGACTTCTTATAGTACAATACGAGGTGATCTTAGTTTTCTTTTCTCATTTTCTTATCTACTCTTTAATTAAAAGGAACAAAATATCTATTACAGCACTTGATACTGAATAATCAATGAAACAAAAGGAAGAAAAAAAACTTAAAAAAAAAATAAAGTAAAAAAAGGAAAGAGAAAAAACAAAGATAAAAGCAAACAAATTCATATTACAATTACGATAGGTATAATAATCTATGTATACTCGTATGTATTCGAGCATACATTAGTAATATTGTTCTTATATAATCTTATTTACAGTCATATCAGTAAATTTATAATTTACTTCAAAATAATTAAGAAAATACTTGAAATGGCCTGCTGGTATATTGTGTATATTGTAAGTTAAAAGTACTGATCAACAGAAGAAAATTATCGCAGTAGCCAATATAATATGTATATTATTATGTTATAAGTTATAACAAAGAGTTTATTAACAGCCAGGCAATTAGTTTGAAACGGTAGGGTACTATACACAAGAAATAATAATACAGGCTTTGAATATGCCGCAAATTGTACAAAAATATGCGGTGATAGAAAATAAAAATTTAGCGTATACTCCATAGAATAATTTTTGTGACTCTTTTATCTATTTATTTTCTTCTTCTTCTTTTTTTTTTTTTGCTTTTCTCAAACGAGGCCGAGTTCAGTTTAAAGCCTATCTAATTCAACGTGAAGGTAGTATTTCGAACCGGTTACAAGGTACATTCAATATTATGTAATAATCATTATTATGTCGCCCACAGTTTTTACTCCCTGTGTCAACTATCAATAAAGTTTTAAAACATTAACGACAATTTAGAATATATTCACTACATTGCATCTAAAATCTGTTCAATACCATCAATAATATTACTATTATCATTTACTTTTACTATGTATTAGGAAAGAGTATTCATTTATTTATTTATTTATTTATTTATTCATTTATTATTCATTCATCTTCTTATTTACTTACTTATCCATTCGCGTATAGTATTGTATTCTCTGTAATGGTAATGGTGTTCTCCAGGGCCCGTTTTACATTATTACCTATTTATATCTCGAAACGACAATTCTGAACATTAAAATACTTGCGTCGTTCCGAGCGGAGAGGTAACGTACCTATTATTTTCATATACTACTATACCTATTCCCCTCTAAAATCGTATCAAGATTTACAAGGTAGTTCCTCAGACCTCAGCGAATTTTAACGTTAAATATTTAGCTTTAGGGTGTGAAAGGTGTGGTGACACAAAGTCCATTAGCTAGTTTCTTTACCGGTGCAAACACCCGAGAGTAAAATAGAGCATGGTTGACGTTCGTTTCAAAGTTATTCAAACATACTAACCAATACTCAATCGATTTTCTATTTACTATTCACCTTTTTTACACCACACAGCCCTGCATTGGCATAGGCCGAAGCAAATCGACGAGCTGGATCCATCATCATATATATCATACATATGCATATCCCCAAAGGGCCTTCTTCAAGATTTTCATTATCTAATATTATTAGTGGAGAATGTTTTACACTTGGGCGTTGTGTCATTCTCCAGGATCGTCCCACTTGGCCTCTTCCGCTATTCGATCGAAGCAGTCAGAAAGGAACGTATACTGTAAAAAACGAACAGATTTTTGTCAATTGGCAAAGAAATATCAAATCAGAAAACATTTTACTCTCATTTTCATCTTGTTATTCTTTTTCCTTTTTCTTCTTCATCATTCAACTCACATAAGGCGTGAAGACTTTTAGCCAGCGAGGTGGCCTGTTGTCCGGTCGCGTATACTGAAAACAGAATGCCATGCTTTCCTCGTCTACTTCCCAGCGTGCAATTGAATTCCATTGAAATTCTACGACTTGGGATTCCAGGGTGCCGTCTTCCTTACACGCGTGTAATTTAAACGCCGCCGCACCAACGGCCGCAACGACGTGTCCCTCCTTCCTCGAGTCACACGCACAATGTGGGAAAACTACGTCTCCGTAGCCGTTCAATTCTCTCGCTAATTTGAGATACTGGAAAACAAACGGGTGGTAATTGAGCATAAGATTCTTTAGTGAGATACAAATGTCACGACTTCTGAAATTTCGCCGAATCTTTGTAGGATAAAATATGATTTTAAAGTCGCTTTTGAATCGAATGCATACTTCGTGTTTCCTTGAAGCATCTTGGAGAGCTTTTAGCTGATACAATCTTTCCCCAGCACTGATATGCCCCCTGTTGACTTCGTCTACAGCCTGCCAAAAGATCCAAGTCAATGCTTGCTCGCTCAAAGGTCTAGAAAGTGTAAACAGCCATCTTCTTATAGCCAAGCACGTAGCACTGGCTGTTGAATAGTTTTGGATGTATAGGGTATGCGGATGTTCGTGTGGCTGGAGTTTTCGCTCTGAAAATATCAATCAAATAATTTTCTCGACTTTCTTCAAAATTGGTATATCACGAATCAAATTTAAACAAATGTTTCGGCTTTCGCAAAAAAGCTTTGCAACATTTAAAAAAAAAAAACCATAAACCTAAGGACGAGATGTAAATGTGTTTCTAGATACGAAAAATGAAAGCTTCCTTGGCAGATTACTTCTTTACTATTAACTAGTTTTTATTACACGACGAATCTTATTGAATTTTCATTCAGTTGAGAAATTATTCATCATTTTCTATCAATATTTACTGGCTTGGGTGGAAAAAGAGCCTCAAAGTATTTTCTTTTTTCGAAGGAGTCCACCAAACGCTCTACTGAATAAATTCGACTTTCTTTTCATTCCGAAAGATGATATTTTGTTTGAATTGTACTTTCATTTCGACCCAAAGATTTCTAAAGTAAGTAAAAATATTGTCTTTTCATTCCGAAAGGCTGAATCTTCTTACCAAAATTATATTCGACTATTTCGAAGAGGTAAAAGTACTTTGCTGTATCATTGTCGAGCCCAACTCTGCAGCAAACAGCATCATATACATCCCTCGCATTCGCGGCCTTGGCTACAGTGACCGTGACGACTTCTCTGTCAGGCAGAAGTACCTTCAGATCAACGGCAGGACCCTGGTCACCATCTTCCTCGAGTCTGTCTGTAAGGAACTCTTGCATTGCGTCACTTTCCGCTATCACACGTACCGCACACACTTTTTCCAAATACTGTTCTAGGCCACGACGTCTTCCGTCTAATTGCTGCTCGCTCAACCTGTTGATTAATAATTACAGGAATTAGCGATTAGCTGAGAAGGTAGAAAAATGAAAAATAAAAAAATTGAAAAATAAGAAGAAGAGAAGAGATCTTTATGTGAAACATCCATTTATGTGTTATTTTATGAATTCTTACTGGAAGGGCCATTTCCCGGGTAATTTTGGAAAATTGAAGCCGATGAATTCCTTTTTCAGAGCCATATGAAGGGCTGCAAATTCCCGATACCGTCGTGAACACAGATGCCTTCCGGCCATGTGAACGTTGAAGACAACGAATCTTTCATGTTTTCGTTCGCGAACGTGATAATCCGGGACGCTTATCGGAAGTGATCTTTTTTCGCTGTAGTCGACAGATGCGTAGCTAGAAATATTTTTCACGGGGATTAATATTTTTATATGGATTTTATCGTCGTCGAGGGTTATACAGCGTCTGACGAAACGATGATATATATTATATACCAGATATATATACATATACATATACACGAGTATATTTTCATCATCGTTTACGAGACCGCGGTAAACCCTCTCGACAGATAAACTGAAAGAACAACTTACGTCCTTGTCGAATAAGTCCAGAACATAAAGGATAAATATAAATAGAAAGTTAATCGGGGTTCTTGATTTTCGTATCTATCATTTATTTTTGACGATAGAAAAGCGGAATTCAGCTTTGCGGAAGGGGTGCATCGATTCTAGGAGATTTATTTATTTCATTCCTAAGACTCTCACCTCAAATCCTCGATTGGCTCTAGCCTTTCAGCTTCCTGCGGAGTGACGGATATTACCGTCAAGGTGAGAACATCACCTCCAGACTTGATTAAATCAACTACTTGTTTGTGGGTCGCACCTTCCACGTTCACGTTATTACTGTAACAAAGAGAGAAAAACAAAAAAAAGTTACTTGGATTCGAGTCTCATTTTTCCTTAAAAATCAAATCAAATTTAAATTCCAATTATTTGTTCGATAGGTATGGCTTTCCACTCGGCTACAATTCTGCCTAATGATATATGCTGCCCATAATAAAACGCAATTTCGGGGAAATCGGTCGAACAGTTTCCGAGCTATGCCGCAATGAAATTTCAAATCACTATACCCCTGTCACATTTTATATCCAAATTTTGTTATATTTGGGTGAAAAGCTCGTTGCCTTTAGAAGTGAAGAGGGAACAAATTTCAACAGTAATTCTGACAGTAATTCGACGGATCTAAGAATGAGCAATACGTATGAAGAAGTTATAAATCTTTCTTTTTAGATCATTGAAAAAATTCTCTTTCGTTGTATGTACTGATCAGTGTAAAAATCTAATTTTCATTCTGTGATTTAGTCGATTCCAATAAGGTCGGCTTCGGAAGAACTACAAGGTGGCTATAATTTCCAAATGAAACGTAATGAAAAATTTCGCCAGCTGCTGTAGCTGCAGTAATTGGGAAAATTAGTTTATCTTGCAACCGATGATCGTTTATAACCGATAATGATTTTAAACACAGACTTTAAACGAGTCAATATATATTTAGTCAGTTATATTTCTGTCACGAGATTGACTCGATTTATTAACGTTACCGTTCTGATCGATTCGAAGTTTGTTTTTACTGGCCAACCAAAGCTTATACGATAGACGTTCAGTGCGTCTCATATACCCATAATGCAAAGCGTATCCAGTTAAAAATAGGAAGTTAAAAGGCTTGATTATAATCATGAACGCAGAGCTCGTTATTACATATACACAAATTGTTAGGCGCTCCAAAAGCTTGAAAAGTAAATATATACACGTAATCATTAGACTGTATTTCGTATATGCGGTTCCACACCGCATTATACCGACGAGGTTTTCATTAAAAGTGCAGCGCTTTTCTAAAAGCTGCAAACGCCAGTGGGTATTGAGATTATTGTGGACCGGTTACACGATTCACGAAGTCGAGATTGAATAAGAGTAATTATTCTCACGCTGGCAGAACTCGAGAGTACCTCGTTTCAATGACTGCACTAGATTCCCACATTAGGTACAGCTCCAAGCTCTATGCGCATTCAAATCTTAATTTTCTCGCGTTAAAATTTCATCAATTATACAGCTTCACTTATATGTATAGAGAGTCATTTTTGTCGACAAAAACTTACCGCTAACAATAGCTGCTAAATTTACAAGTTTATAAGTTTAGGAAATTATCAATCAGGTAAAAGGATAAATATTAAGGAGACGAAAAAAGTCTTGCTTCACTGCATCTTGACATAGAGAGGTCAAGGCTGTTATATCGACGTTAATTATCAAAAGTTTCTAAATTTTGCGTGCGTGAGATATAAATTATAATTATATAATTTTTACGAAGCTGCAACCAGTTTTACCAGAGCATGATAAGAAGTGAGAATTTATTAATGTCAGCAAAACTCGAGACAACTGAGATTAGAATTATCATTGGTCTTAGAATTAGGTTGTTGCCGTTGATATAAAGTCAGTTGACTTCGTATCTTGGCACCATGATTAATCTATAGGTAGGTGAAATATTGACCATAAGATAATTATAAAAAATCATAGGTGGATCAAACGGAGAATAAATGATATAGCATTGTATCGCAGTTATCAACCGTGTTTCCAATTTTCGCGAACACTCCGTAACGGAGCGAAATATGTATTAAAGAAACAACGAATTTCAAATCGACATATTTTAATGTATGTACATACGTAGGTAGTCAACAAGTGTACGTATGTACGTATGTAATTCAGCAGATAAACACAATAGAAATAAAGCTGTTTTCGTGGAATCGCGGAACGTTATCGTAAAGTTATTGTATGAACAGAAAATACAATAATATTCGGGGGGCCGTTGGCAATAACACCCACGTATAGAAATCTTCGAAGCGGACATCAAACACGAAATCAATTCACGGACCATTTGATAATTTTTTTTTTTTATATTTAATTATTATAGAGAAACGAAGTCTCGATTTATAACCGAAAGCAAATCAATATCCAATTGTATTCATTCTGTTTAATCCATATATGGCTAATGTCGCTGTGTATGTATATACCCATACTTATATATACTCACCCGTCAGATATAACATCAAGCTGAAAATTTCCATTGGCAGTATCCAATTGCCGTAATCTTTGCTTATTTTTTGCCCAGTCGTACTGAACCGCGGTCACATGACAGGAGAGCATTTTACCTCGTTATCGTATATATGATATATCAAATTACGACGAAAACAACGATTGGAGTCTAGCGATTAATTATTCACTCGAGTGTACCGAACATTTAGATTTATTACGCCGCATATTTATACATTGGCTAAAGAGACAGTTCATGGATAGCCGATAACCACACTAAATACTCAATAACTCTGCAACCAAGACTGAAAAGCTGAAACAAATGTAAACGATGAAATTTGCCCAACGTTTACTGACCCGTTGCTCGGATTGAACAAGAGTGTTCGTTGGATCACAGAAAGAGGAGGAAATTATAGACTTTCAAGTTTATAATGAAACTAGTAAATCCTGTATTTCTAGTAATGACGTGAAGTATAGAAAAAAAAGAGGTGAAATACGTAGAAGGAAAAATCTGACGTGAAGAAATCAACAGCTAGTTCTCGCAGAACAAGAACGGTTCTTGGCTTTACTCGTAAAGAGATAAAACTTGGGGTTTGAAATTCGATTTCAAAAATAGAATTCTGCTTGATTGAAGCGCCGCAGATTATTAAAAGAAATTCATCAATTGAAATTGGCTTTGGATGTATAGCTATGGCTGGAATTAAATAATTCATAGGAGATCAGCGTGAAAAGTATGCCAAGGTATCATCAGTTATACCATACGTATAGAACGCAAAAGTCTAAGAATAACATTTGTTTTTTAATAATATATATTCGCATCTTATTTTTCAAGGACTTAGATATGAACCATGTTGAAAATTCGATCGAAATTAGGACTGCGAAAAGCAGTTCTATAACCGCAGCAAAAATCAAGACTGCGTAAGAAATGTTTAATTGGTACAATAAAGATCGAAAGCGTAACAAACAGTGGAATAAATTTACCCACGTATGAAGTTTCCTGTTTACCAAAATACCCGAAAAATCACTTTTATCACCGCAAAAGATGAAGTTTATAGGTATCCCAGTAAAACCGATATAAGAGTCGTTGAATAACGCACGTAAAAAATCCCGAGAATTTGCGTAGAATATTTTCCTCAAAAAGTATAGAAGAGAAAGAACCGAGAAGATTTCTCTGCGGTTTAAAGTTTTGACAACGCGACATACGTGGCTCCGGGAAGGCCGACGACTGTCTCCGGGTAAGCGAAGAGAAGTCTTTTTTCTTAGTACAAGATTGCGGAATAAAGGGGAACGGCTTGTTACGAAGGCCTTTGCCACAAAGCATTGGATTTCGATAGTGAAAGCCATTCTCTGATTGGTCAGTCGCGGAGGCGCGGTATAAAAAAAATGAGAAAAACGCTACGATTCCGATGCGTGTCGCGGTATCGCGAGTGGGGAGAGAGATCTAGCATCGATGCAAGTTAGATATGTATAAGAAGATTCTTCAACGCGGAGCTATAATTTCACAGGACAGATCGCAGGGCAAAGTGGATACCGTCGATTAAAAATTCATAAGCTGTTCATTTTTATTTCAAAAATTTTCTGTATTCCAAAATGTATTTGAATAATTAAAATAAAAATGAAATAAAAAATTTTGAATGAAAATTTTGAGTAAAAAAAAAATGTTTGTAACAATTTTGAACTGAGGTGCCTATACTAGGAATACTTCGGTAGAGGTGGGTAATTAGCGACAAATAAATGACAAATGAACCGGGAAAAACTGCGGTATAGGTACATCAGCATAATTGAAATAGTCGTTAAGATAACGAGGATGAATGATGTTTGACATGTGGAAAGTGTATTTGGTGATAATTTTCAATGTATGAGAATCTTCTGGGCAGGGAGTTACGTGCCCTTGAGAAAAGTCGACGTCTGCTGTGTGACCATAATATGTCTGTATAGACATGAAACCTTTGGAAAGATTGTAAGCCGGTAAAAATACTTCGCGTATCATTCAAGCGCCAAGAACCTCGTGTCTGCAGGGTGTATATTTTTTTTTTCGATTCCGTACAGCTACGTGAGAATTAGTATTAGGTTTCAGTTTTCGTCGCGTTTTGCCCGAGGCGGGTATACATATAGGACGATTAACGGTAATTGATAATATGCAGCAAGGTAGAAGTGAAAGGTATATAATTAGCATATTTACATATTTGCATACGATTATTGCGGAGGGATACATTAGTTCGTTTAACTATAAGCCAAACCTATTAGAATATCGAGCAAGGTGATTTAGTGTATTTTGCAGTTGCCTAATTACTATAGCGAGTCTTAACGGGAAGCCTTAGCCTTCGGCTGAGGTAATAATTACGTAATCAACGCCCCGTTATAACGATCAACGTTGGGTAAAGTTTTCGAGACACAGGGAGCTGCTACAGATATAAGATGATGCTGGGGCGAGAGAATTTGACCCGGAAACTATATACAATAGGACCGCTACTGTTTACGATGCTGGCTAATTAAGGAGCAGCCGGGGACAGAGAGAAAAAAAGTAAGAGAGAGAGAGAGAGAAATATATAGGAAGATAGACATGATGCAAGTGAGAGTTTGCTGTGCACTTGTATTACCTACATACTTAGGTAAGTGCACAGCTATACACGCATTGAAGAAGTCCCTTCTTTCTAGCCTCGATCTCTGCCATGTGACGTGGTTTAATTATCTCTGCACATCGTTGTCTTGATTCTGTACTGTTCTGTTTTTTTCTCTGTTCTTCTTTCCCCCGAGTAATTTATTTAAAATTTGTAATTGATAAATTGACATACAGAACAGTCGTAAAGTTTTGTTTAATGAGAATTTAGATTCTTCGTATAGGATATTTGAAATCTTTAATTACTTTTCCTGAATAATTAGGGAACGTGTTCCAAGAAAGTAGGTACAAATCGATGTAGTTGTAGTAGGTACTTGGCTCAAATCGTGTTATAAAATATCATAGGTATACTGCGCTTGTTACGTTGAAACACAAACTACTACAGTTAATTTCACTGATTTGGTCCAACTGCAGTTGTCAAGCATGAAATTTCTAATTTTTACCGCTGCAACAGCTTCGGTTTGCAAATTTTTCTATATTTAAGCGACAAGCTCGATGTCACAAGAAGCAACTAAACATATTTCGTCTAAATCACACGATCGGTCGCAGAGATATTAATACTTTTTGAAAACAGAAAAACACATTTTCATCTCCTCTTCCAAAACTTTTGGACCAATTTTTCTCAAAAAAAATTTTCAAAAAATTATGCATTTTTTTTCTTCTTCTTCATTAGCCTGAATTCGAAAAACAGTTTTTTTCTGGTACATGTTCACCATAGACACCGGATGTTTTCCGGCTCTCTAAATACTAGTATAATCTGTTTGATCCTGGCTTACGACTAGTAGAGAATTTATTTTTATATACATTTAGCAAGAGTAGTCAGTCATTTAATGTTTCTCGATTTTCTGATTGATCAACTCTGAAGCCACGTGCCATTCGGAGCAAAACAGCTTCTGCCAGTATAAGTCATTAAAAACCTAACCATGTGTCCTACAATTATTCTGAAGCGCCAAACTTATTGCGGAATTATAATTGTATTTTGTAAAAGGATCATGAGTCTATTCTCAAGAATATCATATCTAAGTAGTTATATCATATCTCATATACTATTACATAATTATGTAAGTTGTTGATTACTTGTGATTTTCGTTGATCAGCGCCACTGTACGGATAATAATTGAATGAACATGCGAATTGTTGCTTACGAGTCGGTAATTTATTTTTCTAACCTCGCATCTTATATTACCATTAATATATGAATCGAGTATCTAAATATAGATTTCATTCATGACACTGAAGTCCTACGCTATTACCGACAGTGCAGTAGAGATGAACAAATTATGGAAAGAAAAAAAATTCTTGTGGATAAAAAAAGGAATCTATCTTTTTTTTAGCAATTAAAATCAGATTATATCGATTTCTGTTTCAATTTTATATAAATAGTGCACAAAGAAGAAGTGATACATCATAGTTGAAAAACATCAAAGAAAGATAGAGATAATAATGTTCCGGTTCATAATTCGAAAACTGGCTGAATATAGACTCATGTTTCCTTTTTTTTTCTTATAAAAAAAAATAGAAGATTTACGTTCCCTATATGTGCATACATACCAGGTCCGAGGTTTGAGAAAGAAAAGACAATATATGTATTGAAAGAGGTAACAAGTATCTATAAGTATACAGTTCTCGGGCTGATCGCCAAAAACACAGGCTAGTGCACGCGGAATTTGTTAATAGAATTAGTAAACCGTTATTTGTTGCGTAAGTGTAATTGCTCTCGTAACTATATAGTTGCGTAACTAATACGGACTATAACTGCACGGTGATAATGACTTTGGAATTCGTACCTACCTATATTTCATATCTGGGTAAATATATTTTTTCAATTTAATCAAGTATGTAATAATCGTGGAGTATAACCTTTGCTACGTCGGTGTATCTTGGCATAAGTATATAATTAGCTATTTACGTGCTGGTATATAATGCAATAACACACGGTCATCGACACTTGAATCCGGTCAGTCACGTACATAAGTTCTGTCGATGCATTCGCTCGTTTGTCCAAGGCATCAACACCAGCCAATAATCTCCACCCCAATCACCAAAGATGAGTAGGTGAACTTATGTCACGTTTTCACGTAGGCGAGAAATAAACTAAAACTTTTTTCCCCCCTGAAGTGTCAAATGTGTCAAAGACTCCGCGAAAAGGTTGTAGGTCATCGTGTATGAGGCGATGTCAATATAACTTGATATGACATAAGAATTCGAAGACCGTAGACTCCAAGATCAAAATAACAGCCCTCATAGTATCATCCATATATTATAAAATTGATTCCCAACAAAAATTAAGAATAAAAAAATAAAAAAATATAGTTTGGATAAGAAGTGATAGCTAGTGCTGATACGCAACGGCATTAAACAATTTCTGGAAGTATAAAATGCACACTATTTTCTCATATAGTTTAAGTACCTATACATATATTTACGCATGACAGACGTTTGGCATGGGTTCATAAATCAGGTAACGAGTCATGGTCATAAGGAAATAAGTTTTCGCGACGATTGTTAAACGGATATTGAGATTAGATGAACACGCGATTATCGCCCAAAGCGCTATTAAGAGACTCATCAGTGAAGAGAGAGAAATTAATGGGAGAGCTAATTAGCTCGTTAGTATACTAGCCCTTTTCCATTTTGTTAGCCCCGAATCCGGGCTCGAATTCATATTAGATAAAATTGAATTATAGATCTTCGGGTACCTACATAAAAATTCAGTGGGATGATTTTTTTCACTCGTTAAAATCTACGCGATTTAATTTATACAATATAAATCTTACCTTTTATATTCACGTCTATTTCATGACGTGGGTGAAAGTACAACCGTATTGCTCTATTTCGCCGTTGCAATATGTTAAGATATATGTGTATCGAATTAAACGTATATTAATAGCTCAGTGTTGTAGCTGCTATACCTACGTGCCAGCCCTTGGAGTTCAGTACCTCTTAGCAAGAAGGTACATTGTGTTGATCCGAAAGGTGACTTGAAGCGGAGAATGGTTCGCCTTTATATATATGGTGCATTATATAAGACGCTTGAACGAGATCGTTGTGCGAAAGTTTTATATATACATCTACTGACCTATACACAGTTTTGTTATGTTTTACGTTTACCGCAAAGCTGCGCAAATTTATACTTTATCATAAAATACACGCGAACATGTATGCATAGATAAGTGAGTATATATATGAACGAGGTAAACAGGAAATGAAAGTTTACTTTGAATTTAGGTATAGATACGTAGTTTTATAACTTATTACACCCATATGATTGATAGATTGATAATATATATATATGATAGTAATATATATATATCGTATGAATGTGCGACGATTTTCGCGAAATCTGTAACTAGCTTTCATATACAAATTATAATTGCAGATGTTCATGGACTCTGAACCACGCTGCATAAATAATTGTTAATTTCATCACGCCTAATTAGAAATAAGCGGAATTGAGATCATCAGGTTAATTTTTGAAACTAAATATAATAATTAGAATACACATCGCGAATTTCCGGTTAACAGGATCCTGGCTTTACTCACTCACTCTCTCTCGCTCTCTTTCTCTTTTTTGCATAATAAATATTTGTAGTACGCTGAGATGGGTAAAGTAAACTTTGCTTGGCCATAATTTTCCTCATAGCGCCATATATGTATAGTACATGTATATATATATATACGCAATAAACACAAAAAGGCTTTCAATATTCGCAATGCGAAAACCTTTCGCGAGAATATATAAGACGCGAAGCAGGTGCAAATTATTATGAATACCGTCAAAAAATAATAATATTATAAAGAAGAAAAGGGGAAAAATTATTCTTAAAGTTAAAAAATACTCTGAAATAATATCACGTAGTATTGACACGTACCTACATATACATATATACGCGTATACGCGAATCGATCCACGGTTTTGCAATATACGTATATAACACTTTTCTCTCCGAACCGCGATAAGACGCGATCCAAAGTTATATACCTACGCGCGAGTATCTGTATGTAATATATATATATCTACAATTTTCGCAAAAAAGTGACTCTTCACAGGTGTAATAAATGACGCAAGTCACTTCTCTGAGTAAGATATATTTCGTCACATGGAAAGTAGAATCTGCTTTGATCATATCGGCAAATAGAAGATAAACGGTGAATCATATATAGGTATGAAATTTCAGAAACGTGTCACTATCATCACGTCATCGCATCGCGTTACCTGTTCTTTCACCGAGTCGCGCGTCTCCAATTTTTTTTTTTTTTTTTAGTTTAATTTTTTTTAACTTAGTTTTACCGAGGTTTAGATTGAATCGAAGAATATTCTATACTTACGATTAGTCAGACCTATACATCTACACATACGTTATAAACTTATAAATATACTGAGAAACTAAAAATGATGTATGTAGTGCAACCCTATATATGTACACAGATTCGTCATTTATTGAAAAAGATCGGAAAAAGTGGTGGTAAATGTTTCCGTAGCGATCGCAACCTCATCCCCGGATTAAAATCAGCCCTGGCCTTGGTCCACCCGCGTATACGTTCAATGAAATCGTTTATCAAAGGCTTTATCGACACGCGGGGCGATTCGCCGCGCGGCACAAGTGGCGCTGCGTAATTACTGCCTTGTCAAACATGCGTGTTATACAGTCCAAAGGAGGAAATTTTACCAGGATATGTATCATAGGGCGCCTCCTATGTATACATATAGATACACACATACATATTTCTAGCCAATTCGCGTATACGTATATATGCGTACACGCCTTGTTTATCTCTTATCTGCGGAGAGTGCTTGCGTTCCGTTCGATGGAATGTGAAATAATGTCATATCAAAGTATAAATTTGTGGTAGACATCACTCACTACGGTGTTACGGTATTATCCGAAGCTTTTTTATCGTTAGTTGCGCATATATACCTATATCAACCCTAGACAGGTAGATACTCCTGGGAATCTTCATGACGGATAGTCCGCGGTGGTTTGTCACCTCGCGATTATTGCAGCGTATATTTTGCATTCTATCAATATAAACAGAATTCCACCACACAGGATTTCTTCATTAATCTCTAACGAACCGATTTGTACGTATAAAATTGAGATCCGATGCATTTAAGGGGGTAAAAGTTCATTTGAGCACTTCATAATGTGTCAAAAGTACGAAGAAACAATTTTTCCCGAAGTTCCACAATCCCGGAGTCTTAGGGTTGATAAAAAATACGTATATAAACGTTACATTTCCATCGTTATATTTTTGATAAAAAAAAAAAAAATAATCCTAAGCCCGAGACTTTTTGTTTCAAAGAAAATTTTCGAAGAAAAAAGATTTTTGGGAAAACTACAAAATCCTTATTAATAAATTCTCTACTGATCTCTCCAAATGCATATATGCTGTCGCGCCGCCTTATTTTAATATTGATATGAACTTTTGTTCGTATATATATGTACATACATTAGATATATAAATATAGATATTGTTATATACACATAAACAATTACCGACCGACGACTGCACTTGAGAGTGACATAGCGCGAGTGATGATTGCAGTACGCAGTATAAGATGACCTGGATATCAATTAGATTAAAGGTTCTTGCGCCGGTAGCCTATTGCCGCGTTCTATATAAATCGTCGTTCTATATAGACTAAGAAAGGATCAAAATGGCGGACAAGAGAGTTTCACTCTTACTACCTAGGTATGATATTATAGTCTTGAGGGAAGAAAAGCGTAGAAATAAGCTTTTTCCACGAGGGTTAAATAACAGGTTGATATTTCACATCGTAAAGATGCATCGTAAAGTCTCTGTACAATACAGGACGTAAAACTGCTTTGAATTTCTGTTTATATATCCTCCTAGAATTCAGATGATTCAATCGAATTTTATGATCGAGTTTTAAAGCTGGAGTTCGTATTATAGTATAGAATATATTCAGCTGTGGTTCTTAACCTGCGCAGATAATCTGACGGGACATATATATACCTACTATTCTGTATAAATCAAAGTTATACAGTATTTGAGTTGGCCCGCGTGCTGTTCAAACGTTCGCAAGGTCATGGACCTCGAGAGATCGTCAGCGACCGGTTTCTGGCCGATCGTACCGAGCCACTATACGAATAAAACTAGGTACCTACCTATACACTCATTTAATGTGGGATAGGTATACGTTTAGATTCGTTGATTAACTGATTTGAAAGTATGAGATGATGAGACGGAGAAGAGTAACGTGAAAATAAGAAAAGAAATGAAATAATAGTCAGACTATGGCGATGATAATAATATTTAGAGTTTGTACCATCGGGAGATCTTTAAACTGTCTAGCTAGCTACTATACCAGAGTATAGTAGAGTTCAAAGTTATATGTACACATATATAGGTATACAAGAATAGGCACATACATGCATAAGAGAGACGCATGGAGCTTGACCGTTTATTGCTGCTGGTAAAACTCGTGATTGGTTGTATACCTACGCGCAACTGACTGACGATGTGAGATATATTCAAGTTGTAACCGTACGCAGGATAGTTGCGACGACTTACCAATGAATTTTGATTGAACTTTTTATAGCCTCAGGTTAGTTAGTATAGTGTAACCAACAATACGGAGAAATATATAACGATGCATTGTTGCCATCGATATTCCGTCCTGTATATAGCATATAGGTAGTAAGATATGAGAGAAAGCACCTGATTTTGAGCCGCAATATTATCCGGAACGGTAATCCAATACCTTTTTTATTTTCTTCCAACGTCAATTGAGTTATCTTTTGAATTGTTTCCACAAATTAGTGTATAGGCGTGTAATAAAAATAATGTAGTGGAAATACGAATTATTTTTACGCTAAATTAATCGTGATAAAGTCGCTCTAATTCGCGTGATTAGTTGAGTAGTATAGTTTATTTACGCGACTATTTGACCTAGACATTGAAGAGTGGAAAATAAACGTATAATTGGATTAGGGAAACTGTTTACAAGTGCAGTTGAGGAATTGAGAATGAGATAAATCGTAAATAGAGTGAAATCTACGTTTTTATATTGAAAAAGATTATTTACATGTAAATGAATACATGAGCAATCTGTTCTCTGATTGTGTGTGAGGACTGCCCGCAAGGAATTGTCTGTACGGAGCGTTACAAATATTTTTGTTGTAAACTAATTAAAATGAGTTGGCGAGTATTAGATTGTTTCTACACAACGAGAATGCATATATTATATACAGGTCTATTATCCGTTCTTCAGTAATATATTCCCGAGTCGATGTAAACACTTTTCCTCATTCGTTTCAGCTCGTATTATTTAAAAAATTTACGTAATAAATGGATCAGAACGAAGGTGTAAAATAACATGTAACCACCCACTCTTCAGTTTACGATAATCAGAAATGATTCGAAAGTATGTCGATTACGGAGCTAAATTATCCCCAATGCCAGCGACTGGGTACCTACGTGTATTATAGAAAGAAAATGAAAAAAAAAACCGTGACGTGACGTGACGTGAGGTGAGGTACGGTACGTGCTGAGAGTAAGGAGAAGAATGGCTTGAAAGGATTCCACGGAATAAAACCGGCTTTTAAATTTACCTTCTCGAATTGTTCAAGTTCAATGTTCTTGATGCATACTTATTACACGTTACACTACGTGCATTGTATTGTACGTTGTGCCACTAACTTCCCTGGCTCTAAGTCCGTGTTAATATTATAAGTCATGACAGGGCTCAAAGGTCAGGATAGAATAAACAAAGATGTAATGACTAATGCAATCCTTTACCTTTCCATATTTGATTCATTATCAACAAGTAAAAGGAGTTCAAATTCATATCAAGCAATCTGAAGAATTCGAATATAGGTATGTACGTATACTGCCTATGCCGCCGTAAGTTTGTTGTGCTTGTATAAGTGAATAGAAGTAAATCGCGGCGAGGACTCGGAAAATCTATACCTCTCCTGGTCGTTAAAATCATTCTAGCTACCTGGTATAATATACTATAGTATATGTAGGTTCCTTTTTGTGCCCGTGCGAATCGAATCTGTATAGTATGACAGCGGAGAGCGTCTAGCTCGTTCTAAAGTACAAACAACAAACTATACCGCGATAGTATGCGCGCTGCGATGTCACATACTAGCGGAATAATAGTAACAGATTTAAACAATGATTGATAATAAACTTACACTTCAAGTATCCTGTCACCCTTTCGTACTCCAGCCTTTTCGGCAGCCCCTTGGGACAGCACAGCGCTGACATGTTGTAGCGGTGCGTAAAGCTCTCCGTTAATACTCCTCAGCTGTCCACCCTCGCTTACTTGACCACGCACGTTGAAACCGAAGCCAGTTTCGGTTTTGTATATTGTTACGCAACGCGGTCCCTGCGCGGAGGGATTTACCGAAGGGCTAGGATGCTGTGGCACCCGCCCGTTGTTAATCATCGTCACTGTTGTATTCATACCGTCATCCCTCGTAGGCGGACGCTGCACCTCCGACTCGCAGTCCGCCATCTTACTATCTGGCCGCCCATTGATATTTCCCGTTTCCGAGCTCGCGTAGAGCGGCTCTGCGCCTGTGCAAAACAAGACAGCGGCACTAGCGTCAGCCGGCAGAATACGGAGCAACTCTGAACTTGAACAAACGCTGCAATGCTACGCTATGCGGCACCAAGTGGCAAGGAAATACTTCACGATCGGATATCTAGAGAGAGAGCGTACAGTCTAGCGGTACATACGCCACGGTTTTCCCATCTCGAACGATTCAAATTGAATAATTTGATGACAACTTTGTTGGGCCCGGATGGGCTGACAATTATTGAAGATCGGAAGATGTCCGCGATGAATTATCAATTTTTTCAGGGATAAACTGCAATTTGCGATAATTACGTTCCTTTTTTTTTCTCAATAAATATGGTACATTATATTATCGCTCATAATGCGAGCCCAGGGTCTTTCATTCGCTCATACACATCTGTGTTAGTGATTAGCCTATTATAAATAGATCAGGTTTGCAGAATATAATCCATAGAATAACGAGCTCAAGTTTAATCGTTGATTTATTTATGACAAATGGTTTTAAATATCTATCATTGTTGAGATTCATATAATATATGTATACCTACGTGCTTTGAGCTATCGAAATAATGAATAACGAGGGCAATTATTACGGATTTAGTATTTATTTAGAATATTTACAACAGTTTGTAACATCCACATATAAAACGACGCGTATAGACAGATTTCTAGGATTATACGGTTAGTAGCGTTTATTGTGTCTGTTGACGAATTCTACAACGAATAATGTTTCTAATATCTTAGTGTCGGGCAGATATTGCGTATTGTTACAATTAATAATGGGTATGGATCAGGCTAGCATCGTATCAGTGTATCTCTAATTAAAATGGTACATCATCCTTTTATTTATTTATTTTATTTCACTTTTTTTTCTATCCTCTTGTCTTTCTCTTCTATAGTGTCCAATTACGATAGAAGCGATTGATTTCATTCACTATATGTATAATATATATACATATACAGGATCGCAATGATTAACAGGATTATTTTCAATTTCCCGACCAAAACTTGTTATTGAAACAAGATAATATATATTCAATGAAAAATAACATCTTTCCGCGACGTGGGTAATAACTGTGAGTTATTGTCATTTCGAAGTCCATTTTAACTCTTCTCTGCAGTTCCAGTCGGTCTTGAAAAAAAAAGAAAAAAAAAAAAAACATGTGCCCGTATTTTGAGAAAATTGTATTATATATTAGATATTAGATATATCTAGTAATTTTGCTGCAGCGCAGCGGAACGAGCAGACGCATTATTATTATTACTTCACACTATCCGGCACATTATACTTTTGTATATACCTATACTTTTATTGTAGAAAGGACGACAAGAGTTCATGAATTTAATTCTCAATATTATTTACGTATAATAATACCTATATGCATCATGTATAATCATTTTATACACGATACCATACAGATTTGGTTTTTTATTTTTTTTTCAACTTCCGAAATATTATTATACGAAATCAAATCTATGTAGGTACCAGTACTTTTAAGCCTTAAGATATTATAGTTGTGAAGCACAATAATAGGGGAAAGGGGGAGATATTTCATTAATCGTAGCCATTTCACAGATTGCAAAAATATTGGATAAGTTTCATAAAAATAATTTCGAGCTCACAAAGATTATTATTATTATTATTATTATTATTATTGTTATTATTATTTTTTTTTTCATTTATTTTCATTATATCACAAATTGAATGAGAAATCCGCGCACGCGATTCGCGTGATGACGTTTAACAATAAATGTATATCTAATGCATTATTATTATTATTCTTTTTTTATTTACTTTATTTAATCATTTTGGTTTTTTTTTTCTTTTTTTTCTTTTTTGCACTCTTTTATTTTTATTTTGAGTATAGAGAATATTTTCTTCGTTTATTAACAATTAATTGATATGACAACCAACATTCAAAATTACAACAATATTAGATAGTGTTTATTTATCGGTTATATTCAGTTTTTCAAGCCTCTGTAAATTGTTTTCCTTTTTTTTTTTCCTTCTTCCTTTTTCCTTTTTTATTTTAGAGATCAATCCTGTAGAGAGGGTGTTCGAATTCGTTCATTTATTCATTTATTTATTTATTTATTTGTTTATTCATTCATTGGACACTTTTAGTAGTACGGTATTACACTAGTACTATGGTATTGACGACGACACTTGATGTAGAAATAAAAAGTAATAAATAAGAAAATAAAAATTCTGGTCCAAGACCTTAGAGACTGAACCGTCTATTATACTTTGTGCTATAAATTACATATTTCAAGTTTTAATTTTTTGGTCTGACGTATGTAATAAAATATGAAATTGATTTCTCGTATTTTTAATCAATATAGGGTATGTATCATTTTCATTTTCCACTCCCCTCTCTTCTTCTCTCTACTTCGAAATTTATATTTATCTACGTATGTGAATGATTTTCGTTAGTATTATTATTATTATTATTATTATTATTATTATTATTATTACTATTATTTTGTTTGCAACAAATTAAATTAATTAGGTACAATCACGGTAATTGAAGGCATAAGTATTTACATTCCGTTAATAAAAGGGTAAGGTTACGCAAAGATGTAGTACATACATACATACAACGAGATAACTATCGCTTGTTAGTTTGGTTTCAGGATTAAAATTAAAATCCATCCCGCAGTTTTCTGTTCATATTTTAAACGTCTCTCAAAATATTTCCTTCTTGTGTACGGCGTTGTGATTTTTTTTTTTTTTGCATGTGTGAGGGGCTCAGTAGTATACCCGATAGATCTTCATTCAATGACGATTCATTCAGCTTATTGCGATATTCGTTTATTTCTTTTCTTTCTTTCTTTTTTCTCGTTTATTATTAGTTTTTAAATAATTATCATGGTTGCTTAATTTCTAAATTTTTTTCTTTTTTTCTTTTCTTCTTTTTCTTCTGTATTTTAACACTATAAGCTGGGGGTAATAATCCCATTGATTTCCAGTTGAAGATAAACAATCGCTGTAACAGTACCACATACTATTATGTTAAAAAATAACGAGAAATCAAATTTTAATACCCCCAGCTCTATAACTAACAGTACAGCAGTTAAAAGTTATAAATGGAAATAGAAAGATATCAATTTATCAAATTCTATTTTTACGGAGACTTTGTACCACTACTCGTTATTCACCACTTATTCTTTAATGGTTCAAGATTTTCAACTCGACGCCCCATAAGTTAGTAATATCGAGTTGCAGCAAAAACCCTCACTAATTCACGCTATGTACGCATTCATTCAATATTAATTATAATTATCAATTATTAACGATCGGTTCTTTTTTCCATGCTTGTAATTCTTCCTTTTCTTCGTTTTTCCAGCGCACACGGAATAATGGTATACAATATACATATTATTATAATGATTGAAAAATTCAACGTCATCGTAAAGCAATTGGATTAGACAAGAATCATCACCTAAAATAATAATAATAATAATAATAATGATAATAATGATAATAATAACATTAATAATAATGATGATAATAATAAAAAAATGATTATTTCGTTAGACTCTTATCGATATTTTAATAAATAGTTATTTTTTTTTTCTTTTTTTCTTTTTTCTTCTGCTTCTTTTTCTTCTTCTTTCATTCTTTGTTTTTTTTTTTCAACAGAAAGTTAATTTATAACATTAATTTGTTAATAATATGCCCATTGTTGGTACCTGAGGGTACGTAAAGATTCTTATTAACTTATAATTAAGAACGGGACGAACACAATTTTATTATTCAAAGACTGATTCCACTCAACTTTTTCATTGAAAGTTTCAACGTGTCGATTTCAAGCAAACCGATTGATTACACACCTATCCGCGAACAACTAATCAGATACATAGTAAATAATTTAAACTTTTCTCGTAAGTAAATCTAGAATATGTTTTTTTTTTCCTTTCTTCTCTTCTCTTTCTATTGAAAATAAAATGTTAGGGAAAGATTAGGATAAAATTGTCGACAGGAAGGAAAGAAGCAAAGTCCATTTCCTCAGTCCTGCTGTGTTAAAATTGAGTCAAATTTGTGAAAACCAGAAACACGTGTATTCTAAGTAGACAATAAAATAATGTAAAATTTTTCATTATGTTTATCATCAAATAGGTACATGTATTTAGGAATAATGACGATTGGTTAGGAGAAAAAGAAAACTTTTGAAATTTGGTTATAGATAGCGCTGAATTGGAGACAAATTTCCCTATACATACTTATACGAATATTGAATGAACCGGAAATTGTCATTTCTTAATATTCTAAGCCTAGGATAGTTATAAATATACATTTCCATCAAAGTTATATCAACTTAAGGTTTCTATTCTCGCAAAAATGAGTATACTTTAGTTTTTATTTTAATTTAGTTTATTTTACTTTATTTATTCCTATATTGTGAATACCTTTATTTAGAAATGTTCTGTGCTCAGTCCAATTAATATAGTTTTACTAAGTCCTGATTAAATTCCATCAGTCGCAATACTCTATAACCTAAAGGATTTATTAAAAAATTCTCATTATCTTTGACCCGGTTTTTTTCTTTTTTTTTCGTTTTTGTTTACCCCAGATTTAATACAATTCTTTTCTTACTTGACAGACAGACCCGCGCCTTATTCATTTCATGACACTTTTACCAAATAAACTCTATACGTAATGTAGAAATTTCACATAATAATGCAAAAAATAGAAACAAATAAAATAAATAAAAAAAAAAGACTAAAACAAAGAGTTAAAAATCGATTTAACTATCAAAAAATCAACTCTCACATACGGAAAAAAAGAGTTTACTACAAATTCATCAACTCACCTCCTAGAGATGCATTATAAATAATAGAACGGATAATCTTTGGTTATCCAAAAAATGGCTTTAGCCGTATATATACCTATGTATATTATAGCTACGAAAGATACTCAATACGGTTATTTCTGTTTACTGGAAGTACTGGAGAATCGTCACTCAGATAAACTAAGAAATTCGGTGACCGAGGTATGGAGACTCATCTACCAGGAATCATAAATTAAAAAAAAAAAAAAGAAAAAAAAGACTTGAACAAAAAAAAAAAAAAAAAAAAAAAACAGATTCCAAATTCTCACATAATATAAGAACCACGGCAGACTTTGCGGGTCAAGGAACGACGACGCTACGTATATCTAGCCAAGTATTTTAAGGACTCGCTTACGATTACAATAAGGATTGGCAAAATGTACAATTTAATTCAAGTGAAAGAACAGCACTTTTTTTTTCTTCTTTTGGTTTCTTTTTTCTTCTGTTTTTTTTGTTTGTTTTTTGTTTGTTTTTTTTTTGTTAACTGCTCTAACATATCATCGCGTATCGATTAAATCCGTACGTGGTAGACCCTGTGAGTTGAGGGACAGGACGAAAGGGTTCGGTTAGCTCGGGCTCTTATACAATATAATATTATATTATTCACTATAGATTAGTCGGAATCCTCTTCGATTGTAGATGGCAGCATGGCCAAATGTTGGGGACTTAACATACCGCGGGATAATGCATATTCCGCTAGTGCCCTATGGCAAAATACGTATTGGTCAGGCATTTGAATACTGTATGCACGCTGGGCTCGGATTCTTTCGACGGTTCCTCGCACGTCGACTGTCCCCGTGTCTTCAAGACGTGATATACAGATGTCAAGGGTGCAAAAGGTTCCTGAAAATCAAAATTCAACGTCAGGTGAAATTCATTTTAACTTGCAACATAATTTATGTACCTGGAATCAAATTTTGTTAGAATTATTTCACATTTCGTCTCAAACATTCGATAAATAACACAAAATCTGACATGTAAAAAAAAAAAGTTTGACAAATTCATTCATTTTCTTTCTCATCAATTTCTCATAATTATTATATATATTTATTAAAAAAAAAAGTTTTTTTATATACCTGTCCTTCCAATACCAGCACTGCAGTGCACGACTATAGGAGGTCCTCGCGGGTGACCAGCCCAAGTATCACCTCGACTGGCGAGAAGTTTGCCTTGCTGTTGTCTAACCAAAGCTAGAAATTGTAGCAAGGCTTTGGCCGATTGTGGGACACCATAATCAGGCCAGGCTGTGTAAAGCATGTGACAAACTTCGCGTGTTTCTTCCGTCTGAAAGAATTTTTCTACGATTAAGAAATTTTCGTCAACGAATTAAACTATTACGAAGTTTGATAAATATTTTTCTCTCCTTCTAAGTGTTGATGGCTAATTTTCTGTTCGAATTATTTCGATGAAATACCAAAAAAAAAAATTTTTTTTTTCTGAAACGAAACATTTGATCGTTTCAAGGGATCTCTCAGTACCTTTAAGCAGCTTACTGTGGCTAACAATGGGAAGAATACGTAGACATTCGTGAAACAATGAGGTAAGAGTTACTGCGGAAAGCAGAAAGAGGATTTCAGTAGCAAACTGATGTGAGAGGAGAGAATAGTTTCAATGATACGAAGAATGAAAGGAATTGAAAAGATCTGAAATGTAATTTGAATAGGAAATAACGTAATCCCACCTTGTCATTGGTGAGAAGAAGCATGGATATCGTGTAGTCGGGATTTGTTTCAACTTTTGAAGTTGTGACTGTAAATCCCCCTGCCGAAACTTGATCGTCAGGTTCGGGTCCCCAATATTGTGCGCACTTGGTGCGTCCGCGTTCGACCACTCTGAGAATAAGGAGACAAATAATATATAGACATTCGGCGGAAATCTCTAATTTACCTAGGAGCATAGTATAACGTGGGCGGGCGCGGTGGTATATCATATGCCAGACGGGGGGGTGCCTCTCGCGACTTCTACGAAAGTTGCTTTTACCCATTTACCAATATATATGTATGTATATGTTATATATATCAACGAATAACACATTACGCCGCGTATAATCTAAAAATAAATCGGCATTGACGTAGACGAGTAACGCATAACGGGTTGATCGATTATCGTGTCACGGGGGGTAAATTTTCCTGGAATAAAACCGATGTACCGATATACCGATACATACCCGCACCTCGTAGAGCTATATGAGAGACTATATAACATTCGCGTGGGTTGAAAGAGGTAAAAATAATACCTGAACGTTTCTTTGAATACGACATTCATTGTGAAAATTTACGATATAGGATATATGTGGCTGGCTGGTACCTAAAAAGCAACGGAAAGGCTGGAAAATGTCCAACAGCTATCCGAGTCCATATAAAACGTACTGAAATTCGCAGCCAGAGAAATAAAGAATAAAGACAAAAAGACAAAAAATAAAAAATAAAGAAACTTGCAAGCTAGACGAAAACTTTTGGACAAAGTCCAGCACCGTAGATCGTATATATTAAATGAAATTTATTATCTTTACATAGGATTATAATCGAAAAGCATCAATAACTCATAAACCCAATTCATATCCCATTGTAGGCGCGGTTACGTAATCGATTAGTTATGTACTTAAATTCTCATGACCTTTGACACTTGGCCAGGGACGGTAAAACCCACCTCGTAGTCATCACGACGACAAGACTCTGCTGCTCCCAGACCATCCTCCAAAAATCACCGCAGGTCTTTGGCAAAGGGCCCTGGGTGCTTATGAACGCATTTTTCTGTTTGTAACCATCCACGAAATTCGCGTTTATGTAGTCCGACGAGGGGTCATTTTCAATCTGGGATAAACAGACCCTGCTATGATCGTAGCAAAGGACATCAGTGTATCGATTTTTCGGCTGGTTAGCTCTGAGTCTGTAAAATGAAACACAAACCGTAGAAATAGAAATACCATACGACGCGAGCCTATTCTCAAGATAAACCGATTAATATGTTAGAAAAGAACTTTAAATTTCGAAGTTATTTTTCAACATTTTTTGCTGTCATTTGTTATTTTTTGTTATTTTCTTTTTTTACGAGAAGAATGAGATTTGCGGTATTTCTTTTCCCTCCTGGGAATATAGACTTCTAGAATAACCAAGCGACAAAATACTTTCATAAAACTTGCGACAGTTAATCTCATTGTCAAACCTTTCTTCTCGCCTTAGCCACGTTTCCTAACAATAACTTCCTCGTACAGTTAACTTCCTGTTGTCACTCGTTTAAAACTTTCTTGTTAAATGACGAAGTATTCTCATCACATTATTCCCCACCTATTTGAATTTATCGCTACGGAAGTTATGTCAGGTAACGAAACGTATACTCGTATCGGATTCGATATCATCGAACAGAAAAAAGAAAAAAGAAAAAATATTGAAATTGCAATAATAAGATTCCGGAAAAGAATCATCGTGGCCATACTCACTTCGCATGATTGAATGAACCGTCCGGTGGTCTCTGCCTGATTTCCATATATTCGGAAACGAGTCCAGCCCTGCCCCTCGTGTGTACAGCTTCGATGAGTTGTTCCATGGAAACAGCTTGCAGTCCAAGATCGCCGTGGAGGCTATCGTCGTCGCTAAAACCAGAGCTGGCTGATGAGGGAGGCTGTACTGGTGATGGTGCCTCGTCACTCCCTGTCCAAATATCTCCGTTCGCATCTCCGTTGCAAATTTCGATATCGCTGATGCTCGCAACCCCATTCTTAGCCTTTGGCTTATCGTTTACTGGACTAGTAGGACTGCTGATGGTTGTACCATTAGAATTCTGTTGCTGAGTGTGGATTTTCGAGGTTGGAGATAACGGGGCGACCACGCCGGGGGTAACCTGGTTAAAGATCATTTATAATCATTATTACATCTGACCTAACGACGACGAATAATTAATCCGTTTTATTGCATAAGGAAATTTGGCTATTTCTTGCCTCGCAAAGTTCACCCCCGCCCCGGTTAGTCATTGACTTAAGACAGTGGAGGAGCCACGCGTCATGCTGGACCTCCAAGGTGCCGCCCAAACGGCGGGAAAGCGATTCCCTCGGTATGTGAAGTGTCAGCTGAGGTACGGATACTGTAAATACGCGATCCCTTAGCTTTTCCCTTACAAAAAGTCGGAGGATTTTAAACGGCGCCTTGAACCAGAGCGGCGCTGTAACTATCAATACCTTCTTCAGCTTAGCCGGATATCCTCCCTGGAAATTAGACCGATAACATTTCCGTTAGTTGAAACAATTATATTGTAAGATCCGACTGCAGATTTGCAGATATATCAAGAACCAATAATTCATCCCCATCTCCGAGGGAGTCTCGAAGGGATCGACAAACAGAGCCTAATTATACAGTCTGTGGATCCCTTCGGAGGAAACTTGACCTTTCACATCTCTTCAACCGCTCAGAGAGTCCGCTTCGTGACCCTGAATAAGACGACGTTTTATACGAAGAGCAAGCCGTTGTTGAATACATAATACAGGTATAATACGTGTTTCAGTGCAGACTGGAGCTTTCAGTTTTCTGCAAACTATTCCATTCTCCGTCTACCCTTTGTGTTAATATTGTAAAGCGGTTGACGTACCGGTGTAAGTTCAATCGCAGTGGTTATTTCGTGTTGAAACAAGTGCGTGGGCACAAATGACAATTTCTACTCATAGGTATCCGCGAGACTTGTGATTTCATCGCCACGTACAGCGCGTAACACATTTTTGATCCGCATACGTCAGAATCGATGATCGATCAATCGCACTAATATCTCACCCTTACCAGAAGGCTGCAATAAAAATCGGGTCATCGATTCCAATGCGGCGTTTTATTGTTCGCAACAATATACGAGGAGGGTGTCATAGATTGAAGTGAACTCGAATCGTGCTCCATTTGACCAACGTTAGCGTTCGTTTGTCGATTGCTTTTCATTGTTCGTTCTTCAACGTCTTTATTTTCGAACCAAAACATACACATAGTCGAATATCGTACATGCATCTACATAGATTTTATACATCGGATGATATAGCGAGCGGAGTTCTTTACCTCCAGCCTCTCAACTGTACTAGTAAATGATGCATGTAGCATTCCCACTTATCACGGTCTAGATACAGAAGCTAATTAAAACGAAACGAAATAAAAATGGAGATAAAATTTTCCGTCTTTATATTTCAACCCGGAATCTAAATTGAGGATAATTTTCATCATATTTCCAGGTCCACCAGGATTAAAGTTAAGCTTTCTTCCTCGCCGTGGCATGATAAGAATTAGCGATGGAAAATTTTTCCTACAAATTTTCTGAAGACTTGAATATAATTTTTTCATTTTACTTTATTCGTAGATTTTTAGAACTTCCGTGTCATTTCAAGCTCCCCAGATTTCATGGCGACCCCCAATCGTTACTACTGAAAAAAACATAAAAAAAAGAAAATCAACAAAATTCGGAGTGTGCCGCGCGCGATATACTATGAAGTCTCGTAAAGCGTAAACAGGTAGTTGGCCGAGTATTGATTCAGCTTGCAGCGTAGGGGCGGAAGGGAGGTGGCCTAATGCCACGGGGGGTCACCTCCAACCTTACCCCGACCCTCTGCCAGCTGAACTCAGTCCTCCACCCCCGTAGCATCCCCTCTTTACCGGGTTGACGCCGGCGCTCCCTTCACTAGCGTATATTATCCTCTTGCAAAGTTGTTTACTCGAGAGAGAGAGAGAGAGCGAGAGAGAGAGAAAGAGAAACGAAACGTTCCATATTATAGGTACAGGGTACGTACGTGGATGTAGGTACTATAAGAGACACGTATGAACGGTGTGTATGAACAAGTGACCTCAGCACACACGTATCACTTTTTTCATCCTCTGGTCGTTCTATAGTCGATTCTTCGCTGGCTTACCGCTTGAGAGTTTAAGGCGTGAAGCCGTAGGGGTAGTTTTTTGATATATCTTTATTTTTTTCTTTTCTTCAGTAGAAATAGATTGACAGGTGTCGCATCGAGGCAAATCGAGATGGAGAGAGGTTCGCCGTCGTAAAGTATAAATTGCGTATACGAAAGAGATGAGCAGTGGAAAATTTCGCGAGATACGAGTACGCGGGGATTTTTCTAAGTGCCAGAGCGAGAGAGGGATGATCGTAACGCGGAAAGTAATGTGTATACCTACGTAGAGTAGGTGAACGAGTTTCAAGGGTAAAACTTTCAGTTTCTGTGAGGTAGGGGACTGGGGGATGATTATGAACGAATTTTTAAACTCGAAAGAAATAAGTAAAAAACTTACACGTTCAATAATCCGCGAGAATTGGTTTCTTTGCCGCGAAAAAAAAAGAAGCAAAAAAATTTATAATAAAAGTACTTCGCCTACGTGTAGATATAGCCTCTAGAGAGTATGTTACATCTCTCAATCTCGGGGCAGGGAACTTTGAAAGGGGAAAAAAAAAAGTTGTTTTTTTCCGGTGATTAATAACTTTCACGTATATATGTATACACGCGTGTGTACACATACACTTATATACCCACCGCCGGAAGACGCGTTAAAATTCCTTCCTTTTTATACTGCAGCTAAAGAGGGAAATTTGTTTGCCCCACGCTGCTGAACAATCAACGTATTTTGAACCACCGAACAACAGCTATATATACCCCTTGATGACCGGTGCTACAAAATCGATAGATATGTACGTTTATACCGTAGAGATTGCTAAATATTTCCATCCATACGATTTTGTACTAGTTCATGTCACAGATTTTCCACTTGAATAAGCTCTGCGACTACTTTCGAATTTGTTTCATTATCCTTCAGCTTTTACACACATTAGCGTTGTTTGAAAATCAAATGGAATGGAGGGAGAAAAAAAAAGAAGGAAACGTTGAACTCCAGTGATTTCTGTAAATTCTATCTATTCATCAGGAATCTGATTCTCTTACCAATATTTCATCCATTTTATTTCCATTCAATTACAATAAAATTTTACTTCGTTTCAAATCTGAACATTTTTACCGGACATAAAAATATGACCAACTATTAATACCAAAAATGAATGCTTCCTGATTAATGGTTATTCATCTGCTAAATGATTAATCGAGCTTATTTTCACGAACAGAATTGTATTTTGTATAATTTGATTAAATTTAACAGTCTCCAACACGACTAGGTAAGAAAAATTGAAACAAAAAAAAAAAAAACATTCTGTACTTACGGAGATTAGAATATTGCGACTTTTGATGGTTAAGTGTTGTTTCGTGAGTCTTTTTTATTGCGTCTAACTGATCGTAGACGCGCGTTGATAAGACGTTGTAGATTGGTCACGCGACGAGCCGATTGGTAGCGGGAGTGTTTTCGAGAAAGCTGATATAAGAGTATACCTAACGATCTGGTCGCGAGTACCGGCATGAATGAACGACGCAGTTAAGTGACGACTCGGAATTGTTATTTTATGTAAATTCTTACAAGATTCTTCCGAGAAACTAACGTAAGCAAATCGTCTTAGAAATTCCGCCGTAACGGATAAGCCGAGGTAAAGTCAGACCTGGTTTATAAAAAAAAAAAACACGGAATGCACTAATTTGATTTATAGATTTTGGATCTCAAAATTAAAGAATATAATCAATGCTGATGAAACTTCAATGAAAATATCACAGAAATAAGATTAAAAAGTAAAAAAATACACCAAGATTGAATCGATTCGCTAAAATATTTCTGGCCTGGGAATCGAAAACGTTCAGATAAAATCTGTACGTGTCTATAATATATATATAGGTAGTTTCCAGAATTGATCAATAAAATCTACCGCATTAAGAATATTTCGAATGAAACCAGTATGCTTCCAGGAAAAGCATTTATCTTTACGTTTGGCAAATTTTTTTCTTCTAATTTTTCGGGTCTTGGCTATCCGTTTACACAATTATTTACATTTTGATATGATATTTTATCCTGCTACAATAACTTGGTGAATTTATATGCGGCCGGTATATTATACGTCGTTTGAAACTTGGCTCAACTTTTTATTTTACCGTAAAATATATATTCCTGGGCTTGAGCTCGAAAGATTTAAGAATAAAGGAAAGCGCAGAAGACTTTTCTAGTGATTTTCAAATGACAGAATGGAATTTTTTTTCATGTGCTTTATAAAACTTTGATAGACAGTGGCTGATGTACATATCTACCCACTTTTTGCTGCGTAGCCTGAAAAATGACTATATTAGTAGCGTATAGGTATATATACCTTATAGTAAAAAGATAAGAAGAGAAAATCCCTCGCAACTAAACTTTTTTCTTCAAATGGCTCAAACCCAACGAAACGACGATCGTAAGAATTAACGATTGTCGTCTGAACGAGATAAAATTTTGAAGTAAAAACGAAGGAAAGAAAGATCGAAAAAAGAAAAGAAAATTAAATTAAATGCCAAAAATCGAAACATAAGGAGAATAAAAAAATATGTACGTATATTCCTTACGAAATTCAACATTACGCGAGAAATCGTTATTTTATTACTCTCTATATACTTTACATATTTTGCTACGATACTTTCGCTTTATAAGCTGCAGCAGCAGTAGCAGCCCGGGCATTAAACCACCAGAAACTGAAATCCTTTCGAGCATAATATTTCCATGGTGAAATACACTTAGCCCCGAAGAAACGACGTCGTAAGGATTAACGATATCGTCCACACGGCATAAGACTTAACAGGATATAACAGTGAAAATTGTAAAATCGAAACGCGGTGAGGATAAAAATTTGTTTACCACCTCGGCTACTACACCCAAAATCGTGGCAGATTCACGAAAGAAGATAAAAGAAAGATTGAACCAAGCTATTTATATCTCAGCTTTTGTGATATTCCGATATTACGGCATGATCATAAAATTCTAAAGAGAAAACCTTCACTTTGTCCGAAAACTGAACGTGCAATGATGACGAAGTGACGTTGGTCTCTGTCGGTCAAATTTCAGTCCATAATCATCGTCCTGTATAAATACAGGGAAGAAGATATACGCACGGTTGGATGGTCAAAGGGTCTAATTATAAACGTATATCATGGCTCGCGAATAAACCGCAAATACGATCAGCAGTGTTGAAATGCACATGAAGACTGCGTCGAATGAAATAATATCGGTGAACCCCCAGTTTGTCTTACACAATATGCAAAGTAAGCTTCCGGGGTGACGTGACACCTATATCAAGTGTAAAAAGAGAGAAAAAAAAGTAAGGAAAAATGAGAAGTAAAAAAAGAAAAGGCTTCAGTTTGTTCGTGCGATACTCGCTCATGCGAAAGACATCGGAAAAGGAATAGAGGTTTCTGTTCAATTAGTGAACCAACTATCAGCGTCGTGCGGTGTGGTAGCGATGACAGTTTTCTAACGATGTAATAGGAGCTTTTTGACACCGAGAAGCTCGACTCTATGGGGAACATCAAAGTGTCGTAAAAAGTAAATTAGAAAAGTAAAGAAGGAAAAAAGACGGAGAAGAAGAAGAAGAAGAAGAAGAAGAAGAAAAAGGTAATAGTTAACAGCGTGAGTCCGCGCCGCATCGTGTCGTAGAGAATGCTAATAGCGATCTGCATATTTAGTGGTGATTTGAATGTCATATGTCTCAAGTTTGTCTTGAACTTCTGCGTGGGATTTGCCACCCGTGACTCTCCTGCATCCTGCATGCTGCACCGCGCCGACATGCATTATGGAACAGCGTATATGTATATCCAGCTAGCTAGATAACAGAGTTTCTACGTCGTACCTACCGATGTATAGAAATACGCGGAGGTGTCAGACGTCGAACAACTATCTGTACTAATATTACGCAGGTTAATTTTCATCGGTGTTTGATCATTGGAGTTGAAAACTTTGATCGAATTAATTGAGCCTTGCGTGATGGAAGAAAAAGTATGAAACAGAAAAATGTCGATGTAAAATAAAGGAGAAAAAAAGTGTCTAGAATCTTTTGACGATCATTCAATATGTGGCTAATTTGTATAATCAATATTGAGAATTTCATTGATTTAGAAAAATAGCGCCCATGTTGCTGCCCGTGAAATTAATTAAACTGTAATCTCGGATATACCCTTGTCCCGGTGATCCTCCCGGGAGGTTGATTGAATGTATGCTTATTTCGAATCTACAGGCGTCACTTTGAATTAGAACTTCCATCGTTTTTTTGAATAATTTTAATTAAACGTTTCTTCTCTTGCTAGTTACTCGCTGACTCGTTAATGCAATAATATATACTCGATCTATTTCTTTCTACTATTTCTCGAGTAATGATGATAATGATGTCTGACAAGGTTTCAACTATGAAGGAAAGAACAAAAAATGGAGATCAATAAATCACCAATTATCGTAATTACAAAAGTATACATATGTCGGAATTTGTAATTACGATGAAAGTTTGATCGAAGAGTAGCGGATGACGCGTATGAAAATTATACGATAAGCACGTGGGCAATGGTCCCACATTTTAAAACCCCTGCTTACCTACTGACACGAACCCGGACCTTGATTTAAAGACACGAGGTAACAGGCACCTGTAGTGCTGGCGCCAGTTCCGAAGGTCAAAATCTCGAAACCGGCTTTACTGACGAGATCGTCGTGCATTTGGCTCCTATTCCTAGTAAAGTTTTTGGGTCATAAGTACGTCTTTCCGCGAAGAACATTTTGCGGTTAAGTTTTACGAGATCAGCTGCCCCAGCAGTTATTATTGATTATTAAAATGAGGGAATAATTAATTCATGGAAAAAAGTGATACCAATTATTTCCTCTTATCTGGGTCAAAAGCATAATAACTGACGGGGATTTTTTCCACGTTAGTAAGCCGTAAATTGAAATAAGATTAGCAAATAATCCAATAAATATAGATAGGTAGGTATATAGTTATGTGTTACGATGCTGCAGCCGCTGACTCAGACCTTTAATAATTCTTTTTACTTTCCATATCAAACGGCTCAATTATCTATAAGGATCTATATATGGAAGTAGACAGACGAAACGATGATATAATTTAAGAATACCGTATAATGCTGGAACGCCTGTAAGATTCTGGCCTAAATAACCGAACGATGAGATGAAAGAACGCGCGACACGTAGATGAACCAGACGGTTAATAAACCGACAAAGTGCAGTGGTCCAGATCCTCTGAGATATTCGTCTCGTCTATATAGTAACAGAGCTTGACATTCACGACCTTTGATCAAACGATGTTGAGCAGGTCACATGGTTTATTTTTATTTTTTAAATAGATTTCTCGCGAGCCGATTCTGGTGATTTAAAAAGTTTGTTATTCCAAACCGCGTGATGTTTAAATATAGAACTCGGCGGCCTTTTACACCTTTGAAAATAATTTTTGAATTGGAAAAAAAAAAAAAAAATTAGGTTTACGAGAATTTGTTTTGAAAATTTTTGTATCGTCAATTTTTAGTCGAGTTTCCAACCTAGCTGCCTCGCATAGGAAATGGAAAAGGCAAGGAAGAATCGCGCGATTCTAAAATGTGACAGTCTGAAGGATTATCTTCTTGGCTAACAAGATTAAACTCTCCACCTATATTTATTGCTCTGTGATGTCGTCCCTCGGCAAAGTTCAAGCTACGACCTTTCGAGCATCGGGACGCCAAATTAACCCCAGGTTTTATGGATTCGTATACACCAACGGCGGTACGTAGGTACGCGTTGCCGCGAAGCAGCAATTTCTATAGGGTCACCTCTCACCTCTCACCTCTCACATCTAACCCCCGCCTGGACCCCGCCATATCGTACTTACGGAAATCGCGTGGGCTGGTGACGTCACTATGCGGTTGCTACAATGACGTAGCGTTATCGATCTCCCTCCATGCCAGGCTTTCGGGCGGCTCATTTGGTCCTGTCAGCTTCGAAAATTCAGTTTCTTTTTTTTTTTGTTTCCTTTTTTTTTCTAACGCGATCATTATATCCACTAGACGATGTATATATGTAGATTGAAACTGAAAGCTTTTTTTATTCTATTAAAATATGAAATAAGTTTATGCAATCGAATTTCATCCCTTATTCTCTCACATCGCTAAGAAGTTTTCTTCCCTTCATTTGAAGGTTTCTATCACTTTTCCGAAAGAGAATATAGTCTAGTCCCATGCTTTATGTAAGGGATGAAGAATTCATGAAACCGTTGAAAGGACATCAAAGACTGGAAGGAAATTGAGTCAATAAAAATGTAGTTTAAACACCATATAAAGAGAAATGGTGCGACAAACTGACATGGAAAATTTAACGAAAAGGACTTCTTTTCAAAATTCTCTAAAGCCGGACTTTTCACAGTATTATTAGCCGCGTGAATGTCCCTCTGTAGGTCGTATTTCCGCGTCTGGCAGTTTGCGGTGAATAGCAGGAGTATATAGCGAGGGTGTGTGACTGTTATCGGATTTAGTGAGGTTTTCGTTGTTCATGGAATATTTATTTATTCATTCATCTATTTGTTTACTTATTTATTTGTTAGAGATATATCTGTCACCAGTTATCTGTGCTTTTGGTAAATGTCCGTAGCAGTAGCTGGTATTCGTTGTCATTATCAACTCTGTATGTTGTATAAAATAAAAAGCATGTTGGCCTAGTATATACGATACTGGAAATCGTTAGTCCCAAAACTAGGGCGTCCGTTGCTAACGGCTGTTGAGTTTTCTACGTTTTTTTTTTTCCTCTTCTTGTCTTTTTTTTTTATACGTTTTTGCAGAAGGGATTTCAACCCATTTTTATTATTATCAGAACTTTAACGAGGCACATAATTGCGCCTGGACTCTCAGCTCCGGGAAATCGTTAAATCAATAAAATACTTGAAAAAAAAAGCGCTGAAACTGGATGACATAATGTATATATAATATATAATCAAAATGGCGCATCGAGGATTTCTGGATTTGAATAAATCTCCCCAAAATGTAGGTAGACATAAATGTAGCACGAAACAAGGTTTCCCATTTTCATTAAAATCCTCGTAGTTTTGTAAACAGTAATTATTGTTTGTTCGTTTGAAAATATATACTTTTCATCAACGTGGGACTATATGTACTAAAATAATGACCGAAAAGTAATTTTGCGGAGTTAACTTTTATTCGTGAATAAATCAGAATATACATATATACATTATATACCGTCGACTGTGTAGATAGAAACTTTCTGATTATATTCGCTTTTATTTAATAATTTAATGAGAAAATAACAAAAAAAAACAACAAAACTTATATATTCGGTATGTATAATTGAAATTCTTGAGATGAAAAAAAAAAAGAAAATAATAGGAGAGATCAGGGGCAAAGTGGATACCTTTAGTTAAAAATTGAAAAGAATTTTTTCAATTGAGAATTTTTTGTCCTACATAATAATCAACTCCATGCGTAAAAAATTTGGTGAAATTTGTAAGGTAAAAAAAAAAAAAAAAAAATTTTCCTCTCTCGATTGATTGTACGGTGAGAAAAAGCATGCGCCAACCACCCTGCACCAGATATATAGAATCGATGCGTTTGAGTTTTGCACCGGGGTTTTCTCCGTCCCCAAGAACCCTGCCAGCGCATGTAGCCTTTGAAACGGTGTGACGTGCATCGTAAAGGAAGGGAGTTGCTAGGTTACCCAGCCAAACTCCCGAGTCTTTGCGCCTGCCAGGATAGCAAGGGTCTCTCACTCTCTCTTTTTCTCTTTCTCTCTTTCTCTCTTTCCTTCTCTCTTTGTGCACCGGTTCAGTTTTGCGTTCAACTTATGTACCAAGCCCCATATTTTGATGTGCGATGGAAAGATGTTACGTAACTACCGTGCAGCAAAAGGGTGCTTTGCGGGACCACCCTCAGCGAAAAAAAAAAGAAAAAAAGCAAATTGAAAAAAAAAAATCTCTACACAAAGAAATTATCCACTCCGATATAAAAATCTCTAGGCAATATATAGTCTAGCAGTTGATAAAGATCTGTATACAATGAGTTTCAAGATTACTTTCAGTTTGCAAACTTGGCTTTGATATTATCAATGAATTTCCCCCTCCACAATTCGGATCTTTTTTTTTCTTATGGTCTTTTTGTTTTTCCGATAGTTTTCCCCGTCTTTGGATTCGATGAGTTTAATAACGATGCTGTGATAATTTTTTAGCACGATTCATCGCATCTCTTATCTCAATTCCAATTCTTCTTTGCCTTGGTTTATTTTCAGCTGTATACCCACACTAACGATTCGTTCTTTTCTATTCGGTAATTTTTTCATGGTTAAAAAGTCGAAAATTCTCGCATCGCTTGTTCCCTCCCGTACCTATTCCCGCGAGAGAAAAATATTGGGGCTGTAAAGTTTTCCAAACTGAATATACGAATCGTGTAATCCTGACGATAAGGAGGTGAAAGAAACGTCGGCTTCAATGGCGCCATGATCCTTGCTCTAAAGCACGCTTCTATTTCCGGAATAAAACAGGAAAAAGTGGGTATAGCCAACGCTAGAAGTACTTATTTTCACGATTCAGTCTCGTTCTCGTGTGGAAAGCTGAAAGAAACAGCTGAAAGTAGAAATGGAAGTGCTACTGGCACCTGGGGGACGGCTGCTGGGACTGTCGTAAATTTTACATGGCGTTTTCCGCCCACGCTGCGCCGTAGTGTGTATTATGTATATACTGCGGGATCGACTTTGGTCGAGGTCTGGAATAAAGCTACTCAAACAGAAGCACTATATTTTCTCGCCTTTTTTCCATGAGATTATTAATCAAATAAAAGATAACAGAAATTAATTATTTATCACAGTTCAATTTCAAACATGATAATATAACAAGGAATTCATCCTGACGTGTATACCTAATTAAAAACGGTTCGTTCGCCGACTCTGGATCGTTAGCTTCCCTAAATTGTTATTTTAGTGTTAATTGTGGAATTAGCGCTTCCGGGTTAACAGATAATGTATCAAGTTACTATACGGAGTGACGCAGTTCGGTAATTGAACCTTTCTTTGAGATCGTGTACGTTCTAGCCGAGACTAGGTATAATTGGTGAAATTTGGCATCCATAATTCGCGTGAAATTAAATTGGCGTGTTATAAATTAGCTTAAAAATAAATAAATGAAATGAAAATAATAATAAAAATTTGCTTATATAAAAACTCTAGGACGAAAATCCGTAGAGATTTGCAACGCGAGATGACGGCAGCGTTGGCGTGCTCGTTATAAAAAT
Source organism: Rhogogaster chlorosoma (assembly GCA_944452935.1). NCBI lineage: Eukaryota > Metazoa > Arthropoda > Insecta > Hymenoptera > Tenthredinidae > Rhogogaster > Rhogogaster chlorosoma. The sequence continues at coordinate 35,146,731 of OX101797.1, forward strand.
AATCCAAGCGTTTTTCTGACATATTAGAGTACCACTTGAGGCCATTAAAGCCTCTCATTAAACGACGGTGCTCAACTTGACAGAGAATATCGTCTGCAGGATCTCTTATTCGACGGTGTTACAAATTCGGAGTGATCTTCTCGCGGCTTTTTCTATAGATATTTGAAATCCTTGAGGCTATTTTTCAACGGAAACCTTGAAGAGCCTCGCCCTCGCATTTCCTTGGTAAGCAAAGAAAAGGAAGAAGCGAGTGCCTGCCTATTTTTGCCAAGAGATATAAAAACTACGTGGGTGCAGGTAGGTATAGGTTTAATACAACAATTAATATGAAACAACTTTTATACGATCATAATTTTAATCCTGATTTAAAGACCTATATAGTTATTTTATAAAAGAATAAAGTTATAGTTACGTTTCGTTATGACAACTCTTCGCTTATTACCGAAAAATTACGTCAGCGTCTTTATCCACGGATTCGATTCAAAGGCTAATTTTTTTTTACGGGCTTACATCTTACGTCAATTAATTTTCTCGATACGATAACTATTTTCGCTGGACGAAAACGCATCATTGTATAATCGAAAGGTGATATTCGGCATACCAATAGCTTGCATAATTCAAATTATACGGCTGCGTCAACGACGTATATAACGTGTATAAAAATGTGAAAGAACGAAGAATTTTCACTTATTTCTATTACACGTATAGAAATTGCCCGAAGACATGCACCACGGCTGTAAAACTTTCTTTCCGAACTACCGCAAGTATTAAGTGTGATCCTCTACAGTGTAGGTACTCACCTTGCCTATATAACTACCTGGCTACTTTGCGATCGGCGAAATTCCTCCGGGCGACAACGTAACGACGCTACGTCCAGAGGAAATTGCGAAATTCAGTGGGTCGACCCCCCGCTATACCATCACCGCGTAATCTACGTAGACGACGATTGTCTCGCGACGTATAGAAGGCCTCGGCCCGACGTGCCCGTCCGCGCGTGCCACTCGTAAAGAGTAGACAGAAGAAGTTTAAGGTTTTGCCTTACGCTACTTTTTTGTCCGCTGTTTGTTTGCTCGTTCAACAACGAATGTACGACTTTTATTCTTTACACGAGTGCGCTCGTGCAGCATATCGCCGAAGGTTACATGCCTAAATTTATTGCGACATTAATACGTGTACCATAAGCGGTAAGAGCTTTTCATCATATCATTTTTCGTATGATTAAATGAAGACGAAATATGAAAATACCATCAGGAGAAAATTGATTCTTCAATCCAATTCGATGGAAACTAGTACGACATCGCCTTTTAGGGCTCGGTGAATTATTTTTATTAGGTATTTGTTGAAATTGTAATTATATAAAAAGAGTCAAAATGAGATCTAAAAAAGCAGGCGGCACGTTACTGACTCGTAAAGTCAGCAACTTCCTTCGAAGCTGACGGAAGCTGACGCAATAAAGGTAGATTCAAAGACGGACGAAGGCAAGGTTCTTATTTCCACTACCTTGTCGTAGGTAATTGTTAGGCTGTAAGCGTACCTACGTCCGATGGGATCCGTATTGAAAAAATTACGTAATAAACTCGAAGCCCTATAATATACGGATGATATCGGAGATAGACGAGATTGGAAATTAAGCTCCTAGTACGTCAGCAGTCCCGTGGGGGTTTTGTCGGACAGATAGGTAAAGATCTGTCGATACCTAAAACGGGATAGGTGCCTACGAGCAAACCGGAAATTGGAAAAGCTACATCCGACGTGCGGAACTACGTCAAATACAGATTAATCACCTACCAGCGTATAAATCTCCACTTGCAATTAGGAAAACAAAAGTCACGCATAAATTCGACAATTTATTTTCAAATTTCACGTTTCCTCTTATACTGCACTTATACATCTATCCGCAACACGTATGCATATCTATATGGTCGCTAAATACCGTAGTTTATTCAACAAATTGATTCAAACGCTGTTCAACTCGTTGCGAATGAAAACTTTCGTACCCCCAAATACACGAGAACCCTTGAGCCCTCGTACCTACCTTCCCTCATCCATTTACAAAATGGATTAAAATTTTTCAGAGTCAATATTATCACGTGGATTCTGTTTTTTTTTTTTTTGTTTTCTCCTTTTTTTTTCAACACCATAGCCGCAGCAAGTGGGATGAACTCTTGCAGTTATATCGCGAAGGCGAAGGTTAGGGGTCGATCTGAAGTGTACTGCAGTGAGTTCAGTTCGTCAATTGAAAGGAAGCGTTGTAACGTAACGATCTTTCGGATAATAAGTTTTTTTTTTTTTTTTCTCCCTCTTTCTCTCTCTCTCTCTATCTTCCTTTCTTTCTCATTATTATTATTATTTTTTTTTGTTTTTACCACGACTGAGGATAAATATGTATAATATATGTGTTTGAATTTTCTTTTTTCTTCTCTATTTTTGTCTTCGGACCCGATCCTGCGAGTGCAATTACTTTTATTACTCGACGTCCTTGCGCATGGACTATATAATACGGTTCGTTATCTTTACATAGATTAATAAAGTGGCGTGATTACAGGTTTAGTGCTCGTTAGCTTACCTCAGTTTTCTTACAAATATTGTTACAGCCTTCTATTCCTTTTTTTCTTCTCATTTCTTTCATCTATTTCCTTCTCTTCTATTACAATTGCACGTGAATCATGAGTATTCTTGGTCAGACACGGACGAAATACTGAATCAGGATTTGTCGTGGGTTGTATCGCGAAGAAACAAGTACAAACGAGGGACGGAAATATAATTCGCATAATACTAAAATTGGAGTAAAAAACGAGAATTATATTCACTCGATGATCATTTAAACTCGGAAATGGAAATACTGTATAATTTCAGTTTCATTCGCGAGGAAAAAACGAGACGCAACCTTTTGGTGTTTTCAGAATTACTCCGATAGTAGAAAATTCGAAAATAATATAATAATAGCGGCTAAAAAAACGTAGAATATTATAGCAACAAGTTTTCGTCAATTTGAACTCGCAATAATAATTGAGAATCCATTTACCTCTGATATCGGGTTTTCGGTAGACGATGTAAAAATCCAAAACCCCTGCACCGCAGCGATGCACTGTATGATTCGATATAATGATATCCTTGATCGTCGCACGTCACAATTAACAACAATAATAATAATAATAAAGAAGAAGAAAATGAAAATGAAACCAACCGAACGGCACAATCGGTCTACAACTTTCTGACCATAGAAAATGAAAAGAAAAATAAAAAAATAATTCCGGGCAACGTCGTGTCACTATATAATACTAATAACAGGAGTTAATCAATATAGCGGGCTACCAAATGGTAGAAAATGTTTCTCGGCCGAACGAATCCTCCTTCTCCTGTTCCTCTCCTCTTCTATTCTCTTCTATTCTCTCCGTTTCACGATACGATTAATAAACGAATATGAGGAATAAGATTTTCCAGGAATATACAATATTCCTCAGAAATGAAAAAAGTTCTCTTCCGCGATCGTTTTCTTTTTCTTTTTTTTACTTCTTTCTTTCTCTTACTGCAGATTGCGAAAATAGAGAGAGAAAAAAACAAAGTTCCTTCTCTCCTCTTCTCTCCTCGTTCTCTTCTATTTTACTAGTGTATCGCGTAGATTCGAATACGACAGCTGCGCGATCGCACACGGTAGCTGCTTGCCGCAAGGGCGCCGGACAACGACTATTTGCAAGCAGCGCGTACCTTGAGAGACATGCGCAGTGTCACGCCAACTAACACACTCGACTGCGCCATAGTCGATCGCCCAGGCTAGTAAAAGACAGGAACTGTCCAGCTGGCTGCTCTGCTTCTACACCTTGAAACTTAAGTTGAGTAGGTAGAGGTAGAGGTAGAGATAGGTGTCTCGCAGAACCGCGAATTATACGTTCTAGTGTATATTTCCGCGGGACATCATTGCTATAGGAATGAGGCTATATACTTACATAAATCAACTATGTGACGATCAAAATGCGAAACTATATTGTATATAGTTTAGCGCCGCAGTGCGGTTTGGAAATTCGCGCCATTCGCGATTAAATTTAAGAAAAATGCGGATTGAACAGTTTAGTAACGAGTAATATTGGTATATTTCGCAACCTTGTTGCTGTACTGTATGTACTACTATATCTACATTTCAATCCTCGGCTAGAACTATTTTCGTGTCAGCTGATTCAGATCGAGAAAAACAGTTCGTTAAACTTATATATAAGTTTGTGAATAATAATAATAAAAATAATATACCAACGCACCTAATGACGTTTAGCTAGAATCTCTCACTTCTCGCTCACATCATATATCCATGATTGCATGGTATATGCATACATATATATGCGGTTGCTAATTTATAAACGATTATTATTCATTCAACCGCAATAATACATATATCATCGCAAATGTCTTTTTCGTTACCGATATCATGTTGTTTCGTAAAATTTACGACGAATGATAAAGCCTGTGTATTTCACTTCGCTTTAATGGAAAACCAAAACTGGCTGATACTAAACCACACGGTATCCTGTTTTGGTTTAAACACATATATTTTTCATCGTGAATCATTTCCTTGTAATAGTTTAGACTGGGAACTTGGAAAAGCGAGAGAAGAAAGAAAAAGTTTCGGAATTTCGAGTGGAATAGTAATAAAACGCGAATAATAATGGCCGAGAATTCTACGTCCCGTTCCAACTTTGACCGTAACATTATAGAGCGTAATCGTATGATATCAGTTAACCCATTTCCGCGAGTAAAGGCCGGTAGCTCAGCAGGATGAGGTGTGGGAGGCGCGAGAGCCTAAAGAGGGAGAATATCACTATGAAAAAATTCAAAAAATTCTGCACCCTACTCGTCACATTTTCCATGGATTCAGGATGAATGTTTAAGAGAACGAATTTTCCCACGTTGAATCGTTTGCATTTCGATTGACAAAGAGTGTGATCAAAAAAAAAAATTAATTTTCTCAATTTGTCTTCGAAATTTCGCGTTTTTTATCGATTTTTTTAGGCTTCCCCTTTTCGTTCGTTCAAATAACAACGATCCACCGTTGGGAAATTGAATCTGATGAATACTTCTCCCGTGAAGTGATTTTCTAATTTGACGAAATCACCTTACCTGTGTCCGAGGTTTTATGTAGATTTTAGATGCAAGGGGATATTTGTAGCCGAAAATGAATTACAGATCTGTAGGGTGTAGTTTAGGCAAAGCATAGAGATGTGTGATAAAACGTGTGCAATTTTGAGATCGAAATTATTCATTAAATATATGTTTTTGTTTTTGTATCCATAAGGTAAGAAAAGGCACATCGATGATAGGCGAGTCGTAAACGTGTTCATACTAACGTAGGATGTTTTCGTCAGAGGACAGTTTTCCTGCCAAAATCAGATCTATGTATAGAGCGAGTTGGATGGCGGGTCAACTCAGGTTTGTATCGAAACTATTTCGGAGTGGTTTACTGCAAAGAAGATATTCGAGAATTTGAAATCAGGGTCTTTGTACTTTAAAAACGTTCAATTCATTGATTAATTCAAATCTTAGCGACTCTTCGAGGCGAGAAGATGTTCTCTGACGAGATTCGTTTTACATACGCGATCAGAGATTATGATAAACTCGAAGGCGCGCGGCCGGGAGAGAGAGAGAGAGAGAGAGTGAGAGAGGAAATAAAAATAGAAAGTATATAAGTATAAAAGGAAGGAAAACTAGTTTTTTTTGTCATTGAATTCGAATCCCAGGGCACTAGGTCATGCGAGTACGTCAGTGCAGGGTTAGATGCAGTGTATATAAGCGGTAAGCGAGAGATGAGAGAGGTCGCGGAACAGAACGGGCCAACTGTTGGCAATGAGCCCAATGGTTGCACCACACTTTGGTCCTATTCCCAACTTCTATCCGAGTCTCTGGCTTCGTTTATGAAAATCATTATACGCGTCTTTCAGCGTTTCATCCTAGGCGTGAGATAATTAATTTTAATCACCTCTCTCGCAAGTTATTTTTATTCTTACATCCATATTTCTTGCTTTCATTCAATTTAGTTTTCTATTTGCCCTGCAGGATCCGGAAAATTAGATCATTCCAGTCAACTACAGCATAATATCATAATCCCGCTAAATTATCGGCTTCAGAATGAAAAAACAATCAGAATCAAAATCAAAATCAAATCCAAATATATTAAAGTACCGAAAACGGAATAAACGGTTAATTTCTAATCAATTCATATTGTGAGATAGATTCGTCACTACGCCTACATATTTTGCACCGGGTCACGTCATCGTGACGTAAGTACGACGATCAGCCGACTCTTCCCTAATTTCGTAGAAATTTGAAAGTGTTTAGATACATGAAAGTTTACACATACATAATTCAAAAATGTCTGTAAGTATTTACGGTTGTTTATATACCTACTACGTATATTGTATATAAGTATTCGGCGAAACTCTTATTAGCGAAGAATTCCATTAGTTCAGAATAACTCGATGTCAAACTCGCGCCTTTTCATTTTAATTATTACTATTATTATTATTTTTAAATTGTCTTTCGAGTTTTTTCCTACTGCAATAAGCAGCTACTAGATGTAATTAGTGGCACTGTAGATTGGCCTTTAATTATAAATTCGCACGGGCTTTAAAGTTCGCTGAAAAACAACCCGCGGCGCAATAATTTGTACAAGTTAAAAAAAAAAGTACATCAAATAGAAAAAAATAAAAAATAAAAACCAACAAAAATTATAAATGCGCAACAGATAAGTTGGAAATTAGCTGACACTCCAATATCTGATATCAGGTAGTACCTACCTACCGCATCTATATAAGCAAGTGGCCAAGTTCATTGAGGATTTGAGTAAACCTAATAATAGTATTAACAAGGACGATGACTCGACTTGGCGTGGGCCACGACGCGACGTAGATACTCATACTCTAATAACAATGATAATAACATTAGTAATAATTATCATCATGCGTGTAAACGTGAAGTTTAAACTTTTACGTCGACGGTCACATAGTTTTATGAATAGAATAACCACGCGACGAATAACCGCGGTTTTTCACTTTTAGGATAATCATAAAAACGTGGGATAAGACGGAAAGACGGAGTATATTTCTGAAATGAAAAAATTTGTCGAAAGATTGCGGAGGACATGTAAATCGAAAATATACTCATGGTGGAAGACTAATTGCCAAAGACGACAGATACTAGTGTAACGTGTGTCGCCACAACCATAGCAATATCGTAATTGCAGCTGTTATAGCAGGTGAATCACGCAGTAAATTTCAAAGTCGTTGGTCGCGTCTACAGCCTTAAGCGGCAAAGAACCGCGACCACACCTAATATCTGGCAAAGTATTTCAGGTGAAAGTACTCTGAGTCAAAAAAAAAATGAACAATATAACGAATGAGACGACGAGAGAGATGAATTGAATTTCATTCTTTTCTTTTTCTTTTCCTTCTTTGTCTTCGATCTAGGATTCGGTTTTTGTTGATCTGGAGGTTAGATCAGCGGGTAGGAATTCAAATTCGCAAGTGAAAGTAATAATTATTGAAAAAAAAGGAAGAGAAAACAAAAAAGGACACAGAAATATTCTGGATGGGGTAAAATCGTAGAATGGTGTATATGATCGATAGGTTGATGAAATTGACTCACCTTTAGAAGAGTTAGAATTTTTTGAGACAGATCGTAGTCGAAGTTTTGATATTTACTGTCCGACATGTCGTAGATAAATACCAAACCGTGACGTTGTGTCTCCGCACTTTCCAGGGCTGCATCCAACTGGTAAACTACACCCTGTCGAACAGAAATGACTATTCTAAAAAGGTGTGAGAAATTTTACAAACCCACATAATTGTCCCGAAAGAAAATAGTAGAATTGAACAGAAACGAAAATCCCGCGACTTTTCAATTTCTAATCATTTTTATTCCACCTTATATGCGATCGTCGAACCATAAAAGGAAAAGATTCATACAGGTCAACCGTAACAACTTGAGTTTCAGTTTTCTCGTTTCCTCAGAAATTGAATCACTTTATGGTCTTGATCGCGTAACTTTGAGTCTTATTCGCGTCCTTGTTCTCCTAGGAATCGCTATATCATCAACATAGTAACGTTGATCGATCGCATTCGTACATATATGCCTGTAGCTATAATATCCACGTGGAAACTACGTCGGTAAAAGCTTTTACAGATTTCTATTCTCGCGAAAGCTCGACGCTCAATATACTACGCTCTAAACTGAACAGTATACCGCGATGTAGATAACGTACCAACGGTTTATGCACGGAAATTTATCGAGCGTTGAAACAAGGCAGCATAACGTTACCCAAAGTCGGAACCCAAAGTCTATCAAAATTTGTTGATATCAAAAACAGAAAACAAAAAAAAAGACGAAAATTAATTAAAAAGAAAAAAAAAACACTCTGAAAAAATGATGCTTCATATTTGTAAAGTTTAATGCTGCAGCTCCTTTAAGCTCTACTCTCGATTAAAAAAATCTCGTGGTAATAAAAGAGGCTGGGTTTAGCTTTCAAGGTTCAAAGGACTGGGTTGGCGACTGTGAAGCTTACTGCGGTGCTTCAATATTCATAGAATTCCATAAACAATGTAAAAAACTTGGACAAAGTGTCTGCTAGCTAAGATGTGCCAAGGTACGTATACCGCGGAGATTTTCCGCGGTCCATGATGGAATATGAGAATATAAGGATAAACTGTACGAAGAAAACTGAGACGCAGATTTAAGCAGGGATATCTCTATAGCTATGAAAAAACCGGAGATGCCGAGGAGATTTTTCTTCAGATGTTTTTTAACATTGTTCTTACGAACTAAAGTAGATAAATTCTTTTTCTTAAATGTGAGATTGTTTCTATCATTTACCTGAAGAGTTGTCTGGTGCGATGTATTCTGAGGAAGATGAAGGTGAGCTGTGAATATTGCTATGGCAGCCCCCGTTCCATCCCTCGTAGGCTGAAACAAGATCGATATTTCCACGACTGTTTTTTTTTGTCTTTTTTCCTATTATAGGTATACATCAACCCATTCATTATTTTTATCCAAGGTTGGGATACAGATGTGATAGGGAGTAGAGTGAAAGCGAAAGCTTCACCCCATCAAGTATTAATATTAATTATATATATTAGTGGTAGATGAAACCGTGAAAATATGTATCAGCCTCACAGAAAATAATCATGCAGTGATGCAGATAAATTTTAGTCAATAAATTGACAGATGTTATTCTTCTTCTACCGTTGCGAATTCGAGCCGCAGAATTTCCATGAGAATAAATCCCCCCGTCGTGTGTTTGATGAATAAGCAAAGGACGGCCTATGCTAGATTTTTCAAGACCGTAAAGTAACCAGGGCGATGAATTTTTGAAAGGAAACAATCGTATAGAGAAGTACGAAAAGCCCCTTGAGACTACCGACCCTAAAAATTCTTTTCCGCTTGGTCAACGCGTCGTTGAATCAATAAACTTCCGTTTTATAGGCGAAATCCGTTAGCGAAATAGCCGAGAATATATACCGCCAAATTTATGGTGTAATCTATCGGGAAAAAATCGGTTAAATATTTATGGCTTTATGTGTTTACCAAAAAATGAATTTCGTATCTTTTGTTTTTTCATCAATAATTGATTACAGTAAATGAATAATCGTATTAATATGTAAATATATGCAATCTTATGCCATTCTACTTACAGCCTCTATCCAGACAATTTTTCCGCACAATAAATCAACGTGAAAAATCGACTAGAAATAATCGTGAAAATTCCTCTCCGATCGCGATTTCATTTTAGATCAGGCGGAATAATATATCGGTATTGAATCCCATTAACCAGAAGAATCGCCACATTATTATACATTTAACTTTGGAGCATCGATTTTCTATAAATATACTGTTCATCAGTATCAAAGGGTGCGGGAAAATGATGGCTTTCAGCGATCGTTTCGTCCCTTTGGTTAGTGAGGTCTATGCTACCATCTCCACTCTCGATATAATGTGCCTTGAAACTTCCTATTTAGTTGATACTATAGATGGTAGCCTAAGTTAGTGAGTTTGATAGATGATTACGCGTAGATGCGACACACCGTAGTCAAATTATCGCGAAGTTATTACGACTGAAGTAGACATTGATCGAAAGATAATTATGATTGACAACTGTATTCGATCAGGCGATAGAAATTAATTTTCTCCGATATAGCTTGTACATATGTGTGAATATTATTATAACTGTATGGTTTCTCTCTTTTTTTTTTTCTTTACTTTACAGTGACGAATATAACGCGATAAGAGACTGATTTATCGCAAAACCACAGGTTCGCGGAATGGTTTTCAACAAACAAGTTTGCATAATGAGCGAAACTTTTATGTAAATTCGATCTATATATATATATACACATAACTATATACGTATGTAGAAATAGTGATTAGAAAACCTAATCTGTATATGCTTGAAAAATAAATGAAAGAATAAGAATTTTACTGGGAATTTGTGTGGGATGATCCGACCTTCGGTTTCACTACTTTTCTCAGAAGTGAGAAAACGCGATATACGTTCTATATACCTAGTAGCTAAAATCTAATTTCGTCTTCGAATAATTCTACGTTTTCGATAAACAATTTTGCGTCATTTTTCTTCTCCCTGTATTCATCCGGCGAGGGTATAGTTTCAATTATTCAAAGGTTGAGGTAAAACAAATATTATAATAACTGTATTACACAATTTTATACCGATAAAGAAAGAAGAGCTATTCGATTGTATATAAAAAGGTGAGAAATTTCGATCAAAAAATTACGCGCCCTACGAAGTCTTAGCGATTTAAGTAAAGGCCGAGCTTATCTCCTTGTTTTGGTAGGTCGTCTTTAAGCTGAAAGCCGTCAAAGATTACACAGTCTGTCGAGCGTCGCGACGCCAGGAGTACCGTAAGGGAAGCCTGCGGGGAGTTACTGACTACGTGAACTAGGTATATACGGAGTGATTAAAAGGAGACAAATAGTTACTTTACTTGGGTTCACGTTTCAACCCTACAATTTTCACAGCGTTTTGAAGCATTTTTAAATCGTCACTAGGAACAGGTTTCTTCATCCCCTTCTTGCATTCTGCAGTGGCCAAGTTGTATGCAAATTACATTTAATTAGAAATTTTAATTTGCGCGTGGGAAATTAAAATACGTAAGAAAAAAAGAAAAGAAAAGACCAAAAATTAATAAATGGTACGTGCAAAAATGTACAGAAATTTTTTATACCGACTGCATGTGCGCAGGACACGTATATATATATATAGTTATATATATATATATATTTTAGAGAACGACTGCAGTTTTTTTTCTTTTTTCTTCCGCTTATAAGTTCTTACGGAAACTTGATTCTCACCACTGCCTCTAGCAGTGGTGTACAGATCCGATTTCGAGGGCTGCTAACATAAGTATATTTTTAACCAACGTCTAGGAATACGTATAGTATAGGGTGCGTTCACACCTGGGCTCAAAGAACCGGTATGCACGCACCCTTACTTCCGTTCACTTAACCAACTGCCACTGTATTCTTTGCAGAGGTATGTAGTACAAGATTTATAACCGTTAGTATATTCGCGGGTAGTTGGGTAGTTAGGTAGTTAGGTAGTGAGGTATACCCCTACTTTCCGACTTCCCAGATCCCTGATTTGAATTCAATTCTGATTTGACTGCACAAGTAAATTATTTTACATGACAAAGTTCGTCTGGTTTTTTAATTAGAATAAGAAAAAAAAAAAACAGAAAAAATTTAAACACCGGTGTAATAAAAATTCAAGTTTCAACTAATCTTTCAAATAATTAAGAAACTTCGGGAAAATTTGTATGAACTTAGCTAAAACCGCTCCAACAGTTATCGAGCTATGCCGCAACAATTATCAAACTACTACCCCTTTAATTTTTTCAAATTTGTTTCATTTGGGAAAAAAGCTTGGCGCTATAAATTAAAGTTGAAAAAAATTTCATAAATATCGCGCAAACGATAACTGACTTAATATTCCAAATCCATAGACCAATTCTTTTCCAAATTTGATACGAAATCTTGAAATTCGAAAACCTTACACTATCTCGTTTACTGGGGATGATGATATAAGAAGAAGGGTAGTGAATAGCGAATGAAAGACGAAGACGAATAAATTGCGATATCTGTGTAGGCAATTTGCTATTTCGCGAGTCATTTTGTAGCAATTTTTTATTCCTTTTTTCTCTTCTAAATGCATGAAGTACATGTATCCACACGTCTACAGCTTTCAACTATGCTAACCCTGGAAGAGCATAGAAATGCAGCGCGCTTGAAGCTTAATAACACTTTTTTTCTCCGTCTAGTCTCGAGATCTTTGACAAAGAAGCTTTTGTACTTTGCTACAGTAGTTTTCGCTCGCGAATCTGACGTGGCCAGAATCAAGTGTTTTAATGGTTTCACGCTGCATTTATATGCCTCGTGTACCACTAGAGCTGCTATATACCAAACTTGAAAAACTCTCGAAACATTTTACGATCACTCCGACTTGACTTCGTGATCTACAGGCTCTACCAGGTCACAATCCCCTGCACTATATTTTCCAATACATGTGTGACGATGAAAGGTGTCGTTAAACCATTCCATTCATTGACAGCCCTCAACTATAGACAATAATCCCTTATATCCGCGAATCATGAATCCTGAATACATAATTGACAAACATGCAGATCCCTTGGGTACAATTAGCGTGCATATCGTACGAATTTAACCCGAGATCCTATAAATCCGATTAAACTTCACCCCCGCGCGGTCATTGTCCGAGGATTATAATGATAAGCTATGGGATGGCGCGCGCGGTGTATTTCATCGTGGTAAACGAGGACACGCACCGGCACAATACGAACATATATTAGGCATAGTTTGACGCTAAGAGCAGTGGCATTTGATGTCGTGCGGGTGGGTAACTAAAAAGCGTTCTCGAAATGAGACGAGACATCGACCCGCGTCTATACAGCTATACAGCGATACAGCTGTAGTACAGCTAGCACAGAGAGAATATATCTCTTGGTAGCAGTGACCGGAAGAATTTTTCCCGTTTTTTCATATTTGTTAAAATTTTTAGACACGAAATCGAGAAATTTGACAAATTTTTCAAACTCCCTGACGATCTGCGGCGCGAAAATTGACTCGTGTAAAATAGGACGGAATTATACTTTTTGTACTTAGGTTCACGCGGCTCAAAATTAATACAATGGTTTCAGGCGTGTCGGGAGTTTGGGCGAAGGGCGCGGAGTCGTATAAAACTCGGGAAAGGAGTTGAAAAGAGGATTTTAAAAGGACTCACCAGCACGGTGAATTTCCCAGTACGAAGTTCGCTCTGGAGTGGTTCCTGGGTCGGATTCAGCCGCGCCAGACCTTCTCGTCTCCTGGTTGCCTCGTGCTGTTCATATAGAGCCAAGGCTCGAGCGACCTCGAACTTCCGCGCGGCAAGGAACTTGACGGCTGTGCCCCAGGATACGGGACCAGCTCGTCGCCCAGCGCGACATTTGTTTACAGCTTCTATGAATTCCTTCGTCGCCTGCGCACAAAATTTGTAAAACAAAATTTTCAAACGGGATATATACAACATATGAAGTAGAAAAATAACAAGGAAATAAATAACTAAAAACTCGTTAAAAAACTTTTGATTCAGGTAAAAGATACAGCACGTCGTAGAATGTACAAGACGAAAGATTCCTCGCCTCGCCGCAGCCTTATTTTCTTTTTTTAGTAAATGTAAAAAGAGCCTAAAGAATTTGGATATATTTCCGGAAAAAATAGTCAAACGCTTCAGCACACTGGAGAAAAATAGAATAACCTGTCAGTTTCCCTGGTATTCCGGTAAATTTCATCAGAAAAATCATCTCCGAAAAATGGTACGAATAATTAACGTCGTTAATTAATCTCACCTTTTCGGAAAGTTAAGAAATATTCTAAACCTGAATCAGAGGTGTGAAATAGTCTTGATCAAATTTCAATATTTTATTTCACGAATGTTTCCTGACGAATTTCAAATTCCCTGACAGTGACCATGCCCTGAATGATTGAATTAGTTTGTCGGCATGAAAATGCGGAATACGCAGGTATACTTGGTTATTAATTCGATTTGCACTCACGTCGCAACATCCTTGTTGCACGTAACACTTAAATTCCATGAGTATTACGTTGAGGTGTTTCGCGCATTCCATATCACGCGTTGATATGGAAGCTATATAAAGACCCGCACGCACGGCACGTTACTCACGCACGTACTTTGTTAAATTATAATTAAATAAATATGGAAAAAGTTCTCTTTCTCACGTTTATACCATTATCATAAACTGTTGAATAAAACTGAATCGTTTGAACCGTTGAAAGGCGTACCCAACTATATAATACGAGGTTAAAAAATCGAGCCCGTAGCTACGTCTTAAAATCTAACTAAAAAGAAAACGTAATTTTCATCTATACATTGACATGTCAGTCGGTACGTTAACCGGGTTCGACTGACCGCCACAGAACTGATCCTACTGATCGCCACACGCTACTTTTTCAGATCCGTATACGATCGTCGTGACGGAATACCGCAGTTGTCCGCTTTGGCTAACTCACATACACACACATACATAAACTCTTACGTAAATTCTAATTCGCACAACGCCTATAGCGATTAAAAAGTTTATTGAACCAAGTGTACGCCTATAATTGTAAATCAAGGGATTTAATTGTATTGCATTTAGAAATGTTTATCACGTATGTCGCGATGCAGTATAAGCAGTTATATACGCATATGAAATTCGGAACTTGAGTGAAACTCTTCGTCTTTTGCAAATCGATGAATGTCTTATCGTTTTCTTTTTCAGCCGCGTTATAGTTTCAATTAACGCGAAAGATATATCTTGGATCTTTCTGGGATCGATGAAGTATTTAGATAAGATGAGTATATTTGGGAAGAGTTTGGGTACTTTGAGCCAATGTTTGTCGACCGTGGTTCGCTGCCGCGTGTCTAGGATATTGGCACCACTTCCGGCCTGCCCCTGCCCCACCCGACACACTTCCGGTTTCCCCTACCTAGGAGACTACTCGCTCGCTGACAGCGAGGAAGCAGACGTTCAAAGGCAAGTGCATCGCAGCCCGGCTGCACGCCAGACAACCGCATAGACAGGGACTCTGCCTGACTACGGCCCCTCCCAGTCGATGATAGTCGACGTCTAGGCATAATCCGTCTAGGAATGATCTCTCCCAACGTATGAAGTCACATTTTTGGAAAAAGTTTTTTTTAGAACCATGTCATTTATCCGTTCCCGAATATTTCGAGTCGATTCAGGCTATACTTGGAGATAGGTACCTACATACTTTTATCGCATCAAGTTTTACACACGTGGTGGATAAAATTAAAGCAATGTCATAATCGTGCTGTGATTCGTCTTCATTTGGCTGAACGAAGAGCGAATGTTGAAAAAATTGGAGAAAAAACAATCGTTGCTAAACTTAACTAAAGATACGAAAATTTTCTATTCAGATGTAGATTATCATTAAGCGTTCTGATAATTTAGGGTGAGAAATTTGGTGAATAATTGTAACTGTAATAAAAAATTGGCGTTAACTAAATATGAGTTTGCGAAATTGATTATTGCCTCCCTCGAGACGATTTTACTTACTCGACAAGTTCGGTCCTGAAATAATTTTAGCGAATGGCTTCTATAAACGTGTTGGTGGATATGAACCGCCATTTGACCTGATTTCGTGGTATAGTTGACGATTAAAAAATTCCTAGAATTTTTCAATATACCCTCTAGATTACATTTTATCGCTGATTATTTTATCTCCATCTAGAAGGAAGTCGAACTCAACTGGTACAGGAATTATGTTTTATCCTCGTCTAAATATATACCTATATATATATATGTGTGTGTATTTCTTGTCATAAAGCGATAAAAGAATTCTAGGTAAAACCAATGGTGTTTATAATAATCGAAAGAAAGATAGAGAAAAAAAGAAGAATGAGGAAAAGAAAAGAAAAAGATATTAGTCCGCGTCTACCCCGAATTGGCAAACTTTCAATCCACGTTTTGAGTCGAGAGTTTCGAGTTGTACTTCAGAGTTCAGGTCCATAGGATTCGCTTGTTGTAATTCTACTTGACAGCAAAGGTCATCTGAGACATGCGGGGGCCGCTAATAGATTTTCCGGTCAGCTGGGCTGTCCAGTGTTCAACTCAGCCGGACGCCCGTCTGGATTAACACGAACCAAAAACTTATTCAATGCGACCTGCACGTGATCGATACGCACGTGTACAGGGTGGTTGGTTTACAACGTCAGATAAACCGCGTTATCCCATTCCCTTCAACAAAAGCAATATAGAGAAGAAGAAAAACGAAGAAAGAAAATACTCCCGAGATAGTCTCGATTTTTTTTCAATGCGTCATCTATTCCTTCTCTTCTTTGAGCTTCTCATTATATTTACTGACAATCTGTTTTTAGATTTTGTATATGTGTGTAATGCATGCCGGGAATAACTGTATATAAACCTACATACATACAATATGAATCGCTGTGGAAAATAAAGTAGCGACGTACCTGATAGAAATACTTTCAAAATTTCATTCAAAAATACAAAAACACACATATATTCGTTTTTTTTTTTCGCTACGTCAGTAACTTCGTTCTATAATTTTCAGGTGAGAAAAGAGGGTGAAAATTTGAACGGTCAACGACGCTGCGAGAAGATATTTCCGACCATAGGTATAGGCATTTCTCTTGAATTCCTTCTTTCTCCAGTCCTTAGTTTTCCGACTCTCTGATCTCCTCGACTTCGTCTACTGCAATCGATATCAGCGACTCACTCCCTCGACCAAAATCTCTCTCGAGTTCCTGAAATCCTACGGTCTTAGGCTCCGTTCGGCTAGCCTATTCGTCGCCGTTCGCGCCAGCATGACTTCACTTTATTATAGCAATATAGGATGCATGCACCCATAATACAATATCATGTACAAACCTTCATCCGCGTTGCGGTATACCGTTGTGGTACTTTTTCTGCTTTTTTATCGAAATGCAGAATCATGTCACGGAAAAACTCCTTTTGGGATATTCTGGTCTATTGTTAGATCAACGGAAAAAGGATGAAAAAAAAAAAAAATAGAGAAAACCCGTATAACTTCGATAAGGTAATGTCGTGATCGTGAACGAAGAAAAAATAGCAAAAAAATTTAAGAAAAATCTCATATATATATATTCTAGTATAATCGAAAATTGTTTACGAAATTCTTCAGATTGAATTATTCAAACTCCCAGATAATATTTACATCCAAACATGTCAATTTTGCAAGTAGGAACCAAAACAAAAAGAAAAAAGAACAGAAAAAGAAAAGATAAAACAAGAGAATTTACGTAAGAATTTCAGAGTTTTTATAGAAAAAAAATATCATAGTCTCCTATAATACGTCAAATTATGTATAGAATAGAACGGAGCAAAGTGGGTTTAACTCCGTTGAAAATTGACGTAAAAAAAAAAATTGCGACGATTCAAGATTTAGACGAATTTTTTGTTTTTGTTTTTTCATCAATTTTTAGCTGAGTTGTCCACTTTGTCTCGGTCTCCCGTACGTCTACGTTGAAGAATGATAAATATACTGAAATAGAACAGCGAGTTGTTCACTCGCGAGGACAAACAATAAATTTTATTTTTAAATGTCGACAGTCACTTCCGTTGTTTATCCCATCGTCAATATGACGAACGCGTCAATCTAACGGGAGACACCGTTGCTTGATGCTCGGGCTGGTCCTGACCGTTCGTCCCAGAAATCTCATTCAACAATACCTACGCTCGTATAGCAGCATGCAATGATTGACGCACTGATGAACGAATTTCCGCCTTAACAATGACAGTAAAAAAAAATGAAAAACAAAAGAATTCTCTTCTAGCTTATCAGACAGAAATATATCTATTTCATACTTTTTGAATATATAATTATCAAAAATGTCTCCTTCTTTTTTTCATTTTTCATTTCATACCTCGAATTTTTTTTTTTTTATTAACGCGAAAGCATGCGATCCTGAATGACTCGGTCGAGGCATGCATATGCGTATGATAAACGAACTGCAAATTCTGTGTAAAAAAAAAAGAAATAGAATAAATGTGCCACAGGCTTGAATTACCCGTCTAATCAGTCTAATCAGAGATCGGTGGTTATGGATACTTATAAGCTAAGTGTAACTGCAGCACGCGACGACACGTAATTTTAGAGTCGACGAGCTGCAGCGGTATTGCTATTGAAAAGAAGAATGAAAGTATGACATCGGTATTGTTTTCAAGTGGGTCACTGACTAGCTACTTCTGGTTGTGCACCGCATGGCGTTTGTCAGGCTCATCGCCGTAGACCATGCCTGAAGGAGGATAGTTTGTGCATGAAATGGTTGGAACACTAGGTACTTCTAGAATATTATTTTTACCTTTTTTTTTATCCCTATATAAAAAAGAAAAAAAAAGAATTTGGGACTAAATGAGAATCTTTGTCTCTATCCTATCGTTTCTAGTCGACAAAGCAAGACTCCAGATTTTTAATGAAACTTCGGACATTTTTTTTTATCCAAGTCGAAAGTTTGACGGATATAAAACGACGAGGCAGAGTTCTTGAAATTGTAAAAATTCGAACTAACCCAGTATGGTTTTTGAGCAAAAATGTCTAAAGCCGGATTTCGTTGATTAGAAAGAAAATAATTCTTGAAATTCTTCGAATTCTACGACTCGCACAGTCATGGGAGTTCAGCTAGCTGACGTACGAGGCGTCAGCTTTCAGATATTTACCCATAATATGTCATATCTGTTTTTCCGTGGGCGTCTCGACACCCACCCACTGCCGTTAGTACAACGCAATGGACTGCAGCGAGGACCACAGCGATCTAACCAGACTGCTTTGAACATGAACAAACCGTGGTATACCCACCTAGTCGAGCTTTTGTATACACGTTTCCGAACGGATCGTACGATTTTGTAGTTTGACAATAATGGAACTTTTCAACGTTATTCCTGGCACCACGGAACGGCGAGTATAACATAGGTAGAGAAATTGCAGCAGACCGGTGAAGCGTTTTAAAAAGTTAAAGCATTTTAAATTGGTTTCGCGGAGTGAGCCGCGAGATACGAAAAACGGATTGTGTAGGTACCCGAGTCTATATCGAGCTATTGACTACCTGCAAATATACAGATATATAGGTACGAGATCGAATTTCCTAATCGAAGTTAAACGATCAGAAAATATTCTCCTGATTTATTAAGACGCAATCTGATAAATATTCTCGTAATGTATTTGAGGGAACTTCGTTCGGTTTTCTTGACTCAACGAAAAAACGAACAAATTTTCCAAAACGGCTTCTCAATCGTGTTTCAGTCCTTGACGAACTAATATTTATGGAATATATTATCGTCGCGATTGTCCTTGTAAATATGTGAATCATCTAGTCACACCGATGATCACGATTCATGACGCGAACCACTTCCGTAAGATACAATGAAGATTATCTCAGAGCAAAGCGTTATGTAGCCACCGTTGCATTGTTCTATAAATTTTATGTGAAATGTTGGAACGGAATAGGTATCAAACGGCCTGAATTCGAGTCTCAAGCTTATCGTCTGCAGCTGTGATATTAAATCGAAATACGCGATGAAAGGTCTCAAGAGATTCTGGAGATTTGATACAGAATCTTTTTTCTCCGTCTGCAGATCAGGCGAAAAGCGATTAGTTTCTATTATTGGGAAATTAGATATCAATACGAGGCAACACGGCGCGGCGCGCTTCAGACTCAATTAGATAAAATCGATGGGCTAATTCTGATTGGATTAATCAATAAATTCGGTATATATAAATATATATTTATCACACGATGTTTGATTGCGATTGAAGTCACGAGTACATGCGATTCTGTCCCGAAGAAAGACTTTCTTTCTAGAAGGAAATCAACCGACTTGCCATTATATAATAATTACGTTTCCGACCTAACGGGAAATCACAATCTTTGCCTTTGTCAGATATCGCGACGCGTGTAATTTTAGTCTCTGTTCCAGCAGTAATAACGCGGGAAATTTGTCAGGAGCTTTAAAATCGATTGATCAGAGATAGAAAACGTAATTGACAGAACAGAAGGAACTATTTACGTAAAAAATCCTTCGGGGATTGAATTAGCACAAAATCAATGGTTGAATTAAAATTGTCTGCGGTGTCGTGGGGCTCAGCCCGGACCCACTACGCTTCTGTATTACGGGACAAAGAGTTTTTCTCAATTTGACGATTTATCGTATTAGTACGATGAGAAATTGGTCGATAGACTGAAGCCAAAGGAGAGAATCTCACTCGGCGTCTAGACCACTATAAAAATCAGCATATAGTCTGTCACGAGCAGGCAGTAGGTATACCTAAACGCTTCGAGCCACTGAAGGGGATCAGTGTCAGGGTGTGCAAAGATCAATATGTCTCAATTGACGGGTACTTGTCGTCCTCGTTAATATGAAATGAGGAGTTGCACCATGCGCACGATTTTTTACCTCGATCTTAACCAGATGGCTACTCTAGCGAATCGAATAGAGAATCCATATACATAAAGTATAGGATGTACTACCCAAGTAATTTCCGAGAGCTAGTAATATATATACAAATAATGTATAGATATAGGTACGTACGTCGAATTCTAAGTGAAAGATAAACTACACATATTTATTTTATTCCGTGATAAGAGCTAATCATATGATCGATCGCTATCTTTCTTATCAGTTTTAAAACTCAAGGTTAATAAACTACGAATCATCTTTACATCTCTTCCTTGACATGTACCTATACCATAGTTATTATTTTCGATCAAACAGCTTAAATGTGTGAAAAAAAGAAAAAAAAAAAAAAATCTACCTATACTTAAAATAATTCGAAACGAAAGAATATGGAAATTTGAATAAATTCTCGAATCTATACAACAGATCATTTCTCTGAGTGTACGAATGACTGATTAATTCTGGCTACAGTTGATGATGCTGATGTCTCTTTTACTTGCAATGACTAATTTTCAGGTTCTATAAATCGATGGTATAAATTAAATTACACCGGTATGCCGAACATGACGTTCTTCTGCATTACGCATCGCGATATTTCACATTTCACCTCGATATGTGTAGATCCTAACAATGAAATAAATCGTTTTCTAACTACGCGTACGGCATATCTCTATATGTGGCTGATCATATAGTTCAAATACGTCCGAATATAAAACATAAAAACGTATGGTGAGTCAGTGACTTTTCTCTGAAAATAATCCGCGCATACCACACGACGTATTATAGATACCTACTATGTGCCAATTTAACGATTAAATTATAATTAATCCGGGAGAATTGACTCCGACATTTCTATAGATATTTTTCATTATAATTAGCGCACATATCCTCAATCAGCCGAATCGAATGACAAATTTCTTGTGTATTTATGATTGCGAAGTCGGATTAAACGGACGATTAACGACTTAAGGATCAATGGCTGCTACTGTTGTGAGCGTTGATTATTGTAAGTGACTAGGACTGCAGTGAGCACGTATGTGTTCATTTCCTGTATACAGTAGACAATGTCCGGTTTATTCTTCGTAATGAAACTTCATTAAGTAATAGGCGGCGGCACGGTGAGAATTGTTCGAATCGTGAACGCAGCATGGCGTTAATGAATTTCTCCGAAACGTTGGGTACCAGTAAGTAGCCTATTTGGTGTTGCGGGACCAACGTTTAGGGGAACTTTTAATCATTTCCGTTACTCTAGCGAAAGTAAGCAGACGTACATAATTTTCATACTTCATCATCATCATCATGGCGAAAGTTTATAAAGAATTTCCACTCTTTCTTACAAACGTAAAGAAATTTCTTCGTTACGAAATAAACAGCGTAAAAATTACCTGACTGATTTTTACAGGTGTTTCCAAGTTGATCTGTATACGATCTCGTTAAAAACGTACGACAAGAACATTGCATCCTAAATCAAACCGTTTTAAATAATTAGAAAATAATAGATCCTGCTTTTGGATTCTATAATAAAACATCGCGTCAGTTGGTGGTCATAATCTGACCAAATCCCAACGTAATAATTAGAAAAACATTTTTTTAATTATATCTGTACTTTATACCGGATTCCAAAATTCTAATGAAATTCCTTGACTTTTTCAGGTGCGTGACAATCATACGTATGTAATGAGGATTTGCCAAATAGAAATAAACTCATTTAGGTATATTATGATGATAATAATTTTACTCGAAGTATAAGTAAGCGGCGATGATACTCATCGTCGGTCGAGCGACTATCGTGTTTTTTCATTTAATAACAACGGAATAAATTTGATACGGCTACAGTGCAGCTTACACTTTCCCTTTCTCTGCGCTCTGCGCTCAGCTCTTTGCTCTCTGATGATAAGAGAAAAGATTCGCTATTATCAAGAGGATGTTTTCACTTTTGGCATGAGATCTTGATAGGGTAAAAGAACAGCAACAAAAATAAAGTAAATAAATAAAATGAAAAGAAACTAATCATTCTACGAGGACAATGCCCTCGTATCTCTCCAGGCATATAGAAATAAGTAAAACGATTATTATATCCTAATATATAGGGAAAAATGATAGATCTTTGATTTATCACTATCGAAAATAATTTTTCTACATTTTTTCGCTAGATTGATGAAATAAAAATCACGATATACAGAAACAATGAACTCTGTGATAAGAATTTCTCCTCAAATCCCGCAGAACGGATCTTAGCTCTTGACTTCCGGATAGCTGCGGGTTTCTTTGAGTGTATTCGCTTGATCCTCTTCAATTATATAAGAGAGCGAATATATTATGAAAGATAATTGTTCGATTTTTTTATCTTCTACAGCTCAAACTCGTTCGTTTATATTTATCACGTTGTAATATCCTCTAGTATATATGTATGTGCCTTATAGACCATCGGAGAATACGCTTTTGTACCTGGCTATAACCCGTTGTCGCCGAAAATGGTGACACGAGTTTTATTCTTCCGACCGTTATACCCGCAAACGAGTTTATCATGTATTAGTGCAGCGTGAGGTACGCATGTCTCTGCGATGTGTACGCAGGTCGTATAAGTAAAACGAATTATGAACGCGTACATAGATACAAATATATAATACGTTTGCATAGGGCAGCCTTCGTAAAGCTGACTTGGGTGTTCCTAAGAACACCGCGGTTCCAATCATGCCTCTGACACTGTTCATGGATCCTGTATCTTACGTGGAATAATAATTAGTCATAAATCGTGTAATAATTTCATTCCCCACCCCAAGGTTCAGCTATGGGGAAACTAACGCGGTTCTACGATTATTTGTGTGCCTATAGAACCGTGTAAGAAACCTTATTACTTGTAGCGATCTTTTTCCGCAAACTTATAACCCGACGAACGGGTAAATTATACTTTAAACATTGTCTAAAAGCAGATACATTCACGATTTACATGGCAATTGAGTTAATCCTAGAATCGACTGTAAAACAGCCTCGGCTGCTCATTTTTATCCTCAATGCTGGCTTTGCAAAAGAATTATAATACCTGGCGAAAGAAGCGAAATTTTTTCATACATTTGTTTAATCTTCAACTGGTTGCGAATTTATTTATAAAAAAAGAAGCAATTCTTTCTTTTCTTCGTTCGTTTTTCAATCTCATTTCACGATGTATAGTATAACTAATCGCGTATTCAACGTGGAGTAAAACGCACATGGATAAATAGGCGTGAATCCTGACGAAGATGCGGATGTGACTAATACGTCAAACGCAGCGTTATTCGGATGAAGCGAAACGTTAATTTAGGAAGTTACTTTTCGTAGAAAAATTGGGAAAGGATGTATAAGGAACCTCGTGCCTCATACTAGATATACATAGAGTTTGGTAAAGAGTTTTTAAAACTGAAATAGGCAACTACTAGTTGCGCTTAAAAACAGTGCAAAGGTATAAATGGCAGAAATACGATAAAAATAAAAGCACGACGCTTCGTAGACCAGACGGTGCAATAAGTAATGCGTTGAATAACGTATGTGTGTGAGCATACGTGTCCTATACACTTCGAGAGGCTTTTTTTCCTATTCTTTTTCTCTCCGTAATTATTGAACCTTAAATAAAAGTAAGTTCTTTCGTTTGATTAATCAATGAGTGAAATCGAGCTGCTTTAAATGAGTGATAAAAATCTCGCCTTTACGAACCACAAATTTCCGTTACAATTTAATTCATTCCCTGGAATGATCGGCACAAGGTCAGTGATAAAAAGATGGAATTTTCCTCCGACGTTGAATCACCGCGTTTTCTTCAAAGGGTTCAAGAGTAGAGTAATTGAAAATAACGTAAGTGATGTACTATATTCGCGAATTTTTAGAATAAACAAAAAGAAGATAGATGAATGCATTTCTCGAGAAGTAAACAAAAATCCGTCTGGTATGATGTGTGTATAATAAATTTCACATTCGCGAAATAAAGGAAAGAGAAAAATGAAAATAAGTAAACATTCGCCAGGAAGATTTTTGCGACTTATGTACACGTGACAAATCTATGCATTCATATTTTCGCACATGTTTTATAAAAAAAATCTGGAAAATCCATGAATATTAATACTCGGCAGATTGAATGTTCGATATGAAACATCGTCGCGGTCGTCTGTATACAATTCGTTGAGCAAATATAAACAGAAAGTAAAAATCATCTCGCGTACTTGACGCGACTATTAGATCAGATTTTATTCTGACGATTAAACAATCCCGGTACTACGTAGCGTACTATGAACAAACAGATGAAAATCATTGCGCCTGCTGTCAACCAAACCTGAATAACTCCGCGGACGTGGGTAGGTAGGATGTTTACATTCGGTAGTTAAATTAACTATTTTATAAAATACACTCGTGATAATTAAAAGGAGAATAACTAACCAATACACAGGCACACACCCTGCCACATATTATTCAACAATTATTAACGAAATATATATCCGTTAAACAGATAACAATTCTTAATCACTTACTTGTTCCTGCTCGACGGTCAACGCGGCCGCCATGTTGGCTTGACACTGAACACAAGGAACACAAGTACGAATGGCGACTAGCTCCCACTACAGAACGACCGCCGCACTACAGCGCGCTGATAGGCGCCAAGGAGTTCACGAACAACACAGATATGCAGCTCACTCAAATCTTCACGCTTTTATCTATAAGTCTATCTATGATATTTTCAGATTTGTATGTTCCATATGATGATAGGACACTGGAATTGACAATGAAAATTAAATGCGGATTGAGAAAAGGTTTGAAAGGATATAAACCAAGAAAATTCGGAATGAAGAATGAAGAACTAGCGATGGCAGCGCTGCATGCGTACCACTATGGTGGTTGAACATTCTTTTATCACTCAAAACAGTATTTTTAACAAATTTACAATCGATGATGGGAAAGAATTACTTCTCCGTGATGAATATATGACTGGCTATTTTCTAACGATTTGTAACAAGTCTGTAAATAAACTTTTGTCAATCTGTCATTTTCTTAGTTCAAGTTTTTCCCCGCGTGACACGCTGATGTCATTACAAACGAGTTCTACGAGATGATCAATCTCGTATATCTGTTGTTTATGAGATCAGCTGGGATTGTGTTGATGTGTCAAAAGTAGAGTTACTTTATTAAATATGCCAGTGCTTAATCTACTGGATTTAGACATTAACAAAGTATTCGAAGAGCATACGATCAAAGAGATCGAACAGATACAGAAAAAGATTCAAAATGAAAGCGAGAGGAAGAAAGTCGAGCTCCGTACGCTCGTGGGGTAAGTCTTTCGCGTTCTATATTTTAGGTTAACTACCTCCAACCTCCGGCTAAATATTCAATTAACACACGTAACGCTGTTATTAAATCGCCGATAAAATTCTTCCGAATTGCCAGAAGGTTAATCGGTCCAATTTTCACTAACGTCAATTTTTCGAAATCGTTTTTTCACCAATTAAATTATTAATTTTCGTTGGTAAAATTACGTCTCACTCTCAGGAATTTTACGATCAGTTTTAATCGACGAATATAATATATATCGATGAAATAGGACTAACAACAATTATTTACCCTCTTGTTTAATTTCCGCAGCGAAAGATACAGAGACTTGATACAAGCCGCTGATACAATAGCTGAGATGAAGACTACTTCCGAATGTGTTATAACAAGGATAAGTAACATGGAGGAAACCTGTCGTAAGTTACAAAAAAAGTATCTAATTGGGTTCAAAATGGATCCGCCTGAGCAGCTCTTGGAAAGGTGAATAATATTCGATTTTAATACGTCCCTGGTCAACTATAATTTCAGACTTTTTATAATGAATTTTATCGAGTAATTTTACAGCAATAAAACAGGCGAAGCTTACGACTCCATAGTAATGCAGATCAAGATCTTGATGGATATACCAGAGCAGATATGGTCCGCTGTTGATAACGAAGATTTCCTATTAGCCACACAATTATTTCTCTTCGCTCAGCATATAAACTATAGTTTAAGAATTGAAATTGGCAATTCTGATCTCGCCACAAAGTATCCTATCACTCTGAAGCAGTGGGGTGTCATTAGCCACTTTAGAAATGTCATTTTGACTGGATGCAACAAGGTTTTACAGTCCCTGGAGCTATCGGTTGAGGTGTGTGTGTGTTGAATTGATTGAGGATCTTGAAAGAAGACGATTGTATGTATTTCGTTTCTTCTTCCTTTTTACAGTCCGCAAATAATTCTTTAGCATCACTGGTACTATTGGATGGTATAACGTCCACGGAATTGTTGAAAAAGTTAATTTCTTTGAGAAGTCAGGCGATTGAGTCAGTCATTAAAGACGAAAGTCACCTCAGCGTGAGAAACAGAATCAGCTTGAGTGTCAAACTACTTACGCATGTTATCGATCTACTTCATTCCTGTTTTATAGGTAAGACAATTTTACCAAATATTTTCTATGTTCTTTCTTTTACATTTTATCAATTGTATTGTATTGGAATGCAAAAGAATGAGATGAAATATTCTAAAAATAAAAAAAGACGTCGATTTTCGGGCTGGAAAATTTTAGAAGTCCGGAGGATTTCAGAAGCCGAATATTTTGACAAACTTAAATCTTAATAGTGACAAGAAGAGGTAGAGAATTTGTTTAAATATCGTATTTAGAATTTGCCATTGTAGTATTTCGAAATAATGGCCCAACTATTACGACGAAGTTTTTTTCATTCTTCATGATTCGTTAGCTACAAAATTCCAAATGAAAAAAGTCAAATCAAGAAAACATGTCAATTTATTAAGCTTAATTACTCGGAAACGGCTTGTCTGACGAAAATCTATAATCAGACCTTTTTTGTAGGGAATTTCATTTTACATAGAAATAAGCGAAAATAAATTTTTTCACTTCAATGTTTAGACAGTTCTAACGTAAAACATGAAATTATGACTAAAAATCAAAGATAGCGATGATAGACCTCTTAAAATTAATATTAAGGGCTCAAACTTTCACGAAATTTTTTTTTTGTCATTCTGAATGATATTCTCGATATATCTTTCAAAAAAAAGAATAGTCAATCTTTTTGGCCCAGTCTAATAGGTATAATATAATTAGAAAATTTTTCTTGATCGCGAAAGCAGGACTTACCGTATTATTATACCTATCAAAAAAGTCCTATAAGCCCATCACGTACCATTTAAATATTCGTAAGAAATTGACATCGAGAAATGATGAGACTTCTTTATTTCCACCTCCGGTTTTAGAGGCCAATGGCAAAGCGCAAGGCCTCGTGCTGCAAAGTATAGAAGCTGTAGCTGGTCCTAAAGCACCAACGACACTCTCGTTGTTAAAGGTCGACACAGATTTGACCGATAAATTTCTCTCGCCTTTCGCTAAGAGTCACAAACCGTCGACTCGTGGCGAGATCGACCCAGTCCCCGAAATCGAGCTCAAAAATCACATAACAAATTGGCTGAGCTGGGTAGAGGGTTTCGTTAATCGCGAGGTGTCGAAATTGCTGAATCTAGTAACGTCCGTCAAAGGCATACACAACATTCGGGAGGAAGCACTGGCCCTAGACGTTCCTGAAAATTGGGAAACTATGTGCAGGAAATTGTCGCTTCAAAAGACGATAAACTTTTGGGGCGATTATTTCCAGCCTTTGCTTACCGAGCGCGTGAAAGGAATCGTGAACACCAAATGGGACGAAACGTTGGCGAATTTAAAAAGCGAAATTTTCGAGACCCTGGACAAAGTCGCGCACGATAAATGCGAGTATCCTGAACACGACCTCAGGTGGTACGTTTGGAAAGATTCGCCCTCTGATATACCGCAGAAATTGAACAAAAACGGAGCCGATAATGAGAGGCTTTTGCTAATGAAGACGAGAGGGTATTCCCCGAATTTGGCTAAATTGTGCGAAAATTTAGACCGCAGTTTGCTATCCCTGCTCCAGGATCTTCAGCTTTATTTATACGAAAGCCAGAAATCCGCGGCGAAAGATTTACTGGCCATTAAGATATCGACGACGTTCAACAAGTTCATCGATCGCGAAATAATTCAGGAAGAACTGCAGGTTATTAGCACGCGGAAAGTGAACGACCTCTCGATATTTATTAGGGACGAATGTCTCGGGGAAAATAGCAAGGTGGGGAAGAGGGAAATCAACGCTATAGTTGCCGCGAGATTCCTGCAAGCTTTGACGATACTTTCGCCGAGTTTGAACAAGTGTTTCACCCTCTCGAAAGTCTCGGGCATTATTATACCAAACACTAAATGGCAGTCGATTTGCGACACCTTGAAGGACGATAGCATAGCCGCTTGGAACGCGTGGGCCAGTTTGTTCAGGAGGAAAATTCACGAGCATAAAGAACGGACGATGCCCAAGTCTTTGAACGTTCTAAAAATGCAAACGATGATTTGCGACTGGGAGAAAGTGACGATCGAAGAAGAGGGCGAAGAGGGAAAACGAATGAAGTCGGAAATTTCTGTACCGTATCAGCCATCCGTTTCCGCGCAGAAGTTTTTGGCCGCCGTTAGCAAAGACTTGAATTCGGTCATTCCTCACACGCTACCAAAGTAAGTGAAATCATTTTTATCCATCGTCATTTTCTTTCTTGTTGCGTTTCGAAATTCGAAGAATTGGCGAAATTCTAGATAAGAATTTGAGAATACGACGCCCGCGATTAGTTAGAAATCGCTTTATGTATTAACTCGAAATTTTGCAAAATCATTGGGCATTGATACTTCCCCCCTGTAGATAATGGCAAGATATCTAAAAAGTTTTGCTAACAATTTCAATAAAGTCTGAAATATTTGTACGTACTTACGCTAATTTGATTTTGGAAAAACAGTTTCGTCCTTTTACCCGACAAAGACAGTCGCGATTTTCGGAGCCCCTGATTCCGCTGGCGTAATACTTAAAAATTTGAAATTATTTCTTCTTGAATCTGTAAAATCGAAATATTCTTATCATTTTTTGATATTCTCTATTCAAAACGACTGTGACGATCAACGACCGGAGACTACCTACGGGTGGCCAAATTCAATTTTAGGAAACTTCACATTCAGCCTGACATCACGTCAAGCTGTTTCCCGATATTTTTTCCATTTTGGCTAAATAGACTTATTTCGTAGATATCTTGTCCCAGTTTTATTTCACGACATTATTCTCGACCCGTGTTACGGCAGACATTGCAAGGCGGTAAAGTATCAGCTGTCCGAACCACGTTTTGGAAATTTAATGTAGAGATTTAAAAAAGAAGCGAACGAAATTCATCTCCATACGTATGCTGCATCCTACTTTCGTATGGAAAGTCGATGATTTTTTATTGAGGTATAAAAACGATTTCAGGAAAATTCTTTACGAAATCGTAGACGCCGTAGTAATGGAATTGTTCGAATATTACACTGAGATATCGAAGGAGGAAAGTCTCAGGCAGAAACAAGCGCTGCAAATACTTCTGGACACAAAATATGTGACACTTTTGATGGTGCCTAGAGAGAACAAGAAATTTATTGACAAATCCACCCAGATATGCGAGAATATACAATCGAAAATCGATCCCTTCGATTTGGATGTTTTTTATCCATTCATTCACGCGAATGTTAAGAAGAGTGCTCAGAGGACGCAGGTAAACCAATTTCCCCCCGATAATAAAATCGAACTCTTTCCCACTTTTATAGAATGCAAATCTTCAAATCTTATTTCCCATCCATTTCCCCACGCAGCTAATTAATCAAGGCGTGAAATTCATCGGCCAGTGATTTCATTGAATATGTTTTAAGTTCGCTTGTAGAGGTCCAAGTTTTGACTTTGGCTTTTTTGTTTCTGGTTTTCACTTCGAGGCGGTTGAAACTCGTAATTAATCATCAATTCCTCGTCCGTTATGGTCGAATAAATTTGAAAGGAAAACTATCATCCAAATTCCAACGTGTGAACCCGAACACATCTCCATTCCGCTGTAAACCTATAGCAAACGAAACTTCGCCGAGCATATTCATACCCGAATAATTTATCCAAAATATCTTCCCACAA
This sequence comes from Rhogogaster chlorosoma, assembly GCA_944452935.1. Classification (NCBI taxonomy): domain Eukaryota; kingdom Metazoa; phylum Arthropoda; class Insecta; order Hymenoptera; family Tenthredinidae; genus Rhogogaster; species Rhogogaster chlorosoma. The sequence goes on from OX101797.1 coordinate 35,177,257, forward strand.
ATATTGTGCAACGAATTCTATTCACAATTGATTATTACATCGTTCAAAGTCCCACGGCATTTACCACGTGAAATTCATCGGCTAATCGACTCATCGAGTTTCTCGTTCCGTAGTTAATATTTGGGAATCTCGTACCCCATTCGGAACAGCTGCATTCTGTTCTGGGTGCTCGGACGAGCACCGCAGCCGGTGATGCGACAAAATCTGCAACCGATTCTCCCGGTGTCCTTGCAGTTTGTTCAGGAGCTCCGTGGTTCCCTCCTCTAACAGTAACAGCACCATCGAGGACAGTTCCGATAGTATCTGTCGCATTACAAGACAAATCAATGGTATGTTGCTCGACGTCGTTAATTAACGAAAAATTTAATTAATTTCATTTTTTTCAGACTTTTGTTTAATAGATCTATGGATATTTTAATTTAACTTGATTAGGATCGGGTGAAGATTTGTGAAATGAGAAAAAAAAGGGATACGAAAATCTTTCCATTACCGCGTCCTAGCATTTCAAACTGACTAGTTTAACAAACCATTTCGCGTTTATTATAGAGTTCTAGCTTGAGAGCCGTTGCGTTCATAAACTTGGGTTAACAGTGGCGTATATGGCACACCGACAAACGGAAGGGTGTACGGTGTGGGCCGCGTCGACAAGGTAGACTAAGTCGTGAAATCTACGATTTAACGTTCGCCAACACGGTTGTCTATGGTTACCCAGCTGCAGCAACGTAACCAGACCCCAGTCATGATTTATTCCTTACTAAAACAGAAACGTTAACATGTAACATGGATATAACAAGTCTCGGTTCTAATCCGATTAATTGTCCTTTGATTGCCGTGAATTAATTAGCCATCTAATTAAACAGCTAAAAAATAAGATAACAGAGGAGTTCCTGGTACTTCGGATCCTCAAGGTCTTGAGAGATTTGAATTTCAGATTAAAACGAAAAATAAAATTATACTCACCGTGTTATTATGTGTGCTTTGTATAATTAATCTGACCCCTTGCATCCGCGACGCGAGAACCAAGGATAAAACGGAATTGAAGAACAAATATTAATTATCATTTCAGCGGAAGAAGACACCAACCAAGACACACACGAGGAATGACTCCGCTGGGGCTAGTATAAAGTCCGGGGCTGCTGCCTTCTTCGGAGCTATGGGATCCGACTGGTTTGGTACGAGTTGAAAAAAAGTTCTGTTCCAAAATTTCGCCACTTCTTACGATATTGTAAATATATGTGTAACGATTGCGAATAAATTCACGTGATTGTTGAACCTAACGATTATCTAGCTACTCCTCTTTCCCTTTTCCAAAATATTTTTTTTCTTCTGTAAACAAGAACTTGCTTTTTTTTCCTTTCTTTTTTTCGTTATTTGCTATTTGAAGAGCGTGGGCTTGGTGGAATTCACCGATTACTATCTCACGTGCCTTTTCCCTTTCCGGGTATCGCTGTAACTAAATAACGCTGGATGATAATATGAGCCAATGCAATTGTAATTCTACAATGGAAACGGAGTCTCTGCTCAGCTGGAATTCGCGTTTGCTGATAGAATTTATCATTAGGATTAGAATTACTCGACCACTTCAAACCTGTTGCCTTGGTGGTTGAAAACGGCTTATCTAATAATTAGAAACGCTAACATTCAGTACCAGAGCCGGGGCGGGAAGAACCTGTGAATGTATTTGAATCCTTTCAATTCCACGAACGTGAAGTCGACAATTGAACAGAAATTTATTTTTTGCGAGAAGACAATTAGAAGTTTTATTGCACGATAAAAATAAGGAGATTGCAAAGCCGGATTTATCTCTGTCTATAACAGTATTAAATAGCATAAAAACTTTCTTCGTTAGAACGCGCAACGGACGGCTGTGCTTAAATAAAAACTTTACCCTTCACAAAGAGCTTTCGCAAATCCATAGGTATTTTCACGACAAATCGGCTATCGCCAGTGCCTGGGAAATTTCAGATGTCAACAATCTATCGTAAGTACGTATAAATATAATAAATAATTCTCGATAATTGTTCACAGAGAAAAGCTTTGAGCCCACTCTAGTTTATGGCTAATGAGACTTGCCTCGATCCGAGCAGAAATTCTGGTATTCAAGTATAAATCATAACTGCAGGAAATCTGACTTGAATAGATCCAGAAATGATTTCCGTCTTTTGGTTGATTTCTGGAAGTCTTTGGTGATAAATATCCCATACTAAGTGCACGGGTCGTTAGCCTTGGACAGGTGTGGGAAGCTATTGCATACCACGTACGTACGCTCACCTTGTTCATTCAGTACCGATCAAACGCCGCGTGGGATGAATGAGCAAGTTGGTAGTATTATGTCCTTAACTTCCTAAGAAACGTATAGTTTCCCATATAACATCCGCACAAGAACCTAGGGTAATCAATTAACTGTCCTGTCAAAGTCTTGCCATTGTTAACCGATGAGAAGGCTGATAGAATTACGGTGCTAAGGGTAGATCGCTGTGTCCCTGGCTTAGTCTTGTTTAACGACTTCTGATTCTCGCGGCTCTCCTATACAGACATAGGTACGTAAATCCGTATGATCTTGCGAACTTTCATCTAACGAGAGGCTAACGAATTCATCAAGCTTTAGACCATCGAGTTCTGGCCTTCCAGGATAAAAAATAAAACACGGGTAACTTTGAGGGATTATAAGTTCGTGGGAACGTACAGCTGCACCCTTGTTACGCGTATGAAGAAACCGGCTGAGCTGAGAAACAAACACACTTGGGTAAACGGTACCTGTCTATGGGGCGATGATAGTAAGTGCAACGAGAGTACGTGGGTGGCTTGGGGCTTGCGTTTAAATGCGGTAAAGACACGTAGAAAAGAAACGTAAGCTGTCAACACGCGACTGAGTTATTGGAACATTAGAGATATACCATTGACGTATGTTTCTACGTAGGTATATGGACGGTATAGCCTGGAGCGATTTTTTTCGGCGATGAAGCTCGGACTGTACCAATATTCAATCTATAATTGATTAGGTTTGCCGAAAGAACAGATGACTTTTTGCAAGCCGAACGAATTCGAGGATTGTAATCAGTGTCGCCATATACCTGATACATATAGTAGATCTAGTCTCTGCAGGAATGAAGAGAAAAATCAATTTTATAGTAACAGAAGAACCCTGGTTTTTCACAGACTATCTATCGAGACTTATGTTCCCACGCCGAAAAGTAGCCGCCTTTCTATTGTGCCCGTTTTTTTTACCCGATGGAAAATTCATACTTGTATATTCTTCACCGAGTCGCCAAATTGCCAACGAAAATATCAATGGATCGTATAAAGAGGATCGAAAGGTGATCTTCTTTTATTAAGAGTCCCTCGACTCGAGCTTTTAGTGCTATGTGGGATGACTTGAAGAGCTCTTTCCTCGTAGGTTTGACCATTATTTTCGAAAGGATGAGACAGCTGTGAAAAGGGGGTGCGGGGGGATGATGATGGCGAAAATTCAACGACAGGGGCAGTTTTCTGCACGCCGGCGCGCGCTGCTCTCGCTAAGAGTACCTACCCACCGATATAATGCTCCACGCGAGAGAGACTCGCAGCATCCGTGCTCTGCATCATCCACTCACAAGTTTACCGGTCCTCGTCCTCGACGGACTGTCTCGTCATTAGCCCCATCGAGATACTTGTTGCCTGCGAATCTTCCGCTCTGCATTCGACCAGTTTACTATTTCTTGGGATTTCTCCGGGTTGAAGATCCGGCCGCTACAAGATGAGGAACATCTTCGTACGTATCTTCGGGATTCTGGTCCTCTGCCACGTCGGAAAATTTGTACAACCTTATTACATCCCTGTGGGTAAGTTATCAGAGTTTGAATGAACCGGTCAAAGTAGATTTGAGAATGACGCTCCTTAATTTTTCGAATTCTTTAAATTTTTTCAACTTTCTACGATCGCGTAGACCGACTGCGGATGATCTACTGCGGAGTTGCGCTTCGTTTCCGTGCGACACAACGGTCTGTCATTTCGGTATGTCTGATTGTCTTTATACCACGAGGCGGTTGACGACGTGGTTCAATTGTGTCGCCGGAGGAAAAGAGGACGATGTAATTTGAGCTTTTTCATAATCGTTGTAGTTAGTCGTGGCCCGTGGTTCCGTGATGGTGATGCATAGATTAGTCCAGTTAATCGGCCTAAGCTCGTACGTCATACGTAAATTCTCAGATGACATAGCATTTGCCTACTCAATCTAAAATTGAAATTATTTCGCAGTATTTAATCGTGAATTATCCCTGCAAGTGGATATATATATAATCGCACGTGGGTCCCGTAGATTCCAGCGATTCTTATCGTTTCCCTCATTGCGCACAGATCTTCCTTTAGAAAAATACATTTTTCGTGTATCTAAAGTTGAAAAAAAGTCATCACTCGTGTCGTTACTTTTCTGAAACTCCAGAGGATAGGTTCATGCACAGTTCTAGTTAGGAATAAACAAATAAAATATGGGGGAAGAACTAGACACAATTGAATTTTGTGGGTCAGATTATGTACCTATGATTGGATTACGAAGTTTATCCATATAATTACGTATTTTTAATGGACAATACACAAATTGAGTGAGAAGAAACAGAGAAAAGATGTCATTCTGATACGGAGTTCCATGAATTAGGGTGTAAGCATCAAACCTTTTCGTCCATTGACATCATGGATCTATCGCAGAGCTATAAAGATGAGGTATAACCATGCCTTGAATCTTATATATCGATGTCAGGACTTGGCAAAAAATTTTATTCCGATAAGTGGGCGTATAATTTTTAGATTTGTTGACCACTTGAATCCAAACACGGTCAAGCTCTAATTGATGAGTACTTAAAGCAAATGAATCTCTACGTGGCCAAGTAAGTATTGTCGAAGAATAATCGTTATCAAATGATTGGCGATCAAAACAGCTTATTTTTATCTCCCAAGCCGATTAGGTACTTTTCATTTTTGAGGTATTACGGTTTCAGTTTCAAGGATTCGCAAGGATCAAATTTTGCTGTACATAAGTTGTAAGACATCATCTTTTTCTAAGCAGTATGAGTACGTATTATGCTAGCAAGGCATTTTCCTGGGATACGTGGTCTAGTAATTCAGGTTGAAATTAATCTTCCAAAGAAGTAGATGAGAATCTGCCCTAGGTCCAATATTAGTACTTGAGATTAATTTTAAATTTGCTTTTTTTTTCAACAATCTTTTAAATTCCTGAAGAAAATTAAGGTCTCATGGTCACCCGCTGCGTGTAATTTTTTTCTTCTGCTAGGTGTATTACCATCCAGCGTTGAGACGGTTCACTGTATAATTGTTTTTTTTTTTTTTGGTTATCCTCGAAACTAGTTACGTACCCTAAAAAATTGAAAAGAATTCTTTTCTTTTCGTGACCCGGGAGATGCGGAGCTCGGGTTTACACAGGATTTCTTTAGCACACAATATACGGTTAGACACGAATATGAGTATGAGCTAAGGTCTCGTGTGTGCAATAGAGTGTGATAAATCTATTGAGATTTATCCGTTCGCTGTAAGTCTGATGCTCACTGACTCTTATATGCCATATGTGAAGGTATTGTGTAGGACGGAGAAATTACTCGATTATTTATAGTCTTGACTTGTCTTGTCGCACGTGCGCTCCTCTACTCCGCAATGATAATTTAAACTGTCGACAACATCAGGCTTAACCCCGGACATGTTCACCATATATACCGCATCGTTCAGTTTCGCCGCGTATAGAGCGATGCAACGTTTCAAAGTTCACCGATAATGTCCAGGAAATATATTGTTGTTAGATGTAACCCCGCGCCATCCGATACGAACTTTACTCCCTTCGTGTTCTGCCTAGAAACAGTTATGGCACTTGCATCGGCTGTGGATCAATGAGGTTGAAAAGAAAATCGGGGGTGTTGATATTGCCGGTAAATTCGAGTCTCATGGTTCCTGCGTAAAGGGAAGAAATTAGAAACCAATACGTATTAGATTTCCGTCTATATTTCGTTTTTACATATTATGCCGATATCCGATCTCACGTCCCGAAGCTGAGAGCTGAATTTAGGATGCGAAGCAATATGATGCGATAGCCAAAATCAAACACCTCAAACAAGTGTTCGCGATATTACTAGGCTTACGTTATACGCAATATACAGGTAAATGGAAAGTGGAACTTGAGTCGACCCTCGAGTTAGTTTGTCGGAAGTGTTGGAGTCCTTTTTTCTCCCAATCTCAAAATACGTATGTCTGCAGATGAAAGATATTTGTCCGAAGTTATAAATCCATACATACTTAAATATCCTTCGGTGCAACATTCTCAAGAAGTTGGGAAAACAGAACTTTGGATATTGTTACCATTATAATTGTGTTGTTAAAACCGCCCTTATCAAGAATCAGATTCGCATGAACCTCTACTAGCGATAGAAAATCGTTTTCAGCCTGATAAAATTTTCTTTCACAACGATGTACCATAAGAAATTTCATGAAGAATTCTCCATGCCTGTCGTCCTTATTTAGTTTCCATAAACAATTTGTTTCTTGCGATATTCAGCAACTGAAAAATTGTTCAGAAGAAACAAGCTCAGTTGTTAATATTCAATGACATACTTATCCTCCCTTTGAATCGAAAGAAAAGGAAACAAGAGAGAAAATAAATTTGCTTCGACTGCGTGGGTGTTTTCTTAAAAACAATACAATTGGGGAACGAATTTGATTGTTTCAAATCGAAACTGTGCTCAGAGAACTGAACATAATTCCATTGCTTTTTCTGTATCAAAATGCCACCCTCAGTTATACACGGGCGTTCTCCGTTCACGTTGTATTTCAGAGTCACCGCCAAAAATCATCTGGGAAGTTCCAACGGAGGATGTAATAGTCAAACGACTGCAAGAATCTCCAACTGGCCGATTCATGCTTCGTATGTGGCCAAGCTCTCCGCCGTCCAGGCCTTCGACAAAACGTTACTTACCCTATCATCCGACGGCACGTTTCCGCGGAGTCAGCCCTCCAGATACCCGGTCCGCTTTCTCCGCACCGCGAGGACTCCCCTATCGAAATGAACAGAGTAATACATTTTTTGTTACAATCAATGAATAATAATAATTATAGTTACCATTTCTGTGTATTTTACAAGGGTAGATATTATGTGCGATATTCAGCGAATGCAACAACGAATAAATTGCAACGATGATGCATTTATTTGGAGTATGTTCTGCGGCTGTATAATCAAACCTCGTTACGGTGGGGCTTTGGAAAATGTTTACCATGCAAATAAAATCTCGATATTAATGCAGGTGCACAGATATGTGTAGGTGGAGTTCGCCGATATTGATGTAACTTGGGAATTATTCGCCATGCTCTATACTTATGCGAATTAAGAAATCGGTTCGAGGGAACGGGATATTGGGAAAATAATATCCAGCAGATGCACTGAAGTGATAATCGCATGTTAATTTTCACTGTAATTAGATGTCCCCTTGTCAATGAAAAAGATAAAAAATTCCATATGTGATTGTCATTCATAACATGCCAGAGTTAGTAAAACATGACGAACAGTCAAAATGATATGGCGGGAGGGAGAGAATCGACAATGAAGCTTACACAGGGATGAAGCGCGATACATAAAGGCCGGACGATCGAAGCGTCTAGCTTCCGCTCGAGATTAAACTTTCATTGTTGCTCAGAGATAATTATTCACGAATAAAAACGGTCGTGGGTAAGGTATAGCTGTAGGGGACGAGCAATAACGTCAAAAGAATTGGCGCCGATGCAAATCCGCTATGCTCTGCCAATTCTGAAATGAGACGAGGTTCGGTGTCTCAAAAAATGTCAAATAAAAAGAAAAAAAAATTTTTTTTTTTTTAAATGCATATGAGAGATTCGCAATGCATTTTTTTCTTCACCTACCTATACCTAATATACTTACTCATGATAATTCAGATTTACTGATTATAAAAACACTCTAGCTAGCTAATAACGTATATTACTGTTCAAATATTTATGTTTATGAAAGCTTTTGCAGAATATTAATATCGCTAATAATAGTCCCCTCATTAATATAATAATTATGCTTGGACTGTCCACAGGTATTTCAAAGCCTGCCCTGACAGCTGCCGAACTGCTGTCCCTGTTGACGAAAGAGCGTTTCCTTGTGGCCCGCAACCGTGCTTTACGTTTTGGGATGTCACGATAAACTTTCTGATTGAATCGCACCCTATATTTCAATGCCTATACTCCCTCTGTATATACCCGAAATAAAGAATTATTTATTTGAATTCATTAAGGTTGTATTTTGTCGATTTTACTTTATACCCCAAAAATTGTATTAACAGAGAATATTCACCGACTTCCGCAATGTCCACGAAAGTTTTCTATATTCTATAAATTCTACGAATCAATCATACAAGTATTCATTAATCAATCCAATCCTTGATTGCAAAAGTTATTGACAAATTTTATCGATAAATAAAAAAAAAAAAAAAATGCACACGCGTATGATGCGTAAATCGGCTGAATCGTATGCACTGTAAGTAATTAATCATCTGCATCTGCTAGGGTATCTAAACGAGAACTGAATCAGGTCTTAGTTCTACTCAAATCTTAGGTCTTTATCCATTACGTGATTGATTAATTAATGAGCGACTTAGAGCTTGCAATAAAAATCAGAATCAAAGTGCAGTCTGGCTCGCAGTTTATGCAAATATTCAAAAGGTCAGCGCATGTGCTGCAAGGTGAAGCCGTACAGAGGCAAGTGGATTTGTCAGTTGGCAAGTTTTGCGGCGCCAGTGTCGGCTATCGACCTCGCGACTCGGAGGGATGCTGCGCCCCTAATGGCCGCCGTCCTGGAGTTGTATATCTCAATGCTCTCGTGATTTTCGCACCCTGGTTCACACTCACGATGAAAGCAAGTCTGCTTCTTGCTTTGCTCTGCTTTCTCACCGTAACAAGTGGTGAGTGACAAAATCCTCTCAACCTTTACTCCAGATCGTTGCGCCTTCACGTGATGCGTTGAATATTCTCTATCTTGATGGAATATAGTTTGTTTGTTTGTTTTGATCATCAGTTTAATTCAAAATCTTACACCTATGATCCGATTCCGTGCTTCGGTTAGGGGGTTGATTTTATTTTCTAGGACTGAAAGTTCGCAAGGTAAATTCTTTGAGCTGTAAATTTGTTGAACTTTTGTTACAATTTCAGGTATGCGTGAATTGGTCCAGTGTTCATTTCAGCGAAATGATTTTAAACTCGAGAGTTGAGTCGTCTAAATGCAATAATTGACACTTCGTGCTTTAGGGAAATCTGTGGTGAAGACTTTTGAAGCTAATCCCGATACTAAGCGGCTCTACGATGACTTGCTGTCTAATTACAACAGGCTCATTCGACCCGTAATTAACAATACCGAGACTTTGACAGTATGGTTGGGCCTGAAGTTATCGCAGCTTATAGAAATGGTGAGTTTTTTTTAATTTCGTCATTTATAATTAGTGACTCGACGTCGAATTTACTCGACGTTTTAAACAAAATCGCAAGGTACGTTACGATGTTGATCATTTTATTCTCTGTTACAGAATCTCAAGAACCAGGTGATGACTACTAACGTCTGGGTCGTGCAGGTAATCCAATCTCTGCTTTGAAATTATACCATATAATATTATAAGAATTTATAAGCATGCGGGAATCATATCTCTCAAATATGAGAATTCGTAGTGCAATTTGAAATTTTTAAACGAAGAACGAACGAAATAAATTTATGTCATCAATAATTAGACAATCTTGAAGCTCACTACAACAGAATAATAATATAAATTATCTTACGTTCATTCAGAAATGGTTCGACTACAAGCTGCGATGGGATCCGGAGGAGTATGGCGGGGTTGAAATGCTGTATGTACCTTCGGAGAATATATGGCTGCCTGACATCGTTCTCTATAACAAGTAAGTATCAATAAACTGTTAAACTTACAATAAGTCAGCAGTATGTCATATGGAGCGTGAAATTCACACGCTCGCATTTTGAATTCAGTGCAGATGGAAACTACGAAGTTACTTTGATGACAAAGGCCACCCTAAAGTACACCGGCGAAGTATTTTGGAAGCCACCAGCCATATACAAGTCTTCCTGTGAGATCAACGTGGAATATTTCCCTTTTGACGAGCAGTCTTGTATCATGAAATTTGGCTCATGGACCTACAACGGTGTGCAGGTATGTAATTGATCAGAAGGTATATTTTTGACTGCGTGAAGAATTTAAATTTCGGGAAGAAATAACATTAAAAATTTCACTTATAACTAAACGAGATTCATGATTTTTGTCACAAGGTGGATTTAAAACACATGGCGCAAGTTTCTGGCAGTAATTTGGTACACGATGGTATCGATCTTAGCGAATTTTACCTTTCGGTCGAATGGGATATTCTTGAGGTACCGGCAGCTCGCAACGAAGAATACTACCCTTGCTGTTCCGAGCCATATTCCGGTGGGTATTTCCTCTATATGGTGTGAGAATTAACAGCAGTCGGTAATACTGGGAACCATGAGGCCCGATATATGTTAACTTTCCCCTAGCTCAGTAAAATTATCGATGAAACAGCCCCCTAAATGCTATACAAATTTAGGGCCAAAAATGAGATGGTACAGTTCAAAAAACGTCTAAACATTCATCGTTTGTCAAAGACCTTTAAAAATAAACCCACGTCTCTCTTCCTCCTCTATAGCTGGTCACCATCTCGGTCATCACAGTCTTCTCTGTGTATATCATCTGATGATAGGGACAAGATTTATTTTTTGTAAATCAATGTAACCGGAAAAGTAGGGAAATAAGCTCGTTGAATTTTATAAGCATTTGAATATCAGATATAGGTATAAGTTTACGACCGCTCTTGACGACAGAACCGTTCCTCGCTAATATTTCCGCAGCTATTTACTCGATAATTAATTAGCGAGTTGATCGTTACTGAAACGCTTAGAAATTCCTTGAATTCCATTGCGAGCGACGTTTTCCCTCGATTAATTAGAGAAAATGGTTTGAGTTACCGTGAATCAGGGTACTATTTGTCGTGGGTACGAATGCCAGCGATGGCTGGGGTCTTGCGCGAATTAGCCATCGATTTGAGTCGTTAGTTTTGCTCTCGAACCTCCCTCAGGTCGGATCTATGCTTTGAAACTTTTGCCCCAGGCGACCCACTCGTGGTCACGATCGACTAGTACCCACAACGTGTGAGTCTATTTAACTCCGATCAATCTCTCGGACAACAATGAGGCAGGAGACACTAAGCGTTGCGAGGTAGACTCGGTCCTCTGATCTCCGGTAACGATAAAGTCATTAGGCTAATTGATGTGATCCCATTTACGAAGCAGGTTGATCGGATCCGAGCACGTATTAGCAGTGCTCCTTGCATCCCACTCGCGACAAACGTCTGAAAGGGAGCTTAATGGGTTGTGACGGTATCGCAGTTCTGTGGAACATTATCCGAATGATCAGTTTTACGCCTGTTATCGTTGCATAGAATTACCCTTTCCGACCATATCGCAGAAGTTGAAAGAAATGAAATAGAGGAAACTCGCGAGATTGAAATTTACCAAGGTTGGATTGGCGTAGCTCGGGGAAAATCCGCAGGTGTATGAGTTCACGTATCACAAAAATGGGTACCGTTCGATTATCGAACCCTGATACCGTGCTTCGCGCACCCACAATGGACCATTGTCCGCGTGTGTCCGCTGACCGTGTGAAAAACTGTTAACGGATTATCTGGAGCGTGGCGCTCCGCTTGTCAATAAGAATTGTTGCTGTTACGTGAACATGACATGTTTATTAGATTACTGTGTGTGATGTGAGATAGAAAATTGGTAACAGTCGATCTCGTGTTCGTTTGTGTTACAGACATCACCTTCAATATCACTATGAGAAGAAAAACCCTCTTTTACACTGTCAATCTGATAATTCCATGCGTGGGGATCACGTTTCTGACCGTACTAGTATTCTACCTTCCCAGTGACTCCGGAGAAAAGGCACGTGTCACCAATAACCGTTTGAGAAAAAACGATCCGTGTGTTACGAGAACGTGTGAAAATTTAAAAGACTTTCGTATGCACAGGTCGCCCTCTGTGCTTCCATCTTGCTCTCATTGACGGTGTTCTTTCTCCTCTTGGCTGAAATCATCCCACCAACATCACTCGCCGTTCCCTTACTCGGAAAGTACTTGCTCTTCACCATGATACTTGTCACTTTGTCCATTTGGGTCACCGTGTGTGTACTCAACGTTCACTTCAGGTGAGTTTACGACCTTCCAGCTAATTATACACATAGTATAGTTTCACAAGCTGCATGCTACAAAAATTGAAGAAATAAGTTTAAATGCAAAGACTTTAAATTATGGATATTAAGTAATCGAATAATCATCCTTATCGGCGTAAAATTGCGACGAAGAGATATGGTATACTAATCGAGAAAGTTTTTTGAAATCTCCGTTTACCTGCATAATTTCAGGGGTTATAAATTATTCGTAAGATGAACGATGGACGAATGTAAATATGTATGAAGTTAGATAAGAATACGAAGGACTAAATGCAGGAATCGCGTTAAGTATTAAATGTTAAGAATCAGCGATTCCTGAGGAAAGTGTAGCCTGCAGCTAGCGGAAAAGATGATAAATGAAGAGAAAACAGTGAGCTGTCGGAAGTGATGAATTACGGATTATAGGTATCCGTCAGTTTTCAGCTTGCGCGTTGGCCTTTTTCAATAGCTTCAGGATTTTCTATTACGGAGCTAGAACTCGAGTTATTGTCTGGCAAATTGCCTGCTTAACTATTATTGCCCCCCACGGCATTTATGGAAATATATTACAGGTAATACCAGAGACGTTAGGTTTTGAAATTTTGAAATTTTCTTGGTGGGTTGGTGCCCAAGTAATTTGTCACTATTCGCGAGCAGCTTATGATATCCTCTGAGTCTTCGTCTACCTCCTCTGGGTTTTCGGATCTTCGTATGGCTACGCGAGCCCTAAAGAAATATTACGATGGAATATTTTCTGGGCGTGCAGATAAGAGGATGAGCCTGAAATTGCTGATACGGTGCGATATAGGCCGGGCATTTTCGTGCTATACCTATCGATAGTCCTGTAAATCACGACTTTACGAGGACGAAAGGGGTTGCTTGCAGATGACGTAGGTTTCTGTTAGGATCGAGGGTGGTCAGGCAGGCTTTGCCAAGGTACGGGGCGGCGGGCAAGGGTGTGGAGGTAGAGAAGTAGTTGTTAGGATGTCGTGGGGTAAGGGAGGGTTATCCACCCCTTTGTTAATCGTGAGCAGCCCTGACCGGTCAGTGGTGTTTGAGCATTGTGGGATTTCTTCGAAGTATTTGGGGTGAGAGGTCAAACGAAATTTTTTTTACCGGGTAATCTACCCTTGGTTAACCGACTTGAGATACGATCTTTTACTCTTCAAGTTTTTCAACTCTATTTACCGAATGAAAATAACGACAAACTGTTTCCAAGCTAAAAGGAAAATTATACCGAGTTGATGAGAAGAGGGAAATAAAGATAATCACTTGAAGCACAAATATTCAGAAGAAAGACAGCAGCACGGGTCTTCGTGGTCACTTAGTGCTTCTTCCAACTTGGTCTTCCGCTCAAAGCCTCGTCATTTCATTTTCGAGGAAGTATTTTTTCATAAACTGGTTTGCCATTAGTTTACATTTCTCTTCTCACCACTCCGGCTGTTATCGGATAAAAAATCGATCGTCAGGAACAATGGCCAGCTATGTTTCCGAAAAGCCTCTAGTGCTTTATAAGTCACAGTTTCGTGCACAAAAGCTGGCGATTGTTTGATAGCGTGACGAGCAGATCCGAGTGTAAGGGAGATTCGCCGGAATCATAGCTCTGTTTTATTGTTTGTTCTCGCCCTCGTCGATTTAGAACAGGAATTTCGGAGCGATTTCATCAATTGGAAACTGTTGCTCGTTCGCAATTCAATTCCGCGCGTATGTACGTATATAGTTAGTTTTTGCGTAAAACAGGGGAATTTTATCCATCCATTATTTCAGTTCTTTTGGCACTCCATCCTTTTGGAAACATAGAAAACACGCGCACTACACATGTCTAGGAGTTATTCTATATGTATACATCTACACGTTCTGCCTACATCAAAGAAGGAATCATTACTGCGGGCTGGCCAGAATTGAATCAGTACTTCATTGGCACAAAGTTGACTCCGCTTTACCCGCAGCTCAGGACCATTTCAGGTTAGCCACAAAGGCTCACCGCGAAGGCATCTCCGGGTCGTAAATTTTCATCACTACAAACGATCGGGCAAGGTTTCGAAAACCATAACGAAGTATAACCCTATATTCCATTCTTATAGGGTTTACGAACCAGAATATACTTCTTGAATAATAATATCATCCTTAGAGAATGACAAAAAATTGACACAATTTAAACAAGAATCGTTGGGAACTAGGAGAACTACAACTCACTCGGTGGTTTGTACAATTACTGCTTTACAATCGCAGTGAAATAGAATTATCGCGTTGAAACTTTGCCGGAATTCACGCCGCTATGCGGTTATACATATAGCCGCAATCTCACATGGTTATTGTCGCTATAACAGAGCTGTAAATTCGACACCAAACGATTCGCTAAATTTAATGGTAAACCGTTACCGCATTACGAGTAGGTATACGTTGACAATAATTTTAAGTTACCTTTACCTATTCCTATTCGTAGGGAAAAGTGTCTTCCGTGAGTTTGCCAAAGTCTCGGAACTATTCGAGTCTGAGCCCTTTAACCTACCGGAGACGTTATACCCGACCGTAAATCAGGAAACTGTAGAGTGCAGCGTAAGATTGGGCGTGGAATCGTAGAATCTGGATTCTAGAGTAGGTATGGGATTTTGCCGGGCCCCGTACATCCGTGACGTTAGCGAATCGGCGAACCAGTACTATCCCACCTGGGATCTCGGTTGTTCTTACGAGTCCCGTGGGATCACTCAACACAGGTTACTGCCAGTAATTTATTATCCAGTGCAGAGTCGAAGGGAATAAGGCAGATGCCAAACCTCGAGATTCTTTGCTAACGATTCTACCGTAGCCGGGTTAAATGTCAACTTGTTTTTTGTTCGGGGAAAAAATTGGCGAATCTTTTTTCGACAATCAGTTAAACGTAACAGTTAAAGTATCTCGACAGTCTGCGCACGCCGCGTTTGTTCATCTGATCCTTTCAATTAGTTGTACCAACATCGGAGATCCCATTTGTTCCTGAAAGATAATTATTTCCCCTCAATATTAT
Organism: Rhogogaster chlorosoma; assembly: GCA_944452935.1. Lineage (NCBI taxonomy): Eukaryota > Metazoa > Arthropoda > Insecta > Hymenoptera > Tenthredinidae > Rhogogaster > Rhogogaster chlorosoma. The sequence goes on from OX101797.1 coordinate 35,192,521, forward strand.
TACGCGAAATTTGATGTTCTGTTTAATGAAAATTTAGAGAAATCGTCGTTAAACAAAAGCTCATACTTCCAATGAATTTTGATTTTCCTTCTCGGGTAATAAAACCAAATAAAATATTTGATTCAATGAAAATGTATATCGATAGGTAAACGCGCCGAAATGGGGTCGGAGATCATAAGGGTGATCCTGGCTTATCAGTTTACCTAACGATATAACGGTTGAAAATGGCTTAGAATCAGACGACAGGATATTGGGGGAGGAATGACGGAAATAAGGTGGTAGAGACCGGAGAGTATAGTCCCGTGTGATACCGCTGGGGGTTTGGGAATCGTGAGTTTGGTGGTATTCGAAGGGGTTGAAGGCGGTGGCAATCCTTTATGGAGTTGTAAATTTGCGGGCGGTTAGTTCGAGCTTGACCTGGCACCGGTGTTGGCCCACCAGGTCCAAACGTTGAACCGGCAAATCGCCGGGCGCGGAAGGCGTGGAGTTATACAGTTACTGCATTGACCCGGAAGAAATTTGCGAGGTCAGCGTGTGGGTCAATAAGTTTGGTGATTTCTTCGTTAAGAAGTATCCGTTGGGTCCGAATAAGTCATGGTCACATCTTTGATTGAAAAATTTCTCCGCGAATGATTTATCTAGTATATCGGTTCACCTTTTGATAGGATTTCGAGGTGGGAGAAGAAAGTGGTAACATTTCAGAGGAATAGGGGTTGAGAAAAGGGATCCTAAAGTGTTGGGAAAGTTTGAGATCCGTATTTAATCTCTTTTACAGATTTTTAAAGTATATGAAGTAGGAATTATTTTGAATGGAAAAAGTTGAGCTATTCAAGTTTTGGAAACTAGATATAATGAATCTGCTCCGGAAGTAATGGAACGGAAGACGGTACAGGCGAACTAGCTTCATAAATAAAGAACTTTTCTCTCTATTCAATGTCGCTCAACTATATCTACTATCCTACTTAAGCTTATCAAACGTTCTGGTACTTTGCCCGTTCCTGGGAATAATATTCAAAGTTTGTGGGATATTATGCCGATGGTGGAACGTTGCGAGTGAAAAGAACGAAGCAAGGCTTATTCTATCCTCACCCATATCGGGTGATCTTCCACCCTTAAAAAAGTGAAAAATTCATCCATCTTCTGTCTGTGTTTCGTTTGTCGCCAGGTCACCGTCGACGCATAACATGTCTCCTTGGGTTCAACGCGTGTTTCTTAACTGGATGCCTCGTGTTCTCATGATGCGTAGGACGCCCTATTCAACTCCCGAATACGACGACACCTACATAGACAACGGTTATACCAACGAAATGGACTTTAGGTAAGTAAAAACCCGGAATAAGAAACGGTAACTCGTTTTAATCAGCTTCTTATTTAATGTGTGTAAAGAGCGAGGCGATTTGGCTCGATCTTAGGGGTTCATTAGTCTACCCTATCGCCCGGGAGTGAAATTCATAAATTTTTCAAGCTTCCGGGGTAAATTCCCGAGACAGAAGACCGCCTCGTGCTCAAAGTAAGACTAAGTGCAGGAAATTAATAAATGCGTGAAGAGTACAGCTTGGAATCAGCGTCGCCGTAACATTAGATCGTAACGTAATCTTCAGAATCTTATATCGTCACGAGCCTGTCTTCGTCAACGAGCTTATAGAAGATATCCGGATTTCGGATTACAGTATTTTCATAATGCTAATCGGAAATTAGAATCTTTTGCTAATTAGAGAGGGTTGTTTCCGCCCCCAATTATAAATGACTTGAAACCCTCGGATCATTTAGCGTTGAAGATTCAACGGGGAAACGCTTGCTGAATAAAGACGAGGCCGAACTTCGATTATGGCCAGTAAAACTATTTACCCCGTGGGTCCGGGTGCATTTGGGAGTCAGATAGAAGACTTATATTTGTTTAGTAACCTAGGAAAATAGAGATGACAAAACGGTCCCGAAAGTAAATTAAACGGTGCAAAGGTTGGATAAATTGTCCCGAGTGGTTAAGCCGGGTGGAATAGTTCTGGGAAAAACATCGTAGCTGATTGGCACAATAGATTCTCTTCATTTGCCGTTATTTCCCCCGCGCGAACTTCGAACGCCCGCAAAGCCCGAAGTGAGCCCCAAGGGCTTTCTCCTTCGGAATACTTCCCCAGTCATCTGTCAGCCCCGCTGTCTTTTCTCTATCGCTACGAGCCAGTTGAGTTTACTCGAAGCATCGATTCTCAACGCCCTGCCAAACCGGGAGCAAAGAGAAAAAATTCGGTCCCTCCCAGACCTCGCATCACGATGTATAAGTTCTTATTTGAATCTTTTCGTACCTTGGATTATTCGTCTCTTCAACTTATGCAATTTTAAAGAAATAACGACCCCAGGGCTGTTGCATTATACTCCTTAAAATAAGGATCATTGCTTGGTGAACTGTGAAACGGTCCTTCACTCTAGGCTTCTAGATAACGAGCGTTGTTCATCCGATAAAGTTTTCTTTAGCTCGTGAAACGAGTTGAGGCTTAGGTTTGTTGGCTTCCGTCAAACACAATTTATCATCGGAGGCGATCCTGACAAATTGGCCACCGGTGCATGGCTTGTGTGCATTTGGCAACCCGTCGTTATCGCCCATCTAAACTTTCTATCATTTCATAAGTTCGCCTTGTTTGCTTTCAGCTTCCGCGATAGCATCAGCGACTACCCGTCGGAACTGAAGGGAAGCCCACAGGGTTTCGAAAGTCCTGGGGCAGCGTACAAAAACGTTCTCGATGACGAGGGCCGACACGCGCCCCACGCTTCCGGTAAGCAATATCATTTTTGTGTCGAGAACCATCTAGATAACTCAGTGGTAAGCGACGAGGTCATTGAATTCGCGGATCCTTTTCTTAGTCGCGTTGCACTTGTTCCATTCAATTGTTCCTGCAGCTTCGGTGGTTAGTAGCTTGCGAAAGAGAGGCGAACAGACAATGCCGCAATCGCATTTTCGGGGGAGTAGGAATAACGTTCAGTTTAATTCATACAATGAGTTCGCTTGTGTACTTGGCAAAACAATGAGTCCGAATTGAATTAGCCTCGTACGAGACCACCCGCTTCTATTTGGCGACCAATTTCAACGGTGTGCGTGTACCTTTAATTTACGCCGCACCGTTTTGCGAACAGCTTCGATGTCGCGATAAAATACGGGCTATCTAGTCGCTCGGATCTATTTGAATAATTGTGAGAGAAGATTTCATTATTTTCTCGTCTAATATGTTCATCAGGTTTATGGAACTTGTCTAAGCCCACTTTTCTTCAATGTCTACTTGAATTAGCAGTGCAGCTCGCGCACATGGGCAAGTTTTTCTATATCTACGGATAGCGGAATGACTCTTGACCTAACTATTCGACGTTCGAAAGTATTGGTCGTCCTTTTATCACAGGAAATTGGTCCATGACTGAGTGCACAAAGTAATTGGCTCTGATTCCAGCTTCCGCAAATCTGCTCATGTCTTTTTATTTTTTTATATTTATGGAAAAAACATGGCTGTATCAGGGATTCGTTTTACGTATATTTTATACCTTAGAAATGAAATATATGAGAGCGTTGCATCGATTGATTAAAGGAAGTGTCAAACTTGCCTTGCCTTACCTTCTCTGTAATTTTATTACTTCCTTCATCATATTCGATCACGCGTAAAACTCTGGGCCAAGTTGAAGGAATCTTATCAGTGTTTAAAAACGTGAGTTCAAATTCAACAAGTTCGCGAGTTCGGTAGCACGGAAGTATATTCGAGACGAATCTTTTTCAACTACAGTTGAAATACGTTTGAAAATATACAATAAAGACTTTTCTCAGATCTCTTGGGTACAATATTTTTCTGGCGATTTAACAAAGCGTCGACGTCTCTTCTTTGACAGGGTCTCAAAGCGAACGGCGGAAAAAACTTTTCGCGTATTAAAACGTTCTCTGTGAAAATTCGTCCGCACCTTGTAGTAGGCAGTCTCCCTTGGGTCAGACTGGCCACCTCTACATCTACCGTAAAAGGTCTTCAATAGTCGTATACATATAGTAGGTATGTATAGCAAAAAAGGTGATAGGAAATGGACGAGGGTCAATATCCCGACACCTGCAAACTTCGAAATAGAAGCTAAATTCGATTTCCGGAGCTGGAAACTATTCCCAGTCCTTTTTATCCGCTCGATTCTATGTATATTTATTCGAACGTCGCGGAACAAATGGTGATACTTCCATCTCATAGATAAAAATGAAATGAAAAATGACGCGAGAACTGAATATATATATATATTTTTTCTGCTATATCGTAAAATTTCAACCAAGATGAGAACTCGGTGGAAAAAGTTTCGCCTGCGATAGCTGCAGGGGCTATGGGGTTTGAATTAATAATTGTCGGATATAGAGAAATATGGAATGTAGGTACGACAGGACAAGGCTGTAGTGAAAATATTTCGGGTTAGGTTACATAATTTCAATATTTTATCAGCTTCCCCTAGATCTTTGGGGTTCGGAGGCAGCCTAAAATAGCCTCTCCTGCTATTTTTAGGAATTGAAAGGGGTTGAGAGTGAAACCTTTAAAAGTGGCTGAGGGATTTCGATCTAATGAACGAAAGAAAAAGTTAGCCCTTGACTTGGCACCCCCTAGAGTGAAGAGGACGAAGAGGGTCGTTGAAGGGCTCGGATAAGGGCCAATACTTGTTCGACAAATTTAAATAGCGTCGAATAGCGAGTCCAATAGGACAGGGAAGTAGGTACGATCCCCAGAGAGGAGAGAAAGAGAGCTCAAGAGTTACATGGAGTTCAATCGATGAGAAAATATCAACGGAGTCAAATCTAGAATCGGCATTTTTTTCATCCTAACAAAATATATTTACGTTATGACATTATTTCGAAATTCGTTTCCGTAAAGATAACAAAATATAGTTCGCTAAATGTTTGAAGCCAAGAAACGAACATCAAACATAATAGATAGGCTTTTGGCTTGACACCATAGCATACAGCTGTAGAAGTCTAAAGCATTTCGTCTCTAATCTGACGAGACTTACCAGAGATAAAAATCAGCAATCCAAATCATTCTTGGATGGTTTTCTGCTTCTAGTAACCGACAGCGAGAACACGATGCCACGACACCTGTCTCCTGACGTAATATCCGCTCTTCAGGGTGTGCGATTTATCGCACAGCATATCAAGGACGCTGACAAAGATAACGAGGTGAGTATTATGCAGGAGATTGACTTACACATTGCTTTGGCGAAGGGTTGTAGTTTGCAAAGGTGTGAGAATAGTTGAAATCGAATTTCGGATGAGGAGGTATAATTAGAAACGTATTCTTCTTTTTTTATTCAATCAATTTCAATGGACATAAATTATTATAATGTTCGTTCATGCGACGTGACGGTGGAGTCCGCAAGTTTTCAACTTTTATCCGTGATTATAAATTGCCTGTCAGACACATTCGAAACTTCTCCTGTTGTGCTGTTTATTCGCAAGGTTATTAACGCGTGTTAACGCGTAACGGCTATCACTTTAGCTAACAGCTCATTTCCTCCATGCGTAATACACGGAGCCGAGGATTGATTGCCAATGTCACGAGGTACGAAACAAATTGTGCGTTATATTTTAACAAGGTTTTAGAATTCCGCTATTACAAGCTAAATTTCTGCTCTACATACTACATACAATATGTATATATATACTTAACGTTGAAAATTCGACACGCTTTGCTAACGTTGGATGCGCGTTAGCCTAACGAAGTAATGCGAAGTCTCATACCATCGCAACTAATTCTAAGACCTTTGACGCGTTAATTACAAATTGTTCCACGACTTGAATAGCGGAACTATTCTCACAGAATTATTTTCGCTCAGAATCAGATTGTATACGCTACTTATACCTTGAACCCGCGGGACTATTTTCGGTAGAACCCCAGAATGACACGCCTAACGTAGAAAACCGGAATAAATTTTGATACCCGGATCACTGCGGCATCACTCATCGTAAAATTCAAAAAAAAAAAAAAAGAAAAAAGAAAACGATAAACCAATCGCTGGCTTACCTTTTTTTCGGGTTCAGCACAAGGCTGCGTGCAAACGATCGGTTGTGGTGTCTTGTTGAGTGTCACTCACTATCACTACAGCGTCGGCTGATCTCGCTGATCGTGAAAACGATAGCGATAGCTACGTGGCGGATGAAGGGATGGGGAAGGGACATAAGGATGATAGAGGCAACACACGTGATACATATATGCGTGTAGATATAGAGGACATGCTAAGCACTCTATTTCATGTCCCAAGTTAACCACATCACGCAGGAAACTGATGTTAGACACACTGGGATGCTCCACTGACTTGTAATGGAGGTGAGCTCTAATGAGATGTGAGGCTCACTGCAGTTCAGATTTGCGATATTTTGAACAGGCGCCTAGGGGCTTTCTGTATGGATTAAACACCGAAGCAAATATTCTCTCTCTCTCTCTCTCTCTCGCCCCTTCCCTCCCTTTTGTTTTCGGGGTCGGATTTTACTGCTAATACATGAGAGAAATGGAAAAATAAATAGAAACATGAAACTTGGCCTCGTTACGTTAACCCGAATGTTTGCGTTTTGCGGGTCCTCGAAACTTTAATGAAACTCGTAATTACAGGAAAAAAATTGGACCGTAAATGTTATTTGAAAAGTCGGATATTTGTCCGCAGTTATATGACGGTCATCGTATTACCGTTGTATAGATATTCAGATTTGAGTAGCTTGTCGTTTGTTCAATCTGTTTTCAGGTCATTGAGGATTGGAAGTTTGTAGCCATGGTTTTGGACAGATTTTTCCTCTGGGTTTTCACTCTGGCTTGTATCGGCGGTACCATGGGCATCATATTCCAAGCACCTAGTCTGTACGACACTAGAAAACCGGTGGATCAACTTCGTTCGGGAATCCCGCTACGCAATAGCAACTTCAGACTTCCACCAGAAATATTTTTTCCGGACGATTAAATCCCATATTATGCGCAATCAACGAATATTTCATTACTGTTGTAAAAAAAATTGTAACGAAAATAATGCGAATAAAATATAACCAATTTCGTTTTACCTGGAAATTATCAATTTCATTTACACGCCCTGCCAATTAGTGCGGAACATGTAACGAAGTAGATCGATATGAAACGAGAAGGGGATAAACTGGATTTCTCTCGAAACTGATTGCATTTTTCAATAACGCTCGTTTGTAACGTTAATTACTGTTTTTCATTTTTTCAATGTCTGCGAATAAATTAGAACGAAAAGAGGCATCGACTCTGATAGGACACTCCGGAACTACGTGTGTGTGAATTAATGGTAATGATTAACAAAATTTATAATTCTTAGACGAGTTTATTTTCATTAACAATTGAATATTAAATAATTTAGTCGTAGAATTTATTCTTAACGATGTACACTTTTATGTATATATAGAAAAGATTTGATTGATCTTTCGTTAAACTATTAACGTTACGATATTCTGCTCACCCTTTCCTACCGCCCTGTAGCTGGTAAAAGATTTACAATTATTAAGCTAATTTGAGCGCTTTAGAAGATTTCAGTTTATCGAAGATTATATGTTTAGAAATTAGTTCATTCAATATACTTTATTACGATAATTTTAAGTACAATTTTTATATCGTTATTAATACTTTTATAGTAATTGGCACCGTTGTATTCTATCATCATATTTTATGCAATTTTCATCGCAAAGGAAGAAATTCAGAAAATATACCACATACCTTTATCACAATCAATTTCAAGGTTCGTTAAATTCTATGCTTTTGTCATCGATATACACCCCCGTTGTATATCATATCATCTCAAAAGATCCGCTCGCCAAAAGATAGTTTTCACAAAACCGTAGTAAATTAACCAAATAAGAACTTCCTGAATCTCTTCTCTCTTTACATTGATTAATTCAAGTCATATTTCACGTTATATTTGTACGTCTAGTTTTACTCTATCTTATCTCAAAATTTTCTCGAAATTCGAGAAACACCTAGCGAACTGAACTTGAGTGAAACTGGAAACATGCAGTTACATTACGTAGGTAAAGATGAAAGTATTATCGCTTTCAATGATGATCTTTTTATTCAGAAATTGATCGAATACGAATATAAAGAATACCGATTTAATGAATTAGGTTTTGTCGACGGTATTTTCGATTCGTTGTTCGTTTTTCTCATTTACTAACGTCGTAGCTTTACGTTTTAGATTGACTGCATAAACGCGAATAATGTGAATCTGAAAACTGGACGTCTTGTCCTTTCCTTTACGCCTACGGCAAATCAATCCCCTTGTGCAGAATGAAAAAAATGAGGAGATAATGGCCAAGGGTAAAGATCACTTCCGATCGGATAATAACTCTTATTTCTTATTCCTATTCCTTACTTAGCTCATTATGTAACGGGCCGAAGTCCTGTTCAGGAGGCAGGTTCAGTTTTTGAGCAACCATAGATAGCAGCATGTCAATCGGATTGGTGTTATCGTACAAAGCGGGGGCTTCGCACAAAATGGCAAAAGTTCCAACTATAGATGCAATCGTGAATATCCACAGGAATAGGCGGTCCAATACCATCGCCACAAAGCCCCAGTCTTGGTCTTCCTGCAACAGAATCAGGTACATCCAAACTAACAATTTCCATTTTTGAAGCGATTAAACGCGTGCGAAAGAAGAGGGAGACGAGGTATCAAAGTCTTTCCAATTCACGCGAATAACTTGTACATATTAAATGGGTCAAAAGAAGCAAGAAAAGAAGTTTGAGGCGGGTAGACAATTGAAATGCTGCGTGGATTAGGGGATATATGTATACGGAGGTTTCTTACAGCGTTGAATTCGTCCTGACGTTGTATGTGATGCTGGATGAACATGACGTTGTGAAGAGCTTTTTCCAGCTCAAATGGATATTTTTTTCTAGGCGTAACGTCGCTCATGCTCTCGTCCAGGCCGGACATCACCGAGGGTAACCCATTGTAGCCACCGATAGCTCCACCAAAGGCGCCAACGAGACCGGAGAATCTATGGTGCGCCGTTGTAGTATGGAGTCCGTTGCACCCTGGTCAAAAATCGATCCGAAAACTTATCCCAGATTCGTTTAGCATGGGAAGGCATTAGGCGCAGATCGTGATCGTTTGTGTTAAACAACTATTAAGATTGCCATTATCGCGAAATTCTGTTTCAACTTTGTAATAGAGTGCGGTAGGACTGTAGGGGAAAGATCATTTGTTACTGGAAGTCAAGGAGTGATATCTCACCGAACCTAACTTGACAAGGTCCCCGCAGAACCCAACGTTTCGCGTCCATATACAAGTCGCATGTTCCGCGTAGGCGCTAATCTTGATACGGTGCTCATTTTCATGATTGATGTGCGCGACAGGCACAAGGGGCAGAGACAGTGAACTTCCCTACAAAGTCGCATCAGGCTACGCACTCTGTCTAATGGAACCCAAGTTTGAGTTAACTTTACGAGGTGGGCCCATACCCAGCTGTCAAGATGGCGTTTCGAATTTGATTCGCGCAATTGCTTGGTAGATTAGTTTGTTGCGAAATCTGTGTCCTTCGAAGACTAATTGGCCAATCTTATACAACGAGATAATTAGTGTTGTTTCTAAAACCGTTAATACTCTACGGTGGGTACGTCAAGTTTTCATAACTTCTCCGATTCACGAAAGCGTTTAATCTCACTTTGAGAGAAGTTTCAATGCTCCGCAAACTAATATCGCCATTAATCCCAATTTCGAGTAATTGTTGCGCGTATTATGTGTCAGCCTGAATATTATCGATAATCACCATTCGACTCACCGCCCGGTCTGTGAAGCCGCATCGAGTCCGGAGAGGAGACTCTGGAAGATGCTTGCGCTGCGGCAGCCACAGCTGCATTGAATTTGTTCTTCTTGTTACTTCGACCACGACCTTGTATCTTGTGTGCGGCGAGGTCGCTTAAGAGATCATCGGGAACTCTCATTAGCAGAAGCTTCGGTAATCTTCGTATGAAAACCTTTCTAACCCAAGGTGCCATTTTGTGAGTACTTGGCTTCCGGTAGTGAACGTTAAGGATTATAATTGTAATTACTACGGATAGGCCGACGAGGAGCATAGTGAATAACAGGTACTTTCCAAGGAGTGGAAGAGCCAGTGAAGTGGAAGGAATAATTTCTGATATCAAAAGAAAGAACATGGTTTGCGATAAAAGTATACTGATGCAAAGTGCTATTTTTTCACCGGAGTCTGCGGGCAAATAGAATACAAGGACAGAGAGGTAGGAAATACTGACGCAGGGGACGATCAGGTTCACTGTGTAAAAGAGGGTCTTGCGTCTGAGGGTGATGTTGAAAAAGATGTCTGGGTAAGGCTCGTGGCAGCAGGGATAGTATTTCTCGTGACGTTCAGCCGGTACTCCCAGGATGTCCCATTCGACGCTGGGGTAATATTCTCTCAAGTCGATACCGAGCTCGACGCTGTTGTTGCCCATCCGTTGATCGATGTGTTTCAAATCGATCTACACGATGTCGGAAACAACAGGTAGCTGTAGGAACTCAGGAACATGTTCAAAGCACCGATATAGTGCCGGGATGTTACGGAGCGAAATAACACGAGTCTTACCTGGAATCCGTCGTACGTCCATGAGCCAAACTTCATGAAGCAAGTTTGTTGGTCAAACGGGAAATATCTCACGTCAATCTCACACGACGACTTAAAGATCGCAGGTGGAGTCCATAAAACTTTACCAGTGTGATGGAGTACCGCTTTGGTCATAGTGGTGACTCCATACTCTCCATCGGCACTGAAAAGGAGGCGATGATAAACCGTCATTCAATGTGCTGGGGGTCAGTTGACACTAAAGCAGAGCCAAAAGGCCTCGATCTTTTTTTCTTTAACAAATAATGAACAGCGAACTGTGAACTGGATTTACTCTAATAATAGCCACTGGTGGTATAAATCATTTCGTGGTCGCTATTGTAGACAAACAGAAATATTTATCAATCAACATGCATTCACTCTGTGTAGTAGAGTTTGCCTACGGGCTACGGGTAGTTTGCAGTACTGCAAATCTAACAAGTTCACTGGCTGTAGTATATCGAGTAAATGAAGGATGCTTGCATGCAGGGAAATAAGGTGAAATGTTAACTGGAAACCACCACGGGCAATTAAAATATTACGATACCTGGAAAGCAGGCTTTTAATTTAATGGGTTACTAAAAAGTCTTTCACTTGCAGCTATCTAACGCGTCGCTCTTTGGAAAGAGAGATTATTCGTGATATCGTATTTTCGTTTTTAATCAGATTTTTTATCCACGTGGGAGAGAAGCAGCATCCGTTAGAAGTTTAAAACTCATTAGAGCTTCCTTTTCAAAACCACAAAAGCAACATTACTCTCGTCAAATGTAATGAAAAGAAATATGTTCAAGCTTGGAACTACATATCCTCGAGTATAAATTTATGTCTATAAAAAAGAACTTCGCTTCTACGCCGGAAGCTGGTGTTTTACTTTCCACAGACCGGTCCGCCTTAACCTCGATAAACTTCGCATTTTTTTTTTTTCATCTACTCCTTTTGAAGCCAAAGGTTATAATTTTGATTGACGAGTAAGCGAGCCAGTCAACGGTAAGTAGTTCTCTGACCTGCTTTAGCCAACCTAACATGACTTGACTTTACTCCTCGTTTGCGTTAACACCGTTAATCATGAACTGAATTGCTGCATCAGATTCACGTCCCTATACGAGGAATTAGCTGACCGAAAAGTCGCGAAAGAAATTCGAGGATATTACATAACGAGTCGATATTTCTTCGGCGATTTAACGACGGGGATGAGTTTTCTCTGGAAAGCGTAAAATTCCGAGGTAAATTTGGTTCAAGAGTCAACTACTCTGACAATGAGTCGATCTCCTTTAAGACCACTAGATACGGTGACTCTAAATGATGGCCCAACTCAGCCCAGCCCTAGCTAGCCCCGCGAATATGCAGTACTTTATTATACGCAATTTGTATGAATCGGGGAATAAGCCCGCAGATGATATTCAGCTTGATCAAACAAATTGGCAACGTTGTCAGCTAGAATCACATAATGTTGATCAATTCCATGTTTTACCAGTAATGCAAACTTTCAGTTTAAAGCAATTACTTTTGCAAATACACTGATGACTGTTTGAGAATAGTATAGACGGTAACAATTGTGATTCATTTTGCATTTATGTATCCAGCTGTGTTGAACCAGTTCAAGTCAACGTAATCGGATCAAGTTATAATTGTAGCTAAAAGTGAGTCGAGATTTAATTTTTCTATCATTTTGTTGGGTAAGGAACGTTTGAACATTAGTATAGTTTAATTCGGTGATTATGGCTCTGTGAAACGTTGGAAGTTAATTTCTGAATTACCTTCTCGTATGTATGTATATATTTGGGCCTTTAATTGCCGTTAACTCACTCTCAAGCTCTGTACGCCATATGGTAAGACAAATTTAATTATGCCTGCTAAGGTGTTCGTTCTAACCGTCCACCTTGCGTCATCCGGCTAATGGGTTTATTCACTGAATAATTAAGCGAGTTTGCATAGTCCTCGGTTGGTTTTATATCCGAAATGAGTTGACGTTCAAGAGCGTAAAGAAATTTACCAGCTTGGGTTCGTTTAATTGAAAATCAAGTGGAACTCAAATTTGTATACATCCGTGGTAATTATAGAGAGCCTGCCTAACCGAGGTAACGGCGGATATTTACTTGGTATTTTCAGCGAAATACCGGGTAATCTACGACGGAGGTCATTGTGAAGGAGTTACAATGAATTCAGAGGAATGCGATGAATGAATAAGCCGGAAGTGGATTATACCCTAGCGCGTACCTATACCTACCCCGGAAGTGGGGAAAAAATTCAAGAGTAAAACAATTGACTACGTGACCAGAATACGGGATAAAAACCATTTCTTATCAAGGCTTGTCAAAAATTATCCCACGAGAACAACAAATCCGAAGGAGTTTGGAGCTTTGTGAATTGAAAAAGTTTAATTGTCCTTTCTTAACTCAAGATTGGCCCGCGGTCCAGGAAACGGTCAACAAAACGCTTCACTCAAGAACCTGCGCAGAGTTGAAGAAAGGAAAGAAAGAAGAAATAATAGCTGCAGGTGTACTTACTTGTTGTACAGGACGATATCTGGGAGCCAGATATGTTCGCTTGGAACATATAATTCCGTTACTCCCCCGTATTCCGACGGGTCCCACTGGAATTTGTGGTCCTGCCATTCCTGTAAAATATTAATAATGTGCCCCCGATTATTTCTGGAAGCATATTTCTGCGGGATCCGAACAAATCTGTCTACCAAATTATCATTTTACTTATCCGGATGAGATTAAAAGGGTTTCTTCAAATTATTATGCGAATTTGGTCGGGTAATACGTATATAGGTACACTTATGTATCTTTATTCTATAATAAACCTAAAATTCTCTGCGCAATTAGTTGGAACAAACGTTCTTCACGAAGAAATCTCGTAGGTGATCCCTGATCTGTATACATATGCGACGTCCGGAGACCCACGGGTGTCGCTGAATCGAGTATATTTCAACCTAGTTCCACCCAAACTTCTTGCTCTTACTTAATCAATTTGAATTTATTTGAATTGTAAATCTTCACCGATAAAGTGTTCTCCTTAAGTATGTAGTACTCCTAATAAGAATATCACACCTGAAGAAATTTCATCTCTCACCCAGCTGGAGTGGAAAATAATCTCGCTGTGAAAAGCTCTAATTTCAGCTCGTGGGAGTAACATATTTTGAATTATTTTAAATTTGTTTTTAGCAGATAAAAATCCAGCCAACTCTTATGAGATTTGATAAATTCAAAATTTCACTTGGCAAGTTATGTAGCATGCGATCACAGTCGTAGTAGCTCTTGTTATCAAGTCCCGGTATGTGCCTCAAGAAAGCTCGTGAGCTGTTGCTGTCAGATCCCAGTAGCTCTGGAACTGTCTGACCACATAACGACCTAACTACTTAAGTCTCGTTTGGTCATTCGCTCGCTCGTACGGAGTAGAACAGCCAAAAGAGAGGATTTCATTAAGCTTGATTTGATTTGGTATTCATGTCGCGTTCTCATCTGCATTATATTGAGGGAAAAAAATCGAAGAGAACAAAACGAGCACTGCTGGGAATCGGGGAATTCATTGAATAGAACTCAGCGCAAAAGGTGGCTGGGGATCGGAATATTTGATTACAGGTAGATTCAACGGTCAAACTGCCCGACTTTCACCTGGCTTTGCCGAGCACGTCGTTGAAACAAGTCTGTTACTACATTTTATTACAATTAGCATTAAACTTCTCGGGGATTTTCTCCAGCTTGAGTTTCGCGTGATCATGGAGAGTGAGCGTATCGCCAGACAACGGCCGGCGATTCTACTTATAGAACCTCGTATGCCCACATGTGATATCAGCGGATTGAGCTCATCCAATAATTATTATTGCCAGGAGAGATTTCTCGTAAGAGTTCTCAGAACAGAGTTAGTAAAATAATTCCGAGGTTCAGACATTAATGTACGATATATGTTAATCTTCGGATGAATGGAGTTGCGGGTTTCAAAGCGGAAAGTACCTACTTTCGGACGTCCAGTGAGTTTCATTAGATAAAAAATGCGATCTCGACTAACTATGTGTACTTTTGAACATCGTAATCAGTTGTAGAAAAAAATTATTCCGAGTTTTGGGTAGTTAAAGTTTTTTTTTCCGTAAATTTTAATGGAAGTTTTACGTTGATTTAATTGCTCAGCTGTGTTGTTCGGCTCTTTTCTGCATGCTTGGGTATGAAAAATCTGCCATCCCGCGTTCTTGGAGTTTCTCGGCTGATCCTGTACGCTAAGAGATATAAATTAGATGAAACATTCCGCAGAAAGCAGGCTGCTCTCCAACCCCCATAATCCACCACTCCAACCGACCGTTTGTCTTTTCCTTTCGTGGACAGCTTTCTTTACTTTGCACAAGAAAAGAGACGGGAAATATACGGGTTGAGTGTCGTATTTAAGGGATACAGAATAAGAGATTGTCTAGGTACGTACATACATACCCCGAACCTTTTGTGCAGGGTAATACATGACTGCGAAAATTATTCCATGTTAAGGATTTATACATGAATTAAATATAAATTACTTCCTTCTTTACTTACGTGTTCCAGCCAAACGTTGGTAGTAAGAATCTGATCCTTGAGATTCTGAAATATGAAATAGAATACATTCAGCTTGCTTCGGCCGTGGCAATAAATTTCAATAGTCAAATAGAAAATAGCTCCGAATTTTTTCAAGAGTAAAAATGATGAGGCTTGTACGTATATGTATAGATCTTGTGTGCATATAGGTATATATGTATGTATATGTACGCGAATGGATATACAAAAACCGACGCCGAGCGCGACGACGTCCCAGAGGAACTCGGATTAAATGCGTCAGCAGGAATGGAATCGTGAACCGTGACGCAGTAACGCGGTAACATTCGAGCGGTAGCGCATCCCCCGGTATTACGAGTCCCGGAAGTCCTCCCCGACCCCGTTCCCTTTTCCCAGACCGGATACCTTGGACTCCTCGACGCACCCCCTTCTGGACGCGGGGAATTTGGTTAACGCAAAATTGGATCCAAAGAAAGGGGACGCGCGGGAGGCGCTGTTAAACTTGGATGAAATAAGCAGAAGCTGAGAGTCGACTCGAGCGAACCGATGCGAACCGGAGTGAACCGAACCAACGGCGGAAAGACCTGGTGCGAATTCCTTTATTTTAAAATTCAAGGAAAAGAGTCCCAGATCTAATTCTACACACGACTGAGCCATCCCCTTTTCAGAATTTTATAGGAAGGGCGTGGATAAAAATTTGTCTTGATGACTGTTGGGCCAACTTGTACCCTCTGCGATTAGGAACAAGTTACCGGGGTCGACCTTGCAACACGACCCTCTCCTAGTGAGTCGGAACGTTATGGGGGCTATTTTTGGGTTAAGCTTGCACCCCGAGTGCTCTTTCGTTCCGTATATATGTATGTATGTACATTGTACATACGCTGGTTGACGTAGGTAATTCTTTCCTACCAGTTCTACTCTTCTCGGTTGAAGCTTTAGAGAACGTTTGTCAGTGGGTCAAGTATTCTCGACGCCGACGTCCCTCTAATGTCGCGACGTCAAGTTTCCTCGCTAGGCTAACCCCCTGGTTAGATATACATACGCATCAGGGACGAGATAAAGAAGAAGCCAAATTTAACAAAACTTATTTTTCACGGATTTATGGACTTGAATGTGTGCATTAGGCTTAACGCCTCTGTACACAAGCAGCATTGTATGAGTGTGATCGAATCGTTTAATGGAATAGCAATACTCTAAGGAAAAGCCCTTTGAGCTGGTGAGCCTTTTTAATTTGGGGGAGCGAGAATTTTAATAAAACTGCCGGAGAAAAATTCAAAGGAGAATGATATGGACTTCAACAACCTGAGGTCCTTTGCAGGTCCTTCAGTCATTGACAATCGGTTTCCTAACCCTGCATTCTGCGTTTCTTTTGGATTTTTTCTTTTGTACTGCGGCTTTCATCTCCTTTCTTTTTTTGTCGTTTAACCGCGTTGTGCTACGAGTCACCCGTGAATTCTTTGCCTTTTCCAATTCTTTCACTCCTCGAATTTGCCGTCATACTTTCTGTTTCTCATCCGTGCCTTGAGTAGGAGGATAATAAAGATTCAACTTACCGCAAAAGACAGCCATACAGTTCAAACAATATCGCGATTCCATCCTGAATAGACATTCATGAAATATTTCATTCGTCTGATCTGTGATACCTACGTTTATTGACCCCGACTAAAGCGACCCGAGTTTTACCTTGTATTTGAATGCTAAACCTTGTATAAATTGGAGGTGAACCTACCTAGGTATCTCCACTACAATCGTTAGAGATCCGAGAAATGAAATTGGAACTAACTTGATACCATGAGCTGAGAATGAGAATGGGAAATATGGCGCCAGGGTATAGTATGGATAAGTAGGCGCGGTTTATAGTCCCGAGCATTGAATTGCAAATTGCAATTATCCGAAGGGAAATGGAATTCAAATTATTTTTATTGGGAAGCAATAAATTGAGTTAACTACCAGCGATCGAGTTTGAGTCGGACCGACTGTGACGGTGGATTGTAAGCAAAGGAGAGAGGAGACCCAGCGACAGAGTTGTGGGCTGCTTGAGTACATAACCGAAGCTGAGGGTATATTAGATCGTAATTGATAGAGATTGGGTGAGTTACCGGTGCCAAGGTATAGCCATGGGCGACTAGGTGGACCGAATAACGAATCTCCACTTTCAGCTGTATATATACATAGGTATGTATAGTATAGAGCGAAATATACGACGTTGGAATGGAGGGCTGCCCGCCCTCTTTTTTTAGGTCAGTGGATGCAGCGGCCCGTTAAGTGGCGTCGAGGTTAATGTCAATGTCGGTTAACCGGGGAGAAAGTAAAGCTGCCCTAAAAAAATTTTAGCCACAAGATTCGGACTGACATTTATATACACGTGTTGGTCTTCCGTTTTCTTGTTTTCCGTTCGCGAATTAGAACTGATGATAAATTTAAGGGACGTGGAAAGGCCTGTGGCCACTGATGGGGACAATTGTTTTTCTTTGTCACGATTGACTTAATTGAGTTTCTACTCGGGTGTTGGAGCTTTATCACTCGGGGCTCTCGCCAATTTACAAACAATGGAGAAAAGAGCTTCACGACTGAAATTGGCAGGTAGGTATACCTACAATCGGCGATGTTGGCAAATTAATTTAACTACTATAAGTTTGATTGTTTAATTGAGGCCAGAGTATATGCATGCTTTCGTGCATCAGAATTAAAGCCAGTTCTGCCACAAAAGGTATCTTCATCGGTGGGTACAATATGTCAGCCAATTCAGAACACATACAGAACAGTTTCGTACGTAACGATGCACAGACACAAAAGTCTGTACAATATATTTCACGAAAGTTATAACAGTTGGCTTTTAATTTCACGTACGCGTGATGAATTATATATAAAAAGGTTCCAGGCCTGGCAGCGGAGTTACAAGTACCTTGATTACAAAGAAACGAATCCCGACTGGTTATTTCGCTCTCTGCGAGGCTACATGAATAAAATTGTGAAAAACGTGAAAAAAGATCCCTCGAAAGATGATGTATGAAGAGCCAGGAACCTCGCGCCAATGCTCATGGCTAAATTTATTGCCCCGAGGGTTGAAAAACCTGGTGCCGTTGTAACATATCGATAATAATTTCGTGACGAAAGTAACGGGACTGTGAAGTTCACTTTGAAAAATTTTCACATCTAGTATATCGGCATCAACTGCAACACATTTTCACGAAAGAAACTCGATTTCATAGTCTCAGCAGAATTTATTTACGTTCACATAATTGCCACCAAACTTTTCTCCACGTTTCAGGAATATCGTCAAAATATTTGCGCAGAAATGAGGATGAGAACGGAACGCACGAGGTACGAGCATTCGCTTCACAAAAGAGTAAAGTACGAACATACGAGCTTTGTGACATGGTCAGTCCTAACTTCTCTGGATGGTTTTATATGATTTTAGTTCGAAACTCACTTTGCTAAACGCAAGGCACTCCAACTTTTCTGATTATTCTACCCTTTTTGTTACATATCTAACATATCGAAGCATTTCCCCTCAATTTCGAAACACAGTCATTTATACGTGAATCTATAGTGCAATCGGAAACAGGATGACGAACAACGTTGCAGACCGCGATAGGTCCATCAGTTAGCATTTCCCGAGTCAAATCAATGCTTACGGATTCCAGATACAAAGGGATAAAGGATACAGGGTGCAACTAGGGATGCAGGACGCCTTGATATGCGACTCGAACTACCGCCCGCTATCTAGTAATTACACAGCTGAATCTCTCTCTCTCTCTCTCTCTCTCTCTCTCTCTCTATGCTTCGACGTGTATTATTGACAATTATCGCCACTGCCGAATCGGCTTGCCAGGTCAAAAGCTGATGACCAAGTGAAGGCAGTTAAGCGGATCGAAATGCGAATTCCTAGCTCGAACGTAGCTGATATTCCTTCACTGCCATCACTTGATCGCGTAGAATAAGAAATACTCGAAATAATTTAGTCCCGTCAAATTTGACCGCGAATAGTGTTAGTAGCGTCAGTGTGATATGACTGACGTTGCGAAGAGATTAGACCTGAATACTCCACGCCACTCTACGGATTTATGGAAAATGTTCAATTCGTGTGGTTATTGATTTATGGAATCCAAGATATAGCCTCAACACTGGATTGTTAAGATTCACGATGTCACTAAAACAATACGGGTGTTGCAATGCGTTCGTGGAAACGACAGAATGATAAATACTAACAGTAAGGTATACACGCCATTTGGCTTGCACCAGATAAGCGCAGATTTAATAGATTACCAATTAAATTTACTGGAATCATTACACCATTCCCAAACTATTCAGATAAATATGCACACACCTATCATTGCTGGAAAATGGGGATGATAAATTGCGGTCTATACGTTATATGTTAGACAGAAAATGGGGACAGAGCAGTTTGAATTTTGTAGAAATTCTCCATCAAGGCTGACGTGAATGTGATGGTAACATCGAGATGGGGAAAAAGTTATTATGGAGTTGCAGTTTGCTGATGGAAGAATAGGCAACTATGGGATGAAACTTTGTAAGATAATAGAAGAGTGAGGTTTCAAGGAATAAAAATACATGCCAGAAATCATCGCAGCAGGGATCCAGATATTATTGACGTGAGGAAGAGTTAAGAAGTATTAAAAACAGCTAATCACCACGAATCAACGGCTATCCATCTTATCAATCTCTCAGCTTTAAATTCTGAAGCTTCTTTGGCATTGGTCACTGCTCCTTCTCTGACATCTACCAAATCCCTGAGGACTCTGGAGCAACAGGACGAGACACTTGAGCAACCACGCGTAACAAAACCACCAGAGGTTTTCACAAACAAGCTAGGGAATCGCGGTGACAAGCTATCAATTCTCGACACAGTTTGGGTTATCCATCAATTCATCCATCAGATACGATCACCCGCAAATGCCAGTCCCTTGCCCGTTAAACTGAGATGAGAAAGGCAGGTTGAAATCTTGTTGAAAAACAGCAGTCCCGAAATTTTTTCACGGAAGATGAACGGGAGAGAATCATATGAAGCTTAACTTGGTAAATGATTTTCAGAAATAATCAACCACCTCATGCTAAGGGAGGAAAATCTAGTGCATATCTAACGACAAAGTTTCTAAAAGAGACAGAGAAAGGTAGGCTGAGGTTATCGGAGTCGTTCGAACTACTCTGCGGTTTTGGTGGCTACCGGTAGTCCCGAGGGACCGCGACGTCCGGTGTCCGGAAAGGATGTCCGCGACGGTCATCAATGTCATCGGGAAAGTTGTGAGCTTTACGAAGATCGAGAGAGACTGTGAAATATATTAATATTGTAGCCTCATCTTTTCGGGACGAAAACTAAACCGAAAAAAAGGGTTGGTCCGATTATCTCTTGACCAATGACGAGAAAAAGGACTAATAAAATATCAGTGTCAAGATTCAGACTAGAATAGAGTTAATCTTGAATTCTATCATCTCAAATACGCGCGTATGTTTTGACAATGAGAGTCGGAATAGCCGAGTAGGTATCCGTTCTTATTTCTGAACGTAAAACTAGGTTAAATTGCATTTCTATTTTCAGAGTAAGCTATGACCGTCTCGGTACACGTGCGCATATTGTTTTTCTTGAAAATATCATTTGATTCAGGTTATAGTCAGAGTTGAGAAAAAGGAAAGGCGACAACGATGGCATGAGAAGGATTTACGCAGCGGTGATGACAGAAGCTATGCTATTTTCAGAAATAAATGAGCAAGAAAAGAAATGTCGCCTATAACACGGCGAGAGTGACAGTTTGAACGAGGTAAGATTTTATTCAAATGTTTCCTCAGAGCTAGAGGATATTTTAACCCTGGCAGATCAAATGGCAACGCTCTTGTGAGAGACCCTCGCCTCGCCTCGGTCTGACGTAGGTAGTGGCGTGTAGGAAATCGTGCTTTGCCTTGTGGAGTTGTCACGATTTACGAGGGCAAAGACTTTGCCGAATGAAAAACTCCGAGAGACACAATAACGGCGAGTGGCAGAAGTATAAAATCCGACGAAAGTCGCCTCGTTTAGAAAGACAATATATTCATCCACGAAATCGGGGCTACCAATAATTTCAACCAGTTTCGATACGTGTCGAACCTGCACCCAACCGGCTTAAAGAGTTTGTGCAAACTTGAGATTCTCTGATCAAGTGGGGTTGCTACTTGTAAAAACCCTGACAATGGTGAGGGCATTCTCGAGAAGGAAGAGGCTCCAGAATAATGGAGGGTAGAAGTATAAGGAGTAGAAGTACGCAATCAAAACATACAATTGATTGTCAATTAATGATTCGCGTAAAATTCATCTGAATGACTAAACAACCGCGGCTCAAAAGAACAACGAATTTGAATGGCGATAGTAAACTTGGATAAATTTGTCTCAAGCTAGGTTGACGTATGGTAATTCGTAAATACCATGTTCGATCTGTACGCAACTGGTCTGAATTTTCCGACGATTGTTTGAGAAAATTTTATTCCATTTTTAGTCGATTTAAAAAAGGCAGGCCTCTTCGGCTTCAGATTTTTTCGAAGCATTGAAATTTATTGCCCTCGGATTTGAAGCCCAGAGATTTTTATATCTGCTCGAATGATTTGACTAAGAACGAGAGGATGTCGACTGGTAAGGAATCGTATAAGGGTTTCAGTCTCCCCCAGCTGACGGAGGGTCTTTGTCGTTGACAGGTGGATGTAGATGTCTACGATTCGATATAACATTAGCATAAACCACTTACCAAGTCTATGAGCTGCGACAATCTCAACCCAAGCTTGACGACTACAGTATCGGTGTTGTTAGTTACTGGACGAATCAGGCGGTTGTAATTTGATAGAAGATCGTCGTATAGACGCTTGGCGTCTGGATTACCCCAGCACATTCCAGCCGTGATAATTAACAGCAACGAATGAGGCAGCATCTTGAATTGACATCAATCGTAATTACCTTGGTTTATGATCATTCAAGCAATTCCGAGGCGTTTTCTGAAAGACAAAAAAAAAGCCCAAAAAACTATGTACTCAAATGCAGTTCAAAAATCACTGTGTCAACTATCTCAAAAATGTTTTAACAAGGAAGAAAAAGCTCTAAGTGTCGTCATATTCTATACGGAATTTCTATCAGTCGACTATAGCCATCGCCTCTAGGTACCTACTATTGACAATTTATTGGGATAGGGCGAGGTGTCTTGATCTGATGACAGATGAAAATTATAGTGGTTCACAGAATAAATACAGAAATTTAAAGAACATCGTTTATAGTTATCACTGTAATGCAATTAATGCATCTTGTGGCCAGAGGTAGAGACTTCAAGACTGTACTACGTAAGGTTTCGCACATATGATCTGCCTGTGTTGGATAAGGAACAAACGTGTCAAAAAGCGCACCGTAACATCACAACTTGGTGACGTAGGTACCCAAAAGACACGATTTGGCAAAAATCGCGAGATATAATCAAATACGGAAAGAATGATCGAAGACAAGGGTTGATGAAAAGCTGGTTGATGAAAAGGGAAACTGTAGCCACAACTAACTGCGTATAATAATTTTTTTCGAATCATGAACCTACCTTGACTCCGGCACCTGTTCCGCCCTTTTGTCGTATGATAAGAAGCTGACGATCCTCGCGATTCGCGTTATTTTCACGGGGTAATTTTCGTACATTTGTTATCACTGGGAAATTTTTACTTCCAGTAAAGAAAGCTAACCTAAACCGCTACATGACACCGAGGTGGCCGTGCGGGATGCGAACGTAGGCCCTCTCGCCCTGCAAGGCGGGGGGTCTCCGTGGTGAGGAGTTTGCAATCCACGCAGCCCACCTAGGCGCAGACGTCGCGGGCGTCACGACGCTGCTACACCACGTGCGGTAGCGCCGGGCAGCAACCCTGGCGCCCCTGACTGTTACCCCCGTCGAGTCTGCGCGATCAATAAACCGCGCAGACGCCCTTTTTAGACGTCGCGACGTGCACCCTAAGCTTCGAACTAGGACCACGCAGACCATGTTTATAGATACATCGGCGCTGCTTCCAGCTGCACAGGACTCGCCCTGGCAGGTCAGGGGTTGTTGAGAATATCGCTGAAAGAACGGCCTAGCCGTTGACTTTCGATGACTTGTCGAAGGTTTTCTGTTCGACAGATGAAATCCGAAAGTCTTTGCCTTGGGTTGCGATGAGATTCGATGATGATGAAATAATTCAGGTAGAGGGACGCCAAATGCAGGGATTTCATGAACTGGGCCTTGTCGCATGAAGCTGTATTCCGTAAATAAAGTATGATATACAGCTATTGGATTATAATCAAGTGTAACCCGGGTTTCTGGAATAGAATCCGATCGAACGAGATGTTGTACCCACTCGAGATGTGAATAGCGACCATTGTTGTGTCTAGATTTGAGTGGACAATAGATATGTAAAGTAATACGTATATGTATATATGTAATACGTATACATGGGTATATAATATAGAGAAGGGCGCTAGGAATGAGCATCGTTGATACGGAATTGCAATATTATGCGTATTTTTATGGGATACGGCCTTGACGCGAATTGCCGAGATTATGCTCCTTTCCTTTTATCGTAGGATCTTTTATTACCTGGCCAAGGAATGCGCGTTTTAAAACTGGCAGTAGATCATCATGCGTGACGTTTTTCCTTCGCTGCTATACGTCGCGAGTACATTGATACACGGGGTATGAAGCAGATGAAGTTTCCAGGTACTCTTTAAATCCGTATATAGTATTCCCAAGTGTTTCAGTATGTTGGGTTGCAGCAACAATCGGATTATATGAATATATGCGGTACTTCGGTACCGTTGTTAAAACTAACTTCGTTGAATACGACGGATAAATTTTCGTTCGCTTTTTTTCTTTCTTCTGCTGTAAGAAGAAAACAGAAAAAATGAAAAGGAAGAAGAAATGGCGATCGAAAATTTATTAGATACTACAAATCTAATGGGACGAGGACCGATGCTTAAGTATACGCGTTATTGCGCCCGTTCTTCGAAGGATCTCAAATCGTTTTAGATACCGAATCGCCTGGGCTGTAACAAATCATAAAAAGAACAGATCAAGGGACGAGGAGGGAATGGTATTCTGTTTTCCTCACCGCGTCGTCTCGCGGATTCCCGTACGGCACCCCTTCGCTTGGACCAAGAAAAGACGACGTACAAAGAAGCAAGGTCAAAATTACAAAAGAATTTAATATCTACGCTGCTCCTATAAGAGAAAAGAAAAAGAAGAAGAAAAAATTGAAAAATGAAACGACGAAATCAATGTACCAACTTATTTCACTTTCAATCTCGAACAAGTTATATATTTCATTCGAGTCTTACAAGAGTTTCCAGAAAGGATTTTTACTGCAGTGTTAATTATGTCACGTTCGCAGCTTCTCCACACGTAAAGTTACGTGCATATTCGTCCTAAAGCGTCACTGGGAGTTGCCCACGACCTTTGACATCGGGTGTGCTTTCGCGAAGACTGGGTGAAATTTTAGTCCATGATAGAAGGAACTTTGTGGGGATTCAGTCTCTAGCTACGACCGACCTAAGCATATAGGAGGGAACACGTCAGACGTAATCCCCTTTAAGACAGTCACGGGATCTACGGGAATCGGATAAACTGATTCGAGAACGTTCTTGCACGACAGGGACGAGTCTGTAATTCAAGGTTCACCTATGTGACCCAACAAGATGTGAATCTTGAAGTGCTCCTATGAGCTTACAAAAATTCAACGATCAAAGTGTGGCTAGACTATGAAAACACCGTCTCTGATGCAAAGTGAGAATAAATTATTTACAGACGTTTCTTATCCTGCACTTTCAATTGCTGTGGGTATACCCTGTATACCATTTGATCTGAATACAAAATTTTTTAGCTGAATCCATTCACCTGAAAGAAATAGTGAAATATCATGGTAGCAGAACGAAGATGGAGATTACATGAATAAAATAATGATTCTTCTGTCAGACCATACGTCTTATAGGTCTTTGACTTTTGCTTGCACTTCTAGAAAATAGCTTCACCTTACCCTACGGTAGATCGACGCTGTTGCAGCATAAAGCTGTAGGTATATACCCAACCTGGATGGAAACCTCTGGTGAACGGATGTAGCGATCCTTTGGTAGTATTTTATGGGAATAACGTTACGGAATCATATTTCAGAATCCCTGAAGACGCCCTACGAGCGAGGCTGGGAACCCTGGACCGAATTTCATCTCGACCCAAGTAACCTAGCCTAACCCTATAGCAATACGCGGTACCGTCTCGGAAATTCCTTGCCTTCCTGGCAGATGTGCTAGTCCCGTGGTGGTTCTGGCGGGAAGCTAGAAATGCCTGGAGCCGGCTGGCTAGCGCCTCGATATAAATTTGAATAAATAAAACAGCCGCATTGTCTTGGGTCTAGACAGCAATTCCCTACACAGGAGAAGACGCTAGGCGAGTTACCTAGGCCGATAGAAGCCGATTATAACTCGACACGAGTAGGTAAGTACCTGGACATTGATTTTACTCCGATTCGGACAACGAACGTAATTCTGATAATGATCCGAATTTGTCTTCTCTCAGAATTCACGAGATCAACGGTAATATACAAAACGTCTTTTTCCAAAAGAACCATTGCGATGTCGTGAGGTCAAAGGGTTCCAAGACATTATTACTCTTGTCTGCAGGACTTTCCAGTTTCATTGAAGGTAGAATGAAAGTTAAATCAAGGAAGAAAGAGGCCTGGACCACCGTCACCGCGACATGATATTTCCTAGATTTTAATTAGGCGCCATCAGTTGTAAACAGTTTACTAATTTCCTCATACGCTTTAACCCACACCTTATATTTGTTTTATGTTGTGGGCAGCGTTAGGTAAGGGCGGAAAGAGGTCTGCGGGGGCTTAGAGGAGGGCGTCTACTGGAATGTGAAATATCACCGCTTTGGTTGCCAAGGGTGGTAAGGGGCGACGGAAGGCGGCAGGAGTTCATGGCGCACTAGACTTGGCTTGGAAGGTTTTCGCTATACCTAAAGACTCGCCTTTGGCTTGTAAAGCTACGCTTCTCCCTTATTATGCCTACCTTATGAAGCCTGCAGCAGCTTACACAGTTACACCCTTAAATGTTCATCGGCGGTTTGGTCTTCCCGATGTTTGTATGCCCACATCGCTTCATCCCCCGTTTATCGTTCCCTTCGCTCGACTTCTGTTTTCTTTCATTTTTATAATTTTCGTATAACATTTACCTACAGTACCTCAAAGTTTTTACCACTTTTCCCCAACATTTTTCACTCTCACAAGAGACTGGGAAGTGTTGCGACAGCAATTTCGTGAAAAGGACTTACTTAGCAAAGGCAATAAGACCTCGTCTCTTTCAAGGCAGCGCGGCATAGCTGTGCCAAAGCTCACTCATCGAGCTCTGCCACGCCGCAACCCCCGCACGCCGTCTGTCACTAGCAAGGTACTTTATGGAACAGTGAAGCTATCCGACGTGCGACAGATCTTCATCGCACATGCGGATAATATTGGTAGAGAGCTCAGCTTGGGCCATTAATCTGCTTTAAACTCACGAGTATACCTAACTTCAAATCTTGAGGGTATGAAAAAAAAAAAAAGAATGAAGGAAATAAAAGAAGGGTACAAAAATATGGAAGGGATAAGATCTGCAAATGAAAAAAAGGACGAATGTTCAATCTTAATTCAAAGTATTAATTTTCTCGTTTTGTTCAGTTCACGATCACCTTTTTCGCGTAACTTACTCACTTAACTTAGCTACTTACAACTGCATAGGCCGTTAGCTCGGTTAGTGCAGAAACGGCGGGGTTATTTCAGTACGATATCCGACAGCATGCGGTGCGATTCTTGACCTGCATTATTTGATCCTCGAAAGACTGCAGAACAAGGACAAAACGATTTCATCGTCACGCGACCGGCCGCCTTCTGACGGAAATGTCTCGACTATTCGGCAAGCTAATCGATCGACGTCGAGTCCTAAAGATATCGCGTTAGCATCAAGCCCGACGATTTATTGGAGGAAATTGTGTTTCTAAGTTTAGAACGATTGTCGGATGTTTTCAGCCTTTCAGTAAGCGATTTTTATAGCTTTGTCAGAAAAAAAATTTCACCGTGACAGTAAGTGCTATTGACGAGAATAGGAAACGGTTCTTTTTTTCCTCACAACCTTACGGGGCAAATACTAATCGATTCAGCCTAAGTTATTCCACCGTATATATACATATAAATTTGTCAATAAAATATTGATTCCACCGTGTACTACGCATGTGAAATAAAATGTCATTCACGTGGGCCGAAAATTATAATCAGAATGTTTATTACCCGATAAAACGAAATCCCCACAAAGCTCGAAATCAGGTTCAGAGCTTTTTTCCATTCTGTGATGGAGAAAGCCGTATTGTGTCAACGTGTTCTCATTGTTCTTCGGGATAAATACTAGGTAAACTGTTTCATTTCTGCTGACATCAATTTCTGTTGGTATTACTAAAGCAACCGCATACGCGGCTCTTTGGTGGTTTGTCATACATAATAGGGTGGTAAGCTGGTCTAGTTTCGAGATGGGTAGAGGCGAAACGCGATATGCAACGCGCATACCGCAGTTCCTTGGATTATAAGCTTACCCCGTTGTTGATAACAACGTAGATTTGTATGCATCGAATAAGAGTGGAAAGTCCGTTTATTCAGGACGTGGTCATCCGCTTTTTAGAGAAACCAATGATTTCATTTATATTCCAATGCACACTGCATCCGCCAATTCTCTCGAGTGCTGCAGTGATTGGCTTTATGAGAGCTGTAAAGTACGGACTGCCTGTCCTCCGATCGAATCAAAGGTTTATATCATTTATTGTCGACTTAAGAATTTCTCCACAAATCCAGGAAATAGTTTTAGCGAGGACGGCTAGAAATCTTTTTAAAAAGCTTTAAGCTCAGAAATCCGAGGAAAGTAAGGCGTGCTTCTGAGATTGATGGGCAAACTTTGCTAGCTGCTAAGTTTCAAAGTCTAAAATCTCAGCTGAATTATCTACAAATGTTTACTCCTGTTCGAGAAATATAGGGCTGATTATTGTAATGTTCGTTTCAATACTCGTCTCAAAAGTATAATCTATTGAAACTGAAAACTGTTAAGTTTGATTAGTTTTTTCATTGCCTTTGAATAGATGTAGAATTATTTCATATTCCACGCAATCAATAAGCCTGTAGTATCAATGCTGATCCCGTCGATTGTGATTCAGATTTTTTCTAATATCTCTTCGGAGTACTAGTTACAGCATTGAGGAGTCCAATCGCCTTACGGCTTCTCAATGTAAGGATATATAGATTTACGGCACGAAGCAATTTTCTTTTTCTGAAAGTAGGAATTAGATCATCTCGAGGCAATAGTCAATTCCCTTTATTCTTGGCTCATAAAAAAAACAATCAT
Source organism: Rhogogaster chlorosoma (assembly GCA_944452935.1). Lineage (NCBI taxonomy): Eukaryota > Metazoa > Arthropoda > Insecta > Hymenoptera > Tenthredinidae > Rhogogaster > Rhogogaster chlorosoma. The sequence continues at coordinate 35,221,037 of OX101797.1, forward strand.
ATATCCCTTCGTTCCACCTTCTCTGCGATGGCACCTTATATACCTGTCGAAGAAAATAAGTTAAGAACATTTCGCGCTGAATGCGTCGATTTTATTGTTTTCTTATTCAATTAATCAATACAAGAGACCCCCATAAATCATTTCACTTGTACCTTCCTCTTGACTAGAGAATATATAGCTCCGCTTACTGATTGCGAGATGTCAATCTGGGTCGGAAGCTTCATCGTTATCCATTGCACCTTTCAAAAGCGTCACCACAGTCATTCTGTCATTTGGAGTCATCCGCGATTTGAATAGACTCGTTAACACCTCTTTCATCCGAATGAAAAGAGCCTATAGAACTCTAAACAGAGCGTAGAGCTACCTCAAAAAGTTTATCTCCAGAGAGAGTCGTTGTCGTTTCCTTGTCCGGTAATTTATATGCCTCTTCTTGTCTTAATGTTCCCTGTCAAATAGAAAGTACCTGCGTATCATTAGGGAACTTTTGTTATCGAGTCGAGCATTCAGGTTTGCGATGGGCCCTTTTCCATCTCGATGGTATTCTCTTGTTCTGAAAAAGCAAGAAACATGTAGGTACCCAAAGACATGTTCGGTGCAATTTGCGCGTCGATGTGCACCTTTTAATTTTCTTCCGAGTTAGAAGTCAGGTATTCAAGGAATGAAAAATTTTGGGTGAGATTCGGTTGTGAGTGCGAAAAATACCCCGAACAACGATTTATTTTACATGTATAGATATACTACGCAACCTCGTGAAAAAAGTTTATTAAATTATTATATATTTACGTCCTATCTGCGTCTCCTCCGCAGGGTGATTTAATTATAATCAATTCAACTCAGCCAGCTATTATTAATCGTAGTATTATATGGATTTCTCATAATTTCAGGTTGAGCCAGGTGTGTATGAGTAAATAGAGAAATTACTCGAAAGCAGCTACAATCGATTGACGTTTGCTTCCGTTCTCTATCATTTTGAATGCTTGCGATAAACGGAAGTTAATCTAATAACGATGCCTGATAAATCTCATTTCCGCCCATTGAATTATGGCGAAAACACATCTTGTTAATGCCTACCAATGGAGCCGGTAATTACAAGTCTTATCAGCTTAATCAATGCCCCACACACGTTAGCGTTATCAACGCTTCATCAATGTAATAGTCCTCAGAATATTCACACTATATAAGCTTGGGTAACTACCATCGTGAGTAAGGAACTTCTAGGGTAACAGACTAACGTTCGTCAATTACACAAAGCTATATAGAAGTCTACACAATTACTACTGTGCAAGTTTTCATAACGGTGAAAAAGCAGCGTTTACGCTAGAAAAGTTTAGCTAACTTTTTGTCCATGTTGAAAAGGTCCGACCACACTATCGGAATTTATAACTAGTCAATACACGGCTATTCTATGGCCTTCCGGATTGAAAACCACTTCAACTTGTTTCGAAACTAGATAGCCAGCGGCTTTATGGGCATACCCAATTGGCCGGCAATTCGAGGGCCAGCTTTTCACAAATTTACAACTGGTCAATCAAGTCAGATTTCGAACGAAAATGCGAAAGATATTTGTCGCGATAAAAAATCTATATTATACGAAAAGGACTCGGGAAAATAATATTAGCTCGAGTCAAATGCGCACCTGGTTCATCTACATTCTGCGAGCTTATATGTCGAAAGAAAGAGAGGAACCGGCAACTGGCATCAGCTGTGATTTTCTCCTCCCATTATTTGCGATGTATATATATGTATAGATACGTGGGCTATAGCTGCGAACGAAATCGATTGAGAAACCATAATTTATTCTCCTGCGTTGTAAAACGTTCTTGTCCGAGAAGTATAGGTCTGCCTGGCTCAGCCCTGCTTAAAACCTTGGTTCGACCCGATAATCCTCGATGTAAATCAATAAGCAAGTGGAGGGTAAGCTGCAGATAAGAAGCAGATTTGCTCGCATAAAAGACACTTCACTTGGTGGCTAGTGGTGGCCTGATTCCGGCTATCGCGTGGGTTGCCTAATTGCAGCTATTACTTTCCGTAATGTATAGGTGTATATAGCTGCAGTCCATTACGTCAGCTGCTTTTACGTTAACATTATTTATGCCTATCTTTCGTTGGCCCTTGCCGTAATAATTTTGGGCCGTAGTCCTTGTTTCGGTCGTTACATGCTCCTCGCTATACCAATATAATGTCTTTTCGGGCTTAACTGTACCGTGATCTTGAAAAGGTTGCAATTTCGGAAGTCCTGTAGGTCCTATTTAATATTCAACTTGCTCTCGCAGGGCTTAAAATGTTGGAATTTGGGAGATATAGAGTAAGTATAGATGTTCGTTCGTTCCTTCATTCGCGTCTATTCCGTCGTTCTCGCTATTTGCCTTTCTCTCCTTTGATTCGTCTGTTTCGCAAAGTTCCTATTGGAAAAGTATGGGAATGAGATGGGTTTTTTCTTTCGGCAAATTGGCCAAGACTTTAATGCTCCAATTCGCGTAATTAAGATTGGCGCCTTTGATTCTTGATTCAAGGAGAAGACGAATGTTGGTTTCACGATTAATTGAAATGAGTGCTAGAATTTCTCTCAAGGGGCTCCAAGTCTGCATTAGATTAAATGAATAAGATGTGAATTCCTGGATTTACTGTGTAACAATCCTACCCCTAGGTGTATTTCTACTTTCTCACACCGAGGATTTAAACTCCATTAATTCAATACTAATCAATAGTTTTACTGTTCAATTCACGAAAGTACAAGGTTTACCATAGAATTATTTTTGCGAGAAAAATTGTCATCGCTTCATCATCCAGACATCACGCTCTTCGAACAGGTAGATTGATTCTACAATTAATTCTACAATGTTTAAAGCACAGGGATTCAACCAAGCTCTCCGATCAATTTTGTCCGTGAGATTGATATGAATTTCTAGTATAAACGGAGCGTCCGCGGAGGTAGAGTAAGAGCTTATTATTAGACCAAGAACGGAGTAAATAATTGAATAGGAGTTGTTGAAAATTGGAACTCTTATCGGGGGCGATTCAATTCTCGTAAAGCGCTTTTGTCGATTTCAAGCTTGTCGGGTCAAGCGGAGCAGAGCCATGGGCAAATAATAGATGACCAACATATAAACACAAAGTCGTTAGTCCTTCGGGTAGAACAATCCTGGCTCAAGCCAACTATAGCTCTGTAGTAGGTGTTTATAATTATTCAGAAACTCATTAAATTAGATAAAATACCTCTGAAAGTTTCAATTTAATCTAAACCACCAAACTCGCCCTCCCACTCGAGTGGTAGAGTGTAGAAGAGTCGTTTATCTCGAGAAGACAGGCGAGTCATTGAGCACGTGATTTTTGATTTTTCGTTAATCCAACAAATCCACTTTCCAGAAAGTTTCCAGCTGAACCGAGTAGTTGCCTCGCTGTGTATTGTGAGCACCGGTGGCTCAACAAATTGATGAACGCTTAAAACACCTCAACGTTCAATGCAATTGGATTTTATTGACATGGGTGTTACTAAATGCGAGACTAAAAATACAATGGACGTAAAATTTTTTCCACATTTCAGACGGGGATCAACGATCATATATATGCAGAACCAGCTATAGAAATAAATCCTCTATCGCTTCCTTTCTCGAAAAATTACTTCAATAACAAGTTATTCGGCAATAATCTAATCCATAAGCATGATGAAATTTTTACAGCAGAGACGAACTGATTGGAGAAGCGTATATAGTTGGGAGAAAAAAAATATGTTCATCGTCTAGCTGGATTTCGGATGGTGTATTCCCCCATCACGATAAAAAATGAATGAAAGGATATTTCATGCCACTATTGTTATTGGTATTGATATTAATACTGTCGTGATTATTCATTATTGTCATACGGACAATTCAGCATTGTGACAAACACGATTATATGTTGTAGCCAAGTCTAAAAAAAAAAAAAAAAAAGTATAAGATCGAAGCATATTGTTCAGAGAAAACTTTTCTATTACTAATGCTGATGATGATGATGATGATTGCAGGGACAGCTGATAGATCAGGAATGCTGAAAAATATCGGCTTTCCTCTCTAGACACTTGCACGTGTTCGTTCACTTTTTCCCAAGCTTAACTATAGCGAAACCACAGCTCGCTACAACTGCTGCAAGTCATATATGCAGTTCAATGTTCTGCACCTCCACCGTACCCCGGTTGTGGCTCGTTGCTTGATACTTACCTAGCCTCTTTTCTGTGCTATCAGGCCGCTCGAGCATCGGTTGTGTTTTGTCTTTAGCTTCCACTCGTCGGCTGAAGCGTAGAACGTAGGCAACACTCTCATAATGGACTAACAAATCCTTTTTTTCAACAGTCGAGGTAGGGCTAGAGGGGTCCAGTCAGGGGAAAGTTCTTTTACATTTTTTTATCCACTTGGAAACATTTTCGCTCAATAGGCGCAGAAGAAGGCAGAGAATGAGATGAGGATGGGATTGAGTACTTTCCTTCTTTTCTTTTCCTTTACTTTTTCTTTTGTTTTACAGAAACCATTAACTGCGCACCCGCCGTAGGTCTAGTACATCTCTCGCGACTGCAGTTCAGCCTCGGAAAGAATCATGCGGACATATCGCAAAGAAAGAATTCCTTTCCACTGACGGCGATGAACTGCGCGCCCGCGCCGAGAGCCAGGAAATATCTATTCGGCTTATTTCCAATAATTTTCTTACTTTTCGAATGCTCGTCGCTAAACTGGCAAAAGCTTGACGGAATTCACGCCACCCACTGACGAAATGAACACCGCTAGTTGTTTTGCCAAAAAGAATGTACAACGAATTGAATATCGAGGAGATTTTTCAGCTAGAAGACATAGAGATGAGAATTTTGTGCGAGATTTTTCCTGTGTATATGTATAATGGAAACTAACGGTCTTATTCAATGGTATGGGTTTCCAGCGGAGTTGTGTGAGGAGGGACGTGTCCATTGTTTCAAGTTCATAAAAAGGCTACGTGGCAGAAATATTTGGCCTCAGGGTACCTCGTAAAATCAATACGAAAGGTGAAACCAGAATGTGTGGCCCTTCGTAGTCCTGGGACGACAGGGTAGTCCAAGAAGATCCAAGATGGACCAGCTAGGTAAGGCAGTCTCATCTATTGCACTTAGTCCAAGAGTATTGCCACCTACGTGATACAACTTTACCGCTAAATCCCGTTCACGAAAAAAGGGAGCAGAGACGAAGTGAAAGTTTGCTCTGGAATGCACGTAGGTGGATATTCAATGCATTGTTAGTAATCCGAGAACAAAAGTCTCTGGACATTCTTCCCGGACGTGTTTACGTGGCTTGTGATTCTCTAAAGGAATGTTACCTACTTCAAATGGAAAATATAACGGTGAGCAAGTCACCAGCAATTTTATCCGTAAGTAACAGGTTTGGATTATGGCTTATACACAAGGCAATATCAAATGATATATGGACCACCGCGTGTGCAGGTTATTGTAACAACTCTACTGCTCAGTTGGCATCGGAGCTGCCATCTGAACCAACTAATTGAATCCTTTTCGATATTGAGTCCGGCGCGTTGCCGAGGAAATATCGTTCGCTTAAAACCCTTCTCGTGGATTATGTCGGCTCATTGGCAAACGGAAGGCTATATTTAGTGCTCGCAAAGAAGATGAATTTTCCCGCCAGGCGAAAGTTCCCCTAAAAATTTTCACGAATGACAGACTTTTCGATGGTCGGTCAACGCGGTGAGTGGACTCAACGAATCATCTGAACAACCTTTAAAAAGTTACGAGTTTCTTCCTCCTTCGACGTTCGATTTCGTTCACGTCCCTTCGCTCCTAATCAGATCTGTTGCTCATGACCAACTAGAGATACAGATTTCATGGGTAATTCTGTTTCCAGCTTATGGTAGATCATCGTTATCGTTAACCATACCTATTACGTTATCTATTATGGTGAATCCAGCGCGGCAGGGCGCGTCTGGTGGATGGCTGTGAGTAGTGCCGCTTTGTTCTTCGTGCACATCCTGTGCTTAGCTGGCTCGACGTAAATAGCTTCCTACTTCCTCAGACAGTTTCTTGCCTAGGCAAGTCGCCGTTAGAATAGAAGTTCTAAGAACCGAGGCCACGAACCATGCAGGAGTAATAACCAACGCTTATCCTATGATGAAGTGCGGCACATGAATGTATCCCACAATTATGGATACATACTGCGAGTGAGATGATGCCTTTTTTTGCCGAGAAGTATGAATTCTAACGAAAAATAATGTACAGCGTGCTCCTTGCCAATTGAGCTCCCAGTCTGCGACCGATTGAGTAATATAGTTACTACCTATGAACAGGGTTGGCTGAAAGGATGCGTAAAGTTGAGCAATATGAACTCAGCTGAATACGATAAGCAGGGAGGGGTCAGAGGTCACGGGTTAAAGTTGCTCCTTCGTGGTTCAATAACTTTTATCCGTAATCTGGTATTCGTGTCGCACAGACTAGAAAGCAAACTACGAACCCCAGAGCCCGTAACTACTAGCACAGAGGGATGAGGAGGAGCAGGAGCGTCAACTTGGTTTGGCAAGCAAGTTGTCCTTCGCGACATCGCTTTTCACGATTGAGATTGTTTGCTGCTGCCTAGTACGGCAAGAAGTACGTGTAGGAATATGAGCGATGAGCAATCAGGAGTGGCTCAAAGTTGTTGGTATTTGCCACCCCAAAAATGGCCTGCTGCTGCTTCCGCCTGCAACAAGTTAAGAATTCTCGACCAGGGTGTATAACTGGTCGTTAACACCAAGTAAGGCACCTCCAAAGTCTTTTTAACGTTTACTTTCGCAGGATGAACAGTTCTCTCGGCTTCTGCTCCTGAGCATCCCCCGCGAGACTATGGTCTCAAGTGACCGTGGTTAAGTAATTTCTTCGTGTCAATTGGCGGGGATATAAAAAGACTCAGGAGAATCTGAAGTCGTTTCTAAGCGACTCTTTGTTGATTATATCGAACCGCGATACCCGCGAATCCACAGGAGACACCTTCTTTATCACGTGTGCATATAGTATCTTGTTGTTTTTAATTAATCCAAACTTTCTTCACCAGTTTGAATACATTGCTGAAAAGACCGAGGTTCAAAGTCAGAATGAATACAGAGCAAAGAAAGGAGCACGACTGAATAAACGTCTGGCAGGGGTTCATCCAACTCCTCATTCTCACTTTCATCTGGCGAGACCGAAGTCTGGAGTAGAGGAGTCGTTAAGTAATTTCTTGATGACAACTGGCAGCGTTAGTGAGAAACCCATCTGAAGGGTGTTGCCCCTATCTTTCCTTTGATTAAATCGAGCCACGGGACAAGAATCTGACGTAAGAATTTCTCCATGCATCTCTCGTTCCTTCAAAATTAATAGAAGTTTTTGTTGGAAACCCATTCTCCAGGAGGCAGTACTGCGATGGTGGAAAAGGTGGAATGAACTCTGGAGTGTAAGCCGCTCGCTTACGACTTGGGCGTCGCGCGACGTCGAGGACCGCCGTGGGGCATCCGCAGCGTAGCTCGGCTCTAATCCTCGGGGTGTTCCCGCGTACCCTGAGATCCGTCGAGATACCTAAGGATACCAAGGGATACGCTAGGATTCCAGATCTAATTCTACTCCAGTTCATTTTCCGGACGGCGTAGCTTCGTCTGGTTTAGAAATTTCGGCTACCTACATATGTGTGTATCTATATCTATTTCACCGTAGTGAAAAAACCTTTCGGGTTATTTATAAGACGCTCATTCTTGAGTGTAGCGAGTTATTTTTAATACATATCCATCGCTAAAAGAAATTGCCCTGAAGATCCACATCAGATAAAAAGAAATTGTATGTCAAATTGAAATGAAAGATACGCCAATATTTATTTATCATACATATAGTCAGATTCCTAGACAAGTGAGTTTCTATGGACCAAAATGAGACCCGCTTGAACCATGGTTGAACCATAAGTCATTAATCGTTTCGATAGCGTAAGACTTATTTATTGCGAGTTATTATTACTGACAGTCAAACACGTCACTTCTAATCATAAGGCATTTTTGTCGAATGAGTCGAGAGATCAAGACTTAAAAGCTATTTTGCACGTCTTGAAAATATAAAGCCGAAAACCAACTCGTAATATTGACCCTGTCTGAAAGCTGTCTGTCCAAATTCAGTCTATCGGCTTCATCCCCGTGTGTAGCTATTTAAAGGGAGGCGGCACTGAATTTTTGATAAACTAGAAGTACAGTGATACGCAGATAATCTTTTGCGGAATATTTCTGTTCACGCACGGACTCAAACAATAAGCCAAAGGTCTGCAAGCCAGATGTTTTACAACCCGGGATTTCCTATCTAGCAAATAAGTTTTACAAATTAGAGAAATTTCCAGACATCTGCGCGCCAAACCTTTTATGACTCCAAAAAATGTCTAGTACTACGAAGTCACACGCTTGCCTGGGCCAGGCCCAAGCGGTACGGGGCCACCCTCCGCGGTCAGTCCGCGTACCTAGACGCGTCAACTAGATACCGTTACTCCAGCCCTTCAGGCAGGGGTAACTACGCCCCTTCATGACCGGAAATGCTAAAAGTCCGCCAATCAGGAAAATCAGACATTTCAACCAATTAGAAAAAAGCAGACATCACAGCCAATTAGAAAAAACATACCACCACCCCCGATCGACGGAAGGACGCATCTTCCGCCAAGATCGGTAGTCAGTCAAGTCTGTTCTTCGACAACAGTCAGTTTTGTCAGCAAGGCTCAAATCAGTCAGCACTCATTCAAGTAGTGCGAGCATTCAGCTCAAACCTCATCAACTATCAGTCAACTTAGTGCGAGCACTCAGCTCAACTTCAATCAAATTCACATCATTCAAACTTATTAATATCAACCGTTCAAACAACATTTCCTCAAGATTCGACTCATTTTGCACTTATCGCGTCCGTGAAGATCCCCGTGAATTTCTATCTTCTTATGCATACCTTAGATAACTAAGATTTTTACCGCTATGTAAATATATGAATAAATATTGGTTATTTAATTGCAAAGCAATGTGCTTTGTTCAATGAGAAAATACCCGCGTAAAGGTTATTTCAAACTCGCACGCAAAACATGGTCCTTCGAGCCGGATAATATCCAAACAATCAATTCAGTGCGTGAGCAATAGACATTCCGGAAATTCAAAATTCAGTGTTACACGTGCGGAAAGTGCCATAAACAATCTTGAACTTCAGTGAACTCTCAACAGTGCGTGGTTAATCAGACTAGCATTGTACTCAGAACACGCGATCTCGGTGTTCAACCTCAGTGGGAATCATCAACGGAAGGACATTCAGCTGAAACTGCAGACGAGCAGAGGACCACAGCATCATCATTCATATCAACAATCGGTGAGTCTTCGTAGTCCAGTTCCTTTTTTCAACCTCCATCCCACAACCTCATCCTTTCAAAATGCCAAGGGATCAAATTCAAAATCCGAATCAAGCACAAGATTCAGATCAAGACTCATATCAGGATCTTGATCAAGCTCAGGATGAAGAACGACATCCAAATCAACTTCAAATTAATCGAGAGTTAAAGGAACTTCGGTTCAAACGAGGTCAACTCAAGGCAGCAATTACAAGGCTTCAAACAACATTGAATTCCTTAAAAGACAATCAAATAAACCCCATTGATCTACGAAACAGAAGAGCAAAGCTAGATCAAACATGGGACACGTATGAAGAAGTTCAGGCGCGCATCGAACTCATCACGGAAGATATCGGCGAATCTTCGGCATCAGAAAGGAAGATATTCGAAGAAAGTTATTATGCAGCTCTCGCGAAAATCGATTCTCTCATTTTGCCAACTATCTCAATAAACTCAGTCGCGTCAAGTAATTCACAACAAAGTACCGCGAGTACCAGTACAAATATTCAGACTGAAATTAGGCAATCGAACAACGACGTGCGCCTTCCGAAAGTCGAATTACCGAGTTTTAGCGGGTCATACGACTCATGGTCACGATTTCGCGATACATTCGAATCTTTAGTTCACAATAATTCAAGGCTATCCGATATTCAAAAATTTCATTATTTATTGTCATCGGTCCGAGACGAAGCGGCAGAAATTCTCGAATCAGTAGAAATAGCTGCAGCCAACTACGAAGATGCATGGAAACTAGTCAAGGATCGCTATGAAAATAAATTACTCATCGTGCAAGAAAACGTGAAGGCGATTTTCGAGCTACCCGTGATTACCAAAGACAATCGCGCGGATTTAAGAATATTGGTGAACGGAGTGCGCAAGCGACTCAGCGCCCTCAAGAGACTCGAGAGACCAGTAGACTCATGGGACGATCTGATGATTCACATAATCACGTCAAAGCTAGATCGTCTATCGCACGCGGGTTGGACAAACACATTAGAAAAAGGGAAAGTACCGGAGTTAAAAGCACTTTTGAAGTTTCTAGATCATCAATGCGAAACGCTAGAATCTATGGCTCGAGCTACACACAGCAGTTCTATTCTCGGAGCCACGAAAGGCCAAGGCAAGCCAAAGAATTCAGGAAACTCAAAATCCTTTTCTAAGAAGGGAACATCATCGCATGTTTCATCAAATCTATCATCTACGTGTCCAATCTGCAAGGGTTATCACCCAGTCTTCGCATGTAATAAATTTAGGGAGATGACCCCAGAGCAAAGAAACAAGCAGGTCAAATCATTGAAAATCTGCACGAATTGTCTCCGTTCGGCGTCTCACACATCAAACAACTGCGAATTCGGGGCATGCAAGAAGTGTAATAAAAAACACAATACGCTCTTGCATATAAATCAGCATCAATCGTCAGCGCAGCAGGAAGTCGGAACAGCATCATTAAACTCACCAATTCAGCAAGATATTCCTGTCACAAGCGCGAATCTTTCAAGGCAACAGATAACTTCGCAGCAAGTGCTGTTACCTACAGCACGAATCAACGTTTACGATAAACACGGTCACCTTCAACAATGTAGGGCACTCCTCGATAGTGGCTCGCAATCAAATTTTATTAGCCGTGATTTTGCGAAACGTCTAGGTTTATGTCAAAAACCTATTCACCTTTCCATAGCCGGAATCGGAAATTCATCATTACAAGCTCATACTTTCGCACAAGTCCGCATTAAGTCACGTTTCAATGCTTACATCGCGGATTTAGACTGTTTGATACTAACGAAAATCACAGGGAATTTGCCGGTTTCATCGCTCAACGTCGAACTGGAAATTCCGAACGGAATCAAATTGGCCGATCCTGATTTCGACAAATCAGCGCCTATAGATCTGCTTATAGGTGCAGAAATCTTCTGGGAACTACTCTGCATTGGTCAGAGAAGGGCTGCCAAGAATCACCCAGCATTTCAGAAAACTCAACTGGGATGGGTCGTATCAGGCAAATCAGTTGCCGGGTCTGAAAATCATTCAGCAAAGCGGGTTTGCAATCTCGCCATCGCAGACGAACGAGAGCTAACCACAGTCATGTCAAGATTTTTCCGACTAGAACACAATCCTTGCGGTAACACGTTCACGCCAGAGGAACGGTATTGCGAAAGCTATTACGGGCATACAACAAAAAGGGCTGAAGATCAGCGTTTCATCGTTCGCCTCCCAATCAGGCAGGATACAATCAAAGGGCTAGGTCAAAGTAAGGACATAGCACTAAAAAGATTCCTATCGTTGGAAAAGAAACTCAGTCAAAATCCAGATCTGAAGAAGAAATACGCAGCGTTCATTCACGAATACAGGGATCTGGGTCACATGCAACAAATAAATGATTCAGCTTCGGCAACGTCTTCATCAAAAAACTTCTATTTGCCTCATCATCCGGTTATCAAGGAGAGTAGCCAGACAACAAAGTTGAGGGTCGTTTTCGATGGCTCTTGCAAAAGCTCAACGGGAGTTTCACTCAACGACACGCTTATGGTAGGACCGACGCTACAGCAAGATCTGTTTTCCATACTCGTGCGATTTCGCACAGTTCAAGTCACGTTGAAGGCCGATATAGCTAAGATGTATCGTCAAATTCTAGTGGACCGCTCAGAAACGCCTCTTCAACGAATTTTATGGCGGGACAATCCCACCGACGATATACAAACGTACGAACTACTCACGGTCACGTACGGAACCGCATCTGGTTCCTATTTAGCGATCAAGACGCTTCATCATCTTGCAAATATAGAAAGGGACTCCTTTCCCAAGGCCGCAGCCATATTGCTTCGAGATTTCTACGTCGACGACCTACTCACAGGAGCCGACACGGTGGAAGAAGCTCGCATCATCAGAGATGAGCTCATTGCTCTTCTGAAAACAGGAGGATTTGACCTCAGACAGTGGTCATCAAACTCGCAGGAGATCTTACAAGATATGATAAGTGACCCAACAGCAGACGCAGTCTATTCATTGGATAAGGAAGAAACTACAAAAACTCTCGGAATTCAATGGAACTCCAGGGAAGATGCATTTCAATACAGCATCCCCATCTCGTCAAAATCGTCCGCGGTAACCAAGAGGACAATGCTTTCCAGCATCGCTCAAATTTTCGATCCTCTGGGTCTACTCGGGCCGGTTATAGTTTCAGCAAAAATATTGATGCAGCGATTGTGGCAACTGCAAATCGACTGGGATCAATCAGTCCCGATGGAAATCCATACCAAATGGACCCAATATCAATCAGAACTTCAGGCGCTGAATCAGCTAAAGATTCCCAGGAAAATCATCAACAAATCAGCCGACTCAGACATCGAGATACATGGCTTTTCAGATGCCTGTGAAGAGGCATACGGCGCGTGCATCTACATTCGATGCTCAAACCGAGACGGCACACATTCAGCTCAGCTCATATGCTCAAAGTCAAGAGTAGCTCCGTTAAAGAACATCTCTTTACCGCGACTCGAACTTTGCGGCGCATTACTTCTTGCTCAAATCACAAACAGAGTCAAGGAAGTATTGAACATTGACATCAAGAAAACGTATTACTGGACGGATTCTACGGTCGTACTTAACTGGATATCGGCATCATCCCGGAAGTGGAACACGTTCGTGGCCAACAGAGTCGGTGAAATTCATGACTTGACTCTCAGATCAGAATGGCATCACGTTATTGGTACTGATAATCCCGCGGACATCATTTCAAGAGGCATGGGATGCTCTCAATTGCTTCAGGCTAAGCTCTGGTGGCAAGGTCCAGCTTGGCTCTCACAGGACCAATCAAGTTGGCCAAAATCGAAATTCGTAGCTAGTGATGAAACTCTCGAGTTAAGAAAAAACGTCGTCACGCTAGTCTCAACAAATGACGATTTCAATCTCATCCACAGGTTTTCCTCATTTACAAAATTGATCAGGGTGACAGCGTACATCCTCAGATTCAGCCATAACGCATCAAGCAAAAACGTCAACAAATTATCCGGATATCTCACTACGTCAGAGATAAACCAGGCCACAAATCATCTGATCACAATAATTCAACGGGAAGCTTTCAAAGATGAATATCACTCCTTGCTCAACAAAAGAAATATTTCCAACAAAAGTCACCTTCTCTGTCTGAATCCTTTCCTGGACAAGGACGGAATCATCAGAGTGGGAGGCAGAATTCAAAGGGCGCAGTTACCTTACGCTGCAAAATGCCAAATCATCCTTCCCGCGAAACACACCTTCACGAATCTCCTCATCGAGTACGAGCACATAAGGAATCTTCATGCAGGCACCCAAGGAACTCTAGCAGCAATACGCACCAAATACTGGCCACTTGCGGCTAAGAGCAGCATCAGCAACAGCATCCGAAGGTGCATAAAATGTTTTCGAACTTCTCCTAGCACCACACAGTACATAATGGGCGATCTCCCTGCAAAAAGACTCACTCCAGCGCGGCCATTTACGAATTGCGGCGTAGATTACTGTGGACCAATTATGATTCGCGAGGGTAGAAGAAGAAATAGTAAGCTGACAAAGGCTTACATCTCAATTTTCATATGTTTTGCCACCAAGGCAGTTCATATCGAACTAGTGAGCGACCTCACAACAGAAGCCTTTCTTTGTGCGCTCAAACGCCTCATAGCGCGACGCGGAAAAGTCGCTAACATCTACTCAGACAACGGCACCAATTTCATTGGCGCTAACACAGAACTTCAAGAGCTCCGGAACTTGTTCAACGAAGAGGATCATCAGCGGAAGATTTTCAGCCTCGGTTTGGAGGAGGATTTCACTTGGCATTTCATACCGCCAAGAGCTCCAAACTTCGGGGGTTTATGGGAAGCCGCGGTCAAATCAACGAAGACGCACCTGAAACGCGTCATCGGCGAAGCTCATCTTACATACGAAGAGATGTACACTCTTCTAGTTCAAATTGAATCGATCCTTAATTCTAGACCACTCACACCAATGTCCAACGATCCTAACGACTTATCCTTTCTCACCCCTGGACATTTCTTAATCGGAGACTCATTCAGATCATTACCAGAACCAGATTTGAAGAAACTCACACTCAATAGTTTGTCACGTTGGCAGCATATTGAATATATCAAACAGCATTTCTGGCAGCGATGGTATAAGGAATACCTGAATCAGTATCAACAGCGAACCAAGTGGCGAGTGTCCAACAGCGAACCACTCGCGGTTGGGCAAATGGTCATCATTCGCGAAGATAACCTGCCTCCCTTACGATGGCTCCTCGGTAGAGTCGAGAAGATCTACCCAGGAACGGATGGCATCGCTAGGGCAGCGTCTGTGAAGACGGCCAAGAGCACCTTCGACAGACCCGCAAACAAATTGTGCATTCTCCCAATCAAAGACAATGAGAATTTGAACTTATAAGTGCAATCACTATTTTTTTCTGATAGTTCATAAGTGCAATTTTAATACCTATAATTTACTCATAAGCTATAATCATTCGCATAATCTCTAGCATCATGTTATAACAGTTTAGATACATTTATTTTAGTCTTTAAAGTCACAGCCTTTCAAAGGGCGGGGGATGTTCACGCACGGACTCAAACAATAAGCCAAAGGTCTGCAAGCCAGATGTTTTACAACCCGGGATTTCCTATCTAGCAAATAAGTTTTACAAATTAGAGAAATTTCCAGACATCTGCGCGCCAAACCTTTTATGACTCCAAAAAATGTCTAGTACTACGAAGTCACACGCTTGCCTGGGCCAGGCCCAAGCGGTACGGGGCCACCCTCCGCGGTCAGTCCGCGTACCTAGACGCGTCAACTAGATACCGTTACTCCAGCCCTTCAGGCAGGGGTAACTACGCCCCTTCATGACCGGAAATGCTAAAAGTCCGCCAATCAGGAAAATCAGACATTTCAACCAATTAGAAAAAAGCAGACATCACAGCCAATTAGAAAAAACATACCACCACCCCCGATCGACGGAAGGACGCATCTTCCGCCAAGATCGGTAGTCAGTCAAGTCTGTTCTTCGACAACAGTCAGTTTTGTCAGCAAGGCTCAAATCAGTCAGCACTCATTCAAGTAGTGCGAGCATTCAGCTCAAACCTCATCAACTATCAGTCAACTTAGTGCGAGCACTCAGCTCAACTTCAATCAAATTCACATCATTCAAACTTATTAATATCAACCGTTCAAACAACATTTCCTCAAGATTCGACTCATTTTGCACTTATCGCGTCCGTGAAGATCCCCGTGAATTTCTATCTTCTTATGCATACCTTAGATAACTAAGATTTTTACCGCTATGTAAATATATGAATAAATATTGGTTATTTAATTGCAAAGCAATGTGCTTTGTTCAATGAGAAAATACCCGCGTAAAGGTTATTTCAAACTCGCACGCAAAACAATTTCCTAAGGTATACCTTCGCAGAAGATTGACATGTTTTTCAATACCCATTCTATATCGTGATCTAAAAATTGTTGGAAGATTTGATTTTTCGATTGGACCTTTATTAGTAATAATAAAAAAAAAAGGAATCTTTTTGGTCCAAGTTTCAGTGGTGACTTCCCTTAAGTATTTACGGTTTGAGTAGACAGTTGGACTTGGGGTGAATCGAATGGAAATTGTGTTCTTTCCTGGAGAACCAGAAAAGCACATATTTGGGGGGCCCAGGGCCTGGAATCGTGAAGTGGTGACGATTCGAAGGATCACTCGATGAATGAATACTTTTTCAGTGGGGTAAAGCTCAGCCTGTTTTTGTCCTCCGTCACTGTGGAATGTTAATTAACCCCAATTTTACCCACCCGCTTTCATACCAAGACCTCTTCTCACACCCGGGACTTTTTGGAGTGAACACATTATGCCTTGATAGTAGTTTCACCCTGTTACTACAGTCTCCCTTCTTTCCGGCGTGTTATTTTTTCTTGTCTTCTCCCTCTCTCTCTCTCTCTCTCTCTCTCTTATAGGTATAGATTCGTTACCTAAAGCCTATGGAAAGAAGAAAAAAAAAAAAGAAAAGTTCTTCTCACGTAATCGATTCTCTTTCTCCACAAGGAGACGCTAATCAACTTTCCCAGGTATAAGAGGGGTACGAAATTCTTCTCCTCTAGAATTGCGTCGTTTTTGATCCCAGTTCGCACAGTTTCGTCTCTTGGGAACCCATTACCCGCATTAAGTAAGGTCTATTTCCAACGGGCGTGTATCGGACCGTTCCCTGTATTCGCGAGGTCCCAGCATCCACTGGATCACGTGGTTGCCAGGGTTACGCAGTCGCGGACTATATTCGATAGCTGCTGACGGGTTTCCCGCATTTCGTCTTATCTGATCATCTGTATATATCTATATATAGTTGGTATATCTCGGGAGGGAATTCAACAAAGGCTATTTGTATCCACCGCGTGATATCGCGGGCGTGGGATGAAACGGTGCTTTAAAAGTTCAATTAAAGACGCGACTCAAAGTGACAAAGCGGTGAAAGACAAAGGTTTTTGGGGCCTTTTGCTGCCTTGGTTAACATAAGGATGAGAAGAGGGAAAAAGAGATCCCTCGCTTATATACTCGTCGAAAAGGCGTTGGGCGTCGACCTCGTCCTCAGCTACCACGACAAAATAATTTATTCGTCGCCTCTGGAACCGCTAAACTTGTCTCGCCTGAATGGGGATTGAGAACGGGAAGAAGGGCGTCACGAGTATACTAATAATATTTGAACTGCTTCAAAGTCTCTACTGTTCCCGTAAGTGCAAGGCGGAAATCACAGAGTTGCACAAACCGTGAATTCTGCTTTGTTCGTTCTCCTCACCTCGCCAAACCGACTGCTGCAAAGTTATCGGAGACGCAAATTCTCGTAACTTTGATCCTCGAGCTACTGACGCTGATTTCAATGACAGATAAGTCTGGTACAAGATTTACCTGATTACGAATTTAACTCAGCTCACCGTCTCTTCGCGATTTAAGACTTCTCCAGAATTCACAAGATACGCTGAATGTTGACGAGGAATTCCATCATCCCTCGTCGCCAGAACTGCAGGGAGGCAAAAGAGATGCATGACATTATTCAGGAGTCCAAAGGATAGATAAAATCGCTCGATTACTTAAATTAAACATTTTATTATTCGAGATGCTGAAATGTTTCTGAGATTACGAAAAAGTTTCATGGAACCTCGGTTTTTCCTTCGACAATGGAGAACTTGGCTATTATTACAAATACAACAGTTATGATTATTGTTTAGTTATCGTCATTTTTTGTGAGCCAGAGCTCAAGCCAGCCATTCGTTGCCAGAAATAATCAGGTTCTGTTATAGGTCTAGTTAGAAAAAGGTTTATAAACTTTCCCTCGGCCGGGTGATTGATTTTTTGTCTTTCAAGTAGCATGTAGCAGCCCATCGAGACGTTGAAGCGATGAAAATATCGCGGATGACGGTGCTGAACTTCAATTTCTTTTTTGCAATTCCTAAATGCCGAATGGCGTGAGAGTTTTTGCTTTGATGGAAGTGCGTGAGGCATTTTTCAGAACGAATAATTCACATCTTGAAAATCGTAGATTACGGAACTGGAAAACGGGAGCTAAGGATTTTTGAGGATAACACGGTGCGTTGGTATTGGACAAAGGACAAGAATGACGGATCGTAAAAGCGGCCGCGACTTAACCCTATCTCCTTTGTCCCTGTCCATCTGAGTCCGTCGTCTTCCCTCTACCTTCCTAAGTTTCCTTTCCGACGAGGGAGCGTGGTCGAGTTAATCATCCCACGAGAGGGTGGAGCTCATTCATTGATGGTCAATGCCATAAGGCACTAGCGACGATTCTGGCAGGTTTTCTTCATTTATGATACAAGGGAGGTTCTCCCACTCCATTAAAAATGCTTGATAAACAAGTGTGTTGAATTCAGTCCGGTAAGTTATGGTAAAGAAAATCAGAATTTAGTGCAAGCCGAGTACAACAATGAGCTATATACGTATATGATTGGTGCTGAAATTCAGAACCTCGACGAAAAAAAAAAGTATCAAAGATTTATGAAATTTAGTTTTTCTGATCCCTCGAATGCCAAGATATGATCAATTTTTCGTAACTAAAGTTTGACCACCTTCAGAGGACCAGCGAGAGGATCGTGGTGAAAGATCATCACGTTTGAGATATAAAATTCGGTCCCCCGTGCTAGCAAAAGTACAAAGTGCAGCATGCTGCTAAAGTATGCTGTCAGGGAGGCTGTGTCGCATGAGCGAAGAGTTTGTAGTAGATACGCTCAAAGTGATTCTGGAAATATGCAGAATTCGTTCTAGCGGTTATAAAATGTCTGCAGCGGACAGAGTCGCTCTTCGCATCACCGTACCTTAATTCTTGGGCATGTTGGTCCAGCGGCGAAAGGCCCAACGCCAACGGAAGAGAACTTTTATGAGAACGAAATTCTATATACTTTGTACCCCTATTTTCGTAGATGAATGCCAAAGGCTTTACCACCCACTGCGGTCGGTTTGCTCAGTGAACCACACTCGCGTAAGGGGATCAAAAATTGAAGCAGGCTAACAATGAGAGGGCGCGCAAAGGCAGAGGTTCGCGCCAAGTATGAACAAGATTTCCACTAAGTTTCCCAGTAATCTTGAATAATTAATGTTCCGTAAACCTCTCTGGTACTTGCTGCAGGCTTTCGGCCTTGAATATTTCATCGTCCAACTTCATATATAGATAAATTTTTGGCGATATCGTTCCCTCCAGCTATAGCCTGCTTTATAACATCAGCACGAGTAATTGCTTCTGATTAATATCCAAATTCACGTCTCACCGCGATTACACGGATTCTTATCATGGAAATTATTATTATCATTGCAATTATATTATTAATATTATTATCTTTCTGCGTTCAAAATCGTCCGAAGTTTTCCTAGACTCGTTGAATGATTTATGACCGGCAAAGTTTTGCTATTATGTGATGTCATTTTTGAAATTATTTCCTCCGTTCGAGGAAAGAGTCGAACGTCACTCTCTATTATTCTATGAACTTTGTGTTGTCGATTTGAAATTACTCCGGCAATGTTTGACCGACTTTTCATTCGACGAGTGGGTAATTTGTCTGAACTTATCTGATGAGAGAGAAATTTATTCTAATTTTGGAAGCTGTGAAAAAAATTCATTGTATATATTGGGGGATTTCAAATGTTTTATACTCGCAACTTCTCGCGAGCTCAATTTCAACTTTACGAATTATGCCAGTTCATACGAATTCACGAGGCAATCATTATTACGAATCGAAACTTTGAACTTTTCTTGTGTAGTTAGTCAATTTTATGTTTCAGTACTCTTCTCTGAGTTTAACTTCTGCACGATACGGACGAATCATTTTGCCAAGGAACATCTTACTAACTTTTAGATTCTTGCTTTCAAGTTTTGACGAGAAAATTACCAAGTTAATGTATCTCATTGCACCGTTATATTCTCAGTGGTATTTACCAAATTGTCCGAAAGTTTCGAATTCAAAAACATTCGAGGCATCACAGTTATCGCTTCATACCAATAATAATATATACTGATATTTTCCTCATTCATATTATAATAAAAGATTTTCGAGTTAATCGTGATTGACAAGCATTGGTAATAAGTATGATTTGTAAATTCCTGTAAAACGACTTCAATCGCTTCGTTCAAGCGTATATTAAATATCAAGAAAGAAGGCCGTATCTTTTCGTTAGAGCCGTATTTTCGCGACAGAAGTGAAAGGATTAAGTGTTACACCTTCATGAAGATGAATTCTCAAGTTGAAATTAGTCTGGCTTGGAGCTTGAAGATTCTGTTTTCTTAAAAATCTTTCAAATAAATCTTGATATTCTCCGACAGTGAGAGGATAGGGATAGCTATAAAGCCTTATTTTCTTCTTGTGCAGGTAAATTTCAATCTCTCCCGTTGTCATCCCTATATCCTCCCTCTTCTCCTCTGCCAAGTTGTCACTGGCTACGTTTCCCGAGGTGATAAAGCCTGCCTCGCTTTGCTGTCCCGCTTGCCTTTAACACGAGTAATAAAACATTCATGAGACGTAATTATGTATTTTTCGGTGGCCAAAGTTAGGCGCGTGTGAACTATAAGAAACTCATTTATATACGAAACTCCTCGAGTTATATGGAGATGGTGTTACGACGGGCCTAACCATTGTTTGCTTACCAAGTTTAGTAACCACGATCCATGTAATTAAGTATTTAATCGTTTGTACAGATATAATTATGTATACATATAGGTATTCCGAATTTTGAAACAATTCAGTCCAAACAGGAAATTTACGAATTTACAAAACGTCGGGGTTGACACTGACGGTTTCATCGCCATGATTAGGTAAAAGAAGCATTGGTTTCCATCGAAAACGACTCCTGCTACGTTTTCAGACCTTCATCATCCAAAGAACAAGCTTTCAGACGGATGTCAGTCTGTCCGACGAATTCACCGAATGATCTCAGAAACGGCTCGATGGAGAAGTCAATACGCGAGATGGGTCGGTCGTAGTTACGAGTCAAAAGCCAAAATCAAATCGAATAGGGTCGACACGGTGACCATTTTGACTACCAGTTGAAATTGTTACCCGGGTAATTGAGATTAGTCAACTTATTAACCATATTCGATTTTTATTTCGCTTCTTGATTTTACCTGTCAAAGTATAGCGTGAAATATACATGTTCGTTCTCTAAGCACAAGTGACAACGCTAGGTATCTCTTAAATCGCTAAGGCTCGTTTTGAATCATGTATGAGAGAAGAATGAGATGGAATAAGAAGAAAAAGAAGAAGTATAAGAGGTAAAAGAATGAAGAGAAAATACTGAAAAGTTTTCTCTCTTCGTTTATATTTCCCGAAAGAAATAAATATTCTTCTGTCTGAACTCTGAAGGTAGGTAGATATGGGTATATAGTTATTGGAAGTTGATCCAGCACCGGTAAAGAACTTGAGAAGAAGAATAAGAAATAATTCCATACGCTGACGGTTTGACTGTTAGAAGTCGAATTTTCGGACGTGTATCTTCAGAATAAAAAAAGCTGACACTGGGTGAACCCATCGATTCCGTAGACGGAAGTCCTAATTTTGTTTCGCGAGGGTTCGCGAGTTTTCCCTGGCGTTGTCCGAAGATAAGAACACCAAAGATCACCCTACCGTAAACGGTGTTTACCTTGCACCCCGAATCCACCGGATGAATCACCGAGAATGTGTAATCGCAATTTTCCTAGGTAAAAGAAATAAAAAAATTCCATCGATTAATGGATCTAGATATGTCTGGTTAAAAGAATCTTACGGCCCCATAAACTTCCACCAAACCATTTCAAAAACAGTCTCGTCTTCGGCACGTAGAGAAATGGACCTGCTACCACAGATATTATTTTTCTCTTTACACCGTAAGGGTTCTCTTTTCATATGATTTCAAGCACATATACGTACGTATACATACGGCGAATACATATACAGTATAATACACCCAAATGTCGCCGCTCGACGCCCTGCGACTGGGTGTACATCGTATAGGCCTTGTGGGAGTCGGGAAGACTTGTTATGCCGCGTGTATCTCGAGCCTTTGGGGCTT
This sequence comes from Rhogogaster chlorosoma, assembly GCA_944452935.1. Classification (NCBI taxonomy): domain Eukaryota; kingdom Metazoa; phylum Arthropoda; class Insecta; order Hymenoptera; family Tenthredinidae; genus Rhogogaster; species Rhogogaster chlorosoma. The sequence continues at coordinate 35,242,931 of OX101797.1, forward strand.
CGTTAATATGCGGGTAGTGAGAAGACGCGCAGGGTTGCGTTGTTGGGGGCTGGAGACCAAGGGTGGCCCGATGCGGTATGGGAAGGAGAATTTAAGAGAAAAGGAGAGAAAGGGAGTTAGCACGATGGACAGAACCGCCAAGGGGACCGATGAGAAGGGGACGCGAAGCTGGTACATATTTATAGACGATCGCTGACCCTCACCCACCAGGAGCCACAAACGCGATTCTCGTACACATATATAAATAAAAAGAAAAAATTCTATATACATATATATATGCACATGTGTTCTACATATATATCCACTATATTAATATATATAATATGTATGGTCCTGCCTAAGGCAAGGGACTTTCACAGTCCGGCACGCACTAGGAAACTTCTTCTTTTCTCAGACTTCTTTATATATTCATGAGTTTCTTTATCATCTTCGGAAAACCAGCAAAAATATTCTCCGATAGCGAAATAGTTGCAGTTTTATCGATATGCATAAATTTGGGTGTGATCATTTCAGATCTGAAATAGCTGGTATAGCGGGGGATCGCCGTTGAATGCAGTTATACTCAACTTAACGGTGGTCATTCCTTCATTTTTACCCGTTATCACGGTCTTACTGAAATCGACTATGGTCAAAAGAACTGCTTGAGGACCATTTCTTTGCTGACTTTAAAAATATCGAATCCCTTGCGTGATTTTATTTTTCATTATTGTATTTTCTAGGATTGCGTGGGACGAGGGTACTCGGCACTCAGCACTCAGCACTTGGATCTGATAGTGTAACCTTTCTCGCTGCAGATTTAAAATAAATAAAGCTCCTCCGGATGGTCGTTCTATTCCTTTTGTTTTTTCTATATTGAAAAATAACTGCTTCTTCGATATAACCACTGCCCCTCGAAACTTCTTGAATTGCACTTCAAGCCATGGCACTGACTTTCGCATAATATTTCCTTACCACGTCGGAGCCAAGGTGTGCGGATACACCTCTCGTGAAAGGTTTTGTCACTTTCAGTTATTGACCGATGCCTATCACCGCAGTGTTACGCTATGCTCTGAATTGAAATGAAATACTTGAAAGCCACTGTGAGTCCACTCGAAGAAATGGTATCGGCAAATTTTCCGTCTGGGCCTCGGGGTATTCAATTGGTAGCGTGATCCCTTCCCACCGAACATAACAGAGCCCGCAGGGGCTACCGCCACATATATGTATACCTGACCCCATGGTGCCTGCGAATGGTATATTCGATATAAGTTACTTTATATTGGCAGATCCACCGTTTCCTTGTACATTGATGTCTCGGCCGCCGAAAGCGAAGAGGACGAGAAAGGCTCGGGAACATATGTGCGTGGCAGGTGAGATGTGTGAGTCGTTGAGTGTAAAAGATACTGAGAAATGAGAGAAGCCATAGACGATCTGTGATCTATCATTCAATGGTAGGTATCAAGAGGTCAGTGAAATCGAAACATTCGGGCCTTCCGACTCGGAAATTTTACGCCGATATTAAATATATTATTAGATATATTCCGGAAAAAAACCATAATCGAAGGGCAATGATAGATCGTATCAGTTCAGCTTCGATCGTGCATTTTCCCTGGATAGAAAAAAACTGTATCGAGTTCCAACCGTTTACAGAGTTTCCGAGAGTATTGTGAATTCTTTTCTCTTTTGAAGTTATATTTATACGTGGAATAATTTGGCAAATTTCATGGAATAAATGGAATGATGGAGACTTCGAGGAAATGCCTATTTGAGCATTTCGCTCCGGGCATTTTCTCGTAGTACGGAAACGAAGGCCCTTTATCATAACAATTTCAAAGGCTTATGAAAAAAAAAAAAAAAAAAAAAATGGATTGTGCCTTGTGAATATTTATTATATCTCGTTTACCTGGCGAATAATTAACATGGGTAATAACATGTTTTATACTCTTTCTATTCCAGATTTTCCTGATCTATGTACGGGAACATTTCCTATTTGAACAATCAATTACCAACACCAATTGACTGGAATGAAATACGACGAAGTCCATATAGATTTAACGCGCGTCATAAACACCGCATTTACACTAATAATTAATCAATGAATAAACCAGGCTGGATGACACGGATCATGAATCTGTTAAAGTCAGTCGAAAATTGATTGGGACGATAAAAACTTGGCACTGTTGGCTTTTCAAATATGTATAAGCATACTTCGACACTGCTTGCATACTTATCCGCAAATATCATCGCACTAGAAGTAGGTGACCTGAGCCGTTCAACTTGCACTGTTTTTCTTGTCTTTGAAATGTATTGACTGCACGTGCGGGAATTGTAAGTATTCGAGAAGCTGCAGTGTCAAGAAAAAGATCTGGGTAAACTTCGGCTCCTGGAAATTTTCATTTTGTTATTTGTTCCGTTTTAAATTGCTGAAAATTACGCCGTGTTGAGAATACAGCGTTTATTGTAAATTTATTGAACCTTTCGAAGATTTACTTTCTACCACGCTCGTTGTATTCGCCATCTAAAGATCGCTAACAAAAACTCGTATTCAAGAACCTTCGCGGCATCAATACGTGAGTGCCACTATATACATGCGGAACGACTTTCGTATAACTTTGATCGGAATCAATGTAATAAAAGGAAGAAATACCCTATTCCGAGGAAACAATGGTTCAAAAATATATATCACTCTTATCTTTTTTTATAGTACCTATTTCTGGTGGGAAGATTTGCTCAAAGGTTTGCGTAAGCTTGAATATCAAAAGTGTAAGGTGTAGCGGTGTGTACCGGGAAAAAGTATTAAAATTTGTTTGAAAATTAGTTTAAACAGGATTTCGCGCGGAATAAGCCTTAATTATATAGATATTCACGCTGCTTATTCTTTTCGCGTTATTCCAGCAATTAAACGGTGTTTGTTAACGAGTGAATTTTACATGATTCCCGCTGTTCTGTTACAGGGATGTATAATACGCAATCGTTACAGATGCCCCACGATCCCTTCCCAACTTTATTAATTGTCGATTGAACCGCGCAAAGTTAGCAACACCCGATACGATTTTGCACGAAGCAATGTTGAGATTCAGGCACGAAAAGTTCCCATGTTACGTTTTAAATAAATGGGAGATAGATTTTGGAAAAGTTGTTCAAAAGCAAATACGAAAAAAAAAGAGAAGAAAATACAGAGAAATGAACGAAAATCGATTACCTCTGCGTTCTTTGTTTAAATGCTAATTTGCCTAATGTTTAAAACAGTAGAATAAATAAGCTCTGCGATAGTTGGCGAATAATTTTCAATAAAAATTACACACGATTGTCTACAGAATCCTATGCAAGTAACGAAAATGATGGGTGGGAAACTGCTCTCGAAATACGGTATTCTTTTGAAAGCTTTTGAAATTTTCGTGTATGTGCATGCCGGTGAGTGTTAATTTCGCGCCCTCCTTGAGCGCTAAGTAGCGCCGCGAATGCTGGAGCACGGTCTGCCTCCCGTTCCTACCCTATACGCCTACGCGCACATTACCATCAGTCTGTAGGGTGGGATTCTGTAATTCTGTAGTTTTAAGCCCCTTTACTTGTCTGCAGACAATCTTCGTCATCTCCTCCTTCACGTAAATCATTTCTATCGAACTGACCTCTCATCGTCCACAGGTGCTTTCAGAAAAAATACACGATCGAATCGAGCCCTTCGTGTTCCGCTTTTTTTTTGTTTCTTGTTGTATAGTACAGCTCATTTTTCATAACGATTTGCGAGGGAGTTTTCAAGACAATTTCCCATTCCTTTATTGAGTCAGTCTTAATTAGTTCTACTTTCTGACGATGCAGTGGCTCGTGATCTCGATTATTACGCTCTTATTTACCGTTAAATTAGCAAATTATTAACAGCATAAGCTTCAATTACATTCAACAAGTATCCGATACGAGACGTGGGCATCGTGGGCGTATTGATCGCCGGTAAGAGGCGGTCGGGGCAACTAGGTGCTGGTATAAGTTATAGCATACCAACAGAATTAATTAGGAAGCAGGTAAACGAGCGTTTGCACGACTAATGGTCCAGTGAACTGGATGCTGTACAAGGATATCAGATTCAGAAACGATTTCCAAAGTGGCAACGCCTATAGAAATTGATTGCAGGGGTGGAATTTTTTATACCTTCATCACTCGCTTTTCGGAGCGATTTGTTTTTCAATTTTATTATTTAAACTCATCGATTCTCTCGCCCGTGTTGAACTGTCTGTTTCGCCACCTTCCTGCAGGGTTCGGGTTCCCTCGAACAGTTTCTGCATCGTCGCACTCCACCCGCCCGTTAAGCAGATTTTACACTTGTTACCTTCGTACAACGTTTTTCAGTTTCTCCACCACCCAATTTCTCTCCAAGTAAAACAAACTTTGTGTTACGAGTTAGTTACTGCTTTTGCTGGGAAACGAGCTGAATATATGCATGTAGATATATATAAATATACTATAAATTTAGGATGAGTAAATTCATATTAGGTATACGGGATACATTCGTGATGACCTCAAGCCTTGCAAATAATACGTCCAAAGCAAATTTTTCTTTTGTTTTTTCACTTTTCATGAATTCACAATGAAATGAAAAATCGTTTGTCAATTCCATTCAATCAGTCGTCGATGCAGGGAAACATTTGATAGACGCTATGTTTAACAAGCGAACTTTTTATTCGTGCAATAAAATCACTCTGGAATTTTTATTTTCATATTTTATATCGAAGCTGGATTTTCTCTATAAAGTTAATTTTGTCAAATATTCAACCGATAAACCTCCCCTCCAAATACGACGAGTATTGTTCTCAAATTTGACGATGATATACTTCGATAGTAATTCATTTTGTGTACATACATAATACATATGTGTGCGATATGTGGGTAGGTATATATAAAATCGAAATATTCCAAGTTTTATTAGTATATCGAAGAAGAGCTGAAACCCAGCCAGTGGTATGGAAATTGTTCAGGGGAGTTTGCAGGGAGTTCGCATGGTTGCCGATTGCTGGTGATGCGAGGTCTGCGGGGTAGGAAGAAGGCGTGGGGCTGGTGGTTATGCGCAAATAGATATTGAATGCTGAGTTCCCCCAGCTATGGAAACTTGTCCCATTGTCGTGCTCTGGTTTACAACTTTAGAGGCAGCGGAGGCTCTGTTTGATCCCCACCCCGTGAGGCTGGGAAACTTTTTTTTCGTTAATACTATTTCGAGAAATTAATACCAGACTTGGACTCGTTTGCATTTCAATTTGAACAGTTTTAAAATTGGCTACCCGTTGTTTCGCCAGCCAGAACGTAATAGGTGAAGAAAATTACAGCAAGACGATCGCTAAAGCGAGCGTTAAAATATTTTACAATTTTCATAAAACCGTCGAAGGCTCCTTTGCCAGTTCCCCGTTACTTCGGTATAGAACGATCTCTCAGCGTCTCATCGGGTCCATATAGTTATCTCGGTATACATTTTTTGGCAAAGTTGCAAAATCTTGTCCGAATTTTCACTCCTAATTTCCATTTTTCCTCACCGTCTCGTTTGTTTCAAATGTTTAGCAAGTATACTCGTGTATAATACCGAGCCCACTTGTAACTTTGTCTCGGGTTTGGAAACTCCTTACCTAAACTTGGAAAACTTGTATAATATATAAGTGCCCTGTTAGCGAATATGATACTCCATACAGATATTGCGAAATAACTTTCACTTTATTGAAAAGGAAACTTATGCCACTTATTTTATCCATACTACCCCGAATCCTTCGCAATCCAAATACATAAGTGTATATACCAATCTACTAGCTACATACCTTTACGTATGAAATATATGTGGATAATAGCAGCCTGCAGGATCATAGTGAAACAAAAGACAGCCGAACCAGATCCGTTCTCGTAATGGTTTTCCCGCTAAGGGACGTCGTTTGTTTTGAGGACGACCAGATTAAGGACGTCCCTGGCTCACGCCCAGTATTTGGTTAACCATTCGGTTGCCGTAGCGGCGTAAACGAGTTAAACCACCAAAGCTGGCCATTTAAGAGACATCATTTTTGCCTTTGCTACTTTACAAGCGAACCGTGTGGCCACCCTGTTAACGGTTATGATAATGGCTGATTATCCGATGTCTGGGTCAGCCCTAATGTGAAATGCGTGACGGAGGCAGCAACTAAAAAAGCTAACAGTTTCACGAGTTTTTGATATTCCCTTGTCTTCGAACAAGTCATGGTCCCCTCCTAGTATATGAAGCTCATTATCATCGTTAGAGCCAATTATCGACTTCCTTCTCCGCGCAGCATAATTCTCTTTTTCATTTTCCAGCTTATGAAATATCTGTCCGAGGTAAATGAGCACTTGCAGTTTGCAGACTCACTCAGACGAATCCGTGTTTGCTGACCTATACTTTGTTTCCAGAGGCATGACTGCCTGATTAAAACTCTGTAACTAAATTGCATACCGGAGTTTCGTGCGCTCGTTGCAGGGGCTGTAACAAGTCTGTGGTGCTTGTTAGGTGTTGAGCAAACTAGGCATAGAGGTACACCGTATATATTAACCAATGAATTTCGCGCCACGATGTAATCTGTCACTGGCATATTTAACTTTTAATGTAACCCCACCCTTGTTTACTTGCAGACTGCAGGAAATACGAGATTTTATTAGATTGATAGGCCTGATTAAGCCATGAAATATTACTGTTTCTAAGAGCCCGAAGTATCGCGGCGTACGATTACAAGTTATAAGCATTTCTTGTGCCAATCGATCTTTTTCCCAGAAGCTGTAGACTATAATTTAGAAATTCATAAAATAGATAGAAAATTATTGGCAACGTAACGAGAGCTTGTATTTAATTGCGTTCTGCTTCTTTCTTTTGTCGAAGTCGAGGTGGTCCCGATAAGCTCAACTGTTCACGACGAAGATTACATTGAGTTAGCGACTGGTGTTCGGGAGAAAATCAACTCAAGGGAGTTAGCTGCATCAGCTAATCGAATCCAATGAGAATCTCAACGATAACGTGTTAGATATTTCCCAAAGGATGAACCTGTCAAGATGTTACATTTCAAATATTTCCTCCGAGCTAATAAACTGCTTTTACACCTAGATCAGTAATTACTACTACATACAGAGAAACGACACACTGCAGAATTTCTTCGGAAATCTACGGTCGCAAATTTTGTTTTTTAGAGAATCAAATTCTATTCGCATTATGTAGCAATCCCGGATGTGTCAGGGGAGAGATTTCTTCGGAGCTATGATGCCTGGAGATCCTAAGCCGTAGTAATAAGGAGCTATAATACATCAAGTACGGAAGACTGACGTCTGCAAGGACGAAGATATAGGAAGATAATTGTGATCAACTTTAGACAAATAATGAACATTAACGATGGCAATTTTCATCCAGCTGAGCTAGTGTTGGTTGCTTGAACGTCCAGATCTACCCCAAAATATTAGAAGCATATATTATGTCCTGTATTGAACCTTCATCAATCTGATTTAAAAGTAGGATGAGTATTATTTCATCCCCGTTTACTTTATAATAATATTTTAATTAGTTCTGAAAACGTGAATGATAAAAATCCAATCCAATCTTCAAAGGGTAATGAGATGCTTTTGAACATTTCGTTAACGAGCCGTACCCATTCTATAGCGAGCTAAAGTCATGAATTAACATCTCATTTATAAACGCATGAGATATTTGAGTTACGTACGTTGAAACGTCGCTTATTTCCCATTCATTTTTCTTCTTTACAAGATGAAATTTGTTTTATTTCCTTCTCCAGGTTGGCAATCACGTTTTTTTACTACCCGAAATATCACTGCTTATTTTCATTCGTGATATACATTCGAGCATACAGAAAGGTGAAATTGGAGGACTAAAATTCCTGCCAAGATATATTATTATACGATAGATTTTTGACGGACGAGTTAAATAGCGTGTAAAATCAATTTTGAACTAGGCCTACTAAGCAATGAAATTGATCGACTAATGGCGGAGATAAGTGATGCTTGGAGGGAAGATGATAAAGTTGTTTGAATTATTCAAGACATTCATAATTCCTGGGGGTAGGCGTGAGTGAAATTAAAGTAGGTAACACTGAATTTTCGAATAATTACATAGCCGTGAAATTAGTAGTTGAAATAGGATTGTCGACACTTTGATCAGCGAGGAAGCACCAGAGAAAATGATCTGCGAGTTGATTAAAGTGCGTGGGTCTTTAATAACTAAATTTATATGAGTTTTCTGGTCGAGCCTATAAGACTCCAGCAAAGTTCACGAACTTGTTGACGTGTTGGAGCGTCCTTAAAATTCACAGCTCTTCGGTATTATGAGAAAGTTTGAATTTAATAAACAATTTCACGGCCCACCGAAATCTTGGTCAGAACATACATTTCGAATATTCATATTCCTCCGGTCACCTATATATTTCACAGTGCACTTACGCTATGATATACCTTGGTAATAAATAATAATTTATTTTGGAAAAGTGATATTTGACAAGTACTCTTTTTATCCTTTCAAAGCTACCACGACCTTGCAAAATGACACGTGAATAAACGCGTTAGATTATCGTTAGCATATTGTAGTGAGGATTTTCTCGAGTGAATTTTAATTCCGTGGAGAGCTTCTTAATTCTTTAATTAACACAATCATTTTCTTACTAAGGGCAGCTAATTTCCCATGTAAAATTTTTTTTGCCAATGGGCGTTAAGGATATTACTTTATTATTAAAGAAAGTTTCTTCATGTATACGACTTCCGTCGTATAATTAACACGTAGCACTGACGTGGGTTTACGGTACCCGTGTTTCCTGTTATCGCTCTTAGAAGCGAAGGATTGACCTTATACCATGGATGGACATGGGGAACCATTAATAAATTATGAAATATTAATAAATGGATGAATAAATGGATGAAAAATTTGTCAGCGTTCGAGAGGTGACCATTGTCACAAATGAATCAAATGTCGATTCGTTTATCCGGAAGTTTAAAGATGTGCGAGTTCTTCAATAATTGCCGAATTTTTTACACATATATGTTTAATAATATTCAAAGCTAATATCTATGGATGGATTGCAAATCACCGGGAATTGATTAGCTCGAATCTACTCCATGGAAAGAGCGAGCCACCACCTCTTGGATAAGTTTAATGTCTTGGTGACAGCGACGTGACTTGCGAACGCCATCGTCAATTGGATCCATTAACGATAGAAGGTCACCTAACTGGCTTACGTGTATCGACTCTAACTTCGAACTAACTCAAGTTTGTAACTTGAGTTTCTAGGGCCAGGATAACTTATCGTCTGCACATCAACAGGCGTACTAATTGCGATTTCACTATTCAACTTTTCTCAGCGTATAGAATTCAACCTCGAAACTTGCACAGATGTAGTTTCCCTAATTTAATTCCCTCGTCAAATGAATCCGAACAATTTCATACGTCTGCGGGTAAAAAATAACGTGATAAGCAACTGTTTATGCGAATTGCACGGCACTCGTGATTACACCCATCAATTAAGCTCTGAAACTACATACAAACGTTTATTCTAATCCAAGGCACTTTATAAGACGGTTTGCCAGAGAGTTATTGCACGTTTCCACGACCAAATAAACCGCAGGGAATAAACTAGACTGCAGTGAATTCACACTTCGCTAGTTTCGGAAAAACGGAGCGAGGTAGGTGGGTACTTAGGTGTTTCCGTGCTTTGGTCAGGTATAACCTCGGAATTGAGTTCGGCCCCGTTTCAACGCGCTCGGATCCATACAGAAGCTTCAAAGCAAGGTAAAACTATCGCGAAAATATACCGGCGTAAATAGGCAAAGTGTAGTCGACTTGTAAGTTTGTCAGTTCCTTTGAACGTCAGAGGTAAGTCCGGATTAGAATCAAGTTGGTGCAGTTGGAGATCTCGAAATGATCGTAAGCTGTACGTACATCTATACGATATGCTGTACTTTCAGTTGCGAATGGGGCAAGATATTCTGCAATTTAACAAAACTGACTTGGAGTTCTTGTTTCCCCGCTACATCTTTCGATTCGCATTTGTAGACTGTCTGGATAAATGTTTCATCGTTATAGTTTCGTTCTTTTAATCATACAAATCATCGCCAGATGATTAAATTGAGGAAGTAAATGCGCGGTGAACGTTAATTGTATTACATATCTGCCAGTGAATTTATCGTGCGATGTATACCTATATGTATATTATGTCTACACTGTTATTAAATCGAATTCTGAGGATGGTTCGTATGGGTATATCTCATTGTCAACCCCCGACAAACAGGGACAGGGGTATTCCCTCGAGAGTGAAATTGCCATCGAACAGATTCCAAATATACTAAACTTCCATCCTAGCTTTGCCCAATTATTTCTTGGAGCTCCGAATCGTAATTACGGTCGAGGAAAATAATTTCCAAAATCCGGTATCAGCCGCGGTATAAGCATTACGATATACTTGGATATTATAGTGATGGAAGAGAAATGAAATTGAAAATATTTATTTGATATCGAGGGGGGGAGGATGACATTATTTTATTTCGTTAATATTCTGTAAGAATTATTCGGAGAATAAATTAGAGATCGTTGAATGTCAAACGGGGGAGACTGATCAAATGTTAATTAAATATTTCTTTTCAAAGACATCCAACCCCTTTCACTCGTCTAATCAACTCGGTAAGCCTCCAGTTTGTTGGCAGCAATTTAGTTTCGCACAGCTTTACAGTGTCCTGTACTTACGCAGAGTGATTTTAAATCCAGATCCTCTTCTGAAGTATCGCATGTCTTCGTTTAGTCAGTTTTAGATCCTCGGATGATCCAAGAAGACTCTTTGCCATCGGACAAAACCCTTACTTCGTATTCCCGTACCTTCTTTACTTTCACTTTCCTCTATCTCGATTGATTGAATCTAACAGATTCTCAAGAGTAAACAGAGAAAGAAACTTCTTATTCAATTCCGAGGAGGAAGAACTATAAGGATAATGCAATAACAGACACGGTACAGCAATTAACACTAGCAATGCAGTCCAATAAGAGATCTAGACTGTAATAGAACATTCATTTAATAAAAAGAACAAACCGAATCACCCAAAGAAAAAGAAAATCTGAAACTACTGCAGCACGATGTATACTACGAGGCAAAAACTCTATCGTAGATGTACGTCGCTGCTACTGTTCAAATAATGTTATCGATAGCAGTAACGCAACATCTGCTATTATAGAACCATAACGACCAACTCACTCATCAGGGGGAAGAGAAAATACAAGTGAAAATTGCCCTGGGCTAAAATACTGTAGTCGAAGGCAATATTATATGTTCCCAATATAATGTGTATCGTATCGTCTTTTACTGATTACAATAGAACGATTTATGTATTAGTGTATATCAGGGATTGATCACGCTAGAAAATTGAAGGAATTATAAGAAAATTTTCATGATTATAGAAATTCGAAGGGATTCTATAAGTCTATGATCGATCAAGAATCTAATAGAAAGAAGTGAAGGTTTTGTTGCGTTTGAATGCAGAATTCAAAATTATAACGAAAATTGTGCAACTACATGGTGTGTTAGCGATAACTATGATTTGCTGATACCTAGCATAGTTTCGATCATAATTTCATCCTAATTTTTGTAACATATGTACAATGTTATATGATGACAACGCGACGTACCCATTAATTTTGGTAGCAGCAGGTTTTTTGCCTGTGGTAGATTCTCGCGATATGGAATAGACACCGCGAACGAGAATGCACTGGCGCAAAACATGTAGTAGCATGGCCGCAATTTTCTGTGGAATTTCATCAAACTTGAAACTTAAAACTATTTTAATTAGAACACTTTGCGATGCGCGGTTTATCTTGGTCAGAGCTTGTTTTTGTTCGTGGCAACGTGGGAGCTACCCTCTAATTAAGTATGTCTCCCCGTCACACCCAGCCCCACTAACCAAGGTAAGGTGTAAAAAAGATTCTAAGATTCAAATTGAGCTGCAATTAGCTCGGAAACGAGCCGATCATATCATCCCTGCACTTGGATATGCAAAACTCGTTATTTCTTCTTTTTCCAATAATTATACCCTCTTCGAACCGAAGTTCGAGGGAAGTACCAAAAAACTTGTGATTTCACCGAAATTTAGGCCTCTACAAATCGCCATTTTCCACTAAGCTAACAAACAGTTAAGGTACACATAATCTATTGAGTTTGAAGACCGAATAGTAAAGATGGCATGACTCTGTTTCAAAAAGGGTTCCCTGGGAATCGGGTATCAATTTTTGGGCTCCAAACGTGCGATCTCGTTTCATTGCAGCCGTATATGAACGTACAGTTTTCTGTGGATGGAGAAAATGATAAGGTGAATATAAAGTGTAATTAGCTAATTTTCGTTAGATGCAGCAGATGCTTTACTGAATGAGACGAGGCTGCGGAATGCACCGACCGCTGTGGGCAGCCGGTGGCACAATACCAGATTGAATTAAATGCTTGAATGGAATTTAATTACGCTGGATATACTAAAAGTTTCCTTTATAACGATAAACCAACCAGTCCTTGCATTCTTATAGAGCTTGAACAATTATTAGATCAGTCTGAAATGCAAGATGCTAATTAAAATCATATCGAACCGGATCCTCAACCATCATTTTTATTGGACCTAGATGCGTGGTTATTTCCAATAATTAAAGGTAAATATCCGACTAGTTTCTAGAAGAATTTTCCTGGCTTGATAAAAACGATGGCAATCTCTGAAGGAACATTTCATAGCTGCTCGGTAGCAGTTTAGCGCCACTGGTAATAAAATTCATATATATTTGACTGACCAGATTTGGTAGGAAATTTGAAAGAAATCTGGTCTGAGGAAATGAAAGATGTTCGATCGCGTTATCGGAATAATAACACAACGACAGGATGAAAAACTAGAAATAAAAAATCCGTAGAAGTATAGGTACGGTGGAAAATCAAATACATAGAGTAAAAAGGTATTCGCCCCAGTAAAGATTCGAGGTCAGACCTTGCGTAGGCTGGGATCTAAATTTTACATCGGATCGCGAATGTAATCGCGGAAGTGGGCGCTCCCACCTCCACCCTCGCCGTCTGCAGATACGGTGGCGGCGCACGGTGAATTTAATCACGACGGTCGCACCACACGTAAAACCAGCAGGGGCATTGGCGAAGTGCCCGACGAAGAAGAAGTCCGTTCAAAGATGCCACGTCGTTGGTCTATTTCAGGGGTAAATGAACCCAAGTTCACTCCGCTTACGTTAACTTACGTTAGCCACGGGTGGAATTATCGAGCTAGGTCCTCGAAGAGCTTGGAAGGGCACGATTTATGGAAAGCCGCTGACGAAAATCCATGTGGTAAGGAATGAAAAAGACTGCTATAGCTTCATTCCTAATCTTATATCACGAACGCTAAGCTCCCCGCCAGGAGATCAGCGAAGGAGGTTTACCTGCCTGAAAACTATGTTTGTTTGCATGAATTTTGAAAATATTTTATTTGAATAGTTGTACAATTCACGTCGTGCAATTGCTACGAAATTTGTAATTTCTTTGATACGATTCGAGGAGCGTCGCGGTGATTACTTAAGAGAATTAATACAAGAGTGTAACTCAGTTCTGGCCCAGACGTGCTTCGCCTATGCCACTCTGTGGCGCGGTGTGGCCGCATACCAATACCATACCTAGACCCTTCAAATTATTTCCCTCTGTTAGGAAAACTCTTCCACATCTTGGGAGGAAAGCTTAGCTTTGGGAGAACGCGATTCGTTTAATGATCCAGTTGTTCGTTTGTCTGTAGAATTGCCATATGTCGAGTCGGTCTGTAATTTTGACTCACATTTGATCATAAGTACAGATCTGATTACATTTATGTATAAAATAATTACTGATTGAAATGACGAATAAAATTTGGCGTCACTTAAATTATTTTCACAAAAAGAAGGAACCAAAATCCACAGTAAAATTGATTTACTTTTCCCTATCTTTCGAGCAGGGTGGAAATACGCGGCTACACTGATGCCTCAAGAAGTAGGTAAACACACTGTGGGGATGTGTGTACATAATTTATTTTCTCCCTCAATCAAACGTTCGAAAACAGATGCCCAGAAAACGTAGATCCTGCATTTGTCATGAGCCATCGCGTCGAAGGGTACGCCGTTCGAGTTCGGAAGAATATTCTCAATCATTTGACATGCTACGATCTTCGAGCGAATAAAATGTTCATCGTATCACCGGCGCGGGTTCGAAAACGTGGCTAGGTTGAATGTGCGACAAAAATGGTTAGAGGAAAAGAGAAAATAGGAGAAAGAAAGAAAAGTCGCGGGATGCAGGGTTGAGGGTTTAGAGGAATGGCACGGCGATGTAGCCTCAATTACCAGAATCTCAGTTTGCACTCCCTGTCCCCGTTGCATCGCATACGAAACGAGATGAAAACCAGAGAAAATCGGACGTATCCAGACGAAACCAGACCTTCTCTACCCACGATGGTTTGCCATTTGAATTCGACTCGATTTACGTGATATTTTACTGGGGTTAACCGCATATTCTATACCTTCATCCGAGGATATTCCCCCTTTGCATATATCTGCAGTACAATAATACTCGTCGACTATGATCCGATCCGAGGGATCTTGATGTCATCTCTTTCTACCATTGGTTACTTCGCTTGTTGTCACAACATTAATTTTATTTTCATCGTTGCTAATAATTTTCATTAAAATTTTCCATATCAAAAATTCATTTAATCAGCTCTAGGAATAAAACAGTAATGAGAATCGTAACATATATACTTGGAAATCCTAAGATCTCTCTCTGTATGTACTACATGTGAAATGAATGGCAAGACTTGGGAGCACCATTGTTCGAATAAGAAGCTTTTATGGCTTAACAACTGATTATAATTGAGCTGAAGGAAAATCAGCTTAATTATAACGATGATAAAACTTCGCCTACTTACTCGTGAACATATCTTTCGAGTCTGGAGTCATAACGTTCATATCACAGAGTGGCTTTTTCCTAATGCTTCTAGGTCCACGTAGATAGTTAAATATAATCTTTACTGGCTGATGGCTCGTCTTATATGGGTGCATATATTGAAACGCGGGCATAAAGCGTGTCGTCTTTGTTTACCCATTAATCTCAAGTGGAAACGTGTGCACTGTCTCGACTTTGCTACACTTGGTGTTCGGCACGGATTACCCGTACTCGATTTTGCGTCAGGTCAATTTACCGCTTCAGTCGTTTACTACGCAGACACAATTTTTTTTTTCCTATTTTTTTTTATCTCGAATCATTACCTGGGCAATCGGCTTTGAAATAGAATCGAACGAATTGACATCTACAGAATGGACGCTCGAGCGCACTGGGCACGTAAAATTTGTCCGAATGTTGAGGCACCGTTAAATCAACGAGTTCGATTGAGTCCCACGTATTTTTATACACGTTGTTTTCGTTTTCGTTTCAAAAAAGAAATAAGAGATTGGTTTTTTTTAACAGTCACTGACGAATACCCTTGATGGAAAGGACCGTCGTTTGCCGTTGTGGTTTTTCTTGCAGCTATTGTCTAGGGATGTAATAAATAGCTGTGGGCTTCTAGAGCCTTTTGTTATTCACACATTGCTCTTATACGACCACCGAAATCTCGGAGTTTGAATAGGATATGGCAATAAAGCTTGTAGCCTATATACGTGTCTCGATGTGCTCTAGATGTTTCAAAAGCAGTAGACGTACTAGAGTCGATAGAAGCACACGAATTGTTCGAAAATTCATTGCAAGCTAGTGATTTTGCGCCTTTATCGATAATCAGAGAAAAGCACAGAGCCTGCAGCTAAAAATCGGCATTGACTTGCCGACAGTCTTTCGATCATTTCCAAGTATTTTTAAGTATCCGGATTCATCCCGCTTATAAAAGGTCGGTAAAGACTGGAATTTGGAATACACAGATATTCGATTTATTCTGGACCGTGACATATCAGCGGGAACGCTAAAATTAGATGACCTATACATACTGGGCTAGACGGCTATACATAGGGTTTAGTCGAAAAACGACATCCTGCACCGGATGAATATAAAATGTGGAATTACTATAAAAATGTAATGATTGTCGAAAATAGTGAAGATGATTTGTGGAAGCTTTGCATTCGAATTGTGAGTAGAAAGAGTAAATATTCTGTTATCATTCATGAGCAATTTTATCTATTATGCGTGTTTGGTGAAGGTTATCCATGTTTCTGAAAAAAAAGTATCTATAGCCACGAGGAGGTGAAGAAAAAAAAAAAAAAATGAAAAAAATTTGAAAGTTGTTGACGGTGAAGCGAAAAGCTACGTCCGTTATGCACTTACTTAGAGCAAAGTATACTATTAACAATAAATAAGCAATCTCAATTTTACGGAAGATTGTGAGTGAACGCAAGTCTCTACTTATTGGAAGCAGGCCCCACCTTTGAAAAATACCCCCAGGACGCCATTGCTGCGTCGTAACATGAAGCATACTTTATTACCAAGTTAAATAAGAGGAGATAGTCCAGAGTTGCGAGGAGAAATGGCTAAGAAACATCGATCTTTATTAAACAAGACGCTTGGGAAATAACGAGAGAAGGCAAATTTGTTACATGTACATTTTGGCTCTATTTGTCGATTACTGCAGTCCACTTCAGTGATACACCAACGTAATATACTAACGTCTGATGAGGATTCTCTTCCCAATTTTCGCTTCCCTTGGCTAATGAGTTTCGGCAATGCACGATGTATGCACGATGCATCTAATGGATAAACAAACGATACTTATACACTTATACCACATAAGTGTTCTATCCTCCACCGTATCAAATGCAGACATTTTTTGATTTTGCATCGCCTATGGTGATAATAAAAGTATTGGCTTCGGTTGAAGAGGGGCTTTTGCTAATTTCAACGAATATCTACGTTCTTGACCCTCTAGAATCAGAGAAATGGGTTTTTAGAAACATGTCTGTTGGTTTTTCCGTCAAGCGCGGGCGATGATCTCACTGAAAAATTGCTACATTCATTGAATTTGGACGTTCTCTTCTACAGGAAATAAATTGACTTTCAATTTTATACATATACATTTTTTTTTTTGATACTTCCAAATTAAAGATAATTTCTTTTGAGTCCGAACCAATTACTATATTCTGTATTCAGTACGTTCTTATATGAACAAATATTTTTTAACAACTTTTAGAATCTATAAATCTGAATTTGCCAAATGATCTAAAAAACGGTTAGCTCAAAAATTCTGCAGTTTACTTACAGGATTTTTGATTGAGATAAGAGGCATGAATATAACCGCCACGTCTCGTCTGATTTGAACGTTTGATCCTAATATGGAACAAAAAAGAAATTTCATGCAAAATAGAAAACCGCTTTATAGATAAATGCAAATAACAAAATTTCAATTGCATTTACTCGACAGTATTTTGAGTAATTAGATTGGTTTGTAAGGTGATAAAAAGTACTGCAAAAAAAACACTGTCTTCTCTGTCTTGTTTTCATTAGTAACTATCACGTCTCACATATATCTAACACTATACGGCAACACGTAGCGTTGGATATACCATAGCAATAAGGATCTCATTGGTTTCCGAAAGACCTTCGGGAGTGTGCTCGAAAAAGTCCGAAGAAAAATTCTGCATCACGATCACGATTGCCTTTTTTTGAGTCTTTGCTCGGCAAGGGGTTCGAAGGGTACTGCTAGTCGTGAAGATATATATGTATATCCCTCTAAGCGCTTTTCCATTCTCGTAAGAACCTGAGAGAATAAAAAGAACGGAAAAACAAAAGGAAGCAAGAGCGTACCAGTACCTACCTACCACGATGTGCATCAGGAAAGGAATAATGAAGTCACAGGGGGAAGTAAATGAAACGAAGACGGATGAGAACGGTACTCGAGCGACGAGCCCAGGGGTTGTCCTGAGGAATAGGGAAGCATACGACCTCGGACATGATGAATGGGGATTAAGAAACATAAAGTCGACGTCTAGTTAACGCTGCGAAACTCCATCTGAACCTCCGGGTCCTTACCTTTATATATAGAGAGAGAATTGGGTAGCCGTGGAGGGGTAGTCTCTGGCGGGTACCTCAGGTGAAAAATTAACCTTTTCTCACTTCTCACGAAACCTCTAGAGATAATGAAATAGTCATAGCTTCGTATAGTATACCTACTAATTATCACCACTATCGACGTGGTTTTCGATCGGACACGAATCAGTCTTCTTCAACCTCCTTTCTGCTGCAATAAATTTTAATGTTTCACGATACCTTCACTATAGCTATTGCTATTTGGCTGTCGATATTTCTTATTTAACCATTTTTTCTCCCTTTTTCATCCTCAACAATAGCTGCCAATCCCTACT
Organism: Rhogogaster chlorosoma; assembly: GCA_944452935.1. Taxonomy (NCBI): domain Eukaryota; kingdom Metazoa; phylum Arthropoda; class Insecta; order Hymenoptera; family Tenthredinidae; genus Rhogogaster; species Rhogogaster chlorosoma. Next base: position 35,261,241 of record OX101797.1, read on the forward strand.
TCACGGCTAGCGAGAACTTCTTGTCCTTCCAAGTTATTCAAAATTTCGGCAACCGTTCGTTTTTAGTATAGAACGAGTCAACGAGGGTCGCGAGTTAAGTGGAAGAAGGCATTGAACATTTCATTCAGTGACACTTTTCCGGTTTTATAGATATTCAGGATTGTTTTATCCTTTGCGGATGCTACTGCGTCAAGTAAGTATATGCAGATTATTCTCAAGTGATTCAAGAGCCGTGCAATTTTCGGCGACAAACAGGTTACCCGATTCATATACCAAATGCAAATTACGAATCTTTCATTTTCTTGTTAACATCTTAGCAATGTAATGCAAGCGATTCAAATTATTCCTTCACCCCTCGTACAAGATACGGGATCTAGAATATAGATGGACCTGCAGAGTTTGCATGTTTCGGTGGTGGGTGAATATTTTCGTCCGCAATGCTTCGCAGTGTTCAGTTTTATTAAATATCAGCAAAAAGAGCCCGGCCGGACGATCGGGGGATGAAGGTCCTTCACAAGCATGTTAATACCAAGACAGGAGTGCGTGCTGATCACCCCGTGGCCGCGACGATCGATGTCAAAGATTTTACAACGTTAGCATTGACACGTACTCATCGCTAAAATGACCGTCCTTCGTGCTCAGTTTTGGCGAGAGCAAATATAATATAAATATATACGGTCGGACGTGTTTAGTTTTGCATATAGACACCCAGTTTGAGTAATAAACTCCACAAAGCGTGGAAAAAGAGGAAATAAAAATGAATAAAAAAAAAAAAAGAAAATGGTGATCCATGAAGCGTATTTTCAGTGCGCTTATTTATTTGCTCGCATACGGTATACGAGCATTCAATATCTATGCTTGAAGTCAAGAGCTTTTGGATTTTGCTTCACAGTACCGGTGCTCTTACTTCTTGGGAATCTTTTCATTCTGAGCTGGTCGACTATCATAGGTCGACTAGAATTCCGGTAGAAAGAGCTCTCCAGATGCGCGTATGCCAAGCGCGTTGAAACTTTTCGCAAAGATTATCAAAGAAGGAAACTAAGTCCTTTTTTTTCTGATTTCTACTATTTTTATCTTCACTTTTATCACGTTTGCTTCGAAATGCAATTTTTCTTCTGAATCCAGTAGATATTATGCCAGTTACTAGTATTCCCATTAAAATCACCTCCGGTGTAAAAACTTTGAGTCAAGTATATTAATGTTATACATATATGTCCTCGTGAAAAAAAATATCCGCAATCAGATGCTACTGCTATGCACCTACATCACATTTACTATTTACAATGGTGTAAATAGAAAACATAAGAAAATGGAAATAAAAAGATTTTTTTTAAATTTGGAGATAGTGGTACTTGGCGGACCGATATTTCACATCAGTATAGAATTATTGACATGGTTCTATTGCTGTTTCCTCGTACTTACCTACAAATGGCATCTGCATCGCATGGCATTCGCATTGCATAGCATCTGCATCGCATTGCATCTGCACCGCATGGAAACGGTGACGGTGATATCTCGAAATCTATTCGTCCGATTCACCTAAAATTTGGACAGAGAATAATTTATATCATTTTCGAACGAATGGCCAGATGGTTTTTTGATAAGGTTATCAATTTGTCAATAACAAATGATTGAAGTTGTTTCTTTTCTTTGCTCCGGAATCGCACTTTTTTCTACAGCCTGCCATTTTCGTAATTTTCTAAATCTTCGAAATCTATCCGGTCATTTGATCGGTTTACTAATATACTAAAAATGAATTTTTCATTTTTCATTTCAGATCATCCTAGTTGCCAAAAGTACCGTCACCGATTAGCCGTGCAGCGAAGGTAGCACTTTGTTTGAATAATTATAACTCTATTGTCATTTAACATTTTTCCATACAAAAATTACTCAAATTTGGCACGAATATGTATTAATCGTGTGTACCATCCCGACCTCGTCATCCCAATACGCTCATAAAAAACAAACAATATTGAAAATTGACTTATACATTTTTTGGGTCTTAAGCTTATGCAAACCCCTTTAACTAGCTTTTCAACCACTGAATCTATAATTCTGACGTGGTACGAGTCTAAGAATGATTGGAATACGTAGCCTGGCGAAGGCCACTCTATACTAATTTATTTTCGCATAGGTTTAGTGTCTAAGCGATCTGACTGCAAAAAGGAGAACAAAAATTCGTGATGAAAACGGGTAATCTAAAACGTTGAATAATCATATCTCAGCTCTCCGTTCACCGATTTTATCGAAAAAGGTCTCAAATGAAAGCTTTTCTCGGCTACATCCTACGATAAATATTCAAATTCCGTGTATATAGCGAGGCGGAAAAAATTAACGATCATAAATTGCCGTACAGGCCGTATAGGCCGTTTAGCTCTTGTTCGGGAATATGGATTCCGTCGAGTCTCGCGCGGTGCAATGAGGGAAAGAACTTCGTTTTTTTTTTAATGTACTAGACGCGAGACTCTATACAGAGTCTCTAGATAAAATGTTATCTTAGCCAATGTTTTTCCAACTTTTGTATGCGTGGTTCATGGACTTAATTCTCATCTTTCCGAACCGCTTCTGAATCTGGAAATTTATGAGAAACAAAGGAAAAATTTTGCTGAAATTCTACAAGGCTTTCTAGTGTTCTATTAAGCTTCTATCTCCTTATCATTCATAATTCCATAGCTCGATATGCGTATGATCCTGCATCATCTGGCATACGAACCAACGGTGAATCCATTAATCGTTGATTAATTAACACCGAGATAGGTTATTCGTCAGCAATTAATGCATGTTACGGATGGCATCGTGACGCGGCCGGACGCCGTCAGCTCATGCATAATTTCCAGTCACTCTACAGAACCCAGACGCCGCATCTTCCATTATTGTTGGGGTCACAGAGTTACATTACTATTATATAGGCTTGCTAAATACAGCTCGGAAATGGAATTTCAAAGTGTGGAAATATCGGGTCTCAATCGAAAGGTTCGATAATTATTAATGATCTTTATATTTTTTTACCATGATCAGATATACGTTGCAGAGGTAAGAGCAAGGTAGACGTGAAACTACACTGGTCAGAATTGTAGCTGTATACATATTTGATGTTTTTCTTTCACATAAAAAAGGATCCAAGATAGCTGAGTGTAATTCATCCATATCATAGCTCCTGAGGCCAGGTGACGTGATGTTTTAACAAAATGTACTTCGTTAAACTAACCTGCAGGGGGTAGCTAGAAATAATGATTCCCGACGAGAAAAGTCAACGTGTTTAACGACTCTGCCAGGGTTTCTTTTCTGGAAGGGATGGTAGAGGAGGTCGCGGAATATTTTCAATCTCGTTCAGGGTATGGCTATCTCCAGTTGGATCTCCCCTTTCTTCTACGTACTTTCTTTCTTCACGCAGGAAGCCAAGATTTTAACCAGCGCTCTGCCACCTTTTTCTACGCTCGCCTCATTTCTTCGTCTTCGTTTCTTCATCCACTTTGCTTCTTCTGGATCTCGGTCTTCGTCGTTCATCACTCCTCGCTTGCAATGGTACGCGTTAAGCACGAAGAAAAAAAATTACGCCAAATACGAGTGGGATGCGAACGCGTTTAAAACTTTACTTTTTCTAATGGCTTATTTTGGAAGAGTTACGCAGAAAATTTAAATTAATTGTCCCGAGGCCTCAAGCCTTCCGGATCTGTCCTAGAAGTACAAACTTTCCGTCCAAGGTTTCTGGATTTTTAGCAAAGGTGGAAGACAATTGAGTTAGGCTACATCAAAGCCAGAAAAAGTTCAAAGAAACTCCTGCTTTACTCTCGAGAGTAATCTGATTAACTTTTGAATCGCTATTCTCAAAGCGGGAAAATATCTTCAGCCAATATAAAATTTTACTCAGGTATAATCCCGTTTCATTCGGTAAATACCTTCAGCTGCATCTCGGCATATTACGCGGTTATGCATCACCCATATAAGTGACTTTATTGAGAATCAAATTGTTTTACAATCTCTCACATATCGTTTTATCTTATCACTTCAGCTGATCGGTTTTCTCAGATATGGGTCATTCCATGTCAATTCAAACATCCTGCATAGATAGTATTTCCCATAAAAAGTCAGTCTACTTTCATTTCTATCGTTATTGGAAGCATAGTTATTAGGAAAATCAAAATTCATCGTATGATTTATTGAGAGACCTAGTTTATAAAGGCGAATACTATCTGTACAGCAAGTTCGATTGAAATTTGAGAGGTACATTAAAAATTTGGTACTAAGTTCGTTTGAAATGACCCATGTATATTTTGTTGTTTTAATTTTTCTTCTACAATTTTACTACCTCGATGTAGGATAAGTATTATGCAGTAATAAATTATTTTCTTATGGGCTTAGTATCCCCAGGTGAAAAACGACGCTATAAACCAGATATAAAAATGTTGTTTCCTTACCAGTTTTTTGCAATTAGTACGATATCTTCTCAACTTGTACATCAGAAAAATGTTCAATGTTGGATATTGGTATTGAATCAGTATCATTTATGAAACTATGATGTACTATGTTAGAAACCCATTGGAAGAGTAATTGCTGCACTCTCGAATACCTCGGGTATAATACTTTGATGAACAGTGAATGAAAAGTGTACAAAAGTACTATATAAGTACGTTTAACAACCTATTAGATTTCATCCGGATACTACTATTCCCCACACATTCTATAATTGTTTGTAATCATATTTTAATAGGACGATCGAAGCGTTACCCCAGCAATCATGGGATGGGGAATACAAATTAATTTCTCATGATAATATACCAACGATATAGATATACGTGTACAGTGTATTAATTCTACACTTGATTGAGTGATTGTTTAACAATTATGCAACTGAAATGAAATTAAATCACATTGATGGCAGAGAAGCTCGTTATCTATCCTCGACATAGCAGGTCGTATAACATGAATGTAAGTGTGGGGGTGTAAATGTGTAAATCAAGACCTCGTGGTTATTTTCAACGAGAAAAAAAAGTTAATCGAAGAGGTGAAGAGTACGGAGTAATTGCACATGAGAAAGAATAAATAAGGAAGAAAGAAAATGGGCATCAGTGATCAGGTTTTTGCGGTTAATTAATCACTGTAATTAAATCTCGCTTACGCTGCCTTTCGGAGGCTGCGGAAATTCCGTACAGTCACGCATAATTCGTATATTACGGTCACACACGTCCATGGACAAAAGTGGCCGGCCAAATTGTGTTCAGATAAGCTTCGACCCATCGTAGGTATAAGTATTGAGTTCAGGTTATTCCGGCAGACTAGTTTGTTGCTATGGCCACCAATTCACTCTGGGGTTCAGTTTGGTTTGAGCAACGGCTGGATGGGTGCTTGAACTTTCACCTTGTTCAAAGTTTGAGCGAACGCATAGTTGCTCCGCAACGTCTGCTGGTACTGCGCTTAATCCAAACATTAATTGACAATTTAGTATTCGACGGGATTCAAAATTTCATATACGTAGATTTAGTTGGAGAATAATTAGGACACGTCTGGAAGATGTCGGAGAATGTTAATTTTGGTTTGATTTGATACGCGTGAGACGTATGGAAATTCGCCCGTAAAGCGAGTGAGAAGAGCTTTCGTCTAAGAAGGCATTCGTCAGGAAATTCATTTCGATTCGTCGAATTGAATTTGTTTTTGTTTGCTCAAACACGAGACTTGGAAGGCGAGTGCCTCTTCCATTCCTTTTCGAGTCGAGCGCATTTTCTTGTTTTCACTTCTGATTTATTTGCCGAAGCTCTGAGGCAGGATAGAAAAAGTGCAAAATTCCGAGTACACATTTGTCTGCTCAAATATCAACAAGGCAATCGCCCGAAGAAGCGCCGGTTCCCATTCGAAGATCAAAAGCTTCTCGGTCTAGTTCTATCGAGATCTGCACCCCGGAGACGTGTTGAAGAGTCAAAAGCTTGGAACGGCACCAACTACTGCTAATCGTTTTTTTCAAAAAGGAAATCCTCCAGCCACCCTCTCGCAAAGACTGAAAGTACTGCTCCGCGCGAGACCGTACATGTTCGCGATAAAGGTGAATGAAATGAAAAATAAAAATCATTATTGAGATAGACTCGACAAGTATCGCATCATTCCAGCATTCCTCTATAACGTATGTGCTTGAAGTATAAATGCTGCATTCGGCACACATACGTATGCAACAAAATTGTTGATGCTCTGTTACCTCAGTTTGAAACAAAGATACTCACTCTTTTCAAGAAGAGTAAGAACAAGGGTGATACAGTCGATTTATTTCATCCCATAAATATACGAAATCGGTAAAACTAAGACGTCTTTTAGTCGTATTAGTTGTGTTTTACGTTTGACTGTGTGTGGGAGCCACTGAATCAGCCCGAGGCAACACCTCAGAAGCGTAGAATTTTTTTTTCGTCTCATCTCCGGGTTCATCTGATGTTGTAGGACCTCGTATTCGAACTTCTGATGATTTTACTTCTTTACGGATAATCAACGTGTCGCTGGTATTATTATCTACATCGGTGGCCGTTATGTATACCTATATTAAAAGCGAAGCCCTTCGAGACAGACGGTGGAGACTTAACTCTTTCTCTACCCCATTTCGTTGGCCGGAAGTTAGCTCCGACATTAATTCACGTGTAAACTAATAAGCAGCTTCGTTTACTGAGCGAAACTTGGAACATTTTACCTTTATAAAAGGTGTATTTGATACGAAAGAATAAGAACAGGGCTAGCGAGAAACTTAAAGATATATTAGTGGGAAAGTTTTTAAAACTGATATTCCGTTACGAAGCGCGTCACAAATATCTTCGTAATTAAAAAAGAGGCAATAATTTTCTCAACTGTCGAGCTAGCTATGCCGAGTTGCTTCGGACCTCACGAGTCATTGGGTTTTCATTTTTGTATCTTGAATTTTGCATAAATTTTTTGTACTAATCTCGAGCATTATTAGATGGGAAACATTGTTACTATCATCGTTGACTAGGCATTATTCAAAAAGCAAAAACATCTTGAAGGCTCACGATTCTGAGAGCGAATAAATTTCGATCGCGGTTTATCAAAAAACCGGCAGGAATCTGAACCAACGGAGGCGGAGGAGTGTCTGAATCCTTTTCTTATCATGAAATATTAAACGAAACCGTTTATCATGCCTTTTATACGTGACGTTCTAAAGAATTCCTCAGCAACCCTAACGAGCGATGGAAGATAGTCTAATCGAGGGCTTGATATACTTTCCAGCTGAATAAAACACCGAGTAAGGACCAAAAGGCGGGATTCCTTTCTTTCGCATTAAAACAACGATTTGCAATTTTTTATTATTATTATGACTATTCATTTTCATATCAATATCACTATCGCTGCACTGGTCGTTATGTTCGTTTTAAATTTTCAAAAAACGCAACCGATCTCCCAGAGGGATGGAGGTTATCGATTATGCATAAAAATCGTATGAATGTCAGGAAACGCAATAGCGACTATCAGATTGCTTTATAAATATCATTTTAGAGAACAGAGAACGTTAATTACGTGACAAAGATATTATAAAGAAAATCGACTGGGTACTGGCATTAAGGGGTAAAGCTGCTGGGTCGGCTTTACGTTTGGAACATGAGGTAGCACCAGGCCACCAGGGACACCATTGATTGTTGATTCCAAGTCATCCGGAACGCTAAGATAAAGATGCTTGCAGACAGCGCAGGTGTGGGCGGTAGGTAGATCTAGGTTCAAAGAAGAATGAATCCAAGCATATCGTACAGTCGCGGGAATCGACAACTCTTCGATGGTGTGCGAGGTGTGTACTAAACGCGATTGAATGTCCCTCGAGAACTGGGCAGAAAACTCGTTTCGCGGAATTTTCTTGAAGAAGTCGATGTACACACGTATTCCTCGACATACAAGCAGATACGTCGTTGCACTTCATTGAGTTAGTGTGGAAAGCTTTAAGCTGCGGAGTCTTGTGAGACCCGCGTCGGGTTGTAGCAGGGACTCAAAGGCAGGCGTGTAAGTGGCTGGGTATGACTTTGGCCTCGTTTCTCAAAAGTTACGAGGTAACAAATTTTTATCACACTGGAAATGTTTTTGCTTCTTGTACTCGAAGACCGCGCGCATGGTCAATAATTCTATGCAAACTGAATATTCGCTCTTGCCAAATCCAAAAGCACAGACGAACGCGTATTATTTACCTAATTGTAAGATACGCCTCCTCGATCTGACTTTCACGAGTACAAACAATCAGGAATTAATTATCAGTGTACAATGCCTTTGCCTTCACGCTTCACGCTATTCCATTTCTTTGGTTTCTGATTAAAAGCCTGAGGATAAGACAGGCGTTATTGATTGAATATTTTTTCGTCTCGACCCTTTCCATCTTCAGGGAAAGTGTGTGGTTAAAAAAAAAGCTAAGCCACGTGTAAGTCTGGCGCGTATTTGTAGCTGAGTCGACCACTCGGAAACGTTTGAAAACACAAATATCCATCACAGCTCTTTAGGCATTCTTTGTTTGTTGAACTTTTTTTGTATCTCTGAGGCACGTCTGCGGTAGCTTTTTCATAACGAATTTTTTTTTCTTTCAATCAAACGAACGCAATATCGTTTTAATTTCTTGCTCTGCCAACTTCTATACTCAATTACATCATTTCATTGGGCTTCACTCTGTTCCTACTCACTTCCGATTTTCTCGCACGCCTAATTCAATCTACTCTTTCTACGTGATTCTCTTTGCCCGAAAGCTTTCGGCAGCGTCCCTCCTATCATCTCTGTCCTTCTCGTCGCCATGGTGACCTGGTCACGTGACTTTAAATCCCTTCGCAGTCCTCCCCACACGAAATATCGCCGCTACCCCTAAGTATGCCAGGAGTTCTCGTCGAAAAGCTCCATAGGCAAATAAAACCGACCAGAACTATAGGTGGCTGACAATGTGTCAGGCAGAGAAAGTATATATTGCCTATACACACGCAGCGAGGGTCTACCAATGCCTCTCTGCTTCAATGTGCTTTTCTTTTCACCGAGCAATTGTTTTTCCCCTAATTGTGTAGTTCATACAATCGCGTTCACTAAGCGTGTCTGTAACCCACGCAAACCTACACTCGCACGAGATGCTTTTTACACATACATACCATACATTAATCATAGCGCACCCACTCGTTACGTGCTATTATTAAAGGGGAGAGATTACACGGTAATTATCATCGTCGTTTTCAATCCAATGAAAACTTTCATCGGATTTATGATTTGGTAGAGTTTCTTTTCTTTAGATTTGGTAGAATAACGAAGAATGAGGAGAAAAAGGAGTAAAAAGGATGACCTTATACCAGCGTACCCTAATAACACACGACTCGCATCTCCGTGAGAGGGGCCAAGAAATGGTCTCGATCGATTACGCGTGCGCCCCAGCCGACCATTGGATGTAAAGAGCGTACAGTCAAAGGGTGGTATCAGACTGCGTGGAGTAAGCATCTTTACGTAAGGATCTTCATGCCCATTATCACTTAGAATTGACAGGATCTAATCGTGAGCGTGAGTTATCATGAAGCAACGAGGCAGAGGCCAGTCACAGTCAGATGTCAGGTTATTGCCTGTTGCATCGTGTCCTGTGGCGCTTTATGTAGATATTGTAGATTATGTAATCTATTCGAAAATGAACCAGTTCCTTGAGTTGGACCATGCGGTTTCTTGAAACGTACATGATGAAAAATTCGGAAATCATATATTCGGTGTCACTCGAAAGATGAGAAAATTCAGTTTACTTCAGATATTTTAGACACGGGTTATACCATTTCGTGAATTTTACAAGTTACGAAATTTCAATTAAACGTGCGAAAACATTTGATGTCGAGCCATACTGAAATAATGGCAGAGTCTATCTCGGCATTCATTTAAGGGGATCTTTTCGTTTGCATAAAAAGTATCCGAAAGTTGGACCACCCCATAATGAATCGTCTAAATTTTTTTTGCCGTAAAGTACTATTTTCTTCCATTTTTTTCTGACTGAAAGACGACGTCGTAGCGAAGAAATTGCGTGGACTGATTTGATATTTCAGAGCTAGGAAAGCTAGAAATAGATTTATGAAACTTGGTACCTAGTCCATCTTCGCACACATTACCCTATGTGTGAATGTTCACATCAGTATACATGAATGACAATTCACAGCCTGTGATTTCTCGCCCAAGAATCGGGGGCGAAATACGTATGAGGTACTAAGAGTGCCGAGATCAGTATCGTTTATAGACAAGAACGCAGAGGAGAGAGTACCTTACAGATTTATCGTTGTGAAATACACTGGATCAATATAAATTGTCTCTTTTACTTTCAGAGCGCATTACGTCACTGGCATGAATGCTTTCCAAGTATTTTCGGCCTCGAGGTTATATGTATGTGGTCACAGCATGTATTTAATTATATAATTTCGCATTCAGATGAAAAATGGATGAAAAATTGCCACTAAACTTTTCAAACTCTCGCCGTTTCTTGTATAAAAATAGCAACCTCACACAAGCTTGATTTTTGACGATTTTTTTCGAAATTTCGCGTATCAAATATTTTAATCCCAGTGAATATTTTTGAACGGAGTATTTCGACGAAACTTAACAAGCACTTAGCGTCAATCTTCAGCAACAGATAAACTAAGTTAATCAAGTTATTAGGCTTTGAGTGCGAGCATTAGCTCAAATCCGATGCAAAGAGGCGAAGCTTGCTTCGTTCTTTCGTCAGTTCTATTGTTTGATAATTAAAAGTTTGATCAATTAAACAACGGATAGATTTAAAGTGAGGTCATTTATGTATGTGCCAAAGGAATGGCTCGCCTGTGATCAGTCTGTCAACATTCGAAGCAAATAATAACAATTACTGATGTAGCGATTGCCTAAATCATTTGAGAAAAATAATCAATTTCAAGGCCGAGCTTGATTGAATGGGCAAATGAATCGAAAAGTGGTACCTACACGTGGATGATGAACGATATTTGTTGGGAACTGAACCTTCATTGTTTGACGAAGCGGGTAACAATTCGTCCGTGCACGGCGACGAGGCAAACTCGGACGCAGGCTGAACCGTTGACGAGGTTGTAGGTGGTGGTGGTGGTGGACGAGGTCGGGAACAGGAGCGAGAGCGGGTAGCCAACAAATATTGGCATTCTCTCAGTCTATTCTATTTTCTACGACAAGAAACTTTTCTGTCTTCAATTTCTCTCGCTTGTTTCACCCGCCAACGCCGGGTCAATTCATCGTTTTTCGGGCCTCTTGAAAAAGTTCGATATTTGATTACCTCGCGGCTTGTCATTTCGCGTCATCTCCTCGTCCAGGGTATATCTTCTTCACCGTGGGTTTCTCGAAAAAAAATCTTGACCGCGTTTTTCGCGAAGGCTCTAACTCGCGCGAGATCCAACGATGCGAGGCGACGATGGCGGATAAAAATGAGGTAGGTAGGTACAGGTAATCGAACCGGGGGAATGTAGCCAAGCTTTTCTGTTTTATGTATTCGATTTACTGGTATATTTATACCGTCGAAAGCGAACGGTTGCATGTTTATAGGAGGTTCGAAAAAAGGAGGGTAAGCAACACGAGCAATTGGGTAGCGCCCATTTTTTTGGAGAAAAAAAAAAAAAACGTATCGAATGAAAAGCAATGCTTCGTTAAGGGTTCCAGGGACCACGCTGCTTGGCTTTGGCTGGGGCAAGGTCATCGATCTGTTGCTCGAAAGCTTTAACCATCATTGACCTCGTTCACTGCTCCCACTCGGTGACAGCTGCTGCTACCATCTCCAGCGGAACCTATTGCTTCGTGCTAATTGGAGAACGAATGTTACAATATAGAATATATATTTCGTTCACGCCATTGTCATATCTTTGACGAATGGTCTTAAGCTGACTGTGAGCCGCCTCTAAAGCACAAAAGCTCAGTTTCGATGTACTATCTGGTTTCAGAAAATTGTTTTGATTTTTCCGATTACGAGAGATCCTGGAAAGATGAACCAATTATACCTGAGCTAATATTGCTCCAGCCTATTGAAGCAAGTGTTTTTACATGATCCGAAGCGAGTATTTTTGTTCCTAACTTTCTGTTATTCTATCCTGTTTAAGATTAATTGTAAGATCTATATTTTCGCAGAAATTTCGTCCCGAGGGAATTTCAATTACATCAAACTTTACCGATCAAGTATCCCTTGATATTCCTATAAGTCGATCACAAACAACACTTTACGTAGACATATGTGCAATGTGTATGACTACATGCATCTAGTCGAGGTATTAGTTTGGAATTTTGACGGAAACTGGATGCAGTTATGGTTGACTGGACCTCGTTGGATCGCCGACGACTAATATGGATTGAGAAAATTTAGTCCTTGGTATTGAACTTACATGATACGAGATTCGTTATCGTCGTAATATCTTGGATTAGGTATGAAAGCAAGGGAGCTTTCTCAATGACGATTTCCAGGCTAGCTCTAAAACTTTACCACGGAATTGTTATTTATGGGGGAATAGAGGGCAGAATTGGGGCACATGCAAATGTGGAATTTGTTGCGGCTTCTCTTGAAAATCCACTATGTATAGCGTGGATAGGGTTTACGAAGCTATGGTGCATGCATAATTATTGTAAAGTGTAAGTCGTAACGTACGCGTATACGACATAAAATATGTATAATATTCCTCACGCAATATCTCGATGCAAAATACATTTTTTCTGAGAAATTGACCTTTTTGGTAAATTTTATTTCGCGTTTTTCTTAACGCGTGTGATTTTTCACGCATGTCGGGAGCAACCGAACAATGCCACTTCCTCGTTCCAACGTCATTTGACACATCAATGACTACGATGGTTCTCGCCTTTTTCGCTCCATCATCCGTGCGTCGCGGGTGTCGTCCCGAGCGTCATAACTTATGAAATAATGGTTGAGTATGATCGTAAAATGCACTCTTCGCGTTATAAGTTATTTTTTTAAAAGAAATAATACAGCCGAGGAACCGGCAAGGCGTATACGTACCTACCTAGCCTCGCTTTCGTTCGTAAACGATCACCTAGTATCACTCAATGTCTGAAAGACAAAGCACTGAAGGAAGTTATAAACATTTAAGAAATCGAAGCTCGAACGGAAATACTCATCAAGAATTTATCACCATTTAAATTTTGTATTTCTACACGGTATACGAGTTGTACAGGGTATTTTGAATTTTATACGCCTTGATTCTACAACGTTCCATCCCGCGAAGAACTACGAGCAAGTATTACAGGGTATACATTTTGTGCTCGAAAAATTTCACCCATAAGATTTTATCACCCTGATAGTTTCCGGAACTAGAGAACGCCCCCGAGCTGAACAGATCGAATTCCAAAACATCCTATTCCAGTGGTCGTCACGAGTTTAAGGAGATTCTTCTGTCTTCGTGGCGAATCCGATTCTTTGTTCGACAAATCCTTTTTCACTAGATCAGGAGGAAGGATGGGGCGTCTGTTACGAGGTGATACTCAATAGCCATGAGTACACAGCTACACTGACCACGGAATTAAGTGTGGGTCATTGTTAAACGAGATCACTGAACCCCATCACGAATACAACTCCAGATTTTACGGGTTCTCGTAAACTAGGGACGTGCTCTCATCTACATTGGCTTCCACATTCACCTCTAGTTCCAACTCCATCTCCACCTCTGTCTCCGTCTCCGCCTTCGGCTCTGGGCTCTGTGCTCTGTTACATCCGCCTTCTTTTACCTCCAAGATCTTTCTACGAAGGGTTCGCTCTACATAATAGCCAAAAGACGATCTCTTTATCTTCTAGAAAACCTAAGACTACCGAAACGACAGAAGCAACGTTCATAGCGTACAAACGAGGCTGTTTTAACCTGCAGGTCAATAGTACCAAGTTTTACCATACAACAAACACAATTCTCTTCGTGGATACCTAATCCATATATCTACGTATACTCGTCTATGCATACACACGTAGGGGTGAAGTACCTAAGCATACTTCTCATGTGAGGTAAATCGATTTTCCCCTTATTCACGACACCGGGAATCCTCCTCTTTGCCAAAGATGATACCAAGTTGCGGATAAATCTTGTAGTGTTTGACGAGATTTTTCCTTAGCAATACTCATCCCTATTCAATATCGTAATACCTCAAGTAAGAGAAAATTGTTCAATGGGAGATGAGAAAATGTAATCGGGACCTAATACGACGCGACGGATCGCCAACCCTGTTTAGAAAGTTTCATGGCAGAAGCGAAAGTTAATGGATGGAAAATTTGAAAAAACAATTACAACTCGAAGGTGGTAGGTTGTCCATTCCGTTAAACCAGCCCTGTTCAACCACGTGGGTATATCGACAATACGTCGCACGCTGCTTCGCGCGGGCAGGAGATCGCGTCGGTAGCGGCATTAGCGTAAAGCACTCGGTCCGTTCATCTATCTTTCTCTCTCTTTAGCCCTCTCTCTTTCTCGCTGCGCCATTCCTCGCAAAAAGCGATCGATAGGTACCCGTAGGTTTCTGTACCGAAGGCCCTCTCCGCTACTCTTCAACCGGGATGATTGGTTATTGAAACTCCGGGCGACCGGCATCGAGGCATTATCATCAGGAGCGTATTACCCTAACCGAGAGCTCGAGTCCGGAAGATATGAGGGCGAGGAAGGAAGATAATCAGGGTCAAATAGACCATCGTGAATTTTCGCTCGGACACTGGTGCAACCTGCCTTGAAATTTGAATTATTTACCTAGATGCATATCATTAACGGACGATCAAATCCACGGGCGAAAAAGAGGAGATAGAAAACTGCCATATGTCGTCTGATTGTGAGTAATAAGTTTCAGCCTGCAAGCTGCAGTTGCCAACGAGAGCGAAACTTGGTTAGTATTCTTTCGGGATAGCTTAGAGCTTTCCGGTTTATGATATCTCGTCAAACTACTGTAGCAACGATTGAATTGTACAATTTTTACTCCTTGGTTGGTTTCCTTCGAATCGACAAATTCCACTTCGACAAAATTTTTGGGTCGTTGAATATTGATTTGGATTTTATACAATTTTAAATTCTGTTGCACTGGTACAAACTGATTGATTATAGCGCAGGGATTCCTAAGCTTTCAGACGCAATGCACAGGATTTCGTTAATCGCATATCATTTCCAATATCGCTCAGCCATCTATTGAAATTTGTATTAATATCTCCCCATGGAAAATATCTCTCCCTTCCGAAATCAATATCGAACAGTCTGTCTGATCTAGTGAAAAGGTTTTGATCATGTCTCTCGGATATCGGTAACCTATAGGTCTGCTCGGACTATTGGAAAGTCGGGAGTCAACTCACTCTCCGCCTAGCGAGTGAATATATATACCTATGATAATATACCTACGAGTAACAAAGCCAGCTTATGTAACTTTGGATGAAATTTGTCCTACGGATTCGCAAACTACGATTCCATATTTTTACTTTATGCAATCTGCGCCGTTGTCTGACCATTTTTTCCAAATTTCCCCTGCTCTCCTACGGTGATGAAAGCTCAATACTGGCCCGGTGCAACTAGGGCGGATTTACTTTTCCCCCGTCTCTGCAATTAACCGCGTTCATTGCCTATACGTTCGCCATGCATGTTCTTTTTTATTGGCTCACTTTATCGGCTGTACAGTATCATAAGCTCAGCTGGTGGGCGAGGAAAGCGGTTGGCAAAGAGAGCTTACATCGATGCAGGTAACCAGTCGTACGTAATTAATGTTCGTGTATAACCGCTCGCTAATGAGCCGTTGCACACTTGCACCGCAGCGATAGGCGATCACGAGCCCGTCCAGCAATTCAGATCGTAGCAAACTGGGGATATAAACGCCGAAGAACTTCTCCTGCGTTTCATAATGTGCAACTGACGAGAAATCTTACGTGATTAATTATTCGATTAATCATTTGATCAATTAATAGGAAGCCTTCAGACACCGACGAGCACTAGCGCCGTCAATCACGCATTATCAATTAAGCAACGGCTTAATAGATAGGTGATCATATAATATGTCGAGTAAAATTTAATACGAGGTATCCATGACACCCGAAGTTTGACCGAAGCTCAACGTTATTCTCTAAAGTCAAGGATTTAAAGTGTTCTCTTGAATCTCTAAGTTTATGTATACCTATACGTAGTATATGCATAGAATAGATACATATATGTATACACGTGTATAGATGCAGGTCTTGGAGTGGCCGTTTGACACAGTTAAAGCTCCTTGACATAGCCCCGCGAGTTCTTCGTCTCGCAAACGGCGAGCGAGGTATCCTTCAAGATTTTCATGCTGTTTAAATCCAGGCGCGCATTCTTACGCTGAATTTTTTTTTTTTTTGTCATTTCTATTTACGCCGTACAGTTAAAAGTCGTTACGTTTCGTACCTAACGACGCACGGGGATATCTCAGCCCGAGGCACATGCCACCAT
Source organism: Rhogogaster chlorosoma (assembly GCA_944452935.1). Lineage (NCBI taxonomy): Eukaryota > Metazoa > Arthropoda > Insecta > Hymenoptera > Tenthredinidae > Rhogogaster > Rhogogaster chlorosoma. The sequence goes on from OX101797.1 coordinate 35,277,623, forward strand.
TGACGACTTTCATCTGAACCATCCTAAACAATTATTTACTCGAACCGCTCCGTCGCCGCAGTTCACCCTATTGTTCTCGGATTGACTGCATTAACTATTTTTGTCTTTCTATCCGCTTCTTGGTAGATATCTGAAAGCACGATAATAGTCGACGAACCGCGTAACGTTTTCACAGCTATTCATTTTGCATAAGCCCACGCCCCATGTTTCTGCTTCTCGTTTTTGGCCACATATCACGCGTACGCTTAGCCACAGAGATATACCATTTATCCATGGAACGGAATATCCAGTCATTTCTGCACTACTTTATCTCTCGTCCTTGCTCCTCCGCGCACCTTCGTTCCCCGAGAATTCTCCGTGCTTGAAACTACACCCTTGAAAGATTTTCGCAAAAATATATTTCGAAATGATTTTCACCGCTATAAATTTAATGCAGTAAAGGAGAGTGGCAGTTATTTTTATTTTCCATTTTTTATTGCGCACACTTTTATCCAAACGTGTGAATATCTGCCTTAAACTGTTACTTCCGGTTTATGACGGTGGGTAATAATGGCTGGTAGAATTCAATATGGGGAAGGATCAATGCATAATACAAAAAAAAAAAAGAGAAAAAAGAAGAAGGAAAAATATCGGCCTCTGTTTGAGCTACTCGTCTGATCTGCAATATCGTTTCAACGCACGCGATTTGGTAAGTAGGTATTTCAGGCCTTATGCGTAAGGCTTTGTTAACCCAGAGGAGATAGGGCCTGGCTATAAGATTTTGGTACAGCTCGTTTCTCTTCTGGACTTTCCTGGAAATTCTTGGAAATTGGCTGAGATGTGGGCTATAAGTTTATCGTTGTTGAGGTACAGCTTGAACACTTTTTTGGCCAACTATTTTCTCGCGCTACAGATACAAGCCGATACTTGAATAGGGGATGTAAAACAATCATCGCTACGTAATTAATTCTCGTTTCTCGTCAGAATAAAATTTCATCGAGTAGGACTGTAATTAGGAACTTGAGTCGCCGTGGGAAGTCTTGTGTCCGGTGGTGGATTTTCACAGAGCGCTACTTGAACCGAAACAAGCGTCATAAGGGAAAGTGCGAGGCGGCGTGGCGCGGCGGTCCTTAGGCGTTTATTTGAACTCTGCTTGCGCAGAAACCATTATCCGAAACTTGCAAACGCCAACTACTTCGCACAATCTCGAACAAACTATAATAGGGTTTCAGCTTATCTTGTGCCCGAGCTTTCATCAACTTCCGTAGCAAGGAACGCTGGTCGTCGTCCTGTGACGTCACATTAATTACTTCGTTCACGTCACCCGTTCGCTTAATGGCGTGTGAGCGAGTACACGCCACCGAGGGTGTATGACACTCGTCCTTCTCTCTCACTCTCACTACAACTCTCACTCCCTCTTTCTACCCTCGAGGATCTCGACCCTGCGCGTAGTGGGATCGATGCATATGGTTCACTACCTAGATATACGATACTTCGGGCCTGATCCAAGTGGGCTTATCATCTAGTTGAACCGTAGGTAGGTATGTACAAGGCCACTCGGTGAACTGACAAACGTGAAATATCTTTCAGCCTACATCACCAATCAGTGGAAGCAGAATGTATATCCGCCGCTTGTCTCCTGGGTTAACTAGCTTCGATATTAGTTACAAGGATATTGGCTTTCCTACATTTTTAGTATAACAATTATCATACTCAGAAATTGGAAATATTAGAATCAGACCGTGCTTATCGGGGAATACATCTTGAAAATCATCATTTTTTCAAATTTCATCAAATTTTTCAACATCGGTATTTCTAATTATATTTATAATGAGGTAATGATTCGGTCGTGATATGTGGGAGTGACTTTTGATCGTCTTGCCCATGTAAATATGATGATAGGGTCCGTATAAACCTCGTTCGAAATCTGGTGGGTTGAAATTGGCTGACTTCGTTTGGGTATTGGGAGGTTAAATAAATATACGGTTGACATCACAAGATTCTCGAAGATTTCGCTGGAGTAGTCAAAGTCACTGCGTGCTACGCACTCGAACGTTAGTAGTAGGCTTTACTTATAGGTAATAGCGTTTAACAGAGTTTGTAATGACAAACTAGAAAACCGACGAAATTCGTTTAATTAGTACGAATCGAATAATAGAAGTTGCAGACGCGCAGGTAGTCTGTTACATATATCACATCACTCTTGAATTCAAAGTAATGCTGATTTATTATACCGCGAATTATCAAGGATACTTGTCAGCCCAGTCTAACGAATACACGATTTTTCTCTCATAAAAATCAGACTAGTAGTCGCAGTCACTCTGAGTTCAGACTCAGCCGCATGAGAAAGTGGCTCTGAAAATTATGCACGTACTACTACGACTAGGCATGACGTAAAGTCATGGCAATCTCTTTGAAGATCACTAGTGTGCTTCATCACGAAGCCCTAAGAAATCTGTATCGATACAAATCACGTGTGCAATGATCCTGTGCAATCTTTTCCCTGCGGCTGACGAGACTTTGTTCTATGCTAGTAGTCGTAGTCAGCGCGTAGTCAGGCGGCGGCGTATAGTAGAAACGTGATTTCACGACTCCCTCGGCCACTGTTCCGTACAGACAAGAATTATGATATACCATGTGATAACCCGCTATCTGTATCAATGCACCCGTATTTTTATATATTTTTATGACGCCAGTTTCCCAGGCAGAAAATTGAGCTCTCGTATGTTTTCTCCAATGAACAAATCTCTGATGATTACTCGCTACCTGACCACAGAATATATCCCAGTTATCATTTCAGAACCCTTTTTTCGACGGCTTATAAATTATTATTGTATGATCAATATTTCCAAAGGTTGCCACCTCCGTGAGGTTAGCCTTGTCGAATCGAAAAAATACGATTTTCAAATTTTTACTTTCGGACTTAACGAGGCTCACTTCACGGAGGTTCACCACCCTCCATTTTACAAGCCTGAATGATGTAGTAATCTTGAAAAAGCTGATGATCAATCCGGTAGATATTTTAGAGTATAGAAATACATCCGACGTATTTGCGAATAATGATGGGGGCACTGGGGATCCCTCCGCACTGGCACATACTTGGTTTTTGTGTTTATTGCAAGAACGAAATCCGTACGCGTCGGCACATCAAAGGGGGAATTTCCCGCGTATGTATGTCGCGCGATACGAAGCTGAAAGGACTTTCCCCGTATCTAGCGCGTTTGAGTTGGAACGTGGGATAGAAATACCTCGTAGTCTTCAGCAAGGCGTAGTCTGGGCCTTTCTGGTAGGAATTTAAAAAAATAGTCATAAAAAATCAGATATTGAGGAAAAAGTCGGGGTTTCAACTTTCCGATGTATTTTTGAGGAAACCTGACATTATAGTTGATCATTGTATCTCTCGTTGTTCGTACATTAACTTTGCATGAAAGAATTGTATACCTTGCGAAATTTCGCCGACAGGATTAAACTGAGAAACAGTATTAAACACGGAAATGAAACACCTGGCGAACGTAAATCACTACAATAATTCATATAAATGAAATAGCGCGAACTCAGCGGTATCATATAATATTGAAGTGGAAACCCAATATCCTTGTTATTGAATTTAACCTCATATATCACTTGGTCTAGTGTTAATATAACGTAGACACTACTCGTGTCACGTGGTCATATATAACAATGAAGAAGATGACAAGTAGATATTGAAAGGTGCTTTGCAAATATCAATGCAACCCTACAATAATGCATCAACCACGTTATTACTCTTTAAAATTCCTATGCTTTGCAAAGCTCGATTGTCATCTGGAGGAAACCTCACCCAGAAGAGCAGGAGATACAACTATTAAATCTGAATGATAAAATTTCGCTAGATATTAGCGAAATGATAAGGAAAGATGAGCGACTTATTGGACGATGAAATCCTCACGTGTAAATGGCGAAAGCGTAATGATCTACAAACCTATACATTTCCCATTAATAAGCCATATTATATTTGGATCAACTTTTTTCTCCGATTCTTTGAATGTAAGACCATAAAGTTCCGACAGCATAAACTGCCTGGTACTATCGGAGGCTGTCAGTGTTTTACAGCAGCTAAAAAGTCCCTCAACGTATACGTGGAAATTCGCTGGGCAACTGCACGTGCATAATATACATGCATAGTCTGCAGTTATCGCATTCTTGACGACAGCAGACGTCCATTGAGTACCTTCGGTTACGAGAAAACTTTTTCGACGCGGAAATGTCCGCCGCAGACTCAGCGTATTTTCCACCGTGAACAGCCGCACAGCCGAAGGTATCAGCTAGTGACGAAGGTCAGGTGGTGAGGTAGCTCCGGGCACGACGTGTGACGTTCTGTTAAAAACCTGTCGCCATATTGGAAAAGTTCTTTCAGCTTTTGCAAGAACAGACGGTACTCTGCAGTTGTATTTCCTTCTCTGAATTCGAATCTTGAAAAGCGTTGCAGCTCAACTCAGGCTGTTCAATTCCTACAAGATAGCGACTGCATTCGGATTCTAACGCTGTATACTCTAACGTAGCCGAGTTACTATGAAAATGAAGGAAAAAGTAATAAAGCTGCAGGTAATTGGAACATGGAATGAGATGCTGAAGAAAAATAATATTGCCATGAAACGATCTGTAAATATTGTGTTTGCGTTTGATTGTTAGATGTTCGAAGGCGTCTTAATGTTCAACTACCTTTCACCATTGAGGGGTTTGGTACTATAAGAAATATAAGGATGTGATCACAGCTATACGATCGACTGCTGGAACGACACGGTGATCGAGTCACGACGGAGTTGTATGAATCGAAATATTGGCGGAAGTAATTCACCAGTCATCCCTGAATAGACGCTTGTTAAATTCGTATTAAATTTCATTCAATCGACTCCCTCGTGGGTTTCCTTTATCGTTTTCGCCCTTTCCCTTCATACCTGTGGCCTTTCTTTTGGCCGTCCTAGTGGCGCTGCGAGGTTTCAAGGGCTCACCGTGGGGAGCAAAGATCTGGATGAAAGATTGTAGCATGAAACGATTCTTCTCAACCTGTTCCTCGTGACATAAGACACAATCTAATTTTTTAAGAATTTGAAACACGGTTTCGTTTCATTTCAGCTTCGAAATGTCACGAATTTTTCCCAGCCCTGTTCTAACTTTCTGGATATCTTTATTCAGCCTTAAACTCAGAACCTAACTAGCCATGATGGAAATCTAATTCAATGAAGTATTTTCAATAACCAGCATCGTCTCACGTCTACACAGTTATCGGCATAACAACGCGATGATCCAACGATTCACTTAGTTCAGAGCTTAGACGCAATCACACGATAATTTATGAGGAGGGACGTAGTTAACAGCTAAGTGTTCAGCGCAATTTTTATCCGATAGATCCGAGGCTTGGACAAAATAATCCCTGCGGTAGTACCTATCATCCTTATCATACGGTTGAAGAAATCACCATAACGAAAAGATAATTCAACGTTACGACTTGTTCTCGAGTCCGAAAACGCTGACAGAAATTACCGCTCACACACCAGTGCAATAAATGCACAAACGTTCTAATTGTAAGTCTAGCGGCATATGGACGGGGTTTAAGTTCCCATAGGTCATATGTAAAGGAACCTCACTGTACACACTTATATGAAACTAACAAGAAAATGATAAGCCATTCTCCGCTTTTTAATGCGTGCGAAGACTGGTGATGAATATGAAAATTATGTATTGATGTTTTTTGAGTCCAGCTGCAATTTCTTTGAATTTAAGGATATTACGTCGTATTGTGTAAAAAGAGACGGAACGCAAATTTGAGTTTATTCATGACCAGTTTCCGCATTAATTCAAATTTTCCCCATCAAGTAATGCTAAAGATACCATCTCTAATTCAATTTTAGACCTAACTTCGATACCGAGGCGTTGATTGACCTGTAAAATCGTTCGAACGTTTCAAACTGGGTTTACTTACATGCACGAGAGCCCCGTGTTTATTTCGATGAAAATGAACCGTGAAGAGTTAGCAAAAGGCTGAGCCCTGCACTGTGCAAAAATAGGAGTGGCAAGCTGCATTAGGGCTCCTGGAGGCTAAGGTTCGGCTAGGGGATTCGCGTAGGTGTTTGTTAACGCGCGAGGTTCATACATACACACTCTTCCACACCAGCTAACGCACACGGGCAAACTAGGCACGGCATAAGTAGTGGATTTACCGTGGGTTGCCACTGCTGCTTCTAGAGAAGGACACCGCAAGAGGGTAGAAAAGAGAGAGAGAGGAAGCGAACGAAAGGGGTAGCAGCGTCGAGGGTCTACGCATGACGGAACACGGCGCCGCATTTGCATCCACGATTGCCGCCCTCTTTAATCCCTCTATTTATCCTCTGCATCCACTCGAATCCCAAACCTCTTCCTGCATCCGTAGTGCCCCGGATACGCTGGCCTCTCCTCTGTTCCGTTTAATCTTGGTTATCCTTCAACCTGAACTTCAACCGCAGCTATATGAATGTCAAGCCTAACCGGAGCGGAATTTGGTTGTTACAATCGCTGCATCTCTCTTTTAGTACTTCGTATTTCTAATTCGTATACTTATGAAAGAGGGGCGACTCCGTCAGAAACAAACGACGAGTCGAGGGTACGGATAGAATTTGGTTGCGTAAACTTTGGGATGTGTTCAACCCTCAGAATTCCCCGAAATACCCTGGTACCCTCAATTCCTTGGTACATGGTTCAAGATCTTTGGAATATTTCGGTCATTGTTCAGCAGATATCAGAGTAATGTATGAAACTGGGATAGTGGGAATATTTTCAACGGTAATCTGCCAGTTGCCAAGTTTTTCAATTATTATTTTCACGAGGTTCGATTATTCTTTATTCTTGGCCTTGAATAACGGATGAAAATGAAACTAGCAATATTACATGGAAGAGATACAAAAGGATCTAATGAAATGTACCTACTATTATTTTCTAGACGCTTGGTTACTGTCGAATGAATGGTCACTTGGAGTATTACTCCACTCTTTTTGGATAATAGAAGTCGCACTGAAACACCAAGAAACACCGAATCATTGTGGCAGCGGGGCTGGTAGAATAATAAACATTTCTACGGTAAGAAACCGCATGCACACTCTAATCTGCACGTCAATCATTGAAACTTTTGTTAAAATATCTCCATTCACAGACGCGGGGTTTATGTGTACGTAAACAGCTGTACGTAGACCTGTTAAAAAACTACCCTACGGCAGAATATCCTCTCATTTTGTTCTGTACCTCCGAGACACCGGCGTTAGATGAATTTTATCTGTCTTTTTTTTTTTGCCAAGCAGACGGTACTAAATCTGCTTGTTATTTTATTTTCGTCTCTCATAGTATCTTATCCCCCAACGAAGCGCACAACCGAAAGTACATATCTTCAATATTGGCAGCAGGCGTTACTCTTCACTCTTTCCCGTCTGCAAATTGAATAATTGAATCAATTGACGTAGTGGCATTTTCGTGGTACTGTAAAATCTGCGAATCAGTTGCCTTTCAATTCTTTGTTTCACAGCGATGCCGAAATAGCATTTCGGATCGTTTCTTAGCGGCTGGATGAATTATGGACGCTGGTGAGATCTGGATCAATTTAACCACGCCCATGGTGGTCTTACTTTACCGGAGCTACCTTGTCCGACGCTTTGCGAGGTCCTGCTATCCGATAAGAGGCAAAGGACTATTCGCAAAGCTCATTTTGGGTTCCGTAAGTGTTCAGCCTTGCCGTTAAAGTAACCCTAATAACTTGGATCTTAAACCACAGCGTCGGAAAATCTACTCTGCCTGTTTGTTCTTCTACGATAGCGATCCTCCCACAGGAATTACTTGAATGTGTTGTATTTATAAAAAATTTCGTACGCACTCGGTGATGTATACCTACCTATACTTGAATAAAACAGCAGGAGGAAGACGGATGGGTGGATAAAAAAAAGTGGAGCATGAACCTTATGCGGTGTATGTGATATGTGACAACACATTATGCGTATGACGGTAGGTGGATACACAACATGTAAATGTATGTAGATAAAGCCGGTATTCGCATTTACTCAAAACAAGTATTCACGAAGACTGAGAATGTTGATACATCAGCCATTGATCGAAGAAGTCCTGGTAATTCTTTTCCTGCCCTCGTAATCCGTAAGAATCCTTAACACGTATGTCCTTCGCGGTCGAGTGCCTTCCGTAGTTATGCTTTTTCTTGTGATCCGTTGAATTATGTCCGTAACTTTTTTTTCTTTCTTTCTCCCCTACAACGTAGTAAAGATGGAAGAAAAGTACCTCCTCTCAGCCCTCGGGTGTTCGTCTTCTTCACGCGTATAATATACAATATACTCACACGGAAATACATTCCGCCCTGATTTAACGTCATTTACTAAGATTGCAGAATATTTCACTCCAGGCTACATCTTTTACTGCGACTGTATGCCCTAAAAAATCACCCTCATGTTCTCCCACTATCGTTGTTGGAAAATCGTGCCGCACCAGTTCAGCTCAGTTTTTGTATCACTGATAAGAACTTTACGACCATAGCGCAGTTATTTTAGAACGCTTAAAGATTGATCAGATTGCAACAGCTTCGAGCCAGAGCGGATCGAAATCTGCAGTAGATTCGTCCCGTGATCCACGAAGCCTTAATTAATCATTCCCAAGGCAGCAAGCTGGAGTTTTTAATCTCGATGTCTTCGAATTTCAATGTCATTTGAAACCTCTGCGTAGTCTTGTGCACTTTTTTCCTCGACAGGTTAGCTGCATTAATCATTACTTGCATGTTAACTTTGAATGATTGCATTAATTGTGCTAGAATAATTAGACATGATGTTATAGAGCAGAGACTTGCTTCTTTCTCCGAAAATCATCTGAACAGGGATTGTCACTTGTATGATAATAAGCGAAACCGAACCTGGCAAGCTTTTGATAAATACCTAGAGCTTGGCCGAGGACCATCTGATCGTTCTATCTGAAATACTTGAGCGGGAAATGGAAAAGAAAATTGGATAGATCAAATGACAAAAGAACCTTTACTGTATTAGACCGTTGCTTAATTGTGTATTTAGTGGGATATAAGGGAAAAAAACCACTCAATCCTGAGCGTGTACGTTGAATGATGAAAGCTACAGCACGAAGGTGGACCTAGCCCTAACCAAGGTAATTGCGGAGTCTCCTTTGAGGTACTACCTGTAAAGTATGAATTCCTATATAGATTCGTGATAAATTGGCCTGTTCTAGTCTTTGGGGGAACGATTTTCGGGCGAATTCCCATATCTCTGTTCATGCGTAGAAGGGAAGGGAGCCGCGGAGAAACGCCCGAGTCCCCAGGGCACGGACGAACTTCTCCACCCCCACAGGATAGCAGCAGCAGTAGCAGCAACAGCAGCAGCAGAAGCAGCAACAGCAACGGCAGCAAGGGCAAAGCACCACCAGCAGCATTCCGGCGACCCTGTTCAGCACCCTCTGACGAGCCGACCTCGCACCACCCTTGTCAGTATCGACTGGGGTTGGGAGGGAGGCTCGTGCGAGCTCGGATGGGGTCGTGAGTCGTCGTGAGCCGTCGCGACGTCTCGCGTCGGGGCTTCCACATGGTTTGGTATTGGCTCCCAGGGCGCAGGGTGGTTGTGCGGCGGGGCTGCGTCTACGTTCAGGCGGGGATGCTGGAGCGCTGGAACCGTGGAGCGCTAGTGCCAAGGAGGCTGGTGGTTTGGTCGTTTGGTAGTTGTTTCGTCTTTTGCGCGTTCGTCAATTCGCTCGCTCGCTCGCTCGCTCGTTCGCTTATTGGTTCGAAGTTGGCAAATTTTCGTTTACCATTAAACCGTGTCTTAAAAAACGTTCAGGGAACGCGCGTGGATGTGCTGGGAGTGTCCGTTGTTCGCGCCGTCCAGGGATAAGGCCAGTATTTTCATCGCCGGCTAATTTTTTTGACTGTTTATTATTTAATTTTCAAAAGATATACAAAAGGCAAAAGGTTTTGCGAGCGAGGCAGGAGATAATCGTCGCGATCGTGGTCCTCTCAGGTTTGACGTTCAGTGATGGTTTTGTGTCAGAGCTTCGGTTACCCAGTGACTGCTGTGTGCGCGACCGGAAACCGCATCACCGAAACTGTGTCGTGTTGATTGTTTTCTTGCCGTGGTACACACGAAGAGTGTACCCGCGTATCCAGGGGCCACAAGACTCTCTCGCGAGTCTCACTATCCCCAAATACTAACAAAAAAGAATCCAAAAGCTGATATCAGGACGTTGGGGTCTTCGAGTGCAGTGCGAGCTTGTCAAGTTTCGGAGCAGAAAAAAGCAACAGAAGTAGCGGAAGTTAAACCCAGGGAGATTTTAGTTAACGGTTCATCAATTCCTAGTCAAATTTTGCCAACCAGCAACCAAAGTTAAGATAAAACCTAAAAACCTCAAATCTCAAGCCTAAGAACCAAAACCCCGTGGAAGTAGAGGGTGATCAGAATTTCCAAAGATTCATCTGATCCCAACACTCTCGACTAAAAGTGAGCCGCGGATCGGCTACTGGACGATAAACAGTGATCGGCATATCATCATGCCAAAGATATGCGTCGATTTGGTAGTGCAGCAATCCATGCCGTGGTAGCAGACAGTTTGGTGCAGGCCTTTGGCACATCGTGGTGGTATTGTTACTCGTAAAGTGTGGCCGGGCGGTGGCGGGGGAGGTGGAGGGCGTGGAGGACGGTGCAAAAGGAGCGCGAGGACCACGAGGTTACAGGAGAAACAAAGTCGTAGGGATGTGTGGCCATTGGAGGAGAGGGCTGCGAACTGCTAATATTACCTTGGCCAGGAGCACGAAACCGTGCCCGCCCCAAAGGACTCCAGGGGTTCGGTAGCTCACCACTGGCTATTCCTCGACGCCCGCGGGCAATGTGCCCACCCGTCGGGGACACACCGTAAGTACACTCTCATCTCTTCTTTTCCCTCACCCTCACCCTCACCATCAATTTTGTCTTCATTTCTCTATATTTATCCATCCCTCAAGCTTCCTTTGTTCACCCTTTTAAATCACTCGAGCCTTTCGTAGCTTTGATACAGGTGAGAGTTCGACCAAGTCGAAGGCCGCCGTATTTCTACCTCGCAGTTATTGCCGAGAGTTTCCAATACCATCAGGAATTCATGTCACACGCTGTTATAGCGTGTCGATTTTTTCACCCCTTGATTGCTGTGTCAACCATTCGTCTTTCTTTGTTGTGGCTTTTTATTTATTTCTCTCATTTTTGTGCAGCCTGGCTTCGACCCTTCACTGGCGAGGAGGCTCACTTTTAACATTTGTTAACAACGACAGCTGGTTCTCATAAATCTTGACATTTATCATCAGCGTGAAATTAATTTGAATGATAAAAATTAGCCAAACGAGGTCGCGAAACTCGGTCGAAATGGTACCAACGGAGTTTCCAGCGGAATGTTTCACCAGCGCGAAACTGAATAATAATAATAATATTAATGATACGACTCGTAATCTAGCGACTGTTTGCACAAAAGGGAATGAAAATTTTGTCACGTTTTGCTACTGCAACTGTTTGCAAAAGTGTATACCTGAACCTTCCTACGTACCTATACCCTGCCAAAGGTCGAAGAGCGAGAAGTTGTTCATACTAAACGATTCCCTTATCCGGCTTCGTTGAGCACAAAAGATCCGATTTCCTCACTCTACGGCACTTATTGTGTTTCATAGCCAACTAGTCCTAACCCTAGCATTTACTTATCAAAGACCTAGCTTTTGCACTAAAGCGATTCATCTTTTATGAAAAACATAAGTTATTCGTTGCGAATGGACCGCAAGGCTTAGGGCTTAGACATTGTTATTTATCAGGCAAGAGTCACGGTGAAAATAGTTTTCTTCCACACCTTTAGCACTGACCAAAATCATTGTGAAAGACTCTCTCGGACTGATGAAGCATCCGCGAAATGAAGCTCTTCCGTTTTTATCAAGCTGCCTGCATCGTTCGATAATACCTCGACGCTGGTCAAAAAGTTTATTAATTGCTTTTCGAAGGTGGAGGTTTTTCCATACATCCGGAAGTTCAAGGGTCTTTGTGAGTGCTTGATCAGTCAGCTTTCTTGCCGCGTTCAGTAGCATGTGCCTTTTCGTCGATGACACTTAAATTTGATCGTTCTTCCATTAGACCCTTTCAGAATGGACTATACCTTATGCACATGGCCCCACTGTTCTATCCGTCCGTCCTTTTTCCAACCGTCTTTTGTCTCCATCCTAACCATTTGTCGAATGTTTCGTAGCTCCACGAAACCATAACTAGCATCCTTGAATGCGATTGGTTGTCGTAAAAGAGCCAAATGAATCTTCCATGTCTATCGGTGCTCGAAAGTACCAAAGAATCTTTTAATTGGACCCTCGAGGGAAAACGATGGGCCATGTTCGTTTCCTCGGCGAAGGGTGGGACAGAGGAACAAAAGGGTGGAAAGAGGGTTCTGGGTTGGGAGATTTCGCGAAGTCGTGAGGAACTTAAAAAGGAAACAGGAAGGGCGTTAAAGCTTTCTCTCGACTCTGGAGCACATTTTCTACCAGTACAAATTTTGACCGCTTCGAGCTGAGGCCCGAAGCGACGAGAGAATTTCTCAACCCCCTCCAGTCAGCTGGCCTTGAATTAATTCCATTTCTCACATTCATTTTACTGGTCTCTTCTTAAACCTTCGAATATCCAGGGGATGAACTCAGAACGAAAAGCGCAGATGCAAGTGATATTGTTCGAGGGAGAACAAACTGCCGTTCTGTTGTTTGTAAACAAAGTTCGCTGACCCCGAGAGAAATCGCGCTTATATAGGTGTCACGGAAATGCGCAGAGGTGCGGCACAGCGGTTGTTACCGCGGTCGAGGTATAGTGGATGCAAAATAGCAAGGATGGTGGGTGATAGGATGCGCGGTCACCCCTTTTGCATAGAACCAGGGCGCAGGCCGATGACTGCTTCGTTAAAAATACGAGATTGCACTTTCAGATGCAAATTAAACTGGACGAGTATAGCTAACGTCTCTATGACTGCAGCTGAAAGTTTCGAACATTCAATGTACTGATAATGACGTACTTCTAAACGGACTTCAATAACTTGATTGCGTGAGTTTTGGACCTCCGATTTCCAATGTACAGTATGTTTGCGAAACTCTTTCATCTCTCGTCGTCTACTGCGATAATTATCAGCTCTTCAATTTTTTTTCTTTTTTTTTTTCTATCCAGATAATAGTTCCTCCAGGCTTTTAATTAACGACTATCTATAACTGCAGCCTCACCGCATTATCGAAACTGTCTCGATCAATTCATTATCAGTTTCCCGCTGTCAGGCACAAATTTTTATACCACTTTTCATTCTAGATGATAGTGAGATGAGAAGATCGAATCTTTTCCAGGTCTCCTATTTCTTGCATAAATTTCAGGCTTAGGAAAAATTACAAGCCATGGCTTCGATAGGTTGAAAATACTGCTAACAATACGCGATGAGTTAATAACAAGGTAGTTTTTCAAGGTAGTTCGATAAACAATCGAGCTCTTCGTCAACTCCAGCATATTGATCGTAACTCTGATCAAAAGTAAGAGGTGAAAAAAGTTCGCTCGATCGGGGTCTGCAACTCACGGCTTAGTTTAATATCGTATAATACGACTTATAAGTCCCTTTTATAGCGGTCGTATTTCGCTTGTTTGCTCTCAACAGTTCCAAGCATCACGTATACCCGTATACTGAGTATATCAAATTGTGGTGCTCGGTTTATTGTTTGATACGATTGATTCTAAGTGGAAGTAAATCTCTGGCCAATAGATTTGCCTATCTATGTGTACATCCGTATGTACGTACTACATACATGATTCTGTTCGAAAAGTTTCAATAAGCAAAGTCTCTGAGGAGTGTTTGACATCTACTACCTGCGATATCGCATTGTCTAATAATGATAAGGGTGTATCGGATTCCAATGGTTTGCCCAGCATCATGAACCCGCATAAGAACTACTGATTTACTGCTCTCCGCGAAATTATAGTTTCGGATCTAATCATCCGTCTGCTACCGCAGGACGGTTTACTTGTTCATTTTCTTGTCCGCCTTTCGTGGACTCGCAGACCTGAACTGTTTCATGTTAATGATAGAGACGTGTGGGATGAGAAGTCCGTGAATGGGCGACGAGAATATAGCTATGGTGTTAATTCCGTGGAGTTTTTACCTCCCCACCTCAGATCTTTGACTAATCCAGAATTTCGCACTTGGTATGTGCGATAGGGGTGATTATGTTTGCCGGCTGATTTTCCCTTCCGCAACTCGCAGCTGTTGTTTTAGTGTATAATGTGAATGAGCCGAGAGTATATATTTATTTCTATGAATATTCATGCTTTTCCGTACTGATAATATCGTCTCGGAGTCATCAATAATTCATAAACCCAACATGATCTAATTCATCCCCGATCCATTCATAAAGTATACATCTATGCAAGCAAAGAATCGAACGGGATAACGAAGAACGTAGTATTGATGAAACTGAAATGACAGCAAGTAATTTTCAACCAAATATTTGCCTCTCATTTTATCTGACGCAGCACAAACTAAGCTGCGAGAAAATATAGCGATTCAATCAGTCGATTGATACACCGTACCGCTACGTTTGCATACATGCAGAAAATCACGTTGCTAGGCTGCGGAAAGTTCGTAGCTTCGTGCAGCTCGTTTGCGAAAGACTTGCATCGCGGCGGAAGGAATGGGATAGCTGTATTCTTGAGATCATTAGATATTGGAAATAGCTGATCGTGAATATCTATATGTAACATAAACTGCCTGAAAGTAGAAAAGTTCATATAATTTAGGCGTCATATACCTTGTGAGTTGGATAGATCCAGCGAATAGCCTGCGTCTGTTTCCTATTTCTCTGGTACATCCGATATCCCAATGTGTTCGAGGGAAAATTCCCGTCCGCAATATGGGTCAACGGTTAATTAGAAAAACGGTAAATTTTTCGTTGACTTTTATTGACAATCGAACTTAGAGGTTTTGAAGGCTGGGTGTTTGATGACGCGTTGGTTTTCCGTCAATTTCCTTTCCACTCAGGAATAGCGTAAACGTTCTTAGTCATCCGGAAGCAAGATTGAATGGTTGTCGAATGGAAAAGGCAAGTTAAAAATAATTTTCCATCATCTTCTTATAGCTGTTTCTATTGTCGACTTTACGACAGGGAACTTTGTACTCGGGTGTCGCCTGCCTGGCGCGTCGCAATTGGACCAAACGAGTTTAAATAATAGAATGCGACCCTAGAATTCGTGGGGCGCGGCGTGGAAAACAGAAACGTTAAAGGGTGTGCCCGAAGCGCAGGAAATTTCGTGACATCGGGTGAAATAAAAACAAGAACGTCAACCGGAGCTAGGAACGTTCCGTTCCGGAAACGTCATTACGTCACGCGTTTCAGTTCCAGATATATATGTCGCGCAAGCGCGATTACACATACCAAGACAAATTGCAACTTTTCATTTCACTCACGAAAACGAAGCTCTGATCCTTTCGCTAAACGAGTGGCAAGGCTTTCCAAATTACGTGTCGCGGTTAGAAAAATCCAATTTTTATCAACCTATCATTTTCATTCATGAGGAATACGAAATTTCCAGTCAAAATCCGGAACTTTAATTCCCCGTGAATTCGGAAACGATCCATAATCGATGCGTAGGTGTGATTAATTCCGATTATCTCACCGAGCATCTTGTTCCTTGCCTCCGTCTACAGTCTTTGTTCACCGACGACACCACCGTTCAGTTTTACATACCTTGATCCTTCAGCCAATTTTCCATACCACTTATCGTTATACTGTATTAGGAACGTTCGATAATAGCAATAAGCATCAATTCGCCCTGAGCTGAAGGAAACTTTATACTGATGTGGAAAAGACCTACTGTCCCACATTTTGGTAATTAAGAGTTCGTAAAAATGAACCCTGTACAACGTGCTATTTGAGCTCGGGCTATTCGACTTCATGATAATAAAGTCTAGCTTTTTTATTCCCTGCAGCCAGGTTCTTTCGTATAGCTATAGCTATATGATTTTCACACATTTGGGTTCTCGAACCGCTTGTACTTTTATAATGATATTTAGGACAAGCTCAGTTCCGGTTTTGAGCCGAGTTGTGCAAGTATAAGAAATCTGATCTTCCAAAGGCTGGGGGAATCTCCTCGCACGCGAATAAAGCACGTTTCATAAATTCAGACTCCGTTACGATATATACGTCGACGTGAGGCTGCAACGTGGGCGTTTCGAGGTTGGCGTTGCCATATTTGCGAGGGTAGAATGGTCGGGTATACTTTCGTAGTGCGCGCCGCAGCGGCGGCTGGCTCGCGCTTAGATAAGCTCTCCGGTTTTATGATATTCTTTTCTCTTTCGTATTATTTAGTTTGACGTCACATGAACCACATGTTTTTTTTTAAATTTTTTTTATTTTATCAGAGGCAAAAATTTCTATTCTTACAATTAAAACTTATCCTAGAACGATACAGGCTTCGCGTTTTCCCTGGTGGCTTTAGCTCAACGAAAAATTGTAGGTATTCTGCAACCTTGCGCGTGGTATCGTACCAAATCGAGAGAAAAAGGCAATTTTATTTTTTTATACTCGTCATTTCACACGAATAATCCAGCCGAACTCGCAATTTCTTACAACGTACTGAACTGTCAATAATTGATTTTCAAATCTAGTAATATTATGCGAAATTTTCAAGCAGATCAAATCTTTGAATATAAAAAACAACATCCTTATTCGTTGACATCATCGGTGGCTGGATTTCGTTTTAAAGGCCCGCGACCCGGTGCACGAGTTTATTCAGAGTGTACAAGCCCACTTTAAGAAACAAGCTGAATAGCTTATTTGTGTATATTTTTCAAGGAGATGTACACTAGGTTACTCACAGTCGTTCTATTTCACTTTATTTAAGCACCCACGCCTCTTTATCCGGAGTCAAGAATCCGTAATGGGAGTTGAAGATATTCAATTGAAAATAGAAAATTACCCACATTTTCCTACGGCTGAAATCTCCGCCCTTTTCAAACTCGATTAAGCGCATGTCACGATTTCACCTGCGCCCATTGACGCCAGTGATTATTAATTTCTGTTGAAATTTAATTGGCTAGTGCACAGGATCGATAGCAGACTACACGTAACCTATATACAAGTACATTATAGATATAACGTACACCGACCCCAGTTTACTGGCATCCTCGAATCATGTCGGCAGACGTCGCACATCTCGACTCTCAAGCTGTTATCGGACTCAAGCAACCCCAGGTGCCATACACTGCCCTGGTCTATCTATGACACAGTGTATGCTGTAATGTGTACCTTCCCTATGTATTATGTGTACAAAATGGGTCCTTTGACCCTGTAGCCTCGCGGTTTATCTTTGAAAGTAAGACGTTGGATGAACTACAGATTGAACCTTAATACTGGAGTAGCTCAACGTTTGATACGAATCCTGAGTATCTCAGAAATTGGTCCATCCTGCAATTTGGAATGGAAAACTATCTGCATATGCGTAGGTGTAAGCCGATCATAACTTTGAAACTTTTCACTCGAAACTTCGTCTGTCTGTATCTAAAGCGTATAGAACGTTGGACAAAGTATACGTGATACGAGATGCGTTATTTCTTCAATTTACTCCTGAAAAGTGCGGGTGGTATTTGGATTATGTTTCAAAAGTTAGGGTTCTTGATAAATTTATGCTACTATATGCATAACGTATACGTATACGTATTTGTATTCTATATAAGTATATATTGGTGTATAAGTATGAGATATATGGTGAATTTCACGGAAATTTAGCGTCCCAGTACATGACTGTATACAAATAGTTCATAGTTATTTTAGGACACGAGTAGGCTGACGGGCAGCTAGAAAAGTAACTTTGGAATCTGCATTTTCCGCGGTTTCCCGTTGAGAGTGAAGTCGACGAATGTGAGCTTAAGCAGACAGGAAATGTAATTGCAACTGTGGTGCTCGAGAGTGTAGTAGGCTGGTGACGTTATTCAGAGCGGTTAATGAACATAGAAGAAGAACATGTTTTTCTTCTTGAATCGTGGTCCTGTGATATGAAAGATTTTTCTCAATCCCTGTCGGAAACTGTATCTTTCAACTTATTCAGTACATTCAGACCTTAGAACACTTCATTACAGCCAAAGATCCGAACCGCATTGCGTCAAGGGGATATGCGCTAGGAAATAGACTCAAACGTGCACCCCAATCAAAACTATGCTCCGACGCTTCCGAATCCGGAAGTGTACATCTCGTGCCAAAACGCAAGGTGGTTTAGCTGGGTCACCAGAATTAAACTTACTGCAACTGCAACTGCGACTGCAACACGTCTCACTTAATTTTTAATAGAGTGGAAAACTCTGGTCGAGAGTTGTGGGATGAATCGTTGATGCCAAAGTATCATCAGAAATATATTTCAGTACAATCATGGCAGATTTTTTCAAACATATATAGCTGTTAGGTATATGGAGTCTCTGATACGCGATGGTGAATTATTGTAATTTGAAAATGATCGAGAAACGAATATTAAAGTAGGGTTCGGGACTGAATCGATACGAGAGAAAATATATTTGACTGTTTATTGTAAATCACAAGTATGGGACAGAGTTATAGCCACTGGCATTCGAGTTAAGCCTGGCCACGTCCTGCGGCGAGAGAAGGCAATTTAGCGCGCGGATGCTTGCCAACAAGAAAACACTTTCAAATAACTATAACTCACCATTGGCTTATCGAAATTATACTCGATTGGATATCATTAGATATGTGCAGAACGAAATCGCCTATACTTTCCGAAAGAGATACTCTCGCGCATCTTGAATGAGCCGAAAACGAAATTAGCTTCCCCCCGTTAATATTATCTTCGAATCAATTATTGCGACACCCTGCCTAACTTTCAATAGAAAAAACAATTCACGCTAATTGTATATAATCGGGTAGTAATTTGCATTTGCATTCCGAGATCGCGTATCCTTACGTACCCATACTCTTGACACTCTATCCCTATCACCCTCCAAAAGCCTAACTCCTTCCTAGGTGGAATTTCATTTTTCTCATAAGTTTACGGGCAGTGGCGCTATGCTTCTACTCTGGTACGCTCACGAACGCCTGAAGTCACGCGAAGCTTGTGTTGCGTGTAAATTTGCATTGGCTCGTATTAAGCACGCCTACCTGAGCTAAGTTGGGCCGTATAATAATTAGCTTGGGCGAACAAGCGCCGAATCATTAATCATGCTGCTTGCTGTTCCACGCACATTACGCGTGTATAGTAAAATAGCTTTTCAATCTTATACTGTTACGCGATTCGAATTCAACTAGCAGAAGTTGACGAGACATAAATCTTAAACGTGTAGAAAGGAAATGAAATTTTTTTTTTTTTCCCCCGTGAAAATGATCTACAAAACTGTTTGCGATTTAGATCGAATTTTAAATCGATCATGTCCTCGCTGACCAATCAATTGGGCTTGATTACTTGAGAAAAGTTTAATCACACAATTGCAATTGGTAGTACTCATTTTATTCTCAACGGATGGTTTTATTATATTAATGGATATGCAGTGTATCGAAAAATGTTCGTTTTTTTTTTTCTCGTGAGACTGAATGTGGAAGTCTATAAATATCGCAGCTCACGCTGTTACACCTGTAGGTATTCGCTGTGCTTTGAAATGTCCACGTAGTAGGACTTGAATCGGCGAACGAGCTGCGAGAAAAGTTCTTTTCCTTTTCTTTTTCAATTTCATTAAAAGGTTGCTCGCTCGAACGAATACGCCAGGCTGTATTTCTACGCCAAGGAATGCTACAGGAATGTGAAACTCCGTATTTAAGCTTTGTTTTAAACATTTTTTCAATACAACAGAACATCGATTGTTCACCCGCATTCTACTGTTCCGTAAAAACCTAATTGCATAATTATTCAGGTGTTTCTTTCGTCGACGTGTTTCGAAGACCTACTTCGCATATTGCAGACCAAGGCCAACGTATATAGAGCCCTGATATCTGTATACATTCAACAAATTTTGTACCATCCAAAGTTTACTCCAAGGGTTGTTCTCCCTCTCAATGTATTTACCAAACGGCTATCTGTCTTCAGCAAGCCACAGCATACAAATAGTTGACAAATCAAAGTACGCGCGATATCCAGGATCTGGAGAATGCGAAGGAGTCAGGAGATCAGCTCGTCGATCAGATCTCTACTTGATGAAAATAATACAGTCCAGTTGTGTGTTTGAAACAAGGTTTTTCTTCTTTTTGTTGTGAAAACGCTCTTCCATTAATAGGATTAGATTGAGGATTATAGACCACCCTTGGAAGTAAGTAATGAATATTAATTTTTGGATGATGGTTGAAGTAGGAGACCCACCTTGTACCCAACCCACCTACACTCCTACTCCCTCATTGCCCCTTTTACCCCGTTCATCTTTTTCGAGATATTCTCTCGACGGGGTAGGCAGCCGCCCTCAACCGCCCTCAACCGCTGCTCGGTGAGAGTTTAATCACTACCACCCCCGTAATAATGGGAGGAGAACATCCTCTCAGCCGCCCCTTGGTTATAGGAGCCTTGGTTATAGAGCCAAGAGCCAAGAGCCAACAGTCAGCAGCCAGAAGCCTGCCGCCCTGACCATCATCCTGGCTGTCGTAGTTATACAATGTACGTGCATGTACACACCTTGGAGCTGGTGGAAGTGGGTAGTACGTCGATGTGAGTCTCAGTGTCGGTGGCGGCAGTAGAGAATGTCTCTGCAAGCACTGATGAGTTCGAGGTCGGACAAAAGATACTGAGAGCCTGGAAAATTCCTCTTTCCTCTCCGCCCGAGCCCAGGACAATCTCGTGTGCGTGGAGTGCGCGTGTGCTCTGTTCCTCTCGCGGTTGACTTTTCGCAACCCTCCGCCAAATAACAATCCCCATTGTCATGATCGTGCGGGAGCTACAGCCGTCGATTTCTAGGCGTTTTTTCCGTTTAGATCACGTGACTCGTGGCACATGGCTCAGAGCTCAGGTTACTTGTTGGTCATCGCTCTTCGCCTTTGATAGCCAATGATTAGGATTATCTCACGTAATCCAGCCCGGGTATTGAATTTTACGGATGATCGACGTTCATTTATTTTCCTTCTTTTCTTTTATCTATCTTCGATTAAGCTTCACCAACTAGCGCACGATTTTCCAAGGTTTATGGTCGCGTTCATCATTACCTAGATTCCATCCCTCTTCTACTCCGCATTCGGTAATGATGTATAGGTACGTATATTTCATAATAGCGTAATGCCCCAGTTCCGGGCTCCACTGCCGTGACCAATTTCACTTGACCACCGTAACTCGCGTTGCGGTATGTTCTAATTCACGTAGGGGTAAAATTGGACCGTTTGTAAGGCTTGAAAACGCTGCTCCCTTTTCATGTGCTGCGTAGGAGCCGATGTTCTCTGAGCTTTTCTATCTTATCCCTCTGAAAGACTTCTGAGCAATGCAAGTATCTCTACTACAGTTTCGTAAATCTAGACTTTTGCAATTTATTCGCAGCTCTGTTGAAGATGTCGTTTCATTTTAACCCGCTTGTTAATATATGCTAGTATGCAGTCAGAATTTATTCAGGTCCAATCCTTCTGTAGGGACTTGCTGAGCTGGAAGATGAACTTTTAGTTTTTGCGCTTCCGTACTTTCAAGCCATTAATAACGGTATTTGAATTGCATAAGAATGGATGATTACGAAGTTGTTTATTGTTTTGCCCAACTGGCTGTAGCCTCGTCGATAATCCACCACGGATTTTCATACATTTATTTTTTTATTCATATTCCGTTTCGTATTGAATTTATTTCGTTGACAAAGATGCCTAAATACGCGGGGTTACCTTATTTACGTATATATTAGCAGGATAATGATTTTAAGATTGAAAATAAAGTTGTTCAATAAGTTTGAAGTGTTATTTGAAATTTTTGACGCACGAGTATTATAATGCCCACCCATATAACGAAGATTTACATTGATGAAGAAGCGGTTTCAATTTATTTTTCTTCGCTTGGTTTTCTTTACCGTAAAGCCTGTATTATACTTCAGCTTCTTTATTCTTAGATCTGGATAAAAACGAGTTTCGTTATACTTGGCATCTCAAGGTGATTTGTTCCAATATTTCGGAGGTTCAACCCCACGAAATTTAAATAATTATATTTGAATTTTCATGAAAACGGTTCTGCCTTGTTTTCATCCCGAGATTGAGATGACTAAATTTTCATACCCAAACTGTGTCTACGGAAAAATACGTCAAATATGACGAGCCCCAATTTCCCCAGCAATGTCTTCGTCGTTTGAATTTCTTTCCTTTTGAATAATTTAAAAACTTGAAAATAATAGCTTCGAAATTTCGTTTCAAAGTTCCCAAAACTTCAGATCAAAAATGGTCGCTAGCATCAATTGTTGAATCCATCCTTTCTGAATGTGAATTGCGAAGTATACGAATTAGCACAGTAACGCGACCGTAATATGTAACAGCATGTGATGGAAATTTTGACACGCAGCTTCATTCCGTCCCTATATTCAATTACATTTGAACAACATGACAGCCAGAAACAGTGTGCGAATTAAACGTTGGTACGATAACGTCATGCAAGTGATTAAATTCTCCAAGTATACTGGAATGGTAATAACAATGCTAATATAAAGTTATTCCAAGGCAGATGAATTTGTACTTCAATTAGCAAATAAAAATGGTCCGTATCAATACCACTTCCACAATCAAGTTAATTGAAGCGCTTCGAGAGCTGCGCTTATAGACATTCTCTGATTGATATAAATGGTGGAGCATTTATGAATATTCTAACTTTCAAATTAGCAAAACGGTTTGAAACACCGATGCAGTTGTATTTGCACATTCTACAATTACAGACGAGAGCAGCTGATCCAATCGATCTCAAATTCGAGAACTCAAAATACGTATGACTTTTATGGGTAAATATTTAGGTGGACAAGGCTGGATGCAATGTAGGTGTAAATATCTATCCCTGGATGTATACATATAAATATGCATAATGTGGGTAAAATTGCTAAAACGCTTACCATCTATCCCTCAGACAATAAACTCTCCGTTCGTCGGAATACCCCGCGTAGAGCCTAGTATATGCCGTATTCGGTCGATAGCGGCAGATTGGATTGGACTAAAAATTTCAAGGGGGAAATGTAGGCCACATCAACGAACCTGGTAAAATATATTGACAGGCAGTTAACAGATGTCGGGTGGTTTTCTCGTCAACGACGTCGAGAGCGCTAATCGAACACTTGACAAGCGTATTTCCCAACGAACCCTTTACCGATCTTCGTCTTTTATCCCGTGTGTCTAGTTCCTAAGTACTCGTGACATGGAAACAACGTTCCACTCTCAGAGCTTCAGCAATCTCATTTGACGCCAGTCGCAGATTTGTACAAGCCGGTATAACATAATCTTCTTCAAATCTTGCGCCTCGAAACTTATTCACTGTCGTCGCGTTCAAGTTTCATGCTCCTGTTTGTCTACCAAATTTTAAGGTCTTTCTCATTATATTCAAACTCTCACTGCAATTAAACATTCATTACCCTCACCTGGTGCAATATATGATTACGGACGTTTAGGTAAACAGTTATACTTTATCGGAGTTACGCTATTAATACACTCACGAAACATTTCTACATCACATCATCATGTATCGATTACATCATTAATTCTCTGATTGCGCATGTGTCTGCCTCTGGTATGTCCCGTTTATCATCTAGAGAACACAATAGGGACATCCCACATTCAATGTCAGTAGTACTACATAGGTGGTACGTATTTTGGTTGCGTACTTGAGAGGTACTCGGGACAAGACTTGATGCGGACGTTGGGAAGCACAAGAACCGCTCATGTGTGGCACTTGGTAAACTACGGGAGACAACCATGAAATGCAGGGTGAATTATCGATGCCTGAATTTGTTTGCTGAGGTGATAACTTCAGCTTATTACATTTTTCAGATAATCGGGTTCAGCCATTTTCGTTACGAACGCATGCGCGAGTTAGTCGTTACTGTATTTTTAAGTAACACGTTCCTTGTGAGTAAGAAATGCTAGATACATCCGAAGGCTATCTTGCGATGAAAGTCAGCGATCAGGTAGCCGGGACGTTTAGTAAAGTATTTATGTTCGACATACCGTTAGACTAGTAACAGCTGTAAGGGTAGTTTGGAATGAAATATCTGAAAAGTTTAATGGCGCAACTTTTTCAACTCCACCGAGTCTTAAGAACTGCTATGAACAGTTTTGATCTGCACCGTGCATTCCTCGACGAACTTCACTGCTGATTTCAGATCCCGTGTTTTCTGCATCGATGTGTATTATCCAATTTTCAACGTGGAGTTTCATTGTAAATATCACCACAATCATACCGTATACGTATATGTGTGAATATGTTTTACCAGGATGCCAGAATAGAACCGAATACTTCGCAAAATATCGTGACTTGGTTATTTCATTCCGAATCGGTTGTATATATGGTCTCGCCTTCGTGAAAAAAATCCGGGTAGCGTACAAGATCTGCGGGTATATCACGGCGGCCATTACGTCTTTCGCGGAATCGCGATCACTTTTCTCTGTGAGCTGAATATACGACGGCACCCGAGCCGAACCCAACCTACCAAAGCGAATATATACATTTAGATATAATGGCATCTGTCAAACCACCATGTGCCCTGTGCATGACAATTTTTCACATCTCGAAATATCGTAAGATTTCCACGATATAAGACAATCTTCATTCTGCGTCGAATGGGTGCCACAAATCCGCTTATACAGAGTCAATACTTTGCCACAAGATCAATAGTTTGGGAAAGGGATCGCGTGTACAGATTGAAAATCCTCGCTAAGATGTAGTTGGGTTTAAGAACTTAGAATCTCTAATTAGGTCCTCGGCCTTGAATGGAGATGCTCTAGTTGTTTGAGAACTTGAGGCATAAAGTATAGACCATGAAATTCCCGGCCTCGGAGTAAATGCAGAACGATAATAATCGACAGTGTTTGAATATGTCCTGCTGGGTCTTATAATGTTTGGTGATTAATTCGGAAAACTTGTTTGAACTTGGAGATCGCTTCTGATCGATTTTCATCGACGATAAATCGAACTTTGTTACAAACGCTTTATCACAAATTGAGTCTGTCATGGTTTCTTCGGCTTTTGTCAGTCAATATCAAATTTCTCGGTAATACTGAAATTGCGCAACAGAAGGCTTGAATGAATCAACGGAATGTAACCAACGTCAAAGCTGAGTTGAATTCATAAATTAATTATTCCATAAGTTATCCTGACTGCTTTTGGGAATAGCGAGATGGTCTTGATCCTCAGAAATACGGCGCGAGATATAATCACGAAGGGAAACGCAGGGGTTGAGATTTAAGAGCAGAGATATATTTTCTTGTTGGATCAGTACCGACATTTCATCAAGCCTATTAGCATCTGATTCCACAGCAGATTACCGTTCAGAGCTTATCTAACATTAGCTAGACAAGCATATATATATATACATATATATATATGTCCAACGTATAGTTTGGGACACCCTTTTTTTCGAATGTTGAAACTTGTAAAATGCATCGCCAAACCCGAAAAAAAATTTATTTGATTTTTCAATACAATATTTTGGCCGTTAAACAATTTTTTGTACCCAATGTATATTACGAGGACTTATCGATAAACTGTGGTATTCGTGGACATGTCCTTAAATTATACATAAACTATAAAAAAACGAGATGTTCCCAAACAATACTTTGAAATTTTACGTCGTTTATGTATTATGGGTCTACTTTGAGGACATCATTTATGTAATTAATGTATGTTTCCAGGACAGGTGATATATATCTATTGAATAATTTGAGGACATTTTCTGTTTATTAGGGTGTGTCATTTTAAAGTCCTCGCAGCCAAGTCTGAAATAAAAGCAATAGTCTGATTGAAATAGACTTCAAACATCCGCCACGTGTAAACGCTTGATTCTACTGACTTGGCCCTAAAGCTCGAGTGGCACATGTTCGGGGATTTCAGGGTGCTTTCAAAAGTACTCCGAATCACCCCAAACATTGCGGTCGGAACATACCTTCTTGTGAGTGTACATGCTATTGGGTAAAGTTTGCCCTACTAAAAATGCTGGATAAAAAAGTATAGATTTGTATAGATCCGGATCTCAGTCCGTACCAGAAAACCGGATACTATCCGGATAGTATCCGGTTTTTGGGTACTGAATGATATTCGCATCTACACAAATCTATCCGGCTTTTTATGTAGGGTGGGGAGTTTGAGGACATATTTCATATAATTAACGTATACTTCGAGAACATACGAAATATATTGAGAGTATAATTCGGGGACTTTCACAAAAATGTATGCATACATATATCCAACGTTTAGTTTCAGGTCTGTTTTCAGTTGGAGATACATCTTGTTGCATAATATGATTTAAGGACTTCGAGAGTTTGGGGATATCGCTTCTTTATTTTATATGTAGCAGGGGAGGGGGGGAATGGCCACCCTGAACATTGTTAGTCAAAAAAAATTTTGTGGTTAGAGAAATAAAAAATTCATTTATTTCGACGCTATATGATTTTTTTATTTCAAAAAAAAAATTTTCGGGAGAAATTTTTTTGATAAAATATTCTTAATACAAATCTGTCATATCGAAAAATAAGGTTTCGTAAGAAATTAATATCAAAGTTAGTATAATAATAATAATAATAATAATAATAATAATAATAATAATAATAATAATAATAATAATAATAATAATAATAATAATTTCCGATAGAAAGATTTTTTCTAATTAAAGACAAAAAAGAATATATATTTTGTCAAACGAGTTTTCATTTTGTCTAGCATAAAAAATTTTGCAACTGACATTTCTCAGGGGGCCATCGTTCACCACCCCCCTATAGAATTTTCAGGGTGACCGTTGTGTCCCTACTCGTATATATAAAATAATGAAGAGATATCCTCAAGCTCTCGGAGTCCCCAAACTATATGCAACAATATGTATCTCCTGCTGAAAACAGTCCTGAAACTAAACGTTAGATATATGTATATAATTTTGTGAAAGTCCCCGAATTATACTTTCAATGCATTTATATTCCGTATGTTCTCAAATTATACGTTAATTATATAAAATGTGTCCTCAAACTCCCTGCTTTCCGCGAACCGTCTTTCGCGAATAACTCACGAACGAACCTCTAGTCACTAGTGGAACATGTTCGGGGGGTTGAGAGTGCTTTCAAAAGTACCCCGAATCACCCCAAGCATTGCGGTCGGAACAATGTTACTGCATCGATGTCGTTCATATATATATGTATGTCAAGCGTATAGTTTGGGACCCTACATGATTAAATCGATATTTCGTGCAAAATCACAAAATTCACTTAACTTCAATCTTGTTTTTGAGTATAAACGACCCCCTGATTTCGAATGGTTCAGAAGTTGTCAGATTTACAAAATATGAGAAAATCAGTTTTCGAGCGCACCGCACAATCTCTAAACGGACGTATCTTTGGTTTGGGGGGGTCCAAAAAATATTTTCAACCAGTACTCTAGAATCATAAAACTCTCTCCCTTCACGCTGTGATATCCAAGATTTTCGACAAAATATTTTTGCTCACGAATTTTACAATGTATTTTTATTTTTCGTCCTGTGACCAAAGGGCATGATTCTTTTTAATGAAAATTGGACTGTAGGTAGGTCTTCATGTACTTGAGAGAACCTGCAATTTTCAAGATGGGATTTTTATTTATTTTTTTTTTTTTTCTCAAAGAAAAAGAATTTTCCGTACGTCTCAACCTCACGTGAAGGAAATACGCCTGTCCCCTGAAACGAAATAAATCATTCGTTTCGATTTCGTTGAGAAAAAAAAACAAAATAAAAAAAAATTCCTATTAAAAAAGCCTGAAAAATTATGAAAAAAAAAAGGAAAAATAACGCCATCTTGAAAATTGCAGGGTCTTTTAAGTACATGAAGACCTACTTACAGTCCAATTTTCATCTAAAAAAATTATGCCCATTCGTCACAGGACGAAAAGCAAAAACAGATTGTAAATTTCGTGGGCAAAAATATTTTTTCAAAAATTTTGGTTATCACAGCGTGCAAGATGGGAGTCTCTTGTTTCTAGAGCACTGGTTGAAAATATTATTTGGACCCCCCGAACCAAAGATACGTACGTTTGAAGATGGTGCGGTACGCTCGAAAACTGATTTTCTCAGAAGGCATGCACGTCCCGGTCAGAAGGCATGCGCGTCCGGTGTATAATCGCTCCTGCACACCAGTGCGGCAAAGCGGCGAGTAATGTAAAAATTTGTCTATCTAAATAGGTCAGAACAGTAGCGGGATCAACAGTAGTTGGATATATGTATGCATATATTTTTGTGAAAGTCCCCGAATTATACTCTCAATATATTTCGTATGTTCTCGAAGTATATGTTAATTATATGAAATATGTCCTCAAACTCCCTGAACTTCACGCAATACCATATACACTGGCAAGGAGGTACCAGTGTGACATGGATTTCAATCGCAATTTTTGAGATGGTATTTTGAAAATTATTTCACATTGAATATTTATTATAATATTTGGTACTGGTATTCGAATTATAGTTCTAAAATATTTGTTATATCTACAGACTACAAAGTGTATGTATATAGAATAACGAAAGGATGTCCTCAAACTCTCGGACCCCAAATTATACGTAACAATATATATCTCCAGCTGAAAATAGTCCTGAAATTAAACGTTAGATATATCATTTTGTGAAAGTCCCCGAATTATACTTCAAATATCATTTCGTATGTTCTTGAAATATACGTTAATTATATGAAATGTGTCCTCAAACTCCCTAAACCTTACACAATATCGTGTATACGCACAAGAAAGTATATATGAACGACATCGATGCAGTAACATTGTTCTGACCGCAATGCTTGGGGTGATTCGGGGTACTTTTGAAAGCACTCTCAACCCCCCGAACATGTTCCACTAGTGACTAGAGGTTCGTTCGTGAGTTATTCGCGAAAGACGGTTCGCGGAAAGCAGGGAGTTTGAGGACACATTTCATATAATTAACGTATAATTTGAGAACATACGGAATATAAATGCATTGAAAGTATAATTCGGGGACTTTCACAAAATTATATACATATATCTAACGTTTAGTTTCAGGACTGTTTTCAGCAGGAGATACATATTGTTGCATATAGTTTGGGGACTCCGAGAGCTTGAGGATATCTTTTCATTATTTTATATATACGGGTAGGGACACAACGGTCACCCTGAAAATTCTATAGGGGGGTGGTGAACGATGGCCCCCTGAGAAATGTTAGTTGCAAAATTTTTTATGCTAGACAAAATGAAAACTCGTTTGACAAAATATATATTCTTCTTTGTCTTTAATTTGAAAAAAATCCTTTTTTCCTTTGTTTTGGAAATTATCATTACCAATGTATGACTAGGAAATTTCGCAAGAATTTCCATTGAAATTAATGTAGAATGCACTTCTTACGTTTTGTGAGAATTAATACAGAAGTTAACATAATAATTGGGAATTAAAAAGAAATTGAATCAAACAATTTCTTACAAAAAATAATATGAAGTGCCAAGATAAATAATTTCTTCATTTTTTGAACCATACAATATATTTTGACTAACAATTTTCAGAGGGCTGTCGGGCCCCACCCTCCCCTACCATGAAGATATAATAAATACGTTTGAGATATCATTTAAAGATTAGTACCGAATATTATAATGTATATTCAATGCGGAATGTTCTTCAAAATACCATCTCAAAAATTGTAGTTGAAATCCGTGTTTATGCACTGATGTGCCTCCTTGTTAATGTGTATGGTATTGGATATAGTCTGGGGAGTTTGAGGACACCTCCTATATAATTAATAATATATACTTTAAGAACATACGAAATATGTTGAAAGTATAATTTGGGGACTCCGATAATGCCCAAAGACTCATTCATCTAGTGACTTGAGAATCGAAAACAGTCACATTGGCGCCATCTGTGAGTTAAACATAGATATGGACAAGGGGTCCTAAACTATTCATTAGACATATACCCACATATATGCAAAATGTCCTTCAAAAATACTATGGATATAAGGATACTTTGAGACCTGTCCCCAATGTATACAAATGTCCTCGAAAAATACTTTACATCGAAAATATGTCCCCGGAAAATACTCTACACACATATATACATATATATTGAAATATTTCGAAAATCTGTACCAGCATAAAATGCCGAGGGTATTTTTTTCTCTCTGTTAACCTTCACGCCCACGTGCCCAGACGTAGAATTTCTTTTCGGAATCTGGATCTATTTGGGTTGAAAAAATATATGGCATTCCCGGCTCTTGTGTTTTATAGACAGTTATATAGGATGTCTGGGAAGCTTAAGATAAAGCGCGACGCGGTGAGGCATTTCTACCCTCCGTACTCTCGCCACTCCTGTGTCGCTTCCATGTAGTCTACATGGCGTCTATATCTTAGATATCGGTTCTACACCGGAGTCTATGTACCAGGGCTAAGCGTGTTTCCCTGAAGCTGACAGATTAGCTTACCGTATTTCCTTGCCGAAGTACCAATACGTATATACACGTACAAGCTGTACGGGATCTATACAAGCCAACGTTGCATCAGCTCCTACTTCGACGCAGCTAACCCTCTTTTGCAAAATCGAGTTATGGTTCAACACCGATGATTGCACTTTCCATTTAGTTGTAGGAGAGCGGTAGACGTCGACAAGAACTAAAAGCAATATTACCCCAGTGTCGTGTTATGCATTTTCAAATCCTATGTGGCATGTTGTCGAATGTTTCATGAGTTCAATTCGTTTACTGACAATGAGCCGGTGAAAGGAGCCAGCGATTTTTTCGGAGTAGTAGTGGCCACATGAAAATAACGGATGCCCAGAATTTCTTACCACTTTGTCGGTAATTACTCCGCAAACCAGTGTCCCAGGAATTCTAGGAAAATTAAAATGTGTACTGGGTGTAAAGAGGGATTCTTACCCTGCCCGAGGATGAAACGTAGGTAATGAACACCGGTTTAGGGTGACTTTCTAACGGGTTCTCGCAATCTGCACATGGATTCATATCTTTGCGAGGTTGATGACTCGCTGCAGTAATTCTACGGCGTTTCAATTTACCCCATGTCAACGTGGAAATGGGGTTTCCAATTCCTAATGATTTCTCGTAGGGCTTTTCCCAGTTAAGGAAGGAAATGCGTGGCGGGAATTAGAAGACAAGAGACACGTCATTAGCGAGGGATGATCTCGGGGGACAGCGCGCAATTATTAAGGCTCCCAGAAAATGGGTTTTCAGTTTTTGCCCGATTTTGTGTCTGCGTTTAATTGAAACGAACGTACCTACGGTATTAAAAACGCGTCGGAAATGCGGTATTATCTGGCTCATTTGTTACAATTATTTTAATAATCACAGTGTCAACTGACTGGGTAGTCCAATTCCGCGTTACGCCCTACCACGAGAATCCGATCGATCTGATTGTGAGTCTGTGTCGCGGCCTGAGCTTTTGAGGTATTTATAATCCGCCAATCGCTTTTCCCAGGTTTGAAATCCGCGAGTATTTCCTGGCTGGGAAAACGATACAAATTGAATCGGGTCGCAAAGGAAATTATCATTTCCATCCGGTTATTGGTTCGGCTGGATGGCGGAAGTTTGCGCAGAGTTAATAGTGGGAATTCTCCCCGATTCATCTGCGATGATGCATCGTTATTTCGTGGGGTATAAAAATCCCTCAGAACTTTATGTCAGAGAAATATTTAATCTAATTAATATAAGTATCTTAATTGCGTGACCTGTGCTCCCTTCCCTTAATTCTTCCCTCGCTTGATTCCGATCCTCCTGGATTCTCTCAGCCCCTCAGTTTTACCGGCCAATTTAACGGGCCTCCGATTGAACGCTAACCACCGCAGGGTAGAGCAGACTTTGGAAGGTCCCGAGGAAAGACAAGGGTCTGACAGCCACCTGTATACGTATATACGAGAACATATATATTTTAAATCAACTCGAGAATCTCGCGCTGACAACTGGTTTGAATGTTTCTTCTTCAAACATGTTCCTCGGTGGGCGAAAATTCCTTCACCTTTGATCTGCTTCTATCTAAAACATTGACCATCGCTTTAAGAATATAATTATATCGGAGATTCACGGGGATTTAGTGTTGCCTTTGTTGAACGAAGAATGACGCAGGAATACCCAATATAATCTTGGCTTCTGGTTATTGAATTATTTTCCCACAGGATGATCCTCCCCTGATATTATTATGGCCCAGGTTATATCGCTTGGGAAAGTTTTAACAATCGTATCCTGAAAAATTTTTCTACCGTAGGATCTTTCTCGCTCTTCTCGACAATCCGGGGCTTTGATAGAAACGAAACGAACTGAGTACTTCGCAAAGTTTTCTCATAAAAACTGTGCCCAACTACCTTAGCGCACCTCTATCGTCGATAACCTTTCCCAATTGGCATCTTGGCGCTACAGATTCATCCTGACGAATAAAATAAATCAACGGCGTCGAGGTAGCCAATGAAAAAGTTGGACTGCAGCCAAACAGCTTCCATCCAACGAGCTAACCCTGTCTTCTTCTATACTCCGAAACCCTGCCCGGTTTCGCCACTCGCGTTAAATAATTCCGATTTTTATTGCGTCGTCTGCAGTTGCAGTGATGTGGTAAAAGGAATTTCAGCCTTTCTAAATTCTTCTACAACTTTGAGACGAGCTACCGAGGGCTCGATCTGATTTTAGCACATATTCTCCGCGACGAGGTGAAAATCTTTGATTGAAAAAAAGTTGAATCGAGAAGTAAGAATCACATAGGTGGAAATCAGTTCAAGGATCGTCATGGAGTCGACTTGTGATACTTTCAATGATATTCGTCACCCTCATTTACGGTAGTATGTAGCATTATGATCAGGTAACAGTACAGTGGCGCCATCAGAGTTTGCAAAGTGGGCCGAAGGTATGACTGCAGTGTGTAGGCAACGTAGGAAGCCACTCGGCTCGTGAATATTAGAAAAGCATTTCCACACTAAATAGCACAAAGCCCGGACATGCTCAGACACAAAGTAGAGGGAGATCTGAACACACAACGACTCTACATTATGCAGCTAACCTACATCCCAGCCTCCCTGGTCTGCAAAGGTGAACCCAGAGGCTCTCCCCAGTTTCGTGGCGAGACACAGATAGTTCCAGCAGACCAAAGTTCACC
Source organism: Rhogogaster chlorosoma (assembly GCA_944452935.1). Lineage (NCBI taxonomy): Eukaryota > Metazoa > Arthropoda > Insecta > Hymenoptera > Tenthredinidae > Rhogogaster > Rhogogaster chlorosoma. The sequence goes on from OX101797.1 coordinate 35,310,871, forward strand.
CGGGACATACCAGAACTTGCCGCGTTTATGATTAAGGGTTGAACGTTTGCAAACTACGGTCACGCTTCGATGTTAACGGTGTATTATACCGAGGGTTTTGCACACCCACGCGCGTACACGTAGGAATATAGGAATATACCTAAGGTATACGTAGGCACGCCCAGATCCTCGGAATCGCCCTCAAATTTCCGAGGGTATAGTCGTTCGGAGGAAAGACATTTCTCAACGAATCTGAATCGAGCTCTGTCCCAGGAGTGTGATAAAACTTTAGCTGACTCGCCGAGCCGGGATCGATGCTCGACTTTAGGTAAAATTAAGATCACTTTATCGATAATATGAGCCTCGAGATTCCTGGATTAGTCAGTTGATAGATTGGACATTGAAAAAAAGACTGGATCCATCAGGATAAATGACAGGAATAACCGACGAGGTGGGAAATTAATACACCGCCCATTGACTGGCATTCGGCAAGCTACTGCAGATTTAAAGCGGGCGGAAAAAGTCGAATATTTAAAGACCTGCAGGTCATGATGATAAATATCTCTGTTTATTTTTATCTGCAGGCGGCGCCATGCGGTGAACCACGGTGAAATTATCGCAAAAAGTGAGCCAGCTTCTCTCACCATATTGGATTTCGGGGAGCCTTACTTCCCCTTCCGATAACCGATAAAAAATTACTGCCCAATACCTCTATGGGGGAGAGGAGAAATACCGTTTGGTACTTTCTATTTCGCGTAGCACTTATCGTTTACACGGTGCTGTCAGAGTAGCGTCGTTAAATATATGAGTGTATGTATTTGAAAATGGGTAGTTTGAAGAAATCGAATTGCAGCATTGAATAGGACATCCAGGAAAATACACCGTTCATACATTTTTCACAATTTTTCGCTCTCCACCAAAAATCGCTGTAAGGTCGTAGCGACGTAGAGCAGAATAGTAGGTAGCTAACAACGGAGCGATCTTTGCGTTGAAAATAAATGAATAAAAGTCAAGAAGTAAGTGACGTTTGGCCAACAATGCGTTCGCTTTGAGATGAATTGAAGTGAACTTCTCAACCCTTCAACGATTGTAGCTCTGCCACCGACACACAATAGGGCACAGTATCGTGCCAGGAACCTCACGTCAAGATATTAAAATACAGTTGGACGTGTGATGAAGCAGGCAGCTACGTTTCTGTCATCAACTTTTCACGCAAACACATTTGTCATCGATTATCTACTTTCGCTTATATCTCATAGATTCCCTCGAAGCTTGATTCCACATTTTCGTAGAAATGATCACCCGAGAAGTGTAAAATTAAATAACGCAAATGCAGATCAGTTTTACAGTGTGTGGAGGCTTCAAAGAATCATAAAATACAAAGAATAACCAATGAAATATCTAACGGTTCTTTCGTGATCGAATTGATCGTATATAAGTGCCAGGGGTAGGTTTCAGAGATTGTTATAAAGTATTGAAAAATAATCAAGGACTCGGATCACGGCTTGGTAGATACGTACGCGAAAAAAAGCGATTTAAACTTTGTATAAAAGTTGAAAATTAATTTCCGTAAAACGCAAAGGATCCACCTGGTTGCCGAGCAGAAAAGTCGAAGCAGGGGACACTTTGGCTTGGGGGTTGTGGGAAGAACACCTGCGAGAAAGATAACATGGGGTTACCCCTCGCTGGTAGAAAGTCCTTACTCATTCGAGTATATATACATATAACATAGTCGGTAAGTTCTTCCCTGCGGCAAGTTTCACCGTGTTACGACACTGGATCCTCGGCCGCGGGTTATACGGCTGGAAGCGCACTTGGTTTTATTTTCACGAGGCTTTGCGTAGGCATTGATAGCTCTTGGCAGAATCGTGTAGCAGGTAGGTATACCGTATAGTACACGTGAGCTTGTGGCAGGTGGCTAAGGTTTGAGTATAAGGGTACGTAGAGAGATACCTGGTGTACTCAAGGAGGTATCTCTGACGAGCTAAGAGCTATAAAGACGCGGTGGAGGCAGACGGTAGATATTTAGGGAAGGCTTGAGTTCAGGCTCCTCCCTACCTACCCTTAATCGTTTGAACCTCGCTTCAAACAACCACCACCAGATCGATATCAACACGTCCTTAGAACCTCCCTTTACTCGAAGTAGATCTTTTCCCAGCCAGATGACTTTTGATTCACGAGAAAAATTTCAAGCTTCGCTGTCACCAGGGAAGGAAGTGCCCGAAAAAAAAAGGAAAAATATAGAGAAAAAGAGGAAGGAAAAAAAAAAAAGAAAGAAAGAAAGACAAGAAAGTCGTGAAAATCTCGACAATTGCCGTAGCCGTACTCTTCGTCAATTTTACTTCATTGAGTAGTCAAGAGCGTGAAAAATACCTGGAGGAAACGACGGAAGAACGTCTAAACATTGGACCCTTGATTTCATCGATGTGATTCGAATTATTCATTACTTCAGAAATGGATTTTGGAACGGGGCAAACAAGTGGGTCTTTGCAGAGATAGAAATACGAAGGGTGTTAGCTAGTCGAGCGTTCAACAAGTTAATGATCTAAACAAGAATGGCGATGTCAAGTTATCTGTATAAAGCTTCTATATAGAACAGGTTCTAATAATAGTTAATTACGTATATCTTAGCGGTCTTGTTTCCTAGCGATAATTAAACAACTGAAGAAGAGGTCAATTAGACCGGGGAAAACTGCAATATTTCATCACTCAATTATGTATCAAAGATAGCCGTTTTTTTTTTTTTCTTTTTTTTTTCAGAGTCGTGAAAGATATATGCGCAAGTTCCGCAGTTTCGTAAACCGTCTATCTTCATGGAATCGCAATTTATTTCCGCAACGGAATTCAAGATAGAGACAAATTTATAGCCGATCCGTCGAAGGACGGATCGACACAACGTCGGCCAGGCACAGAAAATACTATCAGTTGTAAGCGCGGTCCACCAGAAAATAACATAATGCGAGACTGAGGCGGGTGAAAAGAGTCGAACTCGACTCGACTCGACTCGACTCATCCACGAGCTTAACGACCGAGCGGGCACGGGTTCAGCTCACTTTTGCCCTGCGTTTACTTAATTAAAACCAACCCTCTCTTTTCTTCCCGTCTCTACCGTTTTCCCTTCTTTTCCCACCCCAGAGTTTCTCTTTCCCTCGGCTGCGCCCAGCACAAACGTTCTCATGGTCGACCTCGGCCAAATCCTGTACCTACCCGTCGTTTCAATGCTGGCAAAAGAGCGCGAGATCGCCAGCCACCCCGTGGGGGCGGTTCCTCGAGTTCTCTCGCGCGGTCGTAATCCGCAGAAAAGCTGGCATACAGTGACGGCCGTCACGTCGAGAAATCTCACGTCTATATCGTCGTTGCCCACTCGTCCATAGGAATTGAGAAAATTAGCCAATGTTCCCAATGGACCAGAATATCTGAATAGACGTCCGATGTCTCCTTATTGCGCCCACATATCTTTGCCAAGAAGCGAAACTTCTCTTATCACCTCGTTGGTTTTTTCTCCGACTCCTATTGCCACTCTTTCGTTCACATCCTGTCGATCTATGTATACACGCTTCTTCTACTACTGTACCTATTTATCTGGTCTTTTGCGGCCCTGTATATGCGCTTGTACACAAATATACCTTTATCGCCTGTTCCATTGAAGTCCGGAAACTTTAGCCAAGCAAAGAAACGGCTCTTATTGTTAGCGTATTTGTCCCTTTCATCGGCTCGCCGGTATTATGTTGGTTGGTATACAGACAGCGTGGAGGTAATCCTCGCAAACAGTGGGCATAAAGCGATTAATGCCAATACGTAATTGTGGGAAGCATAAGCTGTTTATTGATCGAATTTAGGCTCAATCGATGATGTTATCCTAGCCGCCTCGCCTATATCGCACTGATTCCGGGTTAACAACAGACCCCGATTAACAACGGGTACCTACTAGTAGAAGCTACGCCGCTGAAGTGGCATTTAATTCTGTTAATATTGATCGACAAATAATGTTGCTCGTTCGATAGAAGCTAGGCTATAATGATGCTGAGAGTTTAGCGGTCGGATCCGCAGCGTTTTCAACGACGTTATAAAACTATATGAGGTTATCGTATCGTCCGTGATAGTAATTTGGTGAAAATCTACCGCATACAGAGTTATGCCTGCCTCGTTTCATATTCAAATTGAATACCCGATGTATTTGATCTAGCGAATCAGAATACCGGCACGGTTTCGCGTCCAATTCAATATTGCAGCTAGCGCATAGCGTTATCTGGCTACCGTGGAAACGCGATGTCGAAGATTTCTCAAGGATAGGTACTTCCGAATCCGTGATCTCACTTCAAGTCTGCAAATATGGAAATTCCGTATATATTATCTCTGTTGAAATTTTCGACCAGCTTAGGATACGGGTTTACACTTTAGTTGCGTTACAGCAGCGTTGGTAAGAAAATTTGTTGAAAAACTTTTCTCCATAATTCATAGTTTTCAAACTGCTGGATCGCTGACACATAGCTATTGGCTGCAGAGTTATTTCTGCATGATTAGTCCGAGGGGAAGAGAATTTGAAAAAAAGCGATTCCGAAGTTGCTAACTCCCCGCAGACTCCCGGTTACTCGGGTTAAATTCCGGTCCTTCCAGAGATTGTGATTCGTCCTGGGAATGAAACGAACCGTGAACTCAGTAGCGGAATCTCTCGTTTAATTATCCGGCACGTCGAATGAAGCGGTGATTAACAATGGCGTTGACGGGTTCGTATGTCCGGCCCGCGTAGTCTCCTATTATCATCACGTCACTCAATTCAATATATTCGTCCTTCGAAAGATTGTTCTGTCGGCGCTGGTATAGTTTACGGTTAATTTCGACCAAGTACTCCATTACCCTGGATCATTGAATGCCTATAAGTAAATTTTTCAAATTGAAATCGAAAACTCCCAAGCGATAAAATGGATTCAATTTTTTCATTCAACCTTCGGAATTTCATTGCCGGATTTATCCTCGTCGAATCTTTTCGAAGACGTCTTCGAATCTTTTATTCTTGAAATTAGGGCGAGAATATTTGACTGAATTTAGTTATAATCAACTGTATAAATGTATATACGTATCTAGGTACAGTGTTTTCAACCTCATAGAGACCCTTCTTATTTCAGTGTTAATTGTTTTCGGCGAGAGGTCGACGCGGATCCGAGTTGCGCGGAGGTAAAGGAGTGGGTGAGCTCGTCGCAGCGTACGTGGCGTATCTTAATCGCGGTCTTACGCGTTCTCTTCAAAGGCTCGTAGGGCTACGAAGATGGGGGGTGAAGTTGTGGTAAACCTTTGTAATTGGGTCGCGGCTAGGCATTTACCTCGCAGGTAATAGACCCCTTCTAGAAGGTAAGGCAAACCACCGCCGTTCCGTCATATTGTTGGGAATAAATGGCGTCGTTTTTAATAAATTCAAATGGAATTTGGGACACTTTTCTTTTTATGGGTATTCAGCCGGATCCAGAAATATATAGGTACTCTGGGGAAAGTTTCGTATTTGATTTATCGATCCATTTCAAGGTTTCATCGAACGGTATAACGGAAGTTGATCGAAGGGGAAGGGAAAGTGGAGTCTTCATTTCCGGCTATTTATCTGAAAGGGTTTCAAGAAACCAAGAGAGTGAAAGAGAGGGCAAACATCTCAACCTTTTTCGAAAAAAAGGAATTCTATTTTCACCATTCCGCGGTGCTCGCGCAGGCATTGAGAGAGGGATTTTATTTGGGGAAAGCATCTTTTTCTCAGCGCAGGAAACCTTAGAAAAACAGTTCAACGAAGGAGAATTTATATTAGGCAATAAATCCTTTGAAGTGAAGCAGCGTCGTAGAAAAAGCTCGCTTGTAGGTACAAAATTTTACTGATTTACATTAAATGGGATGAAATTTTGTATTCCGTACGATATACTATACAGAAATGAGAAATTCCCAATTTCCGATTCTACGGCTGCCTCGCCGAATGGCGAACACCACAACGCGTCTGGAGGCAGCAGGCGTGACGTAGGTAATAAATGTACACCGTCGGGCCTCGACTTCATAAAAGTGAATGCAAATTAAATGGAGACTGACGAAAAATTCTTCCACAGTCTAACCAGAATTTCTAAGCCTTATTTTCTTATCTACCGTAAAATTTGACAAAAAAAATTATCAAATCAAATCGAATTCACCTCCGCAATGATCATAACAAATTCATATAGGTTATACCCACGGTCCAAAAGCACGATGTAATAAATATCGATGTTGAGTCCCAGCTTCGCACGAGTGGATGTAAATGAGATGAAAATTAACACGATCCGTTCTTCTTTGGGAAGCAGAAGTTACGGAGCTGTGCCTTCATATTAACTGGCAAGGATCTAACCACAGCTCGTATAATCTCTGCTGAAATACGGTTTGACGTATAAATACTTAGGGAATTTGAGTTCCTACGCTCGGTGAAGAGGACCCGTATCCACAGATCGATTAGTTATGCTGTAGCTAGGTGAAACTCGGAATTTAAACCGATTAATATTTCTATGCGTATAATTTATTTTTCCGAGCCACGAGAGGCTGTTAGCTAAGCAGATCCGGTTCGAATCTCATTTTTTATATATACGAAAAAAAAAGAAATAAAATAAAGAGACTGGAGCTAATTGGTTGGGGACGCAAGCTCATTGGCGCGTTCGCTAGCCCAGGAGTGAATGGAGCCTAGACGAATTCTGAAAGCACTACGAAAGGAGGACTGGAAGAGAGAGGGGTTATCAGAGAGAGAGAGGGACGAGAAACTCCCGCAGGCTGTGGAAGCTCTCTGTCAGGGGATAGAAAGCTAGTATATCTGTATAGTAAAGCGCGGTGCACACCTTGCAATGTACACAAGTCGAAAAATGAAACTAGATAGGTATACCGGTCTGAAATATTCACGATGTATTTCAAGTGTACAGCTCACCGTTATTGTGTGCACGGATTAATTGGGTTAACGCGTCTCCCTGGCGACTTTATTCAACCGAACAATTCCCCGGTAAAATTCAGGTCAATTTCACAATGCCGTTGCAAAAATTTCACGAGGTTTGTTCACCAGTAAATCACAGGTGCAGCTATAGCGTAAGTCTGGCCAAATTTCGACTGTGTCTGTAGTACCTACCTGATAATATCTACGAAACGACTCCGTTTGCTGTTTAACTGAAATATTACCTCTACAAAATTCCCATTCTCATTTTCAGCCTATATAGTCATGTAATTCGCCCTGGAGCAGAAAAATATCCGAATTTTAAGCCTGGAGCCAACTATACCTAAGTATCCGAAGCAGCTTGCGATTAGTCACTTATCCAATGATTTAACGATCTACTTGCCTCGCCTTGCTTCATACCTCATCCAAAACGCCACATATTGCATGTACATGGATCTGGGTATGGGTAGTATCCCGTAATACTATGCAAGAGTTATAATACTTCGGATCCCAGGCCGAAATTCCCGCCTCTGTAAAACCGTTAGTTATTTTGCCAGTGTAATGTTGAACCCTCCTGGCTCCTATGCCACAGAATGTCGCCTCTTCGGCGACAAGGCGAAATATTCGTAAAACTATGCATAGCCCGAAGCATCCGGGTCAGCAGCGGTGCGCGAGCGCCAACAAGGAGTTCCCCAGGTTCATCTTTGCGCTCTTCCTCTTCTGTTCCTGCCTCAGGGTTTACGGCGACAAGGCAACTTGACGACCTTGTGTAGGATGTAATCAAAGCAGGAGTCCTTCGCCTTGGCTAAGGCTGCTTTATACTTGTATATCTACCCCGTTTTACAAGCGGAAAATTTCACCTTCTAAATCTGGAGTAAAAGTGACGGAGTGACGTGAGAAAGGGCAACGAACCGACGATGCACACGTATGTGTCTGCATAATGTCATTGATTTTATTCCCACCATGCTGTGAAAAATGACATTTTTAAACGTTGCGCAGAAATGCCTCTTGAATTTCAATGATCAAAGTTCTTGGATTACGGATAGGAAATTGTATAAAATTAATAAAATTAATGATATACGCTCAAAGTTATGAATACTCATGGCTTGCATTGAATTCATTTTCTTTCTTCCTCTTCATCTATGCTGTTAAATAATCACGCGGTGTCTGAATATTGGGATTATTTCAACATCGGCCTGACCAAGATTATGGAATACTTGGGCGAAATACCACCGCTAAAATCCGTCTACATTCTCGGGACACGAGCTTGGAACGGAAACAGTTGGAGTGGCATCTTATGGCAAGGAATGTGTAAAATTTGAGCGTGATAAATATGGGCTAGTTTCTTTCTTGCCTCAGGAAGCAGGAATCCCTTGACATCCCTTGGCACAGTATATGTAGTACTATATACGCCGTCCAAATTTTTGTCCATTTTTTTTACCGACCCGCTCCAGACAATCTGCTAAAAAATATACCACATATTTTCTTGCATCCCTTGAGTCTCACTTACCTCCCTAGCGTCTCACTTGTCTCTCGTCTCTTCTTTCTTGACTTTTCGTTACTAGGTGTGAACCGCACACGTGAGTGAGCTAGTATTCTTAGAATATCCTCCATATGACGAGCTAATCTAAGGTAAACTTACATGACTTTGATCAGGTATTCGCATCATTATTAAATACGAAGACGATGTACTCACAAGTCACAATCTCCGTTCCTTCGAGGCTCATACAGCAAAGAAGCCTTTGGTATCGTCTCGTATTAAACCTCAAGCTACCCGATGTTCACTCACTTGCAAGATACCGCTGGCTGCACTTCTGCACTTGAGATCACTAATTTCTGGTTAGCTACTAGAGAGAAACTCGTTGGTGTTTCTGAATCTAGCAGAGTTGCCGTTGGCAGGTAACTAGATGATTAACTTCGTCGACAAACATGTGTAAGCAGTTGTTCGGATGCTTGAAAATTACCAAACAGTTGGAAATGTGTTTCGAATTTCAGTCAGGGAATCTTGTAACGAATACCTCATGGTCAAAGATACGTATGCAAATTTCGGTCAAGTGGAACGAAGCGAGATTAAGATTCAACCAACGCAAATTCCCTTCTTATTTATACAATGCTTAGGAATTAGTTCAAACAATATATGGTATTAAATTGCGAAGCTAATTCGATCAGGTTTTATTCAGAGCTAATTTCAATCAATGAACTGTATACGGCCAAGTCGTATCTCGTCAAGTTTACTTTGAGATGAGAGGAGAAATTTCGAGATGAGCCATACTTTCTGAGGGATGCGAAAAAAAAAGTTGGAAAATCTTTCGACAATTACATCGCTTGATTAATCGACGCTTATACGCAATTAGCTTTGCAATAAAAAGGGCGATAGAATAAGCTGAGAAAACGAATTGAAAGTAAGTGGCAGACCCGAAGAGAGCCAGACCAAAGAATTTCATCTTTCTGACAATAAGGATCAAATTAAAATAACATATTCTTTACATAATGATAGATTTCAATCTATGTAAAGTTTATCCTCAAACAATTTCACAGCAGTGAATATTTGAGGATTGTTTCTTGTATCTACAGAAGATATATTATCTTATACGAAGCTTGTTACCTGCCAGTTACGCGGTTGAATAATTGCCAATAAATGGCCAACCAATTAACAAACTTATGTGAAACTTTGCCGGAAGTCGCCACTATGTACCGGCTCCTTCGAATCCTTGAGAGGAATTGCTACGCGGATGGCTTGATAGAGTTAACGAGTGTGCAAATGCCGGATACTCTTATAACCTTTGCGAGCCGCGGTCCTTCTTATGTGCTGAAAACACTTTTAATTTATCCCCGGTATTTCTGCGTCTCTAATCTGTCTTTTCCACTCTTCAAAATCCTTCAAGACTCCTTCCGTCTCCTAGATGCAGCACAGTCTTTAATTGCGAACTGCTCGCTGCTTGAACAGTCCCACGTGATTTCTGGAAAGATTCTGAGATCGAGTTGACTTCCCGGTTAAATCCCCTGTCCACTCGACGCTTGAACAGCCAAGAAATTACGTTGACTAAGTAGAGAAGGCCAAGCATAAAGCAGGATTAATCGACCCTTGAATGTATACTGCTCGCTGCATGCTCTGAAATGAACTCATTTGCTCAAACTACATAATTAACATTTTGGCGTTGGAATAGATATTTCGTTATTACTTTTAGAACGGTTGTGTTAGACTAATTTATGTCTCTAAAACGAATCTAATAATTTATCATTATCATCGGCTGATTCAAACTGAGGCATTCGATTATAATGATCAGCTTATTCTTCGATCTGCGACCAGTATTTCAAGCATTCATACGTATTGGAAAAGTTTTCAGTACGCGGAATCGTGTGTTAGAGAATTACATTTGAATATAGTGCAGAGAAGTAATATAGAATCAATGAGCATGGTAGCTGGGTCTCGTGGTAACGGAAGATGTTAATTAAACTATAATTAAAAGACTGTATGATTTGCTGTTAAATAATATTTACTCTTTTGCGACAATTGTATAATAAAAAGCTTGAATCGATTGCCATAATTTTGAAATAACGTAAATCATGCAAATCGCCAATTACAGGTATCAGTTAATAACATTTCCGTTCGACAGCCTATCTAGTATTTAATGAAGTTGCCCTGCCTTTTTTCAACAGTATTTCGAATACCAATTGAGGTATTTTTCTGTCAGATTACTCCGTGCATATTTTACAATTGACACAAATTTCATATAAATATAATTTCGCCATCGCCATACTCGTAGCTCCGATTGGCCTTTGATTTACAAATTGTACATCAGACCCTGACTTCTTTTTCACTTCGATTAATTAACCGCGTAAGTCCTTAGCGAGACGTAAATACATACATACCTTTACGTATAGTTGAAAGTACTATACAAGTACTAAAAGGACTATAATTACGCGCAAAGTAATACATAGGATGCGATTATTTCGTGGAAATTCTATTGTTAGGAAAAAAAAATCCTGCAGTCCCTGTACCTAGTACATGAAAAGATATAGAAGAGAGGTCGGACGTAGCGCGAGTTTGTCATTCCAAAAAAATCGAATCCATACACTCGCGGCCGCAGCATCGGAATGGTGAATTTAATATTTCTAGAGCGTCGGCGTCGCCGCGTGGTACACAAAAACGTGATCTTTTATTCGCCGTTTCGAGGTGAATAAAATGATTCGAGAAAAAATATAGTATAGAAATCGGAGACGGGAGTCGGGGGTTGGGGGGCGGAGTTGTACACACGGGATGTGCGGAATTTTTCGAGCTGGAATTTGTTTGTTCGCATTCTTTAGCGATAGCGACGCGCATCGACTCCCACCGTTACGACGAGACCATTCAATTATCGCTCCCTCTGAAACCATAAATAGCGATCCGTGACCAGACAGGATTCTCTCAGTTTGCCAACTATAGCCATGACCGCAGCGATACACGTTCGACGCTGCTTCTGCTGGACGCTTTGCGGCACTAGGTTCGTAATTGCCTTGAATCAACGCGAGCCGCTCGGTCCTTGGATAATGGTATCGAATTAATTTCCATTGCCCGTAAAATTTCAACCGAAATTAGTTTGTTGTTCTCGCCTATATACGAGAATCGGATATCTTTCATTAACAGCTACGAATGCAGAGAGTCGTTTGCGAATCGTCAAATGTCTAATCTGCATATGAATTAAGCATTTACCATCGCTTTATTACTCGCGATAAAAGCATACAATAACTAATAAGGATCAAGATCGTAGCTTATACGAAGTACAGTTGAAACATCGAATCGTTTCAAGAGTAACTACAAAGTTCCGTTTATATTCGCGACTCGTGAATTCACATGTGCAAATACACTTTTGAGTTCGAGAGGAAACCTCGCAGGTTGAAAACTTAGCTGAGAGCTCGAAGAAGCCCCCGATCGTTCAGTTTGAATTTCGGAGTATACTCGATACTAAATTTTCTCTACTATTATTCTAGTGTTCTACAAACCGGAACGAAGTTATTACGTGTCTGAGACTATCGTGCTTGACCTGAGGTACCTAGATGTTATATCTGTATATTATAGGTAGATCTGCGTGTTATAGGTTCGTGGCTATTGGGAAAAGATTATTTACAGATTAATTTCTGACCGTATAGAACCGTACATCATATTGTTCGGAAGAATAACGATGGCATTTTGAAATTTATTATATTTTTGCTTCCAATGATTTATAGGATTCATATGATGACGAGTAAACGAGCAGGTCTAATACACGCATTCGTCGGGGAGATGCAGATATATCGTCAAGCGCTAGGAAATATTTTAATTACGTATTGAATAGCGATTATTCCACTTTTATTAAAATAATGCGCATCGCGAAAGAAAGGTGGGCGTCGTTATCGACACCTGCAGATCCGTATTTCCTTCTAATGAGAGAAATGAGAGAAACAGAACTCGGCGCCGACGCGACGCCCGTTAATATTTATCTTATTGTAAATCTTGGTGTGATGTTATCGGCTAGTCCGTGTGACTGGGTTCCGCAGAATTCATATCTCGTTTCCATCTGAAATCGATTGTATTCTTCGTCCCATACGTTGCGGGGAATTTTATATTGAATGAATTAATAATAACAATAATCAGAAGAATCGGAATAATAACAATGATATTAGTTTTATTAAAAATTCAGGTATTCCTGCTTCTCACACGAAATATTTTACGTTATCGGATGCTGCTTTCAGACTCCTTATTTTTCCAATTTATCTTCCGCGTGCTTTTTCGTCAATTGCCATTTCATTCAGAATCGATTCCTGTCAATGCTTTCATCGCTACATAAGTAAATGGGTGAATTAAATAAATAATAATAACAATAATAAACGAATTCCGACGAAATTCACAGGTATTTCTTATCGGTTCAATTCTGCTTCTTTTTCTTAGCCTGCTTCGATCTCAAGTAAATTTGGAATTGTCATTCTGTCGCAGAAGATGTAATACCGGTCCATTGAATTCGCGCACCCTTCATTCGTAAGGGAATTAGAAAATTGGATTTCGAATTCTCGCATCTCGCAATCGGCTCTTTTCTTGTTTCAACCTAATTGATTCAGAAGTCCTTCTAATACTCAGAGTTGCGGATTGGGAGTGAGAAATCGAAGCAGCAACACTGTTATGCTTCTTTTTAGGTACATCATTCACGTTGTACCCCATAAATCGTAGGATCCGATTACAGCAGGTCATGAGCTGTAAATTTCATAAAATTTTATGTCGCGAAAGCAGAAAACCCTGGCGAACGAAGAGCTTGAGCAGATTGAGGTCATGCTCCGAGTTTTACCGATAAGATACTCGCCTTAGTACGACTGTAACTTGATTGTGAGTCAGATGAACTGTAACCATTGCCTGGTATAGGCATGGCTGCTAATAAAACCACACGATAGCAAATCTGAGCTGTATAACTATATAACAGAAATGAAATTCCTGAGTAAATTATGGTTTCATAGCAGACGGTGCCGCGCCATCAACAGCTGTCTGCTTCTAATCCTGGTAATTAGAAAGTTAGCAGCTTTCACGGAGCTTTCGAGTAGCGGGTTTCAAGTTTTGCAGAAAAGATTCTGGATGAACGTACGACTGCTTTGTAATTTTTTCTTCTTTGTGAACCTCACTGCTGTCACTCTATACGAAGACATCGCCTAGACAAAGGGATGATAGAAAAGAACCACTTCCCCCATTTGTATTAGACTGTCTAGCCAGCGGGGCGAAATAATTAGCCACTGCCACGTCAAATCTTGTCTCCTAATTCGAATATGCAGATTGGGTGGTTTTGCTGCATCATTTCCTGCTCGTTAGCGTTCCTCTGTGCTTTGATTGGGCAATAATTTTCCGGGGAAAAGCTGGGACGGAATTATTATTGGTGCATCTCATCGTCGGTACACAAACACGTCATTTTTACTCTTTGATAATTGCGTCTGGTATGAGTGAAGCCTGAAATTGGATTTTTCATGATATTGCTATGTTGGGGATGGAAGTAGTTAAAGCCAAGCAACTTCCGACCATATACGAACAGTTAACATTTGAGTGCTTAACGCTTGCCCGCATTTTATAGTCTATGAAGAGGATCATTATTTGTAAGATGAGAAAATATAGTTTTATTCGATCCCACGCCGGAGATGACTAATATCTCAGAGTTCTTTGAAACTAGATTCAAGTTACGGGATGAAAATACAAAAAGTTTGCGATAAACATGGGTACCCATACGTATAGCCTGGAGAGGCTTCGCTTTCGCTAAAATTTCCATTTAGAATTCGAAGGGCAGAAAAATGCATGACTGAAAATGCAAATGAAAGCGTTCCACTTAGTCTTGAGAGCGACAGCAAGAAGCCTTCCAACCCTCGCGTTTTAGAGACCAAGTTCTTTTTCCTCTCCTCCTCTTCAGTTACGTTCGAATAATCGTCATGATTAGCGTATAAATAAATAAATAATGATTCATCTCTCGGAGGCTTTTGTGCACTGATAGATTTTCTCCCGCATTTACCGGTTGAACAAGATTTAACAGATTCCAAAAATATGATAGATCCATAAAATTTTATCGATTCACTAGTCGTACCGTATGTCTACATACGTATGTATATTACTTTACATGTTCTACTCAAAGAGGACGTTGGTGTAAGATATGATACAGCGGGCAGGTTATTTTCAATGTTGAAATGCTCGTGAATTGGTAATGACGGATTAAGTAAGCCGTATCATCTCGTTAGCACGCCAGTCGTATCGCTATAGGTATAGTAAATGGAAGTAGATATGAGATGATACCAGCCGCCATAATGAAACATAATTTACGATGAGGAACAAGCCTTTTTCGTAACGATACCTGATTACAACCGTTCCATGGAATAATAACGAGGTATTATTTAGATTCCTTGTAAAAAAGAAGGTAATTACTGAATTTCATTCGGCAAAGCTGGAAATAGCACGCAATGTACTAAATTATCAAGAATCCGCCACTCCGGCGAGAGCGCACGTTCGAAATCAAGTTTAAGAAGAGATTTGAGACCAAAGACGGTTTCTGATGATTGGGATAAGGGTCAAAGATGCGGACTCTCTCATCTGAAACTATACACGAAAGGGAACGTGGAAACACTAGAATGTCTATGAACCATATGGACACGGGGTTCTGACGACCCTTCCAGTACCTGACTAAATTTAAATAATTCCCAATTGAATTTCACCCACCTGATATCCTCGGTGATCTTTCGGACAACACCCGACTTAGTCTCCCGAGAGCAGCCGTTTTCATGATGTTTGTTGTCTCCTTGGGTATCCGTATAGTTTCTTCCTTGACCATCGATTCCTTGAGAAATTGTACCCCACAATGACGCTAAGCTATCTTTGCTCTCACGGCGAGCTCCTGCGAAATAAGAAGAAGAAAACAACAGTCTGAGATGGTTCGATCTATTCTGGACCAAAGTCACGTTCTACTAGCTCTTTCTGCGCAAACAACCTACCAGGCAATGCTACCTTCATATTCTATCCATTTTATCTGCTTGCCTACAATGACGTGAAAAAGATTTGGTGTTTTTTTCTTTTTTTTTTTTTTACTATGAAATTTTCTGAAATACATCTAGCCTCTTCTTTCCACTGAGAATCTGTACGTTGAATTATTATTGTGCGATAGAAGTTGAGGAAAGATGCATTCGAAAGACGTCAATAGAAGTTGGCCAGGATTTGAGAAATTATTTTTCACCCTGCGTGATGAATCGCGGCCGAGATCGCGGCTGTACCTACGTATAAACGTTGATATCAGCCAGAGGCAAAGGCATAAATCTCTTTTCTTCGCTTACTCATTGTAGGCGAGCCCTCCAAAGCTCCCATTTTCTGCCACCTCCCCGTAAAGCTACGCGGTACCTTTAGCACATTCACTTGACCGAAGAGGGTGAATGCGCGCAGTAAATATCGATCTGAGACCTGCACTCTTTTTTCACTGAAGGCATTGTACATATCTCCATGCTCACGCGAGTCAAAAGTTGAAAAGAAAAGGGACAACAGGTTACGAAACGGAAAAAAATCCCCAAGTAATCCAAAAATCCTCCAGTAAATTGCTGCAAGAGAGCTGCGATAGATATCCCCAGTAGATCATGACACTACCATGCCTTCCAGAGAATTTCGCAACGATTCGAGATCGAATAAGAATTGATTCGCAGACCAAACTTGAACCAGACAAATCGAAGCTAATGTACAAACTGTAGAGACGTCCAAATCGTAATAAGCGATTTTTCCTAGTTCACACTGAAATATGAAGTAAAGCACCCAATCTGACAGGAAGACATCTCTCATCTTAGTCCAAGCATTAATATTATATGCTATGGGAAAGCCTGTCATGATTTATTGTACACATATGTATGAACGTATTTAGAGAGTGGGTTTAATAAGCGAATAATTTTGTTCTGGGCACGGCATTAAAATAGTGAATCATTGATTTATCATGTGCTGTGTGCATAATAGTGCGAGTAATCCGATTGAAATTTATGAAACGTGGCAGTCAGGTTGTGGATTAAATTATGTGGGTAATAGTCGGAACACAGTCGTGAATTAAATTTCCGCGAAATAACACTTAACGTCTTACTTTATTACAGCACGTCTTTACGATGACAATTTTCCACGTTATTTTACAGCTCAGAACTTTTGACGAGGATGAAACGTGTCAATTAATTACAACCATTTATTAAGTACGATCTTCGTGTCTTTTAATCGTGTTTGCCAAGCTTCGTTACCTCGTCTGCCTTTATGTAGCACTAAACTGACGAGGCAAACCGTCCAAATTTCATCTCTATGACAAGATTAAATTCAAAAGAAATTCGAAAATTGTCATAAAAAAATGACTAAACAAGAAAAATTTCAAACACTCTAATTCCCTTCTGAAAATTTCATTTTGGCCAATACGATGGATTCGAACATGCCTGTAACTAACACAAATCTGCTACCTGCATGCATAAGTAAACTTTACATATTACACGTACATCACCTCACATGAGTAATTAAGTGAGCATTTATCTTTCAATAGGAAAAATTTGCAAACGACTCGGTGAGTACGTCCTTGCATTCATGATGCTTTAGGTGCTATACTGTGAATATTCTGGTACCTTCCAGTCTTAGAGGCAATAAATTAAAAAGCACTTTGTCCCATCTGCTAGGGTCTCGTTTGAACCCCATTTCTTTTCCCTGGCCATTATGGTATCCTAAACAAGATATGTGGTACGTACTTGCACTTCCGAATCTATAAGTGATCCTAATACGGTGAACTGCTGAGCTGATGTTTATTAGTAGCATGTGAAATAACATCGATTACTGGTTCTTCATGGAAGGTGACATGAATTGGTGAAGCGATAATGCCTACTGATACTCAAAAGATCGTAAATCGTGACGAGTGGACAAAGCGACTTGCAGTTTTGGTATACGTATAGAGTTTGAGCCTTCGCATAATCGAACTAGTTTTAGTTAGCCTCTCGATGACAACGGCAGCCTGCTGTTGTTTGCCTAGGCAAATCCAGTATTTAGCGTGATTGTCGGGATCACGTTGAGAAGGTTAACCAATAGCCATAGTGCAGAAAACCACAACGCGATTTAACCGGCTGTTCGCAGAGTCCCTGTTGGCCTAATCTGGCCAGGTTGTCCAATGTCCACGGCTTAGAGCTAACATTGATACTGTATAAACCAAATATAGGTGAAGTTTATGGGGGTGAAAACCCCCCTAATCATATCGAGACTCTGCCCCGCTTCAGTCGAGGTCATATGCTTCTAATTATCTAGTACACATATTATACAGCAATAATCCTTGTTTCCAGATAGTTATTTCAATTGACAGCAGAATTAAGTTGAAAAATTCTACATTCGAGTTGTAGTCAGTTTCGGAATGACAAGGATGTGGGTTATACCCTGCGTGAGGTATGGTAGGAAACCTAGACGAATTCCAGATTGTAAAACGGCTGCCACTTTAGCACGGTTGTACACGAATGCCGCGTAAGCGTTACTAGCTCTCAGCTAATAATCAATCATGCAAATTGATCATAATTTTCTCATCAAGGTGACGTTTTAAGTGCCGCAGAAATTGACTGAAGGTAAGTGGCGATGGCCATTATACTCGTAGTAGGTACCCACCGAATTTGATATTCCCTCCTTACACAAAGTACATCAATTTACGATCTCAGGCACTTTCTTCGTGTCGGTTTATATCCACCTCAAGGCGATGTTCAAGTGTAGCCTATATATATTTTATCAATTCTCGATTAAAGCTCGATCAATGACAACGGCAATTGAGTAGAGAGTCCTCGGACGCGGCTATGTCAAACTTTGTTAGATTCGTTTGGCAACACGATCTCGTTTCGTTCAGGTGACTAAATTGCCTTTCACTTACAGTTCGATTTTCATCAGGTTCTCTCAGTCCTATGAAATAGTTCTTTTATTCCGATCTATTTCCATTTGTGCGGATAAATTCGATTTCCCACCCCCCGCGCCTCGCGCCTCGTGCCTCCTGCCTCGTTCCTCATTTCTCATTTCTCATCCCACGAACCGCGAACCACTACAAGTTCTTGTGTTTTTGAAAGCGCACAGCTGTCACCTGAATTCAAGCTATCGTTTCCAGCTTAGATTATAACAAATCTCATATTCATAGACAAAAAGTTTCAAGCACGTTTACGCCAGGACACCGTTCCTCGGATGTTACGTGTGCCAAAACCGTAGTATGAAAAAGCAATCGATAACAAACTTTTTTACGGATGAAATGCAGAAATAATTATGGAGCTCGAGGCGATCGTAAATTTCATCGCTATTTCAGAGATATAAATATTGTCGAACAATGACACTGTGGGAATGTAGGTAGTTCTTTTTTTTTTCCATTTTTGTTTTTTGATCTTTTGTATTCGGTTTTTTTGGTTATTTTTTTAAATTTTTTTCTAATGCAATTACAACTCGTTCACTGGGATTTTTCAGCAGTGTCAACTAGTCATTATACATGTTGGCATATCTGCATATCGCTGCATCGTTACACGTCGTTCGACACTCGGTGATTACATTGAATAGAAACAGGTAGGTATTGATTCTGAACAGTGATATTTGGACAATCTATAATCTCATATTGGAAACGAAAAGTCTTGTCCATATCGAACCATCATCAACTATCAACTATTTGAAATTGGAGACGCGATTAAAATTGAATTTCAATTAGTTTTTAAAGTAGATCATGACAAGCCATTGATATAGACTGCAGAGAGAAAGAATTTTAGCTTTCATCATACTCGGCCGACTACGAATTCACATCAGGCCATCGATTCGTATCCTAAATCTTCTGAAATTTCTTCTGAATCCAGAGGCTTTAGGGGAAAAATGAATTTTTTTAGCTTTTCAGTCACGTAAGTTTTTCATTTAAAAGAGTTGCGCATCTCTGAGAAGTGAAGTACATATAAGCAATATATCAACGATCCTGCTATATCTACATGATAAACTGTGATTCGTGCACGTAATTGCCACTAGAGCATACCGTCGACCGAATCAAAAATAGTTTCGTTGAAAAAAGAAAAAAATAGGTTATAAATCTGCATTCATATCCTCGTTATTGAATTCCCTGATGCGCATACTTCGTACAATTTACGAATTGAATTTTTTAGATTACGTTACGTACGCTGATGCATCCGAGATTTTTTATTTATTTTTTTTTTTTTCGCCGTTATTCAGTTGTACGACAAACTAACTTCTGATCATGTATGTATGTGTATACGTATGTACACCTACGTGTCGCACTCACGCGTGTGCGTAGACTCAGTCTCATCGACTGTTGCCAGGATGCGTGTGACACAGTTCCACAATAATTCTTCACCAACAGCAGGAAAGCGTGTCTCCAAGTTCCGTTTTTCCCTTCCTGGCTGAGTCGAAAAACGTGTTTCCTACTCGGCAATTTTTTTTTTTTTTTTTATATGTATATACATATATATTACTCCCTCCTTACTTTATTTACTTTTATTTCTTTGGCAAACATATCAAATACCCACAGCAGAACGGAATTTTCAGAATTAAGTTTGACGAGGCGAGGAGCGACCTGTAAGGTACTGAACGTTCGTATAAAGGTGGCGCATTCCAGCTGCTGGAATAAAACACAAACATACCACCGCAGGAAGCTTTCAGGCTTATCAATGTCAGTTATGAATAGCTACGAGCATAACTTCAACCCTGCTTCTTCCCTTCTTCTTAAGATCATCTTCACATTCAAGCTTTCTTTCTATTTCACATAAATCCCATCTTTATTTCCCAGCTGAAAGTGAATTACTGCAGTGTGTCGAGTCCAATACAACTCGCATAAATTAGCCACCCCTGCAATTTGGCGCTAAAACTTTTTCCTACGAATCTTTAATCGGAGTTCGAGGTTTCCCGAATAGTTCTTTGGCAAGTTTTTCCTTCCGACAATGAGGTGGATCAGAAACGATTAAGAGCGAAAGCTCTATTTCTGGAAACTTTCGGAAACTTTCGTCTACCTAATACGCAATGAGATGAATAAACGTTATACGAATTATGCGGTCTTCCACTTTCCCAACACCTTCGAGCCCTGCTTCTTAATCTCATCTATGTTTATTGTCAGACCAGAACTAGCAGTTTTATAACGAACTTTGATTCTATCGAGAAGTGCTATAATGTGTTAGCAGTTCACTGTTTCCTCAAAGAATGACGTGACAAATGACAAGAAGGATAGTGAATAAAATAACGAGTATACGTGAATATTTCTAGCTAATGGCGATCCTATAAAGCTTTGCCTAGAAAATCTACATTTTCTTGTGCTTATGCCTGTGCCGATTATTGTATACATTTATTTAATATTTCAATCGATTCCGAAAGACAATTTTCGCCACACTAGAGTAGAACGAAGTTTAGCTAAGGGGTGGGCAAGTTTTTGCCATTCAAGCTTTGAATGGAGTTGAGACGTGAGTGCCCTGCCAAGGGAACTTTGAACCATCTCTCTTCACCCTTCACCACCGATCACTATCCTACAAATTGCCAGCAATCCCATATCTGCCGGTGTTCGCTTCTCTCCGTTTCTCGTCATCTCTTTCTCTGTCCTCTTGAACTAGGAGGCAATCGCTAATTTCGAAAGACTAGGAGCTGCTGGCTTCGCTGGCTCAGCCCTCGTCTATATCTTAATCACGTTTCAACCGAAACGTGTCTTCATCCTGGGTAAAACTGGATCTCGACTTTTCTGCCCAACGAGACAGAAAACCGTTTGATCCCTGTCTACGATTCAAATATATATATATATACGGTATTGCATACTAATACCATAACAGATTACCAGAAGTTGGCTGATAATTACCATTAAGAAGGATTAAACTCAGAGTTACGGCTTGATTTTCACTTGCGGAGAAGTAATGCAATCAAGGTTTGCTCTTGAGTCAGTAAAATACCAGTATCATCTTCTTTCGTTGGGGAGAATTTTTTTCCATACGGATATGTCTATCGTATCGATAGCTCACGATATATGTTCAAATATATATACAGACGATAATCATCAGATGTGATTTCATTTTCCATACGTCGACGTCGAAGCGAAGTTTTTGGCCAGTGTCTTGGTATACTTTTTCTTATAATACATACTCCATCTGATATAAAGAGATTGGGATTTGCGAAGAGAAAAATGTATATCTGATCAGGTGAATTAAAAGACCGTCGATATAGAACGACAGCTATAATTCAAGATTATCTTCCCTTGCCTTATTCCAACGTAATTCAAGAGAAATGTATATATCTAGCTGAAAGATTATTCCCTGGAGCCATCGCTTTTCGTTTATCAACCAGACTGCTATTCGTCATTCGCTTTACTGACTCCTATAGTTTACCGACTCAGAAAATTTTTAGAATACGGATACACAAATTCGAATGCTGACTTAGCACACCAGTCTCTGAACAATTTATGAGTTAAGAAAAGAGGTTCTTCTCTGAATCTAATAAGTGAATATTTAATTATCGTTTAGTGTGCATTTTTTACGTATTTTAGGTCATATAGCTAACTAAACAAAACCTTAGTTTACAGCTACAATATTTTGTGGCTGTGAAATGAAAGGATTTGATTCGGATAACAATAGTATAATCGTATCATACTTTTCCAATCACCAGTCTAGAATAGTTCGTGGCTCGGGATCTATGAACACAATTACAGTGATATCGATGAAATTTCACCTACTATACGTCTTGTCTTGTATTCATAGTTTTATTGTCCATGAAATTGCGAAACTCTATTCGGTGAGTTGAACTGAATTTCGCTGATCATTGGTAAAGTTTCCTACGTTGAGTCTCCTCGAAAATTGTCTGCAGCTATAATACCCGAAGGTGGTCAAATATTTTCGAGTTAGTCAAGGCTGGACTTAGATATAAGCTTTGCTCCAGCACAAAAGGGAAACCGGAAGATTCTTTTTCCCCCAGCTTTTTTACTTTATCTCTCTCTTTCTTTGTTTGTCTTATCACTGAAATCGAAATCCCGCTGACAATATGTCTGATCCATCTCAGTGGCTAATCTCAAAGGACTTTCGACCACCATGTGGTCAAGCTTCTCGCTTTACCTCTATATACTGCAAACCTATTTCCCTCATTCCAGAAATCTTATAAGATTTGGTGCAGAGAGTAGATTGCAGAAGTGATTTCGGCTCGCTCGTTTCACCGGCTAAAGTCTCGATCGTTTCAAAACATTACCGGAATTTCAGCTGTCGGCCTTCAAGTTTCAATTACTACAGATGTGGATGAAAGACGCGCCTCACACCTTGTAAGAGTACAATATACGGATTTCTATTCCAAAGAATTTGAAAACATTTTTGTCTCTTTAAACTCTGTGATTTTTTTTTCTACGTATAATATCGCACGAATGAAAATGGTGAAAATTTCCACAGCAGTGGAATTAACATGTGGAACCAATGCTTCATTTACATTAACGTACGACTAGAGCTACACCTTCAAATATACCTAAATTAATGCAACCAGCGTTGAATGAGCTGACGATACATGAATGTGAAAAGTGAAACCCTCGCTGTTGCAATTGATGCAAAATTGTTTGCCAATTATTGCGTTCATTATCGTTGATTATATGGACAGTGTATGATGAGATAGAAACTGTGGTCGGCAAAATAAGAGTCAGCTATGAAATAACTGAGACAATCAAGGCGATAGGAAAAGACAACCTGAGATTAACTCACGAGATACTGCTGCACCCATTTCGGATTACGAGTAAAACTAAGTGAAATCTTCCATGGATTTCCTGCTGTCTGGTTAGTACAGTTGGAAAAATAAGGAACCCTGCTGAAGTAGATTGAAGTAGCGTTGATACGAACGACTTTATAATTGTAGAACTAAGACGCGGCGTGGTAAAGCTTTTAATTACAGTCTTAGACTGGTTTCCACAATTTCGAAATAACTCTAGTTTCAGAAGAAGCTAACGGACATGTACAGATACAGATTGCAACGGGGCACTCAACACAGTTGCAGCTTGTACCTACTTCAAGGCTCTAAGTTTCTATGGAATTAAGTCAAGTACTATAAGCGAACTTCTTCGAGTTTACTAAGCTGAAAAAGCCACTGCCTTGCAGAGTCTGAGCCCTTCGAATGCCACATCCGAAGTACCCTGATCTGTGTTTAGCATATGAATCTTTACACATCTTTCAAGCTTCTCTATAAGCTCGGTGAATGGGAGAAAGCACTGCAATTCCCGTATTATAGGAGTACCAAATTTATCTACACTTACACAAGAAGACTCAACGTTCATTTCTAATTTTCAATTCAAGCGTCAGACGCACATCGTTACACTCTCGAGACTGAATAATTATTTAAGCAATTAGACGATGCTACATAAATTTCAGTCCTCTCGTGGTAGGAACATGTATTTAGACTCGAAAGAGACTGTTAAAACGAAGCCAATGGATCCGGCAGCAATTACAGGAAAATAAATGCTCTTTATAAAATGAATGTTGACTTTGTTGGTGAAATTCTCTGAATGCCAGAGCAAAAGCTTGCCTGGTAGATGTTTCGGGTATTTTATGAGGCGATATTTGTTCTGTTAAAACGTAACCGGAAAGTTATGCGTTACCCCATGCCAGGTGGAGGTTGCGTGCGGTATCTCACTCGTCACTTGAATGAGAACAAGGATACAAAACGAAAAATAAAAGAAAAAAAGAAAAAAAAAAAAGTACAAATTCACAAAGCAGAGAGGATATATTCACATCATTACAACAAATACCGGGATCAAATATACCTACCGTAAATTATATTGTAACGATCGATTTGGATATAGAAAATGATGGCTCATAACGTGAATAAATTGTGTCAGGATATATGTAGCGTTTGTTGCGACAAGCTTCGGTTATTTCGAAACAATTCTTATGACATATTTTGAATTTTCAAAAACCAGATGAATGTTATTTATAGCATTCTCACATTCGAGGGGGGTAAATATGTTCAGCGTTTCGAAAGGCCGGTCTGCTTGTGCAGGATGTGTTTGCGTCGATTCGTACACCACATAAAATAGCCAGCTCGCTTTATTTGAATAAAAATATACATGTATAAATTTTACAACATACGCTGGTAGTGGGTAATATACAAACGGAATAAAAGTCTCCCAGCTGAAAGAGGAGTGACCTATGGATCCCTGTTTTTAGAGTCAGAAACAACGACCGGTAAATCAACGACTGTGATTGCTTTAACGATAAAAATATAAACGACTTGTCTTGCGTTGGAATAACGAGTCGTAATTCGAGATTTCTTCGAGAGTGCCATGATAGCTGTGTATCGTGGAAAGGACCAAGAGAACATGCCGCGTTTAATGCTTGCGCGGTAAACACTGCAGTTTCGTATCAACAAATATAGACTTTGCTCTATACACTCATTGAACAAACAACTGTTCTCCATTCCACCGAAACTGGAAAACTCCTGTTACATAGATAGAAACTCCATCCAGCGCTTTTGTGTAATAAAACCAGTTTACGTTTATGCTTGAGCTTCGAGGAATCTAGTACCACGTCACGTCAGACGCTAGGCGTCTTTCCGTCGCCGTCACTAACCTCGCCTAGTCGCTGTAGGTATAGATAACACATGCCCAGATTTTTCAATTTTATTTCGTCTACCGAATCGTTCCCAGTTTTATATTCCATTCTCTGTTGTATTTTATGTATTTTTTTCACGCGATTGTTCGTTCTTTTGTGATTTCTTCGGTAGCTAATGAAACGGAGAATTGATTGCTTCCAAGGTAATTGATTAGATTCGATTTCAATCAAAGAAGTAAAAAGTCATTGCAGCTCGAAACAATTTATTAAAACGTTCTCTCGTTAACGGATTTCGGTGAAATATTCATCAGAAATTAGTTAACACCATTAGAAATGAAATAAATTCGAAACTCTTCTTTTCTATTTATTAGAAATCAGCCCAGTACATATTAGAAAGTATAATATTGAAGAGGATGAATCTAATTAACATTCAATCCGATAAATTTCTGTAATATTAGGGTACTCTCGAGTCAGCTATCTTTTACAACTGCAGTTGTGTGACGGAAACTTTTAAGATACGTGCTTTCTGCGCCCACCAAATATCGCTTCAAAGTTTGTGCTCTAGCGGTTTCCTTAGCACTTAATCGCATCCACGAGTGTCGTCTCCCGCAGAGCCGTCTCCGCCGGACAAATCTGTCCCATGCGGGCGGTCTGTAATCACCTGAAATAAGAATACGCTACGCACGAGAGCATTCTAGATAGTTAGAAACAGTTCGAAAGCTCTCCGGGCAGTGCGACACGAGATTGGGAACGTAGGAATGTTTCTTTGCGAAAGAGATTGCTTTTTACATCGCTACGTCGTATCGGTACAAGGAATAGGATTTTCCTCCCAGCCATTCGGAATGGCAATGCGCACCAGAAAAGAAGACAAAACGACTCTAATTGAAGCCGGTTTTAATTTAGTATTTCTTCATAGTAAAATCGGGACATCGATCGATGACATTTGTAACTGACATAGGCCGTCGTTGGCTTGGAATACCTTGGCAACCCGAGGGAAGCTCCTTCTTTAGGAGTATACCCATGTCAAAGCTTTCTATGAAGGCGAATACATAGGTTTGGAATCTACCACAGAGATGCAGACTGTAGCTAGAACTAGGAGAATGTTACAAACCAGATACCGGATACGTATACTAATAGTCTATCGTGGTCGCATTATCGTGAAGAAGACAAGCACACGATCCGGACTCTTGCCCCGGGGGTAAACTGGCAGGCAAACCAGGGGATGCCTGGATACTGGTATGTATATACACAACCGAATGATATCGACATGGCGAATCTATGGCTATTAAATGCCCGGAGAAATAACTTTGTGATTTACTGGCTTGCCCGCAAACCTGTCACCAGTTATCCGATAGGGAACCTTTGGTAAACCGTACTATGTATTCGCATACACATATAAACCTCGCGTGTGTATGGATGTGGGTTCGTCTATAGAGAGCTGGTTTTATATGCCTTGACGTATAAGTTCATATGTAGGATAGAGCCACACACATCCGTATCTGTGTATAAGCAGCTGGCATATACAACGCTGAGAGAATTTTCTCTGTGGAACTATATAGAGTACGTAGGTATATTCTATGTATGAAGTTGGCCAAGAGTTCGCCGACTGTACTCATATATCCATGGATGATTTCGGGCCAAAAACTAAGCAGAAAAGAAAAGTTACGAACGTGACTCTGGTAGGTACTTCGATGCAATGAACGATCGCGAGGAGGTAACAGTCATCCAATACACTACTACAGTCAAATAGAAAACCACACAGATTGCTTTCCGAACTTATAGGGTACGACAGTTGGGTCTGACTTACAGAGTCTAACGACTAGGAGGTTGTTAGGAGTTCTAGGTTGAACGCTTTGATGAGCAGCCTACCCTTGCTGGGTAAGCATTTGCCACGCCACTCTCGACAACCTGAACACCACCATCAACCCAACTGAGTTTACTACTTGACTTGATACAAGACTCATCCTAGAGCTGGCCATTTGCTGAGAATGTTATGGTTCGTTGTATAAGTTTGATTCGTTGATTTGAAAGATCTTTGAGCAAATTGATTTCATAATTAATGGCTGACACGGGTTTTAAGGGTGATAAGTTAGCTTCGGGGAGATTGAAAGTATTTTAGCAAGTCGGAAATAGCTGAGGCTGTTATTTATCGGAAGTCATACCGTAGATCGCAATTTCTGAGAAGTTTGAAGCAGGGAGTGTAAGAGATGAGAACTGTCGTAGTATCCCGAGGGTGACATCCCCAAGGATAATGAGAAGCAGGGGCACGAAACTTAGGCGAAATATGGAACGTAAATAGACGGCGAGATGTCCGGGTTTGTTAAACGAGGCACGGGGAACGATAAAGAGGCTTTGATGCAAATGTGGATGGTACAGTCTCGGACGAGAGTGCGGCATGGAACGAGATAAAAGGTCCGAGAACGTAAAATCTGAAAATGAGAACTCGGAGCTTTACGGTCAAAGTTTTTCGTTGCTTTTACTGGAGGGGATGTTTGTAGCAAATACGTAGCACGTTCTAAGCCCAAAGAACGCGCGTGAAGCTTTCATTAAAATACTACGACAAAAAATGTATTCCATGCATAAGCAAGCGAATTCTGTTTAGTGCAGTTTCCCTGCTTTATAGAATCTCGTTATATTTACCCTTGGAAAATTTCTCATCGCTTCAGATATGAAATGGGTGCAGATCATAGTAGGAAGAAGTACATGTTTTCATTAATTACCAGTAATTATTTGAATTGAAGGAGCGGGCTTTTCTGATCCTCGGATTTCTGATCACTCAAGTCAAACTTTCCATAGTTTTTCCCCAGTCTACGCATTCAAGGAAATTTCATAACTCAAACCGATACTGCGGGTCTAGCCATTGGCAAAAGAAGTTGAAAACTGGAAGACGAACTTTTGATTCGATTTGCGAGATTCAGTTCATTGAATACTAAGACTAGACGAAACTTGCGATAATCATACAAAAGATCGTACTTTTTCGATGGCGATACCCTCCAGCTTGTACGTATATATATCTACCGAACTCTGGCGTGCGATAAACTGGAATTCTCGTGACGAGGTTAGAGTGAGTATCCCGCGGTAACCGGGGTAACGATATCGAGTTACCCCGGTTGAAGTTGAACGATAGACGCACACATCCACTCACACACAGATATTGAAATGCAGTTTGCCCGATTCGGAAGGTTTGCATCGCTTGGCACCGGTCGGATCAGCTTGGCTTCGCTTGAGAGCGCATAATTACCCCAAATGTCTCGCGAATAGTTGAAGGAATTGGTGAAATCGTATCCGGAAGCTGATCAAGCTCGGATGTTCAATAGACCTACTAGAAATTAGAACCCAGATTTTGACTACGCCCATATAGTATAAAATAGCTTGTATAATGAAGGCGAGTTATATATATTTACATATACATATGTATGTACGTAGTGAAATATAATATCAAGATAAATGCCCGTCGGTTTACAATTCAGCTTGGATATTGGGGTTGAAAATTATTTTTTCTATTATGCTTCTATGCAACCTTCTGCAGAATGCCAAGTTCACAAAGTGTGGGTCGTGTGTCAATGTATCGTTTAAAAAAATCGCTGTGAAATACCTATAGTATAACGAATAAATCACGCCTAGTATTCACCCCTCATCAACGTCAGTCGATAAAAATAATATCATAAGGCAATTTCCCCACGTTTTTACCGCCAAGTGTATAGGGCTGCTGTCGACCCTCCGATGAGAAGTTCGTGTCCGGAAAAAAACACGATAAATAAGCGGCTAATCTGAATACACACGAGATTACGGCAAAAAACCACTGCGAGCTTCGCTATACGTACGTGCCAAGTACTCGATTCGTCCGCTATCCGCAATGTCAAAATATTCATTTTGTACCAGAGTTCTATTTTTTTCCGCTCCTTCTCTTCCCATCCTGTTTCAAGGTTCAAAGACTGACGATTTCTGATCTGAAGTCATTTTTCAACTTTCACTTCGACAGATTCGACCGATAAATCATATCGACGATTTCGCTAGAAATCGGGAAGCTATATTTTGACCTGTAGGTAAATCGAGGAATTATACAGACCATTGGAGTCTTGCATCCTAATTAGTCTTGGGAACTTCAGGCTACCAAATCACGTAATACCTACTATGTACCAGAGCGTAAAATTTGGCGTAATTTTTTGTCAAGATTGACCGTAGCCTCTTATTTGAATCGTCCCAATTACTGTGCCCTCAAATATAAATATTCGGTCTCTGATACAAATTGAAGATACGTAAATACGCAGCGTTATGATATAACCTGGCAAAAAAATCTGGCTGATTTACATAGGACGGCGGTGACCACCTGAGCAGGTCCTGCTGCAAAAAGCAGGCGTGTCAAAACCGTTATAATTAACTCGACCCAAAGCTAAGCCCCTTGATTTATATGCATACAGGTTAATCCTTCCCTCCTTCTCCTCCTTACTCAGCCCTCATCCTCTTGCCTCGGTACGCCTATGACGCTACCCTCTTTCGGTAGGCATACACCTACACATACCACGTACCACGTACCTATATGGTACGCGGACATTGCCACCCGACGTCGACGGTGGCCACGTTATACCGACGTTATTTACGTAGTACTATAAGGACATTACGTGGGTTTCGCAATGCGACTGGTAACACCCGTTATCTTAATGAATGACGTCACGCTCAATTTGAGATAACTCTCCGCATAATTGGATTTGACGCACCCCCTTCGTATTTTCAGCTCGATGTTTTTAATAGCCTCCTCCGATAGCAGATATTCAAGCCCCGATTTTTTTTTCCGCCTCGTGAAACGATTAAATTGTAACACGAGATCTATACCGTAGTGATCAGAGGCAAGTTGAGAAGCGTATAAACGGGTCAGGTTTACCCTGTCGTTGACGAACCCTTTTTTGAACTTTAAAAAGTCAAAACTGTACCGTGACTAATTCTGATTACTTATATGGTGGAAATGAACATCTTTTTAGGAAATGTAGCTATCGCCTAAAAATTTCAGATGTAAGTCCCGCACGTATGACGTACTCATGAATATACGAAAGCGTCAGTCTGTGCTTCTGCAGTCTCCTTTACCCCTGTCTGAAAGAGCGCTGAGACGACTGTCACCCAAACAAGATTGCTCCTAATTTTTGCGAACAAACTCGCTTTCGAATGTTTCTGTCTACTTTTATCCCCGGCACTTTGTCGCGACGAAATGTGAGGCGAAAGTACACACAGTGACACTCGGCGCCCCCAAAAACCGCTCGACTTGAACAGCAACGCAACGGCGGTGCGATCCCCTCGAGAGCTTTCATTGAAATGCGCGCGATAAAACTTCTCGTTTCGAGTCCTGCGCTGTAGGGAGTAAGACGAGCTTGCCTGCCTTTCTGCCTTTCTGTCTTTCTGCCTTCCTGGCTGCCTGCGGGCTGTCCTAGTGTTGAATATTCAATGATTTAGGAGTTAACGATGGTTTAGTTCAACACGAATAATATAAAAGCAGAAGATGTACAAATGTTTGGTAAAAAGAGAGAAGCAAAAAAAAAAAAGAAGAAGAAAAAAAAAGCGTCACCCCTGAATTCGACTCCCAATTAGCGAATCGTCGCGCACAAGTCGGTCACGAAGTGGTAGAGCCAAATTATTGGCCAGACTGTGAAACTCAAAACTTGAAGTGCAATCTGCGTGGTCATGAGAAGTCGGGTTAAGCTCCTAGCGAACCTTCATTACCTCGGATAGACTGGTGCTTTATCTAAGGGCCGAATATCGTGTATTAATGACTATGTATACATGACTACATAAGTTAGCGTTTGTACATCAATGCCGATGGCGTTCGAAAGTTGGCTGCAAGCTCACCGGTAATTAGATGTCCCTTACCCCGATTAAATGATGAATTTCTGGGGCCGCGTTTAATCTACCCTCTGCTGAGGGATCACCATGCTCAAAAGCAGCCGCTCTTCACGAGGAAAAAGGGGATTCAATTATTTATTATTTATCATTTATTATTTATATACTTCCGGCTATTGCTGGGGAGCACGGTCGAGCTATTTTTTTTTTATTCATAAATTGTGGAAGTGAATTAATGCTCGCAGTAATATCCTACAGGTTTTGTTGTTTATTCGATTCTCATTTTATCCTCAATTTTTTTTTTTTTGTGCGATCGGGTTCTGATTTCAAAATATAGAAAAGCTCCTCAGAATAATTATGCAAACATAGGTATATACCCAGGGCTTTGTACATGTAATCTACTTCCATTAAATACTCCGCGTCCCAGAAAATGCCTGAAGGATTTTTTCAGAATCCACCGTGTTCCTTTTACGCCAAGCTATTCACATCTCACGCTATTCATTTTTTAAGCTCGCCGCATTAGTTCGCGAGATAAAGACTGCGTGTCATTAAGCCAAGCCACTAATTGGGTTAATGAGGTGATGCTACGCGCTGAGTCAACCCCCAACACTCGCATAGGAGGACCCTCGGCCGATTACATTAAAATGATAAGATTCCCAAATTTTTTTCGAACATTTTTAACGCTCGAAAAGCTCACCGCTATACCCTGCAAGCTTTAATTGAACATTAACTCAGAAACATGAGAAGCTAGAATAACCTGACGTGCTTTCAACCTCGCGAATTATTATATAGAAAATTGAAGTAAACAGTCGACTTATATTTTCATGTGTGTATATACATATAGCTAACTTCCCGCTGTTTTTCCGCACGCGAGAGTGAACATCGACTGACATGACATACCAAAGTAAGCATCGAGTTAGTAAACTTGTCTTACTCCTCCTATTCCTAATACATCTTTCTCCACTATTTCTCTCCCTCTTGCTGACGTGCCAGCCACTCTGGACCTACGTACATGGTATACGTAATTGCTCTGATCAAAGTCGTGTGTTTGGGCAAAGATCCCTTCCCCTTCCCTTCTCTTCCCACACCATGACCGACTTTCCCTCAATCTATGCTGCCCAGTTTGTAACCAAGTTTCCTTCCAATTACGAACCGAACGTTAGTTTCCACGAGCAGCTGGTATTATGTTGCACATTCACAACAAGATCGTTGTTAGTTTGTGGAACAGGTGGACAGGTCGATAAGTCTAGAAAATTAACGGATATATGTAATGACTGTACCTGCAGTATTCGTGCCTGCAAGCTGCTCTTAACAGTATCTCTAAACATAGTCGTATCCATTTACTCGTAACATAAATATTGGCGCATCTCTGTCCGGTATTCAGGCTCAATCTCACCGCTTCAGTTATCAGATGATTCAATTTCACGAATGAAATAAATTTTGGATAAATATACGTGATGATTTTCGCGGAAAAATATGCATGGTGCAGTTTCAATTTGACTTATATGGAACGAAGCTTGACGTTTGGTACGTCAAGGTGTCCAGACGAAGCTCCTTTCGTATTGTAAATTAAACTCGTCGATCTGCGATTGGTTTATACATATGGATTGTAGGGAAGTCTCGGTATCAAGTGGACCTCCATAAGTCACCGGAATTAGCTCCCATTGTGCCGAGAAGTCGGATTACAATTCAACGCGTCTCAATTCAATTGCGTTTCACCCCGGATGGAGCAGACATCTGCTGCATCGATCTTGAGCTGTCCTTTGGCCTGGAGGGAGGTACTTATACCTAGTAATACTATTGCTATGATTAGAAATGAGTAGCGATGGATTTTTTATAACCAGCATCCCCTAAACTCACGAATAAAAATTACCTTCAAACCACTCGTGTCTACGAGGGCTTTAACACTCGCTGATGCGCCTACGAATTGACGTATGAATATTCATTGGCCGTATACCAAAAAAGTGGACATCACGAAGTGAAGTATGTCTAGGGAGTAACGCAATGACGAGCGTCAAAGACAAATTTTATTCATACGGTTACAAGGAGAGCTGAATTTTTCGACTAACCTGAGCTCATATCCATTTTCGGTCAGCGTTTTCAAAGCCGTATAAGGTAATTTGCACTTCACAGATTGCAAATGAATGAATACACATTTACGTGTGGCTAAATGTATGCGAAATTCTCGAAAACTCTTATGAGAAATGAGGGAAGAATTGTCGTCTGATCTTACCGAAAAAGAGTGGTCAATAATTATTCAGGAATTATTGAGATAAAATTGGTATAGCCTTCGTTATTATAGCCTTCACCTAAGTGCAGTGCTCGCTTCGTTACCGATTACCCAATTCTTGATTCATTATTTGTTCCAGTGATGGAATGGTGTGTGAAAAAAAAATTTAGCACAAATTTTTTGCTCATGTTTTTCGTTGGAAGTCAAATCTTTAGTCGAGCTTCAGCTGATAGCGACCGAGTTCAAGGATTGCTTCGCTTTTTCCGACTGATAGATCTCCTAATTCGAATTGATTTCAGATTACCTATGAAGCTAAATTGCTCGTCGTAGAATTGCGACTTATATCAGGTCGGCTCGGCTCTATTTTCACCTATTTAACCCCGAGCAGGCAGCATATTTTCCCTTCCATCTTGTTGGCTGAAATTAATTTCGATTTTCATAACTTCCGGCGCTCACAAATTTCGAGTAAGTAACCCGAATGCTTCGATTATTATTTTATAACACTCGACAGCGAAGCAGAGAAAAAGTTATGCAAAAATTATGAGAGCTTTTTCATGATCGATGTACTCGATGACGCGCACGAGCTTGCGATATTAGATCACATTTAATATCACTGATAGTAACATACTATTACCTCGCTGATCGATAATTCTTCATTTTGCCAACACCGGATGCCTTTTAGAAGCTAATATAAATCACTATGAAGCACATAGTGAGGACGTACGATAGTGCACGACGAAATTCCAGCATAACCGATCACGTGTCGTAGTGAAGTCAAAACGTGACGCTAGCTAGTTCACAAACCAAAGATCAAAGTTGCAGAGGATGCGAGTACCAGCCATCCATATTAACCAGATGCCTTTTCACTTCCCTGCAATATAGAGAAAGATCTACAAAGCCATCGCAGCGATGCTGAACGAAAATAAAGAAAAAATGATAAAATTGGTTAACCGATTTCCACTTTCGTCTTTCCAAAATTTAGCTCATATTTTCTTTGAACTACTCGTCAGTCGATAAAACTCTGGTTGTGTTCGATTTTAATCGGTAGAATATACATAGGTATATGTATGGGTATATTTATGTACGGAAAAGAATAGAACAAAGATATAATAAATAATGAAAATGGTTGTGATTTTTGAGAGGCAAGCTTGTCCCAGCGTTGTTGACCACTTAGTTAAGTGACGGAGGACAGCTTCTATATCCTGTTATTTGTCAGAGAATCGAGCGATCCTAGGGAAGTCGGTATAATAGCACCGATAATGAGCCTGAACCACGACCATCCATCAATCCTGCGTCCCGACCCGAGCGACCCGTCGAATCCGAACCTCCATCCAACAGCCTCACTACGCGAGGAGATTCTTTCTGCTTCACCGATCGAGATACATTGACGCCAGGAAACAATTATACTCGAATGACGACACCTTACCGGCGTGGACACGACGAAAAATAATTGCCTTCTGGAAACGAAATTTAATCTCTTTGAGAAATTGCAGGACAATTTTATGTCGACCTTTTTTTAACACGGTTTCAATTCATTCGACGAGGATTTTGGTCAGCATTTCAAACCTGATTCCGGTTTGTTCAGTATCTCGGACACTCAATATCGGTCCCATGTTCTTAATCTTGAAAATTATCACGTAGATGCTGGAAATTAAATTCTGGTATTCGGCCTTATCGCGGTTATGCCCAATGCAAAATACCGTAGGGGTAGCAAACGACGGAGGACCGCAATGTCCGATATTTCCAAGCGAAATGTCAGCAGCATGCCCGCATTTATCAGGGTATAAACTTGTAAAGTATCGTATTGATGTTGTAAAGCAGTGGTAGAGTGTGCCTGCTATCGATCCGCGACAGAGATCAGCCGCAAGATAAATCAGAATATTAAAAGGGAAAGTTTTGCACTTAAAAGCAGAAATCCGTGTTTCGAAGAAGTTTATTTCTCCGTGCTTTGGAGCGCATCCGACGTCTAGAGAAAACGCGATTCTTCATATTGATCAGAGGAAACGCGTTCCGACGAGAAGTTCGAGTTTCACTTCAAGGAACTATGCTGTACGGAATTCTCTAGTAATTAGCTGAAAGAGACAAAGACATCGGTACGCGGAGCGAGGATAAGGGGTTTGCTGGTAATGACCACCGAGGGCAGCAGAGGAGGCGGCCTTATCTCGGTCTGGGAACGGCTGGCCCCATCGACGACCTCCGAAGATAAGAACCCCAAAACCCTGGGAGGATCTCATCCCTCCATCGACTCAACACCGTGCCTTCTATACGTCTATATCTATATCCAAACGTAGTAACCCATGGACCTTCATTTTTCATCGGCTAACAGAGAAAGATGGTCCATCTGACTTGAGCGATAGACTAAAGCCGCTCTTAATTTTTCTCTAGATCCTTGGCTTGAGCGAAATCCATTCGGGTCTGCATCTTTTACATCCGTTATTTACTTGTCTATCATTGCACTGCTGTTGGATTAACGTCAGATCCACGTGCAGTGAAATTTTACATCAATTTTCCGAACCCTTCGACAAAGTGTGCCGCTAGGACCACGCTCACAAAAGCTTTGAGTAGAGGAAGGATTCAATTATGCAGCGCTGATTGAACGGTTAAGCGACACGTCCGGCTAGGAGATAGTGGAAACTTCATCCACCTAACTTTGAGCCCAATGTAGGGGCCGCGATAACGCAGTACCACGTAGCCGAACTCCAATTTGTCTAAAGTAACGATGAAACCAGCCGATACATTCTCTCATATTACCCGACGTTATACGATCTAGCCTTGGCTCTCTGTTACAGGATGGTTACCCTGCACCAGATGATATTAACTAGTAATGCGTTTACACCTGACGCTGAGCAGGGACGTAAAAAATATATATATGTATATATAATTGCGTCTCACCAGAGGTGAAAGTATGCTCTTACAAGAGTGCGACGTAAAACTTGTAGACACATTTTTTTATAACGCAATGAAAATGCTTTGGAAATATTCCTGGCTTCGTTTCAACATTTTTTGTTTCTTACAGGTATCTATGAAACAAGACTGTGTTTCAGTTCTCACAGTATTTAATGAAATAATGCGAAAACGTGTCCGACCTTTGGCTCCAATCAGTTGAACAGAATTAACAAGTTCTTGAAAACCGAACTGTAGATCGAAAAATAAAATCAATTTTCTGTTCCTTATCGGGGAGGAATGATGATATCATGTTTTCGTTGTTACAGGGGTGGACAAGGCGTACGATGCATAGAGATGTTTGGTCGGCAGGCGGTCGGGATGGCGGTGGCAGTAGCGGCGGTGAAAGCTGGGGGCGGTGGTGGACCAGGCTGGGGGGATTGCTGGCGATGGCGATGGCGATGTCGTGCCTTGTTCCGATGATCCCGGGGGCTGAGGCGAACCCGGATGCCAAGCGACTCTACGATGACCTCCTCTCGAACTACAATCGCCTTATACGCCCTGTTGGTAACAATAGCGACCGACTCACAGTCAAGATGGGTCTTCGGCTCTCCCAACTGATCGATGTCGTAAGTAGAGTACATGCATGCATTTATATCATGTGCAGTGTAGCTGTTATCCACACGTTTGATGCCAGGTACATAATTCATGAAGATGAATATCAAAATATTTCACTAGATTTACGGAGAGGGATTTTTCCACAAAAAAATTTCTCCACGTAATCCAAAGGTGAGGCTGTCACCCATTCGCGAATTGCGGATGTCAACTTCGCGGTTGCACCCACAGGAAATAAGTTTAAGTCTTTTCATAACAATAGTTCAAAAGAAGAAAAATAAGGACCAAAAAAAAAATATTTAGAACGACGTTTCTAGACTGGAAAATATTCAAATACCTACAGGTACAAGTATGAGTTGGTACTTGTACGTTTTTATCAAATTCATAGTACATACCTGACTTTTTATAGAATCGATTGGATTCGAACGGAAATAATTCATTGCTAAGATAAAGGATTCGAGGGTATACAATTCAAGTAGCAAATTTTAGATTTCGAGATGATTATACGGTTCTATAAATTCAATATTGTTTAATTAATTCTTATACCCTTCGTAATATCAACCCTTTCGATTGTGCTTTTAAATTAGAAATGACCTAGTACAAAACATGCGGGTACTGGGTTCATCGTATTGTTATCCGTACCGTATTGTATTCGTCTATTGACATGCTGCAGTCGTAGGTGTATGGGACTAAATGTACAGCCTGCATCGACAGCGACCGAGTAATATAATGGGCCAAAGACCTATTGTGTTGTTGCTAGCACAGGGATGAAAATTATCCTAGGATTACCACAAGGGATTATTCCTCGTTCAGTATTAGCCATCCCCCATAGGAAAGAATATAAGTCCTTCCCCCTTGATTTGAATGAATTTATTCTTAATCAAACATCCGAAGTTTTGTCACAAAGCAGAAGTCGTATACTTTTCATTCTCTTTAGCTGTTTAGAATTCTTTGCGATTTGCCAATTCTTTTCAATTTCCAACAATCAGCAAAAGTTCAGTCTAGAAAAGACGTTTTAGTCTCGGAAAATTGTAGTTTGACGTTTCATTTCGTATAAAATTCAATTCACGTCAAGAGATTATTATCTGATACTCGCGTCGGTTATAGCGTAACTTTAGTAAAATAATGGGCTCGTCTTACTTTTTCTATTAAAGTTAAGTCCTTTGTGAGGAATCTGTTGATATTAACTTTTTAGCCACGTGTTTGCCGTCCCGTAACTCCTGCAGAAGTGGCAAGGACAGAAATAGAGCACATGATCCGGTCCCCGATCGTATCATAGCGACTGTTAGACAACTAGGTTAATCAACTCTGTACTTTTATGAATTTCTCTCTGATTTCCGGGGATTTCACAGCGTGGAAAAGCCACGGTGAACGGAATTGGATATTCCTGTACCCACGATGGTCGATTGGCCGCTTAGAACTGCCAGTAACATCTGATCGCAATATTAAATGACATTTCGTTATTGTTTTTCTCTTTTCATCTCGAAATTCCAACCTTCGTGCGGTCAGCAACGTCAATATTTTTGAAAGACCGAAAAAAACCGTCTTCTATCTCCGTGTGCCTCTCCCTTTGGTCCCACGGTTCTTTGTGCCTTTCAATCTGCCCTACATATGACGTTATTCATTATCTCATGGGGAAATCCGCGCTCAAAGCATTCAATGAGACAAGTAGCAGAGATGAAAGGAACCTGCTGCGATTTAATGGATTGAAACGCACAGTCATTGAAATTCGAACTCACCCAGGACATATCGAGACTTCCAAAAGTGCTAAGAGAGTGAACAAAAACGTACGGCTTTATCTGCGAATCTATTTATTACTTTCAGGCATATATATATATCTCGCTAGATTTCAGAGTATGTCTCGTTATTTCAGATGTTGGCCTCGGTACCGTTGATATTGGACAAATTGTCATTCCGGTCCAATTCGCGTCGCACCCAAAGTATTGTCGCAATTCCATTTCCTGCCCGATCTGAAATCTTGAGATTTTCCTCCTTAGAAAATTCCTGGAGTAGAACTTCCCCCCCAATTTTTCGACACGCTCGGGAACCCCGAGTAGATTACAATCGCGATAAACGGAAAGTCGGAAATACAAGACAGTTAAAAAGCAGAAAAAATAAAGCGAAAAGAAGAGGAAAAAAGGAATACAAGGAACGATAACACGGGCTCCGCGTACAGATAAGCCTTATATTAATGGGCTTGCGAATTATATCAACGAAACAACGCCAAGCAAACTGCTGCGGTTGTTTCCCCGCGACAGTCAAGCGGCGCGGGCGTTGTCCTATCAAGATACCCCACACTGGCCGCAGTATAATACATTTTCGTTGCAAATCTAGATAGCGTTCGTTTGGTCGAAAAGCGTTTTTCGCATCGTGGTTACAAATTCTTTCCTTCCGCCAAACTTTGAGAGCCAAACTCCATGTAGGTATCTGTCTCTTTACAAGTCTGATCGACTGCCGAAAAATGTTTACCCTCGTCATCAGTATTCCTATATCCGTATCCAGAATCTGCAGCCTTGAAAGACCCGAGTTTCGCTGGAGTAAACGAATTCACAAGCGTCCACCGACCTCCAAAGAATTAGTAGATAAGAAAAAACGAATAATATTTTTTACTCGCGGGAAAAACCGCGGGGCAAACTAATGGCAAAGAGATCTGGGCAGGGACTGTATATGTAATCCCTTCGTTTTTGCAAACCAACACACGTACGCGTGTCCGAGCATTGTTCGGCCAATAATAAATTGCAGCGACTGCAGATATCCTGAACCTGAATTGGCAAGCGAGGCGGATCCCAATTATCGAGCACAACTTTTAGCAACTCGTGGAATATGTGCATCTGCAAACGTATAATTTTACTCATACACCTAAAACATAATATGACGCTGCGAGCGTAATTCGAATAAGTATATAAGCTCACGGATAAAATTACGTAGGTACCTGATGTAGGGATTACTATCGGCCATTACGGCTTCTGAACTCTGATCCATAGCATGCGTAAGAACATTTTCCCGTTCATTATTTGTTCTACGTGTCTCCCGTTCTGCCTCCTCCACCCTGTTTAGATTGTATCACTTTGCTGCGAGTGACAGGGTAGACAGGGGTGCAAACACCCTTTCCTTAGAAATCTCTCAGACCCGAAAATCGTGGGTAAGGATATAACAGGGTATTCTCTGTCTCAAAGGTTTACGGTACGCAATTATTCATATCGTCACTTATATACTGACTGTAGGCAGGTACGGCTAGATAACGCGATTTTGTACACTGTTTGAACTGACTATCACGTTACATTCTCCCTCTGGACTAACCAAACTTTGAAACTAATTTTCACCACACATCATGATCGGAAAGTACCTACTCAGTGTTTGATTTAATCCGCTGGATTATCACACACGATACACTTTCACGCTAATGAGCCATCGGTGTGTTTGAGCACAACAAATTGTGAGAAAAGCTGACAACTAGTGAAATCGAAGTTTATCCAATGATTATAAGCGATGGATTATTTTCAAAAATTTCCGTCATAAATTTCCAAGTAGATACAGAAATTCATTGACAAGTAGAAAACTATCGATGGGAAGCATTTAAAATCGTAAAATTTAAAAATATTGGCGAAGTACATCACGTACTAAAATATAATTCACCAAAAATTTAGGATACCTCCAATTGGGTTTGAGATTCGATGAAATCCTGAAGAACTCAGATGATTTTTAACTCGACTCGTACGAGTCAATTCTTTTATTTTAAAGTCTGCCAAGCTAGAGATGCACGTCTAGCGATTGCCTACCGGATGACTCGTAGAACTATATGGGATTTCCGATTCCGTGAACGAAGTACCATGTGCGATGCCATACGTATTTGTGCATGTAGATATATATATATATATATACGTAGAAAATAAATATACCTATGTACAGGATGTATATACACACATATTCACACATATGTACACGCCTATACTATCCTCAGAGTGGCGTAATAAATTATCTTAGCATCAGCAAGTTTTAGGAGACAACCTGTCTCCGGCAGAAAATAGCTTTTCGAACGGTCCGTTTCCATTCACTCTTCGTGCCAAGCTCTGAGGCGATTCCCTGTGGAAAGCAGTTGACGCGACTGCCTTAGTTGTATCTTTCGGTTCACGAAGGAAGAAGAAATAAAATAATAGAAAAGAAACGAGACTTCGCGAACGTGAAACTCCGCAGATTTGATAGACGAGGAAAAAGTGGCTTCTATAAAATCGCACTGTCAATTCTACGTATCCTCCAGAGTGTGGCGTGTAATTCTAATTAAAATAATCGTATTAAAATATGTAACGCAATTATTGTAAGTCTACTTTTCTCTCGCTGTATCAGTGCCCACCGCGTATAAACGTGTACAGAACTCGATTTGCTTAGATAGTATTGGTATATATAGTCACTAAGCCCAGTCCAGTGGCACCGAACTACTTCGAATAGTTTTAACGTTTGAGACTGTAGTCGAACGTCGCTCGAAGTTTTTACTGGAATGAAAATGATTTTTATGACGTTAAGCTGCGCGAGAGGATGGAAAAATTCTTCTTAAACTTTGCTACCTTGAAATTAGTAAAATGAGGATGAAAATGAAAACTGAAAAAGATTTTCCTTGTCTTAGAGTTAGTTGTTAGGGATTGGAAAACACTTAGAAAATAGTGCAGCTACTGTTGTACTATACTTAGAGGCGAGGTAGTTTCCCGACGAACCTCACCTAGAATATACGTATCATCATATAGATCGTGTAGTCTTTAATTATAATTATTTTAGTTCACCCCGCAGAGAAGTGCTCTTGTTTACTCTTTGAGAAATTACTTTATAACGTGGCGGTTATAATTAGTTGCCGCATTGCGACGCTGTTACCGGCAGGCTTTTTTAAACGAAGAACCGCCATTTCAGCATTGCTTTTGAGCCCGCTTTTTTCAACAAAATCATTTTATTATCCGCTTCCTCCTTCTTGACTCGCGTTTCCTCAATTTCAACATTACGTCTTGTAGGGTTTAATATTCACTGGAAGTTTATTTTCTCCTTAAATTTATACACCGCCATTCACAGAGTAAGGATTCCTTTTCTCTTTGATTCAGGCGTATCAAATTTGAGAGTCATGTTTGCACCGTTTTTGATTGAACAACGACGAGTAATTAAACACTGAGGATAAACATAAGACGTCTGAACCCGCGAACTCAGGTAACTTATTTAATAATCTGGCATTATGTTATTTGTTAATGCCTACCCCTTGGACGGGTCAATGCCAGTCTGCAAGCCAGTTGTAAATTGTAATATACGAAGAAAGCCTCCTTATTGAAAACCGAAAAACACGACGAATGCAAAGTCCAAAAGAAAATGTAAAAGGGCGAAAACGTGAAATATGAAATACGCGAGCATGGAGGCATGGCAAATAATATCTTGAACGCGAAACCAACAAAAGCATCAAAATTACTAACCCATTCATATGTGTGCTCGACTTCTTATAAGGCTTCTTACCATTCCTACGATTACATTCTCTTTTTGATTCCAGACCTCCATGCATAACGTATTTGTATAAAAATAAAAAAAACAACGTTTGCCGGAGAAATATTAATATGAAATTGAATGTTGTTACGACATCGAGTGGTTTTATGAATTTGTGGCATTGAAGACTGGAGTTTTAATTATTAGGTTTGATTGAGCCGTGAGAATTCTAGAACCACACACGTATGATTTTAGGCACATAAATTTTTTTGTTAAATGCCGAATAGCTGGTAAATATCAAGAACGAACGGAAAACTTTGTCGGGTCCAATCATGTTCGATCCCTTGGGGAGTTCGCTTCGGATTTCGGCATTTCTTCGTGCTAGCATTTCCGAGAAAGTGATCGAACTTGTTGACACGGGGAAAACCTTTCCCCGTGCTTGACAAGCTTCAAGAGTTGGCACATGTACGCTAAAAGAAGTTCCGATATTTGATGTAAGAGCGTGATGCGGGTTAATGGCGATCGCAGAAAGTAAAAGGAGAAGAAAAACTGATGCGATAATTGTTCGGTTATTATTACTACTTCACGTTCACCTCTATGCTATCGATCAAGGGATGAGATTAGGCCGTTTTTAGTCTTCGAAAATGTTGAATAAAAATCAAAATA
Organism: Rhogogaster chlorosoma; assembly: GCA_944452935.1. NCBI lineage: Eukaryota > Metazoa > Arthropoda > Insecta > Hymenoptera > Tenthredinidae > Rhogogaster > Rhogogaster chlorosoma. The sequence continues at coordinate 35,353,461 of OX101797.1, forward strand.
AAAAGAACTTACGCAGCAACCGTCAGAATTTTTCCTTAACTCAAGGCTTTTGTTGACTTTGACAATGAAAGAAAAATATTCATCGTCGGCTATATATATATATACATATTCCTAACTCGCGACTTGTCCACGAGAAGAGTAATAAGCGCCTTAAGGGATTGTAGTCTATTTTTTTCAACGTTAAAGAAGCTGCGAACAATGTATTCATCGGCCACCTTAATACCATTATATAACCCATCAACGCAATGAAAAAACTTTGCATAATGAAACTAATATTCGCTGCCGAGCTGACGGTAGCTGCGGAGAAAATGTGACAGCAATTTAGAGTTTTTATGAGTGATAAGGATGTTGCGATTTATATAAAACTTGGGCAGTTGATAAAACGCCTACTTTTACCCAACCAACTCCGTGGTCCTCATAATTTTCGTGTCTCGCCTTGAAACAGATCGCTTTATTACAGGGTTCGGCTGTTCGCGAGATTAGCTTATTTGTGCCTCTGCAAATCAGGCCCTCCTCTTCTCTTGGAGAAGTTTGATCACATCTATAGATTACGGTCCAAGAATTTGAAAATCCGAGAGCTATACACGGCTTACAAGTGTTGATTATGATATGTATATTTGAAAGCGAAATATACAATGCGCCTTACCAACGAGATGAAATTCCGCGGTAAATTTTTCTCCTGTCCTTAAATCAGCCGCGTGTTCCTTTTCTCCGAAGCCCCACAGAATAACGTGAAAAAATAATGTCTTTCTGACGTCGAAATGAGAAACTTTAACGTCGCAGTGTCTCCGCTCATATTACATACATATACAATGGAGCACATAAGTCACAATATTTCCTATATATGGATGAAAATGTATTTGAAAGAGAAAGTATAACTTTCCAAGTCGGAGAATCCCTTGAAACCCCGGTGTGACCCGTCCTCATATATATTTTCTTCTCACAAAGATCTTGCGTCGCAGGAAACTGACCAACTTTCCACCCTCTCCGTTCGCTTCTTCTTGCCACAGGGCAAATAAATTTCCGACTTTGACGATGCGCGCACGATATGAAAGAAAAAAGTATTGAAAAACGTAACAAGTTCACTATAACAATATCTGATGTTTATTCACGCATTGACACGGTGAAATCCATCTCTTCGCCTAAGATGATCGCGAGTTATCTGGACCACTCATTTCCGAGCATTGAATTTTTTATTGATATTTTATCAATACGAAATTCGATAAAATGGGAATCCCTGCCGGTGCAGGGGACATCTTATTAATTGAAATGGCGAATTGAAATAGGAACAGTTATCCAGCGATTGGAATCTCATATGTATAAAAGCAGAAACGAATCCGGCCGTACCTGAGGTAGTTATAACACATGCAGACATTCATATGTATGTATAATAATACATACATATATGCAAATATGCCGGCGATAAATGTGCTTACGCGGTACGAATCGATCCGACCTATCGCTCCAGTTAATTAACAAAAAATCAAACTCTCGCAAGCCTCTTCGAAAGAAGCAATTACATCTCGAATTTTGATTGGACATCAGGGAATAATTTTGCGAGGCTGTCGTCTGCGGGAAACGGTACTTTGAACTAAATAGGTGATCGAAAATCTCGACTCTAGATACGTTCAACTCGTTTCCATTTAAAGGTCGTTTAAACACCGCGGAATAACCTCAAGAATTTGTGTTTTCATTAATCTTCCCGCATAATTAAGAAGATACTTCTTCCTAATCTCACCAATTGCGGCTACTATTGGATTTCGTTAACTTTATAATGGCTTCCGCGATTTAACGAGGTTTCCAGAAATATATAGTAATAATACATAAATCGTTACGAAATGCGGCGCGACAGTATAGATATAATTATGAAACGCAACCAGCGCGGCGCGGCGCGGCGCCACCCTTGCAGCGCAATGGACCGCGCGAGTCGTAAAACTAATTCGTTTATAAAAAAAATAAATTACTGTTAAATGAATCGAGTTCGACATTTCTCTTTTTAGTCTAGTCAAAATGCATACTTACAGCCTCGTTCTCAACTGAGCAAATAAAAGGACGAAATTCCTCGTGTGAAAGAACTTTACTCTATGGTATGCGCAGGGAGCGTAGCTCAGGTTGACGGCTGACGCAATTAAAAGTTTTCTACTTCCGGCGGTTAATCTGTCTTTGTCCTGGGGCAGCCGTTATGAACGACTCCCCTTAATGTCGCGTTGTCGGCGTCGGTGGCGTCGGCAGCGTCGTCCGTTCCAGAGAGCCGAGAATGAAACCAATTCTGCATTATTCATTAAGCACACCGTTTCTTCTTTTTATTCTTCTTTTTTTTTCTTTCTTTTTTTATATTTCTTTTCCTTTTTTTAGTGTCTCAACCGATTCGCCAACCAAAAATTACCATAATTATAATGCCACTGCCCAACCCTGTGGGGGAATAATCTTTTAGTAAATTTGCACGATTCTTCTGACCTGCGAAAAAGTACATGATGTTAACCGAATTCATATAACTTAGGGGATAAATATATATATATACAGTCTCCGGAATTCAGTTTTCAGGTATATGAATCGGTACTTTCTTTACCAGATGACAAAAGATAAAAATAGATCCTTGACATCTCTGCCAGAGTTAGGATTAGTATATTACAAGGTACAAGGATGGAAAATGTCGCAGGGTTGATCTTATTGTTAGATAAAAAATTGTTCGACTTCTTCCGAGACGGTAACCCGCAAAGAAGTATCTCTTTGCCTAAAATTTTTGACTTGTATAAAATATGTCAAGCACAGGAGTAACAGTAAAGAAGTTTATCGAAACGATGGATACCAACTCGGAATAGTGAAAATATGCTACCAGTCGGGAACGAGACATTTCCGATCAGCTTCAGCTCAGCTTCTTTCGTCTGTAGATATTCCTCCGCGTTTTCATCCAAAGATTTGGCTGTTCCGGTGAGCGAGTTCTATCTTGGGGCTACGTATGCATACAGCATCTACTATTGCACTTTTCACCATCCCCCAAGTCTAAAGTGGACTCGAGAAAGGCGCTTGATAGACTTATCGTCACTCTATTCGTAGCTTCTTCCCTTTCCAGGATCATTTCATACATTCTCTCTTCTCTTGATTACTTTATCTCTCTTTCTCTCTCCCTCACTCGATTTCATAATGTAGGTGACGACGTGTTCGTGTACATGATACAGGGATAGGTTGTGTACTATATAGGCATATACTGCTGAATCTGTAGATAAGTATACATATATAGATGTATCCCTGTAGGTGCCTTATAACTAAGGCGAGGGAAGGCTATAAATCAGAAAAATAATATCCTCCGCATTAAATTACGATCTTTAATTTTATACACCTTATTTACGACGTCCTTCGTTAAGCCTGTCCTTTTTTCAAGTTTCATTGTCTCTTAATATAGGATTAAAAAAGGTTCATAAATTTCTCACAAATATTATTTCCAACTATATCAGGCTTTAGGTTCATTCGTGGGTCCGCACGGTGTATGGAAGTATGTCTGGATCTATGCTAGAAAATACTGGTGCATCGTAGGTATACCTGTGACTGGTAGTCATTAAATTTTCCTTACTTCCTCGTTGTTTTCGAGAGGAAAGCATTCTCATGAAATGTAAGAGCCCTCCAATAATGAGCCTATTCAGTACTCTTGGATAACCTCTCTTCAATATATAATGACGCTTATTTATTTATCGGTCATTCGGCTGAGAATAATTCCATTCAATAATTGTCCGTCCATAAAGCTAATCCGATCAAAGACTATTTCTCAACAAATATGCGAACAGTACAATCCTGTAGGAACGAAACTGGGGAAAGTGGTCAAGTGATTCGCGTGAATTGACAAATTTTATGGAGAGCCCAAACTTTGAAGGCTTTAATATTTAAATTCGGATTCAACGGTAAGCTTCTATGTCCTGTATTATCTGCCCAATCAATTTTCGCCACCTTTTATCGCCGGGTAAAATCCAGGGGTAGCAATTTACATACAGCCTTCAAGAATAAAGGTGTTTAGACCATCAACTAAATAAGTGTAAAGTAATTACCATCGTTATCCGGTTCATTTCAGGCGCTGTAATGTTTCTCATTAATTTAAAAAATTTCCCTCATGCTAAGTACTTTTTTTTTAAAGATCATTTCTCCAGGGCAAATACAGCCTATATTTATCTCCAAGGTATAGGTACGTACCTATATCCGGTTAATGTGATAACACTCGTCATTTGTCAAGACCAGCAATCTGTGGGCGCAATATTATTCAAACTGGCGTAATGGAAGAGCCGTATCATCATGATCATTGCAACTGTATGTACGTAGTCTCTGTGCTCGATATTATTGACGTTCTCGAGGCAATTTGCATCAGGAGAATAGATTACTACCTCATACTGTAAAGACCCGATCAAACAATCGGTGAACTATGAATATCGCCTCGGTTACCTGAGGAGGGAAGCTTGGAACTGAGGTAAAATTTTAGCGGCACCTAACGTGAAAACTTTTGGCAATCGTATTTCTTCTTCATTGTCTAAAACTCGGAACTGAGAAGAGCCGGTGCTCCGGGTGACTGATAAAATGTTAGATAAACAAGAGATACTCCGAATCGTGAAACTTTCTCAAGCGACAGGTTCAGCGATGATATTTAAAAATCGCTTAGTGCCTACGGATATCAGGTCGATACGGTTGACGTTGATTCTACCTTTCCATCTATCTTTTTCACCCCGTGACGAAACCCCGAGCTAGACACTCTTCAGTACGAAGAGATAAACAGATTATCTTAAAATACTGACAGTAACAAGCAAAGGGGCGAGTGTAGTAGAAGTATGACAATCATCTTTGATATTTCAATGCCCTATGACTGACGTCGAAGCATCTCATGCATATGAAAATATGTTGGCGACTTTGAACGAAAACACCTAAATTAATTATACATTTGAATTACCCCTTCACCTGATATATGCAGTTGTCGTACCACGTTGAGCTACAATAGCTAGAGAGCTATTTTGCTGTAGTAAAAACTGGGGAAATAGTAAACCGTGAAACTTGATGAAATCAGAGCGCTAAAAGGGCGGAAAAAGTTAGCAGTGAAAAACATATTTTTTTACGATGAAAAGCGTGACAAATTCTGGAATGCTGAAAGTGGTGGAATAGGCATACTTGGAAAACGTGATTTTAACGTGAAGACATATAAAACGGTTTATATCAGCGTGTGAATTCTGTCGATATAGGTCTTCTCTTTATTTCTTTAGCGATTTTATCGCTGCATATATGCCGATTCAACTTCTTCGCGGTTATGAAAACTTTGAAAGCGACACGATAAACAAAAACCCACGTACGATCAAATTTTCGATAAAATGTCACATATAATTTTTTCTTTTTTCTTCATTTTCCTCATATTTTTTTAAACAGTTCTCTTTAGTCAACAAGTTGCCTATCACGTAAGCCGGTTTAAAATTCTTCCACGAGCTGCAGGCAGCCTCTTCAAAACCACTTGACCGCTTTTCCTCCAATTTTTATCCCATTCCGTAGTTATATGTATGTTGAATCTACATGACTATATATTTAGAAGTACGCACGACGGTTTGGGGGAGATTTTAATGTCAATGCTGGGATTCCGAAAGTGATATTTAAAGAAATTCTAAATACCTCCGCATGTGGCTTACTGACATTAATTCGACGTTTTTGCCTCTATGACAAAGTGGGGTACGAATAGAATCTAGTTTCCCTGTGGAATGATGTTATTTTCTTCTTCTTCTCCTTCTTCTTTCGCTTTTTATCCGTTAGATAACCCAAAGAAGATTGGTTGGCGTAGATCAGAGGTTTTCTAAGCAGGCCGAAGGCTCCGGTTCGTTTGTCAAAGAAGCTAACGACGCCAACGTCCTTCTCTATCATGGGGGACGAGTGTCTACTATCGCTCGGAAAACTAAATCTATTTTGCCAACCTCTATACATCCCTTCATCTTCGCCCGTCACGCGCACCCGCACCGGTAACTTCAAAACGGAATATTTAGTGTGCGCGTGATGTTTCCCAAGATTCGTCTCTATAGGTTGTTAACATGTCCTCAACAAACCTGAACGCGAACTTATTGTTCCTAAATCCTATTTCTGTACAATCACTGCGACATTTAAGCGGGAAGTAATTGTGCAGAAACATGCGGCGCCTACTTATCTAGCGGCAACGTAATTATTTTCAAATTTCCCGAGCACGAGTATAAAGCTCGGCAATTATAGTGATAATGATAATTATAATAAAATGACTGCACGAAATAAAGACGAGCAACGCTGTGTGACGGATTTAATAGACACTCGCATGACCTTTCCCAAGTGAGTAGAATTAATGTTGCAAGTGATGATCTCGAATTCGACCACGAAACGCTCAGTTATTCAAACATTTTTAGATCTGTCAGCCCATCCGGTTGGAATGGAGTCTGTAGAATATATTCTGAAATGGAAATATTTCGTTCATGGATTTTGAGCTTGGAAGTAGAAAATTCAGTATCGAATAGAAATTGGCGATTCATGATCAAGCGAAGTGAAATTAGTTTTAGGGATTATGGAAAAAAATTGAAGAAATCGTTCAGAATTCTGATCTTTTCTGTGAAATACTGAATTTCAAGATACCGGAAATTCATATCAGCTGTGTGCCACCTGACTCTTTACTTGCTGGAGTATTAAACAAGCAGCGATGCATCTTGGGCGTGTTTGCTACTCCTGAATATTATTCCGACGTGTAATACCCCAACGGTAAACATCTTGAATTATTGCTGGTATACACATGGCTGGCGATTTACTCAGTGTGCCTTTGGGTATACCCTAACCCAGACGTGGCACCAGAAACAACACAAAATACAAGATATCGTCGATCTTCATTATTTCGACAGTATACCGCAGCCGGAATTATTCCGGACGAGTTTCGCGCTTGCGTAAATTATTTATACACTGGACCCAGAGAAGAGATATATAACGGAAAACATTCCAACAATTTCTTTACTCGTTTACCCAACGATCAATGATTATACATCCTTCGTTCTTGACATTTTTATAGAAAAATTATTTTTTCAATCGTCTAATGATTTGCAAATACAATTTTTAATTTCCAAGGCAACTTTATAAATGGTACCTTATAATTACACTAATGTTATAATAGAGAGTCGGATCTTCTGTCAGACAGAGTTTTAGTAGTTTTTAAATAATGAAACTTAACTTGGCCGATAATAATTTCAAATTTTCTATTATTGGAACACTTGAATCGCTAGAAAGATGAATCCTCTCATAATCATAGTAATCTAAACCGGCAATCAAAATCTGTCTCATCCAATATTGAATTCGAGTCCCGAAATCCAATTCAATCAAGCAAATAATCAGTGGTAAATCCGTAGGATCCTGAAGCACAACGTTATCCGAGGGGAAAGATTAACTTATTGATAAAGGATAAAAATAAAATTAACATTGTTTTATTCATCGTTGAAAAATCAATAAATCGAGGGCTATATCATCAGTTGATCGTAAGAATTGGAATCGTTTTATTGCCATAGACTCTCAAGGACTGTAACTAATTAGATACGGGACCGATTCAGTAAGTTTTTCGGTCGTAAAGAATATTTGAGTTGAATTCTTAAAATTGAAGATTAAACTTCGGCCCAGCTACGCATTACCTCTCAGAATGCTACATTCAAAATGTCGCGATGCGAATATCTCAGGTTTTCCTCGCTCATTCAAACCAACTACGTTTCAAACAAAGGAAAAATAAGTATAAGCTTAAGTATAGGAAAACAAGCCACTCGTCGCCGAACGGCCTGAAGACATTTAATGGAATGTCTTAAAAGCGAGACAGAAAAACAAATTAGAAATTCCCCAACGACATCTGAATAAGTAGCACTACGCCCAGAATTTGTTGCAGCTATACCAGTAGGTACGTGGTAGTACGCGTAGGTATACCTATATCCCTGCATTTTCCTATGGCTGCTTGCTGCACTCACTTGCAGCCGTCGTCATCCAGTCTTCGCGCACTTCTCTTCGCCTGGATGCATGGTTGCAAGGATACGATCTTACCATACGCGATCTATCCACCTGTCTTCTTCCGACATCCAATTTCCATAACATTAACCCCTGTACAGTCACCATCCAGCAGACCAGCCGACTTGTTGTCATCTGGCTGCCACCACATCGTACCGCACCAACCTACCGACTTTACTCAATAAATATGTGCATTATGTACGCCAGCTTACACCACTTGCGTATAACGGGGACCAGCTTGGTTATACTCTTACCATCGTGAACTTCACAGTCACTTACTCTTTGAATACGGAACGTCTTTGGCTTGACAGCATCCCCCGTATACTTGTACGTCTCTATGTATATCTATACATATATGTATGTATTTAATAGATATTTATATACACATATGTCTCGCTAACGTGGTTCTATATGATATAGTATACATACGTGGGAGGTTAATTATTTGGAAAAGCAAAGGTATTTGCAATCCGTCGAAAGCTTTTAGCAAATGCGTCGCAATTTTTGGGGTGGTATACATAAGGGAACGAAAGGCTAATGTTTCTGAGTACCGGACTTTTATGCCCGTATTCAGAAGCCGTTACGCACGGAATGATGATTATAAATAACTTTTTTTTTTTTGTTTTTTCACGTTGATTTAGAGAAGTTTCATATATACCTACCAAGTCGGTACCTACCTGACTACGAATTTTGTGAAAGGGCTTTTACTGCCGATAAAATGATAATGTGGATGATAGAATTATGAAGTGGGAAAACGCGACCCAGATTCGAGGCTTATTTTTCACGATAGGGTAACCCCTTGGCAGGGTTGAGGGTGCCAAGCCGAAGATGTTGACTCACAATCAGTCGGGGTTGTGCCAAGTGACATTTTCCGCCTCCGCAGTATTTCGCAGCCTTATTCTCCAAGGCTTGGATTGTTATTCCTTGAGGTGATAAAAAAAAACCTTGCTACGTAATCACCGGTACTTTTTCACTAGACCACGTCGGCCCTTCGGCGAAACCCTCGCCCTCGCCCACTCTCGAATATTAAATATTTATTAGCTCTTCGCTTCCCTCTGCATTTTTTAAACACACTTCATCGAATTCTTCGCGATTTTCGAAATACTCTTGCGGTCAACCTGCACAAGTATTTCAATCCCACCGGAAGTTACCGGGTAGGTAACAAACGTCCAGCTTCTTTCCCTGCGTCTATCTCTTACGCTTGAAATCGATTCTTGCTGTTGGCCGAAGACTTTGGCGAGACTTGTGCCAGACGAAAGAGTTGACTCACAATCAGAGCCAGCAATCGCGGTGCATTTTCTTGCGGATAAAGTTGCGCAACTTTTGCTGCAGTACCAACTAACATTGCTTTTCTCACTGCTCATTTATCTTACGTAGAAGCTCATGCATCAATCTTTACTCCACTAACTTTGTACGGCCGTAGCGATCTGCAAGGACGATTCTAACAAGTCGCGATTTAATTGGTTTTCATACAATTCGTTTTACCTACTCGCTATCTTATACCAGATTCTTTATTTTATCACTGGCTGCCGTGCTTCGTTCTCTTTTATGATAGAGGCTGAAATATAATATAGAAAATATATATCGGGCTGTTAGGGTTACGAGAGGAACGTGCAGATAATGTCTTTTCGAGGGGAGTCCTTGAAACATAGTTTCCCGGTTGGAGTGACGTCTCGTAATTTCGTTTGTGTCCGGATATATTTTGTCGCGCACCCTTTTAACCCAAGGTTTTCTTTTCTGTTTTCAGAATTTGAAGAACCAGATCATGACGACGAATGTTTGGGTGGAGCAGGTAAGCAATTTTACTAGACTCAAATTTTATGTAGAAATTGTCTAATCTTCGGCAGATTTATACGGGGAAACTTATCATCAAATATCTGCCTCCCGTTATCTCATCAGTGCTGTTTTTCCCCGGTTCGATGTTTACTAACGGAAGAGTGCACTTAGCAATAACAAGTTCGTTTTAGCCAAGCTAAATGAACAAATCTGCACGTATAAATACGTATATGATCTGGGATGTTTGTGTTTTCAGGTTTTATGATTACTAAGTGAACCGAGAGTTGTTAAAAATGAAAATACCGAAGGTGTGGTCGAAAGAGTGGGACGAAAAACTCTGTCAAGCTCCTATTATTCTGGCCTAGTTTTCCGATGAATTTTTCATGACAAGCCAATGATTGCCGTGTCCCGGTTATATATCCGTGTTATTTTTAGCCTTATGCCGAGTTTATTGGCAGAACATCCATAAAATCCTACTCCATGTTCTCTACTGCTGGGATTTCGTTCATTCGATCGTTATTTTCCAATTCTACTACCCATAAAAAATCAGAAATAACTCTACCGATAAACTCGGGAGGTCCATAGGGGCTATGATTATACGCGTAACGATAGTACAAATTAAAAAAAATATTCGGAACCGATATTGAAGGTCAAACCGCATATATGTGGCCATCATCCCGCATTTTGCAACCTTCCACAAAGTTAGAAGAGAGATTTTCATCCCCTGTTTCGAAACCCTCAGATTATTTGTTAATGTCATAAGTTTTAGCTGAATTGTGTGGACTGAAATCGTCCGGTCTCTTTTCGATACAGTCGAGGTCTCAACGTCGAGTATTTTTCCTTAGAGGCCAGATTCAGTAGTACTTGAAATTTACTCACGTGATTTTCGCTGGAAAAAAAATTATCTTACTAATGCGAAAAAATTCGCTATGTTGACTGGCCGCAGACGTGAGCGTCACTAGTCATCTCGAAGGCTTCACCCCTCTTCGGATTCCTTGACCCTTTCGAGTCTTCCTCTGTACGGCAACCGCGTCCACAAACGATTTCGCCCTTCGTGGTTCGTGGCATTGAAGCTGACTATTCTCAACCCATAACATACCTCGCCACTTTGTCTTCCACGACGCTAATCCGTTTTGTGACGGCTCCAGGATATTCTCCACAAGAATTTTCTCGAACTAGACAGCAACGTGCGTTGTTTGCCGAACATCCCGCTCGTAGGTCCGTCCTTCTAATTGGGATCAGGACATTTTGTTTCATCCTTATACGACTAACCAATCAATTCTGTAACCCCATCGTTCGCCATTTGCTATCTGTTTTTGTCGTTCATTACGCATGACAGCCACTTCGCAACTGCCAATCTATGTAATACTCTCGAAACTGTTGGTGTATTTAGTAAAAACTGGAACAGTTCCGAAAATAATCCCTGTTTAGGTAAATAAGACCGGGAGTCTGGCATCTCTCATGACATACGATTGCAGTGCCAAGCAAAGACTGCCTTGGAAATATTGGCGAGTATGAGAGCAGAGGATTTGCGTTGGCGAAATGGGTTTGATAAAAAGAAGGGGAGACAGATAATAATTGTAACAAAGGCTGAAAGGCGTAATCCTTGACGCGAGTAATCCTTGAGGGGTGAAAACTCTCTTGTTCATGTCGAGGATCTATCCCACGCTACTTTCCCGATTTCAGAGTTGTTTGAAATATTTTTTGATTGCTTCCTTCGGCACTCGGGAAAATCTGAAAAAAAAAAAAAAACTACAAAGTCTTTCGTGTGTCTCCGATGTACAACTGCATCCGAAAAATTTGATCATGTTATCGAGTTTACAAAATGTAATGAATAAATTCGCGAATATCTGGTGCCCGAATTTTAACAACGTTTCACATTGTTGAGATAAGAGAGCAGATCGAGTCAGGGTATAGAAAAAATCCATCTCTTGGATTCTTTGTACGATTAGAGAAGTAGTGATTCGGGGAGAGGAGGAACACGAGCGTACGGTATTTACGGACCAGCAAAGTCAACGGAAGTAATTCTATTTGTAAGAGGGAGCGCGAAAGCAGATTTCGAAACAATAATAATCAAGATTTTGAATGGATAGCTTGAACGAAACGCAATTAAAAGATGATTGAATCAGGACGACACTCGGAGGCGAAGCGTGAGGAGGCGAAGCGAGACTGAAAGAGGCGCTAACAAATTTCGAAGTAATAAACGCGAGATGTAGGCATAGCTCTTCTTCTGCTAAAACGTGGAAACACGCTTCCGGAAATTGGTAAAGGAAGCGAAACAATTAGCGTATCCTGTGCCTATTCGAAGAAAACGTATTATACCTGATATTTGCCTCAAAAGATATTTACCGAGAAGTGGAATCTCATAAGAGGCAATTATCTGCGCGTTCACGTATTTGCTTGCTCATTCACATTCGCGTAATACATATTTGGTAAGCAATTAAAACCAGCGTCGACATTCAAATATTATTAATTAATTAAAAATTACAATCGTATGCCTAGTTATAAATATAGATCCGTTCCATTAGTCTATTTGAGGACGTAATTACCTGCCTCTCGTCTAATTTCCAGTCTAGAATAATCAGAGTGCAAAAACGCTTCATCACCGGGCTACTAATTATCCTCGACCACGTTAACATTGTACGTAATGTTTCCTCGCCAAATCGAAGCACGTGGCTTGTTCATGCTTATTGGGCTCAAAGTTTTGCGTTACCGTGTATACCACCCACCCATATAATATTATGTACGTTTTTTTCTTCCGCTTCCGGAAGACAAATATGTGCATTTCCGGCAGCAAACACAGCTCTCTGTTCCAGCTGGCACCGCCAAAGCAGCGAACATCACGCATGCATATTTAAAGGCTGCGAAGTGGCTTCCACTTTGATTAGAATAAAACACTCCCGGAAGCTCTTGCCCCCATTTGCCACCGGTTTCTTTGCTCCTGCTACATACACGCCATACAATTCCGAATTTTTTTTACCTTTTTCCTCTGCTGGCGCAACACTCTCCACTCTCCTGCGTCGTCATCCCTCAATTGTTACGAAGCTGGATCCGAGCCGCGAAATTAAATTAACAAATTCCTCCGACGCGATGGTTCCTTGCTAAATTTAGTCAACGCAAAAATGAATTTCCACTCAAATTTCTAACGATAAGAAAGCTGCGGAATACTCGTGACTGTAACGTAACGTACCCTTCAAAATTTGGCACGTTATTACTTCACGGACTTGAAATATAGCTGAACGTGCTGTTCAGAATAAACACTGCTCCTCATGATATCCAACCAGAAAAGCATATTTAGCTGGGGAAAATTTACGATGTAATTTAATCATGTAATGCGCTTAGTAATCGGCTTCTATCCTCTATAGTCACTATGATCACATATTCAGGAATTAGCCGAACTTCTCGCCCTATCGTAAATCATGGCTTGATTCTATATCTAACTTTTGTTTTATTCTTATTATCGCGAGATTCGACCAAGACTTCTGCATATGCAAGCATATAGGCTACGTGCCTTGCAATTTGTTGTTTGATTAATTAAATCTTGAAAGCTAAATGACGACTTATATACCGGACGTGTTAATTTAACATGGATACACCCACGTTGGGGTTTATAATTAACACAACTCCAGGAATCTATTTGAATTGTAAATTGAGCAGCCTAGGAGCCACCACGTTGAATATTCTTAACGCCAAATATGTCGTTGAGAAAGATAAAAATTTATATGATTCACTCGGTTTTCTAAAGCACTCCGTTATATTCCTCATTTAATAGCGTGGCTCCTCTTTCACTCGCTACCTCGTTTGCGTTACTTATTTTGTTACAGGAGCTCATATTATGCACAGCTCTTTGTACGGCTCTACTTCACCTTCCAGTAATATAACAATTCGCAATCTTAGTTTCACTGTACCAGCAATAAATTAAATTCCAGCTTCATTTTTTCACCGTCGTTATCCGAACGTTGTATTCTCAACCAGGATTGTGAAAGTTGTAATTAAACGTGTAATAAAATTGCAATTCAATCACCCATCACATTACAGATGAGTTTAATTACATTTGACGAATGCAACGGATAACTAAATGGGTTATTAAATTAGAAAATCAATCGATGGCACCCAACCCTGTTCTCAACGAATAATAGTCATGCCAAAGTCAATGAAATAGAATCAACTCCAGAGTGTAGAAATAATTATATACGTTTTTCTGGCTCTATTTAACACACGAATCAACGTCAAACTCACTGATTCATTAAATTTAGCCAGGCGACTAGCCTTGTACTATGTCATTCATTCGATTAAACTCCGCAGCATTCAGTTGGAATTAACTGTTGATAAAAGTAATGGGATAAGTTTGCATCAGGGGCATTGTGCTGCGCCAGAGTTTACACGAACACTTGTACAATCATTGCATATGTATATATGCGTGATAAGTAGACATTTCTATGGGTATAATGTAATAACTTGGACGCTCGACGTTGATATCACGCGTGTTGGATGTAGGACGTTGCGACGCCACCGCAGCCCAGGCAGTGGGTAGCTATTAGCAGGATAATACCCCGTTTGTATCAGATTATCTTGAAGCAACGATGTATTCGTGGCACAAAACCGTATTGCCTAATGCCAAGGAATTTGCGTGGGCATTGGTGAGGAAACAAATCTTCCCCGTTGTTTAATTCCTTAATGTGATTTCTGCCAGAAAGTTTCACAGGCGCGTCGTGCATATATTAACAATCCCCGCGCGGTTATCGTAATGAAATTATTTTTCACAATTCACTGGTACGCTGTAAAGGAATATTTTATTAACTCTCTTTGCACAGCTGATAAAATTTATTTGAAATTTTATCGACTTCGTGATACTTACATCGATAGCCCTTGCGACAAATAAAAAGTGGTTGTCGTAGAATACGGGTCGCATCGTTCATCGAAACATTTTAGAAATTTCAGGGAATATTCTACATTCATGCTAATAATTTTTATTGATTTCAATTTTTGGATACGAAATTTTGTGAATCTAAGCCGTTTTTTTATTGTAAATTTTGAAAAAAAAAAAAAATGTGTTACACTACGATATTTCTTGAAAATTTGCAAAAGTTTCGATTAACAATTTGACCTGTACTCTGTAATGAATGAATGAAGTCTCGAATAATTGGGAATTATAGATGAAACTACGAGTAATTAGTTATGGAAGAACTGAGTGAATAGAAAATTTCTTCGAAGCGTAGGTACCAGTGATTTGAAAAAAAGTGATACACCTCTTCAAGTGACTATACAACATCCCTCTGCAGCTGTGCTTTTATTTTACGAAAAGTCACGTAGTATAATGGAAGAAGATTTTTTCGCTCTCTTGTAACATGTGCGCCATGTGTGTCGGTATTTACAGCCAAAGAAGTGTGACTGGGATCGCATTTTGCATGTATGCAATTCGGGCAGAGAAGCGGAGAAACGTTTCCGTATATATTGCAGCAGCTAACATTTCCTCGAGGTTCGACGTTTCGTTTTCCGATTGCTATCCGGTGCCCTGAGGTACACCACAATGCTGTAAATTGTCTCAATTCGCGATGCAGACTCGCGACAGAATTATAGTGCAGAAGATAGACTCGTGGAAAATGCGCAGGGCTGTCCGTCGACGGTAGATCCATAAAAAAGGTCGGTTATTTTCATTTATCTTGGAACAGGGGAAATTGCCAGGATTGGAAGAAACGAGGCAAGAGGACGCATTCGGAAGCGTTTGAGAGAGTAAGCGATATATTTGCCCTACCTCGGTCGGAGGAAAGCCAGCTCTGTAAATAAACTTTAGTTTTCTCGTTTTCCCGCCAAATTTATCGACTGCTAGTTATACCTATGTATATATACGTACGGCGTGATTCCCCTACCGATCCCTCACCGAGCTATCTGAACCTCGCAAGCCTACGCGATGCCCCCCGTATAATAGGGACCCCGTGCAGAGAACTTTTTACGACCACCGGTGCTGTTCTATTTGGCATTCGCCGCAGGCTCCACTTCGTCAATAACTCTACGCCCAACTTTCCCCCGAATGACACTCGTTAGGTTTATACGAATCAAGGAATCCCATGCCGACTCGACAATTCATAAGAATTGACGTCTTTCGTGAAGAGTTTAACTCTCGCTATACGATCGTTTGCAAAACACTCTATGTCTCATCCTCTATGATTATTCTGTAATTCTTTTTTAGACAACTCGGTTTTACCTAAACTCCCACGACTGAATCCTGATCGATCGAGCTCAGACTCGATCAATCACGTTTCCCATGTACACGTTCTGTTCAGGGCAGACTATCCGCAGAGTTGTAACTGTGTTTATTATATCGACCTTCTTCTCCGAGTGACTCTTAACATAGGAGCGATACAACGTTGATACAGTTTGTCTATTAGATCTAGAATCCCACGACGGTACTACGCCAGATATACGCAATAACCATCATCTACATACGTCAAATGGAAATGCAAATCGGAAAGATAAATCCATGCGATACTTTTCATAATAAGTACAGGCGGAATGTCAGTGTCTATTTTTCGAGATGGCAGTAGACGGTATTAATTGTAATGAAATGTAGCTGATACCTATAGTAATGAACGAGTAGAGGAATCTCTCGGGATTTCATCACCAGCGGGCCACAAGTTACGTGATTGGCTTTCAATAGACAAGCGATATCGTATGTCGATTAAATAGCTTTAGTCCGCTGAATTTAATCGCGTAGGATACAAATAAATGAATAAATAAACGAACCGAAGCAACCTGAAATCAAGAACAACCCTGCTCAAGGCGAGCAGCTTTTAGACTCTACGATCGAGAAGTCTTCGAAACAAGATCTGGCGCTACAAGCCAACCGTTAACGACCCGGTGGGGTCGGGTTTGCGATTTTCCCAAAGTTGTCGGCCAGTGTCTCGGAATGACTAAATCCCGATACCCTTCCGACCATTAAGCAGTTAAACTCAAAATCCGTAACAGCCTTGCCCTTCCAATCAGTCGTTTGCGCGATTTGATTCGTTTATCTCTTATTGTGACATTACTCTCATTGCGTAGCGTCGAGGAGAAAATGAAAAGGAGGGTAAAAGCCAATAGCGAATTTCTACGAGCTCTATCGTCTGCCAATTCCTCTCTTCTTTTTTACTGGCACTCTCACCTCGGGGAATACCGAGCCAATGGTTGTATGATGAGAAGCAAATTCTCTAACTTCAGGATAGGTAGCTATGTAAAAAAGATGTCAGGCTTGTTCGGGAACCTTTTCACCTGTCCGTATCCTTCATAGCTGTGAGCCTCTGGCACACTTTTATTGACAGATATCTTCGTGAGAATTGTGAGGATTGTGAGACGTGTGAGATTTGTATAAGAACAAAGAGAAAAAAACAACATTTACTCAGCTGGTTTATTCATAAGAGCTATTGTCACTGTTAGATATCTTTCAGTAAGATCTGCCAGCTACCCCAGAAGGCATATTATCTGGAGTACATACCTTGAACTAAGCGCGAATGCTTGACGCTTTGAGAGATATGGAAATTTTACCGATTACAATTACTAAGAGGTACTTAACGGGAGAGCGATAAAAATTCAATATTGCCTTTACGTATAAAGTCGATTGCAACATCTGAGTTGCCACCCCTGAGGGTATTCCTAAACGGCGATAAATCGGAAAGAGAATAAATAACGAGCAGGGAATACATTTCACCATTCTACAAGAGGCTCGTTGTTGTCTCTGGCGTATTTTTTTCTCGATAATCGCATTTACTTGATTAGACCGGAGCCCAACAGCCCCTCCTTTCCAGCTGCTGTAGTAATTCTTACAAATTCATTTTTCTTCCTTTCGTGTGAATTCTACCGAGATCTTTCTTCTCTCAACGACAACGACGGCAAACAAACTCCTGAATCGCGAAGAGCAAACGGGCAAGGAGCGCGCTTCTCGTTGTGTGCCAATAAAGACCAACTACCCACCTAAATTCCACCCCTAACCCGTCTTCCTCCTTCTCCACCTTCTTCTCGCATTTCAGTCTCTTCCATCTACTTTCTCCGAGTTTTCTGCGATCCGGATTTCGTCCTCAACAAGTGAGCGAGACGATATCAGTTCCTTTGAAATTCCAAACCGTTCAGGGTTGGCTCAGAGCGAAGAACTCTGCCCGTGGGTAATATACGCCGTGTCAGAAGCGACGCAAAGACTTTTTAGTCGGCCCTGCGGGGCCCTTGGCTTCTACCGGCTCCTTCTTAGACTTACAAATAAATACATCTACGCCATCAAGATCTCAAATATTGGCTTCTCTCGTCTACCTTGTTATCCAAGGTCCCTGAACTCCCGCGGAGACTCTGTAGCCTACTCTTTGTCACTCCAAGAGAGACAAGTACGTCCTACTTTAGGCAGAAGCAAATTTTTCAAGAATAAATCTTTCCCCGTATAGATCCGCACTTTCCCACGAAGATTTTCGTCTCCGTTTGAATAAAAAAGAAAAAAAAAAAAAAAACAAAGGAACCGTTCATGACTTTATCGTCAAACGTAACCCTTACATCCGTGGATAAAATCTGATCTACTTACTACCAAGTTTATTCGTACCTTATTCTTTTTTATCGGTTCTTTGCTTCTTTTGACAACAGATTCCTGATGGACCAAAGTCGCTTTTTAGTTTTGCCATGTTCACCAACGATGTAAAATGTATTTTTTAATAACCCTGTGTCTACAGTATAAGAGTCGTAAAAGCTCGTTCAGTGATATCCAGGTTGGGCAAGAGTCGAGTCACCGCAAACCGCTGTAGCTAGTTTCCTATCTCTGGTTTCCTGCGGCGGGTGGCTAGCATCATTCCTGACGCGTTACACCAGGACATTCTCATCACCTATTACTATCGTGTATCCACACAGCACCTAGTTTCCTGGTGTAAATGTGTATATATACGTTACGTAATTGACTAGAGAGGAAGAGATGACTCACATTATAGTTGTAAAACAAAATGTCAAAAAATATCTCACAAGTTTCATAAGAATTTTTGAAAAGCAACTCTTTCATACGTGTAACTATAAAGATCTTTTACTGAAAAATATTAAACATGACCGAGATGGCAATTAATTAAGGCTATAAATTGGGATGATTAATCAGTTTCATGTGAAGGCAAACTGAGTTCTACTTCGTTTAATTTACCCCTTGTAACGGTGTTTCATTTTGTCAATTAACTTCGTATCAAATTTACGAGCTGCGCTGAGAGGTGGTCGTATTCGAGAGTATTTTGTTCGGAATAATATATGTTATTAAAACAATTTCTTGACGTAGGCTCGTGTCCCCGAACCGGGAACAGGTTTTTATTATTCCTTACGCATATTTGAACTAATAGGATTTGGGGATGACGCGACTTTCGCTTGCAAATCTGCTCCTTTCGGCGAATGCTGTCTTCTTTGAATCGCAGAATTGGAAGACGAATGGCATTGGGTGACTCAGCCAATCGTGTTTCTGGCAGATCAGGGTAACCCAGAGCGGGACCGCACCCCTGGGGACCCTGATTCGCGGAAAGGCGAATATCGATGAATATCTTGTTCAGGTCTCACGTTTTTGCTCTCTCGCTCCTATGCACTGCTTTTTACACCGTTTATTCAGCTCTGTGTCCCTTTACCAGAGTTTCCAACCGAACTTTGATTATTTCACGGTTATCCAAACCTGAAGATACTAGCATTCGTAAAATATATGAGTGAGAATAAATATAAAACGTAGGCCTACTCAGATACATATTGTATACACGTACATCCCTATTGTACACGCCTATATATCTTGGTTGATTAATTTATGAAGTAAATATGCAGATTCAAACACGAGGGGAAACATCGCCACTGTAACTCGAGCGGAAGCGGATAACGAGGGTTCGCCTTGACGGCATTTTCTTTTTTTTTGTTTTAGTGACTAATAGTCAAAAGATAAACGTATCAAAAGAATACAGTGAAACTGGGCAAATGTTTTTAATTACATTTTTACAGTGGCAAATTCGAGCGTTAAAAACAATACCGTTTGTAAATTAGTGTTGCCCATCCTCTTTGTCTACCTTGTGGTTGAAATTAAATACCTGTCAGTGAAAATTGTGGACCAGCCGAAAGAACGATCACAGCTGACACACGTTCTTTTCCAGTTTAATGTTCACGGGGGAAAACAGGCGGGATTGGTTTTATCTTCCACTTTGTGGCACTGAAATGGATGATCTTCCAGCTGCCGTATGGGTTGTCGTCTTTTCATCTTATACGTGAGCTGAGATCTTTGAAATTTTTTACCATCGACGTGAGGCTTTGAAAAGATAACTTTTTTGTATATCAAAACAAGCGCGTACTCATTACCTTACAGTGTGACCCTTGATTTTTTTTTCTTTTTTCTTCGGCCGAAAAAATTGGAACAAGAGTTTTCCAATTTTCACGCAAAATTGATCAAATTAACTGTAAATAGTTGCGAAAGAGCAGGCATACCACCGAGATTGGAGTTTAGCTTCTCTAATCCAGCTCATCCGTCCCTCACTTTTTCTCCCCGACTATCTAAACTTCAAAGCCCAAAAACCTGAACTTTTGATCCACTAGTATTAGAACCTTTTTGCTCAAGTTTTCCACTCAAAGTATACTCGACGCAGATGCTTCTTCTCGCGGTAAAATGGATGCTAGAATAATGGATCTTTGAGACATAAAAATCCTTGCCAAACCACTCTAAGAATTGGGGGTGTACAAGTATATTTCTCTTCATCATTTCATAATGTCTACCCAGCATGGCTTCTCGACGGTAAATTTGAGAGTCTGAAATCTTAATTTTTTTCCTCCTGGCATGGGGGTAAGAAAGTGGTGAGATAACAGAGAGGAGGCGAGTAATAAAACTGGTAATTGATGTCAATTTTTTACTTGTTCCTAAAAACTTTGAATAGATAATCGCCGGGGATCAAAACTCAAGTGTAGGACAATCGTTGAGACTTTTATAAAAGGATGTGATCCAAGTCATCGCTTAATCATCCCGCGTTCGTGTGATTGGCCGTCGGCGAAGAAAAAGTAAAAAGTTTCAAGTTACGGGAAAATCGAGTAGCTATGGACGGAGGGCTGCCATCCCCAGCCCTTCGCTTTAGCCCTATAGTCGACGCTCCCCTCTCTCGCATGAAAGGGGTTTGATTAATTGATTTTCTTTCTTGATTATCAATATCCTATATATATATATGCTCGCAGTTTTAATTCAAGTGTATCTCGCAGATGGATTTATGTTTATTGTTTATGTTCAAGGAGTGGAATGATTACAAGCTGAAGTGGAATCCGGACGATTATGGCGGGGTGGATACTCTTCACGTTCCATCGGAACACATCTGGCTTCCAGATATCGTTCTTTACAACAAGTAAGTCTCTCGAGAACAACTTTTCACACGAAGCACTCAAAACGATTGATAAACTGGACTGACTCATGCCAATACCACATATATGAGTGCAGGAGTCACCAATATATCGACCATAAAACAACTGGATGTGAAGTAGACTGTACTCTTCTACTTGATCTCATAGCTTATACCAAACTCCAACGTACGATCTATAAAAAAAAAAAAAACACAAATTCACCTTGTGACACATGCATGGGACACACGTGCGATTTAAGATTGAAAGCACATATATATTTCGGTATTATATAAACTGTTGAATGAGTGATGATGTTATTGCAAGTAGTCTTAGTCAGAATATACTCAGCCTCGTAAGCTTTATACTGGTCTCACGCAGGAGCGTCTCGACACAATAGCATCCACCCATATATACCTATTACGCTATTTCGAGAAACGGGAGATTAGACACCGTTGTTGGCACTGTGAACTACTTCTTTAGAGATCCGCAAACAAGATGGAGGTCAGAACCCTCTTGACTGTTAGAGACAGAGGTTTGGTCCCTGTTCCCAGACGATGTCTGGAGTCTAGACAACTGTTCGCAAAAAGTTTAAGGAACATCTTTCCATCGCCTGATTGACCCTGGGATAAAGATTACCTTACGTGATGTGCGACCAAGTCTGCATAATAATATTAGACAAATTTGAACTCGGTTGGAAAAATTCTTGGACAAATAGATATACCACACCGAATTTGATAGACGTTGAGCTGTGCTTACGTGCGAAACTTTGGCATTTGAGAATGTCATCTCATCGAGTTTGGAAAAATGATAAATGATGGAAAGTATCAAGTGATTCCATTGGTCTTTGGCATTTTGTCGACGTCTGTACACCTAATAGGCACCAAGTCGACTCGAAAGATTCCGAACGATAGGGCTGTAGAGATAGTATACGAGAGTAAGTAAATGTTTACAGTCTCGGATGTACGTTGCTGCTGCTGCAGATGTACTGCAGCTTTGGTGCCTCTTATTTCTGTCAATATTGAAAGATATCGAGGATATCGTTTCCCGTATTTTAATACACTCAACGTTGAGAAGTTCCCTCGTCGTCGGTCATACTCTTCCATTTGCCAGGTGGATAGTCGTAGTAATAAAATGCAGCGAGCATTAAATTCTTCCGTCACAACTCTCCTTCGACATACTAGAAATGCTACCTGACTATGAGTTTAAAGAGAAGCAGTAGCTGTCTAGGGATTAGGGAGTGGAATTCAAGTATATTAGTCGTACTTGTTTGACTGTATAAGTCGACTACAGCTTTTCACTTGGCTAGCAAACATTTTGTCATGAAATTAAACAACTTGCAAAGTAAATTTAACTCTATCTAATTATTAATTCGACGCTCGTGCTCATCAGACTCTGCAAATCTTGATAATTGTTTAATCCGTAACTAGGAAACCTTCGTTCCTTGATTGTTTACGACATCTCTTCTCGCGTAAACATATCATCAAACATGCAGCTGCGCCGCAAACATCGTTAGCGCCTACTACACAGCAGCATCGTGGAAAACCTGAGCAGAGGCATCCTTCCATAGTAAATATAAATTTTCAATTTTGGCCCCTTCTGAAAACCCGTGATTGCACTGTCACGCTATCGGGACGCGCCACCTTTTTTTCACTCACTTTTGTCGTGGCCCATTCGCACCCAAACGGATGACTTTCTCACCTCTCACCCGACGCAAGTGTAACAAGTAAACTAATCTTAACCTACTCTACTAAGCCCTACTCAACCCTACCCAGATTGGTCTTTTATCTCCCTCCTTTTCTCCTCCTGGTACAGCTAGCTCGCAACTTCTCTTCTTCTATTTAATTCTTGTAGTTTCTCACTTCTCGTTTTATTGCGAGCTCGTTTGCAGACGAGAACTCGAGGCGACTTCTTTCTCGTGATTATGTCCAGGGAGTCGGTTTAGAGAAATAGAGCCAGGTATTACAGGGTCAAGTGTCAGAAGTCGGAACGAAGTCTTAGTCGACGTTTATTCTTTCCGCAGTAGTTGCGACATTTAGTAGGTGTCGCAAATATACCCTCCACTGCGGTTCGTACAAAAATACACAGAGCTGACTGACGCAGTGAGATTTTTTCTCGAAAAAATGTCTGAATCATTTATCTTTAATTGACAATCGTATCCTTCGTCCAGTTCATGTCATGAGACATTATACCCGAATCAGAAGAAGAAAATAACAGACGATAAAATTTCTGACAATTCTCCCGGCGGACTTATCTGATCCAGACGCAAGCGGCGACCTATGTATGCCACATGCCTTTGTATATCACATGCACGGGTATATAACAACATGTACGCATTATTATAGTCTACATCTAACGGCTGGTACGTGCAGCAAATTTCATACTGTGGAAGAGCTTGGCAGTTAGGCTTGTGCGACGCAAGCTCAGGATCGTGGAGAATACAAGAAGATAGTGTCTAACAAACACCTCCAGCAGACTCCCTGGCCTCGGAGCATGTCCTCACTTTATTATTATGGATGGATACGCAGACGCAAAACTTATTACTTGGGCACCTCCGCCGCAACTGGTAACTCTAGTAAAGCTCGTATGTACTATACGTACCTGGACACGGTGCGAGGAAAACGGGCAGTGTGATGGTGACCTAGAATATACCAACCAAGCACCAAGTAGCGAATAGGGAGTGGCCCTGTTGCTTGGAAGCTTTTACACCCGTCCTTAGCCCCGTATGCCTCTTAGCCCCCCGTAGACACCTGCGAACGAGGCACGTGTTTGTCGCCTAAGCTCTATTTCAGAGAGATGCTTCTGTAGCACAAGTCTGTACGCCCTTTCACCTCTTTTGCTCGGGTCGACTTTGCCACGAGGAGTAGGTATAGGTATGGATGAAAACGGGTCAAACCCGAGCTTAAACATTGCCTTGGGTAATTGAACGCAAGACTTCGGGATGCATGTACATACAGTTATCTGAACTGAGCCTCGACCTCAGAATTCGCCGTGTTTTGACCCGACCGGAAACCTTGATGTCAGCAAGTTTCCAATGACCTCCGGTACACGGCTATTTAAGTCCTTTGAGACGAGTTAACTGCCCGGTCATGCCGGTTGACCGGTGGATCAAGATGTCCGGATAAGGTGACTGTGGAGTAGAAAATTTAGAACACTTATATCTCTGACGAAGGTACGACGCGCCTTCGCGTCTTTTTTGTGATCCTGACAAGGTTCCGACTTAACAGTTTCTCCACAGTGTAAAACTCTTTTGTAAATATACTACAGAAGGCTGGGTCAGTCATCCGTCATCCGACTCGTTCTTCTCTTCATCAAGAGGCACTATAAAAGCATAGCTTTCAGGTTCATGTATTCCATGGAACATGTGTAATCGTATTACCATAGATACTTGTATTTATGGGGGGTTGCCGTACTGAGTAAATCAATTGGTATTTATGGTGAGGAGAGAGCATCGTCCTCTCGTGAACAAGTGACCAGAACGACGACCCTTGGGAATTCACCAGTGAGCAGCATCATTCTTGGGAGTTTTCAAGCTCGGGGGGAAGGGTATAGAAAGTGAGGCTAACCAATCGGCTGCCGGATGGAACCTTTTTATCCTTCAAAGATACGGAGCAGGCAAGATTCCGTGAGCCATCTTTGCCTTTGGAGGCGCGTGACGGTATGCCGCTCTCTAAAATCAATAACTCCAGTTTAGGCTCGCACTCCTTTTTGGCTTGGCGAGCTGTCGGCAAAGGCTTTAGGGTGGTTGGTGGAAACTCAATTTCGTTTCTCGGTTAAATTCGAGACTTCGCTCGTGTCAAGTTACCCTCGATTGCCAATTTGTACTCTTTCGAGGTAATTAACTTGATCTCTAAGCGCTGCACGTCTTCGAACCAATATTTCATTCAACGAGCATCAACCGATGAAAACTTTCGTAGATTATAATCAAGCAATCTCAATTCTTTGAATTATTTCCAAATTCTTTCGGCGGTAAACTCAACTTCAATTTTCCCAACAACGTTTTTTACTGCATTAACGCAAATTCCAAAGAAATTTGCGAACTCCCGGATGTCCATGCCACAACGTTAATTAACATTTTGACACCTAAATCATTTTCTATACAGTTATCATGAGAATCTGAACTAGTAGCGAGAAACAGAGAAAAACGTATTTGATATACAGGAAGGGCAGTACGCGTTGTAATAAAGAGAATGTAAATTGTAATAAACGTCAGGTTCTTCGTTCCCGGTGGTGGTGGAGGTGGTTATATTCAGTCTTCTCTTCCCCGTACCCTGTTCTTTTCCCGCGATACACGTCTGCTTTAGATTTTCTTCTGCCTTACACTCGCTGCATACAGCATCCGATGACTTTTGCTGATTAAATCACGTCTCTTCCTCACTTACCTTATACCACCCCTATTCGATCTACCATCCTTCGAACATCTTCCGAATCTTTGATATCCATGTGGAAGGCGCGCATCACGTACGTCGGTATATCAACTCATTCCCCTTTTCAAGATGGCGAAATTCCGTAATATCATTGAGACTTAGAGTCTGACTTATAGTATCGAAAATATATAGTATTTTCCGCATCGGCTGAATCTGGGATCATTCTTAATTGTGATATCGAGGAACGAGGGTCTTCATCGGTCATATTTTTTGTCAGAAAAATCCGGAAGAACTCTTTGTCAGCGATGAACCGGTTCTCCCTTTTCGGACAAAATGCGAAGGAGCAGTACAGTGAAATCTCGTTCAGCTATTGACCTTATACCTATAGGTGATAGAGTACCGCTACGAAACGCCTGTCTATATATGTGTTCCCGCCGCGGTTGTCTGGAAGCACTGGAAGCACCGAAAGCCGCTCTTTGATTTATAGGAAACCGTCTATATATACTGCGAGCCTTACTTAGCCATGTCCTAACTTGGTCGAATTTATAGCCATTTCAATCTTAATTGGGTTGGGTCACGTGCCAGTCCCCATTTCACCCCCGCTGTGCAAAAAAGAAACACACGTGCTTTAAGGAATTGTGGGCTGTGGTACCTTCTCCTAGCTGTAGGTACCTATACCCTATATCGATCGTCAACCCCCACCCATTTCTCTCTCACCTCTTTCAGCCCCTTTCCTTTTCCTCTGCAGCTCAACCCCATCCGCGGCCACCCAGTCAGGCAGACCATCTAAAAGCTTAATACGTGACCCAAGATTTTATTGAATTTTTACTACCTTGCTGTGCGGCTCTGCTTGAAACTGCTTACCTTTATCTGCAACGATTTGCAGTGGCTCACCTGTTAATTTAAAAAAAAAAAAAAATAACTTCTGGAAATTTAGAAATGTGTTACAGGAAGAATCAGATACTTTAGTACTACGTGCTTAATGGAGATTAATACTGATCGGCGGTAGACCTCTTCGAAATAAAAATTATGGTTATTTTGTCTCCTTTCTACATGGATCAGTGTTTTTGAATATTCTCTTCTCCCCCTTGTCAGCACGTTGTACATATGAATATTGAACAAACCAGAGATCAGTATGTGCCTATTATGTTTAGGATTTTGAGAATGATGTGAAAAATGGTATTAATAAAAACGTGTTTTCCAGCGCTGACGGTAACTACGAGGTAACCATCATGACTAAGGCAATTCTACATCATACCGGAAAGGTCGTGTGGAAGCCTCCGGCCATCTACAAGTCCTTTTGTGAGATTGACGTTGAGTATTTCCCCTTCGACGAACAGACTTGCTTCATGAAGTTTGGTTCCTGGACGTACGATGGTTACACGGTAAGTCACTAACGACATATTGACTGTACACAGACCGAGCTTTAAGAACCTCATCGGCGTGAGTAAACATTTACAAAGTGAACTGCAGAAGTTAATCTCTTGAAAGTTCATGATGAGGTACATTGTCGATATTTCTCAGAGACCACCAGAAAACCGAGTCAGATCTGGCTTCGGTAGGTATATCCTTATTTCCAGCTTCGGAAAGAACTGTGCACGCTGGACCAATTGGAATTGTTGGAAGGTTGATTGGATGCGACATCGTCGCCTTTGGGATCAGATCGAATCTTCTGTAGTCCTCTTTCCTCGTTACCTTCGCCCGGGACAATAATTTGTAAACAGAGAGACATATACGGCTCCGTAATTCCGTGAAATAACCAATTCTTCATTACCGATGGAAAGTACGGAATAGATCCCACTCCGATCAAATACAATATGTATCAGGACCTGGCGTCGAGAACATCTCCAAGTGCCGGAGATTTTCGGAGGATCTTACACCGGAGTGTTGTAAAAATGTTTACTATTCAAGCCGCTCGGCTCTCTTGGACGAAATCGATTTCTTCCACAAAAAGGGATTTGATGTATATATATATATATATTTTTTTTTTCTTTTCTTGTGTCGTTTTGCCTGCAATTTGGGTAGATTTCTTTTGGTAAATCTGGTTCAAAATCATGAGTAGGAATTTTTTTCTTTGTCTGCTGCCTCGGTTTTCTATACTCAGTCGACAGAAATGAATCCCAAACTGCCATGAGACCTTTTTATTACTAAGCTGAGTAGCCGTGGAGGTACGAGGCTAATTTTTTCCATGAAAAACAATAGCGGCTTGCGGTCGAGAACTCCAGGATCGATGCCAGTTCCAGTGGGGTCTGACTGACTGGGTCCAACGACTTCTGGGCGCGGCAGTTGGCTGGCGCATTTCGGCGTCTCTTCTACAGAGGCAAATCATTCTAGCCCCTACGTCGTAAAGACGAGTAATCCAGTTGTCAATTTCAGCGATAGAACGTCGCCAAACTCCTCTTTATATCTCTCTAGGTCAAACAAGGAGACGAGACTGAGAAGAAAAACCTGCGATATAATTTTCTCCATGAACAAACAGACATATACAGTAGGGTGTTTCAAAAAAACACTATTTTTTTTCATTCTTCATACTCCAACCCCTAAAATCTTTAGTATTGATAGAAAAAGACCATCCTCGCACCGGCTGAGCTCTGCAGTAGGTAGATTAAGTGGAAGCTGCCCCTCATTGGACGGGCGGTACGAGGATGTCTTTTTCTATCAAAACTAAAAGTTTTCAGGGCTTTGAGCATGAGAAATAAAAAAATAAAAATAATTCTGGAATCCCCTAATATACAGAGCGATCTTGGGCGAATTTATAGATGTGTAGACATTTTCCCGTTAACATCGACGAAATATTTTCAGTAGGTAAAGCGTATCTAATATTTAATACGGGTTCACTCGAGTGAATCAAGTGACGTAAATCCAGTGCCATAAATATGAAAAGAAACATCGTTATCTCCGTATCACTGCTCTTATAAAATTTACATGCGAATGGCGTCCCTCTTATTCAACTGTCAACGTTGAACTGTTTTTGTCTTTTAAAGTTTTTTTTATTCTTCAGCCTCGAGTGGGCTTAGCTGATGAAAAAAGTAACTTTTTCACTTAGAACATGATGTTGCGTACTATTCATTTCACTAAAGCTTGACCGGGGAGTTTTATTTCAATCAGATACATAATGAAAATAATTATATACCCACTCGTTATCATTACGTATTTAACGATCATCTTAATGTAATCCTCCGAAAAAATAATACACCTACACAACGATTTCTTGGCCATTGAAAAGCAATTAGATATCTGTCGGGGAAAATTGATTAATGTTTGATTGAACACGTCTGATATTATGTACATCTTAGGAAGATTCGGCATATGGAATAATCGGCATTTTTTGTTTGTAATAAAGTAACGTAGAACTCGGCAGACTTTGGCATTTACCGATTTGGATGTAAGTAGGTATTTTCGTCCGCACAAATGTAGATTGACGTTGAACGCGGGGTACTCGAGTATAAATTTTGGTCGAGTTGACCGGTCGTGGGACGTTTAGCTGAAAGCTTGAGAGTAGGTAATTAACCACTATAAATTACCTTTTCAGCAGGGTATTCGTTAGGGGTTAGTAGGGTTGATTATTTTAAGTACGTGACAAAAGATAAAGACGAGAGGTTTTTCGTCAATAATTAAATACGACTGGTGCGTTCGTTGAAGAGATTTGAAATTCGAAAAGTTTAATTAACCGTATTTGTGCGCAGGTGGACCTTCGGCATCTGGCGCAAACCGAAGACTCGAATGAAATTGACGTGGGCATCGATTTGACGGACTATTACATCTCCGTTGAGTGGGATATCATCAAAGTGCCTGCAGTTAGGAATGAGAAATTTTACATCTGCTGCGAAGAGCCTTACCCGGATATAATATTCTACATAACACTGAGGCGAAAAACTCTGTTTTATACGGTGAACCTGATAATACCTTGCGTGGGCATTTCATTCCTGTCCGTACTCGTGTTTTATCTGCCCAGTGACAGTGGTGAAAAAGTGTCGTTGTCCATTTCCATCCTATTGTCGTTGACTGTGTTTTTCTTACTATTGGCGGAAATCATTCCGCCCACATCCCTCACCGTTCCCCTTTTAGGTAAATACTTGTTGTTCACTATGGTGCTAGTGACGTTGTCCGTAGTTGTGACTATCGCGGTGTTAAACGTTAACTTTCGGTCTCCCGTTACGCACAGGATGGCCAAGTGGGTGCGCGTTGTGTTTATACAAGTGTTGCCGAAGTTTTTACTTATCGAAAGACCCCAAAAAGATGACCCAACGGCGGGTGACGACGACGGTAAACCACCCGACGGTATTCTTACGGACGTCTTTCACTTACCTACAGAAATGGACAAGTATACCCCGTATGGAAGTAAGAGGTATAGCGCCGACTACGATGTTCCCTCAATGCCTACGGCAAGGTTCGATACAGCCCCCATAGCTGTTGTGGCCACAATGGCGCGATGTTTCGAGGAGCCCCATCCCGCTCTGCCTTTACCTGGGGCCGACGACGATTTATTTAGTCCAGCCAGCCCAGGATGTGGCCACGACGACGTCAGCCCTACGTTCGAGAAGCCGATGATCCGCGAAATCGAGAAAACAGTGGAAGACGCCAGATTTATTGCTCAACACGCCAAGAACAAGGACAAATTCGAAAGCGTGAGTCTTGAAATTCCCTAAATAACATATTTCTTCCAACTTCTTCTTCTTCTTCTGCTTATTCTTATTCTTATTCTTCTTTATTCGTTTTATCATTTTCTCGTCTTCTCCTTTACTTCATACGTCTAGGTACAAATGCAAATGTTCTATGGTAGGTATCACGCCCGTGAAGATTCTGAGCACGCTTTCCGGGGACAACTCTTTTTAAGAATAAAAGAAGCGTTCTGGACTCGGAGAACATATGCGAGCCATCTTGTTCCGGCTTTGTCGCGTTCTCAAAGCCTCCTACTTCCTGATCCTCCTTACGTGTCTGCGAAACATGCTCCTATATATACCTACACATATCGTTACGTAAAACTTCCGCGACTATCATAAAATTTACAGCTACTCTAGGGTCTAGGGTTACTACGGATGTTACAAAATGCATTAAACTACATATACCCATCTTGTGTATACCTACATAGCTCATAGGTACGTTCCTGTACAAAAAGCCATTAGACAGAGCGACTTGGTCGTATATTTAAATAACGCCTGGAATTTCATTTTACCTTGAGAAATATGTCAGAGGCTGAAACTTTCCCTCTAGACATATCCAAAATACAATTCCAATTATAACTTCGGAGACAATCTTCTGTATCAATCTCTGACTAATTTCGCAAGTTATTCTTTTCATTTTCTCTCTGTTGCCAGGTGGAAGAAGACTGGAAATACGTGGCGATGGTCCTGGACAGAATATTTTTGTGGATCTTCACCCTAGCCTGTGTCCTCGGTACGGCACTCATCATTCTTCAGGCACCCAGTTTGTACGATAATACAAAACCGATCGATATCAAGTACAGTAAAATCGCCAAAAAGAAGATGATGCTGTTGAACATGGGACCCGAAGAGGATTAATCGAGAGAATTACACGCTGTGTAGCCAGCGCTCCTAAATCCTGCAGAAACCGAATAATATTGACTTTTCTTCGGTTCCTGGGTCGCGTTCACGCTCCAACTACGATATCGTTTGGTTCAAATCAATTCTTGTCGCGTTCACGTACAAGGACAACAAGAATGACCAATCTGCCAGCATCCCGAGATCGTAATCGGCCGAATCCACATTGGATAATTATGTAGAAATGATGGCATCGAAGCAAAATTACTCTTGGCAAATATAGTCAACATGTCAAACCGCGGAGGAATTAGCTAGTTATTTTTACGCCGTTTCTATTTTTTCTTTTTTTTTTTTCATCCTTTTTTTTCTTTCGTTGTTCTGTTTCTATTCAATCGGAATGACACGGTGCAGATCGTAGAAAATTTTTCAATGCCAAATGCCAAATGCCAAAGGCAAAGAATATTTTCGTAAATCTACCGGTTTCGTTCGTAAAGGCTGGTTTTGCGGCAAATCGTATATATGTATATGTATATCTCGAAACTGCCGATTTTATAAAAAAATAAATCGCTCTAAGACAACTTTCGACTGCCAATTTAAGAGACGGCCTCGTTTCTTCGTATACTCCCGAAATGGGCGTGAGAAGAAAAACAAGAAAAAAAAAAACAGGAAACATACAAAGACGAGAGAAGAGAAGGAAGAGAACAGACAGAAAGACAAAGGAAATAAAAAATAAAAATAAAATAAAACTAAAGAAGCCAACAGCTGTGCCAAAATTCGATTTTCGACTTAAGTCTAGGCCTCACCGCTGCCAAATGGATCGTCAACTTTGAACACTAAATTTTTTCAGTTTAAGCCTGAAGAACCGTGCCAAATTTTTCAGAAAGCCTCGATTGTATTGACGTGGCGAGAAGGAAAGGGGAGTCAGTAAGGTGCAAAAGAGGAAAGAGAAGATAGAGGGAGAAAAAGAGAAGAAAAAATGAAAATAAATAAATAAATAAAAAACACAAGTATAGAAGGATCAACCGGAAGTATATAGGATGTTCACGGAAATTGCCTCAGCATTGCCATCTTCTTTATCGTCAGAGGCGGAAATCATTTTAAACGGAAAGCTTTTGTTAACACCCCGTGGACCGACGCAAGTTCTGACTGATACGCAGAACCTGGGTCCCATCGGGATAGCAAAAGGATTACATTCAGTCACATGCATATAAATGAAGCTCAAGTCTCGTAATTATATATATTATTTGACGTATGTGTTTGATAAATTGTTTTTTTTTTTTTTCTTTTCTTTTCTTTTTAGTAGTTATTTTATTTTATTTTATTTCTTGTTCACCCACCCCATACGATTGTCGGAAAGTTAATCATATTGCCGGATGAAATTTACTCACCATATCGACAGGTATTGTGCCAACCATTCAACAAAATTTGACAAATTGAACGAAACTCGATTGGCACATAAGTTAATGTTTCAAAGGGGCGAGTTATATAGTATTACCTTTATATATTATCGCGTTTCTGCTCAAAGTGCTTTTCGTCTCTGTATAATAAAACTATTAATGACGCTAGTAATAATAACAATAATAACACTAATAATATTAATAATAATAATAATAATAATAATAATGATAACTAAAAAAAATAATAATAATAATAACAATAATAACAATAAAATAACAACAATAACGAATAATAATATAATAATAATAATAATAATAATAATAATAATAATAATGTTAATAATAATAAGAATAAGAATAATAGTAAACAATACTAATACCAATACTAATACTAATATTAACACCATGCGATTAATAATGGAACTGTCGAGGCATATGATGCGCACGACAGAGCAAAAGGGCTGAGAGAAAGTGGAAGAAAATGAAACAGAAAGCAGCGGAGTGGCGAAAAGCCTCTTTATATACATGAAAGTGCGAGGATGAAGGTTTGGGCGATCGGTTGGTGTCAGCCCCTCGGGTGTAGCTGATGAAGTGGAACGATGATGAAAGCTGAAAATAAATCATTTACTCGCATTGTAAGACCTATGATGACGATATAGGTGTAGACATTTAACCGTGAAAATTATTATTACAAATAATTATGACGGGTATAATATATATATATAAGTACTAAATGACGTACGGTCAAATCATGAAGTGGTATCTTTGGTACAGTAATCAATTTATTTGCTCATATAAAGTAATGGTAACGTTAATTGTGTATAGGTACATGAATGAATAATCATATTATATTAAATAACAAATAATAATAATAATAATAATAATAATAATAATAATAATAATAATAACAATAATACCAATAATAATGATGATATAAATAATAATAATAATAATAATAATAATAATAATAATAATAATAATAATAATAATAATACCTTGAATGATAATTCTAATCCACCAAAAAAAAAAAAAAACTATTCGTATTCGAAGCTGCTCAGACATACGGACTTTAGAGGCTAATTAACAGTTAAAGAGTAATAGGCACCTCTGAACGTTTTAACGGTTTAACGTATACACACAGATACACACATGCGGCGAAAGATTCAACCCTTGAATTTTAATCAATTGTTAAGTAGCTATAATTATAGCAATATTAACTTTTTTATATTACAGAAATACAAGATACACAGAATATAAATAGTTAGATTTGGCATCACCGACGGATATTATTATACAGTTATACATGTATGTATATGTTTCATATATTATATACATATATATGAAATGAAATATATGTATAGCTAGGTAATGATGTTCGTCGGGAATAAATATATATGTATATGTATTATGTATACATGTTATATACTAAACTATAAATCGTTTCGGTGGTATAACAAGTATAAAGAGAGAGAAAGAGAGAAACCGCATTTAACTTAGCGGTTACGCATTACCTATATACCTATACCTATATCTACTACTCGGACTACCGCTATGAATAAATAAATGAATTGATATAAAAATATCTTAATATTAAAAAATGTTATTTACGTAAATGAATATGAAAATAATCGATAAACAATAATAATAATAATAATAATAATAATAATAATCATAATAATCATAATGACGACGACGATGATGATGATGATGATGATGATAATATGTTATCGATAATTCAAAACCTGCCTGAAACGAGACATGAGCGTACGAATTGGAGAGCGGAAATTGAGTGAAATTTAGTAATTTTAAGGTCGCGTGGAGTTCCGGCGGGCATCTTATATTCACTCAATCCCTCATTCGAATACCTATACCCCATTCATCTATTCAATCATTGCTCACTCACTCGCCGTATGTATAGGCGTAATATAAGTATAGTAATTTATCGTGTCGTCGGTCGTGCGCATATTTTATAATTAATATCCAATATAAGTATTACGATGCTTATATACGGTGCGACACGCATATATATGTATAATATACATATGCGTGTGCCAAGGGGAGCCGGGGAAATCACCCCCTCGTTAAAACCCCATTATTGTTAATCATCGAGATAAAAAGATCCTCGCGATTACCTCACGCGATATTATTTCGCTAAGTCTGTTCGATTTTTCTACTCATTACAAGCTACTCCATATTATTTTTTCGAAAAAAATTCCGTTCACCTTGGCAGCTTGAGTAAAGCAAAAGATAATTTATTTTCTATTCTATACGGGCGTATAATAACCAGATTTTAATAGGAATTTCTTCCCTTAAACTCCTTTATTCGTTCGTATATAGGTTCAAAGTCGCGATCAATGTTAGTCGAGGGTATCGCGCTTACCCAAGCCATCAAAACTTAACCAAACGGAACCCAATTCAACCCTCCAGTCTGTTAAACCCTGACCCAATCAATTCTCATTTATATATTAATAGATATATGAATAGGTACACGTTGATTTCTTGACTCGAATTCCCTGTCCTGATAAATCGCGATGTACAGAATTAATACACGAGTAGTCGCAAGGGTGATTCAGACGCGGTACTTTCCTATGTGGCGGAAAAGGGGGATGGGCCGTCTCCGCCGCCGCGTCGGTCCCTCCCGTGTCAGGGTGGGAAGTAGGAGCCGGTGAATCATGAAGATGAACCGGAAACCGATGAAATGCACAACTCCCCACCCGTACACGACTTTAGCTGTCTCTAGGCTAGACGAGGAAAATTTTTAAAGAATTAAACCAGAAAATAAATAAAATAAAATAAAAAAATAAAAAGAATATATTATAGTCTCTAGATAGCCGTACTTCTGTAAGATTTATATAGTTTATAGGTGAATGGGAATATGTACGTGTATAGATAGGTAATCCGTGTGAATGTCAAGTCGATGAAAGATAGCGATTACAATGTGGGCGAATGATAGATATCAAATGAGTGATTGCGAATCGATTTAAATTGCGTGAAGATAAATCTATGATCGGCCAATCCCCTTATGCTGTGGAAAGTCCCGTCGTTTACACCTCCCGGGTTGCATCCCTTAACGAGGAAATTATTATCGCGGTCTCGTTACACCGACAATTGCGAATCTCGAGCCGAGCCTCTTAAAAAAATGGTGACACAGCTTTAACTCGTTACTTTTAAGGGTATCGTAAAGTTTTCTTGCTTACTCGAGACGAGATTGGTAAACGTAAGTAGGTAAGTCGCGAGGAACGCGAGCAATGAACACAAGCGTCGACAGCTATAGACGGCGAAATTTGGTGCCTGGCGAATCTTTTCTTCTTCTTTTTTTTTTCTTTTATTATTTGGGAAAAAAAGCCTTGTGCGTGAGATCGAATCGCGTCGGATTCGACGTATGAGGAAATTTTCAATCTCCAAGTCCGCGAGTCGTATCACCGTTCGAGAAAAGAAAGGAATTCTGTAAAAGCTTTGGAATCGTAGGTACGGAGATGCTATATTGGCTTTCGCGCCGGGGGTCGATAACGCCTCCGGTTTCTCGGTAAGCAGGAAAATAATTTCGTACCAAACTCTTGGTTTTTGGAATCTGAGCGGGGCTCGGCTCTAGGTTAAAGCATTCGGCTCCCCTGGCGTAGGTATATATATAAGGCACACGCGCAATTTTCTTGTTAAAATATTGATAGTCGGGCGCGTAATTTATACGTTAGATGATTAATTATTGTTATATTATTATTAAATACATAGAGACTAATCGAATTATATTTAAAAAAAAATTATTATTAATTAGTCAAATAACATCGCTATACATGTAAATCATCAAAGACAGCCACCGACTTAAACTATCGAATGTCTTCCTGGGAGTTCACTATATGGCGTAAATCTTTATTCGCGTTCGTTTTTTGCGACATTTTTCTCGGTATATTAACGTTTCGTGACTAAACCGTGTGTGTCTTCAAGGATATCCACGTATTTGATCTTTCAACGCGTCTCGATTCATATATCATGTCCGATAAAGAATTTTTAATCAAATTTACGGTACATATACCAAATGAATCAGTCGTTGGATCGGGACGGATCAAATTTGAAAAATAAAAAGAAGATGTTGCTTTGCTTGAAGAAAATACCGCTAAACTGAACGAACTTACAGATTTTTGCGTCAATAATTACCCACAGCTTACCTAACCACCACATTCTTCTTACGGCACTAAATAAAAGAATAAAAATAAAAAAAATCATTACTATATTATTACCATAAAATCACTATATATAATATATATATATATATACTCTAAGATTTATCATAATTCGATAAAAGAAAAAATATGAAAAAAAAAAAAAAAACTTTTCGCCCAGATAATACTCGAGAACGTATATAAACGCAAAGCACAAGCACGGCCAGAAACATTTTGCTACATAAAAACTGCCGAGTAATACCGTGACATAAAGTAAAGTAAACTATATGTACTACTAACTAGATCACAAAATGGGGCTAATATTAGAAATTCAGCTTCTTTAAGATTTCCAAACACCACATGGCACAATTAATGCATGGAATTGAGTTATGATAAATGATTGTAAATATTAATTAGACAAAAGAAAAGAGAAGAACAAAGAAGCAAAAAAAAAGAACAACGTAAAATTAACACATTTTGGTTCACAAACTCTTCATTAAGTAATATATTACCACAGAATTTAGTCGCAATTATTGCGATCAAACGATCGAATAAATAAATTCAAATATTTAGGCAACACTAGACTGATACGGATATTCGAAATTAGTACGTCGTCTTACGAGCTACGTGAAATTTCAAAATCGGAACAAAACTAAATAAATCAAAGGAAATACGGTGAGACGCGTCCTACGTTGAAGGGAAGTGTCGCTCTGGACCAGAGTCCAACGCCAAACTAAAACCAGCCAACTTTTAATTCATCGTCAGCTATGACACCTTTCTATTCAAGTGTTTGTTACGAAACAATTATATATATGTAATTATATAACATAGTTTAGCAAATAAATGCCAACCATCTTGAATACGATCATACGTTATGCTTGGTTCGTCGAGCATTTAGATTTCTCTTGTCGTGCAATCGAGGAGCCGAGGCCAATCTTTTTTCCATCAAAAGAGTACGAAAATTTGAGATCTGCTCTCGATCGCAACCGAGCGATAAACAGTGACTGGATAAACATATACGTTTAATAAATGGGTGAAGATGTATATGGAACGCGTATAAATAGTATCTTTATGAACAAAAATGAAGCCAAGGCTGATACGAAATGAATTTATAATTGTAATAATTAAAGAATAAAAACAAAATTAAACTTAATGGAAACAAAAAATGAAAAAAATAAAAAAATGAAAAAAAAAATAAAAAACACAAAAATAAAACGAAACTCCCGTTGTAATTTCACGTCGTACGGTAAGCATGGCAGTGTTAGCGGTATAAAGTATAAATTTGTACATATATATTAACAAGAATTTCCACGGATCGTAGAATTACTGAAACTATGAGTAAACGCCGCACCTATGTATAGTGAGTAAATTAAACAGAATACAATTACAATATTGTTGTACGAAGGTGAATAAGATAGGTAAAGTAATGAGGTACAAAAAAGGGGAAAAGAAAAATAAATACATTCACATAACTGTATAACTGTACCCACGTTCACGTACCAAGCGAGTCATCCGGCATCCCAAACCTCGTGTGCACCATTAAGTATATGATATAGTGCGGGGGCAGACGTGCTTTTAAATCAATGAAATCAATTAAAAAAGAGAGAGAGAAAAAAAAAAAAAAGAAAACAGAAAATTGTTCATCTTAGCGAAGGCACGACGATTATCACGCAAACGTTTGTATAAAATAAAATAACGAATAATTAATAAAAATAAAATTGATAGTATTGTTAAGACAATCAGACTACTACTGTTGCCAGCTACCTTGAGTACCACCCAGCCTCGAGGATGCTGGTTTCTTTACACACCTGGATCACGCTACTGAAGTTCCGTGATGTGAAACATTTTGTACGCCTCATTTTCTACGACGTGATTGCGATATTTGGCGGTAGGGTGTCCAATTTTTTAGTTTTATCTTCAATTTCCCGCTCTATGGGTGATGAACATTTTCCCAAACGTTTGGCTTCTTCTCGATTACCTTATACCTACATCTATTGTATAACTAGCTAACTGAATACGAAAATGAAGATGTTGTTTTTTCGTTACTCCCGAGCGATTAGGGGATTAAAAGAAATATATATATATATACATATATATATATAGATATACACAGATAGATTATCGTATCCATATTTATATCGTTACGATTTAATTACGGGTACTTAAGAGTTACACAATTTTTCTACTCATTTATTATTCGATGATATTTGTGACAATACTCTAATTTTGCCAGCCAAAGTCTCACCAATGCAAACGATTTCTTCAATACATATAGGTACCTCAAAGTCTATCGTTTTTCTTGTTATAAAAGTTTGAATAAATGATCGCAAAGATCAGAAAGAAATTCTTTCTAAATGACAAACGCCATAATTCGGGATATGTCTTCAGGTGGCTTGATTAATTCCGTGTCGAGGACAATTCAATTCCGATAATATCAAATCGAAGACAAACGATTCAAGCGCCACGGACCGCTCGAGAACAGGCTGCAGTGGCTGACCAAACTACGCCTTTACTACTTACTGGCTCTTTCTCAATAACTGTTCGAGCGGCTTGGCTCACTTCAACTTCTACACATATCGTTGAATACTTATACCGAAATGTATGCACGGTACTACCTAGATGAAAGAAAATTGTTGTAAGAGTAAGTGAACCCGATGGCAGTAGTAAAAGCATGGACAAGTTTAATCAGCCTTAACCGTACTGTGGAGTGCATCCTGTATTCAAATTCTACTCATTGTGCGATATTCTGCCATTTACATTCGCGACTGAGTTTAGCCTGAATGCATTTCCAGAATTATGGCACCCATATAACAGATACGTATCTTGTGTTTAATTCAAAATTGTAATTGGATAATTTATAAAGAGACCGCGGGGTCGGTTGGAATTAATTAACCTTTTGCGTGAGAATTTTCGCTCATTAAATCCGTACGATTAATTTCCACTCTTTGTTACTTTCGAAAATTAGTCATATAGCGTGACTTCGGTATGCTATACGTATATATGCAAGAAAGAAAGAAACAAGGAAAGGTTCAATGAAACGAACCTTTCAATCCGAAGCTCTTTACTCGGCTTGTCGTTAGACTCGAGCCCTAACGCCAATACGCAGTGCATAGTTTTGTTGAATATAAATAATTGGTCTCGATAGTAATACATATCGACCGATTGCATAAGAAAGCGTAATCCATGTCCCGGAGTTCGGAAAAAAAAAAACGCGTCCAGGGAAGCCAGCAGCATAAATTCTACCTATTGCTGTATGATATGTGAACAGCTCTGGCAAAGTACGACTATTAATATTAGAATGATTATTATTATTATTCCTATTGTTGTTGTTGTTGTTATAATTATCATAATTTTAACCCTCAAAGAAGGTGGTGTGCTTCTCGATGATTATTGGCAAATTATTACACAGGGGGAAACTCATCGGGAAGCACATATAAGAGGTTGAAATAAAAGGCAAAATAACTGCGTGAATAAGAATCGAGACGACTTTGAAATGGAGTCTTCGTCGTCGTTTAGGGGTGTGAAAATATCCGCCCTTAAGATTGCCACAGACGATATAGTTGACAGTCCAGATTGTTGTTGTTGTTTATGTTTTCCCTGTCACAATTCTGAAAATTTTCGACAATTGTACTCACAGGCAAAGCGACGACGATGAAATCCGTACTCCCGTTGCGCGATTTTGTTACACTATCTTTGAGTAATAAATTGGAGATTACTGTTGAACGGCTCAATATTTTCACTTTGTTTCGAATGCGACACGGCTCTGGATTAGTGTATAGTGAGGTGGTTGCACGAAACAAAAATTAATACAGACAAAAATAAAATGAAAAATATATATCCGGATGTATCTATATACATACGGATATATGGATATATATATATATGGATAAATAAACTTGATGATAGTTGTGTGAAGTAACGAACAAATGAATAAGTAAAAAAATAAATGAGAAAAACAGGTAAATGGTGCTTTCGGCGCGATATTTAATATTGTGCGAAACGTACACGTATATTATAAATGATTAACGACAAATCTGTGTCGCGAGCGTTACTCTATAAATGTTAGGTAAATGCTCGATCGACCGTCGTCTAGTTTTCGTCGGCCAAACCGTGGCTGACACTAACTAAGAACGTAATTGAATAATATTCTAATTATTATCAATTATTATTATGATTATGATCATGATTATTATATTAGTGTTTTAATTGACTAATCATATATATATATGTATAATTATTATTATCGTTACTGTTGTCATTATTATTAATATTATTATTGTTATTATTATTATCATTATCATCATTATTATCATTATCATTATTATTATTATTGTTATCATTATTGGGATTATTGTCATTACTGTAATGGTAATTATCGATGCTTTAATGAAAGAGATATATACATATGTACATAACACAACATTACACACTATTGGTCTATCTATTATGGAAACTTGTTTTGAATAAACAACGAATTAACGAGAATTACGTTCTCGCAAGCTGGTCTGTCTGTTTGTCTGTTGTCTGTGTCTGTTATGTCTCGCCAATTGCCATCTGCCCTTTGACGTTTGATACCCTTTGACGACATACCCAAGAATCTATGCCTCCAGGCCATCGCAAAGCATGGATGATAGGCGCACCTGTATTACAGTACGTGCCGCTTTACGTTACCCTCGCAATACGTCGAGTTGCGTTACGAAAGATGTACGCTCTTTTGTGAAACGGGACTTCGCGTCGGATGTACTACTTTTTTTTTTCTATTTTTAATCCAAAAATCATGCCTGAAGTTATTCTACGTGGTATGTGAATGTCTTTCGGCTATTCGAGGCGTCCGGGCAAATGGCACTTAAATCCGTCTATTCCTCACATTATTCCGCTCCCGATAAAAAAAAAAATGCTATGTATAAAGTATCAATCTAATTAAAGCCAGTACTCTAAACATTGTATATGGATAAACTAACTTATTTATAAGCTAACATCTACATTCTACATTATCCACGTATGTAAAACGATTGAATAAACGAGCGGTTAAAATTATTGTTTAAAAAATAACCAATAGTATATGTCAATAATATATTCGTCTCCCAATCAAAATCCCTCTCCATGTAGAATGTAATACATGAATGCATAGCTGATATAATATGACTCAAAACACTTTTATCCGAGAATTTTTTAATACGAATCTCTACCTTGCCAATTTTTACAAGCACTATAATCAGTCTTGCATCTGATCAATCTGTCATTGAACCGTCGTTAATTCCCTTACTTACCAAAGTCCAAAATCGGTCTAGAAAAATGTCGCTTGCTTTAGGCGGGTCAGACAAAACAAAAAAAAAAACTCGGTGACTGTGTCAAATGGTTGCTGTGAAAAATATGATTTACGATTTGAATGACTTTATTTCACTATAATATTGTAAGGGTTGAAGTTCTAAAGTATTGGAGTATTTGAAATTTTAATCACATTGCATTTATATATTATTCCGCACTGTCGCCCATTCCTCTCCTATTCCGTATGTGATTAATTATATTCAACTAGTTCAACTCTGGTGCGAGTAGTTGGCTAACACAGGAACTATATAGGTACGTAGGCAATATGGGTACCAATTAATTGTTCAGAGACTGCAGAGTTCTAGCCGATGAAAAGTAAAATTCGCCCGATATACTTCGGAGAGATAACATGTTTTTTAAGCTTAATAACGGTTTCCGCTTTCGTAACATCATAAACTCAAATTTGTCTTATGCAGGCTTTAGCTCGCGTACTATAATATATAGTTTGAAAATTGTTTATCTTTGAATGATTCTCTGTACAATTGTATAATTATCACTCGAAACTCTTGGAGAACCTAGCTACGAAACGATATTCATTGTGGAGTCGAAATAGCGTTGGATAAAACACTCGACTTTCCTAATTATACAAAGTGGCCAGGTGGACTATGTTTGGGATCACGATGAGTTGCACGACCATTTTCAACTCTATATAATTAATTAACAAATGCTGGCGGTCTGGTGCCCACTCTAATTATTTATTTTGAATTAAAGAGTACTTTCGACGTCGACAACGTGAAAGAGATTAAAGTTCGATTCAATTTGTGCGGTATAATTTTTAACGGGAAATCTCATCTCCTAGTTGAGCCCTTTTATCAATTACAATTCTATATATTCGAACTGTTGAAAATAAAATATAAAAATTAATTGAAAATCTGCAGTCTAGCGCTGCTGCGGGGAAGCTTGCACAGGTTTCACTCAATCTCATTTCATGTTGTACTTTCCACTCGGCAATTCCGTGTTGGAATTTACCATTTCACCGACTTTCCCATTGTTGCCAGGAACCTCGCCGTAATTGGGCCCAGGACTGTTGTAATTTCCGAGCGCCATATCAATCAAAGAAAAGCTGCACGCAGGAAACATTCTCACACAGTCACGTCCCTGATGGCCTGCACGATGCGCCCCATCGTATATATGATGTTCCGGGGGCTCGAAGGAGAAGATCTTTTTCAGGGGTAATCTGGAAGGAAAAAAAGAAATTCTTGGTAAACAAGGAATGAACAATTTTTCGTTAAGCAAAACCTGCCGAATCGATTATCCAATATATTATACTTGTGAATGGGTCGTAGTATCTGTACCAGTCAAGGTATACTCTGGAGACGAGAAATTGAAAGGTTAATTGAATTTTTAATAGCAAAAAATCCTTTCTACGGAGCAGAGTTTACTTCCAAAGTTCTACAAAAGTATCATGCATTATAGATATATTGTGATAATCGAAGCTAAATTTATAATGGTAGATGTAAAATAGTTTATTGAAAGGTCCTGCACTGCAAAGGATCAAATTCTAACCAATTTAAGTAATCCTGATAAGGATGTATACTCCGTTAAAAAAAAATGTAATCCTTGAAAATTGTCAATGGCAAGAAATTCATATTTTTTTCTTCTCATTTCTACGAAAGTATTTTTGCGAAAAATTCCTTGACGAAGAGGGACTCGAAGGGCGGGAAATGTTTGACGCGACGTCGCGGATAAATCGAGGATGAACCGCGTTGAAATATCGGCGATTGCCTCGGCGGCGTGATACTCGGTGCCTGAGGCGTCTAATATCGAGCAATATCTCAGTTTCATCCGTCCATCTGTCTGTCTGTCTCACGTACAGATCCTAGCGATCGCGTACGCCTCCGGGGGTTGAGGTGGAGGTTGGCCAAGCAGGATGTGAAATGTCTGGCAATTCGCGAAGCTTAATGGATATTGCCGTGTGATGTTTCAAAAGGCAAAAGGGTTACTTTCAATTTGCTTTTTACGGTGCAGCCTGCGATGCTACTTCCAATTTATAATTAACTTAAAGAGTGAATTGAATCACGAGAACGTACCATCCGAAGTGAGACAACTCCATTTTCCCCGCAATTCTATAGCTAGGGAAATAAGATTAGAGCCCTTGATTTCAACTCTAGTACACCTTTCGCTAGATTATTTTTATTTATTTTTTTATTTTTTTTCTCCTCCTTGTTCTGCTTTGTTAATATCCTCGGAATAAACGCCCTCTCGAAGAGCAGCAATTTAGGAATGAAGAGGTTCGTATTATAAGTGGGGTGGAATTAAATTCTACAGGGCCTCAGTGTTACGGTGAACTTGTTACCCATTGAATATGTGCTTCGATGGC
Source organism: Rhogogaster chlorosoma (assembly GCA_944452935.1). Taxonomy (NCBI): domain Eukaryota; kingdom Metazoa; phylum Arthropoda; class Insecta; order Hymenoptera; family Tenthredinidae; genus Rhogogaster; species Rhogogaster chlorosoma. The sequence goes on from OX101797.1 coordinate 35,397,636, forward strand.
GTGGTGCGAGAGTTCGTTTCTCATTCTATCAATATATATACTCTTCGAACGCCGAGCTTTCCGACTTTCTAGTCTTTTGACGCTAAGTTATGATGATCTCTTTGATTCACAAATGAAAAGGCGTCTTTTCACCTGAAGCAATCCATCTCTGAACGGTAAATCGCTCACCTATTTTATCTAGATTAGAGATAATGAATCAGGTAATCCTCCACATGATTACTGATTCACGAATTAAAGCTATTCAGCTATGGTTACCTGTGTGAGTATAATGATAATGTACGGTAGATAAATGCTGAACTTTTATTTGACTTACGAAAACGCGATTCTCATCATTTCCTCAATCAAAGTGTTTCCTTGAGGCATCAGTCGTTGTGAAGCTTCGCAAAGGGCGCGCAAGACGCAAGTTCTTCCGTCGAATCCCATTCTGTAAATAAATAAGTTTGAATTTATTCAACCGTCAAGTTCTGCGCCAATATCACATCCAAGAATCGTTTACACTGGTTATCGATCCGTAGACTGAAGGCGAGGTAATATAATGAAATCAAACGTCTAGCCAGACACATGGCCTGCGTCGATGCTGTACAGAAATTCGCGAATTTCTAGCAACGATTATTCCACCTTTTCATTCATTTTCCTGAATCGTTAGACAAGAGCTCCTGGGATAAGAACGATTTAATTCGCGACAGAGTTTAAGTATCAGACTAGGTCGAGCAGGTAGTAGGTATTATTCCTGTAACCTCCAACTGTAAACGGTATAATCCTCAAACCTCTAATTTAAGCAGTTCCTTGAACAACGCCATTACATGTGGATATTATCCTGATTCGCATGATTTCCCAAAAACTTGTAATAGCCAGACGGTGGTTCAAATTGGAGTTTAGAATCGGCAATCCCGGTAAATGTGACCCATTAATTCTAAGCGCTCGTCTTCTCTCGACTAGAGTGCTTTCGTAGAATCGGGTGTCGGAGGCTTTGAACTACGAAAAGGATCGTGAGAGAGCCACGAATCGCGGCATCGTTATTGATATGCGTAGATTGAATTAGCAGAGATAATTTCGCAATCGGCTTATGTCAATTCTTTTCCTTTCTCGTCGACCAACCACATCCCTCGTTCTCCCCAATTCGACCGTGAAAAGGGATAAAGCTCATAGATCAGATTGGTCCGGATCAGGTTGAGCTGATTGTGAATCTGGTTATTTGTGATTGCACGCCAGTATATATAGACGAATCTGGAAGCTGGAGATGTGCTTAACTGCGATCGTGTTACCTCCTGGGAAAATTAGAAATTTGAAAAACTTATTTCCCGCTTCGTAATCCGTTTGCGAATTCGCAAGGCTCCTAGGTGATTTTCTCCGTTTCACATCGAGTGTCACGTATCTGTACGAATCTCGATTATACTTGGAACTTGATGATGTTTGCGAATTCAAACAAAGCTGTCCCCACGGTGCGATTCGTTGCGACCGAAGCGACGTCAGTTGATTAAACATATACATAGGCATCGATCGGCAAAAAAATGGGAAGAAAAAATTCACCACCACGGGGTGAACGCGAGCAATTTACTCGACGATACTTCGACGAAGATATTTCAAACTTACATTAGTTAAGTTAGAACCATATAACGACCGTAAGAATGATAAGATGATTTACATATAGGTACTTGTAGAATATTATACATTTGCTTGTAATTCACTTCGGGTATGCAACTCTGCTGGATGAAGAGTACAGAGTCACTCCCTTGTTTCCCCATGGTTCGGGATTTTTTTTAAACTCAGAATTACTGATCAAGGATACTTGGAATTTGTGTCATAGGACGAGAAGAAAATTACCTAGAAGTTATAATCAAAGAAGCCTAGAGATTCTCTTATCTGAATTACTGAGATACTTTGAGCTACGAAAGGTCCAGTAATAAAAGAGTTTTCCTTTATTGCTTAAAGTATCAAAATTTTGTAGTTATCTCTCGATGGGATTGAATTGAGTCTATCTTTTCCTCGTATCGTCCAATAAAATTTTTCGAAGTAGGTACCTACCCACTGCGAAAGTCAAACTTTCCTAAGCGAACCCTCCTTCGGGCTACCCCCTACCACATCTCACAATTCATAAAAGGATCTCAAAGAAAGCATTATTTTGTGAAATCTCTCATTCAATTCTTCTACCAATCAAGCATTTCCTTGAGGACACCATAAATTAAATGTGAGGCCGGGGTTTCTACTTGATGAAATTGCTGCATAATAACATATCCCATCCACGGGGTCTGAGACAATGGTCTTTTACCACTAACTATAAGTAGCGTTTAGAATTCAGACCGTTGGATGCAGTGGTATTGCAACAGCGTCCCAAAGTTGTCCGGGTGGTTGGTGTGGTCGAGGGCGCTGGGACGCTTAGGGGGTGGTGGTCGGCGTTGAAGGGAGGCGAGCTGAGGAAGTGGGGTAAAGGAAGAGACCGGCGCCGCGAGAGACTGTTTCTGAACACGGTTGGCAGGCCATTTATTCCTTCCACTAGGGCCACCGTCTACGGGAAATAGTTTCCTCTATTCTCGGCTATAGCCAGATTTATTCTCGCCGTGGGGAGGGTTGATTATTTTCGCCCGGACCTTGTTCCCCGAAATAAGGTCGTTTCTAGGGTCGACGCTTAAAGGCAGTCTTCCTTCGCTTTAGACTTTTTTTTTCGCACAAACGAACTGCCCTCGAGCCACGCCCAAACGCACAAAGGGCAGCTTTGAGAAATCCTGTCGTATTGCGGGGCTCAATTGTTGCCTGTAAATCGAAACGAGCAGAAAGGACCTATACGCATATCTTTGATTCCCCTTTCGAGTCATTAATTACACGAAGCTAACTTTCGCCCGGTGGCTCTGTGCATGGTATAGTAGGTATACGTGGAAACGCCCGATTGATCGAATTCCAGTGCGACCCTTCGGCCGAGTAATTCTTTTATTTTTCAATGAGAATTTATTTTCATCCGTCACGTGTCACGTGTCACGTGTGGCTGTTTCAGCTTACGCGAAATTCATGAATATTTACAAAATGATTGAATTATTTTTTCAATATACATATTTCACAGGTATCAGCTCCAGTGCAGTACAAGAGGAAATTCTCACGGAATGAAAACACCGGCAAATCGAATTGGGATTTGATTGTTCTATCGACTCTAGGAAAAAGGAAGCGGGGGGTTCTTTCCGAACTTGATTTCGTCTGTTAACAGAAATTTACAATGATATTCAAATCGCGTTTCCCCGTGCTTGTTCGAATACTGTTCATTCTCAAATAATCATATACCTGTCATTTTGAAGACGAAGTTCTACTGCGATTTGTTAGTCCGAGTGACTTGTCTCAAGGTGTAAATTACTCATCGAGGCTCAAAAAGTTATAAAATATTTTGTGCCGCACAGTGACAGGTTGAGTAAAACAATTGAGGAGATTTGAATTGAGTGAGTTACAGTTTGAAGGCTGCACGGCTAAACGACAAACCAATTTGAAAAGACGAAGCGCCGACGTCACTGACGTTCGAAATTCAAATTTTACCGTTTGGCACCGCCACTCCACAAATTCAATCGAACACCAAAGGACCAAGCGTCGGCAATTTCGCGTCATGAGTGAAAAGCGTCACGGAGCCTGATTAAAATGCATAGCTTAGAAACTATCATTCACTGTCGTCCACCTTCTCGGCGCAAAGCACCTTTCAATTACCCGGCTATAGAGATGTTTTCTCTGTTATTGATTTTATTAAAGAGAATCAAATGAGACCTGGGACCTGGAATTACTTAGTCAATGTAAAATCATCACCCGATCAAAAAGCGATTATCGTCCTGTTAAAGGAAAATTCTTCATAGAATCGTACGTTGAAAATGGCAAATTAACAAATGTAGATTTGTTGACTAACCCTATAACGGATTTGGCAATAGCTTTGTAATTAATATCCAAATTTAATCAATAAGCTAGAGTTTCTGTCCGTGAAGAGGTGATATTTCAAGTGACGCCTATACCTATTTTCAAACCACCTGAGACGTGGATCTATAGGTATATTATTTGTCAAACTTTGACGGCGATGCTCCCCATCCATAGGACATGAATGTTCCCGAAATCAATTTAAAAATTTCGCCATCGCGTTTGCATTGAAAACTTTTCCTTGATTAAAACCCTGAACGAAAATATTACGTGTGAATAGGTAAATTTGCGTATTCATAAAATTTCTATCCCACTATAACCAATATAAAAAGATATATTCCCACGTACGCGTCCATGATGACTTCCAATTTTTGGTATAAATCCCTCCTGTGTCTTCTACGGACGTAATTTTTCTCCGATTTGTAGTACCGCTTCGGACTGGTAACGTAGTACTTCCTGTCATTATTCCAGCTGGAATACTTGAAATCGTTGATTTGGTTATCCTTCGGATCCTTGTAGACGTATTTACTCGGGGGAAGTTTGTCTGATCTGAACTGCAGGAGTCGCGTTAGGTCAGGGTTGCTTTCATTGGGTAAATCGTAGGAGACACCCCAATTGAGGCCTTCCGTAAAAATATTGTCGGATGTGATAGTATGCACGGTCATGCAAAGAGCGATCTAAATTTTTCGTGAAAATTATCAGAGGATAAACTTGTACGACTATGTAATATATAATTTGATTGGTATGCAGAAAATAGTGACTTACGGAAAAACTGGAGCCTTCTGGAAAGACTACGTAACGCTTTCTCCTCGAAAGAAGCTTGTCCCCATCACTGTTTACCGAGGCAACGAAAATGATATTGAAAATTCCAAAAATAGTAAATATCATTCCAGTTCTCGTCATGTTTGCCTGTAAAAACGATTTCGATATAGCTGGCAGAGAAACGAAGGAGGTCATATAATTCTTAACTGAAGCGTGTTTTATGGCCTGGCTATAGCTCCAGTTCTTCTAAATATACAAAGACAAAGGGCTTAGAGAAAGCACGAAAAAGCACGAGAGTCGATCCCTCGAAATCTTGGTAACTGTCGACATTAGTCTTGAGCGAAACCAATACGTGTTGTAACGTACCAGCTCTATAGTTTATCCTCGAACAGACACGCTCGCGATTTCCAACCTACATACATACAAAACCATGCCGACTGTAAACACGCGGAACAGAGGGATGGGATTTCCGTAAAACGAAGAAAGAGCGGCGAAACGAATTGTAAATTCTCAGTGCCTATCAATCTTGAATTTCGCATTTCGTACTACACAGACCCAAACCAGGACCGCGGGCCCGCGACTCTTGGGCGTTGAGTATTGCTCCACATTCCTTCCTGTCGTTTTGTCTCATCGTCAACCGATCTGCTTTCTTCGCTTTGAATCGCGCCGAATCAAAGTCAAACGTCGGTACAGGAATCGGAGATGTTATTGCGATGGTCTGGAGTTTTCAAACAAGAAATTTACCAGCATTTCTATACCTCGAAAAGACATTACTCTCACCGCTCGCAATTCCATCACAGACAATATACGTATATATATATAGCACAGCTACGTATGAGTCAGCTAGCCGTGCGAGATTTAGCCATATATGCATCGATTGGATAATAATCATCGTGAACGATTACACCGCATGAGTTCGTCCTTTGTTGAAATTGATACGGCGTTATAGTGAGATAAGACTACCCGCTGTTTGTTTCATTGAAAATGTACTGAAGCACGAAAGTGAAGTGTATAGAACGTTGTTTGAGGCAATGATTGTTATCGAGTGAATTAATAGGCGCCCCCGTGATATCGTTGAACTACAATCGCGGGCTCTTAAGGGCTAATCATAAAGATGCCATTTAAGAACTGTCAGCGTAAAGTCACGAATTTCGATAGTTATCGCCACTTTACGTTCGAAAAGTGGCGCTCCTTGAATCAGTGATAACTAAAGAAAAAATTACCGCTGGCAGTGATATCGATCTGGTGGGAAATTTCATTTCACGAGCCCGTTTAGCCATGGGCGAAGCTTGATTCGAGTTTGAATACGCTGGAAAAGTTTGGGAACTTTCCTCTCTAGAAAGTATACCTCGAGTCTTTGATAAAACCGTGAAAAACCTCGGGGCTCATGTTGAAATTAAAACCGAATTTTCCACAGGATGACATTGTTACGCTACCCTAGATTCGAGACTATATTATATACCTGACCTACCTGTAACTAAGTATATCTCGTTCTGTCCTCTGATCGCTTAATCCAAGGCAAATCTCTGATCGATGGGTCGGTTAATTTGAACGTTTCAAGTGAATATCCACGTTTGGAGTCAATTTCAAAGCGGTACTCACCAAGCCCACGAATACCGTCAGACGCCACCGTTGCAACACTTCGCTCGTCTCTAAGCCGTATGATACAGTTAAGCTTCAACCAGAAACCAGAAACTGTCCGTCATATTAGCGGGAAGTTAGTAACCCAGTGGTTATGTTTTCGTAAAGACTTAACAGGTCATTTTTTAGAGCTCGTGGTCAGCTAATGAACAATACTGTTATGCCCCAGCGTCCGTTTAACGGTTAGACTCAGATATAGTTCAGTACATACTGGATATGAACATATGTGTACGATTTACATACACGTTTCGACGTGTATAAATATATATATATATCATATGTCTACTGGATAGGACAACAATTATTGCCGAATGTTTCATTTCTGCGAAGAGAAATTCTTATCGAACAAGAGTTGGATGTCTCGTAGGAGAACACAGGATGCATTTTATATATATGTATTTTTTTTCTGATCAGAATCTCGTAATCTTATAACTTGGATAAATATATGCACAGGGTTCTATTTAAGAAATTTGAGACTTACATCACTTGTTTTTTTTCTGAACACGATTTTTCGTTATCAAAGCAAATAAACGATTTATCTCCCGGAAGTTACCTTTAAACCCGGTACGTGAATACGTGGGTAGAATGTCTGATAATTGCACGGTACATACTGCGATACACGTATCTACCAATATACATATGTATGTAATATATGTATTCGTGAGTTCCGTGGATAGATCTTTTTGTGATTTCTTTATCTCCCAAACTTGCACGAAGCAAAAGTCAGGGATTTGAAGGTAGAAATAATTACGAATACCGTTTCGCGTTTTCGTGAGATTTTTATTGAATCATATTTGGGTTGACAAGTAGACAGTGTTAGGTGGATGGACCAAATTCAGGTATGACTAACTAAATTTTGATCAAAAGACAAGAGAAGTTCTAGTATCGAAAATGGACACGAATACTTGACGTCACAATCTTTCTTCGATTCGTATGCCAGGTCGTATTCGTCCACCTCATTTTTTGACCTCGCAAAATTACTGGAATCAAACGTGTGTTCAACAATTATTATGTAATCCTTATCTTCCTTGAAGAAGTTTAAACTTACCTCAGAATTATTCTAAGCATATCATCCACCAAGGAAACCCCAGGAGGTGAAAGAACGCTCTGTGCCTCGCAAATCGTCCTCAATATACACTGTTTTCCTGGCAGACCTTGGCTGTAACAAGAAACGAATTTTTCTGAATGTTAACATCGTAAAGCATTGAGCTGCATTCACTTTTTTGACATTGATATTCACTATTGGTTCATGAACACTTCGCCAGCTACCATATACGTGCTTCCCTTCGCATATACCGAAATTTAACCAATTTTTTAGATAAAATCCGAATTTATTGGACATTTTGTTCCCTTAATTTGATGCTTTTTCATGTCGAGCCGGTCGACATCACAATTGATATAAATCTCGAATAATTTTTATCTGCCGACAGCCGTTAATTGGAGATGTTAGTATTAATTGGACAACTTCAGCCGATAACAAGTATTTTGGTCCTTTTCCAGTAACGAACACGTTAAATACCGAATAAAAAATTGAGATCAAATGATCCATTGAACGTCACGAAACACGTCATAACTAATGCGAATATACAATGAGAGTAATTGATCACTTGAACTCGCATCGCTACTAGTGGAATTAATATGTGTATGCATGCTGCTTGTAGCACAGAACAGAAAAGTCGACTCGGAAAAGGCAGACCCTTGCTTGGGTGACCGGCTATTCAAATTGTTTGAAAGCGGAAACGAGAAGGGGTTTTCCATCTCGAAGGCATCAAGCTCAACACCGAGAAGATCAGGACAATTTCCCGGGTTAGAATTGCTCTTGAGAGATTTCCTATTTCTGCAAGCTCCCCTTTCCGCGACTACCACTACCATCAGCAACCTCAATCATGCCCATCGACTCACCTGTCGAGAGCAGCTTCGTAGGTAGAGTACAATTCTCTCTTGTGGCGACGGTACAGTCGCCAACGAGAAGGCCTACCAATTCTTTTGGAGAATATTCGGTTATCAGCATCGTCTTCGTTGTCGTCGGGCTTTATAGTGCCGGGAATTGGCCAAATCACGTCATATTCAATGACGAAATTCTTCGGTGTCGTTTGTTGGTATTGAAGCGTCTTTACTACGGAGAGGGTCGCCTAAGAAAAGTAGAAATAAGTAAGACTGGGTGATTGATTATTTGACAATAAAATAATTGCGTTTTGATATTCGGGTGAAAAATAATCGCTGATTTTTGGCGAGGTGACACCAAGGCTAAATTATTCTAGCGTAGGTAACAACTTGCCATTAAACAATTACCCTCAGGCTAAGCAATTAAGATCCGTTAAATTACACCACTCGAGTCACGACATTCCACGGCGGCTCTTTACCGTGCTAATTTCCCTTTCTAATTATTTATCATTGTCCGTTGCTCAAGAATCCTCAATGACTCAAGACGATCAAACTCACCCTCCGCCAGACAAATCTACCAGAAGCTGGTACTCAGCGTTGACTTACCGCGAAGGCACTACCCTCCGGAAAAGTAAGGAATCTCCTCTTCCTGGACAGTAGAACTTTATCTCCCTTCTCGTCGTCGCGAAGGTCACAATTGCTCGTCAGATCTGCCCCTGTTGAATTTTCCTTAGCTGCCTCACAAAAGACCTCTGTCTCGACGATCGCCGTGTAAATCAATACGAACAATAGAGGAGCTTTCATCTCACGAGAAAACCTTGTCGATTTCAGTACCGCGACTTCGTATATGCGATAGAAATGAAAACAGGCGTCTTAGCCTCGCTCTCGAAAACCCACCACAAATCTCTTCCGTTTTTATACAAATACTGTCTGGGGCGCCGAGTGTTTAACCTTTCAGTTAACATATCGGTAAAGGATTCCCACTATTTCTGACGTAATGGACTTTGGGAGGTCTCGCTTATTCCCTGCTGCTTTTTTCTCAGTTTTGAACAAATTAATCCACTCGATTTAACTAAAAGTGCAGATTGTAGGTAGTTTGCCATGTCTGATCACAAATAGTCTTGGATCTGATTCGTAATCTATTGAATCTCATTTCCGTAACTCTGAAATATGGAATTGCTTTTCTTATACGAATTCTCGATCCTCGGCGGGATTTTATTTTCCTGATTATGTCCCTCGGCGTAGATTCATCGAACACAGACATTTCAACGTCAAACAAAAGAACGACGTAAACCACACTGCCATTAACTCTGCAGTCTTGATTATAATAGTAATTTCCTGAATTTTTATCTACAAATTTCTCTGAAATTTCCTTGATCAAATCAACTCAATTTCGATAAAACACATCACATTAATGATACTCTTTCATTGCAAATGTAATCGCGATAGGTAGCTGAAAGCTGCTTTGCAATATTACCTCGAGATATGTATAGTAAACTTTTTTCTCTGCATATAGCATTCTACAAAGTCAACCATGTAATATAAATTCAAGGAAACCGGTACAGGTATTACCTGCTTTGCAATATTTTATATAATATGGCTTACTTCTTTCTCGCAGTGCCGTTACAAAAATATAATACGTCAGTTGACGTTTTCGTGACATTGATTAACTCGTAGAATCCGGACTAGAGATATCCCCACTTACGATATGGTCTTGCCATTCCCGTTTTCACAAGATTCTGATACAATTCAACATCTCACGATCAGACATTGCATTATTGATGAAACTACAGCCCCGATAAAATCTGTCCGATTCCCTATGCCTATGTTTAAACACTAGTTTCGTTTGTTATGTGCTTCTCAATTTTTCGCACCGGTATTCTCGAACCTATAAGTCGGGCAATTCATTAGAATTCATTTGGGGTATAAGAACCACTAATTTTCTCTCTTTCCTTCCCTTATTGCACCCCATTAACCCTTCCCTTCCCTTTTGCGTTTCCAAGCCCCGTCGCCCCTCGAACGAGGGCTTGTTTCAGATCGAGTGGTTCGTGGCACTTATAATACCAGATAAAAACTCAACCCTGACAGTGAAAAATTAAACACAACTCATTTCAGGGGACGGAAATAATCGCCTTTATCGTCATCGTAATAGTAGGCGGATAATGCAATGGAAATTATGATCAAAAGTTAAAGAATTATGTCATATTAGCATTACGCCTATTCCGGTTATTAGTTTGTCTCCAGAAGATTTCTCCTAGAATAATAATCGCATCTATTTATCTACATGAATATAAGTCACCCAGAAAAGAACAATTCTCGTTGGCGACTAAGAGATGATCTCCTAAATTATCTCCATCATAGTTGTTTGTCTCCGAAATAAAATGTGGGAGTGAAAAAAACGTAAAAAAATGATTCAGTTGCGAAAGGAACGGATGAAAAAACGAGTACACTAGTTTTTTCGAAAATTTGTATTTATTTTACTGATCTTCGCTAAGAAATCTGCACTGCGAGAGTACAATCAACTTTAATAAACAATTTGTCAGATTTATACGCAAACGAAGTGTAGCCTTAGCGTATTGTAGCTTGTAAGGAAACCGGGGAAAATCTTCTTTCATATGTTCTCAAGACAAGTGGGATACAGTTGGTCGCAGTCCTCGTCTGACTCCGAGTGCGCTCTTTCGTACTGGGTCTTAGGATCCTCGTGAAACGATCCTTGCGGTAATCTACAGGAATAAGCGAATGTTGAGTCACGAGATACGAGCGAGTAAAATTGGTCAAAGGTTATGAATTATGAAATGGTTTGAAAAAATTGACTGACATACAAGATGACGAAACTTGAAAAGACTTACGTGAATATCGAGTGCATCATTTCTTGCATAAAGGACCCCTTCCCAATCTCTGTGATGTTTCGCCTACCAGCCTTGCAAAGAGCCTTGAGGACGCAGGCTCTGCCATCCTTGCCTTGTCTGTAAACGTGAAATTGCCGTTATGAGAGTAAAGCAGTTACAAAAGGTCCTTTCTGCACCTCCCAGTCACACTTTAGATTGAAGGGAGCTCGCGCCGAAAGTGTAGACACTCGCTCAAGTAGAGCGGGGACGTACGCCTGTCAGAATATCAAGTGGACAGGTGTTTTGAGCCTATTTTACACAAAGCAGTTGAACGAAAATTACGAATACAAAGGTGTGGCACGCCAAGGCTCTTCTCTTCACCCTACACCAATCTCCTCTTTAGGAACAAACTTCAGAGAAACCTGGAGTGTGAAGAAGTACCCACAGGAGGTACTCGTCTCCTCGTGTAAGTACGTCTTGACTTTCAGGGTCAACCTTTTAGCGTCCTGGCCATCCTGGCTTAGGATTAGATTTCTTGAAAACGACGTTATTCGCGTGTCTTCAAGAATAATCAAATATGCAGGCAAGAAGGACACGAAAAATCGACTGCCAAGTGCGAAAGCTTTATTTCGATAACGATGGACTATGGCTATGGCAGTGTAGTCTAGGAAATAATAGAATTTGTGTAAACTTACGCCTTCAGCATCATTTCTATTTTCGGATATAATTCGCGTCTACTCCTACGATGATAAACTTCGGCCGGTTTTCTCTCACGCCCACTATTCTCGTGGGGTAATTGCCAAGCCAGGCCAGCTGTAACCCCCATGGTAAATATACCTTGAGGTTTTGCGTAGGTGCCGATTGTCATGCAGTAAATTAACTGTAAAGTTGATAAGACAATTTATTGAAAGAAAGAAATGAGTGAAAGCTTAGGATTAATGAGAAAAATCTTTAGAGGTAGATTCGTATAAAAATTCATGAGAGTTATATAATAATGAATTTCTGTTACGTACTTGGAATTCAGGCGCAATTAAGGTATTGTAAATAATCGTACCTGGACATTGCTACCCTCTGGGAAAATGAGAAATCGATAGGGAGCTCCAGCTTTGCCTAATTCTCGCTTTAACCGCGTGTCTGTTTCGTTAATAAAGGAAACATTTGTCGATATACAAAGTTCTAGAAATAAAATCAGTAATATTAGAGAGCCGGGAAATTTTTGGTACGTCATTATATCAACCAGCAGCTTCAGCGTGCTTTGCGAACCGCGGAAAACTTTTTATCGAAACAACAGACTAGTATGGACAGCTTCGTTTGCCAGAGAGAGCTTGGTTACTAAAGGACGAACGGATATAGGTGAGACAGTTGCAACGGTACCATACGTCCGTCATATTGGTGTTACCCTGTTAATCACTCTAACAATAAAGCAACCTTCCTCGAAACACATATATACCTGGACAGTTATGTAAAGTGAATCATTTCCGAGAAAGAATTTTATTCAAGTTAAAAATAATATTCATATTGATATAGCCTGCGCGTAAGTATATGGTAAATGAATGAAATATCAATGAAAGACAATTAAAGATTAATGAAACTTCGACGAATTGAGAGATTTATGTACACAAGAGTACAATACTGTCCATTGAATATTATGAATAAATCGAACGGACATGAGTATCTATATATTTGACGTCGAAAATCAATTTTAAAAGAAGCCTGAAAATGTGAAGTTATATTAAATTAATTCAACGGTTTGATGCCTGTTGATACGATGGTTGACTCCGAGAGAATACGGTTGCCAATTCTCTTAATTAAACAAATTTAATTGGATCTGTGCTTGTTGGTTCAATAAATTGAACTAAGGCCAGTGTTGGATTTTTCGCACAATCCCGTTGTCTGGGCGACGTGACAACGCGACAGTAATTTGACCAATAAACCGGGTAGGCATCACAGAAGGTAATTACTGTTTTATCAGTCGACTGTCTACCGCTATCCAAATGCGAAACAGGAAGGAAGATACGGTCCAATTATACTGTGCTAGAGGACTACTGAATAATGGATAATGAAATTGACGAGACTGTCTAATAAAATAATTTTATTACTACTTCTTATATATTACTAATACATCACATTATGATTTACGATCCCAAATAAATTCCTTTAATATTTCTAAAAGCCTTGAGATTTTGATTCGGAGATTTCTCAAACTGCAGTCTCTCTCTTAACAAAATTAAAATTATCATAGACCGGCCATTGAGCATGGGAATACATAGTATAATATTTCCTTGAACAAGAATAATGAACAAGTTGCCAGCAAGATTAATGAGTTATTTAAATTTGCAGTACAAACTTAGGTCATTAATAATTCAGGTAAATTACTTTGATTAAGTTCGCGGCAAGTTCTTCATTAAATATGTCAAGCGTGTAACTTTCTGTCCTGGGTCAAGCCCTGACCACCGATTACCGTAGATATACATATACAATAAATGGTCAATGTTCAGAAATCAACTTCGTATATTGAATGTGCGCACGTTGGATACAGCTTGGCACAATCTTCCTGAGTCGAGTGGGCGTAGTCGTAAATCTGGTGTTCCGCGGATTCGAATTTCGTACCATCATTTGGCAAGCTATTGACATAAATAATCACATGAAATTTTTTCCCTCAATCACAACGTGTCGAAAATAATTATTTCTATTCCAAATTCGAGAAACTTTCCGATCCAAGAAATCGAGCTGAAGTTTCTTGTGAAATGAAACAAATACACTCGTCGTATTGAACTTCTGTGAGTAAAGGTTCGAGGAAAATAATCGTTAATCAATTCCAGATTTCTAGAGGGGTGGTTGAGAGATATCCACATGAACAATTCACAGCCCTATGGCAACCCATCAAAGTCGGATTTATCATACCGAGATACTCGCGACTGACGCGGTCAAATAAAGACCGGAACTTTTGGCTTCGTCTCGCGGGTAGATAAATATTTGCGTTGTACTCTCACGTAAAAAAGGAAGTAGAAATATAAACAACAACTAAGCATAACAATGAATAATAATACCATCCTCGGGTAGTATATATGGTATACAGCCAGTGCCCATTTTAGCTGCTAGGGAGGTAAACAAACGTTCTTCACGCACATCATTTTCGGAGATCTAACTCTGAATGGGCGTAGTTATGCCGCGTGGAAAGGGTGGTTTGAAGAAGGGAGGAAAGTTGTATAAAGTTGTATAAAGTTGTATAAAGTAGAGGAAAAAAATTGATATCACATCCCTTTGATTGTTATTTGTCGAATTATTCGCCTACTCATTTCTCTCAACTTTGAAAACTGTGCGCTAAGGTGGATCGTTATTTCCTATCTTGACTGGGAGACATCTGATTATACTTTGACTTTCGAACTTGAAATGAATGTCGACGACTCTATATATTCCAAACCTATTTCTAGCGCCGGTGTACTTACGTGAATGCAGCATGCAGAACTTCCTGCACGAAGGTCCCCTGCCCGATATCCGACTTCTTCCTCTTTCCGGCTTCACAGAGTGCCTTCAACACGCAGGAACGACCGTCTACTCCGGTTCTGTAAAGTGTAATAAGCGAAGCTTTTTTTATAGCCAAGAATTTACGACCAGGAAAGGAAATCCCGTACTTTGAGATGCTGGAAACATTGCTTGGATGTATATTTTGTGACAAGGAATAACCGATGTGTGGAAATCTGATCAATTTCTAGAATTTCTTCGGCGTGCAGAAATTGGCTATTCTGAATCCGCAAGCGGTTTGAAATTGCTTGCGAATTGCTCGGGTTGAATACCGCAAAAACATAAAACGGTACCCAGTTATAACTACTGTTAGGTTCAGACCAAACGTGGCATACCGACTAACGAAATGTGACCTGCATTTGTAACCTGGGTTGAGGAGACACCGCGTGCTGTATGAATAATAAAATCCACAAGTCCCAGGAGCTTTTAAGCAAAGTACATTTTTTATACCAACGTGCGGCCCGGAATAGATCTGCGGCTTATTTCGTTAGCCGCTCGTTTGCCACCACAAAAATTTCAATTCCAATTTCAATTTCAGTAACAATAACGAATACATCTTAAGTCGATACGTACGAGCTCAGAAATGCTTCCATCTTTGGGTACCAAATACTCCGACTTCGTCTGTGCAAGAGGTCGATACCTTTCTTGTCCACTTCAGTTGGTAATGCCCAAGCCATGGCAGCTGTCAAACCCACTACCAAATCTCCGTTCCTGCCGTAGGCACCGATCGTGAGACAGTATACTAACTATAAAACAAGGTTAAAGTTGAAGGAACACCAGCTCGATACGTGAAGTTGGTCAAGTTTCTTACCTGTATGTTACTACCCTGTGGAAATATCAGATATCTTTTTCGCCTGGATAGAACTCTTCCCGTGTCCATTTCCGTACAGTTTTCATTCAAGTCCGTAGAACTGGCGAACACGAAGTTCAGACAAATCATAGCGCAAAGTAAACCGAAGAATCGTAAAGCCATCTATAACAGGTCAACATATTTTCTGTCAAACTGTCATTGAGTTATTTCCTTTAATCGCAATGATTTTATGACTGGAGAATATCGTTCTTACCGTCAGTCTTTAGATTGGTTAATAAACAGTAACACGGAAACTACTCGAGCCGTATAAATAGTATCATTCGTGGACGTTTGGTGCCACAGTCTTATGCTACTGAGAAAAACGATGGAATCCAACGGTTGTTTGACTCGCCTACATTTTTACATTCAGTTGGTAATTTGTTGATTCAACAACGGGGTTCAGGACTACACCAATGGTTGTTTGATCTGGTGCAAAATCCAACGGCAATTTATTAAAAACAAGCGAATTGAACTGACGGAAGACAGATACCCGTAGAACACAATGTTCAGAAAACAGATGAAATGAATGAAATTTAAAATCACTGTCTCATGTGTTGCTTCCACTCGAAGAAACATTCGCGGTGACAGCACCGGATGCACTGATTCTCGGGTACTGTACACTCCGCTCTCCTAACCACGGGATAAACATAATACTTCCATACGAGCTGATCTTTTTTCATACTGGTACAGACAAGAACTGTTTCGAAGTACAGATTATAGTTCATCCAAGAGGATTACATTCGAGTACCTCGATAAATTTCATCAATATTCTCTGTTTCCGTGGATTTGGAGAATGATGGACATTCAATTGCGGACAGCAGTTAATCCATGTTTGAATGAATTTTCTACACAATTAATTATAGGTATATTCAATTTTCATTGGGTATGTGAAATAAATAACGATTCAGTATACCGTGGGCGGGTAAACGCTTTATTATACGCCATGTAAAAAATAGTGTCATCAGAGGTATAATAACTGTTCATGCTTCCGCCATCTAGAACAGACATGCTGAATAATTTATTCAAATTGCTTGCGTAGAATATGTTTGTGGACATCTCTGCATCAGGGTTCGTGAAGTTAAATGAAGTCAGGTTTCATTATTCCAAGTATGTGTCTACGCCAGTAAAATCCAGCGGACAAATACTTCTGTAGTCATCGCAACTGAACGGATCGAGTACAGATGTATCGTTGCCTTCATTAGATTCTCTGAAATAATAGATTGCGGAAGATAATTTCATGTTCCTAATGTGTCTTCGAACTGTGGGATATTTTTCTGACCAACCTCAAAAGTAATCTAAGAATCTTTGCCACGACACCGCTTTTCCGACTGACGTATTCCGTAGCTTGACAAATGTTACTCAAAAGGCAAGATTTTCCATCGAAACCATGTCTGAAAAAAAAATACATATTTGAGGGGAAAAAAAATGTCACTTCTATGATTTTTCACACGTTGAAAAATTCATTTCTGCCGAAAATTATGTCATTTCTATAACAATTAGGGCATAACTGTGACCAGATGAGAAACGAATGCACGTGGAAACTCGTTGGAGAAACTGTCACCTAGCAAGAATTATTTCTACTACAAAAGAAGTCCCGTACCTCATTATCTCTTCAAATACGTATGAAACTGTTTTGATATGAATGAGAGTACTGGTGCAGCGGAAATGAGATGTCAAACTTGAATTTCTAACGAGCTGTTGTAACGCAGGATCGAAACGACGTAATTTGCAAGTTTTTATGCTTCACGATTAGCGATTGACGTGAACAGTTCTGAGATATTTACGAGAAGACTTTTTAATTACGACAAGCGTTAACTGGTGCTGAGATTTTCTTCTATACCGTAGAGGTTTTGTTTTTCCTTAGTTAGCTCAACTTTTCTCCATATCGCGGTGTCTGGCTGGGATATTACTAACGGTGCTTTGAAGAACAATGGGAAACAAACAATTCTCCCTTTAGTCCGACTCACCAACCAACCCCCTGGGCACTAAAAATATGAAAAAAAAAAACCGGAGCTGAAAACTTTTTCCATGGCTCCACGAAATCCGCTCGTTCTAGGACATTCAAGTATTATTCGTCCGCAAGAATGATAAAAGAAGAAAAAAAAAGAAAAAAGAGAAACAGAACGAAACCATTACTTCTTTAACTGCGAACTAGGTGGTCGAGGTTTTTTATCTAA
The DNA here is from genome assembly GCA_944452935.1 of Rhogogaster chlorosoma. Classification (NCBI taxonomy): domain Eukaryota; kingdom Metazoa; phylum Arthropoda; class Insecta; order Hymenoptera; family Tenthredinidae; genus Rhogogaster; species Rhogogaster chlorosoma. The sequence goes on from OX101797.1 coordinate 35,415,182, forward strand.
CAGAAACAAGACGCAGCTTTCTCAGATCGGTAAAATTCAGACAAAAAATCGAATTACCTGTCAAACAGAAATTCAACATCGTCGTGCAGCGATCTGATCGATCTCTTCGGAAAACTACCCTCTGGAACTTCCCAGGTCACTTTGAATCCAGCGGCGTGCGCAAAGATGGTTGTAGCCTCCAAAATAGTGTCCTTGAAGTTCATCCTGAGCTGAAAAATCATCATGAAAAATGTATTATGGGATATATATACGCATCGAATAATTGTCAAGACGATGTGAATTGAGAGCAGAGACATTTACCAGATCAAGATTTTATTCACTTAGATAAAATCTTGACCACGTTGACATGACTGCGACATAACTAATCGATTAGTTGACGCTGATACTCACATAGAATCTTGAGCCTTTTCGAATCCCCACTAGTCTTTTAGCTCTGATCTTCCGGGCTGATGTAAGAACCGCCAGGATCAAGAGAAGCAGAACCGTCCAGACTACGAGCTTCATAACTCACCGAATGACTTTCCTATTCCTTCCTATACCACCGTTTGCATATAAGTGTATACGTATACAAGAATCTAACGTTGAACGTGAATTAGTTAAATTAGTTTTGACTTTCGGAGAGTTTCGGGGGGAGGCCGATTTGTCTCAGGGTTACTGCGGCTTCCGGTGCACCAATTAGCGCCTAGCAGCAGTAAACGTTAATTCCATGAGAAATACACTGGCTGCTTAATTTAATTGGACGGACTTACCGGGGCAATTTTACGCAAATCTATTCGACGGACCCGTTCGGAATGATTCGAATTTATTCCACCCCGTCTCGCGTCTCTCGTCTCTGTTCTAACTTCTTCCCTTCTATTTGCCTACACGTTTAGCAAACTCTAAACTGGTCCTAAGATGCTGTTGATCCGCAGGAACCGGATTACCTTTTCAATGCTAGTTTAGTAACCTTTCAACGTCAACGCACGAAAATAAGTGACCAGCCTACAGGAATCTGTCACGTTTACCAAACCCATTAACGCCTCGAGCTCTTGGCCGCTGAACCTATCTCCTCGATGTGTTATACGTCTGGCAAAAAGGTGCTAAGTGTATTTGAGTATGCACTTACCTTTGAAATCGAGTATTTATTGGAAATGACTGAGAGTTTTTAATACCTCTTGACGACCCTCTGTTACTTTTAATTGCCAAGACAAAGGTAATTAATAGCTCCGTAATCTATAAGTAATGAATCAATTAGAAGGCAAGCTCACGCGTGGAAAGAGCGAGCAATCGGCTTACGTTAGCAAAGGAACGCTAATCTTCTCTTGAACGCGAAATTCACGTCCAGTTTCGTCTGTCAATACGATACTATCTTGATATAGTATTTACACGTACTTATGTAGCAGTGTTCAAGCCAAGTTCAGGCGTAACCATAAAACGATCAAAGTTGGCAAATATTTTCGAGAAGTTTTATCCTTGTTAAAGAGTATCTACCGGCGGTTGTTACGGTGTCCGTGAAACTTTCCCGTTCTTTATCCCGAACGACCAAGAAATTCGGCAAAGTTTTCGACGATGTTGTCGCAACGTGTCTCTGAAAAAAATGACCGGAAATGGCTACATAGAGGCCGGATATGACCTTATAGTATCCATGTTATGGAGCAGATGTTGTACCCTGTAAGATGACCGTCGTTCGAGGCCAACCAAGAAAGATCTTGACCACGGAGATAAACGCCTAGAATTAGGCAAGTTTTATTCATACGAATCTCGTTAAATTGATGACACAAATTTCAGGCAACGTTCAAAGAAATCAAGAAGGGCTACATTCATTTGACATATTTTATCGTTGATACGTGGTCAAGTATCCCGTGGCCTTCTGGGCAGCCTGGGAACAGTTCCATACAGTCTTCTCCTCGCAGTCCAGCTGTTTTTGCATTCATATATTCTTCGCCTACGGAAGTATCGCCACCATAATCAGGTCTGAAACAAAATCGACAATGACTTATCATCCTGGAGTTTTCCGTATGGAATGAAGACGGCAAAAACTGTCGACATACGTTAATAGAAGATGAAGAAGTTCTCCAACCAGGCCTTCTTCCTGAAGTGGAGTCTCAGCAGCCTCACAAATCCCTCGCATTATGCATTCCTTACCGTCAACACCGTTTCTGGAACGGACGCCTCACTTGTTAGAAGTAAAATCGTGATATATAATACTAAATCGGATTACTCGTATGATAGTATACCACTTGAGATCTAATTATAAATATTGGTATGAGAAGACGAGTTTCTGATAACTATAATTAAGTAAAAATGCAACAAGTCGAACAAGTGAAGTGAACGAGACATGAGAAATATTTATTTCACTTTCTAGCCTGACAAATATTGGCTCTCATAATAACCTGTCGAACTGTTGCTGCAACATATTGTAAGCAATTGGCCTCTCGTAACTTGAAGAACTACGTCGTCGCCTCGTCGAGGAGTCGGATGAAAATAAATTGCTAAAGAAGCTTGCGTTGGTTGGCAGAGGATATTGGAACTGAAAATTTTGACCATAGGCCAAACTGCGTCCGGGGAGACTGATCGGTATACCTATACCTACGATGAGCTGTAAATGAAGCATAACCCATTCAATTATAATCAGCACAGCTACAGGTATCCTTCTGATTTAGCTAATTGTTAATCTTCTTTTATTACATACTTTGAACGGTTCACCCCGTTTACGATTATTTGAACGACTACGTGGTACCTACTGAGGCTATCAAAGATAAAGCCACAGAGTATCTATGAAAGCTGGTGCCCTTCCCATGATCAGACAATGATCAGAGTATAGAGCGAGTTACTTTTTAAATATCGATCGCTCGCGGCGCAAAGTGATTTTGGAAAATCATATTTCAAGTGATAAAAGAATGTGGTAATAAAATCGCAACTACCACGCGCGGACAAGAGGAGGAATAGAAGGAAGGAAAATTACAGTCAAGCTTTGCTTACGCTCGAAGTTCCTGGGGTACCCACCAACCCACCATTTCTCTTTCCATATTTTAACTTTTGGAATATCGTTTGCTTTTTGTTGGTCTGCGATATTACTCCGTCGTAAAAGTTTCCGGTTTTTCAAGTTAGCTTGGATTTCTCTAAGGCTTCTCCCATTGGCCATCCGGGGTTATATAAAAATAGACGTAGCGGTAAAAGACTTTGGATTGATTTTCTGAATGTAAAACTTTCTCGTAGCGTTTTTTTTTGTTTTTTTTCACTATACTTCTACTTCCTATTACCGGAAATCTTTCTATACAATTCAACAAATTGTATCTGCTATCATGATTTCGATGTTAATTTTAGAAATTTTCCAATTACTCAAACCCTTCAGTACTCAGATATTCAATTAATTAGATACATCATGATCTGCTTTTACTGCTTTTCGTTCAACAATATCGCATTGTCAGAATAATGTCCAACTTTCTACAATAAATATAACTATACAGCCGTGATTCGGCAACTATCTCTCTAATTGAGTTCACGTCTTGATTATAAATTCGCGTGACAGACCAATATGAATGGTAATTTATCGATTACGCCGTCATTTAAGAATACCTTCTAGTAGCTTTATTAATACGTACACCCACGTGTACAGCCACGATATTTTCAGCCGATGTCGAATTTGATATTGAAGAAGTTTTGATTTCTTTTATTCTTTGTTCTGGAATACACAATTCCACAAGCTGTGAAATATCTCGGAATATGTAGGTAGGTATACTGTCTATATGCCTATGCCAGAAATACCTTGAATGTTCCTCCGTAGGGTTGTACCAGAAGCGGTGAGTAGATCTGTCGCTTATCTCGTGTCTCGACTTCGTCGGTGTTTGCCCATGCTGCAACTAGGAGTCTGGCTAAGATCAGGAGAACCTCACAATTTTTCATTATTTTTCGGTCTTCAATGCCTCAGTCTCACGGTAAGCCTTAACACCTTTTTTTTTATAAAAATTTAGAGCCGGAAGATGAAATATATCTAGATGGAAAATGAGGCTGAAGCCTACCACTGTAAGTTAAGCTCGTCTTCGGCAACGAATTTTGATTTGAAACAGTTCCTCGACGTCGGTCGTATGGGAGGGGTGTAAATTGTTTGCTCAGAATTGTTTACACTTCAACTTATTACCGATGACGTAATAGTACAGGTAGCTCGAGGGTAAAGCTATCTCCAGGAGCATGATTGAATAAGAAATGAGAGTAAATAAAGAAAAAAAATCTTGGTGGAGCGTGTGAAAAAGTATCGCCATGACCGAGGATCAATATTTCTTTGAGAAAGAAATATCTCGTATATCGTGAATTCTTATTTTTTCGTCTTTCTAACTGAGAGCACTTTGTATTCATGCATCACTTTAAGCATGTGATTATTGAGATCATTTCTTGACTGAAGATATGCTTTTCGTCCTCGTTGGCTCCTGAATTTTTACATCAAAAAAAGATCTCTTCTTTTTCAGTTCCGTATATCTTTCTATAAATACGTGGCTCCTGTATGCTCGATAAACATAGATTCTTAATCTTTTTTTTGATCCTATCTCCCCTTGCACCCATCTAGGGTAGGTTGAAGAAAACTTGTAAACCAATTTATTTCTCCGTCTTTATTCCTTGACATATAGTTTGCCGTTCTGTACATTCACAGGAGTGTAACTGAACAATAGTAGTTATAAAGTACAAAAGTAATTTTGAAAATAGACTCGACAGTTAAGATCGAATTTGGAATTGAAAAATATTGCAATTATAGAAAGACACTCGTTCCGTCTTCGTAAAAACTATTTCAGACTGAAATAACTCGATTTTTATTGCCGGTTCGACCGTAAAACTTCCGTAAAAGATTCTAACGGCGATTTGATGCAATCAGGATAAGCCAAGATGCAGTCTCCACCAACCCTGCCCAGCCTCTCCGCCTCGTGGTACATCTCGTGAACGCTCTGGTGATTGAAATCAAAGGCCTCCGGCAGATCTTCAGACGGTCTAGAATCACAGCGTTTTGAGTACTATCTGACGTTATTAAACCAGAGAAAGAGAGAAGGAGAGAAGGAGAGACCGAAAGTGACACAGAGACAGAAGGTTCAGCAGATCTATTCTAATTTCACTTCAAATGGACTGCACTCACATTTTAATAACGGTTCTCACTATTCACTATAAATTTAGAAGTTCTAAGGGTGACATAAGTGCGCTTATAGGGTCGTGAAATCTTATTTAATAGTCGTTCAGAAATCGAGTATGATGAAAAAAATATCGTTGATATCGTATAAAGTAATTGATTTACGTCGGGAAAGATATTTGGACATAGACGGTCATTTGTTGTGTTACTTTTCCACCTTTCTTGGAAAGTTATATACGTTCGACTATACTGGTATTGTTTCATTCACCCTTTTGCGAACAGCTGGGCTTGACAAAACTAATTAACTTACGTTAGAAGCAAGTGGATGACTTCTTCGATGAGGTCCTGGCCGTCTCTGTCCAACGGCGCCTCGGCTAGCTCGCAAATGCTTCTGAGAAGGCATTCCCGGCCGTCGTCCCAACCGTTCCTGTAAATTAATCAATTCCATTCCTTAGCTTTCTAATTAATTTTCTATTTCATTACGTCACAGCGAGCCTCCGATACAGCTTCGAAGAATTTCAGCTTGAATTGTACCATAGTAATGGTATACCTATGTCACACCGAGCAGACACAACGTTTTGTTGAATCATAGACTCGACTGTACAAAACTGAAAACCGATTCAAACTTGGTTAATATGTTTACCCAATTTCATATCTTAAATTATTTATGTTCACGGCCTCGGTAGACTATACGTATCCAGCTAGTTCTGGAACAATTCCCAGTACAGAAGCTGTACAGAGTTTAGATTGTTTTGTTGAATTGTTTTGCATGCCTTTCAAAGTGCTATACTGGATATCGCGAGACAGCGGTATTGAATTTCCCTGTTACACCTAGCTATAACCAAACTGAGGTAACGTTAGCAAACTCTTACTCATCCAACAAGTTTTCTATGCTCCCGTAAGTGTCCCGTAACGTCAAATCTCTGGTAGATCTTGCAGGAATTATAGTCGGCGTTAATTGGGTAAGATTATAGGGCAGAGCGAACTGAAGTTGAAAACCAAGGGAGTAAACCATCGCCCTGTTCCTCAAGTTCAATTCTATCGGCGTCGACAGCCCGAATGTGATCTAAACAGTATAAAAATGAACACAGACTGTGCAGACTCGTTGACATCATATCCATTTGTGTTATCGGAAACTGTTCAAAGTTTTAATGAGTCGCATTAACAAAAAAGAAAAAAAAATCGAGCTTTACGTATCTATAATGTTCCCTCCGTATACTTTCAATGGAATTATATTGCGCTCCGAAATTCGTCGATCTGCATTGAATTTTATAGAGTTTTATGCTGCGTCAAGCTGGTTTGCAATAGTTTTTTAAGAATTTCTTCTAGTTATGACCGTATGAATGTTTCATTTTGATTAATGTTTGCTTCTAATTAGATGCGGTCTATTTCCATATTCACATAATGTTCTTACCAAGAAAAGGTATTTGTTAGGTACTAGCCACACTTCAACCGCAGAAGCATGAGCCTTCCACACTCCTGCTGCAGTTATACCTTTTAGTAAATCACATGTTTCTTCTGCTTGATATCTAGTACAGCCACAAAGTGCAGTTGAGTACAACGTGAACCATCATCTCAAATAAGAATAAACTCGACTTGGCACAAAACAGAATTTTATTATTTAGCGGTAGGAGTCTATTTTTTACTTGGATTTTCATTTTTTATCTTTCTCCTAAGGCGTGGATGCAGTATTCGTGAAACACTGACTGCGTTTAATGGATTGGTGTAAAATACGGAGCAATTCTAATACCGATAATGAGTTTCCGGGTGTGATAACTTACCTGGAAAACTGTGTTCGCCGGATATAGTAGGACTGACAAACTCCTGGTCAGGAAAAGAGTCGAGAAAATTAGTAAAAGCTCCACGCGAAACATCGTTACGAGGTAGCAGCGCCGTTTGAGCCATAACCAACGGCACTCCGGGCGATTCTCTTATTTACCCAAGTAATTGAAGCTCGACGCTCGTTGGCTGATGCTTCTGACTCCGACCCCGTCATCTCCCCATCGTTATTTTACACAGGCGTGAAAAGTACACATTTCTTTAGCATGTGTTGCTCTACTAAAGACACACTTCCCCGAAATAAGATTTACCTTGAAAACCCGGGATGCTATTGACAAAAGTACCTAGATTGGACCACATGGGGCTGGGTAAGGTGAAACTGGAGCAATTATCTCCTACTACAAAATTCTGAAAGAGAATCCCGAAATAAACCGATAAGAAACTCTGCCGAGCCTGAAAGATCTTTTGAAGTATTTAAGAACTCCTAAACGTTCGACAATGTACTGTAACTCAGAGGGTATCATATTCCTGGTTAATTCATACAGCATACAGTTCTGTAATCCATCTTTGACTTCGCTTGCAGAATTGAACTTATCGCAGAGAAGCTGCAGTAGCACGTTTTCTTTTAGTGTACAAAAAACGATCTATCACTACGAGAACCGTAAGTTATTACGCTTACGTGCAAGCATTAAGGGCTGAGAAGCCGAGAAGATCGAGGTTTTTCAAACAGATCGTTACCCGCGACTCGCGGTCTGATATACGTATATTGACATTGCAAGTGAGCTTCGCTGCAAGCTTAGATGCGCTACTCCTAAAGTGTATTAGGTATTCTTTCCTGGTTCCTTCTCACTCTCCGTCAATATCTTCTTTAGGTTTTCTTGAGTCTACTTTAGCCCATAGTATAGCGGGGTGGAGATTTTCAAAATGCCGAATTCGATATTCGATTTTGAACAGGCAATGTGTTGTAAAAATTCATCACTGCTATTGGGATGCCCGATTGAGAATAAAATTAAAGATTTCCTATCACATACCTACACAGGGAATTTTGCGAATAGACAAAGGAGTTCTTCTAAGGAAGTCACTGAGATGTCAAAGTTTGCAATATTAACTCAGAAGTCGAGGAAAACTCAGGGAAAATGAAGGTCGAAACGTCTCAGGAACGTTCGAAGTTCGGAACATTCTGTGGCTTATGAGATCATTCGGGACACCCTACCGTAGCTTGGCTATAACCATTAATTTGTCTTCGATGCCTGCACAGCGCACATAAATTTCAGTACGGAAACTTTCCGGGTTCTATAATTGCGGGTATAAGGATATCAATTATTACCTACTCAAATTTCACCAAGTTCAAATCTCGATCTATGTGGCTGGTTAGATGATCTACATACACCATCGTTATAGTTTCAAAATTCCTTCGTTAACCTCCGATGTTCATATTTATTTATTCTTATCGTATATTCATCAAGAAAATTACACTGAAATATAATTGAACCTTGAAGTATTCGCTTCATGTCCAACCCTCGCATCTAAATAATTCAGGTTTTGATCTGCTCGCGGAAGCGTTGCACATTCGATCCTCAGTTCTGATCCCGCGCTAGATCATTAGCCCTCTTGGTTGTCCATGAGGAGAAATATGATCATGAGAAGGAAAGTGGACGGTGATCAATACCCAACTTGTGTAAAGATGTCAAGGATGCTTATCTTGCATTCAGGATAAAGAACTGAACAGTGATCCCCGATCTCACGACCCAGGCGCTCCGCAGCATGATAATCTCGATCCTCGTAATCGTCGGGCTCTTCTTTCGTGCTCGAAGGCCTGAATTAAAGTTACAGAATCAATTTACGGATGGATTGCTCCAATTTTCATCATAATTTGATGCAACTACAGCTGCGCCAACTTAGTGCCAAGAAATTTCTCCAGTTAATTTCATAATTGAGACAATTGCGCTGGCTTGACATCGAACGAAGTTATATAGGTAAGGATGTACCCAGGTTTTCTTTATTCTCTTGAGCTTATCGAGTAGATATCGAGATAACGATCGTGTCTATGAGACGGGCTGGACTGAATAACAATTTGCACGTGATAGATGGACATGAGAAGCCAAAAACTAAAACGAATGACTTTCTCTCTATACGATAAGCTAAACGGAAATGTGTATGAACTTTTTTGTTAACTCATGAAAAAATCTAGAGTTTATTTTCTTACGTGAGGAATGTGTGTACAAGCTCTCCGAAAAGGCCATGATTGGCGTTGAAAGGGACATTGGCCGCCTCGCAAATTGACCTTAGAAGACACTCTTTGCCACCGTATCCAAGAACTTTGGTAGCAGCCTGCAGAACTTTGTATATGCTCCATCGACTCTTGGTTGATCTTGCGTAATATATACCTGGCTCTGTGTAATACGTAGAATTGTCTGGGAGTGCGTATAACAATTTGGTGAAGACCCCCAGAATGACACTTTCCCGCTCTAGCTGAATGGGCGTACCAAGGCCGTAAATAAGCTGTAAAAATAGTATCCCCATTATTCGTGGACGGAAATAGAACTAGAGGCAGATAAAATGGAAATAGAAATGGAAATGGAAATGGAAGAAAAAAAGAGACGAAAAATGAACAAAGGGAGGAAATTTCTCACATCAAGTAACGTCTATTTGCAATAATTACAATTTCTATCTACTGCGCAGAGCCAGGCCTCTCGATGACTGGGTATCAGGACACTAGGGAATCAAAGACTATATCCATTACTCACAAGCATATCTGACGTGCCAGGATATACCAAAGTTCTCCTCTCGCGGGACAATACATCGTCACTGAAATCTGTGTCATTTTGCGACCTTAGTTCCGTGTCGTTGTATGACGAATGATCACCGTAATAATGCCCATAGCAACCAGTCGATGCCCAGGCGACAATTGCGTAGAATAAAGTGCCTCGAATCCATATATCTCGAAAAATTTTCACCGTCTTTGACTTACGCACGCACATTCTACCCACGTTGCTTAGCTTAGCTTGGATGGAACAGTTACGGACCACAGAAGACAACGGCTGAGACATTTTTCTTACTTACCGTTAAAGGTGCTGCTGCTTGTCGAGGAACCATAGTGAAAATATTTGATCGTTAGCACCTCAATGAGGTGTCAACTACTGGCAAAATATTATAGTTGTCTTAACGATTAAGTGAGCTAACGGTCCTTGTAAGATGCGGTTACTTATCAGGTATACACTCCGGGGTTCTGGTCAGCTGCGAACTATGACGTAATAAAAGACCATACCTATACTGCTTTCGAGTTTCTTCGAAACGACTTGAGAGCTTGTGGCTGCAAGACCAATAAAACGTCAGCCACAAATCGCATCAAGTTCTGCGGAAAGAGGACCGGGAAGAGGGAGTGTCCTAATCCTTCCCATTTATATAATGTCATATCGTAGTAAATAATAGACCGCTGAGATAAGAGCCAGGAATTCGTTGCTCGCCGAAAGATACAACATTTTTTTATTCTATTTCTTTCCCTCATTCTATTTCCTGTTCTTCGTCCCAACAGCATGGCACTGGAGGACAGAAGCCAATCCTCAAGGATCAACGTAATTCATTTCTTACATCTCTTGCGGCTTACTGTTCGAGTGTAACGACTGGTAATTTTCAAATGTCGTCTCGTAGCCGCGGCGCTTGAGACAGGGGTCAAAATCTATGAAAGACGGTGTAAAATATGATTCAGTATTTACCGAAATTTATTAAGATATAATAATAATTGCCGGATGAAGAGAATACGGCAGTAAAAAAGGGTCTAAATATATATAAAATGGTCTCAAACTGTTCGCAGCGCATCCTCGAAAATGGAACGATCGATTTTATGAAGCTATCAAGATGTCTTTCCTTGATCCTCAATAACTTTTATCCGCAGCGTTTTATACCTGTCTTATTAAAAGCGTAAAAGAGTAAACGGGCGATATTATCTTAACTACGCTACTCTGTGAATGATCTGCCAAATGGTGATCCAGATTTTATTTCTTCGCCGTAAGTTACAATCCATGTTCACGATGAACACTGGCCAAATAATTTCTGACGAGATTCGAAAACGTTTCATATACCCAGAAATATGTACCCCTATCCCCTCAAGTTCGAGTGTCTACTTGAAAAATGAACGAGATTCAAAAATCCCGTAACCAATTCATTTCGAACCAGTGGTTCAGTCGGAAATTGTGAAAAGTAAAAGCAAAAATTGAAATGAGCAGTTTTGCCAGATCTTCATTCTTCATCCTGTCCCTGGAAAAGTTTCCGACCCGCCATCGTTTCCGCACGGTCTTTTAGAGCGTGCGAAATCTAGCCACTAAGTAACTACGAACTACGAAGATCGTTAAGGGGTGGATATTTTCCCACAACGTAAAACATCGATCGTAGGTACTGTGTTGAAGCGAGCACGGGTCACTGGATTAATCTTCTGACTCTGTGAAATATTCCAGTGGACTTGTCTCGCATTCTGTAGCAAATTTTCGGCATTCATTTGAAGATCTTCGTCCGAGTAACTCGGCCGCGAAATACTCTTGGTCGGCGCTCTCCAAAAACTCTTCGACGGTCGTCGATGGTCTGAAATAACAATGGGTACGGTCATTAAGCAGCAATCAAGGGTGTCTAATTGAGCCCCGGAGTATCTTGAGCCGTTCGCATCGTGCGCCAACCGAGCAAAAAATACGATCTCACAAATGAACTCAACGTTCCGTGATTCCGGAGAGATAGGGTGCATTTTTTAAATGAAATTAATACCTGAATAATGTTGACCCAGAAACATAATCGGGATCTAATCATTTCATTAGCAATGTCTAATAGGCCGGCTGTGAATTATTAGGGCTAGAAATAGATTTGCCAATATTTGACGCCCACTTATATTAAAAGTACCGTTTATAACTATTGAACTGTTACCTCGACTTATACTTACGTAAGAAAAACGTGCAGAAGTTCACCGAGAAGTCCGTGGTTCTCGTTGAATGGATCTCTGGCAGCCTCGCAGATCGCTCTCAACAAACAAGACTTTCCACTTCCGAAAATATTGAAGGCGGATTCGAACATCTTATAAGTTTCCCAACGCGTCATACTTCCTGTAAAATAATTTCACAACCTAACGTGTCGCCGTGGCACTCTCAATTTTCGTCAACTACGTATCGTACTTATAGAAGCAATGTAGGGTTCGGGTCATATTTTCGGAAAAGAAAATACCTACGTCTACGTTTTGCACATATATAATAATGACTGCAAAAATCATTGCTGGCATTCCTACCTTCGTTGTTAATTTCAGATTCGAATGAATCTTCGGTGTAAACTGATCGTTCGTAACGTACGTAGGGGTCGGAGAAAAACGTGGCATTATAAGGTAGATTGTAATTATTTTTCACGACATAGCCAACTATGAGACCACCTTCCATAGGCAATCCAAGACCAATAATGAGCTGAAAAATTTGATGCGAAATAATCATGATGGTGCGAAGTAGACTTTTGCACGAAAGCGATCATTTGTCGGATTCTTTTGAAAAATTGGTAATCTTAGTATCGGTAATTAGTCCGATTAGCAGAGTTGTTATCAATTGTTAATCTTTAATGCCGACGAGTTTCTATTAAACAGGGTAGCTGTCTCGAACTGGCGATAAAACTTTCTGCCAAATCTCAGTGTCTTGATAGCGTTTTTATTCCTCGTAAAAGACTTCGAAATAAGAGAATTACCTGCACTTTCGTCGGGGCGTTGCCAACCCCAGGTGGAGGGTAGACTAAATACCGTTTTTCTCTCACTTTCACTCCATCGTAAGATTCTATAGTCGGAAATATCCCCAACGACTTGGTAAGCAATGCAAGATATACAGATACATACTTGTGCATCGTATAGACAGACTCTCTATAACACAGGGTGAAAATTTATGCTGTTCAACCAAGCTGGTACTAATTAACGGAAGGAAGTTCGTTGCACTTGCCATAACTAAATTAGTATATCTTAGTCTCCAATTACAGAAGTAGTAACTTCTTAAAGTGCTGCGTAGCTAATAGTTGTTAACCTCATTACCATTTGTTTTTACCAAGTGAAGACTTTGTATTTCATGTATCATTTAAACACACTCACAGGAAGATATTCAGCGAAGTTCTGGAGCTAAGGGTGTAATTGCAGACGCTGAATTTTCCACCTTGCTGTAAAAGGAAAATCCATCCTCGTCTAGTACTGCAGACTTTATCGATCTAATATTTTCGATAAATCTGAAGGGTTCTACATTCAGATTTTACCTTAGATACGAAATTTACCGGCCACAGGGGCGCCTGCTTCTAGTAAGATAAATTTTGCTCGGCGAAATCGATTATCTTATAAGTCCTACACTATTAGCTAACCAACTAAGCTATGATGGTTTAGTAAGATTTATCCAGGACTTATAGCTATCGTGGTATAAATGCAAAAAAAAGATGCGCGTGTTCTATCACATCCCACGGGCATATTCCTCGTTTAAGCCAGTGGTGCCAGTGGTACGGTCGAAGCCAAGAGCAGAAAGTACATAATTTACAGAATAATTCATGTTAGTCGGAGCGGAAAGCATCAGAGGCATTGCGAGGAAGAAAACAAAGAAAACGAATAAACAAGACCGCATTAGGTCCCTGGTCCCCGAAGAAAGTGGGTATATATACGTATAGAGGAAAGTCTTAAGTCTATAGAGTGAAGAGGCCTTCTTACACAATTTTTGCCAGAAATTCCATAAGTTTCAGGAAAAGACAAGAGAAGACTTTTGGGAAGCTTAGGTACGGTAAGCTGGGGAGTAAAACTCCTTGGATGGAATGAGGCTGACGAATCCTGCGGATATATGAATAATAGAACCTGCCATATGCGAGAGTATGTTAGCCGGCTTAATGCGATTTAGGAAAAGAGACAAGGAATCACAATCGCAAGGGTAAAATTGATTTTACTTTTTGCACAATTTATTTCCTCAGTTTTTGCACATTTATATAAATATCAAGTAATCACACAAGGCCTCTATTCAGAAAGTTCAAACGCTATTTCGAGGTAAGAGGTAGAATCGTTGAATTATGGAATGAATCGTTATTGGGGAAAAAAAGGTGTTGAATGCACTGGACTAATTTCCCCGTTCCGAAAAGTAGTCTAACGGACTATTTTCGCACTCAGCATAAAGTGATCGGCAGTTGCCACCAGAAATGCCACCTAGTCTTTCGGCGGCATGGTACTCCCGATCTGTATACGTCTCGTGTTCTTCATTCGTGGTGGATGGAGTCAGCAGTGCGTGAAGAAGCTCGCCCAAGAGGCCATGATCTTCTTTAAACGGCGTTTCAGCAGCCTCGCATATAGCGCGTAGAAGACAAGCTCTACCACCGCCGAAGGTTTGCATGGCTATTTCCAGCATTCTGTAAATACTCCATCTCGAAGTCGCTCCTGATAAAGAAAGATACAAAATTGAATCATTACTCGGAGAAATAATGAGACTTTTATTAGCGAAATAATGACAATAGTTCTAGCATTTCTACCAAAGTCTTTTAGGTAGAGGTAATATTGCCCAAGGGTTATTTGACATTTAGCAATATAATTAAAAAGCTTTACTGTTTTTTACGAGAGAAAGATGGTCCTATAAAATGATGAACGACTTGTGTTCTGGAGCCAAACAAATCGCCTAAAATTTCACACAGACTCGTTCGTAGTCTCCTGTCAATAATTTCCAGACCCAAGCCCTCCCTCGCCTTTTTACCTCTCTCTCTCTCTCTATCTCTCTCTCTCCCTCTGTTCGTAAATACGAAAACAAACTTTTCGGAGAAAATTCAATTTGCCAATCTTTTGTCCCTCAAATTTATGCCGACCAATTCCCCGAAGCTTTCATTTCCCGGCTCTTCCCGTAGTCCGCGAATTCCACTCGAATCAACCTTGGCTCAAATTTTTCTCCACTGAAAAAAGATCATTTCCTATGCCGAAAACTCAACCCCCATCCCTCCTACTGCTCTCCTTCGATGGCCCTTCTCACTTCTTTCCGTACGTGTCGCGAGAAACTATCCCACTTAAACCCGTACCTTCAGTCTCTTGCACTTCACCCCTGTCGTTTTCCGATATCGCAAGGTTATCCACCGACCTCGCATAACGGACATAGGGGTCCGTGAAGACCGAGGCGTTGTAAGGAAGATCGTAGTTACACTTGAGAACATAGCCAAGCGTCATCGAGATTTCACCTTCCATAGGTAGGCCCAAGCCAAACAGCACCTTAAAAATTAATTGATGTCATTAGTGTTCTAGTTTCAATTATAAAAATAATTTCGAAATATCAGATCGAACAATGTATCAGTACATCATCGTATGTTTTGCAAAAAATTAGTCGCTGAATTTCGCTGTATATTATGTTGTATAATGGTGACGAAGATCACCCTACTACGTGAGAGATCAATAAGCTTCCGGGTCTTCGTTTCTTTGTGTAAACTGTAAACGCAAGTAAATTTCGAAGGTGAAATTGAACGCGTTACGGTATACGGTTATAGTTATAGCCGGTGCATCTCGTACCTGTACTTTAGTTTCGCTATCCAATGGATCCGGGAAGACCAAATACCGCTTTTTCCTGAGTAGATCTCGAACAGAATATTGGCCCATCGCACAGCAGCAAAGATTTGTAGTCCCGATCACGATCACGATCACTATCGCTATAAAATTAATCGAGTATTTTTCCATATTGGATATTGTAGGAGAAGTCTTACTTTTTTTTTTTCAATACGTAATAGATACTATCCAATTTTTACTCAGCCGGCTCTCTTCACACGGAGCTTACTAAGCGCTAGGTATTCTTCCTAGACATTTTACTCTGAGTGACAATTATCGAGAAATTTTGTGTGCACGCTTTTTAACACTGAGAGATTGTGGCAGTGGAAGTACAGTACTTGTAAGACGTTTTACTGCACGACGCTCAGCGTCTCGACGAGGTACCAATAACGGACCGCTACCCGAATCGCAAGCTTCGCTGTCCGTTAGACTAGTTCCAGTTTTTGGTTTCGAAGGATTAGAGGCGCGTTGGTGAGTCTCGTCCTGCCAGAGTCCCAAGAATGTCTTCCCAACGGCGGATCACGTAAGTTTGTTCTTGTTTAGTTAACCATTTCTGTTTTTTTTTTTTTCTCCAAGTTCTTTTTTTCTCAGACTCGTCTGAGTTGTTCATTTCTTGTACTTCGTTTTTCCTTTCACGTATCTCTTTAGATTTCGTTCGTTTTATTTATTTATTTTTTTCTTTTCTCACTTCTTTTTACTCCCATACTTTATTCCACTCTTTAGGAGTTGTTAGTCTTGCCGTGGTTAAGTTCTTTAGCGAGAAACGGTATGAAAAGTTTTCGACAGTGCAGGGTACGCGGTTTCCGGTACGATGGTTGAGATAATAATTGTTTTAGAGAAAGATTTCTGACGTAGTTTTTCATAATCCTAACTTCCTCCCTAACGCTTATCGCAACTTATGTAAACCTGCGGGATCGTTAGAACTTTACAGTTTATTCAACTGCGGTTGGAATTTCGATGTCACTGCAGCTTCAAGAACATGAATCATAGCTATAGGCTACCACGTACGATTTACTGTACAATAAATTTACCAATCAATTGTAATCTTCCAAATTGGAGCCACATATGACGTTCTGTTACAATCCTACAATATATACGAATAGTTTTCACTGTTTTCTCATTAACGACGCACAATTAGTCTACATAAGTGTAAGTGCAGGTACTCCCCAGGTAACATTCAATTTCAATGAAAAACATTTCGAGCCAACGCGACATGCGCCTCCCGCAGGGACTGCAGAGATACGCTAGGCGCCGTAACGGACAATTACTTTACGGGGGATGAACCCCTTCGGAGGGTGAGATACGAGTATGTGTTCCTCGTCCTTAATGTCTCGTTGAAACACGCTGTCCAACGTTTGAACCATCGCGATACATTTACAAAATTTATTTTCAAAAATTGAATCGATTCTCATATATCAACCCTATGAATATCCCTTTTTTTTTCTTTAAATTTGCCTATTATATTGCGGCTGTTATTATCGCTGTTTCAGGGTCTTGATAATTATCATTGCTGTAGTATCATTGGAAGAATGCGCGATAAATCAGAACTCCGAAATAGCTGAAATACTTCATAGACCTATACGGTCTTTGTCCTTTCCTGACAACAGTGGCTTGGGCGTAAGTATGACCAATTTGATGACATAACGCCGAAAATTGTCACGAATGTGATAATCAACAATATTGGAAACCCTGGCACAGCTCTTCTTGGCACTGTCGGTACCGTTAAATGATCCAGAACATTCCATATCGATGTCCTACTTTTTTGAAGCCAGCTACACTCTTCCAACGAATTATTCCGACGACCCATTGTACTATGGACGTAGGAATCGCCGGGGAATTGATAGGGGGACTGTTTATCAAGTTTTGGAGAATAAATTCGAAAGGTTGGTTTATAGCTTGATCTAATGAGTTGACCAAAGTACAAAAAAAAACACTAACATAAGATTTCTTTCACGCGATAATTTCGCACACATTTATTTCAGCCTGTGGTTTATTTCTAGTAGAACTAAATTAATGAAAAACTAACAATACTTCATGCACAGACTCCTTGATGATGAGAAAAAAAAGGCTTGAACAAGTATAGGATTATTTTGTAGCACTGCTTATACTTGCCGCGGCGTAGTCGAGTTAAGGAACTCCGAGAAGGACATGCTTCAGTTTTTCTTACTGTTTGCATTTCCTATTCGCGAGTCTCTCATTACCATTCCAAGAATAAATATATAGCCTTCGAAGCACGGCCATAAATCCTACGAAAATCAGGAAGAGAGGGCCTCTGCCTCAGGTTGGCAAAAAATACATAAATAAAATTAGGTAGCTCAATTATTGGTTGAGTGGTTGTCAAGTGTCTCAAGTGTTTCAAGTCCTTGTATAAATGTACGGTATAGGTAAGTCTTGAAATTGCTTCAATAAACGGCCGATACATCCCGCTCTTCGCCCTGGCAATTTTTATTCCCATTTCGTTCATTCGCTGAATAATATTATTTCCCAAAACATACGACGTTTCTCAAAGAAACGTCCCAAATTCACTTTTCCCCAGGGTAAATACAAGAATATAAATAACAAATAAGATCTTTAAATTCGATAGAATTTTGATCCCTCGCATCCTCACAACGAACTACCATTTTAAACAATACAACATCCTGTGGGATCTACGCGTTCATCTATCTCCACCTATAGCTAAAATGAGAAATTCTGTTTCATTTGCCGAATGATTCTGTTTTTTCGCATTTTGTAAATATTCAGAGTCCCACGCAAAATGGATTTAATTATTTATTCGGATTTATTCTCGGTAATAGGATTTCTAATCTTCTTTCCCTCTACAGCGCTGGCTTTCCGGGACGTGAATGCCTGCTTCGCTCAATTTGCGAGACATCTGAATGGCCTATCCGACACAACGGCATCTTAGGCGACATGATGCACGTCATTTTAACGTAAGTTCCTCGTACGAAACAAAATTATACATCATACCAGATAGAGAGAGATTTCAAACTTCGAAACGTCGATCTTCACCTCATATGGACACGAATATTCTACTTCATTAGTTGTTCAAAACTAACTCGATAAAATTATACCCACTCATATCCAAAGACTCTGAATGTTGCATGAAATTGACAATTACAGTCTAAATTGAAACTCTAAACTCTGGCGTACAGAAGAAACTGATGGAAGGGGGAATATGAAATGTTGTATCAATTATTTACGTATCGCTGCAGGCCCTCCTCTTCCCGGAACGAAGATATGCCGGAAGAATACGCGGAGGCTGAACAAGCTGGAAGAAATGGCACGTGTTCGAAATCCTACTCTCTATGCCCGATGGGGCTTTTCGATATAATCGGAACTTTCGTCGGCGCGTAATGCCGGCGCTCATTAATCACTTCATTACCAACTCTGCGAGTTCCGGTACATGGCATTAGCACAAAGTGATACACGATCTAACATAATTGTCACGTGGATTCTACGAAGATCCCGGAGGTCTGATGACTCTTCGTAAATAATACGCTTTGATCCAGAGCGGAAATACAAAAGTTTTGGGAGAACCACCTACTTCCATCGGTTCAAAATGACCATTATTTTACTTTGAATCGCGACATTTCCTACCGACTAAGTCGTAAATATTCTGTTATTTGTTAACACTTGGCCGCTTATCACTTGCCCCATTTGCCGCGAATTATACAACTTGGTACAAGCATTGTCCCTAATCGTAACACTTGATAAGGGTCGACGGGTAATAATTTCCTGACTCAGGCATGAAGTAAGGGAATCTAGTCGTTTTCTACGTGTCGTCAAGAGACCGTAATCTAAATCTTCCGGTTCATTCACGACCGATACGAACGGCTTCGCTGTCTAATTTATGCCGAAAATCTTCAAGAGTTTGGAATTTTCGTTCTTCGTGTACTTCATCCCGAACACGATTTCTCCCAAATTGCACCTTCTATCTCGACCCTTGATCCCGTGCATCTAGCCACATTTCCTCCGCTGTGAAATCCACATTCCCGACTTGACTAATGTTCCAGTACCTAGAGAGCACTTAGTGTATTAGTAACGTATCATCGACGCATGGTATAGGGTCCAATCTATCTATCCGATCTCCTCGACCTCTGCAGACCCCTAGTGCTACTTCACATCACTGCTGTACCAGATAATGCAACAAGTTATCTAGGCGAAGATACAGTATTGGAAAGCCCTTTTTCGTTTGTATCTAAGGTGAGATATGATGATAAATTAGAAAGTTATTTGAAAAAATAAATTCGACCCGACGCGCTTCTAGGATGACCAAGGCACATAAACGTAGATTCGTTGAAAGTAGCAAGGCTCATGAAAACCAATATTTTTTTCACCAACGAGATGAAACCGATGGTGTAAACCCGCCACTTTGCAAATTCGTGATTTTTCTTTTTGTTTTGTAGCATTTTCTTTCCTAATTGCCACTTTGATTCAATATTGGTAAACTGTGTTGATGAGCCTGATTATTGCCATAACAGAAACCCATATTGAAGCGATGTGTAACGATGAGTAATGTCAGATAGATTGTGAAAGAAAGACAGACAATTAGTTGATTCGGAGTTTATTTGATAAGCTGCCTACTTTTCAGGAATGCGAAAAAAAAAAAAAAACAGAACGTTATCATGCATTGTACTAAAAATGATGACACGTTGGAGTAAAGTATATCGCTCGCAATTTAAAATACGACCTCATTAATTTTTTTTATGCCGTGTTTTATGGTGGAATGCAAGCTTTTAGTTTTAGGCAAAATTTCACCTGTGGGGCAAGATGACTACGTATACTATGCAACTGCTCTCATTTTTCAAGTGTCTAGGGAACTGCAAAGAACCTGAAATTTTCAGTACTAGCACTTTATACATGTACGTATACATACATATATATAAACAGAACCCGGAGGTGAATAGAATTAAGATATACTGACTAAAGTTGAAAACCTTGTGAGTTATTTTCTGTTTTTTTAGAAAACAATTATCAAAGATAGATGATGTATTATAATTAAACCGATAAGACTGTGCAACAATTACTGCATCTAATCATGGCCAGTGTATATGAAATAAATTATTACCCTCTCATCTCTCCGGAAACCGAACGAATCAGCAATATCTCGTTCCTTATTCGGGGCCAAATCTCATCCTACAGAATTTCATGTACTTCCTATTTATATGCCCAAGACTTTTTTTTTTATGAATAAATATTGTATCTTCCTAACACCCCTATTGGCATCGGATGTCAAGGTATAGAATCCCTTCTTATCTCCAAAAAAGTAAATTATTTAAAAAAAATGTATCATGCTGTTCGCGTCATAAAGCTGCTCCGTGGAGAGTTCTTTGCTGATTAGCGAAACCCTGCAGCTGGGCGTCGGGTGTGTGATAATAAAATTATAATAAATATTAATCGTTATGTGAAACGAACGCATTTGATTGGCAATTAATTAACTGGACTTATCTCATTTTCATTCCACTACAGCCACTTGGTTCAATGGCCCTAAGTATTCCTTTGATTGAATGCATTAGCTCTTTAGTCAAATATTTGAAGACTGATCCCCTCTTTAATATCAAATCTACCGTTAATATTATCAGTTTTTCGTAAAAGGCTCAATTACACCGTGATTGGCAAAGGTAGGGATTGCAGGGATCGATTTCTACCTTTCAAGGCGTAACGCGGACACCCGAATTTCCAGCACAACCCTACTATATACATATATATTACTCGACTCCCGATGAATACAAATTTCATCTGACTCCGACACGTGCGGCCTTTTCACGGTTTTTACGGGGCGCGGCCCGGCGTTACGCGACACTCGTACTAGTGCAAATACGACTGCAAGTATGGATAAATGAGAGAATATTGTTTGCCGAAATGTTGAAAATTCGTGATCCCTCTGATGCAATTTCGCGATTACCGATTGCCAGACCAGCAAGTGAAATTTCATTCGGTTTAATTTTTTTGTTTTTTTCTTCTTCTTTTTTTTATTTTCACCACTCCTTGTTTACTCGTCATATTTTCATCAAGCGAGGTAGAAATGACAATGCCAAAACGTCAACGCGTCGTTCCCTCAACCCCCAGTTCAAACTTAAGTTTATTAAACATATACCACCTGGAATTGAGTGCAGTGTTTCATTCAGTAATGTTAATAAAATGATCGGTCTCTACAGAGGTGAGAGTTGTTTATTATTTAATTACATAAAGCACGAAGCACATTCATTCATACACGGTAGTTATGTAGTCGTAAATCCCGAAGGGACACAGAGGGTACGCCTCACCACATTCAACTCTGCGCCCTGTCGCTTCTGCCATGGAATATTCAACGGCAAGACCCTCGTCAGCAGATGAAGATGGTCTAGAATTAAATGACATTACTATAAATTACAATAGTCTTGGTAAACTCCTGCACGCAGTTAGAATTCATAGAAAAAGGTCCGAATAGATCTTTCAGAATTATCGATACCGCTTGAAGACGGGAGCCGAGTGCGAGTTTCGGTTCAGTATATACGCTGGACTGGAAATGGGGAACTTACGTGAAAATAATTCGCATCAGATCGCCAAGTACACCGTTGTTTTCGTGGATTGGATTTCTCGTCGTTTCGCATATCGATCTGAGCAGACATTCCGTCCCATTGACACCGATTCTATACACAGAACAAAGAAAGAAACAATTTTTTTTAATAATTCACGAATTTTCACACTCGGATATTTCAGCTACTTACGATTTGAACTTCGATTCGAGTATTGCATAGATCGTAGTTCTGTCTATCGAACTACGCTTCTTTCTATCACCTTCTACCTCCGGATAGAAATCGGTGATGTTACTTGGCAGCTCGTAGTTTGCTTCGAAGAAAAATGCGACTGAGATTGATTTAGTAGATACCGGATCGTCCAGGGGAACAGCCAAGGCGAAGAACAACTGAAATTTGAATAGTTTGGTATTTGCGTACATTTTAAGGCAGTGAATATCTGCTCGCGATATTAAAGTACTCGACATTTTTTCTCAAACTCGGAATAACGTCACTGAGAGCTCAAAGTGAGGATGGCAAGAGAAACGCGACGTCTACTTTTCGAGAAACACCGATTTTCCGTGCCTTTAATCAAGGCGCGATACCGGAATCGCGTTGGCCCAACGCCAGGGACACTACGATCCTTCATTTCCGTTGCCTTTGCAATGAGCTCCATGGGGAAGATTCTGACGTTGCGTCAGCACTCACTTGTTGCTTCTCCTAATGTTAACGAGAAAAGCAAACTGGGCGGCGGATGCAACGAAGGATTACACCTATACCATGTCTCAGTACTTCGGGGCTATTCTAGTTGGATTTCTTGGAAATTCCCTATTCACTGAGGTACCGAATATACCCAGGTCAAAAGATTACTTCCTCCGGAAAGTGAGAAAGAAACTTGCTACCCGACCGTGGGATCGAATTTTGTGTCCTGGAAATTTCTTACGCTATTTACTAAAATTCGTGCAAAAACGATATCTGCCTCTGGAGCTAAACTGGACTGTCCATTGTCATTCAAATTTGCGTAGCGGTTGTTTGTCATTTCTGTACAAATAACGAGGTACGCTACGATTTTCAATAATTACAATGAAACTGTGACTGAAATCGCGTATGAATTTTGCGCTGACAGGTCAGTCTGTATCTATAGATATACATGGCGTTGAGCGTTCATAAAATCGTTACACACATTGCCCGCGATTTTATTGCTTTTTCTGGAATTCCATGTGATCCTCAGCGTGCGCCAAAGCGTGTAATTAGTCTTTGTATTCGGTATTTACGATACTCACCCCCATCTCACTATCTTCTGGGTAAGCCAGAGACCTAACGTGTCGATTTACCACATCCGTTATTCGATAATCCATCGCAACTACTTGATAGGCCAACCAGTTGATTCCAAGTTGTAGAATAACACCAAATCTATGCAAAGAAAGTTTGAAAAAATTAGTCCAAGGTTTTGTACGAGAATTACACAATTCCGTTATCAAAATTACTCAATCAGGCACATGCTTGGACTCACGTTATCGAAGGATTTAAAGTACGCATTTTCACAACGACGAAATAATTGCTGGAAATCAACTTGGAATTGATCTGCACTGGGGTTAAATATTTGTTAATAATCCTCCAAGACGAAAAGCCACTGGTTTGAAACCGAGGACTGAAACAGTTACGTTGCTGCTCCAACACGTGTCGGGTCTACGAGACTATACGCACGGACGCGTCTCTCGGATTACTTTGATCCTAACTGGCAGGCGATAAGTGGCATCGGAGATGGAAGTTTCACCGTTTGCTTGTATAGGTATAACTACGCTGACACGCGGACGAGTTTCTTGATTAGTTCATCAAATATCGACGAATCGTGAATATCGGATGAGTTTAGGGCTTATTTAGCAACAAATTGATAAATTCGCACCACGTCTTGCGAACGCGAGTAGAGCAACGTAAAATTCACCGATCTGTGGGTATATCGAACTTTTTGAACCGGTAAGAAAATGTGAAAAATATTCGTAACGAAATTTCTAGAAAGCAAATTTTATACCATTCTAATTGGACGAAGTGTATGATCTTTCTCATTCCACGAAGATAAGCTGTTTCGATCAAAAAGGAATTTTCATTATTCTAATGAAGATCAATGAAATTGAATAAATGTGATCTCCGCCGATCCATCGCCGTGTATATCTCGCGGCCATGAATATCAGCTCCTTGCCTAACAACCTACAACAAGAGATCAGGATAAAACTGTCCTTTCATTATGCTACCGAATCCCAGGTTCATGTATAGCAATCATTAGGAGCAGATTTCAAAAATATAACAAGAAGGAGCTCCAGGGCAGAGATGCAAAGGTTTATCGTGACATTTTCAGAAAAGATGTCTTGCGTTTTCTTACTAATTGTCTACCCTGGTCAAATGGGTTTGGCAATAACTTATCTTGTATCTAGATATGTCGCAGTCCTATACGAGTACAAATAAAATATACTCTCCTTTGTTCCCTCTCTCACCCTGCTTCCTCTTTTGTCTCTCTTCTCTCTCGTTCTCTTTTTCTCTCTCAGCTCAGTTTGTCATTCTCATTTAGCACCACAAAAACGGTACTTCGTTCTCAACCACCAGCTAATCACTTACGAACGAAAGCGAGAAATACTAGAGTCACAAACAAACCAGTGAATCTCATGTCTAATATCGTGATATCCAGTTGATTTGCTTTTCTCAGGGTTTTTCAAAGTCTGCCTAAGAAACGTCATCTTTGTTTCACATCTCAAACCGAGTTCATCGCTCGACTTCATCCCCTGCTTATAAAGATTCGATGCAAAAACGTCGATCGTCTGAAGACCTCGGAATATATCCCGTTCGGAAGACACCAAGCTGACATTAGGGCTCGCTATATCGGATTCAAGCTTTTCTCCATCGAAGTAAGCTCGATATTTCGTGAGTATCGAATCTGCACCAACTGATACCCAAAAGCCCCGTCTGAAAATTGTCGAATCCCGGGGCCAATGACATTTAAATTACATGGGCGGGGTTCTCCCTTAGCTTAAAACAGAACTTCGGTGGCATCTGGTGGCTCGATTTCAAACCAAACTGAGCTTTAAGCTCAGAAACGTCCTGCCCTATCCAGGGCGGGTGGTTTTGGACGAAGTCACGACGGACACTTGACACAAAACTTCGCGGTAGCTCTATCTATGTACTTACGCATGTAAGTACCCACATATGTATAGAGTACTCGTACACGGTTACTCCATCCTGTTTACACACGGATACATAAGTATCAAAGCTTCTCAGTTGGGTAGTTTCTTTAAAGAGCTTAACAGCAGGTAGAAGGATAAGCACATTGTTCGAACGACTACTTTCGACTTCCAGGTGTGACACATGGATGTATAGGTATGTCACTTTCCCGCTTCCTACAGAAAGTGTGGTAGGGCATTAGTTCAGGACCACTTTGATGCACTTTGGACCGGGTGCATAATTAATTCGCTAAAAGGCGGTTTTAGTTGGTCACCAACGGGGTGTGTGAAATATGATCGTGTGTTTGATTACGGGGAGAGAAAGGAAGAGAATTATTTTTAGATACGCGGTAGAAACTTCGTAGCTCGAAATTTGCAAAGGATATTAACCTAAGCCAAATTTCTGAGTCTGGAGATTCACAACCGGTGTTGTTATCAACGCATGAGGTACAAATTTTATGGGAAAATTTGAGGAAAGAGAAATTGCTTAATTCAGACAAGCCTTTATACGAGGGATTTTAGATGACCCTTAATTGCAGGTATTCGGGTCAGATAAAAATGGAGCATGTTGTTGATGACCATATTGACAAAAATTTACACAGCAAAAAAATCTAGACTGAATCTAGGTAAAATATATTGATTTTCGATCCCAGTCAAGTTTTGAAAATCCACAACTGGTGCTTCTTGTCCAAAATCCAGTTTTGTGGAAACGTATTGACCATTTAGGAGGGATGAAAAACGATGAGAATATGATAAAGATATTGCAGATCTTGAAAGATACGCATAGCAGAAATTTTTTCGAATGAGTCTTCCTCTCCGTGCTTTGCATTATTTATAATTATGTATACCTGCAGGCTTTAGCAATTTGATTTTTACTTCACAATAGAGCGCAAAGCATTCTCCCCGTTATTCGCACATTTCCTAAGTATTTAAAGTTCACGTTCGTACAATGCTTGCTAAACGTCGTAACAATGCAGAGGTGAGTACCTCCCCAGTACCTTTATATTGCCGCAGTCTGTCGAGTAATACCTACCTAAGCAATATATTTCTAATCATTTTCATAGTTCGGTGCATATTAAACTTCAGACGTGTATAAAAACTTTTGAAAACGATATGGGCGTGCCTTAATTAAACCATAAAGTGATTAATAATTAAGAATAAAATCAGACGATGTGCAATTTTCGATTATTCTTTTTATCATGGGGGTAGGATAGGTGTGATTTATACGCTTTGCAGTAAGTACGCAGATACAAGAATCGGTTAGTAAAGAGGATGACCTGCGTAACAGTGTGATATATTCTGTAGATATATGTATATTGTATATAATAATATACAGATATATGAGTACTAGCGTGCGAGATATAATTTATCAAATGGGAACAAGTGTTTCGAGCTTTATCGCTTCTCTCAATTTCACGTGATGTACGATACAACTAATTGTTATTTTCAGTTACACGTTTCTAGCGTTGTCATGGCAATTCGTGTGCTGTGTAGCTGGGTCAAAGGTCAAAGACATCAGTGCGACCGTCACGAGACAAATTCGGTCTCTTGGGTTTCCCCAGGGAAGCGGGATGGGCGTAATAATTATTTATTTCTTTCTTTTTCATTTATATACCCTAGTCTCATGGATAGCACGAGAATTTCATGATAAATTATTCTACCCTATGAAAAATTTCGGACACTACCTACGCACGGAGCCACTTCTGTCTCCACGATTATATAATAATGATAATGGAATTTTAGATATTCTTCGCAATTGGTATTCCGGTGGACATCCCGAACAAGTCTGTTACTTTCTCGTTTTACTTTGAAGCAAATTACTTGCTACCAAATCATCCAAGTGCTGCTGAAATGGAATTTGAAGAAACTTTTGTCAAAAGAAGCCTGAATAGAAGTTTGGCTTACGAAGTTATCCGGCGCAAGTTGGACGGGTAATGAAACAAATATTTGTTTAATGTTCACGGAAAGGTTCAGCTGATCTCATTTTTCGTTCATTATACAACGGATAAAGTTTCTCTGGACAACGCCCGCCTATAACCATATAACATATTATACCATCTCGAGATGTCCAACAATATTATTTCCTTCCTGCTAAATTTATCTAGGCCAGTAAAAATGACGAACGAAATTTTATTCCGTATACCTCAAGGATCAGGCGCTTGATCATTCGTATATACATACACGCATAGCAAATCCTCGTATAAAGCGAATTACGTTAAATTATAAATTGCTTCTATTCTAAGAACGATTTGTCATTTTAAGGGCTGGTTATCCAGGTAGATCTTGCCTCCTACGAACCATATGTGAAGCCAGCAGGATACCGGTAACTAATAATGGCTTACTGGGGGACATTATTCATATACTATTCACGTAAGCAGTATAACATTTAGGTAGTAATATATGAGAAGAAACTAGTTCCTGAATTCCTCATGATTTTATTTATAATTTACAATAACCGTTCATCTACCTAGTTTGTAATTTGAATTATCATCTATTAATCTATTCTTGCAGTCCATCAACATCTGCAAATGAGAATCTCCCATCGGAAATAACAGAAGCTGAAAATTCGGAAGATTGTGGAACTCTGTACAGCGATTGTCCTATAAGCTTGCTCGATCTCATAAGCCACTACCAACAATAAGAAGAAAAAAAAACAAGATAATATGATGTAAATTGAATAAAATTCAAGCGCATGTAATCACAGACTGAAATGCATGAAAATCCAATCATTCGATTATTGTATTTAGGAATTACAGTTCATTATTATTCACACCATACGTGTCTGGTTTATCCAGCGATTCAAACCTCGGCCAAATTCGTGCGCCGTCGTAAAACATCGGCTGTATCATTCTGAGGTGGGAG
Organism: Rhogogaster chlorosoma; assembly: GCA_944452935.1. Classification (NCBI taxonomy): domain Eukaryota; kingdom Metazoa; phylum Arthropoda; class Insecta; order Hymenoptera; family Tenthredinidae; genus Rhogogaster; species Rhogogaster chlorosoma. The sequence goes on from OX101797.1 coordinate 35,443,169, forward strand.
TTAGCTGTCAGCTGACAGCTCAGAGTCCAGATGTAAACAATACGTGTATGTCATATCGTGCGATGACAGTTAGCTATGTCAGCAAAAATGAACAATTACAATATTTCTCGCGTGCTGTTCATCATATTAGCGATTAAACTCGTCTACTGTTTAGATAGAAAAGTAAGTTATCATCAAATACCATAAACTTTCACTTATTCACTCATCTCATCCCAACGAGAACAACATTTCGCAAAACTTCCTCATCTCGTCTTTAACCTATTGTTAGCCACTCGCAATAATGGCAGATCAGTGATTAAGGTTGAACGGTCGTCACCTCCTCATGAATCATACCATAAACTTCATCAACTTCTGTAACACGTTCCATATTCTCCGAGTGTAGTTCGAAGGGCGTACATAACCTATAATTCCGCAATCCATCTCGATGTCTAAAACCCACTTATTATTAATTCAGTGACATATTTTCATTTCCTTATCCCTCATACATGAAGAAAATAAAATTCCAGTTTATCATATTCAGTTTAAAATGAATCAATAACGTTTGCTGACCGCAAAATATCCTCTCTCGAGGTGATAAACTATAAGAACTGATGTGTTTTTCAGATCGATGTAGTCGTCAATCCGAATTGCGACTCGATATGTTTGAAAAAAAATATTACCACCGTTTACCTACGATCGGAAGGGCCTAACGATGCCTTACATTATATTTGGGATTTTACTGGGAAACCGTCCATACTATTTGCCGTAACTGGTCCATCAGCAACGATTGATATAAACTGGGCACAGTTTCTATATGGCAAAGCAAATTCGATCCAATTTACCGAGACCCCAAAGTACTCGTTCGGTATAGTCGTGCTCAAGGTGCGATTGCTTTCTTGCTTTTTATTTGGACTAATTATATTCTCAAGTTCATATAATTATGGAAAACACTGAATTGGTTGTTTTTATCAATTTTTATCAGATATACGAGTTCAATGATGTGAACGATACAGGCCTCATAGACACTGTGAATAGAGAGAATATCAACGTCTTTAATACAAAGCGTTTTAGATGGGACCGCAAGGCAATATCTAACAACAGTAATTACTGGGAACTGAGTATGGAAGGGACTCACTTTGAGTCTAGGCAGACGAAGAGAAATGGGAGTATCAAGTTTTTGGTAATTGATTACTCCTACTTGAGTATAAAGAAGCGAAACATGGCCAGACATACTGGACTGAATTATTTTTTTCTTTTACAGCTGAATCGGTTCTGGACCCTCGATCATTCGGACATAATGCCGCACATTTTGCACACTGAGAATTCAACCCAGATCGATATAGTAATTGACAATTTCCAGACTAATTCAACCTTCAACAACAGCAGATTCGCCGTAGAATTACTGATAATTGGTAATCACAATATCGACTCCACCATGAACATTAATGTGAAGAAAACTCTCGACGATGAACACACTCCTGGCATATTTCAGGTAATTATGTATCCCTGTTCTAATCATCTGATCAGTAACATTCCAATTTATTCCCTTCCAATTTTCAGATGGTCGAGATCACAACTCCCGTCTGTGAATTTGTTGACGGTAGAGAGGCATGCAGTAAGGATACCGGGGGTGGCTACTTGCAATGGAGGCCAGTTTCGTACACAGCGCCAAATCGAGATGTCGAAAGTTCGACCGAATCCGTTTATTATCTTCTCACACGAGTTGCTAACCATTCAGAAAGCACGAATAATTCTCTACTCTACTCGTTTTACGGCTACAACGTGAACAACATGCTTTTACAAAAGGTCAACGTGTCTCTGGGCAGTAAAGGAGATGGTTTTTACAAAAAGGGGAACTACTCGAGTTGGTAAGAAGCTTTCAGTTATTTTCCCATGGAAAAGACAATATAAAATCTCTGTGCGATTTCACAACCCGAATCATTCTTTCAGGACTTTTACCATTGGCTACGGGACTCCCCCAGATGAAAGATTCTCATTTCTTGTCATAATGATTATTTCGATTGGACTCGGACTTCCAGCAATAATTATTGTCGCCGCTGGATTTTACATGTGCGCGAGACGACGTTATAAGAAGAAAGACGCGCTCTCGCTTAACAGCTAAATTCAAGATCAAGATTCAAGATATTGGTCGTTATTGTCAATCGAGATTTCAGATAATTCACTAATTGGTGAGTATTCTTTATTGGCATATGAAGAAATACGAAGAAGAAAAAATTGGAAAAAATTGCTGTGATCTTTTTTGACGAACCGTTTCTTTTTTTCGTGCAATGTGTGTAATGAATTGGTTTTATGTATGAAACATGAGAGACATTACTGTCTAAAGAAATTTCCTGCATTGACTATATTGGTGTTATAAAATATTGTGATTATGTCTAATCGCCGGGACTCCCAACGGAATTTGAAGAGGATGTGATTAACATGTAACTCTCCATCTTTCGTGAACTGTTCAATGTATGTTCATCTGAATTTTTGTGTCATTAGTAACTAGGCTTAAAAATGTTTTCATTTCACCTTATTGTACCACCCTTATTTCACCCTTTCGTAATCGAGCGAATATAGTTACTTTTAAGTTAGATAAAAGACAATTATTATTACCATCGTTGTAATTATTTAGTAAGTTTCATAAAATTATGGTAGATCGCACACTTATACTTTCGAGTTCCTATGGATCTGCATTCTGGACTACCAAATGCTTTTTTGACTACGGTAACATGTCATGGTCTGTGGTTTGCATTTTTAGAACATTTAAAAAGAAGTTTGATGAATAGAGGTCCGTGCGTCTGAATTTAGAAAAATGAATCGAATAGCTATTGCTGAGTTATAAACTTGCCAAGGCAAAGTTCTTTCAGGTATCATTCAGAGGATCAAAAGTTTACGGTGATCATAACTTCGATTTCTCTACACGAAATATTTGAAAATCCTGTGAACTTGTGCCTTTATCTCATAATAGGTGTATACGTATGTATAATGTATATGTGATTTTGTGCCGCAATATATTTTGAATACGATTATTCTCAAAGCATATATGTATGTACAATAGATTTAAATAAAGGAAATTAGAACAAAAAACATTTCTTTTTTTTTTCTTTTTCTTTTTTATTACGATTGATTCATATTACAACACAAGCTGGTCTGATAATTCCACACAATTTAATTTTTTCAATTCCATTGAATTATTCAGCTTTCGACTCTTCTGAAATTATTCCAATTTACTACGAGCAGCTCTATTAAAAAAAATGGCGTGAATAAAAAATTGTCCATCACGCGATAATTATTTCTTTTGCGCCTGAAAATCTGCAACTACAGTTGCATGTGAAATAGTCAGGCGATGATCATTTCTCTTGCGCCTGAAAATCTGCAACTAAAATTGTACGTGAGGTGCAAGAATGATAAGATCGTGATAATTTGTACAGGCCTGCACATTAATGGTATATACATGAACATAGCTGCGGTTAGATTTTCGCATCGTGTATCGTGGTTCCAACTCGCACCACGGAGCAGACGACAAGCAGACGCTCTTTCGCTGAACGAGCGTATGCGTGCCCAACACACAACGCAACAATGACAACAATTCGTTTATTCCTTGCATCCCTAGCAGATGGCGCATGACGTCTGCTAAATATCGACTGTGGGCGCATGGTGACGCTAGTGGACTTTAGTTCATGTTACATGACGCTGATTTTTTTGGATACACCATTAATGTGCAGGCCTGTACATGGTAAGTCGTGTCGAACGCAGTTTCAGTGTATCTCTTATTACCGTACAAAATCATACAGATCCTTTTCCCTGCTGGATGATTACATACCAACTGCAGGCAACTACCGGGAACACCCTTACGTATGATAGATAGAAAAGGATTCTACTTTATTGGGAAAAATACACCCGCAATTTTGTGACATTCGTCGAAATGTTGCAAGTTGTTAATTATAATTATCTTATCTTAAGACTGCGTCACAGACTCCGTATCTATTTGTGGATAAACATTAGTCGTAAGGCCTATACATTGTTCGGTGCAGCGAAACTTTACGATACCTGTATGTCATTATTTTCTTATCTTTTATTCTATGTATTCCGTTCGTCGAATGCGATTAAGAAAAGAAAAGGCAGTGGATTAATTTTTATACGAATTCCGTTCAACAGTATAGATATCTTATTCAAGCAATTAGCTTTAATCTACGTCAAGATACGTCAATTCGCCGATATAATTTGTTGCGGTAAACGTTATGAATCATCCATCGGAATCAAACCGTGCATCATTGATATGAGGCTTCGAGAGGAGAAGGGGAATGAAAATTTGAAAAAAAAAAGAACAATAACAACAATCGGAATAATTCACCGAGAGGAATCTTCCCTTTAAATAGTCTTTAACGACTAACAGGCAGTCCTGTTCGGCAAAAAAGAAAATCAATCGCACGCGTCATTTCGAGCGTGTGTATCAACATTAGAAAATCAATGGTAACGTGTGACGTCACAGTCCCGCCTTACGACAAACCAATCGCTACGACGCTCCCCCCACCCAAGTAAGGTATTCCCCTCGTACACGCCACCGGCGTTGTCATTCCAGAGCAGACGATCGTGTCGTACGGAAGCATAAGAAAATTAATAGAAGTTTAATTCGCTAGCGAAAGACCGCGTATATATGACGTGCAAAGTAGCAAGATAAATAAAAGTTTGAAATAAAAACGATTGAGTAAACGCTTATAAAATACGAGAGACGATACTCAGTTGTGTATTTCGATAACCGAATAAAGAATTCGAGCAAATCTTGTTCCAGTAAACTACACAGTTTGCTTCGAGTCTCTACTACGACCACGTCAGTGACGCGCGCAGTGTTCCTAACGTACTTATATTCCGTTCTTTAATACTCTTTTATTACGTACCGAAAGAAACTTCGTAAGATAATCAAGATGGCCTTTATGATGCCCGTTGTGAAAAACGAATGGGATATTTACAAGACTAACCGGAGTAGACGTTCGTCAGAGTGTTCCAATCCTCACGCTTGCCGAAGCCGCAAGGTAATTACAATTTTTATAATCCTCTTTCTTTTTCTTTTAATTTCACTCAACAACTTACGACATTTTGTGACACGTGCTAGTTTACTCACCTGTTCATAATATTATTGTTGACCCATAAACGATTGACATTCAATTTTCTTTACTACTTATCCACTTAAGACCTCAATTCCTTCCTTCCGTTTTTTTCCTCTTTACAAACTTGCTCATGCGCTCGGTCGCGCACGTTTAGAAAGTTTCCATGAACGAATTTTCTAGAACCTCCAGGCAATCCGCGACAGACGGATGTATGCGGTATTTGGATATATATGTACGATCTAGCGGTTCTTCGTTTATGGCTTTGATGTCACGATTGGAATTCAGATTGTTTTATATATGGGTATCAGATGCGGAAAGTGTTACCGAAATATGGCCAAAAAGTTGCCGGGTATTAGCATACAACAATTTAGCTTGTTTCAAACGAACCTTTGAGGCGTACTTAAATTCCTACTACATATTATGTTCAATACAAACTTTCACTTTACATACCTAGCAATGACATTATTGTTAATTCGAACGATGCAGTGTTTATAAAAACCGAAACGGCTGATGTGGAACCGGCATTCCACAGATCAGTGACTCTCATTTTAAACATTCCTGTACGACAAACGGTTGACATAACGATTCGAGTTTCACCTGCGTTTAGAATTTGTCAATGAACCGTTACGTGGATAACGGTATCAATATTCAAAACTTCAGACTCAATTATCCCGGACAGAAATTGAGAAGCGAATAATAAAACTCACTTTGAAATCAAAGAGTATTAATAACACGACAATATTCTTCTCGTAAATCAATTAATTGAACTTCGTTTGAAACAATTCAACAATGTTTTTTTACTGCTTCAATCAACCTACCGATTTCTCACTATAACGTCGCAGCTAAACGTACATCAATATGTATGTGTATTAATTTGATAGATCGATTTGCAACCTTGTATACATTTAATATCACTCTCATTTTAATTTCACGTGTTGATTCGTGCGTAGTGACTGAGATGAGTGAAAAGCCTGCTCGTTAAAATACACAATATATAATCAAGTTGATGTTGATGATGATAATTTCTATAATTTGGATACGTTTATGTTCTTTATAAGCGTCATTCCAGTGCTTTATTACACCGAATCACTATATATCACTTTTCTTCTTAAAAAAAAAAAGAAAAAAAAAATGAAATTCATTACTTGTTCTTTATCGTCAATCGAGTTGAGAACCGTTGAAAATGAATTTAGGATCACTGCATCTTTGCGCTATATTCGTATGCGGACCCAATATCTTCTCTTGACGCGACTTTAAACGGCGCCTCCCTCCCAGCTGATGTGATACCTATTCAGGAAGGAAAATGTGCGTAACCGACTCTCCTCAGAGATTTAGATATATCTACCTGAGTGAGCGGTTGTAATCGACAGTTATTATGGCACAAGGTACACGTGGTATTAATTGAGCTCTGTAAATGTAAATATAAATACTACCACGTGGCTATAGTGACATTTCGAAACGTGTGTAAGTATTTCTATTTTTATTTTTACTCATTTTTCTTATTTTTTTTCTTTCCATAATATTTTTTTTTTACTTTTGCAACTATTTTTTGGCCACGTATCAACTGCCTATTTACAACTTACGAAAATACCCTCGAGTCGAGGTGCTAGGGGTCTTTCATATCCCAGTAATATTATTCGAGGAAGTTCGATCTCTTTCACATATTCTAACAAGGCACGTGCAGTGTATCTATAGCTCCAAGGAAACGTGAGCAAATGATCTCGTTCAAGGCTCCATATCTATGAGATAAAAAAAATTACGCGTTTCTTTGTAACACATGTTCATAGACTGTCTGAAATATCATATTGCAAATAATCAATCTTCACGCTGATATTTCCGCGTGTGAATAATTACCTAGGTTTACTTATACCTCACCGTGACCTGTCCATCGAAGTAACTTCCGACTTCATACAAGTTTAGTAAGACCTTGCGACTTGATATTCACTGAGATCACGAGATTGCTAACTACAGTATAGATTATCACGCAGTTTCTACTTTCATTTCGTACATATACATATATACGTACCTATGACGTTACAAATCTTCGTGATTTTACATCTAATTTCAAAATCATACACAGAACGAATTTCCGGCCAGGGAATCATTTCGATTTTGATGAAAATCATGCCAGGGGATAAATAATATATTTATGAAAAACGAAACTTTTTTATCATCCGCTCATCTTTGTTAATTTAAATATCTGGAGAAAAATTTGTTTTTCAGAATACTTTTCCAGTCAATACTATGAATTTTCATATGTACAGGAAAAATTCCGTTCAAAAAGTTGAATGAAGTATTATTTTCTACAATCGTTATGAATTTTTCTGTTTCAGGTATCAGAGTGTTCAAAATCCGAAGGACCATCTTTGTCAACGTCTCCTGGTTCCGATTATCTTACCTCGCCGGCCCACCGCCCAATCCCATTAACCTCACGACAATTTTCCCGAACTTCTTCTAGAGCTTCTCAAAGCTCGCTTCAAAGTCCGAGTAAGAGTACCGGGAGTTCGCCTCCGAAGACCGGTAGCTCAAACTCGTTAAATAAGTTCCACAACAGGCTTGTAGACAAGCTGAAACGGTCCTTGAAGAAAGCAGATGATCATTCCGAGGACCAGCGCAACCTGTCGTGAGACAATCAAGCGGTTTTGGGCCTGCCACCTGCTTCCGGTTCAAAACCTATTGAGTTTCGCCGCACCTCGGCACCTTCCGGTTCCGGAACGAGTCTGAAACTTTTAGCTCGTTCCTGCCCGGACCCAGACCCGGACCCGCCAGTTGCTTGGTGAGCTAAGATCATCCCGAGGGTTTGTTCGCGTTCGCGCACTACCCTCCTTATGTTCTGCCGAGTTGTTATACTCGCGAACGCAAATCCCAGGATAATATTTTGTTTCGGCCGGATGAGATACGACGCGCGTTTATAACCTAAACCTGACGCTACATGCTCCGCAGAAACCGCCAAGCCCCAGACCTGGGGGTGATCAGAAAATAGAGTAAAACAAAATGAAATAAAATGAAATAAAAACCCTTAGTTGATGAAACCATTATTCTTATAAACCTACTGCTGGACAACGTCGGTAGTTCGCTGAGGGATTTCGATGAGTTAATGATATCAATCCGTAAAATCGGGTCTTATTTGCGGGAAAATTCATGAATATAATAAATACACACAGCATAAATACAAATGTATAAAAATCGATCGTCAGTTGTCTTTCGACGAGGTAGAGACAGCTTCCTTAAATCAAGTCTCTCTTGCTTTATAATTCCAACTCTGAATGTTTCTCTCTACCTATCTCTTCCCTATATGTATATCTCGCTGCGGTTCTCCTGGCGATTTGCTCTCGATTTAATTATTCTTATATATGATATATTAAAAAGCGGCTGATTTTTTGGAAAGTCTTTACCTCGACGTATAACATTATAAAATCCGAGTAAAAATCGACTTGGCGTGAAATTTATTTATTTATTTTTATTTTTTATTTTTTGCTCTGCAGGGATATCTAAGTTTTTTCTTCTTTTTTTTTCTCCATAAAATGGAAATAATGAGAAAAGTATAAAATTACATTTGATTTGATCAATGTTTGAGAATTTTTCTTAGGTCCTGTAGCGCGATCAAATATTATATTATAAAAATATTTTCATTTTGTCTTTTTCGCTTTCTTTTTCCTCAGAAAAGTTCTTTATTTATTTATATATTCGAGACCTTGAAACGAGAACTGCGGACAATAATAATAATAATAATAATAAACGGAAAAAGAAAAACTGACGATCGAAGGCTGCATCCACGCAATTGCGCAGGATGTACCCGAATTTTGGTGTATATTGGCGCCTGGAGAAATAATAATATACTTAGATGTATAAAACTTGCAAGTTAGTTGATTTAGTAGGTAAGAGTGATTGTACCGAATGGAAGCCTAATAAAAGACTTATTTTAACACGTATAAGATTTATGAGAGAATTGCAGATTTCAAATTTAATGTACCTCTATAATAATAATAATATATATATATATATTATATACATAAATATATATATAATAATCTCTATGTAAATGCTATACATATATGTATATCCCAGTAGTGGCAGGAAGTCAACTTTTTATAGATCAGAATGACGAAAAAAAAAAAGAATAGAAAAAATATATATATATATTATATATAAATAAATATATATAACAAAAGAGAAACTAAAAATTCTAAGATCTACGAATTATTATTTTTATTCCTATATAACACATACGAAAAACTAGAAGCTTGCTTGTGTAGATGATATTGTTCATCGATTTTAAATGTGGTTTGAAAAGAATTTTTTTCTTTTTTTTTCAATTTATCATAAAAACTCGCAAGAAAATATTTATCGATCGATGGACATTTATATAAATACATTATTATGAAGTACCTTTAGATCGCAGTTCGAAGATTTTCGAAGTATTCTATAAAATTTCGATTATTTCCGATTTTATCAAATCATTAGTTTTTATTTTTCAGGTATATCTGGTATTTTATAAAATAATTTCCAGAGATCATACTGAAATAATTACGAGCCTCGGAGATGGGTTCCGCTTTACAAAATTTGAACTATTCAGAATCGTGCGAGGTCGACTAAACGGTGAAATTATATTCGGAAATTTACGAACTGGCAACTATTTATTGGTACAGCGTGTGACTCTGTGATACCGTAAGCTAAGATAGAATTATTTTGCAACGATTTAAAAAAATCCAAAATTACAAAAGAAACACTCGAACGGACGATATACCGTTCATAACGTACGTGTATATATTACCGGAGTGTTGTCTCAAGTTTTAGTTAGTTTATAACCGCCTCTATGATATTCCGAAAGATTTTAATTGCAACGAATCAGTTTTAACGAAATTAGAAATCTCAAATTCCTTCAACACTTGATTTTGTCTTTTTCGAAATCGTTGCCAGAATTTGGCATAAGCAGTTAACCTGTTTTGACGTACCTAATAAAAATAAATCTCGCGGTAAATATTGAAAACTATTGATATACCTGCACGTATCCAACCTGAATGTACACGAGATTTTCAAATAATTGTTAACTATATCAATGAATTTCCAACAGTTACCGCTTACTGTAAGACTGCTTTAAAAATTACCGGTGGGGGTGTTATGACGTGGTGCTGGGCTAAATCCGTTGGCGAATTTAGAGATAAAGTTTTTGCCACATCGCAGAAAGCTTTTCTATAAATTCGCCACGAATTTTGCCCGTTGAATTGAACTGATTATGCGGTGTTACTAGAGTTAAGAGTTTGTCGAGATATGATCTATATTTATTGTTCGAAAAAATTGTTTGATTCATTTTTCTTTTTTTTTTTTCATTTTTCTTTTCTTTCTGTCTTTATTATTCTTTAACTCGTTATATAGTGTTACATTATGGGACATTTTGAGCTGATTCTAACAGATGGTTGAGGGGAAAACATTTTTCAGCAACGTCACGCATGCCTTACGCCGTTACACTATAACTAAGTATGAAATTCTGATGATTATTGATAGAAAACAATTTCAATCAACTACTTGAGAAACTGCCAATTAAAAACGGTCAAATAGTTCTTGCGTATTTCTGTAATTTGATTTTGTAAGTGGATATTATACATGAATATATTATTTTTACTCTTCAATTAAGTTTTGAAAGTATAATAATGAATTTCGTTTCCCCCTCGACCGTGACTGACTATTATCACTGCCAAAAGCCCACGAACAGTGTTGGTCAAGATTTGAAAATACTCTCCGGAAAGTGGGATGCAAATTTCAAATTTTCACGGCCTCTACTTGATGATTATTTATTTTTTGACGTAAATAATAGCTTTAGTCGTTTATAAGCTCATACATCACACTTCCATCGACTCTACAGCTCATCGGCATCTCAAAAAAGTTAATCAAAACTACCAGAGCAAATTTCATTCATCAATCACTTGAATCCCTGTATTAATAAAATTCAAAATTCAGAAAAATAAAAAAACAATCGAAAAAAATTAAACAGAATCAACAAGAGATGCAAAAATTAAATTCTATAGAAAAGTCTCGAATAACGCAAAATTTGATCAGGGGCGATGAAAAAGTGAGATTATGAGCATACATTCCATGCGTATAATAGATACATACATGTCGGTATATGTAGAAATAACGTGTTAGCGTTTGATAAGAAATTCACATAAAATAAAAATATATTAGACGTACTGATGCGTAACTATGAATAATATATCGAAAGTTTTGAATGCTTACAATAGACTTCGGTTAATCACATTATTATGTATCGCAATTTTTATGTCATGTTCAATAAAGAAAATTCAAACTAATTACAATAACTCTGTACAATTATTAATTCCCTATTCTCTCCCTCTACAGCTTCGGCACTCTTCCTACTTTACACGTAATTCCCTCTTACTTCAAATTATTAAACGTTCAATTTAATTACCAACTAATTGGCTGCTGAGGAATAGGAGTGTCGTAGCTCTGTCTTACTGAGATTCAATACGGAATACTTGGACTTATAATAATCAGTCTCAAATAATAAGTATCTGAGGGAAGACGCGATACGAGTCGCTTTTAGAAGGGTGCCGATCCGAAGATCCTCGGTCTTTAGTTTCATCTATGCGCAAATATTCGTCAACGTTTTCATGATGATTCACCGTAAATATATCAAATTTATGTAAACACATGCCGACAAGCGCGTTGATAAGTTGATATCTGGCTCCGGATAAAGTACCGAATATACTAACCATAATAGCGAGTCCGAGTACATTATGTATCGTTGAATATTTACCGAAATTGAGTCATTTTCAATCCTTGTCTTCTTATCCATTTTGCAGACGCAACAATTAGATAAGTTTTCAACTATCGCATAATCGCATTCAACAGACACAAATGCGTTAGGGTAACGATTAACGATATAATTTTACACTTATGACAAAAATTTACTTCCGGTAATTGTATGTAAATAAAAAATACGGCGTAGTAGATGAGTTCTTTTTCATCCGGCACATTCGTATTTATTATCATTAAAAACTCGTTACATGTAGTAAAGTGGGACGTCTGATAGCTGAAATCTTTCTTACGTATACTTGTTACGCGTATAGAAGAACCGCGAGAGCTCTATTTCTGTACGGTATGTGCATACCTTGCTAATTAGTACATCGAGCGATCGGCTCTAATTATTCACCCATATAATCCTAAGACCCAGAGGAGTAGTTATATTCTTTTTTTTCTTCTCTCAGGTTTGCTTCGCTGCAGGTAACGTGCATAAGCAAATAATTGTCGCGCTGTTTGAATCGAAAGTATGAACAGGTGTGAAAAAAATAAATATAAGTCGATAAGGACCTCAGGCCCTCGACGAAAAGATCAAACGTAGAAATTAAACGGTCATTGCGATAAAATAATGAAAAGCCGTCGGGTATTTTTCGAAGAATATGCTGACGCAGTCCCTTAATCACTGTTATAGATTGCGGATATCTTATGAATCCAATGTTATCGGATCTCATCGTCAGTAGATTAATCAGATTAAAACAAAATAACTTACCTACCTACAAACTGCCCGATGATTGTTTAAGGGAAATAATCTTTCGGATAATTGGTGATAAATCGCCGTGCGTTTGAACATTCAGTGATATCATGTGACTTCTCAGAAAATCATAATCACGATCAATGACAATGCAGCTGAGCATCGTGCAATCGTCATCGGGACTATTGCCACATATTTATCTAAATATCTATAAACTCATTCACGCTTATTCGTGCTGTGAACAATGATCACAATATAATAAATAACGCGGAATCTGTTAACGATTCATCGGCAAGTCATACGATATTGATTTTCAAATTTCTTGTGTGACTTGAGTTTTGGTCAACGATTTTTCCCGTTGAACGGTGTAATTAGGGCAATCAATCAAAATGGCACATCGTTCAGTAATTTGAAATCTAGTCTATATTCTTTTGCTGTCATGTATATGAGAAATCGTTTATACGATGAGAAAATCCGGTCAGCCAGTATTGATTGATAACGAATTAGGCGCTAATATATCCACGTCTTAATTCGCCTAATGCGCTGTAGGTTTATTACCTTAAATAAAAAAAAAAAAATCGTTGACCAATTACGGCCAGCAAACGAATCCACGATAAGATACGCCTATGCATTTCGCGAATGGAAATTTCCACTGCCGAGAGTGCCGTGTGTGTCACCGCTAAGTTATTAACGCGAAATGTATACTGTGCTAAATATAACTACAGTCGGTACAGAACGGGGGCGTTTCTGACTAACGAAAAAATGACGAAAAAGGATATAAAGGATACAGATTGCCCATTGAAAAATTTCGCCCTCCAAGGGCATGCGTTACAGACTGAGATTAGAGCTCAAAGATTTTATCATATCCTGTTGGAGGAGGTGTCTTAGATTGCATGGGAAGTTCATATCAAATTCTTGGAATTCTCGGATTGCAATGAAAGGAGCATCGAATGTCTGAAGAGTTCGTAACCCATTTTTACATGTGTCACAGTGCAAGTGAAGAATATTCTCGAATAGCTTGTATGTTTAATTGGTACTGCTCAGAGTATGCCGTCAATCTACTGTCTGCAGAAACGTTATGATTGTGTACATACAATTTAATGTTTGACAATGAAATTGATTAGCTTGCTTAAAGCACATCCTGCATAAAATTTGACATGACGCAACGGCATATTCCGCAACAGCATTCAAACGTAGAAGAACCAAATATCAATTCAGACCTGCGCTCGTTATAGATCCATATATGTGATCCATGTATGGTACCTATGCCTATCTGAAACGTCACCACGCATTAGGGCAACGGAAGATTTTCAACATGCACAAATCTACATCAGACATCCAATCGAAAGCTTTTCAGGAACGAGTTACACCATGAAGTGGAGCTTCTAATCTTTCGTGATGCCAATTCGATCTCGGTGTTTTGATTAGTTTGCTGGAGCGTGAAACTCCCTGGAGTCCTGGCTGATGATTTCTATCCGTGGAAAAGGATGCAGAAGAAAGATTCCTCTCTCTTATTCCTTTCGAACATAGACGAAACACGTCGACTCAATTCGTATATCAGACCGCTGGAAGTATTTGGCCAGTCTGAGTACAGCCCAATTGCTGTAATAGAAATCATTGAGTGTTGGAAGTGCAAATTAAGGCGATTCTCGAGTCCCATTATGATAGCTGATTTAAATAATTATTGGAATCATTGTATTCTCGATATCGTCCATTTTCAGTCCTCGCGTTTATACCAGACGAAGACACGTCCTACGCACTTGCATCGCACAGCACGGTGCGCATTTTTATAAATCTTCACATACTTGCTAATGCATTAATTCTGTGTACGATGGACGGAAGGATTTCGCCTACCTGAACCTACAGCCTAAATCACTTGTATTAAATGGTTCTACTTCTCACACAAATATCTGTTCATTTTATTAGTCTGTAACTCTGGAAATGTACTTAAGTACGTATCACGTATCCTTGTAACTATTAAAGTGAAGGAAAAAATGCGATCTGACATCAAGATTAGAGCAGTGGAAAGGCCTTTCGAATCGAAACTGCGGTCATACGGCAACGGAGTCTTCTTTGAAATCAACAGTCCGATGTAATATCGGATATCCCGGATATTATACGGTTGTTTCAAGCCTGTGCGGCCTTGATTGAATATTCGAATGTTCATCCTATCGTTTCGCCTCACATATATACAGCATACCTTCCAAAGACCGAGTGACGTAAATACCTACAACGTACTCCAAATAGGCGAACATGCAGAGATTTGTTCAGTAAGCATTTTGTATCCATTCCGAAGCCCATTGTCATTCAGATGAGTGTTTCCTCATGTTCATCCTAGTTCATAGAGGTGGGTGACGTGTCGCGATGACGTGAATAACTGTTCCAGTAATGGCTATGAATATGTCTATTTAAATATTGTACGACATGGGTACTTTAACTCGGAAAAACACTCTCATTATCAGAGACGCCGATGATGACACATTGACAGCGTAAAACTTATTGAATGACGCACGGATGCATGTATGTAATCAATTGTTTAACTGGAATCCCGTTAATATATTATTGTATGGTGATTGAAGAGGAAAAAGTGTTTATTTATATAGAAGGTTCAGAGGTGAGTACTCGTTCAATTAGAACACATATGATGGTGAATTATAAAATAAATGTGAGAACCATAAGCTCATCAATTACTGAGGGAAGCTCATTAGTCTTCACCCAATGCGCAGCTGTCTGTCTAGATATAATTGACTTGCAAAATGCGTCGCATTTATTGCAAGTAACTGAATACTTGTTGAATCACCGGTGCCATACGATTGCTTATTTTTGAATGTGACACTGTGAATGGACAAGATTCGAGGCGTTCTTGTCTGGCATGTATTCTCATAAACAAGCCAAATTAATCGAGCTACGCCTACGAACACTTGGTACTAGTGCAACCGGATAGGGAGCTGAAATCGAGTTCTCACCGGTTAGTAGAATTTCAGATCGAATCCAGTCAGAGTTATAGCTACCGATAGTCAAGCACGTGTCAGATCCGAGATGCGTGATATATTAATTTAATTTTCGGCTGATTTAGCCGCAAGGATCAGGATACTCAATGATATACGACCCGCGTAACAATCGATCTTGATCGGCAATGTCCTGCAATATTTTCATTAGAATATCTGCATCTCAAAGAGATCGAATATCTTCACTAAAAAACAGTTCATTAAAATGATGTGCATTTCTTTGAGCATAAAAATGATCGCTGCTAGAGAATATTGTAGTCTACTGCAGTGATATCGCCAAATGTAATCTGCCGGTCAAATTACTTGAGATATGCTGGCGAAGACAAGGATTAAGATTGTCCTTCGTGTTCGAAAGAATTGTCGTGGTGAAAAGACAATTTCATTGTCCAGTCGTGATAGTTTGATAATATTTACATCACGGTATTACGTAGAGCAGGATTCTTGTATTTATCATTATTTTTCTTCAACGAACGTACGTATCTTGTTGACGAGATATTCATAGCGCTGTCTCGAGTCTCTGATCGCTTGGAGCTAGGTACTCCTTGAGTTGTCAGTGCCAAAAAGTTTTATCTATTTTTGCTTGAACTTGACTTCATGGCGAGGCTCTTTGCAATTACAATGTATTCAGTCTCCTCTCTAGAATATCACGTGATAAAAATCGCGATTTCTACTGTGAATCCTGTATTAATTAATATTATTTGCGTATGTTTCGATTATGGCGCGGATAAATCACAAGCAAAAAAAAAAATTACTCATTGTCAAATACGTGTATCAGGAACAAACCTTGTCAGTTTCTGGTGAATCCGAGGGTAAATTATCGTGAAAAAGTCATGTGGTGTGTATCAGTGATTAATTTTATCGCCTGGGATGAAAATTTTCCATCAAATATTTTCAAATTATATAGGAAAATCCTTATCCAACCGCATCGTATCACGATACTCAAATTTATCGTCTATATTTTGTTTAAGCAACGTTCACTAAAAACACAATTCAAATATTTTCCTAGCATACGTATCGAGACGTACTCGAACCATGTATTCATAGTACACGCTAATTTCAGTTGAGAGATTGCGAAAACATCAACCCTGTCATAATTGTAACCAGCTACTCAAGACGCATGTGCTGAGTGACAAAAAATTAGAAACTAATCCTAAAACACGTGCAAATTTGCCAATTCTTTAAGCACGCTTACGACTGCTTTTCAGTCTCCGATTGCCACATCTGTAGCAGCGCATTTACATCTTGAAAGGAACAGACGTTTCGACGCCTCGAACTTGTAGAGTGAGTCTATTTTCAGACTTAATTATGACCCTAGAATAAGGTGCTGGTTTATGCATCGTATAATACTGCATGACTGCAAATTCTTGGCTCATTACACTCGCGAAAAAGCTCCATTTTCGTCATTACATGTTTCATAATATTTTGGCTGTAACTGGGCTTTCTCTTCGCATCTTCGGGTGGCATTTAGCCCTTTGACCCTGGAAACATTTTCGATAATACCCACATGTAGAATAGATCCACGCATCCAGGTTCAATCGAATGACGCAGGAGCGAGCAAATCGTTCAAAGCCTGTAAGCGGGCGTCCATTGATTAAATTTGGAAGCAAAGAGATATGGGTGCTGTATGAAGATAAAATAAAATTTTTAGCGCCGAAAATGGGAGCTAACGAAATGGACTAACTTATTAGAGAACTTATGCGATTTTAAACACATTTTTCAGTGCGTCGATACGTAATTGATGTGTTTTACGATTAGCATCATTTTGGGTCTATTAATAGAGTTGGCATTTAGTGTTCGTTATATAGAATTATTGAAAACTGTGGATAATGCTCCTCAGATCCCAATAGAGTTTCTATTTTTGCCCGAAAGGTAGGAGCTATAAACCGCAGAGTCTGACTGCGGTGAAAATAAGTATTACCCATGTCAGTTGAAATCTGATTTAATATCAGCTCCATGGCTGAAATAAAATGAATGGGTTTTTTATCGTGTAATTCAATTTATCTATCGATCTCATCATTCATTCAAGGGATTCGTAGAAGCATGCGATTTCATTCTAGCATTCTGTCCCCACGGCGAATCTAAAGTGTTTCGTAAAAGGAATGATCAACCCCTGGTTTTGGGCTGCAATTAATCAGCCTCGAGTTGCCTTGGGAATTATAAGTGATATTGGGCAATTTTCGTTGAAAATTGGCACGGGACTACACGATGTTGGTGTCGTTGAGCGATGGTCATTACGGAGCACTTCACACCATCAAACATTTTTGTTCTCATAGATTGGCTTGTGCCCTGACAAGTGTTGAATACCGTACTAAGCACACGGTGGTGGCGTGTTTGATGCATTTAAATTTCCTCTGCCTACATCTCCGCTTCCGCTGATGAGCTTTTGTTATTTTCAACTGCGAAATCATAGATACCATTGATGGCAGGCCATCCGCCTAGTAGCTGGCGCCTACTATGACGACACGTCTCGACTCCTACGCCAAAAATCTAAATCTCGTTGCGTCGTCTGCCAGTGCCAAGTAGAAAAATAACACGGAGAAGAATATTCTCTGCACCTCGCATAGGTATTTTCAGAATCTTCAGATTTATTAAACTATGGGATTGCGAGCACCGCAACCGCAAAGGTTTAACTGTCAATTAAATCCGACCTTCGATGAGGTCGGAATACTCTTGACTTTTATCGTTGACATACGGCCAGCGTGAATTTCGATTTATTATCGCTTTATGGTCACGTGCCTTGATCTTGAAATGTCATTCCACTATCCACCGGACATCTACCATCCGTTACTGTAGCCAAGGACTTTCGCCAATCGCTCTGAACTCTATGCTCGCGGGTGATCCATCCAGGTCCAGCTTCAATGTACGGCGCGGTTCTAATTTTAGAATAGGATGTCTATTTTCAGTAATGTAGAAAATTCGCGGCTGGAATCCCGGAGCAAGAATGAAAAGTTGAATGGATGTGCTACCTATATGATGCAGGCAATAATTGATGGGACGATTGTTTTTTTTTGTTTTTTCGTGCTTGCGTCACGGGATGAAACTGATTTACTTAAGCGGTCGCTTAACTGTATAAATATTATTGTTCCGGCTTCCAAAGTACAGGATCCAATTACATCGCTAACTCTTCAGAGCAGGAGTCGGATAGAGTTTAGCGAAACTGGTGGAGTGCGGATCTTACTAATCCGCGAGGAATGGCATTTTGACGGACGTGGCCGGATGCCAGGGAAAAATAACTGGTACGAAAATAAGTTATAAAAATAAACAATCGAATCAGTTACTGTGGTAATGCAATGGCTGATCTATGCATGTACGAATACATACACTGGGATCCGGCTTAGACGGTTTGTGACACTATCGACGACATGCACAACTGCGGAGAACTCTGACTGGCAACGAGTACAGAGTATGGTTAACGCATTCCCGGTCCATTCTCGTCGATACATACCTCAAACTACAAACGCGTGTCATCGATCGAGTGAAAAGTGAAATAAACTATCATTGAATATAAACTTTATAAGATACATAAATAGTTTGAATTTTTTTGCAGCTGTAAATATGTCGGGAGATTTAAAATTTCTGGCTTATTTCTTGCGCAGGATAATCGATTATCGAATTGAATCACCCCGTGCTGAAAACTGCTGCTGGTTCCCTGGCCAATTTAGCATGTAGCAAAAATAGTTTTCGCACTGTCTGAGCCAAGATACGCCTGGTTCCTGCTGCTGGGTTTATTTAATTCGCTTGTTGATATCCCCAGTCATGTTTTACAATCTGACTTCTTTACTCCTAGTCCCTGAAGAAAAAAATTCAGATTATGCTGCAAGCTCTCATCGTCTGTTGCAAAGAAAAGTCAACTCGGAGTCTGGACTGCTCCAATTTTGAGGATCAGGTGAAAGGCTATCGGCTGGGTATCTTGTCGAAATGCAAAAAGACTATTTAGCATCTCTAAAATGCTGGCACTCACTTCGAGTATTGGTGAATATAAAATATCCCTGCGACTCTTTAGGAAAACGTCGAGGATGACGGATGTAGTTGAGGAGGTCGTAAAACACGTGGCTCTGAGTCTACGATGGCGATGGCATGTTTCGTTGTGAAAAATTCGATGAGCTAGTCGGTTTGGTGTACGATTAACCTCGTTCTACCCCTATACGAAAACTCCCTTTGCATCTCTCCGCTTTTATAAATTTATATACACAAGGCTGGTTCGTCGAGGCCACCGGCGTGGCTACGTAGTGTGGTAGGTACACCAAGTCTATGAACTTGAAGTCAAGCACGACCTCCTTGCCGACACTTCATTATTTATTGACGCGTGTAATTTAGGGGTGAGATACGAGAGGCCTTTTCGCTTGGATCGAATCCGAAAGGGTCAGAATATAAGCGAAAGCAAACTAACGATAAAACACACGCTTTCCCCCCCGTACTTACTTGCCTTTTTCATTCTAAGTATGAGGACTGATATTACATAAAATTGTATCTATTATAAGAATGAGTATATACATGCACACGTACGCGGCGTCAAATCATTTATTTCTACTTATATAATTACAGATAAGAACGATATGTAGAATAGGTCATTGCAGAGAGGGCATGCATTTCATTTCTTTTTCTGCAGCTCTATATTTATGCTATAATAATAATCTTAACAAGCACATCATAAGCTTGATCGAGACATTACGCAAATAGCGTTACTCGGTCTGATAAGACGCTTTGCCAAGCACATTTTTTACGCTCGGTATACAAATAGCCTCCATATTTTATTCCAGTTAAAAAAATTGCTAGAAACGATTACGAAAATGTCGTTGAAATTCATCTTCCAGGGTCGTCCCGGCCTCGCTGATCACTATGATAGACAAAACAACGTCAGACTTTTTGCGGATTTCAGTATTTCATGCAATACATCTTGAAGAGATTATCAGAATACAATTGAGCTCTTGGAGCCAGCAGGCATGCATACATACATGTAACAATTGTGTAATGACATGTGGGAGCTGGCAGCGCTGTAGTAACTTACTAAAAACAGTGTTTGTTCAGCGTTTTCGGTTTTAAGAAAGACTTTTTTACGGTCATAAAACAAGTTCATGCGATCACTTGTGGCTGTAATTTGAAATTCATGAGGGTCTGTTCCGATTAACAATTTCACGAGTAATAGCTCAGTGCTCGTAAGAAAATTACAAAAGCTTTGTTGTATACGTAGTTTAAAAAAATGGAATTATAAATGAATAGATTCGTCAAAACTGCCTGCACTGAAGAATGATTGCTGTCTGAGAAATGTTTTATGTTTATCTTGTTAAACGCTGAAAAAGTACCCTAAGGATAAGGCCAGCGTCCAAACGGATCGGCAAAGACCACCTGCGTTTAGTCTGCCTATCCAAGTCGGAGCAAATTCTATCGATTGAGAACAATTCTTCCGTTGATCAGTTCTCAAGGTGATTAACATTTTAAAAAAAAATTTATTTCAGTTGTTCTTCGACTAACTCAAAAACTACTGGACTGATTCCATCCAAAACCTAATCCGTAAATTTCTTCTCAAGATATCGTCCGCTGAAAAATGCGGATGATGCATACACACATCCTGACGTCTATGTGAAAATGGTCTAAGGTGATTCTCTGGGCCTCAAAGCGTAGATATCTAGTTAAAGCTCAATATGTTTTCGTTTTCAGGTTTATTAAAGCCAACTTTCCTCTGCAAACGAAGAATTAAAAAATATTTTCATATTGACTATGCTCTTTAGTCTGAAAGCTGCGTAATGCCCATAACAATCTCCTTCATATTGAACGTCCATATTTATACGCGTTTCTGCATTTGTGACGAAAGCAGTCTAGACAAGAGAAGGCTGTAATTGCAGTACACACATTCTTGCAACGAAGGCGTGCCATTCTATTTTTGGCATACGAATCGCGTGCGCGAATATGTACGCGAATCTACGTCTATTTTAACAACTTCTCTTGCATGTTGGACCGGAACGCAGCTGTCGAGGAGAATTTCTAACCTTTCGTGAAACGTATTGCGTTATATGCTTTACGCGATTCGCGTTAGCACACATTATCTAAAAATGTGTAATACCGATATATTATTCAGCATAGTTTGTCGGTACACCTGTTAATCTTTATGCAAAGTATCAAAGTGCGTCGTTCCATATTTGCTCCGAACATTCATATACAGCTACGGTTATATTAACGATCTTTCGCAGGATTATGTATGATAATGGATTGTCTTCCATTGTAAGACGTACTCGCTGCTAATTGAGAAAAGCATCGAGGTTTGCGCAGAGTTTTATTCATGCCAGATGCTAATTAGCCAGTATTTTTCCTGTCTTAATTTCTTATTAAACAAAAAGTGTACGAAAAAAAAAAATTAGAGGTGTTCTAGTAAACGTCGAAGAGATCTACACAAGCAGAAATCGAATCCTACCAAGCTTTTCGAAGAATAAAACGTACTGCGGTTTGGAATGCGTTCAGTTTCCTGAAATCGACTATTCATACCGATCGGAGTGGGGAAAATGCAGCCTTCATTGATGATGCATCAGTACCGATTCTGCTGACCAATACTGGATTTGCAATTCAAAGCAATTGCAATGCAACTGTAATAGCTGCATCAGAATTAGAAACATGAATAATTGAAGTTCGAAGTTCGTTATAGAAATGATTTTATTCCACAGTATTATTTTTAGAAAATGGAAGTCAATGCCTGTCGTGATAACTTGGTTAATTTGCAACCGTTCCTACGTCATCCTCTTCGCCGCATGTGACTTCGAAGCTACCGCGCTCCGGCTGAATCGGCTGCACCGCTCCTGGTAAGTATTCTGTAAAGTTCGTTGCCTATGCATTCCAAACCGGTTGGTATCCTCATGAATAAACGGCATTTCTGAATTCTTGAACAGGCGAATGTTGAGTTTGCTGTCTGCTGATTAAAGGATGGAACTTACCAGGGCGCAGGGATTTAAAAAATTCAAACAGAACGCCTGGGCCAAGGATCCCGATCAAGTAATCCTCAGATTTCCGTCGAATATTGTCTTCTCAAAACTGCCGAATAGTCGAAACCCACCTGGGAGTTAAAGGGGACGAGTTATTTCGTGAAATGAAGCGAGATTTTGTATAATCAATGTAGAATCCTCATGAGTTCGGCAAAAAGTCCAGCAGCATCGTCTGGTAACGTCCGCATCGTGATTTGTGACTACCTTATATATTTGCCAAGGAAAACCAGTCTGGTAGACCATTTCAGGTGTATCAGTTTCTATTCCTCCTCAACGATGTAAAATTAGAATGGAATCGACCCTGTCCAATATTCTATGAGTAATAATTCACAGCCGTTATTCAGTAGCTATTATATATTTTCGTTAATCGACGTCATAATTAGACTGGTTCTTCGCTTTGGTTTAATCAACAACCTCGTCTAGCGTGCGACGATTATATTATATTTAGAATCAAACTGAGGAATAAAGCTCCCCGAATTTGACGGTATTTTGTAAATTAATCAGTGCTTCTGAGACTTCTGTGAAATTGCCAAACTTCGATGATTCAGAGGTACTTCGCGATAGTATTTAGCCGCTTCATCATTGACCCTATGACCTATGAGATAGATTTGGTTCGCTGAGTTTCATGCATACCATACGCAAATATCGCGCGAGAGGATCATGGCTAAATTATTCGTCTTGGAATTGAGACGATCACTTATTCCTCTCGAGAAATCGCGAAATCAGAATTTCTACGTATGCAGAAACAGTTAGCACACTTTGAATGTTTTAACGTCTGTTTTATAATTACCTAAATTGACTGTAGCACGTACATACGTGGCCAGGAGGTTTAAGAACTGCAAGTGTGTTTCTAGCATCGAAAGCATGCAAGCTTACCAGGCTTGTGAGTACACTCGACTTCTTTTTTAGCCAACAAAGTGCTAACGACTCACGTGCATGTTCGCGTGAATGGCTCGCGGTAAAAATGAATTGTTCCTACCTGCATATACGCAGTAGCGCTGTTAGGCGGCTGCAGTAATATGAGAAGAAAAGGAGCGAGAAGGAGAGAAAAAAATCAGCATCGCATTTGTCTCGGGATATTATTTTCGTCTTAAAATTTCAAACTAATTCGCAGATGAGAAGCGTGAGATTTATAACGTGACTCGCAATCAGTGACGTCCGCGTGTGTAAATGAGAAGTTAATTTCATCGGAATTGTAGAGAGCAAAGATACGCCGGGGAAAAAACGTGCAGGTTATACAGGTGAGGTTGACCAGGGGAAAGAGGGGCACAGAGTACTTGAATGATTGTACATTATAAAGCGGCAGTAAAATTGTAAGGAGAAAAAAAAAACGACGTGTAGTTAGTCGAAGGAAGCGAGAGGACTCTGTGAATGAGGAAGACGGAGAGAGTGAACGGTTCAAGCCACACGAATCGATATGAACCACGAAGTTCCACCTACTACGTCGTGACCTTCTTTCGTGTAAAATGACCTGACATTGTATATGTATAAGCCACAATTATCACGGCTCGGTTGAATTGCGACTAACAAATCGTGATTGCTGATGCAACTGATAATGATCAGATAAGTTGAACAATTCGACAGAAACGAGCATCTGAAATCGGCAACGAAATCGTCAGAATTTTCAACTCGAAACAATCCAGTTTATATTCGACTAAAATGTTTATGTCTATTTTATTGATACGCGAATCCATGCAGTCACAGAGTCGAGGTATTAATAGATTGCGTTATGTTAATGATTCTTAACTTCGACATAGCTAATAAAAATGTAAGTTCAATTCGAGCGTTACGTAAGCGTGACGCTTTCGATCCTTGACTATTTGCCAAATAATTAACTCTATACTAGTTTAATCATTATATATATTTATGGCTCAGTCTTATTTTCATTCGACTGATGCGTCACGTTGCGTAATTCATAGATACAGCCGCGAACAATAGCAACGATCATAGAACACGAACTGATTGCAGAATCTCATCGATGTGGTAGTCAGATGCCTCGCATATGCTCTGGGTTCGATTGAACCAGAATTAAAATGAAAAACGTACAACTACGAATATACAAGTCGCCAGGAACCTCTCCGAAACCTAATTTCCCGTGTTTTGTAATCTTCCTTTACGAGATATTGAACAGTCTTCGCGTAACAATTGTAACTCACGTAGCTATTCTCACAAGCCTATTTTGTACCGCAAAGTCACAGTGATGCTCGCCAGTTACATCGGTTAATTGATCAAACCGCCTCAGCCAGTGCGATAACCAGATCACACGAGTTATGTACTAGACTAGCGTAGAAACAGTCAGTCACATTGACCACGTACGACCAGAATTAATTAACAATTACACGTTTTTGCCTAATTTCTAGTTATTTTTCAAATACTGCATAGAAATCGATGAAGAAGTTGGAAATTAGTGTATCAATGTATATATGTAGGAAAAAACTATTGTCTGAAACGTAGAGAAAGATACTGTGTCGTCGTAGCGGCTAGGCAGGCGCCGAAGCGTCGCGATGCTTGTGCAATTGCGTCATTTGAGTAGCTAGTTCCAACTTTCATGGATCGATATAGGAACTGCAGGCTATGGGAAGGTGAAATTGGGTGAATGCAGCGTAGTTTCGTAGTAGGTAGTATTGCGCATCTTCTCCAACTCCGCAGTACCTTGCATATCGCATTAATTCAGTTTCTGAATCGTAGGAATGAATGAACGATATAATTCCCGGTGTTTTTGGGTGTCACGCTGCGGATAAGTCGGCGTATCGTTTTTCGAAATCAATCAAAATCCCTCAATTTTATTCAGAGCCTGCCATGCCGCCATATTTAGTAACACTCGCGCGTTTTAGCACACGTCGTTGCATTTCGTGGATGAAAAAGTGTGCTGGGTACCTACCAAAGTCTAAAGGCGATTTTGAAATTGGATAGAACCGAGTCCTTCATCAGCTTAAAAACTCTTCATAGTGTTCATATTTGGCTAGTATACTTATACGTACAGCTAGACCTATTATCGCTCGATTTCCACCTCAGAGCTCATAATCCTTGTGATTTAATTACGCAAACGACTGTCGAGTAGGTATATTATATCTACGCGCGGTTTATTCCTTCGTTCGAGTTTTCGAGCTGATGATTTTATAGAAACTTTTTGCGGAGTAATAATCACAACGAAGATTGGTCAAAGTTCACAGTTTCTTTAGCGAATAATATTATTAATGAGATGAGGCTAATTAAGCTTTCGTATGTAGTCAATCACCCGGGGACGAGATATGTGTACATGCTTCTTATTTTCAATTCGGTAGATCTTTCGTCTCCTTATATGATATGGGAACGCGATGCGATATCTCCTACAGAGCCTTGAAGATCCATATCGCGGAGACACAACCGCGTGTATCATATATATACATGGGTATATACAGGCGTAAGTCTCGTGCCGAAGTTTGCGGAGTTATTGATCTTATTCCCCCTCTACTAAACTTGGCCTACGTGTCAGCCTACGCATGGCTAAGAAAACAGGCGTGAGTTCCGTGGGCACATGGAAAACCGCATGATGAAAGGAAATTTTCATAATCAACAACGACCGTGAAATATAAGCTTTAATTATTGGGACTAGATATACGTGGCTTGAGTCGATGCGTGCGATCCATATATATGTATACCGTTGCGATTGGATTCCCGATCGTTATACCATACCGTCACAGATTAAAAAAAAAAAAAAAAGGTAGGTAGACAGAAAATTAACGATGAAATTGGACACAGATAATCGACTGAGAAAACGCGATTCTAGCAGAGCTTATGAGACTAATTGGGTAAGCGTGATTGATCGCTGAATTTGTCATTTGTTAATAAACTGACTGAGTTGAAATATAAAATCATTATATCCGTATGACTATTTGCAGAGGAAAATAGCGAGACTATTTCTTCGAACAACTAAACGATCTTATTGTCTCGTGACTCATACGGCGCCATACGCATGGTCTCAGAGAAATTCAGGGTTAAGGATATCCCGAGATCACGAGTCCACGCCACGTCGCGTCGTAGCAAGTACGTAATTTCGAGGGGAAAATATCCAGCTCAATCTTTTTAATTGCGTCTATATCTCCCCTGGGAATCGACTTTTTACGCCCCAGATAAATTTCCCTGCGCTGCATCGTAGTTGCGTAGAATGGAGCTGCAGATTGCGTATGGGTATAGCTGGCACTACCGCGGAAAAAGTGATGATGTACTGGTGCTTTCCTATTGAACCAGAAAATCATGGAAGAACGAATTTTCCTTTCGTGAATCGTTTTTGTTTGGAATTCTTTGACTATCCACATTTCGGTCATCCAAATTCGAAAACGATCCATGAAAGGAAAATTCGTTCTTAAGAATATTCTTCTCGACAGGATTTTCCATTCGATTGGAAGGCCTGAGTGCGGTATTACCAGGAGCGATTCGGTGTAACTTATTGAATCAAATTTGATTGAAAGCTATCGATGCTGCGTAGATAGACTTTCAATAATTGAAATGAACTGGTTTTATCACTTGCCGTTTATCAATTAGAATTAAATTCCTGTCAGTGTACAAGATCCGACTGATTAATGGCACACTCTTAATTATCAAATTGAGAATATATCTCAGCTGCTCTATCAAGCTTTTTGCAATCTGAAGAACGATTACAACGTTTCTATCTACCTATTCAATATTATGGCATATACCGCAAGTGTCAGGTAACAAATTGGGTCATGGGTATACCTACAGTTTATATTGATCAGGTGTGGGTACCTGTTTGCACATAGACCGCAGTAACGATATAGGAATGATGAATAGATACGTCGAATAGGGAGAATAACGATCTGGAGTTTAACAAATAACTAAATTTATATCCCAGATAAAATTTGATTTAATAATAACATGGTGACGTCGCAGCTGCGCTTACAAAAGGTTCGCAAAGAATTGCGTCGTTATTCTATAACTGAAGCGTGCGCACGTCGCATATAATACGGGGCATACGCTCCGGGATGCACGTATGCAAGGGTGAGAACAACTACGCGTCAACTTACTTGGGTACAATGAGATTCCGGCCAATTTAAGAACTCGAGAATCACGTATGCCATGACGACAATTCAGATAGAGATTTTATTCGTACTATCGCCGAATGAAAAAGTTAAGAAATTTATGATTTGTTGATATACAACACGTCAAACTTTATCAACGATAATTGAAGATTGATGAATATCGCGATGAACACTGCGGTTGCCGGTGCTTTGAGTTCTGGTTATCTGTATTAAGTATTCAGCCATGTCTAGAAAGATAGAAGGCTATTAAATATGTCGTAATCTAACGACAGACGACGAAATTGTGTCTAGGGGGGAATATGAAAGCTTCACGTGCTTCTATCAGGTATGTATTTCGCTTGGTTTATCTATTGATAAGAATTGGTGGTATAAGTACAATATAGTCGACAAGGTTTCGTCGCAGTACAGAAAAAACAATGTCCAAATCTTACTATACAAATTATTTCAGCCATGAATTAATATTCAACACGAAGTGACAGCAGAAGGTCGCATACCGGATTTGTACAACGATCATAAAATATCGTAATAGATACCTAAGTTATGAACTTTTTGAGATTCCACTTAGTCCAGTTAGACGAAAGATGCACTGATGCTGCAAAACGCCTTGTCAATATCCGTGCAATACGTTGGCACCTAGAATTTCCAATGATGCAAACAATAAAATGTGCAGGAGCTTGCGAAGTCATGTTTTTCACAATAATTATTGATTATGGCGACAACGCATTCTGTAATGGTTATAATTACTCCTATGATTTCATACTGGATGAACTGGGATTGAGTTGACGTTTAATTGACGTGATAATGGCGTTAGAACTGTAATATAAAATTATGATTCATGGTTAGACATAAACCTGATGGTCTTAAGGAAATTATATTTTATTCCAGAATTGCAAGACTGTGAAGACTAGAGCAATTTTTTTCTCGATACTGCCGCAATACCTAATTTACAAGGGACCATCTTCCCGCCTGGATATATGGAACCCATTCGCAGTCGTTCCGAAAATACTAGGTAATCCCCGGTCTTCTAAATGGACGCTTCTAACTTCGCATCTATGCCAACAGCTCGCTGCCTGATTTTCGTAACGAGATAGACCTCGGAGCACACGATAGGGCCTCGAAAGTCGGACAAAAGGTCGTCTGAATGGCGGCCCTTTTTTAGGTCGCGAGTGTAAACACAGCCGGACACACGTGTCAAGCTGCACGTAGTTCAGCCTAGACGCCGGAGAGCGGTTTCATGAAGCCTCTAGCGCTCATAGCGATTGATTGGCGATTCGTTCAAATTATGGAAAAATGAGTGAATGGAAAGACTTTGGTATATCAAAAAATCAAAAATTGCGATTAAAATAGAATAGAAGCAAAAGAATAGGTATAACAGTCTCCGAGGCATCTTTGCTCAATGTATTGTGATTTGTGACGTACGAGCTTTCTTGAGATATAGAATTGAGAATTGAATCATAGGTCTGCACGAAAAAGCGAGTAGACAGGTAAAAAAATATCGAAACTACTCAAATTAAAAAGAAAAAAAAAAGTGCTAATGTCCAGTGGATAAAATGAAAATCATAAGAAGGATTCTCTCGAGATAAAATTACCTGCTGTTTTTTTCTGACGTGACTATGCCGTGCCAATTAAACATTAATCTCCGCCACAGTGGTGAAAATCAATAAGGGTTGAACTCACAGTGAGCTTCCGACCGACAAGTTATATAAAACTATTCAAATTCTGAACTACCTGCAGTGTAAGGGTTGTTTTCAATCTGCAGAAAACAACAGCAGCAACTGGTAATGCAGCAAGCTTCTATTGATCGATTGACATTTATTCGAGAAATTTCGTTGTATCTAATATTGGTCGAAAGTTTGGTATTTCATATGCAGATGCCCTGCTTTCACTATGTAATTGCGTACCGTATGTATTTTCATATATTTTATATACATAGATACTAGGGTGGTCCTTATTTGGGGTGTTGACGAATTTCGACAAGTGCGCCCCCTAGACAAAAACAACAAATTTATGTGAAAAAAGAATTTTTTGCATGCTCGGGGACAACTCAAAAACATAATGACTGAAGTAGTCTGAAAATCCCATGTTATTCAAATGAGAAACAAAACGAGCTTAGAGGCACGTCTTCTAATTGGACTACAGCGCTCCGTTTTTGCACACATTTTTATTTATTTATTTCGAACGTGTCTAGGGGGCGCACTTGTCGAAATTCGTCAACACCCCAAATAAGGACCATCCTAATAGATACAGAGTTGAGTCTCGTGATAATTTTTGGTCCGCTTATCGAAAGCTGATAGGAAGAACAAATAAACTCTTCAAATTTAAATCCGGAGTCAACAAAATAGTCACGTTTTCGGGAGATGCTAGAATTTAGTTTTACTTACCTAGTGATTTACCAATACCGTCTCTAGCTGGCTCTCGTATCTGATACATCTTACTTTACTTTACGTGCGATGAAACAAGTCATCAGCAAATGGTATCACGTGCCTCTTCCCAGATTCAATTACGCCACGAAAATCTTGAGGTTCCTTATTCTCTCTGACTTTTTTGTAGATTATCTAATCAGCCGAGGGCTCAAGCCCACGCTAATAACCTTTTTTCCGTACAGTATTCTACCGATAATTATCAATACATCGCGTCACTCTTGAACTGCCTTGAGGCGCTGTTACAATTTCGTCTGAATAATTGTACAAAATCCCGGTCGTTCAGGTCACATTAATTCGAGTTATCAAATTTAGCAGACGCACGCTATGCGAGCAGCGATGTCAAAGTTCCTCTTGTTCTTATGCGGTTGGATTTACTTTTCATTAATATATTCACGCTTTCTAAGGAATCGTACATATGTATATAGACCGCTGTGTATAGACACAGACACATTGTGTACAGAGTTAATAAGCAACGTTATATGGGAGGTAGTGAGCTTTCGGGGTAGATGAAGAACGAAAGTGCCTCAGATGCCAAGGCCAATTTCATGTACTCCATTACACAAATATGAAGAGTCCCCGACCTCTGATTAATTTGCTTGATGAAAATATTTGCACTTTTCTAAACGAGTCGATTTTCCTCAAAATCTTCATGACTCAATGAGTCACTGACATAGATCGGTCTGTTTGCGAAAAATTGTTCATTAAAGTTACTTTTTCAATCAAGATTGATGGTTGAGTCGAAAATCGTCGACTGGATCTGACTCGTCACCTCAGAGCAATTTAACTGATTCCTTGCAATTGATCGAGGCGAACCATGTCGCAGTACCGGAAGTTTCAATTTACCAATTACCAAAGTGGTATGAAGTTGGGAGTGCCGATGCTCCGTTTCATGTGGCTTCTTGACTAGCAGCTAGATACATATTCAGTAGCCTAATCAATGCTGGTATAGATGTTTTTTTCACGATTTACGACGTCACTTGATCGCGATGGCCTTAGAAATATTCATTTAAAAATTTTAACGAATCCAGCAGAGTATATCTATCGATTAATTTCTGTACAAAGTATATTTATAGGCATTCAATTATTCAGCTCGTAGATTCGAGCTTGAACGATAATATTAAATATACTGACATCGTTTTGTCGATAAAAGAAAAGGAGACTTTTAATATAATTTTATTCAATTATCGTCGTCTGTATGAATTCCGAACCTGGATGACCATGTCGTCTCGAAAATCCTCACCAAATACCAGCGTGATAAATGTCCCTCCTTCGACGCTAAATGCTCGTCCGAAAATTGAAGGGTTGCAGGATGTAACGAGGGCCTGTCCCCCATGTGTAAAAAGTATCGTTTCCACGATATTAACATGAGCCAACTAGAGTCTAATTGAAACGTTTGGTCAAGCCCATCTTTGAAAAAGGGCCTCAATCGAATTAGACCCTTGTTTCATACACCTCTCCAATTATATCTGCAACCATTGAGTTATTTGCCCGTTTCGCTCATTATTTTCTGTCGCCTTATTGATCCCATCAATGTATTTTATCGTTATTCTGAAAAAGCCAACTAGCTCTGTAAGTACCGATTGAAAGACGAAAGTTCAAGGGATCAATAAAAATGAATTTAATAAGAAGATATCGATCATTTTTTAATAGTATTTCAATGATCAAGTGACCCCCTTGAGCGGAAAGTGTCGCTTCAAAAATTTCTTGATAAATTCGCAAAGCTCGAGTCCCGCAGCTGTACCTATGTACATAACATGTATAGGTACACTTTAATCCCTCGCTCTAGACTCCATGGTATAATTTTTACAGACAGTTATTTAAAGATCCTTCTGCATTCGAGCGATATATATAAACGCCTGCGACTGCCTTGGCCGAGTGCCTTGTCGATCCTGGTCCGGTACTTTATTACGCATACCCTCACATAGCATTATATACCGATACCTACACGGACAATAATGGCATACAGTTGGCTTCGCACGAGATGGAACATTACATAGCTTCTAAGGGCTCTACAGCGCATTGAGAACGAACGTTTCAATCTACTTCAGTTTAAGTCGAGCTTTCATTTGCCGAGGCTTTATAGCACTTAAGTATTCCTCGATATAGCTACGTCCTTGGAAAACTACAAATAGCTATATAAAGTTACTGCGATTATATGTGTTTATAGTCCTGGCGCCTCCTGCAGGACACGAATTTCTAAATTCCAATGCCCTTCGCTAGCCTTGAAACGAAAGACACATGCACGCGCGCGATGTATGTTGGGATTATTGGCCCCCCAGATTTGACCCTGGATTCGCATTAACGGGATAGGAAACGTTCCCTCTTCTTTACAGCCTGAATCATGGCGAAAGCATTCGCGATTCAGACTGGTCCCAGATACTCTCACATATGCATAAACATGTACATAAAGTTGTCCACGGTTGGCGTCCCATGATATTTAATTCAGAAAGGAAATATTGCTTTGAAAAATTGTGCATCATATATAAATTTTTTAACACACATTTTTTTCCAAATCGTTTCTCGCTTCGGATGATTTTAATTTTTCGTACAGATTTTGTTTTGAAAAAGTTTACTCTCCTGCGGAACGATGATGAAATGGGAAACTGACGAGCACAGATGGACCGACCTGTACATTTCATCCACGAGACTCACGTTCGGTTACGACACGGAGAGAGTATTGACCGTCTCAGCCGGCAGAGTGGAATTTTCCACTGCCCTATTCCAAGCCTCTATATACCTATATAGTACCGCACTGGCAAGCCATTCGTCGTATGTACGTATGTATGTACGATGTTTTACGGCACTAAGTACAGACGGTAAAGAAATATCGACGTATTTCTTATCTTTCATCCGCAAACCCAGTGCTGAAACTATTCGAGCTTCGGGTTAAGGCCCTCGATTCATTATTTAAGAAATCGACCATCATCTATTAATACCACTATCCTATCCATCGGGATTTTGCTTTCATCTCTGTCGCACATTCCTCCGTCATTTCCCAATAACCAATTCCTGCTAGGTTACGCAGGAAATTTATTTCCTCTTTAACTATTTGCAATTCACGCAATTTTTTTCTCGTTAATGACACGTGTCTTGCGGAGGCGATGTATATACTGAAAGACAAAATCCATATCCATACTACCTTCTTTCTTGGCGAACTATGGCAGTCGCTAATAGCCGAATGGATTATTGATCATGGATTATGATGTGTGCAGGTTCTATTGATCTTTTGGTTCAGTTCTCGTCGCGAAAGAACGAGTTAAACAATACGACCGATGATATACGTATTCGGCGATATTGAATCGCGGGATAAACATACTTTGCGTTTTGTCGCAATGCAGAGATTTACGTCTTCGATGTGCAATTATGCGAAAACTGGTAATTTTCCATTGCACTGAGTCATGGATGGGAATTACAAAATCATACGGATATCCTCACGACTTACTTCACTGAGTAGGTATAAGTGATTCCGAAAAAGAAAGATGGGAAAAAAGTGAGTAAAGTAAAGCGGATATGAAGACGATTTAATATGGTAGGTTAGTGAGCCAACTGAAAACTTATACATGCATCTAAACCTCGACCAGGCACGTAATGAAAGAAACCTGAATAGATGCCGGGCATAGATTTAAAACGTTATGTAAAGACCATATAATCATCCTGAATCTTATCGAAAGATCATTAACGTAATTACGTCGATGTTATCACCAGTATGACTGATGATAATCTGCGCGGTACCGGTACTGGCTTAGGACGCATGGCTAATAAATTAGAAAATGATCAAAACCAGAGTAATAAATGCACGTTCTTATGCCATGTCATTAAATCCCTGGGTACAAACAATGAACGCTGCTTTGATCTGTTTTCGAAGTATACGTAGATGTGAGAGCATAATTTGGCAAAGCTTTGTGAATTGTATGATGGAGGAAGATGATTATCTTTTGGAACTGAAAAATACGAAAGGAAATTAAGGCAATTTAAAAATGCGGGATATTCGAGGATTGGGTTGGTCGAAAAGCTCATTTATTGCACAGCGATTCGTATGTCAGCTTGTTTATTTTGCGCATTGGATTCTACAAAAGAAGAACGACAAACATAACTCTGATTAAAGTTTGTAGTTTCTTTGATAAAATAATTATCCTCGTAACCACGTATGTATAAATAACGCAAGAACCTCAGACTCCCGCAGATAAGGCCGAACTGTTCAACCAACGAATTATAACTCTGTTCTGTTATACTTATCACCATGCATTATAATGTCAGTTGGTTGAAAGTTGTTTAAATTTAATAATCAATGCTTATCCGTTAGTGTGTATATATAGCCATAGATCTCGACTCGGTAATACGAAAAAACACAGCTCGACTGTCGACGTGTTACTAGTCTATTTTTAAATGGAAGTCGACCTTCGGGCTTACGTAACAATATTGGACGAATATGTCATTTGCCTGTGTAATAGGATAATCTTATAGAAACTTAAGTTGCCTGTTGGAAAAATGAAGCAGAAACAAGAAGTATAGGAAAACAATGAAAAACATATTATATAATAGAACTTGCATTAGACATTTCATTAGAATTTATATAGTATCGATTTCGCTGGTAGTCTGCTTCGCATAATAGGCCGGTAATGGCAAAGACAAAACAGAAATACTCAAGACTCGCGAGCTTGTATTACATAAACATGCCGGAAATATCTTTGATTATGCCGGTTTGAATCAGCCTCGCCATCTACCCTTAAAAGTTCGTGGAACACAGCTTCTCTTCTTTCCTCATATTCTTCTTTTTCTTCTTCATACGTCGATTCGACGATTGGAACAAATTTTTAGTCACCATCGAAAGATAGGCACAGAGTTATTGGTAGTCGGGAATATTCCGACGAAGCCGGTACTTCATCGACGGAGTATTCTCATTTTCTGTTAGCCACAACCAGCGGTCGGTTTTACGATAAGAGACAAGAAAATATTTACGGCCATTTGCCATTCAATTATGAGTCTGACTGCCTCTTTACCGGTTCCTTATTGCATTGATCAACGACACTCATTAATCACTTATTCCATCAATTATTTTAACAAATTTTATCTCGTATTCGTGAAATAATTTTGTCTTCGCTTGGGGCCGGATTGAAGTTCCGAATTTACAAAGTCCCGAACGGTATAAATTCCGAATTTGAATATTACCGACTCACAGTTTTTAGAGATGCTATTTCCCCGAAAGTTCACGTAACCGATTTCAAAAACTTTGACACGTAGAATCGAGGGTTCAATATTTCGAAAGTTAAATAAGCTCATAATAGTTAGATTATGAATAATGAATAATAAATTAATCGCATAAAAATTAGTTTTTGTTCGTGTCTTTATTTTTTTTACAATTTCACGATGTGAGAATTAAGGGTTACCCACATATGTAATAGACTCCATATTTCGGATATCCAAGTTTTCGACACAGCAATGAATTATTTTCAGCAGTCGATCTTAAAAAGACAATAAATTTTAGGTGTTTTAACCAT
Source organism: Rhogogaster chlorosoma (assembly GCA_944452935.1). NCBI lineage: Eukaryota > Metazoa > Arthropoda > Insecta > Hymenoptera > Tenthredinidae > Rhogogaster > Rhogogaster chlorosoma. The sequence goes on from OX101797.1 coordinate 35,478,708, forward strand.
TTGGTTTGTGATCCGCTGTCTACTCGACCGATTAGGTGTACATATTTCTTTTTAATGTATATGACTTGCTGTAAATAATGCTGACTATGCTTGTCCGAAATTAGCTTGAATGTAAACTAAATTATTGGTTTAGTGAGGTGATTGATAGTGACGATGATAGATTAATTTTTATCAGCGGCATGCGTGATGGATAAGTAATTTGCGATCATGTAATACGTTTCAATATAACTGAAGCTGTTTTAGTAAGGACAAATTATGTTATTGTTATTGTTATAATAACTAATTTCGTATTTCGACTGTCGCTTTGCCAAACAAACCAACATAAAATTGAAATGATTATTATCGTTTGCTTATCCATCAAGAGAACTTCCATATCAGGATCCTTCTCGTCGGTCATTTTGGTAATGTAAAGTTTCAATGCCGAAAATACGTTGAAATTGAAAAAACATTTTCTCATTTATTTCATAAGTATGTAAAATTAAGAACAGTTTCAAGTCGCACTGATTACAAAAATGCATAATAAACTATAAAAGCTAATGCTGTATCAAAATGACAATCGATTACGCCCTACCACATGCAACCCGCTAAACTTTTTGCGCTCTTTGTGGTTCTCTAATTTCATACCTGATGGCGCTATCGGCGTTTACTGATCTGCAATACCGATATTGCCGCTCCGCTCGAAAGTAAAGTATTGTGGCTGATGTTCAGTGAGCCTAGTAACGTCGGAGGGCTGACAATGGAGTGTGAAGGTGGATCTAAGGCTCATGTGACAGGTGTCGTAATAATAGAATCCATTGAAATGTCGCGATTCAAAGTAAAATAATAGTCATTTTGAACCGATGAAAGTATAGGTGGTTCTCCCAAAACTTTTGTATTTCCGCTCTGGATCAAAGCGTATTATTTACGAAGAGTCATCAGACCTCCGGGATCTTCGTAGAATCCACGTGACAATTATGTTAGATCGTGTATCACTTTGTGCTAATGCCATGTACCGGAACTCGCAGAGTTGGTAATGAAGTGATTAATGAGCGCCGGCATTACGCGCCGACGAAAGTTCCGATTATATCGAAAAGCCCCATCGGGCATAGAGAGTAGGATTTCGAACACGTGCCATTTCTTCCAGCTTGTTCAGCCTCCGCGTATTCTTCCGGCATATCTTCGTTCCGGGAAGAGGAGGGCCTGCAGCGATACGTAAATAATTGATACAACATTTCATATTCCCCCTTCCATCAGTTTCTTCTGTACGCCAGAGTTTAGAGTTTCAATTTAGACTGTAATTGTCAATTTCATGCAACATTCAGAGTCTTTGGATATGAGTGGGTATAATTTTATCGAGTTAGTTTTGAACAACTAATGAAGTAGAATATTCGTGTCCATATGAGGTGAAAATTGACGTTTCGAAGTTTGAAATCTCTCTCTATCTGGTATGATCTATAATTTTGTTTCGTACGAGGAACTTACGTTAAAATGACGTGCATCATGTCGCCTAAGATGCCGTTGTGTCGGATAGGCCATTCAGATGTCTCGCAAATTGAGCGAAGCAGGCACTCACGTCCCGGAAAGCCAGCGCTGTAGAGGGAAAGAAGATTAGAAATTCTATTACTGAGAATAAATCCGAAGATCTTATTTGTTAATTCTATTCTTGTATCTACCCTGGGGAAAAATGAATTGCGGACGTTTCTCTGAGAAACTCTTCCAGAAAGTCTTTCTGACTTTCGTAGGATTTCTGACCGTGCTTCGAAGGCTATATATTTATTCTTGGAATGGTAATGAGAGACTCGCGAATAGGAAATGCAAACAGTAAGAAAAACTGAAGCATGTCCTTCTCGGAGTTCCTTAACTCGACTACGACGGGGCAAGTATAAGCAGTGCTACAAAATAATTCTATATTTGTTCAAACCTTATTTTTCTCACCATCACGGAGTCTGTATATAAGGCGTTGTTAGTTTTTCATTAATTTAGTTCTACTAGAAATAAATCACAGGCTGAAATAAATGTGTGCGAAATTATCGCATGATAGAAATCTTATGTTAGTCTTTTTTTTATACTTTGGCCAGCTCATTAGATCAAGCTATAAACCAACCTTTCGAATTTATTCTCCAGAACTTGATAAACAGTCCCCCTATCAATTCCCCGGCGATTCCTACGTCCATAGTACAATGGATCGTCGGAATAATTCGTTGGAAGAGTCCAGCTGGCATCAAAAAAGTAGGACATCGATATGGAATGTTCTGGATCATTTAACGGTACCGACAGTGCCAAGAAGATCTGTGCCAGGGCTTCCAATATTGTTAATTATCACATTCGTGACAATTTTCGGCGTTATGTCATCAAAATGGTTATACTTACGCCCATGGCACTGTGGTCAGGAAAGGACAAGGACCGTATCGGTCTATGAAGTATTTCAGCTATTTCGGAGTTCTGATTTATCGCGCATTTTTTCAATGATACTAGAGCAATGATAATTATCAAGACCCTGAAACAGCAATAATAACAGGCCCAATATAAATGCAAATTTATATAAAAAAATAGGGATAGGTGACGAATCATGATCTTCTAGCTTCAACTAGTCATAGGCTTGATATACGAGAATCGATTCAATTTTTGAAAATCTATTTTGTAAATGTATCACGATGGTTCAAACGTTGGACAGCGTGGTTCAACGAGACATTATTGACGAGGAACACATACTTGTCCCTCACCTTCCGAAGGGGTTCATCCCCCGTAAAATAATTGTCCGTTATGGCACCTGGCGTACTTACAATTATGTAGACTAATTATGCATCGTTAATGAGAAAACAGTGAAAACTATTCGTATACATTATAGGATTGTGACAAAACGTCATTTGTGGCTCCAATTTGGAAAATTATTATACAGTAAGTCGTATGTTGTAGTCTATATCTATGTTTCATGTTCTTGCAATTGCAATGAGCGTTAGGTAGGAAGTTAGGATTACGAAGAATTACGTCGGAAATGTTTCTCTAAAACAATTACTATCTCAACCATCGTATCGGAAACCGCGTACCCTGTACTGTCAAACTTTTCATACCGTTTGTCGCCTAAGAATTTTCCCGCGGCAAGACTAACAACTTCTAGAGAGTAGAATAAAGTATAGGAATAAAAAGAAGCGAGGAAAGAAAAAAAAAACGAACGAAATCTAAAGAGATGCGTGAAAGGAAAAACGAAGTACAAGAAACGAGCAACTCAAGAGAGTCTGATTGTGAGAAAGAAAGAACTTGGGGAAAAAAAAGAAACAGAAATGGTTAACTAAACAAGAAGAAACTTACATAATCTGCCGATCGGAAGACATTCTCGGGACTCTGGCAGGACGAGACTCACCAACGCGCCTCTAATCATTTGAAACCAAAAACTGGAACTAGTCTAACGGTTGCCGAAGCTGAAGATTCGGGTAGCGGTCCGTTATTACTTCCACTGCCACAATTTTTCAGTGTTAAAAAGCGTGCACACAAAATTTCTCGATAATTGTCACTCAGAGTAAAATGTCTAGGAAGGATACCTAGCGTTTAGTAAGGTCCATGTGAAGGAAGCCGGCTGAGTAAAAATTGGATAGCATTATAGCATATAATATAGCATAAGAACATGAGACGAATACAAATCGGGAGTACCACGCTGCCGAAAGACTAGGCGGTACTTTCGGTGGCAACTGCCGATCACTTTATGCTGATTGCGAGAATAGTTCGCTAGACGACTTTTCGGAACGAGGAAATTAGCTGAGCGTATTCAACAATCTCATTTTTTCATCTCCTTTCAACATGACTGCTTTTGTCATTTTTTTTTTTTTTTTTTCGAAAACGATTCAATCGATAATTTAACAATTCTACTTCCTACCCCGAAAAAGCGTATAAAAATGTGTAAAAACTGAGAAAATACATTGTGAAAAAATTAAAATTAATTCCACCCTTGCGGTTCTAAGATTCTTTGTCTCTTTTCCTAAATCGCATTAAACTGGCCGATATACTTCTGCACATCGCAGGTTCTATTATTAGACTAGAAGCAGAATAACTAACTGTACTGCTTGTTAGATTAGGATTTTTGACGACTTGTGATTGGAGTAATCAGCCGAATGATTAACACACTCGTCCTTCTGTTGCAGATCAGCATACTTCAATCCAAGGGAAGACATTTCCACTCGGCATGGATTCTTTTTCAATGGATTGACATAGATTTCTATCGTTGTGATATTAGTTGTTCTTGGTATAATTCTATGATCACGCATACATTGTAGCTTATATATATTTATATTATATGAATAAATTGAATCTATTGATTGTAACAGACCTCTATTATTTTCAAGAAACAATTGCGAATGACACAATATTTTGGCAATGAATTATATTGTATGGATGCTCCAGCAATAAAAGTCCATATATACCAATAATCAATGGCTATGTTATTTTTCACTTTCCTCTTCCTAAAACTCTCTATTTCAGGACCAGTAGGAAATAGAAATTAATTAATTTTCTATTAGTTAAAAATTTCAGCACACCTCGTCGAATCAGATGCTCACTTCATGCCATGAGCAATTTTCGACCTAAAATTTATCCAACTCTTAATAACGGTGATTTGTTTAAACGTATAGAGACATACATGAAGACACGTGTGCTTATGCACTATTACTTTTTCCCACCAAAAATTTCAGAACACCTCCTCGGGCCAGATGTTCTCCTGATACTAGAAGCAAAAATTTTTCGAGTTAAAATTGTTCCAAACCCCGAAAAACGCTTACAAATATAAATAGATATACTATAAACTATGGAGACGTGCATGAAGCGTTTTTCAGAGCTGGAACAATTTTAACTAGAAAAATTTTTGCTCCTGGTATCAGGAGAACATCAGACCTGAAGAGGTGTGCCGAAAAAGGATATGTGTATTGACTCAGTCATGCATACGTCTCTCTATACGTCTCTATACTTATAATTCATTTATACTAGCGTTTTTCGGAGTTAGAAGGATTTTAACTCGCAAAATTTCTGCTCCTGGTATCAGGAGAACATCCGACCCGAGGAGGTGTGCCGAAAAAGGATATGTGTATTGATTCATTCATGCATACGTCTCTCTATGCCTCCCTATACCTATACTCAATTATTACTAGCATTTTTCGGAGTTAGAAGGATTTTAACTCGCAAAATTTCTGCTCCTGGTATCAGGAGAACATCTGACCCGAGGAGGTGTGCCGAAAAAGGCTATGTGTATTGATTCATTTATGCATACGTCTCTTCATGCCTCTCCATACCTATACTTAATTATTTCTAGCATTTTTCGGAGTTAGAAAGATTTTAACTCGCAAAATTTCTGCTCCTGGTATCAGGAGAACATCTGACCCGAGGAGGTGTGCCGAAATAGGCTATGTGTATTGATTCATTCATGCATACGTCTCTCTATACGTCTCTATACTTATAGTCAAGTAATACTAGCATTTTTCGGAGATGAAAGGATTTTAACTCGCAAAATTTCTGCTCCTGGTATCAGGAGAACATCTGACCCGAGGAGGTGTGCCGAAATAGGCTATGTGTATTGATTCATTTATGCATACGTCTCTTCATGCCTCTCCATACCTATACTTAATTATTTCTAGCATTTTTCGGAGTTAGAAAGATTTTAACTCGCAAAATTTCTGCTCCTGGTATCAGGAGAACATCTGACCCGAGGAGGTGTGCCGAAAAAGGATATGTGTATTGATTCATTCATGCATACGTCTCTCTATATCTCTCCATACCTATAATTACTTATTACTATCATTTTTCGGAGTTAGAAGGATTTTAACTCGCAAAATTTCTGCTCCTGGTATCAGGAGAACATCTGACCCGAGGAGGTGTGCCGAAAAAGGCTATGTGTATTGATTCATTTATGCATACGTCTCTTCATGCCTCTCCATACCTATACTTAATTATTTCTAGCATTTTTCGGAGTTAGAAAGATTTTAACTCGCAAAATTTCTGCTCCTGGTATCAGGAGAACATCTGACCCGAGGAGGTGTGCCGAAATAGGCTATGTGTATTGATTCATTCATGCATACGTCTCTCTATACGTCTCTATACTTATAGTCAAGTAATACTAGCATTTTTCGGAGATGAAAGGATTTTAACTCGCAAAATTTCTGCTCCTGGTATCAGGAGAACATCTGACCCGAGGAGGTGTGCCGAAATAGGCTATGTGTATTGATTCATTTATGCATACGTCTCTTCATGCCTCTCCATACCTATACTTAATTATTTCTAGCATTTTTCGGAGTTAGAAAGATTTTAACTCGCAAAATTTCTGCTCCTGGTATCAGGAGAACATCTGACCCGAGGAGGTGTGCCGAAATAGGCTATGTGTATTGATTCATTCATGCATACGTCTCTCTATACGTCTCTATACTTATAGTCAAGTAATACTAGCATTTTTCGGAGATGAAAGGATTTTAACTCGCAAAATTTCTGCTCCTGGTATCAGGAGAACATCTGACCCGAGGAGGTGTGCCGAAAAAGGATATGTGTATTGATTCATTCATGCATACGTCTCTCTATATCTCTCCATACCTATAATTACTTATTACTATCATTTTTCGGAGTTAGAAGGATTTTAACTCGCAAAATTTCTGCTCCTGGTATCAGGAGAACATCTGACCCGAGGAGGTGTGCCGAAAAAGGATATGTATCTTGATTCATTCATGCATACGTCTCTCTATACGTCTCTATACGTCTCTATACGTCTCCATACCTATGATTAATTAATACTAGCATTTTTCGGAGTTAGAAGGATTTTAACTCGCAAAATTTCTGCTCCTGGTATCAGGAGAACATCTGGCCCGATGAGATGTCCTAAGATTTCGGCGGGAAAAAAGGACGAATATAGATCTATATCGATTGGTATAGATAGACATGCATACATGCCTTGATGCACGTTCATACATTTATTTATACTATGCTTATTCGGAGTTGAAAAAATTAGGCAAGTTGAAAAATGCTCCCGGTATTCGGAAACCATTCGACTTGCACAGTTATGCTAAAGTTTCTTAGGAGCTAAAAATGCATAAATCCTAATTTACTTCTGTTGAATTAAAGAGTAGAGGGGGTGGGGGGAGGGGAGAGGGGCGGAGTGGACGGAAAAATAACGAGCAACTGATTATTAGTAAAATCTCGAAATTTATTGCTGCATCATCGAAACAATATCATCGGTTGTCATACCAATATATTATTCGTAAATGTTTCTTAACAATATATAAGCCGATGTTTTTCGTGGAAGTGCCCCATGGGGACCCCTAATTATAGGCAATTTATAGTACAATTCACACTCTGAGCTGATTTTCTATTGTTTCCCCATAAAATCTCAGCAATGGAACTCGTTGAAATCGGCTCAGAGTGTAACTTGTACCATGAGTTGGCTATCATTTGGTGTCCTATGGGGCACTTTCACGAAAATGCCCGGTATGCAATAATGTTTTACTTAATATATAACTAATTTAACACAGTATCACTCCAATATACACTGGTTCGTTGCAATCGGACCGGATTCTTTACTGGACGGAGATGTGTGTGCTCCGATGGAAGTCTATTCAACTGTAACAGTTGAACAAGTGTCACAATAATACTACCAAATCAATGATTTACTCTAAATAAACTATTCACTGTTGAATTCTCCTCAACGCCATGAGAGCCAATGATTCGACGACAGACACCCTTACTTTAGGTCAGCCCTCCTCCTTGCAGCAACGGGGTCTGAAATGGTATCGCCATCTCGCGCATATGTTGACGAACTACTTTTGCCACAAACATGTGCACGCCCTACTGTATGCAACCTGCCGGACTATAATGACTTGAAAGTTGCATATACAAAGGCGTATAGTTAGTTGCGGCAAAGTAGTTCCTGCCTGATAAATTTATTATGGACCAATGTCCATTGACATACGTTTGATAATTAAAGTAAAACTTAATACATAAGGGTCTAATTATTGATTTCCAGAATAGAACCAGAATCAGACTAAATGTTACATGTAGTCAACCGATAATATGCACAATATGTTTCTTTTCTCAGTTTAAAAGTTCGTTCAAAAGTCACTATTCAATTTCTTACCAATATTCAGTATGAATTATAGATCTACTGAAATGGGTAGGTATCTACTTGAAATTGAATCTGACTATAAGAAATGTATGTGGGATAAGATAGCGGGGCAGGCAAGGAAATGAAAAATAAAATTGCGAGACAATTACTGGCATCAAGAATTATATTATCATATTGAATAGTGTTGTTATGATCCAGAAGATAATTGTAAAAATATAATTACCTCCTATTCACCGGAAGCCATTACTGGTCTGTTAAGCGGTTCATCTCACCATTGTACATACCTACTTGCTTGATACTTTTATACTTAAAGTGCTACTGATATTTTTTTTGCTTTTGAATCCTGATAATCGATTAAAGTTACTAGAGGAATTGGAAATTTGCGGTGGGATAGGTTTGGGTGAAAGTTATTGGCAGGAAAAATAATTTAAATTTGATTTTGTTACAAAATAGTTGTTTATTGATCCCCTGGCTACACAGGTAATTTCCCCATTACATTACTTTGTAACAGCTCTCAATTCAACAGTTATAAGATTCATTACGAATTCTTGTTAAGGGTAAATTGCACCTTAGTTAGTCTTAAAAGCAATTAATGAATTTCGATTGTTTCTACAACCATAGGAATGTTATTGGTGTGCTCAACAATATAACAATTCAATCCGTGCAAACATTTGATATCCAAATTATTAAGCAAGTAAAAATATTTTCATCCTCGGTACTCACGTACGACTTTCCTTATATACCGATAATATATATGAATATATGATTCATTAGATAGAGAATTTTTCTTTCCTCTTCGAAAGCAACATCATACTCAAAACGCTGCAGCTTCATACGCGTAAATAAATAATATAAAAGTATAGAATAAATGAGCCCGCATTATACATTTTTAAATTTGTTTCGACGAACACAGCTTTATGCCAATCGTAAATTTAAATTATACTAGCATTCGAAATTTGTCTTAATATTTGAGGAGCGCTGCTCATATGCTTTCCGACCAAAATTTCAAGCGTATTATTACGAGAGCGGTAGTATCTTTTAATAGATATAATTAATCAGAATTTAAAAAATTACAAGTTGTTGTCTAGATAAAAAGTTGTTATATTAATAATATATACGCACTCATAGATGGCGTCTATGTCACGTCATATATACCTATATGCGTCACAAATGTTTAATACCGGGTGATTCCTCGCTGACGCCGCAGTATGTCCGGTAGCGGACTGTCAGGTATAGTTTTTTACCCGTGATCGTAGCCGAAAAATTCTATAGTCCCGATCAATATGGCCGCCCAAACAAACAAGACGATCGCCGGCGATCTTGAATTTTGACAGCTACAGCGAGATGAGTGTGACAAATTATTACCGATAATAATTATTACACCCACAAAATGTTCTTTGTGCACCGGATGATCATTATCCAGGGGATTGCGAGTGATTGGCGTGTCAACGGATGGGTAAGTAAAACTGTTTTTCATAATTACGAGTGCATCTGTAAGAGCGTAACCTCAAAGCGATATTAACCCTCAATGTGCACGCTATATTTTTCGAGAAACTGCGTCTGTTATGGAACAGTCAGGGTTTCAGGGTTTTATTGGCTTCAGAAAGACCTTAAACAACTCACGGTTACTATTCTTATTAATCATACACTTATTAATTATTATTTCAGAGAGCGTGCAGCAGCTTCGGATTTTACTTGACCAGGCATCTTCATAGCTAGATCCTCGGCTAGACCCGTACTAGCATAGGGTGTGAAGGTGTTTAATGCTGCGAAATCATTGTGCGGATTGTGTGCAGAAATAACCGGAACACTATGCTTAACGAGAAGACCAACAGACTGAGACATGGATTGCACATTGCTGAAGAATAGGGACATAGGGGAATTTGATAATTTTTGATGATATTAATGCGAAAAATGATTGGATAATATCGAGGAGCGGATATTCGCATAACCTCAGAAAATTAAAAAAAAACTCAATTTAGTGACAGAACTTCGAAAATACCAACAATCATGAAAAGTTGTAAAAACATTTTGCTCACGACGATGAAAATTGTTCATTTTTGATCCGATTTCGAAATTTCAGGGTTTGTTATACTCAGTGATATAATCTCTATGAATTACCTGAAAAAGTTTTGCAACAACACTCATATTTCAGTAAAAATTCAGTTAGTAGCAATATTCCACTGTCTAAACCTGTAATTGGACGTTCACTGTTAAGTCTATGTATTTATTCCGAATAAATAAATTAAAATAATCAAATATCTTACCTATACCTAAAAATATACCAAATATACCTATATTACTTGGTAATAAGAATAGAAAGTTCAGTATGTTAGGGCTGATTAGAGCGACTACGGAACGATTGATTTTCCGTGGAAATATTGGGGAACCAACAAGAATTTGGAACACAGCTGTTGATTGCTTTATTGTGATTTAATTGCAGACTGCACGAGGCTTCATTAATACAAAGATTGTACATGATGTATTTTAGAATCTTAAAACTATGACCTGTTCTGTTAAACCAAGCTAGCTCTATTGCACTGTATGGTTAGGAAAGAGGATTGTGCTTAAGGATGATTTGTAGGGTACAATCGGCATCAAAACAATAAGACAGACAAAAACCGAATTTGATAATATTGGATGATATTAATGCGAAAAATGATTGAATAATATCGAGGAGCGGATATTCCCACAACCTCAGAAAATGAAAAAACTCTCAATTTAGTGACAGGATTTCGAAAATACCAACAATCATGAAAAGTTGTAAAAACATTTTGCTCACAACGATGAAAATTGTTCATTTTTGATCCGATTTCGAAATTTCAGGGTTCGTTATACTCAGTGATAAAATCTCTACGAATTCCATAAGAAAGTTTTGCATAAAACACTCATATTCGAGCCAAAATGTAACAGTATATGTATAATATGAATCTCAGAATTCATTCGGATTGCTACTAACTGAATTTTTACTGAAATATGAGTGTTGTTGCAAAACTTTTTCAGGTAATTCATAGAGATTATATCACTGAGTATAATAAACCCTGAAATTTCGAAATCGGATCAAAAATGAACAATTTTCATCGTCGTGAGCAAAATGTTTTTACAACTTTTCATGATTGTTGGTATTTTCGGAATTCTGTCACTAAATTGAGTTTTTTTTATTTTCTGAGGTTATGCGAATATCCGCTCCTCGATATTATCCAATCATTTTTCGCATTAATATCATCAAAAATTATCAAATTCCCCTATGTCCCTATTCTTCAGCAATGTGCAATCCATGTCTCAGTCTGTTGGTCTTCTCGTTAAGCATAGTGTTCCGGTTATTTCTGCACACAATTCGCACAATGATTTCACAGCATTAAACACCTTCACACCCTATGCTAGTACGGGTCTAGCCGAGGATCTAGCTATGAAGATGCCTGGTCAAGTAAAATCCGAAGCTGCTGCACGCTCTCTGAAATAATAATTAATAAGTGTATGATTAATAAGAATAGTAACCGTGAGTTGTTTAAGGTCTTTCTGAAGCCAATAAAACCCTGAAACCCTGACTGTTGCATAAAAGACGCAGTTTCTCGAAAAATATAGCGTGCACATTGAGGGTTAATATCGCTTTGAGGTTACGCTCTTACAGATGCACTCGTAATTATGAAAAACAGTTTTACTTACCCATCCGTCGACACGCCAATCACTCGCAATCCCCTGGATAATGATCATCCGGTGCACAAAGAACATTTTGTGGGTGTAATAATTATTTTCGGTAATAATTTGTCACACTCATCTCGCTGTAGCTGTCAAAATTCAAGATCGCCGGCGATCGTCTTGTTTGTTTGGGCGGCCATATTGATCGGGACTATAGAATTTTTCGGCTACGATCACGGGTAAAAAACTATACCTGACAGTCCGCTACCGGACATACTGCGGCGTCAGCGAGGAATCACCCGGTATACGTACGATATAACTATTATACCCAATACGTATTTAATACTTCCTTCATTTCGCTTTTCTGTATCGTATATTAATGTAAGGAAAGAAATGAAACTATGATTATTTATATTTTTAATATATCTTCCAAAAAATTATTCTACGTCGAATCAATCGAATTTTTAAACTGTTCCGTATTTTCAAACTCTGCTAGACACTCCGAAGAAACTGACATATAATTATATTAGAAATTCAATCCCTAAGTCCCACCTTCCAAAATGAAACTTTTCGCATTATTCGCAAACCGTGAAACGCTAACCTTACGAATATCGTGGGTTACAGTAAAATTATCGATTGATAGACGCAGAATAATGGATAGAAATGTTTCAAAAATTATCTACATATACGCCTTATAAACAATACATAATTTCATAATCAATTATCCACTGTAGCTCAAAACAGCGCACCCGCCAAAGTGTTCAACGGATAGAAATATCATATGATTCGTGAAACTCTAGGCGCTGTCTGCCCATACGTAGGTCTTACTACTTGAGGATTCATCGTTCCATGTATCGTACAGTGTAGTGCTGTTTTTGGGGAAAAAAATTATGTCATTCGTACCGTAAGTCCGAAATGTGTTAAGGTTTAATTTGAAAAATGGTAAAAGATTGTTAATTGAATAATTTACGAGTGAAATGTCGTGATGCGTTAATATTTCTGATAATAAATATACTACAATTCGCATACAAAAGATTGACTTACGATTTATTACCTCGTATATTAAAATTTTCTTTATCTACGATGCTTTCGTACGCTTACCAAATACTGAATCACTAGATGACTAAAGTACTAAAATACTAAAATACTAAAATACTAAATGACTAAAATACTTAAATAGATACTACAGGAACAACTAAAGGAAGTGACCGCCTTGCATTAAATTTTTTTTTCATCCAAATTCATACTTATAACTGTCAAAAATTTGTCTCTAATTAACGTCGTTATAGACGTTGGTGTCTGCTGCAGAGAATCATTATAGCCATGGCGTATGACAATTATTATTATGCGATAAAACAACGATGATCAAAACAATATAGAAAATTGTTAGACCAATGAATAAATAATTGAATAAATGAGCAGTTGAGTAGACAATTATATACATATATATATTCGTGTTGTTCGCAGACTATGATAAAGATCGGAAAAAAGAATAACGTTCAAATCACTCGTAGGATCTCTTCTCTCATCGTCGTAGGACGACTCTTATATATCTCGCACCAAGTTAATTTATTTAAAAGTACACAACTATACTCAGGCACGCTTGCAGTAGTTAAACAACCCACGAATAAAATTATTAACAACGTAACGAACTTAGCCAATATTAATTCCGTAAATATTATATGCACCTAATATATATGTATATTATATATATATATTATATGTATATATATCTCTTATAATTTACAATCCAGTTGTAATAATTAATATTAGTTTGTAAACAAGCCTAAAATCAGTAATAGATATTGAATGCGTCTTTAATAATTTATATACCTATACATATGTATGTATACATACACCATTTTTTCTGTCTGTCTGTGCCTGTATAATATACGTATATATTCATATATATACATATATATTATTATTATTATTATTTAGTGTGCATATACATGTACATATATATATATATACATATATCTATATATAAATGTATGTATATGTATATAATATTCACTTCTATTACGTTACTTTACGCGTTAATTAAAACTACTTAACAATATATACAAACGTAGTATTCTTATATCGACACTTATGTACAGTTGTCATTTCGTGAGTTCTGAAAGTCAAAGTTTACGCGCTTGCGCCCGACGTACTATACTAATTCAATAATTTGAACAAAATTTTTTTATAGTCAACAGTATTAACAAAGTATAGTTTTTTTTTTTTTTGTTTGTTTGTTTTTTTCCTCCAAATGTTAGCCAGGTTCAAAATACAGTCGAAACATAAAAATTTAGCTCTGTGTTGGTCCTGGTCATTATAGGGCCCCGACACATAGACATCGAGACAATTAAGAGACGGAAAATGTGATTCCAAAACAAGTACCTACAGGGGAAAAAAAAAAATAAAAAATTGAATATACATGAATATACGGTGTATATCGTCGCGTAAAATCGTAACTTTGTCAAAATTATTTATCTCGATGTAATTGTATAAGAGTTTCTCTCGCTCGCACGGTACCCATATCATGTGTTACATATTTGCCGTCCATTGTTATTATTATGCGGAGCTCTAATATGAAACACCCTGTATCACTGTTGTAACCCTAAACTTAAAAGTGTCTCCACAATATAATTCCACACTCTCTATAATCTAAGTTGGTATTTAATATAGTAATTAGTAGGTAATCTTTGGTCAATTGATATAACAACTAGATGGCAATAACCACTGGATAATGTGTAAAGGCCTTGCCTTAATTTATAGTTAAGACTAGTTATGTTATTTTAATGACAGTAACGACTAATAATAATAATGATAAATGATAATAATAATAATAATCATAATAATAATAATAATCATAGGAATAAACCAGCGACAGCTTTTTTCTAATCGTAAAACGATGGAAAGAAAAGTTTAGACGACTTCATCAATATAATTGATTTCGATACTATGATTAATGATAATTAAAGAGGGAAGTACGAAACCAAAGGAATTAAATCATAGGCAGCAAGTGTGTAGGTAATTGAAAAGTAAATGAAAAATTCGTATATAAATCGTTGAAACACTTATTTCCATATTAATGTATATGTATATGTATATATGTAGCTATACATATTAATATATTGTAGTCGTAAAACTTTAATACCATAGCATTCCCGCGTAAAAACAGCGGCCACCACTTAAATCTTCGTATTATTCTACGCTACGCGTATAATTTTTTTTTTTTTTTTTTCAAGTTAATTTATTTATTTGTTTATTATTATTTTTTTTTTATTTTCCATTTTATATATAAATTTAACGTTACAGTAGGGATTTTAATAAAATTTAATCGATGATATTATCTTCAATTTCAGGCATAATCTGCTGTTTTTCAATCGCTACCTGCATATATGTATATTATATATATTGTATCAATTAATACGTACTTACAGCAAGTAAAAAAAAATGACAAGGCTAGAGAGAATAGTTTAGTTTTATTTTAGTCTAATTTCAAGTTTAAGTAATTAGGTAGAGTTCTTTTTTTTCTATCAATTACTTCTCGTTTCATTACTCGTATCTAATACGTTGTCACTTTATTACAACAATTTGTCGTCACTGTTAGCGACAGAGCGCATCCTCAAGAGCGACCTAACACTCATATACAGGTATATATAGCCATATATGCGTATGCTATCGATCTATACAGCATAAATCAGCTCGAATGTACCATAGGCGAAATTAATACAACCTGCGTCATGACCAGCCGTAGAATTTCCCTCAAGTCAATAATTACTAAGCCTATGCCCTACCTGTTTGCCTTTGTATTCCTCGACCCGAATTCGATAGCAGGTACAATCCGACGTATTCAAAATCCCCCTCGTTGTTGTCAGACAACGTATTGTGCTGCTTTGGTGCATTCGGGCTAATTTAGATTGCGTAAATCAGGTCTACCTTTTATACGGTATTAAAGGGTAATAATTATTATTCACTTCGTACGGATTTTTATTGCATATTATTCATATAACCACATTATTCTGCTCTATCGATCGAATTCTGTCTCTCGTGAAACTGCGCTCCGAATTTTTCTTATCAAAGCCTCGGCTGACTGACAATGAGCGTTGAACGTGATTGACAATCCCATTTGTTTTCTTGTTTTCTTCCACAGCTCCTCTCGTGCTTGAAAATTATTTACTTTTCTTATATTTTTTTTCCCCATCGCTCTGTCTTTCTTGCTTTTTTTTTTCTTTTCTTATTATTTTAGGTTTTTTTTTTTTTAATTTTTCTTTTACTTTTACTTTTACTTTTACTTGTTTTTTTACTTTTATTCATTTTATGTTATCTCTTTACAACACTCCAGTGACGAACCAATGCGCGTGACAATATTGACGCTACGATGCATGCACCTTCAAGAAATCTATATAAAAATAGTGTGCAGTTGTCGTATCCAGTGTGCGCGAAAGACTTGACAGAGAATAGAGGGCTTTGACAAACAATAGCGTTGGTCTTCTTGGTCCCGTTCCACGGTATATACCCTCCTGGGAATATCCACGAAACTGCGTATTCAAAAATTACGGACAAGACGAGAGATGATATCCATCATCTCTTTAACTTCGAAACTGGCTCTGATCCGTTTGACAAATCGCGATGATTACCACCCGGATATAAAAGGTGATTGGATTCCTGTCAGGATGTAGAAATTCGCGGGTTTTTTAATTCAAATCTCCTGACTGTAATAAGAATTTTACATCAACCTAGACGCGATTCTTCATCCGTATCAAATCCGTCAGGCTAATTCGATGGTGAAGAATTCCATAGCCGTGAAATAATCGAGTTTGTTGAGTTTTTTTTTATTTCCCGTTATAGTCTGTCCGCGATTTTTCAAGATGTATAGGAGAGAACAAGTAAGAGATGGGTGTCGAGTTTAATGACGTTAATACATTAACATTAAGTAAAAGTTTGAGGCACGGTTGTCGGGCAGAAGGCAGTCCGCAGCAGGTGGAAGAATCCCTGCATTTCACGTTAACCCTGCCGTTTCTCACGAGTTTAATCCTATACCGACCCTGGTAACAGGATTAACCATCCATCGCGAGGAGTACCAGGTCGAGCAGTGGTTCTCAACGTGGTCATGACCTCGTAGCCCTCGCGACCTTGACCCCTTAGGTATGTTAAGACTCGAATCTTTCGCCGACAGCGACGCACTCACCAATATGCGCAAATATCACGACGCTCTACATTAACTAGTGCGCTGAGCTAAAGGATAAGTTCATATGCGAGCATATCGATGCAGACGCATCGGGCAAGGACATTAGTTGCGGTTACACCCACACGTGCAAATTCCATTTAGAATACTGCAATTAGAGATTCTGCGAATTTCATTCTTTCAAATTACGCGCAATATGAATAGTAAAGTTATGCATACGCTGTTCCATATCACTATATATAGTATTCAGAACTTTTAATGGTTAACGAGCAAAAAAAAAACGAGCATATAGAACCAAAGTTTACTCGTTATCTGCTACTCCACTTAGTTTTTCATACATGATCAAATGAACAACTGTAGTTTAGTTTTTCCACCGTTTTTCATTGTGAAAATATTTCATCACGAGTAATCGCATTGAAAATCGCACCTCAATCTCAAATCTGCCAATCAAACATCCGCAGAAAAATGGTGAGAAAATATTTCGGATTTTCAAGGAGGAGCGCCTGTAGTTTAATTCGCCAAATCGCAACGAAGATGAAAAGACCTCGAACATCAATCGATGTCCTTACCCAATGCGTATACCTGTATACACCTAAATAAGTTTGTCTAAAATCGTATACCGTCCTCGAAAGTCTTCGCTATCTTTGCCCAGGGTGCAGTTTTACCACGCTTCAATCGGCGAACTCTCAATACCGACATGCGACGTCGTGTAAGTCGGCAGAGGAACGCGAAGCGCATCGGACAAAAAAATGGCCCGCTGATTAGTACGAGTGCTGCGGCTGCAGGGACGAGGCTCAGCTGGGTGCTGATTGCCCTGGGCCTTGCTGGGTGTTGTTTGTCCCGAGTCCAGTCGCGGACTGAGAAGTGGTCGGCGCCGAGGGTTGGTGTGCTACGGCGCCATGGTGTCTCCCAGTTTCCGGTACCAGATGGGGTGTACGGCTAGATATTGGCGGAAGAACCGGACTGGCTGGCCAGGGATGCAAAGACGCTGTACTCGGGGCTGACGGGACGCTACGTGAATGTGACAAAAGTGGTGAGGTGACGAGATTTCCAAGCGGATGATGCGCCGCGGCTGTACTTCCTGGCAAACCGATACCAAGCCCGCCGCCACAACCGGAAGTAACGATCGCCGCTGTATCCGGATGTAAAAAGTTCCGTCTTTGTTCGAGTCTTTCGGCATGCTGAGCCAAGCTGCGGGTCAAAGCTTCCGGTAACATCTCAACTTGCTCTTGAAGGGCTGTTAGTTTGTCCTCAAGACTGACCAGCCGCTCCTCAAGAGCGTCTTGTCGCGTACTCATGTCCGAGACGATCTCGTAGACGGTATTCTGCGTCTGCGCACACGTACGGACTGACGTCAATAACTTGTGTAGTAGAGGGAACTTTGGGCTATGGAGGTAGGTACGTGAGTTTGGGTTCGCGTTCGGGTTCGCATTCGCCAAGGTCACACGGGGAGGATTAAACTCCAGTAGATTTACGAGATGGAGATAAGATATCGGCCGTTTCTTTGGACTCGGATTCCCCCGTACTGATTGTTTTTCTTTTCTTCAGATATATAAGTAAATGATGTATAGTATACAGAGTCGAGATATACCGAGGGTGTAAACTGGTACCGAAGGACACAGTTATCGCGTTTCAAACGTCAGAAATTGCCTGTTTTCCATTCATTATCAGATCTGAGCTATTCAACGTGTTTTATGACTTTGATACGTTCAAATGTTTCCAATTTCCAGAAGGAATTTCAACTCTTTTATTTAAAGCACAGTCGGAAATGTTGGGCATGAATTTCTACGAGATATGTATGCGTATGGAAATTTCTGGGCGGATTGTACAATTGTCAGAAGTTTGATAAAAGTAGATAAGCACTTTACGCACCTTGGCCATGTCCGTTATCGTGTTGGCGTTGTCCATTAGTTTTCGTTGATCCATTTTCACTTTCCTCAGCCTGAAACACGTCAGTGATAAAATATTTAAGTGGTAGCATTAGGCCGTTGAATAACAATCAGTATCGATTTAGCAGGTTGATTGATATTAGAAAACATTATGCCATGGGCATAGGTCGGATAGCGAGGGAGATAATCTGCAATAACACATGAGATGAACATTTTTTGCCAGAATTTGAATTCAAGCTTGAAAATATACGCGATAAATAGAGAAAAATGACACGAGGGAATTTATACATCGTCATAAGAGCGAGAAATCATATTTTTAAGGAAAAAATTATACTAACTATAGTTTCGTTTAACGTAAAATAAGGTAAGTCTCGTAAAGTCAAAACTCACGCATAAATTGCCAGAAGAAATTTTCGTTGATGCGTTCTGACGCGACCGGGATTGACGCGTTTTACCAGCCTCGTGTGTTTATAGATGAGCCAAGTTTCCCTGAGAACGTTGGCAGCAGCATTTTTCAACTGAAAATAGAAGAGAGCTTTTAAAACACATCGAATCACATCCCAAGTCGTTTGAATAATGATATTTTCTATGTCATTTGGCAAATCGCCTGCAATGTCTCACCGATCACTTTCACTGTTACGTTAATTATTCGCCAGATGACTTCGGGCAGTAATTAAATCTCAGTTGAGGCTCAAAGCAGTCGGAGGCTGCGCGGGTATAATTAATCAAATGTTTACGTCGACGTCGTCGTCGTCGTCTTTGACAACGGTGGCATATACGCCAATTAAGATTGCATTGTATGAATTATGTGGAGCAGCATGTCGCGAATAATAACTTGTCGGAAATTCATCTCCATGAGGATTTAATTATCAGAACAAGCCTAACAGGACTAATTTGTCATTACCCGAAATTCCCTGCCTAATATACGCCTAATGAAAATAAAGTAAAAGTAAAATTGAGAGCGGAAGAGCCATGGAAGAAGAGAACTGCGCGGAGGAATATAAAGGGAGGTAGCAAGAGTTATCGTTTGAAATTAGGGAAGCATTTCCCCGGTTATTAAGGTCCGCTTAACGCAATATGAGGAAATTAAGACGCGTTATTAATAATGCATTGCAATAAAACTCACCCTCTTTGTCAGCTGGGTATCCATCATGAAATTGTGAACGTGTTTTTCGGCTCTGGTCAGTTCTAGTTTTCTGGAAACAACCGCCACAAGTAGAGCAGTGCACCCGGCTCCCTGTGAAAATCATCGATCAAGCATTAAACCGATTCACTGATTGGAATACGGAATATAAATATGCTAAATGGGCGCCTTAATTGCGGCGTACAATTTCGTTCAATCCCAAGTGCTACAGCGTTACGCGATTCCGAGAATTTCACATTCAATTCTGATTCTCTGCAGTTTGTATTACCGAAGTCGCGTATTGCCGCGAAAGTTTGAAATATTCGGAAACTCCTATATAGTTTCAGACTCTGGTAGACCCTCATTGACGTCGGTGCAACCGAGCAACCGAGGACGATTTATACCGAGCAGGTTTTCCCCAGAGCCAAGATACCGACGCCGGAATAAACTTTGCCTTGAAATGTAACATTAAAGTACACATTTGGATCGCCCCTAAATTCTTCAGCAAGGACCACATTCCTTACGATACATGTTCGTTTCGGCACCGTTCCCAAAGGAACCCTTAGATCCCCTCGGGAACTACAACGCTAAGCGAACACCGATACAAATGAGTCTGCACAAGTACCGCGGTCTGAAAGCATCGCATCTGACCGTTTATCTCGAAGTTTACTTGACTCTTGTACCCTTGTTATTTGCAGGGGTGTGTTTTGCTGTCTTTTTTTTCTTTTCTTTTTTCTTTTTTCTTTTTTTTTTTGTTTCTATATCGAGTAACATGGCCTTGCTCGTTATTGTAATTTAGACATCTTACCATCATCCCCGTCGAAACAGCAATGCCTCGGCCGCAGTAAGTGTTCGGTACGATGTCGCCGAATCCAACACTCAGGAAGGTGATGGCGATGAGCCACATCGCGTTCAGAAGGTTCGCGTGCTCCTCATCGTGAAACCTATCAATCCATTTGTTTTACCAGCCAATAGAAGGGTGGGGAATTTCGTTTCGATGCCCAGGTGTACGAAGAACCCCAAAGAAGTATAAAACCGATCAACGAGAGGGAATACTGTTTCGTAAGGGTTCATTCCGATTCGATTCTGCCGGGACTAGATTTTCTAGTTTCACATTCTGTCTATATACGCGATTTAAGTTCCGAAAATTCACTTATCTGTCTGCTACAATCAGTCAAATTAGAATTATACTGATATTGGCAGGAAACATGCTCCCATTTCCTTGACAATAGTCAAGCAGCGTTCGCTGGCGTGAATACAAATCGTAAAAAGACCTACATATTGGTTTCCTCGCGGAATCGATCGCCAGGTGAACATGACGAATCAAAATTCATTTTCCGAACATCAGGTATTGACAGCTCTGCGCTACCAACAAAAACGCGATAGAAATTCAATTCGAAAATACAATATGTTCATTGTTCATATACATATGTATCTAGACAATAATTTACCCGTAACGAAAACGTAATACATCTAGATTGAATCAAATTTAGTTTTTTTTTCTCTTTCCCTTTCTCTGTGTTCCACAATCAGAAATAGCTCACGGGTGAGGATGATTCGCGTTAAAACAATGGTAGGTAGGTCCCATATCCTTTATGTATTACTTGACTCTTATCGTTAGGATCGCAACAGACAAAAGCCGGACCGTCATCACTTCGGTAAACGTCGAGCAAGATAGCAGGCACAGATTCTGACTCCTCCATTGAATAAATCATGACTTTCGTAGTGGCAATCTGTGGCTACATTTAAGGCCATAAAACGTACGAGGCAGACGGCAAGGTCTTCGGAAGTCGTTCGGGTGATAATTGTGCGTTCAGGGAGAAACGCGCGGACGGACAGACCTGAACTAACTGAGGATAAGCGAGAGTTAGGGTATTAGACGTGACTGACGACGAGTGAAAAGGTCCTTTTAATCAGATACGAAGCACTTGGAAACAGAAGCCAATCGACAATAAGTGGGCAGGTTTAAGGAGGTGAGGACGAATTTCATTTTGAAGAATACCTCTAGAGTTCATTGGATTCAAGCTGTAAGACTTTTATGAATAAACGGCGATGATCCGTGAGAATCGTGGCCTTATAAGACTGCCGATATGTGAACGAAACGTTGAAATCTTCACGCAGCTGTCTATTTCGATCCCTAATTATAACCTTACCGCAAATATCTTGTGGCAGGTTCGACGCTAAAGACATATATGGTCCACGACTGACGCGGAAGAAGCTCGTCGAACAGTTTCGCAAATCCACTTATACGAACTGACGAAGTTAACGTATAGTTAAACACGTCGTATGTTATCGACTTCATCCAGAAGATGATTGATTCTTAACTTTGTTACCAAACTTCAATAATAAC
The DNA here is from genome assembly GCA_944452935.1 of Rhogogaster chlorosoma. Taxonomy (NCBI): domain Eukaryota; kingdom Metazoa; phylum Arthropoda; class Insecta; order Hymenoptera; family Tenthredinidae; genus Rhogogaster; species Rhogogaster chlorosoma. The sequence goes on from OX101797.1 coordinate 35,500,953, forward strand.
AGATAAAAGAGTAGTTCGCTTCGTATCTTCTCGCCTCTTTGACAACTTCGAATCTTGATAACGTAATTCGAGAATCGAGAGTATCTTTCGCGGCCAGTCGTGGCTCTCACGTATATAAGTGCGATGGTGTTGGATGGATCCGTGCTTCTCACCTGTAGACAGCGCCGTGCGTCTGGCCCATGGTTGTCCTTGGTGAAACAGAAATGACTTACCATCATGCCGCAGGTGAGAGTGATTCCTCGGCCTCCGTACGTGCTGGGAACAATGTCGCCGTAACCAACGCAGAGAAAGGTGATTGCGATGAGCCACATGGAGTTGAGTAGATTTCCATGCTCCTCGTCGTAGAACCTGCAGGCGGATATAGAGCCCGGTGCACACACGACAACGCCACGACATCGACACTTTTTTTATTTCATATTTTTCATTTTCATTCCACTCTTTTTATCCCTGGGCCTTTTCTCCGTCACCGTCTCCGTCACCATCTTTCTCATTTCTTTTTCTCACTCTCTTTCATTTTCGCTTTTTCCACAATCAATGAAATCGTTTATGTTTTCATACAGTAAGTCTGTCACAGTCCTCCGATTTTCGCTTTTTCAATGCCATATATTCGACACCAACATCCCGGAAGATCGACATCCGCAAATTGCCTCCTACTGATTTAACGACCCCATGTAATCCAAAATGAAAGTCGTACTCGGTCACCGAAACTAGTGTTATAGCTCTCTTTTTATCCGCAACTCAAGTTTACTTCGCGATTTTATACTGCATCCTTTCAATCGTACTAATTTTTATTTCAGAATGATTACACCATGTGTACGTCGAAATTTTAGAATTCTATTAACGTTGAATATAAATTTCGATTAATTATATAATATCTACACGAGGTTGAGGTCGGTGCAACGACGCTATGGATCTCTCCAGTACTCTATATTATGCAATTGTATTATTATAATCGTGCTACAGTTGACAGGGAGTTTTCATTCAATTTACTTCGTTCAATTGTATTGCACTGAAGGTGGGATTGTATTCGAACTAAATATTGAAACTGTGATTTATTCTGCAAAAATAATTAGGTATGTACAAATCGTTAACGACGTTCTAGACGAGATATGACCGTGCTTTATTTTCGTTCAGAATAACGATTCATAATAATTGGTAACATGACATAAATATCGAAATTCATATTCACCAGTTGACATCCGAACTGAAATTCCGTCTTTAGATTTCAGCGAAAATAATGGCGTACAATGATTAAATCATTCGCAATTTTAATTGCTTGATGAATTCATAATTTAGGATTCTAATTACCATTATATTGATTAAGAATTACACGAGGTTCAGTTCTGATTTACGTTCAAAATCCACGCTGCTCGAATTTGTAACACAAACCCTGTTCATACATTCGTCACGGTCATACATTATTCACTGTATAGATTCCCTCCGGACAATTTAAATGAATTATTTTCAACCCCAGATTTAATTTGGACAAGTCTTCTCACTATGGGACTCGAATTTATTCAGAACTTGACGTCGAGGGTGACAATACGGGTACTTTAATAATTTATTATTCACGTCGCACCTCCTCGCACACTGACGGCTAATTATAATCGAGAAAAGATACCAAGAGACTGACTCAATTCATATCGTTTCGGCTAAAAATGCGTTAGATCGAAGTTTGGAAATCGCCTCAATGCAATAATTGAAATTGCTTACGATTGACTGGCATAAGTTGTCGCTAGTCGGTGATGAAATTCAGCAACGGAGATCGGAGATCGGAGAAAAGATTCAAGATTCAAGATTGGAGAAGCGTGGATTGCAGTTAATACTTTGGCTGGCGATAACGCGGGCTTTTCGTCGTTAGGCTTACGACTGCGATTCGCGCTCGATTGCTTGCGTTCCTCTTCGTTGGCGCATCATAGCGGTTGCCTCTGACCTGATTCGATTTGTGGTTAACACGACAATAACATTTATTGAGCAGATAACCCTTCGTTTGCTGGACCGATGATAGGTATGTGTGAGCCTATGGTCGCGGGTTTTACGTTAAAACTGGCATTTCTGGTCAAACATTTTCTCGACTATATACACTTGATATAAATGTCTTCAGTAATCTGGTAGCTGCTCTTTGCTAATTTGAAAATAAATGCAATGCATACTTTCAGCCACGACTATCGAAGAATTGTAAGCTTCAGAATTATTCCAATTTATTCGAAGTCAAACTTGATGAAAGTAAAAGATAGTTAATTTGAATAATTAAGCCTTGCGGATATCGTCTAGATGTATATAATTTTTTTCTGATCAGTGACCGAAGTATTACTTGTCTCACCGCGTTATCGCCGTACCAAATTGTCTTTAAAGTTTTTCATTTCGCTCATTCCTTTTTTTGGTTTTTTGTTTTATCGTCAAAACTTAGTTTTTAATGTGAGGTTTTATAGCGTTGCATTTGTAATACCAGAAGCTTACGATCAATGTGTGAAAAGTAAAGGTGTCGAGTCATAGGAGGCGAATAGTGAGTTGGGTGAATATATTTAGGTAAGTGAATGAGAAGTAGAGTCAACAGTCAAGATGCCACAACGTTAATATATATGTGCTGAAAATGAACAAGAAATAAGCGCATACCACATTCATAAACCACAAAACAGAACAAAGGAAAAAAGAAAGAAAAAAAACTTTTTATGAAAAAAATCTAATATCGTAGGTACTGTAATATCAAGTATATTACGTACATTAGGTAATACACACTTGCAATATATCAGGCGGCTGGAAATGTGAATTTTTTTTTTTTCAGTCTCACGCATCAGTCTTAAGATTTTATCAAATATTCAGGGATCAAAATTTGATTTATATTTTTCGAACTGTTTAAGGAATACGCACTTTATTTTCAATAATTTTTAAGTAATGTCGTATACTGTTGAGGAGTAAATGATTTTACAGATCGGGTTAATGCATGGCAGTCAATGATGGGTTAATATCACGCCAGGGTGTTCAAGCGAAAAGTCAAACCTCTCAAGCAATATACTTCGATAAGATTGAGGCACAGGCCAAACTTTCGAGCGACAGTGATTAAGTTCCGACAAATATATTATGTAAAGGTATATATATTATGATTGACAAATTTACCAAAATCAACAAATTTACGGTGATACACAGAGCAGCACAAGGCTAGAGGCACAGCAATACATAACACTCATTACCTATACTGATTATTATTGTAAGAAGTATAGCCTTTCAATCTGACTGGAAGTTATTTTCTCGTCGGAGTAAAGACGAGAAATGGTTTCATTTTTTATATTCAAGAAAAAAAAGGGGATGAAAGTCTTTCCTCATCGGCAGTTTATTCATATTAAATTGTCAATAAGCTAATTCTGTGTGAATTATCAGCAAATATCTATTAATTTTCTTCTTCGGTCGTATATGGATTATGCCTAAGCTGTGAGGTTGATGGTGATTGATTTATTTTTTTAAATATACACGCTTGTGCGGTGAACAAAAATTTCTTCAAAAACTCTTCGCTGCCATTTTTGAAGACAATATCAGCTCCAGCTATACCCGTCGTTATTCTTGTTGTTTCCCAAGATGGATCACTGGCGCCATAAGAACACCGTGAATACAACGAAAGCCTAACGTAGACCTGAGGCCAAAGGTTAATATTGTTGACTACAATTTGACAGTGCTATCCATCTCTTCAAGCCGGAAGGCTTTGCCTAGTATTATCATCATTTATGAAATATATACGGTCTTGGGCCTGGGCCGTGAGATTTGTTGAAGCATGAATATATAGGGGGTGGTTGAACCGAGACGAGAAACGGAATACGTATTAAAATGAATGAAAATTATATCAATAGGGTGAAGGGAATGAACCTAAAGAAATCAAGAAGAACTTATTGCCAGCTTGTGCGCTTAAAATGCAACTAGCAAAGAATTGAACGTAGGTACTACCTATTCTATGAGATATTCAAAAAGACAGACGAATGCGAGAATCTCTTGTGGTATATTCGTCTAGCTTCGGGAATCAGGCGAAGAAAATCAGCCAAAATATTACCGAGATTTGCATCCGAGATCAAACTTTTACCTTTATTAGGTCGGGCTTTTCCACCACACCGATAACCATTGCAGTTTCCACTTTCCGTTACGTTGTAAAAAGAAAGAACCTTTCGAAGTGCCTGCAGTGTAGTTTTCCATCTGCAGATTCTTTGTGGAAACGGAAGCTTTGCTATTTTTTATTCTCTCTCATTTCACCGCTCTTCTCGACGGTATAAAAGTCTAGCTCGTGAAATCATAAAACTATTTCGAAGTTTATAATAAGTCAGGCAAACTGTACGAAATGGACGGCCAAGTTCCGAACAAAATTTCCTCGTCTTTCTTAACTCTAAAATACGATCCGGCCGTACGTAGTGCTTGTCGTCCTCTTTCAGAGAAAAATTGGACCTTGCAATTAAACATTTTTTTAAAGAAATTATGGGGTAGTCTAACTTTCAGGTATTTTTTTATGCAGATGGAAGGAAAAAGCGTCCCCTGAAATGGGACACGTCTTCGAGGCCAGAAGAGACTCAGCTGTTATTACTTTGTGACTATGTGGAGAATGATTTCACACCCTTAATTGAATTTTCAAAACTTATTAAATTCACGAAATGCTGTAACTTTGGTTTCAAATGTCAGAGCCAGATTGAATTTTTTCTTTCCATCTATGGGGTGGTAACAAATGCAGATAACGTCTATAGTTCCGAAAATTTCCATCGACTACGTTTCGGTAAATCCCATTGTTCGAACTCGTCCGTCTCTTCCGATTTTACTTTACAATAAAATATCCATCTTCTACTGCTGCACAATTCTACCTTTTCCTCGCTATCGAAGAGCTCATTATAAAATAACATCACCGTAGCTTTCGATGACGTCGTCTTCTATACAGTACGAAGTAGCAGAAAACTAAAGTGAAGAGATACGACGTTGGAACAACAATAATCGTTGATGGGCTCACTTGTTATCTAAGTAAATGAATCTTATCATTAGAGCAGATGTTGGAACACGGCAGGATTAAATGAAAAAAGTTTCGAGTAATATTACGTCGTTTTGGTGAAAATTTTACTAATTTCAAGTAGTTAGACTCGACTGGGATATATTTGCACTCTCTTGAATCAACCTCGTTTTACTTCATGTTCAAACTCCGTTTCTTACTCAAGAACTCAACTTTCTCGAAGCGATACTTTTCTCGGTTAGCTCAAATCTGCAGTCGTGACTAATTATGTTAAAAACCGCAGAGCGAAAGATTTCAATTGAATTTATCGTATTGCGAATGTGAAACTAACTGTCATACAAGATTTCTAGTATAATTGAGACTCTTATAAATCATACATTTTTCTAGGGTACTATATAGTAGCTGGACGTAAAAAATTGTCCGTTATCATCCCCGAATGACTTTAAACAGGTCAGTAAAACGTTCACGTAAATCGGGGCTATTCGTACACCGAAAATATTTTCAAAAGCTCAGTCATTTACGAAGGTACATCAAAATTGCAGGGCCAATATGCTGAAGTTGCTCAAGGTACGTAATTCTGTAGCTGCAATACGATACAAGACAAAAATTGCGCAGTCGAAATAACACGCGCTCATACATATGTGTGATGAGACTCACTAAAAGTATGAAAAATCTTCAATTTATTCGCATGACAAAAGCATGAGAATTTAGAAATGAGAATAACTAGGTCTGATTTCTGATCGAACGGTATTTATATGTTTTATTATTTCCTCTTGAAAAATGAGAGCGTAAAAATTGGATTCAAGGAAAATCATGTAAGAATAAGTATTTTCTTAGCAGATGCAGTTTGCTACTGTCAGAAGCCAAACGAATCTCGGCAGCAGCACGACTGGCGTCCGCGTCGCGACGATAACACCTGATACAGTCTGCAGCTGAATTATCCACTTTATTTTTCTGTTATGAAATATGAAAAATTTCCGAATAAATACAAGAGACAATAAATAGAATTTTCATCCCTCAGCTCTGCCGTTTCATTTCGTCTCGCTTTGTGCCGCACGACAAAACTCGATGTTTCTCTGTTTCTTTGAAGATATATTTCGGGAGCAGTTAGCTTCTTCTTCGAAGTCAAAGAGCTTATAGAACTGAGGAATTCAAGGGATGGTACCTTCAATTCTTTTGACTTTCTCATTACACAGGCGTGTACGTACTGTGTCCGCGTTGCTATACATCCACTCGGATATTGGTATTATCGGTTTAGCAGACTAATGATTACTCTCGTATGATTTCGACTGCGCAAGTGTATTGAATTTCTGAACTTATGATATGTTTCACACGTAGCATGCACTAAATTTAATAACTATATATACGAACTTATATATATGTATATAATATGTTACATACGAGATACTGTACAAGCTATGACGAAATATTTTAATGTATAAGTAGTTGAGTATATAATATATAGAAATACGTATATGTAGACATATACATATAGACTAATTTTTTGGAAATTGGAATGAAAGCTTCTGGCAAAGCTGAGAATTAAACACTAAAAGAAATCGAACAATTTCTAACTCTGTCTAAGAAGAGGTTCTAGCCAATGGGCCCACATTTACAGCCAATCGCAAACAAAGAAAAACGACTATATAACGCGATATTAATTTTCCTTTTCTGTTTTGCATATTGTCGCTAGCAAGAATCAATAAGGATAAGGCGAGAGATAACCGATTCAAAATCTGTTTTGGGTTATTTCGTTCGGTTAACAACAGTTCGGCGCATTGCTTTCCTGGATTTAATGACCCATATACGTCACTTACACGCTGCAGCAAATATACCCACGTATAATCCGACGGTATATCCATATTTGCATCTGTAGAATAATTTGCCACAGTCCTGGAGCAAAGCCCGAGGCAATTAATCGGGGAGAGAAGAAGAAAAAATGAAAACTGAAGACAAATCGTAAAACTAGCAGATATTTCTTTATGTTTGAATAGATACGTTGGATTTTTCCGAACAGATATGCTCACTCGAAAATTGCAAAACTTTTTACACCAGAGATTCCGGAAATAAGATTAGACTGTCTGCATCTAACGCCTTCGGGTTATACGATATTCCAGCATGCAACGTCTGAACGATTTTACATCGGTTATCTCTTCGTCGTACGATTTTCAGGCACCACGCCACTGACAGTCGGGTGATTCGGGAGATGGCGTTGAGGATAACCGAGAAGGAGTTATCGTTATCGTTCTAAGTTCCGTGTAGGTATATGGAATAGGATGAGTATTGGGATTGAGTACAGTTTGCAGTGTTGTCTGTAACGATTATCGTCAAAGCAGAGGCATGTATTCTCTTAATTAGGAAAATACGCGATCCAAACCGCCTGTCGACGAGGGTTCGTTTTCAGTTGGATACCTGACCCACGAACATTCAATTGACCATTGAACAGATTTTATAAAATTTTCAATTCTGCTCCATTCTGTTTCCACGTTGACTCGCACAATGCTACTTCAATTTTGCCCTTTGATTATAAACCCGTTTTTTTATTTTTTTTTATTTTTTTACAATAACTAAATACCAATTTGTTACGTGTTCCAACGGTTTTTGTTTTCTGATTGTCAGTCGAAGATCAAAACCACTGCAGTTGAATGGTAGAAATTTTTCCAAGCAAAACGACTACGTCTAGACATTTTCGAAAGCTCATGAAGAGTAATTGACGAAGTACTGAAAAACTCTATTCGAAACCATAGCGACGATTGAATTGAAGTTATTTCTCTACCATCCAACCAGAATTTTTTTTTTCAAATCTTGATCTCAGGATATAAAGCTGATCATTGTGAAGGCATAAATTCTACAAGTATTTCCCTGCACTCTTTCGCAGGATTCGCGTATCTTCATAATGTGCGCGACTTGCGGGTGTCTCCGATTGTGATAAGGACGTACGTCCGCACATCAAGAGTATCGGGTAATCGAAGCACACCGTGACTGAGATAATCCCAGCAGTATTGTACCGCGTATGTGAAAAGCGGTAACGGTATAGACTCATAGAGACACATATACAAATACTAAACACTTGCACCCATTGTGAGCACACTACGCGCCCGAACAATTTCTTTGTTGTAATTTGCGCACGTAGATTGGCTCCATTTCTACGAAGCCATGCACGCTGTTTCGTACACGTTTCTAGGATACGTATACACAATATGATATATTATAATTCAACTACTACTTCGAGGCAAGAAATAATTAATCCGAGTTGTGTACACCGGGTAAAGGACGCTTGACAGTTCTGCCATTGAATTCAATTAGTCCTATGTACGAGCTCAAAAGTTGACTGTTATTGTTCGCGACATGTGCTACTGAATTATACAACAAGCTGTTTATACTTCCGACTTGAAAATATTAACGCGATTTTAGATTAACAAACTTTTATACGGGGTCAAAAGTCGCGGTGAAAATTCCGAAAATGACTACCTTCTCAATTTTCCGAAACAAAAAACAGTGAATAATTTGCAAATTATTTAAATTCGTACATAGCCGAATCATAGCCATAGAAATTTCTGGGGGAAGATTGAAGATTTTTGCTTGTCTGTGTCCACGAACTTTCGACCGTTTCTGTGTTCCAGATATACTGTCAAGTTTTGCTGTGCTGTGGTGATGAATGCGATGTAGAAGTAGTGGTATCTCGTCATTTTTTAGAATCAAGGAGGTGGCGGATGCTGAAAGGTGTCTTCCGTGCCCTAGGGTTAGACGCGAGTCACTGTAACGTGAAGGCACAGCTTGGTTTATCATCGATTAATCATTACGACTAGGAACTCTTCCGCCACATCTTCGCTGCAATAAAGCTGGCGTCTGATAAGTTCGCCGTGATTTTTGTTATCGGTACCGTTTATAGCCGAAAACTTTCGTTTCCATTTTCACATGAAGGTATACGGGCGCGGTTTTTACGCGCCTAAATCTATCCAGTCGAAAAGGGTTCGCCGATAAAAATAGCTAAGAATCGCGATTATCAACGTAGGAAGTTGTATGTAGGATGACCGAATTACGGCCGTAAAAATTTCGACAATATCTATGCCAGTAAAATCTTTCAACGGTTTCACGTTCGATATAAATTCCCGGTACGCAGGCAACCCGGCCACATTATCAGACACTAGATACGTCGAAGAATAAAAAAACGAGGACTATAGATATTTTTATAGTTTAAATGTCAACCCGTCCGTTACATGCTTCACTCAATTCATCACAAATATGCGCTCGAAGCATCCTGTTTTGCGGATCGACAATTTCCGAGTTCGCTTCCCTCTAATTAACAAGGGTTTTGTTCTACGTGGGTATTTACTAGCAAACTCGAAGCGGTTCTCAACTGAGCTGTAAACTGATTCTCCAAAGAGCATTGCCTACTCGTTGGAAATAAAGTACTCTAAATTAACCACTCGATATTGATTTCTAGACTCCATCAACCCTCGGCAATTAATATCACCCCTTACACGTATACACGCGGCACTTCGGGAGCACTTCGTTCTGAGCTTTCTTGAAATTGCTGTAACTACTGAAAAACGCATCCACATGAATTGTGAATTAGAAAGGGCCTGGCCGCGTTTAAAAATTGCAAGTTTAGGGATATATACGAGCGACCCTTGGGCACGGATGGGTAAAGTGTGGAACACGCGTCGTGCTTTGTAGAGCAAAGCAGGGGATTATAAAGATAAATTAGTCGAGACGTACCTTTCGCATTGCCGCAGCGTCCAGGAGGCGATTATCCAGAGGGATACCATGAAGACTAGCAGTACGGTACCCGGGCAGATAGTCATCAGAGTCTTCAGAACAAACCTAGTGTTGAAGTTTATGCGATTCAGGGCACCTATGCTCCTCGACGATGCATCGGTGAAGAGTTTTGAATGCAGCAGCATCACACGACAGATTAGGTAGAGCCTGAGGAACATTGGTAGCGACAGAGTGACGTCGTAGGGGACCCACTTCGATCCGATGTCGCCGCCCTTGTTAGCCAGCTTAGTCGTCCACAGGAAGTAATATTCCCCAGGGATAGGGTGTATGGCGCAGATGATTAGCTCGATGGATATCTGAGAGATTCGTTGCCATGTCATCGCGATTCGCCAGTCGTCAGCGCAGTTGTCGATCATGAATAACTGTCGGGGGATAATAAAAACCATTAAAGAAGACTTTGAGAATCAATCATTATTCTCCGGCATTCGACGCCCTTTCAGAACTTGGAAATTTTTTAAATCCTGGAATCTTGCCCGAAGATATTTCTCCCCGACTAACGCGATCCTCATTTATCTCGCCCGTCATGTAATACCAAATACAAGATCCCGAGGAAATCTGTATGAAGTAAAATTGCGCGTGTGGGAACTTTTTCGGTATAAAAGGTCAGGCTCGCTGTTTATCACGAGTTTTAATTATTCACCTTATTTCTCATTTCCCGCAGCTGGTGCTTTTCATCCTCTCAAACCGAACGCTATCGTCAATGCCTTTTATCGGATGTGTTGCCATTTTTTTCTTTTAATTTATTTATTTTTTTTCTTTTTATTTTTTTTATGCACTAATCGATACGAACCGCGAATGGTGTCCGCAATATCCCTGCAGGTTCGGCAGGACAAAACTAGGAGGGTATATAGATCGCAGAGTCTAGACTAGCACTGGATAGTAATGATCGTTCAGTATTTATCAAACGAAGCGCGCTCAGGCTTTCCCGATACTCTGGATAAATGTGAAATGTTTGAAAATCGACAAAAATGAGTTCTGTGTCATTTATAAAGTAGACCTACCTGGCACACCAACTATTACCGATAAACAAGTAAAGAATGGACCATGTAAGTGTGAAATACTGTACAAAAAATTACGTAACGAATCACCTTATTTACATAGATTGATTGCAGGTATTCATGTGGAAATAAATCCAACGTATGTTATGAAACGTGAGTCAATTTACCTTTTCGCTTTGTAAACGACGAACGTACCTCACGAGTCCTTCAATTATCTCTCGAACCAGTTTTCATCCCGTCGAATACGTGATGAATTTTAACTGTCTACCTTCCTATACAAAATATGATTGCCAGAAGTTTGAACTCTTGAATGGAACATCATCTACAATCTAGGTAAGGGCAGCCAAGCGTTGGGTCTGACAAAGACTAGCATTAGAATTACGTTACGAACAATAAACTGGTCTTCTGATTATCCTCAGCTCAACTCTGTACAAGTTTTCGGATGTAACCTTGTACTTTAATTGAAGAATTAATTAGAACTTTAACTACTTGATCGTAGCGTTGGGGTTTAACTAGACACGTCAGCCACTTAATCCCTCGGATACGTCTTTCCGCTAGTCCTTTGAGTTTCTCTGTATTCGTGAACGCCACCGCCAACTAATCTGACAAGATACGACACAGCCATTTACCTCCGCTGAATTCCAATTATACATACTGACGTTATCTCGCGGCCCAATTTGTCCTGCACCGCTAAAATGCACGAGTTAGTTACCGCTGGTTGAGTGTTGGTGATGGGATTTTATTTTCTGAACTAGTCATCCTAAATCAAAAATCAAAAACAGAAGGAAAAAAAATAAATCTACCATCACCCTAATTATAGACGTACATACGAAGAAGAAGTATGTAATTCACACACAGTGAAATGTCATTTTCGCGTGAGAAGAATTCCCGGAAAAATAGAATTTCGCAAATTGTGTAATCGATTAATCAGAGGCGTCCCTAATGTACAATCGTCAATCTTATAACTTACATTAGTTGGGCTTGGGACCATCTACCCTACCTTGGCGCCGAAGGTAACAATTTAGACCTTGGAGAAATCCACTAATTCGTAACTGTCTTCGGGTGACGAAGGTTCTACGAATGTCACCAAATCCGATCGATTGGCTCCTTCGAGAGAATTTCGAGTGCTAGGCTTCTCGATGTATAGCATACGGGATTCATCTTCCGATTAATCAGAACGTGCCGTATTTAAGTTTCCAAAAATTCAATCTTTTCATAGAATTCTACTTTCATACATTTTTCATGCATCGATCGACGTTTGTTGATCTTGACCAATTTTCAAGTATATTAGATCGTATTTTCTATCACCAAATCATCTGGTAGTCACTGATTGTCATATTCTATTGTTCAAACAGTCTGACAGCTAGCGCAATTGTACGGGATACCAATAATGTGGGCTCATGAATTTAATGGGGTTGGTCCTAAACCTACATAGTCCTTGTGAGATTGCTGACAATATAAGCAAGCACATTTACTACCCTGTATACGTTGTTCGCTCGAACGCCATGATGGGAATACCTTATACGAACGTGCGTATACTACGCTAGAGTTTATCTATTATCGACCAGAACACGAGTCACTACGTTCTATAGATACTAACAGACATTAGAATGCCGATAAATTAGTTTCATAGTTCTCTAGACGTTCTTTAAACTTATGAATCCGGTGTAACAATTCATGGGCGGAAACTTAGGTGTCCATATTAGAGATTTAAGAAAAGTACCTACAATGAAAAAGCTGTAATACTAGTTACGATGATGGTGTTAATAAGCATTCTTGGTTCCCGATTGATGCTCAGGGAATTGTGCGGAGTTTGTTGACTCGAAACTTTGCCGTCTAGAGACTCGTCGTCATGACATCTAGCGATGTTACTATAGAAATGTATATATCGGATCTAAGTCTGCGTATTTCTAGTCTTCTTTCGAGATCCGTATTGGAATTTGGAGACCACCTCAAAATGTGAGAGGGATGGCATCCTAGATCCGTATTATAGATTCTAGACTCTTGGTGATTGTGCCGGGATCGTTTTCTTCGGGAAAGCGGATTAACGCGGGCTTATCTATTGTCTTTCATTGTCGAATAGAATTTTGCCGACTCGTTGCTTATTGTTTGGGTTGATCCAACTGCAGCAGTATTCCGGACCAGACGAGGACAAGGAAACTTGCTTTGTAAAATTCCCAGAGGTTTAGTGACTCGGAATCCTGACCAATCACGGTAACGCGAATTTGGGATGAGTCCAAATTCTAATACGACCGTCCCAGAATTTACAATGACGGAAAAATCCTAAGCTGAGGTTAAATTCAATCACCTATATTATCTGCCACTGCAGAATATCGTTACAAAACGCGGCAGGATTATCCGAATCCTTGAAAAACGATTCCTCGTCAAGAAAGGTACTTTCTTCGACACGATCCTCCTATTAAATTGTATTGTTGAGTAAAATCGCTATTGAAAACTGAACTGAATTATTTCAAAACTGCACTCCACTGAATGAACAATCGCAAGGTTCGACGGTCTGATTATTATTTGCACATTGTTCGACGTAAGAATAATAAGGTATCTTCTCGCAGCTTGGAGTATTTATTCTGATCGCGTGTGCGTATCTATATTGGAATAGTATAAGACCTGACGTTAAGGGGAGGCAAGCTACTAAAAAAAGACCTCTATACTTGAACCGACGTCTTTAAATCGTCGTGAAAGTTTCATGGAGCCTATGTCACTTTTCCAGAAGTTAGGTTCGAATCGATAGAACTATTCGTATCGAACAAGACCGTATACGACGACAACGATTCGAACTGATTGTGAGTTACGAGGGGCAGCATGTGGCTTCGACGAGTTACAAGTCAAACTCAAAAGCTACAGTGGAACCTTTCTGCTGAACTCTATCAGGTAAATGGGGTAAACACAGCCGGCTAAACTCCATTCAGTACAAAGCGATAGGAATTTGCTAATATTTGTAGCTAGTAACTTCCTGTTGCTTGTAAAACTTTTCCTTTGTGTTCGTAGTTCATTGTTTTGCTGCGTGGTCAACAGGATGCATTCTTTATATCCCCTGACCGCGGGAAATATATTTCGGTATTTACGTTTGGCCGGACATTCAATAAATCTTGAAGCTCAGTGAAGGGGTAGTTGTCTACCGTTGAAGATGGCTTTTTTCCCGAGAGATAATATGGTCATTAGCCCACGGCGGATTTTCCATTAACCAGAAAGCGTTGAAGGCGGTTGACCATCGCAGAACGAAAATGAAAGAGTTAATATATCGTCGTTGCAGAAGGTTGAAGAAAAATTGCTCCATCAAATGGGAATTAAGCTACAAGCGTTCCGAAGATTGAGTAATGGGGTGCTTGTATTTCTTGAGCTTTTTATTAGAGTAGAGAGAAAAACCGATACCGTGGAGGAATGGTAGGCATTGTGTTTGTATATTTGATATAAAAAAAAAGAGCAGGCAAACAACTCTCTACTAAACGAACGTTTAAGAGAGCTACTCGTGGAGATGAATTCCCTTTTATAAATCAATGCCAGAGCAGCACCTCCTCTTACATACAATTGGGTCAGATGTACGATGTTCGTCTTGTACGATGTCGTATTTATCGTTCGGTAGCTCCTGTTCCCTCCGTCGTTGAGAGCTGGAGTAATATATTGATCAATAAGGAGCCTCCCGAGATCTCCCGACGAGTCCTTAGATATAAGATATACCTATTGTACGATGTACGAAGATATACCCTAACCCTGGAGTCTATTGTTGAGACTGGTAGAAGTTCAGTATATGACGTTGCAAGATAAATGATCTCTGATTTATGCGATTTATGCGATTTACGCGAGTAGGTATACCCCATTCCCCATCATCATTATCGAACATTATGGTATCAACCATATTAACGTTCACTTATTTGAGTAAGTACATCAAATTTCGAGATTAGGTCTAACACGTGAGCTTGTCGATATAATGTTGTAACTCCTCAATGTAACTTGACAAGGATTACTTACCTGAACTTCTAAGGCATGATAAGCAGATATGAGGCCAAGCAGTATCACAGTAGACATAGAGATCAGGGTTTTCAGGGCGGTAGAGTAAAACGAGGCCTGAAACAGATGTAACAATAAAGATAGGTTAATCGCATCATCGGGAAAAGCAGGCTTATTGAATGAATCAACGAGCCGAAAGCACGTTTATACAAAAATAAATTAACATCTACTGAGTTCCTTGTTGCATTTGTGCACCGAGATCTCGGGTAACGCGAGTTCTAAATGCGACTAGCGATACATCACGCGACATTATTCCTTTATTAATAATTTTTCTATCGTTTCACTGACCAATATATTGAATATGGTTATACGTTGAAAAAAAATCAATGAACGAAGATAGGCAATCAAATACTCGTTTGCTTCCTTCATATTTCTTTCATATTTCTGTCGCTATATATATGTATACGCATATACCATGAATTTATTCTTGGCTAATGTACGTCGTGTGCGAAAATATCGTAACCTAATAGCTGTTTCACCCACCGTCAATTTATCAAATGAAGCAAGGGAAAGGGATACCAAGCCCTTCTCAGTAGCGAATCTTTAATTCCACACATACCTCAGCCCGTATCTAGATTGCTATGCCGCCTCTAATGTTAACATATACGTATGTACTATAACTGACCGACCCGGAAAGACCAGTCCAACCTTGCGAACCTCGAATTGGGTTGGATGGTTACTGTTTGAGCAAGTCGACCTTAAATCCAGCAGCCCCTAATTGCTACTAGCAGCCTGTCCCGTGGTCAGGTTAGGTCAAGGGTTGGGTTATTTCTACCCCTTGACCTTCGTCGACGGTTTATGACAAGAGACAGTGAGTGTATTTTGTACCTGTGTTCAATCCTACGAAAATTACAGCTATATTCAATCAGGAAATCAATACCCTCTCACTTATTATTCAGAATGACATTTTTGCTGAGAAAATTTGCTCCGGTAAATCTATTCAAATGTTCTTGAGCTCTAGGGTCGTGAAATCTGGGTGCTCGGATGTTTATGTATACAGACCGGAAAGGAAAGGGAAAATTAAGGGCAGTTTGTAAGTTTGAGGGTGGTCTGTAACGGGTGAGGCTAGAGACGCTAGACCGTTGGAATTTTCGTTTAATTCCATTACCTTCAACGAGACATCTTGAATAGACGGGCGACAAATTGGCATCGATTTCTGTATTCCACGTAGTTTCACGACATTCGATACTTTGGCAAAGTGTAATTTGTTACCTCACTAATTTTGGGCAGGTAAACGGAAGTCTGGTTGGCCGCGATGTGACATACGAGATTACCTTTTTCATCGGCGTTCCCATCTATTATTCCACGTCATCAGCCTCCGAGGTAATATAATTAATGAATTTAATAGTTAACTGAAACTACCGTACTTAGCCTTTGGTATTTTGTCCGTATACTCGATTTGTTTTCTCATCAAACTTGAAGATTTATTCCCAACTCAATTACCGGGATATTATCCGTGGCTGAAAAACGCTCAAGAGTCGATAACTTTATGGTACAAGATAATTGCACATCTCTTCATCCCGCGGATTTCAGATTCATGACATCTGAGTAACAGCCGGAAATTCAATATCCAAGTAAAGTCTCAACGTATTTCCACAAAATAGGAAATTCCAAATTGCTGGAAAAGGGGCTCGGTAGATATCAGCGATTTCCCAGTCATAATTATATAATAATTATCAAACTGAGCGCAGGTGCTCGAATGCAATGTCCTACCACATTCACTACTGGTATATTAATTATTCTATGTAACATTGCTGGTTGTGGTTTGTGCCAAATGCACATCGTAATTCGTACACGAGCATCACACGTGTACACCGGTAAAGTTGTCCTATGACTGTTTCACATTTGCGTACATACATTTGTTTATCTTTTATTGTTATAGAAGCTACTCGTTTCAGTGCTCGCTTGCGTGGGCGCGATAACAACTCGGAGTAGTAGATCCGTGTGTCCTGGGCGGCGATTTAATATTGAAAACATTTTTTCTTCCTTTTTTTTTCGTAAGCGTCTATATATTTCATGACACATCCGGATAAAAATCGAGTAATTGGAACCAGCGGATAGCGAAGAGTTGTATTAGCCAAAGTTTTTATCTATCGCTGAGTCTGACAATAAAAGTGGAACTTTTCCCACTGGATTGGGTTGTATATTTTCAAGGTGGGCCGGGAAAATCGACTCTCGCTTTGGAGTCGAGGGCGTTGCCAGTAATTGGATTCATTTTTAACTTCTGACCCAGAAATGTCCGCAAAGTATCTCACGACACGACTTTATTTCACGTCTAAAATATTTCTTTCGCCTAAATCATACTCGCAAAGCACCAGAATATTGAAGAAAAAACTAAACGATCGTCTAAAAGATACAAGATAATTTCGACCGGATATTATCTAGTTGAAAATCTCCAAAGTTTCGCATTAGCTATGTATACCTTCGTTATAATTTCTCCTTCACAACTTCTCTAAACTCGACTGTTTGATTGTAGTATTCTGTAACACGGGTCGTCCATTAACGGCACCGAATCATTGAAGATAATTTTTTCAAACATAAATCTGTCGTGATAAATGGAACTGGAAATTGATGGGCGAGTGCGTAACAGTAACTCATCCAACGATATGATGCTCTCATAGTTTGTGGCTCGCATTCTATTCGCGATAACGTACCCATTACAAAGTGTATACGTTGGTAAGGGTTTGATCATGTTACATTGGCTTAGTTCGGTGAATTTGATACTGAATTCGTTGATTTCAAAGCTGATATTCATTTATCAATTAGGATATTACTCTGAATTCAATCAAAATCGGTGAGAACTGATTGAAGGACACTTCTATAATTTTTTCTAGTAGTAGAAAGTAATTATTCGGATCTGCTCCAAGGTTTACGATCCCTCAATGTCTCATCTGTTCACGAGGATCCGGGATTTTGAATCTCTACATTACTTTACCGCTACTTTCTCTCACGGATGAAGCTCGACGACATCCCCAGCGATTAAAACATATAAGTGTTTGCTCTTATGAGCAGGCTATGAGACTAATTAGGCGCGTAGACCCACGTGTTAGGCCCGCTATAACGTCGCAATTGAAGAGCCTAAATGGCCAGGTCTAAACTCTCGTCCCGAGAGACAATAAGATGAACACGTCTGCCCGCGTGTATCCCAGAGTAAATTCTACATGAGGTTGAAAAATCTCGCGAGTCATTCTGGGAATGAAAATCGATGAGTTCCGCTGCAGAGTGGAACTCCGTTACGAATACACAGATCTTACCGATTCGCGAAATCCAATCGGAGTTTAAACTTGGCAACTTCATTTCTTCCAAATCTATTCAAACCGTAGAGGCTGTATCGTTTTCTCAAGGTATAAAAATTGATTAGCTCAAGCTAGTGAACTATAGATCTCATCCTTCTTACCACATCAACTATGCGAATAATTATTCGCTACCTTGATACATACTCTCCGAGAACCATGATACTAAATTATGATTAGCCCCGGTAGAATGTATTATCATGTAGCGACCGTATGAGGAAATACATGTTCCAGATAGCGATGCACATCGTAGTAACGCGGTAATCGTAACTAAACTGTCCGGTTATAGCGTACATATCTGGGTGACGGTTTACCCTCCGTGTCCTCAATTATGTGCCATATGAGCACGATACGGACGGACTAGCGTTCATTAAGGATGTTTACTCGGTTCGTTGAGACTAGGCGGAGGCCTCGAGGTTTGATGTTTGATCCTTGATCCTTAATCCTCGATCTTTGCACTCAGTCTTACCCTGTGTGCCTGATCTTTAATAAGAAAGTGGCGGGAAACAAACCCGTTAATCCTTAATTGCGTTTTACCCCCTCGTCTAACGCGTTGTCAGAGATAGTCAATTCTTAACGAGCTCTCTCACGGATCAGCAGCTATTCACTTTAAGAGACTAGGGGAGATTTAGACCCACCTAGTTCTTCCGAGACTAAGTCCCTGAGTGATACGTTGAAAAGATCTAGTCGAATATTTATAATCATATTTACGCTCTTTCGACGTTATGTCTGCCGCTTTAACGAACCGAACATTTACAAGGAAGTTCGAATGCCACTGACGATCAATACCCACCCAGAAATGTTGAGGGAACTAATTGTATTTTGATGCTTTGAGAGGGTAGAAATGCGGACTTGGAAAGCGTACCTATCAACTATTGTGGGTATAGGCAGTACGTGAGAAGCGTAGTGGAATTTTTCATATCACCGAAGTTTGTGAGTTTCGTTTTCCATCCAATTACAAGGTCCAACGTCAAGACATTATTCCATGCCATCACTGTCAGTTCACTATCAAGGAAACCTTATTGTTACCCCGACCGTGTATCTATATTTGGCTTCAAGAGGTGAAGAGGCTCTGGAGTGACTTAATTGGGGCAACGAGGAGAGCAAGGACAGTCCGCAAGTTTGCAAGAAATTTCATTCCGCATTCGTAAAGATTTCTCTGGTAGAATTCTCTCTCTCAATGGTTTGACGCTCCCCATCTCGCCCCTTTCTCCCGATTCTCTTCGTTCTAAGAATCCCCAGAGTCTGCAGGGAAGATACGGCCAAGAGTCCTTGGGATTCGAAGTGATTGCTGAAATCTAGCGCAAAGAGATATAGCGGCGGTGATATCTTCTCTGCATATCATTGAAATGCTAAACAACCGTTTGCGAAGGATTCTGGAATGAGGGGGGAGGAAGGTGGCCGACCTAAAACAGTACTCGAATATATACACTAATCTACATATATATATCTCGCTCGGAAGAGTGATGGAATGCCTGTTTTCCTAGTCGGATGAAAAAACTTTCCCGGGATGCTGAGAAAAAGTTGGAAAAGGCTTCAGGCGTTATCGCCAAAGCTCAACACACTCAGCTATACATATATAAACACACACACACAGGCACAAAAAATGGCGTGATTACGTGTGGGGTTTGTCGAGAATGACAAGGCGAAGGTAGACGAAACGTTGAGAGGCTCAACGCAGGCATACAAACTCTCAACTCCTTTTTCCTCTTCGCCTGGCCTGCAGCATGAAACGTACAAACACTCGTAGCTATACTCATCGGAGAATCCTTTGCCAGGATCGGTATTTCCTTCCTTATTTTTCCGGCACTCCAAGACCCGCAGGGCGAACAAAGCAGTCATTGATTCATACGTTATAAGTGAAGCACATAATCAGTAACTAGGTTTTCTGATAGCTTTAGGCTTTTGTGTAACATCAAACATTTTCGACTTCCTTTTTCTCCACTCACAAGCTCTATAGGTACTCGTCGACATAGTACAGGTAGGTACACGTATCATATGAATATCCAAGAATCTTCGGCTGAACCAAAAGGTGAATTACTGAAGTATGTAATTACCTACACGCTGAATTAACTTTCCCTGGAAGAAGTCTATTAAGAGGTCCATTGTCGTCGTAAATACGGTGGGAGGCGCTGATTGGAGGTAATTCAGTCCTGTTTTACGTAACGCAGTTTCGAAGCCAGCTCAAGTATGTGGATTCATTCAAATTCCACCGCGTCAAGTTTTGTGGTGAGAGGGTGGTAGATGAGTGCTGTATATTTCAGTTTCAAATGTCGACTAGAATAAGGAACCACAAGGGATTCCTCGCCGAAGATCACTGCTGATTGCGATAAACTACATGCATATTCCATGCAAGTCCAAGATATTTGGTTCCGCTATTAGTTCACGATGCGCATAGATTTTATGCGGAGTGAGGTAAATGTTGATTGGAAACAATTCAATCTCCATCGCGTATTTTTCTTCGCTTATCCTATAAAGACATTTGAAAGCCTTGAATGAATTGAATTGTTTGGAACGAATCGTAATAGATCCTATATTTATTCTCTAATTCCGTATAAACGGATTACTCGTTTCAGTTTCGTAGTTTAAGAAAATTGAAACCGTAACAGGAAGGCTTGATGGTTACAGGGTAAAGCTTGAGGTAAAGTGTATCAGCGGTGGGTAAGCTGCTTCATTGTTTTCGGTTTATATTCACATTGTTTGATCGGATTGTGCGTTAAAAATTTTCCATGTAATCCCCGTTGTCATTATTATTACTACGATACTGAGTAACATTTTTTCAGAATAAAGGCTTGACGATGAACGTGCGTACACCTTCGTTACTGCGAAATTAATCTTTTCCATATCAAAGAAAGGGGCGTTTCTTTTTTATTCTTCTTTTTTTTGTGGATTTGTTCGAACGTTGCTTTGACTAAAACCTCACGAAAAATACAATCACATTATTCCTTGGATATTTAAATAAATTTTCGCTTCCAGAGTTCCTATCTTCTACGTGTCTATAGATAGTCTACGGTTCCCCTATTCGCGACTTGCCGAGGAATAATGGTCGTTCAATTTATATGTCCGCTGCATCGCCTACTACTTTTATCAACTGCCTTCATCACGAACAGCGCATCACTCTTGCACGAAACTTTCTTTTTGCCTTCCCTTCATTTCTTATCTCTAGTTATTAATTTTCACGCCTTAGCTACGTAGATCGTCACCTGCATTTTCACAAGACAGACACTTTTTCTTCACTAACATTCCACTCTTACTTTAACGAATAATTGCAATAATAATTTTCGCTTCGTGAGAGGACAAGTTTATCGTTAAGACAACTTGATCCACATCACACTGTCACAGATATTAACGGTGACCGTACTTGACTGGCAAAAGCCAATTCGCTTTAACCGGGTCTTGTCCGTTCCAATTGACAGGCTGGAAATCTTGGGGCCCTTTCACAGGATACACCTCTCGCGCAGAGGCGGATTTCGGGAAAAGATAGTGGGATGGATTTTCTGGGTAGATACAATAAAGGAGGGATTTTAGGGTTGGTTGCACGCATCACTGATAAAGGTAGCTCAAGACTCTGCGAGACATACCGAAGCGTAAGATATCTGGAAATATTTCTCAAGGAATGAATTATCATGAAAAATAATATGAATAAAATGAAATGAAATTATTTACGATTGTTCGCGTGCAGTACGCTGTCTTTTCTGTAATTCGGAAATTTCTATTCGATAAGAGTTCCGCTCTACGTATATTCTCGAATTTGTTATCATGTTGAAGTTTCTGCAAGTACCTTATCAGAAATACTCGGTGAGTGTACGACACAGGTTCTTTTCCTGGCTTTGTTAGCTGTTATATTTTCTAGTCACGGTGCCATTTGGCGGCCAAATATTGACCCAAATACCCGAAATGATATTTTGTCTCTGTATCAACTCTGAAGATATTATCGGATTTCTGGAAGCAGCAAACGAGGCGGGGAAGTGCCCTGGGAAATATTGGTACATAATACGTGTGTTCTGTGAGCATATCCACCCATCTCGCCGCTTTGTTTTATACGACCAAAGAAAAGAAAATATTGCTCGCTGAGTAGTGAAAGTTGCCTCGCGAAGCATTAGTACGAGTCTAAGCAGACGGGCTACCATTACCGAAATTAATTCCATCTTCATTTCGAATGCAACGTTCTGCCAACACCTGCTTATCTCTTTTTGCCCGCGTATAATCCTGACTTATTTCATAACTTCGTACGGCGTCAAACTTTGCGGACAGTTTTATAATATCTCCGTATTCTCACTTGCGACCGATTTGCAATATCGAAGTTGAGGCTTTGCGAATTTTACTTATTCTTTCCATGATCGTTGATTAGTTTTTCACTGATCTACAGTCATATGTAAGCTTATCGATTTTTGCATCAAACTCGAGAATGAGTTTTCCTGATGAGATCTCTGCCGAACAATATCAAATTTCGCTGTAAAAAAGCGTCTAAAACGTAGTGAGGTCTGGCCAGATGGCTGGATTCGTTGTGCAAAACAGTTTCGCGGATTGTAGCTGGTAAGTACCAGCAACGGAGGGCGGAACCGAGTTGAATAAAAATTCTCGTACTTCAGTTTACGAGCAGATCTGTGGTGGCAGAGTCCAAAAATAAGAGAAATCTGCAAGTGGAGTAGAGCTAAACCCGAGCTTGTGTAACGTCGACGTACTAACAATAAGACTTTTACGAGGGCTGGCCCCTCGTTGACTGATTCTACTTTTTTTACCTATAGGGGCTTGAACGGATGTCGCGTGACTTTTTCCTGGCTAATTTTTGTCTCCGATCGTTGCCTCACGACACTCCAATCGCGTTTCGCCGGATCTGATCCATATAAAAGCGTAGAGTTCGCTAAAACTTTCCACCCTTCAGAGTAACTGGGCGTTCGTGACGATGGCCGACCTTCCCAAAGGCTTAGGCTTTGGATTACGGATATTTCATTGTTTAGTTTGATAGAGCCGAGTGGACATTTGAAGAGGTTGGATTCTTGGAATCAGTACATTTATAATTAATTTCATCAGGCGATAAGCGCATCATTTAAATGCGTTTTAAAATCTATAAAAATCTATTAGATTTGGTCGATTTTATTTTACGTCTGGTAATTCTATTCAGAAACCCATTATCCACAACTTCACCATGAAAAAATTTATCTCTTTTCAATAGTCAGTAAAATATTGGAAGTAGGAGTATTTTACAAGTAAATGGACGTAATAAAATATCCAATGAGCGATGATCGCCTGATGAAATTAATGACAAATATACTAATTCTAAGTATCCAACCTCCTTCACATTTTCCGTAGATAATTCTACACCCTGCATCCTTTACTATCAACCCAAAGTTTTCCTCTACATATTCGAAACTATAAGAAATAAAAAAAAAAAAAATAGAAAAAATGAACGAAATTCTCACAAAAAATGAGGTTCTCATAGAACTTGGCAAACAGGCAGGTCACGTATTATTATTTTTTCTTTAGGTGAGACCTTGATCGACATTTCTTACTGCCCGATTCCATTGGCGCTGACTGCTGAAGAGGTCGGGCCGTTTTTAAGGGGAGAAAATTCGACTCAAGGGACGATTTCTTGGAGTACGTGGCGTTTTCCGTCGAGGTGGGTCGAGACTTGAGATTGCAGTTATACTGGGAGGAAATTGGCTTCGTACAGGATTTGGACAGCTTCTTTTGGCAACTTCTTCCGCAACTTCTCGACGGGGATTTTCCCCGAATTACATATCTCCATGAGAGCCCTTGTAAAAGTAAATTGCGTGACTATTCGGCGCCGGTTTAGCTGAACGACATTTACTTTTAGGTATACCGACGAGGTCTTTTTCAATCCAAAAGAGACGTTGAACCCAGAAACAATTTAACCAGCTGTCGTCGGCTGAATAAGCTTCCGACTAATCATTTTTGTCTTTGTAAGTGATTGGAATATCGGATTTAATTCTATCATTGGACGTGGGGTCGCCGCGACTTGATACTAAATCCGAATTGGCCTTATCGAGACGCATTTGGACTTCCGCCAGCGATTTGATTGGTCGACTGGATTTCCATCTCTGTTGCTTTATCTTTCACTTTTTCTTTTCCTCTTTTCTTGACGGCGATTGAAGAAATTCTTTCTTCTTTTCCACGCCCCATCTAAAACTTTCGCTCCAATTTGTCTTCTTAGATTTTACGACTCGTTTGAAATTCGTAATAAAAAGCTCAGTCAATTTTTTTAATCTTACTTTTAATTCGCATGACATAAGTGCAATTCGCTTAGGCAACCTTTTGAAAGTTCTCGTTTTTTCCTTTTTCTTTTCTTTTTTGTTCACCAGCCGTCATTTCTCGTTAGAATTCTGTTCGTTTGGGTTAATCTTGATTCAAATGTATTACGTAACCCTTTACGTAACGTAAATATGATCAAAGCAAACCAGTTAGAAAAGCGGACGTCGCGTGCAAGCATCGCGTGTTCGTTTGATCAACGACGTTTAGATTGTATAGATACGAGGACAGGGGAGAGTTTATTAAAACAAATGTATAGCATAACACGCATGCAGAATTCTACTCGTTAATTTCAAGTCCTTATACATATTTCGTATATATGACCATTAGCTATAACGAATTGCTATAATCTGTATAAAGCGAAGCGTTTCACTGTGTAAAAACCCTTTTGCGATAATGGACCGTCATTTTTTTTTTTTTTTTTCTTTTACGTCACCGCAAACTTAAAGCTTACACAATTTGTTCATTGTATAAACGGGAAGTTGCCAGAACCCGTAACGTGACCATTGACTAGATTCTTACTTGTGATTTGAAAGAAAGCAACGTTCACTTCCTTTGTATGATAACTAATTGAAATTATAGCAATCAAAACTTTTAAAGGCAACCACTTTTTACTCGAATCCTCTACCTTATACCAGTCTCTATATTATAACGAGAAACTTCGTGGTCCTCTAACAGCGATTATTGTACGATGAAAACGAAAAAGTTTTGATTAAAAACTCTTTACAAGTTTTATTTCTCATAACTTGTGCGAATTACTATTTTCAATATCCTTACATCTCAAAGTTATTGCATAGATTTATTTCTCTGTACGTTATAAATTACATATATATATACATATATAGGCGTGATTGCGCCGGTGAATGAAATCTATAACACAGCTAATAACGATCTGTAGAAGATGAAAATCATCGTGAGACGGAATCATTATCTGATAATGTTCATTTTTCACAAGTGTCGTGGTATATAAATATTTAATTTTTTTTTTCGCGAGATTTTAAAAGGTGACTTAATTGGATTTTTCAGAACGCCAAGTCTTGAGACAATAACTAAGTGTTACTGTGCATCGTACGGACACAGAGACGAGGTGGAATTCGTAATCAAAAATGAAAGAAATATCTTGCGATACAGGCATGTGGAGATTCGTAAAAAAGTTGACCCAGTTTCAAATATGTGGGGATTTTCGAGGATACTGAGCTCCAGCTTGTACTGCGCAATCTCTTATAATTTCTCTACCATTTCGGGAACGAGATTTTCAATTTCTATTTTCGTTCGGGTATGTATAGCTTTCAATCAGAGGTCGAAAATACCGAAGATAATTTTCAGGGCATTGAATAGACTTTTATACTCTTGCTTCGATGGATTTATCCAAGAATCTCGGTTCCCGTCCGACACTGGTCCCTCGCTGTTAGATAAACACATTCTACATTTTTCTCCGCTTTTCATCGGTCCAGAAATATTTTTAAAGTTTGCTCTAGGCACACATAGAGAACCAGTTTCAGCTAGGTGAACGCTCTTTGCATCTCAACTATTTCCATCCGATGCTTGCAATTCTAATCATACGCGAGTGCAAATAATGAATTTCACATATAATTCCGCGGAAATGATGAAACTGCAGCATCGCTAAATTTAAAGTTGGAATATTATCACTGTTCAATGCTCATGCCATTTCTCTCAACACCTTCTCAATCTGTGTGATAATACGAATACACAGATAGATCCGATAGACATGACCCTGATAACTCGATATTGATTTTCGAAGTATGTAGCAGGAAATTATGATCGTTGTTTCAGCCTCAGGCGATAACAGCATAATGCAATATAGTCGATACGTCGATGTCGATATACGCGTGGTTCTGCAGGCGACTGGGTGCCTTTAGCAGCTGCTGAATCCTGGAGATAGACTCTAATATCTCTGAGACGGTGCAGCCTGCAGGTTTCAATTAAGTTTATGCAAATTCTGCGACGACGTACAAAATAACATTGCTCTAGTCGTTTGGGGTTGGATGGTCTTCAATCTTGAGTCTGGCGCTCGCTTGATTTTAGATTAGAGTCTCTGGTGCTTCTTGGTCTCTCTGTCAACTTTAAGAGAACGTTATCGTCATCTTCATACTCCGCACGACCAGGTTTTAACCATTCAGAAGAACCTCGTGAAAGTTTGATGACATACGAAGACTCTGAATAATTAATGATTGCACATAACATCACCACAGCAGATTGCTATCTACTTTAGATAGAATCTGGAGCTTCGTTTTGCAGATAATACAGAATCGCGGGGTAAGAAAGCCGTTGTGAACAAAGATCGCAGGCTTTCTCGAACCGCGATGATAGTGGAAAACTTTGTGTTTAGATCCATAAGAAAATGGAAGAAAATTTTATCGGTTAGATAATATCTTTCACATCGATGCGGTGAGAGAAGTCACGCGAGACACATCTTTTCTCTAGAAGAATATAAAGAGTGAGAAGAAAAGAGAGAGAGGGTGGAAGAAGAGAGAGAGGAACTTCTTATCGGTGTAAGCTCGCGCCTTGTGGCGTGGAAACTTTACTCGTCGTTCTAGCTTCTTTCCGTTCGTTTTATTTTCCCGCACCGTGCCGCAACACGAGCTTCTATATACCCCTACGAGGCTATGCAAAATTTCACAAGGTCTTCCCAGGTCCCACGAAACGGTTCGGAACAATCGAAATTTATTCTTTCCCATCTATATTTCATGGCCAACGATTTGAATCCAAATCGCACGGCGAATCCCGTAGGACAGTTGGTCAGGCCTGGTGAGCATGGCGATGAATTATATTCCCACATGATTTCTATAGCAGCTAGCATTACATATAATACGCTATTTGCCGACCAGTGGAAAGATGAAAGCAGTCTTGTCCTCGAGACACTTTTATCTCTTTTCGTTTGTACGCATGAAATCATTTTTGATTGATCAAGACCTTTCTTTAATCTATTTTTGTACACAATAGTGGATGACGAAGATGTCTACCCCCTTATTATCTTCTGCGATCATCAATTTTGCCCCTCGTTCATATTGACCCTGCGCTGTCTCAAGATACTCTTAAGATACTCTCGAGTCACAAAGATCAGTGAAAACGACGTGGTATGAGGGAAGTACAAATATGAAGAAGAGCAAGAAAATCGATGCAAGGATTGACGATATTTTTCACCGTGGAAAGTGTCGTACGTTATGGTATCAGGGTGCAAGTTTGTAAAGCGAAAACTCGTGTTTCGGCTCTGGATATGATCGCTTATCGACGTTATGATAAAGCCATGCAATAAGCGACTCGTCACTTCGTATCGTGGTCCGAAGGCGTCTGAATAATATCGCGAATCACTGATGACAACGTCGAAGGTTATATCCTGTTGGCTGGCAGCTAGCTCAAAGGCTCAGAACTTCGTTCAGAATTTTATTCAAAAGTATGTGGCTGAATCTAAATTCGTTTTTACTACAAGCGTGGCTAAATCATTTCCAAATGTCATAAAAAAAAAAAATCTTTCGTTGATGGATATTAAACTAATTACGTACTCTTATATTAGTTCGTGACTTATCTTGCACTGTGCATTGAATAACAACAATTTTCTGTTCGTTAAAGGACGTTGAAGCCATGCAGTTCGATAAAGTAGTCGCTAACTGCGACTTATCCTGTGGAAATCCTTTCAGACCTCTCGGATTAGTTTGTCTTCCGTGTTGATTACGGAACAGACCGCAGAAACTCATAGAGAAGCTGCCTGCAAGAGACAGCAGGACTGAACGGCCTGATCTAATACGGACGTAGAAGTAATGAGTTGCATCACTCGTGCCTTATTTCTTTCCCTTGCATAGCTCGCTGTCTCATCTTATTTTAGGATCGTTCTTATTGTTTGCGATCGATCAACGGTGGAAAATGAACAAGGAATAATGATGGGGTAAAGATAAAGGTAAAGGTAAACGAGTGAAGGCGAGATAATTGAATTTCATTTTAAGCTTGTTTGAACAATTTCAATAACTGATAACCCTCGCCTTTCTAGAGCCTTTCATCATACTTCTTTGATCCTTCATGCCGGTGGGATCAAGTGACTTATGAGATAACATCAAGAAATTATTCGCTGCGTACACCGGAATTTAACTAATTTAAGTCATTACCGACTCGTCTATGTTGGTCAGCTCAGTTTATTAGTATCTACGCTCAATAATAATGGGTACTTAAATCTACCAGGATTTTTGTAATGCTTGTTGCCCTGCGAAGTTGACACAGTCTATCTGGAATTCTGTTTTCAGGAAACTTCTTTTCAGCTGGCCTTTGAGTTTGTCTTCAAAGAATCAACCGATAAATCAAAGGTTGGGTCTCGACCAATTCCGCAAATATTTGCCACAGGAATGTTAAAATGCGTTTAACCTGACATTCTTTTTCGTTTCTCTGACATCGCGTTGAACGTATTATAAAAAATAAATCGAAGAAAATGCGGAAGTGAAGTCAGCAGATTTATTCTGAGGTAAGGAAATTGTCGTTGGCAGAGAAATCAGGGAGGAATAACGTTCTACCGGAAGTTTCTACGATTTCCGGTGGCATACAAATCGCGCTGTGGAAAGAATCCTGCATTCAGATGTCGGCGGGTGTCTAGATTCGCTAGATTCCTGTCTCATGTACGTATAGTATGCGGGATAAGAAGTATAGCCGATCCATCAAGGCCAGTAATTATGCAAACGCAATCTACGATAACTTAATCAAGAGCTGAGCGTAACTCTTTTACCTTATTTAACGCTTTCTGGCCCAAAATTGCCCTTTGCACTCGTAAATTGGGAGTAAACTTTCAGGAAATAGCTTTAGGCGAGTCCGCAGGCATGCAACTTTTCCGCCTCGCGTAAGGGGAGCGATGGACTGATTTATGTTCCAGCAGAAATTGAATAAGACATCGCAATTGGCAAATCTCTGCCTGGAGACAACCCGAGACGCATGAAATTTATCCCACAATTTAAACTTTTCAATTTGGACGATCGCTCCCTTCAGCCTTTAGAATAAGTAGCTACGTCGCACATTTGTTGTCCCTACTTTACAGAAACTTCTACACTTTTTGACATCAATAAATTTGGAAACAAATCATCGATCCTCAATATCTTATTATCCTGAATCCAGACTAGAATTCTCAGATTATAATTCGAGAGGAGCGGAGTAGACATTT
The DNA here is from genome assembly GCA_944452935.1 of Rhogogaster chlorosoma. NCBI lineage: Eukaryota > Metazoa > Arthropoda > Insecta > Hymenoptera > Tenthredinidae > Rhogogaster > Rhogogaster chlorosoma. Next base: position 35,530,452 of record OX101797.1, read on the forward strand.
GATTCAATTCATGCTAATCGTACATCCAATATCATGTATTAACAATTCTTGCACATGGGTTGATCATGAAAAATTAATACTCGAGCCACAGAAGCTCGACTCATATCGCAATGACAATTATAACGATGATGGTTATTACCTATTACTACTATTATCCTCGTCATCAGTGTCATAATCATTGTATGGAAATATTTATTACACTAGGCCGCTGTGTATGATGCAAGCTGCATCCGACCTGCATTATACCTGTGTACAGAAGCCCGGACGTATAGTTCGACAAACTTTATGACTATCCGCACTTATCTTTTCAGGAGTACTCTTCCGTCGTTTGCGCGGACTTTAATGGCAGTGGATCTCGCCAAGCTGGGAGCAATAAACGCCACTTTCTTGATAGCTTTTCCGACGTAGCATCATACTGGCGTCGGGTTAGAAACCTCCTCGTCTCTGCTGAGGATAACCATTATACCACGGTTTCATTTGCTTTGCCTCGCTGGTTGACGTGTGTACAGAGCGGCTCGTATAATTTCTTCTGCATGCCAATTAGGAGCTCCTAGAATTTTCAGCGCCACAAATCTGCATTCCCCAGGGCTTGACCAGCCAGTCTTAACAATGTGAGCGGATCACTGCAGCCGCATAAAAGTGGATCTACATCCATAGGTGCAGCGAGAATTCTACTTTTTATTTCGAGCGAAGCAAATGAGTTTTTTCATATTACTTTTACCAGTTACAAAGTTGCGGTCGGAAACCCCGTCGAGGGTGGAGTTTTCCGGATCAAATGTGATTCACAAATGAACAAATTCGAATCGGTATCTCGGGGTTTTTTCATACAGAATGCATCGGTAGAACAACTTGCAGCGCTAAGTGAGTTTGCTGGCTTCTAGCTTTTTACAAAACTTACAAGAGAACCGAAAGAAAACACCTGTTCCTAGTTATAATCGGATCGGATGAAATCTAGGACAGCCAATTATGTTTTGTAACTGAGTCTCTTAGCTTCATTTTCCTGACCGAGGATTGACGTTCCTGTAAAGGCTGCCTGTCGTCGTAATGGTTCTCTTCATCATCTTACTCGAGTAGCTATCATAATCCTGCTTGATTTCTCGAGAGTATTGGACATCACGAACCTTGATCATAACTATGTAGTTATGAGCTGAGCTGCTCTTCCCGGCAACGTGACACCACTGACAGTATTTGCTCTCATGTGACTGAGACAAATCTCTATACGGAGTAAATATTTGTCCTGAGTCTTTTGACCACACGTCAATTTCTGTTCGTATTTGTGCATGAAAGTCTTCCCGCTGACAGAACTCCATTTTAGGATTGACTCGGCTACTTTTCATCACATTATTTGCATCAGTGACAAATCTAGAGGTCTTGTACTTGCTCCTCTGAGTACCGCGCGTCACGTCAAACCCCGCTATACCTGCTGTGTCAACTTTTCTTTTCATACCCTTTTCGTATTTTCCTCATTTTCTGCTTTTTCAATTATCTCTTGGCTACGTATCCGTTTCATGTGTATCCGCGTGTCTGCGCGTTTGTAGTAAACTGTAGTAAAATCTAACAATGAAGAAGAATTATCATTGCTGTCATACTGCGCAGGGGGTTTCTGTCGCTGCCCTTACGATTAGTCCAAGTTTTATATATCATTAAACTACACATGGCGAGGGGCATTAATTGTGGAGAGGGTGAAATAATGGCGACCATAATCAAAAAAATGATTTGAAATTTCGTCAAAGAAAGGGTGTGAAAGGGAGACGCCACAGGTCTCTCGTGTTTTTATGTAATTAGGTGAAATTTTGAGGGAAAAAAGGTAAATGCTACCCTACGGGCTATACCCTTGCCCTTCCCTAGCTTGACTCTGTCACGTCATCCGCTAAATCAGCTAATCGAGGCTGCAAATTTCATTCGGATAATGCGACAGCTAGCTCCCAGGCATTCCCGGTAGACTAATTAGCATCTAACTAGCATCTCAATGCATTCGAATTCCTTGGGGACGGTTGGATCAATGAACCAATTCGCGGTTGTTACCCTCGCACAATTCTTCCGTCAAGGCTTAAGCTGAATTAATTGCTGAACATCAGTCTGCAGTTTCGTTGAGAGTCTTATTTTTCATGTTTTTCATTTCTCGCGATCTTCCGGACTTGTTAATAGTTCCGAGTAATACAGTATCATGCATATATGGGAAATACTTTCCTATACATACGGCTTGAATTTTACCTGCACTAATTGCAAAGCTCACACTGAGCTACTCATATTAGTTTCATCTTCAAATTGTCTAATCAATCGGCTATAGGATGCTGCGTTACATTAATGGTAACGAGATCGACAGATGAAGTAAGGATTTCCGAACATCCTCTGAATAAGTTCCGAATTCCGAAAATGGCATCGATTCAACCACGGATTTTATTAGTTCAACTTTTATCTAAAAGGAATTTATCTATCGGGTTCTTTGTCAGGCTATCCTTTCTTCTACGTTTCTGGTCGTCTCCACAAAGCCTGTACTTGTAGACGAATTGAAATAGGACAATGCAGCAAGGGTTGTCTTTTATCCTCAAACGCACCAGACGCCATTAATAAGCAAATCGTGCCACTACACGATTATACAAACTAATTGTAAGAAGGTATATAGGCTTGGAATGATGGCATGATTATCACGTTCACTCAGGTTTTTTTCCATATGATAAGTAAAAGGGATAGTAATTGATGCGGCTGTCACTATTTGATCTGTATGTATACTTGCAGCCGATCCTCTCAATGTGCGAACAATTTATTTGCATATTTGTACATCGTTGGGCTCTGAGTGATGTCTTAACTTGCGAATAATCATGTGTTGAAGTTTCTTCATTTCCTTAATTTGCAAATTACTCAATCGAACGGTTGAATGGATATCTTGACATTGCGTGAACGACACGTTTTGACTATAATCATTTTTCACCGACACGACATTTCTCGCCTTTCTACATTTCTCTTTCGTACTATGTGGGTCTCCTAAACTAAAATTCATATGTATGAGAAGCGCTTCACATCTATACGAAAAACCCAAGGTTTTGCCAGAATGACGGAAGGCTGCCCATTCCGGGGGTAGGGGGTCATAAAAATATTGAATATAAAGAAAAAAAAAAACAGGCTCACATCCGAGACTTTTGTTCAAAAAATTACATTTTATATGGGGGTTGAAAGCGCTTAATGCCACGGTTAAGTGGAGCGGACGCCGGAAAACAAAATTTAATACCATTTCTCTTGGGAAAAGCCTCGGAGTCGCAGTATACATGAAAAAAAAAACTGATCATAACTTTGAGTATCACGACTATGATCAATTTTTAAATCACGACCATTCGGTTTCCAAAAATGATTTTCAAAATTTGATTTTCCATTGCTTCGGCAACTACAGTGACTATAAAAACCCTGCAGCTCTAGTCCACGCATTACAGACAAAAATTATGTTTACAAGTATATATAGGGTTAAAGAATTATTGCAACCAATATGTAACGTCGGAATTCTTTTCGGAAACAACGATCTACGTGCGTAATACGATTTTGCATTACCTTGTAAGGGATGAGCCTCTTCTTCGCCTACATGAAACATTTCCGTGTATTAAGAAGCTCGGATCGATAATTTCATGCTCTTTTTTTTTCTCTCCTTTTACTTCGATTATTCATACGGGGGTCGTTTGATATCCGAAACGATCTCGGGCTGAAAAGAGGTTCTGTCAGGGCAAGGGTCAAAAGGTCGGTGACGTAGCCACCTACATTTCACGACCCAAAGGAATAAAGTTGAGACACATTTTCTACGGGGTTGAGGGCAAAGTTGAGAAATTTCTCTTTCTGTTGTCTAACAACAGTGTCACCTATCTTCACCACCATCATGTACGTACCTATAATCGAGAATTTGACCGGGTTATAAATTGAATGACTGCAGACGGTCCCGCGCTACAAATCTAGGATCGTAAGTAAATTTTATCGTCACAGTGTCCATTGTAAACGCAGCGGTTGCAATTCTCGTTTGCCGAACAGTTACCTTTCCCCCCCAATAACTGTATGATACTTATATCTGTATATACGGTGAATGCTTCGACTGAAATCATTATTATTTTCTACACAGGTAATGATTAAAACAGAATCTAACGTATGATATATATTGTATGTATACAATACACATACTTAACTTCATATACGGTAATTTCGAACTTAACATTATCCCCACAGACGACGTGTAGTATTACTTCGAGTGATTGGACGACGATACGAGGTAGTCGAGCGAAAATTTCGAGGAGACCAATTTTATCGAGTACTACGACCGATATCGACAGGGGAATTCCGTCTGCGCCATTTAAGGGAATAGAGTGTACAAAATATAGGTATATCAGATGGGTATTTCACCCTATATAAGTATATCTTTACGGTGATTCATTATGAAAGAGTATTTTGAAAATGTGCAATTACATCTTTCTACTATTTTCTAGCTCGTTTCTCGACGTGTTTTAATCATTCTCGCGTCGATCAGTAGGCCGTGGAAATTCTCTCGGATTCATGGTTTTATGAAGATGTTATTTTTGCCGTGCAAAAAAATGGTAACTCTGATAAGATATAGATAAGGCAATCAATTTTCGAAGTCAAATTTCTCGAAAGAACAAAGTCACAAGCAACAAGTGAATTGCTTTCGAACTCAGAGCCTATTCACGTGTCTACTTAATAGAGTATGCAAGGTGTTCTAAAGTTTTCGTACTTCCGTAGAAACAATAATGACCTAATCTCTTGGCACCTCCGAGCCTTCAAGGGTTCATTGACGATTGGGTTTTCAACGACAAAGTCTATCGCGTCGAAAAAATTCCACTTCAGAGGACATCATTTTCTGCATTATCGAAATGTCAATGAAATAGTCGTCATCTCTTGGAACGAAATTATAGTACCAATGTCCGTAAGCCTTAAATAAAGAATTTTTATAACGGAATTTGAATATTCGGTATTGAAGACTGTTTCCCGTCTTTATTCAACTCACACGATGCAGAAGCAATTCCTTTATTGCATAGTAAATTTTTCAACACCCTATAACTATGGGAAAAACCTCCGCCATTTTCGTCCCTCATTGTTAGCGACATGTGTCACCCTTCGGTAAAAATCTTCAGGGAAACATTTCCGATACAGGGAACGTGAAATTTTTCGGACGGGGTAGATTGACGTCAGGTTCTTCACAAAGGGCAAAATCGGAACGGGGTTAATAGGATCCTCAAAACTGACTTGGAGATAAGTGTTTAGTACGGAAACAAACGACGGACTTCCGTTTGTAGTCAGTCCACAAACGGAAGCAATATGTTCGACCAATTACAAGGGCTACTGGCCGCTAACGCTTCAGGCAGGGATGTCAGGCGACTGTAAAATATTTCAAGGGAAATATTTGCGCGTCATCCCCGTGACGGTCGTCCAAAGGGTTGCAGAGTACGCAGAGAGTGTAGGGGAGACCTCGTTCAAACTAGATTTCCGATAAAATTTCACGGAGAATTTCATGCCTGGTTTGGTACACGACGATGTAATAGATTGTAGAACGCCGGCGGTTTTATACAATGGACAAGTTATTGTTCGTCATCCGTTATACTGCACATATTACCGAATGAATATTTCGAGGAAACTTTCCACGACGTATCGTTACGCCGTTTCCATATCACTGAGTTTTGTTTTATCCGAAAACCCCTTTTTTAATTTTCACATCAAATATGACGGTGTATCTTAACATGTACACGGTGAAAGTGCGTAAAATAACTGGTGGAATGGTAATCCCGCATCCCTTACTTGCACAGCCCACGGAGCTGGCTTGGCTATGGCAAATATTGCCGCAGTCCTGAAATGGACAGATGCATACATATCTACTCAAAAATTCGCCGGATACATACACGAGCATATTTCCAAAATACAGCCACGTACTTTTTCAATTTGGAATAATCCACTTGTCAAATTACACTTTCTTGAGAGTACCTAGTCCGGAGTTGCAGAGCTTCGTCAAAAAAAAAAAAAAAAAAGGAAAAAGGAAAAGAAAAAAATCTTAAGAATCAAGCGTATGTCTGAGAAAATATCATTTTCTGTGGAAAAGAACACTGAAAGTCTGACATTCTACACTTCAACTTGAAGTTTGTAACTGAGTAGGGGTGTAAGTACGTAGACACGGAAATGTTGCGAGTCAAGTTAAGGCGAGAGAAGAAACAAAATTATGCTGGGAGGAACGTGAGTGCTGGCAAGTTATGCCTTCAGCAGCGTGCGTGAGTTGGAAAAAATGGAATGGTTTAAAAAGAGAGAAACGGAGAAGAGAAGGCGATATCAAAACGTACGAAAAGAAGCGAATGGAGGCGGCGATGATAAGAATTTTAAATTGAGAGGAACATTTATGATGTGAGAAGGGAAAAAAGCGGACTAAGGCCGAGGCGATTGTCTCATGCGATGAGGAAATTTCTGTAGAAAATGAACGTCGTTCCTAGTTGAAGAGGAGGATGAGAATACGGGGACCCTAAATCCTAAATCTGCACATATCCCTAGATTAAAAAAGAATATTGGGCGAACATGCGTCGCGCTTTGGTGTTTGACGCATAAACAACAGCCATAAATATATCCCATCAACGACCGAGAGCACTTCGTCCCATTAGTTCCTGTCGTTTGTTTTTTGGGCTCCATATGTCGAAACGGTTCACAGAGGTGTGGGTGGGTATGTGTTGAGTAAATAGATGTTTGTATAGATTTGCGGAGGTTCGAGCCCGGAAGTTTCGGGGGTTGATGGGACCGCATTATGCATTTAACAGAAGGATTTCAAATTGGATGGCCTGATATATTCCATGTTCCTGAGGGAGGAGATGAAGAATTCAGAGCATTCTTTCGTTCCCTTCGCCCGTCTTCCTTTCCCTTTTCCCTCTCCCCTTCTCCATTTTTTCGCATCCTTCGTTTTTCCACCTCAAATTTTCTCCGTATTTTTCTCGCTCATTTTTTTCTACTCGTGCCCTTCCGGGCTTCTTCTCACCTTTTTCACTTTCCGAACGTGAGCCTATAGCAAGTAATTTTATACAATTTTTACTGCATACCAAATACCAGCATTATTATTCACAACTACTTACATCTGATTCCATTCGTCCTACACCTTACTGGCAACTTGTACGAACAATTGAATAAGACCATAAACCTCATGATGTAAAACGCTTCACATTTAACCCTACAGCAGAGCTTCTATAGCCTGAAGCCTAGACAGATTTTAATTTAACAACTGGCCATATTGATTTCTGACAACAGTGCGATAAATCACGGCATACGCCTCTTTTAACGTAACTGAGCCGATTAAACAAAATTGTGGAACAGCTCATCTCTGTGCTGTCAGTAAAAAAACTCGACACATCAATCAGCATCGTCAGTTCAGCAGAAATCCATAAGGCAAATATTTGAGTGATTAATCCGCGGTGGTCATCCTGCGATTATCGATCAGTTATATCGTATAAGTTCAAACCGGCTTCTATTTTTAGCGAACAATGTAATCATTTACACGTCGTTTCAACCCCATCACGCACACCTTCATTATATATATATATATATAGCCATAATATGAGCCACAAAAACTGTGATATAATAATAACACTGGTAATAATGATAAAAGAACAGCAATGGAAGGAATAAAATTTGGTGATGTTGGTCAGTTTAGGTCGCTTCTTTACATTTTTATAAATGTATGAATAAGTATACGTGTATATACATTTATGGTAAGGATTTGGCGTCTTATTTCAACGCCGGTAAATCTGCAACGATATTGGAGGATTGGCAGAATAAAGAGTTGGACAATAGCTGAAATGGCAGGGAGTCACGTCTCTATATAACGGGTATAAAATACTTGTGTGTAGATACACCGTATATTATCCATAAATATGTCCCTGAATAAAGATCCTGAAAGTGGATACGACGAAGTAGGAAAGCGGCAAGCTTTTAAATTTATTCGCGGTTCGTCCCTTCGAGATATCGATCACGACTTGTTTCCCAAACCGATGAGATCTCGTTTACACACATGCGCGAATTCGCGGGCACATATGCTCGCGTATTTTCGTCAGATACATTTACTCTTCGAAATATTCGCGTTGATTAATTGTTGACTCGAACAGGAAACGCATCACATGGATTCTGTCTTTTTTTTAGAAATTCTGTCAATTCCTCAACCGTGAATGATCATCTGTCAGAACATAGATATTCACCGTGATGTGAATCGAGGGAAAATCACGCGAGTCGTTCGTCAATTGTTCATTTCTCGCAACCCTCACACTGTTCCCATGGGGTTGTTGCCAAGGGAGTCAGGCAGCCCACGAACCCAAGCTCCAGCTTCGAGTCAAGGACAACGCAACCCTTATACCCGTGTGCCAAAGGTGCATAGCGTAGCTGGAGCTTATACAGATATTCGTACACCTCTAAGCACCTGGAATATAGCGTATGCGCGTTCAGATACACATCGTAGAACAAAGGAGCTTGGATGTGATTTGACAGATCGATTCACACTTCCGGATTACATCTCCGTCGAATCCTCTAATTAAACTTCGTATCATGACTGTCGAGAAGACGTACATACCGTGAGGCATTATAATGTGGAGAGAAAACGCTCCTTCAACCTTCTGGACTTTGAACTATGAAGATTAGCCTTAGTACCAGCATATAGATGATAAAATCTAGCAGTAGGAAGAGATGCAGGATGCTGTTACGTGGAAAACTGGAATGAATGGAATGCTTCAGCTGTAAAACGCGACGAGCTTTTGTCATAGGAGTTAGATAACTTATTTGTTGATAATTATGTTTTGCGGTAGGTAGCTACCTCTTTTGTTGGTCCGTATATTGTATGAACAGAATAATGCTCTTGAGGTAGATGTGAGCCATAAAAGAAACATTCCGTCATAAAAATAATCTAGTTTACGAACACTGATACTCGTCCTGATGTATGGCATAAGAAAAGTTCAACTCTAAACTACACAAAGTTCTGCAACTCTGCTACAGAGCTATACCGCAACAGTTAGTTACAGCACGAAAAGTTAACTCCATCGAGTTCTAGGTAGGAAAATAGAATACATCCAAATACGAAAGTGAAGTAGAAAAAAAGATCATGAAAAAATAAAGAACTTATACTCCAAGTCCTGATTTATCGATTGACGTGGTATGGACAGAGAGGGAAACTCTTCAATTGAAAAATATTACGAAACGATTCTCACATTTCATTGGTAAGAAGCGGGACAGAATCCCGCTTCTATCCATATTTAGCTACGATATTATTACATGTACGGAATAATGAGTCAAGTTTGGTATAACTCTTCTTGCTATCGGTTAAGGGCATCTATTGATTCTCAGCTGTTATGGATTGTGTCTATTAATTCTTCTGTTGGCTGCTTTGACTTATGCTCCAGCTGTAGCGAGTTGGTATAAGACTGAGTCGGTCGTTTTGCCATTTATCAGAATACTAAAGAAATCTTGAACTTTTTAACCGCATGAAAAACCAGTGAAAGCGGTCGTTTTCACTAGAAACGATACAAAGCTGCCACAGAGGACAGAGCGGAAAAATGGCCGGTTAAACTCCGTAATTAAAATACTTCACACTTTTTTGCCCCCGGGGGATCAGTGCAAAAATATGCGAGCTATTTTTGCTCGCTCTAGAATCGTTCTCAGTCAGAAACTCAAAAACTCTGAGCTAAGAGTTGAGCTGGTTTATATCAAAGAGAAACGACTATGTGCAACGGTGTTGACTCTGAAATCCAAGTACACAGAAAAGAAAGAGGCGTTTCAGTGAGCCTAGAATTGTGGCTCTTCTTGGTCATACTGGATACACAGACTGGTTGCATTGGACAAAACGAGGTTATCAATTCGAATTCGTTAGAATTGAAACATTTGTTACAATCCCGAAACTATAATTAGCATTACTATGAGGAGTTCGTTTCTGTATGACAGGGTTTTTGGCGTGTAATTAATCTCCTTCCATTTCTATTATCAGGGAAAAGTTGAATGAGAACAAAAGACTGATTCATAACGTGTTTGAAAATCAAAAGGCTTGATGGGGTTGAATGCTATCTCTTACACAGCGAGTAAATACAGGAATAATATGTTCCGTCATTTTCTAAGACATTTATGGAAATGGGAAAACATCTCGTGAACCTCAAACACAAGAACTGGCTTTACGATAGCATCCAAAGCATTAACAAGAGACAAAGAAATCCCGAGAAATTTGTCTCTTATCTTGGGCAGATGCCAGATAGAGGGAAACTCTTGAAACATTAATTGCAGTTCCGAAACAATCTCTGGACTGAACTGGAAAATAAAAAGTTTGAGGCTTTTGCCTCCTTAAATGAACCCACTTGCGGTTTCAACTCATTGTTTCACTCCCAGAGGCTTTAAAAACCGTCGAATATAATGCGAAAAAATTCTGCTGCCGCGGAATACGACTGAAGCAATCTCAGCCCGCGAATCCTCTTGGATCAGTCAATATTCTTGAGATACAATTACTCGCTCAAATCGCTTTTCATTGTTTCCGCTCTTAAAATTCATCTCTTGGTCTCCAATAAAAATGAAAATATGACTCTTTGATTTGCCCCAATATGAAGAAAAAAAATTCTTAACCAAAGCCACGATCTGATCCAGACTGTAGCTCAGTTTAATCCGTAATTTCAAATCGCAACTCTGATATTTTCCCGAAAAACAGCACGATTCTATGTATCGTTGCGGAATGAATAACCTGTTCATTCAGATATCTCTTCCCGTCAATTTACAACTACGAGGATGAGAATCGCGTCCTATTCTTTGAGATAACTTCATCTATTAGTTTTGAAATTAAAATTATAATCAAAGTTGAAAAACCGTCGCGTCATCAACTCAGCATAATTGATATCAACTATACAATGGCGCTTAGATAAACCTTTACAAAGAACTGGAACGATTTTGAAAAATAATAGATGGCTTATTGGCTGGTTAATTCCTTTGAACTTTTTGAAATGTGGGGATCTCCTTCCGATGGAGTTCATTAAACCTACACAAAGTTACGAATATAGTTTGAAATTGTGAAAGAGGGATATATCATGCACATATATGTATATGTACATAGGTATGAGTAGACTCGAGCGGTTTTAAATCTAAAATTTCAATGTTAAAAGTTGGAAACTTTTCCTGCGGCTTTTTATACATGAATGTAGTTAGCGATTTTACGATTTTAGAAACTTCACAATTCCAGGGTAGTTGTGAAAATCGTTTCATCGCCATTCTCATGACTTAGAATTATTAATTACACAATTTGAAACTGGCGTTTGAATTTTCGACCCGAAATATACTGCAGGAATTCGATGTCGAACTGCACAATTCCAACAAGTGTAAATTCATTTAAAAACTAACTCTGCATCGTGTGCGTCTTTCCATAAGCGATCAGCAATATTTCTTCTTTATTTGTGAATTCTCACGTCTGGGAGCTACATATCGATTCTGCTTCACATCGGATGCCAATGATACCAACATCGACCACTGTGGACTAGAAGGTCTAGAATCTTTTATGATTTTTTCAAAAGGTTCGAAGCGCTCTTTTAAACATCATCAGTCTGTGAGGGTCGCGCGGAACCGTCAAGTCCATCTCTGGATGAAAGACGCGTTTCGCATCGAGTAAATCTGCAAATATCCATACTTTACCCTCGAAAGATCTTTCGGGTCTGCCTGAGTAAATATCTTCTGCCATTTCGAAATGAACCTTTTCTAGTTTCATTGGGTCTGATATACGAAACCTGAACGTCACGATGCGGCCTATAATTACTCCGGACACCTTCGCACGAATTTCCATCTCCAGAACTGTATATTTATCCAGATCTACACAGATACTGCGAAAATGAGTGTGCAGAGGTGTGAGGAGAGGCCCATCCGCACAAAACGAAATTTCTATATCCAGGGATGTTTGTTGGTTCAGGGAAAAGCCTCGAATCCTGTACAGCGTATCCTGGTGAAAAAAGAGTGGATGGGTAGCGCAGAGTTGCCAAGAAAAGGGGTTTCGGGATTGTGCAAACAGTGTGCCACGTTAACAAATGTCTGTCGCGCGTCTTACGACCCCATGGCGCGGGTGACAAATGAATTAGAAACAAACGATTTACAACCCACCCTTGCGGGTCGAGATAATAGCGCAAACGCTAGAGTCAAGTGAGAAGAATTGTTCCTGACACTTTTAACGAGTTTGCTGCGTTTATAACGAAGATGTAGATAGGTAGGTATACGCATACAGGTATATATACCAAAAATAAAAACCAGCGATATAACTTTTTTAAATTTCTAATGAACCCAACATACATATTTCCCTGGCTTATTAAGCAAACATCGAGTGCAATTTGCTGTGAACGAAGCGCAAGCATTTCATGAAATGAAAGCACCTTTGAAGAGAGCCGAGAGAGTGCTCGACAGCCACTTTGAAATTAAATTAAACGTACGTATGCAGACAGACCCACTCGAACAATTTTCATGAGAAAAACTTTTTCCTGTGGAAAGCTAAGAAAGGTCTGGGCATTTTCATAATCCAGTTATCATTTTTTTTTCCCCTTTCTCTCTCTCTCATAAGGGTAGCTTTACATTTCTTCGGATTCTCGGAACTTTTTTTACACCAATGATCTAGCGGATAACCGAATTTTCTCTAAATTCAAATAGTAATGCGCCTGAGTTAAAAATATGAACGGGAACTAGCGTTTAAATGCGAAACTCTATCGCAAACGATGGTTTAAATGTTAATCGATACGTTCCGCGGCGCGGAGGAAGCGTGAAAACCGCCCCTACAAGATCATAAAAAATCTATTACTAAATAGTAAACGCGTTTAATTATTTTAAGAGCATACCATCGCGTAAAGAGCGTCCCGCAATTTTATCGCCTTTTAGATGCTACCTACTCGCTGTAGAGTCACTTCTAAAGATCTACACCAAGGGTTGTACCGATTAGCAACGATGCCTGCAATTTCACGACTCACCAGAATTAGCCACCCCATGGTAATGAAACGTGTTCTAAGAGGAGATAAAGCATGCTGCCCATCACCTTAGATAACATAGGCTAGAAGCTAACGGAGCTTTCCTATTATTCGACGTCATATTAAACGCTGGCAATTAAGATCACGAAAATTATACAGCGAGGACAATATTAATTATTGTACCTTATTATTTCTTTATTTTTATGGGGTTTGAAACAGCTGAATCTTGTAGTTAAAAATCTATTTCTAAAACGAGATATAGGACGGAAATCTCCGCTCGGTTTAGGTGAGGAGATATTTGGTTATCGTGTACGTAAAATACGGAGGGGAGTTATTCGAGGTGAAATTTTGTACTCGGTTAGTCGTATTGACAGCGTTACAAAAATTTCACGTGTTCGTCAAAGTATTTTCGTTGCCACGTGCCGAGGGTGACCCGAAAAGGCCTGTCGCTTAGAACTTGGGATATCGGCGAACAATAACAGGGCGAGGGCGCGTCGAATGTTTCAAGTGGCGTGTCAGCCTACCGCAAGGAAAGCTGGGCTAGAGCTTTCGGGGTCCTTCCTGACTTTCTGCTGAACAAACTCTTGACTTTGATTCTCAGATTCGACAAGGAACCGATTTTAGGTGCGATAAGACGAAAGCCGATTGGCAATGTGGAGAGAAAATGGCCCTTCCAAAAACAATGATATTGTAAATTCGACATTTCCGAAGCACGAAATTAACCGCGAGTGAAATTCGCGCGTGTAGGTATAGGTATATAGATTTGGGAAATTCTCGTGCATAATTTGGAAGTCCGATGGTTCTGCAAGTTGAGGAATTCGCCGGATTCGAGGATGAGTTACCTCGATATTACAGGGGCCATTAAATTCTCCTAACAGTCTTGTCCCAGGGAAACAGGAATTGTCGAGGTCGCGTTAATTAACCGTACAAAGTTTCCCCCGACAGCTGTTAACAGGGTGTCAACGTATAGTGTCCGTTACTCACTAGTACCGACCCTAGACACACTGCTGACGGCACACTTGTTCTTGGCAACTGCTTCTGTGCTAGAACTAAACGTCAGCAGATTTTACGTTTTGTAATTTTCAAGCTCCGAGGATCTCGTCTAATCACAGCTCTTGGCAGGTTAGATTGGACGCTATAATTAGGGACCTTCGTACAGCTCGCGATACGATCCTAAACTCGACCTCCCGATTAGTGTAGGCTAACCAACCGTCAAAGGCACTCGACGTTGTAAATTACGTTTACGCAACGTCGTGCGGGTTCATTACCTAACACAATTACATATACGTATTAGCGTCTAATCAATCACGTTGTTTCGAACGTTACGAACAGTGACAAAGAGAATCGACTAATTATCTGCTCCCTTTATAAGTATTGCGAAATTCAGGGTTCAGCTAGAGTATTCTGCAAATTTGACACGCGACTCGATCGTTACAATATACCAAGCTTTTGTCTCCATTTAGAATCCAACGAATCCATAAGGTCAAGGAAAACAGTGGGAAGAAGCTTATTGACTCCAATTTTCATTGGAAGATAGAGCTGGTCATAAAATCAGCACGCAGCATCATAATTCTCTTCCATTTGATCAAATATTTCTCGATAAAACTAAGTTCTCGCAAAATTTCGAACTTTATGATTTTTCGAAGTGGCTCATCGAGCCCTTTATAAACGCGTTCAATGCTCGGCACCTATCATTCAAGCATTTATCAATTTGCATATCCATATCCCTTGAGGAATTATTTTGTTTTCTGAAAACTATAGAAATTATATAGAGTTATGCATTTTAACTTGAAGAATTCAAGAATACGGAATCATGATTTTGAGAACTACTTGAATGGGTTCAAGTTGTTCTTGCACCCATGTCCTCAATTATTACAGCATGTTAACGGATTATGGAATCTTCTGACATTCCCGTGCTTCTGTCTAACAGATATTATAACAATGGTAAAGTTCCAAAGCCCTTAGGATGTACTAGTCATCTAGGGGAATGTGAAGCGTCAGCAGAAAAGCGGAATTCCAGGAGTACTTCGAAACTGGCGTATATTGGCAGGCTGGAACTCTCGCCCTCATCCACTTGCCAGCAAATTTTCGTTCCGCCGAGTTCCTTCTTCATCCTTTTGCATATTTCATATTTTAGATTTTATAAAGGCAGCTTCATTTTCAATAGCTATAACGGTCTACCAGTCACCCAAACTCAACCTGAGCTACGCGAAGCTTGAAGTCGAGAATATTAATCGTCACATTGATAAAGCGAACAATTGACGAGCGAGTAACGGTCCAGAAACAGCAGATTTGGATCGGCATCAGAACGCCAAATTACGTTTCTTCGTTAATAAACCTAGCGATTTGGTGACATTTTAGAACTTTGGCGATACTTCTGACTAGTTTCTTCTTATTCTTGAACCTCGATACTGAATAAACACTGCCGAAGGGATGCTGTGATTTGATTTTACTTCGGGTTGATTGCCGACTTGTCGACTAAGGTGTAATTGCAGAACTTGGATAAGCTACAGACTTGATTGGCTCATGCGCACTATGAGCTCAACTATTTGTATCGGTCAATAATAAGCATTTGAGACTTTTATTTTTCAAGTATTCAGTAGACAATCCAATCAAACCTTGGAAAAAATTGGCCAATTCATATATATCATTCAGTCTCATATACCTATCTATGAGTTTTTATAAGAAATACTAATTTGATTTAATATAAACTAACACGTGAGTTTGAATCTTTTATCTCGTGGTAAATGAAGCGAAACTTATTTCCGGTGAAGATGACAGCGCTTGCCTTGAGCATGCCTGATTTTTACACGAGTTGCAAAAAATACGCCGTCTTTCTATAGGGCAACTGATTCCGAGTAAGAAAAACAACGTATTTCCATTTCCTCGGATTTAGGCTTGCTGCACGAAAGTTTATTAGGCTATTGTAGTATATACGAAGCTGTCTGAATAGGCGAAGAACTCAGAAATGGGATTTGGGCTGTTCTTAATCCCGAAGAAAAGTTAGGCCTCGATCCAGTTTTCTTGTTCAGATTTTTTTTTTTTCTTTCTGTTTTCTTCCCTATCTTCCCTCTCTGTTATCGTTGATAAGAGTTTGCCGAGTTTTGCGGCGAACAAATTTCGGCGAAAAGACAAGTACCGAAGAAGCTCTTGAAATCCCTTCGAAATTATTACCATTATACATATAACATCTTGGAAAAGGTTATATCGTGGAAATTGTTATCTCACTCAAAATCTCAGGGTCACCGCGACCCTCACGGACAAACCCACGTGTCAGAGCTGGTAGAGATTATTTAAAGTGGAAACCTCGAGGAAATGAATAATTTACTCCCCCGACAATTATTTCAAACTTGTTTATCCTCTCCTTTTTTACCTCTGATAAAAACTTCGCATACCATGGACCTAGGTATACCCAACTGAGGAGAGAAATAGCAAATTTTTCCTCCTTTAAACCCGACTAATTGGCAAGTGATTTTGAGCCATCAAATTAACGCAGCAACGCTTAACATGACCAGACCTAGTCAGCTATCACTCTGTCACTCTGTTTCAAAACGGGAAGAAAACGTCGGATTTGTAAGAAGTATGCTAATGCACCAGCTTGGAACGACTTAAGTCGAGTAGGGCTTCGCCAGCATCGTAGCTTGACACGAGCGCACGACCAATAAGTCTGACTCAGTAATACCCTAAGAAATAGAATTCTAGGGGATTAGAGTTACCTTTGAATTATACACGCCTCCCGATCTTAGCGTCGAACTGGAGCAGAGAGAGCTTTGCGGTAATAAAAGGAGTGCGAGTAATTACTGGCCATTTTTGTCACGATGTCGGAAAGACGTTTTATGTTTTGGAATGCAGTACACGTAATTTGTTCCATCCTTTGATTGCCTTAAGGCGAAGAAGGATGCGAGTGCCATAGGAATGTGTAATAGTTTGAAATTAAAAAATTGCGGAAAATTTATTTTCAACGGAGGCAGGTAGATAGAATGGCGGAAGTGACAGTCTGCGAAGCTTTAATAAGTCTCATTTCTTAATTTTCTCAGAGGAACTATCATTCCCCGGATATGAACCGTATTTAAATTAAAGTTATAAACTCGCTGAACTAAAGTACACCTAGCTTCGTCTGAAATTACAAGAAGCAGCAGACGCTGGGTCGAGGATTTACCTAAAACAATATAACAAATGTAAAGGACATGAAACAAAAGAAGAGAAAAGACGAAGACAAATCCGAGAAAACTTTCTAAATGCAATATAGGTATGTAATCCCACGTGATGAGGTAGACTCGTCAGATACTGAGACTCGATGTAATTATCTAGGAATTTGGAGCGGGCAACCAACCGAACCAATCTCGACGGAAAGGTTAATCCTTGACTACGCTATTGCAGAATCTCTTGGCTGCGTAACTGAGTAACGTAGAGTGACATATACTAGATTATTAAAACGTTGATCCTAGGAGTCTAGAATAATGCAGGTTCCAGCAAAGGAAGGAATGTGCGTTAACCCTTCGAGACCACATCTATTTTTTCGATCATCGAGACCACTCTGGTTCAAATTGACCCTGTATCATTTAGTATGCGTTACCAATTCAAATGTACGCGATCAATTAAGCTGAAAAAATTCAGGGATATGTGTACTTTTGACATTCCTAAATGTGATGGCACAGTGTAGAAGTATGAATTAATCATGAATACGAAAAAAAAAATTCTAGAAAAAGAAAACAGAACATTTTTGAATAGTCATATGTTTCAAAATTTGAGATATGAGTCAAAATGACCCAGAGTGGTCTCGAAGGGTTAAAAAAAATTGTAACTCTATCAAGGTTTGCGTTTTAACTCGAAAAGTTGGTGTAATCAGACAGCCGTGAATGTTTCTCTCAAAAATGACTGGCCAACATGGCTCGAAGAAAACGGCATAAAATAATTAAAATTTTGCTCGTTCGCTGGCTTCGCTCGGTTATTAGTGGTGTTTGTGTTATCGTGAGAATAGGTCTGTACCTACTATACTTTTTCTATAATCTCAAAAACTCATGCATCAACTCTGGAAGGCTTTTGATAATACTATCACATCATAATTTTTGGAACGCGGAGGCACTACGTGAAGATAACATTGTTCTATGTCAGGGTAATGGTGAAAAAAATCATTAATTTAAAGAGTTAATGCTTGACAATATATGTCAAATGAAACAGCACCATTTATAAAGTTTAGCCTTAGGCCCAGGACCACTTAATGTGGGCCTATATTCGTAAAACTCGTTGTTCCGGTTGCGAAAACCTTGAGGTTCTCTTCCGGAACGACTTTTTGGCCACCGAGCGAAGGACGCGGTTATGAATAAGAATTCAAGTCGTTGTACGAGGCTCTGTAAGACTTTTCCCACCGTGAAGTACCATTAATTGTCTGGTGTACAGGGTCTATCAAAAAAAAAAAAAAAGAAAAATTAAGCTAGGGCATTGATCAGGTAACATTTTTTTTTTAATGAATGCATACCATTGCCTATAATTTACGAGGCATTTTTCCTGTCTCGTTGATTAGTGTATTGGTCTAATAGCGTTTACTTATTGCTGAGTTTCACGGAAACCCCGAATGTTGGTGTTTTCGATTTTCAAAGTTTAGTGAAAGTTAGTGATTAATCACGATCAGGCACAGACTATAGAACACTGAGAAACATTGGACGAAATCGAATTGAGTGAAACTTACGTTAAACTTGTTCGCTCAAACTTTGGGAAGACCTTCGTCGAAGAAAAAGAGAGAAATTTTAAAGCGTTCACCAGTTCACGATGGTAATTAAATCCGTAAATCTTTACTTCTAAAATAAAAAGAAAATATTTATCACTGGGGTACGGGAGAAAATCTACGATTTTAGGAAAGTCTTCGACCCCTTTTGGTAGACCCTGTACTTATATCACTCATTTTGCTTTACGAGATATTAACTGGCTACATTTCGCGCTATGGAGAGCCGCTTGGCAACGTTATGCCGCTTGGGAACTTTAATGATTTAGTACCAGGTCTGAAGGTGTACAGTGGCAGAGAATTTATCGCGTCGTTGTATAGTTTCCAACGATAATAACAAGCTGAATAATAATAATAATAATAATAATAATAATAATAATAATAATAATAATGGCGGGAAAATCTTTGGGAATAAATTATAAAACCTTTTGAAAGCTAGGTGTTGATAATTCAATGCGTTTCGAAAACGTTTCACATAAATTTCAGTTAATCTTCGAGTTTGTCACGTTTCCGTGAATTTAATTTCCCGCCGAGGTTCTGCGACGATGGGGTTTCCTCGTTGGAGATAGAACTTTTTCTCAATCGCTATTATCTTCGTTTGGAGGTGAAACGGTTTGCATTTTTCTTCAACGTCGTTTTTTACATCCACTGGCTGTCAGAGTGTTGAAAAAATTCAAGTTGAAGAAAGAGAGAACGAAAAAATCTTGTCTCCGTGAAGAGCTGAAGCGATTTCGATCGTTCAATTAATCAAAACTTATATCTTCGTTCATCCATTGATCACTCGCCGTTTTCATCTAAGACGAGACTGTCGTTTGTTCGAGCGAAAAAATGTATGCTGAGAAGTTTCGTCTTCGTAAGTTCAATTATAGCCACATATCTGTGAGGATTTCTATAACTTTGAGAATACGTAATACCGATTCAATCATGAAGGCAAGGTTCGTGATATGAATAATAACATCTATTTAGAACACCGGTAGCATATAACGACACAACTCTGAAAAGTATATAGTGGCATTATTCTCAGGTGTAGAAAGGAACGTAAACTGCTTATAGCCGTATATTGTGTCACGACTCTAAGCTCAGAATATATGGAACATAACACGCTGTAGTAATATAGGTATATGAATGTGACATAACACCGTCGAATCGCAATTTGAGTTCGCATATATATATCAAATTGTATTAAAAATTTCCACCGTATTTCATAGCCAATAAAAATGATCTCTATTGATTTTTCCTGTGCCGGTGTGGCCAAAGATGATTGAGTAAAACCTCGTTAATTTACTATATTTGAATTTCATTCATTTCCTTGATTTTGTACCGAAAATTCTGACATCAAGTGAAACGGTCGCAATTCGCAAATGTGCATTTTGCGTATGTGTATGACGTATCGCATATTAGAGGTATCGAGGCTCTAGTGTATCGCGAAATTTGAGCTCGAATCTGCAGGGTGAGTACCGAAATGCTTTAAAGTGGTTATTGTACATAGTTTCGAGAGTTGTGACTGGCGAGAGTTTAATATCGATATACGACGGCGATGGGACTGCGCAGAACTGGAGTCCTCGTGACTAGACTCGAGAATGTTGGAGTATGCGGAAGTGATAGGGCGTTGTTTACATCCCTAATATTTCCAACTGGTGGCGTCGTCGCGTCGCCGTTGAGTAGCAACATTTTTTTGCCTCTCAATTGTTTACGTCATCAGAAAATTTGTGGACAGCGTGAAGGTCCTCTTCAGAAAAATCTAATCTTGTCCTCACTCCCAATTGCAGACATTTCTCACGTTACTTTATCACCGAGCGACGAAATACACTCACGAAATACAACTTCCGAGCTCGCTTCGTAAAAATTTTCAAAAATAACAAACATTTCAGTCAGTCAAAGAGCTGAGGCTTAACTTAAGAATGAAATATTCCTCTTTCGCCCGAACTATTCTCCTCTGACAGACTGAGTCTACTCGCACTATTTCTTCGAACCGGGTAACATCCATTAAACATTATATCTTGTCGCCTCATTTTCTCGTCGACTCGTTGAAAACGAGTGCCTTACCTGAATTTTTCAACGTGGTAATTTCACACAGTTTTACCGGCAATAGAAATATTTCACCAGCCTTTTTCCCTTGCACCAAATTCCTAAAGGTTGATAAGCTGACAGTGCGATTAGCTACCGTAGTTCAAGCTGCACGTGGAAATAGTTAGCACATACCTTGCACCGCTTGAAGTGATGGATTCTGGTATATTTCATGCCTCTTTAATGTGAAAAATGTCGAGTTTCCGGGTTGAAAAAAAAGGTAGAAAAGGCCAAAGGGGTACAGAAATATACGAGCGAATATTTGTATCAATCTACTGACATACAGTAGGATAATCAATCATCGTGACTATCCATGCTGTAATAATCAAGCAATTAATTACCTGCTACCAATCCTTTGTTCATTTATACCACAATTACTTCATCGATACGCTTAGGTTCATCAATATTCCAGACGTGACCTTACGATTCTATGCAAAAACTTGCGTCCGGTATTTCGTCAGGATGTCCTAAATCCTCAACACTTGGCACGATTTTTGGCACAATTTGCTTTCAGCCCTGGTTCGACTCAAAGAATTTTTAGTATTTATTATAGTCAGTCGAGACAAGTTAATAGTATGACTCATTGATTGATTACTTTGAATGTAGGGATTATCTCTATTGAAAGGTCAGATTTTAACCCAATTTCTTTGTGACTGTCATATCGTTTATTTTTATCAATTTCCATCTAATATTCACGTCTTTCTTCCTACAGTTCAATCAATTGGTTAAAATTTCATCGAGAGGATAGAAGCTACCGAATATAATGTAGAGAATTTTCTCTTACTCATTTATTCAATTTCTCATTCAGACGTTCATTCATTTATTCATTTATGTATATTTATCTGTACATCAATTCAAACCGTGTTTAAGGGGACCAGTACAGTTTGAATTGAAAAGATCGTTAAAACTGTTTGTCTAGAAACCATACATTTCGGAGCCTTTACAAAATTCACAGGTAATGCTACTTATTTGAGCTTAGTAAACTGTATTTTATGGAACAAATTATAACAGTACAAGCGTAAGACAGATTGAGCTCTGTCATGAGGATTTTTTCACACCGTCGCTCTGATCTGACTTCTCCAAGGTTTGGCTGGTTTTTGGGACATATCCTCACATCCTAATAGAAGGCATTTTTCAATTTTTATTAATTGTAAGAAATATGGTAAATTCACAAAAATTTCAAAACCAACTCATTTTACTCATTTCCAAATAACTTAGCGAAGAAATATTTTAGTTTTTTTCTTTCTATTGTTAGGATGTGAGGATGTGTCCCCCAAACAAGCCAAACTTTGGAGAAGAGAGATCAGAGTGACGTTGTGAAAAATCCTTAGCACAGAGCTCAATCTGTCCTAATTTTCATGGTTTGAAAGTGTCCTTCGTGGGTCATCGCGAGTGATTCATCAATAAACGGTATCTCAAAGTTGAGGCGAACGCACAGCAGTTAAAGTAAGTCTTGAGTAAAACGTGAATCTGTACAATAGGATTTGTGAAGCACAGATTACAAGGATCGGAAGCAGTAAAAAATAATCGTAAATGTCAATGGTCATGGAATTGCCTCTCGATCTCTTAGTATCTTGTCATTTACTTCAGATGGTTTATCCGGGAAATGTGATTTGAAGAGATCAGGAGAGAAGAGAAACATCTCGCACATCGTTCTAATCGCAAGCACGACCCGCAAACAACCAGAGCTTTCATGTCGGCTTTATTCTCTGAAATTTCCAATCGCGAATTGATTAGAAATGCCTCAGGGAAAATATTGGGATTTTGCGAATTCAGGTAAAACAATTCCGCGTTTCTGTGAGAATACGATTATCTGAAGTTTTCGAAGTATCCCTTAAGCCACGTACAATGAATTAAAAATTTTCCGTCACCCCAAGCTGTATAAGTACCACAAAAGACGTCATGGCAGTTGTTACTCGAGGGGAAGGAAACTTGACAATCTTTTCACGTGCTAACAGGTTATACAAAAAATCCAGAAATAATTCAGAGACTTTTGATTTAATTACTTCGGTTACTTCGCTTCTCAAAATTCGTCACCAACCGTACTGCTATTCAACGTAAACCATTTACAAGTCACACGCTGAAAAGGAACTTCAGACGAGGCTTCATTCAAAACTGCATTCATTGCAGGTGGCTATGAACTGACTAGAAAAGCAAAGAGACTAGGGTGTATGGAAAGCGCCTTTTTCAATGATAATTTGTACATACACATACGTGCTTGACAAAATACCTGCCCTCTAAATAAATAGATAAATATAGTTTCTGAAAGAACCTAAACACGAAAAGTAAGCCTTTGAAGAATCGAGGATTAAATTTGGGAGGTCATACATCAGAAGGGAGTATATCTTCTCAAGCACCAAAATGAGATCCACAACTAGTGAGATTATCACATGATCTATGGGACCGTAGGGACATTATATGTACCCAGTTCGGCGGCATTGAAGCAATAGAGATCGGTCTTCAACTTGGCGCCAGATTTCATCTCCTGATAATTGCGTCTGCCACCTTTTGATCTATTGATGACACTGCCTGAAAATTATACGTGACCACTGGTCATTGGTCACAGAGCGTTAACCCCATTCTACGACCCTTTCGAAGCAGTGCGCTTGGTCTGAAAGCGGTATTAGAGGAACCACTCCAACTGATCCCTTCAACTCGCGAGTTTAATTAATGGATTGTCTAATAGGCGATCTGGTTACGCGGAAATCAGCGCCAATTCAAGAATACAGGACGGTCGTGAGTCTTTGACTGATTAATCGATTGATTTATTGAAATTCTCGTGAAAATTTTCCGATGCAATTAAACTGATCTTAATTATATTTAATGACACAGGCGTCTGGGCTCTTCTTGGATTTTTGAAGCCATGCTTAAATTAGATCCAATCGTTTCCTAGCACAGTGATTATTTGCTTGTCAAATTTTCATTCAGTCTTTCCACAGTCGATACCTATATAACGCCTTTTGCCGTTTTATGACTTTTATACGCGGGTACAAGGCATTGAATATTCCAACGGTAGTTATTGGGATTCGCTCGTGACCATAAACCCCGTTGCACCTCACGCGTAGCTCTCACGCCCGTTTTCATCCCCTGTTCATCTATCCGAATTGCTTCTTTTTCCTCTCGGATATATCATTCCGCGATCAAGCGCGCGTTTTTCTGATCGAACGCTTTACAGTAAATATTGTTTTAAATCTCACATCAATATCTCATTATAATTTAACGGCTATTTCTGACGCAATTATGAAAGCCTTTAGAATATCGGTGTATTGCGATTGGTTTTTGTACGAAATTTTCTATCCGTCATTTTACACTGCAACGATTTTAATTGGCTGGAAAATAGGCCAGTGATTAATCCTTTGTTACGGAATGCAGCCTGTTCATTACGCTATTTATTTCCCGTGTATCCCTCGGCCAAACATCTCCCCCGGCTACCCATCGGCTGATGATTAATCAATAAAAGGTAAATAGGGATATTCCGATCAACTCAACCTCCCAAGATTGGATGAGATTTACACAAATACTATCCGCACGTAGTCACCGAAATTTCATCAAAATTTACTCACGCGTGAAGCGGAGCTTTCGCAACAACCCTTCGAAGACTGGCCTCCATAGTGCACATTATCGACAAGATCAGACTGTTAATCACGCTCGAAAAAGCAAACGACATCAAGAATCGATGGGATACAGAGCAAAGGATGTAAAAAAAAGGATATCTACGAGATTATTGATGATTCTGTTTTCCCTGCGATATTTATTTCGTGAACTATTAGAAGCTTATAATGAATAATATGCACAGATCAAACAGCAGTTGAACTGTTGAAGTAACTTAACTGATTGATGTATATTTGGCTATAAAGTAGGTGACTGATTGTTAGAGGCAAAACATTTATTAAACCTAATCAGTCCATTCTAACATGTGGGGTTTTCCGAGAGTGGATAGCAATTGTGGGTTTGATCAGAAAGAATGATTAACCAATCTAGGCTGATTGATTGTGGCTAAACTTAATCAAACTCAACTCAATCATCGAACATCACGTTTTGCTCTGTGCTCGCAGTTTTTCCAACACTAAGTTAGGGGTTGGTTGTCGAAGCAAGTCAAAGCACAAAGCACAAAGCCAGGAGTTGCGGTTGTTGTGGGAAAGCGATGAAAAAGTCTGAAGAAAATCAATCATTGAATTAGCGCTTTGGTGGCACGAGTGCAGAGGTGCATTCGTTGTTTTATTTTTGCTTGTTTTTACTTCTTGTTCTTTTGTTAATGAAAGCAAGAAAGTATAAGGCAAAATCGTGCGGCAGTCTCGTTAGGACTTCATCCGTGCCGTGTTCCTCTAGGGTTCGTGCAAGGCATCGTTTAGAGGTGGCGATACGATCAGTAAGCCGGAAATTGGTGTGGTAAAAGCGTGTCAAGATTTGAAGATAAGCGTCCGAGACTTTTTGCGATTCGCAATTTTCACACGAGTTACAAATGCAACTTGTGTAGGTTATAACCAGATCCTGTCACAATGCAGCTAGGATTTTTAGTCTCTTATAAAAGTTCTTGCAGCTGAAAGTCGCAGACTTCGTTCCAAACTTCTCCTACTGAATCAATATTCAATTTGTTAACTCACCGGCGATGTCTACGCCTTCGAATTCTATACGTATATATTAGTTTCGTTTCACGTTCAAACTTTCGGTTAAGCTGCCATTTCCACATGTTGTTTCCCTTCGATACCATAGTCTCGATATATTCCGCGGTTTTAGATACAGCGTAATTAGATTTTGATTCTAGAAACCGGGTCAGATAGTTTTGATAAGTTCATGATTTTTGTTTCACTCCAGTTTTTGATTTATCATCGAATCTGCCATACGTTACTCGCGGCAGCTGAATCCGGGTGAATTTCACCCCTTGAATATTGATTCCAAATTAGAAACAACAACCACGAAGAACATAGCATTCTGGAACTTTTCTTCGTGTTGTTTTGAATAATGTCTACAGTGAATTTAAATTCGTTGAGATGATTCGACGCGAGGTGCATAATGATCAGAGTGAATAACAATATTGTTATGTTTCTGTCATTTTCATTGTTATTATTGGGCATCATTCTCTCCACAGGCGCTAGCGACTCGTAATTAAGGAATTTGAATAAATAATTAGTAGTCTTCATTTCATCTGGCCAGAATGTCCCAATTAGTAAGCGTTCGTAGAATCCGAGTTCACGGTACACGTCGTTTTCGCGAAACTGTTATTTTTTTTCTCATCCATGACTGCGTACAATCAACTCGATGAGAGGCAATATTCCAACCCAGCCAAATAACGTTGGTGATAAAGGCGGGCTCAACACCCCCAGTAAAATAGGCGCATGTGTTTTCTGAGTCCTCGCACAAGATTGAGCCCAAGAAATTGCAGCGATATCGCCACCCTCAGAATTGGTCAGATAAATTTATTCCTTGAATTTATACACCAGGAAGTTTGTGAGGTTTGCTAGGAAGCACAGCGCATGTACAAATATATGGGTATACGTATACGAGAGTTTTTTATATTAGATCCTTCACTCTTGCCAAGCGAATAATCAATTTTTTCTCTACGTCGAATGATGATTCTGGATAATTTCTAACCATCTTCAGACGCGTAAAATCGTAGATACCAAGAGTTAAAAGCAAGGTGAGAATGTTGAGTGAATCGCGATTTCTGAAATTCAATGACATTAAACTAGAACCACGATCATGAACGTTTTATTTCTTCGAGGTAGACGTTTGGCTACAAGCGTGAATGCCGAGGGTATACTTTGAAAAGACCCGTAAAAGTTGGTTAATATTATATTCCTTTGATAGGGTGGTGGAGTTCTATAAGAGTACTTGCTGAATCGTGACTTCGTCCTGAGAGTTCCATCGTCGAACTTATCAGATCAGTTTGCAAAGGAAAAGGAAAGAAAAAAATGAAATAAAAATCAAACAAATAAAAAAGTAATGAAGATACTTTGAATCTCGCGTACGACGTTCATAAGCAAAGAAGTTTACAGTCTATACGATTTCATTCTTCATCGCTCGACATCTCCGAAACGAGGAAAGTTATCCTTTGACTCGTAGTCGAGAAGGTTTAGAAAAATAATCTCGGTACGGTACGTAGAATAAACTGTCAGTTGTCACTCACCTTTGTGTAGACCCCAGCACTGGATAATTCGTTTTCGATGACCATGACGATGATGCCGAACATGCCCATGACGAGAGCGTAGTCGCTAATGCGCTTTCGCTTCTCGAAGAGGGCCTTCCGGCGACCAAGGCGATAGCCAACGTTCGGCTTGTGCTTAGAGGCGGGCCCTATGCTGCCGCCGGAGGGACCCTTCATCGAGCCGCCGCCAAGGCCACGCTCCTCCATGTAACGCGGGTATTCCGAGTGGACGCCAACCAGGGCGATGCCGGCATCTTCGCCGGCACCACCACCGGGTCCGGCCCCAGCACCGCCGCCGCCACCGCCACAGCCACCGCCAACGCCACCAGGGCCTCCTGAGACCCCACCGCTGGTCTTCATCGCGCTGGGAATCGACAACGTCGAGACTGGCTTCCGCAGCTAGAACAGGAAGATACGCGTTGGAGAGGTGCTCGACGATATTGTAACCGGGAGCGTAAAACCCTTCACTGTAAATTGCCTCGAATCTCTCAACGACTTTCTTTTGTTTTGCGATAAATCATTCTCTGCACTTTCCAAAGTGGAAACTCAACATTTGTACTTGGTTTCTCGCGCTACGGATATCCGCGATCCACACTCAGACGGGTTGAGTATAAAAAATGATTTATTTTCGAGGATGCATTATGCAGGTGAAACAAGAATGCCCGTTCCCTCGTGATAGTTTCTGTACGAAATAAGCAAAAGTCAAATGCAAGTCTTATGATGTTTTAAATCCCGGTAATATTCACATTTTATTACCTCATACGTCTCTCTTTATCTGCATGTTCTTAGTATGAACAGCGCAAACGTTTGGCTTACGATATATGCAGAAGATGTTGCCAAAAAGGGCGTGTAAACTGGGATTTTGAATATCGCGCTTATTCAAGCTTTTGGCAAGATACTGTAAGCTTGAGTGTGAAACTTATCTACGTAGATACTGAGCAAGACTCCGGGTGAAATGGGCATCCTCCATTATTCTCTGATAGGTAAACCCCGACGACTCAAGACTGTAAGCTCGATTGAAGTCGGCGTGAAGATTGAGAAAAGAAAGAGTCTGAAGTGTTGAGATAAAAGGAAGAATAATGCGGAGAACAATGGATGAGGGAGAGAAACTTGAAGCAGATTTGAACAAGTTTTGGTTAGCTTCAGCCCAAGTTTAACACAGTTCCGATTCAGTTCGCTCGCGCGATTCGAGTGAACAAGCGAACCGTGAAGTCGCTGGAGAACAGGCAAAGTACAATGTTGGATCCAACGCCCGTCCATCACTTCATGTCCGAGCGATTAATCTCTATCTAAAATTCTAAAGTATCTAAAATCTAGTAGATAAAAGCTGCAAGCTATATGTTGAAAGATATTTCAAGTGCTGTACGTTCTACCGTGCGTCGTGCAATCCTTTCTCACACTATATTTAGAAGAATGAATACTTCAATAAAGAGTTTTTGTCATTTTCGTGATGATCGAAAATTTGTAGACAATATAATAACTTCACACAGTGCTTGTACCGATATTTTTGTTTCTCGTGCGATGATATATTTTGACGCAGTGGCTCATCAAATATGTAATGTAGCAGTATTAAAAAAAAGAATAGAAAATAGTTCCATCGTGCTAAATATTGTATCAAATAGGCAAATATCTACTAAAGTATGTTAACGTAACATCTACCTGTTTCTTACATCCGTTCAAATCTTGTGCACGTGTATTTTCCGTGCAGACTAAAATTTCGTTATTTTAAGCTCTCCTGTAACAATATATGCCACAGTGCAGTGTCTCTAATGGATATTGGGTAATGATATGAAAGAAAACGAAGAGATTTAAGCTCTTATTCCAAATATTCGATTTTTTTCGAGATTTGGTGAGCGAATTAGCAATTTTTGATTTTTTTCTTTCGTCATTAACGTGTATCCTATTTCAGGGATGAATATTCCTGGTTGCAGCGACGGTCATCCTACTTGTATAAATGTTAAATATTTTAGAGCTCATTAAAAGTTGATATTACATTAGATCACAGCGTAATGCTTATCAGTCAAATCAAAAATGGAGATAGAGATAAGTAAGTAAACCGACTTATCATTAATCTCTTGTCCCAATCATCTCTTCAATGAATTTTCCAGATTGAAAATTTATCGAATAGTTGATGATTCAGAAGTATCTGGAGACTACAGAACTTATTTTGCGTCACATGTTCGTCGCTTTTCATCAAATTGATTATATAAAACGAATTATAATACCGGAATCTAATTACCTCGAATCATTTCCGCAGTATTTAGTACGCTTGTCCAATCAATTCTGATAAAACAATTGGAATCTAATTCTTGTATCTAGACGTGAAAAGACTCGTTATTCTTCATCCACGTCTCATAAGCAAAAAAATCATCTCGTTCTTCATTCATTTGTAATTTTCTTCAGTCCTTGGAAAAGGACTCTCCAGATAATCATTCCTAGCTGAACTAGAGCCACAATCGAACCTGCTGAATATTTTTTTGGACCAGATTAATCACAGCTGACACCTCATGGAAATTATCGTATGGTCCAAAAGCTTCAGAGACACGAGTGCCTCTTACCGTTATAGAATTAATCACTATCAAGGGACAGATTTTGCTGCTCCACGTCTGCTAAATACGACATGCCATTGCAGTTCAAGCGCTGCAACGTCGGATAGATTAAATAAATGGCTATATGTAACTTAGAGTCGGGTTCGAAAGATTGGATTATCTGGAATCGGTTACCTTTTTTCTTTTCTTGTTCGTGTGATTGTCTTTCTTTGCAGATCAATTCAGTTAGTGGGAAACAGAGAGTGAGACAATCGCTTTTCAAGTTCAGAAATCCAGAAAGTACCTAAATGAGAATAAGAGTAGAATAGAATTGCAAAGAAGACAAACGAACGTTCTACTTAATGCAGATTTGAGAAAAGTTTCCTAATCTGTTGAAAATGAAAATCTATATCAGCGAGGTAAAGCTTCTTTCCAAAGGCTAGAATACCTTTCAATCTTCTCACACAGCTATACTTGCTTCCATTAATTTCACTTAGGATTAGTTAGGGTTGCACTATAAAAGATGTACTGTGCAAATAAAATGATGTAGGTATAATACTTTCAGCAGTTCTGCGCTAAGTACAGAGGAATGAAAATTGATTAACTTTGCCCGATACTGTTGCTTCGTTGATCTCATATACGTAATTCCTTCGTCTCTCTGTGCTCTCTCTATTCGCTAGTGCGAGAGTAGGTAAATTGGACAACTTTTTCTGCTCACTTGCTTTCAAATAACGAGCGACACTCATTACCTAGGATTACGAACGAACGAGGATGGTAGCAGCTGGAAGCTGGATTAAATATTTTTTACCTTCATAGACTAAGCCTCGGGGAAGTCCTATTTCCTTTGAACATTGGAAAAAATTATGACCGAGATTAAACGCTAGACGTTCCTTTGTTCGCGGTCGGACTCTGCTACAGCATCCGAACATTTTGCGACTCTGAACTATGCGTTTAATTGCAGAAATCTGCATTCTACTGGATCGTGACACGCGAGGTTTTGCACGTCCTATACATGTCTGGAAAAATCGGAAGATTGTCGACTGTGTCGCCGTAGGTACAGTACGATAATATACATAATGCATATATGTATACGAGCGATTCCCCTCTGATCGAGCGTTCGCTGCATGTTTTTTATTCATTACTGAACGCGTTTGATAGCTGGGGTTGAAAAAGAAGAAAAACAAGACCGTTAGGAAGAAAGATATAAAATGAAATAACAGTCGGAAAAGCACATGGACCTTTCATCACGAATATCACGGAGGACAATGATTACATTCGAGGTGCGAAAGCACGTAATAATATCGTTAAATATGATGACCCTAAGTTTTTCTTTTATTAGGTGTGAGGATGACATTTTATTCTTGAACGTAGAACTCCACCTCGTGTCCTTTTCGGAGCTACTGGTTTCAGGGAGAAGGAGCCAAATCTTGTCGTGTCGAGGGAAATTCGACCCCGGAGACGGGTTTCTTCTCGCTTCGAAGTTACTTTCTGTTTGCAAGAAGCTTCTAATTTCCCAGTAGAGTTTCTTGGATCTGGAGAGAATTTATCTGCTACCGAAAATCAAGTCCGCTTTTACCGTCGACGAGGGTGTGTCTTGAAGTTCATTCTAAAATATACCTACCTACGTATATATACGTATTTATGTATATGCTTATAGGTATATAGGTATTTACGTATATGCTAAAGTTTGAACTGTAGCCAACGTACTAATTTGAAAACTAAACAGCATATCGAAGTAAAAGAAAATACCTAACTCTTATTTATTTATCACACTTTGAAATATAAACCTAATAAGCTGGAGGTAATGAAAGCGCGGGATATCATATACGTAGGTACTTTTATTTTCGACAAAGTTTCATTCAGATTTTCGAAGGACATGTTTGCTTTCATTTCATTACATATACATATATTGTACGATGGATTTTGAATATTAGAGTATAGGCAACCGGAAGTTTATGAATTCTTATTCGTCTAACGTTACTGAATAATTCAAGAACCGAAACGTTGGCGTAGTTTCAAAACTTCAAGATTAATACAGCGGACCATATTAATGAATCGAAGCGCGTAAAAAATACTCATACTTTCGGTAATGTATAATGCAGGGAAAAAGATTTCGCTCATGAGAACCTACGAATTATGCAGACATAAATAACATTGGACCATAGCTATTTTACATTGTAATATGATTGCTGCGAATTCCATGCGAGCTTCCTTTTACTTATTCTGAAATGACCTCGTCAAATGGTTCAAAATGTAATCTACAAGGCTGCGCAGGATATTAGAGAACAAAAAAACAGAATTCAGGATAGATGAAGATGAGTTTTAAGAGCGTCGTAACCCTCGAATTTTCACGGTGGGCGAAAATCCCTATTCCGAAAGAATCACACCCTCGAAAACTCGTGGTGAACATTAATTTTCATCTGGATTGTTTTTACAAGGAGCTATGCTCGCCGTATCGAAGTATGGTCTATAAAGTATATTAACGACCGGTATACCGGGCAACGAGGTTTCAAAAATTTACCCGTTATCAAATGTGAAAGTGTACTTGACGCGAGCTCTAAATCAATTTAAAAAACTATTTTCTAGAGTAATCGCGAGGTTATATTCACCTTTTTATTTCTTTTTGCATTTAATAAAGTGCGAATATATAATGGGTGAATTTAATGAGCCCAATTATGAAACGCCATTTCTTATTGTTAGGGGAAAAAAAGCTGGTGAGTTTTTGCGGAAAAAAATGTAGGGTTCCATCCGTTAACTTGTAAGGTGTCATGCCTTTTGTCGCGAAATATATTTTCGTTTCTTTTCAACAAAGCAAAGCTAACAAAGAAATAATAACAATATAGACGAGGCCTGAAGCCACTGGAGTATGACATATAATTATTGTTGAAAATTAATCAACATTTTTTTTGTCAAACGTACATTTCGGAGTTAAAAGAGATCAAAGCAAGAAGCTCACTAACGTGGATAAATTTAATGGCAATTTTTTCTTGCAATTTTCATTATACAAAACAAAAGAATAGATTTATAGACACCTGGGTGATTCTGGGCCAACCGAGGGCCGCATAGATATATATTGAAAATAATAATTATTAGAGACCAGATGATTGTCAATGAATATTCATGAATCTTTTTCGTATACTAAGACCTCTCTTACGTCCCAGACCGGCGCACCTGGTCATCAACTCAACAATTTCCACGTTATTAATTAGATATGCGAAGCTAATTAAGAGCTTCGCGGAGGGCCACGTCGTTAGCGTTTGCAAAGAGTCCATAAAGTGGAGAAAAGTGAGCAGCTATAGGTTTCCAAAGGCTCCAACAATCCATCGATGCCTAGTCACGGTGGAATAAAATCGCGTTGGACATAACAAAGAAAGCTTTGTTAGAATCGTGACAATCAAACACGTCCTTCGGAGCTGATGCTATAGTCAAAAAATGGGAGTTTTGCCAGAAATAATAATCGGTTAAATAACGCGAATCGTTGCGAAAAATCGTTCGCGAATATGGCCAGACATCATTTCGTTCATTACAAATTACTGCGAACTAGTACCGAAGATATACCCACAGCTCTCGGTATAACTGTTTGGTCTCACGATTAACCTAATTTTAAAACTAAGCGAAGGGAGAAATTGCCCCAGCTATATTTTCCGCTTAATGGTCAGAAAATCTAGTCTACATAGTTATATATATATATATATATATACGCGAGCGAAAAAAAGAGCAAATTCAACAAATTTTCCCCGTATTATCAACTGCGTAACATTTCAAGGTAATTCGTAATGATACGAGCCGTCGGGTAGGGGATGAATAGTCCTGCTCGGGGTGTAAAAAATTCAGATATTTCGCTGTCCGGGGGATGATAATACCGTCGGTTTTATTTGTCACGCATATCGCACTCTGTTACTTTTCTACGCGCGTTTTGTGCCTACTCGAAGCAGGAAAACTGTAGTTACGACGGAAGCGGGCGAGATGATGCTTATTGTTAGTGGAAAATGATGAATTAATTAGTATGTGAAAAGCACGTGCTAACGTATCGACGTACTGAAATCTAGGAACATTGTATGTACCTATGTATATGGCGCGAGTATTCTAGCGAAGGTCGATGGTGAAACGAACGCATGCCGAACGTTCGAGGATTCCAATTATGTCGAACAGATTGGATTGTCAGTCTATGTACTTGGCAACTGCATGGCTACCAACGTTTCATATCAGATTTGTATTTGCGTAGTATTCTACCTCGTATAGATTTTCCCACCGGCAATTCGAAGCGTTTCTTCGAACCCACTTTCAAAAATTTTGTTCACTTTGGGTGTTTTACCTCGCAAATCGCATTTCCAATTGCCAATTAAAGCTTTAAGTAAACAGGTAATATTTTTCGATTCCGCGAATACAGTTCTGGGAAAAAACAATGTCTTATGAACAACGGGGAAAGGAAGACGGACGAAGGACATTTATTTTAACCAATATGGTGATCGCATGAATGCGATATGTATAGAGATGAAAAATGATGAATATCGTTTATAATTTGATCTGCAATTTGAAACTCTATTCTTTCTTTTCAGCATCATTTTCGAAAAGTACAGTTACTGAAAGTCGGAGTTAGAGAAAATTAAATTTTTCTTCTTGAAATAGGAAGGGAGAAACAATGGACAAGGAACAAAAGTAACGATGAAAGAATTGAAAGAAGGGGGAAAAAATACAGATACGTATAATCCAAGCAGCAGTTGAATGAAAGAGCTAATTGTAAGTAAGCTCTTATCTGTAGGACGGAATTACTTGGCTGGCTGAATAACTCCGTTCTGTACTCTGTTTGATCGTTATTTTATTTTATTTATCTTTTATAAGACAATATGATCGATCGAGAGTATAAAGTTCAGAGATTCTGAAGAGAAAGAACAATATAATCCACAGCTGGAGAAAGAGAACTTGATTTTTGTTACCGTAATATAAGGAGCGGTAAAACGATGAATAAATAACGAAATGAAGACAGAGGAGAAGCCTGATGTGCTAATGCTCACGTGGTCTGTGTTTTATCGGTTCTGTCTACCCTTCGTGACTGAGATCATTAATTGGAAGCCACCACCCAGGAAAATTAGCGAAGAAACGCGGTTCCAAGGTGAAAAAAAAAGAGAAAAAGAAAAAAAGATGAGTGAAAGTCCTTCTGGAAAGACATGAGAAAATAAGAAAAATTAATAACCGCAGGAGATAGGTAAGAGAATTGAATTAATCTGAACAGAGATCCTTGAGTGGTGTTTTTCCTGTTAATTGGAAGGGTTAACTATGTCACATTGCGAAAGCTCATTTAGCCCTAGACTAACTCAATCTGCGCACGTTGTTCGCGAGTTTGTTTTTGTTCCTTTCCGCGAACACTATTAATCGAGCGGTGGAGACTTTGGGGACACATCCTAGAAAACTCTCAGCTCCAAATTTCTCAGCTTGGCGATCCTCTCTCGTAACCGATTACTCAAAGACTGTTCGACGCACAGTTTTTCGCGAGTAATAAAAATCAGACAGCTTTTTCAGTTTTAGAAATAAGAAATTGCATGGACGCACAATAGGTTGAAAAAAGGTGAAAAGTAAATAGGTAAAAATTTGTTAATCAATCAAAGTACTCAAAAATTTTACGAATATACGAAATTCAAATCGTATCGCTACATCATAAGTCCATTGACCGGATTTTTAATGAGAACTTTCGAATTTTAGTATTGGGATTTTAGTAACGGTTGAATATTTCGTTATCGTGAATTTCCGTAGCTGCGTTCAGTGATCAAACTATCTATCTTTACCTGATCATTAGTAGTTGCCATTCGTATAATCGGCTTATTCTACTATCGCACGTACGTAGTATAATGTGGTTCCGTTCGAGTATAAGCTCGTATAAATACCTGAATTTATGCGCTGCTAAACGAGCTTCGAAAACAACGAATCAAATTATACCAAATATTATCCACATGCAGCACTTTTGTCTTCAGCTATGTGGAGTGTGAAAAGAATGATCAATTCACCGCTCACAATTTAGGCTTGGTACACAGTTCGTCAAATGTTTTCTCAAGTTATAAATTACGGTTGGTTTAGTAAAAATTCAACATATATGGGTACATATATATGAATTTGAATTTTTGTCCGCGAACAAATTTTCTTCAGGCGAAATGTGTATTAAAAAATAGTCCCGCAATAGATTTCTTGGAAATTAAGTCTCGAGAGATAATTCTGACCTTATTATCATACTGGCCCTTTTCAAACCCCGTAAACTTTTTTAAAATCAACTTCTCTTGTTTACTTTCACAATGTTCAGAGTGTTAATTATAATTCTCATTCCTCAGGGAAGTTGACGTCAATTTAACAGCAGTATACTTGTAAAACCTTTTTCTTGAATTTGATTAGAACCGTGAGAAGTTCATCTCGTAGGACAGGAAGCTCAACGGACATACATTTCAAGATGTTTGCAAGCTGGTCACGAATATCACAAAACTCTGAATTGCTCGAACCAAAGTCCAGCCTCTCGGCAATAAACTGAGCCAAGATCAATTACATTGACCTATAAGAAGCTGGCAACTTTCAAAGCACGTACAGTATTTCTTTTAGCCTTAAACTTGGATTGCCAAGTGCTACACTTGCACATTATCTTATAAGGGTGAATTAAAAAGCACAGTATACATTATACACTGTAAGAGATATGCAGCAACGTTACCTCCATTAAAAATCAATGAGACTCCCAGTTCTCTGTAAAAAAAAAGGAAGAGAAAAAAAAAACACACACTTTGTCCAGATTAAATTTAAATTTTCGCATGTTTTTGCTTCCATCGTGGATGAAATTCAAACGAGTCCTGTTCGCTCGCGGCGAGTGATTTTCTTCAATATACGGTTTTCATTAAGAGCGATTCCTTCTCTTCCACTTCCTCTTGCTCCCTTTATTCTTTACTTTTTCGATGCGGCAGGTGTTTCAATAAGGCGTATCCTCAATGCTGACTTATTTCTCATGTCCATCGCTTTAGCTTGGTTCAATGAAAAGCTAATTTCTAGTCGCTAGCACGCGGCTTCACTTTACCGGACTTATCCTTGTCCTCTTCGATCGCTGAGGAGTCCATTAATTTCATTTTATTGCATCGAAACCCCTACAGGGACAGAACTTTTCAATTCTTTGAAACTCAATTTTCCCCGTGAATCGTCTTATACGCAAATGCGCGGTACGTGAGAAAATGCAAGGCTCTTGCCTCGTCTCACTCTTTCTTGCTTTCCTATTTCCTCTTTTCTTCCTCCTCTTGCGGTTCACAAAGGAAAAGCTTCTTTGCTCCGCGTACCAAGTGCTTTTGGAAAAAGTTTTCTCGTTTCCACACCTACACACGCAGACTAATTTATCCGCTTTCAGATTCTACCGAGTGGTTAATTCAGTTAGAAAACCCTTAAAATAAAGAAAAATTTGTTCACCTACAACATCGAGTTCGAAACCACATTTTTTTTTCTTCTCCTTTTTTTTTTGTTGACGTTGTTAGCTTCTTTCGAACTCATTCGGCACTTCACAGAGATATTGAATCAATGAAGCAGCATGTATGAGCAACAAGTCATCGCATTGTAACTTGACATTTCCACTTATGCTAAAGTATAACCGAAATAACACAAGGCCTCGAAACGAGATGAATATTCAGTAACAAACGTAAAGAACCCGTCCTCGTCAGGAACTTCGATCTGTTCTCTAAATAATGCACGTTGATCGCAAATAGCCGTATCGCTGGGGCGCAGGTCGATCAAATGGTGAAATATACCAGCTAAGGTCACCGTAAGAATCGAACAATTCAGTCGGCTTGATATTTTCATTTGCATAAGAGATGGAGAAAAGGAAAAAAAAAAGGAAAAAGATTAATAAACCATATGCGACGAAACACTTTTCATTCCCATTCTCATAACACCGTTTTGTAAATCGAATCCTTTTGTGATACATGTATGATTGTATTTTCATACCTTGATATTCTACGGTGTTGTAAAAAGGATGTTATAGTTCTGGCACAACTGTGCGAAACCGATACACGCTTCATCCTGATCACGTTTTTCTCGAAATCGAAGAAACCCGCGAGAACGATACGATAACTCATACATTTTTGTTTTTATACACCGGTACATGCGACGAGTTCTTATACCGTGACGGACCACGACCTTTTTCTTTGGCTAAAGAAGGCTTTTCGATCTTCGCCGAATCCTTTATCCATTCCGGTTGATCGGGTCACATTTGACTGCCTTTCAACACCCCGTCCGAGTTCATATATAAGCACGATACGTCCGATCGAAGTACCCGAATAGTCGAGTGTGTCACGTTCTGCATACCCACAAGCTTATCAATTCTTAAGTCATTCTTTGGCACCGGTCAATAACGGAATGAGGAACTACGAGTAACGTGTGCTTCCAGAACTGGGTTTCCTATGGCGACAGCTTTTGTCGACAATAGAAGTTATTGCGCATAACGTAACACTGGTAGGGGCGATTCTTGGCAAATACTTAGAAATTCTTCAAAAAAAAGTAGGCTACAACGACTGGTCGACGAAGGTCAACTGAACTGATATAAGAAACGTATATCATAATTTCCATTGTTGTAACACATATTGTTCGAGCTGTTATATTCATAATCAATTTTCACCATTGACTTGAGCAAAGCCAGGGTGGATCTTTCGTAATTGACGAAGTTTAGCCAGTTAGAAGAAACAAAAATGACCATCATGAGAACGTGCAGGGTTATATTGATTGCCCAAACTCAAGGGCATCGCAAAAGCGATAGGGAGTAACGCTGACGCGAGGTACTAGGATAATTATGTTTATGCTTGATTAATAGACGTGCGTGTACACTTCAATGGTGAACGCTGAGTGGGAGCTTGAAGGGTTTTGCCAAAGGAAGTCAGAATCTAGAAGGTGAGAGAGAGAAAGGCAGGGTTCGCTATCCTAAGAGCCCTAAAGACCCTTATCTCTGTAATAACGCTTTACATACAAATTAGGGAAATTAAACGAATGAAACCTATGTTTGTAAAATTAAACCTGATGCTATCAGCGTCTATGAGTTTTTAAAAATTTATAACGTCGCAATTAGCCCTAATACGAGACCAGATATAGTGGCAGTAAAAAGCCTACGCTCCTGCAAAATTATGATTTTCCGAGGCGTCCGAATATTCTTCTTTGTACATTTTTCATACCATTATGTCTGAACAACATTCACCAGCTGTTGATCTTCTTTCGATGTACAAATGCGCGCTTATTAGGGGTTGAAAACGTCTCATCCTCAGCTTCTAACAAACTAAGTGGTTAATTAAGCCTGGGTAGGTTTAATACTCATCAACTCATTACAGAACTTGAATTAGCATGGACTACGAGGATTTGCATGTATCTAAAGGAAGCATTTTGGCAAGCTGTAGAAGCTTAAACCCTCGAGCCAGCAGTTCCTATCAGCTTGGTACGTGAATTTATGAGGAAGACCTTCTACAATTCGGAGTTTATGACGGTAGATGATCGCCACGTATTCTTTGACGGTTCAAGGCATTTTTCCAAGCACACAAACTTTTTCATCTGTCTCCCAAGAATGGTTTCGGAAGGCAGAACAGGTCTATAACAAACATAGTGGCCATAACCGAGGGTAATAATTCATCATTCGGCAATAAGATAAATGTCGTATAGAACATAGCGAAGGATTTTTCCTGTCGAAACACAATTTATGTATGACCAGGCGTATCTTAACGATCCACCCTCACGTGGGCCTCTTTATATCACGAAGACGAACTAGCGTCCCGACGCTATAGCAATAATAACGACAAGAGAACGACTCGGCTGTACAATAATTCCCTGATTCCCTCACGGTCGTTCGATTTCCTCATTTTGCCCACTAACTCAGGAAATTCTAAAACGCCGATAAAGCTCTGGGGGTCAGTTGTGCAGAAACAACACTGAATTTCTCAGCATCTTAACCGCCTGCCTACAGTTACCTTTGAGTTAACTAGACTCTCGTATAAGGTAAGCAGGTTGTCAGGTTATACGACCCTACGACCACGTCGGTGTGAAGGGAACAAGCGGAAACTTCACCGAGATACCAAGAATCCAAGAAAGCGAAAGAGAGAGGGATGAAGAGAAATGTTGGTACGAGATGAACAAAAGATCAGAGAAGGACGAAGAGCCGTAGCCATGGAAACTCTCCCGCAGACGCCATGTCTCCCTTAACCCGAGCACTATCGGTTCAAGGTAGCCTGAAGCTGTATACTGCTACAGTAAATGTGGTCTACTGATACAGGTAGAAGGTTGGTTGTATCTAGGCTCGAAGGATCTTAATTATTGTCTCCAGGTTCGAGGTATTTTTAATTTAAGGACTTGTATGTGAATTACGAAGCTTCAGGGTAGGTATTTTTTCAACCCAGCCTTTACCCCTTACTTCACTCCAAAAAATTTTCCACCCCTAATTCCCCTTATCGCGTAAGCTATACTGTTATCGTTTGTACCTACAATAGTATCCATAAAAAGTAGGAATTGGCCAAAAGGGTGAACATATTTATCGCGCACTGAATCCCTGACACGAATGTCCTTCCTGAGATTCTATCGACCACACTAGGGAGAAGCTAACGTCAGGGTCAATCTTTAAGATTCATAGATAGATATGGGGAAAAAGCTGTCGGACAGACCTTCAAGCAAGGTAGCATTTTTATGCAAACCAATGTCCTTTCGTCGTGAATTGAAAGCGTTAGAGATTTACGAGATATTCGAAAGTTCAGTGGGATCGTTTGCCTTGTTATTACACGCACGCGGAAATTCCTGTCGGTTTTTTAGCACAATCATGTACGGAATCTATATTAGAACAAGCTTCCTCAAATTGTTTTCAACTCCCCCAAAAAAATTCGGAGAATGGATTATGAGATTAACCCCAAAACTCGTCGGCCGCTACCCCAGCGAGCTGGCGTGATGGATTTACGTCCAGTTTAATATACCGATTCGTCTACTGAGTTATGAAGTTTAAAAAATGTTGAGAGTTGGGGAACAACTGTAATGCGTCTATGTAACTGCAGGCTGCGATTAATTCTCATCAATTCGCTTGCAGGAAATAGGAGCTATTGCTCTATATTTTCACGTTTCGTTTCGATATCATATACCTGATACAAAGAACAGTAACGTAATCTTCTCTTTTCTTAGAATTCTGTGGAGTATTTTGCTGGGGGATTTCGGGAGCATGAGTCTTACACAATATCTTCGGTGCTAGAGAACGTTGAATATAATCCGCTCCTCTGGGGATTATCCCTGAATTCTCATCCCTATGTATTATTATCATTCGTCGTGTGTGTTTCTCGCGTAATTTATACGGGAATTTTCGAATTTTAGAAAATAAATTTCATCCCTCTTTATTCCCTCCGGTGGCTAGACTAACCGACAAAAAAGAACACACACGACGAACGTCGCAGTCTCTAACTGACAAACATGACCTGTATATATCCATCCATTTGTAGCCTGAAATATTCAAAGCTTTTCCACAATAATAACCAAAAATCGAAGCAGTCATTTATGCACGGTATCTCTAATGGTCAAATAAAATCTCACGATAAGTATCAAGAAAAAGTATTCGGAGCGTAAATTTGTTGTTACCGTAGAAACAAATGTAGATAAAATGAATGAAACCACCACCTTCCATTATTAATGCAATAAATCAAGCTTTAGGGGGTAAAATAAATGATATTAGCTCAACAACGTGCGACCTCGCAATATATCGGGCAAGTACATTCTGGGGTTTTGCTAGCCATAAAGTTTCAACCCTTATAAACGGCTATTCTCATCGTCGGTATTTCCGCAGTCTATATAAACAGTAAGCCGGATGGATTTTAGCGTTTGATAGGAAGGTACACCCGCAATGGCACGTCCGTTACGCCGCACCGTGCCGGACGCTTTTCGAACGAGGTGTGACACGAATTGCAACCCGTAAATGATACGGGAGCTCGAGTTCATAGAGAATCCAGGCGTAAATATAGCAACACATGCAGATATGTGCGTCTGACTAGCCGTGAGGCTAAATATCGTTTGGTATTGATTTTCACATATGTCGCTCAATCAACTGTAAGTAATCATGGAAATCCTTTGCACATACCGAACGATTGACCTTGTGGACGTAACTTTGAACCAGTGGATTGCTGACACGAATTGAAAGCTTGTAATATCGGATATTCGGCAGAGTGCTAAAATTCAATAATGAATTCGCATGATTCATTCATGCTTGGGGAACAAGAAATATTGCTTCAGTCTCCGAGTCTTCGAGCTCGTATATTTTCGAGTTTAATTACGATATTGATGTTAACGTTGATGATAACGACTCCTCGTCTTGGCTGCGGTTTATAGATATACCTAAAGTACCCACGTACTCGTTTCGAGTGTACATACCGGGTTCTCGAATGCGAAAGACAAGCGTTCGAAGCAAACTCTTGGATAAGGTACACATTAGGTAGACGCCCACGCATGTATGTACATCCGGAGGCCT
This sequence comes from Rhogogaster chlorosoma, assembly GCA_944452935.1. Taxonomy (NCBI): domain Eukaryota; kingdom Metazoa; phylum Arthropoda; class Insecta; order Hymenoptera; family Tenthredinidae; genus Rhogogaster; species Rhogogaster chlorosoma. The sequence goes on from OX101797.1 coordinate 35,572,354, forward strand.
TGCATCGTCTTTAGTCCCATCCCTTGGGTGATATTCATCAATTCGAGCTATACAATCCAAGAACCTAAATATCGAACGACCCCTAGCCCAGATAGATCTTAAAGGGTGAATTCCTAACTTCATCCAACAGGGAGCCCCTGGCCACTTAGAGTTATTTATCACTAATATGAGAAGGGTAAGTCCAGCATCATCGTACATCTTCCAAGGGGCTGGATATCCGGTACAATTTTCGAGGCCCGCACTACGAATAGCACTCCACGTTGGGCCGTTGTCTTCTTCTTCAAATATTCAAATTATTTCCAAATTTCCTTCCGGGAATCAACCGCACTTACATATTTTTCCTTTTTTATTCTCTCCCTGTCACTTGGATTCAATCCCGTCTCATTCTCGATTCCATTGTTTCATCACCAATCCGTATTTCCCACGACACTGTAAATAGTTGTATTGGCTTTTTTTTCTCTGTATTTTTCTTTAATTAAGTACTGTTTGCAATTGAAGTTGATCGTGGAAAATAGTATTCGTATTCTTGCTCCCTCGCTGGTAACTTTGCATCACTGTTTCGAGTCTCACGGACCGTCCGGCTCGACTAACAAATAAGTTTAATAATTCTACTTGGAGTTGAACCGCATTTCAGTTTTATACCCACCATCATTGTTAGGGGTTGCGTACGGCGCGGCGATTTGAAAAGCGATACCTGTTACGCGACGCAACGAGGGGTGAAACGGAATAAAAACGCCTCTATTGTTTTTTCCGTTTTTTTTTTTTTCACATTCTTTTTTCTCCGTATCAAATGAGTCGGAAGAATAATAAATTCTTTTTAATTGAAAGCATGGCGATGATTAATCATATAAAATGGAAACCAAATAGCGATAACAAGATTGAGTTAATTCTAAACCCTCCCGAAAGCGGACTTGAATAAATGAATATAAATCCTCGATTGCAATATTGAATTATCTAGTAATCACTGTAACTTGAAATTGGGGTTTCCCGTAACTCCTTAAAAAAATAAATCAATAATTACTGAAAATCTACTCGATTGTATAAACGGCTTCGATTTCTTTAACACAAATGAAGCTTTCCGCAGCCTTTCGTATTATCAGGATCCCTTCAATACTACCAAAAAGCATCATTTTCTAGCATTAAATTTCTCGATCTACCATCGCTGATATTCCTGCAAATTAATTTTTATTATATACCGTGTCAAATTACTGTCTGTAAGACTATGATGCGATACAAATGTCAGGGAATCGAGCTCCTCGAATGAGTACGTATCTAGACAGATTAGTTCTAATGCAATTGGGAATCAGCGGTATCTGCTTGCTGCAGGCTCTGCTCTCCGCGATTTTTCAAAGCGTTTTCCAAGGTAATTCATTTATACTGGTGTTTTCATTAACAGAATATAGAGTCGTAGCTCGATACAAGAATTATTACTTCGTTTAAGTTATTATGAATCTTCCTTTTGCCAGGGAAAGAAACCCCGGACATTCAGAGAGCTAGGGAGTCTCCTTTTCGTCCAATTGAATTGAACTTTATTCCGTAATCCTTTCATTTCTTTATTTTCTTTATTTGTAGCTAGTACGATTTCATTTGCTGAAAACGACCCACGTTCTATCGTATATTTTTACAATTTTTCACGTCTTTTCGAGAGTTACGAGTCAGCCTGGGTAGCATTTTTATATGCACTGAAAAAAAAGCTACACGAAGTGAAGATAACCTCGATACTTATTATTGCGGGACTAGTTCTTCTTCTCGGTTATAATTTGAGGATGGTTTTATTGCTGGAAACAATGATCCTCAATCGTACGGGAAACAAGAAACTGTCGGAAGTCAGCTTTCGTGGTTTTCAAAGGAAAACGTGATTATAGATACGCACGACTTAGGGCTTCCTGGTGCGAATATGAGACGAGCCAACCAAGTCAGGGGCCGTAGCAATCTTGTTAGTTATAGGTAATTTCGTAACTTAATTTCATTATGAGCCAGATTCCTGAGCGGAATAGAGAACGATCGAAGGATTATGTTTCTTTGAAATATTCAGCCTTATTGTTACAGACAAGAAAAAAATCTGATAATATATCTCTTTCATTTTTCTCTCATATATAATATCGTTAAATCTATGGTTATATTTGGGGAGCGTCATGTGTACGAATATTTATCGTGGTATTACTTTACCCATAAACGTAAACGTCATCCATTTATATGAAAAATGGTTGAAAATACCTTTTGGGTAACATTTGGGTCCGTCTTTTGATTTCACGTGAGGTCAGCCGAGTCTGTCGAGGCACTGCAACTATCACACAATTCTGTTTGTTCGTAACTGCAATACTCAGCACCAGACGCGTCATGTTTGAGCAATTGCATTTCAAAGTATAGTTTAGAAGGGCACTCGAATTCGCTCATTTTTAATTACAGATATTAACTCGTCTATATTATAATCATGAAAAGGTATGTATCCAGGGTTTTATTATTGTTCATTAATATTATTATCGCAAGGAGTTTGCTGATGATTATTATTATTATATTTTTATTTTCAATTTTTACTTTATTCTAATGAACTTCTAATTTATTCAAGTATATTGAAGGAAATTTCAATTATTTCATTTATAACTTCGTTATTTAAGAGAGAAAAATTTTTCAATAATTTACTGAAGACAAATTCTATTTTATTTTCAACGTTTATTTTATTTTATTTAATCATTTTCATTCAAACATTATAATTTTACATTTATATTACTCGGTGGTTATTTTTATTTATACTTTTAACGGTATTATTATTGTTAGTTATATATTATTTTTACTATTGTTATTCACAATTATTACATAATGCTGCCTTAAATTTATTTCTTTGGCATTCGAGTGAAACAAGATTTATATTTTTTTTAATTTGTTCATATTACTTTTAGTCAAACGATTTAAATTCTTATTATTATATACACCAGATAGACACTTATATTTATCGGTCTTTGATTAAAAGTATCTGTTTCCCGGATAGCAACAATATTACCACATTACGTTTAAATTCAATGTTTGTAACGTGGGCTTCATACCATCGCTGCATATTTACATCATGGAGAGCCCATGGATAATTATTAGCGAGACACAATTTGTTAATGAAACTGATGCGTATACAGGAGAATAGTGATGAATTATTCTACGCTCGAAGATCTCCATTCATTTATTCAAGAACGAGGAAATGTATATTATACTGACAATTAAGGGATGCATCATTTGAATTTCGATTCAATTCATGCACTAATTAATTTGGTAACGTTTAAATTAATTATTCGACGCCCATAGGCAAGCAAAAGTTTCGTCAAATGGTTCCTGGATTTTTTTAAACATTTTTTTATATTTTTAGCTGATCGAGGCTGGGATTTCGACATTTTTACTTAAATTCTGAAAAGTTTTTGAAGAATTCTTATTCTCTATTGTGAGGAACACGACTAGAAACGCCTGAACGATTTCCATAGCCCAGAAGCCCAGAATCTCGCTTCTCCAGACTTCGCTCAGTCATATCAATCACTGAAAACTTTTCTTTCCAATTTCCAGAACCAACACTATAATTGTTGCTGCTGCAGACATAACTATTCCGGCACAACAACCCAATCAAGTTAAATACTCAATTCATGAATACACGGGTCGTTCTCCATTTTACTGATCCGAAGCAGAGCTTTCAGGAGAATTAATTGAGCGGGCGATAAAGAAGGAAGAAAAAAAGAAGGGAAAAAAGGGGGAATGAGGGAAAAAGAAGAATCTACTTCCAACAGAGCGAAAAATTGACTTCAATTGGACAATGCTGTTATCCCGAGAATATGAATAATTCCAAAAACTTGGAATTTGTATTCATATTCATTCGCAGGTATACGAAGCAGCTCTGTACACGCCAGGTACTACAAGTGAGGCGAAAAATGATGTATTAACTCTTGAGCTCCGCGTCGAATCGGCACTAATCAACGACTCCTCACCCTGGAGAAAGCTCGGACGATGGAACATCCCCCGTAAGAATTTTGACTAACGCGATAACCTAATATCACCGTGCAACACACTGCTGGATGGCAGACAGCGGGGAGCCGGTCCGTGGCTAGCGTCCGCCCACCCTGACGCTCCCGGTGTGACTGCGCCGCGCCTCCGACGCCCCCGTTTCTACCCCGAAAGCTTCTTCTGGGAAGCAGCGGGGGCGGCGAGGGTGGCAGTGGAGAGAAAGGGGCGAATTTACCCCCGCAGCCCTGCAGGTCTCCTCGCGCGTCGTCCTTCTTGTATTATACCGCGCTCCGTTCCGAGGACGAAGGCGTATTAAGGATCTTCTCCGTCGCCACGCATCCTGGAGAAGACGCGTGAGCCAACGGGGAGCCCTGCAGGGGTTTATTTTATACCAGGACCGCCATTTTAACGGTTTTCTCTCGTTTTTTTCCCCGTTTTCTCATTTCCTATTTTTTCTCTTTACTTCACTCTTCCACCGCGTGGGAGTCCCACGATCTCGAACTCGAGGAGAAGTCTCGACATTCGTAATTTTCAGAATTCTAGTCAGATTCAGGAAGATCTGGGAAAAGCTCGGTACAATCCTCACTCAGTGTCAGACATTGATTTCAACGGCCTATTCCCTGTTGCAGCGAGCTTGGATCGAGCCATTTGGTCCTTCCGCCAAATGCTTGAGCTGACGATGAGATTGAATCCTCGAAGGCTGCAGATTACTATTATTTCAAAAGAACGTTGCTCTGCTCTTTCTTCCTTCTAATTTCTTTGTGTCTTTAATTAAAATTCCGGAAGATCAACTTTCAAATGAAAGTAAACTGGCGCGCAGAGTTAAGATCTACGGAAAACTGCTCCACCGACTAAACGTAGCTGTAGTCGGCGGGTGGAAGAAAGGGTGAGGAAGTGTGCAAAGAGGGGTCGCGTCCACGCAGGATCGGGATTCCTCAAAGGACGTGCTGTACTGCCTTAACCCTCTCATATTTGATCCGGACAGGATATATCCTTGGGATTTTGCAAATACGTGCAGAGAGAAAAGGGCGGAAGGAACGGAGGTTTGAAGGTAGAGACTGAGGGCCTTTGTTTCCATTAGGCCAGAAGAGTGAGCCCTTTGTTGACGTTCGGTAATGCCTGCACAGGCCGCGAAAACCAACATCAATTTAAACTTTCGCCAGTAGCAATTTAGCACATTTTAGATTACACCAAAGTTCTGTTGTTATAGGATTCAAAGCCTTTACTCTATTACTAATCACGCAGAATAACTTTCCTCTGATTCTTTGATAGGGATATCGAGGCGGCGGGGGATGCGAGCCTTTGCCGAGCGAAGAATGATACTACCTCCCACTTTTTCACTTGTCTTTCATTGTCTTTCGGCATATACGGAAAAAGTAGGTACTTATTGGTTCGGTTTGAAAATAACTTTTGCAAATTTCAACGAATCGTCATATGTCTTCGAGCCCTGCGTATCCGAAGAACAAATTTTGAGACAGATGCAAGTCTGTCTATCAATCTATCCAACAAATTCACGGAATGATCTCAGAACCGGCTCGATGAAAAGATACGAAATTTACAGGACTTTAGATTGAGACGATGGGGATGAAAAATTGCCATATCTTGTCCCATTCAAACGGTTGCTTCTGCAAGAAAAAAATCAAACTTTGAGCTTTTCAATGTCAACTTAGACCCTAATTATGCTTGATAGTGATTTTGACGATTACATGGGTTTGCGGAGTGATGAAAAGCATCGTGAAAAATTGCATTTTCCATCTGTTTTTTTAAGTTTCAGAATTTCATTCTTCAGGAACCACGATTTCAAACTTTGTTCCCTTCGCCATTTGGCCTGCCGCTATGGCCAGTTGATACGAGCCATTCGAACTTTCGATGGACCGTTCCATCGTGACATATTAAATCCCGCTTTAAGCCACGTTATTTTCGAATAACGTATGCGATGCCATGCCCCGGCTCAAAGCACTCGTCGTTTGCGAAATGACGTGTTACAGGCTATGTCATCACCTAATCGTTACCAGCGTAGTATGGAGATACAGAAATTCACAGTAAAGTGACGAACGTGTATAAATTGAAGCTCGCAATCAGTCGTTCAATGAAAAAAAATACTGGACTCAGCCCCTGCGGCTAGAGCTTCATAAGTTTGGAATTATACTTTCCCAACAAATGGGGAAAGAAAAAAAAATGTGCACATTTTATACACTTTTTACAAACAATACAAGTACTTATTCAAAGCTGGAGTACCTACTTCATCTCCAGCTTTCCGTTATGATCGTTTTCATATTTGCTCCGTTCGGTGGGTCTAGAGAAAAAAAACCACCTGGAAATCTCGATCATTTCAGTTCACTTTCATTTACGATTTGGTCAAGTGCGTCGCGTCGTTGGGGTCTTAGCTGAACTATAACTTTTTTTTTACATCGCGATCGCGGTCGTTGACCACGCATAATTTCCAAACTTTTTCAAAGTTCTCACTGATTTGAGAAATAAAAAACCTTCCACCTTTTTCTTTCAGACATTTCTTAACGAACAAGAGAAATACTTTCTTTCGTATAAACGTTGGAGACTGAGGCCTTTATTTTAAGAAAGGGATTCCCTGCCACTTTCTAATTCAAATGTGTTATTACAGCCCCTGGGATACACATACGAGCTCAAAGAAATTACGCGGTTCACTTGTTGCGACTTTCTCAAATGTCGTTATCAGAATAAAGCACAAACCCGGACGGCCTTGAGGCCACGAAATCCCTAAAGCGTGCAGATTGGCCTGCATGAAAAACTTCTGTTGGTTTTTTTTTTTCTACTAATTGCGTCTGATATTGGGTTTGGTCAGAAGTAATCTGATTAGTTGTTAAATCGCACGTCGTGACGCCTATTCGACGCTTATAATTATGGTGTAAAGGTAGCCAATGGCGATACCGCAAATTGTCGACAAAATAGGTACTTTGAGGCCGTGCCAAAAACTCGGTTGGATACAGCGAGTCTAGGATATCCACCTAATAGGATGACATCCACGATTCGCTACCGTTTTTAGTCGAAAAGCAAACTTGGAAGTCGAACTACGGGGAAAGTTCGATATTGTCTGGTCATGGGCTTACGGAAAATTCCAAATGGCCTTTGTCCGAGTCATCCACGCGAATTTCTTATACCTAATGAATGGCTTTAAGCCTAACGATGAACGGAAATAATTCACATCATGAAATATTGGCGGTCGATTATTCCTTCGAAATTTGATTGGTCTTACGTGAGCAACGTGCGTCATAATTCATTACGCGCGCACGATGATTATTTGCAAAAATGTCAAAGGTTTCACTGCAAACTGAATCTCAAGGATATATAACCGTCGATACAACATATATTTTCTTATTATCGGATAAAATCATTACATAGTTTCTTGAGATGAGACTAACACCTTGAACAAATTTCTCGTCCTCTCGCAGACCCAACGTCCTCTTAAATATTTATCAGGATTCTTCGATTGATAATTATAGAGTTTCATCATCGAGCGATGAAAACAGTCTTGAATGCTTCCAAGAATATTTTCTGAAGCTTACGACTACAACACAAATTATTCGTGACGCACAGTCGATTACAGTAAGCAAAAAGGACAACAGTTTGTGAAGTTAACGATAATGAGGCAATGCCTTTCAGTCTGTTCGTTTTTCATCTCGATTAATAACACTAATTAATTACACGTCGAATGAGATTACATCAATTTACGGTTCTATTTTTACAAACCGTTACGGCTCAGGTCGAGTTATTTTTATTCACTTTGTGATTCGTAATTACTAATTAGTAACAAAGAAAGTTGAAATTAAAATGATTAAAACTCTTTTTTAATCTCCTTTATTAAATCCGGGTACCTATACCTGCACTCCATACCGTCTTTATTACCAGCCTAACTTCCTCCATCCATATTCGTGTAAAATCATGGTCAGATTGCGGAGATGAGAGTTAAAGCTGTAAGGTGAATTCTAATTCTCGTCGGCTTCTTAACATTAAAATTCATCTAGTAACCACGTTTTACAACCTCCGGCAACGTTGGCTACCTCATAATGGTTTCATTCGCTTCTGTGAACTTCAATCCCGCAAACGAACGCCGAATCTTCAAGGGCTATACGAAGAAATACATAAGGGTATAAAGTGACGCTATATGCTAGCTGCTTTTTTCACTCACGTTTTTGCGACGAACATATTTTCGAATTTGACATACATATATAGGTATATCTGTGTTCCGAAGAGTACAGCATTTCCACTTCATTAATTAAGAAGAGGAATTCAATAAATCAGAACAATCGTCGTGAGTGATTATACTTTGGATTTTCAGAACTTTCGAGACGAATATATAAGGGACTTCCGTTTTCTTAAAATGAAAAAATATATACATAATTTTAATAAATTTGCAGCTATACAGGACTTACGAGTTGTAATAAACCCGAATCCAGCAGAGGCTTTATCAAGTTATCCGTAAAATTTTTATTCAACCTAGACGAATTTCAAGTTTATGTCCTACGAATAAATTACTGGTCGGGTATTACAGGCATTTAAAGTTTCCTTGAATTCTGAAATGCAATCTTCCTATGTCCCTAGACGCCGCTATAACGAGTGTCTATACCTTCGAGTGATTCAAGGTAAAATTTTATTCTCGCATCCATCAACGGCGTCTCGGGATGATGAGAAAATTATGCAAGAATCGAGTGCAAAGAATAGAGGAGAGTAGCAGTGGGCAAGAGAATCAAAGGATACGGCTAATTTGATGTGGGCAGATATTGTCAACAGAAAAATGAGTCCCTGCCATAAATCACTCAGTTGAAAATGCACATTGGAAAATATGCCTGGCACTATGGTCAATTTATTCAACTCTTCTACAGCAATATTTTTGAAGAGCTGACGTGAGTAGAACTGCCTGCATTCCCCTAGCGTCTTCTTTTTCCTTGTTCGTGCTCCTTCTCGCCCCATTGTAGAATTGATATTTTTTTTCTCTTTTATTCTGCTAAATACTTTCGTTTGCACATCATTTCGTAACGTTTTCTTATTTTTCTTGCACCGTATTCTTATTTGCTTGACGTGAGTTCAGAATTTGCGAAAATATTTACTCCCAGATATGTATACACGGAAGACGATTTGATGTTCTTATAGAAGGAGATTAAATAATTGACAAGAATCTCACTGAAGCAGGTGATTATGAATTCAAGTAGAACGAATTTCTTCCAAATCGTTCAAGAAAATGACCTATCATTAAATTTTTAATATTAGCATTGATTAAGCCATTTCGAAGAATCTGTACGGAATAATATCAAAGAGAACGAGAAGCTCGAAGATATAGTGAAAATTATTTCCTCATTAGCAACACGTATTTGAATCGAATACTAAATACACAGTCGATATTTGACAGCGCTGAGCAATTCGTTTACCTGCCAATTATGAGTAGATACCGTATAATAAGGAAAGTAATTTAATTTCTCGAATAGAAATAGGAGACGATTTTTCTCTGTAATTTTGTCTCCAGATTTTACGTTCTGTTTCCCGTTATCTCTAATCAAATGTAAAAGAAAAATAACAGACCGACGAGATTCGTGTTTCTGCAAATATGTCTGCAAAGAAAACAAGAAAAGTTTAGTCCTTTACATAATTCGTCCTTAAAATAGAAGAAATTGTTAAATAGCAACGTATTCTGATGATGTGAGCTTCAGGAAATCTTGATCTTAACAAATACGAGATGACTGAAAAGCCAACAGCATCGGACATGTCATTTTCTACCTCGGTACTTCCGCAACCAAACTCTTTTGATTGTGAGTCACGCCAAATATGGATCAGAAATACGCCAGAATCTAATCATATTCGATAGGCGTCTTCAGAATTTTTTTATTTTCACATTCGCAAATAAGTGCATTATATTAAAATGCGCGAATAGATCCACACACACACGCGATAAATCACAAGGTATAGATTCTAGAGCGTATAATATGCGGTGTGCATTCGGTAAGCTGTACCCAGATGTATACCTGCATAAAGAATGGCGCAGAATAAATGAGAGAGTGAAGAATATTTTACGAATGTAGTCTCGCATGGACTGTTTAAAAATATCGAAGATTTTTATAAAAAAACAAGAACAAACACATAAGAAATTTGTTCTTCTCATACCAAATCTCGTGTCACCTATAAATCTCGACTTTGAATGTTACTCGTTAAATCTCACCCCAATGCGCCAAGATGCTAGTAAGTCGACTCGATGGTAAAAGAAAATGTACGTACGTTAATCTGTAGGATTTTCGAAAAAAAAGTGAAACAGCAAGGAGTTACTTCAGGAACCAATTATCTTACCCCATTCTGTACACATGTATGTATTAGGCATATGAGTTATATCTATAGCTATTAGCTATTGTATCTAAATTATCAGACAATCTACTTCAGCGGGTAAATGTTATGGTAGAACTATTAGGGTGTGCTGTTTCAATATGATATAATATATATAGTGTAATAATGTGACGTGAACAGACACGTAACGTGAAGTGGCAATAGTTAGGTAAAAACTAGTTTAAAGGCTAGTGTGAACGTCGAGGGATGTGGGCTGGGTAACAATCACAAGTTTACAATTCATTGCTGCTCTTGCTAGCTGCTGTTCTTCAATGTGCAATAATTTTCCATTAATGCAGTGTGTTGTTTGGTGCATATATCTCTAAATTAAAACTAGTGTACATAAATACATCAGTTATATATCATACGAATAAATTGTAGGATGTGATGAATTTTTATCACATGTTGTTATTTCTCAAGTCGTAAAGATATGCGAGAAGCGCGAATGATCCTGTACAAGTAGGTATATGTATTCAATTTGATTCTTTATCAGAATTACTCTTTGCAGGCTGAAGATACTCTTGATTGGACTTTTAGCTTTGGCTATCAATACCTCAATGAATTTTTTTCTGAAATTACCAAATATTTCATTGTGATTCGAACTTGAGGCGAAGAATCGATTGTTTGACCCAAATTCCGCATTTCACCGGTTTTCAACATTCATTTTTCGCTAACGTGACTATCGGATTCTTTCTCAACGCTTTCAGAAAACTCTGCAGCCTAGGTATATATAAAATTTGACTTCCTGAAATCCCATCAATATTCGGTTTTGAGGCAAAGTATCTATTGTTTGCCCCCAAATCCTACATTTAACCCCTGAATCTTGTTTTTTAAATTTATTTCTCACGATCACGACTGCGCTAGATTCTTTCCAAACGCACTCGAGAAGTTAGCTCTATAGGTACTCCGACCAATTGATTACCTACAATTTCAATACAGTGCAACTTCGAGGCGAAGAAGCGATCATTCAACCCCAAAATCTGTAGTATACTCGTCATAAATTTTTCTGAAATTCATGACAACATAGCAACAAGCATACTGATATAGGTACAGTTTCAGTTAATCTGATTCCTGTATCTCTTCCACCATATGTACAACATGAGTAAGGTAGCTATTATTTTCAATATCCTGAGACTATCGAAAGTAAGATTCTCTTCATCTTATCTGATGACTTGAATCAAGTCAATGACACGTACGTATCGCTTGAAATTCATGAATGAATGTGAAAAAGATATGAAGTCGTCATTTATAAAGTTGACGATGAGTAATGACTGTCTGGAGTCTACAGCCATGGAAAAAAGATTCGATACAGATCACTTTCTAGACAGCCGTTGTCAAGCTTCTCAATCAACCTATTCGTGGAACAGACGTCAAGTCGTGATGCTAGTTCACTTCCATACGTCTTTTTTTACCCAACAAAGTTGTACCAATCAGAAGACGAATGAAGATCTTCGAGAATTAGAAACTTACGAGATTCGTGTAGCCGATTCAGTTTCTGCTATTGAATTGGCTGATGGGATTTATGTGACGTGTAATTGATGTGAGAGATATAAGTAAAAATTTAAGGCAACATTTTTTACTGAGAAGAGTAAACGCGATAATAAACCTGCGTGATGTCGTATAGTTATTCAGACTGTGAAGTCTAGACAAAACTCTGGCGATTACGAAAGTAGTGTATCACGTAGGACGTAGCTAAATGCGAGAGTATTTCTCCAAGCATTATTTTATTCAAAATTTCCATCGTTATAATTCATACCGGAGAAAAAGAAACTACCGCATCGTGTATGTTCTACGTTTATAAAGTACAAATTCAACTGAACTTTCTAAGGTTCTAGGGGTCAAGTGGTAAAATAATAGAATGAACGACCTGCACTTCGAAAATTAGAACTATAATCTTAATCGGGTACAATTCATTCGAGACTACCACTGAAATATTAATCCAGCTAGCGAAGAGTAAAAAGGAAGGCAAATCTTTCTTGAATTGTCACAAACGGCTCCCTAATTAATTTCCTGTATACGGCAAAATAATTGGGTAGGTACGATAGCGTCAATATGAGTATCGCTGTCAAATGTCGGTGTCACGGGGCAGGATACGCTGTTCAACGAATATAGAATTACTTGTTGGTCTTTCGCGTTTTTATTTTATTGGAAATCGGAGGAGAATGTATTTCATTACTCGAGGAAAACAGAAACCGGAACGGTGTTAGTAGAATCGATGTCTCTTCCCGAGTTTGAAATACACACACTTACGCACGCGCGTATATTTGCTGTTAAACAGAGAAATTTAACACGTACGTTTCATATCGAAAAAGTGCAATGATTTTTTTTTTCATAACATAATCCTGAACTATCCTATATGACCTGCAGCTAATTCCCTCCACAGAAACGAAGTCTTTTCGACTCAAAAAAGAAGGGTAGAATTTTTTTAGATTTTCAAACACTCGATACAGGCTAATCTGAGACCCCGATAATCGCAGGAGGTTTATGAGAATATGTCCGGCTTTCAAGTGATTTCCGGATAGTTGAACGACAGAGAATTAAGCGAAGAGCAGCTAAACTGTTTCATGCAGCTCCCGAGAGCTGCCGCAGGAGATCTTGTTCAACTAACGATAAGTAAAGGAGATCGTTCCGCTTCCATCATCCGGATTCAGCTCAGTGATTTCGTCTGTGTAATTTTGTGTTACCTGAAATTTACCCCGTGTCTTGGGGTTAGAATTATCGAAACGTGATAAATTTTCGGAGTTCAAGGTACCGCTCGCGCTTTGCGGCTGTATTTTCATACATTTCTTTACATTTCAGTGCGTTTAGTCGTGTTCAGGCCCATCTTTCGACATGAATAGCACCGACAGTATTGCTGCCTAAAGTATATCAGAAATTCAGCGACTCGCGAGACATCAGAGAACAATATTGCCCCGGGCAAGACAGTAAATCGCAGTACGAATCCATCCGGACCTCAAAGAACGCGATGATGCGGGCGAAAAAAGGAAAGGATTGAATCGGGGAGTCCTCGAATTATTGGCAACTCCTGATTGCGAGAAATTGAACATGTTGAAACGTTGCTACAATCCACACTGAAATTTAGCAATTTTATAATTTCACATGTTAACGATGAATTTTATTATTTAGTCATTTTTTAATCGAGACATTTCAATCACTCCAATGTTAATCTAATCGGTGAATAAGTGAGTCGATTCAAGTACCCGCACATTTTATAGCAAACGTCAGTTAACCTTTTCATCAATACGTGGCGTGAATTAAAGAGAATTACAAATTTTTATCCCAATAATTGCTCGAGAGCAAAATTCAATCCGTTGGATTAAACGTGGCTTGTGGCCAGTGCAGTCGTCAAGCTAAGATTTGATTGTCAGTATTACTTCCGAGTAGATACATCGATGTAGTCCTGGGTCTAGGTCACGAAGCACTTCGTTTCAGAGCCGCCAATCCTCCAACTTTTCACGTCATTGTAGCGAGTAAATCCACGAACCGGTGAGAATCCGAGGATTTAAGAAAACCAGAAAATTTCACATGCCCTACTTTCTGTCCGGTCGAGCAATAAAACCCTGCAAGTATCGATTGGTTCATCTTCTACCACGATTCGCAGTGAATAACAAATTGGAATTCGATCTGCAGTAATTAATACCGTACCTATTTTTAAATGAACACAAATCCTTGGAGATGAAAATTGATCACCGATACAATTGCATTTTTTTCTTGACGAAAACGAAGCCCAATTCACGTGATTACGAAGCGACTTCCAGCAGTCGTGTAAGACAACTGTTATATATATGTACTTCTGCGAGATACATGACCAAAGTCTTGATGCACTGCAGGGTCTACTCACACTTAACGATAATGTTCCACAGATATTTAGCTAAGTCGCTAATTACTCGTTAGTTAGTTCCTACGTCGATCGAGTCTGTATATGCACTTACATATTTTAATGACGCGTTTAATTACCTCGTCCAAGTTTCGAGCTCAAGTTTCGTAATAATGATCATATCCAAGATGCTAGGGAACCACAAATTACATGAGATAACTAGAGCCGAAGTTAAAAGTGTGGCTGAATAACTTGGTCGCTCTCCAAGCCAGAAAATAATTAATTTATTGCTCCTCATAGTTAGTCATTAGAGACGCAAGAGTTCTTGAAAACGAAACTTGAAATTCGTTGAGATAATAATTATTCTGAACAGAAATTTATTCATTAAATACAAAATGCAGCAAATTGTGTAATTTATCACCTAATTACTGTTGTGAGTGCTGAATTACTGCGGGAATCAATACTGATGATATTCAAGTGTGTATTAGGTACCGCGGTGCATTTACTATACATATAACTTACATATTTAGAGATTTATGCACCAAAACAATTAGGTGTATTACGGTTTTGTGAGTCTAGGGGAATCTCTGCTGTGATAGTGACGTGCCAGGGTACATCCAGACTGAGGCAAGACTTCGCAATTCTACGGTGTTGTGCTTTTAAGGCTCGGGATAGCACGGGAATTATCTACTACCTGCACTCCGCAATTTTGCACATATTGCAATTCTTTATATGGTATACAATCGTTTGTTCACTTTTTTCCCAATATTCAGGGAATTTATCGCGCCGACTTGTTAAATAACTCACATCGATTGGCTCGGAGAGATAAATTGCCGAATTCATTACCGAAGAATAGTGTAGTAGCGCACTTTGATACTGTGAAAGAGAAATATGTTGTACAGAGATAGCTAAAAGAGAGATTTCACAAAGTACCGTTCAACTTAACGAGGCAATTTTGGTTAGAAATGAAAAACAAGTGGAAGTCAAGTCCTTTAATTAAACGTCGCCTTACTAGCGCAGATGTGACCAACGCAACGGGTTGAAATTGGCTGGACCCAAAGCGCGAGAAAACAACGGAGTGTAATTAAGAGGCGAACTTTTTTTAAGTACCTACGCCGAGTAACGAATGGTTGGACACTCTACTAGTTTTAACTTAATTTTTGTTACTATTTGTGTACCTATCACGTCTCTAAATTGTAGAACTACTGAATCTAAAGCTTCCGAATTACACTTGCACGTCAAGGCTTGGCGTTTCAAAATTCCACAAGATAAAGTTATTTGCATGCTAATTTATATTTCTATAGTTTCAATTGACTTTTTCCAGTCTCGATATACTTGAAAAATTTCCATCAAATATCAAGAAGTCGTTGATTAATTCTCTCTCTTTTTGCCTCGATTAATTAATCTACTATTCCATAAAATGGATTGGTTATTTTTCTTTTATTTTCAATTGCGGAGTGCAGGTGAAACAGTAATGGCGTGAGTAGAGATTCGTTTTTTGGGTTCCCCACCGTCTTGACGTAGGTGACTGTCTCCGCGGTGGCCTCAGTCAGCGCTCTTCGTAGTCGGGTGCGTCGCGCCTGTGACAGTGTGCGTGGGCAGAGCAAGACGCCCTGTACACCAGAACCAGAAGCACAACTTGCAGTCGAAGGTGGAGGCATCGTGACCGACGTGGCCATCACGGGTGTCATCGTTGAGGACGATTTGCACCACCAGGGAAACTGGGTGTTGTTACGGGGTTTTTTTTTTTTTTCCATATTTCTGGCTTTTTTTTTGCTCTCCATATATTTTGAAAGTATTACTATGCAGTATTGGGTATTTTACTATATTTATGTAACTTGTAGGTATATCGTAAAATCCATTTTGGTACACAACGCTCGGCTGGTTTATAAAAAGTTGGATTTTTGATAAATGGTTATCTGGTGGTTGGCAAAAGATTTCAAAGCTCATTTTTTATTTATGCGGAGTAAGCATTGTTCAGTAGTAAAAATATTTGAACTTTAACTGAAAAATTATGGTTCATTAACATTTGTCTTTACTTGCAGAACTTACGGCCAGGATTATTGCTTTGCTATGATAATCTTCAAATTATTTCGCCAGAATATACTAGAAATTTGCATTTATGTAGCCACATTTGCTCCCCAAGAGCAGAAGACCTCCCTTGGAAAATTCAGAGAGTTGATACTACAGTTTGAAATATACCGCTTTGTTTGCGAATCCAAAACTACCGGCGACAATTAATGGTTCTTGATTTTGATCATTCAGAATCCTAAACTGTAGAGTTTGATTTGATATAATGCTTGCAATTTGTTCAATTCTTCCAAATGAGCCAGGGTACTAATAATATACATACCAGATAACATTTTAAACAAGTTAGTCCATCCAAACCAGACAGTTTTTAGCGATAAAATGGATTCTGCGACTCCCTACGATTCGGGGAAATACCTATATCAGCAGGAAGGGTATGTGGCTGGGGATCGATCTAAGAACTAGACTCTACACTATTGTCTAAGACCTGGTTTTTCTATCGTGTGACAAATATATAGGTATCGGAGTAGTTCTATAAGAGCTAAATAAATATAGGTAGGTATGCTAACAACACAGTACATAATCTCGACACGTGGAGGTTGGATGAAATTTTAGCCTAGCTCAGATTAAGTGAACAGCTCGGGGCATAAATGGGACAACTATTTGCAGCATATGTATAATTGTAGTATAGCCTCAAGCTTCTAACTTTCTATCTTGAACTAAAGTATAAACCCTCTGCGGCTGTGCGGAAGGGTAGTTTGAAACTGAGCTTATTAGTTTCTTGAACAACCCTCATTATCCGAGGATATTATAAAACCGGAACTTTTGACGATCGTCTCGTCTCGTCTGGTACTGAACTCGTTCTACTCAATCATTTATTTGATCAGGAGAAGACTAACTAAAGTTCAAACACGCGGCCGTGACCGTGATATATTTAGAGTGGTATTGTACATCGGATAAATCGATCGAAACTGGTAAATTAACTCCTATCGTCGGAACGTGTAATTGGATTATCGCAAGGTATAGGTATATCGCCTCTATTTATTTATTTTTCTCCCTGTTTTCTGTCATTACTTTTATCGCGTAGAATGCTGATACGAGATCCTGAAAAATCCCAACACGTTACGCCAAAGCACGCGCTTGAAACGACATTAAACTCTCAAAAAGTTTTCCACTTGTTATACACATAATCTGGCGACTATTCGAAGCGTCATGACTATCGTTTTACTAATGAAAAATAAAGAACCTTTCGACAATGAATCGCGATTAAAAATTGTATTCTTTCAAAATTTCGGCCGCAGATTTATACGTGTTTCGATTTCTCTTTAAACGATAGCCACGCTGCTACGGAAAATTGAACAAATGAACTTCGTGTGATTAACTATACAACAATTGCACATCAATACTGCTATACATGTTACCGTTTCAAAAACTGTGAAATTTCCACATCAACAGTCAATACTATATGGTTCGGCATTCCCGTTGCTATACAGCTGATAATTTCGCGATAGAAAGACGAACGATACTGTGATCGAAATTTGGCTTATATTCCTTTGGTCATTTTATATCTGTTAGAAAATCAGGTATCGACTTTCGACCGCAAAATTATGTCCTTTTGAAAATGAGAATAAAATAAACAATATACAATTACTAAGGCAACACACGCGCACACAATTATTTTTCTACCGTGATTTATTGCAGCCAATCAAAGCAGTGCCAGTTTATACTGTGAGATTGTTTATCTCGTATATCTCTTGCCCTAAATGTTTGTTTGTGCGTTGTACTGATAAAAAGTGACTCGGCGAATGAATGTTGCAATTCAAATTTCCCTACTGTCTCAAAGCTGCCTTAGAATTAGAATGAGTCGCGCTATGCTAAGCTGCTAAACTCTAAAAATGCGTGTCACCGGCTTCATTTGAATTCCTCGCGGGCGGATCCTTCATTGATTTTCAATCAGCGCAAAACGTAGTTGATAGCGGATTATCGGATTGTATTTTGAACGATTGTACAAACCGTTTATCTCGTCTAACCAGTTGTCACTTCGTTAAACTCTAATCAAGCGTCTGTCGCGAACCTGCAGCTGCATCTTTGCATAATCGATAATAGCTCAAGAATACCCTCATTTCTGGTTTGGTAACGCATATTATCGTCCAGTAATTTTAAAAGACGAGTTAATTTGTTTTACCCTCTTTGCAATATCGTTCTTTCGAATCCTGAGATTTACCAGCCTCAAAGATTCGAACGATAATTTTTATCGATGAATTTTGTCAAGAATACTGTAGCTAATACATACATACATACATACATACACCAAGGTAGACACGAAGAAGACACGGCGAGCATTCAGTAGACAAAAGTAGTGGAAGCATTGTAACTTGTGTAGACACTGAAATACATTAATATAAATCTGCGAAGCTGTGGTCCTGCAGTTGTGCCCGAGAGATTGCAAAATTTTTGTATTCTCGACAGGCACTTTGGCACTTTTAAAGTGGTAAAATTATTTCGAAATCCGCAGGCACATCAAGACTCTTCTATAAATGAAACGATTTACGTAGACTATATAGTTTAGTCCATGAACATAAATGAAAAAGTGAATAGGTGGATAGCTTGTTAGTAAAATTAGAATAAATGAGAGTAAACTGAAATTTCAAGCGCTTACACGAAACCATCGACTCGAAAAATAAAATTGAAAATAAAAATCTCGCGTGATACATCAATAAATTTTAATATTGTTAAAAAGTCAAGTTAGGCCGTGAAGGATTGGCTCAAAGTTACTTCGAAGATACGACTACTCTTTTGAAATGACAGAAACAACGCGTTATTACAAACGCTTCGCAGCCCTATCGAGTATTCCGATTCTTTGAGCGACCCCGTCGAGTGTCAGACGGAATGCTTGGTGCACGAAGCGTATGGCAAAGTAAAAAAGTAGCCGGATCACGTCCCTTTGTGTTTCTCCCCAAAAAGGAGTCTTGTCTCATGTATGAAAAAAAAAAATACGAAATACAGAAAGATAGAAATCCTAGCTGGTACACGGATTAATTTCTCCCAGTAAGCGCTCGATTAATTTAAACAATAAATTTGAATTAGTATCTATTCTAACAAGAAGTGATGAACTTTGATTCACAGGTTCACAGCGTACATTGTACATACGTATATACATATTATGCATATATATATCGAAGTGTTACCGTATTGTAAAAATTGACGACACCTACACGAAATAACTAAACTTATAGGCATACATGATAGAGCTTTCAAATACAGAGAATAATAAAATAAGGAACGAAAGGGTAACAAAAGCAGCACAGACGTTGCAAATCGATTATACAGGCAGCTTTTTCTGCCTTTTTACCAACTGAAATGTTTCACACTTTGGCCAGGTGGTTAGCAGCACCATATCCACGTTTCTAGATCGTCTGAGACGAATTAAGTGAGGAAGCATTACGGCGTGAAGATTATAAAAGAAGCTTTATTCTGCTTACTGAATTCAAGCTCTAGTCTCGCTGCATAATAGAACAGCAACTATTCCAGCTGTTGGCGAGAAAACTTCTCCAACCTATATCATTTTTAACTCGTATGATCTGATCTATCTGACCCTCCGAGTCACTTTAAACTTAAAAACTTCGTTACACCCGGCTTCGACGACGGTGATCATGTGTCTGATCGAATGATGGAAAGCTTTCAAATGTCTCTTCTTCAAGGACCTAGTTGTCCTAAGTTCAGTCACTTGGCGACGTGGATCCCGTCGTCGACTTCGACGTGCAACAGTTGTCAGTAACGCGGCCCTGATAGCCTGACTAAAGTTACGAGGCAGATCCAATGTTGTCCATATTGAAAAGATGTATCGTCTGAAATGATGTTAGGCGAATATTTTCCAGAAAATTTCTAGCCCTTTAATCGGAAGCTTTGGACTTTTGTGGAAACGGAAATCGCTATATAATGTTCATCGCTTTGGAGTTTTAATGATCTGATTACTAATCTTATCTGCTATGTAAATCCCGCCAGGAAGTTACTACCTCAAAATGAAAACAGCTTCAAAGTAGGCATAAAACCCTATAAAGCGAAAGTAGCGAGTTTTTCGTTAATGAAACCACCGCAAGACCGATCCTAAGCTTAAATCCGGCTTTGCGGTCCTACCGCAGAAATACAGTTAACCCCTTTTATTCCCCTACGTCTTTTTAACCCCCATGCGCCCACCCGTCTCCCCATCCACCCCTATCAGCCCACTCTGGCTTCTACCAGGCTATTTTTTCTTCTTATGGGGGCTTTTTAGCTTTACTGCTTCCGAAACCAACGATATACAATTCCCGTGTGGGATGCGAAAACTATGAAGGATACTGGGGCTACTTTCGAGAAGCTTTTTCCAAAAGTAGTTTATTGATGATCAATCACAATTAAGATTATTCGTGATCTGTTTGAGCTATGCTCGCGTATGCTACATGAATCGATGCTCTGCAATTTTTCAACAGTGACAAATGGGGGTGAAGACAGTATTTACATAATTCCTTCATATAAGAGTTCAAGGTGTTATTGGAAAAGTGGTCTTTGAAAACGTATCGAGCGGACTAATCGGAAAGAGTATCTTCCATACTTCGAACCGCGAGTAATAGTCTTGCTGAAGCTAGTGCCTATAGAGCTTTTCATTTATTCCAAGTTTTCAAAGTGCCTATACGTGCAGCGAGTATCTACCAGTTTTATGGGACAAGACGGTAGATATTTTCTTGGATAATATTATCATTCCTCGCGTCATTATATTAAAAGGGTATTTTCTCACGGATAACTAATGTCCTGCATAGGATGCGATGGCGCAGAGCCAAGAAAATGATTCAGTTTTTATTTTTGAATTATGATACGTAAGAATCTGTTACCCATCCGTAAGTACCTACCACAGAACATATACTTTATCAAAGGGAACACATTCATTTCAAACAATGACTAAGATGAGAAAAACTACGGATAACCGGAGATAGTTTTCAATCGATACTATCTCCAAACGTCCTCTCGGCTTCCAAGATGGTCCCGGTGAGAATAAATTGCTTTCACTCTTCCGCATGACCAACGTGAGAATGTCTCCTTCGAATTCTTATATCAGCTTAGCCACGAAGAATTGAACACCTAAGTTTCGACTACTGCTATGTCTTCGTCGAGTTGATCCCAGGGAGGAGACCTATAAGAAAATGCGAGTAAGCTTGGCGAACTACCGGAAGCATTCTCGAATAAACAGTTCGAGGCCAATTTTTATCCCATATGAAGGGTTGAGATAGAAAGTATACTTTTTTAGATCAGAAGGTGAACGCTTGTACAGCTATTCAAAATAAAATACTCATTGATTCAATTGTGCGAAGAAGAATGTAATAAGATACATTGAGGAATTTCAGCGCCTACGGGGGCGGGTCGTATTAATATTTCCTTTGTCAGTTCTCTCGCGAAAGGTATTCCAGGCCTTCGCCTTCGTCATGCGAGAGATGCTATCGATCAGAAACGGACAGCCAACTTCCATCTGAGGCTGTCTGCTGGCGTAGGTGTATATATTTTTTTCAGTTTTTCGATATTTCGACGCTTTGTTTCACCTCAAAGATTTTACTCACTGGGCCGTGGTGATTAGGGAGTTTGTTGAACAATACCTCTTCGTCAAGAGTCATTGCTACCAAGTGTTCCCTCATTCCCTGATCACTGACTCATTGAAAGAATAAATTTTTCTCCTCTCTCGCTTGAATTGAAATTCGTCTAATCATGTGGAAATTGATTTTATTAAAATTATGCAAGAATCGTTCGGTAAATAGATATAATTTCAATCAAAATCAGTGTCGAAAAAAGCTCAATAAAGGATTGTCCCATCCTGCTATGGCTGTGTCAACGAGATGAGTAAATATTCCGAACGACACTCTTCCTCATTGTTAGTCGGTCTCAGTCGCGGTTCTAAAGTGGCAGAGATTTCGAGACTAGAGTACGTACCTTCCGGGAATAGAAATGACTCCGTTGCTTCCGTGTAAATTAAAGGAACAACTAAACAAACCACATCGCAATTCGCAGTTCAACTTGTCGTTTTGACGACACGACGTTGGTAAACTGTAATGAAAGTATGTTCAACCTGGCACCGAGATATTACTTTATTTATTCTTCCAGTTAATGGCCCTTATTCAAAGAATTTAGTCAAAAATTAAAGAGAAGTTATAATTATCTTCAAACGAAGAGCGTTCTGAAACGCGGTGGGATTCTTTTTGGCATATAAAGTATAAATAAGGTTAACTTTTTAATTTTCTAAAGTCTTGGTCTCGCTCCAGATGGTTTTCAGAACACCGTAAAGTCTTTGAATTTTTTCAAACGACGGCATCTCTGAATGCGACTGCTGGAATTGAACATCCGACGATTAAGATTTTCATTTGGTCATCAAAGCCTTTCTAGTGATCACAGTTTCTTGGAACAGCATTCAGTCGAGTACCGTCGACAAAGATTGATGCATGTTTTAAGACCGACGTCATTCGGTTCCTGAATCAACAGCCTAAGTACAGTGTATTCGAAACTTTATGGAAATATTTCAATCGTGGGAAAATCCACGCGAAGCGTACAAACTACTCTTTCGAGACTCACAATTAGGAGAATCTCTCCAGCTGAGGCAATGCTAGTCGTATGACATGAATAAAATACGATTCGTATAATATAAATGAGAAGATAAATTCTGGAAATAGAGGTTTTTCTTCCAGAAAACAACTGCTGGTCTATAGCCAAACCGTAACTGCGAAGGCTACACCTTTATCCGAAAGTTCGGATCCAATTTACTGTGGGTCTGCGAGCGAGCCACTAGTTGGCCTGACGTAAGGGTCGTACTTTGAGTAAGGGTGCCTGGAGCGCAACTACCAACGAATTTCTTAGGATTATCCCGTTTGTCGCGGTAATCTTGAATTAGGCAGGCGTTAAATCGTTATTACGATCGCGAGGGAAGACAGTAAACAGAAGTTAAAATCCTGGTGAAATTGTAAAGTGATGATACCGCGTCCCACTCCGTGTAAATGAAAATTCAATCAACTCAGGTACGAAAAATGCTTAAGCCTTTGAAAGTACAAATTTCTTTCTTATTTTCCGTCGAGCACAACAAGAATAGGATTTCGTCCAATTATTGAGATTCTACAAGGCGGCATTTTCGGAACTCAAATCACGTCTCAGGCACGAACCGGCATCCCGATTATATCAGTGATCATGTTATAACGGTTCAGCTTCCTCCGCCACGTTTTGATACATTTTTTAGCTTTCCTTGCAAGTCTGAGCCCACAATTATGCGAAGATCTATCAATTCTATGCATGGGATATACTATCGATTGAAATCGTTTTATTGTACAACTGTTTAGGGTGCTGAGCTCTTTTTTCCCAATAAGTGGTACAATTTAGAAACGAAGAGTTCGGAGGGCAGCATTTTGTTGGAGACCGACTTCCTGTAGCACCGCGTGTCTTATTATAATATAACAGCGGATTCTTTACTTGAAACATATTCAATCGAACCGCAGTATAGAAAATAATATAAATAGTTGACTTGAAATCGAAATTTCACGCGTGAGAAATGTGCACTTTATTGCCTGTCTCTCGATTCTTCAGTTTTTTACATTCTTTATTTTTTTCGCAATTTGCGACCCGTCCAATTTCGCAACCTTACATCAACCCGGGTTCAGCTTCCTTGACCGAGTCCGCCACTGCATCTTACCCACCCACCAGTTTTATGTATAAAAGAATCGAACGATCCGAGGCCAAACGACCTTTGGCCCTAGCCATCTCAAGCGGGTGACACAAACAACGTCAAGTTGATAGTTTTCCATTTTATCATCGCTCCTTTCCAGCAGCCTCATACCTACCCTTGCACCCTTTTCGCTCGCCACCACACACCTTCATACGTAGGTATAAAGACAGAGACTTTATTCAAAATCTAGGGTCTATATCGGCGCCTAGGTACATACATACCTACTTGCCTAGGCAAAAGAAACTATACTATATTGTGTCTATGCCATCCTCCAGTGATCTCATAATTTGCACGAGGCGGCACATGATTGTACCGCGTTGGCTTTGGGCCAAGAGCTGACGGGCTATAGCTTCTTCCTTCTCATCCCCTTTTCTCCCTGTACATCCCTCTTCACTCTTTTGCTGCCACCTCGCCCCTTGAGGGTTCTCGGCCTCTTACCCTCTCGCCCTTTCGCCCTCTCGCCCTCTCACCCTCTCGCCATCGCGCCATCTCGCCCCCTGGCCCTCTTCTCTGCCACAAAATAACTGACTCACTCTACCAGGGAAGATAATTAAACTAACAAAGTCCTCGAATGTTTTACCCCGACTTCTTATCCCACTAGTTCAACGACGGTGATAATTTCATTTCGTGTTTTGGTGAGTCTAATGCATTGAAGACACACACCCAGGGGTGTCTGGCCGCAAGAACTTTCCTCAATGAGGCAGGGCTAGAATCGATTTGCTAGAGTAATAGTCCAAAAACCGGCTAGACTTTCAGAAGCTTAGAATTTATTATTATTTTTTAGTGTCCCGAAAATAGGAGTTAACCATTTCGTGAAGTTTCGTCCATCGCTCCATTCTACTCGCGGCAACATTAAACTGTCCAATGTAATTTATCGATTAGCGAAAAAACGGAGGCTAGCTACACAATTTCGTGAGAATTTTCGTAAAAGGCAATCTATTTGCGGGTTGATATTAGCTGTTTAATCATTTTACCTGGAGCTTTATTTTTCCGATCGCTCCATGGGTCGAAGCTATGAGAGAAAATTGCAATTATTATTATTATTATTATTATTTTTTTCGAGTTTAATTAAAATCTAGAAAGCGACGAACAAAAAAGAATCTAATCCAATAAAAATTACATGACATTACATCGCATGTATATTCCGAGAACGGTGAAATGAGTTTATAGAAATCTGGGAAATCGAGAAAATATCCATTCCAACGATATATCAGGTCCTCTCGTTTGCTGCAAATGGCACGTAACATATTGCAGAAATGAACTGAACTATGAGCCATAAGTTTGGAAACCGAAAAAAGTATAGTTATAAACGATTTCAGTTCATTTTAACTTTCCCTAATTGTCGCCGGAGCTTTGCTACAAAATACACACACTCTCTCTCTCTCTCTTTCTCTCTCTATGATAAAGTTTTCAAATACAATTATACGCCAACGCTGCATAACGATATAACTCAGTGAAAATTTCGATTAGCGCTGAATTAACGCTAACTTTTCGCAAGGCTTATCGCTTACTTGCCGCAATGTTTCCTCGTGTATCTTTCGAATACTATAATATATTTTGATTAGGCTAAGAAGCGGCCAAAGTGTGAAGGTAATTTCAAATTATACTTGGGGTAGGTATGCTTTTAGCATTATTCGGGAATTAACCTCGTTGACTATATACCTCCAGTAAATTCGGCAATGGACCATCAATTGCCCGCGGCAATTGCTGTATGAAATATGGGGTTGTACATACTATGAACCCTTGGAAATTCAGAGGCAAAAATACAGTTAAAGAAATGTTTTCGACGATATAAATATAGCAGATGTGAAAGAACTGCCTGCTTGATATTTTTACGGATGGAAAGTTTCTTTTTCTCTTCCACCGAGTTTAAATTCACGTTAAATTCTACTGTTAAAGAATTATATTCCAGCATTCTCCATGAAGACAAAGGCGACGAATTTTCTTCATTTTTCTTCATTAGCTACGAATTAGCTCGCGTTGATAACTTCACGAGCTTAAATATATCTACTTTAAATAATTATCCGAGAACGTATGAATTGCGGATAAATGTATTCTTTCGGATACCCTACGATATACTATTGCATTATACACCCCGGGTTAACGGTGGGACGTAATAAACTAGCGCTAGCTGCTAATCAAACTGTATTAAATTAGGAAAGCCGTAACAACTTACTTTGCTAATGGGAGAAAATTAAGTAAGCGTATAAACCTAAATAAAATAAAAATTATAACTTTAGTAGAATTAAAAGCGGGCTGCAGGTGAAGAAAAATCGTTGGAGACATATCTAAAAGCTGGAAATAGTGCATGACACGTTCACCCGAAGCGTCAGAATCATCATAAAAAATTAAATCCTTGATTATTCTCAAAAACAAAGAAACAAAAAAAATCATTAACATACGAAAAACAAAATTGAATGCAAAGAAAAAAGCACTACTGCGCTAAGGTTAAAATGACGCAACGTATGAACAATGTCTGCGTAATGGAAAAACAAGAAAAAAAATGAAAAATCTGCTTTTCATAAATAATGTGGAAATTGTATTACATATACGTATAAATATATTACTATATATGTGAAATTGGATATATAGATATATTATACATGTATAGATCTATATATAGTTACACTATATGGATCAAGACGCGACTCGATCGGTAAAGAAGGGAAGCACGTATAGAAGCTACAGAAACGGAGCTTACCTGCCGAAATTGTCGGATACCGCCATTGATCCGTAGAGAATCCGCAGCAATACCAGCGATACCATCGCCAGGTTCGCGAAGTTGTCTCAGGGAAGCTGCACTAGGTGATGTTCCTCCGTGTAGGGGGCAGCAACATCCGGAACAACAACACGCCGAAGCTTCCGGCTGTGAGCTTTGTCGAATAATACGAGCACTCGGTGACGTTGTCACAAGTACAGGGGGTGGCGGGGCTGCCTGACACGGGCAGCAATGATGTCCGCTCCTAACGCTTTCCCTTTAAACGAAAGCTTTGGCTTTAACAGCATTCTGAATGAAAATTATTAGCGATCTTTAAATGATCGAGCCTCGATGGAACTTTTCTACGTTTTATACCATTTATAAGATGACTGATGGTAAATCGGTTAGAATTATGTAAAGTGGGGTGGAATCGGGCGACAAAGAGTTACACGGTGTACAATTTACATACACATATATCTAAATGCAAAAGGGATTTTAGGTAAGCGTCTTACCCGCAACACGTTTGCAAACTTGGTACATGATTGCAGGGTAGGTATATCGCGGAGGAAAACGGTAAATTGTATTACCACCAGCGTTGGAAATGAATCGAAGAACGTTTACAGTACTTGGTTTTTGATTCGATTTGAGTTTTGTTTGAAATTGGATACCCGGAGGTTCCGATTTGCGACATCACTCGATTCCTATACGTTAGCAATGGAATGAAAGCCGCAAATACGGGACAGAGTAATCGACTGAAATATTCGTTCTTTAAATACGAGACAAAAATGATTATCAATCAGAGAAATCGAATCATTGAACTGGAGATAATATGGAAAAATATTTCTGCACCGATAATAACGAGGCGATCATATTTAATCCAATTTATCCGGGTTTTAACAAACGAGACAATTATTCGAGCAGCCATACAGACGCTTCGTTGATTAATCCACTCCTCTACAGATATAATGCACTCCGAATTGGATTTCGGAAATTCTCTGTTTCGAAATCATTCGATTTCTACACGCTTTCAATTGACGTGAATCGTCGTACCTACATAAACGTTTGTAACATTCGACTGACTCTCAATAGCTTCAAGTTCTACAAGCTGTTATCACGCAGCCGTATAGATTCGATGTGTGTTATCGCCTATCGGTCGAATATGCTTCACGTTGACTGGCTATTCAAGGGGATAGCCTCGTTAGTCTAACTAAGGTATAACCAGTAATACAAGCTTCTAACTCAGGCTGTAAATTTGAAAAACAAATTTATCTTATCATACCTATATACACGCCCGCTTATCTCAATCTATTCACGCGGTCATTTCGATCAACGACGCGAACCCATGTGAATCCACATAGAATTAAACTCTAACAATTTTACATCAGTCGCAATAATTCCAATGGAATATTATCGAGATGATCATCTCACCTGGAGACACTTCGTGCCAAATACATCGCTGATGATGGAGCCAAGGACTCTCTCCTGTCACAGCGGCACCTGTTATGTCCTTGATGACTACCGCAATGCCTCGTCCTGCATGATACACCGGTGGGTGCCATCGGCTGAGGTTCTCCATCGAGTCGACAGTGGAGTTCAATGTCCGGTACTGACCTAGTGGCGGGATCTTCCGTTGTACCACTTTCCTCAGAGCCGCCTAAACCCGAGACGGACAACTGAGGCGATGCCACAAGAAACGTTGCACGATCCTGCCGCGTCAGCACAGGTTTAACTTGCGGTGCCGTAGCCACAACCACGGGGGGAGGCGGCCCCCTGGTTAGTAAAGCAGCAGTTTCATCGCTGCTACCATACTCGACACCTGCACCACCCTCCTGAGATCCAGTATTCCCGTTGGAACTCATTTCCACCGATGCCTCCTTCGGGGATGTCTTCTCAGGTCACGTGATCATTTCCTGAAGAAAAGTTTCACGTGATGATAAGAGAAATTATTATCGCTATCATATTCCAAAAATTTTCCAAGTTTTTTCATTCTTTTGCTTTTCGGGTGGGCAAAGTGGTGATATCCGAGATTCGGGGGGATGCAAACATGATGCTATGACATTGATGTACTCTTTGCTTCTTCTGATAGACTTTTACATCTGTTCATCTTATACCGGCCAATTCCAAAGCAAATTTTGAAGCTTATTGGAAAGGCGGTCAGTCGACTGGAACATTTTGAAGGCAGAGAAGTTGCAAGAATTTCGGCAATCCGAGTGACCGCTGGGACATCTGGCAAAGAAACTCAATGTTTCAGAATCTATGTGGGTGACTGGAGGGCAATAATTCAGTAACTCGAAGGTGTCACTAAGACCCAAAGACGTTGATGATACAAAAAAGTTCAGGGACTCGCTTTATGTGTGCAATCAGTGACCCTGTTCATCGGGTCTTTTTCGCCGTTATCACGTCGCTTTTTTTTCATATATATATTTTTTTTTTTCTCAAGAAATTCTTCATTACAGTACCAAAAAAAGTGCCGAAAATGAATGCACGTAGTTTAGGTGCAATCAGCTCGACGTTTTTCTAAATCACTGCGTTTCAGATCGTCGAACGGATGTACGACTCCAAGGGCACGTTTCGAAAGGTTTTAATGATGAAAATAAGGAGCCATAAGGGGGAAAAGACGAAACCAATAAGTTCGCCAGGGATCTGGGTCAAATTCAGTTCCGAATACACTACATATTGCTGTATGTGATCGTTGTTATGGTATAATAAAGCAGTAGGAAAGATGAGCGGACTCAATCCCATTGTTGCATAATGGTCGAACAATCCCTTTCAGTTAGGCAGTCGGCAGCGGATTCTGAGAGCTTTTAAGAGAGATAAGAAGTGCAATTAGGAGTTGAGCCTGTTTGAGTAGATACGCGAAAATTTGTCACCGGCCAAGCCGCGATAGACCCGCAGCAACTACTGGAACAGCTCTGCCAAAGTTCATCAGAAATTCTTATCGTTCATGTAAATTATTCCAGCTTCGTTTTGCCCTCTCCCTTCGCAAGCTCGTTGTTTCCCTGACTTAGTTAAAACAACGAGGCATGTATACCTGTATATTTCTTCGCCTGATTCATTCTTCGCCGCAGAATATTCACCAAAGGTTTTACGATTCTCCTTGCCGCAATGTCTATATACTACAACAAACTCCTCGAACTCCGGCGTGTCAGGATATATCGCAAGAACACGGCGGCAGGTACTGTATAGGAAACATAAAACACGCGCGACATCACCGCCTTGCCTTCCAATTACCAAACGTTAAGGGTTGTATAAATAATGGAGTAACGCGAATGAATGCAAATTTCGTGCGTGTGGCTCGCGCTAGAATGAAGGAAATTGCGGTCGTAGGGTTCGCGAGGCGAAGCCTTTAAAGTTATCGTTCTCAACTGTCTGCTCTTCTTCTGGTCGAAAGGGGAGTGAATATTGTGGAAAGAAGAGGGTAGCTAGCAAAGGTGGAAGGCTCTATGCTAAATTGGTTCGAGTTAGCCTATCAATCTTTCCTTGGGCAAGCTGACGTGCATTCGAGGACCAAGACAGTTTGAGGAATTCATAACTTCAGGCCTAGACCCCGGTATACATTTGCTGAATTAGTGCCATATTTTAACACAAGCTTCTCATCAATTCTGACAATCCGGGGAACGTAGATCTTGATGCAAATGTTTTTTTTTTCTTCTTTATTGCCAAATTTACGTTGAGTTTCGACCACGTATAACTTTTTAAATAAAAGTACATTTTTTCACGCTAAATTTCAACTATTATTTCTGAAACTGGGTCGGCTCTAGCGTGTGACGTCGTTCAGCATGATCCGTGACCGTGGCTCTGAGCTGGATAATTAAAGAACTACTCCAAGTCATATGCTTTGTGCCCCCTGGCTCGAATCTTACCAAAAGCGAGGGAGGCGGGCGGGGGAAGGACGACTCTTGACACAATGTCCGCAGTTAGCCTCAATATATAACCAAGTCACGTTCAATTTAGGCAAAGGGTAACTTCCGGCGCCATTTTGCTGGCCGAATCCTTAAATTAAGTAACGTGAGCACAGACCCAGATATTTTCACATTAGTACTCTCAACGTATGGTATGATTAATAATTCAAGCAATTACGCTAGGCGGTTGCGAGGAATTGAGTACGCGGTAAAGTGATTTTGTAATAATAGACTTCTACCCTTATATCGGTCAGTCTACATGCCGGAGTACTTCTACCTAGGATAATCCAAGTTGCTATGCTATGTCAACGGGTTGCTTACAGTTAACAATTTACGCTTCCGGTATAAAAACGGCTCTCTCGTGCCACGTGGCAATCGGGGTTTCAGTGGAAAAGTAAGGTACACGCAGTAAGCGGAAAGGTTTTTTTTTTTTTAAATACGTCAAAAGGAGGACTAGACTTGGGTGCCCTATAGCTACAGTATTTATATATAGTTAAAACACAGAAAAAAAATGTCGACACGAAAGTGTTAACAACCCGGTGAAAAAAGAGAAAGTGAAAATCACGATATCTTTAGGTACGTACACGCGAATGGCGCTTTAAAGAAATGTGAAAAAAAGGTGAAACTTGTTTATGCTATGTTTGTACCACGTGGGATCGGGGATTAGACCAATAAATTTTAATGGTAGTAAATTGGATTCCTTTGACAGCTTCGCCCTTGTTTCAACCGTGAACTATTTCACGAAATTTTCGTACGGGGTGAACCGTTGAAAGCTTGACTTTGGACGGATTTAAACTTTACTTTTTTAATGGCAGGCAGTTTTGAATGCACGCCAGTTCCGGTACATCGGATGAATTTAAAGCCTGTTCTTCCGCACTTAATTATGAATTAACCCTCATTGAATCACTGGGGAAATTCCACTAATACGACCAGAGACACTCCTGCAATTTTTATAACTAGATTAACTGTTATTTTTCAACAACCATTACATGAATTACTATATGTACTTGATAACTGCCATTGTTACCAAGCAAGAATTTTCTCCATCGATTCGACCTTTCTCCAATTTTTCTTATTTGTCCAAATACTGATGAAAGCCACCAAATCGCAATGCAATTGCTTCTGCAACTTTTCACCTCTTGTCAGAAAATTATTATGGCTAACGCCTTTTGCGAAATGCATTTGCATCAACTTCGAGATACCCTGTAAGGGCTGAACATGAAAAGCGAAAGAGCGACCCGGATAAATGAATTCTACACCTAGTACATATACTCAAATATACCTACGTAAGCATATACGATGACGTCTAGAGCTTAGACGTGCGAATTCAGTAATTATTCTAGAAGCTTTTACTATGTGGCGCTACCCTTTAGAAACACGTCGTCTTAATTTGTGATAATTAAAAATATTCTAAAAAGCTTTCGGTCACGGTTTCCGACGCTTGACTGCTTTTCCTTCACGAAGAAAAAGAAAAAATTTACAACATTCAATGAATACGTACCTACTTTTGACTTGTGAATGGAAAAAAAGAATCATTTTTTTAATTGAATGTATTAATCATGATGAAAAAGGTTTCAGAGAACAAACCTAACCGTATTATACATTCAACGAAAATAAACAACCTGTCTCATGAAAAAAAAAAAAATTTCATGATTTTTTCCCATAAGGCACACCCACGCGATGCCCACGTGATAAACGGGGAGCGACCGAAGTTGTAAAAGCTTATGGGAATATCGTCGAATAAATTCTCGATTATCTGCCAAAATTTCAGTCAAATCGATTGAACGGCTTGTTCAGAATCGTAAATGCAAAATCTGCACATTACTTGTTCTCTGAAATTGATTTGTGAATATTTTACGAATCGAATTCCGTTTACACATCATACATGGCTGGAGTTGTGATGTTAAATTATTCGCAAAAGTGATAAGTTCGACTCGTTACGTTGTAGCTGACGTAGCAATGTCGTTAGGCAGGACAGTTTTGCCGAATTTCAGACATAACCGTCATTAGGATAAAGTCATGCCGGTTCAATTTCCTGTCTGAAACAGCACGAGTGCTTCAAGTGAAATCTAGCCGATTTCAGTCTTCCAAGACGTCCCGGAAACTAACCCCATTGCAGATATCACCTGACGAAACACGACGTTGAAAATGATCACGTAAAGCCACATCACTTCGAGTTTGGTTCAGTCAAGTTTAGTTTGAAACTACCTCGCCATAATGCGATCTATTCTACCTGCAATTAGATGTACCAACTGTTTCTATGATGTACATCGGATGTATGAGCATGTTTCTCGAACGCGTGCAGATCTGTAACTATTAAACACAGCCGTGTAGGAAATTTTTCGTACTATACTGTAGTGTAGGGTTGGCGAAAGCACTTGTACTCCCTTGACTAAGCGTAGTATAAACTTTCCACCGGCAACTCACGATCGCAAACAACATCTTATTCGCGTATTTGGATATGTTTGTACAAGTGATGGGTAGTTCTAGAATAACATCATCATGTTCTCGAAAATTATGTGAGAAATAACTTGTACCAATTCGTGAATGTCTAATAATATCGCCGAATCTTGGAAAAGCTTTTAGTTGAGAAAACTCGTTTCAAGATTTACAGAGAACCGTCAATATTTCCATGGCCCGGAATTAAACTCGTTTTTAGACAGCTGTCGCAGCGGTTTTCCCTCCGATAATACGGTAAAGGTTTTTCTGCCTACTTTTACACGAGACTTGAATGTATTCTGCAGATGCCGTTTTGAAGTATTGGACGTTATATACTCTGCAGATTCGTGTGAAAATTCGGGGTTGTCCCACCCCTATTCTCAATTTAAAGATAAATGCGAAATCTTGTTTGATCAGGGAGTATAATTTGGCGATGTTGTCTGTTACTCGAATATCAAATGTTTTTATAATCATCTTTATCACCGAGAAATCGATAGTTCGGATGTACAGAAGACAAGAAGACTCGGTGTTCTTTCCAAATGATTTTCCACCCACTGATGCCAGAACCAAAATACTTTTATTCGCGCCTTCGAGATGTAAAGCAACTACAGAAGTGATGACAGCGTTGGATCCTGGATATGAAAACAGACATGCTACTGTTATGTAGATGTCGTTTTTATTACAGGTAATAAACTTTATTCTCTCATGTGACACGCAACCAAATCTTAAAGACCCAATCTAATTCCCATGTATCTCAGCACGGAAATGAAAAATTTTTACGCAAACTCATTTCGTGTACCTCTCTTCGAATTGTGATAAATATATACGTGAAGGTATATAAATATCTCGATCCATCCGGGGGTCTCTTTTCGTGAAAGTTGAGGATTTCAATTCTGTACTGAACCTACATCTTGAATATTTACATACATGTGTGATACCCAGATAAATACTCGTACAAAGCTTCTATCTATATCTGAACCTAAACCCTTCTATCTCTCTCGACACTTAGTATATTTCGTGTACCCGGTCAAAAGCCAATACTTGACCCAATACAACGGCAATTTGTCATCAAGAATTTCTAACCGCGAGACAAAACCCTGAATTGTAGCGTGCCTCGTAAATTTCCTATACTGCCCTTAGACCCTTGCCAACCTAAATCCATGCCGAGAGGAAATTATCAAGAATAAACTTGCCACTCGAACAATTTCTCACCAGGCACCACATCACACAGCATTTTGTTTTCCAGCTACTAGTTAAATTCCGTCTTATTACGATAGTGATCGTCCAGACATAAATCAATGATTCCAAATCTGAGCCAGATGTATTTTTGAACTTTACATTTTCTAATGGGATCGATTTAACCGATAAGAATTTTCACACGTTTATGAGTGACAATTAATTCAATTATTATCTTATTTTCTTGAGCTGTATGTATCTAAAGAGACGAAAGAAATACAAATTATTTTGAGAATTTTTTGAGAAAAACCGTGAAGAAAAAACAGCGCACGATTTTCATCCGTTTTAAGACGTGTTCAAACTTCAGTAACATCCTGCACTGTAGAGTAAATTGGTAAAACGTGGAGATTATTTTTAATTGCCTCTGTTACAATGCACTGCGTTCGTTTATACGCAGCATATATGAGGTTGTGTTATTGGTCGTAAGGAAGTTTACGAGACTTGTAAGTAGCCTGCCGTCCTATACCATTAAGGCATATTTGATGTACAATATACCCATAGGTACAGGTGCCTGGATATTTATACAGTATACAGTGGCCATTGTTCACTACTAAAAGAGGAAAGATCTTCACCTGCGAATTCTGTCGCCATTCCCTCGGGACATTTTGGTATCATTTTCCAGGCGGTGCCATTCATTTATATGGTACTAATTTCGTTTTTATCGACCATCAGTCGTTACGGTTTATAGCTTCGAATGCTTTCAACTTTGCAGGACGTTATTCAACGGTTGAGATAAATGAAATTTTCCAATTCTAGTTACACAGTGCTTTGCTTCGGCTTTGTTATTTTTCAATCAAATAACTTTTTTAATTGTTTATTCAACAATTGATACCACAAACGATTTTAAATGCCGTAAATTCCGCTTTCGAGTATCAAGTTTCTACAGGGTATCGAGTTAACAGACACTGCCAAACTTTATTTTTGATTTTCCGTAACCAGGACACTCTAGAAAGGCAAAACAAACCCTACGTACCCTCTAGATCCGTTCAATCCCCAAGGGCTGCTTACCCTTATTGATTTATCTTACGCTTCAGTGATTCAGCGACCAGAGTTTCGTCTATAAATAATAGATATCACCCATTTTCCGTCACTAGGGTATATTTGCTAATTGAATAATTCGTCTTCATTGTGCGGAAAAGATAGATATTTCCATAATTAGGATAGCCATTTTATTGATGTATTGTGCAATACTTACACGTATGTTCGTATGTGTTCGATAAAGCCGATTATTAGGAGAAGCAGATAAAATTCAGCTGATTTATGAATGAGATTTTCACCGAGGCTGATTTCATTTGGCGGCCGAATCACTGTCTGCCTTTTTGATGTTAAAAAGTGCAAAACGAAATCCATCACTCGTAATTCCATCATAGCGTTTTTTACCACTTTGATCATATAAAGAGAAGGTAAAAAGAACAGTTTACACAGCAGTTTGTGTTCACTGGGTTGAAAGATGAAAATTCTTATCAGCAGTCAATGCTACGGTCGTTGTTCTTGTTTTATTTGTTGTGTTAATTCCCTTTTATATTATTCAACTAGAAAGGAGTCAATTAATTTATATTCACATGATTGAGGAAATAAAACCAAGTAAGGCTGGTGCACGAGGAAACTTCAATTATACTAATCATGATAACACAGATAACGATAATTACCATTGTACTCGAAGCCACTCGAGCTAATGACTGTATACGAAGCGGCAAACGGGGCTCGAAGAACCGAGTCAAACACTGATATGAATAAAATACTAAATGAACCGAATCGTACGACTTGAAAGCCCGAAAATTTGAGCTGATAATTTTTCAGCAAAGAAAATATATTGTAGCATTGTATTTCTTTTGGCATTTAAAGCATTGTGTACCTTCATCGGATAAACGAGAACGGCCTCACGCACTTCTCGAGTTTGCTATACACGCAAAGGGATGAATAACTTCTCAAAGCATTAATAAGCTTGACTGAAACCGATTATCTCGTGACTTGGGCCAGTTTTTCACACAACCGAATTACCTTGCAATTAGTTTGTCGAGTTGGAATTTTGCCACGGTTACCGCATAAGAATTTCAAAGTGAACCTTCGATCCCTGGAAAGACCTCGTTGTCTTTCACTTCAACTCTTTGGTCTCAGAGTTAATATAGGTACTCCTTCGAAGTGTCCCGCGTAATAAGGTTCCGTAAAACGATTCAAACGAATAAATATTCATGCTTATACGTTAGGGTTGAGGTATATTTAGTCAAAGTACCAGCAGGCGATTGTGATAGATTTAGTGGCCTTCTGACTTTGGCAAATCCCTCAAAGGAAGGCCCTTGAATTTATCGCTGAATTGGAAACTCATGCAATATTGGATTGACTCGGGGATAAATTTACATGGTATTTAAATCTGATTTGATTTTCATCCCCCTAACAGTCAATTTAACAAAGAATAAATTCTCCGATTCAATAATCTCAGATACATGAATTCATTGTAAGCTTCAGAATTCAGACTTATTATAAACTTGCTCGAGGGACGGAAAACCCTTACCAGAACTGGAAAAGCTGTATTGGTTCTTGAATTAAAATTTGTTTCAAACCATGGGTAAGTGTTTTTTTAAATAACGCGAATCTTGCTGCGTGATTCAAAATCAAATTTCAACTACAGCAATTATCCACCATTAAAATAAAGAAAAAAGAATCAGCTGGACTTCAACGCTTTAGGATGGTGTTCTCGGATCACAAGAGTAAACATTACCAAGTATTGGACTTAATATCAAATCCCCGATTATTTCTGCTAAACAAACGAAAATAAGCTTCCCAATTGAAAATTTTCACCAAAATTGATGGAAAAATAGATTCTTGTTTACTGCAAGGGAAACAAGAATTCAATCTTGTAGCCAATACATGAGGTAATCTTCACCGCAATGTCCTGAACATCAGCGTGAAACGTGTATGACCTGCAAGCATTATTGAGACGCCATGAGTAGTTCGAAATTTGCCATCATCCACTATGTAATGGTACGAGGATAAGTCCACTATTTCCGAATTTATTGGTAATATCATGGCGATATTTCCTTAGCATAAAATTTAGGATCAGAAAGTGATCTAAGTTACAAAATAAAAGAATGAAACTCCAGTTTCAATAGGATTTTTCCACTAGGGTCGAGATTGAATTCTTCCAATTTTACGCAGTAGGATAGAGGGGTGGGTCTGGGTGGACGTGAAGAAGAAAAATGAAACGAGTATACAGGCTTCCTGGATACATAAATGCATAGAATGGTTAACTAAGATCGCTCAAAGTTTCCCGATATCAGCCACGTCTTGAAGAGGCAATGAAAATCCAGTACTTAAGAGAATAGAACCGTGAAAGCTTTTTGAAAATGCATAACGGTCCGATGAGATGAAAACTTCGCTCAGGGCACCAGACGCATCACCAACGCAGATATATATTCTCATAAATACCCTGCATTTATATTTCATATACCTATGCATGAGCGAAAACCCGCAACGAGGTCAAAGGACTTGGGTCAACTTTCCATCGCGTTGCTATACGTAGGTAGTTATATGTATATTATATGTATTAGGGTGGGCCAAATGAACCGACTATTTTCATTTTTTTCAAGAGGTACCTTCAGAAATTTGTTCTTTATGCTCAAATGACGAGTCTCGAAAAAAAATTAGCTTTTAATATTAACATTTAGAGGCTGCTAAATCTAACCGTTTCAAAGTTAGCCTTGCCATTAAAGGACCATAATCGCCAGAGAAACTTCGAAACGGTTAGACTCTAAAAGACCAAGAGACCTTTTTTGTAGCGCGTTTAATTTTGGAGAGAAGCAGCCTCGCAGAATTTTTTTCAAGTAGATCAGTTCTCGAGGTATAAAAATCGACAGGCACCACAAGATCATTTCCCATGTTATTTAAATGGAAAATGAAAAATGGCAATAAGCTACGTCTAAATGTCAATATTTAGAGCTAATTTTTTTCAAGGCTCGTTATTTGAGCATAAAGAACAAATTGTCGAAGGTACCTCCCGAAAAAAAAAATATTCGGTTCATTTAGACTACCCTTTATACATATACATATATGCTTTATATATGCATATCTATGGCCGAAAGGATATAAACGAAATTAGTCACAGTTCTTTGGTTTCGAAATAATTGCGTTCATAACTATCTGAATGATTATTTTAAAATGTCCATTAAATGAACAAAATACGCAGTTATCGAACTAATATACCTCCTCTCATATTTTTCTCGACTATATTTTAATATATTCGTTAATAATTCATATGATTTCAAAATGAAAGTAAGCCTCAATCAGAGCAAAGAAATTGAGAGTGGAATTTTATTGATCAGTCAAAGAGTGACTGGTATGTACCTACAATATATTGTGTAAAAATGGATTTGTGTACCTTTGAAGACTTTTAAACTCGAATATCGTTTGTCCCTTCGGAGAATGGTCTACTATCACTCTTGTTACGACTTTCTTTAGAAGATTGAAGCAAAAAAATGATCTCTAAGAAAAGAGACCCTGCTATGTAATGCATCGTATATACTTGCAAGGTTGGAAATTACGAAACTTTTATACTCAGACTTTTCCATGTCCTCTCTTACTTCCACTTTATAAATAAAAAGTCGTCTTTCACGATAACTATACGAGCACGAACACTCGCGGGCAGAAATTTATGCACGCAGATTCACACTACAGGTATATAAGTAGTATGTAGCCTACTGTATACATATACCTATTTCATAAATATGCACATACGACCCGCTCGCGCACGACCCTTGTCATTGTATATACGGATTGACTATAGCAGCACCAATTTACTAGGGTATTTTAAGGGTGTTGGGTCGCTTAAGAGCGTTTCCTGACCAACCTCTCAAAAGCCCATTCCGTAGTAGTAAGAAAACGAAGGAAAGTTAAATAGAGAGAAATGCGTTATACTTATCGCGGTCGTCGGTACACATAAATATATGCAAGAAAAATATGTATATTTGTGTAAATTTGCAGTTGGATTTCGCGATGATCGATGATTATTTTTAATAAATCGCTACAGAGTCTAGATAGGCATTTTTATATACTAGTGTAGTCGACTTCCCATGATTTCTATCATAAACAGTAATTTTTGTATCACATGCGTGAGTCGTCTTGTCAAAATTATAAAATCAGCAGAAATTTTAACATATAATTTTTGGTTGACGAGCAACTGTAGATATCGTCAATTTATCGGTTGTGAAGGGACAAGATTTGCAATTCCGTCAGTTGCAGATGACATCGATTATTTCAATCAATTTATTTTACATTACAGACGGCCAGCGACCCTTAGAGGAAATGACAATCGGCCCGAGCTTGGCCAAGGCTTGGCGCAATGCTTATTAACTCTGGGGCAAGCTTGAAATCCAAGCTTGGCCCAAGTCCGTCTAAGCATACAAATGATAACTTCCTGCCAAGACTGAATATCAGTATTGTGCCAAGACTGAGTATCAGTACTGTGTCAAGACTGAGTATCATTATTGTGCCAAGACTGACAATAACTATTGTGCTATATAAGACTGAGTATCAGTATCGTGTCAAGCCTAAATAATATAAGTAAATACTAAATAGAAAAAAAAACAACGTTAAAAGACAGAAAAACTGTCAAATTTACAGTTTTATCCATGTCAATGCATAAATGTAACATTAACATTTTTTTAAGTGTCACTATTAACTTTGAAAAATTTCATTTTTAAATGTTGACAATGTATTAATTATATAATATGCATCCAGGATAATGGAACCAAGACTTGTTGATTGAATATTGGCTAGCTCGTAGCTCAAGACTAAAAAAGAAAGACTTGTCAATTCAATAATGGCCGGCTCTTGGCCCAATTCTGGCGAACCGAGACTTGTCAATTAAGTATTGGCCGGATCTTGACCCAAGACAAGCAAACCAAGACTTGTCAGTTGAATATTGGCTGGCTGGATATTGGCTAGGTCTTGGTTCAAGACTGGCAAACCAAGACTTGTCAGTTGAATATTGGCTGGCTGGATATTGGCTAGGTCTTGGTTCAAGACTGGCAAACCAAGACTTGTCAGTTGAGTATTGGTCCGGTCGTGGGCCATTATTTACAGGCCGAATCTGGGCAACCCAGTATTATGCCAAGACAGGCCCCGTTGTATATAATTTTCTTCCTACACGGGGAGGGCGAATACCCTCAAAGAATCCCTGAAGTGATCGGAAACGAATGAAATGTACCTGCCAACCACTTTCGAGATTGAGTTGCACAACTTCAATCATCATTACCTATGCGATTGAGAGATTTTTAGTTGTTGCGAAGTTCCCTCACAGCTTAAGGGGCTTTGGGACGTAGTGCGGATATTCTAGCTCATTCCTATACGTCTATATCTACTTTTGTTCCTGACCACACGTTTTTCTAAACACTTGATAAAGTTATACACGTTTTGGTAAGCGACGAACCAAGTGAACGATCAATGTGCAAATTTTGAATGGTGTTTCGCAGCAGTATTCTAGAGCTAAATAACTTGAATAACCACGTTGTCGCCTCACTAATTTTCTGGACACACGTACACAGTTCTAATTTGTTCCTAGTTTGCAATTAACTTGAAAATAACAGAAACGCCATCATCAAGCTTTAGCCCCAATTGCTATTGTCATTGTTGCTATGAGTATTAATGATAGTACTACTAATAATAATAGCAGTAAGAAAAAAAAAGAAGTTTCTATGATCACATTTCACCTTGCAGTAGCGCGATTGTTCCACATATAGTCACGCTGCGGAGGGAATTATTCTAGAGTGTAGAGTAACAAAGAATGACGAATGGCGTTAAATTTCGTTGAAAATCGTGAAACTTTTCCCGTCAGTTGACTTTTTTTTATACAATCTTAATGGCGGAGTTGTGCCGGAAATTTCGTTCTAATATACCTCTCATCCCATCACTACAGTGCATCAATTGCTTTCTGACGTCAAAGCAAGACTGCTTTCCTTGTTTTAAGTTAGTTGGAAGCTTTCGGGAGATACCTTGTCGAAGAAGTATCGAAAATCTTTTACGAACGATAAGGATAAATGTAAGTAAGTAAAAGAACTGACGGAAAAAAAAAGTTATAACCATTCACCGTGGTTCGATCGATCGCTTGAGCTCTGCTCGAAAGTTTCTGTACCATTGAAACGTATGCTTTATGCATCGGAGTCGGACAAGGATACTTTTTCAGGGCACAGGGCATAGGTTGAGAGTTATACCAACGCGGTATATTCAAATAAAGGTATTTTCACGTGAAATTGAAAATGGTCCTCGAAGTATATTCCGACGGAGGTTCAGAATCCAGATGAAATCTGAAGAGGTTGTTTGTAGAGCTCTTATTTCGAGTATGATATTCAACGATCATTTCAAAGGCTAATATATGATCAGATTCAAAACTTCGAACATATTGAGATCTTCGAGCCAGTCGACAGCCCGTTGTTGAAAACTTGTCATCCGTTGATTTTCACCCTAGTGGTTCGTAATTCGTTCGTCATCGTGATACACATACGTTACATTTCATACGAGACGCAAATACGCTTGCGTAATCTTTATAATACAGTTTCGCCTCAATTCCTTCAGTACTGACAAGCTAGAGTTTGATCGTTAAACTTCCTCAACTTCTCCTGTCTAATGCGTTATTGTGAGCCAGCCTTAACTCTCCCTAGCTTCTAAATTGTCTTTTAACTCATCCACGAAATATACGGAGGCTTAATATATTCGTACTCTGATATATTTAATACGAAAGTTCAGTTTACGCTCTATAAATATACCTATCTACGCGAGCGACTGCGCCGAATCGCACTTCATCTCATAAGCAATAAAATTTATTACCGTTGTGATTTATCTAACAACAAACAAATCTTACCCTACTCTTTAGACGTTTATGCAATATTTTCAGACTGATATGATTTACGATGCATAATTATAAATACGTATTACCTACTTGCTTAAATATAGGGCAAAGTCAGGGAAGATGGATTGTATACAAGCAAGAGCGAGAAAGAGAATTCAATTGTAAAATATCATTATTCTTCTGAAAGGGAATATCCAAAGGAAGAAAGGAGAGACTATAATTTTCGCCCACTTCATTCTACAGCAAGGATCAAAATCGAAGAACTGTGAAAAGAGTGTTCTTCTGAATAACTTCCATCCGCACACCTGAGAATACCTTTTTTAAAGTAAGAACGTGGTGATTCCGAGAGCGTAGGTTTTATGGTCAGTCAAGCTCTACCCTGGGTTGTAAACCTTACCCTATCTACAATCGACGTTGAATTTCAAACAGATGCTCAAGCAAATTTCCTGGCTCGTAGATACAAGGTAGCTGTGATACTGGTGCTGTGCAGGAGATGCAATGAGATGATCTTATCGCTCAGTGAGTTCACTTTAGCTCGCGAACGACAACAACAGTCGTAGGATAGCTAACTAAGAGAATCGACAGTATAGTTATCTGCTGGTCTGGGAACTGTTTACTCAGGTACAACTAAGTACGTATATATTACATGCCTAAGTATCCTATGTATATAGGGATTGGGCCTGTATTAATTAAACTTGCAATACGAGAGGCTTCCTTGTTGCGGAACTTTCGGGGATAAAATATTAGGTCGCAATTTTCAACGGTATTTGGAAAGTGTTCGAATCCGCCCCAGAAGACGATGAGGTACGACGAGATGACGCTAATGAGGCTGGAAACCCAGGCCTGGGTCATCTTGACGATATAACTAAGTGGAAAAATACAATTGAATTGAAAAACTCGGAACTTTAGAACCGTTCAACGATATTTCACGAGTTTCCCTCGATGGCGAAGCGGCTTGGTGAGCGGATTACGGAGTTGTCTGGGAAGAAAATTTGTCGCAGTGCAGCACAGCTCGATATTCAATAACAATAAAATGTTTGATTCGTTCAAAGTACCGCTGAAGCTATAGCCGAGGTTAATCTAAAGAACGGAAGATCGTCGACTAAGTATCTGATAAACTTATCAAGGAATAAGTTAGAATAAAGGTCAACAATGTGTTATAACGATACTAGATTGAAACTTTTTGAAATTTCATAAGGACAGGGTTTGCTACCGAATTTCAAGAACCCGCGAGACTCCTCCATACTTTCTAACTCTAGTTCAAAGTTCGCAAAATATATAACTTCCCGTATTTCACGATATATAAATCATAATTCTTCGTAGAGCATATTTATAACTACTTGCAATAGTTTCACTCCGAACTTTGACGTTCCACAGGTCTCGTATTATATTGATGAAAATAGTTCTCAGTGAAATCAAACTACGTCAGAATTGTTTACACCACAGGATCGTAAATTTGAGAGCGTTAAGTCCACCGAGAACTGATAATCTAAGAAAAAAGTGTCCCGCGAAAAAAATTGGATCATATTTTCGACATTGAGAGAAAATCACCATCTCCATAAATTTCTTCCGGTTTCGACTATAGCAGACTATTGGAAGGCGTCACCATCGGCATGCTGGACTTCCGGGTCCTTCAACGACGACAATTGTCCTTTAGATCAAACTATAGTAGAACCTTGAAAGGGACTAGAGTGTCTTGAATAGAGTCAGGTCCTCACGGTGTGCCTATTATGTACCATCGTGAGAGATCGAAGCGAGACAATATCGA
This sequence comes from Rhogogaster chlorosoma, assembly GCA_944452935.1. Classification (NCBI taxonomy): domain Eukaryota; kingdom Metazoa; phylum Arthropoda; class Insecta; order Hymenoptera; family Tenthredinidae; genus Rhogogaster; species Rhogogaster chlorosoma. Next base: position 35,616,134 of record OX101797.1, read on the forward strand.
TAACCAATGTGACCCTTGACGAAAAGATAGAAAGCTAGCTAGCTTTTTCACGCGGACACATCCTACGTGTCGATTTATTTATAGCTATATTATCGCGAGAAGACGGATGCGGATAAGATTTAGACGGAAAGATACGAGGATTAGAAGCAAATCCCGTGTCTGAGGTAAGATTTTTACGGTAAGCTGATATTGCGAAGCTGTTCAAGAGTCACATTGTTCGCTGTATGAGATCACATAACATAAGCGAATTATAATGGAATTCATGGAATAGGGGAATCTTTTTTTATGGAAACTGTTTGCCACTCGCCTAGAACAGCAGCCTTGGGAATACGCTGTAATTAATATACCTTCCACATGGTTATATACACCCGCTCATTTATGTACCGTTGCACTATGTAGACATGTGTACATGGCCCATAAGCCATGCTACAGCCTCGCAGAAGGGTGTCAAATACCGAGAATTCCCAAAGGGGTTCTTCGCCACGCTCATGTCTCATCGTCAGTTATGTGTCTCTCTCCCGAGTGTCGGAGAGAGAGTTTTTGATGGGAAGTGATTTTTCACCTTTTTCGTTATGTTATGAACGTTTGACTTCCATATTTCATCATTTGTATACTTATAGTTCAGTCAGACAAAAACATGATACATGAAACTCTCTATGAAAATTATGTGCATCCAATACTTCTTGAAATATGCAAAGAAAACATTCAGAGATAGTGAAAGCAGGGTGGAAATTGAACTGATAAAAAATAGTCAGGTCAATGGTGTTCCATGAGCACGGTACAAACGAGCTTTGAGATACGTGATTCCGGAGCAAGGTACCTTCAAGAATGCCTTATAAAGTTATGTGATAATGGAAGGTTGTACAAAGTAACGGTAATAATTTATTAACTTTTGAAAACTGTGAAGATTCGTGAAGACACAGTTAGACGTCTTTCGACGAAGGACCGGCTTTGGTATCGTACAATCTTCTTGAATCTTCGTGAAGATTAAATTGATATTGTCAGCCCTCGATAGATCAATCACTGCTGACAGTAAATGGAGAAACTTTTTAATCCTTTGAAACCCGCTGGACTTCTCTTTGAAGTATCTTCGGTTTTGTTTGTCAAAAATTTATCTCAAGGTGTATTACCTTTGAGAAATATTAAACCCTAGCGTTGTTAAATCTCCTCGAAGGTATAATTCGCCACGCTTCATGAGAAGCTTTGAAATATCTTTAACGTAATTTCACTTCGCGAGAAATTTTATTTTATCCGCAGATTCAAACACGAGAAAAAATATGATGAATTGAGTAAATAAAATATCCTCATTTAAAGAAAACAGATTAGCCACATGGTGGGACTTAATTGCAACCTCAAACGTGACAGGCAATTGACAACATCACATTTACGATCTGCATGTAGTTACATAACAAGACTGTCTGTTGCATATGGACACAAATACATGTGCATGAATCACACTCGCACGTACTTATACATATATATAGATAAACATGGGCGAGTCGCAACACGCGAATGCAGAATATGCACACTGGACCCGATGCTATGTGCGGTAACCTGTACGACTTGCCGATTAAGCCGCGCAGCACTAATATGTCTGACAGGATGGATTTGCTTCAGAGGAATAAATCGACCGTATCAAACATCTGACAGATGTATATTTCCTGCAGCAAATCGTACCGCGTCGATCAGTGTATTTCACATGTTCAGAATCCTTCGAAAGTTACGTATACAGGTACCTACATGTCAAGTTTTCAACTGCAGACCTATGCCCCTGGATTTCTAAAGTTCAGCGCGAAAACTGACTGAGAATTAGCTATGCAGTAGGTTGTTAGCTCTTGGTAATTGGATTACATCCAGTTCAAATGTTTCCCTGGAGATAACCGCAGGGTATGATTGAGTACAGTGACAATCACGTAGACTTGAGTAGTACAGTATTGAAAAATGAGCTCTAGGCTTTCCATGGGACATATTATCGGGATGTATAATGTGTATACGGTCCCATGCGGCCAATACTGGGTCAACATAACATAATGTATCCTACCGTGAAAATTTGCAAATTTTATAGAGGGTCAAGGCACTGGAGATTCGGTTCACATCAGCTATGCGGGCAATGCTTCTTCTGAATGGAGGCGTCAAAGATGCAGGCTTTTGAGCTTCTGGATAATCCATGATACCCATGGGCCATTCGATCTAATTAATTCAAGTTATGATTTAGGATACATCGGCAGGCTAACGACCTGGACCATAATTGCAGCAATAAAGTTATGTTCAAAAAGGAGACAAATAACGAATGAACGCTATTACCGTTATAGGTACCATCAGCGTTTATTGCCATCGGATCTCTCGTCGTTATCTTTAAATATCGCCGGTGCACGCGAGATAATAATATAGCCAGGAGAATGCAATTGTCAGAATATATGCTTTCTATATACCTGATACTGAACACTAGCAATCAATTTGAAAAAAATCTTCAAGAATGGCGCAGTTTTTATATTCATAAAATATCCCCTTTTGAAATCTATTCATTGATGAATATCGACGGTTATTCTACCTCTTATCTTACGAGCGGGAATAGCCTGGGTGAAAAAAAAAGGTGAAATAAAAATTCCATCCACAGCCAGCTTAAATTCAATTTGAATAACGGTGTATCTCCTTTTTTTCTTCAACGTATAGTTCGGTCAGACAGCATCGTGGAGGTTTCGACACCTGTATAAAGACTATCAGCTTTAACCTACACCCGCTGAAGACGGCTGATATCTTTGCGGTACCTTCGAGCTGAGCTCGGAGTTAAGCTGGACTCTGAAGGTTGAATCTGAAAAGCTTTTGGTGACGATAGAGAGCGGAAATTCAGAGCTAGCATGAATGCATACGGCTATTCGGGGAGAGAGGTGGCACGCTGTGTCTAATTAGATGAGGTCAGAAGACAGGCTCAGCTTCGTAGCTGTATAAAAATAGAAAATATACCAGTTTAGTTCTACAGTGAAATGTCGCAAGCTACAGCTTACTACCTTAGTCAGTATCTGAACTTCGATCTTTGGCATCTGTTTTCGCCGTATACGAATGAATACAATCAATCTGTTAGCAGCCTATATGTAGTTGAGTCTTCAACGAGTCACGGAATCAAAGTATCTTGCTAACCGCATTTTCCTCTTAGAGTTCGCTACGAAAAGCACTTAAGAATCTTATAGCAGATAAAATGTCGAGAACAGACTGGAAACTGGGGTACTCTTCTTGCCTTCCATCTTATTCTGAGTGTCACGGAGTAGATCCTCTCATTCCGCTTCAGTGTACAAGCAGAAAAAGGTTTGTCAAAAAACCACAGAGGCTTTTTCCCCATTCTTGTTGTTTTATGGTCACCTTGGAAACCCGTGTAAACACACCATGGCGCCCTAGAGTAGACATCACAACACGTTAGACGGGCACGATAATTCGCCTGGATAAGCCTTGAAGATGGAAATACACTCATAGTGTAGTAAAGTGTTTCGTACACATCCTAGGTACGTGTTTATTGTCACAAATTACTGACCCGTACGGTATCAGCACAACGATTCCTCGATCGTTTGCCAATTATACTAAACGTACAAGTAGCGCGTAATTTCTTGCCTCAAATTTACGTGTCGTAAAAAAAAGCTCTCCAATCTATCACCACTCTATACCAAGTCCCAATTTTCATACGTCGAAAATCATAGGCTTGTTTTTCCTATAATTTACCTGGGTAAATGTGAGATGAGCGCCTCTACCTGTCATGAAAAGTGTCGAGAGCTTTCTCGGCACGATATACTCAGCCCAGATAATGGACTTCTTCACCTACACGTCAACTGCTCCTCGTCATTTTTCATCGGCTGAAAACTGTTTTGGATTCATACGCGGTGGAATTTTTTCGCGGAAAAATCGGGACGCAAGTAACTGTAACTCATATGCTTTGCTTTATCGCTGCGGCATGACCAAGTCCTAATATTCCCGTTTCTTTAGTACTTCGTATATAATATGGATGGTGTAGCTTTGAATGATGGTTTATCGGGGGTAAAAAGTGCGTGAGAAAATTTTTATAGCGCAAATTTTCCCCGGATGTAAAACTTTCTAACGAGAGAAATAGAACACAGAAAGCTTATGCTCGTTTCAAATTTATTTACTACCTAACTAAGTGGCAAAATGATTCATGGTTTGAATGCTTGCTCTTGCGTGCGACTCGGATAACGATGTACGCACGTATAGATCTGAGGGTGCTGATGTGCTGATGCGAACGTAACGTTTTTACACGAATTATTTTTCCTCTCTTTCTTTTATCGCAGAGCTTATAAGCTGGCCGCAGCTTTCCTCCGGCTTGAGAGTGTGCGGAATTGGTATATGCGTCACCAATTCGATAAAAATAAGTTACGATACGCTTTCTCTTCGCTTTTCCTTTCATCGCCCTCTTCATCCCACAGAGAAAAAAGTCTTCGGGGCTGATAGAGTGAGCGATCTCTTTGGCTGCCAAAAGCAATCACAAAGTTTATAACGGAGGCCGATAATGGAAGAGGCGAGGAGAAGGAGAGGGCAGAATATCGCGATATTTCAGTACCCATAATCTCTAGCTTATATGTAATGGCCTCCAAATGCAAATTTTTCTCCTTAATCTGATGGCGGGGCTTTGAGCTCTATGAAATTTTCTCGAATTGAAAAGTGGACCCTCTTAAAGCTGTATAATCGGTTTTAATCTGCAGACAGGATGTGCTGAGCAACTTATACGGATTATTATTCGCAACGTATGTAGCTGAGCTTCCCACCGCACAGAACATCCGAAGCCAAGCTGTGGGGAATACAGAGAAGTCCGACGAGTTACGGTTTCAAACACGTATGTACACGACGACCAAAAGTTTATGTAACATGTAATCACACATGAACTTCTGCTCCGGAGTCCGGAGGACCGAGCTACAGTATTCTTGACATTGATGAAGCACAGCCGATACTTTATTCCGTGCTTTTAAAATGGTTTATAATTAAATACATTTCAGGAATCGACGTCTATCCCTTAAAGTCTATACGACGAGTCTTTAATAGGATATAAAAAATCGTGACAAATTTGATTCCGATCTAGTAACAGCAAGAACATTATGCATTTTATAACGAGATGCAAATTTAGTTACAAACTAATTCGTGCCGATTCTATCATGAATTCCATTTGACTTTTTACCCACCGAACAAGCTTAGGGGTTGCAGAAAAAAGATTCAAAGTACCTGTCGTCGAATTGAAAATTAGCGTAGCTATGATCGTAGGGAGCATACGAAGCTCTTAGAAAATCCAGAGGTTTATCCTAGGTAGGCTAAATCAATCGACACTTATTATCGGTTTTGAAGTAAATTGACAGCTTTACGGGACCTTCGTGCCATTATTCATACAGTTGCTGAAATATGCGAACAGTTTTATGACTTCAGAGTTCGTGGCATAGAGTGCTTTGAGATAAACTAGTTTCGCGTAATGGATTTACCGCGTGGTACAAGTATTTATATGCTGCATCGCGTTTCCTACTGCAGCTTCTAGTTACTGTTGGACGTTCTGCATCCTCTGGGGCTGGATGAGGTTCATTCGTCGTGTTCTCAATCCTCTTTTTGTGTCCGGTTTTAATTAATAGAGTGGGATTTCGTTCATTCGGAAGAATCAGCGCAGCTAGCTGAAGCTCGTCGTCTGCAAGTTTGCGCGGTTACCAAAACGGGAAAAAAAGAAATCGCGCTGATTTCTGATCGATAAAAATTGAATTTATATCTCGTACTATATCTTCCTATTTTATACTGGGATGCAAATTCTACGCTATCCCGAAAAAATATCTGGTAAAAATCGTCGAAATATTTAAAAGAGAAAATTAATAATACCAGAGAAATTTGGTCATTTATATAGTAAATGGGTCCGCGAAACTATAAAATCACTCCCAAAAACCCTTCGTGCCCATATAATTGTTCATGAATAATAATCTATACACGTGTTACCTGCGCTCGTGAATCCGGGTTTTTGCATTTAGTTGAAAAACTGATCTTGACAAAAAGTCATTAAATTGAGACGGTATAACGACGCAGTGTTAAAGAGGAAGCGAGTCGCGAACCATGCTCCCGTTTCCGTCGCATTCTGGCTTCCGGTCGAGCGGATCGCTGCACCTTACGGTTACCGCTTTCTGTCTTCGTTGACCCCTGTGATTTAGGAAGGCGAAGAAAACTCCGAGCTGATTTATTAACACCATTTGTTTCACGTTCACCTATACCAAAAGCTCAGGTAGACAGACGGACAGGTTGATAGGTAGACATATGTATACCACAAAGAAAGAAAAAAAAAAACTAACAACGATCGCGGAAAGGGGAAAAATAAATAGTCATTATTTATGGGGCATAAGGATTTGCGACTAAATTGGCACTGTACCAACTGCACCGTTTTTTCCACCACTTACGTTCGTTTGGTAGAAAAGATTGTATGACGATAGGTCTATTGCAATTAGCTCCAATATCGTTACATACCCATAAATATTTTTTGATAGATATAAAATTTGATGAATCCAATCCTCATTGAGATTAAATAATCTTGATAATTAGGGGCGAATCATAAGATGTACGTGAACGCGGTTACGAAGCAAGGCGATTAAGTTTTTCTGTATTCTCTGGAGACCGAGTCTTAATAAGCTTTATAAAAGCAATAACTGTGGAGTGGACTGTTGGGTTATTATGAAATTATCATAGGTACGACTGGATTTCATGACGAATAGAAATTTCAGAGACTTGTCATATCGGAGATTTTCAGACACCGTGATTCACAGCGGCGAAGGAGATCCGGGGATACTATATAGGTGTAAAAAAGAAATGAAACGCTGCTAGATAAATTTGTTATCTTAAGTAGTGTTCGATTGGATTATCGAAAGCAGTGAAAAGTTTTATCGAATTGAAGATATAGTCATCCGAGATGTGAGAAACTCACTCCGCGAAGCTCTGCTTGGAAGTTTTCGAACTCTGACAATTATTTTCTCACTTCTATCGGGGGTTAAATAACTCTGAAATTAAAACTTGGGAATTTTCAAAGCAGGTTGAAATCTTCAATTGAGCGAATGAGAGAATAGTTGGCAAACACGTACGTTGCAGTAGCCAAAGCGGTTTAGAAACTGTCTAAAAATAGTAAAACGATAAATTTCACGATAAAAAAGAACAGGGGTTCGTGACTTTCAGAATAATGCAAACACTATCACAGCTGTGTGTAATTCCGCAATAAGCAAATAAACGCGATAATGGTTGAATCCACATAGTGGCGAGTGTCGCGAGCGTAGGTCATTGAAAAATTCAGCAAAACGCGCCCGGACTACGTGACTAAAACTTTCATATGGACTAAGCGGAATATAATTGTTCTTTTCTAAGCGGAAGAAACTTTCGAAGGAAAAATGTATGTTTGAAATACGCGACGATAGATTTATGATTCACGATTAAGCGATAGCCGATGTTGATTTTACCACCAGCGAAATTAAGCTACGAATTAGCTTCGACAATCTATGACGTCAGTCAAGCAGTAGTCAGCATTTGATTATAGTGAGGGTCATCATGTATTACACACATATATGTATACGATAGGCAACGTACTTAGCACGTATCTGTAATATGTGAACTTTTATATGTAACATACTACTCGCCATGGAAACAAGCAAACAAATCATGGACATATGGGGATAGTTATGTATCATCCACGGTTGTAGTAAAATCAATTCAAGCATATTGTTATTTTTTTATATCACAAACTCTGACAACTTTGCTGATTAATTCTGCTGAAAAAAAGTGTGTAGTATTCAATGATCATCACTCTTACAATCAGAAGGACAGCCGAGTAGCAAAAGAGTTGACAAAGTTATTTTCAAAAGTTACATTCGTGAAACGTATTAATTGATAAAATACTTTTCTTTTTTTTTTAATATCTATTTACAATAACGTATCATATATTAGGCCTGAATTTAAATGAATTATCTGCAATGGTTCGCCCCCATACATTCAGAACTGTCAACGACACGCACGTTGTGCGTAGGACAACTTGACAAGTCGCCAGATCCAGACAACGGGATTAATAGATTTCCATTAATTACAGTAGCAGTTGGAAATATTTCATTATTTTCCGATTTTAAATCTATTTAAATTTCATTGACACTTTTCGACGGTGCAATTTTAATTTAGTATGGACTGTGAACGATTCACGTTTCCCAGATCGTTACTCTCTGCGAATATCGATTGACTATTTCAGATCATAACTTTCTACACGTGGATTCCTTCTGATTTTTATCCCGATTCGTTGAAGCCAAGGAGTTTGCTCTTGAGCCGATAACTCGAACTGAATTCTATAGCTGATTCAACAATGAGCTAGTTTTTCGCGATTGGTATCTTCCTTCTTCCGTCAATGGACCATGTTAAGTATTGATTATATTTTATCAAATCAGAGCAGATCGTTATCTGAATGTTTCCATTCTGACAAAAATTTTCGAATGTTTGAACTGACGTACTTCTCAAAATAGAATTTTATGAGTGTGCATTTTGGAACGAAAGCTCGAGGTCGTCCGGAAATAACCGAGCTGATCTCCAATACAAATATTGAAGAATATTTATAGATTTCAAAGAAAAACCTTCTGAATGTTGACCTTTTGGATGAATTTTCTCTCACAGAACAGAAATGTTTTTGCTTCAGGCTTTCAGAGCAGTAAATAGGTAATCATCCTAAAAATGGATTATGTATGCTTACACCCACTCTATTACTTACCTGTGATTTATCTCGAGAAGTCTGGTTCCCGAACAATGATTCTGTTTCAACGAGTCGTCGAAGTCTGATTCCTCTTTTCAAAAAAAATCACATTTACTCATGTTTCTTGAGAGTCGTATAAAAATTGGTCCACTTAAATTATTTTCGGCCAGTAATAGCCTCCATCCTTTTTAACAGCAATTGACGGCCTGAAAAATAAAAATTACCCAGTTACTTCAACTGTTATATATTATATTTCCTTCGATTCATTTTAACATCAAACTTACAACTATAAGTATATATGAAAAGTGCATTTATATCTTCAATTTTTTTCTACATATTTGAATCCCGGCTTACTATCCCGCATAATTCATTGACTTATAATTCTACATGTGCATTTGCGAAATTTTATTTCAGTTTCTTGTTTTCTCGCTTTTCTGTTATATCTTCCGGTTGAACATTTGAATAGAATTTCCAGAGCCTCGGTTTCTCGGCGTGTGGATTCTCTCCGCGCTTGACTCGGTTTGGAAAACCCTATTTATCTACCAGGGTTGAACGCGTCAGTGCGGTAACATTAGCCCCCAACATTTCTCTGCATTTCGTTTGAATTTTACAAGAACTTTTGAATGAATGTCGGTACAGCATCACAATTCTTTTTTTTCCCTCTTAGTAGGGTCTGACGTTTTCGTCGTACATTTTAATGAGCGGGGTTCTCTTTTCTCTTAAAATATATATCAAAGTCGACAAACACTATTTAACAAACAAATATCCACCCTTTATTTGGACCAGAATAAATCGCGAGTCATGCTGTGTCGAGGTTCGTATAAATTCTCATTCAATCGACAGCCGAGACTTATGTATGAGCTCAACACTGCGGCCGTAAAAATATTGAAATTCATTTACCACGATAATGGCAAAGTGAAGTGGTCGAAGCACGCGACGATTCTCTTATAAAACCGCGAAGCTCTTGTGCCAGGTTCTGGTTTGAGATCATAAGGCACAAATAAGTGAGATAAGAGTGTTTGGTTAAGACCATATTTCCTCGAGGGTTCGGCTGAACTTTGCTATCGAGTAATTACAGCTCCCACGGCACTGGCGTACGACAAACAAGGGCCGTGGCTCTCGTCTTTCCATAAAAACTAAACGAGAAAAAGACTCGTGATTACGACTACGGGATGAAAGCACTGATCCCATGGAATATGAAAACAACGAATATATATACCCATAGATATTATAAATTTTAGGGCAGTCATATGTGTGTGACGTTTGAGGTGCGGGTGGATTCGTCGTACAACAGAAAGCACATCGACGCAGGCCTCATGAATACAATAGCTGAAAATATGAAGTCAAATTCTATTACAAGAGCGTTCATTCGTTCACGAGCAAAAGGGCTCAGAAAATTGACAGAAGCTCTGGCAAATAACATTCTATTCTTTTCTCGCCGCATAGACAGGTGATAATATATAATATATACTAGGTAAGACATATTCTTATAATAGAATTTTTCAGCACAGAGTCTGCAATCTTTTTCATAACATTAGGTTTATCGTCATTCATTTCCAACTTTTCAACATTTTCTCATGGATATTTACGCCTGTACTAGTACGCGTTGCCCGCGCTTGTCCCATTGACGTAAGATATTTGGATTATGTCCGAAAATATACGGTTCGGAAAACCGGTCGGGGGAAGAGTTTGAGGAGAAAATATTATATTTCTAATTAAAAAAAAAAAAAAGACATCTCAACAATTTTGCAAGAAAGACCACAGCTACTCCGGGGATAGCCTCAGGCCTAAGCAAACTAACGGCCCTTGAAGGATATTTTAGAGACGAGAACTTGACAGCCCCCGATGGGCATCCGTTTACAAAAAGAACATGTATCATGAATTTCGTTCCTCCCTGTGCGAAATCGAATTAAGAAGGACTCTCGTCAGGAGGTTCCATGATTATTTAAACCCTGAAGGATGTCTATTCCCTTGGCTTTGGGTGGTGTCGTGTTCTGCTTTCACGGTGGCTCTTGCATATATTAAAGACTTTCGTCGGGAGAATACACTGGAGCATTCCGGCAGGTGTCAATCTCGATCTACCCTGTATGAATAATTGGGTAGTTTTCGTCTGGCCGGGTGATGGTTGGCTGAACCATTCCGTGTTAGATACACTGGTACACGTTTGTCAACTCTGTGAGCTAGAACCCTAAAGATATACAATACCATGTAACACGAGGAACCTGACGAATATTTAGCCAGTAAATAGGCCTCAAAGCCTCACCCGAAATTCAAATTATTTCTCTACTGTCACGCGTCGAAAATTTAGTAGAAAAAATTTGATCGAATCTCATTTCGAGATCGATTTCATCTCAGCTGCATCAAAAATTCCCAGTCTCTCGAACAACGTTCAAATTCCTTTGGTTTCAATGCGGATGTTAGATCCGTGCATTGTTCAGGTTCATCACTGGAACAAGAATGTAGTGAGTTATCCCATCAATCTATTTCACCCTACGCTGACAAGTAGCAGTAAAAATTCTTGAAGCGTATTCGAACTACGCGCAGTCCAAAAGCAGAGTAAAAGCTTGCTTGGAATAGGCAAAAAGCGGCTTCAGAGCTCGTTCGTATTCTACTCCGTGTCGTAATCTTTCTCAAGCTTCACGCAGTTCCACTATACCTTCCCTGGCTCTCTCTAGCTCTTCTAATTCTTTCTTACTATGCTTTTTGTTTTCCCAGTGCAACGCCGTAACGTGAGCCTTTTAATCTTTCTGCACGGTATTGTTTGCCCTGTATACAGCACTGTTTCCGTAACGCCTTGTGATATTTGCAGGCATTTCGGGATATTTGTATAAGTCTTTTCAACAGACTATATACGCAGGACCTGCGACGTGAAAATGTTTATATTGTGCATGCATTTAGGCTGTTTGCACGCCGTGATAATATAAATGAAAGTTACAGGGATTTTAAATCACAAGTGACAATTTTAACGGACCCGTGACACAAGATTTTGCACGACATCAATTCAAAGGTATAGTAAAGGAAACGGTATGTGGATAAAGTGAAAAAAATTATAATCGCGGTTTAGCTTACGGTAAGGCAAAAATACCAAAATCATGCATATGGCATTTATTGGTAACAATAATGGTCTTGTTTCCGAAAATTCTGCCTCTCGAAAAGTACGGGAGTTTAACGATTAACGATTCGCACGATTTTAGCCGTGCCGAGCTGTACCGTGCCTCGAGACAGTTGCAAAAGTTCTTTCACGTTTCACCCTTCTGCTATTGAACTGACGCCGTCCTTGGGTATAGTTACTCAGAAAAGCTCAAAGGCTTTCGCGTTTGATCAATGTTTTGGAAGATCCTTCGTTCGCGTGGTTTTACCGGTGTTTCGGTGGTGTGAAGCATACATATCCCGTATCCGGTTTCGTTCTGAATGAGGAAATAGCCGGAGATACTAGAGGTATTCGCCATATTTCTTCTCTTCATACGAAACTGTCGCCACAGCATTCCATGTACGTTACTCTTGCATGTTTTTTAATATACGCTTTTCATCCCCCACTTTCGAACCTTCCTCTTTTCCCCTAGTGTTTTTCTCTCATTTTTCTTTATTCAAAAAGCCCCGCGGTGTGAGAACCGTTTCATAATGTTACACCGTTTCTAGATTTTCACTGAAATGAACATTCTACATTCACACATTTTTAGCATTCTAATTTCCAAAACATACCGCACGCTCTATGAGCCGGAATACTATTTCTTCTATACCTACACGAAGCTACGACATACTCACCGTGGAATTCTGGCACAGATTTAATTACACTGTTAGGTATAGGTGTAATCAGTTGACGCCATTTAATTAACCTCTGAATACTCGAGCTAATTGCCAAATTGCTTATGTGTACAAATATGTTGTCAAATATCGGGGTGAAATTTGGCTGAATTATTATAATACGTATATAAAATTCATGGATCATTATCCACTTGAAATATGATCATCTCGCCAAATGATATTTGCACATAACTGTTTGAACAAACGATGAAGAGTGTAATTAATCACAAATACCTACTCCTAAGAATTGTACCCTTCGTATCGATTATGAAAATTCTGTTTCACCCTAGGTGATTATATCGCTGTATTTAACAGAAATTCCAGTCAGCAGAAGAGTTGTTTGATGTACTTTGTTTGATGAATCGTCAAAGTTGGAATTCACTACTCAAACGGGTAGCATGCGCTGCCTGATTGAATGAAATGCTGCAGTTCGAACTGTTCTGTTGATATGAAGTTTCGTTAATCACCATCGATTTTTGTCTAAAAAACCCTGCCAACCTTGGACCACATAGCTCTCCCAATGATTGAAATTTCTGTGAAATCAGTTTCAGAGATGCGTAAAATTACCCGGGAAATGTGTGGCCCGTCGTTGAGGCTCTTCAGAAATCTGATGTAGAAATCCTCTGATCGCGGTGCTGGAACTAATAGTGTTCTTTGAAACTAAATTCTACTCAAAATCCAAATGTCCGTCCATAGCCAAAATCTGACTCGCGCAGATATAATGACTCACCCCGTATCATGATCTTTCAAGAGTTGAGTGGTGGATAATTCGCACGTCACTTATCGCGCCGGGGTTTATTCTAAATATAGTTATGGTCGGAGACCTCAACTTCAGTTTGCTCAAGTGATTTTACTTGGCTTCTCTCACGAACTAAACGCTTGACGCCGTTCTCTGGCCTCGCATATATTACTATACAAACAAACCGTCGAGAAATATATCGCTTACGTATTAACTTCGGCCATCAATTGAAGGGTGAACAGAAAAGACGGATCAATCGATTCGAACCGATTTTTTTTACGAATTCGTAACATTCCTTCACAGGTATTCTATACAATATATTTTAATCAGATAAATTATGCTCAACACTTATATGCATATGAAATTTAATAGCTTATCGAGAAGTCTTCTCATATCAGTAGGTACTGGTAATAAACGGGTTGAATAACGCCGAAGGTGTTTGCTTATTCGATGAGCAAGTGTGTCTCGGTTAAGGTTTAAATTAGGGTAGTTTCAGTTGGGTCAGGTCGGCGAACTGTCGCTTTGTTAGAGTGTAGAAACTTCTGTCTGACACTTCATTAACGTCGGTGTAGATCGCTAACCCCGTACCTACAACTAGACGCTATAAGATTAACGTTTTCATAATACCTACATCAGACAATCAAGTCTTCTGACTGACGTATAATTTTCATCTTGAATGAGAACTTTTGACGCGTACGTTTAACAGACATTAATTGACTCTAATGAGCTCCGAAATTGGAGCTTGATAACTCCGCTAATACAAAATTAATAACCAAAGTGATAGATAATCAATTTTATAATAATTATTTTCCAACTCAAACGATCTTTGTTATATTGAAACCCAACTCTCGCCAGAATGGCACATAAAATCATTCTTGAGTCGTTATATTTCCGCACGACAATTACCCCTGTATTATCATTGACTTGGGAAAGAATCTTGCGTCTGGAAAGTACCAGGATACAGACAGTTACTTGACTTCATTGTCCCGGTAAAACTTGATTGCGAAACTAATTTCCAAGGTAATTTTTCGAGTAATGATGATCAATAAGATAATATGTGAATTTTAAGATTTCAAAATGCATTAGCGAAAAAAATCTTTTTCTGTACTTCCAAGCGCTAAAATAATCGGACATGGAATAGAAGCTCCTCTGTGTTCGCATAAATACTAAACGAACTCGAAGGTTTTCGCGTCAAGTTTCCGCCGGGCTTCAGATAAATGAAAATTTTATGAATCCCGCTCACGTGATGGCTTCTAGCAGCGATGTCACTCCGGGAAGATTTCCCACGGAGAAATCTTCTGAGTAAGAAACTCCACGAGCAGATCGACCGCGATAACAATAAATGTGCACAGATTTGAGATAGAATTCTACCACCTCCGAATGTTGCGTTAAGTATAGCTAATTTGTACGAACGATATACGTACTTATCATATAAGTATAAAGATGCATACGTGTGTACGTAGATAAATAATTAATGCCCCTAAAACCAACTCCCCTGACAATCAACATCCGCGAATAAGCAGCGCTTGTTATTTACGAAGAATGCGACCGAAACTGTTGAATTTTTAAAAATCATATGCCAGTTCCATTTCAAAATTTTCTCAAGCCAGTTTCCTCTTGGGAAACTGGGGAGCTTTATGAAGGTAAGAAGCTTTAATAATCAGTTTTGGGGAAAAAGAATCCCGGTGAAAAGGAGATCAGAATTCTTGGGTCGTGAAACAAAAGGGCTATAAGTTTGAATTCTTACACTTTACTAGGAAAAAAAAAGTGAAGGGACAGAAGAGAGAAGTAAAATATATGTGGATTCGAAATTCGCGATATATTTTGCAACAAACGAAGAATCGTTTGATTTTTATTTTACAACGCAAGCTGATCTCTGATCTCCCATTCGAAAACACGATTTTTTATTCTTGATATGTAAGGCGGTCGCGGTTAAGGGTTTCTCAATAGAACTCTGCGTAAGTCCTTCGATCAGTCAACGTCAAAGTCAATCGAATCCTCTTAATTCGCCGTCTCCCAGCACAATACGGGATGCCTGGAAATCATCCGTTCCAATTCTTCTGACGTTCGGCCGTTTTATGTACCTTGACAAACCTATACACTTATACGGTGTACATACCTACGCGGTATATAACTGGACCTACTCCATTCGACATTTGGACAGAATCAGCTTTTTCCGATCAATCGTAAACGTCAACGGGAATCCTATACGTCGCGTGAAGACTGTTTGTATGAGCGCGGGTCAGCTATGACGACGACTCTGTTCCATCAGTGTTTTATTTCCGTCACGAAAACTTCCACATTTTTCACCCACGCACGCCGCACCGAAGCGATAATTTGATTGATGGACAAAGAGCTTTCTCGCCAGCCTTTCTCCTTTCATCAAGGATTAGTTATTATCTGTTAAAATCCTCCTCCCACAAAGTGATACCATACTATATCCTTTCGAAACAATTTCGAGCCTAAAATGACCGCTATTCCTTTACGCGCAGCGTTGATACATAATTACATTTCACCGTAGGTACCCACTTTGAAGAAGATCTTGCGGTTTGCGGCAAACGAACTTAACCAACTTCCTGCTCTACACAACCGGCGGACACCCACGTCGTTGCTTAATATGGTATATTAAACGCCGTGCCAGGGGTAGAACAGGCGAAAGCAATCTAACCTCGTGATGTATTGTGGTACAGGAAGCATGCAGTCATGGTAACATATACCCACTGTGTAGCTACGATCTAATGTCATAGCGTCTTCCACCGAGGCTAATAGGCTTGCAAACTTTGCGAGCAATTTCGTTGGGCTACGGTGCTGAATAAGCTACGCATTTCACTATCACCAATAAGTAAATTGGGAGAGCTTTTCAAGGGATTTACATCCCCACGTCTTAGGTCCTTTGCCTTCTGCGTAGAAGAAGTTGGGGCGACGCAAAGTGATATTTGATTTAAGCACGATAGGCGAAAGGACCTCCCTGAAGATGAGAAGTGGTCAGTACTTGCATATATCTGTACTCGTATCTTGTTTGCACTGAGGAAATTAAACGGAAACAGATGTTAACTTTAATGCCGATGGGTTGACTAGCGAACCGCCCAACTCTAGTTTTCAAAAGTTTCCAACAGAGAGAGAAAGAGAGAAAAACCGTTCGTCTTCTTTTGATACATTGTTTTAACGGTTTCCTGTAGAATGTCGAAACTGGAGTTAGGAGGCTCAGTAATTAGAAGATAGGCGAGGTTTGCTAATTAGGCCAACGATGCGAGGTGTAAGTTCATTATTTCTTCGATACCTATACATGGGTCGGCTAATCCGTATTGTACCCGAGCCGACTACATAATTATAATTTTTGAGCAAAGTGACACTGACATTGATCAAACGGCTGACCTTTGCTTATGTTAACGCCTTCTTGCACGCAGCGTTAATTAATTTAGAATTGTAATTGGAAAGTAAAACCTGGATGAAGCTCACCACCAATCAGCCTAGCCTTTGATTCAAAGAGCGACTGGTTATCGTTCTCGCGGTCATCCTCAACTGACTCACGAAATGCTTCTGGATCAACGAACTCGAACAATCGCGAAAAAATATAATAAAAAAAACTTGAACTCCCACTTTGTTCTGATCTCAGATTCTGAATGCTCCTCGAAATTCACTTTCGTGAACAGCTACGAACTGCGTGCTACGCTACGATATTTGCGATTGATTGATACTTGCATAATTCAGTTTGAAGGGCACTCAAGAGACTCCGAAGTTTCAGAAATACATTTAGAATACCTAGATTCTTCGTACGATGAAAAGACCAAGGCCAGGCGAAGGCGGGTCAGCATTATTAGGAAAACTTGCTACGCCAGAATATCGCTCTAGCACTAAACTCACCTAGTTATCATTCATTCAAGGTGTTAGATTTTTCTGCTAGGTTTTCTCTCGCGACAATATAATGGAAAAGGTCACGTGTAGGTCACGTACACCACAAAGCGTAAAACTGCTCGTTGTGTAGAAGACAATCAAGTAACACCGTAAAGTATATGAGCGATACATTGGATATCGTTGTTGCAGATACCGATAAACCCGATGGTTGTAAGTTATGACCAGCTCATCCCCTGGACCTTTTTATTTTCATCCCGAGGTATTTTTCTTTGCAATCTCTCCATGTGTTGATTTTTTCTTCTTGGTCAAACTTGACCTAAATTTTTTCCACCTTCATTTCAAAGGTCGAAATCTTAAACGGTTAATCAACTCTAGTCCGTACACAGACACTTATTGAAGCTTCAGATTTTCGAGAAATTTTTAAGTCCGCATTTCATGGAGTTGATCCACTTTTCGAACCAAGGAGGTCAGCAGAATGGTTATTTTTTAATCTGAGTATCGGCTGTTTCTATACGCACGGAATCATTCACCCAAAACAGAAAGACTCGAGAATTGATCTGTCAAAACAGGATGTCGGAGTGGAGTGTATAATAATACTAACACAAGACCGACAGCGAACAGCTTCTTGATCCACATCTTGACCGCTCTAGACTTTGATCAAATAAACATCTAGTTTTAATCAGCGAGTTTTTCACTGCGGAGTTACTGCCGAGTAGCGTTCATTTTAACTCTGGAAATAAATTCTCCTTCTTACATCGATTATTAAAAAATTCTTCAATGAAGAGGCAAGACTGCATTTTATTGCTGGTAGGTCAAAGGTATATGTTCTAATGTAAACTTAGGGTAAACTTAGGAAATGAAGTTTTATTAGCAAGAGTATAACTCACTCGCTAAAACTTCACTTCGAACCATCAGTTTCCAAGCGAACTCCGTGCCTCGAGATATCTTTCCTTGCAATATCCTCCACGACGGGTACATACCCTTAAATTTTGACTTATAGTTCGAGGAAACTGAATATGCCAGAGATGAAAGGCCCCATCATTGTGTGCGTCGTTTACGAAGGTGCTCTACATCTGATCTATCGATGCGGTAAAACCTTCTGCAATTCTTTGCAGCGCATTGATCGACGTGCAAGCACTTTTGCACGATCCTTTCAGTCTCCACAGCATCCCGTGGTGCGTAAAAAAGTCTAATTCCGCAATAATAGCAAGAAAAAGTGTACAGGTATCGTATAAACGGTTTGCCACGTTATTGTGTAGCTTCTATACGGAAAAGTGCCCTTTTCACAGTTTCACTGGATCTCATTAGAAGAATTTTTTCACGATCACCGTTGGTACACGTTGGAGTATAAAATTCATCTGTAGCGAAAGAAAAGAGGAAAAAAATGGAATATTCCGGTCGGTGAAGCTTATTTTATTATACGTGTAAAATGAAAGCACGATCGTGCTTGCGGAAAGGTGCTGCGTTGACCGTGGCTGTTATAAGTTTACATTCGGTATTTTCCCAACTTTTATTAGAATAATATACAGTATTTGATATCCAGTATTCGCATACGAAATATCACTGTTCACTGTTCACTATTATACAGAGGACGGTCAAAATCTCATTACTCCTCTCCTCTAAGCCCCTTATTCTTCTTCCATAATATTTTCAGAGACTGAGCACAGATATTTCTTAATGGCTTCCAGTCAAGCCCCAATTTGTGCTGTGCTCGTCTTCTACATCAGCGGAAATACACTTGGGACTTTTAAATTTATGGATTATTAAAGAGGCCCTATTTCAAGGTACTTTAAATGCGAAAAGGTTTCCGTACATAGAACATCATCGTACCTATGCATATGATAGATCATATTACACAATAATTTCATACGAATCGATTCCAAGTACGAAGCTAAAGAACAATAATACTATAATACCTGAGCTTGCGTGACGTGACGGGTGTTTCCTAGACCAAAGGATTGCGGGGGTTTGTAGAGACGTGGCATATTATATCCCCAATTGATAAAAAGGTTTCAAATGTCAAATGATATCAAGAGGGAGTATAGTGTTAATTATTTTTTTTGCCACAGCTCGGACGACTGTTGGCATAATCATTGTAGCCTCGTGCCAGTTTTAACGCTGACGTAAAGTTGGGATATCAATCAAAATATTGCCGAGTAATCTGCACACCGCGGGGTCTGACGTTTGTCAATTATTTCCTATCCGTTTTCCGCTGGGTGCCGAATTTATTATTTTCATAAATCAGCTGACCATTTAACTAGACTCTATATATTTATCGATGGATGTATCAATCTCTGGAAATGTGTACGGCGTACAAACTCTAGTGCAGTATCGTTACTGGTATCACTGACTATATAGATTATCAATTTACTCATATCTATATTCTCGTCAGAGTTATACTTATAGTCTGATTATTCCGATCGTTCCAAAAATTATCTGCTACGAGTGAGGAATGAAACAATAAGATATATATGGAAATGAAAGCAGTCCATGGGAGTCGTTTCGTTGAAATGAATAATTATAATTTTCAGAGCACATAACGTGAGAAAATGAGATATAGTAACAATTAGTATTCCAACAAGGTATACGATCCTGTGCAATTAGGAGAAAAACGAGAAAATATGATGCCATCAACCACCCCTATATCGTTGCCGATCTCCCTCGGCCGTAATTATAAATAAATAGTAAGTCCTGCGAGTGTATGGAGAAAAAAAGTACCCCTTATGAAAGATTGAGAGCTGAACAATAATGCTTTGACGACAGAGAATTAACTGAGAACTGCCCCGCAGATATTGAATCAGACACCGTCTACGCCCCCGGCAATTAAAACATTCAGGAATAAATTATCTCGCTACCATTTTCTCAGAATAATATTACAAGGTGTCTTGTTTTAAATTACAAACCCAAATTGCTCTTTAGATAATATTTCAGTCGGAGAAAGGTTGATGAAAGCAAATTTCTACACTTCAAAGTGAGAGTACATCCATAACTGTTAAACGAATTTTACTAATTATTCTTATTCACAGAGTAATTAAGGAAGCCACCATATTTCTTAAAGCAGATTTTGGTAGACTTTTAGTCACAAGATATCACGTGACGAAGTGAAAGAGCATTGGGGCTCCGGTGTGCTGAAATGCATTGTAAAAGAACAGTTGCAACTTTCGTTCCATTATATCAGCTGCTAAGTGGTCCCAACTGTAAAAATTGATATCTCGAAAATAAATCCGGTAATAGTATTATTTATTTGTACCGTACATGGGCTGTATCGAAGCGTGCGGACCCTCGCTCAATCGGTGCAGTATCTATACCAGGACCTTCTATTGGCTCGGTCAAATCATGCGGTGATGTGAAAAAAGTGATAAATTATCGGAAAAACGACAGAATTGAACTGCCCCAGTGTTGATCATCGCCCTAAATGAAATTCTATACACATGTCGTCTGGTTATTCGGAAACACGTAACTGTGTATTACCCCCTCGCTCCCGAATAATTTGTTAGAAAATGTTCGCTCGTCCGTTGCTAAAGAAGCAATGAGGGAACGATTTGTCCCCCTTTTTTTTAAATTTCCTTTCCTTTATCGAGCATAGAAGTTACTTCGGTTGAAAGATACATTTATTCAGGTATATACCCCGAGAAAACCTTCTTTGTTATCTTATTTCGATCCTCATGCTTTCATTATTTTTATCTTTGATGTCAAACCATTTTCCTTTGACACAAAAAGCAAAATAATACATTATTTCAAGAACGTTTATAGACGCTGAAGAAAAAAGCGAGCGCTTTTAATTTTCCATCCGCATCTTCCCGCGAGGTATAAAATCTTTTAATATCGTTAAGCACGTGGTGCGAGCTTCCTCGGATCTACTACCTACCGGCAGAGTGTAGAAAATAAAAATTAAAAACGGCATCTGGAAATCTACTAAATTCTGCAGACTGGTATCGTATATATTCCTGTCCATTACATAACTCCATCCGAGCAATTGGTTTTCTTTCTTTCTTTCTTTTTTTTTTTTCTCAATTTTTTTTTACTCCTTCTCTATGCTCTTCTGCTCTCTTCCTGTCTGTTTATTATTTTATCCTTTTTTATTCCTCTTTTTCACCAATTACTACCCACCAGAGACGACTTCTTCTCAGTATATACATTTATACAAACGTATACAACACTAACTCAACTAACGACCGTGTCCCTTTAAAGCTGAAGCGATAAAAAAATACTGACGGATATCTTCTGTTGCTTTAACTACGTTCTGTCGGTTCCTAGATTTGATGGATTAACGGTTACCCCAGGCTCGCAGAATCAACCTTCTTTATATCTCGAACCAGATTGACCTTTTATCTGCGTTTTGTAATCGATCATTGTCCGTTTTACCGCAAGATAAAGCCCGGCATCAATCGAAGATAGCAGTTTCACGGTATAATCAAACACTTAAATTTCCATTCAAATGTTTAAAAGACCAGCTGCATAATTGCCCAATGCACGTATGCATTCTTAGTGCAAATAAATACTGCGAACAGCCGCATAATGTATACGTCAAGTGTAATACTCCAAGCATTGAGCAACGGTGTTCCTTGTCTCATTTGACAGAGACATAAATGACTGGCGATTCATGATCGAATAAAGTTATGAAATTGCGGATTATTACATGATCTATGGCACGGATTTCCGGCTGCCAAACTTAGTTCAATGGACAGTTAAGATCGACGTGGCCGCGACCTCGAAATAACTAAGCGCATGTTTGAATTAAACATTTGTATCTGTCGGGCAAAATATCTGCATTATTAAATTTTGAAAAACGGACCAACCCCCACGACACTCATTCACGCGTCTAGCCGGGCTAGGGGCTAGACATATACGGGTATTCGTACCCTTGAGGAGAGGCGGAAATCTATGTCTTCTCCTGCCTTTTCCAACACTACACCACGGCGCGGAAGAATTTAATGACGGTATTCCCGCAACGAAATTCCTATGCGTATTGTTACAACGCTGGCCTTCCAGAAATTTGAGTTGAAGAGTCTTCGGCCAACTACCGCGCGCGTACGAATTTCGAGGCTATTAACATCTGAGGGTGAGGTAACTTCGGAGTTTCGTTAATTGGCAGTTCTATTCTAGTCAGAGACCTCTGTCGCATCCCCCTTGTCGTGGCCTCTTTATACTTGTGGCCTACATACATACTTAAGGTCTTAGCGTACCGCTGGAATTAATTAACTCATGAGCCAATCGATCGGATTCTAAATGAGACGAAGATTTTACATTCAACCGGCAGCAAATCGTCGATAAGTAGGTACTATAATACCTCCGATCCTAGTCATCGAACAAATTTAAATTTAATCTCGTGCCAAGTTTTGCTTGCCTAGAATGAAGGCAACCACTCACTCACTCGTTCGCCACGCGAATTCCCAACTTGGATTCGATCCCCTAGATGTCTGGCCTAACTTCTATTATCACTTCTTGGTACAGATATACCTTCAACTCGCGTATCCACATCCACCATATATGAAATTACCGCCGGAGTGTTCATTTCATTATCTCCTAACTACAGAAACACAATTTGACTCTCACCAGCAACTTATTACGCAACGAAGTCAAATTATTTGAAAATTACATCCCGACTACCATAGATATACAGCTTTAATAATCGCATACCCCAAACGAACGTCTAAAACCGAACAGATTTCGTTGAAATAATATTAGCAAAATAAAACGCAATTCGCATAAATTTTCCAGCTCATTTTCTATTCAAACGAAGGCCTGCTGCTTTCCTGTAATTCCATTTTTGAGGAAAAATTAAAGGTCGAGGCAACACGTTTTCTACACTAGAATTCTTTTCGGGTAGGTCATGATGTATATGCTTATGGGGTGAACAGGGTTCGTTATATAGCCTCTTAGACGGTAATTTCTCCCCTCGGTTAAATCTCTTTTATAGTTCTGTTCGTCAAATGTTAAAATAAACTCTTTTTCCTAAAGTTTTTCCGATCTATTTATAATACCGTTTCGTTGCGACCGAGTGGGACTGAATTTACGATCGGTGTTAAACGAGGATCAGGCATCGTCTCTTCGGCAATCGCCCTGTAATAATAACTAACCGTACATTATTCGCATAAATTTTACTACAATATTGGTGTTTTGATAGGTGTTAACCGCTTTGCTAACGACGATTCGAAATAAATGAGAACTAAATAACTAGCCTGCAGAAACTTGGAAATCGATTACTGTATCCATAATTTTTTTTGTTTTGAGTTACATTTCCCAATTAGTTACATAATTTTTCATATTATCAAGCTTTTTTTTAATTCTTCTTTCCCTCTTTCTTTTTCTAGACGAAAAATCCACTCGAAATAATTATAATAACTAGGTGTTTCGAAAGAGGGTGTATTTCTTATATTATTTTGTCAGCATTTCCGGGTTCGACGACGCAAGAACATGGTGTTCCATTCTTTGTCAGCACTCCAGGCATTGTTATAAGAGCTTTAAAAAAGTTTTCGCAACTCACAATCACCCGCTGCCGGTGGATAAAAGAAATGGAATAAAAAATGTATCCCACCGCATCATTCATTTTTAAAACAGATCGATTCACCTCACTTTGTCTTTATTGCCTTCAACTATAACGTCGATTCGTTTTAGCTACACGTACTACCTATCAAAAAATTGACCAAAAAGGAATTCTATACAAAACTAAAAAAAGAAGAAAAAAACCACAAACAATCTACTGATAATGAATAACGCAATAATTGAAATGGGCAAACATTGCTATGGGGACAAAAATCCGATATATCAAGCAAGTTGACGTTTATGGTACCTCCGCTGCCCGTGTCCGACCAGACAATTCTTCGTCATATTGTCCGGTTCTGTCTATTGCACGCGATCTATACTCTACACCGCGATGTATATACATAGAATTTATATAATATATAATGCAGGTATTCCCATGTATATCAATAATCCACGATGTATCTGTGTGAATGACGCACGCGTGAGATGGTAGTCTTACAAATTTTTGGCTATACTTAAGGTACGGTAGATACTAAAGTATCCGTAGGGAAGAATCGGACATTGATTATTATAAATTGCTCGGTATGGCTCGGGTTATAAGGGTTGTAATGTTATCGATTGGTCGGTTCCTTTGTTATTATTTATTCAACGAGAGGAGAAACAGTGGGGTAAGTAGACCGAGCACTATACGCAATTAGACACACTGTTACTCTAAATAATACTTTTTGTAACACGCAAATATATACACGCACATGCCATGCGAGTAGGTATACCATACATTCCATATAGCAATAAACAGGTGTGCCTTTCCCTGGCACCCTCGATTTTTTCGTTCATTTTACTTTACATTTTTTCTTTTCCTTTTTTTTTCTTTACTGTTTTTCTCATATTTTTTCTACTTCATGGGACAAAAACGTGACGATCGATACTCCACTCGATATAGAACTCTGACACAATTTTACAACGATTACAAAGAATTCATGTTAGTGACAGAGTGAATGGCGACCACGTGCGCCCCTGTCGCATAACGAATACATCTACTCGTAATTTATCGCTTTTGAGGTTTCGAACTTCAGGATATTTTGGTCACGATTGCCAATTCTTGGAGAGCAACGATCAACGGATTTAAACCCGAGTTAATAGCTCTTGAATCGTGCCGGACGTAAAGATTAAACTTCATGCGTGGGCGTCTTTACCACAACGTGAAAAAATAAGAACGATTCATATGGTGGTACGAAAGTGAATTTCGTTCGTGTTGAATATTTAGCCATATCATATCGTGACGAATTCTGTGATTAATTATCGAATGCCGCAATTTCGATAAGAATAGTCCAGTTATCGTTCATCGGCGGTTTATTATACGGCGTTTCCGTCACGTTTTAGTCAACTCTTGACCATCAACCCTTCAAGAGATCGTCGTCTTCTAAAATTAGTTGCCGAATACTGCACTAACTGACGCCTGCAGTCCGGAGCAGAAATCTATCTATAATCTGCCTGGTACAGCGTTATAAATAAGTCAAAGTATCTAAATTGAGAATCATGAAAGACGTCTTGTGGTATCAGTGGAAAGCTTCATAGCTTCCGATCGTCTTTATATCTCTACCCCCATTTCCACCCTCGCGGTATTAACCTGGGAGGTAAAATAGTCGCTGAGTAATTGATGATATCGTGAAGGGTTGAAAATCTCCATGACCTTAATTCCGCTCTTTAATTCGGCTTACCGTATATTTCTACGGAGTTATTTTAATCGGCGAAAACTTTCACCACCACCGATCACTGTTTCCCAACTTATTATAGCGCATGTAGAGAAAATGACTAAAAGGGGTAGTCGGCCCGTGAATTTAAGGCTGAGTTACGTCAAAGGCGTCTTGCTCCACGCCTTCGTTGATATGAATATAAATGAACGTCAGAACGTTTGACAGTAGCAAGAAAAGCGACAGTTAGAGCAACAGCGACGGCAGCAACAGTCTCGAAACGACACGCGGCGCAACACGTCGTGGGCTCAGCCGGCGCGCACAACGTCAACACTAACTCAAACCAGAAACGTGGTGTACGTCGCGACGGTTTTTCGAGGTTCGTCGGGCTCCGTCGGCTCGTCGACGCGCGCCTCTATGACCGTCGACCGTCGACGGTCGCAGGCGCTCGCGCGACGTCGTCATGACGACGTAAACTCAAAAATACACGTCGCTGGTCGCGTCTAATGGTTCGTTTGTTTAGTCAAACTAGCTATCAATGTACCTGCCTACATGTATGTTCGTACAAGTACATAGCTAGATTATTACTTGTTTGAATGTACATATCCGTATGTACAAGATATTTACATACGCGTTCATGTATCGCAGGTACATGGATCGACGCGTGACGTGAGAAGCTCTTTACGACTTTTCATTACAGGACGTCATTTTTACGCGTTGTCAACGCGAGATTATGTTTTATCTTGTTATCTACTTTTCTCTCTTTTTTTTTCTTATAAACTTTTCTGTGCTTTTTCCCGTCTCTCGTTCCGAGTTTACGACTCTTGTGACAGGTTATTTAGAGATGAAAAATCGCCATTAGATTATACGACGATTCTCTATATTTACGTTACTTTTGTTTATATATTTTACCAAACAAATGTGAACAGCATCTAACTGAATCCCACGTTCACGTATGCATATACCTACAAGTGTTAGGATTTGCCGGAGCCGAAGCTACCGTCTATACTACAGAGTTCGTAATGAAACCGTATCGCTAATCAAATTAGTAACACAAACTCGTTGTTCTTGGCAGTTAATAACGAACTGTAATTAAATTGCACAATAAGTTTAACAGCTGATGATATTTATAACACATGTGTACATATACGAACACTTTTGTAAAAATACCATCTACACGTCGTATTATATTACATATTATTTTTGTAGCTAAGGTTTGTGTATCTAATTAGTTAATATGATGAATCTACGTAAATAATTCTATGAGACGGTTGATCAGCGGCTAATCACGTTCACCGCGTAATTTTATCTCCTATAGGGCTATAGCTTCTGTACAGGGATTCTGTATAATTAATTCTGATTATGATTAATATTGAATAGCTACAGGAAGTTCAGCTGAAGCGATACGAGTTGAGTGAAAAAGTTTCCCCGTTCTATCAAGATTATCAAGATTATATGTACAGGTAAACATACATGTACTTGACCCGCAATATTCATTTACAACCGCAAAGTTATCGTACTACAGGTGCTTCAACCCACTCGAATTCGAATCGCTTCAAGAACCCTTTTACGATCGTATAATGGCGGAATGGTAATAATTCCCGACTGATCGCCTCAGAGTAGTATAATTAATATTAAGAATGGTGGAAAATGACGATGAACCACGCATTTCACGAGGAATCCTTCTTTCGCGTTATATACAGGGTGTCCCGACTTAAAGTAACCCTATATAGACTCTCATCATTGAAGTTTCTTGTATCAGTATGAAATACAATGAGAAGTATCTCGCCTAATGAAGTAGTAAGACAAAAACAATATTCTTGGTTCCTTATTCTACACAAATAATCCAATATATCTGATTGTGACTATTAAGCATCCAACGAGTAGTCTGAGTCAACCGCTGTCCCGACGCGCTGAAAACTTAATACCGTAGCGTCGTACATACCTACCTTTCGGATGCGTTACGATACGGCTGCTCAGGGAGTGATAAAATACATGCTCAAGTGATGGTTGAGCAGACCTTCGAAACGCATACCTCATTTGCGGAAGCTCTAGGATGTTTTTTCTTCCCTTATATCAACAGCCATACTTATTGGTTTTATAGGAACCATTTGTCAACGGCGAAGTGTGTGCCAAAAAATAGACTGACCATTAATTTGTGTTTGTTGCGTTGTGTAAATTGCGACTGATTGCCGTCCTAATTGCGGAAATAGCAGTCATGTAAGCACCTCGTGACGGGTCACAAATTTTGCAATATTTGAATGCCGGGGTAGACAGGGGAACCGTAGAGCTGTGAAGGTGCCTTGCGGTATGATGTATAAGGGACAGTGAGAATCACAACGCCGAGCACATCCCTTTTTCTAGATAAAATATGTACCTACTTCTGGTTTCAATTACTTTTATTGAGTACTTAAAGATTGAAACGATCGGAGAATAAAAAGGCTAGAGGGAAATGCACATCGTTTTGCATGAAACGACTCAATAAAAAGTACTGCATGTATAAGGTATACGCTTATAGATACCCGCGGGGAAATATTGGTTCTTTGCCTCACCTGGGTGAACTCATTTTATGTAAATGGAGACTGCAGTATACGTGCACCCCCTTAAAATGGAAGTAATGTAAGTCCATTTTGTCTAAAATTATACAGAGAGTACAGAAATGTTCTTTTTCTACATCAGCAAAAACATATTTTTGTGCTTTTTTTTCTGAAATTTTTCACAAAATGGACTCACACCACTTTCATTCTGAGGGGCTTATATAAAAACACTGAAACTCTGGCACATATTCTGCATAGCGACAAACTAGCAGCATTTCATTTATGTATCTTCAATCAATGTTAAAATTGTATGAATAATTGGAAACGTCAATAATATAAGTATATGAATTATGTGATGTTTGGTTTACAGAATAATGAAAATTTAATTGGAAACGCAAACTCTGGACTTTTGGTATAACTAGGATAACTGATCGAGAGTGACCCTGTGGTTTGTAATAATAATTCACCCGATATAGCCACGTTCATTAACAGCTGTTAGACAAATATTGAATCCCGAAAAGTAAACTGCATCGTGATCTCGTCGTATGCAATTAAATCTATTCCAATGCAGACGAAACTAACAGGACTGTATCGAACCAGCGTTAGTGTATATCCTGAAACTATCGAATATCTCGCGTTTGATGCTCACCGATCGTCGACCGTTTGACCTATCGGTATTTCCAACAGAAATAAGTATCTGAAAGCTGGTATCAGCTCCATAGCAGACCACCTGATTTGCGTCAATCGAATTTGATAGAGAAACTACGGATGGTCCTTTATTAATTACTTACTTACTAATTATACCTATAAATTTTCCAGGACATTCGGTAATTTTCAACAGAGCTATGAAGGTCTGTAAACCTAATGCAGAAATGTGTATGAAATTTCGTTGAAATTCTCTGCAGTATTACGAAATGGTATGGTTAATGATTGCCTCCAATTATAACAAAATTACTTCACGCCAAGATCGATTTTCCTTCGGATAATATAATTGATGCTTAACTAATACCTTTGGGATATGTTTTCCGCGGGATAATCTTACCTTACAGGAAACTCAAGCGTGTGAGATACACGGTAAACTTATTAATCATCTTATTTTACGCTACGAACATTTACGAAAGAAAATCATAGTAGCTGAATCGAAGAAACCTTAACAAGCTATAAGAAAATTTAATTCGCCTAACGAAGGCTCCAGACGTCGCGCGTCGTCGTAAAAAAAAAATCTCAAACGATATATTCACTCTGAACGGGCCAAGATCGGAGAGGACTTTCCTAACCATCGATATCGTCCTTATTCAAATATTGAAAAGTCCCCGAAAGAAGAATCTAATTTATCTACGTCGGAAGTCGGACGTATTCTTGACAGAGTAAATATAAAGAATTCGAAATAATTTACGAAGGCTAAAGGCTCTTTTTCATCTTTCCACTTCGTGATACAGCCTTCTCGCCTGCCTTTCTTTTCTCAATTTTCACGCTCTCTTTTAAGCGCAGGTCTTAGAAAAGGACACTTCAGTGCTAGACGTAATTTTTTGATCTTCATTTAAAAGGTACGTACTTTGGAAGTTCTTATATTTCTCATATTTCTCCATTTTCACGAGACCAACCACACCAAAAGTGTGAAAAACGCATTTCGTAGTTAACGAACAATTACCTAATACAGGCGAATATTATTTACTTATCACAAAGTTCAATCCATACATGTATCCAATAATGAATTCCGCTTATATCTTGCCATGTCACAGAGCTTTGGAAGTAGTCTTTGTCTATACCAGACCATGTGATCCTACGTGACCTACAATATAAAGTGTCAGGAAGGTCAGGGTTAAGGTTTCAGTACGATATCATCGATCTAGACGTCTGTTTCTTAATACTTAATACCTGATCCCGGCTCGTGGATCGTTCAATGAAAAATTCAACGCACCTGCGACAGGGTTGAAATCTTGTTTGAAAAACTTCAAGTGTTTAAAACTTCACTGTAAAGTACCCAAAAGCAATGTAGATTTTTGCAACACCAGCAGACTCGCACAGTTTTTCAGGTGACAATAGAGCCGCCTTGGCGAAATGTGCTTAATTGATGTTCTCCTTAGCTCGATTCCATAGCAAGGACCCTTTACTATGACCCTTCTTAAAGGAGACGGGTGGGAGCTGAGAAGGAAGCAGAGGTAAAAAATCCGAAGCTTTTAAGTTCCTGACGGAGGGCTATGATCTTCAAGAGCCCTCGTAAGGAACCAACTCTGGAGTCGAAGTAGTGTGGAAGCTCTTCTTCGACCGGGAATCGATTCATTTCTACCCGTTTGTGTCTACATCGCCTCAATTTCATGTCTGATAACTTTTTCTCGTCGACCAATCGCGTGACGAACAACTAACAAAGCTTTCACTCG
Organism: Rhogogaster chlorosoma; assembly: GCA_944452935.1. Lineage (NCBI taxonomy): Eukaryota > Metazoa > Arthropoda > Insecta > Hymenoptera > Tenthredinidae > Rhogogaster > Rhogogaster chlorosoma. The sequence continues at coordinate 35,646,358 of OX101797.1, forward strand.
CGATTGAATACAACTTTTTTCCCAATAATATAGACCGTAGTCGGGTTTGGAAATTAAATTCTCCCCCACCCACGTGCCAAGTCACGTGATAAGCTGCGGCGGAGGGTTTAAGGTAATTAAACGAACAAAGCTGTGAAATTTCAACGGTCGACGAACACATTCGCGTGAAAATATTTGATAAAATTAAATTTGGAATCCGAGCGATGAGTCTATACAGGCTTACGCTTTTGTAATAATTACATTCGCATAATAATGTATTTTAGAATAATTATATCATGTTTAGATGATTTTCAGACGTCTCGACGCCTCGCGCGGCTCGCTTAACTTGCTTCGACCGAGTAATGGAGCTTCGTGATTACTGATTCCTGTAAACTCGAGTCGAGCTCAAATTACACTAAAGTGACATTATGTAATTTCAAACCTGGTGTACGCACCTCACGATGTCCTTTTTCATTCAGTCAAATGATTTTCCGTCGCCTAAATAAAAGGTGATTCAAATTAACCGTATTTTAACCACATCTTAATGCCGCTATCGTACTTCTTTTGAACAAGGGTTGAAAAAGAAAAAGGCAAAGATAGCACGTCAGATGACTTCCAGAAGCTCCTGGGGACAAATTGGCTTATTAATGAACCAGAAGCTCGTAACGAGCCCTTGGGTCCTCAACTTTTAATACATACTTTCAAGCGCCGTTCGATCGAACCCACTTTACCATAGATTAATCGGAAGAAAATGCGAGTGGTTTAAAAGTAATGACTTGCGATCGGCGAACTCTATTTCAACGTTAAATTTCGAAACTTTATTAGCGATGATATCCCCGTGAAAATCCCATTTATCTTTTCTGATAAAGCACCCCATGATCCATTATTCCCAGGTTAGATCATATATATCGTCTAGACCTTGATTGTTTAATTTACTCCTCAGACTCTCCCTTGTTAATTGAATTCCCTTGTCCCTTTGTAGATCTGAGGAACTCCGAGTAGGTTCATGCTTACGAAATCAAATTCCATCGAAATAAATACCTACTGCTGATATTATCTCCAACGATACTCGTTGAGGAGTATTAGTGTAGCTGACATGATTTTCCAAGAAGCATATAATCAATCATTTATTTTGCTTTTCTCAGGTAAAATGAATCAATCCTATTCCTAAGCAAGACAACTGTATATCAACTCCCTAAGATCTTCTCTGCGATAGTAAAATATACAAACCAGATACACCCTCATCAATTTTTTATTTTCATTTCATTTTTTTTTGGTTTTGTTCGCCGACTGTCGCCTGTTTTTAATTCGCTTGGGATGAACTAATCACACTGGCCAGTAGAAAAAAAAAAAGAAAACAAGAAAGGGCAATGAATTTTTCCAGCCAACTGGCGCCAAGTGCTGCGTTTAAATCAGAACAAAAACCGTAAACCACCCGAGGGTAGGGCTGACCGCAGAACTTTACCTGTCCATCCTCATAATGGTCCGACCTTCGTCAGAACAGTATTTCCCTGCAGGTTGGGCCAATCCTTGGTAGAGTGGGTAACGGGTGAAGCTGCCAGTAGAGAAATCAATAACCTCACGTTTTACACCTGAGAGACTTTCTCTCCCTCACTCTCTCCCTCCTATACACCCTTTAAACCCTTCTTATTTACCACTTCGTAGGCATACCTCACTAACACCTATTACATAGGAGAATCCTTATAATGATTGACAAGAACTTGACTGACCAATGCCCGTTCCTCTTCGTTTGGCCGGTATTCACATAATTTCGCAATGTACCCATAGCCGGTAGGGATTCTTCACTTCAGTTTGAATTAGGTTCCAAGTCTATAAAGACTTCCACGGGATGAACGTGACTGCCAACGGGCACGTTTCTATTCTTCGTTCACTTTCACACTCGACTCGGTAGAAAAGCAAACAGTTTCGGAAACAGAATTATGGCCACTCTAGAGTAGTATACCAGACGTCGTCGCGGTGTACGACTCCATTCGCGTACTGATTGTAGTTTCGAGAATGGTTCGTTGCACGGCAGAACTAGCTCCGAACAAATTCTATCGAATACAGATGTAGATGCATATATACCCGCTAAAGTTAGGCGTAAGCTCTTCTAAGCCAAAGAGGGTTCAGAGTAAAACAAGATCCCCGCTATCTCACAATTAACAAACTTCAGGCTAATCAATTAATTGGATCACGCCAGACGCTTTTCTCCGAAAACAAATCCCGATGTTGAAATTTTCGTTCGGGACATCGAAGCGAGCGAAACCAAGAGGTCGGGCGTCGATCAGAAACTTGATTGAAAATTTTCTAAGATCTATTCAGTCATTCCAAGTAATTTGAAATGAATATAGAAATGTTTAAGAACGAATCAAAATCATTGCAACACGATACGATGGTCCTTGATTGAAGAGAAGAGAGTTTGTCTGATTTGGATTACGGTTAATCAGTTCTTGTTGTTGAAACGTGCGTCGCATGAATCCGTCGAATTGAATTGGCGTTTGTCGGTTTACCCGGGAAGCTTGTCTAGAATGATTTTGCATTCTTATGCCAACGTCGTGGCTCTTCGCAATGCCTACAATACACCATATCCATGCCTGATGCGATAAACGCACCTTCCGGTATCGTTTCTGGATTTCTAATGTGACATCCCCTCAGTATTCGCGTAGTCGCGGTAACGAGGTTTTCGCGAGGCAGGAGAACCCTGATCTTGAAGAGAGTGTGAGAAACAGTTAAAGGCTTATACTACAATCAGGAATAAACTGTCACTTTACAACGTTCTCCAAAATCTTCATCCTTATTCGGTACACGCGTTCTCGGTTTTAACATACTTATACCATAATCCGGATAAAAGTTCTTCTGTTGATGGAATAACGGGCATCGCATGCCAATCGAATTCTAAATTCCTGTCTACAAATAAAACACGTTCCACGAATTGATGGAGCAAGTGTATCACTATATTTGCGTAAAAACTTGAATTTCGAAGATTTTATTTTCTGTTCGGATTCCACCTCAAGGGATTTTTTACAGACTTAATACAATTAGATAACTTTTTCCGGGAAAAAGCCTTCGTTGTAGGCATATCTTACAATCAGACGTATCCGATAATCTTCACTGTATATTCACAAACTTAATAATTTATCACTAATTTATTAATTCAGAGTTTTCCCTCCGGCAGGCAAATCCACGATCGAAGTTAATATTTGTACATCGCTAGCCTGGGGAGCAGATTTACAGATATTCACGCTTGGTTAGAAATCAATGATTACCCACAAAGTTTGCGTTCTTGTCGTTGCCAGTTTCGGTTACCTCGTCTCCTCGGAATTGAATCTTTTATAGACTAGACTACACGGAGTATGCATATACCCTTGAAATAATTTAGTATCGAAGAGCTTCTTTTCGACGATACACGAGCTTGAAGATTTCAATTTTAAGTTTAGAGTAAAGCTCCTTCAAGCTATATTTTGAACAACAAAATTTATCACCTCGGCAATTATTTAATTCGCGAAATTAAGAGCCGGTTGATAGTTTGGATCCAGTCTAATGTAAGTAATTGGAGAATAGTGTGACAGTTTCAAACCGAGAGGCTAATTTATCACATACAGCTCGTAGTTTCAGAGAACCTCGCCGAACATCGCAGCTATGTTATGACAATTTATGTATATCTTTTGCCAAAAATGCGAAATATATGTACGAGTACGTTTTGTCGTTAGCTAGGTATACGTGGAATAAATTGTTTATAGGTTCCAGCGGGGTTCTCGTTCTTTGGATAAATTAACGTTTCTTCAAATCAAGGCAACAGCGTTGCTTCTGCGCCATCTGGGCTCGGATTTTACTATTTTTGAAATAATTTGAAGCTTCTGTGCCGTCAAAGTTCCTTTCTAAGAAGAAGTGGCATTTATTCTAGCGTGCTCGACTGCCATTTATTACAGGGAATGATGAAAGTATCAGTTCAAAGTGAAGCATGATTTTATATTGCTAATATAAATATGAAGTTTATTAAAAGTGATTTCGGTTTGGATAGCAGCCAACAAAGGATTGATAGAAATGTTAAAGTGTTTCTCAAAACTCCGAGCATCTCTGTATAGAAATATTTGATCTACTGTCGACAGCTTGATGTAATGATTGTTCGGAAACTCTTCTTGTCGCCGAATACAGATTGTAAATTTCATGCATATCTAAATATTAAACTTTTACGAGGTCACTGACAATTATCTGACTGTTCAGAATTTGATTTATCTGGATTTTAATTAGTGTCTAGCCATCATTGGCTTCGAGCTTCGATTACAGATCGACAAGGGAATTGTTTGAACTACTTTGAGAAGTTGATATCCTCTAGTTGCCTGTGGGGCATGAAGCTTGAAAGTAATAATCAAAGCAATGAAATCACAAAAGCATTCGAGGCGAAATTAATTTCATATAACTTATAGCTGATCAAAAGATTTTCCCTTGATATAATATCGCTATTAGTTTATGCACACAAAGAAATATCGAATTGAACGTTGAAAGCTAGACGGATTTTACCATGTTATCGTTCATTTTACGACTTATTACGAATAAATAAATAAAAAACTATATTTTTCATAGCTTTTCAGTTAGACTCGTGGAAACTAAAATTGTCTTAAAGTTCTGAAAAAATTCTAGAATGGTTGAGAAGTAAGTATATCTCGTGAAATTAGGCGTGTTGTTTTATTACTAATTTTATTCACACCGAAACTGAGGTAGATTCAAAATTTATGATGTTTCACGACTGTGTGCAAGTTTACAACTCCTGTTTTTGGAAGCCTTTGCATGGATAGCTCATCTATTTTTACATAGTTCCTATCTATAGCATCGAGAAGTGAATATTGGAAAGAATGAACCCCAAGAATTAATTTCCAAATAGAGCAGCGTAGAATCATTGAATTACTGAATAATCACGTGAAAGTATCTCGCAATCTCCTTTGTTATATAACTTGACGACAATCATTCGTTGCCTTTGTCACTTGGAGATAATTTTCTCGAAAGCGAGGTACTCCAGAGAAGAAGGGACCACTAACGATAGAATGCGAGCAAATCAAGATAAAGTGAGCTATGGTTTCTCCAAAAGCGAGGCAAAGGAAATGGCAAAGGATTTCACGGCCTCGAAGTACTCATTCGAAGAATCGTCACAGAATAAATTGAGTAGCTTATATTTCGGAAGAGAGAGTAAAAGGAATCTTTACAATCGCAAGCCAAGCCTAATTAATTGCCTGGTCGTTAGATCTGAGATTGAAGTCACACCTACGGAATTGTCTGCTGCAACATGTTGACATGACATAAAGCTAAGCAATTGTTAGTAACGTATTGTCCTTTCCTTTCTCGGAACATTGCTCGAAGGTCTTGCTAGTCAATGCTTGTCGTCTCTACGAGATGTTCTAACGAACCTGTCAGACCGAACATATTCGGCCAGTAATAATTTCTTGAGCAAACTATGAATTCAGTAAATACACACGGAAACTACGTGAGGTATATGTAATAAGTACGACATAGTTATGAACATAGTATGAGACACGCCGTATTATTTCTGACGAAATAGTAATATTCGATGTAGTATAATCACCCAGATGAAAGCTGCGGTGATTTTGTAAGAATCCGTGTCCTCTGTATTGCCTGGCAAATAAAATATATTCATTTTAATCGATTTCTGACAGTTGCTACACTCGATCGATGTTTATAAGGACGAAGGAAAGAAACAGAGTCATAAATAATCGATTATTCTTTCGCTAATGTGATTCTGACAACTGACAGCTCTGACTGTGTCGCGTCTTTTCAACTTATTGTATAATCATTCGAAATAAAGAGTTCGGTTATTTTCCACAATACCATAACGTGGGGGATGTTAACAGGGTGGGATCCTCTCGGAAAAGTACTCATCAAAAGAGAGACACAAGTAGTCAAAGGCCTATACTGTTTACGTAACAACTGATCCTGTCGTCCAAACTTCCCGACGTAACGGTACTACAGAAATACGTAGATGAAGGGTTATTCACCCAAAGGTCTGGTGGCTAGTTGCGTGCCGAGTTGCACTGCATTACCAGTTCCTGACATGCTACAGTAAGTACAGGAGTGCTCGGCTTTGAATAGTGCAGCAGTTGGGGTAGGTTTGGGCCAAGTTAGTATACGTGAAGCCACGTAGCCTGGGATCACATACCGAGTTAGTCGAGGTATAAAAGGTACGATGAACTGCATCTGCATCAGAAATATACTTCTTGGTATTCCGGAATCGCCTGTTTAATCTGATTAGATCTTGGGAGATGATAAGTGATGATGATCTAGCACGATGGATTAAATGGGTTGACATGATGGCAGGAAAGTACTCCCTCGTGAGCGTGATTGAAATAGGAATCGTGGATAGGACTAATCGAGACGAGAAGTACCTCTTGTTTATAACAAATGATTCAGTATAAATGCTCCCTAAACTTTTTGTCCTTAGTTAGTTAGATAGCGGAATGATATTACGTGAAAATGTCAGCCGTCAATAGAAAGTGCGCCGTATCGGAACCAAACGATATATCACCAGTACTATAAAAACATTTTACTACCGTTTCGAGCTCTAATATTTGCCGCATGAAGAATTTATTATTGCGTACCTATTCGCTACCGGCTACACGGTAGTAAAACCAATTCATGTTCTTGGACAAAATACTGTTGAAAACTATAGTCCATACCTGGGTTCGATGAAGTTTTGAAGGCTTCCGATACCTGGACTTGAACAAATGATATACGTTTCATATTTTCCCGATATATTGAAAACGTATAAACTTTGATTAATCTGACTTTTGCATCTGAGTCAATAAGTACACTGCAGCGGAAAGTCGATATGATTAATCGATAAAAAAAAAACGAATTCATTCACTAACGCCGATAAAGATTTCATACGAAAATCTTTGCAGTAATCCATTTTTTTCAGTCATTAATATTTACCATTACTGTCACTTAACTACTTTGTAATTTATGGTGTTTTTCAAATCGATATATTCAGCTTCGAAATGACGAAGGTAATTATATTTGTACGTTCTACATTACCTAATGGCACCGTGGCACGGGAAATATTGATGTAGGATTATTATCGGACGGAAATCGATTCCGTTGCCTAGGTAGTAAACTCTACAATACAGTGGACAGTATATTCATGTGAAGGCTACGCGATGTTTTGAGGCAATAAAAGAATAAAATAGAATTATTTGCTCTATGGAAGAAAGGACTCCGTCCAATCCTTGAGGGCTGTTCCATTTTTCCCTAACAATGCTAGTTTCATTTGGCAATGTCCTTTGGAAGATTCATAGTATATCGATACTAATGATTTGACGTTATAATATATGCATGAATATTTCCGTCCTCGTGATTATGGAGTGCTCCAAAGTCTCACGGCTGTAGAGATTCTGGTCTGTGACTCCCGAGCTCTTATATCATAATTAGCTACTCTACTACAAAGCATCTGCAATCGACAAGTTCGGCGAAACGTGTATTTGCTAAGGACTAATTCTGTCTTCAAAGTACAACTTGGTGAACTACGACCGTACATTTTCAGTAACGAAATATATCTCTAATTCAAGATATTCAGCGGAGGAATTCCCGCTCAAGAATCACCGAACCCGTTATCCTTATTGGTCTTCAAGGATATTTCCCCGGACATTTTACTTCAATAATAAAAAAGAAAGAAACCGTTTCTTTTTTTATTCCCATGTATGAAGATTCATGAATTATTTTGAAACTATTCCACGTCTTCGATCTTTGATAGTGCAGCAGCAATAGCCTGGACGTCGCATACCTGACAGTGATGAATGCAGGTAAGCTTGTAAGAAAACCGAGTTACATCGGTGGAGGAAAAGAAAGTACTTTGGGGTCGTGTCCTAACCGGATTAAAGGTGACAAAGAACTTCAAGAATATATCAGGATATCGAAGAAGCGACCCCTTCGCGGGTAAGGCGGAAACTTTCTGTCGATATCCCATCTAAAATATGCAGATTCAAATTTAGTACTCGAGCCATACTGTAGTACCTCAACCAAGGAGAATCGTGATAGGTACACGTACGTCTGCATACCGCAGGTCTGCTACTCATCCGTTATCCCTGGTCTAATTCCGTATGACGTTACCTAGATAATAATATTTACTAAACCTCAAACATCAGGCTTTATATCTTGATGTCGTTTACCCTCCTGAAATAGACTCCAGAGACTCTTCGACTGTTTTATTGTGAGAATATCACGATATACATTATACATGGCTATTAAATGCCTTCTCTTTCTTTCCTATACATATGATCCTCTGATTCCTCCTGAGTGCTTCTGGCTGGCTGCGGTTGGGGTTTAGTTTATTATTGTCCTTGTGAGATATGCTCGTATGCTGATATGTACTTTTAATTTTTATGTAGGTTTTAGATTTTAATTGCTTTTCTATGTTATTTTATTTTTGTTGTATATTTTAATTTTAATGTTATTCTTTGTATCTTATTTTTATTTACCTTATATTATTTTATTTTTATTTTATCTCATGTACTACTTTATTTTGCTTTCTTCTGTCTCTGTACTATTGCTGTGCCTATGTTATTCTATTCTCATGCTTACTGATTGCTGCTATGCTCTTCTATTTTATATTCTGCATTTCGCTTGTATTCTTAATTTGCCTCAAGGTCCACCAAGGCATAATAAAGTCTCTCTATCTATCTATCTATATAGTTTAAATGGCACAATTTTTATCATTTTTTCGCAAAATTTCTGCAGCTTTTCGCTCCTTCGACGTTATTGTCTAGCTTGTTAATTTAATGCTTGTCTTCGTAACATTCCCCTTCGACAAGTTTATCCGTACAATTCGCTTTACTTCAAGATAAAATGTGAGTTACAACGTAAAGACTGTATACTCTTTAGGGTCAGCACGTGGTGCTGTCAAGACATGTCTGTGTGCGTGTAGGTTACTGTATAATATACGATATCACTTATATACTGTCCAGTCTAGGACTGTATACCGCGTATGTTAGTTTCAGTCAGCCACTGTAAGTCGATCGTTCTCCACGCTCATCAAGAATCAATATCTTTCGTGGTCTCGCGTCACGTCATAGTAAATAGCAATCTTCTTTTTTCAAAATTCGATTGACCGATCAATTACGGACGTTATTGCAGCTGGGAATATTCCCATAGAAATAAATACCTGATATCCTCATAAATTTGGTGCTACGTGTTGAATCCTCAGACGATTTTAATTTGGCGGACTTACTATTCTCTACGCATGGCTGCAGTAATTAACAAGCAACGATTAATCGATCATCCGTTCTTCAAAGTCGTACATTTTCACTCACATCCGTGATCCACGCGAAGCTCTATATTCAGTCTTGAGATTATTTTCTTGAAATATACTCGAAGTCGTGGGAACATCGAGCCGCGAGTAAAAACTTCGTGCCATTTATTCATCACATAAAAAGGTAGCCTGCAGCCACACAAGTAGATGCCTTATACAGAATATAAATTTACCTTGTAATTTCCGGTCGGAGGACTGATCACATTATTGAATCTTCGGTGGAAACAAGAGCAAAGCTACATTACGCGTTTTCTCCGGTAATAACGTTAACGTTAGTCTCCATACACGGATATCCTGGAAACAACTACCACCGCGAATTTCTTTTCTAGCCTTTTATTCGTATGGCGTAAGATTCCCCCCTAGTGACTCGTATTTTATACATAGAATGGTTAGGTATCTCCTTCTCGCCGAAGCTATTTGGAATTTAATTGTCTTTGGTAGTAGCAATAAATCCAATCGACATTCTCAAGCGGCCCCTGGTGTAACAAGATAGCTTTTCTAGTATCGACACCATCATGTGTCACGGCTCTTAACGTGAGTATTTCTCCCATTTTTTAACGTAACGATGCTTTGTAAGCTGCAAAGTAAGCATAGTCGGAATAGTTTCGAAGTTAAAAATAAAATCGCTTTTTCCTCTGGTGACATATTATTCTATCGTATTAAATTTTCCCTACAATTATTGTTCAATGCTTCAAATTACCATAGCCGAATGAAATAGCTCGGTTTTAACCTTTACAAATTGGAATTTGTTTAATGAAAATTCTACCGAGCATTACGTCAGTCCTTGCGGGTATACTTGAACTATGACCAGGCCCAGGTGACCTTTTCTCGGGATAAATTTCGCCGAAATATCCCAGGGGTTAACGGTTACGCTGGTAGTCTGATCCTCCTTGCCAACCAACCCTAAGATTACCCTTACTAGTCGTAAAACTTACGATTCTCATTCTACCCTCTATAATTATCATTCCAAAAACTACCCCCGCGTGATCACCGAGGTTACTTTTCTTTATTTTCGAAGAACCGTCGTAGCCTTGGGCACCTCAGGTCAATAGCCAATGTAACGAAATTGTGGAAGTACTACGAGGGCATCAGTTCCATGGGCTTTTCGAGAGGATTAGAGAAGAGAATCCCCGGTGAAATCGACTGCGATGGTACGAGAATTGCTCAACTATATCCATTGACCAACAGCATTCTGCCGAGAAATTAGGCCGCGCATCCGTTGGCAAAACTGTTTTGCGGTCTTGCAGAGAGGAGTTAAGCTCAAATTTTATTTTTAAATTGAATTTTCTTGCCATTCCAGGAGAAATAAACAATTATCGACCAAGAGACGATAAAGTGTCGCGAATTTCAGACGGAAACGAAATCGCTTGAAATTACATTAAATATACTTATCTCTATCGTGACAGCGAGGGACTACGATCGGGGCATGGTGGGTACTATATATACTATCAGACCTTCCAGATGTTTCGAAATTTTCTGGGGTTAACGGAACCTGGAACCAATTATAATTCGATCGGGAAATTATGAAGAAACTTTATTCGCAACGACATTCTATTTAATTGAAATTCGCTACAAGTTTATAATTACTAATCCGATCAAACTTACCAAGTAAGCAAAACAATAATCGCCACTTGGGTATCAATTTTCGTTTCGTTTGCACACCGCAATTCTCTTCTTTTTTTTTTTTACCTTGTTTATGTTATCATTGGAAGTTCATTGTTCATTTCCTGTTTGTTTTTTCAACAGTAATTGTAAATTTCGTTCATCTGACTAAACGAAAAAGCTTATCTACTCTAAAACTTTCACCCCTAATTTTATCAGTTGAAATACGTTTTATACAGATTCCTGATGGGGTTCTAGTATTCTCAACAACGCGACAGTTTAAAACCTCTGGCAATTTACAGGCTACGACATTTCAAATTCATACATTATACGCATATATTAGATTTTCTGTGAATTATTCACATGAAAAATAAGTTACTTTCAATCCATGGAGAAAAATAATTTGACATCACGGTGATATTAACACAAGCATAATTATAGAAATAAGAGGAATAGTAACGTCTGAAAATATTTTATACATCACCCTATAAGCGGAGATGAACATATAGACGGAGTTAACGAACAAAGAAAAACGTTCTTTTCTCAGCAAATTGACATTGTTCTAATTGCACCGACTGTGATGATGTTCTGGAACTTTTATTGCTCCTTATTCCTTTTATCAAGCCTTAGTCCTCACCATTTTATTTTCACAAGACAAATCAGAAAGTCAAAAATTGCGATCCAGCTGTTATTCCACTTCAATGTTTATTCAAATGAGAAATCCCACACAAGAAAACGCGTAATGTTTCAAATTATTATTTCACGAATCGCGCCATATGGAATACCGAATTAACGTTTTAAAGAGCGAACGCTTCGTCCTGTTGAACTTACGCTCTCCCAATTTATTTGATTCGATGTTGCAGGATGATCAAATAAAACGTTATCGCCGAACGGCCGTGATCACACATCCTCCAGGAAGACCATTACAAACTTCCGGAATTTCTATCTCTCGTAATGATTTAAAACGACTGTATAAATTACGAGAAAAAATCTGCCTCCTACGGTGAAAAAGTTAGATGAAATAACTCGAAAGGTAATGTCTCTCGAAAATATGGAGATATATTCTTTATTAAATTACAGTTTCATGGATGCCTCATATCAATGCCATTTTTTCCTCTTATAAAATAAGACGTAAAAATATTGACGTTGAACACAGCGAGGAAAAGTATTTCACGTGCCATTGAGCAATTGTTCGTCGAAGTCCATGCAAGATGGAAATAATGATTGAGATTGTTATGCCTAGAATTTTCAGCAAGTATTTCAACGGAAAATCATCTTTATTAAGGTACATGTATAATGATACAGTTTTTTAATATACATTTTCGTAAAAACTTCTTTTGCGATCAAGTTGATGTTCACATCTCGCCATATCCATCTTCATTCAATTTTTATAAGATTCAAAGAGGCCCGAATTTTCATACCCAAGTATTTCAGCTGGAAACAAAGGCTTCGAATTTTGAAGTCATGCCTTTCATTGAAAAATACTAAATTAACTTTGTCGAATCAATTAATCGATTACTCATTCAATCGTCTCCCTTATCACACTCAAGGCTACAGAACAGTCTTCATATTTTCGATGTATAAACCAGCAACGTCCAAAACTTGTCATGCCAAGCCCAAGTCTACGAGTGCTTTGGGGTGCGTCACGGAGATCTCTCCTGGTGGACCACTCACACTGAAGTCTCTGGTGAAAGAAAAAGTGGTAAACAAAGAAAAATGACAAAAAATTTTCCATACTATGATAAAGTTTGTCCATAAAATCCAGGCGGGTGTTTCAGTGGCGTCGAGCTATGAAAATGAAATTTGACAATGATCCTGCAATAGATGTTACGTTTGCGACTATAATCATTGGTTATTATTTTTGAACTGAATATTCTCATCGAATGATGAGGGTTTCAAAATTTCTTAGTAAATTGGTATGCATAATACATACGTACACATCGATGAATGTAAATATGCGCCACAGAGATGTCAGGGTGAATCTGAAATGCTCTGGGAATTCCTGTGTATCGGTTAAATACGCAATCAAGGTTTATACTGTTCTAGAATCAACTCGATCTCTGTAGGGGCTGTAGGTAGAAAACTAATAATAATAATTACGGCGCGTTGTGAATATGCATGAGAATAGCTTGGGGACGTGGCAGTCTCCGTATAGCAAGATATTTAGGCGTTGTGTCTAATTACAGTGTTGTAACTAAGAGTTTATGCGACGTGGCGTGCAGAAGGTGTCAAACTAATACCTTCCTGGTCTGTGAATTGAGGTCATCGATCTACCATCTTTCGACAATTGCAGACTATACTCGTAGATGAAGAAGGATACTGGATATAATTCACCTAATCAGTAAGAACACATGCAAGAAGTGAAATCAACCGATTCGTGTGAAATATGCTGATCCGATTTTTTGCGACAATTGAACTCTCGAGCCCTGACCCTCGACGACAATATTATTCGAGAAAAAAATGCTTTTACTGCAACCCAAGACCATTTCTTAAGAACTTGGGTCGTAGCCAAGTGTGTAATCCAGTGTGAACCGATTGTAGTCACGGTTGTTCAACTATTATTGCGCCAAGGCATGGTTCTTTGCAAGTACATTCATCACTATACAACGTTATTGGTTTCATGCAAATTATGACCCAGTTCGATACACCTTTGCTTGAAATTTCACCGCATATTTGTACCAATTCGTTCGAATTGCTTTATTTCAACGTACTGTATCAGTGCTGGACCAGCCGCTGCTCCAAAACTGTATATAAAGTTACATGGAAAACCGTGAGACGTGGGATCTGAACTCTGTGGCAAAACGACTTGAGTATTGAGCCGATAGCTCGATATACAAGCAGAGGCCTTTGAACATTCATCCCCTTGGTAATATCAAAGATTTAGAACGGTTCATATTGGTAATCGCCGGAGTATTGAAGGGTAATTAATTGATATTAGAAATAGATTGACAGTGAGCTGTCTCTGTTCGTTAGAATTCGATCGTACTCTAAAACATCATCAAGCCCGTGGATTTGAAGATATGAATCAAGTGAGTTAGGCTTGGCAACAAGCAGAAACGCGGGTAATCTTTACCCTATATTTCATGGCATGGTAATTAACGCTGACGATGCTTTGTTAGCGATAAAAGCCTCGAGCTACTGAGAGGCAAGGTAAGAAAACCTGCAGGTTTAATCTCAGACAATTTTTCGGGGTAGTAAATTCCCACGGAAATTTTCACTACAATCATCAGAGCTAAGGGTACAAAGACTCAAACGAAAGCCCCGTGTCTTGCGAATTACGTGTTTTTGGAATGTTATATAGCGAAGTTGTAAAGGAAGTTAACGCGCGTTGAGAAGAAAGCAGTAGGCGCATAATTCAAATTATCCACAAAGGAACAGACGCGTGTATATATTACATTATTTAATCAATAATTTTAATTGACAAGATACGGGGGATGAATGATTGACGGGCTTCGAAAATTGAGCATGACACGATAATAAATTAAATAAATTGAGATTGATTACCAAAAACTGCTGACAATAATCAACTTTGTAGGAAGTACCAAATTACTCAAATTTTTTTCTTACACGTTGGTAGCATCAAGCTAAAATTATTTTCGAATCCTCGTAACGGAATAATACAATTTGCGGTTCCCCGCTTATACCTACCGAGCAGAAATTTAATTTCCAACCAATTTATACGGAATTCTATCGTCGAAGAATCCTCAAGCGACGTTCGATTCATTTAAAGAGAAAGAAAATGAAGCGTCTGCTTTCTTCGATTTAATAAGAGACCGAATGAAGCGGCAAATATTTTCCACGATCAAGTCAAATCATTTTCTTCGATTACCCCCGCATGGCAATCTTCCGAAGAATAACTTTGGCTCATATGTATGAATTTTTTGCATCGTACCAATATTCTTCAAGATAATTCAAACGCTGATATTATTATTTCCAGAACCTCCAGCGATCGATACTTCAGTTTTCATTTTCCAAAGCTTTGTGGGAACGTGTACCAAACACCTCATAATTTTTTATAACTGATTAATTACTGATTGAGATTCCTAAATTGATAAAGGAGGTTTGTTCCCCAAATCACGGAATAATAATGCGTACTGAAATCATGTATCATATGAACCCGATATACCAAAATATAACCAACATTCATCTAATGGCCAGACGTTGCCCAAGACTTTTTGCTCCGAAGACATGGTATCAATCTGGTATATATATCAAGCGCGTCTATCTCTTTAATTAGAACGGATGCCTCGTTAGGGAATGAGTTTGATAAAGACGTGGATTAAAGGCAACGAAAGACTGGAGAAGCAAGTCATCCTGAAAAGGGTAGCTCAAAGAAAATAATTTTTAGGTGCTATGTATAATGTGTATATACACGCAATTTCCAGTCCCAAAGCTTGTCAGGGACTTGCACAGAAATTGATTCAGCTCTCTGAGTCGAGTTGGTTGGTACGCCAAAAATGCCTGACGCCTACGTAACATCAACTGATTCATATTCAATTATCTTTTTTTTGTTTGTTGCCTCTCATACCCTCTTCTGTATTCCTCTTTTGTACCATCTCTTTTCAATCGGCCAATCACATGCGTTGCGGGTGAAGAAAATTTTCACCGCCAATGTTGAAAGTCTCTTCGGGGATGAATTGTTGACCCACTAGTTTCTTAATTTGTATCAAATGATTTGAATTCTTGGACCTCACTCAATCCCTCGAAATTCGTAGGACTCCACTTTAATCTACAACCCATGCATAAGTATGTATATGAATCGAAGCGCATTTAAGCGTCTGTCTAATTTGACAGATTCGAGCGCCTGGATTCACAAAAGATACTCGAATAGAGGCTCACTATTCTTCTATTCCTCAGGGTAATGCTTAATCGAATTCGGCCACAATCAGCAAAGAATGGACCCGAATAAAACACATATGGCGTTCACTGAGAATTAGATTGGTTTTCTATCACGATCCCTCCCGTACCCCCTACTTCACTACCGACTATCCGACCTTTTCTCAACTTGCCAAAAACATGGCCCTCCAACTTCTTTTCCGCAACGCATTCATCTCCTTCCTTTTACTACGGATAATAAAATTCTTCGGCTGGCAAGCTTCAAAGCTTCCCCACGACCAAAGGAACAAGAGTTAAGAAGAGAACGAAAGAATTTCGAAAAAATCCCCTTACGTAAAAGTGTGTCCTGTTTCGCATATCCTTTAAGCCTCGATAACCGCGCCCTCGTAACATTCTACATGGCCAGTCCACATGGCATGAGCATGGCAATGGTACCGGCTGTACATATTAAAGGTCGAGGTTTGACTACGATGTGGCGGCAACATGGCTTCAATATGGGTCTCTGTGAAGGCAATCATCAAGCTAACCGACATAGTTTATCGATATTTAATTAAGGTGGGATAGCCAATATGGATAGCCAATGTAGCTTCCGAATATGTATCTTATGTCAGGCTGCTACCTGGTATCAGGAGTTTTTTTTTCTTCTTCTAGTTGCGGAGAGTTGTGATGATGTTGGAGACTTTATTAAAACGGTAAAAATATGCGGGTGTTTGTAAGAATTTTGAGCAAAAATCGAGATTTAAAAATTTGAAAAATGGATGGCTTAGCAGTTTTTTAATTCGAGTTCTCAAGAATTGCGGTTAAGCTAGCGATTTTTGAAGGACAGCAAATTTCTTACCTGCTCCCATATTAAGATGAGCATTAAATGAGATCAAATAGAGCTGCATGTTTATTCGGAGTCGCGCGTCATATTTCTATTCCCACTCTTGACCAAGAGTCGATTTTACTCGTTTGCAGTTTTCATTCAGGAATAAATGGTTCGTGGCTAGGCTCGTGGCTTTCAAAGACCTGAAAATGAATTTTGAAAATGAAAAATAATTTAGATTTCATCGAAATAGAGTTTGAAAATCACAGAATTGCGAACCAGAATATAAAATGAACAAATTTTCATGCCGAAGCTCCAATATAATTGATTTCAAAAGAGTTCATATTTAAAGTACCAGACATCATACGTCGGGTGTGTGACATATAGTATGAGGTAGGGAGACTGGACATAACATAGATATGTGAGGTGGATTGTTATATTCAAAATTGTATCAATATTGGGGTTTATCGTATCAATTACGTATCCAATAATCGCAGTAATGAAATTCTTAATACCGTTGCATTAAGCCCGGGTGCTCGTTAATCTGATACAAGGACGATCCATGATTATATAGTATACATATATATTATATATGTATAATTCCTCATCATCGGGCGAGCCACATCACATTTTGCCGGTGCTCACTCGATGTACAATAATACCCACATATAAGTACACACCTTATCCACCGTTGAGGGAGATCGACCCTTACCAGCCACTTCAGTATTTCTAATGTATAATTCATTAAATTGAAAACAATACTTTCATCCAATAACACCAATAGATGTCTTCTATGAAAGTTCGAACGAGTTTCAGTTAGTAAAGCCAACTGGGTTCAGTTTTGAATAGTAATTACCTATTTATTTTATACATGTTGTGAGAATGTCAAGGAAGTAGGAAAGTCCAGTCAACAGTTATAAGCGAGGGTCTGCTCACTTAAGAAATCATTGGACCATTTCATCCGAAATCAGACAGGAAATCACTAAAAATCGCTGGAAATCGCTCGAATCGCGCGATTCCTGATTTCGAAAATCACGGGAATCGCAGTCGAAATCACAAGAAATCGATTCCTTTTGGAAATCGTCGTGCCACCGAATTCGCGAGTAAGCAGCCCCTCGGTTATAAGTTCAATTTCCTCATGTCTCATAAAATTTCAACAATCCCTAATTCCTATCACCAAAATTAGTCGAGAGATATTTTTTTGGATTTGATACTATTCTCGTTTTACCAGTTAATTTCCCTTGGATCTGTTGGACTAATTGAAAACAATTTGGCATTTGAAGTTATTGTGAATGTAAAGGCACAATTCCACCTATTTGTTCCACCGGTTTGATGCCATTTTTTCACTAAGTATATTGATTCAGAGCTTCTCTCAGCACCCAAAGGCATATGAGATAAAAGACAGATTATCATTAAATAAAAAAGTCTTGTTTTGAAGTCTGAAAAAAACTTGTTCCGATTAAAAACACGCTTGCAGGATGAGTATTTTTTCCTTTTTTCATTCAGCCGCGGAATTAATTAAGCCAAAGATCAATCAGTCTACTGCGGAGAGTAAAGCCGATAGAATAATATAAAAAAGTTGAACGGAACATAGAGGGTACTTATCTCAGGCATAAACATTGAGAGTACTAGGATAAATGTCTACTCGGTGGACCAACGACCCTGCAGATCATCCTAGACTGGATGACGGTTCCCGAATAAACGGAAGTGGCTCTTCATAGGGGTCTTGTATATTCGGATAACGAGGGGCTTACAATTACTCTGCTCTCAAAACTCCTGCAGTTTGTCCTCTTCCATTCTCCTCCCGTTCATATCTCTTTCTCATTCACGTTTTTAGTCACTGATACCTACTTCCCAGAGAGATTCGCTTAGTCTAGACTTAAACTGTCTCAATTATGTCCAACGAAAACAGCTATTATCCAAGGATTAATTACATGCCCGACGTTTCCTAAAGGCTCTGCATAACATAGCCATCAACGTTCTACAGTCAAAGCTCTGGCATTTTCTCTGGTACTTATTGTTGGAGTTAGATCGTTACATATACCAATAAATCACTAACTCTCATTTGCACAATTCATTACATTTATTTTGATACAGTTAAACCGTTGAATAAGTAACAGATCGAAATTTTTGAGTAATTCTTGCACTCGCGAAAAATATTTGTAACCAATGATGAGAATATGTTTATAAGTACACTCAAATGGCATGTTGAGAATCCGAAAGCCAATTTTGTTTTCCTCTCCTGTTTCGGAAAAATGGATATCCCATACCATTTTATGTTCCATTAGTTCGTGCTACCTACCGACACGTGGAGACCCCAATTTTGTCATGGGAATCTTATAAATAAGAAGGGGAATTACTTATATGGTTAATCGAGAGCCTGCGGACCGAATTCTTTTCATTTATCTGTCCGGTATGGAGCCCCGAGATCACCTAAATGAAAATAAATTATTTTGCTAACTTTCTAATAATTTCGCTGTTTCTTCCGCCCTTAGTATGTACCGCGGATCTAGTTAGTGCACGCGAAATATTACCTTCGATGTCAATGCCTGTAGCTATATCCTTCGCCCACTTGCTATATATAAGTTATTGAAAAAATTATCAATTCAAACCTGCAAGAAATTTGAATTTTTTTTTAAATATCGCTCAAGGCTTTATTCGCTCTTTCATTTCGTGTTCAAGCCCCCGCGGTTGTGTTCGGGCATCAACTTTAGGGGTTAACCTTAATGAAAAAAAGTTGTGGCGTGTTTACAATTCGTGAGAAAAAGTAACTTCACTATATATATATTCACTATGTGAACATTAGGATTGCTTTACGAAATTGATTTACAATTAAAGCATTCAAGTTCTGAAAGTCCCGTGGCCCGTACAAGATAATTTAGAAATATTATTTGTTGCTTATGGAATACTGACTTTCTTGGATTGTCGAATTACTGTTCGCGTATCATCGATGAAAAGAAAATGCCATTGAATACCCATATATCATGTTCACGAAGAAAATGAAATACTTCTTTTTTTTTATCCTTTATTAATTTCCTTTTGTGCACACGTACGCCTCCGCGTTTCGCAAAAAATGAAGAATCATGTAGTTTTATCGGTCCGCAGACACACAATACACATACTTGTGAAACTCGCGCGAAAAGAAATAATATTCGACATATTCCTTATTTTTTTCCTTTTTTTTTTTCAATCCTCCTTCGTAATCTCGTACTGACATACTTTCGCCGGAAGTAACCAACGAATTCATAAAAATGTTAGAATATTTCTATAGAACTGAGACTCTACGTTTCCATTTCAGTGTTTTTTTTTTTTTTTTAACCACTTTTTTCTCCAATGAACAGCCCCGAGGTATTACGGCTCGTCGATCTCTATCCTTCGCAGTATCCAAATGCTTTGGAATACCCGAATCACGATCACGAGTTCTGAAAATACTGAAAGCTCCCACTCATACAAGTTCGTTGCCTGAATATAACCTCGTTCTTAACTACAGCTACGGTGAGTATAATACAATATATATATACTTATATCATTTCCATGGAATTTTCTTGAGAAAATACATCCGAGCATGTAAGATGTAGGGTTAGTCTGAAATAGAGACATGCGGTTTTTGAAAGATGAACAGCAGCCTTAGCATGAAATATAACGAATAAAGTGTGTTGCTGGTTTTTAGAGATGTAGCTTGTGCTTTCTTTCCTCTTTTATTTTCAATTTTAACATTGCAAGTATACATACATACTTCGTTACTCCCTAATATATCTTTTTCTTCGAATTTACCGTCTTTCGAAATCCTCAGATGAAGGCTACAATCCTTTTTCTGTCTCCTCGAATAAAAAATTGCAATTATATAAAAACAGCATATTATTTGAAAATCTATTTCCATTTAACGCTTTGCAGAGTAAATGATTGTGATGCTTGCAATTGAATTTCCTATTTAACTGTCTCTGCCCAATTGGAATTGGGAAATTTATCCGATGTTCGGGATCTATTGATTGTGACCTGAATAGGAGTCTTAAAAATTTATTCGCCAGGCCACATAGAGGTTCGCTGTGGCTATTTCTGAAAAATGATACATTAGGCTATATTATTCTATGTATAACTTCATTATTATAGAGTGTACAGGAAAAAATCAATTCAATAAATAACTAGGAAGCGAAGACAGCGCTCGTTATGAGATTATCGTATATTACGTGTGGACGGGTCAGTTTACGAACGTCATGTCATTCAGAAACGCAGTCAAACACGAACAATAAACCTTAAGAAATTCACCAACAATTCGTTGGATTTTATTTCAGTAGGTCTGCCCGGAAGGGTTGGGTTGCATGTGGTTATTGATCTAGTTCAGGTAGCCGTAGTTTTAGTTCTACCCCTACAAGGCGACTGTTTAATAATTAATACAAGTTAATTACCTGAGCGTAGCAGAGCGAAAGTAGGACATTCTTCCAATTTACTCCGATTATGCAACTATCCAGTAAATTAACATTCGGCTACCATTCTCGATTCTACGATTATTTTCGGTCATTTCATTAAGTTTCGTTGATAAGCCTATAAGCTTGAGCGTATGATATATTATATAATCATCGCAAATTTCATCACGCATACTTTCCCCGTTTCCCCCTTTGACTTTTTTGATCATTGAATTAGAAAATTTTTTCAGCTTAGACGACAGCCTTCGTAGATCGTAATTTTGTTTATTCAGCTATACTAGCAACGGTCACCTCCTGATCGTATAAATATTTAACGTCGTTACTTGGAGTTTGCTACATATAGACGTACATGTAGTATATACGTCATGTCCAGCGACAGGAGAATATTTGATCGAAAATCAATCGCACGGTTTTTTCGTGGGACGAAAAAATTAAAAAATCGTCTATACATTATCGTACCTATATACGCGAAATTGTGGCTATAAATCGAGTTCTACAGTCCAATTTCACCCTGCGCGATAAACTTTGCAGAGGAATATATACAATTGTGCATTAGTGTAGGTAATACGTTCGGAATTAGAGGTT
Organism: Rhogogaster chlorosoma; assembly: GCA_944452935.1. Classification (NCBI taxonomy): domain Eukaryota; kingdom Metazoa; phylum Arthropoda; class Insecta; order Hymenoptera; family Tenthredinidae; genus Rhogogaster; species Rhogogaster chlorosoma. Next base: position 35,667,902 of record OX101797.1, read on the forward strand.
GGCTTAATTTCCAAGTTGTATACGCGATTAAGAGTATTCTCGAGGATCACTAAACGCGAGTTTCCTACAAGTTAATAGCTTCGTGCGCAGTCACGACAACGATTAATTTCAACTAGGAGTGTAGCACAAGTTCCGTTAATAACATCAAAGTTTTGTTTAAACTTTCGACATTCTGCTACATTATGGTATAAGTATATATATACAGCTTTAACGTTCTATTAACGGTTCTAAAACTTCACGATACTGACATAATTAAAACTGCATACGTACTATAAGTTCCCAAACAGACGATGCATCTGTACAGATATTCTTCTGAATTGCAGCAAGAAAATCTACGCCGCGAAATGATTTCGAAATTGCATAGAAAGTGATTGTTGATTAAATTAAAAAATTAAACATTTGCCAAGTTTAAGTGGCGCTCTTCTTAAAAGCTATACCATTTAGGCTTAAGTTCTCATTATTGAAATATCGTGTGAATATCTCCATCGACCGATTTATCAGTTATTCGCCGTTTATTAATCGAATCGATAGAAACAAGTCGTATAAATGAGGATCCGGTGTTAATTAGTCGACGTGACGATGAGGTGTTAAAAACGTAGTCAGAGTATACATGATTATATGTAGCTGTGGCTCGTTCGAATATATAATATACGATGAATGCACGTGAGATGGGAAGTGAATGTTAAGAATGACGGATGTTTTTCGTGAAAATGGTGGGTCAGGGCAAGAAAGACGGATATGTATGATAACATAGAATGATCGATGATCGATGATCGGATGGACGAATATTATATGGGTATGAGAGGATGATAAAGACAAGAATAAACATAGCGGAGTGTTAAGCTTTCTCGTTTATTGAAAATATTTTTGTAAAATGTGTACGTCGGTCAGACCAGCCTAACCGACAGAAAGAAAAACGTTCATAATAAAAATGAAATTGTAGCAAATAGAAAAACATAGCAGAGATATTGAACTAACAATCATTATTACTCTAAGTAAAGGACCAATCAATGATGCATTCGCTTACTTCGTAATCTTAATATATTAATTATATTGTGTATAACAAAGCGGTAACAACTTGTTAATCGTAGGTAACTATTATGATAATAATTATTTATTTTATAATTACAATAATTAATGTGAGGATTATAACTAATAAATAACAAATCAATAATTTTGATCCGATAATATCCAATAATATATTATATCAATCTCTCTCGCTAAATCATTTATTGTTTTTGTTCATTTTTGTATTTTTGTATTTTTTTTTTTTTCTTCTTTTTTGGTATTAATTATTTAACAACAGTTTTATTTCATTATTACTCGTTTCAATTCAATAATAATAATAATAATAATAATAATAATAATATAATTTAATAATAATAGTAATATAATATAATATTAATCATAATGATGATAACGATGATATAATAATCGTAATAATAATAACAACGAACATGGTTGTTATTTATAATATTGTGCAAATAACTCATATAGGTATGTATATTCATTAATTATAAGAGTAATGAATGTCATTCAATGCGGTATTTTATTCAGCTTTGCTAAATTTTCTGCGTTGATTCGCGCACGTACACACGTTGACTCTCGCGTTAGATAGTATGTAGATTTAGATACTTACGGCACTTTGCAACGATTAAATCTATAACGGAATATCTATGTAGTGGACAATCCTTTATTTATTTATTTATTTACTTTTATTTCTTATTATTTTTTTATTTTTTTTTATTTTTCTTAACGTTTCTTTTTAGCTAGCTTCTTAATCTTCGACTAACCCTGGATCAATCTTTGATTAATCATATGGATTCTTTAGCTCGTCGTCTACGAAGGTTGAGCTATGGCAGTTGCTCGCTCGTTACTGGCCGATCGATGCGATTTCAACGGATCATTTATCTTTAATTTTCTTTTTTTTTGGTAACGATTGCTGCAGTTACGATTATTGCAAGCTATCAGCTATGATCATCGGTGATCCCGGTTGCCTCGCGAGTCAAATCGAAAAAGATCTAAGAATTTCTTTAGTATAAGTTTTATTACTTCTTTATCATCTCTCTTTTTTTTTTTGTCGTTTTCTTTTTCTCTTTTTTTTTTTCATTTTTTTATTTTTATTTTTTTTCATTTTTTTCATTTTTTTTATTTTTATTTTTTTTTTATATGAGCACCTACGAAGCCCTTACTACTCGTATCGTAATAAGAAATATTTTTGCGTTGCGGTTTACAATTAATTTATATTTTACATCGCACAACTTATGGGCTGATCATATGGTAGTAACATTGCCAGGGGAAGAAGTGCGACGGTGCAATCAATACTTGCTCCGGAGCAATATTGTGGTAATATAACTATATCTTACAATATATAATATATATATTTATATATATCGTTGCATAAAAGGCAACGCACGTTAAAAAATTTATTTAATTTTTATACACGCAAATTTCCCCGTTCAATGTTACCGCATGTGTCTCGCAAACGAGAAGAAGCGACAGATGATTTAACGGTCGCGTCGTTATCGTTTCAAATTTTTCAAATAATTTATTTCTTTTGTATCATATATTCTTTATAATCTTAGATTCGAGAGGGAAAATATTAAAAGATATCGCCCACGATGGTGAACACGAACATTGGAAAACTGGGGAAGTCTTGGTTCCAACGTAAGGCTTTAATATTCTTTCTCTCAATTCAGTTTTTACTATCATTTCATTCTGACTGTTTTTTTTGTTTGTTTTTTTAAATCTTCTTCGCGTTTTTCAATCTAACTTCGTTAATTGTTTTTTTTTTTTTTCTTTTTTTTTCTTGTTTTTCTCTTGGTTTTTAATCTCCGAATTTTTATAATGACACTTACATTTAAAGCCCTTGAAAACATCACATCGTAGTTCATTATGACACGCAAAAAATTTGATCGAAATTTTTTTTTTTTTCTTAGTGAAATACATAAAAAATGGAACGGTGCTTAAAAATGTGAGAGTTCGGCAGCAGCCACGGCAGCCGTATAAGATAATATAGTATATATGTATAGTTCTGGGAACCGTTAAATGACACGCGTACAAATTTCGTGACAAAAACGCAAAAGGGCTTACCGAACTGCCTCCTGTCATATATTTTATGTATCATGTATTATACGCTCTGCGCTCTTTTTCAATTCGATTTAAACTTTACTTTACCATAACTTTACAATTATTTCGTTTCGTATTACTGTGTGGATACTGACTTGGCTATATTTCTTCCTGGTTTTACCGAGTCTTAGCGTAATAGTTGAATGTTTATGTTTATGTTAGCTTACAGTGACGGCCCCGCGGTGGCCTGGAATTAGCAGAAGCGGGGTTCATTTTATTGCTCGTTACTCATGAAGACGCGTCCTAGAGTTCTAGACGATTAAATTGGATGTTGGATGAAACGGTAACCGGACATACGATACGGTGGTAGTGATAACGATTATATTCTCTTCCCGGTTATCGAATTATTTGCACAAATTACAGCCATTTTAAAACTAAGGTGATTATTTTTTATTTAAAGCGCTTGCCCAGAAGTGAAGCTTACGATTTGTTCGTCCGCAGGAGACAGGCTGCCTCCGTCGTCGGTTTTATAAAGTTGCATCTGACTTGTGCAACGGAATGAGATGTATATAGAATTATAATCCCGAAAAGGTGTTTCTTCGTTGTTCAACAATTTCAATTCAACAATAGTTTCCGGCCCGACTGTGAATCGCCGTTAATTTTCAAGCATTTCTGGCTAGATGTAGTAAATTTCGATGAATTTAAATCGGTGGACAAATTTCACGCCATAATAGTATCTAAAAAGATGATTTTCACAAATTTATACTCCCGCCAGGTACATGATTGAGAATTTGATAAAATTGATGACAAATTTGCCTGATCTCCGTCGGACGAACTTGATTCACACCTATAGATGCATTTCTCAATCGAGATGTAATGCAATGTTTAATAATTTATCAAAAAGAGAGAAATGAAAGAGAAAAAAAAAGTGAAAAAAAAAAAACATAAAAATTACACTTAATGAAAATCGTTTGAAGAATTGATGAAAATCCACGCGAGGTGACGAAAGTACCCGAATCTACGTATAGAAAATGTATTTTAATGCAGTTAGGTACGTGGTTATTATTAAATCACTGCGGGCTTTCTTAAAACACTTTGACAAGCGGACTCGACACCAATAGTAAGTAATTTGTACGAGTAATTTACAATGATTCCTCTTTTGAGCTTCTATAGCTTAAATTAATGAACATCTTTTATTTATTCTTCCTCTTTCTATATTCGGTATGTCACTTTACTCTACCTACATTTTTCATCTCACGCAAAACCGTTTCAATCATTATTTCTATATACCACACCGCGCCAAGGCTATGGAACAAATATCTCTTGCCTTAGCTCGAAATTCTGATTTGCGACGTTAAAAAAATATTTAATATCCTGTATTTCGTAGCGTCGATCACCTCGTCGTCCAGCCCACGACTTTTCAGCTTGAACAAATTTAGCTATTTACGTCAGGAATCAGTATATTACAGGCTAATTATAATTAGCCACCGATTGGCTGCTGGCATTTCATATACGAGGTTTCGTTACGTGTCGAGTATATAGAATGGAGATTATTTATTTATATTATTTTTCTTTTATTTTCATTTTCATTCTCATTTTCATTTTCATATTCATATTCAATATTCATATTCATTTCTTCATCTCCATAACCCTAATATTCCACGGATGCTGGACCGCAGGCGAGGGCAGTCCTGACCGAGAGCATATGCTTCGGACGTGAAGAGTGTGGTCCTGCAGGAAATCAGGGCTACACTAGCTACGGGCTCCAAGCTCTCGGCTGCGGCCCTGCGATGAATATATCCATGTGTATGTATGTGTGTGTGTGTGTGTTGTGTCTGTGCCACAATCTGGACCATATCTCACAAATTGATATCCGAAAAGTTCAGAAATTTGCAACTGTGCGCTGCGAAATGCGTTAAAAAATTCTTATTAGCAAACATCTTCGGTGTATCAGTGTGTTTCTCGGTGTTTAATGGTTTTTTGTATTTCTTTTCTTTTTTTGCTTCATTTTTTATTTTATTTTATTTTTATTTTTATTTATTTTTAATTATTTTTTGGGTTTTGGTTTTTTTTTTATTTATTTCAGACACGCAACGAAAGTTATCTGTCATACAGACAACTGTTATGTGTTGTATATTTATACGTAGGAATGTGTATAATATAATGTAATATATGTATATATATATAATTGTAATTAATTTAAATGATGCTTATTTGAATGAGTCGTTAAGTTACTCTTAAAAATTTGTGTCGGTTACTTGTTTAGTATTTTTTTTTTTTCTTTACTTGGCTAATGAAAGTTAATTTTAATACAATAAATGTTTTTTCGTTATCTCATTTTGCAGCTATAGCCATGACAATCTCCTGATTTTGTTTTCTCGCCTTTTAAAACCTATACAAATCTCTTTTTCTTTCTGCAGTCTATTTTATACACACTATACCTTTCTCTTTCTTTTATTATTTCTCCTTTCTCTCTCTCTCTCTATCTCTCTCTCGTTGTCTTTCTGTACCTCCTTCCCTCTTACTCCCCTCAATTATATAACAAATAAGCTTTTTTGTATATAATAATAATTATTATTATTATTCTTATTTTCTTGTTTTCTCTTTCATTTATAATTTATTTATATGCAGGCGATTGTTATTATAGTTATAATAATAATAATTTTTTTACTTTTTTTTTTTTCTCTTGTATTATTTAGTAACGTTATTGTATTTTATTCTGAAGCCATCTACAACGTGTTTAGTGTATTTTGTATTTTGTTAATTTTTAATCTTTTTTTTTTTTGTTATTTTGTAAACGTGTAAATAGTTATTTAGCTTGCGGCATCCTCACGTCATCCCCCCATCGTGGGGGCGTTATCGCACCCACGCTACGCGAACGGTAACAATTTCATTATTGTTTTATTTATTTATTTATTCATTTATTTATTTACTTGCTCATTGATTTATACTCCTTGCACTCCCGCCGGCTCCCGCACTTTTCGACACATCACTTTATTTATTCAAGTGTTCAAACTTCCGATCCGTATACATTCCGCGCTCCCTCCCTTATCAATATATATATTTTTCTCTCTCTTTTTTTTTTCTTTCTTTCCGTTTTTTTTCCTTCGTATCACTTGATCTATATTCTTTTATCATTCCAGGCTCACTCACGCTCTCTATCTCTCTTCTCTTCTGTCTATCTTCAATCGCAAAAGTTTCTTTTCTTATTATTTATTATCATTATTATCACCGTCACGCTTCTGTCCACTCACACACGCAAAAATAGGTAGAGCGGATTATACGTTGCATATAGAGAGAATTATACGAGGAATTTAAAGAGTGCAATTATAAAAAGCCGAAATGCTGCAGTGTATAGGCTGTTAGTTATGTTTTTTTTTTTTTCCTTTCTTTTTTCCATATAACGTAGGTATAGAAATCATTCGTTCGATTCAAAACCCTAACGCCAAGCGCGATCGCGCCGCAACCCCGTCCCCTTAATGAGCGGGAGAATTAATTATCGAGGACTAATAACAACCATTTTAATAATCCTTTCGTCTCTCTTATTAATTGTCATTTTCACTCCCGTCGTATAAGGTTTTAGAGTCAGGCAAATAGGGCTCGTGTATCATATATGTCATATAGTGTTTCGCCACGAACGATTGCGAACGATTGCAAACGGTAGTCTCGTTTACCGTGTGAGCACACATTTTGAACGAGGAAAAAAATTAAAAAAAAAAAAAAGAAGAAGAAGAAGAAGAAAAAAATGATCGTTTTCTTCTGCATTGGGAGGGAGGAGGGTGCCTGGTGTATTAAATTGGCACCGATCATTGACGTCGTCGTTTCTTCCGTGACAAAACGTGAATTCGACGTTGAATATACGCGGCGGCGATTCCTTCCGGGGAAGTTTTTGAAGGATTCGCACCGATCGTTTATCAGGTAAGAAATGATCGGGTCAAATTACGTCTCGTTCCCTTCAGCCGATCTTCCTCATATACGTACGTTGTCGGGCGAGCGCGAGGCACGAACGAAAAAGCTGCATTCCAAAAATGTCCTCCATTAAGAAACTAGGGAATTAGCCAATGGAATGGAAGCTGTTCCAGAACCTCCAGACCCCGTTACGTTGCTCCCGCTCGCTGGATGATAATAACTTGCAAATTATATCTCATATTTTGCCTAACGTTCCTTTCGCTCTTTTCGCAACACAATCTCTTTTCCTCTCTTGATATTTAACGTGCGTTTTCTCTTTTTTCATCCCGGTATAACAGAACTACGGCTTTTAATAGTGGCTCCGAACGGCACGACCGTGCAGACGATTAAAGGCAACTCGTTGGAGGATTTATTTATTTTTTTATACAACTATAAGGCTGTTAAATAGTATAAATATAACGCGTGTGAGGTTTTTAATTGGGAGGAGGACGCGGCCGCGATCAGACATCCGCCGTACGTGACGTCACGCTCGGCGACCGACTGTGAATGACGACCCTATGGCCATTTTTTGTGATAAAACCGTCGCTCTCGACGAGGACTGCCGTCTGTCGACCCCTAGGATCGGTGTCCGGGTCATCGCTCTCCTCGCTTGGGCCCCCAAGCCGTTGCTGTTTGTGCTTCCGCCAGGCGTTCTGGATGAGGCGAGCGCAGTACTCTTCGCGCTGACGCCACAAGGTCGAAGAGACGGGCTCGTAGCCCGCCTCGTCCGGTCTTGCTTGCACCTCGCCCAGCTCCGCCGTTTCCTCTATAGGGTTGCCCTTCCTCGCGAAGAAGTCTTTTGTGAGTGCATCGAGAATGTCCACGCAAAACATAAGGTCACCCTTACATATGGGGATATCCATCGACACAATCTTGTACTTATTCGGTTTGTGGATTTGCAACGGTGGCTCTAACACGTCCAAGAAATCGGAGAGCTGATCGTATCTTATGTACTGGGTTCCGTCGGGATCAAACTGTTGCCATATCTCGTAGTACATGTCGTAGTCATCGTCGGTCAAGCCTTCCTGCACATCCTCGGTCGCCTGGGAGTAATTCTCGAGAATCACAGCGATGTACATGTTGATAACGATCAGGAAACTTATGACCAAATACGAAAGGAGATAGGCGATCCCTATCGTCGACGAACCGCAGTTACCTGGATAACCAATCTCATTGTTTGGCTCCTGACAGTCCTCCTCGTTTATTATGCCGTCCAGCACCCCGTCCCAACCAGCCGAGGTGGACATCTGAAAGTAGGATTCGATTTCGAATTTTTATTCAAGTTTATCGTACAGTCGATATTTCGTGGGAAGGAGTTTTCTCTTGTTACCTGGAACAGCAGTATCATGGACTGGGTGAATGTTTTGAAGTTGTAGACGTCGTCGAGGCCACTCTTGTCCTTGACGTGCATGAAGAAGGACATCCCGAATATGGCGAAGATGAACATCACCAGAAAGAGGAGTAGGCAGATGTTGAATAGCGCGGGCAATGACATGGCCAATGCAAAGAGCAGCGTTCTGATGCCCTTCGCTCCTTTGACCAAACGGAGTACTCGACCGACTTTTGCCACTCGAACGACACGAAGTAACGTCGGCGAGACGAAATACTTCTCAATTATGTCGCTGAGCACCAGACCTAAAATGGGTGGGCGAAAGAAATTTCAGCAAATAACTTTCGTGTGGGAAAATTTCAGAAATGAGAAGGCAGCAAGATGCTAGTATTCAAGATGCAACTAGGTCGGGAAGGAGACACTACAGGTTATTGCTACTAGGCAGAGAGGTGTGAGTTGTGCATTTATTTTTCATTGATATTGTAATCAGGTTTTCGTTTTTTTTTTTTCTTTTGTTTTCGTGTTTCTTTTTAAGGATATCGTCGATTAAGAACTATGGAAGACATGCCTCTCGTCTACGGTGCTTTAGAGAAAATACGAGTTACACTTTACTCTGTTACGCTATGGATCGGCGTAGACTAAACGTTCGCAGGTTCAGAAATTGACAGTTTGAAATTTTGTCCGGTGGTCAACGGTTCGAGACGAATTAACTGGTAAGCAAAACCTGGTCTAACGTTTTTTTTCTCTTCCAATTAGTAAACAGTCGCAAAGAATTTTTTCTATACCTCTGTACGCCGAGCCATTATGCGACTCTACGAGTCTATAATATAGCCTATATAGTAATAAGAATATATGGTGTGAATATATATGTGGTAATCGAGGTGGAGGCGTACTCTTGTGAATACTGTGTAGAGAATATATAAGAAGAAAATTTTATTGAACAACCAATCATGCCTTACCCGGACTTTGAATCTGACAGTTAGACTTTTACCTCGCACCAAAGATTTGCAAACTCATTAGTACCACAGTAGTTAGTTTTCTCATTGAATAAGTACCTCTCGTAGACGGAGTGCAGGAAAGCAGTTGGAGGTTTATATACATGATATGTAGGGTTTCTCTTTTTTTTTTTGGTAACGGGATACGGTGACGGGGAAAAAAACATCAATTTGACATCAATGTAAGGCTACATAGCGTAATGACGTTGATCAGTCATTGCGACCCAAGTGAAACGGTATACCCTGATCGCTCGATTTTTGCTGTATATTATTTTGTTATTGTGTGCAGTGAGAAGGAAAAAGTGTTATGTAATAAATACTAGTTCTGCAGTCAAGCTATGGTGACCCTAAGGATCAAAAAATTGGAATGCACTACGATAAGTGGAAAATGAAATCGGTCCTCATCGGTTTATCGATGAGATAAGTGTATATTGTAAACATGATTGAAAACAAATGTGTGATTATAGCATACTGTGAAAAGCGATCAGGGTGTATTTCTCATATTCGTAGTTTCATTGGGGTCATATGACTGATATTATCATTACGGTACATTACCTAATATTGATAATATAACGACAACAAAATCAAACAAGTTCCATGGCTCCTTGAAATAGTGGTAACGAAGGGCGAATATCTTCATGAGACACTCGCTGGTGAATATCACTATGAATATCATGTTCAGGTAGTCCAGCACGTCACTGAATGTTTGGCTTTGCTGGTAATGATCCAGTGTCATTGTCAACATGTTCAGCCCGATGAACAACATGATTATCATGTCGAACTTCTTGTCCGTCACTATTTCAAACACTATTCCTTGAGGTCTCCACTGGAATGTAAAAGAGAATAGTAACCATTAGCCAATTTTGGATACGACAGTGAACTACGAAGTGTACATACTTCCATCATTTCGAGGCAAAAAGCGTTTTATAACGAATTCAAAAACTATATTTTTCAACAAATAAATTTACTACCTAGGATTGAGATACGTGTGTGTCTTTGCAATGCTTATAGAAGAGCGTGTTATAGTGACTAAATCTGTTCGTTGTGTCTATACTTACTACGTGGAAAGTACAAAAATTATCTCTACTTATCGTAAATATGGAACTCAATGAAATAAAAAAAAAAAAAAATACTTGCACCGTTGCTGTAAAGTTTTAATGAAACTTTATTAATTATTTCACATTAGCACAGATTCTCTTATCTCGGCATCGTTGAACTGTACAACATAATTAAGATGGTAGAAAAGAAGTAATAGAAATAATTGTACGTATAGGACAGATAAATTCCAGTGGCAACTCACCCTAGGACGTGGGATGGCCTTTAGCGGTTTTTTGCTCCCCATTTTCTTCATTGCGTTGTAGTACTTTTTCTGATCCTCCGTCATGAACATTTCCAATGATCCACCCGCCTTCTTCTTCTGTTCGTTAAAGTTGTCGATGATTACTCCGATAAACAAATTCAGAGTAAAGAAAGACCCGAATATAATGAAAAATACAAAGTAGAGATACATGTAGATGTTTGTCTCGCGAATCGGTTGTTTGTTCACCTGAAAAATCGGTCATGTTAACGCGAACAACCCCCGACTGATTTCAAGTTCGAATAAAGTTCCGGATATGCTTACGTCTCTCGAGTCGATCGCGTCGTTCATTATTTGAATCCATCCCTTGAACGTTGCCACCTGGAAGAGGCACAGGTACGCTTTCCCAACGTGATCGAAATTCATTGGTGAATTTTCCCACGTGTAATTTTCAGCTATACAAGCATTTCGGTCTGGTATTATCTCGTGGCTCAACGTTGTCTTGTTTGCATCGACGCACTGCGAGGAAAATGTATATGATTATAGAATGATCGGAGCTTTTCTTTGCAGGAGTTTTTCTCTATTCTTTTCAATGCAAGCTCACCTTGAAGTATTTGCCAGCGAACAACTGGACTCCCATAATGGCGAAAATCAACCAGAATATCAGGCACACCAGCAACACGTTAAAGATGGACGGGATTGCTTGTACCAATGCGTTTACGACCACCTACGAGGGATATTTGTCAGTACAATTGAATTGGGATTCATTTTTTATGCATTTTGGTGTTGGCCGAATTTTGAATAAGAAATAAATATGAATTTTCAAACTTCACGGCACGAGAGATCCAGGAATCGGTAACCGTATATTCGACAGATGCATTTTTACGTCTTCTTTGATAAAATCTTTCCAGTAATTCGGAGAAATGAATTCTAATTTTTTCCAACTTCAGTAATTACAGGGTCCGTACGAGATATATCGCGCTTTTAAATCATAGCTAAGATATCGATCAGGACTAACACGCGAAGGATGAAAATTCAAGGTGTGTGTAAAATTTTCAAACTATTCAGATCGATAATTATTGAATTTGACATTCCAAAAACTGAATATGAATTGCAACCCTATTGGTCTACCCTGCATGTTTCGTGTTTGCTTTGCACTTATAGTATACGTGCAAAGTTTTCAATGGAAATCAAACTTTCTCGTGTCAAACTATGTATTTGCTATTTTGTGCTCTGGCAAAATGACGCTAATTGAAGGAACTCGTGCTACAAGGCTAACAATAAGTGGCAGGTAACGCGTGTTCACTGTTGTATCAAAGCAAGCTACATTATCTAGTATCCTAATTACCCAACTTCGCGTAAATTAATCGGAATCTTTTAAGAATTATGATTTTCCACTCAACTCTCAAATATCTTATAAATAAAAAAAATAAAGATATACAACCAGATTAGAATTTCTACTGAGGTTAAAGATCAGTATAAAAATGAAACACTTATTTTTATATTTTCGTTAAAACGATTCAGAAATTAGTTTAGTGAAAGTTCAGCATTGAACATTGCTAATGACTGATCATTTGTTGACAATTGTCTGACTATTTGTTGATTGGCTCGTCTACGTGTTTGATTTGTGAAATTTTGATCACTCGAGTTTTCTCGTGTTATCTAATTTCGTAACAAGTAGGTATACAAGAAAAAAAGGTGAGAAGTCTTCTTCGAGTTAATTATGTATGCATTTTAATATTTCAAGTCCTAGCCTGCATTGACCAACTCAAAGTACTAACGGTCCTTTTACGCTAAAAAGACTTCTCACTGTTCGAACCCTTTTTTTCTATTGATAATTTATAATTGGGATTATATACGGACAGACACAAGCGAAACATCCACTCCAAGCATCGCTCAGGCACACTAGATGCAAGCAGCAATTTCCATGCGATAGAGTAGAGAATATTGGAAAGATATGAAGTATAAAAGGCAGTGTGTCATGCGGTTATTTGGCAAATTTCACAGTACAAAGGGTTTGACGTGTCGGGGTTGGGCATGAACGTGATTCTTAGATCAAATGTCTCAGCGACCTTATTATCACTATAATTATATTCAAGTATTATTTATGTAGAAGAAGGTATATTTTGATAACGTTTCGAAAATTTGAACTCTGCTCAACTGCACTTTATTGACGTGAGAAAAAGAACTGGCAGATAACCATCATTATTCGGTAGTAGGTATTTCTCTCCCGAACTTTTCAATAACGCAGATGGTATACGTGTTCTCTATGTGCGTGTGTGTAAATTGCGGTATATCGTCTACTTGTCTTAAGCTATGCATTCATTCCTAATATTGGTAAATTTGTATTTTCACCAACGAACTTGCGTTAGACGAGAAAGTAATTATCGTTTAAAAAATGGCACTGAATTATCGAGAAATACATTACTCCAAGAGCACCATGAAAGAAAGAGAACATTTTTACGAAATTCCTCGTCATTCGCAAGCCTTATGTGAGTATTGGACAGAATACAGAAGACACTGGGACAATTTTCAAGTCATAATCAGACGACGGATGAAAAGATTGAAGAGTTCAATAAATCCGCAATATGCAAGAATTTCTTCTTTTTTTTTGTACATCTATACAGACTTGAAAATATCCTGCGTCGTGCCAGAATGATATCAAATTCAAACGTTGCGTCCGCCCTAGGGGCGCTAATCTATTTATCATAATCTGTAACTAATATGCGATCAAATGAATGATACATTATACGAAAACGAATTTGCATTCTGCGATTTATATACCAAGGATATGTCTAGATATGTAAATGCAATTGTGGGTGTTGATTAATTATTTAATTATCTAATCAATTAATTAATCATCTATCAATGAGCATTTACATATGCCTCCATATTCATGTGTATATAATATATGTATATATGTATATCAGCAATCACTACGACAAGAGAGATGACATTAAAAAAAAGGAACGGCTGAAACTAGTCAACAATATACGTGACGGGTGAGAAGAGACTTGGACAAGGTCAGCTGAGACGCTTCGCACGCTACATACCCTCATCCCCTGCATTCTAGACATCGCCCTGAGCGGTCTTAGGGCTCTTAGGGTCCGCATTGTTTTGAAGGCTTGAATTCCCCCTGCGCCACAGAGCGACGCTACGAAGTTAATGAGGGAGACCTGCAGGCGAGAAACAGTCATGGCAAGGTAGCAGCTACGCAGAAGTCAGAACTAAAGTTCGTTCGGTTTTTACGTCTTTACTTTTCGCTTATTACGTGTTTTTAGTTTATTTTATGGTTTTTATAAATATTTCTTTTTTTTTTTTTATATATTTTATATTCGCTCCCTCTTTCTCTCGCTCTTTTTCTCTTCCTTTCTCTCTCTCTCTCTCTCTCTCTCTCTCGTTGATCATCAACAGTAATTAACAAGAATAATTATAACAAGAACAACAATTGGCGAAAAGTCGAAAGTTGCGTCACGATCAGGGGCGACGACGGAGCGGACGAGGTCCGGGTCCACGTCGAGTAGTGGGAATCGAGCTTAGATTTCGATATAGTAGACGGTCCGACGAAAGTAGTTTATTATAGTAAGCTAGTTTGCTAATTATTTTTTCTCTCTCTCTCTCTCTCTCTCTTTTTTTAGATCGTTCTAAAAGAATAGTGGTGTCAGAGTCGCCAAACTGTAGAAAATTAGTAGTAGATACAGAAAATGACAGTGTAGCAGCAGCAACAACCAGGAAACGATATATATATAACGAACGAGAGACAGAAATGTACAGAGTGTTTGTTATTAAAAGACAATGAACAATCGGCTCCATCCTGAAACAGACTAAACATTTCGAAACCACTGCAAAATCTCCACGATACACGATCTGTATACATAATTAAGATGATGTGTCCAATTACGAATCAGCTAACAAATCTTAATCTTTGAAAATTTTATTACCACTTATCGGAAGAATTGAGAACGATATGAAAAATTCTGAAACTTTCGAGTTTTAGCAGCAGATACTTCGATGGAAAATTTGAGACCGAGTATCGTGGTGACACAGACCAACGCCAACCGTCGACAGACAAGTGAAAGAGGAAAATGAAAAATGTTTATAGGATAAAATACAGAAAAGTGTGAAACTCTTGGTTTATCGGTCACCGGTAGGCGTAGGGGCTAAGTAACACACAGGGAGCTTGTACGTTACATACAAAGCATACTTGACGGAGCACAACAATTATTTGATGAAAATGGTAGAAAAGGCGTACACGGCATAGCTTAGTACGACAAAGACTCCAGTACCAGTGCAGACATCAAGTAGATTGAATTTGGATGTCAGTGTGCCGCCGCACGCCATATTAAGCACACCACGGTATGCTACAGGGTAGCAGGGATCTCAAGATGGGAAAAGCTAAAGCCAAATTTGCTTACAGATCGTTACGATCACGGCCATTTCTATGTATATATTATATAGATTTTTCGATTGGCTCGATTATCAGTATTATCATCAATATTATTAATAACAACCGCGCGATCGCGATAAAATTTTTGTTACTCGATTTCTTACATCTAATTTTGGTCCACGAACTCCGGCGGAAGGTATATAAGTTATGTTAGTTATTAAAGCACCATGGGTCAGCCCTAGCTTAAATTCTATGCAAAGTTTGAGTTCACAAAAGCAAAAAATTTCTGCGAGCGTGCAATTCTCTGAGGATGAAATACGCCGCGTTAAATTGAACGTTACACTGCACTCTGTGCGTATCGTTCGATCTGTGGACTTTGGGATTAACTTGGAATTCGGGTATAATTGACACGCAGGAATCGACAGGAAACTTTTTTCTCATCCTCGTTGAACCGATGACTTACTCTCATGCCCTCCCAACGAGATACTGCTCGCAGAGGTCTCAATGCCCGAAGTGTTCGCATTGAGCGGAACGCCGGGATGTCAGCTGCACCAGCCCAGATTGCTCCCAAGTTGATCAGTGAAAGCTATTATCATTAACTCACACGTTATACATTCAAATATATACTTTAAGCACACACATATATACACATAATTGTCTGGCTATTGAGTGACATGAAATTAATTGTTCGTGGGACAATATTAGCTGCTGTAACTAAGCCAATAATGATTCGTTCAAAACTTTTGAAAATCTCCTCATGGAACCAGGAATTTAACATTGGATAGGAATATCAACTTTAATTCGCGATCATTTTCTAAATCATTTTCACCCAAGGTTCAATGAGACGGTCGATGCTTCCAAAAGCTTTAAATTGAATCTAGAAATATGACAAATTATGAAATTGTCTGATTTAATATCACACATCTGTATCTCCTACCGTAGAGCTGGAATATTATCTGCAAGTATTCACGAATCAAGGTATCTAATAGACTGAAAAATACGCTGGTGGCATCATCCTGAAAAACTTAATCCGACAGAATATGACGTGGTAATTAACGGTGAAAGAATATATTTTTTTTATTCACCATTTATGTGAAGTTCAAGAACTTGGAAACACGACGAACTTTGTTCTCCCTTCGTATATCATGATTTAGTTTCTATCTGGATAAAAATTGTGTTCAAGCATTCGACATTGCTATTGCTATCATCAATTCTCAGTACTTTCAGAAGTTTTCCTTACTTCCTCTTGATATTCTTTCAGAGTGATTCATTTGAAAAGTTAATACGTTGTTAGTCTCAGACCTCTTACCATGACAATGATGAAATCGAGCCAGCACCACGCGTTTGTAAAGTATTTCTTGAATCCTAAGGCAAGCCACTTTATCAACATCTCGAGGAAGAATATGACGGTGAATATACGGTCCATATAATAGAGTATGTCTTGAAGAATAGGTCTCGATGAGAGGTGGACGTCTTCCAATGCCTGATAAAAATCAATCGACGAATATCAAACGAAACCATTTCCTACCTCAAGCGATAATTCGAAGCACCAACATCTTGTATGAAAATGAATTTTACCAGAGCCAAACTGCTGAGCAAAATCATCGTGATGACGGCAGTTTCAAAATATTTGTTCTCTATCAATTGGAAAGTTTTCAGCCTCAAATTTGCCCATCCTTGCCAAAAAGGAGCATCGTCGTCACCAGCCAAAAACGGAAACTTTTTGTAGCAGTTGTCTGGGCAACAATCGGCTGGATAGTCTGCGTCGATTAACTCTTCGTCCGTTTGAATAATCAGTTCTCCATTCAGCTCCTCTTCGCCTTCTTCTCCTTCTTCCTCTAAATCTATCAAAATGTCAAGATTTTTCTCTCACGATTCTGAGAATCTTTGAACAAAACTTCAAGGGCTACATTTATAGATATTATCTATGTACAGGGTTTATATTTGCATGATGACTATTTTTAGAATCCATATCTACGCTTTAAGAAAAATAAAAACTGGAGATCGAAAGGTGCGATCGTTGACTGAGAGGAATAATGAGATCGATAAATCGTGCGCTTGTAAATACCTAGTAACGAACCTTCCTGATCGAGATCTTCTTTGCTAGCATCTTTTTTCTCCTCTCCATCCAATGAGTCTACGCTTCCTTTGTGACTCTCATCTTTGAACGGTCGATTTTTGTGACTGCCGTATGATTTGTGACTATTCAAGAAATGGAAAATGAAGATTTTAAGTAACCGGAGTGAACAAAACTTCGTCATTTTCGAGACAAATTCATCATGATTTATAGACTGAATGACTGACCTTATCGTGTCTTCGTCGTGATGATTCATGTATTCGTGTTCCATTCTGTTGTCATGATGATTTATAGAATTACCAATTGCCTTGGTATTGTTCATGCACAGTTTTCCCTTCTTGAGTTTGTTTTTCAGATCTCCTTTGGGAATGGAAATATCCATAAAATTAATGAAATTGTGCAACGAGACTAATTCTACGCCATGAAACATCCAGACACATTTAGTGCTTGTTGCAGAAGGAGATTGAATGCTTTATTAGTCAATTAACAAACATTCACAATGACATCAACCAAAACATTATTAAGTGCTGGAGCAGAGACGAAGTATCAAAAGGACTTGGAAGATTGATCGACTCATATTTTCAAGCATCAGACATCTGATCATCAGGAGAATTAATGTCAGACCAATCCTTTCAGTCTTTTTGCTAATCTTCGCATCAGAAGTTAGACCGAATTATGTATGTAATTATGTAGTAGTGTATGTACGAGAATGATGATTTTGCAAACAATTATACGTGATATTTGAACGAATCAACTATCACGATTTCATCCTCACCATGGATGGTGAACTCCATGCCGTCACCAATGGCCACTTCTAGTTGATTGTTCAGATCTTTAGCATTTTTCTTATCTCTGTAGCCGTCTAGTTCGCCATCTGCTAGATCTAAATCTCCGTCACGATCGATTCCATCTGCACAGTCACCCACAATTCCATATCCTTTTTTATTACCAGTATAAAAACTCCCGGATATCACTTAAACCACAAGACTTTTTTCAATCAGTTTGTAAATATTATATCCATTTTTATAAGGTACTAGGACTTCGTTTATTCGATAAATGAACCTTGATTTCATTCAATTTCTGTCAAATTAAAACCTCTCATATGCTACATGGTCTGATGAATATACTTATCGTCAGTTATTCAATAAAGATTAAAGAAATTTTTGGATACCTAAACTTTGAAGTTCTCAGTGATCGTTTCGAACAGAAAATTTGATTCTTTCACAAAGCATGCAACTGAGATATTCTATGTAATTCTGTTTTCGTTTGTTCTTTATTTTTTCGAAAAACCATTTGCGTACTTGAAATAAAAGACACTACACAGTAATTTTAAACAAAATAAAAATAGAGAACGAAACAGAACCAGTAAATAATAAAAGAAAAAAAAAGAACGAAATAATGAATAACTATTTACTTTTATCTAGTTTATATCGGTCATATCCACTTCAAATCCAACTTATAAAAGCGACTAGCATCTAGCCAAAGACATAAATGAAATGAACTTTTTTTTATTTCCAATTATCCAGTTCCTTTCCCTCTTTTATGAACATAATACAAAAACAGAAAATAACACAGAAACAAAAATCACCTGCCAACAAGATGGTTATAAGTGATGAAATTAATCTTCGTCCCTCACGCATCGAGCAAACGTGTAATAAACAGTTTTGAAAAATTTAAACGAACGAAAGAGCTGGTTGATCATGGGAAAGTAAAGTTAAGCGGATTCGAAAATTCGAAGACGATCTATAGATCGTACTCTTCGCGAATGCTCCGGTTGGCAGGTATGCTTGAAAAAAAAATCTTTCAAATAAAATTGGAGCCAAGACAGCGAGATGGACTACACAGCGCACACAGCAAGCGATCTGATTGGATATAAACCTTCTTTCCAACTGTTGGACGGTCCCTCACCTGGCGCCTGATCGGATATCTGATTGGTGAACTTGGATCGCATCATTTTAAACAGGTAAGCCACACTTTTCTTCACCCACTGTATGAATCGAGCTATCCGGTCGATAGCCTCAGTTATTTTATTGGTATCGTTGTCTGCCGTTGGTGCCGATAGATTCGACGAACCAAAGTTGCTCAAAAGCAAGGCCAAGAAGAGGTTGAGAACCTGTTTTATTTATTTTTTGCCAATTAATTATGCCGTCAATTATCCGTACCGATTCGTTGATCGAGTTTCAATTGATTTGAAATTCAATTACTACGATCCGTGCTCAAAAAGTACAATGATCTATACAAATATATTCTTCAATTCAATTAGTATCTGAGTTAAAAGCAATGGTCATGGTTTACTGTCGATAGATAAAATTGATGAACGTTAATTAATAGTGCGATAAAAATTCACTTACGACCAAGTTACCAATGACAACTGTCGCCAGGAAGAAAGGTATGCAGGATACGTCTCCTACCAGCATACAATCCCACATCGATTCGATCCATTCTCCGCAGAGTACGCGAAATACAATCATGAAAGAATGCATGAAGTCGGTGAAATTCCATCGTGGAAGATCTCCGTCCGGAAATCGGTCGACATTGTCCGTGTAGTTTTTGCCGAACAGTTGCATACCCATAACGGCAAAGATGAATATAATGATGCACAAGACAAACGTCAAGTTACCCAAGGCGCCCACTGTTCGACCCATGATGGAGATCAGCAAATTCAAGGTAGGCCAAGACTTTGCCAGCTTGAAGACTCTCAACTGCAAAAAAAATACTTGGATTCTTCCCATACAAGTGATTCTTCCCATTTATTGGTATATAATTGGAAATCGGTACCCACCAATCTGAAGGAACGTAACACCGACAATCCTTGAACACCCTCGAGACCCAATTCCAACAGGGACAAAGCTACGATGATAAAGTCGAAAATATTCCACCCTTCCTGGAAGTAATACTTGGGGCTCATCGCGATTAGTTTCATCATTGCTTCGATGCCGAAGGTGGTTGTAAAAAACTGTAAGAAGATAAGATGGCAATCGATGAGAGGGTGAGAAATATAATACGGCTGGGTGAAGGGTGTCGTTAAGGATGCTTCAAAATTGACTAATCATTCGGACTCGAGGATGAGGTAGTGTCGCTTGTACTCACGTAGTTTCCGGACTTCAGTACTCTTTCCATGTCAGGGTCCATAGCGTGATGATCCAAGGCCATGAAGAGAGTGTTGACAACGATACAGAGCGTGATGAAGAGTTCGACGAATGGATCGAAGACCACGAGTGCCACAAACTCTTGAAACTTTAGCCAAACCCAACAGCAATCCCAGACACAAAATATGTCTATACCACGAAGGCACAAGGCCAACAATTTTTCCTTGAATGCAGGACCTTCTTCGTCGTCGTCTGTCGGAAAGTAATAGATCGAAACTATACCATATGTTAGTAACTTCATTTGCCACCACTCTTTTTGGGGAAAGAGTTTTTTTTTAGGAGAATTCGAGTCGGAATATTACCACCTGAAAGCCACGGGGCTGTTGACAATGAAGGATGACAACGGTCAGAAGACGTATCTTTGCCCATTTAAATCATCCATTGATCAGACGAGAACCGTGGGGCTTTAGAAAGCCTGGGTTTGCGATAAAAAAAGATTTCAACTAGGTGCCTTGTCGCTACGAATTCTGGCCGTTGATCCGACGTAGAAACGACAATGATGCTTGTAGAAGAATCGGAAGAATATATTATATATATTTATATACGTATAGGTAGTCGAAATGCATGCATGATTCTTGTACAATAAACAGCCATTGTGCGTTTCGTACGGGAACCAAAATGTCTGGAAGCATACCTAATGAGATTGTGAAAATTGTTTATAAGCATTGTGAGACATTTATTACCTTTTATCAAACTTTTAGTGTCATCTACATACCTATTGACATTTCTAGTTACTGCGGGAGATTCTATAACTATATATTTCGCTAATAACTGCTGATTTACGGATTTACTTCTTGCCAGAAATATTGGTTTGTCATCAACCTTGTGCGCTACGAGTGTTAATTCCGAATGGTTGAGCCAAGGCTACGTTGAGATCCGAATTTTCATCAATCTTGAATCTTTGTTCACTTCAATATTGATGATCGCAAACTCGGATCCTCTAGGCATACTCTTAGGCTGAAGTATATTTATTAAAAGTAAATATAATAATGCTAATCAATGCAGCGTAAATTAATAACAATAATAATTTTTGAGTGTATTTTTTTTTACATTGACAGAAGTATAAAGTGCTTTTGCTCTGTTTTCCTAATTAGCAAAAGAAACGGTGCAATCATTGCGTGGCGTTTGCAACTATAGTATGCATCGTCTCACGTCTATCTCATTTCATGTGACAGAAGGACGTATTACCGTATAGATGAAAACTATATCTGATTCTTCTATTATTGCCTATAGTTGAAATACAGCCAATGCATAGCCGAAGATCATTCCTAATCTACGCAGAGTGATTTCTAAAAAAGGCCTGTAAATTCTTTTACGATGGTCTATGATTTTCATTCGTTGTAGCTTAGGAATTCATATTTTCCTCTTTCATCAGCTTATTGGAGAACAGCTTTTGTTTCGTTGAATAATTAGAAATTCAGACATGCAAATAAGTTTGCTATAACCACGTCGGGTTCTGTATTAATTACAAACTTAACAAGCGAGATAAGTCTTCAAGGTATTCATCATTTGTTGGCTTCAATTTATAAACGACGTAGCATTTTTGACTCTGTTTTTTTCTTACGCTTATTTATCTCATTTCCGAACACTCGACTCACTTGCGAAATGCTTTTTATCATGGCCTGTGCAATAGAATGATATTCAACGAAAATTACGTGCAATGGCGACATATGTGCATCGCGACATGCATACGTGTGTATGGTACACTACGTGCGATATAAAAAAATGAAATAAAATAAAAAAATATTGGTATACGTATAAATATACTAAAGAAACTAGTGCAAAAATGTATAAAAATTACGTACGTAAGAATAAGGTAAAAATGACAAAGGCATGCGACATGAAGAAATGATGAAAATAATTTCCTTCTCCGTAAGAAAAAAACTCTTTTTCCCCAAAAATTCTACCATCTACTTCACACACTCACATACTTATAAATTACAAAAAGATGTAATAAAAAGAAAAAAAAAAAAAAACTGACAAAACGAAACATCGATTTCTGCACGTTTATCTGACAGTATATCGACTACCCAGGCAATAAAAGAACACTCATTATTTTCTATATTTCGATAAGGAATCGATAAACGATTAATCAGTTTACTAAAAACTCTTAACAGGTTACATCAACTCTAAAGTAAATTTTTACGTTGTCAATTTGAACAATTAACAGCCAGACATTTCTATATGTTGTAGATTTTCTATATTTAGCGAAAAACTTAGTGAAATAAATCGCAACTGTCCCTATGCACGAAACATACCCTTACTTTGGCAAACCGATAAGAAATTATAAGAGAGATAATAAAATGAATGAAAAGTGGAAAAATCATCTGTAACGTTGGTTGAAGATGGGGTAAATTATAGTCGAAATGTAGCACAATTATGGCACAGAAAATTGATATGCAAACGTTGAAGCATGACAATTCGGGTTAGAGCAAACAAATTGAAAATATGTATGGGTGCGAGTGAAAATATCATAAGACAGTATACAGGGACTTTCTGTGGTGGCGGCACAGTTAGTTCCATTAGCCACCGCCACTACACACAAGCTCGCTTCGTCCATGTGACAACCGAAGACTTCACGCTTATGGTTGCTATACTCTTTGCTCTGTTCAAGCTGCATCATTCTTTTTTTCGGTTGGTATCCCTGGCACACGGACGAAGCGTGCGTGTGTTTGATGGAACTAGCTGTGCCGCCACCACAGAAAGTCCCTGTATAAGTAATATAGGTACATATGAATTATAAGAAAATTTACAGTGTATGTTACAGAAATACCAAATACATCTGTACTATACGCGTATGCATATAATACACCAGTACTCAGATATAGAAACTCGCAAGGACATATAATATATGCCAAATAGTGACGCTAATGGAAAGTAATATTCTTTACAAATTTACATATCGAACTATGACGAATAGGTAATTAATACAACGAAAAAACAAAATATTACCTCCATGATCGGAAGCTTTGCTCTGTCGTCCCGCAGCCTGTTCTATGATGTCGTTCAGGACCATTACATCTGTAACAGGCGTTACCATGTTTGACAACAGCAATTAGGAACGATTCTACTAACCGGACATCTAGTCAAAGTTGGAGACAACGTTCTGAACAATTACAAAACTTGTCATACCTGTAGGGCTCAATTATACAACTACATCGCAGATTGAAACGTTACCTTTCATGTCGACGACAGCGTGCTGTTGAGAAGGTTCGATAAACGGATTGTCCTGCTGTTTCACTTTGCCCATTGGATCTTCCATGTCTCCGTCCTAGAACAAGGTCCAGAAAAATATTTCTCGCGTATTCTCCATCGATCTCATCTCAAGCTACCAATAAGCGAAATACTACGATTCCAAATTACGCCATAATACTCACGTAAAGATGTTTGTGATTCTGATCCGTTACGTGACCATTTCCCGATGGTGGCCTCGCCGACCTACTCCTAAGACGGCTTTCCTTGGTCATCGGCTTCCCGGCTCCAGCAATACCCCCGAGAAGATCCCCGTGGGATGTATAGGACAACCTGGACGCATGCGATGTGTATGAAGAGTGCCTGGAGCCGAGACTTGCATAGTATACGGGTACAACGATCGTGCCATTTTCCTCAGACATTGGTGTAACTGCGTTCGAGTCATCGGCATAAGGTAAGTGCTCTTGTGCATCAAGATACGTAGATAGAACAAGGGGCTTCCGGTCTCCACCGGGAGGTCCGACAAATCGACCCCGTCCATTCCGTATCGTGAACTGATGACTTCCTCGACTTCCTCTTCTCAGGTTGAAAGGAGATCCTGGGAGGCTAAGGCTAGCCTGAAATTAAGGGAACATAAAATTGGACATTAATTTTTTTAACTTCGTTCATTCTTAGACTCGATTATTATTACAGACTCACGACGCTACTTTTCATTTTCATCGTCCAGTATTGACTGTTAAAGTTTTAAATAGCTTTTCGTAATTCGCGGTAGGTAACCTGATTATTTTACGTCTTTCGGCTAAGGCTAGCTTACAGGGTCTTTTTTCTGGTTTCCTACGGTATATTTATTCCGCTTTAATAAAATACTCGGCTACTTCTACCACACGACTTTCTAACAGTCTGAAAAACCTTGCGGATAATTACTAATTATGTAAACACTACACATCGAGCGAAACTGAACTATACATATGATCTTAGAGATCAAAAACACTGTGTGTACCATGCCGTTCTCTTTTTGCTTTAATCCTGCTCATAGGTGTTCATTAGAGCAACAAATGCCAGAAAATCTTGAACTATAAACTATAACTCTAACTAGTCATTTAGTTGCAAAAAATTTCTCAAGCAAAGCAATTCTTCCTATTCCTACAGCATTGCGTCAGGGAATAGTATTCCAAAATTTTTTCATAGCTATTAAATACCCTTCGTCTTTAAGGTCCATCGGAATGACTCGTTATGGCTGATTGCCGATTTAGATGCGGTAGTGGGAATTTATCCTGACCTAAGTTACTGAACGATGGAATAGCTCTTGTAGCAAAGAATATGATTAGGGAGAAGACAAGTACGACAATGATAAGATGAGTCAATTGAACCCTTTCGAAAGGATATATATGTGAATAAATTAGTATATATATGTACATTGTTGGCACACACGAGGATATGGAACACATGTTTCTTCTTACATGGCTAAAACAATACGTGAGTACGCTACTTAATTAGTAGTTGTCCTATAGTTAGGGTACGTACAGTTGTTGGTGACAACGAGAGACGTACCTTCCGCAGGTTATCCTGGTAGGCATAAGTAAACTGGCCATTAGCGGCGCGAGAGACCTTAAGAAAAAACAAGAAAAGATATCTCCTACCAAACAGTCGTAACGTGAAACGAATTTACACCAAGGAGAGGCACCACTTGCAGAAGCACACATAAATCAAATCATATATGCTATATGTATCATATAGAGTGAGTCATTACTCAGAATAATAATTAATGCTGTATACATGATGGCCCAGGTAATAGCAGATCGTGTCTTTCGAAAATAAAAGAAAATAAAACATTTTATAACCCTTCAAAAATATCTGACTTCTATAGGTAAAACTTAATATCGCGAAAGCTGTGATAAACTTTTTACGAATTTAGCAATCGACTGGGTTGTCGAGTTCTGCATAATTCGTTCTTGCCATTCTTTATCAATTTAACATTTGTATATTATCACAATGACGCTACGCACGATTTGTCTATTCGTTATGGATCAGGGACGGAAAAAGATCACGAATGAAGATATAATTTTGTCATATTGAATTCTTGAAGTGTGAAAATCGCTCTGTTAATTATTGGACCACCCTGTATGTATGCTTTTACTACTAATCACTTAGAGATCGAAGTTCGAGTAGCTTACACACATTGCTGATAGCAGAGAGAGTGTGTAGGAGTTGGGAGACAGTCGTGTCAACTTTCTCGTATATTGTTCTGTTCGCCAGAAGTATTATGTCACGATTGCATGCAGTTGCGATGCATCATTCTCAGTATCTCATACAGATCGCATTCATACAGATCAATGCCAAACAGAAGTCTATTGTGTGGATGATGAGTATCGCATACTGTACATACATCGATCTCTTTTCTAACAAAAGCTGATACGTCAACGATTTGCCTCCCGCAAATATAGGAGTACCAGTATTTGTCAGATTAATTATGATTCCTGTAATTCACTACATTTTTATTCGATTTTTTATTTTTTCTAATCAAATTTTCAACGCAGACACAAAATAATCGAAAAATCATTTCATCTTAAGACACCATAACCGTGCGATATGAAAGAATTTGCAATGATCACGCCATAGATAGATTTTTTTGTAAAATAAATTCGTCTAGAATATTATATTCAATTTTCTTCTGAAACTTTGCTCAATTTACTGAACCTTGATGGAATGCAGAGTTGGACTGATCGTGGGCTTTTCGAGATGGGTCAAAGACAACCAAATCCTTATAGCGAACAGTTTGGTAATGAAATATGGACACCGAAATTGTCTAGTTTGTGTCGTGAGAACGCCTAGTTCATAATGGTCTGATTTTTATATGATCATATACCGCAGTTCTCCATTGCCTAGGAGTTAGAATCCTGCGTAACCCTAATTCTTTGATAGCAAACTAATGTCGCTGTAAGAACTGCATATAGGTATAGAGATCGTAAGAAATAGGTATACTGAAACAAATTACTATTATATCCTACCTTTTTCTGAAGTGACTAAACAAGTCCAAAAAGATAGAAAAAGAAAAATTTTTCAAGGCCATCCAGAACAAGCGTAGGCGTAAGAGTATGTAATGTATATATGTATATCGGATGCATGTGCAATCGTATATACATATACATATAAACATAAATATATGCAATTGGTCGAGCAGCTTAAAAACTCTGAGAATTAATCATGTGGCCCATATCATTAGTTAAATTCTGAACTTTGCTTCGATAATGCAATTTAAGCCGAAAGTGATGTGATTGATGTTTCCTCAAACGTAGATGAGTAAGATCGATCAAGGGTTCTTTCATCACGTCTATACTTGACTAGTTTTTGGTCTAATAAAAGCCCACATCTAATTGAAAAATTGCGTCCAACCGCTCGGCCAATTTTTCGTGTAAACTATCTATTCGACGAGTAGATGCAAAACATCATGCAAGCAAGTGATTGTCGAATATTGTGATTCGTGTCGATGTATCATGATCGTTTGGGAAGGGATACGAGTGGGATGTAAATTATAAAAATTTACCGAAGTTGTCAAAATTTGTACAAAAAATGAAGACAAATCTCGTGGAATCCGTATGGTAATCGAACCTAGTGCATGCTCTTCATTTCAAACTATTATGGTGACTGAAATAATAGGTAATAAGACAAATGAAGAAAATGACGAAAATCCGAATAGTATATTTTATTCAAATAGTCACAGTGCAACGTCAAATTGTGAGATTGAAGTGTTTTAAATATATAGTTGTAAAGCTCTACAGCTTTGATGTACTCGGTGATCGTGTCTCGGCGTGAATTGTCGTAAATCTGTCGAGGAAATTTAGGTTTCGAATTTTTTTATTTTATTTGTTTATTAATTGTTTTAGGGTCTAATTGCGGCAACGCGTATGTATATTTGAATACCATCATTGTCTTACAGCTTGGCTGTGACCATTTTTCAAAATCGCAAACAAAACCAAGAAAAGATAAAACCAAACTTTCTTTTTTTGCAAAAATCACAAACTAGTACTTTGACTCAATTGAGAGATGGGAAGCAATAAAATAAATCATTTAAGTATCAGCCCGGGATACAACGCATGTATTACGAGGCAAAGTCAATCAATAATATTCTAACGGCGAGTATGAAGACGACAGTTTCAATTTTACTCCGAACAACAAGATTTCGCGAATATTTAAATTCAAATAGACATAAACGAAACAAGACTTTTAATTTATTCCAATGCCTGTTTCCCTCCGAATTCGCAAACTGATAGTCACCACGGGCCAATTCATCGTGTAATTTCAATTAATTATCAAAGTTCCATCTCCCCTCCGTTGAAAAAGTCAAAACAAAAAAAAAGAAGAGAAAGTTGAGAAAAGGTACTTTGCCACGTAATCTGCGATGAATAAATTCTGGAATCTCGCAAGGATGATGGAGCGGGGATTGTCCTGTACAGTGATAAGCTGTGTAGTACTTACGGCACTGACTTTTCGGACTTTGTTCGAGGCACTGCTGTGATTGTTGTTGGGTGGCTTCACTCTGTGTTCGCTCACCGACTCAACGGAACGTATGCTCATTCTCTCCTTGTTGTTGTCATCGTTTCCCTTCTCCTGGCCGACGAAAAGCTCGTAACTATGGCAAGAAAAGTCCGATGGTGACTTGACGATCTGTTCCGCAGCCGCAGCCGCCGCCGCTGCTTCCCTTGCCGCAGCTTGCGCAGCGAGTTTGTTCTCTTTCGCCAGTGCAGCCTCTTCAGCTTCCTGATTTCAAAAAGATGAACAAAATCATGAAGATTAGTAACCGGTCATCTTTCGTTATAACGAATAATTTCTTACCCTGATCGCTTCTTCTTCCGCAGCTTCCTCCTCTTCGGCTTTCTTCTGCAACTCGTCATACGACATAGCGACGATGGCGAGGATCAAGTTGACCAGGTAAAAGGAACCAAGAAAAATGATGACGATAAAGAACAACATGTGCCATGGTCCGGCTGATCTTAGAACTAGCTGGTAAAGATTTTCCCAGTAATCTTGAGTCATAAGTCGGAAAGCAGAGAGCAATGCCCAGCCGAAGGTGTCGAAGCTGGTGTATCCGTAATTTGGGTTCGAGCCATACCCTTGCAAACACGTGTAACCAGGATCACACATCCTACAAATGGCGGAAATACAAGATGAGTGAACGTCTTGATCGTCCGTATCACTTCGCTCAATTTTAAAACGAAATGCAATTTGGATATCACTTTTCGCGCGCAACTTACCCAGCTCCAGATGAATTGCCACACAAGGGCATGTTCCCCGCGTCATCCACGTACCAATTTGCTGTA
This sequence comes from Rhogogaster chlorosoma, assembly GCA_944452935.1. Classification (NCBI taxonomy): domain Eukaryota; kingdom Metazoa; phylum Arthropoda; class Insecta; order Hymenoptera; family Tenthredinidae; genus Rhogogaster; species Rhogogaster chlorosoma. Next base: position 35,696,664 of record OX101797.1, read on the forward strand.
GGAAAATTGTGAAGAAAATGTTTACAGTGAAAGATGGGCCATTGAAATTCCTTGTTGTCGATGCGAATGGTGAATGAAAATGACTTACTTTCGTTACTGACAAATCGTTCCCAATTATCGGCGGTAAGATTGCCCCATGAGCCATCCTCTGGGAAGTTTCTAATACACTTTTGGGTGAGTACACCCATGTATATCTGTAGACCCATCAGCGCAAATACAGACAAGGAGAACATGGTGAGGATTATTACGTCCCTCAGATTTTTAACGGATTCTATCACGGCACCGACGATAGTTTTCAGACCTGGACAATTCGTATTCCGGTTAGTATAATTTATAATTCTGGCGATATATAATGCCAGTTCAATCACTCGTAATTAACAATTATTATGCTAGTGTTAAATGAACAACAACGCCAACGACAGTATAAACGTATACATACATATACACGTACAAAGTACACCTATACAGTTATATCTTATTGTGTGTATTTAGCCATACTATGAATGTAATGTATATAAAACGTAAAAAAAAAACGAATGTATGTATTAATATTTCTAAACTATATTTCTATTCTAATCTCTAAGCATACCTGGTACAATAGCGACAGTCTTCAAGGCTCGAAGGACTCGAAATGTCCTCAGAGCAGCAAGGTTTCCTAGATCTATGCCCATGGTCACATAACTGCAATACACCCGAACATCATACACGTTACAGTGATACCGAAAAACAAGACGAACACATTTCAAATAGCTTTAACGCTCTACTTCCTCTATAGCCTACCGCATATAGTATATATATGTTCCTTATATAGAGTGTAATATATATATATAGACATGATCTGTACCTATGTAATTAGAACTTTTACGACATGCATGGAGTAGGTACGATATGTGGTCTGGTATAATTTGTGTGTTCTTGATGCGGTACGATTCTGTAAGGTAGATATTGCAGTGATGTGATGATCAGATATACGATGGGGACGAATAAAGTGACGAGGGGGGTATGGGGTAGTATAGGGTGTATTAAGGGTGGATTAATATGTGGGTATGGGTAGTTAGTTAATTTTTATAAATTATCTATCAACAATTATATATGTATATATAAATGTTCTAGTCTACGAACAATAGTAAGTAATTAATTTGCTTCAAGAACTATTCTATAACAATGAATTACAATGGTAGTACTTTATTTGTGGTAACTAATAAGGTATATAGTATTTAATATATGAGTATATGACTCTATCCCTAACTAGTTCTCTAACTAGTTCTCTTAATATGTCCAACAAGATAATTAATCGATACTACGTAATTATGATAGCGTACTTAACAAATCAATTGAAGGGTCTATGTTAACCTGGAATCTAACTCGGTTACTAGTTAGCGATTTCGGGCTTATTGTGATTATCGTAATTGAAAGAAACACTTGTATATTTGATAGATTGGCATTTTATCGATTCTAAGAACTTCAAGAAGACAAGGTGCAGGTCAAGTGCTGTCGAGTGCAGTTGAGATGGAATTAAATACGAATCGAATCTCACATCACACTCGAGAAGTTTTTACCAATTACAATAGGGTAAAACACCGTGGGATTTTCGAACGTAGAGCGTAATTATAGTTAGTCAATATTTGCAGAGGAAACTTTTCTCTACGTCTAAATTAAGGAACATGTGACGATTAACCACAAAGAATACTTTTGCTCAAGGTAATATTTCAATCAATACATATCGCCCACAATACTTGTAACGATGAGAGCAGAAAAAAAAAGTGTCACTGAATCGGAAATTACCTAATATTTGGCGTCAAAAATCTTACAGATCTTTGAGGAAAGGGCCAAAAATTTATTTACCAAACTTTGTTTCATATAGGTATCTGGATGCGTATAATAATTGGGTTCGATCGGTAGATATTGGTAAACGATCAGGCTACTTCGGCGATGCAGAGATAAGCTTCCAAAGCATTAAACGTCCACCAACGTTTACCCACTATTTAGTGATTGATGAATAAGTGTTATCGGAAGATCAGTCAAACTACTTGCAACTGCAGTGTCGCACTGTAAAACTTATTTTTACTCTTCTTTCTTTCAATTTCCAAAATGCACCAAGTACCACCAGTGCACACGGTTACCGCAAAAAGTAGAGATAATTTTTTTTTGTTTTTTTAAACGTGTGATTATATAGATTTGGTTTTCATTACTTTTGTACTGTTTTTCGTGCTCCTGGCTTCTTGGCGCTTTGACGTTTTGGAATACTGGGATTCTTGGTTTGGTAGAAAAAAATGAATATGTTTAACTACTCACGCTAAAGCTATTACTACGAAGTCGAGCCAATTCCATGCATCTCTAAGATAGGTAAAAGGCTGCAGAATGAAACCCCTCGCCATCACCTTAACGGCGGACTCAAATGTGTAGATGCCCGTAAATATCACTCTGAAACCACAAATACACCGCTCAGCTTTAAAATATGAGTTTCTTTCGTGCGATAGTTCCCTACCGTACTCTAAACGTCTAAACGTTCTCCGCGAACGTAGAAACGTTCCTTTATTACAAATATTTTCAATTCTTCTCATGGTGTGTATAATAGGTACAGTTATCTATAATATAACTAGAAATCAGAATATATAACATCTTGAATCTGATTCTATTAGGTTCACAGGTATAATGTTAAGTCTAAGAACTACGCGTCGGCTTTGGATGTTTTACATCGTGGTCTTTGGGTGGAAGAAAATCAACAAAATTACGTTTTTTCGGCTATAGAGCATAATATCGATTTTTTTTCCCAAAACTAGAAATCGATTTAATTGAATAGCGAAATTTTCATGTTTCAATTCCGACATCCGGGTAAACGCAATTTTTGTCCTCTACTTTCATTTCAACCAACGATCTTCTAGACTATTTTCTAACAACTTTAATGCCAACTTACCAACGGAACAAATTACGATATGAGTGACTATATAGAAATCTATAAACTAAGACACGTCAAATTACACAATATCTATATCATCATTATCTTCCATAATTCTACCCGTTATATATTTCGATAAAACGGTACCGTATATTGTTACCCATATAAAAATCGAATGTACCTATGCACAATAATATTCATAAAAGTTCACTACAATTATTTTACTCAATATCTGGGATTACTTGTTTCGCTAATTTCTCTATGGAAACTGCGCAAATCTTTCTGGAATATATTATTAACAATGAAATTTAATAACAGCCAATTACGTTAATCAATGGAACTGTCTACCGAAGAAATTAACAAATTTGTCAACTGCATTACCAAATATTCATATTCCACCATAGATCAGTTCCGAATTCGTGAAACCGTATCTGTAAGCTGTTAGCAGTATGTAGTAACAGTATATTCCAAATGACTGTGCAAGATTGAATCTAGCCTAGCTGATAATTGGTAAAAATAAATATTCAGGTAAATTTCAAATTTCCTCTTACTACAATGCTACTTAAGTGAACTGATCTGTATACTATAACTCTTTCTGAAAATCTCTCTTGAATCAAGTTTTTACTCGGTCACTGTATGATTAGTACCGATGAGATTGTCTGACCTGATCGACATAGCTACACTGATCAAACGATGTGAAAGTGTAATAAAAATGGTAATACCAGCTACCAGTGAGAACTTACTCGGTCGACTCGATGGTGGGCGTTGTGGGCATGATCATGAGTATGCAGTTAACCAGAATTGTGGTGATGATGAAAAGGGAGAACAACGGGTGGACCAAAATGTAAATGGCCACACGTCTGATTGGGTTGAACGGATCCAGAATCCACAGCGCATCCGTCGCCGAGAACCTGAATATGTCCTTGCCTTTGCTGACGACCACGAACGTCTAGAAAAACACAATCAGCATTGCCCTTTTCCCAAACGATAAAGACTACAATCGTTTCATTCGTTGTCTTCGGCGTGATTTAACTAAAAATCGCGTTTAAAATACATCACATCGATTTTGTACAAAACCTGGTTACAAATTCGAAGCATCGTCATACTTGCATCAAACTTACGGCTGTTGAAACCAGATATTCTTCAATTTCAAGACCATTCGTGTTAAAATCAATCACAATCGTTTATCACTAATCTGGTGCGAAATTTTCGCCAATTTTGCCTTATCTAGTTGACCCAGTTATAAAGCTTATGAAGCGTCTCGAGACTACGCTCCTCTATTGATCGCACGGATTTTATTGAGGTTGCATGAATCCAAAATTCTGTCATTTTACCCTCTGATTATGGTAGAAGGTATCAATATCCTCGAGAGGAGTGGAGGACAGTTCCGGTGGGAAATCGTTGTGCAGTCGCACCGGGATAGGGGCACCTTGCTCGAACATCGGGTCTGGCTGAGGTCCCTCATCTTCGTCTTCGTCGTCGTATCGTACCTACGAATCGAAAATAATCTTAAAAATTGTCTGCTTGATCGAAGCGCGGATTTTTTTGTTTCAATTTCTTTTCCAAGGCAGTGGAGCTATAGGTATATACAGTGGTTAGCTTCTTGCTTTGACTCTGATTGCTTTTGTGGTTAATCATTCCGCGTGAAATCAAATTAGGCAAACTTACTTTTCCACGATGCAATAGGGAAGTTATCAAATCTCTCGTTTATTCGCGTGAGAATATTAACTGCATGTCCAATAAATATCCAGAAGAATATTTTCGAGGCAATGCATGTTGGAATCAATTTATACCAAATTTAAACAAAGGTCTATGGTTTATTGTGAGTATAGTGAAATTGAAACATATAGTGAATTCCGGCGATGGGGATTACGTTTGAAATTTCTCACAATGCAATCGACGATCCTTGAAAATACTTCCATATTATGTGACTATTATTATCTGAGTATAGTGTTAAACTGGAATTTGGATACATTATCTAATCGTAGGAATATATTATATATAATAATTCGGTAGTTCATGAAACTTTCTTTCACATGTTTAAAAATATCTCCTTGAGTTATTAAATGATTGGCATTTGGCAATGATTTTCAGATTCACATTCGAGTCTGACGAACTACCGAATTCTGATTTAGTGTAAGCCAAAATTAAAAGGTATTAGTATATTAGCTTCCATAATCATTGCGGCTAGAGCTAATTGGCGTGCAGTAAGGCTTTAACTGCTACTCCACGCTGGCACCTAGTATAAATAATAGTTAGTAATATTTATAACAATGCTATAAACATTAAACATTAATATTTTATACTTCACGCATTATAATTTAAGGCGCAAGCTTTGCAGATAACACACATTCTACAAGCATATTGCCAAGCTTTCTGTTTGAGCTTACTCCTTGCAATATTTATATTACATCTCAATCGATGTTGAAATAAAATCGAAACACAGCATCTGGTGTTTCGTGTAGGAGAAAAAGTTTTAAATAATGAAACCAACCAGCTAGAATTTACAATGCGAATAATAACGTTTATTTACAATTTATGTAATGACAGGAGAGACACTCCCGAGATACTAAAATGAAAATTAATTTCCTTACGTTTTTGATACTCGATGAATTGAAAGATTACGAATTAAGAGAGATAAATATTTTAAGGAGATGCATATCGAAGTACAGGCAGGTGTCGTTTTAGCTAAAGGAACATAAATTATTATTCAAGAGTGTAGCAGGCTATTGAAATGTAGAGGCTATACATATACATATATATATAGACGTGATTTGTTTGTCATTTGTGAGGGGCTACAATGCACAGGATTTCAAAAAATTATTAAAACTGACAACGAATTTGTTTGAACCCAAACGAAAAAAAAAAAAAAAAGAGAGAGAAAAAAGAACGAACACATTTTGAAATATCGCCAATAGTATCAAGCTTAAAATTTTGTGTCAGATGTTGACTCCGTTTTGTGGATATATAAGTATGATATATGAGAAATTTCTTCATGAATTTGTGTGGGTATTTCGTAATTCTGAATACATTGCAGCCGTGAGGGAGTGTATCTGTAGGTTTAGTGAGAGTAGTGAAGAAATGTTGTCCAGTGAGTGAGTGGGTGAGTGACCGAGTGATTAGAGTATTTAGTGTATTACTTAGCATGATACAACATCTTACTTCTTTTTTCTTTTTCTTCCGGCCAAAACCTCCCTGCAATTGGAGAATGGAGAAAAAGTAGTTACACAAATACAAATACAAACACATAAACAGCATGAAATTTCTTGATGAGTAGGTAGGTATAACGATAGTATATGGTCTAGCAGTATATTGATGAGAAAAGATGAGACGCACGTACAGAAATACAAGAAAGTATAGAGGCATATGTATATAATATATATAACAAATATATGTATATACATATAATATAATAAATATATAATAGTTTTTAAGCAAGGGATCTTTTCTTTACCATTTTGGTAAGGAAATCAGGTGACAACGATATATAAATGTGCGCTAAAGGACAGACTAACGAATGCAGCGATAATTCCGTTCATCATAAAATACCGGAAATTACGTATAGGGTGACGTATATACCGTAAGAGACGTAAAAAGGAAGCTTTGCATTGACATTCATAGGTCTTCGGCCGTTCGCTCTGTCCATTACCAGAGCCTGGCCTTCACCTTGCAAGGAAATTTCACACCTATATAAACTAGGGTGTCTATTTTTGAATATCGATTCGGAAAATTGTGGCGAGAAGAATAATCGAGAAAATTAACTCCATAAACTATTATATGTATATATATATTTATCGGTCAGCCTCGCGGACACTCGCGGGGCCTGGTTATTTTTAACGGTTTACGTCATCCTCACGTTCGCGGCAACCGCCGTGTTTCCTTTACTACGGGAAAAATATTACAAAGGGTTGAAAATGGAGCCGAAGTTGGGAGGGGGATAGATAGACACAGGCAGAGCACGAATGACATCACAAACACCGAGCTCACACGCATGGATAAACATTTGAACGCAAAAACAAAATTTGGCATGTAATGGATTTGTTACATGTTTATATGTACCTATATTCATGTATCCTTACGTCTATGTACGAAAGCCAATTGATTAAATTGGTTGAATTTCTCTCATTCTTTATACTAATTGTTACAGTAAATTCTTCTTCTTTTTTTTTTCATTTTCAAGCATTTCTTCAACGAGCTTTATACGCTCCAACGGATCAAGCTAACACCGATGTACTGCACATTGATTAATAATTTAAACAAACGTCCAAGCACTTTTCCTCCTATCGATAACCGAAAACATTACATTCATGAAAGGGTAATAATCTTCTGGGAAATTAAGTAAAATGACTTTCATTCGCATCGAAAAATATCAATCCTCAGTTCAATAAGTCATGTGAATTGTAAACGATGATCTTTTCTTCTCCTGTGCCGCGAGAATGTTCAATTAAAATGTGGAGTCGACAATTTGAGAGGAAAATTTTTATACACTGTCTCAGAATTTCATGAGACATATGATATCGTCAAATATGTCATACTTTTCAGAGGTAATGCGATATAGGAATACACATGGCGGGTTAACGTATAATGTAAATATACACTTATCATCGTTTCTCACGTTAGATAATATTGTCGTATAGAAAAATCACGGAAATAATAAAAAAATTATAATTGAAACGCGATATGAAGCGAACCACGAATCTCCCGATCATTCAATTATTACACTAGCCGCGAACAAAAATTTGCATTCAATATAATTGTTAAATCAATAATAAAAAAAAAATTGTCGTAATCAAAATGAATACATTCTATCAACGTATAATAATTTTACTAACAAAGATATATATGCTCTATATATTATTAACTTTACATCATCACATAATATATATACGTTTCAAATTTTTGACACAACTCTTCCTAACTAACTAAAACAGTTCTGCATTTTCTAGCGAGATTTATTTTCGCCGAAAAAAAGGACGATCATTGCCATATGATACCAAAGATATGAGATTATGGCTTGGTGATATATTTGCGGCTTCAGACTACGTATGAATGAAGGAATATATTATATATGCTTTAATAATTCGTGAAAAATGAGCTTAAGAAAATATTGTGTTAATTAAAAGTATGAAAGAACTTTAAACTAGACGAGACAGGATGAGGATGGATCTTGTGAGTTGAAAGGAGCCGAACTTCCGGTCTTACCTCGCCTTCGGCACGCTTCTTCTCGAGCTCCTTCTGCTTGGCATATTCTTCGGCGATACGAGCCTCGATTGCTGCCAGAGATTCCCGCGTAAACGGACGGAACAAGCTGCGTTCTTCCTCTGATATGGAGTCAGAGTCTTCGGACATTGTCTAAGCTGCACCCGACTGAGCCACCGTTCTATCGATTACCGCAAATTAACGGATTAAACAAATTGAAATGAATAACGTTGGAAAGACGGGCAAACTCGATCAGAAAAAAGTCCGATTCTCTCCCTGACGAATTTTAAGTGAAATTATTCATCAGCCATAGTCAAACACGAAGAAAAAGCTCGAGATATACCCAAGCCATTTGACTTGCTTACCACATAGCAACAGGTATAATCAGTCCTGCCGTAAAGAATGATTAGCGGTAAATTGGATGCGATACGTCATCTGAGAATGGTCGTTATTCTTCGTCGCATTATCTTTCACATTTACATCAATTTGTCAAATTTTTTCAACACCATAAACCGTCCGATAATTCAAATCCCAGCTATTATCTTTGGAAATTGAAAACTAAATCGATAGTGTAATTATAACATAATGCATAGGTATAGCTTTGCAAAGGGTACTCTACGCCTCGTCATCACCCGGTCATGATATCGACGTGAGAATATAGCTGCTGTGAAATAAAAGAGTAAAATTTCCACTCTATACAGATTTCGTTGAACCTTGGAGCTGTCAAGACGTCAGTAAAGCTCTTCAGTCTTCCCAAACCCCCACCGCATTTTTGATAATATTGTGAAATGAGTCACCTGACGATTGGTGCTAACAGTTCTCGAGGCTGATGCGACGTTTGACAGAGATGAGTGGACTGCGGTGCTGTAGTCGAGGATGAGGTCGGGGGTAGCCGATACTCAGCTGCCTCCTGGGGATGGAGCTTCTTCTAGCCGCGAAGGCAAACGGGCTGCTTTCGTAGGAACGGACGGATGGGGGAGGCGGTTGCAACGCTACCGGACTCCTCGAGCTCCGGCTTTCGGTGACAATGATGCTACTGCACCCGAGGTTCTCCTTTGCTGATGCAGCGGCGGTCAGGGCGGCAGTGCGAGGTGTGTAGGGGCCCGTCCAACGCGAAGCAAGATTTTTCATGTCCGACCTGTGATTGCATCGAAATGAAACCAATTTATCCTTCACGATTTTCAAAACAGTAGATAGATAGGAAAATTAATTATAAATAACTGACATAGTGACATCATTGATTCGAAGAAGGATTCGAAGGAGAAGCGGGGACTCTGGTAAAATCTGTCTTCCCCAAGATGAGTTTATACGAGAAAGTTTTCAAAAAGGATTTTCATCATTAGAAAGTTCTTATCTGTGACAGCTATCGTCGTGAAAAAAAGTTGACAAATTAACGGTTGAAAGAGAAGTCTTGAAATGAGCACGAGTTATTTGTTGGTCGGAAAAAGGAAGCTTGAGAGACTTTGATGCTAACAACATTAGAGTTCCATGTTCATTTTGACATCTCTTTGACAGGCGAGTGAAAAGCAAGAACCTAAGATAATCGTTTATCTTTGTTATAATCTTAACTCCTTTTATCTCTGCTGTGAAATCAGATTCGACATTATCGTTGGCCCATTCATTTCCGCCTCAAACGGGAGATTATGAGTGTCGACGATTAAGCGAGCTAATAATTATGATGTTAAGCACTCGGCTTGTTGATGTGATGGTTGTTAACCGCAAATTTTCGACCGTACCAGTGGTAGTGAGGAAAAGCAACAATCATGGAAATCATCAACCTCATATTCCCCTTCGTTGGCCGCGTTTAGCCTGAGGTTTGGAGACAGGATATTTCGCTTTTGATCGATGGTGGTCGCCTGATTCCACACGCAAGCTCAAGTGGCAATAAATAATTCATAAATTTCAGTACACAAATTTTCACAGTCAACACAATTTTCAACAATACCGTCAAAGAAACGGCGGACTCAGATACTATGAAAAAATTCAGATTCGTTATGCTTAGTTTGCACAATTCAAAAAAAAAAAAAATAGCCTGTATGGGAGATTTCGCATTCACTCATCGCATCTAAAATCTCGTCATATTTCGTCTGTGAAACGCGTTGACGCGCGCAAGCACGTAAGGGACGAAGGCCATGTGCTCTAATCAATGATGACGCATGGGGGAGAATAATAATTTCATTCTACATCCGGAACCGTGAAAGTAAGAAGTTTCTAACAGGGAATCCCCGGTGATGGAAGACACCAGAAGAGGACGCGGGCGCCGGAAGAATTCCGGGGATATCGATTGCCAGACCAACCCCCTGCAACCCTATTCCGGATGAGGAAGAGCAAGAGAGAGAGAAAGAGGGAGAGGGGTGAAACCGAAACGTAACAGACCACGCCCGAGCCCCCACGGCATGACGTCACTGCGTCGAATGAATGGCCAAGGCCTTGAATGGCATTGGCCATGAGCCGAAGAAAAGCTGGGGATGAGAAAAGATCCCATCATACCCATGGGGGTGTATTTATTGTTGAAATATGAAGAAGTAGCTCGCAAGATCGAATCTGTATAAGAAAGAGGAGTCTATGGTACAGCAGTGCGTGTATTATAGTGTTAGTGGAAAAGGATCGTCAACGATTCAGGACTCTGATCGGAAAAGAAGAATGCCCGATTGAAGGAATATTGAATGATGTCCTGTGGCATCGATTACACGAAACCTGATAGTCGGAAATTCAGTACTAATTAGGTACTGAGTGAAACAAGCTTTGGGCGATCGTATAACAAAAGTTTCAAAGGATCAAAGGATAAAAGAAGGCTCTTCAACGGCGTCTAGCTTTCCTGTAAAGTTATGAAAGCTAACTCACACTGCCACTTGACATTTCAATGGCTTGGAATAAGAAGACCGAAAGAAAGAGGGAGAGAAAGACAAACAGAACCCACGATCGCTATTGCTTCATTACTGTATAACCACGTGTAACGACATTAGGATGGATTCATGAAAGGGAAGAAAAACATCTGAAATAACTGAATAAAAAGCGAAACCGAATGGTCCAACAAAAACATATTCCGGTACTATAAGCACAAACAACATACGGCTGGTGTGTTTCACGTTTTTTTTTCTTCTCCAAATTGGGATCCTCCGCGATTTTTTATTATTGTTCGAGACCTTTGCGATGTATTCTCGAGCTGACACATGTGCAAGCTCTCTCAAGCTTATTGATTATTTTCCACGATAAACTCGGTTGAGCCAATGGTGCAAAAGTAACGATTAGTTTCTCAAACTCTATAAAAAAGTATCGCGACGCTATCACTGACGTGTCTTCTTCAGTGTGATGGGTGACGATGAATAACGTGGCATTAGTTAACTACATCGTTCTTGTCAGAAACTAGACAAGAAATACGCTGAGATTTGGCACGGTCGGATCAATATTGTCGAAAATTCTTTAATTGACAGTAACGTGTCGATCTCTGAATAACTAGGACAAGTTCGCTTGTATCGAATCCTTCACGAGTATCGAAACCCTACTTGTAGTCACTCGTTCATCGTCAGTATAAACGAATGAACGTGACGTGATATCTTGATCGCAGTCCTCACAACGATCTTCTCAAGTGGAATATTTTTAACCCGGAACATCGAGCGTTAGTATAAACGGAATAGGTTGTTGGTATAAGCGGAAGTCTTCAGCAGCTTTGAGCTTCCAAAGAAATTTCGCAAGCTGACGCAACCCTGCTGATAATAATCGTTGTGTCAATGACAGAATCTGGTAAATTACAGAGTGAATTCTCGGTAGCTATTAGACGACGTAATCAACTACGACGGGCTGATACGTGGTGAATCATTTTTGAAATTTAATTCTCAGAAAAGTTTGCCACTTCGAAAAAGTCAAGATCACACTCTACGATGGACCAGTGAATGCCAGATCACGTCGCTGCACTTGACACGTTGGTATAAGCAGGCAGGTACTTGAAACTTCATTTTTCATCTCTAAATTTTGCTCAAAGTTCGAACCCCAATTTTTCCGGCCATCATTTTTATTTTTCGTGGAAGTGACTCGCGCAGACTTACTTACCGCGAATTACGCTCAATTACTCTGCACTCCTACGCGGATCTAATGTGTTTACAGGACTGCTCCGAGGATATAGTGAAATCTAAAACTCTTACATATATACTATTTGAGTCATATAATTGGGAGTATTTGATGAATTTTAATGAAAACGGATGTGCGGTATTAAAGTACAGCACCGTGAAGAACAGTCCGCATTATTAAGCCACCGGAGCTTCAAACGCAGCTTAAACTCTTTAATGACAATAATCAGTGACCCCGGCCTGGACTCTTCTCACTTAGTTGTTTCATCGTGACAGTCCAGTGAAGCCATGATGGATTGTGACATGTAAATGCGCTTGTATGGTCGCATTCGCGCATACCTATATGTGTATAACCCCAATAATATTCACATATAATTTTATCTACACAAATTAACGACACCTGAGCTTACTTCGCCTATGCATAATATAACAGTATAATGAATTTAACCCGATGCACAAATATATATACGTCGAAATTTCGTACTTCGGATAATACTTCTAACTAAGAGTCTGCAATTCGATTAAATTACATCGTCATATACCTGATGAGGATCAATTAGCCGGAATGAAATCATTGATTAAAAGGTGGACTGGAGATCTATCGAATTGACATTTGACCCTTACGAAGTTTCCAACCAGTTTCACACTCTGGCATATTGGGTGCTGAATATCATCTTCTATGTACCGATATAGGAACATTCATTATCACGCCTACGATATATTGTCGCAAATTCATGCTACCTAATGATTAATGAATAATCAATTCTTCGTTCAATTATGTCCGCAGCAGCTTCATTTTCTACAGCATCATATTTCCTGATAACCGTGGCCCTGATTCTTGCTCAACAGCGGTTATTTTATAAATGAAAAAGTTTGAATTTTGTTTTACTTACGTATACATGAAGCGGCGAGTATAATCAATCTATGGTCCGAATTGTCATAGTCCGGACTCCAAGTTGAGTTATTTATCTGCAACAGAACAATAACTCTTCTTTAGAATCTTTCATAAATTTTATCGCACTGTAGACTTAAGGCGCTTCAATTTTGGAGAGAAAATTCACTAATTCTTGTTCCTTACATCGGCAATCATGACCATCCAATAGTGCAGATTCTAACTTAACACAACTTGTAATTTATCATAGGTATCTACACGACCTACGATTCGATCCACTCTCTAACTGTTTCGCTCAGTGTCTGCTCTCGAATCATGGTCAGTTCACGTGTGCCTCGCTTTATACAATTTGCCACTATAAGTACTTGTATGATGGGCGCGAATCTTAATTCTCGCGTTTCAAGTTAAGACCACTATTCTCATAATTGGCATAGTCTGAGTTAAGTAGCACGCTCTGTTTCATTTATATTGGAGAATTTTCAGGAAACCTAATCACTTTATGTAATCAGAATACAGCTTATAGGTATTGGTGCAAAAACAAGCTATTTTCCAGACCTCGATAAAGCGTCAGTACTTTTGGTTCGACTTGGAATCAGTTTCGTTTTGCATTTTCCTACAAAAGTATGATTTCCGATTTTCAACCACGAAAAAATGCTGAAACATTTGTCATTATACGCTGCGACGAAGCACAAAGGGAGGACCCTATTATTGCAGAAATGGAATGAACGAAGATTTTCACGGTTGGTTTGAAAAATACAAAGACACCGAAAGGCTGGTTCCCATTTTTCATTCCCCTTATTTTCTTCCGCAATCTGGTAGGGTCTTGGAATGTTTTAATGAAAATAGCTTTTTACGTGATTGAAATCCAGCGCCAACCCACTCGAGAGTATCCCTCGAGCCCGATAGACAGGCAAGTTGATTAGCTAATGTCCAATTATGCGTGGAAGAGAGGTGTGTCACACATATGTAAGTACTAAATGTACTTTCAACATTACCAATTCCCGACAGACTTCGAATCACTCGTTCCAGATAAGTTAGATTCTACCTTCACCCCAATTCCAGCCTAAAATCTGCATCCATCTTACCTCCCGCTTATTCCCCCTGAAGCATCAATGTCTTTACCATAAGCTGTTCGAAAGATCCTTTCACAAAATCCGCACCTTTCAAAAAACGTTTTATCGTAAATTTATCCTGCCATACAACGCTTCGTGTTCTTTTTCCTCAAAAAAATGTGTAAACATTCAATCAGAGTCGATATAGTCTTTCATACACGCGGTTCAGAATAACTCGACACAGATTTTCTTCTTGACAAAATTTTACAGGCAAAGAGAAATTTTTAGATGAATAATTCACCAACGTAAATGGAGTAGGTCATAATCTGTACCGTTGCTACACGCTTTTACTATTTGACATCGCAACGTACGCGTTGCCTTGACAGATAATATCGTTGGATTTCCCATGGGATCTTGAGGCATGAAATTTGGCGGTAATAATATTGCAACTCCAATACAATATCGGGTGTGGTTTCCGCGAACGCGACAGGTATAGATGTATGTCACACGCATATGTACATGTACATCTACGTCACGTATTTAAGGGCGTTAGCCTTGACAGTCACTCGTCGGAAATACAAAAATCCGCGAGAAAATTCACGATCCAGAATTCAGACGGAAGAGTAGTCATCTCCCGAGACTAGAAGAAATTGGATTTCACGGCAAGCGAGAAAAAATACAAGTAAACATCGAAGGGGGTAGAGTTAATGCAGAAAGTCAATGTCCTTAGAGTTTTCTTACATCGAAGAAGTCTAGTTCCGTATCGTCTGTTTCCCATGATGAAATATTTTGATACCAGAAAATTTCCCTGAGAGAGAGAGAAAAAAATGAATAAATAAAAGAAAAATGCGGACATAGACACGCATGATGAATTCGAGATTGGCTTTCGCAAACTAGAACGTGCGGGTTTTCTTTTCGTTGTCGAGTTTGATAGGCTGCTGTTATCTGACCGGTCTGGTGTGACCTGAATAAAATTTGGATAACGTGCGCCGTGACTTATCGCAAGGTAACTTGTAATCTCAGTCAAGGTACGGTTAATTAATGAGCTTATTAGTCTGATTAATAAGCCGTGGTCTGAACTTTGACGCCACGAAGTGGCACTTGAGCAGATATCTCGAGCTTAGGGACAGCAACTTTCACTCCACTGGTTCGAAAAGGGCTAACTCTCATTACCCGAACATCTGGGCCAAGGTCAAGCAAGGTCGTACAGTAACTGACTGTCACCCTCATCTGCACGCAATGCAGGTACTTTAGCCGAAGAATTGGCCCTGAGAGCATGACAGTTTTCTAATTATTTTTGTTTCCAAACAAACATTCTTTCATTCTTCTTGCCAACTCGTATACGCCAAGCGTATATTGATTTTTTTTCTTGAGAAGGATGGGAGGGGACAGAGAAGCAAAAACGAAAATGAAAAAGGCTCGGAATGTGACGGAAATTCAAATTCGAGTGTATTTCAGTAGCCTTTGATCCGCGATAATTTTAACTGGGAATGTATAATCAACGACAAAATGGACCGTCCGTTTTCTATGCAAATCGAGTGACGTGGAAGTGCACATGTATGTACCGGGGATATGATAATTGCAAAACAACGAGGCGCAGATTCTCTGATAATTAAACAACCACCCATACGAGGTACGATGCGGGTTATAATAAATATTGCAGAACCTGCGATAACGTCCGATACGCGTACTAGCCTTAAGGCTCTATTACGTGCACGATACTAACAATAAGCAAATATATGCTCGAATATATATATGTATTCGGTGCAGGTGATAATATTCTATAAATTTTCAACGAATGCGGAAATGGTTGAGAACTGAGCAAACGCTAGCTAAATTTTCCGGTAAATAACTGAGCATCCACACAGCAGAGCCCACTATTCAGAGTATTCTCTGTACTATTGATTTTTCTAGCTAACCAACATTATGCAGTGTTACACGGAAGGCTACAGCGGCAAATTATTCTACTACCACGGTTTTCGGAATGGATATGACTGTGTATGAAAGTATTTCGATGCTAGTATCGGGCTGGAGCTTTTGTACTAGACCAATCTGACCGTTGAAGCAGTGAGCTTGACTTTTCTATGAAAAATAACTACCGAAATTCTTTGAATTCGGGGTCCAGGTTCGTTTCAGAGGTTCCTGTGACGCCATCGTACCGGAGGTGCCGCATTGCGGGTTCCTCCCGTGCTTGTCGGTGTGTTCGTGCCGCGGTAAGATAGGTGGAGGACCTCGCCGTTTTCCTCCGTCTTTCAACTCCGTTTTCCTTCGCTATCCTCCTCGGCATAGTATCTCGCAATTTCGTCGTTACCTTGACAACAGGCCAGGGCCTTTGCTGTGGTACACGATTTGTTGTCCGCCAAAGTCTTTCTGTATACTTATTTAATCTAAAGAAGCAAGAGATGAATTTTGAAACACTCTATTCTGAGAAGAAGCGATGATTAACCCAAAATCCCCGGTAAAGAATACATGGAGATGAGAATTCACGGAGTGTAAGAAATAAAGGAAAAATAATTGCTACTGAAATACAAACGTTTCAACCACAATCCTGGACCATTATTTATGACCTGATTAAAACGGTGGAGCTAGATTCCTTTTTTCTTTCTTTTCTTTTTTTTTTTGATTTATGGTTAAATACTTCTTATAACAGTATTAATTCTTAACGGATGTTCAACATTCCGTAAACTTCTTGCTATAGCGGATTGTAAAGGATATATAAACTCTCGAGTGATAAATTGGAGCAGATATTCTTTTCTAAACATTCGCAAGCTTCATTAGTACAACTTTACTTGTTGAATTTTACCGAGTAATTGTGCAGGTATAGAATACGCGTGAAACTGTCAAGCTAAAATTGCACCTGTAACAATAGGAATAGCTGAATGAGACACCGGGAAAGTCTGAAAATCTAAAACAATCTGTTTTTTCTGCTTCAGTGACGTTCGTCCTGCACAGCTGACTCAATTTCCATGATTTTTATGCACATACATATATATTCATCTTTGTGTATCTTCATTTTTGTTGTTATTGTGACAAGATTTCAACCCTCCGGCTATAATGCCGGTGTTGTTCTACTGCGTCAATCGATAGTAACCCTCCGAGAAATATCTCACGTTTCTGGCAAGGTCAGCTAAACTTCGAGTCGTCAAAATCTTGGGCAACTAGCAAGAAAATAATTGAGTTCGAGTATTCTACAGACTTCTAAGAGTATATTGTGTCAGGTTCTCGGATACGGTGTTAAACCCTCGATAGGTTACTGGCGCGGGCGTGACCATTGAGAATAAAAATCTAGCACCCGTTTTGCTTGTCTTCATCTCTTCTTCGCAAGGTTTAAATCACAGCACTTGTATAAAAGGTGATATATATATTCTTGAATGTAAAAGTGCCAAGCAAAATCGTAGTGCATCGGGTTCCAACAACGAGAAAGAAAAGGAAACTTCGTAGGCCGATGAATGGTACAAAAGAAGAAAGGATCCGTTGAACAGAACAAAACGCTTGTGCATTGTTGAACAGTAATTCATTTCTGACTGGGTGGATGAGAGCAACAACAGGCTTGTATCTAGATGCGAATCAACAGACTATCAAGTCCGCATTTTCTTCAGGAGACGTAATGATATAATCTACAATCATTGATCCATTTAAACGGATGGAAAACTAATATTTGTGTAAATTTTCTCGTCCTTAAACTACTCCAATAATTTTCTCAATACAAGATAATTAACGAAATCAATAGATATACAATTAGCCGAAGCTTTCAAGCCGCTCTATTCCCCCGCACACTTGGCCGCAGCGCGTTAAAGCTCAATTTAATCTCATTAAGCAGCCCATAGCACACCTGCGAGTTATTGTCTATACGCAAACAAACACACTCGTGCGTGTCTCGCGAGCAACGTTGTTCTAAGTGCTTCCTCTGAATAGCTCTTTGATTAAGCTCGGAGCTATTGAGGAAAAAGTTGAATTTTTTTTTTTTCGTCCATAGCCGGTTTTCTGACCCACGAAAGATGGAGTTGAGGAAAAGGTAAGGAGTTGAGGCGAAAAACAAGAGAAAAAAGAAAACGAAGAAAAAAACAGGAAGATAAAAAAACGTGCTTCAAAGAGATGCGGAAAAGGAAACGCGCTTGCTTTTGGCAGAGCATTCACACTCGTCGAAACCATTCTCGAGTGAAGATCCTTACTGAAACGTATACTCAGCCTCCCTGTCTGTAACGTAAGAAACGAGCCAGTCCTCGATCATCTTCTGTTTCTAAAGCACTCAACATTTTTTAAACAGCTTCGCTACGCTCTTTGATAATGAAAAAAGCCTGGACATGTCTAGATATAGTCATATCTCACTCGACAAGCGGCTGATGAGTTTGGGAGTACCTAGAGCTCTCGTATTCAACGGGAAGTATAGAACTTTGTTGACTTTGTGGAGATTTATAGCTCTGGGTGTTCGCTGGAGGACTGTGTTACAAAAATAACCTTCGACCGATGACTTATCGTTACTCTATAAGAAGTGGAAAACAATTGAAAAATGTTCGCTGTCCATTCCTAATATGTGGATTTCTATCATTTTCATATTCTCCTGAGACTCAATAATGATTAATTTGATCGCGTGAGAATCTCCGCGATTAGGAGATTATCGACGTTTTCGTGTTTCCTGAAACGCGTCGCACTCCGAAGTCTACCACAAACGATCTAATACTGTCAATCAGATCGAATGGTTCGAACCGATTCATTTCCAGAAGACACGATAGTACCACCTTCCTCGTCTTTCACTCATTCTCTATTTAAATGAACAGCATCGAACTTTCGAAGTGTTCAATGAATATTTTTATAGGAAAGTGAACCAGCTCTTCAGCTTCACAAAATAACAATATGCAGTAGTTCTCTTTGATTCATCAAGCGATCTGAATACATATAGTTTCAATCCGATATGATAAATATGAATTACCTGAACTCATAGGATTTTCGTGAACAAAGGCAGAAAAGACGATAAAAATTTTAATAAACTTTGAGAAGCTGCAGCAACAAGAATAGACAAAAAAAAGCCTAGTTTGAAATTTTGCCTGCAAGTTCGACCCACTACTCGACCCACTCGACCCAACCCAGTCCGACCCAACTTGGGGTGAACGTATGGTATTGATTGGGGTTACGGGATCGTCCGCCGCGGTGACCTACATTAATCCCTCCTTTTCCAGTATCCAACAGCGCCTACAACATTGCCTTTCAAAGTTGGCCGAATCATCGAGAAACAAGGCGCCTAGTGCAATAGCTCAACTCTTCGCGATTTAGCCTTCTGCCAAGACGCCAACAAACATGGTTGTACATCCGCTTGACGCTATGGCGCCATCTTGAATCGGGAAGATCCGAACAAAGCTCCGTTTTCCGATAGGATAGAAGCCTTCGCTTTCATTCATTCCCGTTAAACAATGACTGGGAGTGGGAAAAGCAGAGAAACGAGAAGGAATTAGAAACGAAGAAAACGAAGAGAACGTAGAGCTGATAGGATTAATGCGATTAAATGTTCCTCCGCAACTAATCCGTATCACTATACGCAATATACAACGATACTCGGACGCGTCTCCGTCCATTGGGTTTCTTGTTTGTCAGACGTTTATTCAGCCAATCTTTGTCAGCCTCGCAGGAATTTAATTTATCGTTCTAACAGGTCTAAGGAATGGGGAGTATTTTTTTATTAAGGGAGAAATAGAAACACGGTTGATACGAAGCCAACACGTTCTCTACTTTATTATAAATCTCTGCACCTCACTGGTCTTGCATTGATTCCCGGCTCATCCGGTCGCTTCTATATCAAGCTTTTGTCGCAATGCGCTGCAGTTGCTGTTGTTTTGTGTAAACCCTAAAAACATTGTGCTTCGTTGAGTCTTATTTTTCATGAAACGTATTCAAAGTGCCAAAGGGCACTGCGGTACCAGCTTCGCGATTCTCTTTTGAATGAATTAACTGAAACGGAATAAAGAAGATGGAAAATATGAGTTTTCACGGTACTTTTTTTCAGCCCACAAATCCATGTAATTACCAAAACTACAATCAAGTATGTTAAAAATATAAGTTGACGTTTAAAAGTTTAAAATCTTTAAAGCATCCAGAGAAAGTGTGAAGCAAATTTTTCTACACGATCATACAATTCACAATCACTTGGGCGATGATCTATCGGAGCAGATATGAACGCACTGCCACAGGTGGCCAAAGCCAACAATTTGTGACCTAACAATGAGTACTCTGAAAATATATGGTCACAGGTTTTCGTTTCCCTCCATAGAACAAAAATCCACGACTGAGTATGACCTTAATGAGGCCCCGTTTAGCTTATTAAAGTCGAATAGACTTCGAGGGTGTTTTATTGGTTGCATTTCAGTCGTACGAGTGAAGAGTCACTGAGAAGTTGAAACCTAACTATGATACTGTTGTCGAATAAATGCGAGAATGAGGAATCACAAAAGCGAAGGGGACGTTCACGTTCGTTAATAGCCCGAAAGTGGTGCGTGGAAGAGACGGAAATGGTTGAATCTAAACTCTCTTGAAAAAATGTCTATCTAAATTTTTGGGTGAGTCAAGTACTTGGAACTGTCTATTTTTTCCGGTAGAGATTCCGGTATCATTTTTTTAGACCTTGAAAGTCCTCTCACGTCTGTACTGCTAATAAACTGACAATTATTATTATAAGGACCCATCTATATCGGGGTTTAATGATACGTACGTACATAAAACACCCCCTTGACCCATTTTTAGAGCTTTATTCGAAGGAACAACGAGAAAGTATAATAGAAAACAGCTGGTGACCTGAAAACGGCAGAAGATCAAGCATATTTGATTCCCCAGAAAATGCCGTCAGCGTGTCGATTGAGAAAAATCAAATGCTTCGAAAACGAGAAAATCAGAAATATACCTAATCAGATTAGATACTGCAAAATTTTTTTTTTATAGGATCAATAAAACACGACATAATCTTATGCTGGCCTGTTCTGAACTTTGTATTGTGTTCATCCATACGTATATATTTCTAGAACGTTCGACCGATCGCCGTCAAAGAATGTGGTATAAAGCGTGCTATTTTATTTATAACATCAATCGATCACTTTAGCAGGCTGTTGCCATATCCACATAGTGTCATGACACGATATCTACTGGACAAATAAAAGTAAAGTAGCACAAGCCGATTTAACTACTATTCGATGTCGTATTTGGAAATCTTAGACGAGTATAAGGAGACCGGAAAATATCCGTCAATATCACGAGAACCACCTATGCTTTAGACAAGCAATATTTCAAAAATTCCATGGCAAAAAATTATTCGTTATTTATTCCTGAAAACATTTATCGAGTTTCAGATCTAATTGTGAGGCTATACAATAGGTAGAATAAATATATATACTGGGCGAATAGCTGATCCAAGAAAAATGCTGTGGATAAAAATAAGTATCTTCTTTTCTTGGGCTGATGTCGCGTTCAATGCTCTTTCAAGATTATGTGGGAGATAAGCGGCAGGATTATATGACGGATGGGTTACGCAGTGGTGCATGATTCGATAAAATTTTACACTTGGATAGACATTGCAGCTCGCGTGTTTCGCAGACAGGTGAAAACTTTCACACCATGTGTGAAATTTTTAATGAATATACATTTTTAATCCACGATTATACTTCCTCGGTAGCAGAATAATACAGAACGAAATACAGAGAAATGTATTAGTGTGAAGTGGATTAAGAAATTTCAAGGGGGATGTTAATAAAGGGTGCAAATGCCAGACTCCGGCGGAACTGAACTTTGAAGGTGTTGCTAATCGAGTAACATTTCCTCAATTCGTTTTGAATCCATTATTCATAACCATTTTGTGGTAAATATTTCAATTCTAGGAGCCTCGCGTATTCAAGTAGGTACAATGATACGCCCTGGATAATGCATTCAATTTCCACTAACTTTCCCACCGAATATTGACGACAGATTCACCGCTTTTAACACTAATGCTGAACATATTAGAATTCTTAAGATTTTCATTTACCTCAAATCTGGATTGAAAAACATCAGTAAAAAAAAAAAGTACTGTTTATTGTAAATGATGCAGGGCTGACGGTAAACCATTTCACACTGTGCGAACTGGTGAACTGCTCTTCATACATTTAGAGTTGTTTAGAGCTTATCAAAAGTGTGCCACGTATTCTGTCCGTTGGATATAATTTCCGTGCATCAAACCCTATAGAATACTTTGAGAGGTTCGAGAGGCTGAAGAGACTCGAGAGATTCAAGAGGCATATATCAGCGCTACACATGCACGTCGACGGACAGCGTCGAGCTGATAACAGGGAAAGTTTTCAGAACGCGATTCTCCCGTATAGAAAAGCTTGGATAACGTCGTGAAGTTAACGATAGTACTTAATAATGGCAATGACAAGATCCTATAATTTGATGGCGTCAGGTCATCACCGCATAATTTTTGACAGAACGTAGAATTCATTTGTATGGTCAGAGTATTCTTAGCTGCTTTCCATTGAAACTAAAGAGCCCCAAAAATGCTGCCAATTTCCACGAGGTTGACCGTAAGGGAAAAAAAACAAAACGTGGTGCTGAATAAAAACTGGGATTCTTCAACCCTCGAAGAACTGGGTGGCTTGAGAAAACGCCTAATCTTCGTTTAATATCTTTGGAATGTTTCTGTCTCCGTGAGCCGCCCTTACCGCATAATATCACGATTCAAGAATACGCAGACAATGATTGCGCACGGTGAGATCCGAGCTCTGAGTGAGCCAGGCTGTCTCTTGAATAAACTTTCATTTTAGTACTGGCATTGTAATTTAAAAGGTAAGTAGTCACGTGAGGTACGTGGAGATCCAAGTAGATTTGTGTGGATCAGTTTAATTTCAGAAACTCATCAGTCTCATCGGAGACCTTCGTCCGGACAGGAAAAAAGGGATTGATGACGAAATGTATAGAAGTAAGAAATCGAAGGGATGGAAAAACCCTGCATAATTAGCCGAACGATACAACGTAAGCACCGTATATTTTAAGCGTAGTTACTTCGGAGGTACTAATACTTATTGATTTTGAAGGAATAATTTGATGTAATTAAAACTGTGATTAAAATTTATTTTACCTCGTAGTAAATTCCGCTGCTTTATCTTGAAAGTCTTAATTTACCTCCTCGAACAATAATCACGTTTAGAACTTATCTCTGCTCTATAAAATAACCTAATTTGATAGTTTTATGGGCGAAGTATAACGATCTGCGTGCGACAGACACGGAAAGCCGATTTGTGCAGCGGCGATCATTCCAAATACGAATACGGTATATAGCTGGCTCGGGTTTTGGCGATGGGGCTGCGTCTGGCAAACTGACAAGAGGCAATTGAAGTTGGTTGAAGTTTCCTGAATCTAAATCGGCACTGAAGTCAAAATTAGAAGTTGCTTGAACCGAGCGTGTAACATACCATCGGCTTATCCGATACGATAGACCTTACAGTCATCGAGCAATAAGTGCAAGAGATTGACGCGTTTAAGCTGCCAATGGAGCTTCGAGAAACCTTAGAATCTGACAAAGCTGTAGTCCGATAAAAATCCCGGAATATTATTGACCAAAAGCCAACTGGCTCCCAAAGCCAGGCTGACAGAAGCCTGCATTGCAAAGAAATGTTAAACTGCCGGTCAATATTTGATCCGTAAAATATCGTACAAGTATATTCTTGACACTTATAGGTCACGTTGGTAATTATTACAACGTTATTTTCCGAGGCTGTTTACGGGTCTATTACATGCTTCTCGCCGGGATGAGGAGAAGAGAAGGGACGAGTCTTCTGCAATCAAGAAACAAACCCCCCGAATCAAGCAGCTTTCAAATGATCATGATTTTTCTCTCTACTTTTCCACCTGGGTCAACAATCTTCTTGAGATGGAGGGTATCACTTCGGAGCTGCTACCTTGTTTAACCTAGATATAAAACAAGAGACAGCTTTCAACTGACCCGAAAGCAAAGAGATTCCCTACCTGCCTATGCATGATAAATTATAAAAACCCGCGATGATACGATTACAAGTATGCATGCGTTGTGTAGTACGAGGTGCTAGATACCGCGGCTAATAGGCAAGGTAAAGACAAGCCACTCCTATACCTAAACGATTTACTATCGCGTTCACACCAACTACCGAAAAGTAGGCGATGAAGTGGGAAAAGCTTTAATTAACGGAAATCTTTATCTTTCTGGTAGCTAACACTCTCCAGTAACTGGGCAAAGTCTCTTTAATCACATTTGGTATACTTAGTAGGAGTATAAAGCGAAAGGGGGTAAAAAAATTTTTTTTTTACTTCAAAGCTGAAAGTCTTGAGAAAAACTCTGCGGCTAAGCGTCTCATTTATCACCATCAGCGAGGCTCATACTTCAAAAGGGGTGAGTTTGGAGTTTCAATTTTGTGCCCTTCAGTTTTTCTCATTTATTTTCTCAAATTGAATTCAATACTGGGTCACCATACCTTTACTGACCTCGAGATACCCAACCGCTTAATACGGTACTGGAAAATGCGAGCTTAAAGGTCAAAAATACAAGGTCGCTGCTAAATGGTCTCCCTTTTTTTTCTTCTGTTCTTCTGACGTACGCTACGATATTAACCGTGCATATATGATTTAAGCACTTGTCTGACGATGTAAATCCGCTTATTATATTGCGGCTACTTACATCCGTATGAATACAATCGACCAGCTAGAAAGAACAGCATATATTTACTTACCACTAACTAGTTACATCCCATGAAAGCTTGCGAAGGTATGACGACGAAATCGATCTCAGATAAATTGGCTAATGATAAAAATTCGCTTTACTTTTGAGAAGTACACGTCAGCCAAGTTTCTTCACTATAGATTTATAAAAGAACTGCGTATAAAATTAATTTACAGTAATTATAGCGTCGATTGAAATTTGTTTTTTTAATTTTTCTTCTTCATTCTCACTTCCTAGCGGCATAGTAAATAATTCTAATATCACGGGTAGCTCTGTAACTCTATACAGTCAGTTTTTCTTTCTGCGCATGGTGGGGGTGGTCAGTCATTCTCCGGTCCTAGGTTAGTCCTAGGTCAGCCACGGTTAGTGAGGGTAAGATAGGCTTTCGTAAAATTAAATTATGCGTATCAATCGTTGGGTGAAGGTACAATCGAACGCGAGTCGAATATTCATTGAGAAAATATTGCAACAGCCGATAAACCAGGGGCAGGGGTGGGTGTAGAGAGGGTGCGGGTAACGAGATTATACCTATATCGATGTAACTTTGTTCCTTTACTGGATTACCGTTTATTTTCTTTATTTTCTTTTCCCTTCATTCGTCGCAGTTAGTACAGCTAAGTATACGGATTATCACGAACCACACGCGTACTTGCGTGTAACCAGCTGAAAAAGCCTCGACTCCGGGTCAACTTTTATGGGATGCAATCGATATCTCTGCCGCATGAAATAGCATAACAGCAACGGGCAGTGGCGGTAGTCCCAACAGTACATATACCTATATAGGCACTCACGTTCTACCCCGATAACATGCTGCACGCGTATATTATGTACGGTTGCATATACTCGATACGGAAAAACACGACGTTCACGATATCGAACGGTGGGGGCTGCGTCTTTTACGTTTCGATATTCCGTTTCGATGCTCTGCAGCGTTAAATTTCGAATGATTTATCACCAGAAACTAAAAACTTGTAAATCTGATCGCCACTCACATCACACTCTCCCTCTCTCTGTTCTTCGTTTTTTTCCCCTCTCTATCTCTCTTTTAATTTGCAATTTTAATTTCAATTTTAATTTTATTCTCAATTTTCGATCTTCATTATTTTAGAAGATTCGTCACAATCCTGGACTCTATTTTCACCCCGACGATGAGGTCAGGTCAAAAAAGGTGATTACGGCCATTCACGAACTGAAAGTTACAATCAGAAGATTGAATCGAGGGGCAGTTATTATTGTTAGTCTGACTCAATCATCGACGACGATAATGAGTAAAAATTCAACCCGATCCAGAGCGTACCAAAAAACGCGAAAACGCGAAGACGCAAAACGTCACCACGTCAGGACCCGACGCGGTGGCTCATGGCCTCGGTTCTACGCTGACCCAACTATAGTCTGCCATCTTGGAAAAGCTTGGATCGCAGCTTTGTGGCGCCGCTGACGGCCGCGAGGCGATCAACGCATTGAGGGGTTGAAACGGGGGTTGGAGGGGAAAATGGAATAGAGGGTGGTTGGCGCCGTCGACGCCGACGCCGATGCCGACGTCGTGTGACGTCACGATTCAGGCCGGGGTACGTTGCGGAAAAGTGTTGTCATGGCGACGGGTTGTTCGACGCCGTTGATCGCCGGAGGGGTAGGAAAGGCAAGGGATGCAGGGACCAAGGGGAAACAGTTGGTGCTGATATGTCCCACCTATAACTCCCTTACACATGCATAGATACACGTATCCGCATACCATTCAACAGAATACAGAACAAGGCAGACGATTGAAACGGGCAAACGATCGTGCATCCCCGATTCGTGATGCGACATAGCGCGGAATTCTGATTCTTCGTTATTGATACGCAACTCTGTCAATCCCATTCGCGTGAGTGGCCACTAACCAACTGGCTATTTCATTTCTGATTGACTCGTCAGCCTTGCCTATGACAATGAGTTGTTTTTAGGTGTATTCTATTTCGAAATTACTTTTTTTTTTCAACATCCGATGAAAAGCTCATCTTGAATGCAGCGAGAATTACAGAAGGCCAGGATCTATGGGTGCGACGTGGAACTTCTTTTCTGCAATAGATACTGCAGGAGAGGAAATCGATGAAATGCGACAAATGGGAAATCCGGTGTTTCTATCCACTCAAATATGTACGAATTTTTGATGAAAAAAGCAAATGAATTCCATTTTTTCTTTCCTCTTGTATATTATAGGACGCTTCTTTTATCCTCGATTAATATGCTGAAGAAAGCTCCTTCCACCGAAACCTGTTGAGACTTAACAATATTCTGAATATACGCTCCAGCGATACTGTTCGTAGATATGTTTTATCAGGAGGTATAACGACTTGGAAAAAGTTATCAAAACAGCGTACGAATATGGAACACTAAAATCTTGCTGTGATGACCAAAACCTGCACCTACCCTGGACTGAATACCGTGGATTCTACTTTGCAGAAAAAAAAAAATAGAATGAGGAAAAAATAAAAAATAAACTAGCAAACAGTAATGAAAACCGGTGGGTGAGGCGGGCCTGCGGTAAAAATTAGGTCGCGCAAAAGACTACCCGTGAATATATACGGAACATCAGCTCCCACAATACTAGGAGGACATCAGCCACGCCTGAATGGACAGAAAGAAGAGCCCTACAAGCTGTGGTTGCAGTATGTAAGCCCGTACGGGGATTTGGAAATTTCGCAGCAACGTCCCTGGGCTTTTGAGATGTCAAGATCCAGTCGCTAACAAAGAAAAACTCAAAATTTGAAACGTAAGCTTTAATCTAGAGTGTATCAAGTGTATATTTCAGAAAACTGAGGGCGTGGTGGTTTTCACGTAGCTTTAGCGAGCGCTCTGGAACCTAAGTTCAACTTTGACCTTGCCCTCGGGGAACGAAGTATGTGGAAGTCGCTCGACGCCATTTTGATTTCATGGTTATACGCATGGGGAACAAAAGGGGCGGATTGTAATCCCGGCTTTCCGATTATCCGGTCATTATTGATATGACGGGTCTTGAGTCTCGTGGCCATGTAGTATTCAAGAAGCAATTTAGTTTAGTTACAAACGTATCGTTAAAAGGATGGATTCTAAATAGATACGACACCGTGGTCGCCTCATTGGTTCGTGAATAATACCCAATATTTGCTATTTACGTCTACGGTTCGACCTTCGATAAAGTTGAAGAGTTTGAGGGAATTCATTCCGGTAGTTGACAGGCTGCAAGTTCGCAATCAGCGGAAAGAGAATGCGCCTGTCACATGTCACGATTTGATTCTATCTCTTCGCATAGGAATTTCTCGGAAATTCGTTGAAACGATTTTACCGAATTAAACGGTACCATGCACGTCAAGGCTCAGTTTATTCCATTGTCAAAAATCAGTAGGTGTACCTATCTACGCTCGTACAAAAGTTCAGAAGTTTGCCGAAAAACTGCTATCGACGAAACTCTGGATACATGCACGAACTCAGAACACATATTACTTGAAGAAAATAGAAAAAGCAAAGAAAAAGAAAAAAAAAAAAAAAACTTTACCCTCACTGCAAAGTGTTTTCTAATAGTTTACATGTTTCTACAAAGTATCCAATGATTGCCATTGTGGCATTTCAAGTCCACGTATACCCCCGTGTAGTATATAGTATATAGCTGCTATACATTTAAAATTTATAAAGGGCTGGCATTGTCGGAGTTCGACTCGATAAATCGATGTATTATCGAGCCTCGGTCGAGTAGCCAGGCACCTATTCTCGCAAGGTCTCTCGCAAGCTCAATATCCAATAATAAAAAAAAAAAAAAAGACTGAATCATAATCCGGCACTAGCGCTCCTCCTCAAGACTCTTCACATTTGTTCCCTCGAGGCTTACAACCATTTTACCCGAGGTGACTATTTGGAGTCTCTGGCTCATTGTTAGCATGCATCATACTTGCAGCTACCCCTGCAAATACGACGTACACGTCTGTGAACTAGGACGGTTTGAAAGTCGGCACGGAGTACTAATTAATCCGAATTGAAATTAACTCGAATGCAATTTATTGTAGCTTGACAGTGATCGTTTCGTTCAATGGAAAAACAGTTTTCGCAAAGATGTCTACTTGGAGAAATTACGGTGCAAATACTGAATTGCGTTGATTAATCGACGAAAGTTCAAACACTGATGATGGATTTTATTTCAACGGTATGAAAAGGTTGCATCCCCGGAAACTCGTACAAATTTTATATATCGGGTCATGAATCTGCAGTCAACTATATTCAATCAATGCACTGAATTGAATCAGGAACTTGAAGGCAAAATTTTTCAGTTGAAAATTGAGGTCATATTTGGCAAGGGTTTATTTTTAAACTTACTTCATCTTGTCCCGGCAATCCTATAGATGCGATAATCAATTAGAATTTCCCCTCTATATGAATCTGCAGTCAGTTCTCGAAGAGGGTCATTATAAGTTATTTATAATAATCTCACCTCAAGCGGTAGGTACCTACTCGACGATCATTATTATTCATTTTTACATATCTTTCGTTACAAAACGCATTGGAGCTTTATTTGAGGATAGTAATAAATTCAACAGTATCAAGCATTACACAAAATCTATATTCGCTTTAGCGACATAGCCGGGTGGCGTTCGAGGGTGCTACGGAAAAAATCTCGAGTGGTCCGTCTGAAATTGAGAAAAACCATTATAATTTGTTAAAAACGATTCAGTTTTTCTTTCATTTCTTTCACGTCGAATAATTTCTCGCAAAAACGCAGGCAGTCCATATAATGGATACAAGGCGATTCATCATCGTTTTTTGAGCTTGGTTACCGATAGAAGTTCACCACTTTAGATGTATATAGAAAATGAGTGAAAAGTTTGCGTGCACCCGATTATACGAAGAAACCCTGCCACGACACAAGCCAGCCTCAGTCACGAACGATTGACTTGCAAGAATATAATGGACATGTAACGGATGCGCGATTTAACCCTAGCTGACTTTACGTCGCAGGGCTTCTTTCGCCATGTACGCACTTGGTCGACTCCCAGGCAACGTGACAACTTTTCACTTCAACATCACCAACTCCCGCAATTCTAAGTCTCGATAGAAAACGCCCACTCTTAGATGATGTAATGTGTACCCTTATCCCATACCCCTACTGTTAGTAAGAAAAAACAGCAAAAGGAGTGGAACGTCGTGGGAGGAAACCACAAGCTTTTAGTATGCTGTGAGAATAATTCATTTACAAATAAGTTTTCATTTACACATGCATATGTACGTAATACGTGTGTCTATTCACCTATACTTTTATTTTATAACTGATATTGAAAATAACTATCTGATAGCGACCAAGCTATGTAAAACTGATATGGTACATACTGGAGCAAAGTATGATGAGAGGAGATATCTCGCATAATTGAATCAATGATATGACCGATTTCAGCTGTAGCAGGTCCTCGCTATTTATCGTTATACAATAAATTAGGTTTCGATTCATTGAACATCAGCTGTACAAATCTTTATCGATTTTGACACCCACTCAGTTATCTTCTTGTTGAGAAATAAAAATAAAACAGAATTCAGCTATCTCAATTCGTGGTGAGATATGTGTATGTGTGTATGTGTTGAAATACACATAGTAGATAAATATATATGGGTATAATAGTATCATGTAGATAAAAATAAGGTAAAATAAATATGTGAACACTCGTGCTGGACCCAAGCTATTCTTGTAGGATTAATCTTCGAGATGTGGTCAGCTGGAAAATATGGGATGGTATTTGGAGAACGTGGTTATATTGCGTTTCTTTCTGCGCTGAGGAAGGAACAAAGGCAAAAATGACACAATGGAAAGGAAAAACAAGCAAGTGATGTCTTCGACGCCGAACAATCCTCTATATCTTTTCTCGATCGAACCTTTAAATGTACGTGTTATTATCTTATTTGCACACTTTCACGCGCACGCGTATATATACCAATATACCTTGGAATAATTATTTATAAATTCCAGTAAAAACGAAAATACGAAGGGCTGCCCCACCTTCTTCGTCCTGTGTTCCGGCCATCGGTTGAGTATGCCCAGATCCCAAGTGCTAGAAGACTGCTCGATACCGAGAAGTAAGATTAGTCGATCAATGCGTGAGTAACAATCAAAAGATAACTCGTATAATAAGAATTGACTCCCTAAAATTGGATGACTGACTTTGTTGAATGACGTAGTACTCTATCTTCCTGGAGCTATAATCAAGAGACTAACGTCTCCCCAAGGATATTATCAAAGACAACAAAGAGTCGAGTAATTGAATCGAGAAACAGTCTATGGCCTTCACAACCCAACTTTGGGTTAAAATTAATTCATTTCTTATCGGATCTTGCGTATTATAGTCATGTACGTTAACATTTACGACGAAATACCAATTCCTTGATTTCCCTAAATATTCTCCTCGACGGAGTTTATACTTGGTAATAAAAATATAAATTTATATTAGCATCAACGTCAGGCTTGTCTTAATTCTGAGCTCATAAAAAAACGATTCTTTTTTTATTCCTCTTTTTTTTTTGAATCGCGGTGAAGGATAATCAATAATCAATTACCATCCTACGTGATTAATTAATATGCTGAATAAATCGCTAACTGCAGATCGATTTTACGGCTTATGGCTAATCACCTAATTAATGAAATTACACAGACCCCCGAAATATGTTCATTTACCCTAATCCTAATCCGCTAACTGTGTTTCAGTGACGATTGCACACAGCCGAAAATTTCTTCAACAAAAATTTTTAGCTTCTGGAAATTGGCTCGATATCGCCCGAATAAAGGCAGAATTTGTGGACGGAAGTATCGACCGGTCCACGGTCTTAACCTCGTTGCCCAGAGGGCCTAAGACAATGTTACCAGGTCGCGGTACTCGAGCAAAGCGTAGCAAGCTAGAAAGCCGAAGAACAAGGAAAGACAAAGATTGCAATGATGCTCAACGCCACAGGGAGAAAAGGACGTCGCGACGTCTGACGATATTTTTGCAAGCTAGTACACGGCGCCGCCAAATCGACAATTCAATATATCACCCGACACGTATAGATATACATATATGGATATTTATAGCTCTATAGAACCCAGAAGCAGCTATACTACGCATCGTTCTGGAGCAA
Organism: Rhogogaster chlorosoma; assembly: GCA_944452935.1. Taxonomy (NCBI): domain Eukaryota; kingdom Metazoa; phylum Arthropoda; class Insecta; order Hymenoptera; family Tenthredinidae; genus Rhogogaster; species Rhogogaster chlorosoma. Next base: position 35,728,585 of record OX101797.1, read on the forward strand.
ATGATAGTTTAGGAAGATTGACAGGCCTCGTTACCATTTGGCGTGGGTAGATCGACCTAACATTATTTTTACATACCTGCAGACATATATATTGCATCGTAAAGCGATCGTCTGCTACTCATTAGCATTTGGGACTTTTTACGCAATTTTTGAATTTGAGGAATTGTATAGTTTCATCATTGGGTGGTACAGGATTTGAATAATTGAAGAATTATTTCAGCCAATCTAACTGTTCAATTTCCAGCGGATAATATTGTATTCAGTTTTCAATACTTCATGGAAATTGAATTTGAGAAAATTTACTTGATGTTATACCAGCCTCATTTTCAGTAGCTCGAAACCACCATCTTACCTTCAGGTTTATCGAGTACCTAATGAAATCATGTTATCCCTTCCTCGATCGTTTTGCAGTGCGCAAGAAGCCATGGTGCAAATTTTCGATGAATTTTTATCAATAACAAAATCCGCGCACTCCAGTCCAAGTTTAGTTTCACTTTGATCATTCATGGCTGCGAGTGAGTATAAGTAATTCTTGCTACTCGCGGAACGAAAGTTTGGAAAGAATTTGAAAATCTATATCGACACCACGGCCCGGGAACATGATACGAGAACTTGGTAAGCAAGATCGTCTGACAAATTCATGACCCTTCAGCAATGCCTGTGACTAGAGGTTCTTTCCTCATCAGTTTCCGAATTCTTAAAATCGCTGACCACCCTCGTTAGGTTTCCATTGAGAAAGAAATGAAGAATTTTCAACGTCCTAACAGGCTTTGAAATTTCAAGTTAAAGTTTAGACTTCCTTCAGTTATTGCGCTCGTTGCCAACGGTTAACCAAGCTGACCTGAATATTTCCATTATAATTACGCTGGCGTGTTCGTCACGATACAAACCGGTAGCACACGGCTGATTGCGGACTATTATTTCTAGAAAAAAAAATCACTGATTGGGTCGATAACACGTCCCTTCTACGTTCCATAATCTAAACTCTGATCGTTGAGCAATTTTCCGAACACTATTCGCCATAGAGTTTCTTAGACAAGTTTTTTTCTTCGACCAATATTCGAGATCAAGTGACGTAAAGTTATTAGGTTTGAACTGTGACCCCAAAGTAACCATATCGGCTGGGGTAGTGGTGGTGGGACAAAAAGCCAAGCGAGGCGCAGTACGCAGACGCAAAGAGCAAAACGCGTTTTCTACATCGCACCACTGCCGGATGCACAACCCTTATAGGATCAACAAAGAACGTAGCTAATGTCTCAATGTACCTATTTACCCCGTTGAAAATTGTGCCGGAAAAAGTTCATTGGTTCATCGCTGTTGCAGTAAACCTGACTTTTGTTTTTCACTTCTGTTGACCTGCAGCCTGGCAAAGGAATTTGATTCTAAAACGTAGCATTCTGAGTATATGAACTAGGTGAAATGTTGTCGTGGCATGGCCTACCGACTAACTATATTTCCAGTTGAAAAGTATTCGCGTGCGTGAGGTTTGCCCAGGCAGGCGGCCCGGAATATCATCTGAACTAGAGTAGTATTGATCATTTCCACAGTAAGGCTGGAATATTTATTATTTATGACGCCAACGTAAAACATGGTACCCCCCAAAGTCACATCGCTAAAAATAAATGTCACCGTGGAGGAAAATGTTGCGCCATTGAACGTATTCGTATTTCACTTTACTTTGAACGTGTATAGGGAAAATAGAGAAAACAAACCATTTGAATTCTCGTTCTCCGTTTGCATAAGCAAAACATGTTTATCTAAGGTCAAGAATCGGTGAGCCATATGCGTAGATTTTTTTAATTCATACTTCACACGGTTTGTTCGATTAGTCAATTTTGCATAAACTTTTTTTTTCTTATCCACACTTTTGACTTTCCTTTTATCGATCATAAAAGTTTCCTCGATAAGCTACACAAAAGAAAACTACACGCAGCAGAACACTTGATTCACGTTTAACTCTATATTTCACAAAGTTTTGCGAAGGCCATCGCGATATATCGACGAGCTGGGAGTAAGTAAAGAAGGACACAGTTTTTAAACTATTTCTGAGATTCAGTGTCACCGATAAGTGATAGAAGAATTTTGTCTCAAATATTTATTTACAATCTTGGAAATGGTACGATTCTCAAACTTCTCTGCACCACTGCATCTAGCTGGGTGAATGTCTGTCGCGATTTATCATGATATGAAGAATAATGGGTTTCTGAAGTCCCGTGTCTCTCACCCAAGAAAATAACAGACTATACCGTGTAAAGTTCCTGTAAAACAGTTTCGGAACTTATATCAATACCCTCCTCGATGCTGCCGTATCATTTTTTTTAAAAAGAGACTGGATAATGGACGCCATCAGAGGGCCCCGCGTCGACCTGAAGAGGCAATGGAGAGACAGGGGAGACTATAGGAGAGGCAAAAGATTTAGAGAGGTAAAGATGAAAGTGTCGCAGTGCTGTATTTCGGAACTCTGAACGTGTAAGGCTGTTTCGTTCGCCGTTAGAGTCTCTGTCACACAGTTTTACTCTATAAATTGTATTACGTTCGCTCAGCGTGCTGCAGTGCGACGTTAATTGAAACATCGTTGCCATTCTGCACTTTACGAAAGCTGAAGCCCGGTAAGACTGCTGCAGGGAGTTGAAAACCCAAATGGGATTGACTAGATAGACTGACATAAAATAATTGAGTCGCACGTTATTCACACCACCCTCACACGTACGTATATCCTCATGCTGCAGTGAATCACACCTTGAAATTTGATTACTCGCATCAGACAAGATCCGGGGTGGAGTAATAAGCAATGAAGTAAAATGATACGTTATCAAAAAAAAGCTAATTGCTAGCTGATGATAATAACCTAAGGGAAACCCGTCGACGGTGCTTTCGGCAGAAGCTCTTCGGTCGCCGCTTATTAATAGCCGGTTCCACAAATGATACTAACACAAAGATCCGATTACTTCTTCATCCCTAGTACCCCTCCGATGAGTCAATTCGCTTTCCTCGACAATTTGTCCCTGTCTTTTCTGCGTCTGATTTTCCTAGTAGAATATATTGACGTGACACAAGATCAGCAGCCCGAATGAAATGCGCAGATCAGAATTACTTCGAATGTGAGTTGCAATTCTTTCTAGCAGTGCAATGGGTGCTCGATTGATCCGATATTTTCCATCGTCAGCTCGAGTTTCTATCCATAAATTAACTGCATCGAGGTGTGCTGCATGCGCTCATTGCATATTGTTGCAGTCGCTGTTCCAACAAAATAGAAAACCCATTGGTTATCGATACTTCCGAAAATGGATAGAAAACTCTTTTATACTATATATACCTCGTCGAGTGTCAATGAGTTGCTCCAAGATGAGAATAAAAAGCCGAATGAATAATGTCTACTGTCCATTGCGACAGTTGAGTTTGCGTCTGCCAATAAATCGCATTATGGCTAGGCGAGGTTGTGCCAGACGATTGGAATACGATCAGATGCGATAACAATCGCAGTAAAAAAACGGCGACCCGCGATGAATCGAAATATCAAATAAGCACAGATGACGGGGGTGATCCCAAACTTTATTATACTCCTTGCCATTCGATCCTCTGCTCCCCATACCTACAAACATACATCCGGCTCTGTTTTTTCCTCGGGTCTTATTTTCTCCTTCCTAGATCCTTCACTCTATCAAAGTAGGTAAGCAGAGTGAACTGTCCGACCGATTACGGAAAGCCTCTCACGCTTTTTTCTACATCACTGAACCCGATCTAACTGCAAGCTCAATTCTCTACCGTTTAACCATTGAGCTTGCGAAAGAGGTTCGAAAATTGAACTATTTATCGACTATTAATTTACTCATTCGCCGATTTTCAGCCCTGCTGCGGATCGTTTCTTCCATATTGTCGCGTGACTCTGTCGATATTTAGATACTGTTTGATCGCTACCCTTTGGATCATCTTCGTTTCAAAATCGTCTCGAACTTACAAAGAACGTGCCAAAAATTGGCAGTCACTAAAATTCTACTCAGGATTCCTATAGCGTACTGCGATGGCATCGTTTTTCAAACAATTCTATATCGTATGACGGTTCTGTTGAAGCGTCGACATCTATAACGATAAGCTCTCTATTATCGCTAGATCCGATTTAATCGTAAGCTCATCTCCGCCATTCATATTTATATATTCTAAAAGAAGGCTGTGCTTTCGTGTAACATATTGCAGTAAGTAATAATCCGTAATCTAACCGATCGTGGAAAATATTGAAACACTTGTTACTTTAAACCCGACAATTGACTTACCAACAGCAAATAACTATGTACGCTCAAAGCGATTGTATAGCTGAGGAAGAGGCACTGCGACAGAGTCGATGGGCGAGCGGGTGGGTGGGGGCGGGTGTCGAGGCACCTCCACAGACCTAGCTTTCTTTTGCTGTCTTGATTCTGGTTCTTATTTTCTGCGTCCTTGGTGCAGGGGGTACACTGGCACAGAGCACACTGATATACTTGAAGGAAAAAATAAAAGCACTATTTCTCCGGCCTATACCTTCACCTTTACGTACTATTCTCACCTTCTTCTTGTACTTCGTCACTTTTTCTTTATTTTTATTCTCTTCTCTTTTTTTCTCTATTTCATAAATTATTCACTGTTCCTATAACAGAAACGCGCACCTTTACCCGCCCCGTGTCACTCACTACACGAACGTGTAGTGGATGAAAAGCGCGTAGAACTTGCTTTGCGACAACATCTCAACTGCAGCCACTACTCAAGTCCAAGCATTTACCGATGTATTCACCCTTTATGCAGTCGTGTTTAAATCATCAACTCGCGAGTTGTTAATCGAAACGATTTGTCAATACCGCGTTTCTTCTTATTATTATTTTTATACTAAACTGGCATCTAATTGTCCCTCGGCGCTACCGCTAGCCTAGGTATAATCGCGTGTTATTTAATCGTTCGCTTTGAAATTAAACGCTTTCTGAAGGCAGTCTTGAAGATTCGCTCGAAAGCTCGGTGTCCGAGTCGTCCGAGTCGCGGGGGGCGGTCGGACCAGCGCGCTTGTTACTGCATCGGCACGGCGCCAACCACCCCCTGCGGCACTTTTGAGAACTACGTAGCGGAACCCTTCGACGCCAGCGTGTGCTCGATTCCAAACCCTCACCTTAGATTCGAACTGCGTCTCAAGACCAGTTCGGGTGTAGTTAAATCAAGATTTATTTCACCTTCTACTTACCTACTATTTTCAATCTCTATTTGCAATCTCATACCTCACGATCTTTCGTTAAACTTACAGTTTTAATCTAGGGGTTGATTTTGAACCGTGTACGAAACGGTTTGGTTTATTGATCAAGTAGAAAGCGGTTCAAGGAGTCGTTCTCAATGACGTGATCAAAGAGAACATTGTTCAAAATAGTTATTTGCTCTTCCTGGGGGAAGAGAGGATCTGCTAGTAGGCACCGGTGTTGTAGAAGCCTAAGGACATTACTTAAGCGAGGCTTCCACTGTCTCGGGACTTTTCTCAGGCCCTAGAGCCTCGGAAAAGCGGGTCTGAAACGTTTGTTCAATTTCTTTCTAGTTTCTAACCGCTGCATGACCCAATTTCTTTGACGCAAAACGGCTAGTCGACTCAAACGCGGCACAGAGTGCCCCTTTCTTCGTAGCCAGCCTAGAGCCTTGCCACGACAATGGCTAGTTATCATTGTATCAAAAGTTCTTCAAGTTCTCTACTAGCTGAGAATTAAAATCAACTCCATTCCAAACTATATGATTACAAAAAAAAGAGACTTATTCATAGACACAAAGTTTTTTAATATTGAATCGATCTTTATGAATAGTTGAACAAGCAAGGGCTTAACATCAATTACGCCTATTCTGATTCTATATATATGTGACAGATGTAGAGCCAATTGACGGATGAATAAATTATTCGCCACCTAATTTGAGACGATAATAATGAAGTCGATCCCCTCATACGTTAATACTGTATGGTTCCATCGTTAATTTAGGGTATTGAGACTCTAGGGTTAATACTGAATATAAACCAGGTGAAACTTTTGTCGAAGTTAATCGAACTTCGAATGAACGAGGAATCAGATCTTTGAATTTTTTAACCAATTCAGGATACGGAAACGAGCCACCGAAGTACGCCTCCGCACCGCGGACGGATCAATGAAAATATCCTCGCCCCTGATTCCGCGCCCGACAACCCAACGCGGTTCCACACCGCGCCACCCTCCGCAACCCGTACCTGAAAACATTGGTCCGTTGCCTCGATTGTACCAACTGGTAGTATAACCAGCAATAGAACGTTGTAACTGTTCGTTGGTGGTGCACAACGACTAGCGGTTCGAATAGTTCTTGGTTAAGTGGTAGTGCCACCGCGGTACATAATTCTTGGCAACCGTTGACGACGCTACAGTTGACAGCCATAATGTTAGCGCGAGTCGTAACCCGGCTGACTGCAGCACGGGGAAAGATCCGTTCTACTTGCTGGCCCTGGCTGACCTGACGCTGACCATTACTACTGCCGCGCGAATAAGACGCCTGCTTGTAGCCCAGTCACTCGTGTGACAATAATTATTGTCCTGTAGATTTGTTATGCGTATATTTGGATGTATTGTTTCCACAGTAGAATCAGACCTTATCTACATATACCCATGTATATATGTATATATACACGATGTGGAATAGTGCATGGGAAAGAAAGACACGTATACCTGGTTATGTCAGAAATTGTATTTGTTTAACTGCGTCCATACCTATAATCCTGCATTGAATAGATGTTATAGGATTTATTGTAGTACAAATCGCTTTTCGGTGCTAATAATCATGTATTTTCAACCATGGGAAAACGGAGAAAACGCGGTGCTCCACTAGCCAAAGATGTGGATCCCTTTGATCCGAGCACATGAACCGAAAGTGCAGCAAGTTTTAACAGTGTGATCACTACTCTTATGCTGGAGAAACAAGCTCGCGCTGTTCTAGAGTATTGACATAAAATTTGGCTCAATTCTTACAAAACTAGTTCTAATTTTAACAGCAGAAATTGGTGATGGAGAATTAATAACTAGTCGTCTGTCAATCGTACAACTTCTACTTGGGAAATTTTTCATTTTCCGTATCCATTTATCATTCTCATTTCAAAACGCTGCGGATATAGGCACCACGGTAGAATATGCTGATTTTACTATATGCCTCGGAAGCAAGCTGCACGAGTGAATCGTTCCAATACCACATGCAAAGAGAGAATGAAAACGAAAGAGACAATAATCATTGCCGGGAATAATACCACTATTTCTGTCCTTCTTTTGATGTATGTTATGTATTGTATGAAGTGGATATCTAGGTACTGGATATTAATTATAAGACAAATGGTTGAACTGATTCGTAGTTTCTATATTTTTGTATTGCAATCAATATTCAAATTATCGAACGAATCAAAAGCCGTTAATTAACCTAATAATACTATAAATATTTTTTAGTATCGTTTATATTAATGATAATGATGATAACGATCATATTTACGCTAGGCGTGTCACAGTTAACTGCACCCCGTGAGGGAGCGGTTGTACCGACCATTTCACATCTTCATTATTCGATTGAAAGGACACCGTGGTTATAACTGGGAGAAAATCTGAGTGAATTGAGATATTTTTTCAATCAACTACGTAAATAATAATCGAGTACTTTACATAATGTATTAATAAGTATAAAATTAGGTATCGTGAAGTTCATTAATTTCGTACGTCTCCCTGTTTCCAAATGTACAAATTTATATCACATACACGCATGTATTTTATCGATACATAATTTATCATTTGTCAATTATCCAGTCTACTTCCTATGTCACTAAACATCATTCAGCGAAGCTACAGCGAGCCATTCGTCGGCAGAATTAATGTTAAGCTGTGTGCCTGTAACGAATAATTAACATATGAATATACCACAAAGGCGTGCCTCTACATGCCAATGAAGATTTACTGGTCATTTTATACGGACATCTGTTCATGGGAGCGGATTCATTGTGAGATGAACCGCAACGTAAAGCTAGCAATATTGTTGACGTAATTTTTCTGCGGATCTTGTACGCTGCATCGCAAATGTATGATCCAAAAATAGTATTTGAGTCGAAGTGAACAAATTTTCTGTCTTTTGCCGTGAACGTTTGCTCTAAGGGTGGTTTGTCACCACTGAGGCGCACTTTGGGCAACCAATCATCCGCGATACCTGTTGCACGATTTTCCCGATACTGCAATGCGTGCATTGATGAAATAAGAGGGCTACTGGAGCTAGGTATGTTCAGGCCTTATTATCGCACGAGATTTCAAATTTATAGCAACCTTGTTAATTCGTCGAATTTTTGCCACTGGAATTCGAAACTCGATCAGCGGATGTGTTAAAGGTACCGTTGCGCATTAGACTTGAAGTAATTATATCTAAAATATGTGTCATTATAATAGTATCTACCAAACTAAAGTAAGTAATAGCTGAACAGAATCAGACGTCAATGAACCCAAATTCATTCGCTTTATCGTTTTAACTAATCTTTCGAAAAAAAACGTGCTGGGTAAGTCTAGCATTTATTGAGTCAAAGTATGATGCAGAAAAAAAAAACTTCGAAATTCATCAAATAAAATTGGCATATAGTGGGTATATTTAAGTTATTTTGAGAATAACAACGTAAAAATATGTCTACTAACAGCATGCGACAGGCAGGGGCAATAAGAGACCTAAATCTTACTGCGGTAACTAGTTCCATAATGTATTTTTGATAACGCGGAAAAGATCGGTGCAGCAATTTGTGCGTCGCACCGCATCGCATATACCTCCTAGAATGAGGCTTTGCAATCGATGCAGGCGATGTAGACGCCGTCGGTGATATTACGACGAACTCCGAGAGCCGGAAAGCTGGAAATTCGCAACGCACTGCAATGAACGGCGCCAATACTATCAGTACTTTTTATAAGCTGAAATCTTGTTACTCTATTAAACCTCAGGATTGAAATTGTTCGAACTAAACTCATTGATAGAACATTTTCATTATTAATTCACAGCAAATGCAAGAATTCGCATATCGTATAGCGGGATGCCAAATGGTTTGGCCATCTATTGGACAAGTTGAGAACAGTCAGAAATATTCTGATGCAGAGAAGTTGTCGCATAATAGACAATCTACCATTCACGAAAATAAATTCTTCTCATCTAGTTATGGTTTGCGAAATTTTTTACCATTCTGATATTGTAACATTAGTCTTTTTGTCACATTTCAATAAACTCCTATTCGAGCCTAAATATTTCTATCTGGCAAGAATTCCGTTCCAATTGCAACGAACGGGCCCGCCTGATGTATAGGTATATTGTAATTTGGCTGTATGAAATTACTTTTATTAGGTAGTATATTACTGTAATACGATTGTGGTTCACGATCATGTTTTGATAACTTATAAGCTAGGGAGCAAATACAGAATTCTTATTAATCATGTGATGGGTATATATACATATATTTATTTTTAGACACAATAATTACAAATTGTACACAACTTCGACAATGATTCATATTGTCATGTCATATTGCTGCAACAATAAATTTCTAAATATGCCAATAATCAACTGCTTCATTATTTTCCACTTTCCCTTTCCCTGCGACTCTTTACTCCAGATATTAAATAAGTAACACGTGAAGAAATGCACATCGCAAGCGAGCGATAGCACGCAGAATATACATATGCACTCATGTAGACGTAACTATTTATGCATATCTGTAGATAATTACGTTATCTGAAATTTCCAAAATTTCGATTCAGAAAATGAGCCTGGTATCAGGAGAACATCTGACCCGAAGAGGTGTGCTGAAATTTTTGGTGTTTAGATATAGACATGCATACGTATCTTCATACACGTCTCTATATGTTTATCCACTTATACTAGCGTTTTCGGAATCTAGAAGGATTTAACGCGCAAAATTTCTGCTCCTGGTATCAGGAGAACATCTGACCCGAGGAGGTGTGCCGAAAAAGGATATGTATCTTGATTCAGTCATGCATACGTCTCTCTATACGTCTCTATACCTATAATTAATTAATACTAGCATTTTTCGGAGTGAGAAGGATTTTAACTCGCAAAATTTCTGCTCCTGGTATCAGGAGAACATCTGACCCGAGGAGGTGTGTCGAAATAGGCTATGCGTATTAATTCATTGATGCATACGTCTCTCTATACGTTTCTATACCTATAGTTAAGTGATACTAGCATTTTTCGGAGTTAGAAGGATTTTAACTCGCAAAATTTCTGCTCCTGGTATCAGGAGAACATCTGACCCGAGGAGGTGTGCCGAAAAAGGATATGCCTATTGATTCATTCATGCATACGTCTCTCTATATTTCTCTATACCTATAATTAACATATGCTAGCGATTTCAGGAGTTAGAAGCATTTTAACTCGCAAAATTTCTGCTCCTGGTATTAGGAGAACATCTGACACGAGGAGGTGTGCCGAAAAAGGATATGCCTATTGATTCATTCATGCATACGTCTCTCTATACTTCTCTATACCTACTCTATACCTATACTTGGCTTTATGCATGCCTATATATTCATTTATACTAGCGTTATTCGGAGTTGGAAAAATCGAGCGAGTCGAAAATCAGGCGAGTCAAAAAATTGCTCCTGGTATCAGGAGAGTATCTGACGTGTCAAAAAAATTTTAGTAGTCGAAAACACATGAATTATGATTATCAACTCCTCTCGTGTGTCAGACGTTGGTTCACTTATCGCTTATTTCAAATGAAGAGTCGTAGGGAAGGGAAAATGCAAAATAATGAAATAATTGATTATCACGTATACGTGGGAATTTATTGCTATAGCAAAGATACATACAATAAACATTGGTAAGATATACGCATATAATGTACAATTTATAATTATCTCTCAAAAATTAGTATACATTCGTCACAATTGATCAAGCTCCTTCATTCGTTTTTTGGTATATAAATTATCATAACGTAAATGGTATTTTGTATTAAAAATAATATACTATCTAATATAAGTAATTTTACAAAGACTGCAGAATTCAATACACGCTTGTTGGTCGCAATTGGATAAGAATTCTCGCTGCACGGAGATGTCTGGACTTCGATGGTAACCAATAATGAGCTGTAACAGAAGGACAAGTATTATAATATCTCCATCGTCCGGTAAATCATTTGAACAATTAAACAAAAATTCATTTGTATCAATGAGTGCATTGTCAATTATGCGGTCTCTCCTCTGTGTTCGAAGTATTTCCATTAAAATTTTTATATGTGCGTAGATAGAAACCTCACCCGTACTCTTTGACGCCACGGAGGCCACTGACCTTATGACGGGTGCACCTACACTACGTCGGTGTCCTCCGTCTTGCCTAACCTGAGGAGCAAACGGGGGTCCTAAATGGTATCACTAATCGCCGAACTACTTTTCTCGCAAACATATGTACGCCTTACTATTCGCAACCCGCAGGGCACATCTTAGTTCTTTACTTGTCTGATAGATGACAATGCGACGCGCAATCTATAGCAGATGGAGGCGTCCTCGCGCTGTGTCACGCCGATGGTGCATGTCTGCATAAAATCGTAAAAGATGATGGTGATGTGACATACCTACTCTGTCGTTTTTCGACGCCAAATGGACAATTTGACCATACTCTAACCGATTCATTGAACCATGGCCACTCCGACCAACGGCAATGGAAACCTCGTTGACGAATTCGAGGAAGCATTTCAGGTACAGAATTTATTCTTGTATTCCAACCTATAAAATCCTCACACCCGGACACTGATAGAAAAATATTTTATCAGATCGTTTCTTCCGTTCAACACACAATTATTTAAACTTGCTGTTATAATTTACAGCAATGTTTAAATATCCTAACAAAAGACGAAAGCCTTGGAAACAACAGCGTAGGTGTTGGTCTAACCGTAGACAAAGATGAGGCGCGAGGAGAGGTCGAACAAGTTACGTTAAGGTTTATAGATCTTGCTCGACAAATGGAAGCTTTTTTCTTACAAAAGAGATTCTTATTGTCTGCGCTAAAGCCAGAATTGGTTGTCAAAGAAGATATTAATGACTTGAAAGTAGAACTAGTAAGAAAAGAAGATCTGATCAAAAGGCATTACGATAAAATTGCGGTATGGCAAAATTTACTCGCTGACCTACAGGGTTGGGCTAAATCACCCGTTCAAGGACCTGCACCAAACGGTGAGCAAAAATTCAATTCTTCTATTTATTATTATTCATTTTCATTTCCCCCAAATAATTCTAGCATTTTATATGATATGATAATGATTCCTGCTAGTGCGCCTCGAATTTTTGACCGTAATATTTCCATGTGAAAATATGTTTATTCTGGTTTTCTTTAGGACTAGCTAATGGTAGCGGAGGTCCGGTACCACCAGCTGGTAATGGAAGTGTAGGACCGGTATTGCAGCAGCAACAACAGCAACAGCAATTGTTGCAACACCAACAACAGCTCCAGCAACAACAGCAATTGCAGCAGCTACAACAACACCAATTACAGCAACAACAGCTTCATCAGCAACAGGTATTTAAGTAATGTTGATATGATGATCCTCATAGCGCAGCTCTTGAGTTTACAGACTTCGGACGATATGAAAATACAAGCGCGTAATACATAATACCTTAATAATTGACTGAGTTCTGTCAGAGTGATAATGGGACTTTGCAAATGCAGTATATAACGGTAGATTTGTTTTCAAGATCAAATACTTGCCTTGAAATTTATGTGAATAATAATATTATAGAATCTTGAGTATTTTCCTATTTCTTATTTTTATTTTTCTTCACTCAACGTGTAAACGCCATAGTATTATCAATATTATTATTATTATTATCCCATAAGGGGGTATTTAGAATTTTCATTAACGTGTAGTTTTACAATATTAAAGGAGTTTCTAAACGTGGGCATTCTTTAGAATTTTAGTGTCCTATTTATATTATACAAAAGTTTAATTCGCAGAAAGATGTAGACTTGTAAATATAGGCCCTAATAACTGCTATTATCCATCTCCATCTGAGGCCTAGGTTTATTGAATCAGTATTTATAAATAGAAACGTGATTACAATTATTGAAAATGATCCTTCAACTATATATTTGACAGTGTTTAGTCTTAGAGATTCTCGTTTCACTAATATATTCAGTTACAATCGTTTTTGGAAAATATCATGGCTATCAATTACTGAGTATCCTGATGTTTGTAGTATACTGCAGGAATTTGAAAAATAAGGAATAAACTGATCATGCCGCTTGTCATTTATAACAAGTGAATTAGTCGAATAAAATTTGAATAATTATGTATGGTGCTATTTGGATAGCTACTACTGCACAGCGTGGGAACTTTGTAAATTATCACAGTATTTCAGGCTTTATAAATATGCTTTATGCCTCTGCGCCTAAATATTTATATTTTTGGTATGCGTGTATTCTCTGTAGAAGTGATACCCGGTAATTGATAATTCTGTTGGGATATCAACAAATATGGTCGCCCTTTAGCCTCTGGTATGTAATTCCGTCCCCTAATTACACAAGTACAAGTACATTGTTATAACGTAAAAGTGATGATATAACTGTTGAAAGAAATTAATCGATTCAAATATCATTAGCAAATAAGATGGTAAAGTGAACATTTGACTTTATTTAGTAGTCGTCAAATGTACCCTCTGTTTATATAGAAACCTAAAAACGTTAAAACTCAGAAATCTACCAGTATTTTGTCCCAAATCGAATGGCTACATGGAAGTGAGAGATCAGGGATGGCTAGTAAAGAAAAAACCTTTCATTAAACAAGAAATGGTGAATTAGTGCCTTACCTGAATCTTACTACATGCCAACACAAAGTGCTCTTATATTATTTTGACCAAAGGAGAAAGACGTCTTTGGTATAACTGCTAAGCCGATGAAGGTTTTCTAATGACAAATTAAAAGAAGAAATAATTAAACTTCACCAGCATAAGTACAGCTGAGAAATTTGGAAACTCTTTGTTTACGGAATTTTGATGTAGAGTATTAGCATTAGATTAGGAAAATGAAAAAATATGTGCCAAATCAAGTCGCAAAAGCGGTACAAACATCTAGCCAAAAAAAAAGGAAGATAAGATGCAAAAACAGACAGATTAAACACAGTAATATCCATCAATTTATAAAAAGTGTTTCAAAATAGTAAGGTTTATTTCTTGAAATATTTTATCTGATATTGTTAACTATATGATAACAATACCTATCGTTACTAAAGAGATTATACCTTATTTTATTAATTATTAATATATCGCATCTTGATATGCCCTATAGCTATATGTAAATGTGAGATAAGAAAAAATTATAATGCTTCCATGATATTATTTATATGATACATAAACTAGGTACTACACAATTCGCGTAGAAAGTAGTTCTTTCTTTTTACCTATTAGTTCTGGTTGTGTCTTGGTATATGGGTCCCTCATAGTTTGTTTTTTGAAGTACCTATTTGTTTTTTTTTTTGTCACTTATTCAGTCATTTTCATATTGCTGTAATTATTTGCTCTTCTATGTCAGTTTCATATGTCGATAGTTATTTTTTAGGTTTTTGTACTTCTGTATTTTGTAGGTATCTTACTTGTAGATAGTCGTGGTACGTACTATTTGCATGTACGCACGCACATTATCTCTGAATTTGCACAAGAGATATGAAACACGTCATATAAATCTTTAGACAAATCAAAAAGGGACATAAATCTTTGTGCAATTGTTCTATTGTATTATTTTTTAACGTTGGTAAAAGAAAAACGAGAGACAAATTACATACAATTTTCAATATCTCGATTGTAGAATCCTAATCACTTGTTTGATATAAAAGATAGATACCTACTTATGTTATGTCATCATCACACGCAAGTAGATATCTTTAGAATAAAAGCTCTGTTAATGGTGAAATGTTGTGCTTTCTTTCATTCACCCTTGCCCACCTATTGCCTAGTCCAAAAATTCCTTCCGCTTTATAGTCTGTCTGTTTGTCTATATGCATGCATTGTAATTATACATTTTATACGCTTAAACAAATAGGTGGATTTAATTAACTAGGCAAACGCACAACTCGGACAATGTTCAATGTGCTAAATTAACAATTTTATTTTCTAACACATTCATTATTTGTATTGTAAATGTCTGATCAACACATTAAGGCGCAATATTAGTATTTATTATATTTTTCTAAGTACCCAACAAAATATTCCACAATTCTTCTCCGAGTATACCAAGTGTCTAATACAAGCCATTTGCTTGCACATCAAAGTTTTTCATTTAATTATAATCCTATGTCATAAAATACGGCTAAGAATAGCCAACTACCGACTTGCCAGGACTTAAGAAGGTCTTGTCGAATTTAATCTTACAGGTGCAGCAAGGTGCAGGTGCTCCTCCACCTCAAGGTCTACAAGGTGTCGGTGTCTCCGTGGCTCAACAAGGAATGTTCATGGGACAAGGGGGTGGGGGAAGAGCAGGTGGTTTTGGGGTAGGAGGTGGTGCTTTGCAGGGTCCACTGGCATTCCTTGAGAAGACTACGAGCAACATAGGAATGCCGGAGGGGCGAAGGTGACGCGGACGGGGGAGGGGGCGAGGCAGAGGTCGAGGAAGAGGCAGAGGTAGGGGACGTGGACTAGCACCACCACCCCTCCTCGATCCTTCCGACCCTTCTTCGTATGCTGCTGCTGCTGCGGCGCCCCTTCCCTCTCAGCAACAGCAGCCTCCTCCTCCATGCACTTAGTGAATCTTCATTCTGTTCACTTTATTTTTCAACTTGGAGGGTTGGGTAATTATTAATTACCAACAACACTGCTTTGTAATTAGTTCATTTCTTTTCCTGTATGAAAACTTACCAGTTTCATCACTAAATACCACATACCAAATGTTTTTGAAATCTTTTTCATTCAGCCTTGATTTTCCGTTTTTTGTTATATAATCTACTTGATGGTATTACATTGCCTATGCTATATTCAGGCAGATAACTCTGGCATATAAAATATATATACATGTATATGTACAACGGTAAGCAATGATATGAAAATTCTAATTCTCTGAATGTCAATTCATTAGTTCGTGTGTTATAATGACAAATCACTTTATACATATTCTGGCACTTATTGTTAGTAAATAATCGAATACGAAAAATATGGCGCTTATATTATTTGTCATTACTGTTTAGTTTCTGTAGGCATTTCGAACCAATCAACATTTACCACTATTGTATGCCACGACTACTATATTTATGAAACAATTTTAGCACGTAAGTCATAAGAAATAACGTTGATAATGTGATTTACTTTAGACTTTAGGCTTAAGTGATTTAAAATCATAAGTTGAAGAACATCCAATTTAGTTATACCTATAATTACCTTTTTATCAGATTTAGACGGTTCTCAGGTCATGCAAAACCTGTAAAGCCAAATAAGATGTTTAGAAATACAAAAAATAAAATAACAGGTATCATCATGTAATAAGCTAGCAAGTTATTCGGCAAGTTTGACCATAATTACGTGACTGTAATGTACCACACGGATTTCTTTACTGTCTATAAAAATTCCGGAATTGTGTTAGAATTTCTTCATTCTTTATAGAATTAATTGAACCTATTTTCATAGAATTTCATTCATTCGATGTACACAATGTTAGATACAATTGTCATATTCTAATTATTATCTAAGTTAGTGTCACAATTAGTTACTTTGTACTGATTTGCAGTTTCGCAGATCAACGAAATTCATATGGCATATAAAAATGCCTTTGTTATTTATCCTAATATATCTCCAGTCGTATGAGAATTGTTTTACATACATAATGGAAATTTAGATGAATTTCCCTGAATTGTATTTGTGACTAGAATAAATCTAGTTACATATAACACATTCCCTCAATGCTTCGAAAGTCATTTGAGATAGGGGAATATGAATTTTAGAAAACAATTTGTACATAGGTATCATTATTGGGGTTGTTTAAGTATCGTAATGTAAATAGAATTAGATAAATACGTTATATTCCTATTGTTATTATTAATCTTTCATGTTTCTCAAGTTATACGTATAATCCTAACTAACCCATGTAGAAAGTAACTAATACTATAATAAATAAAAATTATGAAGACTTTCAAATAATTTTTCCCATTCTTTTTTTTTTCGACCAAAAATCTCTTTATTTTCATACTCCTTTGTGCAATTTTATTCTTTTCTTTTCAACATATCAATATAAAACATGGCATGTTAGGTTTATTACATCTATCAGGTTATACATTGCATGATCCATTGATTATACGACTGTTCGAGTTTTCTTTAAAAACAATCCTATTGCCTAAGAAAATTAGTGAATTTTATACCTACCAAATATAAATACGAAATTTCATCAAAAATATTTTTAGTTCGAGCAATTTACTACATCATTTTACAGCGTATGCAAAATCTATATTCAATGTTGACTGAAATAAGCGGAATATTTTCCTATAAAATTGATTGACGATCTTGAGACATGGACATCCGTTTTATCAGTAATACTACGTATCATTGAAATCCAACTGAAATCAAGTCATTCGCAAACTATGATTACATGTAGTCAGAATTTTGTTCCTATCCTCATTTTGAACCTAACAGCTTCTTGGTTCTAGATTTAACAAATACAACAAAAATGATTTGGCTAAAATATGAAGCAAGCTAGATATATACTGAATGCCTTTTGCGGTAGTCTAACAATATTCAATACGCTATAATAAATTTCTTAAACCGAACAGACTTTCGTATATCACTGATGAGATTGTTATTATAATATACATGCTATAGTAAAATCCTTACATATTCATAACTGCAACGTTCTGATGGCATACTATTGTAAAAACTACAAAACATGAAATACCTGAGCACTACAATAATAATGATTCACTCAAGATGATTACAATTACAAGAGATCGTTCAGCCAATCATACAAAATATAAGGGGAAAAAAAGTATGGTATAGGCATTATTTCATTCGGATAAAGATATTATTAAGGTGAAAGTATTAAATGCGCACTGTTTTATACGTTGCATTCCTCAAAATTAGGACAATTGCTCAAGGAATTTCACAAGTGTGCGAGTCGGACGTCCTGTCATCCCAGCAGGAAGGTAGGGTAGCTCGTCATTGCCAGGACCCATGACACCAGCAATATCCAAATGAAGCCAAGGTGTATTGGTACCAACGAATTCGCGTAGGAAACCTGCAGCTGTGCAAGAACCACCGCCTTTACCTTTACCCATGTTGTTTACATCCACAGATTTATGGGCTTCTGTAATGATTGAGCAAAATTATTAGATAGAGATAAAAGTAGATTTGAATTATTTTTTGATATTTTCCGACCAATCGACTATTGAGGCTGATTGTTGATTATAAGTTTTCATAAAAAAAACACATTTGCTATGAAATTTGAAAAGATATTCGTTAATCATTCAGATAATTAGATTCATACTTGTCATTCTATCATTGAAATGATCCCAGAGTGGGAATCGCCAGACTCGATCGCCAGTGTAAGTTCCAGCACTTCTCAAATTCTCGTATAATTCATCTTTGTTTGAGAATACACCGGTAGCAATTCCTCCCAAAGCAATTCTCATAGCACCGGTCAATGTAGCAATGTCCAAAATGAATCTGTGCATAACAGTGTGTTACAATGGCTTATTTATCCATTATCACTGAATGAAAGTCACCCAAAATCAAGACATCGTATTATTACCTCGGATTGAACTCTTCTGCATAGCATAAAGCGTCAGCAAGGATCAGCCTGCCTTCAGCATCGGTGTTATCAACGCAAATCGTTTTTCCATTCATTGCAACAACCACATCTCCAGGTTTTGTTGCAGTACCTGAAGGCAAATTTTCAGTCAATGGAATCAAGCCTACGATGTTCACTTTTAATCCCAACTGAGCTGCCGCCTTTATGGAAGCAACAACGCAAGCTGCTCCACCCATATCTGCACGCATCTCATCCATTTGAGCTGATTGCTGTAACATTAATCATCATTGTTACTGTTATTGTATGGAGGGATTTTAGTTCAGATTGTAAAATACTTCAATTCGAATATAACATTCACGGTAAAGATTAATTACCTTGATGCTAATGCCACCAGAGTCGAAAGTCACACCCTTGCCGACAAAGAGAATTGGTGGCTTTGCACCTTGACCTGCTCCGTTGTAAGTTATTTCAAGAAACTTGGGTGGTTCAGCACTGCCGCGCGATACACTCAGGAATGCACCCATACGCTTCTGTTCTGCCCAAGCCTTGTCGTGCACTTGAACCTTGACTCCCAGCTGCGATAGCACCGAAGACACCTCTTCAGCAAAAATTGTAGGTGTCATCATGTTTGCTGGTGTATCAGCCAACTTTCTTGCCCAGTTTTGGGCCTCTGCCTTGATAATTCCCTTGCGCCAATCTTGTCTGATCAATTGGTGTAAACAATGATTAATTTCAATTATATTCAATTATAGTTTCAAGGCAAATGCTTGAGGAAAGTTAACATCACATGAGATGATTAAATGGAATTTCGATTTTCATGATATATCTAACTTACTCGCCATCCGAACCGTAGAGAGAAACCTCTGGCAAAACTTTTTGCTTCTCCTTGTTCTTGAATTCCTGGTAAAACCATGCCACAAGACCAGCACCTTCGGCCGCTGCTTCAGCATCTCCCAGCGACTCGATACTTATCTTCTTGATCTCCACAGCATCCAATGCTCGACATCCAGCTGTAGGTAATTTTCGATTGGTTATTATGAGTATCTATTTAATAATTCATACGCTGTGCTAATAAATCTGTACAAATTCTCTGCTGGGAAAAGCTTCATATTCCAACTTATATTTATTGACTTTGAACGTGTATCGTGTCCAAAAAGCATCGTACCAGCAGCTGCGATGCGAACATTCTCTTTGCCTTCGTGTAATTCTTCTAATTGATTTACACCAACATTCGGTTTTCCCAATCCAACGACAGCGACTCCAACATGCTGTCTAGATTCAGCAGGCTCTAGACCCCAGAACACCCTAGTCTCAGCCTTTTTTAACTTGGGTCCAGCTCTGGAATTATTCATGATATAATGAAACAATTATTGTTGACAGGAAAACATTTCAGAATGCATGAATAAGGCAGTGGAATATCAGCGTGGTCAGAGTCTATTGGAAATCCATAGAAAAAGCCATAGTAATAAAATTATTGAATAATATCATGGTATGAGATTATATTTTACTTAACAATATCCAAGTTGAATTAATTTTGTTCAGAGTTTTATTCACAGTTTTTCAATCCCTTTTACATGAGTAAGTGAATATCATTACACATATCGGTGAATTATAGGTTTGAGTAATTTAGTCGGATAAAAATCAAGCCGAACTAAATGAAAATAAGAATAGAAAAGAAATTTATAATGCTTCTCAGACAATCATCTAGCATTGTTGACAAAAACTGTGGATCAGACTAGACAGCAATGAGAGAAACTCATGTGTACTGAACCAGCATAACAAACATATATTAGAAAAGAAGTGAGAATTATTTCATTGTATAAGAGTAAGCTCATCCTTGCCTTTGAAAAGATGTATTATCTTATAATCCAGCTTAATGTTCAAGATCATAGTTATATATGGAGCTATTCAAACCTAAGCCTCTTGAAAAACTGTCATTTTGATTCTTGGCAATCCTATTGGTCTATAGAACGGCAATATTTTGTACACACATTGACAATACCTATCTAATACAATAAGTACAATACATCATGATTAAAGAATAGATCAATTTTAAACCTATCACTCATGTACGTGCAGTTCAACAATTTTCATCTACTTTTATTGCGTTAATATTATTACGGTAATAGCACGTGAAAATTAATGGTTGTTTAGTTTGAGCCAAGTATCGATTTTGTAATATGTAATAGGGTTTTAATAAATATTATGGGAAAACTGAACGCAGTAGGAAGACAAGAGCAGCTAAGTTTGAGCATTACATAATTTTATCCAATAATCTGAAATGTACAAGGATTCTAATTTCATAAGTCCCATTGAGTAAGGTATTTTAAAATATATATGTAGACATAAATTATAGACTTTCCTAAATCCTATACTTTGTTTTGGACATCGATCATCAATAATATATTACAAGTTATATTTGTTTAAAATACAATCTAAAAATATACTATGCTTTAAATTTATTTTATCCGTTTCATATTTAGAATATCTGTAGATTCAACTACGGAATTTAGGTATATAATGTTCTTTTGAATTACCATAGCTAATTCTCGATCATTTATATTCACTTTTTGAATACAGAACAATTTTAAAGTCACAATTATTTGAATACACTTACAGCATTTGCTTATAGTGAAACTAGCAGCTTGGGTAAAGAACAATGAATAACTACCCAGTATTATCACATTACGGAACATTGATATTTCTTTAGTACTATACTTCACATATGCTAAAACATATTATATATATTTTATCACTCACGTTGGCACAAGAATTGCAAGAGCCTATTTATTTTTATTGCTATTAATAATAAGTCCTTATTTCAACAGGCTCAAAATTGTAGAAACCTAATCGATTTCATGTGTCCTACAGATATAATTGCATATATATATACAATACAATAACCATGAAACTACACCTTTTGAATATAAATTCAGTATATAGTTTCTTCAAGAACACGAAGAATCTGATCAGTTATAAAGAGTTTCTCCAAAGTGAGCTTACTAAGATAAAGTCTATTTACAACATTATTTCGAGCCATGAATGTTTTATCGTTTATATTAATCCTATTTTGAAGATTCTACAATTATTTTGCAAATAATAAGACTTAATAGTATGAATACAAATACTGAACGTGATTTAGTTTGATTTTATCCTAATTCCATAGTATAGCGAAGAACATCAAACAATTCTATTCGCAATCACAATTCTAAAAAAACTTATACAAACTGTAATAAGTATCATCATTACAGTACCTATAGTTTTTATCATTTATTAGAATCAGTCTGAATGTTATTTTCACACAAGTACCTGTGAACTTTTCACACATTGATATTGAATACCGTTTTCTTCAAAGATTTACAATAATATTGTAATAACAAAAAAAAAGCCTGCATTCTATATTCGTCGTACATACTTAAATTGTAGATAGTTAGGTACCTAGTGAAGTCCATTTTTTTAATCAATAATACGCCGACATTTGAACTACATTGTGACTGGTTGAAAAAACGAGTACCAATTATTGTGCGTGCATAATAGATCCGAGGTAGATTCAAACTCAACCTCTTCTAGTTTTACCCCGGCCTAATTTATACTGGGTGAAGAGGTGCAAGATTTAATTATAAATATCAAACGAATTGTCTGACTAATTCTGAAATCCTATGTTATGAGAAGAAAAAAAAAAGAAACAAAACTTATTTACAATTTCTTTCCTCCTTCGACCTACTCAACATAAAAACAATATACGCTTTGCTAATATGTTTTGAACGATTTTGAATTCTATTTGTGTATTTTCAGACAGGAACATTCTGGTAACTTGGCCGATAATAAATGTGCAAAATTATGGCTCTATTCAATTTATGTTTTCGAATTATATTCAAACAAGCTCTAAGACTTTAATAATTCCCTGGGAATTTGCTGCTACTACCACGTTAGACATTTGTCTCCAACAAACTGCAGACACAAATTCATTTAGATCTTCCTCCTTTCTTTCTTGTAGTTCTAAAACATTCCTTACAGCATCAAACTTGTTTGAAAATAATTGCTTTGTTAATCCCTTATAATATACATATAGCGCATTATTTTCTGAACCACAAGCAACGTAATCGCCATCCGTTGCTAAGCCGACAAAATTTTTCTCGTTAATGTGTCCAACAAATGATCTAAGACAATGAGGATTGTTGATGTTCCACATTTTTAATTGGGAATCGGTGCTTGCCGAAACAATTTCATCTTTGTTTATGAATTTCACATATGATACAGCTTTGCGATGGCCTTTGAATACGCACAATGCCTCTTTCATGTTACGTAAATCATAATAATGTACACAGTGATCGGCAGATCCAAATGCCAAATGACAAGAGCTTCGTGGATTAAATTTGACACAGCAAACATTTGCTTTGGCCTCTAGTGAGGCGACAGAATGATCAATATTTAAAGACCACAATTTTACCCGTGCGTCATCTGATCCCGAAGCTATAAGCCTTGTGTCAACGTCGTTGAAGTCAACGGACCAACAGCGCTTCTCATGTTCTTGAAACGCTTTGGTGCGTTGACCGGTTGTTGCATCCCATACCGTGACTGTTCCCTCATAATCTGAGGAAGCTAACATCCCTTTATGATAAGAATTCCACGAGACGCATGATATCTTAGAACTACATATCATTTCAACACAAGGATAATGGATGTCTACAGTATCGCGTATTACTGCTCCGTAATCAAAAACTTTTATACGTTTTGTCACCCCAGCGATGGCAAAGAATTCATTGTCTTTGTCGAATTCAATGCTCGATACTATAGTCGAATTGTTGAATATATCTGAGGAATAATTGAGCGTAGCTAATGACCTCAAAGAATTATATCTAGAAAACTTGACTAAATTCTCTCTAAATATATCCAATCCAGAACTTGTACCGGGGCCCGTTTCTGTTTGCTGTGGAGTTTTCTGCGACTGTCCGAAAAGAAGTTCTTTAGCGCGCGAGTCAAAGTAGCACTGTACAAAATCATCGAAGTGTGCGTACATTCTCTTTCGCCGAATTGCTAACGTCGACACAGTCTGGGAATCATTTTGTTTCTGTGGTGCTGCTGTTGGCGCAAAAGGATCCTGACTCCCTAAGGGTAGATTTGACTCTCCACTTTTCACCATGCTTGAATCTATGATGTCAATTAAGTCGATCATTTCTTTTTTTATGGCCGATACTTGAGCCGTATCGGTTGCACTTGATTTTTTCAAGTCCTCGACGCGAGGACATTTGCTTTGAACTTCTTTAAGGACATTTTCAACCTCCTCCATGTCGCGTTTTATCAAACAAACTTCCCTAACCAGTTGATTTCTCTGCTCCTCTTTCTGCTGCAGTAAATGCCTCAAGAATTCGTGAAGCAATTTATTTTGCGTTGCGCACGATTCAGCCTCGAGTAAGTGTTTCCTTTGGGTAAGTACTTCTAGCATTACATTAACGTCTGGCAAAGTTAAATTGGCACTTTCCGCAGCCACAAAGTCTCTCAATCCGTCGCTGACCGGAACTAACATATCTATTTCAGGTCCGCCAATTCCTCCACCCCTATAGCTGCCTCGGCTGCTTCCTAAATCGGCGATGCCTTTCATTCTCGTTTTGTACTTTGAGATCAGCTCGTTCAATAAAAAATTCGGGAATATATCCTGCTGGCCTAATGTGAAACTACATTTTGGACAGCGTGCGTTAGCTTCGAGTAAATTTGTGATACATCGATAACAAAATGTGTGACCGCATCTAGTTATATGCGCCTCGTTTATCACTTCAAAACATATCGGGCATAGGTAATCATTGTTTTTATCTTCAATAGTGCCGCCGATTCCATGAAGCACATTTGGTGATTGTAACAAACGTTTAGCAGTTCTACCACCCCGATTTGTAGACAATGGCGAAGCCTCATTACCCGCACCACCGCTTTCAAGCCCACTACTCCCACCGAGAGACATTATATTGTTTCGCGTTTATATCTGCTCACAGATGGTAAAAAGGAAGCGTAATTTTTCTTGTTTTTAATGAATTCTGAAAGTGTGGTGTTTGAATCTTCTCATTTGGCGATCGAGTAGTGTTGTTATAGATTAGAGAAGGCCGAGTCAATTATTGGTAGGAATAAGGTATATCGCAAAATGCCAACCAGATTTAGTTTAGGAAGTGTTTTAATTTCTGGATCTGACAACGAGTTGAGGTCGTTTATTTTTTGTATATGGGCCAAAGCAGCCTACCCCTTCCTGAAACAATCAAAATAATGCCAGTGAGCTCTAGGGCGAATATGTAAAACATTAATTCCACTGGAATATTGTTTTAACGAAATAAGATAGCAGAAATGAAAATCAAGAGAAAAAAAAGAACATTTTAAAAATCTCAATGAAATAATGACTGTGAGAAAATATTTGAAATGATCATCGGGTAGGGCTCAGGCAGCATTATAGTAATTGTTTCAGGCTGGAATGTGGTTGAAAAAATGTTCAAAAACACTGAATAAAATTAAACAACAACAAAGAAACATGAATAAATAAACAAACAAACAAAAATGGTTCAATACACAAATAATAATGTTAATAAATAAAATATTCAATTTATCCAGAGCGCAGTACGGGAACGTGAGTTTTTCACCATGTAAATATTATAATATGATGATGAAAAAGGAACGAAAAAAAATACAGAAGGCAAATTTTTTTCATTCTGTGCAAAAGAAACTCAGGTTCAACTACGCTGTACAAAATTGATGAACTGACATCAAGACATACATTTCATCAAAATGTTAAATCAGATTATTGTAAATTGTTTAATTTCACTTACAAAGAAATGCTTTCGAGTAATTTTCCATTAACAAGCTGATTGTACTTTACAGCTGCAGGCGTCAACGTAATACCCTTTTCGCCATCTGCCTCGTAAACTCCAAGTACTAGTCCTTTCTGTAATAATCAGTAAGAAAAAATGAAGAAAAATTCTCGCCGAACCTATCGTTATATAAATCTACGATAATTGATATAAGAAAAACTAAAGATGTAAAACATTCAATGCGAATAGACTTTCCCACATGTTTCGAGTGGCTTATAGATTAATTTGGAATCTGCATAAAATCACGTGCATCCTTAATCGTTGGAATTATTCATCGTTACATGAGCGAGAATTAAGTTACTTAGCAATAAATTTGTCGTATATTTTTTCGATATAAATTATATAGAACAGTTCAAGTAATCTATATCGACAATCTTAATTTATTCAATTAGCCTAATTACGTGGTAGAAATTGATTGCACTTTTCTGATAATTATTTAAAATTCATGCAATACAACGTCTAAAGTAGAGCGAAAAATTATTCAAAATTTTCAAATCGTAACGAACTACTTGGGCGTAATATAAATGACATTGAGTGTTTCAATCACAAACATATTTATCAGCAGATACTTGTTATTGTGTGACAATCTTGTTTTCGATTTTTTTTCTCGCATAAACACGTAGAAACGATGAAAACTATTTTTATAAATATCGAGTTAATCCTTACTGCGTATTATTTATCGCACAAAAATCAATGTTTCAATAATAAACCAAGCTTATAGTCGGTGGTGAAACGGATTCAATCAAATTAAGAATTATATAAACGAAAATTAACGGAGAAAAACGTGTGTGGCTTAAATTAGCGAAAAACTGTGATTAAAAAAAAAAAAAGAAAATATAATTTCTACGTAACAATATTTGAACAATAATCACCTTCATGGTTGATTGATTTGCGAAGAAACGCAACTGGGATACTCCTAGGTGTGATACTTTCGCTCTGATAAGAAGCAATGCCATAATTTGCTCGTGAGAGCATGAAATATACTTATCGCTCGACCCTCCGCCGCCCGAGCAACATTTAATGGGCGGCCATACCGGAATTCAATTCAAACGAACTGCGCCGAGGCAGAAAAATACGTGGGATTTCAAAATCCACGTAGCTTAATCACGCCCGATATTTTCTCATCCACCTTCATATCTGCGTAACTTTACTTCTTTCTTATTTGATAAACACATCATCATTTTCTATACGATATTATTAATCAGATAACAACCCGATCTTATATTGACAGGAGGAATTATAACCACTTATCAGATTGTCAGTTTCAGTTGGGTTTTGTATTTTTTTTTTTAAGGTTATAAATCAGGCCACATGGCCGCCTCCTGTCAATCTTACAATTTCAGAACAAATAAATATTCTTATATATTATTAGTAGATAATTTGAACACATGATAAAATTCAGTTTTTAAATTCAACATTTTTACAATGTTTTAACATGCGGTTATAACTAGATATCGAAACCCGATGAAAATATTATAGACAATTTTGATGACGGTCTGAAACCAGCGGGAATTAGAGGAAATTTAAATCTCACATTTAGGATAAAATTTTATACCAAAACGATACCAGTTAAGATAAAATGAAAGGGATAAAATCGATAACGGTTTAATTTATTCTATGTATATTATTGTTTGTACATAATATTATCAGCAATCGATAAATGAATGTCGATTATAATTATAAACGTCCGATCCGCAATTAAAATCACGATTATTTATTGAGAAAATGAGCCATGGGATCCTCCTCGCGTTTACGTTTCATTTGGAAAGCTTCGATCTCCTCTGTCGTTGGTTCTTTCACTTCAAACATACTGTTATAAGGTCTTTTTCTTTCGTCCATTTTCAGCAGCCTCTCCGCCTCCTTCTGACTTTCCACTTCTTTCTCCAAAGCTTCCTTCAACTTATCCTCGTCACTCTTATTAGACTTTTTCTTACTCTTTCGTTTCTCCTTCTGTTTCTTCTTCTTATTCTTCTTCTTGGATTTAGATTTTCGCTCAGTTTTAGACTTCCAGCTCTCTTCCTCGTTCGACGAATCACTAGACTCCTTATCTTCGCCCGAGGATTCTTTGCTTCTTCCAGCGATTCGTTTATCACTAATTTCCCCCTCCTTTTCATTTGCCTCAGCTATCTCTTCATCCTTTTGATCATGCTCTTCTACTACAATAGATGCCGGAATCGGCGTGTCCACGGCATGTTTTCCGGCATCACCAGTACAGTAAGAATTCTTAACGAAAGAATGACAGCATTTGTATCCCCAATGACCTCCTTGCCAATACGAACCCCACACCGAAGTATGATTATTTGGAAAAACATCCTCCTCGTACTTCGAACGAATCACTTGCTTCTCCTGGCCTTTGATTATCTGTAGAGAAACAAAAAATGATTGTAATTAAACGAAAATGTATAATTTACGATATTTTTCAATAATTTTCTCATCAAACCTTTCCATATCTCGAATATTCGACGTAATCTTCAGTCTGTGCGAGTAGTAAAGCAGCAGGAGGTGCCTGGAGATGTTCTGCTCCTCCGTATCGACGAATCACACCGCCCCGGGCCTCGTCTTTTAGTTCGTCTCGTTTTTTGTCATATTCCTGTTTGAGTAGCTCAAGTTTTGTGGGTTCTGCCAAAAGATGAACGTCAACACCACGCTCATGAGCGTCCCATGCAAATAACTGAGCTACCGCATGCTGCTGTGTGTCTCCCGAAAACCGAGCAAAGTTTTCACCCCTGTACGCTACTCTGTAGACAATAAAACGAAAGGCAATAAGTACCACCATCCAAAGATATTGAACAGATATTTCAACGAAAGCGAAACTTACTCCAAGTCTGTGCCCTGGTAGGGGTTGTCCCTCATAGATCTGGTCTTGGGATCATAGTAAGCCGAATCTGGGTCCAAGTTTCTCAAATATTTGGCTGTGTCTTCTCTGATTCTCAAATTACGTACAGTAATTCGTTGTTTAGAGTCAACTTTGGTACCAGGCATGTCCACCTCGTCTACATATTTGTCTTCGTCTTTGTCAGAATCTTGTTCATCATTTTCTTCGGCGTTTAATTTATCCGCGCGCATTTGCCTCTTTGCATCTTCTATCTTTTGATACTCCTCAACAATTGCTCTATGTTCTGCTGGGTCATAACCCGCCCATCTGTTCATAAAGGTGAAATAATAAAGTTTAAAATCAAAGTATAACAAAAACTAGAAACTTTTATCCAGCAGATTGAACAACTTTATAAAATAGCGCAGAATTTTATCTGCTCATCTGTATCTCACCTATCCCTTTTGCCATCGTAATCGATGGACAATTCAGGCTGTACAAACTCGTCCGAAGCAATATCAGCGTTTGTGAATTTAGCCCCAACCTTGCGAGGTCTTTCCATGCAATCTTTCCTCTTGTGTGTAACTGCTCCACAGTTTTCGCACGCTCCTTTCCTGTACTTCACAGATACTTTGCTCGTGTCTACACCTCGTTTATACCATTCATCCAAGTGGCTGAATTGCTTTTGCTTCTCAGGCTGAGGTCTTTGATGTTTTAGCGTAGGACCCTGTTTTTACAATCGTGTTATATTGCTATAAATAATACTCTGATAATTTGCATCTTTACTTCTGTTTGACGAAAGAGAAATATTGACTGAAATAATTATTGTAATAATACTTACATCTGCACCAAAGTACCAAGGTGTTGCACTTATGTACTGAGGAATGTGGGGATTTATGTCTTTCCCTTCTTCGTCAACGGCTGCGGGAGCTGTACCCGCTTTTCGAGCCTCTTCTAGTTCTTTTGCTTTACGCCAATCCTCTCGACTTTTCTTCCTCGGCTCATCTTCAAAGGTTTCTTTATTTTTCAGAATACTAGACACCGGTACGTTGGCTGAGGGATTTGCCATTTTGCTAAAAAATTGATAGAAGATTTTATCACAAGCTTATTTCGTGGTAACAACTACACTAGGTTAGAATTCCATCGGATTTTAGCCCTCGAAATAATGACATCGATTTGAAGTCGTAATAAAGAGTGATAGAGCTGTCCATATTTCGAAATTTTCGATCGTGTTAAAGAGATTGAAGTAGTTTCTTACCTTGAGATGAATGGGAATCAGTATGTCTTGACCATCAAATTATTAGTAGTTTAATCTTATCCACCCCGAAAGGATTTTATTAAAATAACCATTCTTTGAGAAGTT
The DNA here is from genome assembly GCA_944452935.1 of Rhogogaster chlorosoma. Lineage (NCBI taxonomy): Eukaryota > Metazoa > Arthropoda > Insecta > Hymenoptera > Tenthredinidae > Rhogogaster > Rhogogaster chlorosoma. The sequence goes on from OX101797.1 coordinate 35,758,352, forward strand.
TTATAGGTTAGGATGTAGATTTTACGAAGAATATACGAAGTGAGCGAATAACTCGAACAACCATTTAGTAGATTTACACTAATTGTCCTTATGAACGTCGACTTTCAAGAGCGCAATAATTAACAAAAGTTATAAAGCGGTTTTTGAGGCAGAAGTTTACAATCGTTCTCGTATTTTGGCACTTCGACTGCGGTCGGCCATCTTTTTGAAACAATTAGGTTAAAACTCGAACTTCTTTACCGATACTTTTGACGAGTGTCTATCCACACTCGAACCAAATGGAACAGATTAAGAATGTAATAATAAATGGTTAACGATGCTTTACTTCATTAATTATTACTCACAACCGAGGATCGAAACACTTTTACAAGTTTACAATCGTCTTTGTATTTTGACATATGTATAATACTTTTTAAACGCACTTCACATTCCTTAATTCCATGATTCCATGATTCCACCCACACTCCATCGTTCCGAGTTCCATGATGCCAACATTTAAAAATGGCCAATGCCGGAGGCGGTCAACTCGACCAAGAACTTGTAATTTTTTCACTTTCCAGTTTTTAGGGAAGAGTACAGATCCGCGAATAATCTCGGAAGATAGATTCGTCGCAGTTAAGACATATCAATGTTAAATAGTCAGTGTTTACGAGTGAACATTATTCCGTTTTATAATCGAGTTTAAAGTACGATAACCTGTTGCTGGCTTTTAGGAGATGAAATGTGAAAGGAAGGACAAAGGATCGGTTCGGGAAAATATGTATACAGTGAAGTCGAGCCGTACTATATGAATTGGAATGTAAAATGGAGGGTCTCGTAGCGAGTCGACGATATTCATTATTGTTACCTCCTGCCCTTTATTATTCATGAATCCATCATTCGTTATCGTTACTTTGTCGTGAACAAGGTAATTATACTTCCACACTCCACACTTATTCCTAACTTTAACAATCTATCGATTATTTTATATTTGAAAAAAAATCAGAAAAAAAAAATACCTCATTTTATTATCTGTCAAAACCCTTTTATCACATGTCTCTCATCCAATCCCCAATATGCTCACACGACATTATTCAAAAAGCAATTATAACCACCTCGCGATACTTTTTACCGATTATTTAACCCTAATTTGGCGATTGTTCAATAATATTTACGACTAATGATCTCGTGAGTCATTTATTCATCAAATTATTTTCTAATTTTAGGCGATTATGGAGGAAACTCAAATGAACTTTTTTTCCAATGATAATCACAGATTTTTCAACTCCGTGCAATTGTTAACGCAAAATTTATGATTTCTACCATTTTTTTTTCAAAGTTTAAAGGATTTTCAGATTTTCGGAAATAATTATTTGAAAATTTTAAGTACCGTGATATATTTTCAGAGCGGAGAATGGAATGGATGGATCGTGCCCCCTTCTTCTCTCAAATTTTGGAGATCAGAATGTTTCGGAGCGAGGACATGGGTACCTGGTTCAAAAATTGCCAATGTACAGACCGAGTCCAGACACAAGTGACCTGGGCTATCACACTCTGGATAATAGTGCTTGTCGTTCATCGTCGTCAACTTCAATCGTTGCAATTCCCAACAAGCATCAACATCAACATCATCAACACCAGCAGCAGCAACAATCCCAACAAAAGAGCCTTGGCAATTTAGACGACAATTTATTACTCAAGATTTTCTCTTGGTTAACAACAAAGGAGCGATGTACAGTAGCTCAAACTTCCCGTCGACTTCGAGACATCGTCTGGCACCCATCCCTATGGCACGACGTCGAAGTTCATAATCCTGAATGCATAACAACAGCTCTCAGCGCGGTATCACGTCACGGCTACCATACCAGAGTCCATCGCCTTGTTTTTGAAGGAGCTAACGGTCACCCGGGAGTTTTAGCCTCCCTTCCATTTCCAAGACTCACTATTCTTGCGCTACGCCATTTAAGGCGAGTTAACGACGACATGGTAGCAGCTATTTTAGACAACTGTATACACCTTAGAGAACTAGATTTAACAGGATGCGCAGCTGTAACAAGGGCCTATACTCACGGACCTAATCTCCAGCTCCAGTCACTCGATATGAGCGATTGTCACGGTGTAGATGACGCCGGTCTGGCCCTCACTCTTTCTCGCATGCCACACCTAGCTTGTCTTTATCTAAGACGTTGTGCGAGAATAACAGACGCGAGTCTAGTCGCTATCACGTCTTACTGCGGGGCATTGCGCCAACTTTCCGTATCAGATTGCGCGAGGGTAACGGACTTTGGGGTTCGGGAATTGGCTGCGAGATTGGGTCCGTCTTTGAGGTATCTTTCCGTTGGTAAATGTGACCGGGTTTCAGACGCGGGACTTTTAGTTGTCGCCAGGCATTGCTATAAATTGAGATACTTAAATGCCAGAGGCTGCGAGGCGCTCAGTGACAGCGCAGTTCTTGCGCTGGCTAGGGGCTGTCCTCGCATGCGTGCCTTTGACCTTGGGAAATGTGACATTGGCGACGCTACTCTCGAGGCTCTATCCACCGGATGCCCAAATTTAAAAAAGCTATCTTTGAGGGGGTGTGAAAGGGTTTCTGATGTGGGGCTCGAAGCACTTGCTTATTATGTTCGTGGTCTGAGGCAATTAAATATTGGGGATTGTCCTAGAGTCACTTGTCTAGGATATCGAGCTGTGAAACGTTATTGTAGACGCTGCGTCATTGAACATACTAATCCCGGTTTTTCTAGCTGATCTTTAATGGTTCGGTATTCTTTTTTCACAGTCACATATCGTCAGGTTTTTATAACTATCACTACACGCTTTGTGGAGGAAAAATTGACCTAACTTTCCAAGTCGGTAAAAATTTATATTTCATGGTAAAAATGATGGTGAATTCTGTAAATAAAACAGGTTTATTATTTCTGCGTTATTTTTTTTTTATAATACAATTGATATAGCATCAATTTGTCGAGTTGTATTAATCCATTCGGTGCCACTTCTTGTTGCCATTTGCCAATTCTTCAATTCATTAACAATCTGACAATCAAGAATAATAAATCGGCCGTATTGTTGACCGTGTATAAAATTAGTATTGAGTAATGAATATAGTATATAATTCGTTAGGTCGTTAAGAGTGAAAGAAATATATTATAGTATATATATTTGTAAAATTTTATAGAGTTTAATGTTATATATTATATATGTATAACGTATGAACTTTATTCGATGTATTATTTAGAGAAAAATTAAAACGTTACATTATTATATATTTATATTATAATATAGACTACCTATATTGAATTGAGTGATATCTAAGGCAATTGTGAATGTGGAATTTTAGTAGATAGAAACACATGACGAAATTTTTCACACTTTTCTGTGCAAAAATCAAATTTTACTCAGTTTCTCGTCACGATATACGTAGCTGTACTATATAAGATCAGTTCGACAATAATATAATTTACAATATTAGAAAATTCGCATCACTTTTGGATCTTTTACATCCCCACTGGACAATATCGCACGAGACGAGAAATGCCACGATGTGTGTAAACTGTTTTTATAAATATATATATGTATAAACTCGTTTTATGACAAGAGTTTTGAGAAAAATGTGTAATACTTATCTAAAACTAGATATTAATTGTTTATACGATTTTTACAAAATGCGATATTTTATACATAGGATTGCTCCGATTTTTCTGCCGTTACGATAATTGATAATCAAACTGCTTTTATCTCACCCTGACTAACACATTATGTTATGCTTTCTTAGTTCGAAACATGGAGATTTAATTTTATATTTGTTTATTTTTATTCGTTTCTCTTTGCAAAATGAAAATTCGGCTGCCAGGTGAAACCAGTAGGTTGTGGGTATAGGCGTTATTTTTTCTTTTCTTTTTTTTTTCTTTTTCATTTTTTCGTTTGATATATCGAAAGTTTTATTTATATTTTATTATATTTAACAAAACTAAAGAACTAGTTAATATACAAACGAATATAGCATGATAATAAAATTCATGTATGTTACATCTTAATTTATTTTATGCAATAAAAACAATACAAAAATATTAGATAGCAGAAATAAATATGCATTCCATGAAGTTCATGTTTCATTACATAATTATTCACCTGGTAAAACCTCTGAGATAAAAAGAAATGTGGTTGTGCTGCTCAATTTATAGGTGAAAAATAAAAATCGAAATATCTTTGAATTTCCTCTTAATTTCGAACTCTACGAATAATCACTCGACGCACAAAGTGAGATAAATTCGATCTCCAAGCTTGAGGTGATAATCTGAAAGAGTTCGACCGTTTTCTAGGTAACATCCGTAAGCCCATAGCTTTTGTCTTTCGGGAGGCCATTCTTCACCATTTTTGACAAAACTAGAAATATTACATCTAGAGCCAAGTTTTGCAGCAATTTTGCGTTTTAAGGTATCGACAGTTTCCGAAAAAGAAACACCGTCAAGTTTCAGCTGCCTTTCATCGAGTGTCCTTATCGTCACTGCATCGGTTTTACTGCAAGCTGTATATGTATATAATATTGGTACGATTTGCATTGCCTACAGACACAGCGAATAAGTTGCATAGTAAAAAGTTGAAAACAGGATCCGCGGGTGAACTGCAGCAGGTCGATCTTGCATTAACAAAGTTTGAAACTTCTATGCAATCCTGCTCTAGAATGAAAGCTAGGGAAATGAGTTTGGTCAGCCAAGCGGAAAGAAAACTGGCTCTGGGTATAGGTAAAACTCATTAATTTTTATCGGAATATTCACAAGGTTTAATTACTTGATTTGTTACTAAAGCATGCAGGCATCGTCACTAGTTTCACATTCGTTAAATTTAACTATCACTTTTGTAGCACCGGTCAGAAAATGAAGACAAAAATAATTATAATAATAGTGTATGCGTACATAAACCGAAGTAAGCTAGATCTCAATCGCTTAAAAGTTGAAAGTGCGATATTCCATTATTCAAAACGATCCGAAGTGTGTTTCCGATTCGAATTGAAACTTCGCAGAGTGCTTGTGTAATGTTCGAGGTAATGTTGTATCAAGTATAATATATGGTATGTAGATCAATCGGAGGTCTTTCTTAGTGCTTTTCGATGATTTAAAACTGTCTACGCATAGTAATGATGTGAGGATGAAAAAAATGAAGGAACACCTGATGAGGTCAAGACTGAGATTTGCCAACATGTTTCTTTCTTTCATGTGAACAATTTCTCCGATTCGTTAGCTGCTGTGTATCGGACTAAAAGTAAAATAAATTTATTTAATTTCCCACAGTTTATGTTCAGTAATTATTCTGTCATTTAATTAGTCGATAGAAACTTTATTAATAAGAGGCTATAGATAGTGGAATACATATTTACGTCAAAATTTACTTATGTTAGAGTCAATATGATATACCATTTCCAGATAAGAAATTGATGCCGATATTTCGTTGATCATTGAAATGAGCGCTCGGTTAATGTTACGTCCGGATTGCGCAATGAATTGAATGCGCCAATAAACCCTTGCAATATTTTTCTCACAGCAATTTTTGGCGTTATCGTTATATTCAGCACTGGTTCTGATTGCATGGAGCAGTCATATAGCTCTTTTGACTCTGCAGCACAATAGGTGTTACTCTGAACATGAGAACCGATCTTTGATCGCTCTTCGATTAGATAGGATGATGCACAGTCAAGGACGGAATCATCCTCGTATTTAGCTTGGTGTTTTTGCATACAGTTCAATACGACGTGATTTATCCAGTCGTAGTCATCCCATTCGCTGTTGTAATCGACATGCTGGTTCTCCAATTGCATAGCCATTTGTGCACGGTACCTTCAAACGAACGCGATAACATAATACGAATTTTATTAATCGTGGACTTAAATTACGCAACTTTTTCCTCAAGAATTCTTGAATATTTGAAAGAATTTCGACTTACCACCAGTTCCACGGATTCAATCCGAGCTTGGCTCTCCTCAAGTTTCCCAAATAAGTAAAAACGTTCACGTTCAAGGCGATCATTCTATTGGAATCGATGTAGAGATTCTCTAAATTAGGAATCAGCGGGAAAACCGTTTCCTCGATATATGAAATCTTGTTGAATGACACATCCAAGGTTCTTAGTTGAGTGAGATTCGTGAACCAATGTGCATAAACGGCGTCCAAACTATTACCCCAAAGAGTTAAGCTTATCAGATTAGTGAGACCGTTAAAGGCTCCAGATTCTATACTCTGGATTCCTGCGAGATGCATGTCGATTGACTTGAGGGTGCTGCGGAAACGCCAGAAGACATTTCTGTGAACAAATCAACCCACATAATGCCCATTAATCTTCATTTTATTGTCTCTCCGGCTCATGGTGAATTCATTACGTCCTTTTGCACAAAGAGTTAAGTATAGAGAAGTCCACTTATACAGGTTGCTTCAATGAAGGCGAAACTTCGATGATACTAAAATTAGTAAGACTGCACAAAGTACTCACGGGGGAACGTTGGTCAGTTCGCAATTGCGAAAAGTGATTGTTTGCAAGGTGGAAGCTGCTTTGTCTAGGTTTGAAAACTTGCTGATACCGGCGCAACCAAATCTCCAGTTTCCTGTTTTCCAGCACGTTGCCTTAGCCACGGTATTCTCGGCATAAAATGCCAATACTACAACCACCACTGGGATAAAAAAGGATCGTAACATTGTTCCTGAAGAAGGTTTTTCGATGGCGCGTTAGTAGTAAGTCTGGAGACGAGACACTGTCGCGACAGGACACGTTTCCCTATTGAATTATATATCTCATCGCTGTTCGTAGCAGCCGGAAAACTGAGCAGCCCAACAGCGTGTGGTTTCCGGTTGGTCCTGATAACAATTAAGCCTCAGAATTCTATTTCAAGTAATGAGCACCGCCCATTGTGTTTATGAATAGATAAAAACAAGGTTTCAGATATACGTAACGTTCAGATCTCGGTTCAGCGGAAGTATCTGCATCGCATTATCAGATATCTCAGGCTACTCGCATTGGCCTTGACCAGAGTCCGATTAATTGTGCTTTCAGTGTTGTTTTAATTTTAATAGTTCTTTTTATACCCCTAGAGGTAGTCTGCGGATCAATTTGTACAACAAATGGGAAATTTGCTTCTTTAAAATGTGATAAGGGGTTCGTTCTTGTTGCGGGGCTGTCATTTCCCTTTAAGAGCGAAGACGGGACCGCGGTTATAATTTATGAAGCCATTAAAACGCCCCTTTGAACACTAAAAAAAATTCATTTCACGTATTTTTTTATGCTTGGTGCATTAAACGTCAAATTGCTTGTGAAACTTCGTATTATATTGATTATACACACACGTAGCCATTTCAGATATTGGCTATGGTATAGATGTATCAGCAGAAATAAAATCATATATATTTTCATAGTGATTATTATTTCAGTGTATCTCTTCAACATCCACAAACTAAGGATGGGGTTGTATTATTTTTTTACCGAGGTGTTTAAATTTTTGATTTAATTATATTTTAACGACTTATAGGTATATACAGTAAGAAATGCTTTATTGTCACATGTTTTTACATTAGATTATATAATAGGAGGACAGGACAACCATTTTTTTTTATATACTTGGGATTCTGTACTTGCGTTAATGTGTATCTTTTAATTTCAGTTATTATTCATATAAGCTTCTCACTTATGGCTGTATCTAATTCAGAATTATTTTACTCACATACTCAAGTTACCAAGTTGCAGCATTGCAACATCCTCTCGATCCATGCGTACGCTGTACTTGCTCGTATAATAATATATTTACTCTTCCAAAGAGGTGTTGAGTGAGAGTGGGTAAAGCGTACGCTTCAAAATTATTATAGTTTGTGTTTTCTTGGTTTTTTCTTTCTTCTGTTTTTACATATGCTAACAACTATGTAACGTAGATTTATTCAATTAGTGATCTTTCATGTTATAGAATGTTGGCATTTTTCATAATTATATCCACATTACGTGACATATCATATGGACATATATGTATAATATACAATCTTAACCACCTTTCGCCATTCGCAAGCTCAGTCCGTTTCTTTCCTCACCTCTGGCTTGTATCATTTCATTTTTAATATCAATGTTTTTACAGACGATTAAACGACTAATTAAATTCCAACAACAAACCTTAGTATGAATTTTGAAAGTGTAACTGTACCGTTCTTTTATCATAATTCTGGAAAGCTGCATGGTCTTCGATAAGGGCGTTATGTGGTCCAACTGCAATTCAGTTGATTAAAAAATAGAGATATTCAAATGTAATCCAGTTCAAATTCAAGTAGAACTATATGGTTGGCTATATGCTGATTTTTATTATTCGGCGAAGATTATCATGTATAGAATAAAAGTGGGTATCAGTACACTAGAAATCATAATTGTCCTGTCATTCGAACAGGAGAAGAGCTTAAATTTAAATTTGGCACTTAAAGATTGTACAAATAATTGTATCGTGTCGTTACAACGCGGTCTATATACAACAAAATAAGCAAAGATTCAAGAAGACGAGGTTCGATACAATTCCACTGATCGTGAATAAAATTTAGTTGAATCGTTCGCGTTCGAATCCATCTCGAAGAGTTTCATAAGTCTCGCAATCAGTAATCTGTCGATATACCAGCAATCACGAAGAGTATAATTGCAAAAATAAACGACTTCGAAATCGATAAATAATCAAAATTTAAATTTCTCTCTATATTCAACGATCGCGTAGTCTACAACATTTTGAAATTTGTACAAGATTTGTTTTAATATATCTATTATATTACAGATACGCGCTAATCATTCAGATAATTCTCTCGATCGTAATAATAATTTATATTCAATATTATATTATATATACCATAAAACCATAGATTATTTACTTTACAGTTAATTTTGGAATTTGATAAGATTGATCGGGACTCGCGACTTCATATTACGTAAAATATTTTCATTATTGTCATCCAAATAACGTATCGTATAAAACATTCGTCTCTCGATAATGCAAGTAATATATGATCTATACGACATTGCCGTTATAAGTATATATGGGTTGAAACAAAATAATAATGATAATAATAATAAAATAAATACTCATCAATTTTTGTTGCTCCTTCAACATATCTCATAGCTGTTCAAATCACGAGAGAAACGGGCACCACCGGTCCCCTTCAACGAACGGTTTATATTCGTACGTTAAATCCACTGTACATCAACTCATCCTCGACTATTATTGCTCTAGCTGTAGGTACGAACCGCATAAATTATCACGCGGACATTATCGCCCGCTTGTCTTGCGATATACGTATACCGTTCCATTTCGCTAAATTTTACGACGTTATACGCGCGTAAGCAATAATCCACGATCGATCCATCTAGCAGACGCGAGATATTAGCGCTAAGGCGATTACGGTTGTCGTCAGAGTTTCAAATTGACAACGACGAGACGATGCCGAGCCACGATTAAACAGGACGAGTTCCGTTGGGGGCGAATGTGCCGGTGCTGGTGCAGGGGCCGGCGGTGGACCAACAGGGGGTCTTGGTATTCCACGCAAGTCACCATCTCGTCCCGAAGATTTTCCGGACGGGGTTGTTGCCGCAATATTCTCTTCGCTTCTCCCGAAAACCGAAGGTTCGTCTCGTTCCTCAGCTTCCGTTCCGTGAAGCAGCTTTTTGTTTATTCTTTCTTTAGCTGTCTTTTTTCGCGACTTGTTGCTCACCTCGTTGTGACGGACCGATGGAAGCGTTGTCTTCGTAAGATGAAGCTCTGGAATACGAATCGATCGATTATTAATTGACAGAACTGAAATTAGAAGAGAAAAGTTTATCATAGACGAAAGAGTATCCACCTTGCAATCGCACGGCGCCATCCGCTTTGCCGAAGGCATTTTCCGAGGAGCACATGTAGCTTCCAAAGTCGGTTTTATCGAGCCTTCGAATGGTCATGTTCAACTGATAAGCATATTCGCTAATTAGCACCTCTGACATCGCGTACTTTTCCCCAGGCAGAAGTTTTTCACCTGAATAAAAACCAGCGGACTTAATTTCCGAGCGCTAAGCGTTTGTTTAATTAGGATCTTAAAAGTTGAAAACGCCGAGACGCGGAACTCGCCTGACCCAGAATACTCTGAGAGCTAGGGCGAACTACAGAGCTAACAATAAGTAAACTGTCGCCGTTTCCGGTTCAGCCTGTAACAACGAATAGCTCATTCTTGCGCGCTACCGTGCGAAATAACGTCTGTCCGGAAATTGCATTTGATGGTCCGAAGAAAAATAGTTTCCGAGTTTCCAACGTCGTTATTGGTTATCGGGAAACGATGCCTGTAGAGTTAGGCAGCAAAAAAAAATATGACAAACTCAGAAGAGTGAAACAACTTTTTCAATTCTTTCAGCTCTTCTGCATGTATGATGATGATGGGAATTTTTCGAAACGTTTATACTATCTACTACCACTTCTTTATGCTAGCCTTTATTTTTGCATAAAATTATATCCTAACATCCAAGAAAATTTAGAACTAAATCAAGACTGTCGTTTTGCGTACCTGTCTCCTTGTACCAGGAGTTCATGGCCCTCGGCGAAGCTTCGGCGTAGCATTGAATGACAACGTCACTATTAGCTGGAGCAGCGACGAGCTGGTTAGCGACTTTGATCAGCGGCTGGACTAAAAAAAAAGAGAGAAGTAAAGGAAAAAGAGTTGAGGCCTCGGTTTGCGTGGTGGATAAAACAAGACGACGTACTTACAGTGCACGCGTACCGAATATCGTTTGCTGACCGAAGGTGGCACCCCGTTTGAAGCAATGCAAAGATACGACCCCATCTCCTGGCGCAATATGCCGACCAGATATAGCTGTTCACCCTCTGAAGTCTTGACCACTAAAAGAAGCGATTGTTTTTACTTTTCTTGAGCGGAAATCTGCGTTGTTTAGAATTTCGAGAAAAAGGAGGGTTGGAGTTCTTTGAAACGAAACTTTGTTTACCTGACTGACTTTTTGACATTAGTTATTCTTTTTCATCGTCGATAGAGTTCAGGGAATGAAATTTATCTGTGGTGGTTGCAGGCCGTGAATATGCGACAACAATATAGAGATCTTTGGAACGATACTGGCGAGTTGCTATAACAGCGGTTTTACATGTGAAACGGTGAAAAAAAAAAAAACGTATATTTATGGCGGTCGTAGTTTAAATGGATTTCTGTACGTTATACCTGACCCGAAAAATTCGGATACTAACGTTTATATACCGAGGGGATGGTGGGTATCCCTAACGCAGTCTGGGAACTTTGATTTAATCTAATAAATAGATTTTCCTCGGCCATTGGCACCCTTCAAAATTCGGATGATGCATCTCCTCCGTAATAATGTGTGCAATATCTCTTTTCGTAATATATTAGAGCACACCCACGCCATTCGCAGCGAGTAGGTACACAATGAATATTGCATAGCGTATGAAAGCGCAGAAAAGCGAACGCGAGAGAAAGATAGGAGGCAAGATAGAAGAAGAGAAGGTACCAAGCTGTATGTAAACTAAACATCGATCACTCATAGTCGAAAAGGCTGGTTATACCTTCTCGAATATATGCGGTTGTTTTTGGTCAAAAAGAGCATCGAAATTCGCTGTATATGTTTTCGCAATTTGATTCGAAAAATCTCCCCAGCTGTATTCAAAACGTGTTTAAAAAATTCGAGTGCTCCCAGAATTGAGGGAAATGTCTTGCGTGTTCTTGCTCGAAAAATTGAGCTGAAAGTCTACGTCAACTCATTGCAAACTTATTCCCAAGGTATACCTATCACCGTCGATGTAGGAATAGTGAGGTTTCAGCCCGCAGTGCATAGGTTTCCCTAATGCCTCAGAAAAGTTCAATGAAAAAAGATATACTTGAAATGTCAAGAATTTTCCTCTCGGCTATAGTCGGTCGATTTTCGAGGAACAAATACTGCCCCATTCGCAGATTTCCCAAACTTCTAAACACCCGCGATAAAGATAGGTAGAATATACAAGTATATACCTAATACGGGAAACCGTGCCTAAAATAATTAGCAGGGTAGAGGTAGGCAATTTTTGGAATCTCTTATCCGATGCGTAAGGGTTGGCAACTAATTAGTAATCAGGTCTCGCGTCGATTAAAAGAAACTGTCACCCGTACTTCGTTTAATGCCGTGCTCGTTCCGCAATATAATATTGCGTCCGTCTTCTCGACGCCAGGTGACGTCAGGCGCCGGTGTTCCGGTCGCTCGGCATCGTAATCGCACACTTCCACCCTCTTCCGTTGTTAGGCCTTCTGTCGAGTCGTCCAGATCCATTATGTCAGGTGGGATCACGACCTTCATGTACCCCATCTATTTCCAAGTTTCTCATCATTATATGATATTAATGTAATACGTATAGGTATGTGTGTGGTATGTATACAAAGGATATATCCTTTTCCTATTTAAGGACGATGTATGTGTACACACGTGGGCATGTACAGCGACGTGTAGGTACCTATGAACTCATGAGCAGCATTAAGCCACGTTAATACCGGATTTTACTCCTTCACCCTCTCCGGTTCTCCGCGGCTTTCGCAAATGTAAAATAGACCGCGGATTATCACTAGTCTCGACAGCTCGGGTATCTCCTTTACCATACCCGTGCCAGGCGTGAAACGAGATGCTGACCTCCGTCACTTACGAGTTTATACACACAAACGTGAAAATTGTATCGTGTTTGAAACCGCGTTGAAAATAAGAGTTTGGATAGAAAAGTTTTTCACATGAGACTTGGTCGGGACTTGATATATTATACAAAACTCGCCTCCTCTACTGTTATGCATATCAACATGTGTTTTTACCTGACTGCGCATCGGGTCAGTGTTCACCTGACACATGTACGTTCCAGAATCGTTTCGCTGTACGTTAGCCACGTGGAGTTTCCACGTGTTGTGTCCGTTGTGAGTTACAGAAAGACGTGGATTGTGCGCCACCATGTGGGTGTGAATCGCCAAAATCGCTCTCGAGTCAGATTTTATCCAAGCAACCTGAAACAGTTTCATTACAGACTGTTAATGTCACTTATTGCAACGCACGCTCTGCGTTATCAATCATGAACATCGCCCTTATTCAAGCTTAGGTAGATACTATAGAATTGCGATTCTGCACGAACCAAGAAAATTTCTTTCCTCAAGTAGCGGATGGTTCGCAGAAAAGTCGTAAAATGTGAAGTATAGTTTTCTGGGATTTCTCCTTCAACCAGTGTTCCCACTTCCCTCTTTTACGGAGAATGGAAGCTAGAGCTTGAACTCACCAATCGTATCATCGAATAGTTTAGCGCTCCTTGCTTCTGCGAACGTTCGACTAAAGGGGTTTCGGAGTTTTAGTATTAGAAGAGGTAGTAGATGGGGGGTATATGTAGATCGAAAGAGCTTAACGAGAATCACAGTTTTTGGTGGCTTTTTGAATCGCTTAGGATGTCCTCTTTTTGTTACTTTATACCTTGGTTCGAATCCTTTTACGACTCGATGCATGTAATCGTATATTTAAGTCGCGGTGTAGCGCTATATAATTATGTATAATATCAAACATAAGTGGAGTTTGGCTCGAGTAATTTTCAGTCCCGTGGTTAAGTACGACATATATCTCGGAGAAAAAAAGCAAAACGATAAAAAAAAAAGAGGAAAAAGGAACACCTGGCACCGGACAGATTCTGGAACAGAAGCTGGAAAGTTCAGTTTGACCCAGTAGTAGAATATGGTATAGTTCTGGCTGACACGTCCGGAATTTGTCCCCTTTGTTCATACGCGATCGTGGAAACTGCCTATTAAAGCCACTACTACTTTCTGGCGTTTATGCTGGCGGAAAAATTGAATGTTTAGGGAACGTGGCAGCTTATAAAAGCGTTTATCGGAAATCAGGCAGACAATGGACCCACCGAGAGTGCCTGAACGAACGAACGAACGTGTACATACCTACGAACGTACGAACGTACGAACGAACACGCGTGCACGTTCAAGCGGCCGACTTTCCATCCCTCGACAACACCAAAAATCTACCCTCCTACAGCTCTTCTCCGCTTCCCTGCCCTGCCCTGCCCTGCCCTGCCCAAACCCCGTGTGCCTCTGTCCCATACTACAACCAACTTGGCGAGGCTGACGCCGCGATCTGTCATATTTCAGGCAGAGCTCTATTCAGCGCGCGAAAAGCTTTTAAATTTCGAACAAAAGCGCGATATCCGAGGCAATACAATTTAAGGTGTGCATAAATAACGTTGATGGAGCAGCGTCCCGACTTCTGAGGCATCGCGCAGAACGCCCTACGAAAATCCTCGATCCTGCAGACGGGAGGAAAGCTTATAGAACAGGCTTGGGCGACACCTGGGCATCAATAATTGTTTCGAAACGCTTTTCAATTCGAAGTAACTGGGCGATTGAATACACGAAAGTACGTCGTTGCGACACGCTTCATTGATCATCATTGAATCAAATAATTTCGTCGATTATCGGTTGGATCTCATTGTTATCATTTCTTCTAGAAGAGTTGATGAGGAATGAAGGGTGATAAATTTATACCCGATGAAATATTTCTTCGATTAGATTGAAACGTGTTAAGTAGTCGGGTAGGTAAGAGAATAGCAACGCAACTTACCGCGAGGTTGGCGCATAAGCCCTGCGTCGACAGACGCGTAGATATACGTTAGATGAGCGGGATTTTTATCTCGTTTAATATTGTCGCAGAAAATACACGACATTTCAGCAATAAATAAAAATATAACAAAGAGTTCTCGTTTCCATACTCGAGCTACGCTCTTCGGTGCGCTCCACTCAACAGAAAAGAGGGCAAAGAGGATGTGGAGAGGGATGAGTGCGAGAAAAAGAAAGGGAACAAGCCAGTACGGAAGCACGGTGGCATTCATACTTCTCATTTAGTTACCGGTTGGAAAAGGGCGCAAAAATGAAATAAAAGAAAAAAAAAAAGAAAGAAAGAAAGAAAATACCCATGCATGGTGGAATTCCAAATTTTTTTTTTTTTTCTTTAAGAGGAAAACTTTTTATGAATATTCAGGTGAAAAAATCTCCTACTTCTACAAGCCTCCGCATACACTCCACGTCTAACAATATTTTGACGGTATATAGTCACTGATTTTTGCGGCTAGACGCAGTAAACATTTGATATCATTCGGTGTGATAGCCTAACGAAAGTCAAGAGGAGCCGCTTTAGTGGCAGGAGCAAATTACGTTATTTGCACATCCTATTATCTCTTTCAGGTCGAGACAATCTGTAGCAAACTACCACCGCTCATAAATTTATATACCTACGTGTAGTGAAATGGTTTTTATACTTTCCCTGAAATCTTCACGATGAAATGACTACAGGGTGGGTATGGGTTCACACGTCTATATAGTCGATATACATACGTCTACTTCGAAGGCATTTTCAAAATCGATAAACCAGTGATTACATAGAGGATGGTTGACGACGCGATGAGTGAATAATTTGACTTCAGTTCCGTTTGAAGATTGGCCTTTTTGAAATGCAACTTTTTGTAAATTAATTATACGTTACCAATGTCAAAGCCTTTGAAATCTCCAGCTTCCCAAATACCGATAATTCATTAATGAACGATTACATCGATATCGTTATACGAAAGGTACCTACTTCGTTCCACCTCGCATATACTCATGATAGTAGCAGGTACGGGGCTCAAAGTTTGACTTTAAAGTTTAGATTTGAGTTTATTCGTACGACTCGACCGGCACCAGGAACTTCACAGTGCTGGAATAGAAAGCGTATCCACGTATCCCCGCAGCTTATCGGAGTGTCTTCGAATTTTCGGTGAAAGGTACGAGCCACTGAACAGAGAAAGGATAGAACTCGGGGTATGGCTGACTGCGGGTAGGCGGACGGGCCGGGTGGTCGGGTTGGGCTGAAGATTGTAAGCCGCTGTAACAAGGGATTTCAAATCAGAGCCCTCCGTGTCTCACTCCGATCCGCACCCCCGAGCATCGAATCCAGCACCCTACGCGTTTGGCGCTTTGCGTTCTACGCCGCCCTATACCTTATCGTATAACCAGCTGTATTCCTCGTAAGGCCTGGGGCTATATATACACGTAATATACAGGATCTCGGAAGGAATTGCGTCCTTCGAGACTGCACAAGTACCGAATTTGCCGCGCTCGTAAAACTACGCGTACTTAAGCGAACCGATATCCAACGGCTCCTTGCAGTATAGTTTCTCTATTATAATACCTACAGTTACGACTGCTTTTCACGGCATACCTTAGACGTATACCAAGCTATGTAGTAATTAGAAAGCGGTTCGAAAGGGGTCTGCAAATTATAAGATTTTGATTTTTAGAACTTCGATCCGATAAATTAATGTTTGATTAACTCAGCTCGCTCATGAACACTCAAAGATATTAAAATGTGAAGAATTTGACTTAGTTTTGTCTTTAGAAGAGTTGTTTATACTGACCAATTTTTTGAAATCCGTGAATCTTCATAGAGGCAACATTCCAATCCGAAGCGGTAACGAGAGAACACATGACATAAGACGTATGATATTTTGAATGGTTATTCGAAACGAGCAAATAAAAAAAAATAAAAAATGATTCATATCACGTTTTTGAAATATTTTCATTTATTTATCGCCGCAAATCCTCCGAGCTGAGAGCACTGGACGATACGCATCCGGAGTTTGGTGAGACCTGAGATGCGTCGAAATCCAAATCTTAGCTGTCAGTATACGTATACATATACCTATATGGATATATACTCCAGTGTGAACGTATGAGGTCGTTGGAGACCCGAGGGTTAGCGGGACTGGTATATCAGCCGGGGACTTTCACGGTCCTGGCTATTTTCCCGGGTTTTCGCCTCGCTCTAAGAGGTCTGCCCACTTCGTTTCAGCTCTCACCACTTTTCTACCACTTCGTATCCACTCCAGCCGATCCAAGGAACAGGAAGGCGGGAAGACGAGGGGTGAGATCCATCTCACCCCCGCTTGATCCCTTGCCTATAAGATCTGCCTTGCCTTGCTTAATCTCGTTTTACATTATCACACGTGTTCGTGTATTATTTTCCGCCTTTTCTTATTTTTATTCTTATTCTCATTCTCATTTTCATTCTCATTCTCCTTTTTCTTATTTCGGTTCCACTTCTCGCGCTTCACTCTCAGCCCGGCGTTCGACTACCGATGAAGGGTGTGGAAACGCAACGTGGAAAATGGTGGAAATTTATTATTTTCTGAACGCTGGTTTGCTCTTACGCGTTGGCACTCGACGGCGTGGCGTTGGATACGGTCGACGTGACGGTGCCATTGTTGCTTCCTCAGTGAATTATACGAAGCTAAACTGCCGCCCTATAGTCTCCAGGGCAAAGTTCTTCAGAAAACCACTTCTCAGGGTTTATTCGATTCTGAAAGCTGCGTTACAATTCCAACGCGGTAAAGATACAGTCAAGCTGCCTTCTAGGCTCCTCGCTTTCTCTGCCTTCTCTTTGAATATCTACAGGAGCTGAAGTTACCCAGGACTCAGTCTTACCCCGAGATCAGCCTGGAAGCTGTTCCCCCTATTCTTTTAACACGAGGGAGGATAGAAGATCTCGGAGAACCATTTCGAGCCAATATTTGCCTTCTGTCTGTTCTTATCCGTCCCACGGCGAACTCTTTTCCAAGAATCTAGATCTCGACGATTCTTTCCACGGCTGCAACACTCTCTGGTAGTCAAGTCTTCCGCTTTTCATGGAGAAAGAAAATCCCCAGTCAGTCGATGAACGTTCAAATATACGAACAGCTACTACTTCGTCCATTCGAGTATATCGAAATATACTTTATTTTGGGGCAAAGAAAAAAAAGAAAAAAGAATAAAAAAAAAGAAAGGCAACCTTCTCTGCCTGTCTGTCAATGAGTCCCAATTACTTGGATCCAAATGCCACGAGGGTACGTCGCGCAGTAATGAGCTCCATTCAAGTTTATTCAGGTCCGTTCGACGTCCATTTGTGGGTCGATTCTCGTCCGCGAACAGAATACCGCGCAATATTACATTAGCAGTTCTGATTTTGATTTATCCGTTCTTTGCCCGACGCGTTTCTTCTTCCTTACCCAGTTTCCACAACCCCTAGACCAAATTCCCGGGGGTTCCGGCCTCCTCTCGACCACGTCCTACCAGTCCCCCTTGCCATCGCAACCGAAAGTATTTTCTTTCCTGAATAGAAGTGTTTGTCGAGTCAAACACGCAATCAAACCTGGACTTTTTCTTCAAACTGAATTACCCAGCTATTCCTCGATCCCCCTTTTTCACCCTGCCGACAGCAGAACACCCGCCCTGACACCCTTCCATCACATAACCCTGCGCAAGGAAATTCTGTGAGAGGGAGTACATTGATATGAGAAATGCCGACTCGCGACTCCCTCAAAGATGACAAAGTGTCAAAAACTCTTATTTCGCTTCTCCCTTCAAATTACATGTGGCGAGGATGAATCACAGGCCACAACGCGTTGCGTTGAAGAAAAAAGGATGAAATATCTGTATGAGGTAGATATAAACTTTTCGAAAAATATCTGTTGCAGTTTGTAATAAAATTTCAAATACATGAGGGTAATTATGCGAGAGGGAAATTGTATAGGGTATCAAATTCGCCGTGTGCTTCCGGTAGAGAAATTCTCATGGGAAGGGGTCGTAAAATTGACTACTTATCCCCGGAGAGAATGGTTGTCCTTGAGAAGGGATAATATACAATCCCAGCGCAGAAGTTTCCTCGTCTGTTCTAAGGAGCTACGATATAACGTATTGTGTTTGCATTTGTGTGTGTATACCGGTACATATATATATGTGATATATATAGATATACATTCACACTCCGAGTACAAATGTATATTATACAGGGCGGATATACCAAGCGTTATATACCTATAGTTATACTGGCTGCTATTTCGTGCAGTAAACTTAAACAGTCGATTAAATTTGATTGCAGCAGTTAAGAAATTACTACTGAGCCGTACTCCTTATTTCAACTGCGAGTTCATTAGTTGCCGCCACAGCTGACGCCTCAGTGCCCTTCAGAACCCGTTGCCTCCTCTTCTACTACCAGCTCGTCGTCGACGTCTTAACTCTGTCCTTTGCGAGCCTCCAGCTTCGAACTCGGAACTCGGAACTAGGAACCAGGAACCGGGAGCCAGGAACTAGAAACTCTAAACTTGGAACTGGAAAGTCTGGTGGTAGCAGTAAGCTGCCATCCCGATACAATATACTATACTACTAGGTGCACGAAATGTTTAAACGGTTCTGGCTAACCCAGGCTATAATCTGACCCTAATCTATTCCAGGTTGTACTTAGGACCTTCGCTCCCACCTAGGGCTCGATCCCCTGCCCAATAGCGAGGAAAGTTTCGTCACGTTCCCTCTTAATTATTTGATTCGTAAACAAAAGGCGATAGACAAAGGGCTCGCCTTCCGATTACCGTTACTACTTCCAGTTAAGGAATTGGCGCCGGTTTTGCTCCGAGTAAAGTATATCCATCAGTTAGTTAAGGTATAAAAATAACAGGGGAGGTTTTCGGAGGAGAAACTTTTCTAATTGTCAATTCACATTTCGATCACATTTATTCCGCCGAGTCTCGCTGTTGTCAGATTATCTTGTATACTTTAGTTAATATTTTGGAAGTTGTATATATACATATATAGGTATATATGTACTAAACGCGGGAGGAAATATAGTTGAAATTATTTCTACCCGTTGGAAAAGTATTTGAAAAATGTGAACCTCCACGGTATAGATTAACGAGAATCGCGTACCCTGTCGAGGTAACTTTTTCATCCTATACCGAAGTGAGTTTCTCGTTATTTAAAACGAAACCTGGCGACCGAACTTTATTTGTTATTGTGTTGTCCAGAGAGAAGAACTCGAGTTTCGGCACATTCATCACTACGTGAAGCCTAAAAAATAACTTTACGAAGTTTCTCATCGTCTACATCTTTAGGCATCTTTAACTTTTTCTTCCACAAATCAAAATTCTCCGAATATAATGGTTAACGACATTGCTGAATAATTACGTAAATAATTATACTCGGTAGTAGGTTGCTATAGGTAGGTAGGTACTCGAGCCAACGTTCAGCATCTTCGCGCGAAATCGTTCTCTGGTTTTATGACCGCATCGAGGTACGGATTTCCTGGTTTAAAATGAACGACGAGCTGGAACAGCGTGTCGAATAAAGTTTCGAAAACAGCTGGTCTGCACTTATACATAAGCGATGACCTGACTATGTAATGTAACGACGCATATATACCTGTCTTGGCCATAGTATTATTGTACAGGGACCAGGACGCGAAAACTGAGTACCATTTCGTTTCCATAAGTTGCGTTGTTTCACCGCAGCTATTTTCAACCTTTCGGATTTCACCGGCAAAACAATTCAGCCGTGTGCAGGGTACCGTAGCGAATCTTTTTCAAATCGACGCAAACTTTCATACAAGGCACATATAATATATACGTATATATATATACATACACCTACGTAAATAGAAATATGGAAAAGAGCCGGTGATATGATGCTGCACGGATACGACAATCTAATATATTATGCATGGATATTTTTTATTCTTTTTCATTTCTTCAATTTTTATTTTTCTCGTCGTCACTCGTGCAAACTGACACGAAGAATCCGTTTCGGCATGGAAAAGAACCTCGCGGCCGATGGAATTTCATCGGATTCAAAATACTCCGGGAATTTCGAAACGTGCACGATGCATCACGTCTGGTATATAGGGGTGGTCGCTGGGAGATGGTAAGAGGAAGAGAGTGAGTCAAAGTGGGCCAACCGACACGAGGTATGGTAGGCGCGCACGGATATAGTATACGAGTAGTTGAAGGGGTGGAAAATACAAGAAATTCCTCGCTTCACGGTTGAAAGTCTTTCGACTACGTGAAAACGCTGTCGATCGATTATCGCTTTTTTTCATACATTATCGAATGAAGACAAGACCTGATTAAATACGTCAACGAAATATGACAATATGAAAATAAATTAGAAAAAAGAGAAACGAAATTTTATCCAACAAAAGGTATCGAACATAATCACAATTATCAATTCTTCAATACTTCTTACCTTGTAAGACTGGAGGTGGTTGACGACGCAGGTAAAAGAGACGTCTCGTCCCTGCGTCACGGTGTGATTCTCCAATGGTGCTAAAAATTCCGGCTGGATCTCCGCCATCGGCATAAGTTGACCTAGATCAAATAAATACCGCAATTATCAAACGATTGCTTATACAAAATCAGGACTAAACTATCATCGAAAGGCAAACGCTTTGCGAATGTTCAAAGATCTGAAAAACTGCGTAGGCCCGTGATCGCTGCAGTAGTAAAGGTCGGAATATGCCAGCCAAGTAGAGCGAGGAGAAACAGTTCAGCCATTCAGGGGTCGCGCAAGCTTGGTAATAAAACTGAGCACCGTAGGACCAACTAGCAAAAAAAGAGGTGTTTGAATAGTTTAGGTTGTTTCACACCGACGACTGATGAATGTCATAGAAAACGCGAGAATTATTCTGCAACGGATTTCTCTCGTCTTTCTTCAGCAAGAATATATAGAAATATGTGGAATTTGGTATAAGGATTTTAGTCGAGAGCGAGCGTCGAGTCGAGGTAAGCCCTGCAGAATGAATTGGCGGGAAGGGTTTTTCTTTTATTTTTTTGTTACTCCAGATGACATCCGATACGAAATCTAGATCGACAATCCAGTTCCAGTTTCGCTTGACAAGTGTGTTTTTATTCATAAGCAGATTTCTTGCGCCGTCACCATCACCGTATGAAGAGAGGGCGGCGAGGATGGAATGGCAGATGTATTAACCACCTTGGGCTGCGTTAGAATCCATTCCCAAGAATCGACTGAATTCCAAGCAGCCCTGTCTGCGTTAGCGAGGAGACACAGGGCTCGCATATATGTATGCTACCCTTGTTTTCTTCTTCTCTTTTTTTTCTTTTTATCCCTCTTTTTTCATAGCACCAATAACGTTTTTCCGCCTTACGGTTTGACAAATCGAGGAATTGATTTCGCTCGGCGACACGGAGCGTTATAATACATAATGCCGATAATTCCAGAGCCAAGCAATCCTGGGGTGACTACTGGCGGGCCTATGGGGGGTAGAATGAGGAAAGAGCGGGAGAGAGCCAAGTAGATATAGCGCCAAGTCGACTGTGAATGATATATAGGGCGGGTGTTTCGCGAATTGCGCGGACTCTGGGTTACCGAGGTTTAATCTTACCTAGCCTTACATTGGCTGAGCTCACCGGCCAAATAGCGAGGGTATATATCCGGCGGCGGAAAGTGAGCAGCGTTAGTTGGTTATGAGGGGTGAATCGTGACCAATTGCAAAATTTAAAAAAAAAAAGAAGAAAGTAAAGAAGAAAAAAGTATGGAGTGGTGAAACATAGTGTTTGATTTTCTGAACATTTTCAAACCTTAGCAGAGTAAAACTTTTCCTGAAATACCATCATCAAGCTCACGCTCCATGAATGGAAGGAAAAAAGTGAGACGGATTACGGACGTAGGAGAAGTCTAACGTAATTTCCGTAGCGGATAAGAGATGACGGCTGAAGATGTCGGTTCGTGGACAATCGTGAATGGATTTTGGAAATGAATTCAAGACGAGTTGTGTGTATAGATCTTGTTGGAAGATCTTTAGGAAGGGATGTTCTTTTTAGTTCTATATTTTATAAGGACAGTCTATATATATATATAGTCACGTTCTATTTCTCAGCCAATTTCTTCGCTCCCGTCAGAATACGTGGAGATAAAGAAGAGAAAAAAAGAAGAATAAAAAAAACAAAAAAAAAAAAAAAAAAAATGACTCAAGACTTTGCCTGAAATTAAATTTGATTTCAAGTCTGAAAATTTTAAAGCTTAACTAAAAGCACAGGGTGACGTTATCTTCAGAAACTCCGCAGTCCTGGTAACTTTACCCCTTAAGCCTGGATGAGCGACAAAATATAAAATATATTTCTCTCTCGCTATCTCCGAACCCTCTGACGGCTAAGGGCTCGGTGTTTCGCTTCAAACTACCCCTTATTTCGAAGACGAAGCGAGTCTCTGCCTAGCATTGAATACTATTAGCCATTTGCTTAGAAATTGATACGGTCCAGCCGAAATCACTTTCCGAAGGATCAGCGTAAGCGCGTATACGCTTGTGTTCAATTCTATATGTATACATAATACATATATTATATATTATATATATATACATGTATTTGTACATATATACTTCCCACCCGTTGGTATATCAGAAGTAAAAGGAGGTAGGGTGGGTTTGGGCACTCTCTGAATTGGCATTCAATACTCTCCCGCTGGCACCGAACCGTCAACTCTTGGCCGTCACGCTTCGTTCTCTCGTGGTAGCTCAGTAGGTACTAGTTTACTTCGGGTCTTGAAGTACCAAAATCTCCACTTACACTTGAGACTTCCCGAAGGGTGACCGTTAAACTACCCTCGTACCACCTCCCATGGTTCAACCATGGTTGGTCTCGCGGCGAACTATGATGATCGTAATCGATCTTGACTTTTGAAAAGATTCATCCGGAATTCTTGTACGTACGCACGTATTACTACTGTTAACTTGAATTATCCGTTTACCCGTATTTTTTTGTACAATTTAAACGACATCCTGCCCGCTATACGCATTCCATTTCGTTATATTAAAGCGACAGCTACCGAGGACAAACGGGTTAAGCTTCGTTACTTTCCCGGAGAAATTGGAATATTTTAGGTCTCGTTTAGGACACAGATATAGAGAGGGAGTGAGAGACCCTCCACTTCGTTCTCTACCCTAGCCAGCTGAACCTGAACCTTTATCTTTTGATGACAACCAGCAACAGCAGCAGCAGGAGCAGCGGTATGGTAAATAAATGGTCGTTTCTGAAGATAAAGTAACTATCTCTTGCGCGCTTAGGGGGGACCCTTGCAATACTGACAGGGTAAGGGGTTGTTGCCCTTAAACGGTCCTGCAGTATGGTGAAAATATAATTTCATCCGAACGCGCGTAGTTCAGGCTTAGTTTCCAGCTAAGTCTAAAGTTTCGAAACGTAGGAGATATACGTATACCCACCTACCTATACCTTCGATTCTCGAAGATATTTTAGACCCCCCAAACACTTCCCGTTATAGAAGTAACTCGCAGACCTGTTATATGCCTACAGTGAGTTCAAAATGTCAAGAAGTTAGCAAATATTCAAGGGATCCGGGCAGACCTTCGAAGTTTATCCATGCGTAGGTAATTAAGGTTAAAGTCAGCACTTCGCACAACGCCTATAAAATTAACCGTACAGATTTATCGGAGTGTGGCTACCCGGCATCAACGCCCGCTTCCAACACCCGTACCCGTACCGTCACGCACATTGTCATCACTTCGCAAGTGGGTTTCAACATTCGTCATAAATACGGATCTGGGTGCGATACACCCCAAGGATATGGCAGCAATTTCACACATTCATACACAGCGAGAATAAAAAGATACTCTGGATCATACGGGATTGAGGAATATCCGCTCG
Source organism: Rhogogaster chlorosoma (assembly GCA_944452935.1). Classification (NCBI taxonomy): domain Eukaryota; kingdom Metazoa; phylum Arthropoda; class Insecta; order Hymenoptera; family Tenthredinidae; genus Rhogogaster; species Rhogogaster chlorosoma. The sequence continues at coordinate 35,782,830 of OX101797.1, forward strand.
CAGATTAAACTCACCGAATGTCGAGTGAAGAAACGCAGCAAGCACAAATGCGAGGCTGACGTCACTCGGGGCCATGCCATAGGCTGTGGAGTATCCTCAGGATCGCTCCTTCTGGAACAATAATTACGCATGCGATTATGCAAAACTGAAAATCATATTCATATTGGTTAATTTACCAGAAAGCCGGAGATATGTTATGAGATCATATTGATTTCGGTGATTAAATCATCGATTAAGCTGGTAGGTATAAACTTCGGCTTATCCGACCGAATTTTCTTTGGGAATTACTAATCATACCCATTAAAGCTCATGTGAAGGCTGGCTTAATTCGTCGAGTGAAAGTTTCATCCGTGAAGCCTCAGAGTGAATTTCTAGCCCATCGACGTTTCATATTCGTCGGAGTAAAAAGGATCCACGGGTCGGACGGGTTGTTCGACTCGTGGTGGCGGCGACGCCGGGGGGTGGTTTGAGGGCCGCGTGAATATTAACTCGACAGTTGGTCGCCACATAAACGCCAACCGTTGATATATCCACCCTCAACCCCACCTTCGTCACCATTCCCATCCCCATACCCGATAACACCCCTTGGTCGCCCCCGTGCCACCGCCATCGTTCCACATACTGAGTCCAACCAGAATTTACACACACATACACGTACACAGAGAAGTGGGAACGCGCCCGCTCTCTGCAACCACACCGTGTCCCTTTATCGCCGAACTAAATGAAAATTTCGCTTACGATGCACCGACCTTTATTCTTTATTGTCTCCTAGCTACGCTTTGAATCCAACGTCAAAAATCCTGCAAATCGCCCACCGTGAGGCTTTCAATATATTTTCATATAAATTCATTGTACTTTCGCATATTTGATATAAAATTCAGTTAGTAGTATACATATGGTATAGAGGACGTTCTATAATTTGGATTTGGAGTAGCTGTTATTTCTGGTCCATTGAAGTTACGTACAACTTATTTTCGTGATAGATCTGTGATTTATACTGAACAAATGATCATTAATTATTGTTACAATAATGGGAATAGATTTGACCCAATGTATACCTATTACCTATAGCTTGAGAATATTTATCGAACTAAGCGAGAGCTTGGGCAAACATGACCCAGAGGATAGTTAAATATTTGCGATTTGAGAATACGCTGGTTTGTATGACGAGGAGGTAACTGTTGGCATTTTTGTCCTTTTCTTTTTTCTTTCGTGAATTATACAGAATTTTTTGCAGCTCGAGCTTTATAATGCGACAAATTTTTCCAGAGGGTATATAAAGCTTGAGGCTATCAAGTACAGAGAATGATGTGGATCAAAGATCCGCGGAGGTTTCAGATTCATACTCTCGAGAATCAAAGACTCCCTTCACAAGAGGATCTTCAAAACGCTTGATTCAGAATGGAAGGAAGTAAAAGATGGATTCTTAGACCCTGCCCGATTTAACGCACAGTTTTTTTCTGGCCAACTGGAAAGACAGGAGGAGAAATCATTTTTGCAAAGGCTCTTGGGAAGAGAAAATATATGAAAGAAAACGCGAATAAAGAATGAAAAGCGGAATGCAGCCTACTCATAGTATATCGTGTAACAAGTAACAAGTAGTATCGGGAATATGAAGCTGTTCTTTTCCGTTTAGTTTCTTCTCGTTTGGCCTACGTATTATATCGTACCTCCTTCGTTTTAGCCCACGATGTTTGGCCTCTGACTTGCCTTTCTGCCCGCTACGGGAGTAGCTCAGTTCTGCGCTTGAGATATGGTCTAATGTAATTGTTCCCTGAAGCGAGTAAATGGTTTTTTCCGCCTTTCCTTCAAACACATGTTACTCGATGTCTGTTGGCGACACGAGTACGTGGTTCGCTGACTGAATGAGTGACCGTGTGTCTAACTAAGTTACCCGACCTATTCGCTAAATCGCGATACTTGATCTGGCGAGCAAAGCTTCTCTTCTTTACCAGGAAGAATTCAATTTTAGAATATCGCGCCAATAAGGATAGGGTGGGAAAAGTTAAACGTTTTAATTCACAGCCGTTAAAACGGCGTTATATTCCGAGCTCGAGGTTAATTAATAACTTCGAAGAGGCAAAAGCCTATAGCGTTCTATATTTCGCCTGGAATTCAAGGACTGGTAAAATACTTTAAAGACGATTTTCGTAATATGATTGGTCCTCCGAAATGATTCGCTCCTCCAAATCCCTCCGTGGAATCTAAGATTTTCTACCCGCAGGCTCCTTTATCGTATATTTCAAGGATACCCTGGCGGATCGCGTCGCTCGATTTATCTGTATCTACATTCCAGAAAATTGTTATACTATTTCAAAGCCTTACGATCCCGGAACAAGGGCGAACCATCGACACCTCGACCAAACCGATGAACAGATAGTCTCCACAATTCGTTGAAAAATGTCCTCAATAAATCAATTCGTTTATTCGCACCCAGATTCTCTTACAAATGGCATCTATCAAAAACGCCAATAACACCGTCTCATTACCCCATTATACTTACAGCTGCTTATTTTCCCCGAATATCTTGAGTCTTCTACATAATCTGATAGGATCCACTAACGATTAGGCACGAAAACGAAAAGAGTAGTGGGAAATGTCGCCAATTATACTGCTCGCAGTATTAAATTAATATCTAGTAAGCAGGATCGGAAGCAAATGTTGTCTTAACTAAGGTTGTCAAGACCCATTTCCTAACTCGAGCGGGTTATATCTCTACCCTAACATCCATAATCCTACAACACGTGCCAGTATAAGCCATGAAGGCCATGCTTGATCAGCTTTCCCGAAGATGGTCACGTTGTTTAGAATCAGCACTAATTCCCCTGATCTTGCATCCGTGATCCTCCAATTATTTTCCTCTGTATAAATAGTGAGTTTAATTTTACGAAAAACTACATGGACGCAGTGCGCCTAGAAAGTTTACGATCGTACATGTACAGCTTTACATCAGGATCAGTTAGGCTGGTTAAATATGTCTGGTAACGGAGTGGCGCGCGGTTGGCGTCGCGACGCGACATGTCGTGGCGTGTGTGAGTTACGAGGCTAATGCGGATGTAATGTACTTCTACTCCACCTCCATCCCCCTTTTCCCCTCGCTGGTCCATATTCCACCAAAATTCACGGCTGGTCCGAATCACGCCAGGCATTTATATGAATCTGGCTGAATCGACCTGCCACTATGAGCCACTGTATGAGCACTTGTTCATCTACCCCTTCCTACTTCATCCGCACCTCAGCCTTCGACCAGGATATTATTGCTCTTTACAAGGCGACACTCGAAAGGCTAACGATTCTTCGAAAGTCACTATAAGGCTGTATGGTTAATAAAACTGCACCGGTTCTTCTGTTAGTTACCAATCAATTATTTTCAATACAGGGTGTCTCGAAATTCGCGCATGTGCTACATACGGGCGGATTCCTTGCGAAGAATGGATACGGAATATCCAAGTAAAAACTTCCGCGAGGACTTAGTTTTCCTGTAAAAGCACTTATTAACGAACCAATCAACGTTCATCTTTAGAAGACTGTCGAAAATCCGTATCGCCGTCCACCTTATTAGCGCGAGCGAAACAATAATGTGTGGTGTTCCCCGCTCGCTTGTCACAACGCGCTCGTATACGTGAGCGCGACACATAGTCAGATATACGAGCGCGTTGTGACAAGCGAGCGGGCAACACCACACATTATTGTTTCGCTCGTGCTAATAAGGCGGACGGCGATACGGATTTTCGACAGTCTTCTAAAGATGAACGCTGATTGGTTCGTTAATAAGTGCTTTTACAGGAAAACTAAGTCCTCGCGGAAGTTTTTACTTGGATATTCCGTATTCATTCTTCGCAAGGAATCCGCCCGTATGTAGCACATGCGCGAATTTCGAGACACCCTGTATATATTTTGTGTCGTTTAAGTACAATAATTCTGTTTAATTATTATTATACCTGAATTTAATGACTAAGAATAAGGAGAGCTGAGTAGGTATCGGGTTCGTCGTCGAATGAATTGTCATTTTTTAGTCAGGCGAAGAGCTCGTTGGGTTGTTACTTCCGAAAATTAAGCATGGTTTCAAATGACTAATTAAAACGTCGTTTGTACAGGGGTCAAGTAGACCTTTTACCAGATTTAACTTACCTCGAATTACTCGGGCGAATTTCACTGAAGACTTGAGGAATTAAGAGATAAAGTTGAAAGGAAGGAGTTGAGATGGAGGAAATGACGAAATAGGCGAGGAATCGAAACTGAATAATAATTTATGCCCAATCTTACTTTTCTTTAGTTCTATTCTCCGTCTCCCTTTCTATTCCTTTCTGGCTGTTTCTCGCTCGCTTAAGCCGCTCAAGAGAACGGCAGAAAAAGAAGCTGGCGGTTTTTGGGGTCGACGAAGTGGGCGAGGGGGGGTTAATTCTTTCTTTCCCTGGGATTTCACTGCTGGGAATAAACGTAATTTAAAAAAATGAGAAAAATAATGACGTCATGCGGGAACGTGGTAGTCTCTTTCTTTCCTCGTTGCAAGAAATCAATTTTGCCATTCGTTACTAAATATATAAAGGGCCAAGAGACGCGCACTTTATTTTCGAACCATTTTAAACGAAGAGGAGTTTCTTTGTCGTCCGCAACTGCCAGGGCATGGGAGACTCTCTAATTGAGAGACGCCTTCGACAAAAGAACGAGCAAAGATCACCGCGCCCCATTTATACTATGGTTTCTGAAATATCGCGGTCCATTTGAGGTAGCGTGAAGCAATTGGACCCTAAATCAAATCTATAGGTGAGTACTGGGTCTGGGTAGATGAAACAGCTAGGTATGTATGAGATAGTAGGGTGAAGTATAGGCGAAGGGCGTCGCGTCGTTAGAATTTGGGAATCTTAATAATAAGGAATATCTGACATGGTTAATCACCGTCCTTACTCATTTCGAAATCACGTACAAGGGGTAAAATGAGTTTCGAGAGATTCGGGTTTCGCGTGTTCCATGTTGAGCGATATAATTCGCCTCGGTGTAACACATCCCGGCACCTATTTCCTCCTTCAGTTGCGGAAGCTTCGTTTATCGTGCAATGGCATAACTTTTGATACGTGTTTGCGAAAGTTACCAAAGGATTTCGAAGTTCTCACTTGGGTATGAAATCGACCTGATCCCCGACTGGCGCACCTGACGTGACCTGGTTCTGTGCCTGGTTCAACGGAATAACAATTACTTAAAATAGTTCATGCCTCTCGAGGCCCGGGTCAAATAAGACCAAACGAGGCATTATCCTCGGCGAGTCCGTGTTCATTTGTCCAGAAACACAGTCGCCGAAGGACCGTAGCTGTAGGCTGAATACCTACCAATAATTTTCCTCCGAGGGTCTACTACGGCCACTTCTCAAGAGAGGACTCGGTTTTATTGACCGTGTACGACTATGCGGTTGTTACTAATCGGCATGTACCGTAGTACTGCACGGAATAGTTATCCCCGCGAAATGAGATCGGGCCTGCGTGTTGTTTGGGAGCTGGAGCTGGAACCGGAGGCTGAGGCTGGGGCTGAAGGCGAACGAGAAGATCGTGGCGCAGCGGTTGGGATGAGGAAAACTAGAAGGGATTCGGGCTGGCGGAGGTCAGAGGTGACTGCGGTGGGAGATTCTTAGCCCCAGAGCTTAACTTAAGCCAGCGACGCTAGCTCATTGCTAACAACGGAAGGAAGAGGAAGCCACCACCCGACCCTACCGCCTCGCCACCCTATCTTACACCCTACCTTCTTACCTTCTTCCCTTCATTCCCTCTGTATCCTACGCCGTTCCCTTCATCCTGTTTCTCGACAACACGAAACGAAATCTCTTCCTTCACGTGCTATCCGTTTCGTGTAGAAGAGCTTGCCGAGGAGCTCTTACCACCAATACCACCACTCCAGCTTCCACCACGAACGAAGCGGGACTGAATTCGACCTCATCCTCGTTTTCTTGAGAAACATTTCCAGCTCAGAGTAGCTTAAGCGCCGCATTTTGCATTCCGCTAATCCGTACGTCATTTTTAATCCCCGGTTGTTCGGATTTATACCGTTTTGATTCGCCTCTAGCATGGTTATATTAGTCCGGAACACCTAATTCTCTTTATTCATGATTCAAGAGATTGTATTTTTGCCCAGATTTTGATTACCTCATTCTTCCATTCTGACGTGAGCCTTTCCACTCCTCAGTGCCAAAGAATTACTTCCATTCTAAGTGTCGTGTGAGGGGGAATAGTATAGCACCAACCTACGGTGTCAGCGGAATATGGTACCGAAATTGATGTTGAAGATTAACGATTAAAACTCACCACCAGCTTTAGTCGACCGTTTACCAATAGGAAACCGGGAAAAATGGTTCAGACCCCGAGTTTAATCCTATTTCAAACTTTCCCGTGCAACTGAGCGGAAATCTCAAGATGTAACTAGAGATCGCCTTACACCAAGCTGTGCTTCACCCTGGGCGGTGGATGTCGTTGTTTCCAGCACTAAAAAACTCGATTTACTCTGTCACCCCCCGGTTTCTGAGCTCATATATTATTAACCCAGAGAAGTTGTTTAGGTAGAACCGCCACTTCTCTCTCTTTCATTCTGTCCGGGAAAAAAATATTTTCAAATCATTTTCTTTCGAATTAACTAGCAAGACTCGCACGCTAGAGAAGAATGAAAACATGCCAGTCGTCTTTGAGCACGCGTTTAGGTTCGTTACAATATTCCATTATCTCAGAGTGTCTTCTTTCTTTTTGATTAAGGCACGTCGTTGAGAAAGCTTTTACGAGGAGCGTGTCGAGCGGATGTTGGTAGGTAGACAGGTACATACACGTCGCCGTGGTTCTTCTACTATAAAATGAAACGCTGGTCATTTGCTTGAAGGAACTATCACTGTGGTCATAACCGGACAAATAACTGCTTGCGTGGCGCTGGATGGCATCAACCGCCACTTACCGCGGTCCCTACTTCCGGTTACAGCGACCTAATCCGTGTCGCATGTCCCCTTTCTTCCCTGCTCCTCCCATATTATTCGCCCCGTGGTTCTCTGTTCCTTAACCCCCCGTCGGCATCGTGGCCTCTGATCCTGTCGACCCTAGGCTTCAACCCTAAAATCCACCTTGGAATTAATCACGCCAAATTTCACTTCTCTTCGGGATGCCAGTTTAGCCAAGGAGATGCTTGCGAAAATCTAGCATTTTATTCCACCCGACTGAACTGAATCTCCAGGCCGATAGGAGAACGACGACGAAGAGGACCAAGCGGTCGGGCGAGTCATGGAGTTGAACAGAGTTTCGAGGAGCCGACAGTATATGGGCAGTGAACCAGAAATTCATTCGGTCATTTTTCTTCTATGGATTTCTACGGAAACGACCGATTTAAATCTTACATTCACGTACTCCACAGTTGAAAAACGGTATTCACCGCAGCGCGAACACGGTCCTATCGCTTCGTCATATCTTTGAGAGTCTTACTGCAGATATTCTTTCTCTGGATATTATACAGATGATGGATAATCGAGACGATATTACCAGCTCCGTTAAAGATAAACTTATTCGAATGCATAGTGGCCACAAGAATTCAGTATCGCTCGCAGGGAATTTCTTTGGATAAAAATGACAAAATATTTTATTCATTGTCGATGGCTTGACTTTACTGAAGTACCTATAAGACACAAGACGGTGATACTTAGTTTTGTGCACCGTCTGTCGGTTGCATCGGAAACTTGGTTCATCGTAGCAGCTCAAGGACTGCGGTTTAAACTGTCTGTAAAGTTTGGCTACTCTGTTCATGAACCCAGCGAACGGGTGCACCTCATCCAGACGCCACAGCTTAGGCTTTTCAGGCAGGGTATAGGTCACGAAAAGTGGTGTACAGGCGTCTGAAATTACGATGCCATGCCACCTTGGGATTTGTCGACGATCCTCCCGTTTCAGTTTACATAATTTTGGTTTAGTTAGAAATTTGGATCGGTCTGGAAGGCACAAGCCTCGAGTAGGATAATTTTCTATCGATTATTCTATTCCCCGGGATTAAAAAACTGAGACCGAATCCTCAACGTGGATGGTAATCTCATAGAATTCTAGTTCTCCTTCAGTGGCGTTAAGAGGCGAACGAATTCATGGCTAGTAGCTCAGCGATAAGTTGGCAGATGGTGAACGAGGACTTGCACGATACGTGGGCTGGAGAAATCCTCTTTCCACGTTCGAGCAGAGGTGGGATTAATGCATTCAGGTTCGAGTACGTGCATTGTGCGAGTCACTGATCCCTTCCTAATGCGACGATACGTCCGCAGTGGCTCTTGAAGCAAGTACCACCGGCTACAATACATTTGTATAGATATATACGTACATGTATGTACGTATATATAGAAGTATATGAATGGGTACTACGCGAAACTCGACTAGAGTCCCGACGAAAAGATTCCCAACTAAAAAAGGTGCCTTATTGTCGCTGTACCGGCAGTTGTAGATTCCTGCGTTTAATTCGTTCAATCTCCAGGTCAGAGGTTAATCAAACCTCCGGATCCCCCGCGACGATAGAATGACGTTAGAAAGATACACGGCTTGGTAAAAGTTTTGCTTCAGTAAACTTCTGGGAAATTAAGTCTCAGCTAAAAGTCATGAGTCTTGATTGTACCGAGAAGCTACCTCGTCCGTTGTAATATAAACGGATTACTGCCCACCTACATGATTCCGAACTCTGTATGCACACGTGGTTTGCAGTCGATGTGACGACGCGGCATCTTTGACGAACGTGCTTTCCGTCAAGCAGGTTTATCGCCGAAACGCGTGGCCTCAGTCCTCAGATGAAAGATGATTATCATTCAAGGGATGGTGAAGACTGAAGAGGATCGTATGATAGAGACAGAACCGAGAACGGAGGGCATAGTCTCTCCGTGAATAGGGACGCGTTGACGCAGACTCTCGCACAACATCACCTCGACGCTTCTTCCCTTCACAATAATCCTTCGATCTTGTACCTCAGAGCCAACCAGAAGTGCAATTTCTAAATGTAATGCGATGCAACGCAGCTCGACGCAACGTAACGCGATGCTATGCGACGTGGTTGAGCCGGAATCAACGAGAGCAGGAAGCTCATTAAGTTATGCCTGCGGGTAGAGGATCTACCTTCATCCGACATTCTCTTCCTGTTCACCTCTCCGTTGCCCGTTGTATCATATACTTCATGTGCACCGGGTTTAAATACATTCGCTCATAGTTGTACTCACGGTCTGCGTCAACCTATTGCTGCAGCTACCACACAAGGTTTGACTATTCCCGAGTCCCGACCACGTATAAAATCTACTCAGCTTTTATGTTTCATGATATTTTGTCAGTAAGAGAGATGATTAGTCGGTAGTATGACATTTGCTGATGCAAATGAAGGAAAGAGAGGTAAAATATTCCCGTTATGTTCTATATAGTTTGATAGTAAAATATGATAGCTACGCCTACGTAGATTTTGTTAATTAGTCTAATGGCGAGCAGGTGAAGTTCAGATGACCCAAGAGTAATTATTGGACTCTAGTAATACGAAAACGTGTGGGAACGTCGCCTCGGCAAGGAAAATAATAAAAGCTTGGAACTGCGGAGCGGAGCACGATGTGTCGATACGTCAGCCTTCGAGAGTTCGAGTTTCCTAGCTCTTTTTATTCATGTATTCTACTTTATTTTTTGTACGAGCTTTGAATACGGGAAGAAATTTTTTGTCAAGAATCATCGATTTTTTGCTCAGGCTTATCTCCAAACTAATAAATAATTAATTACAGTTATACTCCTCCGATAAAAGTTAAACGGAATACCTCACTTGATTCATCCGCGTCTAGATTTCAGATAAGTATACAGCGGCAAAAGTAGTTTTACAAGCTCAGAGATCTAACCCTTTATCTTTTCTGCTCCAGCCGAGTCATGAAACGCGATAAGCATCAGTTAGATACTAAACATTCAGGCAGGATAAAATATACTCAAGTCTCGGAAGGGTCTATCCGGCATTGCACTTCGTTTGATTAATTTGTCAATCATTTTAATGAGATTCTTTCGAGTTCCAGGAAGGTTCATGTGTGTAAAGGGTAGCTCTAAATCGATACCTAATTGATATTTGTGGAAAGCAATAAAGACCTTGTTCGGTACTAGATATAGATACCGTTCGTTTGAAGTCTTCCCAATTCCATAAATTTATAACCCCATCGCTCTCAAACGCGGTACATTCGTATTACGAATAACCTATTACACGGCGATCTTTGTCTCGATATTAATTATTTTTCGAACAATGCCCCACGTCGTTTCAATAGAGACCAGTACAGTGTAGCATTTTCTCTATTTGTTTCCATATTTGTGATGAATATTCGCTTCGTTTCCATTCTATGGAGCAGTACCCACTTCTCTGCGACGAATTCCTCGTGTAACAGGAAGTGATAAAAAGCTGCTGCATGAAAACACCCGTACATAAAATGCCTCCTGCTTTTCCACCCACATACCAGACCAGACTGGTAAAATGTACACGTATCATGGTTTTGCGACAGGTTTAGAAAGGTACCATCAACAGCCGTCGCCAGAACAAGGGAGAGACTTTGACGCGGATAATTTTTGGAGGAAAGAAGTTTAGCACCAGTACGTTCACGTTTTTTGTTCATCTCTAATACCCCGTCGCGGTCGTCAAGGGTCGTCGCGGGGTGAATTCCCATTAGGAATATTTCACGCAAATTCGAATATTATTATGATATTGTATAAGTTTTGCGTGGATTAATTTTTCGCTCATGCCTATATCGCTATAGTGCGAAATATGCGCGCCAATACTTTTTCCAGTGTAGGTAATATTTCAAAGTTTCACGACAACGCGCTAGCTAGATTCTCATCACTCAGTTTGTTTGAATTCTATGGTACTACCTATTGGTCCCACCTCAACCCCGGCCTTCTTTATACAGCACCTCGTAGTAGCACCTTCCTCCAGAGTATCCAAGTATGTTTATTACTTGCGCGTTACTGTCAGCTAAACAAATGCCTGAACCAAACCCCGACCTGAGTTGAACGAGCCAGCCCAACCTGCCTTCGTGCTTAGCATCCCCTTCGTACCACCTTTCAGCCCTTTACCACCCCACGAAACCAGTCCAATACCTACATACATACATCATTCAACTTCATTCGAGACTCAGGGCAGTCGGAGGTCGCGTTGCGTCGAATAAGTACGTGGCGTGGTCGACTGACGCGAAAAATTCTAACTGTTAACCTCTTTTTGCTTCACATTCTCGATAAATCATTAACAAATAAAAAATATGCTCGTCGGAAGACAAATTACTATTCTGCCCAGACGCGAAGCTATGATTCTCTGCCGACAGCTTAACCAGATCAATAGATTGAATGATTGTTTGCTGTGTAATTTTACGTAGGGATATGATGAACTGGAGGTAGGTAGACGATTTTGTATTGGTATGATGTTAGAGCGGTAGAAAAGCTTGTCGCGTTAGGTAATCTGCTGTTAAACGATGGACACGGTATAATGAAATAGAGGAGTCAACAGACGTAATAAAATGGAGCTATTGGCTATATTTGGCAGTACCTACAAGTTGAAGAAAAAGATCAGCACAGTTCTGACATTTTAAATCTGCAGTCTATCTTTGCATACAGATTAGGACTCAGCAGTCTTCAGCTTTCCGTGGACTCTTCTTATCCACCTTTCCCTCATGCCACTTGGCAGCTTGTAAACTCGGGCAACAGGTGAACTCTCACAATTTCTTCCTCTAATGCCTTTGGTACGGTAAAATTACAGAGCTGAATAAGACTTCGAAATTTCTCGCTCGAAGATCCGCGACTTTGTTGAAATTTAATTAGAGCTACTCGGCGGTCTGAATCTGCATTCAGAAACCACGAAACTCTATGGACTCGTTTCGCGAGATGCATCTGCCGTTGTAACCATGCGTTATATCCGAAACAGGAGTTGTAATTGTATAGTCGAATCTGAATCAGTTTATATGAAACTTTGTAGCGGAAGTCTCGTTTCCAAGAAGCTCTAAAGCTCTTGACGAAATCTTGAACCAAATATCAAATCGCGGTTGATATTTCGCATGATTTTACGGGTGATTGAATCGATCCTCTGTCGAAATATAAGGACACCGCCGAACAATTTCATGAAAATAAATTGACAATGGTTTGTAATATACGAATCTACTTCGCTAGTAATTTTTTTCCATCATTCTTATACATGATTAAGGACTTTTTTTTTCTTCAATATCTCCTCACAAGTCGATATCTATCTTTTTTACTTCATGCGCCATTATACTCCGCGTTTTTAATGGAGCTTGATGAATTGAGAATAATTGATGAATGCTTTTAGCCAAAATTATAACATTTTTATTCGAAACAATGCAGTGATTTAAACTTTTTTTTTACTAAAATGACAATTACGTATTTCTGACTTATTCGCAGAGCCTGATTTCTCTCGACACTCTACTACCCTTCGACAATGGATAAATTCCAATGTAGGTGACTCTCGAAAAACCGAATTAGACTAAGAAACCGGCGTCCATCTCCGACCCTGAAGAATCTCGACGGTTCGGCATATTTTTTCTCCTACTTACGCTTACAGAATCAATTTCATCAAATTTCTGAACAAACGTTAGAGTCGCCGTTTCAGTGAACGCGTCACGATCATGCGATAGCCGATAGATTGTTTTCATTGACTCCGAGAAGAAATAGGCGACCGGACGTACGGCGTCGCTTAGGGGTTGTCGGGAAGATGAAAAGATACGTCACGCGGGCTGACCTCCCTCTGTACGAGATGCCAGGCACCTGTGTGTTCGCACACGTTACCGTAATGTATCCGCAAGCATTATGGGCCTTTTATTTATTTAGGTTTTTGCAACGTGGGTACTCGCTCGCGAATCTCACGTGGTTTATCGCCGGGTGGAAAGCCCAGCGATGCACCCTCACTAAATTACAATTGGAGTTTCGTCTAGAATTTACTAGACAATACAGTTACGGCGAACAGATGCAACGCGGTAGAATGAACTAGCTATAGCATTGAATGAAATTCATTTTCAGAGTCCTGTATCAGCCTTGGGGGTAGGTAATTCTTCTAAATAAACAGAACCTGACGCATTCGCGATATTCATATCACGATTCTTCCGAAACATCACTCTCCTTCTGGGAAAAATAACCAGAATGTCACGGAAGAACCGCGCAATATGGCAGCTTATCACCGTGGGGAAAAGAATATTTCTTGCGGACGTGATTTACAATCCAAGTTCAGAGAAATAACGTCTTATATAGTCTGGGTGGTTCCAGCATTACCCAAAAATGAATTTCAGACAATCTAAGCACGAATGCGACAAAATTGACGCAAAAGTTCGACTGTTTATATGTTTTGGAAAAATTTCTGTACAAACATCTGAAAACCGTCACATCCTTCGAGCCTGTTCTTCCAAATTAAGAAGGATGCGACCTGCCACGGGATACTACGTCCAGTTGTTGCCCGAGTAATGAAATTATACATTCAACCTGGCCCTCGAGATTACGGGACAGTCTACGTAGGCGTGCAACAATTCTCACCATACGCCGGTGCGCAACTTCCGGTTGATATATCATGACCAGTTGATGTGCTAGGCGTCGTTATCCTATACACTGTCCTCTGTCGCGGCTGTACCTCCGCAAACGCTCGATGGTCGTGTTGGGATATTTGAAATAACGATAAGAGCCAACAACTGCAGAGGGTGCGCCAGTGAATCAAACCTTACACTACAATGCCTGTACCTAACTACATCTGTGTATGTTTAACGTATATATATATATATATATATATATATATATGCATGTACAATGTGCCATAGGTACATATATACATGTATATATGGGTACGCTGTTACATAACGAAGCGTGACGGAAGGATTGTCGCTGTTTTTAGTCGCGTACCCATATACATCGTGAAATTTGATTTTTGATTATTTGTAAAGTACCGATCAAAGGAACTTAATCGCTTGATGAGATTCGCCAAAATTTTATAGCCCGCAAAAACTCGAGGACCCTTTGCATTACAAAGTGCCTAAAATTGGACCTTTGTTCCTTATGTTTCTCAGTTTTTAATATTCTTTGTACTTCATTTTCGATCCACAGATTTTTCATTACTTCCTACCGGAGACTAAACTCAAATTCATTTTTGTACGTATTGTATGTATATACCTGTATCGATCAGGTTTGCATCGCTACTCGAAAGCCACGGGAAATTATAACGCGCGAGCGGGTCAATTTCGGTCACTTGACTTTCTCCATCCTCGCGCCCTCTTTTCTCGTCATGTCACCCTCGCAGATCTCTACATGTAGTTGCTGTAGTCCTGCTTTCTGACTCGACTCGTACTCGCAGCGAATCCGCGCAGCTCACTGGCTTCGACTTTGACACCCTGGAATTTCTAATAGGGATTATGCCTGTTGGCGATGCCAAAGTACGAACTTTACCCCATCTACGTCTACACTTTCACTTGCCTTGTCGTACCGCCTCTTTCCCTAATACTGAGACTTTCGAGTCGTGGGAGACGTGTTTCGCTAGATTTTCACGCAGCATTCACTCGCGTATACCCCTATCAGCGTAGCTGATTTTTTCCTCCGTCGATAATATCATAAAAATGAGAATACTGTGTGAATAATTCGATGCAAGTTGTAAGATTCGAATAGAGTTTATCTAAAATTCAGAAAGGAATAATAGAAAGAAGGTGGGATAGAATTGGAGATTTCAGGAGATCTTATTTCGAGTGATATATTCTATAAGTACGGGTTTAACATTTCCGGCGAATTGTCGCTGACTCGAGCAAACGATTGGAAAGCATTCGTATTTGATACATCATCGAGCAAGTTGGTCTTTAGCTATGCGGTTTATGAGTCATTAACAATATTGATTGAATGAATTTTCGACATGTATGTATTATCAAGTCGATCTAAAATCGTCCCAGTTAGTAAAATTTGCATCTTTCCGGAGCCTCAAGCAATAATCGATATCTTCTTTTCTTTTTTTAATTTTAATGCCAATTATATCGTGTATTCGTAAAGTACGATCGTAAATAATTTTATGTCTCGAAAACGTGCCAGACGCATAAAATGTGACATCTGATGTCAAATTAAAAAATAATAATACGAAATGATGAACAATCTTATCTCTCGGTAACGTGCAAGAGTATTTTTCACATCGTGACGCCAATTAAACAGGATAAATATCACAGATTTCCTTTGCGTAGCCTGAAGTATTTTCAATTCACATTCAATTTAACTCCATGCTCCGTTGCGTACATCGATATCTTACATATTCATTTAAGTGAACAGCCAAATTCAGATATATAGTCCATATAAATATTATCTATCAACAGACGCGTTATGCCAATTCTTGTCATTTACCTATAGGGTCAGCTAGTGGCAAAATAAATGTCGAGAAGGTCCCCTTTATTCAAAAAAACTCAGTGGAATTGTAAGCAGCAAATCTATTCAAATATTATTCAAGAATCCACGTATGTACACATATTATAAATATATATGTGTGTAAAATTACATATTTGGGAAAATGTTCATAGAATTTTGAGACCATAAAGTTAAATCGCAAACAGGTGCGGGCAACTGTTTGGCTGCTCCAATTCTATATCACCGGCGTTTTTCGTTTTTTTTTTATTCTTTTATTTTTTTATTTTTAAGCTGGCTTGTAGCGCGCCCCGCAAAGTACCGGGGCTATTTCGTATAGGGGTGCAAAGTGGGCGAACCATAGCCAAGCGCGTAAGATTTTGTCGAGCGTCCGGACCTTTACGATTGTCGTGATTTTTAACGCCGACAGTTGTGGCGACGTTCGTGAAACCTCCTCGCAATACGAAGTGTTCGCTTTGAGAGATTAAACGACACGGCTGCTTACAGATATGCCTACCGGAGTCAGGGTATAGCCTCAGCGGCGTGATTACGTTTTGATAAAACAAAGGAAAGCAGCGATTATCTAATTTCCGGTATTATGGTAGCGTTTGTTCTCGCAAAATTTCAGCCCGCCATTCGGAATGTTTCGCGAAATAAAGTGCGAAAATATTTTCATTCCAAATAGTTTTACACCACTGTATAGATTTTCATTCGGATGCACGCTCAGAGATCCTTTTCTATATCGAGCAAGTCTAAAGCCATATAACAAAGAACGAGTATCCGACTTCACCGTCTATTGACTAATTGCAAAAACGAAGGAAATGGCAAAGCAGTATAAGGCAACTAATGAAAGGCGGGAATAGAATTGAATTAATCTTCCGATACACGTTGGGAAATCCTTGAATACTCCCAGTACGAGAATCTTGTTCGAAATCTCCGTACCCCAGAGGCCGTAATAATAATTTACAGCTAAGATTTGAAATTTTTTAAAAAGACTCCACCATGTTCGTAGAAATTCTACAAAAATGGCTTCAGAGCTCCGAGTACGGGTCAGACAAAATCCTTAGAGATAACTCGACGACGTTGTATTATATCCTTGCTTCAATTTCATCCTGCCATAACCAAAGGTCATCTACTACTGCACAATATCGCATCAGATCTTTTCAAACTCCGTAACAAATGTCTCCGTACAAACTCCGCAGTGGTTAGGGTATAGCGACCTCGCGAGCTCTTAGTTACAAATTTCTGTAGAGCCGAGATATTCTGGTTAGAATGCGGAGATTCCAGCAGTCAGCCAAGGGAGCAGATGAAATTCTATTGCGAAATGCGATGGCTCTAGAGGCTTGGCAACTGTACGTAGAGCTGCGCGTATGCAATACAAACATAGGTCTACTTATATCCTCTACGTAGCTTTCTTGCGCCTAGGTATACCGCTGCAGCTTTCTGCTGGTCTCTATATACTTACCTACGAAGACCTCACAGAGTCTAGAGTCTAGGTATAATAGCTCCGAGAGAGTTGGCCAATGGTAGGTAGACGGGGGTGGTGAATAGGGTGGGGGGATGGATGTAATTGTTTGCAGTGCATTAGCTCCACCGCGTTGAACAAATATCATTAACAAACTCTAACTCCGTCGCGGTATTAGTTTGACTCTAAAGCCTAAATGGTTGTAGACTGTATTCGCTGGTTTTCCATGAACGTTACTTTCCGCGGGGCAGGTACTTTGCGCGTTACCTGCTCCCCCGAGGCGGCAAGAAATTTCCCTTTTATTTACTTATTTCGTCCCGAGAAGTGGCACGCCACCGAGAGTGGTTTTCTCACGGGACCGGGTTCGCCTCTGCGATTGTACCGATTCTTATTATTTGTTTTCCGCCTTTTTTTTGGTCTCAGTACGTCCTCGACTTGATTTTCCACGCGTGCCCGTACTCCATGGTTCTTGTTTTCTGAGATAACGCATGAAATTTGTTTCGGAGAATTTCATCGTATTTATTTCAATCGTTTAGCAGATGTACCCACGCCTTATAAAGCTACCGAACGACAGAGAAACCCTCCAGTCCGAAATAATACTTGTATTTTTCGGACCATTAGCCGTGGGCGTCGGTTAACAGTCTGGCAAAGTAAACATTCAGCAGAGTTTTTCGACTGGCAATATTGTAATTTAAGTGTTTTTTGGAAGGTTACCGAAAGTCGAATCGCTGGTTGGTTTAAACTTTGAATCAACATGCAAGCTCAAAACGTTTGAGCTTCGGACTACCCTGCACTTTCCTTGCTCTTCGCTCTCTTGGAGAGTAGCTCTGCAGCCATAATACATTTGGTAGTGAAATGAATTCAATCTCTGACTATTTGCTCGGGTGAAAAAAGGCCTCATCTCACACCGCATTATGCTAATTGAAACTAGACTGGTGCCAGACGTAAAAGTGCATTGATTATGCGAGGGATCCAGACGTCGATGTTTAGCGCAGCGTTTTAATTAAAAAAATTTTCGCAGGTGAATAATTTGGTCGATAGAAATCAGAGTTGCAACTCCGAGTTCTTTTCAAGTTGCGTGAATATATCCGAAGTCAAATATCCCGTAAATCTAAAAAGTCACACCAAAGTTAAAAAAGAGTGGATCAAATATGAGCTCTAAAAGATAGAATGGTTGGCTGTCTTGCACTCAGAATCAAATCAGCGACTACCATTTCATTGAAGTAACTTTTGTAAAACAATACCAAGTCTCGAATAGGTATAGAGTAAAAAAAAAATAAAAAAAATGTAGCAGAAAGGAAAACGCGAAAAAACTTTTCCGGTTCGTACGATCAAATTCAAAGAAAGCTTTCAGCTCTCTAGGCAAGTTATATAATTTGATGAAAGTAGAATAATAACAATACTTTGTCCGACTTCTTCCTTCCTAGGAGACCAACTTATAGACTGAGAATATGAACCAAAAAGGGGAAGTAAAAAATTGATTACGTGTTAAAAAAAATAAGATTCATTGAGAAACTTTATAAGTATATCATCGTCGTTGTCCGCAGTTATATCACTTACAACGAATCACTTTAGCTCGATTTTGCTGAATACTCGAGAGAGATTATATGCTGATTGAAAATGATTAATTAAGATTCGCCACTCGCACGGAGGAGATTAATTTATTGTGCGTTAGGTACTTACCGTGTGCAACACGTGTTAGTTAAGCGCACAGATTGGCCAGACAGACCGTTTTCGGCCACGACATATCTGTTGCTGGATGAATCCGGCCTGGACGGAGAAATCACTTCTCGCCCTCAAAGATGAAGTAATGTAAGCTTCCTCCCCTTGCCTCTTGGATTTTTTTTAAGGGTAAAACTATCGCACGGGTTACTCCTCGATCGGGCTCCTTCCAAAAGCTCAGTAAGTCACACACTCGGAGAGTCGACACTCAGGAGTTGAGGCGTCAGGGAATCGCCGGTCGGGAATAGTAACCCACGCGAGACACGGCCGCTGAGTTTCGTTTCGCGCGGGACTACCTCGGCGCACGCCCAACCGTTTGCTCTGGGAGTATGTAGGTACAGTCTTGCCTCCCTTCCTCCCTTCCACCCTTCCATCATCATCCCTTACCACGGAACTCCGGACTCACGGCTCACGGCTCCCTCCAGTTTTCCCCATTGGAATCCTATGCCACGCGAGACTTCCTCCTCTTCCTCCTCCTCCTCCTCCTCTTCTTCTTCTTCGTTCTCCTCGTACTCTTGAGTCTTGGCGTAACCCTTTCTGATCCCTCCACACCCCTGAGGTCCCATTGTAGCCGGAAATTCTGGGGTAGGTTAGGCATGACTTAAACTTCCTGCATATTTCATCCGTATACCACTGTCTGCCCAAATCTTGAGTTGACATTCAATAGACCTTTCGAATTAGGTATCTAACGACTGAATGACTGATTGAACGCATGAGTGACGTAGTCACGAAAGATAGACATTCGAAACGCTTCCTTTCCGCTTAAATCTTTGACGCGGTAATTGGCCACGAATATTTTCGTTCGAATAAGTTATATGTTTGTCGATATGATATTTTTGGATACTATGACTTTCCTCTTCGCCACTCTTCTTATTTTCAACCAATCGTTAAAATCTCCAGGAGGAAAATTGGCTATGAAATTATAAGCTGGCTTCGTCCAGAGGTAACTTCAAAGATCGAATTCCTTCCAGACAACTATCTGCCGTATCCCCCATATTTTTTGTGAATTAGAAGGATTCGAAAGATGTTGCAGAGAATTTTACCAAACTTATCTTCAAAACAGCCTGTCGAGATTTTTTGGATTTTTTGGATTCTTAGATTTTTCATTAAAAAATCTCATTACTTTATAAATAGCTCGGTGCTCTGTTTGTTCTGGCTACAAACTTATGGCTACAAACTTATGGCTATAAAACGATTATACCTATATATTCATTGATAAATAGCTCTTTGACTCTTATCAAGCTACTCCGCCTTTCGTTCGATATCTCGAGTATTTTCGGACTGAGACGGGTGAGTTCCTCTCAAAGAAAAGTCGATAGTTAATTTTCGAAAATTGAATAGCATTATCTTTGAACCAGGTAATCGGAACGTGAGCTACCTAATAAGCTTTTTCAACTTTCGTGGTATTCTGTGATACATCACTTCATCGTGTGGTAGGCACGAGATGAAGACGGTTTCCAAAACTATTCCACATTTCACGAGGTATTCGGCAGATCCGATAGGTATGTCGTTTGTAATTCAAGCTTTTGGTAAGACACTCAGGGCAGTCTTATCATTCTCTGTGGCCGATCCTTCAGTAACATTTCTTGTGTTCGATGATCAACCTAGAAATCGATGGGAGCAAAGGCTCGAGAAAAGAGTAGCATCTCTGCAATCTAATCGTTAAGAATCGTTTGAAATACTCAAATCGCACTCGGAGCCATATGATGCTCTTCAAAAATACAAAATATTAAAAAAAAAGGCTCATGATACTTTTACGTAATTTAATGCAGCTATTGATAGATGGACGTAGTTCTGTGCATATTTAATCATAAATACATACTGTCAGAGAAAAGGGCGAAAAATAAGGGTGGAAATGTGTACCCCAGCCATCTGCAATCGCGGAATGGAAATATAAATGAATTTTCTGGTAGTAACGCTTCACCGAAGTACCATGAGATGAAAATTTCCTTAAGGGATGGTGTTCGTGTAAGGATAGGTAACTGCTTACCCCCAGTGTCGGTAAGGTAGGGAGTGTATTACAGAGCGGTGTCAACCATCAGGGTGAAGTCCTACAGCGCAGTATCCATCGTCGGACGTTTTCCGGTCATGCCAACCACCGATAAATTTTGTAATTGATCAAACGGTTCAGTTCACCGAATTTGGTAAAGATGGTGAAATAATTTGAGTTGTGTAAAATCAGTTCTAGGACAAAAAAAAAAGAAAAGAATCTGTCAATGTCCTGGGACACCAAATTAGGACTAAGAATATTAGACCTGTAGAATGATACGGTATGGAAAGCATCCCTAGTCCCAGCGCTAAGGCAGAATAATTAATAATGTTGTATTATGTTAATAATAAATAGCTGTAACGAGGATAGAAACTATCGTATTCTGGATTTGGAGGTTTGAATAGTTAATAACAATACCGTAATGGGTATGCGTGAGGATACTTATCAGATCAAAGACATTTGTCAAGCAGTCAGGCCTGCAATTTGAAGGATAACAATTACGACAAATTAGCCTCTTTGGAGTGCTTGTGACAAGTTCTCAACTCATATTTTATGTATTTACATGTATCAATCATGACTCGGAATTTAATTGATCATACATAATGAAGTTCGTTGTTTGAAACGCGGGTTGTATTCCCAACGTATGTATAGTTCAAGATATAAAAACTAAACGTCGTACTTAAATAAAGCAAAAGTTAACCGTGAGATCCGGACTATTTCAACCTTTTCGTCTCTAGCTGAAAAGAGCTCGTAAATTACTCGAGTGAATCGAGAAATTCTGAGCTTTGAACTTTATAAACCTCGACTCCGAACGAAACAGCATCTCCAGTTCCAACAGCAAGAAGTGGGTAAAGACGCCACTTTGCCGTCAGATTCCCGCAACGTAGTCTATTATTTCTACAAAAAGATCAAATACTATTTCCTCGTAGAGATTTACTTCGAAGATATAAATACGTGATTTATAATCAATCCAAGATTGTCTCACATTGTTCAAAGGAACACCTTTAGTATATGGATACCACCAAGAAATGTAGTCCAAATATCATTTCTTCAGAGTTTCCTCGCTCGCGTTCCGTCGAGAAACATTTCGCCATCAAGGGGTGCGGAATGGCCGTGAGGTAGGTCGTAAAGGTACTGGATTGACTTGTGCCGAGGAGGATATGCAGAAGGTATAGCAGAGAAAGAGGTAGAGCGAGGGCCAAGGCCTAGCTGCAAGTGGCGCGAGCAAGCTAAAGAAACGGACAGGGTGAAGAGGGGCTGAGAGAACGCTGAAGGATTCGGGGGTGGTTCAGGGCGCGCAAACGCGGGTGGGCAGGCCCGGTACATGCAGCGCGCGTTTCTCCGTGCGGAGGTCTGTTCCTGGAGAAGCAGTAATTCCAGTCTAGCGAACGCGCGCGACCTCCGCTAGCCCGCAGGTGGCGATAAAGATAATTTTTTTTTGTCTTTAAACAGTACCGCGGCGATATGCAGAGCAATCACCAATCGCAAGAGCAGTAGTGAATTTTTGTTTTTTTTATAAACTGCAAGTGAGCTCTTATTCCTCCCTTGGTTTTCCTTCTTCTACGGATTTCAATTTCCACGTGGTTATTCCCGCTGAGAGAAAGTTCACCGTTAAATGGTCGCTGATCCTAAAACGTGCTCCACCCTCGGCTTCAGTAGAGTGCAAAGTTTGCAGTTTAGTGGTTAGAAGTCAATTGCTGTAATTAAGTCTATCAAGTCTATATTATCGGGGACTCTGATCCTATCGACTGCAGCAAGTGAAGTGAGAAGCTTATGGTTTAATATGCTAATCAAAAGCAAGTTCAAAGGGTAACCATCTAATTCAGTGGTACTATCACGTGTCAAGGATCGTCGATCAACATTTACCTATATAATTCCGATAAACAGTTCCGATTGTACGTGGATTGTGGCTTCCACTTGCTACAATATATAATCATTGAAAGTTTTGAGAAAAATGCGAGTGGATCGTGGCGCATTAATTCCGGATCTATGCAACAGCCGAAAAAGTTTTCTCTGCAAGGACCTGGCTGGTGAAGATTCCGCTTAGCGGAAGCTGCACGCTGACTATAATAAATATAGTATATTAACACACGTATACTTGACGATCGAGTAACATTATAGTGTGGAATAATATCGGTGTGGCAACTAGTGGTCGGGATGTCCGACAAGGAGTTTGGTTTGTTCGGTTGAGCACGAGCACCCGGAGCGCAGCACCCGGTGCACGTAGCTGCATCAAGAAATGAGCGCCAGATGAATGAGAATTTGGGAAAAAATCGAGAAAAAAGTATGGCCGTCTTACGGGTAACTTTTGCGCTGCTTGGAGCGACGGCTTACATCTTTCATGCAGAACCATCCGGTTCCGGAGTTAGTGCCATAGGTGCGTCAATCCAGAGATTCCCCTCTAAGGCCGCGACGTCACGTTTTCTCAATTTATCATGCGGGAAAAGCTCCTGTAAATTTGATTGATAAAAATTCATTCGGATTTCGGAGCCGAATTTCACTGATTCGTATCGAGTTTTCGGTCGACTGGTTGTCTATGGATACCCACCCGATTTCTGAGCCCTCTTTTGACCGTTGAGAAACTTCGCGTCTAAGAAGTTATTTTCACACTTACGGAGTAGATGTATTTGGCAACTCGCGGTTGTATATGTATGCGTGTGGTAAATGTTGGCGCGATGCACCTCCTGCACTGATTTCAAGACAAGATCCTTTGACGCCGGGTTCCTCGACATGCGGCAAATAGCTTTGAATGCTGGGAGTTCTCGTGAACCGTAGAAAAGCACTCACGGAAGTTGTTTTATCTAGTCGGATGAAGGTGCCGTTGAAATTACTTGGGAGTACGCAGCGAACTCTGCGGTCGCTAACTAAGACTCGGACT
The DNA here is from genome assembly GCA_944452935.1 of Rhogogaster chlorosoma. Taxonomy (NCBI): domain Eukaryota; kingdom Metazoa; phylum Arthropoda; class Insecta; order Hymenoptera; family Tenthredinidae; genus Rhogogaster; species Rhogogaster chlorosoma. Next base: position 35,806,229 of record OX101797.1, read on the forward strand.
AATTAACAGAAACTCTGCAGGCTTGAGTACAAGATCAATTCCGGAAGTCGTGACAAGACGAGACTAGACGACGCCAATGTACGGTCGTGGAATTTCATAGCCGGAATAAGCCTTTTGGCTTTTGTACAATTTCGCGGTCATGTACGCTAAGAAATTATCAGGCAATTATTTCAAACTCATATACTATAGTCGATTCACCAGAATCTGTGCTCCCCAAATTTCCCTCATTCAAATGTTGCTTCACAGCTGGATCTAGCCCACGAAACGTAGTTGGAGATACCCAGAAACTGACGCGATCTACGGAGAAAACTTTCTTTATAGATGTGTCACCCAAAAACGTGACAGCCATTGTGGGCCAGCCCGTCGTGTTGCGTTGTCGTGTCAAGCATCCCGGCGAGCGGACGGTAAGTTTTTTGATGATTTGATTTTTGGTTCAAATGACAAGTGTCACCTAAACGTAAGGTTTCCCTGACGCAAGTAAAATCGACGATTCTTTAACCCCGGTATTAAATTCACAAGAAAATCTTGGGCAAGATTTAATTTTCGACAATTTCGAGCTGGATAAGGTCTCTTGATTTTGCTCGATATTTGAACAGTGCAAAACGTGGCACACCCTACAACGTACAGAAATTAGCACTATCCACCATTTTGGATAAACGAGGTAGATACTGAACCCAAGAGCTTTTATTACTTTCTTTCATCATAGCGGCTCGAGGAGATAAACAGACGAACGGTTATAACGTTGAGTACCTACTAGGTACTTGGTACATACATTTACGAAATACAACGACGTAGGTGACGTGCTCACCGTTCACTCAGCTTGTCGTGAAGTTGTAAAACCACGTCGTCTAGTCGCATTTCCTGTAGGGACGCTTGACTAGTTTAATGACCGGCGAGAATGACCGTTGACCAGTTTGCGACACGAACTTTTCCATCGCAATTTTATCTCTCATTGCTATTATTTTCATAATTTTTATTCAACTGTACCTTGGACGATTCTCCGATGTTCGAAGTGCGACCCACCACCTCGGAACGGTTCATCCTCTGTCTTAGGTATCCTGGATGCGTAAGCGGGACCTCCACATTCTGACTTCTTCGATCTTCACCTATACCGGAGACGCGAGGTTTGCTGTCATTCATCCGGAGGCCTCCGACGATTGGGACCTTGAAATAGAATACGTTCAGCCAAGAGACGCTGGAATTTACGAGTGCCAAGTGAACACTGAGCCAAAGATCCACTTGGCCATCATGCTCAACGTCCAAGGTGAAATCCGTCTCTAATTTTAGGATATTGAAGGTATTCCGAATAAAGGCTCACGCGTTCTCGAAATTGGTATAATAGAATTAGCACACAGCAGACGTGGTCAACGCTTCCATAACCACGACACATGATTTTGAATTTACGATGTATAAAGATAATGCTCGTCTTGCCATTTCATTTTTGCTTGACGGAACGGCTCCGCGTAACTTCCGTTCCGTCTGACAATTAGAAAAACTAGAGCTCGAATTGTTTTTGAAAACCGATAGACAGTCAAAGAATTTGTCACAGACGCTCAAGCCAAGATTTGGGGCCCCGATGAAGTTTTCGTAAAGAAGGGAAGCACCATCAGCTTGACCTGCACCGTCAATGTCCAGAGTGCTCCGCCAAGCAGTGTCACGTGGTACCATGCCGGTGCTGTGGTGGACTTTGATGGCCCTAGGTTCGTTTTTCATTTGACATCGAAATCGGATTCAATTTTGAACAGTTATTGGAATTTTGCATTGAAAATAAAATTACGTCCACGAGGTCAGTTTGACAGCACTATAATCAATGGTCCTGATCAATTTGGAAGAGTTTTGTGAAAAATATAGCATTGTACTTTCCTGAATGATTATTCAAGGGGAATGATTGCCCCAATTTAGTTGCAAGCCGCGTACTTTAGAATCGGGAGGAGTCCCGTAAATAAATCAGAGAACGTGGACAGTGTAGAGACGTAATGTTCGTTGAAATTAACAGGGGTGGAGTGTCCTTGGTCACGGAGAAGACAGAGACAGGTACAACTAGCAAACTCCTGGTGACCCGGGCCGAGCTGACCGACAGTGGCAATTATTCCTGCGTTCCTAAAAATGCAGCGTCTGCGAGCGTCGTTGTTCACGTTTTGAACGGTAAGCCTCCTCGTAGATATTACCTGAGCGTGAATATTATTTTTCCTTTTTTTGAGAAAAGAGCTGATACACGAAGAATATAGTGGCGGGTATAAACACGTAGCTCTATTCGGGGTCATGAAACGCTTACATTTTATAAATACGGCGACACTTGGCACATAAATTCAACGGAGCGGCTTGAAATAAAGTGGGTTTCGTAATAATTCTGTGGCAGGTACAGAGAGTTGTGCTTGAAATTGAAATGTTTGTCGCAGGTGAGCATCCAGCCGCTATGCAACACGGTGGGAGCTGCGGGATCACGCCCAAACTTCTTCTCGCCTTGCTTACACTCTTCATAGGGAATATGCTGAGATGAGCTGTTCATCCCAGGGTAAACGGACCGTAATTCTCATCGCCAGCTCGATCGAAACAAATTGGAATCCAATTGACCCAAACCGGAGCCACGTGACTCGAGTGTGTACAGTGTATAAGCAAAGTGTATATTCAAATGATTGTGATTAATGGAAAATAATACGGAGGTATCGAACAACGGTGATTGAAAAATATTAAGCAGTGCGGAGACTAATCAAAAACTGATCAAACCAATCAATCGAGGAAGGAGAAAGGTAGACGTAAAAATAATTTATTGTGAGATAATCAAAAGTGGGTGCGAGATTAGATGTTAGATTTAAAACGGGACAAAAGTGACCCTGAAATGAACTAAACACCGGATAATTCTTAGTGGCACGCAAGCGAATGAGTATACATGAAAGACTCCCACGAATCTGTTCGAATGGAACTTTTTCAAATTTTTGTTATGCCCAGTGTAAAATTTCTATAGCATAATATAATAAAAGGAATTTGATTTGTGATCGATATTACGGAAGACTCAATTCTCAATCAAACATTAATCATCCCAATCACACGCGCCGTATATCCATTACAATCAGCTGAAGTAAAGACGTAGTGCGGCCGTAGCGGAAGTAACGTATAAAGAAAGGAGAGAATTCTCTATGATTGCGTAAAGTAGCGAACGATTGACCGAACGACCGAGTGACCCACTGACCCTAGAATATTTCGTTCGCAGGCCCACCTTCCAATTAACTTTACCCCGCTCGTATACTCAGCTCCACGAAATTTTATATCGTAAACACGTGGCAGACCAATTATTACGATAGTTTGCTGCCAGACAAGTAATTATTATCATAACTATAACCACGCGGTGTTGCAATCACAATGACAACGTTTTACTCATACCGTAATAGCGCAATAATACTCTGCACTCGTTCACTGCACTCGCGTTTCATCACTGGCGCCTGAAACGCCACATAGTCATATAATTCGCAGCCAAGCTACTCACATTAGTTCTATCAACTGTACTTCATCGTACGGTATATACATAACTGCTTCCAAGTTTATATTTTACACTTATAATTATGAAATATGCACTAGGGTGGTCCAAATAAACCGATCTTTACACGTTCAGATTTTTATATTTCAAGAACTAATATACTTAGGGAAATCCTGAAAGGGTATATTTATCCAGAATCGAACGCTTCACAAAAAAGGTCTCTTGGTCTTTTACGATAAATCTAACCGGTTCGAAGTTTCTCGAGAGATTCTGGTCATTGAATTTTTTTGAAGTAGACTTTTGTACAGTTTTGAGCAGAATTTTTCTGAGCAGATCAGTTCTTGGGATATGAAAATGGAAAAGCGTCACAACAACATTTCCCACATTATTCAAACAGAAAATGAAAAATGGCTATGAGCGACCTCTAAATGTTAATATTAAGAGTTAATTTTTTTTTTCTTTTTTGAGACTCGTAATTTGAGCATGAAGAACAAATTTTCGTACGTGCATCTCGCAAAAAACAAAAAAATGATCGTTTTATTTGGCCCACTCTGGTGTACACTCATGTGTAACGTATACGGCTACATGTCTGCTATGCGCATGCAATATGTATGCATGTAGTTCGCACAGTTGATACGTAGCTACTGGCGTCTAGCTACATGGGATAGAATATAGGATATAGGATATAGAGGGCCTCATTTTATGCAAATCACCAGCCAACACCGGTTAGGTGTCCACCGCGACACCTAGATATAGTAGTTTCGCGAACGGACCGTGTGCAATGGAAATTCATGCACATTGGCCAAGGCTTTGGGGGATAGCGACTATGCTATATAGTTGCGGATTCTACAACTATGCCAACACGCTGCTTTATGTTTACCGAAATAGTCGACAATACAGTAAACGTCGTGTTGTGTGTTGTATTCGCCAAAAACATGACTGTTATACTTACGCTGCGATGCTATCACATATGAGATCGTATGTATTAGATTGTCAAGGAATGCATTTGAAATTTTGTGTAAGCAAAGATGAGTCGGAGCTCGAGAGAAGTCTAGGTTTAAATTTATACGCAAGTTGCGGATTCGGGGATTTTTATCTCGTGGGAATAGAGGTACGGGAGGAGATCAATCTTCGATCAGAAGATAATGGATCCCGTCGCGCTTCTTTCGAATTTGAATGAACGAAGGGAATGAATAAATATAAATAAATTTGTTAGCCGCACACGGGGCTGCTGGGTATAGATATAGGCCAGGGAAAGGTCCGGTTGGAAAAAAAAGTATGTCCTTATTTCGCAGTGCTCAGCTGGTGCGAATAAATATGTGAATAAAACTTGCCGCCGATCCTGAGTCATCCATACATCCCAAATTCGCTCGCCATACGAATCCGTTCCGTATTTGTACTTCAGGCGTGACTACGATTGACACTGCGGTATCCTAGGAAGGAACGATAGGGTCTGGAAGCGTGAAATCCTGAGACCCCGAGACCCGTAGACCCCTTTAACGAGACCCCTTTTCCTATGTATAGCTCTCCGAGGATCTAGAACCACGGACAGGACAAAATCATGCATATGGATGTCGGTGGGCATGATATACTCGACAGGTAAGTGGATAGCCGTTGGTTACCAGAGAGAGTGTATCTCGTCCGTAGAAATCCACTGGTAGATTGTGGTTGCTGACGACGTAGGCTGTAGGTGTCTGTATTTTCACTCTTGATCCTAACTGTTCTTGTTATGGAACCGCCCTAATTCTGTTCCCTTTGAACGAGAGAAAGAGAGGTTGACATTTCGCTACTAGAAAAACAGTGATCCAATTACGAACCGTATATATATTTTTTTTATGAAGTCAGAGTCTGGGTCAGCTATGACGTGGGTTGAGTTCGTCGAAATACACGATCCCGATTTGTAATTTGATCAATGGCTAATCAATCGAGAGTCACCATGCAACCAAATATTGCGAATTAATAATTCCCCCGCGTCTAACGCCTGCAGGCACTAATTATCATACGATCACCGAGTGTTTTTGACCGGAGTGTCTCTCGGTAAAACCACCATACTGCTTTGCGGCATTCACTATATTTATCAACAGAATATAATTCGATATCCTCTCGTTAAAAAATATAGTGCAATTAAAATTAACGAGCTGTGGGCTCGTCCCCAGGCGAATACCGCGGTACCGTGATCGGGGTGATCCTGACCAGTTCCCGAGGTTGTCTATGACTCGGCTACACTGCAAATAAAATTACGTATGGTCAACCGGAGCGACGATTCTATCGAAATACTGTGAACGGCACAGAGTGTTGCTGGATTTAACGATACGAGTGTAGAACCGCTCACAACGCTGGGCACAACGACGTTACTATAAAGGCAGAAAAACGAAAGACTAGAAACGAAATGAAAATAAAAATAAATAATAAAATAAAGGGTTGTAAAACTGTTATGGCATAGCGTGAAGCGCAGATACTCATCCGCGTGAATTCTTTGTCAAATATTCTGTGAAATGTTGAAAAATATCGCGCTGGCTAAAAGCCCGTGAACTTTTCGCGAGCCAGGAGAAAATTCAACCATTTTCAATTCAACATGTAATATCGTATAGCCTGAAATATTGGTAAAGTTACGTAACATTAATTATTAATTGATCCTATAAAAAATATATAAAATATAGGTTTTTACCTACGCCAATACATAAATATGTAAAGCAATTATGATCAAAAAAACAAGTTCAATATTGAACTGAGAGTCGACACCGAAGCGCATACCTATATAACATAGGTTCGTTTATTTCCTTTCCGTTCCATGGGAAGAGTGTACAGGCGTTTATTCGAGTAGTCGAATGTACAGGAAACGAGGGAAATGTGTTTCGAAATATGCTCATAACCCTGCGGGCATACGTTTTGCAATCACCGTACGAGTTCCTCGTGATATTTCAATCCTGAGGCAAATGAATTGTCCTGCCAAACCTTCATATTACCAAAATGCAGCTCATCGACAGTTCCGAAAACTTCAAAGAGGATACAATACCGCATCCATACACGTGGATACGTCTTTGATAAACGGTATGCTCAATCCTGACCGAGTGAATGCGTTAATCGCAGTATCCAGCAGTTGGCGAATTATACCGGATTGTCGAGTTTAGTTGTAAAAAACGTTCGCTGTTATTCAGAGCGCGTGACTCTCGGCTGGCCATTTATACAAGAACCCATCACGTACACATCGTTATCTATTTTTTCTACTTTTTCTCCGTTCTGTATTTTTGATTTTCAATCTTTCAATATTGAGATTAAATACTGGCTGCGCTTTGGCACAATCAGTTCTGTATCCTTTGACGGGTATCACGGGTTAGGGAAACTCACCTCCGTGAACGCCGTGTAAGATAGAGTTGAACAAGTAGTATGAGTCGCAAACACATCAGCCAAGTCTCCGCACAGTACGGTCGACTATATGCTTTCACCGCTGTTTCCCTGGTCTAATCCATTTACAGGGAGAGAAGAGAGACTTCTGCGTATGTATATATGTTTGTATTTTCCTTTGGCAAATAATACTATGAAACTGGATATCAAACTCAGCGTTATGATTGTTGTTTGTTTTATTTGTCAGCGACAACGGAAACAGCAATAGTGGGTATACGGTACCATTCATATAATATAAGGGTAGTTCGGCGGGGGTTGGCGATCGATTAGTGTTGGCAATCTCGTAATATTACGAGAGGGCCAAACTGTCCTATCATACAGAGCACCGTGCAACAAAGATGTTTTGTTGCGATGTAGACGGTAGTTTACTTTTATTATCGTCGAAGCGCACGGATACCATTCTGGAGATTGCACTGCTTTACATACCTAGAACTTTCCTTGGAAATAAACTTTTCCACCCTGTCTACCTGACGTATACAGAATGACCATTCACTTACTTGTATTATACATGAGTTTCAAAGTAAACACACTAGAGCCAAATTCCGGAGAAAAAACTCTATAACCTTCCCCATTCAACTCGAGTCCAAAGTCTTGGTATTAAATGTCGGAAAATTTTGAGAATCATTTTTTTTCAGACGAAAAGTATATAAATCGTGTAGGATTTTTTGTTTCTTCCTTCTTTTCTTCCAATACAATTTACTGCGGATGGAACGTACCTTTTTCCAGAATGGCAATAGTTTCTATAAACATTGACGATAGCGTCGAGCAGACCTACGGGCTCCGGGGGATTCGGGAGACAGCTCATGTGTTTTTGTGAGACTGTCTGAGCTCTGGTCGGTCCGTGAATCCGTGATACTAATAAGCCATGGTATTATTTCCGGCCTGAATCCCAGCAGCGTCCGTTTGCTCAGAGACCGAAAAAGGGAAACTAAAACGAATGGAATCTCTGTTTAAAGAAGCCCCTTCACCGAATCAGCTGGTGCACGGACCTCCCTTGCGGCCAAGTCGTATTTGGTCCGGCTTAGAATCTAGAGAAACTGAAACTGTATAAAAATAAGACCATGATCACTAGTGGGACTAGTTTATTCCAGACTTCACCTCCACCGCTATATTTTTATTTGTACTAACAACGAGTTTAAATTCTTTATGAAAAATAAAAGCGCTTTCAGAGACATAGGTTTGGGATCAAGTTTCAGGAAACTAGGACAGCGAAAATGTACCAGATAATGGTATTGTATTACTCTTAAGTTAAGGAGGGTTTAAAGATATCGGCTTGATATTCGCTCGAGTAATATCGCTATAGTTTCTTACTTAAAGCCGCTGTCTGAAGCACATGATGCACCGTACATACACGAGAGCTAGATTTATATACGATGTCGGGTAAAGCGTGCCTCTGAACTGGCCTCATTTGGAGAAATCTTATCGTGAAGATACCGTCTCGGAGTACGTTTGTAGACACAGCATTAAAAGGCGGACTACTGGGAAAAGAAAAAAAAAAACGAAAAAAAGAAAAAGGGCAGTCGAGAAAAGGGAAGAGTAAAGAAAGAGAAGGCGAGGGACACTGAGACGTCTTCATTCTTTACTGGCTTTTATTCTTGTGTTTCAATGAAGACTGCAATAAATCTCAGACGCGACGCACTAAGCTTTGGCCAGCTTTGCGCCGGTAAAAGTCTGTAGCTTACAATTACCTTTATTTACATTTGAAACCCCATCGTTAATCTCGGCGACGCAACAAACAGTTTAAATTTCAAGAACAATTTTAGACGAATTTTTGATGACTAAGATTAATGGAAATCTTCTCTTGGACTTATTTATTTTCTCGAGTTATAAAGTTTTGATAAATCGTTGGGAGAGTATAGATATTTGATATTTGAATGAACTGATGAGCTTTAATCCGATTAAACATCTCCGAAACTTAGCGAAGTTTTACAACGCTAGAAAATTTGCCAACGGCATTTCGCGACGCAGTTTTGTTCCTCTCGACAATATATTATCTCGTATCTTTCTTATCTCAACGGGTGTTAAATTTAATCTTGCGTGATGCGATAGGAAAAAGATCAACTCAGTCGTGACAGTAGCTTGGATAGCTAAGAAAACTGTTGAGCCTTTGTCCCCCGTTGCGAACCTTTCTCACCCTAGTGCGAAACCTAGACTATTAGATTCGTCCCATTCGATGGATATTCGATAATAACTTACCTAATAATTAATCGCTGACAAAGGTAGCTAAGAAAAAAAAAAGAAAAAACGAAAGAAAAAGATTCATGGATGCTTTTAATTCGACTAAACACTGCAAAGCTTATATTGCGGTAGTTATAAATTTGCAAAGTTGCCGATAGAAGGTTTTCCGCGATAAATTTATCTAATACGACGAGGAACTGTAACCTTCCTAAAAGATTTTGATTCATGTACGCTGGTTACACGATTGAGCGTGTAAACGGAGTCAATGAGGCGTCAGTTACGCGTAAAATGTCCAACCCCTTTCTGTGATCGATAAGAAGGCTTCTGCTTTTTCAGAGGGTACGTCTTGCCGTATAAGTCACACCCTGAAAACGCATTCACCATCCCCTTGGCGCCCGACCGTATCTACACCTCACCTACTTTCCCTATACGAAGCTCTACGGCGGACGAAAAGAGTTCTTGTTCCTTCACACGCCATGATCTCGGATTAGCATTAACCTAGAAAAAGATAAAGTAAGTATAAAAGGATCCGTGGACGTTGCCGTCGTAAAACTGAAAGTTGTTGACGCGCCAAAACGCTTTGAAACCTCTAAAAAAAGGTGCAAGCATTTAACGAGCGAAATTCTCGACAGTTGTGCTTCCAAGTGAAAATATTAAACCCGTTGGCCGAACGACAACGACGATATTATAGTCTTTGATCTGGTTTTGTCCGGCGTTAGCTTTGGTGATTCCCTATACCAAAGAGCAGAACCCTTTCTTGGCAAAAAATAAGAAAAAATAACAAATAAAAAATGAACAAAATGAAGAGAGAAAGAAAAAAGAGAATCTTATATTAGACAGCCAGAAGCTGGCAGGCGAAACAGTATAAGGGGGCGAAATTCTTATTGTATTCTCTTTTTGGTGCCCACCCCTTGTTCACGCACTGATGTGAGAAAATGTTTGCGTAAGTACGAGGCGTGTAACACGTGTAGGTATACGTACAGTCGAAATTATATTTCGTCGAAACAAACGTAAGGAACAAGAAAATATTGGCAATCCATCTCGTGGATGGAAAACTTATGCGGAACTCCTGAGGCAATCAAAAATACGGAGCGATTTCTATACTAGAGCTTCGAAAGTTCTGCCTTTTTACGCCGGGTAACTTTCGACCTACCCATATTTCTTTTTAAAACTTTTCCCCCGGGGATAGGTTTTCTAGTTTAAAAAGTGAAAAAGGTAAAAAATGTCACTATAATAATGATAAAAACTGTACTCGTAGTAAAATGAGGAATATAATTATCGAACGAAGCGGAGTAAGGACCACAGCTTGGCGTCGTTCTAATATATATAAATTTCTATGATCAAGACATGGGTGTTCCGCGTGGGTGGAATTGGGTGGCTGTGGTTGGTGACAACGGACTAATTGTCACCTGATGACTACAGCCATTATCCTCGTCGACGGTCGTTATCCTTCGGTAACAGCCGGCATCTTCCGATCAATTAACTCGAGTTTCAAATTGAAAGTTACGGAATGGTTGGTAACAGGTCTTCCGTTTTTGACATGCGGAACTATTCGACATTTCTGTTGGAATGAAGAGGCTTCGAGCGGAAAAAAACAGTCCATTTAGCCGCAGCGAGTTTTGGCGAAGGGGCGCGAGGAGCAGGAGGAAAGGAGAGAGAACAAGAAAAAGAAGAAGACCGAGAGCGAGAGCGAGAGAGAGGGGAAGTTATTTCGTAAAATATAGCGACGAAAGCAGCAATTCCAAACATATTTCGCGAACGCATCGCAGCTTCGCAGCCTCAAACAGTAATTTAATACGCCATACTGGAGATTCATTTCATCTGGATATTGGATTTTCGATGAAATATCAGCACTCTAGCTGTTACATACCAACATTTCGGGCTTTTCTGAGCAGTTTGTATAGGGCGAATAAGTAACGTATCGCCCTATACATATACTTTGAATCTTGTTAAACGTACGAGTTTCGAGATCATACCCACGACTGATCAATATGTATTCAATCTCAAGAACGGGGGACTATTTCCTCGTCCACTGAGATCATGGTCGACTGGTCCAACCAACGATTCAACCAACATCCACTCGATTCGGGTATCCGGAAGCTTTCGACTCGTCGCAATCTTTGCCAATAAATCCCAACGACCGGGAGATAGTGGAAAGGTGTCCCACCACTTTCGCAGCTAAGAGAGGTGTGAGCGAATATCGGACTGCAACATGTACGGGTATAACGTAGACGATGATGAAAGGGGGCACTAATTGTCAGATTCGGTAATACCAGCGCCCCCCGATAATCACATGGTTCAAAATCGTTAGCCTTTTAATTCTAAAGGGTCTCTACCTCAGAAATTCTAATAACAGGGCATCAATCGAATTAGTGATTGTATGTCACATGAAAGGGTTCAATTTTGCAACAAAACCTAATTTTCCAGTAAATAGGGAAGGAAGGTTCGATGCGAAATTTCATGACCTACATATTTAGAAAGTGAATTTTCAACGGATCAAACCACGCTAAATTAAGGGCTCAAATATCCCCTGGCTTTGAAGAATCTGTCAAATTATGTAACGTTGTTTAACAAACCCATACCTGATTGAATTCCATAGAACTAAATGGTCCTCAGTTCTCCGAGTTACATGGATTTCCATTATATTTATCCGTGAGTCGCTTGATCGTATCTTTCACTGTCTGTCACCTGGATCTGGTGCCTGGTTAACCAATCTCTACACCAAGGCAGTGCGTCATGAACACATGCGTGTTGTTGAAGAACCATAAACCCTGCGTTGACTCAGGTGATTTGTGCGATGACTCAACGGAGTAAGCCCGGAATTACCCTAACTTGGTTGAATCATACTCCAGGTAACAGATCACCGTCTTCCTGTGACAGTAATTAGAATTCAAATGTTACGAAATTTTGCTAAAATAAAGCAAATGGCTTTGGATTTGCAGTAGTCTACGTATTGAGTGAAATGCGTGAACGGAAATTTAGTATTCATTGAGACAAGCTCATTTTTAGTTACACCAGTATCACTGTAGTACTGTGTTAAGCTACTCTCGTTACGCGGTAAGTAAATTTCGGTATATCTCTAGCGATAGGTGTAGGTATACCAATTTGTTACGTAATAGCAGCGAGAGGTCGACGTTCAGATCTCGTCAAGCTACGGTGAAGCCGACCTTTCCATTGCAATATCCAGAGTAACCTGAATTGCGTTTTGATTAAATCCAAAGTGCACCAATTCAAATCAATTATTAACTGCCGAGAATTGGAGCAATTCAACATCGTTGAGGTTTCCAGGGCTGCTATATGAAAATAGAGCATGCAATCTAGGAAGAAACTGGCAACGTGATACAGTTTCGCTATATTATCCGAAAGATACTCTCTGTCAAAGAAACTGCAGCCTCGAGGTGTACAGTAAACAATCTCACGATTATCATCGATTGCATCCAATTAGTAATAATTTTCATAAACTGTCGAAACATATAGAATATATATGATTAAGTATTCTGTAATCGTGTTAGTCATCACGGCTTGTGAAATTTCATCCTAACAAGTTGAAGATTTTGATGAAACTTTGTCAAAGATTTTAGTACCAATGAACTTGTGAATAATCCCACAGAATATTATTTGAAGTATCAACTTTGGTCATCCAATAATTAACGGCTGCGGAAAAGCAGCCACTAGCTAAGGCTCAGAAAGTTTCTTAGGATTAGATCTATTTTCCGCATCAGTTATTTCTTCGTAAGATGAACTTTCCGGCAACCAGGCATGCGTGTGCGGAGTTTGATTGAGGTCGAGCTTCTATAACACCGGAGGCTAACAATAAGAAGGCAATATTATCCCAGTTAATAACAACGCCGGCTGATAACGACCCGAAGCATATATAGGCCGGTTAAAATTTAAACTCGCATCGTGCTTGCGAAGTGCATCACGTATGCATAGAAAATGGATAAAAACCATCACAGCAAGAGTCAAACACGATGCGAAAGACGTGATATTCGAATTTGAGAACCTGGCGTGTTTCACTCGAATTGAATCGAATCGCATCGTCACCTCATAGTGACTTTGATCAACGTCAATGACGTCGACGAAAGCTCTGCACGTACTACACACAATGAATTTTCATATATCTATGCATTTGCTCGGTGGCGGTTTACTTCAACAATGAGTAGCTGCTAAAGTACCAAACGGAAAGGTGATTCATCAGAGGTGGTGGGCAGTAGCTGCCGCATACAGCAGTGAGGAGAAATCAGTATTCAAGAACGAAAGCAAGGCCTGTCAAGGAGCCTTAATAAGGCAAAGAACTTTCCGATGTCCCCTAAGAGTTGGCTGAGCGTGTTAATGTATTGAAAAGGGGTGCTTCTTATTCGCAAGTAACATCGGCAAAAAATCCCTGGTGTATAATTGAGAGTTTAGTCAGGGCTCTGGATCCAGAGTAGTTATTCGGATGAGAGTGCTAATGAGCCTCTTCTGGCTACCAGCCTAAATTGCAGAGGTTCTACACCCCTTACCCTCCCCTCAACTCTCCTTACTGTACCTCTTTCGCTTCCGTCTTTACCCTCCTGCATCCCGTTCCACGGCCGTGAGTCCGTGTTCTGAGCTGAGTAAAATCCAGTCCGCGTCGGAGGATTAACGGAGGATAAAAATTAGCCTTATTAGGGTCTACTCGTGTCTATCTTTGACCGCAATTAAAAAGGGTTAACTCCTTTCTCTCGGAACCGTGCCGTCGTGAAATCGCTACTTGAATCCTGGACAAGGCCAGTTTCACGCGTATAAATGTCAACTTTTTTTATCTGTAAGCCAACGAAGAGGAAATCCGGGAGGTTAAATCTCGTTGATAAATTGTGTATTAGCATAATGAAGTTCTGTACAAAGTATCCAGTCAGGGATCATTCCGTCGCGTTATATAGGTGAAAGATCGCAGTATATAATATCAGAGGCTGAAATAGTCGGATGTGTTTTCTTCTTTTCCTGTAGTTCCGGGTGGCTAGTTGAGCCTGCAGAAGTAAAGAGTTAGGGAGGCTTACACCCAACCCCAACCCCGATTCATCGTAATCTTTTTTGATCTTTAGACTCTCGAGTGAATAGAGCTCTGCTCCCACTGTGCAGGATCAAGTGAGTACGCTGTACGGCTGGCACTACTTTGATCTACTGGACTTGCGCCTCGCTTTGAAAATGCTTGACCTGAGTCAAGTAGTATATCCAATAAGCCACAGTTTAATTAAACTAAGTTTAAACCTGACCCTCTAAGGGCGGCGGTGGTGTACTTCCGAAACTGTACCTAAATCGATTATCGAAGTTGCCTCGTAACTGCACTGTAAGCGATTACTGTTTTATACCGGGTTCCACAGCCCCGTCGTCTCTGTGTGCGATGTTCTATTAAACGTGTTTGTGCAAATGTGTGTGCGTAGGACATTAAGTACACTTGCTAATCGCATTAAAATCGACCAGCAGCACTGACCGTATTGGAAGGCGAGACAACTTTGCCTACTCACGGCCTACGCCGGTATATATTACGTATACTGATACACGTACACACGTATAGGTATACGATACGCGAAAACCCTGCGCACCTTTTCGCCCCGCACGTAATGTAATCACACCCTTTCGCGACTTGCGTCGTATGGGAAACAGTCACGGGTTGAATTAGTAATCGACGAAATACAAAATAGGAGAGTTGTAATTAATTTGTTATTGAATTTACTCATTGGCAATTGCGTTAGCTAATTAAACAGCCCACTACTTTCGTTATATATAATGTATGGAAATAGTGTTACCATACATATTGAGTGTCAGTGTTGATAGACGACCAAATAATACACGAAATTAGAACGCATTTCAAATATTCATGTATAATATATACTGTGTAGAGATTGTGAATAAAAAAAGAAAAATAATAATAATAATTCTATACAATGTTTTTATTATTCATTCCCTCGCCGTTGATTATCATCAGCCCGTGGGAAATACAATCATTGTCACAGAATTTATACAGATGCGTCCCGAGCTCAAATATTGGACCACAAAATATTCCGAATATAAGCGTGCCGCTGAATATATGTATATCCTATGCTATCTATAGTATACATGTACCCCCGCACGATGCGCATGTGTCAATAATTCATAAGCAATATCCAATATATGCGGCAAATAAGAGTACGATTTTCGTATTTACACCGTTGGACATGGAAGACACGTTTCTGCCGCTAGAAAAATCAATTCACGAGTGGCGGATAAACATCTATTCCGTAACAGTGCCCAAATATAGAATAAGTTGTGTTTTAGGGTGGAAACATGAGCATTTTATCATTATTATTATTATTATTATTTTTGTTTTTTATTAAACCGTACCGTTTCAACAAAAAGTTATAACCATTTGTTGATTTGTGGTTTTTTAAATTCCTTTTTTGATACGCTTTTTTATTCAGGCATATTCATAAAATGAAATGAAAGGATATATATATGGGTATTATAAAATGCAACGTTCAACACTCGATAAAATTCAATTAGCTAATGTTATATGGTTCTTGAAATATGTACTCCGGGTTTGATGAAAGCGTGATGATTTTATAAAAAATTATTCTCTCGCTGTTTCGTCGAGGGTAAAACGCAGGCCCACGAAAATTGACGACGAGTAAAAAAGGTTGACTGGTTACGCGGTTAACTTATGCTGTGGAAAGTTAAAATCAAATTAAGGCTCGATCAAGGTTGATTGAGCAACAATCAAGTTCGGGCAATAAAGCAAGGGAGATGCTCGTACTGCTACCAGAGGCGAACAGCTGTGGCACGCTTTGTCTAATTAGGGATAATTCTAAAATTTTCCATTGTAAATTAGCGACGTGAGCCACAAGTTAAGACTTCGAACCGCAGAGTCTTTTATATCATCAGCCAACGAATTACCGCCGAGTCACCGTCGAGTTGACTCCGGGCGACGAGGCGGAGTGATTCGTGGACGTGGTTAAGGAATAGTACCGAACTAAGGTAATCTCCGACGTCGGCAATGCTCGGCCGCGTTCAACCCTAATTAACCTTAATTCTAATTAACTAAACTCTCAGTTAAAACTAACCTTCCGCTAATGCGGAGATATCATACTATATAATTAATTAAAGCTCTTATTTACCGAAGTGCTTTCTCGCGACGTTCGCGTGTCTAGTATGACGCCAGTTTTCACGTTTCTCGCGTACATATGTATGTATATACCTCTGACTAAAGTAGATCCTATCTCAGGCGTGAAATTAAATTTTTTCTTCTCTTTTTTTAATTAGTTTGCTTAATCTCCATAGTATCGTCTGAGATTTTACTCCCTCGTATCCTCTACTTCCATCCCTCGTTGGCATTAATTGAAAAACAACAGTGCTGGATTAGTTTTGCCGGTGATTAAAATGGAACCGAAATTTCGGCTCCAAAGTAAAAGCTTCTCTCTATAATATATATCTATACACATGCATGTGCGGGTGAATTATTCGTTCAGACTTTAGATTTAGATTGACACGTTTAGGGAGCGAGCTAAGGTTGATTTCACCTCTCGCTGACACTTCGGAGTACTTAATGCTGCTGCCTGTCGCAAGTAATACGTCACGGAATACCTCTGACGTCTGCTTCTCCCTTTCTATTACTCACCGCATAGCCTCTCCTTCAACTTGTGTATGTACATACATTTCCTGCGTAGGAAACGTTAACGACGCGGCCAACCCACTGATCCTCTCTTTAACGAACGCACATCAACGGAAGTACTTCTCCCTCAGCTTTCTATATATGTATGCGAGATTTCATCCGTTTTCACCTAGCCTTGGATCATCTCAGATATAGATAGCCATTATTCACTATCTGCAGTTACCGTTTTAGATTTATCTCTTAATAAGAATAATTTTATTTTCCGACCTTTTGAGACCTAGTTGGCGAAAGCGGTATCTTCGTTTGGTTTAAAGTTGCATTAAGTTATTTAATATCGTCGGTGCTTGTTCGAAGGAATCTGTCTCTATAATATAAAAATTTTCTTATTGCGGTGGATTCCTGACGAAATATAACGACAAGAAAAAAAATTTCAACGAGAATATTTCGTATGGCCGCAACTGTTTCCAAATCGGAGTTTTTTTGAAGTCGAGCAATCTGAGAGTAAGACATGAGTCCATGTCAGGAACGTTGGCCTATAGTAATACTCACGGCATGTCAACCAGTAAGTACGCTCCAAATACGACGTGGAATTCACCAAATGTCCGCGTTTTCTAAACACCCTGTTGAGATGCGTTCATCCTTGTGTTTCACAGATCAGAAATTATAACGAAATCCGAGGTGGATGATAAAATTTTCATCTTTTTTGGAGACAGTCTCTTCTGTGTTTTTCCGAAAAAACCAAACTGGATAGAAAAATGAATGTTCAATTATCGATATATGATGCTGGAATAGTGAGTGATATTGAGAATCGAAATACGGCTGCTGCATGGTACTACGAGGTGCCAGAGTTACGATGAAATTGGGAATGGTAGCGGTTCGAAGCGATTGGTGGAAACGGATAGAATTCCTGATATATGTATATCCTGATATACATATATACGATACATATACATATAATACATAGACGCAAGGATACGAACGCAGTACATCTTCTCTTCGATCGATTAAAGCGTATAGAGCGTAATTTCATGGGTATGTATATAGCGAGGACGAGGAAACCTCGGAGTGCTCGGTTTCGCAAATCACATTTTGCCCGGGAAAAAGCTCCAGTTGCGTGTCTTCGGACGAACGAGAACAAAAGAAAGCAGAGCGCCAGAAAGCAAGGGAGTAAGAATAGGCAAGGAGGTAAGAAGCCGGGTAAGAATCGGTGCGGAGTTTGGCGCGAAACCTCTTGAAAGCACCGTTGGAGAGGTAGAGATGACTAGAGATGTCTGGGTTAAAATGTTACCCTGCGGCAAACCCAATTCCCATCCCTAGCCTGGATTCTCGCCGGGGATTCCCTAGGCCGGGAAAACGGAGGCGAACATTTCAGACACTCAGGAAGTTTACTTCTTCCGGAATAAAATCAGCGTCGTGTTTTAAGGCGATATCTTATCACGGCGATACGATATCGACGGACTTTGATAGTTGACAGATGTTGCGGCTATAAAACGGATAACTAATTCCAAGTCTCGTGGCTCGACTGAGGTGCCGAAATCCATAATAATTTCCGAATTAATAACGAATAACGAATAACAGGGCGAAGAAGGGAAAAAGTACCGCTTATCATTCCGCAGACATAAATCACTGTTCTATGTGACAAAAATTTGAGTGTAGACTACCGTTCGGAGTTCGTGCTATACGCGGGTGCGAACTTTTTCGTGACTTTTCCGCAGCGAAAGCTCTGATAAATTAAATGACTGCTCGGGTGACAAGACGAACGTGCCCTCGGCAAAAATAAGCCCGAGCCTTCGCAGAGGCGTTATTCGATTGAACGAAAGGTGATGCTTTTTTGTGATTTTTTTTCTATTTATTTTTGCCTTCTTTCCTTTGTAATAAGTGATTTATGGGTGTGTCTTGCTTATTTAGGATAAATCAGATTGCTAGGATCAGCCGATGGTGGATTCTGGTTGAAAAGTGGGATTTCCGGAGAGACGAGCCTCGGTATTATATACTCGAGCCTGATTTCGAACGGGAAAAGATACCGTGGCAATTTATCCCAGCTAGGAATGACAATAAAGAACTAAGCTTAAGTTAGATCGGGAAATACGCACGATTTCTATATAAATATAGATCGAAAAATTCAATTCCGGAAGTCGCGCCGCGGCTACATATTACGGATTATTTTTTCCATCTCCTGACAAATTGGCGGCGAGCCTAAACTTATTTCCGGTATTTGCGATAGCGTCAGAGAAGGGTACAAGCCGAGGGTTGGTCAACCTTGAAATAAGTTGCTACCCACCCTGCAGAGAGATATCTTTTACCAAGCGTTCGACATTGATCAAATCGCCTGCCTTCTTCTTATACAGTTATTACATTTGTGAAACAACTTTCACTTATATTCCGAATTTCAAACTTACAACATCTGACTGTAGATTTTTTGTTCTCACTCTTTTTTTTTCCCCCTTCTGAACGGAGATATATCTTCACCTCGAGATGTTCGTGCGCGAAGGTTTCCAAGGTCTTTCGTTGAAGCCGAGTCTTCGCTGTTCTACTTTAGCTCAACATCCAGCTCAAGCTATTCGTCTTCAACCGCGGCAGTGCCTAGCGACAGCGAAATATGTTCCGAAAAACGCCGACGGATAAAAACAGAAACAATTCGCCAACGATACACATAGTTATATTATCGAGTTGAATTATTTATGACTAAAGTAATGAATAATTCGTTCTCTTTTTTCCTCATATTTTCCTTTTTCCTTTTTCCCATTTTTTTTTTTTCATCTTCTTCTCTTCTCTTCTGTCTCCTTTCCTTTCCAGCTGTTATCGAAAACGAAACGTTGTCGTAGTGGCAGCAGCATCTTTTTATGTATATAAAATCACCGGAGTATAAATATCAGGCAAGATCCCTGGCATTGCCTGCCGATTGAGGTAAAAGTGAGAAATAAATTGAAGAAGAAGAAATAGAAGAAGAAGGTAAAGGCAACGGAGTCACGATTTCTGCGAGCTGGGGACAGAGCAGACGCAGGAGTTTGAAAGGAAAGGGGTTAAGTTATGCGGGGAATGCACTATACACGCAAATGTGGGCTTTATTGAAGAGGAAAGCGGACCAAACCATTATAACCCCTCTTTCGAGTTTCCCACGACTAGAAAGACGACGACCACGACCAGGCGCAAGGCTCTTAGACGTCGCAGGCGTCGTGGGTGTCGTTCCATAATCTGATATTTGTTTTAAAATTTAGAACATTTTTCCCGAAATGTGAACAAGATATGTTTAAATTTAGCAATGGATGAACACCGAGAGTTCAGTGTCTAGTTCTTCACGGCATCTTGTTGGTCTGCGGAAAAAGTTGCAGATCAAAAATGTGTATACCTATACGCAGAGAAATGATTCCCAAGAAAAGGCTTTTCGAAAATATCACGATCTTTGCAATCTTTGTTCCAATTCTCAACCATTCTTTAGGGCTTACTTCTAGCTAGACGAAGAAGTAAGCTTCGTGAAAAAGTGGGGCGCAACGAGATGCACGAGAGCCTCCACGCAACCAGTCGTTTATCTTCACTACTTCAAGCGCGGGATGATAAAACGGCTCTCTTCGCTGGACGAAGGACGCGAGGTGCTTTTTCACCGACATTTTACTCGCCATATTCGGAACGGGTCCTTTATGGTAATGAATCTTCGAAACAAGCCCAGCGAGGATTTACGGTGTCTACGAATCTTGGAGGAAGGTAACGCGGACCACAAACCGAAAGTCACTTCCGAAGAAGAGATGTTTGCCGAAAAAGGGTGAGGGTTGACACTGTTCATACTTTGCCAATCTTCAAGCTTCAAATGATTTTAATATCTCTTCGTAGCTAATAGTATAACTGTATTCTGTATACCATTTGCGAAACTTTGCTTTCAGATGATTAATCCGCTGATTAATGATATAGTGTTGATATAAATGGTTAAGATGGTGCTTTTGAAGAGGGGAGTGATAATTATTAAATTGTGGATCCGTGTTTTGGCTTGTAAAAATTAAGAAATCATCTCCGTCACCAGCGTAGCTATACGAACGAATTTTTCGCGGGTCCGTAAAATTAAGAACACTTGGATTTCCGTAGTTAATCTCAACTTTTTCTTTCTCACCCTTGCTTGTTAGTTTTTTTTTTTTTTTTCTTTTTTTACTGTCTTTCTTCCTTCATTCCTTCTTTCCTTTCTTCCTACTTTTCATCTTTTTATGTTTTATTTTATTAACTAATTTCGACGTGATGAGAATCCTTGCTTCTCTAAACTTGTATCAAAAGTTGAATTTAAACTTTTCACCTGTTTTCTATTTTCTTTTTCTTATCTCTCGGCGCTCGCGGTTCCAATACCCATTACACGAAGGCCTCGATCAGAGAACATGACAAGTTCTTATAAGTTGGCTACAACTCTTGTGACCATAACAGAGCCTGGGATGGGAGTTGTATTGAGTTAGTACAACTTACCGGCGGCTGCTAGGGTGTGGACAGCGATGCGAAAATTGCCTGTCAGAAAGTCTCTCGAAACGTCGAAATTGCTTATTGCCGCATTCCTTGATGTTTCGCGATCCCCGCAGAAGAATGGACCTGCAGCAATGATGAATAGCATTTCAATTTCAGAAAGGAACAATGAACGATAACTATATAGAACGACAGTTTGATTTAATGTTATACGAAACTGTCAGAGCTTGAATAATTTCAGGCTCAATCATCATCAAAAGTTTCCATTAAAAAAGTATTTCCTGCTATATCATATACAGGTTCCTTTTGCACGGCCATGATGACACGATAATTCCATTTGGTTCGCGCCAAAGAGATGAAGGGAATCGGTAATAACCCCAAGGTAGGCAGAATAAAATTAACCTCCCTGCTGTGCTTTCAATAAGTAAGAAGCGGACCGGGATGACACTTTCAACGAATTATATTAAACTTTATCTTCTTCGAAAGTCCTGTCTGTACTGCCGGCCATAAACTTAAAACGTACTTCGAGCTCCAGATGGAGAACTCGTGCCTAAACGAGTGAAGTTGGCTGTTACAGGTCGGAAATATCGTTGGTTTGTTACTTTCTTAATTGGCCAAATGAATTTCATTGCTATCTGTAACGATTGGTGGAATGAACGACAGTCTCTTTTCCGTTGGGGTATCATTGCCTCGCAATTTCGTTTCTTGCCGCTTCTGCCCTGTCGCTTAATCATTCCTGGTTCCGACTCAGTTCTGTTTCTTTGCGTTGTCACACGAAACTCTCGTTTTTGTTTCCAATTCTACTGCCTATTGACTTGCCGTTTTGCTGCTTTCTCTTCCGCAATTTCCGTCTTTGATATTCCATTGGTATTCTCAGCACCGTTCATCTTCTCGAAGTTTGGCACGATGCAACAACAGATGGTAGTTTCGGGATTGTAGGGTGGCATCAGTGCGGGAAGCTACCCCAGCAACTTTGTTACAAATCCTCGACCGTAAACTTGCGACATTGGCAAGGGAGCGTCGGAATCATCCCCTTCTGCGTGGAGAATCTCTACTTAATACTGTCCGGCACTTCGGGCCCGCTGATGATGGGATCTTCGCGGTGTATGGCATGGACGTAAAACGTAACCGTAGCTCCAGTTTTCTTGCGGTTCTTGCCGAAAAATAGAAGGGTGCCTTTGGTCAACGACGGAATTGGTATGCGATCGGATTTTCCGTCATACGTATGTCGTTTCGTCTGTCTACCTCTGCGGCGGCACCGTGGCTCTCCTCGACTCCAACTTCCGGGAAATTGTAAGAATTGAAACGTTTCACGCCGCCTTAGGGATGTCATCAGACACTCGATTCAATAGAGAGCAACCCAAAGTTGGGTGGTAATTAGGAGCGTGAAAAGATTTTACCGCCGACGAATTCCGAGGCAGAAGCATTCTCTGATAAATTATTCAATTTCGAAGAGGCGTTCCAATTGCTCTTCATTCTCGATCGCGGACGAGTGGAGTGTTCTTTTGCGTGCAGGCAATCGAAGTACCACCAAAGTCTTTGGGGCTGCGCTACTATACCCTCCATCTTTCGTTGCCCTCGTGCCAACCACTCGCCAGCTCTTGTTCGAGGGAATTCTTTCGTAGAATCAAATCGAGTTTGAAAAGGAGCACCTTTGTCGGACGGACAGTCGTACAATGTGCACTTTAATGAGTTTCCGTTCAACCTAGTCCAGTGTATAGTTCAGCCTATCTCTCTCTCGCTCTAAGTATCATATGTTCGTACTTAACGAACCATTACTTCCAATAAAATTATCGCTAACACGAAATGGGTAATGGGATTCATTAGAGCATGACAGCGGTATATTTCATTATGCGAAACGATAGGATATCGTTAAACGGAGAATGCGTGTTCGCTTCCACGAGACAACTACTAGGCGAAGTTTGAAAAACACGATAATGACCTGTGAGGCCATATCCAGGTATGGAGTGAAGAGTCTTTTCTGACATTGCAGGATGATCATCTTCAACGTATTTTACATTACCGCTTTATGCAGCATGGTTTCAGTGGTGCCTGTAGGGTTGACTGGGCTTGAAAACTCTATAAAGGTATTATACTGAACCCTACCACCGTAGGAACCTCGACCTTACCACCTTACTTTCGGCGTAGCACGTGCTTGTAACTCGCAGAACGTGACTCGTTGCTAATTACTTTGAAGCTATATCCGGTTGATGTTGCTTGCACGTAAATAATTTTTGTAATCATTGTGTAAGATGCATGTTTCGGACTTGTGCAATCTATGAAATATGTGTACATACCATGTTTCAGTGTCTGAGGATCCGTGTAATAAAAAAAAATGTCAAGTATCTCTTTGATATCTCGCTACCCGACATTAGTCCAATTCAACGAAGTCGAAATGCGTCGTAGTGTGAGGCAACTGGGATTCAAATTAGGATCTGCAAAGGATATATCTAAATGTGAAAAGATCAAAGGTTTCTTAAAGAGAGTATTCGACGAATACGACCTATAGGCTCATACATATAGAGATATCAAGACAGCTGTCGCTCGAAGCACAAAACCTATTGAAACCAGAAATAGTAGCAGTATAATCAGTAATATAGCAGATAGCCTTTAGAATTTACAATCGCGAACAGTATTTTTGCTGACATTTTGCGGCGCGTACTTAAAAATCTATGAATTATAAAAGACCACTTGGAATGTATATAAGGTAAAAGCCCGGCTGTAACCCGCTCTTATTTCTTATGGTAAAATTCTAACAGCGAGTCGAGTGTGAAAATGTGCACCATTGTCGTTGTTGGGTGTGAAAGAGTACCAAAAATCTGTCATTTGCAGGTGACATTGCGTTTTAGAAATTTTCCATGTACAAGGGGAAATTTTGTGGAAGTTTATTTTTATGCTGATTCCAAGCTAACCGTGAATTCATTCGAGTTAGATCATTTTATAAACGAGTGATGTGGTTACCAGATTTACCACGAATACTTAAACATCATTCGGAACCTGTTGCCAAGTTCAGGTTTGACCTCTCAGGAACGTCTGGGTATTCGCAGGGGTCGTTCTTCAAGGATTTCAAGTGGAAATATTATTTACTCTCATTAGATTACATTTTTTATCTTCCATTGGGATCATTTATCAGACGTTTGATTTTTCATCTTTTAATAAATATCTCAGCCAAATTTTTTTCTCCCATATTCAAATCTCGAATTCATTATAAATCCCGGGCTAAACGTAGACTTCGCTATCCTTTCAATCGGCAGAAAACATGCAAAAAACAAAGTGTATGTCCAAATAAATATACTTGGCAGCCAAGCTCGAACGAGTCCAAAGGATCTAATGAAACTTCCCAGGGGATGGGGGCTCGATAAAAAATAACCCTAAGCAATTCTCGTCAATAAGTTTTTTAGGCGTATTTTCTGCGGCGAGCTCGTGCCAAGTTTTCCTAGTAAGGATAGAATCTGTAGGTATTTCCACACGGCTATAAACTAGTTTTTTTTTTTTTTAAGGTCTTCTTTTGACACGTACGTCGGGATCATATATGCGATATCTACCCATCTCTCGTAAATGGATGTGTCTTACAATAACAGAATCTAATTTGGTTTTTTGTTTCGATCCTTGAGAAAGAGTTGAGACGGTACAATTTCAAACTGAGCGTTGGCTAGAGCTACGGGAGTAGCTTAATATTTCAAACAAGAGCCCGCTACAGTCTTTAGGACCAATTGGCTGGAGTTTTCAATACATATTTTATGTGAACAGGATTGGTAGGAGATGAAAATTGAGCCTTCTTCAAAAGACTTTTTCAGACTCTGCTGATTTAATGCAAGTCGATTTCTGCCGCAACTCGATGCCTGTGAAAATAAATGAAACAAGAAAAAGAAACAGACGCTTAAAAAAAGGGACAAGAAACTGAGAATCGAGGGAAGCGATGGCGTGAATATCTGTCTCCAGATTTGTCAGAGACAAAGAATAATACCATGACACCGTCATAAAAGCAGACTTTTTTCTCGTCCTTACTCCACACCAGCGTGGATCCTGTAGATAATTAATGACGATTGATTGAGGTTCCCTTGAGAGGGTGTACTGGCGTCCATAAGAGGCCTAATGCATTTGATTTGTCGCCAGATAGATTTAGTTATTGTCACTTTCCTCGCCAGAATTAAATCGAACAGCTCATCCATCATAATATTACATCCGCAGGTGTTTTTCCATGAGAAAGTGAGCCTCGTGTGGATTTTAATGGGTGTGATATTTGCGTGGCAGAAAAAATTATCTCGCAAGATGGAAATTTCCTCTGCGAGGTTCAGCGGTTCGATCCACATTAAATCTTGAATAAGCTTTGGATATTCAAAAGTAGGTAAAAATGTTGAGTCCGAAATCGATTCATGGAAAACAGAGAAAATTGGTGGGATATGACCGGCAAAATAAAAATGTATATAGTGTCTATGTATGCCTATGTAGTACGTAGACATAAATGGCTTGGTCAGCTACTCTGTGAAGTCTCGTTTTTTTATAAAATGAAGAACAACCCAAATCTGTCAGATAGCATTTTTTTGGAACAGTCCCTTTGACTTTCAACACAGAAAAAGCCTTAATGAAAAGAAAACAGCTGACGTTGATTCGTGAGAATCCCTGAAGCCTTTTCGAGTCGGGTGTTGCTCGGTAAGTGTATTTAATATTTATCCAACGACCCAAGCCGACATGGACTCGAAATTTCCAATGAGGGAAGAATAAATGCGTAAAATAACACTGGAGATATCTTCCGCACCGTCCATAATTGTTGGTTTAATCATTTAGCAAAGTATAACCGCTATAAAATTTCTGCCATTTTTATTTTCTGATCTTTGAGTTATTCAAAGCCGTACTCGGCAAATCTGAAGGGTTGTTTTATCGAACACATTTATGTTGATCAAGGTCTCTATTAGGGTATTTCAAATTTTATTTTTCATCTTTTTTTATCTCGTTTGAGTTGCAGAGTGAAGATAGACACTCAAAAATGTGCCCGTTGTAGAATGACTGTTCGCATGGCTCATCGAGGAAACCTTTTTCCCGTAAGAATAACACGTGAAATAAATTTCTTTCAACTAAATCGAAAATCGCCCAACGAATTCTCATTTTATTGCTGCAAATGTTCGTGGCATCGGAGAAAATATATAAGATTTATCAATAGGGCAAAAAAATGAAAAAAATTCTATGGTTGGAATGGTAAAATCATACGAAAGTTTTACATTCTTCTATTTGATAAAATGAACTGTTTAAGAAGGGAGGAAGAGACTACAAAACATCATACATCTTCCATGGTATATCAGGTTTATTTTGTGATGAACATTTTTGTTTTTCTAAATATCTTTCCGCCCAATTAAATTTTCTCTGAGCGCAACAATTGAGTGATTGACGCTTGCAGTTTTTTCCTTCCCTTTTAAACGGTTGATTTTGTTGAATAGAAGAATTCAAAGTTTTCATATGATTTTACCAGTCTAACCATGAAATTTTTTCATTTTTTTTTTATTCTTTTTTTGCCCGATTGGTAAATTTGATATATTCTCTCTTCTACCTTCACCCTACAACTCAACTTTTTCCGCGGTATAAGGTGAAAAAAGAGATGAAAAATAAAATTTGAAACACCCTAGTCTCTATACGTTTGTGATTTCAAGTATTTGTTCCTCGCCTTTCATCAGGGATTTCAAAAAAATGTAATGTAAACAGGGAAACGGAGGATGTTGAAAAAATAAACAACACACAATAGCAGGATTCGGAGCCCCGTAGGAAGTGATACGCGTTTATTTTCGGGGTGCTTGCGTGATTTCATTCTATTTCGCACGGTACCTAACGAATCTGGCCGTAGCAAGGGTAGAAAAGAAATAGTAGTAGACTTAATCTCGGATATTAAAATGGATAACTTTTTAAAAACTGTACGTGAATAACGTCCGTATTACAGACTTGTATTGTATGCTTATAATTGTTCAAGTTTTCCAGCCAATTACTAATCTGAATTGAACCGAACTGAACTGAACCTTTCGCCAATTAGTAAGATTTGCATTATCGTATCCACAATCAGAAGCGAGCTAGCGAATAATTTTTATCTTTATTAATAAAATTCTATCAATCCAGCGACGTCCGTTACTCGACAGCTAATTACCTGCAGCGTTTGTCACGAGCTGCTATATATGTAGAGTAGAGGTTTTCTGGGGAGGTTTGCGCGATTTTTTTGCAGAGTATATGTAGGTAGGGGCGCAGCTTTGGGTCTGGTAAACGTCGATCGATTAAGAAACAAAAAGTAACAGTCTCGAATTAATATTTATTAGTTCGAAACTTTTGCTCGTGATGATTTATCGAGAAAGTTATCGCCGCCCATCTACTTCCTCGTGCCTCCTACCAATCCTAAAAACCTCAACCGTCCAAAACCAACGCAGCATAATAGTCGAGCGATTTAAAGTTTCAGGTACAAGCTCGACATTTTTATTCCTTCGTCGTCCTTCTCTATTGAAATAATGATCGTCGCTGTGACATTTGGCGATCTTGATAACCTGCGGGGAACACGATGAAAAAATGATCGGAAAAATCCGTGACTTGATTCGAATTCCCCACCCCAGAACAATCCATAATATTTTTCCAGGATATGCGACTGCAGTGCGCAGGACTTTCTTCGATTAAATACTCGTCGGAATAATTAGGGCACGACACGAAACGCATAAGGGTGAAGGAGTGAGGTCACGTACGTTAAGGGTAGGACCGTTCTCCTTGACTTTCAGTACCACCGGTTGGCAGAAAGTTGAATCTCGTGACCCCAGAGACCCGTTTGTTCCCACTTCCCATCGAATAATATCTACGTTGTCTATAGGTCACACATAGAACGAACACGGTACAAGTCTCTTCGTTATTCACGGTGTCGAATGATTGTTATCAGAGAACAAGCCCAACTTTAGCCACGGTATTGATACGCGAACAATTCCCCGCAAGCTTCGAGATAACGATGGAGCCTTGGGGCAGTCAACTATTTTGTCGTAAAGTTATTGCAGAGTGCAGACCACTTTATGCATATGTACGTATATTCAGTATTGAAAAGTTTATAAGTTCACAATACCTTGAAAATCTCAAAATCTCGTTGATCTCCATTCGACTTCTGATTGCCGTGAATTTCTTTAATAGTGCAGCTCGTGTTTATAAGAATCTGTTCAACAAGCGAGATACGTGAAATAACCTCATGTGACGTGACCTAGCGTCATGACTTGACGTTTCTTCACCGAATAGGTGAATTGAGAAGCTTTTCAACGTCTTTATGAGAGTCCAAGGTTTGCGTCTTGATTAATTTCACAATAAATTGGTGAGCGCTATTCGCAGATCCGCATCCGATGCAGAAGTAGATAGCGAACGAGCTGACTATTGCCACAAGTTTGTCGTGTGCTCGTAGAAAATCGAAGAGAGCTTTCTTTTCACCAGGATTCAATCGGGCCTCGATATCGCTTAACCAGTTTCTTCAAACCAACTGCTTTTATGTTCGCTGGTACAAAGCTTTATCGGCTGCCCAAGTAGTCGTACTTCGAGGCCTCCGCAAGGAGTATACGATATTTCCCATCGTTCTGCGGGGGGGAAGAGATATTACAACTTGCGGTAAGAGCATCTCGTATACAAGTCCTTGATACTGGGCATGATTAATGCAAAGGCCTTCAGCGGACACCACTGCCCACCACATTCATGTTTACGCGTTTTGGCTCTGTCCCATTAACAAATACCTCTCTTCTCTCCACGATGTCGCCATCGCCCTATATCCGAGGGAGTAGTCCACCCTCGGAACCAAAACAAGCGAAAGAAATATCGCGCTGAATATAACCGCACTGCGTTGTGCGAGATGGGAGCGACAAACCGACGGACTGGCTAACGAAGCAGCGTATACAGACCAGCTGAAATATGGACCTCATTCTGCGCGATGTAGAAAAAGCTCCATTTCAGAGATTCACTGTGACTCGTGGTACTTCGTTAAAAGCCAGTTATACCTTCTATACATATACACACGTAGGCAATAGGTTCTACATGTTCACATACACGATATTCAGAAGCGGTGTTTGCGAGTTAAGTGGTGCGTGCCTGTGTATATGTGCTCGTGGTCTCTTTTATTTCTGTCTTTTTTTCTAGATAAATATCAAAATCAGAGGAATATCGAGGTCTGCGTTGATTTATAGTCGTGGACATTAAAATGTTGCAAATTAAACCGGTCGGTGGTAAAATACTGGGCGATAAAAGCACGTCGGACAGATGGATGGATGAAGATATGTAGTTAGGTCTGTGCGGGTTAGTTATAAAGATGAAAAGTTACCTTACATATCGCTCGGTTCGATCTCTCGTGGCTACGTGATCTGAAACCTTTGAAAGTTTCTAAAATATGACGTTCGAACATATAGTCTATCTAGACACACGTGAAAAATATACTTGTGTGTACATTCATACGTAGCCTCGCATCCCCGTGGCATTTCAAGTGACCCGAAGAACTAACTTCAAGTAAAAGTACGGATAAATGAAAGGAGCACGAAATGGATCAAAAAATTTACCCATTACGCGTAAATGTTGCGCTCGATCAATATTCGGCGGGTTCACCAGCACCGCGGAGACGCAATGGTGAACTTTGGCGTGTGGTGGCTGTACGTGTCGAAATGCTCACAGATCTCAAATAATTTCGTAGATTTCCTCATGCCTAATTCAGGAGACAAACTTATTTTCGATTTGTGGGATTCTTGGAAAATTGAAATCACTCCGAAAACGTAAAAACGTATTATTGGCGAGAGGTTCTTGCTAATATATTCCAAAACCAATACCAAGTTTACTTCTTTATCTATGAATCTGAGCAACTCCCTGCCTACAGTACCGTCTTTACTCGCGATAAGACCGTAACGATATGAAGAATTATAAAATATTTAGCCATCGCAACTCTGACTTGGATTTTGATAAAATTACGATTCGAAGAAAGGAAATAAGCTACCTTCGAAAATTGGAGATCTCTTCAATCCAATAATAGATAATGAGCATCCGGGTTCACAGACTTCTTTTTCTCCTTCACACAATCCAATCGTGTATCCTTGCCTAACTCATTTCGTGGAGTATCTGCAATTTTCCCGTTTTCGTCTCAATCTTTAGCTTGGGGGACCAAGATGTGTGGTACCAGAGCGTGGAGCCTCACTATCATCATAGTTTTCGATCATGACTGGGATAAACTGAATCTTCCTCCGGAATAACAGTTCAGTTTAGAAATCAGAAGACAGAAATATTCCGTCACTCAATCCCAAAAATTAATACATGTATATGTAACGTAAATGGGGTATTCCCCATGTGAAAATTATAGACCAAAATAAAATGTGACATTTTTCCAAATTGATCTTGGATTTTCTTGATTATCTCCACATCAAGATATAAGACGAAAAAATCACTCGCAATTTTTGCACTGACACGCCAATTCAAATAAGCTGTCTGGCCAAAGAGCTTCGTCTTTTCACATTAGGCACGATCGTGCGGTGATGAACCAAAAGTAACCGAAGTTTGATCAGCTTATTGGCACAGCGAACGAATACTTGATTTTATGTCGAAATCTTAGTTAAATCGGTCTCGTTCTTCATCTGGAATCGTGAACGAACAAAGAAAACTTCTCATCGCTGTTTTGAATTCTATAATCGGAAATATTGAAAAAAAAAAGTTGAGAATTTCACAGACTTCCAACATATAAATTATCAGAATATTGGATTTCGATTTGAGCAAATATTTCAATTTTGCAAAAGAGTGAAATGTTTTGAGCGCGTGAGCGTTCAGTGAATATATAGTATCGATATAAATCTGTGTATACATCCAATGAATATTCTATGGTTAGTTTGTGTCAGTTGGATTGGCGATCGCATGATGTACGAAATCGGTCTGTGAAAATCTGGATATATGAATAAATGATTGATCTCGGTGACAAGTTTTTGGCAAACGTCAATTTCTACAAAAGTATTCATTTCATTGCCGAGAAATATCTACAGATCCAGCCAAAGTGCGCTTCTGTAAAGCTCTTACTCAGAATCCTGAGAGTGGTCAGTGCACACGATAATGAGTGACGCTTGCACGTTCATTTTCCTTTCGCATACTTGAAATTTAATTAAAATCTGAATAATGCGGTCGCCACCGGCGTAGAGAAAACGTGGAGCAGCAAGAACATTTGAGAAGATTTAAGAAGATTAGCGTTGGTTGGTGCTTTGCAACGTTCCTTCAGGAGGCTGGTTTCTTGCTTCGCTTGCTTTGAGCGTGGAGAAGCCTGCAATCTGGCTCGCTCCTTCTGCACCTATTTCTGCCCCATCCCCATCCCCATCCTTCTTTTGCTCTCACGATCCTCATCCTTCGCGTGTTCGTTCTTCATGGTTCTCTTCGTGGTCCTCTTCAGTACGCGGTCTCCGGTCGTCGAGAAAAGTCGAGCCACGTAGCCTGGCCTAAGGTTTCCACTCGAGCCGCCAAAGAAGAAATTTCATCATATTTCCTCGGCTTTGTGGATACAATGAGTGAAAAGCGCCTCCCTTTCCATACAACGAGCAAAAAGCGTCGCCCTCCCATCCCTTCCACGCACTTTACACAGCACGGCACGTACTTACCTGTGATTAATAAATATAGTTATAAATATACCTACGCTTTTCATTATGCGAGAGGAGAGCGTCTCATTCCTTCGCATAGTTTCATACCCGCAAAGGTGACTTTGAACAAGCGAATAATTCATCCCTCGCTGCCGTTAATAGATGACAGCTTTGATTTGATCTTCGATTTAATTTACGAGCTATTCAATTCTCGCCCAGGTGTTTCACTCCCAGGTACAGAAATGGAGTTGAAATTATCGAATGAAAATCCAGTTTATTCAACTGTGAAGTGTTGAATCGTTCAAGCAATGCGTTTCGGAGAAGAGGCGATGTACTCGCTATATTCGATGATTTTCCATCCCTAAGCTCTTGTTATAGACTTACGCAGCATTATATGTAGGCCGGGGAACGACTGAGAGAAAATGAGTGCCAGGGAGAATGCCAAGAGAGAATAGGTATACTACCGGATCTCCTCATAGTAGAAAAGTTCCGGAATGCACAAGGTTTCGTGCCCACAGGGTCTACGACACTACACGTGAACGTTCTGGAATAACTCAGCTTCGTGCGTTGGGTATATGATTGATACGGCACTAAATCGCGCGAGACCAACGGCGCTATCTCCTTTCGTGCAAGAGCTTTGCCGGCAGAAGAGAGACGAGGGATGAAGAGGAAAGGCTTCTGCCACTAATGCCTCTGCTTTATCAGATAATGACGCGTCCTCATTCATCTTACGCTGCCTTAGCGACATCCTTGCGTCCTTCGAATATCGCCATCCACGCCTTGAGGCACGCTTTCTTCTCGATTTGCACATGAATCTTGACCTAGAGCTTAGGCGAAGGTACGTTTGGGTGGTATATCATTATACCAGACTTTAATCATCCCTTCATATAATGGGTAAAGGTGAAAATTATAGGGGAATAAAATCCCAATTATTCGGCGGTCGAATAACGATGTAAAAAATTTTTAAATGCCACTTTATCCATTGCGATAATTGACCGATAAACCCAAGCGTTAATAGCCGATAATTTACGACCAGAGGATTTTTCTACTGTGCAATTACCTCGAGTATAAGTTACCCTTAACGACCATTGAACAGGGGAAGTGGTTACTCGACGATAATATACACACAACTGTTATAAAGTGAATATATGTGGATGCGTGGGTAGTAATATATACGCTACGTTCCGGTGTGTTCGGCTTGAAAGAGGTTCTGCAAATGATCAACGTAATATTTTTGATCTCTTTTCGATAACGTATGTGGATTTTTGCCACAAATCACTTATACGGATTACGGAGCTCAATACTTTTTGAATCGCGAAGTGATGCGTTATAGTATCTATACATATATCCAGGTCGACGACCTTGTTTTGAAGAAGGATAATAAATGTTGAATGATAGAAAATGAATTTTCCTTTATCATTCACGGAAACAAATCATGTATCATTATTATTTTTTTTTTTATGCGGTCCATCAGAGTCTGCCAATTGCGTTTTCAAGGTCTGCACGTATGAGTATATTCATGAACCTTTCCTAGAGAATATAAATTCTACTTCGCGGCTCCAAATGATTCTCGTATATCTTCACCGTTCAAAGATTAACGCGATTGATCTGAGACTTTCGAAACGTGTCTATCGTTGAATCGATATGTGGATGAAAAAAGAATCATCTACGGGACTAACAGCAAGCGATGCATCGCACTGGAATAACGTCATACCTGTGCGAGGCTGTGTTACGTCCCTTGCATTTGTTTGGTGTCTGTTCTTGTTGTTGTTGTTTTTTTTCTTCTCACCGATTTCATTATTGTCGGTGAACGGGGACATGCAAAAAATCCTCCCTTGCGTCGAATGAACCAGTGGGGAGAAGCTGGGGAGAGGACAGCTCTATGATGAGGACAGGAAACGGGTTGCGCAAAGGGTAGCTGACGTGGATTGTATAACGGGTCCGCTACGTCGTCAACTCTGCCAGTCACATTCGACATAAAATCAATGTTCTGATACTCATTTGCATATAAATTATACAGACGTCACGTTATTGAAAATCAAGTCTCACGCCTGCTAGGAATTCAGATGCTCCAGGAACGCGCCAATTTTTTCTTGTTTTTTTCATTTCTTTTCTTTCTTTCTATTCTCCAGTTTTCAAATCATTTCTCTTTTTCATTTTTATCCGTTTTAATTGGATCACCACGTCCTTATCTAGCTTGAATGTAATTAAATTATACCTCGAGCGAACGAGAGGGCATTATATCTGCACCCGACTCGTTTATACTCGTCCCAGAACATTCTCAATGACATTTCATTCCCTTTTACATACAATTATTTCTTCCACGTATATACATATTGCACGTAATACATGCCTGCCACTTTCGTAATGTGGCTTTTGTTTCTGTATCACACGTGTTACAGGACTGAATAAAGAGATGTGAATAATCGACAGGTCACGAGCTTCCAAATTTAGGTGATAGGAATATCAATGTACTTTTCATGTTACATATATTTCTCATACCTACCGTATCACTATTACAGGCTTCAAAGAAATATCCAAGGTATAGTTATTCGTAGATAAAGAATGATATTTGATCTTCCCAACCGTTGGCAAAAGGTCGTTCGAATCGCAGGACAATTTTTCCGCAGATCCTGCTACTTCAAAGACGTCTGAGATAATCTCAACTTGATCCACTTATTTCAAGTACGTTAATAAAACGAAATCTCTCGGCGTCCTATCACCCGACACTTTTGAAACGAATCTCTTTAACGAAACAAAAAAAAAATAAAAATAAAACAAAAATAAAACAAAAAAGAGAAAGAACGAGGAGACGGAAAAAAAATTCAAGTGACCTCAGCCCAAGTTCTGGAAATAAATAAGAAATTATCTAAGCAGCGGAACGGTTGGATTTGTTGGCCCGTAAATAAGAGTCGACGACGGAAGAGATCAGATGGCTGTAAATCGTAGCGGGTCGAGGGGGTCCAGGGTTGAGGCGCGATGGTTAGGGGCGGTTAAGCTCCGTCAGTAAAACAGAACGAGGCCGAGTACTCCCGTGTTTCTACAAATCACAATTGGCGCCTCTACCTTCACCTCGGCATCCCCCTCCGAGCACCCTCTTTAAATTGGTGGTTATACGCTAGCGGTTAAATCTCTTCACCTAAATCGGCGAAATTAAGATTCCTTGCATATATGTTGGAATTGGCTCGGTTCTGGCAACGGTTAGATTTGCGACCGAGAGTCCAGACTGTATTATCGAATCCATTTAAACAATCTGAATCTTGAGAAAGGTTCTACGAATCTCTTTCATAAGGTGAAAACGACAGAGAGATAGATTAAGGGAGATAGAGAGGGAGAAAGGGATGAAAGGATGTAGGGATGGAATGCTGAGGAATATCGATAAAGAGAGAGGAAAAAGAGTAAACGCTAAAAGAACCGGCGTGTCGGTGATGGATCATTTTCATCCTGAGCCAGGAACTTCTGGATCGCAGGATCGTAGAATTTGGATGGATCCGGAAGGATCTGCCTTAACTCTGCACCGTCGAATACTGATTTGCACTGATTTCCTTCGACATCCCTTAGGTACGCGTGGGGTTTCTCTGTCTGTAACAAACTTCTTTCTCTGTCTTTCAACTTTTTCCACGATCTTTCCGAGGATCGTGGATCCAAAACCGTAATTTTATCCTTAAAGCTTGCAATCGCCTACCCTTTCATTTCTGATTCAAAATAGAGTAAGATTTAAACCGGCCAAGTAGTCATTATGGAAAAGATGACGCGCTTGTCAACTGCACGAGAAAGTCTCTCAAATGAGACCAATTAGCCATTCAATTTTCCCGCAGGGCGGTAGCCCTACCGAATACAGCGCGTATACAACGCGTGGCGCGTTACAGGCCCTTGGCTTGCCACTGCTAAACAATTATCTTCCAGGCGTGTGCTTCGAAGCTTTAGGCGAGGCTTTAAAAGTGGCAATTTCCAGGAGACACGCTTTCTCCGGCAATCGGTAGCAATGAGAAGGCAGAGCGTGGGTCGAGGAACTTTCCTTTCTAGAAATAAAGATAAATTGCTGTAGGTACGTTCCACGAAGGTGGAAGATTGAAATTCGAGCGTGACAGGGTCACCGATACATCTGCATTAGCCAGTATCACATTGGCTCTTCCCTCTTGCTCCGAAACCTTATTCCTACGTTCAAAGCAGCTGATTCAATAAATCCATAACGGAGTCTGCATGATTTTCGTATATTATAAAATCTTACCTTGAATAAAAAGAATTTCTTTCTCACAAGGCTGGAAATCCTTGATCTGATACGCTACGGCATTGTGGCAGTGATACAGACATGAGTCACACGAACTGGCAGCCTCTTAACCCGAGGCAGAGATTCCCTTTTCACAACTCCTAACATGGTAAAGTAACTGCAATTTTTTTGAAAAATAGACAATAGACGCAGCTTCCATTTTTGGATTCTTTCATTGAAGTAAAACAAGGAATTGAAGCTGAGACAGTCTCCGAATCGAAGTTTGCTGTTAAATCTCCCGGATTTGTAAATGGAGGTAAAATTTATGATATGATATATTTACTCGTGTTGAAAAATTGTAGTTTTTTAATTCCAGCGATGTGAGTTTCCAGAAAAAAAAATGTATTTCTTCCCCCTTCTGATAAAATGTCATTTTTTTTTTTGTTGAATTTCTTCTATACGGAAGATCAGAATTTCTGAGTATATTCGGCAGTATTTCTTTGAGAAATGCGACGCCATGAAGAGTTAGTACTTTATTTTCATTAGTTGGTAAATTTTATTTCCTCAAGGCTTCTCCACTTTACTTACTCTCCTGTTTTTGCTTGGAGTGCAACGCCCCGGAGTTGTTGGGTCGCTAGTCCTCGCCGTGGGCACGTAGTACGTAAACAACGCCCTGAACCTAGGAGTCTGCGACTAGGCCCAAGGGATGATGCTTGTGTTTCTACGAAATCACCTATAAATAAAAGTATTTGCCTTGGGCGGTCCTGAAGTCCCCATAAAATCTACGAGGACAACATCGAATGCGCAAACGTATTTGCGCAAAAAAAATGTATTTCTTCCCCCTTCTGATAAAATGTCATTTTTTTTTTTGTTGAATTTCTTCTATACGGAAGATCAGAATTTCTGAGTATATTCGGCAGTATTTCTTTGAGAAATGCGACGCCATGAAGAGTTAGTACTTTATTTTCATTAGTTGGTAAATTTTATTTCCTCAAGGCTTCTCCACTTTACTTACTCTCCTGTTTTTGCTTGGAGTGCAACGCCCCGGAGTTGTTGGGTCGCTAGTCCTCGCCGTGGGCACGTAGTACGTAAACAACGCCCTGAACCTAGGAGTCTGCGACTAGGCCCAAGGGATGATGCTTGTGTTTCTACGAAATCACCTATAAATAAAAGTATTTGCCTTGGGCGGTCCTGAAGTCCCCATAAAATCTACGAGGACAACATCGAATGCGCAAACGTTCCGTCTTAGATGGTCGTTGCTTCGAGCGGGTTCGCACTACTTTGCCTTGGTATTCCAAGGCGCTGAGCTGGTGTAATGCCGACAAGGAAGACACAGACTTCCCTGGACTGATCTTAAAGTATATATGTCCTTTATCTACTCAGAATACCTGACGGAGATGCTGGAGATGGAATAAAGTTATCGGTGTATAAAATTGAAGACGTACAGTCTCCACCTTGACCCTCGTCACTGTCAAAACTATAAATAATTTTGACTTAATTTTTCGCAATATTACACCGACTGTATATATCCGAAGGAATTTGAATAAATGAATAATTGTTCGTTGAAATGCAAACCCGAAAATATTCTGATGTATACGTATGTATGTACCTATACCTCCAGTTATAAATAGTACCTATAGAGAAAAACGAACGAGAATAATTGCAAATTGCTAATGCTAGAGAAGAAAACTGTGCGAAAATTGAACGAAACTGAGAGTTATGAAATATTTTCAACTTTATTCTATTTTTCATACAAATATGTCAACAGTTTTCTGAATTGCTGATACTCTAGAAAGCTTTTTGGTGTACGCTGACCTCATTAGGATAATTTGTCTCAATTAGCATCGCTTTAGTGCAGCCAGTAATAAGCGTAGGTATACAACGCGTTGAACCTGAGTCTGATTATTTTTTTTTCTTCAAAAAATTAATTCAAGCGCAAGGCAAAGTGCGATCTTTTGTATTGCATCTTTGTTTAGTTTTGTGAGGGCAGGTTTGTACGACTCGAGTCATAACGTCACATAAATTACCAGTGAGATGGTCTACGGGAAAAAAAAGAAAATAAAAACGCGGAAGGGCTGTCACGGCCTCAAGTTAAAGGGCAAATGTTAAAGGGTGAAAGCATCAAGGTGTTATTGGCACTAAAAGTATTGAAAGTATCAAAGGGACGGAGGGCTCTTCACAGTGGTTCGGCCCTCACATCGAGGAAAGAGTTACAGCCATCGCATCGAAATGAGAAATTTCTTGTAGGTATTATAAGCCAATAGACGGTAAAGTCCTTTATCGTATTTTTATAGCCAAGCTAATGCGTATAGAATATCTTGCGCAGGCAAAGGGCCATAAGTAAAATATACGCCCTACGTGGGTATGGGTGTATATTAATATTGACAGTTTTACTTCTCATCGACATCGACAATCTCTGTTGAACCTTTGCACGCCATCTTTCGAATTTCAAACATCGTTTTCTGCTTACCGTGTGTGTAATTTGTATGGGAAGGTAATATTTAATATTTATCTATCATGATGATCGCACGAATGCACAGGTTGCGATGAACGACGTAGGTGAGTCACATATCATGAAGCGAAAAGCTACAGATGTAATATTTCAATTAAAGTTACTACGCTAATTGAAGTTTAATTAGATCGCTTGCTGTCTTCCGGAACGTAACTCAAAAGTTCAATCACGAGTCAGGGAAATTCTTTTTTTTTTTCTTCAGGCTAAGTATAGGTTGCAAATTAGGCAGTTATTTTTTGCGGGCAGTCGAAAATGTGCGAAAATTTGAAACTGATCGTAAAAATATTCCTAGAGTTGAACAGTATGCAATAGACTATTGTTATGATATTTGTTTCTGGCACTTCAGGTTCGTCAATTTTATCGAAAATTCACGGTGGCTTGAGAACATAACAGTGTGTGAAATTCGAAATCTATCTCGCAAATATATCAAGAAATAGCGTGCTCACCAGATATTGCAATTTTCCTTATTTTCAAAGCATGCCAATATCTCCACAGGCCTCTTGATGTTTCTTTCATACACGGTATTACCATCGGGAAACGCGCTTTATTCAATCGTTATTCCGATATGAAATTCAACCTACGCTCACCGCTGAACGAAGGAAAAATGGATACATACTACAAAATTAAGCAGCGAGCAAAGCTCGTCTCATATAAACATATGGGTCATTCTAAGTTAAGAGTTACTTTCAATGTCCACGATAAAAAAATCACATTTTTCAGAAAATTCGTTCCAAATAATATTGTTACCTTTTAAAACTCATCGTCTTCTTTATGGTCACTCAAATTCATTACTCAAATTTACTTAATTTAGCTACAACAGGTCCTTAAACATGCAAAATATATCTCCCCTGGCATGTCCCGCTCACTGTTTCTGTTCGTGTATCGGTAATTTTAAATGCATAAAAATTTAATAAAATATCAGAATCATTGATTTTAAAATGATACGATAAATAAACTTTTGTAATCTAACAAGTAAAATTATTTAATTTTTTTTGTTTCATACAAAAAAATTAGGTTTACATTTGTCCCAGATATTTTGTTTCTCCTCCCCTGGCTTCTTGTATTTCTTTAGAAAAGGCGTTTATTTATTTTGTTGCGGGAAGTAATGACCTTTGACGAAATTCTTTGGATGTGAATTCAACAGCAAGCATCGCGCAAGCAAGCTGCGCAGTCATTTTGTCATTTATTTCTGTAACATCACACTCAGGATGCAGTTGTGGATGAGTGAATGAGTTCTCTCCCCTGGCGAGTTTTATTTTGTAATTATTTGCTCAAATACTTTATTTTATTAGTATACTTACTATAATTTATGCATTGATTCTAATATTTCTTTGTTAAATACGTACAATAAATGCTGTTCTAATTATTTCTATTTTCTAACCAAAAATTATCTCCCCTGTCATATCTCCCCTGGCTCATAAGGTGCCAGGGGAATGACTTTATGTCCAGGGGATATATAAAATCGTCAGATCAGAGTATTTTTATAATTAAGACATGAACAGTCGTCACATAATTTAGTCAATAAAAATTTTTTTCAATATTTTTTGGCTTTTTTTTTTTTTAATTAAAAAATTGACTGGCCACGTTGCAGACATGCATAAATGAGTTGTCTTAATACAAATATTATATAATTACATTGAAAGTCTAAAATTTTTGTCGTGCCGTGGTTTACTAATGAATGAGTACCTCTTAACTTAGAATGACCCATATATTATATACTCGAAACCATATTTCGCGTAGGTAGATTGAATTATTTGATTTTATGTCTACAGCGTAGCGGAATGGCACATACCTATAAAATACCTCCAATTTCGCATGTAGATTCATTCAATTGCGTTTGGGTATCTATTTATATAAAGTATAACGAGGCCGATGAGGGTGAGTAGAACAGGATCTAGCATTTAATGACCTTTTCAATCAATATTATTGGATTTGACACGGTTGAATGATACTAGCAAATCCATGGGTAGGCGAAAGTACCTACGTACGTATGTACACATCTATGCACGTGTGAGTATTCGGATATTCGAATGTTTCTCTATCGCAGATTTTACGAGATTGATATGAGATCCAAACTAGTTCATCGAGGCATAGCTGTAACGGATAAGCCGCATGAATGCGGATTAACCGTATGAATAAACTCGGATAAATACTCGACCTATTGGTGCAGAATCGGCATTTAGTGTCTGGCTGGGATAAGTGATCAGTGTAGGGGTTCGGTCCAGAGACCACTGGAGACCAATGAAGGTCGAGCACCTAGGTCACCAGGGGGTTATACCGTCGCGACGCAAGCTAAGGTGGAAGATCCCGACTCAATTGTGTTCGTGCGAAAGCGAGTTGTCAGCTGTAATGGTCTCTCGATTGGACCAGATCGGTAAGGATTTTCTAGTCGATTGTAGGACACGCGAGTTTTCAGGCATATAGCCTGAATACATATACAGCTACGTCTTCCACGTGAGTCGAGTCAGTTTTTTCAACGCCGTGGGTCACGTCATCTTTTATTCATGAATTGTTTCATGAGTCGACAACAAACACGGTCTATCATATATTCCTCCATACATATCGGAGAATGGACTGAAGAAATTTCCACAACTCTCACGCCAGACATCGTTCTATAAATTATATACCATATATATACAATATACATACATCGGTATATACGAAGTTATACGTACATTTATATCACAACTACTTATTTCGATGCATCTTGCGTGGTCCCTGGGTGTAACCTTTGCCCGTATTCGCAAGCTTTACGGTATGTGGTTACTCGATCATTGGCTAACTGTACGGAAAGACCGAACATTTTACGACTTTTTGCGTTCCATATGGAGCTTGTACGTCCATAAAGAAGAATAAGCGTTTGAATTCCAAGAAGGAAGAATGTATTCATTTCGCCGGGTCTATTATTCCGAAATTCATTTTCCGAATTCTCTTTTCGGTTCACCTAATAGGTACGAAGGTAAGTGTACAGACTTTGTTACACCAAGTCGCTTCCTAATCCGTAAATAAAAGTAAATCGATTAGTTTTTCATCGTAGATAAACCTGAGGTGAATAAACAAGTTCGTAAAAGTGTGTAGAGTTGATTTTTATTGGGCCTATCTAGTGACGGTTGACGACGTATTACTAAACCATAGGGTAGTTCGAGTTCCCAACAAGTCTAAGCAAAGTCCATCAAAGTTTGAAGCTGGACATTGACGGCCCGTTCGCATTAATAAACCTCCCGTAAGCAACAAAAGTTTCGGCCTCGAAAACCCGGCCTGTTTTCACAAGGTCCAACAAAAGAATACGTTGTTGAAGTTGAAGTGTCATGCCGGCAGCACTTTACGACCAAGTAAAGAAAGCACGAACTTCGAATGCAATAAAAAGTACGTACGGACACCGAATAAAACTCCATATCTTTAATCTTATCCCAAGTCTGGACGTGTTGCGCCCCGTGATATCCAAGCTGAAAGGTAAATCGCGAGGCGGGGATCCCCGTATCGTTATCAGGAAATTTACCAATTGCATACACGGTCAAGCCACGAGCTCGATATTCAAACATCCCGTGCACTAGAATAGCTTATGATAAAGAGAAAAGCTTTTGGTTAATCGTACCGCCCCCACATGGAAATTATCCTGCAAGAACGAATTACGTATACGCAGGAGAAAGGCGGAACAGAAACGTGCGGTTGCGAATTTTATTTGCTCTACAACAACGAGAAATATTCCACTCTACTCTCGATTTACACATCTGTGTTTTCGATTTGTTTCCCACCCATCGATATACGCAGGTTTGTGCCAGGTGGAGGAGTCAATTAAAATCTGTCCTGTCTCTGCGGATGAGTTAGAGTAGATGTG
Organism: Rhogogaster chlorosoma; assembly: GCA_944452935.1. Lineage (NCBI taxonomy): Eukaryota > Metazoa > Arthropoda > Insecta > Hymenoptera > Tenthredinidae > Rhogogaster > Rhogogaster chlorosoma. The sequence goes on from OX101797.1 coordinate 35,848,467, forward strand.
ATACGAGCAGACTCATTTTGCATCTGGTAATATAAACGTTGCATTCTCCACTGTGCATTTAATATCCGGTCATTAGTATGCAGACAAAATCCTGGTGCAAATTAGTAGCTGACCTGGACTTGAGTCCCAGAAATCACGGCCGGACGTAGAAAGGCGTGTTGGAATAGGTACTGCGAGCTTGTTGAAGCCGAAGCTTTTATGGGCACGTAAAAGTCGTCCCATACTAACCAACTCGTCTCAACCATGAGGGGACTTACCACAGTCCCGTATTAAGCGCGCCGGCCAACTTGGCTCACTGACTGATCACGTGCGCCCACCAACACCATCTGCCACGATAATTATCTTCCCAGGGCGTAATTGGGCCATTTTGCCGCGTCAAGCTAGTCTCTTGCTCGTAAAACAATGCGTCAGGCAATTACGCGATGCTTCGATGACTTTTTCCTATCGTTTCTTCGCTCTCCAATTCTGATTTAATTTCTTTATCAATCTGTCCATCTCCTTTCTCTCTTCTCTTCTTATCTCTGATTAGTACGATGCGGGGGAAATTGAGTGGTTCTTCATATATTATATTTCTATCGACAATTTTACTCCTCAGCCATCAGACAGATTTCGAGGCTTCGGATTCAGATTTGGTTTGTCTAGCTGGGCGGCGCGCGACAGACCCTGCAGGATTATTGCTCCCCATTTTCCAATAACCAATAACGGTTGGATAGGGTAAAGTGTCCGAGAACTAAACTGCTGCAACTAGCAGAAGTTGCGTTGAACCACGGCGTTCATTGTTGCTAGCTTGAAGTTGGTTCGAGTCGGTGACAGGCAGCAGCTTTCTACGTGACTAGAATTGCCAACGTTTCGCATATATGCTCCTCCATACTGTCTGCATCATTTCACGAACACATTTGCGCTCTGGTACTCGCAAGGTGCTAGGAGGTTCACCCATTCATTGCAGCTTCCAGGATTCTTCTAATTGAATCGTCCGTTTTGAAAGGAAACCATCGCCTTTTTACCGCGGGCTAGTATAGTCGAAGTTTAGATATATGTTACGAAAACTCTTTAACCGAAAAGCCAGCGCCTATTATAGGAGTTTACCAAGTTTACGAACTACCTAGAAATAGGATATCTGGTCTATGAGGGTATTGTCAAATTTCTTCTTTCCTACGGCTTTTTTAAAACTTCTTTCATTCTTTCGAGACCCGTGCGGGCGTCACGACCGTATCGTTATGCAAATTGATATACGAGAAGGCAAAGCCAGTCGGAATCCAGTATGGAATACAGTTCGACCCGACTCGATATAATAACAATTCGGGGAATGTGGAATCAGATTTTCGGGCTCGACCAGGTATCGTATTTTCTGGACCAACGCGATCGACCGTTGACAAACATTGCGGAGACCAGGGAGCGATGATCGACGCAAACTACAGACTTTATGGTGGAATAAACCAAGCCTTTCGAGGCTGCAGACGTCAAACTGTCAGAAACTTCTCGCCGTTGATTTATCAATAGACGTGGACGTCGGACGTATTTCTGACAATATCTTAAACAATTTTGGTGCCGTGAACTTCGGCCATAATATACCGAAATAAAAAATTGCCTGAGATATCTACTTTCACGAAACGCTCTTGGCTCATAAATATCAATTTATAACCGGGATCGTTCAGCACGCAACAAATGCCGACCTACAAACAGTGCCGCTTCTCTGACGAAATTCATCGTGTATATATGGTAGGAATCGCTTTTGCTGTGATATTGCAATCCGAAATTTAGTATGTCGAAGCAGGGAGAAAAATTGCGAATAGCAAAGAGTACGAAAACCTTGTGAATCAGAAGTTGAAAATCCTTTCTGCATAAGGTGGTGGGAATATTTATGACCGGGACAATTTCATCTTCGACAGCTGTAATGTACAACACCAGAGAACGAAGAGGTCCAAAGGGGTGAATTACGCTGTCAAAATATTTTCCGTTGAGGGCAAATTATCGTTTCATAATTCACAGGATTCTAATCACGATTTCCACAGACTCGAAATTTCTTTAAAAAATTTAATTCGCACTTTTCTGAAACCAGATACGTGGGAGAAGAAATCGCATTCTATGAATTCCGGGGCAATCTTACCGCGTTTGTCTTCTAATGCTACCGGCAAAGTAATCTGATCGCGATCGCGGGACTGCGTCTACTATACCGGGTAGTCTTTCGAGATTGCCAAAGGCACGCGAAAACGAAATGACTTCTGTAAAGCGGAGCTCAAACATTTCTCCATCTAGTTTCTCGTTTCTATGTTAATTGGAATTCGTCGTCACTCGGGAGGTTCACGTTTATATCATCTTCATACAATTACGATGCAACCTTGCGTTCAAATACGGACTGACTCACTTCTCTTTTGAGTAGACTGTTCTCTCAGCTCCAAAAATCACATTGGAATTCGACCTGGAGGTACAGCTTTTGCTGTCGATGCATGGGACTACTGTTACTGGCCCTATTTGACACCTGTCGCACCTATTGCACGGACGTCTTTGTACCTTGGGACTTTTTCTGCAACGCCCTAGGTCATGGATTCACATTCAACTCTCGTGATGCTATGCTATAGACGCGTAGAAATGAATACAGAAAGAATAGCTGTAATAACGTGCTATCATATTTAATTTCAAAACTCCAGGTACTGCCTAGTCTACCGAGATTCAATAAATGTAGTCGTTAATTAAAATTAGCTAATTGGAAAAACTTGTGAATCATTTGAGTAGTTGGATTGAAATTTTTCGCAATTTCAACAATTCATTTTTTCTCATTTTCCACATCTCCATTCTAAGCTTCATTACACCCTATACTAAAAATACATTGAAGACTTCCAATTAGAAGTTTATCTCATCGCAAGGATGTATACACGGACAGGAATGGTGGAGGGGTGCGTTTAAATTCTACCCTTAAGTTGCTCTTCATAAGTCTATCAATTAGTGATGGCAGATTTTTTGTTGCCGTTACAGTACTAATTTTGTTTTTATTTTACTCCTATATTCCTCATTTTCCTTTTCAACTCGGATAGATGTCCCATTAAAACGTTCCGATCTGATGGACAGGGCGAGAAATACACAGGAGATTACTCTCAACGGCTTTGGTGATATTTTTGCCTGGTTGGTAGGTAAACAGACATATACCTACTGGTATATCCAAGCGGCAGGCGAGTCGACGTGAAATAAAATAGAAATTTCGTATAGAAGGCACTGTTCGCCACTTTTCTCTGATTATCCAGCGATTTTATCGTTAAGAACGATTTCACTTGACTTTTGACGAAGTCTAGACAATTCTACCTTCTGTCAGTACCAAAATTTTGCTAGCTTAAATTGCAGATGACTGTATTCTTCTAGTTAGTGAGACCGCGAGTGCGTTGAAATGTAAGAAGAAAAGAAGACATTCGGTCCTCTTTGACAATACGCATTACGAAATCCTGTAGGAAATACGGCCTCAGATTAAAACGTGTTGGTATAAGTGATTCAACTTTCGGGGAAATAATAAGTCCAGAAATTAATGTTAAAAAGAAGATACAGGCCCCTGTCAAGACGCAATAGAAAACACTTGACGGAGTTATACTTTGCGTTGTTCGTGCAGAAAATTAAAAGTCTTTTCTCGCGGAATAATTTTCATTTGATAACTTCTTAGAGAGATAAGTCTATTCGGGATTAGCCCAAGAAAAGATTGAATTTCTAATCAGGTTCTACCGATCTTTTTTACTTCTGTTATAACAATATCGCAAACGTCCCCTTGGCAAACTGTACTTCGACACACAAATATTCAATTGTAAACGCGGAGGAGTAAAAGTTACGGAAAATTCCTATCAATCGAATCAGGGGATAATACCGAATCGAACCGGTCATTACAAGTATTCGATAAACAAGCCTTACCGAGTTCCCTGGACGATCCATTTATGTCTACATCTGTCACCGTCGAAGTCGCAGCCCGTCGAGGAGATATGAGTTAGACTGTTCGAGCATGAGATTAGTCCTGCAGCATCAGTTTCGAAGCTCGGTCACAGTGAGCCGAAGTTACTTGGCTATCGTCCCGTCACCTCGCGACGTTGCATCGTATCGTGTACACAGTGTGACCACCAAATATATGCATATATCTACATACCGATGTTAGTGGTTACTGCATAAGAGCGGAGTTCGTCTAATATAGTACGTTCTCCAGAGTGAGTCCTTCATACACCAAGCCAGGATTACTGAGAATCCATTAGTAGCTTATGGAAAGTGTACTAATGATGTTGCATATTAAATTTTCACTGTAATCTCGGAAAGCCGATGTTACTCAGGTAACGTGAGGAAATAATTTCCTTCTAACCGGAACGAGCTCGTACTTAGCACATGAAAACACTGGCCAGAATGTGAACTCCGATTACCTAGATAGAACTCTCCCACATAGATTTATACACACGTATGTAGTTATTCTGGTAAATCGTCGAAACGATATCTGGGGCCGGGCAGGCAAGTGGAATAAAAATTTCTGCCATCCTCGTTCTTTTTCTCTCTTTTATGATTAATGAAACATTTATGGTCAAACTGGAGATACAGAACTACACAAGATATGGTTCACGGCGGGAATATAGGGCTCGCCCCTACCCTACCGAATAAGGAAGAAGGAAGAAGGATTCCACGCAAGATTCGGACCGGCACAACGCGGGTCGATCCTTTCGGACGTGCCGGCATTTCATCTCTGGTCCTTTATGTGGAATTGCCATACGACTTGGGCTTGGCGAGTATTTTCGTACGGGCTGAACACCTGGCCTTGAGTGCCCTTGGCACAACGCTAAATGCGTCTTCCTTAAGGTCAGTCTCAAGTCCGGCTGGCCTGACGGCTGGCTTCGCCAGAATTAGGGTCCTCGGTGTTGCTGGAAAACGAGCCAATTTTGAAATTAAACTATGAAATACTATACAGTCTTCGGAACGACTCCATGGCCATTTATTTCCAGATTAATCTTGTGATCGGAACATAAAATGGTTTGCTGTGTAGACGTACGGACAGCCTTGATGGCGGCTGGAGAGACTGCGGTTGGATCTTTGGGAGGAAAGGCCTCTCTGGTTATCTTACGAATCGCTATTTCTTTGATCCGTTCGCTTGCCTGGTATTTCAGCGCGCTCGGTCTGACTGAAAAAGGATCTGGCCCTTTTTCGGTATCCTTGACAACTGGTGATGCCAAGATTTCGATCCTTTCCTTCATTTCTTCTATACTTTTCTTTTCACCTCGATCCTTGATGCCGCGATCGCCAGAGGGGCCAATCCCAATATGAACATAATACAAATCTTCTATTACTGGAGTACACATTAGATACATGCCATTCCATATATGTACGTGGCTGAGATGGTCTAGATAAACCAACCGCGATATTTATTTTTCCGCGACAGTACAACAGCCCGAATGGTGGACTTGCCTCATCACTCGCAATCCACAAGGGAAAAGCACATTGCGTGACGGGGAGAAATGAAATTTGGATCAAGCTGGAGATAATCTAAAAGAAAACAGCCTCCCGTTGACGGGGATGAAAATATCCACGGCGTGACGCCGGATGTATGTCTCTGCTCGACATGGGGTAAAATAAGTTGCCGGGTAAGTACAAATGCGCGAGAGAAGCATTACGGAAAGAATATCAGATGTGCACGATGTGTATACAGCTAGGAATTAATCTCGTCTTTCTCCCATGATCAATTTATTAAGGAGAGATAAGTAATAATGAGACGAGGAATATCAACAGAAGAAATTTACCTGGTAAAACTTACCGGGGTATAGGGTTCCGCGAAGATTTTTGGCCCTGCGATTCTTTCTAAAGTTTGCTTGTGCCTTGCCCAATCCTCCGGTTTCGAGAGAGCCTTGTGAAGCCTTTTATTGATCTTGGCTCTTGGAAGAAAAAAATGTGAAAAATGTTATCACCGTTATAAATGTTTCACATTTTATGCTTACGCTCGAGCCATGGTACGCTGCTCCGCTGCGATGCAAAGAATTCGATATTTGTGATATCGTGTTTTTTTAATTGCCGCTAGAATGGAGTCGATATTTCTTACAATCGCCTGATTTGTAGAGAATTGTTTCCTCGTTATCAGCAACATTCTGTCTCGTTGCAAATAATACATGTGATTCTTAATTATTTTCAGATATTTATAAGCCGAGTAATGATCATACCTTCTCTTCGGCAAGGAAAGTTCGACAACTCGTTTGCTGGACTTCGCATTAAGAGTTTTTGGATGGATTCGTGCATAGCCGGAACCCCGTTGTCTAAGACGTTGGAAAATATTCAATATATTCACAATATAAGATAGAATTATTGTAAATATAATTCTGAATCTATGAAAATATACTTTGGTGTAACAAACTAACGCAGGATCATATTTTTTCTTAACGACTCTTGGCTGGGCCATAATTCTAAGACGTTTTGACGGGTGACATTTCAGAGCTGCGCGATGCACGGTGAACGGATCTGCCTAAACGTAGTGAAGAAATAAAGTAAAAAAATCGGCTAAATTATTTAATTGTAGTTAGGGGAAATAAAAAATTCTCATTTCCCCTAAGGGTAAGTGCAGAGATATCCTTTTGAGGTTGAATTTCCACCCCAAAGCTACTGTCGATAACGATTAGAAGTATTGAAAGAATATCACAACCAATTTCAGCTTACAATACAATGGATATTATTCTTCGTGATATATCTCCATGTGGGTCTTGCGAGAATAGCTAAGTGTTTTCTCCGGGAAAGATGGGCCAATGCATATTTCACCCTTTTAGACACCATATTGAAGTCTGAAATTTTCTAATTCCCGTCAACAACTGATAATTTGATTTAATTAATTTGTTTGAATTGCAAATCTTCTACATTACAAGAAGTGTTCAGACACTATACCCGAACGGGAATAATGAATGTGATTATGCTGACATATTTATTTTTCTCACAACTCGAAACTGACGTTGATTCGCCGAACTTTCGAGACTTTTCGAATGCCGCGAAGGCTGGAAATGAAATATGAAAATCGTCGGATTTCGCTTTGTTTTACATGTCATGGAACGTCAATTTCAGAGATTTTATTCTGCTAAAATGTCATCGAATGTTGTTCCGTGCCCGGGATCACAATGCCTTTTCAAATTTAACGATGTCCTTTGATCTTGAGCGCATCCGATCAGGTTTCACAAAGCAATATGGGCACCTTAATTACACATATCGAAAGAGCGAGAGAGATAGATATAGAAATTGAGAAAATAGATTAGGATAAAATACAATAGAGAAAAAGAGAGAGAGAGTAATGCGTTTATAGAGACTCTGGGACGGTGAATACAATTCCATACAGATCAGTGAACATTCCATCGATATGCGATTTGGACACAAATATACAAATGAGTACACATATACAATTCGAATACAATGCAGAATAAGCTGAAACTAGAAGTAATGGAGAGATCACGGGCCATGCATTCCAAGTGGAGATATGAACCAGTAACCTAATACCTAAGTGTTGGAAAACTACGAACTAAGCACTGACTTAAAGTTACCCAACGACCCTGCCTGTCTCGTAGTAGAGGCCAGAGAGTTTCACAAGACACTTGAACAGATTAAAGCGTGGACTTCTGGTAAATAGTAATTGTTCAAGCATGTGGTATGCGAAGGTAGTACGAATGACCTCGCACATTTCTCTGCTACTCGACAGACCTGAAAAATCCGTGTATGCAGGCATGGCAGGAGCTTCTTCCTCGAAAATTTGTACCTATATAAATACGCCTAGAAAGAATTCGTGTTTAACATTTACTCACAGCCAACCCACCATGTCATGAAACCGCGTGATCTGTTTGGATTTTCTGACATCAAAGAGAAACCGTATACTCAGAAGTTCAATTAAGTGCCGAGATCATCCGACAAGTCGACGTTAACCAAACAGCTATAATCTAACTCGGGAGAGTGAACGCGCGATGAACGGGGAAGAGAGGGAGAGAATTATTTTATGAGTGAGAGAAGAAGAGAGAAAGATAAAAAGAGAGAGATCGGATTGATTGTTTTAGGAGTTTAATTTGCGAATAAAAGTGAAACGCGAAATAACAATGAAACCGAAAACTTACACGTACGAGATCAGGTCAAGTTTGCATCTGCAGAATGGTACCGCCATGTCAGTGGTTTCACCGTATCCTTTTGAAACATTTCTCTGTTTGCCAGAAGTAATTTAGCCCCCTGATACGAGTGTCTATTGCGGTGAGATGGTCAGTGGTTTTTCGACGGATGGTTCATTGAGGGATACTTACACTTTTATGTCCTGCCTTTCCCACTTTCGGGTTAAGCTCCATTCCGTTACGTAGTAAAGCCCATTTTTGGGGATCACCCACGGAACGTCCCACTCTCAGTCGCCATTCGCTGCTAATCTAGCTACTAGCAATCGAGGCAATAGAACTCAGCTTCGGAATAAAGAACTATTGAGCTCGGTCGCTGTCAACAATCTATCCAAAGGGTGGCCACTGATTGCCAAACAATATAGAGCCGAATAAAATTCGATAATCATCTTACAGGCACAGAAGAATATTCCAAACATAATCCCATAGCATTGAAAGGGTATACTTAAATGTTTCAACTAATAAATTTATATCTGTCGTCTTCATTTTTCATACTCCATATCAAGGAAATATAAACCATAATTTGCACGAAATATTTTGATATGTAAGCCGTGTTATGTTTAATTTTCAATGAAAATAGGTGATCGTAAGCAGCTTCGAATAAATCTTTTGATATTTCACGTGTTTTGGATATGACATACGTGTGGGGGGTATGTAATTATTACCTGGTACGTTTTCTCATTTCTATACCACTGATCAGGAATCAGTGAAATTTATACTCTTACATCGGCCACCCAGTATACACATCCATATATGTATAGCTCGGAAGAAGGTCGTGAAGCAATTTAAGCTAGAGCGAGAAACGGGATGCGGAAAGTGGCAAGTGGGAAGTGGAAACGCGCCAATAACAGTTAAGGCTCTACGTGAATCCTTGGCGGAAAACCCCAGCCACAGGACTCGACTTATGGCACCCAGAAGCACCTGTCTACCTGGAATCTCTTGAGTTTCCTATATGATCCTAAAGCCACTTGTTCGAGCATAAGAACTCTGTATGATCCTCGGTTGCAATCGCTTCCGATATTCTCAGGGAGCTAGTGCATGGGGAGTGGTTAACCCATTAACCTTCTCTTCGACTAATACTATCTTCTTGTATGCACTCAATTTCCTGACTACTGACAACTTTTGATAGAAGATATATATCCATTTTTTTCGCTAAATTTTGTGAACAAACAACACGATACCTGACCTTTAATATTATGACTCGACGAGAGTTTGTAGAGAGAAATAGTTTACGAGTTTGTCGAGTCGTTAATTCTATGGTACAGTTGATTAAAGCTATTTATTTAGCTCTTATAGCCGGAAAGGTATAGATTAACTCGTCCGCGGAGCAGTTGGAAATGATTAAACACGTAACGATCAATGGGTTGTACAGTATCGCGCAGTGAAACTGAAATGGCCAGGACGCGATGTCTCGTTGAAAAGAATTCAGCGAATATAGGTAAGCTCCAGTAAAAGATTCCAGACACAATGCTAATAATTTCGAATTGCTCACTTTACGGAAAGCTAACAATTTCTTCGAAGAAAAAGAACTGCTATACGGGCTACCTTGCCTTACCTTGCGAAAGTTTGTTGCTCGTTATGATGTACGTACGTATACACGTACAGTGATCTGCATTTTTCTTAGACTTTCGAACACAATGGAATTAAAAATTTCTTCATCCAAGGTACTAGCCCCGTTTCATCCCTCTCCTAGAAACTTGATACTGTACCTATACTATTTTCTTCTAATACCGCATTCAAACTCCGGGAAAGACTGAAACTAGCTATTCTTACAGGCCTTTTAGCAAAGCCGATTCTAATCTAGAAATTTCAGCGTCAAACCGATGGGGAAAAGATACTCTCGTCGTTCGATCATTGTTCCGAGGCTTGAGACCCGTTTTAGTTAGCTGATTTAAGCGGAGACCCACGGGGACATCATCTAATGGCTGGCTTAAACTGACCATGCACACCGCAGCCCTGCCGAAGATTCATTTTAATTCTCACCCGACCAACCACAGCTGGCTAGAGTTAGTTCCAGGTTTCGCTGGCTCTGGTGTCTCTTTCGGACTTGGTAGCTTCGTACACTTTCGCGAGGAGCAAAATCGTGCATTAACTCTATTTGCCCGGGGACCTATGGAGAGCCGTCGGGGAATCCCTGGTCTAGATCCTTGGGTAAATCTATGGCCTGGATTACACGTCGGACCTGGTGATTCTGGGACTGGGTCGCGGTTTTGCAAACACCCTTGACTAGGCTTGCGAGCAAAAATATCGGACGATCGGACGAGAATCAAGCTCGAGAACCCCTTCAAGTTCCGGGTGATGTTAGGTTTGAAGGATATAGCCGCCTACAGTCCCGCCCTTCCCCATATCTTCTCGACACAAGGACAGGGTGAGGTGAGGCAGGAGCAAACACCATACCTGAAAAACGATGTTCGTTTATGTAAAAAAAGAAAATAAAATAAACAAACGGGGGCTCATATCCGTAAAATATTAGAAAAAAAAAAAAGAAAATTTGCCGAAAGCGTGCCACGATGAGATATAAATTTTAAGGGACCTTAAGAATCGCGGTTAAAATTTAGGGACGAAAGCGGAGACCAAGGGTGCAAAAAAAAAAAAAATAAAAAAATGAGGAGATATAAGTAAGAAAATGAAAAATAGGGAAGAAAGAGTAAAAACATTTCACGTATCCGTACAAATATAGTAAGTAGATATTTAAGTAAAATCGTATGACGACTGTTTCTAAAAGCGTTGTAATTTATGATGCGAATTTTTTATTTTTTTTTTCTTTCAACTACGAAGCGCGTGTTGGGGTAACATTTAAGAAGGCAGCAACGACAACGCGTCGAACCGCTGACGCGGGGAGGATGAAGTAGTGAGTCAAGAGTTTGGGGTGCGGTGAAAAATGAAGAAACAAGAAAGCGGGGAAAGAGTAGGACGGTAGGGCTGCGACGGCAGAGGGAATGAAGAATGCCTGAGAGGATACGAAATTGAATGCGGAATTTGATGGAATTACGCAAGACGCTAGCGAAAGAACGTTCGAAATTAGCTTCACTCTGGGATTTTTTTTTATCCAGGGTATACGAGCGGTACAAGTATGGAGAAATTTGAAGAAAAAAAAATGATAACACGGTTCGTATTCCGTAATATTTCTACGCAAGGTTTTCGCATGTGTTATCCCAGCCATTGTTACCTGAGTAGGGCATGAGGCCCAATGAATTTCACGGTAATGTATATCTGAGAGCACACCGTGGAAGCCATTTATACACATACGTTACTCGCCATTCGCTGCAGCCTCCGAGTCAGATATCTGCAATGGGGCTTCTTTAAACATCCTATCCCGTAGTTTGCTTTAGTTTAACTTTCCCGAGGTGAAAATAAGCCCAGAGGTAGGAAATAATGCCGTACGGGTATTACGCGAGCATTTACTCTGGTACCCGGAAGAGACTGGCATGCTTGACGTCCTATGCCATATGTCAGACCACCCGAGCACGGCAACTCGCTGAGCTCATCGTTAGTTTGAGAAATAAAACTCATTTTTCGTTTCTGGTTTGTCATTTTAGAGAATTTCTATTTAGCGTAGGCATAAGTTTGACAGAAAATTAGATTTCTGTCCGAAAGCCACCCTCTGTACCTTTCACAACATAACTCTTATGAATAGAGGATTAATTGATGGTATTCCATACTAGGTATATACAAATTTATATATATAGCGTTGAGACCCTACTCCAATCGAAGTAGATTCCGCTCTAATTGTAGGGTCGAGTTGAATATCTTGCGTACGGAGCCAATCTGTGCTAATAGATACCAGTTCCCTTGAATGCTACGGGAAAATGCCTTTCCTCGCGTGAAACGATGGGGAACCTCGGACTGTTCTACTGTTCTAATATAACCACGATTTGAATCCGAGTTTCGGTCGTACCCAATGCTTGAAAGGTACTCGCTTTAGATTATAGGTCGGCACACAAGATAAGTATGGAGGCGGTGGCGTGCTCGGCTGATTGCGTACCTAGAAACTAGATTTATGTAAGGACGTACATGTATAATGTATATATATACATGCCTACAGCAGAGGATATCCGTTAAGTATAAACCATCACGGAAATAATGGGAATATAAAATTGAAATGACCAGTTTGGCAGACATAAGATTCTCTCTGTCATCCCGCTAGAGGATATAAAATTCTCGTTATTCAATTTCATCGCGCAATCTCTTTTCCGGTTCTGTATGGATATACGTGTGTCCATCAATCCGTTTCGAGTATGACATCTACGTATTTCTATCCGCTAATCTAATGTCACCTACTTTTGTGAAGCTCATTCACTTTTTCACACCGCCTTCCGACTGTTACTGTAGAAGAATCAAGACTGGCAATATTTTATGGCATAAAATTTGGCAAGAATAAAAGAGCAAACGTGGGAATGTGGACATATACGTGGGTTCGTATGCGGATGGCAAAAAGAACGAGGAGCAAACGGGTGGTGACTGAAATCAATAGTAACTTAGCCCCCGTTCGATTACGAATGCAGTCGCAGTAGCACCCCCAGAAGACGTTAAGATAATGCCTTTATATCTCCTGTTCGCCGGTCGTCGACGAGAAATACGATAATGTCCTCCCTTACGAGGCGCTTCACGTAGAACTCTCCGAATCTATGTGTTCCACTCGTACTATATAAGAGCTTCCAGTGTTTTTTTTTTTATCCTCTATTTTTGGTTTTTATATGCTTTTTTTTTTATCATTCCCGTTTCATTATCGGGTTGCCTTGCCTTTCCAAATTAGTTTATTACCTGATCGTTTTTTCTTTTCTTTTTTTTTCTTCTTTCTTTTTTTACTTCATCCTTCACTTTGATTGCCTTTTCCCCTGTGTGCGTGTAACAGTATTCACAGCTTCTTTGTTGATGTAGTTTCATGGAGCGATTGGAAACTTGCGTAAGAGATCAGAGACAAAAGTTTTTGCTCTGACAAGCTTCCGCGTATTACTGATCCCGCGAGATAACCGGATAGAATTTAAAGTGGCTGGATCAAAGGTGCTTAATATTATACCACGTCGATTTTCTCGAAAGCTATATTCTTCGTCAGCGCCACGAATCAGCTCCACACCTTTGTCGTGTTATCCAAAGGCTCGATCTCTTTAAACAAAATCGTTCATTCAGAGTAAAAATGTGAAGGTAGGAATTGTCAATTATGTTGGATAAACGAATTCAGCTAAACTTCATAAGAAACGTGAAATTTAATAATATGCAAGCTTAGGAGAATCAAAATATTACTTTCATAGATAGAAACTTAAGTAGCAAAGTTCTCTAATCGAAGAAAATTTCGTTAACAAGATAAATGATTGATGTTGAATGTTGCACATGTCACCGTGCCTCAGAAGACAAGAAATTTCGCGAAAGTACGTACAGCCTTATCGTATTAGCATATCTTCAGTTCGCTCTTGTGTACTTGAACGTTCCCCTATTTATGAGCCTTGCACCTGACATTTACCGACGTAGACAGCGACGACGCCGCGACGTAAGTCAAGACGAAACGGTGCCCCGTGGTTACGATTCTCTCTCCTTTTCTGTACCAGGATAAAATGTCACTCGTTCGGGAATTTCATTGTTATTTTTATCATTCTTTATACGAGCGTAGGAATCGTTGGGCCGCAAACTTCTCTTTCTTCGTAGATATAAATGTTTATTTCAATTGAATACAGTTCAGAAAGACGGGACATGGACTCTGCCCGAACGAATAGTGCAGAAATCTGCTTTTGTTGGTTTATTCTGGGAAGCTGTGTGAATCGCGCGAAAGAGAGATTTTATTATTATCTTATCAGACTGCGAAGGCGGCTCTGGTAATAGTACAGGTACCCGGTAGATATGATGCGTTCGATATAAACTTGGCACGGCCAGGAAGGAAAGGATCAACTTCCCCGAGAGTATCGTAGAGAAAAGGAAACGGAGAATCGGTGGAGTGTATTATAAAAGAAAGGTGGAAAAATAGCAACTAAATCCAGATGGAAGAAAAATATTATTCGCCCGAATCCTTTTATCGAAGGATCTATTTTTCAGAGTTAATATCCCACCGCTTCGAAGTTGAATCAGGCAAAAGGTTGCGACTATAGTCGATTTCGGGGTTTTCAAATAAGTGGGTTTTCCTGGTGCCTGGTGGGTTTCCCTTGCCACAAGGTGAAACAACAGCGAAACAGATGCGGTGAGTGGATAATGTGTAATTACAGAGATAAAGCGAATCAATGGGTAAAGAGATTAATTGCCATTAATACCAAAGTGGCCGTTTCCCTCCTACGCAACCACTACCTGCGTGCGTCTCGACTCTTGAAATAAACAGAGTTGATTCTCCATCAAGGAACAATTGACTATCCCTAGAAAAAAGTAACAAGAACACCGATTAATTCTTTCAACTTTCAACCTTTCATATTTTACAAATTTATAATCTCTTGAAGTCTTATCATTCATTAGGACAATTTCGGGCACTACAAGCGGGAATATTCGTAAAATTGCGATTCAATTCAACTCACGATTCTCTTAGATGACTGCCAGTCATCTAACGCGTTTGAAGTTTTCGAAAACTCAATAAAACAAGACTGCCATCTTGCCATTTAAAATATTTCGAATTTCTTTTTATCTACTAGATTTTTCTAGCCACCCACATGTTTTAACCGTTCTAAACAAGTCTCCAGCTCTGCCGCAACTCTCGGAAACTCAAAAGAAAAAAAATAAATTTATGCCAGGTGGAGGTAACTCGACATGGGATATATTTCGGAAGCTACATCGGTGATCCATACAGCTGCCACCTTAATTCAACATCGAAAAACTAAGTCGGTTAATTTGATCATCGCCATGACAGAAATCCATATCGAAGCGATATTGCCACGACCACCATTGTTGGTCGAACCTCGACCTTTAAGATGGTCAGCCGATACTATTGCCATGCTAATACTTGCGAAGCATGCAGACATTTCCACCCATTAAATACTGAAGCTCATAATCGAAGACCATTTTTCAGCAACAAAAACAAGGACAAACTATTCGGGATCCTGAGTGCAAAAATTTACTAACGACGTGGTTTGGTTTCCTCAGAATTTGACAGAACAAATTAAGCTCGGGAAAGGGAACCATTAACCTGGAAGCTCGATCAGAGCACCCTACTAATTATTATTAACCGATAAATTAAAGGTGTTCCTAGGTGAGGTTACGTGCACATCATTTTTTATACTAACCAATTAGCAAACGCACTTAACGAAACCGTCCGAACTGTTTATCGGTGGCGTACAACCGGAAACTTGAACAAATTCATACATGATACCTTTACAGTTAAGAAGCGTGTTGATCTAGTTTGGACCCTTGATGAAGCCCTCAAATTTATGCCACTTATTTATACTGCATGTATTTATATTACATACACCTACTTTACACTCCACACGTCCTTGATTTCGTTTATGTATTTAAATATCTTGTATAGCATGAACACTCCCCATATCCTATAGCCCCAGTCCCTGTACCTACTGTTAACTATATACACATATTCGTATCAAGACCAGGAATAATTAATTATTCAAACCTTATAATCGTAAAGCAACACTTGCCCTCTGGAATATGCTAACGAAGGTAAATAAATGATCATAAGCAAAACGGGAGCAGGGTCCGAAATGTATAGGACAGAGTTTGCAGATCCTGGATTAATTTTGGCTTAATTTTGAATAATCATTTACGAATATACGGTTCGACCTGCTTCGGTATTTTTCGAATTTCCGATTTTCTTTTTTCTTCGACTGGCATCTCGAGTGGAATATTTTCCTGTTGCCCCTACGTTGCGTGTAAACGAGCAAAAAGCAAATCAGACATCCGACTGACTTCAGTTTACACGTATACAAACTGACGTCTTGTGTCAAAGGGGAAAAATTTTCTGTCTAGAAATAAAATTAACTGCTACGAAATATACTCCCTTTATATCAAAAAGGGGAACTTTCTAAAATATTAAATTCACCAGAGTGATATTCAAATTACGTGTTTTTGCTCGCGGCGGTTCAGGGTTTTGCTGGAGTGCGTCAAGAAGGCGCGTGGTTGTGGGTTGCGCTCCGCTAGCTTGAGGTCTGGGATAAGTTGGGTTGGTCGGGTTCAGCCAATATCACTATATCAAGGCAAAATCCAAGAGTTGCCAGCTCGAACCGCTTAAATCACTTTGTAGGATACATATATTTTTATTTTATTTTTCTTCTCCTCTTTCTCTGAACCCTCTTCGTTGTATAAACGCATACATATTGTATTCTATCGGTGTATATTAATCGTGGGGCAAGGCGTATAGACCTGGCCCCACCACGTATAGCTGGGTAAACTGTTGAAGCAGTATGAATACCAATACGGGCTGGTTGACCTTTTTCCTCTTTTTTTTTTTCTTCTTCCTTTTTTTGTTGCCACTGTAGCCCAGTTCGAGCTGGGGCTTCCCGTAAAAAGCACATCGTTAAATCGGTAGAGTTTTCAGCAAGATTTAAATGAATTTGCTACGCAATGCAATTGGTGCAGAATTCAATATCCACTACAACGTACTGCTTCACAAATCGGGCAGCATTTTAGTATTTTGGCAGTAAAAAAAAAAAAGACTCCCAATGGAATTTATAAATGATTATAACATATTATGGCATAAAAAATGTTCTAGGCTGATAAAATCTTCAAGAAAAATTGTGAAATGACTTGATTTATATTACATTCGACACGCATATAAGTTTCGACCAAATTTTTTTCGAGCAACGTTGTGACATGCCCCTAGATTGTGACTCCGGATAGTATTGGTTTATTGAAGTATAGATAAAATTTAATGCCTTCTGGTGTATCTCCAGTAAATTGACAGTAGGAAAGATTAAGAAAGCGTCTTCTTCTTCTATATATGTGTTTCGAACAATTTTGGACGAATTGGAGGAAACCTATTACGTGACTGACTTGAAAATTCCGTCTTTTTTATTTATATATTACCTCAACCGCCGAGGGGAAAACGAAATCAACGTGTGCTATCGATTTCAGGAAATCAATGTGACGTACATAATGGTATACAATTCTCTGTAGCCCCTGAAAAGCTTCAATTATATTTTTTGATCCAGCCTGTAGATTACTCGAAGCTTTATTACTCCCGTCATGAGAATTCGAATCAACGATTTTCTATCGACGCTGCGTCCGTCGTACGGTCATGTCTCTGCCATTTGATATTCTAGTGCCAATATAAACGTAACGACAAGCCGTGGCTGAGAATTTTCTTGTATTTACCTGTAAAATTTATTACTATCGACATCACTGTAAGATTAGAGTAAATCTTTGATTCCTTTCGACATCAATAATTCATAGTTATATTCCTCATTGTCCTGACTATACTCCGGATATCTCTATCTACCAATATCTTCGAAACATCTCTTGACAATCCAAGGAAGTCTTGCCATGAAATAGCTCTCTATTTCACAATTTTCTCTTCATTTCTTCCGGATGTCAGCACTCTTTTGGTTGACGATTAGAAAATAAACGTTTAGAGAAACAGTAGAAATTCGTGGTTTCCTCTCTCTACCTCTATATATATCTCTGTCTCTTTCTTTGAAATGTAACCGACTACTGTGCCGAAATCAAACTTGTCACTGTGCCAATTCTCGACCGACTGTCGCTCCGTTCGAGCGTTAGAGCGTTAAGCTTTTCTGCATACTAACATCCGAGAGAGAGAGAGAGAGTGTTCAGTACGGCTCTCGATTCTCTGGCACATCGGGACTCTCGGATTCCCGGTGAGCCCCAATGGAAAAGATTTTATCGAATTGAATAGCACCGACTCACGAGACCCACTTCTACTTCCGTTCTCTGCAGTCTCGATATTTAAATCAAGGCGTTATCCTCGCTAATTTCCTGTCGATTATTTCATGCGACCCCTGAAACACGTGAAATATCACAAAAGCCGCGCACTATGTAAGCTATAGTGCCTAGTGAAGCAATCAAGCCTGGATGTAAAAATTCTATCGTTATATTAGCCAACCCTGTGTAGGTCGGAAGTGCTCGTCTGTGATGTATTGTTCAACGGATTTGTTCGGGTATCGTATAACGGTTTGGCAAACGCTTCTCTCGAGAGTACGTGAACCGTGGGGGACAGAGACCCATTAACGAATAAAGCCATCCCTTCATGGCAAACACCGGCTAGTGTCACGGGGGACGCCATGGCCGAGTGCGTGTTGTCGCTCAAACATTTGGCAGCAAGCACTCACGCATATTTGTTTGGTACAGGATTGATTTCGTTGATTAAACTGTGGGTATATGCATATCGCGGGTAGGGATACCAGTGTCTCTTGATACCGCCCGCGCCGGTAGTTAATAGGGCGCGTTTTCACCCGGGACACGATCACGTCCGTTGTCAGAAAAATCCACCTTTCACATCATCAGTGCAACGAGTTATTGTTCCCATTGTTATATTTGCTTGAAAGTACAGAATATTGCAGGGCAAAGAGAGATTGATGTAGAGAGAGGAAGAGAAGCAGAGTCCACGTGTTCAAATGCGTAGAAACATTACACAAGTTATACCACTTCAAAGTACGAAACAAACTGATATAGGAATCAGCAAACCTTGGGGAGTAACTCAGTTTTAAGGGCTGTTATTCGTCGGATAATATTTTCGAACACTTTTATCCGTGGAATGGTACGAATTCCGCGTTGTTTCGCGACGAATCAGTACTCGACTCCGTTTCTATATCTAGTTTCAAACCCCGGGCTAATTATCGAGAATAATAATTACAGCTCGTGCATCAGCAAGGTGGAGACTGGAGGCAGTGCAGGGTACCTATTATTACTTACTGTACAGACAGACGTGGAACTGGTAGCTCGTTGAAAAATCAAAACATACCCACTCATTAGAAGTAATTTGCATGGGGGCGAACTGAAAGCCAACAATTTTACTGGAAATGGCATCGCATTGTTTTGCATTCTCTCCACGTCGCGGCAGGGTGCCGCACACGCGCGGTCTCACACTTGTTCGCGTCGCGATGATTGTTATGCTAATTTTCGTATGCAATATTTCTGTGCCCTCAGCCACCAGGGCGCGGGTGCCGGCGCGGGCGTACCAACCATCGTGTACGGTGTAGGTTCGGTTAGCTAGGTGACGGTGACGGCTTGGTACGTACCTATACCTGCCTACTGTTCGCTTGGTATGGCATATTTCCCTTGGGTAGTGGAAAACAATCGGCTAATCAGAGGAATCGAATTAGGGGCAGCGTTTGATAGCACGCGATACCTAATATTACGAGTTCCCTAGTGAGCGCTCAGTGCCATCGGGAATTAAGCACAAAAGTTCGGGTGATTCTCTCATCGAGAGTCAGTCCCATAAATCTTGATAGGGTGAAAGTAATCGGGGCGATATTTCAGACGGTAAAACAAAAAAAAAAACATTCCTTTTTTCTTTTTTTTGCTCCAGGATTTATAATGCGTAATTTTTGGCAAAGGAGTGAAAAAAGATGGGTTTTTTTGAATTATTTTAACAAGGGGTCGGACCACCCCTCGACCTTATAGTAATCTCCCCTCGGACAAGCGAATGATAGCCACGCGACAATACGAGCGAGTTTTACACGCCTCGTCGAAAACACACACACACATCGACGCGCAAGAGAGAGAAATTATTAATTTTTCATGAGATGTATATTTTGGGCTCGCAATTAGCAGTAAAGTGGTCGAGAAGCAAGCCTCATTTCGAACACATTTACCATGAATTGACGAATAAACGGAATAATTGCATACGCATGTTATCACGAGCACGTTCGCTGCCGACGTATAATACAACGATCTGTAAATCAATGTCGGACGCCGCTCGTGCTGCTCGTGATGTTGATTTACCGGCCACCCCGTACAAATTGCTTTGACTGTTATTTGTTCCGCGGTGAGTATCGGCATCGATACAACAGTATTGAAACTCTATTTTCAATGCAATTGAACGGCGCACCCGTCCCACACTGTAAAGTGAGAGATCATTGCATGCAAGGGCAGTAAATATCCGCAAAAAGCCTCACGTTGTGGGCGAAAATTGACTACAAGAGTTGCGCAGCGGTGCAGGTTCTCAAAAACGAGGACTGATCGACGAACTCACGTTTTTCTTAAACTATAAGCTCCGCAGCTATTCATATTTTAGGCTTGTCCGAAAGGACTGCCCTACCGGTCTTGTCACACGCTGAACGAAATTTGATGTCATCAAATTTCCTGCCCATAAACGGGGCTCGAACGCTTCTTGACTAAAAATAACACAATCCACCACCGGTCCCACAGATTGACCGTATATCTATATCTTTCCCAGTAACCTACCATGAGAAATTTGACAGACGCTGAGGAGACGTATTCCCTGCAAAGGATCTTTAGATTCTATAGGCTTGAAAAAAAAAATTTTTTACTAGCTTTAATTTATTCAAATTTATAATAAGCACAAGTATAATTACTTGTGTCATCCATGCATGTAGATATTCATGGAAAGGTAAGACATTCAGCCTCGAGACTCTTTGACTTTGACAGTATCATCGAGTTGAAGTGAAATTGCAGTTCAAATATGTCTCGTTGTAGGTTGATGTCGACTTGAACTATTACTAATTAAGGCGGCCCGCCAAGAGCGTCACGTTTGCTCACACTTGAATGCTTTGCAAGCTTTAAGTAACAGAACCCAAGAAGCGTAGAGCCCGGGTCGTGGCCCAATGTCTCGAAAGGACTAGACTGAAGAAAAAAATCTTGAGAGGCGAGAGAGGGGGAAAAAGTCTTATTAAGCGAAAGGTCAGGGAAGAAAAAGAGAGGAGAAAAAAACAAGAAAATTTGGAAACTGGAACCCAGGCCTTTCAAGGATGGCGTCTGATCGGAATCTCTCCTTTGCATAAAGAAACCTTCTGAAATCGTTGCCAGCCCGAAATCCGATGCCGTCGAGGACAGCGGGCAAGGAATGGCGACAGATTCGGAAATTACGCTCCTTTTCCTGAAGGCCTATTAGGGCTCTTCCGTATCCACTCTTGCCTCAGGTCTCTCTGGCCCACTTTGGCTCTTCCCCGAGTACAATCGGACACTACAATGTCTATCCCCCACCCCATTCCACCGACCCCAAGCTCCTTTTATCGTAGCATAAAGCATCTGCCGATACAGAGTTTTAGAAAATGTCTTCACCCACCAATAAGAATAAGTAGCTATTTTGGAAATGGCAATGTGCGGAGAGAATAAAATATAAATTGGCCTTATTTTCCGTCTTCATGGTCGCTTTCTATTTCAGCCTGCTAATGTTAATATACTTTTCATTGTATAAGTATTTGGTCATATTCGATGCTGTCTTACTCTCATTCTACGGTTCTGAAGCTCCATAATTGATGACTCGAACATAAGACACTTACATTACAGATGGAAGTTGACGCGACGTTTTTGTGCTGTTATTTCTGCCCCGATCGATCACCACTTTTATCTCGTTAAGGCAACAATAATACGAAGAAAGCGATAATAACTATAATAGCAATAATGGTGCTAATGCTTATAATAATAACAATCACAGTAATGATGATCGTAACAATAATTGAATGATAAATCTAAGGGTATTCGGTATTTCGCTGAGTTGATCGCTCCGCTGTCGCGTAGCTGTTCCATTCTCTCTCACTAATTGTTCAACATCATTATACTTACTACGGATTGATAAAAATTGCCAAACGAATTCTATAATAACGCACTTTATTTTTGATTAAAATTCAAAAATTTACATAACCAAGCGAAATTCGTGAAAAAATTTTACCTTGTTAAGTGAATAAATTTCTTTCTACAGCCTACTCAACGGCGTTACAATCCTTCGCCAAATAACTTTTTTTTCTTTCTTCTCATAATTCTACGAACGAATACATCGAAGATCAAGCAAAAGTAGGTATATAGGTACTTACGATAGGGACACAATTATGTCAAAGTAAATATACCGAGTGACTCGTAATTAACGATCCGCAGCTCTTTTAGTACTAAGAAATTTATCAGACGGCTTAGGAAAGACAAGCAGCCAGCCATTTACCATAGTAAATGAAAACTTCGTCCATTACGTATGCATTACGGTTCGCGAGCCATCTTTCGTTAAACAGCATGATACAACAGCGTGGCAGATTCTGTCAAAACTTGTTTCACCGCGCATATCTCGTCTCATTAGCTGAGGCTTCGTCCTAGCTTAAGTTGCCGGGGCTTCTAGTCCGATACACACTTTATTTCGTGCTATAATTCTCGAAGCTTTAATAGGCTTGCTGTGCTGCTAAGATTAGCTCTTAAGAGCTGTAGTAAGTACCGAGATACCACTTACAAGATAGCCGCTGATTACCTCTGAGAAACATGCTATACCTACAGTCTCTTCTGTTTCATCTTAATACAGGAGTCCTCGAATTTCGCTCCAATTCCGAAAATTATTTTACACAGCTCCTTGCCAAAGAGTAAATATTGTTCCCAGAAGGTTCGCCTACTCTATGAAGGTCCTTATAGAAGTTCGGCCCACTGGTCCGTGAATGGCGTTTCCACTCAGAAGACGTATCAGCGGTATGGATTCTCGAATTAGATATTACGTGTTCATT
This sequence comes from Rhogogaster chlorosoma, assembly GCA_944452935.1. NCBI lineage: Eukaryota > Metazoa > Arthropoda > Insecta > Hymenoptera > Tenthredinidae > Rhogogaster > Rhogogaster chlorosoma. Next base: position 35,871,124 of record OX101797.1, read on the forward strand.
GCGTTGGAGAACATTGAAACCTGTTTGGTAGAGAAAAGAATTGGAGAGAAATGATATAAAAATGACTGGTTACTGATACCGATTTCCATATTGCAGCATACAATATTCTGTGTTTGCTCGCTCGAACCTATATATGCAAGGTGTGATCTGTAACTCGCGACATTGATGTGTGACGTGGTGTGAGAATGAACGGAACAACTACGGCCAGAAGTGTAGCTTCTGCTCCGTCAACCACCTCACATGGGAAATCTGTTGAGATCCGAGTATATGTATCCAGCGAAGTTCAAGTCCTCCGACTACGTTCCGGTGATAAGATTTCTCCAGCGATTCATGACATGCATCACCGCGCGACGACTGCGAATAAAAAAATCGCGTGTCGACTTACCGATGGTTTTCTCTCAACGGAGATTTTTCCAGGTCTCCGATAAGTCCGACTTAGCTTGTAGAGTGGCAATATTCACGTAGAAATTGATACGACGTAAGAAAAATTCCATAGGAAGAGTTGGCTGGGGCGAAGAAACTGGGCGTCAGAGTCGAGTGCTTTATAAATCTCGTTTTATCAACGAACATTGAAGAATACTCCGAAGGCTAAGGGAAAAGAAGAATTTTTAAAATCCTCACATCAAAGTGCCGGAACTTTTCCCTGTGCTAAATCTTCCATGTATTCGACTTTATTTTGTTACACTGCTTTTTCGATACATCAGAATTCAGCTTTATTTTACTTTTACACTTCACGGGGTGAAAAATAGGAAAAGTATTTTAAACCACTGATGAAACTACTTGCCGAGGCAATAGTTATCCTCCCATTTCTTTTCATAAACCCTGACTCTTCGAAGTTCTTCATTCACCGCGCTGTGGTACGCCCAACAAATTACATATATACCGCGAAACTCTCGCTACGATGTTTTAAAGATAATCTTTTCCCTTCGCAGTAGTAGCGGAAGTAACAGCGAGAAGTACCTACCTCTACTACGAACTACAATCTCATATAATTTCTGACACTCATTAGCGTGCGTAATTTAGATAAAATTTACCACCCAGACTTTGAATTAGCGTTTAACGAGCTATTAACAAAGTTGACACTTGAAAATTAGACGGAGAGAAATGGAGTGTTGATGTTCAGTTGAAAAAGAGAGAAAAAGAACTTGTTTTAAACTATGCACATAATTATATGCTTGTACAGACATGAAGTAGGCATATAGGTACTTGTTTGCGTGGACGATATAGGTGTTCATAGATCTCCACATAGAAAGTTTACTCGAGCAAAATAAGAATCAAAGTATTGAGAAGCATTGTTCACGCCGATTATCCAACGTGTCAGAAGGTTGGATCGACCCGTTGACCCCATAATCGGGTTCGACTCTTATACCCCGTACGTTAACTCGGAAGAAATGAAACCAAACGACAGCCGAACGTCCATAAAGATCGTATGAAGGCTGGGGCAAAGATAAAAGTCACATACGCCCTAGTCGGAAGAAAAGAGAGCCAAGGGTTGGTCTGACGGCGAGGAAGGGGACAAGGGTGATTCTTCTTATGCACGTGCTTTCCTGAGGGACTTCGTCAGAAGTGAAGTAGACAAGGAGCGATGAAGAGAAATGCGGAAGGAAGGAAGGAAGGAAGGAAGGAAGGAAGGAAGGAAACAAGCAAAGGAAACGAAAGGAGAACGTTTTATTGGTGTCCCAGAGTCAGAGCTGTTAGCAACACGTGCGCCGGATGCTAGCTACAAAAGCTACGTGGTGCGGTACGCGTGTGATACGTGTGCACATTGTACAAGCTTGTGTAATTCATACTAGCCACGGTATAACACGATGAAGTATAACACTGAGGGCGGTGGTTTTGCTTGAGAATCAGCCTGCTAGAAAGCAAAGAGAAGAAACAGAGACAGGAAGCGTCAATATTGAACATATATAGCAGATCAATTGATGATAATAATTCAGCATGCATAACGTAAACAGAGTCCAATGATACTCTGATTTTCGTCCGCTCAATCACTGCTGGAATATCAACCGCACGTGACATAACTGCGGAGGTTATTTCGATTTCTACAATCCCCTATAATATAGGTACATACGTGTGGTTTATATGCGGCTATGCGCACGCGCCTAAACCACAGTGAAATTGGATTTCGTTCGTTATTTACCGCGTGTCTCTTAGCAACTTTGCATCTAGCCATTAGAGAGGATTTAGAGTGGCCTGGCAAAGCAGCGAGACCAACGTCCCGTCGGCTTTAACAATTTACCGGTCAGATTACGGCTTATTGGACGCTGGGAGTCCCGCTCACGGTGCCTGCACTGTTCTTAGCTTTGGATTTCTTTATTTTTACCAATTAGGTGGGAAAGGGTGGCGAAGTAGGTACCAGGCTGGGGTTAGATAGGATGGAGCACCATCACTTCCGGTGTGCAAACCCATGCGACAGAGCATGAGAAATGAAGGTAGCTTCGATCGCGATCCAGTAGTGTACTATACGTACAGTGTCTGGGTTTTCGGAAAATAGCGAGAGTTTGCGATAAGATACGAGACGGAGCTTGAAAATATTCACAGCGTATTAAATTCACTGTCACACTCTTCGACAGCGGTGTTCCAAAGCGGGCTGTTACTTTGACGAGTCGAGAAACAAACGTCAATATCAATGCCCCGTAGGACGTCAAGCGTTCTCACAACCGTGGAAAAATCTCGTACCGTAATGAGATCCGCCTTTTTCTGCGTAACAGATGCATCAGTATTTGTCGGACTATAGGCACCATTGGCGTGTATATTCCTGGATCCAGAAGTATTGATTTCCAACTTTTGACAAATTTCAAGAAGTTTGTCAGACGGATTGTTACATCGTAGACTAATTCTGTTCTTGTGTTGAAATAATCCATGGTAAGTTTCTGTTTATTTCTCCGTATAACATGCGAAAACGTACATAGAAACAAATGGGACCAAGCCCGAGTGGTTTGAGAAAACTAAATAACAGTAGTACAAACAGAGTTTGGTCAGACCCGGCCGGATAAACGCCGCATGAATGCACTTCGCATTCAAAACGGTCGTACGACATTTGCTTGAATTCAGACCCTGAATTATGGCACTTGGGAACAGAAATACCCTGTATATAGAATATAGACGTGTATATGTGTATACTATTATGTTATACATATGTGTGAGTAAATTTGCGGTTGTAGTGTGAAGTAGCCCTTCTACCCGAGGCTCATTTCTCAATTTCTTCATTCTTTTTATTATTTCCCGGAGTCTTGTCTTGTTTCTCAACGAGACTGTCTACTGACCGAGGAAATTCCGAGTGGAAATTTTAATTTTACCCGAGTCGACCGTATAAACCAGCAAGACAAATGATCGCCATGCTGCTGTGCGGTGGAGTCTTCAAATATGGAATTGCGGTGCCACTGGCAGGAAAAAACAAATAGTGTTAACGTGAGACGAGAACATTAACGTACCTAAATTCGACTACGAAATAGGTGTGTGGATATACACTTCGTCGACGTGTGGCGACGACATCGTTTAATTGCCTCGGGAACAAACAATAAACTGGACTCCCGCTGCTCCAAATTGATTGATAAATTGAAGCTCTTTAATCAGATGAATTAATTCGTATACCAGCGAAGCTGAAGAATTCGTTTAAAAAATGCCTGTTAGCCTTCTCTCAAATTCGCGATCGAGATTTATCCAAGATAACGAAAGCTTACAATTACTCCTCGTCATCTCGGCTCGAAAAGTACGAGGAAACAGCGCGAGAAGTCGTAATTAAAATTTAATCGCCAGGTTCAACCTCGCTTCGTCAACCACCCGCGGGGGTTCCACCGTTCTGCTTTACTGTTGACGTAAGCCTGCCTGAGGGGATTCCCGCGCGCGCCTACCCGTCTATATATGTCTTATATACTCAGACTATGCGTGTGCGTGTATATGGATACAGATCTCGCGCATCGGATCACTCGCTTGCGCGAGCTGTTAAATTTCGCGAAATCCTGTCGAGGGTTGATATCTGGTGACGGTACGTCTATTCGTTTACACAGCCCTCAACGAGGTCCCAAAACAAAAACTGTTATGCTCGAAAATCGCAGAAACTCAAACATCAAATTGAGATAGACCGCAAATATTTTGTACTTGAATAAAAGCTCGACTGGGCGTCACGAAAGTTAATTGGCAAATGAAAACTCTTGAAAACAGTCAAATCAGTGAATACCCGTCCCCGTGCCACGCGGGGGGCGAAATACAAAAACTGACGACAAAGGAGTTTAAGGATGTATGTATAGGTAACCTGTATAGCTTATTTTATACCAGACAGTTTCTATACATGACAAAATCATTATCGATCACATTAAAGGAGAGCGAATTGGCTGAGTGCGAAACGAACAGCAAACTACAAAACGTTCGGACAATGGATTTCCAATCGAACTACACTTTCAGTGACCGTGGCGCACGATTCTCTATCCCCTACCCCAACCATTTATCTGGACGCCTTTACCTCGGTATATAATTTTCATTCACGTTACATACCTATACGCGGGCATATATGCATTGGAAATTTGAGTACACGCAATGACACCTCGAATACTACTACGACTACTCACCCACAGCTGTGGCCTTAACGATGTGTCTGATAAACTTGGGAATTGTTTCGCTAGTGACTGCATGGGAGTTCCCCGTGCAAACGTAAGTACGGATTACGGGTGGTCGGGTGTGAGGTGGGAAAGTGTAGTATATACATGTGTAAAATGTACATACATGTATACTTCAGGGTAGGGTGTACGGTTCGCATATCTTCTGATTGTCATAACGACCGCAAGGCAGCCTCAGCCGGAACTTGAGATTTTCTCACCTCCATCTAGAGCAAGAGAACTTATTGCAGTGTTCCACGCCCACATAATTGGAATATATACTGAATTTCGAAATAATAAAGCTGGAGCTTTGAAAACGTGAGAGGAAGTTCGTATACTCGTATTATGTTCACACGGCTTCCGCGAGTACGAGCGGAAAACAATCTGTAAAGCTCGAGAAACTAATAGGGCGCATGCCACAATGTTATCGTTGTTAATGCCGCAAGTATTTAGCTGTAGGTACTATAGTCTCTCTAGCTTCCGATAATTATCACGGTAGCCATACCAGTGTGCAGATGTATTACACCAATGTTACATTAAACAGCAATCGCACATTTGTAGTTTCTAACAAAACAGATATTATGCATGTTTAGCTCAGATACATAATATAGCTCTGTGATTCCCATCGGCTTCAACGTTTCTATCGCTAATTACAGAAGCATAATTATCCAGCTGCTGCTCGGGCGAAAATGTGCGAGTAATTTCTCATAAGGAGTGAAATTTTTCAGTATTTCAATTTCAAAATAACAAAAATCACACGAGGTGTCAAACAGCCGCTGAATAGATATTTTCCGAAGAATGGACATCGAGAGATCAAGAGGATTTTGTATGTTGAAATAATTTTTCACGTGGAAACGAGATGTGGAAGATTCGAGAAAAAATTTCAGCTTGACTAATTTTTATGTACCTAATCGTATCTCAAAGGTCGAGAAATATGGATTTCCGAAAACCAAGTTGACCGTTAACTTTGTGAATAAAGTGTACATCGACGTCTCGGAAATTTCCCTGCTACTGAAACAATCAGAATAACAGCCTTGATTCTTTTTTCATTTTCTCAGAAGGAGCTGGATATAAATTTGTACGTGGTGGGCGGTATGTGCGATTTCTGAATTTATTCTTCGAAAGATGCCCTTAAAAGAGAGTTCGAGCATTCGGCAGCAGCTTTTAGCGTATCCCCGAACAATATCTTATATAAATGTTGCAATAACAATGATCATTCGAATTTTGTAGTCTGGATTAAGGGGTAATATAATTTATCTTAACGGTTGAGGCCCTGGGAACTGAACCGGGCCGCACGTAACGCCGTGCAGACCTCGAATCGCTGTAATTATCTTGGCATTCGAAACACGCGCTGGATCATAAAATTCGGAACTTTGCCCAGTGCGCCATGGCGGGGCAAAAGTGGGCCAAAAGTCGTCGTCGTGGCCATCCGTTTGTCCGCGGGAGTCCGGCGTTTCGGTACAGCGCGAACCTCCATGAAAGTCAATCGCTTCGCAGGGGAATCGGAAAGTCTACCTTCGGTTATGGTCAGCTATGCTTAGCTATACGGTCAGCCGTTCTTTGAAACTAGATGAGAGTTAATAATGTGGGGTGGGGTAGGCTAGAGGATGTCCTTTCCGTACGTGTTTCAAGACAAGTTCTGCAATCCTTCGAACTCGCAGCTGCGCCTTCAAATAATATACTTTCTTTGCGAATTGGTTGATTCATGCACTAACCTAGTAGCCCAGAACCTAAAGAATTGGAGCCTGCAACCCATCGGAAGATTTTCAGCACGTGAACCAGCCACTGCAAAATATTCAGGGTGATCGTATATCGAGCATGAACTCGATGAATTTGAATTTATCAATCGATTGACTGATCAGAAATTGTCCTTGGATTATGATATAGTCACGGTCAACGTCGCCAAAATATTTTATACAGCCCAATTTAACACACCCTACCCCGTTTTATCGCCGCGCATGTAATAATAACCCTCGAGAAGTCTTTCGCGTATTTTCACGTGTACGTGGATGTATGAAGTATGACGCTATAGTATGGTCTGGTGATGGAATAGGAAGAAAAAAAGGCCAGGAGACGACCTCTCGGAATAAAGGCGTCCGAAGTTATTTGCTGGCTTAATTACAACGTCACTGGGGGGCAAAGGACATTAAAGCCAAACACGTAGACCCACTATTTTTTGACCTGAACGATCTCTCGTCAGGAGTGACTCTGTGATTAAAGTCCTTCACGTGACGAGGCGTGTCCACTATAAAAAGAGATGACATTCACTTTTTCTGCCTTGAATTCGAATCGACGAGTTGTTACAAACTAGAATCGGAGTTATATTCGAGAAAGAGCATATTACAGCCTTCGCCGACGTTTAGTCGAGTTATTAAATTATCGCAATGGGTATATGAGATTGCAACCCCTGAACCTGGTCGTCGTAATTTTTTCTGTAATAACGCATCATGTGTAAATTAATTAGAGAGTGGTTGACATAGATTCAAACGCTAAAGCTTGTGCCAACTAGATATCATCACTAATATACATATACTTAGAATCAAGGTTGTAAAAATCGTCATTAAATGTGTAATTGAATAACATTTTAATTGCTCATTGAACTGCAACTAAGTTCAATTTCATACCACGGACCTAATGGATAAGCAAACAGGTTATTGAAGTATGAAAGCAATTGATGACTCCCGGCCCTGCTTAGAACTGGTTCGTGTATTACGAACAGTGCGTTACGATGTTCCGAATGTGGTATTCCATAACGTTGATCAATATGCTCCAAAATATCAAGAGGTGAGCAAAAATCCCATGAATCTATTCAACTGGAAGCTTGATATTGTTACGAAAATAACCCCGAGGTTACTTTACCGGGGTGGCTTATTCGTGAAAAACACAGAATGCATATGATTTCATATTTACACGTAGGACATCATCGACACCGATCATTTGTATGCTTAATACATTAGTCTATGTCATGATTGGTCAGTTGAATAAATCGTAAACTATTACTGAATTTATCTGACAATGTACTCTACTGCAGGTGAAGATAAATTCATACTTAAATCTACTCCAGCTGCTTCAAGCAAGAACTAACGAATGCTTGTAATTTGCTGGAATTAAATTTAAGCGTGTATGATGTAGCAAAACAGGCAATTAAACTGCTGCGAAAACCCTAATTGAATAACACAATATATATGAGGGTGAAATTTCACCACCTGTGATAATGCTGCGTATAAAAGATACCAACGAGTGGTTTTATATCTACTATAGCGAGCCTCGCCTATTTTCTACATTTTCTGTTTTAGGTACGTATACTCACTGAGCACGGTACCTACCCTTCATTCTTCCAAGTTTTTTCACCCCTCTGCATTACCCCTCGAGTTATTCAAGCTAGGGGTTGCAAAAAACTTTACCTCAGCGATGTCTGTACGTGTCGGTCTAAATGTGACCTAGCAGACCCGAGATAGTATCTAATTTACCGGCTGTGGTGGTTGAAATTTAGAAAAGTGGAGCTAGATTCTGAAGAAATTCAGCATGGGTAATGGTAGTTATCTTCAACAATATTCATTTCCAAATTACGTCAATTGCTTTCCTTTTCGAATGTTGGTAAGCCGTTACCGGCACCGGTTACTTATCGAAACCTTGCTGTGGTCATACGACTCATACATGATTCTTGGTTATTTTGATCCTGATCTATAGAAAGATATATTGTTTTTTATTCTTGTGCAAATTTGACCATTTTTTGAAACGACGATAATTGGTTTTCACGAATTCTTATCCAACGTATTATACCGAGGGAGGGATCGATTCTGCTATACGTTGAGAGTGGATGAAACAAGGAAATGTGCAAAATTTATGCCTAAATAAGAAGCAATTTGAAATAATTAACTGATGAACCCGGGTTCTATCAAATAGTTTTCAATAATGTCCTACAATCTTATCAATACTTGTCGCAAAATTTTTCAAAATTTTTCTCAACTATTATATCATTAGTCGAAGCAGAATTTTATTTCATCTTTGATTTTCATTTATTCTTTGATTATTATAGGCAACGATGCACAGCATCATGAGGTTTCCCTAGTTGCCTGAGCGGACGTGTCGACTTGCGTCAAATATTTCTCCGATTACGAGTCGTCAATTCCGCGGATGGTGCAATTGCAGGTCTTAAGCGGGGCAGCGGCGGTTTAACACCCGAAATGCTGAGCCAGAACCTACGGTCTGTTTAGGCTAATTCTCTTATAATTATTACTAATCTTCCATCAGTGATTAGGGATATTCACAGGACCTATAGATAAGATACTAATTCAGTAGAGTTATCTGTAAGTCATATGAGTGAATACCAAAAAATTCAATTTAAATCTGAGTCAATTGAAATTAAAATACTAGCATGTACAGACTATGGTGAAGCGTAGGACCGTAGTACATTCGGGCCTCACTCCGCCGCGGTATAATTAGATCCTGACCTCAAGGAGGGGGGATTTAATACCTCATTAGCTAATTAATCGCGCATTAATACATATTTCGATGCAACCGCGGTTTCCTGGACGACCAAGTTCAAGACGTCATCATTATCATTATGTATCATTCAGTAGTTTATTGGCCTCAACCATTTTAGGATGGATTATTCAGACCTGTACAGGACTCAGCAGCAACGTTCCCATTTACCGATCTTCTTTGAGGTTGATCTTTTATTTAAGTTTATATTAATTATTTAAGGTTTCGCGACTACCTTATAGAGGCCCTCCGCTCGCAATAGTCACGAGATTGCTGAGGTTCTCTTAAGCGAAGAATTCGATGATACATTCTCCGATTTCCTACATCCGCTGCAAATCTTGGTCAGCAAAAACCGTGGGTGTCCCACTGTAACACTCGTTGCACACGGCACTAGAAAATGCAACGAGTCAGCTACACGTGGCCTCCCACCTATACGCGTTCCCCTTATTCCCCTTTGTTTCTGCAGGATAGTTGTTCCTGACGATTCGCTATACAATTTATTCCTAATCATACCGCCGTGCAAATCACTTCTAAGATAACTATATCCCGCAGTCAACTTCATAGTCAAATATTCATAAAACTACATAAAATTCAATTCCAGTCGCGTTTTTGTTAATACAATCAATTTAAGACTCGCATAAAATACTTAAATATCGACAAATATGGACTCGTTTCAAAATAATAGAATTTATTATCATGAATAAACTCGTGCATCGTGATTGTGCCCAACTGCAAAGTGAATTAATAAATTAAACATCTTACCTTCAATATATCATTATCATCGTGTTATTTTCATACATCATCAGCGTGTATCATTGCGCTACAGCTTTTTTGCCATCTCGTACTCGTGCCAACGGTTTATAGAAACAATATATTTTCCGTATGAAGATCACAGTGTAATATTAGTCAAAAATTTGGTGGTAGCCGCTCGTCGGATTTCTTTGGATAACCCATAACACTTGGAAGAGCGAAAAGGATACGTCATGCTGCAATTGAGTAAGCGTTAAACTATTTTCATATGCACAGGCTGCCTATCGCATATTATTAAATTCCCAACTGTTTCTAGTTGTTGGTTGTGGGTAAATTTCACGACAACATTCGTGAATTTATTTTATTTGTTCAAACCACGTTACGTAGTTACAATACAATATAGGAGAGACCGGGGCAAAATGATCCCCTTAAGGGAAAAATTACCATAAAGTCTAAACTGTTTGCTTTAAGAATCCAAACATAGAAGCCATGGATTGTACCATCCTTCGGCTACATTGCTGAATTTTTTCAGATTTTATGAGTCAGATTTAATGATCGTTTTGCCGCAACATAATTTCAATATAGAAAACTATGTAGGGGAAGGTGGGACACGATGGGCCCCTTAAGAAAAAAATGCTCATAATTCTAATTTTTCTCACTCATTTCACTTTTTTTAGTCCCTAGACACGTATTTGATATTAATATGCTGCGTCCGTTGAAAATAAATTAAGGACCCAAGGGAGAATGGAATGATCTCAATTTCCAAGAGTACAGAACAATTTCCTACAGAACGACAAAATTAGACAAAATATTCAAGTTTAGTTTACTTACAAATTGTTGTCAAAATCCGACTCTTGGATAGTCTATCCGATGATCCAGCCAATCAGCTGAGAACCTAACACGATCGTTTTTCCCCGCGGGATCATTTTGCCCGGATCTCCCCTAATACTGCATTCTGCAGAGATGCGACACAGCCGTACGCAGTCGGACCACTTAATTCTGACATTACAAATACAAATCACAAATCTGATTATAATGGCATTGTTATTGCACATCAATTTTTCTTATATAATTTTGGATAATTATTTTATATTTTTTCAAAAAAATATAAAATCACTTACATCCAGGTAGAAAATGAGCATCAAAACTAATTTCATAAGTATGTATTAGCTTCAAACTAGCTTGCTAACTAACCTAAGTACAAGGCTGGTTGGTAACGCACAAAATCGCTAACAGCAAGCTTACCGTTTTAGCTCGCATAAACAGTGGCAACTTAGCTAATTACAAGATAGAAAATATAGCTTATTTTCAGTTTGTAAAAATATGGTATTTTAAGCATAAAAGAGTATTTGAAAATAAAAAAAAAATATTTTATATTTTTTCTTTACACAAACTGAAGATAATTAGCATTTAATATATCGCATATATTAAAAAAACATTTATTTCCGTACGCTAATTTTTTTTATATAAATCTTATCACAGTTTAATTTGGCCCGTTTTGACTCTTGATCATCTCTCTTCTTATTTTCTTCTCTTCTTCTCTTTGTATGATTCTAGCCAGTTAGTAATTTATATTTTAATGAATTCAATAATTAAATCTTACTATTTTGGTAATTATTTTATTATTTCCAATTTTTTTACGAACTTACATGTGAACCTTGCAGTAACGATGAAATGTGTGAAGTTGCTCTATAATCCAGGAAATAAAGCATTTTTGCATGACACCGATACATACCGGATGGGATCGGTATATTCTTATAGAATACCGGTATAATATTTTTCTTTATACTTCTCTATACTGTATCCAAATTTTAGCTCTCTATGTTAAAAAGAGCAGCTGCAAGAATTGTTGGAAAAAAAATTATCTTCCCTCCTAATTGACTTTGAACAATTTTTTTTTTTATTCTAAATTCGTATAAAATTAACGAATTATTTGAAGCTAATACTTATAAAATTAGCTTAGTGCAAGCTAATTTTGATGCTGATTTTCAACCTGGGCGGTTCTATAACATGAAAATTGGCGGCGGAATTCTGTTTGTTTACGAATAAAAAACGTACCCCCGTTTTGGAGCCATTTTTCACCCACCTAATTGTAAAAAATCATTTTTCCGAAGTATACATGATAGTACGACTGTTCGGGATTAATATTTTTCATATTAAGGGCTCTCGATAATAATAGACTGTCAAAAATGACGGATGGTCCATTTGATGCAGAATTGGCGTATATTTCCCGGATTTTCAAAATCCCGTACAATTCCCGGTTTTCCAGGAATTCCCGGTCGCTGTTTTTTTTAGTAACAACTAGCTTTTTTCAAAGAGTGCTCATCCGATAGAGTTCCGGTATTGCACACTTTTTTAGTATACCAGAAGACACATATTCCGGGACTTTCGAAGATATACATGTTCTATTGCATAAATAATTATAGCTGTATTGTAGAAATGACCGTTTTAGCAGGTTTTTATTACTTCGCAAGAGAACAAATTAATTAATTTTAATATGCGACCCGCCAAATTGTTCGTCTTTTTGATACCTACAAATTATTATTGAACTTTTTTTCTCTCAGATTAATAGTTTCGTCGTTATCACTCAAAAACATCGTTTCACCAACTTTGACCGCACCGTAAATTTTTTCGACAAAGAATGTGTGGTCGGAGAATCATAGGCCCTTATCACGAGCATCAGCTGATGATCAGATTCTGACAACTGCAGTTGTTTGAATAGCGAGAATCGTTGATTATCAAAGTAATCTTAAGCACTTGCTCTGATTTACAAGCAATTGTCTCGTTTACGTGTCCGCTTACCAATAACGTCGTTCTGATTGGCAAAAAAGCCCTGTATCATACATTTCAGTTCTTTATATATTTTGTCTTTCGTATTTGCGATACCTAATTATGTTGATCAATGCATCAGCAGCTCTACTTGCTAATTGTCTAATTCATCTCATTATTTTAATTATCGTTACATAAACTACAACAAAAGTCAGCTTTTTTTTTCGACGCTTCATCTTCCGGTTCGCATGTATAATGCCCACATAAGTAAAACGCATTGCGAGCTTAAGCTTGCAATTCTTCCCTAGGTCCAGTCCTAAACAACTCCTAACATTTATCTACCGAATGAACAGCTCCAATTTATTTATTTATTCATTCATTTATTTATTTATTTATTTTTCTCTATTGAATTTACAAAATCACGATGGAGGAATGAAAATCTTCCATTATTTAGCGAGGGCAGTGTAGATTAGAACCTCCTACGACTCGTTTCATGAACGTATCCATGGATACCTTGAAAAAATCTTTGATCACCCTAGAAAAAGCTATACGCTCAAAGATATGCTCTATGGCTCGCAGACGCACTGCAATTAGGTACATCGAAAGTGAAGATTTGTTGAACCAAATGATATTCATTTGACTGTGTAAATCTGGCCGGGCGATCAATTACGGTAAAATAAGTATACTTTTTATTGATGAAAAAAAAAATTAAATACTAGTTGCTTCGAAAAAATTGCTATTGATGCCTTCACGGCTGCTGTGATTAATTCTAATGGAATTAAATAGACTTTTACGTCCGTGACCCTATCGGCTGAATATGTTTTACACAATTCAACAAATCTTTGCTATTTACATGTTATGTTTGTGGATCATTCGTTGATATCAGCACATATCACTGTGGCTCTAAATATATTTAGCAATTACATACACGACGAGGCGAGTCTGAAGGCAGCCATATTAACAATAACAATAATAATCATCATGACACATAAAACTTGTTAAGGGTGTAGTCTAGTTGAGAGGCCCAAAAAAAAGCGTATTTTTGTTAATTTTTTGTGAGCATGCTAGGAAAGATATCAATATGAAAGATGTTGGGTGTGATTTTTAAGATCTTGAACTACGAAGAAAAAATTTTTTTTTCATTAACTTAGACCATTTTTATACATGTGATTTGTGGAAGAACGCGAGCCCTCGATTTCAACGCAAGTTGGTAGCCACACGCTAACTCGGGAACGGCTTATCTGAATCCAAAAAAATAAAGCTTTTCAGATTCGGTATGCCAGTAGCTACAGATTAACCTACGGATATGAATTTTCAACGAATTGTGTAGATTTGGTTTAAAAAAATCCAAAAATTCGAAAAAAAGTCGTTTTTTTCCGCTGTTTTTCGTGAATTTAATATAGTAAAAATTAATATTTTGACTTGATCTTAGGTCATTCTGTGACTCTACAAGTGTAGAATATGTGGTTAAAATTTCAGAAGGATCGGTCAACTGGTTTCGGAGAAATCGTGTGGCGCGCATGTGAAAACGTCGTTTCGAGAAAAACGCGTTTAAAGTTTTGTCTATCGAAAAATCGTGAAAAATCTTACCAAAGTTTAATCTGCGATGCCTGCGCAAGAGAATACAGAGATTCGTATAAGATAAAGGAACAACTGCTCCAATGAATAGAAAAGGGACCGGAGAAGGGATTAGAGCAGATGTAACGGTCGAGCGCGCTGAGAGCTCAGGTACGCGCGGTCAGGTAGTGACGCTTGACTTGAAAAAAAATACACTGACACTATTCGGATCTTCATAAAAATTTAACACAATACTCTTCCATATATATACTTTCGAAAAATGTAATAAAAAAAAAATCAATTTTTTGAAACTGCTCAACTAGACTACACCCTTAATAATTGCATGAACTATGAAAATTTGCTCTGAAACTCTACAGAAGAGCAATTTCTACTCATTTGATAGGAAAAAAAAAATCATATACAACAAATATTCGAGTTCGTAACTAGGGATCATAGAATTATTTACTTTTTAGAAAACAGAGATTACGAATCTAGGGCAAATAATGCATAACATGAAAAGAAACTATATAATATAGAATTGACGATATGTGTACATACCTATACGATTGATGATGGGTGCTGAATAATACGTTCATACCACTACACATACAACAAGCGAATGACTCTTGGAATGAATGGAATACGGACCTGAATTGAACCAAACTTTTTTTACGGAGAACAACCTTATGAAGGATTTCAGTAAACTTCTATGAACCATGTTGATATTGTGAAAATATCCTCTTTATTACACGTCCTTGTTCTATTCGATCCCTTAATTTTCATAATAAAACTAGTCTGGATGATTTGGATAGGTAAAATAAATGGTAAATAAAATAGGTGACATCGTAGAGTAAAGTAGAGTGACTATACGTGTTGATATCAACGAAACAATATATCTTAAATCAAATCGGTGGCGATAAAGCCAAAGACAAAATGAAAAGAAAAAAAAAAATAGGCTACCAGTACAGGAAAATATCGATACTGTAGGATTTATTGCGAACTAGTTGGACCACGTTTATAGGTTAACAAGCCAGGCCTGTTGGATTGCGACGTGCACGGAATCATTTATTTGTACGGTCCATGCCTAACAAGAATCGGAGTGATTGTGAGTATGAATGTCGATATACTGTAGGTATACAAGATTCGATCCAAATGTGCAAAATCGGTATTTCATTGTTTGGTCGTATGGTTTGAAAAGTATTTATTAGCAGCGGGGTATCGAGAGCTATAGGGGATTTCTGAAGAACACTCATAGAGGCACCACGACGTTTTATCTTTCGAGACTAACAATAAGAAGACGAGAAAATCATTCGCTACAGCATTCAATCCCTAAAGAAGACATCACGACGTCCTCGAAGCAAGACCACGGGATTTTATAAAGAGCAGAGAACTTTAAGCCTCTTGAAGCCTGTCAGAAGTAACACTATCATCGAGGGTTTTTATGTTAATGACACATTTCCGTGCACTAGCATACCTACTCATTAAAGTTCAGCAATTGGATGGATAGTTGGAAACTTTCCTCAGATCAGCAAGATTCTAGCTGTTACGCGCAACACGGATGCTGAATGCTCTGGGTGTCTAGTTCTTATAATTGAAAGTAACCCTCGAGCGACTGGAAATTATTCTTACGGGCTTAGCTTGGATAAAGTCCTCACGATACCTGCTCTCTAAACATGAATTAGTGAAAATTTCACTAATTGCGTAAGTGAAGCTGTATTCACTCAAAATTAATATTTTTAACTGTAAATTAATGAAATTTCATAAGTAATAATTGCATAGTCACTTGTCAAATTAGTGTGATTTTCGTATTCACTAATTCATATTGTGAATATTCACTTATTCTGCGTGGCTCGGTTTTAGCTTTAACAAATAGTGGACATGCACTTCCAATTAGTGAAAAATCACTATTTCATGTTTAGAGAGTGTGAATTCTGTGATCGACCTGTCTTGTTGCCTTGGTGCAATGAGCGACCGTTTTCCTTGATGATTGACAACACCGGATCTTCTTCTCATCTGCGATCTGGTCTGCTTCACACTCTCATCCGTTATCCGGAGTCCTCGTGACGGTTGAGTGGGATTTCCTGCAACTATACAGATTTCGCGATTCAGCCGAAGAGTGCAAGCCGCGAAATCGGCAGATACCAGATCGTCGCTCTGCTACTCATCCCGTGCGCTACCTTCGGCCGAGCGCACGCGTGTACGAATGCGCTGACTGCATGACGTGCAATAAAATTGAAAAATCGAAAATGAGGAAAAAGGGATGTTCGTGACACAGCTTTACTTCCGCCAATTGATTACTCGGCTCATGCGAAAAAATTAGAATCCCAAAACTCTTGAGGTTGTATCTACGCCAAGAAAGATAAATCGAAATTCTCGTCGAAGCTGAGAGCACAACAAAATGCATGACTTCATTAATGATTATGGAAAGTATTCAGTCATATGTCCGCATCCCAGACCCTGGGAAAATTCTTCAGTAGATCTGGCAGCTGGAGTTCAACTAGAATCATTCTACATCTCAAATTTTTGACAATTGGACAAAATCTTGTCAACAGCTGATCAATATCAACGGAATTCGCTGTGCCAAGGCTCAACCTGTAACAGAATCCCATCCGAATTTATCAATGGTATTATCACATTTCAATCATTCGAAAGGTGATTATCATCGTATGTGTGGATGGTTACTTCAGCACCGACCAAACTATAGTAGCTGAAAATTCTTTGCCGCTAATAGTCCATCAAAAGTTCAAGAGCTGATGAAGAAAAAATTGGAGCTGCGTTTCATCGTTGGAAAACCCTGTTGATAAATGATGAGATGCGAATTAAGCTATTGCAAACCACTGTCACGACCTTAGGCTAAGTTAAGATAAGTCCACATGATTTTATTTTCCGCTTCCTTGCACTACTCACCGCTAGACAAGATTTAAATACACCATTGATGTAATTTGTGCATTAACACTATTACCTAATGTCTTTAGTTAGTACATGAGAGTTGCATAAAAAAATAACAAAAAAAAAAACAAAGATCATCAATGAAGAAAGATAGATAGGTAATTCGAAAAATATGTTATTGAAAAAGATACTGGATATAACAAATGTGATTAAGAAATTAGGTGAGAAATTGTGCACACGAAAAAGACATTATGAATTATATTTAAGGTATGGATGCAAGGACAAGTATGAATGGTCGAAAGAAGCCTCGCGGAAGAGAATGTTACATGTGATTTTTTTTTCGTTTCAAAACTGAGATTCCACGAATAGAATTAGCTTAGAATTCGGCAATAGATACATTTTTAGACTGCTTGCGTGGATGCATATCTTGGCGAAATAGATGCTACGCTATTTGGTGACTCGCACAAATATTGTCTGTGAAATAGATCGGTGCAATCAGATCTACAAGATACCATTCGAAACGAATTATAGAAGGGGCACGCCTCATTTACGAGAAACTTTATACTCTATTCATTTAAATTGGAGCTTGTTCAAACTCTTATTCACTTAATACCCCCGTATCCAACTGTTACGCGATAGTGTGGCCGAGCGGAGGGCCTCTAAAAGGTAATCGCGCAACTCTCGAATAATTAATAAAACTAAAATAAAAGATCGCCGTGAAACTCTTTTAATCCTAGTACCTTAGTGAAATGATGTAAATAACACTGGTCTGCAAAAACAAATATTTTTTAACTACTTATTATTTTCATGCATGAGTTCATCATATTTTGTGCTCTAAACACGGAATTTATCATGCAAATAAGTATGTACAGCACCTAGATTTTCAATATAATGTCCATTTAATTGGAAAACGATATTATTAGAGTAACAACAATTATAAAAAAATGAAAAAATATTACGGTCCCAGGTTTACAGTGAAAAATGATAATTTTACAGTCACAAGTTATAAAAATATCAGTAAATTATCTCAGTATGGTGATAAGATTCAAGTTACTTTGTGGTTTTTTTTTCTTTTCATCATTTCCATTGGAGTTTCTCGGCGAACCGACCAACAGAAATTAGCAAGCATTGCTGCTGACCATTTCCCATTACAGCGTTGTCCAACTCGCTAGAACCTATTTTGTATGTATTTTGTAACTACAATTTTAAATGAGAAAGCGATTAGTGAGAATAATGAGAAATTAACCCTTCAGTAACCACGTTATGCGGCTCACCTTCTTTACTCTCGCCATGAGAGAAAATCTCACGGCTTCTGCGCATGCGCATCACGGTTATTAAAGTATTTTTTCGTAAGAATCGTAATGGATTTTAATTATTTATAACAATAAAATAATTTTGCAACTTATAATTAATGACAGTGAAGCTAGTAAATTTTCGCTGACAAGTGGATTTTTGTGTATACGTAAACAAACATGGCCGCTACCGTCCAGCGGAATCATCCGAACGACGCCCGAGTACAGACGAACAGTGAAATTTCTCATCCATTAATACTCTCGCCATGAGAAAAAATCTCATGTCCTCGAGAAAAAATTTTTTTTTTCTTATTTATAATCAAAATCAGTAATTTTTTATTGTGCAGTTGGAAAGAGTATAAAATTTGCGGAAGGTAAACAAAATTTCAAGTGGCCGTTCCATTTGAATTTAAATAAATAATTGCGATTGAAACCGAGCATGAGTAAAAATCTCATAGCGCGGGTACTGAAGGGTTAAAGATGGAATGAAATTGTGGATACGGAACGTAACATCTCAGACTTGTCTCATCAATCCGAAGGATCCGGGCAATTTTTAGTTACCAGTACCCACGTCTTGAGTAATTCGTGATCAATCATTTACCATAAAAATTAGTTAGTGAATGTGGTTTTGAAATTGTGGAGCACGTGTTTTAAATACTGTCGAGCAAAATAAATTTATTCAATACGTTGTCCGAATCCTAATTTACAAAATTTGTTTACGGAAATTGATTTCTTAATCGAAAAGAATATAATCGAAATTTTTGGTAACTTGTAATTTCCGAAGGAAATTATTTTACTTTTTCTTAAATTTATTTCTTACTTCCTAAGATCGCTTTCGATCGTGTTGATTTTTACAGGTTTCGGTCTGCAATGGAATTTATCTAACGCTTTTATCGGACTGAAAGATAACACTATGTTTTTAAATTTGTGGTCGCTTTGACTCGTTTTAGGTTTAAGTTTTTGATTTTAAATGTGAAATTTCCAAGTTTTGATTCGATTTTGAATGAAGCTAAGTTAGGTCACCTGCGCTAGACGCGTCAAGTGCCTTTACAAAAGAAATAGAGAGAAATATCCTAGCGGGATAATTGCAGAGTGCCGGTGGCGAGACGGCTAGTGGTATAGCGCGCGGATCGCATCAGTGAATCATTTCACGTGAAAAGATGGTACATACGGGATCGTGACACGGCTACGGACCATCTGGGCTATCGTAAGGTAACATGAGGAAGTCCTAGGTCTTAACCTCGCGACAGAGGAAGAACATCTTCATGACAACCCCCCAATCCAAGGTCAGACCACTATCGCGTTCGACATTTTTACGGAGCACCGGCCCGTGACGCGAGAAGCTCCGTGTTCTTCAGATCATGAATTCCCTCATCGAATTGATCATGATCGTGCAATATAATAAGAACACTGAGAGCATGCAGATGGAGATGGTGAGAAGGTGATGACAGCCCTGCAGCCAGTTACGCCAGAAGCCTTCGCCACATATTGTACGTCCCAACCCGGCGGCGGAGCACACTCCGTCCCAATCGGCGATGAACGGTCCATGAATTCTCAATTTTCCAACATCCTCGCATTTGACTCGCTGCCGCCCCGTAATCAAAGTCAATAGTGTGTCCTTGCGGCAGCGGGATAATTGCAGAGTGCCGTTCTTGAAGGTGTACGCACAATACTGAGCGGGATCTAACGAGGAATTCGCGAATTCAGCACTAACCTTCTAAAGCCAATTGTTATAAGCTGGAATTCGACATTGCTCAATATGGCAAAATAGGATAGCTTGCTCGTATTAAGCAAATGACCTGGATTGCACCGAGACGCAATGCAGGCATATTGCAGCAATAAGTAATTAATAAAATAGCGCACAGTGTCCGTGGCGTTTCCAGGAACTTATCAGTTCACATTAGGTTGGGTATCATACCTCGAATTTGGGTATCAGCGCACAGTGACGCTCAGATTCCGGACAGTCGACAGCCAAGTCCCAACATCCCCGCGGAGTCGGAACAAGAAGGAATATGAGAGCACAGTGGCGCTCAGAATTCGCATAGTCGACAGCCAAGTCCCAACATCCCCGCAGAGTCGGAACAAGAAGGAATAGGAGAGCACAGTGGTGCTCAGAATTCGCATAGTCGACAGACGATCCTGCATACCTCCACACCCAGGGTCACCCGTATACGTATACGTACCCTTAGGTTACGTATCTTCTGATGCACTCGTCACCTCTGTATTCTCCTGGTTCCAAGGACGCACGGTCTACATCTGGCAGGGGCCCCCGTTCGTTGGATGCACTTCCCTGTAACCTCGACGAACGTACAGAAGTGCTCGCGTTTGCGGCATCCTTGCGCTGAGGTAATCCGCCTAGGTTGACAGGTACCTCTTCTTCATCCGCAACCGTCAAATCTCGGAGCTGGGACCCGGTTCTGATCAACGACGACGATAATGGCTCGATTTCAGTTGCGGCTTCACGGGTGACCCTGAGTGTGGAGTGGTCACCCCTCTAACGCGCACCCTAAACCACGCCTAACCGTCTTCGAGGACTCCTGACAAAAGGCTGAGTGTAAATCAGACCAGAGAGCAGATTCGAAGAAGGTCCATCAAACAGACAGCTGACTCGGATCTGACTACCCGGCATAAGCTGCACCAGGATCATCGTGAAGGAAGTCGCTCAACGGTGGGTTCTTGGATTTGGCTCGGGTGACGCTCAGAGGTTAATTCGGTAGGCTCATTCCTCCTCTACCTTCCACATTTCGTATTGTATACTATCAAATAACACCTAGTTTAGTATTAGCCATTTAGCATATGATTTAACGTTATAATTAGGAGCTAGTCTTTAACATGAATAGTATTGCCTTCTCGTAATTATTCCATTGAATAAACGTATATTTAAAAGTAACACGTCAGTGGTTCCTCTTCGATCATTCACAGATTGCGCAAGTGTCCTTAGGACTTTGTTCAAGCAAGCTCAAGAGATTGATCTTCAGCCGCTCGGTGATTACTCTCTTTAAATTATATAAGAATACGACACCCGAAGCCTGCAACTCGGTTGCCCGTAACAACGCTATATAAGTGGAAGTGTGCTTCATAAGTTTGTGCGATTATTTTATATAACATAAGCTAATGATTTTTTATCTTCCAGCGCCAAACTGCGTATGTGGTATGAATTCGGACGAGGCCCAGTCTGAAGGACCCTCAAGTCGATAATGAGGCCCAGATCCTTTTGCGGAAAAATTCCCTCTGCTGATTTTTAGCTGATTATTCAACCCTGCTGAAGTTGAAGGCACCGACATGAACGCGGCACGATCTTCAGGAGGCCATATAGGCAGTTATCACCCAGAAGATGCAGTTCACCCAGGCGTCAACAAAGTATGGAATCCCGAAGGGTACTGTGTACGACATAGTACATCCTCGGCAAATCAAAACGCATGAAGGTGCTCGAAGAGGCAGGCCTTAACCTGACCGAGGAAACTGTGATTTTGGAATTTTGTTGCGATAGTATCTAGTGTTAGCCTATATAATAGAAGGACCAAGAAGTCCCTGAACGCGATTCTCACATTTTTCGAAAGACTTAGGAGATTTAGATTAGACTAGGGGCTCCGCCTCTGCGCGCTTCGCGCCTCGCGCTGTTGTGCGTTATCATTTGTTTTTTGTCCAGGGGGTAAGAATTAACATATATACTTTCTGGGGTTTCCCACACTATAACCTTGCAACCCGATTGAATAGAGTATAGAGAATAGAGAGAATAGAGGACCTAAGAGATGCCGAGAAATCCGCAAAAACACGTTTCACCCCTTTTCATCCCTTAGGAGTACAATTTCGAAAAATGCTGAAATTAGTTTTCAGGTATTTGAATGAGCAATCGTTAGAAGCAAAAACCAAGTCAATATCTCATCGGACCCAAGAGATATCGCGAAATCTGCGGAAACACTCTTCATCCCCTTTTATGCCCTTAGGAGGCGAATTCATCCCTTTAGGAGTTGAATTTAGAAAAATGCTCAAAATCGTTTTTAGGTGTTTGAATGAGAAACCGTTGGAAGCAGAAACCAAGTCGATATCTAATCGGAATCAAAAGATAGGGAGAAATCCGCGAAAACACGTTGCACCCCTTTTCATCCCCTTGGGAGTCGAATTTGGAAAAATCGCTTCTTCTCCTGTGGTTACATCATAAAAGGATATATTATGCTCCCAAAAATTCAGGTTGTTAGGTCCACGGGTTTGGACTGGGCGTTGATGAGTCAGTCAGGACTTGTTCTTTTATATATATAGATATAGATTAGATTTAGATTTGGATTTAGATTATAGATTATAGCTTTTATTTAGATTTAGATTTTGTTTTCATTTTTTTATAAAACGTAATACTCTGGACGTTTTCGTTTTCAAACTCGACTACAGCCGCCTAGGTTGGAAACGAGGTAACTATAGGGAAACGGGGGCGCAGGAGAGGGCCAAATTTCGCATTATAGTCGCAGATTATTCACCCGTGAACGACATGTACTCACTACTATTTATAATTGTCGTACAAATAAATATAATTATATTTATATTGTTATAATTTCAGCTGCTGTGTTCTGGCACTGGGCTATATAACAGAAGCTGTACAGAGCAAGAGCTGGCGGCTGGACGTCGGATTCAAAGGCACTTCTTCTTGTTCCAACTCTGCGGGGATGTTGGGCCTTGGCTGTCGACTATGCGAATTCTGAGCGCCACTGTGCTCTCATATTCCTTCTTGTTCCGACTCTGCGGGGATGTTGGGACTTGGCTGTCGACTATGCGAATTCTGAGCGCCACTGTGCTCTCCTATTCCTTCTTGTTCCGACTCTGCAGGGATGTTGGGACTTGGCTGTCGACTATGCGAATTCTGAGCGCCACTGTGCTCTCATATTCCTTCTTGTTCCGACTCCGCGGGGATGTTGGGACTTGGCTGTCGACTGTCCGGAATCTGAGCGTCACTGTGCGCTGATACCCAAATTTGAGGTATGATACCCAACCTAATGTGAACTGATAAGTTCCTGGAAACGCCACGGACACTGTGCGCTATTTTATTAATTACTTATTGCTGCAATATGCCTGCATTGCGTCTCGGTGCAATCCAGGTCATTTGCTTAATACGAGCAAGCTATCCTATTTTGCCATATTGAGCAATGTCGAATTCCAGCTTATAACAATTGGCTTTAGAAGGTTAGTGCTGAATTCGCGAATTCCTCGTTAGATCCTGCTCAGTATTGTGCGTACACCTTCAAGAACGGCACTCTGCAATTATCCCGCTGCCGCAAGGACACACTATTGACTTTGATTACGGGGCGGCAGCGAGTCAAATGCGAGGATGTTGGAAAATTGAGAATTCATGGACCGTTCATCGCCGATTGGGACGGAGTGTGCTCCGCCGCCGGGTTGGGACGTACAATATGTGGCGAAGGCTTCTGGCGTAACTGGCTGCAGGGCTGTCATCACCTTCTCACCATCTCCATCTGCATGCTCTCAGTGTTCTTATTATATTGCACGATCATGATCAATTCGATGAGGGAATTCATGATCTGAAGAACACGGAGCTTCTCGCGTCACGGGCCGGTGCTCCGTAAAAATGTCGAACGCGATAGTGGTCTGATCTTGGATTGGGGGGTTGTCATGAAGATGTTCTTCCTCTGTCGCGAGGTTAAGACCTAGGACTTCCTCATGTTACCTTACGATAGCCCAGATGGTCCGTAGCCGTGTCACGATCCCGTATGTACCATCTTTTCACGTGAAATGATTCAGTGTTTCAGTGTTTCAGTCATGAACAAATGTTTTCAACTCGCAATATTTATCAATTAAAATTCATTCATTATCAATCATCTTTAGGTATTTTATTTACTCAATTTCTGTCAACGCTGTGAGTTACAATGCTACGGAGTCGGTAAAAACACGTGCGTGGGGTCGGGGATTTTTGCCACACCTGAAGTACCTACTCTGACGTATCATCGCACAAACGGTTCGTTCCAGTCGGAAATCGCAACATAGATCCAGTGAGATTCCATATTTTCTACTTGCTTCCTGAATATGCTGCCGGAATTACTGAAGGGGCACTAGTTCGCTACGAATTTTAATCGGCTCACAAAGGTCCATAAGGTGAGCTGTCTTTAGAATATTCAGTCAATGTTATAATGATCAAAGAATAAATGTAAATTAAAGATGGAATGGAATTGCGAATACGGCACGTAACAACATTTTCTGACTATTCGCAGGTATAGGTATGTACCTACGATAGGTTCTATTTTTTCAATTAGGTGAATGATCTATCAACTGCAACGGTTCATTATTGTTGTTTGAAATATCGTATGTTTACGTATGCCCGTGATCCCATCACTTTTCCGATTTCAACTAAAAACTCGCTAAAATCGAGTTACGTGGTTAGGCACGTCAGAGTGTCTTCGATATGCAACTCGTGCGGGCTAGTGATTTCTGGGTCACCGGTCGTGCGACTAGACGGCCTACTCTTCGAATAACGCGCAGTTATCTTAATATTGCGTTATTTCCTAAATTTACAATCTTTCGCCAGGTCAGAACACACAACTCCTCATACTCACGCATCATGGTATGGGAAGAACGTCCATTTCTTCGTCAATTGGCTTCCTCTGACATGGTCCTCCAGGTTTGCGCAAACGGAAGGAGGCAGGATGTCGTACCTACTGGCTGCTGTCAAATCCATCCCACGCCGAATCGTTTACCTGCAGATGCGGCACGTACCTTCAAATACATGCGGCTGTCAGAAATCGTTCGGGTAGCAAGGAATTCCCATCGTCCATTGGCAGAGGTGCCGGTTCGTTAGCTGTAGTTCCAAGTGCAGACCTCAACGAACGTACATGAGGGCTCGCCTCGCGTGTGACATCCTGGCGCTGCGATGTTTCAGGTAGGGTGAACTATAAGTTTGCATACCTCCACACCCAGGGTCACCCGTGGAGCCGCAACTGAAATCGAGCCATTATCGTCGTCGTTGATCAGAACCGGATCCCAGCTCCGGGATTTGACGGTTGCGGATAAAGCAGAGGTACCTGTCAACCTAGGCGGATTCGATTTTTTGATTCGATGTTTCTTTGCAGACTAAAATCGATGTCAATAAGAGAAACTTTAGCGGTAACACAGCACTGCACAGCGCAGTTGTTAACACTGGTGAAACAGGTACTAAACTCTGCGAACTTTCGGTACAGCATGGAGCGAACCCATCGATTCCAAATAATAATAGGGAATCGACTAAGGTGAGATGGCGTAAAACTATTCCGGATAAATTTCCCGAAATATGAATTTATAACTGCTGAATAACCTTTATTCATCATAACTTTGCTCCAACTAATAGGAATCTCGGATTACTACGGTAAAGAATGAACTGGAATCAGACGATGAAGACGATCAATCGGAGGGTCAAACCTCATTTGGATTACCGCAGCGCAAGGATGCCACAAACGCGAGCACTTCTGTACGTTCGTCGAGGTTACAGGGAAGTGCATCCAACGAACGGGGGCCCCTGCCAGATGTAGACCGTGCGTCCTTGGAACCAGGAGAATACATAAGTGACGAGTGCATCAGAAGATACGTAACCTAAGGGTACGTATACGTATACGGGTGACCCTGGGTGTGGAGGTATGCAGGATCGTCTGTCGATTATGCGAATTCTGAGCGCCACTGTGCTCTCCTATTCCTTCTTGTTCCGACTCTGCGGGGATGTTGGGACTTGGCTGTCGTCTATGCGAATTCTGAGCGCCACTGTGCTCTCCTATTCCTTCTTGTTCCGACTCCGCGGGGATGTTGGGACTTGGCTGTCGACTGTCCGGAATCTGAGCGTCACTGTGCGCTGATACCCAAATTCGAGGTATGATACCCAACCTAATGTGAACTGATAAGTTCCTGGAAACGCCACGGACACTGTGCGCTATTTTATTAATTACTTATTGCTGCAATATGCCTGCATTGCGTCTCGGTGCAGTCCAGGTCATTTGCTTAATACGAGCAAGCTATCCTATTTTGCCATATTGAGCAATGTCGAATTCCAGCTTATAACAATTGGCTTTAGAAGGTTAGTGCTGAATTCGCGAATTCCTTTGCATGGCACAATCGTGTCGGGCATTGCCCTGCCGAGTTGCGCTCGCACATTCCTTTGTATTGCAAAACGATTGTCAGATTTACAACACTAGCTTCAACGCTATTACCGATCATCATTCCCAAAGTTATGATTGAACCGATAATCCATATCCCGTTTTTCAATTCTCATTATCTCCAAGCCCTTGTCTTATCGACGGAAGTTGACTTCAAGATTCGTTGGTGAATTACAAGTTGGATCTCGTACGAGGGAAAATTTGCCCAACTCTTCCAAGAACTTTCCCTTGTTTCGTTGTACGTAGGTATATTCTGGTGTTCGTACAGTGATTGCGCTACTCAATGCTTACTGCTTAGCTCATTGTCAGTCTTTTGGAAGGAAATTTTTTGAAAATGTAAAAGCTGCTCAATAGCTAACCCGTCGTGCGAAACTTTCCCCGTCGTTTTCGCTATAATTATCCTAGTGTTACGACTGAAGAGGATCCTCAAGTTGGTCCTCGAAGTCTAGACACGAATTTATATTCCAGGTTCGCCTCGTTTTACACTTGAGAATGTTGTAATGCTGATTCCTTAGTTGAAAATTAGAAATGGGGGGTCCGTAACCAGAGGTGATACTCAAAGGTTAATCACACTAGGTCGCTGGGATAGTATTGTAAGGAACCAACGACCTATTCAAAATAAGGCGCGCTTCACGCTGAGTAAAGTAGTATTTAAAACTAGACTAATTCACAGATATTTGACTAAAGGTGTGACACCTGTCCAGCAACCTAGAGAGATGCTCTCTTGCCCGTGGATCGTTGAGTAGAGCAGAGCAGACGTGCTCAATAATATTCTCTGGCTATTGCCATTTTGTGAAGACTAATATGTCTTAATTGATCATCAAGATCGGAAATAATTCATTTTGATTATTATAATAAGGATGTGTGACATCTAACGACGAATCCATGGAGGACGAAATTCTGTATTAAGTATCACAAAAATATTCAAAAATAAGCTCGCGACCACGCGGTCAAGATTATGTGTTAAATTATATAATGTTCAATTGAATTTGTGTCTTTCTGTAAATTTCATGTTGTCACAGGTTTCGTCCCTCACTCGTCATTTGTGACAACATTATTTTGTTATTTCTAAATGCTTTCGCATTTATTATACAGTGATGTGCCGTCTGTTTTGTCCCATTCCAATTTTTATAAATTTATATAAAATTTATATGCTAAATTGACAACATTTTAAAAGCTTCAACTAGACCTGTTTCTACATTTTATTACATATTGTTCAATTATCACTTATAATACCACAAGAGCTTCGGGGTTATCGGGTATTTCCCGATAGGTTCGTTGCAAACAAATGAAGGAGTCAAGTTTTTCAGGTTAAAAAATCACGAGCGCGAAGCGCGAGTGATTTTTCCTGAAAGGCTTGACGATTTTATTTGTTTGCAGGGAACCTTGAGGGAAATGCCAGATAATTTTGAAGCTCGTGTGGTATTCGTTTGATTATTTTTCCGTCCCAAGTGTCGGCCGGTGGAATTGCACCATGAGACGAAATGTACAGTTAACAAACTCCAAATCGACTCATTTTCATGCAAAATCTCCAATTTTCACAATTGAATTCAACCTGTCAGTTTGACGTGTGGTTAATTTGACTGGATCATGTTTTGTTTTTTATATATAGCAACTACCAGAGAAAATTTTCAAAAAATTATCAGTATAATACCATGTAGGTTGTACCACGTGACGTCGAATGGTGCAATTCTATTGGTCGATATTTGGGTCGGAAAAATAATCACTATAATACTCGCAACCGTAACATATATGATGAATAACTGATATTCTTTGAATTCAACAGTCAAGACCTCACCTCTTTGACTGAAAATAAATCGATTCTTTATATTTCATAATTTATTCGTGCATATTTTTTCTTACAATTCCCACACTATCCTGTCATATACCTATATCGATATACATTTCTAGCTTGAATCTTAAAAAATCATCACAGTATGAAAACGTTTATTTAGAAGTACAGATGAGTAGACTGGATCGAGCACTTGCTCCCGTTCAGAACTTGAGTTCTTCGGACAGAGGTCCGTCGTTTGACTAAGAATCTGCTCAAGACTGCTGGTCGAGCCTTGCTCGCCCTATTTATTAATTACTTATTGCTGATTCGACTATTGCTGCAATATGCCAAATCAGTCTGAACCCGATTATCGCTGTTGTAATCGGGACCCTGAGATCCTTTAGACAACTACAATTTATTTATTTCGGAGGTTCGTGGTGAGTTAAGAGTTGGAACTCAATCGTACAAACAAGTGAATAATTTATTAAATATCAATTAAAGTCTTTTACAACTGATTTCCGATATACTGGCTACTCCGGTCTCGATGTTCTAACAATGTTGAACGCAATCGGAGGCTTCCCTTATTGTATTTCGAGGACGCCTGCGCCGTCAACAGAACCCCATAGCCCGATTGCCTGATCCCGTGTTTCTCAACACTCACGTCCGTGCATTGTTCGTTCTCGTGATGCATTGACGGCGGTTTGTCGCAGGTCACCCGAACATCCACAGGCTCGTGGTCCACGATTCTCAGGTGGTCGTCCGATATATCCATGAATCGAAAACCATCGATTTCGAGCGGTAATTTACGGCACGCAAAATCTAGCCCCGTTTGCATGAAGGATTTGGGCATTGACACGATTGGGGTCGCGTAATAGTCCGTGTGCACCTTAATCGATGCCCAGTTGAAGGTGAACGAACCACTTTCGATCATCTGCAAGTCGCCCAGTTGCCCCAGCACGGGGTATCCCTTATTCCCGCTTACCATGCAGACCATAAACCGCCTGAAGTTATTCGTCAACACGGTGCGATCCGATACCATCGGAGTCCTGTGTGTCCCCACGGTGTACCTACAGCCGCTCAATTCGCCAACAAACTTTGATCTCAAAGTAGACTGCTGGACACGATGAACGACCGCGATGTCGTCATTACCGGACCGCACACTGATGTTCACATTGACCCATGCGCAGAACGTGTTGAAGGGACAACTTGCACTATAATTTACACCCCAGTATTTCCTCGATATCACGTTGACGGGCGCTTTTCTGTCCAACTTCTGGTCCTCCTCCGAAGGTACACCATCCCAACAATTTCTAAAATTGTTCAAATACTTTTTAATTCCTTGCATTGTTATGATTGTCACCCTTTCGTGATTTTATTCGTAGGATTATAAGAATTTTACAAACCATTTTGTAATTCCACGCGGCGGTGTCGTACAACTTTGTTAGCGGCCCGTTCCACCACTTTTCCGCAAACTCGATGGTCTCGTTCTGTACGCATATATACTGTCGCCATGTGTTAATTTGTACACCGCCGAGCACACGGTGCTATTGGCATCACTTTCCCAGTATGGCTGCATACAATTTTCCACGCCCGGGAACAACACCAATCCGAACGCGGCGAGGGTTACAAACATTTTTCGGTACATGTTAACCGTTCGATGCTCTATGATGTTATATTTGTAGATTTCGGGATGAAAGGATCACAAGGTTCGTACCAGAGGGGGTTTTGACCACTAGTAGTTACTCGATGGAAAGTTGTGCAAAAGTGTTTATTTATGATAAATTGAACAACTATTGAGCACTTGCTCTGTTTGAATTAAATTCAATAAGACTTGGACACTTGTCGAGTTCAGCAATGATTTACTTCTCGGACACTTGTCCTAGAAGGATAAATGTTCGTAGCATAAATTACTTGAAATCTTTTACATTAGCCCATTCAATTTTAATGGCGCACATTTGCTGTTCACTTTTTTCTTATTGTTATAATCGGGGTCCTGAGATTCCTTGTATTACTAACAATTCATAAAGCTCCATCGCCGGATCAAGAGTTGGAACTCGGTCGTGCAAGAATGATGAAGTTTATTGAATAAAGATTAAAATAGAGATTGGTATCTTTGTTGTAATCGGGATCCTGCGATCTTTCATACAACTAGAATTTATTTGGATAGGTTCGTGTTGAGTTAAGAGTTGGGACTCAATCGTACAAACAAGTGAATAGTTTATTACTGATTTCTGATGTACTCTGTCTGGCTACTCTGGTCTCGATGTTCTGACAATGAGTATTACAATGATCTCTTATATCCCGTTTTCCAATTCTCATTATCTCCAAGCCCTTGGCTTATCGACGGAAGTTGAATTCAAGATTCGTTGGTGAATTCCAAGTTGGATCCTAGTGTTTGTTACGCGAGGGTGTGGCCGAGCGGGAGGGTCTCTAAAAGGTAGTCGCGAAACCCTTGAATAATTAATAAAACTAAAATAAAAGATTGTTGTAACGAGTAAACCGTTGTTTAGGGGGGGGAGAAAGGTTCGTTACCAGAGGTGATACTCAAAGGATAATCACACTTGGTCGCTCGGATAGTTATGAAAACGTTTATTCAGAAATACAGATGAGTAGACTGGACCGAGCTCTTGCTCACGTCGAAACACTTAGATATGTGATAGTTTGTTCGAGCACTTGCTCCCGTTCAGAACTTGAGTTCTTCGGACAGAGGTCCGTCGTAGGCTAAGATTCCGCTCAAGTCTGCCGGTCGAGCCAAGCTCGCCCTAATTTATTAGTTACCTGTTGCTGATTCGACCATTGCTGCAATATGCCTGTCTTGCGGCTTGGCGCATTCCAGGTCACTTGCCCAATGCGTGCAAGCACTTATCTTATTAACGAAGAGCCCAAAACTTTCAAGACCGTCACTTTAGAAGATTTTCGGAACAAGATTCTAGCTTGGATGATGCTACTCCGGGTTGACGTCTACGCACCTCGCGACTCGACAGACGAAAGACACCTCGTCTTGTACTTGGTCATCCAGGAAACCGCGGTTGCATCGGAATATGTATCGGATATTTACAAGAGAGTTAGCTTAATAGTTGTGATTCAGATTGAACGATCGAGTTTGACATTAGACATTGAATAGCTTCGATTTACTCGCACTGTTAATTTTGAATTTTCTCTCGATTTTCGTGAACCATGCTTTGCATTAGGTACTACAAAATTTCTACACACTGAGGTTAACAAAGGGCTTCACTCAAGAAATACCCTCATCTCTTGATATTTTTCTGTGCTATATACCTACATCACGACCGTTACCTTAAACATAAAATATTATCAGCATCCGATGGTTATAATTTCTGATAGATCGTGCTATAGCTGGATTCGGAATAAATGCATCATTGTATGAGGTGTAATGATTATCTTCGATGGTACCCATTGCCTGATTATCCTACACACCAGTGTTATCCTCCAACGTCGGTAAGGAGTTATCTCGTTATCATCATATGATATCCTCAAGCATTTTGCGACACAGTAATCATAGAGAGATAAGTTACCCGTCAGATCAGACACCCGTGGTCAATGCTCATCCTACTGAAGACAAGCTCTCATTTTGACAGCAGGTATCTAAAGATTTTTGTCTCTCCTCGTATTCATTTCCCAGACCCGAATCAATCAACAATGTTATTTACCAGCAATAATGGGCAACGAATTCGAACAAATGGTAATTGGCAATGATGGCAGTGACGAATAATATTTACAGAATGTACGATGCAAACGTTTATGTATCCAACAAAACGATTCCACATCTTCATAAATATAGTTTTATCGTATGGTTCATATAAATGCGTTGAGTAGAAATGATCTATCTCTATCTCTCATTATAATATAGAACTACGGCCTGCCACAGAACACGGTTAATCTTTGACAAGTGCGCGACACGCTATCAAACGGAGTAACGTAGCTCGCTTTAGCTGGTGCTAATTTCATGTTGGCAACAAAAGACGACTCCGGTGTACACAGGGTCCAATTCATAATTGATACCGTTGAATTGCAGATAATTATCGTTGAGGGTAACCAAGCAGCGCGATAGTAGCAAGTCACCCCCTTTAACGTGTTATTAACGGAGAGAGGCTACGAGATTTGAGGGCTGGGAAATTTGATACTGCTAATCAGACTGCGTGCTCGCGGAACAGTCAATTTGACACGGTAAGGATTCGGTTCTGGATTGATCGTATGCCACAGACGAGGAATTTATGACGATCTCTTCACACAAACACGATGATTCGTAATTAATGCTTTCGAACCTGGTTGGAACGATGATGGGCACATTCGCATTACCATTTGCATACTCACGATGATATGCACGTCTATCATGCAAATATAGACATATAGGTTGGCTAGCCAACAACTTACCCTTCATCGATATAGATTACGTGGCAGAGGACATGTTTTGTCTCCGTCTTTGATATATAATCTGCCCACGTCATCGTCTCTGATATTGATGCTGAGATAAGGCATGCACCAGTCTCGTTTTGAAATCAGTCAACGGCTGGCTCCCCAATCTCTTCACAAAATCAGGATACTGTCAAGGGGGTGATACGAAGAGTGATACGAACTCCAGGGCTGATATATTTTATACCAGATTAGACAGCTTACGACTCGGGAGGAATCCACTGTAGAAATAATCAAGTCAACGTATGTACAAGGAGATAACCCCCAAAAACCACCCCACGTCCGGGTCGCGAGCAAAATGCTGGTTAATAATAAAAACTAAAGAGTGCTGACGAATATCTCGCCCGGGACGTCCGCGTGCCCGGATGGCTAAGGCCGGCGCAGCTGGCAGTCATGTACAGCGCACGAAAGCAGCGTTGTGCACGAAGTGTTGCTGTCGTGTATTCCATGTGGCTGCAGGCAGGTCGAAAAGTGCCTGACGAAAAAGGCGAAAAATATATATTTCACCGCTTCTATGTTGATTGATTCACGTCGCATTCGTTCTTAGGATTTCGCGATATTCTAGGAGATGCAATTAACTCTTTTCAATGTACTTGGCGTGAGAGTCTACCGAGTCTCTTGATATAGTCGGGAATTTTGTAAGACCGAGTCTCCCGAGAGATAATGCTTCCCCAATTTTGCGTAACAGCTACATACGCGCGCACAAGTTTTACTGTAATATTGTCGCATTTGGTCTGGCATGTTATCGCTGCCAGAAACTCCTTTCCACATATCTGGCAACAGCTGTACAAGGTTAACAATGGCACAACTAGTTCCTCACGTTATGTAACAATTTACCGGCAGCATAAATTCGGGTCATTAGAGCCGTGAACCTCGCGTTTGTATAATTTATCAAAAATTCTACCCGGGTTTTCGGGATTTCCCATCACCCTTGGACTATGTCTGAAATTTTCATGGAACCAAGATACCCGTAACGGTTTTCTGAAAGGGTAAATCCAGCTCACAATTTCTCAGCTATACAATATAGCGTGAGAGCGTGATACGAGCGCGAGGACGAGACCCACCGGGGGAATCTTGGGGATTTCTGATCCGCGGGAGTTCTAACGATAAGCTGGACATGCATTCCCGCACCACGAACCTCCGCGGACAGACGGGCGAACGAATGGATAGAGAAGTTACGGAGGATATTCCCGGCGAGAAATGCGATAAAATATTTCCTGTTTGACTATTCGTCTTGGATTTTTCCTATACGAAAGATCTGACGTGATTAGAACCATTCCTCAAGTGTAACTGTCTATTGTTGATGTGCTGCTGCTCTGCCTTTAGTGAAAAAAGTTGAATACTCTCGCGGGTGAGAATTCAGTAACGTGTCTGTCAACGAATGAGCGACATCTTGAATTCCTTTCCCGGCAAATTCAATCACTCGCGTCACCTTTGCGAGAAAACCGAGTTTTCTCGGGTTCGGATAAGACGAAGGATGATACGTTTTCCTGTCCTGCTTTGAAAACTCGGTGGGGGATTTGCCTCTGCCCACGGCGTACTCGATAATCCTAATTCGACGCCCCCGCAGCTTTGTTTAAAGTTTGTCCAAGCATGACACGTAAGATACACGATATATTGGTGGCGGGAATCCTGGCGTATCGGTTTAACTTATATTCGGGACAAATCGACCCTCAAACTTATTCTCTCCTTCCGATCAACTCTAACCGGATAAATCGTATCTCCTCGAGGCATATTCCGACTCGAAATCGCATTAATTTATGCGCTGCACAAGCCGAATAGAAAGTAGCCCAATATCTCGGTCTCATTTTCTGTCCAGCTAAGCGGAAAATATTCGCCCGATCAGCTTTCGTGACTTAACTGTTAACGTGAGTCCCAATATAATCTCAGGGTTTTTCTCCGAATGCGAGAAAATACTCGTTCCGATCGGATCCTCGGCGACAACGCTTCTAGCTAGGAAGATGGACGACGTAACCCTTCGGGATATCGAGCTTCCGAACAGATGCTTCTTATTAGATTTGGTCGTGGAATTGCAGGATATTTCGGCTACACTATTCTCCCAGCTGGAGTTTGAGCTGCAATTTAAAGGTCGCATGGTTGCACGGAATATTCGCAACTTAGTGAGTGTTAGTTCTCCTTTTACATTCGCTACTACATTAAGTTAAGATATTGACAGATAACGACCCTCAACGTCATCGTTTGAGTACTATTGGGAAATATACAGCTTGCAGAATGCTGCTAATGGAAAATAGCAACCCGAGAGGTATCGGTACGGCTAGACCAGAAAAATGTATATATATATAAGATATACGAATTGTTAGCTGAGAGTAAATAACAAGTTTATTGACGTCAGCGCCACATTGATACTATCGGTTTCAGAGCATGATAACAAATGTATCAGGTACAGGTCCATTACGCTTGAGAGATTCCGTCTGATCAGTGAAAAAAAAAAAAAAAATACAGAAAAACAAATTCAATCCTTATCAATACAAACAGCGAAAGTATAAACGGCTCATGATCGATTACCAGGGTAAGTACTTTTCATGAGGGAAACTTCTGCCATTTACGCTTCGATCCAGTTCCTGGTAACACGGCGTCTTATCTGAAAATAATTAACGTAATGTTCGCCAATTAACGTTCGTCCCCACTTCCTTAGATATTGTCATGTCCGTAATGAACTCGATGAAAGGCGAAGTCTAACTTTTCGCGATATCTTTGTAACAAGTTTTCCTCACTTGTTTCCCTTCCGCTTCATTAAACTTCGCTTCTTTCACAGACATTAGCGACTCTGTCAGGGACTAAAAATATATAGCTAGATCGGAAGGGAACGTCTATAACAGAAAAGAGTACAAGGCAGCCGGTGCAATTCCTCCTTTGATTCATTGGTGGTCGGGTAGAGCGCACGTTCACACTTTATTGGATAGCAGGTGGTATCATGAAGTTGGAGTATATCAGCGATCGTCTAAAGTAACGAAAGTCTAACTTTGCGAAATTCTACTCCGACTAACAAAATTTCTGATCTCTTTACAAAATGAAAATGTATTATCGATACCCCACAGCTTCAATACAACTCTCGCAATCTCGGATACAGATATTCAATTCTAGCTCGCAGTTATTTGCCGCGCTACTGTGTCCGGTGACTATATTCCTATAGGTCAGTCGAGAGCCTGAGGCGGTCATTAGTAAATTCACATTACGGTCGAACCGTCGATTCCGACCTTTTGGGGATGACCAGAGGGTAGCCAACACTAATGGCGGTTGCATGGCACCTCTGGTTAAGCCTAAGATGTTTATCCCCCATAATCGGGTGAGATTTAATATTTATGATAGCTCATAGTCTGCCTTATCGCAGCTTTGCGGCAAACTCTAGCCCCACGGCAAACGAAGCACTTGACAAAATTTCAGGGAAACTGATGAAATTTAATTAAAATCGAGTCTCAAAGACTGAACCTGGTCATTGTTTTCTTCTCATCTCTTTTAATTCAAAGTATACGACGAAGATTCCACAGGGAAGCTTTCTCACCTGAACAAACTAACCGTGAAAGGTGAGAGGCGTACCGATGAAAATTCCGAAAGCTTTTAATTGGCTTGCATAAGAATGCTCGAGATTATGAACCCCACCGGAGGATTCCGGCTTGTGATCGATCGATCAATTCACGAAGATAAAACAAGCTATATTCCCTGTCATCACGAAAATCCTCAGGCATTTCCAACCATTAATCGTTATCAAACTCACTTCAGTTATAACGACCCCGGAAAGTCTCATTCAATCACCTCATGTTTATGTTATAACGACATCGACTTGCCGTGACATAAACCTGATCGAATCAATCGTTTCTCTGGAGAATATATCTCGGTGTAGTCGCAACATACCTTATCTCATAGATCTATTGTCTCGATAAATTGAAAAATCAATCCAGATCGTATTCTCCAGACAAGAAGAGACTGTAATGCTGCATCTATGTACAAGTAAAGTATATAAAACAACCTACTTACACTCTACCGATGTCAACCGTTCGTATATACCCTTCTAGTCGATCCCAAGACACGCGCCATGGGCCCAGAGAGTCATTTCCGTTCGGTCACTTGGTTTCCTATCAGCGGTCTTTGTCAGTTTTAATCAGTGACGTTTCAGAACACGAGGTGAGCTCCAGGAATACAAAGCCCGGAGGGAAACTGAGCGGATATACAGGCTGTTCGAAGAAGTCGCGAGAGCCGCGAAGACGCCAGGAGGCAGAAGCGTATCAGACGTTATTCGCTTCGTTGACAAAACAAAACTATATCTGTATAACGTTATATCTTATGAAGAGCTTTCTATGGGGTGCGGCATCCTCTCATTTTGTTACTGAAGATAAAAGCAGTATTGCGATGTGACGATTGGCTGATTGCTTCCCGCATTACAATTAGCCTCTAGCCTCTCAAGCCCGAGTTTTCCTTTTATCTTCCTCTTCGCAAGACCCCTTTCCCATTTACCCTCCACACTTGCCATCATTTCACGACTATCTTCGTCCCAACATGAGCTACCCTTACGCGACATGTGTGCCGTGGCTCATTTAAACTCGGGTGCTTTATCGCGAAGCTTTCACGCGGTTTTCCAGCCAACTGCCTCGTGTATATTCAAGGAATTAACGCAGGAAGGAAAGCGTTTCCCTAGGTCTGCTAACAACACCTGTTGGTACGGTGTCATTACGTTTTCCGATATCACTGAGTCACGTCTATCACATGATTCCTCGTTAGAATGGTGACATGTCTTCTCATATCTCGGAAGCGAGTCACGTCTGGGTAGCAGAAACCACATTTTTGATGGATCATCGCGGATTTCCCATTCTCGTCCAACGATAGTTCAAAGAATCATGAATTACGATGATAGGGTAGACATTCTTATATCTCTATAAATCCTCGGGAAGCGTGGTTCAAGTTAATCCCTTCATTTGGAAATGTATGCGAGCGAGAGCAGAATCCTTTTCGGATAAGATTGTACCTTGGCTTCAGCGTCAGCTTCGTCTGGTATTAATAACCTAACGAAAAGTCAAAGGAGAATAAACAAGGCGAGGGTTCGTTTTATTTTAAGCTCCTATGCGTCACGTACCTACCTATGTTTCGTTTAGGTGACGTATGGGACGAGCGGAATGGTCCTCAAATTTCGTACTTATACCGTTCCCCGTGCATATTCGCGGTGATATCCCTGAGGAATTATCAACTTCGTGTAATAACCTACTACGAAGGGTCTCTCAGGCTCTGTTACTCGCTGGAAAGCTTCTTGTTAAGGTTTAACGATGTGACGACCGTTAAACGTACCCTTGGAATCATTTTACGCCAGAGTTAGTAGACGTGGAATAGATTACGTGCCACGTCTTGCTGCCGAAGAGAGCGTAATTAATTCAAAATGAATTTGAACATAAGTTTAATTAAATTAACGGTTATTGGTTCGTCGTGTTCACCACCTTGTTGTTAATAGCTTGAAGTGGATACGAAACCTTCGATTCTGCGGCTTGATAGTATAGTTTCTGTTCCACAGAAAATAGGCGACCTTTTAAAAAGAAGAAACTCAAGTTTAAACCATTGAGCGCAAGAGATGTGAGGTGAATTAAATTGAACGGATAGTGTAAAAAGAAATTCAGGTATATACTCCGTTCCAGTATTCGGGAATAATTAATTACTTTATAGACTCGTTAACGCTATTGATCGTTACCATTTTGCAATTAGAAGGTTAAATGAGTAGAGTAAAATTAGTAGATTCAGGTTTCACGGTGAAATGACCATGAGCTACGCAGTCGAACGTAACTAATTTTAATTTGTTTATACAAATTGTATCGCGAGGAGAAAAAAATTATCGTTTGTAAAACGACCCACCATCCGGGGAGTTCAGTTCAGGCCCCGTTCAACTATGTCATTATAGTTTGTGAAATAACGTTAACAATTCGTCCGTACGTGAAGTGATTATGAATTTTATAAATGCCAGAATTCCAGTACCACTTGAGTGACGCTTTTGATGAGGTTGATCGGTCGCCAAAGCCAGACCCTGCGAAATCTATTCTGCTCGGTTAATCCCATTAACGCGCTGATCGGATGAAGCGTTAAAAAATATACGTAAACTGCATCTGAAGTAACGATAATTAGTTTTCATCGGCACATGCAACTATGAGAAATAAAAAACGTCTTGCATCCTCAAAAGTTCTGTGGAACAGCCTACCCTCATTATTCATCGGTTATTATCTCGTGATAACTTATTACCCCAGCTCGGACAGACAGTCCCTGCCGACATATACCTGCACTGGCAAATACGCGTGTAGATAACTATACGTATAAATGCCTATGTATGCATTTGTGTAGAAGTAAGCTGACCTATTTCGACCAGTCGTAACTCATATTTACGAGCCGTGGGAGTTACGCCAACTTTAAGAGGCTGCATAATGAAACGTTGTATCCCCCATTCCTTCCTTTTCGTGGCTCTCCGAATCCTGAATCCTAACATCCTACTAATATCAACCTAATATGTACCTAGGTAGCGATATTTTATCCCAGAGCGGCGATTCGTCGTTGGTTGGATATATAATGCAGTTGGTAAATCGTTTAGCTTACAAAGACCACATGTAAATCGCTGTCCGAGCATTTTATCCAGATTTTTTCTCGCGCCAAGATTCCTTTACGTACATATAATGAAACCAATTCTGTATCCGCCCTGACAAACGCGAACCAGCTACGCAGTATCGGGTGTATTCAATATGCATTGTATGTATATGAACGCTATATCGAAAATCACTCGACTAGAAGTAATGTTAAGGTTCTTGCTCCGATCACCAAGAGCCACTCGACGTCAATAGAACGTTAGGCATTGTGCTTTGATATACTGGTAGACGGGTATGCAATAGACACATGCATACACGTATGCACTTTGAGAGCGGAGTCTACGCGGTCGATCAATTATTGTTCCAGACAATAAAAAATTTTCGTATTTCAACGATGAATCTCGATCTACAATTCTTGTCACTTGTGATTCAAATCCTTTGTGCAATCGATGGAAATGAAAATACTTCTCATTCACTGACAGCTATATCAAATTAGACTCACGAACGGCGGAGGGAGATATATATCTACTCAAGGTCCCAGCGGCGACGTTAAACTATATAAATTTAGTCTCCTGTTTTCGCTGATGGTGTACAAGCAAATCTACTACGAGACTTTCATTTGCGGGGTGAAATGAAATTTTATTCCACCCGACAGCGATGGGTAGCGTGGGCGGTGATACTCTCCTCTCGTTTGAATGCGGGCGTAAACTCGGTTGCTCCAAGTAAGTGGTTGTTGGATGACATAAATTTTTTGTTTCCGCGAGAGAAACTTTCGTTGGCTCGCATACGTTTCAAATATTTATTCCTCCGAGATATTCATTTCTCAGAGGGCGTGAAACGTTGCTGAATGTATATGACATCCCCTTCGCCTGGCTTGCACTCGCTCCCTTACTCTCTGTTTTCTTCTCACCCTGTTCCTCCTCGCTTTACTCTCCCGACTACACTTTGCACCGTTACTATAGTAGCTGACTGCCCGACGTGCAGATGTTACCCGCGTTGGAAATTTAAAACAATGAACGTTTCGTGTCGTGTATGTTCAGTCGATTCTATGAATTTAAATCAGACAAAGTTCAGCCGGGTGGTACCGCAAGTAACTCGACCTGGCGTTGCCTAGATAACTATATTATAGTGGAAAACTTTCGGGGAAACACTTTTTGACAGTAGATTTTCACAACACATAAGTTTGCAGTGCAAGTCGATCCGGCGATTTCTCATATTAGATTCATTCTCGGGGAATTCAGCCCCTCAGAACAGAACGCGGTTTTACTTTTTCTCAGACATTTATTAACCCATTAAAATGCACGGAAATGCAGTGAAATTTGTCGAAACGCTTTGTTCGATAAATAAACAATGGCTGCCATTTCAACGATCCTGAATACCTACTCGTAGTCTCACAAGGGTAGAAACGAGGGCAACGGTGCACCGTATTCATTGCTTGACCCGTTTGTTCTGCAATGAATATCCACCCTCAGTGGCTGGGGCCGGGCGTGCGGCAGAGTAGCGTCAAGGGAGGAGTGCTCTTTAATATATGATAATGTTGGCTTTTTACATAACGCGACCGTTAATTCTCCCGAATAATATCAGAATTATACCTCCTACGCCTCTGAAGCTTTTTCCTTAAATTCCTCA
This sequence comes from Rhogogaster chlorosoma, assembly GCA_944452935.1. Lineage (NCBI taxonomy): Eukaryota > Metazoa > Arthropoda > Insecta > Hymenoptera > Tenthredinidae > Rhogogaster > Rhogogaster chlorosoma. The sequence continues at coordinate 35,911,987 of OX101797.1, forward strand.
CTTTGCCGTAGGCGCGCGTAGAACGTCGTTGAAGCTACTCAAGGAGGAAGCTCCCTTTAGACATTCGACCCTCCAACTCTCTGGACCGTCGTCCCCAGCGCTTGATACCGTCTTCTATTTACAACGCCGTTAAAGAGCATTTTTATTTGGCCAATAAAAATCGCTCTCTTTAACATTACGACTGGTAGGTAACAAGCTGTTAAATTAAAGGTAAAAACAGATTACGCGTCACCTGGTAGACGTTGCCATCGAAAAATAATCCGAGGGCTGTGGAAACTTTTTTCATCCCCTAAGATATTCGCCAGTTTCTTTATTCAGATAAAATAATATCCTGTTTAAGGTTCCCCCTGCTCGAACGGATAACTCTCGGGAGAAAAAGAAAATAAAACCAGCAGAAATCAGGTTCATAGAAGTGTTTGTCGGGACATTAACTCTCGAGTATTTTCCGTCAGTTGCACGTTGCAAGAAAAAAATGTCCTCTGGCTCAGAAAAGTTATGAGTAGGTACGCATGCAACACAAACTTCCGCTACATAAACGCGACGACCACTTTGCTATCTGTGCTTCGTTTAACAGTTTCAAAGTAGAACTTCTTCTCATGGAACTCACTGAATCTTGTGTCTCGTCGGAACTGTGCTGCATATATTTTTCCACCACGCAGGGCTTGAGTAGGTACAGTTTTCCATTACACATGATGTGCAATACTCTTTGTATTAGTAGGAATATCATACCGTTGAACGTCGTGATTTTTTGGATTCTGAAACCAAACTCACTATTTGAAACCGAACATCAAAATGATCTCAAATTTCAATATCTATGTCAGGCACTTCAGTGGCTTGGGGGTAGTGGAGGCCGAACAGCCTGATTTATTGAACTAACTTTAGATTAGAACAAGAAATTCAGAACTTCGATTTTTTCTGACTTTTGCAGTTAGGAAGAAGCCGAATATATTCATCGGCCAATAGGCTACGGCCAAATTGATGATAAAATCGACTGATCATTGATCACATTGCAACATGAGCATGCCAAGTGCATCGTTTGTCGCGTTCTCTGAAATTGATGATTCCACAAGGCTAAGCTAGGAATTTAGTTACAGGACACGTATGTAACATTGTTTGCAATGGTGGGAGTTGCAACTAGTTTTTGGTTACTGTTGCCTATCCAAACAAGCCTCTGTACTACACAGGCCGCTTTGATTATCACACCAATTCGTACCTAGAATTGCGAAAACGAATTTCATTACGTTTCTACTCATGCAACGTACACTCGGCCAAAGTAAATTGGAAAAATACCGTCAGTAACAATATACCCTCGCCGCATTGTCGATACTTGAATTAACTCAACTTGACTCCAAAAACATAAGAGCATAATATCATTTATTTCGTAACGAAAGCCAGCTACTATTACACGATATTTAATGGCATATCATTACGGGTGATAAAAGCAGACTTTTTTCATTTAAAAACCCTCTTTGTCTATATAGCTTGGTAAAATGACAATTATTTTTTAGAAGCATGTTGGACGAAATATTCATTACCAACGAAGCCCAGTTGGGCAGGAGAAATGTATTTCAATCGAATGAATATATATCTGGGAAAAACGTAACTTCTTAAAAAAACAGAAGTCGAGTTTCGAGCTATAAAGTGCTTCGCGTAGGATGTTTTGAAGACCAATGGATTCCGTCGGCTATAAGAACTCGGTCCAATTCAAATTTAAATCGAGTTAAAAGAGGTCGAACAGCATCGTATTCAGCAAGGGGTATTAAGGCAATTTGCTTCAAAGTCGTCCCAGCATAGCTCAAAAGTTGAAGCAATGGAAATATGGGATGCGGCAATGTTGACGTAGGTCGAAGAAAGATTCGGTTGTACACGGTAGGGAAATTGGCCAAGGAAAATATTAAAGGATGGGGCCGATGTGGGTAATAATATCGATAAAGGGAGAATCTTTTTTCCTGCCGCTCAAATGGACCGAGTTTCTACGGTCCGATGCTCCTTAGGGAGGCGCAGACTTCTATTCTTGTAATTTTATTGTCAATTTTCCTTATACACTTATTTCACATAAATTTACGGGCAACGTGCGCCTCAATTCACTTGAGGAGACATAAATCAAATTGATTCATGTCTAAATCGGGATGTTTATAGCCCATGGTACGGCAGGATCGATGTTTACGTGATACGAGACGACTTGGATGAAAGACATCGTGCAGTCTTTAGGTTCTGGTGAATTGCGATCAGCTAAAGTCCACGGGCCCCACGATCTTACCAGCAAAAATCTATTTCACATCGTCTCATCAAAACATTTGCACGTGCAGATTCACTTTTTCCGGTATTAGAACCAACCGGACAAATCGGATCTGACGGATCTGATACTTCGATCCCGGGTATCCGGACTATTCGAATAGCCCGGAGACTGGAACTATCCGGATACTGGAACTATTTGGATAGTCCAGATAGTTTGGATAGCCGGGTTTGAGGTTGCGTGTAGTACTTTGCAGTTACCTTTTACACCCACGGCAATTAGCAGCGTTTAAAAAACTACCTTTCCTACCAATTCTCAATTTTTGATAGTCACCTTTTTGTTCAGACTATTCGGATATTGAAAATCGTTAATTGGTCGACTAGATTCAAAGTATTCGGATATCCGAGCTATTCTACTATTCGAACCAATTACGGTGGTTACTTAAAATAAATCCGAAGTTGAATTTTTTGATCTAACAGATTCGGGTAATTCGAGTGCCCTGATATCCGTATAGCTCGTATCCAAATACAAGTACTAGTGTAGAGGCACAGCGCGGATATTCGGATAGCAAGGGGATGAAGCTAGGGCTCCATTGACATCTTTGACGCGTCAGTTTTGATTGAATTCCCTGTTTGTTCCCCGATTCGAAGGCCTCTATTTGCTGGAATTGAATAGAATCGAATCCACGAACCAGCTGGTACAGAAATGAAGAATTGTGAGCATTTACTGTTTCCATACTCTACCGTGGCAGACTATAGAAACACTCGTGATATTTGAAATGGATGAAATGAACGTGCAGCTTTTTCAAATCGGTATTTCCAAGGAATTGAAACAAAAGCTTTAGAATATATATAACATGCGGGGCTGTAGAAATCTCTCACATATATACCTATACCTATGATCAAACAAAAATTCACATTTCTCATGAGATTTTTATCGGTCCTATGTACATACATACATATAAGTGTAAGGACGTATTCCTTATCCGAGAAGTAATTGCAAATGTTATGAAGGCCAACACATGGTGCGGTTTTGCTTGTGCAGTTGTTGGTGTACCGTGGAGTTTGGTATTTCCTCGAGGTCCTCTGGCCAACACGATGAGGTTTAGCTGAACTCGCAACTATTTCGCCGCTGAAAGTTAGTGGACCAAAACCCCTGGGGATGCACAAGCCTTAATTAATAACTAGGTAATAGAGTTGGGACCGCTAAGGTAATTTCCGTTAGGAGCGGTGACACTTGGGAACAACACTTGGTCGAAAAAGTTCGGTTTGATACACTTTGTGGTAGCATCGGTGTAAATCGAACCCAAGATTATTTCACCCGGAAGTAATAAGAATCCTAGTACTCAAGAACGGTCTCATACTCTGCTTCTCAGAGTGTATATATTGGATAGACGTAACGTATCTATATACGCTCGCCGACTTCCATCGCATCGTCGTGAAACGCGTTTCGAAGATTGGATTTCAGGATAAATAGGAAATGGTAAAATAGCGATAGAGGATTGTCTCGCTATTCGCGGCTTGATATGATTATTGCAAGGTGTTGTATCCAACGATGAGAACATAATTGATTGTTTGCATTGACGCAGCAATGTTCATTATTCACAGATATGATATTGTGGAAACAATCTAACCAACCAGAAAGCAGTTAATTGACATTCAATGATATATGATTCACACACAAAAGCTTAGGATCGGGTTTTATGCGTTTCCGGTTATACCGGGCACCGGTTTCAATACAGACGCAATTCCAATTACGGCTGGAATATAAGGCCATTCCTCGTCCATTTTTATTTCCCAGCTTTTTAATACTTTACCACCCCCCGACGAGACAGATGTGAGCCTCGGAAGGTTATTATGCACTTGCTGACCCGGCAGAACCGTCGGCCATTCAGAAATCTCTACAATAATGGAGTTCTAATTAATTACAAAGACCAAGTTCTGGCACATTTGTAAATTACAAGCACTAATTATAACCTATTATTCTTATCAAACTACCTGCGCCTAAACAAAGCAATACAAACTTTCCTATAATTTAATTACTACTTCGAGCAGAATAGCAACAGAATTTCTACTCGCCTGGTTAGCCTCATACTTACTACCACCTCGTCGGTTTATCCGATTATGAGCTTTCGTATAGAAAGATTGCATTCTATCACGTTGAAACTTGCATCGATAAATTCTTTGTCTTTAGTTTTTTAACTCAATATATATACGCGGAATTACGAGATAATTTCCTTTCCTGAAAATTGCTTCATAATCTGCCACATCTGACACGATGATGAGGACTGATCTCATATTGTCAGATAATAAATTGTGTTAATAAAGAAAAGTTTGTTCTACGAAGTACTGCGATGAATTCTACGTGGGACGGTGGAAAGCTCCGCGATTTTGTTGGCCATATGAAAGGAATGGCGCCAGAAGGTCAACGGGCAAAGGGAAGATAATGGTTGAATTCTTCTCCGCAGAAATGCTGTTCAGAGTCTGCAGGTACCGCAGCTGTCCAAACAGAATAACAGAATTTATTTATTTTCCAATGAACGCATCAACGACGATATATTTGGCGATTCCACGCAACTATAGCTTCTTCTCCGTAACGTATATAATAGGGTATTAAATGTGAATAGCGTTAGAAATGCCGGACTGACCAACAATGCGGGGGTCCGCGATGCATCAAAGCTTACGCTGGAGAATGTTTTATCCAGACAGAGGTTGTAGAATTATGACCAGTCCCCTATCTTCCACATAGGTATTGTACTCGTTCAAAGTTCGCACGCATTACTTACAGAGAAATTCTAGGGTAGGTGTAGGTGCAGGTGTGGGTGTGATTGTTGCGAGGGTAATGATAGAATGTAGCAAAGTGGTACTCGATGGCTCAGAGCGTACCTTAACTTTCAAAATGGCGGTGAAATTAATAATCTAAGTGAAGAACGGCTCCTTAACATTTCATAGTGATAATTACATGGATCGTGTTATAGAACGTCGAGCAAGGTTTAGAGTGGAAGCTGTAGTCCCTTTGAAATAAAATTAATTCCCTACGATTAAGCGATCGCTGCATAAGTCAAAACTGTTTAAACTACCCGGCTATACACGTATTTCATCCCTCCGCAAATGCCGAGTTGGCGTTTGTTTACGCGAAAAGCTAGGGTGATAAGTTCTTCCCGTGAGAGTAATAAACTGCTTCTACGAACGCTCTTATTAAAGGCAAGGCGCTGACACTCGATCTGTGCAACACCAGAAGCTTGGCACCTGAGACGTCAGCAAAGAATCAACTTTTTCAAAGTGAAATCGTGATCGAACCATGTCGAATAAAAGTGCTGCGTTATTGCTACCAAATAATGAAATCTCGTTGTACGAACTGCCAAGTACTCGGAGTTAAATTACGGACGATCTGTTGGTCGACAAAACCAAAATCCATCGCGGACACGCATGCAATAATCAAAGGGATGGACAGAACATCGGGCTATAAGCATCGATTAAGGTCCTTCTTCCGGATATCACCTGAATCGAAAATTTTACTAAACTTCTATAAACGCGGAGAATAGATGCGTCGATCGAAGGAAAGCTGTAATCAACTTGTAGTTCCGTGTCTTTGGATGTACATATTTTTAATTAGTCATTCGTGACTAAATACCATTATACTGCGATGGAACATACTCGTCATTTTTACGCCTCTATTCATCTGGAAACTATACCGATAACGTTTATGAATATTTCGATCATTATTGCAATAAAAAATACTCAATTCCTGAATAGAATATCTGAGAAATTAAATAGAAAAGAAAAAAGAGAACAGAAAATTGATAGTAAGATTATTGCAGATCAAATTTCAGCGCATATAGAATTCAATTCTAGACTACTTGTTAAATTTTTGCAAATCTTCTTGAATAATTTGGCACACGGTTCGATCAACGGAAGGCTTACGACCACAGCTTTTCCAGGATTACTCGTGTTTCTCTTGAATAGTATATCCGATTTAGGCTCCTATTCCATCAATTGCTTCAATCACATTCGCGAAATTGAACATAAACATTAGGTCATTACTTGAACGGAACAAATACCTAGTTTCTGGCATGGATACCGTATCATGAAAGCTGCTTATTCCGAAGGTTCAATAGGGCCTTTTGATAAATGACAGGAATCGTTGGTTATCACCTGTCACGGTCAGAGATTTGTGTAACTAAGAGCACAATACGGGGCGGTATAAGACGATGAATGGTACGTCGATAGCAAGATCTGAATACCACGTGATCGGTGAAACCGTAAAAAGATGTTTTCCCAGATCTGATTGAATGAACATAATATGAGTGAGATATTGGATCAACTCACCTGGAGAGCTGCTGGGCTTTCGGATATTACGTCACTGGCTTCTTTGAGAGCACGAGACGCGCGCATCTCGCCCTCTGCTGCGATGACTTTGGCCCGGGCTTCCCTAGCTGCCTCAGCCTCAGCTGCCATGGCTCGTTGCAGTTGCACTGGCAAACGGACGTCCTTTCTGCGTTAACGATATCTCGACTTTAAACAGCAGGGTGTTCGAGAGGAGATATCAAATGGAGGAAAAAGGAGAGAGAAAAAATATGACATCATTAGACAGTTCTGGTTAGAAAAATTTCACCAGACTGTAAGGGGAAGGCTGGAAGTTGAGGAAAACTGAGATAGGATAGTGGGACGGTGGGCGTGTTATGTATAATTAATAGTAAGAGACGGAAGGCACATACAGAACACTGTGTGAAAAGGCGTATAATATATTTACATCTCAACGCGTTCCACCTTAACGCCCCAAGGGTCGGTTGCTTCGTCGAGCGAAGCCTGCATCGTGTGCGATATGGTTTCTCGCTCTGAAAGTATTTCTGCGAGACTCCGAGTTCCAAGAACGGTTCGCAGGGTGCTGGATGCCAAGAGTCGCGTTGAATGACTGAAAGACCGTAGTTTATATGAACACTGGTTCTTGTGATCTCATGTGGTCTTTGTGGCGATGAAATTACGGAAATCTTCGGGAATCAGAAACCATTCCGTATTTAGAATCGGAAAAAATAATCGCCTACCTATAGTTGGCTATTTTGACAACAGCATTCAATGGCTCCTTGATGCGGTAATAAACGACTGCATCAACGCTCACTGTGACGGAATCTTTGGTGAGAACTTCCTGCGGGGGTACATCAAAGGATACTGTTCTCATATCCAACAGGACGCAGTTGTCCACACAGGGCATGACGAAAAAAGTACCTGGGGGAAAACCAATAAAGTCTTTGCTAAGCTTTGACGTGTAGATCTCTCTTGTCGCAGTTTACTTTGAGGTGCAGATCTGTCGTGAGTTTCTATGAACTGAGAGGCATGGGGCAAAGCTGCCTATCTACTTCGTCGAACTTGTATCGTCGAGTCTCTCGGTTACTACGATATGCCCTGAGCCCCTTTGCACCAAAGCACCAAGTCTCAACTTTATACGTATCCAACGGAGCTTGGGTTCGCCTAAGTAGTAGGAAAGCCGTCTCCGTATCTCCATTTTCGTAATTCCTAATCCGCAATGGCTAGTAGCGATATTACGCGGCCGCTACTACTGACCGCAAAGCTATACCACATGGTCTGACCACTGACCGAACCAGAGACCGTTACCACTGATCGTTCTACGACCGCTACAGCCCGTGCCAGGAAAATCTCGCGAAACAATAAAGCTTCAAAGCTATACAGATACTAGCACTATTGCTCTCCGTATTGGAAGTTTTACACTGTTTCTCAATTTCGGTTCGATATTAGGTGCAGAATATATATCTTTCACAGAGACCTTTTCCGCAAATAAAACTCACTAGAGGCTTGCTGAAATACGTTTACCTGGCCCGTAAGCACCACCCTTGAGGCGACCCATCCTGAAGACTACTGCACGCTCGTACTCCTGCACAACTTTGAAAGTGAAGCAGAGGGAGAAGGGCAAAGTTACCAGCATTAGTATAAACGAGCCAATAGTTGCGAGAAGTTCTATGAATCTAGTCATTGCGCCAATCTTATGTCCGCTAAATGATAGACGGGGTCTCGTCGATTCCTCTTTTAGGTTGAACATGAAACAAAAAATAGAATTTGATATTAGTGAGATCAGCGGAACAAATGGTTTATAAAATACCGAAGATTAAACGGTTAATATGATTATCTTGTGCTCTTTGATAGATTGCGAAATGAATCCGTTCAACATATACTAAATCATAACTGAATGATTATTATTTTTTTCTCATAAGAATAGAATTTTTAAAGCTCATTTTACATATTTTACCCGTATACTTTAGCCGCGTATGCTTACGTTAGGCATATGTTAGGTTATTTATATCGAAAAATATTTCAATGATTACCATACGCTGCCATAGTTTCCGAGCTAATAGCTATGCGACGCCTAGATACAAGCGGGAAACCCGAGAGCGCCTCAATGACGGATGTTGAAGTCTTTTTTGCTTTGTAATTACTTTCAGTCCCCCTGAGGGTACGAACCTTACTAAGTCTTAATGGGACTTGGAACTAAACTTTAAAGAGTAAACACAAGATCTTCCAGTACTCAATCTCTTTGGGATCATCCATCAATTGATTTTGAAACTACGTGTTTGCCCTCGTGAAGATTTAACCGCTTTCAGATAAGCGGCTAGCATTCAAAGGCTCGGGTAGGTATCCTGAGGGCATGTATACAGTTCGTACCGCACCCCCGAAGTTAACACGAAAGAAATCTACGCGTTTCCAATTTATCGTTATCTAATACGGATTTCCGTCGCAAACTAAAACCGCGGGCTTTTCTCTTATAGAATTAGAACTGAGATCCACGTTCGGTTTCACGTAAGATCACATCCCTGATTACTATTTGGACTATATACGTTCGTTAGGGTCAGTCTTCTAATTAATTTAGACCATCAAAGCGCTTCTGGTATTACCACCGCATTCGCGGAGATTAGGGTTACTCGGCTCAGCGATCTCTCTTTTCGTCGGAACCAACAACCCGAAGTCACCCAACCCTTTCAAAAAGAGAAACAACTAACAGACGACCGTTAATTCAAACTCGATTATCGAGATCCCTTGCGGTCTGTGGCGTAACTTTACCAACCCCATCGGTGCATTTTCGTTATACAAATAACACGAGACATGATACATAAACGCATGTATGTATGTTTCGAAGAGGCAAAACTTTCTGCAGTGTCTCAAGGATTCCACCTTTTGAATTGTTCATTTTTTTTTCTTTTGTTTCCAAACCACCGGACGAATTAGGCAAACTCACTAAACTCCACGAAGCATTCAACTCCACCGCTGTCGGTCTTCGCACAGCCGTAGTTCACCATAACACGTAGCGTGTTTTAAGGATTTCCGAAACTGACGGTCACTTGCCGAATGTAAGGACCGCACAAGGGTATCACCTTGTCGTAAAACGCACCTTGAATGAAAGTACTACTATAATCAAGGTTGTCGACAACCGCCGGGGTGTCTGGGACGTCGTTGCACCGCTCTAACGGCCTGGCATCAGCGAACACGATCTTCTCACGCGGTCCTACGCTGTTAACTGTTACCAAAACACTGATGAAGCCGATGCTAACCACGGTGTGGCCGCGAGTTTCCGTGGCGGTTGGACGTCGGCGAGTCCCCCTTACCGCACGGACGCTCGTCTTTCGGTAGTTTACTTACAAAATGAGTAATTGCTTCGCTAACCTACGAGAAACAGACGCGGGTGGCCAGCTGCTTGTGTGGAAATGTGCGATATACATTTCTATGGGCTGTAAATGTGGCGCCAGGATGCCATTTACGACCTATTAATTAAGGAGGCGTCCGATCCCGAAGAATAATGTATTCTTGCCGATTTTTTGAGAAAACTGTTCTAAGTTTCAACACGGAATTCAGTTCATTGATTCGGAAGAAAAATTAAACGTATTTTTTCGGAATTCTTCTGCAGCTATTTTACGATTATACTCACCATGCTCAAGCCTTGAAAATGTAGACTAAATTTCAAGGAAGGATTAAACGGAAGCGATATTTCACAGCAAAATTCACGGAACAGAAATCATGTGACATAGGTTTTTTCGTTGAAACGTTATAATGTTTTTCTTTCTTTTTCATTTTTCTCCGAATGTTCATATCTCTAGCGAGTCAGCGCTGCAAGACACCCCCTAGATAATCGACACGCGAAGACATTGCTCGTATACATAAATCTCTCGTTATCGAAGGAAAAACGGCGGAGTGGTTGGCGACCTTGGCGAAAAAAGCACGAGGCTCGTTGGTAGAAAGTGTAGAAAAAAAGGAGGATAAAAGGTTAACGATTTTGGTGCAGGGTGGCCGGAAGACGGCGAGGAACAGTCACTAAGAAAGGCGTGAGAGCACGCTATCAAAGCGCCGATACCAATAATTCAATTTAAACGAAAGTGGGGCTCGGGGATCGTGGAAAGGTTTAGGGCCGCGTTTATATTTCAAGGGAATCTTCGGTCCGACGCTAAATACCTTGGAGATGAGGGTAAAGGGTTGCTCCACGGCACCGAAGAGCAACGACGTACGTGCACAAGGGCACGGTGATGGCATAGGTGCACGGAGGGTGCGACTGAAGCACATACACCTACCCACCTTGGCAACGCGCTGAGACGAGGCAAGGGGAAGGGTTATAGTCGCCGGTGATCCTCGGGGAGTGCTTGAACCGCGATCACGTTGTTAGACCTCCTGAATCTCTCCCTCTCTTTCTTCTCAACCCACCTTCGACTTCCACGGCGCGCCACAGCATCCCAGTGCTCTAGTCCCCCTCACCTCCACACTATAATTCTATCATGGCTTAGAAACGTGTCCCGCGGCGCCCAGCCAAGGATGTTATCCGATCGAGATATAGGTGGGCTTCATCCCACCATCATCCACCTTAGCCGTACCTGCGATCTTATATTGTCATGTGTATAATAACTGGTGATTTCTTCTACCTCAAAAACTCGTCTTAGAAAAGAAACGGATTTCCGGTAGTTAGTGATTTATATTGAAGAGAGTATTTCCTACTATTGAAACTTGTGGAATTACTATCAGAGAGTAGCGTGTTGGTGTGTTGTGAATAATTATGATACGTCTCAATCGAGGTTCAATAATTGCGTCTATAGTATCTGACATATGCTATGGTATAGCGTATGGACGCGTACCGATGATCGAACAGTTGTGGCATTCAACTGGGTGTATCTTACTCAAGAGTATATGGATCTGTCGATGATAATATCTAACAATGATTCAGCCGCAACCAGACTCGTATGATTGAAAATCCTCCCAAGAGCAGAGAGAGCTTTCTAGGTCTCTCGGTTGACTTCATTCTACGATGGCAACGCTGATTGTAATCAGCTGCATTCATTTTCCACACATAAGCGACAATTTCTCGCCAAGGGGTGCCTATATATCACATAAGTGATTCATGAGCAGTCCATCAAAACTCCATTTTTTGTGTATATCTTCAGAAACTATACTAACAAGGGATGTCAAATTATAGGAGTAACTAGGAAAGAAGGTGCCCCAGGCGAAAGAGAAATGCTGCGGTCTTATCCTTCAAAACCTCAATTCTTCTTGTTATGAATCAGGATGTGTTGTGATTTCGTATGAGTTCGTACCTCGTTTTTACATCTGGGGACAACCGGAATAAGTTAGGTGCTTAGAATGATTTGGATGTAAGTGAACCTCAATAAATTGTTCAATTACACCAGTTGATGTTTATTGATAATTATGTGAATTATACAATTGCAAGTTTGATCTCTTACGGTTGAAGACGAGTTTTATGAGTTGGGCGGTAGGTGCAAATATTACTTTCAATCGTTTAAAGAGAAGTAGTGAAGTGATTGATTCCAAAGTTTGCGAGCAGTGTCTTGCAAGAGTGACTAAAACCCAAAGGCTAAACTTGCCCAGAGCGAACATAACTCTCACTTTACATAGGTGAAAATCACAATTTCATTACATGCACGATCCTACCCTCAAATTCTAGTTTGCACGTTGCACCTCCAAGTCTTCAGTGATAACTTGTAGAATAAAGATAGAATACCTATTTCAACTTAGTTGCATACCTTAACCCTAGACGAGGCAACTTTTTTTTTTACCCTATGTGGAGTAATTGGGGTCCCTACAGCCCCCACCCGTTTCCTGATCACCAATCCTGTTCATCTACGATACAAAGACTTCACCATAGATGAATTTTTTCATTGTTTAATGAGAAAGAGAATGGTATACGTTAAAAGATATTTACTGACAGTAAAATGAGCGAAGAACTTGTTTAAACAAAACCATAATTACGAAAAGAAGCGATAGTGACTCTTTCAGGATAAATGTTAAGGCACATTTTTCCCTCAGCTACTCCGCCTAGGGTTAAATATTTATTCGCATCACATAAGATCGCAGAAAAGTTGGTTGATCTATGAACTATTGAATCTTCGATAATAACACCTTGGCAATGTTGATAAATGTTCGAATGGCTTGCCATCACTTCAGAAATACTATTCTATTTCCTCAGAGACTATACATAAACTATAGATCGGCCTTCGCGTATGAAGACATTGAAACTTATTTCATCGGAATAATGTATGACTATGAAATTCTTTTCTTCCACTATGGATCACTATGGTACTCTAGTATAGTGAGACCGTGGAAGCTTTATTTACGTAGGTATACTGAGTATAATAAAAAGTGTGCACAGGCTGGGAAACGTGCGAGCCTTTGGATCTTGAAAGCAGGCGACCTGGCAATAATAACGTGTGGAGTGTTATGTAATGACGGACCATTCGAGCACTTATTGGATACTTGAAAAAATTCTGGTGCGTGTTAGGTGGCGTTAGAGAAAATACAGCACCGAGAGTGGGTCAAAAGAATGAAATAATTATTCACGATACTTACGCGTAAAGTGCAGGAATACATTGCAAGGTGGCTAATGGCACAGAGAAAATATAAGTATAGTTACTAGATGAATCTATTCAAAGTATAGAAGTGTAAATGGGCTGCATCTCTCAATTGAAGTTCTTACATTGATTATATGATTAGTTGAACACTTCGACTTTCATTTCGTCAGAGTCCTACGTTCCCTAACCCGGGACAGATTTCTAAGAGACTCTATACAGGTATCTCGTTCATTCTTTCAGTCGGGTCTTCGACCCCGTTTCCAGAGGGATTATAAGAGTATAAAACGAAAGAGGATCGATCTAGTAGACGCTGAGCGGATCAGCCAATGCGGCGTAACGATTGACGATGGAGGACTCGCGTTTGTATATAGTGATAAAGAAAAGGGATAGACGGAGACATGTGAAATATAAAAAACAGGAGACTAATAGAATAATAACCTTGATGAATGATAATAATGATGGTAATATTAATTAACGAAGTCAACTCATGTCGTGGTCAAAGCCGCGAACTCATACTCGAATCAAAATCGATTTTAGCTTATAGCTTCACTGCTGCTATCACCGCGTGCGCATGTATTTATTAGGAATGAAGCTAGAGAACAGTGGCCAACAATCCTGATAAGTGTTATGTCGATCGTTCGACCGAGAGAGCCCCTGTAATGGGTTGTACGTGCTGCAATATCTATTGATGAAGGTAGATGGCCAACGAATATCTAATATCGTTGGCCGTCGCGTAAGAATGAGTATAGGTAACCGGAAGACGATGGTAAAGAAAGGTTTCGTGAGTGCTGTGCGTTTCCCCGCAAGAATGAAGCTCCTAAACGATTTCTGTCGCTTCGTGGCATCGAATATTACTCTTTCCCAGAATTGGATCTGCCGATAGAGTTGAGGGAGGTCGCCCTTCTTTCTCAGATCGTAAAACTTTCAGCTCGGAATATCGCGACAGATTGAATGTTTAAATTCGGCATCATTAATAACCAGAGGACGAATGAGTATATATTATGATCTATTGAAACCGAACCACTATTATTCCGATATTCCGAACATTTCCATCATTTTTCCAACTAGATCTCGAGAGAAACCGGGTCGTGGAAGATACTTCACTCTATATGATGGCTCCCATTCAGCTAAGTAAGTAAAGGGAAAGCACAGCGTAGATTGTAAAGAAAAAGTCGCATTTGATCACTCCCCGTAAGAGAGCGACCAGGCTGCGTTATCGGTTCTCACTCAATACTCGTGTTGGCTTACCTTCGAGGGTTCCGTTCAGTGGGGAAGGCGGAAGTGAAGAAAAAGGAAGAGGAATAGAAATAAGGGTGTGGGAATGATGGTGGTGGTGGTAGCCGTGGTACTCTACTACTTTGGTGGTCACAAAGAGTAAAGACAGACCAAGTTTAGTCCGGTCCACCTATTCCTCCCATTTGTCCGACTTCGAGGTACCGTTTCTACTTGTTAGAGATGACTTTGCACAGCGACGCGACCAAAGTTAAGTCGACGCGCTCCAGCGACGGATGACAATGGAGGCGAGGGTCACCTCGCCAATTTAGGCCCCTGGGACTTACTGCTCACTAAATCTTCCCCCTGTCGAAAAGGGTGCTCGAACGCTCGATCGCGATAATCGAACCGGACTTTTTCTCTCTTTCGGAGCCCTTGCCACCCTCTCATTCCCTTCTTGTCGTATCGGCAGCGAAACTGAACATCATTTGAGTGGCTTTTTCGTTCCATTGAGAGCGGAAGCTGAAAGGAATAAAGCCGGGGTAGGGAAAGGAGTAGCTTAGGTACCCTCGGTGTTGGATTTGGGCAAAAAGTCTAGTAATGTACGCGCAATGTCTTGGTAGTTCTACTTTAACTCTTTCGTTCTACCCTCAGTCCGGACTATATCCTGATACGCTGGTCGCTTTTTTTCCCGTCCTCCGCTCGGGTTCCTCTATTAAGCCCAGGAATTAAATTACTGAAATTACACCCCAGGGCTGCGAGTGCCAGGTGGAAAATCTGCGAGGCGGCCGCTGCCGCTCCAACGAGATTAAGATTCCCTTACCTTACATTACCCTACCTAACCTAACCTACCCTTACCCAACTCGGAACATCCCAAACCACTCTTTCCTGCCCTTACTCGCCCACTACCCACCCAACGCCGAGATATTAGCCAGCGAAATTCCTACTTCGAAATTATGATTAAATTCCACACCCCATATTGTACGTACACGAATATATTGCCTGTGTACATATTACCGTAGAACATAAACCGAGTAGATTTTCATCACCAACTATCTCTGTCGGCTAGTCTGTACCTCGATCGATCGAGAGGACGGCGAAGAACACCCGATCAAGTCAAGAGACCAAAGTTTGCAAGAAGTGACCTGAAGTAGTTCCCGAGTCCCCAGTGAACATGATCGAACATCAAGAGTTGTCTTGAGCGAACCTATAAATAATCTACCAAGAAGTCATCGTTATACGAGCTCTGAGAACGGCGCCGCGCCGCGACGTTCGCTACACTTAATTATAGGATCGATGCGGAATGGGTAAGAATTTTAACGGCACTTTAAGAGTCTCTTGAAACTCGTTCAGCGGAATGGTAGTTAAGGTACAATTACATTTCCGCTCTTTTAAAGATTTGAGTAATCGGCCCAACTATACGTGGAGTTTTCAACCTATTCCAATCAAAATTCAGAGGAATGGGAGAGATATCACGGCAAGAGAGATACTCGGTCTCGCATTCGATGCCCGCGGGTGATTTAATAATCGTGACCCTTTGAACACCAGAGAAGGTGCCAAGGGTACGGCAGTTAACCTGCAGTAATTACACGTAAAATCAGAGATCCTACTTGTTTAATCGCGCCGAGGGGGACCCTGGATACCATTGCTCATTTGCGAGACATGGGTTTGTCGACGAGTCTGTCACTCTCTTCGTCAACGTCAGGTCTCCTTTATTCCCTTAGGCAGCGGGGCTTGTCGCCGTTAGCGATTCCCAGCTGCGGGTAAAATCAAAAGCAATGGAGGGAAGTTTAGTGCCCGCCATAAATAAAGTCAAAGAAGCCAAGGAGCGGGCCTGGGAAACGAGTGAGAAACCGAAGAATGAGTGCGCAATGATAAGGACTGAGTGAGATAGAGGGAGGAAAAAGGGGAGAAAATGGAAAGTGAAGAGGAGGGCCAGCGAGCCGAACTAATAGCAGTCAAACGATTAAGACTAACGATCGCATTGTGCCCAAGGTTCCCCTGTACCTACTTGCCCTCAACTAGGATTAACTTCCAGATAACGACCGATCCCGCAGAATGAAAATATAGCGAACAAATTTTCCACCGCTTAATTTTACGCGATGTCCGCACACGTGTACGATCATTATTTGTTGCATGAAATGGCAATTTCTCATACGAGACATGGAAATCATCTTCTCTCGACATTATTACAAGGTTGTATTCTGTTCCTTTGGGAATTGGACCAACGCTTGTTGAGTTTCAGTTCACAATTTTAATCAGCCAATTCCGTTGCTCGAAAAAATTCATCAGCACTGGGAGTAGATTCTTCTCTTTTCATCCGAGTGAGGTAAATTTATTTTCTTTAGTGATAGATGTATGCATTGGGGTAAAAGATTGATGATAAATTTGAGGGAAAAAGGACTGCGTGGATCTCCATGTTTTCGTTCTCTTCCCTCGTTGTAGTTTTTCTATTTCTTTAATCTTTCGACGACTTGCGGTCGCCCCCTGGCTCGTTACGAGACCTTTCGACGGGACGCGGGTCGACCGGATTTACGAGGAAAAAAGCAATCAACCCACACCTCAGGAAAACGACTTCCTGCTTTCCACCCTCGGTAAACCTGACCTTACCCTAACGTATAGCCCCTTTCTATGGACTCTGAGCATAAGTTGATACTAACGCTTCTATTTTCACCTACTCCACGGTTATCACCGTTGACAAGACTGCAAGGCTGAAAATATTTATGGAGCGTGAACTCACTCATGTAGCTTGGAATGAGAGTAACTGCAGCAAAGTCTACAGATAGCACCTGCGCGTTCGCCTCTGATCTTTTGATTACTATTAGACGTTGATTGTCGACGTTGTACGCCGAAGTTTGTCGACTAAATTACTGGAAAGATCGATCCCCGAGATATCAAGGATGTTCTGAAATGGCCAGAGACTAAATGAGAGAAGATCACCGTTTGTTGAATGTTACCTCCAAAAGTAAATCTTCGAACTTCCCATAATCTAAATTTTTGTTTAGAAATAGATTTACGTTCGCCGATCTGCAATAGCGAAGTACAGCTCTAACTACCTGAATAATTCGACTTGTAGTGATGTATATTGTACACCTATATTTAAAAAATTTACTGAATCTCGCAGACTCAACAGCAATTAGATCTTTCACTTAAGTTTAGGGAGAATCAATGTAGGGGTGTTTATTATGCACGATTCCCGTAGCGGAACTGTATAAAGATAGATACGGAATACACGTGCCCCAAAGAAGACTAACCGGAGTTCGTCGAATCGTCGTCGTACCTACTACATTTCTAAGGGAGACGACGGGCGAACTCTCGGCTCCTGGGAGTGATAAAAATAGGAAAAGTACCGAAAAGTCTTGGCATATGTACGGCACCCAGGTGTATAAGTGTACCTCTATATACCTCTGGCGACGGTACCGAGGGACGTGGTAGGAAATCGGCTCGGACGTCGAGAAATTGCAAGATCCTGTCGTGATTCAAGGCCCACGTCGGCGAACGCCCTCTGGCCTTCTCGGCACCAGGAAGGCCCGCGAGGGCGAAAGAGTAAGCACGGCCATCTATCAAGCAGAGACACCGTAATACCTCGTCCCTCAGCTACAAATCATAAGCTCTCGGTCGCTCCGCGCACAGCTACCCTTTCCGCTTCCAGGCCCTGCGAGGACCCTCCGGGACACGCTGAAAGGCGAAGAGCCTGAGCCGGGGGTTGCGACAGGACAATACCTTCGAGCTCCCGTCGTGACCAGCATTTTAGATTTTGCGCATAATTCATTTTTTGTCTTTTCCCAGCCTTTTTTTTCTTATTCGTTATATTTTTGTCAACATTTCGCGGGTAGTTGTGTTACCGGAATTAATGGATATAGGGGGGTGAAGGCAAAGCTGTTTTAGCTGAGTACCGTTTAAACAAGGCGACCGCCGACGTCCCGAACGCGAGGGGCGAGAATTACGCCCGTTTTAGAGCTTGCAGCTCCGCGGCAGGTCTAATTATGTTTTTTTTTTTTTCCTTCTACTACTAAAAGCAACACAGGAGAATCCCGGAATTTGATGGTCCTTGAGCAAAAACTACGTTTCCAAGCTCTCTAGAGCGTGATCTTTTTTTGCATATCAGGGTTTCGTTACGTAGCCGGATGGGCAACGGATCCCGATATTTTTTCGCTCGCCCTTTTTCTTTGAATCTTTTTACGTCCTTAACCAGAAGCAAGAAAATATCGTCCGCAAAAGAATTCTCGGAATACTGTAGCCTACTGTGGGTTCCGAGTTCTACACGATTCGTTTTTAGCAGCAGGGATTGGGAAGCGATCGATTTCGTCGCGGGTCGAAGGGTTTCAGAGATTAAGATTAGCGAGAAAAGAATCAACTAAGAAAGAAAAATCACGAACTACCCTTTCGCCAGTGTATAACCCTGTGCTTTTCTCTCACCCAATTACCCTTCTCAATTAAGCCCGTCTCCTCCTCGAAACTGAATCACAGTGTCTGTCAAAGCAAAGCAAGACAAAATTCAAAGTTCATAGATATCTTCTGAGGAGACAGGTACAAAGTCTCATTGGAATTCTATGAGGTCACGGGGTGTATATCGGGTCACGAACACCAGACTTTCGACGGGAGGGCGAGAGGGCGAGAGGGCGAGAGGAAAGACCAAAGATTGCAGAGCTAAGAGTGGTGTTGTGTATGCGACCGCACGTCACCAAAAGGATTTTTGTGATTTTACCAGGAAAATAAGCCACGGCTCGAGAGGCGTGCTTGGAATCTTGTCAGCGGACAGTTATCCGCCACTGAGGTATAAGCGTGGGTGTATGCCTACGTGTGTAAATAATACTTCTACATAGAGATACGTGACACCGATGTAGACATATCTATTCATACACCTACAGCGAGGCTTCGGAAGCTCTCGTGCAGACCATGAAAGCACGATGAACCTCTAATTGGAGAAACTGCAGTGAACATCGCTGCACGTGTTACATGTGAGCATATGTAGGTATAGTGAATGTTATACGATACAGCTTTGCCATTGCAGATGCATGCAGGAATATAAATTTTGAGTGTATATTACGGGCATTTGAAAATCATCCTATTTCAATAGAAAATATAGTCAGGTTCTGTAATTAAAGCTCGAGCGTTACGCCGAGTCGTACTTCGGTTTGTGACGAGTACTTAAACGACGTACGCCAATGCACGACACGCGAGATATCCAGTAGTACCCGAAGAGAAAAGGCGGCAGTGTCGAGTGTAATTGCAAATTGGAATTCCTGGAAGTCGCAGTCCCACGCGGTACGTTTATTGGTAGTTTATGCTGGTAAAGAATGCGCTGCTTTCGGTAATAAAACCAATATGAGACTGCGACTAGTTCAAAGAACAATAAGACAACCAGCGTGATGACTGCTACCATGAACTTTAGCCGAGCTTTAATTCTCTACGTCTCGTGGGTTGGGGCGAGAGAGGATGAAGCCGAATCCAAGACGGACGGAGTTAATGCCCTGGAAAGCGGTTCATCCAACAAATAGGATTATAAAAAGAAACTTAAAAAATTTGCTAATTTTTTTCAATGCAAAAAACAACTAAGACAGGATGGACTCAGTCCAATTTTTGAAAGCTTGCCTAACGTCGACCCATTCGAAGCATCCAGGCATATCCCTTTCAGAGCATGTTTTGACTCGGGAATGAAAGTCAAACTGAAATGGGGAAAAAAACGCACCCTCATTTTTTTCTCAGGCATAATCATAAATCGATTGGCTCCTGTAATATACATATTTTTCAAGGGGAACCCTGCGATCCCATCATAATGCTTTCAGTATTTTAAATCATCCCTTTCGTATGCTATCGGTATGGAATGTTTACAATCGCGATTATTATACTATATATTAGGTATGCGATGTCGAGAATATATTTTAGACAAGACCACACAGTCTGAAAAAGAAATCTGTGTGCTATGGAGAAAATCATGACCACAATTTTGAACTAACGCGGTCTCTGGTAAGAAAGGGTAGCACTCAGCCGTAAACCGCGCTTCAAACTTCACGACCTACGTTCAGTCTCGCGTGACCTGGATGAAACCTGGGCTGGTTTGTTCTTAAGTTGCGAAAAACGAAACTAGTGGGGCTCCATTTTCTTGTGTCTTATGTGTGGCCGCATTTAAGACAATATAATTCCTCGAGAGGTAGGTAAATAGGCTAGGGTAAGTATAGGTATATCACCGCGGGTAGAATTGCTGCACTGGTGGGAATAAGCCCGGTTTACTCCCTCGGAAAGTAACGGCTTGTTTGGGAAAGGAAGTAATTAACTCCAGGACAGCTGGAAATACGGTAAAAATTGGAATCACTCTTTTCACATATAGATATATCGCTGTATTCACTTTCAATTAAACAGTTTTTATTAAAACACACATAGCTGTGCATATATACGCGAAAAAATGATATTTTTGCTCAGCGGACGTCGCAGTTTCGTTATTGAAATTCGAGACATCATTAATTACGCAGTTATTTTGTCCTTTTCAACAGAATTTCACAGGATTACCTATTCCCAAGTCTAGCGAGAGATGATATAGTGAGATTGCTAGTTGAAACGTCGAGGGAATTGGCGAAAAGAATATAATTTCAGACCAGAGCGAAGTTTTAAACGAGAATCCCTCGTGTCTAGTGAAGAAGAAATGTATATGAGTGAATATTTGAGCTCGCAAAATATTCCCGGACTGCAAATATAAAGCCGCGAAATTGCCAATCAAATATAAATACCCACCAGGGCAGCCGGGGTTCGCTTATGGTTGAAAAGAGAACATTAACGACGCCCCTAAAACAGTGTGGAGATACCGGCCAGGCCGTTTGAAAATTCGTTGGTCTCAAACATTCGTTCGCTAAATACATCAAGAGTATATTTGCAAAACCATTAACGGTCACCACGCCCAAGCTTGGAAAAATAACGAAATCTCGAGAACGGAATGGAATTATACGTACTCCTGGAGACGAGACTCCCAAATAAACAGCATGTCTTTTCGGTGTCTGCAGGTCCGCTGAGAGACTTCGTTTAATCTGTCTAATAAAAGGACAAGAAGTAAATCTCGCTGATTATAACAAATCGCAATTAACCTTTTTTTTCAACATCTATTATACCGCAAAACTTTTCTTCTGATGATGGCGACTCGCTTACCGCTCTGCGAACCTACGAAGAGTACCTAGTAGCTCTTGCTTCGTTCCATAAAACGAAAATAAATATATCTGAGGGAAAGAGCGATTGCCGAAGTCTCAATGTCTTAATATAGCAGACAATTACGCTACGATAATAATATCCCGAAATTATATACTTCCGGCTTGCAGTTTAATGAAGACAAGCTCATCAGAAAGGACTTGTATTAACATCGTTGTTTCTACTATGCTCTGGACCTAGTATCTCCCAAATATACATATACACACGCAAATACACCCTCACGCGGATACTCTCTACAAGGAAATATACACTTCTAATTATAGGTATACATGTATGTGTCATGTTAACGTTTGGGTTTGGAAGAGACCTCAAAGCTGTAATTAGGAATGAATATCAAAGAAGCAATTGTGCTGGAGGCTCCGTTACCCTCGAGCCGCAGACTCGAGCGCAGACTTGATCTGGATACGTGGCTGTAGGTATATCTTAACTGTATGTACTATATAATGCGTACGCGTGGTAAAATGTAGAATATAGTTAAGCTGAAGGGGTTGTGTGCGCCGCCAATGCGCAGCTGGATTCGATGAAGTTTAAGAATATTGATTTCCAAAGAAGAAAAAAAAAAGAGCATACTAGTTTACTTGGCTCCAACTGGCTCGAATTTTTCTCTAATTTGCCGAGTTTAAAGATAAAGTCGTTTTGCTTAGTGGGCCAGAATAACAGTGTAACGTGTTTTACGGGGGGTGAAAGTGCGCCAAGCAATATGCCGCCATGGCAACGAAGTTGAGCGCGTGACTTGATTCAATCTCCTTATTGTTCTCAATTTCCTTGCGGCGAGAAGATGAATTCAGTAATAAAACAACAAGAGGTCCAACCCCTGTTGGCTAACTAAGCGATGCCAGCCGCTTGTCCTATCCTCATTATTACCTACGAGACTAAAGACCTTATGGAGTTCAAACGGCTGGGCGCTTTTTCATGTTTGTTTCGCTAACATTCACGGTTTATCTAAGGTATAACACGACCCAGAAACTTTTAGAATAAAGAATAGAAGGCTAGTGGCCGTCGTTATTATAGAGCTGTGCTATTTCAGTCGGGAGATCGTTTCACGTTCACCACCAGTGCGGATAAAAATCATAAAAATATTGTTTATGACGGAATGAAATCTAGGCTTCTTCTATATAATAAAGTAAAAAGGATTCGCTTGTCTGTACACAAAGGGCCGATTCACGAGTGTGTATATATGTACGTGCGTTCGTGACATATACCTAGTCCTGAAGGGGCTAGCAAATAAAATGAAACAGGCTAGTAGGGGTCGCGTGGGGTAGGGAAGTTCAGATCCCGTGCGATGCTACAATAACTTCAAAACATTTCCATGAATATTTAATCAAATCCTATTCCACCGTACTATTTTGTTAATATCCCCCTCGTTCTCTCGGCTACCAACTTTCTGCTTAAGAATTTCTCTTCCCTTTATTACATTTTTCATTGCTTTTAATTTACAAGCGAATAGCTAAATTCTACAACCCAACAGCACCGATATATTTATTACACCCACTCATCAACCTAAAACATCTGTAGGATAAACAACATATAATATGTTTTTAATCCATCATCGCCTGTTTTATGGATAATAACATTGAAAACGAAAGAACCAACGATTTTTTTTTATGAATGTCAGAACAAACGTTCGTCCCACGTTATACTGATATCTCCACCCTTAAACCAGACCAAGTCTTCATCTAAATATTAATCCTTCCACCTTCAACGGATGTATGCGCATTAATATTCACCTTATACTTACGTATACTGATGTACACTTGTGGGGGCTGACGTATAGATACCTGTGCATGTATATGTGACTAGAAATTCTATACGCTTCATGAGGATTCTGGTATTACCGTTGCTACATGGTATTACTGCGTTACATATCAATTAGTCTGATTCGCAAGGTTCATTTGATCAGGATGTTTGAATATAATGGGCATCAACGAGGCTTCTGAGAATACCGAGTATTGAGTAGAAGCATTGCGAGTCGGCGATTAGAACGGGTGTGAGAAGAAAAGAGACGGTTTACGTCCCGAGGGAAAACAAGGGATTATCTCGCTCGGGCAATGCTCGACGCGTTCAGGGCAGGTTGGGTATAATAAAGTCTCATTTCTTTTTAAATTCTGTCGCGTTTTTATTGCGAGAAGGCCAAAACCTCGTTTGGCTAAGCATATTTTTATGCGGTGGTGTCGAGAGCTCGCGGAGACTCCCCAGGGCTACGTTCGTTCCCCTGCTACTTTCCACGGCGATTTCAATTTTTACAATGATAACAATAACAGCAGCGGTTATAATAATAACAATAATCGGCATCCACGGTTTTCCATAATCGTAAAACTGATCAACCCCCGCCTTTTCGCTTCTACACCGTCCGCCGCGCCGCGGACGCAACCCTAAATCGATTACCTACTCGATTTATTTTTATGGTATCGAGTCTTTCCCGTAAAACGGGAGGCAAGAGACGCGATGCAGACGACGCGTGATAAATATGTAGGCGGCATTCTCCCTCGGTCATTTTGGAATTTCCAGTCACGGTTCGACGAAGGATATAGAGAGCTGTAAGCCGGAGTACGGCGAGTGCCAAGTAAAGAGAACCGGCGGACTCAAGGATTTCCCACAAGTTATACGACATACGATTGCGTTTCGCCAGAGGGTGACGACGGTCAACTAATCGATTCCGCGACTTCATATGTACCTATATCTATATACATGTACATATATCGTATACTAAAGCGTATATAAAGGTTTTTCTTCCTGGCGAGAAATGCTTTGACCGTTTCGGCTGATTCGTTCTCGCCTTCGAATTTCGCCGAGTAGGTATAGAGGAGGTAGCGAGAACGACAAAAGAGGGACAAAACAGACCCCTGGTACGAAAGAGGATAAGGGAGAGAAACAGGAGAAGGATAAGGAAACGGGAAACGGGAAACGGGAACAAGAACGAGAACGGTGAGGTGAAGTGAGGTGAGGTGGATCAGCGAAGCGAGGATAAGTGAAATTGAACAGGAAAACCGTGCAATTTTTATCGTCACCCGACAAAGTTGCGAGGCGTGTTCGGTTACGGTTCCAAGTTCGGTCTATCAGGGCTATGCGACATATAGGTGCGTATAGTGCTGCTTGAAAATTCAGCTGGGATGCCAGAATCCTTGAGTAAGCCAAAGCCCCGGTACAAAAGCGAAAGTAAGGGCGTAAATAAGAGTTCAAACTTATTAAATCACGAAGCTCGAGGAGCGGGCATAAGTATACACGTTATATCGGTGGAAAATTTCACGGACAGCGATTGCCGTTAAATAATTCGAAGATTCGTTCTAATATTGTAAATTCCTTGGCCTCTCTTTAAATTTTCCTTAGCTATACTAAGAGCTCGATCTTCTCAGGTATACCTGCCAACTTTGGCTCAACGTTTAACAATGTTAAAACTTATAAGTACCTCGAATATCTTGATAAGAAAAAAAATAAAATAAAAAAATAAAAAACAAAAAAATCAACAAAAAATGTGGTTGGTAATTAAATTTAAAAGCACTCCTAAAATTGCCATTCTCATCGGAAGACTTGTCGCTCTGAGGCATTTCTCTTCGATTTACTGGTGTCTCACGGGAAATCCCCTCCTCGCATTTCCTGGCTTGCCGGAAGGTCTGTAATTTGCAATTCCGTTCGGCCGATACGAGCGGCGTTTTTATTCATTATTATTATTATTATTATTATTATTATTATTATTATTATTATTATTATTATTGTTTAGCAGGACCAGCACAGATATTGAATAACCCTTTTATTATATTTCAAAATCTCTTCCGCGCTGCTGGTATTAAATTTTTTTTTTTCTTTTTTTTTTCCGCGACAAATTTTTACCGTACATATTTTATCATCCGTGGGAAAACGAACGAATGTTTAAATGGTAACTGTACACAAGTTATATAGCTTTAGCCATGTTTGTTTTAGGAATTGAAAATTTTATGAAAATTAACAACTTTGGCAGAATAATGAATGACGAAATAAGTTGAGTCAACAAAACGTTACCGTATATTGTATTTGTGCAATTTCGAAACACGTTGTATAATAACCTTTTCCCCCGTATAACTTTATTCGCCGGAAGTGTTAAGCATACGATTTATCCGGCAATAAAAGAGAAGGGTAAAAAAAAAAGAAAAAAAAAAAGAAAAAAAAAAACGTATTTAGCAAGAGTTTCAATTTTATTTCACTTTCAGTTTATATTTATTTTTCTCCCGCCCCCTCATATACTCTATCTTCGCAATAAGGGCTTACCGAGGGCGAACCACTATATCAAACGCATAGCTCACGCAACCCTTTCACGGTAAAGCGCATTACGCACTCCTTGACGCGTTTTATCCGCCTTTTCGGAAGGATTCTATTTCGAGAGGCGACACTCATCCCTTTCCTGGCCTTTTTACCCAAGGAAAGAAAAAAGGCCCGGGAAGAGGTTATTACGCCCGGTGAAGAGTCGCGAGTCGATATCTCGGAGTCCTGGACGATCATTAAGGTATACGAAGATGGAACACTGAGAGGGACAACTGGATCGAACTGTAGACGGCGGGACATCGTCGTAGATAAAGAACGGGAATTCGTGACCACCGTAAGCTCGTGCTAATCAACTTACAAACGGTGCATAGCCTGGCACTGTCAGTTTAATCAACGACTAACGACCAATTACGGTTACCTGTGTGCTCAGTCTAGTCCAATATTATTCGGCATCGCTCGTTGACGTATTTGCTTCTGCGGATCACCTGCTACGTTTACCTCAAAGCATAAGGTAGTCTGCTATCGCCTATAGCAATTATCTGTGCCTAGCCGCACGTATATAAAGAAAATCGAAGATATGTATGCTGAATTCCAAAGGAAACATATATGTATATACGTATAGATACCTATAGGTATGCATAGGTAGGTAGGTATACATCCTATACGACGGCGTCCAATTACTAACGTCAGGCGGCCGTCGACGTACAATAAAAAGCGTATCCAATCCGAAGAAATGGCCTCGGTGATGTGGCACAATGCGCCTGTGTACATATACATGCATGTATACTTACGTACGTAGACACGTATTCGTATGGGAAAAGTTTGAAATTCTCCAAATACTTTTAAGATGCTGATTCCGGACCGGAGATTTCAGGATTCAGCCTGAAAGCTCTCGCGCATATTTGAGTTATTTACTAATCGATGTTTGAGCTCGTCGTCTTTTTTACTTACACATACATACATACTTACCGGACGAACTTTTCCTCGAGACTGAAATTTCCGATGAAAAATTTCCCGCGCTTTAGTAGAGGTTCGAGTTTTTGCTTCGTCCGAATCCATCGCACAGGGATAACGTATCGTGTCGAAAGGGTCGATTTTGAACGTAGAGTATGAGGTAGGTACGAACTTATTTGTTATACTCTAATATTTGGCTACATCAACGTGGCCACGGCTGTTTACTCGATCCGGAACTGCAGCTTGGGTAACCGCAGTTTCCGTACAATTTTCAATCGATCACGTTTCCAGGTAAATTTCCTAGTGTCTATTGACCAGACTGAGGTATTTGCCTAAAGGTATATAAGGTAGATCGGTGTATCGCCCATACCCTTACATCTACACATTTCTAGAATAGAACTCGGTCTATAGCGTCGTTGAAGATCAACAGGCTGGATATACAGTGTCCATCGCGAGGTGAAATGAGAAAAATCGTAGTCAGCGATGAACCGAAGTAAAATGGCTTTGATATCTTGAAAATAGCTCAAAGTATTAGATATAACGAGCCATTGTATTCATTATAAAGAAGGTATATCTCATGGGCTTCCAGAAGACGCCGACGAACTTTTTCGTTCGCAGGATCACAAAGCGAGTTTTCGTCTTTAGCCTGAAGATATCCGAATCTTCTATCATAATCCGCAGGGTTACAATTAGCCTTAATTAATACAGCCCTAATTAGCGCCGCGACAGTCTTTGTTAATCACTTGCCGCACGTGGCTTTCAACTTGAACTCGCGTCTCGGATGAATTCTCATCTTAATTTTAACTCAAGGCAAATAATCGACGTGCATTATTCTCCTCTCCGTGACTTGACCACCCGCAGCGATATCCTCGGACCTCTAACTCTATACGTATACGTGTGTCTACAATCTACATATCCTATCGTCGATGGAACTCGATGCCGAGAGGGTTTCTCCTACCCCATAAAAAGACAGCAAACGCGACGCCGTCCACGTCAAGAGTTCCAAGGACGCTTCGCGTGGGGTAGGTCGCACGCGGCGGCGGCGGCGTCGTCGGCGAGATATCTCGAGCCCAGGAAGCCGTCAGGCAAGGCAAGCAGGGAGGCAAGCAGGGCAGGCAAGCCAACAGGGGGCTAAAAACGACGGCGCAAACTCCGGGATCGCACCCGGTATATATCTATGTATATACGTATGTTTGCCAGATGGGTCGTCGGGTGGGACACTGTGAGCTGAGTAGAATCAGTCAGTGGAGTTTGGTCGCCGCTTCGGGCGCCGCGACGCTCCTTCTAGGCGGGAGTCTAAATTTACCGTCTTTCCCGCTGCAGTAGCCGGCCCTTTCAGTAATTCGGCGTCGTTTACGTCAGTGACTTGACGCCGCTCTTTACGTGCCGAAAATTTTCTCTTTTTTTTTTCTTGCATCATCTTTAAAAAAGTCTGCCCGGTGTTGAACGGGTTGCGACAACGTCGTGCATTAAAGCTCCGAACTTTATTTTCTTTTTTCTGGGAAAAAAACTCATAAATATCGATAACATATATACACAAGTATACATGTATATTCAGAAAAGTGGAAAAGCCGAACAGCTACCAGTTGACGTTGGCACGTCCCTTTTTTTCGACTCTATGGTCGCACCAGCTACGAGAAGATCTAAACTTTCGGGATAAATATAGAACCACGGAGTCATGGAGATGTGGTACCGAACTGGCGTCGTCGAGGAGGCAAAGAACTGTCTGGAAGATGACCTTAAAAGTTGAATACGTTCCGGTGGAAGTAAAGCAGTTATTCGTTCGAGGGGCTGACGAGTAAACCATAAACTTAAAGCTACTGAGAATATGTTGGGATTATACAGATCTATAATGGTCAGTGCGTTTAACGAACGTTTCTGGATATAGCTGTTACGATATCTGATAATCGAGGGGCGATAAAATACCATAAGGGAGAAAAGTTTTTCAGATATATACCGAGTATATCCAGTTAGTGAAATGTTTTATCTTAATAGTTTACGGTAATTAATATACATACTCATATACTACTAACCGAATCTCTAGTTACATCTGTTGATAGTTTAATCAAGAATAAACGAACTTTGGAAAAGTTGAAGCGGAGATTTAAACCAGATTTAAAATTGAAATCGGAGTAATTAAAACAAGCGTGATTAGTAATCAACTTTCCGTCTGTTTCGTTTGTGTTACAATCGCCGAATGAAAAGGACCAACGTGACCAGAGTCCTGCGACCTTTTGTAACGTAATATCGTACAGGTACGCAGCGAATCCTCCTTCGTGCCGGAACCACGTAAAGGCGACAGTGTCCATCATAAAAGAAACACTAGAAGAAAGATACAGAGAAGAGGCGATGTTGTCGCGGTGTTGTTAATCAGGTGCACCTGCGTCCGTCAAGTGTGGATTTAGCTAATGAGATGTCAGTGTTGTGCGTGCTTTGGGCAACGCTGTCCATTATTGCCTCGGTGCTTGCCTGCTCAGGATTTTATCTGCCATATTGGATCCAGGTAAGAATATCGATGAGAATGATTTTTCGGTACTTGGGAAATCAGATTCGTCTATTTTTCGCGGTACCCATTTTTCCATATGTATCGGCGGTTCTCTTCGAATTCGATGTAATCCCACTCGTTAACTGACCGCGCACGATCAGTTATATTTACGAGATTGGCTCCCTCTCGAAATCAAGCCATCTGGCTAACGAGTTCCGAGTATTCACTAATCCGCTCATTAGAGTTCGCTGATTAAAATAATTCCTACTCATCACCACTACGCCTCTTGAATCGAAAGAAGGCGTCTCGATACATCTAAGTTTATGCAGCTGTACCCGTGCCTTGCCATCGAATTACAAAATCATACCACGGGAAGAATATTTCGAAGAGTGATTTTTCCGTCCGCGAATTGTTTTCATTTGAAATACAAGTGAATAAATGATTTTTCAATTCGATGGAAAAGCGCGAGTAGGTACGACATACTTAATAGCTAATTCATTCGAGTAATTCACAAAAAATAAAAAATGAAAAACCGTGACTATCGAAGAGATTGATTGTATGGTATACATGTCTTTGGGTATGGCTGGTAACGTTGGATAGAAAAATGTCAAACCCTGTTATCGAACCCATAAAGTACCCATTAGTCAAAAACAAAAGCTGCTACACGGTCGCAGTGAATTGAATGTCGCTTAATTCCATATTCGGCAAATGGATTTTTAAATCTATTTTCTGCAAAAAGCTTTCAGCGATTCCCGGTGGTTGTACATATTGTAGATCTATATATCTGTAGCAACGTTAGAGCCGGTTGAATTGCTCCAAAATATCTCTTTCCCAACGAATAATCCGAAAAGAAATAAATGAAACACGTAAACTTTAATGGGAGACCTTTAACAACTACATCCTGGCTGTAGAGTAGAGTGAATTAGATTCATCCTCAACCTGATCCTCGCCATGGATTTTCGAATAATATGCCAAACGGAAATGGCAGAATAAATTTCAAATCGCAACTCATTCTCTGTCGTATTGATGAAATGTGAATGAAAAACTCTCGTGGTGCACAAACAGAGGAGACATCAAACGCACGCATCTGTATTTGAGTTACACTAATAGAGAAATAGTCATCTCAAAAGCTACGCGAAATGTATGCGAGTATACGGGATTTCATTTAACGAATTGAAATTAAATATCTTTCGAAAAAAAAGAACGAATTGTACATCGCGCTTCGGGCAATAGTGTACCTCATAAATCAATCTCTGAACATAGAGAGTTTGATCATACATGCGCATACCTAGTATACGAGTAACTAATTCAATGATACATAAATTGTAAAGCGTATATATTTTCATTCATATTTTTCACAGTAATTACTCACCGGGCAATATCATAGAGATTGGTTAATTTTTGCCAATCTTCTCTCCAATTAATGAATAACATTCCTGGGTAATATTACCTGATACGATTGGCTAGGGAAACGCGATATTACTCTGATGAGAAATCAATTCATATGTTGACCGTTGCCATATGGGTAGATATTCCCTAATATCCGATGGGAACTAATTATTTGCGCTATCAATTAGGGATGAATATAATCTGACGTTAAAACATCACGGGAACATCCCACAGCGTAATTCTGATTAATATTTTTCGTCAAATCACCGTGTGTGTGTAACAAATTCTGTTGTTCAGACGTGGGAAAATATCTAGCTACCTATACGGCTTTTCGTAATAAAACTATCGTTGCTATTGTACATCAATCTGACCTATAGACACAGCGATAGAGGATTGAATTTTGAATTGGTGTCAATATACCACGAGTGATCGTAAAGTTTCCCCCTCGTTAATGGAGCAAAATATTTGTTGCTAAATTTTCAATACATTTGTCATGGCAATCGTAGTAGATAGTACAATTGCAGCTATGAATACGACGTGGTACATCCAATTCCCAGTGTGTACGGTGTTGATTTTATGACAATGCATCCACTCCAGTATTGTCAAGTAATTTTCGTCGTATAGGACGTACTTGTTCATACATTTAACCGGTATTGTCAGTGCAATTACCTTACTCGTTGTATACGACTGTATAACTATCCATTTTTCGCCTGCAGGCTGCGGAGGTGAAGTTTTCAAAATTCCTGCATCAAGTATATCCAGAGTCTTTTATATCATAGTTTATTGTTCGTATATGCATAATGTAGCTGTATAGCGTATATATCGAACAATTTATGCACGATGTCAGAAACTTTTGATCTCGCGTTTTCTCACAACTTTTCCAGACGCGAAATCCTTCTAGCTTCTATAGCAGTCATTCTTCCGCATCTAAAGTAAACTCCAGATGGTGTAGCTCTCCTTCGGAATTCCCTACCTCTCATTGTCGAGTCAAAAATATATCCACGAATCAACGGAGCAAGCTCGGTTCATATCGAATCAGCACTGCTTACTTTTTCGTCTTACATGAAATCTCTCGGGGGAGATACAATGTTTTCCCTACGGCAGGAGAGGTGACACCACAGCAGTGCTTCACTGACTAAATTTAGCATCAAGCTCTGCCTTACCGCGAGCTAAACCGAGAGGGACAAGGTAATTACTTTTCGACTTCGTCGTATGTTTCAGGGAAGGCTTTTGGGGAAGGCTGACGCATATTTCAGCTCCTTCCGACGCTGTAATTATCCTCGTCTCCGAGCACCAAACGCTGCTCCTGAGATAGTCTACGAGTGCGCACGATACTCCAGGTATTTTAACCTTATCCTACATACTGGATTTTGAATTTAGAAATGAAGGCTGCTGTGTGCAAGATTGCCCCGGACTAAGTAACAGATCTATGACCTGTACAATACTATTGTGCTTTCTCATTTTCTTCTCATATGAATTGAAAATTATTATGTAAAAGAATTATGTAGTCGTACTCGCGGACTTTTACAAATCCTTTAATCTTTCGACCAGAAAATAATGTATCGTAAGAGAAATAAAAGAGTCTGACAATACCCAATCTAATCATCAATGTCGGCCAAATCCAGATGAAAGAAATCAATCATCTCTGTGCCGATTTCTTGGAGTATAGAACTAAGTCCACTTGGAGTAGGGGTCGTTCTGGATAGGGGCTCAAGACATACGCACGTAGTTCAACCATCCTCTTAAAATTAGTTAAATTTCTCGCATGAAACTACCTACCTCTGTGAGATTCCCTCTATATACAGAATGTTGAAATTGTAACACGTTAAATTTTGAACTCGATCTTACCTACCCGCCAGCTCCTTTCAATCCAAAATTTCTCCTTTGTATACAGCAACCTATACAGAAGGATAACCGGCCTTGTGTAACCTGGCCGTATAGCAAACAGGTCGTGCACTTTGGTCGAAAACTCTAGCTCTAAGCCATAAGCCTCTTTCAAGCCTGTTCAAACTCCTCGTGCCTCACTACTCGGAATAATATATAATATATAAGATGATGGAGAAGAGATCTGAGTCCTGATTCGCATGGGCTCTAAGAGCTCTATTCCCGAACGATCGGAAAATTATAACGTGTAGCTACACTGCTATTAATTCTATCCCGTGTAGACACTTCTTCCTTTTTTTTTCGTTATCCTTCATTCGGATGATAAGAATCGAAAAATCGTAGTCATTTCTGAAAAGACCCTCGTCCCTGCCTCATTTAGGGTCTGTTCAAGTAACAACCGGGCTTACGGTGTCAGGGGATTTAACTCGTTCGTCAAAGAGGTCGGAAACGATCGAGCGATGAAACAAGTGGAGCGCGCTGATCAAGCGTCGTGTAGCTACGATACGGTTCTTCAGGGGATTCTAAAAGTAGATGTCGAGGCGTCCCTAGAAAGAACCTCGATGACGAACATCGGCCGAATTAGTTTCGCGTTGAATTTATTCATCGAACGTAGAAATTTCTTCACTCTTATAATCCGACTATTACATATCACACCTAAATGGCCGCAGTTTTTATCACAACATGAAAACATTTGTATTATGATGATTTTCTCACCCCCTATTCTATTTTTTCTTACCATGTTTTATTCCAATAATTCTCTACCCTTTCGAACGCCTAAATCTTCCATCATAATTTCATAAAATGTACATTTACCCCGCTACTTATGGTGACTTAGTTTCTGGGATATACCGAGCGCATGGTGGCAGGCCAGTACCGTAACGATGGGGGTTGGAGTTGCCCTTGCGGTCATTGCCGCCCTGACTCTAGTCGCTGCAGCGTCTTCATTCCTTCCACATATCCTGAGGATGACAAGGCCTACGCGAGCTTTGGGATCATTGCAGCTTCTCGCGGGTAAGCTATGAATAACTAACCGAAAAACAATCCCAAGACGACTAAGTCCGACTAGCGAGATGTTAAGATGCCCGAGGAATTATCAAGCCCTTAAGGAAGTTAACGGGATGTAAACTTACTTGGTATACTTGTTATCTAATCTAATTTCTATAAGCGGATCGCGAAGGTGCCATACATCGGGGTAAACAAGTCAACTTGCTGGGCGAGGTGTGACTCGGCGATAAGCGGTTCTAGAGTCAAGTAGTCTTTAGAGCATTAACTCTACCCGAGTTTCCAAGTGATTTGCATCCCGAAAATATGCCCGAAACGCGACCCTTCCCAACGCCTTTCCCGACCCGCGATGCTACAGCCCAAAGGACCCAACGACGCGTAAATGTATGATTACCGTGTTACAGCCGTGATGATGTGCGGGGGTATCGTAATGTACCCCGTAGGGTGGGACAACCGGGAGGTCAGAGAGTCCTGCGGAAGTGGAGCGAACGTCTATAACTTGGGTGAGTATAATCTGCCGCGAGGGCATGTGTGTATACATAAGTTGCATAGCGAATGCACCCTCGCTTGCACACATAATCTCTCCATGTCGCATGCAAACGTGTGTATCCGTATAGTCATAAAATATTGTTCTCGTTCCTGAGACAATGGCATCACCGTGTGGCAAACAGCGATTCATATAGGTATAGGAGAGAATAGTACCACATGCATACTAAGGTACTGGTGGAAGCTGCATATGGTATTTAAATGGTACAAGCTGGCAGCCTTCCACCATGACAGCTGGGCGATTGCCTGAAGGAATAAACCTCTCCTTTTCTCCGAGGATTATTGGAGAGGCGGGTGTAACCCGACGTCCCGGCTTAAGGCAATCCTCTGTTACAGGGAAATGCTCGGTGTCGTGGTCCGCGCACTTACTCCTCGGATCAGTTGCTCTGTTACTACTATGCTTCGGACTGAGCTTCTGCGCGGCAAGGCACAAGCCGTCTCATCCGCATCCTCTGCGAATTTGACAATCAAGATACTCACAGTCGATCCACGCCTACGCTCAACCCACCGAAAACGATGTCAAAGACACCAGCCTATCGTTTGTTACAATTTGTTAATCGATGCAGGAATCGTGAGAGAGAAGGCTGGTGGACGAGGAGGAAATCAGGTGGAAAAGTGATGTGAATTTATCAATTGATATATGATGTACTGATGTTACTGATTAGTGCCAATGCGGTCGTAATCGACTTTAATTATCTTATTTTCCTACATTATCGAACTTTTACGCACGCTTTAGCATGGATAACAGACACGAACATAACTCACTGATCCCCCATGGACTTTGCAACTCTGCATGCTCATAATACGTGAGCTGCTTACGTACCTACTATGTACGAAAACTATTGGTGCAGGTAACCGGGTTCTCGGCAAGGATCAAGTACTGGCTAGAGAAAATTAGTATGCACAGTGAACGTGAAGTTATTATAGCTTCACTCGTAACATTGACCAACGAATCGTTTTCCCTCCCATGGTGATGGCTGTTAATTAATAAAGCTTCTTTTTTTCTTCCAAATTTCAATTCCGCTACGACAATAAATGATATTTTCATCCTCCACTGTGAATAACCAGTCGCGTATTTCTCTCGGAGTACCCAATAGTCCCTAATTTGTATTTCCAATCGATTCTCGCCTCTCCGAAATTCACCCTTCGCCCAACGATTCCATTATCCATACGATTCAACGGAAAGACATCTTCGACCCTCCGAAACCCGGGTGGATAATTTACAAATGGAAGGAGCTCCGATAATCAATCTATAGCAAAACAATACCAATTACTCTGTCGTCTCTGATCTACAATGAACCTTATTCAAAACACATGCCCGTGAATCGAATGCATATTTTATCGGGGATTGACGTAATCACTGGACCCGGGATCAAACGCCCTTTTCCTTTTTATGTATAGTATATATACTATATATATACGTATCTCAATCGATCACCTATCAATTGTTAATTGGGTAGATGTAATTGGTTGTACTAAAACCGATACTCTGGCTCAAGGTGCCCCACTGTTTTCGCGACGAAGATTCGACCCATGATTCACATACGTATTATAGGAATAAATAGATATATAACGATGCACACACACACGTATCGATCAAACGTCAGGCGTTAAGTCGAGCATAACAAACGGAATTGACCAACCGCACAAGGGATAGGAAAGCCAATATCAATTATTAACCTTTCCTGCGTAAATTAACACCGCGACGTGGCTGTTGTCAAATTTTTCGTATGTCATGTCATAAATATTCACAATTGAAACGTACATCAGAGCAGAGTTATCGATGTATAGGTACATACCTACGCAACTGCCCAAATATCAATGTACAATTATTAACTTAAAATTCTCTCGCAAACGACACGAGAAAGACTGACCTTCCGATTGTAGTTAACGAGCGGAAAATTAGTGAGGTTACAAAAATTAGTTAATTGATTGACAAATTAATCGAATTAATTAATTAATTAACACATGACAAGACTGTGAGGCTGTTCAAGCAGCTATATAGCCGTTGATTTAAGGCTGCTTCTTTCTTGGCATGGAAAGATATATTCTACGTAGTTTAGTTTCTTGTTTCGTCGATCGGGATGAGTCCGAGTCTTTTTATTTATTGTTTTTTTTTTTTTTGTTTCCTATTCTTTCCAACACGATTTGTATATTTGAAATGTTCCAATGATACCGTGTAGTTTACAGGCAGCGAAAACAGTATTCAATTTTTTCTAAGATAAAGTTAAAATAAGATATTTGAAAAATCATGTCTGTTTCCGATTTAGAAAATAAATTAAAGAAAAAAAAAAGTAAATAAAATAAATAAATAAATGAATAAAATTAAAAATTGCAGAAACTATCTTCTGCGGGGACTGCCGTTGTATATTAATTTAGTACATGTGCATACATACACTGCAAAAGGAGTCTTGAAATTCTTGCGACTTCGTTGCACACATGATATTATAACTACTTGCAAAATGTAGTTTGCTATACGTGGCAGGAATTTTTCGACTTACATAGACAACTTTGAACAAATTAGTAAGAACCAAAGAAACTATAGATATACTTACTCAAGTTTAGAAATTTATAAGCATCACTGTTACACTTTCATCCCTTTGATGTGATCTTACTTCGATATCGCCTGACAACTCTGATCGGATTACTTTTCGCGCGGAGCTTGGCTCGAAAAGGTCCGAACATTTCGAGTCTTTTTCAAAGGAATCTCTGATCTTCCGTGCGCGATATCAGCCAATTTGAACGGATGTATTCCGCCATAATGTATGCTCGACAGTGTGAGATTGTTTCGAAGTTGCAAAGCTGCAGAGCTAGAGGTATCCTCTTATTCGCTGATGTACAATTTAGCTGGCATAACTCACAATCAGTTTTCATTCAGAAATAATTTGTTTTTCATCGAAATTCTGACTCCCATTTATTTTCATTCTTGACAATAAAACTTCACTCTTCTAAGTGAAAATGAATCTTTCGTACATTACGAGTGCATGCATTGAAGAGCATTTTCATTTTCAGCTCTCTGTAAAATATTAACAAATGTGACAAATCTCACTGTTGCAATTTGACCGTATAAAAATGTGTTGAATCGGGACGTACCAAATTTACGATCAGTTGGTATAACTTCTCGTATCCAAAACCGCACTGTGCTATATGTAAATGCTTTTCACCGTATCGCCGTTTTTTACACTGCACCACAGACCCTGTTGCAATAAATGTACAATGATATTCTGCAATTCGTATTACGCATCGCGGCGTAATTACTCTGTTTTTGGTTTTATTGTTTCGACGCATCGTGTCCCCATCAACATTTCAAAATGGCAAATAAATTAAAATTTTATTAATTTTCGTTAACAAATAACTTCTGAAGTTGCCTTTTTTTTATTCAGCTATTTTGAATTTGCCAAAATTCCAAGCTTACACTCGTAGCGCATTCATCATCACACTCTATTGAAATATAAATATATTTCGGGGAAAACCTTTGACAAATAAATTTTGGACCTCGAACTGCGGAAATGATGTTGTATAGTCATCCCTGCTCCAAAACTGTTCAAACATCAATACGTATAGGCGATTCACAGGATATTCGGAACCAAACGTGATGGTTATGCGACAAGTCAGCTGGATAGGAACATGTATCCAATTAGTTTCATGATATCCACCTCTTTACCGGAATTGTTTGTCAGAGCACGTAATTAGCCAAATTGTACTCCATTCCGAAAATAGCTGGAAGAATCACGGCGTTTATCGGATATTTTGCTCAAAATTCAATACTCGAAATCTCGTATAACAGTAGCTACAATTAATATTCCATTGAATGTATACGAAGGATTATTTCAGCGAAGAACTAACTGAATTCATACGCAAAATCTCTAAATTTGTTATTCTACCCTTATTGCTGCGTCTGGCATTTATTCTGCTCAGTACGCTGAATCATCTTGAAAGGCACGAGTGCCACAAGTACCGTTATTTTCGTAATCTCTTTCACCCGTATCATGGTATATGCGCCAAGTTGGTTGAGACACCCTGCTCTATCGTAGAGAGAAACTTGTACGAAACTATTTGAGTATTGCGAAAGGCGCTCAAGTCTTAAACCTGTGGGGGGCGAAACTTGTTTTCAAAGTTCGCGGAAGAATGTAGAGCTTGGTTTACCGCGATCATTTCACAAAATCGTTCCCTCCGTCAGGCTTACACGAGTGAAGCTTTTGATGTGTTGAGTTTCCGGTACTCCTGGTACATGTTTATCAAAGTTCGATTGATCGTTCGGAAAAGCAATCAGTTTCAAACGAGTGATGGATATATGGCTGAATTGCAATTTGGTGACTTATCAATTTGGAACGATCGCCCTTTGATATATTTTTGTTGAAAATAATATTTTACGGTTACTCTATACAAAGTTGATTAATATGGACTAAAACTCGGGTTAATCATCGAGTGCCAATCAATCGAAACGGCAAAATTGTCGGTAGATTGAAGATAACAAATCGGAGATACGTTCACATGTGAACTTCGATAGAAATCGAGTTAATTGGTCAGTACGCGCGTTGTAGAAATTCTGTTGGCGTAAAGCAGGCTTGAGCTTATCAATACAGTATTCTCATGAAACTTCTATGAGCAAAGATATTCGAAAATAAGTTCATTCCATTGGATGGAATATTCTTTATGTAAATTCGATTGAAAATAAAATTCTTTCAACGGCTGCTTTAGCTCGTGGAATATCGGTGCGAAGGAAAGCTTGCGGCGTTCGTCGGATATAGGTTCGGGATGTACAAGGTAAATGGATGAAAAGAAAGGCCTCAAAACTCGAATACACGCCTAGCAACGGTTCTATAACAGATGTTCTTTCATTACGCATACAGCGTGATATCGTAATGCGGGATATCGATAAAAATTTATATACATATAGCACCCATCTACGTATATTTCGATGTATATAGCAACTGCAGCTATGTAACGATATGTTTATCCGTAAAATGAATTGTATATACCTATATATATCATAAATGTTATGTATTATTATATTTTATAATAAAAGAAAATTTATACATAAATCATGCCTGATAATATCAGAGTTTCTTTTCACACCTACCAAATCCTATTTCCACTAGGTAAAGAGGTAAGTATGCAGGAATATATACGCCATTTAGCTCTTGGCACAAGTGTCGTTAAATATACTCATCTATTGTGACCAGTTTTGTTTCATCATTTTATTATCGAAATCCGATAATTAAAGGAATAAAAAAAACAGAGAGACAGGTAATACGAATGTGACAACATTTATCGAAAGCTGACTTCATGTCTCGTCTCTATATTCTGATATCCAGTGACTGATTCATCCCCGGGTAACTAAATTATTGGTTTCCAATGTCTGAAAGTTGTTAAATCCCGTCACTTTCACCACGATGTAGCTTCTCTACTATTTTCAAGTAAACTGGATACCCGCGTGCTTCTCTTGCGTGTGGCCGATAATTGAATTTAATTTATCTAACTCCGCCTACGGTCCGTTACGCAGAAATTAGTGGTTTCATATGTACCCTCAAGTATGCTATGAGTCGGCACGATATTCGTGTATTGTAAATTTATGTCTAACATATTCGATTCGATCATAAACAAACGGGAAGAATATTTTTTTCAGAACGTTCTTCGTCATCAAATCATCAGGCGGTAAATTGTCGAAACGAATCATACGCAGATGTACGGGTTGAAGTATACGTACAGTATACATGCATGAACCGTTTGCGTCTATCCGAAAATAATATCTACCTCATATTAATTTATACGAGGAATAAATCAACAGGATATGTTCAGAGTGGTGTACGCTTTAATATTTATCGAAAGGTGAAAGAATTACAAGTTCGTTTATTCGTAAAATAACGTGAGCAGCTTTACGCTGTAATCGATTCGGTTTGAGCTCAGTTCCAGACCAGAGTACCGCTTAACCTAATTTTTTTTTACACGGTACCGCGTAACAAGAAGTCAGTTGTTCGTGATTAATTTAATTAATTTCAAACGAATAACTGGCAACACAAAAAAGTGGCGTATTTGTGCCAGATACTCCCCCATTTATCCTTCTTTTTTTTAATGTTTTTTTTTAATTTTTTTTTTTTTAATTTTTTATTCCTTTTACCCAAAACAAAGGATGTCGGATAAATGTGGCTAATAACAACATTTCAGAACAAACCTTGAACTTTGTTGGTCTCGCTTTGTTCCATGCTTTATTACAAATTCGAAACAGGTGATTCGGATGACCGATACACATATACATACATATGCTACGTATCTTTTCCGGTACGCAGGCACCGATATTTAGCCAACTGATCCGGAAGGAGGTGGAAAGTGTTTTTTGTATTGGTTTGATTTTTTCCATGTCGGGTACTTTATTCGAGGGTGTAAGCCGTGAATTTTAAAAACCAAAACCAGCATGAATATAGAGAGAATTTTTGGAATTAGAACAGCAATGGGAATAATCTCGGAATTGTAAACGCTACATTAATTGAACCGAGAGTTGTTCACGGGGAAAACAGTGCGTAAGTAATGGGAAGTATAAACATCGAAAAAAGCGAAAAAGTAATCGCTAATCATCTCGGCGCGTTGTTTATCGACGCGAGTTAACTGGGGATCGTTAACGTTTAATTGTGTTATTAGTATCGGATTCTCGTCAAATTTATTATGGTTCCATTTACAAAAGCTCTACTCTGATCCGGTAGTATTACCTGTTTGAAATAACGAGGTGCGCTCAAGCCGCTATTTTCCAGCACATCAGACTTCCAATGATTTTCTCATTTCTTTACCTGCCTCAATTTCTAAGTCTAAACATGTCGGAAATATTTCACGAACAGCTCCACTGCAAGCCGAATTTACTCCAAAGTAATCACTTTTCACAACACCACAATTCGATTTACATATGTGCAATGTGTATCGAGTGTAAGTATCTAGAATAAAGACAGCACCACATGTTGAACACTTCTCACAGATCCCCTCTGCCATTCCCCTGCGTTTCTCATCAAGACTGTAATTAGTTCTGGCTTATAATTAACAAGAAATAAGCTGCATCGTGTAAACGCGTTGGCGTTTTTCAATACATTTTTTATCAACTTTCAAGTAAATGATGCGCTCGAGTCAACGCATATACCACAAACGCAAGAACTTTCACAACTTTATTCATTATTATGTGTATTTTATTCAACGACTCTGTATACTAGTCATAACTTTTTCTTGGGTGGCCTCAGTGATACTTTGAATAGAACTTGAACAGCTGAATGCTTTTCGTTATTTTTTTTTTTCTTCTGTTTTTCCTTTTCTATAGTCAGTCAAAGTGGTGACACATATTTTTAAGCTGCTCCAACGAGTGTTGCAATTTCCTAACTACTCCGTTTATTTATATAAACTTCGGCTTACTGGAGGTGCTATTAAGAACGAGGGCCAAGTGTCTGCACATTGCTACCCACTTTAGACTGTAATTAAAATACACGGTCGTAATTAGAATATGTTTTTCCGTTTAAAGTGCGTATTTAATGTCTATGAGGTATACAACTTGAGCCAATTGTTCTCCAATTATATTCCATTGTAAGTAAAGCGCTGTTCGCCCTTTTCTTTACTTTGTTACCGAAACTCTATACATATACCCTAAAAAGCAATATTCACAGAGGAATTCCCGGGTAAGTATAATATGGGTATGGGGTACCTCTATACCTATGTATAATTTACCTCAGAGACTCAAATAATACCCACGTCAAATTCTACCAACGTACAAAGACTGACATCGTAGAATTGGTTCAAAGATAAATCTTGCAAGGGTCGTGCAGGGTTCATTCGCAAATCTGACGAGGAGTTCAATACTTTTGCGAAATAAATTTCATCGATAATCCTACTTGTATCCTATTTTTACGAATTCTAGGATAATCTATGGATTTGTATACGAAATGAAGCTGTACTTACTGCACCAGTATGATATAAGATTGTCTGTTTTACTTCAAACTGATTGTATCGTGTAAGAGATCGCCGTAGAATATATACTGTGCAGGGTTCGCGTCATTGGTTGTAATATTTCGCTATTGTTCGGTGGCATTGCGCCAGGGAATATAAGTCGATATACAACTTTGTCGAACTGCTATTCCAGGCGTGGCATTAACTGCACAAGCTCTTCGCGCTGATACTACACAGAGTTAACTGGCCTAGAGAGATTTGGAATTTCCCGAAGGAACATCTTCCTACAAATACGGATACCGACATACATACACCGTACATACACATCGAAAACGTTACTCCGACCCACACGGTTGCTTGGACACCAGTTATTTGCTGCTAATTTATTTCCGGCTGCTGGCCTAATTTATCTCACGAGGCACCTTGAAAATTGCTCGTGGCCTACCGAATCCCCGAAACATGGCTTCGACACCGAAGGGTCGAGGAGCAAGATCACTCAAGTCCGAGTTCCATGCCCCTTGACTAACACCTACTCGACTTGGTCCTATTTTCAACCCAATATAATTCCGTTGGCAATCGACAGCGAATTTCCTATTCCTCAGGGTCTATTTTTCATCTTAGATTCAGCAAATTCTCACCATTACTAATATTTTGTAATATATTATAACAAGCTCGTCATCGGTTTCGCGGTTTTTGCAGCATAGACCAATTATGATGTCAATCTGCGCAATTTTCCACCCAATTCTTCAAGGATTTCTCTCGAAAGAATACAGGAAACGATATCCTGTGCCACGGATACCATCCCCACTTGAATTCAGTCTAGTTTGCATTGCTTACGGGGTGCATAGAGCCAGTCTTCTCGTATTGGCCTTTAAGGAAAATTTATCGTTGCCCGGTCGCGAGAGCGTCTGGTCTGGTGCGCCGTAAAATCTAGTTGGAGGACTCGTGGGATCCACCCATGTTGGGTGGTTAAGGGACTGGGGAAATGGTGCCGAAGTATAGGGTAGGGGGTTTCGCGAGTAGTACAGGGGCTCGCTGAATTCGCAGCATTGGGAAGTAGTCCGATTACTTACTCGCTGAATTTCTCCCTCTGCGTCTGGTCTGCTGCTAGGCTAGGATCTAGCAGCAGCTGGTTCGCAGGTATGTTAATCACTGCTTACATTCCCTAATTCTCAACCTTGCCATCGTGCTCTTAACTTGGCTATAGGCGACACTTGACTCAGCCGATTTTGCAATGCGGTTAGAGAGTTTAACATGGAAATGAATTTCGAGGAACACGGAAACTTGTTCAAATCCTTATAAGCAGGGCCGAAATAGCGTCAATCCACTCAGTATAAGAATATAATTCGTTTTAACTTTCTATTTTTATTTTCGATGCGCAGGAACGGTGATAATTTCTACCAAACAAGCGAACCAGAAGAGCGAAAATTACGGTGGAGCTGGTATAGGGTAGAATAATG
This sequence comes from Rhogogaster chlorosoma, assembly GCA_944452935.1. Classification (NCBI taxonomy): domain Eukaryota; kingdom Metazoa; phylum Arthropoda; class Insecta; order Hymenoptera; family Tenthredinidae; genus Rhogogaster; species Rhogogaster chlorosoma. Next base: position 35,955,360 of record OX101797.1, read on the forward strand.
AATCTGAATTTTCGATAGCTAACTGGGAAAAGGGAAAAAATAGAAAAGCTTTAACAAATCCTTGATCAGCTGACGCAAACGATTCGCTATAAAAACCCCAGACTTGTTATACGGAATTTAATGAATATTTATACAGGATTCGCAATCCGGTTAATCCAAATATTTGTTGCAGCAAAAACAACTAATTGCTCGATTGTGAATTTGGAATATATCCGGTGAATACTGGGCCGCGTAACTATACCCAGCGATATTCCTCTGTTTTTCTGTGGAAAATGTAAATAGAAATTCACTGACCAGCGATAAATGCGTTCACACGGATTCGCAGAGTGCATACAATCTTTGTAAAGCATTAACAATCAGACTACTGCAGGGTATAATCAATATAGATGTACAGTCGTGCGTTATCTGCAGACTGAAAGTTTCAAAAGCAATGCTATAATACGTCCCATCCCCTCTGGACTCTCAGTCTGTGTTTGCTTTAAGCTTTGTTTGCTCGCAAGTTTCCATATCTGGATTTTGTTGGCGGAAAATCATTTTTATAGAAATATTACATAATCCGTCTGGAAAAAACAGTACAAGATCGTCGAAGGTAGAGCACTGAGCAATTGAAATTTCCGACGCGTATTTCAAGCGTCGAAAACTTTCAAATGGCCTAAGAGCTTTCGAGAAACATTAGACACGTGTCTCGCGAGATTAATTGCCGACGCTTTCGAAACTAAAGCGAATCAGGATGAAACTCGTCGAGGGAGGAGTTCCGCGTGAAATGAAATTCGGGATTCGGGCAAGTCCAATCAGCGCGTCTCGACTCGGAGCTGATACGGATCTGTATTTTCCAAGGAATTTGAATTCAGGGCTAACTTTTGTCAAATTGATTATCCGAGAGACTTTATTCTTCGCTCTAGATTTTCTTCGGGCGTTATATTACAGTCAGAGGGTATAAAAACTGTCATATCGACTAAGAGACTATTTTTACCCAAACTTTTTCACAAACATCAAACATATAACGAAAACTCCAAAAGGGATGCCAAAATAAATAGTTGCCAGAACGTTCATCCGATCTGTTTACTGAGACGACTGAAAGCTTTTTTACTTATTCTGCGGGTGCACCGTTTTGCGAGCTGCAAACTGCTAGCCTTAGAAATGGCTGATCTACTTATTCGTAAGAGTTTTAAATTATCGTCAACAAAGTTAGGGCTGAGTTACTTACTGAAACAGAGAGTGAATTTTTAACGAACCTGTTACTTAATCGCTGTATACTTTTAACCTAATTGAATTCCAGCTCCGGAAACTCACCTACCATATCTTTTTCAGCACACTTCTTTCATTCTATATTTGAGAGCCTAACATAAATTCTTTGCATTATATTTACGAACTGTATATACCCATTTACATAGAACGTAGCTTTTAAAATTCTGGTTTAATAATTAAAAATTAAACATTACATTACACTGGTATATATTTAAAATCAATAAACTGGCAACGTCTGATAAAAAGAGAAAGAATTATGCTGCAAATAGATATCGGGATTAGATGTACATTGGATAATTTAGCTGCCAGATATAATTCGAAGAATTTTACTAATAGCTGTCTCCGATCAAAATGAAGACTCCATTAATTCCATCGTCGCATAGAAAACCACTGTAGCTATTCACAGACTCCGCGTCATTTCTACTGGAAAGAAAATGCATTAAGCAAGGCGTACCGCAGTACGTTACATCTTCCACCCCATATACTCGACATGAGGACGCGCAATTAATCACTCTCCGTTTGGTCAACGCATGATCGCACGCAAGTGCGTCGAAACGTACAGTGGAGTGAGATATTGAATAACGTTTGCCAAAGCTGTTATAAATATAAGACTGTTGGGGCTTAGGGAAAACACAGTTGTGCGAAATAAACACGAAGAGAGAGCGCCAGCCTTTTTGCCTTGTTTTCATCTCCGTATAGGAATCCGCGGAAATTCGTAAGATTCCTGAATATATTTGTGCTTTTTGTTCAGCCCTAACGTTTTCTTTCCTTACTTCATCTGCGTGACTTTTTTCTACCACAAGCCAAGTTTAGGAAACATGGGAATTCTTGCCGCGGAGATTTGTGTGGCTGCATTCTTGGATGTGCAATACCAAAGAAATGAATCATGCACTGTGACACTGATGTTTCAAGACTCGATGAGCGAACAGAAGCCCGATTTCTGTACGCCCTTATGGTACCCTATAGGCGGAAGATATCACCGAGGGATCCTCTATTCTACCCTCCCCAGGCATTTAGCGGAGTTACCTTAACCGGCGAGGCGAGAGAATGGAGAAGCAACGCCCAAAGGGAGATTGTGCGGAGGTTCCCTGTATTTCGAACCCATGAACAATTAACCAACTTCCCACACAGCGAATTGTTCCGAGCTGCGAACGGTACACGTCAAGCTTTCCTTCATGCAGGAATCAAACATCGATCTTTACACTTTTTATACCTTTCATTCGACTACGTATAGTAATGGTATATTGACAGCCTTCTAATTACGTCGAAATACGGAACTATCTGTATCGAAGAATTTCTTTGTTAGCTAGAAGCGCAAGTTTCCATCGCATTAACTTGACGATTTGACGAGATTTTGTTATTCTATAAAATCAACAAAACTCCACCGAAGTGATGGCAAAGCAACACTTCCGTGTGAAAATAACCAAAGTGTTCCTGAATGGGCGGGCAAAATGGTCCTATACACTTATCTTCCTGCATGGCGCGAAGAACGAGTAGGTATTTCTTTTTTTTTTTTTATATATATATTTACGTGATTTGCAATTCAAATGTATTCACGGTGATATATTTCACTACTGTGGGTATATAACTGTCTCCATGAAGCTTTCATCGTATTATAGACAAACGTTGTATAAATGCGTTTTTAAAAGTAAATTCATACCTCGGCGGGAGCGAGCTTCACTCTGCAGCTCTTGATCATAAATACCGTTTTGTATGCAAGGCAGCTGAACGGTTGAACCGCCATGCACGGATATAATAGGAAGGAAGCTCAGCTGAAGGCACTTTGTCTAACCCGCTTTCAACTCCGGCACGAATAATTACCTAGGGCGAGAAAAGGAAACTCCTGCGGACAAAACGGAGACGTAGATTCTCTAAGAGACTCTTAGATCCGCTACTATATACGTTCGCCAGGTCACGGTGAGATACGGAAACGATGCACTAGCTTCCACAAACTTCTGAAACCAAACGAGAGCCATTCCTCCAAGATGCAGACTCCACTAATACCTACGTCCGCGATAGAACTGCAATAAAATTCAAACCTGACTGCGAAAATATACACGCTAAACATACGCTGAACTACAACTTTGGCATCCTTGAATCGATATCTTTTCATATGGATAATAGAATCTTTTGATTTTCTCAAATACGCGCGTTGAATGATGAGGTGAAATATTTTATCAGATAGAGTCGAGCTGCGGGAATACTCCATGGCTCATCCGGCTCATTAATGATGTCGACATTTGAGCCCACGATACCGGAAAACATTATTTCCGGCGAAAACCATCGCGTATCATGGGTCACCCATCCCTCCATCTGTCTGTTTCTGTTTGTATCGTGGTTCCTCTCGTCCTTCGTTCTCTTTCATTGATCCTTTGAGCAACTCGAACTGGATATACCGCCTCTCTCCACTTCACGGATACTTTGCGCATTGTCTCCATCTGTTCTCTTCTTCTGCTTGACTCTGCGTGGGCGTTTTCTCTCTTTAACACAGTGCACGGAATTATATACTCCGTTGATATATATACCTGACTACGTACGAATCTATGCTTGCCATTACCCCGCACGTATCGGTAATACAATTCCAATGGAAAGTGTCAGGTTCGGGAAAATGTTTCGTCCTCGTTTCACGCCTCGGATACTCTAGTTTGCGTTCAATATCATCGCGCCGGGGCTATAGTGAGCTAGAATTGTTGTCGATTCAACCGAACAATTTCTACCAGTAACCCGTATTATTCACAAAGTATCGAAATACATGAGGAAACCAATACCTACCCCAAAAAAGACCTCGTATCCCGCGATAAAAGGGTTTCCCCTAACCCTGAACCATCGCGTTACTCAGGGCACGTTCTGGGCTCGTAAAAAAATGATTACGTTACTCTACTCTTATACGTAGTAAGGTCTCACGATGAAGATTCGCCAATCCGTAAAAGCATCATATAGCTCTGTTACAACTACTTTATCAAATATATATAGGTATATAAATATCTTCCATTTTTATCGCACGCCATCAGTAATCGAGCTGTATGCGACTTATTCAGTATATGTAGCTCTAATTCTTGGGGCAAAGATATTTTCTCGCTAACTATTCGACTTTCTTGACTTTCAGGTAATAGGATGTTTCGATTTCCTTGGCACAAACTTTGGCAAAAACATGATAAATCAGAAGCTAAAAGTGAAAATTGAAACAGGTATTGAAACAGCTGGGATTCACGGGAATTAAAGTGACTTTAGAAACGCAACCCTCGAGGGCCTCGTTCGCTACCCTTGTTTCCCGACCATTTTGGACCTTGTGCCTTTCTACACCTTTCTACCCCGCGCGAGCCGTCAAGAATATAAGATCAAAAATAATTTACTTCAAAATGAAGGAACCTTTTACGACAAGACGAAGTCAGGTATGATATATCACGCAGTGTTCCAGCTACATTCGTCGCCTAATCAATCATTAAGTAATAAATAATATTATCTCTTCTAACATTAGGCTGAATTAACTACAATAATAATGTATGTTTAAAAGATTGAATTTACTTCAACTCGGACTTGGGGCGAATAGAAAATCACGTGTATCCATGTACGTATATATTTAGATGAGGTAGTGTTACGGGTCCTTTAATCATCACCTAATCCTTCGTAACGTAGTCCCATGCTCGCTTGCATCGGGAGGAAGTTGTTGGAGAATTAGTTTACAAACAAGTTTGGCTTGGTACCAGTTGAACCGGCTCGGCCCAACTCCAGTAGGATCCGGCTTCCCGGTGGTTCGGATTTCATAGTATTCTCCGGAATAGAGGTGGATGCCTGTTCTCAGTCGGCCCGTCGAAGCTACGACGATTCAGCGCTAGGACATTGAGAAACTGAAATTGCTTTTTAAATAGGATGCAAATTTCAGCACGGCAGGACCGCTCCGCGTTCGAATCCGGCAAGACAATTATTGTTGACGGTTTCAACATCAACGACGAATACGGAAAAGCTCATAAGACGAAATCTCCAAGTGAACGGACATCTGGAGGCAGAAGGGACGAATCAATAACCTTCGTTATTTCTTCCTAAAGAATATTTTCCCAACGAACAGGTCCTTTGATAATTTAGCAAGGTTATTGTTTTCATTTCTTGAAGCTTAAATATTTTCCCCAGTGCTTTCACACACACGCTTGCGCGCACAAATTAAGTATATAGTATCTCTCGAACTTGAGCTTGTCTATAAACGTAACACTCCAATCGAGAAAAAAAATATAGAATAAATACATATGTGGCAATTATTATCCGCACAAATTCTGTACAATATTTATCCGCCCTTTAGACTTGACTGTAATCTTGTTAATAGTTTGAAGAATCTCGAAGAGAATCTTAAAGACAACCTTAATCAGCAATAGAATCTCTGTCGAAATCGTCGGTATCAATCAACGTTGTGCGAAACAATAAATAAGTGAGCCTCCCAGCGTGTCGCATCGTTCCCATTATTGTTATATCGCATTAACTTTGAGATAATTGTTTTCCGGAAGTCAACTCATTCGTTACTAAGACGGATAGGTTTCGTTGGAAAAGCTCATTTGGCAACATCACTTTTTTTTATCTGTTCTTTTTATTCTCGCTTTACCTGCGTACACCTACCATGGTTCTACACCCTTGAGGTTCGGCTTTCACGATGTTTCGACTAGTTAATCAATCATCATCTTTCTCAGAAATACACGAAGAAGCAAAGGGTTCTGGGGCGAACAGATTCGCTCGGGTTTCGTTGGCTTCGAAAAAATCACCTCAATTGCTTCAGACGAAAAGGGAAAACACAGAAAGAAAAATAATAATAATAATAAGAATGAAAAATAATAATAATGAGTAACACAACATGCGATCCTTTCGATGGTTTCACGAGAAAATTCGTGTAAATAACACAAAATGGAAATTCAACAATAGCGTTCGTTAGGTGAGCCTTTCAGGGGAAACGGCCTTAGAATTATTATTTGCCATAATAGATCGAATGGAATTCTACAAGCTCCGATTAAGCGAGGGCGCAGCTTGTTCGCACCTTGTTCTACGGGGAGGTGGCAATTAATAGCGGTATTTTTTATTCAGGCAGGCCAATAAATGTAATTACAGGCAGTAGGAGCGGCGTAGAACTCTACGGAATGCCAAGTAGGCAAATCCCTGGGAAGAGAAGAGTAGATTTATTTTCAATTATGATCAATACCTGTCGCTGGCTTCCCTTGACAGTCGCTGTGTTATTGAAATTCCGTGGCTTTCGAGCAATTTCACGGAGCTTTATCGTGCTCCCGTGGGACAAGCCTTCGCTACACCAACCCCACAGTTTTCCCCCACCACTGTAGTCCCGGGAAAACGCGCTTCATCAACATTATAATCACACCGGGAATTAAGCTACTTGTAAATGAGAACCAGACTTTTTTTAAATAATTTATGTAGAATTTAAGGGAAAAGGCGTCGCGCTATGAAAGAGTAAAAATATATTCTTCCGGTCTGAGGGCACCTTATCTCCCGTCCCTTCAGCGCGTACAATAACTCCTTCTCAGCAAAAGAGTTATTTGTAACCGTTTGCGTTTGTCATCTTTTTTTTCCTTTTTTTTTTCATCCGCATTTCATTTCATTCATATCTCGCTATCAAGTATTTATGTATACTGTATTTTTCAGAGGTACCGAATAATCTTGCGGTTATGATGTATTTTTACCGCGGGTAAATTCCGACTGCAATTCATCAGAGAAAACCGTGTGAATTATTTTCTACGGTGGATCAAAGGTGAACGACCTAGCCGGGATTAAATACTTTTTCATCTAAACTTTTTCATACCGGTTGCTTGCAGGCTGACGGATAGCTCGGTTTTACCTCTATCTCAAAAAGTTTCCTACCTCCATTCGCAAAAACGTTTCTCCGACCCTGAATTCCACGACAAGAAATTACGACCTAATTTTAATTCGTAGGATCTCAACCCCGGATAATCTACTCTTTCAGTCATTATAGCTAAGCGAATGTACGAAAACAGATTATGGGGGTCCCGAGTAATTGCCTTAATGTTCAAGAGGATATAAATTTGCTACCCTTAAAGATCAAATGAAAATTACAATTAGTTGGAAGGAATAACGTAAATGCTACACCGACCACTAATTAGCGATCCTACGACATTGAGTTGGCTATAATTTTCCTTAGAGAAAAACTCTAGGAAATGTCAAAACATTATGTCACCATTCAGACATTTCCAATTAACTCATTGCGTTTGTATTTTCCGTACTGTATTTGACACGAACAAATATATAACTGATAATCGATTGCTCGGTGGGACCAAGCCCATACAATTATAGCCAGAGAATGAACTTCTACCTTTCTACCCAGTATTGGTAACAATCAAGTGAACATAACATTAATTAATTACTATGGATAATCACAATATGACCGAACAGTGTACGCACACTGTTTGCAGTAGTTATACGCATATATCAACGCGGTTATCAATATCCGATCCTAAGAGTAATTCTACACTGTGCATACTCTCCTTCTATTACCGAACTGGACCTAACTAAATAACGTGTTGTTGTTATATTAGTAATTAGTGCTTTGATCAAATACTTGTTTAATGTTGAAAAATTTTACCTACAGGGTTTGAAGCTGAGTCTGTAGAAACAAGAATTATCCTACATAGCGCCTAGTCTATATGCAATGGGATTCGCAGCTTCTCAGATTGCAGAATAGGATCATTATTCCACGCTACGTTTTATTTGTCTAATCAGCAAGTAGACTATACGATAATATAGCTTTGGAAACTTATCTAATTTCTAAAAGTGTGTAATTTAGAAAATTTCGAAGTCTCAAACTACGCACTCAAGAGAGAGAATTTTTTCTTTTTTTTTCTTTGATTTCCTAGGAAGTTCAACACCGTTGAAGTAGCTCGGGGATGGTAAAAAACAATCAGCGTCGAAAGAACTCGCGACAGGAGTTAGAGTTAGAAGGCCAGTTTCTTTTACCACTTTATCGTAGAATTCTTTGCACACGCATCGATGTATTACTCTCTGCGGTAAAATCTCAACTTCACGTTTTCAGAATTCTTTATAAGAAGCGCGGGAGCCGGGATTGTTATATTAACGAGGGTAAATTTCTTGCGTAAAAGAGCGAGAGATCGATTGATCGTGTCGCTAGGCATATAATAAGGCCGATCGAACGGCGATACGCGGTTCATAAACTGTCTAAAAGATCGTGAAACTGACCGAGCGTAAAATTACAAATGGTTGTGGAACGATAGAGCGAACAAACGAGCAGCGTGGAACAAAGTTAAATAAAATAAATAAACGAACGCAAAATCCGGAGATAATAAATAATGAGATATGCACGTTCTGTGACCCGGCTCGTTTACCTTTCCCATTCTCCTAGCTACAATTTCATTCCGAACTCCATGCAGAGACCGAATGAAGGGTTGCTGGGTGTATCGCCGATTTACAGTACATTACGTATGCTGGCTCAACTATCGCCGTTCCAGAACGCGAAATACCAAATCAAAATGGAAAATGCAAGGCAAACGTTTCACGGTTTAATGGCTGCACAAATCGTTCTATAGTCTAGCACTCCTGTACCCATGCTCGAATTTTCTATACGGCGTAATTCAGCATAGAATACAGACAGCACTGTACCTATAGTACAGCATAGCACAGCATAGCTTAACTGTTGCTATGGCCGCAGACCGCTATTCGTTGAATCAAGTTTTACGAGAGGATGCGATAAAACCCTGACGTAGGATTTAAATTATAAGCTAAACGCGGAACTTAACGACCCTTTTGAAACGTTGTAAAGCATTCTATACGTATACCTACGAAATACATATAAAGTATACATCCAGGGGGAAATTCCTTCCCAGGACTAGAGAACGAATAGAATGTCACTTTGATGTCACTTGTTGCTTCTCAAAGCCAGCCATAGTACCTAGTACGTATTTAATTCTGCCATTTTGATTATTCTTGGTTAACGTGGTAGTCAACAGCTATTGTTTACACCACTCAAACTTCAAACTGTTGCTCGTCACTGGCCACTGAGTTTAATATGTCAACGCCAGGGATACAGATTTTACGTTCAACGATAAACCAGCATTTCAATGCACGACCCGCTTCTTCGAATCAAAACTCAATTTCCCAAATCACCAGGCCAACGGATATATTCAAAGGCCAATCATTAGTAAAAGTCAAGATTTTCTATTCATTGTAAAATTCATTGCTAAAATGACAGTTGGCTCGAGATTTTCTAAATAGAAGGGGTACATGAATGAATGACATAGATCATGGCCGTGTATAAATAGTGAGGATAACTATTTACCTGCAATGGAGGGTGAATTTTTTTTTTTGAACCCTTTTTTGTTAGAATGGCATGATAGGGGAGGACGCGTTCGGCTGAAGGTATAGAGGAAACAGAGAGAATGAATTCTTTTCCGTGTCCGGTCAGAGAGGCTAAGCTTTAGATATTTTTCTTCCCTTTGTCACCGCTACATATCGATCGGGGTTCGCAATCTTATCGAAGGGTGTGTTTCTTCGGGATTACGTCAAGCTTTTACCGAACGCGTTGTCTGCCAACATGTTGCATAAACATTGACTGGAATAATATTGATTCAAGACATTAGGAGCATGCCCTCTCATGCTTGCTAGCCACCATACCCATATCTTATCTATGTGTACAGTTGAAAGCGCGAGCTCTGTGACATATTCAAGTGTCTCCTGCCTGCAACAGAACACTTCAAGTAAGGTCGCTGAATTTAGCACTACACTCGCCCTGCAGCTTTGACTCGAAACTACATCATATATATCGCTATGTAGGGATGTTAGCACGCCCTCCGATACTCTGTGCTCTGACTCTGTGCAGTACTTTGCATCAGCCAACAACATGTTACAGGAGAAAAAAGGTACGAGTATAACACATAGCGCCACGACTGCAGCAACAGTTTCGGACGAAGTAACAGACGTTCAATATTGTTTCATCTGTTCCACTGCCTGTTTTTGTATTTTGTGTTATATACAGAAAAGGTTTGAGCTATAAAAAATTTCATTAACTTTGACTGCAGCTTTGGCATTATCTCCAGTAAATACTACAATTTCGTGAAAAAATTGATCAAAGCCAGTTGTGCATTGGCCCTTTTAGGAAACCCTTTGCATGTATCAAAGCGCGAGCTTGCAATTGGCGAAAAGCACGCGAACCGTTCGTTCAGCGTTTTATCATGTATATACAGGAAGAAGCCTCACGAAATCGTCAAATTAGTTGTACAATTCTCCATTGTACTGTTATACCGAATTTTTGACAGCTCTGTCTCATTGGTGCATTTGAACCACGTTCCGATATTTCTTTGATACATCGAAACGTGCATTTCGAGGAAGAAGCTAATTTCATAGCATTCGTTTGATGTATGTATGTAGTATGAAAACGGAAGATATGGGTGTTTTGTCAAATCATGAAACGCATTGTTCAGTGCAGCACCAATTCCTTGATGAAGTATTAAAGTATAGCTGTCTTCAATTCGTCGCTTTGTGTCACTCATATTTGTGAATGGCAAAAGGTTGCAAATATCAATAGCGAAAGTTGAGAGAAAGAGATCTACGTATAGCAATGCACATTTCTGTGTTTTATGCATGAAAGAAAGCGGGAAGTATGACGTGTTTTTCGGGTCACTAAATCTGGTAATGAAACGCAAGTCACACCAATGAGTAGTACCTGTTAAGTTAAAATCAGTGTTCTTTGAACGATAGAAGTAGGAACTTATAGGGCTAGGTTTCATTATTCATGCAGTCCTAGGTTCTCAACTTCAAAGGTATAATCTTTTCTACGATTTGGTAGTAGCGGAGTGTTGTGATAAGATGTACATACTGTGTTGAATTTGAATAGAAGTAATCCAGTATTCTTCAAACCTTGTTCAGACTGAAAATAATACCTACCTATCGCGGGTTTGCCAAGGTGATGGAATATTCAACTGGTTGCTTGGAATTATTCAATAGAAGACAATCAACTTCCAGAGAAATGTTAGTAGCTCTTCTAAGAATGAATTGTACCTACTTTAATACAAATAACGGTGAACCGATCAATAACGACTGTCTGATTTCGAGGAACCGACAAATATATTTTCAATAACGAAGATTATTTTTCATCCATTAGAGTGTCGGATTAGGAACTCTGTCGGAGGGATTTCATATTCTGTGATTTTTTAAATTATCGAAAATTTAAAAGGCTGTATTTCAGAACATAAAAAGGAGCAGTGAGCCTGTATTAATTTTTTATCTCCTATATAACACTAAAAAGCCTCGGATATTCTGCTTCATTATTATCTCCGCATTATATATATGATCGATTATTTTTTGCCTCTTCTATATACATTGAAGATATAATAATTCTTCTTCCGCGTTTGTTTAGCCGATCTTTATACAAGCCTTGAGGTATAATCTTCTCCTTATGAAAACTAAGCAAAGACTGAAAAGTCAGCTTATATATTTTTGAAGTCGGTTCGAGAGGTAGGAAAGCCAGCAAAAATTCCGCATAGTCCTCAAGGCTTGAGTAAGGGGGACCCTAAGCGTAACTGCGCGTATACGCGTCTCATTTACAATTCGAAAACTTTCCGTCACTTATCTTATGCGAAATACAATTTTAAGTTCACCGCGGCGCGCACAATCGCGCGCATCTTTAAGGGTAGCAACGCGCGGTAGAAATCTCACCGTTGAACGTTCTGCGGCAAAGAAGCTGCGAAGAGTAAGGGGCCCGGAGAAAAAGAGGGCTGGGCTTCCAAGGGTGAAGTGGAAAAGGAGAAGAGAACTGTTGGAAGTTTTAATGACACCGCGGAAGCGAGTATTCTGCTCGGGGTGGCTCGGCTTGTTATGAGGTAGGTAGGGTAGGTAGATAGATAGATAGGTGGGTAGGTAGGTAGGAAGGAAGGAAGAAAGGTAGGTATCTCCTCTCACCTTCCCCCTGCGCCTTTCTAACCAGCCACTCCTTCGAACCTTTATAAAACCACGAGATTGCCAATCAAATATTCAAGCTTGCTTGTTTAAGTGCCGCAATAAAGCAGGGTCTGCAGGGCCGACATCGCCTACCCCAGCTGTTCAAAGCTTCTCGTCCAGTGAATGAAGAAATCAAAAAGAGAGATGAGCCAGTGAACAAAGGGTGTCCAAGTGGAATGGAAGGGGAAGTCTGCCGGTGACTCTTCATCTTCTAGACTCTATACTCTAGACTATCTACCCTATCTACCCTATCTACCCTATCTACTCTATCTACCCTCTTTTGCTTCACGATGTGGTTCAACGAAAACCTGGAAGATCCTGAAAAATCGCCAAGTTCTTAGACGCTCTTATCGGATAATAAAAATCGAATAATCACTGATTATGAGTTATAGGGAGGCAATAAAGATGGGATAGGATGGATAGGCCGAAGGGCTAAAGGTTGATTGGAAGCTGGAAATACTTGAATAATGACCGAGCTGTTAAAATGTGGCGGGACAAAAGTCCTGGCCGAGCTTAATTCACGCGCGATTCTGAAAGTACTTTAAAATTACGACACGAGTTGGGGGCTTGCCTGGCTTGCGGAGATAAAAATTCTGACATGATTAGCTTTTTTTTTTTTTTGTTCAACAAAACTAAAACTCTTGGCCGTATATAATACGAGACTTTTTTTAAACAGCTAAGGGATGATGAAGAATATTTAGATTGCGTCTTATATACTGTAGACAACAGACAGCTCTGCAGGAATTTATTTGATAAATGAATTAGAACGAATGGAACTGCGATAACTACGAGTTTTGAGCTAATAAACTTAGTTCTACTTAACACTACAGAAATAGTTTTAATTGAGATAAATAGGGTCGTAAGTTTACGCACCCTTTGTATGTTCAGTGTAAAATGAGATGCTGGAATAGCCTCGAACACCCTCGACGTATAATTCTGTATTTGATTATTAGAGGCAAAGATATACAATATTGTAAAATATTATATCAGCGTTACATCAGACGTGAAATCGATCGGATAAGAATTGGAATAATTCATTCAGTCGTAGGTTACGCACAGCCAATCACGTCATGGCGAATTTGATTATTCGAGTATTGCGTTATCGAGAAGTAAGATAACTTCGTTGATACCAGATTTCTCTGGTTTCCAGATCAAGGCGTTTTATTGGTGGAATTTTGCTGTCCAAATTTATACGCGGATGACCACGGGTCGCACCTCAAGATGTGTCCATGGTATTAAGAAAATTGGTACTCCAGCATTGAATCCTTAATATTTCATATACGCAGAGAACAGTTTAATTTGAATATCTTGTGATAAGGAAAAGAGTTCAAAAATCGTGTCGTAAGTTTCCACAGTGATGGGCTTATACTTCCTCTCGGAAAATGGTTATTTTTACCTATAGATATATGTATAAATATCTGCGCGATGTACATCTGCGTAGCTTCTCCGGTCGCTTCGGTTTGAAGTGATGGGTATCTACGACTCCGAATCGATATTAATCATAGAATTCTTGCTTCAAGTTCAGTTTGCGAATACAGATATCAAGGCACTGAGTATTGTTCATTTTTATTGCTTATTCCATCAGTATTTCGAATTATTGATTAGAAAAACAATTTTTCAACGAAAAATCATTTTATTTTCAAGAAAGGTAAAATAGATCCTTCCATACAACGTTTGAAACAGATCCGACTTTGAACTCACATTTTCTGGAATAAGAATAAATATTTATTTTAACATTTTGGCCTGAAATCCGTGGATCCTGTATGCGGTGTTACGCTACTTGACGTAACACTAGCAGTAATACCGAGGTTGGCGAATTTCAGTATAAACGGTATTCAAATCTTTGATGGATCAGCGAGCTTGCGGCGAACGAGAGAAGAGACGAATTTAGCTACGTCTGTATCAGGCAGATAAACTGTGGGTTTCCTGGTACAAACCGGCTCGCGGGAAATCACCACACGCAAATATATGGACGAAGTAGCGCAAGTAGAACCATTCGTATGGGAAAGTTAATACATAACACAGATCGTGTAGTTTTTCGCGAAATCTTATTTTCCCCACATCGTGGCATGGCAGGCCGACAGGCCTCAAGTCTCAGACGCAGCTTGGTTGTTTACTGAAGACGTTAAGAAACTGCTGACGGGTAATAAAACAAAGCGATGTGCTGTACCAGTCAGGAGGAGTTTACGTTTGTCAACGTTTTATCTCCCATTTCGTTTTGACATCTCGAGTTCCGAGACGAACAGACGCATTTAAAGTCTTCTAATTTCCTACCTCAGAAGGAAATTCGGTATGTTAATTCTTTCGCGGGTTAATTTAAAAAGCAATTATCTTCCCTGAATGTAAACAATACGTACGGGCGCGACTCAGACGGTACGAGAGGCTCCATTATTCGTTTTCAAGTGCTTCAGTAGGAGTAATCAACGTTTTTTTTAATTAAAAATTTTCAAATACCTGCGATAAAACAACTCCTCTATCATATAAATTAATCTTTTCGTAACGAGGATGCGATAGTTCTTTCATTTTTTATTTTTTTTTTCCTTCTCTCTCTCTTCATAATACCCGTTTCTCATTATTGGCTCATTTTGTTTTTTGATGAGACCTCTCACTCCTCTGGCATCGATATCCATCTGCTTTTTGCGCCGAGCTGTTCGGCGTAGTGATTTTGTAATTAAATCAGATCTCCTTTACCTTTGTTAAGTGTAGGCCTTGTCTCGTAATTCTCTCCTCGTTTTAGACAAAACAGAATTTCCGTCGTCTGCGGTTACATTATACGCAATTTCGCACCAGCGCAAGGGCCCATTATATATTGTACAACCGCTTGTACGGCACGGTGCTGTTTAAGATGAGTCAAAAGCACCGCGACTAGAACTTTGATAATAATTTCAACTCGAGACTGGAGACTGGAGATTCTCAGGTAGGTACATACGTACCGCAATTGTCAACCTAGTCAGTGCTACTGCGTATACCGAATGGATTTTCAAAAGGAATTTGATCTGCTGAGCGAAATACTTCCGTAATACCATAAATACAATAGCGAATCCTGGTAACCAGGGATTCGCGAATATCGCGGTTCAGAGAGATTTCTAATCACGCCTACGCATCGCGTGATCAACCAAATCCTATTCAATATCCTCCTTAGAGATATTATAGGTACGTAATATGAAGAGCCCGGCTATTTGTATTTGGTGAATACGTCGAATTTTGACTTTTTCAATTCACCAATGACTCGTTCCAATCAGGATTAATTCTTTGGTAAATACTCGATTTTCGGCGAGCAGTCAATTTATTCACTCGTAAAAAGTACAGTCGGAATTGATGTTGTCGCTAAATCAATTATTGGCCTATCCAAGGTCCGTGAAATTCAGATTTTCATGTCGTGGCCTTTTCAATCCAGCCTCAGTGTCTCCCTCTTTTTATAATTATATTTCACCTTGACGTTCCACGGTCTCCGAAGCCTTGACAAGGCACTCGCTAGATGGGCGATAATACGCTTGATCTCGTCTCTGGATCGTAATTAATCCTCGGCCTAAAACGATTCGGTAGATCTCGTCCGGATGTCAAATGAGTTGAAACGAACTGATTGGGAGAGTCGGATTGGGTTCAGGGATACGGGCACATTGTCCAAAATGGATCAGACTAATAATGAAACATAAAACTGGAAATTCAATTCCTGGAATTCTGACCGGCACGGTGAACCAATTCCATCTTTCATTGTAACGTAACGATGCCAGATAGCGTGGTGATCCGTACCCACGGGCGGGTAATCGAAACGTATCAGAGCTCAATATAAATTGAAGAAAACACGGTATACATTTATATGCATCTACAGAACGATAACTTCATTCAATTTATACAGAGACCAAAGCACGCGGCACGTATTCATGTCTAAAAATATATCATATTGCTTTTTGCATATTTCTTTTTGGATCCGTTAAGGGGTATCATGAAAACAAGGATATATATAAAATAAAGTATAGCCGGAATGGGGACAAAGGGAAAAAGGAATTCTTCGGCATATGAGGCCAAATTCAGAAACGACTCTCTGCCTCTATGGAAAGGATGACGTTGCAAAAATGCCTACAAATTCCGATGTGAGAATCTCCTCCTTTTGTTCGACTTGGGTATACCCGGTCGCGCCGGCATTGAACCTTTTTCTGCAATTTCCTACTCTAGAATTGTTACTTCTCGAACAATTTCGTCCTGCCTACCCAATCGCCAGTTTCCACTATCCGCCATCTCTATATATGCTTGTTTCATAACCACATATCAGCATCCTCGATTCCTCAACCACCTTCCGCAAAGTAATATCATCCCATGGTGGATTTTGCCGAGAAATTGTACTCCGTTGACCGGGCCATGGTATAATAAGAGCGATTTTATTAGCGATAAAGGATCGTAAAGGGATGGCCGGTGTCATAGCCGGCCAGGATTAATACGGCGTGCGTCGCAGGACACTGCACAGATCTGCATACCACCTGCGGACTGACGATGAGATGGAAGGCTGGGAATCGCGAGAGAACTAGCTGACGTCGACTTCTAGTAAGGTATAGCAGAGAGAGTTGGGGCCAAAAGTCCTATACTGCTCTCTGTGAATCTCACTTGGTACCCCGTTGCTCTCTTTACCCCGTTTGACCTCAGCCTTAGCCCTCCTTCTACGTAAATGCTTACTCACCCGTAAAAACAACATAAACAGAAGCCCTGCCGCATTTCCGCAGAGCTACCTCACGTGACTTCCAGATTAAATTAAAAGCGGCTAAGGGAGAGATGCCCCTCGGCTCTGTTTCTATTATTTACTTTTTCATTTGTTCGTTATAGAGCACGGGCAGGATTATTCTTAAATACTCGTAACAGGATCATTCTCTACCCTCTTTCCAGTCAAAAGGTTTTCTAATCAAGCATGGTAACATTGGCTAAAAGGTATTGAAAAAACCGGAAGCTGCGTAGACACCCCGGGGTAAAATGTACACCTAACAAAAATTCGGTGAAAATAAATGTTGTTTGATAACGAAATTAAAATCACATTACATTAGGTTTTAATGAAATTCTGAGAAGGGGATTTTATTTTGTAAGTATCTTATAAAACCGGATATGAGAAGTGATTTCGAGTAAAAAACAAAAGCAAAAATCTGACGGGGTCATTATCTATGTAGAATTTCCGCAAGGTGCCCATTTTGCCCCGCGGTCTTCCTGATAGTATGCTGAGTGAGATGTAGGTGAAAAAAGACGGGAGCTTTCGATAAGTTGTAAAGCGATTTCATTCAAATTTTCTCACACGCACAGGCTTCCGGATCGTGAGAAATCTTCGAGAGGTTTATAAAGTGAACTGACGATATGAGTGTATCCGATATCCGATGTATTTTTTGAATAGCTGTATTCGTCGATTCATAGTTGGTTCTCGTTCAAAAGTTACTATACATACCGGTGAAATGTGAAAGGGTTTTTCTTTTTTTTTTTTTCTTCCTTTTTCCACCCGTAGACATGTGTATCGCTATGGGTTCGGGAAATAGTCGGGGTCAGACCCATTGGCTCGAAAAGCGGCGTTTGTTCACCGCACATGGAAGGAGGAATAAATTTTCTACGAAAAAAGGTTACGTTCTGGTAAAAAGATGTTTTTTTTTTTTCTCTTCAACCTCCTTCGTCTTCTTCTTCTTCTTTCTTCTCTTTCTCTACTCCCCCGCCTTGCCCTTTTCTACCTTGTATTTTCAGCTCGCAAAAGTTCGAAGAGTTTCGTTCTCCCACCGTAAACGAAACCCACGGCAGCTACGACTAAACCCACGAAAGCGTCGAAGTTTATACACTTCAAATTGGACGCCCCACAGGGCTGATTGATCTTTGTTAAATCTCCTTGATTTTGGACCGAGAAATTGTCTGCATTTCAATTCATCGCCGATTTTCGACGATCAAGAGGCTCTAGTCGCCTAAGTATGTTTATGCCTAATACTTGCTATAATAGGTATTTTCAGTAGTAAGAGACAGTGAATGGTCGGACACCAAGTGAAGGACGGCTGCATGGACGACTGTCTAGGACACTAGACGCGACCTGTCGCGAATGCTCGCTCTCCCGTGAAACTACATAAACCCTATTCCGGTCGTACCCCTCTTCCTCTTCCTCTTCATCTTGCCGTTCCTCTATCCTCCCACAGCAGCCACTCGTTTCTCTCTGGCTGCCTCAGCCACCGGAAGCTGGATCTTTGTCTTACCGTGGCGGCATGTAGGTCCCTTTCGGGTAATATATTGAAATCCAAGTTTCGCAGACGGATAATACAAGGAGAAGCTATACGAAGGATATAGGAATTCTTGGAAAATCTATAATTTTTTCATCATTGTATGTTATATGTATAAGTACAATATAGGTACACACATATATACAAATATTGGATAGAAAACACGTAGTCTCCCGGAATAAGAAATCCGTGAGAATAAATAAATGCGAGGAAGAATTATGTGGACGGACTGAGCTTTCCGAAAACGAAACAAATATGTATCAAAGCTTTGAGGGTATGAGTTTGTCCTTGGTATAATACGGCGTTCCGTTGTCGACAACAACGGTTGAACAATAATTTTGGTAGATATTCCGAGGTGGTTGTAGGCGAACCAACCCTGTATAGATCTACATAGCTAGAATATCCTTAGTGAATAGACACGAATTACTTTGTATATTATCCATACACAGAGGGATGCTTGAGAATAGGTATGAGCCTAAATTATGTTTAGAATATCCTACGCGGATGTGACAAAGCGTCTTTAACCAAAGTCGCTAAGCTCAGAAGGGTCTGTAATTATAACAGTTACAACGGATTGAACTAATTAGGTCTTATGTTTTGGAGGATAATTAGTTCATGACCATTTCTATCTTGTATCAATGATACATTTTTTACATACATGTTTTTTTGACGAAATATAACCACGATATCTGATAATTTCATTGGCTATAAGCAATCGATTATTGTATGATAAGCTGGAAGTATCACTGAAATGGATTTCCGTCTTTATTTTATGTATGGCTTATCAAGTAATGAATATATATTTATTTGCAAACTGTACACCCTGTATAATCTACTAGCGATTCGAGACAAGATTCAACAGCGTTGGTTCGAAGCAGTGCCTCAGGAACAGACAACCAAAAACTACGGCATCGTCCCTGCCAAAGAAACGAGAGAGTTTCTTGCGCGATGGCTTACTCCCACTGAAATTTACGTCGCTCGTGCTTGAGACAAACGATAATTAATTGTCCCCGTATTTCGCGGAATTCAAGATTTTCGAGATTTTACCCTGCGGCTGTTAGAGAGACTAGATACGAGAATATTTTCGCTTTTGACTCGTCACTTCTCGTGTAGTATACCCAAGTAAACGCGTAACAATTTTCGACCCGGTTTGCGGAAAATTCGGGGGAATATTACACACTTGACACCGAAAATGGCGAGAATTATTGCTGAGATCATTCGGATGTTGTCCGAGAGACGAATAAAACTAAACCCGAGTTGGCTCGTCTATTATTGAAGATTCGCATTCTTCGGGTCGTTTATTTCCGAGCGGATGTCCCGTGAGAATATTTCGTTTCTCTTTCTTCCCATCCGCCATCACGTTTTATTATTTATTCCCGCCGGTTGCCTGCCAACTCGTTTTTTCCTCTAACCTTTCTCTGGGTAGTTTTATCTTTAAGCAAGTTCCGTCAGTCGTATTGCCCCTGCACATATAATACTCGTACTACAGCCAAAACTGATCATTCACAGTTGGTGAGGTTCTTGAAGGTTTTATTAAAAGCCGAGTTCTTACTTTATGTAGTAGATATTCCATGGCCCGAGGCAAAAATCTCGCGGGTAGTCACTAGAACGTTTCAATACCTCAGCTGGTTCTGGTTTTACCAACTTTATAATAAATTTTCTTTCCTCTTTGAAAATTCTTCAGCCCCTACCTACTCCGCTTCCGCTTCCGTACATTCATCCTTTTGTTCGTCGAACAAGGAACTCTGAGGCTCTGGATTAAAACTACAGAGGTTTTAGCTATTAGTCACGTGTGCACGAACAACTTACGAAAGCCAATTACGCGCTAAATTAAGTTAGTATCGTGCAAGGCACACTTGGGAGTTGAAATCAACGATAGACTCATTTTCCCGTGAAACGACCTTCCACCGCGCCCGCGCCCCGATCAACAACCGGGTCAGAGACACTTTTATAGCCTGGCGTAAGCCCCGCTACCGATAACTCCCGCTGCTTATAATAACTATTGAAATAACTATTTGCACTGGCGAGTTCCGGAAAATCCGGGAATAGAAATCTGCGGGATGAGGGAAAAAATCGGTAACGTGAATTAATCATATTTTCGGAAATAGCCGGTCCTTACTTCTCATTTCTTATTTTTCTCATTTCATATATAACGCCGACCGGGCCAGAGAAAAAGTACGGAGAAGGTAAATAAGTACTGTAGAACTTCATGCCCCAGGTCCACAGACATGCCAGGGGAGTAGAAAATGAGAGAGAAGGGAAAAGAATATACAGCCGAACTTAGGGGAGTTGGAAAATAAGAAAAACAAGTAAAAAGAAGAGAGAAGAGAGGACGGAAGATGCTCAGCTTACCAGCAGATGGAGTGGAAAGAAATGTAATTACATACACTTCCACCTTTAGTCTGTACTCACGCAAGACTCTGTATTCTATTTTCACACACAAGCGTAGGAAACACTGCGAGATCTGCAGGCGCTATGCTTTTTTCCTTATGATCCATTCTTGCCTTCTATTATTCCGCGTCTTTCTGTTGATCTTTCGACTCGACAGCCTCCCATCATCTCTAATGCGAGACCACAAAGACTCGTCCAATTTGACAAATCATGTACACAATTTTCACTTACTATCAGGCGACAGCTCAGCAAGAGCTCTAATACGATCGGTAAAGAAAAGAGAAATATCTGTGAGAGGAATAAAGAACAGAAGTAAAAAGAAAAGTAAATGCTTCGCAATGCGTGACATTTTCAAGGATATAAATTTAAGGAATAACGGAACAGCAGCGGGCCTTAAACTTTACCAGAGGGTCGTCACGTTCCGACACCTTCATAAAAATTTCGCTTTTTTCCTGCGCGAACCAGGGCTCAAAATTTATACTGTCCTGGCTTCTGTTGGATTGGCAAGTCTCTCGTAAAAGCCGTAAACTTGTTTCTGCTCGTGAAAGAAAACTTTCGTTATACGATAAATCTCGAAAACAAACACGTAGCCGATATCAACCGGCCGTCTGCTCGTAACGAATGTCCCGTCGGAATGAATTACCCTTCTTTAGAATTTTTCGGCAGACGATTTCTCCTTTCTGCACCAATTGGTAAGGCAATACCCGTCAAGACGACAGAAATACTACTTGCAAGTACGCCATATAATATAATTTACAAGAATTTCAGTATACACCGAGCGAAAGTGCGATGGTATGTACAAGAATATCCTAAACACTATAAACCCGTTGTCAAAGCACTCTGCACTTCGCGGTGGAAATTATTTGAGAACAGAAACCAATTAGTAAATCCCATTACGTCCACCACAAAGCTTAATCTCGGCAGAGCAAAAGTTCTTTATGGGAATTTCCGTGAATATTGGACTGGTACATCACGTATAATATGCAGTATGCACTCCATTATTTACCGTTATCTATGTAGTACATGTAATATTCACGTGGATATAGCCACGCGGTTTGAGGTAGCAGTAGCGAATTACTACCCTGTTCCTACGTTCTGATATCATAGACTGTAGAAAAGGCCATGGGTCAAGGCCCGATGAGCCGAGGAAACGTGCGTGCAGGTGGTCGTTTCGGAGGGTAAGATAGTAAGGTTAACCCAACCCGACATTTTTAGCGTTTTGAAGGTACCCCGAGGATCCTCTGAAAGTTGACGATCGCACGTGCTCGAGTTCATGACATATTTTTCATTCCATCACCCGCCGAGCCGTTTCCCTTCTCCTGTGAATCGGCCGCCAGCCATTTAGCCCCATACCCGTTTTTCCATAGCAGGGTGTAATCGGGTATTGCGGTATACATAAGATATGTAATAGTTCCAATACGAAACGTGACACAATATCACAACAGCACGACATCACGCGGCACCATACCGCGCATGGAATTTGTTACGACTTCAAATCGATGCTATATAGGTTTTCGCCCGACGTCGCGACGCTCTTTCACTTTGATTAAGTATTTTAGAGGTGAAATTCGCTCACTCCTCGCGGGATCTACCCTCTACAATACGAGACCAGATGGCGAGTGTATACATAGAATTAGCGCTGGTCGCAGCTAGGCTAGATTAACGGAGGGCCAATTAAAGGCGAGGAGGGTGCTGGAGGATTCGTTTGAGCGAGGGTTTCGAGGTTCTCCGGAACACTATTGCCGCGGCTTTACTAAAACCAGTAGAAAATTTACTTGTGTCAAGTGTCAACTTGAATTTACAGTTAAGTAGACGCCCTGGTCCAAGCTGCCTGCAGCTCTCGAGTATAAAATTAGGGAAGTCCGAGTGAGTGAAGACGCGTCAAGCATTCAAACGAAATGATTTATGGAGTATAACCCGAGTTTAGTTGGACAAAAGTAACAATTAGCCCTCGCCGAAGAGTTTATGCAATTATTTATGAACAAAAGGGGCTTGGACGAGGGTTAGTATTTTTTTTTGATAGAGTATCGTGGAAGATCAAAAACTTGAGCCGCTAAAAGTGTCACAAATTAGAGAAAAAGAGTGAGAAGATCAGAAAAGCGAGTTATGGAAGTCTTGAAACAGCAAATGAAGGATTCGAATGATCGTGTATACTTGAAGCGGAGGTCATGTCACGTTTCGTCGCAATTAACAGGCTTTCACTAATTGCGTCCTTGGCGAAGGGATCTCAGAAACGTAGACCGATCTGTATACTCCTGGATTCATTCAAGTCCCCGTCCCATAAGGCTAGTCTTGGAAAAGCGGATATAACGGGGATATAAGCCACTGAGGTTAAGAAGCGTCGAAAGTAAATCTAATAAAAAGTTGAGAGCACGCCACTGAAAAGTATCCAAGTCTCGCCTCTCCTCGTCTGGAGAGATCACAACGAAATCGGAAAAGAATCAGAGGAGAATCGGGATAGCCCACCAGCGAATAAAACTTCAGAACTCAATCTCACGGGGTAGTAGGGCTACGTCCGCCGCCCAGGGGTAGCGAAGGGTAGTTAGAAACGGCGGGTCAGAGATTCACGAGAAGAGCTCAGAGGTGAGGGAAACACCACTAGGGCATTGAGGGCTCTCAGGGTTATTGTTTGTAATCTGCTTCTTTTGTGAGCAGAATAGCTCAGGGAAGAATTTTCAAAGATTCTCGAGCCGTAACTCTTTAACAGTTATTGTATACGAGTAAAAGTTGTTTCGACGATTTCCGAGTTTCATTTATCTTTAAATGATTCAAAAATATGATTACACATACATTGAGTAAATGTTTCCAGTAATCACCAAAAAATAGTAAGAATTTTCTTACTGCTCTCAACCCTTTCCCCAAATCTTCACTTGTTTTCATCAGCGATTTCTGATTTTCCTGATCTCTCGGAAGGAAAAGAAAAAAAAAAAAAACTGTACCTATAGTTTACTGACTCGACGTGAAAAGTTTTGCTTTTGTAATGGCGTATTTTTTTACAAAGATACAGAGATATCGGTACCGTTATCAATGAGAGTGATTAATTGAATGATATCGTTAATTATTTTTCTTAACATTGATTAATCGATCATTCATATATGACGTTGACGCGGATCGATAGCAGGTAAAAATAATCAATTGCTTTGCATCGTATGAGTCGCCTTTTCGCCACCTTCCCACGAACGTTCTGTATTACAAACATGTGATATGGCGCCATGAAAGATTTCATTGCCACTTTGGAGTTTACGACTCGCAATGTGGTTTTTGCTTACATATCTGGTTTTAATGCATTTTTTCACTGCTCCATACTCCATGCTTCGCATTTTTCAGAGGTAAAATGTGGAGATCGGTATCTCTACCATTCGGGATTTAAAGTAGGTACACTCGTAATATGTACGTAGATTATATTTGTAGGAAAAAAAAAAAAAAACACTTGAACTTTTCTACCTGCTAAAACCTGACCCACATGTTTCTTTTTCAATCGGTCGGCTTAAGTAAAAGATAAACTCTGTTCGGGCGGGCAGGTTTAATTCGACGTATAACTGTAGGGTTTTTTACGACACTTTTTATAGCTGAAACATCACTGCTAGCGGTCTGAACACCCTGTGAGGTAGGTGGGTGGTTTAGGGAAAAGGGTGGTGCCATTGTGCCGGCAAACAGAACGATGCACTTGCCCATAAAAAGTTGAACACCAGTTTCCCCGGTTCTCACGACTCAACTTGAAACACTCTCCGCATGATTAGTTCGTTTGGAACTTGCCATTCCGAACTATAGCAATTCGGTGAACATGAAAATCAGATTTAATATCACTTGGTTTTCCGCGATAAGCTGCATAGTTGTAATAAAAAGTAAAAGGATTCGTACTAAAAGTTCATTCCCTCAATATGTATATATCCTTGAACATCTCAGACAATGTGGGACGCAGAAGTTATACGGAAGACGAGACGATCGCGAATTCTACTGCTTGACCCACAAAGTGCAGTCAAGTGGATTCGAAAGTCAAACACTTTATGTCTCTTCGGTAGAACTTCAAGTAGATTTATACTAACTGGACTATATACGTATGGGTAATGCCTGTTGCCACGAGTGACGATGGCTCAACGTTCTGCAACTGTTGACTTGGCCAGATCTCTTCCCCTGCTCCTCTTCTTCCCTCTTCGTCTCATTCTGCCTAACATCTCCAGGGGTTGAAGACTCTCGAGTAAAACAAATAAGCTTGAAATAAGCTAGGCTTCACCAAGCGTCGAGCTAATGGCCGTCAAGATCTTGTTCAAAGTTACCAAAGTTATTAGATTAGTGCGTCCCTCCTCGGTTAACTGACTTGTTCGTTGCTCGACAGCCTCAGGTCTTTCGTTCAACTCACCGCCTGTTAATAATTATGCGAGAAATGAAATAAGGTGGCTCCTGCCCATCTGTCATTTCGCTGAAGCGTCACGTAGTCATTAAAAAAATAAGGGAGGAAAAATAACAATAATAATGCAAATACAATTATTTGTAAAAAAATTTACTGGCCCTTCGTAGTACGTCAGGGAAAACGACGTACCTAGACCATGTGGAATGTGGTATTTGAATGTCGCTCTTAAACGTGGAGAAAATGCGCTTGTTCTCGGAAAAAATAATAGAATAACGGGGGAAAAATTGTACAGAAAATATTTACGTCATAGGGACCTCTAGAAATTGTTAAAAACGTTCGGCAAATGAAGTGGGAATATTTTGCCATTCGTAATTTGACTGCAGCGCTGTTCATACCCGAGTTGAATTAGTTGCAGGATTCTCAACATCTCGATGACATAGCTATACCTACACCTACAGCGAGGGAAGACCAGGCGTATGAAAGGTAGAAAGATTCGAATGAAAAGTGGCAAAGAATAACATCGAATTAGATAAAAGCTTTGACGTTGGAATTGCGAAGATCGAAAATGCATTATGAATGGTTTGCTTTTTAATCGGCTTCACAGAACACCAGCTAAACTCTTTTACGTTTTCAAGTTTTACTGCGCTGCCATTAAAAGCATGTTAAACAAGGCTGCAGTAGCTGTAGTGGCTTTTGCAGTCGGCGGATTCATGAGCGAAGAGATTTTTCCGCATAGCTGTACTACCTGCAGGCAGCGGCGGTGGTAGTGGTCGAAGTGGTAGTAATGGTGGGATGAGGGCAGGCGGGTCCATCGATCTCGTTAAAGCTGGAAAGCCTCCCTTTGGTTAGCTCGTTTTCTTTACTTTTTCCAGATACTGAAGCGAAGGCACTGCTTCTTCTCTCGCCCGAAGGCTTTACAGTCAGATTACAAGCCGCTGGAATAATTTCGATTCTCCCTCTACAGTTGGGGCGGTTCTTTCCAGTTTCCACGTAGTTAACGGCTGTCAAGATGCAGCAAACAAATCATAAACTTTCTCTTGCATGAATTACTATTTATTCATTTTTCTTCCTTATACCTATTATACCGCGGTTTCTGTTAAATATACGCAAAAATATTCATCTTGAGATTTAAAATTGAAAAAGTCTTATCGATATGCGGATGAATTAGAACCGCAAGCATTAAATGCGAACTGGTATTTTTTCCACCGAGAAGAATAAGAAGAAGAATAAAAAGAATAAGAAGAAGAATGAGCAAAAGTAAAAAAAGAAATGTGCCGAGGGAATATTGCCGTGAAACTTAACGCGAACCAACTCGGAGGGGTTTTCCAATGTTCAGCTGTATCCCCCGACGTAGCCATATTTCCCTGGAACGAAACGACCACGCGTTACCCCATGTAGCCCCGTAGAAAAATTTCATACGACGCGTCGCGAAATTTTCCTTACCCCGTAAATCAGGACCGTATATGGGGTAAGAAAAAGAGAAAACGAGGCACACAGAGTGCTAGGCAAATTGAGGCACTCGCTCGCTGTTTCGAAGAAGCGTACGAAATTACAATTTATGAAGAAAATGGGTCGGTCTACGCGTCGAGCGTTTCGAGAGAGGCGAACTCTCTTTGTACTACATATTTATTTATCATATATAGCTATATACATATTTATTTCTATATATATATATATATATATATATATATATATGTGTGTGTGTGATAGCATGCAGTGATAGTTTGGAATAAAAGATCAACACCATGCAAATTATCGCGATGTTAAATGCGACAACTATAAACCTGAAATAATTCGATCTGCTGTGTCTACTATTCGCGTTGAATATGACGAGAAATGCATTTTTCAGATTCTCTCTGCCTGTATGCTGACCCTTACGATTCTACGTATAAAACTAGGGGATGTAACGCGCGCACGGTGATGGGTGAAAATCAGTGATATTTCAAATTTGCAGACTCGAAGGTAATTCCATCTTCATAAAGTTTAATTTGCGGTGGGGAATATCTCCGAGAATAGCGGTGGACATTTATCCCAATAAATCGAGCTTGACTCTCAAGGATGGGATAGTTTTCCCTATGATTACTCTCTTGAAATAAAAATTCCTTCCCATGCGATTTCTCCGGTGCTTCTTGAACGACGACGCCCGCGCCACCGCCGTCGTCGTCTCTTCGGGAATCTCTTCTACGAAGAAGCGATAATTCACCCGTTTCTATCCACTTATAAGCTCGCTTCTTCTAATAATATATATTTGGAGCAGTCAGCGAGGAAATTCGCACCTCGCTCTGAAGGGAATAAGTTTTATCTGCTCGTTATCCACGCTTCGGCGAAAGTAGCCG
Source organism: Rhogogaster chlorosoma (assembly GCA_944452935.1). Classification (NCBI taxonomy): domain Eukaryota; kingdom Metazoa; phylum Arthropoda; class Insecta; order Hymenoptera; family Tenthredinidae; genus Rhogogaster; species Rhogogaster chlorosoma. The sequence goes on from OX101797.1 coordinate 35,982,866, forward strand.
AAAGTAACCGAGCCCGGGCAAGGCGAAGATCTTATTTATAGGCGCCGAGCGTCCCAAACTTCGGAAACGCCGCTTTCTTGCCTCAAAGCCCCCAAAAACTTTTGTTTGCTCGTTGCTGAGAACGGCCAAGCGTTTCCAGAATTAACTTTTATCCAAACTTCTCTTCGCACAGGTATAGCTGCCGCTTATCCGACGCTTTCGACTCGCCTCCGACGACTGGAAAATTTTTCGATTTACTCTCACCCTGCCTACCATCTGTCCTCCCTCAAGCAATCAGGATTAACCCTTGAATATACGCTTTATTTACATCAACCAAGACGATCTATTCAAATTCAAATTCAAATTCAAATCCTTCTTACTCTTAGAAGCGTGTACGACATAATCAACGGTCATCTCTTATTTGGAGCGTATCTCAATGATGAAAATTCAACTTTTGGAGCATAAGTTTTAACCATTATTATTTCACCCTAAATAATCCGTGGCCCGTGGTTGAATCAGTAAAGTATATCGCGTCGGAAATTATTAACAGTAATATGAATCTGAAAGGTAGGTGTACACTGTGTATATATATAAGGGGTAAAATATAATTTGTTGGGAGTGACGGTTGAGGAGATAAATCTAATGTTCATAAAATTTTCCAAACGAAAGTTTAATTTGTAAAGTTCACTTGGTGAAAATAAAAATACGATCCTTGAAACCACGGTGCTTCACACCCCTTTGGTTCTGAGGCTCTCTGATAGAACGCGTCAATTCGCAAATGCTCGAAAAAATCCGGAAAACGACGCATTGCAGGCTTCATTATACGATACTCTACCGGGGCCTTTTTACCCGGCCTCGTTTCCTCCCATCGTCAGGGGAAAAGCGTTGTTTGGGACGTTCTACCAGGTACTCGACAGCTGCGCGGGAAGTTAATAACAAACGGTACTTCGTTGAAAATGTAGAAAAAAAAAAATTTTTTATAAAAAAAAACTTAAAACAAAAAGAAAGAACTATTTTAAAAAAAATACCACAAATACTAACACCAACTGCAGCGAGACGTTGCGCCCAAACAATTTTCAGATGCTGGGCTTTGGTATATTTGGATATAAATTTCACATAAATTTCATTCCCGCAATGATGCCGTTACCATAAACTCACGCCGAGTGATCCAAACATAGAACTAAGGTTGAAATTAGGATGATGGAAGATGAAACTCATACCCACTTGTATTTCTTCTTGTGGATGCATCGGCCCGCGAAATTACTCCAGTCCCATGGAAAATGGGGGACAACCTGAGGTGAGCCAGAGCTAAAAGGAGGCGAGCCGTAAAAACCATTCATCTACGTTAGGATCGAAATCACGATACGGAAGAAACCTAATCGTCGCAGCAATGTGTCCGCTCAGGACGTTGGTCACTACGTCCGTTACTCTATGGCAGGCTCCCCTCAACAAAGGGAGCAACAAGCTTGAGTTATTACCGCCTAGCACACCGACTCAACATCGCGTTTCACAACTTCAACCCTCAACTCTTGCTTTTTTGGAAGCAATGTATTATGGAAGGAGGATGGGGGGGGGGGGGGGAGGAGGATTATGAATTATCGGGCAGCTTTATATCTATTTAGATAGTATCTAGGATTCAGATAACGAGATCATCCCACCTACCCCTAAATTGCCATGTAGTTTTTTGCGAGCCTACGTATACAGCTATATGAGTTATTGAGGGCTTTATTAGAGAAACAGACATATATGTATATCTCTGTGTCCGAAAACAAAGCAGACTGCCACGTCCTTTGCATAGATTCAGAGATTGCTCGAGTCGACAGTGACCACCTCAGGCAGTAAGGTAAGTACAGGAAATGGTAGCATATCCTATGGTTCGCGGGACGAGGAATCTCGACCAGGCAAGAAGGCATGTCCTGCACGGTGACATTTCCCTAGGGCATGAATTCAATTCCACCAGCTCACTCTCAGAATTTTGCAGTCACTCTGAGATGGTCTTTAAACTCTGCGAAAGTTGTGCAATAACTCGCTTTATCTCCTCATTTCATTTTCTTTTTTTTTCATAATCATGTTTGGTGCATTTTCCACTTCTTTGAATGCTGCACTTTGCTCCTTTTTCTCCCGTTTTTTTTTTTTTTTTATATACACGTAGGAAATTGAGAAACGCTCTCGTTTCAATTATCGATCACGATCATGGCCGTGAGGACGATACGAAAATGTTAAGCATCGCCGATTTTACATCCTGGTAGGTATTTGTCGGAAAACGTGGTCAGCGACCCTCGAATCTCTACGTCCTATTAACTCCCGACAAATCGCGACTCGACGTTTTTCACCGGCTCAGTTGACCCGCTCGCACACGGGACATGCTTATCAGAGACCAGGATGTGCTCACGTACTTTTTTGTTGAATCTCATAAAAAATCCAATTAACTGTACACCGTTCGTGTGTATATCTTGTGTTTTAATTACGCGCGCGGTATGCACGTCAAAAGTGGATTGTCGTGACAAACAACGGGGTAGACAGGTGGATAAAATACGATAAAATATAAAAACGCAGTTGAAATTAACGCGTGATAATCCAACGGAATTTAGCTGACAAATTTTTACGGACAGTGATCCCGAAACAACGGAAGAATATACAATAGCCCAAGTATACGAGATGAAGAATGGCGCAGCTCTTCATCGTGAAATAATATCAAAGTTTGAAACATTGGCCATATCAAACACGAGCAAAGCGAACTGAGAAAACTATTATACCGACTCGCTCAGAGAAAGCTCTGTACAAGCACAGGCACAAGCACGAGCACAAAGCTACCTGACACGGACAGTCAAAGTTCATGGAAATTGCAAAACCGCGGGCCTACCTAGTCCTGAGTTACTGGGCTTACTCCTACTTTGGTTACACGCGAGGAACCGAAGCTAGACTCTGCGGCTGTCACCTTGGTATAGTAAAAAATGACTGCGTTGGAATACTGTGGATATATTTATGTATATATATGTGTACAATTTCAAGGAAAACTTTTCCGTACGGGGGTGGACGGTATTTCTTGGTAACATTCATCCGAGCTTTACATTTTCCCGGAGTCAGATAAAAAGAGCGAAAGAAGTTAATTTACGATTGCCAGAAAGCGATGCCGGCTGAGATGCATAATATAAACATAATTTTCAACAAATACCTACTGCGACATATTTGCATAACACGATGCATCGAGATCTGTCAGCTTACCTCAAAGCGATTTATTCCGTTGCACAGAAAATTCAAATGCCTCGGTTAAATTTCTATTAAATTGTCATCGTTTGCTTTACCACTACCACTACTACTATCGACAGTCTGTGATACAGAATCTCATATTATATCGATGAGAGATTCCTTTCCTTTCCTCTCCTTTCCTTTCCTTTTCATCCCTTTCCTTTCCTTCCATATCCCTCTTTCCTCTGTCAACCAATATAACCGATTATACGACCGCGTATCCGCAAGAAATTGCGGAAAGATGTTTGCCTAGAAGAGGCACGAATAAAATACGTCCCGCGAGACATCGTCTGATGGATGGACTACGTTATTAAGGTCAGGACCCGTGGTGCACCAGGGGCGGCTCCTTTCGGATCGTAACAATTGGAGCGGAGAAAAATAAACTATAAATATACGAGAACAGCCCGCTAAACGAATAAGTAGGTTCTTCAGCTTGAATCGATAACTCTGTTACGAGGTAACTGCACAGTTACTAACTAAAAACAAAAGAGAACTCTATTCGTCCCTTGTATAGGAACGTCTGCCAAGAATTGTTTCCTACTATCTAAACTTGGTATTAATAAGCACCGAATCGAGCTTCCCTTCGCCAAGTGGCTTACTTCTATTCCTCGTCTACGAAAGTTCGATTTATATCCACGATGTATGTACTATCCGCGTTTATTCTATTCAATTTCTCAATTAACTATGAATACATCCTACCCCTTTGTCAAATTTGACGAAATCAATTACTCCGATTCTTTTTTTCCAACTCGCTTGTACATCCCTCAGTCCCTCGGGGCATCGCTGTAGGGATAATAATAAATATGACTAGTGTACCAATCAGTTGGTTTGCAGCGGATACTAGAAACAAATCAAAATTTTACAGCTGTACCTTATGAAACTGCAATATTTCAGTTTACACAGCTAGTCGAACGTATCGTTTCAGAATGTATTTTTGTTTGTTTTTAAAAAATTTTTTTTTTTAATTGTTGTTCAATTGTTTTTCTACTACTCCATATCGCATAATGATTAATTGTTAACGTGGGATTTTTAACCCGCTTGTCAAGTGACAGGGTACAAAAGATCGCGGGCGGAAATCCCCCTGTGAGCTTTGGTCCCTTATGTCAATCACCTGAAAATTCTAACGCTTTATAACCGGCGTCAAATATCGCTTGGTTGAACGCGTAAAATTGACAGATCGCAGCCTGATAAGCGAATACGAATTGACGCCCGTGGGAAATGGAGGCGGACAGCTGCGGTCGAGAAACTGGGAGAAAAATGTAAACACAGAAAAAGAGAGGGGAAAAAATGTATTAGGTCGCAGGACGCTGTCCTGCGGGAATAGCCACATGATTACTTTAACAATATAGTTAAAGTATAGCACAGTTTGGTAGATATGTATACGCGTGTAAACACGTAGAACCACTTCGGATTGAATGTAAATAATAAATCTGAGAAAAGAAAAAATGTTGAACAAAAAAAGAAGAAAAAATTAACCAAAAATCATAACCCCGTGGGAGAACTGGGAGCTTAGGGAAGAGGGAGAGGTGCGAATGCGGCGCAGATAGCCGAGTCTGTCGGTTGGCCAGGAAAGGGGTGAGAATGACAAATTGACACATTTGTCCCACGGATACCTCGCGCACTTCGCAGGTCCCACTGTCCCCCACGTCGACCATGGCTCCACCCTTGCGACACCAGGCAACAACGTTGCAGTACCCCTTCCTACGTCATGAGCTACCCCAAGCTGCACCCCCGCGTCAAAGCTTACCGCGCAATAGAACGTATATAACGAATCGAATCAACGAGGGTCGGTCGGGTTAAGCGGCCGATTGCCGGCTTTGGGCAATAACGCTGGATAAATCGCGTCGCGCCCAGGACACTCGAATTAAAAATTGTTTTTCGCGACCCATTACTCCAGTCCTGACGCAACGATGAGCTACCATTTCCGCGAAAAATTTTACACCGATTATCTCAACGGGATGTAATTTCGGCCGCATAATATCAAACCCGTAGAGTCAGGGTGGGTTAATAATCTTTAAAATTGACTTCACCTGAAACTGACAATGAGCTCTTCGCCGAGGTTTCTCAGTGCTTTATCTTCAATTTTCATCCTTCAAGGGCTTGAAGGATCCTCTGATTTTGGTCATGCATAAAGAACCCTACGACGACGTTCCTGAACGGCAATCTTGGTACACTTCTGCGTTATTATTTTCATTAACATAGATCTGTGACGATGAGAAACAGGAAAAAGTACTGTCACTAGTTACAGAGGATCCTTTCGGGATATTCCTCACCTTTCGCAAGGCTTTAGCACGAAAATCGTGCAGATTATTTATTCTGGCGATGCTCGTGTTATTTCAGTCGAAATATCCGATGCCACTCATCGGTTTTAACCGAGCAATAACCGCAAGCTCTCCACCATCGACCTATCCATGAATTTAATTAGCGAAATAAGGTTCAATTAGACCCTCATATTCTGAAAGTAGATACGCGTCGTATATCTATGCCCAATTTTTTTTACAGAATAAATATACAGACTGCGAAATTAAATACTCGAAGTTCTCCAAGCATTCGGAATTTTCTTGAACATTTTAAAGGTAGTTTGGGCTGCTTTCAATTATGAAATACATACTCCTTCATAAACTTTGGGGACCAGAATCATCATCGTTTCCTTTTCATTTTTCTCGCATTGGATTTAACGGATATAATTATTATAATTTAACCGTAGACTATACGTGTTATTTATTGTACGGGTATTGCTCAATGCTTAATTAGCAGCAAAAATACCTCCTGACTCTTCTCCTCTTTCCCATTTGTTACTGTTGTCTTTTTTCCCTTACTTTTTTTGCGTAACAAAGATAGCCGCGAGCGAGATTGAGAAGATTTGTTGTCTATTATTTCCGTTATATGAGATAGCTGGGCCGTTAAATGTAATTGGAATACATAAAACTCCTCCTGGCGTTAAACTTCGTTGGTTGGCAAGGTTCGAATGTTTCACCATGCAGCCCCACCTGCGACTAAACAGCCTTTCGACCGTACGGTAGCGTTCGTTTAGTTGTTCGGCTTGAAACTAAATGAGAATGAGATTATAATCCATAATCGTTAATATCATGAAACGGGGTACTTCCCATTCTCGAATATGTAGTCAGGAATGATCGCTGACTATATTTCAAAGTTTTAACGAGACGATATTCAATACATTTCTCAAAGTACAATCGTTTGAAAACTTATACTTGTGTACGTGTATACCTACTTATCCTGTAGCTCGAGTTATCATCTCCTTTAGAGCGGAAAATTGACGTAAAGAATCCCGGAGAAATTTCTATTCTACAATTTCTTTCACGATAACAATCGGTCGAAATGTCATCGCGTCAATTACGACAACCTGCCCTCGTTTCTTTGCAGGAAAATCTGCAAGCCAGCGTCAGATTTCGTCGAAAGTCTCGGATTTCTCCACCGTAGAATCCCGCGGATCCAATTTTAAGACACCCTATTTTGTCGCTCCGCTTCGCCGGTACCTATAGTCAAAGAATAGTTTGTGCAGTCGGTAGAGACTTTTATTGACAGTTTCGGAACGGGTGCGTCTTGAGTCGCGGTTATCGGTGGTGGTCTGGAATAATACCAATAACTCACGGACGTTGGTTACTGGATACGCTTCGTTGTGGCGCATTGTTCGAAATGCCGCATAAAACTGGTAAAACTGCTACTACTGCGACGCCGATAAAAGTCCGAATACCATTACAGCAGCGCTGCCGCCTACGCCCTCCTCCATTCCATCCACCCTTCTTCAGGGATTCTGCACCCCGTCCACACGGCTCAAAAAGAGTTTGCGCCCCGGTGCCACGGTGAAGATAGATAAACGTTCGTCCCAGAGCCGGCCAGTAGTTCGTTGCTTTAAAAGAACTCACCCGATCGTTTGGTAGGTATTTTCGGTTCTTCCGCAAAGTACGTATAGGTACCGAGGCTTTCCACCCCTGATTTATTCCTCCACAGCTTTGAATATATGTATGTATAATTGTATATGCATGGTGCAGTCGTGCAGCTAGTACTTTGCGGGTTGCTAATTATTCGCATTTGCAAAATCCCGGGAAAAGTGGGTCGGGTGAAAACTTCTGGTAAGCTATTTTTAATTTGCATTAAGGAAAATCCCCCCGGTATATGTATAGTTCGGGAATCTATTCAAATTTTCACTACAACCGGCAGCTGTATAGGATTGATCGATAAAAACTCCGTAAAAGTCTTTATTATCTCATCAAAATACGATGAGCTTCGTCGATGAGTATGGTCATTGATCGGACGTTAATAACCGAAAAACTTTTCATCAGCTAGTACAAAGTTATGCAATTTCATGTTCGACGTCTTGCCTGCAGTTATCCTCGATTAAAATTCGCCTCAACACCGAAGAGGCATAGGGAGAATGCTAGTTAACACCTCTTGCTCTGCGACCTCTCTAAGGATACCGTGGTTACCAAAGCTCGAATGCCTCTTATGCTCAATTCCTCAGAACTGCGACCGATTTGTTAAGTAAAACGGCACGGCTCTTCTAACATAATATCAAATGTATATATACATAGCTTGCCTCCAAAACTAATTATTCCTTCACTTCGAACGGAGGTTAATATTTGCCCGTGATCCTATGTCCTCAGCACTCTCCTTGGATAGATGTTAATTATCGAAGCCCAACGTGTTTCATCCCTGTTTTTGAACAGAGTCTTAAAATGTCAACTTTCATACTCTTATCATTGCAAATTATTATGATTACTTAAAAGCTTTGCCCTTAATCTGAGGGACTGAGCACAATTCAAACCTGAAAGTATAAATGTTTCCTTGAGCTTATCCTCAGTCAATTAATTCGATTCCAATGATTGAGGTAACGTTTAGCTGTTTAAACTACGTATATGTAGATCCTTTCAGAATATACGACGTATCGTTGAGAGACATGACAGTAGAAGCAAAGATGTCGAGTGAAAGAAAAGCTCACTTGTCCGGGACAAGAGTTACGGATATTAGCCGACATACCGTGGGCACAATGCCGAGACCGTAGTCTTGAATAGCACTATTGTGATAGCGTGGTATTGTAGCACATGTTCGGTCTTATATAAGTAAGAACGAAAAGTTATTGTGTCCAAACCTTTGGGCCAACCCATTCACTACCGATTCCCAATGTTAAGACCTAAGCTACTGCGCACAGATCGATTAAGTTTTACCAACAACACTTCGACCGAAGATAGTACCTCGCCGTGATTAGGAAGGTCCTCGCGACAGCTGGTTGTCGAGAGTGAACGTTAATTACAAGACAATTTTCGAAGGAACAAATTCCTATACGGTCTGCTTCAGGACGAAGAAATGAAACTTCTCGATTATCGATAAGTATTGGTCACATCGGATCATCCGCTGTGCTTTTTATCTCTTCAACTATAACGTATCATCCCCCAGTATTATATCGATGAAACTTCGAGGAGCCTATACCTTTGGTAGAATTGTTATAGCTTGGAGAAATATATGTCACAGAATCTCTGCCAGGTCAGACGACTTCGTCGTGATCCTATTGTACGCTCGGGGTTAATCGTAACAGTTCAAGTGCGGTTAAAAGATTGAATTTTCAAAGATCACACAAATTTTAAGATGATTAATTTCCGCTCGAACTTTGAGAGCTTATACTCAGATATCAATTAAGAATACATTTAACTTTAATTTCAAGCTTAAATGAACAGTTTTTGTATCGAGCTTATGACCGGAAGTAGCTGCTATTAAAAGCGTTGTAATTAACTTTCATCTTTCGACCTCAAGAAATATGATAACACGTACAACGTATCACGCTGTAATTTATGACAATCAGATGGAACAAGTAAGTGACGTGCAAGAGCTCCGGAACTTGAACGTCTATCCTCTTCACCGCATCCACTTGCAAGTTACACTAGATAGCGTCCTACAGTCCGTGTCACTTGTGCTGCAACCCGAGAGTAAGTTACATCCGTTGACACCTTTGGGTTAGCCGCAGTCACAGACACCGTGGGCAAACGGGCTCGTAGGATTACGAATTAGCCCAGAATACTGGTTGAGATTCCCCACGTGCCTGCGGGAAGATCCTGGCCAATCAGTGCTGGCAGAATAACTACAGGAAACCTGAAAGCCCGCAGTATAGCTACAAGACACCTATTATAGTCCCCGCCAATGCGAATGACGATAATTATCAGTATCGTTGTTATTTATACTGTATGAATTATTATATCTGTTTATGGACCACTGGTCAATAGTGTAATAGCTAAATAACGGTCTGGTAATTCGAGCAATATAGGCTGCAGCGAGGGAGTGTTATCTATCATCGAAAACTACCAGCGGAGCGTCGAGAGCTGATATTAACATTATACCTCCATATAGAAGCGTACGTCTGCAGCATTCGGTTTAATTAAGGAAATAGGGTCACGCCGATGTAGTCAAATTGCGAACAGGCGACAGGCGGACGGACGTTGACATCGGAGTTAAGCACGGATTAGTCGAAGCTGTCATTAAATTCTGAAAACGACGCGAAAAAAGTTATGCAATAAATTTAATGAAGTTTGGGTTCATTTAAAGATGAATATAGGTATGAGATGAAATACAGAAGAACCTTGATACTGCAAGCTTTTCGCCGTGTTTCAGGTGGTTTTAACGCTGTTACGAGAAACGAGCGATAACGTGAAGGATAAAAGGAATAACATGGTTACAGGCGCGAGTGTAGCGTGGTAGTGACAGCTGGGGATTAGGGTTTTTTTTCAATTAAATTGCTGCCAGTGTATAGCGCGGTCTTTTCATTTCTGTTTTTCGGTTAATTACGGATTTCTTTTTTTTCCAAATATATTTTCAAAACAGTTTTTGTTCTTTTGGTTTTCGTTTTGTTCTGTGTTACACAAAGATCCAATCACGAGAATGTAATATTAATAGGAAACGGTAAACAGCAGCGCACCGGATGCAGCTATGCATTTTCTTCTTATACGCAGGTACAAGACGAGGAATAAGTGGCGGCGTAAGGAGAAGCAAACGCTACGTTTATATTCCCAAGCGAGACGATGGCTAGAGCAAGCGATTATGTAAATTTTAATGTAATGTTCCGGCCTCGGGGCCGCCTTATAGCTACGCAGTTTATACCCATAACCCACCCGCCGTGAACACTCATAAAATTACGCCCGGTTTTTCCAACAATTACACTCGAAAATGTCGCCGCAATCCGCGATAGGAGTGGAAAGGAAAGAAACGGTGAAGAGAGGAGAGGAGAGGAAAGGAGAGGAGAGGAGAAGCAACGCTATGCAATTTATTCCACTCATTACCACGCATTAAGTGGAATTCCCAAAACATTTTTCAGCATTCATAACTTTAGAGTTTCACAATTCATAACATAGCCAGAGATTCTCTCCGTCCATCCTGCAGGATTACTATACACCCACAATTTACAATCCCAGGTTCTTCTCCAAGGGATGTTTAATTCGATTAGATTTTCGCTGCTGTATATATAGATATATTATATGCAACCTGCCAGGGGTTAATGGCATCACGTTCGGCACTAGGCGAAATTATCGTTTCAAACTTCATCCTCCTATGTTTGTCCTAACGCATACCTACCCCCAAGCCCGGAGTAGGTATTTGGCAAAGTTCACGGGGCAGGAATACACATATGTTACATAGCCGGTATAACCGGGATACGTGCATTGTACAGCTATAAGGTATGACAATATATGCGTTCGTCAGACCCGCGTCGGCCCACCGCGACACACACTGGCCCTGAGTCTGCGGTCAGCATCGCGGGTCTGTTGCTTAGTAGATACACATATTTACCAATTTGCGACAAATTAGGTTTGACACGGGACGGACGTATTTTACAGGTATTGATAGAACACGCGGTTGACGAGTACCAACAAAGGCCTTGTATGATGCCTATATATACGGAAACATGAGGTCGTGACGTCGGACGAGCTTTACTCTCTCCGTCTCTTTCTTTCTCTCTCTCTCTCTCTCTGTCTCTCTTTCCCTTCCCATTTTCCACTCGTCGGTTCAGTAAGCTCATAATATATGTATGCGCGAACGTGTGTGTTTCTCTGCATGCGAATGTGTCGACATATGAGAACGGCACGGGTTGTGACAAAAAGAAAAACAGATTTTGAAATTCAATGGGGATCAAACAACGTTTGAAGGTCTGTATGAACTATATGCATATTCATTCCTCACACGTGAAACCCAAAGTTCGTCTCTTTTGTTTCGTGTATTTATATAGGAATATTTGCAGATAATTCTCACTGCAGGAGACGAGCTTTAGGTATAGTAATTAACTCCAAACTAACGAAAAATTATTTTCCACGATCCAGAAAAAGTTTCACAGAATTTCCAATTCTAAAGATGCATTATGTTTCAATCGCCAAGGATGAGTTCAACTATAGACACCATTTGTCAATTTTTTTACACAAGGTTCAACGTTCTCAGATTTTAGCTTACGATTTCGAATTTCTCCGCTCTACATATATAGTAGTACCATATATTTACCATAAGCTATAACGGTTTTTTCTTCTTTTTTTTTTTGTAATTTTCGTAACGAGCTCCGCAACGTTCCGCCTCCCCAAACCAAGTAATTTTAGATCACAAGATTATAAGGAAGAAACGAACCGCGCGCAGTCGAATCATCGAACGCTATTTCGCTCGCCTGTATTATTCGCATTAACGTTTATTCGCCCGTACGGAGCACGAAATTTCGAGATAATTTTCCGTGGATATTGAAGTGGGATATCTCCCGGGATATTCTTTGTTTGAAATAGCAGACAGAGTAATTAGGCATTGTTGATATCATTGTCTTGACAATATACCTAAACCAACCGAAATGATTGACAACCTGGTTGTCTTTGAACTCACTTTAAGCGATAGAAGGCTTGGAAACGTCGGAAAAAGATACTTCAGTCAAACTTTATTATAATCCAATCGATTGAAACGTCATCGTCGATACTTCATACGACGGTGAGAAAGCTTTATTTTATTCCATATAATTCAATGGATTCGAAAGGTAATTTTTCCCAACTTTTTTTTCCGTGAATAATAACCCATGTTCACTTGTCCGGAGATAGAAAAAAAAAGAGCGAGAGAGAGAGAGAGAGGGGAGAGAGAGAAAAAACTCTATAACCACTCCTGCCGAAGTAATAATTTTTATTTCATTCAAACCATCGAAAATATTTATGACTGAAATTATTTTACGAATGATAAACGAAATTGAATTTTGATACCATATCACATCCAGAAAGTCACGAGTGTGTTAAACAATTCTTGAAATTTGATTCGGAAATAAATATATACTGAACATTTCTGTCAGCTCCAGTACCTACCCTGGCCCTGGGATAAAACATGTACCTATTCTGCCTCAACGAATATCAAAGTAAAGCAATAAAGTATCAAAATAAAACTAACATTCTCGAGCGAGTTCCTGGTAGAAATATGTTGTAAATTCAAATTACCCTTCGGAATGACAGCCGGAGGGCGAGATTCTCTCGTTGTTCGAGTCAGTCTCTGTTCTACGTACCTACCAGAACGATGCCCTGGAGATTACACAGAGCCGAATGAGGCGCATTAATCCGATTTCAAACTGCACCGAACAACGCTTGGCATTACTACGAATTTCAAATTGCTCGTTAAATAATTCGCGAATCATTTTGGCACCTTTCACAAATTCTGACACAGTTCTGTATAACTATTGCTGTTCCAAACGCGACATAGCAATCGGCTTCAATCTTAGACAGCCATTTCCACTAAGTAACGACGTGCCACGTTCTTTGCTCATTTCCTCTTCTGTAGTTGTGGAATTCGGTAGACGACCAAAATCCAAGAATCACTTTGTGATTCAGAGGTGATAATTCAAGAACGCTTACCAAGTCAAGTCACCGTAAACTCTCGAACCAAGTACCACCCTCACGTTTCCAATTGACCCCTGCTGACCCGATAGACTATCTGCAGAATCAACTCCATCCGATCATACCTTGTCTCCGACTCTTTTTAAACAACATGCAACAGACCAGCAATGTATTTTATTGATTACCAATCCGATTTTTGATACGTCCTGTAGGTACGGCACGACATTGTGAATATACATGCAGGACACGCCTCACTCTACAAAATATTGGTCACGCAGTGAATAACAATTCAGTGGAATGGCATAGTAGTTGGTAACGAGTTTTCTCTGCTAATGAAATATTCTTGTATCACTTGTTCGTTATTTCATTCTAGTTTTTTAATTATTTCCATTTTCATTCAGCGTCGACTCGCAGGTCTTATTAGACGATCAACAGAATGCATCCATAAATTCTATGAGCTGTCAATTATATTAGTGATAATATCGCCTTATAGTACCATGCCGATATGTGACTTATATGGTAACGAGTGCCAACAAAATCCCTTGATTTAGTTCCGTGGAATTATAAGACCTTAAATCACGGGGAAAACCTCTTTGAATATCAAACGGGACAGGAAACAGCGAGGATTCTCACCGTGCTACAAACCAACCCACGAATCCAACGACCCGAAGACACAGTCGGAGACAGCAAACCCGAGTAAGTCTTTCACCAGGAATTGCAAATTCGCACCTGGATCCTGTTTAGCATTTACCCACGCTTAGTGGATTTTCAGGCAACCGTCAGCCTCACCCAATATCCTGAAAGGTACGTTCTTCGTCCCCAGGAGAGCCGTGGTTCTTCCTAGCGAAGAATGAAAGGACGAGAGGTTCTCTCGCCTGCGTGAGGAAGAAAATTTAACACTATTACTTATATTATTATTATTACGCCTCTTGGTTTTCCCATCATTTGATATAATATTATTATCATTATTACGAGACGTGAACAAGACGTCAGATGCAGGCTTATTGTTGTAACTGCTGCAGGGGTATTAAAGGTGACTTGTGAGTATTCTGAAAATATCAGTAATGAATTTTTTTTATGCTCGAGTCTCGCTCCCGGGACGCGAGCAACATATTACGTTTTGCAAATGGAATAGTCCGAGGCCTGCAGGGAGTGGAGAACGGCTTTTGTACATCACCTAGTTTTCTTCCCATGCGGTACGCTGCCGGGGTGAATGAAGAAGTCTGCGGAGGAACAGAAGGAAGGTATTTCAGCATTTTCATCCTTTTACCCCCACCTCCTTGCTCATTCCCCATTTTTCCAACCCATTCTGTTTCCCGCTTTGCAATCATGCATAAAACAGAGGTTCGTATGCCTAAACCCCCCCTGTTTTCTCCCGTAAAAAAAACCCGCGGGCGAGACGTTTTTTTGGAGAACATGTAAAGGTGCAACGACAACTAGAAGCAAACCTGAGGCTGAACAACGACTGTGTTCAGTGTTTGCCAAGAGTCGCTGGTACCTACTGGGTGGCTTTTCTCACTATCCCATCGGGATTGAATTGCATAGCTTTCGAAATGGCCTCGCAGCTGAGCCGGCCGAGTTAATTAGTTTATTCGACAAATACCTACGCGAATAGCCGCCCTTTAGCACCGTAACTTTGGTCACCGCTTGTTCCCGCTAATTTTGATGGTCCCAAAACTTGACTAGGCGTCCTTGATGGTAGAGTGCGTCACGTACAGCTAAGGGCAGAGGCGCGCGTTATTCGATCCAGCCTATATAATAGCGTCGCGAAGCCGTCGCTAGGGTCGTTGGATCTTGGGACAAAGGGACACGCGAACGACCGTGAACTCCCGAAATCAATTACGGAACGATTTGATTGAGTTGGTTATAATATAGTCGTTTCGAATACCCATTAAGTTGTAAAAGTATATAGGTATAAGTATCTTCGGTTCTACCTTTTGCCGATGCAATCCGTTCGACCCATTCTTATATACCTATAGGTATACATATATACAGAGATTTAGTTCTTGCGCTGGAATTTTGCGAGGATGTTTTTCAAGCCGGGTAACTACGGGGTAGGGAATAGCAAAGTGATTTAAATTGCGGGAATCGATCCCGCTAATCTTCACCACTCAAATTAATTGTTTTATTGTCGCCGGGAAATGTCGACGCCCTAGTCGCGTCGTGTAATCAGCAAACTTCGGCGGGAACTTGCAAGAACTTAGTTAAAGCCTTCTCCAGACGCGTAGATCAGTGGTTGGCAAAAGAAATAGCTTAATCTTAATCAAATCTATACCCAGTATGTGTAAGACGTTACCTACGAATGAGCTGGAATAAACCTTACGTTATATTTTATCCACGTTTACTCCAATTTGAATTTTTATTAAAAAATAGTAGCTTGGGCGAGTATGGCTGTTCCATAATTTTCACGATTTGTTAAATTTCCCGAAATCGTTCTAAGACAGGAATAAAAACCGCAAACAAAAATGTTACCGATAGATGTAGAAAATGGTGCGAAATTTAAGTTTTGTAGTTTTCCGTCGCATTTGAACTGCAATATGTGAACCGGGTGAAAATTCCAGGATTTTATTGCACCTAGACTCGAACCCATTGTCGCCCAATGGATCACTCGTCCGACTACTCGTAAAAACTTAACGTTCTTTTGTTTCTTCTTAAATTGTACTACGGAAGAAGAAGTAGTGGCGTGAGCCGAGATACGACGCTTGAAGTTTATGAGTTTATGACGCGAACGGCACAGAAAATAAAAGGCATCTAACTATCCAAGTGTCATCTCATATCTTTTTCATTTACACCTTGTTTACAACTCGTAGCAGTTACTCCTGTCGCACGATCCTTATAAACGGTACAGTGACGTCAAAGCTCGTGAAATAAACTCTCAAAGAGTCGTACAGTCGTTATCAATTCCAAGATATTCAATACAATTAACTTATAGTATCCCTATTCGGTGTTTTACTATTTCAAATTCGTACCTCATTGGATACATTACCATGTACCCAAGTACGTGCAGTAACTAACCGTCACCGATCTAATTGCATTGGTTATAAGCTGTTCTGCAAATCGTGCAAGAGACAGAGGTAAGGAGTTCGCACATAATGGCACCAGTTAAGATGATATCGTACCAAGAGTCTAGCTTCGCCATTCCTTTCATGGCCAATATTTGCGCGCAAACTTAACTCGACTTTGAACAAGATAAGATCTTACATTTCTGTAACAATGAATATTAATGAACAAAATTGTAACTCATTCCAAGCTCGTGACAACGTTAATTTATCAACATGCACTTCCGTGCACAAATTATTTTACCAAGTTTGAAATAGTTGTACCAACACTAGTCCCAAACGTCGTATTTTCAAATCAGAAGAGAGATACTCCCTAGGAATTAAACGATCCGTCAGTAATCCTCGAATGAATATCACCCGCGACAATTCTCTTGCACAAAAAATTTTTCAAACAGTTTTTTCTAAAGAAAATTCAAACACTTCGTTTTCTGACATTAATTTTAAGAATTCAGGGTGCAGTATGTCCTTTGTGAATTAATGAAGTCAAGTTCCTAAAAGCTGATGAGTTCCGGCCGCTTTGAACTATACCGTTTTAACTTTGTTAATTCTATCCTGAAATGCAGCAGAGTGAATACAAGTCTCGAGACTTCAACCTCTGATACATTATTGACTTGTATTTTCTATACAAAGCCATGATCTTCTCTGCCTTGTTTCCTCGCCAACTTCGTAATCTCAGCCACCAGTGAAAGGTGCCAGAGCTAGAGCTCGCTGCTCTCGTCCCACTGGTGGAATCTGAGCTTGTCAAAGCTTTAGAACAGTCACCTCTGACTGTCAGGACTTACCGCCTGGATTTGAAACCAACGACCCGATTCCTTTTGAAATTTTACAAATTTATCCCTGTCTCTGTTGAGACAAGCTGCTCACAATCAGATTAATCGACAATGACTGACGTTTCTACAATTCATACAACTTGGATGAGAATCAAATAGAGCGACGTAACTAGAGTTTATGTGAACATGAATCAGAGTTGATTTTCAGTAATAGGTACATATGAGAAGATACACGAAACGTACGAATATTATGAAATTCTTGAAAAGAAAGTCCGACAACCCTCGCGAATCTTCCGACTCATATTTTTCCCTGAAGCGTAAGACATGCGTGATCTTTGCAGATGAAAGCTCCGCTGCTTCTTCTTTTTGCTAGATTGACACGCACGTTGACTCGTACAGCCTTCGATTTCTGAGAAGTAGCTTTCCGAGTTCATCTTATATCATCCAGGATTTAAAGAGGAAAAACCTTAAAGCGAAGAGGGTTTCTATCAGTAACATTGCGTTCGTTAAAAGCCCAGATCCAAGGGACACTTTTCACCACGACCATTGGGACATTCAAATAATGATGCCAGGTAACAATACATCTTGATAGAGACTTGGTTTAATAATGTCAATAATTACTCGAGGATGAAATATTCAAGATATTACCTTGTTCCTCAAATTCGACCACGATAACGTGAAGAACGCAAATATTTTCAGCAAAGGTTTGCAGAACCGTGAGCTATACGCAAAAATTTCGGCGTTCAGTATTTCCGACGTAAAGTCGAAGAGAAATCGAACCACGAAAACCACGCTTCTAACATTCCCATGTGTCATACCTCCCGAGTCTCGATCCTGACATGCCTCACAAGACCACAACAGGGAGCCTTTACCACGTCAAGAATTTTTCTTCTTATTGTCTCTTCTCTTCTTCGGTGCTGTTATATTGCTGTTTTTTTTTTATTCGCTTGCTTATTCCTTCTCAAATTTCAAAAAAAAAAAAATAATAATAATAATAATAATATCAACTTGATTCTTCAATGAGTATAATGTCGAGTAAATTTCTCATTCGAGCATCATTCAAGATTATCACTTCTGCGTGAAGAAATTTGACATGCAACAGTCGATTATTCGATGAAGCACCTCGTTCGAACAAGACACGGTGCCTGATAGTATACCGGATAAAGCAAACTCCAAAACAGCGTGAGACACGATCAAGTAACATTCAACGTCGTTTTCAATTGTTTCGTGGTGTTTATGTGAACGTTGCAACCACGCAAGTGCAGTCTAAGTTTCTGGATACTCATTTGGAGTAAAACACGCGAACTGTGTTCCTCCAACGATCATGAAAAACGAGGATCGTTCCATAGACAATGAAGCAGAACTAATGCAAGAGTCTAGACATCGAAACACGGAGATGGAATTTCCGAGATTTAGGTATCGATGGCATTTTTTAGTCACTGCGTAAAAGTCTGACGAGTGGGTATTGCACTAGAATACCGATGCGCATGATAACACACACTGACTTACTTATAGTTGGTTGTACGTTAAAATCGACGTATTGGATTCATGGTGGCGTTTACGAGTTTGCTAATGAATGTAACGATCTAGGCCTCATTTTCGAATGCGAAATACCTATTGTTTAACACGAATATGCTGTGGCTAAACTTCTAAAATTCCTTAACTGGTTATTTATATCAGCTTTCCCAGGCACGTACCTCGTTATTATAATTAAGCTATCGATCGAATTGCTCGGACCGCGAAATTCTCTGAAATTTACCACATGAGCTCCTAAATTATCTCGAGTATTCAAATTTCTCTTGTAATATTCAACATGGCAATAATTGTAGCGTGATAAACTCTATTCGCGATCATGATAATAATTAGCCTGCAAGCTTTGAAATTATTCCTAATCTCATACAACGTCCGTATTGAATTATTTGCGAAAAAGTATGTAATAATCAGGGAGATTAAAAAACTGGAGATTTCTAGATCTTTGTAAAAATATTTTCGAGTTTTCGTGGAAGTATTCGGGCCAAATGAAACATTCTCCGATGCGTTATGTACGTGAATTCGAATAAAAATTGATTCGGTTTAAACCAAGGGCCAGATGCACCATGATTTTGTAAACCTAATAGAATCAACCTGCATAGAGTAGCTAACCGATACCCAAGTGATTTTGAACAACGAGAAATCGGATATTCTAATTAGACAATTAATTTTGCGAAGGTAACGAAGCCATGCATAAAATATAGGAAATCCGGGCGCGCGATTGGCAGTGAGTAACCATAACGCGAGATGAGCATTGGTCCACACACACACCGAGCTTAATCCTCGGTGGATTTATTTTGTAACATTTATCATGGCGGATACCCTTAGGGTTTTGAACCCACCACATCCATCAATTGATTTAATCCGATTACCTAGGCATCCGATATTTGTCATATAGATTGCACAGCGATCTGGGATGCTTCGTCAGTCACCACTATAAACATATATACAGATACGTGTGGATTTTAATCGGCAAAACGTAGACCATGCAATTCTATACGAATCGGCTTGACGATTGGCACCGACAACGAAGACAATGCTACTGCCGGAACCAATACATAGGTACGAGGTAGGTACACGGTCAACGTTATGCGAAATACGAGTTCATGACCGTCTATAATATACGTATACCTTATACCCACAGGCACGTGGATACCAACATGTTCATATAGCCACAGCAATCCCTGAACAATGCCGGGTCTGGTCTAATGGAGCAAGTATTGTCGTCCGGCAGACATGTGAATGAATGAATGTGCATTGTACGTATGTAGATTGTCACGTAGCCTCGGTGTTATTAAATTCTTGTGAATTAACCCCGTACTTCTTGGCGGCGTGAAACAACCTTCATTGACATGAAATAGACCTTTTGAACCTTTGCCCAACGCGTGCTAAGAATTAAAATAACTACCCCTGGTTGATAAGCACATTTTTAAGTAACGAGTACAAAACACGGCTACGTGACTCGCCTACGTCTATCAGGGTGACATCTGGCTACTGTAGGGACGCGTGAGACTCCTCACTTCACTTTTCTGACACACCTGCAGCTTTCTCTCCACTGTTTTCAGTTATTAACTCATACTTTGTTACATGAAGACTTTACGGAGGCTAACACCTCTAGAGTCGACCCAGCATGAGATAATGGCAAGTTACCAAATGTTTTTGTGGAAACTATTATGTCTTATAAAAAAACCAGCTATGTGGTCCCATTTGTTACAGCAGCACATCTTATTTTCTACGTGAAGGATGTGAAAAGAATAATTAATAATAATTGACTGATTAAAACTGAATTTATCGCTTTATGTTTACGAATTGAATTTCCAATTCTTGAAAATGTATCTCCTACAATACATAACAATCGATCGTTTCGGATTTTTGGTATCTGGTTTTGTTCGAAAATCAAATATTCGATAACAGCTTAGGATTGTTCAAAAAATATTCCTCATTGGTTCCTCATTCTCAAAAGAAATAGTGTCACCGAATAATTAATCAGCCCCCTGGTATCAACATTTCATATCGCCAACTCCAGAGGTGTACCCACCCTCCCATAAACTTACGTATTTTCCAATTTCCTGGTAACAATCAGCGCCGAGGACTCAGTGCTGTTTTGTACCACGTCTCGGGAGAAATTCGTTTCTACCGCACGGCTTCAACTTTATTAACCCAATATTACCTGCGTAACTAGCCCTTTCAATTCATTAATTATACTCACTCCCCTAAACTGCCGCAGAAATAAATAATAGTGTGACGCTTCGTTATTCCACGAATTTGCACAAGCTCGTGATGATTTTTAATTGAAACTATTCATTGACCGAGGGTGAATAAATTATCGAGAAATTGTCATGCAATTAACGAGGAATCCATACTTATATCATTTTCCCCGCGGTATATCTATAAAGTAAGTACATTAAACTGACGTCGAATTTCCAGCAATTTTTACTCCCACAACTACGTATAAGGTATAATGTACGTTGACTGTATCATCATAGACCCAGCCATCGAGTTATATTAACATTGAGGGAAACCCTGGGCTAGATATGGGGGTTGAAGATGCCCGTGTAGAATAGAAAGTGCCTCCTACTCACAGTTGATCCCTGTTTTCCCTCTGTCATTAATTATGCAAATCGCTCTGATAACCACAGCAACATTAATATTTGCACTTGCGGTACGAGATATAACGTCGGTCTTGATCGATTGGTAAACACGCGCGCTCGAGGGTGCTCAACCGTAAAGCTTGAAATGGATTTGGAAATACTTTTGGGGAGATTAATGTTACCGTCAATTTCAACGGCGAGGAATAAATCAAAGAAAGCTGAAAGAGTCATAATATGACAGGCGACGCGACGCTTTTCGACAGTG
This sequence comes from Rhogogaster chlorosoma, assembly GCA_944452935.1. Classification (NCBI taxonomy): domain Eukaryota; kingdom Metazoa; phylum Arthropoda; class Insecta; order Hymenoptera; family Tenthredinidae; genus Rhogogaster; species Rhogogaster chlorosoma. Next base: position 36,004,151 of record OX101797.1, read on the forward strand.
AAAACGCGATTCGACTAGGTATAGCCATAAATGAAAGGTATATTCCTGCAGGAGCTGAAAGAAGGGCAAAAATTTTACGTGACAGACAACACCGTGTGTGACGTGACAAGAGAGAAACTGGTACACAAAGAATATTAAGCCTCTGTCTCTGGCTGGGTGAAATGTCCATTTTCGAATTATTTTTATCACCGCAAAAGTTGACTCGTGATTTTAGGTGTGTAGGTAGTATCTACGTTGGTTGAAACCAACGGTGACAACGTCAACGTTGAACAAAGGGCTCGCCGCTTTATTGCGAGTGTCCATTCGTGGATATACCTACCAGAGAGTAATTCGTCACAGTTGAAAATTTACTTGGCTTACTAAAATATGTACATATCAACTCGCGGTATGCCGCAAGTAAGTAAGCGTATCCATTATCGTGATTGATAAAAGATATAAATATTATATGACGAAATTTGTACTCTTATCGTCGGTAATACCTTTTGTTTCAATGCCATACACCGAGGATAGTAGATGCTTATCAGCAACAGACACAACGCGGCAGACGCGGTGTACCTACCTACCTACGTGCGAGATATAACGTAGCTTTGAGATAACCTCGAGGCACGCGGGGCAAGACAAATGTTAGCTTTTTATATGCAGGCCCCTGCGTAGGCGGGGAACAAAGTAGATAATAAGTAATAACTGCGCCAGTTATACTTTGCAAATTTAAACCCCGCGGTGGAATAAATATCATGCGGTAACGCGGATTGCTGCAGAGAGATTTTGGCCGGAATCCACTCTAAATTTTGCTGGCTATGTCAAACCGTCCCTTTCTGCTTCGCCAGCTGGATATAGCGATAGATATACCATCTATTCTCGTAATAATACACGTGCATTATGCGAGTATAAATATAATACCAGCCGTGGTTTTAGCGACTTAGAGTTTTCGGCGTAAATACCAGCCAAAGTATGAGAATTGGCATAGTTCTGCGATCTTAAGTTCAGAGCTACGTAGAGAGGTGGGAGAAGAGGGATTAGCATAATCCCATTGGGGTTACTTTGGCGCAACGGGGTCAGCTAAATAAGAAGTTAGAGATCAAGTTGAGCTGCACAGGGACAATTTTTTCCTTTTTTTTTTCCTTTTATCCAACTAGCGGTTTTACGTATATAGGTATATGTACATATATTTTTTTTTCCCCCGTCTATATATGGGGCACTAACTTTGGAAATTTTTGCGCTACTATAACGGCAATAATTTAACCGTGTCTCCCTCGAATAAAAATAATATTTCATTCGACCCCGACAGGAGGATGCGAACGTTTCCCGGACGTTATCGTCGCCGTACCAACCGCTATACACGTGTTATCAATCTTGCAGTTCCCGTAGCTTTGGACATTTTTAGCCTTTCTTATGTCCCCAGCGCGTATTGCATTGTATAGAATATATATGTAATGATATCATGTGTGTAGAGGGACGTGATGAGACATAATGTTATTATAAAGGCAGGAAACAGGTTGCCACAAGATAGAGAGAGAAAATAAGGAAGTAAAAATGAAATCTGCTGGTGCAGAAGGTAGCTCTTTCCAGGGGGCGGATAAAAATACTTTAATAGGAAAAACGTACCTTAATAAAAAGAGCGTCGCCACAGTACCTCTGGCACCCGGGTAAATTCATTAGACTTTTCTCCTCCGTTAAATTCGTATAATTACCACGGGTGCTAGATGCCTATTAATGCCGGAACATTTCCTACTAAAGTGTAAGAAGAAATTAACACGGAATTGTACCAGCAGGAACGCGGGGCAACCCGCGGCAACGCGCAGTTATTAAACCTAATCCAACCAAACCTGGCAAGTTGCAAAAGCGGGGACCAAGAAACGGGACGGAGAAGTATAAATGGAAATCGCGTAGCGATCGAGGGAATTGTGCGAGTGACCTTGTGGCGTGCCTTAATTCGAACCATAAGAAGCTGATTGGGGCAAGAAAGCGATGAGATTTTCAACCTCGAAGCAAAGTCAACGATAAGCCGAGTAAAGCTAGAGGTAATTTGTCAATTCGTTGCGGCCCACTCGAAACTCGTCCATTATAACACTGAATAATTCGAGTTCGTTAGTCTGCAGATGACGTTTCTGTTTTTAACCGCCGCCTCCAACGCCCCTATAAAAAACAACTCAATTATGCAAATGTGATGAATTATGCGAAATACTTTATAGGGATTGACTTGGTAAGCGAAGGAGTAAGGGCACGAAGAAACATCCAGTCTCGAGAGTTGACGCCACGCCACTATACGCGTAGGTGTATTATAATATTCACTTTATGTATTCTATATACCTATCCCTTCGTGGATTTTGCGTGAGACCGAAATAACCGGCGGATAATGTAGCGCAAGTGCGGTTGCATATGTTACAGGCATATACAACTAGCTACGTACACTATACAGCCTGTTAAAGCAGCAGTTCGCTTGAGCATATTGGTATAATCGCGTTTCGAGTTTCAGTCCGAGATTGGAAGGGAATTTGAAAGAGGAAAGGGGAGCAAAGTCTATGTCTCTCTGAAAAGCTTTGCGACTATTTGCTCAGACTCAAACGTGTATGGGTATTCGTTATTTAGACGCATTGAAGAGGGGGGAAATGAAAAAGGAAAAGAAAAGAGAAAAAAAAACATTCAGAAGTCACCCAGTGTGTATCCGTCGATAAAGTAAAACGGAGTGTTAAAGTGAATTCGTAACTTAGAACTTTCAGGATTTCAGGGAAATCCTCGCAGCCGACGTGAAACTTTTCCTTTAAAAATGAAAAACCTTTTCAAAAAATAAAAAGTCGCGTCAGCAACTTTCCAATACGTGACACATACAATCGGTCCTTTCAAATCGATTCACATTTGTAAAATTTCAAACTATATTATACCTGTTTAATATACGCAGTGAATACGAGCTTCTAAGGCGATGAACTTGCACGAATGCAATTCACACGCTGCATTGCGCTGTATACTATTTGTGGAGTTAGTATATTTCTGCTTCTGTGGCACTACACCGAGTGTATAAAGCGCAGTTTCACTACATTTGTAATTTTTCGCTCAATATAGTATAGAAACTTTCTGGGATGATTCAGAATCAGAGTTCTTCTTGTTATTTATACCGAGGCCTGGAGAGATATTTCAGAATAAGAATCAAACAGGACTAGGTATACTCTTCGAAACTTTCTCGCCTCGATTCTGTTTTTCTCAGCGTCCAAAACGTCACTTCGTCAAAACTATTTTCGTCTAAAACATAAGAGATTGTATTTACGGTATTCACAAACTCTTACGAAAATGTATTTCATTTTTAATCCACAGAACGACTTATTATTACTCCTCAACTCGACTGCCCTTGACTCAACATCCCATACAACGATTCTTCGAGTAAAAAAGCAATCTGAAGAAAAAAGTTCAAGCTTCTTTGTTACTTAAGCTCAAGCTATACCCACTTGCCACTTAAGGGCATGCCACAAAAGTTATGAGAAAGTATCGAGTCGGACAAGAAAGTACTGACAGCAATCATCTCCAGTTTGTTCGGACTCGGGGAGGAGAAGAGAAAAGAAAATCGTGAGTAAAACGGCACGAAATATACCCCAACAAATCGACATAGCTGCTGTACAAAAAGATAGTAACATATATAAGGCTTGGAATAAACCCGATTAAGTCAATATCGGTGAATAATTGATTAATTAAGTAAATTCCCAACAGGGATGGTGAAGATTCACAGCTGGAAGATTTCCGATACGTGAACCGGTGGTCTTTCGATTTGGCAACACCTTAGAGAAACCCTCTTGGCTCTTGGCGCAGCATATTTTTTTCCCCTTTTACTTCACCCGGCCTGCTCTCACCTCCGTAATCTTCAAGAATCGTAAAACCTTATCTTTTACCCATCCATTGCCCGACCGTCCGTCGTTTCGCCTTTTCAACCCAACCCTCAACCCCCGAATCTAATACTTCCGTCATTTGTGCTCGCCAAGAAAGAAACTTTGAAATCTTGATTTTTCCATGACGCATAACCTGATTCGAGACAAATTGGACCTCCCTGCACCTATAGAACAGGCAGTCAATTTATCCCGCTCTCTTATTTTTTTCTAGTTTAGCTATAATCTTCCGTGGAATAAAGATGGGATGGGTAAGCATGGGGGGTTCTTTACTTATTGCGTGATCCTGCAGGGCCTGGAATCTCTTTGAAAGCTTCAGTGATTTTAGAACTAAATCGTAACCTGATACTGATAAAATTTCATCGTTACGCCGTAATATTTGAGATCCTCCAAGGTCTAGGGAGAATAGAGAATAGCTTTGCATTGTTGAAACTTCCTTTTTTTTCGCGAGATACGTGGTTCTGACTCAGCTAAAGAGCCTAAACCAAGTAGACAAAATGTAGGTACGTCTGCGATCAGGGGATTTAGAATATCTCTGAAAAACGGACCTCTTGGACTTGAGACTGGGAACCGACTCGGTTTTAACTCTTATCTCTCTTCGCAGTGAGAGGATGATCATTGGGATAAAAGATAAGACAGCGTGTCTGTGAGATCAGACTGTGAAATGTTAAGAAAAGAATTTATGCTGCGCGTAGCTTTTGGCCTGCCTGTGATAACTCAGCGAATTTTAAACTTCCGCAGATTACCGTACCGGAGGTACTAATTACGCTGGAGATTATTCAGAGATCACTCAGTTGAGATTATGAAAAATATAACGTCTTCATTGAATACATCATCCATGAGCCTTGTTTCACTACAAACAGAAGCAATTCGTACAAAACTTCGTAAGTTCGTTCAACGTAAACTCTCGTGGGAAATATATTTTATTCTTCTCGTTCATCCTTTTTTTTTTTTCATCTCACTTACTGTTCAAGATATACAAAAAACGAAGTAGAAACCAGTCTTACGTTCAATTGCTACGGATTCGACTATGACAAGTATGATGCAACTTTACACAAGCGACGTATATATTTATGTATGTTTCACCGATTCGTAGCTTGCAGGATCTGCGGTATAATTCAAAAATCCCGTCTAAAGGCTGAAGATAAACTTTACGTAGTATTTTATTGGCCAGTTGACTAACCCCACTGAATGTAATTTATGTTTAGAATATGGTAAAACTCTTCTCATAAATATGAAACAAACGCAACGGTACTTTCTGATACCAAATACTTCGGATAAATTATGAACAAATATAAGTTTTTCACTCAATTTTTGTTGGACGTGAAGAAAACCGGAGCAAATATTGGCTGTGGGTTAAAAAGAAAAGCGCATATATCTTATAACAATGACACAGGCAGTTCCTGCCACGGGCATCAAGTTCATCAAAAATATATATGCAGCACCAAAATCAATAACGTAATTAACGTTCACAACACTATATGTATTTACACACGTTTGTTACCATTGAGACAGCCGGTGTCATCGCAACATAAAATTGATTGGTATTGAAATGAAAATCTACTAATTGTATATCTGCCCGATTGTGAGCATGGAAATTCCTTCATCATATAAATCAATAATTATCATGAATATTCATTATTGATAAACCTTAACTGAGAGCCCAGGAACAATGGTCAATCCATTATACAGAGGAATCCCCACTGAGGGTATGAGAACAACGATCAAAGAGCAAATCGGTTCATCGTGTAAATCGCCTTCGGCAGTTGTCAATTATCTGATTAGAACAGGATGCCTCCAGACTTACAAACATTGTTTCGCCTTGCCGCTGGACAGTAGAGAGGTTCTTTGATTAGATCGACGCAGTTGGAAATGGATGATAAATTAATCTGTGATATATCAGTGGTGTGTAATTAACAAGAATGTCGATTGATTGAAAAGTCTGAGTTATGATAACGATTTAATGAAGTTTGTACTAGCGAGCCGCGATGTGGACGATTGTCAAATTCGTATTGTTGTGCACTTTTTTCGCTCCGCGAATTCAGGGACAGACATCCGGTAGTCTTGAGACGCCAAATGCGTATATGACAGCGATTGTTGATGCATTGTGGGAAAAAATTAAAGATCATGGAATATCAAATCTCCCCGTGGTCGACACCTCATTGCAGTACAAGTAAGTAGATATTTTGATACCAGCTGTAAACCTAGATAAAAGCTTCGAGGCCAAGGAGCAACAGCTATTTATACCCGGTATTTTCGCGGAAGTGCCCCATAGAACGCCGAATGATAGGCAACTTATGGTACAAGTTACACGTTGGCTTTACCATAGGCACAGGTCGATGATAAAAAATAATTGAAAATTAAATTAAACTGGAAAATTGAAAAATATAAGTAAAATTTTAAATTTCACAAAAATTGTAGAGCGTTTAATTTCCTACGAATTTGCGCCTAACCATTTTTAATCAAAAGTTGAAAATAACCGAGCTAATTAGGAAAAACAAATTTACCCTTAAATTCAAGTTGGCGGCTATCACCAAAGGATTAATTAGCATCCTGAAAATCGGGATTTAGACTATCAATGATCGCCCCTAATGATTTGTAAAAGAAAATTGTATGGCATTTAATTATTGCAATTTACAATCGTATTCCAACTGGACTATAGTGTATGATCTAAGGATTATGACTCAACCCAGGATTAATGTGTAAAAACGAAAAGATATTAATCTAGTTTTAACATTTAATCCATGATTACTCTTTAAGCACTTCAACGAACTTAATCGCACAAGTAAAACCGCATTTATTCCTACTTTGATTCATAGCTTCACCGCTTTTGGCATTGAATTAATTGGCCTGGTCTCATATGAAGATGGCTTCGTTCAAGATATTGGCTTGGTCCATCTGAGCCCTCAGAATTTTCAGTTCGGGGCACCTTTGACACATGCGCATATAACAGGACGCGTTCTTTTCGACAACCTACTTCTTTACAGAGACTTTCGTGCAGACCTTACTACAGGAATGAAAGTTGGGACTATCATATTCAATACAACCAATTTCTTTTACGAATTGAATGTACGTATCCTCGATATCACTATACTTATGTCAGTGTTGCAAAACGCTTGATTGAAACTGTGGAAATGAGAAGAGAATGTTATGTACCTATATCTTTGTAAGAATAATTCCATTGAGAAAAGTATAACTGATCAGAACGATTGAACTTTCAAAGTGTCTTATAACTTGAGGATTAAATTGAAATCTATGAATTCATCGGATGTAAAAATGATATAAAAACGAACATGCAGTCTTATACCTGCGATCTATATCAATGCAGTTATAATAATTAGATCCAATTTATTATTAGGGTCTAGATTTTTATAAGGGATATGGAGAAAATACGATTACAGTATATATATGGAGAAAATCCACGATGTTTAAAACGAAAATTCGATAATAACTTTATTGACCAAGTTATACGCACACCTGGTATTAAGTGCTGGTTATACTTTGGAGAGATTGAATTTGTACCCTGTCTCTTCAAATTTGAATAAACTTTTTCATTATTTCCAGATCCAAAAACTGCATGGTAATGACACCGTTGTTCCAAGGTTATCGTTCACCGCATGGAGTGATCCCACTTGGGATATTGACCCCGATAACGTAGAAACTCAGTTAATGCGAAGACAGGTTTCGAATCAATCGAACCTCGCTCCGACCAGGCCGGAATTCGTATCAACGACGGCACTTGCGTGGATACCATTATTTACCGACTTTATTAACGAAATCGTTACGAAAATAGACTTTCCTGCTCTAGTTTTTTAAAATCTTGATTAAGCACGCATGGATCTGTAGATAATATCGAATTTCTGTGTCAGGCTTGTAGAAACTAGTGCATTGCCGCATAACGTCAAGAATCGAAAACAATAAACCGAATCAAAATTACTTGTGAATGACAGTTTCATGACTCTTTAATGAGCAAAAAATTATTTGCTACATTTTTCTGCTTTATAACTATATATATGTGGCTGACAATAAACGTTCTATGAAAAGTGACACAAAGGTTAGAATAGAAAGAGTGGCGAAATTTATTTGAAATGTTACAAGCAAGGAAATCTCTCTGTCCGAAAATGGACAAAGGAAATTGAAAACTCGTCCACACCTACATGCATATGCGACGTTGGGTGGAGGAAATCGAACTTGGAAAACCATCCCGCGTTGACAACTCCACAACAGCTAAAACGTTGAAAAAAATAAAAAACAAGGTCTGCTGATTACACATGAAGAAAAGCTTCACCTTTCAATTTGTGAACTTATCAGGGAATAATGGAAGGAAAAGCAATGACTAGCTAAGCTTCCTTCGTTACTTACATCTTGAGAAAATCTTAACAAGTCTTTTGCCGATTACGTAATACAAAATTCAGGAAAAAATCTTGAACGAAGTTGATAACAAAGCCCTGCATAACCCTGGAGCCCCGAATTCTTGTAAAAAGTTTGCTTCCATTACATTTCACGCGAAGGCCGAAGCTATGTTACGATCCGCGGAGTGGAGGGCAAACAAACAATTCCATTCATCATTTGCTAATCCATCACTATGAAGTCCCTGTGCATAAAAGTCGCAAATAGTATTATCAAAATCACATATATTCCGAAAACTCAATGTAGGTACAGATATTTTCGCGGTAGGCGGGGGTATTAGAGTCTGACTTCTCTCCACTGAAATTCGTAGAGCAGAAATTTATCCGGAAATTACGATCTAGCTACGCCCTTGTCGCGGTCCTGGGCCATCGTTTTTCTATGTGTCAAAGAAGGAGCAGCAGGGAGTCGATTACAAAGAAACGAAAATCTGCGACCATCGAAGAAGTCGTGTGGACAAGGGGCGAAGAGTGAAGAGCGAGGACTGAGGAGTGAGGAGTGAGGTTGAAGAGTGAGAAGTGAAGCCAGAGGAAAAGCGAAGCGAGAGGCAAAAGAAAGTAGACTGAAAGCAGAAAGAAATAGTAGACGAGATTGCTGACAAAAGACCGCGCGCGTTAGCCTTCATTTTTTTCTATTCGTCCCCTCATTTTCTTTCTCGTTTGCTCCATTGCCACTCGCGCAATCTTCAAGAAGATAAAAACCGTAGAGCCATTGCAGATAAAGATTCAAGGCCGGAATATGCCGGAGCTTTATATTAAATTCAACAGGAATTTCCCTAATCAATATTAAATTCGTGTAATTGACGTAGGTATGAGCTTTTTTGTCCTCCACCTTTGAAATCGTACATTTCATTAGTAGCTGTGTACAAAAACAATTGGATGCCGACGAGAAGTTTTTTCGAATAAAAAGCCAGTTTGATACTCGCACGGCAACCCTTCCGGGACGTGTAACACACCCGTATGTGTAACAGGACAGTAATCAGGTTAGCCGGTGTATGACGAAAGCACAACATGGATTTCTCTCCTGGCACTCGACTCGCCGCGTAGAAAAGCGGGCGACGGGACGCAGGACGAAGAGTGGCCTGCCTTTGTGCTGACTTCCGTTTTCACATAGCGTTAGAAGGAGAACAGAATAGGAGCAAACGGGCTGCGAAATAAAGCCAGGATGTCCGCAGCTGCACACTATTTTATTCACATTCAACTCCCTTGCCCGGCTCGTTCGCCAACCATCTACAGCTACCGCACGAACAAAGTAACAACAAAATCCACCCTGGCCGGTGAGGTTAAAAGGTTCCTAATGTTTCAACGTTCATGCCTCAGTAAAATAATGCTTTACAGAATGAATAAAAATTAATGCTTTTCCCCCACTGCACTTTTGCCCCGTATATGTATGACAAAGAGCCTCATCTCTTTCGATTTTGCGAGCACAAACAATCATCCAACTTCTGAAGTTACAGTATTCATTAGAATAAGGGCTGAGGGCTGTGGATGTTGAAGAATGGAGGCGATGCTATAGACTTTCTTTGCTGACCGGAACCGCCCTTATCGCAGGTTATCGAATTACTATACAATATATACTAAGCGGAGGTATTGAATAGCTCTTTGTTCCAGCTTTCGAGAATTTATGAAGAAAAGTAAGTTGGCGCCGTCATCCGATATTCATTGGAATTAAGAAACGCTTACCTCATGTGGAAAATACAGAAACGTCAATATTACTGCGTTGCAATCAAGAATAACGATGCAATTCAGAAACTTGGGATTGCAGTCTGTTAAGAAATGACCGTTTTCTCCATTCCAATGAATATCACTGTCGCGAGTCATGTCATTCTGTAAAAATCATTGAGCGAGAAGGCACATGTCGATATAGAATCTTGTGTTTCGAATTATTTCATAAACTGCAGAGCAAACCGTCTTAGAAACTCGGTTGTAATTGGCGAGAGTGTAAAGCTGTAGAGAGTAACGTTAATGATCATATAAAATTACAGAACGTAGTCAATTAAATTTGAATAGCTTACAGTGAGGTCGCAACATAACGCAGGGTAATAGGCAACTCAGCTCACCCAACAGAGAATTGTCACTCCCTTACTATCAAAGGACTCTTAATAATTATCAGCTGGCAGCTGACTCTCTGTCTTCCTCCCTGTTGTAAACACTACAATGTCGTTAATCAAAATTTAATTAGAAATACACAGACGTGCCTCCAACTATGGGGCACGTAATTGTGTATACGTAGCTCGCTTACCTTTGCTCTTAGACCTTAGTCTCTCTTCTACGTCACTTATATCTCAGCCATATCTAGGTATGCATATAGTATATATATATATTTTATATATATGTATGTAGATGAATATACATACAGACTCTGTCCTGTTTTATCACTGCAGCTTAAGAGCGCACGGTCGGAACAGAAGCTATATAGGCGGAAACATCTCGTCCCGGATATAAACGTACAAACACGTCTTAAGAACTTAACCTAACGACCGAAGCAATTTGTACGAGAATCAGAACCTCGGCGTTACTCCAGGCCGTTTTAACGTGGCTCTCCAGGTTGATATACGCAAATTCTTGATAAATGAGAAGAGAAATGGAAGAAAAAATAGGGATGGAAACAGAAAAGCTCCGCGCTAATGTGAAATCAATTCAGAAAATCAGATTATGCCCCCCAAAATATCCGGTGACATGCTCCACTTATAGTTCACATTTATATATATTTTTCTATTACAGACAAAAACACGAAATAAATAATCGGAAAGAAGTTCATCTTACATGAATGAAATTTTCAAATACCATTCCGATTATGAGTAGATAAATTTAAACGAGTTCAGAACCCAGTTGGGTACGTCGATAGCCATTCTCCTTCAGAGCAATAACATTTTTTGTCTATTAAAAAAAGAAAGAAAAAAAATGTCCCTCCTGCAAACAACTCCTTGAATTTTTATCTGGAACTACAAAAAATAGAATGTTTGCCATTTTCTCATAAATTTTCACTCTGCCACTGCAGTGCACAGTAATATAATTCATTCGCACTTGTACAATATTTCCCGAGCTACTTACGGATAATAAATCTCCGTCTATAGTAAATAATAAATTACTCGTGATGTACCGCCCGACGTTTTTAAATTCAGCTTGATGTACAAAATCTAAAAATTGGTTTCCGCTCTCTACGGCCATCAGCTGCAATATTTCAACAGCTTGCACCTTGCATCGAATAACCAGCCATCCCCTGCCTTTTTGTTCCTATCGAACATCTTCTTTCTATCATACCATTTTAGTTAGTAATTGGGACCACCAGATAGAAACATCCTGAAGACAAGAGTGATAGCGGATGAGATATGTTCAACTTCTTTGGAAGATTATATAGAACCCCGAAACAGCAAAACCAAAGGGCAATCCCGAGACAGCTCGGAGGCTGGAGCTCGGTTATTCGCGTGATGCATCCAAGATGGAAGAGCCAATCAACGTACGCAAATTGCCAATTACACTGCTCCGTCGAAATTTTGATGCCGATTCGCCGTGGGAAGGATTGGATTGTAAATAACCAATATCCTGGAAAATAGTCACAGTTTTTCGCTGATTCTATTTCATTGACGGGTCGGACTTGAGGAAATAAAACGAGTTTTGTAACGAAATTTTATAACGAATTGAATGACTTTTCACCTCTTCTCGAAGCTCATGAAAGGACGCCAATATTCATGAGTTTGAAAGCAAAATAAGAATATACTGACTGTGTCGAAAGCTTTTGGAAATGTTGTGGCAGGCAAGAAGCAGGATGGCAAAGGAAAAGACTATTTGTATTCTAGAGGATACGGTATAGCTTGGTAGAGTCTCTTATTCCGTTCAAGAATACTTCTGCGGTCTCAGAGTAGTGAATTGAAGTTCTGTACAAAGTCCAGGTTGAAAAATTGTCGTCGCACTCGTTTCCTCATAGAACCATTGACTAGATACTAGGTCTTGATGTCGGATAGAATGAAATCATCTAATCACACGCGTAGCTCATATTACGTGGTTATTGTTTCGTCAGGTTTAATGTCGATGACAGAAGGTGAGCTACTGGCTTGTTACTTTACCGCAATCCTCAGTGTATGTACAATAGATAATTTACCTGTGTGTATTCTATTGTAAATTCTCAAGTCCGAGGTTTAATCTGGCGAAGCTTAGCGATCCACCACCACATTCATCCCCCAAAGTCCTGTGAAATCCACCCATTCATTGCACGACCTACTACCCTTTTCGCCCCTCTTTACCACGCCGTCCGCTGTAACCTACCATTAGCCAATTGTATTCAGATGCGAGCCAGGGTTAGTCTGGATCTCCAAACGCCTTACCTGTAAATTCCAACCAGCCGTGACGCAGACGGATGAGCAATTTCGTGGTGTTGTGTCTTTCTTCTAACTTCCACTCAGTACGAGGTGAAGGAGAGAATTGTATATTTGTAACTTGAGTATATTATTTTACCTTTCACTACCTTTTGTCTACGGAGCTTGCGAAAGCTGCAAAGGCAGAGGAAACAAGCCTCTCACTCCACGTCTTAAATATCAATTTACAAGAGTCTCGTCACTTGTTCTCAAGCTAATTATCTTAGATTGAAAACCATCGATTTATCCGAGCGCAAAGTAATACAACTTTTCGCATTATTATGCATTCTGTCTTTCACGGATCTTTTCAAAGTTAAGAAAGTTAAAATTTTACTAACAATCTTCTTGACATGGTAGGAAAGAACGCAGACAATTGAATATTGGAATGAAATGGGCCACGCACGAGCCCAATCCTGTGATATTTGAAATGAGGAATGAAACGAAAAGTCTTGTCACTTCAATCGTTTTCACTCGATCTCTTCCATAGAACCGCGCATATTTTTTCATTTATACTTCCCTAATTCCGTGACTTTAGAAAAATAATTATTCATCTTGAAACTCACGGTTCATTTATATATCTACGGTCTTCTTTCGTTATACAAAAATCTTTCGAACGGTTTCTCCGTCACCTGGCTGGTATACTGTTGCAGTTTTCCAGCGAGTCATCTCCAGTTTTAACTACAAAAAAGTCAAAGAATTCCTCTACCCATTCCGTCAAGCATCCTGACACCCACGACTGCACGCTCATACCAACACACAGTACTTCTTCCTCTTACACCTATATCTATACTCAGTGAGTTTCCTCGTTCTCAAGTTTCGGCTTAAATGAAATGTTTCTATCTCTACGTCTGCCTCTCTGGTTTCGTAAGAAAGCAACGTTCGTATTTAGTCAGAAAACTCCTCGTTTCGTCCACTACACGGTAAGATAAACACTGTGCAGTGGATGTCGAATTTCACCAAGGTAGCCGGCAATTAGAACGAATCCGACGAAGTTTTAATCCTCATTGAACGAACCCGCCACAATACGCGAATACCAAAGTGCAATGGTTAAGTATAAAAATAATTAAAAGGAATATAAGCTGCTACGAGTAATTTGTGAAAAATTAGAATTGCTTTTGGCAAAAGATTTGAAAGCAATGAGTAGCTAACATTATATGCGAACGAAAAAAAAAGAATAGAAAAAATCAAGCAAAAGAAGCTCTGTAACGGTGATTATAAACCAAAAAAAAAGAGACTGCTATGCTGAGGTTGAAATTTTTACCCCGGTTTCACGGGTATAAAATGTTTTTGCCGTGTCCAGGATATCGGGTGGAAAATTCGCGACGGCATTGCGAGCAGACACAAAAAGTATATTAATTTTTCACCTTCAGCGCTGGAGAAACGAAGACAGTGAACAGTGGGAAAGAATGGAAGGAAGATAAAAAGAAGAGTGACGAGAGAGGAGATTTGAGGGAGGAAGCTCGCTTATTTTCGTCCATCCATCCGGCTAGACGGTCATCTCTTTTGTCCGATGGTAAATATTACGTATTCTTTACTAATAGCCGGGAGTGAGAGAACTCAACGGAGGAAGTGGTACGGAATGTTGGCTATATACGTGCTGCTGCCTTCTTTTCATCCGAATAACACCAGACGTTGCCTAGCATCCTATCCTGCTTAATGTTACAGACCACAATGAGAGATTCGTGCTGAGAAAAAAAAGAATTGAAAAAAAAAAAAAAGAAAATAGGAAAAAAAAACGGCGTTATCGAAGTGCTTTGTACTACCAGAAGAACAGACTATAATTACGGCTTTCTGAACTCTTCTTGCGTCGGCAAATAATCACTCCTGAACTTCCGCGACTGGAAACGAGATTCTCATTTATTGAACAAGCTTAAGTGTGAAAGATAAAAATCGTCTTTTAAGTATTCGAGAAAAACATTAATAACTCTTCTCTTTATCAGGAGAAAGAGGGGGTGGCTAGGAGTAGAACCTTTTCACCTTTCTTCAAATGATATTATCATGTCTTTTATCAAAAGGTTCAACTTCCCTTCTTTTCTCTTTTATTCCAATACAAAATTAGATTCTTCTTTTCCTTTTCGAAGCGGAGTTGAGTATAGCTCACTGTAGGATGCTGTCAGTCAAACTTGTCACTTATTGAGTCAATTATACGACAGTAACAAATCGACCCATAAATCCAGTGCGAAAATTTGAAATGGTTCTAGAGTGACATTTCAGACAAGTCGTTCGTTATTTCGCCTTCTCGCCTCTCGCCTGATAGTCTGAGCGTGTACGCGAGTATAACACCATCTCCGATGTAAGTATCGTCGTACGACGAGTGATAATGATAATTTTTTCGGGCCTCAAAAGCGTGAAATTGAATTAGCGAGCTTAACGAGTTTCATATTAGCAACGAAGCAAGTAGTCTATTATTAGATAAGATATTAGCTGTTTCCAACTTGTGCAAGGCTTCGGGGCCTCTGGGACGTCACGTAGATCCAGGACGTGGATCAAGTTATTAGTTCATAATCCTATACGTGTTAATGAAACTCCTAAGGCCTCCCCTCGACGGAAGACATCATTTAAAGCCAAATTCACTAGGCATAAAGCAGACCGTGTACCTTCGATGTCTGAATTTCAGTCAGATATTATCGAACATTATTATCAAAGATCAAAGTCATGAATCCTCTGATAATCCATATAATGCACAAGATCTCTACATTCTATGAATATGAGGTCGAGTATACCTGTAGTCAACTTGAAATACGCTGTATTCGGAACATGGGAAATTTGCATTTACGCTCCAATTGAGTTACGAGCCATCTACGTACCGGCGTCCCCATTTTTATACTGCAGTTATTTTTTTAACATTTTTCAAAGGTTTGGTGTCAGGGTTTCTAAGCTTTGTTATACGAAGCTAGCTAATGTATTCGTCACGAGCCAGAGAAGAAAGTTCGGGTACTTGCATTTGTCATCCACCACGGGGCTAGAGAAGGTTGTGATATTACGCTGAACTAATGGAAGAGGAGGTGCCGGGGTTCGGCGACAATGACACAGTGAGAGGGAAGCTAAGAATACCTTCTTCCATGACAGGAACATCACCGCATATGTTACGAGAACGTGGAGCAAACGTTACACAGAAGCTTAATCCAAGTCTTATGCCTCCCGCACCCATAACCATATCATCTTTGACTAGATTCACATACAAAAATTCCCATCGCGTTATAAATCTGAGATTATTATTTAAATTTTTAACCATTTTAAGGAAACTAGCGATTTTTCTCATAATGTTTCATAAGACGGTTGAACTATCTCGGAGAAGAAGAGGCGAAGTTATGCTGCTATTGGTATCCGCAGAATATGATTAATGATGAGTAACTCAGGAGAGTGGTGGAAATAATATAGTGATGCAAAGTGTACTGAGACGTCGAAATATATAAAAGTTGAAAATATAAGTCGATACGGTGCCGATAATACGGTTCCGTTTATTCGGTGCTAACGTAGAAGTCCCGAAGCGAATATCAAACAGGGAAAAGGAGGAAGCGTTGCAGAGAAATTTTTATAACTCAAAATCGTTTTCGGTTCTTTTACCTCACAGGTGTCGGTCCAATAAACGTATCATCGTGGGTTAAGGTCGTTGGTATCGACGTTTGTGGTCTATAAAATGTTCGAAAGTAAAACCCAGCCCCTTCGCATATAGGGAGTATTAAATATTTTATCCGCAAAAGATTCTTCGCCGGGGTAGCACATTATTTCCCAATAATACTTTTCCCATAGGGTTTGGCGAACTTTAAGGATAAGAAGGCTCCTTGAATGGCATGAATTCTAAAAAATACGTTATCACAAGATGACAGCAAGTCAATTCAACGTTCTCTTCAGTTCTTCCATCCTATCGGAATAAGAAATTCCACCCATAACCCAATAACGCTTGATATGAAATGTTACTTAAATTCTTTCACGAGTCAAAGGCATAGAGTCGGTACGATTTAGCAATTTTCATAATCGAGGTATGATACTGACATATTTCTACATGAAATATGATGAAACGTTAAACGATTTCTCGTAGACTAGAGCAGGAAAAATGAATTTCTCAAAAAGGAATCGACCCCTGGTGAGAACCGAAAGGGAGCCAGCGATTGGAATTTGCCATGGCTACGAAATTGGCGAGGTACGGTACTGCGGTCAAACCACATATCGGATTAACCATGTGCAGGCAATAACCACAGCATGAAATCATTCAGAAAACCACATGCTCCTTTGAATTGAAACATTGCGATTTTGATTAAATTCGACACGCGGAACCAGATCCTCCGAAACATTGAACCGTTTTCTCGACTGAGGTCAGACTTGGAATCGGACTTGGCTAGTCAACAAAGTGGGTACCAAAATGGCGGAAATTTCACCATGTGCTCGTGGTATACCGACTGCAAATTCCACAGTCCACAGTCCACAGTCCACCGTTACACTCTGTCTACACTACCGTGTATAGGTATATACATACACATATATGTATACAGTTACTATTGCAGAACAAAAGCTCCCGTACCACCGAAGCTATTGCATTCCGCTTGAGTTGCTAATGCAAACGTAATCTAACTAAGGTCAACGGGCAGCTTTGTAGGCAGCCGTTGAGCCGGAATTAACGTCTCACGCAATCTGCTGACACTTGTCTCACTCAAGTTCGCACATGAGCGCGTAAATCGCAGAACCGTACGTTGTTAGGTTCCAAATTCAAGATCTTCAACTTTCCTTTATCTTAGAGGGAGAAATTCGACGGATATATATTGGAGTTTCAATTCATTCTTCAATGCCCAAATGCTATAACAAAATTCCAGGTAACGATTTGGCAAAAGTTTAATGAATATCGAGTCTTACGAAAACACCCCAAGTGCTCTTCATCGAGACTCAATTTTTTTTCGGCGAAACCAGAGCCAATGTACAATTCAAAGGATTTCGATTCCTGAACAAGAGCTAATCCACGCCGCGCGTCTGTCGATAAAAATATTGGAAGAATGATGTCTAGGTACATCGAAGACATATATAGCCTGCCAGACTATGTGAGAAGAAAATCCTGCTCGCGGGTGTATAATTTTCCACTTAATTTTCGTTTTTCGTCGCTCGAACGCTGAGAGCAGAAGTTGAGAAATTCTAATAAAAATGCCCTCAACTCCGAACATGTCGTGTAAACGAAACAACATACCTAACCTAAGAAAAACACCCGCTGTTGAACTTTCAACGGCTAGAATGCAAAAGAAATACGTTTACGCAAGCCGCGGATTAAAGTGATAACGTCGTAATTTTCTGCGGCCATAAGCCAAGGCAACTGGGACTCCCACGTGTAATTTCGGCAATATTTGACGGTAACATTGAAGTCTGTATACGTCGGGAATTTGGTAATAGATAGAAAATTGGCCCGACTGCTGTGGCTTAAGCTCGAAATTTCGTAAGAAAAGTTTGAGAAAAGCATATCGGAAAATGCGGACACAGATGCCTCTCGATCGATATTCGATATTTTGTTTTCTACATCGGCAGAGAGAAGATCCTTTGTCATGGCAAGGGTACACAGGTGGTGGTGGTGCCTGAAACGCGACAGGAGAATACGAAAGACCTTTTTGTACCAAGTTTGGTAAACATATAGGTATTAGATGTTCCATAGACTTCGTTCTGCATTCACCAGACGCCTTGCCTACCCGATTCTCTTTCATATACGAACTAAATAAACATTTCCACGTCTCTTTTCATACACTAAGACGGGCGTGACATAACGTTTACCTAAGTTCGCAAATGGGGAAAACGTAATTGCATTTCAGCCGTTTATACGTGAGGATCATTTCTGCATATATCGCACAAAATTAAACGAAATCGCTCAATGGTTTTTCCCGTATGCATGAATGTACATTCTCACCTCGTCAGGTAACTTAACTTCGAGGGTTTATGTTTATGCGCTTTCTACCAAGTCGTGTGAAATACGTTTTATTTTATCGTGGTTTCCACTAATCAGAACTTCTCTCAGAACGAACGAATTGCCGACAGTTCAATATTCGAACGTCGTTACTATTCCAACATTCCCTTGACGCTTTTTACCTTCGTAAGAATTTTTATTCAGAATAATGTCAGCTGAAAGTGTCCCTTGAAAATGTAGTCTGACCGCTTTAATGTTAACCGCGGAGATTTTTTGTTGCATGAATCGAACTGGGAACGAAAGTAAAAAATGTATTTTCTCTTACGAGTGGAGGGATGTACTTCAGACCCGTGCGTGTCCCAAGATCGTAGAGTGCCCAAGTACACTCGTTCAAAGGTATTTTATTTTTGTATATTTTCCCCCCAGATACGTTATTCCTTCCTTTTTCAGTTCTATTTTATTTCTTATACCATTTTTCCCTTCCCACGTCTCTCAGAAAGACCTTTTGTTCCGTGTTTATTCCACGATACAATATTACCGGCCACGCATATACCTACACCCACCTTGCTACGTGATAATACAGCAGACAGCTGAAATTCCATTGTTTTATCAAAGAAATTTCCCCCAAATGGCATATGACAATTTGCGATATCAAAACCGTGACATTGCCGTGAACTCTGAACTCTGACACCTGACAAAACACGGTAAAACCAACTCGAGGAACACGGTAAACTGTAGTCTGTAGGCACAGGGACGGACGTAATTGACAACTTTGGTGTCTGCTGTTACTCACGACCTAATTCGAGTCTGTGTCTACAACGAAGCTCACTCAAGGAGGACCTCGACAGTATTGCAAGTGATGTGATGAGAACCGTATCTGTATGTGCACACATCCTTATTGCGTTTATCTTTGCCTTTGCCTTTCCCTTTGTCTCTGCGTTTTTCATTGCAAGCTGCTTTCCTGAATTATTGTACTTTCTGTTCCCTGAAAACATCCCTCGAGGAAAGTCTAGTCGGCTGATCAAAACCGGTAATTTATAATTTTTATGTGGCGATGATGATACCGCGAGGTCTTCAGTTTGGCTTGAGTATGATAATACCCAATGGTATGACGAATGCATAAAATGTTTCACGTATTTATAAGCTAACCGCGTAAAAGATCGTGCCGATTGCGTAGGGTGGAATGAGGCATAAGAGAAGGGGCCCCTGCGTGTTGGCTAACGAATTGTACTTCAAAGTCTTTCGAGACCTCGACAGGTGCAGAAGAGTCTCTCAGTTCGCGATGTGCTTCGTTAGCTCGTCAGGGCCTCCCCAAGCCGGTTCCTGGCGAGAAAGAGCGAGAGAGATAGCGACGGAGGTGAGTAGCCGTAAGATTTACTAAGATATACGTGCTTCGCGTTTCAACACAGATTCCCTTGGAGCACGAAATTCCTACCTCTTTTGGTTTTAGCACTGTTGGTATGCGACTGAAGCCACCGAAACCTTGCCTAACTTATTCGGAACAATATTATTTGTTGGAAATCTCCACGAGGAGGATATCAAACAATTGACCAGGTATACCGCGAAATGTTCTCCTGCGCTACTAAGCGTACATTGGATGTCGATATGGAACAAAAAGGTAAAGTAAATGCTTGAAATTACCCTTGAAAATACTTTGGGAAGGAAATTTTACCAAGAGATCAAAGCTCGAAGAATGGAGCCCTTGCCTTTAAGATTC
This sequence comes from Rhogogaster chlorosoma, assembly GCA_944452935.1. Taxonomy (NCBI): domain Eukaryota; kingdom Metazoa; phylum Arthropoda; class Insecta; order Hymenoptera; family Tenthredinidae; genus Rhogogaster; species Rhogogaster chlorosoma. The sequence goes on from OX101797.1 coordinate 36,024,379, forward strand.
CTTCTCATCTCGAATAATTGAGATTAATTATATAACGTGGAATAAAAGCATTAGACTGACGAGGGAGCATTGACGTTTTGAGGGAAAAAAATTAAATTCAAATCAGATCTTGAAAACATTTTTCGCTCGAGCGTTCTTTTGAAATAAAAGTAAGTCCCGCGATAGATATACCTACTTGAGCGAGCTTTTCAACAATCCTGCAAAGAGCACGAAGAACATTGAAATTCCGTCAGGATAAAAAGAGTATAGGTATACAATATACATACTCCAATTTTTTCTCCGACCCCCCAAGGAGTCACCTGTTTGCTCCTTCTAAATAAATTAAAAAATTTATTTTGTTGTACAATATTCGAATTTAATAACAGACTTTTTAGGGGTCATGAATATTATGAAGCAGCAGGCGCAGCTGGTCGAGTTTAATTTCAGCCACTGCTTTTTTCATTTTTCCTCCGCCAAGGGAACAAATTATACACCTCACTTTCCCTTCTTCGCTCACTCTCACCCCCGCTCGACATATCTGTCCCTCTCTCGTCGGACGTCGAATTGCGTGCTATTGAAGCCCTGAAAAATCGAAAGCGGAAGTGCTTTCTCTACTTCTCGCTTCCTTTTACTCTTAACAAGCTTGCACCGTCCGAGTGCAGAATGGTGATCAGAATATGCCGATTTCCCGTTTCAAATTAGAACCTCATTTACCATTTATTAACTTTGCTCAAAAACATTGTAGGTATAGAATATCGAACCATAAACTATCAGCCGAAATTTAAAAGAAATATTTACCCAATTACTTTCGTATACAAGGCTGTTGAACCGCCCAAAGCAGTTCGAGACTCTGACTAAAATTTACAATGGCTACTTCTACTCTCGACTGATTTCTTCCGTCCGTTTCTATTTGCTCCGCTTTATTCAGAAATTTTATTTATCCGTACGCAATCGTTGGTATGTGTATAGTATAAGTAATTAAAATTATATACGATTTCGATTAAAAATATTCTGTAGTCTCGAATAATGAAACCTCACTCTTCGCAAGTCATGCATCAAACGGCTGGCGGGACGTGTCAAAGTCGGACAAGTAGATGATGGAAAAAATATGAAAAAGAGCAAACTGTTTTTACCCCTCGACAAATATACTGAATGAAACGTCTGGGCAGCCCAATGGTTGAGCGGAACGCCTACGCTGGCCGTTGCGAGTTTTATTTGCTTAAGAATAAAATCCAATTTATTTTTCGGTGAAAATCAATCTCCAGGTAAAATTTAAATTTGATCGATCAAAGACTGGTCGAGGTAGGTACGGTTCGAGAAAAGTCGGTGGACCTCGATTAAATTCGGCTTGAATTTGAAATTGCTCCGAAGAGTGGCTAAGAGAGATAATTAAACTTATCACGATCGACAGAATCGAAATCACTTTCCCTCGGAAAGCACTTTGGCCTCGCTTCCTTATTTACTCGTGAGGGCTGATAAGGATGCAGAATGTCTACAGAATACCCTGTAAAGAATTCTCCCCTTCACAAAGGATCGACTGTACCAAACGTACCAAAATCCCTCCGCTAAATCCAGATTAGAGGCTTCCATTCGTTTGTCTTAAATTTGTGTATAAATTCGTTTCCTGGCTGAACTATATACGGAGAATTTAATTATTTTCAATTGACACCGCCCACAGGCTACGTAACCTATACATACGTACACATTGCTCACATACATGTATACATATTTGTACTGACTCCTATATATACACGCACGCATAGTATTCGTAGGTGCGCAGGCTCTCTGACCAAATTCGCAAGAAATCAAGAACCTCGTATAGCCTCGGAGCCTCGGGCCCCGCTGTTTGTAACGTCTCCCAAGAGGGTAGATTCAATTTCTCCTTTCCTCCACGTCTGCGAGCCATTTCTCCCGTGACTCTCTTTTCATGGAAGAAGTGAGCCTTCACATCTCGCGCGAACAGCCAGAGGTCTCAGTGCTTGTAGCTTGACTCTTGAGATCAAGACTAGTGCATAAACCTGATCCGTTTCACTTTGAAAACTTGGCTGTCTGTCACCGTGGTATGTTAATGCCCCAAGGGTACAAGACGAGAAAAGTTTTCATCTCTTTGCAGACGTGTTTGATGGACAAACTTGCTGCTGCAGAACACCAGACGTTCCACAGACTTGATTTACCCTGCAGAGCTATCCAATACGTATTCTGTTCAAGTTCGTTTATCTTTTCCATTCACCTTTACTTCCCGGTAGAATTTCAATATGTGTCGCAATTATCATAAAGATTCGTTGACTCTTAGTGCTTGAATATCGCATGGTACGTGGTATACGGAATTCCTCTGCTTCGCTAGTGCAATTAAGGACAATTTCTCCTGCTCTGAGTTCAAGCGAGTTTCAAGTTTCTTCGAGAAGTGAGAACGCTAGTCTCGTCGTATAGGTACGTAGCTATACACGTCTATTTCTACATGGATATACAAATACCTATGCACGTATAGAGATCAAAGGCTGGCGACAAAAGTTTGTCCGTAAACTGAGAGAGTCACTAAACTATGAACACGACCGTGTGCTACCATTTGACATCTTGCATCGTTACTCTATAGAGTAAGCTAATGAGTGATATTGTGTGTAACGAAGGTGAACTAGTATGAAATAGCCGAAATGCAGGAGAAACAAGATCATTGAAACTTCTCGTAACAATTAGCAGAATGAAATACTGTGCGGGTTGATGTAAGACACGCTCTTCACAATACAGCTATAGATACCCATGTAGGACGATATCGCTCATTTTTCAGGAACACCTAATATTTTGCTTAGCGTGTCTCCCGCGGTTAAATTCACGCCCGAATTTTTTCGCGATCCACTGCAGAAGAGAGGGGAAAAAAGATAATTGTATTTTATGAATTCGAGATAAGCCGAAAATGCCTCGTGGGGGAACGGTACCGCATAACATCAACATAATTTTCAAGAGCTGTGAGGTCACATTTCCATAATGGGATGCATCGAAAGCCGCAGCTATGCTGCGCTGTCTCGAGCAAAACGTCGAAACGGAGCGGAGCAGAGAGCTGCTGCCGCCGTTAGAAGGCTAGACGCCTGCTTCCCTATAACCTCCACTCTCTTGATGGATGAGAGTTCATCCTGGTCGGTCAGCGGTAAACGCGGGCCGCAACTCCCTATACAGATCCACTAACCACGTCAAACTTATCTCCAGCCCCGTTCATCGCCTATATAATGGTAATATTTCAATTTACCTCCATGAGCTAGAATACTACGATGCAGAAGCATGTTCGGATATGGGCATGGGTATGGGCATGGGTATGGGTAGGAAGGTAGACGTGGTTATTCCAATACAGTCGCTTCGTAGTACCTCTAAAAGCGTTTATTTCTCATTTTCCTGCATCTGTATGCGAGGCGGAAGCATTAACTATCATAATGATGCAATTAAATTGTCCCCCAGATATTTACGAGGGATTTGTACTCAAGAAAGAAGCTAGAGAACGAGAGGTCAACGAGTTGTTACGCCCTGGGCGTGGCGGGCGACGACATCCCTTGAAACGACTCGCGACCTCTACGACCTTTGAGACCTTTGAAAGCTCCACGACTTCGTCATCTCCGTCAGCATCATGGCGTGACGTATGATGGCTAGGTATATGGCAAACTGAAGGCGCGTTTTGACCGTCAGTTAATCCTGTTAGGAGGACCGTCACGTTCAAGGATTTATCCTAGACTGTTGGCAGGTTAAGAGGGTCAACGCATCTACCGTAACACCACTGCGTATTGCCAGGTACCTCACCCCGCCCACTAATCTACTTCAACAGACCCGGGTTGTATGGGTACCTACGTATATATACCTACCTACACCCACCTACCTACGTGGTGTAAATCGATGGAAGTAAATTTAGGAGTAAAATCATGAAAAACGTTGAATTCCATTTATTCCGGAATATAAGCTTGCTTTAGGGCGTTAATAACGAGAGGTTGAAAACTCAACGTTTACCCTGGGAATCTCAGCGCGATTAATATCCCTAAGGATTACAGGAACCGCGGGGGACAATTCGCCCTCGCGAGAAAAGTGATCCTTGCCGACTTAAGAAATTAAAGTTCCGCCGTTCTGAGAGGACCGTGGAAAGAAAACTGGCATGGGAAAACTTATACATATATACTATATATATGTATTATATAAGTATATAAACTTTCCCCGTCTTAAATTGGCACAATTCTTTGCATATTCCAGGGAGAGACTGGCGAACCCTTGTCGTTAGTATAATCTTAAAAAAATAACACCCAAACCCGGTGTTGGTAAGAAAAAAAGTCGGAGAGTATACGTAGGCAAAGTTTTTTTTTTTACAGAAAAAACCGTGACAAACGTTCGAACGCTCGGGGGCTGGTGGTAAATTTAAACCGAAACTTAAATGGAACTTTTGTGTCTGCCTGAAGCGGACAAGTTGCTGCAACCAATCCAATAGCCAACTTTGCGGTAAAATACCGCAAACTACCACACATATTGGTTCACCGGTCAACTTCAAAGTCGAAACTGGCAACTACCTTGGTCAAAGCTCTGATATACCGAGAAATGCAATTGACAGTTATAAACTTGAAGGTGGTAATCGAGAGTCCAGACTCAGAGTGGGATGCGGTGAAATTTCGATCACTTTGCACGGAATGTAAAAGGAACATAGGTAGGTATATAGATATGTGTGTAGTATGTATGTATGTAACATAAATTGAAACAACTTTTATTCACTTTTTCAATTTTCTCTGCGGATAGATTTTGCTCGAAGTGATCGAAGTTGTAGATAGCATCTAACCATACATATATGTATAAGACTATTCTACTTTGTTGGGAAAAATTATAACCCCGCATATAATAACTTGGCGTAGGTATTCGTGAATCTAGGGTTTCATAAAAATCATCATGGTTGTAAAGATAGTTTATAGGTCGAGGATGGGAAGTTTTTATTTGTCTCAAAATTATTACCAGCCAAGATAATGGCTGGAGGGGCAAACTCGGGTAAAGGGAGATAGAAGTTAAGGCAGCGTTCACCCCGATCGTCGAGCAACAGCTTTGTGTTATTGGATATACGATTATTCGAGGCCCCGGTTAGGTATAGAGACGGGGAAAAGGAAAATGTCACGAGTTTTAACCGTGCGGGAACAAAGGTGGTGGTAAAAGGTTCCTTTGAATTCGTCTCGCGAGATCAATTTGCCTTTAACCCTCCGGCACGGTTAGTTACAAACGAGCCTCTTTCACCCCTACACAAGTCTCGGTGCGAACTAAGCTTTCGAGAGTTAATTCCAAGATAAGAAGGAAGATCCGTCTTTAGCTCGGTGTTTGCGAGTCATCTCATGCGCGAGCGTAATAAATTTCATTTCGCGGCGAAAGAGGTCCCTAACAAACGAGCTGAACCAAACGCCCGCCGCGCCGCTCAACTATACAAGGACCGGCGGCAAGGTGCGGGTGGTACTTATACACTATACCCCAAACCAAGGCCAAACAGTTTCGCGGTCGACTGGAGTAGAAGACCGCGCGTATAACTACGCAGAAACCTCGAGGAGCCGGCGAACCAGCCTACATCCTACAACCTACGTGGATAGGTACTTAACTGGGGGAATCACAGACCCGGGTGGCCGCGATGTGAATTATGGGGGAGCGCGTTCATCCGGTGACCCAATAAATCACTGGACACCCTCGATGTTTCGAAAACAGACGGAGATATTACCAATCCTCGTAATTCCGGAGATGTCTCCGTAGAAAATTAGGAGACATTTTTTCCGATCGTACGTATAAACTTTTTCCTCAATGCCCCGGCACACTGCACACACACCCACCCACATTCGCAAGAATACATACATTTTCATCCAGCATCGAACAGGTGATAGTGTTCCAGGTTTAGGATTCGGTTTCCAGCTAAACGGAGCGTATCATTCAGGAGCAAAGGGATTGACCGTAGGACAGTTCGGTCAACGGAAGGGTGAGAAAGGTTATACGTGCGGTTGGATATAGGGGTGAAGTAAGACTACGCCGCTTAGGTTCGATTTGGTCGGCCCAATTTCAACTAAGGCGTCGAAGTTTAATAACCGGAAACCCTTAGCGGTGAAACTGCCGCTACTATCCATAGGGCATAATTATCACGAGCATCCGATTTAGCTTCGAAAGTATTGAAACAATGAATTTCGCAATTTTTCTTGCAATAGGTAAATAAGGATAGGTATTCCGTGTTATACACATATTCACACAACCACACAAATACATATATACAATGTACATAATACTTAGCAAGCACAGATATACCTATATCCGTCACCGCGAATATAAAAAATTCTACGTTGCATAGCAACGTGATCCGTACGTATAAGGGTTCGAACAGTTCGCCGAGTAGCGCGAGAAGAAAACGGAAGGGGTCAGAAAGATAAATTGGTCCATTTGTCTCTGCGAAGCGATTCGCCATTCACAACCACGTCGATGCACGTGTTCAGCGGTGTACGTGCGCGTAAATATCCGTCTCTTATGTATGTGTACAAAGTATATAACGCATGTATACAATCCATGTGTACGAATACACACAATTGTATATATATTAGCACCGGAACGGGTACAGATCGTTTCGCGGCAAATGGATCGTTTCGTGTAATGTAATTTTCACTCTTTCAGTGGGAGATGGACCTAGACGTGTCTACACACGTACGTTACTATTTTAATCATTGGTACCTAACAAGAGACAAGTCGAAGCTGTTCGAGTAAAAATTATGGCAAGTAATCAATTTTTTTCTGTTAATTTCATGAAATACTAAAGACAGGAAGTTTTATCGTACAAAAATGAGCAATTTCCGTGACTTGGTATAAAGAGACATGTAAAAGACAAAGCTGGACGGAATCGTCCTTGGTGTATTACTTGTTTAAGATTCTCTGACGTTTACGGGAATTTTGTGGAGAATACCGTAGTCCCTTCTGAGCGCTTAGTGGCATAAATATACCAACGTAATATATTCGCGGACCAGGAGGACTTCCTGCTGTGAAATCCTTGCTCAGCGCCCGCGCCGCAACTAAATCTCGTGAGTTGTGGCCCCAGAGTCTGACAGTCGGCTGAGGTCTCACGCGCTCAGCTAACGGCAGTAGTAATACTCAGGTACTGGTCAGACGCGATGCTATCGAGCTGCGGGCATCAACTTCAACAGCCATGCGGAAAGTTGTACGTTGTTGGAAGAGTTAACGGGAAGGGCAACGGGAAATTAATATTGCTTTATGTAAAAAACGATTCTATACCTATATAACTTCGTATATTCTAGACTTTAGACGGTATTAGCCAGTTAGCTTTTGTATCGAGAGTTTGTACATGCATATTACACAGATATATACGCATATACCTACTCTTCGCGGACCGCGGAGTAGCTTCCGCTTTAATTAACGTCGAGGGATAGTACAAACTATAAACTCTTGGTTTATTGTTAAACAATGTAGGAGTTGAAATCCGGGAATATTCGGGCGTGTATCTTGCAGCAGGATTTCAGTCGATTCATCACGCGATGGGCTGTCAATATTGATAAGCTTCCCGTTCACAGTATGGACTATCGAACGGATTTCCCTGTGAAATATAGGGAGATAAAGAAGAGAAAAGGAGAAATGTAAATAATTTAAGTACCTGTCTAAGGGATTAGACGCACGTCTCTGACAATCACGTCAGAAAATAAATATACTCGAGATTGTAGCTGACGTCAAGATTCAGGAAATATACCAGCGTGATCGTAACGAGCAAAATTTGTCAGGCATTCCAAGGAAAATTAACGATGGGGTCGTGATACTTGGTAAGTAATGATTAATAATTAATTAAGCATGACGAGGCACGTCTGGGTTGTAATAAAGTCTCCCCCTTTTTCAATGCCGAACAAACGTGCTTCGCTCCACTTTTCAAAATCAACTGTCGATCAATCTCACTGGCTTCTTTCTTTCTCGTTCAATCCCTGTCGAGCTCTCTCTCTCCCTCTCTCCCTCGCCCTAGTCGGTCCTATTATATTTTGTAATTACGAAGCTTGTTATGATACCTTTGTAATTGCTTTTTAAATAATCCCGGCATTCGTTAGCGGACCAAAACACATTGCAAATATAAAAATTCGCTTCTTTAGTGTATAGCTATAAAAACTGACGCTACAACCAGTTCGTTATTTAGGCATTATATTATATTCATAATACACGAAGGACTGGCATGATTTTTCATCAGTTCATGAGTTTTCAAAAATTTTGGAAACACATTATGTCAAAGGGGATACAAGGAACAGCAACAACGATCATATCCTATATGATGGGAACACCTAGCTGGATTCAATAAGATAGTTGAGTACACGTTAATAGGACACAAATTGAATGCACGAGGAGGCGACAGACAACCCCTTTAAATTTGAATTTTATTTTTATCGCCTCTTTGGGCGGATTTTAATATACGTCGAGGGGACGGTGACGGGGCGACTGGAGCCCCACGATAATCCGCGAATAAATTCAACGGCACCGAGCTTTCTGACAGGAGCGTAATTTATGGGGACGTCCGTCGTGCTTGGAAACTTGGGAATTTTCATGGACCGGGAACGTGTCAGAACATGTCATACTCTTAAGATGATATTGCCGACATTTTTCGAGCTGTCTAATTTTATTTAACATTGCCTTATTCCAGCCTTATAGCATCAGCACAGCGATGCCGTTAAGCTCGACGATCCTGTCGTTCCTGGTCAACAGATTCCCCCAAAATGATCCTACCCGCTGTCGACGATATTCCAAAATTATACGCAAATCTACCTCCACTGCATGACCGCACTAATGATCCAGAGGTGAACCATACAAGAAAGAATATGAAACTCACTCTGCGATATAGATATCACTCGGTTTAACCACGACCAAAACGATGTTCGCAGCTTTATTAATCACTCAGCTATAAACTCACCGCGGTAGGGGATCAAATGTACGGTAGAGGTGCACGCTATGAAACTCTAAAAAAAAACATCAATGGTACATTCAATATATTTGAGATCAGTAAGAAATTGGATCCGATAAACTTGAACAGCAAGAAAAAACTATAACAAGTTATGAATGGCCGAAGGGTACAACATTCTACCCGTGGAAAAAGAGAATTTTTTTTGTTTTTTATATTTTGGAATAAAAAAAAACCAATGTGCTGTCAGAGGAGTGAGTGCGAACACTCGGATTCATAAGCTGGAGTCGAGAATGCGATACGGCATAGCGGAACGGTGAGTCGTGATCCCGGATGAAATGTGGAGCAGAGTAAAGTACTTTTTACCGCAGATGGTGTCAGCTCGCTTAAACGCAATGTCGTCAGTCAGTAAGCGACCTACCATGGAGTACTTTAACAACATGGCAGCCCTGACATCGCGAAGCCTGCGGATATATGTGAGCATTTTATACTCACATTATGTACCATGCACGTTTAAATGGGAAGAGAAAACGTGTAATGATTACCTCGTTGGATACTTATCGCAGCTTTAAGATAAGAATGAAGAATGAGCGAAGGGGAGTAACGGATAAAGAGTCGAACAATCGGAGTCGAGTGAAGAGGATTGAAGTTCAACGAACAATCCGAGATGTCCTTAGTTCTACGATCAAGATTCCCTCCCGTCGTTTGAAGTTGCTGCACGGCAATTTTCCATACCATCATCCTTCAGCGAACCCGGAGGCTATGGGAGATGGAATAATATTAGGGCTTCCTTAGAGCATGAGCTTCTCACTACCCCTAACTCTAGAATTTACAAGATTCCTTAACGGGCGAGGTATCTCAATACTAAATACGGATTGTGTCGCTGTATCTAATCGATATTGATATTCACGAAGCGAAAACTTCGGGCCTGAGTAATCCCACGATGAAATACTATATTGATGGTAACAAAGTAATTGTTTGGCCAAAGCCAAACAAGGTTCCATGCACGAAATACCTGCAATCGTATATAATATACGATGCACCTTCTATGACGATTGGACGAGTCTTTACCGCAAGTAATCAAGCAGAAAACTAATTTTGTCATATATCCTCTCGTAACATATAGTATGTACATACAACACGGAGGTGCAACTGTTGCGAAACGTTGAAACGCTCCGTTCTACTCGCCCAACATTTGTTGCACTGTGCAGCCTGCAGCTTGATGAAATTTGAATATGACCGAAAGGGGGCTGATTACGGAAGAGAGGAAGGGACCATGGGCTATCGAGGACGTCGGGGACATCCACGAGGTCGTCGAGGGCATCAAACTCAAACACGATGTGTAGATATTATTATACCTACGTATATCTATACACATGACTCTAAAAGACACATGTGTAAAGCAGATATATCTATGTAAAGATATACATATGGTATATCTTCATGTGTGGAGGTATGCTGCAGTGAAACTCCCATACATACCATTCTATCTCCAAGTGTCCCCTGTAGTTATTTCGCTGCGTGACGCGGGTATAGCACTTTCCAAGACTATGACTACAATGGTATGTAATGTATATGCTGCACTGGTCTGACGGCAGCGTCATCAACGATAGCCCAAGCTGCGACCGGAAGACGTAGGGTTGAGTGGAAACGTAAGTGAAATCAAAAGCTTTTCAGTGTTGACACGAAGTGGGACTGGATTTCATTATCGTAAATGGGGTAAAACACAAAAGCTCTGGCGACCGGTGTAACACGTATAGTCTATCACGTGTCTTAAATTGAAAAGGGTCTAGAAGTGCGTATTTTAGAGGGACGTGGAAGAACAATTTTTTTCCCTTCCTCAGAGCCTCCTCCTTATATTATATGTATTATTTATTCGGTTTTTTTTTTTTTCTTCTTTTTCTTCTCTATTTTTTATACCAGGCGAAGACAGCCGTATCTCCAGAAATGTAAATTTACCGAGGACGCAAAGGTTACCGGTTACTATATACAGAGCACATGAATGTTTATTTTCTCCTTGTATTTTCGCGAAATTTCAACGTTTCTCCATAATCTTGTAAAATCTCGCGCCACGTTTTCCGTGTCTTGCTAAACCGTGACTGAGAGCTTCACTCTTCTATCTCAGCCGCGTATCTTATTCACGGGTAAATAAACGATTCGGTAAGACATAAGGCGACGACATTTTACCTCTGAAAGATTTTTTGTACATTTCTTTTTTTTTATGAATCCTGACAGCCTCAATCCTTACCAATCAGTGCGAATGTCAACGTATGCAAATTGAAATCACGGCTCAAACTAACGCTCAGGTGTCATTCCATGATAATATATCACGTAGCAATTCAATTCGATCATTCATAGTATTACATTTATATTCAGCCATACGTGGGATACAAACATACTATATACCTACGTATGTGATACGGTTTTAAATTTGACACACGTCACTCACTACGGCCAGTGTCATATTCCCAATGATAAATGTAATTAAAACCTTTTCAATATACCTTTATTATTGGTTGACAATCATCTGACTGACTGACACCTGATCTTCCCAATGGGGAATACCTTCAGTCAAGCACGCGACACACTGCGGCAGGTGGTTCTTTCGAAGTACATGTGGGAAAGAGGGACTTGTCTGACCCGTTTCGTTTTATGCTCGAGTGGGCAAGCTTTATCCCGAGAGTCGATGTGATGGAGTTCGATGGCTAGATGCAGGAGAGAGGGAACAGCTTCTGCGGACAAAAAAAAAAAAAAGGCCAGTAGTAGTAAGTAAGTTATAGTGGGACTTTAGGACCAGGACGGCGGAAAGTTCCTGGCTAAACCAAGGGTTGATTGCTTTTTTGTCCCCGAACCCATTCCAGTTGGTTGAAGGGGTCGCCTTACTTGGGGCACTGATATGCACAACGATCTTGGTCGACGTATAAGACGTTCTTTCTTTTCGAAGACCCTTGAAGTTGTCGATTTTCCAATGGATCGCCGCGCAGTGACCGTTACAAGGACGAAGAGTGATTTGAAATGCCATAGGGAGACTCTCGCGAGATTTTCTGTACATAAGAGACGGGCCTTTTTCGTTTACCGGAATTTTATTTCGACCGTATTTCACGAAGTCTTGCCCAATTTGAGTGTTGTTACGTTTTCAGCTAGGTATGTCATGTCGAGACCCTAACAAGTTCTTCGGTCTGGAGAAAATCGAGAGACACGTCCTTGTCTGTCAGCCCAAGGGATAACTTGCTCAAGTATATGATAACTCAATTTTTCCGCCAAGGGGTTTTTTCAAGTTTTATACGTACATAAGAAAGGTCGAGTTTCAATTTGGACAAGAGCAAAGCGGGAAAAAAAGAATCTCATGCGTTACAGTTTGACATGCGTGTAGAAAAAAGAGGAAAGAAAAAAGGTAAGGTACATCTGGTAATCTCCAACACATCGCGGAACCCGACTAACGACTCTTTTGAACAATATTCGAGTTATATATGTATATATACGGATTAGGGTAACAAGCAGGGTTATGGGCTATACATATATAACAACGCGGCGCTATAACTCAACGGTGAACAAATCCACGCTGTAATTGAGACAGCAATTAAAATAATCACAGTCTTCAAAACTAGAAGGAGGGAGAGCTGCGCAATATGTGTTTAAAGCACGTAATTTCAGCGGCTGGTAGCACGACAATGTTCAACCCGAAAAGAGGGCTCGTTATCTCAACGTAGAAGGCTCAGACAAGCAGCCTCATTTGTCACGCGCTGACCTCCCTCGACGCGTCCTCTTCTTCTTGTCACGCCTCTACCATCTCGCTTCCAGGTAGCTACCGTTGTAACATAGGTACCTACTTCAGAGGAGTAAAACTCAAAGTACTTCTGCCACCCTCATATATACATATTATACCTTTACCCATATAAATATAATTTTGCCTCTCCTCTAAAGTAAAGAGTGTAATGAAGTTCTTGCCGAATGGCACGTCCCGCTAGCGCTATTGGCTAACGGATGATTTACTCAAAAGGTTTGTTACAGGTCCACAAATACTATACGGTATGTATTGTTCATAACAGTATTTGTAACATAACGCAGTCAAACGAGCCTTTCCCGCATACACATGTAATTTACAGAGAGCTACGTGGATTAGAAACACCGTAACCATGAGGAGTCTTCTGGTACGAACAGGGTAGACCATACACGAGCACCAGCCCTAGGCTATGACGCGACGCCATGGGGTATATCGTTGTTGAAGCTGCCATGCTAATGTATACTCCATTAACCCTGGTTTTACGCAACACAAACAGCCTACTTTAACATCGTACACACGCACAATGTGAAGTATGTGCCGTCTATTCGGGTTATATCATCCTCCTTTACAACCCCTGATGTGCTTTATTATAAGCTCCGAAACCCGGATGATATTATTATCTAGTAATTAATAATTATCACCCTCCCGATTACTAAGACTTATATGTATGTTTAATTTATTCCACAATATATTGAGACGTGTTTCACTTCCAATTTATCAATTACTTCCAAAGACCCAGGATGTGTAACGGATTGGAAGATGACGAAAAAGGATCCATAAAAAAGATTGGGGCTTTTTAAAGGCGAGCTCAGATTTGTGTACTGCTTGGATTTAAGTAGTTTAACTGATGTATTCTTCATGGAACTTTCGGGGATCTTCTTGCTTATGGTTAGTCCTGTAATGGCGGCTACCGACGCCCAACATCCGACACTGAGGACGCCTAGGCGTCTCTGAGTCTAGACGAAAGTATTGGCGGCCGACGGTGGCAGAGTCTGCTTGGAGGATCAGTATCCAAGCTCTAGGCAAACTGTCACAACTGTTCGAGAGAATCTAGTTATAGTAAAGACAAGTGGCGGAAGGCTGATAATATCGTTCTTAAATTTTCTCACTAGCGTCGATTACAGGTGTGTTATAGAGTTCCAGTTTGCGTGCGTGAGAGCGTGTTGTTTGTCGTGAGATCGTGCTTGATGGGTGTGGTAAATGACAGAATAACAAGAAATTGCTGAAAACTCAAAATAATTCTCTGCCGTTACGAACCGTTACTCTTCTACCTTTCTCGCGGCTTTTCAGTCTCTACAAGTTTCATCGCGAATCTATTACAAATACAATTGATTAATCCTTTCGCCGATAGCGAATCAGGGAGAACTATTCACACCCTGCGAAAACCTGTTCGTTTCGCGATACCTAAAGCTCAGCACGAACGGACGTGGCACTTGTAAAAGCCACGCAGGTACACCGGTGTACTATTTCACTGGCATGCTCGGAGTATCGTATCGATAAGTCATCAGCTTGCGGCTACGTAAATTGCATATCTTACAAGAGAGTATCGAGCTTTTCTCGACTCTGATTTCACGTACGACCGATATTATTTCCTCGTTGAAATTCCCAAAGCGTGCGAGATGGCTTCGTCGGTGGATGAAACTCGGGATTACCACGCGAAATAGGTTTCCTTGGATATATAAATTGCAATTAAAATACTCATCCACTACTCGGGGCTTTCGTATCTATAGTTTTCTCAGCGAATTTAATTCCATTGTACAGGTGATCATTTACGATATCCTCACTACCTTGCTTCTGGTAGAAGAATGCAGAGTTGAAAAATCTGACCGTGTTTGTGGCTTAAGACATAAGAAGTTATTGAGGATAGGCTCCGTCTTCTGCTAATTTCTGTAATTGGAAATTTCAGGCTGAAAGAGATCGGTAAAAATGGGCTTGCTAAGATTTGAGATCATTATGAGTAATCCGCACGGGATCTATTACGCCGGCTATCCGGTTATCGGTAATGTTCACATAGATGTAGACTCGCCGAAAAAAGTTCGAGGTAATCAATCGTAAACCTATAAAACGTTAGGACATTGATATAATTTCACTCGTTTGGCTGCTTTCTTTAAATGTCCCAACAGGGATTGAAATTAGGTACAAAGGAGAGGCCAAAGTGCGCTGGAAGCCCGAGGGAGGAAATCAGATACGCAAAGCCAATGAAACGTACTTGGATATCAAGTGTATTATTTTCGGAGGTAAGTCCGTACTCCAGCGTACCGTGGAGAATACACCTTGCAACTTTCGACATTTTTTTACTTTCTTTCTTCAGATGGAGAAAACGAATTTGAAATCCCGGAAGGCAGTCACGTGTATCCATTCTCCTGGATGCTCCCGACCGAAATCCCCTGCAGCTTCGAGAGCTTATATGGTCGTGTTCGTTATACTATCAAGGCAGTCATCGACCGACCATGGAAGTTCGACCACGTTGTTAAAGTTCCGTTTGTGGTTGTGCCGATTCTCGATCTCAATCATGAGCCACTTTCGGCGGTGAGATAATAATGAAGAATATTGATTCCTTCAAAAATATATATCTGAATACTAGCTACTCGTCTTATCCATTGATTTGTTTGTACAGGAACCAATAAATGAAGAGAATCATAAAACATTTTGGGGGCATTCGGAGCCCCTGCATATGGCTGTTTCGCTCCCTGTCCGGGGCTACGTACCGGGTCAAAATATACCAATTAAAGCAAAGCTGCGAAATATGTCAGGCGTAGACGTTGAAAAATTAAGGGTAGTTATGAAGAAGGTGAGTTCCGTTGAATTAATTACAACTTCAACGCTGCTGCAGATCGATGTAAAACATTGGCAAAATTGAAACTCACACAAAAGTGTTCTACACTCTTGGGAAAGTTTCACTAAGAATAACATTGATACCTCCGTAAAAAAAAAATCAACAGACTTTACTTTGGGGTAGCTCGTGCCAATCATGTATAATGATTGTTAATCATGGTAGTTTAAACGAAGCATTGTGATAAAGAATCACTTCAACACTCTCATAATCACCGCGATTATTTGTCAAATCATAAATCCTTTCCAAATTAAATCACGCGATCATTGAAACAAAAACTATTATACAAACAAATTTTCCTGACAATTCTTGCAGCTGGTTACTTTTCATGCTTCGGGAGACTCGCGGACGAGAAAGGAGGTGATTGAAGATTTCGAGGTAAACGTCGACGAGGGTCAAGACCTAGTTTTGATCAACCTGAAGTTACCCTCGCTCCCACCATCAGGCCTGCGTTTCTGTAGGATCATAGACATCGACTATAAACTGAAGGTTGGGTCAAACCTCCGTAAAAGAGTATTTGATGAGGTTGAGAGACTCTTCTTTTTCGCAGTCTATCCCCAATTTGAGGATTTTTAAAGGCAGAATATGATTGATGGATATTCTTGAAAAAATAACTGATCAATAAAGTTTCGAAATTATTGATCCTTTCGCAGGTCGAGGCGAGGGTTGAAGGATGGTATAACAAAAACCTCAAGGTTAGAATGGACATTTTAATTGGTACCATACCACTCCTCACTTACCAAGTGCCTCAACACACTGGGTCAACATCTGCGCTAGGCATCGGGGTCGAAAGTTTTGCCTTGCCATCCGCTCCAAATCAGGAAGAACCTGTACAGGAAACCTTTGTCTTCCCGAGCGAAATTGATGAATATTCTTCCAGCTTGCGTGAGTTCGAAACTAAAGGACTTTTACGATAACGAGTAACTATTTATGGACAGAGTTCATGTCATTCTAATAGCATAACAGTGCGTGTATGCATTCAATCGCTCAACTCTTGGCAACGGATTACGAATTTGTTTAATCCATAATACCTTCGTGGTGACCTAACGAGGCTTGTGCATTGTCGTGCGTGATTTGGATTTGTCAATTTGAAGCGAGAATATAGGTCGACATTTTTTTCGGAGTACTCTGTCTTTTTAGTTCTCTGATGTTGGTTCAGAGAAGATTTGTGCAATAATAGACTGTGACCGGGCACATAAATTTGTTACAGCAAAATGCACCTTTGAAAAATGCAAGAACTACAAGCCGTCTAAACGCGAAAAGGACGAATCACCAGGTGAAGACTCTGACGGGGACAGTGACGAAGAAATTGCCTCGTCCTTTGATCCGAAGTACACGGTGTACGAGTTTGAACCAGCCACACCGACCAATTAACACCAAATAAATTATATGATTCATACTCTTCAGTTTGAATGTATTTATAAGTATGTATCGTTCAGTATAGATATTCGCTTGTCGTAATAATAGAATGCCATTGCGAAAGATATTCACAAATAATTATATTCGTAATCGTTGAAGTTACTCTGTTACTTGACAATTGAAGCACGAGCGTCTTTGTCATCTAGTCCATCTTCAGCCTGGCAAAATATATGCAGGACTATGAGAAATAATGGGCACTACAGACTCAATAAATTCATATAACAAGTTTCAACCCTGTACTCGTTATATGATACGTGGAAACTTTTTTCGGATCAAATTATTTCCAACTGACAATAGGTATTTCCATGGGGATGAAAGTAATACCTTTTTGAAATCCAACAACGTTAACGACTACTAATGGATGTTGGTTATCACGATACCCGCCTCGTCAATTTCAACTCATAAAATCTAGCAGTTATATTCACAAGGAATTCGAAACGATATAGGATCCCGTAGAATCGGACATTTTTTTACTTCAGATGATTGATAACGGGAAATTAGTTATTACGAATGAATCCCTTGTATAATTGATGTAACTATAAAATACCTGGGCTACGGCATTCAGACGCACATAAGATTGAATCCTGCAAAAACGGATTTGAAAAATTCAGCTAGCATCGAGGTCAACAGATTAAGTAGCATCAATATCATTGCAATTATGGGTTGCGGGGAAAGCAACGCACAATATGTACCTATATATGCGTATATAAGGCGAGGATAAAGTTAGCGAAGAATGGAGTCCACACTCTACAGAATTGTAGAGCCTCGGTGAAGTCGCGAGTTCCTGTGGTAATATTTTCAATCTACGCTGGCCATCCCATACCACAAAGTACCTTTAACGGTCTCAGGTAAAGAGGATTTAGTAGTTCATATAACTCGATTATGAAGAACAGAATTTGTTGACCAAGGTTTGCATCGTAAATTCCCCTATTGTTAGAATCTAAACAATATAAGTACGATGAGGCAATGTTACCCAGACAATGGAGATCCGTTAAGACCTGTACATTACTAAGCCGTAAGAGACAGGTTAAATCCTACCTAAGTATCGCGCACCTTGCGTAGGCGTACTATTTAACCCTTGAAAATGATCTAAGATTCTAGGCGACAAACAATCCAGCCTTGTCATCTTCAGCCCACCTAAACCGACTCTTTGTAGTAATTTTCGAGTGAGATATGATCACAGTCTACAAAGACAAGCCGATTGCCATTTGATCTAATAGACGCTTTTCACTTTCCACTTCTACCTTCTGCTCCTGCAGAGCGTGTCGCTTTCGTATAACCGTCGTTAAGCTGCGAGCGTTAGGCTACTGAAATTAAATGAAACTATAAATTCCTTCTAAATAGCATTTAGTAGAGGGAATTACCTGGCATCGCCCACAAAGCTAGGTATACCGTAAGCTCGACCCACCGTTGGACCAAGCACAAACGTTTGCTCAAAGTCTGCGGAAACAATTCGAGCTTTTGGGAAACGACATAGATTGGAAGCTGGTCAAAAGTTCAAAGAAATTCATTGTTGATATTTGAATTGTTGCGATGAAACATCCATCGTATTGCTCGGGAGATAACCCCTTGTATATCTACTCATTCTTCTTTTCCTTGCACACCATTTGACAAAGAGCTTTTCGAACTCTCCCAAGTCGTCGTAGGGTTTCATAAAATCATGACATTTCCAGTGCAGCAAATTCGCAATCTTGAATTGAGCTGAGGTTCTCCGTATCTCTAAAATTATCTGTCTATCTATCTATTTATCTACCTGTCTAGCTTTACAACCTTTCTGTAAGGAAACCTTTCACGATGGATGTGGAACGGTAAACAACTCGTAGAAAGGGAAACGCGGAACGGAGTGATCTATGCGAGGGGAGTTGAAGAAAAGGGCTCAGTCATTGTTTCGGCAATGTTTCAACGATTCGTCCAATTCGAAGAATTCGACGTTTCAATTCGGAAACTAAGGAATCTCTGAATCGAACTGCCTCGATCACGATCCCGCGTGCACATCCGTTTCTGCGTGATTCGTAACAAATAGACATACGGGCAAAGGAAAAGAAGAGAAGAGTGCCTACAGTAGGATGAAGCACCGTCAATCGACCATGGAGTCAGTGCACAGGAATTGTTCCCTCATTTCGTCGAGCGAATGAATTTCCATATACACTTTCATCTACACTTTGTCAAGTTCGTGACGTTATTGTCTAACTGGCGTACATAATTGCCCGCAACTAATACAGCAAACGTGTCGTTGCAGCGACGCGGTAAACTGATACTCATACATTCACACCTCTCATGTTGTCTCGCCAAATGCCAGTTACCAGCTTTTACCAGACTTGCAGCTAGCTTTTTAAACTCCGCGAATCTTCTCGCGTGAAACAGAAGGAAGTGTTTGTAACGTTTCCCTCGAGGATCGATTCAATTTACCTCCTTCATCTCGGCCTCTGTTCTCCATTCCATTCCCTGTGCTGTTTTCTTGACTTCAATGGTTCAAAGCGGAGCCACGGAATTCCCTTCAGCACCGTGCCGTGTCTACTATACCCATGTATGTATACGTATGGTAAACTCTGAACGGGAACGTTTCTTTATTTCATCCTTCCTTCTTTCTTTCTATCCTTCCGCCCTTTCTTTCATCCTCCCTTCCTTGCTAACTTCCTTTCATCTGTCCTTCGTTACTTCTTTCCTTTTCTTTTACGCTCTTCTTCGCTCTTTACTCCTCCAGATTTTCTAAGGCTCGGTGGAGCTTCGAGCCAGATCAAACCACCCTTATTTACCTTCTAGGAAAATATACCACCGACGTTTTATGAGCATCTAAGTAAACACGCGCGGCTACCCTGGGAGTGTTTCTTACGCCATTCGTCGACCTTAAATTGAGCTCATTTTGTTACAGGCAACATTGCGCGTTGCTACTGGAGCACTTACACCGACCTCTTTTCTAAATGGTTTCATCTAAATTCAAGTTATAATTATACACCTCTGAATCATTGATTCTTCACGTCCCTCGATCGCAACTATTCGATTCATCTTCAGGATTGAAATTTTCATCGAATAACCTGCTGCAGGTATAACACTGTTGTATTTAATACCTATATCTAGTGCTTTGAACGGTAACATCAGTTTAGAAATTTTCGGGGTAAGGGATTGCGAATTTTCGTCATCGTTATGATTATTATAATTCTTTTTTTCTCTCAATATTTTTCGGTGCTTTATGGAAATTTAATTCGTTTCACTCGCAAGGGTGTACCCAACCCTTTTTTTGCACGTTACGCTTGAGTGTTAGTGTTTTTTCTTTTTTTTTTTTTCCGGAATAATTCTCACTTCGGGACGTTACTTTATAGACGTCATAAATTTCCTGGGAGAGTTGAAAGCATGCCAACTTTGGAATCTATGCATATATAATCTTTTTATACGAACCCATAAGAGCGCTTTCGCGGAAGAATCAAGTATTGGTAACCAAACGCGCTAAAATATAGATCCTCAAAAAAGATCAAGGATACTCAACTGTAGCCGTTTGCACCACCGTATCTCTTTTATCCTACTTTTTTTTTTCATAGGCGAAACACAGTCTCTACGAGTTACAGTCGAATGGAATTTAGTGTGTTAGAGATACTCCGTTTATTACAGCCTATTTTCACTTCCCTCTTTTTCTGTCTCAACTGCTGCAGCAAGTATTTTCCCTAACTTCAATCCACACAATTAAATCTGAATGATATAAGTATTCGCACTTCATGGTACGATTTCATCTTCCCATTAACTCGGTTGTTCATATCAGTATAGAATCGATTGAATAAAAGAAGCAATAGCCAAAACTCTGGCAATAAAATCCCTTAAACTATAATTCATCAGAATAGATGGTGGTTTTGGCGCAGTTACACACGCGTGTTCGCTTGGATATGAAAATGCGGTACTTGGACGTGACAAGAAAAAAAACACGATCACTTCAGAATCACTTGAGCCAAGGCTCTCCAGATATCTTCGAATATCACGCATATTGAATACGAATCTATCATCGATCAGAATCTGTATTTCTGAGCAGTTTCGGCTATTTTCCCATATCAGGAAAGTGTTTACGGCTCGTAACACGATTCAATTGTTCGAAACCACTTATCAAAGTCAATTTACAAGGCGTATTGTACTTCTATGAAAAATTTCATGACTTGGACAGTAAATATACGGTCTGAAATGTCTTACGACTAAACATTAAAAACTTTTTACCCGTTGTTAACGCCCGTCGCCACCGAGAGAAACTTACTTAGATTTTCTTTTTTTCTTTCTTCTGCATCTCTTCCCTTAGCTCTTCTTTTTTTTCTTTTTCTTTTTTTTTGTCACAGCATTGTCGAGACAAAAGTCTACACATAATAGGAAGTCAGATTGTCCCCTTTTCTCTAATTCTTCAAGTAGCTTTTATTGTGAATCTTTACCGTGGTCGTGCTAATTCCACATTACAGGTATACGCGGACCGTTGTCTCGTGTTTTTCTGGTATAAATCAAGGTGCTTTCCAGACAAATACGTGCTCGTTGAAACCTAACTAAGCTCGCGTGAGCCGTGTCGTATTCCATAAGTTACTTTATTTTACACCACTAACGTCAACGTCCACACCATAATTGTTATTATGATTGTCACGCGAGGTTAAGTGCCCTTACGTTTATACTATCTCAAGAAACGGTTAGGCTAAGGAGCGTGGTGAATTTATTATGGAAGTATAAAATGGCAAGAATAATCTTCCTCGTCTTTCTTGTCTTCTTCTTTTACTTCCTTTCTTCTTTCATACTTTGAAAGAACAAAACTAATTGTCGGCTGTAACGAGACGTTGCTACATGAGCAAATACAGAAGAAAAACTAGAGTGGATAGCACTACCCTTTTCACAGCGATAAATAAATGCGTAAGATCCAAATTCGCTGGGATTAAACGATATTCTGAGATATTTAGCATAGATAATAATTTACTACACGCGTTGCATCAAATCAGCACAAGCATTATGAATTGTTGTTTTCGAGCATTCAATCAATTACTCAATAATCAACGATCGCAGAGGGAAAATAACGAAGTATGCGAAATTTGTATATTTTTCAAACATTTCGTTTCAGTATAACTTAATGAATTATCTGCATTACTTTAAAGAATTTTATCGTTTGATAATATGATATATTGTTCACTTCTTTCACTTCTTTCCCTTCTTACCATTTTTCCCTTTTTTCCCACCCCCGGAACCTTTTTTTTGTACAATTGTGATGATGGGTGGCGTGGGGCCTGGATCTGGCCATGGAATATAATTCCTTGGAGTCTTAAACTCGATCTCTAAGCTATTCTTCATGTCATCTGCGTTGAGATACTGTCGCGTTGACCTTAGCAAAAAGATTTCTTCCCCCGGTCTCTTGGCTGGGGCTAATTTATTTGGAATTACGTTGACCTTTACACATCCATCCCTGCACTTTTTTCCTACGAAGACGAGAATGATAAGGTAAATAAATTATGGGTCACAGATCGAAGTTAACCACCTTTATAGATCTCATTCATCAATACAACAATAGATGCAGAAAGCTGAGGCAGAAAGATTGGATTTCAAAGATATCATTCGAACAAAGCAATGATTAAGAAGAAGCGATTTTTCCTCCCCAACGTTTACGAGCTCTGAAACTAAGTTCCTCTGCAGTGGAGAAAGCGCCACATAAAAGTGATCGTGGTCGCCGATTTATCACCTTCTATCCTCCGTCTCTCCGTCACCCGCTGCGAAAGCGGTAAGCCTCAATTACGAGCCCAGGAAAAGTCCAGCTTTTCGAGAAACACTCCACAAACACAGCTTAATCTTCATGTTTATTGCTCGTTTACTTTCGGTAATATCAAAACACGAAAAAAGGAAATAAATTGCGAAGAGTAGCAAGGAAGCAATAAAATCATTTGCAAATTAAAATCCTGAAATCTCACCCTTTGAGTCGATACACGAGACATCAAACTGATTAGCCTTCCCTTGCTCTTGCCCTTTTCCCTGCCCTTCTATCGGTTGAATGTGACCAATGTTCTTGGCTACTTTGATACTCATTATGTTGTTGTCTATCTCGTGAGAAACCTCATCGTAAGGTAGCTGGGCTGCTTCAGGGGGGCAAATTGGATGGATGCATTTTGGACAGCAGCCACATTTCGTCATGATGAAGGAACTCGTATGAGTAGATGTCGACAACCGAAGAATAACGCCGAGAAAGGGAGAAATTGATTTGTTTTACTGTTGCGTTAGATCGAAAAAATATTCTGGCCAAAAAGTGTTTCCTGCGAAATTTTAGAATTTTTAGAAATTTTGATGATGTATGTTCAAGAGGTTTTGTTCGAAAAATGTCCGAAGCCTTCTTTGCTCTCGCTTCTTTAGACGTAACAAATGACTTTAGGTTTTGGATGCGAAAAATAATTCATTCGGCTAATTCGTGAACAGTTAACATGCGAATAGATGTGACTTCTTATCGGTCGCTGGAAATGTGAGAGAAACTTGGTATTTATAGTTGGTAGAGCGATAAAATTGATCTAGGGTAAATATGAGGCCAGAACAAACGTGGAAAGGGAAAAGTATAATAAAACTGGTCACACTTTAAGGGCACTTTTGTGACCAGACTGAGACATGAGGGAGTTATGTTCATAGATATACATATATCTATACGTGTATGCGTATGTATTCCGGAATTGAAGGCATGTAGAGGGGAGATACGATAGAATTGAAGGGTCGTAGTGACAAAGTGATCCATTTGTCTGACAATGAGTAGAGCGCCTCAGTCATCAACTATAACTATACGGAATCATACAATCGTTCCAAGTTATATGAAAAGCCTGGGGCTTGTTCAGCTATACATATAGCTGTATACATTAATTATTCATGTGAAAACAAGTCGTGGAAAGACAGAATCTATAGCTTCGGTTTTGAAAATGTGAGTAATGTGTGATTAAGGCAGTTACTGTCTTACTACTAATTGATATGTACTTCAAATTGGAGCAGACAGGATGGATATTCATTCACCCATTAGCGAACGAGCCAAATCACAAAGATATGCTGTCTGGTCAATACAGTGCAGAATGCCTTATCGAGCAGTAATTACCAGTGTCACAAGACGCTGGTCGAGAGTGGATTGTAACCCGTTTGACAGTGAGTTTGAAACTCAGGCTTAGACTGAGGCTGAGCTAAATTTCCTCGCGAAACTTGGTAATCGTGCACCACGATGAACTGAGACAATCTGAAGTGTTCTAAGTTACTCGTCAATTCAAACAATTGGCCCGAACTTTCCGAATGCAGAAACGTATAAACAACTGGCTAATTGAATCACGTCTCTAAAATCTCCACAGCTTCTATAAGATTCATTGCCAACTGGCATCGATTTACAGAACGCCTCGACGGTGGTAAGTAATGGATTGGAAGGGCCACAGAATATATTGATACAATAATTGAGTTTTTATCTGCTTTTCGTCATCGCGAGATACAAGATAGAATGATGAATAAACTTGACTAAAAACCTACGATGATTTTCTAAGAATTGTTCCCAGTTTAATTTCCACGAGGAAAATTCATACAATCATGATGAAAAGTGAGGTAATGTAATTCCTCTGAAATTATACATCTTGCCATTTTTCTCGGTATGTATAATTTACAGATGGTTTGTAAGGCTGCAAGGTATTACTGATACAGTGAGAAAATAATAGTCCCCTCGGTAAAGTCTAGAGAGAAGCTTCGAGTACCTTTCGATATATATACTCCTCAGAAGTACTCAGAGGTGTCCGGAATACTTTAAAGACCCCGCCGCATCGCATCGCCTCTTTCGCGTTCAGGTAATGAAAAGGTATTGATAAAATTCATAAAACTCAAGCTCTCTGTGAGTCGTTCGACGACGGCCTCTCGTCGGAGAGAATTGAAAGGGTACTCAGTGACAATAACCGATCGAATTCTTCAGATACAAGAAGCAACAGGATTGCGAGGAAGGAAAAAACGAGATGGGGAACAAAAGAATGAAAGGAAAAAGTTGAACAGAGCTATATTTTGATCGTCGTACAAACTCGAAACAGAGAGCAGAAATTCTAAACCGAAAGGGTATCTTCGGCTGGTACATTCAAAGCACGGCTTTCGACTCGTGGGTTATTTTCCACGTAAAATCACAAAAATGCTTGGACGACGTTGGCGTGAGGTCGCATATATACAACGCCACTTCAGCGCCAACTCAGCCGCGCTCGCGAATCGCGACCCACCTGCATAGAATTCCAATGAGTGAAAGACGGTGGGTGCGGAAAAGCGTATATCCAGCACGGTTGACATTCGCGGAGGACAACACGCGATAAATCCAAATTTTATTGAAACGTAAACGTGGGCAAATCTAGGCATATAGATCCCGCAGCTCGAAAAGAGAAACTGCTCTTCCTATCTATCTTTAAATCATCTTTTCTATATCGGCGTATTCGTCTACCCTCGAGGATTGAGGGCAAAAATTGTGCGAATTTGAAAGGCTGAAAGAGACTAACTCTTTGGAGAAGTGGTCCCGTGTATGGGGCATGGGGAACTAATTGGTTGGTAAAAAGTTCAAAAGAAATCCAACTCTTTTCAGGATGGGTCTGCTCTGGCTTTTCAAGAAGGGCTATGTACGATGGACATTAATTAGATCGATTGAAGCGCCATTACATGCCTTCCAAGGTTTTAAAAAATCCTTGCAGAGTTATAGAAAGATATGCCCTACATACGAATTGAAGAGATATTTTAGATTTAAGGCCGGAGGAGTTCGCACGCTAAACCACTGCCGATACATTTTTACGATAGAATTATTCCGGTTTCCCGTCTCCCCCAAGACACAGCTGTTCTTGTTCTTGTTAAAACATTGATTTTACCTGGTGTGAAGGGTTAATAAGCTCCCATGTATGCACCAGGGCACGTAGTCAAATGAAATTTCCAGCTCCTGCCATAAGGACTTGATGAAATTTGCAAAGGAGGAAAAATATACCCTAATTTTGCCGGATTTTTTTTCCTCCCTCGCAGTTGTCGACGCAAGGTCAAAGAAACTCACAGTTTCCAAGATCTTATCGATGTACTTGGGTAAATTGAACCTTGAAACCGTTCTTAAACTTAATAGAAGAATTGGCAAACTCTGGTAGTTCCCTTTATTCCCCGGCTTCATCTCGTCGTCGTTGATTTCTCGCTGCCCATTTGAAGAGCAGTATAAGAGAACAGAGAGGTACTTCAAGGGATGAACCTTTTTTTAACTACCAAGTTGCATTTGCATTGAGCGGCGCTTAAGCCGAGTGCATGAGATTATGCAAATTCTAATTCGCTCAAAGGAAAAAAATCATAAAATTACAGTCCTCTTCAACAATAACGGTCGAAACTTGCACCCTGACAGAACATACTATTCTTTTATTAGTTTTCTTTTCTCTGCTCGTCTGTTTCTGTTAAATGCAATATCAAATACGTGCATATTATACATTAATATTTGCTGACGTAATTACGTTTCAAAGAATTTGAGATAAAAGACGATTAGCCTTTTCAAATAAACGCCGCCAATGAAGGGAATCCATTAGGTGACTTTATGCTCTTCGACCAGGCGGATCATCTTCATGCCGTTATTAAAAAGAAAAAATTATTACAAAAAAAAAAAGGAGAGGAAACGGAAGACCTGCAACTTCATTCATTTCATATTTAGATGGTCCAATCCCTGTTCGCTATACGCCGGTATCAAAGAATCAAATTCGGAATGGAATTTCTACAATTGACGGACGGGAGTTAATTGAAACACGTCAACAAAGGGAATGATTTTCGAAAATATCAAACGTTGATTCAATCTTTGATACCGAAAGGTATTCGTGCTCGTATTCTGTATTCGATATTAATCCCAGACAGACAATGACCACGATTTTTGTACCCAGATTCAGCGTATGTGTTCCTAAATAATTCGGGAATTGTCTCTATGTTATAGTGGAACTTTTATTCGTAACAAAAATTTCGATAACATGAGACGATAGATACGTTCATAGGGGTGGTGAAAGAGGGTGAGTATAAGAGCGCTTTGATGTTCAATTCCATTTAAACATTTATTTGGAACTTGCCAACTTCGAAGATTCTTTAATCTGTGTTTCCCCCCACGTTGAAAGCAGCGTCGAAATTCGTTATGAATTCAATACGCTGCTTTACCGTAAATAATAAAAATCTGTGTAAAAATCTGAAAAATAATCGTTCAGCAACGTCCATATTTAATAGGTTCTACTTATGTTAGCTACAAGATTATGAATAAAAGTGTAAGTGCTGCACTGCATACCAATACTTTTTGCGGGAAAATAATGAAAAATTCTAGAGTGTATCACGTTCAAAGTTACGCCGTAGAAGAGATAAAATATAATATATATATAAGTATATTGAGCAACGATATCTTCTTTAACATTCGACATCCCTTGATATAAATTTCTATAGGTCGCATATACGGCTGATACAATGGCGTGGAAAAATGCGCGCTATCTTTATCCTCGCTCTTTATAGCTAAGATAGAGAAAATTTGTGACCCACGATCCCGTGAGGGTGCGAGATATAGAAAATTCATAGCATTAGAGTTTCACTACAAGCTAACTTGCCATATAGCATCGATAGCACAAGACTTGATTGTTTCAAAATGCGTGATTCTCGAAATTACGCGCCCGTATGTGTCATAAATAATCAAATATTCAAATAACTCCATAGAAAAAGAAGCGGTGGCAAAGAGTTTTCAATATAATATAGGATCACATATACTTACCGGTGGTAATCATCCATCGGATAAGAAATATTCCCACTTTTCACACGAACAACGTACAATGGATTTATCTATCAGCATTGACATGATATATGCGCGTCTTTTCATCAGTAAATTGATGTTTTTGAAATTTCCTCGCTTACTCTATTCATTCAAGCTTGCGTTTCGTTAGAAACATTCAATATCATTGAGAATAAAAAAATCGCGAAATATAATTTGGGAACTACAAAATAGGAACAGATGAGTAGAATCATGAGGAGCGCGTGCTGTGCATTGATAAAATAGCCGCGTGTTTTGAATTTTGGGAGGAACAAGGCTCTTCAAAAATCGCTGAAAAATACTTGAAGAAATATAGCGTCGATGATTTTCGGGTGTGATAAGCTCGCGACTCGGGACACGTAAATCAGATAAGCAAACTATGCAAAGTGCAAATTAAGAGAATGAACACAGATTTGATAACGATAAGTGAAGATCTTCCAACTCCCTCAAGACTGTGTATCGCAAAACCCACAATCTGGCCCTGAGAATAGGAGATAATCAAGAAATCTCACCGTTTAATGTATTTTTCAGTTTCTGAAAAATGAATAATATATGAGTCGGTCGACGTCAAGCGGGACGAACTAAATCAAAAATCGACTACAAGGATTTTGATAAACGTAGTGTCAGAAACGTGCTCCGTTAAACGTGGATTGACTCATATTATGTATGTATAACATATGTATAAAACTACTAGTAAAAGGACTGAAAAATGTTGTATTCAATATTTATTCAAAGGTATGTTTTGCTATATAATTCGTATTAATACTTCATAGTAATTATACTTGATAGCCTAATCATAGTAATACAATCCGTCAATATAATTACACCAATCAAATATTTTTTTCTGCCACAAGTATCTACTTGGTAGACGGTCAAACAATACGTTACTTAAAAATTTGTTCGACCTTTTTCCGAGCAGATTATTAATTAATAAAAAAAAACGGACCTCAACTACCTCGGTGATCTGCTTATTTATATAATATTTACCAAATTTTATTCTCTAGTAACATATTATAATCTACTTTTGTACAATTGGTGGTTTGTAAATAGCTGCTGTACGGTTATTCTCCAATTGAGTACTGTCGAAATTGCGAGTCATGTATAGAGCAATACGACTTCTGTCATCAATAACAAAAGCTCCTTTCTGTCTTCTCATTTTCAATAAAGCAAAAACGATCACCTACAACAAGGAACCTATCTATACCAGAGCACAAGTGTGAATTCATTCGTGTCTCCTAATTAAATATAAACAAATGTGTGTAAATGAATTTAATCGAAATATATATGGCATAGATTCATCTACTAACCTTCGAGGGTTCCAATATCAGAAAACTGAATAGGAGTCCAATCCATGTGGCAAATAAATAACGTAATCCTATTGACCAGGCATAAAATGTGGCATAAAACAATATAAAATACAAAGCCATCAACAGTACAACTCCTAGCAATATCCATAATGGGTAAAGAAACGTGTGTGAGAAGAGATAAGCAAATCTGATCCTTTGGAATGCCTGAATTGGTCTCATTAGAGAAATCCCCTATAAATATGTGAAGACATATCAAATAATCATTCGATGTATGGAGTTACAGCGAATATGTAAGTATAATGACTTGGCTCTCACTTCGTCATAAACAATTGGTTGACTATGAGCCTGAGGTAATCTGAGAGGAACTGCTCGTTTTCCAACCACTTCCTTTTCTCCTGCTTTGTGCGAAATGTTAGTTTCTATTATATTGGGCTTAGATGGTATTGGTATCACCAGTTCCTCTACATATCTGTAAAAGTTTAGAACCATTTTAGTCGCCAGTTCATCCGGACCTACAAATCCTCTGATTCACAATGAAGACGAAACTCAGTTTAATACAATATCCAGAAATTCACCTGGAAGAATAATCGGTCGTATACGATTGAGCAGGAGCCACGTTCTTAGCTATGCCGAAAAATATACAGTTCACTGAAAATCCTATAGTAGCTGCAAAGATGCCAACAATTACTTCTTCCCATTCGAACGTAAACTCTTCTGTAGTATCCAACTTCTCAGTCAGAATACTATATGAAGGCATTGGATAGAATGCAGTAACAGATGCCATCAATATACACGTATGAACAAACGCGAGTACTACGCGTCTACGCCTTGTATTATTCCGCGGCAAATTCCTGTATATATTCGAACAGTAATTTTCAGCAGAATTTTAATACAATATAATATTGTACTTGGAAAATCTAATTGGATCAATGGCAGGGGAAACTATTACCGCGAGCACATGCCTAGCCAAGAGTGGTAACCAGCATTCATTACATCAGTAATAGCATTCTTCAGACGCATTTTTAATGACAATATTTCATTATTCAACATTCTATAGCAAGACAGGCCCATACGACCTAAACATAAATGAAGTGATCCAGTGAATACTAGACTGTTTTCACTTTAAGTAGATAAATCAATCTTGTGATGGGTGAAAAATTAGATATTACCATCTTTGTCAAGAGGAGTAAGCCATGTTTCAAATATAAACACACTGACGTGATTAGTTTGCACATCGTGGACAATGATTTTTTCAATATACCTGAAGCGATCAATGAATATTTATGTTTAGGAATCAGGATATCGGATTTATAAGGAAACAAATGACTTCCCTCCATGTTATTGGGTTTATAAACATCTTTTACCAGATAGGTCTCTGTCCTTTGTGATTATGCCACAAGTGCAGCGCAAATACATCACCGAGTGATCGAGGTGTTCGCAAAAGAAAGTAATCTCTAGCCGCCCTCAGCATGACTCGCCTTTTTAATGAATGTAGGACATGTACGGAACTAATTCCTTCAGAGCCCTCCAGGATAATAGCTACCTAACATGAAGTCGTCAGATAAATATTAATAATTGATTTCATGCATTAATCGTACCCTTGAAGAGGTAGAGGGATCCAGATTGCCTCCAGTCTCTACTAAAATAATATAGTTGTATGTATCCTCTGCTTTATTGTCATCCAGAACTATGAGCTTATCATGCTTTTTGTCTCGTCTATCGCGCATTCCAGCCCATGCAAATAATCCCAGAAAACAAACAGCGATGTAAATGGAAAACCTGAAAATAAACACTGCATAGATAAGAATCACTTTATTATTCGAGAAGCAAGACGCAGGTGAAAGGAATGCAGTAAGCCAGCTCACCAAAATATAAGTGAGTTGTCTATAAACTTGGTAAACTCCGAACGTCCGCGAGGAAAACTTTTGACTACATTAGCAGCACGGAAAGAAGCTCCGATGGTACTGAGTCCATCGCAGTGACAGGACATACTTGTTTCTGTTAAATCACTCTCGATTACTTTGCAATGATTTGTCCATATTCTCCTCAAACTATTCCAACGTAAACATTGCGCATTGTAGGCTTTGAAACTATATGTAACATGATTATTTGCTTTCAGCTTATTCGGCTTAGGAGGTGGTTCTTTATATAAGAATGAATCAGGTACTGGAGGATCGATATTATGCAGCAGTGATCTTATGGTGGCCTGTTGAAATATTGCTATTAATACGATTACACTTTACGAGAAATACTCCAAGCAGTATAATTCCGGATTCAATCAGCAACACAGAAGTACAAGACTTCTGCGTAGAATTTAACGTTTCAGATGTTTAAACAGACTAAATCCTTTTTAAGATTCCATACTTTTATAAACTACAGAGATATCGAATGATTCTGTGATTTACCTGATGTGGCAATATGCCGACATGGTAAAAAACATGTTCTTCTGTATTATTTTCAGAGTCTATAAAAATAGTCCGCTTCTGACGTTCTGTTAAATTTATCTCCTCGAACTTTGGAATCACTTTTGATTCCCAGAAAT
Organism: Rhogogaster chlorosoma; assembly: GCA_944452935.1. NCBI lineage: Eukaryota > Metazoa > Arthropoda > Insecta > Hymenoptera > Tenthredinidae > Rhogogaster > Rhogogaster chlorosoma. The sequence goes on from OX101797.1 coordinate 36,055,910, forward strand.
CATTGAGATCAGGTGGTGCATTTTCCTTCACTACGACTCGCAGCAAAACATCATCTCCCTGGTCATCGAATATTAAAATTGTTTTGCCTCCGGTTCGGAATTCCAACTTGTGAATGGTAATATCTGAATCTGTATAATCCCATGTTGGCTTCAGAGCTACGCTACCTGTGTGTGAATATGTTGGTTTTAAAATGGAGTTATTAGGTCGACAACATTTGAATATATTAGGCGCTTATTGCAATACAAAACAATAACTGCTACTGAAACTCTACGCAGATTGTCAGAATTCTATGCGAATAGCTAACAACCTTGAATAATGCTATGGTTTCCAAAGCTATTCTCTTGGGGTGATAGAAACTTAAGATCCGCTCCATAAATAACTGAACTTGAAGATCTTCGGTTTTCATGTTTCATTGATGCCCCAACTCTCGCTATTTTACTTCGTGACTCTTTGATTGTATTGAAAACATCTATTTTGATCTATGAATGTGCAACAAGTGAGTTTAATCGCAGATTTTCACAGGCACAAATAGTACAAAATGAAGTGAATCAGAGAGAATTTCGCTTACCAAAGGAAAATTCATTTGATCTGCACTTTGTTCCCACCAGTAAGGATTATTTTTCATAGTAATTACTTGAAGGTCGTACACAGCGTTGCTGTCATTTGACATAATAGACACATTTACATCGATATAGGCAGGTAAAGTAGCTGTTTTTATACCGCGATTAGTTTTTTGAATGGATATACAAATGTCTTCTGTGGGATTAGTTAGATAATCATCTTCATGAGGTGCCATGTATCGTGCAAACAAAGAAGCGTAATCATTCATGCTGTTCATTACAGCTTCTGTTTGCCTAGCTAGCTGTATTTCTTGTTGTGCCTATATCACAAAATATTATATCTATTGACTGTTACATGATTTCTTCAAGTTTGGAAATTATATAATATGTGAAAACATTGAGCGAGCTTGAATTAGTGATACCAATGTCGGATATACACACCAATTCTAGCCCAATTAAATTCCCTCCAAGATGTTTCCTGTGCGAGTTATTCAGCTTACGAGACAACAAGATTCGATCACCGTGACCTCATGAAAAATAAGGTAAATAACTTAATTAGAATCAGAATAAATAAAAATAACATTACAAAACTCCAATACTAAATCTATCGAAAGTCCTGTTATAATTACTCTCAGGTCTCACTAAGAAACTGTAGAGATTAGAATACGCAAATGCATTCAAGTTTTTAAAAAATATTTACAACATTACTTTGACATTAACATATTATAGAACATAATGTCATGATACTTCAAAGAAGGTAAATTAAGAGATTAATTCTTTGGTCTTATTAGAGCGAAGTACCTTTTGGCCTTTTCAATAGTAGAGAGACGGAAGTTAAGATAGTTGTACCAATATCTAGTACATCGGTTCTAATTACAGTTGTATCCTGTGACTGTTGCGTTATCTTGTGTAACATTTCAACTATATTACCAAGAACAGTTACAGCCTTTCTATTTGCATATGGTACATTTGGACTGTTCGTTAATATTCCATTGTAATCGCATTCCAGAATGGATGTCAGAGTGGAACTACAATATTTCGCTATAATAGGACTACGTAGTTCGCAATGGGACAGATATTCAACCTATGTAAACACAAAACTCATCAAGAATATCAGCTCTCATTTTTTTTATGTATGGTTCGATTATCCATCAGGATATACTCTCTAAAAGGATCTTTGATCATGCTCACCATATTATCTTTAAATTGCACTATGGTACGAATCTGATCTTGAAGAATGGTGTCTCGGATAGCTGATTCAGACTTCCGTAATCTAATTCTATGCCTCAACTCCTGGGATAGCGTATAAACAGCGCATGATGCACTAAGTATGGTTTGAATGACAGACTGGACCTCCTGATTTGCAAGATTTGTAACTATAGTCGATGCAGTGCCTGATGAGAAGAACGTTGATTCAGAAATTAATCAAACAGTGGGTGAGCAAGTATTATAGCCATTATAAGTAATTCTATGATCTAGTTTTAAATACCATACCAAATGTCAATGTTTTAACAATAGCTAATTCATCATTCAGATTTGTGTACACAGCAATAGGAAAGACTGTTATATCCTGCTCGTAAAACCCAAAATTCCCTTTGCTATCAGACGCGTAGACCCTCAAGGCTGTTGAATAATAATTCTCTGGTAAGCCGGCAGCCAAAGTTATGTTGTTGAATTCCCCAGAGACCTAACGAAAGACAATATTGCTAGTTTGAATCGTATTACACAATTTTGATGACTTTTGCATTCTAGTTATAAATTCATGTCTTGAATATTATCTTACATCCTTCATATACATATATGATAACTTTGACCATGTGTTAGATGAAAACAGTGATTTTTTTAATTCACAAAATAATAAGCTAACTACTGAGAGTTAAAACATATTTCGAAACTCACACCAAAGCTAATCATAATAGGTTCTTCCTTTGGTAAGCGATATTGAAAGATTTCGTAAATCACAGGTGAATAATTAGCAACAAAGCGGAAACATTTGATTTGGAATGTGGTTATTAGGGCATAACCTTGTGAGGGAGAGATTATACAAAATCCAACAGTCAATGAAGGATAAGTTATCAGGTTCATTGCAGCCGTTCCCATTTGCTTCATCACATCATTTTGGTTTTCTACTTTTACACTAATCTGTGGATAGCATAGGCACTCAAAATCACTACTCAAATCAGAAAATTGTAAACTTGATTTTATTGGCTCTATCTATATGACGAAACTTTTAATTCTAAACCCAAAATACCTGGTAGCTTTGAGCAGGCAATAACTTGCCTGGTTTCATCACAAAGTTATTACCATCTGAATAGTATCCAATTTCTTCATTAGTCGAATCTGGTGCATGATTGTTGTGGGAAAATCTCCAGATATAATTCATGCTATCATTTTGATTTGGCGATATAGCTTTCAGAGCCATCGGGCTGGTAGTAATCACCTTATTGCCCAAACAATTTTGCACGCATTCTATTTGCACCAACTCCGTATCTTCGGATACCACCTGTAATATGAAATATTTCTCTCTGTGAGTACCCTATCAATATGAATAAAATAACGTAGTATGTAATTTTTTTTAAATTGTATCAATTCCCCAAAATCAAGTACCTGGACTTGAATACTTTGCTCTGCTCGTTCGTCATCAATTGATTCTACTTTGACCGTAAATATGTAAACTCCATTTGATTTCAAGACGTTTTGTCGAACATCTAGTACTGGTAAATTTGAAATAACGGTAGGCTCATCGTCGCAAAATCCGGGAACCATATCTTTCAAATGTAAGAATGAGCATGTCCATTTAAAGCGCATAGAGTCAAATGGAGAATTTGGATCATACGACTCTGAAGCATCAATCTTAAAAGATCTCGACTTGTGAACTTGCCGAATATTGCCTATATTGTTCAATTTCAGAATCAAATAACAAGCAAGCTAAATTATTGAAGTTTCATAATAACATTGCGGATCTATACCTCCAGAAATATGTGCAATTATATCGTCCTTAACAATTTTAAACCATGTAGTTACACTCTTTTTACCACCCTGAGCTGGCTCGAGCATTTCAACAGTTAAATGCAATACGTAATTCCCAAACGATAGAACATAAGGCGGAATATGATACTCAGAGATCAGCACAGTTAATGTATCAGGTGACAATCTGAAAAACAAGTTACTTTTGTTACATGTGAACTACCTGGCATTTCATTTTTGACTACATACATTAGATTCCTCTAATTTGTTATTTAGTATCGAAGGTCATAAATCAAAGTTAATATATTGCATATTACATCATTTACTTTCTCAACATTTCAGGTGCATGAGCTCTGAATATATCGGGTACAGTGTACAAGGCCCATGAATATTTCAACCGTGTTCCTGGGCAAGTAATCGCCGATACTGAGTGAATATTAATTGAATGTCTACGTTGGTATATGGTAGCAGTGTCCGGCGTTGCAGCTGCGTTTTTGAGTTCGACTGAGAACTCACAGCTCTCAGATGATGAGACAAGCACCGTAAAGTTGTTTCTCATGGCTATATATTGCATGTTCCATGCTGCTAGAGATATATTATACAATCCTTCCGTCTCATAAGCATGTGTAATGTTAACTATGTAAATAGTGCCCTTGTTATCAACTGGCTGGTACAAAAACGATATCAGAATATCGTTCAGATTGGTCGTCCGACGAAAATCTTCTTCGAACATTGTCACCACAGTTCCTGTAAAAGAGTTTTCTACATGAGGCAGATTTTCTTAATGCTGAAACTATTCAGAAGAAATTTAGGGGTTTAATTTTCATTATTATCCAATCGATTAAGCAGGAATTCATGGTATAAATTAGGCAAAAATTTAAATTATATAACATGAATCGCACCATCACCAAAGTCTATTATCACTTTTGGAAGAATTCCGATCTCTTCGAGATAGAACAGGCAGGTTGATGGAACAGACACATGTTGACTCGCATGATAATTAAAACGGGGGTTGAGCATTGTCCGTACATTGAAACGTCTGGCTTCTTTACAATTACGTCCACCTCGATGTGTAGGACAACTACAGCTGTATCCTCCCAGCACAGGTAAACAGTCGATATTTAACGGACATGGATTACTGTTGCAGTAATTTATCTCACTTTCACAATACAGGCCTGAGAGCGAAACCACGAGAGAAATTGACAGTTATCCAAATTAGAAATATAAAGACAGCTGGATATCATTCTAGGAACCTGTGAAATGTGGTAAGCATACGCATGTCCCAATTTTATTGCAATGGCCTCCGTTGTGGCAAATACATTTTTCAAGAACTCCTGACCGTCTAGTTCCACGGGGCTTAGGTGAAATTATATGGCCTGGTGGTAAGCAACGATAGCCCTGATACTTCCCTAAAATATGATTGAGGCAGGTCCAATTTTCAGGACAAATTGCTCGATTATTTCCTGTATCTTTGGTGCGACACCAGTTCTTTCGATACTGTGGAGGATGGTGGTGACACACAAATCCGTTACCTTGCACAGTACGACATTCAGAGGTAACAGAACTATTTTTGTAAAATTTACAAGCGTTTTCTTCCTCGATACAGACTCTCGTTTTTATCTCACAATGTCTACCTTCATATTTGTCAGAGCATTGACATACGTATGTATTTTTCTTTACATTGTGTAACAAAATTCCTCCGTTTTTACAAGGGCTGGGATTATCTCCGGAAAGATCAGCCAATTCTAGAACTGCTTGCAAATCATCGGTATTAAAATTCCTGGGCTCTCGTCGGTGTGAAAATTTCGATAAAATGCTAAGAGGTGAAACATCATTTTCATGGTAGCTTTGAATACCACCAAATACACCTTCATGGATTAAAGTCATGAATACTATTACGGTGTTCTGCATTTTCTAGATTATTTATAGAAGTACAAAATTCATTCAGTTATGAGAGAACATTTTTTCATTCAATTATCACAAGACGTCTACATATCTACTCATTGATAAATTCAATACTACAGCGAAGTACTACAGAAGCCCGGCAGGAGGCTAGGACGGGTATAGTTGGTTATCTCAACCGCGAGGCAGCGGTACAATTCGTCGCCCTCATGGACATAGGAATACTAGGGACGGAGCGTAAGCTTGATGGATAGGCGAGGGATGGAAGCCAGAATGAGGGGGGGTCCGCTATGATAGTGTGCCCACTTTTGATTGGCCGACTTAATACGCATGCTCAGTACCGTGTTTTACGAAAGTATTGCATTGTTTAATTCCCGCGTAGACTGAATTAGAATGCGACCGTGATATAGGTTATCTCTCTCTCTGCGTGTCAGCCTTCGGACACTACGCTTGCGCAGACCTGCAGCCAATCAAAAGTGGGCACACTTTACCTCGGCACCCTCCCCGCACTGGCTTCCCCCCCTCGACGAAACACTCCGTCCCTAGTATTCCTATGTCCATGGTCGCCCTATTGGCCATTGGCGGTCAAGGACGAGCGCCGACCTTGAGCTTGAGTCAGTACACCTGTTATGGAGTTAGTGGCGCCCAGTGGCGCCTGTGGCGTCGAAGAGTTCGGACGGGAGGTTATTTAACGAGGTATATCTGATAGATAACGCGAAAGAAATAGTCTATACATACAGAAGTGTTATTGCAAACTAGACGACGTACCTAATGACTGAAAAGAATGTTTGCTGTCTAGTTTTTTAAGTAATTTACAGAATGAAAGCGGCATTATAAAACAGATAAATAAATTTTAATGAGAGTACAAAACACCTCCTTCCAAGTTTCAACAAGGATGCTGTTACATTTGCAACGGAGGAATGCATACATCGCGGAATATCAAGATCAAACTATTCTCGCTTTTTTTTATCGTGCATCGGTGTTTTCCAGTCAAGAAAAAAAAAAATATAAATTCGATCGAGAGAATTATTCGTCTGGCATTGATTTTTTAGACTTGGAATTATCGTATACGATAGAAAAAAAATAAAGGACAGTTAAAAAAACGATATGAAATTATAGAAAGTCGAGAGAAAAAAATAACTGTCGAATAACTTCACTCACCGTCAAACGAAAGTCACTTTAAGGGCCGAATTATTAGTCATAAGATCAAACTTGAGATGGAACTTAAGATCGAACTTAAGATAATAAACTTATAATAAATAAATAATAACTTAATCAATAAGTTTATTTATAAGTTTGAATATAAGTCGGATCTTAAGTTCGATCTTAAGTTCCATCTCAAGTTTGATCTTATGACTAATAATTCGGCCCTAAGGACGCTATAGTTGACTTTCAATGCAATTGTTATAACTGCAGGACAGATCGGTATGAAACTAAAGTTGCAGGATACCGTGCCTATCGAGAGTTAACAACTGCCAAGGTGATAGGTTAAGGTTCTACAATTGCTTACAAGTCTACGTCTCCTAGGTGTAACTAGATGATTCTTCGTAAAATCGCAAAACATTACTTTAGCGAAGACGCATTCACCTAATTATAACAAACGGTCGAAACTGAGAGTAACGCCGACCTCGACAGGCGGCAACCTGCTCGGCTAATCAAAGTCGACTGAAGAATTGAAGATTCAAACGGTGAAGTCGGACCGCCGCGCTGCACGGCGCAGCGAAGGGCCCGAGCTGCGCGAGGCTACCGAAGATTCACGTGCGTAACTGTATGTTGGGTTGCTACTGCTATAGGCGGAAATTCTAGTAATATCAACATACCGACGGCGCTGCCAGCCGGCTGCAAAGTGCACTTATTTACCGTAAGGGTAACAGTCCCCCACAAGTCAAGGTCGATATTACAGATTCAGACCTCGCGGCGAGGCGTATAAAAATGAGATGTGATCGGATGGCTTTTTCTTCATTAATATTATTCGGAATATGTAGCAGATTTTTTCAGTTATTATTACTGTATCAATTATTGTCTAGGTGCTGTTCGGCTGTAGCTATGTCATGTATTTAAGACAGTTTATTGAATATCCCTTATGACGATCAAATCAGTTCGAAAAATCGCTTGACAAATACGTGATTAATTCGATCAAGAGTCTAGACCTACACTAGATTCTTGTCGGATGAATATTCATGCTTTGCTGACTAAGCACAGGTCCTCGGGTGCATCTTCCATACATTTACTCTGAGAAGCTGATTAGATTAGGATTCAAATCATATACTGCACTTCTTATCGAAATTTCGCGGTCGAATCGACGAACTACTGACCGTGCGATGGCCCTACCGTGCTTCCGTACTGAACAGATGGTGGTTTGTCACAAAGAGGATAGGATAGAGTGGAACATGGACATAGGAATACTAGGGACGGAGTGTTTCGTCGAGGGGGGAAAGCCAGTGCGGGGAGGGTGCCGAGGTAAAGTGTGCCCACTTTTGATTGGCTGCAGGTCTGCGCAAGCGTAGTGTCCGAAGGCTGACACGCAGAGAGAGAGATAACCTATATCACGGTTGCATTCTAATTCAGTCAACGCGGGAATTAAACAATGCAATACTTTCGTAAAACACGGTACTGAGCATGCGTATTAAGTCGGCCAATCAAAAGTGGGCACACTATCATAGCGGACCCCCCCTCATTCTGGCTTCCATCCCTCGCCTATCCATCAAGCTTACGCTTCGTCCCTAGTATTCCTATGTCCATGTTGTGATATGGTTGTTATTTTGAAATAACAGATAAATGGCGCGGTTTCCATGACAACCTGAGCGTTTGCTGAGTGCCACTAGAGGCGCGTCGTATGATAGTTCTAAATATGCTATAGTTATACGGCGCGAAAAACGGGCACGTTTTTCAAGGGAGGGGATGACTGAGTTCGGTCTCCTACCTTTTAGACTCCATACCACTGATCTCTACTATACCACGGAGGAGTAATATGGAGGACCAGCTTGCCCACGATAGACTGTCATTTGTTGTCTTCATTCGCGGCCGCTCGGAATAGTTCGGCCGGCCGCCACTGCACTGCGCTGCGAGCGGTGTCGCTTACAGTTTTGAATGAAAAGCATAGGGGGCCATTCAACAATTACGTCACGCCGCTGGGGGGGGGGGGGGGGGGGTCTTCAGAACGTGACGATCTGTGATGCAGGGGGGGAGGGTGCAGGCTCTCAAAGTCACGTCACGCTATTTTTTATCGGAAACGCTTGTACTGTTTGCATATCTCACAAAATGAGGGGGGGGTGGGGGCGAATTTGTGACGTAATTTAAGAGGGGGCTCAAAGTCTGTGTGACGGAGTGTGATGAGGGGGAGGGGGGGGGGGGTCAAAAATGGTCGAAAATAGCGTGACGTAATTGTTGAATGGCCCCTAGGGATTCAATGGCGAATACACGTGGTCCAATATTTAATAAGCTTACAAAAGTGTTTTATTGTGCTTGAGCACGATTTCGAAAGTCACCAGGTCTTCTCATACATCACAGACAACTTTTTGATAACACAGCTCAACAAAAAATAAAAAATTTCTTGTTGCCCTGGATATCTCTGCGGACTTCTATCTTTTCAAGTTCACAGATTGCGAATATATTCATGAGAGTACTGAATTGGCTCTGGTTTTTATGATTTTGGCGTATTTTATATTTTTAATAATTTGCATTTCAAGTCGGCTCTTTAGAACATGAATCATTATGAAGCGTTTGTATCTTTTCGATTTCCTAAGCGGAGTATGTAAAAGTTGAAAGCTCGAGTATTTGATGGGCCTCAAACTCGGACATTGATGAAAGATATAAACTTCATAGAAGTTATGACTAATTCTGGACGTGAAGCGTAGAGAAGTTCTGTGTTGGTGGTAGAAATTTTTTTAGGAAACTATAAAGCACCAAATTATAAAGAAATTGTGGAAAAGATGTTGGAAGGCTTCAAAATTTTGGGAGCAAACATGAGCATAAAATTACACTTTCCCCACAGTCAACTGGATAGATTTTCTGAGAATCTGACAAATTATAGTGAGGAACAGGGAGAACGCTTCCACCAGGATCCAAAACTGATGGAAAAAAGGTATCAGGAAAGATGGGACCGTTACATGATGGCAGATACTGCTGGTTTTTGAAAAGAAATTGTCCCCAAATAAAATTATAAAAGAAGAGCTAATAAAAGGCGTTTTTCTGAAGTTTAACATAAGTTTTATGAGTTTTTCTCTTTTTCAACTTCTATGTACATTAAGTGAGTATTAAAACAAAACAATTTGTGATAATTTTCAATGAAAAGTTGATATTCAAGAATATACTTGTTGATTCTTTCTCATTTTTACTGACTTTTTAATAAAATATGAAAATTAAAAAAAAAAAAAGCCAGAGCCAATCTTCCAAAACCATCCGTTGTTTCGTGACCTGTTGGCATAGAGGTATTCGAAACCACTCTTACATCAAGGGCAACAAAACCATTGTTGACCGGTGTAATATACTGCGCAAGCTTTAAGAGTTAAATCTATATAATACGGGCGAAATAGGCGGCAGGTAGTTTCCTCTAGGGAACGATTGCAATCCGACAACGTTTTCTCTACGGATCATGCCTACACTGTTAAAAAGATATGAAGTTTACAATATATTTAAGATAGAAAGGAAAATGAATTTTCCGAACTGGGTATATGAAATGAAAATGAAAACACTTTTACAGCTAATTTACAACAAAAATATAAAATTCTTACACCGATGTGGAATTCAATACATGTAACATGGAATTTCAAAACAAGTTTAATCATTTCTTGAACATATATTACAGTAACCCGTGTTTTCAATTGAAAATTACAACATTTGTGTAACAAACACACAAGTATATTAATATTATTGAGCAAGAATTTTATTTTTATAATAGCCTGTCTTGGATTTTCAAAATCGTTCTTGGAATTGCATACGCGGTGTCCGCTTAAAAACTTCCTACTCTTTGTATTAATTTTCATACAGATTTTCTTAACAGTGTACCGCTCCTGTACCTTAGTGTAGTGTTATTGGATATTTTGATTTGCTAGTCAGATTCAGATTTCCTGTGGTTAATCATTGTGTTTTCTGAAATTTGAATGGCGCAAGCCACGAGAGTGGCTCGTAACTTCACGATCGCACTATAGTTTACTTTCTACGTCTTGATTTCTCGGTTTCTGACCCAGCTCTAGTCTGAACGATTTCCTTGCAATTCTCTGATTTTTTCTGTATTCTATTTAGTCGTAGCCGAACGACAGCTTATTTCTCTGTCTATTATTCTTACTAAATTTTGCAGAAATTTGTGTTAATCATTATTATTAATTTACTGATAATTTGCTGATATCTAATTGTATATTTCAGAATATCTTAATGCGTTCTATCTGATTTCTTAGATATTTCTTGCTCATTCTGAAGATTGATACTCAGGTTATTTGATCTGTGCGAATTTCTGTATCATTGCGATCTGACGAGTGAAACCCTGGAGTACCGAGCGTATTTGTAGCCTGGAATTTAACTTACTATTTAGTTTAACTTATTATTAGTTTTCTTAATCCTCTAATGACTAGTCTTTTTCCGATATTCCATTCATTATATTAATTTTGAATTTTGCGATCGTTAATTTTTAGTATTATAGAAGCTCTGAAATTTCACCCGCATATTTGACAGTAGTTTTATAGCCACTGCTTTGGAAATCTGGAAATTAAACATTCTAAAACAATTCAAAAATATATTAGCCTGCTCTCATCTCTTTCGCACAACATGAATAATAGAATTCATACGATTTTATGGGTTGAAATAGTTCAAATGCGTCAATCGCGCCTATAGCAGCCATGTATAATTCATGAATCTGATCGCGACACCGACGCCAGCGCTGTCTGCTGGCCAGGCCTCGAGTTATCTCGACCGGCACCGTTTTGGCGTCAAGCGCTGTAGCGCAGCTGGCTCTCCATATTACTCCTCCGTGACTATACACTGGATAGTGTATACCAAAGAGTATAGGATAGAGGCGAAGCTGAGAGTATCGAGCGCGAGTAGCGACGTCTATCGAGTGGGAACCCAAACTATTGTGGGTATATATATGTATGTGAAAGATTGATGGGAGGTGGAGACGCCATGATGCGTATATTATATATTCTGTGAAAACAACGGTTTACAAAGTACGTTATTTCGACCAAATTTGACGAAGCAAAAAAGGACCAAACAATGATCCGGTGTCACGTTAAGGGATGTGAAAGGAATACCCGAACGGAAAAAGGGCACTATTTCTTCCGGCAAACCCAAAAATCCAGAACTCTAAGTGAAAAATTTGAGAATTTAACGAATAATATACCTAAGTTTAAGGTTATGAATCACGCTATCAGACATCGATGCCATGGAAGCATAATTAGTTTTGGTCACCCAAATAATAAATAGTCGAAAAACAAACTATTATTGAAAAACTGCTCAAAATAAGAAGCGTAAGTTTCCGAAAAGTAGGCGCCGATAATGGCAAGAATTTGCCCAAGTAGAAGGATGTCCTTCACATGTACGCATATGCTCGGACCATTTCGAGCCGAAATGCATCAGCAAACAACACCCACTTTTTCTTTTGTGAAACTATATTTTTCTGTACCTAGTTAATAGAATAGAATATAGTCCATAGATTTATAGATTTATAGGTATATATATATATATATGTATATATTTCAAAATCAAAATTTTTATAGATTTTGCTCACTCTCAGAGTTATAGACTAACTATCAATATTAGATATGTATCTGACATGGATTCAGTTTAATAAAAACTTGAACCTATTGATTAGTGTTCTTAATGCAACCATTATTCATTATCTTATATTTGTTATTGAATCTATCATTTCTCTCCAATATTATTCCAAATGAGGGGCTGACGTTTGAATTCTACCGCCATTTTTGAATGTTTTAGGGTTTCCACTCGCCAGAGCGCGCTGAAACTCGTATACGCTATTTTACATTGCGGCCTTATGGCAGCTTCGCCTCTATCCTATACTCTTTGGTGTATACGGGGCGTTTTGGCCGCAGCTCGCTGTGAGCATTTGAACGCCATTTGTTTGTGGGAATTTGACACATTATGGCGGCAAATTCAAATAGTTGAATGCATGCTAGGCGAAATATAGGGGCGTTGACATAATGGTAATATACGAAATACGTAATAATATCGTAAATTGTCTTGGGTCGAAAAAACTCTATTAAAAAACTTAATAGAATAGGTTTGTTTTCTATAAACTACGCAGTAAAAAATTTTGCGTCATTTTTAACACACAAAATTGTGTTAAAAAATTTTTAACACAAATTTTGTGTCATTTTAACATAAACCGGTGATGGTGAGAAATTAACACACTTGTATGTTAAAAGTTACATAAAGTTATGTCAAATTTAATTTTATGTTAAAAGTTACATAAAGTTATGTCAAATTTTAACATAAAAGTGTGTTAATTTCTCACCACCACCGGTTTATGTTAAAATGACACAAAATTTGTGTTAAAATTTTTTTAACACAATTTTTTGTGTTAAAAATAACGCAAAATTTTTTACTGTGTATAAACAGAAAATGTAAAGAATACGATGTAGTTTTCCGATGATAATGCAAAATTTATACAATTATTTAAATCATCTACACTTGGCGAGGTTGATTCTGACCCGGAAGTGATCGTTTGGAAATAGAATTATGTTGGTACCGTGAAGTAAACGCCAGCGCCCCTGCCGTGTGGCCGAGTTACAATCTCTGTTTGACTTTTTGACAGTTTTGACAGGCATAATTAATAACCGAATTCATAACCAATAACCTAACCTAGATATATTAGAACAGCGAAATATGTAGCCTCAAAAAATACGTGATTAACGAATTTGCTGTGAAACTGTGCGAAACGGATTTTATTCTATAGCAGATCTTTCGGTAAGTTCAATTTAATGATTCTAATAAACAAACGCAATGGTTGTGCAACAAGATTCTTTGTGGATTCTTTAACCGCTTTCAAAGGGTCGCGGTCGCAGCTGGTGGACGTATTGAGTGTAACGATGTCACTGAATTGAGTCATAACTATGGGTTTCGATGCATCGCACAGCAGCCTATCGAGCCAGGACCATTGTCGAGCTGAAAACGATGAACTTGTAATGACGAACTACGACAGGTTAAGATTCATTGTGATTTATTTAATAGTTCTGAAATTCATTTACACAAGTAACAGATACTAGATCAAGATCATTTGACCATTATGTTAGGGTAACGGTATGAGATGCTGTTAGTATCATAATAAGTTAGTGAACATATTTTATCATTTCGCAGAGGTTGGACGTAGACCGAAATTAAACCGTGAAACGACCAGCCATAGTCAACAGGCCTAATTTCTACAATCATACCTGATACATGCGACGACTAGACATATTTAACAGGTATAGTTTCTTCAATGAAACCCTGATACATGCAACGACTAGACATATTTAACAGCTATAGTTTCTACAATGAAACCCTGATACATGCGACGACTAGACATATTTAACAGGTATAGTTTCTACAATTTCAGGCACTACAGAAGGACTTTTAAGAGGATTGATCAGTTGACGTACAATGTCTGACAAAATGTGGAGGCAATTCATCATTCTCAATTCTGAAGCTGATTTAGTGTAGTACTCAAACATGCGTACTTAATTTATTAGCTTTAACTTTAACTTTTACTTTTACTTTTAAACTCTTTTTGGTGGCCACCAAGTAAAAATATTTTAAATCATTTTCTCTGAAATAATGCTTCACCTGATATGACTTCAATCGAGAAGCCACTCTCCCACATAGCATCGTATTTTTTCATAGATGAAGCGATCGCAAATCTGAATTCTTATTATATTCTCGATGAATAAAAAACGAATTTACGTAAAAATGAATCGTATCATGGGAATGGATCAACTGAGAATCATGTTGGCTTATAACTATACCTGTTGAATATGTCTAGTCGTCGCATGTTTCATTGTAGAAATTATACCTGTTAACTATACTTGGTCGTTGCACGTTTTACATTGATGAAAATAAAATATATTCCTACTACTGTGGAATATTATCATATGAATTGTTTGTTTACACAAGTTATTTTACTATTACCCAACCCCCATAATGAAGGAAGACGAATCATTACAGTTAGTTTGTATATTGATAGATAAAGGAATTAATCACAGCCTGTTAACTATGCCTGCTCGTTGCACAAATTACAGTTCCATTCCTGTCTGCGTCTTTCACCAACGAAATGAGTTATTTTTGTCAATTATAGCTAGTCCTCGCATGTATCAGGTATGATTGTAGAAATTAGGCCTGTTGACTATGGCTGGTCGTTTCACGGTTTAATTTCGGTCTATGTCCAACCTCTGCGAAATGATAAAATATGTTTACTAACTTATTATGATACTAACAGCATCTCATACCGTTACCCTAACATAATGGTCAAATGATCTTGATCTAGTATCTGTTACTTGTGTAAATGAATTTCAGAACTATTAAATAAATCACAATGAATCTTAACCTGTCGTAGTTCGTCATTACAAGTTCATCGTTTTCAGCTCGACAATGGTCCTGGCTCGATAGGCTGCTGTGCGATGCATCGAAACCCATAGTTATGACTCAATTCAGTGACATCGTTACACTCAATACGTCCACCAGCTGCGACCGCGACCCTTTGAAAGCGGTTAAAGAATCCACAAAGAATCTTGTTGCACAACCATTGCGTTTGTTTATTAGAATCATTAAATTGAACTTACCGAAAGATCTGCTATAGAATAAAATCCGTTTCGCACAGTTTCACAGCAAATTCGTTAATCACGTATTTTTTGAGGCTACATATTTCGCTGTTCTAATATATCTAGGTTAGGTTATTGGTTATGAATTCGGTTATTAATTGGCTTGTTCGAGCTAGCAACACTTTCTACACTTTTCTTACACTTTTTACACTCGCCCAATAGGAGGTGTAAATTTCTAGTGAAAAGTGTAAAATCTAGTAAAAGTGTAGAAAGTGTAGCTAGCTCGAACAAACCAAATTATGCCTGTCAAAACTGTCAAAAAGTCAAACAGAGATTGTAACTCGGCCACACGGCAGGGGCGCTGGCGTTTACTTCACGGTACCAACATAATTCTATTTCCAAACGATCACTTCCGGGTCAGAATCAACCTCGCCAAGTGTACGTAGTATGGAATTCTGAATACATAAATCAAATTTCAAAATACAAAATCTTTTGCATTATCATCGGAAAACTACATCGTGTTCTTTACATTTTCTGTTTATAGTTTATAAAAAATAAACCTATTCTATTAAGTTTTTTGATAGAGTTTTTTCAACCCAAGACAATTTACGATATTATTACTCATTTCGTATATTACCATTATGTCAACGCCCCTATATTTCGCCTAGCATGCATTCAACTATTTGAATTTGCCGCCATAATGTGTCAAATTCCCACAAACAAATGGCGTTCAAATGCTCACAAAGATTTCGCCCTATACACTATCCAGTGTATAGTAGAGATCAGTGACGCGGACCCCGTGGCTCTCTGAAATGCTGGGTTACCAATAGCGGCTGAACCGAAAGCATCATCTATTTTCTTACAGATTCATTAATTCATCGATTTCATTCATATCCATTTATGAGGAGGTGAATTTAAAATCATGGAATGCAATTTTTCTTCTTTCTCTGCGGTTCGCCTAATTTTGCATAGTTAATAAATTCCGTGGGGTTGTCTACACTGCGAAGGGTGGCCTAGCGCATGCGCAAGGATTATGTGACCAACTTCCGCCCTCCTTCTTCTTCCTTTATGACCAGGCGAGGCGTGCAAGCAGCCTGGTTGGTGTTTTGCTAATGAATTGATAAGTTTTGAGACTCGTCAAGATGGTAAGAATTCTAATAATCAAACTCCACATCACGTTTAACGACCACCCGTTTATTTTTGTATCAAAATACCCTAAACTCTACGCGATATCTCGTCGAATAATTTGTCCAAAGTGTCTCCACGCGACCACGTGTAAAATACCTTCAATATCGCATTCATCGTTCGTTTACCTATTTCCTATCTCCAAATGTAATCAAAGTGTTCAGTGTTACTCAATAATCACATCGATTCATTTTTCTAAATCAATCGAGACACGGTTAAGTTTCTAAAAACCGTTCTCTTAGGTTAGAATCGTGTTACCATTACGATGAAGCCGCAGCCGCCATGTGCATGTCATCAAATTTCACCGGAATATTTCACGCATCTCCGTCAACAGCCTTGTCCTTCATTAATCTCCCGTTACTACATTGCTTTCTGACTCTTTATATCCTCAAAATCCGAAAAATTGTGATATTTCGTGTCTCGATTTCGAACATGCAGTAAGATACTTAATGTTGTATATTCCACCTCATTACATTATCGAGGCTTCTTTTTTGTGTCCGTAAATATCCGACAATTCATGAGTTAATTTCGCAGATTTCACGTCAGTCTCCACAAAGTTTCAGGACTCGTATTGTCGGGTTATTGTATTTATTTCAGGCTTTCATATTTACCGTTAATTATCACACTGTTATAATAAATCAAAATCTTATAAAATTTTTGATGTTTCTTCTGGATCTCGTGTTTTTTTTTCCTAGTTTTTATTGGACTCAATTCTGTTCCCGAATTACTGAATTTTGTTTCCTATTAGTTTTCCTCCAGAGGCTTGGCTATCTACTGATCATTTTTACATTAGAAATATCTTACTTTCAGTCGTTATCATCACTGATCACTGTATACAGCGAGAAAAATGAAGCTACCGAAGAGACGATCTCTTTGCCTTCGGTGTTCAAAGCGCCCATCCGTCCAGATGTGGTAAACTTTGTCCACCAACAGATGTCCAAGAACAGCCATCAGCCCTGCTGCGTATCCAAAGAGGCTGGTGAGTTGTGCAAAAATCAAAAATCATCCTCTTTGGTAGTGCTGAAATCCGAGACATATTTATCGGGTTGTGTGCAACGTTATTTTGACTTTGAATTTTGACAAAGGCACGACGCTTATAATCTAACAGACGTTAGTAAAACTACGAAATAAAAATTTCAATTATCATCGTGTTAAACAAAGAGGCTTCTTCCTGATCCAGTGCGAGAATTTCAAAATATGACTTAATACCATATCGTTGGACTATGAATGTAACGAAATCTAGATGTTGCGATATTAAAAGCGAAAGTTATAACACGTGTTATTCTGCGGTTATTTCGATATACAGACGACCCTCAGTACGTACCAAAACAAGGAATTTTCTATGAACATGACAACAGGACAGATGAGGAAGTCGGCAAAGAGGACGTCAGAACTGCTAACCAAAGAGGAGCAAAGAGGAAAAAAGTCTGGAAAGACAAGGACAAGTGGCTCCACGATTTGTACCAAGAAGACGAACAAGTTCCAAAAAGCCACAATGAAATAGTGGCTGCTTATGGATCCGACATAGGAAACGAAGAAGGACCACCTAGGGCCAAACAGAGAAGAAGATACGGGTAAAATAATTTAATGATAATCCGTTGACTCTATAAAATTTACTAATTGGCTTAAGAGGGCAAAGTATGTCAATCCTTAGTATCTTATTAGCGACGAGAAGCTTGGAGAAAGCTGAAACAGCTTCAATCTTACTTATTTAATGAAATTATTAATCACATCAACAGTCTTGGATCAAATAAATACAGTCGCAACTGGAGTGGGAAGGAGTTTCCTGCGCTAGGAGGAGCCAATAATGTAAGAAATTATTGATTTATCGATATCCAAACTCTGGATTTACATGTCTGCAGAAGTTAACTTGAAATCTTCGGGAGATCTGCACAGGAGACACATTTTTGCAAAAATTTATCTGTTCGATGACAGTGAGAAATTCCTCGCTCTATTCATCGAGGTATCTTTTCTTTTGTAGGATGAATCATCAGCTACCTCAGAAGAACTAGTTATTTTATGTGCTCGGTGCAGTAACGAAAACAAATTTCAACGTAGAGCACCAAACTTTCCACCTCTCAATCCGCAGCAGCATAAAACCCAAAACTCTAAGCCATCTACTACGAACAATCCTACACCTGCGTAAGTATCAGTTAATTGTGTCTCTAGTAATGATGTCGCTTTTTATCAGCATATGGATGAAACTGGATGTACGTTTCTTCTAAGAAGCAGGAAATACTTGTGATTTGAAATGAAAATTCGTTATATTTCCTACAAAATATCGCACGAGTAAATAAAAAATTTTCCCATGTTTGTCGCTAATATTGAGTAGATTTTAATGATTTTCAGATCTTTTGTATGTCTAGGATTTGAAAAAAAAAAATCATAAACCAAAATATGCCAAAATCCCACGTTATTTTGATTGGCAAAAGTTCATGCTTACAGGCAAAGCTTCTCTTTGGAATAGAGGGCTCCAGTTGTGCTCATAATTTTTTTCTATTTGTTTGGAAGCAAATCAGGGAGCAAATGAAAAAAAAAAGTTTTCTCAAGAGGCAGTCCATTGAGTATGAAATTTGGTCAGGATCAGAATTATAGAAGATTGCTGAAGAATTCATTCAGTCTTATTTTATTTAATTTCAGAAATAACAACAAGATTCCAAGCGAGCCGACTAACCCAGCTTGGAAAAAGAAGTTGAAAAATAACACGCAGAATCAAAGCCCGAATAGAAGTGGTGGCGGAGATGCTGATAAATCAGCTACCAACCACAAGCCCTCCCCTGGGAATTTAAACAAGAAACACGTCCAGAGGAGTGTAAGTCTGGCACCGAGTGGGGCCAGAGGTCGAGGGTTCAAAGGAACTTCTAAGACTAACACATCGAAACACATGAATGTTAACAAAGGAGGATTGTTTCAACAGAGTAAAAGACAGAACAGTAAGTATTTAAGATATGTTCACCAGAATGAATCTCGAAATTATATAATTGGGTCCTTCAAAGGACAGGAAAAAAAACTTGAAGAACCTGTGGAAATCTCAGGAAATTTTTCTGATTATCTTCTTGCTCTCTTTTTCAAATTGCAAAAAATTTCTATCGTCAATCTCCAGGTCAAGTTAGACCAGGTACTGTCCCTCGGCCTATGCAACAACAACAGCAGCCTCCCCAGCAACAATCGGCACAACAACAGCAAATTCCACCTGAGAATAAACGAAAACGTTCTTCAAGCCTACGCCAGCGTCCAGCTGTTCCTGAAGGTCCTGGGCAACAAGGTTATCAGCGACAGCATGGGCAACATGGCTATTACCCTCAAGGTATTAGGTTTCTCATGCCTCGTCGACTTTTCATACTATCATCACGAACACGTTCTTTTATCGATGGAATAAGTTTATAAAAATTGATGCATATCTTCTTACTAAGCGACTTAAAGATCACTCTCAATTAATCTAACTGGAGCATAATCACCAACTTGGTTCCATTTATCTTTCTATTAATATAGAATTTCTATTCACATTTTCTTAGCTGGAAACAAGGTGAGATCGAGGAAACGATCGAGTAGCCTTGATTTGTTGTGTGCTTGCTGTTTGCCATTTTTTGTCGTGTTTCTCCTGTCCCTTGATTTACGCTATCAGTGGTGTTAAACTAACCGACTGGGTCTCTTGCTTGAACCGGTAGAATTAGTTGTATATTAGAATAAGAACTCAATAATCATTATTCATCTTCCAATGAATCATCAGCCCGTACTTCCTTCACCTCCAGGTGGTCAGGCGGCCAATTTTGCTACTCTGCTTTTCTCCGTACCTCCTACCCAATTTTTACCACCTCAAAGCGCGCCTCTCAGCATGATTGACTACATTCAAAGAGCTAATGGGCCCGTCTTTCAACCCAACTTTCAAGGACATCAAGGCTTCAGTCCTCCTATACAGGTGGGTTCACATTTCGATCTGTTTAATAGGCTTTTGTGTCTTTAAGTAACTTTCATAATCTTTCATTATTATTATTTCTAAAACATGTCATTATCGCTTTTTCGAATACGAAATTGATTGAAATCCTAATGTTTATAACATAACGGAAATGAAATTTTGTTTTTGAAAAGCTTCATGTTGATTAATTGCGTGTTACCCTGTTGAAAGTACATAACTAATAAAAACGTGTATAATCTTATAAAATTCGGAAAAGTTTTATTAGACAAAAATATTACCCATTAAAACTTTTATCAGTGTTAAAGAGTTTTGGGATAGGTGTGGGTTAATTAAACACAGCAACACCTTTTTAATAGTTTAACTTATTTATTCTCGTACTTCACTTTGTTACACTTCCAATACTTTCACTCTTGGTTACTCTTCGAATACTGACTGTGACTCGCTTGTTGCTTCGCTCTCTTATATACTATCTTCTTTACTAGCACTTTCTATATCTTTCTACTTCTATCTATATTTCCATTTCCAGGGCTTTCGCTTTTCTGTATCTTTCTACTCGCTTACTCTAGGTGCTTTCTACTTTACCTACAAAAGTTAACATTGCACTTTCTCAATAATCAGATCTTAATCGAATTTTATCCGCACTGAAAATCGTAATTGGTGTTATATCTTTAATGCATGAAGGATTATATATTTAAAATGATAACACATTATTGAGCTGTGCGTATTTTATTATAACTCGGGAAGGTGTTGTTACGGTGAGGATTCAAAAGGAAGAAGGCGGAAGGTGTGCTGGTCAGTTAATATCCCCATAAAAAGCACCTCTGGTGCAAAAACCTTTCGCCCAGTTATATAAATGTGATAGTCACCCATAAAAAATACATTCTCATGCCAAAAAAAACATACAATTATTATTTTATACAAAAATTCCTTCCTAGTAAAAAAAAAGATTTGAAATCAGATGCTATTGCCTAGTACCAATATCACATTGACCATTTTCGAATTGAGAATTAGGCTTTTCATAACACGTTACATATTGACAGCCTTCCTGAAAACAGAAAACAACAAAAAAATAATAAAAATAATAAAAATAAAAAAAAATTTGGAGTACGTGGTACTAGGCGGGCCAGTATTTCGTATCACTATATTAGGATTATTGACGTGGTTCAATCGCAGTTTCCTTGTACTTATCTAGAAAAGGCCCGCCTAGTACCACTACCTCCAAATTTTTTTACCAGTAGACGGATACGGAAGGGCTAAGCTGGTAAAATAACTATTTTCGGAGAATGGATAACCTGGGTAAGCAAAAAAGCATCATATAACATCTCCACTACGTAACACAGCGAGCTTGCGGGAGTAGCGCGGACGTGGATCAGCGCGCGCGGTGACGCGCGACGATACAAAATAATGGTGTTGTTGATTATCTAATTTTTATCGTATCGTCGAAACTAGAGATAAGCACCGTAGGGTAACGCGAGGAGTTTCCTCTTCTTCCTCCCTTCCAAAAAAGGACAACGCCGTTGCAATACTTATTGGTGTATCTGCAACTAGTTCTTTGAATTATTTACCGACCTTTCCGAAAATTTTATAAGATTATACAAGGACTATATGGTGCACATTCCCACTTCATCATAATTCAAATTTTTTTTTTATCAGATTGTATTAGAGGCAAGACAAGAAAACCAAATTTCAACCTCAAGGGCCATCGCCACCTCAAGAACTGTTCCAACCTCAAGGCTGTATTTATTATAGCCCAGCCCAACAGCCGAAGGCTGCGATTCCCGTACTTCCACCACCTGATAATCAACAACATATGAATAGTCGTGGCAGAGGCAGAACTACACAACAACAAATACTCCCATTACCCGGTGGTGGTATGCAAAGATCTCACATGGAAGGTAGGAACATGGGTTTAGAAAATGAGGCGAAATTCATACAGGGACAATTTGCTAGCGTACAATCGGAGAAGCAGGTTGTTGTAGATCATTTTATTCCGAATGATAATGTTAACAACGAAGTGGCAATAACTTATGCTGACAACAGGGATAGGAATTCATGTGATAGCGAAATCGACAATAGTTCGAAAACTTTTAAGGAATTAAAGGTGAGCTTGGATGTTAATGTTGTTGTGAAAGAGCAACCCCAGCGTTTTGTAGAAAGCGATGATATTTCGCGCAAACCGTTGGGACAAATGATCAATAAAGCAGAGTCTGAATTATCTAAAATAGAATAATACTTAATTCATTTATCGCGTTACTAAAGCCAAAAGGCCGTATCTCAACAGAATTTTTTTTTTCGTTTTTTGTATAGATATATATTTTTTTTTTTTTTTTTTTGATACGCCCTTTTGGGTTTAGTAACGCGTTATTATGTCACATATAAAAACTATTTTTTTTTAAATTTTATTTCTTGTTTTTTTTTGGTTAATTTTCGTATCATGAAATCAATACGCAGCATATTTTATGTTTACATTTTGTATCCTAGAAAATTATTCATACATAATTATTATATAATTTGTGACGTTGCACTTTGTGCAAGCGTCCCAGGCTTTACGAAAAACAGTGGCGTGTGCGCGCGGTTGGCAGGATACCCAGATTTGGTCAGGACAGAATTAGGCAGGATAGAATTATTTCTAATTTCTTGTATTTTGTATTTCCTTTCCTCTATGAAAATTGTACTCTACGTCGAGCTGATCTTCCACCGAGGGAGCAACCCACCAAGGTCAGCGGAGTTCGAGTCGAGTCTATCAAGATCGTGTCTAGGAGTGGATGCCGCGATGCCAGCGTACAGGGCTGGGTGAACCGAGTAGCCCGACAAAGCCTCCTGCATCGTCGACTAATCAGCCAGGTGCTGAACCACCGAATCACATCTACCCTCCTGGCTAGCGTACGGTACCGTGTTGGCCAAGAAAGCTCACGAATATCGTCCCGACAACGAGATCGCCTCGTGTGAGGAGGTTCTGGTGACCTTCCGCGACGGCAACGGATCTGCAGTTATGAAAACTTCGGGTGAGTGGACGACTGTAGACCCTCTCCTAGTCGGCAACAGTCAGGGAGTAAGAAAAAACGAGGATAGCAGAGAATTCAACTCCCAGCTACGACCACGAATGAATCAGCGCACGAACAACCATTCAAAATTGGCGCGCCGACATATGTCGTCTGCAATCGGTACGCTGCCTGGATGCCGCCGATTGACAGCAGAGATACAGGAGAAAACCAAATTCCGTCAACCAGAATCTAACGTGACGCGCACCTAACGTCCGTTAGATCTGCGCCACTTATGACGACCGATTAGGCCAATCAGCGACGTACGCTAAAATCGTTCCGTTCAGGAATACAGGATTCGCACCACCTCACCTAGCGAGCCTAAGGAGCTACCAGCGATCCTTCTCTTCTACGCTCGACTGTCGGCTGCGACACACGCTGTTTTCGTATCGTACCGTATCGAGTCTTTTCTTTAATTTGTAATTTCGAGTCATTTAATAAGTAAAAAGTTTAATTAGTGCCGTGTGGCCAAGTTTTCAAGTATTCTTCTGAGGTAAGCCTATTTTTCCTATGTGAAGCCACGAAATAATTCGTAAATAATTGTTGTATGGTATCGAGAGTGTAAAATAGTGTAGTTTTCTACGCAGGCGTTGGGCCACGAGGTCTCGTCTTGCTGTGTAATTTTTGATTGCTCTATGTAATTTTATTATATCATCTCGTACCGATCTTTTAGTATTTTATTGTTGATTTAATTATTGAAATATTTCGTGACTGGCTGTTCTTTGGTTGATTTAGCATGATCTATGGCAAAAGCCTTGTGTAATTAGAATATTTTCTAGTATTTTGTGATTGCGGACTTTAGAGTCCTATGGTTTGTAGTTTAGCTACTATTATTGTCTAGTTGATTTTCTATAGTAGGAAGTATAATTTTCTATTCTGTCTTGCCGAACCTGGGTATTGCGAGCGTAGTTGTAGCCGTGGAGAGAAATAGTCTCGTCCCGTAGTTTTCTTTTCTCTCTATTATATTGTGTAAATTTTCTTTGCTGGGATTTTCCACGTTATTATTTAAGCTAATTATGAATTGTTGAAATCTATAATTGATTGTAAATCTCGATTTTGACCAGTATCTCCTATTTGCGATTGTTAGATTTTTCTCTGACTGTGTTCTCTTATTAATTATGTTATCGTATCGAACCAGTTTGTTATTTTTGAGGTAATTTTTGTGATTAAAAATCTGAGAAATACGAAATCAAATCTGTGTTATCTAAGTAAATTTTTTGTAGACCACCTGGTGACCTACCCCCTCTACCCTCTGGTTTTTATTCTGATTTAGCCGAGCACAACCGTCGTGAATCTCTAGTAAATTTAGTGAATTGTTGATAGTTGACGCAAGCAGCGTCTGGCGCCCAATAAAAATTTAGCTATTGTTGATTTTATAATTTTTATCGTATCGTCAAAACTAGAGACAAGCGCCGTAGGGTAACGCGAGGAGTTTCCTCTTCTTCCTCCCTTCCTCCCAAGGAAAACGCCGTTGCAAATTATAAAAATTGTTAATTTTATACGACTAAAGATGGTTTGAATAACAATAATGCATGTTTTGAGGCTGAAATTAAATACTCTATCAATACCCAAATTTTAAGTATTTTTTTCTTTCTTTTATCATCAATACGAAACCCCTTATTGTATTTATATTGACTTAATTTTCGATGGGTTTTTGAGATCACTGAAATCACGTTCGTTTCTCGGATAAATCTTTATCTCTACGAAATTTGATTATGTTCATAGAATATCTATTCGAGTTTTGAGGAAATTATCGGAAGACCGGACATAACGGAATCGCAATACCAGGGCTCCCACTTGATCACTTTTCTGACTTTTACTCACTTTTTTTACGAAACTCACTTTTTTCTAACTTTTTTCTCAAAAACTCACTTTTCTCACTTATTTGATGGTAATATTATTATTTTTTTCATATCTTATCATATTTAATTGCAAATATTGAAAAATTGCAAACTCAGCGGAAAGCAGAGCGTGGATTAACAGTTGAGGAAAGAAGAAGATAGGCCGTCAGGCCACCGACCAAAAAGTGTAATGATTTTATAACGTATGCCCTCTAGGGTCTTGGCAATCATGAACATAATGATCAATGAACGAGCAAAATTAGCGCTTGCCCGTGGAACTTTCATTGGACAAGTTAATTGTGTATTGCATAAAGAAATCACGTATTGTAATGATAGTTTAGCGTATGCCAAGCATATACGATATGTCATCGGGAATAAATCCTACGGAAACCGATCGGCATACGTGTCGCGTGGGTCCTAAGGGTCGCCATATGCCCTCAAATGTGTTGAGAAATAGGGCACTGTTGAATCCACAGTATAACCTATGCCCTTTTAAAATTCAACAGCTTTTGGCATTAAATGCACAATTATCGAAGGGCATACCTCTCGCGCGGGTCTGACAATCTTCACACCTGTATAGCTGTGTATAAATATTAGGGTAATTGCGATAATAGTATAACGTATGCCCTTGTAATACATGATTCATTGCGATGAGATTAATTGTTCCAATCACCGGCATACGATTCGCAAGTGTCTTACCCGGTGGCATACGCGGAAAACGAGTGCAAAATTTCAGGTCGATTTGTGAATATAGTATAACGTATGCCAGTGTGATTTTTGTCAAATATATATGTAATCATACACGATTTCCGAACGGCATACGAATCGATTTGAACAAAAATGTTTTAATTCGATAAAAGAGTCGCGCTAAATGTTTGAACAATTTTAATGAAGATATGACGTATGCCATTGAGGTCTTTGTTCGATATTACATAATTATATAAGTTTCTTGGACGGCATACGAATCTGTCGAGACAAACCAGCTTAATACATAAATCAATAAATAATAGTTCATTCAAAAATGCATATGATTATTTTATTTTCATTCATATCACTTTTCAAATAACATGCTTATGTCTCATTTACAACACAGAAGATTCATAAAATTTCGAAAAAAAGTGTCATGTCATTTCATCTCATTAAACGAAAAATAAAGAACATTCAGTTATCTTCATCTTCTGAAACAGCCGCTTCTTTATCTTCCTCTTTATCGGTGATATCGTCATATTTTGGTTCATCATCCGACTCATCCTCTGTCTCTTCATCAGTCTCATCATCCGAATAATGATCGTTTACTCCCGAAAAGTCATCATCATTGAAATCTATTAATCATAAAATATCAATATACATAGTAGACTGGGCCAAAAAAATTGATTATTTTTCTTTTTGAATGGTACCTCGAGAATATCATTCAGCATGACAAAAAAACAATTTCGTGAAAGTTTGAGCCCTTAATATTAATTTTAAGAGGTCTCTCATCGCTATTTTTTATTTTTATTCATAATTTGATGTTTTACGTTAGAACTGTCAAAACATTGAAGTGAAAGAATTTATTTTCGCTTATTTCTATATAAAATCAAATTCCCTACAAAAAGGGTCTGATTATAGATTTTCGTCAGACAAGCCGTTTCCGAGTAATTAAGCTTAAGGGGTAACACCACTCTAGAGCCAGGAAAAAAAGGCCGGAATTTGATATTTTTTTTTTTAAGACATGGGTAACGGGATCGGGTTTATTTATTCAAGGTTTATTAAACACATATTGAAGTACGTAAACAAATTTTTTTATTGCAGTTCTTATACAAAATGGCTGTGACAGAGCCAGTCTCCAAAAAGGTCTTTTTTTTATGGGCGGAATCGTAACTCCGAAAGGATGAAAGCTAAAATGAAAAAAAAAAAGTTTCTTGAAGTACATGTTATTGGCTGAAGAAGTACATAGCCGTTTTTGGATTGAATGAAAACTTTTTTTTTATCATCATTTTACTGCAGATTCTTACGTCGAAAACGTGAACATTTCTGAAAACTTGTGCCATTTTTGCAAAAACTGATTTAAAAATAAAACCCTATGTACTTCTTCAGCCAATAACATGTACTTTAAGAAACTTTTTGTTTTTTCATTCTAGCTTTCATCCTTTTGAAGTTACGATTCCGCCCATAAAAAAAAGACCTTTTTGGATACTGGCTCTGTCACAGCCATTTTGTATAAGAACTGCAATAAAAAAATTTGTTTACGTACTTCAATATGTGTTTAATAAGCCCTGAATAAATAAACCCGATCCCGTTACCCATGTCTTAAAAAAAAAATATCAAATTCCGGCCTTTTTTTCCTGGCGCTAGAGTGGTGTTACCCCTTAAGCTTAATTACTCGGAAACGGCTTGTCTGACGAAAATCTATAATTAGACCCTTTTTGTAGGGAATTTGATTTTATATAGAAATAAGCGAAAATAAATTCTTTCACTTCAATGTTTTGACAGTTCTAACGTAAAACATCAAATTATGAATACAAATCAAAAATAGCGATGAGAGGCCTCTTAAAATTAATATTAAGGGCTCAAACTTTCACGAAATTGTTTTTTTGTCATGCTGAATGATATTCTCGAGGTACCATTCAAAAAAAAGAATAGTCAATTTTTTTGGCCCAGTCTAATACATAGTGTATTTAAAATATGAAGTGATATTTGATGATATAATGTTTTACGTCATATGAAAATTCATTCACCTTCTTCACTATCGTTCTTGACATCGTCAGCGTCAGCGTCAGCTTCAGGATTTTCATCTTCTGAAAAAATATGATAGTTCGACGTAGTTTGTATCATTCGTATGTAATATTCTGTCATAGTTTACGTCCAACAAATTATCATGAAATTGG
Organism: Rhogogaster chlorosoma; assembly: GCA_944452935.1. Taxonomy (NCBI): domain Eukaryota; kingdom Metazoa; phylum Arthropoda; class Insecta; order Hymenoptera; family Tenthredinidae; genus Rhogogaster; species Rhogogaster chlorosoma. Next base: position 36,083,933 of record OX101797.1, read on the forward strand.
TCTCCTTCAAGTGAACCGTACTCCTACCAGTGAAAAGTACGAGTAAAAGTAATTTTTGGAACACCGGATTAGTATGCCGTTACAAAATTGACATAATAAGGTGAATATCCAACAAACACTACCATGGCATACGGTATACTATCATAGCAATTGTTTAAAAATTTAGCGCGACTCTTTTATCGGTTTAAAACATTTTTGTTCCATCCGATTCGTATGCCGTTCGAACAACTTGCATAATTATATACACACTTGATGAAAATCATAATGGCATACGTAATACTATTATTGCAAATTGGCCGGAAATTTTGACCACTTTCAATCAGTTTTTTGAGGGTGTGTTCCTCGAAAGACGTATGCCCTTGCAAAAATTAACACACTACGATGTACTTGGTCAATTTGCAATCTTATTTCAATGTTATACTATTATCGCAATTACCCTAATATTTATACACAGGTATACAGGTGTGAAGATTGTCAGACCCGCGCGAGAGGTATGCCCTTCGATAATTGTGCATTTAATGCCAAAAGCTGTTGAATTTTAAAAGGGCATAGGTTATACTGTGGATTCAACAATGCCCTATTTCTCAACACATTTGAGGGCATATGGCGACCCTTAGGACCCACGCGACACGTATGCCGATCGGTTTCCGTAGGATTTATTCCCGATGACATATCGTATATGCTTGGCATACGCTAAACTATCATTACAATACGTGATTTCTTTATGCAATACACAATTAACTTATCCAATAAAAGTTCCACGGGCAAGCGCTAATTTTGCTCGTTCATTGATCATTATGTTCATGATTGCCAAGACCCTAGAGGGCATACGTTATAAAATCATTACACTTTTTGGTCGGTGGCCTGACGGCCTAAGAGGAGAAAATAAAAATTAAAAAAGACATATCTAAAAAAGTTGAGAAGAAAAAGTCATTCCTTTTGACAAGATTATGCAAAGACTAATTCACTTTATATCATTAAGTCATCTGTCATATTATTTAATCGGTCGTTGTTCCTGTTCGTACAAAATATTATATACATCAGAGACTTTAACGTATCTCAATATAGAAATAAGAAATATTTTTTAAACTATTGAACTTTTTATTTGATAAAGTTAGTGTATTCGTTTTCTCGAAAATAAGAAGAGGAGGAAAGCGAGATTAAGAAAGAGGCATCTAAGAAAGATGCAAAGAAATTGGTTTTTTTCATAGGAATATGCAAGTCACTTTATATCAATAAGTTTTATTATTTAATCCTTTATTGTTCCTGTTTGTACAAAATAGATATTAGTGCATACCAGAGACTAACGTACCTCGATATAAAAATAATAACTGTTTACAATATTGAACTTTCAATAAAGTTGGTGTATTTCATAGCATTGTTAGTATAATTATCATCATTCCCGCCTGCCAGCTCCTGATTGGTTCCATTTATAACATTACTTTTATCCGATTCTATCATTTTTTACTATACTTATATTCAGAAATAATGATTTCTTATTTTTGAATGTCGTCCTCAGCTGGCTCCATGTTTTCTGGTCACTGGTTCTTCATTGTTGCTTAAATGTTCACTCAGCTTTGCTCAATTGTCGACCCTGCCCTGCACTTTTTACTCACTTTTCACTCACTTTTTTTGTGATTTTACTCACTTTTCTCACTTTTTTCTACCAATTAGTCAAGTGGGAGCCCTGCAATACGAAATAGAGAGATTCTTAAAGTGCATAAATTCGTTTATTGGCATGTTATTGATTAAGGCTGTTGGATAGGGTCGGGTATGGTGGGGGTAACGCACCTACGCATGTACACACCTACGAGTGAATTTCGCCCAGTAAATTCTCGAGTATGAAAAATTATTTCGACAATCTGATGTGGATGAAATCGACGGCTCCGCAGAAGATGCGGCTATCTCGGAAGTTGCTTGAAAAAGCGGCTATCTCAGAAACTGCTTGGAAAAGCAGCCAACTCAGAAGTTGCTTGAAAAAGCAGCCATCTCAGAAATTGCTTGAAAAAGCGACTATCTCACGATTTAAACTTTTTTGACACAAATTAAGTTCGTAGTACCGTTGACTGAATATTCTAAAGACAGCTCACCTTATGGACCTTTGTGAGCCGACTAAAACTCGTAGCGAGCTAGCGCCCCCTCAGTAATTCCGGTGGCATATTCAGGAAACAAGTAGAAAATATTGAAACTCGCTGGATCTGTGTTGCGATTACCGACTGGAACGAATCATTTCTGTGATGATACGTCAGAGTAGGTACTACAGGTATCGCAAAAATGCACGACCCCACGCACGTGTTGTTTTTTGATGTATAAAACATAATTGGAGTGAATCACAATCGTGCAAATGAATAATCAAAATATATGGCTTTATTTGAAATTGAGAAATTTCCACATTTTCGGTATCGCCGAAATACGCGCTCGAATCAGCTGAATCGAAAAAAAAAAATCACAAATAATCAAGTGGCTTCCTTCTCCCAGATAACACCTATTCTTGATTAATTAACAGAACATCGTGGATTAGACATCGATATGAAAAGCGTTGTGATATTTTCGGGTGCTTGTTGAGGACAATGGGAGATTATACTGTTATGCTTTACAAAGTCACCGGCTTTTGAATATTTCTATACATTGAACGAGACGACATTTTTTTGATTCTGCAACAAAGGTGAAGTGAAAAAGAAGAAGGCGAATATTGCAGTTATGAAAAGTTATTAATTTTCTAAAAATATTGATAATTATCTATAATATGAATTTGTATTTTTCCCGAGTCTCGATAAAGTACCTAGTTTTCATCTTTTGCCGACTGCAAGTCGCTTCTCATACATACGTATATAATTATATATTCTGACACATATACTATGTACATTCGGGTGGTTCTTGTATGGTATTTTTTTTTTTTTTTTTTTTAATTTTAATGTTGGATAGTCGTAAATCGGATTTAAATGTGAAAAAAACACTCCTTAATTTTTCCAGATTTTCATTCTGAGTCCTGAGTTTTCCTGTTAGCACGTAATTTCGTTTTTCAATCGGAAAATACTTATTCCAGTTAGTTCAAGTTTAGAAATATGAATAACCTTGTTCATTATTCTTGCAGCTGACTCCATCTAGAACTCACTCAAATCGGTGTTCATTCAAATGAATAAAGACTAATACACAAATAACATATAAATAAATATATAAATAAATGCATAAATGAGAGAAAAAATTAATTAATATTAAAATATGACATATATAGCTCACAACTCGAGTGAAATACCCCGTATACTATTTCATGCTATTTTTCACGTCAATGAAACTTATATTCGATTCAGGTTTGTTCATTTAATTTTTTATATAAAAATCACAGGACAACTCAGAGCTAAAAATTTAAATCTAAAAAAAATTGAGAATTATTTTTTCCGCATTTGGAGTAGTCATGCGATATGAGACGAGAATTTCTCGAATCTCGCTCGTATTTTCTCGCGCTTGTCATTTTTTTTGGATGCGTGTCTCGGTCGTTCAGTATGAAGTTCGATAACTATTTAAGAGCACAATATCTTGATGAACAAGCAAGATCGAGCGAGAATCTTGAATGTAATACTCATTTCAGGTTAACAACACGCCATGTCTCGCAGGACATTCGACCAAAAGTCGTATGGATGATAAAGTGGGTAAAGTGTGACGCTGGGGCAAAGTGGGACACCAAAAAATTTTCAGTTTTCCGGGGCAAAGTATGACAGTCTTTTTTGGAAAATAAAAAAAAAATCTTGTGAAAAACAGTTACTGATCAGTGATCACATTTTCATATTTTTATTGCACCTATGCTAGATTTAGGCGAAATGCATTGTTCAAATGATTAGTATCATTATTAATAGACTAATTAATTGGAACAAAATTGAATTACTAAAAATTTTCAATCTAAACGAGTACGAGCTAATTACATACGCGAAAAATGATATAATCGGAGATACCATAAAAGATGTGATTCCTAACAGCTCGCAAGTACTATACCACTCAATTATCATGGAAACATACTCCAGCGATATAGACGACGCGATCATTACTAAAACGCTCAACTCCCTAAAAAACCATCTAGAAGCAAATAACACAAAATCAATCTCAATTCCCGACCAATCTGCTGAACTAGGCAAACAGAAATGGGACAAAATATTGCAAGCAATAACTTCAACTTTCAACGACTCTGATACCTCAGTACTGATCTACGATACTAAATCCAATAATCAAACTCAAAATATGCAAATTAATTCGAACATGCTGACAATAAACGACGCGATTGAAACCAACGTACCTAAAATATCCGTTGACGATAATAATAATAATCGCTCAGAAAGATTATCAATTCTTAAAAACTCACTACACCTCGATCATCTCAACAACGAAGAGAAAGAATCCATACTCGCACTCACAACAGAATTCAACCACCTATTTTTTCTACCAGGTGACACATTACCAAACACATCATTAACAAAACACTCAATCCTAACGACAGACGATAATCCGATAAACGTAAAACAATATCGATACCCAACTGTCCATAAAGACGAGATACAAAAACAAGTTTCCGAATTATTACACCAAAGTATCATTAAACCATCATTCTCACCCTACAATTCCCCCGTTTGGGTCGTACCCAAAAAACCAGACGCGGAAGGCAAGAAAAAATGGAGAATGGTCATAGATTTTAGAAAATTAAACGAAAAAACAATAGGTGACGCGTATCCTCTACCAAACATAAACGACATACTCGATCAACTAGGTAATGCTAAATATTTCTCAACTTTCGACCTTGCATCTGGATTCCACCAAATCCCTATGGACGCGACTGACGCACACAAAACAGCATTTTCCACACCCCATGGCCATTACGAATTCAATAACATGCCATACGGACTCAAGAACGCTCCGGCAACGTTCCAAAGATTGATGGACCAAGTTTTATCCGGTTTAGAAGGAAACACAGCATTCGTATATTTAGACGACATCGTGATCTATGCACATTCTATAGAAGAGCATGAAACAAAATTTAGAAAATTAGCTAATCGACTACAATCGGCAAATTTAAGCTTACAAGTCACCAAATGCGAATTCCTAAGGAAGGAAGTTGCTTATCTCGGACATATCATTACAGAAAACGGTGTAAAACCGGACCCGAAGAAAATAACAGCAGTCAAATCATACCCGGTTCCTAAAACAGTCAAACAAATCAAACAATTCCTCGGTCTAATCGGTTATTACAGACGCTTCATCGAAAACTTTTCAAAAATATCGAGACCACTAACTACACTACTGAAAAAAGACGTTAAATTCCTTTGGACATCCGAACATCAAATGGCTTTCGAAATCTTACGAGACTCAATATGCACATCTCCTATACTACAATATCCTAAATTCGATCAACCATTCATCCTAACGACTGACGCATCTAAATACGCAATCGGTGCCATACTCAGCCAAGGTGAAATAGGAGAAGACTTACCGATAGCTTATACCTCACGCACACTAAACAAGGCAGAACTAAATTACTCCGTTATCGAAAAAGAACTACTAGCCATCGTATACTCTGTCCATCATTTCAGACCTTACTTATACGGACATAAATTCACACTTGTAACCGATCACAAGCCTCTTGTCTGGGTCAGCAGCGTAAAAGATCCAACCTCGCGATTACTCAGATGGAGATTTAAACTCGACGAATATGACTATAACGTTGTATACAAGAAAGGTCAAATCAACTGTAACGCAGATGCATTATCGCGCAATCCACCCGTAGAGACGAATAAACTGTTACCAATAAACGCGAAACGTAACCGAAATTCTAGTTCAGATAGTATATCAAAACCAAACGCAAAACAAAAGAAAGAAGCTCATCAATTCCCAACCCGCGCGCGACAAAGTACGGATGACTCACCAAACCCAGCTCCTATAAAGAAATATAAAGGCAACGTCGACTCAGATATTGAAAAAGACGAACCAAACCAAATTCCTATAGACTGCTTACCTACAATAAAAGAAACAATGCACTTTCAAAATAAAACTTTAACAAACTATTCATCAACCGATAGTTCTACAGACGACTCAATACCCACAAAAAGACTCATTCACCCAAACCTAATAGAAGAAGATATAGAAATCAATTCATTAACCGATACTGAAATGGACAGCCTCTCAGATAACTCAATACAAGATCCATCCGTAGGCGACACAACAGACAGTTTTCCTATGCCAAAAAATCCTATCAACGTTTCAAAATCTGTTAGACCTATGACAATCGACTCATCCGCCGACACTTCTATCGACGATTTACCGCTATCCAAAAGAATCGATCAAAAACGAAACGCTACGTACACCGATGTCTCTCCGGACAATTTACCCGTAAATAAAAAGTCACGTAATTTCGTGAACACTTCTCCACCAACTTCATTCCAAAATAATCGAGAACAAAATCGCGATTCAAACCTTATCTCAATCCAGCTTAGCGATACTTCGGACTCAAGTGGCACACACGAAAATAAAACAGGGTACAGCGAACGCAAAAGCGCGCAATCTCCGACACACATACACAAATACAAACTACGACCAAGAAAGCCTAAACCCCCCTCACCACTACCTACTTCCTCGTCGTCGGACGACGACCACGTGCCTTACTATAAACAAAAACTCCCTACCTCCAGCGGATCGGAAACACCAAGCGCTAAGACGTCTTATCACAAACAAAATCTTCCTACCTCCAACGAGTCATGGACCTCAAATCCCAAAGACCCCCCTCATATGAAAAAACCTCCAACTTCCAATGAACAACAGGTCCCTAAACCTAATTCAAAAAAGCTTTACTCGGACGCTTTCAGAGGAGAACAAGTAAGAATACCTAAAATTACTATTCCGCCTCAATACAATACACCTCCAATCACAAAATCTATCTATCATAAACCATCCTATAAACAATTTAGAGAACTCCTAAAAATCTTACCAGACCCGACGAACGAACTTATAATAGAAATGACTGAAGACCTATTTACACAAGACGACAATATAGCACATTGCATTCCAGCCGACTGTTTAATCGGACAAGGCATAGCACAAGAAATGATTGAGCGAAACATTATAAATCGCGACGTTCTAGAATCAAAAAACCCTAGAGTAGGTGACATCATCGTAACACCTCACAACGACATCAAAGTGTACAACCTAATCACCAAAGCTGAATTTTTCAATAAACCTACGTACGAAACTATGTACAACATCCTGTGTAAACTCAGACGAAAACTAGAAACGGACAACGTACAATCAATATCAATCCCGAAAATCGGTTGCGGACTAGACAGACTCAACTGGAAAACCGTTCGATCAATGATTTATTTCATTTTCCAAAATTCTAACATAAAAATAACTATTTGCGATTTCGAACCAACTCCAATAATTGTACAAAATCCAGAAGATAACATTAGAAACACAAACTCAAATAACGAGAATCTCATGCAACTTGACTACTCAGACGTACCGGGAAACCTCGAAAACAACCACACAGACAATACCCCCGAAGATAATGTGCCTCCGTTTCACGAAAACCAACAGTTACACAATATCGAAGAAACTAATTTAGACGAAGAACAACCAAATCCACCTTCAAATCCGCCAATTCTAAATCCTATATCACGAGGAGAACAGCCTCAAGATCCGATTCCACACTCCAGTCATACAGACCCGACACCAATAGCAACTAACATAAAAGAAACATACGACGACATTCTCATGAAAAAAGATAACTACGTACACTGCATGTCAGCCGACTGCGTTATAAAAAAAAGAGTTGCCAAACAACTAATTGATATCGGAATTCTAGATACGAATTTTCTAAAATCTCAAAATCCAGAAATAAATAGCGTGATCATAACACCGAACAATAAAAAATTTATCTTCAGCTTGATAACACAAAAGAAATACTACGAAAAACCGACAACAGAGGGTATATACAACACATTATGTATCCTTCGCGACATACTACAAACTAAACATTTAAAATCTTTCGCAATTTCAAAGATAGGAAGTGGATTTGACAAATTAAATTGGTTTGCAATAAAAAACATTCTCAGGAAAATCTTCAACTACACAGATATCACAGTTAACGTATGCTTAAACGAGATCAACGTTCCTAAACCAGAACTCATTCAAGAAATAATCCGCGAAAATCATGAATCCGTAATAGCAGGCCATAAAGGAATAACTAAAACTTTTAAGCGAATCCGAGCAATATATTTCTGGCCAAATATGAAAAGCGACATAGAGAAATTCATAAAATCATGCGAAAGTTGTCAAAGACGAAAGCTCGTTCGAAAGAAAGTCAAACTCCCGATGGTTATAACGGATACACCAACAACTGCATTCGAAAAAGTGTCTTTAGATATCGTAGGACCCCTACCAACCTCAAATTCACAAAATAAATATTTGCTTACAATCCAAGATAATTTAACTAAATATTCAGATGCAATACCGCTAAAAAATCAGACATCAGCAACAATCGCTAAAGCATTCGCAGAAAATTTTATTTGCCGCTACGGAGCACCCGAATCAATCTTAACAGATCAAGGTACAAACTTTCTCAGTCCAGTCATGAAACAATTAGCAAAAATCTTCCGAATTAAACAAATTAAAACCACAGCTTACCATCCCCAATCTAACGGTTCACTCGAACGTAGCCATCAAGTCCTGATCGAATATTTAAAACACTATATCGACAATAAAAATAACTGGGACAAATGGATCAGATTCGCGATATTCTCATACAACACATCAGTACACGAAGGCACTGGTTACACGCCACACGAACTAATTTTCGGAACAATAGCTCGTCAATTATCAAATATACGATCAGACAGAAATATTTCAAACAAATACGAAGAATTCTTACAAGAAATAATAACCCGTCTTAAAGAAACTAGACAAGATGCGATAAAAAATCTTAACAACGCGAAGTCTAAATCGAAACTGATATATGACAAACACATCAACGAACGAACCTTCCAACCTGGCCAATACGCCTATTTGATCAACGAAACGCGAAACAAACTAGACGATCATTACAAAGGACCTTACAAAATAATACGTATAATAAACAACATTAACGCGGAAATTCAAATAAGCGATCATAGAACTAAAATAGTTCACATAAATAAAATAAAACTAGCCAGTTAATAACCGAATGAACAATTACAATATTACACTTGCAAAATTAATGAATAAATTAGAATCAAACAAACCCCAACAACATACACTAAGTCAGCTTATCGATAGACCAATACCGAAAGAAATATATTTTCAGAGCCGCATTAGCCGAGCCAGACGGAACTGACAGCCCCTATCAAATCACACTATTCAAGGATAACCCAGGCATCTACTACGAACACGTACAGAACCTCAAAACCTACAATGACGAATGGAAATTAATAAACTTCATCGATTTAGACACACTAAACGGAAAATACGAAGAGTTAAAAAACTACTTACACATAATAGCAGAAAAATGTAATTCATACACAGACAGATGTACCATGCACGGACACATAGAAATGCTCCATAATCGAATAGCAATAATAACAGAACAACAGAACCAAATAGGAACCCTCATAGGCCAACACGACGAGACGAACATACAACAATACCTCGAAAAATACCTCAACTACAGACCTAAGAGATCAGCACCTTTCGAATTTATAAGTAAAATCAGCAAAACGTTATTCGGTACCCTAGATTCAGACGACGCAGAACATTATAACGCAGAAATCGAAAAACTATACGCAAATAACAACCATCTAGCCTCCTTATTGAAAGAACAAACACATATCGTACAATCTACATTAGGAGAACACAGAGCACAACTCCAGGAACTCACAGAACAAATACAAATAATCAAAAACGTAGAAATCCAAGAATTCATCAACACCATGCAAAGACATACGAAAGTAAGCGACATAAACATCCTTTTTCTCAACCACCTTTTAAAACTTGACAAATACACAAACGAATACGAGCTTGACCTAAACAACTTAATCGACGCAATCCTATTTGCAAGACAAGGTATACTCCACCCCAAAATTCTAACGCCAGAACAAATCATGTCAACGATTAGACAAATACAAAGCCACAACCCCATGAAACACTTTCCAGTTCCACTAGAAAACGAATACGCACAAGAACTAATAAGACTCTCAAGACTCGAAATAACCTACATAGACGCAAAAATCATTTACATTATCTCAATACCGTTACTCAATACTAACACCTTCAACATCTACCGACTAATTCCAATCCCAGTAAAACAAAATTACGACACAACAAACGACAAGTTCGCATATATTAGACCAAGCAGTGATTACGTAGCAATAACAAGAGACAGATCTTTATACTTCAAATTGACCGAATTAAAATTCAGCAAATGTATGCTATCGTTGGAAACATACATATGCAGACAAAATCAACCACTATACCATACCAACAACCACGCGATCTGCGAAATAGGACTATTCATTCAACCAACTGGAACAGACATCAAAACATGCGACGTCAGACTTGGATCTTTCGACGGAGTATACTGGACAGAATTAATTACATCCAACTCCTGGATCTACTCTCTAACCAAACCAGAAATCATGCATATCGTATGCGCAGACGAAGACCCAATCCAAATAACCCTAAACGATTCCGGAATACTAAAACTAAACAACAAATGCACAGCAAACTCTCATACAATCTCTCTATCCACAACTAAACACTACCAAACTATAGAAACTCATTCCTACGCACCAAAATTCACTTTAAACATCTCGGACATCTACGACGAACCGAAAAACCTATCCTTCATACCCACAACTATACTGAATAGAACCCCATACCTTAATTCAAAGGACCTTACCACGAACGGACTAACTTTAGACGACATTATCAAAAAAACAGACGAAATAACAAAACACCAAAAGGCCACAGACAACGATAACCGCATCGAGAAAACACTATACTACATTTCCTCTCTATTCGGATCGGTATCGCTGCTCTACATAGCACAAAAGTTCGCGATAGCAAATAGATTACTTAACATACTCAGAAGAATTAGAAGTTCTTGTAAAAATCAGGACTCTACCGAAGCAAATAACCACCCAGCAATCACATGTACACCCAACTCTAACCCCCATTCAACTACACCAACTACCCCAATTCAAAACACAACGACAGCTCAAACAGCTCAAACAGCTCAAACATCTTTTTATACCGCATAAACCTATATGTCTCACTATAGCCTGACAAACTTGTTATATTATATGAAATCAACAGCGCTAATAATAATACACACACTCAATTGTGAACCATATTCAAGTATCTAACGTAGCATAAGACCTTTATAACTAACTGATCTTATTGCAAATAAGTTAGTTTAACTATATTTTAATCTCAACATAGACACATCAACACATTCACTAACGTGAATACGAGCCCAAATGCATCTACTAACGTAGATACATACACATAAATACATTCACTAACGTGAATGTATTCCTAGATATATATCAACTCACGTAAATATAAGTACACTTACTCTCGCAAATATACTACCTTATACCTAAGATATATTATATAAATTTCTACTTTTACAAAAAAATTTCCTCCTGCCTCACAGGAGCAATATTTTTTTCCCCCGGGGATGGGCGTGTTACGTATTCCATACCTACTCTGTACCTACTTCACACTCTCATACACCCTTACCTCCAGTCGCCAAGACATAACATCCTGCATGCATCCAGTCGCTCAGCCTCCTATCTCTGATTCAAAGAACTGTAACTCTACCTAAACGCACCTGCATAAACGCACCCATGCCCGGGAGAACAATGGAAAAGAATGATCTCATCATTCAGCTCAGCGGTAGCGAATATTATATTAGCACTTGCGTCCAGATCGTCAAAGAAAGCAGTCACTCTCAGACTTGCTTCTCAATCGTCAACCAGAGCAGTCGCTCGATATACACTTGATCAAACTCTCAATCAACTTCACCCTAAGCTTCAAAATTATTAACTATTAACCATTATAAGAGATCATACCTGTAAATGTATAACTAAGTAGAGAAATAAACGTCAACCAATGTAACAAACGATTCATAGAGGATCACTCATCAAAATCATTATAAACACCTGTATACAGTCCGGTTGTCCTCAGACGTAAAAACGAGGTTCGAACTCATTCTAACTCACGACGACTCATCCCAATTCATAACAATGGTAGCAGCGGTACTTAATTCATAACAATGGTGACAGCTAATTCATAACACTCCAAGTATTTTTCGGGTAATTGATCAGCGAGTGTAGGAAGAGAATAAAACAGTAGGAAATTATAATTTTCTGAGGCTTTATACAATTTAAAATGAGATAAATGTCTCGGTAGCCTTGAAAAAGATTGAGGAACTCGAATATTGCACATGAATTTATCAATATCTTCACTTTTTTTCTTAATGTTCCAACAACCTTTTTTATCAAACCAAATACTAATGAATTGCTTAACAACACCAAGTAGAACCGAATGCATGTATTCTGGTAAGACACATATTCCAATGTCAATAAACGGTAAACAAGATAAAATAGAATACCCTTTCACACCTCTAATTTGATCTTTATTCTCAATTTGACGTAATTTTTTAGCTTGTGCTTCCATTCTTCCACCCGTTCTAATTTTACAGTCGATTTGAAAAGGATAACAACGTACGGTTTTTTTTCCGTCAATTTTCGTACATTTAACCGTTTTAATTTCACATATGTTACATCCATATCTACCATTAAAGTTTAAGACGTTCTGAATTTGCGCTCGAGCTGGTGCATCTGCAATAACTAATGGAGCAACTATTTTAGTATTAACTATTTCCCCAATTTTAGGATTTGTCCAGTCAATACCTTTATGAAAACATTCTTTTATTTTTAAGCAAATTGGCATAAGAAATACATTCATCGGTGGTTTAATAACGGTATCATACCATAGCCCAGCAAATATAACGTATTTATCTTGAATATCTTCGGGAAGTTCGGCGATGATAAATAAAACCGGCCAACAATGACTTTTAGCACTTTTTACTAATGATAGGCCATCGGTATTGAGAACTAGAGTTAAATCAAAATTACCTCTGTGATTTCTAGAATTAACTCTTATGAATTCAGTACCATCAACAATATCCGATATATTTCCATCATTTCGTAACAAAGGTTTGTTCAACTTTTCGGCTAAGTTGTAATTTTCGAATAAAATTTTAATTTGATCACCAATATCAAATTCATGGAAAAACGAAAAATCTTTTGAATTAGTTGTCGCACATATAGAACACTTGAATGTAATTTTATTGTTTAGCATCTGAATTGTTGTATTTAATAAACATTTTCTGCAATAATAATGCTTAATAACTCGACAAACAGGTGCAATGTTTCGGACATATTGAAATAACTTATATACTGTTTTTGGCATTTGATTGTCTATAGGTAAAATTTTCAGTTGCATTTGTAACAGCTGCTGTAATGCAGTTTTCGTGATATTATGTTTAACATAAAAATCTAATATGTAACTGTAAAACACATTCATCCACCGTTACAGTGCTGTTTTCATGCAACATTTCGTATTTATATGTATTACCAATAGTGCCATTGACATTGGCTTCCTCATCAACTTGTTCATCAATATTATTTTCATTGTAATTATCATCATTGCCACTTATACCTTCACTTATATTACTATTTATGAATTCATCATCACTTATATTTAATGGAGCAGGATTTTCATCATCCGTGTTTTCAGTGGAAATACTGTCACAATCAGATATTAAATTATTAGGATCATTTTCATCGACAGTTTCAGTATCGCAATGGTCCAAAATATTTTCTAATTGATAATTACTATTATGATCATTGTTATCATCATCAGAATCATTTAAGTTATTATTTGGACTCGAAATATCTTCAAGTAAATAACCTCTCGACTGCCAGCGACATAGTGTCCTCAATGGAATCTGAAATATTATTAATAGAACAATAACCATTATATAATTATTAATTGCTGTTAAGATATATTTGGTTCTCGCATTTAGCACATGAACTGTACAGTAGGGTGGGCCGAAAATCCGCTTTTTTCGAATTTTCATTAATACCGAAAATATTGTTTAATATGCATAAAAAAAATCTATGCAAAAGCAAAAATATTTAGGTTGATATCTTAGGCTCGCCAAATCTCGTCAAAGTTATGTTATTTAAAAAAAAAATTTCCAACTTATTTTGATCGGAAATTTAATTCTCTACAAAAAAGGTCCCGTAATAAAATTACGTAAAGGTAATAGTTACTGAGATAATTGCAATTTTGTTCTAAAAAATGAAATTTTTCAAGATATTATCACATTTTCAGGGTATAAAATTAATTTTATCATATAAATTTCATGAGAAATTAGATTTAAAAAATTAAAATTTATTTATTTATATTTTATACAAAGTATTATATAAAGAAACTATGTGCTGAATTTGATAACGATTGATCAAAAACTGTAGGAGCTAGAGTGTACGCAAATTCGAAAGACGTAGTTTCGAGAAAAACGCGTTTGAAAATAAGAATGGCAGTAAAGGTGAATAAGGCAGTAATGAATCAATTAAAACAACTTACTAGGTAATTAGCTATTCCAGCATCATATTGCAGTCATTCGTCAGCTTCATATGTATCGTTTTCGGCTTGCAGCTTTCATTTATTTTTTTATTTTTTTATTTATTTTCGCTGCGTACTACATGCCACGCGCTCCAACCGTTCGACCGAGGGACACTCACTCAAAAGCTTATAACTTTTAAACGTCGTGGAATTTTGATTTGAAATTTTCAGAATATATTTTTGAATAGTTCTACAATCTATTTATGAAAAAAAAAACCAATTGAATTTTTTGAAGCCTCTACACCTATTTCCCCCCTTAATTACCAGGGGATCTTATGTAAACTTTTTCAAAAAATTTCATATTTTTAGAACTCTTTGGAAAAACAGAAGAAGACGGGCCTTGATGAATTTCAATCATCTAATAAAAAAAAAAAAATCTAATAAAAAGAGTAGCAAAACCGTCCAAGAGGTACTATATTCTTTTATAGCTTTATTAACAGTCATTTAATATTTTACCGCCCAAATGTTTTGAAATATGATAAAATTTTACTATATGTATTTATTAAGCACTTGCTTGATGAGAAATTCTATTTCCACAGTATTCAACAAAGAGTTTTAAGAAGGAGGCTGATGATATAATTCAATCATCAATTGAACAAAGTATTTCTGATGTGAGTAAGGAGGCTACAAGTAAAAAGTCGTCTAGTCCATCGAAGAATAAATTAAAAGAAATGCTGGAACAAACTAGAAACAAACTTGTCCTCGCCGAAAAGGCTAACGGTAAATATCTTTTTAGTTGTCTTATATAGCATGTTATTTTTTAAATACCCTCAACTCTTCTTTTCTTTTTTAAGTATTTTTTGAAGTTGTCATAAACTAATTATAAAAATAGCAATTGATGCATTTTGGTAATTATTAAGGTTAATTGAATCCTTTATCATTTATGTAGCTGCATCATCAAAAGAGTCTAAGTCTATTGTTCAAAAATCTTCAAAAAAAGTGAAACAGAATCATAATGATGATTCCAGAACTGAATCAGAAGAAGACACAGATAGTGCAACGGACATAACAATTAGTTCAGATGATGAAATTGAAGATTCATTTGATGAATATGAAAAAGATGATTCAAGCAAAAAAACTATTGATCCTGCTTTACATAAAAGAGATGATCTCAATGGCGGTAAAGACAAAAAGGAGTCCAAGAGTATGGTTACTGATGATGAATCTGCAGCACATAAAGGCAGTCACAATAATAATGATGACAAATCTAAATCAAGTGCTGTGGCAGAGCTTATTGAAGACAATGATCTGTATGGGAAAGATTGGGCTCATGAAAAAGTACGCATTAAATAGAATTTAAGATTTTTTTTAAAAATAAATTTGATTTGAGTTATAATTTTCTTGCCGTAACTATACTGCGCTGTTTTTTTGATGCAACATATATTATTATTATTATTATTGTTGTTATTATTATTATTATTATTATTATTATGATTATGATTATGATCAATATGAGTGTTAATTAATTACTGTTTTCATAATATAGATGATAAGAATAATGGACAAAATTTACTGCCGAAAATCTGAGTATGACTTAGCCAAATCATTGTCCAGTCAAGCAACTCATGTTGCGCGAAGATTAATAACTGGTGTTTTTAAGCCTTCGGGTTATTTAACCGCAACTTTTACTGGCCAAGCTCCTCGCGCTCATAAATCAGAGCAACCAGCACTACGAATAAAACCACTAAATGAAATTGCACGAAATGAAATAGTTGGTAATTAAACGAAATATTTAGTTTTATTGTTGAGCCTAAAGTTAATATATAAGCTGTTATGTTCATATATTGTTGAATTATTTATTTTTCTTTTATCTAAAAATTCGTTCTATTACTTTATATACACTACTTCCAATATTTTCTTTTATTCTTCTAAGAAATTTTTATAATTTGTTTTAGATTTCGCTTTACAACAGGCTACTATTAAGGGATGGAAGACTCGCAAGGGAGTTCCTCAAACTAAAAACGAAATTGAAAGAGCTATGTCGCAAAAAGTTGGCGAATTGAAGAGAAGTCATGAGCTCGAGAAGAAGAAAAATACTCAGACTATAAATAACAGTTTGGAAAATGTTCTTTAAATACTTTTAAAAAATTCAAACCTTTTATGTCATATTGTCAAATTATATTTCAATATGTTGTGCTTTATGATTCGTGTTCTTATCTACTATATATGATTCATCATTATGCAGCTGTTATTATGATATAACCACTAAAGAATTCAACTTTAGGTTATTTTTCAACTTTATAGATATTAAAAAAATATCATACTATAATGTTCTTAATTAAGAATTAATTAATTAATTAATTAATTGATTAAGAATTAATTCTCACACGTATGCTACGCGTACTATATGTAAAAGTAGTATGAAGATATTCAAGTTTCTTAAAATATTAATATAAATATAAATACAGTTCAAGTTCAGATATATGGTTATATAATATTATAATATATAATATAACTATATATATAATATATTTTTTTTAAAATAACTAAAAGTTGAAGTGTATATTAATATCAAAAAATTAAAATCATTTTTTGCATTTGTGTTATGGTTATAAAAATCACTTTATTTCATATTTACTATTATAATTGAAAACAAATCAATAAATATTGAGATATATCTGAAAATCAAGAGCTGACTGAAAAATATATATAATTTATTTCTCGTGCGACATATACCAATTCCGATACATTTTTATCTGGCTATATATAAGCAGATATGATTAGATCTGACCAATTTTTGGATCCGATTATGTATATACGCGATTATATACATAACTATATATGAACATGTCTGTTCATGTATGATCATATCTAATTATTCACGATTAGACCTGGCCAATTTTCGGATCTAATTATATATAGACTGTAACGTATCGGCTAGACCGGCCGGTAAAATAGAGCGATCCCGTGATCGACAGATCACGTGATCACCCCACCAACCAGCTATGACGTCAAATGACGGTTTCGCATCTCCGAGAAGACGACGATGAGTATAAAAGCTGGTGAGGACAAGGCTCACCAGCGATACTACGCAGAGCGTGAGTAGTCGACTCACAACGAGCTAGCGAGCGACGCGAGCTATAGAGCCGGTCGACTCGATCAATTAAAACTAACTTAGAATCACTAGAATCAAAACTTATTACAAATTTCAATTTCGATAAATCAACTTCATAAAATTTAACTAAGAAAAGTAAGCTAAAGCAGCTACTATTTCAAATTCAATTATTAAACTCTAATGCTGCATATTTTGAGATTAGAAAATTAAACTCGAGGCATTTATCAATAAATCGAACTTGCACTCCTAAATTTAAAACAAAACCAGAGATCGATCGCATCAATAGGAATGAGCCAATAGAAATAAGGTAATGTTAAGAAAATAGAAATAAGAGGAAAATTTTGTTATTTTATTGTTGTAAAGATCAGAATCCAACAATTCTTTGATTAAATAGTTAATTTCACAAAGTCAAATCGCTACGATCTTTATCCGACATTTCCGTCGCTCATTTCCATAATAAAAACTCTTGCACACAACATAGAAGCCGAGATAGTATAATTTCAGGGAACAGCTTTGGAGAGCAATCTTCCGAGTCTGGTTATACAGTCTTGGGTGCAAACCCCGGATCTGAGTGCAGGGAATAGTTAGTAAAGATAGCTCAGGAGTCAGGCTTATGTGAAAACATCGGCTCTGACATAGGGACGTGGCTTTACAGAGAAATCTGGCGAGTCCACGCAAACGGCTTTGTTAACTCCGAGTCCGTAGACAGTTAGAAAAATCTAGAAAGGAGGCTTTTTGTGGCAGAACCAACTTTTCCCCTCCGACCTAGTCGCAAAGTGCCCAAAACTCATAAAATCTCGAAAATATAATAATTTGAGCAAAGAACTCACAGAACGGCGGTCTATTCCTATCTTTTTATATTGCCGGAATAGCCCGGAACGTTACAAGACGATTATACATGATTATACAGGGTGGCCACCCAATTTCGATTTCGAAATTCCCTGACTTTTCCCGGTTTCCCCGACCAAAATTCTCGTTTTTCCCTGACTTTTGATTCGCACTGAGCGGAAAAAATATTCCATTTTTATCTACTTTTTTAGTACCTACCTAACTTCGTTTAAGCTCTTATTTGACTCATTTTCAAACTCAAAAATTAGGGAAACAAGATGAACAATTGTAACTATCTGTTTGAATTTCAATAATTGGGTTCCGTATGATATTTCATGGATTTTCCAATTAGCGTCACGGCAAAAGTTAGAACATGAAGGGATTGTTTTTTGCGAGGGTAAAATGTGAATTTGAAAGATCTCACTCAAGAAGATATTAAAGTATACTTGTTTTATTCGACATTTATTTTGTAGTCATATTTTTGTCATATCTCAACTTTAATTAGAATAACGGGAACAATCGTCATCAAACTGACATGTCTGCACAGCGGTACACAAAAAGATGGTGATATGGACTCTGTCTTTGTTATGGACCGCATAAACTTGTGTTATTGAAGAATATATCAATGTCTTTGCTTTTGTACTTACAGATTTTAGAGTTTAATGGATTCGCAAGTTTTGAAAAGTCAGTCCTTACAATCGTGCTGAATTAACATAAATTCATAGATTCAGACATAAATTCCCTGACCAGGAACGAAATTCCCTGACATTTCCCTGACTTTTCCATACCATCCCGAATTCCCTGACATTTCCCGGTTTTCCAGGTTTTCCAGGTGAGTGGCCACCCTGTTATATATGATCATGTATTGTAACGTTCCGGGCTATTCCGGCAATTTAAATAATAAGGAATAGACCGCCGTTTTGTGAGTTCTTTGCTCAAATATTGAATTTTCTAAATTTTTATGAGTTTTGGGCACTTTGTAACTAGGTTGGAGGGGAAAAGTTGGTTCTGCCACAAAAAGCCTCCTTTCTAGATTTTCTAACTACCTACGGACTCGGAGTTAACAAAGCCGTTTGCGTGGACTCGACAGATTGCTCTGTAAAGCCACCTCCCTATGTCAGAGCCGATGTTTTCACATAAGCCTGACTCCTGCGCTATCTTTTCTAACTATTCCCTGCACTCAGATCCGGGGTTATGCACCCAAGACTGTATAACCAGACTCGGAAGATTGCTCTTCAAAGCTGTTCCCTGAAATTATACTATCTCGGCTTTATGTTGTGTGCAAGAGTTTTATGTTAATGGAAATGAGCGACGGAAATGTCGGGCAAAGATAGAGTAGCGATTTGAATTTAGTGAAATCAACTATTTTAATCAAAGTATTGTTTGATCCTGAATTTATACAATAAAATAAAATAACAACATCGTTCTTACTTCTACTTTCTTAATTTTACCTTAATTCTACTGGCTCTTTTTTGTTCTCTCGATTCGATCGATTTCTGGTTTTGTTTGAATTTAGGAGTGCAAGTTCGATTTATTGATAAATGCCTCGAGTTTGGTATTCTAATCTCAAATATGCAGCATTAGAGTTTACTATGTGAAATTGAAATAGTAGCTGCTTTAGCGTACTTTTCTTTGTTTAAACTTAAATTGATTTATTGAAATTTTGATTCTACTGATTCTATATCAAGTGAGTCGACTACGAGTTCTATCCTACGTATCGCTGGTGAGGAGGAGCCTCACCAGCTTTTATACTCTTCGTCGCCTCCTTCGACGACGCGAGCGCGTCATTTGACGTCATCGCTGGGTGGTAGGGTGATCACGTGATCTGTCGATCACGAGCTCGTCCTATATTGCCGGCCGACTAGCCGATACGTTACAGTATAAGCAGATCTGATTATGTATAATTAGACCTGGCCATTTTTCGGATCTAATTATATATAGACGATTATACATGATTATATATGATTATATACGATTAGACAAAAACTTTTTTTATCGGGTTCTTTGGCCAAAACAGAACCACTAATTCTGGAACGTCGTATACGCTCCAGGGAACGACGGAGTCGCCAGGAATAATTCCTAGAAGTCTGGAATATGTATTTGGGCATATAATTCCAAGGCTGACGCCGTGCTACAAGCCACTTTACAATACAACTGTAGTGAAGTTAGGAGCGAGAGCTGTAGCAACTGAACTCGAGACAAAAGCAAAGCCTGGAGCAAAGCAAGCCAATACATAAAAGCTTATGCAAGTATGCAAAAACTATTAAGTTAACTATTACAACTATAATAAATTTAGGAGCGAGAGCTATATCATCTGAAGTGGAGACAAAAGCAAAGCTGGAGCAAAGCAAGCCAATACATAAAAGCTTATGGAAGTATGCAAAAACTATTCGACGGTACTTTGGTAAAACCTCGTATGGGGGCCATTCAACAAATACGTTCGCTTTTAGGGGGGAGGGGGGGGGGTCAAGGTTGATGTGACGTTACAAGTTATTGGGGGGGGGGGGGGGGGGGTCGTCAAAATGTGACGTTCGGTTTTCGTGTATAGAATTCGCGTTTTGGCATGAGAATTCCGTAATTGAGAAATGAAGGGCTGCTTATATGGACAATTTTAGAAATAGGGGGGGGGGGGGGGGTCGGAATTTGTGACGTATTATTTTAGGGGGGTCTGGTCAAACGAACCATTGTTACATAGGGGGGGGGGTCTAAAATCGTTGGAAAAAGCGAACGTATTTGTTGAACGGCCCCTATGTCGATTTTCGACGGTGTTGAGTTAAGACTGTAAAAATTATCAGCACATGTCCCTTTATATCTTTTATAAGTTTTATGTAAGACAGGGTGGCCACTTTTATCAGGTCCTGAAATTCAAGGTCTTTTCCAGGTTCTTTAAGGTCAAAAATTTTTTTTTCAAAGTCCGACGAGAGGAAAGAAAAGAGGAATAATATGATATTTATGAAATAAATAAAATTAATTCTGAGTTGCATTTAGTTCAGCCAAATTCAGTCGGCTCGGTTCGGTTCGGATCGGCATAGTGCGCGCAGGCCTTGATACGGAATATTGCGAGGAGCAGAATTGACGAATATAGCATGGAAATAGCACTTGTGACATTTTGGTCAAGTTATTTGTAATTCATTCATTTTCCAGGTTTTGCTAAAAATTGTATCGAATTTAAGGCCTTTTCCAGGTTTTTCAAGGCTAATCAAAATTCAAGGCTATTTCCAGGTTTTCAAGGTTTTAAGCTCCAGTGGCCACCCTGGTAAGAATATTATCCATATAGACTACTTGGCTTATTGATCCATATAGACTACTTGATCAAAACTTCGGCACCAGGGAATTTTCAACCATTGTTGCCAAGATAGTTTATCAAATTCGTCTTCCAGCAACATCAATGTGAGTACTGATCCGACTGCCATGAGTGCAGAACCTGCCATTTTTTGTAGGTCTGCCATATAGGCGTCTTTCTTAACGAATTTTGGGGCCAAGGAGGCCAGAATCTCCGGATTGAGTTTTTTAGCCTCCAACTCAGGGACTCTTTTGTAAATTTTCAGCAACTCCTCCTTTTCTTCTTTTGGTATGCCTTTGTTGATTAGGCGTTGCCAAATCTTGATGAGATCATTGTCGATAGACTTGGTCTCTGATTTATCCTTGTTGGCATCCATACCCAGAACTTCAAGGATCTCTGGATCGACTGGCACTCTCTTAGGGTTGATTTCAGGGTTTGGTTCAGCATTTTCTGTGACAAAAGACACATTTTTTTTTTTTTTGTTTTTGTTCCACAACATGGAGGTATGTTTTACCATAGACGTAACAGACGAGCGTGGTATTCAGTGTATTAAACACTTCATATTACTGTTATAACAGTTTGAATATATTGTATACATATTAGGGTGGCCCAAAAAAAAACAATATTTTTTTTTTCGAATTACCTACGAAAATATGTTAGTTTATCATGTTTTAAGAGCCCCCTCCAAAGCGCAGCTCAAAAAAAAAATCTGAAGAGGTTGCTCAAGATTTTTAAAAATTTCCAAAAACGTCGAAAATCGACTTTTTTTTTAAAAATTTTTTTCTCCTTATTTCACTATCTTCTACTATGAAAATGATCAGGATCCTGAAATTTTCAAGTTGATATTTTGATATTTAAAGGTCGCTCAAGGTTTTTTTCAGTTTCCAAGTAGAATACCTTAGAATTTTTCGAGCGACTTCTGAACATGAATATTAATGACCTATTTTTTTTCTTGAAGTTGACATACTAAAGAATAGAAATAAGGCTAGAGAGATGCAAAAAGAAAAAATTTGGAGACGGTTTTCACTATTAAAAAAAAAGTTATAAATTTCCGTCAATTACATTTTAATAGTGAAAATCGTCGCGAAATTTTCTTTTTTGCATCTCTCCAGCCTTATATCTATTCTTTAGTATGTCAACTTCAAGAAAAAAAAAAAGGTCATTAATATTCATGTTCAGAAGTCGCTCGAAAAGGTCTAAGGTACTCTACTTGGAAACTGAAAAAAATCTTGAGCGACCTTTAAATATCAAAATATCAACTTGAAAATTTCAGGATCCTGATCATTTTCATAGTAGAAGATAGTGAAATAAGGAGAAAAAAAAAAATTAAAAAAAAAAGTCGATTTTCGACGTTTTTGGAAATTTTTAAAAATCTTGAGCGACCTCTCAAGATTTTTTTTTTGAGCTGCGCTTTGGAGGAGGCTCTTGAAACATGATAAACTAACATATTTTCGTAGGTAATTCGAAAAAAAAAAATATTGTTTTTTTTTGGGCCACCCTAATACATATATAGATATACATACGTATACATAAGTATTTGTCTCTTAGCCATACAGGGTCCTGTATGATCTAAGGTTTGTCTGAATAACGCGTGAAAGACGTTGTTATTTTCGTAACGTCTGGCAACATTGTATGTATGCATAAATGTATACCTATACGCGTATTCGTGGCATGGCACATGGCCCCAAAGGTTACGTTTGTAGCCTTTGTGTATAACGTATACGTATATAGATATATATACGTATACGTAAACTCCTCACGTTTCTTTCGAGATCTGTAACATAAACAGAACGCCGAAAAGGGGGGGGGGGGCGGGGGGCAGGGGGGAAGGAAGGATATGGGGGCTTATTACGGTTCTCTGTCGAGTGTACTCACTTCTCGCATTTTCATCTCACGTGAGTTTGGTCACTCTATTACGGATCTGTCGAGTGAAAATGTGAGATAACTAGGCACTTCCGGTATAGGGATCTCACATTTCCACGAAAGTTGGCGCCATTTTCTCAGAGAACATAGGTAATTGTTGAAGAAAATGAATGTGACAGAAGGACAAAAAAATAGTATTGCAGTAAATGAAAGAAAATTGGCGAGTATCACAAACACACATTAGATTCTATATTAATATACACCAAAATTTTAAAAAAATAATAATAATAATAATAAAAATTAATAATAAATAATGAAAATAATCTTGAAAATAAATTTTATCATCTAAATTATTCATTGTACAAATTCAAGCGTATCAATAACTTTTATTCTTTAACCAACAAAAATGAAGCAATCTTCATTTTTTGATGGAACGGACCGAACTTTCAGGCAAATCACGCTCACGAGCATGCGCACAACGGTTCTCGACACAGAATTTCGTGTCGAGTAAACTCACGCGGATAATCTCGTTTTCTCACCTAGTGAGATTCACCGTAATAGGGTGAGCTATTCACATTCGTCATTTTCACTCGATTCGAGAACCGTAATAAGCCCCATGGTCGAAGAGCGTGGTATATGTGCGTAATTCCATATTACCTTTGTTCTCCTCATCCTCCATATTCCCCTTCTTTGTTAAGGCTTGAAAAGCTCAGATTGATGAGGAAGTTGATTCCTCAGAGTCGCTCTCGTTATCAGAGGATTCTTCTAGTAACGGGGTTAGCGCCGCCATGTCTTCTTGCATCTTTCTTATTTTCGCCCGAACAGATTCTAAGTCGGCTGATCTCTTAGGCATCTTTATTCACACGCGTCTCACTAAAGGCATTGACTAAAGATTTGTAAAGACGGCCAGGCTAATGGGGTCTGTTGAAGCTCGATTTTTCAGTGGTGCACGACTGCCCTCTCGATGACCTCGAGCAGTTTTAGCCGAACTACGTTAACCGTCCCGGTTCAATGAATAAAACAGTTTCCTGATAATAACCTTACCATTCGGGCACACAGGGTAAAGCAGTCTAGAGTTTGAGGTCTGATATACCGACCTATGAATGTATGGGGCATTCGGCGATTAACCAACACTCACCATCGGCGATCTATTTTCCGATTTTCGTTTTCACACCACATTTGCCCCGAAAAAGTTAGATTTTTTTCCTCTCTCTTATTAATAAGTTCGGCAGTGATTTATTGTGTAGACAAGAAAGAGGCGTCTCTTTTTTAAATTCTGAAAATATTCCCCGAGATTCGCCAACAAATTACGATCATTTTAAAATTGATAAGAAAGCTGGATCAATTTTCTTTAAATTGTTGAACAAATTTTAAGAGAAAACTTCCCAAGGAATGAGTATGGTAACGGGTTCTCGATATTAGAAAAAATATTTGTGGAGTACTTCGAAATCTTTCAATTGTCACGATAAGCGTAACAAACGCAAATTCAGCCTATTACACCAAATCCGCTAAATTCTCGAGAACACGTTGAAACTGCCGGTTCTAAAAAGTACCGCAAATTGACCAATGATGAACTTGATAATCCTTATTGGATTCTATGCTTTATCTCTTTCTGTCATTTAAAACTGCAGAGTAGATGTTTTTGGGAAAGTGCAGCAGCATTTTTTTTCCATTTGTGAGACGGCCGAATATTTTAAAGGTCTAAAATTTAATGAAATGGACTCTGAATGCATTGTATCTTCTCTTTAGATACCAAATATTAGAATTTGCAGTCATTCCGGACGACTTAGATGTAATTTCTGGTTTCTATAGAAGTTACAATAGACGAATATTTAAATATTTCTTGTCAAACCTTACGATCCGGAGCAATGTGGTTTAATGCATATCAAATGAGGAAGGGGAGGGATGTTACGAGAAAATGGGAAAGAGGAAAAATGTTCTAGGAAGGGTTTGGTCATTGAGCGGTTGTTGATTTCTTAGCCGAAGTTATACAAAGCTTCGTTTTCGGAAAACACCACGGGAAGGTGAATCAACGTAGTTCTCCATATCACTACATTCGCAATCGAAAATTATAATTTTCTTCGACGCACAGCTGTAAAACTGTTTGTCAAAGATTTGCATACTTTGCTATAAAATCCGTGCGAACATAGAAGGCTGTCGCTTGACCCGAAGGCCCGTGCAGACAGAAGGCTGTCGCTTGACCCGAAGGCCCGTGCAGACAGAAGGCTGTCGCTTGACCCGAAGGCCCGTGCAGACAGAAGGCTGTCGCTTGACCCGAAGGCCCGTGCAGACAGGATAGAGTAGAAGTGTAAAGTAAAATGCATGGCGAAAATAATGTTTCTTCTACATGTTTTGTAAATTTCTAATTTTTTGCAGTTGCTTGAAGCGACCACCTTGTTTGCTTGTCCGAAATTTCTCGCCGAGCCAAACAGTATCTTTGCGTATCTTGACTTTCATCATGAAGTACGCAAAATCCTTCCGATGATCGCCACACGATTCGTGCTCGAACCACCCCGGAAATCTCCGGTGGACGGCTTGCACAATCAGACGAAACAATTGATCCTGAATCAAATAGTCACCTCAGATGCGCGGATAGCCGTGGTCAAACACTGCATTCATCAATCTGAACGCCATAGAAAACTCATCACTTGGCACGCACAAGTGACGCAATTCTAAGTTGTCCAGTGTCGCGTAGGCACGGAAAAACGTTAGCAATTGCCTGTCGTCCGTCATGCTCTGACTGTGGTCGATCATGAGCGACATGCACGTTTCGCACTTACTTTTCGCGGTACACGTCTTTAAAACGTACCCCGCAAAATATTCGATCGCGCAAGACTCAAGTGACGTGTCATAGTCTGTTGCTTCAACAACTATCCTATCTACGTCTACGTCGTCTAATGGTCCGTCACGTTCCGCGAGATATTCTCTAAAAGATGCTGCGTTGCATGGCGCCGATTCTGGAACACCATACGCGTTATAGCCTTCTTGGTGTATAAGTATCTCGTCTTCGTCGTCTGCACAATTGGCTGTTTGCGCAGGCTTAGCAAGATTCATTACGATATTTTTTTGTAACGAAAGACGAAATATTTTCGAGCTGGGGTTGGGATCGTAGGTTCCGCCGTGCATACGGATCATTGAAAAAAGATTTTCTAATGGATCTTGGTTCAATCGCGACGTCAGGAGGTACTTGGTTCCCTCAAGTTTCAGATCGTCCCATAACTGCAGGAGTGCAGTCAGGGACAGGATCAATCCTCTGAAGCACGGTGGTCTTTTAAGGCCCTGGTCCGTGATAGTACGCCAAGTTTGACACGCCTCGAGTTGTTTTCGCAAATTTTGCTCAACGGCTGGCCTTAGATCGGAGATCGCGCATTTATTCGGATCCGCATCGTTTGCACTGCGACTATTCAGATTATCAAATAAATCGTTCAAAGCCCAGAAGAAGTTAGCTGTCGCGGTGACGGTATCGCTCTGAATGCCACCGGTAGCTGCAGCTGTAAACAGAGCGGCAGAAACTCTACGACTAAAAACCTGGAAAGCCAAGCTACACTTCATTCGATCGAACTTGTGTGGATTCACGTGTTTATCAGATAGCTTACACGCGGCTCGAGTCCCTTTGTCCTTTTCAAGGTTCCATAACGACTCTAAATCTTCCCATGACACTCTATCGTTTTCGGAAATCAGAAAATCATGGGCGTATAGTTGGTTCCTGATACTTTTACCGAGATGAGACCAATCGAAAAAGCACAGTATTTTGAAACCTCTATGTACGAAAGACGGATTTTCATCCGTCACTTTGGCAAATATCACGCTCTGATTCTGGGTGCCCTGATCGCACACGGTTGCACGAACGCGCAGTCCCACGTCAAATAGAGCGTCGAGAACACCGTCTAGAATGTCCGTCAATTTTCCAGATTTGACAACACCGGCACTCAAAAAGTAAGCTACGGGCTGCTTCCAGTTGTGAAACAAACCGCGCACCATGAAAACTAACGCATCTGTAGCAACACCGGAGGAGCAGCCAAAGGAACCGAGATCTTCGAACCTCTCGATCTTTTGCTTCCCGTCGTGCAAATCAAACGCCTTTTTGATTCTAACTTCGTCAAATAGCAAAACGCAGTTACGCTCGTCGAGGCTCATGGAAGACACTTTCGTTGCTAAATGCTTGAACATTGTGGGACAAATACCTGGCCAAAGTTCTACTTTTCCGAACCAATCCTTAATTGTGCTGTACGAACGTAACGCGAAGTGGAATTCGTCTCGCATTTTTCTATACAAGCTAGGGGACGTGTAATGTAATTTTAGCGCCATTTGTTTCTCATCCTCGGTATATTGGGTACCGGTTCTATGGAAAATCTACATCATAACGAAAGTCAAGACGAAATCCTTGACTTTTCTCGCGACCGCCATGGCCAGTGCTAGATTAGATATGATGCCGTGCTTCAAACGATTCGTTAACCGGCGAATGGCTTGCGTTTTCGTTTTCAACGCACCGCGAAGCTGACCGTTGTCTCGTTTCAGCTCCGCAATGATACGTTGCTGCCGTTTGATCCTGCCCAAAAGCTGGGCACGCTCAATTTCCCAATCCTGCGGCGCGTTGCCGACACTCATTTCAGCATCCGAATCCGATACTGGGTACAAATCTGGAACCGCGCTTTTTTTCATACGACCAGACGGAAAAAAATCATCGGGTGAAAAGTGTCTGCTGCAAATTTTAATTTTTTTCAGTTCCGAGTCCGAAAGCTCTACATAATCGTCGATACCGCTATTGACTAACCAATCGATGCATCGGTCCCTATCGCTGACAGGAACTGAAAAAAATTTGATGCCGGTTATGCCGTCTCTACTGCGTATACCGCACCCGGTGTACGCGCATCGACAATAATGCGTCTTCTTTTTCGCGGTATCCTGACTCATTTTCCTGTCTTAATTATCAAAAATATTCTATCCCGAATACGTGAAAGACGAAAACCGACTGGCAGATGGTGAGGATTATGTTTTTTCACCTCGTATACGCGCTTATGTAAAGATTACAATAATCTCCAATTATTTCCTTACCGCCTTAATCACGTGTCTGCGGAAATACTGCACTAGTAATTGAGTCAAACAAGCAAGCAGAACAAGTCGGTCTCACTGGTAGTTTCACTGATATAAAGAAATCTTCAAAAAACAATGCTCTGACTACCAAGAAATACTAGTGAATTGAACACTGCTGTAATATTGTAGAGACAAATAAATGCTGCAAACAATGTTAACCGTACAACCAGTGAGGCTCGACTGATCAGTCGTCTTCGACGGTGCGCGAACCGATGTCTTCGCACTTGACTTTTCGCGCCGAGCGGGCGGTATCGCGTTGAGTATGAAGTTCGAGTTCGCAGCCGCTGTACTCATTGTCATTGACTACAGGTATACTGTGGGTTTGACACACTGTATCTTGATGACAAAAAATCGTAGACCTTTGAGGTACGAATCATTTTCAAGCTCATTTTATTCCCTATTAGACGAACTATATTGCATCCTCCTATTCTTACCTGTATCCGAGATCGCCACTCGGGCTATTATTAATCACCCCGCCCACAATTTTTGAAATTTCGCGGAAATTCAAGTCACATGACACGCAGAAAGCTTCAAAAATTCAACATATTCATTCGAATATTTTTTTTCAGCTATTTTAAAGTTTTATTTTTTATTAAAATTAAAAGTTTTATTTAAATTATTAAATTAATAAATATTAATATTTAAAACGGTCTTGGCGCCACCACGGCCTCTTTTGGCGCCACGGCCGCGGCCACCCGCCTTGCCCCGCTTTCTTTTTTTATTATCCGCGGGTTTGCTGAAAGAAACAGTTTAAATTGTAAAGTGTGCGCGTACAATATACAGTGAGGTTCACTGGAAACTGGATGAGCCTGACGTTAGGCAATTCGTGTAAACACGTAAATGGCAACGCTGTCGAACGCATAGAGCGGTGAAACGATATATCCACAAAGACGGACAATTTCAGATTGCAGCTTTCACGTCGTTGGGTCAGAATTAACTGACAGAGTGACATATTCGAGGTTAATCGCGATATAACTAATAAGACAACGGGAATGGATATTCATTCGTAAGAAATTAGTGGTAATGAATTAGTAAATCGATTGCAGATGCCTATGTCGGTTTATTTGCAACATTATTTGGTTATAACTATCGGGGTGAAATCTACGAATCTAATTGAAATAAAGGTACATAACCAACCAATTTGGAACGATATTAATTCGTTATTAAGTCTTAAAGAAGTTATAAATTGATTGCTGATGTCAATTTATGTTCATTTACGACATTATGTACAAGCTAGGAGTTCCGCGATGACTGACTGACTCGTGGCATCACTTCGACAACTACGGTCAGGAACACAGTGGCGTAGATTTGATCCAACGAGCAATCTACGAACAATCTTTGACGTAGCAGACAGTACTCCGAATTTCTTCAGCGTCACCGCCTAAGAAGTCTGAAAGCACAGCCTTGTGGATACACCTTACAGCTAACGCTGTAAACCTTACTTGGAAACAGTCCTGCAGAGATTTTCAGTTTGACTATCAGTTCGGGTATACCTTCCTGCGAGTAATGAATTACTGAAAAGTATTGCTTATGGTGTAAATCAATGTAATTGTGGCGTGTGAGGAGTAGAATAAAGCGGTACCTGTTTCTGAAGATAAGCTCATTCGCAATATTTGTATAAATTTAAAATGATTTATTTTGTCTTTAAATACAATATTGGAATGGGGTAAGAAAATGTTGAGAATTATGATGAGGAAGATTTTAATCCCGAAGAGGATCAAGAAACGAATGTATAATAAAAATACAAGATTATTTTTTCCAACATATGCGTGTAGAGGCCCTTTTTCTCGCATGTAGAGTGGATGGAAGATTCCTCATGACTAGCATTGTCTTTATTACCTCTCTAGGTAATGAGTCGATTTCCTCCCAAAGAGAGGGAACTCTATGAAGGATGAAATCTTCTGAAATTTCCGTCCTACATGCGAAAAAAGGGCCTATACATGGACTTGTTGAAATAAGTACGGTGTGCAATACGGGGGAAGGTTAATTTGCGAAGAAATCCAAACCAGCCTCAAGAGTTGCGCGAGAGATTGGGATTTTGGAATTGTCGGTCCAACGGATCGTCAAGGTCGCACATGTTATACCCCCCAAGTACGATACAGCACAGAAGCTTGAGTCACCAGATAGTGGCAGTCAACAAATCTTCTCTGAGACGTTGCGGAACTGACTTAGGGAAGATGAGGATATCCGCAGGATATTTTTCACCAAACAGTCCATCATCCTACCACAATTACATTAATTTACACCATAAGCAATACTTTTCATTAATTCATTACTCGCTGAAAGGTATACCCGAACTGATAGTCAAACTGAAAATCTCTGCAGACTGTTTCCAAGTAAGGTTTACAGCGTTAGCTGTAAGGTATCCACAAGGCTGTGCTTTCAGACTTCTTAGGCGGTGACGCTGAAGAAATTCGGAGTACTGTCTGCTACGTCAAAGATTGCTCGTAGACTGCTCGTTGGATCAAATCTACGCCACTGTGTTCCTGACCGTAGTTGTCGAAATGATGCCACGAATCAGTCAGTCATCGCGGAACTCCTAGCTTGTAAATAATGTCGTAAATGAACATAAATTGACATCAGCAATCAATTCACAACTTCTTTGAGACTTAATAACGAATTAATATCGTTCCAAATTGGTTGGTTATGTACCTTTATTTCAATTAGATTCGTAGATTTCACCCCGATAGTTATAACCAAATAATGTTGCAAATAAACCGACATAGGCATCTGCAATCGATTTACTAATTCATTACCACTAATTTCTTACGAATGAATATCCATTCCCGTTGTCTTATTAGTTATATCGCGATTAACCTCGAATATGTCACTCTGTCAGTTAATTCTGACCCAACGACGTGAAAGCTGCAATCTGAAATTGTCCGTCTTTGTGGATATGTCGTTTCATTACTCTATGCGTTCGACAGCGTTGCCATTTACGTGTTTACACGAATTGCCTAACGTCAGGCTCATCCAGTTTCCAGTGAACCTCACTGTATAGTAAATGAATGATGTGAGTACAGAAATATTTGATGAATAACGAATAAATATTGAGATGTGAGTGATATGTTTTTTCTATGTTTTAATTGAATGATGGTCAGACAATTTGTTCGACGTTCCTATTGAATATCAACTAAAGAGTTAAAATTCTAAGAGCATCTTATTTAAGACACAAACTGATCCTCTGGCAGCTTTGAGCACAACAAATTATTTTTTACTCACAACTATCCAATATATCAGTGATTATTCACGCAAGGCTAGTCACTCTCGAGTATTCTAAAATGAGGAACTGAAATAAATTCGAGTAAATGAAATAACAATGTATTAAGAATTAAACTGTGAATATACTCGCATGTATGCAAAGACGGTCACTAATATAAGAATGGATCGATGCAAATAAATACATTGCATGTATTGCGAATATGTTGGCGAGCAACAATCAGGAAAACACGTTGGAAACCGTTTAAAATTTATGTTATTATAAGATGACATTGAATGAAGAAATAGTTACCCATTGTTTTCGGGAGCCGAGGCCTCCTTCGCCCCCTCCCCGCCGCCGCTTTTTTCGCCGTGTTCGCTGAAATTAACACGTTCATGCATTTATACTTGGCATTTGATCTCGCATTTGATTGAAATATGACATTCCTCGTGTGTGATCTGCATTCAAATTAGCATATTTGTCTGGAATTATTTACCTTTTTTGCCCTCCGTCGGCTGGCCGAGCCTCACTTGTGCCGGTCGTAGCCGGCACGGACGTGGGTGCGTCATTTTTCTGCTTTTCTGTAATTTTAGAAAATATCTCGGTGAAATAGGTAGTGAAAAAAAAAATTAGAAAAAATCGCTATATTTGAGAATTAATTGAAGTGAATGAAGTAATTGAAATAACGCTAACTATGGCACGTCGTTTTACTTTTTAATCCCAGTATATTTTTGCGGAACATGCAAAAAAATTCATTATGTTTGAATGAAAAGAAAATTGTTCTGAGCGATTTTTTATTATGTACCTACATGATAAAAATACAATACTATTATGACCCGACATAAAATTAAATGCTTATACACAGGAAAAGATACAGAAAACCACGAATTATAATTATGTTGTGACATATTAATATAATAGAAAATAATTTAATTATGTATGGAGATAATATGCACTATTTTCATTAAACACTACTATAATAAAAAATATAAAAATTCCGCGACTACATAATAAAAGAGCAGTCAATTTAATTTAAACCAGAACAGTAAATAAATTCACAATTTCGTTTATCATTTATCATAATAATAATTCATGAAATTCAATTATGAGGGAAGTCATAATCAAAATTTAAAAAGATTTATGTCACTAAATAATTAATATTTTATAAAACAATTTTTATTCTGTACCGCCATAATTAATAATTTCAATAACGAATTTTAATTATGTAGGGACATAATTCTAATTTAAATTATTTATCACGAAAATAAACCAAATAGTAACGACGAATAAAAATCACCCTAGTGCATATTAATGAGTGATGATATATTATCTCAGTACATAATTTTAATTCTGAATTTCTATTATATTGTGTACATAATTTTAGTTCTGAATTTTCATTATGTACATAATTTTAATTCGAATTTCAATCAAATTTTAGGTCTAATGAAATTGAAATGCCATAAATATTAACTTAAAAAATATAAATGCTAATAAGCTATAGCTAAATCAATATTCGTTCGATTTCTACAAAGCTTTCCGCAACAAAGTGGAAGAAATGAAAGTATACGTACCATCCACCATGGCTTGTTGTGAACTGAAGAAGTTCGCACTCGGCAGTCGGCACTCACGAGGCTTATTACGGCCGTTACATATCTGCGCGCGTCGGCATTCTTCTGCAGTCAACGCTGCCCAACAGCTCGCCGGTTTAAGTTTATGAATATTTATCTCTTATTTGTGAATTTTATACATATATAGGGGAGAGGCGGGAAAAATGGGCACTATCGGGCAAAATGGGCACCCCTGAAAATTTTTCTTAATTTAGTCAAAATTGTAAAATGTTCTGAATTTCATTATTTACTTACTATAGCAAACTTCAAACACCAAATCAACAATATATCTCGATAACTCAGAAAGTGGCAGGCAAAATGGGCACCCCCGAATTTTCGTTTGTACCTATAACCTTCTCAAAAATAGAAACCGTTCTGAATTACAAGATTTACTTGCTCTAGAAAACTTTATGCATCAAGTCAACTATACATCATGGCAACTTGGAAGGTGGGCCAAGCGTTTTTCTGAAATGTGCGGGCAAAATGGGCCCTCGTGGAAACTTCTCGTATTTTTTTAAAATTGATGAACTACAAAATGTCAGTCACATTGAAAATTTGGGAACACCAAATTGAAGATGTTTCGAAAAAACTAGGGAAGTGAGGGGCGAAATTCCACGAAAATAATAAGAATTTTTTTTTATTAAACAAAGTGTGAGTTTATTCATTGACTTGCTTAAAATACTTTGAGCAATCAATTAACTATGGGTTTGTATGCCATTCATTATTGTCACTGGTAATCTACGGCTATTATTAGATCGCACCTAAGTGGAATTATCACAGTAATCGCACGTGTAATATTTAGTTGATTCGTCTGTGCCTGCACATAGATTATGTGCCCAATTTCGGCACGAGCTACATCGAATCCAGTCTTCGGTTGAATGAGAATACTGCTCCTCACAGAAGATGCAGGCAGCATCCGCCGTTTCTCCGAGGTCTACACTCGGCATGACATCTCTTGCCGTAGTCTTTTTTCTGGCAGCGCCACGAGATTTTCGAAAAGTGATTTTTTTCTTTCCAAGCTTGCTCTGCATTAATTCGGTTCGATAAGGTGAGTTAGTGAGCACTGCCGTTTTTCCTCGAGCACGACGACGCTGAGTCTGACGCTCGCAAGCTTTTGGAAGTGGCTTCAAGTCGTAGGGAGTGATGGTGAACTTGGCGGCTTTCCTAGTTGATTGGGAAACTGAAACGAACGGGTCAAAATATGGAGAGGAATAAATGGAAGAGAAAAAAATTAGGGATTCATGAGAGATTGGACCTGTGGTTTTACGTTGTGAATGATTGCATATTATGGAGTTTTTGTAAGGTATCTTGTTTTACAACTCAAACGTAGGATTCATTAGCAATAGATTTTTACCCAATGATGGACTTGGTGCAATCTCCATGTTGTTGGGTGAATCTTCCTCTGAACTTGAGCAAAATTCCAATCGCTGCACAGTAGTGCTGTGCCTTTTAGTCTGAGTCTTGGTCTTAGCAGGTGAAGTTTTAGAGCAGTGAGCTATTGGTGATTCATCGAATTGAGCTATTCTCGGTGGTAAGCTCTTCTTACTCTGTTTTCGTACCGGAGAATTATCATGGCTTAGTGAAAGTTTTGATCGCTCCCCAGTAGCCTTTCGTCTTTTAGTCTTAGCAGGTGGAGTTTGAAAGCGATGCGCTATCGGCGACTCGTTAGAGAGGTTGTGAAACGCGTTGGATACACTGCCCACTGATGGTGGCTTGGTTGGAGAAGGGTTGTCGGATGCGCGCGACTGATCCTGTGATGAAAACTTGTGGACCGCAGATTTGGCTTTTTGGGCTACCAGGTTCCGTACGAAATCCGAGAGAAAAGGAGGGCTCGCATCTGGTCTCGCATTCGACGTTGGAGCTGAATAGAGAGACAATTCTCCTTCCAATACCGCATCCTTGTCCTTTACGAATCGTGCCGTACTCGTGCTATTAGAACCAGGATTTTGGAGTTTTTGCTCTGCCTCAATGACGAATCTAGGGGGTCTTTGCTCACCGATAGGTGATAAGTGATATGGGTTTGGGTTTGGTGATCGAACACTGTCAGCTTCGATGGAGAGGACGCTCAGAGAAGATGACAAATGCTCAAGAATATTACCACTAACATCGAGTGAAGCATTGCAATTAGCTTCCGAGGGATCGGTTTGGTTCGTCACTTCTGCTGGTGTAAACTCTTTGTCTGCAAACACTCCCCTATCAAACGGACATATCCCAGCTCGTTTAAAACCATTTTTTATGGTTGTTGGCTTTGCTGACTTCAAGAAAGCGTGACAAAAAAGCTTGCAAACAATGCCAGGTGTAATACTGCGGCCTTGATTCTCCCTTCCCCATTGTCGAATTTCTTCAGTGTAAGCTGCTGAAACTGGTCTCATCAACGAGATGTCGATCGGCTGCATTTTGTGAGTCGTGTGAGGAGGAAGACATAGCAGGGTTACACTGTGGCTTCGGGCGTAGTCGATGACCTCCAAGTTTTTTGTATGCGTTGAATGGCCATCAAATAACAGCAGAACCGGACTGTCTGTTGTTGGTTCCACCTGTTCGACAAACCATTTGAACCAGCGAAGGAAGATTTGAGACGTCATCCACCCACTGGGTTCGCAGACTCCCCAGCTTCCGGGCAGAGCGTCCTTCACCAACTCAGAATTCATTCGAACGCGTGGAAAGACGAATACAGGGGGTAACCAAGTGCCTGCTGCTGAAACACAGATCTCTACCGTCACAAGTTGTCCACGTTCCGCTGCGGTCCACACTCCAACTTGCTTTCTGCCCCTGGTGGCAATGATCCGAGGTTGTGACTTTGGTACGTTAGAGTAGCCCGTTTCATCGACGTTATAAATTCTGTCCGGGGTTATTTGATGTCTCACTAAAATCTCCTCGAGCAGGTCGTAGAAGTGATTCACAACAATTTTGTTAAATCCAGCTGCCCGAGCAGCCGAAGTAGGCTCCGGTGTTCGCAAGGATAGGGTATTGTGGCGTTCCATGAACCCCTTATACCAGTCTTTTCCAGCTTGTCCACATACGAAAGGATGAGGAATGCCATTTTTGTCTGCAAGCTGACAGGCGAGGATGCCTAATTCTTTCCGGGTAAGACCGTGAAGCCGAGCCTCTTGCTCTTTTACATATTTTACCAACTCCAGCTCTTGCGCAGGAGTGAAAACTGGTTCGTAGCTGCCCAGATCTATCAAAAAATTAAACAAAATAGTTTGCGTAATGAGCACGTCGGCAACGTTTTACTACGGTGAGTGTACCAGTTACTGACACGGTAAGATCCAAATCATTGACCTTTTTTTTTGCTGAATTATGAATAACGAGATTAATTTTGAATTTATCGATGACACAATCGGTCAAGGCTTATATAGTACAGAATAATTTTGTGATAATTTCACAACGCTTAAAGAAATAGAGCCAGAATTGTACATAATCGAGACAGTGTGTATAACTGGGACACTCACCTCACTTAAAAAACAAGAAACGAAAAAAAAACAGTCTATTCTACTCTGTAATGTCATTCTCGGTCGTCCGTTCCCATAATTGAACAGCTTATTCATATGGGCAACAATAGACTCCTAACAGACGGAAACTTAAATCAAGATAATTGATCGTAAATAATTTTTTGACGAAATTCAGTCTCTTTTCTTCGAAGATTGCAAGAGGTAAAGCTATAAGGTAATAATATTTTTCATCGCACCTTTGTCGATGATCAAATCCATATCTGGATTTTTCCGATAGGCGCGTATTCTCCGTTGCAAAGTCGAGCGTGGAATTCCATAACTCTTCGAAGCCGCTAGGGTACTCATTTCATTATCGATCACACTTTTGACAGCTCGTGCCATGGAGATTCGGGTCCAATCTTGTCGATTGGTCTTTCTTTTGTAGTTATAAACCATGACGATGTGAGATTCAATCGTTTTGTTTCGAATACGTCGAGATTGTCGCGGGAAGTTCAATGCAACTGTTTCTATACACAGTTATAGTTATACACAGCTCGAGGCTCGCGGCTCACTTCAGTTCGTCTGGCAGAAACAAACGCGAACGCAACGTGTGACTATGTTCACTACGGTCAACAACTGCTGACAATATTCATTTTAGCGGTATTACTTCATCATTTATCGTGCAAAAAATTACAGAAAAAAACCTGGCGGTAAACTTTAAATCATCGTTTGCAGAAGGGCCTATTTTGCCCACCTTTGAATTTTCAAAAAGTTGAATTATTTTTTTTTTGCAGTTTTAAAAACTTCGAATTTCGGATTTAGAAAATTCCAAAATTGATTAATGTCCTAAGATTTTGATCGTCTTTTCTCTACAAACCTCTTGAACATAGCTAATCTCATGTCCGAAGTATTCTCGATAAAATACGAACATAGATATGGACATTATTCGATTTTAAAATTTTCGAAATTCTTATCTAGTGCCCATTTTGCCCGACAGATCCCATTTTGCTAATCTTTTCTCTACAAACCTCTTGAACATAGCTAATTTCATGTTCAAGTATTCTCAAGTGAATACGAAAATGAATTTAAAACCTTTTTTCGATTTTGAAAAATTTCGACAAATTTTTGGGGTGCCCATTTTGCCCGCAATTTTGGAACTTTTCAGGCGAGGGCGTTCAACACTCGGAATTGATCAGGTTATCGTTTTTCGGACAAAATTCGAAGATCCATCGATTCAAACCTGTATTTGAAGCCTTAATTTCTTAGGGTGCCCATTTTGCCCGCCTCTCCCCTATATATTAGGGTGGCCCAAAAAAAACGAATATTTGTTTTGTTCGAGTCTCTTACGAAAATATGTCAGTTTATCATGTTTCAAGAGCCCCCTTCAAAGCGCAGCTCAAAAAAAAAAATTTTAAGAGGTCGCTCAAAATTGTTAAAAATTTCCAAAATCGTTGGAAATCGTTTTTTTTTCCTTTTTTTTCTCGTAATTTCCCTATTTTCTACTATAAAAATGATCAGGATCCTGAAATTTTCAAGTCGATATTTTAATATTAATGAAGACCCGGATCGAATCACCCTCCTAGCGCTCGGCCGAGTTAAAAAGTGACCTGGTGATCAAATTTTAAAAGTTGCGGAAATGAATTTTAAAAAATACTATTATGTTGAGGATCGATGAAGACAACTTTTTTCCATTGAGAGTTTATTTCAATAGTCAATAGTTTTCGAGAAAAAGATGAAATTTGCAAAATCGTCAAACCGATTTGCACCACGTTTTTTAAACTTAACTCGCTCTAACTCCGGCAAATATTAACGGATTTTTTTGATTTTTGGCATGCAGTCGTGGAACACGCTAGCGCTGCTGATAAAGTCATAAAAAGTTACATATTTACTATTTTTTATCCAATAAATCAAACAAAACCAGGGAGTGAGTTTTTATAAGATTATGTTCGTTCAAAGAGAAAAAGTGTCTTATGAAGTTGAAGTCTCGAAAAACTTTCAGCGAGGCGTTTGTTCGTTATCATAACGGGAAGATTCTCAGAAATTTTCAGATCATTTGGATGAGAAACTATAAAGATATAGCGATTTTATAAAACTTGGGCTATGCGTGCGATCTCAATCTTGCGAGGTGTGCGAGCGCGACATGAGTGTGTGTTGAACGTATAATATACAAACAACAATAGGTTGAGTGTAGCGAGAATGATTTACTTTTTTTAATACCTTATTGATTATTCAGACGGATAAGAATTGGAAGATAAACAATTTATAGAT
Source organism: Rhogogaster chlorosoma (assembly GCA_944452935.1). Taxonomy (NCBI): domain Eukaryota; kingdom Metazoa; phylum Arthropoda; class Insecta; order Hymenoptera; family Tenthredinidae; genus Rhogogaster; species Rhogogaster chlorosoma. Next base: position 36,123,267 of record OX101797.1, read on the forward strand.
AGTTGTAGTTATTATATTCTCTGAAAAAAAAAAATATATATTTAAATTATTCAGTTTATAAGTTTTGAATTCAACATACTACATTTGAAACTTTAAACAAAACATTTTCGTTCATTTATTTTGTCTTCATCGATCCTCTGCATGATAGGAGTTTTCAAAATTCATTTCCGCAACTTGTAAAATTTGATCACCATGACGTCACTTTTTGACTTGGCCGAGTGTTAGGAGGGTTATTCGATCCGGGCCTTCAATTTTAAAGGTCGCTTAAGATTTTTCAAGTTTCCAAGTAGAGTACCTTAGACCTTTTCGAGGGACTTCTGAACATACGAAATTAATGCCCTTTTTTTTTTTTCTTGAAGTTGACATACTAAAGAATGGAAATAAGGCTAGAGAGATGCAAAAAAATTTAGAGACGATTTTCACTATTGAAAAAAAAGTTATAAATTTTCGTCAATTACATTTTAATATAAAATCAATGAACACAAATCAAAAAATAGATATATTATGGCGATCATCATTTTCGGGTGAAAGGAATTTTGATCCCCCCCCCCCATATTCGTTCTAAATCCTAGACTAACAATGTGTCTGGAACATCAGGTCCTTAGCTCAATGGGAACGCGTGCACCATCGAGTTTCAAATATTTTACGTAAATAAAAAATAGCCTTCACCACACGGCTCATTTTCAGGAGAAAAAGGAAATTGTGGTGAAAAACGAATATCTTCTATCATGTGGTTCAAATTTTTCGTGTAAAAGTAGAAACAATTCGCAACTGATGATTTTGCTCTTCTCGCGGTTTTTGATTCGTGGTTTCTGTACGGGATGAAATATGGAACGAAAAATATTTCTCAGTTGCAAATTGTTTTTAGTTTCGTAGAAAAAAATTAGAACTTTGCAATAATAAATATGTATATTTTTATACCCATTATAATGAATATGCACCAGCGGGTGATTTGGTTGATCACGATGGGCCAACCCTCGATCTTCCCACTCAGAGAATATTCTTTTATCGGTCACAATATATTTCCTACGAAATATGATTGTCTTAATTATTATGATTATGATGGATCATTCAATTTATTCGAAAAGTACTGTATGGATTGATTTCAAAATTCAATCAGATTTGAGTTGACGCGAGTCCGACCGATTGAGACCATCATCTAAATCCGTTGATCCATTCTCGAGATATTATCATTAAAAATGTTGTTTTTTGACTGACTCAAAAGCTACTGAACGATTCGAATCCAAAATTTTATCAGTTCCAACATGGGAAAAACTACATCGAGTTGAAAGTCTAAAAAATATAAAATAGGTTGAAAAAGGATTCATAACAAAAAAACGTAAAGAATTTTGGAATGGATATTCTAAACATACAAATTGAGTTCAATACATTCCAAAAATTGTTATGAAACTAGCCAACATAATTGGGTATTGATGGGAATGCCCTATATAATACAGTTGGTATAAATGACTCCATTTTTGTAGGCTGTGCAGGTCAAACAGTCGCACGGTCGATATATAGCAGACCTACTTATTGGTACAGCTAATAATAACCAACCCACTAGACGGTCCTTCCGTACCGACAGACCGGTCATTAGGAAATCTGCCGTTACCTTCGTGCCCCGCGGTGCCCCCGGACCGGGCTTCAAAAAATTGCCCGTGGCTGGCCGTCTTTACAATCTTTAGTCAATGCTAAAGGTCTTGACCACTGGGGGCCTATTACGGTTCTCGAATCGAGTGAAAATGACGAATGTGAATAGCTCACCCTATTACGGTGAATCTCACTAGGTGAAAAAACGAGATTATCCGCGTGAGTTTACTCGATACGAAATTCTGTGTCGAGAACCGTTGTGCGCATGCTCGTGAGCGTAATTTGCCTGAAAGTTCGGTCCGTTCCATCAAAAAATGAAGATTGCTTCATTTTCGTGGGTTAAAGAATAAAAGTTATTGATACGCTAGAATTTGTGCAATGAATATTTTAGATGATAAGATTTATTTTTAAGATTATTTTCATCATTTATTATTAATTTTTATTATTATTATTTTTTTTTTAAGATTTTGATGTATATTAATATACATAATATGTAGAATCTAATGTGTGTTTCTGATACTCGCCGATTTTCTTTCATTTACTGCAATAGTATTTTTTTGTCCTTCTGTCACATTCATTTTCTTCAACAATTACCTATGTTCTCTGAGAAAATGGCGCCAACTTTCGTGGAAATGTGAGATCCCTATACCGGAAGTGCCTAGTTATCTCACATTTTCACTCGACAGATCCGTAATAGAGTGACCAAACTCACGTGAGATGAAAATGCGAGAAGTGAGTACACTCGACGGAGAACCGTAATAAGCCCCCTGATCTCTATACTAACTGGATAGCTCGTCCATACGGAAAAATGTCCGAGAGACAACAGGTTTTGATATGTTCAGCAGAGACCTCTGTGGGTGGTCAGAGAACTAAAATGAACTGTAATGCGCGTGCGTCACATATTATAGCGCCTTTGAACCTATATGAAGTTGGCCGGCGAGTTTATTATTTTTAAATTTCTAATATACCAATCAATTGCTCCTTAATTGCTCTTAATTGCTCCGCTAATTTTATTAATTGCTCCAGCCTAGTTTCCGAGAAAAAAGGAAAAAACGAAATACGGATTTACTATGGTAGAATGGCGGCCAGATTCAAATCTAGGTATTAGCTGAACGGAATGAGATACAACATTCTACAGGGGACTAAAAAATTGCTCCTTAATTGCTCTTGATTGCTCCACTAATTTCGTCAATTGATCCAATCTAGTTTTTGAGTAAAAATGAAAAAACGAAATGAAGATTTTTTATGGCGGGACGGCGGCCACATTCAAATCTAGGTATTAACTGAACGGAATAAGATACGACGTTCTACAGGGAACTAAAAAATTGCTCCTCAATTGCTCTTAATTGCTCTACCCTTGCTTTTAATTGCTCCCCCTTAGTTTTCAAGAAAATCGAGAATTAAGTCGAGTTCATCGAACATAACCTCTTCCGAGTGACAGTTCATTTCAGATTTACTAGAGCATCGATTAAGAGGACGATCTATGCTGGAAGCATCAATAAATAATTGCTCCTCGTCAGCTTTAAATTGCTCTACCCTTGCTTTTAATTGCTCCCCCTTAGTTTTCAAGAAAATTGAGAATTAAGACGAGTTCATCGAACATAACCTCTTCCGAGCGACAGGTCATTTCAGATTTCACTGGCTTATGGATCGGACTGAGGATATGTGCTGAAAACATCATCAAACAATTGCTCCCTAATTGCTCTTAATTGCTCTACCCTTGTTTGTAATTGCTCCTCCTTAGTTTTGAAGTAAATTGAAAAAAAACCGTACGTGTGCTATTCTGGGCTCAAGTGAGTTCAAATTTAAGTCGAGATTACGAATAAACGAACAATGATTGTAGCGGAATGATAATTGCTCCTAATTGCTCCCTGATTGCTAATGATTGCTCCATGATTTATATGAATCGCTCCTTTATCATTTCTAGAAAAAATTGAGAAAATTGTAAGAATTTGTCATTTCTAGGTTAGGTTGACCAGCGGCAAATTTGAACCAATGCAGTATGCATGATGAAATTGAACCCGTGTGTTACTCGAACGGATTGTGCATCGGCCGAACAATAAAATAATACTGATTGTCAAACGATCGGTTGTGTTGCTCCGTTATTTTCCTAATTTGCTGTTTTCTATTTTTCAAAAATATTGGAAAATACGGGAGTGACATATTTTCTAGGTTAGGTCTACCGGCGATGGACTGGAAATCTCGTTACGATGAAAAGAATGATCATCCAGCGAAGCTGAGATGATTGATTCCAATGTCCTGTAAATCACTTCTAATTGCTCCGCTGTTTTCATTCATTGCTTCTGCGTTATTTCTGAAATTTGGGGGAAATCGGCGAAGCGAAATTTCTAGGTTAGGTCGGCTGGCGGCAGATTCGAACCGATTGAATATTGACGATGTATTTGAATTCGTGAATCGAACCACCGGATGATGATTCGAACGAACCATTGGATATGATAACGAATCATTTGATATCGGTAGCTCATCAATCGCTCCTAATTCCTCCGTAATTCGCATCATTTGCTCTTTCGTAATTTTCCATAAAATTGGGAAACATAAAAGCATGTCATTTTGGAGGTTAGTTCTGCCGGCGATCGATTTGGAATTGTATTTCGTATCAACTGATGATGATTTGACTAAGCTGTTGGTCGCTACTGATTATTGTCCATCATTTCATGCGCTTCTAAAATTACAAATATTCCTCTTCTGTGGGTTCAAATACATGATGTGCATATCCAACTAATTCAAATCTGCCGCGAGCTGACCTAACCTAATAGAAATTATGCTTCGCAGATTCCCTTCAAATTCCAGAAATAACGCGGAAACAATTACGGGTGTTTGACAGCGTATTGGAATCGATCATCCCCTTGGCTGAATGATCATTCTTTCAATCGTTACGAGATTTCCAGTCTATCGCCGGTAGACCTAACCTATAAAATACGTCACTCCCGCATTTGCCATTCTTTTCAAAAACTAGGCGGGAGCAAATAATGATAACGATGGAGCAATTTAGAGCGATTGATGAGCTACTGAAATCATCGAATGCTGTGATAGAATCATGACCCGTTGACTGGAAACACGGGTTCAAATACGTGATGTGCATATCCAATAGGGTGGGCCGAAAATCCACTTTTTTTGAATTTTCATTATTAATACCGAAAATATCGTTCAATATGCATAAAAAAAAATCTATGCAAAAGGAAAAAATTTGAGGTCGATATCTTAGGCTCGCCAAATCCCGTTAAAGTTTGAAGTTATTTTAAAAAAAAAATTCCAACTTATTTTGATCGGAAATTTAATTCCCTACAAAAAAGTTCCTATAATAAAATTACGTAAAGTTAATAGTTACTCAGATAATTGCAATTTTGTTCTGAAAAATGAAATTTTTCAAGATATTATCACATTTTCAGGGTAAAATATGAATTATATCTTATAAATTTCATGGAAAATTAAATTAAAAAAAAAAATTAAAAAAATTAAGAAAAAAAATTAAATAAATTAATTTAAAATAAATAAAATAAATTTTTTTTTAATTTTTTTTTATTTCTAATTTTTTGAATTTAATTATTTTTTTTAATTTCCCATGAAATTTATATGATAAAATTCATTTTTCACCCTGAAAATGTGATAATATCTTGAAAAATTTCATACTTTAGAACAAAATTGCAATTATCTCAGTAACTATTAACTTTACGTAATTTTATTATGGGACCTTTTTTGTAGAGAATTAAATTTCCGATCAAAATAAGTTGGAAATTTTTTTTTTAAATAACTTCAAACTTTAACGGGATTTGGCGAGCCTAAGATATCGACTTAAAATTTTTTCCTTTTGCATAGATTTTTTTTTATGCATATTGAACGATATTTTCGGTATTAATAATGAAAATTCAAAAAAAGCGGATTTTCGGCCCACCCTAATATCCAACTAATTCAAATCTACCGCCTGCCGACCTAACCTAGAAATTATGCTTCGCCGATTCCCTTTAAATTTCAGAATCAACGCGGAAGCAATGAATGAAAACAGCGGAGCAATTACGAGTGATTTACAGCGAATTGGAATTAATCATCACAGCTTGGCTGAATGATAATTCTTTTCATCGTAACGAGATTTCCAGTCCATCGCCGGTAGACCTAACCTAGAAAATATGTCACTCCCGTATTTTCCAATATTTTTGAAAAATAGAAAACAGCAAATTAGGAAAATAACGGAGCAACACAACCGATCGTTTGACAATCAGTATTATTTTATTGTTCGGCCGATGCACAATCCGTTCGAGTAACACACGGGTTCAATTTCATCATGCATACTGCATTGGTTCAAATTTGCCGCTGGTCAACCTAACCTAGAAATGACAAATTCTTACAATTTTCTCAATTTTTTTTAGAAATGATAAAGGAGCGATTCATATAAATCATGGAGCAATCATTAGCAATCAGGGAGCAATTAGGAGCAATTATCATTTCGCTACAATCATTGTTCGTTTATTCGTAATCTCGACTTAAAGGACCCCGCACTAATCTTATGGGAATTGGTTCCCGGTCAAATTGGCTGAAATTTTGATATGTTGTTCGTTTCGGCATCCTGATCAAAAGTCTCCGTGGGCACAAAGCTCAATTTTGCTTCTTTTGGCCACTATCGGGCTTTGAAGCTCCACGAAATGACCATTATTTCGCTTGAAATGACGATCTTCCCAAAGATTGATATTTGCAATAACATCATATTGACATCAGATCCGTGCTCAGCAACCTCGAAAACATCTAATCTCATCTGCATCTTATCAATCTTGATTGTTGGATGTTGTCAATATTATCATATTGTCATTGAATTTGAATTTAGCGACCCCGGAACTCTTCAAGAGGGTATATTTTCTCAACGCAGCAAATATCAATCTTTGGAAAGATCGTCATTTCAAGCAAAATAATGGTCATTTCGTGAAGCTTCAAAGCCCGGTAGTGGCCAAAAGGAGCAAAATTGAGCTTTGTGCCCATGGAGACTTTTGATCAGGATGCCGAAACGAACAACATATCAAAATTTCAGCCAATTTGACCGGGAACCAATTCCCATAAGATTAGTGCGGGGTCCTTTGAACTCACTTGAGCCCAGAATAGCACACGTACGGTTTTTTTTCAATTTACTTCAAAACTAAGGAGGAGCAATTACAAACAAGGGTAGAGCAATTAAGAGCAATTAGGGAGCAATTGTTTGATGATGTTTTCAGCACATATCCTCAGTCCGATCCATAAGCCAGTGAAATCTGAAATGACCTGTCGCTCGGAAGAGGTTATGTTCGATGAACTCGTCTTAATTCTCAATTTTCTTGAAAACTAAGGGGGAGCAATTAAAAGCAAGGGTAGAGCAATTTAAAGCTGACGAGGAGCAATTATTTATTGATGCTTCCAGCATAGATCGTCCTCTTAATCGATGCTCTAGTAAATCTGAAATGAACTGTCACTCGGAAGAGGTTATGTTCGATGAACTCGACTTAATTCTCGATTTTCTTAAAAACTAAGGGGGAGCAATTAAAAGCAAGGGTAGAGCAATTCAAAGCTGACGAGGAGCAATTATTTAATGATGTTTTCAGCATAGATCGTCCTCTTAATCGATGCTCTAGTAAATCTGAAATGAGCTGTCACTCGGAAGAGGTTATGTTCGATGAACTCGTCTTAATTCTCAATTTTCTTGAAAACTAAGGGGGAGCAATTAAAAGCAAGGGTAGAGCAATTCAAAGCTGTCGAGGAGCAATTGTTTATTGATGCTTCCAGCATAGATCGTCCTCTTAATCGATGCTCTAGTAAATCTGAAATGAACTGTCACTCGGAAGAGGTTATGTTCGATGAACTCGACTTAATTCTCGATTTTCTTGAAAACTAAGGGGGAGCAATTAAAAGCAAGGGTAGAGCAATTAAGAGCAATTGAGGAGCAATTTTTTAGTTCCCTGTAGAACGTCGTATCTTATTCCGTTCAGTTAATACCTAGATTTGAATTTGGCCGCCGTCCCGCCATAAAAAATCTTCATTTCGTTTTTTCATTTTTACTCAAAAACTAGATTGGATCAATTGACGAAATTAGTGGAGCAATTAAGAGCAATTAAGGAGCAATTTTTTAGTCCCCTGTAGAATGTTGTATCTCATTCCGTTCAGCTAATACCTAGATTTGAATCTGGCCGCCATTCTACCATAGTAAATCCGTATTTCGTTTTTTCTTTTTTTCTCGGAAACTAGGCTGGAGCAATTAATAAAATTAGCGGAGCAATTAAGAGCAATTAAGGAGCAATTGATTGGTATATTAGAAATTTAAAAATAATAAACTCGCCGGCCAACTTTATATAGGTCGCCTTTGACACTCGAAAGTAAAGATGAGAATTTTACGGTCATTTTGAGAATTAACATCTCGCATGCGCAATGGGACGCATTTTAGTTCAATGACCACCCACAGAGGGCGCTGATGGCCTATTCAAATAAAATATTTGGAATATATTGGACGAGCTATCCAGTTAGTATAGAGATCAGTGGTCTTGACTCACGCGCACAACAAAGCGATATGAAGCAGTGTTGCCAGATGGGTGATGCGTCACCACCCTAGACAGATTCTGTTTCTCCCTAGAAAAACCCTAAACTCTATTTTGTTACGTCACGGCTAGTAGGCTAGTATTTTTGATAGAGGTCAGCACTCTGTAATCGCGGCAGAATTCAATTGATAGTCGAATCATATCAACTATGTATTGTAACTTGTGGGGATATGCTTCACTAGCTGAAGGCTAGTGAAGTTATCCAAGTTCGCGTGAATTCTTTGTCACGGGTAATGATTTGGAGCTCCTCCTGGGGAAAGTTGAAAAAACCCTTTGTTGACCCTAATTACAGACTCGGATAGGTTTTATTCTACCAGAGCTGCCTCCCTACAGACTTGGGATATGCTAGACTCACAGACTAGGATAGCAATTATAGCTCTATCGTAGCTGCCTTGAGTCTAACTCACCGAAGCTGCCTGTTACAGACTTGGGTCGTAGTACTCAGACTAGGGTGCCAATTATAGCTACACCGTAGCTGCCTGTACTACACCGAAGCTGCCTTCTAGCTAAAATGATTTTAATTCTGAAAGTTTGAAAAGTGAGGTTAAGTTGCACAAAAATAGATTAATAAGGATCAGATTCTTTGATAGCGGTTTAATTAGTCATTTGACTAATGTTTCTATTTATTAGACAAAATGAGATAAACTTGACTTTTAACAAAAATAAAAATAATTACAAAAATAAAATAATCAAACAAAAATGAAAAACAAAATTGAGAAGGTAATATTTTACCTTCTTTTTGTATGAAAGTGAATCTAACCTAAAACTTATCTTAATCGTAACCTATTTCGCTGCGCGTGTCGTTTTCTCTTTTCTATCCGGATTTTCTTTTGTTTTTTTTAAGAGTTTTATGAACTCGTTTTCTTTTTCTTTTTCTTTAACTTGATTTGAAAATTACCGCTTTGGCTAATTTTTATTTTATTTCTTTTTCTAACAATGTAATACCACTTTGGCTAGAACTTGTCTTTTTCTGGGTTTCTTTACTTTATTGCCGCTTTTGGCTATCGCTAAATTTCTATCTGTTTTTGAATTTAATTTGAATTTTATGTGAAATTTTCTATATGTTTGCCATGTGGCTTGAAAGAGTTTAATGAATCTAATGTGAGTCGGCTGGCCGTTTTGGCACGATTCCGCTCTTTTCTGATTATTAGCGAGTCACACTGCCGCTTTGGCTAGTGTGCTCTTAGAGAGATTTTTAACAATTGTGAGTCGCAAAGGCCGCTTTGGCTCAAATACGCTGGTGAGCGTGGCGTTGCCTGGGTTTATATAGCAGCCGCGCGGACCAAGATGTCGGGTGTCCTCGAGTGGGGGGTGTGATGACGTATGTACGTGTGCGCTAGCATGTGTTGGCTAAACGCACACGTTACAGTATATTCAATAGAGGTAAAAGAAAACGCGCTGAAATAAATTATGTCCTATTGTAGTTTAAACTAACTTTCGACGAAGGGACCGGGCAGAATAGCGGGTGGTCCCACACATCCGGCCGGGGAGAAAGATCCAAGCCAGGTCAATTCTGGCCCCGCGTTCCGGGACGGATAGCCGCACCATATCTGGCAAGACTATACTCGAATTTCGCGACGGCGTACCCTTAGACAATAACCAGGCTTTCTAGCAATAATTCAAGAGCTGAAGGGTACTTGAACAATCCTAGTCTCCGAGTTTTCCTTTTTACGACATACAGTCGGTCGCCAAATGTGAGTCGCGGACTCCCCGGAGCGCGCGGCCGAAGAAGGCCGCGAGGACCGATCCTAAAAACAACCTCAAGAGGATAGCAAGGCCCACCCTCCACGCATGGAGGGGGCTGTGACGTAGCCGCCCCTCCCTTAGTGCATGCTGTGTATGTGTAGTAGGATATAAGTATACATACGTAAGCTTGTGTGTAGAGTAAGGATAGATGTAAGAATAAGTGTATGACTGTATGAGTATACCGGAGGGGTCCCCAACCCTGGGACCCTCCGGAGTAGTCACTTCTGTCCTGGCACTCAGTTCGATAAGTTGCTCTCTTTTTCAACTCCAGAGTTTTCAAGAATAAAACAGATTCCATTTTCAAATCATCTATTACAGTTTAGTTATTACATATCCTATTTCCATTTCATATCCGAATACCCAAATTATTTCAAGAAAGAGGCCTGAATTTCATTGGAGTGTCCCTTTGGACTTTAGCGACGAACGAATTCATAGTCCAGGCAACTTCATTCAAAGGTGGCGCCTTGGCTTGTCCCTAGTTTAACTCCAGGACGTCACAGAAGTTAATTTTTGGTGACAGCGGTGGGATTTGTCGCATTCAGTGGAATTCAAGATTGATACCACCAACAAGAACTCCAATAATCACAGGGAAATATCCTCTTCAGGGCTGACGAATACCAGATGCTGACAGAAGACGCTGGGTATAGTGCCAAGTGCTAAGTGGTGAGTGGTGAGTGTTAATAAAAAGGGCAATTCGTGAGTGAAACAAGTAAATAAGTGTGCATGATAGTCTGTAAGACAAGGTTGCATTGAAGGACAACGATCTGTAAGTCTAGATAGCATAAGTCCTTTATTGTACTTTTAGTTTAAGTGGGGTGGACATCGAGATACTATCCAGGTTTTCTGCGGTTTCCCTGGATCTTGCAGCAGAATTCTGGTATCCTGAGAAAAAAAGGCCGCAGCCTAAAGTAGGTGTCCATCCAGAAAGAGAGAGCACTTATAATACTTAAGATTTTCCTATATATAAATCAGTAATAATTAAGAAATATACAGATTAACACCATGTCGTCATCAATGGCAGGTTGGGAAGTTATCCCCATAGAGGATGAAGTAATTCCGATTGTCGAAAATTCTTCCAGCATAGGTGAGAGTGGCTCAGTTAATGCGTCAACTTCTGAAAATGATAACCCAGTCAGAGTGGAAATTTCAAGTCAATCAGGACTCATGGGCATCAGAGAAGCTGTAAGCTTAATACCAATTTTCAATGGAGAAAACATGCCAGTTACTAATTTTATAGATTTGTGTAGACAAACAGCTCTCCTAATCCATCCTTCATCTCGGTTATATTTAACGCAATTAATCAAAGCGCGCATTCAGGGTAAAGCCAGTAAGTACATTGCCAATCAGGCGGGGCTAAGTTTTGATGAAGTACTTGAGAATTTGAAAAGAGGTTTCATACCGCGACGGACACTTTCCCAATGGCAAATAGCCTTGTCCAGTATTTACCAAAAACCACACGAAGGAATCATGGATTACGTTACGCGAATAAATGAAATTGTGCAAGGACTGACCGAATTAATAACAGAAAAATATTCCACGGAAATCCGTGTAGGATTATTAGCTAGTACGGAAGAAGGAGCGCGAGATAGCTTCATCAGGGGACTCAGAGGAGAATTAGGGCTGCGAGTAGCCAATTGTAGACCAATTTCACTCGGGAATGCCATTGATTTAGCTATGGAACTCGAAAAGGAGGTTGAACAGCGAAATTCTCTGTTCAAAGCAGCTGCCTCAGTTCAGGGAAACAACGAATCGGATGGTGCACAGAGTGGCGACGAAAATCCGGGAAATAATGAGTCAAGGGGCCAAAGAAATATCGGAAACCGAAAGAGGGCTTGGGTGCGAAACACCCAGTCAACGAACCTAAATAAGAACCAGGGATTAGATAGGAAGTCGATTGTTTGTTTCAGCTGCGGAAAGAACGGTCATTTTAAAAGGGAATGTTATAGTAAGGTGAAACCGGGGTATTGTGTCAATTGCAAGAAAACGGGTCATAACACGCGAGATTGCAGGAGGAAAATTAACAACTCAACAAACAAGACCACGGACGTTACAACTACCAACAATAATAGTCAAATCACGCGAACTTGGCCTACCACTGAAAGATCTTCCGAACCACAATTACAAGACGCAACAATAAACCTTAGTGAGTCCAGCCGAATAGCTCCACCCTGTGTCACTATTTCGAGCGACGAGTTGATTAATTTGAGAAGAAGCTGACTTTTAATTGATTCAGGGGCAGATATTAATTTAATAAAAGAAAATTGCTTGATACCGGGATTACCATTGGCAAAAAATATAAGATATAGACTTTCAGGAATCACTCCCGGAAGAGCCGAGACCCTTGGAGAGGTTATAGTTAATTTTCACTCTATCCCTTGTAAGTTCCAGGTTATCACAGCCGACTTTCCATTGAAACAAGACGGTATTTTAGGAATGGAATTTCTCAAGTCCGAAAAGGCCACTCTGTGTTTCGAAGACAATACGCTGAAAATAAAAAACAAAGGAATTAGTATTCCACTAGCAGAATCGTCCATTAAAATCCCGGGTAGATGCAGGAAAAGAGTAGGAGTCAAAATCGCTAACACAGAACTAGATCACGGGTATATACCTAAGCTCAATTTGGGTGATGAATTATATGCCGGGGAAGTGCTGGTAACCAATCACAATGGTATTGCATGGATTTACGTAATTAACTGTAGCGAAGGCGAAAAGGAGATCAGTGTCCCCATAGTCAATTTAGTGGAAGTAGAGAAAGAATTGACAGGCAAACGCGATAGAGTTCAAAGTAACGAACCAGTACATGAAAGAATAACTAGACTCCTCAACACGCTTCATTTAGATGGTTTAAGCAGCGAGGAAAAGAATAGCGTAGTCAGGATAGTTACAAAATTTCCGAATCAATTTCATTTGCCAAACGATGAACTGGAAGGGACAACTGTGGTAAAACATAAAATTCCGACTAAAGACGATATTCCGGTTAACACTAAGCAGTATAGACACCCTCCTGTGCACAAGGAAGAGATTCAGAAACAAGTTAAAGAGTTACTTATTGGAGGAATAATAGAACCCTCCAACTCTCCTTATAACTCGCCAGTATGGATCGTTCCTAAAAAGCCAGATTCGTCAGGTAATAAGCGCTGGCGAATGGTTATTGACTTTCGAAACCTCAACGAGAAAACATGCGGTGACGCATACCCTCTTCCTAACATAGTCGACATTCTGGACCAATTAGGGGGAGCAAAGTATTTCTCGGTCTTCGATCTAGCGTCAGGATTCCACCAGATACTTATGGATGAGGTAGACAAACTAAAGACAGCTTCTACTACCCCTAACGGTCATCATCATTTCAAGAGAATGCCATTTGGCCTAAAGAATGCCCCAGCCACCTTCCAGAGGCTAATGGATCGAGTCCTATGCGGGCTGCAGGGCATCGAACTATTTGTTTACCTAGACGACATTGTTATCTATGCTTCATCTTTAGAGGAGCATGAGCGCAAGCTGATGAATCTCTTAGGTAGACTTCGAACCGCTAGGTTGTCACTGCAGCCTGACAAGTGTAGATTTTTACAGAAAAGCGTCACCTACCTGGGGCACGTGATAAGCGAAGAAGGTTTACGTCCAAATCCAGAGAAAATACTAGCAGTACAGAACTTCCCAGTTCCTACAACTCCCAAGAAAATCAAAGAATTTCTAGGCCTTGTTGGTTATTATCGACGATTTATTCGTGATTTTGCACACATTTCCCGACCTCTCACCCAACTCCTAAAAAAGGGGCAACCCTTTTCTTGGAGGGACGAACAACAAAATGCATTCGTGAACCTTCGGGGCCTACTTTGTAAGGAACCAATATTGCAATTTCCTGATTTCACACAACCATTTATTGTAACCACTGACGCTTCCTTCTATGCACTTGGAGCGGTACTAAGCCAAGGAGAAATCGGGAGGGACCTTCCTATATCTTACGGTTCCAAGCTATTAAAGGGAGCAGAACTGAACTACTCCGTCATAGAGAAAGAGTTGTACGCAATAGTGTTTGCTGTCAAGTATTACAGACCTTATTTATACGGTAGGAAGTTTTTCCTCGTGACCGACCATAGACCCTTGGTCTGGGCCCATAAAATCAAGGATCCGATGTCACGACTTCTACGCTGGTTGTTAAAATTAAGAGAGTATGAGTACGAGGTTATATACAAAGCAGGGCGATTGAATGCTAACGCAGATGCGCTCTCAAGAAATCCTGTTGACTTAGACATGGCAAACATCAAAATTACAAAAAGTCTACAATATAAAGAGGCACTTCTTGAGGATGAACTCACTAGGCTTAGGATCGAAGTACTAGAGGCAGACAAAAGTCTGATAGATTCAGGGGGTAGTACGGCATCGCCCCAAAAGGGTCGTGGGTCAGCCACGATTCTCTCTGAGAACTGTGGATTGAACCATGAGTTCTCTACCACCAGAGGCACATTGTGCGAATCATCTGGAGCGAAGAATGCCGACCCAATGGATTGGCAACCTGACGCAGAGTTGGAAAACATACCATTGACTCGGGAAGTACTCTCTGCCCAGGGGGTCGATCTGATGGACAAAGAATTGGGCAATCTCCTCCAGAGGGATAGCTTAAGCTATCCTTTAGTGAAGGGCAGCCAGCAGAGCTGCCGAACAGTTAAGCAAAGCCTTGAGCAAAGCTATAGTCTAGAAACCAGGATTTTCCCGGGCCCGGATATGGTATGGGGAGGTCAGCTTCCCATGCGTCAGATGCCTAGGAGGAGCTCCTCGATAAAAATGGTAGATTTAAGAGATTTATTAGAAAAGCAAACAGATAGAATACTAACACTAGAGTCATCTGAAAGAAATGCACAGAATTTGAATTCCAGTTCACAGAATCTCGGTAGCGATAACTATAAGCCATTACAAAATGCAAAACACATTACCAGCCGTGGCAGTCGTGCATGTCGAGACCCTGAAAGTCCCAATCCTCAAAGGAATATACTCCAGATAGAAACTTCAGACGACGAGTCTTTTCCAGAACCTATTTCAAGTGACGATGACCAAGACTCAGATGACGAAACGAACGATCCCTCTCAAAGGGGTACACCCGTACCTGCAAAGAAATCCAAGAAGTCAACTCTGGCAAATGTGTTCTCAGAATCTCGGGATAGAATTTTTATGAAAAGGGACAATATAGCTCATTTTATTTCTGCCGACCTTAAGTCTAGAATTCCAATCACTCATGAACTAATAAACAAAAAATACATAGATGAGAACGAATTTCCTACCCATAAGCCAGAAATCGGCGACGTAATTATTTTCAAATACAATGATTGGCACATTTTTACAATAGTCGTAAAGAATAAGTCAGACAATAAAACACTACTATCTAATATCATATTAGGAATTACCAAACTAAAAGATGCAATGGATTATTTTGGAGTAAAAACTGTTAGAATAGCTAGGACTGGGGATGGACTTGACAATTTACCTTGGGGTAACATTAAACTGCACTTAGAAAAAACCTTCCCAGCAGGATATCATGTCACCTTGTGTTTAAACCAAATTCGAGTACCAGAAGTAGACCAACGACCTAAAATAATTAAAGAAATGCACGAGTCAGCAATAGGTGGACACAAGGGCGTATCAAAAACATTTAAAAGAACCAGACGCGAATATTATTGGAAGAAAATGAAGCCTGAGATCCAAAACTTTATTAAACACTGTATTACTTGCCAAAAGAATAAGCTTGTAAGAATTAAGACCAAGCAACCTATGGTTATTACACATACGCCGCAGATAGCTTTTGAGAAGGTAGCTCTAGACATCGTAGGACCCCTGCCGATCACAAACGCGGGTTACAGATACATCTTGACTATCCAAGATAATCTTACAAAATATTCCTTGGCAATAGCACTCAAAGAAACTTCGGCTGAAACCATTGCCAGAGCCTTCGCGGAGAACTTTATATGTTGTTTTGGGTGTCCCGAATCAATTTTAACGGATCAGGGTTCTAATTTTACAAGCGAAGTAATGAAACGTCTAGCTAAACTGTTTAAGATCACACAGTTAAAGACCACGGCATACCACCCCCAGACCATTGGGTCACTCGAGAGGAGTCATTTAGTGTTGATCGAATATTTAAAACATTACATTGATAGCAATAGAGATTGGGACGCTTGGCTAAGATATGCCATGTTCTCTTATAATACTTCCGTACACGAGTCAACGGGTTTCGCACCTCACGAATTAGTCTTCGGTCAGGCCGCCAGAATTCCTTCAAGTCTAGCCAAAGAAAGTACATCGTTAACATACATGGATTACATAGGAGAGCTGGTTCAGAAAATTAGAGAAACACAGTCAAAAGCTGCCGCCAACTTAGATCAAGCTAAGTTCAAATCGAAGGAGTATTATGATAAAAATGTTAGTAGAAAGGAATTTATTCCAGGCGACTGGGTTTTCTTGATAAACGAAACAAAGAAAAATAAACTTGAACCTAATTACCTGGGCCCTTATGAGATTGACAAAATTATGGGTCACGAAAACGCCCAAATTAAGTTGACTCCTTATCGCACGAAGATAGTACATATGAACAGGCTAAAACCTGCCTATCTATAGAATAGACCTGAAAAGGATTAACAATAACTTCATAATGAGGCTAATGGTTGCCTGACAATTCGAGTAAATATAAGTAAGGTTAGGATTTTGATTACTTATGGTCGTAGCAATAAGTCACTAACTTCTTCTATAAAATTGATACTCCCGCAGAAACAGTTGCATTACAATTAATTGATTAGAGTTTATTACCACGTGACGTTGTTTTATCACTCGATATTACACAGGATGTGATAAAAATTCGACTCTGTGTAGCCGAATTTTCTTTATGGGGGGAGGTGTTACGTCACGGCTAGTAGGCTAGTATTTTTGATAGAGGTCAGCACTCTGTAATCGCGGCAGAATTCAATTGATAGTCGAATCATATCAACTATGTATATTCAATAGAGGTAAAAGAAAACGCGCTGAAATAAATTATGTCCTATTGTAGTTTAAACTAACTTTCGACGAAGGGACCGGGCAGAATAGCGGGTGGTCCCACACATCCGGCCGGGGAGAAAGATCCAAGCCAGGTCAATTCTGGCCCCGCGTTCCGGGACGGATAGCCGCACCATATCTGGCAAGACTATACTCGAATTTCGCGACGGCGTACCCTTAGACAATAACCAGGCTTTCTAGCAATAATTCAAGAGCTGAAGGGTACTTGAACAATCCTAGTCTCCGAGTTTTCCTTTTTACGACATACAGTCGGTCGGCAAATGTGAGTCGCGGACTCCCCGGAGCGCGCGGCCGAAAAAGGCCGCGAGGACCGATCCTAAAAACAACCTCAAGAGGATAGCAAGGCCCACCCTCCACGCATGGAGGGGGCTGTGACGTAGCCGCCCCTCCCTTAGTGCATGCTGTGTATGTGTAGTAGGATATAAGTATACATACGTAAGCTTGTGTGTAGAGTAAGGATAGATGTAAGAATAAGTGTATGACTGTATGAGTATACCGGAGGGGTCCCCAACCCTGGGACCCTCCGGAGTAGTCACTTCTGTCCTGGCACTCAGTTCGATAAGTTGCTCTCTTTTTCAACTCCAGAGTTTTCAAGAATAAAACAGATTCCATTTTCAAATCATCTATTACAGTTTAGTTATTACATATCCTATTTCCATTTCATATCCGAATACCCAAATTATTTCAAGAAAGAGGCCTGAATTTCATTGGAGTGTCCCTTTGGACTTTAGCGACGAACGAATTCATAGTCCAGGCAACTTCATTCAAAGGTGGCGCCTTGGCTTGTCCCTAGTTTAACTCCAGGACGTCACAATTTCAAAATTTATCCTCGGTCTAAGATGCTAGATATATCTATAAAATACTATTAATATTACTAATTACTATTTACATTACTGAAAATACTATTATAAAATACTAATATTACAATATTTTGCTAGTCTCACACATATGTAACATATCAGTTTTTAAATAAAAAAAAACATTCAATGCATTTGTGCGATCTAAAACGAAACAAAAACTTTCAATTTTTGAATTTGAAAAAACCCTGAAAAAATCCCTGAAAATATTTTTTCTCTATTCCCACCCTAAACTAGGTAAAATAACCCTAAATCTAGGGTTAAATTCCCCAACCTGGCAACACTGATATGAAGGTGGATGGGCGATCTACGTAATGTTGGCCGAGCAACTTGAACTTATACTAACTGGATAGCTCGTCCAATATATTCCAAATATTTTATTTGAATAGGCCATCAGCGCCCTCTGTGGGTGGTCATTGAACTAAAATGCGTCCCATTGCGCATGCGAGATGTTAATTCTCAAAATGAACGTAAAATTCTCATCTTTACTTCATAGAGATATAAGAATAGAGTACGCGAGCCATAGGAGCGCCTGCAAGTGAAAAGAAGCACGCAATAGAAAGAGAGAGGAGAACTAGTGCGTCGGATGGTCTTTGTCTACTCATGCATGCGCAGCAGACGAGTCCCGGCCGCACTCAAAGCCGTGTTCGATGGACTCGGCGAATTACTGAAAAATAACGCGCATGCGTACAACGCATCTCAGGTCGGGAAGCGCGCATGCGCGCGCTTCCCTCGTTACCGATTTGAAATTTGAATAACAGAGGTTAAGGTTGTAAACAGTATAATATACTATTATAGTTAATATAATCTTGCTTATAATTATGGGAAATAAGAACATGAATTAAAAAATAAATAATAAATTATTGTGAAATGGAGAATAGGTTAGAAGAAGTAGTTGAAGGGATAATAGAGGTTTGTGAACAATACTATCTACATTAATTGCTATAGCTAATAAAAATTGTATGTATATAATATTAGAACGAATTTTTTCATCTTTTGACTAATTTTTGTCAGGAATGGGTTATTGATGCTCCGTTTCCAGATGATCCGGGTATATTAGATTTCGACAATTCGGAGTCATCCTCTGAAGACGATGAACCAAATCGTCAGAAAAGAAATTGTATTGTAAACTATATTGAAAACGTTGTCTATCTTTACACCGTAGCTGAATTTAAAAGTCATATGAGATTGACACGACGATCAGCATATAATTTAATAGGTTGGTACAAATGATATGTTGAAAATTATAAGCAAAGCATGTCGAATTTATATTTTTTTAGCCTGATGTAATATGCAAAATGCATATCGACGCCTGGGCGGAAGAAGATCGTATCTCGGAAAACCCGTGAAGAAGATCGTAACTCGGAAATCCCGTGAAGAAGATCGTAACTCGAAAAACCCCTGAAGAATATTATACGGGTTTTGCGAGTTACGATCTTCTTCACGGGTTTTCCGAGTTACGATTTTCTTCAAGGGTTGACCGAGTCACGGTCTTCTTCACGAGTTTTCCGAGTTACCATCTTCTTCAACGGTTTTCCGAATACCTTTATTGAATATGCCTTGAATACCTTTATTGAATATGCGGATAAACTTCATATTATTTCAGAACGATTCATGCAGACCGATTTCTTTTTAAATGATGAACCGTTTGACAATTCGATTACTCACGAACGGGCCTTATTGATGACATTGTGGTATTTAGCAAATACGGAAACATTCCGTCAAATCGCAGATCGATTTGACGTAGCCCGAAGCTCAGCCCACAGGGTATTAATTTGTTCCATCAACTTTATACTTTCATTGACTGCAGAGTTCATCAAATGGCCAGTTGATGCTGCCGAAAAACTCGAAATAAGTCGCGGATTTGCAAGATCTAGAAATATTCATGGAGTGATAGGTGCGATTGACGGATGTCATGTTCGTATTCGAAAACCAGTAGAGCACCAAGATGATTACCTGAATCGGAAGAGGTATCACAGTGTGGTATTACAAGGAATTGTGACGAGCCGTAAAATTTTTACCGACGTGTACATTGGCGAACCAGGATCTATGCATGATGCACGAATTTTACGAAGATCACCTGTTTATGAACGAGCTGTAGAGGACCCACGGTTTTTTGGAGGATATTTTCTTCTTGGAGATTCAGCTTACCCAAATCTATCGTGGCTGGTACTTCCATTCAGAGACAATGGTCTTTTAGAAGAACAACAGAGATTCTTCAATTTTCGGCATTCATCGACTCGTATAAAAGTTGAACATGCATTTGGACTATTGCGATCAAGATTCAGGCGTCTAATACGATTTAATAATCTAAGATCCGATATAATTATAAATTGTATAATGGCAGCATGCATTCTACATAACATATGTATATTAACAGGCGGTGATGATGATTTAGTTCACGATTCAAGTAGTGATGAAGAAGATGATTATAATTATGAGATTGTCCATGTTGAAGACAGACGTGCATACATTTATAATCAAATGTTTCAATAAGCAAAACGGCTAATCTCAACCCTTTATCTTTGTCATAGTATGTTTGACATACTACGTGATATACAGAAATTCATTTTTGCATTATTTTTATAATTAATTCACGAAAATGCAAGCACCTTTTTTTTTGTTTGAATAAATATTATTATAAATATCACTGATATCTAAATGAGACCAATTTTCATTCAATTGAAACAAAGTAAACAAAGTTTATTGCATTTTTTCTTCTTCTGTGATTGCCAGTTGCGATAATATCGAATAATACAATAACTATTATAAATAATAATCATAATTAATAAATATATATTTGCAAAATTAATATTTATATTTGAATAAATTTTTTTAATTCAACCTATAATACTAATTAATATACCTATATTATTAATTATCCATATTCGTAATTAATCTCCTGGTTTCATTTACCGACTATTCTTCAGTCACTCGTCCGTAGGATCCTAATAAACCGAAAACCTGATAAACGTATAAAAATAGAAAGAATGTCCGCCCGGAAAAATGTATATTTCACGTATATATACGTATACAGGGTGATTCATCTTAATCGCCCCAGGCCGTTTTTACCAAAACTAAGCAAGATACGAGAAAAAGTTTGGTATAAAATATTCAGGGTTCAGAGGGGGACGAAACCTGGTGGTATCAGTATTTCCGTGAGTGGAGCCGCCGCGGTCAGGCGAAGGTCAACTTGGTTTTTTTAAATGGAATGACATATTTTAGTCTCCAGAATCTGAAAGAGCGTCAAATTCTGCACCAAAAAGTACTTACATACATATGGCCTAAGGTCAATGAGATCCGAGGTAGAGCCGGTCAAAGCAGTATACATGCCGCCGCGCCTCGCGGTCGCGACGCAGCGCCCGCCAGTGTACCGATCTACAGATATCTTGTCCGAATTGTGAGGAGACTTGAGTATCCATGTTTTGAGGGATATGAAAGGGTCAGATTATTTTTTACGTGGAGTTGCTAACGGTAAATAAAGTGTAACTAGTTGATTTTGATTTTGTTCCGTTTATTCTTCGTAAAACGATAGATGCGTTCCGACGTAGACTTCAATTATTCAAAATGACAAAAATAAAAAAACATCGCAAATTCGACGTAAAAATGAAACATAAAAAATAAAAAACACAATGGAATAATTCTGAAATAGTTCGTTGTTTGATTAATAAACGAAACAAAATCAAAATCAACCAGTTACACTTTATTTACCCTTAGCAGATCCACGTAAATAATAATCTGACCCTTTCATATCCCTCAAAACATGGATACTCAAGTCTCCTCACAATTCCGACAAGATATCTGTAGATCGGTACACTGGCGGGCGCTGCGCCGCGACCGCGAGGCGCGGCCGCATGTATACTGCTTTGACCGGCTCTACCTCGGATCTCATTGACCTTAGGCCATATGTATGTAAGTACTTTTTGGTGCAGAATTTGACGCTCTTTCAGATTCTGGAGAAAAAAATATGTCATTCCATTTAAGAAAACCAAGTTGACCTTCGCCTGACCGCGGCGACTCCACTTACGGAAATACTGATACCACCAAGTTTTGTCCCTCACTGAACCCTGAATATTTTATACCAACCTTTTTTTCGAATCTTGCTTAGTTTCGGAAAAATTGGCCTGGGGCGATTAAGATGAATCACCCTGTATATACGTTTACGTATGTATGTATATATACTAGGGTGGGTCGAAAATCCGCTTTTTTAGAATTTCGTTTAGTAATAGCAAAAATATTGTTCATTATTGTACTAAAAATTTTTGTGTGAAGGAAAAAAATTTCTGGTCAACATCTTAGGCTCGCCCATTGCAGTCAAAGATCGAAATGTTCAAAAAAATTTCTCATCAACTTATTTCGATCGGAAATTTTCTGCTCTACAAAAAAGTTCCTTACACAAAATTACGTAAGACCTATAGTTTTAGAAATAATCCGATTTTTGTTCAAAAAGTGGCATTTTTGACAGTAAATAAATTGTATCTTGGTAAAAAATGATTTATGGCTAGTTCTTTTTATGAAGGAATAAAATGGAGCGCTTTTAGCTTCACACTGTTATTTTAGATTTAGTTTGCAAAGTGGCCAGAGCTCATCATTTTGACTTAAATGAGCTAAAATTTTGCGGGTCAAACAAAATATTGGTAAATATTCAAATTATGGCAGTTTTAAAATTTAAGTGGATAAATTGCGATTTTTTTAAAATTCAAATGGCCAGACAAGTGATACTCAGGTAAGTGATAATTTGGAGGTTATTCATTAATAACACAAAAACACTGTATTTAAATGCAATGTTAATGCTTTATATTATATTTGCACTAGGTATATTAATCAAAACAATAAAAAATCTTTAAGAAACCCAAATATTGTTCATGTAAATACATGCCAGAGAAGTGAGAACTTGTCTGGCCCGAGCGCGTTTGCGGTCGACGAGATCTTCGTCACGACTGTCTCATTGGCTGATTGGTAGCAGTTCAAGCGGCAATGAGCTAACTTAACTACGTGCTTTGTATCGGAAGTGTGACAACAGTACTCATTATATAATTTGGGGGTGTTTTTAACATATTTTTAGCTGCCAGGAATGTGATACACAATTCGTGTCCCCTCTATTCTATGATGGAAATTCGAATGAAAATAGGGAGATTCATAATTTCTTTTTAGATTTTAGCAAAGTTGTATTGATTGTTACTGTGCTTAGATACAATCTCTTTGATTTCTGTATTTAGTTTACGTAATATTTAGGTAGAAGACTTGTGTTTTGTAAAATCCCCTCCCAGGAAAGTGACAATTTTGCTCATGTTTAGGCATTTTTCTCGAAAAAGATATTTTCTGACCTCGCTGAATTTCAGTGCCCAAATAAAAGCCAATTAGTTTCTTATTCCAGATTTGAAAGTAATCAAAAATATTAAAAAACAAAGGAGCTATTAGTTGAGCGCATCAAAATTCCTTCACCGTAAGAACTAGCCTTATAAATCAATTATTTTGTATAAAATTTAATTTTCTACAGGAAAGGTTCTAATGTTGAATCACGTACCTTTAATACTTTTCATACTAATTACAATTTTCCGATAAAAAGCACTTTTGAACATTTCGATCTTTGACTGTAATGGGCGAGCCTAAGATGTTGACCAGAAATTTTTTCCCTTCACACAAAAATTTTTAGTACAATAATGAACAATATTTTTGCTATTACTAAACGAAATTCTAAAAAAGCGGATTTTCGACCCACCCTAATATATACGTATATATACGCGACAGATAAGTTTTTCCGGGCGGACATTCTTCTTATTTTTATACGTTTATCGGTTTTTGGTTTATTGGGATGTTGCGAAAGGCTAATATAATATATATTTTACTGATGTCTCTGACTTTGTAAAGCAATATATTGCTTCACTAACTCAATCTTCGATTCCTCTATAGAACACTTACGGGCATCAAGAGCGATCTTCTGCTTCATCAACTCAATTTGTTGTTGTTTAATATTTATTTTATCCTCCTTCGTTGTACGTTTCCGCTTGTTACTGTTTGCTTGATCTTTTTTTGGATTATTTTTATGGCATAATTTATTGTTACGTGAATTAGCATCAGTATCTCTCAAATTATCGACATTTTCATTTCCATCGTTTTCTTTTTGGTTTTTCGCTGTCGATTTTTTCAACATAGAGCCCACAGTATGTGTCGATGAGTTTGAAGGTTTATCTCCAAGAATTTCGTCCATAAGCTCAAAAAAGGCAAATCTAGACCTAGCTCGACCCGTTTTATCCTTACACGTCTTATAGCTTCGAAGTAGAGTATTCCATTTCTTCATACATATTTCTTTCGTAACATCGTACTTATTGCTAGTCAGATCGTTCACAATATTATTCCATAAAAATTTGCGAAGTGTAGGATGAACCAGTTCCTCCGCGTGTAATCCGTGACTGTCGATTAGTAACCGCAATTGCTCGTACTGCCAATCGGATTTAATAGGTTCTTTTTTGTCATGAGTGACAACATCATCGGCATCAAAACCAGCTTGCTGTTCACGATCATATTCCGAATGAAATTCGTTTTCGTACAGATCAGCATCATTATTATCAAAGTGGGATTCTTGACCACCATCGGTTGGCACGTCCACCTCGACGTCATTAGGCACAACATCATCGACAGCAAAACCAGGCTGCTGATTGTTAGTGTCGGCGTGTCTGGTAGGGGTGACTATTTGCTGAGTTCTAGCATATTTTTTTTTTGCGTTACCAAACATCATTGCAGCAAATGTTTTATCTATAAAGTATTCATGATTATATATTGCATTTTTAGACGAAGAGCTGGTGACAGATTTGACCAAGCATCTTCAGCATGGCTATAGCCGTTTTCCAATTCGTCAAATGTTGTTGAATGTGTACCCTTATGCCCTTACCCTTACTATTGCCATTGGTTATAGCATCATAAATAATATTTTAATTGGTCACTGCAGCTCGAGGGCAAGGGTACAAGGGTACACCTTTACCACCCTTGACGAATTGGAAAACGGCTTATAAAACGCAGTGGGGGTAGACTGTAAAACTCGCGGTTTCAACAATACGAACCCCGTACCTGGCGTTTGACGATTTTATAGCCATGCTGAAGACGCTTAGTGAAATCTATCACCAGCTCGTAGACTATTTGTTAAGCCACGACTAGATGGATAGATGATATATGTATTTAATCTGTTGCATATTCACCTGATTTTATTCTTTCACGATCTTCTATTGTAATTAACATCGAGTAAATGGTTTGAAGTTCAGGATCATAAAACAGGTGCTTCACAAAAATGCTTTCTGCACTCATTTACAATAGAGTTAAAATTTTTATAGATTATAGCAATTAATGTAAATACTGTTTATAACCTTAACCTCTGTTATTCAAATTTCAAATCGGTAACGAGGGAAGCGCGCGCATGCGCGCGCTTCCCAACCTGAGATGCGTTGTACGCATGCGCGTTATTAATTCGCCGAGTCCATCGAACACGGCTCAAGTGTCAACAACGTTAAGCATGCCAGCGCATGCGTGATTAGACAAAGTTAGACAAAGACCATCCGACGCACTAGTTCTACTCTCTCTTTCTATTGCGTGCTTCCCGTATTGGCTGACTCCCGTACTCTATTCTTATATCTCTAGGCTTTACTTTCGAGTGTCAAAGGCGCTATAATGCGACGCACGCGCATTACAGTTCATTTTAGTTCTCTGACCACCCACAGAGGTCTCTGCTGAACATGTCAAAAAATCTTGTCTCTCGGACATTTTTCCGTATGGACGAGCTATCCAGTTAGTATAGAGATCAGTGGTTTCAAAGGAATGTTTTGATCACACTTGGCTTGTTCGAGCTAGCTACACTTTCTACACTTTTCTTACACTTTTTACACTCGCCCAATAGGAGGTGTAAATTTCTAGTGAAAAGTGTAAAATCTAGTAAAAGTGTAGAAAGTGTAGCTAGCTCGAACAAACCAATTATCTTCGGGAATACAACACTAGGGGCGCTTATTTTAGACGATAGTGCTGCCTCTACATTTCGTGCACGGTCCCTATTGTTCTCAAAGGCGCAACATTGCTTTCCAACGGTTTTTGAATTTAAAGAAGAAGAATATGGCCACATGTAAGAAATCCACCGAGGGAAGTGGTGTGAATTGATCAACGTGAATTGTATTTAAACGAGGTGAGGTTTTCAATCGTTCGTTGACTACAATCCTATCCCATCACAGTCCGAAACTAGAAACAAGAACCCAGGATTTGGTCCTTGCTCAAGCCAATCTATTCAAATAAATACATACATAATGTTTGTCTTTCAAAAAATATACAATGCCTTCGGCTGTCAGTTGCCAGTTATAATTCTTCCTTCAGCTAAATTCTTCTCATATTTACTCCATTAGTTAAACTTGAATTTGAAGCAAGCTGCTGCTTTCAGCTTTTCAACATGACTAATAAAATCAAATGGTCATATGTAATGATAATGCTTCAACAGAAAACGCATATACTTTGAAGACTTCCAAACAAACAAAACTCGAAGGGCAAAAGCTCAACTAAATCATGACACAATAATGTATGCGATTCTTTTACCTGTAACCTGAAAACAGTCTTTCCGTGTAGAGTCCATCTCTGCTCTTGTTTATTTGCTGTATTTCAATTCGTCAAGTGTTAAATGTGTACCCTTGGTGCCCTTACCCTTAACATCACCATTGATTATAGTGTCATAAATAATATTCTGATTGGTCACGATAGCTCGAGGGCAAGGGTACAAAGGTACACCTTTACCACATTTGACGAATTGGAATACAGCTGGAGATTGGAAAAAAAAAAGAAAAACATGAACACTTGCCACTGCTTTTGTTCTGACTAAACAGTAATGCTTGGTAAATAGTAATGTCCTTTCTTCTATGTTTCTTCGTTTTCCCCTTGCCTCCCCGCTACTCTTCCCTTTACTTTCAGCTTTTCCATCTCTCCCTCATAATATTACTCATCATCTCCCCTAGCTCTCTCTCCTTCTTTCCTTTTGCTTCCTCTCTATTTCTTTTGTTTACCTTCCCTTTCTCTTTCTCCCTATTAATTCGTTGTTTCCTCCTCCTCTGCTGCGTCTCATTTCTTTGCCCTCTCGCTCCTAATCTACCAGATGCTTTCTATCGAAGAAATATACAATATAAAATACGGTCAGTCTATTGTGTCCAAACTAACAGAAAAAGGAAATAACACGACACGCAAAATAAACCAAATATCATGAAGGTAAATTATTTTTCAGATGGATAACACACAAGATGAAGCGGGGGCATCCACTTCGTCTTCTTCAATTCCATCAATCTCGACACTGAGAGACACTATCAAAGTGTATTTAAGGTTGAGACCATTTCCTTCAAAAATGAAAGTCAGTCAACGGGAACACAACGCTTTCCAAATAATAAATTCAAATACTTTATTGACTAAACTACCGAGTCAAGATAATAATACCAGTTCTCTGAAGAGACTTGTAGTGAGCGACACGGTTACTAGAAACTTCACATTCACTGATACTTTTGGGCCTGAAACAACCCAATTACAGATTTTCGACCAAACTGTGAAACATTCACTGGACGACTTCCTGAACGGGCACAGTGCTACAGTTATGAGCTATGGTAAGTTACTCCGTTTAGAAAATGACATAAACCAGGTAGCCGATATCTTTGCAAAAGGAGAGAACAATAACTCACTGTTACACTGAACTATATTCCAATACGATTACTTGTTTTTTAAACTTTCGTGCAGTTTTTAGTTGGAAAAATCTGAAAACCAATACCTCCACGACTTGAAACTTGACAGGAATCTGCTTGTCACATATTTTCGTTTAACGAAATCTGAGTTTGTTATATTTGTTATATCATATAAGATTTGCCCACCTTTAAAATGCATTGAGTTTATTTTTGTCAAAAACTTACTATTTCAATCGTTCTTGAAGATCTATGAGATTAATAGAACTGTTTTACTTGAGAAACGGATGCCATAGTTTATTTGAAAACGCAGCCCTGAATCATTTGCTGAGTATTCCCAAGGATTAGTCATGAAAGTAAAATCTCAAATTCCCTTATTCACAATAGTATATTATGCACCTAGGGAGGGAAGCAGGCGTTTTTTGACGAGCGCGAAATTTGCGGAACGAGTCCTAGGTCGACATGTCGAAGCCGTGCGAGACCGACGATGAGTTTGCAAATGTCCCACGAGACAAAAAATGTCTTCCCGACCATGGTGCATGTGATATTTTCTACAACATATGCATGTGTATTTTCAAAAAACCATTATTCATAGTTTTTTTCTTCCCTGTGATTAGTTTTTTCCCTGTTCAGAGGGGTTTTTTCGCACCATAAGTTTTTTTCCTCGTTTATTTCCCAGGTCTGAATATAACTGCTTTTGTCCCACTTCAGATGCCTAAAAACCCACAATTTTCATGCATGTGTTGTAGAAAGGTATTTTTTCCCCAATCGGAACTCCAGTTTTTTTGGCCATAAATTGATGTACAAAGATTTTATTTTAGGAACCACTAATTCGGGAAAATCGTACACGCTCCAGGGAACGACGGCGTCGCCTGGAATAATTCCGAGAAGTCTGGAATATGTGTTTGGACATATAAATCCAAGGCTGACGCCGTGCTACAAGCCAATTGACAATACAACTGTAGTGAGCTTAGACGCGAGAGCTGTAGCATCTGCACTGGAGACAAGAACAAAGCTTCTTGCTTTTGGCTCCATAGATAAAAGAGAATACATACAGGCTTATGAAAGCATGCAAAAACTATTGCGAGAGGAGTCGCCGGTGAAGCCGAACAAACCCAGCAATGCTGAATATGCCGTATGGGTTTCATTTGCTGAAATTTACAACGAAACAGTATTTGATTTGCTATCAGATGGTTGCCAAAAAAAAAGACCCCCTCTGAAACTGGAGACTGATAGAAATGGCAAACCATTTATCAGGGATCTCAAAATGGTCTCCGTAAATTCCAGCTCCGAAGCCTATGAACTGCTGATGGCTGGACAAGATAACTTAAAAATTGCAGCTACCCCTTTGAACACCAGGAGCTCTAGATCACACGCGATTTTCACAATAAAACTCCTTAAATATTCGAAACAAAATTCACCAAATGACGTTGAGGTCAGCACGTAAGTATGAGGTCATATCAGGGTGGGTCAAACAAGCTGACTATTTATTTTTTTTAAACGCAGTCCCAAAAACTTGTTCTTTGTGATCAAATAACGAGCCGCAAAAGAACTTGGCTCTTAATATTTAGAGGTCGCTTATCTGTAATCCTATTTTCCATTCGAAAGACATGGGAAATGTTCTTGTGAAACTTTTCGATTTTCATATCTCAAGAACTGATCTATTCGGAAAGATTCTGCATAGCTACTTTCGTTCAAAATTGAATGTTTCACAAGCAAAGGTCTCTCGGTCTTTGTCGATAAATCTAAACGTTTCCATGTTATTCTGTTCATTGAATTATCAGAATGACCAGAATAATATGAAAATGGTCAGATTCATCGAAAAAGACCAAGAGACGTTTTTTTGTAGAATGGTCAATTTCTAACAAAAGTAAATGCCACAAGAACATTTCCCATGTATTTCAAATGAAGAATGAAAAATAGTGGCGAGCCACCTCTGAATATTAATATTAACGGCTAACTTTTTTCCAGACTCCTTATTTGACCATAAAGAACAAGATTTTGGGAGTACCTTTGAAAAAGAAAAATGTTCGGTTTATTTGGACCACCGTAATGAAGACATATATGTGTTGAACGGAGATTTTAAGAACTGGATTATTTTCTTTCCATTTGTCTAGAAAGTGTTATTCGGAAAAAAAACGCCTTTTCTTTATGTTTGAAATTTGTTCTGATGAAAGTCATCGAATTTGGTTGAGGAGTCGAATAATTTACCAAAACTTGGGAATATTCATCAATCTTGTCGATTCTTGTTGATTTTTGTTATAGAAAGAAATAGACGGAGAGCTGGTGAACTTTTTAGTTACGTCATTTCATAAACAAAATTTTCCATTTTATCATGCTCTCTTAACATAGCTGATAATTGATTCGAAAGTCTGCCTGGCCTTCAGTACTGGAGAACGCGGTGGGAGGGGCGCACAGGGTTAAAAAAATCAATTGAAAAATGTCATTTTATAAGCGCCAATTTTTCGTGTGGTAGCGAGGAATGACATTTTGAGTTGAATAGTAAAAATGGCAGACACCTCGGTCGCTGGAAAATGGCGGCAGACAACAATAAAGACAAACTAGCGGTCAAATTTTTCAATGTCATCTGGCTCATCTATTGTGTTTGAGCTAGGGGACAGTGGGGGAAGGCAGGTATAAAGGAGAAATTCGATATTACTAATATACCTGGCTTGTAACTCTCTGAGATGGGAATGCTAAGAAAATATGTGTAAAAATAATAGTTTGAAAATATATTTCAGAACAAAATTTCCCACTCAGATATTAAAATTACACCGTGTACAACACGACGTATGAGGCCTAATATTGCTAAATACCAATAAAAAATAATTTATAATAACAATAAAAAAATAATGAATAATAATGATAACAATCATAATTAGGAATAATACTTAACAATACATATACTCACTCTGCTATATAACAATATAACAAAATAAAATTCTGGTAGTCGACAATAACTATAGCGCCCGCTTCCAAATCTGTGCAGATTTACCGGTCTTTTTCGTTGTCTGTCACGGTGTTCGGGTCAAGATATTTGTCTGCCCTTTCGTATATAGAATTCGGATGACTTCCTGTAAAAGTTTATTTTTGTTCCAACCCTTATAGTATGACGTATACATGTTCGCGTGTCTTTATTGTTGTCTGCCACCATTTTTCCAGCGACCGAGGTGTCTGCCATTTTTACTATTCAACTCAAAATGTCGTTCCCTGCTACCACACAAAAAATTAGCGTTTATGAAATAATATTTTTCAATTGATTTTTTTAACCCTTTGCGCCCCTCCCACCGCGTTCTCCAGTACTGGAAGCCAGGCAGACTTCCAAATCAATTATCAGTTATGTTAAGAGAGTATGATAAAATGGAAAATTTTGTTTATGAAAGGACGTAACTAAAAAGTTCACCAGCTCTTAGACTAAAAGCAGTCTAATCATAAAGCAAAATAATTATTTTCAGCTTTTCTTTCTGTGATCTCGCGGGGTCTGAGCGTTTAAAGAAGACTCTGAATGCCAGAGAACGTTTAAAAGAGGCTCAGAATATAAACAGGAGTTTATTGGTTCTTGGAAGATGTCTGAAGTCGGTTTTTGATGTTCAGTCAGGGAAGTCAAAGGCCGAGGTAGTCGGACCCTATCGTGAATCTAAACTGACAAGACTGTTCCAATCAGCTTTATCAGGAAAAGAACACATCGCCTTAATCGTCAATGTTAATCCTGCGCCTAATTTGTACAACGAGACTCTGAACGTTCTCACCTTGTCTGCCATTGCTAAACAAATTGTCATCGAACCTGTTACGCACAAAAAGAAAGCTTCGAATTCCAGATTCTCTCTAATGGTATCGCAAAGTCTTGCGACTGTGACTGACTGGGATGTTACGGAGTTGAAAAGCATTGGTGAGTTGTTATAGTAGCAAATTGACTAACAATCAAGATATGGGTGCGAGAAGAGTGAAATCATGAGACACCTAATTTATTGAAACGATTACCGTATTGTTTTGAGTCAATTGTTTCGAGTCAAGTTCATTCCCAGTTCTCAGAGAGCATTTGACATGGTTATGGGGCAAATTGAAGGTTGACGGTAGTGCGCCGAGAGGAAGACTGCAACCACAAAGAAGCCTCAACTTAGATTTGGAAGAATATGGTATTAGTTGTGAAAAAAAAGCCTCAATTGATTTAGCCAACAAAATCACATCGTGATCTTTCACGTTCCATCGATTTCCTCTTATCAATTCAACAATCTCCTTCTAGGTATTTAAAGTAAATTTGTAATATTTATTACACCTGTTTTCCAATCCAGAAGAAGAGCTGTCTCACAGAACTCTAGAAAGAGAAAAATACGTTCACGTTGAAGACTACGACGATGCAGATCATGCAGATCAAGCTACGAAAGTCATAGAAGAACTGAAGACACAGTTATTGGCTAGAGAAGAACAGATCAAGGTACATCAATTAGCTGATTGTTTTAAGGTATATTCTTCAAACTTTATTGACATGCGCGTGTGTGTGCGTTCCTTTCTGTTTAGTCACTGAAAGATTCCTTGAACGACGCCAAAGAGGAATACTTGAGGATTACCGATTCAGATACAGAGTTGGGAGAATGTATCAAGGAAAAAGACAAAGAGCTGGTCGAATTGTCAGAGAAAATAATCGAACTTACGGAACAATTGGAAAGTACCAATTTGTGTTTGGCTGAGAGTACAGAAACTATTGAAACTCTGGAAGACAAGCTGGCTATCTGTGCAAAGAACTTGACTAGTGCGGAAGAGAATCTGCAGAACGCCGAGGACCGATGTAGCAAGGCAACGGCCAAATATTTAGTCCTTTTAAAAGAGAATGAAGAACTAAAACGAGTCATAGATAAGGAGACGTCGTGTAATAAAATCGATGTTCTTTGTCAAACGAGCTTCGTGAATAAGAGGGAAATCGCAAGTAGTGATGAAAATCTTGTTCTGGTTAAGCATGAGAATAATAATATCCAAGAAAGTAAGGAAAAACTGGAGCAGCTGGAGCTCGAAAACAGTGATCTGAAAACTCAACTTTTATATTCAGAGTTGGTAAGTGTATTTCAATGAACGAGGTGTGAGAGATGTTTATTCTCGTAGAATTCGAAGCTGATGATTTTTTCGTGTATTGCAGCGAGTCGAAGAGCTCTCCAAGGAGTTGAATGAAGTAAAAGAAGAGTTGAAGTCTGTCAGAACTTCGTTTGACGCCAACGAACGGGAGATCATAGAGAAGAAAGATTTGGTGACTTCAATCACGAACGCGCTGCACGTGACTAAAATGGAATTGGCAAAGACTACAGAGGAGTTGGATGCCGCCAAAAGCGAGAAGACAGCATTGGAAAATAGGATTTCCGAGTCTGAAAAAATGGTCGAAAGACTTGAGGGAGATCTTGAAGAGAGTCGAAACTGGAATAAAGAAAACTCTGAGGTGAGTATGACAATTTCTCCAAGAATTCTGTATGTTTAGATATTGTAGAAGCCTTCTATGTAAAACGATATTCTAAGATCTAAAGAAAATGTGAAAACTATTGCCTCTCTGAAAAAAAAACTAGAAGAAATGTCTACAAAGGTAGAGTAAGCAATGAAATTTACAGTATCTTATTACTTCATTTATCGTTTTCATTACTCGTGCGTTACAGCGTTCAACCGAACACGAAGATCGTATAAATAAACTGGAAAAAGATATCTCCGCAGCAAAGGAGAGAGACCTTATCAAGGTGCAGGTTCGTCAGTTTATTTTTTTCAATGAATCTCTTATGAAAAAGATGCTTGTAGAGTCCTTCTCACATTTTATCCCCGACAACTTGTCTCACCGATACACCGAATTTGATTGATGCAGCTACTGGATGCACACATCCAAAGAATTTCGGAACTGGAGACAGATATTGCGGAGACAGCAGATCTGAGAGAAAGATTAACGGCTTTTGAAAATGAGCTGAAAATATGCGAAGAGAAGAAGGGAAAATTAGAAAAACAGTTGGATGAGAACTGCGACAAGATCAGATCGTTGGAAAGTGAATTGCAGGCATCTATTCTTAGGGAACAAGACAAGGAAAAGGAAACCGTATCGTTACAAAAAGGTGATAAATTGATGATTATCACACAGGGGAAAAGGGGAATGCGGCTGGAAAGTAGAATAAAAAACCTTGGCTGTTTGATTTTTCTTTTCAGAAGTAAAGAGCATGATTCAAACGAGTGAAAGCTGTAGCAGGCGAGACATGGAGATGGAAAAGGAGGTCAAAAGAATGTCGCGCGAACTTGCTGCCGCTCAACAAGCGCTCGCTGATTCCGAAGCGACGTTCAAAGTTCGGGAAGAAGCGTCCGACAAGAAGATACTGCTTCTTGAAATGAAAGTCAAGACCTTTGAGGAGAATGCGTCGTATCTTGCGATGCTGAAAGAAGGCGCTGAGAAGAGACAAGCCGAAAGTGAACAGCTCCGAATTCGGAATAAAGAATTGAAGAAGGAAATTAAACAGAAACAGCAAGAATTAGTTGCTTTCAACAAAAATCGAGAGGATATGATACAACGGTATGAAACTTTGGTCAAACAATTGCAAGAAGAGGCCGAGAGGAGCAGACAAGAGGTAATTATCCAACGACCGGTATAACAAGTTGTTATTTAGTTATCATTTTCTTGAAAAGATGGGGAGATAGTTAGTCTAAAGTAAGGGAGAGTTCTTTTTCTTTTTCTTCTTCTCTTCTACCATGACATTTTATACGTGAGATCATTGATTACGTATCGAGGTACCAGGAATTGTTTTTGAGACAATCCACACCAACTCCACGCAAGGAGGAGATTAGGAAACTAAAAGATGAACTTGAAAGTAAGACCAGGCTCCTCGAGCATGCGCAGACAAAAGTAAGTTGTCGTAGATCTTTTCATTTTGTTTCCTTCTACAAAATCCTTTCTTAGATATAATTTTTATATCTCTACGATTGATTATTGACCTGTTGCAAATGTGCTGTTCGAGGAACACTGGGTTCTTTTCAATATTTTATGAATGACATTCACATTTTTTTCGGACGCGATATTATCCTGACTATAAAAGGCTTTGTAATTAAATTTCCCAAACAGTTAAAGAAGTCCGAATCTCTGAGGGAAGAGAAAGAAAGCATAAACACATCAGAGGATGAACATTTACCAACTAACAGTCGTCGAACGCGACGACGTGGAAAGAACACTACTTCTGTCAATGCACCTGATGATATATCGGTTATCGAACTCTCCGGTTCAGAATCGGAGTGAGCAGATTGTAGCTTTTATTCTTTTCATCTGAATCAATTCACAAAAATACAGTCAAAGTCTCCCTTGATTTTATGAATTATCTTAGTGTTTGCAATTCGCCGTTGATTTTAAGCCGATGGGTTGTTTATTTCAGGCAAGTAACAAGGCGAACAGCTTTGGCACCACCAGCTACAGTTCCTTCTGTCGAAAAGAGGAAGACGAGAAAAAAGAAACTGTTCACATGTGTTGACGAAGCTCAACCGTTGGATATTGAGCCAACGGAGGTAGACACCTTTGTAAAATAATAACTGTATTTCTTTTTAACCCTCTTCTGTTTTTATTTTTAATTGGAATCTATTTTCTTTTTTTACCTCGATGTGAATAGCATGTAATTTGTTGCTTTTTTTTTAATACTGTATCTCTTTCTTCTGTAATAACCTATGATTTACTATGCTCAATGATTTTTTTATAATTTCAATTTTTCAATACGTTTACCCGTATTAATTCACAGATAAAAATTTGTTTACGCAGTATTAGTCAACAATAAATCTATTTGTCTGAAATTCATGTCACTTCATGTATTCTTGCGTAACTTTTACTATTAGTTATGAATTATAAGTAATCGGAATTGCATGAATGCTCGATACGGTGAAAGAGTTCAGTGCTTCTACTAAGGGTGGTATTCATAGTCAGGTCTTGAGACCGTCCTCGGTCAAGACCACTGATCTCTATACTAACTGGATAGCTCGTCCAATGTATTCCAAATATTGTATTTGAATAGGCCATCAGCGCCCCTCTTTGCTTGGGCCTTGAACTAAAATGCGTCCCATTGCGCATGCGAGATGTTAATTCTCAAAATTACCGTAAAATTCGTCATTCTTGTCAAAGGCGCTATAATGCGACGCACGCGCATTACAGTTCATTTTAGTTCTCGGCCCAAGCAAAGGAGGTCTCTGCTGAACATATCAAACCCTGTTGTCTCTCGGACATTTTTCCGTATGGACGAGCTATCCAGTTAGTATAGGGACCGTGCGTCTAGACCTTTACGCCAACTAGTGGCACAAACCTCAAGCTATTGTGATCATTCTGTCAATGCTAACGTATGAGTTATTTTGTTATTAATTAGTATTAAAATATCCTAATACTTTTTCAATAATGTCAACGTCAAGACAAAATTGTTGTATTCGTCGGTGTACTAAGATATGACGTCAAAAATGTGGATGTGATATGAAAGCGAGATTTTACAAATTTTCTGAGTAATGATTTACCGCGCATATTATTATATTATTATATTTGCATTTACCTCCAAAACCGGTCTTACAGATACATACATATTCTGTTACTGATGTTTCGATTCTTGTCAAGCTGAAAAATAAAATTTTCATACTCATCCCTATTCATTTACATTACTTTTGTGATAATGAAACTAGCGATTTGAACGAGTAAATAGTCATTAAAGAAATTATTCTAAAATTTACACATATATTTTTTAAAATTTTTCACACGTGCAATTTTTAAACATATTCTTTTATTAATACTTATTTATCAACTAAAAATTCATTTAAAAAATTGTTAGACGTCTGCTACTTTCAGTGTCATTTAATCTTTGAGTTTTTTAATTTTATTACACTAAGTCTTCTGAAAGTAAATTATTTATACATAGCATAAGTTTTACATCGTAGACATTTGACACACGTCACACTCGTTTGTGGTACAACTTTTGCGGTAATGACAGTCTCACTTTTACTGCTTTTTTCTATGACACCATACACGTAGTTGGATTTGAATAATTTCTTGCCTTTCTCGTTATTCTGACCTTGTACAATATTGTTAATTACTGGTTGAAATCCGTATTTTATTATTTTTTCCATTTTTACACATAGGTATTCCGTGTTGTTTCTGTGTTTCAAAGGAATGTTTTGATCACACTATCTTCGGGAATGCAACACTAGGGGCGCTTATTTTAGACGATAGTGCTGCCTCTACATTTCGCGCACGGTCCCTATAGAGATCAGTGGTCAAGACGGTCTTATATGCGGTCTTGAGATGGCGCTGTAGTTTCATAGTCGTGAAATAAGACGGTCTTGAGACTCAGCAAATAAGACGGTCTTTATCAAGACGGTCTTATTCGCGACGTCTCATGACAAGTTTCATAGTCCCGTCTTATTTGAAATGAGCTTGTCTTAAGTACGCATGGTTTCATAGTCAATTAAGGCGGTCTCATTTGAGGTATAAGATTGCGAATAAGACGGTCTTCGTCAAGTCCGGGTAGAAGCCGACTTAAGCAAATGCTTATTACTAAAATCACTTGCAGGTGTCCAAACAGAGTGAAAATATTTTCGCGGTAAAGCATTGAATTGAATCAATTAATTGTTTTTTCGGTATTCGGCATTGTATAATTCACATTACTGACGACGGCTTGTAGCAGGTACGTGTTCGGTGACCTACGGAGAAATTAGGGATTAGCGGCGGTCATGCGTGGGTCAGTGGGGTTAGGGTGATTTTCGGACTTGCAGGTGTCCAAACAGAGTGAAAATATTTTCGGGATAAAGCATTGAATTTAATCCCGCTATTGTTTTCTTTAACGGAAGAATTTCTTTAAGGGGAGTGGGGACTGTTGGGAGTTGCAGTGGTTATAAGAGGTGGGCAAGGTTAAAGCAATTTACTCAAGCAAATAATTTTGCAGTGACCAGTGAAGTGATTAGAAATTTTTGTTATAATGGGTGATATGGAAGATATGCTGAATATGTACATGGATGACATTAGTACCAGTGATTCAGACGAATCCTCCGATGAAGATGAGCCAGTGCCCCGTGCTCTAAAACGATATGTCAGAGATGGTGAAAATCCATTTGAGTATTACAATGACATTGAATTCAAACGGCGATTCCGATTTACTAAGGACAGTACTATGCATGGATTATTACCAAGAATCGAAGCTGGATTGGTGAAAGTAAACAATCGTGGTCTACCAATTCCACCGGTGATGCAATTGCTAGTTTGTCTGCGATTCTACGCTACTGCTAGTTTTCAAGTGAGTACCATTTCATTGTAGAAGTTTCCTACTGTCCCTCGTAATATTAGTAAGTTAGCGTCGTCACTTTAACAGGCAAATTGATTAATGATTTTCTTTTTCTTCAAACAGCTCGTTAATGCAGATTTGATGAGTGTATCCCAGCCTACGGTTTCAAGAATAGTATTCAGAGTATCTACACTTATCGCAGCTCAGATGTACGATATAATCAAAATGCCTGCGACCGAAGCAGCTCAGACGAACAACAGGCAATTGTTTCGGGAACTCGGGGCAGGCAGAGGTGGCATCGGTCTCCCCGGAGTTGACGGTGCTATTGACTGCACTCATATACGTCTGTCTCATACAAAATTTCTAAACTTACAGGAGGTTTATCGAAATCGTAAGGGATATTTTTCACTTAATGTTCAGGTAATAACATCTACGATATAAATAAACATATCCTGCTTCCCAAAAGTAACTACTTTTATAATCAACGTCTTAATTTTCCACAATACAGGCAGTTGTCGGACCACGCATGGAGTTTTTGGATCTTGTTCCAGAATGGCCAGGTAGTCAACACGACAGTCGAATTTTCCAGAATTCTAGACTTTACATGCGGTATCATGAGAGACAACTAACTGGAACTCTTGTCGGAGATGCTGGTTATCCCTGCCTTCCATTTCTGCTCACCCCACTTGCAAATCCGGTTACTGACGCAGAGCGAAGGTATTTTTGTTAAATAATCGCAAGTAATCGGATTCATTGTAACCTGAGATGCGAATTATAGGAACTGTATATAAAATTGTATGCTTACACTTTTTCTTCTTTTTCAAACAGCTACAATAACGTACAAGGAAAAACAAGACAAATTGTTGAAAGAACTTTCGGAGTATGGAAACGTAGATTTCCTTGCCTATCCAAAGGTCTAGGGACTAAATTGATATGCACTAACACGGTAATAGTGGCGTGTGCTGTTCTGCATAATTTATCTCTGACTTTGGATAACATCCTTCCCGAAGAAGAGGCAATAGAAGAAGAAGAAGCAGTGCCCGGTGTACCACCACACTGGCAACCAGGAGAGGGTTTTGCGGTACGGCAAGCCCTTATCGAACGCTTGTTTCATTGAAACGACAAGTTGGCCAGCAACGCACAAATAAAATGGTAATGGTGTTGTTAAATGTAAATTGTAAATTGGTTTGTGAAAACATGTTTTATTTTATCACATCATTAATATCACAGTTAAAGTCTTAAAATTCCTATTTATAATAATTCGAATGTCTTACAAAGGTAAAATAGTACTTATAATTGTTTTAATGGTAATCATTAATTTCACTTGAAGCTAGCATTATAGAATTAAATTAATCGTAATTGAAAATTATACTTAGAATGGAAATTTAATTACTAGACTGTACATACATGAGCAAAGAAAAAAAAAATAATAAAAGCATGAATTGTACTGTAATGAACAAATTTGTACGATTTTATTGTCAAAACACACAAGTATTTGTGTTCAGTCCGAACCTACAACTAGTTAACCGTTAATCGAACTAAGGCTACAGTTAATAACTTAAGTCCTAAAATATTAAACATTGTCCCTTTCACGTGACAGTTTCATCTCCGCTAGTTCGGCTTCTGCCACAGCCTTACGTAGCTCAAGATTCTGAATTTTAATCAGGTGCTCTTGCTGCAACCGATTCATCACATTGAGGTGGCATTCTTTCACCTTGGCTACCTTCAGTTCGTGCTGTTTCTTTATAAGAAACAGTTCTTCATCTTTGTGGCTAATGCTTGCGACCCTCAGCATCTTTTCCGTATTTCGTTTGATCCTCTCCGCAGATGATGATTTAATCGACGACTCCGTGCACGTTCGCTGACGCTTCTCAGCCACACGAAGTTTCTTGCGCACTTGTGCTGGAGATCCTGTAATCATTAGAATAACAAATGTACATCTTGTAATGAAACACTAATAATATACAGGATGCTTGTGATCAGACGGTCTCTTCAAATGTATAAAATTTCTACCTGAGTCAATGGCTTATGACGAAGAGCTAGAAGTCCCTGGAAGTTGATGTTCATATACATTAGGTTCAACTACACCGGGTTCTTCCAACAACCCCTCCTCCAAATATTCCACCGCCTCCTCCAAATATTCCACCACCCCCTCATCATCATCTTCCTGCTCTGCCACTTCCCTCAAGTAATCTGGAATATAAGAATTTTATGTAACTTGAGTGTCGAAAAAATCATAGTTCACTAATAAATTACTTGTATGATGTATTTTGTGCAGAATCAGAATGAAAATAGCAATTACCGTTTTGATGGTCCTCTGCGATGTTTGAGGAAAAGTTGACTGGTGCTAGTGCCATTAGATGCGGTGCTAAGGCAGCTATGTCAGGATCAATATCCGCAGGGGGTTCCTGGGGACCACCACCAGTAGCCATCGAAGCCTGCTTCTCTCGAGTCAAAGCATTTCTTTGACCCTGCTTTAGATTGGTCCATAATTTTTTTAATTGCGCGACTGTTCTCTGGAAAAAGAATAACATTAGGAACCTTGTAGAAGTTTCGTGAATCATCATATTTGTATTCAATAAGGTCTTTTGGGTAAACTTATGAATTATGATAATGTAACATATGCAGTGTTTTTACAAATTAGGCGCAGGATTAACATTGACGATTAAGGCGATGTGTTCTTTTCCTGATAAAGCTGATTGGAACAGTCTTGTCAGTTTAGATTCACGATAGGGTCCGACTACCTCGGCCTTTGACTTCCCTGACTGAACATCAAAAACCGACTTCAGACATCTTCCAAGAACCAATAAACTCCTGTTTATATTCTGAGCCTCTTTTAAACGTTCTCTGGCATTCAGAGTCTTCTTTAAACGCTCAGACCCCGCGAGATCACAGAAAGAAAAGCTGAAAATAATTATTTTGCTTTATGATTAGACTGCTTTTAGTCTAAGAGCTGGTGAACTTTTTAGTTACGTCCTTTCATAAACAAAATTTTCCATTTTATCATACTCTCTTAACATAACTGATAATTGATTTGGAAGTCTGCCTGGCTTCCAGTACTGGAGAACGCGGTGGGAGGGGCGCAAAGGGTTAAAAAAATCAATTGAAAAATATTATTTCATAAACGCTAATTTTTTGTGTGGTAGCAGGGAACGACATTTTGAGTTGAATAGTAAAAATGGCAGACACCTCGGTCGCTGGAAAAATGGTGGCAGACAACAATAAAGACACGCGAACATGTATACGTCATACTATAAGGGTTGGAACAAAAATAAACTTTTACAGGAAGTCATCCGAATTCTATATACGAAAGGGCAGACAAATATCTTGACCCGAACACCGTGACAGACAACGAAAAAGACCGGTAAATCTGCACAGATTTGGAAGCGGGCGCTATAGTTATTGTCGACTACCAGAATTTTATTTTGTTATATTGTTATATAGCAGAGTGAGTATATGTATTGTTAAGTATTATTCCTAATTATGATTGTTATCATTATTATTCATTATTTTTTTATTGTTATTATAAATTATTTTTTATTGGTATTTAGCAATATTAGGCCTCATACGTCGTGTTGTACACGGTGTAATTTTAATATCTGAGTGGGAAATTTTGTTCTGAAATATATTTTCAAACTATTATTTTTACACATATTTTCTTAGCATTCCCATCTCAGAGAGTTACAAGCCAGGTATATTAGTAATATCGAATTTCTCCTTTATACCTGCCTTCCCCCACTGTCCCCTAGCTCAAACACAATAGATGAGCCAGATGACATTGAAAAATTTGACCGCTAGTTTGTCTTTATTGTTGTCTGCCGCCATTTTCCAGCGACCGAGGTGTCTGCCATTTTTACTATTCAACTCAAAATGTCATTCCTCGCTACCACACGAAAAATTGGCGCTTATAAAATGACATTTTTCAATTGATTTTTTTAACCCTGTGCGCCCCTCCCACCGCGTTCTCCAGTACTGAAGGCCAGGCAGACTTTCGAATCAATTATCAGCTATGTTAAGAGAGCATGATAAAATGGAAAATTTTGTTTATGAAATGACGTAACTAAAAAGTTCACCAGCTCTCCGTCTATTTCTTTCTATAACAAAAATCAACAAGAATCGACAAGATTGATGAATATTCCCAAGTTTTGGTAAATTATTCGACTCCTCAACCAAATTCGATGACTTTCATCAGAACAAATTTCAAACATAAAGAAAAGGCGTTTTTTTTCCGAATAACACTTTCTAGACAAATGGAAAGAAAATAATCCAGTTCTTAAAATCTCCGTTCAACACATATATGTCTTCATTACGGTGGTCCAAATAAACCGAACATTTTTCTTTTTCAAAGGTACTCCCAAAATCTTGTTCTTTATGGTCAAATAAGGAGTCTGGAAAAAAGTTAGCCGTTAATATTAATATTCAGAGGTGGCTCGCCACTATTTTTCATTCTTCATTTGAAATACATGGGAAATGTTCTTGTGGCATTTACTTTTGTTAGAAATTGACCATTCTACAAAAAAACGTCTCTTGGTCTTTTTCGATGAATCTGACCATTTTCATATTATTCTGGTCATTCTGATAATTCAATGAACAGAATAACATGGAAACGTTTAGATTTATCGACAAAGACCGAGAGACCTTTGCTTGTGAAACATTCAATTTTGAACGAAAGTAGCTATGCAGAATCTTTCCGAATAGATCAGTTCTTGAGATATGAAAATCGAAAAGTTTCACAAGAACATTTCCCATGTCTTTCGAATGGAAAATAAGATTACAGATAAGCGACCTCTAAATATTAAGAGCCAAGTTCTTTTGGGGCTCGTTATTTGATCACAAAGAACAAGTTTTTGGGACTGCGTTTAAAAAAAATAAATAGTCAGCTTGTTTGACCCACCCTGATATGACCTCATACTTACGTGCTGACCTCAACGTCATTTATTGAATTTTGTTTCGAATATTTAAGGAGTTTTATTGTGAAAATCGCGTGTGATCTAGAGCTCCTGGTGTTCAAAGCGGTAGCTGCAATTTTTAAGTTATCTTGTCCAGCCATCAGCAGTTCATAGGCTTCGGAGCCGGAATTTACGGAGACCATTTTGAGATCCCTGATGAATGGTTTGCCATTTTTATCAGTCTCCAGTTTCAGAGGGGGTCTTTTTTTTTGGCAACCATTTGATAGCAAATCAAATACTGTTTCGTTGTAAATTTCAGCAAATGAAACCCAGACGGCATATTCAGCATTGCTGGGTTTGTTCGGCTTCACCGGCGACTCCTCTCGCAATAGTTTTTGCATGCTTCCATAAGCCTTTATGTATTGGCTTTTATCTATGGAGCCAAAAGCAAGAAGCTTTGCTTTTGTCTCTAGTTCAGATGCTACAGCTCTCGCGCCTAATTTCACTACAGTTGTATTGTAAAGTGGCTTGTAGCACGGCGTCAGCC
The DNA here is from genome assembly GCA_944452935.1 of Rhogogaster chlorosoma. Lineage (NCBI taxonomy): Eukaryota > Metazoa > Arthropoda > Insecta > Hymenoptera > Tenthredinidae > Rhogogaster > Rhogogaster chlorosoma. The sequence goes on from OX101797.1 coordinate 36,166,436, forward strand.
TTGGATTTATATGGCCAAATACATATTCAATACTTCTCGGAATTATTCCTGGCGACTCCGTCGTTCCCTGGAGCGTGTACGATGTTCCAGAATTAGTGGTTCCTAAAATAAAATCTTTGTACATCAATTTATGGCCAAAGAAACTGAAGTTCCGATTGGGAAAAAAATACCTTTCTACAACACATGCATGAAAATTGTGGGTTTTTAGGCATCTGAAGTGGGACAAAAGCAGTTATATTCAGACCTGGGAAATAAACGAGGAAAAAAACTTATGGTGCGAAAAAACCCCTCTGAACAGGGAAAAAACTAATCACAGGGAAGAAAAAAACTATGAATAATGGTTTTTTGAAAATACACATGCATATGTTGTAGAAAATATCACATGCACCATGGTCGGGAAGACATTTTTTGTCTCGTGGGACATTTGCAAACTCATCGTCGGTCTCGCACGGCTTCGACATGTCGACCTAGGACTCGTTCCGCAAATTTCGCGCTCGTCAAAAAACGCCTGCTTCCCTCCCTAGGTGCATAATATACTATTGTGAATAAGGGAATTTGAGATTTTACTTTCATGACTAATCCTTGGGAATACTCAGCAAATGATTCAGGGCTGCGTTTTCAAATAAACTATGGCATCCGTTTCTCAAGTAAAACAGTTCTATTAATCTCATAGATCTTCAAGAACGATTGAAATAGTAAGTTTTTGACAAAAATAAACTCAATGCATTTTAAAGGTGGGCAAATCTTATATGATATAACAAATATAACAAACTCAGATTTCGTTAAACGAAAATATGTGACAAGCAGATTCCTGTCAAGTTTCAAGTCGTGGAGGTATTGGTTTTCAGATTTTTCCAACTAAAAACTGCACGAAAGTTTAAAAAACAAGTAATCGTATTGGAATATAGTTCAGTGTAACAGTGAGTTATTGTTCTCTCCTTTTGCAAAGATATCGGCTACCTGGTTTATGTCATTTTCTAAACGGAGTAACTTACCATAGCTCATAACTGTAGCACTGTGCCCGTTCAGGAAGTCGTCCAGTGAATGTTTCACAGTTTGGTCGAAAATCTGTAATTGGGTTGTTTCAGGCCCAAAAGTATCAGTGAATGTGAAGTTTCTAGTAACCGTGTCGCTCACTACAAGTCTCTTCAGAGAACTGGTATTATTATCTTGACTCGGTAGTTTAGTCAATAAAGTATTTGAATTTATTATTTGGAAAGCGTTGTGTTCCCGTTGACTGACTTTCATTTTTGAAGGAAATGGTCTCAACCTTAAATACACTTTGATAGTGTCTCTCAGTGTCGAGATTGATGGAATTGAAGAAGACGAAGTGGATGCCCCCGCTTCATCTTGTGTGTTATCCATCTGAAAAATAATTTACCTTCATGATATTTGGTTTATTTTGCGTGTCGTGTTATTTCCTTTTTCTGTTAGTTTGGACACAATAGACTGACCGTATTTTATATTGTATATTTCTTCGATAGAAAGCATCTGGTAGATTAGGAGCGAGAGGGCAAAGAAATGAGACGCAGCAGAGGAGGAGGAAACAACGAATTAATAGGGAGAAAGAGAAAGGGAAGGTAAACAAAAGAAATAGAGAGGAAGCAAAAGGAAAGAAGGAGAGAGAGCTAGGGGAGATGATGAGTAATATTATGAGGGAGAGATGGAAAAGCTGAAAGTAAAGGGAAGAGTAGCGGGGAGGCAAGGGGAAAACGAAGAAACATAGAAGAAAGGACATTACTGTTTACCAAGCATTACTGTTTTAGTCAGAACAAAAGCAGTGGCAAGTGTTCATGTTTTTCTTTTTTCTTTCCAATCTCCAGCTGTATTCCAATTCGTCAAATGTGGTAAAGGTGTACCTTTGTACTCTTGCCCTCGAGCTATCGTGACCAATCAGAATATTATTTACGATACTATAATCAATGGTGATGTTAAGGGTAAGGGCATCAAGGGTATACATTTAACACTTGACGAATTGGAATACAGCAAATAAACAAGAGCAGAGATGGACTCTACACGGAAAGACTGTTTTCAGGTTACAGGTAAAAGAATCGCATACATTATTGTGTCATGATTTAGTTGAGCTTTTGCCCTTTGAGTTTTGTTTGTTTGGAGGTCTTCAAAGTATATGCGTTTTCTGTTGAAGCATTATCATTACATATGACCATTTCATTTTATTAGTCATGTTGAAAAGCTGAAAGCAGCAGCTTGCTTCAAATTCAAGTTTAACTAATGGAGTAAATATGAGAAGATGTAGCTGAAGGAAGAATTATAACTGACAACTGACAGCCGAAGGCATTGTATATTTTTTGAAAGACAAACATTATGTATGTATTTATTTGAATAGATTGGCTTGAGCAAGGACCAAATCCTGGGTTCTTGTTTCTAGTTTCGGACTGTGATGGAATAGGATTGTAGTCAACGAACGATTGAAAACCTCACCTAATTTAAATACAATTGACGTTGGTCAATTCACACCACTTCTCTCGATGGATTTCTTACATGTGGCCATATTCTTCTTCTTTAAATTCAAAAACCGTTGGAAAGGAATAACTTTATTGACTAGGGAATTCAATGCGGTTATGTTCCAGGGACTTTTCGTCAAAATTGGACAAGTTTTGCAATCAACGTTTTTCGTCGATTGTTAAGATAGGGTGCTTTCCATTTACTGACTCAAGTCGACTCGGGAAAACTCTGCTAGAATGGGTGCTTTCCATTTACTGACTCAAGTCGACACAAGTCGACTTGTGTCGCCTAAAGAGCTTTCCATTTGATTTGTGTCGCCGTGTGTCGGCGACACAAGTCGACTCGGGAAGACTCTGCTAGAATGTGAGTATGCAATAGTGATGGGCGATACGGTATCGATATTGTGAATATCGATATTTTTCGTGCTGAATATCGATATTTTGTATCGATATTTTATGACCCGATATTTGCAGGTATCGATACTGTTCGTATGAATATCGATATTTTAATTTTCACCTACAACAATTATGCCTGGTTTATGCAGCGCCGTAACTTAACTTAACTTAAGGATTAACCAATCAAGAAACTGCTTTAGCCACGCGCCAGGTGAATCGAGATTTCTGATTGGTCAATCCTTAAGTTAAGTTAAGTTACGGCGCTGCATAAACCAGGCATTATTGTTTTTAGGTTCCCTGTCAATCGAAGATTGGCATTTTGAATGACTTTTATATCTGAAAGTTACTATTTTCAAAGCGCTTTTGTAAAAATTTGTATGTCTGTAGTTACGTACTATTCATAATAAAAATAAATCATTAAAAAAAAAAATCAATTTTTGAATTATTCGTAATTTCGTATCCGTATCGATATTATCGATATTGACGATATCGATATTTCATTACCGATATTTTACCTGTATCGATACTGTGGCCATTGATACATATCGATACGAAATATCGATATAATCAGCAAATATCGCCATCACTAGTATGCAAGTTGAACGATGTTCCATTTATTCGTTTTCGAGAGTCGACACGAGTTGACACGAGTCGACACAAAAGTCATGTAAATGGAAAGCACCCAATAGTGAGAAAGTTGAACGATGTTCCATTTATTCGTTTTCGAGAGTCGACGCGAGTCGTGACGAGTTGACACGAGTCGACACAAAAGTCATGTAAATGGAAAGCACCCAAGATATCAAACACCTACAAGCGACCAACAAACGATTAAAAAAAGAATTGACTCGATTGGGTCAGATGAGGGGCTAAGTATATGGAGCTCATTCTGAATTTGAATCGAAGCATTGTGATGTCACAGCACGCGTAGCATTATGACGTCATCGGAGAACATTTAAGAACGCGTCGTACCGTTCGAATTCATAGAATCTCCTTATTCAAAAGTATAATTGACAATAGAAATTGTATATAATATCTGTCGATTCTGAACAGATAAAATGCAAAAAAGATTTCTTTGCGTATTAAATCGTCGACTATAGAAATTCGTGATTTTAGAGTCTGTAAATCACGTCGAGTTTCTTTTCTATCTCGCTTTTGGCCAATGATTATAGTTTGATGTAAAGTTGCTATGTGACGTGGCTACCAAATGGTCCTAGGTGGCATTCTGTCATGAAACCACACGCGTTTCCGTTATAAAATACGAAGTGTCTATTCGCACGACACCGTGAGACACGGTGTACACCGTGTACGGTCTGACGGTATACCGTGTACGGTATGTTGAGACACCGCGTACGGTTTGTTGAGACACCGTGCACGGTTTGTTGAGATACCGTGTACGGTTCGTACGGTCTACACGGTGTACCGTGTACGGTTTGTAGTCAAATCTGGTCGAATCCTCCCTGACTGTAATAACACCGTGAGTTACACCGTGGCAATTTGATGAAGTTTCGCCTGCCCGGTGTGGCATAAACCCGTGGCTCCAGCCAGAAAGCTCCGTCGACAACGGCGAAGCTTAGAGAGATATGCAAGTAGATCGGTTACCGACCGGGATGAAAATTTTTGTAAATTCTCAAGCCAATCGGTAATTGATCTACCGTATTGTTATTTTTTTTTTTTTTGCATGCAAGTCAAATGAGTTAATAAAACTAAACAATGACCCCTAGATCTAAAGATTAATGATTGAGGCAAGTATACCCTACTTTACACATATAGGTATTTATTAATCGGTATGCTTATTTCCGCACAATACTTCCTGCAACATTTTCAAACATTTCATATAAAAATCAACAGGCTGGTTGGTATGCTCCTAGAATAAGAAAAATTCGACGAGAAATGTCAAGAGGTACAATTTTTTTAATTTCGCTCATCTTTTTTGCACAGGATACATATTATTCTATAAAAATATTGAAATATGACGACAAATTGAAAATAAAATAATGTATTCAGTATATCTTTTTTGACGCCTATCTAGGGAGTACGTATTACTTATTTATTTCTGTGAACATATTCCACAAATCCAGCCATTTCTTGCAGAAACAGACTTGCATGATCCACATTTAAAATGGAACCAGGATAGACAAGAGTCGCACCTTACTTTACGGCCTGTCAATTCCCTGGCACATATTTCACAATTTTGAATGTTCAGCTTTTTTTTGGCCTCGATGGCTTCTTTGAACAATAGAAACGTTTCTTTTTCAAAAAATGTTTCTAAAAGGACGATATTCACTTCATCGTCTACAAAGGGATCCTTCAAGTCTCGTGGACTCAAATCAAAATCATTTTGAGTTACCTGACGTTTTCGGTTTAGCACATCATCTACTATTTCTCTGGGAATTTTGAGCCATTTTATCATTATCTTTATCTTTAACAAGTCAGTCATTTGACTGAACTTTGTTGGTCCTGTACGTTTCGGGAGGCCGATGGCAGTAAGTTGAGAACCTGGTGGACGGCCTTTAGAGCGGACTGGACTCGGCATTTTGATCCTGGAGAGATTATCGTCGGTTAGATCGTTGCATACGTTCTTTGGACCTCTTGACGATACGGAAGTATGCTGTATTTTTTTCGGCATTTTTCCTTTTGCAAATCGGATATACGTATCCAAGCTTTGACGAGGACGACCTCGTACAACGATATCTGTTGGGACTTTTATCTGCGATAAAGTCGAACTGTGGTTCGAGTCTAAACGTAGAAGTCTCAATCTTTCCTCAATGGCTTGATGAACTTTTTGTGGATCGTGTTCGTCTGAATATGCCGACCATTCTTCATTTTGAGTGTCTATTTCCTAAAAGTATGCATGTTATTAGAACAGAAACATATTTGTCCATTTTCCGTGTATTGCCTGTAACTTTGCAACCGCACTTTAACCCTTTGAGGGGCACATTTTTCTATGGAACAAACGAGTTTCTTGAGTTTGAATTGTGTATGATTAATTATAACTAAACAAATATCCACTTTATTCCTTGAGTATCTTGTAGCTTGAACCTTTAAGATACTAGAAACGACTTAGAAGTATAAAGGTATTGGAAAATAGAACGGCAATAATGAAAAAACTGCAGGAAAAAAGGTGGTACATATGTGTACCACTGCCCCTCAAAGGGTTAATTAGACACGTCGCGTTAAGCGAAAACAAGCTAGTAATCACCTGAACCGAAACCTCCATCTGCTGCCGCCAAAATGATTCGATTTTTCCAATGCTCTCTGTTGCCTCACGAAGCTCAATTTCAGTGAATGAACTTGCGATTCTAATCAAATCACGTATGAGGGGTGATAGAATTTGTCGTTTTCGGGAAACACCAAGGCTTGACGGTGTCCCATTGGCATTAATATCCAAGATTTTACTCTCACACTCATCATCCCGATTGGCATAATTGTTGGTTTCACAGACAGAAATTCTGGAGCCGCGATTCCAAAATGAATTAATGTCCCTCAAGACATTTACATTACGATGAAAACGGGGACCACAAGATAAGCTGGCCACATGCATTACATCTTTTATCGATGAATCGAAATCTTTTTTCTTCTCCTTCATTGTTCGCATCTCTTTCGAGCTGATTTGAGTGATCGACGGAAGTTCGTTAGTGCGATTCAAATTATGATTCTCTGTCGTCGAGTCTGTCGTTGAACGAAATGAGCGCTGGTTTTTTTTGCAGTATTCCTTCGTCCACCTCGTACTACATAAACTTCTCGAAAAAAGAGGGGCTCCAAGATACTTGCGTACAGCAAATATATGCTTACATGGCAGCAATGAAGAAGTCCATGTGATGCACTCGCACGAAGACTCAGTTGCATGAATCGTGATGTTTTTGGATTTTATGAGACATTCTCCATCATCACAACTGGCAATCACAACTTTTGGATAATTTTCGATCTCCGTCAAAACGTACATGCTGGCTTCTCGTGTTAAATAATCCATATATTCCAGCTCGCAGCTATCACTCGAATAATCTGTGACTCTTCGCCTTGTAAAGCTCTTTGATGTCTTTAAGTTTAATTGGTGTTTGTGCGATTCAAAGTACGAGAATATATGATGTATGAAATCTATAAGAGTGCTACGTTTAGGGACTACGTTCTTGATTTGTGCATTAGCTGATTCCGTTCTGTTATTGGTTCGATTGTGCAAATTACCAGAAGACATGCTGTAGACGGTCCATTCGTTTCTTATTACATGCCAATTTTTTTCGAAGTAGTCTAGTACTCTTTTTGGTGCTCTTTGGCGGAACTTGATATAAGTCTCGTCGTATTCTTGTGCGGATGAGCTGTACGCCAATTTCTCAAGAAGTTTTAGACACTCGACCCTCTCACTCTTTGATATATTCATTTTGTCTGTACTAATTTCACGAGAGAAAGTACGAAAAGTGTGGAAAAGACATATATAAATGGGTACATTAGGAAATACTTCCTTCAGTACATCTCTTTCGAGCAGATCTTTATCTCCCATGATGCAATTTATTCGTGAGGAGGCTGAAGTATTCTCTGATTTGAATGTTTCCAGGAACCATGTGAACGTTCTGTAGTCTTCTCTAACCAACAATGCGACTCCTACAATTTCAGTAGAGGCATTTGAATCCTCTACTAGCAAAGTCATTACCGTCATATTTGTTTTGAGTAATTTGTAGGTACCATCTATGAATAAGATTTCTGGCCATGCGCTCATTGACTGTCTCATATCGGATGTTGAAAAATAGATGGCTTTGAGCTGATCATCTTCCACGAATATCTTTGGTGTGGCCCCTATAACGAGCGAACTTTTATATGTATATTATAATCGATTGCTTCAATGTTTATATTCCATACTGTCATTAGCATGCTCAAATTAAAAGATAAATAGAAAAGATGAAAACTGGATTCAAAAAATTTCGATTTAGATGTAGCAGAAGTTTCACCTTTTTGCTTTAAAATATTAATTGCTTTCACCAAATCATCTTTATGTCGGAGAGAAGCTTGAATGTTGGACAGATCTTGGAGAGTGACAAATTTATGATGCTCATCAATCATTTTCAATTGCAATAGTTTTTTATTTCCGCGGAGTTCCAAAGCGTCCCGAGCAATTTGTCGTTGGCCGGGTGTTAATCTACGAACTTCAGGTATATACTGGTAGAAAGCCTGTATAAATAAATAACAGAAATAATATAACAGAATTTGGAATGACATTTTTCTAAATAAGTCAGTACAAAAACTCAAAATATTCATATAAATATTAGGCCAGTTTTTTTTTTTTTTTGTAACTTTTGTAGATTTGATTTTCGGATCTTGAATGATGAAGTCTCATCGAACATAAGCTCAGTATATAGCTCAATTAGAAGGTATTGCATGCGGTTCGATTTTTTTCCATTTGATTAGAGGATTCTTACTAATACAATTACCTACTCAAATCAGAATATCTCTAAAACGATGCAAATTAAGAAGACATTCTCGGTCTGATTTCATTTTGTAGATAATAATTAATTTCAAGTCTCTACGAAAACAGTCGGTACTATTTTACATGTAAAAATTGATCTTGTACTCGTCTCGAATTTTCTAACTCGAATTTCATTCAACAATGAGACGAGGAACAGCTTCCCAACTGCCGTACTTTTCGAAATATTCTGATCCGTGTGTTTTTGATAGCAATAATTAGGTCATTGAATGGATTTTTTTTCTTTCTATATTTGAGTAGTTTAGAAAAAAATAATTAGGTCATATTTTTTCATTTTTCAATCGAACAAATATTAAAGTTGATACAACGGATTGAAAACTTTAACATTGTGACGTCACCCATGTTAAGATATATCTATATATTACGAAAACTGGAATATTCAATTACGTATAACTTTCGTAATTTTGATTTTTAACGAATAAAAAAAAATACGACCTAATTATTTTTTCGCACTCTACATTAACCGCATTTAAAAAAAAAAAAAAAAATTCCATTCAACAACCCAATTCTGTGTCAATAAAATTGAACAAAATTAATTCTTATGTGACACCATTTAGAATTGAGCTATCAAACTTCGATTCCATAAAGTTTCGTGTACAACATTCGAAAGTGGGGTAGGGTTGAAGTTTCGAATTTTCAAAATTCCGACCAGTCAAAATTCCGAATCCGAAGACGATTCCAAATTTTTAGAAACGTTGAAGTTGAGAACATGAAAATTCCGAAATGTCAGAATCCAGGGAGCTCAGAACTTCGAAAGTCTAAAGATTTGGAAATTTTAGTGTATTTCTGAGGATCTTAAGTCAAACAATAAGTCATTCTAATCGAGATCTTCTTTACCGAAACCCATTTTAACTACTTTAAACGATAACTTTGATATCATGAATAATTGATAGGATTTTGAAACTTTTTTTACAAGACGTAAATCTCAAGAGGATTAATTGACCACTTATTGGTTTCGATATGGTTAATACGTACAGTCCGAGTTATTGAAATCTCAATGAATACATGCGTGAATTTCAAGTTTAGGTTTGGCTTTCCAGATCATCAGCTTTTAGAATATCGAACTTAATTCCTTGTTCTTCGTTTACAAGTTTCGTGCAAATACTTTTCTTAAATACTATTAGTAATACTCAAATTCGGAATTTTTACTGTCCGGAACGTTCAAAATTCGGAACTTCAACCCAGCCCCGCCAAACTTACTTTTCGAAGGGTATACGGGGTAGACATAGAAAAAAAATTAACGAATACAAGCCTAATAAGTATTGTAATTTCCATTTTCATCCAACTGATTTTAATAATAGTCTGAAAGATCGCGCAGTTGAAAAATGTTTCGCATAAGTGAAACCGCCTGCTGAGATAAATGTTTTCAATAAGATATACCTTCGAATCAGGATGACCTTCATGCAGTAAATTTATTTTTCGAATTTCCAAAAACTGTTTATCTTTGGAAACACGAAATACCACAAGAGCTGGACAATCGACTTTGTATGTACTGCAACAATCGAATTTTTGTAATTAGTACCTAATACACGCCCAGTGAGCGGTGAGATGCTATCGAGTTAAGTATAACGAATGAACAACCTTGTTTTCCGAATTTTGGTAGATTCTCTTCTATATCGCGTGCCTCCGAATTTGCACGCAAAATAAATGTACAAATATCGTAGCTCTGCGTTATACTGTTTTTTCGGGTCATCAGAAGGCAGCAGCCTACTTCTTTGCGTGGTGAATGCTTCATTTATTGAATCGCCATAATTTTTCATAAAGCTTTCCACTTCGATGAAACTATTGAATTGTAATCCCAGTACAGGGACAGCAGCTCCTATATTCTCGCCCTCACTTGGTTGGGTTTCCATTTCTAGCGACCGCACACACGACGGTGTATCCTGTTTACGGTATAATACTAAATAATAGATCGTGTACGTGAATGTAAGTATCTATTGTATGTATAAAAAGATATTACCGCCGCTGACATGGAGGTGATTTCGGAACACTGCCCAGGAGTAATTATAGTAACCAAATGCCTAAACCGCAATGGGATTGCCCTGGATTTCATAAAACTTCCCAGAATCCATTGTGTTCTTAAATTTTAGAAATAAATAATAAATTGTATGGCGGTATTCCGCGCAAACCGCGCAGGGTCTATAGCCCTCCTAGTCGTAGTGTAAAACAGGATGATTTTTTCTAAACGCTCCTGGCCGATATCTCTAAAACTATATGAAGCAAAGTACGACAACGCTCTTCTGCAAATACAACCTGTACAATTTTGAGGGGAAAAAAAGTATGATGCAAGTTGTAGGTGGAGACGCCAAGGTCTGCAGAAGATCATCGTTTTTTTTTTTCGTTTTATAATGGAATAGTTTTTTTTTTTATAGAATTTGGAAAAACTTATAGGTAATTCTCTATTGTAAAACACTGGGATATACCTATATGGTCCAAAGTTGATGGTTAATGAAATAAAAGGCGGGCAAGTTAGATTGGCTGCGTAGTTATGACTGCACGATGTGCTTTCCCCCTCAAAATCGTTCGTACGTAAGTTTTATTTGACAATGAGGTGTTTTTCCGTATTTTGCTCAGTTTTAGAGACATCGTTCTAGGGCATCTGTATACTTACCTTCAAGATGCTGAACCGTAAATTTGGTGAGCGTTATTAGTTTACGAGATGTATTAAAAATGATCAGCTTTGAGGAGGTTTGGAGAACTCGAATCGCGCACGAGATAACACAAGACTCGCGAGACAAATCGAAACATGCCGTTATTCGTGGTATAAAGTACACGGTATACCGTATACGGTGCTGTATACCGTGGACGGTGTTCCGTGTATTGTTCACGGTGTGTCATATACCGTGGACGGTGTCCCGTGTATTGACACGGGGTGTCGTATACCGTGCACGGTGTCCCGTGTATTGTGCACGGTGTGTCGTATACCGTGCACGGTGTCCCGTGTATTGTGCACGGTGTGTCGTATACCGTGCACGGTGTGTAAACCGGTAAGGTTCTGCACGGTATGTGCCTGCAGTCGCTTGTAGTCCGTGCTATCGTGCGTATTATGCGCATCGTGTCGAGCTGGATAATTTTCATCGCATCATCTAGAATGGTATAGATTAATATCACGTATCATTTCATACCAGAACTAGTTGCCTTGTGCTTTATGGTGTCCAGTATAGTCCAATAAATTGAATTCGAGTCTCAAAAACGATTGCCACACGACTCATTAAAAGTAAGTTCGACTTTGCGGGGACAGAATATGCAAAGAAGCTCGTCCGATCATCAAGACATACGCCGCGTCATATTCCAGCTTGAAAAGGAGCGAATATACTATATGACCTCACATTATCTGCTCTGCATGAAATCGAAGTAAGTGATTTTGAACGGCATCAATTAATGTATAGCCAATATGTGGCGATACTGAACTTTATATTATAAATACTAAAATATTTATGACGTATTTCCTAACTGATCATGCAAAGGTATTTGATTAACTTTACTGCATCTGTCTGTACAGGTTTTTTCACAAAGATGTCCATCAATATTAGAGGCATAGAGAAAGGTGACACATTCCAGAGTTTTGAGGAGTTTCAAGAAATTCTGATGTCCTACCAGAACCAGAGTGGTCAGAAATTTACTCGGACCAACAGCAAAACTCTGAAAAAGTGTTGGAATAATGGCGTTGTCAAGGATTTAACACTGGCCGGTTACAAACCCGAACTTGTTTATTTCCAAGCTGCATACGAATGCATCTAGAGCTTTAAAAACACCTCCCGTGCCAAGCGGTATGTTTTGATTCATCTCAGCGATATGTCATAATATTTTTCTTGCGCCGCCTACAGTGTAACTATATCGATAACTTGATTTTTTTTTCACAGTACAAATACAACTAATTGCAATGCTAAAATATTGCTTGGTGTGAAAGACAAACAGTTGCTGATTGTTAAAAACTGTGAAGCAACACATGATCATTCACAGCCACAGGTATGACTTGATAATTTTTTTGGCCTCTTTTGTTCCATAAGTATTATTATTTCTTTGTTCCACCAGACGATTTCTGTATCCAACTCCAATGCCGCTTCGACTGACAATGAGACGCCGCTTGTACAAGACCAGGGTAATAATAGCGAGTATCTTATGTTCTATGATTGTTTATATATTTCGAATTGGAATCTGTTAGAGTACTGCTAACATCGAATTTTATCTTTTACCCTCACCACGATTACATGTTTTAATTTTTTTTTTTTTAATTCTCAGGTACCTCAGAAATTAATGTACCAGAAATCGATCAAATTCTAAAAGACTTGAAACAAAATCTATACTCATCTTCGATTAACGTGCTAAGTGAAAAAATTGATCACTTGAAATCTATCCTCGAATCGTGGCAGAACAAGACATCTCCATCTTTGTCCATAAACGAATTTGATTTACAATTAGTAGATGCCAGTGGAACGTTGTTGGGCACTCTATCAATACCAATATCTGATTCAGCGACGCAATCAACAGATGTGGCCCTCAAGTCGACACTACCATACAAATGTCTCGCAAAATCAAATGATGAAAAGATAGTGACAAATCGCCTCAACAATATACCTGTATCTGATGAGAGAGCATTTGCAGCTTTACGACAGGAGTTGCTAGCTGATAAGGCAATTAATCCGATTGATTCAAATGGGAATAGGCAAGAGGTGGCGAGTTGTAGCCCCTCACGATCGTGTTTGCAGGATATTTCGTTCGATGACGCTGGTGATATGTCTACGGTATTCCGTGCAATTGATTCCTCTGATCTGAGCGGTGAAAAACTCAGAAGCGAACAAATTATTTCTGTTCCCGACCGAAAATTGCATGCATTCGAGAATAATAATTTCATAGATCCGTCTACCCACGATTCACAGGATGTTGGCCAGGAAACGGAATGTGCGATCCCCGAGTCTACAGAACAGACCACCAACCCAGATGTCAGAGCCGGCAATGATTTTCCAATCGCGGGATTGATTAGCGGGTACGATGTAAACGGTAACTCGTCATGTTCAAGCGGTAGTGAAAGCTTCTATCCACATGATTCAAACGACGACAAAAATAATAACACGGCAGCAAAGATTCCAAAAACCATAACCGAATTTGAAGCACCAACAAAATATTCCCTCAAGACAAATGCTCAAAAAATTGAGACGCTGCTGAAGTGGCTCGAAATTGACGGTGAAGTACTGCAAACTGTGCTGAACCGTAAATATCGAATTTCGAAACATGACTTCGATCAGCTCGATCCAAAAACCATGAAAGATAGCTTAATCGATGAAGACGTGGACATTTCATTACTCAAAAAATATTTTGAAACCACTGCATTTACAAATCTCCGGTCTCTTCTCCAGAGCAAGGCAAAACTGAACATTTGGACTTGCGGAAAATGCGAAAAAAAAATTATTCGTAGTAGTATCAGATGTGATTCATGCTTAATTTGGTACCATTCGAAGTGCGCTTCGTTGACCCTGAAATCGACAAAAGTCGATTGGTTCTGCAAAATATGCCGAAGTACGGAAAGCAATGCAAGTAAATAATCCTAAGTAATAGATCGTTGTGACGTTAGGTATGATTCGTTCTTGCGTAATTCGACAGAAAATTTTAAGTATCTCAGCGCCACTAGGTTCGATCAATTTCGATACCCGAATACAGTCGAAAACTCATTAATAACAAGTCACATTTTGTTTCAATTGCTCATTTTTAAAAAGGACATTTAATCTGTTTTATTTTCATTTTTTTGGTACTTCCATATCGATGGCTCCTATCGAAAAGAGCGTAACTCAGCAGTTCAGAAAAGAAGAGCGTAACTCGGCTAAGCAGTTAAGAAAGGCGTATATCCCCTGTGACGCCCTATGACAAATGCCTTTCTTAACTGTTTCGTCGAGTTACGCTTTTCTTTCCTGCGCTGCTGAGTTACGCTCTTTTCGATAGGAGCCATCGATATTATAAACTCAACTTTTACTCTTGATACTCGAACCACAGCATTTGTTTCTGCAAGAAATGGCAGGATTTGTGAAATACGTTCAAAGAAATAAATAAGTAACACGTACTCCCTAGATAGGTGTGAAAAAAGATACACTGAATACATTATTTTATTCTCAATTTGTCGTCATATTTCAATATTTTTATAGAATCTTATTATTATTTATATATTATTTTAATATTGATGATTAATAATATTATTGTTAATTAATTAATAATATTATTATTAATTAATTAATAATATTATTATTATCAATTAATCAATAATATTATTTTATTATTATTATTACTGAATACATTATTTTATTTTCAATTTGTCATCATATTTCAATATTTTTATAGAATAATATGTATCCTGTGCAAAAAAGATGAGCGAAATTAAAAAAATTGTACCTCTTGACATTTCTCGTCGAATTTTTCTTATTCTAGGAGCATACCAACCAGCCTGTTGATTTTTATATGAAATGTTTGAAAATGTTGCAGGAAGTATTGTGCGGAAATAAGCATACCGATTAATAAATACCTATATGTGTAAAGTAGGGTATACTTGCCTCAATCATTAATCTTTAGATCTAGGGGTCATTGTTTAGTTTTATTAACTCATTTGACTTGCATGCAAAAAAAAAAAGAATAACAATACGGTAGATCAATTACCGATTGGCTTGAGAATTTACAAAAATTTTCATCCCGGTCGGTAACCGATCTACTTGCATATCTCTCTAAGCTTCGCCGTTGTCGACGGAGCTTTCTGGCTGGAGCCACGGGTTTATGCCACACCGGGCAGGCGAAACTTCATCAAATTGCCACGGTGTAACTCACGGTGTTATTACAGTCAGGGAGGATTCGACCAGATTTGACTACAAACCGTACACGGTACACCGTGTAGACCGTACGAACCGTGCACGGTATCTCAACAAACCGTGCACGGTGTCTCAACAAACCGTACGCGGTGTCTCAACATACCGTACACGGTATACCGTCAGACCGTACACGGTGTACACCGTGTCTCACGGTGTCGTGCGAATAGACACTTCGTCATACAATACGTGCATTTTCCCATATTGATTCACTAAACACGTTGTTGGTTTCAAGCCGACTTCTAGCTGTATCAAATCTCATAAGCCGTTAACGTTACGCGATTATGCATTTGAACTACGCGCGGAGACTTTGACCCAAACAAATTGCAAATGGCGCTGTTCAATTGGTTTCGATCAACGGGCCCGGTCACCCATCCAGTTATATAGAGATCAGTGCGTTGTACTGACCACCTGATCTTTGCGACGCTGTCAGATCGTGAGACAGTCACTAAACCTTTCTCAACTACAAATTTTTCGACATTTCAACATTCTATATCTTTTTATGAAAGTCGATAAATCCTCAGTTTTTTGGTGTATTTGTAATCCTCATGATCCAATCGACATCACTCTAGTTTTTTGTTAAGATCTGTAGCGTGAATTTTGAGATATTACCTGGCCTAAGCCTTTCTGTGGTAGTGCTTCCATAAGCTTTGTGTTAAAAACCCGATTTCCAACTATTTTTATCTCCCTTATTTAGTCGGTGACCTGGTCTGAGACTTCGCATACAGAATATGGGTCCTTTGTCTACCATACACTACAAGATTATTTTTTTTCTGTAGCTGACGAGTTCGTGCTAGAGCCACCTTAAAAGCAGCAGTATAATATCTTGAATAAGCTTCGAATAAAAAAAAGTCGATTTTCACTAACTTGTAAGCTTCCTCTGGGTTCAAATTATCATCGTCCATGTCTATCTCGGTTTTCATCCTCGTACAGGCTGGGGAATGCGGCATTCTGGGTGGCGGAGTGCCTGGGGAAGCCGGATTACTAGACCCAGAGGATCTTCGTAGATGATTTTGTACCAAGGGCAATGCTGCTTCCTAGAATGAGGTAAAAATTGAATAAAAGAGATGGAAATAATTCAGGGCCTCTTCGGCCTCCGATGAAGACTCACTTGGTATGGTTTGGGCAGATCCGACAGTATCATCGTGACTTGGGGAGTGTTCAAATTGTAGAGTGCTATAACAGCGTTTTGAGCGTGTCTCCTGACGTCTTGACTCTTCATGTCGTTTGTCCAGTCTATTAATCTTGCCAGTGCCGATCCTGCGGAGCTGTTCAATGCCGATGGTTCTGTGGTGTCTGCTATTTGCGATATAAAAGTGAGAGTGGCGACTTTGACTCTAGAATTTGGTGTCTGAGTTGGATCGGTTGAGAAGCGTAATGTTGCTGGGAGAAGTTGATCCCCGGAGAAACATTCCCTGGAAATATCCGATAGGAAGAAAAATAATGATAAAAGTAATCGTCAGACGAGCGTTAACCTCACGTTGTTAGAAACTGGTCGATAATCTCACCTAACGTCCAAACTTAGGTGAATTTTCGTTTGTATCGATCGGAGTAGATCCGTACCAAGTTTATTCAACAGTCTGGCGCATAACACGTAAAGCCAATCGCCCAAGTCTTCATTATGGCTTGCGATAAGCTCGTTTGAAGTGTCTAGGAATAAACTGAATACTTTTGTGTGCGAATGCATGAACATTTTGGCAAATATATCCGTTATCTTCCGCAATTCTGTCGCCGTCAATGTGTTACCGATCGCTAAAAAATTCTGGAGACCGACGAGACCCTCTTTTCTGTCTCCCCAATGCTTACGGCTACAGTTTTCAATACGTGCATTTTCCCATATTGATTCACTAAACACGTTGTTGGTTTCAAGCCGACTTCTAGCTGTATCAAATCTCATAAGCCGTTAACGTTACGCGATTATGCATTTGAACTACGCGCGGAGACTTTGACCCAAACAAATTGCAAATGGCGCTGTTCAATTGGTTTCGATCAACGGGCCCGGTCACCCATCCAGTTATATATAGATCAGTGCGTTGTACTGACCACCTGATCTTTGCGACGCTGTCCGATCGTGAGACAGTCACTAAACCTTTCTCAACTACAAATTTTTCGACATTTCAACATTCTATATCTTTTTATGAAAGTCGATAACTCCACAGTTTTTTGGTGTATTTGTAATCCTCATGATCCAATCGACATCACTCTAGTTTTTTGTTAAGATCTGTAGCGTGAATTTTGAGATATTACCTGGCCTAAGCCTTTCTGTGGTAGTGCTTACATAAGCTTTGTGTTAAAAACCCGATTTCCAACTATTTTTATCTCCCTTATTTAGTCGGTGACCTGGTCTGAGACTTCGCATACAGAATATGGTTCCTTTGTCTACCATACACTACAAGATTATTTTTTTTCTGTAGCTGACGAGTTCGTGCTAGAGCCACCTTAAAAGCAGTATAGAAGGTAGGGAAAGGGAAGGAAGGGAAGGGAGGGAGAAGAAAGGATGAAGAAAGGATGAAAGTAAATTAAGAATTAGATATGTAAGAAACGGTGTAACGCCGAAAGGCAAACACTAAGGACAAATAAATATATATTTTAATTCGAATCGACGACTTAGTACGATAAATGACAAAAACGTTCGGGCATTAGTACAGATTTAAAAAAAATTTTACCCTTTACGTAATTATTTAATTTTTTTTTTTTAATTTTTATTCTTTCTTTTTTTTTTTCTTCTTCTAAGACACTGACGATGAATACCTTTGTAGCTAATATTGTATACGTTATGAAAAATTTATCGTCAGGTATCTGATTTACTGAGAAAATCAACGATCATTTGCTCGCGTTTAGCACCAAATCGAGCGAATCGTTTGAGAATTGCCACTCTGAGAGTTGTCTGATTTAATATTGGTTAATTCTCATTGTTGTTGCGCGGGCTTGCCGGCTGGCTAGTAGCCTGCTGTGCACGTTGTATGTATATATTTAATAGCTTTAATTTACATCCGTTTAAAGAGGTAAAATGTGGCATTAACACTTCTTTTCCAACCGCAACGTGTATTGCCACCATACAAAATACTGCACTTATACGTACGGGGCTTTCTCTGTCATCATAGGCCTGAAAAACGATTTAAAAATTGAAATAAAAGTCAAAAACCACGAGTTTTTTAATCCCAGGCTCTTAGTTTTTCTTCTTTTATAAAAAGAAAAAAACAAAAACAAAAACATTTTCTAGTTATTCATGATCGATTCCACGAATGAAATCGTGTTTCAAGCTCACCTGTATAAGGCCTGGCATGATTTTGGATAAATGGGGAGTTATAACGTCCGCACCCCAGTGCTCGACTATTTTATGAAGCATCTTGATGGCTCTCATATTTGTGGGGTATGGTTCGGTTGATATAATCGATGGAATTAAAAGAATGATTTGATCCGGTGGTAATACCGTAGCAATGGTAGCTGCACACTTCTCCGCGATTCTTAGTACCTGGAATAAAAGCAATATGTAAAGAAACTTTGAACTTTTCAGAAATCATATTTCAACAGACTAGATTAATGCAGAGGAATTTAATTTAACTTCATTTCATTTCATTTTATTTAAAAAGAGAAATCTAACTATTTCCCGGAATACTGTATCTGCACATTCTCTAACATGCGACGCAATTTAGGTATTGAATAAAGAAGTCTTGATACTTAGTCGTTTTTCTAAATTTTCCAACGATTCTAAACTCCGGACATTCATTGTGACTATGTAATAGATTTCGATCTAATCTCTCCAAACTAACATGCGGAATAGTTAATTCCTAGAATGTATACTTTTGTCGAACGATAATACATTGTGAGCATTACCTATAATTAAACTTGTATAATTGGCATGAATACAAACTACTACACAAACAAACAACACTGATACCTCGAACTGTTGTACCAGGGCTCGATCGCTTCCCGCAGATGCCTCGGGACTAGGAACGTCGAATTTGTTTGCGTGTAAAACTTTCAGAACGATAAGTTCAATGAAGTGTGAAAAGGACTCCGTCAATTCAGGGCATTTCAGCAATTCTATGAGTACTTGGAGCACCTCGATTAACACCTTTGCATGGGAGTTGGCTAGATTCTCCAATAACGCTTTGAGCAGTTTTCTGAAACAAGAGGATCGAGTTTACCTCATGATAAATATTCGCAAAAATAAAGTCGATCTAAAAACCCGATCGAACACTTTTCCGTCGACTCACCTAAAGTTCTTCTTTATATATGGCATATCTCCGTCTCTGACGTAGGACTGGAACTCCTGAAGAGATGTGACCTTCTCTGTTTCGCGCCCAACTTCTTCTTGAAGTATTTTCATCATATTGTCCAATACCTCAGGTTCCCTAATCGAATCCGGCGAAGATCCTGACGGAAAATGTTTAAAAGCGTTCAAATTTTCAAGTTCAGAATTCAATAATCTGAGCTGATAAAATTGAAACTCGAATGTTTTTTTCCAACCAAACAAAGACATTATTATGATTACCGTGTGTCTTGTATCCGTTGTTTTCCTGCGGCAGTATAAGATCACCAGCGATAGTATCACTCGATCCGTTCGAAGCGATATTTGTGACTGTTCTACCTCGCTGTGTTGGAGAAGAGACGGACGACGAGCGTCCCTGTAAAACGTGTAACCCTTTACTTCATGGAAAAATAATGTAGAAACACTAGAGTATGAAGCACTGGTTTTACTTCAGCTTTAACGGAATTTTGAACAAATTTTTCTTTTATACTTACTGAATTCGATAAGGCTAGTCCTTCCATCCTTTCTTCTACATCAGCCATGTTGCTGATACCGCTGTCTTTGCTAGTCGTCGCTCTTTCCAGACGATCAAACCCGTAATTTTGTATCTCCGCAGTCGTTCGTCTGAGCGATCTGAAACATGAGACGAAATTAAGACCCAGAGTTTGTATCATCAGCGGAAATAATATCTTGAATAAGCTTCGAATAAAAAAAAGTCGATTTTCACTAACTTGTAAGCTTCCTCTGGGTTCAAATTATCATCGTCCATGTCTATCTCGGTTTTCATCCTCGTACAGGCTGGGGAATGCGGCATTCTGGGTGGCGGAGTGCCTGGGGAAGCCGGATTACTAGACCCAGAGGATCTTCGTAGATGATTTTGTACCAAGGGCAATGCTGCTTCCTAGAATGAGGTAAAAATTGAATAAAAGAGATGGAAATAATTCAGGGCCTCTTCGGCCTCCGATGAAGACTCACTTGGTATGGTTTGGGCAGATCCGACAGTATCATCGTGACTTGGGGAGTGTTCAAATTGTAGAGTGCTATAACAGCGTTTTGAGCGTGTCTCCTGACGTCTTGACTCTTCATGTCGTTTGTCCAGTCTATTAATCTTGCCAGTGCCGATCCTGCGGAGCTGTTCAATGCCGATGGTTCTGTGGTGTCTGCTATTTGCGATATAAAAGTGAGAGTGGCGACTTTGACTCTAGAATTTGGTGTCTGAGTTGGATCGGTTGAGAAGCGTAATGTTGCTGGGAGAAGTTGATCCCCGGAGAAACATTCCCTGGAAATATCCGATAGGAAGAAAAATAATGATAAAAGTAATCGTCAGACGAGCGTTAACCTCACGTTGTTAGAAACTGGTCGATAATCTCACCTAACGTCCAAACTTAGGTGAATTTTCGTTTGTATCGATCGGAGTAGATCCGTACCAAGTTTATTCAACAGTCTGGCGCATAACACGTAAAGCCAATCGCCCAAGTCTTCATTATGGCTTGCGATAAGCTCGTTTGAAGTGTCTAGGAATAAACTGAATACTTTTGTGTGCGAATGCATGAACATTTTGGCAAATATATCCGTTATCTTCCGCAATTCTGTCGCCGTCAATGTGTTACCGATCGCTAAAAAATTCTGGAGACCGACGAGACCCTCTTTTCCATCTCCCCAATGCTTACGGCTACAGTTTTCAATGATTTGTTTAATATCCTGGAAATAATAATTATTTTCAACCGATAGCTCTGGCGAGATGAATTTCTATTTACAAATAGCTCGTTTTTATTTTTTTTATTTTATCGATGCATAAAAAAAACAAAAGAACAGTGATGATTGAAAAAAAAAGATGATTAGAGTCGTTAGATCAGATTGAAACAAGGTAAGGCGATATGAAAGATAAATTTATTGTATTCTGAGTTGTTTTTTGAGGGAATTGAAGAAAAAAAATGCCTTACTTGTTGTCGCAATTGTCTAACAACGATTGATGAATAATGTAAAGAAATAAAAAATAATCTGTAACAGACAAACCTTGGGGTAGCTTGATCCCACAATTCGCGATACAATCTTTGTTGCGATCCGCTCCATGAAAAGGACTATATGAATATATGGATTGATGGACAGAGACGAACGGGTTTCACATCGCATCGCGTTAGTCCAAACCAAACAAACACGCCACAACAGAATAACCAAAAGGGAAGAAAAACCATACATGCATTAGCCACATTGATTGACGCAAGTCAATGGAATTCTTAAATTAGTATATTACATAATATACTAAAAAAAAAAATAAAGAAAAAAAAAACGCACAGAGCCAAAAACTGAAAAAGAATTCTGTCTTCAAATTATTATAGAATTATTATATCACAGAAATTCTTTATCATAAAAATACCGACAGCAAAAAAAGTCTGTTCTAGTTTGAGAATGAAATTCCAGAGACTTCAAAACTACCGAAAGAAATGAATATATATTGTTACAAAGGGTGCGTCCACCCCTTGTATTGACTTTATATTCACTCATTTCATAGCCACCCGAACTCCCAAGTATTAAACATCACAGTAATAATTACCAAACATCTTCTGATAAAACAACTAAACGATGTATTTAGCGATAGCCTTTTTATAAACAGTCTTGTCTCAGACGTTAACCGAGACACTTGTATCTTGCTGAATATAACCTAATCTGCTTTTGCCATTAATTTGCGCCTTCACGTCTCCTTATTTCGCTCAGGGACTCACTGCTCAATTAAAAGGTAACTCCTACAGTTACAATATATATGAGAAAAAAATCTCGGTCATTTGATTCTGAATAATGTCTAATTCTGAATAAAAGTGTTAAAATTCAAGAATATTATTTGAATAATAATAAAGAAAAAAAACAAAAAAAACACGCCAACATTTACCTCTTGAACCTTTAACAAACAACTACTCATGGGACGAAACAAATAATATCGATGATCACATCAAAGGACAGATAATAAGCTGAAAATGTGATGAGTGAATGAATACACCGTTTGAAAAACACATCTAGTCACAATAACTTATATCTACAAGCGATTAAAAGATTTAAGAATGAAGTTTGAAGAAGACTTGTCTTCGTCGCTTCATTATTTCTTCTCTAATTAGTTAAGGCGAAAACCTATTTCCAATCACTCACGTCGCTAGGTCGTCTAAAACTGTCCATACTACGCTCTGAACAAATGCTACTAGTTTCGCTATCGTCGCTGTGATCTCCTTTGCCTCTTGGTGTTCTTGTGTAGTTATCTATACTGTCAAAGGTCAGTGCATCGGCAAGGGCAAATTCAGCCTCTCTGGATTGTTGGAGCATTTTTTGTGCCATGACCAGCCTAGTTGGAGGTCTGTCCGTTGGAGACATGTGGAGATACCTGCCTCTGTGAAGTAAGGAGATTTATTCACGTTCAGAAAAGTTGGGAAAGCCAATCAGCACCGAACATTATCATTCGAAATATCCTACCTCATTTTACTCCCAAAGCTTCTGTCCATACTAAAACGTTGAGGACTAGGCTCTCTGCTATTTCCAGTGCTCCTTATTCCTTGGCCCGATAATCTCCTCGGTCTTGCTATGAGAGATTCACCTTCTCTGTTGTAAGTTGCGTAGCTCAGTCTTGACGAGGGCGAACAAGACCTACTGCTCGCTAATGTGGGAAAAGGTTTTTATTCAAATGTCGAGAAAAGTTGATCAAGCACTGAGTTTCGCAAGGAATTCGAAGATAATCACTCACGCTGAGATTGAAAGACTCCGGAAACCCTTTGTCGAGTTCTTGCTGTTCTTTCTGGACTAGCGACAGCGCTTTGTGCATCCGGGGATTCAACTGGTCGAGCTAAATTAAGAAGAATTAAGAGAAAAAAATTGTTGGAATGAATACCGAGGCGATTGGTTAAGGTGGTTCCAGCGTTAAAATCGGTGCATTTGTAATGACGTAATTTGACGTGAAATGAAATTGACCGAATCTCGTAGATTTGACTTGATTTAAAGTGTTTTGAAATGAAAAATTCATATCTCAGCATTTGTTTATAATTTTTATATTTTTTGCGCAGAGGTTTAAAGGGATGTATAAATAGCTTGTGAATAATTGAATGTAATAAATATTCAGTGAGAGATTATTGCCTAAAGAAATTAGTTATAAATGCACTGATTTCAATGCTAGAACGACTTTACATGATCAGGAGTCTAAAACATGGAAAGCTAAGATACCTGACTTTCCTTGCTGATTGCCGATATCATTCTCTGATTTAATAAGCAGCGTGATTAAAGATGCGAGAAAATATGATCAATGATATGTTAGAAGCGGAAGTGAGATATGTCAAATCTGAGATGGATTAAACTTACGGAGAGTAGCTTTCTGCCGATGCATATTTGTGTAGGCCATTCTGACCTTGGCTCTCTGCACCGCTTGGAGATCTATAGCACTTGTCGATCTGACTCCTGGCGTTATACGACCTAGGAAGAGAGGTAAATGTTTTATAGTCACTCTCTTGGCGAAGGGGATAAACGAAAGCCATTCAGAACATGCCGAATAGATTGAGATACTAGGGAATATTGGGATCACATAACATCGACTTGCTTTTTTTTTCTTTTTTCTTCCAAGTTCAGAACTGTTAAGGACTCTTATTTACCTTCAGTGATAAATCAGGAGTGAACTTAGATTCAAAGAATACAATTAAAAATTTTAGAACCGTAAATCAAATCTTCTGGTCTCAAGGGACTGGGGAGAAACCAAGGCATCTATTTTCCAAGATAAAGAATCGATTGGAAAGAAACTCTTGGGACAGTTTTCATGATTTACAAAAGAAAAAAACAACAATCATTTCAATGAAAAATTGTGTAAATGTCAGATCTTTCATCTTGTGTTTTCTGGAATTATTCGTAGAGTTCGTCTTTCCTTGTACCTGTTTTTTTTTTTTTTTATAACGAAGGCCTGAAGGATTGTAAGGATCAGTTGGAATGCAAAAAAAGTCATTTTAATTAGGTCCATAGATGATGAAAAGTAAAAGATGTAATTGAAAAATAACACCAAGGTGATCTACTGGTGAATTGGACATCTATGATGATTTATAGGGATTATTTTTCGATCTAATTACAATGATTGTCGGAAGGTCTTTGTAGTATAGGAATTCCAGATTGACGATACGATCTAGGCAAAGACGGAGTTCGTCTAAGAGGGCCGTGCGGTGCTCCTCCCTGATCGTGATGTAAGTTTTCTGTACTACCTTTATTATTTTATAATATAAGGCAATAAAAGTCCAAAAAGCAGCATGTAAAAAGGAAATGATAATGTCTCATTGTTAATTTGAAAATAGACAAAAAAAACTATCTGACGACGATAAAAACGGAAAAAAAAAAAAGAATAAATCTAACAATATGAGTAACATGTATTGAAAAAAAATTTCAAATCTATTTCTGCTGAAAAAGATATGTACTAATAATAATTGTTATGAAAATATAATTCAGAGTAAAAAAAATAAACGGCTGCGAGCTGCGTGGAAAAGAAAAAAAAAAAAGAAAAGAGAAACAAAGAAAAGGACGAAATTAAAATTATATGGAAACAGGTAAAAATTTGAGAAATGAAAAACTTTCCCGATGGGGAAAAAAAAAAGATAAACGTCAGTGTTTAATCCCCTCGTTTACAACAAGCTTTTGAATTTACCTGTAGCACTCATCGTCGGCCTCGGAGTCCTGGGACTTAAACTGGTCATCCTGGCCACTGCATTTAGACTATTAATACCGCCGCTATTGCTGAGAGACATGAGAGATTGTTTGTAAGTTGCGTCTAAACTGTTTAACAAAGCTTCAGCCTGTTCGGGAAAATATTCTTTGAAAGCCCAATAGGATCTGCGAAAAACAAATTCGTTCAAATTTATGATTTATGAAGTACAGGCTTTCTATTCCTGTCAAAAAACCGACTAAAAGTCAATGAATTCAGCTCACTTCCTCGCCGCTGCTCTGGCATCTGCAACGGAATCAGCCATTCCCTTTTTAACTGCCTCTTGTAAAGCCGGGACGTGTCTTTGCAGCACTGTCGGAGCCCAGCACTGAAGTATAAGATCCAAAAACTCGCAAGAAGCTCTCCTGATGTCTTTGCTTTTGCTGTTTAAGCTGGCGGTAATTATGGGTATATATCTGCCGCTGTGAGTATGCTGTAAAATGAATCGCACCGCGACGGCTCCGGACGTAGCCATGACCTGAAAAAATTCGAGAAAGCCAAGAATAAGGAAAATGTAAAGATATAACAGCCTTAAATGACCCTCACCTTTGTGCTGTTTTGTGTAAGATTTATGAGAGTCGGGAGAACGCATTCTCCAAACGTTGCGAACTTGTTTCTCAATTGTTGACTCAAAAATGCCATTGTTATAGCCGCTTCCCTGACGACCTGTGATCTAAGATCCATACAGGCCGCCTCGAACGGCCTTTGTACATTCTTTAGGCACTCGGTGAAATTGTCAAAGTTTGCGCCTCCGGCTATGAGTATACCTCGCAGCTTCTTCATCTGTGATTAAAGTCCATCGTTATTTCGCGTTTTTGTTTGCATGATAATTAAATGCTCAGATGCTTTCAGCCTGCTTTTATTCATTCATCCTGTTAACTTACACTCTCGTTTCTCTGTTTCCAGTCTTTTTTGTCGTCTCCAACAATGTCTTTGATACTTTTCATCTGTTCCTCTAGATCTTTAGCAGAGAATAATTTCACAGCCGGTACATCCTCGAACGCCGTTAGAAAAGACTCTTCGTCTATCGCTCCTGCTTGGCCTGGATTGACGGAGGTATTTGGTTAATTTGAGTCTAGTAAAATTCTGCCTGACTCGCGGAGTTTATTTGATATTCAGAAGTTGAGTAACATGGAAAATTTCTAACAACAAGAAAGGGTTTGGTCATTTTTACTAGAGGGGGTAATAATCGTTAAATGGGAAACATAAAAAGCAACAAAGCGTGATTATGAATGACAGTGAGGAATTTTTCATAGATTAAATTTGCAAACTAAATATAAATAAGTTGAAAGGAGTTTAAACAGTTGAAAATAAATGCGGATGTGTTGGATGGCTGTAACCGATGAACTAGCTTTGATGTAATTTGAATAATTTTCAGTCGTCACAGAGTAGCTTGACCTTTAAATTCCATAGGAATCTTTTCGCCATTCATGAAAATTAAAAGATTTGCATTCCGTAGTGTGAAAGCTGGGTATTGAAAATGAGATGAAACTATTCCGAAGGTTTCTTGCAATATGATGGCTGAATAATTACCATTGAATGAGTTTTATCAGTATTGTTTTATACATAAATCGCTTTTCCTATAATCTCAGGCTCTCAGAAAAGAGTAGAGAAAGTAACCATGTCTGTCGAAAGGCGAAGATCATTATAGAATCTGGCTGCTTGATTATATCGAAGATATTTCAAGTTTGAATGGCATTCATATATCAGAACGAATTGAAAATAAATTTAAAAAAAATGCTAAGAAACTTTGATAATTGTTTAAAGTAAGATTCAATAACAATAAATTATTCAAATATTTTTTTTAACAAGTTTAAATAATCCTTCTATTACAAGCCACTATAATTATGATTTAAGACAAAAAAAAAAGCAATAATAATGTATATAACTACTTTCCACTTATTTGGCAATAATAATAGGTACCTGCCGCTGATTTTGCGGATGAACTGTATTTAAGGTGTGCCCGTTTCGCCGAAGAGGTTGCACTACCAGAGGGAGCTGTTATACAGGGAATAGTTAGCAGGCTTGCAACAATCGCTAATCATTTTTTGATTTTTTTCTCAATCTGTTTTAAAAAATTTTTTTTTTGTTAGCAGAGATTTGAGACTGCGGCGAAGATGTGATAGATTTATATGTCTCTAATTCAAACTGACAGAATTGTGCAAAAATTCATCGCAGTAGTCTCAAAACAAAAGCACAGTTATTATTTCTCAACAAATATTATATCCATACGATCAATTAATAATTAAAGGCATAAGCACAATGTTGCTAAAAATAATAATCATCATCATCATTGACATTATTATTATTATTGAGAAAATGTGTTACGATGAATGAACAGTTCTTGTCTAAATTCATTCGTTTCATTTATAGAATCCAATGATGGCGATTTTTGGTTTCTTTGATTCGAACAAACTAACGACTGTGATTACATGATACTAGGCATTCCTGTAAGAAAAAAAAAAAGAATAATGAAGAGAAAAGAAACATAGTGAATCGTGCCGTGTTTGAATAGAAAATAATAATCGAGAAAATCACGCTTAAATATGGTTGCGACGATGCAAAGCAGTAATAATATTATATAGCATGGTGACAGAAAGGTTTCTTATGGATAATTCAAACAACTATTCAACTAGGGTATGGTTTTATCCAAAATATGTATACATCTAATCAGAGTTGTAAATAATGCATTATTTTTATAATGCATTGCTAATTCCATTACCCATTACTTTTTAATAAGTAATGCAAAATAAATTCCATTATCCATTACTTTTCAATGAGTAATGCAAAATAAATTTCATTATCCATTACTTTTCAATGAGCAATGCAAAATAAATTCCATTATCCATTACTTTTAAATAAGTAATGCAAAAACAATTCCATTATCCATTACTTTCCAATAAGTAATGCAAAAATAATCCCATTATCCATTACTTTTTAATGAATAATGCAAAATATTTTTCATTTTTCATTATTTAGGTAATGAACAATGCATTTTTTTTTAATTATTATTTTTGCAACTCTGTATCTAATAAGGATGAAACAATTTGATGATTGAAAATTGATAAACAATACCTGGTGTCGACTGGACGGATTTAGCCGGTTCAAATTGTCCTCTTTTTTGCATAACGCTAGTCGATCTCTTGACCGGAGCAGATTTGATCTAAAAATGAAGAAAATGATAATATTGAGATGAGATTTTCTCAGGGAAATTTTCATTATTACCCATGTTTAACGAGGTGAACTTATTTAATGAATATATTTTTTATTTTTTGTGTTTCTTTGACAAATACTTAATTGAATAAATTTTTTTTTAGTTTGAAAATTGAAATTTTTGGCTGTTTTTTTTCCTTTTTTTTTTTATTTACTGAGATTTAAATTTTCCGTAGGATTTAACTCACTGCTCGGTCTGGTTCATCCTCGTCTTTTACAACT
Source organism: Rhogogaster chlorosoma (assembly GCA_944452935.1). Taxonomy (NCBI): domain Eukaryota; kingdom Metazoa; phylum Arthropoda; class Insecta; order Hymenoptera; family Tenthredinidae; genus Rhogogaster; species Rhogogaster chlorosoma. The sequence goes on from OX101797.1 coordinate 36,195,015, forward strand.
GGAACATAAGAGAAAAAAAAGAAAATAGATCAGTAAGCATACAAACAAATAAATAAATAAATAGCTAGTTACATATCAAGAGACTCGGTAGAGTCTCGCGCCTAGTTATATAAAAAAAAAAAAATTTTTTTCGCACGCGCCGCGCGAGACTCGACAGAGTCTATATACCCGAACGGCAACTGAGCGACCGTTACGGCAATTTATGATCGTTAATATCTTTCGTCTCGCTATAAATACGGAATTCTAATATTTATTGTAGGATGTGGCCGAGAAGAGCTTTCATTTAAGCCCTATTTCGATTGAATCGGTAAACGTAGAGCTGAGATATGATTATTCGAAGTTTCGATGCAAGTAATTTATACGTGTCTTCGACAAGGTTCACAACTTGAAGCGAGGCAGCTATCGTACCAGGGGCGTAGAATTATCGTACATGGCTCAAAATTATCGTATTTTCTTCAGGGTAATGCCTATAATACATTAAAAAATCATATTAAACGTAAAATTGATTGCTGCAAATGCTTTATATTTTAAATCTCGTAAACTACTGTTTTTGAAATAGAAAAAACATTTTTAAACTAAATGTTCGACGTATGGCACAGACCTGAACCGGGCCCCCCTCCACTTTAAGTTTAATAAACGCGCCAACATTTTAAATTTGTTAGGAAAAACTGCACTGTTCCCATAGCGTGTCAACATTTCGGGTGTATGAAGAAGGAAATAATGTAAAAAGACGGAGATAAATGAAACAACGTAGTTTTTTTAAATTTTATCTCAATATATTCTATATTCGGGAGAACAGAAGATACAAACATTCATGAAACTTAACATTTTACACATAATCGTTAATCCATTCGTAATAAAGGAACAGAAATACGCAATATATATATTTTCTTTGAATGCTATACCTATCTTTGGTATTCATTGCATATCACCGTTATTTTTATCACTTAAAACTCGTTTGGCATTAAAATGCTATTAAAATCATCCACATCTGTGTCACCATACAAATCATGCACTTTTTTGGCAGTGGATTCTGTTGTGTTTTTCTTTTTGTACATCAACGCCTTGTTCATACGACTATATTCGCCTTGTGATGGTTCGTATGTTGTGCAATTAGCGTGCTTATTTTTCAGTCTTTGTTTAGCTAAGAGCACACCGTTTACCGTCGAAATCACCATTTTATTGCGAGATTTAGTTTTAATTAAATTAATGTGGCTAAATATACGTTCGCTATCGGCATTTGAATGTGGAAGTGAAATAACATTTAGCACAAATTTGGATACATTTTTAAAAGTCATTCCCTGGTCGCCTTCTTCGCAATCCATTAACTTTGCCCAAAAAATATCGACCGGATTTTTTACGTCAATATCTTCCGGGAGGTCAAAAGACGGTAATTGACGCCACTCATCGTCAATTATTTGATATGTATCATTCGATACAATACGAGGCACAGCCTCCATCAATGGCAGCAAACTTGGCATAATATCTCGCGTCTTTCTCAATATTGCTTTCGGTGGATTCAAATTTGTCACTAGTTTCAAAACAGGATCCGAAAAATTGAAACGTTTCTTAATTTCTTTACAGCCTTCCATGAGGAAATCAACACAAGTCACTACGAAATCTGATTTTAACTTTTCATTATTCCGAATCTCAACCTTATCCAACATTTTCCTATAACTTCAACGCCGAAGTACATATTTTCCGGCCGTAAACGATGCGTCTCATTGCATGGATCTAGTTCGTTTAAATCGGTTCGATAGATATAATCTTTCGATATGTACAATTCTAACAGCTCGTGATAGTTTCTAGACATTTTATCATGGAGGTTCGTAACGACTACAGACGATGACTGGAAAAGTTCATTCAATTTCGTGAATTTAGGTAGAATGAAGTCCAGAAAGAGATACAGAAGTTTGATCATCGGATTGCTGAGAGCTTGAACAATCTGTTCGACAGATTTCAATCGAACTGTCAGCATTTGCCCTCTAAAATATAATTGTAGTGGAGCCCACTGTTCAATTATTCTTGAAACGACCGCTTTTAAAGATAACCACCGCGTTTGTGCTGGGCGAAGGATTTTGTGGACGTCGACGTCTAAAAATGTTTGGAACTGTTGAAACAAGTGTTGGCGTTTGGCGCTGTTCTTGAATTCACCATAAACATTGCGTGATAGATCTTCGCAACTCCGCGGTAATTTCTTACATGCATTGCTGGCACAAAGATGCAATGAATGGCATATGCACTTGAAAATGTAGATGCCAGGGCACTTTTCGATGAATCTTGAGGCTACAGAATTATTCATTCCCATCATTGTACTGGCTCCATCGGACGCGAATCCGATGATGTTCTCAAATGAAATTTCAAATTCTTCGAAGGATTTCGTCAGTAGTCCGAACAAATGTTCCACCGTAGCACCCTCGACATCTGAATTTTGCTCGAAAACTTGACAGAGATCCCAAAACTTGCTGACCACTCGACCCTCTTCAGCATCAAAAAACCTCACAATGACGCACATCGTTTGAATGCTCCCAATGTCGGTAGATTCGTCTATTAAAACGCTAAACAGATTGATCCGCAATTTTTTTTGTAAATCTTCTTTTTCGGCCGCAGCGACGACATTTTTCATTATTGCAGTTCCTTTTGTTGCTTTTAATTGCATGTTTTTAATGATTTCCGAGTCAGGCACAGCACTTTTTAATAGTGTTGTCAGATGAGTCAAAGTAGTGAACGAGATATTGTGTTCAGCTACAAAACCACACAACTTTATTTCGAGAGCTTGAGTTGCTTTGGCTTGCGCACCGATTTCATCATTTTTCTTAATGAATGTTGAGATCGTTGGCTGAGCTAATAGAGGCTTACGAACATGAGTTTTCGATGTCATGTGGTTTTTAATCACAGTCAGCTCCGAATTCATTATTACGTTGCACGTACGACACTTAGCTTTGTACTGATCACCCGGCACCTTGATAAGCCAATGTTTGTAATCGTCATTTTTAAGCCAGGCGTCCCTGAATTTTTGTTGGCGATGTTTTTGGCTAACTTTTGCAATTTTTTTCGCGGGTGTAAAGTGCAAATCTTCGTCTTCGCTTGAAGAATTCATTTTCCATCCTACAGCAGAGTTATTCTATATAATATACAGCCGGTGATTTGACGTGTTTTATAGATAGGTATATACTTACTGGTTGATACAGAAGCATAAAAATTCTACTGTCTGATCACAAGTTTGTTGCCTCAGAATATCGCTTTCTTTAAATGAATTCTTTGAATCTCGAATGTCAATATTGTGAATATTGAAAGGTTCCAAATTTCAAATGCAATAAAGAAAGTAACTACCAACACGCAAACACTAAATATCTGGAACGTGTGAAGTGCGAACATTACCGAAATATCGATATCGAACGATGATACCGATATTATTATTTGTTCGCTGATTGGCAGACGCTAACAACCAACGAAATGATTGAGATATGAGGCAGCATGTGTTCCTAAGAAAGAAATAAGCCAATAGATAGCGCTGCGAGCAAAAAACGATGGTATTTGTTATTCCGCAATTGGCTATTACCGTAGGAGTACAATCAATTCTTGAATTTTGCGCCATGATGGGAATTATCGTACAATCTACGTACGATAATAGTGCATTATCGTACATCGTACGTAGGCATGAAATTATCGTATATGTACGATAATTATCGTACGGTTCCGAACATTGGTATGATACCGTACTGTAGTTGGTGAAAATAAAGAACTAACCAAAGCGCCATCTGGCTACGTCCGTATTTGGTGAGTCTCTTCTCTCTACCTAGCGAAAGCCACTCTATACTTTTTATACACATAGGTTTCGTGTCAGAGTAAGTGACGTCACTGACTGACGGAGATGACGAAAATAAAGTCTCGTCGAAGACCAATGTTCGGAACCGTACGATAATTATCGTACATATACGATAATTTCATGCCTACGTACGATGTACGATAATGCACTATTATCGTACGTAGATTGTACGATAATTCCCATCATGGCGCAAAATTCAAGAATTGATTGTACTCCTACGGTAATAGCCAATTGCGGAATAACAAATACCATCGTTTTTTGCTCGCAGCGCTATCTATTGGCTTATTTCTTTCTTAGGAACACATGCTGCCTCATATCTCAATCATTTCGTTGGTTGTTAGCGTCTGCCAATCAGCGAACAAATAATAATATCGGTATCATCGTTCGATATCGATATTTCGGTAATGTTCGCACTTCACACGTTCCAGATATTTAGTGTTTGCGTGTTGGTAGTTACTTTCTTTATTGCATTTGAAATTTGGAACCTTTCAATATTCACAATATTGACATTCGAGATTCAAAGAATTCATTTAAAGAAAGCGATATTCTGAGGCAACAAACTTGTGATCAGACAGTAGAATTTTTATGCTTCTGTATCAACCAGTAAGTATATACCTATCTATAAAACACGTCAAATCACCGGCTGTATATTATATAGAATAACTCTGCTGTAGGATGGAAAATGAATTCTTCAAGCGAAGACGAAGATTTGCACTTTACACCCCCGAAAAAAATTGCAAAAGTTAGCCAAAAACATCGCCAACAAAAATTCAGGGACGCCTGGCTTAAAAATGACGATTACAAACATTGGCTTATCAAGGTGCCGGGTGATCAGTACAAAGCTAAGTGTCGTACGTGCAACGTAATAATGAATTCGGAGCTGACTGTGATTAAAAACCACATGACATCGAAAACTCATGTTCGTAAGCCTCTATTAGCTCAGCCAACGATCTCAACATTCATTAAGAAAAATGATGAAATCGGTGCGCAAGCCAAAGCAACTCAAGCTCTCGAAATAAAGTTGTGTGGTTTTGTAGCTGAACACAATATCTCGTTCACTACTTTGACTCATCTGACAACACTATTAAAAAGTGCTGTGCCTGACTCGGAAATCATTAAAAACATGCAATTAAAAGCAACAAAAGGAACTGCAATAATGAAAAATGTCGTCGCTGCGGCCGAAAAAGAAGATTTACAAAAAAAATTGCGGATCAATCTGTTTAGCGTTTTAATAGACGAATCTACCGACATTGGGAGCATTCAACCGATGTGCGTCATTGTGAGGTTTTTTGATGCTGAAGAGGGTCGAGTGGTCAGCAAGTTTTGGGATCTCTGTCAAGTTTTCGAGCAAAATTCAGATGTCGAGGGTGCTACGGTGGAACATTTGTTCGGACTACTGACGAAATCCTTCGAAGAATTTGAAATTTCATTTGAGAACATCATCGGATTCGCGTCCGATGGAGCCAGTACAATGATGGGAATGAATAATTCTGTAGCCTCAAGATTCATCGAAAAGTGCCCTGGCATCTACATTTTCAAGTGCATATGCCATTCATTGCATCTTTGTGCCAGCAATGCATGTAAGAAATTACCGCGGAGTTGCGAAGATCTATCACGCAATGTTTATGGTGAATTCAAGAACAGCGCCAAACGCCAACACTTGTTTCAACAGTTCCAAACATTTTTAGACGTCGACGTCCACAAAATCCTTCGCCCAGCACAAACGCGGTGGTTATCTTTAAAAGCGGTCGTTTCAAGAATAATTGAACAGTGGGCTCCACTACAATTATATTTTAGAGGGCAAATGCTGACAGTTCGATTGAAATCTGTCGAACAGATTGTTCAAGCTCTCAGCAATCCGATGATCAAACTTCTGTATCTCTTTCTGGACTTCATTCTACCTAAATTCACGAAATTGAATGAACTTTTCCAGTCATCGTCTGTAGTCGTTACGAACCTCCATGATAAAATGTCTAGAAACTATCACGAGCTGTTAGAATTGTACATATCGAAAGATTATATCTATCGAACCGATTTAAACGAACTAGATCCATGCAATGAGACGCATCGTTTACGGCCGGAAAATATGTACTTCGGCGTTGAAGTTATAGGAAAATGTTGGATAAGGTTGAGATTCGGAATAATGAAAAGTTAAAATCAGATTTCGTAGTGACTTGTGTTGATTTCCTCATGGAAGGCTGTAAAGAAATTAAGAAACGTTTCAATTTTTCGGATCCTGTTTTGAAACTAGTGACAAATTTGAATCCACCGAAAGCAATGTTGAGAAAGACGCGAGATATTATGCCAAGTTTGCTGCCATTGATGGAGGCTGTGCCTCGTATTGTATCGAATGATACATATCAAATAATTGACGATGAGTGGCGTCAATTACCGTCTTTTGACCTCCCGGAAGATATTGACGTAAAAAATCCGGTCGATATTTTTTGGGCAAAGTTAATGGATTGCGAAGAAGGCGACCAGGGAATGACTTTTAAAAATGTATCCAAATTTGTGCTAAATGTTATTTCACTTCCACATTCAAATGCCGATAGCGAACGTATATTTAGCCACATTAATTTAATTAAAACTAAATCTCGCAATAAAATGGTGATTTCGACGGTAAACGGTGTGCTCTTAGCTAAACAAAGACTGAAAAATAAGCACGCTAATTGCACAACATACGAACCATCACAAGGCGAATATAGTCGTATGAACAAGGCGTTGATGTACAAAAAGAAAAACACAACAGAATCCACTGCCAAAAAAGTGCATGATTTGTATGGTGACACAGATGTGGATGATTTTAATAGCATTTTAATGCCAAACGAGTTTTAAGTGATAAAAATAACGGTGATATGCAATGAATACCAAAGATAGGTATAGCATTCAAAGAAAATATATATATTGCGTATTTCTGTTCCTTTATTACGAATGGATTAACGATTATGTGTAAAATGTTAAGTTTCATGAATGTTTGTATCTTCTGTTCTCCCGAATATAGAATATATTGAGATAAAATTTAAAAAAACTACGTTGTTTCATTTATCTCCGTCTTTTTACATTATTTCCTTCTTCATACACCCGAAATGTTGACACGCTATGGGAACAGTGCAGTTTTTCCTAACAAATTTAAAATGTTGGCGCGTTTATTAAACTTAAAGTGGAGGGGGGCCCGGTTCAGGTCTGTGCCATACGTCGAACATTTAGTTTAAAAATGTTTTTTCTATTTCAAAAACAGTAGTTTACGAGATTTAAAATATAAAGCATTTGCAGCAATCAATTTTACGTTTAATATGATTTTTTAATGTATTATAGGCATTACCCTGAAAAAAATACGATAATTTTGAGCCATGTACGATAATTCTACGCCCCTGGTACGATAGCTGCCTCGCTTCAAGTTGTGAACCTTGTATCATACCGATCATGCGGAGTATGATGTATCATGTCAATTTATTTTTGGTCGTATATGAGATAAATGCAAGTTTTTGATGATTCTACAGACTGCTATAGACGCCGTGGCCATAGCTGTCATGTCGTTAGGTTAGAATTAACTGTCAGAGTCAGATATGGGTAATAAGACAACGAGAATCGATATACAATCCTAAAGAAGTGGTAATGAATTAGTGAACTGATTGCAGATGGCAAGTTCTGTGTATTTGCAATATTATTTGATTATAAACGACTGTGTAATGAAGTTAATAAACCAATGTCGAAAGATATTAATTCATGAATAATATGTAAGAAACTAATGAATTGATTGCAGATGTAAATTTCTGTTCGTTTACAAAATTATTGACAAGCTAGCAGTTCCTCGAGGACTATAAGCTGACTCGTGGCATCACTTCGACAACGACGGTCAGGAATGAAGCGATGTAAATTTGACTCAACGAGCAATCTATGAGACATCTCTAATGTAGCAGACAATACTCGAAATTTCTTCACAGACTAAGAAGTCTGAAAACATAGTCTTGCGGAAATCTCTTAGCCGACGCTGTAGATATGGTCGTACGACAGCGTTGCGATTTTGCACAAAATCGAATCGCCTACCGTTGTAGTCTTGGGTTTACTCAGAGTCTTTCTGTTTATTCTATACGAAACCATGCCACCAAATTTGAATATACCATCGGCCATCAATTACAAATTAGAGTTAGAAACTTTTTTCCAAGTGCGCCGCGAAACTTGACCGAGTCTCTTTCATCGCAGAGGCAATAGGGATTGGAGGGATAATGTTGCCCATAGTTTCCTATATTAGAGCGTAAAGTGATATCAGTTTTTATAACTGTACCAAAGGCTGTTAGCAATTATTCAACAATATCTTTATCTTCGATAACTACAGTATAGGGTATTATATTCAGTGTTATATAATTCAGCACACGACACTTTCCAGTACGGTTGCATGGGTATATTTTCATAAAATATATGGTTGAATAATTATTATACCTATGGTAACCTGTGGCTCAAATTTTCATTCGATTGATGATGAGCTGTAATAATATTATGTTTCTTGGATTCATGTGGAACTGATTTAGAAATTTTCTAGCGTTACGATTACAGGACGATTGACTTTTGCCGCGCGGGATCTAGTAGACAATAGAACGCCAGACTTGGTAGGGAATTCTATGTATACCTTCCACATCGAGAGTGGTCTACAATTTATGCAATTTATTATGGACACGAGAATGATTGTGCTTAATTAATCTAATTCTACAAAAAGTAGTGATATCTCCATAAAAAGCACCTCTGGTGCAAAAACCTTTCGCCTAGTTATATAAATGTCATAGTCACCCACAAGAAATACATTCTTATGCCAAGAAAACATACAATTATTATTCCATACAAAAATTCCTTCCTAGTAAAAAAAAGATTTGAAATCAGATGCTATTGCCTAGTACCGATATCACGTTGACTATTTTCGAATTGACAATAAGGCTTTTCATAACACGGTACATATTGACAGCCTTCCTGAAGACAGAAAACATGAAAAAAAAGTAACAAAAAAAAAAAATGAAACAAAATTTGGAGGTAGTGGTACTAGGCGGGCCTTTTCTAGATAAGTACAAGGAAACTGCGATTGAACCATGTCAATAATCCTAATATAATATATTGATACGAAATACTGGCCCGCCTAGTACCACGTACTCCAAATTTTGTTTCATTTTTTTTTTTGTTACTTTTTTTTGTATGTTTTCTGTCTTCAGGAAGGCTGTCAATATGTACCGTGTTATGAAAAGCCTTATTGTCAATTCGAAAATAGTCAACGTGATATCGGTACTAGGCAATAGCATCTGATTTCAAATCTTTTTTTTACTAGGAAGGAATTTTTGTATGGAATAATAATTGTATGTTTTCTTGGCATAAGAATGTATTTCTTGTGGGTGACTATGACATTTATATAACTAGGCGAAAGGTTTTTGCACCAGAGGTGCTTTTTATGGAGATCTTCTATACCGTGAGTAGAAATATTGTGGATCTGTTTATAGACGTATAAGTGTGTGTTTGATGTGAAATGCAGTGAAAGCTATTCGCATTGTTTCCGATAGATATTCTAGCGTATACATATTTATATACCTATGTACTACCTATGTATATTATATACGACCTATGAGGTTCTGAGAGAGGCGAGAGAGTCGTTACATATACGACTTCTAATTATGATAATAATGTTATAATCAAATCAATTAAAATCAATATTTCAATTTTTTCTAAATTACAAAAGAGTATCGAGAAGTTTTGCCTTCCATACCGAAGACAAAACATCGCGATACCAATAATTCTCCATTACTTTATTCTCATTAATCTTTGGCTTCTGCGAACTACAGTGGAGAGTAGTTCAAAATAAGACACCTTGCCTTTTTCGCTCATGCCTTTGAGACTCTTTATGGCGTACTATACGCCACTGCTGAAATACCCACCGTCAGCATCTGACTGACGATGGGTAGCAACCATAGGGTTGCTATAGAGACACTTCACTCTTCTTTCGAACTTCTCATTAACCATACCATATGTTAATAAAAGGTCTAAATTCGAAATCGTTCACGCTCATTAAAAAACCCAACACTGGTGTCAGAAGTTACGGATTCTTTGATTAGAGACCAAGGAATTAACAAACAAGTGAAGTATAAGAAACGAAAGTAGAGCCCGTTGTAGTAAACCAACGATATCAAACCAAACCCTCACCGGTGTAATAAATCAACGTTAACAAAAATCACTGTGCGTGAATTAACATATAATTCACCGTTGTACGAAATCAACGTTAACAAAAATCACTGTGCGTGGATTTACACATAATTCACCGTTATACGCATCCAACGTTAACAAACCCCTGCACAGCGAACGAAACGAAATTATCTACAAATTAGACTATAACAAAGTGTGACCCTGTGAGGAATATAAAATCTAATACACCCTTACAACAAATCGTACCTAAAGTGCAGAAGCTACGTTTACGTGCCCTACATGAAAAGGCGCCCAAGAAACCTCAAGATCCGTCAAGACATAAACGCAAGAGGACTCCTACAGATCAACACCAAAGCAACCGCATACGGATCCGACGGCACAGCAATTCCGACCCCTCAACACTGATAACGTTATGCACTGGCTCATCCTACTGCTACTGTAAGTCCTACGAACTAGCAATAATTAAATTTGAAATTGTAATTGAAATCCTAGAAAATGCCAGTATCAGCTGAAAAATTAGCCAAACTCCTTCCTGTATTTACCGGAAAGGATATCAGCGTCAGAGAATTTATTGACAAATGCGATCGTGCGATCAAACAATGCATCAGCACAGAATTAGAAGAACTCTACGAGTATATACGTATCAAAATCACTGGTAAGGCATATGAAAGGATTCAAAATAGGGAAATTCAAGACTACGCTGTTCTGAAAAGGGAGTTACTACTATTTTATGGAACCAAAGGGACAAATAGACAATGGGAATTAGAACTAAGCATCTGTAGGCAACGCCCTGGGGAATCTGTCGATTCCTTCTATCAAAGAATAGAACACCTGTGCATGAAAGTAGTAGAATCTGGTCCGGTAAGATCTAGGGAAGAAACTGTATTTTACGAGAAAAACATCACGACAAAAGCACGAGACTGTTTCATTTACGGACTTAACGAAAAATTACGTGACATCCTAAGATTGAAAAACCCTAAAGACTTACTTCAAGCCTACAACTGGGCCACAGAAGAAGAAAAATTAAGGGAAACTGAAAATCAAATTACCCATCTCGCAAAAACCACTGCTACTAATAGAAGCGATCTCGTTTGTCAAAATTGCAATAAAATCGGACACACAGCAAAGACCTGTTTTAGGAAACAGAGATTTGAACCAATAAATACCCTCGAGGCAGGTTCTAGTTTAGAATCCGACCAATACGTAGATCCAGACCACGAATCAGAAAACAATTGCTCACAAAACTGTTCGGAAATATTAAATAGCTATGATTCTATAATGGAAGAAATTACCTGCGACGAATGCCAGCGAATCTATCCCATCGATAGTTCTAGAATTAGGTGTTTCTTTTGTAAAAAACCGGGCCATATAGAAAACAAATGTTTCAAAAAGAAGGCTATGCTAGCTGCGAAAACTAATCAGAACCACGTAGGAACCTCGAATTTTGGGGATCGGGCTGCGTCGATGAACGGAACGAAGTCCGTGATAGAAAACCGCTCAACACAAACGACAGAGAAATAGAAATACCAGAACACAAGATAAACCTAATAGGCTTACCGAACAACGTGATTTTTTCGATACCCGAGTTGAACCAACCGAAAAGCTTGCTGATGTTAGACACTGGAGCCTATCCATGTCTGATAAAAAGGAAATTCATTTTAAACTCATCCCAAATAAACTCACAAGAGGTCATTAAATTGAAAGGTCTAGCTAGCGACTCACAAACACACACATTAGGCACCATTGAACTCACGCTCAACGGCGGAGATGAAGTTAGGCCGATCAAATTTCACGTAGTAGACGACTCTTTAGACATAACGCAAGATGGCTTAATAGGTAACCACCTCTTGACTCAATTCAACAATGTGCTGATCAGTTATAGATGCAGAGGCATGGATAAGCCCGAGCTGCAATTAGGTAGCCGCAAATACAAATTGCAAAACCAAAAACAATTCACTATTCCCGCCAGGACAGAAATTCTGGCGGACGTCCCAACCATCACCGAAGATTTCATAAAAGAAGGCTCAATATGCAGGACCGAATTAAAACCCGGAGTACTGATAAGCGAAAGTTACGTGACAATTAGGCCCGATAACACAGCTATCACAAGCATCATCAATCTTACCGACACCGATCACACCATTTATATCGAGCCACAAAGAGTTTACAGAATCATAGACTCTGATACGGACGACATACAACCAGTCAACTGTATCAACGAAAACAATTCAGCTGGCAGAATCAAACGATTAAAAGACGCGTTAAGATTAGACCATTTGAATTTAGAAGAAAAGGAAAGTATAATAGATGCTTGTACCAAGTTTAACGAACTCTTCTATTTAGATGGAGATACGCTGCCAGGCACACAAGCATGTACTCACAAAATTAAAACTACCGATGAGACACCGGTTCACATTAGACAATACCGGTATCCGGAAATTCACAAAACAGAAGTAGATAGACAGATAGGAGATCTCCTTGACAAAGGAATAATTCGAAATTCGAACTCACCATGGAATTCACCCATCTGGGTAGTACCAAAAAAGTTAGACTCATCAGGGACCAAGAAGTGGAGAATAGTCGTGGATTATCGAAAACTGAATGACAAGACAATAGGGGACGCTTACCCGCTGCCGAATATAGTAGATATCCTGGATCAGTTAGGAAGCTCTAAATACTTTACTGTACTTGACATGGCCAGCGGGTTCCATCAAATTCCAATGAATCCCGACGACATGCATAAAACCGCATTTTCCACCAGTAAAGGACATTTTGAATTCGCTTTCATGCCATTCGGGCTGAAAAATGCCCCAGCGACATTCCAGAGACTAGCGAATACTGTTCTATCGGGGTTACAAGGGTTAAGATGTCTAGTATACCTAGACGATCTTATAATTTACGCCGACTCACTCCAGAACCATACAGAAAAATTTTGGGCGTTACTAAGGAAACTGAAAGAATATAACTTACGTCTACAGCCGAATAAATGTGAGTTCTTGAGGAAAGAGGTTGCATACCTAGGACACATTATATCAGAGGATGGAGTTAAACCTGACCCAGATAAAGTCAGAGCAGTCAGGGAGTTCCCTACACCCAATACACCTATGAAAATAAAATCATTTCTCGGGCTCGTAGGTTACTATAGACGTTTCATCAATAATTTTTCAATGATAGCAAAACCATTGACAGAACTTTTGCAGAAAAACATACCATTTGAATGGACGTCATTACAACAAAATTCTTTCGAGGAATTAAAGAATGCTCTAATATCCGACTCAATCTTAATATACCCTGACTATACGCAGACGTTTAATTTAACAACAGATGCCAGCAACACTGCTTTAGGGGCCGTCCTATCTCAAGGTGTTCCAGGTGACGACAGGCCTGTCGCATACGCCTCGCGAACTCTAAATAAGGCGGAAAGTAACTATTCCACAATCGAACGCGAACTACTGGCCATAGTATGGGCTACCCAACATTTTAGACCATACTTGTTCGGGAGGAAATTTAAAATATTTACCGATCATAGGCCCCTTACTTGGTTGTTTAACATCAAAGATCCAAATAGTAAATTAGTCAGATGGCAATTGAAAATTTCAGAATTCGACTACGAAATTTGTTTCAAACCCGGGATAAAGAATCAGAATGCAGATGCACTTAGTAGGAATCCTATCGATCCACCAGCTAATCATGTGCTCAAAATATTTCATATCACAACAATGGACTCTTTCCCATCGTACCCTGAATATCGTGAACTCATAAAAACAACGATACTACAAAACACGGACATCGTAGAAGTCCACGATGACCTTTTTAATCGAATCGACAATTACGCTCATGCCGTCTCCACTGATCTGGAGATGAGTCAGGGAATAGGACTAGAATTTAAAACTAGATACGGCAACGTTGAAAACTTGAGGGAATCAGCTGAATTATACGCAACTCGTAAAATCATCCTACGGGACCGTAACGTCTACTACATAATGACGAAACTACACTTCTGGGATAAACCAACGTACGAAGACCTATACATAAGTTTGATCAAATTTAGGGAACGGTTGGAAACAGCGCCGGATCTAGGGGGGGGCGATCGGGGGCACTTGCCCCGGGCGGCATGTCGGAGGGGGCGGCAAAATGCGGTTTAGCATTTTTTTATGCCGATAATTCTATTTTCAAGTGAATTCCATTTTTTCGAAACGTATAGATGTCCGTAAATTTTATTTCGTGTTATCATAATACCACATTGGTTTCGAAGACTTTATCCTACACTTTAATAGTGAGCGGGGGGGGGGGGGGGGGGGGGGGGGGGGCGGCAAAATTGTATCTTGCCCCCTGTCTTCAGATTCGTAGGTCCGGCACTGGTTGGAAATAGACTCGATCAAGACAATTTCCATACCCAGGATCGGTTGCGGGATCGATAGATTGAAATGGCATAAAATTCGGACGATGTTACGATTCATATTTAAGGGATCGGGGATCAAAATAACGGTCTGTTCAAATATAAAAACTGATCTAAATCAGAATCACATTCAAGACGTCATCAAAGAATTTCATGACAGTCCTTCAGGTGGACACCAAGGGGTTAATCGTACTATGACGCGACTTAAGGAGAGATATTACTGGGATTCAATGAAAAACGATGTAAAAACATATATCCGTAATTGTATGACTTGTCAAAGGAATAAAACCGACCGACAAAAGACCAAAATGCCTATGAAGATTACGACCAGCAGTAATAAACCATTTGAGAAGGTTTTCTTAGACATAGTTGGCCCTCTGCCGGTTACCCAATCAGGTCATAGTTACATACTGACACTACAAGACGATTTAACAAAGTTCTCCCAAGCCTATCCACTCCGAGCAGCTACCGCTGAACATACCGCAGAAGCTTTCATACGAAATTTCATATCTAACTACGGAGTACCACTATCAATCCTTACAGATCAAGGCACGAACTTCATGAGTGACCTGTTTACCCAAGTCACAAAAATATTAAAAATAAAAAAGTTAAATAGTACTGCGTACCACCCGCAAACCAACGGGGCACTAGAACGCAGCCACGGCACGTTAAAGGATTACCTCAGGTGTATGTCAACGACAGACGATTGGAATGAAACACTCCCAATCTATATCCTTGCTTACAACACAACACCTCATACCACTACTAAAATATCGCCTTACGAACTTATATTCGGACAAGTAGCTAGAGTACCTTGTAGTGTACCTCACGAACCTAGGGACGAGACATACAAAGAATATGCTCAGAGACTCGCGGAAAAGCTGACAAACAGCCAAATTCTCGCGAAACAAAACATAGATAAATCCAAAGAAAGATCCAAGGCATCCTACGACCAAATTACAAGACCACAAAATTTCGAAATTGGTGACTTAGTACTGATGACTAACGAAACCGCCGGACCATTAGACCAAAAATTTCTAGGACCATACCCCATCATCGATCAGATTAACGAAGTAAATTATGAGATAAAAATCAAAGGGAAGAATAAATTAGTGCATGCAAACAGATTGAAACCATACCATAAGCCACAGCCAACAGGATCAACCCGGACAGAATGACTTGATTAGCAAAGCAAGAAGGGAGACTAAGAGATTTAAAGGTGTATAATTAAATTGATTACAGACCCTCTATATGGGGAGCCGACGACTACAAGAACGAACCATACGAAAATATCGCCGGACTTCATTATGAACAGATTGGAACCGTCAAACTATTCCCCACTGATTGGCGAATAATAACATTTCTCGACCTGGACGACTTTTTCCAACAACTACAACGGATTTCCACCCTGGCAGATAAAATTAAAGTTTCATGTCAAACGTATAGTAGTATGGTAACATGCAGGAAATATTTGGGTTCCGTCGACAGCGTAATCAATGGGCTAAGAGACAGACAAACTGACTTACAAGACCTGCTTGGGGTCTATGACAAAAACGACGCCGACAATAGAAGGTTTAAAAGGGGTTGGTTCAATGGGATAGGGCACGTATTCAAGGAAATTTTTGGATTAATCGATGACGCTGATGGAGCAAAGTTCGATGCAGAGATAGATAAATTGACAAAAGGGGAGAGGAAAACGCTAGAGTTAGTCAAGGAACAAGCGACAATCGTATCATCAACGATTCAAAATTTCAATGACACGATCCATCAGTTGAATAAAAACGAAGCTATAATAACGCAAAATTTGGAAAAAGTTGCCAAAAACCTAGTCCGATTCTACAATAAGACAGCCACGGTATGGACTTATCAATTGATTGACGAAAACTTCATGATACTCAATACTATGATAGAAACCTTTTTAATCGACATTAGCAACGTAATAGATGCCGTATTATTCGCTAAACAGAATGTATTGCACCCGGCCGTTATAAGGCCCAATCAACTTCTCGCCGAATTACTAGCGATAAGTAATAATATGCCCAATGACGCTGACTTTGCACTCACTCCAAATATCCAAAACATCCATTTTATTATGGACGGGGTGACCCTAGAAACCTTCAAAACAGAGCTGAAGTTAGTTTTTGTAATCCATGTTCCTTTAATCCAAGATAGAGAATTTAAGATCTACTTAGTCAAACCGATGCCGGTCATGCAGGAAGATGAAAAATCCATCTTCATACAACCAACGATAAAATATTTCGGCATAACTAATACAAGACAAAATTACATAATAATAGAAGACATGACACGGGACTGTAAGTTGATCAAGAATGACTATCACATCTGTAAACAAACACAACCAGTTTATTTGACACATGCTACTGATAGTTGCGAAATCTTACTCTTTATGAACACCAGACCATTACCAGTTTCGTGCGACGTTAGGATTATCAAGCTTACTGCAGCCGTGTGGATACAACTTAGAAATCAGAATAAATGGTTGTATGTCTTACCCAGGTCCGAAACACTTACAATTAGCTGTTCGACACATGATAAAATTACAGACATATCTCTAAGAAACACCGGAAAAATAGAAATAAGCGCAAATTGTAAGGGTTACTCTAACTCAGCCATGTTAACACCAAATAGAGTATTTAATAACACCGTTGATAAAACTTTTGTACCATCAATAGATCTAAGATCCGACGACTGTTGTGAAGATATACCTGAATTTTTAAATATTACAAATTTCCAGTTTGATGATTTGGTTAATACAAACACCTTTAATCTGGATGACCTGACCATCGCCAGTCATAAATTGAAAAACATTAAAGAATCCGCTGACAAAATATTAAAAGAACAGGAAAAAGAAACTATGCCCACACGCGTGAGCTATTTAGCTTATTTTGCAGCTACCACATTAAGCGTGTACTTAGGCTATAAGTTGATCAAATGGTGTTATAAAATAAGAGAAGGTCCTAATAATCATGACCCAGGATTCAGGGGAATCGTACAAAACGTGATGGTTCACTGCTGTAGGGCTCGTCGCACGCGAGTGGCAGCCGTAACAGTTCATGTACCCGACATAACTGATGACGAAGACGGACCCAGTGACGCTATCCGTTTACGATATATGGATAGGGATCATAGAGAATAAGAACGAACATGTACACTGAAAATCTCATATTGGTGTAGGAACGATACAGAATTATCAATAATTTCAAATGCTCCGTGAACAATACTTATAGTTATCGCGACAAAACTGAATAAGAATCACATTGATACATTCAGTTGCCCTCTTAACAATTTCGTTTCGTTCTAATAAGCATAAATGTACTGGCACGATAGGTATAAAAGGTGGATCCTTCCGCCACCCAAGCGTATAGCTGTGGGATTACTGCCGAACCACATACAAAACCTCAAACCGCGTCGTAACCAAATTATATTTCTCTAGCAGCGATACGGCGCTACTAATGACTGTATTGCTGCTGCACCTATACCGTTATAGCTGCGACGCCATACGTTTTGTGTTGCGTACAGAGCAATACCATAAGGTTCTGTGGACTTAAATATGGCTACCACAGCGATATCAGATTTTCAGTGTAATCAGGCAAACGATCGAGGAAAACGTATGTAATCCTCATCCGTATGAAATAATATTATAAGCATTATTATTAAGGGTAATTATATGTATAACAGCTGAGGAAACCTTTGTAATCCTCAACTAAAATATTGTCCTCTTTTTATATATATATACATATATACCGATGAATATTTTGCTTCGCTTCATATTCATTTTTAAAGGGGAAGGTGTTATAATCAAATCAATTAAAATCAATATTTCAATTTTTTCTAAATTACAAAAGAGTATCGAGAAGTTTTGCCTTCCATACCGAAGACAAAACATCGCGATACCAATAATTCTCCATTACTTTATTCTCATTAATCTTTGGCTTCTGCGAACTACAGTGGAGAGTAGTTCAAAATAAGACACCTTGCCTTTTTCGCTCATGCCTTTGAGACTCTTTATGGCGTACTATACGCCACTGCTGAAATACCCACCGTCAGCATCTGACTGACGATGGGTAGCAACCATAGGGTTGCTATAGAGACACTTCACTCTTCTTTCGAGCTTCTCATTAACCATACCATATGTTAATAAAAGGTCTAAATTCGAAATCGTTCACGCTCATTAAAAAACCCAACAATAACAACAATAATTCACCGTGATCGTTCAGCTTTTAATTAGACTTTCGCAATTGTCAGTAATAATTCTCGTTAATTTTTATTTCAACTCCTCTTCGCCCTGTACCACCTACTCCTCTTTCTCTCATTGTTCTTTACTCGTATCAACAAAAGGTTGAAGAATAAAAAATATAAAAAAATGAAAAGAAATAATCAAGAACTAATTAACTAGAGAGAATATTCAACGATTTTACAAGGGGAGGTCATGGGAGACGCATTTTTGTAATTTTTCTACCCTATCGCAAAAGGAGGGGCAGACCCCCAATAACAATTGCCCAAAGCCATAGGACCATATAGCCAGAGGTTTCCGAGAAAATCGAGTTGAAATATTCCGAGTAAGCTATGAAAACTAGATGTAAAGCAGTTGACAACAGGGCGCGTGGCTCAGGCGTTAGCGCGGCAGTCTAGTAAGCAGTACATCCCTGGATCGATTCCCGCTGTAGGCAACTTTTTTTTCGTTTCTATTTTTTTTTCGTTTCTTTTTTTTTCGTTTCTTTTTTTCATTTCTTTTTTTTTTCGTTTCTTTTTTTTTTTCTTCTCATTTTTGTTTTCCCAAACGAATATTCACGTCATTTATGTGTACAATTATTCGAATTCATATTAATTGTACAATGTACAAATATTTCGTGTTTGGGTAGGATATTAATGTGTCCGTTGCAAGGACTTCGGGGATCGATACGGGCAATTTCCTCGTATTAGGTACCTGCGGGACACAGCTGCTTCGGCACAAAAGATTTATAAATATTGTTAACCAAGAAATATGAATTCGAATAATTTTACACATAAATGACGTGAATATACGTATTAGAAACCAAAAACGAAAAGAAAAAAAAAAAATAGAAACGAAAAAAAAGTTGCCTACAGCGGGAATCGATCCAAGGATCTACTGCTTACTAGTCTCGCCCGCTAACGGCTGAGCCACGCGCCCTGTTGCCGACCGATTTACATCCAGATTTCATAGCTTACCTACTCGGAATATTTCAAACTCGATTTTCTCGGAAACTTCTGGCTATATGGTCCTATGGCTTTGGGCAATTGTTATTGGGGGTCTGCCCCTCCTTTTGCGATAGAGTAGAAAAATTACAAAAATGCGTCTCCCGTGACCTCCCCTTGTTAGACCACGGATGATAATATCTCGAGTGTACCAAAAATAGAATGTATATGGGGCTTTCCATCCATTATCGCCGACGTTTGACCGACATTTTTTTTTTGCCTAATTTTTTCTTATGTTGTAGTACTATATCGAAATATCATCTGTGATTTTTTTTTAATTTTCCAACGAACCGTTTTTTTTTCATAAATAATAACAACTCTGAAAAGAATACATCCTTCGAAAATTCTGAAAAAAATCACCGATATTCTACGTCCGAAACTCGATTTTTTGACACCCGTCCGATCGTGGACGGTTGAGATCTTCTATTTTTTCAACCAATATCAAGATTGAAGAATCGCTATTCAACACACACAAGTATCCTTGTGGGCTGATAGCATTCATTTTTGATGAAAAAAAAGACAATCCAACGAACGATTTCACTAGTCCAACAATTACCAACAAACAAAACAAACGATTTACAAAAAGAAAAAACTCAGCCCAAGCCACGAGAATTACTGCGCATATATATTTGCATTTACCTCCAAAACCGGCCTTACAGATATACATACTGTAACGTATCGGCTAGTCCGCCGGTAGAATAGAAAGATCTAGTGACCGACTGATCACGTGATCGTCCCACCACCAGGCTGTGACGTCATCTGACGCGCTAGCGACGCCGAGGAAGACGACAGACAGTATAAAAGCGGGTGAGGACAAGCCTCACCAGCGATACTCAGCATAGAGCGGGTAGACGTCTCACTGCGAATTAAGAGCGACGCGAGCTATAGAGCCGGTCGACTCAACCATTGGAATCACTTAGCAAAATTCAGAAATAAAATTTCAATATAACATAAAAATTCAAATACTTAGACAGGGTGGCCACTTTTATCAGGTCCTGAAATTCAAGGTCTTTTCCAGGTTCTTTAAGGTCAACAATTTTTTTTTCAAGGTTCGACGAGAGGAAGAAAGGAGGAATAATATGATATTTATGAAATGAATAAAATTAATTCTGAGTTGCATTTAGTTCAGCCATCTTGATCTTATCGAAAAACTAACATGGATATATTAGTTAGCAGGCCTTGATACGGAATATTGCGAGGAGCAGAATTGATGAATATAGTATGGAAATAGCACTTGTGACATTTTGGTCAAGTTATTTATAATTCATTCATTTTCCAGGTTTTGCTAAAAATTGTATCGAATTTAAGGCCTTTTCCAGGTTTTTCAAGGCTAATCAAAATTCAAGGCTATTTCCAGGTTTTCAAGGTTTTAAGGTCCAGTGGCCACCCTGTTAGAATAACAGGCTAAAGAAGCTGTTAATTCAAATATAACTTTAAGGAGGTATTATCGTTTCTCACGTGAAAATTATTTTCCAACTTAGCTACGTGAAATTTTGTGAACACGAAATTCAGAGCAAAATCCAACTTGTGGTGACATTTCACAACGATTCACCGTCTAGAAACTGAGATATTTAATTACAAAATCACAATTTTTGTATACTTTTAACACATGTCTTATGGCATGAGGGGTATCGAGGTTAGGTTTTTTATTTTTTTCTGCGTGATAATTCCAACTTTCGTAGATGAAAAATGAACACATGCAACTTTAAATTACAGGTAATAAATTGATGTACATTAAATGTAGGGTTACCGATGAAATAAAAGAGAAATATCAAGTTAATCGCACTGGTTTCTGAACGCGACGGACTACACGAGCTGATTGAAAATCGATTTGGCAACGCCGCATGACCAACTCAACTATCGCACGCATATATGTGTGTCTATATACAGTCATACCTCTGAATAGGGCCCCTCTGAATAGGGCCGCTTCTCCTCATCCTTGCTCGAGCGCTTCCCCCACTACATTACTGTTGACGAGTGTTTGGACAATTACCTCTCTATAGGGCCGCTATGATAAGACTTTTCGAATCACTTAATTATAATCCAACATGTAATATTTCATTCTGCAAAATATTCTTAGACTCATACATTTATTCGGAATCACATTGAATAACTCAAATTATTTCATTTGTCCTTTTGAGGTTTTGTTCGAGGTAAGAAACACAAAACACTCAAAATAAAAAATATCGAGTCAACTTGTTGCACTTGAGACAAGTTTATATTTTATACTTACCAAAAATCAAGTGAGAAAGAAACAGCGTCACCTCTAAAATAAAGTGCAAATGACGCGACTGGAAAGTGGCCCTATTCAGAGGTTGAGCCGGCAGTCGAGCCGAGTCGTGCTCGCAAGCTATTGGTGGGGGAAAGGCATTTCCAAGAATCATACTCCCCTAACCGCCTTCGAGCGGCCCTATTCGGAGGTATGACTGTATATACCTTGAGTATTCGTGTATGCGGGTCGGTTGGATCCGCCCGATCCAGAATTTGGCGTTTCGGCAGTGCCTTTCCGCCGTTTTTTGTTCACGCTGGCTGCCTTCTGCTTTGACAGGTAGGCAAAGCGCGCGGAGTACGATTTTATGGTTAGATTGCGGTTAGGATTTTCAGTATGAAAAAATTGTTCCGATAATCTGTCCATTATTATTCGACGAATACATAATACTTTTAAAACGATTCAATGCAATTCGGAAGAATTTGTTCTTATTTGTTCATCAGTTATCAGTTACAATGACTAATAATAATTTCCATCGAAATGTAATAGTAATAAAATTATTGTTTGTTCGTGAAAAATCTTGAAAGTTGTTTTCATTTGTGGCTAAATACATTAATTTGCAACCTGAATGTAATTCACTCTCTGTTAATTTAGTGATACTGTAATATAAAATTGTCTTTATTGCCTGGTACAATTTATCCTTCTCTACACTCTTTTATAGGATTCGCTAATAAATATTCTCGTGACTCAGCTACTTCAGTTTCTTCTGAATTGCATTGAATCGTTTTAAAAGTATTATGTATTCGTCGAATAATAATGGACAGATTATCGGAACAATTTTTTCATACTGTTGAGAGAAAACGTTAGAGAAAGGTTCTTATGATATGGGTTAACGAATTAGCGAGATAGAGGCCTAGGATGAGTGATTTTCGGGATAAATGATTCGAGAAGGCTCACACTGATTTTTGTCTTTAATTAAAACTCGTGGTTTATTTCGTACTCACGATTAGAGATACATAAAATACATATAAGACCACGAGGCCGATAATTTACAATGTATTCCACGGGGAATATCGAGACACACTGATCTATATGGACTTCGATCTAGTCCGCAAGGATACATACATATACATATACATTGGATAGTTCTTGCGCTCGGTGCGCGGTAGGACTTCATAGTCAGCTTCGAAATAAACACCACACGATGGTGCGTTAGATAGATACTGGCCGTCCAGCTGATCTACGCGATCGAATTATACTTCGCCCGAACACATACTGAAAATCCTAACCGCAATCTAACCATAAAATCGTACTCCGCGCGCTTTGCCTACCTGTCAATTGACAATTGATTTATGTATTATGTATGTAAAGAAAGTGAACTTTCATTTAAATTGACGCGCGATATATCACGCGTCCCTTCATAGACCAGGCAATAGAGCAGATAATTAGTGATTCTGTGACAAAAATATTATTAGAAAACGGCTTGCGCCATCATACGCGGAACAGTCCGTAGATTTAGTGTGTCATGTTTTCTACTCGGAAATTTCATTACTTATATTGTTTATTAACAAAAAACCTCTAAAAAAAGTGTTTTTTTTTCGTTTTTCGCATATAAAAGCTGAACCGATGGAGCAATCTTGATGCTTTCAACAGACGAATGGTAGAGAATGAAAAGACAAAGAGAATGAGCCCCTGACGAACTCGATCGGATCAATATTAACGGAGAAAATTCGAAAAAACTCGAAAAAACGGCGTTTTTTCAAAAATTCACAACTCCGCCATTTTTAAAGCTGTAGCACGGTCTCTCCGCGAGAAAGTAGCGATCGATGGGTACTTCATGTGTGCTAAATCCAGGCGCTGTCGTATCATTACTTTTTGCATAATTGCAATTTCAATTTTTCTATGCACTTTCTTGCAAAACGGCTGGATGCTCTTGAGGTGGTCCGATTTTAATTTTTAAGACGGATTTTGAAAGTCGAAGTATAGTACTTCAAAACGTCTATTCTGATTTTCCGTTAAAATGATGAAAAATAGGTGAAAAATGCTCGCAAACATGACGAAAAACGGCCGAGCGCGCGTAAGCGGTCGAGTAGTGGGGGTAGGCGGCCGAAGCGGAGAAGTATATATGGGTAGTTCCAAGATATTGCGTCTATTGGGGTCTTTTTAAAAAAAAATAGTGAAGATTGCGGAATAATGAATTTTAGAATGACCATAGTTGTAACGGTAACTGTGTTTTATACGGCGCACTGAATTTTGAATGTAAAATATTTTCAGAATTCGAGAAAATTGAATTCAAACACCAAAATTGTCTCTACCCTGGCACGTCCCTTCAACAAATTTGTTGATTCCGGTAGCAATATTTGGTAACTTTTCCAATAAATTGAGAAAAAAAATGGACTTTTTTATAGCTGTATAAACGTATAATGATATTTCAGTAATGAAATAGATTCCGTATTATTATTTTTAAAAATATTTCGTATTCCATTTTGTCCCACACCTTTGACGTCTCCTCCCCTGGCATTTTTATGGCGAGAATTTCTAACTAATACGATGAGCTTGGTCATTCATACTCTATCAGCCTGTCAAGAGTTCGGCACAAAGTAGGCAAAACGTGGCGAGTGAATGCCTAATATTCCTCCGTTGTTCAGTTAACGTGGAAAAACTGTAGTGTTTGGGTCGGAGTAAAGTGATCCTCGTATCTACCCTGGTAGGTTGTATGTCGCAATTAGTTATCTATTTGTTTTAGTTTTAGGCCAAATCAATTATAATATGTGCAATAGTCACCCTGTTCAAGTTTAAAATTGAAATCATAATTTGTCTCTATACTATTGAGAATTTTCTGCAAAAACATCTCTCCCCTGGCATTTCTTCCCTGGCATGACAATGAGATACAGAATGACAAGGGGAGATATCGCGTCACTAAAGCCAAAAGGGCGTATCTCAAGAGATACGCCCTTTTGACTCTGCAGAACCAAAAGGGCGTATCAAAAAAAATTTTGTTCTCCAATCAACTTGGGAATTTCAAAAAAGTAGATAATAGCTAAATTATTATTTTGGAGTCTTTTATTTTATTCATTTCATGAGGAATAGTCTCTCCCCTGTCTGTAAATCTGTACCCTTAACTATTTATTTATTTATTTATTTTTTTTTTTTATCATCTATTTTTTTATTATCTATATTTATCTCTATCTCTTAATAATTTATTTCGGAGTCTTTTATTTTATTGAATTCATGAGAAATAGTCTCTCCTTTGTCAGTAAATCTCTACCCTGCACACCAAATCTCTCCCCTGGCCAGTGTCTCTCCCCTGGCACTTTTAAAAGTCATTAAAGATAATTAAAGTGACTAGCCCTTTCGTAGGCATCATGAGGAGACTGTTAATATTCCAGTACATACGAAATTGACCGTAATATTAGTTTTTTCGCTTTGCCATGAATGTTAGGAGTTGGGACGCAATATCTTGGAACTACCCATATAGTAATAGAAGCGCGGTTCCCCGCTTCGGCCGCCTACCCCCACTACTCGACCGCTTACGCGCGCTCGTCCGTTTTTCGTCATGTTTGCGAGCATTTTTCACCTATTTTTCATCATTTTAACGAAAAATCAGAATAGACGTTTTGAAGTACTATACTTCGACTTTCAAAATCCGTCTTAAAAATTAAAATCGGACCACCTCAAGAGCATCCAGCCGTTTTGCAAGAAAGTGCATAGAAAAATTGAAATTGCAATTATGCAAAAAGTAATGATACGACAGCGCCTGGATTTAGCACACATGAAGTACCCATCGATCGCTACTTTCTCGCGGAGAGACCGTGCTACAGCTTTAAAAATGGCGGAGTTGTGAATTTTTGAAAAAACGCCGTTTTTTCGAGTTTTTTCGAATTTTCTCCGTTAATATTGATCCGATCGAGTTCGTCAGGGGCTCATTCTCTTTGTCTTTTCATTCTCTAAAATTCGTCTGTTGAAAGCATCAAGATTGCTCCATCGGTTCAGCTTTTATATGCGAAAAACGAAAAAAAAACACTTTTTTTAGAGGTTTTTTGTTAATAAACAATATAAGTAATGAAATTTCCGAGTAGAAAACATGGCACACTAAATCTACGGACTGTTCCGCGTATGATGGCGCAAGCCGTTTTCTAATAATATTTTTGTCACAGAATCACTAATTATCTGCTCTATTGCCTGGTCTAGTATAGAGATCAGTGCCAACGAGATTCGAATAAATCAGCGCTTGCGCATTTGTTTCGGGCTCATTCCTCGCGTCCTCACGGTAGATATATTTATGCAGTGTGTTTAGAGATGGTACTTACCCCGTGTAAAACACACAGGGGATATAACCAATAAGGAAAAAGAAGAAGAAGTGTGTTTAGAGCAAGGGTCCGGACCAGCGATGCGATATTAGAGGGGTTCCATAGACGGATGCCTAGGATATATATTGGGAGAATAAAAATATCGATTTGCCACAAAATTCGGGGTATAGGATACGGAAAGATTCAGTTTTCAATCATGGAAAAAATTTTACCAACGGAAGAAAAGGAAAAAAAATAAATAAAACTTGGCAAACTTCTGATTGGTTTAAGAATACACTTTTCGCTGATATCATTCGAATATTTGCCGGGAATTATCTTAAGCGGGAAATTAGTATGAAAAAAATTTACGTAACAAGGCATTATACGGACTGTTATTATAGAAAATGTTTAAGAATATATTCCGCTGTTTAAATGCAGTCGACAAATGATTAATTTATTCATTATTAGCTTGAAGGAAATATTGAATAATTCCTATTCGGAATTCTATACCGGCTTGGTAACAATATGATTTGTAAAGAAAAAGAAAAAAAAAAAAACGTTAGAATGCAGTCGTAAAACGATGCTTATTAAACGTTACGTAAGACTGACTAATAACCGATGAATATATACGGAATTTATACTAAACCACCTTTCTGAAGATTATTTCAATATCTTTAGCAAACTGGCGACTATTTTGATAATTATTCATCAATATTAGTATACGTGGCGGATAGACACGCCTTGAAAATCTCTATCCCGATTATCACGCGCCTTTAATGGAATTTAATAATCAGAACGAATAGAAAAATGAAATTTTTTTAAAAATAAATGAATGCAAATTTTTTTGGAAAAATATTATGATATGCAATTGATGTTATTATTGTTATTTTCGACTGTTGATTAATTTCGATTTCATCGAAAGATTCAAATTCAAACAATAAAACATATATATAGATATGGTTGTTATTTGAATTTGCAAAAAAGGGTAAAAAAGAACATATTTTTTTTTAGAAAGAAGACATGTACAGTTCGATGTTACGTTACAATTTATAGTACGAATATCGAGCTTGCTCTTAGTATGCTTAGGAGAAACGAACGATTTTGTCATCAACGGGTGTGTCGGTATCCTGAATAACAAATTATCTGGCGAATAGCCATTCGTCTCTAAAATCGTACGTCGTGCATAAGAAATAAGAGACAAGAGTATAGCGGATAGAAATATCATCCGATAGTGAAAAAAAAAAGAAAAAAGAGAAACGAGGGGGGGGGGGGGAGGGGGAGTAGATTTTAAGAATATAAGAAAAATCAATACTTTTCTTTTTTTTTTCTTTACAATTCTTTTTTCGACACGTAAAGAATATTTGTTGTTGAAGTTTGAACGGTCTCGTACCAGTATTATTCCGCTAGATAATTTTCTAGTAAGACGAGACGGTGAGCCCTATGGATTTCATCAATGCAAGACGATCCGTCGAGCAAATAAGATCCGTTACATCACAACTTCCGATATATGGGCTTGGCAGCAGATCAATTACACAGAATCACTGTCCTCTCGTGTTTAGCGGGTGGGTTTCATGTTTTAAACAAGGACGAAGAAAGCAAAAATAATTCCACCAATTTCATGATATATCAGAGGATAGGAAATATCGAAGATATCAAATCCTTTGTTACAGGCAAGGATATCAATTTCAGATCGTACAAAAAAAACTTGAAATGTACTTATGATAGAAAATAATAATAAAAAAAAAAAAAACGTAAGGCGACTACTCACTTTCGGCAGACATTGCGGATGGCAACAAATCACCGGCAGCTTTAAGCTGGTCGAATTTCTCCGCTAATAAAAGCCACCTGAAAAAATTTATACAAGTTTTATAAAAAATATTACTGATATCGATTGAAAATTTTGTAGAAAAAAAAAAGAAAAAAAATAAATAAATAAGAATCAATCCGTGCGTTAACTTTTAGGACTGACTAAAATTTCTGCCTAATAGATGGAAAGAAAAAAAAAAAAGAAAAAAGAAACAAAAACTTTGTTTATAGTTATTTTATAACAGGTCGTACTTTGCCTGCGGCACGTTGTGCTTCCTTTGTAAATCGAGGCGCAATCTTTCACCGACGTGTTTGTAAATATCTGCCAAAGTGTTGACGGCTGTTTCTCGAACCTTTTCCGTCGGATCTGACAGAAGTTTAACTATGTTTGGGATTACTCCTGATAAAGCCATTTTGTACGCTCCATACCTGTAACGATTTTTAACAAGAAATTAATTTTCTTTCCGGTTAAAACCTGTAGACAAAAAAAAAAAATTCCGTTATGAAGTAAAAAAATGTAAATTTATTACTGATGTGATTAACTCAGCTGTAATTAATGTTATCTATCTAGTCTACCAGGCTTGACACCAGTTCTAATTAGATTTGACGCAATAGTAATGAGTATTAGAACAACGGGAAGAAAGAATTTTATTTTCTTATCGTCCTTCCTTGTCTTTTCGAAATTTATCCTGAGATTAAAGGATTTCTTACTCGTTCAGCGTTGTCGTGAGAAGGATTAGGCCCTCCTCTCTTAATTTGGCATTTTTGTGTGTAAAAGTTGGACCGATTCTATCCAAGAGTTGTTGAGGACTCATGCCGGCTCGTTCCGTTAGCTTGAGAAGAACCATGGCCGCTTTTTCTCTCGTTGTGTCCTTGCTGTCTCCTGGAAAAAATACATTTTTAAGATTAAACAATAATATCTAAGATCGGCTTTCGACTGGTCAAGCCCTTTTCCCCTGTGCCTAAGTTCTCTCTCGACGATTCGAAATACATACGGAAATTGATTTTTTTTTTTGAACCTTAGGCTTATCTCTTCTTCAGAAAGTAGCCCTATTTTTAATTTGATCAATTTTTAACTTGGAGTAATTAGCAAGCAATTTATATACAATTATTATACACTGTTATCAGGCCTATCCTGTGTATGAACTCTTTGTCACTTGAGGAAGAAAAATCTGATTTTCATTGTATAAGTTGTGTTACTACAAACATGCGCTACTCCACTTAGTTAGTGGTATGTTCTGAGGTGTTCGTAAAATGGCGGTTCTCTGGTGCAGTTGATGGTGTTCCCGTCCCGTAGATGGCGGTCGGATCTAGACCTTGAGATTGGTTACTTCTAATGCCTTAGTGTCTGCGTTGTTGATGAGAGGTTACTCTTTTCCGGTACGCCTGTTTTTGAATACTTATCCTTTTGACTTTGGGTGAGTTGAGATCTGGTGTATGTTGTGTTCCATGCGAGTCTTTTGTTCTATCACCTTGAATGAGCCTGGTGTTAATCTGCCTATTGTTGATCCCGGTCGAACTGTTCAATATATATGTATATGAATCTGTTGCTAGGTTGAATTTTCAATCTCCATTAATAGTTCCTCCCTTTGCTTCAATTTTATTTATTGTTAAGATTTTATGTATGCTTTTTTTTTTAATTTTTTAATTTTTTTTTTATATCGTTATTGTCAATAACTATATAAATTTTAAATTTTCAAATCACTTTACACAAACGTGTTTAATTCAATAATATTTAGCAGGCACCTTTCGACCACGGACTTGAGCCTAACGGCGATAAGAATAATTTAAACTGCATTAATTAATTGAAATTAAACCCCGAATGTTCTTGGGCGTCACATTAACATAAACTCGTCAGCATCTCAATCACTGCATTACTCCGCGATTACGATGCTGCCGCGTCCGGCAGGCTCGGCGGCCGCCACTGGACTCCACGGAAATTGATTAAACCTTCTTACTTGAATAGCGAATGGTTTAAATAGGATTCTGCATTAACTATATGAAAGTCTGAAACCATAGTGTGTTTTGCTGTCTAAACCATTTAGCATTGATTAGATTAGATACCGTTCATTTATCGGTCTATATATTCAATGCCTAACAAAAAAAAAAGGTGCAAAAAAGGAATTCGGCAGGAATATAACTCGTCCTTTTAGTGTTTTCAATGACCGATCGATCGCTATATGATTCGGTGTAAAATAAAACTCCTAAAACGTACTAGAAAATATATTTACGTCTTCATTCCTTCGATCCTTTATCTTCTACTTTATTTACAACTTACCCAATCTATCGATGGTAGGCTGCATAATCGTGGATATATAGGGCCTGAAATCTTGGCCCATTCGATCGGCGAGATAAGTGAGGGCGTCCAATCCATTTTGACAAACCTGTAATAACGCAATGATTGAATATGGAATAAGTTTTCAGACTTATTTATTATTTCTGTCCATTCTACTACTCCTTCCTTGATGTATCAAATATGCTTAAATAGATTTGTTTGTTACTTTGTTTATATATGGAAGAATATATTCTCCTTTATTATCGAACTGTTATATAATTGACTCCGACAAAAGACCGAATGTTTACTATGTGTTTGTATGTACATCTGGCAGTAAATAAGTGCTTAATAAACTATGTAGACAGGCCACTCCCGCATTATGATCTAATTGTTTGCACCTATCACGTGGACTGATCAAAAGATGGGTGCTGACCTTGCGAATTAGTTGGTTTGATAATATTCTAAGTGATAGCTTTGGGCGGATCTTTATTGGCTTTGTTGACTGTTATTATTAAAAGGAATCAATAATCTATCTGTGGATATACAGTTGAATGGAAAAATCCCATTCATTCATAAGTTTGAAACTGCAGAGGAGAGACAAGTTCTTTTATCTACCTACGTGTAAAATCGGTAATTCGTCTATTACATATTCATTGGCACATAATGCGATGCGATTAATCTAACGTTACTTACTAAACCAAAGACTCGGAGGTAAATGAATGATAGCCATCATGTCGAAAAACGGAGCTACTTATACAGTTAATAAATAGCTAGTTGTCTTAATGATACACCATTGACTCTTAACTTCGGTGTTAAAGTCCAGGCGAAAATCTAGCGACAATGCTGCGTGGGGAACCTTCAATATAAATAAATGAGTGTAATCTTAGCTGGCTACTTGACGTGTGGGCGAAGCATGGCCATATACTTATCAAAGTTCAGTATGTGGCTTGCAAAAACGAGCTTCAACGTGGGAGGTGGTTCTATCCTTAAAGTTTTTACAATGAAATATGAAAGAAAAGTAAATGAAAAATGGTAAATTCTCCTTGTTTATTTTTATTTTTTTGTCATTAATTTTATCCTCGTACTATGTTGGAATCCCGGAGTACGTAAAAAGAGTGTTTTAAGGAAGAGGATGATTCCGATCACTTTGTGTTTAGTTTTTCACCCCCTTTTTCTCATTTCTGACTAAATAACAAGAAACTAAGGAGAATCAGATAATGTAAAGCAATGCTAAATATAGCAGTGAACGGTGCAGCAGCAGGAGGACTAACACATTGAGAAAGATGGATGTGTGGTGTGGTAAGAGATAGGAGATCATGATTCATGAATAATGTAAAACCTGTTCAATTTCATCTACTATGATCCTCCGGGCATGTGTAAATCCACAACTACACACCTTTGGGCATCACATCATATCACATATATACACTCTCAACTCGCAGGGACTCATTTTTCAATTTCATATACGCACCGCGTAATATGATCAACTAGATTTACGGCCCCAAGTTAAGTGGACGATACTTGTTACCACATTGTTATACCCTTTTACTTACCTAATGTTACAGTCTATTATAGGAAATATTAGAGGCCAATTTTCCAACCAAATTATTATTTTCTCTACACCTTCTATCCAATAACTAATTATCTCAATATTTCAAGTACAACATATCTTCAACTCACTAAATCCTCGCTTTAAAATACAACTGACCAACTTGGCATGGGAACACTTTGACATAAATGGTGTGAAAGTTTTACCTGACTCAAAGAGTACTGTGCCAAGTATATATAGATACACCTCTTTTTTTTTTCTTTCTCTCTATCTTTCTTTCTTTCTCGTCTTTGGTAATGAGTTTATTTTCCGAAAAAGCAAACCTCTATAGTCTTTATACACATGTGAATAAATGAAGAAAGAACAATGTATGTTTTATTTATTTATTTTTGTTATTTATGTGTTTAACTCACCCTGGGATTTCCATTGTGAAGCCATGGTATCAGGTTGTCGATGAACAGTCCGATGTCTTGGCATTCGATGCTTCGACTATGATCTCCCAAATAAGTTAGCAGTAAATTACCGACGTTTAATTTCTTTCTAATATCCGTAGTAGACAATAGCGGCATGAAGCCGTCCATCTTCTTCTACTTCTTCTTCCCTTTGGGCACAGCTAGTTCCACCCAAAGAGGATCGGGTAGAGTGGAAGCTGACCGTATTCACCGCGGGCAGCGACATCTGGTGAGTCTTAGGGCACGCGTATGTGTAGTGGTGACGTGTAAGGCAAGTCCGTGTGATTCAACACAACTACTGCATCTGAAACGAACCAAGCCATTGGAAGCCATTGTTGGAAGCCATTAGCTGTGTTCGAGCTAGCTACACTTTCACCTATATAAAGTTGGCCGGCGAGTTTATTATTTTTAAATTTCTAATATACCAATCAATTGCTCCTTAATTGCTCTTAATTGCTCCGCTAATTTTATTAATTGCTCCAGCCTAGTTTCCGAGAAAAAAGGAAAAAACGAAATACGGATTTACTATGGTAGAATGGCGGCCAGATTCAAATCTAGGTATTAGCTGAACGGAATGAGATACAACATTCTACAGGGGACTAAAAAATTGCTCCTTAATTGCTCTTAATTGCTCCACTAATTTCGTCAATTGATCCAATCTAGTTTTTGAGTAAAAATGAAAAAACGAAATGAAGATTTTTTATGGCGGGACGGCGGCCAAATTCAAATCTAGGTATTAACTGAACGGAATAAGATACGACGTTCTACAGGGAACTAAAAAATTTCTCCTCAATTGCTCTTAATTGCTCTACCCTTGCTTTTAATTGCTCCCCCTTAGTTTTTAAGAAAATTGAGAATTGAGTGGAGTTCATCGAACATAACCTCTTTCGAGTGACAGCTTATTTCAGATTTCACTGGCTTATTGATCAGTCAGCGCCGATTCCGAATTCAACTTCGCAGTGAAAAAAGGCTCAAATAAGTGTGACAATAATTGCTCTTCTAACCCTCATAATATCTTCTCTCATATTCATTTTATTATACGTATATTACATTATTAATAATATCTTGACCTTTAATTGCACCCTATCAGATCTCATGATCACATTATAAAAACCTGAAATTTTTCCATGTTTTAAAAAACTTTTCCAAATATACTTCTGCTCCGGATGAGGTTAAGGGTTTGAATAACGTAAGAAACATATCCAATATTATTCATCAAATAGGTTTATTTATACAATTTACATGATACCCCAACAGCTGGGTTGGGGATGAAGTGTACAAACGTTTCCCAAAGTACCAAATAAAATGTGAATGAAAATTAAATAAATACTTAGCGTTAAAATACAATATTATACAAATATATACAAAAATATACAATTCATTATGATTAAATACCTTTGAATCTTAAACTTTGTAATCATACCACTTTTATGTTTTAAATTGAAATTTGTCTTAGCCAGGTCGTTATCTTGTTCATATCGCTCTGTTTCCTGTCTTGAACTCTGAGATCACAAGATAATAGACTAAAAATTTTTAGAGCCTCCAGTCCTAAAATTATTTTCTTGATTGCTCTTCTTACTCAAATTACTTATAGTTAATCAATCTTTTGTTTGTTCATTTCTTGCAACTACTTTATTATTATTCTCTCTATTTCTTGTTAATCCACTGTTTATTACCTACTGCAGTCTGAATTCAAGCAGTATGGGTTCACCAATGACGTGATCAAATGGGTCCACTTATACTTGACAGATAGATCGCAGGCAGTGCAGGATCTAGATAGTGGACACTACAGCTTCCTCCACAACCACTCTGGCGTGCCTCAGGGGTCTGTCCTTGGCCCTCTCCTGTCCCTTGTTTTTATTAACAATGTTGGGCTCAGTCTGAGGAACTCTACTCGCGTGATTTCTGCTGATGATCTCCAGATCTATTTATATGTTCCCCCTAGTGATATTCTCGCAGGCATAGCTAGAATTAATGATGATGCCGAAGCTGTTTTAGACTGGGCCTTGAAAAACAGCTTGCAGCTTCATGTTAATAAAACAAAGGCGTTCGTTTTCGGCAGCACGGCGTACATTGATCAGCTCCGTCGTTCAAATTTGCTACCTGTTACTATTATGGGCATGGTTGTCCCATATGTTGACACGGTTCGTGATCTCGGAGTTGATTTCAGCTGACTTACTTTGGATTGCCCATGTTGCATTGATCTCAAGGAGGGTCTTTGCCTCGCACCATAGACTAAAACACCACAGTATGCTCCCCTTCCCTCAAGTGAAGACTATGCTGGTCTCCGCGTTAATTTTTCCTTATCTTGACCATTGTAACCAGTTGTCGGTTGTAAATTGCCGAAAATATTTTCTCGGCTTGTCTTTGTATTTGGTCCTGTCGACCTCCTCTCTGCGCTACTTGTGCGAACTGTTTGTGGACGTGGATCCCGCCGCTTGCTGCTTGTCTAGGTAGGTAGATCTGGGAAATTCCTCACTTTTCGAAGTACCGGCTTTTGTACTGCGACGTATCACAACTCTTTTGCACTCTCAGCCATTTATTTCTCAAACAGCCTTCCAGTGTCGGTTGTATCGGCTGCTTTCCCAGAGGTGTTCAAGGACAGACTCACAATACATTTGCGTGAGGAAGAGGCAAGCCCTAGGTCGATGCTGTTACTGCTGAAACATTATTCAGATAATCTTACTGTCTCGCTGGTGGTTAGCACTGTTGATTGTCTGTGGCTGGTTATAATTTACTTTCAGGTATTGTCAGTATTACTTTGTTACTACTGTTACACATAAAGTGAACTTATCTGAGTTCAGTTCCTACATGGATACTGTCTTAACTTGATTGATGTTGTTTTGTATCTCTTCTACCTTGTACCTTTTTGGGTTATTGTGGCTATATTCATATTTATTGTTCACTGGCATAATAAACATTTTTCTATTCTATTCTATTTCTTTGTATTGTTGCCTTGCCCCATGGTCTCGCCCAAACTACAACAATAAAATAAATCGTCTACTCTACTATTGAAAATATTAAGATTACACGTACTCAAGACTGGCGCTAGCGGCCATAATGATTTTCTTTTCAAAATATGATCAATAGATCGATTATCTTAAGATATACCTGTACTCGATAGAATCCTGTGATAAACATACAACTCAAGCAAATCAAGACTTTTGTAATCAATAAACTATTATAGAAATCTTACTACTATGTGTTTAAATAACCTTCCCCATAAGAAGTACAATATAACGTATAATATTTGAAATATAAGTTCGAGGTATTTGCAGAGCTGTTCTACGTGTCAAGATTCGCGGCAGCGAATCGCCGAGTTCCCAATCCAAATTCGGCGCGCCATTAACCTTACTTCTGCCATTTTAGTTGGTAGTCCAATTTCTGATTAGTAGAGTTTTATACTAGCATAGAAGGTGTAGCTCAATATACGAAGTCTAGGGGTGGTATTCATAGTCAGGCGGGTTATTCACTAACTTCTCGGTACGTACCGCGCGGTTCGCTTCGTTTCTGTACCGCGCGGTTCGTGTTACCGATCGGTAGATCCAGACCGCTATTTTGCTATTTTACCATTTTTCTGACTTTTGTTCTCCTATTTGCAATTAATCAAATAATTCAAACTTTTCATAAATTAAATTCATTCCTAGCTAGAAGGCAGCTTCGGCGTAGTACAGGCAGCTACGGTGTAGCTATAATCGGCACCCTAGTCTGAGTACTACGACCCAAGTCTGTAATAGGCAGCTTGGGTGAGTTAGACTCAAGGCAGCTACGATAGAGCTATAATTGCTATCCTAGTCTGTGAGTCTAGCATATCCCAAGTCTGTAGGGAGGCAGATCTGTTACAATATATGCACCGAGGTAATAATAATACAATACTTTTATATTGTCATGTTTCAGTTCCTCCATCTCAAACCCGAGCAACATCTGTGAAAGGTACGTTTGTTAGACATTATCAAAGTTGCATGTTATTCATTGATTTGACTTTTTAATTTTTTTTTTTTTTAATTAAAATCTTTCATTTGCAGGTGCCAGTGCAAATACGTTGACAGTCGTCGAGTCAATGGACAATTACACAACGACTATGACAGCCTGTGCAACGCAACTCATCAAATGCTTGGAAAAGCAAAATAACATCCTGGTAAATGGTTTTACAACACTCGTTAAAATATTGGAAAGACAGACTTGCAGCTGCCGTACCATCAATACCGATCAACAAATCAAAACAGATACTTGCGATGACGAGGACAAATGGCCAGCGGAATACCTGGAGTCCGAACTATTTCATGACGACGAATGAAGCAGTCTCACGTATTCGAATATTATCTACTTACCTATAATTATAGTTTATATATTAACGAAATTTGAAACGAGTTCACCGTTTACATTATCTTCTGTTTCATGAAATTGAACCGTAATCGTATTGAGATAGCGATAGAAGCGGCTTTAAAACAAGATTTCATTGTGATATCTAGCGACTAGTGACGAACAAAGTAGTCTCACGTGTTCGAATATTATCTACTTACCTATAATTATAGTTTATATATTAACGAAATTTAAAACGAGTTCACCGTTTACATTATCTTCTGTTTCATGAAATTGAACCGTAATCGAAGTGAGATAGCGATAGAAGCGGCTTTAAAACAAGATTTCATTGTGATATCTAGCAACTAGTGACGAACGAAGTAGTCTCACGTGTTCGAATATTATCTACTTACCTATAATTATAGTTTGTATATTCATGAAATTTGAAACGAGTTCACCGTTTGCCTTATCTTCTGTTTCATGAAATTGAACCGTAAACGTATTGAGATACCGATAGAAGCGGCTGTAAAAAAAGATTTTATTGTGATATCTAGCGACTAATGATGAATGGAGTAGTCTCACGTGTTCGAATATTATCTACTTACCTATAATTATAGTTTGTATATTCATGAAATTTGAAACGAGTTCACCGTTTGCCTTATCTTCTGTTTCATGAAATTGAACCGTAAACGTATTGAGATACCGATAGAAGCGGCTGTAAAAAAAGATTTTATTGTGATATCTAGCGACTAATGATGAATGGAGTAGTCTCACATGTTCGAATATTATCTACTTACCTATAATTATAGTTTGTATATTCATGAAATTTGAAACGAGTTCACCGTTTGCCTTATCTTCTGTTTCATGAAATTGAACCGTAAACGTATTGAGATACCGATAGAAGCGGCTGTAAAAAAAGATTTTATTGTGATATCTAGCGACTAATGATGAATGGAGTAGTCTCACGTGTTCGAATATTATCTACTTACCTATAATTGTAGTTTGTATATTCATGAAATTTGAAACGAGTTCACCGTTTGCCTTATCTTCTGTTTCATGAAATTGAACCGTAAACGTATTGAGATACCGATAGAAGCGGCTGTAAAAAAAGATTTTATTGTGATATCTAGCGACTAATGATGAATGGAGTAGTCTCACGTGTTCGAATATTATCTACTTACCTATAATTATAGTTTGTATATTCATGAAATTTGAAACGAGTTCACCGTTTGCCTTATCTTCTGTTTCATGAAATTGAACCGTAAACGTATTGAGATACCGATAGAAGCGGCTGTAAAAAAAGATTTTATTGTGATATCTAGCGACTAATGATGAATGGAGTAGTCTCACATGTTCGAATATTATCTACTTACCTATAATTATAGTTTGTATATTCATGAAATTTGAAACGAGTTCACCGTTTGCCTTATCTTCTGTTTCATGAAATTGAACCGTAAACGTATTGAGATACCGATAGAAGCGGCTGTAAAAAAAGATTTTATTGTGATATCTAGCGACTAATGATGAATGGAGTAGTCTCACATGTTCGAATATTATCTACTTACCTATAATTATAGTTTGTATATTCATGAAATTTGAAACGAGTTCACCGTTTGCCTTATCTTCTGTTTCATGAAATTGAACCGTAAACGTATTGAGATACCGATAGAAGCGGCTGTAAAAAAAGATTTTATTGTGATATCTAGCGACTAATGATGAATGGAGTAGTCTCACGTGTTCGAATATTATCTACTTACCTATAATTGTAGTTTGTATATTCATGAAATTTGAAACGAGTTCACCGTTTGCCTTATCTTCTGTTTCATGAAATTGAACCGTAAACGTATTGAGATACCGATAGAAGCGGCTGTAAAAAAAGATTTTATTGTGATATCTAGCGACTAATGATGAATGGAGTAGTCTCACATGTTCGAATATTATCTACTTACCTATAATTATAGTTTGTATATTCATGAAATTTGAAACGAGTTCACCGTTTGCCTTATCTTCTGTTTCATGAAATTGAACCGTAAACGTATTGAGATACCGATAGAAGCGGCTGTAAAAAAAGATTTTATTGTGATATCTAGCGACTAATGATGAATGGAGTAGTCTCACGTGTTCGAATATTATCTACTTACCTATAATTATAGTTTATATATTCAGGAAATTTGAAACGAGTTCACCGTTTGCCTTATCTTCTGTTTCATGAAATTGAACCGTAAACGTATTGAGATACCGATAGAAGCGGCTGTAAAAAAAGATTTTATTGTGATATCCAGCGACTAATAACGAATGAAGTAGTCTCACGTGTTCGAATATTATCTACTTACCTATAATTATAGTTTATATATTAACGAAATTTAAAACGAGTTCACCGTTTACATTATCTTCTGTTTCATGAGATTATTATATTATATTATTATATTACCATTATATTATTATATTATATTCTTTGTAATATGCACTTTATTAAATACTTGAATTTCACAAAAATGAAATGTGTCGTTACTATACATTAACCAAGCTACACAGTGCAGTCACATGAAGAGCCATTCCGCCGGAATCGAGGAAAACTGAACAGAACGTTGTATGCAAGGTAATATATACATACACGCAATACATAGCAAAAGTTTCTACATTCCGCCCGGACTCTTCATGTTATCAGTGAAAGTCATCAGATTATGACTTTGATCAGAGATATCAAGTTAGTATGCTAATAACGCGAAAAAATATGTACGGGCTGGATTTTTTATAAGCAGTTAAAGATATTGCGAAGCAGACAAATTTTGTGTAGTTGAAGAAGTCGAGTAGGGAAAACCAGAATTCATTCATGGATTCAACCGGCACCCTTCTGGTAGCGCCCTCGTAATACGCCCCTACGCGAGCGCATTGCCTTCATAACTCGATTTTATTAGGATAGTTAGTAGTTTTTGCTCTATTCGTGCACAAAATTCCCTTGTCGCCACTAATCACCCGTGTCGTTCCGTATCGTGTGTCCTCTATATCACACGATAAACGCGAAACATTTCTAGAATAAGGGTCCAGTAACCCACTCGACAAGGCTACCGCGCGGTACGGTACTCGGCCCGATGATACCCGAATGAAACAGGTTTGATCTCACTTATGACGTCAGACTTGAAATTAGAACTAGCTAGTTTTATTTTTTGACCAATGAGAGAAGGAATCCGCTGGAATCTCCCGCGTGATTTAAAGGGACACGAAAATTGGAGCAAACGTCAAAAAATGGAGGGACAAAAAGTAAGTACGATTATAAATTCCATATGTACTGGATATAATCTAGATAATTATGTACATATAACGCTAGGCATTGCGTGAGATTAAATACCAAATATTCATGATTTATAATATTGTTTATTATTTCCAACGTGGCTATGTGTGATATGGTATCGTAAGTTACTTGTGAACATCAACTACGCAAACAATCCTTTAGAATAATATAACATTACGCTCTCATCCACAATTACAACAGGGAAAAAGAATGACTGTAGAACAGCGGCGGGCTATGTTGGACTTCATGTACAACCATTTAGAATTGTCTTCAGGGCGCTTCTCCGGACCTCAGGGAGCGCAGCTGAAGGCAAGGCTGTGGCGAGAGCTTGCCGAGGAATTAAATGCTTTTGCATTTGGTGCGACGAAATCCGTCGACAAATGGATGAAGGTCATTACAAATATATTACATAAAATTATATAAAGATAGATAAAAGCTAACAAAAATGAAATACTGAACTATATTAAAAACTAAACACATATATACGTTACAGTTATTTAAAAAAAATCACATAAAATCATAAATACTGAATAGATAGAACATAAAAAATAAAGAAACGAAAAAATAGTATGAATAAATAAACTAATAATAATGAATAAATGAAATACTGAACTAGATTAAAAACTAAACACATATATACATTAGTTATTTAAAAAAAATCACATAAAATCATAAATACTGAATAGATAGAACATAAAAAATAAAGAAACGAAAAAATAGTATGAATAAATAAACTAATAATAATGAATAAATGAAATACTGAACTAGATTAAAAACTAAACACATATATACATTAGTTATTTAAAAAAAATCACATAAAATCATAAATACTGAATAGATAGAACATAAAAAATAAAGAAACGAAAGAATGGTATGAATAAATAAACTAATAATAATGAATAAATGAAAATATGAATGTCATTCCAGTCGTGGCAGGACTGGCGAATCGATGTCCGGGCTAAAGCGGCGAAAATTGTCCGCTTTGCTAATGGGACTGGGGGAGGGCCACCGACGACGTTGGCTCTCAACCAGTTGGAGCTAGACCTTCTGGCCCTCTTGGGACTTGTGGCTGCGACCGGGGACTTGGAGGTTGCAGACCCCCTCGAAGCACAAGTCCGTACTACCTAGTACTACATGTCGCAGCTGACAACTGTTGATAACACTGTGACTGTGTTTTCAGCGTGACATCAGACTGGCGAAGCATTTCGCTTCGCAAGGGCATCAGCCACCCCGTCAGCCACCCCGTCAGCCGCCAACGTCAGCCGCCGCCATCCAAGCTCAGAGCTCGGTCGGCACAGATCTGCTGCCAATGGAGGAGGAATGGGAGGCATATGTAGCCATCCCTACATCCCCTCCTCCACTAGTGGCCCCTGTCCCTCCGGCCAATCCGCCGATGGCATCCACTAGCGCTGGACCAGACAGCGCTAGTCTGGAAGGGCCAGCTTCAGCAGCGCCGGTTGCCACAGGCTCGAGAGGTTCGCGAAAGCGAAGAAGGGTGACCCCTGAGTCTGGTAAATGATTAATTTTGATAAGTCTATCCCAAGTGATTGACATTGGTTTATACAGACCGCTACGAAAATCTAGAATTTTAAATTCTAGGACTTTAATAAGACACTTTGTGAGAATTCACTTCTGATATACATACCTCAATTGGTGAAACGGAGGCTCAACAAATTTCCTCAACTCGATGTAATTTGTCTGAGATTGCCACATGCTTCATCTCTTCAGTTTTCACGGCCTCGCTGTTTATAATCATGTGTGTGTGAGGCATGTGTTGTACATGTGATGATCATTTAAGATTCTCTCAACAATGAAGAGCGGGTCGTTGCAGCAGCAGAGCGTCAGGCCGCAGCAGCGGAATTACAAGCCGCAGCGCTCGAGCGTATGGCGACAGCAGCAGAAGGGCTCGCTGAGACATTTGAAACTGCTCTGGAAACGTTAGTAGCCTTGGTCAAATATATTGCGCCTGGGTTTTCCTCACCACCTTTTGAGGTACCCAGCTTGGCGCGTTTTTTTTATCGAGGTATCGCCCATGTAGCCCTAATCCTCAGTGTCCCTGTGTGGAAAAACTAAAAATCTTTAGCTTCATTCTTATACAATCAAAGAAAAGAATATATAGTTATTATCTCACCTGACGAGCTTCTGTTGGATGATCGATGCTGTGCATTGACAACAAACGCCATGATCACTGCAGGCGGCGGATGATGGTCTCACGAACGATGCGGGCCTCACGTAGGACGTTCCGATCCACAGGGATGTGATGTGGCCCGGCCGCATCAAGGTTCTCACATGGAACCTCCTCCCCTGCCAGAACTACAACAGGCAGTTCTGGTGGTAGAGGCAAATGCGCGGCGATACACTGCAACGGCGTTTTCCTTGGGAGGAAGGGAGGAAGAAGAGGAAACTCCTCGCGTTACCCTACGGCGCTTGTCTCTAGTTTTGACGATACGATAAAAATTAGAAAATCAACAATAACTAAGTTTTTATTGGGCGCCAGACGCTGCTTGCGTCAATTATCAACAATTTACTAAATTTACTAGAGAGTCACGACGGTTGTGCTCGGCTAAATCAGAATAAAAAAATCAGAGGGTAGAGGGGGTAGGTCACCAGGTGGTCTACAAAAAAATTACTTCAATAACACAGATTTGATTTCGTATTTCTCAGATTTTTAATCACAAAGATTATCTCAAAAATTACAAACTGGTTCGATACGATAATTAATAAGAGAACACAGTCAGAGAAAAATCTAACAATCGCAAATAAGAGATACTGGTCAAAATCGAGATTTACAATCAATTATAGATTTCAACAATTCATAGTTAGCTTAAATAATAACGTGGAAAATCCCAGCAAAGAAAATTTACAATATAATGTAGTAGAGAAAAGAAATTACGGGACGAGACTATTTCTCTCCACGGCTACAACTACGCTCACAATACCCAGGTTCGGCAAGACAGAATAGAAAATTATATTTCCTACTATAGAAAAATCAAATAACCAATAATAGTAGCTAAACTACAAATAATAGGACGATAAAGTCCGCAATCACAAACTACTAGAAAATATTCTAATTATACAAGGCTTTTGCCATAGATCATGCTAAATCAACCAAAGAACAGCCAGTCACGAAATATTTCAATAATTAAATCAACAAAATATCAAAAGGATCGGTACGAGACGATATAATAAAATTACATAGAGCAATCAAAAATTACACAGCAAGGCGAGACCCCGTGGCCCAACGCCTGCGTAGAAAACTACACTATTTTACTCTCTCGATACCATACAACAATTATTTACGAATTATTTCGTGGCTTCACATAGGAAAAATAGGCTTACCTCAGAAGAATAAACTTGAGAACTTGAAACTTGGCCACACGGCACTGATTAAACTGTTTAACTAATGACTCGAAATTAAATTATAGAAAAGACTCGATACGGTACGATACGAAAAATGAAGCGTGCGTCGCAGTCGACAGTCGAGCGTAGAAGAGAAGGATCGGTGGTAGCTCCTTAGGCTCGCTAGGTGAGGTGGTGCGAATCCTGCATTCTTGAACGGAACGATTTTGACGTACGTCGGTGATTGGCCTAATCGGTCGTCATAAGTGGCGCAGATCTAACGGACGTTAGGTGCGCGTCACGTTAGATTCTGGCTGACGGAATTTGGTTTTCTCCTGTATCTCTGCTGTCAATCGGCGGCATCCAGGCAGCGTACCGATTGCAGACGACATATGTCGGCGCGCCAATTTTTGAATAGATGTTCGTGCGCTGATTTATTCGTGGTCGTAAGTAAGAGTCGGATTTTCGTCTATCGTCGTTTTTTCTCACTCCCTGACCGTTGTCGGCTAGAGGAGGTCCTTCAGTCGTCCACTCACCAGAAGTTTGCATAACTGAGGGTCC
Organism: Rhogogaster chlorosoma; assembly: GCA_944452935.1. Lineage (NCBI taxonomy): Eukaryota > Metazoa > Arthropoda > Insecta > Hymenoptera > Tenthredinidae > Rhogogaster > Rhogogaster chlorosoma. The sequence goes on from OX101797.1 coordinate 36,238,732, forward strand.
GTTGTCCTCGCGGAAGGTCACCTGAACCTCCTCACACGAGGCGTTCCCTTCGCCGAGACGATATCCGTGGACTTTCTTGGCCAACACGGTACCGTACGCTAGCCAGGAGGGTAGATGTTACTCCGTGGTTCAGCACCTGGCTGATTAGTCGTCGATGCAGGAGGCTTTGTCGGGCTACTCGGTTCACCCAGCCCTGTACGCTAGCATCGCGGCATCCACTCCTTGACACGATCGCGATAGATTCTGCTCGAACTCCGTTGACCTTGGAGGGTTGCTCCCTCGGTGGTAGATCAGCTCGACGTAGAGTACAATTTTCATAAAGAGAAGGGATACAAAAATACAAAAAATTAGAAATAATTCTATCCTGCCTAATTCTGTCTTGACCAAATCTGGGTATCCTGCCAACCGCGCGCACACGCCACTGTTTTTCGTAGGCCCTGGGACGCTTGCACAAAGTGCAACGTCACAACACATATTGTGCAACATTGCACACGCATTTGTGATGCGTCCTGCCTTTCTGGGGGTGTACTCCATCACCCTGTGGCGCAGGAGACAGCGGAAGCGTCCTTTAAGGACACCGATGCAACGCTCCACCGCACTGCGAGCTCTCATGTGGACCTCGGTGAACCTGGCTTCTGGGGTTCCCTCCGCTGCATTCAAAATTGGCGTCTGAAGCCATGGTTGGTGTGGGTACCCCGAGTCACCCAGTAACCAACAGCGCTCGTTGTTGACCCAGATCTCCTCCATCAGCTCCTTGACCGCCGAGTTCCTCCAGATGAAGGAATCGTGGGTGCTTCCAGGAAACCTCGCCAGGATGTTCAAGATCCTGAGCTCGGAATCGCACACGATTTGCACATTTACGGAATGGAAATGCTTCCGATTCACGTATAGCTCCTCGTGCTCAATAGGAGCTCCGATGGCAACGTGAGTGCCATCGACAAATCCCAACACCCCTGGCATGCGCGTAGAGATAAAGTTTCTGGAAGCAAATATCATTTTGTGAGTGTGACAAACTTTATAATACCTTTATATTATTTTCAGGCTGATACAGTACTGGCAGCCAAGTGACTGATTTATGCACGGAGTAGTTTATTATTATATTTCTTGTTATTATATACATCTATTCTTTTATTATTGTTCATTTTTATTCAATTTTTATTTTAGTTCTATTTCGTCTTAAAATGTTATAATTGTTTGCTTTTGATGGCTTCTATCGAAAAGAGCGTAACTCAGCAGTGTAGAAAACAGAAGCGTATCTCGGCAGAGCAAATGATATGAGCCCATCCCGGTAGTGCAGAAAAGAAGAGTGTATCTGGGCAAAGCCGGAAAAAAGAGCGTATCTTCGGTATTTATAATCGACTTGACTGAGATACGCTCCTCTCTCCGGCTTTGCCCAGATACATTTTTCTTTTCTGCACTACCGAGATGGGCTCATTCATTTGCTCTGCGGAGATACGCTCTTGTTTTCTACACTGCTGAGTTACGCTCTTTTCAATAGGAGCCAACGATGTGTGTTTTATTATATTATATACGTATATATATTTTATTATATTGTTCATTTTCATTAAAGTTGCATTTCAGTTTTGTTATATCGTAAAATCTATATTTTATTTGATCTTTGTCATGCTATAAATTATTCATTTTCATTTCATTTTTGCTTGTTTGCTATTAGACCTTAGAATGAAAAAATGCACCATCAGTCATTTTACCTCTGAATTAACGCCTCCCTGGCCCTTCGGCTATCTGGAAAGTCGATCCATCTCACCAGTGGCCCGTTCTCGTTCATCGCGTTGGTCACTTCTTCAATGGCTCGGCTGACGCTCGCTTGGCTCAGTCCAAGGCTGCTATCGCTACCAGTTGACTTTTGGTAGCTTCCTTGCCCGAAGAAGTGTAGACTGCATAGTACCTATAAATTTCATCATTGCTATGAATTGTTGCAAGTACGTTGATTCAGAAATACGAAATAAGGTGATGTTATATTCACTTTAATTTCCAACGCAACTGCCGTTGAGCGATGAGTCACAGGCATGAGTGGACGTAATTCCTCTATCAAATTACGTGCCAGCTCTCGGTTTAGCCTGTACACACCCCTAAAGATCTCATCCGTTAGCTGGAATGGATCAGCTGTGTCTCGAAGATGACGAAGGCGAACTCGATTCACAGCCACAGCTCTCGCTCTCTCTCTCTCTCTCTCCCTGTCTTCTCGTTGCCGACGTCGTATAACCAACAAAATTTGGTAATTCTCCATGCTTGAAGAACTGTATAGATTCGAAAATAAGCTTTCATTACAAACAGTACAATGATGATATCTCATTTATCAGGTAGTGCATCGAAATGTTTCATTTTTCATGAAATTCTGATATAGCATCATAACCAAGATTTTCGTATGTATTACAAAAATTTCAAAATGAATAAACTAGTGTGAAAATCTAACAAAACCTAAAATACGTCATTACAGTGCCAAAAACCGAATTATCTATCATTAAATTATCATTGAGAGGCAAAGTAATTGAATAATTTACTTCGTTATTACGGGAACGTGTCTACTTACCGCCAAAATGTCCGTGGTTAGACCGCTACCGAGAACTTTCGCCGCGCGGTAGATGAACCGAGAATCGATAGCGAACCGCGCGGTAGAAACCGCCTAAAAAGTTACTGAATAGCTCGGTTCGTCACCGAGGAAGACGTGACGTCACTACCGAGCGGTAAGTAGCTGAACCGCGCGGTACGAGAGTTAGGGTGGTATTCATAGTCAGGTCTTGAGACCGTCCTCGGTCAAGACGGTCTTATATGCGGTCTTGAGATGGCGCTGTAGTTTCATAGTCGTGAAATAAGACGGTCTTGAGACTCAGCAAATAAGGCGGTCTTCATCAAGACGGTCTTATTCGCGACGTCTCATGACAAGTTTCATAGTCCCGTCTTATTTGAAATGAGATTGTCTTAAGTACGCATGGTTTCATAGTCAATTAAGGCGGTCTCATTTGAGGTATAAGATTGCGAATAAGACGGTCTTCGTCAAGTCCGGGTAGAAGCCGACTTAAGCAAATGCTTATTACTAAAATCACTTGCAGGTGTCCAAACAGAGTGAAAATATTTTCGGGGTAAAGCATTGAATTGAATCAATTAATTGTTTTTTCGGTATTCGGCATTGTATAATTCACATTACTAACGAAGGCTTGTAGCAGGTACGTGTTCGGTGACCTACGGAGAAATTAGGGATTAGCGGCGGTCATGCATGGGTCAGTGGGGTTAGGATGATTTCCGGACTTGCAGGTGTCCAAACAGTGAAAATATTTTCGGGGTAAAGCATTGAATTGAATCAATTATTTGTTTTCTCGGTATTCGGCATTGTATAATTGACATTACTAACGAAGGCTTGTAGTAGGTACGTGTTCAGTGACCTACGGAGAAATTAGGGATTAGCGGCGGTCATGCGTGGGTCAGTGGGGTTAGGGTGATTTTCGGACTTGCAGGTGTCCAAACAGAGTGAAGATATTTTCGGGATAAAGCATTGAATTTAATCCCGCTATTGTTTTCTTTAACGGAAGAATTTCATTAAGGGGAGTGGGGACTGTTGGGAGTTGCAGTGGTTATAAGAGGTGGGCAAGGTTAAAGCAATTTACTCAAGCAAAGAATTTTGCAGTGACCAGTGAAGTGATTAGAAATTTTTGTTATAATGGGTGATATGGAAGATATGCTGAATATGTACATGGATGACATTAGTACCAGTGATTCAGACGAATCCTCCGATGAAGATGAGCCAGTGCCCCGTGCTCCAAAACGATATGTCAGAGATGGTGAAAATCCATTTGAGTATTACAATGACATTGAATTCAAACGGCGATTCCGATTTACTAAAGACAGTACTATGCATGGATTATTACCAAGAATCGAAGCTGGATTGGTGAAAGTAAACAATCGTGGTCTACCAATTCCACCGGTGATGCAATTGCTAGTTTGTCTGCGATTCTACGCTACTGCTAGTTTTCAAGTGAGTACCATTTCATTGAAGAAGTTTCCTACTATCCCTCGTAATATTAGTAAGTTAGCGTCGTCACTTTAACAGGCAAATTGATTAATGATTTTCTTTTTCTTCAAACAGCTCGTTAATGCAGATTTGATGAGTGTATCCCAGCCTACGGTTTCGAGAATAGTGTTCAGAGTATCTACACTTATCGCAGCTCAGATGTACGATATAATCAAAATGCCTGCGACCGAAGCAGCTCAGACGAACAACAGGCAATTGTTTCGGGAACTCGGGGCAGGCAGAGGTGGCATCGGTCTCCCCGGAGTTGACGGTGCTATTGACTGCACTCATATACGTCTGTCTCATACAAAATTTCTAAACTTACAGGAGGTTTATCGAAATCGTAAGGGATATTTTTCACTTAATGTTCAGGTAATAACATCTACGATATAAATAAACATATCCTGCTTCCCAAAAGTAACTACTTTTATAATCAACGTCTTAATTTTCCACAATACAGGCAGTTGTCGGACCACGCATGGAGTTTTTGGATCTTGTTCCAGAATGGCCAGGTAGTCAACACGACAGTCGAATTTTCCAGAATTCTAGACTTTACATGCGGTATCATGAGAGACAATTAACTGGAACTCTTGTCGGAGATGCTGGTTATCCCTGCCTTCCATTTCTGCTCACCCCACTTGCAAATCCGGTTACTGACGCAGAGCGAAGGTATTTTTGTTAAATAATCGCAAGTAATTGGATTCATTGTAACCGGGGATGCGAATTATAGGAACTGTATATAAAATTGTATGCTTACACTTTTTCTTTTTTTTCAAACAGCTACAATAACGTACAAGGGAAAACAAGACGAATTGTTGAAAGAACTTTCGGAGTATGGAAACGTAGATTTCCTTGCCTATCCAAAGGTCTAGGGACTAAATTGATATGCACTACCACGGTAATAGTGGCGTGTGCTGTTCTACATAATTTATCTCTGACTTTGGATAACATCCTTCCCGAAGAAGAGGCAATAGAAGAAGAAGAAGCAGTGCCCGGTGTACCACCACACTGGCAACCAGGAGAGGGTTTTGCAGTACGGCAAGCCCTTATCGAACGCTTGTTTCATTGAAACGACAAGTCGGCCAGCATCGCACAAATAAAATGGTAATGGTGTTGTTAAATGTAAATTGTAAATTGGTTTGTGAAAACATGTTTTATTTTATCACATCATTAATATCACAGTTAAAGTCTTAAAATTCCTATTTATAATAATTCGAATGTCTTACAAAGGTAAAATAGTACTTATAATTGTTTTAATGGTAATCATTAATTTCACTTGAAGCTAGCATTATAGAATTAAATTAATTGTAATTGAAAATTATACTTAGAATGGAAATTTAATTACTAGACTGTACATACATGAGCAAAGCAAAAAAAAATAATAAGAGCATGAATTGTACTGTAATGAACAAATTTGTACGATTTTATTGTCAAAACACAAGTATTTGTGTTCAGTCCGAACCTACAACTAGTTAACCGTTAATCGAACTAAGGCTACAGTTAATAACTTAAGTCCTAAAATATTAAACATTGTCCCTTTCACGTGCCAGTTTCATCTCAGCTAGTTCGGCTTCTGCCACAGCCTTACGTAGCTCAAGATCCTGAATTTTAATCAGGTGCTCTTGCTGCAACCGATTCATCACATTGAGGTGGCATTCTTTCACCTTGGCCACCTTCAGTTCATGATGTTTCTTGATAAGAAACAGTTCTTCATCTTTGTGGCTAATGCTTGCGACTCTCAGCATCTCTTCCGTATTTCGTTTTATCCTCTCCGCAGATGATGATTGAATCGACGACTCTGTGCACGTTCGCTGACGCTTCTCAGCCACCCGAAGTTTCTTGCGCACTTGTGCTGGAGATCCTGTAATCATTAGAATAACAAATGTACATCTTGTAATGAAACACTAATAATATACAGGATGCTTGTGATCAGACGGTCTCTTCAAATGTATAAAATTTCTACCTGAGTCAATGGCTTGTGACGAAGAGCTGGAAGTCCCTGGAAGCTGATGTTCATATACATTAGGTTCAACTACACCGGGTTCTTCCAACAACCCCTCCTCCAAATATTCCACCGCCTCCTCCAAATATTCCACCACCCCCTCATCATCATCTTCCTGCTCTGCCACTTCCCTCAAGTAATCTGGAATATAAGAATTTTATGTAACTTGAGTGTCGAAAAAATCATAGTTCACTAATAAATTACTTATATGATGTACTTTGTGCAGAATCAGAATGAAAATAGCAATTACCGTTTTGATGGTCCTCTGCGATGTTTGAGGAAAAGTTGACTGGTGCTAGTGCCATTAGATGCGGTGCTAAGGCAGCTATGTCAGGATCAATATCCGCAGGGGGTTCCTGGGGACCACCACCAGTAGCCATCGAAGCCTGCTTCTCTCGAGTCAAAGCATTTCTTTGACCCTGCTTTAGATTGGTCCATAATTTTTTTAATTGCGCGACTGTTCTCTGGAAAAAGAATAACATTAGGAACCTTGTAGAAGTTTCGTGAATCATCATATTTGTATTAAATAAGGTCTTTTGGGTAAACTTATGAATTATGATAATGTAACATATGCAGTGCTTGAATATGTGACAGTTATTGTACTTACTTCTTCGTTTATATTGAAGGAATTATTATATTTAAGAGTGATCTCGGTCCACATCGATGCCTTTTCTCGCAGTGTTGAAGAATCACTCTTCTTCGATTCTATCACCTCTTTAAAATCTTTCAATATGTCAAGAAAGATTTTCTTTTCCACCGATGTATAATGTTTAGTTTTTGAAGCCATTCTAGATTACGATAAATACTTTCTTTCAAAACACTTGTAACAATTCAAAGCACTGTGGAGCAGTCAACTTCAAATTGCGTTATGTCGGCTATTTGAAAAATGCCTCCTTATAAGTATGGCCGACAGGTATATCGGGGCGTACCGAAACCTACCTGCTACAGACCGCACATGCGATTGGTCAGTACAACGGCAAATTTCCGAGAATACCCGAAGGGCAGTCAAGCACGGCCTTAAGCAAATGCTTCACCAAGACGGTCTCAACGGATATAAGACGGTCTTGAGTAGCGCCACCTTCACGAAGACCACCTTATTTGGGGACTATGAATTGGACGCCATCTTAAGACGATCTTGACGAATAAGACCGTCTTGGTCAAGACGGCCTCAAGACGCGACTTGAGACCTGACTATGAATACCGCCCTAGGTATACATATACCTATATCTAGACGTTTGAATTATATCAACCAATCAAATCTTGTACTTTGACCGCTGCTGGAAGTCAAATTGACCTCCCGAAAAACTATGCATGTAATCAAAAATCGTCAAATACTTATGAAAATGAAAAATGCTTCCAACATTGGTGAGCGATTTTTACGTAAATCCAATGATTACCTAAACTTATAAATTTCGTAACTCAGGCCTATGATACAGGACAAGGAAATAATAAATAATAGTCCGTTTGGTACGTTTTTTCGAAAATGAGAAAGGAAGTGACACATTTTCATTTTCATGTCCCATTTCCTCGATCCCAGCGCCGACGCTAGGCATGGGCCGACTGGGCGGCCGCCGGGGGCCTTATGAACGAGAGGGCCCGAAAAGGGTGTAAAGTAAAAACTTATTCTCCAAAATACGATTGCGAGTTATATTTCAGCAATATTGCGACTTTTGCCAAAAAAAAATCTCGCGAAGTAGCACTTTAAGATTCAAATGGTCCGGAAATGTTGAATGGGGGCCCAATTTTCAACGTTCGCCCCAATCCCATTGTACCTTATTGTTTCACGTAATGTGCCTTCTTAAACGTATGATACACTACAACCACGTGTTGTTGAATTCAAATAATATTCTTTGTGCTGTATTAAATTTTATCGTGAACTATGTGACTTGAATGTTTCGTTGAACAATCTTTTCTCATATAAATATAGATAAAATGACATTTCAGTGTGTAATTAGTAGTTCGAAATAGTTTTCGTATTTTAGTGGTAGTTCTTGTGATCTTTACATTCAAGCTACTGTGATTGTTTTGAGCCAATTTTGCGGAAAATACACAGAAATGCTAATCTGATAACGAATTAATACCCAGAAATTATATCTTGTAATTTATTACAGCCTTTGGGCTTACCATACGTGGTCATTTTCATAGGCGGATACGTATGTTCAGCGTATAAAAAAAAAAACAACCTAGAAGCAGTACGTCGTATCTGCCAATAAACAATCATCTCCTTCAAATTTTCTGTAATTGATTAATTAAGTCTTTTTTTTACAAATTAATTCTGAATTATTCATGCGCTTTCATTGTTATGATAGCGAACAATAGAATAGAAGGAATTATACTAGCTTGCGTCACCAAAAGACCCTTTCCTGGTGTCTATGACTTTATGAGATCGACAAGGCATTTCATATTTGTGATTTTCTAAAAATTGGCTTGATACACTTGGTTTCATAGGGTATAATATTCTTCATCATGAAGAAGTTATACTCTACGAAACCCTTCATGAACAAGTTGTACCCCAAGAAATGCAGATAAATATAAAAAAAAAAAAAAAACAATAATACAATCAATCAGACACTATGCAAAATGTGTTGATATTTAGTGAATATTTCTGAAGACATTAGAACAGTTAATAGAACTAGATAAAAATATGTTGTGAAATTAAGTATATTGTCATTGATTCATTAAAACTTTGAAAAAAAATCAACAATGGTTGGTGCTAAATCTGCAGTGTCACGTGAGCAAATAGTAGAAGTTCTGGACAATTTTGAAATATTCCAACCATCAGGAGAATTGAAAAAAAAGACTGATAAAGTATGGAGATTAATCTGTGATCAGTGGGACAATTCGATGAAACCCATAAACCTCTTTCATTACATCAGACAAGATAGACATAATGTTTTATCCAATTATAAAAGATCGAAAGGGTTGGTTCAAGACTGTGTGCAAAATGAAAGTGATTCTGATAGTTCTAGTAACCGTTCTGATTTGGATAATTGTACTGCCAATGATATCTACGAACCAAATTATAAGCCAGCTGTTTCGAAAAAATTCAAGCTAGAACAATTGAATTTTGAAATTGCATATAGTGAAGCAGAATGGGCTACCCTAAAACCAGTCGAAAAACTCAGCAAAAGTGGACGGAGTTATTTCGCTCTTCAAAAAGGTTGGCCCGATGTTCTTGTCAAATCCATCTGGCAACTTCAGAAGCTACCTTGTGTTTACGTCTTCAAGAGAGCATCTGTCCGAGTCGATTGTGTTTCACCGTTCCTCAGTATTCATGGGCAGTGCAAGGATTGCGGTGCCATATTGTATGGCGAGTGTCCACGAAAACCTAAGGATGATGAAAATATAATTATCAATATCAAGACTGTCAATACTCAAGGGATACCTCATACTGGTAAACGTCGATTGGCAGGACCGGAACGGGAGAGGGTAAAAGAATTATTGCGACACAAAAAGCCACAGGTCGTTCGCAGAGATATTGCAAATAAGGAAATGGATTATGACGGAGTCGAGCCGGCACATTTATACTCTAGTCCGGTGCTGAGAAAAGCACGGCAGGAGGTCAGAGATGAAGACTTGGGTATAAAAAATTCCGTGTCTCTGTGGGAATCTTTGGATCTGCTGAAAGAAAATGTTGAGTTTAAAAAAACATTAAGGGATGTTGGATATAACAAATTGTTCATCATGTATTGGTCACCAGAACAAATCAGCCTACATAATGAAATTCAAAAGATGGGTTTACCTGTTTCAACAGATGCTTCTGGTGGGGTTGCTCGGAAAATCTCCCGTGGTGATCATATAACCAGTGGACCAATATTCATCTATGTTATGGTTTCACATATCAATAAAAAGATCGTTCCTTTATGCCAAGCGATTTCTGAAAGACATGACGTTAATTTTATAACATACTGGCTGAATGACTTTTTAAAATCAGGAGCTAAAATCCCGAAAGAAGTTGTAACCGACATGAGTAAAGCTCTACAAAACGCAATCAGCATCTCTTTTAACAATATGAAATATCAAGAATATCTTACCCATTGCTTTAAAATTTTAAATCGTGACACAAATCTGAGAAACAATCCGAATACCTTGTTATTAATTGACATTGCCCACTTGATAAAGGCTGTTGTTAATTTTAAGTGTTTTTCCACAGTAAAGAGTCCTAGATTAAAGGAATTTTACTGCAAATGTATTGGATACATGAGCACTGTGGAGAATTTCGAAGATTTCAATGTGACGTTGAAAGCACTGTTCATCACCTGTCAGAATGAAGTGGACAACACTTCACGATGTAGAGAAGCGCAGAAATGGTTGGTACAGCGGATACAAACTTTTCGATTTGATGATATGAACAATGTACCATCGAAAGAGGATGTTGAAGACCCCAGAGCTGAAAAAATGTTAGAAATGGATCAAGAATCTTACGAGAAAAATATCATCCTTAATCACATTGAGACTATCCGAAACGATGCTTTTTTTTTTGCTTCCGACAACAAGGCCGGTTCAGTCGATTTCAACACGGAACTGAATGCATACTATTTTCCACAGATAACTGAAAGCTTGGTCAGACTTGCCAAAGAATTTCCAGCTTGGACAAACGTTATGCGGAAACATTTCAATTCTCAACAAGGTGTTGCAACTTCCGCTAGATCGGAAGCATACTTTTCGCACCTCAAGGAAGGGCTACTAGAAAATGGAGCGCCTCTTAGAGTTGATAAGCTATTCATCAAGAACTCGCGAATGATAGATTCAACGATGGAGCTGGCCAGAGCCGAGTTGGCTAAGTTAAAAAATACAGAGGCTATACGACCAAATATTCAAATAAAGGCAGATATTCAGCATCTGCAGATGAAAGAGAACTGGAGAGGCTTGGTACATGCCAAAGACTACTATATTCAAGAGAGTTCAGAAAATATTACCGATTTGCCAGCATTCACCTCATACCATGGTGTTGAATCTGTAACTAATCAAAATTATGAAATCAATGAAAGCATGTCTACCATTTCACAGTGTAATAAATTGGAAAAAGAGGAAAAACATACTGTAGAATACTCACTGCCAATCCCGGATATAGAAATTGAAGAATCCATGAGTTACGATACTCAACGTCGTAACAAGGATACCATTCTCCCTGAAACTACAAAAAATGATACAAAAGCAAATGCAGAACAGTCAATTACTTCGAATGATCACGAGTCTATAAACTCTTCAAGCTGCGTTTTAAAGACATCCTACAAAACTGATGGAATAACTTACGCCTCATTCACTAAAGAGATAGCCCATCATTCTACAGCACAAAAAAGAGACGAACAGAAGAATTACAGCTTTAAACAAATTGATGAAAATTCTTTTACAATAATTTTTGGAACCGAAAAGAAGACCGATATGTTGAACTTTTATTGTGACAATGATCATCCTTCGATGTCAAATGCTCCATTGTTAAAGGCTGCGAAACCCTTAGTCACTGTAAAACCACGTGGAAAATATGTGCGAGCTGATCTAGAGCTACTTGTAAAGCTCCAAAAACCAAAGGGTAATCAATCCCTAGATATAATACAAAACGGGAGTTTACTGCCACCACAAATGGTGAATAAAAAAAAAATATACTTAATCAATACTTGTCCATTTGACAGTATTACTGAAATAATAGTATCTTCGTACTGCAATGTGCAAACATTCCGAGATTTCATAGACGATGTATCTCAATCAGATATTGAAGACCTGGAATCATTTTTCAAAGCGGTAAAAAGATATTCAATCCATGGAGTAAATAGTGAGTTATACAAACGTCGTGCACATATATTATACACTAAGATGCGCTGCAAAGACAATATTGTTAATTGTGATACCAACATTGGTCAGCTTTTTGAAAAGATTATGCAAGAGTATCCATGTTCCGTCGAAAGTCTTACCTGCACTAATGTGAAGTGTAAATGGAGTAAAGAGTACACAAGGCCCATCTTTGAAGTACTACCAGCTCCCATATGGCACCAGGGAATTGAATGTCTGGAGAAGGAAATTAATAATTCGTTACAACTCTGCATGCGTGTCTGTTCTGAATGTAATCTCAAAACGGTAGAACGAAAAATGTTATTGGGACCTTACTTGACTATCGATATGGATTTTGTTTATCAAGAATCACATTATGCCATGTCCCATGGAATAATAGATATGCAGGGTAGTATGAAGGATATTCCTGTGTATATAAATGTTGCAGGAAAAAAGTACTTATTCTGCGGGGCAGTACAATATGTAAAACCAACAATCTCAGGTGGATTAGGGCATTATATTGCATATTGTCGATCTGCGACAGGAACATGGCAGAGACGAAATGATTTACATAAAAGGGCTGTGGTTGTAAACGTTAATAGGATAGAAAAGATGAAAATTGCTTTGATCATGTATGTACATATCACGGATAGTTCTTAACTATACTGCTCCGAAACCAATAACTCAGAATTCTATTCTAATGAGTTATAATCTCAACGTTTTGTGCTTTTTTTTTAAACTAATTTCTATTGCTCAATGCTCAATGTTATACATATTTTAATATCTTCTGAGTAATTTTGGGGCGCATTGTGGATAATTCTTAACCATACTATTCCGAAACTAATAATTCAGAACTCTATTTTCATGAATTATAATCTTCAAGTTTTTACTTTTTTCTTAAACTAATTTCTTAAACTAAATGTAAGTATTGTAATATCTTTTAAGCATTTATAGGTCATACCTTGTAATTTAGTCATAGATAGATATATGTATATACATATACTGTAGTATTCGTGTATGCAGGTCACTCGCTTCAGCTAAACACAGCATTCAGCGATTATTATTATTTTTATTATTATTTAATATATTATATATATACAGTGCGATTCTGTGGAAAGTTGGGAGCCGTGTGGGTAGGCAACCCGCATAATTACCGAAACGGCAACGCTGTCGTAGGGACAGTCGAACGTCTGCATCTACAGATGACATAGCCGCAGCTTTCACGTCGTTTGGTCAGAATCAAGTGACAGAATGACATATTTGAGGTTGATCGTAATATAACTAGTAAGACAGCGGGAATCGATATTCATTCGTGAAGAAGTGGTAACGAATTAGCGAATTGATTGCAGATGTCGATTTCTGTTTATTTGCAACGTTATTTGGGTCTAAACAACCCTCGGGGTGAAATTTACGAATCATTCTAATAAAGGTAACCAACAAATGTCAAAGGATAATAATTCGTGATGAAGTCGTGGTAAAGTTACGAATTGATCGCAGATTCTGAGTTATGTTTATTTGCAAAATTATTTACAAGCTAGCAGTTCCTCGATGATGGACTGACTCGTCGCATCACTTCGACAACTACGGTCAGGAACACAGCGATGTAAATTCGATACAACGAGCAATCTACGAGGCATTTCTGAGGTAGCAGCAAACCCCAAATTTTTTCACCTAATAATTTGAATGCACATTTTTGCGGAAATACTGCGCATAGTTCCAGAAGATGGTCAGAAGCTTATCTGGAAAGTTGCTCAAGAAGTCGGCATGTCGTCGGCACAACGCATTTAGTTTATTGTTATTGTACTACGTTTAATGAATAAAAAATGTTATCACATCATAGAAACTCATTGTAATGTAATCATTTTTACAAATATGCGACGCTTTATTCCACTCAGCTATCAAAGGCACAATTACCTACGTTTATTTACAGAACAATACTTTCAATTGATTTATTCCTCGCTGAGACCACTACAAGATTATCGGTAGGCAAACAGGTGATCTTTGATTCGTAAATTTCACCTCGAGGGTTGTTTGGACCCAAATAACGTTGCAAATAAACAGAAATCGACATCTGCAATCAATTCGCTAATTCGTTACCACTTCTTTACGAATTAATATCGATCCCCGTTGTCTTACTCGTAACATTACGATCAACCTCAAATATGTCACTCTGTATGTTGATTCTGACCCAACGAAGTGACAGCTGTCGCTACGTCATCAGTAGGTGCAGACGTTCGACTGTCCCTACGACAGCGTTGCCGTTTCGGTGAAATACGCCGGTTGCCTACCCACACGGCTCCCAACTTTCCACAGAATCAGGGGTCGGCAACTCCAATACATCGAAGTGTTAATCAACTCACGCGCGCCGCCTGTAGTTGGCTCAAAACACTAAGCCTTATGGCGGGTCATTTAAATCGATTTACCGGTTCAGCTTTTCATACGGCTTGTTCATTTTGGAAATTGTAATACTTTTTTGGGAAAGGGAATTTTTGCTAAAATGAAACAGAACTCGATTTGTGTTTATATTATTATAATTTATCTGAAAATAGTCATGGAATAGAATATAAGAATTACTTAGCAAATTTAATAACAATATTAAAATATCAGCTAGTGCTCGTCAAAATATATGTATATACAATATCACCCTCGGGCTGGTCAAATCTGAATACTTTTGATTACACACTAAGTAATGAATACTTTATCACAGTAAATTATCTTATCTTATACGTCTATACTAAAACATTCACAGAATTTACTAATATTTGCTATACCTAAAGTGTTTAAATCTATATGTCCTCGCTTACCTATATATCAAAGTTTCATTATAAAGTGCTCTATAATATTTTCCAGTAAGAATCCTGTTGACATTACAACAAAAAGCATGCACCTGCGATAAAATCAGTATTTCAAAGAATTTTGATTTTATTGCAGATGCATGCTTTGTACATGTGGTAAAAATTACAAATTCGTTTTCATTGAGTTTTGAGTGTAATGTTGCCAGCAAATTTTTTCTAAAGCAATTACTAGCCAAATAATCAGTGCTGGAAAAATGCCGGTGGCACACCCGATATTTGTTCATCTGAGTAACCTCTAGATTACACAGTTCGGGATTTCCCAAACTTTTCACCCAGAGGTTAGCTTTGTTAATGTCTTTCGGGATTCGGTGGGCTGTTGCTTTGCGACAATCCGTCTCACAAGATAGCACTACACATTTCCACAAAGCAGTTGTTTTTCTAACTGGCGGCATCGTAATCACAATCCGTCACTTTGCACCGATTATAAGACTTATAATTTCTACAAGAATCACTCCAGACACTACTGTTCACAACACTTGTACAAGTCCCACTGATATATATACTAACTGGATGGCGGATAGCTTGTCACCCGTGGTTCCCAATTGAACCGAGAATCGACGCCATCTTTGACGCCCAAGTTTTGAAATTCAATTTCAGGCGCGTGAAACTTACTGTATGCCTAACGCTTTTCAAACAACGCTAATCTATTATACACTACATAATAACATAAAATAATGGGTGTATGTGTAATTTGTTTAACTCGGACAGGTAGAAGTTCAAAAAAGAGTTTTCATAGGTAAACTATGTTTAATTTTCAATTTCCCTCACAGAAAATATACAGTTAGATTACAGGCGTTGTTACAGGTTATGTAAATTTACGCGGAATTTTAATTATTTTATGTAATAGATTTCCGTTCAAAAAAAATCCTGCTATAGCAGAGCAATGGGTAAACTGGGTACGTAAAACCAAGAAATGCTGCTGGAATCCCTGCGAAAGCAGTGTTATATGTTCGGACCACTTTACAGCAAGCTGTTTTGATAGATCCACACGTAGAGTAGAGCTTAATGTTCACAGCGTACCTACAATCCTAGTCCCTACTAACATCATACCTGGTGAGGGTAATCCCATCCTCGACTAATAAAATTATTCCACCATCTACTCATAAAATTACCACACATCGACTAACTTTCAAATGATGTTTTCTATCTGACTGATAAATATTGAATTCTAGAGATTCAGAGACCAAAGCGAAAGTCCTCTGTCCATGAAATGTACATAGCGAGTCCTTTCAAGAAGCACTCTGGAGATGATTGTAATATCATGTCCAGATCTTCTTCTAATAATAACCTACCTGATTTAACAGCACTGGAGATTTTCAGCACACCGGGTAATTATTTTTATAAAATACCCGACTTGTAGCACTAAATTGCGGAGCTGATCATGTCAGCCTAATGATAATTAACTGCTATTCTTAAAATTAATGTCAACCTCTATAGAAACGTTCAACAACATGCAGAAAATTACACGCATGGGCAAATATATTGTTTATATAACAGGCATGTTTTTCGTCTGTGTTATATAAACCTACTTATCCTCCTTGGTACACAATATACTATTGTTCTATTTTTGACACTATTGGGTATTTGATTCCAGCCAAATTTATGGAAGTAGAAGTAAATACTCAATCTCCCATGAATCCCGAACCTTCATCCTCTTCCGGAATTCCTAAAGCCGATATGATCCCAAAGACTCCAACATCTATTCCTGTGGACGCATGTCGTACTGGTCGTCGTCGCGCTTTATTTGTGCATGACCACAATTACGAAACCACGCCTAGAACCTGTCGAAAAAATAAGATAGAATTAAAAAAGAAGTTAGATAAGGCCCGAACAAAAAATAAGGCACAGAAACAAAAAATAAAGAAATTGAAGAAGCGGGTTGACTCCTTAAAAGAATTGGTAGGCACACTTCGGAGGGAACGCCGTGTTTGTCCAGATGGACTAGAGTGCCTCGATAGTTTTTCAGATGCTCCACGAGAGCTATGCACGCGCATGATTAAGAATAATAAAAACCAGAAGCTGACTCGTGAAAAATATCCACCAGAGTTGAGATGCTTTGCGCTAACGTTGCACTTTTACTCACCCAAGGCGTACGATTACGTTCGCAGAATATTTGACCTGGCACTTCCGCATCCAAGTGTACTGAGAACGTGGTACTCATCTGTGGATGCTGAGCCAGGATTCATTACAGAGTCTTTTCAAACCTTGGAGAACAGAGTAGAGACTGAAAAAAAGGAAGGAAAACGTGTGATTTGCTCGCTCATGCTCGACGAAATAGGTATCAAAAAAGGGACGCAAAGGGGGCGAGATGGTAAACAGCGGGGCCATGTAGATATGGGGACTGGCGTAACTCCAGGCGATTACCTTCCTGAAGCCAAGGATGCCTTAGTTTTAATGGTGGTCGGTGTAGATGCATCTTGGAAACTGCCTATAGGGTACTTCCTCATTGATGGAATTGACGCTGAAACCCAGGCTAATTTAGTTACGGAGAGTCTGATTCGCCTCAAAAAGATCGGAGCACAAGTCACATCCTTGACTCTAGATGGACCACCTAGTCATTTAGCGACAATTAAACTCCTCGGCGGGTGTTTAGACTTACCCGATCCTAGACCATACTTTCTTCATCCAAGTGACCCATCTGAAAAAGTTTATGTTTTATTAGATGCATGTCATATGTTGAAGTTGGCACGCAATTGCCTTGGAGAATATAAGGTTTTACTGGATAGTGAGGGGAGAAGGATTGAGTGGCAATTTATCTTGGAATTGGCGAAAATCCAGGATATTGAAGGTCTCAGAGCTGGGAATAAACTGCGGAATTCCCATGTTGATTTTAAGAAAAATATTATGAAGGTGCGTCTCGCAGCTCAGACACTCAGCAGTAGCGTTGCGGATGCAATCGAATTCTGCGATCAGGAACTGCATCTACCGCGATTTGCAAACAGTGCTGGCACTGTAAGATTTTTACGATGCATAGATTGCGTCTTTGACTTTTTAAATGTCAGAAACCCTTTCGGCAAGGGATTCAAAGCACCCTTACGCATGTCGAATGAAGAAGTTTGGCGTTCCCGAATGGAAACCGAGTTACAATACATCTTGCAACTCAAGACTCTCGACTCCAAGCCAATCTATAAATCGAGACGAGGGACAGGATTTAAAGGCTTATATGCAGGTGTTCTGGCGGTATTCGGACTGTTTGATGATTTTGTGAAATGTGAAGGTTCACAACTAAAATACCTTCTCACTTACAAAATGAGCCAAGATCATCTAGAGCTTTTTTTTTGTGCTGTGAGGCAGCGAAGTGGGTGGTGCCCAAATCCAACTGTATCCCAATTTACATCTGCATTCAAACGTCTGTTAATACGTCATGAAGTATCATCGGCAACTGGAAATGTTCAAGAAATGGATAATACTAAGATTCTTCATGTGTCATCTGAAAAGAAGAAAGAAGCGAGATTAGATCGTTATGATACGAGTATTTATACAGAATTGGAAAATACCAGGTTGTACCGCAGATATGATTTGGGAACTGAGGGCGGAAATTCAATGGATGACATGAACGAATTCATAAACTTTGCGTGGTCATTACCTGAGAGCACAAGTGAATTTTCTGAACACGTTGTTGGTTATATAGCTGGTTTTGTTGTAAGGAAGCTGCAAAAAACCATGAAGTGTGACACATGTATCGCTTCATGCCTCGGTGGAATTGGAAGTCCTGCTGAAAACCGTCTCAATCGCACGTCTCTTACAATTTTGAAGTCTCGAGGCGGATTAACGATCCCAAGCACGAGCGTTGTAAAAATATGCCTTGCCACAGAAAAGCTCTTCCGACATGCGTGTAACATGAATATGGGTCGTCCGCCAATTGAGAAGAATTTCCCTGCAGTGTTATCTAACACTGTCTTCTACAAGGTAACACAAAATGCAGCCCTGTTCAGAGATCTAGAGGATCATAGTTATGATAGCGCACCTGAAGAATTAGCTAACCACGTGCATATCCTCATAAAGGCTATCATAAAAGCTTATACTGAGCTCCGGATGTATGCCCAAACGAAGAACCATTCGTTAGCCACGACAGGCACTAATATGAGACATTTCCTCACTAGGCAAGTTGTATGGGCACATCAATAGCATCTGTGAATGCAATCAGTAGGGTGGAATAATATATTATGGTATATCGACCTTATCGTTAAGGTGATTACAGAATATGCCTGTTCAATACCATTATGCTATACATATTATTGTTATATTATAGAAAACTTATAGCTCTATAGTATTCGGACACCTATTCTTTTTTTTGTATATTGTATCAATTACTTTCTTCAAATAGGCGAATGTTAATCTCCACGTTTAACCTATCATTCTGCAATTTGATAATTTGATATATTTCCGTGTCTTTCGTTTAGTAATAATGTAGTGAAAATTTATTCACCCTATAATTCATTAATGTAATGCGTGCGTGAGTGTCACGTGATTTCCTGATTGATTAATCCAAGAAATTTGTGTTTGCACATTTTCAATAGTAAAATAATAAAAACTCACTTACCTTTTCGTCTAATTATATATATTTGATCTATTTTAACCAAGGTTAGCACGTGGCTTAGCGAGGTTATAGACTGTTTCCACCTTTTTTTCACGTAACACGTACTCAATCACGACTAACGCAACGCGTACAGGCGGTTATTATACATATACATACTATATCAGCGAGGCGCATGGAGCATCCTTTGAAATGTCGCGCCATTTTTGGGCTTCAAAAATGGCCGTTCCAAGGCTTCTAAGCGGCCCTCTTTTTCTCTGTGCTGGCATAGGCTATCCGCCATCCAGTTAGTATATATATCAGTGACAAGTCCATACAAATCGTAATGAAATCGTAATGGCGTCGATGGCGTCGGTCCAACGCGTCACTGTCACGGCGGCTCAAGCTGGCTCAAGCAACGCCACCAGCGCCCCTTCAGGTGGCTCAAAACACTAAATCACCCTCACGCCACTGCCTATAGAGTTGCGGGGCCCTGCACAGAATCGCTCTGTATATTGGCGTCTGTGGAGAAACACGATTTCATTGAACGTATCAAACAATCACTCAAGTTTATAAAACGTAATATGAATCATGTAATATGAACCACGTAATACGAATTACACAAAGAAATATTTGTCTGAATTAAAAAGTATTCGTCTCGATCTGCATTTTCTATACAAATCAAATAAATATATTCTTTGCAACTCCGAATCACCTTAACGCCACGCTGCTCCGAAACACATTTCTTAATGGCGGTGTCATGATATTTGAAGCTTGGGATGCCATATGCGGCGTGAATAGAGTGGCAAGATGGCAGCTAATGTTGTTGTTGATCCTATCGCTTAGCTCCGAGAAGGAAGGTAGCCTATGGCAGCTAATTCTTAGATTTTTTGGCCGTTATGTTAGGGCGAATCCCCATCTAGTCGCTGGCCTAACAGCGTACCTTATGAGTCTCGCGACTTTCATCTGTTATTACGCGTCGGGTATTAAATACTTCCGCGCTGGGTAATAAATACTTGGACTAGTATATCCGTATTGTCATTTATTTCATAATTGGGCATTATTAAATATAAAGAAAATGATGAAGACACATTACTCGATTGCATTAAACATTAAGCAATTTGTTTTCTCGAAATATCCGAGGTTAGGTTGTGTATCACACAAGTGCGAAGACAATACTTTTTATTCATGTATTCATTTTTTATATAACTGCCAAATGATGTATGAGAATACAATAATTGAAATTAATCGTTCGTCTCTGTTTTACACCCTCAATATTAATTCTTCTTATCCGGTAGTAAATTATTATGTAAGGTTAAGATTTTGGTAACAAGACATGTTTATTCACGTTCATTGTTTCACTATTGGGGCTGAAAAATCATAATTAATACGATAATTGGAATTAATCGTTGTTTGTTGGTACATCCTCAATTTTGATTTGATTTCAATTCAGATTTAGCGAGGAATTTCGATACCGATGATCATGAAAACTAAGGAGCAATGAAAAGCAAGGGTAGAGCAATTCAAAGCTGTCGAGGAGCAATTGTTTATTGATGCTTCCAGCATAGATCGTCCTCTTAATCGATGCTCTAGTAAATCTGAAATGAACTGTCACTCGGAAGAGGTTATGTTCGATGAACTCGACTTAATTCTCGATTTTCTTGAAAACTAAGGGGGAGCAATTAAAAGCAAGGGTAGAGCAATTAAGAGCAATTGAGGAGCAATTTTTTAGTTCCCTGTAGAACGTCGTATCTTATTCCGTTCAGTTAATACCTAGATTTGAATTTGGCCGCCGTCCCGCCATAAAAAATCTTCATTTCGTTTTTTCATTTTTACTCAAAAACTAGATTGGATCAATTGACGAAATTAGTGGAGCAATTAAGAGCAATTAAGGAGCAATTTTTTAGTCCCCTGTAGAATGTTGTATCTCATTCCGTTCAGCTAATACCTAGATTTGAATCTGGCCGCCATTCTACCATAGTAAATCCGTATTTCGTTTTTTCCTTTTTTCTCGGAAACTAGGCTGGAGCAATTAATAAAATTAGCGGAGCAATTAAGAGCAATTAAGGAGCAATTGATTGGTATATTAGAAATTTAAAAATAATAAACTCGCCGGCCAACTTTATATAGGTCATAATTAAGAGTGAAATAATGCGACCATGGTTTCATTCCGATGACTGTTATTAAGAATAATTATTGATTGACATCTGCACAATGGCCTCTTGTAATTGTTATGTTATTGCACGCAACGGATCCTCTGAGCTGGGTTGAAATATATATACAGAATATATATTATTCTACTACTAACGGGAGCAAGTGAAAAAGAGGTTAGGATGACTTACATCAAACGGTATGTACGCACATTGATTTTCACTAGATTGATACATTTGTTCACACAATAATGGATGTATAAAACAGCCTCGGCCTCTTTATTTCCACTAAATGCATGACTCGTTACTTATCAATTGATTCGTATGTTTCCTGCCATTACTTGAGGTGCGATTCTGGATCTCTTGGCGTTATCATACCACCGACGTTAACTTTGAGCGCCTGCGCTTCCCTGCTACATCCGTTCATCTCCGCAGACCTCTATATGTTTGGGCAATCAACAATTGGAAACGAGGAAATTCTGACTCCATGATATCGCTACCTACGGATCAGGCACTACTGCCGAGAGTCATTAGCACGCGCGGTAACGCCAGCCACTCGTTTCAAGCCGAGGCCATGATTTCGTTTGCTAGTTAGCGTCGTAACAGCGTCAGGTTTTGCCTGAGTTCGATGGTTGATTGTCGATGATAAACGTTCCAGTTGCTTAACAACCTTGTATTTTCCACCCGAAACAAAGCATGTAGGCGGTAGCGGAGATGACAGAGGACTCATGGGGACGGACAACGATAACACAAGCGCTGAAAATTAACGTTAGGCGCTATGTTAACGTTCAAGATCCAGAATAATCCCTTATGATGACACATGCTAAAAAAACTAATAGTAATATTAAGAGCTCTTTCCTTCAATTCCTCGTTATTTTATATCTTTTACAGTTACCTGGACCATTCCCATCCTATTATCGATCCATTGGAATAAGCGAAGATAACACTTTGACGAAACTAGATACCGAAACGAAGATTCCGATTATCAATCCGTTGAGATAGACGAACATAACACTTTGGCGAAACAGCGTCCCAAGACAAAGGTAGCCCACAGCCCATAGCTCCAAAGTAATAACAATGCTAGGAAAATTAGTAGAAATCTACTGAAACCTCTCATATTTAATTCTATGTTATTTTATATCTTTCAGTCGCCTGAACCATTCCTATCCTATAATCAATCCATTGGAATAGACGAAGATAGAACTTCAACTAAACGACGTTCCAAAACCAAGGTTCTGATTATCACTCCGTTGAAATGAACGAACCACTTCGGCAAAACAAAATCCCAAGTTGAAGGTAGCGCAAAACTCATAGATCCAAAATGATAACAATGCTAGGAAAATTATTAATAATATTCTGAGATCTTTTCTTTAATCCTTTGTTATTTTGAATATCTATTACAGTCGCCTGGTCCATTTCTATTCTTTTATCAATTTATTGGAGTAGACGAACAGAACATTTTGACTAAACGACGTGCCAAATCGAAGATTCTGATTGATAATCCGTTGAGATAGACGGATATAACCCTTCAATAATACAGCGTCCCAAGACAAAGGTAGCCCAAAGCCCATAGTTCGAAGGTGATAACAATGCTAGAAAAATTAGTAGTAATATACTGAAACCTCTCATGTAATTTTATATTATTCTTTATCTCTTACAGTTATCTAGTCCATTCCTATCCTATTATCAATCCATTGGAATAGACAAAGATAATACTTTGACGAAACGACGTCCCAAAACCAAGGTTCGGTTTATTACTCCGTTGAAACAGACGAACCACTTCGGCATAACAGCATCCCAAGTTGAAGGTAGCCCAAAGTTCAGAGCTCCAAAATGATAACAATGCTGGGATAATTAGTAGTAATATTCTGAAATCTTTTCTTCATTTCTTTGTTATTTTATATCTTTTTCACAGTCACCTAGACCATTCCGATCGTCTTATCAATCTATTCAAATAGACATTCACACAGGCTCCTAAGTAATAACAATGCTAGGAAAATGAGTAATAAAATACTCAAACCTCTCATTTAATTCTGTTATTTTATATCTTTTACAGCCACCTGGACCATTCCTCTCCTATAATCAATCCATTGGAATAGACGAAGATAACACTTTGACTAAACGATGTTTCCAAACCAAGGTTCCCATTATTACTGTGTTGAAATGAACGGACCATTTCGGCGAAGCCAAATCCCAAGTTGAAGGTAGCCCAAAACCCATAGCTCTAAGAAGATAACAATGCTAGAAAAATGAATAATAATGTACTGAAACTTCGCATTCAATTCTACGTTATTTTGTATGTTTCACAGTCACCTCGACCATTCCTATCATCGTATCAATCTATTGGAGTAGACAAAGATAGCACTTTGACTAAACTACATCTCATAACGAAGGTTCCAATTATCAATCTTTTGAGACAGACTAACATAACACTTCGGCAAAACAGCATCCCAAGTTAAAGATAGCCCAAAGCTCAGAGCTTCAAAATGATAACAATGCTGAGATAATTAGTAGTAATATTCTGAATGCTTTTCTTCGTTTCTTTGTTATTTTATATCTTTCACAGTCACCTAGACCATTCCGATCGTCTTATCAATCTATTCAAATAGACAAACATAACACTCTCACCAAACCACATACCGAAACAAAGGTTCCAATTATCAATCCTTTGAGACAGACGAATATAACACTTCGGCAATACAGCATCCCAAGGCGAAGGTAGCCCACAGCTTATAGCTCCAAAATGATAAGAATGCTAGGACAATTGGTAGTAATATTCTGAAATCTTTTTTTCAATTCTTTATTATTTTATATCTTTCGCAGTCACATAGACCATTCCTATCGTCTTATCAATCCATTGAAATAGACAAAGATAACACTTTGACCAAACGACATCCCATAACGAAGGTTCCAATTATCAATCTTTTGAGATAGACAATCATAACACTTCGATAAAACAGCATCCCAAGGTACAGGTAGCCCAAAGTCCGTAGCTCCAAGATTATAACGATGCTAGGAAAATGAGTAGTAATATACTGAAACCTCTGTTTCAATTCTATGGTATTTTATATCTTTTACAGTCGCCTGGACCATTCCTATCCTATCAATAATCCACTGGACCAGACGAAAATAACATTTCTGCAAGACGATGTCCCTAAACAGAGGTAGCCCACAGCTGCTCCAAAGTTACAACACTCTACGTATCTTCTTCAAATGAGCCAACTTTTACCAGCCTACAAACCATTAACTTCACCTACGTATACATCAGCAACGCAGACTGATTACCAAACAGATTGATATATTTGAAAGTGCTGATCATCAAAAGTATTTTAACAGTACAGTACCGATACAAGTATGCACACCCATGTCGTATACTATTCTTTCAAACTCAGTGTGCGAAATCCTCGACCTGTGAGGAACTCTAGAAAATAGGGAAATATAGTATATAAATTGCAATTTAAGTGCGAGAGGCAGGATGTGGACAGGGTCCAGGGGCTCTGCCCCCACAGAGGATTAAAAACAAAATTTTCAAAGACATAAAATTCTATTAGTCTCCAAAACTAAAGAAATAAGAAAATCACAGACACAAAAACACTCGTATTTTAGATTAAGACTTGTATATATCCCTTTGCGTAGTGTATCGATGGAAATGCAAATTCCAGATATACAAGTTATATCAGAAAAGCAAGGCTCATTTGATTTTGATACAATTATTTTATATTAATTGTCATCTAAATTTCACTATTTATAAATAACATGTAATCACTTTGAGATATTGGTAACGCGATTATTCAGTCAATAAATTTTTACGTGTCCAAATTGTGAACGTTAAATAGAAGAAAAATATTCTAAAAATTATTATTTCAGAACGAAAAGAACTTAATTATTTTTACATATGGACGTGTTTGAATCGGGCACTTCGCACACTACCAACAGGTATGAGAAACCGAGTCTCGCACAATGAGTTGAAAATAGTACAGTACGATACGAGAGCAATGAAACTTTTTCTGACCAGTGTGAGTTAGCAACACGAACCGAAGGCAAGTGTACAATCACACAAAATCAGAAAAAGTTCTTTACTTTGCGTGGTCTATGAAATGAGTTGGAACATTTAATATCTTTAGAAATCTAGTTGAATCGTTTGATACCTTAAATATGCTATCGATTAGATTATTAGTGAAATAACATGAATTCTTCAAAATAGTTTGAAATTATGCAGCATCTTTCGAATTTCCGGGAAATTAACTGTAATGTTTCTAACTATCTAGGCACTTATCAGATATTGCAAGCTCATATATACACTATAAATCAATAAGTACTCGATCGATCATTTCAAACCATACGCACTGGCCTGTATCTGTATGATACAACCTCCGCTGTAAATCCAATCACTGACTCAATCCACCTATTCCATACCACACGTTGTTCCTTGGTAGTGTAATATGCTAATCAACTGTGATTATTCAAGTCGACCTGTTGATACTGGTACTAATATTATAATGGATTATTAATAAACCATTATATATTGCTAATGCAATAAATTGTTTGGTTCAAATATAACTATTCCATGATTATGCATTTTATTATACAGTATTATTCAAAATGATTTAACTATTATCATGGACCATATTATCTACTTCGATTCTTCAAGCCTACACTAATATACACTTTACACTACATCCACATATTCCGACGAGTATGTGTATTCACATCAAACATAGTATAGCTATAGAGAGACTATCAAAATATTATAGTGTTTAAGAATCAGTCGTTAAATCCGTCCTAACACTGGATGGAAGAATCGTACGTGGGATTCTATAGGGAGATTGACTATCAATAATGTCTGTATCTGTTCATAGAATGTGACAGATTTCTTTGATTTCATTAGCATTGTTACAATAGCTTTTCAATCTTAATGTGTTTGA
This sequence comes from Rhogogaster chlorosoma, assembly GCA_944452935.1. Classification (NCBI taxonomy): domain Eukaryota; kingdom Metazoa; phylum Arthropoda; class Insecta; order Hymenoptera; family Tenthredinidae; genus Rhogogaster; species Rhogogaster chlorosoma. Next base: position 36,264,976 of record OX101797.1, read on the forward strand.
AACTCGAATTCAATTCTATTCTTCAACCTAGCAACTGTTTGATATTATGCGACATGATATTTAATTATTCGAATTCAAATTGATAGGATAATAATGGCGTTACATACAATACGGAATCACTGATAACAACATTATAATGTCATGCATCGAGATTGGAAGTCTATAACCGTTTGATATACGTTGCAGTCTATATACAACTTCAACTTTTGTGTCCATTGTATATAATTATCGATTTTGCATTTTTTTATCACTATCAGAGTCTAAAATATTGGGTTCACTATGAAAATTTTTTCGTCACATATAAGTCGCAGTCCATATACAACTCCAACTGTTATTGTTAGTATACATGATTATTCATCACTATTACGGCTATCGCTTCATGAATCATGTAACACACAAATCATATTATCTAGTCCTATAATCTATTCATGCTCAATTAACGACTATGGGCAATATAATTGACACTATTATGTTATATACCTCTGTGTTCTTCGATTGTAGAAATTTATTGTTTAAGGACTATGACCCAGAAATAATTTCATTATTCTGTGAATTTTGTACGATGTCGTAGGATAATTATGTATGTATACAGCAATCAGAAACTAGATATACCAGTAGGGATAGAAATACTTCAGGCACATAAATTTATTAGAGTCACGTTGAAAATCATATCAGATAAAACTTAGCTAGCTAAATTCTAATCTAAGTCCAACCAAGATCTACCGTGGTATGTACAAACAGGTACAAAATAGCTACACTATGCATTATAAGATCGCAATGCACAGTTGAATCAATGGAAACCTTCTTCGCTTACTAATAACACAGCAGCTACAAGAATGGATATCACTAACGCACGCTCGACGGTACGCTACAAAAACAGACACTTTATAAATCGCTCCATTAATAAGACAGAATAGAGAACCTATAACTGGTGAGCTCCCACCAACTGACTAGTAATTATAATGATTACATAATCAATGTTTCGACTGTTTGTTGCAGAAACCAGAATCGACACGAGAAACTGGTACAGGCACACAAACTCCAAAGAGCTACGATTTCAAGACTGACGATTAGCTTCTCACCGCTGAAACCTGAATGTCTCGGTAGATCCATAGATCACACGATCTAAACTCAACATTTCCGGTCACTCACTTCATTTTCCACTTGGCCAAACGTCGCATGGGAATACAGCTATTGTGATAATCATCCGAACTTGCACAGCCGCTATTCAACACAATAGGATTAATACATTGAAAGATCTTATATCAAAAGGTATGCTATGAAATTGGTGCTCTCAAGTCACCTTAATCAATAGAACACAACGCCCGGGAAAACACCACTGCAGCATCAAAATATTAATTCCGTGTATTTTTATGATTTGCAGGCGAGCGTACGTCGAAGAGCCAATATTTCAGGATTACAGATGAACCTGCGAAGATCACAGTCTCCATTCATCTAGAGAACAATACGTCACTCTTCGGCACATTCAGCTCCTTACCATACATGTATCTAGTCAATCATCCTGTGTTCCTGTGTTTCAAAACCAAACATCAGCCTACTGTTACTTCAAGGCTGTACAATCTCCACAATTCTTCGGAATCTCACACCACAGAGCGAACGAAAGTATCAATCTGGATATCACATATCAGAAGGTATGTTATACGAATCGATGTTTCCCAGCTCACTTTCACCACAGTAACATGGAATATATTTTAGTAATTACTGTGACATTTCTATGAGATGATTAATCGTTTATCGATTTGTATGATTTTCACAGCAACCTGAATTGGATTGCAGTAGACAAGCGTGCGAGCTCCGAACAATCAACGTTGCAGAACACAAATGAGCCTGTTACTGCATCAGGCAACACTGTCCTCCAAGCTATGGCTACAAAACGATACGAAAGTATCGATCTGGATATCACATATCAGAAGGTATGTTATACGAGTCGATGTTTCCCAGCTCAATTTCACCACAGTAACATGGAATATATTTTAGTAATTACTGTGACATTTCTACGAGATGATTAATCGTTTATCGATTTGTATGATTTTCACAGAGACCTGAATTGGATTGCAGTAGACAAGCGTGCGAGCTCCGAACAATCAACGTTGCAGAACACAAATGAGCCTGTTACTGCGTCAGGCAACACTGTCCTCTAAGCTATGGCTGAAAAATGACTGATTAAGTGCTAAATTTAAGTTGAAACTGTATAATGAGATTGCAGTTCGTAACATTAACGTAACAGAATAATCGTTGAAGAAATGGAATAACGGGTCAGCGCTAAGCTGACTCTAATGTATTCTACATATTACACATGTATAAAGATCAACTTCCGATCATTCGTGATGGAATGCATGTGCTACAATGAACAAGTGTATTTTGGAACTTGCGCAAAAGATACGAGCTATTTTATTCGGCCAAGAAATTTCATCTTGAGAATTATACAATAGCTTGTTCCGATCATAGTTTATGCTTCCCATGATCCCATTTTATTTAGACAAAGCAACATATTTAGATGTCGTACGAACATAGAATACGAAAAATGTTCTACAATTGTTCGATTGTGAAACTCTTAAGTAAAATAGCCATGTCCAATCGAAACAGACCATCATGAGATTCTATAATATTTTTCAAGTTGATCTAAAAAATATCTACATTAGACTGTTTCAGAAAAAAAATTCTATAATTTTTTTGGAATAAATGTATCTCAAAAGTTTCTTTGTCACGGAAAAAAAAATTCCCTCAAAATTTCAGCTCGATATCTCGAAAATTCAGTTGGCGCAAGGAGGGGTCCTCTTTCCCATTTAAAACGTACATGTAAAAATTTATTTTTCTTATTTCTAAAATAAATGGGTGTAAAAATTTTTTTTCCGGATTTTCGTTTCCATAATCTTGTAGGAAATTTATTTCTCTACAAAATTGCTTCTTCAATTATATGAAAAAAAAATTTTTTACGATAATTTTATCATATAAAATTATATCAAATTATACGTAATTATATATGATTATATAGAAAAAAAATTGCCGGATAAATGTTACTATATCTCAGAAACTACGCAGCAGATTTTGTCGGAATTTCAGGAACAAGATCAAGTGGGCAGAGTCTTACGCCCTATAAATTTTATAAAAAAACTACGGAGCGGTGGACGTAGACACCGGAAACTACGGAGCGAAGGACCTGGATACCGAAAACTACGAAGCGAAGGACCTGGATACCGAAAACTACGAAGCGAAGGACCTGGATACCGAAAACTACGGAGCGAAGGACCTGGATACCGGAAACTACGGAGCGAAGGACCTGGATACCGAAAACTACGAAGCGAAGGACCTGGATACCGAAAACTACGGAGCGAAGGACCTGGATACCGAAAACTACGGAGCGAAGGACCTGGATACAGAAAACTACGGAGCGAAGGACCTGGATACCGAAAACTACGGAGCGAAGGACCTGGATACCGAAAACTTCAGAGCGAAGGACCTGGATACCGAAAACTACAAAGCGAAGGACCTGGATACCGAAAACTACGAAGCGAAGGACCTGGATACCGAAAACTACGAAGCGAAGGACCTGGATACCGAAAACTACGGAGCGAAGGACCTGGATACCGAAAACTACGGAGCGAAGGACCTGGATACCGAAAACTGCTGTGCGGACACATTACTGAGTACAAATTTTTTTAGGGAGCACGAGTAGACGTGACGCATCAATAATAATGACAATAATAATAATAATGATGAATGAAATATGATTATAAATAATACTATAATAATATAATAATATTATATTGTAATCATACTGGCACGCGGCCGCGATTTGCTGGTACGCATGCGCATTTTGTGAATCAGGCATCGATCAATAATTCTGCGCATGCGCATTTTGTAAAATAATTAATATTATTAATAACTCAGTTATGCGTGGTCAATTATTGCTCAAAAACAATAGGGGGCGAGATTTCGGTGACGAGAACACTCCTTCCAAATGGCAAGTTCATAAGTGCAACGGTTCGACAGATATCGTGGTCCCAAGAAGAACGTCTGCAACGAAGAAGGAGAAGAAGGAGAAGGAGAAGATTGTGTTTTTCGATCAACTTCGACGGTCAATATCTCAGGAACCACGCGGTAGATTTTGTCGAAATTTCGCGAGCAAGGTCAAATGGCGAGGGCCTTACGCTCATATAAATTTTATTCGGAAATAATCAGCGGTTCAAAAGATATGACAGATTTTTTACAAGAACAAGAGCTGGCTCGGGTAAATGTTTCGTGGCTGGCGCGCCGAGTTTGGTTTGGGAACTCGGCGATTCGCTGCCGCGAATCTTGATTTCGTGATTCAAATGTTATTAGGATTGCAAAATATGCGAGATAAACATGTTTCACACAATTTAAGAGATTAAGTACCGTTCTTGATCCATTTGAAACGTTCAAGCCCTGAATGTGAAAAATTTTTGGCGAATATTCCGTTGCATTAGAGGCATTCTATAGTGAAATATATATATATATGTATATGTATATGTATATTATATATACATATTATATATACATATACATATATATGGGTGATTCCATGCCAAATCGACCACTTCTGACCCCGACCCCTTTCGATTTGGCTGAAACTTTTTTAGCTTTTTCTACCCCACTAAAGACGGTACTCGTAATTTTTTCAAATTTTTTTACCCAACCCAAAAAAAGTCGCTCTTTTTTTTTCAAACAGCCATAACTTCTTCAAAAATTGACTAATCGGGATGTTTTTTTTTTCAAAATTTTCGTTTTGGAATGTCCTTTCCAAAGAAAAATACAAATAAACTTTCAGATGTCAAGTTCTATGAAATGTCTGCCTTTTTTGAGGAAAATCGTCAGTTTTTCGAAGTTCGCCATTTTTAATTTTTTTTTTTTTGATTCCCAAAAAAACTTTGATTCATTCTGTGAATAATGCCACTGGGTCCAGAGTGGGCCGACTTTTCCTTCTATTTTTTTTTAAAGAAAACAAACTTTTCATTTTTTCTCAATTGTTAATTTTTTCGATTTTGAAAACGAAGCTTGTAGAAAGATTGTAAAATGAAGGCTTGTAAAATTGAAAAAATGAACAATTGAGAAAAAATTAACATTTTTTTTCCCCTCAGAAAAAAAAAATAGAAGGAAAACTCGGCCCACTCTGGACCTAGTGGCATTATTCACAGAATGAATCAAAGTTTTTTTGGGAATCAAAAAACAAAAAATTAAAAATGGCAAACTTCGAAAAACTGACGATTTATCTCAAAAAAAGCAGATATTTCATAGAACTTGACATCTGAAAGTTTATTTGTATTTTTCTTTGGAAAGGACATTCCAGAATGAAAATTTTGAAAAAAAAAACATCCCGATTAGTCAATTTTTGAAGAAGTTATGGCTGTTCGAAAAAAAAAGAGCGACTTTTTTTGGGTTGGGTAAAAAAATTTGAAAAAATTATGAGGACCGTCTTTAGTGGGGTAGAAAAAGATAAGAAAGTTTCAGCCAAATCGAAAGGGGTCGGGTTCAGAAGTGGTCGATTTGGCATGGAATGCCCCATATATATATTATATTATATATACATATTATATATGGCTAGTTCTTATTATGAAGGAATAAAATGGATCGCTTCTAGCTTCACACTGTTATTTTAGATTTAGTTTGCAAAGTCGCCAGAGCTCATCATTTTGACTTAAATGAGCTAAAATTTTGTGGGTCAAACAAAATATTGGTAAATATTCAAATTATGGCAGTTTTAAAATTTAAGTGGATAAATTGCGATTTTTTTAAAATTCAAATGGCCAGACAAGTGATACTCAGGAAAGTGATAATTTGGAGGTTATTCATTAATAACACAAAAACACTGTATTTAAATGCAATGTTGATGCTTTATATTATATTTGCACTAGGTATATTAATCAAAACAATTAAAAATCTTTAAGAAACCCATTGTTCATGTAAATACATGCCAGAGAAGTGAGAACTTGTCTGGCCCGAGCGCGTTTGCGGTCGACGAGATCTTCGTCACGACTGTCTCATTGGCTGATTGGTAGCAGTTCAAGCGGCAATGAGCTAACTTAACTACCCGCTTTTTATGGGAAGTGTGACAACAGTACTCATTATATAATTTGGGGGTGTTTTTAACATATTTTTAGCTGCCAGGAATGTGATACACAATTCGTGTCCCCTCTATTCTATGATGGAAATTCGGAAAAAATAAGGAGATTCATAATTTCTTTTTAGATTTTAGCAAAGTTGTATGGATTGTTACTGTGCTTAGATACAATCTCTTCGATTTCTGTACTTAGTTTACGTAATATTTAGGTAGAAGACTTGTGTTTTGTAAAATCCCCTCCCAGGAAAATGACAATTTTGCTCATGTTTAGGCATTTCTCTCGAAAAAGATATTTTCTGACCTCGCTGAATTTCAGTGCCCAAATAAAAGCCAATTAGTTTCTTATTCCAGATTTGAAATTAATCAAAAATATTAAAAAACAAAGGAGCTATTAGTTGAGCGCATCAAAATTCCTTCACCGTAAGAACTAGCCATATACATATACATATATATATATACTTATATAATTGTAAAATGTATCTTGAAACATAGGTAAATAACTGATGTACAACATCCCTTTTAAGAAATAACCGAATACTTTATGAGTTCTTTGGAATTATAACTTTAATAAACCTGACTGGTGGGACACCAAAAAATCCCCCTCTCTGACCACGGGGTACTTGAAGACGAATTTCAGTTTGGCCACTTTACTTTCGAGTGAGATGTGTTTCTTAATATAAAATCTATTCTATATGCTTTCGTTTTTATCAAATATTAGATTGATAGTGTAACGAAAAACCTATATTCAAATTTAAGCGCCCTATGTTTACGACTCAAGTAGTCACCAAGCCAAGCATCAGCTAGGTGAAGCGACGAGAGAAGTGAGGGATAGCTCTCTTGGCTACGAGCGCTCGACCCGATCAGTTGTGTCTAACAGTTCTTCTCATATTATGTTTCATTTACTTGTAACGTGTGTAACTTATTATTTTAATTCTCTATATTTCACCAATATCTCGTGCTTACTTCGATATCTATTTGACGATTATAATTTGACAAGATCTCCATGGGACGATAAGTTGTCAAAGCAGTAACATCGAAAATATAAGTGTATTCACAGACAAGGCGAAAGCCGAATAAATTGACTGAGTAAACTTTTAGTATCATTTTCACTTTTAAATAATAGCTCTGAAGAAGATATTTTAACTGTGCTGTCCTTGTGCTGTCCTCACGCCTCATATATTGTTAAATAATCAAGACTTAAAGGCTATTGCCAACTAATGTAAATCGAACTCATATAAATTATTATAATCAGTGGTATTTTTTTAACTCTTCGAGACCTGTGTCTACATTTTTATGACCTATTGTTCATATCACTGGTTTGTTGCAAATCTAAATCGCTTGTTAACAAAGGCTAATTGTCTTTTGATAAGGACGAAATAAATATACACATTTATACTGTTCTTTGATGTTTATTTTTCTTTTACTTAACTTTTAAATTCCTACGTAAAACAAATATAAGTGTTACAATAGCCTATGTAGAAACAATTAAAGAAATTTTTTAATTGTGACTGGTGGGACAAGTACAAAATATATGAACATAATTCTTTGATAAATCAGTTTTATGGCTTTTTATACTTAACAAACGTTGTTATTCATAAATTTTACTATAAATTATTTAAAATAATTAAGAAACTAGAATCAAACACAACACAAATGAAGAATCAAACATATTAATAACAACATCTCAATGAACTTTAGTTGCTTATAACAAAAATAAAAGAAGCTTGTTTTTACTACCATAAAAGAAAATGACGATGTCTTATTTGGGAAAATCTATAACCAATAATTTAGTTTCTCAAAAATATTAACAATTGAAAAAAAAAAAAAGTTTGAAAAAAAGCAAAAGTCCGGTTTTCATTAGTTTGAAATTTTTTTACTACACATTAATGAAATATAGACTTTTAACTATGAGTTAGTACTAAATTAGGAATAATTGAAAGAATTTAAAAATTTATGTCATTATCCTCTTTTACATGGAATGCCCCATTAACGTTACGAACTTCAACCTCATACTGTATGAGTCAAAATTGAGTTCTATTTAATGAATCATTTATGTTTGTCACAGTTGACAATTGAAATGAATGTGTTTTGTAACATTTCCAAAATCATTCATATTAAGGGGGGCGATACATGTAAAAAAACAAAAAAATCGAATATTTTTTTTTGCATAAATAGTTAAAATAACATCGCAAAAATATGTCTGTAAATTTTTAGAATGAAATTCGCATTATTTATCGATTAAAAACTCATTTAAGTGCTCCGCCTCAACTTGGCGCTCGAGCGTTATTAAGCCTGTACCGGAGCGTTCGACTCTCGTATTGACGACTCGGTTAAGACAATGTTCAGAAGCTCTTGTATTCCCTGATTCCATGGAAACAACAACTTTATACCTAGTTACTATAAAGTACTAGTTACTATAGAGTTTCTGTGTGTGAAAACTTTAAACGCGTTTTTCTCGAAACTACTTTTTTTAAATTGGCGGGCAAGATAACTCAAAAAGTTCTCAACCGATTCTTATGAAATTTGGCAATTTTTGGTTCTAGTTGAACCTCAAAAATGCCCCAAAAAATTTCGAAAATTACCATTTTCGACCAAAAAACCATCGAAAAAAAGGGTGAAAGATCGGATTTTTCTTTCTGAGGCGTGCCAATTTACGACTTTTTGACTTCATTGTTTTTTTATTGGTTCAACTAGAAGATATGTGTTTTATAAACACGCTCACGCCAAAATTGTTGATTTCGGATCGCTGTAACAGAAGCTGAAAATCCCGCCGATAGATGCCTTTCGCCGCGAGGGTCGTAGGAAATGAGTTGCTACGGCGGCCATTTTGAAAAAAAAAATATTATTCCTGTATTTTAACATATGATGAATAAATATACTGAATTTGAAAACGATTAATTTATTCACACCCTTTCAAATAAGCCTCTGAAAAACGCTAAAAATTCAGGCGGTTACATGTATCGCCCCCCTTAACGCGGTCATAAGGCCGAGCGCCCGCGCGCCATCTCTTGTATTCCTGGGGAACCCTCTCGCAAGCCTTGGGTCCCCAAGCGCTTAAAACCTTTCTCGCAAGTGAAATAACGGCGTGACGGCAATAGGAGCCGTGAGTATTTCGATTCCAATCAGAGAGAAAGAGAAGTTGGTACTTCTTTTTATGTTAGACTAGCCTGAGTCGTTACGTCCTCACGGCCTGTCCTGATGTGTAAAGGATTTTGTGGCGTTTTACTAATTTCGTTCTCTTTCAATTAGCTTCAGCTCAAACCAACGAGCAGCAAGTATTGGTCGTTTCGTCCTCCAGGCTTCGTCCGATCTGAGGTTCTTTAAATTTTACGTTCATTTCGACACATGTAACTTCACATATTTCCATCTCTTTATTTTTCGTTTAAACACGTATAAATTTGCATTTATATATATCTCTCCCTCTCCGAGCTTCACAGCTAAAATATAAAACGGTCATTCGCCTAAACGAAGTTCATAAGAATTTAGAGTCACTATGTTATAAAGAATTGCATCTAAAATATAAAACGGTCATTCGCCAAAACGAAGTTCATAAGAATTTAGAGTCACTATATTATAAAGAATCGCATTCAAAATATAAAACGATCATTCGCCAAAGCGAAGTTTGTAAAGTTCGTCCTCGAAGATTCCTAGGTTTAACGGCATTAGAATATAAGTCTACCTTTAAACGTACCAATCTTGACTAATCATTTCCATACTTATATTCACCATTTCCTTATTAATAAATATTAATTTTAATCAAGTTATCATTCTTTTATCAAATCCAATTCCTCTCCTCGTCAACGAAGTTTGAAATAGAGAAGTTATTCATAGGCCCAGGGATTCATTATCCAATCGACCCAAGAGAAGGAGAATCAGCTCTCACAAAGACAAAAAACAAATAACATCACAGTTTGTCTTTTACTGAATGTTCCTTCCCTTGCCTGAATTCCGAATGTATTTTTTGTGACGATCACACTATACCTAATACCGTATAACCCTGCTGAAATTAAATGAGCAATTCTTCTCAATTCTCGTACTTGCAAAAAGTAGTGAAATCTCACAAAAAACATCGGAAGATGTAAAAAAAGCCGCCAAGTACCCAAACGAAAATCACAATTGGTTGATAAGCAAAACGTTTCGCAAGTCTTTGTCGTGAAATCAAGGAAAAAGCCAAGCACCGAACGTACCCCTGCGATCTCTCAGCAAGTCTACGTCGTGAAGTCGGAGTTTCGTGTGAGGATATCGAAACATCATTCCAAGAGCTACGTACTTGGCGGGCACATTCGGTTACTTAGAGCTATACGGACAATCCAGCTTCGTTCTACGCAAAAATTGAGTTTTCAATGCGACAGCAATTAAATACACTAAAAAACTAGTTATTTCAACCAATAACTGTATCAGAAAATGCTTCTACGGGCACTTAATTATGTGTATGACTTTACAGACGTAAACACCTTGTATAATAAATAAAAATCCTGGTCGTTCCACTGTCATTCAATTATCAGATCGGACTCGGAATTCCGGAATCACGTACCTCACTATGGAGCCAATGAGCAATGTACTACGGTAAGTTCTTTCATATGATAGATGACATACCGTAGAGCTTGAGTAGATAATATTCATTATGGAGGACTGAACTTATTCACTTGCAAAACTATGGAATTATCGAGAAAACTCTACTTTACTATTCCGGTATAAAACCTAAAACTTGCAGCTACGGATATACGTGTATGCTATAAGTAGCATAGAGGATGACAGTTTGATATAATGTTGAATATAAAATTCAGTTGCTGATCGTCTTGGTGTACCTATACTCATGTCATACAATCTTGCTCACAATGCATGCGTATCCCTGCTAAAAATTTCGTATAGAGAGGGATATAATCGCAGAAAATGCTATAGAATCGAGTAGCTCGCGTATCCGTTTCCATCCATTTCCATCTGTTTCTTTAGCGTTTTCTGCACATTCTATCAGTCTATATACGGAATTTTTATCAATCTGCAGGTGCACGAGCGTATATACGTAGTGGGAACCCATACAGCACGTATGATTGCAGCAACATTGCTGCAAGATTGCAATATCTCAGATTCATTACATTGCACTTGCAAGATTGCAGCAACATTGCTGCAATATTCCAATATTTCTGTCTCGATATATTGCACCTTCAAGATTGCAGCAACGTTTCTGCAATATTTCAATAGTTTCTGTTTCGATAGGATACGATTAAAATAAGTAAATATTTGTTCACTCGGGTAATTTTACTGCTTATTTGATATTAGTATCACGAACTCAGTGAAAGTATTTCATGTTAGTTTTATAAGTTTGAAAAGCACAATCTTTCACGATAGACCGTTGGGAGTAGGTGAATGCCGGACCGCAGCTGATCACGAAAGTTAAGCAACAGTAGCCGCAGTCAGTATTCGGATGGGTAGACGGGATAGGACCCATTGGCAAAAAAAACAGATTCGGGAAACAGAAGTTCTATGACATCAACTTCTGTTCAATCCTCTAATAATTTCAATTCGCCTCTTCGAAACGAAAGTAAAAAGAAAACAGACGTCTGTATTGTTAATAATATTTTTGTTTTTCAATACTTTGTGATTCGCGTAGCAGCATCGTATAGATCATGGAATACAAAAAAACTATAATTTTGTATAAAAGACATATGACACATTTCATCATCATCACATATTAACGATATTGCTGCAGTATTGCCAGAAAGATGCAATAAAAGCGGACATAGCAAGATTGCTGCAGGGTTGCTACAACATTGCCGCAATATTTCGCAATATTACTGCAATATTCCCATTATTGCAAAGTTATGTTGCAGCAACGTTGTATCAATATTGGCGTGCTGTATGGGAAGGATCAATTTCGATACCGAAAACCCATCCTTGTAACAGTTCGGCCCCACTTGAGTGCAAATATATTTTGTTGCTCATTCGCTTGTGAGGCATAATCATTCGCAACTACACACTAGTGCCAGAAGATTAGCGCGTGCGAGTTTACGGAAATGCTGCAGCGGGGGCGCCTCCAGGCGCCCGCGCGCAAGCACTTCCGTAAACTCGCACGCGCTAATCTTTCGACTGCCACGACAAAGTCGTCCCACAAGATCGGAAGATGCATTTTAAATAAGTGTGTATAAGACCAATGTTATCTGCAAATTAAACATTACTCCGAGACATCCATCAGCCACCAAGGAAAACAGTCGGAAAACAAATGGTTCGCAAACTACGATGAAGTACTATCAATCCAAAGCAAAAACAACAAGCACAAAAAAAAAAAACCGAATGTGCCCGCCAAGTACGTAGCTCTTGGAATGATGTTTCGATATCCTCACACGCAACTCCGACTTCACGACGTAGACTTGCTGAGAGATCGCAGGGGTACGTTCGGTGCTTGGCTTTTTCCTTGATTTCACGACAAAGACTTGCGAAACGTTTTGCTTATCAACCAATTGTGATTTTCGTTTGGGTACTTGGCGGCTTTTTTTACATCTTCCGATGTTTTTTGTGAGATGATATTTATTTTCCAAATGCTAAATTTACGTTGAAAAAGCCCCACGTTGGGCGCCAAATGTAACGTTTGCGGATTTGCCGAGCCTAGGGCTTTATGGAAATCCGTCGTTATTGTGAGTGTCTTTGTCTCGATAGAGTTTTGATAGATATTTGATGAAAGTCGGGACTTTTTCAACGGCAGGAAAAGGTGGGGAAAAGGTGGGTTAGCCACAAAAAGCCACCTACGCTGCACAGAGTGCAGTTTCCTGTCTAAACTGCGGACTCAGACTTAACAAAGCCGTCTGTCATGGACTCGGTAGATTTCTCTACAAAGCCACCGCTACACAGAGCCAGAGTTTTCACCCAAGCCTGTCGTCCTAAGTACTCTTTATCTTAATTTAAAACCCTGACCTCCAGATCCAAGGCTTGCGCCTAAGACTGTCCACCAGACTCGGAAGGTTTCCCAACAGAGCTGTCTCTATTCTAACCTGATACGGCTGTCGTGGCACAGAATGGTAGATGTTCGGGTTTCTGAAATGTCAGACAAAGAGCTGCTGTTCTACTATGTTTATTTTAACAAACAAAAAAATTATCAAAAGTTGAAAAATAATGAAATGTTAAAAGGTTCAACCAATTTTATTCATTTATGCGTTTCTTATTCTATCCTATTCCTATCCTAACGGCTCAGTGCTAGATAGCTCTTTAAATTATGTAATTATTTCTTTTCAAATTTAATGTTTACGTTACGTGAGTACAAAGCAGTTTTAGACAATGTCTCGATTCTATCAGATTTGCTAACCTGGCAATCGCACAGCGTTAGGCTTTTATGTTTGTTTTATTCTGTGAAATATTCTGAGTTCAAAATTGATTCTAAATTGGAAAATGAAGCTAAGTCATTAGTCTGAGAAGACCTCAGATCTAATGTGTCAAAGTAAGTCGATTGAGCTTTAGGCTACGTATCGCTGGTGATCCGTGGTTTCACCTGCTTATATTCTGTAACTCCCATCACGCTGTGACGTCACGCGTCTCGAATCTTCCGTGTGCTAGGTAGGCGTTGTCAATCCGGCTTGATCTGGTTATCTCTCCTTCTCTTTCTCTCTCATTAGACTAGCCGGTATGTTACAGGACAGACGGACAGACGGACAGATGGACAGACGGACAGACGGGCAGACGAGCAGACGGGCAGACGGACAGACAGACAGAAAGAAAGGAAGAGAGAAAGAAAGCAAGAAAGGAAGACAGACAGAAAGAAAGGAAGAGAGAAAAAAAGCAAGAAAGGACGACGGACAGACGGACAGATAAACAGAAAGAAAGGAAGAGAGAAAGAAAGCAAGGAAGGAAGATGAGCAGACAGACAGACGGGCAGACGGGCAGACGGGCAGACGGGCAGACGGGCAGACGGGCAGACGGGCAGACGGGCAGACGGGCAGACGGGCAGACGGACAGACGAACAGACGAACAGACGAAGAGACGGGCAGACGGGCAGACGGGCAGACGGGCAGACGGGCAGACAGACAGACGGGCAGACGAGCAGACGGGCAGACGGGCAGACGGGCAGACGGGCAGACGGGCAGACAAACAGACGGGCAGACGAGCAGACGGGTAGACGGGCAGACGGGCAGAGGGGCAGATGAGCAGACAGACAGACGGGCAGACGGGCAGACGGACAGACAGACAGACAGACAGAAAGCAAGAGAAAAAGGAAGCAAGAAAGGAAGACGGACAGACGGACAGACGGGCAGACGGGCAGACGGAAAGACGAACAGACGAAGAGACGGGCAGACGGGCAGACGGGCAGACGGGCAGACGGGCAGACGAGCAGACGGGCAGACGGGCAGACGGGCAGAGGGGCAGATGAGCAGACAGACAGACGGGCAGACGGGCAGACGGACAGACAGACAGACAGACAGAAAGCAAGAGAAAAAGGAAGCAAGAAAGTAAGACGGAAGACGAACAGACGGGCAGACGAGCAGACGGGCAGACGGGCAGACGGGCAGAGGGGCAGACGGACAGACGGACCGACGGGCAGACGGACAGACGGGCAGACAGACAGAAAGCAAGATAAAAAGGAAGCAAGAAAGGAAGACGGACAGACGGACAGACAGACAGAAAGAAAGGAAGAGAAAAAGAAAGCAAGAAAGGAAGACGGACAGACGGACAGACGGACAGACGGACAGACGGGCAGACGGGTAGACGGGCAGACGGGCAGACGGGCAGACGGACAGACGGACCGACGGGCAGACGGACAGACGGGCAGACGGACCGACGGGCAGACGAGCAGACGGGCAGACGGGCAGACGGACAGACGGAAAGACAGACAGACGGGCAGACGGGCAGACGGGCAGACGGACAGACGGGCAGACGAGCAGACGGGCAGACGGACAGACAGCTAGAAAGAAAGGAAGAGAGAAAGGAAGCAAAAAAGGAAGACGGACAGACGGACAGACAGACAGAAAGAAAGGAAGAGAAAAAGAAAGCAAGAAAGGAAGACGGACAGACGGACAGACGGACAGACGGACAGACGGGCAGACGGGCAGACGGACAGACGGGCAGACGAGCAGACGGGCAGACGGACAGACAGACGGAAAGAAAGAAAGAGAGAAAGAAAGCAAAAAAGGAAGACGGACAGACGGACAGACAGACAGAAAGAAAGGGAGAGAAAAAGGAAGCAAGAAAGGAAGACGGACACACGGACAGACGGACAGACGGACAGACGGGCAGACGGGCAGACGGGCAGACGGACAGACGGACAGACGGGCAGACGGACCGACGAGCAGACGAGCAGACGGGCAGACGGGCAGACGGACGGACGAAAAGACGGACAGACGGGCAGACGGGCAGACGGGCAGACGGACAGACGGGCAGACGAGCAGACGGGCAGACGGGCAGACAGACAGAAAGAAAGGAAGAGAAAAAGAAAGCGAGAGAGGAAGACGGACAGACGGACAGACGGACAGACGGGCAGACGGGCAGACGGAAAGACGAACAGACGAAGAGACGGGCAGACGGGCAGACGGGCAGACGGGCAGACGGGCAGACGGGCAGACAGACAGACGGACAGACGGACCGACGGGCAGACGAGCAGACGGGCAGACGAGCAGACGGGTAGACGGGCAGACGGGCAGACGGGCAGACAAAGCGACGGGCAGACGAGCAGACGGGTAGACGGGCAGACGGGCAGAGGGGCAGATGAGCAGACGGACAGACGGGCAGACGGGCAGACGGGCAGACGGGCAGACGGGCAGACAAACAGACGGGCAGACGAGCAGACGGGTAGACGGGCAGACGGGCGGAGGGGCAGATGAGCAGACAGACAGACGGGCAGACGGGCAGACGGGCAGACGAGCAGACAGACAGAAAGAAAGGAAGAGAAAAAGAAAGCGAGAGAGGAAGACGGACAGACGGACAGACGGACAGACGGGCAGACGGGCAGACGGACAGACGGAAAGACGGACAGACGGGCAGACGGGCAGACGGGCAGACGGGCAGACGGGCAGACGGACAGACGGGCAGACGGGCAGACGGGCAGACGGGCAGAGGGGCAGATGGGCAGACAGGCAGACCGACAGAAAGAAAGGAAGAGAGAAAGAAAGCGAGAAAGGGAGACGGACAGACGGACAGACGGGCAGACGGGCAGACGGGCAGACGGGCAGACAAACAGACGGGCAGACATGCAGACGGGTAGACGGGCAGACGGGCAGAGGGGCAGATGAGCAGACAGACAGACGGGCAGACGGGCAGACGGACAGACAGACAGACAGACAGGAAGCAAGAGAAAAAGGAAGCAAGAAAGGAAGACGGACAGACGGACAGACGGACAGACGGACAGACGGGCAGACGGGCAGACGGGCAGACAAACAGACGGGCAGACGAGCAGACGGGTAGACGGGCAGACGGGCAGACGGGCAGACGGGCAGACGGACAGACGGGCAGACGAGCAGACGGGCAGTTGGGCAGACGGGCAGACGGGCAGACGGACAGACGGGCAGACGAGCAGACGGGCAGACGGGCAGACGGGCAGAGGGGCAGATGAGCAGACAGACAGACGGGCAGACGGGCAGACGGACAGACAGACAGACAGACAGGAAGCAAGAGAAAAAGGAAGCAAGAAAGGAAGACGGACAGACGGACAGACGGGCAGACGGGCAGACGGAAAGACGAACAGACGAAGAGACGGGCAGACGGGCAGACGGGCAGACGGGCAGACGGGCAGACGAGCAGACGGGCAGACGGGCAGACGGGCAGAGGGGCAGATGAGCAGACAGACAGACGGGCAGACGGGCAGACGGACAGACAGACAGACAGACAGAAAGCAAGAGAAAAAGGAAGCAAGAAAGTAAGACGGAAGACGAACAGACGGGCAGACGAGCAGACGGGCAGACGGGCAGACGGGCAGAGGGGCAGACGGACAGACGGACCGACGGGCAGACGGACAGACGGGCAGACAGACAGAAAGCAAGATAAAAAGGAAGCAAGAAAGGAAGACGGACAGACGGACAGACAGACAGAAAGAAAGGAAGAGAAAAAGAAAGCAAGAAAGGAAGACGGACAGACGGACAGACGGACAGACGGACAGACGGGCAGACGGGTAGACGGGCAGACGGGCAGACGGGCAGACGGACAGACGGACCGACGGGCAGACGGACAGACGGGCAGACGGACCGACGGGCAGACGAGCAGACGGGCAGACGGGCAGACGGACAGACGGAAAGACAGACAGACGGGCAGACGGGCAGACGGGCAGACGGACAGACGGGCAGACGAGCAGACGGGCAGACGGACAGACAGCTAGAAAGAAAGGAAGAGAGAAAGGAAGCAAAAAAGGAAGACGGACAGACGGACAGACAGACAGAAAGAAAGGAAGAGAAAAAGAAAGCAAGAAAGGAAGACGGACAGACGGACAGACGGACAGACGGACAGACGGGCAGACGGGCAGACGGACAGACGGGCAGACGAGCAGACGGGCAGACGGACAGACAGACGGAAAGAAAGAAAGAGAGAAAGAAAGCAAAAAAGGAAGACGGACAGACGGACAGACAGACAGAAAGAAAGGGAGAGAAAAAGGAAGCAAGAAAGGAAGACGGACACACGGACAGACGGACAGACGGACAGACGGGCAGACGGGCAGACGGGCAGACGGACAGACGGACAGACGGGCAGACGGACCGACGAGCAGACGAGCAGACGGGCAGACGGGCAGACGGACGGACGAAAAGACGGACAGACGGGCAGACGGGCAGACGGGCAGACGGACAGACGGGCAGACGAGCAGACGGGCAGACGGGCAGACAGACAGAAAGAAAGGAAGAGAAAAAGAAAGCGAGAGAGGAAGACGGACAGACGGACAGACGGACAGACGGGCAGACGGGCAGACGGAAAGACGAACAGACGAAGAGACGGGCAGACGGGCAGACGGGCAGACGGGCAGACGGGCAGACGGGCAGACAGACAGACGGACAGACGGACCGACGGGCAGACGAGCAGACGGGCAGACGAGCAGACGGGTAGACGGGCAGACGGGCAGACGGGCAGACAAAGCGACGGGCAGACGAGCAGACGGGTAGACGGGCAGACGGGCAGAGGGGCAGATGAGCAGACGGACAGACGGGCAGACGGGCAGACGGGCAGACGGGCAGACGGGCAGACAAACAGACGGGCAGACGAGCAGACGGGTAGACGGGCAGACGGGCGGAGGGGCAGATGAGCAGACAGACAGACGGGCAGACGGGCAGACGGGCAGACGAGCAGACAGACAGAAAGAAAGGAAGAGAAAAAGAAAGCGAGAGAGGAAGACGGACAGACGGACAGACGGACAGACGGGCAGACGGGCAGACGGACAGACGGAAAGACGGACAGACGGGCAGACGGGCAGACGGGCAGACGGGCAGACGGGCAGACGGACAGACGGGCAGACGGGCAGACGGGCAGACGGGCAGAGGGGCAGATGGGCAGACAGGCAGACCGACAGAAAGAAAGGAAGAGAGAAAGAAAGCGAGAAAGGGAGACGGACAGACGGACAGACGGGCAGACGGGCAGACGGGCAGACGGGCAGACAAACAGACGGGCAGACATGCAGACGGGTAGACGGGCAGACGGGCAGAGGGGCAGATGAGCAGACAGACAGACGGGCAGACGGGCAGACGGGCAGACGGGCAAACGGGCAGACGAGCAGACAGACAGAAAGAAAGGAAGAGAAAAAGGAAGCAAGAAAGGAAGACGGACAGACGGACAGACGGGCAGACGGACAGACGGACAGACCGACAGACAGACAGACGGGCAGACGGGCAAACGGGCAGACGAGCAGACAGACAGAAAGAAAGGAAGAGAAAAAGGAAGCAAGAAAGGAAGACGGACAGACGGACAGACGGACAGACGGACAGACGGGCAGACGGGCAGACGGGCAGACGGAAAGACGGACAGACGGGCAGACGGGCAGACGAGCAGACGGGTAGACGGGCAGACGGGCAGAGGGGCAGATGAGCAGACAGACAGACGGGCAGACGGGCAGACGGACAGACAGACAGACAGACAGAAAGCAAGAGAAAAAGGAAGCAAGAAAGGAAGACGGACAGACGGACAGACGGGCAGACGGGCAGACGGAAAGACGAACAGACGAAGAGACGGGCAGACGGGCAGACGGGCAGACGGGCAGACAGACAGAAAGAAAGGAAGAGAAAAAGAAAGCGAGAGAGGAAGACGGACAGACGGACAGACGGACAGACGGGCAGACGGGCAGACGGAAAGACGAACAGACGAAGAGACGGGCAGACGGGCAGACGGGCGGACGGGCAGACGGGCAGACGGGCAGACAGACAGACGGACAGACGGACCGACGGGCAGACGAGCAGACGGGCAGACGGGCAGACGGGCAGACGGGCAGACGGGCAGACAAACAGACGGGCAGACGAGCAGACGGGTAGACGGGCAGACGGGCAGACGGGCAGACAAACAGACGGGCAGACGAGCAGACGGGCAGACGGGCAGACGGGCAGAGGGGCAGATGAGCAGACAGACAGACGGGCAGACGGGCAGACGGACAGACAGACAGACAGACAGGAAGCAAGAGAAAAAGGAAGCAAGAAAGGAAGACGGACAGACGGACAGACGGACAGACGGACAGACGGGCAGACGGGCAGACGGGCAGACAAACAGACGGGCAGACGAGCAGACGGGTAGACGGGCAGACGGGCAGACGGGCAGACGGGCAGACGGACAGACGGGCAGACGAGCAGACGGGCAGTTGGGCAGACGGGCAGACGGGCAGACGGACAGACGGGCAGACGAGCAGACGGGCAGACGGGCAGACGGGCAGAGGGGCAGATGAGCAGACAGACAGACGGGCAGACGGGCAGACGGACAGACAGACAGACAGACAGGAAGCAAGAGAAAAAGGAAGCAAGAAAGGAAGACGGACAGACGGACAGACGGACAGACGGACAGACGGGCAGACGGGCAGACGGGCAGACGGGCAGACGGGCAGACGGACAGACGAACAGACGAAGAGACGGGCAGACGGGCGGACGGGCAGACGGGCAGACGGGCAGACGGGCAGACAGACAGACGGGCAGACGAGCAGACGGGCAGACGGGCAGACGGACAGACGGGCAGAGGGGCAGATGAGCAGACAGACAGACGGGCAGACGGGCAGACGGACAGACAGACAGACAGACAGAAAGCAAGAGAAAAAGGAAGCAAGAAAGGAAGACGGACAGACGGACAGACGGGCAGACGGGCAGACGGAAAGACGAACAGACGAAGAGACGGGCAGACGGGCAGACGGGCAGACGGGCAGACGGACAGACGGGCAGACGAGCAGACGGGCAGACGGACAGACAGACAGAAAGAAAGGAAGAGAGAAAGAAAGCAAAAAAGGAAGACGGACAGACGGACAGACGGACGGACGAAAAGACGGACAGACGGGCAGACAGACAGAAAGAAAGGAAGAGAAAAAGGAAGCAAGAAAGGAAGACGGACAGACGGACAGACGGACAGACGGACAGACGGGCAGACGGGCAGACGGGCAGACGGAAAGACGGACAGACGGGCAGACGGGCAGACGGGCAGACGGGCAGACGGACAGACGGGCAGACGAGCAGACGGGCAGTTGGGCAGACGGGCAGACGGGCAGACGGACAGACGGGCAGACGAGCAGACGGGCAGACGCGCAGACGGGCAGAGGGGCAGACGGACAGACGGAAAGACGGACAGACGGGCAGACGGGCAGACGGGCAGACGGGCAGACGGGCAGATGGACAGACGGACACACTGACGGACGGACAGACAGACAGAAAGAAAGGAAGAGAGAAAGAAAGCAAAAAAGGAAGACGGACAGACGGACAGACAGACAGAAAGAAAGGAAGAGAAAAAGAAAGCAAGAAAGGAAGACGGACAGACGGACAGACGGACAGACGGACAGACGGACAGACGGGCAGACGGGCAGACGGAAAGACGAACAGACGAAGAGACGGGCAGACGGGCAGACGGGCAGACGGACAGACGGACAGACGGGCAGACGGGCAGACGGACAGACGGAAAGACGGACAGACGGGCAGACGGGCAGACGGGCAGACGGGCAGATGGACAGACGGACACACTGACGGACAGACAGACAGACAGAAAGAAAGGAAGAGAGAAAGAAAGCAAGAAAGGAAGACGGACAGACGGACAGATAAACAGAAAGAAAGGAAGAGAGAAAGAAAGCAAGGAAGGAAGATGAGCAGACAGACAGACGGGCAGACGGGCAGACGGGCAGACGGGCAGACGGGCAGACGGGGGCAGGGGCAGACGGGCAGACAGACAGACAGACGGAAAGAGAGGAAGAGAAAAAGAAAGCAAGAAAGGAAGACGGACTGAGGGCCAGACGGGCAGACGGGCGGAAAGCAAGATAAAAAGGAAGCAAGAAAGGAAGACGGACAGACGGACAGACAGACAGAAAGAAAGGAAGAGAAAAAGAAAGCAAGAAAGGAAGACGGACAGACGGACAGACGGACAGACGGACCGACGGGCAGACGGACAGACGGGCAGACGGACCGACGGGCAGACGAGCAGACGGGCAGACGGGCAGACGGGCAGACAGACAGACGGACAGACGGACCGACGGGCAGACGAGCAGACGGGCAGACGGGCAGACGGGCAGACGGGCAGACGGGCAGACGGGCAGAGGGGCAGATGAGCAGACAGACAGACGGGCAGACGGGCAGACGGACAGACAAACAGACGGGCAGACGAGCAGACGGGCAGACGGGCAGACGGGCAGACAGACAGACGGGCAGACAAACAGACGGGCAGACGAGCAGACGGGTAGACGGGCAGACGGGCAGACGGGCAGACAAACAGACGGGCAGACGAGCAGACGGGCAGACGGGCAGACGGGCAGAGGGGCAGATGAGCAGACAGACAGACGGGCAGACGGACAGACGGACAGACGGGCAGACGGACAGACGGACAGACGGGCAGACGGACCGACGGGCAGACGAGCAGACGGGCAGACGGACAGACAGACAGAAAGAAAGGAAGAGAGAAAGAAAGCAAAAAAGGAAGACGGACAGACGGACAGACAGATTAGATTAGATTAGATTAGATTAGATTTATTAGCCATGGGCGAGGCCCTTAGGCAGTTACAAACAGAGCATAACAGAAAAAGACAGTGGTAGCTAACTAAAAACTAAGAACTAAGATTAATCGTAACCAAGGACATGAATAAGAATAAAAATAAAAATAAAAATAGAAATAGAAAATAGTAAATATATAAAACCGAACGAACAAGCAAACAATCACAGAAAGCCCAATTGTAAGTCCAGCTATTAGGACAGCGCGGCGAACGCCTTTTGCTCCAGGCTAAGCAGGTGTGCGTACAGCCTACATCTAAAGATCGGCAAAGAATCGGCCGAAGTTACGAAAGATGGTAGCGAGTTCCACAAGTAGCATGCCGCAACAATACTAGAGTTCTGGTAGATCGTAGTACGACAGGGCGGGACGGCAAGCTTGTTAACACCGGCAGCGCGCAGACGAGCGGAAGAGGGAGCAAGAGGCTGGAAGAGCACAGCAAGATAGCTAGGTTTGCGACTAGACAGAATGCAAAAAGTCAGACAACCCATAAGATAGGCACGCCTATTACGCAAGGTGAGCCACCCCAACCCCAGCCGATGTTCGGTAATGTGCGCATCACGAGGCAGGTCGAGGATAAACCGCACGCACGCATTAAGCAAGCGCTGCAGCTTGACATCAAGGGTGACCGCAAGATCGCTGAGCACACAAGAGCAATAATCGAAGTGCGGGAAAATGAGCGCAGTAACGAGCCATTTCCGTAGAGAGACTGAGAAAAGCCCCCTGTTGAGCTTAAGCTGATGCAAAACGCGACTTATTTTATTACAGACCGTCAATACATGATCATTCCATGAAAAAGAGGAGGACAGTAAAAGTCCCAGATTACGAACAGTATTCACGTACGGAATGGCATTGCCGCACGCCATGATCGGGGGGAGGGCCGCGAGGTCCAACCTATTAATAAAACGAGAACTGCCGCTGAAAAAAGCTACAGTTTTACTGGCATTTAGAGATTGCACAAAGAATGGAGATAGGGCGAAAATCAGCAGGAGTAGAAGGGTTCTTAATCTTATTGATAGGACAGATCAGCGCTTTCTTCCACATAGCAGGATAGACAGAGTGCATCAGTGAGAAGTTGAAGATCTCGAGCACGGCAGGAAAAATAACAGGCTTCGCTAGACGCAAGTACACAACAGACAGATCATCGCAGCCCTTAGCCGCCGACTTAGAGGAAAACAAATGCTCTGAGAGATCAGACGGAGTCACATACTTAAAATAGAAAAGATCCGAATTAAAAACAGGTAACAAGTTATGATTAAGAGTAGGACTAGAACTAAGGTTAAAATTAACATTATCAACATTATCAACAGAGTCAACGGTAACTGGATCCGGGGTGCCAGCAAGCGGGCAAGAGGATGAGACTCGAGCAAAATGAGTGTTAAGTAAATCCGGGGTGAAAACAGAAGGCACAGCGTTGCGCCGAGGTTTACAAAGACCAAGGCGACGGAACTCAGACCAGATTAACTTCGCACTACCAAGAGTAGGGAAAAGCCGTTCATAGTAGGAGCGCTTGGCATCCCGAATGACCAGTTGCACACGGTTACGTAAGGATTGATAAGCACTATAGGCAGAAGCAAGTCGGAGCCTCCGAAAATTACGGAAAGCCTCATCACGCTCACGCATGAGAAGCTTAATACTATTCGAGAGCCATGGGGCAGGCGGCCGCCGAGCCCGTGTAGAAACTAGAGGGGCATACCTATCGAGAATGCACAAAACATTACTAGTAAGCAGATCAACCATATCGTCAATGGTACCAGCCAGAGACCAATTCAGACCCGCAAGGTCAGTCAAGAAAGCCTGCATATCCAGGCCCGAAAGATTGCGAGAGGTGACGGATCTTGCTTTAGGCCGCGGTAATCTAAGGGCGTACTCAACGAAAATCAATTCGTGACCAGAGAGAAAGGGAACCCCCGACTGACCCTGAGAAACCACCTTGTCAGCATCATCAACCACACATAAATCTAACCAGGTGTGAGAACTCGAAGTGTGATGAGTGGGACCGTAAGGGACAACAAAAAGAGCATTAGACCGAGCAAAAGAGCGTAGATGCTGAGCATCAAAAGCATTACTTAACAAGTCAGCATTGAAGTCAGAGGCAGACGGAAAGACGAACAGACGAAGAGACGGGCAGACGGGCAGACGGGCAGACGGGCAGACGGGCAGACGGGCAGACGGGCAGACGGGCAGACGGGCAGACGGGCAGACAGACAGACGGACAGACGGACCGACGGGCAGACGAGCAGACGGGCAGACGGGCAGACAGACAGAAAGAAAGGAAGAGAGAAAGAAAGCAAAAAAGGAAGACGAACAGACGGACAAACAGACAGAAAGAAAGGAAGAGAAAAAGAAAGCAAGAAAGGAAGACGGACAGACGGACAGACGGACAGACGGGCAGACGGGCAGACGGACAGACGGACAGACGGGCAGAGGGGCAGACAGACAGAAAGAAAGGAAGAGAAAAAGAAAGCGAGAGAGGAAGACGGACAGACGGACAGACGGGCAGACGGGCAGACGGACAGACGGAAAGACGGACAGACGGGCAAACGGGCAGACGGGCAGACGGGCAGACGGACAGACGGGCAGACGAGCAGACGGGCAGACGGGCAGACGGGCAGAGGGGCAGATGAGCAGACAGACAGACGGGCAGACGGGCAGACGGGCAGACGGGCAGACAAACAGACGGGCAGACGAGCAGACGGGCAGACGGGCAGACAGACAGACAGACGGAAAGAGAGGAAGAGAGAAAGAAAGCAAGAAAGGAAGACGGACTGACGGCCAGACGGGCAGACGGGCAGACGGGCAGACGGACAGACGGGCAGACGAGCAGACGGGCAGTTGGGCAGACGGGCAGACGGGCAGACGAGCAGACAGACAGACGGGCAGACGAGCAGACGGGCAGACAGACAGACGGGCAGACGAGCAGACGGACAGACGGAAAGACGGACAGACGGGCAGACGGACAGACGGACAGACGGACAGACGGGCAGACGAGCAGACGGGCAGACAGACAGACGGGCAGACGAGCAGACGGACAGACGGAAAGACGGACAGACGGGCAGACGGACAGACGGACAGACGGACAGACGGGCAGACGGGCAGACGGGCAGACGGGCAGACGGACAGACAGACAGACAGACAGAAAGCAAGAGAAAAAGGAAGCAAGAAAGGAAGACGGACAGACGGACAGACGGGCAGACGGGCAGACGGAAAGACGAACAGACGAAGAGACGGGCAGACGGGCAGACGGGCAGACGGGCAGACGGGCAGACGGGCAGACGGGCAGACGAGCAGACAGACAGACGGGCAGACGAGCAGACGGGCAGACGGGCAGACGGGCAGACGGGCAGACGGGCAGACAAACAGACGGGCAGACGAGCAGACGGGTAGACGGGCAGACGGGCAGAGGGGCAGATGAGCAGACAGACAGACGGGCAGACGGGCAGACGGACAGACAGACAGACAGACAGAAAGCAAGAGAAAAAGGAAGCAAGAAAGGAAGACGGACAGACGGGCAGACGGGCAGACGGGCAGACGGGCAGACGGACAGACGGGCAGACGAGCAGACGGGCAGTTGGGCAGACGGGCAGACGGGCAGACGGACAGACGGGCAGACGAGCAGACGGGCAGACGGGCAGACGGGCAGAGGGGCAGATGAGCAGACAGACAGACGGGCAGACGGGCAGACGGACAGACAGACAGACAGACAGGAAGCAAGAGAAAAAGGAAGCAAGAAAGGAAGACGGACAGACGGACAGACGGGCAGACGAGCAGCCGGGCAGACGGGCAGACAGACAGAAAGGAAGGCAGAGAAAAAGAAAGCAAGAAAGGAAGACGGACAGACGGACAGACGGACAGACGGACAGACGGGCAAACGGGCAGACGGGCAGACGGGCAGACGGGCAGACGGACAGACGAACAGACGAAGAGACGGGCAGACGGGCAGACGGGCAGACGGGCAGACGGGCAGACGGGCAGACGGGCAGACAGACAGACGGGCAGACGAGCAGACGGGCAGACGGGCAGACGGGCAGACGGACAGACAGACAGACAGACAGAAAGCAAGAGAAAAAGGAAGCAAGAAAGGAAGACGGACAGACGGACAGACGGGCAGACGGGCAGACGGAAAGACGAACAGACGAAGAGACGGGCAGACGGGCAGACGGGCAGACGGGCAGACGGGCAGACGGGCAGACGGGCAGACGAGCAGACAGACAGACGGGCAGACGAGCAGACGGGCAGACGGGCAGACGGGCAGACGGGCAGACGAGCAGACAGACAGACGGGCAGACGAGCAGACGGGCAGACGGGCAGACGGGCAGACGGGCAGACGGGCAGACAAACAGACGGGCAGACGAGCAGACGGGTAGACGGGCAGACGGGCAGAGGGGCAGATGAGCAGACAGACAGACGGGCAGACGGGCAGACGGACAGACAGACAGACAGACAGAAAGCAAGAGAAAAAGGAAGCAAGAAAGGAAGACGGACAGACGGACAGACGGGCAGACGGGCAGACGGAAAGACGAACAGACGAAGAGACGGGCAGACGGGCAGACGGGCAGACGGGCAGACGGGCAGACGGGCAGACAGACAGACGGGCAGACGAGCAGACGGGCAGACGGGCAGACGGACAGAAAGAAAGGAAGAGAAAAAGAAAGCGAGAGAGGAAGACGGACAGACGGACAGACGGGCAGACGGGCAGACGGGCAGACGGAAAGACGGACAGACGGGCAGACGGGCAGACGGACAGACGGACCGACGGGCAGACGGACAGACGGGCAGACGGACCGACGGGCAGACGAGCAGACGGGCAGACGGGCAGACGGACAGACGGACAGACGGGCAGACGGACAGACGGACAGACGGGCAGACGGACCGACGGGCAGACGAGCAGACGGGCAGACGGACAGACAGACAGAAAGAAAGGAAGAGAGAAAGAAAGCAAAAAAGGAAGACGGACAGACGGACAGACAGATTAGATTAGATTAGATTAGATTAGATTTATTAGCCATGGGCGAGGCCCTTAGGCAGTTACAAACAGAGCATAACAGAAAAAGACAGTGGTAGCTAACTAAAAACTAAGAACTAAGATTAATCGTAACCAAGGACATGAATAAGAATAAAAATAAAAATAAAAATAGAAATAGAAAATAGTAAATATATAAAACCGAACGAACAAGCAAACAATCACAGAAAGCCCAATTGTAAGTCCAGCTATTAGGACAGCGCGGCGAACGCCTTTTGCTCCAGGCTAAGCAGGTGTGCGTACAGCCTACATCTAAAGATCGGCAAAGAATCGGCCGAAGTTACGAAAGATGGTAGCGAGTTCCACAAGTAGCATGCCGCAACAATACTAGAGTTCTGGTAGATCGTAGTACGACAGGGCGGGACGGCAAGCTTGTTAACACCGGCAGCGCGCAGACGAGCGGAAGAGGGAGCAAGAGGCTGGAAGAGCACAGCAAGATAGCTAGGTTTGCGACTAGACAGAATGCAAAAAGTCAGACAACCCATAAGATAGGCACGCCTATTACGCAAGGTGAGCCACCCCAACCCCAGCCGATGTTCGGTAATGTGCGCATCACGAGGCAGGTCGAGGATAAACCGCACGCACGCATTAAGCAAGCGCTGCAGCTTGACATCAAGGGTGACCGCAAGATCGCTGAGCACACAAGAGCAATAATCGAAGTGCGGGAAAATGAGCGCAGTAACGAGCCATTTCCGTAGAGAGACTGAGAAAAGCCCCCTGTTGAGCTTAAGCTGATGCAAAACGCGACTTATTTTATTACAGACCGTCAATACATGATCATTCCATGAAAAAGAGGAGGACAGTAAAAGTCCCAGATTACGAACAGTATTCACGTACGGAATGGCATTGCCGCACGCCATGATCGGGGGGAGGGCCGCGAGGTCCAACCTATTAATAAAACGAGAACTGCCGCTGAAAAAAGCTACAGTTTTACTGGCATTTAGAGATTGCACAAAGAATGGAGATAGGGCGAAAATCAGCAGGAGTAGAAGGGTTCTTAATCTTATTGATAGGACAGATCAGCGCTTTCTTCCACATAGCAGGATAGACAGAGTGCATCAGTGAGAAGTTGAAGATCTCGAGTACGGCAGGAAAAATAACAGGCTTCGCTAGACGCAAGTACACAACAGACAGATCATCGCAGCCCTTAGCCGCCGACTTAGAGGAAAACAAATGCTCTGAGAGATCAGACGGAGTCACATACTTAAAATAGAAAAGATCCGAATTAAAAACAGGTAACAAGTTATGATTAAGAGTAGGACTAGAACTAAGGTTAAAATTAACATTATCAACATTATCAACAGAGTCAACGGTAACTGGATCCGGGGTGCCAGCAAGCGGGCAAGAGGATGAGACTCGAGCAAAATGAGTGTTAAGTAAATCCGGGGTGAAAACAGAAGGCACAGCGTTGCGCCGAGGTTTACAAAGACCAAGGCGACGGAACTCAGACCAGATTAACTTCGCACTACCAAGAGTAGGGAAAAGCCGTTCATAGTAGGAGCGCTTGGCATCCCGAATGACCAGTTGCACACGGTTACGTAAGGATTGATAAGCACTATAGGCAGAAGCAAGTCGGAGCCTCCGAAAATTACGGAAAGCCTCATCACGCTCACGCATGAGAAGCTTAATACTATTCGAGAGCCATGGGGCAGGCGGCCGCCGAGCCCGTGTAGAAACTAGAGGGGCATACCTATCGAGAATGCACAAAACATTACTAGTAAGCAGATCAACCATATCGTCAATGGTACCAGCCAGAGACCAATTCAGACCCGCAAGGTCAGTCAAGAAAGCCTGCATATCCAGGCCCGGAAGATTGCGAGAGGTGACGGATCTTGCTTTAGGCCGCGGTAATCTAAGGGCGTACTCAACGAAAATCAATTCGTGACCAGAGAGAAAGGGAACCCCCGACTGACCCTGAGAAACCACCTTGTCAGCATCATCAACCACACATAAATCTAACCAGGTGTGAGAACTCGAAGTGTGATGAGTGGGACCGTAAGGGACAACAAAAAGAGCATTAGACCGAGCAAAAGAGCGTAGATGCTGAGCATCAAAAGCATTACTTAACAAGTCAGCATTGAAGTCAGAGGCAGACGGAAAGACGAACAGACGAAGAGACGGGCAGACGGGCAGACGGGCAGACGGGCAGACGGGCAGACGGGCAGACGGGCAGACGGGCAGACGGGCAGACGGGCAGACAGACAGACGGACAGACGGACCGACGGGCAGACGAGCAGACGGGCAGACGGGCAGACAGACAGAAAGAAAGGAAGAGAGAAAGAAAGCAAAAAAGGAAGACGGACAGACGGACAAACAGACAGAAAGAAAGGAAGAGAAAAAGAAAGCAAGAAAGGAAGACGGACAGACGGACAGACGGACAGACGGACAGACGGGCAGACGGGCAGACGGGCAGACGGGCAGACAGACAGACGGACAGACGGACCGACGGGCAGACGAGCAGACGGGCAGACGGGCAGACAGACAGAAAGAAAGGAAGAGAGAAAGAAAGCAAAAAAGGAAGACGGACAGACGGACAAACAGACAGAAAGAAAGGAAGAGAAAAAGAAAGCAAGAAAGGAAGACGGACAGACGGACAGACGGACAGACGGACAGACGGGCAGACGGGCAGACGGGCAGACGGGCAGACGGGCAGACGGGCAGACAGACAGACGGACAGACGGACCGACGGGCAGACGGACAGACGGGCAGACGGACCGACGGGCAGACGAGCAGACGGGCAGACGGGCAGACGGACAGACAGACAGAAAGAAAGGAAGAGAGAAAGAAAGCAAAAAAGGAAGACGGACAGACGGACAGACGGGCAGACGGGCAGACGGGCAGACGGAAAGACGGACAGACGGGCAGACGGGCAGATGGACAGACGGACACACTGACGGACAGACAGACAGACAGAAAGAAAGGAAGAGAGAAAGAAAGCAAGAAAGGAAGACGGACAGACGGACAGATAAACAGAAAGAAAGGAAGAGAGAAAGAAAGCAAGGAAGGAAGATGAGCAGACAGACAGACGGGCAGACGGGCAGACGGGCAGACGGGCAGACGGACAGACGGACAGACAGACGGAAAGACAGAAAGCAAGAGAAAAAGGAAGCAAGAAAGGAAGACGGACAGATGGACAGACGGGCAGACGGGCAGACGAGCAGACAGACAGAAAGAAAGGAAGAGAGAAAGAAAGCAAAAACGGAAGACGGACAGACGGACAGACAGACAGAAAGAAAGGAAGAGAAAAAGAAAGCAAGAAAGGAAGACGGACAGACGGACAGACGGACAGACGGACAGACGGGCAGAGGGGCAGACGGGCAGACGGGCAGACGGGCAGACGGGCAGACGGGCAGACGGGCAGACAGACAGACGGACAGACGGACCGACGGGCAGACGAGCAGACGGGCAGACGGGCAGACAGACCGAAAGAAAGGAAGAGAGAAAGAAAGCAAGAAAGGAAGACGGACAGACGGACAAACAGACAGAAAGAAAGGAAGAGAAAAAGAAAGCAAGAAAGGAAGACGGACAGACGGACAGACGGACAGACGGACAGACGGGCAGACGGGCAGACGGGCAGACGGGCAGAGGGGCAGATGAGCAGACAGACAGACGGGCAGACGGGCAGACGGACAGACGGACAGACGGGCAGAGGGGCAGATGGGCAGACAGACAGACGGGCAGACGGGCAGACGGGCAGACGGGCAGACGGGCAGACGGACAGACGGGCAGACGAGCAGACGGGCAGACGGGCAGACGGGCAGACGGGCAGACGGGCAAAGGGGCAGACGGGCAGACAGACAGACAGACAGAAAGAGAGGAAGAGAGCAAGAAAGGAAGACGGGCAGACGAGCAGACGGGCAGACGAGCAGACGGGCAGACGGGCAGACGGACAGACGGGCAGACGAGCAGACGGGCAGACGGGCAGACGGGCAGACGGGCAGACGGGCAAAGGGGCAGACGGGCAGACAGACAGACAGACAGAAAGAGAGGAAGAGAGCAAGGAAGGAAGACGGGCAGACGAGCAGACGGGCAGACGAGCAGACGGGCAGACGGGCAGACGGACAGACGGACAGACAGACAGAAAGAGAGGAAGAGAGAAAAAAAGATGGCAAGACGGACGGGCAAGATGGACAGACGGACACACTGACGGACAGACAGACAGACAGGCAGAAAGCTGGAGAAAAAGAAAGCAAGAAAGGAAGACGGACAGACGGCCAGACGGGCAGACGGACAGACAGACAGAAAGAAAGGAAAAGTGAAAGAAAGCAAGAAAGGAACTCGGATGGACGGACAGACGGACTGACAGACAGACGGGCAGACGGACAGACGGACAGACGGACAGACAGACAGACGGGCAGACGGGCAGACGGGCAGACGAGCAGACAGACAGAAAGAAAGGAAGAGAAAAAGAAAGCGAGAGAGGAAGACGGACAGACGGACAGACGGGCAGACGGGCAGACGGGCAGACGGGCAGACGGGCAGACGGGCAGACGGGCAGATGGACAGACGGACACACTGACGGATAGACAGACAAACAGAAAGAAAGGAAGAGAGAAAGAAAGCAAGAAAGGAAGACGGACAGACGGACAGATAAACAGAAAGAAAGGAAGAGAAAAAGAAAGCGAGAGAGGAAGACGGACAGACGGACAGACGGGCAGACGGGCAGACGGGCAGACGGACAGACGGAAAGACGGACAGACGGGCAGACGGGCAGACGGGCAGACGGACAGACGGGCAGACGAGCAGACGGCTAGACGGGCAGACGGGCAGAGGGGCAGATGAGCAGACAGACAGACGGGCAGACGGGCAGACGGGCAGACGGGCAGACAAACAGAAAGGCAGACGAGCAGACGGGCAGACGGGCAGACAAACAGACGGGCAGACGAGCAGACGGGCAGACGGGCAAACGGGCAGAGGGGCAGATGAGCAGACAGACAGACAGGCAGACGGGCAGACGGACAGACAGACAGACAGACAGAAAGCAAGAGAAAAAGGAAGCAAGAAATCGAGACGGACAGACGGGCAGAGGGGCAGATGAGCAGACGGGCAGACGGGCAGACGGGCAGACGGGCAGACGGGCAGACGGACAGACGGACAGACGGAAAGACGGACAGACGGGCAGACGGGCAGACGGGCAGACGGGCAGACGGACAGACGGGCAGACGAGCAGACGGGCAGACGGGCAGATGGGCAGACGGGCAGACGGGCAAAGGGGCAGACGGGCAGACAGACAGACAGACAGAAAGAGAGGAAGAGAGCAAGAAAGGAAGACGGGCAGACGAGCAGACGGGCAGACGAGCAGACGGGCAGACGGGCAGACGGACAGACGGACAGACAGACAGAAAGAGAGGAAGAGAGAAAAAAAGATGGCAAGACGGACGGGCAAGATGGACAGACGGACACACTGACGGACAGACAGACAGACAGGCAGAAGGCTGGAGGAAAAGAAAGCAAGAAAGGAAGACGGACAGACGGACAGACAGACAGAAAGAAAGGAAGAGAAAAAGAAAGCGAGAGAGGAAGACG
Source organism: Rhogogaster chlorosoma (assembly GCA_944452935.1). Lineage (NCBI taxonomy): Eukaryota > Metazoa > Arthropoda > Insecta > Hymenoptera > Tenthredinidae > Rhogogaster > Rhogogaster chlorosoma. Next base: position 36,297,729 of record OX101797.1, read on the forward strand.
GACAGACGGACAGACGGGCAGACGGGCAGACGGACAGACGGAAAGACGGACAGACGGGCAGACGGGCAGACGGGCAGACGGGCAGACGGACAGACGGGCAGACGAGCAGACGGGCAGACGGGCAGACGGGCAGGGGGACAGACGGGCAGACAGACAGACAGACAGAAAGAGAGGAAGAGAGAAAGAAAGCAAGATAGGAAGACGGGCAGACGAGCAGACGGGCAGACGAGCAGACGGGCAGACGGGCAGACGGACAGACGGACAGACAGACAGAAAGAGAGGAAGAGAGAAAAAAAGATGGCAAGACGGACGGGCAAGATGGACAGACGGACACACTGACGGACAGACAGACAGACAGGCAGAAAGCTGGAGAAAAAGAAAGCAAGAAAGGAAGACGGACAGACGGACAGACAAACAGAAAGAGAGGAAGAGAGAAAGAAAGCAAGGAAGGAAGACGGACAGACGGACAGATGGGCGGACGGACAGACGGGCAGACGGGCAGACGGGCAGACGGGCAGACGGGCAGACGGGCAAAGGGGCAGACGGGCAGACAGACAGACAGACAGAAAGAGAGGAAGAGAGAAAGAAAGCAAGATAGGAAGACGGGCAGACGAGCAGACGGGCAGACGAGCAGACGGGCAGACGGGCAGACGGACAGACGGACAGACAGACAGAAAGCAAGAGAAAAAGGAAGCAAGAAAGGAAGACGGACTGACGGCCAGACGGGCAGACGGGCAGACGGGCAGACGGGCAGACGGACAGACGGGCAGACGAGCAGACGGGCAGACGGACAGACAGACAGAAAGAAAGGAAGAGAGAAAGAAAGCAAAAAAGGAAGACGGACAGACGGACAGACAGACAGAAAGAAAGGAAGAGAAAAAGAAAGCAAGAAAGGAAGACGGACAGACGGACAGACGGACAGACGGACAGACGGGCAGACGGGCAGACGGAAAGACGGACAGACGGGCAGACGGGCAGATGGACAGACGGACACACTGACGGACAGACAGACAGACAGGCAGAAAGCTGGAGAAAAAGAAAGCAAGAAAGGAAGACGGACAGACGGCCAGACGGGCAGACGGACAGACAGACAGAAAGAAAGGAAAAGTGAAAGAAAGCAAGAAAGGAACTCGGATGGACGGACAGACGGACTGACAGACAGACGGGCAGACGGACAGACGGACAGACGGACAGACAGACAGACGGGCAGACGGGCAGACGGGCAGACGAGCAGACAGACAGAAAGAAAGGAAGAGAAAAAGAAAGCGAGAGAGGAAGACGGACAGACGGACAGACGGACAGACGGGCAGACGGGCAGACGGACAGACGGAAAGACGGACAGACGGGCAGACGGGCAGATGGACAGACGGACACACTGACGGATAGACAGACAAACAGAAAGAAAGGAAGAGAGAAAGAAAGCAAGAAAGGAAGACGGACAGACGGACAGACGGGCAGACGGGCAGACGGGCAGACGGACAGACGGGCAGACGAGCAGACGGGCAGGGGGACAGACAGACAGAAAGAAAGGAAGAGAAAAAGAAAGCAAAAAAGGAAGACGGACAGACGGACAGACAGACAGAAAGAAAGGAAGAGAAAAAGAAAGCAAGAAAGGAAGACGGACTGACGGCCAGACGGGCAGACGGGCAGACGGGCAGACGGACAGACGGGCAGACGAGCAGACGGGCAGGGGGACAGACAGACAGAAAGAAAGGAAGAGAGAAAGAAAGCAAAAAAGGAAGACGGACAGACGGACAGACAGACAGAAAGAAAGGAAGAGAAAAAGAAAGCAAGAAAGGAAGACGGACAGACGGACAGACGGACAGACGGACAGACGGGCAGACGGGCAGACAGACAGAAAGAAAGGAAGAGAAAAAGAAAGCGAGAGAGGAAGACGGACAGACGGACAGACGGGCAGACGGGCAGACGGGCAGACGGAAAGACGGACAGACGGGCAGACGGGCAGACGGACAGACGGACCGACGGGCAGACGGACAGACGGGCAGACGGACCGACGGGCAGACGAGCAGACGGGCAGACGGACAGACAGACAGAAAGAAAGGAAGAGAGAAAGAAAGCAAAAAAGGAAGACGGACAGACGGACAGACGGGCAGACGGGCAGACGGGCAGACGGAAAGACGGACAGACGGGCAGACGGGCAGATGGACAGACGGACACACTGACGGACAGACCGACAGACAGAAAGAAAGGAAGAGAGAAAGAAAGCAAGAAAGGAAGACGGACAGACGGACAGATAAACAGAAAGAAAGGAAGAGAGAAAGAAAGCAAGGAAGGAAGATGAGCAGACAGACAGACGGGCAGACGGGCAGACGGGCAGACGGGCAGACGGACAGACGGACAGACAGACGGAAAGACAGAAAGCAAGAGAAAAAGGAAGCAAGAAAGGAAGACGGACAGATGGACAGACGGGCAGACGGGCAGACGAGCAGACAGACAGAAAGAAAGGAAGAGAGAAAGAAAGCAAAAACGGAAGACGGACAGACGGACAGACAGACAGAAAGAAAGGAAGAGAAAAAGAAAGCAAGAAAGGAAGACGGACAGACGGACAGACGGGCAGACGGGCAGACGGACAGACGGAAAGACGGACAGACGGGCAGACGGGCAGACGGGCAGACGGGCAGACGGGCAGACGGACAGACGGGCAGACGAGCAGACGGGCAGACGGGCAGACGGGCAGAGGGGCAGATGAGCAGACAGACAGACGGGCAGACGGGCAGACGGGCAGACGGGCAGACAAACAGAAAGGCAGACGAGCAGACGGGCAGACGGGCAGACAAACAGACGGGCAGACGAGCAGACGGGCAGACGGGCAAACGGGCAGAGGGGCAGATGAGCAGACAGACAGACAGGCAGACGGGCAGATGGACAGACAGACAGACAGACAGAAAGCAAGAGAAAAAGGAAGCAAGAAATCGAGACGGACAGACGGGCAGAGGGGCAGATGAGCAGACGGGCAGACGGGCAGACGGGCAGACGGGCAGACGGGCAGACGGACAGACGGACAGACGGAAAGACGGACAGACGGGCAGACGGGCAGACGGGCAGACGGGCAGACGGACAGACGGGCAGACGAGCAGACGGGCAGACGGGCAGATGGGCAGACGGGCAGACGGGCAAAGGGGCAGACGGGCAGACAGACAGACAGACAGAAAGAGAGGAAGAGAGCAAGAAAGGAAGACGGGCAGACGAGCAGACGGGCAGACGAGCAGACGGGCAGACGGGCAGACGGACAGACGGACAGACAGACAGAAAGAGAGGAAGAGAGAAAAAAAGATGGCAAGACGGACGGGCAAGATGGACAGACGGACACACTGACGGACAGACAGACAGACAGGCAGAAGGCTGGAGGAAAAGAAAGCAAGAAAGGAAGACGGACAGACGGACAGACAGACAGAAAGAAAGGAAGAGAAAAAGAAAGCGAGAGAGGAAGACGGACAGACGGACAGACGGGCAGACGGGCAGACGGACAGACGGAAAGACGGACAGACGGGCAGACGGGCAGACGGGCAGACGGGCAGACGGACAGACGGGCAGACGAGCAGACGGGCAGACGGGCAGACGGGCAGGGGGACAGACGGGCAGACAGACAGACAGACAGAAAGAGAGGAAGAGAGAAAGAAAGCAAGATAGGAAGACGGGCAGACGAGCAGACGGGCAGACGAGCAGACGGGCAGACGGGCAGACGGACAGACGGACAGACAGACAGAAAGAGAGGAAGAGAGAAAAAAAGATGGCAAGACGGACGGGCAAGATGGACAGACGGACACACTGACGGACAGACAGACAGACAGGCAGAAAGCTGGAGAAAAAGAAAGCAAGAAAGGAAGACGGACAGACGGACAGACAAACAGAAAGAGAGGAAGAGAGAAAGAAAGCAAGGAAGGAAGACGGACAGACGGACAGATGGGCGGACGGACAGACGGGCAGACGGGCAGACGGGCAGACGGGCAGACGGGCAGACGGGCAAAGGGGCAGACGGGCAGACAGACAGACAGACAGAAAGAGAGGAAGAGAGAAAGAAAGCAAGATAGGAAGACGGGCAGACGAGCAGACGGGCAGACGAGCAGACGGGCAGACGGGCAGACGGACAGACGGACAGACAGACAGAAAGCAAGAGAAAAAGGAAGCAAGAAAGGAAGACGGACTGACGGCCAGACGGGCAGACGGGCAGACGGGCAGACGGGCAGACGGACAGACGGGCAGACGAGCAGACGGGCAGACGGACAGACAGACAGAAAGAAAGGAAGAGAGAAAGAAAGCAAAAAAGGAAGACGGACAGACGGACAGACAGACAGAAAGAAAGGAAGAGAAAAAGAAAGCAAGAAAGGAAGACGGACAGACGGACAGACGGACAGACGGACAGACGGGCAGACGGGCAGACAGACAGAAAGAAAGGAAGAGAAAAAGAAAGCGAGAGAGGAAGACGGACAGACGGACAGACGGGCAGACGGGCAGACGGGCAGACGGAAAGACGGACAGACGGGCAGACGGGCAGACGGGCAGACGGGCAGACGGACAGACGGGCAGACGAGCAGACGGGCAGACGGGCAGACGGGCAGACGGGCAGACGGGCAGACGGGCAGACGGGCAAAGGGGCAGACGGGCAGACAGACAGACAGACAGAAAGAGAGGAAGAGAGAAAAAAAGATGGAGTGTCGGACGGGCAAGATGGACAGACGGACACACTGACGGACAGACAGACAGACAGGCAGAAAGCTGGAGAAAAAGAAAGCAAGAAAGGAAGACGGACAGACGGCCAGACGGGCAGACGGACAGACAGACAGAAAGAAAGGAAAAGTGAAAGAAAGCAAGAAAGGAACTCGGATGGACGGACAGACGGACTGACAGACAGACGGGCAGACGGACAGACGGACAGACGGACAGACAGACAGACGGGCAGACGGGCAGACGGGCAGAGGGACAGACGGGCAGACGAGCAGACGGGCAGACGGGCAGACGGGCAGAGGGGCAGATGAGCAGACAGACAGACGGGCAGACGGGCAGACGGGCAGACGGGCAGACGGGCAGACGGACAGACGGACAGACGGAAAGACGGACAGACGGGCAGACGGGCAGACGGGCAGACGGGCAGACGGACAGACGGGCAGACGAGCAGACGGGCAGACGGGCAGACAGACAGAAAGAGAGGAAGAGAGCAAGAAAGGAAGACGGGCAGACGAGCAGACGGGCAGACGAGCAGACGGGCAGACGGGCAGACGGGCAGACGGGCAGACGGGCAGACGGGCAGACGAACAGACGGACAGACGGAAAGACGGACAGACGGGCAGACGGGCAGACGGGCAGACGGACAGACGGACAGACGGAAAGACGGACAGACGGGCAGACGGGCAGACGGGCAGACGGGCAGACGGACAGACGGGCAGACGAGCAGACGGGCAGACGGGCAGACGGGCAGACGGGCAGACGGGCAAAGGGGCAGACGGGCAGACAGACAGACAGACAGAAAGAGAGGAAGAGAGCAAGAAAGGAAGACGGGCAGACGAGCAGACGGGCAGACGAGCAGACGGGCAGACGGGCAGACGGACAGACGGGCAGACGAGCAGACGGGCAGACGGGCAGACGGGCAGACGGGCAGACGGGCAAAGGGGCAGACGGGCAGACAGACAGACAGACAGAAAGAGAGGAAGAGAGCAAGAAAGGAAGACGGGCAGACGAGCAGACGGGCAGACGAGCAGACGGGCAGACGGGCAGACGGACAGACGGACAGACAGACAGAAAGAGAGGAAGAGAGAAAAAAAGATGGCAAGACGGACGGGCAAGATGGACAGACGGACACACTGACGGACAGACAGACAGACAGGCAGAAAGCTGGAGAAAAAGAAAGCAAGAAAGGAAGACGGACAGACGGACAGACAAACAGAAAGAAAGGAAGAGAGAAAGAAAGCAAGGAAGGAAGACGGACAGACGGACAGATGGGCGGACGGACAGACGGGCAGACGGGCAGACGGGCAGACGGGCAGACGGGCAGACGGGCAAAGGGGCAGACGGGCAGACAGACAGACAGACAGAAAGAGAGGAAGAGAGAAAGAAAGCAAGATAGGAAGACGGGCAGACGAGCAGACGGGCAGACGAGCAGACGGGCAGACGGGCAGACGGACAGACGGACAGACAGACAGAAAGCAAGAGAAAAAGGAAGCAAGAAAGGAAGACGGACTGACGGCCAGACGGGCAGACGGGCAGACGGGCAGACGGGCAGACGGACAGACGGGCAGACGAGCAGACGGGCAGACGGACAGACAGACAGAAAGAAAGGAAGAGAGAAAGAAAGCAAAAAAGGAAGACGGACAGACGGACAGACAGACAGAAAGAAAGGAAGAGAAAAAGAAAGCAAGAAAGGAAGACGGACAGACGGACAGACGGACAGACGGACAGACGGGCAGACGGGCAGACAGACAGAAAGAAAGGAAGAGAAAAAGAAAGCGAGAGAGGAAGACGGACAGACGGACAGACGGGCAGACGGGCAGACGGGCAGACGGAAAGACGGACAGACGGGCAGACGGGCAAACGGGCAGACGGGCAGACGGACAGACGGGCAGACGAGCAGACGGGCAGACGGGCAGACGGGCAGACGGGCAGACGGGCAGACGGGCAGACGGGCAAAGGGGCAGACGGGCAGACAGACAGACAGACAGAAAGAGAGGAAGAGAGAAAAAAAGATGGAGTGTCGGACGGGCAAGATGGACAGACGGACACACTGACGGACAGACAGACAGACAAGCAGAAAGCTGGAGAAAGAGAAAGCAAGAAAGGAAGACGGACAGACGGCCAGACGGGCAGACGGACAGACAGACAGAAAGAAAGGAAAAGTGAAAGAAAGCAAGAAAGGAACTCGGATGGACGGACAGACGGACTGACAGACAGACGGGCAGACGGACAGACGGACAGACGGACAGACAGACAGACGGGCAGACGGGCAGACGGGCAGACGAGCAGACAGACAGAAAGAAAGGAAGAGAAAAAGAAAGCGAGAGAGGAAGACGGACAGACGGACAGACGGACAGACGGGCAGACGGGCAGACGGACAGACGGAAAGACGGACAGACGGGCAGACGGGCAGACGGGCAGACGGGCAGACGGGCAGACGGACAGACGGACAGACGGGCAGACGAGCAGACGGGCAGACGGGCAGACGGGCAGACGGGCAGACGGGCAGATGGACAGACGGACACACTGACGGATAGACAGACAAACAGAAAGAAAGGAAGAGAGAAAGAAAGCAAGAAAGGAAGACGGACAGACGGACAGATAAACAGAAAGAAAGGAAGAGAGAAAGAAAGCAAGGAAGGAAGATGAGCAGACAGACAGACGGGCAGACGGGCAGACGGAAAGACGAACAGACGAAGAGACGGGCAGACGGGCAGACGGGCAGACGGAAAGACGGACAGACGGGCAGACGGGCAGACGGGCAGACGGGCAGACGGACAGACGGGCAGACGAGCAGACGGGCAGACGGGCAGACGGGCAGAGGGGCAGATGAGCAGACAGACAGACGGGCAGACGGGCAGACGGGCAGACGGGCAGACAAACAGAAAGGCAGACGAGCAGACGGGCAGACGGGCAGACAAACAGACGGGCAGACGAGCAGACGGGCAGACGGGCAAACGGGCAGAGGGGCAGATGAGCAGACAGACAGACAGGCAGACGGGCAGACGGACAGACAGACAGACAGACAGAAAGCAAGAGAAAAAGGAAGCAAGAAATCGAGACGGACAGACGGGCAGAGGGGCAGATGAGCAGACGGGCAGACGGGCAGACGGGCAGACGGGCAGACGGGCAGACGGACAGACGGACAGACGGAAAGACGGACAGACGGGCAGACGGGCAGACGGGCAGACGGGCAGACGGACAGACGGGCAGACGAGCAGACGGGCAGACGGGCAGACGGGCAGACGGGCAGACGGGCAAAGGGGCAGACGGGCAGACAGACAGACAGACAGAAAGAGAGGAAGAGAGCAAGAAAGGAAGACGGGCAGACGAGCAGACGGGCAGACGAGCAGACGGGCAGACGGGCAGACGGACAGACGGACAGACAGACAGAAAGAGAGGAAGAGAGAAAAAAAGATGGCAAGACGGACGGGCAAGATGGACAGACGGACACACTGACGGACAGACAGACAGACAGGCAGAAGGCTGGAGAAAAAGAAAGCAAGAAAGGAAGACGGACAGACGGACAGACAGACAGAAAGAAAGGAAGAGAAAAAGAAAGCGAGAGAGGAAGACGGACAGACGGACAGACGGGCAGACGGGCAGACGGACAGACGGAAAGACGGACAGACGGGCAGACGGGCAGACGGGCAGACGGGCAGACGGACAGACGGGCAGACGAGCAGACGGGCAGACGGGCAGACGGGCAGAGGGGCAGATGAGCAGACAGACAGACGGGCAGACGGGCAGACGAGCAGACGGGCAGACGGGCAGACGGGCAGACGGGCAGACGGGCAAAGGGGCAGACGGGCAGACAGACAGACAGACAGAAAGAGAGGAAGAGAGCAAGAAAGGAAGACGGGCAGACGAGCAGACGGGCAGACGAGCAGACGGGCAGACGGGCAGACGGACAGACGGGCAGACGAGCAGACGGGCAGACGGGCAGACGGGCAGACGGGCAGACGGGCAAAGGGGCAGACGGGCAGACAGACAGACAGACGTAAAGAGAGGAAGAGAGCAAGAAAGGAAGACGGGCAGACGAGCAGACGGGCAGACGAGCAGACGGGCAGACGGGCAGACGGACAGACGGACAGACAGACAGAAAGAGAGGAAGAGAGAAAAAAAGATGGCAAGACGGACGGGCAAGATGGACAGACGGACACACTGACGGACAGACAGACAGACAGGCAGAAAGCTGGAGAAAAAGAAAGCAAGAAAGGAAGACGGACAGACGGACAGACAAACAGAAAGAAAGGAAGAGAGAAAGAAAGCAAGGAAGGAAGACGGACAGACGGACAGATGGGCGGACGGACAGACGGGCAGACGGGCAGACGGGCAGACGGGCAGACGGGCAGACGGGCAAAGGGGCAGACGGGCAGACAGACAGACAGACAGAAAGAGAGGAAGAGAGAAAGAAAGCAAGATAGGAAGACGGGCAGACGAGCAGACGGGCAGACGAGCATACGGGCAGACGGGCAGACGGACAGACGGACAGACAGACAGACGGGCAGACGGGCAGACGGGCAGACGGGCAGACGGGCAAAGGGGCAGACGGGCAGACAGACAGACAGACAGAAAGAGAGGAAGAGAGCAAGAAAGGAAGACGGGCAGACGAGCAGACGGGCAGACGAGCAGACGGGCAGACGGGCAGACGGACAGACGGACAGACAGACAGAAAGAGAGGAAGAGAGAAAAAAAGATGGCAAGACGGACGGGCAAGATGGACAGACGGACACACTGACGGACAGACAGACAGACAGGCAGAAAGCTGGAGAAAAAGAAAGCAAGAAAGGAAGACGGACAGACGGACAGACAAACAGAAAGAAAGGAAGAGAGAAAGAAAGCAAGGAAGGAAGACGGACAGACGGACAGATGGGCGGACGGACAGACGGACAGACGGAAAGACGGACAGACGGGCAGACGGGCAGACGGGCAGACGGACAGACGGAAAGACGGACAGACGGGCAGACGAGCAGACGGGCAGACGGACAGACGGGCAGACGAGCAGACGGGCAGACGGGCAGAATGGAAGAAAGAGAGAAAGAAAGCAAGAATGGAAGACGGACAGACGGAGAGACGGGCAGACGGGCAGACGGGCAGACGGGCAGAGGGGCAGACGGGCAGACGGGCAGACGAGCAGACGGGCAGACGGACAGAATGGAAGGAAGAGAGAAAGAAAGCAAGAAAGGAAGACGGGCAGACGGGCAGACGGGCAGACGGGCAGACGAGCAGACGGGCAGACGGACAGAATGGAAGGAAGAGAGAAAGAAAGCAAGAAAGGAAGACGGACAGACGGAGAGACGGGCAGACGGGCAGACGGGCAGACGGACAGACGGGCAGAGGGGCAGACGGGCAGAGGGGCAGACGAGCAGACGGGCAGACGGACAGAATGGAAGGAAGAGAGAAAGAAAGCAAGAAAGGAAGACGGGCAGACGGGCAGACGGGCAGACGGGCAGACGGACAGAATGGAAGGAAGAGAGAAAGAAAGCAAGAATGGAAGACGGACAGACGGAGAGACGGGCAGACGGGCAGACGGGCAGACGGACAGACGGGCAGAGGGGCAGACGAGCAGACGGGCAGACGGGCAGACGGGCAGACGGGCAGACGGACAGACGGACAGACGGGCAGACGGGTAGACGGGCAGAATGGAAGGAAGAGAGAAAGAAAGCAAGAAAGGAAGACGGGCGGACGGGCAGACGGGCAGACGGGCAGACGAGCAGACGGGCAGACGAGCAGACGGGCAGACGGACAGAATGGAAGGAAGAGAGAAAGAAAGCAAGAAAGGAAGACGGGCGGACGGGCAGACGGGCAGACGGGCAGACGAGCAGACGGGCAGAAGGACAGACGGACAGACGGGCAGACGGGCAGACAGGCAGACGGGCAGACGAGCAGACGGGCAGACGGACAGAATGGAAGGAAGAGAGAAAGAAAGCAAGAAAGGAAGACGGGCGGACGGGCAGACGGACAGACGGACAGAGGGGCAGACGAGCAGATGGGCAGACGGGCAGACGGACAGACGGGCAGACGGACAGACAGCCAGACGGGCAGACGGACAGAGGGGCAGACGAGCAGACGGGCAGACGGGCAGAAGGACAGACGGACAGACGGGCAGACGGGCAGACGAGCAGACGAGCAGACGGGCAGAGGGGCAGACGAGCAGACGGGCAGACGGACAGAATGGAAGGAAGAGAGAAAGAAAGCAAGAAAGGAAGACGGGCGGACGGGCAGACGGACAGACGGACAGAGGGGCAGACGAGCAGACGGGCAGACGGGCAGACGGGCAGAAGGACAGACGGACAGACGGGCAGACGGGCAGACGGGTAGACGGGCAGAATGGAAGGAAGAGAGAAAGAAAGCAAGAAAGGAAGACGGGCGGACGGGCAGACGGGCAGACGGGCAGACGAGCAGACGGGCAGACGGACAGAATGGAAGGAAGAGAGAAAGAAAGCAAGAAAGAAAGACGGGCGGACGGGCAGACGGGCAGACGGGCAGACGAGCAGACGGGCAGAAGGACAGACGGACAGACGGGCAGACGGGCAGACAGGCAGACGGGCAGACGAGCAGACGGGCAGACGGACAGAATGGAAGGAAGAGAGAAAGAAAGCAAGAAAGGAAGACGGGCGGACGGGCAGACGGACAGACGGACAGAGGGGCAGACGAGCAGATGGGCAGACGGGCAGACGGACAGACGGGCAGACGGACAGACAGCCAGACGGGCAGACGGACAGAGGGGCAGACGAGCAGACGGGCAGACGGGCAGAAGGACAGACGGACAGACGGGCAGACGGGCAGACGAGCAGACGAGCAGACGGGCAGAGGGGCAGACGAGCAGACGGGCAGACGGACAGAATGGAAGGAAGAGAGAAAGAAAGCAAGAAAGGAAGACGGGCAGACGGGCAGACGGGCAGACGGGCAGACGGACAGAATGGAAGGAAGAGAGAAAGAAAGCAAGAATGGAAGACGGACAGACGGAGAGACGGGCAGACGGGCAGACGGGCAGACGGGCAGACGGGCAGACGGACAGAATGGAAGGAAGAGAGAAAGAAAGCAAGAATGGAAGACGGACAGACGGAGAGACGGGCAGACGGGCAGACGGGCAGACGGACAGACGGGCAGAGGGGCAGACGGGCAGACGGGCAGACGAGCAGACGGGCAGACGGACAGAATGGAAGGAAGAGAGAAAGAAAGCAAGAAAGGAAGACGGGCAGACGGGCAGACGGGCAGACGGGCAGACGAGCAGACGGGCAGACGGACAGAATGGAAGGAAGAGAGAAAGAAAGCAAGAAAGGAAGACGGACAGACGGAGAGACGGGCAGACGGGCAGACGGACAGAGGGGCAGACGGGCAGACGGACAGACGGGCAGACGGGCAGACGGGCAGACGGGCAGACGAGCAGACGGGCAGAAGGGCAGACGAGCAGACGGGCAGACGGACAGAATGGAAGGAAGAGAGAAAGAAAGCAAGAAAGGAAGACGGGCGGACGGGCAGACGGACAGACGGACAGAGGGGCAGACGAGCAGACGGGCAGACGGGCAGACGGGCAGACGAGCAGACGGGCAGAGGGGCAGACGAGCAGACGGGCAGACGGGCAGAGGGGCAGACGAGCAGACGGGCAGACGGACAGAATGGAAGGAAGAGAGAAAGAAAGCAAGAAAGGAAGACGGACAGACGGAGAGACGGGCAGACGGGCAGACGGACAGAGGGGCAGACGGGCAGACGGGCAGACGGGCAGACGGGCAGACGGGCAGACGGACAGAATGGAAGGAAGAGAGAAAGAAAGCAAGAAAGGAAGACGGGCAGACGGGCAGACGAGCAGACGGGCAGACGGACAGAATGGAAGGAAGAGAGAAAGAAAGCAAGAAAGGAAGACGGACAGACGGAGAGACGGGCAGACGGGCAGACGGACAGAGGGGCAGACGGGCAGACGGACAGACGGGCAGACGGGCAGACGGGCAGACGGGCAGACGAGCAGACGAGCAGACGGGCAGAGGGGCAGACGAGCAGACGGGCAGACGGACAGAATGGAAGGAAGAGAGAAAGAAAGCAAGAAAGGAAGACGGGCGGACGGGCAGACGGACAGACGGACAGAGGGGCAGACGAGCAGACGGGCAGACGGGCAGACGGGCAGAGGGGCAGACGAGCAGACGGACAGAAAGGAAGGAAGAGAGAAAGAAAGGAAGACGGACAGACGGACAGACGGAGAGACGGACAGACGGGCAGACGGGCAGACGGGCAGACGGGCAGACGGGCAGACGAGCAGACGGGCAGAGGGGCAGACGAGCAGACGGGCAGACGGACAGAATGGAAGGAAGAGAGAAAGAAAGCAAGAAAGGAAGACGGGCGGACGGGCAGACGGACAGACGGACAGAGGGGCAGACGAGCAGACGGGCAGACGGGCAGACGGGCAGACGAGCAGACGGGCAGAGGGGCAGACGAGCAGACGGGCAGACGGACAGAATGGAAGGAAGAGAGAAAGAAAGCAAGAAAGGAAGACGGGCGGACGGGCAGACGGACAGACGGGCAGACGAACAGATGGGCAGAGGGGCAGACGGACAGACGGGCAGACGGGCAGACGGGCAGACGAGCAGACGGGCAGACGGACAGACGGGCAGACGGGCAGACGGGCAGACGAGCAGACGAGCAGACGGGCAGAGGGGCAGACGAGCAGACGGGCAGACGGACAGAATGGAAGGAAGAGAGAAAGAAAGCAAGAAAGGAAGACGGGCGGACGGGCAGACGGACAGACGGACAGAGGGGCAGACGAGCAGACGGGCAGACGGGCAGACGGGCAGAGGGGCAGACGAGCAGACGGACAGAAAGGAAGGAAGAGAGAAAGAAAGGAAGACGGACAGACGGACAGACGGAGAGACGGACAGACGGGCAGACGGGCAGACGGGCAGACGGGCAGACGGGCAGACGAGCAGACGGGCAGAGGGGCAGACGAGCAGACGGGCAGACGGACAGAATGGAAGGAAGAGAGAAAGAAAGCAAGAAAGGAAGACGGGCGGACGGGCAGACGGACAGACGGACAGAGGGGCAGACGAGCAGACGGGCAGACGGGCAGACGGGCAGACGAGCAGACGGGCAGAGGGGCAGACGAGCAGACGGGCAGACGGACAGAATGGAAGGAAGAGAGAAAGAAAGCAAGAAAGGAAGACGGGCGGACGGGCAGACGGACAGACGGGCAGACGAACAGATGGGCAGAGGGGCAGACGGACAGACGGGCAGACGGGCAGACGGGCAGACGAGCAGACGGGCAGACGGACAGAATGGAAGGAAGAGAGAAAGAAAGCAAGAAAGGAAGACGGACAGACGGGCAGACGGACAGACGGGCAGACGAACAGATGGGCAGAGGGGCAGACGGACAGACGGGCAGACGGGCAGACGGGCAGACGGACAGAGGGGCAGACGGGCAGACGGGCAGACGGGCAGACGAGCAGACGGGCAGAGGGGCAGACGAGCAGACGGGCAGACGGACAGAATGGAAGGAAGAGAGAAAGAAAGCAAGAAAGGAAGACGGGCGGACGGGCAGACGGACAGACGGGCAGACGAACAGATGGGCAGAGGGGCAGACGGACAGACGGGCAGACGGGCAGACGGGCAGACGAGCAGACGGGCAGACGGACAGAATGGAAGGAAGAGAGAAAGAAAGCAAGAAAGGAAGACGGACAGACGGAGAGACGGGCAGACGGGCAGACGGACAGAGGGGCAGACGGGCAGACGGGCAGACGGGCAGACGGGCAGACGGACAGAATGGAAGGAAGAGAGAAAGAAAGCAAGAAAGGAAGACGGACAGACGGAGAGACGGGCAGACGGGCAGACGGACAGAGGGGCAGACGGGCAGACGGACAGACGGGCAGACGGGCAGACGGGCAGACGGACGGAATGGAAGGAAGAGAGAAAGAAAGCAAGAAAGGAAGACGGGCGGACGGGCAGACGGACAGACGGACAGAGGGGCAGACGAGCAGACGGGCAGACGGGCAGACGGGCAGAAGGACAGACGGACAGACGGGCAGACGGGCAGACAGGCAGACGGGCAGACGAGCAGACGGGCAGACGGACGGAATGGAAGGAAGAGAGAAAGAAAGCAAGAAAGGAAGACGGGCGGACGGGCAGACGGACAGACGGGCAGACGAACAGATGGGCAGAGGGGCAGACGGACAGACGGGCAGACGGACAGACAGCCAGACGGGCAGACGGACAGAGGGGCAGACGAGCAGACGGGCAGACGGACAGAATGGAAGGAAGAGAGAAAAAAAGCAAGAAAGGAAGACGGGCGGACGGGCAGACGGGCAGACGGGCAGACAGGCAGACGGGCAGACGAGCAGACGGGCAGACGGACGGAATGGAAGGAAGAGAGAAAGAAAGCAAGAAAGGAAGACGGGCGAACGGGCAGACGGACAGACGGGCAGACGAACAGATGGGCAGAGGGGCAGACGGACAGACGGGCAGACGGACAGACAGCCAGACGGGCAGACGGACAGAGGGGCAGACGAGCAGACGGACAGAAAGGAAGGAAGAGAGAAAGAAAGGAAGACGGACAGACGGACAGACGGAGAGACGGACAGACGGGCAGACGGGCAGACGGGCAGACGGGCAGAGGGGCAGACGAGCAGACGGACAGAAAGGAAGGAAGAGAGAAAGAAAGGAAGACGGACAGACGGACAGACGGAGAGACGGACAGACGGGCAGACGGGCAGACGGGCAGACGGGCAGACGGGCAGAAGGACAGACGGGCAGACGGGCAGAATGGAAGGAAGAGAAAAAGAAAGCAAGAAAGGAAGAAGGACAGACGGACAGAGGGGCAGACGGGCAGACGGACAGACGGACAGAGGAGCAGACGGGCAGACGGACAGACGAGCAGACGGGCAGACGGGCAGACGGGCAGACGGGCAGACAAGCAGACGGGCAGACGGGCAGAATGGAAGGAGGAGAGAAAGAAAGCAAGAAAGGAAGACGGGCAGACGGACAGAGGGGCAGACGAGCAGACGGGCAGACGGGCAGACGGGCAGACGGGCAGACGAGCAGACGGGCAGACGAGCAGACGGGCAGACGGACAGAGGGGCAGACGAGCAGACGGGCAGACGGGCAGAATGGAAGGAAGAGAGAAAGAAAGCAAGAAAGGAAGACGGGCAGACGGGCAGACGGACAGACGGGCAGACGGACAGACGGACAGACGGGCAGAGGGGCAGACGAGCAGACGGACAGAAAGGAAGGAAGAGAGAAAGAAAGGAAGACGGACAGACGGACAGACGGACAGACGGAGAGACGGACAGACGGGCAGACGGGCAGACGGGCAGAGGGGCAGACGAGCGGACGGGCAGACGAACAGACGGGCAGACGGACAGAGGGGCAGACGGGCAGACGGGCAGACGGGCAGACGAGCAGACGGGCAGAGGGGCAGACGAGCAGACGGGCAGACGGACAGAATGGAAGGAAGAGAGAAAGAAAGCAAGAAAGGAAGACGGGCGGACGGGCAGACGGACAGACGGGCAGACGAACAGATGGGCAGAGGGGCAGACGGACAGACGGGCAGACGGGCAGACGGGCAGACGAGCAGACGGGCAGACGGACAGAATGGAAGGAAGAGAGAAAGAAAGCAAGAAAGGAAGACGGACAGACGGAGAGACGGGCAGACGGGCAGACGGACAGAGGGGCAGACGGGCAGACGGGCAGACGGGCAGACGGGCAGACGGGCAGACGGGCAGACGGACAGAATGGAAGGAAGAGAGAAAGAAAGCAAGAAAGGAAGACGGACAGACGGAGAGACGGGCAGACGGGCAGACGGACAGAGGGGCAGACGGGCAGACGGACAGACGGGCAGACGGGCAGACGGGCAGACGGGCAGACGAGCAGACGGGCAGAGGGGCAGACGAGCAGACGGGCAGACGGACAGAATGGAAGGAAGAGAGAAAGAAAGCAAGAAAGGAAGACGGGCGGACGGGCAGACGGACAGACGGACAGAGGGGCAGACGAGCAGACGGGCAGACGGGCAGACGAGCAGAAGGACAGACGGACAGACGGGCAGACGGGCAGACAGGCAGACGGGCAGACGGGCAGACGGACAGAATGGAAGGAAGAGAGAAAGAAAGCAAGAAAGGAAGACGGGCAGACGGGCAGACGGGCAGACGGGCAGACGGACAGAATGGAAGGAAGAGAGAAAGAAAGCAAGAAAGGAAGACGGACAGACGGAGAGACGGGCAGACGGGCAGACGGACAGAGGGGCAGACGGGCAGACGGACAGACGGGCAGACGGGCAGACGGGCAGACGGGCAGACGAGCAGACGGGCAGAGGGGCAGACGAGCAGACGGGCAGACGGACAGAATGGAAGGAAGAGAGAAAGAAAGCAAGAAAGGAAGACGGGCGGACGGGCAGACGGACAGACGGACAGAGGGGCAGACGAGCAGACGGGCAGACGGGCAGACGGGCAGAAGGACAGACGGACAGACGGGCAGACGGGCAAACAGGCAGACGGGCAGAATGGAAGGAAGAGAGAAAGAAAGCAAGAATGGAAGACGGACAGACGGAGAGACGGGCAGACGGGCAGACGGGCAGACGGGCAGACGGGCAGACGGGCAGACGGACAGAATGGAAGGAAGAGAGAAAGAAAGCAAGAATGGAAGACGGACAGACGGAGAGACGGGCAGACGGGCAGACGGGCAGACGGACAGACGGGCAGAGGGGCAGACGGGCAGACGGGCAGACGAGCAGACGGGCAGACGGACAGAATGGAAGGAAGAGAGAAAGAAAGCAAGAAAGGAAGACGGGCAGACGGGCAGACGGGCAGACGGGCAGACGAGCAGACGGGCAGACGGACAGAATGGAAGGAAGAGAGAAAGAAAGCAAGAAAGGAAGACGGACAGACGGAGAGACGGGCAGACGGGCAGACGGGCAGACGGACAGACGGGCAGAGGGGCAGACGGGCAGAGGGGCAGACGAGCAGACGGGCAGACGGACAGAATGGAAGGAAGAGAGAAAGAAAGCAAGAAAGGAAGACGGGCAGACGGGCAGACGAGCAGACGGGCAGACGGGCAGACGGACAGACGGACAGACAGACAGAAAGAGAGGAAGAGAGAAAAAAAGATGGCAAGACGGACGGGCAAGATGGACAGACGGACACACTGACGGACAGACAGACAGACAGGCAGAAAGCTGGAGAAAAAGAAAGCAAGAAAGGAAGACGGACAGACGGACAGACAAACAGAAAGAAAGGAAGAGAGAAAGAAAGCAAGGAAGGAAGACGGACAGACGGACAGATGGGCGGACGGACAGACGGACAGACGGAAAGACGGACAGACGGGCAGACGGGCAGACGGGCAGACGGACAGACGGAAAGACGGACAGACGGAGAGACGGGCAGACGGGCAGACGGACAGAGGGGCAGACGGGCAGACGGACAGACGGGCAGACGGGCAGACGGGCAGACGGGCAGACGAGCAGACGGGCAGAAGGGCAGACGAGCAGACGGGCAGACGGACAGAATGGAAGGAAGAGAGAAAGAAAGCAAGAAAGGAAGACGGGCGGACGGGCAGACGGACAGACGGACAGAGGGGCAGACGAGCAGACGGGCAGACGGGCAGACGGGCAGACGAGCAGACGGGCAGAGGGGCAGACGAGCAGACGGGCAGAGGGGCAGACGAGCAGACGGGCAGACGGGCAGAGGGGCAGACGAGCAGACGGGCAGACGGACAGAATGGAAGGAAGAGAGAAAGAAAGCAAGAAAGGAAGACGGACAGACGGAGAGACGGGCAGACGGGCAGACGGACAGAGGGGCAGACGGGCAGACGGGCAGACGGGCAGACGGGCAGACGGGCAGACGGACAGAATGGAAGGAAGAGAGAAAGAAAGCAAGAAAGGAAGACGGGCAGACGGGCAGACGGGCAGACGGGCAGACGGACAGAATGGAAGGAAGAGAGAAAGAAAGCAAGAAAGGAAGACGGACAGACGGAGAGACGGGCAGACGGGCAGACGGACAGAGGGGCAGACGGGCAGACGGACAGACGGGCAGACGGGCAGACGGGCAGACGGGCAGACGAGCAGACGAGCAGACGGGCAGAGGGGCAGACGAGCAGACGGGCAGACGGACAGAATGGAAGGAAGAGAGAAAGAAAGCAAGAAAGGAAGACGGGCGGACGGGCAGACGGACAGACGGACAGAGGGGCAGACGAGCAGACGGGCAGACGGGCAGACGGGCAGAGGGGCAGACGAGCAGACGGACAGAAAGGAAGGAAGAGAGAAAGAAAGGAAGACGGACAGACGGACAGACGGAGAGACGGACAGACGGGCAGACGGGCAGACGGGCAGACGGGCAGACGGGCAGACGAGCAGACGGGCAGAGGGGCAGACGAGCAGACGGGCAGACGGACAGAATGGAAGGAAGAGAGAAAGAAAGCAAGAAAGGAAGACGGGCGGACGGGCAGACGGACAGACGGACAGACGGGCAGACGGGCAGACGGGCAGACGGACAGAGGGGCAGACGGGCAGACGGGCAGACGGGCAGACGAGCAGACGGGCAGAGGGGCAGACGAGCAGACGGGCAGACGGACAGAATGGAAGGAAGAGAGAAAGAAAGCAAGAAAGGAAGACGGGCGGACGGGCAGACGGACAGACGGGCAGACGAACAGATGGGCAGAGGGGCAGACGGACAGACGGGCAGACGGGCAGACGGGCAGACGAGCAGACGGGCAGACGGACAGAATGGAAGGAAGAGAGAAAGAAAGCAAGAAAGGAAGACGGACAGACGGAGAGACGGGCAGACGGGCAGACGGACAGAGGGGCAGACGGGCAGACGGGCAGACGGGCAGACGGGCAGACGGACAGAATGGAAGGAAGAGAGAAAGAAAGCAAGAAAGGAAGACGGACAGACGGAGAGACGGGCAGACGGGCAGACGGACAGAGGGGCAGACGGGCAGACGGACAGACGGGCAGACGGGCAGACGGGCAGACGGACGGAATGGAAGGAAGAGAGAAAGAAAGCAAGAAAGGAAGACGGGCGGACGGGCAGACGGACAGACGGACAGAGGGGCAGACGAGCAGACGGGCAGACGGGCAGACGGGCAGAAGGACAGACGGACAGACGGGCAGACGGGCAGACAGGCAGACGGGCAGACGAGCAGACGGGCAGACGGACGGAATGGAAGGAAGAGAGAAAGAAAGCAAGAAAGGAAGACGGGCGGACGGGCAGACGGACAGACGGACAGAGGGGCAGACGAGCAGACGGGCAGACGGGCAGACGGGCAGAAGGACAGACGGACAGACGGGCAGACGGGCAGACAGGCAGACGGGCAGAATGGAAGGAAGAGAGAAAGAAAGCAAGAATGGAAGACGGACAGACGGAGAGACGGGCAGACGGGCAGACGGGCAGACGGGCAGACGGGCAGACGGACAGAATGGAAGGAAGAGAGAAAGAAAGCAAGAATGGAAGACGGACAGACGGAGAGACGGGCAGACGGGCAGACGGACAGACGGGCAGACGAACAGATGGGCAGAGGGGCAGACGGACAGACGGGCAGACGGGCAGACGAGCAGACGGGCAGACGGACAGAGGGGCAGACGGGCAGACGGGCAGACGGGCAGACGGGCAGACGGGCAGACGGGCAGACGGACAGAATGGAAGGAAGAGAGAAAGAAAGCAAGAAAGGAAGACGGACAGACGGAGAGACGGGCAGACGGGCAGACGGACAGAGGGGCAGACGGGCAGACGGACAGACGGGCAGACGGGCAGACGAGCAGACGGGCAGAGGGGCAGACGAGCAGACGGGCAGACGGACAGAATGGAAGGAAGAGAGAAAGAAAGCAAGAAAGGAAGACGGGCGGACGGGCAGACGGACAGACGGGCAGACGAACAGATGGGCAGAGGGGCAGACGGACAGACGGGCAGACGGGCAGACGGGCAGACGAGCAGACGGGCAGACGGACAGAATGGAAGGAAGAGAGAAAGAAAGCAAGAAAGGAAGACGGACAGACGGAGAGACGGGCAGACGGGCAGACGGACAGAGGGGCAGACGGGCAGACGGGCAGACGGGCAGACGGGCAGACGGGCAGACGGGCAGACGGACAGAATGGAAGGAAGAGAGAAAGAAAGCAAGAAAGGAAGACGGACAGACGGAGAGACGGGCAGACGGGCAGACGGACAGAGGGGCAGACGGGCAGACGGACAGACGGGCAGACGGGCAGACGGGCAGACGGGCAGACGAGCAGACGGGCAGAGGGGCAGACGAGCAGACGGGCAGACGGACAGAATGGAAGGAAGAGAGAAAGAAAGCAAGAAAGGAAGACGGGCGGACGGGCAGACGGACAGACGGACAGAGGGGCAGACGAGCAGACGGGCAGACGGGCAGACGAGCAGAAGGACAGACGGACAGACGGGCAGACGGGCAGACAGGCAGACGGGCAGACGGGCAGACGGGCAGACGGGCAGACGAGCAGACGGGCAGAGGGGCAGACGAGCAGACGGGCAGACGGACAGAATGGAAGGAAGAGAGAAAGAAAGCAAGAAAGGAAGACGGGCGGACGGGCAGACGGACAGACGGGCAGACGAACAGATGGGCAGAGGGGCAGACGGACAGACGGGCAGACGGGCAGACGGGCAGACGAGCAGACGGGCAGACGGACAGAATGGAAGGAAGAGAGAAAGAAAGCAAGAAAGGAAGACGGACAGACGGAGAGACGGGCAGACGGGCAGACGGACAGAGGGGCAGACGGGCAGACGGGCAGACGGGCAGACGGGCAGACGGACAGAATGGAAGGAAGAGAGAAAGAAAGCGAGAAAGGAAGACGGACAGACGGAGAGACGGGCAGACGGGCAGACGGACAGAGGGGCAGACGGGCAGACGGACAGACGGGCAGACGGGCAGACGGGCAGACGGGCAGACGAGCAGACGGGCAGAGGGGCAGACGAGCAGACGGGCAGACGGACAGAATGGAAGGAAGAGAGAAAGAAAGCAAGAAAGGAAGACGGGCGGACGGGCAGACGGACAGACGGACAGAGGGGCAGACGAGCAGACGGGCAGACGGGCAGACGGGCAGACAGGCAGACGGGCAGACGAGCAGACGGGCAGACGGACGGAATGGAAGGAAGAGAGAAAGAAAGCAAGAAAGGAAGACGGGCGAACGGGCAGACGGACAGACGGGCAGACGAACAGATGGGCAGAGGGGCAGACGGACAGACGGGCAGACGGACAGACAGCCAGACGGGCAGACGGACAGAGGGGCAGACGAGCAGACGGGCAGACGGACAGAATGGAAGGAAGAGAGAAAAAAAGCAAGAAAGGAAGACGGACAGACGGACAGACGGAGAGACGGACAGACGGGCAGACGGGCAGACGGGCAGACGGGCAGAGGGGCAGACGAGCGGACGGGCAGACGAACAGACGGGCAGACGGACAGAGGGGCAGACGAGCAGACGGGCAGACGGGCAGACGGGCAGACAGACAGAGGGGCAGACGAGCAGACGGGCAGACGAGCAGACGGGCAGACGGACAGAATGGAAGGAAGAGAGAAAGAAAGCAAGAAAGGAAGACGGGCAGACGGGCAGACGGGCAGACGGGCAGACGAGCAGACGGGCAGACGGACAGAATGGAAGGAAGAGAGAAAGAAAGCAAGAAAGGAAGACGGACAGACGGAGAGACGGGCAGACGGACAGACGGGCAGACGGGCAGACGGGCAGACGGGCAGACGAGCAGACGGGCAGAGGGGCAGACGAGCAGACAGGCAGACGGACAGAATGGAAGAAAGAGAGAAAGAAAGCAAGAAAGGAAGACGGGCGGACGGGCAGACGGACAGACGGGCAGACGAACAGATGGGCAGAGGGGCAGACGGACAGACGGGCAGACGGGCAGACGAGCAGACGGGCAGACGGACAGAATGGAAGGAAGAGAGAAAGAAAGCAAGAAAGGAAGACGGGCGGACGGGCAGACGGACAGACGGGCAGACGAACAGATGGGCAGAGGGGCAGACGGACAGACGGGCAGACGGGCAGACGAGCAGACGGGCAGACGGACAGAATGGAAGGAAGAGAGAAAGAAAGCAAGAAAGGAAGACGGACAGACGGAGAGACGGGCAGACGGGCAGACGGACAGAGGGGCAGACGGGCAGACGGGCAGACGGGCAGACGGGCAGACGGGCAGACGGACAGAATGGAAGGAAGAGAGAAAGAAAGCAAGAAAGGAAGACGGGCAGACGGGCAGACGGGCAGACGGGCAGACGGACAGAATGGAAGGAAGAGAGAAAGAAAGCAAGAAAGGAAGACGGACAGACGGAGAGACGGGCAGACGGGCAGACGGACAGAGGGGCAGACGGACAGACGGACAGACGGGCAGACGGGCAGACGGGCAGAGGGGCAGACGAGCAGACGGGCAGACGGACAGAATGGAAGGAAGAGAGAAAGAAAGCAAGAAAGGAAGACGGGCGGACGGGCAGACGGACAGACGGACAGAGGGGCAGACGAGCAGACGGGCAGACGGGCAGAGGGGCAGACGAGCGGACGGGCAGACGAACAGACGGGCAGACGGACAGAGGGGCAGACGAGCAGACGGGCATACGGGCAGACGGGCAGACAGACAGAGGGGCAGACGAGCAGACGGGCAGACGAGCAGACGGGCAGACGGACAGAATGGAAGGAAGAGAGAAAGAAAGCAAGAAAGGAAGACGGGCAGACGGGCAGACGGGCAGACGGGCAGACGAGCAGACGGGCAGACGGACAGAATGGAAGGAAGAGAGAAAGAAAGCAAGAA
The DNA here is from genome assembly GCA_944452935.1 of Rhogogaster chlorosoma. Taxonomy (NCBI): domain Eukaryota; kingdom Metazoa; phylum Arthropoda; class Insecta; order Hymenoptera; family Tenthredinidae; genus Rhogogaster; species Rhogogaster chlorosoma. Next base: position 36,321,150 of record OX101797.1, read on the forward strand.
AGGAAGACGGACAGACGGAGAGACGGGCAGACGGACAGACGGGCAGACGGGCAGACGGGCAGACGGGCAGACGAGCAGACGGGCAGAGGGGCAGACGAGCAGACAGGCAGACGGACAGAATGGAAGAAAGAGAGAAAGAAAGCAAGAAAGGAAGACGGGCGGACGGGCAGACGGACAGACGGGCAGACGAACAGATGGGCAGAGGGGCAGACGGACAGACGGGCAGACGGGCAGACGAGCAGACGGGCAGACGGACAGAATGGAAGGAAGAGAGAAAGAAAGCAAGAAAGGAAGACGGGCGGACGGGCAGACGGACAGACGGGCAGACGAACAGATGGGCAGAGGGGCAGACGGACAGACGGGCAGACGGGCAGACGAGCAGACGGGCAGACGGACAGAATGGAAGGAAGAGAGAAAGAAAGCAAGAAAGGAAGACGGACAGACGGACAGACGGAGAGACGGGCAGACGGGCAGACGGACAGAGGGGCAGACGGGCAGACGGGCAGACGGGCAGACGGGCAGACGGACAGAATGGAAGGAAGAGAGAAAGAAAGCAAGAAAGGAAGACGGGCAGACGGGCAGACGGGCAGACGGGCAGACGGACAGAATGGAAGGAAGAGAGAAAGAAAGCAAGAAAGGAAGACGGACAGACGGAGAGACGGGCAGACGGGCAGACGGACAGAGGGGCAGACGGGCAGACGGACAGACGGGCAGACGGGCAGACGGGCAGACGGGCAGACGGACAGACGGGCAGAGGGGCAGACGAGCAGACGGGCAGACGGACAGAATGGAAGGAAGAGAGAAAGAAAGCAAGAAAGGAAGACGGGCGGACGGGCAGACGGACAGACGGACAGAGGGGCAGACGAGCAGACGGGCAGACGGGCAGACGGGCAGACGAGCAGACGGGCAGAGGGGCAGACGAGCAGACGGGCAGACGGACAGAATGGAAGGAAGAGAGAAAGAAAGCAAGAAAGGAAGACGGGCGGACGGGCAGACGGACAGACGGGCAGACGAACAGATGGGCAGAGGGGCAGACGGACAGACGGGCAGACGGGCAGACGGGCAGACGAGCAGACGGGCAGACGGACAGAATGGAAGGAAGAGAGAAAGAAAGCAAGAAAGGAAGACGGACAGACGGGCAGACGGACAGACGGGCAGACGAACAGATGGGCAGAGGGGCAGACGGACAGACGGGCAGACGGGCAGACGGGCAGACGGACAGAGGGGCAGACGGGCAGACGGGCAGACGGGCAGACGAGCAGACGGGCAGAGGGGCAGACGAGCAGACGGGCAGACGGACAGAATGGAAGGAAGAGAGAAAGAAAGCAAGAAAGGAAGACGGGCGGACGGGCAGACGGACAGACGGGCAGACGAACAGATGGGCAGAGGGGCAGACGGACAGACGGGCAGACGGGCAGACGGGCAGACGAGCAGACGGGCAGACGGACAGAATGGAAGGAAGAGAGAAAGAAAGCAAGAAAGGAAGACGGACAGACGGAGAGACGGGCAGACGGGCAGACGGACAGAGGGGCAGACGGGCAGACGGGCAGACGGGCAGACGGGCAGACGGACAGAATGGAAGGAAGAGAGAAAGAAAGCAAGAAAGGAAGACGGACAGACGGAGAGACGGGCAGACGGGCAGACGGACAGAGGGGCAGACGGGCAGACGGACAGACGGGCAGACGGGCAGACGGGCAGACGGGCAGACGAGCAGACGGGCAGAGGGGCAGACGAGCAGACGGGCAGACGGACAGAATGGAAGTAAGAGAGAAAGAAAGCAAGAAAGGAAGACGGGCGGACGGGCAGACGGACAGACGGACAGAGGGGCAGACGAGCAGACGGGCAGACGGGCAGACGGGCAGAAGGACAGACGGACAGACGGGCAGACGGGCAGACAGGCAGACGGGCAGACGAGCAGACGGACAGAATGGAAGGAAGAGAGAAAGAAAGCAAGAAAGGAAGACGGGCGGACGGGCAGACGGACAGACGGGCAGACGAACAGATGGGCAGAGGGGCAGACGGACAGACGGGCAGACGGACAGACAGCCAGACGGGCAGACGGACAGAGGGGCAGACGAGCAGACGGGCAGACGGACAGAATGGAAGAAAGAGAGAAAAAAAGCAAGAAAGGAAGACGGACAGACGGACAGACGGAGAGACGGACAGACGGGCAGACGGGCAGACGGGCAGACGGGCAGAGGGGCAGACGAGCGGACGGGCAGACGAACAGACGGGCAGACGGACAGAGGGGCAGACGAGCAGACGGGCAGACGGGCAGACGGGCAGACGGGCAGAGGGGCAGACGAGCGGACGGGCAGACGAACAGACGGGCAGACGGACAGAGGGGCAGACGAGCAGACGGGCAGACGGGCAGACGGGCAGACGGACAGAGGGGCAGACGAGCAGACGGGCAGACGAGCAGACGGGCAGACGGACAGAATGGAAGGAAGAGAGAAAGAAAGCAAGAAAGGAAGACGGGCAGACGGACAGACGGGCAGACGGGCAGACAGCCAGACGGGCAGACGGACAGAGGGGCAGACGAGCAGACGGGCAGACGGGCAGACGGGCAGAGGGGCAGACGAGCGGACGGGCAGACGAACAGACGGGCAGACGGACAGAGGGGCAGACGGGCAGACGGGCAGACGGGCAGACGAGCAGACGGGCAGAGGGGCAGACGAGCAGACAGGCAGACGGACAGAATGGAAGGAAGAGAGAAAGAAAGCAAGAAAGGAAGACGGGCGGACGGGCAGACGGACAGACGGGCAGACGAACAGATGGGCAGAGGGGCAGACGGACAGACGGGCAGACGGGCAGACGGGCAGACGAGCAGACGGGCAGACGGACAGAATGGAAGGAAGAGAGAAAGAAAGCAAGAAAGGAAGACGGACAGACGGAGAGACGGGCAGACGGGCAGACGGACAGAGGGGCAGACGGGCAGACGGGCAGACGGGCAGACGGGCAGACGGGCAGACGAGCAGACGGGCAGACGGACAGAATGGAAGGAAGAGAGAAAGAAAGCAAGAAAGGAAGACGGACAGACGGAGAGACGGGCAGACGGGCAGACGGGCAGACGGACAGACGGGCAGAGGGGCAGACGGGCAGAGGGGCAGACGAGCAGACGGGCAGACGGACAGAATGGAAGGAAGAGAGAAAGAAAGCAAGAAAGGAAGACGGGCAGACGATCAGACGGGCAGACGGGCAGACGAGCAGACGGGCAGACGGACAGAATGGAAGGAAGAGAGAAAGAAAGCAAGAAAGGAAGACGGACAGACGGAGAGACGGGCAGACGGGCAGACGGGCAGACGGACAGACGGGCAGAGGGGCAGACGGGCAGAGGGGCAGACGAGCAGACGGGCAGACGGACAGAATGGAAGGAAGAGAGAAAGAAAGCAAGGAAGGAAGACGGGCAGACGGGCAGACGGGCAGACGGGCAGACGGACAGAATGGAAGGAAGAGAGAAAGAAAGCAAGAATGGAAGACGGACAGACGGAGAGACGGGCAGACGGGCAGACGGGCAGACGGACAGACGGGCAGAGGGGCAGACGAGCAGACGGGCAGACGGGCAGACGGGCAGACGGGCAGACGAACAGATGGGCAGAGGGGCAGACGGACAGACGGGCAGACGGACAGACGGACAGACGGGCAGAGGGGCAGACGAGCAGACGGACAGAAAGGAAGGAAGAGAGAAAGAAAGGAAGACGGACAGACGGACAGACGGAGAGACGGACAGACGGGCAGACGGGCAGACGGGCGGACGGGCAGACGGGCAGAAGGACAGACGGGCAGACGAGCAGAATGGAAGGAAGAGAGAAAGAAAGCAAGAAAGGAAGAAGGACAGACGGACAGAGGGGCAGACGGGCAGACGGACAGACGGGCAGAGGGGCAGACGGGCAGAGGGGCAGACGAGCAGACGGGCAGACGGACAGAATGGAAGGAAGAGAGAAAGAAAGCAAGAAAGGAAGACGGGCAGACGGGCAGAGGGGCAGACGGGCAGACGGACAGAATGGAAGGAAGAGAGAAAGAAAGCAAGAAAGGAAGACGGGCGGACGGGCAGACGGACAGACGGGCAGACGAACAGATGGGCAGAGGGGCAGACGGACAGACGGGCAGACGGACAGACAGCCAGACGGGCAGACGGACAGAGGGGCAGACGAGCAGACGGGCAGACGGGCAGACGGGCAGAGGGGCAGACGAGCGGACGGGCAGACGAACAGACGGGCAGACGGACAGAGGGGCAGACGGGCAGACGGGCAGACGGGCAGACGAGCAGACGGGCAGAGGGGCAGACGAGCAGACAGGCAGACGGACAGAATGGAAGGAAGAGAGAAAGAAAGCAAGAAAGGAAGACGGGCGGACGGGCAGACGGACAGACGGGCAGACGAACAGATGGGCAGAGGGGCAGACGGACAGACGGGCAGACGGGCAGACGGGCAGACGAGCAGACGGGCAGACGGACAGAATGGAAGGAAGAGAGAAAGAAAGCAAGAAAGGAAGACGGACAGACGGAGAGACGGGCAGACGGGCAGACGGACAGAGGGGCAGACGGGCAGACGGGCAGACGGGCAGACGGGCAGACGGGCAGACGAGCAGACGGGCAGACGGACAGAATGGAAGGAAGAGAGAAAGAAAGCAAGAAAGGAAGACGGACAGACGGAGAGACGGGCAGACGGGCAGACGGGCAGACGGACAGACGGGCAGAGGGGCAGACGGGCAGAGGGGCAGACGAGCAGACGGGCAGACGGACAGAATGGAAGGAAGAGAGAAAGAAAGCAAGAAAGGAAGACGGGCAGACGATCAGACGGGCAGACGGGCAGACGAGCAGACGGGCAGACGGACAGAATGGAAGGAAGAGAGAAAGAAAGCAAGAAAGGAAGACGGACAGACGGAGAGACGGGCAGACGGGCAGACGGGCAGACGGACAGAATGGAAGGAAGAGAGAAAGAAAGCAAGGAAGGAAGACGGGCAGACGGGCAGACGGGCAGACGGGCAGACGGACAGAATGGAAGGAAGAGAGAAAGAAAGCAAGAATGGAAGACGGACAGACGGAGAGACGGGCAGACGGGCAGACGGGCAGACGGACAGACGGACAGAGGGGCAGACGAGCAGACGGGCAGACGGGCAGACGGGCAGACGGGCAGACGAACAGATGGGCAGAGGGGCAGACGGACAGACGGGCAGACGGACAGACGGACAGACGGGCAGAGGGGCAGACGAGCAGACGGACAGAAAGGAAGGAAGAGAGAAAGAAAGGAAGACGGACAGACGGACAGACGGAGAGACGGACAGACGGGCAGACGGGCAGACGGGCGGACGGGCAGACGGGCAGAAGGACAGACGGGCAGACGAGCAGAATGGAAGGAAGAGAGAAAGAAAGCAAGAAAGGAAGAAGGACAGACGGACAGAGGGGCAGACGGGCAGACGGACAGACGGGCAGAGGGGCAGACGGGCAGAGGGGCAGACGAGCAGACGGGCAGACGGACAGAATGGAAGGAAGAGAGAAAGAAAGCAAGAAAGGAAGACGGGCAGACGGGCAGAGGGGCAGACGGGCAGACGGACAGAATGGAAGGAAGAGAGAAAGAAAGCAAGAAAGGAAGACGGGCGGACGGGCAGACGGACAGACGGGCAGACGAACAGATGGGCAGAGGGGCAGACGGACAGACGGGCAGACGGACAGACAGCCAGACGGGCAGACGGACAGAGGGGCAGACGAGCAGACGGGCAGACCGGCAGACGGGCAGAGGGGCAGACGAGCGGACGGGCAGACGAACAGACGGGCAGACGGACAGAGGGGCAGACGGGCAGACGGGCAGACGGGCAGACGAGCAGACGGGCAGAGGGGCAGACGAGCAGACAGGCAGACGGACAGAATGGAAGGAAGAGAGAAAGAAAGCAAGAAAGGAAGACGGGCGGACGGGCAGACGGACAGACGGGCAGACGAACAGATGGGCAGAGGGGCAGACGGACAGACGGGCAGACGGGCAGACGGGCAGACGAGCAGACGGGCAGACGGACAGAATGGAAGGAAGAGAGAAAGAAAGCAAGAAAGGAAGACGGACAGACGGAGAGACGGGCAGACGGGCAGACGGACAGAGGGGCAGACGGGCAGACGGGCAGACGGGCAGACGGGCAGACGAGCAGACGGGCAGACGGACAGAATGGAAGGAAGAGAGAAAGAAAGCAAGAAAGGAAGACGGACAGACGGAGAGACGGGCAGACGGGCAGACGGGCAGACGGACAGACGGGCAGAGGGGCAGACGGGCAGAGGGGCAGACGGACAGAATGGAAGGAAGAGAGAAAGAAAGCAAGAAAGGAAGACGGGCAGACGGGCAGACGGGCAGACGGGCAGACGGACAGAATGGAAGGAAGAGAGAAAGAAAGCAAGAAAGGAAGACGGACAGACGGAGAGACGGGCAGACGGGCAGACGGACAGAGGGGCAGACGGGCAGACGGGCAGACGGGCAGACGGGCAGACGGACAGAATGGAAGGAAGAGAGAAAGAAAGCAAGAAAGGAAGACGGGCAGACGGGCAGACGGGCAGACGGGCAGACGGACAGAATGGAAGGAAGAGAGAAAGAAAGCAAGAAAGGAAGACGGACAGACGGAGAGACGGGCAGACGGGCAGACGGACAGAGGGGCAGACGGGCAGACGGACAGACGGGCAGACGGGCAGACGAGCAGACGGGCAGAGGGGCAGACGAGCAGACGGGCAGACGGACAGAATGGAAGGAAGAGAGAAAGAAAGCAAGAAAGGAAGACGGGCGGACGGGCAGACGGACAGACGGACAGAGGGGCAGACGAGCAGACGGGCAGACGGGCAGACGGGCAGAAGGACAGACGGACAGACGGGCAGACGGGCAGACAGGCAGACGGGCAGACGAGCAGACGGGCAGACGGACAGAATGGAAGGAAGAGAGAAAGAAAGCAAGAAAGGAAGACGGGCGAACGGGCAGACGGACAGACGGGCAGACGAACAGATGGGCAGAGGGGCAGACGGACAGACGGGCAGACGGACAGACAGCCAGACGGGCAGACGGACAGAGGGGCAGACGAGCAGACGGGCAGACGGACAGAATGGAAGGAAGAGAGAAAAAAAGCAAGAAAGGAAGACGGACAGACGGACAGACGGAGAGACGGACAGACGGGCAGACGGGCAGACGGGCAGACGGGCAGAGGGGCAGACGAGCAGACGGACAGAAAGGAAGGAAGAGAGAAAGAAAGGAAGACGGACAGACGGACAGACGGAGAGACGGACAGACGGGCAGACGGGCAGACGGGCAGACGGGCAGACGGGCAGAAGGACAGACGGGCAGACGGGCAGAATGGAAGGAAGAGAGAAAGAAAGCAAGAAAGGAAGAAGGACAGACGGACAGAGGGGCAGACGGGCAGACGGACAGACGGACAGAGGAGCAGACGGGCAGACGGACAGACGAGCAGACGGGCAGACGGGCAGACGGGCAGACGGGCAGACAAGCAGACGGGCAGACGGGCAGAATGGAAGGAGGAGAGAAAGAAAGCAAGAAAGGAAGACGGGCAGACGGACAGAGGGGCAGACGAGCAGACGGGCAGACGGGCAGACGGGCAGACGGGCAGACGAGCAGACGGGCAGACGAGCAGACGGGCAGACGGACAGAGGGGCAGACGAGCAGACGGGCAGACGGGCAGAATGGAAGGAAGAGAGAAAGAAAGCAAGAAAGGAAGACGGGCAGACGGGCAGACGGACAGACGGGCAGACGGACAGACGGACAGACGGGCAGAGGGGCAGACGAGCAGACGGACAGAAAGGAAGGAAGAGAGAAAGAAAGGAAGACGGACAGACGGACAGACGGAGAGACGGACAGACGGGCAGACGGGCAGACGGGCAGATGGGCAGACGGGCAGAAGGACAGACGGGCAGACGGGCAGAATGGAAGGAAGAGAGAAAGAAAGCAAGAAAGGAAGAAGGACAGACGGACAGAGGGGCAGACGGGCAGACGGACAGACGGACAGAGGGGCAGACGGGCAGACGGACAGACGGGCAGACGGGCAGACGGGCAGACGGGCAGAGGGGCAGACGAGCAGACGGACAGAAAGGAAGGAAGAGAGAAAGAAAGGAAGACGGACAGACGGACAGACGGAGAGACGGACAGACGGGCAGACGGGCAGACGGGCAGACGGGCAGAAGGACAGACGGGCAGACGGGCAGAATGGAAGGAAGAGAGAAAGAAAGCAAGAAAGGAAGAAGGACAGACGGACAGAGGGGCAGACGGGCAGACGGACAGACGGGCAGACGGACAGAATGGAAGGAAGAGAGAAAGAAAGCAAGAAAGGAAGACGGACAGACGGAGAGACGGGCAGACGGGCAGACGGGCAGACGGACAGACGGGCAGAGGGGCAGACGGGCAGACGGGCAGACGAGCAGACGGGCAGACGGACAGAATGGAAGGAAGAGAGAAAGAAAGCAAGAAAGGAAGACGGGCAGACGGGCAGACGGGCAGACGGGCAGACGAGCAGACGGGCAGACGGACAGAATGGAAGGAAGAGAGAAAGAAAGCAAGAAAGGAAGACGGACAGACGGAGAGACGGGCAGACGGGCAGACGGGCAGACGGACAGACGGGCAGAGGGGCAGACGGGCAGACGGGCAGACGAGCAGACGGGCAGACGGACAGAATGGAAGGAAGAGAGAAAGAAAGCAAGAAAGGAAGACGGACAGACGGAGAGACGGGCAGACGGGCAGACGGGCAGACGGGCAGACGGACAGACGGGCAGAGGGGCAGACGGGCAGACGGGCAGACGAGCAGACGGGCAGAGGGACAGAATGGAAGGAAGAGAGAAAGAAAGCAAGAAAGAAAGACGGGCGGACGGGCAGACGGGCAGACGGGCAGACGGACAGACGGACAGAGGGGCAGACGAGCAGACGGGCAGAATGGAAGGAAGAGAGAAAGAAAGCAAGAAAGGAAGAAGGACAGACGGACAGAGGGGCAGAGGGGCAGACGGACAGACGGACAGAGGAGCAGACGGGCAGACGGACAGACGAGCAGACGGGCAGACGGGCAGACGGGCAGACGGGCAGACAAGCAGACGGGCAGACGGGCAGAATGGAAGGAGGAGAGAAAGAAAGCAAGAAAGGAAGACGGGCAGACGGACAGAGGGGCAGACGAGCAGACGGGCAGACGGGCAGACGGGCAGACGGGCAGACGAGCAGACGGGCAGACGAGCAGACGGACAGAAAGGAAGGAAGAGAGAAAGAAAGGAAGACGGACAGACGGACAGACGGAGAGACGGACAGACGGGCAGACGGGCAGACGGGCAGACGGGCAGACGGGCAGAAGGACAGACGGGCAGACGGGCAGAATGGAAGGAAGAGAAAAAGAAAGCAAGAAAGGAAGAAGGACAGACGGACAGAGGGGCAGACGGGCAGACGGACAGACGGACAGAGGAGCAGACGGGCAGACGGACAGACGAGCAGACGGGCAGACGGGCAGACGGGCAGACGGGCAGACAAGCAGACGGGCAGACGGGCAGAATGGAAGGAGGAGAGAAAGAAAGCAAGAAAGGAAGACGGGCAGACGGACAGAGGGGCAGACGAGCAGACGGGCAGACGGGCAGACGGGCAGACGGGCAGACGAGCAGACGGGCAGACGAGCAGACGGGCAGACGGACAGAGGGGCAGACGAGCAGACGGGCAGACGGGCAGAATGGAAGGAAGAGAGAAAGAAAGCAAGAAAGGAAGACGGGCAGACGGGCAGACGGACAGACGGGCAGACGGACAGACGGACAGACGGGCAGAGGGGCAGACGAGCAGACGGACAGAAAGGAAGGAAGAGAGAAAGAAAGGAAGACGGACAGACGGACAGACGGAGAGACGGACAGACGGGCAGACGGGCAGACGGGCAGATGGGCAGACGGGCAGAAGGACAGACGGGCAGACGGGCAGAAGGACAGACGGACAGACGGGCAGACGGGCAGACGAGCAGACGGACAGACGGACAGACGGGCAGACGGGCAGACGGGCAGAATGGAAGGGAGAGAGAAAGAAAGCAAGAAAGGAAGACGGGCGGACGGGCAGACGGGCAGACGGGCAGACGGGCAGACGGGCAGACGGACAGAATGGAAGGAAGAGAGAAAGAAAGCAAGAAAGGAAGACGGGCAGACGGGCAGACGGGCAGACGGGCAGACGGACAGAATGGAAGGAAGAGAGAAAGAAAGCAAGGAAGGAAGACGGACAGACGGAGAGACGGGCAGACGGGCAGACGGACAGAGGGGCAGACGGGCAGACGGACAGACGGGCAGACGGGCAGACGGGCAGACGGGCAGACGAGCAGACGGGCAGAGGGGCAGACGAGCAGACGGGCAGACGGACAGAATGGAAGGAAGAGAGAAAGAAAGCAAGAAAGGAAGACGGGCGGACGGGCAGACGGACAGACGGACAGAGGGGCAGACGAGCAGACGGGCAGACGGGCAGACGGGCAGAAGGACAGACGGACAGACGGGCAGACGGGCAGACAGGCAGACGGGCAGAATGGAAGGAAGAGAGAAAGAAAGCAAGAATGGAAGACGGACAGACGGAGAGACGGGCAGACGGGCAGACGGGCAGACGGGCAGACGGGCAGACGGACAGAATGGAAGGAAGAGAGAAAGAAAGCAAGAATGGAAGACGGACAGACGGAGAGACGGGCAGACGGGCAGACGGACAGACGGGCAGACGAACAGATGGGCAGAGGGGCAGACGGACAGACGGGCAGACGGGCAGACGAGCAGATGGGCAGACGGACAGAATGGAAGGAAGAGAGAAAGAAAGCAAGAAAGGAAGACGGACAGACGGAGAGACGGGCAGACGGGCAGACGGACAGAGGGGCAGACGGGCAGACGGGCAGACGGGCAGACGGGCAGACGGACAGAATGGAAGGAAGAGAGAAAGAAAGCAAGAAAGGAAGACGGGCAGACGGGCAGACGGGCAGACGGGCAGACGGACAGAATGGAAGGAAGAGAGAAAGAAAGCAAGGAAGGAAGACGGACAGACGGAGAGACGGGCAGACGGGCAGACGGACAGAGGGGCAGACGGGCAGACGGACAGACGGGCAGACGGGCAGACGGGCAGACGGGCAGACGAGCAGACGGGCAGAGGGGCAGACGAGCAGACGGGCAGACGGACAGAATGGAAGGAAGAGAGAAAGAAAGCAAGAAAGGAAGACGGGCGGACGGGCAGACGGACAGACGGACAGAGGGGCAGACGAGCAGACGGGCAGACGGGCAGACGGGCAGAAGGACAGACGGACAGACGGGCAGACGGGCAGACAGGCAGACGGGCAGAATGGAAGGAAGAGAGAAAGAAAGCAAGAATGGAAGACGGACAGACGGAGAGACGGGCAGACGGGCAGACGGGCAGACGGGCAGACGGGCAGACGGACAGAATGGAAGGAAGAGAGAAAGAAAGCAAGAATGGAAGACGGACAGACGGAGAGACGGGCAGACGGGCAGACGGGCAGACGGACAGACGGGCAGAGGGGCAGACGGGCAGACGGGCAGACGAGCAGACGGGCAGACGGACAGAATGGAAGGAAGAGAGAAAGAAAGCAAGAAAGGAAGACGGGCAGACGGGCAGACGGGCAGACGGGCAGACGAGCAGACGGGCAGACGGACAGAATGGAAGGAAGAGAGAAAGAAAGCAAGAAAGGAAGACGGGCGAACGGGCAGACGGACAGACGGGCAGACGGGCAGACGGACAGAATGGAAGGAAGAGAGAAAGAAAGCAAGAAAGGAAGACGGGCAGACGGGCAGACGGGCAGACGGGCAGACGGACAGAATGGAAGGAAGAGAGAAAGAAAGCAAGAAAGGAAGACGGACAGACGGAGAGACGGGCAGACGGGCAGACGGACAGAGGGGCAGACGGGCAGACGGACAGACGGTCAGACGGGCAGACGAGCAGACGGGCAGAGGGGCAGACGAGCAGACGGGCAGACGGACAGAATGGAAGGAAGAGAGAAAGAAAGCAAGAAAGGAAGACGGGCGGACGGGCAGACGGACAGACGGACAGAGGGGCAGACGAGCAGACGGGCAGACGGGCAGACGGGCAGAAGGACAGACGGACAGACGGGCAGACGGGCAGACAGGCAGACGGGCAGACGAGCAGACGGGCAGACGGACAGAATGGAAGGAAGAGAGAAAGAAAGCAAGAAAGGAAGACGGGCGAACGGGCAGACGGACAGACGGGCAGACGAACAGATGGGCAGAGGGGCAGACGGACAGACGGGCAGACGGACAGACAGCCAGACGGGCAGACGGACAGAGGGGCAGACGAGCAGACGGGCAGACGGACAGAATGGAAGGAAGAGAGAAAGAAAGCAAGAAAGGAAGACGGACAGACGGAGAGACGGGCAGACGGGCAGACGGACAGACGGACAGACGGGCAGAGGGGCAGACGGGCAGACGGGCAGACGAGCAGACGGGCAGACGGACAGAATGGAAGGAAGAGAGAAAGAAAGCAAGAAAGGAAGACGGGCAGACGGGCAGACGGGCAGACGGGCAGACGAGCAGACGGGCAGACGGACAGAATGGAAGGAAGAGAGAAAGAAAGCAAGAAAGGAAGACGGACAGACGGAGAGACGGGCAGACGGGCAGACGGGCAGACGGACAGACGGGCAGAGGGGCAGACGGGCAGACGGGCAGACGAGCAGACGGGCAGACGGACAGAATGGAAGGAAGAGAGAAAGAAAGCAAGAAAGGAAGACGGACAGACGGAGAGACGGGCAGACGGGCAGACGGGCAGACGGGCAGACGGACAGACGGGCAGAGGGGCAGACGGGCAGACGGGCAGTCGAGCAGACGGGCAGAGGGACAGAATGGAAGGAAGAGAGAAAGAAAGCAAGAAAGGAAGACGGGCGGACGGGCAGACGGGCAGACGGGCAGACGGACAGACGGGCAGAGGGGCAGACGAGCAGACGGGCAGAATGGAAGGAAGAGAGAAAGAAAGCAAGAAAGGAAGAAGGACAGACGGACAGAGGGGCAGACGGGCAGACGGACAGACGGACAGAGGAGCAGACGGGCAGACGGACAGACGAGCAGACGGGCAGACGGGCAGACGGGCAGACGGGCAGACAAGCAGACGGGCAGACGGGCAGAATGGAAGGAGGAGAGAAAGAAAGCAAGAAAGGAAGACGGGCAGACGGACAGAGGGGCAGACGAGCAGACGGGCAGACGGGCAGACGGGCAGACGGGCAGACGAGCAGACGGGCAGACGAGCAGACGGGCAGACGGACAGAGGGGCAGACGAGCAGACGGGCAGACGGGCAGAATGGAAGGAAGAGAGAAAGAAAGCAAGAAAGGAAGACGGGCAGACGGGCAGACGGACAGACGGGCAGACGGACAGACGGACAGACGGGCAGAGGGGCAGACGAGCAGACGGACAGAAAGGAAGGAAGAGAGAAAGAAAGGAAGACGGACAGACGGACAGACGGAGAGACGGACAGACGGGCAGACGGGCAGACGGGCAGATGGGCAGACGGGCAGAAGGACAGACGGGCAGACGGGCAGAATGGAAGGAAGAGAGAAAGAAAGCAAGAAAGGAAGAAGGACAGACGGACAGAGGGGCAGACGGGCAGACGGACAGACGGACAGAGGGGCAGACGGGCAGACGGACAGACGGGCAGACGGGCAGACGGGCAGACGGGCAGAGGGGCAGACGAGCAGACGGACAGAAAGGAAGGAAGAGAGAAAGAAAGGAAGACGGACAGACGGACAGACGGAGAGACGGACAGACGGGCAGACGGGCAGACGGGCAGACGGGCAGAAGGACAGACGGGCAGACGGGCAGAATGGAAGGAAGAGAGAAAGAAAGCAAGAAAGGAAGAAGGACAGACGGACAGAGGGGCAGACGGGCAGACGGACAGACGGGCAGACGGACAGAATGGAAGGAAGAGAGAAAGAAAGCAAGAAAGGAAGACGGACAGACGGAGAGACGGGCAGACGGGCAGACGGGCAGACGGACAGACGGGCAGAGGGGCAGACGGGCAGACGGGCAGACGAGCAGACGGGCAGACGGACAGAATGGAAGGAAGAGAGAAAGAAAGCAAGAAAGGAAGACGGGCAGACGGGCAGACGGGCAGACGGGCAGACGAGCAGACGGGCAGACGGACAGAATGGAAGGAAGAGAGAAAGAAAGCAAGAAAGGAAGACGGACAGACGGAGAGACGGGCAGACGGGCAGACGGGCAGACGGACAGACGGGCAGAGGGGCAGACGGGCAGACGGGCAGACGAGCAGACGGGCAGACGGACAGAATGGAAGGAAGAGAGAAAGAAAGCAAGAAAGGAAGACGGACAGACGGGCAGACGGGCAGACGGGCAGACGGACAGACGGACAGACGGGCAGACGGGCAGACGGGCAGAATGGAAGGGAGAGAGAAAGAAAGCAAGAAAGGAAGACGGGCGGACGGGCAGACGGGCAGACGGGCAGACGAGCAGACGGGCAGACGGACAGAATGGAAGGAAGAGAGAAAGAAAGCAAGAAAGGAAGACGGGCGGACGGGCAGACGGGCAGACGGGCAGACGAGCAGACGGGCAGAAGGACAGACGGACAGACGGGCAGACGGGCAGACGGGCAGACGAGCAGACGGGCAGACGGACAGAATGGAAGGAAGAGAGAAAGAAAGCAAGAAAGGAAGACGGGCAGACGGGCAGACGGGCAGACGGGCAGACGGACAGAATGGAAGGAAGAGAGAAAGAAAGCAAGAATGGAAGACGGACAGACGGAGAGACGGGCAGACGGGCAGACGGGCAGACGGGCAGACGGGCAGACGGACAGAATGGAAGGAAGAGAGAAAGAAAGCAAGAATGGAAGACGGACAGACGGAGAGACGGGCAGACGGGCAGACGGGCAGACGGACAGACGGGCAGAGGGGCAGACGGGCAGACGGGCAGACGAGCAGACGGGCAGACGGACAGAATGGAAGGAAGAGAGAAAGAAAGCAAGAAAGGAAGACGGGCAGACGGGCAGACGGGCAGACGGGCAGACGAGCAGACGGGCAGACGGACAGAATGGAAGGAAGAGAGAAAGAAAGCAAGAAAGGAAGACGGACAGACGGAGAGACGGGCAGACGGGCAGACGGACAGAGGGGCAGACGGGCAGACGGACAGACGGGCAGACGGGCAGACGGGCAGACGGGCAGACGAGCAGACGGGCAGAGGGGCAGACGAGCAGACGGGCAGACGGACAGAATGGAAGGAAGAGAGAAAGAAAGCAAGAAAGGAAGACGGGCGGACGGGCAGACGGACAGACGGACAGAGGGGCAGACGAGCAGACGGGCAGACGGGCAGACGGGCAGACGAGCAGACGGGCAGAGGGGCAGACGAGCAGACGGGCAGACGGGCAGAGGGGCAGACGAGCAGACGGGCAGACGGACAGAATGGAAGGAAGAGAGAAAGAAAGCAAGAAAGGAAGACGGACAGACGGAGAGACGGGCAGACGGGCAGACGGACAGAGGGGCAGACGGGCAGACGGGCAGACGGGCAGACGGGCAGACGGGCAGACGGACAGAATGGAAGGAAGAGAGAAAGAAAGCAAGAAAGGAAGACGGGCAGACGGGCAGACGGGCAGACGGGCAGACGGACAGAATGGAAGGAAGAGAGAAAGAAAGCAAGAAAGGAAGACGGACAGACGGAGAGACGGGCAGACGGGCAGACGGACAGAGGGGCAGACGGGCAGACGGACAGACGGGCAGACGGGCAGACGGGCAGACGGGCAGACGAGCAGACGGGCAGAGGGGCAGACGAGCAGACGGGCAGACGGACAGAATGGAAGGAAGAGAGAAAGAAAGCAAGAAAGGAAGACGGGCGGACGGGCAGACGGACAGACGGACAGAGGGGCAGACGAGCAGACGGGCAGACGGGCAGACGGGCAGAGGGGCAGACGAGCAGACGGACAGAAAGGAAGGAAGAGAGAAAGAAAGGAAGACGGACAGACGGACAGACGGAGAGACGGACAGACGGGCAGACGGGCAGACGGGCAGACGGGCAGACGGGCAGACGAGCAGACGGGCAGAGGGGCAGACGGGCAGACGAGCAGACGGGCAGAGGGGCAGACGAGCAGACGGGCAGACGGACAGAATGGAAGGAAGAGAGAAAGAAAGCAAGAAAGGAAGACGGGCGGACGGGCAGACGGACAGACGGGCAGACGAACAGATGGGCAGAGGGGCAGACGGACAGACGGGCAGACGGGCAGACGGGCAGACGAGCAGACGGGCAGACGGACAGAATGGAAGGAAGAGAGAAAGAAAGCAAGAAAGGAAGACGGACAGACGGAGAGACGGGCAGACGGGCAGACGGACAGAGGGGCAGACGGGCAGACGGGCAGACGGGCAGACGGGCAGACGGGCAGACGAGCAGACGGGCAGACGGACAGAATGGAAGGAAGAGAGAAAGAAAGCAAGAAAGGAAGACGGACAGACGGAGAGACGGGCAGACGGGCAGACGGGCAGACGGACAGACGGGCAGAGGGGCAGACGGGCAGAGGGGCAGACGAGCAGACGGGCAGACGGACAGAATGGAAGGAAGAGAGAAAGAAAGCAAGAAAGGAAGACGGGCAGACGATCAGACGGGCAGACGGGCAGACGAGCAGACGGGCAGACGGACAGAATGGAAGGAAGAGAGAAAGAAAGCAAGAAAGGAAGACGGACAGACGGAGAGACGGGCAGACGGGCAGACGGGCAGACGGACAGACGGGCAGAGGGGCAGACGGGCAGAGGGGCAGACGAGCAGACGGGCAGACGGACAGAATGGAAGGAAGAGAGAAAGAAAGCAAGGAAGGAAGACGGGCAGACGGGCAGACGGGCAGACGGGCAGACGGACAGAATGGAAGGAAGAGAGAAAGAAAGCAAGAATGGAAGACGGACAGACGGAGAGACGGGCAGACGGGCAGACGGGCAGACGGACAGAATGGAAGGAAGAGAGAAAGAAAGCAAGAAAGGAAGACGGGCAGACGGGCAGACGGGCAGACGGGCAGACGGGCAGACGAGCAGACGGGCAGAGGGGCAGACGAGCAGACAGGCAGACGGACAGAATGGAAGGAAGAGAGAAAGAAAGCAAGAAAGGAAGACGGGCGGACGGGCAGACGGACAGACGGGCAGACGAACAGATGGGCAGAGGGGCAGACGGACAGACGGGCAGACGGGCAGACGGGCAGACGAGCAGACGGGCAGACGGACAGAATGGAAGGAAGAGAGAAAGAAAGCAAGAAAGGAAGACGGACAGACGGAGAGACGGGCAGACGGGCAGACGGACAGAGGGGCAGACGGGCAGACACGCAGACGGGCAGACGGGCAGACGGGCAGACGAGCAGACGGGCAGACGGACAGAATGGAAGGAAGAGAGAAAGAAAGCAAGAAAGGAAGACGGACAGACGGAGAGACGGGCAGACGGGCAGACGGGCAGACGGACAGACGGGCAGAGGGGCAGACGGGCAGAGGGGCAGACGAGCAGACGGGCAGACGGACAGAATGGAAGGAAGAGAGAAAGAAAGCAAGAAAGGAAGACGGGCAGACGATCAGACGGGCAGACGGGCAGACGAGCAGACGGGCAGACGGACAGAATGGAAGGAAGAGAGAAAGAAAGCAAGAAAGGAAGACGGACAGACGGAGAGACGGGCAGACGGGCAGACGGGCAGACGGACAGACGGGCAGAGGGGCAGACGGGCAGAGGGGCAGACGAGCAGACGGGCAGACGGACAGAATGGAAGGAAGAGAGAAAGAAAGCAAGGAAGGAAGACGGGCAGACGGGCAGACGGGCAGACGGGCAGACGGACAGAATGGAAGGAAGAGAGAAAGAAAGCAAGAATGGAAGACGGACAGACGGAGAGACGGGCAGACGGGCAGACGGGCAGACGGACAGACGGGCAGAGGGGCAGACGAGCAGACGGGCAGACGGGCAGACGGGCAGACGGGCAGACGAACAGATGGGCAGAGGGGCAGACGGACAGACGGGCAGACGGACAGACGGACAGACGGGCAGAGGGGCAGACGAGCAGACGGACAGAAAGGAAGGAAGAGAGAAAGAAAGGAAGACGGACAGACGGACAGACGGAGAGACGGACAGACGGGCAGACGGGCAGACGGGCGGACGGGCAGACGGGCAGAAGGACAGACGGGCAGACGAGCAGAATGGAAGGAAGAGAGAAAGAAAGCAAGAAAGGAAGAAGGACAGACGGACAGAGGGGCAGACGGGCAGACGGACAGACGGGCAGAGGGGCAGACGGGCAGAGGGGCAGACGAGCAGACGGGCAGACGGACAGAATGGAAGGAAGAGAGAAAGAAAGCAAGAAAGGAAGACGGGCAGACGGGCAGAGGGGCAGACGGGCAGACGGACAGAATGGAAGGAAGAGAGAAAGAAAGCAAGAAAGGAAGACGGGCGGACGGGCAGACGGACAGACGGGCAGACGAACAGATGGGCAGAGGGGCAGACGGACAGACGGGCAGACGGACAGACAGCCAGACGGGCAGACGGACAGAGGGGCAGACGAGCAGACGGGCAGACCGGCAGACGGGCAGAGGGGCAGACGAGCGGACGGGCAGACGAACAGACGGGCAGACGGACAGAGGGGCAGACGGGCAGACGGGCAGACGGGCAGACGAGCAGACGGGCAGAGGGGCAGACGAGCAGACAGGCAGACGGACAGAATGGAAGGAAGAGAGAAAGAAAGCAAGAAAGGAAGACGGGCGGACGGGCAGACGGACAGACGGGCAGACGAACAGATGGGCAGAGGGGCAGACGGACAGACGGGCAGACGGGCAGACGGGCAGACGAGCAGACGGGCAGACGGACAGAATGGAAGGAAGAGAGAAAGAAAGCAAGAAAGGAAGACGGACAGACGGAGAGACGGGCAGACGGGCAGACGGACAGAGGGGCAGACGGGCAGACGGGCAGACGGGCAGACGGGCAGACGAGCAGACGGGCAGACGGACAGAATGGAAGGAAGAGAGAAAGAAAGCAAGAAAGGAAGACGGACAGACGGAGAGACGGGCAGACGGGCAGACGGGCAGACGGACAGACGGGCAGAGGGGCAGACGGGCAGAGGGGCAGACGGACAGAATGGAAGGAAGAGAGAAAGAAAGCAAGAAAGGAAGACGGGCAGACGGGCAGACGGGCAGACGGGCAGACGGACAGAATGGAAGGAAGAGAGAAAGAAAGCAAGAAAGGAAGACGGACAGACGGAGAGACGGGCAGACGGGCAGACGGACAGAGGGGCAGACGGGCAGACGGGCAGACGGGCAGACGGGCAGACGGACAGAATGGAAGGAAGAGAGAAAGAAAGCAAGAAAGGAAGACGGGCAGACGGGCAGACGGACAGAATGGAAGGAAGAGAGAAAGAAAGCAAGAAAGGAAGACGGACAGACGGAGAGACGGGCAGACGGGCAGACGGACAGAGGGGCAGACGGGCAGACGGACAGACGGGCAGACGGGCAGACGAGCAGACGGGCAGAGGGGCAGACGAGCAGACGGGCAGACGGACAGAATGGAAGGAAGAGAGAAAGAAAGCAAGAAAGGAAGACGGGCGGACGGGCAGACGGACAGACGGACAGAGGGGCAGACGAGCAGACGGGCAGACGGGCAGACGGGCAGAAGGACAGACGGACAGACGGGCAGACGGGCAGACAGGCAGACGGGCAGACGAGCAGACGGGCAGACGGACAGAATGGAAGGAAGAGAGAAAGAAAGCAAGAAAGGAAGACGGGCGAACGGGCAGACGGACAGACGGGCAGACGAACAGATGGGCAGAGGGGCAGACGGACAGACGGGCAGACGGACAGACAGCCAGACGGGCAGACGGACAGAGGGGCAGACGAGCAGACGGGCAGACGGACAGAATGGAAGGAAGAGAGAAAAAAAGCAAGAAAGGAAGACGGACAGACGGACAGACGGAGAGACGGACAGACGGGCAGACGGGCAGACGGGCAGACGGGCAGAGGGGCAGACGAGCAGACGGACAGAAAGGAAGGAAGAGAGAAAGAAAGGAAGACGGACAGACGGACAGACGGAGAGACGGACAGACGGGCAGACGGGCAGACGGGCAGACGGGCAGACGGGCAGAAGGACAGACGGGCAGACGGGCAGAATGGAAGGAAGAGAGAAAGAAAGCAAGAAAGGAAGAAGGACAGACGGACAGAGGGGCAGACGGGCAGACGGACAGACGGACAGAGGAGCAGACGGGCAGACGGACAGACGAGCAGACGGGCAGACGGGCAGACGGGCAGACGGGCAGACAAGCAGACGGGCAGACGGGCAGAATGGAAGGAGGAGAGAAAGAAAGCAAGAAAGGAAGACGGGCAGACGGACAGAGGGGCAGACGAGCAGACGGGCAGACGGGCAGACGGGCAGACGGGCAGACGAGCAGACGGGCAGACGAGCAGACGGGCAGACGGACAGAGGGGCAGACGAGCAGACGGGCAGACGGGCAGAATGGAAGGAAGAGAGAAAGAAAGCAAGAAAGGAAGACGGGCAGACGGGCAGACGGACAGACGGGCAGACGGACAGACGGACAGACGGGCAGAGGGGCAGACGAGCAGACGGACAGAAAGGAAGGAAGAGAGAAAGAAAGGAAGACGGACAGACGGACAGACGGAGAGACGGACAGACGGGCAGACGGGCAGACGGGCAGATGGGCAGACGGGCAGAAGGACAGACGGGCAGACGGGCAGAATGGAAGGAAGAGAGAAAGAAAGCAAGAAAGGAAGAAGGACAGACGGACAGAGGGGCAGACGGGCAGACGGACAGACGGACAGAGGGGCAGACGGGCAGACGGACAGACGGGCAGACGGGCAGACGGGCAGACGGGCAGAGGGGCAGACGAGCAGACGGACAGAAAGGAAGGAAGAGAGAAAGAAAGGAAGACGGACAGACGGACAGACGGAGAGACGGACAGACGGGCAGACGGGCAGACGGGCAGACGGGCAGACGGGCAGACGGGCAGAAGGACAGACGGGCAGACGGGCAGAATGGAAGGAAGAGAGAAAGAAAGCAAGAAAGGAAGAAGGACAGACGGACAGAGGGGCAGACGGGCAGACGGACAGACGGGCAGACGGACAGAATGGAAGGAAGAGAGAAAGAAAGCAAGAAAGGAAGACGGACAGACGGAGAGACGGGCAGACGGGCAGACGGGCAGACGGACAGACGGGCAGAGGGGCAGACGGGCAGACGGGCAGACGAGCAGACGGGCAGACGGACAGAATGGAAGGAAGAGAGAAAGAAAGCAAGAAAGGAAGACGGGCAGACGGGCAGACGGGCAGACGGGCAGACGAGCAGACGGGCAGACGGACAGAATGGAAGGAAGAGAGAAAGAAAGCAAGAAAGGAAGACGGACAGACGGAGAGACGGGCAGACGGGCAGACGGGCAGACGGACAGACGGGCAGAGGGGCAGACGGGCAGACGGGCAGACGAGCAGACGGGCAGACGGACAGAATGGAAGGAAGAGAGAAAGAAAGCAAGAAAGGAAGACGGACAGACGGAGAGACGGGCAGACGGGCAGACGGGCAGACGGGCAGACGGACAGACGGGCAAAGGGGCAGACGGGCAGACGGGCAGACGAGCAGACGGGCAGAGGGACAGAATGGAAGGAAGAGAGAAAGAAAGCAAGAAAGAAAGACGGGCGGACGGGCAGACGGGCAGACGGGCAGACGGACAGACGGACAGAGGGGCAGACGAGCAGACGGGCAGAATGGAAGGAAGAGAGAAAGAAAGCAAGAAAGGAAGAAGGACAGACGGACAGAGGGGCAGAGGGGCAGACGGACAGACGGACAGAGGAGCAGACGGGCAGACGGACAGACGAGCAGACGGGCAGACGGGCAGACGGGCAGACGGGCAGACAAGCAGACGGGCAGACGGGCAGAATGGAAGGAGGAGAGAAAGAAAGCAAGAAAGGAAGACGGGCAGACGGACAGAGGGGCAGACGAGCAGACGGGCAGACGGGCAGACGGGCAGACGGGCAGACGAGCAGACGGGCAGACGAGCAGACGGACAGAAAGGAAGGAAGAGAGAAAGAAAGGAAGACGGACAGACGGACAGACGGAGAGACGGACAGACGGGCAGACGGGCAGACGGGCAGACGGGCAGACGGGCAGAAGGACAGACGGGCAGACGGGCAGAATGGAAGGAAGAGAAAAAGAAAGCAAGAAAGGAAGAAGGACAGACGGACAGAGGGGCAGACGGGCAGACGGACAGACGGACAGAGGAGCAGACGGGCAGACGGACAGACGAGCAGACGGGCAGACGGGCAGACGGGCAGACGGGCAGACAAGCAGACGGGCAGACGGGCAGAATGGAAGGAGGAGAGAAAGAAAGCAAGAAAGGAAGACGGGCAGACGGACAGAGGGGCAGACGAGCAGACGGGCAGACGGGCAGACGGGCAGACGGGCAGACGAGCAGACGGGCAGACGAGCAGACGGGCAGACGGACAGAGGGGCAGACGAGCAGACGGGCAGACGGGCAGAATGGAAGGAAGAGAGAAAGAAAGCAAGAAAGGAAGACGGGCAGACGGGCAGACGGACAGACGGGCAGACGGACAGACGGACAGACGGGCAGAGGGGCAGACGAGCAGACGGACAGAAAGGAAGGAAGAGAGAAAGAAAGGAAGACGGACAGACGGACAGACGGAGAGACGGACAGACGGGCAGACGGGCAGACGGGCAGATGGGCAGACGGGCAGAAGGACAGACGGGCAGACGGGCAGAAGGACAGACGGACAGACGGGCAGACGGGCAGACGAGCAGACGGACAGACGGACAGACGGGCAGACGGGCAGACGGGCAGAATGGAAGGGAGAGAGAAAGAAAGCAAGAAAGGAAGACGGGCGGACGGGCAGACGGGCAGACGGGCAGACGGGCAGACGGGCAGACGGACAGAATGGAAGGAAGAGAGAAAGAAAGCAAGAAAGGAAGACGGGCAGACGGGCAGACGGGCAGACGGGCAGACGGACAGAATGGAAGGAAGAGAGAAAGAAAGCAAGGAAGGAAGACGGACAGACGGAGAGACGGGCAGACGGGCAGACGGACAGAGGGGCAGACGGGCAGACGGACAGACGGGCAGACGGGCAGACGGGCAGACGGGCAGACGAGCAGACGGGCAGAGGGGCAGACGAGCAGACGGGCAGACGGACAGAATGGAAGGAAGAGAGAAAGAAAGCAAGAAAGGAAGACGGGCGGACGGGCAGACGGACAGACGGACAGAGGGGCAGACGAGCAGACGGGCAGACGGGCAGACGGGCAGAAGGACAGACGGACAGACGGGCAGACGGGCAGACAGGCAGACGGGCAGAATGGAAGGAAGAGAGAAAGAAAGCAAGAATGGAAGACGGACAGACGGAGAGACGGGCAGACGGGCAGACGGGCAGACGGGCAGACGGGCAGACGGACAGAATGGAAGGAAGAGAGAAAGAAAGCAAGAATGGAAGACGGACAGACGGAGAGACGGGCAGACGGGCAGACGGACAGACGGGCAGACGAACAGATGGGCAGAGGGGCAGACGGACAGACGGGCAGACGGGCAGACGAGCAGATGGGCAGACGGACAGAATGGAAGGAAGAGAGAAAGAAAGCAAGAAAGGAAGACGGACAGACGGAGAGACGGGCAGACGGGCAGACGGACAGAGGGGCAGACGGGCAGACGGGCAGACGGGCAGACGGGCAGACGGACAGAATGGAAGGAAGAGAGAAAGAAAGCAAGAAAGGAAGACGGGCAGACGGGCAGACGGGCAGACGGGCAGACGGACAGAATGGAAGGAAGAGAGAAAGAAAGCAAGGAAGGAAGACGGACAGACGGAGAGACGGGCAGACGGGCAGACGGACAGAGGGGCAGACGGGCAGACGGACAGACGGGCAGACGGGCAGACGGGCAGACGGGCAGACGAGCAGACGGGCAGAGGGGCAGACGAGCAGACGGGCAGACGGACAGAATGGAAGGAAGAGAGAAAGAAAGCAAGAAAGGAAGACGGGCGGACGGGCAGACGGACAGACGGACAGAGGGGCAGACGAGCAGACGGGCAGACGGGCAGACGGGCAGAAGGACAGACGGACAGACGGGCAGACGGGCAGACAGGCAGACGGGCAGAATGGAAGGAAGAGAGAAAGAAAGCAAGAATGGAAGACGGACAGACGGAGAGACGGGCAGACGGGCAGACGGGCAGACGGGCAGACGGGCAGACGGACAGAATGGAAGGAAGAGAGAAAGAAAGCAAGAATGGAAGACGGACAGACGGAGAGACGGGCAGACGGGCAGACGGGCAGACGGACAGACGGGCAGAGGGGCAGACGGGCAGACGGGCAGACGAGCAGACGGGCAGACGGACAGAATGGAAGGAAGAGAGAAAGAAAGCAAGAAAGGAAGACGGGCAGACGGGCAGACGGGCAGACGGGCAGACGAGCAGACGGGCAGACGGACAGAATGGAAGGAAGAGAGAAAGAAAGCAAGAAAGGAAGACGGGCGAACGGGCAGACGGACAGACGGGCAGACGGGCAGACGGACAGAATGGAAGGAAGAGAGAAAGAAAGCAAGAAAGGAAGACGGGCAGACGGGCAGACGGGCAGACGGGCAGACGGACAGAATGGAAGGAAGAGAGAAAGAAAGCAAGAAAGGAAGACGGACAGACGGAGAGACGGGCAGACGGGCAGACGGACAGAGGGGCAGACGGGCAGACGGACAGACGGTCAGACGGGCAGACGAGCAGACGGGCAGAGGGGCAGACGAGCAGACGGGCAGACGGACAGAATGGAAGGAAGAGAGAAAGAAAGCAAGAAAGGAAGACGGGCGGACGGGCAGACGGACAGACGGACAGAGGGGCAGACGAGCAGACGGGCAGACGGGCAGACGGGCAGAAGGACAGACGGACAGACGGGCAGACGGGCAGACAGGCAGACGGGCAGACGAGCAGACGGGCAGACGGACAGAATGGAAGGAAGAGAGAAAGAAAGCAAGAAAGGAAGACGGGCGAACGGGCAGACGGACAGACGGGCAGACGAACAGATGGGCAGAGGGGCAGACGGACAGACGGGCAGACGGACAGACAGCCAGACGGGCAGACGGACAGAGGGGCAGACGAGCAGACGGGCAGACGGACAGAATGGAAGGAAGAGAGAAAGAAAGCAAGAAAGGAAGACGGACAGACGGAGAGACGGGCAGACGGGCAGACGGACAGACGGACAGACGGGCAGAGGGGCAGACGGGCAGACGGGCAGACGAGCAGACGGGCAGACGGACAGAATGGAAGGAAGAGAGAAAGAAAGCAAGAAAGGAAGACGGGCAGACGGGCAGACGGGCAGACGGGCAGACGAGCAGACGGGCAGACGGACAGAATGGAAGGAAGAGAGAAAGAAAGCAAGAAAGGAAGACGGACAGACGGAGAGACGGGCAGACGGGCAGACGGGCAGACGGACAGACGGGCAGAGGGGCAGACGGGCAGACGGGCAGACGAGCAGACGGGCAGACGGACAGAATGGAAGGAAGAGAGAAAGAAAGCAAGAAAGGAAGACGGACAGACGGAGAGACGGGCAGACGGGCAGACGGGCAGACGGGCAGACGGACAGACGGGCAGAGGGGCAGACGGGCAGACGGGCAGTCGAGCAGACGGGCAGAGGGACAGAATGGAAGGAAGAGAGAAAGAAAGCAAGAAAGGAAGACGGGCGGACGGGCAGACGGGCAGACGGGCAGACGGACAGACGGGCAGAGGGGCAGACGAGCAGACGGGCAGAATGGAAGGAAGAGAGAAAGAAAGCAAGAAAGGAAGAAGGACAGACGGACAGAGGGGCAGACGGGCAGACGGACAGACGGACAGAGGAGCAGACGGGCAGACGGACAGACGAGCAGACGGGCAGACGGGCAGACGGGCAGACGGGCAGACAAGCAGACGGGCAGACGGGCAGAATGGAAGGAGGAGAGAAAGAAAGCAAGAAAGGAAGACGGGCAGACGGACAGAGGGGCAGACGAGCAGACGGGCAGACGGGCAGACGGGCAGACGGGCAGACGAGCAGACGGGCAGACGAGCAGACGGGCAGACGGACAGAGGGGCAGACGAGCAGACGGGCAGACGGGCAGAATGGAAGGAAGAGAGAAAGAAAGCAAGAAAGGAAGACGGGCAGACGGGCAGACGGACAGACGGGCAGACGGACAGACGGACAGACGGGCAGAGGGGCAGACGAGCAGACGGACAGAAAGGAAGGAAGAGAGAAAGAAAGGAAGACGGACAGACGGACAGACGGAGAGACGGACAGACGGGCAGACGGGCAGACGGGCAGATGGGCAGACGGGCAGAAGGACAGACGGGCAGACGGGCAGAATGGAAGGAAGAGAGAAAGAAAGCAAGAAAGGAAGAAGGACAGACGGACAGAGGGGCAGACGGGCAGACGGACAGACGGACAGAGGGGCAGACGGGCAGACGGACAGACGGGCAGACGGGCAGACGGGCAGACGGGCAGAGGGGCAGACGAGCAGACGGACAGAAAGGAAGGAAGAGAGAAAGAAAGGAAGACGGACAGACGGACAGACGGAGAGACGGACAGACGGGCAGACGGGCAGACGGGCAGACGGGCAGAAGGACAGACGGGCAGACGGGCAGAATGGAAGGAAGAGAGAAAGAAAGCAAGAAAGGAAGAAGGACAGACGGACAGAGGGGCAGACGGGCAGACGGACAGACGGGCAGACGGACAGAATGGAAGGAAGAGAGAAAGAAAGCAAGAAAGGAAGACGGACAGACGGAGAGACGGGCAGACGGGCAGACGGGCAGACGGACAGACGGGCAGAGGGGCAGACGGGCAGACGGGCAGACGAGCAGACGGGCAGACGGACAGAATGGAAGGAAGAGAGAAAGAAAGCAAGAAAGGAAGACGGGCAGACGGGCAGACGGGCAGACGGGCAGACGAGCAGACGGGCAGACGGACAGAATGGAAGGAAGAGAGAAAGAAAGCAAGAAAGGAAGACGGACAGACGGAGAGACGGGCAGACGGGCAGACGGGCAGACGGACAGACGGGCAGAGGGGCAGACGGGCAGACGGGCAGACGAGCAGACGGGCAGACGGACAGAATGGAAGGAAGAGAGAAAGAAAGCAAGAAAGGAAGACGGACAGACGGGCAGACGGGCAGACGGGCAGACGGACAGACGGACAGACGGGCAGACGGGCAGACGGGCAGAATGGAAGGGAGAGAGAAAGAAAGCAAGAAAGGAAGACGGGCGGACGGGCAGACGGGCAGACGGGCAGACGAGCAGACGGGCAGACGGACAGAATGGAAGGAAGAGAGAAAGAAAGCAAGAAAGGAAGACGGGCGGACGGGCAGACGGGCAGACGGGCAGACGAGCAGACGGGCAGAAGGACAGACGGACAGACGGGCAGACGGGCAGACGGGCAGACGAGCAGACGGGCAGACGGACAGAATGGAAGGAAGAGAGAAAGAAAGCAAGAAAGGAAGACGGGCAGACGGGCAGACGGGCAGACGGGCAGACGGACAGAATGGAAGGAAGAGAGAAAGAAAGCAAGAATGGAAGACGGACAGACGGAGAGACGGGCAGACGGGCAGACGGGCAGACGGGCAGACGGGCAGACGGACAGAATGGAAGGAAGAGAGAAAGAAAGCAAGAATGGAAGACGGACAGACGGAGAGACGGGCAGACGGGCAGACGGGCAGACGGACAGACGGGCAGAGGGGCAGACGGGCAGACGGGCAGACGAGCAGACGGGCAGACGGACAGAATGGAAGGAAGAGAGAAAGAAAGCAAGAAAGGAAGACGGGCAGACGGGCAGACGGGCAGACGGGCAGACGAGCAGACGGGCAGACGGACAGAATGGAAGGAAGAGAGAAAGAAAGCAAGAAAGGAAGACGGACAGACGGAGAGACGGGCAGACGGGCAGACGGACAGAGGGGCAGACGGGCAGACGGACAGACGGGCAGACGGGCAGACGGGCAGACGGGCAGACGAGCAGACGGGCAGAGGGGCAGACGAGCAGACGGGCAGACGGACAGAATGGAAGGAAGAGAGAAAGAAAGCAAGAAAGGAAGACGGGCGGACGGGCAGACGGACAGACGGACAGAGGGGCAGACGAGCAGACGGGCAGACGGGCAGACGGGCAGACGAGCAGACGGGCAGAGGGGCAGACGAGCAGACGGGCAGACGGGCAGAGGGGCAGACGAGCAGACGGGCAGACGGACAGAATGGAAGGAAGAGAGAAAGAAAGCAAGAAAGGAAGACGGACAGACGGAGAGACGGGCAGACGGGCAGACGGACAGAGGGGCAGACGGGCAGACGGGCAGACGGGCAGACGGGCAGACGGGCAGACGGACAGAATGGAAGGAAGAGAGAAAGAAAGCAAGAAAGGAAGACGGGCAGACGGGCAGACGGGCAGACGGGCAGACGGACAGAATGGAAGGAAGAGAGAAAGAAAGCAAGAAAGGAAGACGGACAGACGGAGAGACGGGCAGACGGGCAGACGGACAGAGGGGCAGACGGGCAGACGGACAGACGGGCAGACGGGCAGACGGGCAGACGGGCAGACGAGCAGACGGGCAGAGGGGCAGACGAGCAGACGGGCAGACGGACAGAATGGAAGGAAGAGAGAAAGAAAGCAAGAAAGGAAGACGGGCGGACGGGCAGACGGACAGACGGACAGAGGGGCAGACGAGCAGACGGGCAGACGGGCAGACGGGCAGAGGGGCAGACGAGCAGACGGACAGAAAGGAAGGAAGAGAGAAAGAAAGGAAGACGGACAGACGGACAGACGGAGAGACGGACAGACGGGCAGACGGGCAGACGGGCAGACGGGCAGACGGGCAGACGAGCAGACGGGCAGAGGGGCAGACGAGCAGACGGGCAGACGGACAGAATGGAAGGAAGAGAGAAAGAAAGCAAGAAAGGAAGACGGGCGGACGGGCAGACGGACAGACGGACAGAGGGGCAGACGAGCAGACGGGCAGACGGGCAGACGGGCAGACGAGCAGACGGGCAGAGGGGCAGACGAGCAGACGGGCAGACGGACAGAATGGAAGGAAGAGAGAAAGAAAGCAAGAAAGGAAGACGGGCGGACGGGCAGACGGACAGACGGGCAGACGAACAGATGGGCAGAGGGGCAGACGGACAGACGGGCAGACGGGCAGACGGGCAGACGAGCAGACGGGCAGACGGACAGAATGGAAGGAAGAGAGAAAGAAAGCAAGAAAGGAAGACGGACAGACGGGCAGACGGACAGACGGGCAGACGAACAGATGGGCAGAGGGGCAGACGGACAGACGGGCAGACGGGCAGACGGGCAGACGGACAGAGGGGCAGACGGGCAGACGGGCAGACGGGCAGACGAGCAGACGGGCAGAGGGGCAGACGAGCAGACGGGCAGACGGACAGAATGGAAGGAAGAGAGAAAGAAAGCAAGAAAGGAAGACGGGCGGACGGGCAGACGGACAGACGGGCAGACGAACAGATGGGCAGAGGGGCAGACGGACAGACGGGCAGACGGGCAGACGGGCAGACGAGCAGACGGGCAGACGGACAGAATGGAAGGAAGAGAGAAAGAAAGCAAGAAAGGAAGACGGACAGACGGAGAGACGGGCAGACGGGCAGACGGACAGAGGGGCAGACGGGCAGACGGGCAGACGGGCAGACGGGCAGACGGACAGAATGGAAGGAAGAGAGAAAGAAAGCAAGAAAGGAAGACGGACAGACGGAGAGACGGGCAGACGGGCAGACGGACAGAGGGGCAGACGGGCAGACGGACAGACGGGCAGACGGGCAGACGGGCAGACGGACGGAATGGAAGGAAGAGAGAAAGAAAGCAAGAAAGGAAGACGGGCGGACGGGCAGACGGACAGACGGACAGAGGGGCAGACGAGCAGACGGGCAGACGGGCAGACGGGCAGAAGGACAGACGGACAGACGGGCAGACGGGCAGACAGGCAGACGGGCAGACGAGCAGACGGGCAGACGGACGGAATGGAAGGAAGAGAGAAAGAAAGCAAGAAAGGAAGACGGGCGGACGGGCAGACGGGCAGACGGGCAGACGGGCAGACGGGCAGACGAGCAGAATGGAAGGAAGAGAGAAAGAAAGCAAGAAAGGAAGACGGGCAGACGGGCAGACGGGCAGACGGGCAGACGGACAGAATGGAAGGAAGAGAGAAAGAAAGCAAGAATGGAAGACGGACAGACGGAGAGACGGGCAGACGGGCAGACGGACAGACGGGCAGACGAACAGATGGGCAGAGGGGCAGACGGACAGACGGGCAGACGGGCAGACGAGCAGATGGGCAGACGGACAGAATGGAAGGAAGAGAGAAAGAAAGCAAGAAAGGAAGACGGACAGACGGAGAGACGGGCAGACGGGCAGACGGACAGAGGGGCAGACGGGCAGACGGGCAGACGGGCAGACGGGCAGACGGACAGAATGGAAGGAAGAGAGAAAGAAAGCAAGAAAGG
Organism: Rhogogaster chlorosoma; assembly: GCA_944452935.1. Taxonomy (NCBI): domain Eukaryota; kingdom Metazoa; phylum Arthropoda; class Insecta; order Hymenoptera; family Tenthredinidae; genus Rhogogaster; species Rhogogaster chlorosoma. The sequence goes on from OX101797.1 coordinate 36,351,553, forward strand.
AAGACGGGCAGACGGGCAGACGGGCAGACGGGCAGACGGACAGAATGGAAGGAAGAGAGAAAGAAAGCAAGGAAGGAAGACGGACAGACGGAGAGACGGGCAGACGGGCAGACGGACAGAGGGGCAGACGGGCAGACGGACAGACGGGCAGACGGGCAGACGGGCAGACGGGCAGACGAGCAGACGGGCAGAGGGGCAGACGAGCAGACGGGCAGACGGACAGAATGGAAGGAAGAGAGAAAGAAAGCAAGAAAGGAAGACGGGCGGACGGGCAGACGGACAGACGGACAGAGGGGCAGACGAGCAGACGGGCAGACGGGCAGACGGGCAGAAGGACAGACGGACAGACGGGCAGACGGGCAGACAGGCAGACGGGCAGAATGGAAGGAAGAGAGAAAGAAAGCAAGAATGGAAGACGGACAGACGGAGAGACGGGCAGACGGGCAGACGGGCAGACGGGCAGACGGGCAGACGGACAGAATGGAAGGAAGAGAGAAAGAAAGCAAGAATGGAAGACGGACAGACGGAGAGACGGGCAGACGGGCAGACGGGCAGACGGACAGACGGGCAGAGGGGCAGACGGGCAGACGGGCAGACGAGCAGACGGGCAGACGGACAGAATGGAAGGAAGAGAGAAAGAAAGCAAGAAAGGAAGACGGGCAGACGGGCAGACGGGCAGACGGGCAGACGAGCAGACGGGCAGACGGACAGAATGGAAGGAAGAGAGAAAGAAAGCAAGAAAGGAAGACGGGCGAACGGGCAGACGGACAGACGGGCAGACGGGCAGACGGACAGAATGGAAGGAAGAGAGAAAGAAAGCAAGAAAGGAAGACGGGCAGACGGGCAGACGGGCAGACGGGCAGACGGACAGAATGGAAGGAAGAGAGAAAGAAAGCAAGAAAGGAAGACGGACAGACGGAGAGACGGGCAGACGGGCAGACGGACAGAGGGGCAGACGGGCAGACGGACAGACGGTCAGACGGGCAGACGAGCAGACGGGCAGAGGGGCAGACGAGCAGACGGGCAGACGGACAGAATGGAAGGAAGAGAGAAAGAAAGCAAGAAAGGAAGACGGGCGGACGGGCAGACGGACAGACGGACAGAGGGGCAGACGAGCAGACGGGCAGACGGGCAGACGGGCAGAAGGACAGACGGACAGACGGGCAGACGGGCAGACAGGCAGACGGGCAGACGAGCAGACGGGCAGACGGACAGAATGGAAGGAAGAGAGAAAGAAAGCAAGAAAGGAAGACGGGCGAACGGGCAGACGGACAGACGGGCAGACGAACAGATGGGCAGAGGGGCAGACGGACAGACGGGCAGACGGACAGACAGCCAGACGGGCAGACGGACAGAGGGGCAGACGAGCAGACGGGCAGACGGACAGAATGGAAGGAAGAGAGAAAGAAAGCAAGAAAGGAAGACGGACAGACGGAGAGACGGGCAGACGGGCAGACGGACAGACGGACAGACGGGCAGAGGGGCAGACGGGCAGACGGGCAGACGAGCAGACGGGCAGATGGACAGAATGGAAGGAAGAGAGAAAGAAAGCAAGAAAGGAAGACGGGCAGACGGGCAGACGGGCAGACGGGCAGACGAGCAGACGGGCAGACGGACAGAATGGAAGGAAGAGAGAAAGAAAGCAAGAAAGGAAGACGGACAGACGGAGAGACGGGCAGACGGGCAGACGGGCAGACGGACAGACGGGCAGAGGGGCAGACGGGCAGACGGGCAGACGAGCAGACGGGCAGACGGACAGAATGGAAGGAAGAGAGAAAGAAAGCAAGAAAGGAAGACGGACAGACGGAGAGACGGGCAGACGGGCAGACGGGCAGACGGGCAGACGGACAGACGGGCAGAGGGGCAGACGGGCAGACGGGCAGTCGAGCAGACGGGCAGAGGGACAGAATGGAAGGAAGAGAGAAAGAAAGCAAGAAAGGAAGACGGGCGGACGGGCAGACGGGCAGACGGGCAGACGGACAGACGGGCAGAGGGGCAGACGAGCAGACGGGCAGAATGGAAGGAAGAGAGAAAGAAAGCAAGAAAGGAAGAAGGACAGACGGACAGAGGGGCAGACGGGCAGACGGACAGACGGACAGAGGAGCAGACGGGCAGACGGACAGACGAGCAGACGGGCAGACGGGCAGACGGGCAGACGGGCAGACAAGCAGACGGGCAGACGGGCAGAATGGAAGGAGGAGAGAAAGAAAGCAAGAAAGGAAGACGGGCAGACGGACAGAGGGGCAGACGAGCAGACGGGCAGACGGGCAGACGGGCAGACGGGCAGACGAGCAGACGGGCAGACGAGCAGACGGGCAGACGGACAGAGGGGCAGACGAGCAGACGGGCAGACGGGCAGAATGGAAGGAAGAGAGAAAGAAAGCAAGAAAGGAAGACGGGCAGACGGGCAGACGGACAGACGGGCAGACGGACAGACGGACAGACGGGCAGAGGGGCAGACGAGCAGACGGACAGAAAGGAAGGAAGAGAGAAAGAAAGGAAGACGGACAGACGGACAGACGGAGAGACGGACAGACGGGCAGACGGGCAGACGGGCAGATGGGCAGACGGGCAGAAGGACAGACGGGCAGACGGGCAGAATGGAAGGAAGAGAGAAAGAAAGCAAGAAAGGAAGAAGGACAGACGGACAGAGGGGCAGACGGGCAGACGGACAGACGGACAGAGGGGCAGACGGGCAGACGGACAGACGGGCAGACGGGCAGACGGGCAGACGGGCAGAGGGGCAGACGAGCAGACGGACAGAAAGGAAGGAAGAGAGAAAGAAAGGAAGACGGACAGACGGACAGACGGAGAGACGGACAGACGGGCAGACGGGCAGACGGGCAGACGGGCAGAAGGACAGACGGGCAGACGGGCAGAATGGAAGGAAGAGAGAAAGAAAGCAAGAAAGGAAGAAGGACAGACGGACAGAGGGGCAGACGGGCAGACGGACAGACGGGCAGACGGACAGAATGGAAGGAAGAGAGAAAGAAAGCAAGAAAGGAAGACGGACAGACGGAGAGACGGGCAGACGGGCAGACGGGCAGACGGACAGACGGGCAGAGGGGCAGACGGGCAGACGGGCAGACGAGCAGACGGGCAGACGGACAGAATGGAAGGAAGAGAGAAAGAAAGCAAGAAAGGAAGACGGGCAGACGGGCAGACGGGCAGACGGGCAGACGAGCAGACGGGCAGACGGACAGAATGGAAGGAAGAGAGAAAGAAAGCAAGAAAGGAAGACGGACAGACGGAGAGACGGGCAGACGGGCAGACGGGCAGACGGACAGACGGGCAGAGGGGCAGACGGGCAGACGGGCAGACGAGCAGACGGGCAGACGGACAGAATGGAAGGAAGAGAGAAAGAAAGCAAGAAAGGAAGACGGACAGACGGGCAGACGGGCAGACGGGCAGACGGACAGACGGACAGACGGGCAGACGGGCAGACGGGCAGAATGGAAGGGAGAGAGAAAGAAAGCAAGAAAGGAAGACGGGCGGACGGGCAGACGGGCAGACGGGCAGACGAGCAGACGGGCAGACGGACAGAATGGAAGGAAGAGAGAAAGAAAGCAAGAAAGGAAGACGGGCGGACGGGCAGACGGGCAGACGGGCAGACGAGCAGACGGGCAGAAGGACAGACGGACAGACGGGCAGACGGGCAGACGGGCAGACGAGCAGACGGGCAGACGGACAGAATGGAAGGAAGAGAGAAAGAAAGCAAGAAAGGAAGACGGGCAGACGGGCAGACGGGCAGACGGGCAGACGGACAGAATGGAAGGAAGAGAGAAAGAAAGCAAGAATGGAAGACGGACAGACGGAGAGACGGGCAGACGGGCAGACGGGCAGACGGGCAGACGGGCAGACGGACAGAATGGAAGGAAGAGAGAAAGAAAGCAAGAATGGAAGACGGACAGACGGAGAGACGGGCAGACGGGCAGACGGGCAGACGGACAGACGGGCAGAGGGGCAGACGGGCAGACGGGCAGACGAGCAGACGGGCAGACGGACAGAATGGAAGGAAGAGAGAAAGAAAGCAAGAAAGGAAGACGGGCAGACGGGCAGACGGGCAGACGGGCAGACGAGCAGACGGGCAGACGGACAGAATGGAAGGAAGAGAGAAAGAAAGCAAGAAAGGAAGACGGACAGACGGAGAGACGGGCAGACGGGCAGACGGACAGAGGGGCAGACGGGCAGACGGACAGACGGGCAGACGGGCAGACGGGCAGACGGGCAGACGAGCAGACGGGCAGAGGGGCAGACGAGCAGACGGGCAGACGGACAGAATGGAAGGAAGAGAGAAAGAAAGCAAGAAAGGAAGACGGGCGGACGGGCAGACGGACAGACGGACAGAGGGGCAGACGAGCAGACGGGCAGACGGGCAGACGGGCAGACGAGCAGACGGGCAGAGGGGCAGACGAGCAGACGGGCAGACGGGCAGAGGGGCAGACGAGCAGACGGGCAGACGGACAGAATGGAAGGAAGAGAGAAAGAAAGCAAGAAAGGAAGACGGACAGACGGAGAGACGGGCAGACGGGCAGACGGACAGAGGGGCAGACGGGCAGACGGGCAGACGGGCAGACGGGCAGACGGGCAGACGGACAGAATGGAAGGAAGAGAGAAAGAAAGCAAGAAAGGAAGACGGGCAGACGGGCAGACGGGCAGACGGGCAGACGGGCAGACGGGCAGACGGACAGAATGGAAGGAAGAGAGAAAGAAAGCAAGAAAGGAAGACGGACAGACGGAGAGACGGGCAGACGGGCAGACGGACAGAGGGGCAGACGGGCAGACGGACAGACGGGCAGACGGGCAGACGGGCAGACGGGCAGACGAGCAGACGGGCAGAGGGGCAGACGAGCAGACGGGCAGACGGACAGAATGGAAGGAACAGAGAAAGAAAGCAAGAAAGGAAGACGGGCGGACGGGCAGACGGACAGACGGACAGAGGGGCAGACGAGCAGACGGGCAGACGGGCAGACGGGCAGAGGGGCAGACGAGCAGACGGACAGAAAGGAAGGAAGAGAGAAAGAAAGGAAGACGGACAGACGGACAGACGGAGAGACGGACAGACGGGCAGACGGGCAGACGGGCAGACGGGCAGACGGGCAGACGAGCAGACGGGCAGAGGGGCAGACGAGCAGACGGGCAGACGGACAGAATGGAAGGAAGAGAGAAAGAAAGCAAGAAAGGAAGACGGGCGGACGGGCAGACGGACAGACGGACAGAGGGGCAGACGAGCAGACGGGCAGACGGGCAGACGGGCAGACGAGCAGACGGGCAGAGGGGCAGACGAGCAGACGGGCAGACGGACAGAATGGAAGGAAGAGAGAAAGAAAGCAAGAAAGGAAGACGGGCGGACGGGCAGACGGACAGACGGGCAGACGAACAGATGGGCAGAGGGGCAGACGGACAGACGGGCAGACGGGCAGACGGGCAGACGAGCAGACGGGCAGACGGACAGAATGGAAGGAAGAGAGAAAGAAAGCAAGAAAGGAAGACGGACAGACGGGCAGACGGACAGACGGGCAGACGAACAGATGGGCAGAGGGGCAGACGGACAGACGGGCAGACGGGCAGACGGGCAGACGGACAGAGGGGCAGACGGGCAGACGGGCAGACGGGCAGACGAGCAGACGGGCAGAGGGGCAGACGAGCAGACGGGCAGACGGACAGAATGGAAGGAAGAGAGAAAGAAAGCAAGAAAGGAAGACGGGCGGACGGGCAGACGGACAGACGGGCAGACGAACAGATGGGCAGAGGGGCAGACGGACAGACGGGCAGACGGGCAGACGGGCAGACGAGCAGACGGGCAGACGGACAGAATGGAAGGAAGAGAGAAAGAAAGCAAGAAAGGAAGACGGACAGACGGAGAGACGGGCAGACGGGCAGACGGACAGAGGGGCAGACGGGCAGACGGGCAGACGGGCAGACGGGCAGACGGACAGAATGGAAGGAAGAGAGAAAGAAAGCAAGAAAGGAAGACGGACAGACGGAGAGACGGGCAGACGGGCAGACGGACAGAGGGGCAGACGGGCAGACGGACAGACGGGCAGACGGGCAGACGGGCAGACGGACGGAATGGAAGGAAGAGAGAAAGAAAGCAAGAAAGGAAGACGGGCGGACGGGCAGACGGACAGACGGACAGAGGGGCAGACGAGCAGACGGGCAGACGGGCAGACGGGCAGAAGGACAGACGGACAGACGGGCAGACGGGCAGACAGGCAGACGGGCAGACGAGCAGACGGGCAGACGGACGGAATGGAAGGAAGAGAGAAAGAAAGCAAGAAAGGAAGACGGGCGGACGGGCAGACGGGCAGACGGGCAGACGGGCAGACGGGCAGACGGACAGAATGGAAGGAAGAGAGAAAGAAAGCAAGAAAGGAAGACGGGCAGACGGGCAGACGGGCAGACGGGCAGACGGACAGAATGGAAGGAAGAGAGAAAGAAAGCAAGAATGGAAGACGGACAGACGGAGAGACGGGCAGACGGGCAGACGGACAGACGGGCAGACGAACAGATGGGCAGAGGGGCAGACGGACAGACGGGCAGACGGGCAGACGAGCAGATGGGCAGACGGACAGAATGGAAGGAAGAGAGAAAGAAAGCAAGAAAGGAAGACGGACAGACGGAGAGACGGGCAGACGGGCAGACGGACAGAGGGGCAGACGGGCAGACGGGCAGACGGGCAGACGGGCAGACGGACAGAATGGAAGGAAGAGAGAAAGAAAGCAAGAAAGGAAGACGGGCAGACGGGCAGACGGGCAGACGGGCAGACGGACAGAATGGAAGGAAGAGAGAAAGAAAGCAAGGAAGGAAGACGGACAGACGGAGAGACGGGCAGACGGGCAGACGGACAGAGGGGCAGACGGGCAGACGGACAGACGGGCAGACGGGCAGACGGGCAGACGGGCAGACGAGCAGACGGGCAGAGGGGCAGACGAGCAGACGGGCAGACGGACAGAATGGAAGGAAGAGAGAAAGAAAGCAAGAAAGGAAGACGGGCGGACGGGCAGACGGACAGACGGACAGAGGGGCAGACGAGCAGACGGGCAGACGGGCAGACGGGCAGAAGGACAGACGGACAGACGGGCAGACGGGCAGACAGGCAGACGGGCAGAATGGAAGGAAGAGAGAAAGAAAGCAAGAATGGAAGACGGACAGACGGAGAGACGGGCAGACGGGCAGACGGGCAGACGGGCAGACGGGCAGACGGACAGAATGGAAGGAAGAGAGAAAGAAAGCAAGAATGGAAGACGGACAGACGGAGAGACGGGCAGACGGGCAGACGGGCAGACGGACAGACGGGCAGAGGGGCAGACGGGCAGACGGGCAGACGAGCAGACGGGCAGACGGACAGAATGGAAGGAAGAGAGAAAGAAAGCAAGAAAGGAAGACGGGCAGACGGGCAGACGGGCAGACGGGCAGACGAGCAGACGGGCAGACGGACAGAATGGAAGGAAGAGAGAAAGAAAGCAAGAAAGGAAGACGGGCGAACGGGCAGACGGACAGACGGGCAGACGGGCAGACGGACAGAATGGAAGGAAGAGAGAAAGAAAGCAAGAAAGGAAGACGGGCAGACGGGCAGACGGGCAGACGGGCAGACGGACAGAATGGAAGGAAGAGAGAAAGAAAGCAAGAAAGGAAGACGGACAGACGGAGAGACGGGCAGACGGGCAGACGGACAGAGGGGCAGACGGGCAGACGGACAGACGGTCAGACGGGCAGACGAGCAGACGGGCAGAGGGGCAGACGAGCAGACGGGCAGACGGACAGAATGGAAGGAAGAGAGAAAGAAAGCAAGAAAGGAAGACGGGCGGACGGGCAGACGGACAGACGGACAGAGGGGCAGACGAGCAGACGGGCAGACGGGCAGACGGGCAGAAGGACAGACGGACAGACGGGCAGACGGGCAGACAGGCAGACGGGCAGACGAGCAGACGGGCAGACGGACAGAATGGAAGGAAGAGAGAAAGAAAGCAAGAAAGGAAGACGGGCGAACGGGCAGACGGACAGACGGGCAGACGAACAGATGGGCAGAGGGGCAGACGGACAGACGGGCAGACGGACAGACAGCCAGACGGGCAGACGGACAGAGGGGCAGACGAGCAGACGGGCAGACGGACAGAATGGAAGGAAGAGAGAAAGAAAGCAAGAAAGGAAGACGGACAGACGGAGAGACGGGCAGACGGGCAGACGGACAGACGGACAGACGGGCAGAGGGGCAGACGGGCAGACGGGCAGACGAGCAGACGGGCAGACGGACAGAATGGAAGGAAGAGAGAAAGAAAGCAAGAAAGGAAGACGGGCAGACGGGCAGACGGGCAGACGGGCAGACGAGCAGACGGGCAGACGGACAGAATGGAAGGAAGAGAGAAAGAAAGCAAGAAAGGAAGACGGACAGACGGAGAGACGGGCAGACGGGCAGACGGGCAGACGGACAGACGGGCAGAGGGGCAGACGGGCAGACGGGCAGACGAGCAGACGGGCAGACGGACAGAATGGAAGGAAGAGAGAAAGAAAGCAAGAAAGGAAGACGGACAGACGGAGAGACGGGCAGACGGGCAGACGGGCAGACGGGCAGACGGACAGACGGGCAGAGGGGCAGACGGGCAGACGGGCAGTCGAGCAGACGGGCAGAGGGACAGAATGGAAGGAAGAGAGAAAGAAAGCAAGAAAGGAAGACGGGCGGACGGGCAGACGGGCAGACGGGCAGACGGACAGACGGGCAGAGGGGCAGACGAGCAGACGGGCAGAATGGAAGGAAGAGAGAAAGAAAGCAAGAAAGGAAGAAGGACAGACGGAGAGACGGGCAGACGGGCAGACGGGCAGACGGACAGACGGGCAGAGGGGCAGACGGGCAGACGGGCAGACGAGCAGACGGGCAGACGGACAGAATGGAAGGAAGAGAGAAAGAAAGCAAGAAAGGAAGACGGACAGACGGGCAGACGGGCAGACGGGCAGACGGACAGACGGACAGACGGGCAGACGGGCAGACGGGCAGAATGGAAGGGAGAGAGAAAGAAAGCAAGAAAGGAAGACGGGCGGACGGGCAGACGGGCAGACGGGCAGACGAGCAGACGGGCAGACGGACAGAATGGAAGGAAGAGAGAAAGAAAGCAAGAAAGGAAGACGGGCGGACGGGCAGACGGGCAGACGGGCAGACGAGCAGACGGGCAGAAGGACAGACGGACAGACGGGCAGACGGGCAGACGGGCAGACGAGCAGACGGGCAGACGGACAGAATGGAAGGAAGAGAGAAAGAAAGCAAGAAAGGAAGACGGGCAGACGGGCAGACGGGCAGACGGGCAGACGGACAGAATGGAAGGAAGAGAGAAAGAAAGCAAGAATGGAAGACGGACAGACGGAGAGACGGGCAGACGGGCAGACGGGCAGACGGGCAGACGGGCAGACGGACAGAATGGAAGGAAGAGAGAAAGAAAGCAAGAATGGAAGACGGACAGACGGAGAGACGGGCAGACGGGCAGACGGGCAGACGGACAGACGGGCAGAGGGGCAGACGGGCAGACGGGCAGACGAGCAGACGGGCAGACGGACAGAATGGAAGGAAGAGAGAAAGAAAGCAAGAAAGGAAGACGGGCAGACGGGCAGACGGGCAGACGGGCAGACGAGCAGACGGGCAGACGGACAGAATGGAAGGAAGAGAGAAAGAAAGCAAGAAAGGAAGACGGACAGACGGAGAGACGGGCAGACGGGCAGACGGACAGAGGGGCAGACGGGCAGACGGACAGACGGGCAGACGGGCAGACGGGCAGACGGGCAGACGAGCAGACGGGCAGAGGGGCAGACGAGCAGACGGGCAGACGGACAGAATGGAAGGAAGAGAGAAAGAAAGCAAGAAAGGAAGACGGGCGGACGGGCAGACGGACAGACGGACAGAGGGGCAGACGAGCAGACGGGCAGACGGGCAGACGGGCAGACGAGCAGACGGGCAGAGGGGCAGACGAGCAGACGGGCAGACGGGCAGAGGGGCAGACGAGCAGACGGGCAGACGGACAGAATGGAAGGAAGAGAGAAAGAAAGCAAGAAAGGAAGACGGACAGACGGAGAGACGGGCAGACGGGCAGACGGACAGAGGGGCAGACGGGCAGACGGGCAGACGGGCAGACGGGCAGACGGGCAGACGGACAGAATGGAAGGAAGAGAGAAAGAAAGCAAGAAAGGAAGACGGGCAGACGGGCAGACGGGCAGACGGGCAGACGGACAGAATGGAAGGAAGAGAGAAAGAAAGCAAGAAAGGAAGACGGACAGACGGAGAGACGGGCAGACGGGCAGACGGACAGAGGGGCAGACGGGCAGACGGACAGACGGGCAGACGGGCAGACGGGCAGACGGGCAGACGAGCAGACGGGCAGAGGGGCAGACGAGCAGACGGGCAGACGGACAGAATGGAAGGAAGAGAGAAAGAAAGCAAGAAAGGAAGACGGGCGGACGGGCAGACGGACAGACGGACAGAGGGGCAGACGAGCAGACGGGCAGACGGGCAGACGGGCAGAGGGGCAGACGAGCAGACGGACAGAAAGGAAGGAAGAGAGAAAGAAAGGAAGACGGACAGACGGACAGACGGAGAGACGGACAGACGGGCAGACGGGCAGACGGGCAGACGGGCAGACGGGCAGACGAGCAGACGGGCAGAGGGGCAGACGAGCAGACGGGCAGACGGACAGAATGGAAGGAAGAGAGAAAGAAAGCAAGAAAGGAAGACGGGCGGACGGGCAGACGGACAGACGGACAGAGGGGCAGACGAGCAGACGGGCAGACGGGCAGACGGGCAGACGAGCAGACGGGCAGAGGGGCAGACGAGCAGACGGGCAGACGGACAGAATGGAAGGAAGAGAGAAAGAAAGCAAGAAAGGAAGACGGGCGGACGGGCAGACGGACAGACGGGCAGACGAACAGATGGGCAGAGGGGCAGACGGACAGACGGGCAGACGGGCAGACGGGCAGACGAGCAGACGGGCAGACGGACAGAATGGAAGGAAGAGAGAAAGAAAGCAAGAAAGGAAGACGGACAGACGGGCAGACGGACAGACGGGCAGACGAACAGATGGGCAGAGGGGCAGACGGACAGACGGGCAGACGGGCAGACGGGCAGACGGACAGAGGGGCAGACGGGCAGACGGGCAGACGGGCAGACGAGCAGACGGGCAGAGGGGCAGACGAGCAGACGGGCAGACGGACAGAATGGAAGGAAGAGAGAAAGAAAGCAAGAAAGGAAGACGGGCGGACGGGCAGACGGACAGACGGGCAGACGAACAGATGGGCAGAGGGGCAGACGGACAGACGGGCAGACGGGCAGACGGGCAGACGAGCAGACGGGCAGACGGACAGAATGGAAGGAAGAGAGAAAGAAAGCAAGAAAGGAAGACGGACAGACGGAGAGACGGGCAGACGGGCAGACGGACAGAGGGGCAGACGGGCAGACGGGCAGACGGGCAGACGGGCAGACGGACAGAATGGAAGGAAGAGAGAAAGAAAGCAAGAAAGGAAGACGGACAGACGGAGAGACGGGCAGACGGGCAGACGGACAGAGGGGCAGACGGGCAGACGGACAGACGGGCAGACGGGCAGACGGGCAGACGGACGGAATGGAAGGAAGAGAGAAAGAAAGCAAGAAAGGAAGACGGGCGGACGGGCAGACGGACAGACGGACAGAGGGGCAGACGAGCAGACGGGCAGACGGGCAGACGGGCAGAAGGACAGACGGACAGACGGGCAGACGGGCAGACAGGCAGACGGGCAGACGAGCAGACGGGCAGACGGACGGAATGGAAGGAAGAGAGAAAGAAAGCAAGAAAGGAAGACGGGCGGACGGGCAGACGGGCAGACGGGCAGACGGGCAGACGGGCAGACGAGCAGAATGGAAGGAAGAGAGAAAGAAAGCAAGAAAGGAAGACGGGCAGACGGGCAGACGGGCAGACGGGCAGACGGACAGAATGGAAGGAAGAGAGAAAGAAAGCAAGAATGGAAGACGGACAGACGGAGAGACGGGCAGACGGGCAGACGGACAGACGGGCAGACGAACAGATGGGCAGAGGGGCAGACGGACAGACGGGCAGACGGGCAGACGAGCAGATGGGCAGACGGACAGAATGGAAGGAAGAGAGAAAGAAAGCAAGAAAGGAAGACGGACAGACGGAGAGACGGGCAGACGGGCAGACGGACAGAGGGGCAGACGGGCAGACGGGCAGACGGGCAGACGGGCAGACGGACAGAATGGAAGGAAGAGAGAAAGAAAGCAAGAAAGGAAGACGGGCAGACGGGCAGACGGGCAGACGGGCAGACGGACAGAATGGAAGGAAGAGAGAAAGAAAGCAAGGAAGGAAGACGGACAGACGGAGAGACGGGCAGACGGGCAGACGGACAGAGGGGCAGACGGGCAGACGGACAGACGGGCAGACGGGCAGACGGGCAGACGGGCAGACGAGCAGACGGGCAGAGGGGCAGACGAGCAGACGGGCAGACGGACAGAATGGAAGGAAGAGAGAAAGAAAGCAAGAAAGGAAGACGGGCGGACGGGCAGACGGACAGACGGACAGAGGGGCAGACGAGCAGACGGGCAGACGGGCAGACGGGCAGAAGGACAGACGGACAGACGGGCAGACGGGCAGACAGGCAGACGGGCAGAATGGAAGGAAGAGAGAAAGAAAGCAAGAATGGAAGACGGACAGACGGAGAGACGGGCAGACGGGCAGACGGGCAGACGGGCAGACGGGCAGACGGACAGAATGGAAGGAAGAGAGAAAGAAAGCAAGAATGGAAGACGGACAGACGGAGAGACGGGCAGACGGGCAGACGGGCAGACGGACAGACGGGCAGAGGGGCAGACGGGCAGACGGGCAGACGAGCAGACGGGCAGACGGACAGAATGGAAGGAAGAGAGAAAGAAAGCAAGAAAGGAAGACGGGCAGACGGGCAGACGGGCAGACGGGCAGACGAGCAGACGGGCAGACGGACAGAATGGAAGGAAGAGAGAAAGAAAGCAAGAAAGGAAGACGGGCGAACGGGCAGACGGACAGACGGGCAGACGGGCAGACGGACAGAATGGAAGGAAGAGAGAAAGAAAGCAAGAAAGGAAGACGGGCAGACGGGCAGACGGGCAGACGGGCAGACGGACAGAATGGAAGGAAGAGAGAAAGAAAGCAAGAAAGGAAGACGGACAGACGGAGAGACGGGCAGACGGGCAGACGGACAGAGGGGCAGACGGGCAGACGGACAGACGGTCAGACGGGCAGACGAGCAGACGGGCAGAGGGGCAGACGAGCAGACGGGCAGACGGACAGAATGGAAGGAAGAGAGAAAGAAAGCAAGAAAGGAAGACGGGCGGACGGGCAGACGGACAGACGGACAGAGGGGCAGACGAGCAGACGGGCAGACGGGCAGACGGGCAGAAGGACAGACGGACAGACGGGCAGACGGGCAGACAGGCAGACGGGCAGACGAGCAGACGGGCAGACGGACAGAATGGAAGGAAGAGAGAAAGAAAGCAAGAAAGGAAGACGGGCGAACGGGCAGACGGACAGACGGGCAGACGAACAGATGGGCAGAGGGGCAGACGGACAGACGGGCAGACGGACAGACAGCCAGACGGGCAGACGGACAGAGGGGCAGACGAGCAGACGGGCAGACGGACAGAATGGAAGGAAGAGAGAAAGAAAGCAAGAAAGGAAGACGGACAGACGGAGAGACGGGCAGACGGGCAGACGGACAGACGGACAGACGGGCAGAGGGGCAGACGGGCAGACGGGCAGACGAGCAGACGGGCAGACGGACAGAATGGAAGGAAGAGAGAAAGAAAGCAAGAAAGGAAGACGGGCAGACGGGCAGACGGGCAGACGGGCAGACGAGCAGACGGGCAGACGGACAGAATGGAAGGAAGAGAGAAAGAAAGCAAGAAAGGAAGACGGACAGACGGAGAGACGGGCAGACGGGCAGACGGGCAGACGGACAGACGGGCAGAGGGGCAGACGGGCAGACGGGCAGACGAGCAGACGGGCAGACGGACAGAATGGAAGGAAGAGAGAAAGAAAGCAAGAAAGGAAGACGGACAGACGGAGAGACGGGCAGACGGGCAGACGGGCAGACGGGCAGACGGACAGACGGGCAGAGGGGCAGACGGGCAGACGGGCAGTCGAGCAGACGGGCAGAGGGACAGAATGGAAGGAAGAGAGAAAGAAAGCAAGAAAGGAAGACGGGCGGACGGGCAGACGGGCAGACGGGCAGACGGACAGACGGGCAGAGGGGCAGACGAGCAGACGGGCAGAATGGAAGGAAGAGAGAAAGAAAGCAAGAAAGGAAGAAGGACAGACGGACAGAGGGGCAGACGGGCAGACGGACAGACGGACAGAGGAGCAGACGGGCAGACGGACAGACGAGCAGACGGGCAGACGGGCAGACGGGCAGACGGGCAGACAAGCAGACGGGCAGACGGGCAGAATGGAAGGAGGAGAGAAAGAAAGCAAGAAAGGAAGACGGGCAGACGGACAGAGGGGCAGACGAGCAGACGGGCAGACGGGCAGACGGGCAGACGGGCAGACGAGCAGACGGGCAGACGAGCAGACGGGCAGACGGACAGAGGGGCAGACGAGCAGACGGGCAGACGGGCAGAATGGAAGGAAGAGAGAAAGAAAGCAAGAAAGGAAGACGGGCAGACGGGCAGACGGACAGACGGGCAGACGGACAGACGGACAGACGGGCAGAGGGGCAGACGAGCAGACGGACAGAAAGGAAGGAAGAGAGAAAGAAAGGAAGACGGACAGACGGACAGACGGAGAGACGGACAGACGGGCAGACGGGCAGACGGGCAGATGGGCAGACGGGCAGAAGGACAGACGGGCAGACGGGCAGAATGGAAGGAAGAGAGAAAGAAAGCAAGAAAGGAAGAAGGACAGACGGACAGAGGGGCAGACGGGCAGACGGACAGACGGACAGAGGGGCAGACGGGCAGACGGACAGACGGGCAGACGGGCAGACGGGCAGACGGGCAGAGGGGCAGACGAGCAGACGGACAGAAAGGAAGGAAGAGAGAAAGAAAGGAAGACGGACAGACGGACAGACGGAGAGACGGACAGACGGGCAGACGGGCAGACGGGCAGACGGGCAGAAGGACAGACGGGCAGACGGGCAGAATGGAAGGAAGAGAGAAAGAAAGCAAGAAAGGAAGAAGGACAGACGGACAGAGGGGCAGACGGGCAGACGGACAGACGGGCAGACGGACAGAATGGAAGGAAGAGAGAAAGAAAGCAAGAAAGGAAGACGGACAGACGGAGAGACGGGCAGACGGGCAGACGGGCAGACGGACAGACGGGCAGAGGGGCAGACGGGCAGACGGGCAGACGAGCAGACGGGCAGACGGACAGAATGGAAGGAAGAGAGAAAGAAAGCAAGAAAGGAAGACGGGCAGACGGGCAGACGGGCAGACGGGCAGACGAGCAGACGGGCAGACGGACAGAATGGAAGGAAGAGAGAAAGAAAGCAAGAAAGGAAGACGGACAGACGGAGAGACGGGCAGACGGGCAGACGGGCAGACGGACAGACGGGCAGAGGGGCAGACGGGCAGACGGGCAGACGAGCAGACGGGCAGACGGACAGAATGGAAGGAAGAGAGAAAGAAAGCAAGAAAGGAAGACGGACAGACGGGCAGACGGGCAGACGGGCAGACGGACAGACGGACAGACGGGCAGACGGGCAGACGGGCAGAATGGAAGGGAGAGAGAAAGAAAGCAAGAAAGGAAGACGGGCGGACGGGCAGACGGGCAGACGGGCAGACGAGCAGACGGGCAGACGGACAGAATGGAAGGAAGAGAGAAAGAAAGCAAGAAAGGAAGACGGGCGGACGGGCAGACGGGCAGACGGGCAGACGAGCAGACGGGCAGAAGGACAGACGGACAGACGGGCAGACGGGCAGACGGGCAGACGAGCAGACGGGCAGACGGACAGAATGGAAGGAAGAGAGAAAGAAAGCAAGAAAGGAAGACGGGCAGACGGGCAGACGGGCAGACGGGCAGACGGACAGAATGGAAGGAAGAGAGAAAGAAAGCAAGAATGGAAGACGGACAGACGGAGAGACGGGCAGACGGGCAGACGGGCAGACGGGCAGACGGGCAGACGGACAGAATGGAAGGAAGAGAGAAAGAAAGCAAGAATGGAAGACGGACAGACGGAGAGACGGGCAGACGGGCAGACGGGCAGACGGACAGACGGGCAGAGGGGCAGACGGGCAGACGGGCAGACGAGCAGACGGGCAGACGGACAGAATGGAAGGAAGAGAGAAAGAAAGCAAGAAAGGAAGACGGGCAGACGGGCAGACGGGCAGACGGGCAGACGAGCAGACGGGCAGACGGACAGAATGGAAGGAAGAGAGAAAGAAAGCAAGAAAGGAAGACGGACAGACGGAGAGACGGGCAGACGGGCAGACGGACAGAGGGGCAGACGGGCAGACGGACAGACGGGCAGACGGGCAGACGGGCAGACGGGCAGACGAGCAGACGGGCAGAGGGGCAGACGAGCAGACGGGCAGACGGACAGAATGGAAGGAAGAGAGAAAGAAAGCAAGAAAGGAAGACGGGCGGACGGGCAGACGGACAGACGGACAGAGGGGCAGACGAGCAGACGGGCAGACGGGCAGACGGGCAGACGAGCAGACGGGCAGAGGGGCAGACGAGCAGACGGGCAGACGGGCAGAGGGGCAGACGAGCAGACGGGCAGACGGACAGAATGGAAGGAAGAGAGAAAGAAAGCAAGAAAGGAAGACGGACAGACGGAGAGACGGGCAGACGGGCAGACGGACAGAGGGGCAGACGGGCAGACGGGCAGACGGGCAGACGGGCAGACGGGCAGACGGACAGAATGGAAGGAAGAGAGAAAGAAAGCAAGAAAGGAAGACGGGCAGACGGGCAGACGGGCAGACGGGCAGACGGGCAGACGGGCAGACGGACAGAATGGAAGGAAGAGAGAAAGAAAGCAAGAAAGGAAGACGGACAGACGGAGAGACGGGCAGACGGGCAGACGGACAGAGGGGCAGACGGGCAGACGGACAGACGGGCAGACGGGCAGACGGGCAGACGGGCAGACGAGCAGACGGGCAGAGGGGCAGACGAGCAGACGGGCAGACGGACAGAATGGAAGGAACAGAGAAAGAAAGCAAGAAAGGAAGACGGGCGGACGGGCAGACGGACAGACGGACAGAGGGGCAGACGAGCAGACGGGCAGACGGGCAGACGGGCAGAGGGGCAGACGAGCAGACGGACAGAAAGGAAGGAAGAGAGAAAGAAAGGAAGACGGACAGACGGACAGACGGAGAGACGGACAGACGGGCAGACGGGCAGACGGGCAGACGGGCAGACGGGCAGACGAGCAGACGGGCAGAGGGGCAGACGAGCAGACGGGCAGACGGACAGAATGGAAGGAAGAGAGAAAGAAAGCAAGAAAGGAAGACGGGCGGACGGGCAGACGGACAGACGGACAGAGGGGCAGACGAGCAGACGGGCAGACGGGCAGACGGGCAGACGAGCAGACGGGCAGAGGGGCAGACGAGCAGACGGGCAGACGGACAGAATGGAAGGAAGAGAGAAAGAAAGCAAGAAAGGAAGACGGGCGGACGGGCAGACGGACAGACGGGCAGACGAACAGATGGGCAGAGGGGCAGACGGACAGACGGGCAGACGGGCAGACGGGCAGACGAGCAGACGGGCAGACGGACAGAATGGAAGGAAGAGAGAAAGAAAGCAAGAAAGGAAGACGGACAGACGGGCAGACGGACAGACGGGCAGACGAACAGATGGGCAGAGGGGCAGACGGACAGACGGGCAGACGGGCAGACGGGCAGACGGACAGAGGGGCAGACGGGCAGACGGGCAGACGGGCAGACGAGCAGACGGGCAGAGGGGCAGACGAGCAGACGGGCAGACGGACAGAATGGAAGGAAGAGAGAAAGAAAGCAAGAAAGGAAGACGGGCGGACGGGCAGACGGACAGACGGGCAGACGAACAGATGGGCAGAGGGGCAGACGGACAGACGGGCAGACGGGCAGACGGGCAGACGAGCAGACGGGCAGACGGACAGAATGGAAGGAAGAGAGAAAGAAAGCAAGAAAGGAAGACGGACAGACGGAGAGACGGGCAGACGGGCAGACGGACAGAGGGGCAGACGGGCAGACGGGCAGACGGGCAGACGGGCAGACGGACAGAATGGAAGGAAGAGAGAAAGAAAGCAAGAAAGGAAGACGGACAGACGGAGAGACGGGCAGACGGGCAGACGGACAGAGGGGCAGACGGGCAGACGGACAGACGGGCAGACGGGCAGACGGGCAGACGGACGGAATGGAAGGAAGAGAGAAAGAAAGCAAGAAAGGAAGACGGGCGGACGGGCAGACGGACAGACGGACAGAGGGGCAGACGAGCAGACGGGCAGACGGGCAGACGGGCAGAAGGACAGACGGACAGACGGGCAGACGGGCAGACAGGCAGACGGGCAGACGAGCAGACGGGCAGACGGACGGAATGGAAGGAAGAGAGAAAGAAAGCAAGAAAGGAAGACGGGCGGACGGGCAGACGGGCAGACGGGCAGACGGGCAGACGGGCAGACGGACAGAATGGAAGGAAGAGAGAAAGAAAGCAAGAAAGGAAGACGGGCAGACGGGCAGACGGGCAGACGGGCAGACGGACAGAATGGAAGGAAGAGAGAAAGAAAGCAAGAATGGAAGACGGACAGACGGAGAGACGGGCAGACGGGCAGACGGACAGACGGGCAGACGAACAGATAAGCAGAGGGGCAGACGGACAGACGGGCAGACGGGCAGACGAGCAGATGGGCAGACGGACAGAATGGAAGGAAGAGAGAAAGAAAGCAAGAAAGGAAGACGGACAGACGGAGAGACGGGCAGACGGGCAGACGGACAGAGGGGCAGACGGGCAGACGGGCAGACGGGCAGACGGGCAGACGGACAGAATGGAAGGAAGAGAGAAAGAAAGCAAGAAAGGAAGACGGGCAGACGGGCAGACGGGCAGACGGGCAGACGGACAGAATGGAAGGAAGAGAGAAAGAAAGCAAGGAAGGAAGACGGACAGACGGAGAGACGGGCAGACGGGCAGACGGACAGAGGGGCAGACGGGCAGACGGACAGACGGGCAGACGGGCAGACGGGCAGACGGGCAGACGAGCAGACGGGCAGAGGGGCAGACGAGCAGACGGGCAGACGGACAGAATGGAAGGAAGAGAGAAAGAAAGCAAGAAAGGAAGACGGGCGGACGGGCAGACGGACAGACGGACAGAGGGGCAGACGAGCAGACGGGCAGACGGGCAGACGGGCAGAAGGACAGACGGACAGACGGGCAGACGGGCAGACAGGCAGACGGGCAGAATGGAAGGAAGAGAGAAAGAAAGCAAGAATGGAAGACGGACAGACGGAGAGACGGGCAGACGGGCAGACGGGCAGACGGGCAGACGGGCAGACGGACAGAATGGAAGGAAGAGAGAAAGAAAGCAAGAATGGAAGACGGACAGACGGAGAGACGGGCAGACGGGCAGACGGGCAGACGGACAGACGGGCAGAGGGGCAGACGGGCAGACGGGCAGACGAGCAGACGGGCAGACGGACAGAATGGAAGGAAGAGAGAAAGAAAGCAAGAAAGGAAGACGGGCAGACGGGCAGACGGGCAGACGGGCAGACGAGCAGACGGGCAGACGGACAGAATGGAAGGAAGAGAGAAAGAAAGCAAGAAAGGAAGACGGGCGAACGGGCAGACGGACAGACGGGCAGACGGGCAGACGGACAGAATGGAAGGAAGAGAGAAAGAAAGCAAGAAAGGAAGACGGGCAGACGGGCAGACGGGCAGACGGGCAGACGGACAGAATGGAAGGAAGAGAGAAAGAAAGCAAGAAAGGAAGACGGACAGACGGAGAGACGGGCAGACGGGCAGACGGACAGAGGGGCAGACGGGCAGACGGACAGACGGTCAGACGGGCAGACGAGCAGACGGGCAGAGGGGCAGACGAGCAGACGGGCAGACGGACAGAATGGAAGGAAGAGAGAAAGAAAGCAAGAAAGGAAGACGGGCGGACGGGCAGACGGACAGACGGACAGAGGGGCAGACGAGCAGACGGGCAGACGGGCAGACGGGCAGAAGGACAGACGGACAGACGGGCAGACGGGCAGACAGGCAGACGGGCAGACGAGCAGACGGGCAGACGGACAGAATGGAAGGAAGAGAGAAAGAAAGCAAGAAAGGAAGACGGGCGAACGGGCAGACGGACAGACGGGCAGACGAACAGATGGGCAGAGGGGCAGACGGACAGACGGGCAGACGGACAGACAGCCAGACGGGCAGACGGACAGAGGGGCAGACGAGCAGACGGGCAGACGGACAGAATGGAAGGAAGAGAGAAAGAAAGCAAGAAAGGAAGACGGACAGACGGAGAGACGGGCAGACGGGCAGACGGACAGACGGACAGACGGGCAGAGGGGCAGACGGGCAGACGGGCAGACGAGCAGACGGGCAGACGGACAGAATGGAAGGAAGAGAGAAAGAAAGCAAGAAAGGAAGACGGGCAGACGGGCAGACGGGCAGACGGGCAGACGAGCAGACGGGCAGACGGACAGAATGGAAGGAAGAGAGAAAGAAAGCAAGAAAGGAAGACGGACAGACGGAGAGACGGGCAGACGGGCAGACGGGCAGACGGACAGACGGGCAGAGGGGCAGACGGGCAGACGGGCAGACGAGCAGACGGGCAGACGGACAGAATGGAAGGAAGAGAGAAAGAAAGCAAGAAAGGAAGACGGACAGACGGAGAGACGGGCAGACGGGCAGACGGGCAGACGGGCAGACGGACAGACGGGCAGAGGGGCAGACGGGCAGACGGGCAGTCGAGCAGACGGGCAGAGGGACAGAATGGAAGGAAGAGAGAAAGAAAGCAAGAAAGGAAGACGGGCGGACGGGCAGACGGGCAGACGGGCAGACGGACAGACGGGCAGAGGGGCAGACGAGCAGACGGGCAGAATGGAAGGAAGAGAGAAAGAAAGCAAGAAAGGAAGAAGGACAGACGGACAGAGGGGCAGACGGGCAGACGGACAGACGGACAGAGGAGCAGACGGGCAGACGGACAGACGAGCAGACGGGCAGACGGGCAGACGGGCAGACGGGCAGACAAGCAGACGGGCAGACGGGCAGAATGGAAGGAGGAGAGAAAGAAAGCAAGAAAGGAAGACGGGCAGACGGACAGAGGGGCAGACGAGCAGACGGGCAGACGGGCAGACGGGCAGACGGGCAGACGAGCAGACGGGCAGACGAGCAGACGGGCAGACGGACAGAGGGGCAGACGAGCAGACGGGCAGACGGGCAGAATGGAAGGAAGAGAGAAAGAAAGCAAGAAAGGAAGACGGGCAGACGGGCAGACGGACAGACGGGCAGACGGACAGACGGACAGACGGGCAGAGGGGCAGACGAGCAGACGGACAGAAAGGAAGGAAGAGAGAAAGAAAGGAAGACGGACAGACGGACAGACGGAGAGACGGACAGACGGGCAGACGGGCAGACGGGCAGATGGGCAGACGGGCAGAAGGACAGACGGGCAGACGGGCAGAATGGAAGGAAGAGAGAAAGAAAGCAAGAAAGGAAGAAGGACAGACGGACAGAGGGGCAGACGGGCAGACGGACAGACGGACAGAGGGGCAGACGGGCAGACGGACAGACGGGCAGACGGGCAGACGGGCAGACGGGCAGAGGGGCAGACGAGCAGACGGACAGAAAGGAAGGAAGAGAGAAAGAAAGGAAGACGGACAGACGGACAGACGGAGAGACGGACAGACGGGCAGACGGGCAGACGGGCAGACGGGCAGAAGGACAGACGGGCAGACGGGCAGAATGGAAGGAAGAGAGAAAGAAAGCAAGAAAGGAAGAAGGACAGACGGACAGAGGGGCAGACGGGCAGACGGACAGACGGGCAGACGGACAGAATGGAAGGAAGAGAGAAAGAAAGCAAGAAAGGAAGACGGACAGACGGAGAGACGGGCAGACGGGCAGACGGGCAGACGGACAGACGGGCAGAGGGGCAGACGGGCAGACGGGCAGACGAGCAGACGGGCAGACGGACAGAATGGAAGGAAGAGAGAAAGAAAGCAAGAAAGGAAGACGGGCAGACGGGCAGACGGGCAGACGGGCAGACGAGCAGACGGGCAGACGGACAGAATGGAAGGAAGAGAGAAAGAAAGCAAGAAAGGAAGACGGACAGACGGAGAGACGGGCAGACGGGCAGACGGGCAGACGGACAGACGGGCAGAGGGGCAGACGGGCAGACGGGCAGACGAGCAGACGGGCAGACGGACAGAATGGAAGGAAGAGAGAAAGAAAGCAAGAAAGGAAGACGGACAGACGGGCAGACGGGCAGACGGGCAGACGGACAGACGGACAGACGGGCAGACGGGCAGACGGGCAGAATGGAAGGGAGAGAGAAAGAAAGCAAGAAAGGAAGACGGGCGGACGGGCAGACGGGCAGACGGGCAGACGAGCAGACGGGCAGACGGACAGAATGGAAGGAAGAGAGAAAGAAAGCAAGAAAGGAAGACGGGCGGACGGGCAGACGGGCAGACGGGCAGACGAGCAGACGGGCAGAAGGACAGACGGAC
Source organism: Rhogogaster chlorosoma (assembly GCA_944452935.1). NCBI lineage: Eukaryota > Metazoa > Arthropoda > Insecta > Hymenoptera > Tenthredinidae > Rhogogaster > Rhogogaster chlorosoma. The sequence continues at coordinate 36,374,186 of OX101797.1, forward strand.
AGACGGGCAGACGGGCAGACGGGCAGACGAGCAGACGGGCAGACGGACAGAATGGAAGGAAGAGAGAAAGAAAGCAAGAAAGGAAGACGGGCAGACGGGCAGACGGGCAGACGGGCAGACGGACAGAATGGAAGGAAGAGAGAAAGAAAGCAAGAATGGAAGACGGACAGACGGAGAGACGGGCAGACGGGCAGACGGGCAGACGGGCAGACGGGCAGACGGACAGAATGGAAGGAAGAGAGAAAGAAAGCAAGAATGGAAGACGGACAGACGGAGAGACGGGCAGACGGGCAGACGGGCAGACGGACAGACGGGCAGAGGGGCAGACGGGCAGACGGGCAGACGAGCAGACGGGCAGACGGACAGAATGGAAGGAAGAGAGAAAGAAAGCAAGAAAGGAAGACGGGCAGACGGGCAGACGGGCAGACGGGCAGACGAGCAGACGGGCAGACGGACAGAATGGAAGGAAGAGAGAAAGAAAGCAAGAAAGGAAGACGGACAGACGGAGAGACGGGCAGACGGGCAGACGGACAGAGGGGCAGACGGGCAGACGGACAGACGGGCAGACGGGCAGACGGGCAGACGGGCAGACGAGCAGACGGGCAGAGGGGCAGACGAGCAGACGGGCAGACGGACAGAATGGAAGGAAGAGAGAAAGAAAGCAAGAAAGGAAGACGGGCGGACGGGCAGACGGACAGACGGACAGAGGGGCAGACGAGCAGACGGGCAGACGGGCAGACGGGCAGACGAGCAGACGGGCAGAGGGGCAGACGAGCAGACGGGCAGACGGGCAGAGGGGCAGACGAGCAGACGGGCAGACGGACAGAATGGAAGGAAGAGAGAAAGAAAGCAAGAAAGGAAGACGGACAGACGGAGAGACGGGCAGACGGGCAGACGGACAGAGGGGCAGACGGGCAGACGGGCAGACGGGCAGACGGGCAGACGGGCAGACGGACAGAATGGAAGGAAGAGAGAAAGAAAGCAAGAAAGGAAGACGGGCAGACGGGCAGACGGGCAGACGGGCAGACGGACAGAATGGAAGGAAGAGAGAAAGAAAGCAAGAAAGGAAGACGGACAGACGGAGAGACGGGCAGACGGGCAGACGGACAGAGGGGCAGACGGGCAGACGGACAGACGGGCAGACGGGCAGACGGGCAGACGGGCAGACGAGCAGACGGGCAGAGGGGCAGACGAGCAGACGGGCAGACGGACAGAATGGAAGGAAGAGAGAAAGAAAGCAAGAAAGGAAGACGGGCGGACGGGCAGACGGACAGACGGACAGAGGGGCAGACGAGCAGACGGGCAGACGGGCAGACGGGCAGAGGGGCAGACGAGCAGACGGACAGAAAGGAAGGAAGAGAGAAAGAAAGGAAGACGGACAGACGGACAGACGGAGAGACGGACAGACGGGCAGACGGGCAGACGGGCAGACGGGCAGACGGGCAGACGAGCAGACGGGCAGAGGGGCAGACGAGCAGACGGGCAGACGGACAGAATGGAAGGAAGAGAGAAAGAAAGCAAGAAAGGAAGACGGGCGGACGGGCAGACGGACAGACGGACAGAGGGGCAGACGAGCAGACGGGCAGACGGGCAGACGGGCAGACGAGCAGACGGGCAGAGGGGCAGACGAGCAGACGGGCAGACGGACAGAATGGAAGGAAGAGAGAAAGAAAGCAAGAAAGGAAGACGGGCGGACGGGCAGACGGACAGACGGGCAGACGAACAGATGGGCAGAGGGGCAGACGGACAGACGGGCAGACGGGCAGACGGGCAGACGAGCAGACGGGCAGACGGACAGAATGGAAGGAAGAGAGAAAGAAAGCAAGAAAGGAAGACGGACAGACGGGCAGACGGACAGACGGGCAGACGAACAGATGGGCAGAGGGGCAGACGGACAGACGGGCAGACGGGCAGACGGGCAGACGGACAGAGGGGCAGACGGGCAGACGGGCAGACGGGCAGACGAGCAGACGGGCAGAGGGGCAGACGAGCAGACGGGCAGACGGACAGAATGGAAGGAAGAGAGAAAGAAAGCAAGAAAGGAAGACGGGCGGACGGGCAGACGGACAGACGGGCAGACGAACAGATGGGCAGAGGGGCAGACGGACAGACGGGCAGACGGGCAGACGGGCAGACGAGCAGACGGGCAGACGGACAGAATGGAAGGAAGAGAGAAAGAAAGCAAGAAAGGAAGACGGACAGACGGAGAGACGGGCAGACGGGCAGACGGACAGAGGGGCAGACGGGCAGACGGGCAGACGGGCAGACGGGCAGACGGGCAGACGAGCAGACGGGCAGAGGGGCAGACGAGCAGACGGGCAGACGGGCAGACGAGCAGACGGGCAGAGGGGCAGACGAGCAGACGGGCAGACGGACAGAATGGAAGGAAGAGAGAAAGAAAGCAAGAAAGGAAGACGGGCGGACGGGCAGACGGACAGACGGACAGAGGGGCAGACGAGCAGACGGGCAGACGGGCAGACGGGCAGAAGGACAGACGGACAGACGAGCAGACGGGCAGACAGGCAGACGGGCAGAATGGAAGGAAGAGAGAAAGAAAGCAAGAATGGAAGACGGACAGACGGAGAGACGGGCAGACGGGCAGACGGGCAGACGGGCAGACGGGCAGACGGACAGAATGGAAGGAAGAGAGAAAGAAAGCAAGAATGGAAGACGGACAGACGGAGAGACGGGCAGACGGGCAGACGGGCAGACGGACAGACGGGCAGAGGGGCAGACGGGCAGACGGGCAGACGAGCAGACGGGCAGACGGACAGAATGGAAGGAAGAGAGAAAGAAAGCAAGAAAGGAAGACGGGCAGACGGGCAGACGGGCAGACGGGCAGACGAGCAGACGGGCAGACGGACAGAATGGAAGGAAGAGAGAAAGAAAGCAAGAAAGGAAGACGGACAGACGGAGAGACGGGCAGACGGGCAGACGGGCAGACGGACAGACGGGCAGAGGGGCAGACGGGCAGAGGGGCAGACGAGCAGACGGGCAGACGGACAGAATGGAAGGAAGAGAGAAAGAAAGCAAGAAAGGAAGACGGGCAGACGGGCAGATGGACAGACGGGCAGACGGGCAGACGGGCAGACAAGCAGACGGGCAGAGGGGCAGACGAGCGGACGGGCAGACGAACAGACGGGCAGACGGACAGAGGGGCAGACGAGTAGACGGGCAGACGGGCAGACGGGCAGACGGACAGAGGGGCAGACGAGCAGACGGGCAGACGAGCAGACGGGCAGACGGACAGAATGGAAGGAAGAGAGAAAGAAAGCAAGAAAGGAAGACGGGCAGACGGACAGACGGGCAGACGGGCAGAAAGGAAGGAAGAGAGAAAAAAAGTAAGAAAGGAAGACGGACAGACGGACAGACGGAGAGACGGACAGACGGGCAGACGGGCAGACGGGCAGACGGGCAGAGGGGCAGACGAGCGGACGGGCAGACGGACAGAGGGGCAGACGAGCAGACGGGCAGACGGGCAGACGGGCAGAAGGACAGACGGACAGACGGGCAGACGGGCAGACAGGCAGACGGGCAGACGGGCAGAGGGGCAGACGAGCAGACGGACAGAAAGGAAGGAAGAGAGAAAAAAGAAAGAAAGGAAGACGGATAGACGGACAGACGGAGAGACGGACAGACGGGCAGACGGGCAGACGGGCAGACGGGCAGAGGGGCAGACGAGCGGACGGGCAGACGAACAGACGGGCAGACGGACAGAGGGGCAGACGGACAGAGGGGCAGACGAGTAGACGGGCAGACGGGCAGACGGGCAGACGGACAGAGGGGCAGACGAGCAGACGGGCAGACGAGCAGACGGGCAGACGGACAGAATGGAAGGAAGAGAGAAAGAAAGCAAGAAAGGAAGACGGGCAGACGGACAGACGGGCAGACGGGCAGAAAGGAAGGAAGAGAGAAAAAAAGTAAGAAAGGAAGACGGACAGACGGACAGACGGAGAGACGGACAGACGGGCAGACGGGCAGACGGGCAGACGGGCAGAGGGGCAGACGAGCGGACGGGCAGACGGACAGAGGGGCAGACGAGCAGACGGGCAGACGGGCAGACGGGCAGAAGGACAGACGGACAGACGGGCAGACGGGCAGACAGGCAGACGGGCAGACGGGCAGAGGGGCAGACGAGCAGACGGACAGAAAGGAAGGAAGAGAGAAAAAAGAAAGAAAGGAAGACGGATAGACGGACAGACGGAGAGACGGACAGACGGGCAGACGGGCAGACGGGCAGACGGGCAGAGGGGCAGACGAGCGGACGGGCAGACGAACAGACGGGCAGACGGACAGAGGGGCAGACGGGCAGACGGGCAGACGGGCAGACGAGCAGACGGGCAGAGGGGCAGACGGGCAGACGGGCAGACAAGCAGACGGGCAGAGGGGCAGACGAGCGGACGGGCAGACGAACAGACGGGCAGACGGACAGAGGGGCAGACGAGTAGACGGGCAGACGGGCAGACGGGCAGACGGACAGAGGGGCAGACGAGCAGACGGGCAGACGAGCAGACGGGCAGACGGACAGAATGGAAGGAAGAGAGAAAGAAAGCAAGAAAGGAAGACGGGCAGACGGACAGACGGGCAGACGGGCAGAAAGGAAGGAAGAGAGAAAAAAAGCAAGAAAGGAAGACGGACAGACGGACAGACGGAGAGACGGACAGACGGGCAGACGGGCAGACGGGCAGACGGGCAGAGGGGCAGACGAGCGGACGGGCAGACGGACAGAGGGGCAGACGAGCAGACGGGCAGACGGGCAGACGGGCAGAAGGACAGACGGACAGACGGGCAGACGGGCAGACAGGCAGACGGGCAGACGGGCAGAGGGGCAGACGAGCAGACGGACAGAAAGGAAGGAAGAGAGAAAAAAGAAAGAAAGGAAGACGGATAGACGGACAGACGGAGAGACGGACAGACGGGCAGACGGGCAGACGGGCAGACGGGCAGAGGGGCAGACGAGCGGACGGGCAGACGAACAGACGGGCAGACGGACAGAGGGGCAGACGGGCAGACGGGCAGACGGGCAGACGAGCAGACGGGCAGAGGGGCAGACGAGCAGACGGGCAGACGGACAGAATGGAAGGAAGAGAGAAAGAAAGCAAGAAAGGAAGACGGGCGGACGGGCAGACGGACAGACGGGCAGACGAACAGATGGGCAGAGGGGCAGACGGACAGACGGGCAGACGGGCAGACGGGCAGACGAGCAGACGGGCAGACGGACAGAATGGAAGGAAGAGAGAAAGAAAGCAAGAAAGGAAGACGGACAGACGGAGAGACGGGCAGACGGGCAGACGGACAGAGGGGCAGACGGGCAGACGGGCAGACGGGCAGACGGGCAGACGGACAGAATGGAAGGAAGAGAGAAAGAAAGCAAGAAAGGAAGACGGACAGACGGAGAGACGGGCAGACGGGCAGACGGACAGAGGGGCAGACGGGCAGACGGACAGACGGGCAGACGGGCAGACGGGCAGACGGGCAGACGAGCAGACGGGCAGAGGGGCAGACGAGCAGACGGGCAGACGGACAGAATGGAAGGAAGAGAGAAAGAAAGCAAGAAAGGAAGACGGGCGGACGGGCAGACGGACAGACGGACAGAGGGGCAGACGAGCAGACGGGCAGACGGGCAGACGAGCAGAAGGACAGACGGACAGACGGGCAGACGGGCAGACAGGCAGACGGGCAGACGAGCAGACGGGCAGACGGACGGAATGGAAGGAAGAGAGAAAAAAAGCAAGAAAGGACGACGGACAGACGGACAGACGGAGAGACGGACAGACGGGCAGACGGGCAGACGGGCAGACGGGCAGAGGGGCAGACGAGCGGACGGGCAGACGAACAGACGGGCAGACGGACAGAGGGGCAGACGAGCAGACGGGCAGACGGGCAGACGGGCAGACAGACAGAGGGGCAGACGAGCAGACGGGCAGACGAGCAGACGGGCAGACGAGCAGACGGGCAGACGGACAGAATGGAAGGAAGAGAGAAAGAAAGCAAGAAAGGAAGACGGGCAGACGGGCAGACGGGCAGACGGGCAGACGAGCAGACGGGCAGACGGACAGAATGGAAGGAAGAGAGAAAGAAAGCAAGAAAGGAAGACGGACAGACGGAGAGACGGGCAGACGAACAGACGGGCAGACGGGCAGACGGGCAGACGGGCAGACGAGCAGACGGGCAGAGGGGCAGACGAGCAGACAGGCAGACGGACAGAATGGAAGGAAGAGAGAAAGAAAGCAAGAAAGGAAGACGGGCGGACGGGCAGACGGACAGACGGGCAGACGAACAGATGGGCAGAGGGGCAGACGGACAGACGGGCAGACGGGCAGACGAGCAGACGGGCAGACGGACAGAATGGAAGGAATAGAGAAAGAAAGCAAGAAAGGAAGACGGGCGGACGGGCAGACGGACAGACGGGCAGACGAACAGATGGGCAGAGGGGCAGACGGACAGACGGGCAGACGGGCAGACGAGCAGACGGGCAGACGGACAGAATGGAAGGAAGAGAGAAAGAAAGCAAGAAAGGAAGACGGACAGACGGAGAGACGGGCAGACGGGCAGACGGACAGAGGGGCAGACGGGCAGACGGGCAGACGGGCAGACGGGCAGACGGACAGAATGGAAGGAAGAGAGAAAGAAAGCAAGAAAGGAAGACGGGCAGACGGGCAGACGGGCAGACGGGCAGACGGACAGAATGGAAGGAAGAGAGAAAGAAAGCAAGAAAGGAAGACGGACAGACGGAGAGACGGGCAGACGGGCAGACGGACAGAGGGGCAGACGGGCAGACGGAGAGACGGGCAGACGGGCAGACGGGCAGACGGGCAGACGGGCAGACGGACAGAATGGAAGGAAGAGAGAAAGAAAGCAAGAATGGAAGACGGACAGACGGAGAGACGGGCAGACGGGCAGACGGGCAGACGGACAGACGGGCAGAGGGGCAGACGGGCAGACGGGCAGACGAGCAGACGGGCAGACGGACAGAATGGAAGGAAGAGAGAAAGAAAGCAAGAAAGGAAGACGGGCAGACGGGCAGACGAGCAGACGGGCAGACGGACAGAATGGAAGGAAGAGAGAAAGAAAGCAAGAAAGGAAGACGGAGAGACGGAGAGACGGGCAGACGAGCAGACGGGCAGACGGACAGAATGGAAGGAAGAGAGAAAGAAAGCAAGAAAGGAAGACGGACAGACGGAGAGACGGGCAGACGGGCAGACGGCCAGACGGACAGACGGGCAGAGGGGCAGACGGGAAGAGGGGCAGACGAGCAGACGGGCAGACGGACAGAATGGAAGGAAGAGAGAAAGAAAGCAAGGAAGGAAGACGGGCAGACGGGCAGACGGGCAGACGGGCAGACGGACAGAATGGAAGGAAGAGAGAAAGAAAGCAAGAATGGAAGACGGACAGACGGAGAGACGGGCAGACGGGCAGACGGGCAGGCGGACAGACGGGCAGAGGGGCAGACGAGCAGACGGGCAGACGGGCAGACGGGCAGACGGGCAGACGGACAGAATGGAAGGAAGAGAGAAAGAAAGCAAGAAAGGAAGACGGGCGGACGGGCAGACGGACAGACGGACAGAGGGGCAGACGAGCAGACGGGCAGACGGGCAGACGGGCAGAAGGACAGACGGACAGACGGGCAGACGGGCAGACAGGCAGACGGGCAGACGAGCAGACGGGCAGACGGACAGAATGGAAGGAAGAGAGAAAGAAAGCAAGAAAGGAAGACGGGCGGACGGGCAGACGGACAGACGGGCAGACGGACAGACAGCCAGACGGGCAGACGGACAGAGGGGCAGACGAGCAGACGGGCAGACGGGCAGACGGGCAGACGGACAGACGGACAGACGGGCAGACGGGCAGACGGGCAGACGAGCAGACGGGCAGACGGGCAGACGGGCAGACGGGCAGACGAGCAGACGGGCAGACGAGCAGACGGGCAGACGGACAGAATGGAAGGAAGAGAGAAAGAAAGCAAGAAAGGAAGACGGGCGGACGGGCAGACGGACAGACGGGCAGACGAACAGATGGGCAGAGGGGCAGACGGACAGACGGGCAGACGGACAGACAGCCAGACGGGCAGACGGACAGAGGGGCAGACGAGCAGACGGGCAGACGGACAGAATGGAAGAAAGAGAGAAAAAAAGCAAGAAAGGAAGACGGACAGACGGACAGACGGAGAGACGGACAGACGGGCAGACGGGCAGACGGGCAGACGGGCAGAGGGGCAGACGAGCGGACGGGCAGACGAACAGACGGGCAGACGGACAGAGGGGCAGACGAGCAGACGGGCAGACGGGCAGACGGGCAGACGGACAGAGGGGCAGACGAGCAGACGGGCAGACGAGCAGACGGGCAGACGGACAGAATGGAAGGAAGAGAGAAAGAAAGCAAGAAAGGAAGACGGGCAGACGGACAGACGGGCAGACGGGCAGAAAGGAAGGAAGAGAGAAAAAAAGCAAGAAAGGAAGACGGACAGACGGACAGACGGAGAGACGGACAGACGGGCAGACGGGCAGACGGGCAGACGGGCAGAGGGGCAGACGAGCGGACGGGCAGACGGACAGAGGGGCAGACGAGCAGACGGGCAGACGGGCAGACGGGCAGAAGGACAGACGGACAGACGGGCAGACGGGCAGACAGGCAGACGGGCAGACGAGCAGACGGGCAGACGAACAGAATGGAAGGAAGAGAGAAAGGAAGCAAGAAAGGAAGACGGGCGGACGGGCAGACAGACAGACGGGCAGACGAACAGATGGGCAGAGGGGCAGACGGACAGACGGGCAGACGGACAGACAGCCAGACGGGCAGACGGACAGAGGGGCAGACGAGCAGACGGGCAGACGGGCAGACGGGCAGAGGGGCAGACGAGCGGACGGGCAGACGAACAGACGGGCAGACGGACAGAGGGGCAGACGGGCAGACGGGCAGACGGGCAGACGAGCAGACGGGCAGAGGGGCAGACGAGCAGACAGGCAGACGGACAGAATGGAAGGAAGAGAGAAAGAAAGCAAGAAAGGAAGACGGGCGGACGGGCAGACGGACAGACGGGCAGACGAACAGATGGGCAGAGGGGCAGACGGACAGACGGGCAGACGGGCAGACGGGCAGACGAGCAGACGGGCAGACGGACAGAATGGAAGGAAGAGAAAAAGAAAGCAAGAAAGGAAGACGGACAGACGGAGAGACGGGCAGACGGGCAGACGGACAGAGGGGCAGACGGGCAGACGGGCAGACGGGCAGACGGGCAGACGAGCAGACGGGCAGACGGACAGAATGGAAGGAAGAGAGAAAGAAAGCAAGAAAGGAAGACGGACAGACGGAGAGACGGGCAGACGGGCAGACGGGCAGACGGACAGACGGGCAGAGGGGCAGACGGGCAGAGGGGCAGACGAGCAGACGGGCAGACGGACAGAATGGAAGGAAGAGAGAAAGAAAGCAAGAAAGGAAGACGGGCAGACGATCAGACGGGCAGACGGGCAGACGAGCAGACGGGCAGACGGACAGAATGGAAGGAAGAGAGAAAGAAAGCAAGAAAGGAAGACGGACAGACGGAGAGACGGGCAGACGGGCAGACGGGCAGACGGACAGACGGGCAGAGGGGCAGACGGGCAGAGGGGCAGACGAGCAGACGGGCAGACGGACAGAATGGAAGGAAGAGAGAAAGAAAGCAAGGAAGGAAGACGGGCAGACGGGCAGACGGGCAGACGGACAGAATGGAAGGAAGAGAGAAAGAAAGCAAGAATGGAAGACGGACAGACGGAGAGACGGGCAGACGGGCAGACGGGCAGACGGACAGACGGGCAGAGGGGCAGACGAGCAGACGGGCAGACGGGCAGACGGGCAGACGGGCAGACGAACAGATGGGCAGAGGGGCAGACGGACAGACGGGCAGACGGACAGACGGACAGACGGGCAGAGGGGCAGACGAGCAGACGGACAGAAAGGAAGGAAGAGAGAAAGAAAGGAAGACGGACAGACGGACAGACGGAGAGACGGACAGACGGGCAGACGGGCAGACGGGCGGACGGGCAGACGGGCAGAAGGACAGACGGGCAGACGAGCAGAATGGAAGGAAGAGAGAAAGAAAGCAAGAAAGGAAGAAGGACAGACGGACAGAGGGGCAGACGGGCAGACGGACAGACGGGCAGAGGGGCAGACGGGCAGAGGGGCAGACGAGCAGACGGGCAGACGGACAGAATGGAAGGAAGAGAGAAAGAAAGCAAGAAAGGAAGACGGGCAGACGGGCAGAGGGGCAGACGGGCAGACGGACAGAATGGAAGGAAGAGAGAAAGAAAGCAAGAAAGGAAGACGGGCGGACGGGCAGACGGACAGACGGGCAGACGAACAGATGGGCAGAGGGGCAGACGGACAGACGGGCAGACGGACAGACAGCCAGACGGGCAGACGGACAGAGGGGCAGACGAGCAGACGGGCAGACGGGCAGACGGGCAGAGGGGCAGACGAGCGGACGGGCAGACGAACAGACGGGCAGACGGACAGAGGGGCAGACGGGCAGACGGGCAGACGGGCAGACGAGCAGACGGGCAGAGGGGCAGACGAGCAGACGGGCAGACGGACAGAATGGAAGGAAGAGAGAAAGAAAGCAAGAAAGGAAGACGGACAGACGGAGAGACGGGCAGACGGGCAGACGGGCAGACGGACAGACGGGCAGAGGGGCAGACGGGCAGAGGGGCAGACGAGCAGACGGGCAGACGGACAGAATGGAAGGAAGAGAGAAAGAAAGCAAGAAAGGAAGACGGGCAGACGGGCAGACGGGCAGACGAGCAGACGGGCAGACGGACAGAATGGAAGGAAGAGAGAAAGAAAGCAAGAAAGGAAGACGGACAGACGGAGAGACGGGCAGACGGGCAGACGGCCAGACGGACAGACGGGCAGAGGGGCAGACGGGAAGAGGGGCAGACGAGCAGACGGGCAGACGGACAGAATGGAAGGAAGAGAGAAAGAAAGCAAGGAAGGAAGACGGGCAGACGGGCAGACGGGCAGACGGGCAGACGGACAGAATGGAAGGAAGAGAGAAAGAAAGCAAGAATGGAAGACGGACAGACGGAGAGACGGGCAGACGGGCAGACGGGCAGGCGGACAGACGGGCAGAGGGGCAGACGAGCAGACGGGCAGACGGGCAGACGGGCAGACGGGCAGACGGACAGACGGACAGACGGGCAGACGGGCAGACGGGCAGAATGGAAGGAAGAGAGAAAGAAAGCAAGAAAGGAAGACGGGCGGACGGGCAGACGGGCAGACGGGCAGACGAGCAGACGGGCAGACGGACAGAATGGAAGGAAGAGAGAAAGAAAGCAAGAAAGGAAGACGGGCGGACGGGCAGACGGGCAGACGGGCAGACGAGCAGACGGGCAGAAGGACAGACGGACAGACGGGCAGACGGGCAGACAGGCAGACGGGCAGACGAGCAGACGGGCAGACGGGCAGACGGGCAGAAGGACAGACGGACAGACGGGCAGACGGGCAGACGGGCAGACGAGCAGACGGGCAGACGGACAGAATGGAAGGAAGAGAGAAAGAAAGCAGGAAAGGAAGACGGACAGACGGAGAGACGGGCAGACGGGCAGACGGGCAGACGGACAGACGGGCAGAGGGGCAGACGAGCAGACGGGCAGACGGGCAGACGAGCAGACGGGCAGACGGGCAGAGGGGCAGACGAGCAGACGGACAGAAAGGAAGGAAGAGAGAAAGAAAGGAAGAAAGGAAGACGGGCAGACGGGCAGACGGGCAGACGGGCAGACGGGCAGACGGGCGGACGGGCAGACGGGCAGAAGGACAGACGGGCAGACGGGCAGAATGGAAGGAAGAGAGAAAGAAAGCAAGAAAGGAAGAAGGACAGACGGACAGAGGGGCAGACGGGCAGACGGACAGACGGGCAGAGGGGCAGACGGGCAGAGGGGCAGACGAGCAGACGGGCAGACGGACAGAATGGAAGGAAGAGAGAAAGAAAGCAAGAAAGGAAGACGGGCAGACGGGCAGAGGGGCAGACGGGCAGACGGACAGAATGGAAGGAAGAGAGAAAGAAACGAGAAAGGAAGACGGGCGGACGGGCAGACGGACAGACGGGCAGACGGACAGACAGCCAGACGGGCAGACGGACAGAGGGGCAGACGAGCAGACGGGCAGACGGGCAGACGGGCAGAGGGGCAGACGAGCGGACGGGCAGACGAACAGACGGGCAGACGGACAGAGGGGCAGACGGGCAGACGGGCAGACGGGCAGACGAGCAGACGGGCAGAGGGGCAGACGAGCAGACAGGCAGACGGACAGAATGGAAGGAAGAGAGAAAGAAAGCAAGAAAGGAAGACGGATAGACGGACAGACGGAGAGACGGACAGACGGGCAGACGGGCAGACGGGCAGACGGGCAGAGGGGCAGACGAGCAGACGGGCAGACGGACAGAATGGAAGGAAGAGAGAAAGAAAGCAAGAAAGGAAGACGGGCGGACGGGCAGACGGACAGACGGACAGAGGGGCAGACGAGCAGACGGGCAGACGGGCAGACGGGCAGAAGGACAGACGGACAGACGGGCAGACGGGCAGACAGGCAGACGGGCAGACGAGCAGACGGGCAGACGGACAGAATGGAAGGAAGAGAGAAAGAAAGCAAGAAAGGAAGACGGGCGGACGGGCAGACGGACAGACGGGCAGACGGACAGACAGCCAGACGGGCAGACGGACAGAGGGGCAGACGAGCAGACGGGCAGACGGGCAGACGGGCAGACGGACAGACGGACAGACGGGCAGACGGGCAGACGGGCAGACGAGCAGACGGGCAGACGGGCAGACGGGCAGACGGGCAGACGAGCAGACGGGCAGACGAGCAGACGGGCAGACGGACAGAATGGAAGGAAGAGAGAAAGAAAGCAAGACAGGAAGACGGGCGGACGGGCAGACGGACAGACGGGCAGACGAACAGATGGGCAGAGGGGCAGACGGGCAGACGGGCAGACGAGCAGACGGGCAGAGGGGCAGACGAGCAGACGGGCAGACGGACAGAATGGAAGGAAGAGAGAAAGGAAGCAAGAAAGGAAGACGGACACACGGAGAGACGGGCAGACGGGCAGACGGGCAGACGGACAGACGGGCAGAGGGGCAGACGAGCAGACGGGCAGACGAGCAGACGGGCAGACGGACAGAGGGGCAGACGAGCAGACGGGCAGACAGGCAGACGGACAGACGGGCAAAGGGGCAGACGAGCAGACGGACAAAAAGGAAGGAAGAGAGAAAAAAAGCAAGAAAGGAAGACGGACAGACGGACAGACGGAGAGACGGACAGACGGGCAGACGGGCAGACGGGCAGACGGGCAGAGGGGCAGACGAGCGGACGGGCAGACGAACAGACGGGCAGACGGGCAGAGGGGCAGACGAGCAGACGGGCAGACGGGCAGACGGGCAGACGGACAGACGGGCAGACGGACAGACGGACAGACGGGCAGACGGGCAGACAGGCAGACGGGCAGACGAGCAGACGGGCAGACGGACAGAATGGAAGGAAGAGAGAAAGAAAGCAAGAAAGGAAGACGGACAGACGGAGAGACGGGCAGACGGGCAGACGGGCAGACGGGCAGACGGGCAGACGGGCAGACGGACAGACGGACAGACGGGCAGACGGGCAGACGGGCAGACGGACAGAATGGAAGGAAGAGAGAAAGAAAGCAAGAAAGGAAGACGGGCAGACGGGCAGACGGGCAGACGGGCAGACGAGCAGACGGGCAGACGGACAGAATGGAAGGAAGAGAGAAAGAAAGCAAGAAAGGAAGACGGACAGACGGAGAGACGGGCAGACGGGCAGACGGGCAGACGGACAGACGGGCAGAGGGGCAGACGGGCAGAGGGGCAGACGAGCAGACGGGCAGACGGACAGAATGGAAGGAAGAGAGAAAGAAAGCAAGAAAGGAAGACGGGCAGACGGGCAGACGGGCAGACGGGCAGACGGACAGAATGGAAGGAAGAGAGAAAGAAAAAAAGAAAGGAAGACGGGCGGACGGGCAGACGGACAGACGGGCAGACAAGCAGACGGGCAGACGGGCAGAATGGAAGGAGGAGAGAAAGAAAGCAAGAAAGGAAGACGGGCAGACGGACAGAGGGGCAGACGAGCAGACGAGCAGACGGGCAGACGGGCAGACGGACAGAATGGAAGGAAGAGAGAAAGAAAGCAAGAAAGGAAGACGGGCAGACGGACAGAGGGGCAGACGAGCAGACGAGCAGACGGGCAGACGGGCAGACGGACAGAATGGAAGGAAGAGAGAAAGAAAGCAAGAAAGGAAGACGGACAGACGGAGAGACGGGCAGACGGGCAGACGGAGAGACGGACAGACGGGCAGACGGGCAGACGGGCAGAGGGGCAGACGAGCAGACGGGCAGACGGGCAGACGGGCAGACGGACAGACGGGCAGACGGGCAGAAAGGAAGGAAGAGAGAAAAAAAGCAAGAAAGGAAGACGGACAGACGGACAGACGGAGAGACGGACAGACGGGCAGACGGGCAGACGGGCAGACGGGCAGAGGGGCAGACGAGCGGACGGGCAGACGGACAGAGGGGCAGACGAGCAGACGGGCAGACGGGCAGACGGGCAGAAGGACAGACGGACAGACGGGCAGACGGGCAGACAGGCAGACGGGCAGACGGGCAGAGGGGCAGACGAGCAGACGGACAGAAAGGAAGGAAGAGAGAAAAAAGCAAGAAAGGAAGACGGATAGACGGACAGACGGAGAGACGGACAGACGGGCAGACGGGCAGACGGGCAGACGGGCAGTGGGGCAGACGAGCAGACGGGCAGACGGACAGAATGGAAGGAAGAGAGAAAGAAAGCAAGAAAGGAAGACGGGCGGACGGGCAGACGGACAGACGGGCAGACGAACAGATGGGCAGAGGGGCAGACGGACAGACGGGCAGACGGACAGACAGCCAGACGGGCAGACGGACAGAGGGGCAGACGAGCAGACGGGCAGACGGGCAGACGGGCAGACAGGCAGACGGGCAGACGAGCAGACGGGCAGACGGACAGAATGGAAGGAAGAGAGAAAGAAAGCAAGAAAGGAAGACGGGCGGACGGGCAGACGGACAGACGGGCAGACGAACAGATGGGCAGAGAGGCAGACGGACAGACGGGCAGACGGACAGACAGCCAGACGGGCAGACGGACAGAGGGGCAGACGAGCAGACGGGCAGACGGGCAGACGGGCAGACGGACAGACGGACAGACGGGCAGACGGGCAGACGGGCAGACGAGCAGACGGGCAGACGGACAGAATAAAAGGAAGAGAGAAAGAAAGCATGAAAGGAAGACGGACAGAGGGGCAGACGAGCAGACGGGCAGACGGACAGAATGGAAGGAAGAGAGAAAGAAAGCAAGAAAGGAAGACGGGCAGACGGACAGACGGGCAGACGGGCAGAAAGGAAGGAAGAGAGAAAAAAAGCAAGAAAGGAAGACGGACAGACGGACAGACGGAGAGACGGACAGACGGGCAGACGGGCAGACGGGCAGACGGGCAGAGGGGCAGACGAGCGGACGGGCAGACGGACAGAGGGGCAGACGAGCAGACGGGCAGACGGGCAGACGGGCAGAAGGACAGACGAGCAGACGGGCAGACGGGCAGACGGGCAGACGGGCAGACAAGCAGACGGGCAGACGGGCAGAATGGAAGGAGGAGAGAAAGAAAGCAAGAAAGGAAGACGGGCAGACGGACAGAGGGGCAGACGAGCAGACGGGCAGACGGGCAGACGGGCAGACGGGCAGACGAGCAGACGGGCAGACGAGCAGACGGGCAGACGGACAGAATGGAAGGAAGAGAGAAAGAAAGCAAGAAAGGAAGACGGGCGGACGGGCAGACGGACAGACGGGCAGACGAACAGATGGGCAGAGGGGCAGACGGACAGACGGGCAGACGGACAGACAGCCAGACGGACAGACGGGCAGACGGGCAGACGGGCAGACGGACAGACAGCCAGACGGGCAGACGGACAGAATGGAAGGAAGAGAGAAAGAAAGCAAGAAAGGAAGACGGGCAGACGGGCAGACGGGCAGACGGGCAGACGAGCAGACGGGCAGAGGGGCAGACGAGCAGACGGGCAGACGGACAGAATGGAAGGAAGAGAGAAAGAAAGCAAGAAAGGAAGACGGGCAGACGGGCAGACGGACAGACGGGCAGACGAACAGATGGGCAGAGGGGCAGACGGACAGACGGGCAGACGGACAGAGGGGCAGACGAGCAGACGGGCAGACGGGCAGACGGGCAGACGGGCAGAAGGACAGACGGACAGACGGGCAGACGGGCAGACAGGCAGACGGGCAGACGAGCAGACGGGCAGACGGGCAGACGGACAGAATGGAAGGAAGAGAGAAAAAAAGCAAGAAAGGAAGACGGACAGACGGACAGACGGAGAGACGGACAGACGGGCAGACGGGCAGACGGGCAGACGGGCAGAGGGGCAGACGAGCGGACGGGCAGACGAACAGACGGGCAGACGGACAGAGGGGCAGACGAGCAGACGGGCAGACGGGCAGACGGGCAGACGGACAGAGGGGCAGACGAGCAGACGGGCAGACGAGCAGACGGGCAGACGGACAGAATGGAAGAAAGAGAGAAAGAAAGCAAGAAAGGAAGACGGGCGGACGGGCAGACGGACAGACGGACAGATGGGCAGACGAGCAGATGGGCAGACGGGCAGACGGGCAGAAGGACAGACGGACAGACGGGCAGACGGGCAGACAGGCAGACGGGCAGACGGACAGACGGGCAGAGGGGCAGACGGGCAGACGGACAGAATGGAAGGAAGAGAGAAAGAAAGCAAGAAAGGAAGACGGACAGACGGGCAGAGGGGCAGACGGGCAGACGGGCAGACGAGCAGACGGACAGACGGACAGAATGGAAGGAAGAGAGAAAGAAAGCAAGAAAGGAAGACGGACAGACGGAGAGACGGGCAGACGGGCAGACGGGCAGACGGACAGACGGGCAGAATGGAAGGAAGAGAGAAAGAAAGCAAGAAAGGAAGACGGGCGGACGGGCAGACGGGCAGACGGACAGACGAGCAGACGGGCAGACGGACAGAATGGAAGGAAGAGAGAAAGAAAGCAAGAAAGGAAGACGGACAGACGGACAGACGGATAGACGGACAGACGGGCAGACGGGCAGACGGGCAGACGGGCAGACGGGCAGAGGGGCAGACGAGCGGACGGGCAGACGGACAGAGGGGCAGACGAGCAGACGGGCAGACGGGCAGACGGGCAGACGGGCAGACGGGCAGACGGGCAGACAGGCAGACGGGCAGACGAGCAGACGGGCAGAGGGGCAGACGGGCAGACGGGCTGAGGGGCAGACGGACAGACGGGCAGACGGACAGAATGGAAGGAAGAGAGAAAGAAAGCAAGAAAGGAAGACGGGCAGACGGGCAGACGGACAGAATGGAAGGAAGAGAGAAAGAAAGCAAGAATGGAAGACGGACAGACGGAGAGACGGGCAGACGGGCAGACGGGCAGACGGACAGACGGGCAGAGGGGCAGACGAGCAGACGGGCAGACGGGCAGACGGGCAGACGGGCAGACGGACAGACGGACAGACGGGCAGACGGGCAGACGGGCAGAATGGAAGGAAGAGAGAAAGAAAGCAAGAAAGGAAGACGGGCGGACGGGCAGACGGGCAGACGGGCAGACGAGCAGACGGGCAGACGGACAGAATGGAAGGAAGAGAGAAAGAAAGCAAGAAAGGAAGACGGGCGGACGGGCAGACGGGCAGACGGGCAGAGGGGCAGACGAGCAGATGGGCAGACGGGCAGAGGGGCAGACGGGCAGACGGGCGGACGAGCAGACGGGCAGACGGACAGAATGGAAGGAAGAGAGAAAGAAAGCAAGAAAGGAAGACGGGCGGACGGGCAGACGGACAGACGGGCAGACGAACAGATGGGCAGAGGGGCAGACGGACAGACGGGCAGACGGACAGACAGCCAGACGGGCAGACGGACAGAGGGGCAGACGAGCAGACGGGCAGACAGGCAGACGGACAGACGGGCAGAGGGGCAGACGAGCAGACGGAAAGAAAGGAAGGAAGAGAGAAAAAAAGCAAGAAAGGAAGACGGACAGACGGACAGACGGACAGAGGGGCAGACGAGCAGACGGGCAGACGGGCAGACGGGCAGAAGGACAGACGGACAGACGGGCAGACGGGCAGACGGACAGACGGACAGACGGGCAGACGGGCAGACGAGCAGACGGGCAGACGGACAGAATGGAAGGAAGAGAGAAAGAAAGCAAGAAAGGAAGACGGGCGGACGGGCAGACGGGCAGACGGGCAGACAGGCAGACGGGCAGACGAGCAGACGGGCAGACGGACAGAATGGAAGGAAGAGAGAAAGAAAGCAAGAAAGGAAGACGGGCGGACGGGCAGACGGACAGACGGACAGAGGGGCAGACGAGCAGATGGGCAGACGGGCAGACGGACAGACGGGCAGACGGGCAGACAGGCAGACGGGCAGACGAGCAGACGGGCAGACGGACAGAATGGAAGGAAGAGAGAAAGAAAGCAAGAAAGGAAGACGGGCGGACGGGCAGACGGACAGACGGACAGAGGGGCAGACGAGCAGATGGGCAGACGGGCAGACGGACAGACGGGCAGACGGGCAGACAGGCAGACGGGCAGACGAGCAGACGGGCAGACGGACAGAATGGAAGGAAGAGAGAAAGAAAGCAAGAAAGGAAGACGGGCGGACGGGCAGACGGACAGACGGACAGAGGGGCAGACGAGCAGACGGGCAGACGGGCAGACGGGCAGAAGGACAGACGGACAGACGGGCAGACGGGCAGACAGGCAGACGGGCAGACGAGCAGACGGGCAGACGGACAGAATGGAAGGAAGAGAGAAAGAAAGCAAGAAAGGAAGACGGGCGGACGGGCAGACGGACAGACGGGCAGACGAACAGATGGGCAGAGGGGCAGACGGACAGACGGGCAGACGGACAGACGGCCAGACGGGCAGACGGACAGAGGGGCAGACGAGCAGACGGGCAGACGGGCAGAAGGACAGACGGACAGACGGGCAGACGGGCAGACGAGCAGACGAGCAGACGGGCAGAGGGGCAGACGAGCAGACGGGCAGACGGACAGAATGGAAGGAAGAGAGAAAGAAAGCAAGAAAGGAAGACAGGCGGACGGGCAGACGGACAGACGGACAGAGGGGCAGACGAGCAGACGGGCAGACGGGCAGACGGGCAGAAGGACAGACGGACAGACGGGCAGACGGGCAGACAGGCAGACGGGCAGACGAGCAGACGGGCAGACGGACAGAATGGAAGGAAGAGAGAAAGAAAGCAAGAAAGGAAGACGGGCGGACGGGCAGACGGACAGACGGGCAGACGAACAGATGGGCAGAGGGGCAGACGGACAGACGGGCAGACGGACAGACAGCCAGACGGGCAGACGGACAGAGGGGCAGACGAGCAGACGGGCAGACAGGCAGACGGACAGACGAGCAGAGGGGCAGACGAGCAGACGGAAAGAAAGGAAGGAAGAGAGAAAAAAAGCAAGAAAGGAAGACGGACAGACGGACAGACGGACAGAGGGGCAGACGAGCAGACGGGCAGACGGGCAGACGGGCAGAAGGACAGACGGACAGACGGGCAGACGGGCAGACAGGCAGACGGGCAGACGAGCAGACGGGCAGACGGACAGAATGGAAGGAAGAGAGAAAGAAAGCAAGAAAGGAAGACGGGCGGACGGGCAGACGGACAGACGGGCAGACGAACAGATGGGCAGAGGAGCAGACGGACAGACGGGCAGACGGACAGACAGCCAGACGGACAGACGGGCAGACGGGCAGACGGGCAGACGGGCAGACGAGCAGACGGGCAGACGAGCAGACGGGCAGAGGGGCAGACGAGCAGACGGGCAGACGAGCAGACGGGCAGACGGACAGAGGGGCAGACGAGCAGACGGGCAGACAGGCAGACGGACAGACGGGCAGAGGGGCAGACGAGCAGACGGACAGAAAGGAAGGAAGAGAGAAAAAAAGCAAGAAAGGAAGACGGACAGACGGACAGACGGAGAGACGGACAGACGGGCAGACGGGCAGACGGGCAGACGGGCAGAGGGGCAGACGAGCGGACGGGCAGACGAACAGACGGGCAGACGGGCAGAGGGGCAGACGAGCAGACGGGCAGACGGGCAGACGGGCAGACGGACAGACGGGCAGACGGACAAACGGACAGACGGGCAGACGGGCAGACAGGCAGACGGGCAGACGAGCAGACGGGCAGACGGACAGACGGGCAGAGGGGCAGACGAGCAGACGGGCAGACGGACAGAATGGAAGGAAGAGAGAAAGAAAGCAAGAAAGGAAGACGGACAGACGGAGAGACGGGCAGACGGGCAGACGGGCAGACGGACAGACGGGCAGAGGGGCAGACGAGCAGACGGGCAGACGGGCAGACGGGCAGACGGGCAGACGGACAGACGGACAGACGGGCAGACGGGCAGACGGGCAGAATGGAAGGAAGAGACAAAGAAAGCAAGAAAGGAAGACGGGCGGACGGGCAGACGGGCAGACGGGCAGACGAGCAGACGGGCAGACGGACAGAATGGAAGGAAGAGGGAAAGAAAGCAAGAAAGGAAGACGGGCGGACGGGCAGACGGGCAGACGGGCAGACGAGCAGACGGGCAGAAGGACAGACGGACAGACGGGCAGACGGGCAGACAGGCAGACGGGCAGACGAGCAGACGGGCAGACGGACAGAATGGAAGGAAGAGAGAAAGAAAGCAAGAAAGGAAGACGGGCGGACGGGCAGACGGACAGACGGACAGAGGGGCAGACGAGCAGACGGGCAGACGGGCAGACGGACAGACGGGCAGACGGACAGACAGCCAGACGGGCAGACGGACAGAGGGGCAGACGAGCAGACGGGCAGACGGGCAGAAGGACAGACGGACAGACGGGCAGACGGGCAGACGAGCAGACGAGCAGACGGGCAGAGGGGCAGACGAGCAGACGGGCAGACGGACAGAATGGAAGGAAGAGAGAAAGAAAGCAAGAAAGGAAGACGGGCGGACGGGCAGACGGACAGACGGACAGAGGGGCAGACGAGCAGACGGGCAGACGGGCAGACGGGCAGAAGGACAGACGGACAGACGGGCAGACGGGCAGACAGGCAGACGGGCAGACGAGCAGACGGGCAGACGGACAGAATGGGAGGAAGAGAGAAAGAAAGCAAGAAAGGAAGACGGGCGGACGGGCAGACGGACAGACGGGCAGACGAACAGATGGGCAGAGGGGCAGACGGACAGACGGGCAGACGAACAGACGGGCAGACGGACAAAGGGGCAGACGGGCAGACGGGCAGACGGGCAGACGAGCAGACGGGCAGAGGGGCAGACGAGCAGACGGGCAGACGGACAGAATGGAAGGAAGAGAGAAAGAAAGCAAGAAAGGAAGACGGGCGGACGGGCAGACGGACAGACGGGCAGACGAACAGATGGGCAGAGGGGCAGACGGACAGACGGGCAGACGAGCAGACGGGCAGACGGACAGAATGGAAGGAAGAGAGAAAGAAAGCAAGAAAGGAAGACGGACAGACGGAGAGACGGGCAGACGGGCAGACGGACAGAGGGGCAGACGGGCAGACGGACAGAAAGGCAGACGAGCAGACGGGCATACGGGCAGACGGGCAGACGGACAGAATGGAAGGAAGAGAGAAAGAAAGCAAGAAAGGAAGACGGACAGACGGAGAGACGGACAGACGGGCAGACGGGCAGACAGGCAGACGGGCAGACGGGCAGACGGACAGACGGGCAGACGGGCAGACAGGCAGACGGGCAGACGGGCAGAGGGGCAGACGAGCAGACGGACAGAAAGGAAGGAAGAGAGAAAAAAGCAAGAAAGGAAGACGGATAGACGGACAGACGGAGAGACGGACAGACGGGCAGACGGGCAGACGGGCAGACGAGCAGACGGACAGAAAGGAAGGAAGAGAGAAAAAAGCAAGAAAGGAAGACGGATAGACGGACAGATGGAGAGACGGACAGACGGGCAGACGGGCAGACGGGCAGACGGGCAGAGGGGCAGACGAGCGGACGGGCAGACGAACAGACGGGCAGACGGACAGAGGGGCAGACGGGCAGACGGGCAGACGGGCAGACGAGCAGACGGGCAGACGGGCAGACGGGCAGAAGGACAGACGGACAGACGGGCAGACGGGCAGACAGGCAGACGGGCAGACGAGCAGACGGGCAGACGGACAGAATGGAAGGAAGAGAGAAAGAAAGCAAGAAAGGAAGACGGGCGAACGGGCAGACGGACAGACGGGCAGACGAACAGATGGGCAGAGGGGCAGACGGACAGACGGGCAGACGGACAGACAGCCGGACGGGCAGACGGACAGAGGGGCAGACGAGCAGACGGGCAGACGGGCAGAAAGGAAGGAAGAGAGAAAAAAAGCAAGAAAGGAAGACGGACAGACGGACAGACGGAGAGACGGACAGACGGGCAGACGGGCAGACGGGCAGACGGGCAGAGGGGCAGACGAGCGGACGGGCAGACGGACAGAGGGGCAGACGAGCAGACGGGCAGACGGGCAGACGGGCAGAAGGACAGACGGACAGACGGGCAGACGGGCAGACAGGCAGACGGGCAGACGAGCAGACGGGCAGACGGACAGACGGGCAGACGGGCAGACGGGCAGACGGGCAGACGGGCAGACAAGCAGACGGGCAGACGGGCAGAATGAAAGGAGGAGAGAAAGAAAGCAAGAAAGGAAGACGGGCAGACGGGCAGACGGGCAGACGGGCAGACGAGCAGACGGGCAGACGGACAGAATGGAAGGAAGAGAGAAAGAAAGCAAGAAAGGAAGACGGACAGACGGAGAGACGGGCAGACGGGCAGACGGGCAGACGGACAGACGGGCAGAGGGGCAGACGGGCAGACGGGCAGACGAGCAGACGGGCAGACGGACAGAATGGAAGGAAGAGAGAAAGAAAGCAAGAAAGGAAGACGGGCAGACGGGCAGACGAGCAGACGGGCAGACGGACAGAATGGAAGGAAGAGAGAAAGAAAGCAAGAAAGGAAGACGGACCGACGGAGAGACGGGCAGACGGGCAGACGGGCAGACGGACAGACGGGCAGAGGGGCAGACGGGCAGACGGGCAGACGAGCAGACGGGCAGACGGACAGAATGGAAGGAAGAGAGAAAGAAAGCAAGAAAGGAAGACGGACAGACGGAGAGACGGGCAGACGGGCAGACGGGCAGACGGGCAGACGGACAGACGGGCAGAGGGGCAGACGGGCAGACGGGCAGACGAGCAGACGGGCAGAGGGACAGAATGGAAGGAAGAGAGAAAGAAAGCAAGAAAGGAAGACGGGCGGACGGGCAGACGGGCAGACGGGCAGACGGACAGACGGGCAGAGGGGCAGACGAGCAGACGGGCAGACGGGCAGACGGGCAGACGGGCAGACGGACAGACGGACAGACGGGCAGACGGGCAGACGGGCAGAATGGAAGGGAGAGAGAAAGAAAGCAAGAAAGGAAGACGGGCGGACGGGCAGACGGGCAGACGGGCAGACGGACAGACGGGCAGAGGGGCAGACGGGCAGACGGGCAGACGAGCAGACGGGCAGAGGGACAGAATGGAAGGAAGAGAGAAAGAAAGCAAGAAAGGAAGACGGGCGGACGGGCAGACGGGCAGACGGGCAGACGGACAGACGGGCAGAGGGGCAGACGAGCAGACGGGCAGACGGGCAGACGGGCAGACGGGCAGACGGACAGACGGACAGACGGGCAGACGGGCAGACGGGCAGAATGGAAGGGAGAGAGAAAGAAAGCAAGAAAGGAAGACGGGCGGACGGGCAGACGGGCAGACGGGCAGACGAGCAGACGGGCAGACGGACAGAATGGAAGGAAGAGAGAAAGAAAGCAAGAAAGGAAGACGGACAGACGGAGAGACGGGCAGACGGGCAGACGGACAGACGGGCAGACGGACAGACGGACAGACGGGCAGAGGGGCAGACGAGCAGACGGACAGAAAGGAAGGAAGAGAGAAAGAAAGGAAGACGGACAGACGGACAGACGGAGAGACGGACAGACGGGCAGACGGGCAGACGGGCAGACGGGCAGACGGGCAGACGAGCAGACGAGCAGACGGGCAGAGGGGCAGACGAGCAGACGGGCAGACGGACAGAATGGAAGGAAGAGAGAAAGAAAGCAAGAAAGGAAGACGGGCGGACGGGCAGACGGACAGACGGACAGAGGGGCAGACGAGCAGACGGGCAGACGGGCAGACGGGCAGAAGGACAGACGGACAGACGGGCAGACGGGCAGACAGGCAGACGGGCAGACGAGCAGACGGGCAGACGGACAGAATGGAAGGAAGAGAGAAAGAAAGCAAGAAAGGAAGACGGGCGGACGGGCAGACGGACAGACGGGCAGACGAACAGATGGGCAGAGGGGCAGACGGACAGACGGGCAGACGGACAGACAGCCAGACGGACAGACGGGCAGACGGGCAGACGGGCAGACGGGCAGACGGACAGACGGACAGACGGGCAGACGGGCAGACGGGCAGAATGGAAGGGAGAGAGAAAGAAAGCAAGAAAGGAAGACGGGCGGACGGGCAGACAGGCAGACGGGCAGACGAGCAGACGGGCAGACGGACAGAATGGAAGGAAGAGAGAAAGAAAGCAAGAAAGGAAGACGGGCGGACGGGCAGACGGGCAGACGGGCAGACGAGCAGACGGGCAGAAGGACAGACGGACAGACGGGCAGACGGGCAGACGGGCAGACGAGCAGACGGGCAGACGGACAGAATGGAAGGAAGAGAGAAAGAAAGCAAGAAAGGAAGACGGACAGACGGAGAGACGAGCAGACGGGCAGACGGGCAGACGGACAGACGGGCAGAGGGGCAGACGGGCAGAGAGGCAGACGAGCAGACGGGCAGACGGACAGAATGGAAGGAAGAGAGAAAGAAAGCAAGAATGGAAGACGGACAGACGGAGAGACGGGCAGACGGGCAGACAGGCAGACGGGCAGACGGGCAGACGGACAGAATGGAAGGAAGAGAGAAAGAAAGCAAGAATGGAAGACGGACAGACGGAGAGACGAGCAGACGGGCAGACAGGCAGACGGACAGACGGGTAGAGGGGCAGACGGGCAGACGGGCAGACGAACAGACGGGCAGACGGACAGAATGGAAGGAAGAGAGAAAGAAAGCAAGAAAGGAAGACGGGCGGACGGGCAGACGGGCAGACGGGCAGACGAGCAGACGGGCAGACGGACAGAATGGAAGGAAGAGAGAAAGAAAGCAAGAAAGGAAGACGGGCGGACGGGCAGACGGGCAGACGGGCAGACGAGCAGACGGGCAGACGGGCAGACGGACAGACGGGCAGACGGGCAGACGGGCAGACGAGCAGACGGGCAGACGGACAGAATGGAAGGAAGAGAGAAAGAAAGCAAGGAAGGAAGACGGACAGACGGAGAGACGGGCAGACGGGCAGACGGACAGAGGGGCAGACGGGCAGACGGGCAGACGGGCAGACGGGCAGACGGACAGAATGGAAGGAAGAGAGAAAGAAAGCAAGAAAGGAAGACGGGCAGACGAGCAGACGGGCAGACGGGCAGACGGACAGAATGGAAGGAAGAGAGAAAGAAAGCAAGAAAGGAAGACGGACAGACGGAGAGACGGGCAGACGGGCAGACGGACAGAGGGGCAGACGGGCAGACGGACAGACGGGCAGACGGGCAGACGGGCAGACGGGCAGACGAGCAGACGGGCAGAGGGGCAGACGAGCAGACGGGCAGACGGGCAGACGGGCAGAAGGACAGACGGACAGACGGGCAGACGGGCAGACAGGCAGACGGGCAGACGAGCAGACGGGCAGACGGACAGAATGGAAGGAAGAGAGAAAGAAAGCAAGAAAGGAAGACGGGCGAACGGGCAGACGGACAGACGGGCAGACGAACAGATGGGCAGAGGGGCAGACGGACAGACGGGCAGACGGACAGACAGCCAGACGGGCAGACGGACAGAGGGGCAGACGAGCAGACGGGCAGACGGACAGAATGGAAGGAAGAGAGAAAAAAAGCAAGAAAGGAAGACGGACAGACGGACAGACGGAGAGACGGACAGACGGGCAGACGGGCAGACGGGCAGACGGGCAGAGGGGCAGACGAGCAGACGGACAGAAAGGAAGGAAGAGAGAAAGAAAGGAAGACGGACAGACGGACAGACGGAGAGACGGACAGACGGGCAGACGGGCAGACGGGCAGACGGGCAGACGGGCAGAAGGACAGACGGGCAGACGGGCAGAATGGAAGGAAGAGAGAAAGAAAGCAAGAAAGGAAGAAGGACAGACGGACAGAGGGGCAGACGGGCAGACGGACAGACGGACAGAGGAGCAGACGGGCAGACGGACAGACGAGCAGACGGGCAGACGGGCAGACGGGCAGACGGGCAGACAAGCAGACGGGCAGACGGGCAGAATGGAAGGAGGAGAGAAAGAAAGCAAGAAAGGAAGACGGGCAGACGGACAGAGGGGCAGACGAGCAGACGGGCAGACGGGCAGACGGGCAGACGGGCAGACGAGCAGACGGGCAGACGAGCAGACGGGCAGACGGACAGAGGGGCAGACGAGCAGACGGGCAGACGGGCAGAATGGAAGGAAGAGAGAAAGAAAGCAAGAAAGGAAGACGGGCAGACGGGCAGACGGACAGACGGGCAGACGGACAGACGGACAGACGGGCAGAGGGGCAGACGAGCAGACGGACAGAAAGGAAGGAAGAGAGAAAGAAAGGAAGACGGACAGACGGACAGACGGAGAGACGGACAGACGGGCAGACGGGCAGACGGGCAGACGGGCAGACGGGCAGAAAGGAAGGAAGAGAGAAAGAAAGCAAGAAAGGAAGACGGGCAGACGGGCAGACGGACAGACGGGCAGACGGACAGACGGACAGACGGGCAGAGGGGCAGACGAGCAGACGGACAGAAAGGAAGGAAGAGAGAAAGAAAGGAAGACGGACAGACGGACAGACGGAGAGACGGACAGACGGGCAGACGGGCAGACGGGCAGACGGGCAGACGGGCAGACGAGCAGACGAGCAGACGGGCAGAGGGGCAGACGAGCAGACGGGCAGACGGACAGAATGGAAGGAAGAGAGAAAGAAAGCAAGAAAGGAAGACGGGCGGACGGGCAGACGGACAGACGGACAGAGGGGCAGACGAGCAGACGGGCAGACGGGCAGACGGGCAGAAGGACAGACGGACAGACGGGCAGACGGGCAGACAGGCAGACGGGCAGACGAGCAGACGGGCAGACGGACAGAATGGAAGGAAGAGAGAAAGAAAGCAAGAAAGGAAGACGGGCGGACGGGCAGACGGACAGACGGGCAGACGAACAGATGGGCAGAGGGGCAGACGGACAGACGGGCAGACGGACAGACAGCCAGACGGGCAGACGGACAGAGGGGCAGACAAGCAGACGGGCAGACAGGCAGACGGACAGACGGGCAGAGGGGCAGACGAGCAGACGGAAAGAAAGGAAGGAAGAGAGAAAAAAAGCAAGAAAGGAAGACGGACAGACGGACAGACGGACAGAGGGGCAGACGAGCAGACGGGCAGACGGGCAGACGGGCAGACGGACAGAGGGGCAGACGAGCAGACGGGCAGACGGGCAGACGGGCAGAAGGACAGACGGACAGACGGGCAGACGGGCAGACAGGCAGACGGGCAGACGGGCAGACGGACAGACGGGCAGACGGACAGAAAGGAAGGAAGAGAGAAAAAAGCAAGAAAGGAAGACGGATAGACGGACAGACGGAAAGACGGACAGACGGGCAGACGGGCAGACGGGCAGACGAGCAGACGGACAGAAAGGAAGGAAGAGAGAAAAAAGCAAGAAAGGAAGACGGATAGACGGACAGACGGAGAGACGGACAGACGGGCAGACGGGCAGACGGGCAGACGGGCAGAGGGGCAGACGAGCGGACGGGCAGACGAACAGACGGGCAGACGGACAGAGGGGCAGACGGGCAGACGGGCAGACGGGCAGACGGGCAGACGAGCAGACGGGCAGAGGGGCAGACGAGCAGACGGGCAGACGGACAGAATGGAAGGAAGAGAGAAAGAAAGCAAGAAAGGAAGACGGGCGGACGGGCAGACGGACAGACGGGCAGACGAACAGATGGGCAGAGGGGCAGACGGACAGACGGGCAGACGGGCAGACGGGCAGACGAGCAGACGGGCAGACGGACAGAATGGAAGGAAGAGAGAAAGAAAGCAAGAAAGGAAGACGGACAGACGGAGAGACGGGCAGACGGGCAGACGGACAGAGGGGCAGACGGGCAGACGGGCAGAAGGACAGACGGACAGACGGGCAGACGGGCAGACAGGCAGACGGGCAGACGAGCAGACGGGCAGACGGACAGAATGGAAGGAAGAGAGAAAGAAAGCAAGAAAGGAAGACGGGCGGACGGGCAGACGGACAGACGGGCAGACGAACAGATGGGCAGAGGGGCAGACGGACAGACAGCCAGACGGGCAGACGGACAGAGGGGCAGACGAGCAGACGGGCAGACGGACAGAATGGAAGGAAGAGAGAAAAAAAGCAAGAAAGGAAGACGGACAGACGGACAGACGGAGAGACGGACAGACGGGCAGACGGGCAGACGGGCAGACGGGCAGAGATGCAGACGAGCGGACGGGCAGACGAACAGACGGGCAGACGGACAGAGGGGCAGACGAGCAGACGGGCAGACGGGCAGACGGGCAGACGGACAGAATGGAAGGAAGAGAGAAAGAAAGCAAGAAAGGAAGACGGGCAGACGGACAGACGGGCAGACGGGCAGAAAGGAAGGAAGAGAGAAAAAAAGCAAGAAAGGAAGACGGACAGACGGACAGACGGGCAGACGGGCAGACGGGCAGAGATGCAGACGAGCGGACGGGCAGACGAACAGACGGGCAGACGGACAGAGGGGCAGACGAGCAGACGGGCAGACGGGCAGACGGGCAGACGGACAGAATGGAAGGAAGAGAGAAAGAAAGCAAGAAAGGAAGACGGGCAGACGGACAGACGGGCAGACGGGCAGAAAGGAAGGAAGAGAGAAAAAAAGCAAGAAAGGAAGACGGACAGACGGACAGACGGGGAGACGGACAGACGGGCAGACGGGCAGACGGGCAGACGGGCAGAGGGGCAGACGAGCGGACGGGCAGACGGACAGAGGGGCAGACGAGCAGACGGGCAGACGGGCAGACGGGCAGAAGGACAGACGGACAGACGGGCAGACGGGCAGACAGGCAGACGGGCAGACGAGCAGACGGGCAGACGGACAGAATGGAAGGAAGAGAGAAAGAAAGCAAGAAAGGAAGACGGGCGGACGGGCAGACGGACAGACGGGCAGACGAACAGATGGGCAGAGGGGCAGACGGACAGACGGGCAGACGGACAGACAGCCAGACGGGCAGACGGACAGAGGGGCAGACGAGCAGACGGGCAGACGGGCAGACGGGCAGAGGGGCAGACGAGCGGACGGGCAGACGAACAGACGGGCAGACGGACAGAGGGGCAGACGGGCAGACGGGCAGACGGGCAGACGAGCAGACGGGCAGAGGGGCAGACGAGCAGACAGGCAGACGGACAGAATGGAAGGAAGAGAGAAAGAAAGCAAGAAAGGAAGACGGGCGGACGGGCAGACGGACAGACGGGCAGACGAACAGATGGGCAGAGGGGCAGACGGACAGACGGGCAGACGGGCAGACGGACAGAATGGAAGGAAGAGAGAAAGAAAGCAAGAAAGGAAGACGGACAGACGGAGAGACGGACAGACGGGCAGACGAACAGATGGGCAGAGGGGCAGACGGACAGACGGGCAGACGGACAGACAGCCAGACGGGCAGACGGACAGAGGGGCAGACGAGCAGACGGGCAGACGGACAGAATGGAAGGAAGAGAGAAAAAAAGCAAGAAAGGAAGACGGACAGACGGACAGACGGAGAGACGGACAGACGGGCAGACAGGCAGACGGGCAGACGGGCAGAGGGGCAGACGAGCAGACGGACAGAAAGGAAGGAAGAGAGAAAGAAAGGAAGACGGACAGACGGACAGACGGAGAGACGGACAGACGGGCAGACGGGCAGACGGGCAGACGGGCAGACGGGCAGAAGGACAGACGGGCAGACGGGCAGAATGGAAGGAAGAGAGAAAGAAAGCAAGAAAGGAAGAAGGACAGACGGAGAGAGGGGCAGACGGGCAGACGGACAGAATGGAAGGAAGAGAGAAAGAAAGCAAGAAAGGAAGACGGGCAGACGGGCAGACGGGCAGACGGGCAGACGAGCAGACGGGCAGACGGACAGAATGGAAGGAAGAGAGAAAGAAAGCAAGAAAGGAAGACGGACAGACGGAGAGACGGGCAGACGGGCAGACGGGCAGACGGACAGACGGGCAGACGGGCAGAGGGGCAGACGGGCAGACGGGCAGACGAGCAGACGGGCAGACGGACAGAATGGAAGGAAGAGAGAAAGAAAAAAAGAAAGGAAGACGGACAGACGGAGAGACGGGCAGACGGGCAGACGGGCAGACGGGCAGACGGACAGACGGGCAGAGGGGCAGACGGGCAGACGGGCAGACGAGCAGACGGGCAGACGGACAGAATGGAAGGAAGAGAGAAAGAAAAAAAGAAAGGAAGACGGGCGGACGGGCAGACGGACAGACGGGCAGACAAGCAGACGGGCAGACGGGCAGAATGGAAGGAGGAGAGAAAGAAAGCAAGAAAGGAAGACGGGCAGACGGACAGAGGGGCAGACGAGCAGACGAGCAGACGGGCAGACGGACAGAATGGAAGGAAGAGAGAAAGAAAGCAAAAAAGGAAGACGGACAGACGGAGAGACGGGCAGACGGGCAGACGGGCAGACGGGCAGACGGACAGACGGGCAGAGGGGCAGACGGGCAGACGGGCAGACGAGCAGACGGGCAGACGGACAGAATGGAAGGAAGAGAGAAAGAAAGCAAGAAAGGAAGACGGGCAGACGGGCAGACGGGCAGACGGACAGACGGACAGACGGGCAGACGGGCAGACGGGCAGAATGGAAGGAAGAGAGAAAGAAAGCAAGAAAGGAAGACGGGCGGACGAGCAGACGGGCAGACGGGCAGACGAGCAGACGGGCAGAAGGACAGACGGACAGACGGGCAGACGGGCAGACAGGCAGACGGGCAGACGAGCAGACGGGCAGACGGACAGAATGGAAGGAAGAGAGAAAGAAAGCAAGAAAGGAAGACGGGCGGACGGGCAGACGGACAGACGGGCAGACGAACAGATGGGCAGAGGGGCAGACGGACAGACGGGCAGACGGGCAGACGGACAGAATGGAAGGAAGAGAGAAAGAAAGCAAGAAAGGAAGACGGACAGACGGAGAGACGGACAGACGGGCAGACGAACAGATGGGCAGAGGGGCAGACGGACAGACGGGCAGACGGACAGACAGCCAGACGGGCAGACGGACAGAGGGGCAGACGAGCAGACGGGCAGACGGACAGAATGGAAGGAAGAGAGAAAAAAAGCAAGAAAGGAAGACGGACAGACGGACAGACGGAGAGACGGACAGACGGGCAGACAGGCAGACGGGCAGACGGGCAGAGGGGCAGACGAGCAGACGGACAGAAAGGAAGGAAGAGAGAAAGAAAGGAAGACGGACAGACGGACAGACGGAGAGACGGACAGACGGGCAGACGGGCAGACGGGCAGACGGGCAGACGGGCAGAAGGACAGACGGGCAGACGGGCAGAATGGAAGGAAGAGAGAAAGAAAGCAAGAAAGGAAGAAGGACAGACGGAGAGAGGGGCAGACGGGCAGACGGACAGAATGGAAGGAAGAGAGAAAGAAAGCAAGAAAGGAAGACGGGCAGACGGGCAGACGGGCAGACGGGCAGACGAGCAGACGGGCAGACGGACAGAATGGAAGGAAGAGAGAAAGAAAGCAAGAAAGGAAGACGGACAGACGGAGAGACGGGCAGACGGGCAGACGGGCAGACGGACAGACGGGCAGACGGGCAGAGGGGCAGACGGGCAGACGGGCAGACGAGCAGACGGGCAGACGGACAGAATGGAAGGAAGAGAGAAAGAAAAAAAGAAAGGAAGACGGACAGACGGAGAGACGGGCAGACGGGCAGACGGGCAGACGGGCAGACGGACAGACGGGCAGAGGGGCAGACGGGCAGACGGGCAGACGAGCAGACGGGCAGACGGACAGAATGGAAGGAAGAGAGAAAGAAAAAAAGAAAGGAAGACGGGCGGACGGGCAGACGGACAGACGGGCAGACAAGCAGACGGGCAGACGGGCAGAATGGAAGGAGGAGAGAAAGAAAGCAAGAAAGGAAGACGGGCAGACGGACAGAGGGGCAGACGAGCAGACGAGCAGACGGGCAGACGGACAGAATGGAAGGAAGAGAGAAAGAAAGCAAAAAAGGAAGACGGACAGACGGAGAGACGGGCAGACGGGCAGACGGGCAGACGGGCAGACGGACAGACGGGCAGAGGGGCAGACGGGCAGACGGGCAGACGAGCAGACGGGCAGACGGACAGAATGGAAGGAAGAGAGAAAGAAAGCAAGAAAGGAAGACGGGCAGACGGGCAGACGGGCAGACGGACAGATGGACAGACGGGCAGACGGGCAGACGGGCAGAATGGAAGGAAGAGAGAAAGAAAGCAAGAAAGGAAGACGGGCGGACGAGCAGACGGGCAGACGGGCAGACGAGCAGACGGGCAGAAGGACAGACGGACAGACGGGCAGACGGGCAGACAGGCAGACGGGCAGACGAGCAGACGGGCAGACGGACAGAATGGAAGGAAGAGAGAAAGAAAGCAAGAAAGGAAGACGGGCGGACGGGCAGACGGACAGACGGACAGCGGGGCAGACGAGCAGATGGGCAGACGGGCAGACGGGCAGAAGGACAGACGGACAGACGGGCAGACGGGCAGACGGACAGAATGGACGGAAGAGAGAAAGAAAGCAAGAAAGGAAGACGGGCAGACGGGCAGACGGGCAGACGGGCAGACGGGCAGACGAGCAGACGGGCAGACGGACAGAATGGAAGGAAGAGAGAAAGAAAGCAAGAAAGGAAGACGGACAGACGGAGAGACGGGCAGACGGGCAGACGGGCAGACGGGCAGACGGACAGACGGGCAGAGGGGCAGACGGGCAGACGGGCAGACGAGCAGACGGGCAGAGGGGCAGACGGGCAGACGGGCAGACGAGCAGACGGGCAGACGGACAGAATGGAAGGAAGAGAGAAAGAAAGCAAGAAAGGAAGACGGGCAGACGGGCAGACGGGCAGACGGGCAGACGAGCAGACGGGCAGAAGGACAGACGGACAGACGGGCAGACGGGCAGACAGGCAGACGGGCAGACGAGCAGACGGGCAGACGGACAGAATGGAAGGAAGAGAGAAAGAAAGCAAGAAAGGAAGACGGGCGGACGGGCAGACGGGCAGACGGACAGACGGGCAGAGGGGCAGACGAGCAGACGGGCAGACGGGCAGACGGGCAGACGGGCAGACGGACAGACGGACAGACGGGCAGACGGGCAGACGGGCAGAATGGAAGGGAGAGAGAAAGAAAGCAAGAAAGGAAGACGGGCGGACGGGCAGACGGGCAGACGGGCAGACGAGCAGACGGGCAGAAGGACAGACGGACAGACGGGCAGACGGGCAGACAGGCAGACGGGCAGACGGACAGAATGGAAGGAAGAGAGAAAGAAAGCAAGAATGGAAGACGGACAGACGGAGAGACGGGCAGACGGGCAGACGGGCAGACGGGCAGACGGGCAGACGGACAGAATGGAAGGAAGAGAGAAAGAAAGCAAGAATGGAAGACGGACAGACGGAGAGACGGGCAGACGGGCAGACGGGCAGACGGACAGACGGGCAGAGGGGCAGACGGGCAGACGGGCAGACGAGCAGATGGGCAGACGGACAGAATGGAAGGAAGAGAGAAAGAAAGCAAGAAAGGAAGACGGGCAGACGGGCAGACGGGCAGACGGGCAGACGAGCAGACGGGCAGACGGACAGAATGGAAGGAAGAGAGAAAGAAAGCAAGAAAGGAAGACGGACAGACGGAGAGACGGGCAGACGGGCAGACGGGCAGACGGACAGACGGGCAGAGGGGCAGACGGGCAGAGGGGCAGACGAGCAGACGGGCAGACGGACAGAATGGAAGGAAGAGAGAAAGAAAGCAAGAAAGGAAGACGGGCAGACGGGCAGACGGGCAGACGGGCAGACGGGCAGACGGACAGAATGGAAGGAAGAGAGAAAGAAAGCAAGAATGGAAGACGGACAGACGGAGAGACGGGCAGACGGGCAGACGGGCAGACGGACAGACGGGCAGAGGGGCAGACGAGCAGACGGGCAGACGGGCAGACGGGCAGACGGGCAGACGGACAGACGGACAGACGGGCAGACGGGCAGACGGGCAGAATGGAAGGAAGAGAGAAAGAAAGCAAGAAAGGAAGACGGACAGACGGAGAGACGGGCAGACGGACAGACGGGCAGACGGGCAGACAGGCAGACGGGCAGACGAGCAGACGGGCAGACGGACAGAATGGTAGGAAGAGAGAAAGAAAGCAAGAAAGGAAGACGGGCAGACGGGCAGACGGGCAGACGGGCAGACGAGCAGACGGGCAGACGGACAGAATGGAAGAAAGAGAGAAAAAAAGCAAGAAAGGAAGACGGACAGACGGAAAGACGGGCAGACGGGCAGACGGGCAGACGGACAGACGGGCAGAGGGGCAGACGGGCAGACGGGCAGACGGGCAGAATGGAAGGAAGAGAGAAAGAAAGCAAGAAAGGAAGACGGGCAGACGGGCAGACGGACAGACGGGCAGACGGACAGACGGACAGACGGGCAGAGGGGCAGACGAGCAGACGGACAGAAAGGAAGGAAGAGAGAAAGAAAGGAAGACGGACAGACGGACAGACGGAGAGACGGACAGACGGGCAGACGGGCAGACGGGCAGAAGGACAGACGGGCAGACGGGCAGAATGGTAGGAAGAGAGAAAGAAAGCAAGAAAGGAAGACGTGCAGACGGGCAGACAGGCAGACGGGCAGACGAGCAGACGGGCAGACGGACAGAATGGAAGGAAGAGAGAAAGAAAGCAAGAAAGGAAGACGGGCAGACGGGCAGACGGACAGACGGGCAGACGGGCAGACGGGCAGACGGGCAGACGGGCAGACAAGCAGACGGGCAGACGGGCAGAATGGAAGGAGGAGAGAAAGAAAGCAAGAAAGGAAGACGGGCAGACGGACAGAGGGGCAGACGAGCAGACGAGCAGACGGGCAGACGGACAGAATGGTAGGAAGAGAGAAAGAAAGCAAGAAAGGAAGACGGACAGACGGAGAGACGGGCAGACGGGCAGACGGGCAGACGGGCAGACGGACAGACGGGCAGAGGGGCAGACGGGCAGACGGGCAGACGAGCAGACGGGCAGACGGACAGAATGGAAGGAAGAGAGAAAGAAAGCAAGAAAGGAAGACGGGCAGACGGGCAGACGGGCAGACGGGCAGACGAGCAGACGGGCAGACGGACAGAATGGAAGGAAGAGAGAAAGAAAGCAAGAAAGGAAGACGGGCAGACGGGCAGACGGGCAGACGGGCAGACGAGCAGACGGGCAGACGGACAGAATGGAAGGAAGAGAGAAAGAAAGCAAGAAAGGAAGACGGACAGACGGAGAGACGGGCAGACGGGCAGACGGGCAGACGGGCAGACGGACAGACGGGCAGAGGGGCAGACGGGCAGACGGGCAGACGAGCAGACGGGCAGAGGGACAGAATGGAAGGAAGAGAGAAAGAAAGCAAGAAAGGAAGACGGGCGGACGGGCAGACGGGCAGACGGGCAGACGGACAGACGGGCAGAGGGGCAGACGAGCAGACGGGCAGACGGGCAGACGGGCAGACGGGCAGACGGACAGACGGACAGACGGGCAGACGGGCAGACGGGCAGAATGGAAGGGAGAGAGAAAGAAAGCAAGAAAGGAAGACGGGCGGACGGGCAGACGGGCAGACGGGCAGACGAGCAGACGGGCAGACGGACAGAATGGAAGGAAGAGAGAAAGAAAGCAAGAAAGGAAGACGGGCGGACGGGCAGACGGGCAGACGGGCAGACGAGCAGACGGGCAGAAGGACAGACGGACAGACGGGCAGACGGGCAGACGGGCAGACGAGCAGACGGGCAGACGGACAGAATGGAAGGAAGAGAGAAAGAAAGCAAGAAAGGAAGATAGATAGATAGATAGATATGTTTATTTATGTCTATAGCAATATTAGACAAAGTTGCGCCACAGGGTATTACAAAATAACTTACCCTGTGACAGTGAAAGAGTAAAGTAATACAACACATGAGTACTCGAGAGCAAGAGAAAAAGCTAGAGAACAGAATAAATCAACACCTAACAGTTAAGAGCCGTAAGAGAAAGAAATAGAGTTAAGGACGAACATCTTCAGTATCCAGCAAATGCGCAAATAAACCGTGCTTAAACGAGGCTAAGGTACGCGCAGTTTTGAGTTCCGAAGGCAAAGAGTCCCAGTAGCGCACGCCAGCAACCGCGAAGGAGTTGAAAAACGCGTTGGTGCGACAACACGGGGTCACAAAGTCACTCCTGGGCGTACGCGAAGGGCGAGAGGCAGCAGGGTCGCGACCGCGATCGGCCAGAACGAAAAGCTCGCGCAAGTAAGTAGGACGCCCGGAACGCAAAATGATAAAAAGCTGCGAAAGGAGAAAATAAAGCCTTCTATCCTTTACCCGAAGCCAGCCAAGCTCCCTACGAAACGGTGTAATGTGCTCGTCACGGGGAACACCACAGACAAAACGGACGCAGGTGTTCAGGAGGCGCTGAAGTTTACTGTCAAGACCCGCCTGGAGGTCAGCAAAGACCACGCAACAGTAGTCGAACAATGGGAAAATTAAGGAAATCACCATGAGTCGACGTAGATTTTTAGAGAGCAGCCGACGAGAGGCCGAAAGCTGCCTGAGGGTGCCATGCACGCGGGCAGAAACAGCATTAACCTGAGCTGTCCAGGACAGTTTAGAGTCGAGGATGACCCCAAGATCACGTACAGAGTCAAGATAGGGAATCGGAAGACCATCAAGACACACAGCAGGAAGAAGATTGAGCTCAAGCCTGGAAACATAAGACCCACTGCCAAGAATCATCGCATGAGTTTTCGCGACATTAAGACGAAGAGAAGAAGATCGAGACCAGCCCAGGACGGCCTGAACGTCCTCATTAACGCAGGCAAGGGCATCCGCAGCATTCGCAGGCGAAAACTGGTAATAAACCTGCAGGTCGTCTGCATAAACCAGATGGCTAGAATGTCTCAGGACTCTGGAGATATCGTTGATGAATAATGAGAACAATAACGGACCCAGAACTGAACCTTGCGGAACGCCAAGATCGAGAGACACCCAGGAAGAGAGGTGGCCATCCCGAGACACGACTGCCTGCATTCTACCCTGCAAGTAAGAGGCGATCCAACGGATGACATGCTGCGAGAAGCCGAGGTCGAGGAGCTTATTAAGCAAGATTGCATGTGGTATCGTATCGAAGGCCTTGGAGAAGTCAAACAGAACTAAGACAGTTAGGCTACGACTATCAATACCCCTGCGTACATCCTCGGTGAGCCTAAGAAGCGCAGTCTGGGTGCTGTAGCCGCGGCGGAAGCCAGATTGACGAGGATCGAGTAGCTGCCGACACTCAAGAAAGGAAGAAATTTGCTCGTAGACGACACGCTCAAGAACTTTTGATAAAAAGCAGAGGTTGGAGATGGGCCGAACCTGATCAAGAGAGGAGGGCGATTTGACCTTACCCAACGGCAACACACGCGCCCGCTTCCAAACCTCAGGGAAAACAGCAGAAGAGAGAGACTGATTGAAGAGAGCCAAGAGGTAAGGAAGGATAACCGGCAGCGCTAGATGGACATCACGAAGCGACAGATCGTCAATGCCTCGCGATTGAGAAGTGAAATGCTTGAAGGCATTGAGGAGCGCAGGCGGAGAAATATCCCGGAAATAAAAGAGAGAATCACTATAGGAAGAAGGCGGGAGAGTAGCAAGGAGCTCAGCAACTTCATTCAAGGAAGCCGGATGCTGAGACACGGCCGCAAAATGACGGTTGAGGTCATCTACAGCGAAATCGCCATAGTCGTTGGTTCGAGGCGGCGCAATACCAAGAGAACGGAGCGCCCTCCAAAGAACCCGTGATTCCTGAATAGAAGAAAGCCGATCAGCGAAAAATGCAGCACGAGCTGCGGAAATGCGTTTATGTAAATCATCCCTAGCATCCCGGTAACGAAAAAGAGCGACTTGAGAGCGAGAGCGCTTATAAGCTCGATAAAGTGAGTCCCTGGCACGCGTGAGGGCGAAAAGCTCCGAAGTGATCCAAGGAGGCCTGCTAGGTTTAAAAGCACGAGATACGTAGGGGGCATGCCTGTCAAGAGTGGCGGTGATATTGCCTTGTAAACAGGAGAGCAGCTCGTCAATAGAAACCCCAGCTTCAAAAGGGGACCAGTCACAATCCGCGAGATCCTGCTCGAATGAGTTGATAGAGAAGTTAGTAAATGAGCGAGCTCTGACTATCTTACAGGAGGGCGGGGGAGCCGCGATCGAGATGTTGACCGAAATGAGATCGTGCCCCGCAATAAACGGCGCGGAGGACTGGCTAAAGGATTGAAGCACGCTTTGATCACTAAGCAGGCACAGATCGAGAAGCGTGTCCGAGGTATGAGTGTGACACGTAGCCGCGAAGGGTACCAGGTAGAGAGCCCGGGAAGAGGAAAATTCACGAACATTGTCAGCGTCGTACGACTGGCCCAGCTGGTTTGCATTGAAGTCACCGAAAATGACAGAGAGATGATAACCGACACTCAGGCGATCGAAGTCTGCTTCAAAAGCTGCTAAGTTAGACGCCTTGGGCGGACGATAGACGACTGCGACAAGAAACGGTGAGGAGCGCGAGGTGCAAATTTCCGCAAAAAGATACTCAGGGCTGCAACTATATGGACCCGGAGAGACAGCAAGCAGCTTCACCCGAAGAGACTGCAGGACGTACAGCGCGACCCCACCCCCAATCTTGCCAACCCGATCATTGCGCAAAATGGAATACCCTGGCAACGAGACCGAAGCATCCGGAATCTGCGCATGCAACCACGATTCACTAATAGCGATGAGATGAGCTGAGCGAGACGAGAAATGAAAGCGCAGTAAATCAATGTGGCCGCGGATGGAATTGGCATTAAGATGACAGAGACAAAGAGAGGGCGGGCTGGCAGAGCCGGAAGAGTTAACAGAACCACGGAAATGCGGGGGGCGAATAAGGGCCGGCTGTTGAGAACACCGTCAGATCGAGGCGAGACGGGTAAGATCGGCGGATGACGAGATGCGAGTAACCGGCGCGCCATGGGCCTTGCGAGCAAAGATGGTACCTCCGGAGTGCCAAACAAAGCGAACGCCAGCAGCTGAGGCAGCAGCCTTAGTGGCAATTAAAAGCTTATAGATATCCGGTGGCAGAGCCTCGTTTAGATTGATAGTAGTGACCGGACCCGCAGGACACGGGACGAGATCCGAGGTCACAAGACGACCCTTAGCTTTCTTAGCTGCTATCAAACGCGAAAGAGTATCACGACTGCGAAGCTTGACAACAATCGGGAGTGACGTGGCTTTGCGAGCTTTATCACGGGTGACAAGAAACCGAGAATCAACGATATCACCGTCAGCAAGGCTGGTGTTCAGTGAGGCAAGAACTTGTTTAACGGTTTGCGGAACAGAAACGGCCGACAAACAGGGCGCACCGGAAATAATCAGTTCGACGGGACCCGAAGAATGACTAGAGCCCGACTGACCAGACCGACGATCGAGTTGGGCCTGCCTGAGCGCGACTGTATCGGAAGAGAGGACACGACAACGTTCCTCAAGTTCTACAACCCGAGCCGCAGTCGCATTGAACGCAGTTAAATCAGCAGATCGAGCCTGCTGAGCCAAACGCAACGCGGCATTATCCTCGGCGAGTACGCGGTTATCGTTTTCAAGTACAAGAATACGAGCCTCGGCGGCAGCGATACGCTCCTCCAAGGCGGTTAAGAGAGCGAGCCGACCCGCGAGCAGATCAAAACGCTCGTCCAGACGCGTAGCCAGAGTGGCAACAGACACAACAGAAGCTACTGAACCCGACGGCTGAGACTCAGAAGAAACGAGGGTGGCAGAGTTACCACTAACCGCAGGTAAAGGGTTAGGAATCGCAGCTACTGAGGCACGAGAAAATTCTTCCAATAATGCCCCGGGGCAGCAAGATTTTACTTTATCGCGGCGGAATTTAGTTTCGCAACAACCAGGATGATAACAGAGCTGGCACGAACGACACCGCTTGACTTTCGTGGCGATGAGCTTACCGCAGAAAGCGCATTTGAAAACACCTGGCATGATTAGAGCAAGGACGCAGTTGGAGAGAACAACGTTGACGCAGATACGGCAGCAGACGATCAGCAGGCAGGTACGTCACAGCAAGTGGGCGGAGACAGTCGAGCAGGCGCAGTCCGATCCACCGGAGAGAAGACAATCGATGATCGATGATCGATGATGGACGTCGATATCACAGCGGGCATGCGCAACAGGGCAGCAGGACGGTTAAGTTGACGGTTATGACAGATGTAGGTTATGTTCCCCAGTCAAAATCAGATCAGGAAAACAGGAAAATCCAGAAGCAGAGTGAAGTTACCAGGACGCAAACAAGTCCAGGCAGAGAATGCATAAAGGCGCATGCAAAGAGATCTGGAAGAAGTCGCCCGGAGGCAGAAAACAGCAGAACCAGCCCAAAAAGTTAGGAGTAGAAGTAGATAGCGTGTAGCGGTACTCACGTAGCGGGAAGACGGACAGACGGAGAGACGGGCAGACGGGCAGACGGGCAGACGGACAGACGGGCAGAGGGGCAGACGGGCAGAGGGGCAGACGAGCAGACGGGCAGACGGACAGAATGGAAGGAAGAGAGAAAGAAAGCAAGAAAGGAAGACGGGCAGACGGGCAGACGGGCAGACGGGCAGACGGACAGAATGGAAGGAAGAGAGAAAGAAAGCAAGAATGGAAGACGGACAGACGGAGAGACGGGCAGACGGGCAGACGGGCAGACGGGCAGACGGACAGAATGGAAGGAAGAGAGAAAGAAAGCAAGAAAGGAAGACGGACAGACGGAGAGACGGGCAGACGGGCAGACGGGCAGACGGGCGGACGGACAGAATGGAAGGAAGAGAGAAAGAAAGCAAGAAAGGAAGACGGGCAGACGGGCAGACGGGCAGACGGGCAGACGGGCAGACGGACAGACGGGCAGAGGGGCAGACGGGCAGAGGGGCAGACGAGCAGACGGGCAGACGGACAGAATGGAAGGAAGAGAGAAAGAAAGCAAGAAAGGAAGACGGGCAGACGGGCAGACGGGCAGACGGGCAGACGGACAGAATGGAAGGAAGAGAGAAAGAAAGCAAGAATGGAAGACGGACAGACGGAGAGACGGGCAGACGGGCAGACGGGCAGACGGACAGACGGGCAGAGGGGCAGACGAGCAGACGGGCAGACGGGCAGACGGGCAGACGGGCAGACGGACAGACGGACAGACGGGCAGACGGGCAGAATGGAAGGAAGAGAGAAAGAAAGCAAGAAAGGAAGACGGGCGGACGGGCAGACGGGCAGACGGGCAGACGAACAGATGGGCAGAGGGGCAGACGGACAGACAGCCAGACGGGCAGACGGACAGAGGGGCAGACGAGCAGACGGGCAGACGGACAGAATGGAAGGAAGAGAGAAAGAAAGGTAGACGGACAGACGGACAGACGGAGAGACGGACAGACGGGCAGACGGGCAGACGGGCAGAAGGACAGACGGACAGACGGGCAGACGGGCAGACGGGCAGATGAGCAGACGGGCAGACGGACAGAATGGAAGGAAGAGAGAAAGAAAGCAAGAAAGGAAGACGGGCGGACGGGCAGACGGACAGACGGACAGAGGGGCAGACGAGCAGACGGGCAGACGGGCAGACGGGCAGAAGGACAGACGGACAGACGGGCAGACGGGCAGACAGGCAGACGGGCAGACGAGCAGACGGGCAGACGGACAGAATGGAAGGAAGAGAGAAAGAAAGCAAGAAAGGAAGAAGGACAGACGGACAGAGGGGCAGACGGGCAGACGGACAGACGGGCAGACGGACAGACAGCCAGACGGGCAGACGGACAGAGGGGCAGACGAGCAGACGGGCAGACGGACAGAATGGAAGGAAGAGAGAAAAAAAGCAAGAAAGGAAGACGGACAGACGGACAGACGGAGAGACGGACAGACGGGCAGACGGGCAGACGGGCAGACGGGCAGAGGGGCAGACGAGCAGACGGACAGAAAGGAAGGAAGAGAGAAAGAAAGGAAGACGGACAGACGGACAGACGGAGAGACGGACAGACGGGCAGACGGGCAGACGGGCAGACGGGCAGACGGGCAGAAGGACAGACGGGCAGACGGGCAGAATGGAAGGAAGAGAGAAAGAAAGCAAGTAAGGAAGAAGGACAGACGGACAGAGGGGCAGACGGGCAGACGGACAGACGGACAGAGGAGCAGACGGGCAGACGGACAGACGAGCAGACGGGCAGACGGGCAGACGGGCAGACGGGCAGACAAGCAGACGGGCAGACGGGCAGAATGGAAGTAGGAGAGAAAGAAAGCAAGAAAGGAAGACGGGCAGACGGACAGAGGGGCAGACAAGCAGACGGGCAGACGGGCAGACGGGCAGACGGGCAGACGAGCAGACGGGCAGACGAGCAGACGGGCAGACGGACAGAGGGGCAGACGAGCAGACGGGCAGACGGGCAGAATGGAAGGAAGAGAGAAAGAAAGCAAGAAAGGAAGACGGGCAGACGGGCAGACGGACAGACGGGCAGACGGACAGACGGACAGACGGGCAGAGGGGCAGACGAGCAGACGGACAGAAAGGAAGGAAGAGAGAAAGAAAGGAAGACGGACAGACGGACAGACGGAGAGACGGACAGACGGGCAGACGGGCAGACGGGCAGAAGGACAGACGGGCAGACGGGCAGAATGGAAGGAAGAGAGAAAGAAAGCAAGAAAGGAAGAAGGACAGACGGACAGAGGGGCAGACGGGCAGACGGACAGACGGACAGAGGGGCAGACGGGCAGACAAGCAGACGGGCAGACGGGCAGAATGAAAGGAGGA
The DNA here is from genome assembly GCA_944452935.1 of Rhogogaster chlorosoma. Taxonomy (NCBI): domain Eukaryota; kingdom Metazoa; phylum Arthropoda; class Insecta; order Hymenoptera; family Tenthredinidae; genus Rhogogaster; species Rhogogaster chlorosoma. The sequence goes on from OX101797.1 coordinate 36,417,407, forward strand.
GAGAAAGAAAGCAAGAAAGGAAGACGGGCAGACGGGCAGACGGGCAGACGGGCAGACGAGCAGACGGGCAGACGGACAGAATGGAAGGAAGAGAGAAAGAAAGCAAGAAAGGAAGACGGACAGACGGAGAGACGGGCAGACGGGCAGACGGGCAGACGGACAGACGGGCAGAGGGGCAGACGGGCAGACGGGCAGACGAGCAGACGGGCAGACGGACAGAATGGAAGGAAGAGAGAAAGAAAGCAAGAAAGGAAGACGGGCGAACGGGCAGACGGACAGACGGGCAGACGAACAGATGGGCAGAGGGGCAGACGGACAGACGGGCAGACGGACAGACAGCCAGACGGGCAGACGGACAGAGGGGCAGACGAGCAGACGGGCAGACGGACAGAATGGAAGGAAGAGAGAAAAAAAGCAAGAAAGGAAGACGGACAGACGGACAGACGGAGAGACGGACAGACGGGCAGACGGGCAGACGGGCAGACGGGCAGAGGGGCAGACGAGCGGACGGGCAGACGAACAGACGGGCAGACGGACGGAGGGGCAGACGAGCAGACGGGCAGACGGGCAGACGGGCAGACGGACAGAATGGAAGGAAGAGAGAAAGAAAGCAAGAAAGGAAGACGGACAGACGGAGAGACGGGCAGACGGGCAGACGGACAGAGGGGCAGACGGGCAGACGGGCAGACGGGCAGACGGGCAGACGGGCAGACGGACAGAATGGAAGGAAGAGAGAAAGAAAGCAAGAAAGGAAGACGGACAGACGGAGAGACGGGCAGACGGGCAGACGGACAGAGGGGCAGACGGGCAGACGGACAGACGGGCAGACGGGCAGACGGGCAGACGGGCAGACGAGCAGACGGGCAGAGGGGCAGACAAGCAGACGGGCAGACGGACAGAATGGAAGGAAGAGAGAAAGAAAGCAAGAAAGGAAGACGGGCGGACGGGCAGACGGACAGACGGACAGAGGGGCAGACGAGCAGACGGGCAGACGGGCAGACGGGCAGAAGGACAGACGGACAGACGGGCAGACGGGCAGACGGGCAGACGAGCAGACGGGCAGACGAGCAGACGGGCAGACGGACAGAATGGAAGGAAGAGAGAAAGAAAGCAAGAAAGGAAGACGGACAGACGGACAGACGGAGAGACGGACAGACGGGCAGACGGGCAGACGGAAAGAAAGGAAGGAAGAGAGAAAAAAAGCAAGAAAGGAAGACGGACAGACGGACAGACGGAGAGACGGACAGACGGGCGGACGAGCAGACGGGCAGACGGGCAGACGGGCAGAAGGACAGACGGACAGACGGGCAGACGGGCAGACAGGCAGACGGGCAGACGGGCAGACGGACAGACGAGCAGACGGGCGGACAGGCAGACGGGCAGACGGGCAGAGGGGCAGACGAGCAGACGGACAGAAAGGAAGGAAGAGAGAAAAAAGCAAGAAAGGAAGACGGATAGACGGACAGACGGAGAGACGGACAGACGGGCAGACGGGCAGACGGGCAGACGGACAGAATGGAAGGAAGAGAGAAAGAAAGCAAGAAAGGAAGACGGACAGACGGAGAGACGGGCAGACGGGCAGACGGACAGAGGGGCAGACGGGCAGACGGACAGACGGGCAGACGGGCAGACGAGCAGACGGGCAGAGGGGCAGATGAGCAGACGGGCAGACGGACAGAATGGAAGGAAGAGAGAAAGAAAGCAAGAAAGGAAGACGGGCGGACGGGCAGACGGACAGACGGACAGAGGGGCAGACGAGCAGACGGGCAGACGGGCAGACGGGCAGAAGGACAGACGGACAGACGGGCAGACGGGCAGACAGGCAGACGGGCAGACGAGCAGACGGGCAGACGGACAGAATGGAAGGAAGAGAGAAAGAAAGCAAGAAAGGAAGACGGGCGGACGGGCAGACGGACAGACGGGCAGACGAACAGATGGGCAGAGGGGCAGACGGACAGACAGCCAGACGGGCAGACGGACAGAGGGGCAGACGAGCAGACGGGCAGACGGACAGAATGGAAGGAAGAGAGAAAAAAAGCAAGAAAGGAAGACGGACAGACGGACAGACGGAGAGACGGACAGACGGGCAGACGGGCAGACGGGCAGACGGGCAGAGGGGCAGACGAGCAGACGGACAGAAAGGAAGGAAGAGAGAAAGAAAGGAAGACGGACAGACGGACAGACGGAGAGACGGACAGACGGGCAGACGGGCAGACGGGCAGACGGGCAGACGGGCAGAAGGACAGACGGGCAGACGGGCAGAATGGAAGGAAGAGAGAAAGAAAGCAAGTAAGGAAGAAGGACAGACGGACAGAGGGGCAGACGGGCAGACGGACAGACGGACAGAGGAGCAGACGGGCAGACGGACAGACGAGCAGACGGGCAGACGGGCAGACGGGCAGACGGGCAGACAAGCAGACGGGCAGACGGGCAGAATGGAAGTAGGAGAGAAAGAAAGCAAGAAAGGAAGACGGGCAGACGGACAGAGGGGCAGACAAGCAGACGGGCAGACGGGCAGACGGGCAGACGGGCAGACGAGCAGACGGGCAGACGAGCAGACGGGCAGACGGACAGAGGGGCAGACGAGCAGACGGGCAGACGGGCAGAATGGAAGGAAGAGAGAAAGAAAGCAAGAAAGGAAGACGGGCAGACGGGCAGACGGACAGACGGGCAGACGGACAGACGGACAGACGGGCAGAGGGGCAGACGAGCAGACGGACAGAAAGGAAGGAAGAGAGAAAGAAAGGAAGACGGACAGACGGACAGACGGAGAGACGGACAGACGGGCAGACGGGCAGACGGGCAGAAGGACAGACGGGCAGACGGGCAGAATGGAAGGAAGAGAGAAAGATAGCAAGAAAGGAAGAAGGACAGACGGACAGAGGGGCAGACGGGCAGACGGACAGACGGACAGAGGGGCAGACGGGCAGACAGACAGACGGGCAGACGGGCAGACGGGCAGACGGGCAGACGGGCAGACAAGCAGACGGGCAGACGGGCAGAATGAAAGGAGGAGAGAAAGAAAGCAAGAAAGGAAGACGGGCAGACGGGCAGACGGGCAGACGGGCAGACGAGCAGACGGGCAGACGGACAGAATGGAAGGAAGAGAGAAAGAAAGCAAGAAAGGAAGACGGACAGACGGAGAGACGGGCAGACGGGCAAACGGGCAGACGGACAGACGGGCAGAGGGGCAGACGGGCAGACGGGCAGACGAGCAGACGGGCAGACGGACAGAATGGAAGGAAGAGAGAAAGAAAGCAAGAAAGGAAGACGGGCGAACGGGCAGACGGACAGACGGGCAGACGAACAGATGGGCAGAGGGGCAGACGGACAGACGGGCAGACGGACAGACAGCCAGACGGGCAGACGGACAGAGGGGCAGACGAGCAGACGGGCAGACGGACAGAATGGAAGGAAGAGAGAAAAAAAGCAAGAAAGGAAGACGGACAGACGGACAGACGGAGAGACGGACAGACGGGCAGACGGGCAGACGGGCAGACGGGCAGAGGGGCAGACGAGCGGACGGGCAGACGAACAGACGGGCAGACGGACGGAGGGGCAGACGAGCAGACGGGCAGACGGGCAGACGGGCAGACGGACAGAATGGAAGGAAGAGAGAAAGAAAGCAAGAAAGGAAGACGGACAGACGGAGAGACGGGCAGACGGGCAGACGGACAGAGGGGCAGACGGGCAGACGGGCAGACGGGCAGACGGGCAGACGGGCAGACGGACAGAATGGAAGGAAGAGAGAAAGAAAGCAAGAAAGGAAGACGGACAGACGGAGAGACGGGCAGACGGGCAGACGGACAGAGGGGCAGACGGGCAGACGGACAGACGGGCAGACGGGCAGACGGGCAGACGGGCAGACGAGCAGACGGGCAGAGGGGCAGACGAGCAGACGGGCAGACGGACAGAATGGAAGGAAGAGAGAAAGAAAGCAAGAAAGGAAGACGGGCGGACGGGCAGACGGACAGACGGACAGAGGGGCAGACGAGCAGACGGGCAGACGGGCAGACGGGCAGAAGGACAGACGGACAGACGGGCAGACGGGCAGACGGGCAGACGAGCAGACGGGCAGACGAGCAGACGGGCAGACGGACAGAATGGAAGGAAGAGAGAAAGAAAGTAAGAAAGGAAGACGGACAGACGGACAGACGGAGAGACGGACAGACGGGCAGACGGGCAGACGGAAAGAAAGGAAGGAAGAGAGAAAAAAAGCAAGAAAGGAAGACGGACAGACGGACAGACGGAGAGACGGACAGACGGGCGGACGAGCAGACGGGCAGACGGGCAGACGGGCAGAAGGACAGACGGACAGACGGGCAGACGGGCAGACAGGCAGACGGGCAGACGGGCAGACGGACAGACGAGCAGACGGGCGGACAGGCAGACGGGCAGACGGGCAGAGGGGCAGACGAGCAGACGGACAGAAAGGAAGGAAGAGAGAAAAAAGCAAGAAAGGAAGACGGATAGACGGACAGACGGAGAGACGGACAGACGGGCAGACGGGCAGACGGGCAGACGGACAGAATGGAAGGAAGAGAGAAAGAAAGCAAGAAAGGAAGACGGACAGACGGAGAGACGGGCAGACGGGCAGACGGACAGAGGGGCAGACGGGCAGACGGACAGACGGGCAGACGGGCAGACGAGCAGACGGGCAGAGGGGCAGATGAGCAGACGGGCAGACGGACAGAATGGAAGGAAGAGAGAAAGAAAGCAAGAAAGGAAGACGGGCGGACGGGCAGACGGACAGACGGACAGAGGGGCAGACGAGCAGACGGGCAGACGGGCAGACGGGCAGAAGGACAGACGGACAGACGGGCAGACGGGCAGACAGGCAGACGGGCAGACGAGCAGACGGGCAGACGGACAGAATGGAAGGAAGAGAGAAAGAAAGCAAGAAAGGAAGACGGGCGGACGGGCAGACGGACAGACGGGCAGACGAACAGATGGGCAGAGGGGCAGACGGACAGACAGCCAGACGGGCAGACGGACAGAGGGGCAGACGAGCAGACGGGCAGACGGACAGAATGGAAGGAAGAGAGAAAAAAAGCAAGAAAGGAAGACGGACAGACGGACAGACGGAGAGACGGACAGACGGGCAGACGGGCAGACGGGCAGACGGGCAGACGGGCAGACGGGCAGACGGACAGAATGGAAGGAAGAGAGAAAGAAAGCAAGAATGGAAGACGGACAGACGGAGAGACGGGCAGACGGGCAGACGGGCAGACGGGCAGACGGGCAGACGGACAGAATGGAAGGAAGAGAGAAAGAAAGCAAGAAAGGAAGACGGGCAGACGGGCAGACGGGCAGACGGGCAGACGAGCAGACGGGCAGACGGACAGAATGGAAGAAAGAGAGAAAAAAGGCAAGAAAGGAAGACGGACAGACGGGCAGACGGGCAGACGGACAGACGGGCAGAGGGGCAGACGGGCAGACGGGCAGACGAGCAGACGGGCAGACGGGCAGAATGGAAGGAAGAGAGAAAGAAAGCAAGAAAGGAAGACGGGCAGACGGGCAGACGGACAGACGGGCAGACGGACAGACGGACAGACGGGCAGAGGGGCAGACGAGCAGACGGACAGAAAGGAAGGAAGAGAGAAAGAAAGGTAGACGGACAGACGGACAGACGGAGAGACGGACAGACGGGCAGACGGGCAGACGGGCAGACGGGCAGACGGGCAGACGAGCAGACGAGCAGACGGGCAGAGGGGCAGACGAGCAGACGGGCAGACGGACAGAATGGAAGGAAGAGAGAAAGAAAGCAAGAAAGGAAGACGGGCGGACGGGCAGACGGACAGACGGACAGAGGGGCAGACGAGCAGACGGGCAGACGGGCAGACGGGCAGAAGGACAGACGGACAGACGGGCAGACGGGCAGACAGGCAGACGGGCAGACGAGCAGACGGGCAGACGGACAGAATGGAAGGAAGAGAGAAAGAAAGCAAGAAAGGAAGACCGGCGGACGGGCAGACGGACAGACGGGCAGACGAACAGATGGGCAGAGGGGCAGACGGACAGACGGGCAGACGGACAGACAGCCAGACGGGCAGACGGACAGAGGGGCAGACGAGCAGACGGGCAGACAGGCAGACGGACAGACGGGCAGAGGGGCAGACGAGCAGACGGAAAGAAAGGAAGGAACAGAGAAAAAAAGCAAGAAAGGAAGACGGACAGACGGACAGACGGACAGAGGAGCAGACGAGCAGACGGGCAGACGAGCAGACGGGCAGACGGACAGAGGGGCAGACGAGCAGACGGGCAGACAGGCAGACGGACAGACGGGCAGACGGGCAGACGGGCAGACGGGCAGACGAGCAGACGGGCAGAGGGGCAGACGAGCAGACGGGCAGACGAGCAGACGGGCAGACGGACAGAGGGGCAGACGAGCAGACGGGCAGACAGGCAGACGGACAGACGGGCAGAGGGGCAGACGAGCAGACGGACAGAAAGGAAGGAAGAGAGAAAAAAAGCAAGAAAGGAAGACGGACAGACGGACAGACGGACAGACGGAGAGACGGACAGACGGGCAGACGGGCAGACGGGCAGACGGGCAATGGGGCAGACGAGCGGACGGGCAGACGAACAGACGGGCAGACGGGCAGAGGGGCAGACGAGCAGACGGGCAGACGGGCAGACGGGCAGACGGACAGACGGGCAGACGGACAGACGGACAGACGGGCAGACGGGCAGACAGGCAGACGGGCAGACGAGCAGACGGGCAGACGGACAGACGGGCAGAGGGGCAGACGAGCAGACGGGCAGACGGGCAGACGAGCAGACGGGCAGACGAGCAGACGGGCAGACGGACAGAGGGGCAGACGAGCAGACGGGCAGACGGGCAGAATGGAAGGAAGAGAGAAAGAAAGCAAGAAAGGAAGACGGGCAGACGGGCAGACGGACAGACGGGCAGACGGACAGACGGACAGACGGGCAGAGGGGCAGACGAGCAGACGGACAGAAAGGAAGGAAGAGAGAAAGAAAGGAAGACGGACAGACGGACAGACGGAGAGACGGACAGACTGGCAGACGGGCAGACGGGCAGACGGGCAGACGGGCAGAAGGACAGACGGGCAGACGGGCAGAATGGAAGGAAGAGAGAAAGAAAGCAAGAAAGGAAGAAGGACAGACGGACAGAGGGGCAGACGGGCAGACGGACAGACGGACAGAGGGGCAGACGGGCAGACGGACAGACGGGCAGACGGGCAGACGGGCAGACGGGCAGACGGGCAGACAAGCAGACGGGCAGACGGGCAGAATGAAAGGAGGAGAGAAAGAAAGCAAGAAAGGAAGACGGGCAGACGGGCAGACGGGCAGACGGGCAGACGAGCAGACGGGCAGACGGACAGAATGGAAGGAAGAGAGAAAGAAAGCAAGAAAGGAAGACGGACAGACGGAGAGACGGGCAGACGGGCAGACGGGCAGACGGACAGACGGGCAGAGGGGCAGACGGGCAGACGGGCAGACGAGCAGACGGGCAGAGGGGCAGACGAGCAGACGGGCAGACGGACAGAATGGAAGGAAGAGAGAAAGAAAGCAAGAAAGGAAGACGGGCGGACGGGCAGACGGACAGACGGACAGAGGGGCAGACGGGCAGAGGGGCAGACGAGCAGACGGGCAGACGGGCAGACGGGCAGACGGACAGACGGGCAGACGGACAGACGGACAGACGGGCAGACGGGCAGACAGGCAGACGGGCAGACGAGCAGACGGGCAGACGGACAGACTGGCAGAGGGGCAGACGGGCAGACGGGCAGACGAGCAGACGGGCAGACGGACAGAATGGAAGGAAGAGAGAAAGAAAGCAAGAAAGGAAGACGGACAGACGGAGAGACGGGCAGACGGGCAGACAAACAGAGGGGCAGACGGGCAGACGGACAGACGGGCAGACGGGCAGACGGGCAGACGGGCAGACGAGCAGACGGGCAGAGGGGCAGACGAGCAGACGGGCAGACGAGCAGACGGGCAGACGGACAGAATGGAAGGAAGAGAGAAAGAAAGCAAGAAAGGAAGACGGACAGACGGACAGACGGAGAGACGGACAGACGGGCAGACGGGCAGACGGAAAGAAAGGAAGGAAGAGAGAAAAAAAGCAAGAAAGGAAGACGGACAGACGGACAGACGGAGAGACGGACAGACGGGCAGACGGGCAGACGGGCAGACGGGCAGAAGGACAGACGGACAGACGGGCAGACGGGCAGACAGGCAGACGGGCAGACGAGCAGACGGGCAGACGGACAGAATGGAAGGAAGAGAGAAAGAAAGCAAGAAAGGAAGACGGGCGGACGGGCAGACGGACAGACGGGCAGACGAACAGATGGGCAGAGGGGCAGACGGACAGACAGCCAGACGGGCAGACGGACAGAGGGGCAGACGAGCAGACGGGCAGACGGACAGAATGGAAGGAAGAGAGAAAGAAAGGTAGACGGACAGACGGACAGACGGAGAGACGGACAGACGGGCAGACGGGCAGACGGGCAGACGGGCAGACGGGCAGACGAGCAGACGAGCAGACGGGCAGAGGGGCAGACGAGCAGACGGGCAGACGGACAGAATGGAAGGAAGAGAGAAAGAAAGCAAGAAAGGAAGACGGGCGGACGGGCAGACGGACAGACGGACAGAGGGGCAGACGAGCAGACGGGCAGACGGGCAGACGGGCAGAAGGACAGACGGACAGACGGGCAGACGGGCAGACAGGCAGACGGGCAGACGAGCAGACGGGCAGACGGACAGAATGGAAGGAAGAGAGAAAGAAAGCAAGAAAGGAAGACCGGCGGACGGGCAGACGGACAGACGGGCAGACGAACAGATGGGCAGAGGGGCAGACGGACAGACGGGCAGACGGACAGACAGCCAGACGGGCAGACGGACAGAGGGGCAGACGAGCAGACGGGCAGACAGGCAGACGGACAGACGGGCAGAGGGGCAGACGAGCAGACGGACAGAAAGGAAGGAAGAGAGAAAAAAAGCAAGAAAGGAAGACGGACAGACGGACAGACGGACAGACGGAGAGACGGACAGACGGGCAGACGGGCAGACGGGCAGACGGGCAATGGGGCAGACGAGCGGACGGGCAGACGAACAGACGGGCAGACGGGCAGAGGGGCAGACGAGCAGACGGGCAGACGGGCAGACGGGCAGACGGACAGACGGGCAGACGGACAGACGGACAGACGGGCAGACGGGCAGACAGGCAGACGGGCAGACGAGCAGACGGGCAGACGGACAGACGGGCAGAGGGGCAGACGAGCAGACGGGCAGACGGGCAGACGAGCAGACGGGCAGACGAGCAGACGGGCAGACGGACAGAGGGGCAGACGAGCAGACGGGCAGACGGGCAGAATGGAAGGAAGAGAGAAAGAAAGCAAGAAAGGAAGACGGGCAGACAAGCAGACGGACAGACGGGCAGACGGACAGACGGACAGACGGGCAGAGGGGCAGACGAGCAGACGGACAGAAAGGAAGGAAGAGAGAAAGAAAGGAAGACGGACAGACGGACAGACGGAGAGACGGACAGACTGGCAGACGGGCAGACGGGCAGACGGGCAGACGGGCAGAAGGACAGACGGGCAGACGGGCAGAATGGAAGGAAGAGAGAAAGAAAGCAAGAAAGGAAGAAGGACAGACGGACAGAGGGGCAGACGGGCAGACGGACAGACGGACAGAGGGGCAGACGGGCAGACGGACAGACGGGCAGACGGGCAGACGGGCAGACGGGCAGACGGGCAGACAAGCAGACGGGCAGACGGGCAGAATGAAAGAAGGAGAGAAAGAAAGCAAGAAAGGAAGACGGGCAGACGGGCAGACGGGCAGACGGGCAGACGAGCAGACGGGCAGACGGACAGAATGGAAGGAAGAGAGAAAGAAAGCAAGAAAGGAAGACGGACAGACGGAGAGACGGGCAGACGGGCAGACGGGCAGACGGACAGACGGGCAGAGGGGCAGACGGGCAGACGGGCAGACGAGCAGACGGGCAGAGGGGCAGACGAGCAGACGGGCAGACGGACAGAATGGAAGGAAGAGAGAAAGAAAGCAAGAAAGGAAGACGGGCGGACGGGCAGACGGACAGACGGACAGAGGGGCAGACGGGCAGAGGGGCAGACGAGCAGACGGGCAGACGGGCAGACGGGCAGACGGACAGACGGGCAGACGGACAGACGGACAGACGGGCAGACGGGCAGACAGGCAGACGGGCAGACGAGCAGACGGGCAGACGGACAGACTGGCAGAGGGGCAGACGGGCAGACGGGCAGACGAGCAGACGGGCAGACGGACAGAATGGAAGGAAGAGAGAAAGAAAGCAAGAAAGGAAGACGGACAGACGGAGAGACGGGCAGACGGGCAGACAAACAGAGGGGCAGACGGGCAGACGGACAGACGGGCAGACGGGCAGACGGGCAGACGGGCAGACGAGCAGACGGGCAGAGGGGCAGACGAGCAGACGGGCAGACGAGCAGACGGGCAGACGGACAGAATGGAAGGAAGAGAGAAAGAAAGCAAGAAAGGAAGACGGACAGACGGACAGACGGAGAGACGGACAGACGGGCAGACGGGCAGACGGAAAGAAAGGAAGGAAGAGAGAAAAAAAGCAAGAAAGGAAGACGGACAGACGGACAGACGGAGAGACGGACAGACGGGCAGACGGGCAGACGGGCAGACGGGCAGAAGGACAGACGGACAGACGGGCAGACGGGCAGACAGGCAGACGGGCAGACGAGCAGACGGGCAGACGGACAGAATGGAAGGAAGAGAGAAAGAAAGCAAGAAAGGAAGACGGGCGGACGGGCAGACGGACAGACGGGCAGACGAACAGATGGGCAGAGGGGCAGACGGACAGACAGCCAGACGGGCAGACGGACAGAGGGGCAGACGAGCAGACGGGCAGACGGACAGAATGGAAGGAAGAGAGAAAGAAAGCAAGAAAGGAAGACGGGCGGACGGGCAGACGGACAGACGGACAGAGGGGCAGACGAGCAGACGGGCAGACGGGCAGACGGGCAGAAGGACAGACGGACAGACGGGCAGACGGGCAGACAGGCAGACGGGCAGACGGGCAGACGGACAGACGAGCAGACGGGCAGACAGGCAGACGGGCAGACGGGCAGAGGGGCAGACGAGCAGACGGACAGAAAGGAAGGAAGAGAGAAAAAAGCAAGAAAGGAAGACGGATAGACGGACAGACGGAGAGACGGACAGACGGGCAGACGGGCAGACGGGCAGACGGACAGAATGGAAGGAAGAGAGAAAGAAAGCAAGAAAGGAAGACGGACAGACGGAGAGACGGGCAGACGGGCAGACGGACAGAGGGGCAGACGGGCAGACGGACAGACGGGCAGACGGGCAGACGAGCAGACGGGCAGAGGGGCAGATGAGCAGACGGGCAGACGGACAGAATGGAAGGAAGAGAGAAAGAAAGCAAGAAAGGAAGACGGGCGGACGGGCAGACGGACAGACGGACAGAGGGGCAGACGAGCAGACGGGCAGACGGGCAGACGGGCAGAAGGACAGACGGACAGACGGGCAGACGGGCAGACAGGCAGACGGGCAGACGAGCAGACGGGCAGACGGACAGAATGGAAGGAAGAGAGAAAGAAAGCAAGAAAGGAAGACGGGCGGACGGGCAGACGGACAGACGGGCAGACGAACAGATGGGCAGAGGGGCAGACGGACAGACAGCCAGACGGGCAGACGGACAGAGGGGCAGACGAGCAGACGGGCAGACGGACAGAATGGAAGGAAGAGAGAAAAAAAGCAAGAAAGGAAGACGGACAGACGGACAGACGGAGAGACGGACAGACGGGCAGACGGGCAGACGGGCAGACGGGCAGACGGGCAGACGGGCAGACGGGCAGACGGACAGAATGGAAGGAAGAGAGAAAGAAAGCAAGAATGGAAGACGGACAGACGGAGAGACGGGCAGACGGGCAGACGGGCAGACGGGCAGACGGGCAGACGGACAGAATGGAAGGAAGAGAGAAAGAAAGCAAGAAAGGAAGACGGGCAGACGGGCAGACGGGCAGACGGGCAGACGAGCAGACGGGCAGACGGACAGAATGGAAGAAAGAGAGAAAAAAGGCAAGAAAGGAAGACGGACAGACGGGCAGACGGGCAGACGGACAGACGGGCAGAGGGGCAGACGGGCAGACGGGCAGACGAGCAGACGGGCAGACGGGCAGAATGGAAGGAAGAGAGAAAGAAAGCAAGAAAGGAAGACGGGCAGACGGGCAGACGGACAGACGGGCAGACGGACAGACGGGCAGAGGGGCAGACGAGCAGACGGACAGAAAGGAAGGAAGAGAGAAAGAAAGCAAGAAAGGAAGACGGACAGACGGAGAGACGGGCAGACGGGCAGACGGACAGAGGGGCAGACGGGCAGACGGACAGACGGGCAGACGGGCAGACGGGCAGACGGGCAGACGAGCAGACGGGCAGAGGGGCAGACGAGCAGACGGGCAGACGGACAGAATGGAAGGAAGAGAGAAAGAAAGCAAGAAAGGAAGACGGGCGGACGGGCAGACGGACAGACGGACAGAGGGGCAGACGAGCAGACGGGCAGACGGGCAGACGGGCAGAAGGACAGACGGACAGACGGGCAGACGGGCAGACAGGCAGACGGGCAGACGAGCAGACGGGCAGACGGACAGAATGGAAGGAAGAGAGAAAGAAAGCAAGAAAGGAAGAAGGACAGACGGACAGAGGGGCAGACGGGCAGACGGACAGACGGGCAGACGGACAGACAGCCAGACGGGCAGACGGACAGAGGGGCAGACGAGCAGACGGGCAGACGGACAGAATGGAAGGAAGAGAGAAAAAAAGCAAGAAAGGAAGACGGACAGACGGACAGACGGAGAGACGGACAGACGGGCAGACGGGCAGACGGGCAGACGGGCAGAGGGGCAGACGAGCAGACGGACAGAAAGGAAGGAAGAGAGAAAGAAAGGAAGACGGACAGACGGACAGACGGAGAGACGGACAGACGGGCAGACGGGCAGACGGGCAGACGGGCAGACGGGCAGAAGGACAGACGGGCAGACGGGCAGAATGGAAGGAAGAGAGAAAGAAAGCAAGTAAGGAAGAAGGACAGACGGACAGAGGGGCAGACGGGCAGACGGACAGACGGACAGAGGAGCAGACGGGCAGACGGACAGACGAGCAGACGGGCAGACGGGCAGACGGGCAGACGGGCAGACAAGCAGACGGGCAGACGGGCAGAATGGAAGTAGGAGAGAAAGAAAGCAAGAAAGGAAGACGGGCAGACGGACAGAGGGGCAGACAAGCAGACGGGCAGACGGGCAGACGGGCAGACGGGCAGACGAGCAGACGGGCAGACGAGCAGACGGGCAGACGGACAGAGGGGCAGACGAGCAGACGGGCAGACGGGCAGAATGGAAGGAAGAGAGAAAGAAAGCAAGAAAGGAAGACGGGCAGACGGGCAGACGGACAGACGGGCAGACGGACAGACGGACAGACGGGCAGAGGGGCAGACGAGCAGACGGACAGAAAGGAAGGAAGAGAGAAAGAAAGGAAGACGGACAGACGGACAGACGGAGAGACGGACAGACGGGCAGACGGGCAGACGGGCAGAAGGACAGACGGGCAGACGGGCAGAATGGAAGGAAGAGAGAAAGATAGCAAGAAAGGAAGAAGGACAGACGGACAGAGGGGCAGACGGGCAGACGGACAGACGGACAGAGGGGCAGACGGGCAGACAGACAGACGGGCAGACGGGCAGACGGGCAGACGGGCAGACGGGCAGACAAGCAGACGGGCAGACGGGCAGAATGAAAGGAGGAGAGAAAGAAAGCAAGAAAGGAAGACGGGCAGACGGGCAGACGGGCAGACGGGCAGACGAGCAGACGGGCAGACGGACAGAATGGAAGGAAGAGAGAAAGAAAGCAAGAAAGGAAGACGGACAGACGGAGAGACGGGCAGACGGGCAGACGGGCAGACGGACAGACGGGCAGAGGGGCAGACGGGCAGACGGGCAGACGAGCAGACGGGCAGACGGACAGAATGGAAGGAAGAGAGAAAGAAAGCAAGAAAGGAAGACGGGCGAACGGGCAGACGGACAGACGGGCAGACGAACAGATGGGCAGAGGGGCAGACGGACAGACGGGCAGACGGACAGACAGCCAGACGGGCAGACGGACAGAGGGGCAGACGAGCAGACGGGCAGACGGACAGAATGGAAGGAAGAGAGAAAAAAAGCAAGAAAGGAAGACGGACAGACGGACAGACGGAGAGACGGACAGACGGGCAGACGGGCAGACGGGCAGACGGGCAGAGGGGCAGACGAGCGGACGGGCAGACGAACAGACGGGCAGACGGACGGAGGGGCAGACGAGCAGACGGGCAGACGGGCAGACGGGCAGACGGACAGAATGGAAGGAAGAGAGAAAGAAAGCAAGAAAGGAAGACGGACAGACGGAGAGACGGGCAGACGGGCAGACGGACAGAGGGGCAGACGGGCAGACGGGCAGACGGGCAGACGGGCAGACGGGCAGACGGACAGAATGGAAGGAAGAGAGAAAGAAAGCAAGAAAGGAGACGGACAGACGGAGAGACGGGCAGACGGGCAGACGGACAGAGGGGCAGACGGGCAGACGGACAGACGGGCAGACGGGCAGACGGGCAGACGGGCAGACGAGCAGACGGGCAGAGGGGCAGACGAGCAGACGGGCAGACGGACAGAATGGAAGGAAGAGAGAAAGAAAGCAAGAAAGGAAGACGGGCGGACGGGCAGACGGACAGACGGACAGAGGGGCAGACGAGCAGACGGGCAGACGGGCAGACGGGCAGAAGGACAGACGGGCAGACGAGCAGACGGGCAGACGAGCAGACGGGCAGACGGACAGAATGGAAGGAAGAGAGAAAGAAAGTAAGAAAGGAAGACGGACAGACGGACAGACGAGCAGACGGGCAGACGAGCAGACGGGCAGACGGACAGAATGGAAGGAAGAGAGAAAGAAAGTAAGAAAGGAAGACGGACAGACGGACAGACGGAGAGACGGACAGACGGGCAGACGGGCAGACGGAAAGAAAGGAAGGAAGAGAGAAAAAAAGCAAGAAAGGAAGACGGACAGACGGACAGACGGAGAGACGGGCAGACGGGCAGACGGGCAGACGGGCAGACGGGCAGACGGACAGAATGGAAGGAAGAGAGAAAGAAAGCAAGAATGGAAGACGGACAGACGGAGAGACGGGCAGACGGGCAGACGGGCAGACGGGCAGACGGGCAGACGGACAGAATGGAAGGAAGAGAGAAAGAAAGCAAGAAAGGAAGACGGGCAGACGGGCAGACGGGCAGACGGGCAGACGAGCAGACGGGCAGACGGACAGAATGGAAGAAAGAGAGAAAAAAGGCAAGAAAGGAAGACGGACAGACGGGCAGACGGGCAGACGGACAGACGGGCAGAGGGGCAGACGGGCAGACGGGCAGACGAGCAGACGGGCAGACGGGCAGAATGGAAGGAAGAGAGAAAGAAAGCAAGAAAGGAAGACGGGCAGACGGGCAGACGGACAGACGGGCAGACGGACAGACGGACAGACGGGCAGAGGGGCAGACGAGCAGACGGACAGAAAGGAAGGAAGAGAGAAAGAAAGGTAGACGGACAGACGGACAGACGGAGAGACGGACAGACGGGCAGACGGGCAGACGGGCAGACGGGCAGACGGGCAGACGAGCAGACGAGCAGACGGGCAGAGGGGCAGACGAGCAGACGGGCAGACGGACAGAATGGAAGGAAGAGAGAAAGAAAGCAAGAAAGGAAGACGGGCGGACGGGCAGACGGACAGACGGACAGAGGGGCAGACGAGCAGACGGGCAGACGGGCAGACGGGCAGAAGGACAGACGGACAGACGGGCAGACGGGCAGACAGGCAGACGGGCAGACGAGCAGACGGGCAGACGGACAGAATGGAAGGAAGAGAGAAAGAAAGCAAGAAAGGAAGACCGGCGGACGGGCAGACGGACAGACGGGCAGACGAACAGATGGGCAGAGGGGCAGACGGACAGACGGGCAGACGGACAGACAGCCAGACGGGCAGACGGACAGAGGGGCAGACGAGCAGACGGGCAGACAGGCAGACGGACAGACGGGCAGAGGGGCAGACGAGCAGACGGAAAGAAAGGAAGGAAGAGAGAAAAAAAGCAAGAAAGGAAGACGGACAGACGGACAGACGGACAGAGGAGCAGACGAGCAGACGGGCAGACGCGCAGACGGGCAGACGGACAGAGGGGCAGACGAGCAGACGGGCAGACAGGCAGACGGACAGACGGGCAGACGGGCAGACGGGCAGACGGGCAGACGAGCAGACGGGCAGAGGGGCAGACGAGCAGACGGGCAGACGAGCAGACGGGCAGACGGACAGAGGGGCAGACGAGCAGACGGGCAGACAGGCAGACGGACAGACGGGCAGAGGGGCAGACGAGCAGACGGACAGAAAGGAAGGAAGAGAGAAAAAAAGCAAGAAAGGAAGACGGACAGACGGACAGACGGACAGACGGAGAGACGGACAGACGGGCAGACGGGCAGACGGGCAGACGGGCAATGGGGCAGACGAGCGGACGGGCAGACGAACAGACGGGCAGACGGGCAGAGGGGCAGACGAGCAGACGGGCAGACGGGCAGACGGGCAGACGGACAGACGGGCAGACAGGCAGACGGGCAGACGAGCAGACGGGCAGACGGACAGACGGGCAGAGGGGCAGACGAGCAGACGGGCAGACGGGCAGACGAGCAGACGGGCAGACGAGCAGACGGGCAGACGGACAGAGGGGCAGACGAGCAGACGGGCAGACGGGCAGAATGGAAGGAAGAGAGAAAGAAAGCAAGAAAGGAAGACGGGCAGACGGGCAGACGGACAGACGGGCAGACGGACAGACGGACAGACGGGCAGAGGGGCAGACGAGCAGACGGACAGAAAGGAAGGAAGAGAGAAAGAAAGGAAGACGGACAGACGGACAGACGGAGAGACGGACAGACTGGCAGACGGGCAGACGGGCAGACGGGCAGACGGGCAGAAGGACAGACGGGCAGACGGGCAGAATGGAAGGAAGAGAGAAAGAAAGCAAGAAAGGAAGAAGGACAGACGGACAGAGGGGCAGACGGGCAGACGGACAGACGGACAGAGGGGCAGACGGGCAGACGGACAGACGGGCAGACGGGCAGACGGGCAGACGGGCAGACGGGCAGACAAGCAGACGGGCAGACGGGCAGAATGAAAGGAGGAGAGAAAGAAAGCAAGAAAGGAAGACGGGCAGACGGGCAGACGGGCAGACGGGCAGACGAGCAGACGGGCAGACGGACAGAATGGAAGGAAGAGAGAAAGAAAGCAAGAAAGGAAGACGGACAGACGGAGAGACGGGCAGACGGGCAGACGGGCAGACGGACAGACGGGCAGAGGGGCAGACGGGCAGACGGGCAGACGAGCAGACGGGCAGAGGGGCAGACGAGCAGACGGGCAGACGGACAGAATGGAAGGAAGAGAGAAAGAAAGCAAGAAAGGAAGACGGGCGGACGGGCAGACGGACAGACGGACAGAGGGGCAGACGGGCAGAGGGGCAGACGAGCAGACGGGCAGACGGGCAGACGGGCAGACGGACAGACGGGCAGACGGACAGACGGACAGACGGGCAGACGGGCAGACAGGCAGACGGGCAGACGAGCAGACGGGCAGACGGACAGACTGGCAGAGGGGCAGACGGGCAGACGGGCAGACGAGCAGACGGGCAGACGGACAGAATGGAAGGAAGAGAGAAAGAAAGCAAGAAAGGAAGACGGACAGACGGAGAGACGGGCAGACGGGCAGACAAACAGAGGGGCAGACGGGCAGACGGACAGACGGGCAGACGGGCAGACGGGCAGACGGGCAGACGAGCAGACGGGCAGAGGGGCAGACGAGCAGACGGGCAGACGAGCAGACGGGCAGACGGACAGAATGGAAGGAAGAGAGAAAGAAAGCAAGAAAGGAAGACGGACAGACGGACAGACGGAGAGAAGGACAGACGGGCAGACGGGCAGACGGAAAGAAAGGAAGGAAGAGAGAAAAAAAGCAAGAAAGGAAGACGGACAGACGGACAGACGGAGAGACGGACAGACGGGCAGACGGGCAGACGGGCAGACGGGCAGAAGGACAGACGGACAGACGGGCAGACGGGCAGACAGGCAGACGGGCAGACGAGCAGACGGGCAGACGGACAGAATGGAAGGAAGAGAGAAAGAAAGCAAGAAAGGAAGACGGGCGGACGGGCAGACGGACAGACGGGCAGACGAACAGATGGGCAGAGGGGCAGACGGACAGACAGCCAGACGGGCAGACGGACAGAGGGGCAGACGAGCAGACGGGCAGACGGACAGAATGGAAGGAAGAGAGAAAGAAAGCAAGAAAGGAAGACGGGCGGACGGGCAGACGGACAGACGGACAGAGGGGCAGACGAGCAGACGGGCAGACGGGCAGACGGGCAGAAGGACAGACGGACAGACGGGCAGACGGGCAGACAGGCAGACGGGCAGACGGGCAGACGGACAGACGAGCAGACGGGCAGACAGGCAGACGGGCAGACGGGCAGAGGGGCAGACGAGCAGACGGACAGAAAGGAAGGAAGAGAGAAAAAAGCAAGAAAGGAAGACGGATAGACGGACAGACGGAGAGACGGACAGACGGGCAGACGGGCAGACGGGCAGACGGACAGAATGGAAGGAAGAGAGAAAGAAAGCAAGAAAGGAAGACGGACAGACGGAGAGACGGGCAGACGGGCAGACGGACAGAGGGGCAGACGGGCAGACGGACAGACGGGCAGACGGGCAGACGAGCAGACGGGCAGAGGGGCAGATGAGCAGACGGGCAGACGGACAGAATGGAAGGAAGAGAGAAAGAAAGCAAGAAAGGAAGACGGGCGGACGGGCAGACGGACAGACGGACAGAGGGGCAGACGAGCAGACGGGCAGACGGGCAGACGGGCAGAAGGACAGACGGACAGACGGGCAGACGGGCAGACAGGCAGACGGGCAGACGAGCAGACGGGCAGACGGACAGAATGGAAGGAAGAGAGAAAGAAAGCAAGAAAGGAAGACGGGCGGACGGGCAGACGGACAGACGGGCAGACGAACAGATGGGCAGAGGGGCAGACGGACAGACAGCCAGACGGGCAGACGGACAGAGGGGCAGACGAGCAGACGGGCAGACGGACAGAATGGAAGGAAGAGAGAAAAAAAGCAAGAAAGGAAGACGGACAGACGGACAGACGGAGAGACGGACAGACGGGCAGACGGGCAGACGGGCAGACGGGCAGACGGGCAGACGGGCAGACGGGCAGACGGACAGAATGGAAGGAAGAGAGAAAGAAAGCAAGAATGGAAGACGGACAGACGGAGAGACGGGCAGACGGGCAGACGGGCAGACGGGCAGACGGGCAGACGGACAGAATGGAAGGAAGAGAGAAAGAAAGCAAGAAAGGAAGACGGGCAGACGGGCAGACGGGCAGACGGGCAGACGAGCAGACGGGCAGACGGACAGAATGGAAGAAAGAGAGAAAAAAGGCAAGAAAGGAAGACGGACAGACGGGCAGACGGGCAGACGGACAGACGGGCAGAGGGGCAGACGGGCAGACGGGCAGACGAGCAGACGGGCAGACGGGCAGAATGGAAGGAAGAGAGAAAGAAAGCAAGAAAGGAAGACGGGCAGACGGGCAGACGGACAGACGGGCAGACGGACAGACGGACAGACGGGCAGAGGGGCAGACGAGCAGACGGACAGAAAGGAAGGAAGAGAGAAAGAAAGGAAGACGGACAGACGGACAGACGGAGAGACGGACAGACGGGCAGACGGGCAGACGGGCAGACGGGCAATGGGGCAGACGAGCGGACGGGCAGACGAACAGACGGGCAGACGGGCAGAGGGGCAGACGAGCAGACGGGCAGACGGGCAGACGGGCAGACGGACAGACGGGCAGACGGACAGACGGACAGACGGGCAGACGGGCAGACAGGCAGACGGGCAGACGAGCAGACGGGCAGACGGACAGACGGGCAGAGGGGCAGACGAGCAGACGGGCAGACGGGCAGACGAGCAGACGGGCAGACGAGCAGACGGGCAGACGGACAGAGGGGCAGACGAGCAGACGGGCAGACGGGCAGAATGGAAGGAAGAGAGAAAGAAAGCAAGAAAGGAAGACGGGCAGACGGGCAGACGGACAGACGGGCAGACGGACAGACGGACAGACGGGCAGAGGGGCAGACGAGCAGACGGACAGAAAGGAAGGAAGAGAGAAAGAAAGGAAGACGGACAGACGGACAGACGGAGAGACGGACAGACTGGCAGACGGGCAGACGGGCAGACGGGCAGACGGGCAGAAGGACAGACGGGCAGACGGGCAGAATGGAAGGAAGAGAGAAAGAAAGCAAGAAAGGAAGAAGGACAGACGGACAGAGGGGCAGACGGGCAGACGGACAGACGGACAGAGGGGCAGACGGGCAGACGGACAGACGGGCAGACGGGCAGACGGGCAGACGGGCAGACGGGCAGACAAGCAGACGGGCAGACGGGCAGAATGAAAGGAGGAGAGAAAGAAAGCAAGAAAGGAAGACGGGCAGACGGGCAGACGGGCAGACGGGCAGACGAGCAGACGGGCAGACGGACAGAATGGAAGGAAGAGAGAAAGAAAGCAAGAAAGGAAGACGGACAGACGGAGAGACGGGCAGACGGGCAGACGGGCAGACGGACAGACGGTCAGAGGGGCAGACGGGCAGACGGGCAGACGAGCAGACGGGCAGACGGACAGACGGGCAGACGGACAGAGGGGCAGACGGGCAGACGGGCAGACGGGCAGACGAGCAGACGGGCAGACGGGCAGACGGGCAGAGGGGCAGACGAGCGGACGGGCAGACGAACAGACGGGCAGACGGACAGAGGGGCAGACGGGCAGACGGGCAGACGGGCAGACGAGCAGACGGGCAGAGGGGCAGACGAGCAGACAGGCAGACGGACAGAATGGAAGGAAGAGAGAAAGAAAGCAAGAAAGGAAGACGGGCGGACGGGCAGACGGACAGACGGGCAGACGAACAGATGGGCAGAGGGGCAGACGGACAGACGGGCAGACGGGCAGACGGGCAGACGAGCAGACGGGCAGACGGACAGAATGGAAGGAAGAGAGAAAGAAAGCAAGAAAGGAAGACGGACAGACGGAGAGACGGGCAGACGGGCAGACGGACAGAGGGGCAGACGGGCAGACGGGCAGACGGGCAGACGGGCAGACGGACAGAATGGAAGGAAGAGAGAAAGAAAGCAAGAAAGGAAGACGGGCAGACGGGCAGACGGGCAGACGAGCAGACGGACAGAATGGAAGGAAGAGAGAAAGAAAGCAAGAAAGGAAGACGGACAGACGGAGAGACGGGCAGACGGGCAGACGGACAGAGGGGCGAACGGGCAGACGGACAGACGGGCAGACGGGCAGACGGGCAGACGGGCAGACGAGCAGACGGGCAGAGGGGCAGACGAGCAGACGGGCAGACGGACAGAATGGAAGGAAGAGAGAAAGAAAGCAAGAAAGGAAGACGGGCGGACGGGCAGACGGACAGACGGACAGAGGGGCAGACGGGCAGAGGGGCAGACGAGCAGACGGGCAGACGGGCAGACGGGCAGACGGACAGACGGGCAGACGGGCAGACGGGCAGACGAGCAGACGGGCAGACGGACAGAATGGAAGGAAGAGAGAAAGAAAGCAAGAAAGGAAGACGGACAGACGGAGAGACGGGCAGACGGGCAGACAAACAGAGGGGCAGACGGGCAGACGGACAGACGGGCAGACGGGCAGACGGGCAGACGGGCAGACGAGCAGACGGGCAGAGGGGCAGACGAGCAGACGGGCAGACGAGCAGACGGGCAGACGGACAGAATGGAAGGAAGAGAGAAAGAAAGCAAGAAAGGAAGACGGACAGACGGACAGACGGAGAGACGGACAGACGGGCAGACGGGCAGACGGAAAGAAAGGAAGGAAGAGAGAAAAAAAGCAAGAAAGGAAGACGGACAGACGGACAGACGGAGAGACGGACAGACGGGCAGACGGGCAGACGGGCAGACGGGCAGAAGGACAGACGGACAGACGGGCAGACGGGCAGACAGGCAGACGGGCAGACGAGCAGACGGGCAGACGGACAGAATGGAAGGAAGAGAGAAAGAAAGCAAGAAAGGAAGACGGGCGGACGGGCAGACGGACAGACGGGCAGACGAACAGATGGGCAGAGGGGCAGACGGACAGACAGCCAGACGGGCAGACGGACAGAGGGGCAGACGAGCAGACGGGCAGACGGACAGAATGGAAGGAAGAGAGAAAGAAAGCAAGAAAGGAAGACGGGCGGACGGGCAGACGGACAGACGGACAGAGGGGCAGACGAGCAGACGGGCAGACGGGCAGACGGGCAGAAGGACAGACGGACAGACGGGCAGACGGGCAGACAGGCAGACGGGCAGACGGGCAGACGGACAGACGAGCAGACGGGCAGACAGGCAGACGGGCAGACGGGCAGAGGGGCAGACGAGCAGACGGACAGAAAGGAAGGAAGAGAGAAAAAAGCAAGAAAGGAAGACGGATAGACGGACAGACGGAGAGACGGACAGACGGGCAGACGGGCAGACGGGCAGACGGACAGAATGGAAGGAAGAGAGAAAGAAAGCAAGAAAGGAAGACGGACAGACGGAGAGACGGGCAGACGGGCAGACGGACAGAGGGGCAGACGGGCAGACGGACAGACGGGCAGACGGGCAGACGAGCAGACGGGCAGAGGGGCAGATGAGCAGACGGGCAGACGGACAGAATGGAAGGAAGAGAGAAAGAAAGCAAGAAAGGAAGACGGGCGGACGGGCAGACGGACAGACGGACAGAGGGGCAGACGAGCAGACGGGCAGACGGGCAGACGGGCAGAAGGACAGACGGACAGACGGGCAGACGGGCAGACAGGCAGACGGGCAGACGAGCAGACGGGCAGACGGACAGAATGGAAGGAAGAGAGAAAGAAAGCAAGAAAGGAAGACGGGCGGACGGGCAGACGGACAGACGGGCAGACGAACAGATGGGCAGAGGGGCAGACGGACAGACAGCCAGACGGGCAGACGGACAGAGGGGCAGACGAGCAGACGGGCAGACGGACAGAATGGAAGGAAGAGAGAAAAAAAGCAAGAAAGGAAGACGGACAGACGGACAGACGGAGAGACGGACAGACGGGCAGACGGGCAGACGGGCAGACGGGCAGACGGGCAGACGGGCAGACGGGCAGACGGACAGAATGGAAGGAAGAGAGAAAGAAAGCAAGAATGGAAGACGGACAGACGGAGAGACGGGCAGACGGGCAGACGGGCAGACGGGCAGACGGGCAGACGGACAGAATGGAAGGAAGAGAGAAAGAAAGCAAGAAAGGAAGACGGGCAGACGGGCAGACGGGCAGACGGGCAGACGAGCAGACGGGCAGACGGACAGAATGGAAGAAAGAGAGAAAAAAGGCAAGAAAGGAAGACGGACAGACGGGCAGACGGGCAGACGGACAGACGGGCAGAGGGGCAGACGGGCAGACGGGCAGACGAGCAGACGGGCAGACGGGCAGAATGGAAGGAAGAGAGAAAGAAAGCAAGAAAGGAAGACGGGCAGACGGGCAGACGGACAGACGGGCAGACGGACAGACGGACAGACGGGCAGAGGGGCAGACGAGCAGACGGACAGAAAGGAAGGAAGAGAGAAAGAAAGGAAGACGGACAGACGGACAGACGGAGAGACGGACAGACGGGCAGACGGGCAGACGGGCAGACGGGCAGACGGGCAGACGAGCAGACGAGCAGACGGGCAGAGGGGCAGACGAGCAGACGGGCAGACGGACAGAATGGAAGGAAGAGAGAAAGAAAGCAAGAAAGGAAGACGGGCGGACGGGCAGACGGACAGACGGACAGAGGGGCAGACGAGCAGACGGGCAGACGGGCAGACGGGCAGAAGGACAGACGGACAGACGGGCAGACGGGCAGACAGGCAGACGGGCAGACGAGCAGACGGGCAGACGGACAGAATGGAAGGAAGAGAGAAAGAAAGCAAGAAAGGAAGACGGGCGGACGGGCAGACGGACAGACGGGCAGACGAACAGATGGGCAGAGGGGCAGACGGACAGACGGGCAGACGGACAGACAGCCAGACGGGCAGACGGACAGAGGGGCAGACGAGCAGACGGGCAGACAGGCAGACGGACAGACGGGCAGAGGGGCAGACGAGCAGACGGAAAGAAAGGAAGGAAGAGAGAAAAAAAGCAAGAAAGGAAGACGGACAGACGGACAGACGGACAGAGGAGCAGACGAGCAGACGGGCAGACGAGCAGACGGGCAGACGGACAGAGGGGCAGACGAGCAGACGGGCAGACAGGCAGACGGACAGACGGGCAGACGGGCAGACGGGCAGACGGGCAGACGAGCAGACGGGCAGAGGGGCAGACGAGCAGACGGGCAGACGAGCAGACGGGCAGACGGACAGAGGGGCAGACGGACAGAGGGGCAGACGAGCAGACGGGCAGACGGGCAGACGGGCAGACGGACAGAGGGGCAGACGAGCAGACGGGCAGACGAGCAGACGGGCAGACGGACAGAATGGAAGGAAGAGAGAAAGAAAGCAAGAAAGGAAGACGGGCAGACGGACAGACGGGCAGACGGGCAGACGGGCAGAAAGGAAGGAAGAGAGAAAAAAAGCAAGAAAGGAAGACGGACAGACGGACAGACGGAGAGACGGACAGACGGGCAGACGGGCAGACGGGCAGACGGGCAGAGGGGCGGACGAGCGGACGGGCAGACGGACAGAGGGGCAGACGAGCAGACGGGCAGACGGGCAGACGGGCAGAAGGACAGACGGACAGACGGGCAGACGGGCAGACAGGCAGACGGGCAGACGAGCAGACGGGCAGACGGACAGAATGGAAGGAAGAGAGAAAGAAAGCAAGAAAGGAAGACGGGCGGACGGGCAGACGGACAGACGGGCAGACGAACAGATGGGCAGAGGGGCAGACGGACAGACGGGCAGACGGACAGACAGCCAGACGGGCAGACGGACAGAGGGGCAGACGAGCAGACGGGCAGACAGGCAGACGGGCAGACGAGCAGACGGGCAGACGGACAGAATGGAAGGAAGAGAGAAAGAAAGCAAGAAAGGAAGACGGGCGGACGGGCAGACGGACAGACGGGCAGACGAACAGATGGGCAGAGGGGCAGACGGACAGACGGGCAGACGGACAGACAGCCAGACGGGCAGACGGGCAGAGGGGCAGACGAGCAGACGGGCAGACGGGCAGACGGGCAGAGGGGCAGACGAGCGGACGGGCAGACGAACAGACGGGCAGACGGACAGAGGGGCAGACGGGCAGACGGGCAGACGGGCAGACGAGCAGACGGGCAGAGGGGCAGACGAGCAGACGGACAGAAAGGAAGGAAGAGAGAAAGAAAGGAAGACGGACAGACGGACAGACGGAGAGACGGTCAGACGGGCAGACGGGCAGACGGGCAGACGGGCAGACGGGCAGAAGGACAGACGGGCAGACGGGCAGAATGGAAGGAAGAGAGAAAGAAAGCAAGAAAGGAAGAAGGACAGACGGACAGAGGGGCAGACGGGCAGACGGACAGAATGGAAGGAAGAGAGAAAGAAAGCAAGAAAGGAAGACGGGCAGACGGGCAGACGGGCAGACGGGCAGACGAGCAGACGGGCAGACGGACAGAATGGAAGGAAGAGAGAAAGAAAGCAAGAAAGGAAGACGGACAGACGGACAGACGGAGAGACGGACAGACGGGCAGACGGGCAGACGGGCAGACGGGCAGAGGGGCAGACGAGCGGACGGGCAGACGGACAGAGGGGCAGACGAGCAGACGGGCAGACGGGCAGACGGGCAGAAGGACAGACGGACAGACGGGCAGACGGGCAGACAGGCAGACGGGCAGACGAGCAGACGGGCAGACGGACAGAATGGAAGGAAGAGAGAAAGAAAGCAAGAAAGGAAGACGGGCGGACGGGCAGACGGACAGACGGGCAGACGAACAGATGGGCAGAGGGGCAGACGGACAGACGGGCAGACGGACAGACAGCCAGACGGGCAGACGGACAGAGGGGCAGACGAGCAGACGGGCAGACGGGCAGACGGGCAGAGGGGCAGACGAGCGGACGGGCAGACGAACAGACGGGCAGACGGACAGAGGGGCAGACGGGCAGACGGGCAGACGGGCAGACGAGCAGACGGGCAGAGGGGCAGACGAGCAGACAGGCAGACGGACAGAATGGAAGGAAGAGAGAAAGAAAGCAAGAAAGGAAGACGGGCGGACGGGCAGACGGACAGACGGGCAGACGAACAGATGGGCAGAGGGGCAGACGGACAGACGGGCAGACGGGCAGACGGGCAGACGAGCAGACGGGCAGACGGACAGAATGGAAGGAAGAGAGAAAGAAAGCAAGAAAGGAAGACGGACAGACGGAGAGACGGGCAGACGGGCAGACGGACAGAGGGGCAGACGGGCAGACGGGCAGACGGGCAGACGGGCAGACGGACAGAATGGAAGGAAGAGAGAAAGAAAGCAAGAAAGGAAGACGGGCAGACGGGCAGACGGGCAGACGGGCAGACGGACAGAATGGAAGGAAGAGAGAAAGAAAGCAAGAAAGGAAGACGGGCAGACGGGCAGACGGGCAGACGGGCAGACGAGCAGACGGGCAGACGGACAGAATGGAAGGAAGAGAGAAAGAAAGCAAGAAAGGAAGACGGACAGACGGACAGACGGAGAGACGGACAGACGGGCAGACGGGCAGACGGGCAGACGGGCAGAGGGGCAGACGAGCGGACGGGCAGACGGACAGAGGGGCAGACGAGCAGACGGGCAGACGGGCAGACGGGCAGAAGGACAGACGGACAGACGGGCAGACGGGCAGACAGGCAGACGGGCAGACGAGCAGACGGGCAGACGGACAGAATGGAAGGAAGAGAGAAAGAAAGCAAGAAAGGAAGACGGGCGGACGGGCAGACGGACAGACGGGCAGACGAACAGATGGGCAGAGGGGCAGACGGACAGACGGGCAGACGGACAGACAGCCAGACGGGCAGACGGACAGAGGGGCAGACGAGCAGACGGGCAGACGGGCAGACGGGCAGAGGGGCAGACGAGCGGACGGGCAGACGAACAGACGGGCAGACGGACAGAGGGGCAGACGGGCAGACGGGCAGACGGGCAGACGAGCAGACGGGCAGAGGGGCAGACGAGCAGACAGGCAGACGGACAGAATGGAAGGAAGAGAGAAAGAAAGCAAGAAAGGAAGACGGGCGGACGGGCAGACGGACAGACGGGCAGACGAACAGATGGGCAGAGGGGCAGACGGACAGACGGGCAGACGGGCAGACGGGCAGACGAGCAGACGGGCAGACGGACAGAATGGAAGGAAGAGAGAAAGAAAGCAAGAAAGGAAGACGGACAGACGGAGAGACGGGCAGACGGGCAGACGGACAGAGGGGCAGACGGGCAGACGGGCAGACGGGCAGACGGGCAGACGGACAGAATGGAAGGAAGAGAGAAAGAAAGCAAGAAAGGAAGACGGGCAGACGGGCAGACGGGCAGACGGGCAGACGGACAGAATGGAAGGAAGAGAGAAAGAAAGCAAGAAAGGAAGACGGGCGAACGGGCAGACGGACAGACGGGCAGACGAACAGATGGGCAGACGGACAGAATGGAAGGAAGAGAGAAAGAAAGCAAGAAAGGAAGACGGGCGGACGGGCAGACGGACAGACGGGCAGACGAACAGATGGGCAGAGGGGCAGACGGACAGACGGGCAGACGGACAGACAGCCAGACGGGCAGACGGACAGAGGGGCAGACGAGCAGACGGGCAGACGGGCAGACGGGCAGAGGGGCAGACGAGCGGACGGGCAGACGAACAGACGGGCAGACGGGCAGACGGGCAGACGGGCAGACGAGCAGACGGGCAGAGGGGCAGACGAGCAGACAGGCAGACGGACAGAATGGAAGGAAGAGAGAAAGAAAGCAAGAAAGGAAGACGGGCGGACGGGCAGACGGACAGACGGGCAGACGAACAGATGGGCAGAGGGGCAGACGGACAGACGGGCAGACGGGCAGACGGGCAGACGAGCAGACGGGCAGACGGACAGAATGGAAGGAAGAGAGAAAGAAAGCAAGAAAGGAAGACGGACAGACGGAGAGACGGGCAGACGGGCAGACGGACAGAGGGGCAGACGGGCAGACGGGCAGACGGGCAGACGGGCAGACGGACAGAATGGAAGGAAGAGAGAAAGAAAGCAAGAAAGGAAGACGGGCAGACGGGCAGACGGGCAGACGGGCAGACGGACAGAATGGAAGGAAGAGAGAAAGAAAGCAAGAAAGGAAGACGGACAGACGGAGAGACGGGCAGACGGGCAGACGGACAGAGGGGCGAACGGGCAGACGGACAGACGGGCAGACGGGCAGACGGGCAGACGGGCAGACGAGCAGACGGGCAGAGGGGCAGACGAGCAGACGGGCAGACGGACAGAATGGAAGGAAGAGAGAAAGAAAGCAAGAAAGGAAGACGGGCGGACGGGCAGACGGACAGACGGGCAGACGGACAGACGGGCAGAGGGGCAGACGAGCAGACGGGCAGACGGGCAGACGGGCAGACGGGCAGACGGACAGACGGACAGACGGGCAGACGGGCAGACGGGCAGAATGGAAGGGAGAGAGAAAGAAAGCAAGAAAGGAAGACGGGCGGACGGGCAGACGGGCAGACGAGCAGACGGGCAGACGGACAGAATGGAAGGAAGAGAGAAAAAAAGCGAGAAAGGAAGACGGACAGACGGACAGACGGAGAGACGGACAGACGGGCAGACGGGCAGACGGGCAGACGGGCAGAGGGGCAGACGAGCAGACGGACAGAAAGGAAGGAAGAGAGAAAGAAAGGAAGACGGACAGACGGACAGACGGACAGACGGAGAGACGGACAGACGGGCAGACGGGCAGACGGGCAGACGGGCAGAGGGGCAGACGAGCAGACGGACAGAAAGGAAGGAAGAGAGAAAGAAAGGAAGACGGACAGACGAACAGACGGAGAGACGGTCAGACGGGCAGACGGGCAGACGGGCAGACGGGCAGACGGGCAGAAGGACAGACGGGCAGACGGGCAGAATGGAAGGAAGAGAGAAAGAAAGCAAGAAAGGAAGAAGGACAGACGGACAGAGGGGCAGACGGGCAGACGGACAGAATGGAAGGAAGAGAGAAAGAAAGCAAGAAAGGAAGACGGGCAGACGGGCAGACGGGCAGACGGGCAGACGAGCAGACGGGCAGACGAGCAGACGGGCAGAGGGACAGAATGGAAGGAAGAGAGAAAGAAAGCAAGAAAGGAAGACGGGCGGACGGGCAGACGGGCAGACGGGCAGACGGACAGACGGGCAGAGGGGCAGACGAGCAGACGGGCAGACGGGCAGACGGGCAGACGGGCAGACGGACAGACGGACAGACGGGCAGACGGGCAGACGGGCAGAATGGAAGGGAGAGAGAAAGAAAGCAAGAAAGGAAGACGGGCGGACGGGCAGACGGGCAGACGGGCAGACGAGCAGACGGGCAGACGGACAGAATGGAAGGAAGAGAGAAAGAAAGCAAGAAAGGAAGACGGGCGGACGGGCAGACGGGCAGACGGGCAGACGAGCAGACGGGCAGAAGGACAGACGGACAGACGGGCAGACGGGCAGACGAGCAGACGGGCAGACGGACAGAATGGAAGGAAGAGAGAAAGAAAGCAAGAAAGGAAGACGGGCAGACGGGCAGACGGGCAGACGGGCAGACGGACAGAATGGAAGGAAGAGAGAAAGAAAGCAAGAATGGAAGACGGACAAACGGAGAGACGGGCAGACGGGCAGACGGGCAGACGGGCAGACGGGCAGACGGGCAGACGGGCAGACGGACAGACGGACAGACGGGCAGACGGGCAGACGGGCAGAATGGAAGGAAGAGAGAAAGAAAGCAAGAAAGGAAGACGGACAGACGGAGAGACGGGCAGACGGACAGACGGGCAGACGGGCAGACAGGCAGACGGGCAGACGAGCAGACGGGCAGACGGACAGAATGGAAGGAAGAGAGAAAGAAAGCAAGAAAGGAAGACGGGCAGACGGGCAGACGGGCAGACGGGCAGACGAGCAGACGGGCAGACGGACAGAATGGAAGAAAGAGAGAAAAAAGGCAAGAAAGGAAGACGGACAGACGGAAAGACGGGCAGACGGGCAGACGGGCAGACGGACAGACGGGCAGACGAGCAGACGGGCAGACGGACAGAATGGAAGGAAGAGAGAAAGAAAGCAAGAAAGGAAGACGGACAGACGGAGAGACGGGCAGACGGGCAGACGGACAGAGGGGCAGACGGGCAGACGGGCAGACGGGCAGACGGGCAGACGGACAGAATGGAAGGAAGAGAGAAAGAAAGCAAGAAAGGAAGACGGACAGACGGAGAGACGGGCAGACGGGCAGACGGACAGAGGGGCAGACGGGCAGACGGGCAGACGGGCAGACGGGCAGACGGACAGAATGGAAGGAAGAGAGAAAGAAAGCAAGAAAGGAAGACGGACAGACGGAGAGACGGGCAGACGGGCAGACGGACAGACGGGCAGAGGGGCAGACGGGCAGACGGGCAGACGGGCAGACGAGCAGACGGGCAGACGGACAGAATGGAAGGAAGAGAGAAAGAAAGCAAGAAAGGAAGACGGACAGACGGAGAGACGGGCAGACGGGCAGACAGACAGAGGGGCAGACGGGCAGACGGACAGACGGGCAGACGGGCAGACGGGCAGACGGGCAGACGAGCAGACGGGCAGAGGGGCAGACGAGCAGACGGGCAGACGAGCAGACGGGCAGACGGACAGAGGGGCAGACGAGCAGACGGGCAGACAGGCAGACGGACAGACGGGCAGAGGGGCAGACGAGCAGACGGACAGAAAGGAAGGAAGAGAGAAAAAAAGCAAGAAAGGAAGACGGACAGACGGACAGACGGAGAGACGGACAGACGGGCAGACGGGCAGACGGGCAGACGGGCAATGGGGCAGACGAGCGGACGGGCAGACGAACAGACGGGCGGACGGGCAGAGGGGCAGACGAGCAGACGGGCAGACGGGCAGACGGGCAGACGGGCAGACGGGCAGACGAGCAGACGGGCAGACAGGCAGACGGGCAGACGAGCAGACGGGCAGACGGACAGACGGGCAGAGGGGCAGACGAGCAGACGGGCAGACGGACAGAATGGAAGGAAGAGAGAAAGAAAGCAAGAAAGGAAGACGGACAGACGGAGAGACGGGCAGACGGGCAGACGGGCAGACGGACAGACGGGCAGAGGGGCAGACGGGCAGACGGGCAGACGAGCAGACGGGCAGACGGACAGAATGGAAGGAAGAGAGAAAGAAAGCAAGAAAGGAAGACGGACAGACGGAGAGACGGGCAGACGGGCAGACGGGCAGACGGGCAGACGGACAGACGGGCAGAGGGGCAGACGGGCAGACGGGCAGACGAGCAGACGGGCAGAGGGACAGAATGGAAGGAAGAGAGAAAGAAAGCAAGAAAGGAAGACGGGCGGACGGGCAGACGGGCAGACGGGCAGACGGACAGACGGGCAGAGGGGCAGACGAGCAGACGGGCAGACGGGCAGACGGGCAGACGGGCAGAATGGAAGGAAGAGAGAAAGAAAGCAAGAAAGGAAGACGGACAGACGGAGAGACGGGCAGACGGACAGACGGGCAGACGGGCAGACAGGCAGACGGGCAGACGAGCAGACGGGCAGACGGACAGAATGGAAGGAAGAGAGAAAGAAAGCAAGAAAGGAAGACGGGCAGACGGGCAGACGGGCAGACGGGCAGACGAGCAGACGGGCAGACGGACAGAATGGAAGAAAGAGAGAAAAAAGGCAAGAAAGGAAGACGGACAGACGGACAGACGAGCAGACGGGCAGACGGGCAGACGGGCAGACGGACAGAGGGGCAGACGAGCAGACGGGCAGACGGGCAGACGGGCAGACGGACAGAATGGAAGGAAGAGAGAAAGAAAGCAAGAAAGGAAGACGGGCAGACGGACAGACGGGCAGACGGGCAGAAAGGAAGGAAGAGAGAAAAAAAGCAAGAAAGGAAGACGGACAGACGGACAGACGGGGAGACGGACAGACGGGCAGACGGGCAGACGGGCAGACGGGCAGAGGGGCAGACGAGCGGACGGACAGAGGGGCAGACGAGCAGACGGGCAGACGGGCAGACGGGCAGACGGACAGAATGGAAGGAAGAGAGAAAGAAAGCAAGAAAGGAAGACGGGCAGACGGACAGACGGGCAGACGGGCAGAAAGGAAGGAAGAGAGAAAAAAAGCAAGAAAGGAAGACGGACAGACGGACAGACGGGGAGACGGACAGACGGGCAGACGGGCAGACGGGCAGACGGGCAGAGGGGCAGACGAGCGGACGGGCAGACGGACAGAGGGGCAGACGAGCAGACGGGCAGACGGGCAGACGGGCAGAAGGACAGACGGACAGACGGGCAGACGGGCAGACAGGCAGACGGGCAGACGAGCAGACGGGCAGACGGACAGAATGGAAGGAAGAGAGAAAGAAAGCAAGAAAGGAAGACGGGCGGACGGGCAGACGGACAGACGGGCAGACGAACAGATGGGCAGAGGGGCAGACGGACAGACGGGCAGACGGACAGACAGCCAGACGGGCAGACGGACAGAGGGGCAGACGAGCAGACGGGCAGACGGACAGAATGGAAGGAAGAGAGAAAGAAAGCAAGAAAGGAAGACGGACAGACGGAGAGACGGACAGACGGGCAGACGAACAGATGGGCAGAGGGGCAGACGGACAGACGGGCAGACGGACAGACAGCCAGACGGGCAGACGGACAGAGGGGCAGACGAGCAGACGGGCAGACGGACAGAATGGAAGGAAGAGAGAAAAAAAGCAAGAAAGGAAGACGGACAGACGGACAGACGGAGAGACGGACAGACGGGCAGACAGGCAGACGGGCAGACGGGCAGAGGGGCAGACGAGCAGACGGACAGAAAGGAAGGAAGAGAGAAAGAAAGGAAGACGGACAGACGGACAGACGGAGAGACGGACAGACGGGCAGACGGGCAGACGGGCAGACGGGCAGACGGGCAGATGGACAGACGGGCAGACGGGCAGAATGGAAGGAAGAGAGAAAGAAAGCAAGAAAGGAAGAAGGACAGACGGAGAGAGGGGCAGACGGGCAGACGGACAGAATGGAAGGAAGAGAGAAAGAAAGCAAGAAAGGAAGACGGGCAGACGGGCAGACGGGCAGACGGGCAGACGGACAGAATGGAAGGAAGAGAGAAAGAAAGCAAGAAAGGAAGACGGACAGACGGAGAGACGGGCAGACGGGCAGACGGGCAGACGGACAGACGGGCAGACGGGCAGAGGGGCAGACGGGCAGACGGGCAGACGAGCAGACGGGCAGACGGACAGAATGGAAGGAAGAGAGAAAGAAAAAAAGAAAGGAAGACGGACAGACGGAGAGACGGGCAGACGGGCAGACGGGCAGACGGGCAGACGGACAGACGGGCAGAGGGGCAGACGGGCAGACGGGCAGACGAGCAGACGGGCAGACGGACAGAATGGAAGGAAGAGAGAAAGAAAAAAAGAAAGGAAGACGGGCGGACGGGCAGACGGACAGACGGGCAGACAAGCAGACGGGCAGACGGGCAGAATGGAAGGAGGAGAGAAAGAAAGCAAGAAAGGAAGACGGGCAGACGGACAGAGGGGCAGACGAGCAGACGAGCAGACGGGCAGACGGACAGAATGGAAGGAAGAGAGAAAGAAAGCAAAAAAGGAAGACGGACAGACGGAGAGACGGGCAGACGGGCAGACGGGCAGACGGGCAGACGGACAGACGGGCAGAGGGGCAGACGGGCAGACGGGCAGACGAGCAGACGGGCAGACGGACAGAATGGAAGGAAGAGAGAAAGAAAGCAAGAAAGGAAGACGGGCAGACGGGCAGACGGGCAGACGGACAGACGGACAGACGGGCAGACGGGCAGACGGGCAGAATGGAAGGAAGAGAGAAAGAAAGCAAGAAAGGAAGACGGGCGGACGAGCAGACGGGCAGACGGGCAGACGAGCAGACGGGCAGAAGGACAGACGGACAGACGGGCAGACGGGCAGACAGGCAGACGGGCAGACGAGCAGACGGGCAGACGGACAGAATGGAAGGAAGAGAGAAAGAAAGCAAGAAAGGAAGACGGGCGGACGGGCAGACGGGCAGACGGGCAGACGGACAGAATGGAAGGAAGAGAGAAAGAAAGCAAGAATGGAAGACGGACAGACGGAGAGACGGGCAGACGGGCAGACGGGCAGACGGACAGACGGGCAGAGGGGCAGACGAGCAGACGGGCAGACGGGCAGACGGGCAGACGGGCAGACGGACAGACGGACAGACGGGCAGACGGGCAGACGGGCAGAATGGAAGGAAGAGAGAAAGAAAGCAAGAAAGGAAGACGGGCGGACGAGCAGACGGGCAGACGGGCAGACGAGCAGACGGGCAGAAGGACAGACGGACAGACGGGCAGACGGGCAGACAGGCAGACGGGCAGACGAGCAGACGGGCAGAAGGACAGAATGGAAGGAAGAGAGAAAGAAAGCAAGAAAGGAAGACGGGCGGACGGGCAGACGGACAGACGGACAGAGGGGCAGACGAGCAGATGGGCAGACGGGCAGACGGGCAGAAGGACAGACGGACAGACGGGCAGACGGGCAGACAGGCAGACGGGCAGACGGACAGACGGGCAGAGGGGCAGACGGGCAGACGGACAGAATGGAAGGAAGAGAGAAAGAAAGCAAGAAAGGAAGACGGACAGACGGAGAGACGGGCAGACGGGCAGACGGGCAGACGGACAGACGGGCAGAGGGGCAGACGGGCAGACGGGCAGACGAGCAGACGGGCAGACGGACAGAATGGAAGGAAGAGAGAAAGAAAGCAAGAAAGGAAGACGGGCAGACGGGCAGACGGGCAGACGGGCAGACGGGCAGACGAGCAGACGGGCAGACGGACAGAATGGAAGGAAGAGAGAAAGACAGCAAGAAAGGAAGACGGACAGACGGAGAGACGGGCAGACGGGCAGACGGGCAGACGGGCAGACGGACAGACGGGCAGAGGGGCAGACGGGCAGACGGGCAGACGAGCAGACGGGCAGAGGGGCAGACGGGCAGACGGGCAGACGAGCAGACGGGCAGACGGACAGAATGGAAGGAAGAGAGAAAGAAAGCAAGAAAGGAAGACGGGCAGACGGGCAGACGGGCAGACGGGCAGACGAGCAGACGGGCAGAAGGACAGACGGACAGACGGGCAGACGGGCAGACAGGCAGACGGGCAGACGAGCAGACGGGCAGACGGACAGAATGGAAGGAAGAGAGAAAGAAAGCAAGAAAGGAAGACGGGCGGACGGGCAGACGGGCAGACGGACAGACGGGCAGAGGGGCAGACGAGCAGACGGGCAGACGGGCAGACGGGCAGACGGGCAGACGGACAGACGGACAGACGGGCAGACGGGCAGACGGGCAGAATGGAAGGGAGAGAGAAAGAAAGCAAGAAAGGAAGACGGGCGGACGGGCAGACGGGCAGACGGGCAGACGAGCAGACGGGCAGACGGACAGAATGGAAGGAAGAGAGAAAGAAAGCAAGAAAGGAAGACGGGCAGACGGGCAGACGGGCAGACGGACAGACGGGCAGAGGGGCAGACGAGCAGACGGGCAGACGGGCAGACGGGCAGACGGGCAGACGGACAGACGGACAGACGGGCAGACGGGCAGACGGGCAGAATGGAAGGGAGAGAGAAAGAAAGCAAGAAAGGAAGACGGGCGGACGGGCAGACGGGCAGACGGGCAGACGAGCAGACGGGCAGACGGACAGAATGGAAGGAAGAGAGAAAGAAAGCAAGAAAGGAAGACGGGCGGACGGGCAGACGGGCAGACGGGCAGACGAGCAGACGGGCAGAAGGACAGACGGACAGACGGGCAGACGGGCAGACAGGCAGACGGGCAGACGGACAGAATGGAAGGAAGAGAGAAAGAAAGCAAGAATGGAAGACGGACAGACGGAGAGACGGGCAGACGGGCAGACGGGCAGACGGGCAGACGGGCAGACGGACAGAATGGAAGGAAGAGAGAAAGAAAGCAAGAATGGAAGACGGACAGACGGAGAGACGGGCAGACGGGCAGACGGGCAGACGGACAGACGGGCAGAGGGGCAGACGGGCAGACGGGCAGACGAGCAGACGGGCAGACGGACAGAATGGAAGGAAGAGAGAAAGAAAGCAAGAAAGGAAGACGGGCAGACGGGCAGACGGGCAGACGGGCAGACGAGCAGACGGGCAGACGGACAGAATGGAAGGAAGAGAGAAAGAAAGCAAGAAAGGAAGACGGACAGACGGAGAGACGGGCAGACGGGCAGACGGGCAGACGGACAGACGGGCAGAGGGGCAGACGGGCAGAGGGGCAGACGAGCAGACGGGCAGACGGACAGAATGGAAGGAAGAGAGAAAGAAAGCAAGAAAGGAAGACGGGCAGACGGGCAGACGGGCAGACGGGCAGACGGGCAGACGGACAGAATGGAAGGAAGAGAGAAAGAAAGCAAGAATGGAAGACGGACAGACGGAGAGACGGGCAGACGGGCAGACGGGCAGACGGACAGACGGGCAGAGGGGCAGACGAGCAGACGGGCAGACGGGCAGACGGGCAGACGGGCAGACGGACAGACGGACAGACGGGCAGACGGGCAGACGGGCAGAATGGAAGGAAGAGAGAAAGAAAGCAAGAAAGGAAGACGGACAGACGGAGAGACGGGCAGACGGACAGACGGGCAGACGGGCAGACAGGCAGACGGGCAGACGAGCAGACGGGCAGACGGACAGAATGGTAGGAAGAGAGAAAGAAAGCAAGAAAGGAAGACGGGCAGACGGGCAGACGGGCAGACGGGCAGACGAGCAGACGGGCAGACGGACAGAATGGAAGAAAGAGAGAAAAAAAGCAAGAAAGGAAGACGGACAGACGGAAAGACGGGCAGACGGGCAGACGGGCAGACGGACAGACGGGCAGAGGGGCAGACGGGCAGACGGGCAGACGGGCAGAATGGAAGGAAGAGAGAAAGAAAGCAAGAAAGGAAGACGGGCAGACGGGCAGACGGACAGACGGGCAGACGGACAGACGGACAGACGGGCAGAGGGGCAGACGAGCAGACGGACAGAAAGGAAGGAAGAGAGAAAGAAAGGAAGACGGACAGACGGACAGACGGAGAGACGGACAGACGGGCAGACGGGCAGACGGGCAGAAGGACAGACGGGCAGACGGGCAGAATGGTAGGAAGAGAGAAAGAAAGCAAGAAAGGAAGACGGGCAGACGGGCAGACAGGCAGACGGGCAGACGAGCAGACGGGCAGACGGACAGAATGGAAGGAAGAGAGAAAGAAAGCAAGAAAGGAAGACGGGCAGACGGGCAGACGGACAGACGGGCAGACGGGCAGACGGGCAGACGGGCAGACGGGCAGACAAGCAGACGGGCAGACGGGCAGAATGGAAGGAGGAGAGAAAGAAAGCAAGAAAGGAAGACGGGCGGACGGGCAGACGGGCAGACGGGCAGACGAGCAGACGGGCAGACGGACAGAATGGAAGGAAGAGAGAAAGAAAGCAAGAAAGGAAGACGGGCGGACGGGCAGACGGGCAGACGGGCAGACGAGCAGACGGGCAGAAGGACAGACGGACAGACGGGCAGACGGGCAGACAGGCAGACGGGCAGACGGACAGAATGGAAGGAAGAGAGAAAGAAAGCAAGAATGGAAGACGGACAGACGGAGAGACGGGCAGACGGGCAGACGGGCAGACGGGCAGACGGGCAGACGGACAGAATGGAAGGAAGAGAGAAAGAAAGCAAGAATGGAAGACGGACAGACGGAGAGACGGGCAGACGGGCAGACGGGCAGACGGACAGACGGGCAGAGGGGCAGACGGGCAGACGGGCAGACGAGCAGACGGGCAGACGGACAGAATGGAAGGAAGAGAGAAAGAAAGCAAGAAAGGAAGACGGGCAGACGGGCAGACGGGCAGACGGGCAGACGAGCAGACGGGCAGACGGACAGAATGGAAGGAAGAGAGAAAGAAAGCAAGAAAGGAAGACGGACAGACGGAGAGACGGGCAGACGGGCAGACGGGCAGACGGACAGACGGGCAGAGGGGCAGACGGGCAGAGGGGCAGACGAGCAGACGGGCAGACGGACAGAATGGAAGGAAGAGAGAAAGAAAGCAAGAAAGGAAGACGGGCAGACGGGCAGAGGGGCAGACGAGCGGACGGGCAGACGAACAGACGGGCAGACGGACAGAGGGGCAGACGGGCAGACGGGCAGACGGGCAGACGAGCAGACGGGCAGAGGGGCAGACGAGCAGACAGGCAGACGGACAGAATGGAAGGAAGAGAGAAAGAAAGCAAGAAAGGAAGACGGACAGACGGACAGACGGAGAGACGGACAGACGGGCAGACGGGCAGACGGGCAGAAGGACAGACGGGCAGACGGGCAGAATGGTAGGAAGAGAGAAAGAAAGCAAGAAAGGAAGACGGGCAGACGGGCAGACAGGCAGACGGGCAGACGAGCAGACGGGCAGACGGACAGAATGGAAGGAAGAGAGAAAGAAAGCAAGAAAGGAAGACGGGCAGACGGGCAGACGGACAGACGGGCAGACGGGCAGACGGGCAGACGGGCAGACGGGCAGACAAGCAGACGGGCAGACGGGCAGAATGGAAGGAGGAGAGAAAGAAAGCAAGAAAGGAAGACGGGCAGACGGACAGAGGGGCAGACGAGCAGACGAGCAGACGGGCAGACGGACAGAATGGTAGGAAGAGAGAAAGAAAGCAAGAAAGGAAGACGGACAGACGGAGAGACGGGCAGACGGGCAGACGGGCAGACGGGCAGACGGACAGACGGGCAGAGGGGCAGACGGGCAGACGGGCAGACGAGCAGACGGGCAGAGGGGCAGACGGGCA
The DNA here is from genome assembly GCA_944452935.1 of Rhogogaster chlorosoma. Taxonomy (NCBI): domain Eukaryota; kingdom Metazoa; phylum Arthropoda; class Insecta; order Hymenoptera; family Tenthredinidae; genus Rhogogaster; species Rhogogaster chlorosoma. The sequence goes on from OX101797.1 coordinate 36,456,451, forward strand.
GACGGGCAGACGAGCAGACGGGCAGACGGACAGAATGGAAGGAAGAGAGAAAGAAAGCAAGAAAGGAAGACGGACAGACGGAGAGACGGGCAGACGGGCAGACGGGCAGACGGGCAGACGGGCAGACGGACAGACGGGCAGACGGGCAGACGGGCAGACGGGCAGACGGGCAGACAAGCAGACGGGCAGACGGGCAGAATGGAAGGAGGAGAGAAAGAAAGCAAGAAAGGAAGACGGGCAGACGGACAGAGGGGCAGACGAGCAGACGAGCAGACGGGCAGACGGACAGAATGGTAGGAAGAGAGAAAGAAAGCAAGAAAGGAAGACGGACAGACGGAGAGACGGGCAGACGGGCAGACGGGCAGACGGGCAGACGGGCAGACGGGCAGACGAGCAGACGGGCAGACGGACAGAATGGAAGGAAGAGAGAAAGAAAGCAAGAAAGGAAGACGGACAGACGGAGAGACGGGCAGACGGGCAGACGGGCAGACGGGCAGACGGACAGACGGGCAGAGGGGCAGACGGGCAGACGGGCAGACGAGCAGACGGGCAGAGGGGCAGACGGGCAGACGGGCAGACGAGCAGACGGGCAGACGGACAGAATGGAAGGAAGAGAGAAAGAAAGCAAGAAAGGAAGACGGGCAGACGGGCAGACGGGCAGACGGGCAGACGAGCAGACGGGCAGAAGGACAGACGGACAGACGGGCAGACGGGCAGACAGGCAGACGGGCAGACGAGCAGACGGGCAGACGGACAGAATGGAAGGAAGAGAGAAAGAAAGCAAGAAAGGAAGACGGGCGGACGGGCAGACGGGCAGACGGACAGACGGGCAGAGGGGCAGACGAGCAGACGGGCAGACGGGCAGACGGGCAGACGGGCAGACGGACAGACGGACAGACGGGCAGACGGGCAGACGGGCAGAATGGAAGGGAGAGAGAAAGAAAGCAAGAAAGGAAGACGGGCGGACGGGCAGACGGGCAGACGGGCAGACGAGCAGACGGGCAGACGGACAGAATGGAAGGAAGAGAGAAAGAAAGCAAGAAAGGAAGACGGGCAGACGGGCAGACGGGCAGACGGACAGACGGGCAGAGGGGCAGACGAGCAGACGGGCAGACGGGCAGACGGGCAGACGGGCAGACGGACAGACGGACAGACGGGCAGACGGGCAGACGGGCAGAATGGAAGGGAGAGAGAAAGAAAGCAAGAAAGGAAGACGGGCGGACGGGCAGACGGGCAGACGGGCAGACGAGCAGACGGGCAGACGGACAGAATGGAAGGAAGAGAGAAAGAAAGCAAGAAAGGAAGACGGGCGGACGGGCAGACGGGCAGACGGGCAGACGAGCAGACGGGCAGAAGGACAGACGGACAGACGGGCAGACGGGCAGACAGGCAGACGGGCAGACGGACAGAATGGAAGGAAGAGAGAAAGAAAGCAAGAATGGAAGACGGACAGACGGAGAGACGGGCAGACGGGCAGACGGGCAGACGGGCAGACGGGCAGACGGACAGAATGGAAGGAAGAGAGAAAGAAAGCAAGAATGGAAGACGGACAGACGGAGAGACGGGCAGACGGGCAGACGGGCAGACGGACAGACGGGCAGAGGGGCAGACGGGCAGACGGGCAGACGAGCAGACGGGCAGACGGACAGAATGGAAGGAAGAGAGAAAGAAAGCAAGAAAGGAAGACGGGCAGACGGGCAGACGGGCAGACGGGCAGACGAGCAGACGGGCAGACGGACAGAATGGAAGGAAGAGAGAAAGAAAGCAAGAAAGGAAGACGGACAGACGGAGAGACGGGCAGACGGGCAGACGGGCAGACGGACAGACGGGCAGAGGGGCAGACGGGCAGAGGGGCAGACGAGCAGACGGGCAGACGGACAGAATGGAAGGAAGAGAGAAAGAAAGCAAGAAAGGAAGACGGGCAGACGGGCAGACGGGCAGACGGGCAGACGGGCAGACGGACAGAATGGAAGGAAGAGAGAAAGAAAGCAAGAATGGAAGACGGACAGACGGAGAGACGGGCAGACGGGCAGACGGGCAGACGGACAGACGGGCAGAGGGGCAGACGAGCAGACGGGCAGACGGGCAGACGGGCAGACGGGCAGACGGACAGACGGACAGACGGGCAGACGGGCAGACGGGCAGAATGGAAGGAAGAGAGAAAGAAAGCAAGAAAGGAAGACGGACAGACGGAGAGACGGGCAGACGGACAGACGGGCAGACGGGCAGACAGGCAGACGGGCAGACGAGCAGACGGGCAGACGGACAGAATGGTAGGAAGAGAGAAAGAAAGCAAGAAAGGAAGACGGGCAGACGGGCAGACGGGCAGACGGGCAGACGAGCAGACGGGCAGACGGACAGAATGGAAGAAAGAGAGAAAAAAAGCAAGAAAGGAAGACGGACAGACGGAAAGACGGGCAGACGGGCAGACGGGCAGACGGACAGACGGGCAGAGGGGCAGACGGGCAGACGGGCAGACGGGCAGAATGGAAGGAAGAGAGAAAGAAAGCAAGAAAGGAAGACGGGCAGACGGGCAGACGGACAGACGGGCAGACGGACAGACGGACAGACGGGCAGAGGGGCAGACGAGCAGACGGACAGAAAGGAAGGAAGAGAGAAAGAAAGGAAGACGGACAGACGGACAGACGGAGAGACGGACAGACGGGCAGACGGGCAGACGGGCAGAAGGACAGACGGGCAGACGGGCAGAATGGTAGGAAGAGAGAAAGAAAGCAAGAAAGGAAGACGGGCAGACGGGCAGACAGGCAGACGGGCAGACGAGCAGACGGGCAGACGGACAGAATGGAAGGAAGAGAGAAAGAAAGCAAGAAAGGAAGACGGGCAGACGGGCAGACGGACAGACGGGCAGACGGGCAGACGGGCAGACGGGCAGACGGGCAGACAAGCAGACGGGCAGACGGGCAGAATGGAAGGAGGAGAGAAAGAAAGCAAGAAAGGAAGACGGGCAGACGGACAGAGGGGCAGACGAGCAGACGAGCAGACGGGCAGACGGACAGAATGGTAGGAAGAGAGAAAGAAAGCAAGAAAGGAAGACGGACAGACGGAGAGACGGGCAGACGGGCAGACGGGCAGACGGGCAGACGGACAGACGGGCAGAGGGGCAGACGGGCAGACGGGCAGACGAGCAGACGGGCAGACGGACAGAATGGAAGGAAGAGAGAAAGAAAGCAAGAAAGGAAGACGGGCAGACGGGCAGACGGGCAGACGGGCAGACGAGCAGACGGGCAGACGGACAGAATGGAAGGAAGAGAGAAAGAAAGCAAGAAAGGAAGACGGGCAGACGGGCAGACGGGCAGACGGGCAGACGAGCAGACGGGCAGACGGACAGAATGGAAGGAAGAGAGAAAGAAAGCAAGAAAGGAAGACGGACAGACGGAGAGACGGGCAGACGGGCAGACGGGCAGACGGGCAGACGGACAGACGGGCAGAGGGGCAGACGGGCAGACGGGCAGACGAGCAGACGGGCAGAGGGACAGAATGGAAGGAAGAGAGAAAGAAAGCAAGAAAGGAAGACGGGCGGACGGGCAGACGGGCAGACGGGCAGACGGACAGACGGGCAGAGGGGCAGACGAGCAGACGGGCAGACGGGCAGACGGGCAGACGGGCAGACGGACAGACGGACAGACGGGCAGACGGGCAGACGGGCAGAATGGAAGGGAGAGAGAAAGAAAGCAAGAAAGGAAGACGGGCGGACGGGCAGACGGGCAGACGGGCAGACGAGCAGACGGGCAGACGGACAGAATGGAAGGAAGAGAGAAAGAAAGCAAGAAAGGAAGACGGGCGGACGGGCAGACGGGCAGACGGGCAGACGAGCAGACGGGCAGAAGGACAGACGGACAGACGGGCAGACGGGCAGACGGGCAGACGAGCAGACGGGCAGACGGACAGAATGGAAGGAAGAGAGAAAGAAAGCAAGAAAGGAAGATAGATAGATAGATAGATATGTTTATTTATGTCTATAGCAATATTAGACAAAGTTGCGCCACAGGGTATTACAAAATAACTTACCCTGTGACAGTGAAAGAGTAAAGTAATACAACACATGAGTACTCGAGAGCAAGAGAAAAAGCTAGAGAACAGAATAAATCAACACCTAACAGTTAAGAGCCGTAAGAGAAAGAAATAGAGTTAAGGACGAACATCTTCAGTATCCAGCAAATGCGCAAATAAACCGTGCTTAAACGAGGCTAAGGTACGCGCAGTTTTGAGTTCCGAAGGCAAAGAGTCCCAGTAGCGCACGCCAGCAACCGCGAAGGAGTTGAAAAACGCGTTGGTGCGACAACACGGGGTCACAAAGTCACTCCTGGGCGTACGCGAAGGGCGAGAGGCAGCAGGGTCGCGACCGCGATCGGCCAGAACGAAAAGCTCGCGCAAGTAAGTAGGACGCCCGGAACGCAAAATGATAAAAAGCTGCGAAAGGAGAAAATAAAGCCTTCTATCCTTTACCCGAAGCCAGCCAAGCTCCCTACGAAACGGTGTAATGTGCTCGTCACGGGGAACACCACAGACAAAACGGACGCAGGTGTTCAGGAGGCGCTGAAGTTTACTGTCAAGACCCGCCTGGAGGTCAGCAAAGACCACGCAACAGTAGTCGAACAATGGGAAAATTAAGGAAATCACCATGAGTCGACGTAGATTTTTAGAGAGCAGCCGACGAGAGGCCGAAAGCTGCCTGAGGGTGCCATGCACGCGGGCAGAAACAGCATTAACCTGAGCTGTCCAGGACAGTTTAGAGTCGAGGATGACCCCAAGATCACGTACAGAGTCAAGATAGGGAATCGGAAGACCATCAAGACACACAGCAGGAAGAAGATTGAGCTCAAGCCTGGAAACATAAGACCCACTGCCAAGAATCATCGCATGAGTTTTCGCGACATTAAGACGAAGAGAAGAAGATCGAGACCAGCCCAGGACGGCCTGAACGTCCTCATTAACGCAGGCAAGGGCATCCGCAGCATTCGCAGGCGAAAACTGGTAATAAACCTGCAGGTCGTCTGCATAAACCAGATGGCTAGAATGTCTCAGGACTCTGGAGATATCGTTGATGAATAATGAGAACAATAACGGACCCAGAACTGAACCTTGCGGAACGCCAAGATCGAGAGACACCCAGGAAGAGAGGTGGCCATCCCGAGACACGACTGCCTGCATTCTACCCTGCAAGTAAGAGGCGATCCAACGGATGACATGCTGCGAGAAGCCGAGGTCGAGGAGCTTATTAAGCAAGATTGCATGTGGTATCGTATCGAAGGCCTTGGAGAAGTCAAACAGAACTAAGACAGTTAGGCTACGACTATCAATACCCCTGCGTACATCCTCGGTGAGCCTAAGAAGCGCAGTCTGGGTGCTGTAGCCGCGGCGGAAGCCAGATTGACGAGGATCGAGTAGCTGCCGACACTCAAGAAAGGAAGAAATTTGCTCGTAGACGACACGCTCAAGAACTTTTGATAAAAAGCAGAGGTTGGAGATGGGCCGAACCTGATCAAGAGAGGAGGGCGATTTGACCTTACCCAACGGCAACACACGCGCCCGCTTCCAAACCTCAGGGAAAACAGCAGAAGAGAGAGACTGATTGAAGAGAGCCAAGAGGTAAGGAAGGATAACCGGCAGCGCTAGATGGACATCACGAAGCGACAGATCGTCAATGCCTCGCGATTGAGAAGTGAAATGCTTGAAGGCATTGAGGAGCGCAGGCGGAGAAATATCCCGGAAATAAAAGAGAGAATCACTATAGGAAGAAGGCGGGAGAGTAGCAAGGAGCTCAGCAACTTCATTCAAGGAAGCCGGATGCTGAGACACGGCCGCAAAATGACGGTTGAGGTCATCTACAGCGAAATCGCCATAGTCGTTGGTTCGAGGCGGCGCAATACCAAGAGAACGGAGCGCCCTCCAAAGAACCCGTGATTCCTGAATAGAAGAAAGCCGATCAGCGAAAAATGCAGCACGAGCTGCGGAAATGCGTTTATGTAAATCATCCCTAGCATCCCGGTAACGAAAAAGAGCGACTTGAGAGCGAGAGCGCTTATAAGCTCGATAAAGTGAGTCCCTGGCACGCGTGAGGGCGAAAAGCTCCGAAGTGATCCAAGGAGGCCTGCTAGGTTTAAAAGCACGAGATACGTAGGGGGCATGCCTGTCAAGAGTGGCGGTGATATTGCCTTGTAAACAGGAGAGCAGCTCGTCAATAGAAACCCCAGCTTCAAAAGGGGACCAGTCACAATCCGCGAGATCCTGCTCGAATGAGTTGATAGAGAAGTTAGTAAATGAGCGAGCTCTGACTATCTTACAGGAGGGCGGGGGAGCCGCGATCGAGATGTTGACCGAAATGAGATCGTGCCCCGCAATAAACGGCGCGGAGGACTGGCTAAAGGATTGAAGCACGCTTTGATCACTAAGCAGGCACAGATCGAGAAGCGTGTCCGAGGTATGAGTGTGACACGTAGCCGCGAAGGGTACCAGGTAGAGAGCCCGGGAAGAGGAAAATTCACGAACATTGTCAGCGTCGTACGACTGGCCCAGCTGGTTTGCATTGAAGTCACCGAAAATGACAGAGAGATGATAACCGACACTCAGGCGATCGAAGTCTGCTTCAAAAGCTGCTAAGTTAGACGCCTTGGGCGGACGATAGACGACTGCGACAAGAAACGGTGAGGAGCGCGAGGTGCAAATTTCCGCAAAAAGATACTCAGGGCTGCAACTATATGGACCCGGAGAGACAGCAAGCAGCTTCACCCGAAGAGACTGCAGGACGTACAGCGCGACCCCACCCCCAATCTTGCCAACCCGATCATTGCGCAAAATGGAATACCCTGGCAACGAGACCGAAGCATCCGGAATCTGCGCATGCAACCACGATTCACTAATAGCGATGAGATGAGCTGAGCGAGACGAGAAATGAAAGCGCAGTAAATCAATGTGGCCGCGGATGGAATTGGCATTAAGATGACAGAGACAAAGAGAGGGCGGGCTGGCAGAGCCGGAAGAGTTAACAGAACCACGGAAATGCGGGGGGCGAATAAGGGCCGGCTGTTGAGAACACCGTCAGATCGAGGCGAGACGGGTAAGATCGGCGGATGACGAGATGCGAGTAACCGGCGCGCCATGGGCCTTGCGAGCAAAGATGGTACCTCCGGAGTGCCAAACAAAGCGAACGCCAGCAGCTGAGGCAGCAGCCTTAGTGGCAATTAAAAGCTTATAGATATCCGGTGGCAGAGCCTCGTTTAGATTGATAGTAGTGACCGGACCCGCAGGACACGGGACGAGATCCGAGGTCACAAGACGACCCTTAGCTTTCTTAGCTGCTATCAAACGCGAAAGAGTATCACGACTGCGAAGCTTGACAACAATCGGGAGTGACGTGGCTTTGCGAGCTTTATCACGGGTGACAAGAAACCGAGAATCAACGATATCACCGTCAGCAAGGCTGGTGTTCAGTGAGGCAAGAACTTGTTTAACGGTTTGCGGAACAGAAACGGCCGACAAACAGGGCGCACCGGAAATAATCAGTTCGACGGGACCCGAAGAATGACTAGAGCCCGACTGACCAGACCGACGATCGAGTTGGGCCTGCCTGAGCGCGACTGTATCGGAAGAGAGGACACGACAACGTTCCTCAAGTTCTACAACCCGAGCCGCAGTCGCATTGAACGCAGTTAAATCAGCAGATCGAGCCTGCTGAGCCAAACGCAACGCGGCATTATCCTCGGCGAGTACGCGGTTATCGTTTTCAAGTACAAGAATACGAGCCTCGGCGGCAGCGATACGCTCCTCCAAGGCGGTTAAGAGAGCGAGCCGACCCGCGAGCAGATCAAAACGCTCGTCCAGACGCGTAGCCAGAGTGGCAACAGACACAACAGAAGCTACTGAACCCGACGGCTGAGACTCAGAAGAAACGAGGGTGGCAGAGTTACCACTAACCGCAGGTAAAGGGTTAGGAATCGCAGCTACTGAGGCACGAGAAAATTCTTCCAATAATGCCCCGGGGCAGCAAGATTTTACTTTATCGCGGCGGAATTTAGTTTCGCAACAACCAGGATGATAACAGAGCTGGCACGAACGACACCGCTTGACTTTCGTGGCGATGAGCTTACCGCAGAAAGCGCATTTGAAAACACCTGGCATGATTAGAGCAAGGACGCAGTTGGAGAGAACAACGTTGACGCAGATACGGCAGCAGACGATCAGCAGGCAGGTACGTCACAGCAAGTGGGCGGAGACAGTCGAGCAGGCGCAGTCCGATCCACCGGAGAGAAGACAATCGATGATCGATGATCGATGATGGACGTCGATATCACAGCGGGCATGCGCAACAGGGCAGCAGGACGGTTAAGTTGACGGTTATGACAGATGTAGGTTATGTTCCCCAGTCAAAATCAGATCAGGAAAACAGGAAAATCCAGAAGCAGAGTGAAGTTACCAGGACGCAAACAAGTCCAGGCAGAGAATGCATAAAGGCGCATGCAAAGAGATCTGGAAGAAGTCGCCCGGAGGCAGAAAACAGCAGAACCAGCCCAAAAAGTTAGGAGTAGAAGTAGATAGCGTGTAGCGGTACTCACGTAGCGGGAAGACGGACAGACGGAGAGACGGGCAGACGGGCAGACGGGCAGACGGACAGACGGGCAGAGGGGCAGACGGGCAGAGGGGCAGACGAGCAGACGGGCAGACGGACAGAATGGAAGGAAGAGAGAAAGAAAGCAAGAAAGGAAGACGGGCAGACGGGCAGACGGGCAGACGGGCAGACGGACAGAATGGAAGGAAGAGAGAAAGAAAGCAAGAATGGAAGACGGACAGACGGAGAGACGGGCAGACGGGCAGACGGGCAGACGGGCAGACGGACAGAATGGAAGGAAGAGAGAAAGAAAGCAAGAAAGGAAGACGGACAGACGGAGAGACGGGCAGACGGGCAGACGGGCAGACGGGCGGACGGACAGAATGGAAGGAAGAGAGAAAGAAAGCAAGAAAGGAAGACGGGCAGACGGGCAGACGGGCAGACGGGCAGACGGGCAGACGGACAGACGGGCAGAGGGGCAGACGGGCAGAGGGGCAGACGAGCAGACGGGCAGACGGACAGAATGGAAGGAAGAGAGAAAGAAAGCAAGAAAGGAAGACGGGCAGACGGGCAGACGGGCAGACGGGCAGACGGACAGAATGGAAGGAAGAGAGAAAGAAAGCAAGAATGGAAGACGGACAGACGGAGAGACGGGCAGACGGGCAGACGGGCAGACGGACAGACGGGCAGAGGGGCAGACGAGCAGACGGGCAGACGGGCAGACGGGCAGACGGGCAGACGGACAGACGGACAGACGGGCAGACGGGCAGAATGGAAGGAAGAGAGAAAGAAAGCAAGAAAGGAAGACGGGCGGACGGGCAGACGGGCAGACGGGCAGACGAGCAGACGGGCAGACGGACAGAATGGAAGGAAGAGAGAAAGAAAGCAAGAAAGGAAGACGGGCGGACGGGCAGACGGGCAGACGGGCAGACGAGCAGACGGGCAGAAGGACAGACGGACAGACGGGCAGACGGGCAGACAGGCAGACGGGCAGACGAGCAGACGGGCAGACGGACAGAATGGAAGGAAGAGAGAAAGAAAGCAAGAAAGGAAGACGGGCAGACGGGCAGACGGGCAGACGGGCAGACGGACAGAATGGAAGGAAGAGAGAAAGAAAGCAAGAATGGAAGACGGACAGACGGAGAGACGGGCAGACGGGCAGACGGGCAGACGGGCAGACGGACAGAATGGAAGGAAGAGAGAAAGAAAGCAAGAAAGGAAGACGGGCAGACGGGCAGACGGGCAGACGGGCAGACGGACAGAATGGAAGGAAGAGAGAAAGAAAGCAAGAATGGAAGACGGACAGACGGAGAGACGGGCAGACGGGCAGACGGGCAGACGGGCAGACGGACAGAATGGAAGGAAGAGAGAAAGAAAGCAAGAAAGGAAGACGGGCAGACGGAGAGACGGGCAGACGGGCAGACGAGCAGACGGGCAGACGGACAGAATGGAAGGAAGAGAGAAAGAAAGCAAGAAAGGAAGACGGACAGACGGAGAGACGGGCAGACGGGCAGACGGGCAGACGGGCAGACGGACAGACGGGCAGAGGGGCAGACGGGCAGACGGGCAGACGAGCAGACGGGCAGACGGACAGAATGGAAGGAAGAGAGAAAGAAAGCAAGAAAGGAAGACGGGCAGACGGGCAGACGGGCAGACGGGCAGACGAGCAGACGGGCAGACGGACAGAATGGAAGGAAGAGAGAAAGAAAGCAAGAAAGGAAGACGAACAGACGGAGAGACGGGCAGACGGGCAGACGGGCAGACGGACAGACGGGCAGAGGGGCAGACGGGCAGAGGGGCAGACGAGCAGACGGGCAGACGGACAGAATGGAAGGAAGAGAGAAAGAAAGCAAGAAAGGAAGACGGGCAGACGGGCAGACGGGCAGACGGGCAGACGGACAGAATGGAAGGAAGAGAGAAAGAAAGCAAGAATGGAAGACGGACAGACGGAGAGACGGGCAGACGGGCAGACGGGCAGACGGACAGACGGGCAGAGGGGCAGACGAGCAGACGGGCAGACGGGCAGACGGGCAGACGGGCAGACGGACAGACGGACAGACAGGCAGACGGGCAGACGGGCAGAATGGAAGGAAGAGAGAAAGAAAGCAAGAAAGGAAGACGGGCAGACGGGCAGACGGGCAGACGGGCAGACGAGCAGACGGGCAGACGGACAGAATGGAAGGAAGAGAGAAAGAAAGCAAGAAAGGAAGACGGACAGACGGAGAGACGGGCCGACGGGCAGACGGGCAGACGGACAGACGGGCAGAGGGGCAGACGAGCAGACGGGCAGACGGGCAGACGAGCAGACGGGCAGACGGGCAGAGGGGCAGACGAGCAGACGGACAGAAAGGAAGGAAGAGAGGAAGAAAGGAAGAAAGAAAGACGGGCAGACGGACAGAGGGGCAGACGAGCAGACGGGCAGACGGGCAGACGGGCAGACGGACAGACGGGCAGACGGACAGACGGACAGAATGGAAGGAAGAGAGAAAGAAAGCAAGAAAGGAAGACGGGCAGACGGGCAGACGAGCAGACGGGCAGACGGACAGAATGGAAGGAAGAGAGAAAGAAAGCAAGAAAGGAAGACGGGCAGACGGGCAGACGGGCAGACGGGCAGACGAGCAGACGGGCAGACGGACAGAATGGAAGGAAGAGAGAAAGAAAGCAAGAAAGGAAGACGGGCAGACGGGCAGACGGGCAGACGGGCAGACGAGCAGACGGGCAGACGGACAGAATGGAAGGAAGAGAGAAAGAAAGCAAGAAAGGAAGACGGACAGACGGAGAGACGGGCAGACGGGCAGACGGGCAGACGGACAGACGGGCAGAGGGGCAGACGGGCAGAGGGGCAGACGGGCAGAGGGGCAGACGAGCAGACGGGCAGACGGACAGAGGGGCAGACGGACAGACGGGCAGACGGGCAGACGGACAGACGGGCAGAGGGGCAGACGGGCAGACGGGCAGACGAGCAGACGGGCAGAGGGACAGAATGGAAGGAAGAGAGAAAGAAAGCAAGAAAGGAAGACGGGCGGACGGGCAGACGGGCAGACGGGCAGACGAGCAGACGGGCAGACGGGCAGACGGGCAGAATGAAAGGAATAGAGAAAGAAAGCAAGAAAGGAAGACGGGCGGACGGGCAGACGGGCAGACAGGCAGACGGGCAGACGAGCAGACGGGCAGACGGACAGAATGGAAGTAAGAGAGAAAGAAAAAAAGAAAGGAAGACGGGCGGACGGGCAGACGGACAGATGGACAGAGGGGCAGACGAGCAGATGGGCAGACGGGCAGACGGGCAGAAGGACAGACGGACAGACGGGCAGACGGGCAGACAGGCAGACGGGCAGAGGGGCAGACGAGCGGACGGGCAGACGAACAGACGGGCAGACGGACAGGGGGGCAGACGAGCAGACGGGCAGACGGGCAGACGGGCAGAAGGACAGACGGACAGACGGGCAGACGGGCAGACAGGCAGACGGGCAGACGAGCAGACGGGCAGACGGACAGAATGGAAGGAAGAGAGAAAGACAGCAAGAAAGGAAGACGGACAGACGGAGAGACGGGCAGACGGGCAGACGGGCAGACGGACAGACGGGCAGAGGGGCAGACGAGCAGACGGGCAGACGGGCAGACGAGCAGACGGGCAGACGGACAGAATGGAAGGAAGAGAGAAAGAAAGCAAGAAAGGAAGACGGGCAGACGGGCAGACGGGCAGACGGGCAGACGGACAGAATGGAAGGAAGAGAGAAAGAAAGCAAGAAAGGAAGACGGGCAGACGGGCAGACGGACAGAATGGAAGGAAGAGAGAAAGAAAGCAAGAAAGGAAGACGGGCAGACGGGCAGACGGACAGAATGGAAGGAAGAGAGAAAGAAAGCAAGAATGGAAGACGGACAGACGGAGAGACGGGCAGACGGGCAGACGGGCAGACGGACAGACGGGCAGAGGGGCAGACGAGCAGACGGGCAGACGGGCAGACGGGCAGACGGGCAGACGGACAGACGGACAGACGGACAGACGGACAGACGGGCAGACGGGCAGACGGGCAGAATGGAAGGAAGAGAGAAAGAAAGCAAGAAAGGAAGACGGGCGGACGGGCAGACGGGCAGACGGGCAGACGAGCAGACGAGCAGACGGGCAGACGGACAGAATGGAAGGAAGAGAGAAAGAAAGCAAGAAAGGAAGACGGGCGGACGGGCAGACGGGCAGACGGGCAGAGGGGCAGACGAGCAGATGGGCAGACGGGCAGACGGGCAGACGGGCAGACGGGCAGACGAGCAGACGGGCAGACGGACAGAATGGAAGGAAGAGAGAAAGAAAGCAAGAAAGGAAGACGGACAGACGGAGAGACGGGCAGACGGGCAGACGGGCAGACGGACAGACGGGCAGAGGGGCAGACGGGCAGAGGGGCAGACGAGAGGACGGGCAGACGGACAGAATGGAAGGAAGAGAGAAAGAAAGCAAGAAAGGAAGACGGGCAGACGGGCAGACGGGCAGACGGACAGAATGGAAGGAAGAGAGAAAAAAAGCAAGAAAGGAAGACGGACAGACGGACAGACGGAGAGACGGACAGACGGGCAGACGAGCAGACGGGCAGACGGACAGAATGGAAGGAAGAGAGAAAGAAAGCAAGAAAGGAAGACGGGCAGACGGACAGACGGGCAGACGGGCAGAAAGGAAGGAAGAGAGAAAAAAAGCAAGAAAGGAAGACGGACAGACGGACAGACGGAGAGACGGACAGACGGGCAGACGGGCAGACGGGCAGACGGGCAGAGGGGCAGACGAGCGGACGGGCAGACGGACAGAGGGGCAGACGAGCAGACGGGCAGACGGGCAGACGGGCAGAAGGACAGACGGACAGACGGGCAGACGGGCAGACAGGCAGACGGGCAGACGGGCAGAGGGGCAGACGAGCAGACGGACAGAAAGGAAGGAAGAGAGAAAAAAGCAAGAAAGGAAGACGGATAGACGGACAGACGGAAAGACGGACAGACGGGCAGACAGGCAGACGGGCAGACGGGCAGAGGGGCAGACGAGCGGACGGGCAGACGAACAGACGGGCAGACGGACAGAGGGGCAGACGGGCAGACGGGCAGACGGGCAGACGAGCAGACGGGCAGAGGGGCAGACGAGCAGACGGGCAGACGGACAGAATGGAAGGAAGAGAGAAAGAAAGCAAGAAAGGAAGACGGGCAGACGGGCAGACGGGCAGACGGGCAGACGGACAGAATGGAAGGAAGAGAGAAAAAAAGCAAGAAAGGAAGACGGACAGACGGAGAGACGGGCAGACGGGCAGACGGACAGAGGGGCAGACGGACGAACGGGCAGACGGGCAGACAGGCAGACGGGCAGACGAGCAGACGGGCAGACGGACAGAATGGAAGGAAGAGAGAAAGAAAGCAAGAAAGGAAGACGGGCGAACGGGCAGACGGACAGACGGGCAGACGAACAGATGGGCAGAGGGGCAGACGGACAGACGGGCAGACGGACAGACAGCCAGACGGGCAGACGGACAGAGGGGCAGACGAGCAGACGGGCAGACGGACAGAATGGAAGGAAGAGAGAAAAAAAGCAAGAAAGGAAGACGGACAGACGGACAGACGGAGAGACGGACAGACGGGCAGACGGGCAGACGGGCAGACGGGCAGAGGGGCAGACGAGCGGACGGGCAGACGAACAGACGGGCAGACGGACGGAGGGGCAGACGAGCAGACGGGCAGACGGGCAGACGGGCAGACGGACAGAATGGAAGGAAGAGAGAAAGAAAGCAAGAAAGGAAGACGGACAGACGGAGAGACGGGCAGACGGGCAGACGGACAGAGGGGCAGACGGGCAGACGGGCAGACGGGCAGACGGGCAGACGGGCAGACGGACAGAATGGAAGGAAGAGAGAAAGAAAGCAAGAAAGGAAGACGGACAGACGGAGAGACGGGCAGACGGGCAGACGGACAGAGGGGCAGACGGGCAGACGGACAGACGGGCAGACGGGCAGACGGGCAGACGGGCAGACGAGCAGACGGGCAGAGGGGCAGACGAGCAGACGGGCAGACGGACAGAATGGAAGGAAGAGAGAAAGAAAGCAAGAAAGGAAGACGGGCGGACGGGCAGACGGACAGACGGACAGAGGGGCAGACGAGCAGACGGGCAGACGGGCAGACGGGCAGAAGGACAGACGGACAGACGGGCAGACGGGCAGACAGGCAGACGGGCAGACGAGCAGACGGGCAGACGGACAGAATGGAAGGAAGAGAGAAAGAAAGCAAGAAAGGAAGAAGGACAGACGGACAGAGGGGCAGACGGGCAGACGGACAGACGGGCAGACGGACAGACAGCCAGACGGGCAGACGGACAGAGGGGCAGACGAGCAGACGGGCAGACGGACAGAATGGAAGGAAGAGAGAAAAAAAGCAAGAAAGGAAGACGGACAGACGGACAGACGGAGAGACGGACAGACGGGCAGACGGGCAGACGGGCAGACGGGCAGAGGGGCAGACGAGCAGACGGACAGAAAGGAAGGAAGAGAGAAAGAAAGGAAGACGGACAGACGGACAGACGGAGAGACGGACAGACGGGCAGACGGGCAGACGGGCAGACGGGCAGACGGGCAGAAGGACAGACGGGCAGACGGGCAGAATGGAAGGAAGAGAGAAAGAAAGCAAGTAAGGAAGAAGGACAGACGGACAGAGGGGCAGACGGGCAGACGGACAGACGGACAGAGGAGCAGACGGGCAGACGGACAGACGAGCAGACGGGCAGACGGGCAGACGGGCAGACGGGCAGACAAGCAGACGGGCAGACGGGCAGAATGGAAGTAGGAGAGAAAGAAAGCAAGAAAGGAAGACGGGCAGACGGACAGAGGGGCAGACAAGCAGACGGGCAGACGGGCAGACGGGCAGACGGGCAGACGAGCAGACGGGCAGACGAGCAGACGGGCAGACGGACAGAGGGGCAGACGAGCAGACGGGCAGACGGGCAGAATGGAAGGAAGAGAGAAAGAAAGCAAGAAAGGAAGACGGGCAGACGGGCAGACGGACAGACGGGCAGACGGACAGACGGGCAGACGGACAGACGGACAGACGGGCAGAGGGGCAGACGAGCAGACGGACAGAAAGGAAGGAAGAGAGACAGAAAGGAAGACGGACAGACGGACAGACGGAGAGACGGACAGACGGGCAGACGGGCAGACGGGCAGAAGGACAGACGGGCAGACGGGCAGAATGGAAGGAAGAGAGAAAGAAAGCAAGAAAGGAAGAAGGACAGACGGACAGAGGGGCAGACGGGCAGACGGACAGACGGACAGAGGGGCAGACGGGCAGACAGACAGACGGGCAGACGGGCAGACGGGCAGACGGGCAGACGGGCAGACAAGCAGACGGGCAGACGGGCAGAATGAAAGGAGGAGAGAAAGAAAGCAAGAAAGGAAGACGGGCAGACGGGCAGACGGGCAGACGGGCAGACGAGCAGACGGGCAGACGGACAGAATGGAAGGAAGAGAGAAAGAAAGCAAGAAAGGAAGACGGACAGACGGAGAGACGGGCAGACGGGCAGACGGGCAGACGGACAGACGGGCAGAGGGGCAGACGGGCAGACGGGCAGACGAGCAGACGGGCAGACGGACAGAATGGAAGGAAGAGAGAAAGAAAGCAAGAAAGGAAGACGGGCGAACGGGCAGACGGACAGACGGGCAGACGAACAGATGGGCAGAGGGGCAGACGGACAGACGGGCAGACGGACAGACAGCCAGACGGGCAGACGGACAGAGGGGCAGACGAGCAGACGGGCAGACGGACAGAATGGAAGGAAGAGAGAAAAAAAGCAAGAAAGGAAGACGGACAGACGGACAGACGGAGAGACGGACAGACGGGCAGACGGGCAGACGGGCAGACGGGCAGAGGGGCAGACGAGCGGACGGGCAGACGAACAGACGGGCAGACGGACGGAGGGGCAGACGAGCAGACGGGCAGACGGGCAGACGGGCAGACGGACAGAATGGAAGGAAGAGAGAAAGAAAGCAAGAAAGGAAGACGGACAGACGGAGAGACGGGCAGACGGGCAGACGGACAGAGGGGCAGACGGGCAGACGGGCAGACGGGCAGACGGGCAGACGGGCAGACGGACAGAATGGAAGGAAGAGAGAAAGAAAGCAAGAAAGGAAGACGGACAGACGGAGAGACGGGCAGACGGGCAGACGGACAGAGGGGCAGACGGGCAGACGGACAGACGGGCAGACGGGCAGACGGGCAGACGGGCAGACGAGCAGACGGGCAGAGGGGCAGACGAGCAGACGGGCAGACGGACAGAATGGAAGGAAGAGAGAAAGAAAGCAAGAAAGGAAGACGGGCGGACGGGCAGACGGACAGACGGACAGAGGGGCAGACGAGCAGACGGGCAGACGGGCAGACGGGCAGAAGGACAGACGGACAGACGGGCAGACGGGCAGACGGGCAGACGAGCAGACGGGCAGACGAGCAGACGGGCAGACGGACAGAATGGAAGGAAGAGAGAGAGAAAGCAAGAAAGGAAGACGGACAGACGGACAGACGGAGAGACGGACAGACGGGCAGACGGGCAGACGGAAAGAAAGGAAGGAAGAGAGAAAAAAAGCAAGAAAGGAAGACGGACAGACGGACAGACGGAGAGACGGACAGACGGGCGGACGAGCAGACGGGCAGACGGGCAGACGGGCAGAAGGACAGACGGACAGACGGGCAGACGGGCAGACAGGCAGACGGGCAGACGGGCAGACGGACAGACGAGCAGACGGGCGGACAGGCAGACGGGCAGACGGGCAGAGGGGCAGACGAGCAGACGGACAGAAAGGAAGGAAGAGAGAAAAAAGCAAGAAAGGAAGACGGATAGACGGACAGACGGAGAGACGGACAGACGGGCAGACGGGCAGACGGGCAGACGGACAGAATGGAAGGAAGAGAGAAAGAAAGCAAGAAAGGAAGACGGACAGACGGAGAGACGGGCAGACGGGCAGACGGACAGAGGGGCAGACGGGCAGACGGACAGACGGGCAGACGGGCAGACGAGCAGACGGGCAGAGGGGCAGATGAGCAGACGGGCAGACGGACAGAATGGAAGGAAGAGAGAAAGAAAGCAAGAAAGGAAGACGGACAGACGGACAGACGGAGAGACGGACAGACGGGCAGACGGGCAGACGAGCAGACGGGCAGACGAGCAGACGGGCAGACGGACAGAATGGAAGGAAGAGAGAAAGAAAGCAAGAAAGGAAGACGGACAGACGGACAGACGGAGAGACGGACAGACGGGCAGACGGGCAGACGGAAAGAAAGGAAGGAAGAGAGAAAAAAAGCAAGAAAGGAAGACGGACAGACGGACAGACGGAGAGACGGACAGACGGGCGGACGAGCAGACGGGCAGACGGGCAGACGGGCAGAAGGACAGACGGACAGACGGGCAGACGGGCAGACAGGCAGACGGGCAGACGGGCAGACGGACAGACGAGCAGACGGGCGGACAGGCAGACGGGCAGACGGGCAGAGGGGCAGACGAGCAGACGGACAGAAAGGAAGGAAGAGAGAAAAAAGCAAGAAAGGAAGACGGATAGACGGACAGACGGAGAGACGGACAGACGGGCAGACGGGCAGACGGGCAGACGGACAGAATGGAAGGAAGAGAGAAAGAAAGCAAGAAAGGAAGACGGACAGACGGAGAGACGGGCAGACGGGCAGACGGACAGAGGGGCAGACGGGCAGACGGACAGACGGGCAGACGGGCAGACGAGCAGACGGGCAGAGGGGCAGATGAGCAGACGGGCAGACGGACAGAATGGAAGGAAGAGAGAAAGAAAGCAAGAAAGGAAGACGGGCGGACGGGCAGACGGACAGACGGACAGAGGGGCAGACGAGCAGACGGGCAGACGGGCAGACGGGCAGAAGGACAGACGGACAGACGGGCAGACGGGCAGACAGGCAGACGGGCAGACGAGCAGACGGGCAGACGGACAGAATGGAAGGAAGAGAGAAAGAAAGCAAGAAAGGAAGACGGGCGGACGGGCAGACGGACAGACGGGCAGACGAACAGATGGGCAGAGGGGCAGACGGACAGACAGCCAGACGGGCAGACGGACAGAGGGGCAGACGAGCAGACGGGCAGACGGACAGAATGGAAGGAAGAGGGAAAAAAAGCAAGAAAGGAAGACGGACAGACGGACAGACGGAGAGACGGACAGACGGGCAGACGGGCAGACGGGCAGACGGGCAGACGGGCAGACGGGCAGACGGACAGAATGGAAGGAAGAGAGAAAGAAAGCAAGAATGGAAGACGGACAGACGGAGAGACGGGCAGACGGGCAGACGGGCAGACGGGCAGACGGGCAGACGGACAGAATGGAAGGAAGAGAGAAAGAAAGCAAGAAAGGAAGACGGGCAGACGGGCAGACGGGCAGACGGGCAGACGAGCAGACGGGCAGACGGACAGAATGGAAGAAAGAGAGAAAAAAGGCAAGAAAGGAAGACGGACAGACGGGCAGACGGGCAGACGGACAGACGGGCAGAGGGGCAGACGGGCAGACGGGCAGACGAGCAGACGGGCAGACGGGCAGAATGGAAGGAAGAGAGAAAGAAAGCAAGAAAGGAAGACGGGCAGACGGGCAGACGGACAGACGGGCAGACGGACAGACGGACAGACGGGCAGAGGGGCAGACGAGCAGACGGACAGGAAGGAAGGAAGAGAGAAAGAAAGGAAGACGGACAGACGGACAGACGGAGAGACGGACAGACGGGCAGACGGGCAGACGGGCAGACGGGCAGACGGGCAGACGAGCAGACGAGCAGACGGGCAGAGGGGCAGACGAGCAGACGGGCAGACGGACAGAATGGAAGGAAGAGAGAAAGAAAGCAAGAAAGGAAGACGGGCGGACGGGCAGACGGACAGACGGACAGAGGGGCAGACGAGCAGACGGGCAGACGGGCAGACGGGCAGAAGGACAGACGGACAGACGGGCGGACGGGCAGACAGGCAGACGGGCAGACGAGCAGACGGGCAGACGGACAGAATGGAAGGAAGAGAGAAAGAAAGCAAGAAAGGAAGACGGGCGGACGGGCAGACGGACAGACGGGCAGACGAACAGATGGGCAGAGGGGCAGACGGACAGACGGGCAGACGGACAGACGGCCAGACGGGCAGACGGACAGAGGGGCAGACGAGCAGACGGGCAGACAGGCAGACGGACAGACGGGCAGAGGGGCAGACGAGCAGACGGAAAGAAAGGAAGGAAGAGAGAAAAAAAGCAAGAAAGGAAGACGGACAGACGGACAGACGGACAGAGGAGCAGACGAGCAGACGGGCAGACGAGCAGACGGGCAGACGGACAGAGGGGCAGACGAGCAGACGGGCAGACAGGCAGACGGACAGACGGGCAGACGGGCAGACGGGCAGACGGGCAGACGAGCAGACGGGCAGAGGGGCAGACGAGCAGACGGGCAGACGAGCAGACGGGCAGACGGACAGAGGGGCAGACGAGCAGACGGGCAGACAGGCAGACGGACAGACGGGCAGAGGGGCAGACGAGCAGACGGACAGAAAGGAAGGAAGAGAGAAAAAAAGCAAGAAAGGAAGACGGACAGACGGACAGACGGAGAGACGGACAGACGGGCAGACGGGCAGACGGACAGACGGGCAGACGGACAGACGGACAGACGGGCAGACGGGCAGACAGGCAGACGGGCAGACGAGCAGACGGGCAGACGGACAGACGGGCAGAGGGGCAGACGAGCAGACGGGCAGACGGGCAGACGAGCAGACGGGCAGACGAGCAGACGGGCAGACGGACAGAGGGGCAGACGAGCAGACGGGCAGACGGGCAGAATGGAAGGAAGAGAGAAAGAAAGCAAGAAAGGAAGACGGGCAGACGGGCAGACGGACAGACGGGCAGACGGACAGACGGACAGACGGGCAGAGGGGCAGACGAGCAGACGGACAGAAAGGAAGGAAGAGAGAAAGAAAGGAAGACGGACAGACGGACAGACGGAGAGACGGACAGACTGGCAGACGGGCAGACGGGCAGACGGGCAGACGGGCAGAAGGACAGACGGGCAGACGGGCAGAATGGAAGGAAGAGAGAAAGAAAGCAAGAAAGGAAGAAGGACAGACGGACAGAGGGGCAGACGGGCAGACGGACAGACGGACAGAGGGGCAGACGGGCAGACGGACAGACGGGCAGACGGGCAGACGGGCAGACGGGCAGACGGGCAGACAAGCAGACGGGCAGACGGGCAGAATGAAAGGAGGAGAGAAAGAAAGCAAGAAAGAAAGACGGGCAGACGGGCAGACGGGCAGACGGGCAGACGAGCAGACGGGCAGACGGACAGAATGGAAGGAAGAGAGAAAGAAAGCAAGAAAGGAAGACGGACAGACGGAGAGACGGGCAGACGGGCAGACGGGCAGACGGACAGACGGGCAGAGGGGCAGACGGGCAGACGGGCAGACGAGCAGACGGGCAGACGGACAGACGGGCAGACGGACAGAGGGGCAGAGGGGCAGACGAGCGGACGGGCAGACGAACAGACGGGCAGACGGACAGAGGGGCAGACGGGCAGACGGGCAGACGGGCAGACGAGCAGACGGGCAGAGGGGCAGACGAGCAGACAGGCAGACGGACAGAATGGAAGGAAGAGAGAAAGAAAGCAAGAAAGGAAGACGGGCGGACGGGCAGACGGACAGACGGGCAGACGAACAGATGGGCAGAGGGGCAGACGGACAGACGGGCAGACGGGCAGACGGGCAGACGAGCAGACGGGCAGACGGACAGAATGGAAGGAAGAGAGAAAGAAAGCAAGAAAGGAAGACGGACAGACGGAGAGACGGGCAGACGGGCAGACGGACAGAGGGGCAGACGGGCAGACGGGCAGACGGGCAGACGGGCAGACGGACAGAATGGAAGGAAGAGAGAAAGAAAGCAAGAAAGGAAGACGGGCAGACGGGCAGACGGGCAGACGAGCAGACGGACAGAATGGAAGGAAGAGAGAAAGAAAGCAAGAAAGGAAGACGGACAGACGGAGAGACGGGCAGACGGGCAGACGGACAGAGGGGCGAACGGGCAGACGGACAGACGGGCAGACGGGCAGACGGGCAGACGGGCAGACGAGCAGACGGGCAGAGGGGCAGACGAGCAGACGGGCAGACGGACAGAATGGAAGGAAGAGAGAAAGAAAGCAAGAAAGGAAGACGGGCGGACGGGCAGACGGACAGACGGACAGAGGGGCAGACGGGCAGAGGGGCAGACGAGCAGACGGGCAGACGGGCAGACGGGCAGACGGACAGACGGGCAGACGGACAGACGGACAGACGGGCAGACGGGCAGACAGGCAGACGGACAGACGGGCAGACGAGCAGACGGGCAGACGGGCAGACGGGCAGACGGGCAGACGGGCAAAGGGGCAGACGGGCAGACAGACAGACAGACAGAAAGAGAGGAAGAGAGCAAGAAAGGAAGACGGGCAGACGAGCAGACGGGCAGACGAGCAGACGGGCAGACGGGCAGACGGACAGACGGACAGACAGACAGAAAGAGAGGAAGAGAGAAAAAAAGATGGCAAGACGGACGGGCAAGATGGACAGACGGACACACTGACGGACAGACAGACAGACAGGCAGAAGGCTGGAGAAAAAGAAAGCAAGAAAGGAAGACGGACAGACGGACAGACAGACAGAAAGAAAGGAAGAGAAAAAGAAAGCGAGAGAGGAAGACGGACAGACGGACAGACGGGCAGACGGGCAGACGGGCAGACGGACAGACGGAAAGACGGACAGACGGGCAGACGGGCAGACGGGCAGACGGGCAGACGGACAGACGGGCAGACGAGCAGACGGGCAGACGGGCAGACGGGCAGAGGGGCAGATGAGCAGACAGACAGACGGGCAGACGGGCAGACGGGCAGACGGACAGACAGACAGAAAGAGAGGAAGAGAGAAAAAAAGATGGCAAGACGGACGGGCAAGATGGACAGACGGACACACTGACGGACAGACAGACAGACAGGCAGAAAGCTGGAGAAAAAGAAAGCAAGAAAGGAAGACGGACAGACGGACAGACAAACAGAAAGAGAGGAAGAGAGAAAGAAAGCAAGGAAGGAAGACGGACAGACGGACAGATGGGCGGACGGACAGACGGGCAGACGGGCAGACGGGCAGACGGGCAGACGGGCAGACGGGCAAAGGGGCAGACGGGCAGACAGACAGACAGACAGAAAGAGAGGAAGAGAGAAAGAAAGCAAGATAGGAAGACGGGCAGACGAGCAGACGGGCAGACGAGCAGACGGGCAGACGGGCAGACGGACAGACGGACAGACAGACAGAAAGCAAGAGAAAAAGGAAGCAAGAAAGGAAGACGGACTGACGGCCAGACGGGCAGACGGGCAGACGGGCAGACGGGCAGACGGACAGACGGGCAGACGAGCAGACGGGCAGACGGGCAGACAGACAGAAAGAAAGGAAGAGAAAAAGAAAGCGAGAGAGGAAGACGGACAGACGGACAGACGGGCAGACGGGCAGACGGGCAGACGGAAAGACGGACAGACGGGCAGACGGGCAGACGGGCAGACGGGCAGACGGACAGACGGGCAGACGAGCAGACGGGCAGACGGGCAGACGGGCAGACGGGCAGACGGGCAGACGGGCAGACGGGCAAAGGGGCAGACGGGCAGACAGACAGACAGACAGAAAGAGAGGAAGAGAGAAAAAAAGATGGAGTGTCGGACGGGCAAGATGGACAGACGGACACACTGACGGACAGACAGACAGACAGGCAGAAAGCTGGAGAAAAAGAAAGCAAGAAAGGAAGACGGACAGACGGCCAGACGGGCAGACGGACAGACAGACAGAAAGAAAGGAAAAGTGAAAGAAAGCAAGAAAGGAACTCGGATGGACGGACAGACGGACTGACAGACAGACGGGCAGACGGACAGACGGACAGACGGAAAGACGGACAGACGGGCAGACGGGCAGATGGACAGACGGACACACTGACGGATAGACAGACAAACAGAAAGAAAGGAAGAGAGAAAGAAAGCAAGAAAGGAAGACGGACAGACGGACAGACGGGCAGACGGGCAGACGGGCAGACGGACAGACGGGCAGACGAGCAGACGGGCAGGGGGACAGACAGACAGAAAGAAAGGAAGAGAAAAAGAAAGCAAAAAAGGAAGACGGACAGACGGACAGACAGACAGAAAGAAAGGAAGAGAAAAAGAAAGCAAGAAAGGAAGACGGACTGACGGCCAGACGGGCAGACGGGCAGACGGGCAGACGGACAGACGGGCAGACGAGCAGACGGGCAGGGGGACAGACAGACAGAAAGAAAGGAAGAGAGAAAGAAAGCAAAAAAGGAAGACGGACAGACGGACAGACAGACAGAAAGAAAGGAAGAGAAAAAGAAAGCAAGAAAGGAAGACGGACAGACGGACAGACGGACAGACGGACAGACGGGCAGACGGGCAGACAGACAGAAAGAAAGGAAGAGAAAAAGAAAGCGAGAGAGGAAGACGGACAGACGGACAGACGGGCAGACGGGCAGACGGGCAGACGGAAAGACGGACAGACGGGCAGACGGGCAGACGGACAGACGGACCGACGGGCAGACGGACAGACGGGCAGACGGACCGACGGGCAGACGAGCAGACGGGCAGACGGACAGACAGACAGAAAGAAAGGAAGAGAGAAAGAAAGCAAAAAAGGAAGACGGACAGACGGACAGACGGGCAGACGGGCAGACGGGCAGACGGAAAGACGGACAGACGGGCAGACGGGCAGATGGACAGACGGACACACTGACGGACAGACAGACAGACAGAAAGAAAGGAAGAGAGAAAGAAAGCAAGAAAGGAAGACGGACAGACGGACAGATAAACAGAAAGAAAGGAAGAGAGAAAGAAAGCAAGGAAGGAAGATGAGCAGACAGACAGACGGGCAGACGGGCAGACGGGCAGACGGGCAGACGGACAGACGGACAGACAGACGGAAAGACAGAAAGCAAGAGAAAAAGGAAGCAAGAAAGGAAGACGGACAGATGGACAGACGGGCAGACGGGCAGACGAGCAGACAGACAGAAAGAAAGGAAGAGAGAAAGAAAGCAAAAACGGAAGACGGACAGACGGACAGACAGACAGAAAGAAAGGAAGAGAAAAAGAAAGCAAGAAAGGAAGACGGACAGACGGACAGACGGACAGACGGACAGACGGGCAGACGGGCAGACGGGCAGACGGGCAGACGGGCAGACGGGCAGACGTGCAGACAGACAGACGGACAGACGGACCGACGGGCAGACGAGCAGACGGGCAGACGGGCAGACAGACCGAAAGAAAGGAAGAGAGAAAGAAAGCAAGAAAGGAAGACGGACAGACGGACAAACAGACAGAAAGAAAGGAAGAGAAAAAGAAAGCAAGAAAGGAAGACGGACAGACGGACAGACGGACAGACGGACAGACGGGCAGACGGGCAGACGGGCAGACGGGCAGAGGGGCAGATGAGCAGACAGACAGACGGGCAGACGGGCAGACGGACAGACGGACAGACGGGCAGAGGGGCAGATGGGCAGACAGACAGACGGGCAGACGGGCAGACGGGCAGACGGACAGACGGGCAGACGAGCAGACGGGCAGACGGGCAGAGGGGCAGATGAGCAGACAGACAGACGGGCAGACGGGCAGACGGGCAGACAGACAGAAAGAAAGGAAGAGAAAAAGAAAGCGAGAGAGGAAGACGGACAGACGGACAGACGGGCAGACGGGCAGACGGACAGACGGAAAGACGGACAGACGGGCAGACGGGCAGACGGGCAGACGGGCAGAGGGACAGACGGGCAGACGAGCAGACGGGCAGACGGGCAGACGGGCAGAGGGGCAGATGAGCAGACAGACAGACGGGCAGACGGGCAGACGGGCAGACGGGCAGACGGGCAGACGGACAGACGGACAGACGGAAAGACGGACAGACGGGCAGACGGGCAGACGGGCAGACGGGCAGACGGACAGACGGGCAGACGAGCAGACGGGCAGACGGGCAGACAGACAGAAAGAGAGGAAGAGAGCAAGAAAGGAAGACGGGCAGACGAGCAGACGGGCAGACGAGCAGACGGGCAGACGGGCAGACGGGCAGACGGGCAGACGGGCAGACGGGCAGACGGACAGACGGACAGACGGAAAGACGGACAGACGGGCAGACGGGCAGACGGGCAGACGGACAGACGGACAGACGGAAAGACGGACAGACGGGCAGACGGGCAGACGGGCAGACGGGCAGACGGACAGACGGGCAGACGAGCAGACGGGCAGACGGGCAGACGGGCAGACGGGCAGACGGGCAAAGGGGCAGACGGGCAGACAGACAGACAGACAGAAAGAGAGAAAGAGAGCAAGAAAGGAAGACGGGCAGACGAGCAGACGGGCAGACGAGCAGACGGGCAGACGGGCAGACGGACAGACGGGCAGACGAGCAGACGGGCAGACGGGCAGACGGGCAGACGGGCAGACGGGCAAAGGGGCAGACGGGCAGACAGACAGACAGACAGAAAGAGAGGAAGAGAGCAAGAAAGGAAGACGGGCAGACGAGCAGACGGGCAGACGAGCAGACGGGCAGACGGGCAGACGGACAGACGGACAGACAGACAGAAAGAGAGGAAGAGAGAAAAAAAGATGGCAAGACGGACGGGCAAGATGGACAGACGGACACACTGACGGACAGACAGACAGACAGGCAGAAAGCTGGAGAAAAAGAAAGCAAGAAAGGAAGACGGACAGACGGACAGACAAACAGAAAGAAAGGAAGAGAGAAAGAAAGCAAGGAAGGAAGACGGACAGACGGACAGATGGGCGGACGGACAGACGGGCAGACGGGCAGACGGGCAGACGGGCAGACGGGCAGACGGGCAAAGGGGCAGACGGGCAGACAGACAGACAGACAGAAAGAGAGGAAGAGAGAAAGAAAGCAAGATAGGAAGACGGGCAGACGAGCAGACGGGCAGACGAGCAGACGGGCAGACGGGCAGACGGACAGACGGACAGACAGACAGAAAGCAAGAGAAAAAGGAAGCAAGAAAGGAAGACGGACTGACGGCCAGACGGGCAGACGGGCAGACGGGCAGACGGGCAGACGGACAGACGGGCAGACGAGCAGACGGGCAGACGGACAGACAGACAGAAAGAAAGGAAGAGAGAAAGAAAGCAAAAAAGGAAGACGGACAGACGGACAGACAGACAGAAAGAAAGGAAGAGAAAAAGAAAGCAAGAAAGGAAGACGGACAGACGGACAGACAGACAGAAAGAAAGGAAGAGAAAAAGAAAGCAAGAAAGGAAGACGGACAGACGGACAGACGGACAGACGGACAGACGGGCAGACGGGCAGACGGGCAGACGGGCAGACGGGCAGACGGGCAGACGTGCAGACAGACAGACGGACAGACGGACCGACGGGCAGACGAGCAGACGGGCAGACGGGCAGACAGACCGAAAGAAAGGAAGAGAGAAAGAAAGCAAGAAAGGAAGACGGACAGACGGACAAACAGACAGAAAGAAAGGAAGAGAAAAAGAAAGCAAGAAAGGAAGACGGACAGACGGACAGACGGACAGACGGACAGACGGGCAGACGGGCAGACGGGCAGACGGGCAGAGGGGCAGATGAGCAGACAGACAGACGGGCAGACGGGCAGACGGACAGACGGACAGACGGGCAGAGGGGCAGATGGGCAGACAGACAGACGGGCAGACGGGCAGACGGGCAGACGGACAGACGGGCAGACGAGCAGACGGGCAGACGGGCAGAGGGGCAGATGAGCAGACAGACAGACGGGCAGACGGGCAGACGGGCAGACAGACAGAAAGAAAGGAAGAGAAAAAGAAAGCGAGAGAGGAAGACGGACAGACGGACAGACGGGCAGACGGGCAGACGGACAGACGGAAAGACGGACAGACGGGCAGACGGGCAGACGGGCAGACGGGCAGAGGGACAGACGGGCAGACGAGCAGACGGGCAGACGGGCAGACGGGCAGAGGGGCAGATGAGCAGACAGACAGACGGGCAGACGGGCAGACGGGCAGACGGGCAGACGGGCAGACGGACAGACGGACAGACGGAAAGACGGACAGACGGGCAGACGGGCAGACGGGCAGACGGGCAGACGGACAGACGGGCAGACGAGCAGACGGGCAGACGGGCAGACAGACAGAAAGAGAGGAAGAGAGCAAGAAAGGAAGACGGGCAGACGAGCAGACGGGCAGACGAGCAGACGGGCAGACGGGCAGACGGGCAGACGGGCAGACGGGCAGACGGGCAGACGGACAGACGGACAGACGGAAAGACGGACAGACGGGCAGACGGGCAGACGGGCAGACGGACAGACGGACAGACGGAAAGACGGACAGACGGGCAGACGGGCAGACGGGCAGACGGGCAGACGGACAGACGGGCAGACGAGCAGACGGGCAGACGGGCAGACGGGCAGACGGGCAGACGGGCAAAGGGGCAGACGGGCAGACAGACAGACAGACAGAAAGAGAGAAAGAGAGCAAGAAAGGAAGACGGGCAGACGAGCAGACGGGCAGACGAGCAGACGGGCAGACGGGCAGACGGACAGACGGGCAGACGAGCAGACGGGCAGACGGGCAGACGGGCAGACGGGCAGACGGGCAAAGGGGCAGACGGGCAGACAGACAGACAGACAGAAAGAGAGGAAGAGAGCAAGAAAGGAAGACGGGCAGACGAGCAGACGGGCAGACGAGCAGACGGGCAGACGGGCAGACGGACAGACGGACAGACAGACAGAAAGAGAGGAAGAGAGAAAAAAAGATGGCAAGACGGACGGGCAAGATGGACAGACGGACACACTGACGGACAGACAGACAGACAGGCAGAAAGCTGGAGAAAAAGAAAGCAAGAAAGGAAGACGGACAGACGGACAGACAAACAGAAAGAAAGGAAGAGAGAAAGAAAGCAAGGAAGGAAGACGGACAGACGGACAGATGGGCGGACGGACAGACGGGCAGACGGGCAGACGGGCAGACGGGCAGACGGGCAGACGGGCAAAGGGGCAGACGGGCAGACAGACAGACAGACAGAAAGAGAGGAAGAGAGAAAGAAAGCAAGATAGGAAGACGGGCAGACGAGCAGACGGGCAGACGAGCAGACGGGCAGACGGGCAGACGGACAGACGGACAGACAGACAGAAAGCAAGAGAAAAAGGAAGCAAGAAAGGAAGACGGACTGACGGCCAGACGGGCAGACGGGCAGACGGGCAGACGGGCAGACGGACAGACGGGCAGACGAGCAGACGGGCAGACGGACAGACAGACAGAAAGAAAGGAAGAGAGAAAGAAAGCAAAAAAGGAAGACGGACAGACGGACAGACAGACAGAAAGAAAGGAAGAGAAAAAGAAAGCAAGAAAGGAAGACGGACAGACGGACAGACGGACAGACGGACAGACGGGCAGACGGGCAGACAGACAGAAAGAAAGGAAGAGAAAAAGAAAGCGAGAGAGGAAGACGGACAGACGGACAGACGGGCAGACGGGCAGACGGGCAGACGGAAAGACGGACAGACGGGCAGACGGGCAAACGGGCAGACGGGCAGACGGACAGACGGGCAGACGAGCAGACGGGCAGACGGGCAGACGGGCTGACGGGCAGACGGGCAGACGGGCAGACGGGCAAAGGGGCAGACGGGCAGACAGACAGACAGACAGAAAGAGAGGAAGAGAGAAAAAAAGATGGAGTGTCGGACGGGCAAGATGGACAGACGGACACACTGACGGACAGACAGACAGACAAGCAGAAAGCTGGAGAAAGAGAAAGCAAGAAAGGAAGACGGACAGACGGCCAGACGGGCAGACGGACAGACAGACAGAAAGAAAGGAAAAGTGAAAGAAAGCAAGAAAGGAACTCGGATGGACGGACAGACGGACTGACAGACAGACGGGCAGACGGACAGACGGACAGACGGACAGACAGACAGACGGGCAGACGGGCAGACGGGCAGACGAGCAGACAGACAGAAAGAAAGGAAGAGAAAAAGAAAGCGAGAGAGGAAGACGGACAGACGGACAGACGGACAGACGGGCAGACGGGCAGACGGACAGACGGAAAGACGGACAGACGGGCAGACGGGCAGACGGGCAGACGGGCAGACGGGCAGACGGACAGACGGACAGACGGGCAGACGAGCAGACGGGCAGACGGGCAGACGGGCAGACGGGCAGACGGGCAGATGGACAGACGGACACACTGACGGATAGACAGACAAACAGAAAGAAAGGAAGAGAGAAAGAAAGCAAGAAAGGAAGACGGACAGACGGACAGATAAACAGAAAGAAAGGAAGAGAGAAAGAAAGCAAGGAAGGAAGATGAGCAGACAGACAGACGGGCAGACGGGCAGACGGAAAGACGAACAGACGAAGAGACGGGCAGACGGGCAGACGGGCAGACGGGCAGACGGACAGACGGGCAGACGAGCAGACGGGCAGACGGGCAGACGGGCAGAGGGGCAGATGAGCAGACAGACAGACGGGCAGACGGGCAGACGGGCAGACGGGCAGACAAACAGAAAGGCAGACGAGCAGACGGGCAGACGGGCAGACAAACAGACGGGCAGACGAGCAGACGGGCAGACGGGCAAACGGGCAGAGGGGCAGATGAGCAGACAGACAGACAGGCAGACGGGCAGACGGACAGACAGACAGACAGACAGAAAGCAAGAGAAAAAGGAAGCAAGAAATCGAGACGGACAGACGGGCAGAGGGGCAGATGAGCAGACAGACAGACGGGCAGACGGGCAGACGGGCAGACGGGCAGACAAACAGAAAGGCAGACGAGCAGACGGGCAGACGGGCAGACAAACAGACGGGCAGACGAGCAGACGGGCAGACGGGCAAACGGGCAGAGGGGCAGATGAGCAGACAGACAGACAGGCAGACGGGCAGACGGACAGACAGACAGACAGACAGAAAGCAAGAGAAAAAGGAAGCAAGAAATCGAGACGGACAGACGGGCAGAGGGGCAGATGAGCAGACGGGCAGACGGGCAGACGGGCAGACGGGCAGACGGGCAGACGGACAGACGGACAGACGGAAAGACGGACAGACGGGCAGACGGGCAGACGGGCAGACGGGCAGACGGACAGACGGGCAGACGAGCAGACGGGCAGACGGGCAGACGGGCAGACGGGCAGACGGGCAAAGGGGCAGACGGGCAGACAGACAGACAGACAGAAAGAGAGGAAGAGAGCAAGAAAGGAAGACGGGCAGACGAGCAGACGGGCAGACGAGCAGACGGGCAGACGGGCAGACGGACAGACGGACAGACAGACAGAAAGAGAGGAAGAGAGAAAAAAAGATGGCAAGACGGACGGGCAAGATGGACAGACGGACACACTGACGGACAGACAGACAGACAGGCAGAAGGCTGGAGAAAAAGAAAGCAAGAAAGGAAGACGGACAGACGGACAGACAGACAGAAAGAAAGGAAGAGAAAAAGAAAGCGAGAGAGGAAGACGGACAGACGGACAGACGGGCAGACGGGCAGACGGACAGACGGAAAGACGGACAGACGGGCAGACGGGCAGACGGGCAGACGGGCAGACGGGCAGACGGGCAGACGGGCAGACGAGCAGACGGGCAGAGGGGCAGACGAGCAGACGGGCAGACGGACAGAATGGAAGGAAGAGAGAAAGAAAGCAAGAAAGGAAGACGGGCGGACGGGCAGACGGACAGACGGACAGAGGGGCAGACGAGCAGACGGGCAGACGGGCAGACGAGCAGAAGGACAGACGGACAGACGGGCAGACGGGCAGACAGGCAGACGGGCAGACGAGCAGACGGGCAGACGGACGGAATGGAAGGAAGAGAGAAAGAAAGCAAGAAAGGAAGACGGACAGACGGGCAGACGGACAGACGGAAAGACGGACAGACGGGCAGACGGGCAGACGGGCAGACGGGCAGACGGGCAGACGGGCAGACGGGCAGACGAGCAGACGGGCAGAGGGGCAGACGAGCAGACGGGCAGACGGACAGAATGGAAGGAAGAGAGAAAGAAAGCAAGAAAGGAAGACGGGCGGACGGGCAGACGGACAGACGGACAGAGGGGCAGACGAGCAGACGGGCAGACGGGCAGACGAGCAGAAGGACAGACGGACAGACGGGCAGACGGGCAGACAGGCAGACGGGCAGACGAGCAGACGGGCAGACGGACGGAATGGAAGGAAGAGAGAAAAAAAGCAAGAAAGGACGACGGACAGACGGACAGACGGAGAGACGGACAGACGGGCAGACGGGCAGACGGGCAGACGGGCAGAGGGGCAGACGAGCGGACGGGCAGACGAACAGACGGGCAGACGGACAGCGGGGCAGACGAGCAGACGGGCAGACGGGCAGACGGGCAGACAGACAGAGGGGCAGACGAGCAGACGGGCAGACGAGCAGACGGGCAGACGAGCAGACGGGCAGACGGACAGAATGGAAGGAAGAGAGAAAGAAAGCAAGAAAGGCAGACGGGCAGACGGGCAGACGGGCAGACGGGCAGACGAGCAGACGGGCAGAGGGGCAGACGAGCAGACGGGCAGACGGACAGAATGGAAGGAAGAGAGAAAGAAAGCAAGAAAGGAAGACGGGCAGACGGGCAGACGGGCAGACGGGCAGACGGACAGACGGGCAGACGAGCAGACGGGCAGACGGGCAGACGGGCAGACGGGCAGACGGGCAAAGGGGCAGACGGGCAGACAGACAGACAGACAGAAAGAGAGGAAGAGAGCAAGAAAGGAAGACGGGCAGACGAGCAGACGGGCAGACGAGCAGACGGGCAGACGGGCAGACGGACAGACGGACAGACAGACAGAAAGAGAGGAAGAGAGAAAAAAAGATGGCAAGACGGACGGGCAAGATGGACAGACGGACACACTGACGGACAGACAGACAGACAGGCAGAAGGCTGGAGAAAAAGAAAGCAAGAAAGGAAGACGGACAGACGGACAGACAGACAGAAAGAAAGGAAGAGAAAAAGAAAGCGAGAGAGGAAGACGGACAGACGGACAGACGGGCAGACGGGCAGACGGACAGACGGAAAGACGGACAGACGGGCAGACGGGCAGACGGGCAGACGGGCAGACGGGCAGACGGGCAGACGGGCAGACGAGCAGACGGGCAGAGGGGCAGACGAGCAGACGGGCAGACGGACAGAATGGAAGGAAGAGAGAAAGAAAGCAAGAAAGGAAGACGGGCGGACGGGCAGACGGACAGACGGACAGAGGGGCAGACGAGCAGACGGGCAGACGGGCAGACGAGCAGAAGGACAGACGGACAGACGGGCAGACGGGCAGACAGGCAGACGGGCAGACGAGCAGACGGGCAGACGGACGGAATGGAAGGAAGAGAGAAAGAAAGCAAGAAAGGAAGACGGACAGACGGGCAGACGGACAGACGGAAAGACGGACAGACGGGCAGACGGGCAGACGGGCAGACGGGCAGACGGGCAGACGGGCAGACGGGCAGACGAGCAGACGGGCAGAGGGGCAGACGAGCAGACGGGCAGACGGACAGAATGGAAGGAAGAGAGAAAGAAAGCAAGAAAGGAAGACGGGCGGACGGGCAGACGGACAGACGGACAGAGGGGCAGACGAGCAGACGGGCAGACGGGCAGACGAGCAGAAGGACAGACGGACAGACGGGCAGACGGGCAGACAGGCAGACGGGCAGACGAGCAGACGGGCAGACGGACGGAATGGAAGGAAGAGAGAAAAAAAGCAAGAAAGGACGACGGACAGACGGACAGACGGAGAGACGGACAGACGGGCAGACGGGCAGACGGGCAGACGGGCAGAGGGGCAGACGAGCGGACGGGCAGACGAACAGACGGGCAGACGGACAGCGGGGCAGACGAGCAGACGGGCAGACGGGCAGACGGGCAGACAGACAGAGGGGCAGACGAGCAGACGGGCAGACGAGCAGACGGGCAGACGAGCAGACGGGCAGACGGACAGAATGGAAGGAAGAGAGAAAGAAAGCAAGAAAGGAAGACGGGCAGACGGGCAGACGGGCAGACGGGCAGACGAGCAGACGGGCAGACGGACAGAATGGAAGGAAGAGAGAAAGAAAGCAAGAAAGGAAGACGGACAGACGGAGAGACGGGCAGACGGACAGACGGGCAGACGGGCAGACGGGCAGACGGGCAGACGAGCAGACGGGCAGAGGGGCAGACGAGCAGACAGGCAGACGGACAGAATGGAAGGAAGAGAGAAAGAAAGCAAGAAAGGAAGACGGGCGGACGGGCAGACGGACAGACGGGCAGACGAACAGATGGGCAGAGGGGCAGACGGACAGACGGGCAGACGGGCAGACGAGCAGACGGGCAGACGGACAGAATGGAAGGAAGAGAGAAAGAAAGCAAGAAAGGAAGACGGGCGGACGGGCAGACGGACAGACGGGCAGACGAACAGATGGGCAGAGGGGCAGACGGACAGACGGGCAGACGGGCAGACGAGCAGACGGGCAGACGGACAGAATGGAAGGAAGAGAGAAAGAAAGCAAGAAAGGAAGACGGACAGACGGAGAGACGGGCAGACGGGCAGACGGACAGAGGGGCAGACGGGCAGACGGGCAGACGGGCAGACGGGCAGACGGACAGAATGGAAGGAAGAGAGAAAGAAAGCAAGAAAGGAAGACGGGCAGACGGGCAGACGGGCAGACGGGCAGACGGACAGAATGGAAGGAAGAGAGAAAGAAAGCAAGAAAGGAAGACGGACAGACGGAGAGACGGGCAGACGGGCAGACGGACAGAGGGGCAGACGGGCAGACGGACAGACGGGCAGACGGGCAGACGGGCAGACGGGCAGACGAGCAGACGGGCAGAGGGGCAGACGAGCAGACGGGCAGACGGACAGAATGGAAGGAAGAGAGAAAGAAAGCAAGAAAGGAAGACGGACAGACGGAGAGACGGGCAGACGGGCAGACGGACAGAGGGGCAGACGGGCAGACGGACAGACGGGCAGACGGGCAGACGGGCAGACGGGCAGACGAGCAGACGGGCAGAGGGGCAGACGAGCAGACGGGCAGACGGACAGAATGGAAGGAAGAGAGAAAGAAAGCAAGAAAGGAAGACGGGCGGACGGGCAGACGGACAGACGGACAGAGGGGCAGACGAGCAGACGGGCAGACGGGCAGACGGGCAGACGAGCAGACGGGCAGAGGGGCAGACGAGCAGACGGGCAGACGGGCAGAGGGGCAGACGAGCAGACGGGCAGACGGACAGAATGGAAGGAAGAGAGAAAGAAAGCAAGAAAGGAAGACGGACAGACGGAGAGACGGGCAGACGGGCAGACGGACAGAGGGGCAGACGGGCAGACGGGCAGACGGGCAGACGGGCAGACGGGCAGACGGACAGAATGGAAGGAAGAGAGAAAGAAAGCAAGAAAGGAAGACGGGCAGACGGGCAGACGGGCAGACGGGCAGACGGACAGAATGGAAGGAAGAGAGAAAGAAAGCAAGAAAGGAAGACGGACAGACGGAGAGACGGGCAGACGGGCAGACGGACAGAGGGGCAGACGGGCAGACGGACAGACGGGCAGACGGGCAGACGGGCAGACGGGCAGACGAGCAGACGGGCAGACGGGCAGACGGGCAGACGGGCAGACGGGCAGACGGACAGAATGGAAGGAAGAGAGAAAGAAAGCAAGAAAGGAAGACGGGCAGACGGGCAGACGGGCAGACGGGCAGACGGACAGAATGGAAGGAAGAGAGAAAGAAAGCAAGAAAGGAAGACGGACAGACGGAGAGACGGGCAGACGGGCAGAAGGCTGGAGGAAAAGAAAGCAAGAAAGGAAGACGGACAGACGGACAGACAGACAGAAAGAAAGGAAGAGAAAAAGAAAGCGAGAGAGGAAGACGGACAGACGGACAGACGGGCAGACGGGCAGACGGACAGACGGAAAGACGGACAGACGGGCAGACGGGCAGACGGGCAGACGGGCAGACGGACAGACGGGCAGACGAGCAGACGGGCAGACGGGCAGACGGGCAGGGGGACAGACGGGCAGACAGACAGACAGACAGAAAGAGAGGAAGAGAGAAAGAAAGCAAGATAGGAAGACGGGCAGACGAGCAGACGGGCAGACGAGCAGACGGGCAGACGGGCAGACGGACAGACGGACAGACAGACAGAAAGAGAGGAAGAGAGAAAAAAAGATGGCAAGACGGACGGGCAAGATGGACAGACGGACACACTGACGGACAGACAGACAGACAGGCAGAAAGCTGGAGAAAACGAAAGCAAGAAAGGAAGACGGACAGACGGACAGACAAACAGAAAGAGAGGAAGAGAGAAAGAAAGCAAGGAAGGAAGACGGACAGACGGACAGATGGGCGGACGGACAGACGGGCAGACGGGCAGACGGGCAGACGGGCAGACGGGCAGACGGGCAAAGGGGCAGACGGGCAGACAGACAGACAGACAGAAAGAGAGGAAGAGAGAAAGAAAGCAAGATAGGAAGACGGGCAGACGAGCAGACGGGCAGACGAGCAGACGGGCAGACGGGCAGACGGACAGACGGACAGACAGACAGAAAGCAAGAGAAAAAGGAAGCAAGAAAGGAAGACGGACTGACGGCCAGACGGGCAGACGGGCAGACGGGCAGACGGGCAGACGGACAGACGGGCAGACGAGCAGACGGGCAGACGGACAGACAGACAGAAAGAAAGGAAGAGAGAAAGAAAGCAAAAAAGGAAGACGGACAGACGGACAGACAGACAGAAAGAAAGGAAGAGAAAAAGAAAGCAAGAAAGGAAGACGGACAGACGGACAGACGGACAGACGGACAGACGGGCAGACGGGCAGACAGACAGAAAGAAAGGAAGAGAAAAAGAAAGCGAGAGAGGAAGACGGACAGACGGACAGACGGGCAGACGGGCAGACGGGCAGACGGAAAGACGGACAGACGGGCAGACGGGCAGACGGGCAGACGGGCAGACGGACAGACGGGCAGACGAGCAGACGGGCAGACGGGCAGACGGGCAGACGGGCAGACGGGCAGACGGGCAGACGGGCAGACGGGCAAAGGGGCAGACGGGCAGACAGACAGACAGACAGAAAGAGAGGAAGAGAGAAAAAAAGATGGAGTGTCGGACGGGCAAGATGGACAGACGGACACACTGACGGACAGACAGACAGACAGGCAGAAAGCTGGAGAAAAAGAAAGCAAGAAAGGAAGACGGACAGACGGCCAGACGGGCAGACGGACAGACAGACAGAAAGAAAGGAAAAGTGAAAGAAAGCAAGAAAGGAACTCGGATGGACGGACAGACGGACTGACAGACAGACGGGCAGACGGACAGACGGACAGACGGACAGACAGACAGACGGGCAGACGGGCAGACGGGCAGACGAGCAGACAGACAGAAAGAAAGGAAGAGAAAAAGAAAGCGAGAGAGGAAGACGGACAGACGGACAGACGGACAGACGGGCAGACGGGCAGACGGACAGACGGAAAGACGGACAGACGGGCAGACGGGCAGATGGACAGACGGACACACTGACGGATAGACAGACAAACAGAAAGAAAGGAAGAGAGAAAGAAAGCAAGAAAGGAAGACGGACAGACGGACAGACGGGCAGACGGGCAGACGGGCAGACGGACAGACGGGCAGACGAGCAGACGGGCAGGGGGACAGACAGACAGAAAGAAAGGAAGAGAAAAAGAAAGCAAAAAAGGAAGACGGACAGACGGACAGACAGACAGAAAGAAAGGAAGAGAAAAAGAAAGCAAGAAAGGAAGACGGACTGACGGCCAGACGGGCAGACGGGCAGACGGGCAGACGGACAGACGGGCAGACGAGCAGACGGGCAGGGGGACAGACAGACAGAAAGAAAGGAAGAGAGAAAGAAAGCAAAAAAGGAAGACGGACAGACGGACAGACAGACAGAAAGAAAGGAAGAGAAAAAGAAAGCAAGAAAGGAAGACGGACAGACGGACAGACGGACAGACGGACAGACGGGCAGACGGGCAGACAGACAGAAAGAAAGGAAGAGAAAAAGAAAGCGAGAGAGGAAGACGAACAGACGGACAGACGGGCAGACGGGCAGACGGGCAGACGGAAAGACGGACAGACGGGCAGACGGGCAGACGGACAGACGGACCGACGGGCAGACGGACAGACGGGCAGACGGACCGACGGGCAGACGAGCAGACGGGCAGACGGACAGACAGACAGAAAGAAAGGAAGAGAGAAAGAAAGCAAAAAAGGAAGACGGACAGACGGACAGACGGGCAGACGGGCAGACGGGCAGACGGAAAGACGGACAGACGGGCAGACGGGCAGATGGACAGACGGACACACTGACGGACAGACAGACAGACAGAAAGAAAGGAAGAGAGAAAGAAAGCAAGAAAGGAAGACGGACAGACGGACAGATAAACAGAAAGAAAGGAAGAGAGAAAGAAAGCAAGGAAGGAAGATGAGCAGACAGACAGACGGGCAGACGGGCAGACGGGCAGACGGGCAGACGGACAGACGGACAGACAGACGGAAAGACAGAAAGCAAGAGAAAAAGGAAGCAAGAAAGGAAGACGGACAGATGGACAGACGGGCAGACGGGCAGACGAGCAGACAGACAGAAAGAAAGGAAGAGAGAAAGAAAGCAAAAACGGAAGACGGACAGACGGACAGACAGACAGAAAGAAAGGAAGAGAAAAAGAAAGCAAGAAAGGAAGACGGACAGACGGACAGACGGACAGACGGACAGACGGGCAGACGGGCAGACGGGCAGACGGGCAGACGGGCAGACGGGCAGACGTGCAGACAGACAGACGGACAGACGGACCGACGGGCAGACGAGCAGACGGGCAGACGGGCAGACAGACCGAAAGAAAGGAAGAGAGAAAGAAAGCAAGAAAGGAAGACGGACAGACGGACAAACAGACAGAAAGAAAGGAAGAGAAAAAGAAAGCAAGAAAGGAAGACGGACAGACGGACAGACGGACAGACGGACAGACGGGCAGACGGGCAGACGGGCAGACGGGCAGAGGGGCAGATGAGCAGACAGACAGACGGGCAGACGGGCAGACGGACAGACGGACAGACGGGCAGAGGGGCAGATGGGCAGACAGACAGACGGGCAGACGGGCAGACGGGCAGACGGACAGACGGGCAGACGAGCAGACGGGCAGACGGGCAGAGGGGCAGATGAGCAGACAGACAGACGGGCAGACGGGCAGACGGGCAGACAGACAGAAAGAAAGGAAGAGAAAAAGAAAGCGAGAGAGGAAGACGGACAGACGGACAGACGGGCAGACGGGCAGACGGACAGACGGAAAGACGGACAGACGGGCAGACGGGCAGACGGGCAGACGGGCAGAGGGACAGACGGGCAGACGAGCAGACGGGCAGACGGGCAGACGGGCAGAGGGGCAGATGAGCAGACAGACAGACGGGCAGACGGGCAGACGGGCAGACGGGCAGACGGGCAGACGGACAGACGGACAGACGGAAAGACGGACAGACGGGCAGACGGGCAGACGGGCAGACGGGCAGACGGACAGACGGGCAGACGAGCAGACGGGCAGACGGGCAGACAGACA
Source organism: Rhogogaster chlorosoma (assembly GCA_944452935.1). Lineage (NCBI taxonomy): Eukaryota > Metazoa > Arthropoda > Insecta > Hymenoptera > Tenthredinidae > Rhogogaster > Rhogogaster chlorosoma. Next base: position 36,495,577 of record OX101797.1, read on the forward strand.
GAAAGAGAGGAAGAGAGCAAGAAAGGAAGACGGGCAGACGAGCAGACGGGCAGACGAGCAGACGGGCAGACGGGCAGACGGGCAGACGGGCAGACGGGCAGACGGGCAGACGGACAGACGGACAGACGGAAAGACGGACAGACGGGCAGACGGGCAGACGGGCAGACGGACAGACGGACAGACGGAAAGACGGACAGACGGGCAGACGGGCAGACGGGCAGACGGGCAGACGGACAGACGGGCAGACGAGCAGACGGGCAGACGGGCAGACGGGCAGACGGGCAGACGGGCAAAGGGGCAGACGGGCAGACAGACAGACAGACAGAAAGAGAGAAAGAGAGCAAGAAAGGAAGACGGGCAGACGAGCAGACGGGCAGACGAGCAGACGGGCAGACGGGCAGACGGACAGACGGGCAGACGAGCAGACGGGCAGACGGGCAGACGGGCAGACGGGCAGACGGGCAAAGGGGCAGACGGGCAGACAGACAGACAGACAGAAAGAGAGGAAGAGAGCAAGAAAGGAAGACGGGCAGACGAGCAGACGGGCAGACGAGCAGACGGGCAGACGGGCAGACGGACAGACGGACAGACAGACAGAAAGAGAGGAAGAGAGAAAAAAAGATGGCAAGACGGACGGGCAAGATGGACAGACGGACACACTGACGGACAGACAGACAGACAGGCAGAAAGCTGGAGAAAAAGAAAGCAAGAAAGGAAGACGGACAGACGGACAGACAAACAGAAAGAAAGGAAGAGAGAAAGAAAGCAAGGAAGGAAGACGGACAGACGGACAGATGGGCGGACGGACAGACGGGCAGACGGGCAGACGGGCAGACGGGCAGACGGGCAGACGGGCAAAGGGGCAGACGGGCAGACAGACAGACAGACAGAAAGAGAGGAAGAGAGAAAGAAAGCAAGATAGGAAGACGGGCAGACGAGCAGACGGGCAGACGAGCAGACGGGCAGACGGGCAGACGGACAGACGGACAGACAGACAGAAAGCAAGAGAAAAAGGAAGCAAGAAAGGAAGACGGACTGACGGCCAGACGGGCAGACGGGCAGACGGGCAGACGGGCAGACGGACAGACGGGCAGACGAGCAGACGGGCAGACGGACAGACAGACAGAAAGAAAGGAAGAGAGAAAGAAAGCAAAAAAGGAAGACGGACAGACGGACAGACAGACAGAAAGAAAGGAAGAGAAAAAGAAAGCAAGAAAGGAAGACGGACAGACGGACAGACGGACAGACGGACAGACGGGCAGACGGGCAGACAGACAGAAAGAAAGGAAGAGAAAAAGAAAGCGAGAGAGGAAGACGGACAGACGGACAGACGGGCAGACGGGCAGACGGGCAGACGGAAAGACGGACAGACGGGCAGACGGGCAAACGGGCAGACGGGCAGACGGACAGACGGGCAGACGAGCAGACGGGCAGACGGGCAGACGGGCAGACGGGCAGACGGGCAGACGGGCAGACGGGCAAAGGGGCAGACGGGCAGACAGACAGACAGACAGAAAGAGAGGAAGAGAGAAAAAAAGATGGAGTGTCGGACGGGCAAGATGGACAGACGGACACACTGACGGACAGACAGACAGACAAGCAGAAAGCTGGAGAAAGAGAAAGCAAGAAAGGAAGACGGACAGACGGCCAGACGGGCAGACGGACAGACAGACAGAAAGAAAGGAAAAGTGAAAGAAAGCAAGAAAGGAACTCGGATGGACGGACAGACGGACTGACAGACAGACGGGCAGACGGACAGACGGACAGACGGACAGACAGACAGACGGGCAGACGGGCAGACGGGCAGACGAGCAGACAGACAGAAAGAAAGGAAGAGAAAAAGAAAGCGAGAGAGGAAGACGGACAGACGGACAGACGGACAGACGGGCAGACGGGCAGACGGACAGACGGAAAGACGGACAGACGGGCAGACGGGCAGACGGGCAGACGGGCAGACGGGCAGACGGACAGACGGACAGACGGGCAGACGAGCAGACGGGCAGACGGGCAGACGGGCAGACGGGCAGACGGGCAGATGGACAGACGGACACACTGACGGATAGTCAGACAAACAGAAAGAAAGGAAGAGAGAAAGAAAGCAAGAAAGGAAGACGGACAGACGGACAGATAAACAGAAAGAAAGGAAGAGAGAAAGAAAGCAAGGAAGGAAGATGAGCAGACAGACAGACGGGCAGACGGGCAGACGGAAAGACGAACAGACGAAGAGACGGGCAGACGGGCAGACGGGCAGACAGACAGAAAGAAAGGAAGAGAAAAAGAAAGCGAGAGAGGAAGACGGACAGACGGACAGACGGGCAGACGGGCAGACGGGCAGACGGACAGACGGAAAGACGGACAGACGGGCAGACGGGCAGACGGGCAGACGGGCAGACGGACAGACGGGCAGACGAGCAGACGGGCAGACGGGCAGACGGGCAGAGGGGCAGATGAGCAGACAGACAGACGGGCAGACGGGCAGACGGGCAGACGGGCAGACAAACAGAAAGGCAGACGAGCAGACGGGCAGACGGGCAGACAAACAGACGGGCAGACGAGCAGACGGGCAGACGGGCAAACGGGCAGAGGGGCAGATGAGCAGACAGACAGACAGGCAGACGGGCAGACGGACAGACAGACAGACAGACAGAAAGCAAGAGAAAAAGGAAGCAAGAAATCGAGACGGACAGACGGGCAGAGGGGCAGATGAGCAGACGGGCAGACGGGCAGACGGGCAGACGGGCAGACGGGCAGACGGACAGACGGACAGACGGAAAGACGGACAGACGGGCAGACGGGCAGACGGGCAGACGGGCAGACGGACAGACGGGCAGACGAGCAGACGGGCAGACGGGCAGACGGGCAGACGGGCAGACGGGCAAAGGGGCAGACGGGCAGACAGACAGACAGACAGAAAGAGAGGAAGAGAGCAAGAAAGGAAGACGGGCAGACGAGCAGACGGGCAGACGAGCAGACGGGCAGACGGGCAGACGGACAGACGGACAGACAGACAGAAAGAGAGGAAGAGAGAAAAAAAGATGGCAAGACGGACGGGCAAGATGGACAGACGGACACACTGACGGACAGACAGACAGACAGGCAGAAGGCTGGAGAAAAAGAAAGCAAGAAAGGAAGACGGACAGACGGACAGACAGACAGAAAGAAAGGAAGAGAAAAAGAAAGCGAGAGAGGAAGACGGACAGACGGACAGACGGGCAGACGGGCAGACGGACAGACGGAAAGACGGACAGACGGGCAGACGGGCAGACGGGCAGACGGGCAGACGGGCAGACGGGCAGACGGGCAGACGAGCAGACGGGCAGAGGGGCAGACGAGCAGACGGGCAGACGGACAGAATGGAAGGAAGAGAGAAAGAAAGCAAGAAAGGAAGACGGGCGGACGGGCAGACGGACAGACGGACAGAGGGGCAGACGAGCAGACGGGCAGACGGGCAGACGAGCAGAAGGACAGACGGACAGACGGGCAGACGGGCAGACAGGCAGACGGGCAGACGAGCAGACGGGCAGACGGACGGAATGGAAGGAAGAGAGAAAAAAAGCAAGAAAGGACGACGGACAGACGGACAGACGGAGAGACGGACAGACGGGCAGACGGGCAGACGGGCAGACGGGCAGAGGGGCAGACGAGCGGACGGGCAGACGAACAGACGGGCAGACGGACAGCGGGGCAGACGAGCAGACGGGCAGACGGGCAGACGGGCAGACAGACAGAGGGGCAGACGAGCAGACGGGCAGACGAGCAGACGGGCAGACGGACAGAATGGAAGGAAGAGAGAAAGAAAGCAAGAAAGGAAGACGGGCAGACGGGCAGACGGGCAGACGGGCAGACGAGCAGACGGGCAGACGGACAGAATGGAAGGAAGAGAGAAAGAAAGCAAGAAAGGAAGACGGACAGACGGAGAGACGGGCAGACGGACAGACGGGCAGACGGGCAGACGGGCAGACGGGCAGACGAGCAGACGGGCAGAGGGGCAGACGAGCAGACAGGCAGACGGACAGAATGGAAGGAAGAGAGAAAGAAAGCAAGAAAGGAAGACGGGCGGACGGGCAGACGGACAGACGGGCAGACGAACAGATGGGCAGAGGGGCAGACGGACAGACGGGCAGACGGGCAGACGAGCAGACGGGCAGACGGACAGAATGGAAGGAAGAGAGAAAGAAAGCAAGAAAGGAAGACGGGCGGACGGGCAGACGGACAGACGGGCAGACGAACAGATGGGCAGAGGGGCAGACGGACAGACGGGCAGACGGGCAGACGAGCAGACGGGCAGACGGACAGAATGGAAGGAAGAGAGAAAGAAAGCAAGAAAGGAAGACGGACAGACGGAGAGACGGGCAGACGGGCAGACGGACAGAGGGGCAGACGGGCAGACGGGCAGACGGGCAGACGGGCAGACGGACAGAATGGAAGGAAGAGAGAAAGAAAGCAAGAAAGGAAGACGGGCAGACGGGCAGACGGGCAGACGGGCAGACGGACAGAATGGAAGGAAGAGAGAAAGAAAGCAAGAAAGGAAGACGGACAGACGGAGAGACGGGCAGACGGGCAGACGGACAGAGGGGCAGACGGGCAGACGGACAGACGGGCAGACGGGCAGACGGGCAGACGGGCAGACGAGCAGACGGGCAGAGGGGCAGACGAGCAGACGGGCAGACGGACAGAATGGAAGGAAGAGAGAAAGAAAGCAAGAAAGGAAGACGGACAGACGGAGAGACGGGCAGACGGGCAGACGGACAGAGGGGCAGACGGGCAGACGGACAGACGGGCAGACGGGCAGACGGGCAGACGGGCAGACGAGCAGACGGGCAGAGGGGCAGACGAGCAGACGGGCAGACGGACAGAATGGAAGGAAGAGAGAAAGAAAGCAAGAAAGGAAGACGGGCGGACGGGCAGACGGACAGACGGACAGAGGGGCAGACGAGCAGACGGGCAGACGGGCAGACGGGCAGACGAGCAGACGGGCAGAGGGGCAGACGAGCAGACGGGCAGACGGGCAGAGGGGCAGACGAGCAGACGGGCAGACGGACAGAATGGAAGGAAGAGAGAAAGAAAGCAAGAAAGGAAGACGGACAGACGGAGAGACGGGCAGACGGGCAGACGGACAGAGGGGCAGACGGGCAGACGGGCAGACGGGCAGACGGGCAGACGGGCAGACGGACAGAATGGAAGGAAGAGAGAAAGAAAGCAAGAAAGGAAGACGGGCAGACGGGCAGACGGGCAGACGGGCAGACGGACAGAATGGAAGGAAGAGAGAAAGAAAGCAAGAAAGGAAGACGGACAGACGGAGAGACGGGCAGACGGGCAGACGGACAGAGGGGCAGACGGGCAGACGGACAGACGGGCAGACGGGCAGACGGGCAGACGGGCAGACGAGCAGACGGGCAGACGGGCAGACGGGCAGACGGGCAGACGGGCAGACGGACAGAATGGAAGGAAGAGAGAAAGAAAGCAAGAAAGGAAGACGGGCAGACGGGCAGACGGGCAGACGGGCAGACGGACAGAATGGAAGGAAGAGAGAAAGAAAGCAAGAAAGGAAGACGGACAGACGGAGAGACGGGCAGACGGGCAGACGGACAGAGGGGCAGACGGGCAGACGGACAGAATGGAAGGAAGAGAGAAAGAAAGCAAGAAAGGAAGACGGGCAGACGGGCAGACGGGCAGACGGGCAGACGGACAGAGGGGCAGACGGGCAGACGGGCAGACGGGCAGACGGGCAGACGGGCAGACGGACAGAATGGAAGGAAGAGAGAAAGAAAGCAAGAAAGGAAGACGGGCAGACGGGCAGACGGGCAGACGGGCAGACGGACAGAATGGAAGGAAGAGAGAAAGAAAGCAAGAAAGGAAGACGGACAGACGGAGAGACGGGCAGACGGGCAGACGGACAGAGGGGCAGACGGGCAGACGGACAGACGGGCAGACGGGCAGACGGGCAGACGGGCAGACGAGCAGACGGGCAGAGGGGCAGACGAGCAGACGGGCAGACGGACAGAATGGAAGGAAGAGAGAAAGAAAGCAAGAAAGGAAGACGGGCGGACGGGCAGACGGACAGACGGACAGAGGGGCAGACGAGCAGACGGGCAGACGGGCAGACGGGCAGAGGGGCAGACGAGCAGACGGACAGAAAGGAAGGAAGAGAGAAAGAAAGGAAGACGGACAGACGGACAGACGGAGAGACGGACAGACGGGCAGACGGGCAGACGGGCAGACGGGCAGACGGGCAGACGAGCAGACGGGCAGAGGGGCAGACGAGCAGACGGGCAGACGGACAGAATGGAAGGAAGAGAGAAAGAAAGCAAGAAAGGAAGACGGGCGGACGGGCAGACGGACAGACGGACAGAGGGGCAGACGAGCAGACGGGCAGACAGGCAGACGGGCAGACGAGCAGACGGGCAGAGGGGCAGACGAGCAGACGGGCAGACGGACAGAATGGAAGGAAGAGAGAAAGAAAGCAAGAAAGGAAGACGGGCGGACGGGCAGACGGACAGACGGGCAGACGAACAGATGGGCAGAGGGGCAGACGGACAGACGGGCAGACGGGCAGACGGGCAGACGAGCAGACGGGCAGACGGACAGAATGGAAGGAAGAGAGAAAGAAAGCAAGAAAGGAAGACGGACAGACGGGCAGACGGACAGACGGGCAGACGAACAGATGGGCAGAGGGGCAGACGGACAGACGGGCAGACGAGCAGACGGGCAGACGGACAGAGGGGCAGACGGGCAGACGGGCAGACGGGCAGACGAGCAGACGGGCAGAGGGGCAGACGAGCAGACGGGCAGACGGACAGAATGGAAGGAAGAGAGAAAGAAAGCAAGAAAGGAAGACGGGCGGACGGGCAGACGGACAGACGGGCAGACGAACAGATGGGCAGAGGGGCAGACGGACAGACGGGCAGACGGGCAGACGGGCAGACGAGCAGACGGGCAGACGGACAGAATGGAAGGAAGAGAGAAAGAAAGCAAGAAAGGAAGACGGACAGACGGAGAGACGGGCAGACGGGCAGACGGACAGAGGGGCAGACGGGCAGACGGGCAGACGGGCAGACGGGCAGACGGACAGAATGGAAGGAAGAGAGAAAGAAAGCAAGAAAGGAAGACGGACAGACGGAGAGACGGGCAGACGGGCAGACGGACAGAGGGGCAGACGGGCAGACGGACAGACGGGCAGACGGGCAGACGGGCAGACGGACGGAATGGAAGGAAGAGAGAAAGAAAGCAAGAAAGGAAGACGGGCGGACGGGCAGACGGACAGACGGACAGAGGGGCAGACGAGCAGACGGGCAGACGGGCAGACGGGCAGAAGGACAGACGGACAGACGGGCAGACGGGCAGACAGGCAGACGGGCAGACGAGCAGACGGGCAGACGGACGGAATGGAAGGAAGAGAGAAAGAAAGCAAGAAAGGAAGACGGGCGGACGGGCAGACGGACAGACGGGCAGACGAACAGATGGGCAGAGGGGCAGACGGACAGACGGGCAGACGGACAGACAGCCAGACGGGCAGACGGACAGAGGGGCAGACGAGCAGACGGGCAGACGGACAGAATGGAAGGAAGAGAGAAAAAAAGCAAGAAAGGAAGACGGGCGGACGGGCAGACGGGCAGACGGGCAGACAGGCAGACGGGCAGACGAGCAGACGGGCAGACGGACGGAATGGAAGGAAGAGAGAAAGAAAGCAAGAAAGGAAGACGGGCGAACGGGCAGACGGACAGACGGGCAGACGAACAGATGGGCAGAGGGGCAGACGGACAGACGGGCAGACGGACAGACAGCCAGACGGGCAGACGGACAGAGGGGCAGACGAGCAGACGGGCAGACGGACAGAATGGAAGGAAGAGAGAAAAAAAGCAAGAAAGGAAGACGGACAGACGGACAGACGGAGAGACGGACAGACGGGCAGACGGGCAGACGGGCAGACGGGCAGAGGGGCAGACGAGCAGACGGACAGAAAGGAAGGAAGAGAGAAAGAAAGGAAGACGGACAGACGGACAGACGGAGAGACGGACAGACGGGCAGACGGGCAGACGGGCAGACGGGCAGACGGGCAGAAGGACAGACGGGCAGACGGGCAGAATGGAAGGAAGAGAAAAAGAAAGCAAGAAAGGAAGAAGGACAGACGGACAGAGGGGCAGACGGGCAGACGGACAGACGGACAGAGGAGCAGACGGGCAGACGGACAGACGAGCAGACGGGCAGACGGGCAGACGGGCAGACGGGCAGACAAGCAGACGGGCAGACGGGCAGAATGGAAGGAGGAGAGAAAGAAAGCAAGAAAGGAAGACGGGCAGACGGACAGAGGGGCAGACGAGCAGACGGGCAGACGGGCAGACGGGCAGACGGGCAGACGAGCAGACGGGCAGACGAGCAGACGGGCAGACGGACAGAGGGGCAGACGAGCAGACGGGCAGACGGGCAGAATGGAAGGAAGAGAGAAAGAAAGCAAGAAAGGAAGACGGGCAGACGGGCAGACGGACAGACGGGCAGACGGACAGACGGACAGACGGGCAGAGGGGCAGACGAGCAGACGGACAGAAAGGAAGGAAGAGAGAAAGAAAGGAAGACGGACAGACGGACAGACGGAGAGACGGACAGACGGGCAGACGGGCAGACGGGCAGATGGGCAGACGGGCAGAAGGACAGACGGGCAGACGGGCAGAAGGACAGACGGACAGACGGGCAGACGGGCAGACGGGCAGACGGGCAGACGGAAAGACGGACAGACGGGCAGACGGGCAAACGGGCAGACGGGCAGACGGACAGACGGGCAGACGAGCAGACGGGCAGACGGGCAGACGGGCAGACGGGCAGACGGGCAGACGGGCAGACGGGCAAAGGGGCAGACGGGCAGACAGACAGACAGACAGAAAGAGAGGAAGAGAGAAAAAAAGATGGAGTGTCGGACGGGCAAGATGGACAGACGGACACACTGACGGACAGACAGACAGACAAGCAGAAAGCTGGAGAAAGAGAAAGCAAGAAAGGAAGACGGACAGACGGCCAGACGGGCAGACGGACAGACAGACAGAAAGAAAGGAAAAGTGAAAGAAAGCAAGAAAGGAACTCGGATGGACGGACAGACGGACTGACAGACAGACGGGCAGACGGACAGACGGACAGACGGACAGACAGACAGACGGGCAGACGGGCAGACGGGCAGACGAGCAGACAGACAGAAAGAAAGGAAGAGAAAAAGAAAGCGAGAGAGGAAGACGGACAGACGGACAGACGGACAGACGGGCAGACGGGCAGACGGACAGACGGAAAGACGGACAGACGGGCAGACGGGCAGACGGGCAGACGGGCAGACGGGCAGACGGACAGACGGACAGACGGGCAGACGAGCAGACGGGCAGACGGGCAGACGGGCAGACGGGCAGACGGGCAGATGGACAGACGGACACACTGACGGATAGACAGACAAACAGAAAGAAAGGAAGAGAGAAAGAAAGCAAGAAAGGAAGACGGACAGACGGACAGATAAACAGAAAGAAAGGAAGAGAGAAAGAAAGCAAGGAAGGAAGATGAGCAGACAGACAGACGGGCAGACGGGCAGACGGAAAGACGAACAGACGAAGAGACGGGCAGACGGGCAGACGGGCAGACAGACAGAAAGAAAGGAAGAGAAAAAGAAAGCGAGAGAGGAAGACGGACAGACGGACAGACGGGCAGACGGGCAGACGGGCAGACGGACAGACGGAAAGACGGACAGACGGGCAGACGGGCAGACGGGCAGACGGGCAGACGGACAGACGGGCAGACGAGCAGACGGGCAGACGGGCAGACGGGCAGAGGGGCAGATGAGCAGACAGACAGACGGGCAGACGGGCAGACGGGCAGACGGGCAGACAAACAGAAAGGCAGACGAGCAGACGGGCAGACGGGCAGACAAACAGACGGGCAGACGAGCAGACGGGCAGACGGGCAAACGGGCAGAGGGGCAGATGAGCAGACAGACAGACAGGCAGACGGGCAGACGGACAGACAGACAGACAGACAGAAAGCAAGAGAAAAAGGAAGCAAGAAATCGAGACGGACAGACGGGCAGAGGGGCAGATGAGCAGACGGGCAGACGGGCAGACGGGCAGACGGGCAGACGGGCAGACGGACAGACGGACAGACGGAAAGACGGACAGACGGGCAGACGGGCAGACGGGCAGACGGGCAGACGGACAGACGGGCAGACGAGCAGACGGGCAGACGGGCAGACGGGCAGACGGGCAGACGGGCAAAGGGGCAGACGGGCAGACAGACAGACAGACAGAAAGAGAGGAAGAGAGCAAGAAAGGAAGACGGGCAGACGAGCAGACGGGCAGACGAGCAGACGGGCAGACGGGCAGACGGACAGACGGACAGACAGACAGAAAGAGAGGAAGAGAGAAAAAAAGATGGCAAGACGGACGGGCAAGATGGACAGACGGACACACTGACGGACAGACAGACAGACAGGCAGAAGGCTGGAGAAAAAGAAAGCAAGAAAGGAAGACGGACAGACGGACAGACAGACAGAAAGAAAGGAAGAGAAAAAGAAAGCGAGAGAGGAAGACGGACAGACGGACAGACGGGCAGACGGGCAGACGGACAGACGGAAAGACGGACAGACGGGCAGACGGGCAGACGGGCAGACGGGCAGACGGGCAGACGGGCAGACGGGCAGACGAGCAGACGGGCAGAGGGGCAGACGAGCAGACGGGCAGACGGACAGAATGGAAGGAAGAGAGAAAGAAAGCAAGAAAGGAAGACGGGCGGACGGACAGACGGACAGACGGACAGACGGGCAGACGGGCAGACGGGCAGACGGGCAAAGGGGCAGACGGGCAGACAGACAGACAGACAGAAAGAGAGGAAGAGAGAAAGAAAGCAAGATAGGAAGACGGGCAGACGAGCAGACGGGCAGACGAGCAGACGGGCAGACGGGCAGACGGACAGACGGACAGACAGACAGAAAGCAAGAGAAAAAGGAAGCAAGAAAGGAAGACGGACTGACGGCCAGACGGGCAGACGGGCAGACGGGCAGACGGGCAGACGGACAGACGGGCAGACGAGCAGACGGGCAGACGGACAGACAGACAGAAAGAAAGGAAGAGAGAAAGAAAGCAAAAAAGGAAGACGGACAGACGGACAGACAGACAGAAAGAAAGGAAGAGAAAAAGAAAGCAAGAAAGGAAGACGGACAGACGGACAGACGGACAGACGGACAGACGGGCAGACGGGCAGACAGACAGAAAGAAAGGAAGAGAAAAAGAAAGCGAGAGAGGAAGACGGACAGACGGACAGACGGGCAGACGGGCAGACGGGCAGACGGAAAGACGGACAGACGGGCAGACGGGCAAACGGGCAGACGGGCAGACGGACAGACGGGCAGACGAGCAGACGGGCAGACGGGCAGACGGGCAGACGGGCAGACGGGCAGACGGGCAGACGGGCAAAGGGGCAGACGGGCAGACAGACAGACAGACAGAAAGAGAGGAAGAGAGAAAAAAAGATGGAGTGTCGGACGGGCAAGATGGACAGACGGACACACTGACGGACAGACAGACAGACAAGCAGAAAGCTGGAGAAAGAGAAAGCAAGAAAGGAAGACGGACAGACGGCCAGACGGGCAGACGGACAGACAGACAGAAAGAAAGGAAAAGTGAAAGAAAGCAAGAAAGGAACTCGGATGGACGGACAGACGGACTGACAGACAGACGGGCAGACGGACAGACGGACAGACGGACAGACAGACAGACGGGCAGACGGGCAGACGGGCAGACGAGCAGACAGACAGAAAGAAAGGAAGAGAAAAAGAAAGCGAGAGAGGAAGACGGACAGACGGACAGACGGACAGACGGGCAGACGGGCAGACGGACAGACGGAAAGACGGACAGACGGGCAGACGGGCAGACGGGCAGACGGGCAGACGGGCAGACGGACAGACGGACAGACGGGCAGACGAGCAGACGGGCAGACGGGCAGACGGGCAGACGGGCAGACGGGCAGATGGACAGACGGACACACTGACGGATAGACAGACAAACAGAAAGAAAGGAAGAGAGAAAGAAAGCAAGAAAGGAAGACGGACAGACGGACAGATAAACAGAAAGAAAGGAAGAGAGAAAGAAAGCAAGGAAGGAAGATGAGCAGACAGACAGACGGGCAGACGGGCAGACGGAAAGACGAACAGACGAAGAGACGGGCAGACGGGCAGACGGGCAGACAGACAGAAAGAAAGGAAGAGAAAAAGACAGCGAGAGAGGAAGACGGACAGACGGACAGACGGGCAGACGGGCAGACGGGCAGACGGACAGACGGAAAGACGGACAGACGGGCAGACGGGCAGACGGGCAGACGGGCAGACGGACAGACGGGCAGACGAGCAGACGGGCAGACGGGCAGACGGGCAGAGGGGCAGACGGGCAGACGGACAGACGGACAGACGGAAAGACGGACAGACGGGCAGACGGGCAGACGGGCAGACGGGCAGACGGACAGACGGGCAGACGAGCAGACGGGCAGACGGGCAGACGGGCAGACGGGCAGACGGGCAAAGGGGCAGACGGGCAGACAGACAGACAGACAGAAAGAGAGGAAGAGAGCAAGAAAGGAAGACGGGCAGACGAGCAGACGGGCAGACGAGCAGACGGGCAGACGGGCAGAAAGCAAGAGAAAAAGGAAGCAAGAAATCGAGACGGACAGACGGGCAGAGGGGCAGATGAGCAGACGGGCAGACGGGCAGACGGGCAGACGGGCAGACGGGCAGACGGACAGACAGACAGACAGACAGAAAGCAAGAGAAAAAGGAAGCAAGAAATCGAGACGGACAGACGGGCAGAGGGGCAGATGAGCAGACGGGCAGACGGGCAGACGGGCAGACGGGCAGACGGGCAGACGGACAGACGGACAGACGGAAAGACGGACAGACGGGCAGACGGGCAGACGGGCAGACGGGCAGACGGACAGACGGGCAGACGAGCAGACGGGCAGACGGGCAGACGGGCAGACGGGCAGACGGGCAAAGGGGCAGACGGGCAGACAGACAGACAGACAGAAAGAGAGGAAGAGAGCAAGAAAGGAAGACGGGCAGACGAGCAGACGGGCAGACGAGCAGACGGGCAGACGGGCAGACGGACAGACGGACAGACAGACAGAAAGAGAGGAAGAGAGAAAAAAAGATGGCAAGACGGACGGGCAAGATGGACAGACGGACACACTGACGGACAGACAGACAGACAGGCAGAAGGCTGGAGAAAAAGAAAGCAAGAAAGGAAGACGGACAGACGGACAGACAGACAGAAAGAAAGGAAGAGAAAAAGAAAGCGAGAGAGGAAGACGGACAGACGGACAGACGGGCAGACGGGCAGACGGACAGACGGAAAGACGGACAGACGGGCAGACGGGCAGACGGGCAGACGGGCAGACGGGCAGACGGGCAGACGGGCAGACGAGCAGACGGGCAGAGGGGCAGACGAGCAGACGGGCAGACGGACAGAATGGAAGGAAGAGAGAAAGAAAGCAAGAAAGGAAGACGGGCGGACGGGCAGACGGACAGACGGACAGAGGGGCAGACGAGCAGACGGGCAGACGGGCAGACGAGCAGAAGGACAGACGGACAGACGGGCAGACGGGCAGACAGGCAGACGGGCAGACGAGCAGACGGGCAGACGGACGGAATGGAAGGAAGAGAGAAAAAAAGCAAGAAAGGACGACGGACAGACGGACAGACGGAGAGACGGACAGACGGGCAGACGGGCAGACGGGCAGACGGGCAGAGGGGCAGACGAGCGGACGGGCAGACGAACAGACGGGCAGACGGACAGAGGGGCAGACGAGCAGACGGGCAGACGGGCAGACGGGCAGACAGACAGAGGGGCAGACGAGCAGACGGGCAGACGAGCAGACGGGCAGACGAGCAGACGGGCAGACGGACAGAATGGAAGGAAGAGAGAAAGAAAGCAAGAAAGGAAGACGGGCAGACGGGCAGACGGGCAGACGGGCAGACGAGCAGACGGGCAGACGGACAGAATGGAAGGAAGAGAGAAAGAAAGCAAGAAAGGAAGACGGACAGACGGACAGACGGAGAGACGGGCAGACGGACAGACGGGCAGACGGGCAGACGGGCAGACGGGCAGACGAGCAGACGGGCAGAGGGGCAGACGAGCAGACGGGCAGACGGACAGAATGGAAGGAAGAGAGAAAGAAAGCAAGAAAGGAAGACGGGCGGACGGGCAGACGAACAGACGGGCAGACGAACAGATGGGCAGAGGGGCAGACGGACAGACGGGCAGACGGGCAGACGAGCAGACGGGCAGACGGACAGAATGGAAGGAAGAGAGAAAGAAAGCAAGAAAGGAAGACGGACAGACGGAGAGACGGGCAGACGGGCAGACGGACAGAGGGGCAGACGGGCAGACGGGCAGACGGGCAGACGGGCAGACGGACAGAATGGAAGGAAGAGAGAAAGAAAGCAAGAAAGGAAGACGGGCAGACGGGCAGACGGGCAGACGGGCAGACGGACAGAATGGAAGGAAGAGAGAAAGAAAGCAAGAAAGGAAGACGGACAGACGGAGAGACGGGCAGACGGGCAGACGGACAGAGGGGCAGACGGGCAGACGGACAGACGGGCAGACGGGCAGACGGGCAGACGGGCAGACGAGCAGACGGGCAGAGGGGCAGACGAGCAGACGGGCAGACGGACAGAATGGAAGGAAGAGAGAAAGAAAGCAAGAAAGGAAGACGGACAGACGGAGAGACGGGCAGACGGGCAGACGGACAGAGGGGCAGACGGGCAGACGGACAGACGGGCAGACGGGCAGACGGGCAGACGGGCAGACGAGCAGACGGGCAGAGGGGCAGACGAGCAGACGGGCAGACGGACAGAATGGAAGGAAGAGAGAAAGAAAGCAAGAAAGGAAGACGGGCGGACGGGCAGACGGACAGACGGACAGAGGGGCAGACGAGCAGACGGGCAGACGGGCAGACGGGCAGACGAGCAGACGGGCAGAGGGGCAGACGAGCAGACGGGCAGACGGGCAGAGGGGCAGACGAGCAGACGGGCAGACGGACAGAATGGAAGGAAGAGAGAAAGAAAGCAAGAAAGGAAGACGGACAGACGGAGAGACGGGCAGACGGGCAGACGGACAGAGAGGCAGACGGGCAGACGGGCAGACGGGCAGACGGGCAGACGGGCAGACGGACAGAATGGAAGGAAGAGAGAAAGAAAGCAAGAAAGGAAGACGGGCAGACGGGCAGACGGGCAGACGGGCAGACGGACAGAATGGAAGGAAGAGAGAAAGAAAGCAAGAAAGGAAGACGGACAGACGGAGAGACGGGCAGACGGGCAGACGGACAGAGGGGCAGACGGGCAGACGGACAGACGGGCAGACGGGCAGACGGGCAGACGGGCAGACGAGCAGACGGGCAGAGGGGCAGACGAGCAGACGGGCAGACGGACAGAATGGAAGGAAGAGAGAAAGAAAGCAAGAAAGGAAGACGGGCGGACGGGCAGACGGACAGACGGACAGAGGGGCAGACGAGCAGACGGGCAGACGGGCAGACGGGCAGAGGGGCAGACGAGCAGACGGACAGAAAGGAAGGAAGAGAGAAAGAAAGGAAGACGGACAGACGGACAGACGGAGAGACGGACAGACGGGCAGACGGGCAGACGGGCAGACGGGCAGACGGGCAGACGAGCAGACGGGCAGAGGGGCAGACGAGCAGACGGGCAGACGGACAGAATGGAAGGAAGAGAGAAAGAAAGCAAGAAAGTAAGACGGGCGGACGGGCAGACGGACAGACGGACAGAGGGGCAGACGAGCAGACGGGCAGACAGGCAGACGGGCAGACGAGCAGACGGGCAGAGGGGCAGACGAGCAGACGGGCAGACGGACAGAATGGAAGGAAGAGAGAAAGAAAGCAAGAAAGGAAGACGGGCGGACGGGCAGACGGACAGACGGGCAGACGAACAGATGGGCAGAGGGGCAGACGGACAGACGGGCAGACGGGCAGACGGGCAGACGAGCAGACGGGCAGACGGACAGAATGGAAGGAAGAGAGAAAGAAAGCAAGAAAGGAAGACGGACAGACGGGCAGACGGACAGACGGGCAGACGAACAGATGGGCAGAGGGGCAGACGGACAGACGGGCAGACGGGCAGACGGGCAGACGGACAGAGGGGCAGACGGGCAGACGGGCAGACGGGCAGACGAGCAGACGGGCAGAGGGGCAGACGAGCAGACGGGCAGACGGACAGAATGGAAGGAAGAGAGAAAGAAAGCAAGAAAGGAAGACGGGCGGACGGGCAGACGGACAGACGGGCAGACGAACAGATGGGCAGAGGGGCAGACGGACAGACGGGCAGACGGGCAGACGGGCAGACGAGCAGACGGGCAGACGGACAGAATGGAAGGAAGAGAGAAAGAAAGCAAGAAAGGAAGACGGACAGACGGAGAGACGGGCAGACGGGCAGACGGACAGAGGGGCAGACGGGCAGACGGGCAGACGGGCAGACGGGCAGACGGACAGAATGGAAGGAAGAGAGAAAGAAAGCAAGAAAGGAAGACGGACAGACGGAGAGACGGGCAGACGGGCAGACGGACAGAGGGGCAGACGGGCAGACGGACAGACGGGCAGACGGGCAGACGGGCAGACGGACGGAATGGAAGGAAGAGAGAAAGAAAGCAAGAAAGGAAGACGGGCGGACGGGCAGACGGACAGACGGACAGAGGGGCAGACGAGCAGACGGGCAGACGGGCAGACGGGCAGAAGGACAGACGGACAGACGGGCAGACGGGCAGACAGGCAGACGGGCAGACGAGCAGACGGGCAGACGGACGGAATGGAAGGAAGAGAGAAAGAAAGCAAGAAAGGAAGACGGGCGGACGGGCAGACGGACAGACGGGCAGACGAACAGATGGGCAGAGGGGCAGACGGACAGACGGGCAGACGGACAGACAGCCAGACGGGCAGACGGACAGAGGGGCAGACGAGCAGACGGGCAGACGGACAGAATGGAAGGAAGAGAGAAAAAAAGCAAGAAAGGAAGACGGGCGGACGGGCAGACGGGCAGACGGGCAGACAGGCAGACGGGCAGACGAGCAGACGGGCAGACGGACGGAATGGAAGGAAGAGAGAAAGAAAGCAAGAAAGGAAGACGGGCGAACGGGCAGACGGACAGACGGGCAGACGAACAGATGGGCAGAGGGGCAGACGGACAGACGGGCAGACGGACAGACAGCCAGACGGGCAGACGGACAGAGGGGCAGACGAGCAGACGGGCAGACGGACAGAATGGAAGGAAGAGAGAAAAAAAGCAAGAAAGGAAGACGGACAGACGGACAGACGGAGAGACGGACAGACGGGCAGACGGGCAGACGGGCAGACGGGCAGAGGGGCAGACGAGCAGACGGACAGAAAGGAAGGAAGAGAGAAAGAAAGGAAGACGGACAGACGGACAGACGGAGAGACGGACAGACGGGCAGACGGGCAGACGGGCAGACGGGCAGACGGGCAGAAGGACAGACGGGCAGACGGGCAGAATGGAAGGAAGAGAAAAAGAAAGCAAGAAAGGAAGAAGGACAGACGGACAGAGGGGCAGACGGGCAGACGGACAGACGGACAGAGGAGCAGACGGGCAGACGGACAGACGAGCAGACGGGCAGACGGGCAGACGGGCAGACGGGCAGACAAGCAGACGGGCAGACGGGCAGAATGGAAGGAGGAGAGAAAGAAAGCAAGAAAGGAAGACGGGCAGACGGACAGAGGGGCAGACGAGCAGACGGGCAGACGGGCAGACGGGCAGACGGGCAGACGAGCAGACGGGCAGACGAGCAGACGGGCAGACGGACAGAGGGGCAGACGAGCAGACGGGCAGACGGGCAGAATGGAAGGAAGAGAGAAAGAAAGCAAGAAAGGAAGACGGGCAGACGGGCAGACGGACAGACGGGCAGACGGACAGACGGACAGACGGGCAGAGGGGCAGACGAGCAGACGGACAGAAAGGAAGGAAGAGAGAAAGAAAGGAAGACGGACAGACGGACAGACGGAGAGACGGACAGACGGGCAGACGGGCAGACGGGCAGATGGGCAGACGGGCAGAAGGACAGACGGGCAGACGGGCAGAAGGACAGACGGACAGACGGGCAGACGGGCAGACGAGCAGACGGACAGACGGACAGACGGGCAGACGGGCAGACGGGCAGAATGGAAGGGAGAGAGAAAGAAAGCAAGAAAGGAAGACGGGCGGACGGGCAGACGGGCAGACGGGCAGACGGGCAGACGGGCAGACGGGCAGACGGGCAGACGGACAGAATGGAAGGAAGAGAGAAAGAAAGCAAGAAAGGAAGACGGGCAGACGGGCAGACGGGCAGACGGGCAGACGGACAGAATGGAAGGAAGAGAGAAAGAAAGCAAGGAAGGAAGACGGACAGACGGAGAGACGGGCAGACGGGCAGACGGACAGAGGGGCAGACGGGCAGACGGACAGACGGGCAGACGGGCAGACGGGCAGACGGGCAGACGAGCAGACGGGCAGAGGGGCAGACGAGCAGACGGGCAGACGGACAGAATGGAAGGAAGAGAGAAAGAAAGCAAGAAAGGAAGACGGGCGGACGGGCAGACGGACAGACGGACAGAGGGGCAGACGAGCAGACGGGCAGACGGGCAGACGGGCAGAAGGACAGACGGACAGACGGGCAGACGGGCAGACAGGCAGACGGGCAAAATGGAAGGAAGAGAGAAAGAAAGCAAGAATGGAAGACGGACAGACGGAGAGACGGGCAGACGGGCAGACGGGCAGACGGACAGAATGGAAGGAAGAGAGAAAGAAAGCAAGAATGGAAGACGGACAGACGGAGAGACGGGCAGACGGGCAGACGGACAGACGGGCAGACGAACAGATGGGCAGAGGGGCAGACGGACAGACGGGCAGACGGGCAGACGAGCAGACGGGCAGACGGACAGAATGGAAGGAAGAGAGAAAGAAAGCAAGAAAGGAAGACGGACAGACGGAGAGACGGGCAGACGGGCAGACGGACAGAGGGGCAGACGGGCAGACGGGCAGACGGGCAGACGGGCAGACGGACAGAATGGAAGGAAGAGAGAAAGAAAGCAAGAAAGGAAGACGGGCAGACGGGCAGACGGGCAGACGGGCAGACGGACAGAATGGAAGGGAGAGAGAAAGAAAGCAAGGAAGGAAGACGGACAGACGGAGAGACGGGCAGACGGGCAGACGGACAGAGGGGCAGACGGGCAGACGGACAGACGGGCAGACGGGCAGACGGGCAGACGGGCAGACGAGCAGACGGGCAGAGGGGCAGACGAGCAGACGGGCAGACGGACAGAATGGAAGGAAGAGAGAAAGAAAGCAAGAAAGGAAGACGGGCGGACGGGCAGACGGACAGACGGACAGAGGGGCAGACGAGCAGACGGGCAGACGGGCAGACGGGCAGAAGGACAGACGGACAGACGGGCAGACGGGCAGACAGGCAGACGGGCAGAATGGAAGGAAGAGAGAAAGAAAGCAAGAATGGAAGACGGACAGACGGAGAGACGGGCAGACGGGCAGACGGGCAGACGGGCAGACGGGCAGACGGACAGAATGGAAGGAAGAGAGAAAGAAAGCAAGAATGGAAGACGGACAGACGGAGAGACGGGCAGACGGGCAGACGGGCAGACGGACAGACGGGCAGAGGGGCAGACGGGCAGACGGGCAGACGAGCAGACGGGCAGACGGACAGAATGGAAGGAAGAGAGAAAGAAAGCAAGAAAGGAAGACGGGCAGACGGGCAGACGGGCAGACGGGCAGACGAGCAGACGGGCAGACGGACAGAATGGAAGGAAGAGAGAAAGAAAGCAAGAAAGGAAGACGGACAGACGGAGAGACGGGCAGACGGGCAGACGGGCAGACGGACAGACGGGCAGAGGGGCAGACGGGCAGAGGGGCAGACGAGCAGACGGGCAGACGGACAGAATGGAAGGAAGAGAGAAAGAAAGCAAGAAAGGAAGACGGGCAGACGGGCAGACAAGCAGACGGGCAGAGGGGCAGACGAGCGGACGGGCAGACGAACAGACGGGCAGACGGACAGAGGGGCAGACGAGTAGACGGGCAGACGGGCAGACGGGCAGACGGACAGAGGGGCAGACGAGCAGACGGGCAGACGAGCAGACGGGCAGACGGACAGAATGGAAGGAAGAGAGAAAGAAAGCAAGAAAGGAAGACGGGCAGACGGACAGACGGGCAGACGGGCAGAAAGGAAGGAAGAGAGAAAAAAAGTAAGAAAGGAAGACGGACAGACGGACAGACGGAGAGACGGACAGACGGGCAGACGGGCAGACGGGCAGACGGGCAGAGGGGCAGACGAGCGGACGGGCAGACGGACAGAGGGGCAGACGAGCAGACGGGCAGACGGGCAGACGGGCAGAAGGACAGACGGACAGACGGGCAGACGGGCAGACAGGCAGACGGGCAGACGGGCAGAGGGGCAGACGAGCAGACGGACAGAAAGGAAGGAAGAGAGAAAAAAGAAAGAAAGGAAGACGGATAGACGGACAGACGGAGAGACGGACAGACGGGCAGACGGGCAGACGGGCAGACGGGCAGAGGGGCAGACGAGCGGACGGGCAGACGAACAGACGGGCAGACGGACAGAGGGGCAGACGGGCAGACGGGCAGACGGGCAGACGAGCAGACGGGCAGAGGGGCAGACGGGCAGACGGGCAGACAAGCAGACGGGCAGAGGGGCAGACGAGCGGACGGGCAGACGAACAGACGGGCAGACGGACAGAGGGGCAGACGAGTAGACGGGCAGACGGGCAGACGGGCAGACGGACAGAGGGGCAGACGAGCAGACGGGCAGACGAGCAGACGGGCAGACGGACAGAATGGAAGGAAGAGAGAAAGAAAGCAAGAAAGGAAGACGGGCAGACGGACAGACGGGCAGACGGGCAGAAAGGAAGGAAGAGAGAAAAAAAGCAAGAAAGGAAGACGGACAGACGGACAGACGGAGAGACGGACAGACGGGCAGACGGGCAGACGGGCAGACGGGCAGAGGGGCAGACGAGCGGACGGGCAGACGGACAGAGGGGCAGACGAGCAGACGGGCAGACGGGCAGACGGGCAGAAGGACAGACGGACAGACGGGCAGACGGGCAGACAGGCAGACGGGCAGACGGGCAGAGGGGCAGACGAGCAGACGGACAGAAAGGAAGGAAGAGAGAAAAAAGAAAGAAAGGAAGACGGATAGACGGACAGACGGAGAGACGGACAGACGGGCAGACGGGCAGACGGGCAGACGGGCAGAGGGGCAGACGAGCGGACGGGCAGACGAACAGACGGGCAGACGGACAGAGGGGCAGACGGGCAGACGGGCAGACGGGCAGACGAGCAGACGGGCAGAGGGGCAGACGAGCAGACGGGCAGACGGACAGAATGGAAGGAAGAGAGAAAGAAAGCAAGAAAGGAAGACGGGCGGACGGGCAGACGGACAGACGGGCAGACGAACAGATGGGCAGAGGGGCAGACGGACAGACGGGCAGACGGGCAGACGGGCAGACGAGCAGACGGGCAGACGGACAGAATGGAAGGAAGAGAGAAAGAAAGCAAGAAAGGAAGACGGACAGACGGAGAGACGGGCAGACGGGCAGACGGACAGAGGGGCAGACGGGCAGACGGGCAGACGGGCAGACGGGCAGACGGACAGAATGGAAGGAAGAGAGAAAGAAAGCAAGAAAGGAAGACGGACAGACGGAGAGACGGGCAGACGGGCAGACGGACAGAGGGGCAGACGGGCAGACGGACAGACGGGCAGACGGGCAGACGGGCAGACGGGCAGACGAGCAGACGGGCAGAGGGGCAGACGAGCAGACGGGCAGACGGACAGAATGGAAGGAAGAGAGAAAGAAAGCAAGAAAGGAAGACGGGCGGACGGGCAGACGGACAGACGGACAGAGGGGCAGACGAGCAGACGGGCAGACGGGCAGACGAGCAGAAGGACAGACGGACAGACGGGCAGACGGGCAGACAGGCAGACGGGCAGACGAGCAGACGGGCAGACGGACGGAATGGAAGGAAGAGAGAAAAAAAGCAAGAAAGGACGACGGACAGACGGACAGACGGAGAGACGGACAGACGGGCAGACGGGCAGACGGGCAGACGGGCAGAGGGGCAGACGAGCGGACGGGCAGACGAACAGACGGGCAGACGGACAGAGGGGCAGACGAGCAGACGGGCAGACGGGCAGACGGGCAGACAGACAGAGGGGCAGACGAGCAGACGGGCAGACGAGCAGACGGGCAGACGAGCAGACGGGCAGACGGACAGAATGGAAGGAAGAGAGAAAGAAAGCAAGAAAGGAAGACGGGCAGACGGGCAGACGGGCAGACGGGCAGACGAGCAGACGGGCAGACGGACAGAATGGAAGGAAGAGAGAAAGAAAGCAAGAAAGGAAGACGGACAGACGGAGAGACGGGCAGACGGACAGACGGGCAGACGGGCAGACGGGCAGACGGGCAGACGAGCAGACGGGCAGAGGGGCAGACGAGCAGACAGGCAGACGGACAGAATGGAAGGAAGAGAGAAAGAAAGCAAGAAAGGAAGACGGGCGGACGGGCAGACGGACAGACGGGCAGACGAACAGATGGGCAGAGGGGCAGACGGACAGACAGGCAGACGGGCAGACGAGCAGACGGGCAGACGGACAGAATGGAAGGAAGAGAGAAAGAAAGCAAGAAAGGAAGACGGGCGGACGGGCAGACGGACAGACGGGCAGACGAACAGATGGGCAGAGGGGCAGACGGACAGACGGGCAGACGGGCAGACGAGCAGATGGGCAGACGGACAGAATGGAAGGAAGAGAGAAAGAAAGCAAGAAAGGAAGACGGACAGACGGAGAGACGGGCAGACGGGCAGACGGACAGAGGGGCAGACGGGCAGACGGGCAGACGGGCAGAAGGGCAGACGGACAGAATGGAAGGAAGAGAGAAAGAAAGCAAGAAAGGAAGACGGGCAGACGGGCAGACGGGCAGACGGGCAGACGGACAGAATGGAAGGAAGAGAGAAAGAAAGCAAGGAAGGAAGACGGACAGACGGAGAGACGGGCAGACGGGCAGACGGACAGAGGGGCAGACGGGCAGACGGACAGACGGGCAGACGGGCAGACGGGCAGACGGGCAGACGAGCAGACGGGCAGAGGGGCAGACGAGCAGACGGGCAGACGGACAGAATGGAAGGAAGAGAGAAAGAAAGCAAGAAAGGAAGACGGGCGGACGGGCAGACGGACAGACGGACAGAGGGGCAGACGAGCAGACGGGCAGACGGGCAGACGGGCAGAAGGACAGACGGACAGACGGGCAGACGGGCAGACAGGCAGACGGGCAGAATGGAAGGAAGAGAGAAAGAAAGCAAGAATGGAAGACGGACAGACGGAGAGACGGGCAGACGGGCAGACGGGCAGACGGGCAGACGGGCAGACGGACAGAATGGAAGGAAGAGAGAAAGAAAGCAAGAATGGAAGACGGACAGACGGAGAGACGGGCAGACGGGCAGACGGGCAGACGGACAGACGGGCAGAGGGGCAGACGGGCAGACGGGCAGACGAGCAGACGGGCAGACGGACAGAATGGAAGGAAGAGAGAAAGAAAGCAAGAAAGGAAGACGGGCAGACGGGCAGACGGGCAGACGGGCAGACGAGCAGACGGGCAGACGGACAGAATGGAAGGAAGAGAGAAAGAAAGCAAGAAAGGAAGACGGACAGACGGAGAGACGGGCAGACGGGCAGACGGGCAGACGGACAGACGGGCAGAGGGGCAGACGGGCAGAGGGGCAGACGAGCAGACGGGCAGACGGACAGAATGGAAGGAAGAGAGAAAGAAAGCAAGAAAGGAAGACGGGCAGACGGGCAGATGGACAGACGGGCAGACGGGCAGACGGGCAGACAAGCAGACGGGCAGAGGGGCAGACGAGCGGACGGGCAGACGAACAGACGGGCAGACGGACAGAGGGGCAGACGAGTAGACGGGCAGACGGGCAGACGGGCAGACGGACAGAGGGGCAGACGAGCAGACGGGCAGACGAGCAGACGGGCAGACGGACAGAATGGAAGGAAGAGAGAAAGAAAGCAAGAAAGGAAGACGGGCAGACGGACAGACGGGCAGACGGGCAGAAAGGAAGGAAGAGAGAAAAAAAGTAAGAAAGGAAGACGGACAGACGGACAGACGGAGAGACGGACAGACGGGCAGACGGGCAGACGGGCAGACGGGCAGAGGGGCAGACGAGCGGACGGGCAGACGGACAGAGGGGCAGACGAGCAGACGGGCAGACGGGCAGACGGGCAGAAGGACAGACGGACAGACGGGCAGACGGGCAGACAGGCAGACGGGCAGACGGGCAGAGGGGCAGACGAGCAGACGGACAGAAAGGAAGGAAGAGAGAAAAAAGAAAGAAAGGAAGACGGATAGACGGACAGACGGAGAGACGGACAGACGGGCAGACGGGCAGACGGGCAGACGGGCAGAGGGGCAGACGAGCGGACGGGCAGACGAACAGACGGGCAGACGGACAGAGGGGCAGACGGGCAGACGGGCAGACGGGCAGACGAGCAGACGGGCAGAGGGGCAGACGGGCAGACGGGCAGACAAGCAGACGGGCAGAGGGGCAGACGAGCGGACGGGCAGACGAACAGACGGGCAGACGGACAGAGGGGCAGACGAGTAGACGGGCAGACGGGCAGACGGGCAGACGGACAGAGGGGCAGACGAGCAGACGGGCAGACGAGCAGACGGGCAGACGGACAGAATGGAAGGAAGAGAGAAAGAAAGCAAGAAAGGAAGACGGGCAGACGGACAGACGGGCAGACGGGCAGAAAGGAAGGAAGAGAGAAAAAAAGCAAGAAAGGAAGACGGACAGACGGACAGACGGAGAGACGGACAGACGGGCAGACGGGCAGACGGGCAGACGGGCAGAGGGGCAGACGAGCGGACGGGCAGACGGACAGAGGGGCAGACGAGCAGACGGGCAGACGGGCAGACGGGCAGAAGGACAGACGGACAGACGGGCAGACGGGCAGACAGGCAGACGGGCAGACGGGCAGAGGGGCAGACGAGCAGACGGACAGAAAGGAAGGAAGAGAGAAAAAAGAAAGAAAGGAAGACGGATAGACGGACAGACGGAGAGACGGACAGACGGGCAGACGGGCAGACGGGCAGACGGGCAGAGGGGCAGACGAGCGGACGGGCAGACGAACAGACGGGCAGACGGACAGAGGGGCAGACGGGCAGACGGGCAGACGGGCAGACGAGCAGACGGGCAGAGGGGCAGACGAGCAGACGGGCAGACGGACAGAATGGAAGGAAGAGAGAAAGAAAGCAAGAAAGGAAGACGGGCGGACGGGCAGACGGACAGACGGGCAGACGAACAGATGGGCAGAGGGGCAGACGGACAGACGGGCAGACGGGCAGACGGGCAGACGAGCAGACGGGCAGACGGACAGAATGGAAGGAAGAGAGAAAGAAAGCAAGAAAGGAAGACGGACAGACGGAGAGACGGGCAGACGGGCAGACGGACAGAGGGGCAGACGGGCAGACGGGCAGACGGGCAGACGGGCAGACGGACAGAATGGAAGGAAGAGAGAAAGAAAGCAAGAAAGGAAGACGGACAGACGGAGAGACGGGCAGACGGGCAGACGGACAGAGGGGCAGACGGGCAGACGGACAGACGGGCAGACGGGCAGACGGGCAGACGGGCAGACGAGCAGACGGGCAGAGGGGCAGACGAGCAGACGGGCAGACGGACAGAATGGAAGGAAGAGAGAAAGAAAGCAAGAAAGGAAGACGGGCGGACGGGCAGACGGACAGACGGACAGAGGGGCAGACGAGCAGACGGGCAGACGGGCAGACGAGCAGAAGGACAGACGGACAGACGGGCAGACGGGCAGACAGGCAGACGGGCAGATGAGCAGACGGGCAGACGGACGGAATGGAAGGAAGAGAGAAAAAAAGCAAGAAAGGACG
The DNA here is from genome assembly GCA_944452935.1 of Rhogogaster chlorosoma. Taxonomy (NCBI): domain Eukaryota; kingdom Metazoa; phylum Arthropoda; class Insecta; order Hymenoptera; family Tenthredinidae; genus Rhogogaster; species Rhogogaster chlorosoma. The sequence continues at coordinate 36,521,569 of OX101797.1, forward strand.
ACGGACAGACGGACAGACGGAGAGACGGACAGACGGGCAGACGGGCAGACGGGCAGACGGGCAGAGGGGCAGACGAGCGGACGGGCAGACGAACAGACGGGCAGACGGACAGAGGGGCAGACGAGCAGACGGGCAGACGGGCAGACGGGCAGACAGACAGAGGGGCAGACGAGCAGACGGGCAGACGAGCAGACGGGCAGACGAGCAGACGGGCAGACGGACAGAATGGAAGGAAGAGAGAAAGAAAGCAAGAAAGGAAGACGGGCAGACGGGCAGACGGGCAGACGGGCAGACGAGCAGACGGGCAGACGGACAGAATGGAAGGAAGAGAGAAAGAAAGCAAGAAAGGAAGACGGACAGACGGAGAGACGGGCAGACGGACAGACGGGCAGACGGTCAGACGGGCAGACGGGCAGACGAGCAGACGGGCAGAGGGGCAGACGAGCAGACAGGCAGACGGACAGAATGGAAGGAAGAGAGAAAGAAAGCAAGAAAGGAAGACGGGCGGACGGGCAGACGGACAGACGGGCAGACGAACAGATGGGCAGAGGGGCAGACGGACAGACAGGCAGACGGGCAGACGAGCAGACGGGCAGACGGACAGAATGGAAGGAAGAGAGAAAGAAAGCAAGAAAGGAAGACGGGCGGACGGGCAGACGGACAGACGGGCAGACGAACAGATGGGCAGAGGGGCAGACGGACAGACGGGCAGACGGGCAGACGAGCAGACGGGCAGACGGACAGAATGGAAGGAAGAGAGAAAGAAAGCAAGAAAGGAAGACGGACAGACGGAGAGACGGGCAGACGGGCAGACGGACAGAGGGGCAGACGGGCAGACGGGCAGACGGGCAGACGGGCAGACGGACAGAATGGAAGGAAGAGAGAAAGAAAGCAAGAAAGGAAGACGGGCAGACGGGCAGACGGGCAGACGGGCAGACGGACAGAATGGAAGGAAGAGAGAAAGAAAGCAAGAAAGGAAGACGGACAGACGGAGAGACGGGCAGACGGGCAGACGGACAGAGGGGCAGACGGGCAGACGGACAGACGGGCAGACGGGCAGACGGGCAGACGGGCAGACGAGCAGACGGGCAGAGGGGCAGACGAGCAGACGGGCAGACGGACAGAATGGAAGGAAGAGAGAAAGAAAGCAAGAAAGGAAGACGGGCGGACGGGCAGACGGACAGACGGACAGAGGGGCAGACGAGCAGACGGGCAGACGGGCAGACGGGCAGAAGGACAGACGGACAGACGGGCAGACGGGCAAACAGGCAGACGGGCAGAATGGAAGGAAGAGAGAAAGAAAGCAAGAATGGAAGACGGACAGACGGAGAGACGGGCAGACGGGCAGACGGGCAGACGGGCAGACGGGCAGACGGACAGAATGGAAGGAAGAGAGAAAGAAAGCAAGAATGGAAGACGGACAGACGGAGAGACGGGCAGACGGGCAGACGGGCAGACGGACAGACGGGCAGAGGGGCAGACGGGCAGACGGGCAGACGAGCAGACGGGCAGACGGACAGTATGGAAGGAAGAGAGAAAGAAAGCAAGAAAGGAAGACGGGCAGACGGGCAGACGAGCAGACGGGCAGACGGACAGAATGGAAGGAAGAGAGAAAGAAAGCAAGAAAGGAAGACGGAGAGACGGAGAGACGGGCAGACGGGCAGACGGGCAGACGGACAGACGGGCAGAGGGGCAGACGGGCAGAGGGGCAGACGAGCAGACGGGCAGACGGACAGAATGGAAGGAAGAGAGAAAGAAAGCAAGAAAGGAAGACGGGCAGACGGGCAGATGGACAGACGGGCAGACGGGCAGACGGGCAGACAAGCAGACGGGCAGAGGGGCAGACGAGCGGACGGGCAGACGAACAGACGGGCAGACGGACAGAGGGGCAGACGAGTAGACGGGCAGACGGGCAGACGGGCAGACGGACAGAGGGGCAGACGAGCAGACGGGCAGACGAGCAGACGGGCAGACGGACAGAATGGAAGGAAGAGAGAAAGAAAGCAAGAAAGGAAGACGGGCAGACGGGCAGACGGGCAGACGGGCAGACGGGCAGAGGGGCAGACGAGCGGACGGGCAGACGGACAGAGGGGCAGACGAGCAGACGGGCAGACGGGCAGAAGGACAGACGGACAGACGGGCAGACGGGCAGACAGGCAGACGGGCAGACGGGCAGAGGGGCAGACGAGCAGACGGACAGAAAGGAAGGAAGAGAGAAAAAAGAAAGAAAGGAAGACGGATAGACGGACAGACGGAGAGACGGACAGACGGGCAGACGGGCAGACGGGCAGACGGGCAGAGGGGCAGACGAGCGGACGGGCAGACGAACAGACGGGCAGACGGACAGAGGGGCAGACGGGCAGACGGGCAGACGGGCAGACGAGCAGACGGGCAGAGGGGCAGACGAGCAGACGGGCAGACGGACAGAATGGAAGGAAGAGAGAAAGAAAGCAAGAAAGGAAGACGGGCGGACGGGCAGACGGGCAGACGGGCAGACGAACAGATGGGCAGAGGGGCAGACGGACAGACGGGCAGACGGGCAGACGGGCAGACGAGCAGACGGGCAGACGGACAGAATGGAAGGAAGAGAGAAAGAAAGCAAGAAAGGAAGACGGACAGACGGAGAGACGGGCAGACGGGCAGACGGACAGAGGGGCAGACGGGCAGACGGGCAGACGGACAGAATGGAAGGAAGAGAGAAAGAAAGCGAGAAAGGAAGACGGACAGACGGAGAGACGGGCAGACGGGCAGACGGACAGAGGGGCAGACGGGCAGACGGACAGACGGGCAGACGGGCAGACGGGCAGACGGGCAGACGAGCAGACGGGCAGAGGGGCAGACGAGCAGACGGGCAGACGGACAGAATGGAAGGAAGAGAGAAAGAAAGCAAGAAAGGAAGACGGGCGGACGGGCAGACGGACAGACGGACAGAGGGGCAGACGAGCAGACGGGCAGACGGGCAGACGGGCAGAAGGACAGACGGACAGACGGGCAGACGGGCAGACAGGCAGACGGGCAGACGAGCAGACGGGCAGACGGACGGAATGGAAGGAAGAGAGAAAGAAAGCAAGAAAGGAAGACGGGCGAACGGGCAGACGGACAGACGGGCAGACGAACAGATGGGCAGAGGGGCAGACGGACAGACGGGCAGACGGACAGACAGCCAGACGGGCAGACGGACAGAGGGGCAGACGAGCAGACGGGCAGACGGACAGAATGGAAGGAAGAGAGAAAAAAAGCAAGAAAGGAAGACGGACAGACGGACAGACGGAGAGACGGACAGACGGGCAGACGGGCAGACGGGCAGACGGGCAGAGGGGCAGACGAGCGGACGGGCAGACGAACAGACGGGCAGACGGACAGAGGGGCAGACGAGCAGACGGGCAGACGGGCAGACGGGCAGACAGACAGAGGGGCAGACGAGCAGACGGGCAGACGAGCAGACGGGCAGACGGACAGAATGGAAGGAAGAGAGAAAGAAAGCAAGAAAGGAAGACGGGCAGACGGGCAGACGGGCAGACGGGCAGACGAGCAGACGGGCAGACGGACAGAATGGAAGGAAGAGAGAAAGAAAGCAAGAAAGGAAGACGGACAGACGGAGAGACGGGCAGACGGACAGACGGGCAGACGGGCAGACGGGCAGACGGGCAGACGAGCAGACGGGCAGAGGGGCAGACGAGCAGACAGGCAGACGGACAGAATGGAAGAAAGAGAGAAAGAAAGCAAGAAAGGAAGACGGGCGGACGGGCAGACGGACAGACGGGCAGACGAACAGATGGGCAGAGGGGCAGACGGACAGACGGGCAGACGGGCAGACGAGCAGACGGGCAGACGGACAGAATGGAAGGAAGAGAGAAAGAAAGCAAGAAAGGAAGACGGGCGGACGGGCAGACGGACAGACGGGCAGACGAACAGATGGGCAGAGGGGCAGACGGACAGACGGGCAGACGGGCAGACGAGCAGACGGGCAGACGGACAGAATGGAAGGAAGAGAGAAAGAAAGCAAGAAAGGAAGACGGACAGACGGAGAGACGGGCAGACGGGCAGACGGACAGAGGGGCAGACGGGCAGACGGGCAGACGGGCAGACGGGCAGACGGGCAGACGGACAGAATGGAAGGAAGAGAGAAAGAAAGCAAGAAAGGAAGACGGGCAGACGGGCAGACGGGCAGACGGGCAGACGGACAGAATGGAAAGAAGAGAGAAAGAAAGCAAGAAAGGAAGACGGACAGACGGAGAGACGGGCAGACGGGCAGACGGACAGAGGGGCAGACGGGCAGACGGACAGACGGGCAGACGGGCAGACGGGCAGAGGGGCAGACGAGCAGACGGGCAGACGGACAGAATGGAAGGAAGAGAGAAAGAAAGCAAGAAAGGAAGACGGGCGGACGGGCAGACGGACAGACGGACAGAGGGGCAGACGAGCAGACGGGCAGACGGGCAGACGGGCAGACGAGCAGACGGGCAGAGGGGCAGACGAGCAGACGGGCAGACGGACAGAATGGAAGGAAGAGAGAAAGAAAGCAAGAAAGGAAGACGGGCGGACGGGCAGACGGACAGACGGGCAGACGAACAGATGGGCAGAGGGGCAGACGGACAGACGGGCAGACGGGCAGACGGGCAGACGAGCAGACGGGCAGACGGACAGAATGGAAGGAAGAGAGAAAGAAAGCAAGAAAGGAAGACGGACAGACGGGCAGACGAACAGATGGGCAGAGGGGCAGACGGACAGACGGGCAGACGGGCAGACGGGCAGACGGACAGAGGGGCAGACGGGCAGACGGGCAGACGGGCAGACGGGCAGACGAGCAGACGGGCAGAGGGGCAGACGAGCAGACGGGCAGACGGACAGAATGGAAGGAAGAGAGAAAGAAAGCAAGAAAGGAAGACGGGCGGACGGGCAGACGGACAGACGGGCAGACGAACAGATGGGCAGAGGGGCAGACGGACAGACGGGCAGACGGGCAGACGGGCAGACGAGCAGACGGGCAGACGGACAGAATGGAAGGAAGAGAGAAAGAAAGCAAGAAAGGAAGACGGACAGACGGAGAGACGGGCAGACGGGCAGACGGACAGAGGGGCAGACGGGCAGACGGGCAGACGGGCAGACGGGCAGACGGACAGAATGGAAGGAAGAGAGAAAGAAAGCAAGAAAGGAAGACGGGCAGACGGGCAGACGGGCAGACGGGCAGACGAGCAGACGGGCAGACGGACAGAATGGAAGGAAGAGAGAAAGAAAGCAAGAAAGGAAGACGGACAGACGGAGAGACGGGCAGACGGGCAGACGGGCAGACGGACAGACGGGCAGAGGGGCAGACGGGCAGAGGGGCAGACGAGCAGACGGGCAGACGGACAGAATGGAAGGAAGAGAGAAAGAAAGCAAGAAAGGAAGACGGGCAGACGGGCAGATGGACAGACGGGCAGACGGGCAGACGGGCAGACAAGCAGACGGGCAGAGGGGCAGACGAGCGGACGGGCAGACGAACAGACGGGCAGACGGACAGAGGGGCAGACGAGTAGACGGGCAGACGGGCAGACGGGCAGACGGACAGAGGGGCAGACGAGCAGACGGGCAGACGAGCAGACGGGCAGACGGACAGAATGGAAGGAAGAGAGAAAGAAAGCAAGAAAGGAAGACGGGCAGACGGACAGACGGGCAGACGGGCAGAAAGGAAGGAAGAGAGAAAAAAAGTAAGAAAGGAAGACGGACAGACGGACAGACGGAGAGACGGACAGACGGGCAGACGGGCAGACGGGCAGACGGGCAGAGGGGCAGACGAGCGGACGGGCAGACGGACAGAGGGGCAGACGAGCAGACGGGCAGACGGGCAGACGGGCAGAAGGACAGACGGACAGACGGGCAGACGGGCAGACAGGCAGACGGGCAGACGGGCAGAGGGGCAGACGAGCAGACGGACAGAAAGGAAGGAAGAGAGAAAAAAGAAAGAAAGGAAGACGGATAGACGGACAGACGGAGAGACGGACAGACGGGCAGACGGGCAGACGGGCAGACGGGCAGAGGGGCAGACGAGCGGACGGGCAGACGAACAGACGGGCAGACGGACAGAGGGGCAGACGGGCAGACGGGCAGACGGGCAGACGAGCAGACGGGCAGAGGGGCAGACGGGCAGACGGGCAGACAAGCAGACGGGCAGAGGGGCAGACGAGCGGACGGGCAGACGAACAGACGGGCAGACGGACAGAGGGGCAGACGAGTAGACGGGCAGACGGGCAGACGGGCAGACGGACAGAGGGGCAGACGAGCAGACGGGCAGACGAGCAGACGGGCAGACGGACAGAATGGAAGGAAGAGAGAAAGAAAGCAAGAAAGGAAGACGGGCAGACGGACAGACGGGCAGACGGGCAGAAAGGAAGGAAGAGAGAAAAAAAGCAAGAAAGGAAGACGGACAGACGGACAGACGGAGAGACGGACAGACGGGCAGACGGGCAGACGGGCAGACGGGCAGAGGGGCAGACGAGCGGACGGGCAGACGGACAGAGGGGCAGACGAGCAGACGGGCAGACGGGCAGACGGGCAGAAGGACAGACGGACAGACGGGCAGACGGGCAGACAGGCAGACGGGCAGACGGGCAGAGGGGCAGACGAGCAGACGGACAGAAAGGAAGGAAGAGAGAAAAAAGAAAGAAAGGAAGACGGATAGACGGACAGACGGAGAGACGGACAGACGGGCAGACGGGCAGACGGGCAGACGGGCAGAGGGGCAGACGAGCGGACGGGCAGACGAACAGACGGGCAGACGGACAGAGGGGCAGACGGGCAGACGGGCAGACGGGCAGACGAGCAGACGGGCAGAGGGGCAGACGAGCAGACGGGCAGACGGACAGAATGGAAGGAAGAGAGAAAGAAAGCAAGAAAGGAAGACGGGCGGACGGGCAGACGGACAGACGGGCAGACGAACAGATGGGCAGAGGGGCAGACGGACAGACGGGCAGACGGGCAGACGGGCAGACGAGCAGACGGGCAGACGGACAGAATGGAAGGAAGAGAGAAAGAAAGCAAGAAAGGAAGACGGACAGACGGAGAGACGGGCAGACGGGCAGACGGACAGAGGGGCAGACGGGCAGACGGACAGACGGGCAGACGGGCAGACGGGCAGACGGGCAGACGAGCAGACGGGCAGAGGGGCAGACGAGCAGACGGGCAGACGGACAGAATGGAAGGAAGAGAGAAAGAAAGCAAGAAAGGAAGACGGGCGGACGGGCAGACGGACAGACGGACAGAGGGGCAGACGAGCAGACGGGCAGACGGGCAGACGAGCAGAAGGACAGACGGACAGACGGGCAGACGGGCAGACAGGCAGACGGGCAGACGAGCAGACGGGCAGACGGACGGAATGGAAGGAAGAGAGAAAAAAAGCAAGAAAGGACGACGGACAGACGGACAGACGGAGAGACGGACAGACGGGCAGACGGGCAGACGGGCAGACGGGCAGAGGGGCAGACGAGCGGACGGGCAGACGAACAGACGGGCAGACGGACAGAGGGGCAGACGAGCAGACGGGCAGACGGGCAGACGGGCAGACAGACAGAGGGGCAGACGAGCAGACGGGCAGACGAGCAGACGGGCAGACGAGCAGACGGGCAGACGGACAGAATGGAAGGAAGAGAGAAAGAAAGCAAGAAAGGAAGACGGGCGGACGGGCAGACGGACAGACGGGCAGACGAACAGATGGGCAGAGGGGCAGACGGACAGACAGGCAGACGGGCAGACGAGCAGACGGGCAGACGGACAGAATGGAAGGAAGAGAGAAAGAAAGCAAGAAAGGAAGACGGGCGGACGGGCAGACGGACAGACGGGCAGACGAACAGATGGGCAGAGGGGCAGACGAGCAGACGGGCAGACGGACAGACGGACAGACGGAGAGACGGACAGACGGGCAGACGGGCAGACGGGCAGACGGGCAGAGGGGCAGACGAGCGGACGGGCAGACGGACAGAGGGGCAGACGAGCAGACGGGCAGACGGGCAGACGGGCAGAAGGACAGACGGACAGACGGGCAGACGGGCAGACAGGCAGACGGGCAGACGGGCAGAGGGGCAGACGAGCAGACGGACAGAAAGGAAGGAAGAGAGAAAAAAGAAAGAAAGGAAGACGGATAGACGGACAGACGGAGAGACGGACAGACGGGCAGACGGGCAGACGGGCAGACGGGCAGAGGGGCAGACGAGCGGACGGGCAGACGAACAGACGGGCAGACGGACAGAGGGGCAGACGGGCAGACGGGCAGACGGGCAGACGAGCAGACGGGCAGAGGGGCAGACGGGCAGACGGGCAGACAAGCAGACGGGCAGAGGGGCAGACGAGCGGACGGGCAGACGAACAGACGGGCAGACGGACAGAGGGGCAGACGAGTAGACGGGCAGACGGGCAGACGGGCAGACGGACAGAGGGGCAGACGAGCAGACGGGCAGACGAGCAGACGGGCAGACGGACAGAATGGAAGGAAGAGAGAAAGAAAGCAAGAAAGGAAGACGGGCAGACGGACAGACGGGCAGACGGGCAGAAAGGAAGGAAGAGAGAAAAAAAGCAAGAAAGGAAGACGGACAGACGGACAGACGGAGAGACGGACAGACGGGCAGACGGGCAGACGGGCAGACGGGCAGAGGGGCAGACGAGCGGACGGGCAGACGGACAGAGGGGCAGACGAGCAGACGGGCAGACGGGCAGACGGGCAGAAGGACAGACGGACAGACGGGCAGACGGGCAGACAGGCAGACGGGCAGACGGGCAGAGGGGCAGACGAGCAGACGGACAGAAAGGAAGGAAGAGAGAAAAAAGAAAGAAAGGAAGACGGATAGACGGACAGACGGAGAGACGGACAGACGGGCAGACGGGCAGACGGGCAGACGGGCAGAGGGGCAGACGAGCGGACGGGCAGACGAACAGACGGGCAGACGGACAGAGGGGCAGACGGGCAGACGGGCAGACGGGCAGACGAGCAGACGGGCAGAGGGGCAGACGAGCAGACGGGCAGACGGACAGAATGGAAGGAAGAGAGAAAGAAAGCAAGAAAGGAAGACGGGCGGACGGGCAGACGGACAGACGGGCAGACGAACAGATGGGCAGAGGGGCAGACGGACAGACGGGCAGACGGGCAGACGGGCAGACGAGCAGACGGGCAGACGGACAGAATGGAAGGAAGAGAGAAAGAAAGCAAGAAAGGAAGACGGACAGACGGAGAGACGGGCAGACGGGCAGACGGACAGAGGGGCAGACGGGCAGACGGGCAGACGGGCAGACGGGCAGACGGACAGAATGGAAGGAAGAGAGAAAGAAAGCAAGAAAGGAAGACGGACAGACGGAGAGACGGGCAGACGGGCAGACGGACAGAGGGGCAGACGGGCAGACGGACAGACGGGCAGACGGGCAGACGGGCAGACGGGCAGACGAGCAGACGGGCAGAGGGGCAGACGAGCAGACGGGCAGACGGACAGAATGGAAGGAAGAGAGAAAGAAAGCAAGAAAGGAAGACGGGCGGACGGGCAGACGGACAGACGGACAGAGGGGCAGACGAGCAGACGGGCAGACGGGCAGACGAGCAGAAGGACAGACGGACAGACGGGCAGACGGGCAGACAGGCAGACGGGCAGATGAGCAGACGGGCAGACGGACGGAATGGAAGGAAGAGAGAAAAAAAGCAAGAAAGGACGACGGACAGACGGACAGACGGAGAGACGGACAGACGGGCAGACGGGCAGACGGGCAGACGGGCAGAGGGGCAGACGAGCGGACGGGCAGACGAACAGACGGGCAGACGGACAGAGGGGCAGACGAGCAGACGGGCAGACGGGCAGACGGGCAGACAGACAGAGGGGCAGACGAGCAGACGGGCAGACGAGCAGACGGGCAGACGAGCAGACGGGCAGACGGACAGAATGGAAGGAAGAGAGAAAGAAAGCAAGAAAGGAAGACGGGCAGACGGGCAGACGGGCAGACGGGCAGACGAGCAGACGGGCAGACGGACAGAATGGAAGGAAGAGAGAAAGAAAGCAAGAAAGGAAGACGGACAGACGGAGAGACGGGCAGACGGACAGACGGGCAGACGGTCAGACGGGCAGACGGGCAGACGAGCAGACGGGCAGAGGGGCAGACGAGCAGACAGGCAGACGGACAGAATGGAAGGAAGAGAGAAAGAAAGCAAGAAAGGAAGACGGGCGGACGGGCAGACGGACAGACGGGCAGACGAACAGATGGGCAGAGGGGCAGACGGACAGACAGGCAGACGGGCAGACGAGCAGACGGGCAGACGGACAGAATGGAAGGAAGAGAGAAAGAAAGCAAGAAAGGAAGACGGGCGGACGGGCAGACGGACAGACGGGCAGACGAACAGATGGGCAGAGGGGCAGACGGACAGACGGGCAGACGGGCAGACGAGCAGACGGGCAGACGGACAGAATGGAAGGAAGAGAGAAAGAAAGCAAGAAAGGAAGACGGACAGACGGAGAGACGGGCAGACGGGCAGACGGACAGAGGGGCAGACGGGCAGACGGGCAGACGGGCAGACGGGCAGACGGACAGAATGGAAGGAAGAGAGAAAGAAAGCAAGAAAGGAAGACGGGCAGACGGGCAGACGGGCAGACGGGCAGACGGACAGAATGGAAGGAAGAGAGAAAGAAAGCAAGAAAGGAAGACGGACAGACGGAGAGACGGGCAGACGGGCAGACGGACAGAGGGGCAGACGGGCAGACGGACAGACGGGCAGACGGGCAGACGGGCAGACGGGCAGACGAGCAGACGGGCAGAGGGGCAGACGAGCAGACGGGCAGACGGACAGAATGGAAGGAAGAGAGAAAGAAAGCAAGAAAGGAAGACGGGCGGACGGGCAGACGGACAGACGGACAGAGGGGCAGACGAGCAGACGGGCAGACGGGCAGACGGGCAGAAGGACAGACGGACAGACGGGCAGACGGGCAAACAGGCAGACGGGCAGAATGGAAGGAAGAGAGAAAGAAAGCAAGAATGGAAGACGGACAGACGGAGAGACGGGCAGACGGGCAGACGGGCAGACGGGCAGACGGGCAGACGGACAGAATGGAAGGAAGAGAGAAAGAAAGCAAGAATGGAAGACGGACAGACGGAGAGACGGGCAGACGGGCAGACGGGCAGACGGACAGACGGGCAGAGGGGCAGACGGGCAGACGGGCAGACGAGCAGACGGGCAGACGGACAGTATGGAAGGAAGAGAGAAAGAAAGCAAGAAAGGAAGACGGGCAGACGGGCAGACGAGCAGACGGGCAGACGGACAGAATGGAAGGAAGAGAGAAAGAAAGCAAGAAAGGAAGACGGAGAGACGGAGAGACGGGCAGACGGGCAGACGGGCAGACGGACAGACGGGCAGAGGGGCAGACGGGCAGAGGGGCAGACGAGCAGACGGGCAGACGGACAGAATGGAAGGAAGAGAGAAAGAAAGCAAGAAAGGAAGACGGGCAGACGGGCAGATGGACAGACGGGCAGACGGGCAGACGGGCAGACAAGCAGACGGGCAGAGGGGCAGACGAGCGGACGGGCAGACGAACAGACGGGCAGACGGACAGAGGGGCAGACGAGTAGACGGGCAGACGGGCAGACGGGCAGACGGACAGAGGGGCAGACGAGCAGACGGGCAGACGAGCAGACGGGCAGACGGACAGAATGGAAGGAAGAGAGAAAGAAAGCAAGAAAGGAAGACGGGCAGACGGGCAGACGGGCAGACGGGCAGACGGGCAGAGGGGCAGACGAGCGGACGGGCAGACGGACAGAGGGGCAGACGAGCAGACGGGCAGACGGGCAGAAGGACAGACGGACAGACGGGCAGACGGGCAGACAGGCAGACGGGCAGACGGGCAGAGGGGCAGACGAGCAGACGGACAGAAAGGAAGGAAGAGAGAAAAAAGAAAGAAAGGAAGACGGATAGACGGACAGACGGAGAGACGGACAGACGGGCAGACGGGCAGACGGGCAGACGGGCAGAGGGGCAGACGAGCGGACGGGCAGACGAACAGACGGGCAGACGGACAGAGGGGCAGACGGGCAGACGGGCAGACGGGCAGACGAGCAGACGGGCAGAGGGGCAGACGAGCAGACGGGCAGACGGACAGAATGGAAGGAAGAGAGAAAGAAAGCAAGAAAGGAAGACGGGCGGACGGGCAGACGGGCAGACGGGCAGACGAACAGATGGGCAGAGGGGCAGACGGACAGACGGGCAGACGGGCAGACGGGCAGACGAGCAGACGGGCAGACGGACAGAATGGAAGGAAGAGAGAAAGAAAGCAAGAAAGGAAGACGGACAGACGGAGAGACGGGCAGACGGGCAGACGGACAGAGGGGCAGACGGGCAGACGGGCAGACGGACAGAATGGAAGGAAGAGAGAAAGAAAGCGAGAAAGGAAGACGGACAGACGGAGAGACGGGCAGACGGGCAGACGGACAGAGGGGCAGACGGGCAGACGGACAGACGGGCAGACGGGCAGACGGGCAGACGGGCAGACGAGCAGACGGGCAGAGGGGCAGACGAGCAGACGGGCAGACGGACAGAATGGAAGGAAGAGAGAAAGAAAGCAAGAAAGGAAGACGGGCGGACGGGCAGACGGACAGACGGACAGAGGGGCAGACGAGCAGACGGGCAGACGGGCAGACGGGCAGAAGGACAGACGGACAGACGGGCAGACGGGCAGACAGGCAGACGGGCAGACGAGCAGACGGGCAGACGGACGGAATGGAAGGAAGAGAGAAAGAAAGCAAGAAAGGAAGACGGGCGAACGGGCAGACGGACAGACGGGCAGACGAACAGATGGGCAGAGGGGCAGACGGACAGACGGGCAGACGGACAGACAGCCAGACGGGCAGACGGACAGAGGGGCAGACGAGCAGACGGGCAGACGGACAGAATGGAAGGAAGAGAGAAAAAAAGCAAGAAAGGAAGACGGACAGACGGACAGACGGAGAGACGGACAGACGGGCAGACGGGCAGACGGGCAGACGGGCAGAGGGGCAGACGAGCGGACGGGCAGACGAACAGACGGGCAGACGGACAGAGGGGCAGACGAGCAGACGGGCAGACGGGCAGACGGGCAGACAGACAGAGGGGCAGACGAGCAGACGGGCAGACGAGCAGACGGGCAGACGGACAGAATGGAAGGAAGAGAGAAAGAAAGCAAGAAAGGAAGACGGGCAGACGGGCAGACGGGCAGACGGGCAGACGAGCAGACGGGCAGACGGACAGAATGGAAGGAAGAGAGAAAGAAAGCAAGAAAGGAAGACGGACAGACGGAGAGACGGGCAGACGGACAGACGGGCAGACGGGCAGACGGGCAGACGGGCAGACGAGCAGACGGGCAGAGGGGCAGACGAGCAGACAGGCAGACGGACAGAATGGAAGAAAGAGAGAAAGAAAGCAAGAAAGGAAGACGGGCGGACGGGCAGACGGACAGACGGGCAGACGAACAGATGGGCAGAGGGGCAGACGGACAGACGGGCAGACGGGCAGACGAGCAGACGGGCAGACGGACAGAATGGAAGGAAGAGAGAAAGAAAGCAAGAAAGGAAGACGGGCGGACGGGCAGACGGACAGACGGGCAGACGAACAGATGGGCAGAGGGGCAGACGGACAGACGGGCAGACGGGCAGACGAGCAGACGGGCAGACGGACAGAATGGAAGGAAGAGAGAAAGAAAGCAAGAAAGGAAGACGGACAGACGGAGAGACGGGCAGACGGGCAGACGGACAGAGGGGCAGACGGGCAGACGGGCAGACGGGCAGACGGGCAGACGGGCAGACGGACAGAATGGAAGGAAGAGAGAAAGAAAGCAAGAAAGGAAGACGGGCAGACGGGCAGACGGGCAGACGGGCAGACGGACAGAATGGAAAGAAGAGAGAAAGAAAGCAAGAAAGGAAGACGGACAGACGGAGAGACGGGCAGACGGGCAGACGGACAGAGGGGCAGACGGGCAGACGGACAGACGGGCAGACGGGCAGACGGGCAGAGGGGCAGACGAGCAGACGGGCAGACGGACAGAATGGAAGGAAGAGAGAAAGAAAGCAAGAAAGGAAGACGGGCGGACGGGCAGACGGACAGACGGACAGAGGGGCAGACGAGCAGACGGGCAGACGGGCAGACGGGCAGACGAGCAGACGGGCAGAGGGGCAGACGAGCAGACGGGCAGACGGACAGAATGGAAGGAAGAGAGAAAGAAAGCAAGAAAGGAAGACGGGCGGACGGGCAGACGGACAGACGGGCAGACGAACAGATGGGCAGAGGGGCAGACGGACAGACGGGCAGACGGGCAGACGGGCAGACGAGCAGACGGGCAGACGGACAGAATGGAAGGAAGAGAGAAAGAAAGCAAGAAAGGAAGACGGACAGACGGGCAGACGAACAGATGGGCAGAGGGGCAGACGGACAGACGGGCAGACGGGCAGACGGGCAGACGGACAGAGGGGCAGACGGGCAGACGGGCAGACGGGCAGACGGGCAGACGAGCAGACGGGCAGAGGGGCAGACGAGCAGACGGGCAGACGGACAGAATGGAAGGAAGAGAGAAAGAAAGCAAGAAAGGAAGACGGGCGGACGGGCAGACGGACAGACGGGCAGACGAACAGATGGGCAGAGGGGCAGACGGACAGACGGGCAGACGGGCAGACGGGCAGACGAGCAGACGGGCAGACGGACAGAATGGAAGGAAGAGAGAAAGAAAGCAAGAAAGGAAGACGGACAGACGGAGAGACGGGCAGACGGGCAGACGGACAGAGGGGCAGACGGGCAGACGGGCAGACGGGCAGACGGGCAGACGGACAGAATGGAAGGAAGAGAGAAAGAAAGCAAGAAAGGAAGACGGGCAGACGGGCAGACGGGCAGACGGGCAGACGAGCAGACGGGCAGACGGACAGAATGGAAGGAAGAGAGAAAGAAAGCAAGAAAGGAAGACGGACAGACGGAGAGACGGGCAGACGGGCAGACGGGCAGACGGACAGACGGGCAGAGGGGCAGACGGGCAGAGGGGCAGACGAGCAGACGGGCAGACGGACAGAATGGAAGGAAGAGAGAAAGAAAGCAAGAAAGGAAGACGGGCAGACGGGCAGATGGACAGACGGGCAGACGGGCAGACGGGCAGACAAGCAGACGGGCAGAGGGGCAGACGAGCGGACGGGCAGACGAACAGACGGGCAGACGGACAGAGGGGCAGACGAGTAGACGGGCAGACGGGCAGACGGGCAGACGGACAGAGGGGCAGACGAGCAGACGGGCAGACGAGCAGACGGGCAGACGGACAGAATGGAAGGAAGAGAGAAAGAAAGCAAGAAAGGAAGACGGGCAGACGGACAGACGGGCAGACGGGCAGAAAGGAAGGAAGAGAGAAAAAAAGTAAGAAAGGAAGACGGACAGACGGACAGACGGAGAGACGGACAGACGGGCAGACGGGCAGACGGGCAGACGGGCAGAGGGGCAGACGAGCGGACGGGCAGACGGACAGAGGGGCAGACGAGCAGACGGGCAGACGGGCAGACGGGCAGAAGGACAGACGGACAGACGGGCAGACGGGCAGACAGGCAGACGGGCAGACGGGCAGAGGGGCAGACGAGCAGACGGACAGAAAGGAAGGAAGAGAGAAAAAAGAAAGAAAGGAAGACGGATAGACGGACAGACGGAGAGACGGACAGACGGGCAGACGGGCAGACGGGCAGACGGGCAGAGGGGCAGACGAGCGGACGGGCAGACGAACAGACGGGCAGACGGACAGAGGGGCAGACGGGCAGACGGGCAGACGGGCAGACGAGCAGACGGGCAGAGGGGCAGACGGGCAGACGGGCAGACAAGCAGACGGGCAGAGGGGCAGACGAGCGGACGGGCAGACGAACAGACGGGCAGACGGACAGAGGGGCAGACGAGTAGACGGGCAGACGGGCAGACGGGCAGACGGACAGAGGGGCAGACGAGCAGACGGGCAGACGAGCAGACGGGCAGACGGACAGAATGGAAGGAAGAGAGAAAGAAAGCAAGAAAGGAAGACGGGCAGACGGACAGACGGGCAGACGGGCAGAAAGGAAGGAAGAGAGAAAAAAAGCAAGAAAGGAAGACGGACAGACGGACAGACGGAGAGACGGACAGACGGGCAGACGGGCAGACGGGCAGACGGGCAGAGGGGCAGACGAGCGGACGGGCAGACGGACAGAGGGGCAGACGAGCAGACGGGCAGACGGGCAGACGGGCAGAAGGACAGACGGACAGACGGGCAGACGGGCAGACAGGCAGACGGGCAGACGGGCAGAGGGGCAGACGAGCAGACGGACAGAAAGGAAGGAAGAGAGAAAAAAGAAAGAAAGGAAGACGGATAGACGGACAGACGGAGAGACGGACAGACGGGCAGACGGGCAGACGGGCAGACGGGCAGAGGGGCAGACGAGCGGACGGGCAGACGAACAGACGGGCAGACGGACAGAGGGGCAGACGGGCAGACGGGCAGACGGGCAGACGAGCAGACGGGCAGAGGGGCAGACGAGCAGACGGGCAGACGGACAGAATGGAAGGAAGAGAGAAAGAAAGCAAGAAAGGAAGACGGGCGGACGGGCAGACGGACAGACGGGCAGACGAACAGATGGGCAGAGGGGCAGACGGACAGACGGGCAGACGGGCAGACGGGCAGACGAGCAGACGGGCAGACGGACAGAATGGAAGGAAGAGAGAAAGAAAGCAAGAAAGGAAGACGGACAGACGGAGAGACGGGCAGACGGGCAGACGGACAGAGGGGCAGACGGGCAGACGGACAGACGGGCAGACGGGCAGACGGGCAGACGGGCAGACGAGCAGACGGGCAGAGGGGCAGACGAGCAGACGGGCAGACGGACAGAATGGAAGGAAGAGAGAAAGAAAGCAAGAAAGGAAGACGGGCGGACGGGCAGACGGACAGACGGACAGAGGGGCAGACGAGCAGACGGGCAGACGGGCAGACGAGCAGAAGGACAGACGGACAGACGGGCAGACGGGCAGACAGGCAGACGGGCAGACGAGCAGACGGGCAGACGGACGGAATGGAAGGAAGAGAGAAAAAAAGCAAGAAAGGACGACGGACAGACGGACAGACGGAGAGACGGACAGACGGGCAGACGGGCAGACGGGCAGACGGGCAGAGGGGCAGACGAGCGGACGGGCAGACGAACAGACGGGCAGACGGACAGAGGGGCAGACGAGCAGACGGGCAGACGGGCAGACGGGCAGACAGACAGAGGGGCAGACGAGCAGACGGGCAGACGAGCAGACGGGCAGACGAGCAGACGGGCAGACGGACAGAATGGAAGGAAGAGAGAAAGAAAGCAAGAAAGGAAGACGGGCGGACGGGCAGACGGACAGACGGGCAGACGAACAGATGGGCAGAGGGGCAGACGGACAGACAGGCAGACGGGCAGACGAGCAGACGGGCAGACGGACAGAATGGAAGGAAGAGAGAAAGAAAGCAAGAAAGGAAGACGGGCGGACGGGCAGACGGACAGACGGGCAGACGAACAGATGGGCAGAGGGGCAGACGGACAGACGGGCAGACGGGCAGACGAGCAGACGGGCAGACGGACAGAATGGAAGGAAGAGAGAAAGAAAGCAAGAAAGGAAGACGGACAGACGGAGAGACGGGCAGACGGGCAGACGGACAGAGGGGCAGACGGGCAGACGGGCAGACGGGCAGACGGGCAGACGGACAGAATGGAAGGAAGAGAGAAAGAAAGCAAGAAAGGAAGACGGGCAGACGGGCAGACGGGCAGACGGGCAGACGGACAGAATGGAAGGAAGAGAGAAAGAAAGCAAGAAAGGAAGACGGACAGACGGAGAGACGGGCAGACGGGCAGACGGACAGAGGGGCAGACGGGCAGACGGACAGACGGGCAGACGGGCAGACGGGCAGACGGGCAGACGAGCAGACGGGCAGAGGGGCAGACGAGCAGACGGGCAGACGGACAGAATGGAAGGAAGAGAGAAAGAAAGCAAGAAAGGAAGACGGGCGGACGGGCAGACGGACAGACGGACAGAGGGGCAGACGAGCAGACGGGCAGACGGGCAGACGGGCAGAAGGACAGACGGACAGACGGGCAGACGGGCAAACAGGCAGACGGGCAGAATGGAAGGAAGAGAGAAAGAAAGCAAGAATGGAAGACGGACAGACGGAGAGACGGGCAGACGGGCAGACGGGCAGACGGGCAGACGGGCAGACGGACAGAATGGAAGGAAGAGAGAAAGAAAGCAAGAATGGAAGACGGACAGACGGAGAGACGGGCAGACGGGCAGACGGGCAGACGGACAGACGGGCAGAGGGGCAGACGGGCAGACGGGCAGACGAGCAGACGGGCAGACGGACAGTATGGAAGGAAGAGAGAAAGAAAGCAAGAAAGGAAGACGGGCAGACGGGCAGACGAGCAGACGGGCAGACGGACAGAATGGAAGGAAGAGAGAAAGAAAGCAAGAAAGGAAGACGGAGAGACGGAGAGACGGGCAGACGGGCAGACGGGCAGACGGACAGACGGGCAGAGGGGCAGACGGGCAGAGGGGCAGACGAGCAGACGGGCAGACGGACAGAATGGAAGGAAGAGAGAAAGAAAGCAAGAAAGGAAGACGGGCAGACGGGCAGATGGACAGACGGGCAGACGGGCAGACGGGCAGACAAGCAGACGGGCAGAGGGGCAGACGAGCGGACGGGCAGACGAACAGACGGGCAGACGGACAGAGGGGCAGACGAGTAGACGGGCAGACGGGCAGACGGGCAGACGGACAGAGGGGCAGACGAGCAGACGGGCAGACGAGCAGACGGGCAGACGGACAGAATGGAAGGAAGAGAGAAAGAAAGCAAGAAAGGAAGACGGGCAGACGGGCAGACGGGCAGACGGGCAGACGGGCAGAGGGGCAGACGAGCGGACGGGCAGACGGACAGAGGGGCAGACGAGCAGACGGGCAGACGGGCAGAAGGACAGACGGACAGACGGGCAGACGGGCAGACAGGCAGACGGGCAGACGGGCAGAGGGGCAGACGAGCAGACGGACAGAAAGGAAGGAAGAGAGAAAAAAGAAAGAAAGGAAGACGGATAGACGGACAGACGGAGAGACGGACAGACGGGCAGACGGGCAGACGGGCAGACGGGCAGAGGGGCAGACGAGCGGACGGGCAGACGAACAGACGGGCAGACGGACAGAGGGGCAGACGGGCAGACGGGCAGACGGGCAGACGAGCAGACGGGCAGAGGGGCAGACGAGCAGACGGGCAGACGGACAGAATGGAAGGAAGAGAGAAAGAAAGCAAGAAAGGAAGACGGGCGGACGGGCAGACGGGCAGACGGGCAGACGAACAGATGGGCAGAGGGGCAGACGGACAGACGGGCAGACGGGCAGACGGGCAGACGAGCAGACGGGCAGACGGACAGAATGGAAGGAAGAGAGAAAGAAAGCAAGAAAGGAAGACGGACAGACGGAGAGACGGGCAGACGGGCAGACGGACAGAGGGGCAGACGGGCAGACGGGCAGACGGACAGAATGGAAGGAAGAGAGAAAGAAAGCGAGAAAGGAAGACGGACAGACGGAGAGACGGGCAGACGGGCAGACGGACAGAGGGGCAGACGGGCAGACGGACAGACGGGCAGACGGGCAGACGGGCAGACGGGCAGACGAGCAGACGGGCAGAGGGGCAGACGAGCAGACGGGCAGACGGACAGAATGGAAGGAAGAGAGAAAGAAAGCAAGAAAGGAAGACGGGCGGACGGGCAGACGGACAGACGGACAGAGGGGCAGACGAGCAGACGGGCAGACGGGCAGACGGGCAGAAGGACAGACGGACAGACGGGCAGACGGGCAGACAGGCAGACGGGCAGACGAGCAGACGGGCAGACGGACGGAATGGAAGGAAGAGAGAAAGAAAGCAAGAAAGGAAGACGGGCGAACGGGCAGACGGACAGACGGGCAGACGAACAGATGGGCAGAGGGGCAGACGGACAGACGGGCAGACGGACAGACAGCCAGACGGGCAGACGGACAGAGGGGCAGACGAGCAGACGGGCAGACGGACAGAATGGAAGGAAGAGAGAAAAAAAGCAAGAAAGGAAGACGGACAGACGGACAGACGGAGAGACGGACAGACGGGCAGACGGGCAGACGGGCAGACGGGCAGAGGGGCAGACGAGCGGACGGGCAGACGAACAGACGGGCAGACGGACAGAGGGGCAGACGAGCAGACGGGCAGACGGGCAGACGGGCAGACAGACAGAGGGGCAGACGAGCAGACGGGCAGACGAGCAGACGGGCAGACGGACAGAATGGAAGGAAGAGAGAAAGAAAGCAAGAAAGGAAGACGGGCAGACGGGCAGACGGGCAGACGGGCAGACGAGCAGACGGGCAGACGGACAGAATGGAAGGAAGAGAGAAAGAAAGCAAGAAAGGAAGACGGACAGACGGAGAGACGGGCAGACGGACAGACGGGCAGACGGGCAGACGGGCAGACGGGCAGACGAGCAGACGGGCAGAGGGGCAGACGAGCAGACAGGCAGACGGACAGAATGGAAGAAAGAGAGAAAGAAAGCAAGAAAGGAAGACGGGCGGACGGGCAGACGGACAGACGGGCAGACGAACAGATGGGCAGAGGGGCAGACGGACAGACGGGCAGACGGGCAGACGAGCAGACGGGCAGACGGACAGAATGGAAGGAAGAGAGAAAGAAAGCAAGAAAGGAAGACGGGCGGACGGGCAGACGGACAGACGGGCAGACGAACAGATGGGCAGAGGGGCAGACGGACAGACGGGCAGACGGGCAGACGAGCAGACGGGCAGACGGACAGAATGGAAGGAAGAGAGAAAGAAAGCAAGAAAGGAAGACGGACAGACGGAGAGACGGGCAGACGGGCAGACGGACAGAGGGGCAGACGGGCAGACGGGCAGACGGGCAGACGGGCAGACGGGCAGACGGACAGAATGGAAGGAAGAGAGAAAGAAAGCAAGAAAGGAAGACGGGCAGACGGGCAGACGGGCAGACGGGCAGACGGACAGAATGGAAAGAAGAGAGAAAGAAAGCAAGAAAGGAAGACGGACAGACGGAGAGACGGGCAGACGGGCAGACGGACAGAGGGGCAGACGGGCAGACGGACAGACGGGCAGACGGGCAGACGGGCAGAGGGGCAGACGAGCAGACGGGCAGACGGACAGAATGGAAGGAAGAGAGAAAGAAAGCAAGAAAGGAAGACGGGCGGACGGGCAGACGGACAGACGGACAGAGGGGCAGACGAGCAGACGGGCAGACGGGCAGACGGGCAGACGAGCAGACGGGCAGAGGGGCAGACGAGCAGACGGGCAGACGGACAGAATGGAAGGAAGAGAGAAAGAAAGCAAGAAAGGAAGACGGGCGGACGGGCAGACGGACAGACGGGCAGACGAACAGATGGGCAGAGGGGCAGACGGACAGACGGGCAGACGGGCAGACGGGCAGACGAGCAGACGGGCAGACGGACAGAATGGAAGGAAGAGAGAAAGAAAGCAAGAAAGGAAGACGGACAGACGGGCAGACGAACAGATGGGCAGAGGGGCAGACGGACAGACGGGCAGACGGGCAGACGGGCAGACGGACAGAGGGGCAGACGGGCAGACGGGCAGACGGGCAGACGGGCAGACGAGCAGACGGGCAGAGGGGCAGACGAGCAGACGGGCAGACGGACAGAATGGAAGGAAGAGAGAAAGAAAGCAAGAAAGGAAGACGGGCGGACGGGCAGACGGACAGACGGGCAGACGAACAGATGGGCAGAGGGGCAGACGGACAGACGGGCAGACGGGCAGACGGGCAGACGAGCAGACGGGCAGACGGACAGAATGGAAGGAAGAGAGAAAGAAAGCAAGAAAGGAAGACGGACAGACGGAGAGACGGGCAGACGGGCAGACGGACAGAGGGGCAGACGGGCAGACGGGCAGACGGGCAGACGGGCAGACGGACAGAATGGAAGGAAGAGAGAAAGAAAGCAAGAAAGGAAGACGGACAGACGGAGAGACGGGCAGACGGGCAGACGGACAGAGGGGCAGACGGGCAGACGGACAGACGGGCAGACGGGCAGACGGGCAGACGGGCAGACGAGCAGACGGGCAGAGGGGCAGACGAGCAGACGGGCAGACGGACAGAATGGAAGGAAGAGAGAAAGAAAGCAAGAAAGGAAGACGGGCGGACGGGCAGACGGACAGACGGACAGAGGGGCAGACGAGCAGACGGGCAGACGGGCAGACGGGCAGAAGGACAGACGGACAGACGGGCAGACGGGCAGACAGGCAGACGGGCAGACGAGCAGACGGACAGAATGGAAGGAAGAGAGAAAGAAAGCAAGAAAGGAAGACGGGCGGACGGGCAGACGGACAGACGGGCAGACGAACAGATGGGCAGAGGGGCAGACGGACAGACGGGCAGACGGACAGACAGCCAGACGGGCAGACGGACAGAGGGGCAGACGAGCAGACGGGCAGACGGACAGAATGGAAGAAAGAGAGAAAAAAAGCAAGAAAGGAAGACGGACAGACGGACAGACGGAGAGACGGACAGACGGGCAGACGGGCAGACGGGCAGACGGGCAGAGGGGCAGACGAGCGGACGGGCAGACGAACAGACGGGCAGACGGACAGAGGGGCAGACGAGCAGACGGGCAGACGGGCAGACGGGCAGACGGACAGAGGGGCAGACGAGCAGACGGGCAGACGAGCAGACGGGCAGACGGACAGAATGGAAGGAAGAGAGAAAGAAAGCAAGAAAGGAAGACGGGCAGACGGACAGACGGGCAGACGGGCAGAAAGGAAGGAAGAGAGAAAAAAAGCAAGAAAGGAAGACGGACAGACGGACAGACGGAGAGACGGACAGACGGGCAGACGGGCAGACGGGCAGACGGGCAGAGGGGCAGACGAGCGGACGGGCAGACGGACAGAGGGGCAGACGAGCAGACGGGCAGACGGGCAGACGGGCAGAAGGACAGACGGACAGACGGGCAGACGGGCAGACAGGCAGACGGGCAGACGAGCAGACGGGCAGACGAACAGAATGGAAGGAAGAGAGAAAGGAAGCAAGAAAGGAAGACGGGCGGACGGGCAGACAGACAGACGGGCAGACGAACAGATGGGCAGAGGGGCAGACGGACAGACGGGCAGACGGACAGACAGCCAGACGGGCAGACGGACAGAGGGGCAGACGAGCAGACGGGCAGACGGGCAGACGGGCAGAGGGGCAGACGAGCGGACGGGCAGACGAACAGACGGGCAGACGGACAGAGGGGCAGACGGGCAGACGGGCAGACGGGCAGACGAGCAGACGGGCAGAGGGGCAGACGAGCAGACAGGCAGACGGACAGAATGGAAGGAAGAGAGAAAGAAAGCAAGAAAGGAAGACGGGCGGACGGGCAGACGGACAGACGGGCAGACGAACAGATGGGCAGAGGGGCAGACGGGCGGACGGGCAGACGGACAGACGGGCAGACGAACAGATGGGCAGAGGGGCAGACGGACAGACGGGCAGACGGGCAGACGGGCAGACGAGCAGACGGGCAGACGGACAGAATGGAAGGAAGAGAGAAAGAAAGCAAGAAAGGAAGACGGACAGACGGACAGACGGACAGACGGAGAGACGGACAGACGGGCAGACGGGCAGACGGGCAGACGGGCAGACGGGCAGACGAGCAGACGAGCAGACGGGCAGAGGGGCAGACGAACAGACGGGCAGACGGACAGAGGGGCAGACGGGCAGACGAGCAGACGGGCAGACGGACAGAATGGAAGGAAGAGAGAAAGAAAGCAAGAAAGGAAGACGGGCGGACGGGCAGACGGACAGACGGGCAGACGAACAGATGGGCAGAGGGGCAGACGGACAGACAGCCAGACGGGCAGACGGACAGAGGGGCAGACGAGCAGACGGGCAGACGGACAGAATGGAAGGAAGAGAGAAAGAAAGCAAGAATGGAAGACGGACAGACGGAGAGACGGGCAGACGGGCAGACGGGCAGACGGGCAGACGGGCAGACGGACAGAATGGAAGGAAGAGAGAAAGAAAGCAAGAAAGGAAGACGGGCAGACGGGCAGACGGGCAGACGGGCAGACGAGCAGACGGGCAGACGGACAGAATGGAAGAAAGAGAGAAAAAAGGCAAGAAAGGAAGACGGACAGACGGGCAGACGGGCAGACGGACAGACGGGCAGAGGGGCAGACGGGCAGACGGGCAGACGAGCAGACGGGCAGACGGGCAGAATGGAAGGAAGAGAGAAAGAAAGCAAGAAAGGAAGACGGGCAGACGGGCAGACGGACAGACGGGCAGACGGACAGACGGACAGACGGGCAGAGGGACAGACGAGCAGACGGACAGAAAGGAAGGAAGAGAGAAAGAAAGGAAGACGGACAGACGGACAGACGGAGAGACGGACAGACGGGCAGACGGGCAGACGGGCAGACGGGCAGACGGGCAGACGAGCAGACGAGCAGACGGGCAGAGGGGCAGACGAGCAGACGGGCAGACGGACAGAATGGAAGGAAGAGAGAAAGAAAGCAAGAAAGGAAGACGGGCGGACGGGCAGACGGACAGACGGACAGAGGGGCAGACGAGCAGACGGGCAGACGGGCAGACGGGCAGAAGGACAGACGGACAGACGGGCAGACGGGCAGACAGGCAGACGGGCAGACGAGCAGACGGGCAGACGGACAGAATGGAAGGAAGAGAGAAAGAAAGCAAGAAAGGAAGACGGGCGGACGGGCAGACGGACAGACGGGCAGACGAACAGATGGGCAGAGGGGCAGACGGACAGACGGGCAGACGGACAGACAGCCAGACGGGCAGACGGACAGAGGGGCAGACGAGCAGACGGGCAGACAGGCAGACGGACAGACGGGCAGAGGGGCAGACGAGCAGACGGAAAGAAAGGAAGGAAGAGAGAAAAAAAGCAAGAAAGGAAGACGGACAGACGGACAGACGGACAGAGGAGCAGACGAGCAGACGGGCAGACGAGCAGACGGGCAGACGGACAGAGGGGCAGACGAGCAGACGGGCAGACAGGCAGACGGACAGACGGGCAGACGGGCAGACGGGCAGACGGGCAGACGAGCAGACGGGCAGAGGGGCAGACGAGCAGACGGGCAGACGAGCAGACGGGCAGACGGACAGAGGGGCAGACGGACAGAGGGGCAGACGAGCAGACGGGCAGACGGGCAGACGGGCAGACGGACAGAGGGGCAGACGAGCAGACGGGCAGACGAGCAGACGGGCAGACGGACAGAATGGAAGGAAGAGAGAAAGAAAGCAAGAAAGGAAGACGGGCAGACGGACAGACGGGCAGACGGGCAGACGGGCAGAAAGGAAGGAAGAGAGAAAAAAAGCAAGAAAGGAAGACGGACAGACGGACAGACGGAGAGACGGACAGACGGGCAGACGGGCAGACGGGCAGACGGGCAGAGGGGCAGACGAGCGGACGGGCAGACGGACAGAGGGGCAGACGAGCAGACGGGCAGACGGGCAGACGGGCAGAAGGACAGACGGACAGACGGGCAGACGGGCAGACAGGCAGACGGGCAGACGAGCAGACGGGCAGACGGACAGAATGGAAGGAAGAGAGAAAGAAAGCAAGAAAGGAAGACGGGCGGACGGGCAGACGGACAGACGGGCAGACGAACAGATGGGCAGAGGGGCAGACGGACAGACGGGCAGACGGACAGACAGCCAGACGGGCAGACGGACAGAGGGGCAGACGAGCAGACGGGCAGACAGGCAGACGGGCAGACGAGCAGACGGGCAGACGGACAGAATGGAAGGAAGAGAGAAAGAAAGCAAGAAAGGAAGACGGGCGGACGGGCAGACGGACAGACGGGCAGACGAACAGATGGGCAGAGGGGCAGACGGACAGACGGGCAGACGGACAGACAGCCAGACGGGCAGACGGGCAGAGGGGCAGACGAGCAGACGGGCAGACGGGCAGACGGGCAGAGGGGCAGACGAGCGGACGGGCAGACGAACAGACGGGCAGACGGACAGAGGGGCAGACGGGCAGACGGGCAGACGGGCAGACGAGCGGACGGGCAGAGGGGCAGACGAGCAGACAGGCAGACGGACAGAATGGAAGGAAGAGAGAAAGAAAGCAAGAAAGGAAGACGGGCGGACGGGCAGACGGACAGACGGGCAGACGAACAGATGGGCAGAGGGGCAGACGGACAGACGGGCAGACGGGCAGACGGGCAGACGAGCAGACGGGCAGACGGACAGAATGGAAGGAAGAGAGAAAGAAAGCAAGAAAGGAAGACGGACAGACGGAGAGACGGGCAGACGGGCAGACGGACAGAGGGGCAGACGGGCAGACGGGCAGACGGGCAGACGGGCAGACGGACAGAATGGAAGGAAGAGAGAAAGAAAGCAAGAAAGGAAGACGGGCAGACGGGCAGACGGGCAGACGGGCAGACGGACAGAATGGAAGGAAGAGAGAAAGAAAGCAAGAAAGGAAGACGGGCGAACGGGCAGACGGACAGACGGGCAGACGAACAGATGGGCAGAGGGGCAGACGGACAGACAGCCAGACGGGCAGACGGACAGAGGGGCAGACGAGCAGACGGGCAGACGGACAGAATGGAAGGAAGAGAGAAAAAAAGCGAGAAAGGAAGACGGACAGACGGACAGACGGAGAGACGGACAGACGGGCAGACGGGCAGACGGGCAGACGGGCAGACGGGCAGACGGACAGACGGGCAGAGGGGCAGACGGGCAGACGGGCAGACGAGCAGACGGGCAGACGGACAGAATGGAAGGAAGAGAGAAAGAAAGCAAGAAAGGAAGACGGACAGACGGAGAGACGGGCAGACGGGCAGACAGGCAGACGGGCAGACGAGCAGACGGGCAGACGGGCAGAAGGACAGACGGACAGACGGGCAGACGGGCAGACAGGCAGACGGGCAGACGAGCAGACGGGCAGACGGACAGAATGGAAGGAAGAGAGAAAGAAAGCAAGAAAGGAAGACGGGCGGACGGGCAGACGGACAGACGGGCAGACGAACAGATGGGCAGAGGGGCAGACGGACAGACAGCCAGACGGGCAGACGGACAGAGGGGCAGACGAGCAGACGGGCAGACGGACAGAATGGAAGGAAGAGAGAAAGAAAGCAAGAAAGGAAGACGGGCGGACGGGCAGACGGACAGACGGACAGAGGGGCAGACGAGCAGACGGGCAGACGGGCAGACGGGCAAAAGGACAGACGGACAGACGGGCAGACGGGCAGACAGGCAGACGGGCAGACGGGCAGACGGACAGACGAGCAGACGGGCAGACAGGCAGATGGGCAGACGGGCAGAGGGGCAGACGAGCAGACGGACAGAAAGGAAGGAAGAGAGAAAAAAGCAAGAAAGGAAGACGGATAGACGGACAGACGGAGAGACGGACAGACGGGCAGACGGGCAGACGGGCAGACGGACAGAATGGAAGGAAGAGAGAAAGAAAGCAAGAAAGGAAGACGGACAGACGGAGAGACGGGCAGACGGGCAGACGGACAGAGGGGCAGACGGGCAGACGGACAGACGGGCAGACGGGCAGACGGGCAGACGGGCAGACGACTAGACGGGCAGAGGGGCAGACGAGCAGACGGGCAGACGGACAGAATGGAAGGAAGAGAGAAAGAAAGCAAGAAAGGAAGACGGGCGGACGGGCAGACGGACAGACGGACAGAGGGGCAGACGAGCAGACGGGCAGACGGGCAGACGGGCAGAAGGACAGACGGACAGAATGGAAGGAAGAGAGAAAGAAAGCAAGAAAGGAAGACGGACAGACGGAGAGACGGGCAGACGGGCAGACGGACAGAGGGGCAGACGGGCAGACGGACAGACGGGCAGACGGGCAGACGAGCAGACGGGCAGAGAGGCAGATGAGCAGACGGGCAGACGGACAGAATGGAAGGAAGAGAGAAAGAAAGCAAGAAAGGAAGACGGGCGGACGGGCAGACGGACAGACGGACAGAGGGGCAGACGAGCAGACGGGCAGACGGGCAGACGGGCAGAAGGACAGACGGACAGACGGGCAGACGGGCAGACAGGCAGACGGGCAGACGAGCAGACGGGCAGACGGACAGAATGGAAGGAAGAGAGAAAGAAAGCAAGAAAGGAAGACGGGCGGACGGGCAGACGGACAGACGGGCAGACGAACAGATGGGCAGAGGG
This sequence comes from Rhogogaster chlorosoma, assembly GCA_944452935.1. Taxonomy (NCBI): domain Eukaryota; kingdom Metazoa; phylum Arthropoda; class Insecta; order Hymenoptera; family Tenthredinidae; genus Rhogogaster; species Rhogogaster chlorosoma. The sequence continues at coordinate 36,549,723 of OX101797.1, forward strand.
GCAGACGGACAGACAGCCAGACGGGCAGACGGACAGAGGGGCAGACGAGCAGACGGGCAGACGGACAGAATGGAAGGAAGAGAGAAAGAAAGCAAGAATGAAAGACGGACAGACGGAGAGACGGGCAGACGGGCAGACGGGCAGACGGGCAGACGGGCAGACGGACAGAATGGAAGGAAGAGAGAAAGAAAGCAAGAAAGGAAGACGGGCAGACGGGCAGACGGGCAGACGGGCAGACGAGCAGACGGGCAGACGGACAGAATGGAAGAAAGAGAGAAAAAAGGCAAGAAAGGAAGACGGACAGACGGGCAGACGGGCAGAATGGAAGGAAGAGAGAAAGAAAGCAAGAAAGGAAGACGGGCAGACGGGCAGACGGACAGACGGGCAGACGGACAGACGGACAGACGGGCAGAGGGACAGACGAGCAGACGGACAGAAAGGAAGGAAGAGAGAAAGAAAGGAAGACGGACAGACGGACAGACGGAGAGACGGACAGACGGGCAGACGGGCAGACGGGCAGACGGGCAGACGGGCAGACGAGCAGACGAGCAGACGGGCAGAGGGGCAGACGAGCAGACGGGCAGACGGACAGAATGGAAGGAAGAGAGAAAGAAAGCAAGAAAGGAAGACGGGCGGACGGGCAGACGGACAGACGGACAGAGGGGCAGACGAGCAGACGGGCAGACGGGCAGACGGGCAGAAGGACAGACGGACAGACGGGCAGACGGGCAGACAGGCAGACGGGCAGACGAGCAGACGGGCAGACGGACAGAATGGAAGGAAGAGAGAAAGAAAGCAAGAAAGGAAGACGGGCGGACGGGCAGACGGACAGACGGGCAGACGAACAGATGGGCAGAGGGGCAGACGGACAGACGGGCAGACGGACAGACAGCCAGACGGGCAGACGGACAGAGGGGCAGACGAGCAGACGGGCAGACAGGCAGACGGACAGACGGGCAGAGGGGCAGACGAGCAGACGGAAAGAAAGGAAGGAAGAGAGAAAAAAAGCAAGAAAGGAAGACGGACAGACGGACAGACGGACAGAGGAGCAGACGAGCAGACGGGCAGACGAGCAGACGGGCAGACGGACAGAGGGGCAGACGAGCAGACGGGCAGACAGGCAGACGGACAGACGGGCAGACGGGCAGACGGGCAGACGGGCAGACGAGCAGACGGGCAGAGGGGCAGACGAGCAGACGGACAGACGGGCAGAGGGGCAGACGGACAGAGGGGCAGACGAGCAGACGGGCAGACGGGCAGACGGGCAGAAGGACAGACGGACAGACGGGCAGACGGGCAAACAGGCAGACGGGCAGAATGGAAGGAAGAGAGAAAGAAAGCAAGAATGGAAGACGGACAGACGGAGAGACGGGCAGACGGGCAGACGGGCAGACGGGCAGACGGGCAGACGGACAGAATGGAAGGAAGAGAGAAAGAAAGCAAGAATGGAAGACGGACAGACGGAGAGACGGGCAGACGGGCAGACGGGCAGACGGACAGACGGGCAGAGGGGCAGACGGGCAGACGGGCAGACGAGCAGACGGGCAGACGGACAGTATGGAAGGAAGAGAGAAAGAAAGCAAGAAAGGAAGACGGGCAGACGGGCAGACGAGCAGACGGGCAGACGGACAGAATGGAAGGAAGAGAGAAAGAAAGCAAGAAAGGAAGACGGAGAGACGGAGAGACGGGCAGACGGGCAGACGGGCAGACGGACAGACGGGCAGAGGGGCAGACGGGCAGAGGGGCAGACGAGCAGACGGGCAGACGGACAGAATGGAAGGAAGAGAGAAAGAAAGCAAGAAAGGAAGACGGGCAGACGGGCAGATGGACAGACGGGCAGACGGGCAGACGGGCAGACAAGCAGACGGGCAGAGGGGCAGACGAGCGGACGGGCAGACGAACAGACGGGCAGACGGACAGAGGGGCAGACGAGTAGACGGGCAGACGGGCAGACGGGCAGACGGACAGAGGGGCAGACGAGCAGACGGGCAGACGAGCAGACGGGCAGACGGACAGAATGGAAGGAAGAGAGAAAGAAAGCAAGAAAGGAAGACGGGCAGACGGGCAGACGGGCAGACGGGCAGACGGGCAGAGGGGCAGACGAGCGGACGGGCAGACGGACAGAGGGGCAGACGAGCAGACGGGCAGACGGGCAGAAGGACAGACGGACAGACGGGCAGACGGGCAGACAGGCAGACGGGCAGACGGGCAGAGGGGCAGACGAGCAGACGGACAGAAAGGAAGGAAGAGAGAAAAAAGAAAGAAAGGAAGACGGATAGACGGACAGACGGAGAGACGGACAGACGGGCAGACGGGCAGACGGGCAGACGGGCAGAGGGGCAGACGAGCGGACGGGCAGACGAACAGACGGGCAGACGGACAGAGGGGCAGACGGGCAGACGGGCAGACGGGCAGACGAGCAGACGGGCAGAGGGGCAGACGAGCAGACGGGCAGACGGACAGAATGGAAGGAAGAGAGAAAGAAAGCAAGAAAGGAAGACGGGCGGACGGGCAGACGGGCAGACGGGCAGACGAACAGATGGGCAGAGGGGCAGACGGACAGACGGGCAGACGGGCAGACGGGCAGACGAGCAGACGGGCAGACGGACAGAATGGAAGGAAGAGAGAAAGAAAGCAAGAAAGGAAGACGGACAGACGGAGAGACGGGCAGACGGGCAGACGGACAGAGGGGCAGACGGGCAGACGGGCAGACGGACAGAATGGAAGGAAGAGAGAAAGAAAGCGAGAAAGGAAGACGGACAGACGGAGAGACGGGCAGACGGGCAGACGGACAGAGGGGCAGACGGGCAGACGGACAGACGGGCAGACGGGCAGACGGGCAGACGGGCAGACGAGCAGACGGGCAGAGGGGCAGACGAGCAGACGGGCAGACGGACAGAATGGAAGGAAGAGAGAAAGAAAGCAAGAAAGGAAGACGGGCGGACGGGCAGACGGACAGACGGACAGAGGGGCAGACGAGCAGACGGGCAGACGGGCAGACGGGCAGAAGGACAGACGGACAGACGGGCAGACGGGCAGACAGGCAGACGGGCAGACGAGCAGACGGGCAGACGGACGGAATGGAAGGAAGAGAGAAAGAAAGCAAGAAAGGAAGACGGGCGAACGGGCAGACGGACAGACGGGCAGACGAACAGATGGGCAGAGGGGCAGACGGACAGACGGGCAGACGGACAGACAGCCAGACGGGCAGACGGACAGAGGGGCAGACGAGCAGACGGGCAGACGGACAGAATGGAAGGAAGAGAGAAAAAAAGCAAGAAAGGAAGACGGACAGACGGACAGACGGAGAGACGGACAGACGGGCAGACGGGCAGACGGGCAGACGGGCAGAGGGGCAGACGAGCGGACGGGCAGACGAACAGACGGGCAGACGGACAGAGGGGCAGACGAGCAGACGGGCAGACGGGCAGACGGGCAGACAGACAGAGGGGCAGACGAGCAGACGGGCAGACGAGCAGACGGGCAGACGGACAGAATGGAAGGAAGAGAGAAAGAAAGCAAGAAAGGAAGACGGGCAGACGGGCAGACGGGCAGACGGGCAGACGAGCAGACGGGCAGACGGACAGAATGGAAGGAAGAGAGAAAGAAAGCAAGAAAGGAAGACGGACAGACGGAGAGACGGGCAGACGGACAGACGGGCAGACGGGCAGACGGGCAGACGGGCAGACGAGCAGACGGGCAGAGGGGCAGACGAGCAGACAGGCAGACGGACAGAATGGAAGAAAGAGAGAAAGAAAGCAAGAAAGGAAGACGGGCGGACGGGCAGACGGACAGACGGGCAGACGAACAGATGGGCAGAGGGGCAGACGGACAGACGGGCAGACGGGCAGACGAGCAGACGGGCAGACGGACAGAATGGAAGGAAGAGAGAAAGAAAGCAAGAAAGGAAGACGGGCGGACGGGCAGACGGACAGACGGGCAGACGAACAGATGGGCAGAGGGGCAGACGGACAGACGGGCAGACGGGCAGACGAGCAGACGGGCAGACGGACAGAATGGAAGGAAGAGAGAAAGAAAGCAAGAAAGGAAGACGGACAGACGGAGAGACGGGCAGACGGGCAGACGGACAGAGGGGCAGACGGGCAGACGGGCAGACGGGCAGACGGGCAGACGGGCAGACGGACAGAATGGAAGGAAGAGAGAAAGAAAGCAAGAAAGGAAGACGGGCAGACGGGCAGACGGGCAGACGGGCAGACGGACAGAATGGAAAGAAGAGAGAAAGAAAGCAAGAAAGGAAGACGGACAGACGGAGAGACGGGCAGACGGGCAGACGGACAGAGGGGCAGACGGGCAGACGGACAGACGGGCAGACGGGCAGACGGGCAGAGGGGCAGACGAGCAGACGGGCAGACGGACAGAATGGAAGGAAGAGAGAAAGAAAGCAAGAAAGGAAGACGGGCGGACGGGCAGACGGACAGACGGACAGAGGGGCAGACGAGCAGACGGGCAGACGGGCAGACGGGCAGACGAGCAGACGGGCAGAGGGGCAGACGAGCAGACGGGCAGACGGACAGAATGGAAGGAAGAGAGAAAGAAAGCAAGAAAGGAAGACGGGCGGACGGGCAGACGGACAGACGGGCAGACGAACAGATGGGCAGAGGGGCAGACGGACAGACGGGCAGACGGGCAGACGGGCAGACGAGCAGACGGGCAGACGGACAGAATGGAAGGAAGAGAGAAAGAAAGCAAGAAAGGAAGACGGACAGACGGGCAGACGAACAGATGGGCAGAGGGGCAGACGGACAGACGGGCAGACGGGCAGACGGGCAGACGGACAGAGGGGCAGACGGGCAGACGGGCAGACGGGCAGACGGGCAGACGAGCAGACGGGCAGAGGGGCAGACGAGCAGACGGGCAGACGGACAGAATGGAAGGAAGAGAGAAAGAAAGCAAGAAAGGAAGACGGGCGGACGGGCAGACGGACAGACGGGCAGACGAACAGATGGGCAGAGGGGCAGACGGACAGACGGGCAGACGGGCAGACGGGCAGACGAGCAGACGGGCAGACGGACAGAATGGAAGGAAGAGAGAAAGAAAGCAAGAAAGGAAGACGGACAGACGGAGAGACGGGCAGACGGGCAGACGGACAGAGGGGCAGACGGGCAGACGGGCAGACGGGCAGACGGGCAGACGGACAGAATGGAAGGAAGAGAGAAAGAAAGCAAGAAAGGAAGACGGACAGACGGAGAGACGGGCAGACGGGCAGACGGACAGAGGGGCAGACGGGCAGACGGACAGACGGGCAGACGGGCAGACGGGCAGACGGGCAGACGAGCAGACGGGCAGAGGGGCAGACGAGCAGACGGGCAGACGGACAGAATGGAAGGAAGAGAGAAAGAAAGCAAGAAAGGAAGACGGGCGGACGGGCAGACGGACAGACGGACAGAGGGGCAGACGAGCAGACGGGCAGACGGGCAGACGGGCAGAAGGACAGACGGACAGACGGGCAGACGGGCAGACAGGCAGACGGGCAGACGAGCAGACGGACAGAATGGAAGGAAGAGAGAAAGAAAGCAAGAAAGGAAGACGGGCGGACGGGCAGACGGACAGACGGGCAGACGAACAGATGGGCAGAGGGGCAGACGGACAGACGGGCAGACGGACAGACAGCCAGACGGGCAGACGGACAGAGGGGCAGACGAGCAGACGGGCAGACGGACAGAATGGAAGAAAGAGAGAAAAAAAGCAAGAAAGGAAGACGGACAGACGGACAGACGGAGAGACGGACAGACGGGCAGACGGGCAGACGGGCAGACGGGCAGAGGGGCAGACGAGCGGACGGGCAGACGAACAGACGGGCAGACGGACAGAGGGGCAGACGAGCAGACGGGCAGACGGGCAGACGGGCAGACGGACAGAGGGGCAGACGAGCAGACGGGCAGACGAGCAGACGGGCAGACGGACAGAATGGAAGGAAGAGAGAAAGAAAGCAAGAAAGGAAGACGGGCAGACGGACAGACGGGCAGACGGGCAGAAAGGAAGGAAGAGAGAAAAAAAGCAAGAAAGGAAGACGGACAGACGGACAGACGGAGAGACGGACAGACGGGCAGACGGGCAGACGGGCAGACGGGCAGAGGGGCAGACGAGCGGACGGGCAGACGGACAGAGGGGCAGACGAGCAGACGGGCAGACGGGCAGACGGGCAGAAGGACAGACGGACAGACGGGCAGACGGGCAGACAGGCAGACGGGCAGACGAGCAGACGGGCAGACGAACAGAATGGAAGGAAGAGAGAAAGGAAGCAAGAAAGGAAGACGGGCGGACGGGCAGACAGACAGACGGGCAGACGAACAGATGGGCAGAGGGGCAGACGGACAGACGGGCAGACGGACAGACAGCCAGACGGGCAGACGGACAGAGGGGCAGACGAGCAGACGGGCAGACGGGCAGACGGGCAGAGGGGCAGACGAGCGGACGGGCAGACGAACAGACGGGCAGACGGACAGAGGGGCAGACGGGCAGACGGGCAGACGGGCAGACGAGCAGACGGGCAGAGGGGCAGACGAGCAGACAGGCAGACGGACAGAATGGAAGGAAGAGAGAAAGAAAGCAAGAAAGGAAGACGGGCGGACGGGCAGACGGACAGACGGGCAGACGAACAGATGGGCAGAGGGGCAGACGGGCGGACGGGCAGACGGACAGACGGGCAGACGAACAGATGGGCAGAGGGGCAGACGGACAGACGGGCAGACGGGCAGACGGGCAGACGAGCAGACGGGCAGACGGACAGAATGGAAGGAAGAGAGAAAGAAAGCAAGAAAGGAAGACGGACAGACGGACAGACGGACAGACGGAGAGACGGACAGACGGGCAGACGGGCAGACGGGCAGACGGGCAGACGGGCAGACGAGCAGACGAGCAGACGGGCAGAGGGGCAGACGAACAGACGGGCAGACGGACAGAGGGGCAGACGGGCAGACGAGCAGACGGGCAGACGGACAGAATGGAAGGAAGAGAGAAAGAAAGCAAGAAAGGAAGACGGGCGGACGGGCAGACGGACAGACGGGCAGACGAACAGATGGGCAGAGGGGCAGACGGACAGACAGCCAGACGGGCAGACGGACAGAGGGGCAGACGAGCAGACGGGCAGACGGACAGAATGGAAGGAAGAGAGAAAGAAAGCAAGAATGGAAGACGGACAGACGGAGAGACGGGCAGACGGGCAGACGGGCAGACGGGCAGACGGGCAGACGGACAGAATGGAAGGAAGAGAGAAAGAAAGCAAGAAAGGAAGACGGGCAGACGGGCAGACGGGCAGACGGGCAGACGAGCAGACGGGCAGACGGACAGAATGGAAGAAAGAGAGAAAAAAGGCAAGAAAGGAAGACGGACAGACGGGCAGACGGGCAGACGGACAGACGGGCAGAGGGGCAGACGGGCAGACGGGCAGACGAGCAGACGGGCAGACGGGCAGAATGGAAGGAAGAGAGAAAGAAAGCAAGAAAGGAAGACGGGCAGACGGGCAGACGGACAGACGGGCAGACGGACAGACGGACAGACGGGCAGAGGGACAGACGAGCAGACGGACAGAAAGGAAGGAAGAGAGAAAGAAAGGAAGACGGACAGACGGACAGACGGAGAGACGGACAGACGGGCAGACGGGCAGACGGGCAGACGGGCAGACGGGCAGACGAGCAGACGAGCAGACGGGCAGAGGGGCAGACGAGCAGACGGGCAGACGGACAGAATGGAAGGAAGAGAGAAAGAAAGCAAGAAAGGAAGACGGGCGGACGGGCAGACGGACAGACGGACAGAGGGGCAGACGAGCAGACGGGCAGACGGGCAGACGGGCAGAAGGACAGACGGACAGACGGGCAGACGGGCAGACAGGCAGACGGGCAGACGAGCAGACGGGCAGACGGACAGAATGGAAGGAAGAGAGAAAGAAAGCAAGAAAGGAAGACGGGCGGACGGGCAGACGGACAGACGGGCAGACGAACAGATGGGCAGAGGGGCAGACGGACAGACGGGCAGACGGACAGACAGCCAGACGGGCAGACGGACAGAGGGGCAGACGAGCAGACGGGCAGACAGGCAGACGGACAGACGGGCAGAGGGGCAGACGAGCAGACGGAAAGAAAGGAAGGAAGAGAGAAAAAAAGCAAGAAAGGAAGACGGACAGACGGACAGACGGACAGAGGAGCAGACGAGCAGACGGGCAGACGAGCAGACGGGCAGACGGACAGAGGGGCAGACGAGCAGACGGGCAGACAGGCAGACGGACAGACGGGCAGACGGGCAGACGGGCAGACGGGCAGACGAGCAGACGGGCAGAGGGGCAGACGAGCAGACGGGCAGACGAGCAGACGGGCAGACGGACAGAGGGGCAGACGGACAGAGGGGCAGACGAGCAGACGGGCAGACGGGCAGACGGGCAGACGGACAGAGGGGCAGACGAGCAGACGGGCAGACGAGCAGACGGGCAGACGGACAGAATGGAAGGAAGAGAGAAAGAAAGCAAGAAAGGAAGACGGGCAGACGGACAGACGGGCAGACGGGCAGACGGGCAGAAAGGAAGGAAGAGAGAAAAAAAGCAAGAAAGGAAGACGGACAGACGGACAGACGGAGAGACGGACAGACGGGCAGACGGGCAGACGGGCAGACGGGCAGAGGGGCAGACGAGCGGACGGGCAGACGGACAGAGGGGCAGACGAGCAGACGGGCAGACGGGCAGACGGGCAGAAGGACAGACGGACAGACGGGCAGACGGGCAGACAGGCAGACGGGCAGACGAGCAGACGGGCAGACGGACAGAATGGAAGGAAGAGAGAAAGAAAGCAAGAAAGGAAGACGGGCGGACGGGCAGACGGACAGACGGGCAGACGAACAGATGGGCAGAGGGGCAGACGGACAGACGGGCAGACGGACAGACAGCCAGACGGGCAGACGGACAGAGGGGCAGACGAGCAGACGGGCAGACAGGCAGACGGGCAGACGAGCAGACGGGCAGACGGACAGAATGGAAGGAAGAGAGAAAGAAAGCAAGAAAGGAAGACGGGCGGACGGGCAGACGGACAGACGGGCAGACGAACAGATGGGCAGAGGGGCAGACGGACAGACGGGCAGACGGACAGACAGCCAGACGGGCAGACGGGCAGAGGGGCAGACGAGCAGACGGGCAGACGGGCAGACGGGCAGAGGGGCAGACGAGCGGACGGGCAGACGAACAGACGGGCAGACGGACAGAGGGGCAGACGGGCAGACGGGCAGACGGGCAGACGAGCAGACGGGCAGAGGGGCAGACGAGCAGACAGGCAGACGGACAGAATGGAAGGAAGAGAGAAAGAAAGCAAGAAAGGAAGACGGGCGGACGGGCAGACGGACAGACGGGCAGACGAACAGATGGGCAGAGGGGCAGACGGACAGACGGGCAGACGGGCAGACGGGCAGACGAGCAGACGGGCAGACGGACAGAATGGAAGGAAGAGAGAAAGAAAGCAAGAAAGGAAGACGGACAGACGGAGAGACGGGCAGACGGGCAGACGGACAGAGGGGCAGACGGGCAGACGGGCAGACGGGCAGACGGGCAGACGGACAGAATGGAAGGAAGAGAGAAAGAAAGCAAGAAAGGAAGACGGGCAGACGGGCAGACGGGCAGACGGGCAGACGGACAGAATGGAAGGAAGAGAGAAAGAAAGCAAGAAAGGAAGACGGGCGAACGGGCAGACGGACAGACGGGCAGACGAACAGATGGGCAGAGGGGCAGACGGACAGACAGCCAGACGGGCAGACGGACAGAGGGGCAGACGAGCAGACGGGCAGACGGACAGAATGGAAGGAAGAGAGAAAAAAAGCGAGAAAGGAAGACGGACAGACGGACAGACGGAGAGACGGACAGACGGGCAGACGGGCAGACGGGCAGACGGGCAGACGGGCAGACGGACAGACGGGCAGAGGGGCAGACGGGCAGACGGGCAGACGAGCAGACGGGCAGACGGACAGAATGGAAGGAAGAGAGAAAGAAAGCAAGAAAGGAAGACGGACAGACGGAGAGACGGGCAGACGGGCAGACAGGCAGACGGGCAGACGAGCAGACGGGCAGACGGGCAGAAGGACAGACGGACAGACGGGCAGACGGGCAGACAGGCAGACGGGCAGACGAGCAGACGGGCAGACGGACAGAATGGAAGGAAGAGAGAAAGAAAGCAAGAAAGGAAGACGGGCGGACGGGCAGACGGACAGACGGGCAGACGAACAGATGGGCAGAGGGGCAGACGGACAGACAGCCAGACGGGCAGACGGACAGAGGGGCAGACGAGCAGACGGGCAGACGGACAGAATGGAAGGAAGAGAGAAAGAAAGCAAGAAAGGAAGACGGGCGGACGGGCAGACGGACAGACGGACAGAGGGGCAGACGAGCAGACGGGCAGACGGGCAGACGGGCAAAAGGACAGACGGACAGACGGGCAGACGGGCAGACAGGCAGACGGGCAGACGGGCAGACGGACAGACGAGCAGACGGGCAGACAGGCAGATGGGCAGACGGGCAGAGGGGCAGACGAGCAGACGGACAGAAAGGAAGGAAGAGAGAAAAAAGCAAGAAAGGAAGACGGATAGACGGACAGACGGAGAGACGGACAGACGGGCAGACGGGCAGACGGGCAGACGGACAGAATGGAAGGAAGAGAGAAAGAAAGCAAGAAAGGAAGACGGGCGGACGGGCAGACGGACAGACGGACAGAGGGGCAGACGAGCAGACGGGCAGACGGGCAGACGGGCAGAAGGACAGACGGACAGAATGGAAGGAAGAGAGAAAGAAAGCAAGAAAGGAAGACGGACAGACGGAGAGACGGGCAGACGGGCAGACGGACAGAGGGGCAGACGGGCAGACGGACAGACGGGCAGACGGGCAGACGAGCAGACGGGCAGAGAGGCAGATGAGCAGACGGGCAGACGGACAGAATGGAAGGAAGAGAGAAAGAAAGCAAGAAAGGAAGACGGGCGGACGGGCAGACGGACAGACGGACAGAGGGGCAGACGAGCAGACGGGCAGACGGGCAGACGGGCAGAAGGACAGACGGACAGACGGGCAGACGGGCAGACAGGCAGACGGGCAGACGAGCAGACGGGCAGACGGACAGAATGGAAGGAAGAGAGAAAGAAAGCAAGAAAGGAAGACGGGCGGACGGGCAGACGGACAGACGGGCAGACGAACAGATGGGCAGAGGGGCAGACGGACAGACAGCCAGACGGGCAGACGGACAGAGGGGCAGACGAGCAGACGGGCAGACGGACAGAATGGAAGGAAGAGAGAAAGAAAGCAAGAATGAAAGACGGACAGACGGAGAGACGGGCAGACGGGCAGACGGGCAGACGGGCAGACGGGCAGACGGACAGAATGGAAGGAAGAGAGAAAGAAAGCAAGAAAGGAAGACGGGCAGACGGGCAGACGGGCAGACGGGCAGACGAGCAGACGGGCAGACGGACAGAATGGAAGAAAGAGAGAAAAAAGGCAAGAAAGGAAGACGGACAGACGGGCAGACGGGCAGAATGGAAGGAAGAGAGAAAGAAAGCAAGAAAGGAAGACGGGCAGACGGGCAGACGGACAGACGGGCAGACGGACAGACGGACAGACGGGCAGAGGGACAGACGAGCAGACGGACAGAAAGGAAGGAAGAGAGAAAGAAAGGAAGACGGACAGACGGACAGACGGAGAGACGGACAGACGGGCAGACGGGCAGACGGGCAGACGGGCAGACGGGCAGACGAGCAGACGAGCAGACGGGCAGAGGGGCAGACGAGCAGACGGGCAGACGGACAGAATGGAAGGAAGAGAGAAAGAAAGCAAGAAAGGAAGACGGGCGGACGGGCAGACGGACAGACGGACAGAGGGGCAGACGAGCAGACGGGCAGACGGGCAGACGGGCAGAAGGACAGACGGACAGACGGGCAGACGGGCAGACAGGCAGACGGGCAGACGAGCAGACGGGCAGACGGACAGAATGGAAGGAAGAGAGAAAGAAAGCAAGAAAGGAAGACGGGCGGACGGGCAGACGGACAGACGGGCAGACGAACAGATGGGCAGAGGGGCAGACGGACAGACGGGCAGACGGACAGACAGCCAGACGGGCAGACGGACAGAGGGGCAGACGAGCAGACGGGCAGACAGGCAGACGGACAGACGGGCAGAGGGGCAGACGAGCAGACGGAAAGAAAGGAAGGAAGAGAGAAAAAAAGCAAGAAAGGAAGACGGACAGACGGACAGACGGACAGAGGAGCAGACGAGCAGACGGGCAGACGAGCAGACGGGCAGACGGACAGAGGGGCAGACGAGCAGACGGGCAGACAGGCAGACGGACAGACGGGCAGACGGGCAGACGGGCAGACGGGCAGACGAGCAGACGGGCAGAGGGGCAGACGAGCAGACGGGCAGACGAGCAGACGGGCAGACGGACAGAGGGGCAGACGGACAGAGGGGCAGACGAGCAGACGGGCAGACGGGCAGACGGGCAGACGGACAGAGGGGCAGACGAGCAGACGGGCAGACGAGCAGACGGGCAGACGGACAGAATGGAAGGAAGAGAGAAAGAAAGCAAGAAAGGAAGACGGGCAGACGGACAGACGGGCAGACGGGCAGACGGGCAGAAAGGAAGGAAGAGAGAAAAAAAGCAAGAAAGGAAGACGGACAGACGGACAGACGGAGAGACGGACAGACGGGCAGACGGGCAGACGGGCAGACGGGCAGAGGGGCAGACGAGCGGACGGGCAGACGGACAGAGGGGCAGACGAGCAGACGGGCAGACGGGCAGACGGGCAGAAGGACAGACGGACAGACGGGCAGACGGGCAGACAGGCAGACGGGCAGACGAGCAGACGGGCAGACGGACAGAATGGAAGGAAAAGAGAAAGAAAGCAAGAAAGGAAGACGGGCGGACGGGCAGACGGACAGACGGGCAGACGAACAGATGGGCAGAGGGGCAGACGGACAGACGGGCAGACGGACAGACAGCCAGACGGGCAGACGGACAGAGGGGCAGACGAGCAGACGGGCAGACGGGCAGACGGGCAGAGGGGCAGACGAGCGGACGGGCAGACGAACAGACGGGCAGACGGGCAGACGGGCAGACGGGCAGACGAGCAGACGGGCAGAGGGGCAGACGAGCAGACAGGCAGACGGACAGAATGGAAGGAAGAGAGAAAGAAAGCAAGAAAGGAAGACGGGCGGACGGGCAGACGGACAGACGGGCAGACGAACAGATGGGCAGAGGGGCAGACGGACAGACGGGCAGACGGGCAGACGGGCAGACGAGCAGACGGGCAGACGGACAGAATGGAAGGAAGAGAGAAAGAAAGCAAGAAAGGAAGACGGACAGACGGAGAGACGGGCAGACGGGCAGACGGACAGAGGGGCAGACGGGCAGACGGGCAGACGGGCAGACGGGCAGACGGACAGAATGGAAGGAAGAGAGAAAGAAAGCAAGAAAGGAAGACGGGCAGACGGGCAGACGGGCAGACGGGCAGACGGACAGAATGGAAGGAAGAGAGAAAGAAAGCAAGAAAGGAAGACGGACAGACGGAGAGACGGGCAGACGGGCAGACGGACAGAGGGGCGAACGGGCAGACGGACAGACGGGCAGACGGGCAGACGGGCAGACGGGCAGACGAGCAGACGGGCAGAGGGGCAGACGAGCAGACGGGCAGACGGACAGAATGGAAGGAAGAGAGAAAGAAAGCAAGAAAGGAAGACGGGCGGACGGGCAGACGGACAGACGGGCAGACGGACAGACGGGCAGAGGGGCAGACGAGCAGACGGGCAGACGGGCAGACGGGCAGACGGGCAGACGGACAGACGGACAGACGGGCAGACGGGCAGACGGGCAGAATGGAAGGGAGAGAGAAAGAAAGCAAGAAAGGAAGACGGGCGGACGGGCAGACGGGCAGACGAGCAGACGGGCAGACGGACAGAATGGAAGGAAGAGAGAAAAAAAGCGAGAAAGGAAGACGGACAGACGGACAGACGGAGAGACGGACAGACGGGCAGACGGGCAGACGGGCAGACGGGCAGAGGGGCAGACGAGCAGACGGACAGAAAGGAAGGAAGAGAGAAAGAAAGGAAGACGGACAGACGGACAGACGGACAGACGGAGAGACGGACAGACGGGCAGACGGGCAGACGGGCAGACGGGCAGAGGGGCAGACGAGCAGACGGACAGAAAGGAAGGAAGAGAGAAAGAAAGGAAGACGGACAGACGAACAGACGGAGAGACGGGCAGACGGGCAGACGGGCAGACGGGCAGACGGGCAGACGGGCAGAAGGACAGACGGGCAGACGGGCAGAATGGAAGGAAGAGAGAAAGAAAGCAAGAAAGGAAGAAGGACAGACGGACAGAGGGGCAGACGGGCAGACGGACAGAATGGAAGGAAGAGAGAAAGAAAGCAAGAAAGGAAGACGGGCAGACGGGCAGACGGGCAGACGGGCAGACGAGCAGACGGGCAGACGAGCAGACGGGCAGAGGGACAGAATGGAAGGAAGAGAGAAAGAAAGCAAGAAAGGAAGACGGGCGGACGGGCAGACGGGCAGGCGGGCAGACGGACAGACGGGCAGAGGGGCAGACGAGCAGACGGGCAGACGGGCAGACGGGCAGACGGGCAGACGGACAGACGGACAGACGGGCAGACGGGCAGACGGGCAGAATGGAAGGGAGAGAGAAAGAAAGCAAGAAAGGAAGACGGGCGGACGGGCAGACGGGCAGACGGGCAGACGAGCAGACGGGCAGACGGACAGAATGGAAGGAAGAGAGAAAGAAAGCAAGAAAGGAAGACGGGCGGACGGGCAGACGGGCAGACTGGCAGACGAGCAGACGGGCAGAAGGACAGACGGACAGACGGGCAGACGGGCAGACGAGCAGACGGGCAGACGGACAGAATGGAAGGAAGAGAGAAAGAAAGCAAGAAAGGAAGACGGGCAGACGGGCAGACGGGCAGACGGGCAGACGGACAGAATGGAAGGAAGAGAGAAAGAAAGCAAGAATGGAAGACGGACAAACGGAGAGACGGGCAGACGGGCAGACGGGCAGACGGGCAGACGGGCAGACGGGCAGACGGGCAGACGGACAGACGGACAGACGGGCAGACGGGCAGACGGGCAGATTGGAAGGAAGAGAGAAAGAAAGCAAGAAAGGAAGACGGACAGACGGAGAGACGGGCAGACGGACAGACGGGCAGACGGGCAGACAGGCAGACGGGCAGACGAGCAGACGGGCAGACGGACAGAATGGAAGGAAGAGAGAAAGAAAGCAAGAAAGGAAGACGGGCAGACGGGCAGACGGGCAGACGGGCAGACGAGCAGACGGGCAGACGGACAGAATGGAAGAAAGAGAGAAAAAAGGCAAGAAAGGAAGACGGACAGACGGAAAGACGGGCAGACGGGCAGACGGGCAGACGGACAGACGGGCAGACGAGCAGACGGGCAGACGGACAGAATGGAAGGAAGAGAGAAAGAAAGCAAGAAAGGAAGACGGACAGACGGAGAGACGGGCAGACGGGCAGACGGACAGAGGGGCAGACGGGCAGACGGGCAGACGGGCAGACGGGCAGACGGACAGAATGGAAGGAAGAGAGAAAGAAAGCAAGAAAGGAAGACGGACAGACGGAGAGACGGGCAGACGGGCAGACGGACAGAGGGGCAGACGGGCAGACGGGCAGACGGGCAGACGGGCAGACGGACAGAATGGAAGGAAGAGAGAAAGAAAGCAAGAAAGGAAGACGGACAGACGGAGAGACGGGCAGACGGGCAGACGGACAGAGGGGCAGACGGGCAGACGGACAGACGGGCAGACGGGCAGACGGGCAGACGGGCAGACGAGCAGACGGGCAGAGGGGCAGACGAGCAGACGGGCAGACGGGCAGAAGGACAGACGGACAGACGGGCAGACGGACAGACGGGCAGAGGGGCAGACGGGCAGACGGGCAGACGAGCAGACGGGCAGACGGACAGAATGGAAGGAAGAGAGAAAGAAAGCAAGAAAGGAAGACGGACAGACGGAGAGACGGGCAGACGGGCAGACGGGCAGACGGGCAGACGGACAGACGGGCAGAGGGGCAGACGGGCAGACGGGCAGACGAGCAGACGGGCAGACGGACAGAATGGAAGGAAGAGAGAAAGAAAGCAAGAAAGGAAGACGGACAGACGGAGAGACGGGCAGACGGGCAGACGGACAGACGGACAGAATGGAAGGAAGAGAGAAAGAAAGCAAGAAAGGAAGACGGACAGACGGAGAGACGGGCAGACGGGCAGACGGGCAGACGGGCAGACGGACAGACGGGCAGAGGGGCAGACGGGCAGACGGGCAGACGAGCAGACGGGCAGAGGGACAGAATGGAAGGAAGAGAGAAAGAAAGCAAGAAAGGAAGACGGGCGGACGGGCAGACGGGCAGACGGGCAGACGGACAGACGGGCAGAGGGGCAGACGAGCACACGGGCAGACGGGCAGACGGACAGACGGACAGACGGGCAGACGGGCAGACGGGCAGAATGGAAGGGAGAGAGAAAGAAAGCAAGAAAGGAAGACGGGCGGACGGGCAGACGGGCAGACGGGCAGACGAGCAGACGGGCAGACGGACAGAATGGAAGGAAGAGAGAAAGAAAGCAAGAAAGGAAGACGGGCGGACGGGCAGACGGGCAGACGGGCAGACGAGCAGACGGGCAGAAGGACAGACGGACAGACGGGCAGACGGGCAGACGAGCAGACAGGCAGACGGACAGAATGGAAGGAAGAGAGAAAGAAAGCAAGAAAGGAAGACGGGCAGACGGGCAGACGGGCAGACGGGCAGACGGACAGAATGAAAGGAAGAGAGAAAGAAAGCAAGAATGGAAGACGGACAGACGGAGAGACGGGCAGACGGGCAGACGGGCAGACGGGCAGACGGGCAGACGGACAGAATGGAAGGAAGAGAGAAAGAAAGCAAGAATGGAAGACGGACAGACGGAGAGACGGGCAGACGGGCAGACGGGCAGACGGACAAACGGGCAGAGGGGCAGACGGGCAGACGGGCAGACGAGCAGACGGGCAGACGGACAGAATGGAAGGAAGAGAGAAAGAAAGCAAGAAAGGAAGACGGGCAGACGGGCAGACGGGCAGACGGGCAGACGAGCAGACGGGCAGACGGGCAGACGGGCAGACGAGCAGACGGGCAGACGGACAGAATGGAAGGAAGAGAGAAAGAAAGCAAGAATGGAAGACGGACAGACGGAGAGACGGGCAGACGGGCAGACGGGCAGACGGACAGACGGGCAGAGGGGCAGACGGGCAGACGGGCAGACGAGCAGACGGGCAGACGGACAGAATGGAAGGAAGAGAGAAAGAAAGCAAGAAAGGAAGACGGGCAGACGGGCAGACGGGCAGACGGGCAGACGAGCAGACGGGCAGACGGACAGAATGGAAGGAAGAGAGAAAGAAAGCAAGAAAGGAAGACGGACAGACGGAGAGACGGGCAGACGGGCAGACGGGCAGACGGACAGACGGGCAGACGGGCAGACGAGCAGACGGGCAGACGGACAGAATGGAAGGAAGAGAGAAAGAAAGCAAGAAAGGAAGACGGACAGACGGAGAGACGGGCAGACGGGCAGACGGGCAGACGGACAGACGGGCAGAGGGGCAGACGGGCAGACGGGCAGACGAGCAGACGGACAGAATGGAAGGAAGAGAGAAAGAAAGCAAGAAAGGAAGACGGACAGACGGAGAGACGGGCAGACGGGCAGACGGGCAGACGGGCAGACGGACAGACGGGCAGAGGGGCAGACGGGCAGACGGGCAGACGAGCAGACGGGCAGAGGGACAGAATGGAAGGAAGAGAGAAAGAAAGCAAGAAAGGAAGACGGGCGGACGGGCAGACGGGCAGACGGGCAGACGGACAGACGGGCAGAGGGGCAGACGAGCACACGGGCAGACGGGCAGACGGACAGACGGACAGACGGGCAGACGGGCAGACGGGCAGAATGGAAGGGAGAGAGAAAGAAAGCAAGAAAGGAAGACGGGCGGACGGGCAGACGGGCAGACGGGCAGACGAGCAGACGGGCAGACGGACAGAATGGAAGGAAGAGAGAAAGAAAGCAAGAAAGGAAGACGGGCGGACGGGCAGACGGGCAGACGGGCAGACGAGCAGACGGGCAGAAGGACAGACGGACAGACGGGCAGACGGGCAGACGAGCAGACAGGCAGACGGACAGACGGGCAGACGGGCAGACGGGCAGACGGACAGAATGAAAGGAAGAGAGAAAGAAAGCAAGAATGGAAGACGGACAGACGGAGAGACGGGCAGACGGGCAGACGGGCAGACGGGCAGACGGGCAGACGGACAGAATGGAAGGAAGAGAGAAAGAAAGCAAGAATGGAAGACGGACAGACGGAGAGACGGGCAGACGGGCAGACGGGCAGACGGACAAACGGGCAGAGGGGCAGACGGGCAGACGGGCAGACGAGCAGACGGGCAGACGGACAGAATGGAAGGAAGAGAGAAAGAAAGCAAGAAAGGAAGACGGGCAGACGGGCAGACGGGCAGACGGGCAGACGAGCAGACGGGCAGACGGGCAGACGGGCAGACGAGCAGACGGGCAGACGGACAGAATGGAAGGAAGAGAGAAAGAAAGCAAGAATGGAAGACGGACAGACGGAGAGACGGGCAGACGGGCAGACGGGCAGACGGACAGACGGGCAGAGGGGCAGACGGGCAGACGGGCAGACGAGCAGACGGGCAGACGGACAGAATGGAAGGAAGAGAGAAAGAAAGCAAGAAAGGAAGACGGGCAGACGGGCAGACGGGCAGACGGGCAGACGAGCAGACGGGCAGACGGACAGAATGGAAGGAAGAGAGAAAGAAAGCAAGAAAGGAAGACGGACAGACGGAGAGACGGGCAGACGGGCAGACGGGCAGACGGACAGACGGGCAGACGGGCAGACGAGCAGACGGGCAGACGGACAGAATGGAAGGAAGAGAGAAAGAAAGCAAGAAAGGAAGACGGACAGACGGAGAGACGGGCAGACGGGCAGACGGGCAGACGGACAGACGGGCAGAGGGGCAGACGGGCAGACGGGCAGACGAGCAGACGGACAGAATGGAAGGAAGAGAGAAAGAAAGCAAGAAAGGAAGACGGACAGACGGAGAGACGGGCAGACGGGCAGACGGGCAGACGGGCAGACGGACAGACGGGCAGAGGGGCAGACGGGCAGACGGGCAGACGAGCAGACGGGCAGAGGGACAGAATGGAAGGAAGAGAGAAAGAAAGCAAGAAAGGAAGACGGGCGGACGGGCAGACGGGCAGACGGGCAGACGGACAGACGGGCAGAGGGGCAGACGAGCACACGGGCAGACGGGCAGACGGACAGACGGACAGACGGGCAGACGGGCAGACGGGCAGAATGGAAGGGAGAGAGAAAGACAGCAAGAAAGGAAGACGGGCGGACGGGCAGACGGGCAGACGGGCAGACGAGCAGACGGGCAGACGGACAGAATGGAAGGAAGAGAGAAAGAAAGCAAGAAAGGAAGACGGGCGGACGGGCAGACGGGCAGACGGGCAGACGAGCAGACGGGCAGAAGGACAGACGGACAGACGGGCAGACGGGCAGACGAGCAGACAGGCAGACGGACAGACGGGCAGACGGGCAGACGGGCAGACGGACAGAATGAAAGGAAGAGAGAAAGAAAGCAAGAATGGAAGACGGACAGACGGAGAGACGGGCAGACGGGCAGACGGGCAGACGGGCAGACGGGCAGACGGACAGAATGGAAGGAAGAGAGAAAGAAAGCAAGAATGGAAGACGGACAGACGGAGAGACGGGCAGACGGGCAGACGGGCAGACGGACAAACGGGCAGAGGGGCAGACGGGCAGACGGGCAGACGAGCAGACGGGCAGACGGACAGAATGGAAGGAAGAGAGAAAGAAAGCAAGAAAGGAAGACGGGCAGACGGGCAGACGGGCAGACGGGCAGACGAGCAGACGGGCAGACGGGCAGACGGGCAGACGAGCAGACGGGCAGACGGACAGAATGGAAGGAAGAGAGAAAGAAAGCAAGAATGGAAGACGGACAGACGGAGAGACGGGCAGACGGGCAGACGGGCAGACGGACAGACGGGCAGAGGGGCAGACGGGCAGACGGGCAGACGAGCAGACGGGCAGACGGACAGAATGGAAGGAAGAGAGAAAGAAAGCAAGAAAGGAAGACGGGCAGACGGGCAGACGGGCAGACGGGCAGACGAGCAGACGGGCAGACGGACAGAATGGAAGGAAGAGAGAAAGAAAGCAAGAAAGGAAGACGGACAGACGGAAAGACGGGCAGACGGGCAGACGGGCAGACGGACAGACGGGCAGAGGGGCAGACGGGCAGAGGGGCAGACGAGCAGACGGGCAGACGGACAGAATGGAAGGAAGAGAGAAAGAAAGCAAGAAAGGAAGACGGGCAGACGGGCAGACGGGCAGACGGGCAGACGGACAGAATGGAAGGAAGAGAGAAAGAAAGCAAGAATGGAAGACGGACAGACGGAGAGACGGGCAGACGGGCAGACGGGCAGACGGACAGACGGGCAGAGGGGCAGACGAGCAGACGGGCAGACGGGCAGACGGGCAGACGGGCAGACGGACAGACGGACAGACGGGCAGACGGGCAGACGGGCAGAATGGAAGGAAGAGAGAAAGAAAGCAAGAAAGGAAGACGGACAGACGGAGAGACGGGCAGACGGACAGACGGGCAGACGGGCAGACAGGCAGACGGGCAGACGAGCAGACGGGCAGACGGACAGAATGGTAGGAAGAGAGAAAGAAAGCAAGAAAGGAAGACGGGCAGACGGGCAGACGGGCAGACGGGCAGACGAGCAGACGGGCAGACGGACAGAATGGAAGAAAGAGAGAAAAAAAGCAAGAAAGGAAGACGGACAGACGGAAAGACGGGCAGACGGGCAGACGGGCAGACGGACAGACGGGCAGAGGGGCAGACGGGCAGACGGGCAGACGGGCAGAATGGAAGGAAGAGAGAAAGAAAGCAAGAAAGGAAGACGGGCAGACGGGCAGACGGACAGACGGGCAGACGGACAGACGGACAGACGGGCAGAGGGGCAGACGAGCAGACGGACAGAAAGGAAGGAAGAGAGAAAGAAAGGAAGACGGACAGACGGACAGACGGAGAGACGGACAGACGGGCAGACGGGCAGACGGGCAGACGGGCAGACGGGCAGAAGGACAGACGGGCAGACGGGCAGAATGGTAGGAAGAGAGAAAGAAAGCAAGAAAGGAAGACGGGCAGACGGGCAGACAGGCAGACGGGCAGACGAGCAGACGGGCAGACGGACAGAATGGAAGGAAGAGAGAAAGAAAGCAAGAATGGAAGACGGACAGACGGAGAGACGGGCAGACGGGCAGACGGGCAGACGGGCAGACGGGCAGACGGACAGAATGGAAGGAAGAGAGAAAGAAAGCAAGAATGGAAGACGGACAGACGGGCAGACGGGCAGACGAGCAGACGGGCAGACGGACAGAATGGAAGGAAGAGAGAAAGAAAGCAAGAAAGGAAGACGGGCGGACGGGCAGACGGGCAGACGGACAGACGAGCAGACGGGCAGAAGGACAGACGGACAGACGGGCAGACGGGCAGACGGGCAGACGAGCAGACGGGCAGACGGACAGAATGGAAGGAAGAGAGAAAGAAAGCAAGAAAGGAAGACGGACAGACGGAGAGACGGGCAGACGGGCAGACGGGCAGACGGACAGACGGGCAGAGGGGCAGACGGGCAGAGGGGCAGACGAGCAGACGGGCAGACGGACAGAATGGAAGGAAGAGAGAAAGAAAGCAAGAAAGGAAGACGGGCAGACGGGCAGACGGACAGACGGGCAGACGGACAGAATGGAAGGAAGAGAGAAAGAAAGCAAGAATGGAAGACGGACAGACGGAGAGACGGGCAGACGGGCAGACGGGCAGACGGACAGACGGGCAGAGGGGCAGACGAGCAGACGGGCAGACGGGCAGACGGGCAGACGGGCAGACGGGCAGACGGACAGACGGACAGAATGGAAGGAAGAGAGAAAGAAAAAAAGAAAGGAAGACGGGCGGACGGGCAGACGGACAGACGGACAGAGGGGCAGACGAGCAGATGGGCAGACGGGCAGACGGGCAGAAGGACAGACGGACAGACGGGCAGACGAGCAGACGGGCAGACGGACAGAATGGAAGGAAGATAGAAAGAAAGCAAGAAAGGAAGACGGACAGACGGACAGACGGAGAGACGGACAGACGGGCAGACGGGCAGACGGGCAGACGGGCAGAGGGGCAGACGAGCGGACGGGCAGACGAACAGACGGGCAGACGGACAGAGGGGCAGACGAGCAGACGGGCAGACGGGCAGACGGGCAGACGGACAGAGGGGCAGACGAGCAGACGGGCAGACGAGCAGACGGGCAGACGGACAGAATGGAAGGAAGAAAGAAAGAAAGCAAGAAAGGAAGACGGGCAGACGGACAGACGGGCAGACGGGCAGAAAGGAAGGAAGAGAGAAAAAAAGCAAGAAAGGAAGACGGACAGACGGACAGACGGAGAGACGGACAGACGGGCAGACGGGCAGACGGGCAGACGGGCAGAGGGGCAGACGAGCGGACGGGCAAACGGACAGAGGGGCAGACGAGCAGACGGGCAGACGAGCAGACGGGCAGACGGACAGAATGGAAGGAAGAGAGAAAGAAAGCAAGAAAGGAAGACGGGCAGACGGGCAGACGGGCAGACGGGCAGACGAGCAGACGGGCAGACGGACAGAATGGAAGGAAGAGAGAAAGAAAGCAAGAAAGGAAGACGGACAGACGGAGAGACGGGCAGACGGGCAGACGGGCAGACGGACAGACGGGCAGAGGGGCAGACGGGCAGAGGGGCAGACGAGCAGACGGGCAGACGGACAGAATGGAAGGAAGAGAGAAAGAAAGCAAGAAAGGAAGACGGGCAGACGGGCAGACGGGCAGACGGGCAGACGGACAGAATGGAAGGAAGAGAGAAAGAAAGCAAGAATGGAAGACGGACAGACGGAGAGACGGGCAGACGGGCAGACGGGCAGACGGACAGACGGGCAGAGGGGCAGACGAGCAGACGGGCAGACGGGCAGACGGGCAGACGGGCAGACGGACAGACGGACAGACGGGCAGACGGGCAGACGGGCAGAATGGAAGGAAGAGAGAAAGAAAGCAAGAAAGGAAGACGGACAGACGGAGAGACGGGCAGACGGACAGACGGGCAGACGGGCAGACAGGCAGACGGGCAGACGAGCAGACGGGCAGACGGACAGAATGGTAGGAAGAGAGAAAGAAAGCAAGAAAGGAAGACGGGCAGACGGGCAGACGGGCAGACGGGCAGACGAGCAGACGGGCAGACGGACAGAATGGAAGAAAGAGAGAAAAAAAGCAAGAAAGGAAGACGGACAGACGGAAAGACGGGCAGACGGGCAGACGGGCAGACGGACAGACGGGCAGAGGGGCAGACGGGCAGACGGGCAGACGGGCAGAATGGAAGGAAGAGAGAAAGAAAGCAAGAAAGGAAGACGGGCAGACGGGCAGACGGACAGACGGGCAGACGGACAGACGGACAGACGGGCAGAGGGGCAGACGAGCAGACGGACAGAAAGGAAGGAAGAGAGAAAGAAAGGAAGACGGACAGACGGACAGACGGAGAGACGGACAGACGGGCAGACGGGCAGACGGGCAGACGGGCAGACGGGCAGAAGGACAGACGGGCAGACGGGCAGAATGGTAGGAAGAGAGAAAGAAAGCAAGAAAGGAAGACGGGCAGACGGGCAGACAGGCAGACGGGCAGACGAGCAGACGGGCAGACGGACAGAATGGAAGGAAGAGAGAAAGAAAGCAAGAATGGAAGACGGACAGACGGAGAGACGGGCAGACGGGCAGACGGGCAGACGGGCAGACGGGCAGACGGACAGAATGGAAGGAAGAGAGAAAGAAAGCAAGAATGGAAGACGGACAGACGGGCAGACGGGCAGACGAGCAGACGGGCAGACGGACAGAATGGAAGGAAGAGAGAAAGAAAGCAAGAAAGGAAGACGGGCGGACGGGCAGACGGGCAGACGGACAGACGAGCAGACGGGCAGAAGGACAGACGGACAGACGGGCAGACGGGCAGACGGGCAGACGAGCAGACGGGCAGACGGACAGAATGGAAGGAAGAGAGAAAGAAAGCAAGAAAGGAAGACGGACAGACGGAGAGACGGGCAGACGGGCAGACGGGCAGACGGACAGACGGGCAGAGGGGCAGACGGGCAGACGAGCAGACGGGCAGACGGACAGAATGGAAGGAAGAGAGAAAGAAAGCAAGAAAGGAAGACGGACAGACGGAGAGACGGGCAGACGGGCAGACGGGCAGACGGGCAGACGGGCAGACGGACAGAATGGAAGGAAGAGAGAAAGAAAGCAAGAATGGAAGACGGACAGACGGGCAGAGGGGCAGACGGGCAGAGGGGCAGACGAGCAGACGGGCAGACGGACAGAATGGAAGGAAGAGAGAAAGAAAGCAAGAAAGGAAGACGGGCAGACGGGCAGACGGACAGACGGGCAGACGGACAGAATGGAAGGAAGAGAGAAAGAAAGCAAGAATGGAAGACGGACAGACGGAGAGACGGGCAGACGGGCAGACGGGCAGACGGACAGACGGGCAGAGGGGCAGACGAGCAGACGGGCAGACGGGCAGACGGGCAGACGGGCAGACGGGCAGACGGACAGACGGACAGAATGGAAGGAAGAGAGAAAGAAAAAAAGAAAGGAAGACGGGCGGACGGGCAGACGGACAGACGGACAGAGGGGCAGACGAGCAGATGGGCAGACGGGCAGACGGGCAGAAGGACAGACGGACAGACGGGCAGACGAGCAGACGGGCAGACGGACAGAATGGAAGGAAGATAGAAAGAAAGCAAGAAAGGAAGACGGACAGACGGACAGACGGAGAGACGGACAGACGGGCAGACGGGCAGACGGGCAGACGGGCAGAGGGGCAGACGAGCGGACGGGCAGACGAACAGACGGGCAGACGGACAGAGGGGCAGACGAGCAGACGGGCAGACGGGCAGACGGGCAGACGGACAGAGGGGCAGACGAGCAGACGGGCAGACGAGCAGACGGGCAGACGGACAGAATGGAAGGAAGAAAGAAAGAAAGCAAGAAAGGAAGACGGGCAGACGGACAGACGGGCAGACGGGCAGAAAGGAAGGAAGAGAGAAAAAAAGCAAGAAAGGAAGACGGACAGACGGACAGACGGAGAGACGGACAGACGGGCAGACGGGCAGACGGGCAGACGGGCAGAGGGGCAGACGAGCGGACGGGCAAACGGACAGAGGGGCAGACGAGCAGACGGGCAGACGGGCAGACGGGCAGAAGGACAGACGGACAGACGGGCAGACGGGCAGACAGGCAGACGGGCAGACGGGCAGAGGGGCAGACGAGCAGACGGACAGAAAGGAAGGAAGAGAGAAAAAAGCAAGAAAGGAAGACGGATAGACGGACAGACGGAGAGACGGACAGACGGGCAGACGGGCAGACGGGCAGACGGGCAGAGGGGCAGACGAGCAGACGGGCAGACGGACAGAATGGAAGGAAGAGAGAAAGAAAGCAAGAAAGGAAGACGGGCGGACGGGCAGACGGACAGACGGACAGAGGGGCAGACGAGCAGACGGGCAGACGAGCAGACGGGCAGACGGACAGAATGGAAGGAAGAGAGAAAGAAAGCAAGAAAGGAAGACGGGCGGACGGGCAGACGGACAGACGGGCAGACGGACAGACAGCCAGACGGGCAGACGGACAGAGGGGCAGACGAGCAGACGGGCAGACGGGCAGACGGGCAGACGGACAGACGGACAGACGGGCAGACGGGCAGACGGGCAGACGAGCAGACGGGCAGAAGGACAGACGGACAGACGGGCAGACGAGCAGACGGGCAGACGGACAGAATGGAAGGAAGATAGAAAGAAAGCAAGAAAGGAAGACGGACAGACGGACAGACGGAGAGACGGACAGACGGGCAGACGGGCAGACGGGCAGACGGGCAGAGGGGCAGACGAGCGGACGGGCAGACGAACAGACGGGCAGACGGACAGAGGGGCAGACGAGCAGACGGGCAGACGGGCAGACGGGCAGACGGACAGAGGGGCAGACGAGCAGACGGGCAGACGAGCAGACGGGCAGACGGACAGAATGGAAGGAAGAAAGAAAGAAAGCAAGAAAGGAAGACGGGCAGACGGACAGACGGGCAGACGGGCAGAAAGGAAGGAAGAGAGAAAAAAAGCAAGAAAGGAAGACGGACAGACGGACAGACGGAGAGACGGACAGACGGGCAGACGGGCAGACGGGCAGACGGGCAGAGGGGCAGACGAGCGGACGGGCAGACGGACAGACGGACAGACGGGCAGACGGGCAGACAGGCAGACGGGCAGAATGGAAGGAAGAGAGAAAGAAAGCAAGAATGGAAGACGGACAGACGGAGAGACGGGCAGACGGGCAGACGGGCAGACGGGCAGACGGGCAGACGGACAGAATGGAAGGAAGAGAGAAAGAAAGCAAGAATGGAAGACGGACAGACGGAGAGACGGGCAGACGGGCAGACGGGCAGACGGACAGACGGGCAGAGGGGCAGACGGGCAGACGGGCAGACGAGCAGACGGGCAGACGGACAGAATGGAAGGAAGAGAGAAAGAAAGCAAGAAAGGAAGACGGGCAGACGGGCAGACGGGCAGACGGGCAGACGAGCAGACGGGCAGACGGACAGAATGGAAGGAAGAGAGAAAGAAAGCAAGAAAGGAAGACGGACAGACGGAGAGACGGGCAGACGGGCAGACGGGCAGACGGACAGACGGGCAGAGGGGCAGACGGGCAGAGGGGCAGACGAGCAGACGGGCAGACGGACAGAATGGAAGGAAGAGAGAAAGAAAGCAAGAAAGGAAGACGGGCAGACGGGCAGATGGACAGACGGGCAGACGGGCAGACGGGCAGACAAGCAGACGGGCAGAGGGGCAGACGAGCGGACGGGCAGACGAACAGACGGGCAGACGGACAGAGGGGCAGACGAGTAGACGGGCAGACGGGCAGACGGGCAGACGGACAGAGGGGCAGACGAGCAGACGGGCAGACGAGCAGACGGGCAGACGGACAGACAGGCAGACGGGCAGACGGGCAGAGGGGCAGACGAGCAGACGGACAGAAAGGAAGGAAGAGAGAAAAAAGAAAGAAAGGAAGACGGATAGACGGACAGACGGAGAGACGGACAGACGGGCAGACGGGCAGACGGGCAGACGGGCAGAGGGGCAGACGAGCGGACGGGCAGACGAACAGACGGGCAGACGGACAGAGGGGCAGACGGGCAGACGGGCAGACGGGCAGACGAGCAGACGGGCAGAGGGGCAGACGGGCAGACGGGCAGACAAGCAGACGGGCAGAGGGGCAGACGAGCGGACGGGCAGACGAACAGACGGGCAGACGGACAGAGGGGCAGACGAGTAGACGGGCAGACGGGCAGACGGGCAGACGGACAGAGGGGCAGACGAGCAGACGGGCAGACGAGCAGACGGGCAGACGGACAGAATGGAAGGAAGAGAGAAAGAAAGCAAGAAAGGAAGACGGGCAGACGGACAGACGGGCAGACGGGCAGAAAGGAAGGAAGAGAGAAAAAAAGCAAGAAAGGAAGACGGACAGACGGACAGACGGAGAGACGGACAGACGGGCAGACGGGCAGACGGGCAGACGGGCAGAGGGGCAGACGAGCGGACGGGCAGACGGACAGAGGGGCAGACGAGCAGACGGGCAGACGGGCAGACGGGCAGAAGGACAGACGGACAGACGGGCAGACGGGCAGACAGGCAGACGGGCAGACGGGCAGAGGGGCAGACGAGCAGACGGACAGAAAGGAAGGAAGAGAGAAAAAAGAAAGAAAGGAAGACGGATAGACGGACAGACGGAGAGACGGACAGACGGGCAGACGGGCAGACGGGCAGACGGGCAGAGGGGCAGACGAGCGGACGGGCAGACGAACAGACGGGCAGACGGACAGAGGGGCAGACGGGCAGACGGGCAGACGGGCAGACGAGCAGACGGGCAGAGGGGCAGACGAGCAGACGGGCAGACGGACAGAATGGAAGGAAGAGAGAAAGAAAGCAAGAAAGGAAGACGGGCGGACGGGCAGACGGACAGACGGGCAGACGAACAGATGGGCAGAGGGGCAGACGGACAGACGGGCAGACGGGCAGACGGGCAGACGAGCAGACGGGCAGACGGACAGAATGGAAGGAAGAGAGAAAGAAAGCAAGAAAGGAAGACGGACAGACGGAGAGACGGGCAGACGGGCAGACGGACAGAGGGGCAGACGGGCAGACGGGCAGACGGGCAGACGGGCAGACGGACAGAATGGAAGGAAGAGAGAAAGAAAGCAAGAAAGGAAGACGGACAGACGGAGAGACGGGCAGACGGGCAGACGGACAGAGGGGCAGACGGGCAGACGGACAGACGGGCAGACGGGCAGACGGGCAGACGGGCAGACGAGCAGACGGGCAGAGGGGCAGACGAGCAGACGGGCAGACGGACAGAATGGAAGGAAGAGAGAAAGAAAGCAAGAAAGGAAGACGGGCGGACGGGCAGACGGACAGACGGACAGAGGGGCAGACGAGCAGACGGGCAGACGGGCAGACGAGCAGAAGGACAGACGGACAGACGGGCAGACGGGCAGACAGGCAGACGGGCAGACGAGCAGACGGGCAGACGGACAGAATGGAAGGAAGAGAGAAAGAAAGCAAGAAAGGAAGACGGGCGGACGGGCAGACGGACAGACGGACAGAGGGGCAGACGAGCAGACGGGCAGACGGGCAGACGGGCGGAAGGACAGACGGACAGACGGGCAGACGGGCAAACAGGCAGACGGGCAGAATGGAAGGAAGAGAGAAAGAAAGCAAGAATGGAAGACGGACAGACGGAGAGACGGGCAGACGGGCAGACGGGCAGACGGGCAGACGGGCAGACGGACAGAATGGAAGGAAGAGAGAAAGAAAGCAAGAATGGAAGACGGACAGACGGAGAGACGGGCAGACGGGCAGACGGGCAGACGGACAGACGGGCAGAGGGGCAGACGGGCAGACGGGCAGACGAGCAGACGGGCAGACGGACAGAATGGAAGGAAGAGAGAAAGAAAGCAAGAAAGGAAGACGGGCAGACGGGCAGACGAGCAGACGGGCAGACGGACAGAATGGAAGGAAGAGAGAAAGAAAGCAAGAAAGGAAGACGGAGAGACGGAGAGACGGGCAGACGGGCAGACGGGCAGACGGACAGACGGGCAGAGGGGCAGACGGGCAGAGGGGCAGACGAGCAGACGGGCAGACGGACAGAATGGAAGGAAGAGAGAAAGAAAGCAAGAAAGGAAGACGGGCAGACGGGCAGATGGACAGACGGGCAGACGGGCAGACGGGCAGACAAGCAGACGGGCAGAGGGGCAGACGAGCGGACGGGCAGACGAACAGACGGGCAGACGGACAGAGGGGCAGACGAGTAGACGGGCAGACGGGCAGACGGGCAGACGGACAGAGGGGCAGACGAGCAGACGGGCAGACGAGCAGACGGGCAGACGGACAGAATGGAAGGAAGAGAGAAAGAAAGCAAGAAAGGAAGACGGGCAGACGGGCAGACGGGCAGACGGGCAGACGGGCAGAGGGGCAGACGAGCGGACGGGCAGACGGACAGAGGGGCAGACGAGCAGACGGGCAGACGGGCAGACGGGCAGAAGGACAGACGGACAGACGGGCAGACGGGCAGACAGGCAGACGGGCAGACGGGCAGAGGGGCAGACGAGCAGACGGACAGAAAGGAAGGAAGAGAGAAAAAAGAAAGAAAGGAAGACGGATAGACGGACAGACGGAGAGACGGACAGACGGGCAGACGGGCAGACGGGCAGACGGGCAGAGGGGCAGACGAGCGGACGGGCAGACGAACAGACGGGCAGACGGACAGAGGGGCAGACGGGCAGACGGGCAGACGGGCAGACGAGCAGACGGGCAGAGGGGCAGACGAGCAGACGGGCAGACGGACAGAATGGAAGGAAGAGAGAAAGAAAGCAAGAAAGGAAGACGGGCGGACGGGCAGACGGACAGACGGGCAGACGAACAGATGGGCAGAGGGGCAGACGGACAGACGGGCAGACGGGCAGACGAGCAGACGGGCAGACGGACAGAATGGAAGGAAGAGAGAAAGAAAGCAAGAAAGGAAGACGGACAGACGGAGAGACGGGCAGACGGGCAGACGGACAGAGGGGCAGACGGGCAGACGGGCAGACGGGCAGACGGGCAGAAGGACAGACGGACAGACGGGCAGACGGGCAGACAGGCAGACGGGCAGACGAGCAGACGGGCAGACGGACGGAATGGAAGGAAGAGAGAAAGAAAGCAAGAAAGGAAGACGGGCGAACGGGCAGACGGACAGACGGGCAGACGAACAGATGGGCAGAGGGGCAGACGGACAGACGGGCAGACGGACAGACAGCCAGACGGGCAGACGGACAGAGGGGCAGACGAGCAGACGGGCAGACGGACAGAATGGAAGGAAGAGAGAAAAAAAGCAAGAAAGGAAGACGGACAGACGGACAGACGGAGAGACGGACAGACGGACAGACGGGCAGACGGGCAGACGGGCAGAGGGGCAGACGAGCGGACGGGCAGACGAACAGACGGGCAGACGGACAGAGGGGCAGACGAGCAGACGGGCAGACGGGCAGACGGGCAGACAGACAGAGGGGCAGACGAGCAGACGGGCAGACGAGCAGACGGGCAGACGGACAGAATGGAAGGAAGAGAGAAAGAAAGCAAGAAAGGAAGACGGGCAGACGGGCAGACGGGCAGACGGGCAGACGAGCAGACGGGCAGACGGACAGAATGGAAGGAAGAGAGAAAGAAAGCAAGAAAGGAAGACGGACAGACGGAGAGACGGGCAGACGGACAGACGGGCAGACGGGCAGACGGGCAGACGAGCAGACGGGCAGAGGGGCAGACGAGCAGACAGGCAGACGGACAGAATGGAAGAAAGAGAGAAAGAAAGCAAGAAAGGAAGACGGGCGGACGGGCAGACGGACAGACGGGCAGACGAACAGATGGGCAGAGGGGCAGACGGACAGACGGGCAGACGGGCAGACGAGCAGACGGGCAGACGGACAGAATGGAAGGAAGAGAGAAAGAAAGCAAGAAAGGAAGACGGGCGGACGGGCAGACGGACAGACGGGCAGACGAACAGATGGGCAGAGGGGCAGACGGACAGACGGGCAGACGGGCAGACGAGCAGACGGGCAGACGGACAGAATGGAAGGAAGAGAGA
This sequence comes from Rhogogaster chlorosoma, assembly GCA_944452935.1. NCBI lineage: Eukaryota > Metazoa > Arthropoda > Insecta > Hymenoptera > Tenthredinidae > Rhogogaster > Rhogogaster chlorosoma. The sequence continues at coordinate 36,581,054 of OX101797.1, forward strand.
AAGAAAGCAAGAAAGGAAGACGGACAGACGGAGAGACGGGCAGACGGGCAGACGGACAGAGGGGCAGACGGGCAGACGGGCAGACGGGCAGACGGGCAGACGGGCAGACGGACAGAATGGAAGGAAGAGAGAAAGAAAGCAAGAAAGGAAGACGGGCAGACGGGCAGACGGGCAGACGGGCAGACGGACAGAATGGAAGGAAGAGAGAAAGAAAGCAAGAAAGGAAGACGGACAGACGGAGAGACGGGCAGACGGGCAGACGGACAGAGGGGCAGACGGGCAGACGGACAGACGGGCAGACGGGCAGACGGGCAGACGGGCAGACGAGCAGACGGGCAGAGGGGCAGACGAGCAGACGGGCAGACGGACAGAATGGAAGGAAGAGAAAAAGAAAGCAAGAAAGGAAGACGGGCGGACGGGCAGACGGACAGACGGACAGAGGGGCAGACGAGCAGACGGGCAGACGGGCAGACGGGCAGACGAGCAGACGGGCAGAGGGGCAGACGAGCAGACGGGCAGACGGACAGAATGGAAGGAAGAGAGAAAGAAAGCAAGAAAGGAAGACGGGCGGACGGGCAGACGGACAGACGGGCAGACGAACAGATGGGCAGAGGGGCAGACGGACAGACGGGCAGACGGGCAGACGGGCAGACGAGCAGACGGGCAGACGGACAGAATGGAAGGAAGAGAGAAAGAAAGCAAGAAAGGAAGACGGACAGACGGACAGACGGGCAGACGAACAGATGGGCAGAGGGGCAGACGGACAGACGGGCAGACGGGCAGACGGGCAGACGGACAGAGGGGCAGACGGGCAGACGGGCAGACGGGCAGACGAGCAGACGGGCAGAGGGGCAGACGAGCAGACGGGCAGACGGACAGAATGGAAGGAAGAGAGAAAGAAAGCAAGAAAGGAAGACGGGCGGACGGGCAGACGGACAGACGGGCAGACGAACAGATGGGCAGAGGGGCAGACGGACAGACGGGCAGACGGGCAGACGGGCAGACGAGCAGACGGGCAGACGGACAGAATGGAAGGAAGAGAGAAAGAAAGCAAGAAAGGAAGACGGACAGACGGAGAGACGGGCAGACGGGCAGACGGACAGAGGGGCAGACGGGCAGACGGGCAGACGGGCAGACGGGCAGACGGACAGAATGGAAGGAAGAGAGAAAGAAAGCAAGAAAGGAAGACGGACAGACGGAGAGACGGGCAGACGGGCAGACGGACAGAGGGGCAGACGGGCAGACGGACAGACGGGCAGACGGGCAGACGGGCAGACGGGCAGACGAGCAGACGGGCAGAGGGGCAGACGAGCAGACGGGCAGACGGACAGAATGGAAGGAAGAGAGAAAGAAAGCAAGAAAGGAAGACGGGCGGACGGGCAGACGGACAGACGGACAGAGGGGCAGACGAGCAGACGGGCAGACGGGCAGACGGGCAGAAGGACAGACGGACAGACGGGCAGACGGGCAGACAGGCAGACGGGCAGACGAGCAGACGGACAGAATGGAAGGAAGAGAGAAAGAAAGCAAGAAAGGAAGACGGGCGGACGGGCAGACGGACAGACGGGCAGACGAACAGATGGGCAGAGGGGCAGACGGACAGACGGGCAGACGGACAGACAGCCAGACGGGCAGACGGACAGAGGGGCAGACGAGCAGACGGGCAGACGGACAGAATGGAAGAAAGAGAGAAAAAAAGCAAGAAAGGAAGACGGACAGACGGACAGACGGAGAGACGGACAGACGGGCAGACGGGCAGACGGGCAGACGGGCAGAGGGGCAGACGAGCGGACGGGCAGACGAACAGACGGGCAGACGGACAGAGGGGCAGACGAGCAGACGGGCAGACGGGCAGACGGGCAGACGGACAGAGGGGCAGACGAGCAGACGGGCAGACGAGCAGACGGGCAGACGGACAGAATGGAAGGAAGAGAGAAAGAAAGCAAGAAAGGAAGACGGGCAGACGGACAGACGGGCAGACGGGCAGAAAGGAAGGAAGAGAGAAAAAAAGCAAGAAAGGAAGACGGACAGACGGACAGACGGAGAGACGGACAGACGGGCAGACGGGCAGACGGGCAGACGGGCAGAGGGGCAGACGAGCGGACGGGCAGACGGACAGAGGGGCAGACGAGCAGACGGGCAGACGGGCAGACGGGCAGAAGGACAGACGGACAGACGGGCAGACGGGCAGACAGGCAGACGGGCAGACGAGCAGACGGGCAGACGAACAGAATGGAAGGAAGAGAGAAAGGAAGCAAGAAAGGAAGACGGGCGGACGGGCAGACAGACAGACGGGCAGACGAACAGATGGGCAGAGGGGCAGACGGACAGACGGGCAGACGGACAGACAGCCAGACGGGCAGACGGACAGAGGGGCAGACGAGCAGACGGGCAGACGGGCAGACGGGCAGAGGGGCAGACGAGCGGACGGGCAGACGAACAGACGGGCAGACGGACAGAGGGGCAGACGGGCAGACGGGCAGACGGGCAGACGAGCAGACGGGCAGAGGGGCAGACGAGCAGACAGGCAGACGGACAGAATGGAAGGAAGAGAGAAAGAAAGCAAGAAAGGAAGACGGGCGGACGGGCAGACGGACAGACGGGCAGACGAACAGATGGGCAGAGGGGCAGACGGACAGACGGGCAGACGGGCAGACGGGCAGACGAGCAGACGGGCAGACGGACAGAATGGAAGGAAGAGAGAAAGAAAGCAAGAAAGGAAGACGGACAGACGGAGAGACGGGCAGACGGGCAGACGGACAGAGGGGCAGACGGGCAGACGGGCAGACGGGCAGACGGGCAGACGAGCAGACGGGCAGACGGACAGAATGGAAGGAAGAGAGAAAGAAAGCAAGAAAGGAAGACGGACAGACGGAGAGACGGGCAGACGGGCAGACGGGCAGACGGACAGACGGGCAGAGGGGCAGACGGGCAGAGGGGCAGACGAGCAGACGGGCAGACGGACAGAATGGAAGGAAGAGAGAAAGAAAGCAAGAAAGGAAGACGGGCAGACGATCAGACGGGCAGACGGGCAGACGAGCAGACGGGCAGACGGACAGAATGGAAGGAAGAGAGAAAGAAAGCAAGAAAGGAAGACGGACAGACGGAGAGACGGGCAGACGGGCAGACGGGCAGACGGACAGACGGGCAGAGGGGCAGACGGGCAGAGGGGCAGACGAGCAGACGGGCAGACGGACAGAATGGAAGGAAGAGAGAAAGAAAGCAAGGAAGGAAGACGGGCAGACGGGCAGACGGGCAGACGGGCAGACGGACAGAATGGAAGGAAGAGAGAAAGAAAGCAAGAATGGAAGACGGACAGACGGAGAGACGGGCAGACGGGCAGACGGGCAGACGGACAGACGGGCAGAGGGGCAGACGAGCAGACGGGCAGACGGGCAGACGGGCAGACGGGCAGACGAACAGATGGGCAGAGGGGCAGACGGACAGACGGGCAGACGGACAGACGGACAGACGGGCAGAGGGGCAGACGAGCAGACGGACAGAAAGGAAGGAAGAGAGAAAGAAAGGAAGACGGACAGACGGACAGACGGAGAGACGGACAGACGGGCAGACGGGCAGACGGGCGGACGGGCAGACGGGCAGAAGGACAGACGGGCAGACGAGCAGAATGGAAGGAAGAGAGAAAGAAAGCAAGAAAGGAAGAAGGACAGACGGACAGAGGGGCAGACGGGCAGACGGACAGACGGGCAGAGGGGCAGACGGGCAGAGGGGCAGACGAGCAGACGGGCAGACGGACAGAATGGAAGGAAGAGAGAAAGAAAGCAAGAAAGGAAGACGGGCAGACGGGCAGAGGGGCAGACGGGCAGACGGACAGAATGGAAGGAAGAGAGAAAGAAAAAAAGAAAGGAAGACGGGCGGACGGGCAGACGGACAGACGGACAGAGGGGCAGACGAGCAGATGGGCAGACGGGCAGACGGGCAGAAGGACAGACGGACAGACGGGCAGACGAGCAGACGGGCAGACGGACAGAATGGAAGGAAGATAGAAAGAAAGCAAGAAAGGAAGACGGACAGACGGACAGACGGAGAGACGGACAGACGGGCAGACGGGCAGACGGGCAGACGGGCAGAGGGGCAGACGAGCGGACGGGCAGACGAACAGACGGGCAGACGGACAGAGGGGCAGACGAGCAGACGGGCAGACGGGCAGACGGGCAGACGGACAGAGGGGCAGACGAGCAGACGGGCAGACGAGCAGACGGGCAGACGGACAGAATGGAAGGAAGAAAGAAAGAAAGCAAGAAAGGAAGACGGGCAGACGGACAGACGGGCAGACGGGCAGAAAGGAAGGAAGAGAGAAAAAAGCAAGAAAGGAAGACGGATAGACGGACAGACGGAGAGACGGACAGACGGGCAGACGGGCAGACGGGCAGACGGGCAGAGGGGCAGACGAGCAGACGGGCAGACGGACAGAATGGAAGGAAGAGAGAAAGAAAGCAAGAAAGGAAGACGGGCGGACGGGCAGACGGACAGACGGACAGAGGGGCAGACGAGCAGACGGGCAGACGGGCAGACGGGCAGAAGGACAGACGGACAGACGGGCAGACGGGCAGACAGGCAGACGGGCAGACGAGCAGACGGGCAGACGGACAGAATGGAAGGAAGAGAGAAAGAAAGCAAGAAAGGAAGACGGGCGGACGGGCAGACGGACAGACGGGCAGACGGACAGACAGCCAGACGCGCAGACGGACAGAGGGGCAGACGAGCAGACGGGCAGACGGGCAGACGCGCAGACGGACAGACGGACAGACGGGCAGACGGGCAGACGGGCAGACGAGCAGACGGGCAGACGGGCAGACGGGCAGACGGGCAGACGAGCAGACGGGCAGACGAGCAGACGGGCAGACGGACAGAATGGAAGGAAGAGAGAAAGAAAGCAAGACAGGAAGACGGGCGGACGGGCAGACGGACAGACGGGCAGACGAACAGATGGGCAGAGGGGCAGACGGACAGACGGGCAGACGGACAGACAGCCAGACGGACAGACGGGCAGACGGGCAGACGGGCAGACGGGCAGACGGGCAGACGGACAGAATGGAAGGAAGAGAGAAAGAAAGCAAGAAAGGAAGACGGACAGACGGAGAGACGGGCAGACGGGCAGACGGACAGAGGGGCAGACGGGCAGACGGACAGACGGGCAGACGGGCAGACGGGCAGACGGGCAGACGAGCAGACGGGCAGAGGGGCAGACGAGCAGACGGGCAGACGGACAGAATGGAAGGAAGAGAGAAAGAAAGCAAGAAAGGAAGACGGACAGACGGGCAGAGGGGCAGACGAGCAGACGGGCAGACGGGCAGACGGGCAGAAGGACAGACGGACAGACGGGCAGACGGGCAGACAGGCAGACGGGCAGACGAGCAGACGGGCAGACGGACAGAATGTAAGGAAGAGAGAAAGAAAGCAAGAAAGGAAGACGGGCGAACGGGCAGACGGACAGACGGGCAGACGAACAGATGGGCAGAGGGGCAGACGGACAGACGGGCAGACGGACAGACAGCCAGACGGGCAGACGGACAGAATGGAAGGAAGAGAGAAAGAAAGCAAGAAAGGAAGACGGGCAGACGGGCAGACGGGCAGACGGGCAGACGAGCAGACGGGCAGAGGGGCAGACGAGCAGACGGGCAGACGGACAGAATGGAAGGAAGAGAGAAAGAAAGCAAGAAAGGAAGACGGGCAGACGGGCAGACGGACAGACGGGCAGACGAACAGATGGAGAGAGGGGCAGACGGACAGACGGGCAGACGGACAGACAGCCAGACGGGCAGACGGACAGAGGGGCAGACGAGCAGACGGGCAGACGGGCAGACAGGCAGACGGGCAGACGGACAGACGGGCAGAGGGGCAGACGGGCAGACGGACAGAATGGAAGGAAGAGAGAAAGAAAGCAAGAAAGGAAGACGGACACACGGAGAGACGGGCAGACGGGCAGACGGGCAGACGGACAGACGGGCAGAGGGGCAGACGAGCAGACGGGCAGACGAGCAGACGGGCAGACGGACAGAGGGGCAGACGAGCAGACGGGCAGACAGGCAGACGGACAGACGGGCAAAGGGGCAGACGAGCAGACGGACAAAAAGGAAGGAAGAGAGAAAAAAAGCAAGAAAGGAAGACGGACAGACGGACAGACGGAGAGACGGACAGACGGGCAGACGGGCAGACGGGCAGACGGGCAGAGGGGCAGACGAGCGGACGGGCAGACGAACAGACGGGCAGACGGGCAGAGGGGCAGACGAGCAGACGGGCAGACGGGCAGACGGGCAGACGGACAGACGGGCAGACGGACAGACGGACAGACGGGCAGACGGGCAGACAGGCAGACGGGCAGACGAGCAGACGGGCAGACGGACAGAATGGAAGGAAGAGAGAAAGAAAGCAAGAAAGGAAGACGGACAGACGGAGAGACGGGCAGACGGGCAGACGGGCAGACGGACAGACGGGCAGAGGGGCAGACGGGCAGAGGGGCAGACGAGCAGACGGGCAGACGGACAGAATGGAAGGAAGAGAGAAAGAAAGCAAGAAAGGAAGACGGGCAGACGGGCAGACGGGCAGACGGGCAGACGGACAGAATGGAAGGAAGAGAGAAAGAAAAAAAGAAAGGAAGACGGGCGGACGGGCAGACGGACAGACGGGCAGACAAGCAGACGGGCAGACGGGCAGAATGGAAGGAGGAGAGAAAGAAAGCAAGAAAGGAAGACGGGCAGACGGACAGAGGGGCAGACGAGCAGACGAGCAGACGGGCAGACGGGCAGACGGACAGAATGGAAGGAAGAGAGAAAGAAAGCAAGAAAGGAAGACGGGCAGACGGACAGAGGGGCAGACGAGCAGACGAGCAGACGGGCAGACGGGCAGACGGACAGAATGGAAGGAAGAGAGAAAGAAAGCAAGAAAGGAAGACGGACAGACGGAGAGACGGGCAGACGGGCAGACGGAGAGACGGACAGACGGGCAGACGGGCAGACGGGCAGAGGGGCAGACGAGCAGAAGGGCAGACGGGCAGACGGGCAGACGGACAGACGGGCAGACGGGCAGAAAGGAAGGAAGAGAGAAAAAAAGCAAGAAAGGAAGACGGACAGACGGACAGACGGAGAGACGGACAGACGGGCAGACGGGCAGACGGGCAGACGGGCAGAGGGGCAGACGAGCGGACGGGCAGACGGACAGAGGGGCAGACGAGCAGACGGGCAGACGGGCAGACGGGCAGAAGGACAGACGGACAGACGGGCAGACGGGCAGACAGGCAGACGGGCAGACGGGCAGAGGGGCAGACGAGCAGACGGACAGAAAGGAAGGAAGAGAGAAAAAAGCAAGAAAGGAAGACGGATAGACGGACAGACGGAGAGACGGACAGACGGGCAGACGGGCAGACGGGCAGACGGGCAGTGGGGCAGACGAGCAGACGGGCAGACGGACAGAATGGAAGGAAGAGAGAAAGAAAGCAAGAAAGGAAGACGGGCGGACGGGCAGACGGACAGACGGACAGACGGGCAGACGGGCAGACAGGCAGACGGGCAGACGGACAGAATGGAAGGAAGAGAGAAAGAAAGCAAGAAAGGAAGACGGGCAGACGGACAGACGGGCAGACGGGCAGAAAGGAAGGAAGAGAGAAAAAAAGCAAGAAAGGAAGACGGACAGACGGACAGACGGAGAGACGGACAGACGGGCAGACGGGCAGACGGGCAGACGGGCAGAGGGGCAGACGAGCGGACGGGCAGACGGACAGAGGGGCAGACGAGCAGACGGGCAGACGGGCAGACGGGCAGAAGGACAGACGGACAGACGGGCAGACGGGCAGACAGGCAGACGGGCAGACGAGCAGACGGGCAGACGGACAGAATGTAAGGAAGAGAGAAAGAAAGCAAGAAAGGAAGACGGGCGAACGGGCAGACGGACAGACGGGCAGACGAACAGATGGGCAGAGGGGCAGACGGACAGACGGGCAGACGGACAGACAGCCAGACGGGCAGACGGACAGAATGGAAGGAAGAGAGAAAGAAAGCAAGAAAGGAAGACGGACAGACGGAGAGACGGGCAGACGGGCAGACGGGCAGACGGGCAGACGGACAGACGGGCAGAGGGGCAGACGGGCAGACGGGCAGACGAGCAGACGGGCAGACGGACAGAATGGAAGGAAGAGAGAAAGAAAGCAAGAAAGGAAGACGGGCAGACGGGCAGACGGGCAGACGGGCAGACGAGCAGACGGGCAGACGGACAGAATGGAAGGAAGAGAGAAAGAAAGCAAGAAAGGAAGACGGGCAGACGGGCAGACGGGCAGACGGGCAGACGAGCAGACGGGCAGACGGACAGAATGGAAGGAAGAGAGAAAGAAAGCAAGAAAGGAAGACGGACAGACGGAGAGACGGGCAGACGGGCAGACGGACAGACGGGCAGAGGGGCAGACGGGCAGACGGGCAGACGAGCAGACGGGCAGAGGGACAGAATGGAAGGAAGAGAGAAAGAAAGCAAGAAAGGAAGACGGGCGGACGGGCAGACGGGCAGACGGGCAGACGGACAGACGGGCAGAGGGGCAGACGAGCAGACGGGCAGACGGGCAGACGGGCAGACGGGCAGACGGACAGACGGGCAGACGGGCAGAATGGAAGGGAGAGAGAAAGAAAGCAAGAAAGGAAGACGGGCGGACGGGCAGACGGGCAGACGGGCAGACGAGCAGACGGGCAGACGGACAGAATGGAAGGAAGAGAGAAAGAAAGCAAGAAAGGAAGACGGGCGGACGGGCAGACGGGCAGACGGGCAGACGAGCAGACGGGCAGAAGGACAGACGGACAGACGGGCAGACGGGCAGACGGGCAGACGAGCAGACGGGCAGACGGACAGAATGGAAGGAAGAGAGAAAGAAAGCAAGAAAGGAAGATAGATAGATAGATAGATATGTTTATTTATGTCTATAGCAATATTAGACAAAGTTGCGCCACAGGGTATTACAAAATAACTTACCCTGTGACAGTGAAAGAGTAAAGTAATACAACACATGAGTACTCGAGAGCAAGAGAAAAAGCTAGAGAACAGAATAAATCAACACCTAACAGTTAAGAGCCGTAAGAGAAAGAAATAGAGTTAAGGACGAACATCTTCAGTATCCAGCAAATGCGCAAATAAACCGTGCTTAAACGAGGCTAAGGTACGCGCAGTTTTGAGTTCCGAAGGCAAAGAGTCCCAGTAGCGCACGCCAGCAACCGCGAAGGAGTTGAAAAACGCGTTGGTGCGACAACACGGGGTCACAAAGTCACTCCTGGGCGTACGCGAAGGGCGAGAGGCAGCAGGGTCGCGACCGCGATCGGCCAGAACGAAAAGCTCGCGCAAGTAAGTAGGACGCCCGGAACGCAAAATGATAAAAAGCTGCGAAAGGAGAAAATAAAGCCTTCTATCCTTTACCCGAAGCCAGCCAAGCTCCCTACGAAACGGTGTAATGTGCTCGTCACGGGGAACACCACAGACAAAACGGACGCAGGTGTTCAGGAGGCGCTGAAGTTTACTGTCAAGACCCGCCTGGAGGTCAGCAAAGACCACGCAACAGTAGTCGAACAATGGGAAAATTAAGGAAATCACCATGAGTCGACGTAGATTTTTAGAGAGCAGCCGACGAGAGGCCGAAAGCTGCCTGAGGGTGCCATGCACGCGGGCAGAAACAGCATTAACCTGAGCTGTCCAGGACAGTTTAGAGTCGAGGATGACCCCAAGATCACGTACAGAGTCAAGATAGGGAATCGGAAGACCATCAAGACACACAGCAGGAAGAAGATTGAGCTCAAGCCTGGAAACATAAGACCCACTGCCAAGAATCATCGCATGAGTTTTCGCGACATTAAGACGAAGAGAAGAAGATCGAGACCAGCCCAGGACGGCCTGAACGTCCTCATTAACGCAGGCAAGGGCATCCGCAGCATTCGCAGGCGAAAACTGGTAATAAACCTGCAGGTCGTCTGCATAAACCAGATGGCTAGAATGTCTCAGGACTCTGGAGATATCGTTGATGAATAATGAGAACAATAACGGACCCAGAACTGAACCTTGCGGAACGCCAAGATCGAGAGACACCCAGGAAGAGAGGTGGCCATCCCGAGACACGACTGCCTGCATTCTACCCTGCAAGTAAGAGGCGATCCAACGGATGACATGCTGCGAGAAGCCGAGGTCGAGGAGCTTATTAAGCAAGATTGCATGTGGTATCGTATCGAAGGCCTTGGAGAAGTCAAACAGAACTAAGACAGTTAGGCTACGACTATCAATACCCCTGCGTACATCCTCGGTGAGCCTAAGAAGCGCAGTCTGGGTGCTGTAGCCGCGGCGGAAGCCAGATTGACGAGGATCGAGTAGCTGCCGACACTCAAGAAAGGAAGAAATTTGCTCGTAGACGACACGCTCAAGAACTTTTGATAAAAAGCAGAGGTTGGAGATGGGCCGAACCTGATCAAGAGAGGAGGGCGATTTGACCTTACCCAACGGCAACACACGCGCCCGCTTCCAAACCTCAGGGAAAACAGCAGAAGAGAGAGACTGATTGAAGAGAGCCAAGAGGTAAGGAAGGATAACCGGCAGCGCTAGATGGACATCACGAAGCGACAGATCGTCAATGCCTCGCGATTGAGAAGTGAAATGCTTGAAGGCATTGAGGAGCGCAGGCGGAGAAATATCCCGGAAATAAAAGAGAGAATCACTATAGGAAGAAGGCGGGAGAGTAGCAAGGAGCTCAGCAACTTCATTCAAGGAAGCCGGATGCTGAGACACGGCCGCAAAATGACGGTTGAGGTCATCTACAGCGAAATCGCCATAGTCGTTGGTTCGAGGCGGCGCAATACCAAGAGAACGGAGCGCCCTCCAAAGAACCCGTGATTCCTGAATAGAAGAAAGCCGATCAGCGAAAAATGCAGCACGAGCTGCGGAAATGCGTTTATGTAAATCATCCCTAGCATCCCGGTAACGAAAAAGAGCGACTTGAGAGCGAGAGCGCTTATAAGCTCGATAAAGTGAGTCCCTGGCACGCGTGAGGGCGAAAAGCTCCGAAGTGATCCAAGGAGGCCTGCTAGGTTTAAAAGCACGAGATACGTAGGGGGCATGCCTGTCAAGAGTGGCGGTGATATTGCCTTGTAAACAGGAGAGCAGCTCGTCAATAGAAACCCCAGCTTCAAAAGGGGACCAGTCACAATCCGCGAGATCCTGCTCGAATGAGTTGATAGAGAAGTTAGTAAATGAGCGAGCTCTGACTATCTTACAGGAGGGCGGGGGAGCCGCGATCGAGATGTTGACCGAAATGAGATCGTGCCCCGCAATAAACGGCGCGGAGGACTGGCTAAAGGATTGAAGCACGCTTTGATCACTAAGCAGGCACAGATCGAGAAGCGTGTCCGAGGTATGAGTGTGACACGTAGCCGCGAAGGGTACCAGGTAGAGAGCCCGGGAAGAGGAAAATTCACGAACATTGTCAGCGTCGTACGACTGGCCCAGCTGGTTTGCATTGAAGTCACCGAAAATGACAGAGAGATGATAACCGACACTCAGGCGATCGAAGTCTGCTTCAAAAGCTGCTAAGTTAGACGCCTTGGGCGGACGATAGACGACTGCGACAAGAAACGGTGAGGAGCGCGAGGTGCAAATTTCCGCAAAAAGATACTCAGGGCTGCAACTATATGGACCCGGAGAGACAGCAAGCAGCTTCACCCGAAGAGACTGCAGGACGTACAGCGCGACCCCACCCCCAATCTTGCCAACCCGATCATTGCGCAAAATGGAATACCCTGGCAACGAGACCGAAGCATCCGGAATCTGCGCATGCAACCACGATTCACTAATAGCGATGAGATGAGCTGAGCGAGACGAGAAATGAAAGCGCAGTAAATCAATGTGGCCGCGGATGGAATTGGCATTAAGATGACAGAGACAAAGAGAGGGCGGGCTGGCAGAGCCGGAAGAGTTAACAGAACCACGGAAATGCGGGGGGCGAATAAGGGCCGGCTGTTGAGAACACCGTCAGATCGAGGCGAGACGGGTAAGATCGGCGGATGACGAGATGCGAGTAACCGGCGCGCCATGGGCCTTGCGAGCAAAGATGGTACCTCCGGAGTGCCAAACAAAGCGAACGCCAGCAGCTGAGGCAGCAGCCTTAGTGGCAATTAAAAGCTTATAGATATCCGGTGGCAGAGCCTCGTTTAGATTGATAGTAGTGACCGGACCCGCAGGACACGGGACGAGATCCGAGGTCACAAGACGACCCTTAGCTTTCTTAGCTGCTATCAAACGCGAAAGAGTATCACGACTGCGAAGCTTGACAACAATCGGGAGTGACGTGGCTTTGCGAGCTTTATCACGGGTGACAAGAAACCGAGAATCAACGATATCACCGTCAGCAAGGCTGGTGTTCAGTGAGGCAAGAACTTGTTTAACGGTTTGCGGAACAGAAACGGCCGACAAACAGGGCGCACCGGAAATAATCAGTTCGACGGGACCCGAAGAATGACTAGAGCCCGACTGACCAGACCGACGATCGAGTTGGGCCTGCCTGAGCGCGACTGTATCGGAAGAGAGGACACGACAACGTTCCTCAAGTTCTACAACCCGAGCCGCAGTCGCATTGAACGCAGTTAAATCAGCAGATCGAGCCTGCTGAGCCAAACGCAACGCGGCATTATCCTCGGCGAGTACGCGGTTATCGTTTTCAAGTACAAGAATACGAGCCTCGGCGGCAGCGATACGCTCCTCCAAGGCGGTTAAGAGAGCGAGCCGACCCGCGAGCAGATCAAAACGCTCGTCCAGACGCGTAGCCAGAGTGGCAACAGACACAACAGAAGCTACTGAACCCGACGGCTGAGACTCAGAAGAAACGAGGGTGGCAGAGTTACCACTAACCGCAGGTAAAGGGTTAGGAATCGCAGCTACTGAGGCACGAGAAAATTCTTCCAATAATGCCCCGGGGCAGCAAGATTTTACTTTATCGCGGCGGAATTTAGTTTCGCAACAACCAGGATGATAACAGAGCTGGCACGAACGACACCGCTTGACTTTCGTGGCGATGAGCTTACCGCAGAAAGCGCATTTGAAAACACCTGGCATGATTAGAGCAAGGACGCAGTTGGAGAGAACAACGTTGACGCAGATACGGCAGCAGACGATCAGCAGGCAGGTACGTCACAGCAAGTGGGCGGAGACAGTCGAGCAGGCGCAGTCCGATCCACCGGAGAGAAGACAATCGATGATCGATGATCGATGATGGACGTCGATATCACAGCGGGCATGCGCAACAGGGCAGCAGGACGGTTAAGTTGACGGTTATGACAGATGTAGGTTATGTTCCCCAGTCAAAATCAGATCAGGAAAACAGGAAAATCCAGAAGCAGAGTGAAGTTACCAGGACGCAAACAAGTCCAGGCAGAGAATGCATAAAGGCGCATGCAAAGAGATCTGGAAGAAGTCGCCCGGAGGCAGAAAACAGCAGAACCAGCCCAAAAAGTTAGGAGTAGAAGTAGATAGCGTGTAGCGGTACTCACGTAGCGGGAAGACGGACAGACGGAGAGACGGGCAGACGGGCAGACGGGCAGACGGACAGACGGGCAGAGGGGCAGACGGGCAGAGGGGCAGACGAGCAGACGGGCAGACGGACAGAATGGAAGGAAGAGAGAAAGAAAGCAAGAAAGGAAGACGGGCAGACGGGCAGACGGGCAGACGGGCAGACGGACAGAATGGAAGGAAGAGAGAAAGAAAGCAAGAATGGAAGACGGACAGACGGAGAGACGGGCAGACGGGCAGACGGGCAGACGGGCAGACGAGCGGACGGACAGACAGCCAGACGGGCAGACGGACAGAGGGGCAGACGAGCAGACGGGCAGACGGACAGAATGGAAGGAAGAGAGAAAAAAAGCAAGAAAGGAAGACGGACAGACGGACAGACGGAGAGACGGACAGACGGGCAGACGGGCAGACGGGCAGACGGGCAGACGGGCAGACGAGCGGACGGGCAGACGAACAGACGGGCAGACGGGCAGAGGGGCAGACGAGCAGACGGGCAGACGGGCAGACGGGCAGACGGACAGACGGACAGACGGGCAGACGGACAGACGGACAGACGGGCAGACGGGCAGACAGGCAGACGGGCAGACGAGCAGACGGGCAGACGGACAGACGGGCAGAGGGGCAGACGGGCAGACGGGCAGACGAGCAGACGGGCAGACGGACAGAATGGAAGGAAGAGAGAAAGAAAGCAAGAAAGGAAGACGGACAGACGGAGAGACGGGCAGACGGGCAGACAGACAGAGGGGCAGACGGGCAGACGGACAGACGGGCAGACGGGCAGACGGGCAGACGGGCAGACGAGCAGACGGGCAGAGGGGCAGACGAGCAGACGGGCAGACGAGCAGACGGGCAGACGGACAGAGGGGCAGACGAGCAGACGGGCAGACAGGCAGACGGACAGACGGGCAGAGGGGCAGACGAGCAGACGGACAGAAAGGAAGGAAGAGAGAAAAAAAGCAAGAAAGGAAGACGGACAGACGGACAGACGGAGAGACGGACAGACGGGCAGACGGGCAGACGGGCAGACGGGCAATGGGGCAGACGAGCGGACGGGCAGACGAACAGACGGGCGGACGGGCAGAGGGGCAGACGAGCAGACGGGCAGACGGGCAGACGGGCAGACGGGCAGACGGGCAGACGAGCAGACGGGCAGACAGGCAGACGGGCAGACGAGCAGACGGGCAGACGGACAGACGGGCAGAGGGGCAGACGAGCAGACGGGCAGACGGACAGAATGGAAGGAAGAGAGAAAGAAAGCAAGAAAGGAAGACGGACAGACGGAGAGACGGGCAGACGGGCAGACGGGCAGACGGACAGACGGGCAGAGGGGCAGACGGGCAGACGGGCAGACGAGCAGACGGGCAGACGGACAGAATGGAAGGAAGAGAGAAAGAAAGCAAGAAAGGAAGACGGACAGACGGAGAGACGGGCAGACGGGCAGACGGGCAGACGGGCAGACGGACAGACGGGCAGAGGGGCAGACGGGCAGACGGGCAGACGAGCAGACGGGCAGAGGGACAGAATGGAAGGAAGAGAGAAAGAAAGCAAGAAAGGAAGACGGGCGGACGGGCAGACGGGCAGACGGGCAGACGGACAGACGGGCAGAGGGGCAGACGAGCAGACGGGCAGACGGGCAGACGGGCAGACGGACAGAATGGAAGGAAGAGAGAAAGAAAGCAAGAATGGAAGACGGACAAACGGAGAGACGGGCAGACGGGCAGACGGGCAGACGGGCAGACGGGCAGACGGGCAGACGGGCAGACGGACAGACGGACAGACGGGCAGACGGGCAGACGGGCAGAATGGAAGGAAGAGAGAAAGAAAGCAAAAAGGAAGACGGACAGACGGAGAGACGGGCAGACGGACAGACGGGCAGACGGGCAGACAGGCAGACGGGCAGACGAGCAGACGGGCAGACGGACAGAATGGAAGGAAGAGAGAAAGAAAGCAAGAAAGGAAGACGGGCAGACGGGCAGACGGGCAGACGGGCAGACGAGCAGACGGGCAGACGGACAGAATGGAAGAAAGAGAGAAAAAAGGCAAGAAAGGAAGACGGACAGACGGAAAGACGGGCAGACGGGCAGACGGGCAGACGGACAGACGGGCAGAGGGGCAGACGGGCAGACGGGCAGACGAGCAGACGGGCAGACGGGCAGAATGGAAGGAAGAGAGAAAGAAAGCAAGAAAGGAAGACGGGCAGACGGGCAGACGGACAGACGGGCAGACGGACAGACGGACAGACGGGCAGACGAACAGATGGGCAGAGGGGCAGACGGACAGACGGGCAGACGGGCAGACGGGCAGACGAGCAGACGGGCAGACGGACAGAATGGAAGGAAGAGAGAAAGAAAGCAAGAAAGGAAGACGGACAGACGGAGAGACGGGCAGACGGGCAGACGGACAGAGGGGCAGACGGGCAGACGGGCAGACGGGCAGACGGGCAGACGGACAGAATGGAAGGAAGAGAGAAAGAAAGCAAGAAAGGAAGACGGACAGACGGAGAGACGGGCAGACGGGCAGACGGACAGAGGGGCAGACGGGCAGACGGACAGACGGGCAGACGGGCAGACGGGCAGACGGGCAGACGAGCAGACGGGCAGAGGGGCAGACGAGCAGACGGGCAGACGGACAGAATGGAAGGAAGAGAGAAAGAAAGCAAGAAAGGAAGACGGGCGGACGGGCAGACGGACAGACGGACAGAGGGGCAGACGAGCAGACGGGCAGACGGGCAGACGGGCAGAAGGACAGACGGACAGACGGGCAGACGGGCAGACAGGCAGACGGGCAGACGAGCAGACGGGCAGACGGACAGAATGGAAGGAAGAGAGAAAGAAAGCAAGAAAGGAAGACGGGCGGACGGGCAGACGGACAGACGGGCAGACGAACAGATGGGCAGAGGGGCAGACGGACAGACAGCCAGACGGGCAGACGGACAGAGGGGCAGACGGGCAGACGGGCAGACGGGCAGACGGGCAGACGGACAGAATGGAAGGAAGAGAGAAAGAAAGCAAGAAAGGAAGACGGACAGACGGAGAGACGGGCAGACGGGCAGACGGACAGAGGGGCAGACGGGCAGACGGGCAGACGGGCAGACGGGCAGACGGACAGAATGGAAGGAAGAGAGAAAGAAAGCAAGAAAGGAAGACGGACAGACGGAGAGACGGGCAGACGGGCAGACGGACAGAGGGGCAGACGGGCAGACGGGCAGACGGGCAGACGGGCAGACGGACAGAATGGAAGGAAGAGAGAAAGAAAGCAAGAAAGGAAGACGGACAGACGGAGAGACGGGCAGACGGGCAGACGGACAGAGGGGCAGACGGGCAGACGGGCAGACGGGCAGACGGGCAGACGGACAGAATGGAAGGAAGAGAGAAAGAAAGCAAGAAAGGAAGACGGACAGACGGAGAGACGGGCAGACGGGCAGACGGACAGAGGGGCAGACGGGCAGACGGACAGACGGGCAGACGGGCAGACGGGCAGACGGGCAGACGAGCAGACGGGCAGAGGGGCAGACGAGCAGACGGGCAGACGGGCAGAAGGACAGACGGACAGACGGGCAGACGGGCAGACAGGCAGACGGGCAGACGAGCAGACGGGCAGACGGACAGAATGGAAGGAAGAGAGAAAGAAAGCAAGAAAGGAAGACGGGCGGACGGGCAGACGGACAGACGGGCAGACGAACAGATGGGCAGAGGGGCAGACGGACAGACAGCCAGACGGGCAGACGGACAGAGGGGCAGACGAGCAGACGGGCAGACGGACAGAATGGAAGGAAGAGAGAAAAAAAGCAAAAAAGGAAGACGGACAGACGGACAGACGGAGAGACGGACAGACGGGCAGACGGGCAGACGGGCAGACGGGCAGACGGGCAGAGGGGCAGACGAGCAGACGGACAGAAAGGAAGGAAGAGAGAAAGAAAGGAAGACGGACAGACGGACAGACGGACAGACGGAGAGACGGACAGACGGGCAGACGGGCAGACGGGCAGACGGGCAGAGGGGCAGACGAGCAGACGGACAGAAAGGAAGGAAGAGAGAAAGAAAGGAAGACGGACAGACGGACAGACGGAGAGACGGTCAGACGGGCAGACGGGCAGACGGGCAGACGGGCAGACGGGCAGAAGGACAGACGGGCAGACGGGCAGAATGGAAGGAAGAGAGAAAGAAAGCAAGAAAGGAAGAAGGACAGACGGACAGAGGGGCAGACGGGCAGACGGACAGAATGGAAGGAAGAGAGAAAGAAAGCAAGAAAGGAAGACGGGCAGACGGGCAGACGGGCAGACGGGCAGACGAGCAGACGGGCAGACGGACAGAATGGAAGGAAGAGAGAAAGAAAGCAAGATAGGAAGACGGACAGACGGAGAGACGGGCAGACGGGCAGACGGGCAGACGGACAGACGGGCAGAGGGGCAGACGGGCAGACGGGCAGACGAGCAGACGGGCAGACGGACAGAATGGAAGGAAGAGAGAAAGAAAGCAAGAAAGGAAGACGGACAGACGGAGAGACGGGCAGACGGGCAGACGGGCAGACGGGCAGACGGACAGACGGGCAGAGGGGCAGACGGGCAGACGGGCAGACGAGCAGACGGGCAGAGGGACAGAATGGAAGGAAGAGAGAAAGAAAGCAAGAATGGAAGACGGACAGACGGAGAGACGGGCAGACGGGCAGACGGGCAGACGGGCAGACGGGCAGACGGACAGAATGGAAGGAAGAGAGAAAGAAAGCAAGAAAGGAAGACGGGCAGACGGGCAGACGGGCAGACGGGCAGACGAGCAGACGGGCAGACGGACAGAATGGAAGAAAGAGAGAAAACAGGCAAGAAAGGAAGACGGACAGACGGGCAGACGGGCAGACGGACAGACGGGCAGAGGGGCAGACGGGCAGACGGGCAGACGAGCAGACGGGCAGACGGGCAGAATGGAAGGAAGAGAGAAAGAAAGCAAGAAAGGAAGACGGGCAGACGGGCAGACGGACAGACGGGTAGACGGACAGACGGACAGACGGGCAGAGGGGCAGACGAGCAGACGGACAGAAAGGAAGGAAGAGAGAAAGAAAGGAAGACGGACAGACGGACAGACGGAGAGACGGACAGACGGGCAGACGGGCAGACGGGCAGACGGGCAGACGGGCAGACGAGCAGACGAGCAGACGGGCAGAGGGGCAGACGAGCAGACGGGCAGACGAGCAGACGGGCAGACGGGCAGACGGGCAGAAGGACAGACGGACAGACGGGCAGACGGGCAGACAGGCAGACGGGCAGACGAGCAGACGGGCAGACGGACAGAATGGAAGGAAGAGAGAAAGAAAGCAAGAAAGGAAGACGGGCGGACGGGCAGACGGACAGACGGGCAGACGAACAGATGGGCAGAGGGGCAGACGGACAGACGGGCAGACGGACAGACAGCCAGACGGGCAGACGGACAGAGGGGCAGACGAGCAGACGGGCAGACAGGCAGACGGACAGACGGGCAGAGGGGCAGACGAGCAGACGGAAAGAAAGGAAGGAAGAGAGAAAAAAAGCAAGAAAGGAAGACGGACAGACGGACAGACGGACAGAGGGGCAGACGAGCAGACGGGCAGACGGGCAGACGGGCAGAAGGACAGACGGACAGACGGGCAGACGGGCAGACAGGCAGACGGACAGACGGGCAGAGGGGCAGACGAGCAGACGGACAGAAAGGAAGGAAGAGAGAAAAAAAGCAAGAAAGGAAGACGGACAGACGGACAGACGGAGAGACGGACAGACGGGCAGACGGGCAGACGGGCAGACGGGCAGACGGGCAGACGAGCGGACGGGCAGACGAACAGACGGGCAGACGGGCAGAGGGGCAGACGAGCAGACGGGCAGACGGGCAGACGGGCAGACGGACAGACGGACAGACGGGCAGACGGACAGACGGACAGACGGGCAGACGGGCAGACAGGCAGACGGGCAGACGAGCAGACGGGCAGACGGACAGACGGGCAGAGGGGCAGACGGGCAGACGGGCAGACGAGCAGACGGGCAGACGGACAGAATGGAAGGAAGAGAGAAAGAAAGCAAGAAAGGAAGACGGACAGACGGAGAGACGGGCAGACGGGCAGACAGACAGAGGGGCAGACGGGCAGACGGACAGACGGGCAGACGGGCAGACGGGCAGACGGGCAGACGAGCAGACGGGCAGAGGGGCAGACGAGCAGACGGGCAGACGAGCAGACGGGCAGACGGACAGAGGGGCAGACGAGCAGACGGGCAGACAGGCAGACGGACAGAATGGAAGGAAGAGAGAAAGAAAGCAAGAAAGGAAGACGGACAGACGGAGAGACGGGCAGACGGGCAGACGGACAGAAGGGCAGACGGGCAGACGGACAGACGGGCAGACGGGCAGACGGGCAGACGGGCAGACGAGCAGACGGGCAGAGGGGCAGACGAGCAGACGGGCAGACGGGCAGAAGGACAGACGGACAGACGGGCAGACGGGCAGACAGGCAGACGGGCAGACGAGCAGACGGGCAGACGGACAGAATGGAAGGAAGAGAGAAAGAAAGCAAGAAAGGAAGACGGGCGGACGGGCAGACGGACAGACGGGCAGACGAACAGATGGGCAGAGGGGCAGACGGACAGACAGCCAGACGGGCAGACGGACAGAGGGGCAGACGAGCAGACGGGCAGACGGACAGAATGGAAGGAAGAGAGAAAAAAAGCAAAAAAGGAAGACGGACAGACGGACAGACGGAGAGACGGACAGACGGGCAGACGGGCAGACGGGCAGACGGGCAGACGGGCAGAGGGGCAGACGAGCAGACGGACAGAAAGGAAGGAAGAGAGAAAGAAAGGAAGACGGACAGACGGACAGACGGACAGACGGAGAGACGGACAGACGGGCAGACGGGCAGACGGGCAGACGGGCAGAGGGGCAGACGAGCAGACGGACAGAAAGGAAGGAAGAGAGAAAGAAAGGAAGACGGACAGACGGACAGACGGAGAGACGGTCAGACGGGCAGACGGGCAGACGGGCAGACGGGCAGACGGGCAGAAGGACAGACGGGCAGACGGGCAGAATGGAAGGAAGAGAGAAAGAAAGCAAGAAAGGAAGAAGGACAGACGGACAGAGGGGCAGACGGGCAGACGGACAGAATGGAAGGAAGAGAGAAAGAAAGCAAGAAAGGAAGACGGGCAGACGGGCAGACGGGCAGACGGGCAGACGAGCAGACGGGCAGACGGACAGAATGGAAGGAAGAGAGAAAGAAAGCAAGATAGGAAGACGGACAGACGGAGAGACGGGCAGACGGGCAGACGGGCAGACGGACAGACGGGCAGAGGGGCAGACGGGCAGACGGGCAGACGAGCAGACGGGCAGACGGACAGAATGGAAGGAAGAGAGAAAGAAAGCAAGAAAGGAAGACGGACAGACGGAGAGACGGGCAGACGGGCAGACGGGCAGACGGGCAGACGGACAGACGGGCAGAGGGGCAGACGGGCAGACGGGCAGACGAGCAGACGGGCAGAGGGACAGAATGGAAGGAAGAGAGAAAGAAAGCAAGAATGGAAGACGGACAGACGGAGAGACGGGCAGACGGGCAGACGGGCAGACGGGCAGACGGGCAGACGGACAGAATGGAAGGAAGAGAGAAAGAAAGCAAGAAAGGAAGACGGGCAGACGGGCAGACGGGCAGACGGGCAGACGAGCAGACGGGCAGACGGACAGAATGGAAGAAAGAGAGAAAACAGGCAAGAAAGGAAGACGGACAGACGGGCAGACGGGCAGACGGACAGACGGGCAGAGGGGCAGACGGGCAGACGGGCAGACGAGCAGACGGGCAGACGGGCAGAATGGAAGGAAGAGAGAAAGAAAGCAAGAAAGGAAGACGGGCAGACGGGCAGACGGACAGACGGGCAGACGGACAGACGGACAGACGGGCAGAGGGGCAGACGAGCAGACGGACAGAAAGGAAGGAAGAGAGAAAGAAAGGAAGACGGACAGACGGACAGACGGAGAGACGGACAGACGGGCAGACGGGCAGACGGGCAGACGGGCAGACGGGCAGACGAGCAGACGAGCAGACGGGCAGAGGGGCAGACGAGCAGACGGGCAGACGAGCAGACGGGCAGACGGGCAGACGGGCAGAAGGACAGACGGACAGACGGGCAGACGGGCAGACAGGCAGACGGGCAGACGAGCAGACGGGCAGACGGACAGAATGGAAGGAAGAGAGAAAGAAAGCAAGAAAGGAAGACGGGCGGACGGGCAGACGGACAGACGGGCAGACGAACAGATGGGCAGAGGGGCAGACGGACAGACGGGCAGACGGACAGACAGCCAGACGGGCAGACGGACAGAGGGGCAGACGAGCAGACGGGCAGACAGGCAGACGGACAGACGGGCAGAGGGGCAGACGAGCAGACGGAAAGAAAGGAAGGAAGAGAGAAAAAAAGCAAGAAAGGAAGACGGACAGACGGACAGACGGACAGAGGGGCAGACGAGCAGACGGGCAGACGGGCAGACGGGCAGAAGGACAGACGGACAGACGGGCAGACGGGCAGACAGGCAGACGGACAGACGGGCAGAGGGGCAGACGAGCAGACGGACAGAAAGGAAGGAAGAGAGAAAAAAAGCAAGAAAGGAAGACGGACAGACGGACAGACGGAGAGACGGACAGACGGGCAGACGGGCAGACGGGCAGACGGGCAGACGGGCAGACGAGCGGACGGGCAGACGAACAGACGGGCAGACGGGCAGAGGGGCAGACGAGCAGACGGGCAGACGGGCAGACGGGCAGACGGACAGACGGACAGACGGGCAGACGGACAGACGGACAGACGGGCAGACGGGCAGACAGGCAGACGGGCAGACGAGCAGACGGGCAGACGGACAGACGGGCAGAGGGGCAGACGGGCAGACGGGCAGACGAGCAGACGGGCAGACGGACAGAATGGAAGGAAGAGAGAAAGAAAGCAAGAAAGGAAGACGGACAGACGGAGAGACGGGCAGACGGGCAGACAGACAGAGGGGCAGACGGGCAGACGGACAGACGGGCAGACGGGCAGACGGGCAGACGGGCAGACGAGCAGACGGGCAGAGGGGCAGACGAGCAGACGGGCAGACGAGCAGACGGGCAGACGGACAGAGGGGCAGACGAGCAGACGGGCAGACAGGCAGACGGACAGACGGGCAGAGGGGCAGACGAGCAGACGGACAGAAAGGAAGGAAGAGAGAAAAAAAGCAAGAAAGGAAGACGGACAGACGGACAGACGGAGAGACGGACAGACGGGCAGACGGGCAGACGGGCAGACGGGCAATGGGGCAGACGAGCGGACGGGCAGACGAACAGACGGGCGGACGGGCAGAGGGGCAGACGAGCAGACGGGCAGACGGGCAGACGGGCAGACGGGCAGACGGGCAGACGAGCAGACGGGCAGACAGGCAGACGGGCAGACGAGCAGACGGGCAGACGGACAGACGGGCAGAGGGGCAGACGAGCAGACGGGCAGACGGACAGAATGGAAGGAAGAGAGAAAGAAAGCAAGAAAGGAAGACGGACAGACGGAGAGACGGGCAGACGGGCAGACGGGCAGACGGACAGACGGGCAGAGGGGCAGACGGGCAGACGGGCAGACGAGCAGACGGGCAGACGGACAGAATGGAAGGAAGAGAGAAAGAAAGCAAGAAAGGAACACGGACAGACGGAGAGACGGGCAGACGGGCAGACGGGCAGACGGGCAGACGGACAGACGGGCAGAGGGGCAGACGGGCAGACGGGCAGACGAGCAGACGGGCAGAGGGACAGAATGGAAGGAAGAGAGAAAGAAAGCAAGAAAGGAAGACGGGCGGACGGGCAGACGGGCAGACGGGCAGACGGACAGACGGGCAGAGGGGCAGACGAGCAGACGGGCAGACGGGCAGACGGGCAGACGGACAGAATGGAAGGAAGAGAGAAAGAAAGCAAGAATGGAAGACGGACAAACGGAGAGACGGGCAGACGGGCAGACGGGCAGACGGGCAGACGGGCAGACGGGCAGACGGGCAGACGGACAGACGGACAGACGGGCAGACGGGCAGACGGGCAGAATGGAAGGAAGAGAGAAAGAAAGCAAAAAGGAAGACGGACAGACGGAGAGACGGGCAGACGGACAGACGGGCAGACGGGCAGACAGGCAGACGGGCAGACGAGCAGACGGGCAGACGGACAGAATGGAAGGAAGAGAGAAAGAAAGCAAGAAAGGAAGACGGGCAGACGGGCAGACGGGCAGACGGGCAGACGAGCAGACGGGCAGACGGACAGAATGGAAGAAAGAGAGAAAAAAGGCAAGAAAGGAAGACGGACAGACGGAAAGACGGGCAGACGGGCAGACGGGCAGACGGACAGACGGGCAGACGGGCAGACGGGCAGACGGGCAGACGAGCAGACGGGCAGAGGGGCAGACGAGCAGACGGGCAGACGGGCAGAAGGACAGACGGACAGACGGGCAGACGGGCAGACAGGCAGACGGGCAGACGAGCAGACGGGCAGACGGACAGAATGGAAGGAAGAGAGAAAGAAAGCAAGAAAGGAAGACGGGCGGACGGGCAGACGGACAGACGGGCAGACGAACAGATGGGCAGAGGGGCAGACGGACAGACAGCCAGACGGGCAGACGGACAGAGGGGCAGACGAGCAGACGGGCAGACGGACAGAATGGAAGGAAGAGAGAAAAAAAGCAAAAAAGGAAGACGGACAGACGGACAGACGGAGAGACGGACAGACGGGCAGACGGGCAGACGGGCAGACGGGCAGACGGGCAGAGGGGCAGACGAGCAGACGGACAGAAAGGAAGGAAGAGAGAAAGAAAGGAAGACGGACAGACGGACAGACGGACAGACGGAGAGACGGACAGACGGGCAGACGGGCAGACGGGCAGACGGGCAGAGGGGCAGACGAGCAGACGGACAGAAAGGAAGGAAGAGAGAAAGAAAGGAAGACGGACAGACGGACAGACGGAGAGACGGTCAGACGGGCAGACGGGCAGACGGGCAGACGGGCAGACGGGCAGAAGGACAGACGGGCAGACGGGCAGAATGGAAGGAAGAGAGAAAGAAAGCAAGAAAGGAAGAAGGACAGACGGACAGAGGGGCAGACGGGCAGACGGACAGAATGGAAGGAAGAGAGAGAGAAAGCAAGAAAGGAAGACGGGCAGACGGGCAGACGGGCAGACGGGCAGACGAGCAGACGGGCAGACGGACAGAATGGAAGGAAGAGAGAAAGAAAGCAAGATAGGAAGACGGACAGACGGAGAGACGGGCAGACGGGCAGACGGGCAGACGGACAGACGGGCAGAGGGGCAGACGGGCAGACGGGCAGACGAGCAGACGGGCAGACGGACAGAATGGAAGGAAGAGAGAAAGAAAGCAAGAAAGGAAGACGGACAGACGGAGAGACGGGCAGACGGGCAGACGGGCAGACGGGCAGACGGACAGACGGGCAGAGGGGCAGACGGGCAGACGGGCAGACGAGCAGACGGGCAGAGGGACAGAATGGAAGGAAGAGAGAAAGAAAGCAAGAATGGAAGACGGACAGACGGAGAGACGGGCAGACGGGCAGACGGGCAGACGGGCAGACGGGCAGACGGACAGAATGGAAGGAAGAGAGAAAGAAAGCAAGAAAGGAAGACGGGCAGACGGGCAGACGGGCAGACGGGCAGACGAGCAGACGGGCAGACGGACAGAATGGAAGAAAGAGAGAAAACAGGCAAGAAAGGAAGACGGACAGACGGGCAGACGGGCAGACGGACAGACGGGCAGAGGGGCAGACGGGCAGACGGGCAGACGAGCAGACGGGCAGACGGGCAGAATGGAAGGAAGAGAGAAAGAAAGCAAGAAAGGAAGACGGGCAGACGGGCAGACGGACAGACGGGCAGACGGACAGACGGACAGACGGGCAGAGGGGCAGACGAGCAGACGGACAGAAAGGAAGGAAGAGAGAAAGAAAGGAAGACGGACAGACGGACAGACGGAGAGACGGACAGACGGGCAGACGGGCAGACGGGCAGACGGGCAGACGGGCAGACGAGCAGACGAGCAGACGGGCAGAGGGGCAGACGAGCAGACGGGCAGACGAGCAGACGGGCAGACGGGCAGACGGGCAGAAGGACAGACGGACAGACGGGCAGACGGGCAGACAGGCAGACGGGCAGACGAGCAGACGGGCAGACGGACAGAATGGAAGGAAGAGAGAAAGAAAGCAAGAAAGGAAGACGGGCGGACGGGCAGACGGACAGACGGGCAGACGAACAGATGGGCAGAGGGGCAGACGGACAGACGGGCAGACGGACAGACAGCCAGACGGGCAGACGGACAGAGGGGCAGACGAGCAGACGGGCAGACAGGCAGACGGACAGACGGGCAGAGGGGCAGACGAGCAGACGGAAAGAAAGGAAGGAAGAGAGAAAAAAAGCAAGAAAGGAAGACGGACAGACGGACAGACGGACAGAGGGGCAGACGAGCAGACGGGCAGACGGGCAGACGGGCAGAAGGACAGACGGACAGACGGGCAGACGGGCAGACAGGCAGACGGACAGACGGGCAGAGGGGCAGACGAGCAGACGGACAGAAAGGAAGGAAGAGAGAAAAAAAGCAAGAAAGGAAGACGGACAGACGGACAGACGGAGAGACGGACAGACGGGCAGACGGGCAGACGGGCAGACGGGCAGACGGGCAGACGAGCGGACGGGCAGACGAACAGACGGGCAGACGGGCAGAGGGGCAGACGAGCAGACGGGCAGACGGGCAGACGGGCAGACGGACAGACGGACAGACGGGCAGACGGACAGACGGACAGACGGGCAGACGGGCAGACAGGCAGACGGGCAGACGAGCAGACGGGCAGACGGACAGACGGGCAGAGGGGCAGACGGGCAGACGGGCAGACGAGCAGACGGGCAGACGGACAGAATGGAAGGAAGAGAGAAAGAAAGCAAGAAAGGAAGACGGACAGACGGAGAGACGGGCAGACGGGCAGACAGACAGAGGGGCAGACGGGCAGACGGACAGACGGGCAGACGGGCAGACGGGCAGACGGGCAGACGAGCAGACGGGCAGAGGGGCAGACGAGCAGACGGGCAGACGAGCAGACGGGCAGACGGACAGAGGGGCAGACGAGCAGACGGGCAGACAGGCAGACGGACAGACGGGCAGAGGGGCAGACGAGCAGACGGACAGAAAGGAAGGAAGAGAGAAAAAAAGCAAGAAAGGAAGACGGACAGACGGACAGACGGAGAGACGGACAGACGGGCAGACGGGCAGACGGGCAGACGGGCAATGGGGCAGACGAGCGGACGGGCAGACGAACAGACGGGCGGACGGGCAGAGGGGCAGACGAGCAGACGGGCAGACGGGCAGACGGGCAGACGGGCAGACGGGCAGACGAGCAGACGGGCAGACAGGCAGACGGGCAGACGAGCAGACGGGCAGACGGACAGACGGGCAGAGGGGCAGACGAGCAGACGGGCAGACGGACAGAATGGAAGGAAGAGAGAAAGAAAGCAAGAAAGGAAGACGGACAGACGGAGAGACGGGCAGACGGGCAGACGGGCAGACGGACAGACGGGCAGAGGGGCAGACGGGCAGACGGGCAGACGAGCAGACGGGCAGACGGACAGAATGGAAGGAAGAGAGAAAGAAAGCAAGAAAGGAACACGGACAGACGGAGAGACGGGCAGACGGGCAGACGGGCAGACGGGCAGACGGACAGACGGGCAGAGGGGCAGACGGGCAGACGGGCAGACGAGCAGACGGGCAGAGGGACAGAATGGAAGGAAGAGAGAAAGAAAGCAAGAAAGGAAGACGGGCGGACGGGCAGACGGGCAGACGGGCAGACGGACAGACGGGCAGAGGGGCAGACGAGCAGACGGGCAGACGGGCAGACGGGCAGACGGACAGAATGGAAGGAAGAGAGAAAGAAAGCAAGAATGGAAGACGGACAAACGGAGAGACGGGCAGACGGGCAGACGGGCAGACGGGCAGACGGGCAGACGGGCAGACGGGCAGACGGACAGACGGACAGACGGGCAGACGGGCAGACGGGCAGAATGGAAGGAAGAGAGAAAGAAAGCAAAAAGGAAGACGGACAGACGGAGAGACGGGCAGACGGACAGACGGGCAGACGGGCAGACAGGCAGACGGGCAGACGAGCAGACGGGCAGACGGACAGAATGGAAGGAAGAGAGAAAGAAAGCAAGAAAGGAAGACGGGCAGACGGGCAGACGGGCAGACGGGCAGACGAGCAGACGGGCAGACGGACAGAATGGAAGAAAGAGAGAAAAAAGGCAAGAAAGGAAGACGGACAGACGGAAAGACGGGCAGACGGGCAGACGGGCAGACGGACAGACGGGCAGAGGGGCAGACGGGCAGACGGGCAGACGAGCAGACGGGCAGACGGGCAGAATGGAAGGAAGAGAGAAAGAAAGCAAGAAAGGAAGACGGGCAGACGGGCAGACGGACAGACGGGCAGACGGACAGACGGACAGACGGGCAGACGAACAGATGGGCAGAGGGGCAGACGGACAGACGGGCAGACGGGCAGACGGGCAGACGAGCAGACGGGCAGACGGACAGAATGGAAGGAAGAGAGAAAGAAAGCAAGAAAGGAAGACGGACAGACGGAGAGACGGGCAGACGGGCAGACGGACAGAGGGGCAGACGGGCAGACGGGCAGACGGGCAGACGGGCAGACGGACAGAATGGAAGGAAGAGAGAAAGAAAGCAAGAAAGGAAGACGGACAGACGGAGAGACGGGCAGACGGGCAGACGGACAGAGGGGCAGACGGGCAGACGGACAGACGGGCAGACGGGCAGACGGGCAGACGGGCAGACGAGCAGACGGGCAGAGGGGCAGACGAGCAGACGGGCAGACGGACAGAATGGAAGGAAGAGAGAAAGAAAGCAAGAAAGGAAGACGGGCGGACGGGCAGACGGACAGACGGACAGAGGGGCAGACGAGCAGACGGGCAGACGGGCAGACGGGCAGAAGGACAGACGGACAGACGGGCAGACGGGCAGACAGGCAGACGGGCAGACGAGCAGACGGGCAGACGGACAGAATGGAAGGAAGAGAGAAAGAAAGCAAGAAAGGAAGACGGGCGGACGGGCAGACGGACAGACGGGCAGACGAACAGATGGGCAGAGGGGCAGACGGACAGACAGCCAGACGGGCAGACGGACAGAGGGGCAGACGAGCAGACGGGCAGACGGACAGAATGGAAGGAAGAGAGAAAAAAAGCAAGAAAGGAAGACGGACAGACGGACAGACGGAGAGACGGACAGACGGGCAGACGGGCAGACGGGCAGACGGGCAGAGATGCAGACGAGCGGACGGGCAGACGAACAGACGGGCAGACGGACAGAGGGGCAGACGAGCAGACGGGCAGACGGGCAGACGGGCAGACGGACAGAGGGGCAGACGAGCAGACGGGCAGACGAGCAGACGGGCAGACGGACAGAATGGATGGAAGAGAGAAAGAAAGCAAGAAAGGAAGACGGGCAGACGGACAGACGGGCAGACGGGCAGACGAGCAGACGGACAGAAAGGAAGGAAGAGAGAAAGAAAGGAAGACGGACAGACGGACAGACGGAGAGACGGACAGACGGGCAGACGGGCAGACGGGCAGACGGGCAGACGGGCAGAAGGACAGACGGGCAGACGGGCAGAATGGAAGGAAGAGAGAAAGAAAGCAAGAAAGGAAGAAGGACAGACGGACAGAGGGGCAGACGGGCAGACGGACAGAACGGAAGGAAGAGAGAAAGAAAGCAAGAAAGGAAGACGGGCAGACGGGCAGACGGGCAGACGGGCAGACGAGCAGACGGGCAGACGGACAGAATGGAAGGAAGAGAGAAAGAAAGCAAGAAAGGAAGACGGACAGACGGAGAGACGGGCAGACGGGCAGACGGGCAGACGGACAGACGGGCAGAGGGGCAGACGGGCAGACGGGCAGACGAGCAGACGGGCAGACGGACAGAATGGAAGGAAGAGAGAAAGAAAGCAAGAAAGGAAGACGGACAGACGGAGAGACGGGCAGACGGGCAGACGGGCAGACGGGCAGACGGACAGACGGGCAGAGGGGCAGACGGGCAGACGGGCAGACGAGCAGACGGGCAGAGGGACAGAATGGAAGGAAGAGAGAAAGAAAGCAAGAAAGGAAGACGGGCGGACGGGCAGACGGGCAGACGGGCAGACGGACAGACGGGCAGAGGGGCAGACGAGCACACGGGCAGACGGGCAGACGGACAGACGGACAGACGGGCAGACGGGCAGACGGGCAGAATGGAAGGGAGAGAGAAAGAAAGCAAGAAAGGAAGACGGGCGGACGGGCAGACGGGCAGACGGGCAGACGAGCAGACGGGCAGACGGACAGAATGGAAGGAAGAGAGAAAGAAAGCAAGAAAGGAAGACGGGCGGACGGGCAGACGGGCAGACGGGCAGACGAGCAGACGGGCAGAAGGACAGACGGACAGACGGGCAGACGGGCAGACGGGCAGACGGGCAGACGGACAGAATGAAAGGAAGAGAGAAAGAAAGCAAGAATGGAAGACGGACAGACGGAGAGACGGGCAGACGGGCAGACGGGCAGACGGACAGACGGGCAGAGGGGCAGACGAGCAGACGGGCAGACGGGCAGACGGGCAGACGGACAAACGGGCAGAGGGGCAGACGGGCAGACGGGCAGACGAGCAGACGGGCAGACGGACAGAATGGAAGGAAGAGAGAAAGAAAGCAAGAAAGGAAGACGGGCAGACGGGCAGACGGGCAGACGGGCAGACGAGCAGACGGGCAGACGGGCAGACGGGCAGACGAGCAGACGGGCAGACGGACAGAATGGAAGGAAGAGAGAAAGAAAGCAAGAATGGAAGACGGACAGACGGAGAGACGGGCAGACGGGCAGACGGGCAGACGGACAGACGGGCAGAGGGGCAGACGAGCAGACGGGCAGACGGGCAGACGGGCAGACGGGCAGACGGACAGACGGACAGACGGGCAGACGGGCAGACGGACAGAATGGAAGGAAGAGAGAAAGAAAGCAAGAAAGGAAGACGGGCGGACGGGCAGACGGGCAGACGGGCAGACGAGCAGACGGGCAGACGGGCAGAATGGAAGGGAGAGAGAAAGAAAGCAAGAAAGGAAGACGGGCGGACGGGCAGACGGGCAGACGGGCAGACGAGCAGACGGGCAGACGGACAGAATGGAAGGAAGAGAGAAAGAAAGCAAGAAAGGAAGACGGGCGGACGGGCAGACGGGCAGACGGGCAGACGAGCAGACGGGCAGAAGGACAGACGGACAGACGGGCAGACGGGCAGACAGGCAGACGGGCAGACGGACAGAATGGAAGGAAGAGAGAAAGAAAGCAAGAATGGAAGACGGACAGACGGAGAGACGGGCAGACGGGCAGACGGGCAGACGGACAGAATGGAAGGAAGAGAGAAAGAAAGCAAGAATGGAAGACGGACAGACGGAGAGACGGGCAGACGGGCAGACGGGCAGACGGACAGACGGGCAGAGGGGCAGACGGGCAGACGGGCAGACGAGCAGACGGGCAGACGGACAGAATGGAAGGAAGAGAGAAAGAAAGCAAGAAAGGAAGACGGGCAGACGGGCAGACGGGCAGACGGGCAGACGAGCAGACGGGCAGACGGACAGAATGGAAGGAAGAGAGAAAGAAAGCAAGAAAGGAAGACGGACAGACGGAGAGACGGGCAGACGGGCAGACGGGCAGACGGACAGACGGACAGACGGGCAGACGGGCAGACGGGCAGAATGGAAGGAAGAGAGAAAGAAAGCAAGAAAGGAAGACGGGCGGACGGGCAGACGGGCAGACGGGCAGACGAGCAGACGGGCAGACGGACAGAATGGAAGGAAGAGAGAAAGAAAGCAAGAAAGGAAGACGGGCGGACGGGCAGACGGGCAGACGGGCAGACGGGCAGACGAGCAGACGGGCAGAAGGACAGACGGACAGACGGGCAGACGGGCAGTTAGGCAGACGGGCAGACGAGCAGACGGGCAGACGGACAGAATGGAAGGAAGAGAGAAAGAAAGCAAGAAAGGAAGACGGGCGGACGGGCAGACGGGCAGACGGGCAGACGAGCAGACGGGCAGACGGACAGAATGGAAGGAAGAGAGAAAGAAAGCAAGAAAGGAAGACGGACAGACGGAGAGACGGGCAGACGGGCAGACGGGCAGACGGACAGACGGGCAGAGGGGCAGACGGGCAGACGGGCAGACGAGCAGACGGGCAGACGGACAGAATGGAAGGAAGAGAGAAAGAAAGCAAGAAAGGAAGAAGGACAGACGGACAGAGGGGCAGACGGGCAGACGGACAGAACGGAAGGAAGAGAGAAAGAAAGCAAGAAAGGAAGACGGGCAGACGGGCAGACGGGCAGACGGGCAGACGAGCAGACGGGCAGACGGACAGAATGGAAGGAAGAGAGAAAGAAAGCAAGAAAGGAAGACGGACAGACGGAGAGACGGGCAGACGGGCAGACGGGCAGACGGACAGACGGGCAGAGGGGCAGACGGGCAGACGGGCAGACGAGCAGACGGACAGAATGGAAGGAAGAGAGAAAGAAAGCAAGAAAGGAAGACGGACAGACGGAGAGACGGGCAGACGGGCAGACGGGCAGACGGGCAGACGGACAGACGGGCAGAGGGGCAGACGGGCAGACGGGCAGACGAGCAGACGGGCAGAGGGACAGAATGGAAGGAAGAGAGAAAGAAAGCAAGAAAGGAAGACGGGCGGACGGGCAGACGGGCAGACGGGCAGACGGACAGACGGGCAGAGGGGCAGACGAGCACACGGGCAGACGGGCAGACGGACAGACGGACAGACGGGCAGACGGGCAGACGGGCAGAATGGAAGGGAGAGAGAAAGAAAGCAAGAAAGGAAGACGGGCAGACGGACAGACGGGCAGACGGGCAGAAAGGAAGGAAGAGAGAAAAAAAGCAAGAAAGGAAGACGGACAGACGGACAGACGGGCAGACGGGCAGACGGGCAGAGGGGCAGACGAGCGGACGGGCAGACGGACAGAGGGGCAGACGAGCAGACGGGCAGACGGGCAGACGGGCAGAAGGACAGACGGACAGACGGGCAGACGGGCAGACAGGCAGACGGGCAGACGAGCAGACGGGCAGACGGACAGAATGGAAGGAAGAGAGAAAGAAAGCAAGAAAGGAAGACGGGCGGACGGGCAGACGGACAGACGGGCAGACGAACAGATGGGCAGAGGGGCAGACGGACAGACGGGCAGACGGACAGACAGCCAGACGGGCAGACGGACAGAGGGGCAGACGAGCAGACGGGCAGACGGACAGAATGGAAGGAAGAGAGAAAAAAAGCAAGAAAGGAAGACGGACAGACGGACAGACGGAGAGACGGACAGACGGGCAGACGGGCAGACGGGCAGACGGGCAGAGGGGCAGACGAGCGGACGGGCAGACGAACAGACGGGCAGACGGACAGAGGGGCAGACGAGCAGACGGGCAGACGGGCAGACGGGCAGACGGACAGAGGGGCAGACGAGCAGACGGGCAGACGAGCAGACGGGCAGACGGACAGAATGGAAGGAAGAGAGAAAG
Organism: Rhogogaster chlorosoma; assembly: GCA_944452935.1. Classification (NCBI taxonomy): domain Eukaryota; kingdom Metazoa; phylum Arthropoda; class Insecta; order Hymenoptera; family Tenthredinidae; genus Rhogogaster; species Rhogogaster chlorosoma. Next base: position 36,614,171 of record OX101797.1, read on the forward strand.
AAAGCAAGAAAGGAAGACGGGCAGACGGACAGACGGGCAGACGGGCAGAAAGGAAGGAAGAGAGAAAAAAAGCAAGAAAGGAAGACGGACAGACGGACAGACGGGCAGACGGGCAGACGGGCAGAGGGGCAGACGAGCGGACGGGCAGACGGACAGAGGGGCAGACGAGCAGACGGGCAGACGGGCAGACGGGCAGAAGGACAGACGGACAGACGGGCAGACGGGCAGACAGGCAGACGGGCAGACGAGCAGACGGGCAGACGGACAGAATGGAAGGAAGAGAGAAAGAAAGCAAGAAAGGAAGACGGGCGGACGGGCAGACGGACAGACGGGCAGACGAACAGATGGGCAGAGGGGCAGACGGACAGACGGGCAGACGGACAGACAGCCAGACGGGCAGACGGACAGAGGGGCAGACGAGCAGACGGGCAGACGGGCAGACGGGCAGACGGGCAGACGAGCGGACGGGCAGACGAACAGACGGGCAGACGGACAGAGGGGCAGACGGGCAGACGGGCAGACGGGCAGACGAGCAGACGGGCAGAGGGGCAGACGAGCAGACAGGCAGACGGACAGAATGGAAGGAAGAGAGAAAGAAAGCAAGAAAGGAAGACGGGCGGACGGGCAGACGGACAGACGGGCAGACGAACAGATGGGCAGAGGGGCAGACGGACAGACGGGCAGACGGGCAGACGGGCAGACGAGCAGACGGGCAGACGGACAGAATGGAAGGAAGAGAGAAAGAAAGCAAGAAAGGAAGACGGACAGACGGAGAGACGGGCAGACGGGCAGACGGACAGAGGGGCAGACGGGCAGACGGGCAGACGGGCAGACGGGCAGACAAGCAGACGGGCAGACGGGCAGAATGGAAGGAGGAGAGAAAGAAAGCAAGAAAGGAAGACGGGCAGACGGACAGAGGGGCAGACGAGCAGACGGGCAGACGGGCAGACGGGCAGAATGGAAGGAAGAGAGAAAGAAAGCAAGAAAGGAAGACGGGCAGACGGGCAGACGGACAGACGGGCAGACGGACAGACGGACAGACGGGCAGAGGGGCAGACGAGCAGACGGACAGAAAGGAAGGAAGAGAGAAAGAAAGGAAGACGGACAGATAGATAGATAGATAGAAAGCAGTTTATTATGCCATAGTCGCAATCGGACCGCAAGGCAACAGCAAGTAGACAAAAAAAGGGTACAATCCCCAATACACAGAAAAGAAAAACAGGCAAAGCAAATAGAAGAATACAGGAAAAAACCGAAATAGCAAATTATAAAAAAAATTATAAAGACAGCAAATTATAAATAATTATAAAGATAACAGACATAATAGTGAAATCAAACAATAAGCAGTAATACAAATAATAACTGAAGAATAAATAGACAAAACAGAAACGATAGATAGAAAGAAAAAAACAGCGGCATAGCACAGCACCAACGCCAGACCCACCCTCAATAAAAGTGCTGAGGATAAATAGAAAGAGAGCTAAGGTGCAACCATAGGAAGTGAAGCACCAGCTCGCCTCAGATCCAGAGAAGGTGCCAGCAAGCATGCTATAAGCAATAGCGATAAAAAGATTAAGATTAAAAAATTAAGAATAAAATTAAGAATTAGGCTAAACCTACCAACTAACAGAGGGCTACAAATACAAAGTAAAACTAAAAATAACTAAAGAAAAAGTAAAACTAAAAATAAACTAAAGAAAAAAACAAATCAACGATAGCCACAACAGCACTACAGCTTAGACCTAGGGGAGCCGGCAGTGCAGCTTAAGCTAGCAGACATTAAGTGCACTAATAACCTAGCCTTGAATACTTCTATAGAGGATGAAGTCCTCATAGATAACGGCAAGCTATGCCAAAAGTAAATAGCTGAGAGCGCGAAAGAGTTGCGGTACGCGGCAGTCCTGTGCGCCGGAACAAAAAGTGTCGCTGCCTGATCAGAATCCGCCAACCTAGCCGAATGACGAGCAGTCGGGTCTAGCTCAGTAAACAGTTCACGCAAATAAATGGGAGAAGAGGTAGCAAGAACCTGGTAGAGGACCGAGCCTAGCACATAAAGACGCCGACCAGAAACCGTTAACCACTTCAGCCGTACCCGATAAGGCGAAATATGGACATCCCGTCTAAGACCAAAGATAAAACGAATTCCACAGTTTACAAGCCGCTGAAGCTTGGTATTCAGGTAGTCCGTGGGATCGTGGTAAACTAAACAGCAGTAATCAATGTGAGGCAGGACTAAGGCCGTAACCAGCATGGTTTTGATCCGAGGAGGAAGCGAATCACTATTATGCTTAAGCTTATGCAGCGTGGCATGGACCCTACGTGACACCTGCGACACATGGCAATTCCATGTTAGATCCGCGGACAAATGAACACCTAGATTACGGACTGTGTCAACAAAGGGCACAGACTGACCGTTAATAACAATTTCCGGCACGACAAGTTGCTTAAGTTGGCGTACAAAAACAGAGCTGCCAAGGATCATGGCCTTAGTCTTACTCACATTTAACTGCAAGCCATTCTCTGTAGCCCAAGACGAGACGGCCAGAGCATCCCTACTGATCGCACTAACAGCCGCCTGAATATCACTGGGGGGAGCGTGTAAATAGATCTGCAAATCGTCCGCGAAAATCACATGCTTGGTGTGACGCAGAGACAAGCCTACATCATTGATAAAGATTAGAAATAGAAGCGGCCCCAGGACAGATCCCTGCGGCACACCAGAGAGATTATCCAAAAAACTAGTGTGCCCCCCCACTGAGTCCAGTACAGCCTGAGTCCTGCCCGTGAGATAGGAATGGAACCAGGAAACAACACCAGCGGAAAAGCCGCAACGGCGAAGCTTGGACAAAAGCAGCCGATGACTAATGCTATCAAACGCCTTGCTAAAATCAAACAGCAGAAGAACAGTGACACACCTATCATCAACTGCCTTCTTCACGTCATCGAGCACTTTTAGCAACGCAGTTTGAGTGCTGTGGCCTCTACGGAAGCCAGCCTGAAACGGGTCGAGTAAATTATTGCGCTCCAGGTATGAAATTAACTGATCAGCCACGATCCGCTCAAAAACCTTAGACAAATGCGAAAGATTCGCCACTGGTCTCGTATCAGAAACCGAGGCCGGCGGATTATGTTTACTTAGAGGCACCACATAGGCCCGCTTCCAGATCACAGGAAAGACCGAGCTCCGCAGCGAAAGATTGAAAAGACTAACCAAGCGGGGCGCAAGCACAGGTAAGACCGTGGCAACGTGCCGCAGATGGACATTATCAGGACTTCTCCCTCGCGATCTAGGGATATAAGATGAAAGGGCAGCCATAACCTGGTCCAGCTGGACCACTGAGAACGAGAACTGGCAAGAGCCAACCGAGTCCTCAACAAGAAGTTCCGACAATTCACGCAGGGAGCAAGGCGGGTGCGCACTAGTGACACGGGAGTAATGCGAATTCAGGTGTTGCGCCGAAAAGTGATTAAGGGGAGACGCAGCGGGCACGCCGGTAAGCCCAAGTCGCCTAAGCTCAGCCCAAACGCTCGACGCATCAGATAAACTACTGAGGCGCTCCCTAACAAAATCGTCTCTGGCCTTCTTAATCTGAAGCTTGATGGCCTTGCGCATAACCCGGAATTGCTGAAATACAGCAGCAGACCCCGACCGCTTTGCCGCTTTGTAAAGACTATTCCGGACCCGGATACGCTGCCTGATCTCCGCTGTCACCCACGGAGTGCGAGGCCCACGTAACGTTCGCGAAACGACTGGCGCATGGTCATCTAAGGCCGAAATAATTGAGCCACAAAGAGACTCAACAAATACATCAACACTATCAGACGGATCAACCGGCAGACAGGCCAGATTCGAACAGATGGCATCATTTAGAACTAGAGGATCACAATTCTTAAAGCTACGATAGGTCACAACCCGGTTTGGCAAGGGCGGCAGCGGCAGATTAAACTCGAACTCAATTAGATCGTGACCCGCAATAAACGGAGCCGCCGATTTAGAATAAGAAAGCAGTTTATCAGCTGCATCAATAATCGCGACGTCCAACCACGAGTTGGAGTGCGCGGTATGGTGAGTATTCCCATGCGGGACGAGAAAAAGCGCACGACTAAAAATAAAATCACGCAGGTACGTAGCTTCAAAGCTGCTGCTACTTAAATTACAATTCAGGTCGCCAGTTATAATGATATTGCTATAGCCATGAGCGAAGTTATCAAACGCGTCAGCAAAACTATCCAGCAGAATACCCTTCGGCCTGCGGTAAACCGTGGCAAAGAGGACCTTATCACGACCTAACTTAACCTCCAGCAGAAGGAACTCCGGGGAATTGGTAAACATAGGCGGGGACGCAGCAAGGGTTTTACACAGTAAAGAGTCATGAATGTAGCAAGCAACACCTCCACCCAGTCTACCAACTCTATCATTCCGCAAAATACAGTAGCCGTCAAGCCTCACAAGCTCATCAGGCACTCTATCATGCAACCAAGTCTCAGAAATAGAAATGACATGAAAGACTTCTGACTTAAAGAATAACCTAATCTGGTCAATGTGACCAAGGAGAGAATTTGCATTAAAATGAGCAATTCTCAGATGCTGAGTAGGTGAAGCTGCAGAGATGATAGGCACTTCCACTTCCGCTGAGCCGGACCGTCAGATGTCTTCTCCATGGCTGGCGCCCACAGGACCGCAGGCAGCACCCGAACTGGCATCCTCAACACGAGGAATCGAAGGCTCACCGACCTGAGCTGGTAACAACTGAGACAGGTCAACGTCCGAGCGAATGGCAATCGGCTCAGATGACACCTCACGCTTGACATAGATCACTCCATTCCGGGTCCAGACAAAGCGATAGCTACATCTTTTGGCAAGGCTCTTCACTCTACCCAAGAGAGCAGCAAGAGCAGGCGACAGATGCTCGTTTAAAAATATAGGCCTATGGGGGTGCTCCCCCTCCAGACCAAGTTCATCGGCATAGACATGACCCACGGCACGCTTCGCAGAGAAGAACCGATTGCGGCAATCCGTCGACTGAAGACGCAGCAAGATCAAGCGTGGCTGGTCGGTCGTCCTTGTACTCCTAATCCTCATTACCTCGGCAACCTCAGATCTAGGCAGACTGAATGAAAGGCGAGTGGCAAGAGATCGCACAAGCCCGGGGAGGTCCTCACCCTCAGTCTCCGGAACGCCTGAAATCATTACATCGCGAGACAGCTGATTTCGTTCCAAGGCCCCCAACCGAGTGACAAGCCCCGTATTCTCCGCAGCGAGACGCTCAAAATTGGTTGACTGGACTTTCTGAGAACTTTCCAGCTCTGCAACACGCGCTTTAAGCGCGACATTCTCGGAGGTAAGCGACTCAAGTTTAGCGCGCAGCTCTTTCGCAAGCCTGGTAGTGGAGCCTGATAATGAATCCAGTTTACTCGTGATGTCCTCAACCTTAGCTGGCAGACCGACTAGCATATCAATTTTAGCATTCATTTCAGCAGCCTGCTTGTTATAGTTATTCATAGAGACTTTGACGAAACCAGAACTAGCTTCAACAGCCGCCAAGACAGCTTCTAAGGAGGGCGGCCGGGGGGGTGAAGGTCTCTTGCTCAGACACTGTGAGCTAACTGCACTCTCCCTGGCAAGTGAGCCACCAGATGCAGACGTGGAAGCTGCCGCCGAGCAGAGCCTACATCTAACAAAAGACCTCGAGCCCTCAGTGACCTTGACTAGCTGGGCGCAGCTAGGATGAAAAAAGCCACGGCAGACAGCACAACTAGAGGCATTCTTCACCTCCTTCCTGCAGCCTTTGCAGATTTTCGGCAGCGCGGGAGCGGGAGGAGAGCCATCTGACATGGTGACGAAAATGACGCGACAACAGCCTCGATAACTATAGCAGCTCACAACGACAGAGCGCAAAGATCAAAGTCCAGCCAGAGCCGAAATAAACACGAGTGTCAACGTAGCTCAGATCTCCACACCCGCACGGCACCACACACAGATGAAGCAGATATAATCACCCACAATACACTGTAAACACTCCGAACCGTCACAAAGTCCAAAAACTAACAGTACTGGCCCGCAGAAATGCAGTTTATAAGGCGAAACAAAACTGCAACAAAGTCGCAATCACGAAAAACAAAGCACACCCACTAAAACTGTCTAAGTGGCAGAAAACGCGAAGCCAAATGACCGTAAAATATGCATAGAAACACGAAAAACACAGGAGCGAGAGAACAACACAATCAGTTCAGTTCCGTTCAGATTCAGCAGAGCGGACAGACGGACAGACGGGCAGACGGGCAGACGGGCAGACGGGCAGACGGGCAGAAGGACAGACGGGCAGACGGGCAGAATGGAAGGAAGAGAGAAAGAAAGCAAGAAAGGAAGAAGGACAGACGGACAGAGGGGCAGACGGGCAGACGGACAGACGGACAGAGGGGCAGACGGGCAGACGGACAGACGGGCAGACGGGCAGACGGGCAGACGGGCAGACGGGCAGACAAGCAGACGGGCAGACGGGCAGAATGAAAGGAGGAGAGAAAGAAAGCAAGAAAGGAAGACGGGCAGACGGGCAGACGGGCAGACGGGCAGACGAGCAGACGGGCAGACGGACAGAATGGAAGGAAGAGAGAAAGAAAGCAAGAAAGGAAGACGGACAGACGGAGAGACGGGCAGACGGGCAGACGGGCAGACGGACAGACGGGCAGAGGGGCAGACGGGCAGACGGGCAGACGAGCAAACGGGCAGACGGACAGAATGGAAGGAAGAGAGAAAGAAAGCAAGAAAGGAAGACGGGCAGACGGGCAGACGGGCAGACGGGCAGACGAGCAGACGGGCAGACGGACAGAATGGATGGAAGAGAGAAAGAAAGCAAGAAAGGAAGACGGACAGACGGAGAGACGGGCAGACGGGCAGACGGGCAGACGGGCAGACGGACAGACGGGCAGAGGGGCAGACGGGCAGACGGGCAGACGAGCAGACGGGCAGAGGGACAGAATGGAAGGAAGATAGATAGATAGATTTATTGTAATGTCTATGGCAATGTTAGACAAGAAGAGGGGGGGTGCACCGAGTGATTACAATGACTTCACCCGGCACCCGACAGAGAAAGAAAGCAACTTAACAAAGATAGCTTACAGCGAAACTTACAGAACTAAATACAAACTAAAACTACTAACTAGAAAGAGAAAAACATCACAGAAGAGAGAAAAAGCAAGCACAAACACCAGGGAAAAGAGACAAACCAAAAGGCAACAGAAAATGTCAACGCCGCAGATCCTCCGTATCAAAAAGATGTTTAAAAAGCGCGTGCTTGAAAGAAAACACCGTAGGCGCTTCCCGAAGCGCCGCAGGCAGCGAACCCCAGGCACGAACACTCATAACCGCAAAGGATTTATTAAAGGCTTCAGTGCGAGCGAACGGCAAAGCAAAGTCGACCAGCGACCGACGCGCCGAGTGCTTAAGATCAGGAGCACGAAAGGCTACCAACTCACGCAAGTACGCCGGTCGGCCCGTTCTTATGGTGGTAAAGAAAAGAACCAGTAGGAAATAGAGCCGCCTATCCTTCACCCTAAGCCAACCCAGCCTTCTGCGGAACGGCGTGATATGCTCGTCACGAGCAACCCCGCACACAAAGCGCACACAGGTGTTGAGTAGCCGCTGCAGTTTTAAGTCCAAAACGCCCGAGAGATCAGAAAGAACGACACTACAGTAGTCAAAGATCGGAAAGACAAGTGTGACAACGAGCTGCCTACGCAGAGCAGGCGAAAGGAGGCGTCGAGAAGCCGCGAGCTGCCTCAGCGTGCCATGCACCCGGTTGGAGATAACGTTGATATGATCCACCCAAGACAGTTTACCATCAATAATAAGGCCAAGATCACGAACTGAATCAACGAAAGGCAGAGCTACACCATCCAACAACACCCTCGGAAGATCAGCCAAAACGAGCCTCGAGACATAGGGTCCACTACCAAGGACAAGCACATGGGTTTTAGCCACGTTGAGACGAAGGTGGGAGCGTCTAGCCCAGTTCAGCACAGCTTCCACATCAGCATTCACCCTAGCAAACGCAGCGGCAAGATCGTCCGGCGCACAACGCAAGTAGATTTGGAGATCATCCGCGTACACGAGGTGATCACAGTGCACCAGAACGCTGGAGATGTCATTGATAAAAAGGGAGAACAACAAGGGCCCTAGAACGGAGCCCTGTGGCACCCCCAGATCCAAGCTGGCCCACGACGAGAGCTCACCATCTAATCCGGCAACCGCTTGCACCCTGCCCTCAAGGTAGGACGCAACCCAACGAAGGACGTGCTGAGAGAGACCAAGCACAGCGAGCTTAGCAAGCAGTAGAGCGTGAGGGATCGAGTCGAACGCCTTACTGAAATCGAACAGGACCAACAGCGTCAGCCTCCGATCATCGATACCCTTACGAACGTCCTCAGCGAGTCTGAGCAAGGCGGTTTGCGTACTAAAGCCCGGGCGGAAACCAGACTGCCTAGGATCCAACAAGTTCCTATCCTCGAGGTAGGCCGAGAGCTGCACAAGAACAACGCGCTCAAGAACCTTAGAGAGAAAGCAGAGAATGGAGATAGGGCGAACTTGTTGAAGCGTGGTGGGTGACTTGACCTTACCCAGGGGCCGAACCTTCGCGCGTTTCCACAGATCCGGAAACGTTGCGGTGGCTAGCGAACGATTAAAGAGCGCCAGCAGGTGCGGGAAGATCACTGGCAGTGCGAGGAACACATCTCGAAGCGGCAGATCGTCGATACCCCGAGCTTGCGAGCTAAAATGTTTTAAGGCCTGCAGAAGCGCAGTAGGCGTGATGTCACTGAAGTAGAACTGCGCATCGCTGTAACACACCGGGGGTAAACCATTGAGAAACTCGATAACCTCTGCAGAGGACGACGGACGCTGGCACACAGCAGCGGAAGAGAGAAAGAAAGCAAGAAAGGAAGACGGGCGGACGGGCAGACGGGCAGACGGGCAGACGGACAGACGGGCAGAGGGGCAGACGAGCAGACGGGCAGACGGGCAGACGGGCAGACGGGCAGACGGACAGACGGACAGACGGGCAGACGGGCAGACGGGCAGAATGGAAGGGAGAGAGAAAGAAAGCAAGAAAGGAAGACGGGCGGACGGGCAGACGGGCAGACGGGCAGACGAGCAGACGAGCAGACGGGCAGACGGACAGAATGGAAGGAAGAGAGAAAGAAAGCAAGAAAGGAAGACGGGCGGACGGGCAGACGGGCAGACGGGCAGACGAGCAGACGGGCAGAAGGACAGACGGACAGACGGGCAGACGGGCAGACGAGCAGACGGGCAGACGGACAGAATGGAAGGAAGAGAGAAAGAAAGCAAGAAAGGAAGACGGGCAGACGGGCAGACGGGCAGACGGGCAGACGAGCAGACGGGCAGACGGACAGAATGGAAGGAAGAGAGAAAGAAAGCAAAAAAGGAAGACGGACAGACGGAGAGACGGGCAGACGGGCAGACGGGCAGACGGACAGACGGGCAGAGGGGCAGACGGGCAGAGGGGCAGACGAGCAGACGGGCAGACGGACAGAATGGAAGGAAGAGAGAAAGAAAGCAAGAAAGGAAGACGGGCAGACGGGCGGACGGGCAGACGGGCAGACGGACAGAATGGAAGGAAGAGAGAAAGAAAGCAAAAATGGAAGACGGACAGACGGAGAGACGGGCAGACGGGCAGACGGGCAGACGGACAGAATGGAAGAAAGAGAGAAAGAAAGCAAGAAAGGAAGACGGGCAGACGGGCAGACGGGCAGACGGGCAGACGGACAGAATGGAAGGAAGAGAGAAAGAAAGCAAGAAAGGAAGACGGGCAGACGGGCAGACGGGCAGACGGGCAGACGGACAGAATGGAAGGAAGAGAGAAAGAAAGCAAGAATGGAAGACGGACAGACGGAGAGACGGGCAGACGGGCAGACGGGCAGACGGGCAGACGGGCAGACGGACAGAATGGAAGGAAGAGAGAAAGAAAGCAAGAATGGAAGACGGACAGACGGAGAGACGGGCAGACGGGCAGACGGGCAGACGGACAGACGGGCAGAGGGGCAGACGGGCAGACGGGCAGACGAGCAGACGGGCAGACGGACAGAATGGAAGGAAGAGAGAAAGAAAGCAAGAAAGGAAGACGGGCAGACGGGCAGACGGGCAGACGGGCAGACGAGCAGACGGGCAGACGGACAGAATGGAAGGAAGAGAGAAAGAAAGCAAGAAAGGAAGACGGACAGACGGAGAGACGGGCAGACGGGCAGACGGGCAGACGGACAGACGGGCAGAGGGGCAGACGGGCAGAGGGGCAGACGAGCAGACGGGCAGACGGACAGAATGGAAGGAAGAGAGAAAGAAAGCAAGAAAGGAAGACGGGCAGACGGGCAGACGGGCAGACGGGCAGACGGACAGAATGGAAGGAAGAGAGAAAGAAAGCAAAAATGGAAGACGGACAGACGGAGAGACGGGCAGACGGGCAGACGGGCAGACGGACAGACGGGCAGAGGGGCAGACGAGCAGACGGGCAGACGGGCAGACGGGCAGACGGGCAGACGGACAGACGGACAGACGGGCAGACGGGCAGACGGGCAGAATGGAAGGAAGAGAGAAAGAAAGCAAGAAAGGAAGACGGACAGACGGAGAGACGGGCAGACGGACAGACGAGCAGACGGGCAGACGGGCAGAATGGAAGGAAGAGAGAAAGAAAGCAAGAAAGGAAGACGGGCAGACGGGCAGACGGACAGACGGGCAGACGGACAGACGGACAGACGGGCAGAGGGGCAGACGAGCAGACGGACAGAAAGGAAGGAAGAGAGAAAGAAAGGAAGACGGACAGACGGACAGACGGAGAGACGGACAGACGGGCAGACGGGCAGACGGGCAGACGGGCAGACGGGCAGAAGGACAGACGGGCAGACGGGCAGAATGGTAGGAAGAGAGAAAGAAAGCAAGAAAGGAAGACGGGCAGACGGGCAGACAGGCAGACGGGCAGACGAGCAGACGGGCAGACGGACAGAATGGAAGGAAGAGAGAAAGAAAGCAAGAAAGGAAGACGGGCAGACGGGCAGACGGACAGACGGGCAGACGGGCAGACGGGCAGACGGGCAGACGGGCAGACAAGCAGACGGGCAGACGGGCAGAATGGAAGGAGGAGAGAAAGAAAGCAAGAAAGGAAGACGGGCAGACGGACAGAGGGGCAGACGAGCAGACGAGCAGACGGGCAGACGGACAGAATGGAAGGAAGAGAGAAAGAAAGCAAGAAAGGAAGACGGACAGACGGAGAGACGGGCAGACGGGCAGACGGGCAGACGGGCAGACGGACAGACGGGCAGAGGGGCAGACGGGCAGACGGGCAGACGAGCAGACGGGCAGACGGACAGAATGGAAGGAAGAGAGAAAGAAAGCAAGAAAGGAAGACGGGCAGACGGGCAGACGGGCAGACGGGCAGACGAGCAGACGGGCAGACGGACAGAATGGAAGGAAGAGAGAAAGAAAGCAAGAAAGGAAGACGGGCAGACGGGCAGAAGGGCAGACGGGCAGACGAGCAGACGGGCAGACGGACAGAATGGAAGGAAGGGAGAAAGAAAGCAAGAAAGGAAGACGGACAGACGGAGAGACGGGCAGACGGGCAGACGGGCAGACGGGCAGACGGACAGACGGGCAGAGGGGCAGACGGGCAGACGGGCAGACGAGCAGACGGGCAGAGGGACAGAATGGAAGGAAGAGAGAAAGAAAGCAAGAAAGGAAGACGGGCGGACGGGCAGACGGGCAGACGGGCAGACGGACAGACGGGCAGAGGGGCAGACGAGCAGACGGGCAGACAGGCAGACGGGCAGACGGGCAGACGGACAGACGGACAGACGGGCAGACGGGCAGACGGACAGAGGGGCAGACGAGCAGACGGGCAGACGAGCAGACGGGCAGACGGACAGAATGGAAGGAAGAGAGAAAGACAGCAAGAAAGGAAGACGGACAGACGGAGAGACGGGCAGACGGGCAGACGGGCAGACGGACAGACGGGCAGAGGGACAGACGGGCAGACGGGCAGACGAGCAGACGGGCAGACGGACGGAATGGAAGGAAGAGAGAAAGAAAGCAAGAAAGGAAGTCGGGCAGACGGGCAGACGAGCAGACGGGCAGACGGACAGAATGGAAGGAAGAGAGAAAGAAAGCAAGAAAGGAAGACGGACAGACGGAGAGACGGGCAGACGGGCAGACGGGCAGACGGACAGACGGGCAGAGGGGCAGACGGGCAGAGGGGCAGACGAGCAGACGGGCAGACGGACAGAATGGAAGGAAGAGAGAAAGAAAGCAAGAAAGGAAGACGGGCAGACGGACAGACGGGCAGACGGGCAGACAGGCAGACGGGCAGACGAGCAGACGGGCAGACGGACAGAATGGAAGGAAGAGAGAAAGACAGCAAGAAAGGAAGACGGACAGACGGAGAGACGGGCAGACGGGCAGACGGGCAGACGGACAGACGGGCAGAGGGGCAGACGAGCAGACGGGCAGACGGGCAGACGAGCAGACGGGCAGACGGGCAGAGGGGCAGACGAGCAGACGGGCAGACGGGCAGACGGGCAGACGGACAGAGGGGCAGACGAGCAGACGGGCAGACGAGCAGACGGGCAGACGGACAGAATGGAAGGAAGAGAGAAAGAAAGCAAGAAAGGAAGACGGACAGACGGAGAGACGGGCAGACGGGCAGACGGAGAGACGGACAGACGGGCAGACGGGCAGACGGGCAGAGGGGCAGACGAGCAGACGGGCAGACGGGCAGACGGGCAGACGGACAGACGGGCAGAGGGGCAGACGGGCAGACGGGCAGACGAGCAGACGGGCAGACGGACGGAATGGAAGGAAGAGAGAAAGAAAGCAAGAAAGGAAGTCGGGCAGACGGGCAGACGAGCAGACGGGCAGACGGACAGAATGGAAGGAAGAGAGAAAGAAAGCAAGAAAGGAAGACGGACAGACGGAGAGACGGGCAGACGGGCAGACGGGCAGACGGACAGACGGGCAGAGGGGCAGACGGGCAGAGGGGCAGACGAGCAGACGGGCAGACGGACAGAATGGAAGGAAGAGAGAAAGAAAGCAAGAAAGGAAGACGGGCAGACGGGCAGACGGGCAGACGGGCAGACGGACAGAATGGAAGGAAGAGAGAAAGAAAGCAAGAAAGGAAGACGGACAGACGGAGAGACGGGCAGACGGGCAGACGGGCAGACGGACAGACGGGCAGAGGGGCAGACGAGCAGACGGGCAGACGGGCAGACAGGCAGACGGGCAGACGGACAGACGGACAGACGGGCAGACGGGCAGACGGGCAGAATGGAAGGAAGAGAGAAAGAAAGCAAGAAAGGAAGACGGGCGGACGGGCAGACGGGCAGACGGGCAGACGAGCAGACGGGCAGACGGACAGAATGGAAGGAAGAGAGAAAGAAAGCAAGAAAGGAAGACGGGCGGACGGGCAGACGGGCAGACGGGCAGACGAGCAGACGGGCAGAAGGACAGACGGACAGACGGGCAGACGGGCAGACAGGCAGACGGGCAGACGAGCAGACGGGCAGACGGACAGAATGGAAGGAAGAGAGAAAGAAAAGAAGAAAGGAAGACGGACAGACGGAGAGACGGGCAGACGGGCAGACGGGCAGACGGACAGACGGGCAGAGGGGCAGACGGGCAGACGGGCAGACGAGCAGACGGGCAGACGGACAGAATGGAAGGAAGAGAGAAAGAAAGCAAGAAAGGAAGACGGGCAGACGGGCAGACGGGCAGACGGGCAGACGAGCAGACGGGCAGACGGACAGAATGGAAGGAAGAGAGAAAGAAAGCAAGAAAGGAAGACGGACAGACGGAGAGACGGGCAGACGGGCAGACGGGCAGACGGGCAGACGGACAGACGGGCAGAGGGGCAGACGGGCAGACGGGCAGACGAGCAGACGGGCAGAGGGACAGAATGGAAGGAAGAGAGAAAGAAAGCAAGAAAGGAAGACGGGCGGACGGGCAGACGGGCAGACGGGCAGACGAGCAGACGGGCAGACGGGCAGACGGGCAGAATGGAAGGAATAGAGAAAGAACGCAAGAAAGAAAGACGGGCGGACGGGCAGACGGGCAGACAGGCAGACGGGCAGACGAGCAGACGGGCAGACGGACAGAATGGAAGGAAGAGAGAAAGAAAAAAAGAAAGGAAGACGGGTGGACGGGCAGACGGACAGACGGACAGAGGGGCAGACGAGCAGATGGGCAGACGGGCAGACGGGCAGAAGGACAGACGGACAGACGGGCAGACGGGCAGACAGGCAGACGGGCAGAGGGGCAGACGAGCGGACGGGCAGACGAACAGACGGGCAGACGGACAGGGGGGCAGACGAGCAGACGGGCAGACGGGCAGACGGGCGGAAGGACAGACGGACAGACGGGCAGAGGGGCAGACGGGCAGAATGGAAGGAATAGAGAAAGAAAACAAGAAAGGAAGACGGGCGGACGGGCAGACGGGCAGACAGGCAGAATGGAAGGAAGAGAGAAAGAAAGCAAGAAAGGAAGACGGGCGGACGGGCAGACGGGCAGACGGGCAGACGAGCAGACGGGCAGAAGGACAGACAGACAGACGGGCAGACGGGCAGACAGGCAGACGGGCAGACGAGCAGACGGGCAGACGAACAGACGGGCAGACGGACAGGGGGGCAGACGAGCAGACGGGCAGACGGGCAGACGGGCAGACGAGCAGACGGGCAGACGGACAGAATGGAAGGAAGAGAGAAAGAACGCAAGAAAGAAAGACGGGCGGACGGGCAGACGGGCAGACAGGCAGACGGGCAGACGAGCAGACGGGCAGACGGACAGAATGGAAGGAAGAGAGAAAGAAAAAAAGAAAGGAAGACGGGTGGACGGGCAGACGGACAGACGGACAGAGGGGCAGACGAGCAGATGGGCAGACGGGCAGACGGGCAGAAGGACAGACGGACAGACGGGCAGACGGGCAGACAGGCAGACGGGCAGAGGGGCAGACGAGCGGACGGGCAGACGAACAGACGGGCAGACGGACAGGGGGGCAGACGAGCAGACGGGCAGACGGGCAGACGGGCGGAAGGACAGACGGACAGACGGGCAGACGGGCAGACAGGCAGACGGGCAGACGAGCAGACGGGCAGACGGACAGAATGGAAGGAAGAGAGAAAGAAAGCAAGAAAGGAAGACGGGCAGACGGGCAGACGGGCAGACGGGCAGACGAGCAGACGGGCAGACGGACAGAATGGAAGGAAGAGAGAAAGAAAGCAAGAAAGGAAGACGGACAGACGGAGAGACGGGCAGACGGGCAGACGGAGAGACGGACAGACGGGCAGACGGGCAGACGAGCAGACGGGCAGACGGGCAGACGGGCAGAATGGAAGAAATAGAGAAAAAAAGCAAGAAAGGAAGACGGGCGGACGGGCAGACGGGCAGACAGGCAGACGGGCAGACGAGCAGACGGGCAGACGGACAGAATGGAAGGAAGAGAGAAAGAAAAAAAGAAAGGAAGACGGGCGGACGGGCAGACGGACAGACGGACAGAGGGGCAGACGAGCAGACGGGCAGACGGGCAGACGAGCAGACGGACAGAAAGGAAGAAAGAGAGAAAGAAAGCAAGAAAGGAAGACGGACAGACGGAGAGACGGGCAGACGGGCAGACGGGCAGACGGACAGACGGGCAGACGGACAGAATGGAAGGAAGAGAGAAAGAAAGCAAGAAAGGAAGACGGACAGACGGAGAGACGGGCAGACGGGCAGACGGGCAGACGAGCAGACGGGCAGACGGACAGAATGGAAGGAAGAGAGAAAGAAAAATAGAAAGGAGGACGGGCGGACGGGCAGACGGACAGACGGACAGAGGGGCAGACGAGCAGATGGGCAGACGGGCAGACGGGCAGAAGGACAGACGGACAGACGGGCAGACGGGCAGACAGGCAGACGGGCAGAGGGGCAGACGAGCGGACGGGCAGACGAACAGACGGGCAGACGGACAGGGGGGCAGACGAGCAGACGGGCAGACGGGCAGACGGGCAGAAGGACGAACGGACAGACGGGCAGACGGGCAGACAGGCAGACGGGCAGACGAGCAGACGGGCAGACGGACAGAATGGAAGGAAGAGAGAAAGAAAGCAAGAAAGGAAGACGGGCAGACGGGCAGACGGGCAGACGGGCAGACGAGCAGACGGGCAGACGGACAGAATGGAAGGAAGAGAGAAAGAAAGCAAGAAAGGAAGACGGACAGACGGAGAGACGGGCAGACGGGCAGACGGAGAGACGGGCAGACGGACAGACGGGCAGACGGACAGAATGGAAGGAAGAGAGAAAGAAAGCAAGAAAGGAAGACGGACAGACGGAGAGACGGGCAGACGGGCAGACGGGCAGACGGACAGACGGGCAGAGGGGCAGACGGGCAGACGGGCAGACGAGCAGACGGGCAGACGGACAGAATGGAAGGAAGAGAGAAAGAAAGCAAGAAAGGAAGACGGGCAGACGGGCAGACGAGCAGACGGGCAGACGGACAGAATGGAAGGAAGAGAGAAAGAAAGCAAGAAAGGAAGACGGACAGACGGAGAGACGGGCAGACGGGCAGACGGGCAGACGGACAGACGGGCAGAGGGGCAGACGGGCAGAGGGGCAGACGAGCAGACGGGCAGACGGACAGAGGGGCAGACGGACAGACGGGCAGACGGGCAGACGGGCAGAATGGAAGGGAGAGAGAAAGAAAGCAAGAAAGGAAGACGGGCGGACGGGCAGACGGGCAGACGGGCAGACGAGCAGACGGGCAGACGGACAGAATGGAAGGAAGAGAGAAAGAAAGCAAGAAAGGAAGACGGGCGGACGGGCAGACGGGCAGACGGGCAGACGAGCAGACGGGCAGAAGGACAGACAGACAGACGGGCAGACGGGCAGACAGGCAGACGGGCAGACGAGCAGACGGGCAGACGAACAGACGGGCAGACGGACAGGGGGGCAGACGAGCAGACGGGCAGACGGGCAGACGGGCAGACGAGCAGACGGGCAGACGGACAGAATGGAAGGAAGAGAGAAAGAAATCAAGAAAGGAAGACGGGCGGACGGGCAGACGGGCAGACGGGCAGACGAGCAGACGGGCAGAAGGACAGACGGACAGACGGGCAGACGGGCAGACAGGCAGACGGGCAGACGAGCAGACGGGCAGACGGACAGAATGGAAGGAAGAGAGAAAGAAAGCAAGAAAGGAAGACGGGCAGACGGGCAGACGGGCAGACGGGCAGACGAGCAGACGGGCAGACGGACAGAATGGAAGGAAGAGAGAAAGAAAGCAAGAAAGGAAGACGGACAGACGGAGAGACGGGCAGACGGGCAGACGGGCAGACGGGCAGACGGACAGACGGGCAGAGGGGCAGATGGGCAGACGGGCAGACGAGCAGACGGGCAGAGGGACAGAATGGAAGGAAGAGAGAAAGAAAGCAAGAAAGGAAGACGGGCGGACGGGCAGACGGGCAGACGGGCAGACGAGCAGACGGGCAGACGGGCAGACGGGCAGAATGGAAGGAATAGAGAAAGAAAGCAAGAAAGGAAGACGGGCGGACGGGCAGACGGGCAGACAGGCAGACGGGCAGACGAGCAGACGGGCAGACGGACAGAATGGAAGGAAGAGAGAAAGAAAAAAAGAAAGGAAGACGGGCGGACGGGCAGACGGACAGACGGACAGAGGGGCAGACGAGCAGATGGGCAGACGGGCAGACGGGCAGAAGAACAGACGGACAGACGGGCAGACGGGCAGACAGGCAGACGGGCAGAGGGGCAGACGAGCGGACGGGCAGACGAACAGACGGGCAGACGGACAGGGGGGCAGACGAGCAGACGGGCAGACGGGCAGACGGGCAGAAGGACAGACGGACAGACGGGCAGACGGGCAGACAGGCAGACGGGCAGACGAGCAGACGGGCAGACGGACAGAATGGAAGGAAGAGAGAAAGACAGCAAGAAAGGAAGACGGACAGACGGAGAGACGGGCAGACGGGCAGACGGGCAGACGGACAGACGGGCAGACGGGCAGACGGACAGAGGGGCAGACGAGCAGACGGGCAGACGGACAGAATGGAAGGAAGAGAGAAAGAAAGCAAGAAAGGAAGACGGGCAGACGGGCAGACGGGCAGACGGGCAGACGAGCAGACGGGCAGACGGACAGAATGGAAGGAAGAGAGAAAGAAAGCAAGAAAGGAAGACGGACAGACGGAGAGACGGGCAGACGGACAGAATGGAAGGAAGAGAGAAAGAAGGCAAGTAAGGAAGACGGGCGGACGGGCAGACGGACAGACGGACAGAGGGGCAGACGAGCAGATGGGCAGACGGGCAGACGGGCAGACGGACAGACGGGCAGACGAACAGATGGGCAGAGGGGCAGACGGACAGACGGGCAGACGGACAGACAGCCAGACCGGCAGACGGACAGAGGGGCAGACGAGCAGACGGGCAGACGGACAGAATGGAAGGAAGAGAGAAAGAAAGCAAGAAAGGAAGACGGACAGACGGAGAGACGGGCAGATGGGCAGACGGGCAGACGGGCAGAAGGACAGACGGACAGACGGGCAGACGGGCAGACAGGCAGACGGGCAGACGAGCAGACGGGCAGACGAACAGACGGGCAGACGGACAGGGGGGCAGACGAGCAGACGGGCAGACGGGCAGACGGGCAGACGAGCAGACGGGCAGACGGACAGAATGGAAGGAAGAGAGAAAGAAATCAAGAAAGGAAGACGGGCGGACGGGCAGACGGGCAGACGGGCAGACGAGCAGACGGGCAGAAGGACAGACGGACAGACGGGCAGACGGGCAGACAGGCAGACGGGCAGACGAGCAGACGGGCAGACGGACAGAATGGAAGGAAGAGAGAAAGAAAGCAAGAAAGGAAGACGGGCAGACGGGCAGACGGGCAGACGGGCAGACGAGCAGACGGGCAGACGGACAGAATGGAAGGAAGAGAGAAAGAAAGCAAGAAAGGAAGACGGACAGACGGAGAGACGGGCAGACGGGCAGACGGGCAGACGGGCAGACGGACAGACGGGCAGAGGGGCAGATGGGCAGACGGGCAGACGAGCAGACGGGCAGAGGGACAGAATGGAAGGAAGAGAGAGAGAAAGCAAGAAAGGAAGACGGGCGGACGGGCAGACGGGCAGACGGGCAGACGAGCAGACGGGCAGACGGGCAGACGGGCAGACGAGCAGACGGGCAGACGGACAGAATGGAAGGAAGAGAGAAAGAAAGCAAGAAAGGAAGACGGACAGATGGAGAGACGGGCAGACGGGCAGACGGGCAGACGGGCAGACGGGCAGACGAGCAGACGGGCAGACGGACAGAATGGAAGGAAGAGAGAAAGAAAGCAAGAAAGGAAGACGGGCAGACGGGCAGACGGGCAGACGGGCAGACGGGCAGACGGACAGACGGGCAGAGGGGCAGACGAGCAGACGGGCAGACGGGCAGACGAGCAGACGGGCAGACGGGCAGACGGGCAGACGGACAGAATGGAAGGAAGAGAGAAAGAAAGCAAGAAAGGAAGACGGACAGACGGAGAGACGGGCAGACGGGCTGACGGGCAGACGGACAGACGGGCAGAGGGGCAGACGGGCAGACGGGCAGACGAGCAGACGGGCAGACGGACAGAATGGAAGGAAGAGAGAAAGAAAGCAAGAAAGGAAGACGGGCAGACAGGCAGACGGGCAGACGGGCAGACGAGCAGACGGGCAGACGGACAGAATGGAAGGAAGAGAGAAAGAAAGCAAGAAAGGAAGACGGACAGACGGAGAGACGGGCAGACGGGCAGACGGGCAGACGGACAGACGGGCAGAGGGGCAGACGAGCAGACGGGCAGACGGGCAGACGAGCAGACGGGCAGACGGGCAGACGGGCAGACGGACAGAATGGAAGGAAGAGAGAAAGAAAGCAAGAAAGGAAGACGGACAGACGGAGAGACGGGCAGACGGGCTGACGGGCAGACGGACAGACGGGCAGAGGGGCAGACGGGCAGACGGGCAGACGAGCAGACGGGCAGACGGACAGAATGGAAGGAAGAGAGAAAGAAAGCAAGAAAGGAAGACGGGCAGACGGGCAGACGGGCAGACGGGCAGACGAGCAGACGGGCAGACGGACAGAATGGAAGGAAGAGAGAAAGAAAGCAAGAAAGGAAGACGGACAGACGGAGAGACGGGCAGACGGGCAGACGGGCAGACGGGCAGACGGACAGACGGGCAGAGGGGCAGACGGGCAGACGGGCAGACGAGCAGACGGGCAGAGGGACAGAATGGAAGGAAGAGAGAAAGAAAGCAAGAAAGGAAGACGGGCGGACGGGCAGACGGGCAGACGGGCAGACGAGCAGACGGGCAGACGGGCAGACGGGCAGAATGGAAGGAATAGAGAAAGAAAGCAAGAAAGGAAGACGGGCGGACGGGCAGACGGGCAGACAGGCAGACGGGCAGACGAGCAGACGGGCAGACGGACAGAATGGAAGGAAGAGAGAAAGAAAAAAAGAAAGGAAGACGGGTGGACGGGCAGACGGACAGACGGACAGAGGGGCAGACGAGCAGATGGGCAGACGGGCAGACGGGCAGAAGGACAGACGGACAGACGGGCAGACGGGCAGACAGGCAGACGGGCAGACGAGCAGACGGGCAGACGAACAGACGGGCAGACGGACAGGGGGGCAGACGAGCAGACGGGCAGACGGGCAGACGGGCAGACGAGCAGACGGGCAGACGGACAGAATGGAAGGAAGAGAGAAAGAAATCAAGAAAGGAAGACGGGCGGACGGGCAGACGGGCAGACGGGCAGACGAGCAGACGGGCAGAAGGACAGACGGACAGACGGGCAGACGGGCAGACAGGCAGACGGGCAGACGAGCAGACGGGCAGACGGACAGAATGGAAGGAAGAGAGAAAGAAAGCAAGAAAGGAAGACGGGCAGACGGGCAGACGGGCAGACGGGCAGACGAGCAGACGGGCAGACGGACAGAATGGAAGGAAGAGAGAAAGAAAGCAAGAAAGGAAGACGGACAGACGGAGAGACGGGCAGACGGGCAGACGGGCAGACGGGCAGACGGACAGACGGGCAGAGGGGCAGATGGGCAGACGGGCAGACGAGCAGACGGGCAGAGGGACAGAATGGAAGGAAGAGAGAGAGAAAGCAAGAAAGGAAGACGGGCGGACGGGCAGACGGGCAGACGGGCAGACGAGCAGACGGGCAGACGGGCAGACGGGCAGACGAGCAGACGGGCAGACGGACAGAATGGAAGGAAGAGAGAAAGAAAGCAAGAAAGGAAGACGGACAGATGGAGAGACGGGCAGACGGGCAGCCGGGCAGACGGGCAGACGGGCAGACGAGCAGACGGGCAGACGGACAGAATGGAAGGAAGAGAGAAAGAAAGCAAGAAAGGAAGACGGGCAGACGGGCAGACGGGCAGACGGGCAGACGGACAGAATGGAAGGAAGAGAGAAAGAAAGCAAGAAAGGAAGACGGACAGACGGAGAGACGGGCAGACGGACAGACGGGCAGACGGGCAGACAGGCAGACGGGCAGACGAGCAGACGGGCAGACGGGCAGACGAGCAGACGGGCAGACGGACAGAATGGAAGGAAGAGAGAAAGAAAGCAAGAAAGGAAGACGGGCAGACGGGCAGACGGGCAGACGGGCAGACGAGCAGACGGGCAGACGGACAGAATGGAAGGAAGAGAGAAAGAAAGCAAGAAAGG
Source organism: Rhogogaster chlorosoma (assembly GCA_944452935.1). NCBI lineage: Eukaryota > Metazoa > Arthropoda > Insecta > Hymenoptera > Tenthredinidae > Rhogogaster > Rhogogaster chlorosoma. The sequence continues at coordinate 36,635,900 of OX101797.1, forward strand.
AAGACGGACAGACGGAGAGACGGGCAGACGGACAGACGGGCAGACGGGCAGACAGGCAGACGGGCAGACGAGCAGACGGGCAGACGGACAGAATGGAAGGAAGAGAGAAAGAAAGCAAGAAAGGAAGACGGGCAGACGGGCAGACGGGCAGACGGGCAGACGAGCAGACGGGCAGACGGACAGAATGGAAGGAAGAGAGAAAGAAAGCAAGAAAGGAAGACGGACAGACGGAGAGACGGGCAGACGGACAGACGGGCAGACGGGCAGACAGGCAGACGGGCAGACGAGCAGACGGGCAGACGGACAGAATGGAAGGAAGAGAGAAAGAAAGTAAGAAAGGAAGACGGACAGACGGAGAGACGGGCAGACGGGCAGACGGGCAGACGGACAGACGGGCAGAGGGGCAGACGAGCAGACGGGCAGACGGGCAGACGAGCAGACGGGCAGACGGGCAGACGGGCAGAGGGGCAGACGAGCAGACGGACAGAAAGGGAGGAAGAGAGAAAGAAAGGAAGAAAGGAAGACGGGCAGACGGACAGAGGGGCAGACGAGCAGACGGGCAGACGGGCAGACGGGCAGACGGACAGACGGGCAGACGGACAGACGGACAGACGGGCAGAGGGGCAGACGAGCAGACGGACAGAAAGGAAGGAAGAGAGAAAGAAAGGAAGACGGACAGACGGACAGACGGAGAGACGGACAGACGGGCAGACGGGCAGACGGGCGGACGGGCAGACGGGCAGACGGGCAGAAGGACAGACGGACAGACGGGCAGACGGGCAGACAGGCAGACGGGCAGACGAGCAGAGGGGCAGACGGGCAGAGGGGCAGACGGGCAGACGGGCAGACGAGCAGACGGGCAGACGGACAGAATGGAAGGAAGAGAGAAAGAAAGCAAGAAAGGAAGACGGGCAGACGGGCAGACGGGCAGACGGGCAGACGGGCAGACGGGCAGACGGACAGATGGGCAGAGGGGCAGACGGGCAGACGGGCAGACGAGCAGACGAGCAGACGGACGAAATGGAAGGAAGAGAGAAAGAAAGCAAGAAAGGAAGTCGGGCAGACGGGCAGACGAGCAGACGGGCAGACGGACAGAATGGAAGGAAGAGAGAAAGAAAGCAAGAAAGGAAGACGGGCAGACGGGCAGATGGGCAGACGGGCAGACGAGCAGACGGGCAGACGGACAGAATGGAAGGAAGAGAGAAAGAAAGCAAGAAAGGAAGACGGGCAGACGGGCAAACGGGCAGACGGGCAGACGAGCAGACGGGCAGACGGACAGAATGGAAGGAAGAGAGAAAGAAAGCAAGAAAGGAAGACGGACAGACGGAGAGACGGGCAGAATGGAAGGAAGAGAGAAAGAAAGCAAGAAAGGAAGACGGACAGACGGAGAGACGGGCAGACGGGCAGACGGGCAGACGGACAGACGGGCAGAGGGGCAGACGAGCAGACGGGCAGACGGGCAGACGAGCAGACGGGCAGACGGGCAGAGGGGCAGACGAGCAGACGGACAGAAAGGAAGAAAGAGAGAAAGAAAGGAAGAAAGGAAGACGGGCAGACGGACAGAGGGGCAGACGAGCAGACGGGCAGACGGGCAGACGGGCAGACGGACAGACAGGCAGACGGACAGACGGACAGACGGGCAGAGGGGCAGACGAGCAGACGGACAGAAAGGAAGGAAGAGAGAAAGAAAGGAAGACGGACAGACGGACAGACGGAGAGACGGACAGACGGGCAGACGGGCAGACGGGCGGACGGGCAGACGGGCAGAAGGACAGACGGGCAGACGGGCAGAATGGAAGAAAGAGAGAAAGAAAGCAAGAAAGGAAGAAGGACAGACGGACAGAGGGGCAGACGGGCAGACGGACAGACGGACAGAATGGAAGGAAGAGAGAAAGAAAGCAAGAAAGGAAGACGGACAGATGGAGAGACGGGCAGACGGGCAGACGGGCAGACGGGCAGACGGACAGACGGGCAGAGGGGCAGACGGGCAGACGGGCAGACGAGCAGACGGGCAGAGGGACAGAATGGAAGGAAGAGAGAAAGAAAGCAAGAAAGGAAGAAGGACAGACGGACAGAGGGGCAGACGGGCAGACGGACAGACGGACAGAATGGAAGGAAGAGAGAAAGAAAGCAAGAAAGGAAGACGGACAGATGGAGAGACGGGCAGACGGGCAGACGGGCAGACGGGCAGACGGACAGACGGGCAGAGGGGCAGACGGGCAGACGGGCAGACGAGCAGACGGACAGAATGGACGGAAGAGAGAAAGAAAGCAAGAAAGGAAGACGGACAGACGGAGAGACGGGCAGACGGGCAGACGGGCAGACGGACAGACGGGCAGAGGGGCAGACGGGCAGAGGGGCAGACGAGCAGACGGGCAGACGGACAGAATGGAAGGAAGAGAGAAAGAAAGCAAGAAAGGAAGACGGGCAGACGGGCAGACGGGCAGACGGGCAGACGGACAGAATGGAAGGAAGAGAGAAAGAAAGCAAGAAAGGAAGACGGACAGACGGAGAGACGGGCAGACGGGCAGACGGGCAGACGGACAGACGGGCAGAGGGGCAGACGGGCAGAGGGGCAGACGAGCAGACGGGCAGACGGACAGAATGGAAGGAAGAGAGAAAGAAAGCAAGAAAGGAAGACGGGCAGACGGGCAGACGGGCAGACGGGCAGACGGACAGAATGGAAGGAAGAGAGAAAGAAAGCAAGAATGGAAGACGGACAGACGGAGAGACGGGCAGACGGGCAGACGGGCAGTCGGACAGACGGGCAGAGGGGCAGACGAGCAGACGGGCAGACGGGCAGACGGGCAGACGGGCAGAATGGAAGGAAGAGAGAAAGAAAGCAAGAAAGGAAGACGGGCGGACGGGCAGACGGGCAGACGGGCAGACGAGCAGACGGGCAGACGAGCAGACGGGCAGAAGGACAGACGGACAGACGGGCAGACGGGCAGACAGGCAGACGGGCAGACGAGCAGACGGGCAGACGGACAGAATGGAAGGAAGAGAGAAAGAAAGCAAGAAAGGAAGACGGGCGGACGGGCAGACGGACAGACGGACAGAGGGGCAGACGAGCAGATGGGCAGACGGGCAGACGGGCAGAAGGACAGACGGACAGACGGGCAGACGGGCAGACAGGCAGACGGGCAGACGGACAGACGGGCAGAGGGGCAGACGGGCAGACGGACAGAATGGAAGGAAGAGAGAAAGAAAGCAAGAAAGGAAGACGGACAGACGGAGAGACGGGCAGACGGGCAGACGGGCAGACGGACAGACGGGCAGAGGGGCAGACGGGCAGACGGGCAGACGAGCAGACGGGCAGACGGACAGAATGGAAGGAAGAGAGAAAGAAAGCAAGAAAGGAAGACGGGCAGACGAGCAGACGGGCAGACGGACAGAATGGAAGGAAGAGAGAAAGAAAGCAAGAAAGGAAGACGGACAGACGGAGAGACGGGCAGACGGGCAGACGGGCAGACGGGCAGACGGACAGACGGGCAGAGGGGCAGACGGGCAGACGGGCAGACGAGCAGACGGGCAGAGGGACAGAATGGAAGGAAGAGAGAAAGAAAGCAAGAAAGGAAGACGGGCGGACGGGCAGACGGGCAGACGGGCAGACGAGCAGACGGGCAGACGGGCAGACGGGCAGAATGGAAGGAATAGAGAAAGAAAGCAAGAAAGGAAGACGGACAGACGGAGAGACGGGCAGACGGGCAGACGAGCAGACGGGCAGACGGACAGAATGGAAGGAAGGGAGAAAGAAAGCAAGAAAGGAAGACGGACAGACGGAGAGACGGGCAGACGGGCAGACGGGCAGACGGGCAGACGGACAGACGGGCAGAGGGGCAGACGGGCAGACGGGCAGACGAGCAGACGGGCAGAGGGACAGAATGGAAGGAAGAGAGAAAGAAAGCAAGAAAGGAAGACGGGCGGACGGGCAGACGGGCAGACGGGCAGACGGACAGACGGGCAGAGGGGCAGACGAGCAGACGGGCAGACAGGCAGACGGGCAGACGGGCAGACGGACAGACGGACAGACGGGCAGACGGGCAGACGGACAGAGGGGCAGACGAGCAGACGGGCAGACGAGCAGACGGGCAGACGGACAGAATGGAAGGAAGAGAGAAAGAAAGCAAGAAAGGAAGACGGACAGACGGAGAGACGGGCAGACGGGCAGACGGAGAGACGGACAGACGGGCAGACGGGCAGACGGGCAGAGGGGCAGACGAGCAGACGGGCAGACGGGCAGACGGGCAGACGGACAGACGGGCAGAGGGACAGACGGGCAGACGGGCAGACGAGCAGACGGGCAGACGGACGGAATGGAAGGAAGAGAGAAAGAAAGCAAGAAAGGAAGTCGGGCAGACGGGCAGACGAGCAGACGGGCAGACGGACAGAATGGAAGGAAGAGAGAAAGAAAGCAAGAAAGGAAGACGGACAGACGGAGAGACGGGCAGACGGGCAGACGGGCAGACGGACAGACGGGCAGAGGGGCAGACGAGCAGACGGGCAGACGGGCAGACGGGCAGACGGACAGACGGGCAGAGGGACAGACGGGCAGACGGGCAGACGAGCAGACGGGCAGACGGACGGAATGGAAGGAAGAGAGAAAGAAAGCAAGAAAGGAAGTCGGGCAGACGGGCAGACGAGCAGACGGGCAGACGGACAGAATGGAAGGAAGAGAGAAAGAAAGCAAGAAAGGAAGACGGACAGACGGAGAGACGGGCAGACGGGCAGACGGGCAGACGGACAGACGGGCAGAGGGGCAGACGGGCAGAGGGGCAGACGAGCAGACGGGCAGACGGACAGAATGGAAGGAAGAGAGAAAGAAAGCAAGAAAGGAAGACGGGCAGACGGACAGACGGGCAGACGGGCAGACAGGCAGACGGGCAGACGAGCAGACGGGCAGACGGACAGAATGGAAGGAAGAGAGAAAGACAGCAAGAAAGGAAGACGGACAGACGGAGAGACGGGCAGACGGGCAGACGGGCAGACGGACAGACGGACAGAGGGGCAGACGAGCAGACGGGCAGACGAGCAGACGGGCAGACGGACAGAATGGAAGGAAGAGAGAAAGAAAGCAAGAAAGGAAGACGGACAGACGGAGAGACGGGCAGACGGGCAGACGGAGAGACGGACAGACGGGCAGACGGGCAGACGGGCAGAGGGGCAGACGAGCAGACGGGCAGACGGGCAGACGGGCAGACGGACAGACGGGCAGAGGGGCAGACGGGCAGACGGGCAGACGAGCAGACGGGCAGACGGACGGAATGGAAGGAAGAGAGAAAGAAAGCAAGAAAGGAAGTCGGGCAGACGGGCAGACGAGCAGACGGGCAGACGGACAGAATGGAAGGAAGAGAGAAAGAAAGCAAGAAAGGAAGACGGACAGACGGAGAGACGGGCAGACGGGCAGACGGGCAGACGGACAGACGGGCAGAGGGGCAGACGGGCAGAGGGGCAGACGAGCAGACGGGCAGACGGACAGAATGGAAGGAAGAGAGAAAGAAAGCAAGAAAGGAAGACGGGCAGACGGGCAGACGGGCAGACGGGCAGACGGACAGAATGGAAGGAAGAGAGAAAGAAAGCAAGAAAGGAAGACGGACAGACGGAGAGACGGGCAGACGGGCAGACGGGCAGACGGACAGACGGGCAGAGGGGCAGACGAGCAGACGGGCAGACGGGCAGACAGGCAGACGGGCAGACGGACAGACGGACAGACGGGCAGACGGGCAGACGGGCAGAATGGAAGGAAGAGAGAAAGAAAGCAAGAAAGGAAGACGGGCGGACGGGCAGACGGGCAGACGGGCAGACGAGCAGACGGGCAGACGGACAGAATGGAAGGAAGAGAGAAAGAAAGCAAGAAAGGAAGACGGGCGGACGGGCAGACGGGCAGACGGGCAGACGAGCAGACGGGCAGAAGGACAGACGGACAGACGGGCAGACGGGCAGACAGGCAGACGGGCAGACGAGCAGACGGGCAGACGGACAGAATGGAAGGAAGAGAGAAAGAAAAGAAGAAAGGAAGACGGACAGACGGAGAGACGGGCAGACGGGCAGACGGGCAGACGGACAGACGGGCAGAGGGGCAGACGGGCAGACGGGCAGACGAGCAGACGGGCAGACGGACAGAATGGAAGGAAGAGAGAAAGAAAGCAAGAAAGGAAGACGGGCAGACGGGCAGACGGGCAGACGGGCAGACGAGCAGACGGGCAGACGGACAGAATGGAAGGAAGAGAGAAAGAAAGCAAGAAAGGAAGACGGACAGACGGAGAGACGGGCAGACGGGCAGACGGGCAGACGGGCAGACGGACAGACGGGCAGAGGGGCAGACGGGCAGACGGGCAGACGAGCAGACGGGCAGAGGGACAGAATGGAAGGAAGAGAGAAAGAAAGCAAGAAAGGAAGACGGGCGGACGGGCAGACGGGCAGACGGGCAGACGAGCAGACGGGCAGACGGGCAGACGGGCAGAATGGAAGGAATAGAGAAAGAACGCAAGAAAGAAAGACGGGCGGACGGGCAGACGGGCAGACAGGCAGACGACCAGACGAGCAGACGGGCAGACGGACAGAATGGAAGGAAGAGAGAAAGAAAAAAAGAAAGGAAGACGGGTGGACGGGCAGACGGACAGACGGACAGAGGGGCAGACGAGCAGATGGGCAGACGGGCAGACGGGCAGAAGGACAGACGGACAGACGGGCAGACGGGCAGACAGGCAGACGGGCAGAGGGGCAGACGAGCGGACGGGCAGACGAACAGACGGGCAGACGGACAGGGGGGCAGACGAGCAGACGGGCAGACGGGCAGACGGGCGGAAGGACAGACGGACAGACGGGCAGAGGGGCAGACGGGCAGAATGGAAGGAATAGAGAAAGAAAACAAGAAAGGAAGACGGGCGGACGGGCAGACGGGCAGACAGGCAGAATGGAAGGAAGAGAGAAAGAAAGCAAGAAAGGAAGACGGGCGGACGGGCAGACGGGCAGACGGGCAGACGAGCAGACGGGCAGAAGGACAGACAGACAGACGGGCAGACGGGCAGACAGGCAGACGGGCAGACGAGCAGACGGGCAGACGAACAGACGGGCAGACGGACAGGGGGGCAGACGAGCAGACGGGCAGACGGGCAGACGGGCAGACGAGCAGACGGGCAGACGGACAGAATGGAAGGAAGAGAGAAAGAACGCAAGAAAGAAAGACGGGCGGACGGGCAGACGGGCAGACAGGCAGACGGGCAGACGAGCAGACGGGCAGACGGACAGAATGGAAGGAAGAGAGAAAGAAAAAAAGAAAGGAAGACGGGTGGACGGGCAGACGGACAGACGGACAGAGGGGCAGACGAGCAGATGGGCAGCCGGGCAGACGGGCAGAAGGACAGACGGACAGACGGGCAGACGGGCAGACAGGCAGACGGGCAGAGGGGCAGACGAGCGGACGGGCAGACGAACAGACGGGCAGACGGACAGGGGGGCAGACGAGCAGACGGGCAGACGGGCAGACGGGCGGAAGGACAGACGGACAGACGGGCAGACGGGCAGACAGGCAGACGGGCAGACGAGCAGACGGGCAGACGGACAGAATGGAAGGAAGAGAGAAAGAAAGCAAGAAAGGAAGACGGGCAGACGGGCAGACGGGCAGACGGGCAGACGAGCAGACGGGCAGACGGACAGAATGGAAGGAAGAGAGAAAGAAAGCAAGAAAGGAAGACGGACAGACGGAGAGACGGGCAGACGGGCAGACGGAGAGACGGACAGACGGGCAGACGGGCAGACGAGCAGACGGGCAGACGGGCAGACGGGCAGAATGGAAGAAATAGAGAAAAAAAGCAAGAAAGGAAGACGGGCGGACGGGCAGACGGGCAGACAGGCAGACGGGCAGACGAGCAGACGGGCAGACGGACAGAATGGAAGGAAGAGAGAAAGAAAAAAAGAAAGGAAGACGGGCGGACGGGCAGACGGACAGACGGACAGAGGGGCAGACGAGCAGACGGGCAGACGGGCAGACGAGCAGACGGACAGAAAGGAAGAAAGAGAGAAAGAAAGCAAGAAAGGAAGACGGACAGACGGAGAGACGGGCAGACGGGCAGACGGGCAGACGGACAGACGGGCAGACGGACAGAATGGAAGGAAGAGAGAAAGAAAGCAAGAAAGGAAGACGGACAGACGGAGAGACGGGCAGACGGGCAGACGGGCAGACGAGCAGACGGGCAGACGGACAGAATGGAAGGAAGAGAGAAAGAAAAATAGAAAGGAGGACGGGCGGACGGGCAGACGGACAGACGGACAGAGGGGCAGACGAGCAGATGGGCAGACGGGCAGACGGGCAGAAGGACAGACGGACAGACGGGCAGACGGGCAGACAGGCAGACGGGCAGAGGGGCAGACGAGCGGACGGGCAGACGAACAGACGGGCAGACGGACAGGGGGGCAGACGAGCAGACGGGCAGACGGGCAGACGGGCAGAAGGACGAACGGACAGACGGGCAGACGGGCAGACAGGCAGACGGGCAGACGAGCAGACGGGCAGACGGACAGAATGGAAGGAAGAGAGAAAGAAAGCAAGAAAGGAAGACGGGCAGACGGGCAGACGGGCAGACGGGCAGACGAGCAGACGGGCAGACGGACAGAATGGAAGGAAGAGAGAAAGAAAGCAAGAAAGGAAGACGGACAGACGGAGAGACGGGCAGACGGGCAGACGGAGAGACGGGCAGACGGACAGACGGGCAGACGGACAGAATGGAAGGAAGAGAGAAAGAAAGCAAGAAAGGAAGACGGACAGACGGAGAGACGGGCAGACGGGCAGACGGGCAGACGGACAGACGGGCAGAGGGGCAGACGGGCAGAGGGGCAGACGAGCAGACGGGCAGACGGACAGAATGGAAGGAAGAGAGAAAGAAAGCAAGAAAGGAAAACGGGCAGACGGGCAGACGAGCAGACGGGCAGACGGACAGAATGGAAGGAAGAGAGAAAGAAAGCAAGAAAGGAAGACGGGCAGACGGGCAGACGAGCAGACGGGCAGACGGACAGAATGGAAGGAAGAGAGAAAGAAAGCAAGAAAGGAAGACGGACAGACGGAGAGACGGGCAGACGGGCAGACGGGCAGACGGACAGACGGGCAGAGGGGCAGACGGGCAGAGGGGCAGACGAGCAGACGGGCAGACGGACAGAGGGGCAGACGGACAGACGGGCAGACGGGCAGACGGGCAGAATGGAAGGGAGAGAGAAAGAAAGCAAGAAAGGAAGACGGGCGGACGGGCAGACGGGCAGACGGGCAGACGAGCAGACGGGCAGACGGACAGAATGGAAGGAAGAGAGAAAGAAAGCAAGAAAGGAAGACGGGCGGACGGGCAGACGGGCAGACGGGCAGACGAGCAGACGGGCAGAAGGACAGACAGACAGACGGGCAGACGGGCAGACAGGCAGACGGGCAGACGAGCAGACGGGCAGACGAACAGACGGGCAGACGGACAGGGGGGCAGACGAGCAGACGGGCAGACGGGCAGACGGGCAGACGAGCAGACGGGCAGACGGACAGAATGGAAGGAAGAGAGAAAGAAATCAAGAAAGGAAGACGGGCGGACGGGCAGACGGGCAGACGGGCAGACGAGCAGACGGGCAGAAGGACAGACGGACAGACGGGCAGACGGGCAGACAGGCAGACGGGCAGACGAGCAGACGGGCAGACGGACAGAATGGAAGGAAGAGAGAAAGAAAGCAAGAAAGGAAGACGGGCAGACGGGCAGACGGGCAGACGGGCAGACGAGCAGACGGGCAGACGGACAGAATGGAAGGAAGAGAGAAAGAAAGCAAGAAAGGAAGACGGACAGACGGAGAGACGGGCAGACGGGCAGACGGGCAGACGGGCAGACGGACAGACGGGCAGAGGGGCAGATGGGCAGACGGGCAGACGAGCAGACGGGCAGAGGGACAGAATGGAAGGAAGAGAGAAAGAAAGCAAGAAAGGAAGACGGGCGGACGGGCAGACGGGCAGACGGGCAGACGAGCAGACGGGCAGACGGGCAGACGGGCAGAATGGAAGGAATAGAGAAAGAAAGCAAGAAAGGAAGACGGGCGGACGGGCAGACGGGCAGACAGGCAGACGGGCAGACGAGCAGACGGGCAGACGGACAGAATGGAAGGAAGAGAGAAAGAAAAAAAGAAAGGAAGACGGGCGGACGGGCAGACGGACAGACGGACAGAGGGGCAGACGAGCAGATGGGCAGACGGGCAGACGGGCAGAAGGACAGACGGACAGACGGGCAGACGGGCAGACAGGCAGACGGGCAGAGGGGCAGACGAGCGGACGGGCAGACGAACAGACGGGCAGACGGACAGGGGGGCAGACGAGCAGACGGGCAGACGGGCAGACGGGCAGAAGGACAGACGGACAGACGGGCAGACGGGCAGACAGGCAGACGGGCAGACGAGCAGACGGGCAGACGGACAGAATGGAAGGAAGAGAGAAAGACAGCAAGAAAGGAAGACGGACAGACGGAGAGACGGGCAGACGGGCAGACGGGCAGACGGACAGACGGGCAGACGGGCAGACGGACAGAGGGGCAGACGAGCAGACGGGCAGACGGACAGAATGGAAGGAAGAGAGAAAGAAAGCAAGAAAGGAAGACGGGCAGACGGGCAGACGGGCAGACGGGCAGACGAGCAGACGGGCAGACGGACAGAATGGAAGGAAGAGAGAAAGAAAGCAAGAAAGGAAGACGGACAGACGGAGAGACGGGCAGACGGACAGAATGGAAGGAAGAGAGAAAGAAGGCAAGTAAGGAAGACGGGCGGACGGGCAGACGGACAGACGGACAGAGGGGCAGACGAGCAGATGGGCAGACGGGCAGACGGGCAGACGGACAGACGGGCAGACGAACAGATGGGCAGAGGGGCAGACGGACAGACGGGCAGACGGACAGACAGCCAGACCGGCAGACGGACAGAGGGGCAGACGAGCAGACGGGCAGACGGACAGAATGGAAGGAAGAGAGAAAGAAAGCAAGAAAGGAAGACGGACAGACGGAGAGACGGGCAGACGGGCAGACGGGCAGACGGACAGACGGGCAGAGGGGCAGACGAGCAGACGGGCAGACGGGCAGACGAGCAGACGGGCAGACGGGCAGACGGGCAGACGGACAGAATGGAAGGAAGAGAGAAAGAAAGCAAGAAAGGAAGACGGACAGACGGAGAGACGGGCAGACGGGCTGACGGGCAGACGGACAGACGGGCAGAGGGGCAGACGGGCAGACGGGCAGACGAGCAGACGGGCAGACGGACAGAATGGAAGGAAGAGAGAAAGAAAGCAAGAAAGGAAGACGGGCAGACAGGCAGACGGGCAGACGGGCAGACGAGCAGACGGGCAGACGGACAGAATGGAAGGAAGAGAGAAAGAAAGCAAGAAAGGAAGACGGACAGACGGAGAGACGGGCAGACGGGCAGACGGGCAGACGGACAGACGGGCAGAGGGGCAGACGAGCAGACGGGCAGACGGGCAGACGAGCAGACGGGCAGACGGGCAGACGGGCAGACGGACAGAATGGAAGGAAGAGAGAAAGAAAGCAAGAAAGGAAGACGGACAGACGGAGAGACGGGCAGACGGGCTGACGGGCAGACGGACAGACGGGCAGAGGGGCAGACGGGCAGACGGGCAGACGAGCAGACGGGCAGACGGACAGAATGGAAGGAAGAGAGAAAGAAAGCAAGAAAGGAAGACGGGCAGACGGGCAGACGGGCAGACGGGCAGACGAGCAGACGGGCAGACGGACAGAATGGAAGGAAGAGAGAAAGAAAGCAAGAAAGGAAGACGGACAGACGGAGAGACGGGCAGACGGGCAGACGGGCAGACGGGCAGACGGACAGACGGGCAGAGGGGCAGACGGGCAGACGGGCAGACGAGCAGACGGGCAGAGGGACAGAATGGAAGGAAGAGAGAAAGAAAGCAAGAAAGGAAGACGGGCGGACGGGCAGACGGGCAGACGGGCAGACGAGCAGACGGGCAGACGGGCAGACGGGCAGAATGGAAGGAATAGAGAAAGAAAGCAAGAAAGGAAGACGGGCGGACGGGCAGACGGGCAGACAGGCAGACGGGCAGACGAGCAGACGGGCAGACGGACAGAATGGAAGGAAGAGAGAAAGAAAAAAAGAAAGGAAGACGGGTGGACGGGCAGACGGACAGACGGACAGAGGGGCAGACGAGCAGATGGGCAGACGGGCAGACGGGCAGAAGGACAGACGGACAGACGGGCAGACGGGCAGACAGGCAGACGGGCAGACGAGCAGACGAGCAGACGGGCAGACGGACAGAATGGAAGGAAGAGAGAAAGAAAGCAAGAAAGGAAGACGGGCAGACGGGCAGATGGGCAGACGGGCAGACGAGCAGACGGGCAGACGGACAGAATGGAAGGAAGAGAGAAAGAAAGCAAGAAAGGAAGACGGGCAGACGGGCAAACGGGCAGACGGGCAGACGAGCAGACGGGCAGACGGACAGAATGGAAGGAAGAGAGAAAGAAAGCAAGAAAGGAAGACGGACAGACGGAGAGACGGGCAGAATGGAAGGAAGAGAGAAAGAAAGCAAGAAAGGAAGACGGACAGACGGAGAGACGGGCAGACGGGCAGACGGGCAGACGGACAGACGGGCAGAGGGGCAGACGAGCAGACGGGCAGACGGGCAGACGAGCAGACGGGCAGACGGGCAGAGGGGCAGACGAGCAGACGGACAGAAAGGAAGAAAGAGAGAAAGAAAGGAAGAAAGGAAGACGGGCAGACGGACAGAGGGGCAGACGAGCAGACGGGCAGACGGGCAGACGGGCAGACGGACAGACAGGCAGACGGACAGACGGACAGACGGGCAGAGGGGCAGACGAGCAGACGGACAGAAAGGAAGGAAGAGAGAAAGAAAGGAAGACGGACAGACGGACAGACGGAGAGACGGACAGACGGGCAGACGGGCAGACGGGCGGACGGGCAGACGGGCAGAAGGACAGACGGGCAGACGGGCAGAATGGAAGAAAGAGAGAAAGAAAGCAAGAAAGGAAGAAGGACAGACGGACAGAGGGGCAGACGGGCAGACGGACAGACGGACAGAATGGAAGGAAGAGAGAAAGAAAGCAAGAAAGGAAGACGGACAGATGGAGAGACGGGCAGACGGGCAGACGGGCAGACGGGCAGACGGACAGACGGGCAGAGGGGCAGACGGGCAGACGGGCAGACGAGCAGACGGGCAGAGGGACAGAATGGAAGGAAGAGAGAAAGAAAGCAAGAAAGGAAGAAGGACAGACGGACAGAGGGGCAGACGGGCAGACGGACAGACGGACAGAATGGAAGGAAGAGAGAAAGAAAGCAAGAAAGGAAGACGGACAGATGGAGAGACGGGCAGACGGGCAGACGGGCAGACGGGCAGACGGACAGACGGGCAGAGGGGCAGACGGGCAGACGGGCAGACGAGCAGACGGACAGAATGGACGGAAGAGAGAAAGAAAGCAAGAAAGGAAGACGGACAGACGGAGAGACGGGCAGACGGGCAGACGGGCAGACGGACAGACGGGCAGAGGGGCAGACGGGCAGAGGGGCAGACGAGCAGACGGGCAGACGGACAGAATGGAAGGAAGAGAGAAAGAAAGCAAGAAAGGAAGACGGGCAGACGGGCAGACGGGCAGACGGGCAGACGGACAGAATGGAAGGAAGAGAGAAAGAAAGCAAGAAAGGAAGACGGACAGACGGAGAGACGGGCAGACGGGCAGACGGGCAGACGGACAGACGGGCAGAGGGGCAGACGGGCAGAGGGGCAGACGAGCAGACGGGCAGACGGACAGAATGGAAGGAAGAGAGAAAGAAAGCAAGAAAGGAAGACGGGCAGACGGGCAGACGGGCAGACGGGCAGACGGACAGAATGGAAGGAAGAGAGAAAGAAAGCAAGAATGGAAGACGGACAGACGGAGAGACGGGCAGACGGGCAGACGGGCAGTCGGACAGACGGGCAGAGGGGCAGACGAGCAGACGGGCAGACGGGCAGACGGGCAGACGGGCAGAATGGAAGGAAGAGAGAAAGAAAGCAAGAAAGGAAGACGGGCGGACGGGCAGACGGGCAGACGGGCAGACGAGCAGACGGGCAGACGAGCAGACGGGCAGAAGGACAGACGGACAGACGGGCAGACGGGCAGACAGGCAGACGGGCAGACGAGCAGACGGGCAGACGGACAGAATGGAAGGAAGAGAGAAAGAAAGCAAGAAAGGAAGACGGGCGGACGGGCAGACGGACAGACGGACAGAGGGGCAGACGAGCAGATGGGCAGACGGGCAGACGGGCAGAAGGACAGACGGACAGACGGGCAGACGGGCAGACAGGCAGACGGGCAGACGGACAGACGGGCAGAGGGGCAGACGGGCAGACGGACAGAATGGAAGGAAGAGAGAAAGAAAGCAAGAAAGGAAGACGGACAGACGGAGAGACGGGCAGACGGGCAGACGGGCAGACGGACAGACGGGCAGAGGGGCAGACGGGCAGACGGGCAGACGAGCAGACGGGCAGACGGACAGAATGGAAGGAAGAGAGAAAGAAAGCAAGAAAGGAAGACGGGCAGACGAGCAGACGGGCAGACGGACAGAATGGAAGGAAGAGAGAAAGAAAGCAAGAAAGGAAGACGGACAGACGGAGAGACGGGCAGACGGGCAGACGGGCAGACGGGCAGACGGACAGACGGGCAGAGGGGCAGACGGGCAGACGGGCAGACGAGCAGACGGGCAGAGGGACAGAATGGAAGGAAGAGAGAAAGAAAGCAAGAAAGGAAGACGGGCGGACGGGCAGACGGGCAGACGGGCAGACGAGCAGACGGGCAGACGGGCAGACGGGCAGAATGGAAGGAATAGAGAAAGAAAGCAAGAAAGGAAGACGGGCGGACGGGCAGACGGGCAGACAGGCAGACGGGCAGACGAGCAGACGGGCAGACGGACAGAATGGAAGGAAGAGAGAAAGAAAAAAAGAAAGGAAGACGGGTGGACGGGCAGACGGACAGACGGACAGAGGGGCAGACGAGCAGATGGGCAGACGGGCAGACGGGCAGAAGGACAGACGGACAGACGGGCAGACGGGCAGACAGGCAGACGGGCAGAGGGGCAGACGAGCGGACGGGCAGACGAACAGACGGGCAGACGGACAGGGGGGCAGACGAGCAGACGGGCAGACGGGCAGACGGGCAGAAGGACAGACGGACAGACGGGCAGACGGGCAGACAGGCAGACGGGCAGACGAGCAGACGGGCAGACGGACAGAATGGAAGGAAGAGAGAAAGAAAGCAAGAAAGGAAGACGGGCAGACGGGCAGACGGGCAGACGGGCAGACGAGCAGACGGGCAGACGGACAGAATGGAAGGAAGAGAGAAAGAAAGCAAGAAAGGAAGACGGACAGACGGAGAGACGGGCAGACGGGCAGACGGAGAGACGGACAGACGGGCAGACGGGCAGACGGGCAGAGGGGCAGTCGAGCAGACGGGCAGACGGGCAGACGGGCAGACGGACAGACGGGCAGACGGACAGACGGGCAGACGGGCAGACGGGCAGAATGGAAGGAAGAGAGAAAGAAAGCAAGAAAGGAAGACGGGCGGACGGGCAGACGGGCAGACGGGCAGACGAGCAGACGGGCAGACGGACAGAATGGAAGGAAGAGAGAAAGAAAGCAAGAAAGGAAGACGGGCGGACGGGCAGACGGGCAGACGGGCAGACGAGCAGACGGGCAGAAGGACAGACGGACAGACGGACAGACGGGCAGACGGGCAGACAGGCAGACGGGCAGACGAGCAGACGGGCAGACGGACAGAATGGAAGGAAGAGAGAAAGAAAGCAAGAAAGGAAGACGGGCGGACGGGCAGACGGACAGACGGACAGAGGGGCAGACGAGCAGATGGGCAGACGGGCAGACGGGCAGAGGGGCAGACGGGCAGACGGGCAGACGAGCAGACGGGCAGACGGACAGAATGGAAGGAAGAGAGAAAGAAAGCAAGAAAGGAAGACGGGCAGACGGGCAGACGGGCAGACGGGCAGACGAGCAGACGGGCAGACGGACAGAATGGAAGGAAGAGAGAAAGAAAGCAAGAAAGGAAGACGGACAGACGGAGAGACGGGCAGACGGGCAGACGGGCAGACGGGCAGACGGACAGACGGGCAGAGGGGCAGACGGGCAGACGGGCAGAATGGAAGGAATAGAGAAAGAAAGCAAGAAAGGAAGACGGGCGGACGGGCAGACGGGCAGACAGGCAGACGGGCAGACGAGCAGACGGGCAGACGGACAGAATGGAAGGAAGAGAGAAAGAAAAAAAGAAAGGAAGACGGGTGGACGGGCAGACGGACAGACGGACAGAGGGGCAGACGAGCAGATGGGCAGACGGGCAGACGGGCAGAAGGACAGACGGACAGACGGGCAGACGGGCAGACAGGCAGACGGGCAGACGAGCAGACGGGCAGACGAACAGACGGGCAGACGGACAGGGGGGCAGACGAGCAGACGGGCAGACGGGCAGACGGGCAGACGAGCAGACGGGCAGACGGACAGAATGGAAGGAAGAGAGAAAGAAATCAAGAAAGGAAGACGGGCGGACGGGCAGACGGGCAGACGGGCAGACGAGCAGACGGGCAGAAGGACAGACGGACAGACGGGCAGACGGGCAGACAGGCAGACGGGCAGACGAGCAGACGGGCAGACGGACAGAATGGAAGGAAGAGAGAAAGAAAGCAAGAAAGGAAGACGGGCAGACGGGCAGACGGGCAGACGGGCAGACGAGCAGACGGGCAGACGGACAGAATGGAAGGAAGAGAGAAAGAAAGCAAGAAAGGAAGACGGACAGACGGAGAGACGGGCAGACGGGCAGACGGGCAGACGGGCAGACGGACAGACGGGCAGAGGGGCAGATGGGCAGACGGGCAGACGAGCAGACGGGCAGAGGGACAGAATGGAAGGAAGAGAGAGAGAAAGCAAGAAAGGAAGACGGGCGGACGGGCAGACGGGCAGACGGGCAGACGAGCAGACGGGCAGACGGGCAGACGGGCAGACGAGCAGACGGGCAGACGGACAGAATGGAAGGAAGAGAGAAAGAAAGCAAGAAAGGAAGACGGACAGATGGAGAGACGGGCAGACGGGCAGACGGGCAGACGGGCAGACGGGCAGACGGGCAGACGGACAGACGGGCAGAGGGGCAGACGGGCAGAGGGGCAGACGAGCAGACGGGCAGAGGGACAGAATGGAAGGAAGAGAGAAAGAAAGCAAGAAAGGAAGACGGGCAGACGGGCAGACGGGCAGACGGGCAGACGAGCAGACGGGCAGACGGACAGAATGGAAGGAAGAGAGAAAGAAAGCAAGAAAGGAAGACGGACAGACGGAGAGACGGGCAGACGGACAGACGGGCAGACGGGCAGACAGGCAGACGGGCAGACGAGCAGACGGGCAGACGGACAGAATGGAAGGAAGAGAGAAAGAAAGCAAGAAAGGAAGACGGACAGACGGAGAGACGGGCAGACGGGCAGACGGGCAGACGGACAGACGGGCAGAGGGGCAGACGAGCAGACGGGCAGACGGGCAGACGAGCAGACGGGCAGACGGGCAGACGGGCAGAGGGGCAGACGAGCAGACGGACAGAAAGGGAGGAAGAGAGAAAGAAAGGAAGAAAGGAAGACGGGCAGACGGACAGAGGGGCAGACGAGCAGACGGGCAGACGGGCAGACGGGCAGACGGACAGACGGGCAGACGGACAGACGGACAGACGGGCAGAGGGGCAGACGAGCAGACGGACAGAAAGGAAGGAAGAGAGAAAGAAAGGAAGACGGACAGACGGACAGACGGAGAGACGGACAGACGGGCAGACGGGCAGACGGGCGGACGGGCAGACGGGCAGACGGGCAGAAGGACAGACGGACAGACGGGCAGACGGGCAGACAGGCAGACGGGCAGACGAGCAGAGGGGCAGACGGGCAGAGGGGCAGACGGGCAGACGGGCAGACGAGCAGACGGGCAGACGGACAGAATGGAAGGAAGAGAGAAAGAAAGCAAGAAAGGAAGACGGGCAGACGGGCAGACGGGCAGACGGGCAGACGGGCAGACGGGCAGACGGACAGATGGGCAGAGGGGCAGACGGGCAGACGGGCAGACGAGCAGACGAGCAGACGGACGAAATGGAAGGAAGAGAGAAAGAAAGCAAGAAAGGAAGTCGGGCAGACGGGCAGACGAGCAGACGGGCAGACGGACAGAATGGAAGGAAGAGAGAAAGAAAGCAAGAAAGGAAGACGGGCAGACGGGCAGATGGGCAGACGGGCAGACGAGCAGACGGGCAGACGGACAGAATGGAAGGAAGAGAGAAAGAAAGCAAGAAAGGAAGACGGGCAGACGGGCAAACGGGCAGACGGGCAGACGAGCAGACGGGCAGACGGACAGAATGGAAGGAAGAGAGAAAGAAAGCAAGAAAGGAAGACGGACAGACGGAGAGACGGGCAGAATGGAAGGAAGAGAGAAAGAAAGCAAGAAAGGAAGACGGACAGACGGAGAGACGGGCAGACGGGCAGACGGGCAGACGGACAGACGGGCAGAGGGGCAGACGAGCAGACGGGCAGACGGGCAGACGAGCAGACGGGCAGACGGGCAGAGGGGCAGACGAGCAGACGGACAGAAAGGAAGAAAGAGAGAAAGAAAGGAAGAAAGGAAGACGGGCAGACGGACAGAGGGGCAGACGAGCAGACGGGCAGACGGGCAGACGGGCAGACGGACAGACAGGCAGACGGACAGACGGACAGACGGGCAGAGGGGCAGACGAGCAGACGGACAGAAAGGAAGGAAGAGAGAAAGAAAGGAAGACGGACAGACGGACAGACGGAGAGACGGACAGACGGGCAGACGGGCAGACGGGCGGACGGGCAGACGGGCAGAAGGACAGACGGGCAGACGGGCAGAATGGAAGAAAGAGAGAAAGAAAGCAAGAAAGGAAGAAGGACAGACGGACAGAGGGGCAGACGGGCAGACGGACAGACGGACAGAATGGAAGGAAGAGAGAAAGAAAGCAAGAAAGGAAGACGGACAGATGGAGAGACGGGCAGACGGGCAGACGGGCAGACGGGCAGACGGACAGACGGGCAGAGGGGCAGACGGGCAGACGGGCAGACGAGCAGACGGGCAGAGGGACAGAATGGAAGGAAGAGAGAAAGAAAGCAAGAAAGGAAGAAGGACAGACGGACAGAGGGGCAGACGGGCAGACGGACAGACGGACAGAATGGAAGGAAGAGAGAAAGAAAGCAAGAAAGGAAGACGGACAGATGGAGAGACGGGCAGACGGGCAGACGGGCAGACGGGCAGACGGACAGACGGGCAGAGGGGCAGACGGGCAGACGGGCAGACGAGCAGACGGGCAGAGGGACAGAATGGAAGGAAGAGAGAAAGAAAGCAAGAAAGGAAGACGGGCGGACGGGCAGACGGGCAGACGGGCAGACGAGCAGACGGGCAGACGGGCAGACGGGCAGAATGGAAGGAATAGAGAAAGAAAGCAAGAAAGGAAGACGGGCGGACGGGCAGACGGGCAGACAGGCAGACGGGCAGACGAGCAGACGGGCAGACGGACAGAATGGAAGGAAGAGAGAAAGAAAAAAAGAAAGGAAGACGGGTGGACGGGCAGACGGACAGACGGACAGAGGGGCAGACGAGCAGATGGGCAGACGGGCAGACGGGCAGACGGACAGAATGGAAGGAAGAGAGAAAGAAAGCAAGAAAGGAAGACGGACAGACGGAGAGACGGGCAGACGGGCAGACGGAGAGACGGACAGACGGGCAGACGGGCAGACGGGCAGAGGGGCAGACGAGCAGACGGGCAGACGGGCAGACGGGCAGACGGACAGACGGGCAGACGGACAGACGGGCAGACGGGCAGACGGGCAGAATGGAAGGAAGAGAGAAAGAAAGCAAGAAAGGAAGACGGGCGGACGGGCAGACGGGCAGACGGGCAGACGAGCAGACGGGCAGACGGACAGAATGGAAGGAAGAGAGAAAGAAAGCAAGAAAGGAAGACGGGCGGACGGGCAGACGGGCAGACGGGCAGACGAGCAGACGGGCAGAAGGACAGACGGACAGACGGACAGACGGGCAGACGGGCAGACAGGCAGACGGGCAGACGAGCAGACGGGCAGACGGACAGAATGGAAGGAAGAGAGAAAGAAAGCAAGAAAGGAAGACGGGCGGACGGGCAGACGGACAGACGGGCAGACGAGCAGACGGGCAGACGGACAGAATGGAAGGAAGAGAGAAAGAAAAAAAGAAAGGAAGACGGGCGGACGGGCAGACGGACAGACGGACAGAGGGGCAGACGAGCAGACGGGCAGACGGGCAGACGAGCAGACGGACAGAAAGGAAGGAAGAGAGAAAGAAAGCAAGAAAGGAAGACGGACAGACGGAGAGACGGGCAGACGGGCAGACGGGCAGACGGACAGACGGGCAGACGGACAGAATGGAAGGAAGAGAGAAAGAAAGCAAGAAAGGAAGACGGACAGACGGAGAGACGGGCAGACGGGCAGACGGGCAGACGGACAGACGGGCAGAGGGGCAGACGGGCAGACGGGCAGACGAGCAGACGGGCAGACGGACAGAATGGAAGGAAGAGAGAAAGAAAGCAAGAAAGGAAGACGGGCAGACGGGCAGACGAGCAGACGGGCAGACGGACAGAATGGAAGGAAGAGAGAAAGAAAGCAAGAAAGGAAGACGGGCAGACGGGCAGACGGGCAGACGGGCAGACGGACAGAATGGAAGGAAGAGAGAAAGAAAGCAAGAATGGAAGACGGACAGACGGAGAGACGGGCAGACGGGCAGACGGGCAGACGGACAGACGGGCAGAGGGGCAGACGAGCAGACGGGCAGACGGGCAGACGGGCAGACGGGCAGACGGACAGACGGACAGACGGGCAGACGGGCAGACGGGCAGAATGGAAGGAAGAGAGAAAGAAAGCAAGAAAGGAAGACGGGCGGACGGGCAGACGGGCAGACGGGCAGACGAGCAGACGGGCAGACGGACAGAATGGAAGGAAGAGAGAAAGAAAGCAAGAAAGGAAGACGGGCGGACGGGCAGACGGGCAGACGGGCAGACGAGCAGACGGGCAGAAGGACAGACGGACAGACGGACAGACGGGCAGACGGGCAGACAGGCAGACGGGCAGACGAGCAGACGGGCAGACGGACAGAATGGAAGGAAGAGAGAAAGAAAGCAAGAAAGGAAGACGGGCGGACGGGCAGACGGACAGACGGACAGAGGGGCAGACGAGCAGATGGGCAGACGGGCAGACGGGCAGAAGGACAGACGGACAGACGGGCAGACGGGCAGACAGGCAGACGGGCAGACGGACAGACGGGCAGAGGGGCAGACGGGCAGACGGACAGAATGGAAGGAAGAGAGAAAGAAAGCAAGAAAGGAAGACGGACAGACGGAGAGACGGGCAGACGGGCAGACGGGCAGACGGACAGACGGGCAGAGGGGCAGACGGGCAGACGGGCAGACGAGCAGACGGGCAGACGGACAGAATGGAAGGAAGAGAGAAAGAAAGCAAGAAAGGAAGACGGGCAGACGGGCAGACGGGCAGACGGGCAGACGAGCAGACGGGCAGACGGACAGAATGGAAGGAAGAGAGAAAGAAAGCAAGAAAGGAAGACGGACAGACGGAGAGACGGGCAGACGGACAGACGGACAGACGGGCAGACGGGCAGACAGGCAGACGGGCAGACGAGCAGACGGGCAGACGGACAGAATGGAAGGAAGAGAGAAAGAAAGCAAGAAAGGAAGACGGGCGGACGGGCAGACGGACAGACGGACAGAGGGGCAGACGAGCAGATGGGCAGACGGGCAGACGGGCAGAAGGACAGACGGACAGACGGGCAAACGGGCAGACAGGCAGACGGGCAGACGGGCAGACGGGCAGACGGGCAGACGGGCAGACGGGCAGACGGGCAGACGGACAGACGGACAGACGGGCAGACGGGCAGACGGGCAGAATGGAAGGAAGAGAGAAAGAAAGCAAGAAAGGAAGACGGGCGGACGGGCAGACGGGCAGACGGGCAGACGAGCAGACGGGCAGACGGACAGAATGGAAGGAAGAGAGAAAGCAAAAAAGAAAGGAAGACGGGCGGACGGGCAGACGGACAGACGGACAGACGGGCAGACGGACAGACGGACAGACGGGCAGACGGGCAGACGGGCAGAATGGAAGGAAGAGAGAAAGAAAGCAAGAAAGGAAGACGGGCGGACGGGCAGACGGACAGACGGGCAGACGGACAGAATGGAAGGAAGAGAGAAAGAAAGCAAGAAAGGAAGACGGACAGACGGAGAGACGGGCAGACGGGCAGACGGGCAGACGGACAGACGGGCAGAGGGGCAGACGGGCAGACGGGCAGACGAGCAGACGGGCAGACGGACAGAATGGAAGGAAGAGAGAAAGAAAGCAAGAAAGGAAGACGGGCAGACGGGCAGACGGGCAGACGGGCAGACGGACAGAATGGAAGGAAGAGAGAAAGAAAGCAAGAATGGAAGACGGACAGACGGAGAGACGGGCAGACGGGCAGACGGGCAGACGGACAGACGGGCAGAGGGGCAGACGAGCAGACGGGCAGACGGGCAGACGGGCAGACGGGCAGACGGACAGACGGACAGACGGGCAGACGGGCAGACGGGCAGAATGGAAGGAAGAGAGAAAGAAAGCAAGAAAGGAAGACGGGCGGCCGGGCAGACGGGCAGACGGGCAGACGAGCAGACGGGCAGACGGACAGAATGGAAGGAAGAGAGAAAGAAAGCAAGAAAGGAAGACGGGCGGACGGGCAGACGGGCAGACGGGCAGACGAGCAGACGGGCAGAAGGACAGACGGACAGACGGGCAGACGGGCAGACGGGCAGACAGGCAGACGGGCAGACGAGCAGACGGGCAGACGGACAGAATGGAAGGAAGAGAGAAAGAAAGCAAGAAAGGAAGACGGGCGGACGGGCAGACGGACAGACGGACAGAGGGGCAGACGAGCAGATGGGCAGACGGGCAGACGGGCAGAAGGACAGACGGACAGACGGGCAGACGGGCAGACAGGCAGACGGGCAGACGGACAGACGGGCAGAGGGGCAGACGGGCAGACGGACAGAATGGAAGGAAGAGAGAAAGAAAGCAAGAAAGGAAGACGGACAGACGGAGAGACGGGCAGACGGGCAGACGGGCAGACGGACAGACGGGCAGAGGGGCAGACGGGCAGACGGGCAGACGAGCAGACGGGCAGACGGACAGAATGGAAGGAAGAGAGAAAGAAAGCAAGAAAGGAAGACGGGCAGACGGGCAGACGGGCAGACGGGCAGACGAGCAGACGGGCAGACGGACAGAATGGAAGGAAGAGAGAAAGAAAGCAAGAAAGGAAGACGGACAGACGGAGAGACGGGCAGACGGGCAGACGGAGAGACGGACAGACGGGCAGACGGGCAGACGGGCAGAGGGGCAGACGAGCAGACGGGCAGACGGGCAGACGGGGAGACGGACAGACGGGCAGACGGACAGAATGGAAGGAAGAGAGAAAGAAAGCAAGAAAGGAAGACGGACAGACGGAGAGACGGGCAGACGGGCAGACGGGCAGACGGACAGACGGGCAGAGGGGCAGACGGGCAGACGGGCAGACGAGCAGACGGGCAGACGGACAGAATGGAAGGAAGAGAGAAAGAAAGCAAGAAAGGAAGACGGGCGGTCGGGCAGACGGACAGACGGGCAGACGAACAGATGGGCAGAGGGGCAGACGGACAGACGGGCAGACGGACAGACAGCCAGACGGGCAGACGGACAGAGGGGCAGACGGGCAGACGGGCAGACGGACAGAATGGAAGGAAGAGAGAAAGAAAGCAAGAAAGGAAGACGGGCGGACGGGCAGACGGACAGACGGGCAGACGAACAGATGGGCAGAGGGGCAGACGGACAGACGGGCAGACGGACAGACAGCCAGACGGACAGACGGGCAGACGGGCAGACGGGCAGACGGGCAGACGAGCAGACGGGCAGACGGACAGAATGGAAGGAAGAGAGAAAGAAAGCAAGAAAGGAAGACGGGCAGACGGGCAGACGAGCAGACGGGCAGACGGACAGAATGGAAGGAAGAGAGAAAGAAAGCAAGAAAGGAAGACGGGCAGACGGGCAGACGGGCAGACGGGCAGACGAGCAGACGGGCAGACGGACAGAATGGAAGGAAGAGAGAAAGAAAGCAAGAAAGGAAGACGGACAGACGGAGAGACGGGCAGACGGACAGAATGGAAGGAAGAGAGAAAGAAAGCAAGTAAGGAAGACGGGCGGACGGGCAGACGGACAGACGGACAGAGGGGCAGACGAGCAGATGGGCAGACGGGCAGACGGGCAGACGGACAGACGGGCAGACGAACAGATGGGCAGAGGGGCAGACGGACAGACGGGCAGACGGACAGACAGCCAGACGGGCAGACGGACAGAGGGGCAGACGAGCAGACGGGCAGACGGACAGAATGGAAGGAAGAGAGAAAGAAAGCAAGAAAGGAAGACGGGCAGACGGGCAGACGGGCAGACGGGCAGACGAGCAGACGGGCAGACGGACAGAATGGAAGGAAGAGAGAAAGAAAGCAAGAAAGGAAGACGGACAGACGGAGAGACGGGCAGACGGACAGAATGGAAGGAAGAGAGAAAGAAAGCAAGTAAGGAAGACGGGCGGACGGGCAGACGGACAGACGGACAGAGGGGCAGACGAGCAGATGGGCAGACGGGCAGACGGGCAGACGGACAGACGGGCAGACGAACAGATGGGCAGAGGGGCAGACGGACAGACGGGCAGACGGACAGACAGCCAGACGGGCAGACGGACAGAGGGGCAGACGAGCAGACGGGCAGACGGACAGAATGGAAGGAAGAGAGAAAGAAAGCAAGAAAGGAAGACGGACAGACGGAGAGACGGGCAGACGGGCAGACGGGCAGACGGGCAGAATGGAAGGAAGAGAGAAAGAAAGCAAGAAAGGAAGACGGACAGACGGAGAGACGGGCAGACGGGCAGACGGGCAGACGGACAGACGGGCAGAGGGGCAGACGGGCAGACGGGCAGACGAGCAGACGGGCAGACGGACAGAATGGAAGGAAGAGAGAAAGAAAGCAAGAAAGGAAGACGGGCAGACGGGCAGACGAGCAGACGGGCAGACGGACAGAATGGAAGGAAGAGAGAAAGAAAGCAAGAAAGGAAGACGGGCAGACGGGCAGACGGGCAGACGGGCAGACGGACAGAATGGAAGGAAGAGAGAAAGAAAGCAAGAATGGAAGACGGACAGACGGAGAGACGGGCAGACGGGCAGACGGGCAGACGGACAGACGGGCAGAGGGGCAGACGAGCAGACGGGCAGACGGGCAGACGGGCAGACGGACAGACGGGCAGACGAGCAGACGGGTAGACGGGCAGAGGGGCAGATGAGCAGACAGACAGACGGGCAGACGGGCAGACAAACAGACGGGCAGACGAGCAGACGGGTAGACGGGCAGAGGGGCAGAGGGGCAGATGAGCAGACAGACAGACGGGCAGACGGGCAGACGGACAGTCAGACAGACAGACAGAAAGCAAGAGAAAAAGGAAGCAAGAAAGAAAGACGGACAGACGGACAGACGGGCAGACGGGCAGACGGGCAGACGGAAAGACGAACAGACGAAGAGACGGGCAGACGGGCAGACGGGCAGACGGGCAGACGGGCAGACGGGCAGACGGGCAGACGGGCAGACGGGCAGACGGGCAGACGGACAGACGGACCGACGGGCAGACGGACAGACGGGCAGACGGACAGACGGACAGACGGGCAGACGGACCGACGGACAGACAGACAGAAAGCAAGAGAAAAAGGAAGCAAGAAAGAGAGACGGACAGACGGACAGACAGAAAGAGAGGAAGAGGGAAAGAAAGCGAGAAAGTGAGACGGACAGACGGACAGACGGACAGACGGGCAGACGGACCGACGGGCAGACGAGCAGACGGGCAGACGGGCAGACGGGCAGACGGGCAGACGGAAAGACGGACAGACGGACAGACGGACAGACGGGCAGAGGGGCAGATGGGCAGACAGACAGACGGGCAGACGGGCAGACGGACAGACGGGCAGACGAGCAGACGGGTAGACGGGCAGAGGGGCAGATGAGCAGACAGACAGACGGGCAGACGGGCAGACGGGCAGACGGGCAGACGAGCAGACAGACAGAAAGAAAGAAAGGAAGATAAAAAGAAAGCGAGAGAGGAAGACGGACAGACAGACAGACAGACAGAAAGCAAGAGAAAAAGGAAGCAAGAAAGGAAGACGGACAGACGGACAGACGGGCAGACGAGCAGACGGGCAGACGGACAGACGGACAGACAGACAGACAGACAGAAAGAAAGGAAGAAAGAGAGACAGAAAGAAAGGAAGAGAGAAAGAAAGCAAAAAAGGAAGACGGACAGACGGACAGACAGACAGAAAGAAAGGAAGAGAAAAAGGAAGCAAGAAAGGAAGACAGACAGACGGACAGACGGACAGACGGACAGACGGGCAGACGGACAGACGGACAGACGGACAGACAGACAGAAAAAACGTAAGAAAGGAAGAAAGGAAGACGGACAGACGGACAGACGGATTTTGAAAACTATGTTCCTTTTACATTATAAAAAATTCCTTACATACTTTTGTGTATAAGGTATGCATGAATCTACACTGCGAAGGAGAAATTGATCGGGGCAGAACTATGACGCAAAGAACATTTAGCGTAGCTGAAAATGTAGTTTTGAGTAAATCGCCTTTCAATGAAAAATGGTACAAATTAAATAAATTTTGAACATATATGATCTAAGATAATTCAAAACGTCGTTGTTCAGTCGAACATAGTATCTTCCTTTTCCATATATATTCCTTTGCATGTATGTGTGCGCAAGCACGTGTGTCACCGGCACATCGCCACTTGTTTTTTTTTCTTCGGCGAGAATCGGAAACAAGGGGAGAGGCCGCGTCGACTGGGCCTCACGAAAAACCCGTGAGAAGAGAGGGAACACTCACGCTTAGTCTCGATAGGAACGAGGGACGGTAGGGTAGAGTCCTAAGCTGGACGCTCGAGAATACAAGAGTGTAGTGGGTTGGTCTTCTTTTCGTTGCATGATTGGGGTGAGTTCGTTCTAATTTATTGCATAATCGCATGAGATGACGTTTGTTAAAAAGACTAAGACGGTATAAACACAAGCCCGACGCTTTATTCAGATCACATACCGAGTTGTCTCGATACGAACAGCACGGCATAACCCGTCAAGGTACACTGACTCAGCTCAGCTGTACCAGAGCACAAGCACAATGCTTTGCTTAGGTCCCAGCGACCTTACAGGCAATTAGAGCACAAGCAATGCTTTGCTTAGGTCCCGTGACGTTACATGCAGTCGGTGTTGTGTCGTAGAATATCCGACGCGACATCGATTGAGTCAATCCGCGCATTGGCATAATTTCTTTCACAGTAGATTTCACCTCCACAGGATTATTATGAAGATGTATTTTATGTGTATCAAACCAAAAACGAATGTAATCTATGTAAAATCATTTCGAGGGGTTTTCTCTCCGAGGTTCAAGTCTCGGAGAGTTTCCTCTCTGAGCCATTATTAAATTTGCAATTGTATGGCTCAAATGTCTTTAAATTATTTATTGACCCTTTCCCAGTTAACTCATTTCAGAAAATTAGAATATCTATGAAAAAAAAGAAATACGTAGTCTCTTTGTAATTAAAGAGAACGCGCCCCACAAAACAGTCGTGTCATCAAACTTTCTCATTGAGGCATCACAGATTTTCTGATTTTTCTGCTGCGGCATCTTGGACCGCAAATCTTCTGCGGCCTGCGTTTCCAGATTCAACATCATATAAAACAAAATTGAAAAAGTTGATCGTTGAATTTGTAGTCCAGTCCTTCTTTATCTTCAAGACTTCACCTTGCGGCTCCATCGATTCGGCTGTAGCAGCATATTCTATCGTGCTGCGTTCTGCGATTTACTATTGTGGTTCTCAGAAAATCTCAGTGCTGATTTGGAATACTCATTTATCTCTGGCTGTTACTTTAGACTTTTCTATGTGTGCACCTATTTAGCAGCTCTTCACTGACTAATCTCTCATGAAAAGGCATTAGTTTCCCATTTATTGGGGATTTCAGATCTGGCGGTTGATAATTTTCCAGCGTAGCTGTATTGTATTGACTTTCTTCGTTTCGGTGAGATTTGTTATGTTTCACAAGGCTTCTCTCTGTTTCACATAATAGCTGTCTTACAGAAGGTATTTTCAAAACAAAAAAAAAAAAAAGATTGAGGAACAAATTTTATCTTTTAAGCGCTCTAGCTCGTTATTGCATTTTGGAGTCCTGCGGTACCCATCCTTTTGGCCACGTAGTTCATTCTTTGACTTAATATTTGATGAAACATAGATTTAATCATACACGGAGAGAATTTTTCTAGGAGAGATTACCATACTTGCTGGTAACTCAGGTATAACCTATATAAAGTTGGCCCGTGACTTTATTATTTTTTAATTTCTAATATACCAATCAATTGCTCCTTAATTGCTCTTAATTGCTCCGCTAATTTCATTAATTGCTCCAGCCTAGTTTCCAAGAAAAAACGAAAAGCGAAATACGGATTTACTATGGTAGAATGGCGGCCAGATTCAAATCTAGGTATTAGCTGAACGGAATGAGATACAACATTCTACAGGGGACTAAAAAATTGCTCCCTAATTGCTCTTAATTGCTCCGCTGATTTCGTCAATTGATCCAGTCTAGTTTTTGAGTAAGAAGGGAAAAACGAAATAGAGATTTTTTATGACGGGATGGCGGCCAAATTCAAATCTAGGTATTAACTGAACGGAATAAGATACGACCGTTGACTGAATATTCTAAAGACGGTTCACCTTATGGACCTTTGTGAGCCGACTAAAATTCGTAGCGAGCTAGCGCCCCCTCAGTAATTCCGGCGGCATATTCAGGAAGCAAGTAGAAAATATTGAAACTCGCTGGATCTGTGTTGCGATTACCGACTGGAACAAATCGTTTCTGTGATGATACGTCAGAGTAGGTACTACAGGTATCGCAAAAATCCCCGACCCCACGCACGTGTTTTTACCGGCTCCGTGACATTGATGATGAATTAATTTTAATTTATAAATAATGCGAATTGAAAACATTTGTTCACGCGATTCCGCCCGTTTCTACTTAGACATTATGGTATTATGACAAATTAGCTCCAAAAGGAGTCACTGGTAAACATAGATTAGATCAAATTCGTTAAACTTTCAGTACCAGCAATTAAAGAACACGATAAGAAGAAATGCATTGGTTCAAATAAATATGTTTTTTAATGTATAGAACACATCTGGAGTAAATCACAATTGTGCAAATGAATAATCAAAATATATGGCTTTATCTGAAATTGAGAAATTTCCACATTTTCGGTATCGCCGAGATACGCGATCGAATCAGCTGAATCGGGAAAAAAATCACAAATAATCAAGTTGTTTCCTTCTCCCAGATAACACCTGTTCTTGATTAATTAACAGAACATCGCGGATTATAGATCGATATAAAACATGTTGTGATATTTTCGGGTGCTTGTTAAGGGGAGGCACCAGTCGAATTTGACCGACCGATTTAGAAAATTCTAAATTCTCGAATATCTCCGAAACGGGGGTATCAATCGGATTGTCCTTGCGGCAGCCGATGTTTGAGGAGTAATGACATCGAGTTTTTTTGTAAAATGCATGAAACCTTTATTATTTTTTTTTTATGCGTCGAAAAATGCGGGCGGGTGACTTATTTCGACTAGCATCAGTGTCCACGCATCATTGACGCGGACAAAAGTATGTAACAACAAGTCTATACGGTATGACGAGCACACCCATTACAAAACATCTTCGTTCCATGCAGTAATAAAGTGGAAAAGTGCAATTCAGATTTCGTTTTAATTAGCGATTGAAAGTTGTTGGGCCGCCATGGTAAATGGTTGGGTTGTCATGGCAATCCTTAGTTTCCGAGATGCAACAATGTAGTCCACCGTCTGCAGTACCGACGAAACGACTCTGCGCTGTCCTTTCTTTCTCGGGCATCTCGGAAACTAAGGATTGCCATGACAACCCAACCATTTACCATGGCTGCCCAACAATTTTTAATCGCTAATTACAACGAAATCCGAATTGCACTTTTCTACTTTATTACTGCATGAAACGAAGATGTTTTGTAATGGGTGTGCTCGTCATACCGTATAGACTTGTTGTTACATACTTTTGTCCGCGTCAATGATGCGTGGGCACTGATGCTAGTCGAAATAAATCACCCGCCCGCATTTTTCGACGCATAAAAAAAAAAAATAATAAAGATTTCATGCATTTTACAACAAAACTCGATCTCATTACTCGTTAAACATCGGCTGCCGAAAGGACAATCCGATTGATACCCCCGTTTCGGAGATATTCGAAAATTTAGAATTCTCTAGATCGGTCGGTCAAATTCGACTGGTCCCTCCCCTCAAGGACAACGGGAGATTATACTGTTATGCTTCACAAAGTCGCACGGCTCTTGACTATTTCTACATTGAATGAAACGACATTTTGTTGATTTTGCAACAAAGATTAAGTGAAAAGAAAGAAGGTGAATATTGCAGTTAAGAAAAGTTATTAATTTTCTAAAAATATTGATAATTATCTATGAATTTGTATTTTTCCCGAGTCTTGATAAGGTACCTACTCTTCATCTTTTGCGGACTGCAAGTCGCTTCTCATATAGCTATATATAAGTATATTCTGACACATACTATATGAGGTATTCCACGCCGTTTCGAACGGTCGAAAAGTTGTGGACTCTCACAAAAATTGAAATTTTGTCAGATTCTTTGATTCTATGAAAAAAAGCAGTGTGAATTATTTCCAAATTTTTGGATCTCATTTTCTCGAGTTTTTCGACATTTCAATATTCTCAAAATACCGTTATATCTCGCGAGCATTTGATTTAGCAGAAAAATGTTTCAGGCAAAAAAGTTGCAGTTTTATATGAACTTTAAGAAAAAATTTTGTTTTGAATTTTTCGAGTTTCAAAAATGCCCATTTTTGCCAAAATTACACAAAAATCTTTTTTTTCGGACGGTATGTCACTTTCGATTTTTCTCAAAAAATTTCAGAAAATACTCTGAAGTGTGTACAGTAACACCTATTTTTTTCAGAATGGCTCGATTCGTTGTTCCAAAGCTGTGCTTTGTTTTATTATTATGATATCCCCATGAAAAGCACCTTTGGTGCAAAAACCTTTCGCCTAGTTATATAAATGTGATAGTCACCTACAAAAAATACATTCTCATGCCAAGAAAACATTATACAGTTATTATTTTATAAAAAAAAAGATTCGAAATCAGATATATGCTATTGCCAAGTACCGATATCACGTTGTCTTTTTTCAAATTGACAATTAGGCTTTTCATAACACGGTACATATTGACAGCCTTCCTGAAAACAGGAAACATAAAAAAATAAAAAATGAAAAACAATTTAGAGGTATAGTGGTACTAGGCGGGCCTTTTCTAGATAAGTACAAGGAAACTGCGATTGAAGCATGTCAATAATCCTAATACAGTGATACGAAATATTGGCCCGCCTAGTACCATTACCTCCAATTTTTTATTTTTTTATATTTTCTGTTTTCAGGAAGGCTGTCAATATGTACCGTGTTATGGAAAGCCTATATAATTGTCAATTCGAAAAAAGTCAACGTGATATCGGTACTAGGCAATAGCATATATCTGATTTCGAATCTTTTTTTTTTATAAAATAATAACTGTATAATGTTTTCTTGGCATGAGAATGTATTTTTTGTGGGTGACTATCACATTTATATAACTAAGCGAAAGGTTTTTGCACCAAAGGTGCTTTTCATGGGGATATCATAATAATAAAACAAAGCACAGCTTTGGAACAACGAATCGAGCCATTCTGAAAAAAATAGGTGTTACTGTACACACTTCAGAGTATTTTCTGAAATTTTTTGAGAAAAATCGAAAGTGACATACCGTCCGAAAAAAAAGATTTTTGTGTAATTTTGGCAAAAATGGGCATTTTTGAAACTCGAAAAATTCGAAACAAAATTTTTTCTTAAAGTTCATGTAAAACTGCAACTTTTTTGTCTGAAACATTTTTCTGTTAAATCAAATGCTCGCGAGATATAACGGTATTTTGAAAATATTGAAATGTTGAAAAACTCGAGAAAAAGCGATCCGAAAATTTTGAAATAATTCACAATGTTTTTTCTCATAGAATCAAACAATCTGACAAAATTTCAATTTTTTTGAGAGTCGACAACTTTTTGACCGTTCGAAACGGCGTGGAATACCTCATATACATTCTGGTGGTTCTTATATGGTTTTTTTTTTCGTTGATTTCCATGTTGGATAGTTGTAAATCGGTTTTAGATGTAGAAAAAACATTCTCTAATTTTTCCAGATTTTTATTCCGAGTCTTGAGTTTTCCCGCGGGCACGTAATTTTGTTTTTTAATTGGAAAATACAATTATTTCAGTTAGTTCTAGTTTAGAAATATGAATAACCTTGGTCAGTATTCTTGCAGCTGACTCCATCTAGAACTTACTCACATTGGTATTCATTCAAATTAATGAAGACCAATATATACAAATAACATAATATAAATGCATAAATGAAAGAATAAATTAATTAATATGAAAATATAACATAGCTCACAACTCGAGTGAAATACCCCGTATACCTACTATTTCATGCTATTTTTCACGGCAATGAAACTTATATTCAATTCAGGTTTGTTGATTTAATCTTTGATCTGAAAATTAGAGGAAAACTCAGAGTTGAAAATATAAATCAGAGAAATTTTTATAATTATTTTTTCCGCATTCGAAGCCGATTTATGGCCATCTGACATAACTTCCCCGTGATTTTTCATTTAACGACCACCCTCGTCTACATTCCGATGTAAATTTTTTTTTTTTTCTATATCAGGGCCGACACCCTACCTACATGCCAAAGGATTTTTTAATTGAGGATTTAGTTGTACATTTAAGAATTTTGAAATTTTGCTTTTTTCCAAAATCTGAAAATTGTAATATTTTTTTTCAGCGATAGCGGATTTTAGGGAGAAAATAATTACATGAGACATCATACGTTCGAATTGAACTATACTTTGAAGGAAAATTCTTATTGAATTTTTTGTGTCAAAAAGATTGAAGTGATTGTAACTAAATATAAAATTTAGTTTTCGGCAAAAAGTACGCCGTCGACAGTTTTTTCGGAAAAAAAATATTCGACAAAATTCAATAAAAATTCCCATGAAAAGTATAGTTGAAATCGAACATTTCATGTGTCATATAATTTTTTCCTAGCATAAGTTACCAACGAGAAGAAAAATATTACATTTTAACATTTTTAGAAAAAGGATACATTTCCAGAAATCTGTAGATGAAAAACGGATGCTCGAATTAAAAAACGCTTTGGTATATAGATTTTGGTCGTGAAATATAAAAAGCGAATTTTTTTTAACGAAAATCGGCGATCCATCGGATCAACCTGCATTCTCCTTTTAACGGAGAAATATACTCTTGCTCCAACTTACGCGCGAAAAAGCCAGGCAGTGATGAATTAAAACATTAATAATTTTTCAATCATTGATTCTATTGAAGCAAAGCTTTCTAGAAAACTTATTTTCACCTTAAAGAACAACTTCCTCACTGAAAGTTGTTGGCTGCTCAAAATTCGTTCGACTCCGAAAGTGTTTGTAGATATGCAAAACTGATTTTTGCAATGTCTCGAAAAAAATGTCTCTCTTAAATATAACAGAGAGTGCGATGGAAATTATTATTTTTTTTACTATTAAATATTAATTTAAAATTTTTTAAAAATTATGCTATCATCAGAACACTCCAAAGAATCTAGCCCCGCAGAAGTAAAAAATGATTTAATTAACAATGGTATAGCTTTTAGAAAAATGAAGTTAAAAATTTTTTCGCTGCGGGGCTAGATTCTTTGGAGTGTTCTGATGATAGCATAATTTTTAAAAAATTTTAAATTAATATTTAATAGTAAAAAAAAAAATAATTTCTATCGCACTCTCTGTTCAGCGGCGACGCATCAGTGTTGAAACGGCCGCGTGGAACCCTATTTTCAGCGTCAAATTAAAATTATAAATAATGGAGATAGAGTTCCGGGAGTCCAGACTTTTTTATTGGAAATTTTCTCCTCTTTAAGATGCTTTTTTTCAATTTTCGTTATCTCTTACAGTTTTTTAGTTATAGTCAAAAACCGGAGACGCCTTCTTTTTGGTTTGTTTTTTGTTATTAACAATAACAATTTTTGTTTCCGGATAATAAAAAAAAAACGGCTTTTTCAGGATCACATTCCGAATCGAATGAGCTATCGCTCATATTTTTAAGAGACTTAGAACTATTTTTCTCAGCAAACTCACTTCTCGACTAGACTGAATGCAGCTGCAGCGAAGTGGGGCAATATAATATGGGCTCCAATCTTGCTCGCGAGACGCACAGTTCGTAAAGTGAGTTCCGGGGTTAAAGTGCCAACGAAATTGTGAACTATGGTAAGTACCAGTTTTTTTCACAAATTAAAAACTTAGTCCATAATAAAACGGTTGTCGGGCTTAACCAACTAATCGGGGGGCCAGATACACTTCTGTATATACCGCAATATCTCCGGAGAAAATTTAATGAGAATTATCGGGAAAGGTCGTTGCATTGATATGTCAGAAACTTATTCGTAACGTCGGTAGTTCAATTTTTATACATCTTTTATTGATAGATTTGGTTATACTAGTTTATGGAGAACGCTAATTCCTGTTTAAAAGATACCGCGCATATTACGTATAATACGTGCCGTAAAATCATAAACTAATATAAACCAGAGTATTACTTTTATCATGAAAGTGATTTGTTTTTCTTAAACAATACTCGTCGAAAAGGAAGCGTAGTCAACTTTTTCCGATTTTTTGTGCCCTATATGATTCGAAAGTATTAATATCCACAACTCCGAATTTCGGAGCAAATTGAATTGTTTACAGCTGTAACATAAAAAAATTTTTTTTTGTTGATATTTATGAATAATTTCTCATTAAAAAAATTTATTTAAACAATTGAACAGATGAATTTCTGGAACAGTACCCGCGTATTCAAAGCAAAAGGATTTTTCTAGATAATTTTTATCAAGATTCGCGGCAGCGAATCGCCGAGTTCCCCCCCCTCCGACAGTGAAAACTCGGCGCGCCAGCCACGAAACATTTACCCGAGCCAGCTCTTGTTCTTGTAAAAAATCTGTCATATCTTTTGAACCGCTGATTATTTCCTAATAAAATTGATATGGGCGTAAGGCCCTCGCCATTTGACCTTGCTCGCGAAATTTCGACAAAATCTACCGCGTGGTTCCTGAGATATTGACCGTCGAAGTTGATCGAAAAACACAATCTTCTCCTTCTCCTTCTTCTCCTTCTTCGTCGCAGACGTTCTTCTTGGGACCACGATATCTGTCGAACCGTTGCACTTATGAACTTGCCATTTGGAAGGAGTGTTCTCGTCACCGAAATCTCGCCCCCTATTGTTTTTGAGCAATAATTGACCACGCATAACTGAGTTATTAATAATATTAATTATTTTACAAAATGCGCATGCGCAGAATTATTGATCGATGCCTGATTTACAAAATGCGCATGCGCAGCAGCAAATCGCGGCCGCGTGCCAGTATAATTATAATATAATATAATATTATATTATTATAGTATTATTTATAATCATATTTCATTTATCATTGTTGTTATTATTGTCATTATTATTGATGCGTCACGTCTACTCGTGCTCCCCAAAAGAATTTGTACTCAGTAATATGTCCGCACCGCAGTTTTCGGTGTCCAGGTCCTTCGCTCCGTAGTTTTCGGTATCCAGGTCTTTCACTCCGTAGTTTTCGGTATCCAGGTCCTTCGCTCCGTAGTTTTCGGTATCCAGGTCCTTCGCTCCGTAGTTCTCGGTATCCAGGTCTTTCACTCCGTAGTTTTCGGTATCCAGGTCCTTCGCTCCGTAGTTCTCGGTATCCAGGTCTTTCACTCCGTAGTTTTCGGTATCTAGGTCCTTCGCTCCGTAGTTTTCGGTACTCAGGTCCTTCGCTCCGTAGTTTTCGGTATCCAGGTCCTTCGCTCCGTAGTTTTCGGTATCCAGGTCCTTCGCTCCGTAGTTCTCGGTATCCAGGTCTTTCACTCCGTAGTTTTCGGTATCCAGGTCCTTCGCTCCGTAGTTCTCGGTATCCAGGTCCTTCACTCCGTAGTTTTCGGTATCCAGGTCCTCCGCTCCGTAGTTTTCGGTGTTTTTTCATCTTATACAAAATTGGTCCACACGTCTTTTACTCAAACTTAACAGGGAAATGGTAACAAAGCGTAGAAAAATAGCAAAGAAATGAAATTTTCAATTAGAAAATTATTGGAATTTTTATTTTACTTTTATATATAATTGAAGAACCAATTTTGTCGAAATTAGTGTACGGAAGAAAATTTTTTACACCCATTTATTTTAGAAATAAAAAAAAATAGCTCGTATCTTTTGCGCAAATCCCAAAATACACTTGTTCATTGTAGCACATGCATTCCATCACGAATGATCGGAAGTTGATCTTTATACATGTGTAATATGTAGAATACATTAGAGTCGGCTTAGCGCTGACCCGTTTGCACATACAAAAAGTAATGAAATAAACGCAAAAACATTGTAAATGTAAAAAATTAAAACCGAGTTCCAAAATGGTTTCCCCAGCCAAAAACTCGAGAACATCCATACTCTTTTTCAGCGTCAGATTACAAACATCATTTCCTTACAAAAATAGTACAAAATAATACGTGAAATCAGGCATCGAAGCCGAGCGTTCCCTTTGTTAATTTTCAGACTTCAAATTATGTTCTTCACATGCTAATCAATGGAAATGAATAGAAAACCAGTAGAATCATTGATAAAACATTGATGAAAAAAAGACTGGAAACAGGTTATGCGGCGAGCGTGCGATGATTTTTTTCATCGCGCAATTAAAATTGTAAATATTGGTTGCAGAGTTTGGGGAGGTAGGACTTTTTTGTAGGGAATTTTCTGCTCTTTTAGAATCTTTTTTGCGATTTCAAATATCTTGATTAGTTTTCGAGATATTCGCAAAAAACCGAACCCGTTCCCTTTTTTTTCACTAAATTGTTTATAACTTTTCCAATTTTTTTCGGCCCTGTTTGGGACCCATCCAAAAAGTTTCTAAATGTGTTTCTGAATCAAATGACACCTTGCTTGTAACTTTTCGTGAACATACAAAAAACTTCTGAATGAAAATCGTCGATACCGAGGTCGATACCATACAGTATGGTCTTCACGCCCATACCACCATGGTGATAAACGCTATGAATTTCTCTCCGTGTAGTGTGTTCATAACAAGAACTAATGGTCCAGGCACGGTGATCTCAGTAATTTAAATTTGAATGCAAGTTTTGAAGAAGAGTTTAATTTCATTCTGCATCTATCGTTCACCGATTTTCGACTAAAGTTATAACGCCATGCTACAAACATGTCACATCCATAAAACGATACATA
Organism: Rhogogaster chlorosoma; assembly: GCA_944452935.1. Classification (NCBI taxonomy): domain Eukaryota; kingdom Metazoa; phylum Arthropoda; class Insecta; order Hymenoptera; family Tenthredinidae; genus Rhogogaster; species Rhogogaster chlorosoma. Next base: position 36,673,518 of record OX101797.1, read on the forward strand.
CTTATACTGGACGTACCCATTATCGGTACACTTCGGTGATGCTCTTGCGACGTCTCTCTTTCTATTCGACTTACAGTATAGATACACATATTCTGCATTGAAAGACGCACTAATTGCTGATCTTACCTCACACTTCAGCAATTGATAATTTTCAGAACAATCTATGCCCGCCGAGTTCGTATCATCATACGAGCTAACTTCCTTCAGCAATATTTTCCGTCGCCAATATGCTGTTTTATCACAGGTTTTATCAATGATTCTACTGGTTTTCTATTCATTTCCATTGATTAGCATGTGAAGAACATAATTTGAAGTCTGAAAATTAACAAAGGGAACGCTCGGCTTCGATGCCTGATTTCACGTATTATTTTGTACTATTTTTGTAAGGAAATGATGTTTGTAATCTGACGCTGAAAAAGAGTATGGATGTTCTCGAGTTTTTGGCTGGGGAAACCATTTTGGAACTCGGTTTTAATTTTTTACATTTACAATGTTTTTGCGTTTATTCCAATTTTCACAACACTGCTAGGGTGTTCCTTAATGTGGTCATTTTCTATTTTCAATGCTCTCATCCTCAAAAACGATTCAATGTAGGGGAGGGCGGGGCACGATGGGCCCCCTAAAATTTTTGAGAAAAAATGAAGACCCCAAAATTTCTAATACTATGAAATTTCTAATAACTTATGAAATTATTTTCTTTTTTGGTATGGACATAGTTCATAGTATAAAAATATTTCTATTTATAATTATTTACAATATTCACAGGCGTATTCCTTAACTACTTTTACTCCTTTTTTTTTACCTTTAACTACTTTTCCATCTTGCCCCACTTTTCCGAATTTTTATTTTCCACGGACGCAGCATATTAATACCAAATACGTGTCTAGGGACTAAAAAAAGTGAAATAAGTGAGAAAAATTAGGATTATGAGCATTTTTTTCTTAAGGGGCCCATCGTGCCCTACTAAGGGTGTGCGGGTAGCCGAATTTGTCGGGTCGGGTCGGTCCGGGTACCCGCCAGAGTTTAGAACGAAAATTCGGGTACCCGATTTTACCCGTGTACCCGATTTTACCCGAGTACCCGATTTTACCCGAGTTCACCTTAACTCATATATGCACTACTTATTATTATCCGGTTCTCCCGAATTCGATTCCCCGCGTAGTGTATCTGACTATCCTAATCTATATGTCAATGAAAACAACATGATCCGGAGTTATAGCAGGATTCGACTCCGGATTTGGGTATTTGATTTTTACCCGGGTACCTGACTTTTACACGGGTACCCGACATTTATTCGGGTACCCGACTTTTACCCGGGTACCCGGTTTTGACTCGGTCACATGAATACCCGACCGATATATACCCGACCTCGATACCCGACTCGGGTACCCGAGTTACTCGGGTACCCGCACACCCTTATGCCCTACCTTCCCCTATATATGGGGAATTCCTTGCCAACTCGGCAAACATTTTTCCCAGATTATTTTTGATTCAGCTGATTTTTTTCTTATCTTTCAGCAATCATCGAAAGTAACCTCTATAATTTTTTTCATATTTTTATCTTAATCCGTTCTCCAGACATGAATTGTGGAAAATCTCCTCCCGAAGAATTTCAATTATATCGAACTCATCGAAAAACAAGATATCGACAAAAGTAAGAGCATAATTTTCTTCGTCTCGAACTGCAATTTCATGAAAAAATATTGGAAAACTTATTCAAGATAATTAGATGAGTTCTTTTCGCTTTCGAGGAAAAAACAAGATTTTTCACAAAATGCGACACCTTCGATTCTTCTGAAAAAAAATGTACGAAGTTGCAGAGCCAAAGCTCGGATTTTTCAGACCCTAGCGATTGTGTTCTTCCAATTCTTTCTATTTATTTTCTGTATTTTTGAAAGTTTTTTTCAGTCTTCGACTTTCAGTAGCAAGTTGTTTTATATAGGCTTGAAAAAAAAAAAAAATTGAAAAAAAAGTGAAGAAAAAAATCCATACAAAAGAGAAAGAATTGGCAAAACACAATCACTAGCGTCTAAAAAATTTGGGCTTTGGCTCTAGAATTTTATACATTTTTTACAGGAAAATCGAGAGTCGCACTTTGTGAAAAATCTTGTTTCTTGCTTGAAAGTGAAAAGAACCTATCAAATTATCTTGAATAATATTTCCCATATTTTTTTATGAAATTACAGTTCAAGCCGAAGAGAATGAATATGCCCTTACTTATGTCTATATCATTATTTTTTCGCTGAGTTCTATGCAATTGAAATTTTTAGTGAGGAGTTTTTCCACAATTTTATTCCTGTCTGGAGAATGGATTGAGACAAAAATCTGAAAAAATCATGGAGGTTACTTTCGATGAATGCTGAAGGATAAAAAAAAAATCAACCAGATTGAAAATGATCGGGCAAAAATGTTCGCCGCGTGGGCATGGAATTCCCCATATATATACATATTTTGCCTATCGATTCAATCGGTATATAGGTAAATATACATATTAGGGTGCTTCATTTGAAACGAATATTCTTTTTTTTTTCGCTGACACATGAAAATTTGGTTTCTCACATCGAAGAAAAATCACCTCGAAATTTGAGCCCTCACTTTTAATTTTAAGTACTTCCTCTCGATCGTTGAACTTTTCCCATTTAAATAACATGTATCTGAATCATTGTTTTTTTTTTCTTTCTAATTGTTATACCTCAGTTCGGTTTTATGATTTTTCAGTGCGATTGGTCGCAATCTGTAGTGTATAGGAGAAGTTTCCATTAACATTTTTCGGTAATTTGAACCGTCTCGTCGGTGTCGGCTTCGAAAGCCTTGCAATTTCCACGAAAATTGTCATATTTTCTTTGTTATCAGCGTAACGGCTCAAGTTACAATAAAAAAGTTCACGAAAAATTTATAGGAAATTAATTTTTCTACAAAAAATGTCTGATCACATATTTTGCTAAAGTGCGTAGTTCACAAGATATATTAAACTGAATATATTGGAAATTGGGTTTTCGATAGGCCGACACCGACGAAACGGTTCAAATTACAGGAAAATATTAATAGACACTTCTCTAATACACTACAGATTGCGACCAATCGCAATGACAAATCATACAACCGAACTGAGGTATAACAATTAAAAAAAAAAAAATGATTTACATGTTATTTAAACGGGAAAAATTCGACGATCGAGAGGAAGTACTCCAAATTAAATTTAACGGCTCAAATTTTCAATGCATTTTTTTTTCGATGTGAAAAACCAAATTTTCATGTGTCAGCAAAAGAAAAAATGTTCGTTCCAGATGAAACACCCTAATATGTATATATAATATATATCTATTAGACTGACCGTTAACGAGAGTTTATGCTCCAAGTTGAAAAATCTTAAGTTAACCTTAAAAACAGTTAACCTTAATTTTTTTTTTTTTCTCATGAAACAAGATTTTATTGGTTTTCAAACCTTGATCTTTTTGAATTTTATAACGATTCAAAAAAATCGAACGGCAGACAAATAAATCTGGGATTGAAAATACTTTTTACACGAACATTTTCAATTTTTCATGATGGAATATTCAACCAGGCATCCAAAAAAAAATATAGCCGAAAGGGACGAAGAAGAAAAGCAATTTCTAATGCGAGTATCATCTGACTATAGGAAAAAATTTATTGACTCTACAAAACAAACAGTTATGAGGAAATAGAAATACGAACTGATTGTATCTATACCTAATTCTATACTAATGGATTGCATTTGCGTCTAATAAGGTTATAACTGTCTTTTCTGCGTCTCAATGAATAATTATCGCGAAATCCTTTACTTAATGTACGAATTATCAAGAGAGCTTGCTCACATGATTTATTTTTCGTTACTATTTTGATTTGTTAATTTTTAATTCTATACTTCCTTAAAAAAAAATCTAGGCTAATTTAGAGGCTATATTCTTTTTTGCACGCCATGTTGAATATTCCATCATAAAAAATAGAAAATGTTTGATTTAAAAGTATTGTCAATCCCAGATTTATTTCTCTACCGTTAGATTTTTTTGAATTTTCAATCGATTTCGGCACCCTTTACGAATAGCTAAAAATCTCAAATAATATACACATTGTTTTCTCATAATTATCTATCGATTCGAGGAGTGGTAATAGTGTATGTTAAAAATTAACGACCACCGTATCGTATATATATATATATATATATTAGGGTGGTCCACATTTTTTTTTTTTCAGTCAGGCTCAAATGATAGTTTTTGATGAGTCAAGACTCCACCTGAAAAATTAGCTCAATCGATAAAGTTTTAGAGGCCGCGCCAGGACGTTTTATTTTTACATTTAAATAACACAGGGAAATCGTCATTTTTTGTTGAATATAAAGTTTCGCAAAAATTTGGGGGAATTCGGAGTCGCTCATATCACTTTCTTGTAGTCAATAGATTACTTATCTATCTATCCATCTACTGACTACAAGAAAGTGATAAATCCGTGATTTGAGTGAAAAATCAGTGATTTTTTGCAGATTTTGACTCAACAAGAAGTACTTGAAATTCTCACCAAAATATTTTTGGTTGGAATTATACATGCGTTACATTCTTAAGTAATCTATTGACTACAAGAAAGTGATATAAGCGACTCCGAATTCCTTCAAATTTTTGCAAAACTTTACCTATATTGAACAAAAAGTGACGATTTTCCGGTGTTATTTAAATGTAAAAATAAAACGTTCTGGAGCGATCTCTAAAACTTTATCGATTGAGCTAATTTTTTAGGCGCAGTCTTAACTCATCGAAAACTATCATTTGAGCCGAAACCAAAAAAAAATTTGGACCACCCTAATATATATGTATAATATGTATATCAATATCTGCGCCAAGTTGCAGACCTGTACTACATCATTAACCTGTGCCACTGAGCAATTGAAATTCCCTATTCCAACAACGTTGCATTTTTCCGATTACTTCAATTTAATTTTGTTTTGAAGATTTTTTTCGGGTTGAAATTATTACACCTCACCAACAGAACACGTGGAGATTCAGTTTGGGAAGCAAACATACCATTTTATAATTCATACTTCTAACTAACCATTTATTTATCAACTGTTATAACTTCATTTTTTAATTAGAATATCAAGGAAGAAAAGGAAAAGTTGGAGTTGGAGTGGGAGGAAGTGGCCATGGAACAGGAACGCCTGGCCGAAAAGGTTGCGGAACTCCGAGACATGCATGCTGAGCTGAAAGCCATGCAGTCAAAAAGAGAGCAAGAGGTAAATGACGCAAAGTATAGGGAATACATATACATAGAGTTCCAGGCACCACGCGACCGTTTTCCAAAATGCTATCGCGAAATACTTCCTTCTCAACTGTTTCTGACATACTTCTTTTCGAACGGGGCGCGTCAATATGTAATCATTTTCATTCGTAAATTTGAAATCGCTTACGCATTTTCATTCGTAATTTTTGTCGCTTTTGACTATCTGAAAACTGCAATCCAAGAATATTTTTTTCTGTTGACCTCGGTAATATCAGATTTTGTATCACTGCCTGCTCATTTCTGCGCGTTCACGAGCTACCGGCCTCCGACACTACTATCTTTCGAAATTCTGACTTTTAATTGCTTTTACGAATACTTGTGGTTGTCTAGCTAACTGAAAACATTAAAAAGCGTCCACGAAGGCAAAGTGGAGGAGAACTGGACAGCGAGAGGGAGGACGAGGAAGCCGGCCCCAAAACAAAAAAAGAGCGGCGGGACGAAAAGTGAGCATACATACTAGACCTGTCCTTAAGAAGGGTGAAATCAAATTTCGATGGTGCCATACCTCGAATTGGTTCGAAATAATTGAAAAAAACTTGTGAATTTTTATTTATTTTTTCCCTCCATATTTACCCACCCCTAGGAAGCCTTACTTTTTCGCATAAGAAAAGCATTGATTTTTCGAGGTTTTTAATCAAAAATGCGTACTGGGTGTAAAAAAAGTCGTAAAAAAATTTCAAAAAAAGTAAAATGAAGAGAAATTTGTCCCCTTTAAAACACGGCTTGGAAAATTTGGTTACCTCTATTTTTGACTCCGCGATCTAACTTTTAGTGCGGCGAGAAATTTCGACCGGTGAAACCGCTGAAGAAAGATTTCAAAAATGTCGAAAAACGTCATTTGGAGAGCTAGATATCGAAATAATTGAATTTCCATTTGTTACCTTCAATGAAGAATTTGACCAATCCCAATGAGTTCCTTAACCGCTCAAAAGTTTGGATTCACCGGTCGAAATCTCTTGCCGCACTAAAAGTTAGATACCGGAGTCAAAAATAGAGGTAGCCAAATTTTGCAAGCCGTGTTTTAAAGGGGACAAATTTCCCTTCATTTTGCTTTTTTAGAAATTTTTTTACGACTTTTTTTACACCCAGTACGCATTTTTGATTAAAAACCTCGAAAAATCAATGCTTTTCTTATGCGAAAAAATAAGGCTTCCTAGGGGTGGGTAAATATCGAGGGAAAAAATAAATAAAAATTCACAAGTTTTTTTTCAATTATTTCGAATCAATTCGAGGTATGGCACCATCGAAATTTGATTTCACCCTTCTTAAGGACAGGTCTAATACATACGTACTACATAATATACATACTAATAAATTAATCAAACATTATCTCTCTTATCATGTCAATTTGAAATTGTATAGGGAGCCCTATTGTGTGAGGGATTAATTTTTGACTCCGCGATTGTTCAAAGAATATTATGGATTTTAAGTGATGTTAGAATATATAACAAAGATTAAAAAACATAACTTACATAAAAATATATTTATTTCGGATTTTAAATACATAATCTCATTTTTTTTAAATTCATATCCACTTTAGATAAAATTCTAAAATAAAAATCGTGAATACGTGTTTTAGTAGGGCGATTAAATACTATACGAGATATCGGGGGTAAGATCCAAAGGGATCAAGCCCAGGAGTTGATCGATTTCATATAGAATGCCCCTAACTCTTCCCTGAGTTAGAAATCGTTCTCCGAAAGAAATTTCCTCGTACCTATTCAAAATATACAAATAAAATTATACTCAGGCACAAAGTTTGTTATATAACTAACCAATAATATGGTATGGTGTCTGTTTCAGATATGAGTGGTCGCATCGACGTCACTGGGGTGACAACGGCGGTAGAGGTGGGAGGGGAAGCCGTCGGGGCGGGAGAGAAGGCGGGAGGTGCGGGAGAGGTGGCGGGAGGGGTCGCCCGCAACGCGGCAATATTTATATCTTCAATGCCTAAAAGATAAAAGATAAAAAAATAAAGAAATTATGATGACGACGCTGACCAATATTATATATATATATAAATAAACAAATAAATAATTATATCACGACGCAAGATGAGAAAGCAACCAAAAAAAAATAATAATAATAATAATAATATAGCTAAGGAAAATCCAAGTAAAATAATAGCGTTATTCATTCATTTATTAAACGTCATGTGTCAAATATACCTATATTCTGTATGTAATTTGTTATTTTTTTAAAAGTCCTATACAATTGATTAATTATTATAAGATCTCTTTAGTGCGAAGTCGTGAATTTTAGGCCGTTTTTAAAATACCCCTCACCCCAATCATCCCTTTCATCCTTCCCATCCCTATACCCTCATTTTGAATCGACGATAATAGGCAACTATACAATTGGCAGATGTGTTACTGTAATTGTAAGTATATATTATTGAATTTTTTTTAACTTTTTTTTGCCTGTTTATTATTATTATTAATATAATTATTATTATTATTACCGACTTTATACCCATTCAACAATATTCTATCCGTGGATCTCCATCGCATAATATTATGAGCTAGATAGGTGAATCTCAAAAATTTGTCTAAAAGAAATTGGTGATATTTAGAGATAATTCAAAAACTTTATTATTCAGGTTTTCTTTTATTTGAAGAAAAAAAAGAGCCCCTTTTGTGGGTTGGTTAAAAAAATTTGAAAAAATCATTAGAAACGTCTTTAGTGGGGTAGAAAAAGATAAAAAAGGTTTCAGTCAAATTGAAAGGGGTCGAGTTCAGAAGTGGTCCATTTGGCATGGAATTACCCATACGCATACATATAACAGCTATTAATATTATTCTAGTCGAAGTAAAATATTAAATAATAAATTTAAAAAAAATATTTTTTTAAATTAAAGAAATACCCAGACAGCACTTAATATTCCGAGAATATTTGAAAATGTGTGAAAATATCCGATATATTGGTATGATATTTTCACTATGTTTTTGTTGAAATATCTGTTCGTAAACATGCGTGAATATTTCTACAATATTTCTGTAATATAAGATCATTTCAAAAACATACTTCGATAAAGTGCATCTAATATTTATACAGTGAGGTTCACTGGAAACTGGATGAGCCTGACGTTAGGCAATTCGTGTAAACACGTAAATGGCAACGCTGTCGAACGCATAGAGTGGTGAAACGACATATCCACAAAGACGGACAATTTCAGATTGCAGCTTTCACGTCGTTGGGTCAGAATTAACTGACAGAGTGACATATTCGAGGTTAATCGCGATATAACTAATAAGACAACGGGAATGGATATTCATTCGTAAGAAATTAGTGGTAATGAATTAGTGAATCGATTGCAGATGCCTATGTCGGTTTATTTGCAACATTATTTGGTTATAACTATCGGGGTGAAATCTACGAATCTAATTGAAATAAAGGTACATAACCAACCAATTTGGAACGATATTAATTCGTTATTAAGTCTTAAAGAAGTTATGAATTGATTGCTGATGTCAATTTATGTTCATTTACGACATTATTTACAAGCTAGGAGTTCCGCGATGACTGACTGACTCGTGGCATCACTTCGACAACTACGGTCAGGAACACAGTGGCGTAGATTTGATCCAACGAGCAATCTACGAGCAATCTTTGACGTAGCAGACAGTACTCCGAATTTCTTCAGTGTCACCGCCTAAGAAGTCTGAAAGCACAGCCTTGTGGATACCTTACAGCTAACGCTGTAAACCTTACTTGGAAACAGTCCTGCAGAGATTTTCAGTTTGACTATCAATTTGGGTATACCTTTCAGCGAGTAATGAATTAATGAAAAGTATTGCTTATGGTGTAAATCAATGTAATTGTAGTAGGTTGATGGACTGTTTGGTGAAAAATATCCTGCGGATATCTTCATCTTCCCTAAGTCCGTTCCGCAACGTCTCAGAGAAGATTTGTCGACTGCCACTATCTGGTGACTCAAGCTTCTGTGCCGTATCGTACTTGGAGGGTATAACATGTGCGACCTTGACGATCCGTTGTACCGACAATTCCAAAATCCCAATCTCTCGCGCAATTCTTGAGGCTGGTTTGGATTTCTTCGCAAATTAACCTCCCCCCGTATTGCACACCGTACTTATTTCAACAAGTCCATGTATAGGCCCTTTTTTCGCATGTAGGACGGAACTTTCAGAAGATTTCATCCTTCATAGAGTTCCCTCTTTTTGTGAGGAAATCGACTCATTACCTAGAGAGGTAATAAAGACAATGCTAGTCATGAGGAATCTTCCATCCACTCTACATGCGAGAAAAAGGGCCTCTACACGCATATGTTGGAAAAAATAATCTTGTATTTTTATTATACATTCGTTTCTTGATCCCCTTCGGGGTTAAAATCTTCCTCATCATAATTCTCGACATTTTCTTACCCTATTCCAATATTGTATTTAAAGACAAAATAAATCATTTTAAATTTATACAAATATTGCGAATGAGCTTATCTTTAAAAACAGGTACCGCTTTATTCTACTCCTCACACGCCACAATTACATTGATTTACACCATAAGCAATACTTTTCATTAATTCATTACTCGCTGAAAGATATACCCGAACTGATAGTCAAACTGAAAATCTCTGCAGGACTGTTTCCAAGTAAGGTTTACAGCGTTAGCTGTAAGGTATCCACAAGGCTGTGCTTTCAGACTTCTTAGGCGGTGACACTGAAGAAATTCGGAGTACTGTCTGCTACGTCAAAGATTGCTCGTAGATTGCTCGTTGGATCAAATCTACGCCACTGTGTTCCTGACCGTAGTTGTCGAAGTGATGCCACGAGTCAGTCAGTCATCGCGGAACTCCTAGCTTGTAAATAATGTCGTAAATGAACATAAATTGACATCAGCAATCAATTCATAACTTCTTTAAGACTTAATAACGAATTAATATCGTTCCAAATTGGTTGGTTATGTACCTTTATTTCAATTAGATTCGTAGATTTCACCCCGATAGTTATAACCAAATAATGTTGCAAATAAACCGACATAGGCATCTGCAATCGATTTACTAATTCATTACCACTAATTTCTTACGGATGAATATCCATTCCCGTTGTCTTATTAGTTATATCGCGATTAACCTCGAATATGTCACTCTGTCAGTTAATTCTGACCCAACGACGTGAAAGCTGCAATCTGAAATTGTCCGTCTTTGTGGATATGTCGTTTCACCAGAGAGAAACCTGAGAGAGCCCACGGAGCCAAAAGCGTGGGACAGACTAGTGGAGCTTGGTTCCGTAGATCCCGTGTGTCCGTTCCGTGAACTAAATAAGCTCTGTTTTGTTTTACCCACACATGTAATTTTACACGTATATGCGGGTCCATGTACGTGTGAGGTTACATGTGTAGCTAAACAAAACAGAGCTTATTTAGTTCACGAAACGGACACACGGGATCTACGGAACCAAGCTCCACTAGTCTGTCCCAGGCTTTCGGCTCCGTGGGCTCTCTCAGGTTTCTCTCTGGTTTCACCACTCTATGCGTTCGACAGCGTTGCCATTTACGAGTTTACACGAATTGCCTAACGTCAGGCTCATCCAGTTTCCAGTGAACCTCACTGTATATGTAAATATTGTAAGAATATTTGAAATTTTACATATAATGCTCGGAAAAATATGCTCTTCAAACATTGACATTTTTCACCGAATTACGTTAAAATGCAATGAATTACAATTAAATTATAAAAGATGTCTCGTCTCTAATGCAAAATAAAAGATACGTACTGAATTATCTTACGTATTATTATCTTTCTCCAGCTTTCATCCCATACACGTCGTATCGCGTGCTCGTAGTCCATCAATTATACACCGGAAATATTTAATGAATATTCATACAATATATTTTATAGAATAGTCAGATATCTGAAACCCATGTCTATATTCTCAAAATATTATTTTAATATTTGAACTATATGTATTTCACGTGAAATGAGGGACAACTTATGTTGACAGAATATTTCATTCACGTTGTTGGAATATAAACATATATTGCACCAACATTCGATATATTTTTCTACATATTTCATACATATTTATGAAATATTTTTATGCTGTTTGGGTAATATGGTTGAAAAGTTCGTGACCCAAGTAATATATTATTTGAAGTTTCGTCGGGGAAGGTCAATCAATCAAACAACGAGATTTTGTTGAGCAATGTTTCAGCTGGGCCCAGCCAGCCATCCTCAGGCTATAACAATTATTTATTGCCAATGAAAATACACAATGAAAAATTAAAAAATAAATGAGTCAAAAATAAAAAATATATATACATCAAAATTTTCTTAATCCTAGAGACAAAAGATCTATAAAATAACTAGGTTTCATACCACAAATGACGATCCTTATCGCCTAGATGTTAGAGGTTTCATGGTAGACAGGAAAGTGAAAAGTCATCGTCTAATATGGAAGGTCATAGATCATGGATCGATACGTAATTATTGAGAGGTAAGTTCAAACCTCATTGCGCCAAGTGTACACATGAAGATGTCGATACAGTAGGTGTCGTTCAAGAAGACTGCGTCATAAGAGATCCGAATAGAAATGACTGAGGTTCTGTATGTCAGTCCTTTTGTTGACAGTGTTATTTTTAATGACAGTGTTATTAGAAATAATATTGAAATTTTTTCTCCTTGGAGCTGAAGTCTTTTCATGTAGAGTCGAATGACTCACCAGGTTGTGATACACCGGAATAAAGTCTCGGAACAGGAAAGAAAAATCAACACAGGGAAAAAAAATATTAATAATGGTTTTTTGAATATACGCGTCTTTTATCGTATGCACTCGTCAACTCGTCTTCGGTCTCGCACGTTTTCGACGCGCTCAACCTACGACTTGTTTCGCAAATGTCTCCTTGTCAAACAACGCCTAGTTGTTCCCTCCCTTGGTGCGTAATATACTATGGCCATCGATAGCTACCATTTAAAAAGAATATGTGAAAATCCAAAATGTCAAGGGTCAGCGACTGGGTCAGTTCTCATGGAAAAGCCCACGTACATATGGGAATTTTCCTTATGTTTCATTTTTCAGTACTGAAAAACGTTAATTCGAAATATGCTTCCCTGATGACACTTATGATACCGAAAATCTTTTAACCTTGCACCATTTAGATTTTTCAAAGCCTTAATTGGTTCCCACATTGTATTTACGTTGAGCTCCCAAGGATTTTTTTTTTTTTTTGTCGTGGGCTAATAAGTGGTGGGATTAAAGTCATTGGTAAAAGATTTTTATGAAAGGAAAATGTATAGAAAAAAAATACAAGAACAATTCCGCCCGCGTTTCTGCAACTAGGAGGTTGTTCTATATCATCAACAGGATTTTTGTTATTTGTTCAGAATTTTAAAAAAGGTCCGTTTTTGCGAATGAAAAAAATCATAGCTCCAAAAGCGTTGATTCGAAAAATCTAAAAAAAATCGGAAGGTTCTCCGGACATTGAATGACAACATATAAAATTAAAAATCAAATCAGAGATGAAGACGTCTGGAGCTGTGGCGAAGTGACGTGTCCATCCCAACTCATCCAATCCAGCGATTCCATCCAACTCGTCCATCCATCATCCTTCGACGAAATTTTATCTACCTTTTAGTACCTATCGAAAAGAGTTTTCACAAATATTTTGAGATTTTTATCTCAATCCCTAATAATGAGTTTTGAATTTTCCGAATATTTGTCACCTAAAATTGTCAATGTCCATAGCTTTTCCAAAAAAAGAGATATCGATCCAAAATTATAGACTATTCTTTTTGTCTTGAATCGTAATGTCATTAAAAAAAATTCATGAAAAAAAATTTGGATTGACTTTCATATTGTTCTTTTGATTTATAAACTGAAATATCTTTTTTGAAAACTTGTATTATTTCAATTTATTAAAATTTTTTATCAAAATTCGAGACACATTTTCACACGTCTCCTGAAAATTACAGGGTGAGATTCCGATTTCTTCAGGTTATTTCCTATTTTTTATTTTATCAATAACGCAAAAAAAAAAAACAGACGAATGACCACGGCGACGCTGATTACTGCTGATCCTACATAATTCAGGTTGAGTACTATTCTAGTGAAATTTCAGTTTAGATATCTTCGTAAATTTCTCACAGAACTATTAATATTTTAACAATAAGTTTTCTTGTTTATAATGATTAGTTATTATTGGTGTGCGTTGCGTGGTAATATAAGGCTTCGTATCGTTGTTGAAGAAATGAAAATTGAACAAAAATTTTTTTAATACAATTTCTAGTTTTTAATCTCCGCGAATTCACAGCTATTCGTTCAATTAATATAACACATATATTTTGAATACGCGGTATCGTGAATTATAGTGAACGTACACTAAATTTACGAAAATAAGCGAACTGAAATTTCACTAGATAGTATTCAACCTGAATTATATAATCCAAAGCTTTCCAGGGGGCTGAGATAAAAATCTCAAAATATTGAAGACAACTCTGTTCGATGGATATACTAAGAGATCAAAAAAAATTTCGACAAAATCAAAAATGTTGAGGGTCACGGCTGGGTGACCCGGGATGGATTTCTCCATATAATAAATAATGATAATCTTTTATTACGTCACGGGGCATGGTCCCGTAAGACGAGTTTCGAAAAGTCAGGAATTACAAAAATATATAAATAAGAGAGAGAAGTATGATCCAACAAAAAAAAAAATTAAACTAAACATAAAATAGGACAAAAAGAATGAAAGAAGATAGGAAAGTAAAACAGCTGAATTACACAAGCTAAAGTTAACAAAAATGTACAAAAAAGAGAGAGAAGTCTAATGCAAGCAAAACTAAAACTAAAAAATAAAATAAAACAAAAAGAAAGATAGAAGGTAAATCAGCCGAATTACAAAAGCTATAATTACAAGAATATACAAAAAGAGAGAGAAGCATAAGACAAGTGTCAATTTATCAATTATTAGCTGCTCAGGTTTCGGGAGCATTTCCAGGAGACGCCACGAGGAGGCTAATTGATAATGTCTCCCACATGTGTTGTTCAGTCCGACCAACTCTGCAAGGAGATGTGAAACTGCAACTTTGATTCGTTCAACCCCGAAGAGTTGCGAATCATTATTATTTTTGTCGGTCAACTCGATCATCTGCGAGGAGATGCGAAATTGCGACTTTGGTTCGTTCAACTCGATCACCTCTGTAAAGAGATGCGATGTTGCGATATTGGTTCGATCAACCCCGAAGAGTTGCGAATCATTATTATTTTTGTCGGTCAACTCGATCATCTGCGAGGAGATGCGAAATTGCGACTTTGGTTCGGTCAACTCGATCACCTCTGTAAAGAAATGCGATATTGCGTTTTTTTTTTTTTATATATATCCGAAGAAAGTACCATGATCAAAAGAAGAATGAAAACCACATGATTTATTTTTATTTGGTACTATGCACTTCGCAAATTCGTTAATTTTTGCGGAGGCTTCGAATGCAAGCTACGGGTGGATTGAGCCCTCAATAACTCGCCCATCCACTTTACATCTTTGTTGATTTTCACCCGCATAAAGTTATACGCAAGATCACAACGATGTTGGCCACAGATTTCTTCGTCAAACCAACCAGTATGTTCTGGTGTACGGTGTACAGCTGATTTCATCAGCCGGAAGAGCTGGTCTTGGATATCATACTTGGCCCTGAATAGGGGATAACCGGCGTCGAAGATCGCATTTATCAAATCAAAGACAAATGAGAAATCATCGGTTGCTACGCACATATGCCCAAATTCTTTTTCGTCCTTTGTTTCATAAGCTCGGAAGTAGGTCAACAGATGCCTATCACCGAGCTTCGGATCAGGATGGATGAGCGTTTCTTGACATCGCTCGCATCCTGTCTTATCGACAGATTTTTTGGCAATGTAACCTGCTAGGTATTCCACCGCAGATTTTGCGAGCGTTGCCTCGGTTGTACGTGATTTTTCCACCTTGGCGAGAATTTCCTCGATATCGATTGGATCTTCTTCGTCGTCGCTATCGTTATCGGGTTCCTCGTCAAAGTGCAGAGCATTGCTCTGGCTGGCCTCTGTGCTGGGCTTGGCTACTTTTCTAGTCCGGTTATTTGCTGCTGCCTGTACATCGGCATGCAACAGCGTATCATCTTCATCGTCCAAGCAATTTGCAGATTGCGCTGGTTTCATTAAATTAAGAACGATGTTTTTCTGGAAGATGAGTCTGAATTGAGTGGCTGTAGGGTTCTGATTGTAAGTTCTTCCATGACAGCGTATCATGGAGAACAAATTTTCCAACGGATCCTGATTTAATCTAGATGTCATTAAAAATTTAACATCTTCCGTTTTGAGATCCTCCCACAGCAGTAAAACAGCTTGGATGGTTTGTTGGACACCTTTGAAGCACGGAGGAACCTTCAGGCCCTTATCAGTGACCGTACGCCACTCTGCAGAACGTTTTAGGACGTCTTCCAAATTTTCCTGAACTTGTGGACGCTGATCGGAGAGAGCACAACGGTTCGGATTCGCGTCATTAGGACATCGGCTGTTTAAATTGTCGAACGAGTCATTCAACTCTCTGAAGAACCATGCGGTGTCCATAACTGTATTACTTTTGATACAGTCCGTGGTTCCGGCGACCATTAATGCTGCAGCAACTCTGCGACTAAAGACCTGCAACGCCAGGCGACAATTCATTTTTTGAAAAATACCTGGATACACGTGTTTGGTCGATAGTTTGACAGCAGCTCTCGTCATTTGGTGTTGCTCGAGCCTCCATAGCTCACGCACATCGTTCCATGATGCTTTTCTCGGACTATCAAATATGATGTCGTGGATTAAGATCTGATTCCTCAAATTCTTCCACAAGTGGGGAGCGTCGAAGAAGCAATATATTTTCTTCTCCTCGTGAAAGAAATAGGGACCGTCCGAAGACAAGCGTCCACTAATAACACTTTGGTTATTAGTGCCTTGATCGCAGACCAACCCTCGTACATCAGTAGAATAGGGCAGCTTTGGGGCGTCACAACAAACCCCCCTTTCCCCCCCGCGTGTCCCCCTTGGCGCCAGCCTTCCCCCTCAAGGTCGTCTGGGTTTCCCCCCTCAAGGTCGTCTGGGCCCTTTTCCCCCTGTCGGTTGTCCGTTACGTGGGGGAGTCAATGTGGGCCTGCCCCCCTCCCTTATTCGTTATGAGGGGTCGTTTTTGAGGGGTGACCGTCTGTCGCGAAATTTTGAAAGTGCTAGCCCTTTCTTTGGGTGACGAGGATAGGAGGGGATGGGTGCAGTGTGGCAAGATGTAACGACACGGTAATGTTTCCATGAATACAATTTTATTAAATTCTCAAGTATACAAGAACGTGAGCGAGATTGCCCGCGTGAAGACGATTACAGTTTTAAGCCTATGAGTAATACATACAAGTTTAATGCAAATGTGAGGATACATTTCAGGGTAAGTGCCATCTTAACCTTATGAGTGCACAAGCATACATACACACGCACACACACACACAATTGTTATACAGAGGTGAGCTTACATGTAGAGTAAGTGCTATCTTAACCTTATGAGTACATACAATTTTTTTTTCTGGTGTAATTCTAAAAGTGGGGTTAATTTTTTTTTTTTTAAATCTTATGTTTTCTAGAGGTACAATACTGCACGCATCTGTTGGAGTAAGAATGCCAGGCGTTTGAGATCTTGTCCTTACTTACTAACTTGTTATAAAATGATCGGGCGATGGCGTCGTTCTTCTCAAAGTCGTCAGTGAATATATCGACAAACTGGCGCAAAGTACCGCCAGCAGCCATAAAACAAATAAACATAATAGAGAAGTGTCCACATACGTCTGAAGAAAGGCTCTGCAACTGCCTGTCGTTGTAACTGTATTGGCGACAATTTCTTCGTAGTCTTCGGTAATGGTGAGGGACGAGCGGTGGCAGTCCAAAGCTATCGAAGTAAGTCCCATGGCCGTGGGGGTCGACGTAAAATGCCACCCAATGGGAACCTGGTTGGGTGTGATCATCGGTGTTGGAGACAATAGCTGTTGGGTATGTCCAAACCAAGGGTAGTCGGTCGGCTGCGAAAACCCCGCACGGGATCGGCTGCAATATCTCTAGAGCCTGCTGAATTTGCAGACTGTCCATATCCCTCGTCTTCGGATACGGTCATGCCCTGCGGGGAGGACACAGCCGACGAGTATAGGTCGATCTGATCGAGAGCTTCGGATACACTGACCACGGAGGCTTCTTCGTCTCCCGCTTCCTCCGGATATTCCAATTTCTTCGGTATTAGACCAGGTGTTGGCGGTCCGAGCTCAACCGCGGGCCGACGTAGAGATGACTTTCTTTCAGGTCGAAGCGGTGGTTGCCGTTTCTCGATTTTCGTCGGCAAAGGTGGTGCCTCTTGTTGCTGCTGTTCTTCTCCGGTCGAGACGCTACGCTCATTGTTTCGCCACTCACTGTCGACCGGTGTCCTCGACTGGGAGGTATAGATGTACTTGTCGGATACCGAATCGACGCGATGGGGGTGGTCGTACGCTTTGAGAAACTTGGTCTGGAGTACGCCTTGAGAAACTGGAAATCCGATGCGCAGAGTGACTTTCATCCAGAGTAAGCACTGCCACCTCTTTTGGCAAAAATTGTCGCTGAATATCGCGAAAGCCTTGGATATCAATGACGTAATCCATGTTTATGGTCTGGCGTACGGTTCAAAGACTGGTACTAGACTGATCGTTGCGGTGAGGGCGTTTGGCCTTTTAAACATCCCCTATGAGACTTGTATTTGTATCCCTTCCAACTTTGAGGGCTCCATTCCCCTCGTGACGAGCACCTGTCCACCCGATGACTCAAGACTCCGCTCTCTCTCTCTCTCTCTCTCTCACCAGCAGTCGTTGGGCCCGTTTAACCGCCGAAATCCGCAATCACCTGGCGCGCGGCATTCACTTCGATAATATTGTCAAACTCGGCGTAAACTATGCAGTTGATGGTTTCTTTCAGAGCCTCGTCAAAGCGCACTTCGATCCTCAGGGTCCCGTGTTTGATAAGAGACCAATGTGACGGACAGTTGGCCGAGAGATCGAGGGTCAGATCAAACGCCATTAGACAGAATCCTTTCGGGTAACTCGTTCGGCTGATTCCGTTTCCCTCGTTGAGAAAATGTATACCGGTGCCCGAGAACAGGGTGTGATAGGCGTCGATGTACTGGTTACCCGTCGCTCCATCTTTCTTGAAATTCGGTTGTAAAGGGCATGAAGGGACCTGAACCCCATCGACGTACAGTGACAAATAGTTCAAGAGAAAGCTTTGAAAATTGAACGGATTCAGTTTCCTGTCACCGTTGAAGGCCTTGTTGCTGACGAATCCTAGTATCACGCGTTTCGGCAGCTGTCCAAGTATAACGTTGTCCAGCATTTCTGCCTGTACACCCCCGTGAATAGTAAAGGATTTCACCTCTACCCTGGTGACGGGGTACTTTGCGGTACCTTGAGCGAGGGTCCGTGCGTGTGCCAATAGGATTCCAGGGCTGATCTTTACGCGGCGCACCAGCAACGAGGTCTCGACGATGTGAAGACTGTGCAAGGGTTCCGCCTCCATTATACAAAAACTGTCTCGCGATCTAACGAGTCGTAGTCGCAGTTCTACACCGTTGAGTAGAAACTTTTCCTGGTTGAAGACGTCGCAGTGAAGATGACCAATCAGATCTACTACACGACCGTTATTCATTATAGCTTTGCGCGCCGCATATCCACCGTCCGGCCCTTCTTCGTCAGCATCCCCCGTGTGGTTGTCCGATGCCGACTTGCCGTAGCCGGTCCACAACCCGGCGGTGAGATGCGATTCTTTCGCGTGCGGGGCGTAATTCAGTAATGTCTCTATGTAGGAGCGATAAGCATACGAATTGTTGGTCGGTGAGACTAGTTTTTGATTGAAGAATACATCAACCTGGTTGAACATAGAGTGAAGCAGATTGTTCACAGGACATGCCCACGGCCGAGGTGGAGCTGCGTTATCGGCCGACCGTTGCAATTGTACTCGCATGCTGAGCATGGTGTGTGCCAGGTCGATATACTCGTTACCGTGACCCGGCACGAGAAATTCGATTGGAGAATCATCGGTTAACGAAGATACGGGCTTGTAGCGGACCCACTGACCTCCCTCGATAGATGTCTGCGTCGCTGGTAAGGTGAAGAGATCCAGTTCCGACTTCATGCACTCCCCAGAGTGTGCGTGTAAGAAGGCCATTGCTTATTCTTTTCGTTGTTGACGGTGTGGGAGAGAGAGAGAGAGAGAGAGAGAGAGAGAGAGAGACTAACGGGGCCCAAAAATATCGGTAATCGCGCGTTTTTTCGGCTTTCCACTCTTGCCAGCAGCAGCAGCAGCAGTGCGTCCGGTCTTGGCGGACGTCTTCTTCTTCTTCTTCTTGGTTTTCTTCGTCTTTCTCGCGTTGAGTCGATTAGACGGTCGTCCGGCGACGAATCGTTTCAGACGGGCAAGCGTTAACTGAGGCCTTGCACCCGCGGCCGCTTCTTTATAACCAGACCCCTTCATTAGTTCTTCAATTTTTTCTTGAGCCTCTCGTTTCAGATTACTCCCAGTCTCCTTCGCCCGTCTTTTGAGCGCTTGTTTGAACGGTGTGTGATTCTGCATATCCGATAAAACGTTCGCGCCGGAACGTAAAACCTCTTTTCCCACGGCCTGAGCCCCACTGGTTAACAATGGTAATACTCTACGAGACAATCCCCCGAGAAAACTACCGATTCCGTGTCCTCGCTGATACGGTGCACCGCGGTAGAAGTATTCGATACCTCCGCCACCGAGCTGCGACTCGTAATGTTTGATATAATGTGCCATCTGGTGCTGCGTCTATTTTCTTCGGGGCTACCAAGACTATTTGACCGCCCGTTGTTGTCGTTGTTATTGCTCTTCTTCTTCTTCTGGCTCGAGGAGGTGAATCGACTTATTGTTGAATACGACGGAAGTGCAGCGTGGTCGTCAACGTCCCGTACTCGAATGGCACAGGTTCGCCGGTATGAGTCCTAATATTGATTTCAATCGTACGGAAACTTGTAAGCATCAGCGGTAGATAGTGCGGAGGTGAGAGAATCGTCATCTCTGACTCCCCGCGGATAGATTGCGGTGTTCCGCATGCCTTGATGACTCGCAACAGAGGGGCGTAAACGTCTCCGACTATCCGCGGTTCCACGAGGTCACAGTAGACGAACATCAGGCACGAAGGTATCCTTGCCTGTGTCTTTGACTGTAACCTTGGCTGTATTTCCGTTTCAGGTAGAACTCTCGACGCAGCGCTCACCGCCAACGTAAGCGGATAATGAATCTCGGCAAGTCCGACCTCCCAGGCCCCGGTCAACTCGATCGTCCGTGGTAATTGGGTTACGTAGCAGCAGGTCCGATTGCTCGGAAAAAATTGCATCGAGCTGTTGCTCGGCAGAGTAATATAAAAGTGATCTCTCTCCATGACGTCCCCGTGTACGCGCTCGTTTCAGGAAGTGTCGTTCGAACGGCAAACGCGTGCTTACTGAATCCTCGCAACTTGACTCGCGTGATTTTGTGCCGTGTGTTCTCCCTCCACCAGTTGAAGTTCGGGATCGTAGAACGCGCCGTCGATCTCCTCACCGGTCATATCCTCCAGCACGTAGACGATCGGCGAGCGTGCGAGTACGCGTCGAATCTTGAAAATTTCTTCGCTCCAGTTTGCCACATATCCCTTTTCGAATGTACCCTTGGTCCTGCTGATCCTTACGAAGTCGTTCTTTTGAAATCTTGGCTTACCAGCGAGACGGGCTGGATAACGTCTCAGCATGTGCGCGCGCGCATCTGCGGCATTCCGAAGCGTCACCTCGGACGGCGGCATGCCGATACTCGAGTGAACAGTCCCGTTGTAGGCTTGTACGATCTGAGGCAGGATGTCGACGTAGCGTCGCGTCTTCTTGCGCGTAAAGTATCGCCAGAGCCGTTCTTTGAGCGTGCGATTGAACCGTTCGACGATGGCCGCTTTTATGTCGGGGTTGCGGGTGGTTCGATACCTTATCTCGTTGTCGGTGAGTATCTTCTGAAAGGCGCTTCCGACAAATTCCTTGCCCTTGTCCGTCTGCAGCAAGACAGGTCTGCGAGGTGTTGTGCCCAACACGCGTAGAAATCCCTCGGCGACGGCTGCTGCAGTCTTACGTTTCAGCGGGACCACCCACGCGTACTTGCTCAAGACGTCAATGACGACCAATAGATATCGGTGGCCGTTATTGTGTTTTTTCATAGAGCTAAGGTCAGCCAGATCGGCCTCCCACACGTCGTCGATGTTGGAAACGTTGTATCTCGCACGCGGAAATCTTCTTCGGACAGGTTTGTGCAGCGTGTAGGCGTCTTGGGCAGCCAACCATTTTCTAACCGATTCACGACTCACATTCCCGCGTGCGACTCGTTCAAGTTTTTGAGCCCCCGCGTACCCCGCGGGATGAGAGGCGTCGTAATACGTTCTTTCCAGCATTTCCATTATTTTCTCAGCCGGAGAGTCTTCCACCGGGGTTTTTTTTCAGCGCTGCTTCTTGCACGTTTTTCAGCACTGGAACGATCGCGTGAAAGTCTTATATCGCTCCGACGATCGTACGATACGGGCGTTTCGTGTATATCCTCCTCATCGTTGTGGCCTGGATCGTTCTCGCCGCTGGGCCTGGCGCGGTCCGATAACGATCTTCCCCGTCTCAAGTGCGGGATCCCACTGGGGGTGAGGTCGGGCTCGTTCCTCGTTGAAGATAATGCGTTGGCCAAGCTCGAAATATCGGCGATACTTTCGTTATCGAAACTGCGTATATCTTTCCAAAAATTCTCATTTCCCACGTATTCCCGCGGAACGTTGATCGCGTGAAGAAATCGTGCAAACGCTGCTCTGCCCACCGGGTCAAAGGTTTTTCTGTTGCGCATGGTATGGTTCACCAGATCGACGATATTTGTCCCCGGTACAGGTACTCCGTCGATCGAGATTACCCCGTCACCGTTCCACGTCAAGCGTGTCGACGCGTCGCTCAGCATGTCCGTGAAGAGTTTCGCCTTTGCGTTAAACTTGGCCGGCACGGCGGCAATAATTTTCCTCGCCTGTATCGTTTTGGCGTCTTCTTCTTCGTTCGGTCCGGTGCGTTTCACGTCGGCCCCACTACTACTACTACTACGTTGTTCTTCGTTATCAATTTTTCCTTCCGAACTGTTACCCTTCTCGTAAACATCCACTCGCAACGGCTTTCGCGATTCGTTTGCAAAGAACAGATAACGCTGCAGCGCCTGTTGATAAAGCTTCCACTTTTCCCGGTCATCCTCGGTCCGTTGTTTCAAAATATTGTTCATCTCCTCGTCAAGACCGGATACGGGATTACCGCGAGCAGTAGCGGAAGCGAGCGTGTTGATCGGTGACGATACAGACGCGGGTACGCCTTCACCGCCACGGCGTTGAATTCTCTCGACCGTCTCCATCGGAATTAAAACCATCTTCTTGGCACGTTCCATCTCTCTCTCTCTCTCTCTCTCTCTATCTCTCTTTCGACTGATCATGGTAAGTGCCTGCACGCACTGTTTATCGCTCCTGCTACTTTTATCTTGTCTGGCTGTCTTGCTTGTTCTGGGCTTTTCGTTTGCAGTCCGGCTGTGCGATTTGCTCTCCCTGCTTCATGTGAGCGTTTCCTTTGGCTGTTGCCTGGACTCTATGCGCTCTAATTTGAAGTTGAGTGAGTCCAATTTTCTCTACTTTCACCATCGCCTTGGCCGCCATCTTGGGCATCTTGCTCATCTGTCTTGTCATCATATCTGCACGCCTCTGGAGGACCTTACGCGATCTAAATATCTGAGCTGTTATCTGCCGGTATCATCCTCTATCACCTAGTGGATCCATCTTACGGAGTATTGTTGGTAATCACCTCTGTCATCTGAGCCACACTTATCGACCTCTTGACAACCGTTCGTGCTATTGCTTCAAGTCTACTTGTGTCCCGCTTTTCAATTGTGTGCCATCGGACTTTGGACTGTGATATGTGTACGCTTATGATCTTGTTGGAGTGCTATCTCTTGCCTTAGTGACGACGCTGTTTTACGCATGTCGCGTGTATGCTTCAGGTGTCGTCGTGCTGTTGCCGGAACTTTATCTTGTTGTTCTGAGTGTGGTCGTGAATTTCATCCGGGCTGCGTTACCCTCTATCTTACTTACAAGGCTGCAAACTCGTGCTGTCGTCGGGGTCTTGGTTTAGTTTCCCAGGGTGCCAGTAGTTCTGGCCCTAGCTGTTCCAGTTCTGGTCTCAGTGATCCGTCAGATATGGATAAGGCTTTGATAGATAAAATGATTGCCACCTTAGAACGTGTAAATGAAACTAACAATAATCTTGCGGCCTTAATTACCAGGCAGACTCAGATTAATTGTGATATTGTTGATAGGTTGAAATGCCTGCCGGACTTAATTAATAAGATAGATAGGCATGATGAGGTAATTGCCCGTCTTGAGGTTAGCAACACCCAGATTTTGCGTGACATTGAAGCTATTAGGGCTGCGACAGCTTCTGGACCCGTGCTTGGACCTGCTCTCGAAGCTAGCAATGCTAGAATTCTACAGGACATCGAAGCTATTAGGGCTGCTACAGCTTCTAGGCCTGTTCCTGGGCCTGCTCTTGCGTCTGCGGAAGTCATTCTGGCTGGAATACCGTCCTCTATCTCTGATCCTCCTAGGACTGTCGTTCAGAAGGTCTTCGTGGCTCTCCAGATACCCGAGTTGATTAGTGATGTTCTGGACATTCGTCCTTTAGTCAGAAAATCGTCAGCAACCGTGGTTAATCAGTCGATTAGATCAGGATCGGCGGTTGGTGATAATGGGAATTTGGGTGCTTCGTCAGTGGCATCTGGCTCTAAGTCGCTTATTATTACCGTCAAATCGTCTATGGTGCGGGATCATATTATTGCTATGAAGCGTGCGAAGAAGGATCTGTCTGTTGGGGAGGTATTCTCATGTCTCCTTCCTGGTAAAATCTTTGTAAATGAGTTCCTCCCGTCTGCGCTGCACGGATTATTGCGTCGCACCAAGGCCAAAGCTGCTGAGTTAGGTTATAGATATGTCTGGCTCAGATCTGGTAACATCTGCGTGCGTAAATCGGATGGTGCTCCTGTGATTGCTGTGAAGTCGGATGATGACCTTGCGAAGCTTACTTGACTAGCGCCGGGCCCGTCGGTCTTGCCTGTCCCCTCGCTAGCTCATATCAGGATCGCACAATTTAATGCGAATTCGCTTCTTGGTCATTTCGATTTTATTTGTGCGCATTTAGCATCTAATTTTTATCACATCATCTCCATTTCCGAATCGTGGCTTCACTCACTTATCCCAGATGATCTTGTGCGGCTTGATAATTATTTGCTTATTCGTAATGATAGAGAGGGTAAGAAGGGTGGGGGAGTGGCCTGCTACGTCCACAACTCGCTGAAGGTGAAGGTTTTGGCGGTCTCTCCGAGCTTATTCTCTAACTCCCCTGAGTTTTTAATTCTTGACATTCGCTACGGTGACTCTCAACCGCTTTTATTTACGTCTATGTACAGGAGACCCAAAGGGCTTCTTTTTAACGATTTTATTCAAACATTCTGTAGGCTGGTTCCTGCTTACAATAATGTTATTATTGCGGGAGACCTAAATTGTAATTTACTCAGTTCCGATGTTGAAGCGACGTTCTTACGCGAGTTTGTTTTGGCTCAAGCTTTGCACATTGTTGAGTCAGATGCTACGCATCATACACAGGCCTCCGACTCCTGGCTTGATGTCTTCATCATTGATGACCGTGACAAAACTTTGGCCTTCTCTAAATCTGACTCTCCGTTCATTGCTGGGCATGATTTGATCGTCCTTACCTATATGTTTCATATCGGGCGTGCTCAGCATCGTGTGATTACCCGACGCGATTTCAAGCGCTTTGATTCTGATGCTTTTCTGGCTACTCTTGCGAATGAGCTCTTAGGCAGCGTTCCTGATTCACTTGCGCACTGCTCTGCTGCGCGGGATATTGAGGGATTTGTCTGTAATATGTGTGATTCTGTGGTTGCTTCAATTGACTTGCATGCACCTCTCCGAACCTTTCGAGTTAGTAAGCCTCCTGCTCCGTGGCTCACTGATCAGCTCAAGTCTAGAATCAAAACTCGTAATGCCATGTATAAGCAAGCTCGACGGGCGGGTAGTCTCCTTGGGCTAGCTATGTACCGACTCTATCGCGATCAGCTCACTAATGATTTGCGGTGTGCGGCAAGTAATTATGTTTCAGGTAGACTTTCTACCTTTACTGAACCTGCTAAGCTGTGGAGGGAACTGGCGAATTTAGGTTTGGTGAAGTCTCGTTCGGCTTCCCCGCTTAATTTTTTTACTGCTGATGAGCTCAATGTTTCTTTCGTGGCTGTTGCGAATGCGTCACCGGCGTGTAGTCTCGATGATCTTGCTGATTTAATGTCTAGTATGCCTGTGTTGCCATTGGGCCGTGCGCAGTTTGAGTTTTCTCTTGTTTCACCTGAGTGTATCTCTCTGCTTATTAGCTCCTCTACTAAACCTTCGCATGCTGCCGGACCTGACGGGATTTCCCTTTTTATTATTCACCAGGCTCTGCCCTTGCTCTGTGTCGAGCTTGCTGCACTGTTTAGCCATTGTCTTAGGCTAGGTCATTATCCGTCCGGTTGGAAGCGTGCTTTTATTCGACCTCTTTTGAAGACTAGCCATCCGCGTTCTCCGTCTGATACCCGTCCAATTGCCAACCTCTGCGAATTGGGTAAACTTTTTGAAAGGGTTGTTCACCGTCAAATTTTAGGCTACGTTATTGAGCACAACATCTTAGACCCGCGGCAGTCGGGTTACCGTGCGGGGTTTAGCACGCAAACGGCGTTACTGCGTCTTTGCCATGATGTTAGGCGGGGAGTGGATGAGAGATGCGTCACGATTTTGGTGCTCTTTGACTTCAGCAAAGCCTTTGACACTGTGGGTCATCTTCGCTTGCTTGAGAAGCTCAGGGGGATCGGTTTTTCGGAGGGGGCGTTGCGGTGGGTTTTTTCGTACCTGGTTGGTCGCTCTCAGGCGGTTGTTGATGCCCATGGTGCTTGCTCAGCTTGGCTTGCCACGTCATCTGGTGTTCCGCAGGGTTCGGTGCTTGGTCCCCTGCTGTTTTCTCTCTTTATTAATGATATCGGAGCCAAGCTGCGCTATTCTCAACACCTTATCTTCGCTGATGATACTCAAATCTATCTTTCTTGTCCTCCCTCTGAGCTTGTCGATGGTATTGCTAGGATCACCCATAATGTGGGCGTCATTGCTGATTTTGCGCGTGCTAATGGTCTGAAACTCAATCTTGCCAAATCTAAAGTGCTTATTCAGGGTAGTGGTACTTTTATTAATCGGATTGACTTGGCCAGTCTGCCTCCTATTACGGTTGCTGAGACCACTCTCCCTTATGTCAGCTGTGTCCGTAACCTTGGTGTAATTATGAGTGCTAACCTTTCTTGGCGTAGTCATGTTTTGACTATCTCTAATAAAGTTAATTTCGCACTTTTTCGCCTTAAGTATCACCGTAATGCGCTGTCTCGTGAACTAAGGTCTTCTCTTGTCGTCTCTCTCATCTTTCCCCTGCTTGACTATTGCTGCCTTGTTTTTAATGACTTGACTGGTGAACAAAACCTTCTGCTTCAGCGACTGCTTAATAGTGCCATTAGATTCATTTTTGATCTGCGTCGTGATGAGCATGTTACCCTTTACCGCAGGCAGCTGGGCTGGCTTTCAGTGAGATCTAGGCGTTTATATTTTCTGGGTATAATGGTATTTAATATCTTGCGAGGAGTGGTGCCGGCTTACTTATCAGGCCTTTTCACTCCTCCCAGGTCATGTGGCCCTCGTCCTTCGCGTCAGGCTTCTGCTGTTTTTCATATACCGAATCATCGTACCTGTGTACTCAGAAATTCGTTCCATCTTGCAGCCGTGTATTTCTGGCATTCTTTGCCGGCTGATATCACCTCCTCTTCATCTTTAGGTGTTTTCAAGAGTGCTCTGTTTGCTCATTTATTTTCACTAGACACGGAATCTGCTTGATTGCTCCCGGCTGGCTGTGTGGGGTACTAGTCAATAAGGTTCTCTGTTCATGCTCGATTGCTTGTGCGTTATTTTTATAGTCTTGTTTAATCTTATTTAGATCTTCATCCGCCTATGTTTTATATTTTATATTTTATTTTAATTTTATTTTATCTATGTATTTTCTTTGTTTTTATTTTATTTTATTGTATTTTTCTATCTGCTCTATTGCTATGTATTTTCTTTGTTATTTTATTTTATTGTATTTCTATCTGCTCTGTTTGCTTGTATCTACCTTTGCCTCAAGGTCCACCAAGGCATAAATAAATCTCTATCTATCTATCTATCTATCTATCTATCTATTGTTTTGAAAATAAACTAGATACCAAACTTCCGAGTATAGGTGCAAGCAGTAAAGGTAAAAATCCGTTTCCCCGCTGAACGAGTATTCGTTTCTTTGTTTTCCAGCTGCCGCGATTACAGGCCAATCGACGAAGCGTCCGCTTGTGACGGGCGAGACGTGTCTTCTGTGCGCGGGACAACGCCACGTTGCCCTCCAAGGTGTTCAGCGCGCACTCGCAAATATTCTTTATCAACGAGTCGTCGGCCGTACGCAGTAACGCTTCTCTTTGTTTCGGGTTCAATTTGTGCAGCGCGTGTAATGCAATGGTATTCGTCTTGCAAAAGTCGGCAGCGCAGCCGTGTCGACTGGCCGCGGCGCGAGATCTTCGCGGCATTACAGCTGGACGACTGGCAGTCTATGAGCGTTGCCGCCTTTTATATCCCTTCGCGGCACGTAGACGTACTGTTTTTCGTCCGAGGGGAATATACTCGTTCGGAAGCGGCAATTTTCTGGCGTCGATTGCTTCAGATCGAGAAGTAAATAACCGTGCGGAACAGCAGTGGCGTCGTGATAGGCCTCTTGAAGAAATCGCGGATCCTCCGGATAGACTTGTCGTGCGAGGTGTTGAATCTGACCGCGATCCCGCGGATTTTTGAAGAAAACTATATAATTCGCGTTGAGCGAGATATCTCGCTGTCCGTGCCCCTGGTGAAAGAGATTCTGGGTAATGTAGAAGACGCTGAGATTTTTGTGATGACAGACTTTCGTGAATAGGTCGACGACCACGTTGTTGGACGCCTCGCGCATGAGATCGTCGATGACCAACAGCTTGGGCGACTTGTCGCCGTCGTAATCGCTGTGTTGCGGCAGTCCCTCGCGGTACTCTATCCCGTTGCCGGACTCGTAAAGCGGTTGCCACTCGTCAAAGTACCAGATGACTCGACTGAATCTCGTCTCGCACATGTCCTTGCTGTGACGTAAGAAATTTTTCACAAAGTTCGACTTGCCGCAGCCCGATGGACCGGCCACGATGGCTGAAAACGGATGTTTCCAACGTGTGTCCATTACGGTTGTTGGCTGTTGTTGTTGTCGCTGGTGTTGTTATCGTTATTCTAGCGATTATTTCGCCATGTTCTGCAAAAAGTCAAAGGGTCAAAATGTAAATGCCCGAACAAAATCGAAGCACGGTATTTTTTAATAATTTTCTTTTTTCTAAGAAGCTCATTCCGGCGGCGGCGGCGGCGGCGCGGGGCCCCGGCGCGCGCTGGCTACCAGCTGATATCAGTGCGCGCACGCGTCGTCCGTTGGACGAGCCAACTTTCGCGCGCGCGGAGGGCGTGCGTGTTGAGCTCGTCGGTGCGCACGCGCGCGCTGTACAATCAGCTAATAATCAGCGCGCCACGCGGCGTGCGTGTCGAGCTCGTTTGCACGCGCGCGCGCGCTGGGCAATGAGCTGATAGCCAGCGCGCCACGCGGCGTCCGCGAGCTGATTTCTCTTTTTTTTTTTTTCCTTTCATACGCTGCGCGACAGATATTTGAAATTTATTCCAGGGTGGTCACCCCGTGATTCACTCACCTGTTTAACAGCTCAGACTCCACGCGCGCGCGTCCACACAGGTATTTCGACGTCGACGTAAACAGGTCGCACGTCCGTGACTGACCCTCCGACCCTTCGCTCCAAGGGGGCCTCTGTCCGTCGGTTCGTCCAGCCAAAGTCTGCTGCCTGTCTGTCTGTCTGTCCGTACGCAGGTAGCTTGAGCGAAAGAGTGAGGGAGAGTGAGAGAGAGAGAGATTGAGATTGGGACAGCGTGTTGTAACGCGTCCTACTCACGTTCGGCAGACCGAGTTTTATTACAGCCTATGCTCGTCGGTAGCCGTAGGGGAGCGTGTCAAAGCTATCCGGCAAACAACGTCTTTTGAGAAACACGGGTCTGCAGGTTTTCTTTTCGGTACGCGTTACCACTTCGTGCAGCGCCGTTGTGCGAATCGCCCGGTACTCTACTTCGATCGGATTCGCACCGTCCACTACCATCCGACGAATGGACTCAAAATCGACTCGACTGCCGGCGGTGTAATTCAAAGTTATTCCCTTCACCTTGCACACTTCGACGTCCTCGCCATCGGCGCGACGCACGATGAACGCGTAAAATTTCGGGCCACCCGAGACAAAAGCGCGGATGTAGCTACCGGCACCGTAAGCGTCCAGCTCATCCGTCAAATCGCCCAAAAAGTTTCCGGTCGGCGGCTCGTAATCGTCCGGTCGAGTCTTGTCACGCGTGTAAATGACCGAGTCGGTGTCGTAGTACAGAACGCGGCGGTCGAGCCTTTCCAGGTAAGAGTAAAGCTTCAGACGGGCCTGAGCCGTGGTGTAGGCGGCTATCGCAACGTTGGCGAGCGGTGAGGGGCTGACGCTGTGTCGCGCGTACGCCCACCTGACGTACAACACGTCCTCGTTTACCGTCAGCAGATGCTGCAGCTCAATCTCGGGATCCGTCATCAACTCGAGCAACTGCTGTCGGGTTTTGACGATGCTTGTTTTCGTCAGATTTTCACGTTGCCCAAACTTACCCCAAAACGAGTTCAGACATAACTTTGAAACTGACCGCAACCCGGGATTTTTCCTAATTTTGACCCTATCCAGACGTATACCTTCGACCCGCTCGTACTCTGCGAGGTAGCGTGAACGCGTCGCGTCATCGACACATTCGACGGGCCAACCGCTCGCCTCCTGTTTCATCTTCAGAAACGTGTCGATGTAAGCGGCGAACAAGCCGCCTCGCCGAGTGGACGGGTCGAAGGAAGTTGTCTCGTACTGCCGGATCTCTCGCACGGACAAGATCTCGTAGCCCATTTCAACGGCCCTTTTAGCTCGAGCGAAACCCAGGTACCCTCAAACTGCCGGTCGTTGCTATCCTCGTGAGGGCACTCGTTCTGTTCGAAATTCAGGCAACAGGAATAACACAACGCAAACATGAGCTTGTCGTGCATACGCAACGGTAACACAGGGTGATAAAGATTCCGCGGTGGTAAGACGCGACACTTGATCAAACCCTCGACTCGCGAGATGTCCTTGCCAGTCGGGCCTGTCAGTAGCTTACACTCGTCACCCACGTAAACGGTCGGATGACCAACCGGGAATCGGCCGTTCTTGCAAACCCACGGGTACAGGGAACAGACGTCCACGTAACGTATCTCCTCCTTCGCGTCTGCACCCTCCGCGTCGTCGGTGGAGATTTCTCGGTAGCGCAAAGTGTTACCGGTGCGTCCGCCGTAGAACGCGTCCCGCGGATTCAGAGGCTCGCTACCCGCCGTGCTCACGGTCAAAGGATGATGTGCTAAATATCGTCGCATATCCTCATTTTCGGCAAACTCCCTGTCGAACGCGCATTCCCAAATCTCCGTCACGCGATAACCCAACTGTCTCATCCGAGAGGTCTTGGCGCGCGTTTCCTCGGCGCGCGCGTCGAGCGTGATGCCGTTCACGAGATGCCGATCGCGATTGATACGAAAGCAGCTTCGGCACCCGTGAAAGAAACAGCCGTGAAACTCCAGCACGTGCCTGGACCCGTCGCCGCTGACATAGTAACCGTCCACCTGACGCCCGGTCTCGGGTATCCGATATTCCCTGCCGCGCCCTGCGTGCAACACGGTCCGCCCCAGCACCCGCTCCATCCAAACGAGCCACTGGATGGCCTTTCGAGATTGGCGGTCGGCTAGCCTGTAACCCCCGGGGGGTAAGATCCCTATGCGATCCGGTTGTAAAAAGTTTTTGCGGAACACTGCCGAACAAGCCGAGGCTATCGTTGTGCTCTCGGTGAAAGGACACACACCGCCGCACTCGAGAAATATCGCCCGGAACGCGATGCAGGCGCGACGAAGAATATCCACGTCCGATTTGCAGTACGCCACCAGCTCCAAATCGAAATTGAACGTGTAATTTTTAGCCACGGCATCGTTGTACCAATCGTAGAATTCTGCTCGCGCGGCACTACTCATGCGATCCGGGGCATAGAATCGTGCCGCGGGGAGCGGTCCCACGTAGCCTGCGTTCTCGGGGGTATTGAAGAGATGCGGGAATAATCCTTTCACCGAGCTATCCGGTAGTCCGAAGGCTTTCGGGAGCGCGGACAGAGCCATCGGCATGTACGACAGAGAGTCCAAGAAGCGCGTACGACCCGTCTCAAGCATAATAATTTTGCTTCCGTTTAATATTACCGTCGGAGGGTTGACGTCTCGCTCGACTATGTACCGCAGAATTAACTGGCAATCGAACCCTTTCGAATTGTGGGCGATACAGATAACGCGAGTGAATTTCTGCATCGGCCGCGTTGCAAACTCGACCAGTTCTCTCACAGGATCCGCCCTGAAGACGAACTCGCGCACGAGACCGCAAAAGCGACAGCCGTGTTTGATGTCAGTTTCGTCGATACAACGGGTACACACCTGCTGCGCCACGCACAGGTTGGGCACGTGGACGTTTGTCGCGGCGTCTCCGGGGATCGTTTGGCTCTGCTGTGTCTCGAAATCGTAAAATATGAAGATGTAATCGCCCGCTGCATCTTGCGTTTTTTTCAAGGGGGCCATAAAACAGAAATGATTGTGCGGACGGCTACGACTACACGTCCGGCAGAAACGGGTTTCGCACGAGTGCGGCCCTGCTGTTAGATTGACGACGCGAGAACAATTTATGCAAGAACTGAGCGTGCCGCACACGCTTCGGCGGGTGCTAAACGAGCCCAACTTACGATGCCTCTCGAGACACGCGTTACCCCGAAACACGCGTCTGCAGTCGATGCATTCCAATTCCGCGGACCCGATGTCGCACAGCGGTGTACCCAGACACTGTGGACACCGATGCGAGCACCGATGCTCGTTGCCTTGTTTGAATTTCTTGTTGCAACCCTCGCAGAAAAAGCGACCTGCCGAAGCCCCGGTCAGATTCCCGACTAGAAATTGTAGTGAGGAATGCCAAAGAATCAGTGAGGGGCAAATTTGGCTTGCCTAAGTTACGCAAGCCTAGTTTGTGCCTTATTTAAACCACGGCAGGCAAAGCGAAGATCGGCTTGCCAAATTTGGGTGGAATTTGGGAAATCTATGGCATTTCCAAATTCTGGCATACCATTGAAAAGCCTGACTGGTATGAAGTTACGAAAGCTAAAGGTTTACCGAAGTTCGGCTTGCCGGATCTGGGTCTAATTTGGGAAATCTATGGCATCTCCGAAGTGTGGCATACTATTGGAAAGCCTGACTGGTATGAAGTTACGGAAACCTAAGGTTAACGGAAGTTTGGCTTGCCGAATTTGGAAAATTTATGGCATTGCCTAACTCTGGCATATCATTGGAAAACCTGACTGGTATGAAGTAATAACGGCCAAAGGTTTTCCGAAGTTCAGTTTGCCAAATTTGGCAGAAACTAGAGAAATATATGGCTTTGCCTGTTTGGCATATCATTGGGATCCCTGACTGGTATAAAGTAATAGCGGCCGAACGTGTGTAGAAGTTCGGTTTGCCGAATTTGGGTGTAACTAGGGAAACCTACGGCATTGCCGAAGTTCGGCTTACTTAATAGTAAGGTATTCTAATGAATACCTGGCTAGTACGGATGAGTAACAATATTCGAAAGTTTCCTGAAGTTTGATATTCAATAGTAACACCTGACGAGTATTTTATAGTAAGGCCATACGCTGATAAGTCATCGGCGAGTCTGCACACCAGCAAGTGTGGATTCCAAACTCCTACCTAATCAGGAAACCAAGTTTAGGACACATTAGGCTTAGGATCCTTCCAGCAAGTGTGGCTTCCAAACTGCCACCTGATCAGGAAGCCAAGTTAGGCAGGGCCTCGCAACTGCGTTACTTCCCAAACATCGGCCTGGTTTGGAAGCCTCACTTGCCGCAAGTTTGACATTCGGCATGCCTCATTTGGGCTAAACTACCGCCTCACTGAAATTTCTAGTCGGGTTCGTTATGGTGTCGAAATGCCGCTCATCGGGGTTGTACAAAATATTCAACCTATGGGTAACGCTCAGACCCCTGTCCGTAACACCGGTCGTACCGTTGTAAAGAACCGCGTCACCGGTACCTAATTTTCCCAGCTCGTAAATCACGATCGCTAGCCCCGTCGGAGCCAAGAAATCTTGAAATCTATTAAGCTCTAACATCCCGCAACCCGTTTCGGGGATCACGATGCCGGCCCGTTCAACGAGCAGCCGCGCTTCCTCTCGTTGCAGACGCGATCCGGGATAACGTATCGCCTCGTACCGCTCGTGCAGCGTCCCGCTCCGGCTCGAACCCCTCTCGGCGTGGGCCTTCGCCACGACCAGTGCCCGCGGTAAACAGAGCCCATCCGTGTTCGCGATTCGAACTATTGACTTTTTCATTACACCGGCGTGTGTCATCGGCAATGCCCTGCCACGGCCGGATGGTACCTTGACCGTATGAACGGTGACGGTAAAGACCTTGTCGATTTCAAACTCGGCTGCACTTTGTGTAACACTGGAAACCAGCTTCCAGAGATCGCTGTAGCGGGAATCGCGGACCGGTCGGAAAGACAACCATGCAGACCCCTCGTTGAAACTTTCCGCGTGAAAAATGAAACCGATATAATCGTCCGCGTGACAGGTGGCGGTGACGTAAGCATGCAGATCTTTGAACGCTCCCTCCAACCACTCCAAAGGATTCGCGCTATCGTCGGGAATGTTGATCTTAATGTTCAGCTCGCGCCCGGTAATATCGAATCGCCTGATGTGTCTCGAAATTTCCCCGAGAATACTAAATCGTCTTCCCGGCTATAGCGGCTCTGGCTCAACCTCGCCTCTCTGCAATTCGTTCTTTCGCCCGCTCTTATCGTCTCCTTTGAGAACTAACGCGTCGTTGTCGTTGTCGACTTTCGCTGTGCTTTCGTCGTCGTCGTGGTCGTCGGGAGTCGTGTCGTAGTCATTGTCGGAATCGCTATAGTCAGAGTCAACAGCCATTGCCCCGGCACTCGGTAGCCCAGAGGTACTGGCCCCTTCGTTCACACGGGTCATCCGTCGACGTCCACCGATCTGTAGATCGGTCGTACCGAAACCTCTGTTCACGGAAATTTTGCCCTCGACGTTCAGCGATTGTCCTGGTGTGCGGGAGTCGAAAGAAAATAAGATATTTCATTTATTCATTTATTTAACATTGATCAATAATGATGATAAGATAATACAGCTATATGTACAGTGCAGAGTATAACATTGGAAATTATTTATCAAACGCACGCCCGCCCCCACTACGAACGTGCTGCCTCGTACGTGGCTTACGGGAAGTGCAATACGTCCGCATCCACGCTATCATCCAGCGAAAATATCGCGCTATCGAAAGATGAACCCGGACTTAATGGCGGTGTTATACTCTCGGTAGTCGCCGTGCAAACGCTCGCGTTTTCCTCATCCTCGTCCTCACCTTCGTCTACAGGCTCAGCCGCATCTTCGCCCTGGTCCTCTTCCCCGTCCTCGGCCCTCACAGCATTTCTCCGCTCCTCCACCAATCGCAGCAAATCTAGGGCCGTTTCTTCCAAGGCCGCTTGAAGAGCTTCTTCTCCTCCTTCTTCTTCTTCTTCTGGTTTTATATACGGAGAAAGGAAATATATATATATATATATCTGACACGTCGCGCTTGCAGGAAGGCATGGTGTACTAAGATCACGCGCCGCACAATACCTGAATCGGTGGCCATCTCTGCCCGATCAGGTCTCGGCAGCTTTACGGTCGAAGCCTGGGAGACGGGATCGTATAGACTAGCGGTAACCGACTCTGTTCGCATATGAAATTGACCGTGTAAATATTGATTTCGGCAAACAATGAAAAACGCGCGTATTCGACGGCGGGCGTATATTGGACAAATAAACGAATTTGTATTTGTTGGAACTTACCCTCGTCAGGAGAATCGCTGGAAGTGGATGCTACTGCTCCCTGCACAGCATTTACGGGTGAAGGATTCCGATATCCTCTCGACGGGCCTGGCTGAGGGTGCACGTCCTCAGTCGCAGCAGCAGGTCGCGCAGTTTCATCGACAACCGGAGTCTCCCCGCCACTCGCATTTTCGACCATCTCGGAGCGTCGGGGTTCGAGTAGCGGTGCACTCTGTACCATAGCGGCATCTTCGTACCGGTCCAGAGCCTCGCACAGCATCTCCTCCGTATCCGTGGAAGCCTCCAGCATGTTCGACAGTTCTGTGAGGCGTGTAGAAATGAAATTTTTCAGAATTAATTCACTCAGCACTTTATAGCTATACATTTAAACCACTTGAAATATAAACTCTCGACTTACCGCGGTATTCGTTATATTCCGCCATCAGCGGTGCCACCACGGCTAAATGACCCGTGCCCCGTCTTAGCACTGTCTCGGCCGCGATCCGGATGCACTCCTTCGTTTTCTTAAAAACACCGGCCGCGTGCATCAACCCGATGGCCCGCTCGCTACAAGCGCCGATCAAACGTCTCAGCTCACGCAACAGCGCGTCAGCCGACATACGCGCGATGGAACGCCTCCAACGAATATCGCATTCCCGGTCAATTCTTGAATTCCGTTGCCTAGCGTAAAACGCCGCCTTCAAAACGGCATCACGGTAAACGCGCAAGACACCAGACATTTCGTTTATTTAATTTAAAAACTCGCGTAAAATCGAATAAATAACTCTACTCTCAAGCGAAAGAGAGACAAAGGGGAAGAATGACTCGGCGATTCAGCTTCGATCGAGGATTACGATAGAATGACCAAAATATTGGAAAATACGCCTATATACATCACCTAGAACCCCCTCACCCTCCCACACCCTCCCTAGCTTTATGCGTGTCTCATGCTGAAAACGAAGTTATTCTCACGCGAGCGGGTGCAGTAAAATTTTTGACAATTCTCACACGATCTTCTTAATGCATTCTACCGGGCCAACTGCAAAGCGCCATTTTGCGAACCACTCGCGATAACGGTCACGGCCGGCATGTCACATGTTTATGGTCATTCCCGACTCGACCTCTTAGCAGGGGGTCTAAGAGTCGTTTCGGAGATTAGGGGCAATTAACGCAGTGCAGGTGACCGTTACAGGTGATCGCACCCCTGCTACTGCCAAGCGGGGGGCTCGAAGACCAGCCGTTACCCTACCAAGTCACGGCTGATTGCCTGTCGATTTGAACTATATCACACACACACACACACACACGTACACACCGATCATTACGCAAAAATGTAGAGGGCACTATAAAAATCATATGAGCTATATAATCATTTCATAGCAAGTCTACACGTGTATTAAAGCAGGGTAACCGCAAAGTCACGTCAGTTCCTCGTTGACAGTGAGAGAAACAACGTCGCACAATGGCTACGCCTAAGACGAGTTTACCGGTGTGCAATCGGCGCAGACTTTTCAAGCCCTACCCTCCGTCGTTGAAGCAGACAGAAAAACATCTACTACTGTCTACCACATACGGCTTAAGGGGACCAGTACAGCTTGATTCAAAAAATTCTACATACTCCAAAAATCATTTATATCTTAACCAAAGTTCATAATACATCAAGAAAATCACTTGTCTGAAAATCACTTGTCGTAAGGTTTCAGGCACACGGTTGATCCGATCATGTCTTTTGACGTCTCATTTTCTTCGGAGAGCAATTCTTCATCGCATGAACGTAGGGAATTGATTAAAAAAAATCCTGTGATAAGTTATGGTCAGTTATCGAAATTTAGCAAAAATCTGGTCACTCTTTTGCTGATAACTTTGTCTGGAAATTTTTTGTTTAAATTTCCCTCGTTCATGCGATGAGGATTTGTTTTCTGAAAAAAATGAGCCCTAAATGAGTCAAATCGGAGCAACGGTGCTCCCAAAACCTTACGACACGTTGCCAAAAATATAGTTCTGAGAAAAACGGGTTTGAAGTTTTTACTAAAAAAACAAAATTTACTACTAGAAAAGTTTGAAACATCGAAAAATGTTTCAAATAAAAGTTGTTGGTTACAAAATTTCTGACAAAATTCAATTTTTTATTTACAAGAAACAAGATTTCTTTGTTCAACTTTCAAACTAATATTTTCATCGTACCATCTTTAAGGGAGGTCCCTACTGAAATCTTGGAAAAAAAGCAGTTTTTTATTTTTCGATTGGCCAAAAAAAGTTCAATCTAAAAAGTAATACTACCAATTGGAGATTATGGTAGAATATGTTTTTAAAAAAATTCAGTCTTCTGCAATAAAAGTGTATGCGCAGGGAACCTTACGCAGAATCTATCCTGCGCAGCGCTTGGAAAGGTTTCCTGCGCATACACTTTCATCGCAGAAGACTAAAATTTTATTTTAAAACATATTCTACCATAATCTAGAATTGGTAGTATTACGTTTTGATTTGAACCTTTTTTGGCCAGTTGGAAAATAAAAAACTGCTTTTTGTCAAGTTTGCAGTAGGGTCTTCCCTTAAAAGGCTCCTGCAGCATATGACGGTCCTTCTCTAGCCGCTGTAGTCTCATTTTAGCCTAGTCGTAGTCTTCGGATAGCAATTTGGGCTTCTCGAGTACTATCAGCTGCCTGTCGTTGAGCCTGTTCTAGCCGTGTCTGGTCGGTCCGAATCATGTGAGCCTTCGCGTTGGATCCTGGGGTCACTTCAGGTGCAGTCATGACTTCCAGAATCCCGGTGGCTCCTTCGGAGAAAGTTATCGCTCCGAAGTACTTGGGGCTTTGTTGTTGGTCGTTGCAGGGCCATGGAAGATCTTTGCTCTTTTTTTTTGGCTCATATTTTCGAAAATTGTAACGATTTATTTCTTCTGGGTGTAAATTACGAGATCTGTGAACAAAAAGCAAAAAACTTCGACCGCAAACACAAGCATGCTATACTTACTTTGAGGTTAGTTGGTGAGAACCCACAAATAACCTCACACACACTATCACTCGATGTTTATACACGAAAATGACAAAGCTAGATATTTATCGCGATGGAATCGCGGATTTTTTAGTACTGCAAAGGTCTGTTTTTGTTGTTATTGTATTCGAAACAAGTAAAGAGCGGGAACGTTACACGATCTCTAAGAATGTTCGACAAGCAATCGCCGGTCACGAAACATGTGAGCGATATGAAAACAAAGCGACAGCGCTGCTTGCGCCAGGTCGCTGAAACTCAATGCCAATTCTCGATCATTTTTACGAATTCGTCGATGGCGACTTTTTTAGAGATAGATATGACCCTGAGACAGCGAAATTTACAAAAAACGAAAAAACCATTTTTGTGAAATTTCAAGCTGTACGATTTTCGGTCTGTAAACCAGTTATTTTTACGAATTCGTCAATGACGATTTTTTTAGAGATAGATATGACCCTGAGACAGCAGATTCCGCAAAAAACGAAAAAATGATTTTTTCAAAATTTCAAGCTGTACTGGTCCCCTTAAACCATTCGTTCACCAAGAAAATTAACGTCGGACTTGGATTGCGAGATGGCACGGAATTCGAACCACTGATTCGGCTGGTGAATAATTCTTCCGGCGGTATTTGCCTGAATCTCGATTCGTGGATCGCGCTGACCGATGCGACGGATATCATTTTGGACTACTTTGCCTTCGATATATACGCCGACGCCCAATGGCAGCTCGACATCCTCGAACTCGGCGAATGCAATTTAGCATTCACCACCGCTCACGGGGCAAGAGCGATCCGGTTCGACGTGCCAACGGTCGACGCGGATATCTCGTCAAACGCTATTGGCGATGACGCGCGAGTCTCCGACCACGAGGACTGTCAACCATCCGCCAAACGTCAGAAACTCTATCAACCTTCGATCGTGATGCAAAAGACCACCTTTGATGGATTGATATCGGTAGCCGCCTGCGTACAAGAACGAATACGTATGCTGAAAAAATTGGAAGATGACGTCAATCAGTGTAAAAAATTATTCGTGGAGTTCATCGTGGGAAAAGTCAAGACTTTGCTACCCACGCAGCCCACCTTGCAAAGCATTGCACTAATAGCTCAAAGGGAGTATAACGCTGCTCTGAAACACATCAGGCCCCTAATGGATCTCGAATTCTGCGATAATTACCTCGACATTGTCCTGCTTGAGATAAGCAAGCTCTTCCCCTATTATGTGACCGTTGAGGTGAAAGAACTCCTCGGAGCGTCGCCGAAGCAACGACCATCGTTATTTCAACCGTCTGGCCCCGTCGAGTCGCCCCATCAGCAACAAGATCTCACGGTTCGCACCACGGAGACCCCTCACGAAAAAATTCCCATGCCCGAAACTGAGGCAAAAGATCTCCCGGACGTGGTACTTGTGAATTAAAAATTGTACTCGTAGAATTAGGATAACATTCACCTTTGCG
Source organism: Rhogogaster chlorosoma (assembly GCA_944452935.1). NCBI lineage: Eukaryota > Metazoa > Arthropoda > Insecta > Hymenoptera > Tenthredinidae > Rhogogaster > Rhogogaster chlorosoma. Next base: position 36,713,491 of record OX101797.1, read on the forward strand.
TCAAAATTGTATGTATGCGTGGGTACTTACCCCGAAATGTATCCTCACATTTGCATTAAACTTGTATGTATTACTCATAGGCTTAAGACTGTAATCGTCTTCACGCGGGCAATCTCGCTCACATTCTTGTATACTTGAGAATTTAATAAACAGTATTCATATAAACATTAACGTGGCACTGCAACTTGCTATCCTGCACCCATCCCCTCCCATCCTCGGCGCCAAAGGAAAGGGGTAGCACCTTCAAAATTTAGCGACAAACGGCCACCCCCCAAAAAACGACCCCTCGTAACGAATAAGGGAGGGGGACAGGCCCACATTGACTCCCCTCCGTAACGGACAACCGACAGGGGGAAAAGGGCCCAGACGACCTTGGGGGGAACCCAGACGACCTTGAGGGGGAAGGCTGGCGCCAAGGGGGACACGCGGGGGGAAAGGGGGGTTTGTTGTGACGCCCCAAAGCTGCCCTATTCTACTTACATCTAATCCGGTAGCAATGACGTCATCGAGTACTATGTCGATAAGTTTGGACAGTGTTTCGGAATGCACGGTGCCAGCTGTCAGAAAATATGCAACCGGCTGCTTCCAATTGTTCAACAATCCGCGGGCCATGAACACGAGAGCACTCGTAGCCACGCCGGTCGAAGAACCTAGACTGCCAAGATCCTGGCGACTCTCATTAAATTCGAAGCCTTTCTTCAATTTGACCTCGTCAAATAGAAGAATGCATTGCCGTTCATTCCGATCCATGCATGATACCTTGGCTTTCAAGCAATCAAATATTTCCGGGCAGGTTCCTGGCCACAGATTTATGTTCCCAAACCAACGTTTCAATGCTGACAACGAAGGAAGCATGAACCCAAAATGTTCTCGCAGTTTGACGTACAGGCTTGGCGAGGTGTAGTGCATCTTCATGGCTATTTCCTGTTCATTTGGAGTGTAGTTTGTACGCTACTTGTGAAATAATTGCATTATGACAAAAGTATACAAAAACCCAGTGACTCTACGGGCCACTGCCTTAGCAAGGCTATCGTCTGAAAATACGCCAGCTAGAACCTTAGTTTTCTGTCGCGAAGCCGCCAATCTTGCGTTTTTTAGAGACCGTTGAAGCTCTACATTGCTTTGCTGCAGCCTAAGGATTTCGTTGTCTCTCAATTTAATTTGCTTTTTTAAAGCTTTTCTCTCGAGATGGCAGGCATTATGAATACCCGGAAGCGGAGCCACCCCGGTGATAATCGGCTTTCTATCATAAGCGAAAGGGACTGCACCACGACGCAATAAACGACCATGCGGATTAATATGGTCGCGAGAAAAATGTCGACTACAGATTCGAATCCGGTCTAATTCTTTTCCGTTTTCTTCGGCCATGTGGGCAAGACCACTGTTGACAAGCCATTGTACCGCGAGCGCGGGATCTGCAGTTGGCAGGCTAAAAAATCGTAGACCAGGAACGTTATCTCTGCTACGATTGGCACATTTGGAATACGCGCAAGTAAAACTATGCGGAAATTTATGGCCAGCCATCATTCGTAATTACTGTGGATAAATTACGAATCGAAAATCACTTACCTGTAATTAGCCAACGGCTGTGGAAAAATATCCGTTTCGTAATACACGTAATAAACACAATGCGTCGGACTACTACAAAGTCGTTGCATACAATAGAATACGTCTATTCGGATGCGCGTTTCAGCAACGACTGAACGCTGCTCATGCCTATATTCGCAAGCTCGCAGTCTCCCACATTGACAGCTGACTGTGCCGAGCGGCTGACTAGCGTTCGCGGGCTTTGGGCAAATCACTGCGGAGGAACTGCTCTCTGAGGAATTGGGCTTGTGAATGTATTTTTTTTTTTTTTTATTTCACATGCGGTCAACGTGGAGTGAGAAAAAATAATTCGGCCGTATTTTTTTTTATTCTTTAAAAATCATGATTACGAATGTTATAGGTAATTGAATATTCCAGTTTTCGTAATATTACCTGTAGATATATTTTAACATGGGTGACGTCACAATGTTAAAGTTTTCAATCCGTTGTATCAACTTCAATATTTGTTGGATTGAAGAATGAAAAAATATAACCTAATAATATTTTTCTAAACTACTCAAATATAGAAAAATTTGGTATGCATAAGATCAAAAGGTCTCATAGTTGATATAATTTAATTCCGCTTCGCAGAGTTGGACCCTGAGCAATTAGAGAATAAATCACGAATCTCAAATTTTCCAAAATGTATTGTAGAGAATTTAATTCTGCATCTTTTTTTCCTCCTGAAAAAACTTGTAGCTTTTGTCGTTTTCGGAATGTTTACAAAAAACGTGTTTTTTTTTTTTTTTTTTTTAAGGCAAGAATTACCACCTTTTTTCACTTCAACTCGTTCTAGATTACTCAATTTTTTAGATTTTCGAACAAAATTTTCAGGAATAATATATTCTAGTGTTTCAAGATTAACTATAAAAGAAGAAAGTTAATATTGTTGTTAACAAAAAAGTTGTTACTTTTTCACAGAATCATTGCAAGAATCAGTTATGGAAATCTTTAAGCGCTTCGGAAGTCAAACAGATTTGGAGTGACCGAAAACTTCCAGTGAGAAAGTTGTTTATGAGGATACAAAAAAGTCTTCTGGAAAGTTTGACTTCAATCGAATGAATAGTTTAAAAATTGTTAACGTTATTTCATCACCGCCTAGCTGCCGCGCGCGTAGGTTACAGCGAGAATATAATATGAGCAGCGTCTTGCAGTTCGCCAAAGCTGCAAATTAATCAAGACTCGATAGATACACGGAATAATAGTTTATTATTCATATTTTTTGATGTAATGCAAAGACTCCAATTGATATATTGTTAATAAATAACCTGACATTTTTGTTCAATTTCGTAACATAATCAGAAGACTTTATACAAACCACGCATTTTATCATTCTATTTAAAATTCCGAATCTGAAAATTTTCGATAACTTTATATAGAAATACCCGCACGTTATCTTAATATACTTAAGTTTTTGTTATATTCTTAACGCACCAAAAAGATAAATAATACACTATGATTTTTATATTTACCGACTCTTCATTAGGTACTTTTTTTTTACTAAAAACAGAAAAAATGTTGAAAAATGAATAATCCAACGATTAAGAGTAGAAGGTCGTGAGAACCGGCAGATACGACTGTCTGTTTCTAGTTTGATGAAAAAAATCACATTAGCTAATTTCAGGAGGTCGTATAAGTAGATGTAATGAGGGGGTTCTGGATCATACTTCCTTACCGGCCGATCTGTGAGGGTAGGTTACCGGCCGTGCGGGGTAAGTTACCGACAGTCGGATGGTAACGATTGTCGATCTTTGTTACCGACAATCTGATGGTTGTGATTTGCCGTCGTGCGATGGCGCCACTACCGATTCGCTGCCGATCTTTGGTTACCGATTCGCTGCCGATCTTTGGTTACCGATCGTCTGTGCGATGGCGCCACTACCGATTCACTGCCGATCTTTGGTTACCGATCGTCCGATGCTAACGATTCGGATGCATGAATTACCGATCTTCTGTTTGCTGACAATCGGATGGCTGCAATTTTCCGTCGTGCGATGGCGCCACTACCGATTCGCCTTCTGGGTCATGGTAACGATTACCGATCTTATTTTTTTGCATACCGACTGGTAAGGATTACCGATCTCCTGTTTGCTGGCAATCGGATGGCTGCAATTTTCCGTCGTGCGATGGCGCCACTACCGATTCGCCTTCTGGGTTATGGTAACGATTACCGATCTTTTTTTCTGCATACCGACCGGTAAGGATTACCGATCTCCTGTTTGCTGGCAATCGGATGGCTGCAATTTTCCGTCGTGCGATGGCGCCACTACCGATTCGCTTTCTGGATCATGGCAACGATTGCCGATCTTTTTTTTTTTCACCCTTACCGACAATCCATCCAAGATGGTCGCTCCGAAATATTCGAATTCTCAACTTATACACGAATTATACTAGCTGAAATGCTTGAACAGTGACAAGGTGTTATATTATGCAAGCAATGAAGCGAATCATCTGATTATATGCATATGTTTTTATTAGAAATTTCTCACGTCTAACCTATTCTAGAGTAATAATTTTCTTAAAATTAACCTAAACTATGTACATATATAACCTATTCTAAGCCTTGAAACTAACTAAAACTATGTACATATATATATATATATATATATATATATATATATATGTACGAGATTTAGCCATTTCGGTGACACTATTTTTTTTTCATTGAAAATACTGTAAAATGACCTGAACTTTTCAACCCCGCAAACCAAATTAGATTTTGAAAAACCATGTGGATTTGAGAAACAATTTACTATGAATTGTACACTTTGGTGACACTATATATATAGATTTTTTCTGAGCATTTGTGCATTTCCGTGACACTGTATATACAACTTTATATATATAAATTATATATATACATTAGATATAAAAGTCTGGATAAAAGCGTAACAACGATTTCAACCATAAGGATTTCAATCATGCACGTCAATTGACACTGATTCTGAGCGTCAAACTAATAATGTATGTATAATTCATAATTTTTGACACTCGAAATCAGCGTCAATTGACGTGCATGAAAAAGCACCTTAACATTATATATAACACGAGGCCAGCCACGTATGGAAAATATAGGCCTTGGATATAGTTAGTTAGTTAGTTGTCTGGAATATAACAGAATTCCCGATGAATAAATAACAGAATGCACTGTTTGTATTCCCAATAGGACACAACGCACGGTATAAGTATTTATCCGTTTGTGCATTAGTATCCGCTATTTATCCGCTGTATCCACGTTCTGTCCCGAGAGCTAGATAGTGATTTGTGCAATCACTAAATCGATCGTAGAAATCGTCTGACACGTATCATTTTCATCGGTGAAACTGAAAAATCGTACGCAACATAACGTTCATTATTAACTGGAGAATCTATACTGCGTAATTTGATAGCGATTGTCAATCAATAATCAGTCACCATGAATATATACATACATATTTAGAAGCGAAAGATTTCGACGACATCACGGAAATGAACAATTTATCATTAAAAGGGTCACTGAAATAATTCTACTAATGATTGTTTGTACATTTCGGTGACGCTTGTCTATATTTCAGCGGTGCTGATACATATCGAGATGTGATATGTGTATATTTGGAAGCGAAACATTTTGATGACGTCGCGGAAATGTACAATTTATCATCGACAGAGTCACCAGAATGATTCTACTAATGATTGTTAGTACATTTCAATGACACTTATCCGTTTCCTGCTATCATGATCCAAAGATCGGTAATTTTTATAATTCTGCAAACGATTTCAGATTTTTAACCTTTGCCAGACTGTCTGAAATCACAAACTGAAACGCAGTTAGAGGGACCGATGTTAATCCACTATACCCACGTTTCGTCTGGAGGGTTTGATAATGATTTACACGATCCCTGAGTAGATTGTAGAAAGTATCTCATTTCTGTTATTTTTATCGATTGTCTAATAATAATCAGCTGTCAGGAATCTATGTATATATACATATTTGGAAGCGAAACATTTCGATGACGTCACACAAATGTACAATTTATCATTAAAAGGGTCACCGAAATGATTCTACCAATGATTGTTTGTACATACAATTCGGTAACACTTATCTGTACCTCACAATCAGCGTTATCGATGCGAATCTAGCTCATTATTATGATTTCGCAAACGACTTCAGATTTTTACCCTAAGCTCAACTTAACTTAGCCACCATGAATATATACATACATATTTGGAAGCGAAACATTTCGATGACGTGACGGAAATGAACAATTTATCATTAAAGGAGTCACTAAAATAATTCTACTAATGATTGTTTGTACATTTCGATGACGCTTGTCTATATTTCAGAGAGTCACCAGAATGATTCTACTAATGATTGTTAGTACATTTCGGTGACACTTATCCGTTTCCTGCTATCATGATCCAAAGCTCGCTCATTTTTATAATTCTGCAAACGATTTTAGATTTTTTACCTTTGCCGGACTGTTTGAAATCACAAACTGAAACGCAGTTAGAGGGACCGATGTTAATCTACTATACCCACGTTTCGTCTGGAGGGTTTGATAATGATTTAAACGATCCCTAAGACGATTATAGAAAGTATCTGATTAATGTTATTTTTATCGCCGAAGGTGAAAAACCGTCCGCAACAACATTCATTAGGTATTCATTCGAAAATTCAAACCACGTATTTGAACGGCGATTGTCGAATAATAATCAGCTGTCAGGAATCTATGTAGATATATATATATATTTGGAAGCGAAACATTTCGATGATGTCACACAAATGTACAATTCATCATTAAAAGGGTCACCGAAATGATTCTACCAGTGATTGTTTGTACATACAATTCGATAACACTTATCTGTAACTCACAATCAGCGTTATATTGATGCGAATCTCGCTCATTATCATGATTCCGCAAACGACTTCAGATTTTTACCCTAAGCTCAACTTTAGCCACCATGAATATATACATACATGTTTAGAAGCGAAACATTTCGATGACGCCACGGAAATGAACAATTTATCATTAAAGGAGTCACTAAAATAATTCTACTAATGATTGTTAGTACATTTCGATGACACTCATCCGTTTCCTGCTATATCAGCGATGCTGATCCAAAGCTGGCTCATTTTTATAATTCTGCAAACGATTTTAGATTTTTAACCTCTGCCGGACTGTCTGAAATCACAAACTGAAACGCAGTTAGAGGGACCGATGTTAATCTGCTATATCCACGTTTCGTCTCGGGGGTTTGATAATCATTTACTCAGACCCTGAGTCGATTGTAGAAAAGTATCTGATCATGAAAAGTAGAAAGTATCTGATTTCTGTTATTTTTATCGATTGTCTAATAATAATCAGCTGTCGGGAATCTACGTATATATACATATTTGGAAGCGAAACATTCCGACGTCGTCACGGAAATGTACGATCTATCATCATAAGAGTCACCAGAATGATTCAACGAATGATGACGCCGATCTACATGAATTTTGAGTCTGGGTTCTAGATGTCAAATTTTGATTTCTGACACGCAACTATCAAGAGAAAAAATAGTTTTATCAAATATGGTTTGATTTTGCAGTCAGGGGAATGCTATTAGAAATTTGAAGAAAATCTATGACTCAGGTTTTTCAGCTGTCAAAAAAATAAAACAAATATTTTTGTGAATTCGGTCAATTAACTTGAATCCTTAAATTAGTTGAAAATGTGGTGGTTGTCAACTAATAATCAGCGATCATAAATATATGTATGAATATTTCGAAGAAAAAACATTTCGGTGACGTCATGGAAGTGTATAATTTATGTTCAGAGAAAAATCATTATTTGGACATTTCGGTGACAGTAGTCATTCCGCACGGATACATATGATAAAAATCAATCTATCATCGTGACAATCAAGACTGAGACCTCTAATTCAATTTCTGGTATGATAGCAATCGATAGCTGCCAAAAAATTAGTAAATATCGTGTGAAAATTGAAATTTAAATACTGTCACCGAAATGTCCAAATGTGATATATAGATGAATATGTATTATATGCATTTTGATGACTGTCATCAAAGTGTACAAATTAACCGAAAAACATTTCGGTGACGTCACGGAAAGGTTCCGAAGTCACGGAAATGTACAAATTATCTTCAAAAATGTCACCGAAATGGCTAAATGACATACATATATATATATATATATATATATATATATATATATGTATATATGTACGAGATTTAGCCATTTCGGTGACACTATTTTTTTTTCATTGAAAATACTGTAAAATGACGTGAACTTTTCAACCCCGCAAACCAAATTAGATTTTGAAAAACCATGTGGATTTGAGAAACAATTTACTATGAATTGTACATTTTGGTGACACTATATATATAGATTTTTTCTGAGCATTTGTGCATTTCCGTGACACTGTATATACAACCTTATATATATAAATTATATATATACATTAGATATAAAAGTCTGGATAAAAGCGTAACAACGATTTCAACCATAAGGATTTCAATCATGCACGTCAATTGACACTGATTCTGAGCGTCAAACTAATAAAGTATGTATAATTCATAATTTTTACACTCGAAATCAGCGTCAATTGACGTGCATGAAAAAGCACCTTAACATTATATATAACACGAGGCCAGCCACGTATGGAAAATATAGGCCTTGGATATAGTTAGTTAGTTAGTTGTCTGGAATATAACAGAATTCCTGATGATTAAATAACAGAATGCACTGATTGTATTCCCAATAGGACACAACGCACAGTATAAGTATTTATGCGTTTGTGCATTGGTATCCGCTATTTATCCGCTGTATCCACGTTCTGTCCCGAGAGCTAGATAGTGATTTGTGCAATCACCAAATCGATCGTAGAAATCGTCTGACACGTATCATTTTCATCGGTGAAAGTCAAAAATCGTACGCAACATAACGTTCATTATTAACTGGAGAATCTATACCACGTAATTTGATAGCGATTGTCAATCAATAATCAGTCACCATAAATATATACATACATATTTAGAAGCGAAAGATTTCGACGACATCACGGAAATGAACAATTTATCATTAAAAGGGTCACTGAAATAATTCTACTAATGATTGTTCGTACATTTCGGTGACGCTTGTCTTTATTTCAGCGGTGCTGATACATATCGAGATGTGATATGTGTATATTTGGAAGCGAAACATTTCGATGACGTCGCGAAAATGTACGATTTATCATCAACAGAGTCACCAGAATGATTCTACTAATGATTGTTAGTACATTTCAATGACACTTATCCGTTTCCTGCTATCATGATCCAAAGCTCGCTCATTTTTATAATTCTGCCAACGATTTCAGATTCTTAACCTTTGCCAGACTGTCTGAAATCACAAACTGAAACGCAGTTAGAGGGACCGATGTTAATCCACTATACCCACGTTTCGTCTGGAGGGTTTGATAATGATTTACACGATCCCTGAGTCGATTGTAGAAAGTATCTCATTTCTGTTATTTTTATCGAGCGTCTGATAATAATCAGCTGTCAGGAACCTATGTATATATACATATTTGGAAGCGAAACATTTCGATGACGTCACACAAATATACACTTTATCATTAAAACGGTCACCGAAATGATTCTACCAATGATTGTTTGTACATACAATTCGGTAACACTTATCTGTACCTCACAATCAGCGTTATCGATGCGAATCTCGCTCATTATTATGATTTCGCAAACGACTTCAGATTTTTACCCTAAGCTCAACTTAACTTAGCCACCATGAATATACACATACATATTTGGAAGCGAAAAATTTCGATGACGTCACGGAAATGAACAATTTATCATTAAAAGAGCCACTGAAATAATTCTACTAATGATTGTTTGTACATTTCGATGACGCTTTTCTATATTTCAGCGGTGCCAAGATGCATAATATCGAGATGTGATATGTGTATATTTGGAAGCGAAACATTTCGATGACGTCGCGGAAATGTACAATTTATCATCAACAGAGTCACCAGAATGATTCTACTAATGATTGTTATTACATTTCGGTGACACTTATCCGTTTCCTGCTATTATGATCCAAAGCTCGCTCATTTTGATAATTCTGCAAACGATTTTAGATTTTTTACCTTTACCAGACTGTCTGAAATCACAAACTGAAACGCAGCTAGAGGGACCGATGTTAATCTACTATACCCACGTTTCGTCTGGAGGGTTTGATAAATATTTAAACCATCCCTAAGACGATTATAGAAAGTATCTGATTAATGTTATTTTTATCGCCGAAGGTAAAAAATCGTCCGCAACAACCTTCATTAGGTATTCATTCGAGAATTCAAACCACGCGTTTGAACGGCGATTGTCGAATAATAATCAGCTGTCAGGAATCTATGTAGGTATATATACATGTTTGGAAGCGAAACATTTCGATGACGTAACACAAATGTACAATTCATCTAATGATGAATAAAGGGTCACCGAAATAATTCTATCAATGATTGTTTGTACATACAATTCGGTAACACTTATCTGTACCTCACAATCAGTGTTATATTGATGCGAATCTCGCTCATTATTATGATTCCGCAAACGACTTCAGATTTTTACCCTGAGCTCAACTTTAGCCACCATGAATATATACATACATATTTAGAAGCGAAACATTTTGATGACGCCACGGAAATGTTCAATTTATCATCAAAAGAATCACCAGAATGATTCTAATAATGATTGTTAGTACATTTCGGTGACACTTATCCGTTTCCTGCTATATCAGCGATGCTGATCCAAAGCTTGCTCATTTTTATAATTCTGCAAACTATTTTAGATTTTTAACCTCTGCTGGACTGTTCGAAATCACAAACTGAAACGGAGTTAGAGGGACCGATGTTAATCTGCTATATCCACGTTTCGTCTCGGGGGTTTGATAATTATTTACACAATCCCTGAGTCGATTGTAGAAAAGTATCTGATTTCTGTTATTTTTATCGATTGTCTAATAATAATCAGCTGTCAGGAATCTATGTATATATACATATTTGGAAGCGAAACATTTCGATGACGTCACGGAAATGTACGATTTATCATCATGAGAGTCACCAGAATGATTCCACGAATGATGACGCCGATCTACATGAATTTTGAGTCTGAGTTCTAGATGTCAAATTTTAATTTCTGACACGCAACTATCAAGAGAAAAAATAGTTTTATCAAATGTGGTTTGATTTTGCAGTCAGGGGAATGCTATTAGAAATTCGGAGAAAATCTGATTCAGGTTTTTCAGCTGTTAAAATAATAAAACAAATATTTCAATTAACTTGAATCCCTAAATTAGTTGAAAATGTGGTGGTTGTCAACTTATAATCAGCGGTCATAAATATATGTATGAATATTTCGAAGCGAAAACATTTCGGTGACGTCATGGAAATGTATAACTTATGTTCAGAGAAAAATCACTATTTGGACATTTCGGTGACAGTAGTCATTCCGCACGGATACATATGATAACACCAATCTATCATCGTGACAATCAAGACTGAGACCTCTAATTCAATTTCTAGTATGATAGCAATCGATAGCTGCCAAAAAATTAGTGAATATTGTGTGAAAATTGAAATTTAAATACTGTCACCGAAATGTCCAAATGTGATATATAGATGAATATGTATTATATGCATTTTGATGACTGTCATCAAAGTGTACAAATTAACCGAAAAACATTTCGGTGACGTCACGGAAAGGTCCCGAAGTCACGGAAATGTACAAATTATCTTCAAAAATGTCACCGAAATGGCTAAATGACATACATATATATATATATATAGATATATACCAGCTATAACTTATTCTAAATCTGAAAACTGACTCTATCCAATTATTTGCTCTATTGCTCTATTTATCTTAAACTATATTCACAAGATGGTTCACGCGTATCTGAAACATACAGGTATTGTTATATAGCTGAACGATATGTAATGAAAATAATATTAACTTACCGAACAATGCATCCGTGTCACTCCGAGTCATATTCATGGATATACCGCTGTTCTAGTGGAATGACTCTCAGGTCATATCCATGAATATGCTGCCGCTCGAGCGGGATCACCCTTGGCTGCGGCGGTATGTCGGGAGATGCCGATCTTGATGATGATGGCGAGCTCGGACTCGATCGAGAATCCTCCGATGAGACCGAATCAGGTGATGCTGCTCTATTTATGCGCACCGTCTCCGCATCTGAATCTCCTGCATCATCCTGCACGGAAGATGTGATGTCCGTGCACTGAACATCTGATGCATCGACGGTGGCGGTTTGCATCGCCCAATTATCAATGACTTGATACTGCCTGGTGATGTTCTCAAGCATCTCAAAGTAGATGTTCGCTGTTTCGTCCACGAGACTCGCATTCACATGGTTGCTCCGCAAAATGTGCAACACCGCCTGAGCGTTTCGGAGGAATCGCGCCCTCAACTCGACCCTCCGCTGCAGCTGAACCGCCCGCCGGGTAACTCTTGCATTAGTCGGATTCATCTGGATTAATCACACATTCTTACGTTTAGAATTTGTTGAAATTCGAGTATCCAATTCTAACAACATACCTTTCTTTTTTTACGCGTTTATTCTTCTTATGTTTCTCCTTATTCTTCTTCTTCTTCAGACTTTTCCTTCGATTCTCACAACTGTCACTATTCGATGATCTTTTCAAACTGAAAATTGGCTTCTTCTACTCAAACAAATTTGGTAGGGTTAGGGTGCATCCTATCGGTTGCATACCACCCCTCCACCTCAAAATAAAATCAAACCTCACCAACCGGAGAACAGCTCATAAAGACCACACCTCAATCCATAAAAATAGGTGGGTCTTAACGAATCCGGCAATAAATATCATTCGGAAGTTTTTCACATCTTTTAGCCTCTCGAAAATGGTAGAGTTTTGCAAACACAAAGATTGCAATAATCAAAAGAACCAACCTCGACTCATAAAATAGGTCAGTCTCAAAGAATTGAGCAATAAATATCATTCAGAAGTTTTTTTCGCATCCTTTCGCCTCTCGAAAATGGTAGAGTTTTGCTAACACACAAAGATTGAAATAATCAAAAGAACCAACCTTTGACTCAAAAAAAATCGGTCAGTCTGGAAGAATTGAGCAATAAATGTCATTCAGAAGTTTTTTTCACATCCTTTCGCTACTCGAAAATGCTAGAGTTTTGCTAACACAAAGATTACAATAGTCAAAAGATCCCACCTCGGCTCATAAAAATCGATAGGTCTCAAAGGATCGAACAATAGATATTCACACACACACACACACACACACACACACACACACACACACACACTGGGTTATTGATCCTTTAGAATAAGCTTAATCTATAGTATAATCATACAGTAAGCTGAAGTACCTGCTGGAAATGCAAGACTAGTTTCGAATTCCAAACGAATATCAACCGGTCCACTCTTTAACGATTCATTTTGCTTAGAGCAGTCTATAGTTATGAGTGGAGCTCTCTCCAAAAAATCACTCTTTGATAAAAAAGGCTCAGATTCTTTATCGTACTATGAAATTTGGAAGTTAGTATACATATTCAAATTTCCATAGGGGTAGCACTGTGAGTTTAGGAACAGTTTCACATCTCTGATCATGCAATGATCGAATTGGCTGGCATCTTTCTTCGGATCGTTTCGTCGTGCGGTTTGGAATCCCAGTACGACGTGTCTTGGCTTCTCTAGCTGTGTCGATGTCTTGACAACCCACACGTGTCTCGTTGTTGCAGGCAGCATCGGGTACTCGTACATTTCCCACGAGCGAAAACTCAGAGATATAGCCGGATCTTTGGCGATATAGCTAAGCATCTTGATCTTTGCAGGATCCGACAGTCTGATGTACGGTAATAACCACTCAATTCTTTCGATCGAAATTTTGATTCCCTCCACGGTGGTTTGACATATGGCATTTAAATCATTGTTCGATCGCGTCAAAATCAACTCATGCTTCGCATTAACGATGATTCGATTATAATCCTCGGCAAACCCGAGTAAAAAATTCAGTGGTAAAACAATATCAAAGTATCCATCGGCGTTGGTTAGTTTATTATTATCCGTCAGCCAACCTGTGTTCTCCAGGAGATATTTTTGTCCCGGGGTGAATGATAAGTATCCCTTCATAATACTCGTGATGCCAACATTCTTATTCTGATCAATCTCGTGACCATTCAACTCGTAACGCATCTCGCCAAACATGTGACACACTGCCATATTGACCAATTCCGTGCTCGCGCTAACAGCGGTGCCATCCGATTTCGTGAGTCGACCGTAGATGAGTCATTCCACGTCAGACCGTACGGTTTTTGACCTCGATGTTTCCGATTGAGATCTCAATTTTTTTACAGATTCTTTGGATCAAATGAATGGATCAAACAATTTTTATTTTTTTTTTCTCGCCCCTAGTTTAGAAGTTACACGGGGTTGAAATTTCGGAAAAACAGCCAAAAATCGAAAACACGCTCTCCTTCAACTGCGTATATCTCCGGTTCTATTCATCCTACAGACTTCTACAAAAATGCGTTTTGTAGCTCTTGAATGATACTTTCAGACCGTATTTATTTCATTTCACGATGATCAATTATTTCATTTGTTATAAACAATTATATTTTTCAAACGTGGTTTTCGAGGAAAAAACCACGACTTAAAATTCTGAAAAAAATATGAGCGTATTCCTTGATCATTTCTGAAGAAAAGCGTGAAGGAAAATTCATGGACAACTGATAGGCTCTATTTTAAAACAATTTTTTTATGAGCGGCGGCGCGCGTTGTCGCTGAGAGATGTGACGCGGGTATACGTGTAACTAAGGTGAGGAAGAAATGGTGGGCATGGAGATTGATATTAAATAATTCACAATATTATTATAAGAAAACAATGTATTTCATATCAGTTTATTAGGTATCACAAACCAACAATAAGTAAATTATAATCCTAAATCTTACATACAGATACGTATATATAGGTCCTCCAGTGTATATTATATTATACCTGGATATCGTTACATTTGCCTAAAATTAGTGATTTACTTAGATACAACGGCCTGTACTGACTTACCAGCATTGGAGTATCTCTTAGCTATCAATTTATTTTTTGTTAGTGGCAAAATACAGTGAAATGTCAGTGTACCACGAACTAATTTAGCTTTTTCGAAACGAGTCCGCAATGCAGCTGCTTCTCTTGCGTAATCGTCTTTAGTGAAAAATTCTAGATTAATATTTTTTATATTTGGGTTATTCTGCGCCCATGAAAAAAATTTTTGTGGTGTATTTATTGGATCCTGCAAGGGCTCCAGACTTGCTTTGGCTGCTAGTCTTTTGAGGGATCCTCCTAAACCATCACAAGGCCCCTTTCCATGTGAGGTAGCGAAGAAGTGCCATTCGGCACCAACTTCAAAGTCCTCCAGATGGAGACATACGTTTAAAAAATTCTTTTTGTTTTTGTATTGTGCACTTGCTCCGTCGGAGAAGTAAATGATTTTCGTTAAATCTTGAATTTTTTGTTTCAAAAAATTCACAAAATTCCGTTGAAATAGATGGACGGCGATAGTGTCATGTTTCAGACACTCTGAAATCGCAATGTAATTTATGTGTTTTATTTTGTTGTCCACGTTGTAGTAGGCCACAAAAGGATGTAACGTTACTTGGTCGTTATTCCAATGTATACCCTGAATCGCGTCTTGAATCACGAATGCATAATTTTCTGCGAAATCGCCTACTACTAAGCATTCTCCTGGTTTCAATTGCTCCTTTCTTTCGGAAAAATACGCAGATTGTTGCTGAGCGATAAATGCATGCGTGACCAGTCCTTCTAGTAGTGTCCCGAGTTTTATTAGGTATTCTTCAACAGCTGATTGCATCGTTTCCAAATTTGTTCGATCTACCGACACCCACTGCTTGTACATCACGGTATCTATCAATTCAGCTTCGAACAACTCTTCCAGCTGATTCACTAAATTTTCTGTCCCCGGGCAACTTGAACATTGCTTTAAGTGACAATCGATGGATGCTGGGTTACACATCATTCGCGCCAAACAATCTTTGTAATTGTTTAGCGGCTGAGATGTGTTGGCTGTCAGCTGTGGTATCCTTGCCCCGTCCAACATTAACTTCACATTTTCATGGATTGCACAGACGCAAACGGAGTGGGTTCCGCCAGCTCCAGGAAGTATACAGTGCTTCGGTCTTAATTCACAAAATTTTGAAAATCCGACCTTCAGATGTGGATACGTTTCTTTAAAGAGATTGTACGTTTCCTTCAAATTACTGAGTATCAATCGTTTCTGTTTGTGGATTTTTTCTCCATTTTCCCGAACCGAAACATAGTTCTTTTTTCCTGGCATGACACGACTCATAAGATCTGAAGTATAAAAATCCACGACACAATTCACTGTAGCTTGGTTCAATTTCTTACCGACCTTCGCGTTAGGCGTGGATAAAATCCCGCGTTCTTGTACTGTTTTTTTGGCGACAGTAATCATATGTCTCGAAGCATCAAAATTCTCCTCAATGGTTTTAAAAGACCAATCCTCAAATATTGTTAAAATTTGGATCTTTTTGTTCCGATCATCGGTAGTGTGGAATGCTTCCTTTAGTTTATCAATTATTTTGGATTCTTTCTCCTCTTCCCCGGGCTCAACATCTTCTTCAATATGAAATACCTTCGAGGCCAGTGTTTTTTGCAGCTTTCCCAACTTCTCTCGAGGATATTTCTTCAGCGCCAATTTCCGTTTATCAATGGGTGATTCTCCCAATCTAAGCAGGCTCTCGTTAAGTGTACGGATATGAGCCGATTTCTTAGTTGGCGTTGAGTCCTCCTCACATTCCGACGATTTTACTGCACTCGTACTGGATTGTGGGTCCTCGTTAAAAGACGAACTGTCACTGGTATCACTGATTGGAGGCATCCTTGCAATTCGTAACCGGCAGGTGTCACAAATTTTCATATCCCTCGGTATCGAATCTACTTTCCGGTTTAACTTACGTAGCATCGACGGAAGCACCGGTCTCAGATTTTTCATAGACTTTCTCCCGTGCTTCTCCAAGTCAAACGGGTTGAAGCAACAGTCAAGCATTTTTCTTTTCGGAGCCATAATAAAGCCACACACTCTCAAAATTAGCAATACGAAACTAAAAATTTGTAGACCAAATGTTAACTGAACAAGTTCCAGAACGATACTGAAATGCTTGCAGACAGTAATGAAAAAACCACTATGAAACCATGGGGGGGGGGGGGGGGGGTGTGCAAGGGTTAGGCTCTTTGTAGAAAACTACCTGAACCGTTGGTATGCACTACGCAGAAATCCTTGGGAATTTACCAATTGCCGATTTTTCCAAACCCTATGATATTCTCAGTATTACAATAATGAACACATTTTAATAAATCCATTGTAGGGTACGGAAAATGAACCAGCCTTGCAAAATGTGGAAATGATTGAATAGCATTCCGTAACCTGAGTTTGATTCTACGTACAGCGTCGGACGACACCGGCGCACTGCTCTGGCACACTGTCAGCGCGCGCCGCCGCTCATAAAAAAATTGTTTTAAAATAGAGCCTATCAGTTGTCCATGAATTTTCCTTCACGCTTTTCTTCAGAAATGATCAAGGAATACGCTCATATTTTTTTCAGAATTTTGAGTCGTGGTTTTTTCCTCGAAAACCACGTTTGAAAAATATAATTGTTTATAACAAATGAAATAATTGATCATCGTGAAATGAAATAAATACGGTCTGAAAGTATCATTCAAGAGCTACAAAACGCATTTTTGTAGAAGTCTGTAGGATGAATAGAACCGGAGATATACGCAGTTGAAGGAGAGCGTGTTTTCGATTTTTGGCTGTTTTTCCGAAATTTCAACCCCGTGTAACTTCTAAACTAGGGGCGAGAAAAAAAAAATAAAAATTGTTTGATCCATTCATTTGATCCAAAGAATCTGTAAAAAAATTGAGATCTCAATCGGAAACATCGAGGTCAAAAACCGTACGGTCTGACGTGGAATGACTCAGATGTGGAGTGAGCTTTTGCTGGGTAATACACACGCGTCTTGATTCTGCACAGCTATGCGGATCTCATCGTTATTTTTGAAGGTAGACGCCGCATATGGTTGATGTGCATATATTTCATAGTGGGCAATCGACTCATCAAGAGTCACAGGTGTTTGGATTTTTATCATTTTCGTGATGGGAATATGCAGATATGGCAACGAATTCTTATTTTCCACCTCCACCAAATCGAAGTCGGAATCCTAGACTCTGGAGAAACTGAGCGTTCTGATGTGTCACTTGAATCGGAGCTGCTCGATGACTGATGATGCTTGGACATGTCATTGGTCTTTTATAACTACTACCAGATTTTCTTGTCCTCTCAAACACAATACCCATATTATTATCTCAAAGATTTCACATGTAACCGTATGGTCACAGTTTCACCACGAAAATTGATCAATTTCCCGTCTTGATCGACTATTCTTAATTGTATATCGCGTATTGTCCGTACGGTGATTGGATGGTAAATGACATTTGTCGGTACTTCCACGATCTTATATCCGGGTGGTACGGTTGGAAAAAATTGATGAATCGTATGTGCCCGATGCTCGTTTATAAACGCACCTGTAGTAATATTACACTCGACGCGCAAGGCGTTTACTTTGAGAATGCGAACGGGTAACTTGGATTTGTGGGTAATACCACCTTGAAGAACATTGGGGGTGAAACCGAGCAATCGACCGATGGAATCTTTTGGTCGAAAGTCTATCAGTTGATTACATCTAATTTCACTGAGCAGCTCATTGTTATTAGCTTTTAGACTAAGATTTATATCCTTAGTTAGTGCCCTCTTCAAATAATTCGAGATATCTTCAATTTCATAGCTCCCAGTGGGTATTGTAATTATCGTGTCTGGTTGTATATAAAACTTATTACACCCCTCATCTATATTGGGGATTGCGTTGAATGTCAAAAGCTCTATGAGTCCGAGAACATACGTCTTTGTTGGTGATAACTCGATTGGAGGAAAATATTGAGTCCTTAATACCGATGATTCTCCGGAGAGTGTCAACGTGAACGAATCAGCCATGACTAATATCGCATTGGCGTTACACATGCGCTTTATAGCTGTCCGCTGAGAAACTTGAGACACAAGTGTCCACAAATTATTGTGTTATATTCTTGATATCTCTTATGATTATATTTTACACTACCTACACCGAGATATTTCATAAGATCTCTAGGCGGTTGTAAATCGCCGAAACTATCGAAATAGACCGCATCGTTACCGTTTTTCGTGTATGCAACCCAATGCGTCCCTGGACCGTTTTTATCATCAAGATTTATGATGGCTGATTCACGCTTTCTTGGTCCTGAACTAGGTAAATCATTTCGCATAAAAACACCTCGAAAATGTGGAATTTTCATAGCTCTGGCATACTTGAGCAAATCGGCATCAGTGAGGGCTCGGTGTGGTAGCTTTATTAGTTTTTTGCTGGTTTCAAATACAATCCCATACCCTTCTTGTACGGTTTCAAGTATAATCCCTTTCCCAAAGCAATGGCCTCCATTGCCGCGTTGTGTCGCTTGGATTCTTGCAATTGCTGCTTGTTCGCCTTAGCCTCATTGACAGCCTTTGCTGTACCTGCCGCACCACCAGCTAAAGCACCTGTGGCACTAAGGCCCGCAAAAATTGGTATAAGGTACGGTAATAAACCACCGATTTTCTTGGGAACAGGTAGAATACGAGGCACGTGCACTTTCCCTTTAGATGCGGCCGAACGGGCACCCGCCAACGCTGACTCAATAGCTCTGGGACCCGGTTTCATGGATTTCTTCGCCGCTTGTATAATAGCTTTGAGTGTCCTTTTCTTGTTCTTCAACGATGTTTGCGTCTTACTCCCCCTCATACCCATACCTAGTTTAGATTTTGCTTTCATGGTGTTGGTGACCGCCCAGGCGACAGCTTTTTCAGCTACACTTGCGTCTTTAGCCAAAACCCGATCCCAAGCCCTCTCGGCAAGCGCTTTATCGGCCTTATGGCGCTCCGCAAGATTATCGCGATTCTTGGAGTATGCAATATCGTGCTGCTTGCATGCAGCGTCTAAAGCATTGACACCTTGATCACCACGAGCCAACCTCTTCGCCAATTTTGTACCAGGCCCGCAGTACTGATAGCCAGGAACATGTAATTCGACGGGGAGATTGTTGATGATTTTATTTACTAATCCACAACCGCTCCTTTGTCTGCGTGTGTGTCCAACCATGGTTCACCATGAACTAACACAAATTCTATAAAAGCGCATATTTTATACGTAAATATATTAGTTCACATTGCGACGTTTACCAAGCATCATGAAATTTCAAGATCAAACGATTAAACTACCCATTGCCAATTTCGATAAATTGGTTGAGCAAAAAAAGAAGACGGGGAAACGACACGGGGCCCTACTACCAAACAGTGTGAGGGCTGTCTTTTGCGGGCCTTCTAATTGCGGCAAAACTAATGCCCTTCTCACACTATTGACTCATGCTAATGGTCTACGGTTTGAGAATGTGTACGTCTACTCAAAATCCCTCAATCAGCCAAAGTATGAGTTTTTGAGGAAGTTGTTGGAACCGGTGGAGGGGCTGGGTTATTTTCCGTTTGATGAGCACAAGGAGGTTGTAGAGCCAAAAGATGCACATCCCAACTCGATTATGATTTTCGATGACGTGGCCTGTGAGAAGCAGGATAATATTAGAGCATATTTCTGCATGGGGCGGCACAGAGATGTCGATAGTTTTTATCTTTGTCAAACGTACGCTAGAATTCCGAAACATTTGGTGCGCGATAATGCGAACTTATTGGTTCTTTTCCGTCAAGATGAAATGAATTTGAAGCATATCTACGCTGATCATGTAAACACCGATATGACCTATCAGCAATTTAAAGATTTATGCCTGGCGTGTTGGAATGATGATAGATATAGTTTTGTAACCATCGACAAAGATAGCGAGATTAACACTGGACGATATAGGAGAGGCTTTGACTGCTTTATAAGCCTGATCCATTAATAAATCGCATACAGTCACAACGCATCGATCGAACTAATAGCAGCAGTATGGAGAGCTCCAAGATACGTAAGCAAAACGATGTGTTGCGAGAAATAGCGAGGGCTAGCGATATCATTCGACGTAAGCACAAAATGATCAAAATGGGGAAAGACACCAGTGAGCAGGCCATTAATGAAATTTTCCAACCGCTGGTTACACCGCTGCATAAGTTGGTAGATTCATCGAAACAGCAGCAGCGACTACTAATGAAGCGAGAAGTTAAAACGGAGCCGGGTTCGATTAAGACGGAGAAAACAGAAGATTTTGCAAAAACGGAAGACTATGAAAACATTGATGCTAAAGAAGATGATGATGATGATGATGATGATAATGCATATAAGAGTGCCCTTGATGCGAGCTTGGCAGCTAAAATCGCTATTGGCGATAATGCTACAGCTGTCGCCGCTATAAATGATGCGGATGATGCCCATGATGATGATGATAACAACCAGGATGATGCGTTTGCAGCTGCCTCTACAAGCTCGCCAATACCGAAAAAAAAAAGTTAAGGCGGCACGCTATTTAAGTATGTTCACCTCAACCAAACAATCCAAGAACTTGGACACGAAATATGGTGTTCGAAAATTGGTCGGTGGAATGAAGATCGGTGATTCGGATATCGTATTTGACGATGATCGGATATATGTAGGCAATAAGAGCTATGAGAACACACCGGGATTGCTCGAATTGTTATTCAAAAAGTCGCCCGATCCTACGATCGTGAATAAAAGCGATAAATTGAATTATATCAAAATCGTGAAAAGAACGAATGCGCATCGAAGATATTACAAAGCCGACAATAGTCCTCATTATGATAGAGAAAAAAGTTCAAAGTATAGAGATTATATTGGCCCGTACATTGATCTGTCGACGAAAACATCTGGACAAAGATCCGGGAAGGGTTTATTACCCACCCATAAAATTTCACGGGGACAAAGTATGGATTATGTTTATTGGAATGATCCTAATGAGCTCGTTGATCGTCTTCGGTTACTCATGGCATCTCAAACAGCCGGTAATACCAGCCATACCAATGAAATATCTTCTATTATTGAGGAGCTGCGTGAGGCGGGGATCATTTATTAGCATGAGATTAATCATAAGTTGATCAGTCGGTTATAGATCGTCGAACAATGAGCATAGACATATTCGGACGACAGCTAGCGAGCAACGGCTGCGGAAAAAGTATTATCCGTAGCCTTCCGGGTGTTGGATTCAAATTGACCGTAGATAAGCAGTACGATCTGGACGGCAAGCGGTTATGTAATGTCGCTGATCCACAGGGACCAAACGATGTTGTTTCTCTGAATGTTCTCAATAGATGTTTACAGGAGAGGCTCGATGATCTCCATAGTGTTTTCATAAATGTAATTAATCCCATCAACGTCAAAATCGATCATAATGACAGACAAATTCGCGAACTTATAACACGCATTTCGGTTGATATTGCTCAATTGAGAAGCACGGTAGATTCATTGGAAAAAAACTTTCAGCGACACGTGATTGGTGTACGCTGATTCAAGGGTTGACGAGGTAAAAACGAATCGTGTGTACATCAAACCTCAAATATTCGAATAGTAAGCAGCAGCATGCAGAGGGCAATAGCGAACGAACTCCATAGATCTGCTCGACGTAATTATCAGCGACGTTATGTCGATATACGTGGTTTGGATGAGACCTGGCAAGCTGATCTTGTCGATATGTCCGCATACTCATCCGTCAACAAAAGCTCAAAATTTTTGCTCACGGTGATCGATATATTTTCAAAATTTGCGTGGGCCGTACCGATCAAGAGTAAAAATGCTAAAGACGTAACAGCTGCGATGGAATCTGTGCTAACTCTGGGCCGTGTGCCGAAGCATCTGCATGTTGATCAGGGCAAGGAATTTTATAACAAAGAATTTAAAACTCTTATGAAACATCATGGGATCAACATGTACTCGACATTTAGCAACTTGAAAGCATCGATATGCGAACGCTTCAATCGTACACTGAAAAATAAAATGTGGAAACAATTCACACTTCAAGGTTCTCATAAGTGGCTTAGCATTCTACCAGATTTAATCGCATCGTATAATAACACCAAACATCGTACGATTAGAATGAAACCGAAGGATGTAACTACAGCTAATGAAAAACAGGTTTATCGGAGTGTGTACAAACCGCGTCAGATTAAAGGAAGCAAACGAAAACGCAAATTCAAGGTTGGCGATAAAGTTCGAATTAGCAAATATAAAAATGTGTTCGAAAAGGGTTATACGCCGAATTGGACAACAGAAATATTCACAGTTAACGAGGTGAAAAATACCAACCCTCCAACTTACAAGCTCACCGACTACCTGAATCAACCCATCGAAGGCGGTTTTTATGAGGAGGAGCTCAGCAGGGTACAATATCCCGATGGCTATCTTGTAGAAAGAGTCTTGAGGAGGCGTGGTGATCAACTCTATGTAAAATGGTTGGGATTTGATAGTTCGCATAATAGTTGGATAAATAAATCGGATATGTAATATAATTTTTATGAATAAATTTATTATTATCAACATATTTACATTTGTTTCTTCACTCCCCTCAATCTTAATGCTAATTTACATGATCATCAAGGAAAAAGGGTTTCACACACATATACGCACACTTTCTCACATTTTCTCACATTTTCTCACATTTTCTCACATTTTCTCACATTTTCTCACATTTTCTCACATTTTCTCACATTTACATGTAAAGTCAATGGGAAATTATTTTATTTTATTTCAGAAAATGTGAGAAAATGTGAGAAAATCTGAGAAAATCTGAGAAAATCTGAGAAAATCTGAGAAAATCTGAGAAAATGTGGGAAAATGTAAGAAATTTACTAGTTTGCAGAATCTTGATATCCCCAGGGTAAAGTATCGGTTTTACCGGGTATCAATTTTCGTTTATCGTCACACCAGCTTAGAGCTAACTTATTCTGTACAATAGTGCTAACTGTATGGCGATTACTTTTTATCATACACTGTTTCTCAACTAAATTTTGATTACCAAAGAGACATCGTTTGTAATCATCAAACGTGATGGATTTTAATGTGGAACCTTTCACACCCTTTGCCCGTTTCTTATCAGAATCGCCGCGAGTTCTGAATGTGTAGAGTTTCGCCCGCAGTCCGATAAATTCAGTCATGATTTTCCCATTATTTTCATCCTTCATTAAACCAAGACGTTTTTTATTCAACAAGGGGATACTGTAGGCATTATCAGGCGGGTAGTCTGATGTATCGAACATTGCCACAACATCACGTCTGATAATTTCGTAGATATTCGGTACTGTAAATTGATATATGAGACTATCGGTATCGGTATACATTAATTTTGCTTCACTACTTGAAAAATTATTTTTTACATAATCATAGTGGAAGTTGTATAGAAATATTTTCGAAAGATCTAGAATCGCTGCACCGATGTATATGGGTTTATTAAAATATACCTTGGTGCGATTTAGCTCAATAATCACCATATCTTCATCAAATATGGTGCAGCTATGAAATGTAGGTTTCGCAATGAGAGCACGCGCACCACCCCTCCCCTCCCATTGTGTGACTAGTTTTACGGTCTTATGGTTACGCACATTCTCCATGGTCTTGCCAAATACAGCGTTATTCATGAGCTTGTAGAAATTTTTCTCAAACTCATTTTTCGATTGCTTCCGCATATTTGTATTGAGATCGATATATGATTTTAACCATGGTGATTGTGCGAACCTTAGAATCCGATGCACTTTCACCAGCTTCAAACCAAATTTAATGCATTGTTTTAAATTACGATAGTGCAGAACATATTTTTCCTTGGGTAGTAGTGTTGTCGCAAGTTTTCTAATTTTACCGTCTGGCGGTATGAAATGCTCAGGACAGAGGGGTAAGTCCGCATGATGTTTATGAAGCTCTACGGGATAATGTAAATCTACCTCTAGAATATAACCGATTGATGCATCGTCCGGATGAGTCATTACATCAATGGTATCATTTTCCCACTCGAACGACCCACTCGGCAAATGCTCACTCATAGCTGCACCATAAAGATTGTTTACATCGAAATACATCAGATACGATTCTGCTTTGCTTGAATCAAAATCTTCACCCATAAATCTATTGTTTGCTCTAGCATAGCGATTCGAGCACTGTGCCACACCACCCCTTATACTTTTCTCAATGAATAATATCATTTCCGGATCGTCTAGAAGTTGAAGATTAATTTTGGTCTGCTTTAACATAGCATCGAAAGCAAGCCCCGGTGCGGTGTAATAATGCAAAGGATCCAAGTTATACGTTTTGAAGCAGCTATCACGGAAATTTTGAAATATATCGGCCAATAAAAGCACATCGGTTTTCAGATACAAATCGGAATACTCGCCTAACGTTTTCAAATTGAACTTGATCCAAACATCTTTTGCATGTTCATAATCAGCATCGGTAATACCTGCGGCACTGAGTTTCGAATAGAAATCTTTTTTATCGGGTAATTTCGTTTCGTCGAGTTTTTCCCAAGAATCAATATACTCGTACGGAAAGACACCTTTACGAATCATCAAACTGAATTCATCCTGATCGCTGTAAAATTTCCGTGTTATTTTCTTATCAGCATCGTCGACGTACGATGCTAATTTCTCTATACTGCTAGCCATGAATCGGAGTGAATCTATGAATCTCAAACTAATCAGAGTACCATCGACCTTTTTTGTGAATGATATGTTTTTTTCCTTATTGATGGGTAGCAACGAAATGTGACCGGGAAAAGTTGTAGCCAGAGATTTTATGATAAAGTGCGAATCGTAGCCCGATAAATTGTGAAAAACCACCGGAATCGTGTGCGACTCTTGAAAATTCAGATTGCATCGATTGTGTGCAGCCCCGCGATATTTACCCGTGAAATGACAGTGATCGCGACATTTCTTCTCCTCCGGTGAAAATGGCTTCTCACAGATGTAGCAATTTTTTGCGCGCATGTGACGATCGCGTTGCATCTGATTCAACGCTTCCATTGGAATTACATTTTTTATACGAGACTCTACTTTTACGGATAATTCACGGAGCTCCTCGATGAACCATTTAATGCAATCAGATCCGCGGTGGCTCTTGTATTCCGATAATGCATCATCGTACACGCAATGTGTATAATACGCCGCACTATGCGGAATATGCTTTTGAGATTCTTTTACCCCAGGTTTCATCATGCATTCAAGATCGGCATACACGACAAACGGCACAGTGCCTTGATTTTTAAAATTGGAAAATCCCAACGTGTTCTCCTTGGGGAATTCCATTCGCACTTTATTTAACCGCATGCAATCATGTCTATGATTTTCATAGGCATTCCGTACGTTAAAGTGACACGAGCATCTATCACACAAAAATTGTGCACATTTATGATTCGATAATTGCATGCTAACCAAACGTGAAAGATTCTTGATCCAAGTGAAGTGAAATCGTGGCTTGAAATTATCTAAATCGTTATCATCTAGTTCGCACCCACTTTCAACCATAAGCAGGTGGATTGTCTTCTTATCTGTTACATTTTTACTTAAATATAGCGGGGTAATTATACTATTATTCAACTTTTTGTCGCTTTGAAAAGTTTCCGATTCGATTCCATATACGTTAATGCTCAAATTGTTCAACTTCTCTAATTTTTCTACACTATGCAGGGTGGCGGGAAATTTGATACCTGTACAATCCAGCTCCGATATGTACCGTTGATAGCTGTGTGTTCTGGTTGCGTTGACGTCTATGGGGTGGAGAGCTGCGACAACGGACCACAGCAAACATCGATCATCGTCGTTCTGCACGTTGACCACCGCTTTCTTTCGTTGAATATCCTCAGGTAGCTGTGTGAATGTCGAGAGTCCACCACGAAAAGGCTCGTATCGGTTGATGCAGATCACAGCATTTATGATCTCAATCATACTCCAACCAGAATCTCGTTGTTCGAAATCCTCCACCATGGTTAGCAGAGGATTCGTTACATTATCAGTGAACCAAGTTTTCAGATCCGTCGACGGAAGAATCGTAGCGTTGCGTGTGTTGAAGTTCTTTACTTCCAGACTGATCTCATCGCTTTTTACGTTTTCGAATTTACACGAAACACCCACATTCACCTTGATACTTCCTTCTTCGCGCAGCACATTTTTCAAACGTTCCATCGTTACCACCCCAGCGTCAGTCAAAAATCTC
Organism: Rhogogaster chlorosoma; assembly: GCA_944452935.1. Taxonomy (NCBI): domain Eukaryota; kingdom Metazoa; phylum Arthropoda; class Insecta; order Hymenoptera; family Tenthredinidae; genus Rhogogaster; species Rhogogaster chlorosoma. Next base: position 36,740,393 of record OX101797.1, read on the forward strand.
GCCAAATCTTTATGTTGAAGATTTGTCACGGTTCCGGTGCGTATGCGACACTTGAAGGCGCTCTCCATGTCATCCCATCGAACACGGTTATGAATATCATCGCCAATATTACCCCCAACAATAGTCGCACGGTGTCGTTCAAATTTCACCACCAACGATTGAAGGAGTGAAATTATATGTTGTAATCGTTGTTTTTCACTCACACACAGTTGAGATTGCGTCAAAATATTGTTCAAGAATTTGATATTTTCTAGTGCAATGTCACGCCAGTGAATAAAAATATTTTCATTCGCCTGTTCTGGTGGTAGTGTACACAGTAACTTGTATGCATCTTCCATCATCTCAACCAGATTCATGTAGGGGAAGGTGGGGCGGAATGGGCAGGGGGGGCTAAATGGGCCACCAAAAAAAAATTGACATATTCGCATTTTCGCATCATAGGGGACCGTACGAAACTGTATGCAATGGGATTCCGCTGACAGTCATCAAAAATTTTCAGGGTGGGGCTAAACGGGCAACTCAAAAAAAAGTTACGCAACGGCATTTTCACGTCGAGGTGAGTGAGATAGCGCTATATGCAACGTAGTTCCACTTAAAACGATGCAAAACCGAAAGGGTGGGGCAAAGTCGCCATAAACAAAATAAAAATTTAAAATGAAAATAATTTTTTTTTTTTATAAATAAGAAAATAATAAAATTTTACCTCAATTTTTCGGTCTTGCATCGTTTTCGGTGGAACTACGTTGCATATAGCGCTATCTCACTCACCTCGACGTGAGAATGCCGTTGCGTAACTTTTTTTTGAGTTGCCCGTTTAGCCCCACCCTGAAAATTTTTGATGACTGTCAGCGGAATCCCATTGCATACAGTTTCGTACGGTCCCCTTTGATGCGAAAATGCGAATATGTCAAATTTTTTTTGGTGGCCCATTTAGCCCCCCCTGCCCATTCCGCCCCACCTTCCCCTACATAGCGTTGTCCATTTTTTCTTCGTAGAATTTCACCGTCAAACTGACACCGTACGATTGCTCACACCCACCATAGGGTTGGGGGTTTTCTATATGCACGCACTCCCACCCCTCCACCGTTCAAATACCATGGAAATTCAAACGTTTCCAACCATTGGTCAAGGGTTTTGCACCCGGGAGGGTTGGCATCTTTGACACCTCCATACGAAAAAAAAATATTTTCAGAGTTTGCCATTGACCAACCCCACCAATATTGGGGGCGTATTTCGGGTTTCTAGTTGGGTATAAAAGTGCGAGTTTGCTTTGAGTTTTACACAATCCGCAGCCAGACAAGAGGAAGAAATATTGAAAAACAAGGCTGAACCACCAATTCGAGGGACAAGAAGTAAGTATCGTTGTTCTTTGATATCATAGTCTACATGATTGGTATAGTTTGTAATTGATATTCCATATTACAGACATGGATCATGAAATAATAGGCGCCGACAACTGGCAGGGTTGGGATGACGATGGGAACGATGACGGCTATGAGAGTTCGGATGAGGTTCGCTGGGTGAAAATTTTTTATGACGATGGCTCCCCGATGTGGATACAGTTGAGACCACGAGAGGAGGAGCCGGAGTTGGTCGAGGAGGACGAGGAGGAGGATTGGGGGAAGGAGGCTGATAATGAGCAAGAGAAGAAGACTGAGGAGGAGGAACAGGTGAATGAGGAGGAGGAGGAGGAGGAGGGGGAGGGGGAGGGGGTGGAGCTGGGGGAAGAGAAACAGGATATATGTACATAGTTTAAAGATTTAGAATAAGTTATAGCTAGTATATATCTATATATATATATATATATATATATGTACATAGTTTTAGTTAGTTTCAAGGCTTAGAATAGGTTATATATGTACATAGTTTAGGTTAATTTTAAGAAAATTATTACTCTAGAATAGGTTAGACGTGAGAAATTTCTAATAAAAACATATGCATATAATCAGATGATTCGCTTCATTGCTTGCATGATATAACACCTTGTCACTGTTCAAGCATTTCAGCTAGTATAATTCGTGTATAAGTTGAGAATTCGAATATTTCGGAGCGACCATCTTGGATGGATTGTCGGTAAGGGTGAAAAAAAAAAAGATCGGCAATCGTTGCCATGATCCAGAAAGCGAATCGGTAGTGGCGCCATCGCACGACGGAAAATTGCAGCCATCCGATGGTCAGCAAACAGGAGATCGGTAATCCTTACCGGTCGGTATGCAGAAAAAAAGATCGGTAATCGTTACCATAACCCAGAAGGCGAATCGGTAGTGGCGCCATCGCACGACGGAAAATTGCAGCCATCCGATTGCCAGCAAACAGGAGATCGGTAATCCTTACCGGTCGGTATGCAAAAAAATAAGATCGGTAATCGTTACCATGACCCAGAAGGCGAATCGGTAGTGGCGCCATCGCACGACGGAAAATTGCAGCCATCCGATTGTCAGCAAACAGAAGATCGGTAATTCATGCATCCGAATCGTTAGCATCGGACGATCGGTAACCAAAGATCGGCAGTGAATCGGTAGTGGCGCCATCGCACAGACGATCGGTAACCAAAGATCGGCAGCGAATCGGTAACCAAAGATCGGCAGCGAATCGGTAGTGGCGCCATCGCACGACGGCAAATCACAACCATCAGATTGTCGGTAACAAAGATCGACAATCGTTACCATCCGACTGTCGGTAACTTACCCCGCACGGCCGGTAACCTACCCTCACAGATCGGCCGGTAAGGAAGTATGATCCAGAACCCCCTCATTACAACCTATATGAAGTTGGCCGGCGAGTTTATTATTTTTAAATTTCTAATATACCAATCAATTGCTCCTTAATTGCTCTTAATTGCTCCGCTAATTTTATTAATTGCTCCAGCCTAGTTTCCGAGAAAAAAGGAAAAAACGAAATACGGATTTACTATGGTAGAATGGCGGCCAGATTCAAATCTAGGTATTAGCTGAACGGAATGAGATACAACATTCTACAGGGGACTAAAAAATTGCTCCCAAATTGCTCTTAATTGCTCCACTAATTTCGTCAATTGATCCAGTCTAGTTTTTGAGTAAAAATGAAAAAACGAAATAGAGATTTTTTATGGCGGGGTGGCGGCCAAATTCAAATCTAGGTATTAACTGAACGGAATAAGATACGACGTTCTACAGGGAACTAAAAAATTGCTCCTTAATTGCTCTTAATTGCTCCACCCTTGCTTTTAATTGCTCCTCCTTAGTTTTTAAGAAAATCGAGAATTAAGACGAGTTCATCGAACATAACCTCTTCCGAGTGACAGCGCATTTCAGATTTCACTGGCTTATGGATCAGAGTGACGATATGTGCTGAAAACATCATTAAACAATTGCTCCTCGTCAGCTTTGAATTGCTCTACCCTTGCTTTTAATCGCTCCTCCTTAGTTTTTAAGAAAATCGAGAATTAAGACGAGTTCATCGAACATAACCTCTTCCGAGTGACAGCGCATTTCAGATTTCACTGGCTTATGGATCAGAGTGACGATATGTGCTGAAAACATCATTAAACAATTGCTCCTCGTCAGCTTTGAATTGCTCTACCCTTGCTTTTAATTGCTCCTCCTTAGTTTTTAAGAAAATCGAGAATTAAGACGAGTTCATCGAACATAACCTCTTCCGAGTGACAGCTCATTTCAGATTTCACTGGCTTATTGATCAGTCAGCGCCGATTTCGAATTCAACTTCGCAGTGAAAAAAGGCTCAAATAATTGTGACAATAACTGCTCTTCTATCCCTCATAATATCTTCTCTCATATTAATTTTATTATACGTATATTACATTATTATTAATATCTTGACCTTTAATTGCACCCTATCAGATCTCATGATCACACTATAAAAACCTGAAATTTTTCCATGTTTTAAAAAACTTTTCCAAATATACTTCTGCTCCGGATGAGGTTAAGGGTTTGAATAACGTAAGAAACATATCCAATATTATTCATCAAATAGGTTTATTTATACAATTTACATGATCCCCTAACAGCTGGGTTGGGGATGAAGTGTACAAACGTTTCCCAAAGTACCAAATAAAATGTGAATGAAAATTAAATAAATACTTAGCGTTAAAATACAATATTATACAAATATATACAAAAATATACTGAATGAAAATTAAATAAATACTTAGCGTTAAAATACAATATTATACAAATATATACAAAAATATACAATTCATTATGATTAAATACCTTTGAATCTTAAACTTTGTAATCATACCACTTTTATGTTTTAAATTGAAATTTGTCTTAGCCAGGTCGTTATCTTGTTCATATCGCTCTGTTTCCTGTCTTGAAATCTGAGATCACAAGACAATAGACTAAAAATTTTTAGAGCCACCAGTCCTAAAATTATTTTCTTGATTGCTCTTCTTACTCAAATTACTTATAGTTAATCAATCTTTTGTTTGTTCATTTCTTGCAACTACTTTATTATTATTCTCTCTATTTCTTGTTAATCCACTGTTTATTACCTACTGCAGTCTGAATTCAAGCGGTATGGGTTCACCAATGACGTGATCAAATGGGCCCACTCATACTTGACAGATATATCGCAGGCAGTGCAGGATCTAGATGGTGGACACTACAGCTTCCTCCACAACCACTCTGGCGTGCCTCAGGGGTCTGTCCTTGGCCCTCTCCTGTCCCTTGTTTTCATTAACAATGTTGGGCTCAGTCTGAGGAACTCTACTCACCTGGTTTCTGCTGATGAACTCCAGATCTATTTATATGTTCCCCCTAGTGATAATCTCGCAGGCATAGCCAGAATTAATGATGATGCGGAAGCTGTTTTAGACTGGGCCTTGAAAAACAGCTTGCAACTTCATGTTAATAAAACAAAGGCGTTCGTTCTCGGCAGCACGGCGTACATTGATCAGCTCCGTCGTTCAAATTTGCTACCTGTTACTATTATGGGCATGGTTGTCCCATATGTTGACACGGTTCGTGATCTCGGAGTTGATTTCAGCTGACTTACTTTGGATTGCCCATGTTGCATTGATCTCAAGGATGGTCTTTGCCTCGCACCATAGACTAAAACACCACAGTATGCTCCCCTTCCCTCAAGTGAAGACTATGCTGGTCTCCGCGTTAATTTTTCCTTATCCTGACCATTGTAACTAGTTGTCGGTTGTAAATTGCCAAAAATATTTTCTCGGCTTGTCTTTGTATTTGGTCCTGTCGACCTCCTCCCTGCGCTACTTGTGCAAACTGTTTGTGGACGTGGATCCCGCCGCTTGCCGCTTGTCTAGGTAGGTAGATCTGGGAAATTCCTCACTTTTCGAAATACCGGCTTTTGTACTGCGACGTATCACAACTCTTTTGCACTCTCAGCCATTTATTTCTCAAACAGCCTTCCAGCGTCGGTTGTATCGGCTGCTTTCCCAGAGGTGTTCAAGGACAGACTCACAATACATTTGCGTGAGGAAGAGGCAGTCCCCTAGGTCGATGCTGTTACTGCTGAGACATTATTCAGATAATCGTACTGTCTCGCTGGTGGTTAGCACTGTTGATTGTCTGTGGCTGGTTATAATTTACTTCCAGGTATTGTCAGTATTACTTTGTTACTACTGTTACACATAAAGTGAACTTATCTGAGTTCAGTTCCTACATGGATACTGTCTTAACTTGATTGATGTTGTTTTGTATCTCTTCTACCTTGTACCTTTTTGGGTTATTGTGGCTATATTCATATGTATTGTTCACTGGCATAATAAACATTTTTCTATTCTATTCTATTTCTTTGTATTGTTGCCTTGCCCCATGGTCTCGCCCAAACTACAACAATAAAATAAATCGTCTACTCTACTATTGAAAATATTAAGATTACATGTACTCAAGACTGGCGCTAGCGGCCATAATGATTTTCTTTTCAAAATATGATCAATAGATCGATTATCTTAAGATATACCTGTACTCGATAGAATCCTGTGATAAACATACAACTCAAGCGAATCAAGACTTTTGTAATCAATAAACTATTATAGAAATCTTACTACTATGTGTTTAAATGACCTTCCCCATAAGAAGTACAATATAACGTATATTTGAAATATAAATTCGAGGTATTTGCAGAGCTGTTCTACGTGTTAACCATACTTCTGCCATTTTAGTTGGTAGTCCAATTTCTGATTAGTAGAGTTTTATACTAGCATAGAAGGTGTAGCTCAATATACGAAGTCTAGGTATACATATACCTATATCTAGACGTTTGAATTATATCAACCAATCAAATCTTGTACTTTGACCGCTGCTGGAAGTCAAATTGACCTCCCGAAAAACTATGCATGTAATCAAAAATCGTCAAATACTTATGGAAATGAAAAATGCTTCCAACATTAGTGAGCGATTTTTACGTGAATCCAATGATTGCCTAAACTTATAAATTTCGTAACTCAGGCCTATGATACAGGACAAGGAAATAATAAATAATAGTCCGTTTGGTACGTTTTTTCGAAAATGAGAAAGGAAGTGACACATTTCCATTCTCATGTCCCATTTCCTCGATCCCAGCGCCGACGCTAGGCATGGGCCGACTGGGCGGCCGCCGGGGGCCCTATGAACGAGATGGCCCGAAAAGGGTGTAAAGTAAAAACTTATTCTCCAAAATACGATTGCGAGTTATATTTCAGCAATATTGCGACTTTTGTCAAAAAAAAATCTCGCGAAGTAGCACTTTAAGATTCAAATGGTCCGAAAATTTTGAATGGGGGCCCAATTTTCAACGTTCGCCCGGGATCGGCCGTCAGCTGGCGCCGGCACTGCTCAATCCCATTGTACCTTATTGTTTCACGTAATGTGCCTTCTTAAACGTATGATACACTACAACCACGTGTTGTTGGATTCAAATAATATTCTTTGTGCTGTATTAAATTTTGTCGTGAACTATGTGACTTGAATGTTTCGTTGAACAATCTTTTCTCATATAAATATAGATAAAATGACATTTCAGTGTGTAATTAGTAGTTCGAAATAGTTTTCGTATTTTAGTGGTAGTTCTTGTGATCTTTACATTCAAGCTACTGTGATTGTTTTGAGCCAATTTTGCGGAAAATACACAGAAATGCTGATCTGATAACGAATTAATACCCAGAAATTATATCTTGTAATTTATTACAGCCTTTGGGCTTACCATACGTGGTCATTTTCATAGGCGGATACGTATGTTCAGCGTATAAAAAAAAAAAAACCGAGAAGCAGTACGTCGTATCTGCCAATAAACAATCATCTCCTTCAAATTTTCTGTAATTGATTAATTAAATCTTTTTTTTACAAATTAATTCTGAATTATTCATGCGCTTTCATTGTTATGATAGCGAACAATAGAATAGAAGGAATTATACTAGCTTGCGTCACCAAAAGACCCTTTCCTGGTGTCTGTGACTTTATGAGATCGAGAAGGCATTTCATATTTGTGATTTTCTAAAAATTGGCTTGATACACTTGGTTTCATAGGGTATAATGTTCTTCATCATGAAGAAATTATACTCTACGAAACCCTTCATGAACAAGTTGTACCCCAAGAAGTGCAGATAAATATAAAAAAAAAAACATTAATACAATCAATCAGACACTATGCAAAATGTGCTGATATTTAGTGAATATTTCTGAAAAGACATTAGAACAGTTAATAGAACTAGATAAAAATATGTTGTGAAATTAAGTATATTGTCATTGATTCATTGGAACTTTGAAAAAAAATCAACAATGGTTGGTGCTAAATCTGCAGTGTCACGTGAGCAAATAGTAGAAGTTCTGGACAATTTTGAAATATTCCAACCATCAGGAGAATTGAAAAAAAAGACTGATAAAGTATGGAGATTAATCTGTGATCAGTGGGACAATTCGATGAAACCCATAAACCTCTTTCATTACATCAGGCAAGATAGACATAATGTTTTATCCAATTATAAAAGATCGAAAGGGTTGGTTCAAGACTGTGTGCAAAATGAAAGTGATTCTGATAGCTCTAGTAACCGTTCTGATTTGGATAATTGTACTGCCAATGATATCTACGAACCGAATTATAAGCCAGCTGTTTCGAAAAAATTCAAGCTAGAACAATTGAATTTTGAAATTGCATATAGTGAAGCAGAATGGGCTACACTAAAACCAGTCGAAAAACTCAGCAAAAATGGACGGAGTTATTTCGCTCTTCAAAAAGGTTGGCCCGATGTTCTTGTCAAATCCATCTGGCAACTTCAGAAGCTACCTTGTGTTTACGTCTTCAAGAGAGCATCTGTCCGAGTCGATTGTGTTTCACCGTTCCTCAGTATTCATGGGCAGTGCAAGGATTGCGGTGCCATATTGTATGGCGAGTGTCCACGAAAACCTAAGGATGATGAAAATATAATTATCAATATCAAGACTGTCAATACTCAAGGGATACCTCATACTGGTAAACGTCGATTGGCAGGACCGGAACGGGAGAGGGTAAAAGAATTATTGCGACACAAAAAGCCACAGGTCGTTCGCAGAGATATTGCAAATAAGGAAATGGATTATGACGGAGTCGAGCCGGCACATTTATACTCTAGTCCGGTGCTGAGAAAAGCACGGCAAGAGGTCAGAGATGAAGACTTGGGTATAAAAAATTCCGTGTCTCTGTGGGAATCTTTGGATCTGCTGAAAGAAAATGTTGAGTTTAAAAAAACATTAAGGGATGTTGGATATAACAAATTGTTCATCATGTATTGGTCACCAGAACAAATCAGCCTACATAATGAAATTCAAAAGATGGGTTTACCTGTTTCAATAGATGCTTCTGGTGGGGTTGCTCGGAAAATCTCCCGTGGTGATCATATAACCAGTGGACCAATATTCATCTATGTTATGGTTTCACATATCAATAAGAAGATCGTTCCTTTATGCCAAGCGATTTCTGAAAGACATGACGTTAATTTTATAACATACTGGCTGAATGACTTTTTAAAATCAGGAGCTAAAATCCCGAAAGAAGTTGTAACCGACATGAGTAAAGCTCTACAAAACGCAATCAGCATCTCTTTTAACAATATGAAATATCAAGAATATCTTACCCATTGCTTTAAAATTTTAAATCGCGACACAAATCTGAGAAACAATCTGAATACCTTGTTATTAATTGACATTGCCCACTTGATAAAGGCTGTTGTTAATTTTAAGTGTTTTTCCACAGTAAAGAGTCCTAGATTAAAGGAATTTTACTGCAAATGTATTGGATACATGAGCACTGTGGAGAATTTCGAAGATTTCAATGTGACGTTGAAAGCACTATTCATCACCTGTCAGAATGAAGTGGACAACACTTCACGATGTAGAGAAGCGCAGAAATGGTTGGTACAGCGGATACAAACTTTTCGATTTGATGATATGAACAATGTACCATCGAAAGAGGATGTTGAAGACCCCAGAGCTGAAAAAATGTTAGAAATGGATCAAGAATCTTACGAGAAAAATATCATCCTTAATCACATTGAGACTATCCGAAAAGATGCTTTTTTTTTTGCTTCCGACAACAAGGCCGGTTCAGTCGATTTCAACACGGAACTGAATGCATACTATTTTCCACAGATAACTGAAAGCTTGGTCAGACTTGCCAAAGAATTTCCAGCTTGGACGAACGTTATGCGGAAACATTTCAATTCTCAACAAGGTGTTGCAACTTCCGCTAGATCGGAAGCATACTTTTCGGACCTCAAGGATGGGCTACTAGAAAATGGAGCGCCTCTTAGAGTTGATAAGCTATTCATCAAGAACTCGCGAATGATAGATTCAACGATGAAGCTGGCCAGAGCCGAGTTGGCTAAGTTAAAAAATACAGAGGCTTTACGACCAAATATTCAAATAAAGGCAGATATTCAGCATCTGCAGATGAAAGAGAACTGGAGAGGCTTGGTACATGCCAAAGACTCCTATATTCAAGAGAGTTCAGAAAATATTACCGATTTGCCAGCATTCACCTCATACCATGGTGTTGAATCTGTAACTAATAAAAATTATGAAATCAATGAAAGCATGTCTACCATTTCACAGTATAATAAATTGAAAAAAGAGGAAAAACATACTGTAGAATACTCACTGCCAATCCCGGATATAGAAATTGAAAAATCCATGAGTTACGATACTCAACGTCGTAACAAGGATACCATTCTTCCTGAAACTACAAAAAATGATACAAAAGCAAATGCAGAAGAGTCAATTACTTTGAATGATCACGAGTCTATAAACTCTTCAAGCTGCGTTTTAAAGACATCTTATAAAACTGATGGAATAACTTACGCCTCATTCACTAAAGAGATAGCCCATCATTCTACAGCACAAAAAAGAGACGAACAGAAGAATTACAGCTTTAAGCAAATTGATGAAAATTCATTTACAATAATTTTTGGAACCGAAAAGAAGACTGATATGTTGAACTTTCATTGTGACAATGATCATCCTTCGATGTCAAATGCTCCATTGTTAAAGGCTGCGAAACCCTTAGTCACTCTAAAACCACGTGGAAAATATGTGCGAGCTGATCCAGAGCTACTTGTAAAGCTCCAAAAACCAAAGGGTAATCAATCCCTAGATATAATACAAAACGGGAGTTTACTGCCACCACAAATGGTGAATAAAAAAAAAATATACTTAATCAATACTTGTCCATTTGACAGTATTACTGAAATAATAGTATCTTCGTACTGCAATGTGCAAACATTCCGAGATTTCATAGACGATGTATCTCAATCAGATATTGAAGACCTGGAATCATTTTTCAAAGCAGTAAAAAGATATTCAATCCATGGAGTAAATAGTGAGTTATACAAACGTCGTGCACATATATTATACACTAAGATACGCTGCAAAGACAATATTGTTAATTGTGATACCAACATTGGTCAGCTTTTTGAAAAGATTATGCAAGAGTATCCATGTTCCGTCGAAAGTCTTACCTGCACTAATGAGAAGTGTAAATGGAGTAAAGAGTACACAAGGCCCATCTTTGAAGTACTACCAGCTCCCATATGGCACCAGGGGATTGAATGTCTGGAGAAGGAAATTAATAATTCGTTACAACTCTGCATGCGTGTCTGTTCTGAATGTAATCTTAAAACGGTAGAACGAAAAATGTTATTGGGACCTTACTTGACTATCGATATGGATTTTGTTTATCAAGAATCACATTATGCCATGTCCCATGGAATAATAGATATGCAGAGTAGTATGAAGGATATTCCTGTGTATATAAATGTTGCAGGAAAAAAGTACTTATTCTGTGGGGCAGTACAATATGTAAAACCAACAGTCTCAGGTGGATTAGGGCATTATATTGCATATTGTCGATCTGCGACAGGAACATGGCAGAGACGAAATGATTTACATAAAAGGGCTGTGGTTGTAAACGTTAATAGGATAGAAAAGATGAAAATTGCTTTGATCATGTATGTACATATCACGGATAGTTCTTAACTATACTGCTCCGAAACCAATAACTCAGAATTCTATTCTAATGAGTTATAATCTCAACGTTTTGTACTTTTTTTTAAAACTAATTTCTATTGCTCAATGCTCAATGTTATACGTATTTTAATATCTTCTGAGTATTTTCGGGGCGCATTGTGGATAATTCTTAACCATACTATTCCGAAACTAATAATTCAGAACTCTATTTTCATGAATTATAATCTTCAAGTTTTTACTTTTTTCTTAAACTAATTTCTTAAACTAAATGTAAGTATTGTAATATCCTGTAAGTATTTATAGGCCATACCTTGTAATTTAGTCATAGATAGATATATGTATATACATATACGGTAGTATTCGTGTATGCAGGTCACTCGCTTCAGCTAAACACAGCATTCAGCAATTATTATTATTTTTATTATTATTTAATATATTATATATATATATATTGGCGTCTGTGGAGAAACACGATTTCATTGAACGTATCAAACAATCACTCAAGTTTATAAAACGCAATATGAATCATGTAATATAAACCACGTAATACGAATTACACAAAGAAATATTTGTCTGAATTAAAAAGTATTCGTCTCAATCTGCATTTTCTATACAAATCAAATAAATATATTCTTTGCAACTCCGAATCACCTTAACGCCACGCTGCTCCAAAACACATTTCTTAATGGCGGTGTCATGATATTTGAAGCTTGGGATGCCCAATGCGGCGTGAATAGAGTGGCAAGATGGCAGCTAATGTTGTCGTTGATCCTATGGCTTAGCTCTAAGGCTGCATTCCCATGGGGCCGGAATTCACGGATCCGGAACGGAATCGGAAATCTAGGGGGTTTTCAAGAGCCAATCAGACACGTTCCGGTCAGTACGTTCCGTGTGCATTGCGGCCATTTGTCATATGTCAACGAAACCGACGGATTGCCCTATGTGTGTATCTATGTGTAAACAGTGAAACAGCCACGAGACTTCTCCAAAGTCTGTCTTTCCAGACAGCACTTAATATTCCGAGAATATTTGAAAATGTGTGAAAATGTGTGAAAACATCCGATATATTGGTATGATATTTTCACTATGTTTTTGTTGAAATATCTGTTCGTAAACATGCGTGAATATTTCTACAATATTTCTGTGATATAAGATCAATTCAAAAACATACTTCGATAAAGTGCATCTAATATTTATATATGTAAATATTGTAAGAATATTTGAAATTTTACATATAATGCTCGGAAAAATATGCTCTTCAAACATTGACATTTTTCACTGAATTACGTTAAAATGCAATGAATTACAATTAAATTATAAAAGATGTCTCGTCTCTAATGCAAAATAAAAGATACGTACTAAATTATCTTACGTATTATTATCTTTCTCCAGCTTTCATCCCATACACGTCGTATCGCGTGCTCGTAGTCCATCAATTATAGACCGGAAATATTTAATGAATATTCATACAATATATTTTATAAAATATTCAGATATCTGAAAACCATGTCTATATTCTCGAAATATTATTTTAATATTTGAACTATATGTATTTCACGTGAAATGAGGGATAACTTATGTTGACAGAGTATTTCATTCACGTTGTTGGAATATAAACATATATTGCACCAACATTCGATATATTTTTCTACATATTTCATACATATTTATAAAATATTTTTATGCTGTCTGGGTTGTTCTTTTCCACTTCACACATAATGCCGAGATCGTTATTAAAAGTGTTTCAGAATCCATTTTTATTCGCATAGCGTTTATAGCACGGGTTTATAGGAACTGCACGGTTGTGTGAGTATACGGATCTGTTGCTGTTCGAGTCCATGGTTCCCATGGACCGGAATTATTAATACCGGAACGAGCGGCAGCCAATCAGAATGATAGATTTTAAATTTACCGGTAGAAAGAAACACTGTCATTCGCAACTGAGCGTTCCGTTGCGGTGAATTACGTACCATGGGAACGTAGGAAAATATTCTCCCGCAACAGAGAATGACCGGAACGTCTCTGATTGGCTCTTGAAAACCCCCTAGATTTCCGATTCCGTTCCGGATCCGTGAAATCAGCCCCCATGGGAATGCAGCCTAAGAAGGAAGGTAGCCTATGGCAGATAATTCTTAGATTTTTTGGCCGTTATGTTAGGGCGAATCCCCATCTAGTCGCTGGTCTAACAGCGTACCTTATGAGTCTCGCGAACTTTCATCTGTTATTACGCGTCGGGTATTAAATATTTCCGCGTTGGGTAATAAATACTTGGACTAGTATATTCGTATTGTCATTTATTTCATAATTGGGCATTATTAAATATAAAGAAAATGATGAAGACACATAACTCGATTGCATTAAACATTAAGCAATTTGTTTTCTCGAAATATCCGAGGTTAGGTTGTGTATCACACAAGTGCGAAGACAATACTTTTTATTCATGTATTCATTTTTTATATAACTGCCAAATGATGTATGAGAATACAATAATTGAAATTAATCGTTCGTCTCTGTTTTACACCCTCAATATTAATTCTTCTTATCCGGTAGTAAATTATTATGTAACGTTAAGATTTTGGTCACAAGACATGTTTATTCACGTTCATTGTTTCACTATTGGGGCTGAAAAATCATAATAATTCGATAATTGGAATTAATCGTTGTTTGTTGGTACATCCTTAATTTTGATTTGATTTCAATTCAGATTTAGCGAGGAATTTCGATACCGATGATCATGAAAACTAAGAAGGAGCAATAAAAAGCAAGGGTAGAGCAATTCAAAGCTGACGAGGAGCAATTGTTTAATGATGTTTTCAGCACATATCGTCACTCTGATCCATAAGCCAGTGAAATCTGAAATGAGCTGTCACTCGGAAGAGGTTATGTTCGATGAACTCGTCTTAATTCTCGATTTTCTTAAAAACTAAGGAGGAGCAATTAAAAGCAAGGGTAGAGCAATTCAAAGCTGACGAGGAGCAATTGTTTAATGATGTTTTCAGCACATATCGTCACTCTGATCCATAAGCCAGTGAAATCTGAAATGAGCTGTCACTCGGAAGAGGTTATGTTCGATGAACTCGTCTTAATTCTCGATTTTCTTAAAAACTAAGGAGGAGCAATTAAAAGCAAGGGTAGAGCAATTCAAAGCTGACGAGGAGCAATTGTTTAATGATGTTTTCAGCACATATCGTCACTCTGATCCATAAGCCAGTGAAATCTGAAATGAGCTGTCACTCGGAAGAGGTTATGTTCGATGAACTCGTCTTAATTCTCGATTTTCTTAAAAACTAAGGAGGAGCAATTAAAAGCAAGGGTAGAGCAATTCAAAGCTGACGAGGAGCAATTGTTTAATGATGTTTTCAGCACATATCGTCACTCTGATCCATAAGCCAGTGAAATCTGAAATGAGCTGTCACTCGGAAGAGGTTATGTTCGATGAACTCGTCTTAATTCTCGATTTTCTTAAAAACTAAGGAGGAGCAATTAAAAGCAAGGGTAGAGCAATTCAAAGCTGACGAGGAGCAATTGTTTAATGATGTTTTCAGCACATATCGTCACTCTGATCCATAAGCCAGTGAAATCTGAAATGAGCTGTCACTCGGAAGAGGTTATGTTCGATGAACTCGTCTTAATTCTCGATTTTCTTAAAAACTAAGGAGGAGCAATTAAAAGCAAGGGTGGAGCAATTAAGAGCAATTAAGGAGCAATTTTTTAGTTCCCTGTAGAACGTCGTATCTTATTCCGTTCAGTTAATACCTAGATTTGAATTTGGCCGCCACCCCGCCATAAAAAATCTCTATTTCGTTTTTTCATTTTTACTCAAAAACTAGACTGGATCAATTGACGAAATTAGTGGAGCAATTAAGAGCAATTTGGGAGCAATTTTTTAGTCCCCTGTAGAATGTTGTATCTCATTCCGTTCAGCTAATACCTAGATTTGAATCTGGCCGCCATTCTACCATAGTAAATCCGTATTTCGTTTTTTCCTTTTTTCTCGGAAACTAGGCTGGAGCAATTAATAAAATTAGCGGAGCAATTAAGAGCAATTAAGGAGCAATTGATTGGTATATTAGAAATTTAAAAATAATAAACTCGCCGGCCAACTTCATATAGGTCTCATTACATCTACTCGTATATCCACAATTTTTGTAATTCCTTTTTTTCCTGAAATCGCTCTGAAAACCATCGAAACATGTACAGGTAAATAGAAATCGTCGAGAATTAAAAAATTAAGCATGAAATTTAGTGAAGATAAAAGCAGAAGGTCGTATGTCAGGTGCATATGTGTTGGGTACTGGGATTTTGCGAGGATTAGTTTAATAAAGTTTGCGTAGTTTTTTTGTTTTGGTTGTCTTTTATTTATATAATATTTAATGAAATATATTTGTATTAGGTACACGTGCTTCTTAGTCGAGATACTTGAGATAGACTGTGGGCGGAAGTACATGCGCGAGCGCTCTCATGTAATATAGGTGGCTCTCGAGTATGGGCTTCCATTTTGGTTTTTCTTATAATAAGCGGGAATGTTTGAAACAGGACTTTATTGTATCTTACAACACCCCCCCTCAATAAAGTTTTTCTTATTTTATATTTAACATTGCTTTAAACTTATTTAATTTTTCTTTGGCCAATGGCTTAGTAAACATATCAGCCAACTGGTCCTCAGTCTTTATATATTTCAGTACAATATGTTTTGATTCTATGTTTTGTTTGATAAAGTTTAGCTTTATATCTATGTGTTTAACTCTCTTATTATTTTCAGGATTGTTCCCGATATTTATTGCCGCTTGATTGTCTACATATACGGTTACAGGCTGTGCTTTGAATACGTTGAAATCGCTCATTATTTTGACTAGCCATTTTGCTTCAACGACTCCGGAGCATAATGCTATATATTCTGCTTCCGTAGATGAAAGACTAACAGTTTGTTGCTTTCGCGATGACCATGCAATGGTACATCCGAAAAGTTTGAAAACGAACGCTGATGTTGACTTTCGGTCATTTTGATCAGCTCCCCAGTCTGAGTCGACATACCCTATCAACATTTTCTCGTCTTCATTTCTCTTAAATATTAGTTTCTCACTTAATGTATATTTTATATACCTTAATACTCTCTTTAATGCTACGTACAATTCTTGATTAGCGTAACTTTGATATCTGCTTAAATATGACACACTTGTGCATAAATCCGGTCTTGTGCCTAGTACCGCGTACATAAGGCTACCAATTATTTGTCTGCATTTAGATTCTAAAACTTCGTTTGTTTGGTCCGGTTTAGTGAATTGGAATTTGTTTTCCATTGGGGTTTTCATTTCTTTACTATCTAACATGCCAAACTTTTTCAGCACTTGTCTTAGGTAATGTTCCTGAGATAATTCTGTTATACCAGTTTTGAGATCCTGCGTTACTTTTATGCCTAAGTAGTTTCTTACTAGCCCTAAATCCTTCATGCTAAATGTCTTTTTCAAATATTCTTTTAAGTCATTTATCTCTCTATCGTTTGTACCAAAAATAAGAATGTCATCTACGAATAAGAGTAGATACAACTTGTCTTTACGATCAGACTTTACATATAAGCAGAAGTCATTTTGTGAGCGGATGAATCCCTTTTCTGTTATAACACTATCAAACTTTTTATTCCAATATCTAGGTGACTTTTTCAATCCGTAGATTGATTTATTTAGCTTGCATACTGTATTCTTGTTTGTGCTTATGTTATCCGGCAATTTCATGTAAACAATCTCATCTATTTCGCCGTACAGGAATGCACTTCTCACATCCATCTGGTATACTAATAGACCTAACCTATTTGCTATTGCCATTACGATTCTGAATGTGGTTATTTTGGCTACCGGTGCGTAAGTTTCGTATACTTCAAAATTTTCATTTTGTTGGAACCCCCTAGCTACTAATCTAGCTTTAAAAAAACATGGCTCACCTTCGTTATCGGGTTTTACTCGGTAAACCCACTTGCTATCTATGATTTTTTCACCTACAGGTGTTGGAACTTCTGTCCAAGTGTTATTCTCCTTTAATACCCTCAATTCGGTTGTCATCGCCTCCTTCCACTGTTGTGAATGGATGCTGGTTATGGCTTCCTCGTAGCTCGCTGGTTCTTCTAGAATACTTAGGAAACTTGTTTCGTAATCTTTGCTCCAGATTGGCTTCCGGATTACTCTCTTCCCTGGTTGTCGAGCTATTGTCTCATTGAGACTTTCTCTGGACTCATCTGATTCGCTCGTTCCACCTTCGTCCTGTTGGCAATCCTCAAATACGCTGCTGTCTGAGGTTTGATCTACGTCTTCATCGTCTTCTGAGTCGTCTTCGTTTCTACGTTTCGTTTCATTTTCATCTTCTTCACCTATGTGCTTATAGAACATGTTTTGTTTTATTTCTTTTGTTTGATCAAAAATAACGTCGCGTTTAATTTCTACCCTTTTTGTTCCGGGAAAATAGATTCTGAAACCCTTCGTATTTTCTCCGTATCCAACGAATACTCCTGATTCGCTTTTCGAATCCCATTTTTGACGCTTCTGTTTTGGAATATGTACGTGCACTTTTGTGCCAAAAATCTTCAAATCTTGTATATTAAAGGTTTTACCTGTCCATACTTCATACGGTGTTTTGTCTGTGACTGTACTTTTCCCGGTTCGGTTTAACACGTAAGCTGCTGTGTTGACTGCTTCAGCCCATAAGCTTTTGTCCAGGTTCTTCGCCATCAGCATAGATCTGGCCGCTTCCACGACGGTCCGATTTTCTCTTTCAGCCTTGCCGTTCTGTTCAGGGGTGTAGACGACTGAAGTTTCGTGTTGTATTCCTTTTCCTTCGAAGAATAGCTTCAATTCCTTGTTTATAAATTCTGTGCCATTATCTGATCTAATTCTCTTTACTTTATTTTCAGTGGTTTGTTCTGCTAGACTTATAAAATTTTTTACTTTTTCTATTACCTCGTGTTTGTTTTTCAGGAATGCGACGTACCTATACCTTGAGTAGTCGTCCTTTATAATCAGGAAGTATTTCGACTCGCCTAGAGAGGTAACTTCCATCGGTCCGCACACGTCCATGTGTAGTAGCTCACAAGTTCGTCTAGTAGTGTTCTCGCTCCGCTTGAACGACGTTCGATGCATTTTTCCTTTGATGCAGGCTTCGCAGTTTATCTCGTCCGCTTCGTACTTTATTTGGTTTTTGTTTAGAGCCTGTTTCACGTACTCAATGTTCTGATGGCCTAACCGCTCGTGCCACTCAGATAAATAGTCTTTCGCGTAGCCAACTTTGGCCTGATCGCCCGAACGAATCTGCATCACATACATTTTGTGATGTCTACTTCCGATAGCTACCACTTTTCCGTCTTTCTTTATTTCACATTTGTCCTTTTGAAATGTCATTTGATAACCACGGTCCGTGACACTACGCACTGAAAATAAATTTGCTGTCATCTTAGGCACATGCAACACATTGTTTAGTGTTGTTTCGATCCACTCACTTCCGTCGAATGTTTTTACTCGAATTACTCCATGACCGACTGCGTTTAACTCTGTTCCATCTCCTATAACAACCTTTGTTGGTTGCGTCAGTTCGGTATATTTTTCGTACAGTTCTTTCTGGTAACACATGTGCTCGGATGCCCCAGTGTCCACCAACCAATCTTGGTCGTAGCTGAGCTTTGCCACAAAAGCATTGCTTCTATCACTGTCTCTTGTGTCTAACTGTTTATTTTCTTTCTTTTTCTGTTTACTCAGCCGTATTCTACACTCACTTATGTTGTGTCCAAGTTTCTTACAATAGTTACATTGCTTCTTGGGCGCTCTGCAGTCGCTCTTGTAGTGTCCTACTTTACCGCAGGTGTAGCACTTCACGTTACACGGCTCACTTTTGCTCGCCAGCGCCACTGTAGTTTCTTCTTTTACCGACGGCCCTCGTTCTTTCAAACGCTCTTCTTCTGTGAGTAATCTGGCCGTTAATTCACTCAGGCTTTGATTTGCCGTTGGAACTGATTCCCATGCCGCTATGAAGTGCTTGTATTTTTCTGGCAATGACGTCAGCACCTTTGTTACGATCATTCTTTCGGATATGATTTCCCCCAGCCTGGCTACTTTTTCTCTTATTTCTTCCAGCTTCGATAGGAAAATTGAAATATCTTCTCCTTCGCATCTTAGGGAGAAGAATTTCTGCTGTTCCAGATGCAAACTTGTTGCTGATTTTCTCTCGAAAATTGTTTCCAATTTGTTTAGCATTTCAGCTGCCGAGGTTGTGGTAATTACGTGAATCATTACCTTTTCTTCTAAGTGTGTGACGATTATGCCTTGAGCTTTTCCATCTTTGACGATCCAATCTGAGAGGTCGGCTGCTCCTGGAGGAGGTCTACCTATGGTTCCGCTAGCCACGCCGTATAGCCCCATGGCTTGCAGAATGACTTTAATTTGGAATTTCCAGACGTTCCAATTTCCGATTCCTTCCAACTTGATCCCGGTATTAATGTGTATCTTCTCCATGTTTGGATATTCTCTTTCTTCTATTTGTTTCCCGGTTATTTACACGCACTTCGACTCGACCGCTCAACACGTGTTTTCTTCCGACCGCTAACTTTATTTTTTTAATCCACGTTTATTTTTGCAATCCGCGTTCCCTGGGCCCATAACCTGTTGGGTACTGGGATTTTGCGAGGATTAGTTTAATAAAGTTTGCGTAGTTTTTTTGTTTTGGTTGTCTTTTATTTATATAATATTTAATGAAATATATTTGTATTAGGTACACGTGCTTCTTAGTCGAGATACTTGAGATAGACTGTGGGCGGAAGTACATGCGCGAGCGCTCTCATGTAATATAGGTGGCTCTCGAGTATGGGCTTCCATTTTGGTTTTTCTTATAATAAGCGGGAATGTTTGAAACAGGACTTTATTGTATCTTACAACAATATGTCCCTTGGGTTTTTTTTTTGATAATGAAAACGTAAAGGCAGAACGTCGTATCGGCCAACGTACGATCTTCTGCGTTAAGTTTTCAAAATGCTTAATTTCTAATTATTTATATGTATGCGTGTTCATCATTTTCAAAGCGATTGATGGAATAAAATAAAATTATACGACCTCATGGCACCAAACTCACCTTTTATGGCGCTTATACGACCTTAGGCCATTAGCCACGCGATATATACATATATGTATCACAGTCCACAGAAAAAGTAGGTTCGATTCAGAATAAATTGAGTAAATCCTGACACTGTATTCTTTACTTTAATTATTTATAGGTTTACAAAACTCGTACCGATTTACGAATAGCTTTTGAGTGCAGAGAACATAATTCTAGTATCTAAAAATGGATTCTATAACGCATATTGAATGTTCAAGATTTTTTTGAGCTGCGATCGGCGCATCATGCAGCAAAGATGTTTTGAACCGCTACCCGGAACGGCCATTTTTAGTGTTATTTCCGGATATTTTCCTGCATGCCGACAAAGTTTGGTGAAATTTTAGTAAGAATTAATTGGAACCTTCTGATTGAATATCAAAAAAAGTTACACGTAATGAATGATTTAATTCATAACTTTGAACTCGATCATCCAAAATTGCAATCAAACACGTCTTCGGAGCAGAAAATCTGCAGTACTGCGAGAAAGCCTTTCGTATAAAATTTGTGTGTCAAGACGGTATCCCCTCAACTAGATGAATATCAGAATATGGTAAGACGCGGGAGGAGTAAGGCACCGATCGAAAAAAGAACGTATACACGATATGTCCCCGCATCTCCTCACATCTCACCCGCAACTCCCCCACATCTCCTCATCTTCCGACATATCATATTTACTCATATCTCCGATGATTCATCCCGCGTAGTAAAATAACTGAATATAGATCTCCGCGATAAAATAACTGATGAATATGGACTTGATGAACCGGTGATTTTGTTTAAATCCTAAAATGTTCCAAGTTTTTACTTGAAATTTGAAGCATTTATGTGTGAAACTATCCTCAAGCTGGTAAAGTAATTGAAATTTAATTAACTTATATGAATTTTTGCGATAACAATGGAAAGAATTATTGTACACGTCAGGTTTAAAACGACGTATTAAATATAGGTATAATGATTATAAAATATATATTACGGACATATTTAGAAATCTCGTGCGAAAAAGTTATTATTTTGACTGTTATAGAATAAAGTTACGTGAATTAATGTTGGGAAATTTATTGAATTTTGCAAGTGTATATATATAGGCCTTCGAAAAAGTTGGTCGTGTTTACCCAGTTCAAAACCGCCGCTGAGTTCTCCACTCGCGGCGCCGTTCCAGCAATGGAACATTCGTAGCTTATCCATCGGCTATAGTTCAATTAAAGTAAAATTTTACAGAAGACTCCTACATATCCTGATGACCACTTCTTCCGCTGAAACTTTGTGATTGGCTAAATTTACGTAGATAGGCAGAGCGATTAAAGGTATTCAAACGCTATTCGTGTAGTTACTAAGAAAAAAATTAATAGGTACTTTTTTTTCCTAATACGTATAAGATAAATTTCAATTATTTTACCAGCTTGAGAAGAGTTTGACACGTATGATTGTTTCAAATTTGAAGTAAAAACTAAAAATATCTTAGGATTTAGAGCGAATTTAAGTAAAAAAAGATGACAATTTTTTTAAGTGGCCAAAAAAGATGCGCAATTAAATTTCAGATTAACATGTATGTTTAAAGAATTAAAATTAAGATTTGTTTCTTCCAAGTGGCCAGGGGCCATCTCGAAGTGGCAATATAATTTTATATATGCCCTTCTACGATCTAATACCGGTTCAATTATGACCGATAGTCCATTTTCACACCCCGTTTCTTCTAATATGGATAACTTTCGTCCCCTACCTGTGATAACCCCTATCTTTATGTCATCATTGACATTTATTCTTGAACGATAGAACACATTCGTTAAACATTACATCAAAATAATAACAATTTCTGTAAAAAATAATGGTGAACTTCCTTTTATAATAGAAAGAAGAAAATTAAACGGTCATTTTTTATTTATGGTTTGATTGGATAATCTATCATTTTCTAACAATTACTACCTCTTCGTGTGTTTATTCTGTAAAATTGATTTCTTATCGGTCTATATTCACTATGCCGGTCGATATTGCTAGATGAGTTTAAAGTCGCAGATTAATGGACGACCTCATAATGATAAATAACAATAATATAATAACGACTGTAGTGATTTTTCTTAAAAAAAAAAAAAAAAAGAATGTTTAAATTGCGCGCGTGAGGACGATGGGATGTACGAGAGAACGGAACGGCGAAATTGAGAAGGCGGAACGACGGAACAAAAAAGAGGAACAGACGGAATTAGAAAAGAAAGAGAGAGGGACGACTCATGTAAGATTCTCTGTAAACAGTTGATGATAATATACTTTAATATCCACGAAACCCAGCCTAATTATTCAGTACTTTACGACTAAGATTTTTGATAGAAACACCCGTAAACTGAACAAATGTTCAAAAACAATTGTAATATCTTCTTTGTTTCGAGAACGGAAAAACCAAGAGATGTCGAAGTATTGTGAAGCTTTTTTTTTTTAATTCAGTGGTCCAAGTTTATCCACTTTACCACATAAGAAAATTGTATGTATTGAACGATAGGAAGTATCAAGGATAAATGTAATATAAAATAAGAAAAATGGGGTAAATAATAATAATGCTAAAGCGCGATAACTAGTTCGAGCTATTTTTTGTTGTTTTACGATCAAGACTTGCATACAAGACTCCAGAAAGCATCAAAACGTATACGTAAAAGTGTAACAGATGCACGTAAAATTCATTTTGATTACTTCGCGTGTTTGTTACATGTCAATTCGATTGTTAGAAACTTTCACCGGAATTTGCCAATACGCAAATCGAGGTTCTAATTAGCAAATTGGCTAACTCCACTTTTTTTCGAAAATCGTTTTTTTCTTTTGGATTTATTACTCTTAAATAATTATTTCTCAACAGAAAATACAGAAGAACGATTTTCGAAAAAAAGTGGAATTAGCCAATTTGCTAATTAGAACGTCGAAATGCATATAATTTTCTAGAAAAGTTCAAAGCTTAGTCACTTTAATTATTAAACTCCGAATTAATGTGGAAAGTTCACAGAGTATACAATTTGTAGGTTTTCGTCATAGTCGATAAAGTGGAGAGAAAACACGCACGCTAAAACAGTTTGTCTGCTCGTATTTCAGATTACAACTGGTATCAATCAGAATTTACCCTACGAGTTAGCTCGCAGCTAGGTGAAACTGTAAATTTCCGTCGGTATAACAGATACCGCTTGCGTCTTCAGACCCACTTCAGACCCACTTGGTCGGCTCACAAATTAACCCAGGGTGAACCGTCTTTAGAATATTCAGTCAACGATCAGAGTGACGATATGTGCTGAAAATATCATTAAACAATTGCTCCTCGTCAGCTTTGAATTGCTCTACCCTTGCTTTTAATTGCTCCCCCTTACTTTGTAAGAAAATTGAGAATTAAGACGAGTTCATCGAACATAACCTCTTCTGAGTGACAGCTCATTTCAGATTTCACTGGCTTATTGATCAGAGTGACGATATATGTATGCTGAAAACATCATAAGCAATTGCTCCTCGACAGTTTTGAATTGCTCTCCCCATACATTTAATCGCTCCCTATTATTTTTCATGAAATATAATAATCCATAGGTGTGAGAGAATCAGAAGTATCAATAACTGCAATTATTGAAGCTATATAACCGTAGCATATTATCCACTCCTAACAAGTTTATGGGAGTCTAGCAATCGTATCGGAATATCGCTAGCATTGTTGTCGGTCGAAATCGATTGATTGTTGTCGTTTTATTCGTCTCGTGATTGGTCGAGTAAAATTGAAAGTACTGGACGTGAGTGCTACAGCGCTAACAGAATATCAAACGCGCGCGGTAACCAGGTAGTACTTATAAAATAGCGATGCTTTGCTTAATTGTTGTCAATAAATTGAGAATCTAAAGTTCATACAACCGATCAAAATAATTAACAATAGGACGTTACCCATGGTAAGACGCTTTGTATTATATTATCTGTAACTGATCTTGATTTTATGACAATGAGTGAGAATGTAAATTAAAACACGTAATGCCATCATAATTCACGTTGATCCCTTTATTTATTGAGAATAATAATATGAGGTAATGCTGAAAAATACAAGGAATAATTTCAACTATAATATTTGTTTAAAATTTAGCATAAAAAATAGTTGCAATTTCTCAAGTTTAATTTTAGAAACGAAAAAGTTATCTCTTCAATTGATTGTATTAAAAGCTTAATCTCTCAATGTTACAAGTAATACAGCTATGTAATGACAGCATATCCTGATCTATAGAAAACCAATACTCCAGTGAATTGTCAACAATAAAATATAAATCCAAATCAAAATACGATATTTTATAAAATTTATAGATATCCACAGGTATCTTCAGGTAGGTTAATCAGATGACAGAAAGTGTGGTGAATGCGTCACGGTTGTAGATCCTCGTGAGACCACAGGATGAACCAGGACGCTGCTATTCTTTCCCAACATTTTCCTCTGCGGTGGGAAACTAGTTTCAGAAGTTCAGTTCACACAGTTCCTATAAAATAGAAATCATATCGTTTGAATCTAAAATGCCCCCAATGGTTTGCCAATTTTCCTGGAGTTCTGCCAGTCAGACGTATGACACCTGCTACCTCTGTAACGAAGTTACTGGATGCAATGTGACACTCGTAAATAATCTATTACTTGATGAACAAGCGATATACCGAAAGGATTTTTTTCGCGCTTCCCGAGAGGAGTCCGTCTACTATTTTTTTCCGATTGTTGTCCACAATGGCGGCAGACGCTGAAATGAGTTTGTGAATCTAGCAGACGACAGAACTGGGAATATTACTGAAAAGTTGGGGGAGTTGCTGGCGCGATTTTGCCAGCCAACGAGATTCGAATAAATAAGCGCATGCGCGTTATAATAGAGTGGACGCAAAATTCCGTTACTTAGCTCTGCGTAATATTCTCATAAAATGTTATGCTTTGTAAATTTTACGGATAAAAATTAAATAAGCGTAGTACGCAATCTTTTTTCAGTGAAATATGTTTGAAATAATAGTTCATGGTCTATAATTTCATAGTTCAGAAAAGTTTGTGCTTAGCAATAGTGATCTGAAAGACGTTTAAAACGAAGTAATGTGTACTTACAAGTTTCATTCAAGCTACCAATCAAGTGATTTGAGCCAATTCTTCCAAAATCATTAAGATGCTGTTTCATCTTTTACTGTAACTTTCTAAGGGCTTAGTACCCAGAAGTTATCTGTGTAGTATTTTTCAGCCATACGGCTTAGAAAATTCATCTTATTACTACACAATACTGAAAACAAAAACAAATTAGGACACTCATTGACCTAAATTTTTGTATTTCTAAATGTTAAGAAAAAATTGATTGAGAGTAAAAGAGCGATTAGTATTCTTAATATTAAGACTTGTACATTTGAGCTTTCTTAATTTTCGAAGAATTGGCTTAAGAGAGGACCCTACTGAAATCTTGACAAAAAGCAGTTTTTTTATTGTTCCATTGGCCACAAAATATCCAATCTGAAAAGTAATACTACCAATTCTAGATTATGGTAGAATTTGGTGTCAAAAACAAATTTCAATTTCCTGTGATGAAAGTGTATGCGCAGGGAACCTTTCGCAACGCTGCAATAGACTGAAATTTTTTTGGAAAACATATTCTACCATAATCTAGACTTGGTAGTATTACTCTTTAGACTGGATATTTTGTAGCCAATTGAAAAATAAAAAAACTGCTTTTTGTAAAAATGTCAGTAGGGTCCTCCCTTAACGCACTTGATTCAACAGTGATTTACCTACTTCTTCATGAAAAACTCTAAATAAATATCTGAAAAGACATTATAAAACGGTCAATCGAACTTGTAGTTAGTGAATAACTGTGTTGACATGTAGTACTTACTTATAACGACTCAGTAGTGTTTATGAAAACAATTCAACGATGGTTGGTGCCAAACCTTCTGTGTCCCGTGATGAAATAGCACGAGTTTTAGACAATTATGAAATATTCCAAGCATCAGGTGACCTAAAGACAAAAAATGATGCAGTATGGATATTAATCTGCAATCAATGGGACAATTCAATGAAACCTATAAATCTATTTCATTATGTCAGACAAGATAGGCATAATGTTTTATCGGATTATAAACGATCGAAAAGGTTAGTTCAGGATATCGTACAAGATGAAAGAGCGTCTGACAGTTTCATAAGTAATTCTAAGTCCGATGAGTGTAATTCAAATGATACTTATTCACCGGATTATAAAATTGCTAAATCGAAGAAATTCAAGGCTGACCAGTTGAATTTTGATATTTCGTACAACGAAGCAGAATGGGCTGCCTTGAGGCCAATAGAAAAACTCTGCAAAAACGGACAAACTTATTTAGCTTTGCAAAAAGGCTGGCCAGATATTCTTGTGAAATCTATTTGGAAACTTCAGAAGCTACCTTGCGTATATGTCTTCAAGCGAGCATCTGTTCGTGTTGATTGTGCTTTGCCGTTCCTTAGAATCCAAGGCAGTGCAAGGATTGTGGCACCAAATTGTATGGTGAATGCCCAGAAAAACCTAAGGACAATGAAAATGTGATAATTCATATGAAAACCATCAATACCCGAGGAATACCTCATACCAGCAAACGCCGGTTGGCAGGACCAGAACGGGAACATTTGAAACAAATATTGCGTCACAAAAAGCCACGAGCAGTTAGGAGAGATATTGCTAATAAAGAAATGGGTCACAGCGGGGTAGAGCCAGCACATTTGTACTCAAGCCCAGTTCTAAGAAAAGCACGGCAGGAGGTCAAAGATGAAGATTTAGGTATTAAAAATCCAGTTTCTGTGTGGGAATCTTTGGATTTGTTGAAAGACAATGTCGAATTCAAGAAAACATTAAGAGACATCGGACATAACAAGTTTTTCATTTTGTATTGGTCACCTGAACAAATAAGCATGCATAATGATATTCAAAAATTAGGTTTACCTGTCTCAATAGATGCATCCGGTGGGGTTGCCAGGAAAATCTCTCGTGGCGATCAAATAACCAGTGGTCCTATACTCATATATGTTATGGTTTCACACATTGGTAAGAAGATTGTGCCTTTGTGTCAAGCGTTATCTGAAAGACATGATGTAAATTTTATAACATATTGGTTGAATGACTTTTTAAGATCAGGTGCTACAATTCCCAAAGAAGTAGTAACCGACATGAGCAAAGCTTTACAAAACGCTGTTAGTATTTCTTTCAACGGTATGAAATATCAGCAATACCTTGAACAGTGTTTCAAAATTTTGAGAGGAGACAAAAATCTCAGTTTACACACATTGATATTAATTGATATTGCCCACTTCATCAAGAATGTTTGTAATTTCGAATGTTTCTCTTCGTTGAAAAGTCCCAGAATAAAGGAATTTTATTACAAGTCTATTGGATACATGAGTACTGTGAAAAGTTTTGAAGAGTTCAACGTAACATTAGAGGCGCTCTTCATTGTCTGTCAGAATGAAGCTGATAGCACTTCACGATGCAAGGATACTCAGAAATGGTTAATTGAGCGAATACAAACATTCCATTTCGAGAATCTCAACATTAAATTGTCAAATAAGGATATTGAGAACCTAGAAGATGAAAATATGTTCGAAAAATTAGACATGAAACAAAAATCTATCGAAGAAAACATCATCTTACATCACATCGAGACCATCAGAAAAAAAGCCTTTTTTTCAACTTCTGATAACAATCCTGGTTCAGTTGATTTCAATACGGAAGTAAATCCATTCCACTTTCCACAGATCACAGAAGCTTTAGTGAGACTTGCTAAAGAATTCCCAGCCTGGACAAACGTAATGCGAAAACAATTTAATTCAAAAGCAGATGTTGCAACGTCGGCTAGATCTGAGTCCTACTTTTCAGAGCTTAAGGATTCTCTACTAGAAGATGGAAAACCTCTTAGAGTCGACAAATTGTTCATAAAGAACTCCAGGATAATTGATGGAACAATGAAACTATGCAGAGCTGAGTATATTAGATTGAAAAGTATAGAACCTATACCAAGAAATGTTCACGTGAAGCCAGATGTTGAGCATTTGCGTCTAAAAGAAAACTGGAAAGGCTTGGTAGTTGCTAATGAATCGTTCACTACAAAGGTTTGGGAAAATGTTACTGAATCGCCTGATACTTCTCTGCACCATGAGAGCAATCACATGACGTGCAGTTCTATTCAATCTGCAGCTCCAAATGCTGGAAAACGTTCAATGAATTATGATGAATTAGAAGAAAAAGAAGATAAAAATATTGGAGAATACTCACTGCCAATCATTGATCTAGAAGACAAAGAACCCATAACTTACGATGCTCAGTGTAGTAGCCAGGATGCCACACCCTCTGGAATCACAGAAGATCACATAGAAATAAGCGCACGAAAGCCAATTGTGATAAGTGATGATGAATTATCAAGCTCCGCAGGGTTGATTCCGGAAAAACCCCTAAAAACTAATATTGTAACTTATGCTTCATTTACCAAAGATATAGCCGTTCATTCTACCATGAATAAATTGGACCGAGAACACAATTATACTCTTGAAAAAATTGATGAAACCACATGCAGAATCATCTTCGAATATGAAAAGAGCCATGATCTGTTGAATGCCAACTGTCTTCAAAATCTCAAAGAGGAAGCACCTTCTACATCTAAAGCGCCACACATGAATCCCTCATTCACCGAGAAACCAAGGCGCGGTAAATATGTGACACCAGATCCAGGACTACTCGTCAAACTGCAAAAGCCAAAAGGAAGCCAAAGTAAAGTAATAATACAGAATGGGAATTTAATGCCACCACGAACCGTAAATAAAGAAAAAATATATTTTACCAATACTTGTGCATTTGACAGTATAGCTGAAATAGTAGCATCATCATACTGCAACGTGCAAAATTTCCAAAACTTCATAGATAGTCAATGTAAAACACACAAAGAGGACCCAACATCGTTTTTGGAAGCTGTTAGAGTATATGTAATTCATGGAACTAATAATGAATTTTATAAACGCCGTGCACACATATTATATGCCGAAATGCCAGCAAGTATAGAAGGTAGAATCAACTGCGATACTAATGTTGGTCAGCTTTTTGAGAAAATGATGAAAAACAATCGATGTTCCAGAGAAATAAAGACGTTTAAGAATGAGCAGTGTGAATGGAATAATGAGCAGGCAATGCCCATTTTTGAAGTACCAGCACCTCCGATTTGGCATGGGGGTGTTCAATGTCTGCAAAAAGAAGTTGGTTCTGCTTTACAAGTCCAAGTCAGAAATTGTATCAAATGTCACGGAAAAACAGTAATCCGAAAAATAGTACTAGGACCCTACTTGGCCATTGACATGGACTTTGTCTACCAAGAATCTCTGTTTGCCATAGGGTATGGGATTATGGACATGAAAAGTAGTTTAAAAGATATTCCAACAAACATAGACGTGGCAAAGAAAAAGTACCTGTTATGTGGAGCAGTGCAATATATAAAACCAACGGTCACAGATGGAGTAGGACATTATGTTGCCTATTGCAGATCTGTAACTGGAAGGTGGGAGAGACGAAACGACATCCATCGGAAGGCTGAAGTTGTATCAATGAATAAGTTATCCGATATGAAGATCGCTTTGATCCTGTACGTAGATGTGACGGATGATTGCTGACTTCTGCTTGGAGAAAATATCTTTTCATGCAAATTAAAGATTCCACGTACTCGATATTTTTTCTTATCTCTGTACCTCTGTGTTACATGTTTCCCAGATCCTTTGAGTATTTTAGACTGTATTTTATGAATTGTTTTCAAAACTAATTCGCGTTTATACCAATATATCAACACTTTTCCACTCAATTTGTGAAGTAATGACTAATACTTAATGGTAGTTAAATGGAATCCAAGTTTAAGAGATAGCATTATAAGTTCTCACCCCAGTCTGCGTTTTCCGTAGAATTCCTCAATTACTTCACTATACAACTGCTCTAAACTGCGAAGTGCGAACTACTCCAAAATTCCGTAATGGCAAGCGTCTTCTTTTTCATATCCTATTGGCTTATATGACAGAGGCCTGGAGCATATAGACATGGAGGGAGCCTTCTAGCTGAAAAGCGTGATGACAAAGACGGGAACAGTAAGGTGATAACCTTTCTCTCTCGAAGCCAGGAGCGCAGCGTGGTAACTTGAGTGCCCGCGTCGGTAACAAAAACAGGAAGAATTAAAGCACAAAGCACAGGGCTATGCGTTATACTGGGTATACCGTACCGCTAGGCACAGCTCTGACGTTGTCACGTGACTAGTTTAAATCGACCCATCAAATTATGTCAGAAAGAGAAAGGATATCACCTTGCTATGTCTATCCTTCCTGCGCTTGCCACTTATGGAACAAGATAGGACTGGCTCCCTCCATGTCTATATGCTCTAAGGCTTACAGGTATAAAGAGTTCCCCCGAGTAAACATATTCCGGCTAGCGCTCGCCTGCCTAGGGGTACTTGGCGGCGATTCGCTGCCGCGAATCTTGATAATTAATAATATATGCAAACTATACAGGGTGAGCCAGAACGCGGTACTTTCCTTCTACCAGTGGATTCCTCGTAAGAATCTAAGACATAATTATCAATGCTAAAATGTCGAGGAGAAAGCTGTTTCTAGATAGGAGCCCTTTGAGGTTGGCCAATACAAGAGCAGGTACTAGACTGTCTTGACGGTTCTCGCGACGCCCTATCGGCCTCCGCGATTTCGCCAACTAACGAAACGACGATCAGAGGGTTGCGAGCGCGGCTGTTTTTATTGTTTCATGCGTCTGATCATTGTTTTGCTAGTTGGCGAAATCATGGTAGACGGTGGGGCGTCGCAAAAATCGCCAAGACAGTCTCTAGTACCTGCTCTCGTATTGGCTGATGTGATACGGCTCCTAACTAAAAACGGCTGCTTTCTCGACATTTTAGCATTGATAATTTACGTCTTAGATTCTCACGAGAAATCCACTGGTAGAAGGAAAGTACCGCGTTCTGACTCGCCCTGTATAGGTCATCTGGATATAATATGTTACGATACATATAGTTTGTGCTCATCTTCAAATCAAATACAGAGAAAAGCCTAGAAATTTTGACAAATTACGTCAATAGATAAAGTGAACACTTTTCTACATTAGGGAGACGGACGAAAAAAAAATTTACCAACAAAAATATACGTAACCTCAAATTACCTTTCCAAGATTGTACGAGGAAATAACTGGATCTGCGTGATATATCAGTCAGCATTTATATAATACAGGTCGAATATATATCCGCAATATAATTACACGACTTATTTCATGATATAATCCCTTTGGTAATTAATACAAAACGGTATACTTAATATACTTCAAATTATAAACGTATTCGATCTATTTATGATAGCTGCAGTCTCCCAGTGAGTCTCTCGCTTCCTGCTAAAGTCGTGATGCACAATATTTTACTCACACGACGTGCGCAAGCGACGCATGTCATAAACCCATGCATGTTTGCCGGTTGACTTCCTATCTGCAGCAGCATGCGACAGTCATACACAATTCTGCCGTAAAGCGCTGCCAGACAGGGTCTTGCATGATCTGAAACTGCATGAAATGCTACCGGGGCTAGTTTGTGGTATTAGTTATTTCCGAGTCTGTGAGGGAGGCAGCTCTGGTTGGCGAGAGTTAATCCGAGTCTGTATTAGGGTTATTTGGGTTTTTCACTTTTTCCCAAGAGGAGCTCCAAAAACCATTTCACCCGTGACCAAGAACTCACGCGGACTAGGTTAACTTCACCAGCCTTCTGCTGGTGAAGCATAACCAGAAAAAGTTACACTATATAATAAATTACATTTGAGAAACATACATATGAAGTATTCAGAGTTGAAATATATATATTTAAAAATTATTCCCATTACTACCATTCTCACAAAGTGAATATACATTATATCGGAGGCGTTTATTACGCCTATATTCAAAAAATGAGGATAACCTTATTCGCCAGTCTTTTATACGTCGCAACCACGGAGTAGTAAGAAGGAGACAACACTCGAGCAGCATTTGGCTCAAAAGTTGGCCCAGTTTTTGGGGCAATGTAGAGGAATTGTGAATAATGCGCTTTGAGCGCCTCTTGCGGTGTAAACCCGTACAGCGCTCCTCCTCCCCTTTTCGCTATGTTACAATCGTGGTTACAATGCTGTTTCCCGCCCTTTTGTTCGGATTTAATATCGGTTACTACGTGATATCGGTTGATGTGGAGTGGTTTGTTTTGATACGCCATTGGAAATTCATACACGCCAGACGCGTCTCCCCACAGTATCCCTCTATACTTACATCTTCCCTTGTACCTCAATATTCATGTTTGATAAATTTTGAGCCCATTCGGTTTCCGAAAGGCAATTTCTCGATTTTCCTGGTTTTCACTCACTCCAAGTGCGTACAGTACTCTCTCTGAATAGTGCCGCATCGGGGGAGTAGGGGAGTAACTGCTGCCCTCGAGCTATACCCCCACTCTAGCTCCGCGTTCCGCTCCGTCGAGTTTTTTTTCGCTTGAGTTTCGTGCGGCACTATTCGGAAGGAGTAATTCCATATCTCACGAAGAATGGGAGTGTGTGCTGGAGGGGGAAGCGCTCGAGCAAGATGAGGGGCATGGCACTATTCAGTGTGGTACTACTCAGAGAGAGTACTGTATTTTACGATTTAGCGGAGTATATCCATATACACCCTTCTTTTTATTTTTATATTTTATAGCGAAAATTTCTCTTTTTTCCGTAAGAGGCGCTCAAAGCGCATTATTCACAGTTCCTCTACATTGCCCCAAAAACTGGGCCAACTTTTTGAGCTGAGTGTTGTCTCCTTCTTACTACTCCGTGGTCGCAACATATCAATTTTATTACAATATCTTAACAATGCACTGTAACGTGGTGGATTTTACGTCCACCACTGACCGGCGTCTCCCCCCCTCCCGCCCCCGATGGGAACGACCTAGGTGTTCTCTATGTTTTAGTGCTGTCCCTAACTTTTTCCCAAGGCAAGGCATTCCTCGTAGTGTTACCGTTGTCTGCTCTAAGTCCTTGTCAGCAGGTGAATTCAACGCGGGACGACGAGGGACAACGAGGGACACCGAGGGACGAGCAGCAACGGGGAGGGTCGTCTGCCAACCTCGTTGAAAGTACCTGTGCCTTGGCATCTACTCAGCTTCGCCAGCCAGCCGACCAGGAGAGAGGGCTGCACCTCCCAGCCTTAGCCGCCTAGCTCTGCCCACGTCACCTCGCCACGCTTATGATAAAGGTTGACGCGCACTAGACCGGACCGGCAGGCACCGGCAGGCAGCAACAGACACCGACAGGCACCGACCAGCAGCCACATGCAGTCACCCACGGCAGCCGTCCGGCAAAACTATTTCTTTTGTCTCTGATCATACAACTACCCCGTAAATTTCTGAGTATTGCGGTGAGCGGTAAGTAGGGCGCTAACATAGAACGTCGCAATATGGTTTTATGTATTTATGACTGGATAAAAACAGCAAGTTTTTTTGATGTCTCATAAATGATCGTACGATTGAATGAAAACGGTTCCATATAAATTGTTGCATAATATATAAGGAACGCACTTCTTAGGCACACTGTTGCCGATATATTACAAACCATGATTTTCATGAAAATTATAACTCCTCAACCCAATTGTCGTATTGAAATCATGTGAATGTTTCAATGAAATTAAATCATCGAGCTGCGTGGCATCAACTGCATATACGTGACCATGTAGGTATACATATATGCGGTTCCTTCGCCAAAATGGGGGCTGCGACAGTTTTGATCGAGTTCAGAATTCTGCTCTCAATCAGTTTTGAAAGTTTTTTTGAACCAACCAAATATGATACGCATGGTCGGCAGATAATCATCGACCTGACGTCACTACGCCAAGGTATGGCGAAATCGGCGAGCGCGGTGGAAATATCTCCCCGTAACGAGGGCGACACCTGCACCCCGCCGGCTGATATCGGCGGTTATTAGCGGAAATCGCCATCTTTCGATCTTCTTGCTTGACAGCTAACAGTCGTTAGATTGTCTCTTGCTTTTTGGTTGCTTTTTCTTAATTCTACCTTTATCTTTTTGCGTTTCTTGGCCTTTGGCTTTATCTTTTGAGTTTCGGTATTTCGTCTAGCGTTATTTTTCTTTAGTTTGCTTTGCGCTAAGTCTAGTTTTACATTTAGTTAAGTCTCGTAGCTTAGTCTAGCGCGTAAGGTGTGTGAGTGCCGTGCCGTGCCGTACCGGAGGATCAGCTGCTGCGAGAGCAAGGTAGGCTTCTGCTTAAGGCCTAGATCACCCGCTCTGTGCTTATCTTTTCGCTATTTATTTCTTTCTGTGATTCTGCGTTATTGCAGTATATTAAGTGACGCAGGGTTATCTAGGCCCGACTTTTGGGTAGTTTTATAATATTGTTGTGAGTAGCCTTGGGTATCTTGCCACCACCTCCTTGCTCCCTTGCCTTGGGAACAACGTACTGTCGCCTAAGACACATCGTCTCCGGGTGCCGGTCATTGCGTGTGTGTGTGTGTGTGTGTGTGTGTGTGTGTGCGAACGAGTGGTTTGAGCGACTGTCATCGGCGACGTGCTGCCTGGTAGTGTGGCCGCGTCAGCTGAGCCTGCGACGTGTGTGCGTGCTCCCACTCCCTGCCGTCTCGTGCCGTACGCTAAGCCACCCTGCTGGCCACTGATCTCTATACTAACCTGCTGGCCTAGCCGCCTAGCTGAGCTGTACTACCCGGCTCGCTAGCTTTGATTTCGGAAATTGCCGTGCCGCGTATCACCCGGCCTACACACGTTGGTCGTACTCGATCGCTCTACCGATCTTGAGTTCGATCCCGCCGGGTGACGACACTTTTTTTATTGTTACTTTTTGAGTGCGTGGACTAGATTTAAGTACCGAAATTATTGATTTGCATTTATTTTTATTATTTTGTATTTCCTTGCCGTATTGGGCTTTATTTTTCTTTATTTTGTACCTTGTCGTTGCACTGTAGAATACAGCCTAGGTGCGTCAAATCTGATAAATCAGAGTGTGTCAAATCTTTCGCCCCCGCGTTCCCCTCTCCGTCGAACTAGCCGGTCATCTGCGTTCCGTTTCGTATTACCTTATCTGGCACCTTTGTGTGCCTGGCGCCCAACCTACCGTCTCTGTGAGTCGCTGCGTCCGTGGAGATAGAAATAAAGCTCGTGTGGGTGCTCTTTGTACGGGATTTATTTAACTACTGTTTTCCCCCGGTAAGAAAGTTGCTCGTTACAGAACATACATAATAGTTTACTCACTGAAATCAGAGCTTAATACAGGTGTTTAAGAAAGGATGTCAAGGAAGTAAATATAAAAAAGAAAAAAAATCAAAAATTGATAGAACAAAAATGATGGTAAACAATGAACGTAGTTTTTATCATGTGCATATATGTAGTTTATACATATATGATTTAAGGGCTTACACTGGTTTCCTCGGGAAAAAAACGACCTATTTTCAACAATTTTTTTTCACATAAAAAATGAAATATTTTATTCAAACTTCTTATTGTTACAAAGATACACTCTTGACCGAGGGGCTGCTCACTTAAGAAATCATTGGACCATTTCATCCGAAATCAGACAGGGAATCACTAAAAATCGCTGGAAATCGCTCGAATCGCGCGATTCCTGATTTCCTTATGATTTCTCAAAATGTATAAGAAATCATGGGAAATCACAAAAAAATCACGTGATTTCGGGAATCGCTGGGAATCACTCATCTCCTTTCCAAGCAAGCAAGCAAGCGAACATTTATCCAACGTCTATGTATATTAGGGTGGACGTTAAATTCCATCTTGAGGAGTGAAGCCCGACAGTTTGAAGGAAAAAAAAAAGAAAAATTTTGGTCCCAAAAGCGAAGTTTCCGAGATGAAGTTAACACGTGCCGGTAAGGCCTCAAAGTTTCCCATTTAAAACACATGCATTTTCACGGATCTCAATTCAAAAATTCACTGTGAGGCTAATTTTATTTCGAAAAATCCTAAACTACGTCAGGGTATCGGGTATGTATACTACTACATGAGGAAGAATAGAGGATATCGTACCATTCAACCTGATCATGATTTTACTCCAAACTAAAATTCTCTTTATCGATTTCACGGATTTTAGTTTGGAGTAAAATCATGATCAGATTGAATGGTACGATATCCTCTATTCTTCCTCATGTAGTAGTATACATACCCGATACCCTGACGTAGTTTAGGATTTTTCGAAATAAAATTAGCCTCACAGTGAATTTTTGAATTGAGATCCGTGAAAATGCATGTGTTTTAAATGGGAAACTTTGAGGCCTTACCGGCACGTGTTAACTTCATCTCGGAAACTTCGCTTTGGGACCAAAATTTTTCTTTTTTTTTTTCCTTCAAACTGTCGGGCTTCACTCCTCAAGATGGAATTTAACGTCCACCCTAATGTATATAGATACATTTTGATGACGTAAAACTAAGAACGCGTTAAAACGCGAGCACGTATCTCTTATCGTAAATTAATTATTGTTAATCTATAATAATTAATAAATATTCATTTATTGCCAGTTGTTCGGGCGAAGTATAATTCGATCGCGTAGATCAGCTGGACGGCCAGTATCTATCTAACGCACACACACCATCGTGTGGTGTTTACTTCAAATCTGACTATGAAGTCCTACCGCGCACCGAGCGCAAGAACTATCCAATGTATATGTATATGTATATGTATATGTATGTATCCTTGCGGACTAGATCGAAGTCCATATAGATCAGTGTGTCTCGATATTCCCCGTGGAATACATTGTAAATTATCGGCCTCGTGGTCTTAAATGTATTTTATGTATCTCTAATCGCGAGTATGAAATAAACCACGAGTTTTAATTAAAGACAAAAATCAGTGTGAGCCTTCTCGAATCATTTATCCCGAAAGTCACTCATCCTAGGCCTCTATCTCGCTAATTCGTTAACCCATATCATAAGAACCTCTCTCTAACGTTTTCTCTCAACACACCAGTCGAGAAATCAATGATTTCTGAAATTTAGAAATCACTCGTAATCGTTGGAATCAGCAGAAATCACACGAAATCGCAGGTAATCTCATTGATTCGAAAATCACGGGAATCGCAGTCGAAATCACAAGAAATCGATTCCTTTTGGAAATCGTAGTGCCACCGAATTTGCGAGCGAGCAGCCCCTCGCTATTGACAAATAATTTCTGAAATTTTGGGAAAAAAATATTAAAAAAATTAAAATATTAAAAAAAATGTTTTTTAAAGAAATTCTAACTTTTTTGTAAAAAGGTCTGCCAAAAATCCAATTTCCACTTTTTTTTTTCCTTCGTCCAAGTTCTAGGTTGAGGTCTTAACTAAAACACGTATTTTTTTTTTTTCACTTCGTAAGATCAACCATTTGTACACATAATAAACGTAGTTCATTAGCAACCAAAGTTTCATAGGAATTCTGAAAAATTCTGAAAAATTCTGAAAAAGAAGCACATTGTCATTTATGAGAAGATTAATGAAAAAAAAAACCACGTATACACCGACCTGTAAACACTAGCTATAGCTGAGGACTTTGTTATCTGGCAAAGATTCATTTATAATATATATTGTTCATCATAGCAGTGAGTAAATACATATTGAATAATAATAATAATAGTAATAATAATAATTGACTGAACAGTAACTAATCGTAAATTACATCCTGATATAATTCGGTTTAAAATAAACAATCGACACCTAACCTCAAATACGTACGCAGCTGTATGACTGAAGACTTCCGACACCTTCGAATATTGAAAGCCGATTGGAATTATATGATCAGGGATAACTAATAATTATAATGACTGATAATCACTCACCTTCAGCTGGTTGTAAACTATTACAGGCACAAAACACGTGTAATCAAGCGTACCGCGGTTTGTAACGACAAGATCGAAAAGACGCTACGCGAACCTATATAGCCTGAATATAGTCAACGACAGCGAACGCCATCTTAGACCCCATCAGAGCGCGCGGGTTTCAAATTCCGAAACA
This sequence comes from Rhogogaster chlorosoma, assembly GCA_944452935.1. Classification (NCBI taxonomy): domain Eukaryota; kingdom Metazoa; phylum Arthropoda; class Insecta; order Hymenoptera; family Tenthredinidae; genus Rhogogaster; species Rhogogaster chlorosoma. The sequence continues at coordinate 36,778,972 of OX101797.1, forward strand.
ATTATCCCATTATATTGTATGTTCTTTTGAACAACGAATGCTTGTCGTTTGCTGTTTGGATGTCACTATATTGACACAAGCATACATGAATCTGTTTTGTATGGTATATGCCAGCAAAGCATGCTATCATATTGCCGACATTTTATTACCGCCTGTTGCGTGCGGATGATGGCATAACATGAGCATCACAACAGCATTAGTGAACAACAAAGATTGCAACTCGTGATCGATCTGGTCTGGTTATCTGGGCTATGGACTCGACGGAACGGCGGTCAGCACCGGAGTGATTTTGTCGACGACAGGAGGCGGGGAGGGGGAAGCCTTTCCGCACACGGTAGGTTCACCGCATCTATCGGCGATCGTAGTCAAATATTCGGCCGGGAGGTAGATAGACGGGGCCTAAACGTCAGGCTGGCGGCTACAGCCCTAGCTCCCGGCTTGCAGTTGGCGAGGCTGCGGAGGCTGATGGATGTCGTAGATGCGGCTACTAGTACCGAGGCCTTCCGGGACATTCCCCCCGATGCTCCAGCGACGAAAGAAAAGTATCCCCCGACGTCCTGGTGCGCAGAGGTACCTGTGCATGGTGGCCACGGTCAGGGAAAACCGGGAAAACCGGGAAATGTCAGGGAAAACGAAAATCGGTCAGGGAATCAGGGAAACGTCAGGGAATTTCAAACTTGGTCAGGGGAAAAGAAAAAAATGTTTAACCTCCAGCTATTGTAATTTAATTATTTTAATTTTGTAATTAAGCTATTTTAATTTTTCCCGCCATTGTTGCATTTCCCAATGAATTTACATCGAACTGAAATAAAGAATTGGGGGTATTGGCTTGCAGCACTAATGAGGACTATTGAAACTTTGGTCAGGGAAATTTGGTCAATTGGTCAGGGAAAGTCAGGGAAAAGTCAGGGAATTTTTTTCCCAAAAAAAAGTGGCCACCATGCTGTGGTTCCCAATAAAAACTTAAGGCAGACACTGAAAACTAAGATAAAAATTGAACCACGTAGCTCTGGCGAGAGATGGACTGGCGGCAGCGGCATGGTCGTTCACGTTATCGGGTTGAGTCGATGTCCGTGGCAGATATTAAAATCTGCCACGTTACAATGTATGCAGCTATATCGAAAAATATTGAATAAAACGACTGTTTACGAGCATGTGTGATATAAATTATTGAATACTGGGCGGCGATTCTGGATCTTTTCATGTTTATAGCGACCGTGCTGTAATGCAGATAGCGACCGTTTATAGCGACTGCTAGCGAGCGCCGACACAACGTTTTGCATAAAATCTGAGGGCTGTTAGATGACTAATGGAATAATTGGTTTGTTCGAGCTAGCTACACTTTCTACACTTTTACTAGATTTTACACTTTTCACTAGAAATTTACACCTCCTATTGGGCGAGTGTAAAAAGTGTAAGAAAAGTGTAGAAAGTGTAGCTAGCTCGAACAAACCAAATGATAAACGCGGGGCCTGTTCATGAGGCTAGTGCTTGTAGCCAATGAACAGCCTGCATTCGTGGTTTCATCTCGATGCCAATTTTGGCGGGAAATGTGTCGGAAGGCGGGAACCCTTATGCCGCATATTACAAGCGTCAAGAGCGGCGCCTACTTAGATAGTTACAATTCCGCCCGGGCGCTATATAACTGTATTACGTTTGTTTTAGGCGCTATATCCACGATCGGCTATTCACGCTTTCGGAGGGTGGCGTTAAAACGGGTAGCGCCGATGCCGATCGCTATGAACCGGTCGCTATCTATATACCCTGTGTTTATGTGACATAAAAGTGGCAATTTTCAACCTTTCAAATCAATATTATTATTATGCGATTAAATTTGAAATATAACTTTGACATGTAGTGCGAACACATTGTTATCTAACGTATAATTCAGTTTCATAATTTAGTACGATTTTGAAATCATCAACTATCGTGGTAAATGTGAAATTCATTCAGCAGAGGTTATACGAGAATATCGGTACCGCCAAAGGTTACCGCTTATGTGGATGCTTTATGGATCATGATTGTGGTGGTTGAACGCTACAAAATAGATCATTAAATTCATGGTAAGCCTGAGTCTGTAATTCTATACTATTGTTTATGAGATGAATATCATATTTATAATTAAAAATACATATATTTTGTACCCGATGATTCTGATTCATTATTTAATCAGACCGCATACTGCGATGTTTAATTTCAAATCACTCATGGTGTTGCACAGATACCGTTCATTGGATGAATTAATTTTTGAGATACAATAATCACAAGAAGTAAATTAGCCTATAGATAGCTGCTGATGAATGGACTGTTGGATCAAGCCGAGGATCAAGCTGAAGGTACATGATGAATCAGGCGAAGCTAACAGCTTCACTACACCGGAGATTCAATGAGATGAACTTCATAGCGTGACGATTGATTATGCAATATGTACATACCTATATGCTCAACGACTGCTAATCACATCGATGACAAAATAGATGTTAACGGATGTCTTTGAAACGTAAGCACAACTAACACAAATTTGTACTATTGTAGCTTAGATGTATGTAATGGAAATGTTTAGTATATAAAATCAAAGATACTGTAATAAATTATGATTTCTGATTGTGAGCCAACTAAATATTGTATGTTTTGTAGGTTCTGTGTGTGTGAAGAATAGGGTGGTCCTTATGTTGGTATAATTTCTGTTTTATAGCTCACATGGGCTGAAAAGTCTCCTGAAAATAAAAGTAACCGAATTTTCAGCCTCGTAGCTCAACTCTGAGTGTCAAAAATAATCGCACGTTTTTCAAATGGTTAAATTCTACAGCTTTGCCAAAGTACTTATAATTGAGCTATGAGGCTGCAACTTCAGGTACTTTTTTTCCAACGCTTTTAGAGACATTTCAGCCCATGTGATCAATAAAAACAGAATTTGAGCAAATTAGGGACTACCCTAGTGAAAAATCAACATATTATTGAGTATTATTGAAGACACCGGAGAGAGAGAGAGAGAGAGAGAGAAAAGCGTTCATTAAACCCTGGGATCGAGGATCCCCTAAGGATTATGCACAGAAAACCAATGTATAAAGCATAATTACAGATAAATAATCCAAAATAAAAACTAAATAACAATAAAACAAAGAAATAAACAATAAGAGCTAGGAACAGGCAAATAAATAACAGTAACTGTAGCAGAAGCAGAGTTATAGGCAACATCAAGTGGTGACATCAGCTTCACGCAAGCTTTAAGTGTCAATCAACGTCGAATAAAATAATTTACTTTAATAGGTTTATGTGAATCAAAATAGTATAGATTTTTCTTATAATGCGAATATTGATAATTCGGTGATTAATGACATGGTGGCCACTCTGGGTCAGGCGAATCAGGGAAATCAAGGAAAAGTCAGGGCATTTGAAAATGATCATGTAAATGTATGATTTGATAGAAAATGATACAACAGTTATGTAAAATTTATAGTTGCCTTGATGGATTTGTATGGAAAATATAGTTTAATACTTTATCAAATTGATTGTGTTGGTGAAGGTACACACGGAAGTACACACTAAATAAATCGAAAAAATTATATATCGTATACGAATACTGCTGCAATACAATAATTTCAATGTAATAATAATCGAGAGAATACAATAAATACACAATAAAGGTCATTGGTCAAATATTTATATGATGTGTTAATGTACTGTATGATTCTTGTCTGATTTATGAAACTCCGTTATGCAGTTGCAGGGCAGGGGGTTACAGAGAATTAGAACTTAAAGAGAGGGGCTATACCGAAATCTAAGAGAAATAGTTATTCAGCTTTGAAATATGTAAAAAAGGTCCAATAAGCAAAAACCTATGTCAAATTCTAGATTATAGTGATATCTATATTTCTAAAAAATTTCAATATTCTGCTATGGAAGTGTAGATGCGAGGAATCTATCACAGCGCAGTGAACAAAAGGTTCGTTACGTCTACACTTTCATGGTAGAAGATTGAATTTTTCATATATACAGGATGAGTTTTCTCCGGGCCCAAATGAGGAGGAGCTTTTCACCGGCGATGCTCCGCCCACTTTATCCCACTTTATTCGCTTTATCCCACTGTTATCGAAATCTAACTTTACCTCAAGCTGTCGATACTTTGTCTGGTCGAGTAAGGTATTGTTGACTGTCAAAAGTCTTAATCTGCTCATTGTTTTCATTCGACAGTCAACAATGCCTTACTCGACCAGACAAAGTATCGACAGCTTGATGTAAAGTTAGATTTTGATAACAGTGGGATAAAGCGAATAAAGTGGGATAAAGTGGGCGGAGCATCGGCGGTGATAAGCTCCTCCTCACTTGGACCCGGAGAAAACTCACCCTGTATATTATGCATATACCTATATAGATACTACTATAAACTACAACTTGACACGGGCGTTTGTTAATCGGACCTTTTCTACACCTTTAAAAAATGATAAACTATTTTTTACTATTTTTAGTATAGGCCAGCAAAGGTAAATAATATATTAACACTACTGTATAATATTTGCTAAATATTAATACTACATGCTGCTACAATATTTGTTCCCGCATAAAAATAATTAGTTAACTGGCAGAATTACGTACTTACCTCATATTCACTCATAAATTCTATGCTGTCCCATTAAATAGTGGTTTACATCAATTTAAACTTTTCGCGCAAAATTGTTGAAAAAGAACACACTATAGAGTATTTCGAAGCGATAGAGTAACAAAACTCTCACCCGAACGAACACGGATAGAGTGTTCTCATTGGCTACAAGCACTAGCCTCATGAACAGGCCCCGCGTTTATCATTATTCCATTCGTCATCTAACAGCCCTCAGATTTTATGCAAAATGTTGCGTCGGCGCTCGCTAGCAGTCGCTATAAACGGTCGCTATCTGCATTATAGCACGGTCGCTATAAACATGAAAAGATCCAGAATCGCCGCCCAGATCTCTCATGATTGAACAAATCTAATTAGTGAAAAGATGACTAAGTAGGGGGTGGTGGGGGGTGGAATAAGTTCTGGACTACAGGCGGCTCCAAGTTAAATCCGACGCTGATTTTTGTTCAAATAAGATTTCTATTGAAAGTCAGTAATGTCAATGATATATTTTTCGAAATTATGTAATACACGGATGTTTATAGTTATGTCAACAATTTATCTCGTAATTAATGACGTTTCTCGGTTAGATATAAGTACCTATATGGTTATCAAATATGAAGAGATGAATGCCAGAGATGCTGGGAATGAGCTTCGCGTGTTTAGCACCTAGTATACCACAATAGTATATTGTAATCACTGATCTCTATACTACACTGGATGGCGTATCCCGTGTAAAATTTTTGTGCCGAATTGAAGCTGTGTGGCAGCCATATTACTTGTAGTAGATTTGTCAATTTGAGCGGCAGATTTAAATAATGATATAGAAATTTCTGTTGAAAGCGATGTAACTTGGGAGAAAATCAAATATTACTATAAGAATTCTGTATTGAAAACGTTTAGGTGAAGTTGTAATTCCATTTTTAGTAAATATAATGAGTACTGAAAATAATCTTCATACAAAAACTGCATAATAAACACATGTGACATAGTATTTTGTAAAATCATTGTATTGACAAAAATAACATCACAAATGAATAGGATTTCTTCAAAATTCATAATATCCTTAAAAAATTGATAAGTATTCAGAAGTTCCAATAAAATATTGCTTGAGTCGATTACGATCATGTGACGTATACATATATGTATGACGAAAAAGGGTATAAAAGGGTGGTATATAATTTATTATGTAGAATTGTAAATAAAGGTATTTGGTGACTTATTATGGAAAAGGCATTTGAATACATATCTAGAAATCTTGAATATCAATTCCAAATGGATTATAGGCAGAGAAGAAGTAAACATAACCTCTCGGCTGTACACATAGATCTCTACTTATATTATTATGAAGTGTCCTGCCTTCCACCCCACCTTTTTTGCCGCAATATGTGCAAATTAAGACCATTGCCACTATTTCCACTTAGTACTATGAATAATTTCACACTTACGAATCGACAACACTGACTGACAACAACGATTTCACAACACTTGTACAAATCGTAATGGCGTCGATGGCGTCGGTCCAAGGCGTCACTGTCATGGCGGCTCAAGCAGCGCCACCAGCGCCCCTTCAGGTGGATCAAAACACTAAATCACCCTCACGTCACTGCCTATAGAGTTGCGGGGCCCTGTACGCCATCCAGTGTAGTATAGAGATCAGTGATTGTAATACACGTATGGCGAAACAGGGACTTTGCACGATTGCTGAAAACGTCACACGAGTGCAAGGTCCCTGTCTTCACGCCTATCACATACTATTTTTTGTGACAACAGACGTCGCTACTCGCGCTCGATACTCTCAGCTTCGCCTCTATCCTATACTCTTTGTAACCCACGTGTGAGGAAAAACTTCGCTTCGCTTTTCCATAGTGCGTTACAGCCTTGAGGTTCCATTCCTTCCGTGTCCTTTCGCATTGTAAATCTGAAAATTTGTTTTCGTATACGATACATGCGTAATCTGAAACTTAGTCAGGGCAACCTAACCTCAAAAAACCTTTCACACAATCAATGTCTGACCTTTCGGACAATCGAAGGTTACACAGGCATACAAAATATTTCGAAAATTGAATGTTGAATGTTGATAATGAATATTGGCTAAAGTCTTAGAGCCCGTTTCTAAAGATTGATCTATACTAGAATTGATTTTTTCATAATGGCTGCCGTAAAAGATTATACCATTTCAAAACTATTCTACTCAAAGAACTGATGATGGTCGACCATTCATTCACCGAAACGTCTTCATTCATTCAAATAAATCAGTCACTGTTCACAATGATCGTCGTACCCAATAATTACTTTATCCTTGCTTCGCAACACGATAAATAACACTCGCACATAAAAATAACTTACGGTTTTCGGAAATGGAACCGTCGTTAAATTTTGCATAAATTGTTTCAGAGACCAGAAGGAATCTTGAAGGCTTTGACTAAAATGAGGCTCAGAAGCCGGAAGGTGGTGAATCAACGCGAATGTGAAAAGGTATCCAAAGTACATACAATTTCATGTCGTGTGACTAATGCCAAAAGGTCCTAAGCGCCATTTTTCGTGTTTTTCGACGTTGTTATTGCCAAAAGGGCCTATAAATTTCGAAAATTTGTAATTCGCTCAATAAATGTCTAAAACACTTAGATCCGTCGAAAACAGCGAGTCGGAAGTGTAAAGCGTAATGAGGGCCTATGTGACGCGACATAGGCCCTTTTGCTTTCGAGTTTCAGAAAATTTCCGGAGATTTGAAGAAAAAAATTGTCAAGACAAGCGACAGCGACTTAGGCCCTTTCGGCTTTATCCTTCCGAGATCTTTTCAGGAGTCTACGAAACTTTTCGTGAAGTTAATTTAGGTCGTATCTGCCAATTGTTTTTTTTTTTTTTTTCTACTCCGTATACTCCGTAGTAAACTCGTGAAATGCACAGATTCGTCGATGTTTCATGGAAATCCGATTTTTGTTTTGTTTTGTTTTTTTGTTTTTTTGTTCTCCTGTCTCACGAGCTATGGAACGTGGGGATCTCGAGAATAGAATTGTTTTCCGAAAAGATTCACGCAATTTTCAAGATCCACAAGAATCATTTGGAGACCATCGCGAAAGTGGAAATACGATTGACGCTTTTGATTTCTGTCCATATTTTGATATCTAATTTCTACAATCACTTACAAAATGATAGTTGTAAAATTTTTTATTCTGTTCATTTGCTCGACTTCTAACCAGCATAAATGAATTTCCAAAGAATCTTTTGCGCAGAGGCTGACTCGACTATTGTAAGAAATGGCTTAAAGAATTGATATAGGCTATGTGCAGATGTTCTACTAGCGCCGCTCGCGGGCAAAAGTGTAAGAAATTGTGTCCTAGAATTGCCTAGAATTATATGTTGTAAAGAGTAAAAAAATTTGATATTCTTTTATGGTGTCGTATTTATAGTAAGTCAATATAATATTTTGAAAGGTACGAAAAAATTAATTATGTGGATTTTTTTTTACTTCTAAATTCGAAGTAAATGAAGAAACAAAAACTCAATTTCTCGACAATGACAGCACAACATAACCTTCAGAACACAGTCCACAGCAATGCCGGCTATAATTTTGCGCACTGGCTTTGAAGAGGTTATGGTTTCACGCACGGAATGTGTACAGTTTTATTTTCTGGGAACTGTCATTAACATTACAGCCCGGAACACAACATTTATTTTTATGCGGTTTAGTTTTCTCAATGTTTTGTTTATAATTAAACAAAAACTCTATGGAAATATAGATTTTCACGCTCAAAAAACAATTTTTAACACGAGACGCGTGGAAAGTTAAGTCCCAAAAACTTACAATTATGTCCACTGCAAACGCTCGCGTCACATTTCGTCATAACTCCGCCCCCTCGCACATAGCCTATAAAGGTGGTTTATTCTTTTAATACAGTATGTAAAAATGCTTTATGTGTCGCGCAACCGCACTCAGAAAAATAATTCAGTCCCGTAAGCAAAATTGTTTTGTTGATAACTTTTGGTAGTTGTAACGAAAGATATTGTCGGTGATACGCATCATATTGTTGATACAAAAAAATGTGTCAAATTTGTTTTGTTAGTCGTATCGAAATATTTTGTTGATGACATTTAGTCTTTTCAACAAGATTGTTTTGTCGTCAATTCCAAATTCAATCATTTGTGTGAGGGCAATCGAACTTTGTGTAGTCTATACCAAATACAACACACGAGATTTATTTTGTAGTCGTATCAAAATATTTTGTTGGTGAAATTTGGTCTTTTTAACAAGAGAGTTTTGTCGCCAATTCCAAATTTATTCATTTGTACAAGGGCAACCAAACTTTGTGTAATCTATACAAAATACAACGCACGAGATTTATTTCGTAGTCATGTCAAAATATTTTGTTGGCGACATTTGTCTTTTCAACAAGACAGTTTTGTCGCCAATTCTGAATACAATCATTTGTGTAAGGGCAACCAATGTTTGGGTAGTCTATACCAAATATAGCGCGCGAACGTAACAAACTCGTACGGATTCAAACGGCAATCGCGACTGCAGCGACAGTAGGCTGTAGTACGAGTAGACCTGCAGGAACCAGTACGTTGCTTATACGAACAGTGCGTCGTGCAGTGCGGCGTATAAAGTTTCCAAAAATTTATACCGATTCATGTAATGGATGACAAAACCGCAAACATTTTGCGAGATTGGGGGTTCGGTGAATTAATAGACGTCTTCCAAGGTAAGTGAATTATGTTTCTTATATACGAATTTTTATCTACAAGTCTAATGAACGCTGGCGTATAGCACGTGGCTCGTAGGCTATGCCATGCCGGTAGTACTTTTCAATCTCAATCCTTGGACAAGTTACTCTCAGAATGAACAAATATACGTAATTATTACTAGTTATTCGTTGAATCTTCGTTATATGCAGATCTTGAGGTATAAATGAATCGTTGCAAGACTTATTCGTACACTATACATATATGTATAGTATAAGACAGTTAAAAACACGTGTTGAAACAAAGTAGCACTCGTCGAAGATTCTAGATTGTCGAAGCGTTTGCCCCAGTGAAAATTAGATTATTGCAATCTAGACATTATTTTCGTGTACAATTTCTCTGGCAAGTTTTCTTTGTTTGCCTACTGCTTCAAAAGCAGCTTGTGTAGCTTACTCATTAATAAAATTCAATATAAATCACAAAAAATGTTGGATGCCGAAATTATGTTTTTCATTGAATTATTTTAAATCTGAAAGCACATCTATAGTCCTTATATTTGAATAAGTTTGATAAATAACAAATTCATTTCTGTTTTCATAAATGTCTATGTGTAGCTGAGTATATTGATCATGAAGCCTTACTAACTCTGAATCCTGAATGCAAAGAGATCGAGCAGCTTGTTCCGAGAATTGGTACACGATCGAAATTCAAAACAGCTCTCAGAAATTATCAAATGATTATGTCAAGTAAATTGGAAATTATGTCACCGTCAACTTCAGAAACACAATCTGATGTGTTCTCGTCAGATACGTTAAGCAATGAGGTACACCTTTAGTTAAGGTAGTTGGTGCGTGGAACGATTTTTCAGAAGGATTTTCATGAAACTTCTCTTGATATTTATTCAATTAAATACCAATAAAACGAGCCTATTCCGATCGAAATTGACCATCCCGATTTTGAGAAAAACGATTTCAAAGTTTTGTAATTTTAACACGGGCTCTTATGGAAAGTCGACTCTTTCACACGAGTTTTTTCCAATAAAATCAAAACGTGTCAAAGGAATTCGATCAGAATTTTATATATTATAAAATCCAAAGTAATAAACCATATTAAAAAAAATAAAAATTATTGACCATGCCGTTACTGAAATATAATTGATAGAAATCTGAAAATTTTCATCAATTGAGGCGATAAGTCAAAGTCTTGTAGTGACTTGGCAACAACGCCTTTATATTGCCATAACATAAGCACGCGAAAATTCAAATAAACGAGTGGTATATAAATATAATTACATAAGAAAATTATTACATTATTTTATTATTGATAAAACGAAATTTTATTCATATCAATTGAATTGATATAAATAATAATTTTATTTTCACAATAAAATTTAATAATATCATTTTGATTTTTAACATAAAGTTAAAATAAAAATAAGATTAAACATAAAGAAATTAACTTATGAAAATATCTTTTTTCTTTGCGAATTTACCTTTATGGCGTGAACGGTCTGACATTTCTATTTGTTTATTGAATAATTACTATCGTGTTGTATACTTTGAACTTTTAGTTAGGTTATGTCTTACGACTATAATACCACTATATACTGAACGCGAAAAAGATGCGCAATAACAAGCAACGTTGTTGCCACCATCATTTCTCGAGTATTATAGATGTATGTGTGAATACACGTATAGATACTATTAAGATGTGTGTCAGAACAGTAAGACTGTACTTTGACAAAAGTTTTCAATAGGCGATTGTCGGCTAACGCTTCAGCTATATGATATGCTTATAAGTCGCTGAGCTATACTTTTAAACGTGACTATCTCGCACCAACTACCTTAAATTAGCTATTTTCATATCAGTAATTTAAGTGTAAGTGTGAAAGGGTTAGAGAAAAACGAATATAAATAAGAGAATTGATAGTTATGGTAGAACTAATTTTTGTACATTTGAATAATGTCAATGTGCAAAAAATTACTTTTCCCAAAATTGTTTATTCGCTTAGTTATACAGAGCGATTCTGTGGAAAGTTGGGAGCCGTGTGGGTAGGCAACCGGCGTATTTCACCGAAACGGCAACGCTGTCGTAGGGACAGTCGAACGTCTGCACCTACTGATGACGTAGCGACAGCTGTCGCTTCGTTGGGTCAGAATCAACATACAGTGTGACATATTTGAGGTTGATCGTAATATAACGAGTAAGACAACGGGGATCGATATTAATTCGTAAAGAAGTGGTACCGAATTGGCGAATTGGTTGCAGATGTCGATTTCTGTTTATTTGCAACATTATTTGGGTCCAAACAACCTTCGAGGTGAAATTTACGAATCAAAGATCACCTGTTTGCCTACCGATAATCTTGTAGTGGTCTCAGCGAGGAATGAATTAATTGAAAGTATTGTTCTGTAAATAAACGTAGGTAATTGTGCCTTTGATAGCTGAATGGAATAAAGCGTCGCATATTTGTAAAAATGATTACATTACAATGAGTTTCTATCATGTAATAACATTTTTTATTCATTAAACGTAGTACAATAACAATAAACTAAATGCGTTGTGCCGACCACATGCCGACTTCTTGAGCAACTTTCGAGATAAGCTTCTGACCGTCTTCTGGAACTATGCGCAGTATTTCCGCAAAACTGTGCATTCAAATTATTAGGTGAAAAAATTTGGGGTTTGCTGCTACGTCAGAAATGCCTCGTAGATTGCTCGTTGTATCGAATTTACATCGCTGTGTTCCTGACCGTAGTTGTCGAAGTGATGCGACGAGTCAGTCCATCATCGAGGAACTGCTAGCTTGTAAATAATTTTGCAAATAAACATAACTCAGAATCTGCGATCAATTCGTAACTTTACCACGACTTTATTACGAATTATTATCGTTTGACATTTGTTGGTTACCTTTATTAGAATGATGCGTAAATTTCACCCCGAGGGTTGTTTAGACCCAAATAACGTTGCAAATAAACAGAAATCGACATCCGCAATCAATTCGCTAATTCGTTACCACTTCTTCACGAATGAATATCGATTCCCGCTGTCTTACTAGTTATATCACGATGAACCTCAAATATGTCATTCTGTCACTTGATTCTGACCAAACGACGTGATAGCTGCCGCTATGTCATCTGTAGATTCAGACGTTCGACTGTCCCTACGACACCGTTGCCGTTTCGGTAAATATGCGGGTTGCCTACCCACACGGCTCCCAACTTTCCACAGAATCGCACTGTATACCCTTCTTGTTCTTGTCCTGTCCATGTAGTTAATTGTCGGATGAAGTTACACATTCTAAATTGAGATGCAATAACTGAACTATAGCTTGAAGGTATATCTTCTTGTTTATTCAGACGAAGTTTCTCATAATTTATTGCAGGAATTGCTGAAAGTAGCTGTAACGGATTATATTAAAACCTGCGCCGAAAACTCATTGTCTTTCCACGATCAATCACTCGAAAGACAAATAACTCGATTGCAATGCTTTGAAAACTTGAATGATAGTTCAAATCCAGATATTCAATGCGTACAGAAAAACAGAAATCCTCCCCACAACAATAATATTATAGTCATAGACGAAAAAAAAGAAGACAATTCAAAGAATTCACAGATATCGAAAGACGGTCCCAGTTTCTTGTACAGAGGCTTACAATCTTTGGTAATCGCAGAAATTGTTATGAATTATTGGAATTTCGGAACTGGAAGAAATTATCAGTTCTTATGCTTATAATATTCTTCAATTCAAATGTACATTCTGTTCAGGATTTGAAAGCACTCTTATGCGAGACTATCGTTGGCAAGGTAGTACTTACGTCTTATCAAATACGAAATGAATTTGATGATGCAACACGTAGGAGACTAGTGGACTTGATAATAACGTCGTTGTTAACAAAAGTTGACGAACTGGACCAACTGTAAGAATCATTCATGCAAGCCTGTGAAGTAATAGTTCACAACATATTACAAAAAAAACAAAAATCCTCAGTATTGGACTATTTTCAGGATCTCATTAAACAATTCTCATTTCGACGAGTTGGCAGACAAAATTGTACAGTTATTCCCAGATGAAGAGAAGGAATTGTACTACATCAAGCCACTAGCTGTGGGACCTCGTCAGAAGATTTCGAAAGGCAAACTTGTCGACTCTTACCGAAATAGACTGCGTCAAATGCGTAAAGTTGGGCTCGTCCCAAATCGAAAACGAAAAATCGATGCCACAAAGGATGTTGCAGATGTTATTGATGACGAAAGTAAGTTATGCAGAATTTTACACGCCTACATAACAATAATTGCTTCATCTATATTTAGGTAAACGTAGTTGTCAAGTTCACCATGATTGGCTTCAGCATAATACAACGCCATGGTCATCAGTCATCGAGCACTGGAATGCTTCGCGAGCGATAAGGCAAAATAACTTTCAGAGCTCAACAGGAAGTGTCGACTCCGTTTTCGAAGAATGGCCAGTTTTAAAGCAGCCATTGGGCTATACTTTGGTGATAATCCAATATATTAGCATGTATCATGTATCATTTGTCAATGCTGTACAGGTGTGTTATATTATCTTGCAAATGTATATGTGTTAAATTTGTTACAGATTGAAAGTGATTATAATGAAATCTTCAAAGATGGATTGAGTCTCTATTCTGAGTGGCCTCAGCTTTCTGGAAAGCTAGAAAAATTGATTAGATCCAGTGTTAAAAACAAAACTTATATATCCCTACTGGATGATTTGAAATCCAGTGAAAGTACATCAGGTGAATATCGACTGGAAGTTCCTATAATTTCTGTTTCAATTAAAAATTTAATATGAAAATTTGCTAATTATTTTTGCAGATTTCAGAGATGCCACGCTGCTGACACTATTGCCTGTATTATGTTTGACATCGTCTCCAATACGTACTCCCGAATGCTTATGGAAACCAACACTTGCTGAATCAATCAATGGATTCATTTTGCACGTAAAGGTAAGAAATATTCCGGATACATTCATACAATTCTATGGCACTTTGTATATTTAGTCTGTATGTTTTTTATTGTTAGCAAATATTGATCTTACGCAATTAAACTTGTGGAATTAATTTCTTGCGTTTTCAGATTCCAGGAGATCTAGAAATAGCTAGAGAAGAACAGCGAGACAGAATGCATAAAATGAAGCTACCTCTTCAGCCGTACATCATTCTTGTTGGTCCTCGTTTATCTGCGATTGAGCAATCGTACATCAACATAGATAGCACGCTTTACTCAATGGAAAGTCCCTTAAAAGCTGTGGATGTTTGTTATAAGGCATTCCATGCGCTTCATGTGAGATACCCAGCAGAAAGTGAACAGGTTTGGCTTTTTTTACAAAAATTTGTGTACAAGCGAACGACCAAATGGGACAAAAAAATCAAGTCTGTTATGCTTCTCATAAAAAAACTTAACAAAGAGTAAGGCTCATTTGTTTTCACATTACTTTGAAAAAAAAATTTTATGTTAGGTATTCTCAAGAGATATCTAATTTTGATATTTTTTACCGGTGTTTTTAATTTTATAATTCTCATATTCAGACGTAATGACATACTTTGTTTATGCATATGTGCGTATTTACTTTTATTCAAAGTAAGTTTTATTTATCTTTTTACGTTTATTTGAAGAGTCCTTAACCTCATGAAAATTCCTATAGTTTCGAAAAAAAACGTTGGGAAATATGTCGTTAATTAAAGACTGATATTGTCCTGTGTTCTGTGATTATACAGTGATAGTAGTTCTAACGTACTTTACGGTCGAAATGACGTCCCAATCCTATAGTAATCAAACTCATAGATATTATTAACCAGTTGTTCATTGCTTGAACAATTTTAAGTGCAATACACGATAATTGAGATTGTATTGTTTAGGTTCGTGTTATAACAGTGTACTTTGTTCTGTAATTCTTGTTAGTTTTAGTATTATCAACAGTTACGTTCTCTATAGTAGTAGTATTATTCATAGTTTTCATAAGGTTGAAACCTGAAAGGTATATCTAGTTTACGTGTGCTCTCAAATTATTACATATATACATTTCATGATGTTTAAATGCTTTGCATGTAATTCTTCTTTCCCGGAGATACAAATACTTATAACTTATTTCAAACTGCAACACAGATTCAGCATGCACAGTCGTTTCGAATGCAAGCAAGATGCATGCATTCGACAGTTTCAAAGCATATATGCGTTTAGGCAACATTTAACAAAGAAACATGATCACTCACGAAAATTAGCGCCAGAGAAAATTGATAACTCTGTTAAAAATTCCCCGAAAGTACAATCATTGGATTCATCAACTGCAACGAATCAATGCACTTTGAATGCCAGCATAGATGAATGTGAAATGCAAGAATGTGTCCAATCCGGTATTTCTGAAAGTTCAGTTAGTGAAATTAAGAGCAGAGTAAAAGTTTGTGCTGCATCTTTTATTTGCGATTTATACAGCGATACTTCTATGACGCAAGAACGAGTCCAGACTACGATTGACATGACAGGAGAGTTTATTAAAGGTACAATAATCCATGAACTCAAACGTGAAGTTATGTCAAAGTTAGAGAAATTAGAATTGGACGTAGATGACAGAGAAAATATTGAAAAAGCTTTTGAAATTTGTGGATCACCCTTTGCAGATTTGCACACTCATTACCGAAGGTTACAGTATTTAAAAGAACTCGGGTCTTACATAGAACCAACCAGTTATGTAATTGGTAATAGTCTACAAAGCAAAAGAATTAACGGGGTATTTACACTGACTCCAGTAAATGTTACAGGTCAATTCGTTTCGATAAGGCTTGTATTGAAAAAATTATTCGAGATGCCCGGTCTTTTACCAACTGTTTTTAACTATATGGATCAACTATCACAAGAATCTGATTCGATTATAAATATAGTTCAAGCGGAATTATTCAAAAAGATACGTAATAGATTCCCTGGGAAAATAGTTTTGCCGCTGATAATATACTTTGACGAATTTGAAACTAACAACCCTTTAGGTAGCCACGCAGGGGTGCACAAAATAGGTGCTGTTTATTTCTCTCTGCCATGTATTCCTGTCGAATTTCAATCCAAGCTAGAAAATATATTTCTAACACTTCTGTTTTGTAACACTGATAGAGCGGAATTTGGTAACAAAGCCACATTTATGCCACTTTTAAATGAATTGAAAGATATGGAAAAAAATCCAGTTTTTACTTGGAATAACACAGACATTTTCATGTCGTGTATTTTAATTATCGGAGACAATTTGGGTGTACACGAAATGTGTGGCTTTGTACAGAGTTTCTCTGCCAAATATCCATGCAGGTTTTGCAAAGTACATCGAGAAAAACTGAAATTCCAATCTGTTGAAGAATCTGATTTGATTAGAACTCTTAAAAATTATGATGAAGATCTTGAACTGAATGATGTAAGCCAAACTGGAATTTCAGAATATTGCATCTTCAACGAATTACTTTCCATTCATGCAGTTGAAAATACTGCAGCTGATATAGCACATGACTTTCATGAAGGAGCAGTTCCATATGATATGTCGCGTATAATCTTACATTTTGTCGATCAATCCAAACTATTTACGCTCAATCAACTTAATAATCGCATCGGAGGATTCGACTTTGGGCCTATAGACTCTGGAAACAGACCTCCCTTTGTTAAAAGAGAAAAAACTAAAATTAGGTCGATTAGGAATGTCTGCTACAGAGACAGGTACATTTATTAAATACTTTGGTCTTATAGTGGGAGACATGATCCCAGAAAATAACGATTACTGGAAGTTATATATTTATTTACGAAAAATATTAGACATACTTACCACTCGTACATTTACCGAACAAGATTTAACATATTTAGAGACCTTAATCAAAGAACATCACGAAATGTATATAAAATTATTTGGGAACACGTTAAAACCTAAGCATCATTTTATGCTACACTATCCCCGCTTGATGCGGTCTGTCGGACCATTAATTAATATTTGGTGTATGTGATATGAAGCAAAGCACAAATCATCAAAAATTACGGCTCATATTTGTTGTTCTCATGTGAATTTGCCTTATACGCTAGCAGTAAAGAGTCAACTACAGTTGTGTGATAGATTTATGAATAAAATCGGGCTCGAACATAAAACATTGTTCGGCTCTGATACCACTTCAAATGTTGAAAAAAAACCTTTTTTCACTAGATTCATTAACCTGTTGCCTGACTCTTTTCACACCGTATCGTGGGTGAATTGAAAAGGGTTAGTTTATAAACAAAAAATGGTTCTCAATGTAGGATATGAAAACGCTTTACCTAGTTTTGGTATAATTACATTGGTTTTCCTTGATAAGAATAAAGAAATATTTTTTATAGTTCGTTCGCTGAAATCAGTAACCTTTCATACGCACATGCATGCATATCTGGTCGAATCGACAGATCTATGGTCATGTTATTCATATAAAGCCTTGTATAATTACGCACCAACTTATGTACTTAATAATTGTTATGTAACATTAAATCTTTGAAATGTATACATACATATATATATATATATATGTGTTCAACTATTACACATTGATCTTATTATTCCAACCCATGAATAGAGCAACAAAATATTTTTTTGTAAGTTGATATTTCCATTTGTCGAATCAACAAACTATTTTGTTGATTCGACAAATGAAAACATCTACTGACAACAAAACATTTTGTTGTTTTGACAAATCGAAGACTCGAGTGGTAGTAAAATATTTTGTTGTTTCCACAAATAAAAATGGCAAATGTCAACAAAATATTTTGTTCTTTCGACCAACTGAAACGTCAACTCACAAAAAAATATTTTGTTATTCAAACTAACAATTGACTCATACTAAGTTTTGTCGTGTTGACACAACTATTTTGTTACATAGATTTTGTTATAAATACTCACTTGTGATGTTGTCCGAACAAAATAAATGGGTCAAGGATACAAAATAAGTTAACCAAATTATTTTGTCTGCTCAACAATAAATTTAGTTGTTTAAATAGTAACAAAATTTTTTTGTTGGTGCAACAATGTTTTTGTCGCAACAACGAAACATTTTTCTGAGTGCGTTCTGCTTTAGGGCCTAAGACCAAGTGAGTCCTCTTCCCCGGGGCCGGTGGTCTGGCCCCAATATGTTTATGTCTCTGGTCCTCTATTTGTTTATATTTCGATCCCTTATCTGGAGTATCGCTGCTCTCGCCCAGATAACAACGTGCGTGCAAATTTTGCAGCAAAATGACAGCAATTCGTACAATATTGTAAGCAATATCATAGCACGATGTGTCCTCTATTGCTGTAAAAAAGAGAGCAATAACTGTTTGGTAGCAACATGCAAGCAAGTCTTGGTGATACTAGGAAATGCGGAGAACAACTTGAGAGCAAATTTTCAGCAAAATTTGCTGACATAATAAATGACTGCAGCTGTTGCTGTACACTTGCTGTAAATTCTGACCAATGAAAAGTATTCTCAGCAAGTAGTCGACAAAATGACAGCAAAATTTGCAGCAAGTCTAATAGACTGTTGGAGGACTCACACTTGGTTATCAGGGCGTAAGCAACGCCAGAAAAGTTTCCTTTCACTATTTTGTTTTCAGCTAGTCGAGGCATGCCAGAAGTTAAGGCTGTTGGATAGGGTCGGGTATGGTGGGGGTAACGCACCTACACATGTACACACCTACGAGTGAATTTTGCCCAGTAAATTCTCGAGTATGAAAAATTATTTCGACAATCTGATGTGGACGAAATGTTCCTTACTCAAAATTGTTTTGCGTGAAATAGTGGTGGTTAGACACAAAGTAGCCTAAAGTTCTGTTGAGATGTTAATAGAATAACCTCGTGACAGCTGGCACACGGACACACACACTGACACAGTAAACATGGCTGCCGCGTGAGGTGAGTGACATTAAATTTTGGCGATTTAACGATTTTTCGCACTCGACGTGTACTGAGCACTATTTCACCCACAACAATATCACATTAGAAATAGTTTAATCACCATCCCAAGTTGTAAAGCAGTCTACATTCGGAGAATTTACTGGGCGAAAATTTCTAGTCAATAGATGGCGCCTCTATTGACTCGTTGATCGAAATCTACTCGAGCCGTCAGGACCCATAGCCGAATACAAATTTCCGAGGGCCTCGTCCGTTTCACTCACACAATCACTCGCGTTTACATGTTATACGAAACGTACGCTATGGCGTGTGGCTCGATCAGAGCGCTACGTGAATATGCTACAGATTGGAATTTGTTTCACGTTTGTTATCATCAGTAACTTGCTCAGAGGTTGCCAGAATGAATTGTAATTAATTATTAATTAATAAACACGGAAGATCAGACAAAAAATACGGAATAGGCATCAACAGTAGTATACTCGAATTGCAGGCATAATGAGGCTTTTGAATGGATTTTTTTTCTCTATATTTGAGTAGTTTAGAAAAAAATGATTAGGTCATATTTTTTCATTTTTCAATCGAACAAATATTAAAGTTGATACAACGGATTGAAAACTTTAACATTGTGACGTCACCCATGTTAAGATATATCTATATATTACGAAAACTGGAATGTTCAATTACGTATAACTTTTGTAATTTTGATTTTTAACGAATAAAAAAAAATACGACCTAATTATTTTTTCGCACTCCACATTAACCGCATGTGAAAAAAAAAAAAAAAAAATTCCATTCAAAAGCCCAATTAGCTGCCAGTTCGAAATATGTCTAAGTTTTAAAACCAACTGCTGTAACGTGATGATGAATAATAAATGATTCTAAGTTCTAAGTCTATTCTAAATACTCGAAAATACAATTTATTAATATTCGAAAATACAGTTTTATTCACGTTTGGTAGAAAAGAATCGCGAATTTGTTCTCGTTTTTTCTAGCTTATACTACATTTGTTTAGTAGGGCTACTCATAGATTGTAGCATGTGTCGCGAATTTTTTACATAATTTTATGTAACATAGGCTGGTTAGATATCTTGATTCGGATAAAAGACTCTGCACAGGGTGGCCACAAATTCTGGGAAAAAAAATTCCATGACATTTCCAGGTTTTCCAGGACCTAAATCGCAGTTTTTCCCTGACATTTTCCCTGTCTTAATAAGTTTATTAATCCTAAATCTTTCAACTCATTAACACCTACATTCAGTTCAAATTCAATTCAACTAGAAAGATTCTTCTCACCCTTAAATAAAAGAGAACGACGAAGGTTATTATTCCGCACATCTTATTTGTAACAACAAAAAACAACCTGTTTATGAGTGACTTCAAGCCAATTGTTTTCTCCACGGAAAAAGTAACTTTGTCATCCCAAAACATACTTTTTTTTTATTTCAAATTAAGAAGACTAATGAGTAATTTTTAGCTATTTTTGATCAATTTTCTTTTTTTTTTTTTTAACTTTGTCATCCCAAAAAATATTTTTTTATTCCAATTTAAGAAGACTAATGAGCTATTTTAAGTTTTTTCCATGACCGAATAAAAATTCCCTGACAATTCCAGGTTTTCCGAAACCTTTTTCAAATCCCCTGACATTTCCAGGTTTTCCAGGTTTTCCAGATATGTGGCCACCCTGCTGCATCTTGATCTTTTATCATGCAAGGGCAAACGCTACCAAAACTTCTAAAAAAGTCATTTTTCATTTTTGCAACTGAATACAGAAGGTTCGATAAAAAAACAGTTACCACAATTATTACCTTACGGTGCATTAGTATGGAAAAAATTGATCAATCTTCTGCGATGAAATTTTAGCGCTGGGACCTTCGCAGCAATACATAACAGACCCGCAAAAGATTACCTGCGCATCCAGATGCATCACAGAAAATTGAAAATTATGTCCCAATACTACCATAATCTAAAAATTGTAGAAAGCATTTCTTCACTAGACCGTTTTTATTAATTTGCAAAAAATTGAATGGCTTTTGTAAGAGTTTCAGTCGCAGATCCCTGTGTGTTTAGTGATTATAAGTTGACTCGGTTCCTAGTTTGTTTACATAAAATTCATCTGCCTATATCACAATGCATGGAAATTTGAAATATTATCATCTCACATCTATTGCAGTGTATCCTTTTAGTCATGTTGACTAAAAGAGTCATTAAAAATCTCACATCAGTTGTATCGTTGCAGATTAGCTGTCGTCATAGCCCAGATGAATAAATTAAAAGCCTTTTTCAAATACTCGCGGTTTTTTTATTGTCCTTGATTGTAATAATTTAAATAATCAGACGTTTGACCGAAAATTTAGAATTCTCTGGTCGATATCTGCCAGTACAATTACTGGATTAACATTTAATCTGTCAGGTCTACCATTAATTCTGATATATCTAGGTTATAGACAAATTCGAAGTCGAAATATGGATAGATAATTTCAGTATTGTGAAATATTGGCTGAAAGAATGTTTATAGATACGCAAAAATTTAGATAAAAAAAAAATTTTGTGAAATTTAGGGCCCTCTGATTTGCACCCATATTTTGGCATGGTCCTGATAATTTTAGTTTGGAATCTCATCGCGTAGCGGCGCTGAGATCGACTCAAAAAATGGCCGACGCTATCCAACAGCCTTAACATTCACATCAGATGCTGGAGATGAGGTATCGTTATCAATAATATTCATAATCCATCTGTAATTTCTTAGGATATCGCGTTACCGATGCCACATGGCCATGAATTAGTACGCTGAGCTCCACTAGCGGATGTTTGTTTTTCTCCGGCAGCACCTCCGATCGGAGACACAAATCGTCAGAATACTCGACGGGAAGAAAGAGCGGAGAACAATGACCCCGCGATCACGAATAACGGACAGGTTTTAGGTTCCAGGTTTGTTCGCGTTGCCTACACTTCCCTGGAATTTCGAACCTCATATTCGTCGGGTGCAGAACGCGTAACAAAAGTCTAGAAACGTGTAGGCAACACGCACAGACCTATTGTTCGCTTCGGTCCTCGATGAAACTCGTATACATAGATCAAGATTCGCGGCAGCGGATCGCCCACCCGCCAATAGTACCCCGTAGTCGTTGCGAGTTAAGAAATGAAATTCACAAGATAGTGCGTCTTTGGGTGAAACTGTCTGCGCAAAGACAATTTCGGCGAAATCGAGCTGAGTCGTTGCTGAATCGAATTCGAAGCTAAAGTTGATGCAAAATTGATGCGAAAACACAATCTTCTGGTTCCGCTTCTGCTTCTTCCTCGCAGACTTTTTGCTATAACGGACACGATAACTAATTAACGGTCGCATGAATTCATTCGGAATTTATAGAACCCTATTTTGTTTCTGAGCTTGATCCAAAGTTGCAATGAAAAGTTATTAGCAATTATGTCCGCGATACGAACACACACGGGCGATCGCGGTGACGCGCTACACATATACGCTTACGCGTTCCCCATACACATGATACTGACACGCCGCGCCGGTGCTTACTATCGCCGTCCGTTACGACTAAACAACTTCGGGCATCGACGTCGTCGATCAAAAATACAGCAGTCGATATCGATAGACGATTTAAGAGATGGCAAACTACGCAGTACGACAGTTCGCACGGCCTGTCAAAATAGTTTGTCATATGCGTGTCGAATTGATTATGATTATATATACGCGAACTTCCGCGAAATATTTCGCATCGGTGACATTACTCAATGAGACACAATCTTTTCTTCAGAGAATATATAAACTGTTATTTGTCGAAAAAATTGCACTTGCCGCGGCCGGCAAGGCTCTACATATATGGTTGAATAAATAGGCAAATGTTGTTGTTGGGCGCCAGTCGATTATATGGAATCGACACCAAATAGTATAGTACAAATAGTATAGAACACCAAATAGTAGGAAATAGTTCGTTCGACAGACAGATGTCTCTAAGGTACCTCGTCAAGCGGGTAATAGTTCGTAGGGCGTCGTTACCGCGTATTAAGAGTATAAAGTTTTAGTCGGGTCTCGATGGGTCTTGGCGGAATTATTTTTCAAACATAAGATTACAGGTACGTCTTATGGTTAGCTTATCTTAATTGGGAATGGGAAGAGTAGATATAGGTCTTGGTACTCGAGTAGACGAATCGAGTTGACGTCGAGGGGTATTATAAGTTATACGGCAATCCTGTCACATCGATGCGAATCTACATCAATTATACTGAAATCTTGGTAGTTCAATTTCCGAATGATTGTATGCGAGTGCCATACAATAATTGTTACAGCAATTACATAGTAGCACGTGTCGGAAATAAAGTGCTTTGCACACACGTGTAGGGAATCGTGAACGGGAACTAGGCAGGCTGAATGATTGAGTCACATGAGATGCATTTTTAAATTTATAACGAAACGGTACGATAAAATTTATTAGATATAATTTCAGTCTTTATAGTTACATGGCTCATGGAGGACTAATTTCCAATCATCTTAAATCTAACGGTAAGGCTATGTTAAACCGGCTAATAAAAGTCTAAGTAGACGCCACAACGGACGTAGCGAGAAGCGCTGCTACCGTCTAACTACATTCTGCTCTACCTTACCTATACTTAGAGCTAACTACCGCTTTTAGAGATGTGAACACCACACTACCCCCCTCCAAGCAACCGAATTAGGTTGCGAAATTAACATGTTTATTTTTGTTACGATTAACATAAGTACGTGGAGGAACGTCGGAACGGGAAGTTAAGGTAAGAGGTGTTAGCGGTACGGTAATAATTTTTTTAAGAACTGTTTTTGACGGGACTGCGTTTTGTGGAATGACGGGATTTTGTGTTACGGGAGGTGTTTGCTTCTGTTTTGAAGATGTCGGTAGAACGATGACTTTAATCGGTTGATCTTCAGGTTGCTGAGGTTCCAGTTCTTGATGAGCTTCTTCGTTGATGATGTCGTCTGTTTTTTCAAAAAATGCGGGCTTCAATCTTTCGGTAGAGATGGTAACAGGTTCTCCGTTGACCAGAACTTTGAAAACTACGTCAGAAATACGATCTATAACTTCGTAAGGGCCTTGAAAAGGTTGTTCCAAAGATTTTTTGGCATCATTCTTGACGAATACGTGCGTGCAGTCATATAAGGTTTTGTGAACGAAAGGCTTCCTTTTGTTGTGATGCGCTGTCGGGACTGGACGAATATTACGCATAAATGTTCGTAATTTCTGAACGTAGATTTGCTGACTGTCGTTTTGTTCGTAATCTATGAGAAACTCTCCGGGAAGACGTAAAGATGTACCAAATACAAGTTCTGCAGACGTAGTTTTAATATCTTCTTTGAAGCTTGTTCTCAAACCGAGAAGCACGATCGGAAGAGTCTGAACCCAATCAGTCGTTTCGTGACACATTATGGCTGACTTTAGTGAACGATGCCATCTCTCTACCATTCCGTTGGAAGCTGGGTGGTATGCTGTGGTCCGAATACGCTCACATCCGATGAGCTTTGTCAAGGCGTTGAATAAAGCAGATTCGAATTGCGAACCACGGTCTGTTGTGATCGTTACGGGAATTCCGTAGCGGGAGATCCAACACGAGACGAAAGCGTTCACGACAGATTCAGCAGTGATATCAAATAAGGGAATGGCTTCAGGCCACCTTGTGAAACGATCGATGATAGTCAGGCAGTATCTGTAGTTCCCTGACGGCGGGAGAGGTCCAACGATGTCAATGTGAACATGACCAAAACGATCATCCGGTACCGGGATGTGTTCTGGTATGTTCCGATTGTATCGAGACACCTTACTTCGTTGACAAGGTAGACAGGTGCGAGCCCATTCTATGATGTCCTTATTCATTGCTGGCCAGACGAAACTCCTTTTGATAAGATTCTTCGTTGCTCTGCCACTAGGATGAGACAAACCATGAGTAGTAGTAAAAATACGTCTCCTAAGCGTCTTCGGGATATAGGGACGAGCGTTTCCACTAGAAAAGTCACAAAAGATTGTTTTATCGGAGTTATCAACTCTTACGGGACGAAGGATAAGCGCAGTATTAGAATTTAACAAATCTTGAAGTTCCTCATCTGCTGCTTGAGCCTCAGCAAGATCGTCGGTCGAGAATAGAGTTGGCATGTCGACAGCTTCAATCCTTGAGAGAGCATCCGCTACGACGTTTTCGATACCGCCAACGTGGACGATATTGGTTGTAAATTGTCCGATGAAGTCCAAATGCCGGAGTTGCCGTGGTGAAGCTTTATCGCTACGTTGTTTGAAGGCAAAGACGAGCGGTTTGTGATCCGTCTTTATGAGAAGAGAACGTCCTTCGATCATGAACTGGAAAAACTTGAGGCTGGAAAAAATAGCAAGCAGTTCACGATCATATGTGCTATACTTCCTTTGAGCGGGAGAAAGTTTTTTGGAGTAAAAACCCAGCGGTTCCCATCTTCCGTTGCTATACTGCTCCAGAACAGCACCCATTGACGTGTCAGACGCGTCCGTCTGAAGAGCCAGTGAAGCATTCTCGAGAGGATGAGCAAGAAGAGATGCGTTTGCTAGTTGAGTTTTGCAATCCAGGAAATCTTTCTCAGTTTCGGGAGTCCAGTTGACGGGACGTTTATCTTTCTTTTTTGCACCAGCAAGGTAAGCGTTAAGTGAAGCTTGAGGACGTGCGGCATCTCGAATAAATCAGCGGTAGAAATTGACGATACCGAGAAAACGACGAAGTTGTGAAATGTTTTCAGGTTTTTTATAATCAAGGATTGCCGCGACACGATCGGGAAGAGGACGAGTTCCGAACTCATTAATCTCATACCCGAGATAGCGAACTGATTTTTCACCGAAAACACACTTCGCGACGTTAATCGAAAGCCCGTACTCTTTGAGTCTTTCGAAAAGAATACGTAGATGTTGTTCATGTTCTTCAGAATCCCTCGATGCGACTAGGATGTCGTCGATATAACAGAAAACAAAATCCAAACCACGAATAACAGTGTCCATAAATCTTTGAAATGATTGAGCAGCATTACATAGTCCAAAAGTCATAACACTAAATTCAAATAGTCCAAATGGAGTTATTACGGCTGTTTTTGGTCGATCTTCCGGTGCGACAGGTACTTGGTGGTAAGCGCGAGTAAGGTCGATTGTTGAAAATACTGTACAGTTACGAAGTTTGTATGAAAAATCATGTAGATGCGGGATAGGATACTTATCGGGAACAGTTACGGAGTTGAGACGTCGGTAATCTCCACATGCTCTCCATTCTCCAGACTTTTTCGGGACGAGATGAAGAGGACTAGCCCACTGACTGTCTGATCGGTAACAAATTCCTCGAGACATCATATCTTCGAAGTCCAACTTTGCTGCTTTGAGCTTTTCACCAGTCAAGCGCCGAGCACGTTCAGCGATAGGAGGTCCTTTCGTGACTATATGATGTTGCACATCATGCGCCGGAACTTCAGTGAATTTGAAAGGCCTTGTGATCTCTGGAAATTCACTGAGAAGTTCGCGAAAAGGTGTATCATCTGAAACAGTTGAAATAGAAGAATATGCTTCGTAAGCAACAGTACCGATAGAAAACAGATTTGTCTCAGTGTCGATAAGTCGTTTTTCTTTAAGATCTACTAGTAGTCCATAATGCGAAAGAAAGTCTGCACCAAGAATTGCACGGGATACGTCAGCCACTGTAAAATTCCACGTAAATTTGCGACGAAGGTTCAAATTTAACGATACGAGTTTTTGTCCATAAGTATTTATCACAGAATTGTTCGCAGCGTACAGTTTAAATGACGATGGAGTAGAACTAACACCGTTTGCACTGCCGCGGGGTATCACAGAAATGTCCGCTCCTGTGTCGACGAGAAAAGATTGTCCAGTTTCTTTGTCGTATATCAACAGGCGGGATTGTTTAAAAACGTCGTCGCTTACCGCCGCGATGTGCAACGACGTTGCTAGTTTTCCGAAATGTTCTCGCGGGAAGACCATGCGCAAGGACGATGACACTTTAGAGCTTTCGTACCAAACCGTTTATGATAAAAACACACTCTTTCACTAATGTTACCGTTACCGTTACCGTTATTGTTTTTTTGATTATTATTATTGTTATTGCCACGCCACGGAGATTTCGATCGGGACCTATTTCTGCTGTTTCCTCGGGATTGATGGTTACCAGATTTAATAAACTGATCAAAACGAGTTGCCAATGCTTCAACACGTTTGATGAGTTCATTATGAAGGCTATCCGATACGGGATCAATCACAGCATTAATGTGAGCGGGACGTTGTAGATCCAGGATCTTATCTGCCAAGAGAGCCAATTTACTCAAATCCTCCTCTGTAGATGCCGAGAGAATTGCGCTCACTTGTTGTGGAAGTTGCTCCAAAAATAAGGATCTAAGAAGAGCGTTGTCACATTGATTAGCAGCGAGGTATCGCATGTGCTGCAGGAAGTGTGATGGTTTCTGATCACCTAACAGCTGTCCTTTTAGCAGTCGTCGAATTTTGCTCTCCTTCGATTCGGCGAACGAGTTCAAAATCCGAGTCTTAATCGCCTCGTATTTGTTGTCCGTTGGTGGATTTTGAATAATGTCGGTAACAAAAGGTAACACTGTGGGGTCAAGATTAGCGAGTAAATATTGATATTTGGTTTCGTCCGTTGTAACTCGAGCGATCGCAAAGGCTGCCTCAACTTGAAAAAACCAAACTGCCGGTTCATGTTTCCAAAATGGTGGTAATTTTGCGATACGAGACATGTATATTTCAGAAGGCGGGTTAGCCATGATTACGGGATGAAAACCAAATAAGTCACAAAAATAATGAACGAAAGGTAGTCGGAAAAGTCTCCGTAATATTCGGGTGTAAGAAAAAGCGATGATTACACTCGAAGTAACGGGATGACGGGAAACACACACGAACGAGTTTTACGCCTCGTGTTCGGTGCCGATACCTGACGTAGTCAAAAAGTTAAAAATTCAGCTGCAAACTAATTCTACGGTTCCCAACGCTAATTTCACAAACTCTGTCCGAGTGAAATTTGTAATAATTAATTGTTCGAAAAAATGCACGTGGTAATAGTTCACGAAAAGGAATGCAAGGTGTAATCGACACTTATGGCCGTCGATAGCGCACACGCGGTTTCACACTTTTCGGGAACACAGGACACGTCGTTCTTTTTTTTGTTGCGTTTATATCACGTCGGGGTCACCAAATTTATTACTGTAGGGAATCGTGAACGGGAACTAGGCAGGCTGAATGATTGAGTCACATGAGATGCATTTTTAAATTTATAACGAAACGGTACGATAAAATTTATTAGATATAATTTCAGTCTTTATAGTTACATGGCTCATGGAGGACTAATTTCCAATCATCTTAAATCTAACGGTAAGGCTATGTTAAACCGGCTAATAAAAGTCTAAGTAGACGCCACAACGGACGTAGCGAGAAGCGCTGCTACCGTCTAACTACATTCTGTTCTACCTTACCTATACTTAGAGCTAACTACCGCTTTTAGAGATGTGAACACCACACACGAAGGAAAAGTGGCGCCATCTGACAGTTCGTAAAGACTCCCAGCACGTTGCAGTTTTGAGTCAGTCGTCGTATTACAAGCGTATTAGATGCACGTTTCTGTTTTTATAGTAGAGGAAAATATAAAGAAGTCTTTCGTTAAAACACACAGAAGTATTCATTTAACACCTAGCCGTCCGTCCTATACCAAAATCCAATAGCACGAATTTGTTTCTCAGCTCTTCTTCTATTAGGTATCCGCAGGTCGCGTTTTCGAACTAATTATTCTCATGTCAACATTTTATCATAATACAGTAGACTCTAGATAAGTGGCCATCTCACGGGGCTAGAGGAGAGGAAAATTCCGAGAAAAGGCCACTTACGAAACGCTCCCACCAGGGCTGAGAAGGAGGCGCATGATGCGTGGTGGGAGAAGCTGTTGGTGCGCGGAGAAATTCAAACATGCGCCGAGAATTTCGATTGTATTTTAACGTTGACTGAATATTCTAAAGACAGCTCACCTTATGGACCTTTGTGAGCCGACTAAAACTCGTAGCGAGCTAGCGCCCCCTCAGTAATTCCGGTGGCATATTCAGGAAACAAGTAGAAAATATTGAAACTCGCTGGATCTGTGTTGCGATTACCGACTGGAACGAATCGTTTCTGTGATGATACGTCAGAGTAGGTACTACAGGTATCGCAAAAATGCCCGACCCCACGCACGTGTTGTTTTTTGATGTATAAAACATAAATGGAGTGAATCACAATCGTGCAAATGAATAATCAAAATATATGGCTTTATTTGAAATTGAGAAATTTCCACATTTTCGGTATCGCCGAAATACGCGATCGAATCAGCTGAATCGAAAAAAAAAAATCACAAATAATCAAGTGGCTTCCTTCTCCCAGATAACACCTATTCTTGATTAATTAACAGAACATCGTGGATTAGACATCGATATGAAAAGCGTTGTGATATTTTCGGGTGCTTGTTGAGGACAATGGGAGATTATACTGTTATGCTTTACAAAGTCACCGGCTTTTGAATATTTCTATACATTGAACGAGACGACATTTTTTTGATTCTGCAACAAAGGTGAAGTGAAAAAGAAGAAGGCGAATATTGCAGTTATGAAAAGTTATTAATTTTCTAAAAATATTGATAATTATCTATAATATGAATTTGTATTTTTCCCGAGTCTCGATAAAGTACCTAGTTTTCATCTTTTGCCGACTGCAAGTCGCTTCTCATACATACGTATATAATTATATATTCTGACACATATACTATGTACATTCGGGTGGTTCTTGTATGGTATTTTTTTTTTTTTTTTTTAATTTTAATGTTGGATAGTCGTAAATCGGATTTAAATGTGAAAAAAACACTCCTTAATTTTTCCAGATTTTCATTCTGAGTCCTGAGTCTTCCTGTTAGCACGTAATTTCGTTTTTCAATCGGAAAATACTTATTCCAGTTAGTTCAAGTTTAGAAATATGAATAACCTTGTTCATTATTCTTGCAGCTGACTCCATCTAGAACTCACTCAAATCGGTGTTCATTCAAATGAATAAAGACTAATACACAAATAACATATAAATAAATATATAAATAAATGCATAAATGAGAGAAAAAATTAATTAATATTAAAATATGACATATTAGACCTGTCCTTAAGAAGGGTGAAATCAAATTTCGATGGTGCCATACCTCAAATTGGTTCGAAATAATTTAAAAAAACTCGTGAATTTTTATTTATTTTTTTCCTCCATATTTACCCACCCCTAGGAAGCCTTACTTTTTCCCATAAGAAAAGCATTGATTTTTCGAGGTGTTTGATCAAAAATTCGTACTGGGTCTCAAAAAAGTCGTAAAAAAAATTCGAAAAAAGCAAAATGAAGGGAAATTCGTCCCCTTTAAAACGTTGCTTGGAAAATTTGGCTACCTCTATTTTTAACTCCGCTATCTGACTTTTAGTGTGGCAAGAAATTTTGACTGGTGACTCCAAACGTTTGAGCGGTTAAGGAACTCAATGGGATTGGTCTTAATGAAAAAGAAAATTCTTTCTTGAAAATAAGAAAAAAAAATTGAAAAATTTCGGTCACCTCATCTTCTTTCTTACTAGGAGACCTTACGGCAGCCGGATTTTTTTTTTTTTTATATTTATGGTACGTGTAGTTGGGACCTTGAATAAGAATTTCCCAAAGCAGTTCGATGCAATATTTAGAATTCTTCGAGATAATCGACTTTGAAGTTTTGTACTCGACCTTATATTCACTAGATACGACGCTTGTTTCAACGAAAGGCGTAGCGCAGACGGTAGAGTTCGAGTCCAGTAATCGCTGGATCGCTGGTTCGAGTCTCGTCGCGTGAGTTTTTTTTTTTTTTTTCTTCACAGAAACTTTTTCCTTTTTTGTTCTTTTTCACATTCCGAAAATTGAATTTTTCATTAGGAATATCAACTTTAAATAAACAATATTAATTATAAAATAACAATAAAGGTTCTGTCAAAAAAACAACGACGTCGGGTAGGAAATAAAATGCTATTTTATTGTCATATCTTTAATATGATAAGTGTTAGGTATATTACGTCTAGTGGCACGAGCCAGAATGGTAGTTATCGTAAGAACATGGAAAACAGAAATTTTTTCGGCATCTAGCACACTGTATAAATGTCGCATTATTACAGGCGCATTTTGTTTTCAAAAGCTCGACTGCGAAGCAAACTTCATTAACATTTTGAAAGATTGTTCTTTCATCGCACAGTTTTGATGCAAACCACGCATACCTGAGCATGTCACCAAAGATTGGAGAAGATAATTGGTGGTGAACAATTGAATGAAGTTTCAAAAATTTCTGTTTTCCATGTTTTTACGATAACTACCATTCTGGCTCGTGCCACTAGACGTAATATACCTAACACTTATCATATTAAAGATATGCCAATAAAATAGCATTTTATTTCCTACCCGACGTCGTTGTTTTTTTGACAGAACCTTTATTGTTATTTTATAATTAATATTGTTTATTTAAAGTTGATATTCCTAATGAAAAATTCAATTTTCGGAATGTGAAAAAGAACAAAAAAGGAAAAAGTTTCTATGAAGAAAAAAAAAAAAAAAAAACTCACGCGACGAGACTCGAACCAGCGATCCAGCGATTACTGGACTCGAACTCTACCGTCTGCGCTACGCCTTTCGTTGAAACAAGCGTCGTATCTAGTGAATATAAGGTCGAGTGCAAAACTTCAAAGTCGATTATCTCGAAGAATTTTGAGTATCGCATCGAACTGCTTTGGGAAATTGTTATTCAAGGTCCCAACTACACGTACCATAAATATAAAAAAAAAACAAAAATCCGGTTGCCGTAAGGTCTCCTAGTCAGCAGTGCAGGAAAGAAAAGCGTAACTCGACTTGACAGTTAAGAAAGGCATTTGTCATAGGGCGTCACAGAGGACATACGCCTTTCTTAACTGCTGCTCCTTTGAGCTTCCATTTTTTTTTTTTTTTGTTTATAATGAAAACGTTTAGGCAGAGCGTCGTATCTGCCAACGTACGATCTTCTGCG
Source organism: Rhogogaster chlorosoma (assembly GCA_944452935.1). Taxonomy (NCBI): domain Eukaryota; kingdom Metazoa; phylum Arthropoda; class Insecta; order Hymenoptera; family Tenthredinidae; genus Rhogogaster; species Rhogogaster chlorosoma. Next base: position 36,811,221 of record OX101797.1, read on the forward strand.
TTTAGGTAGTTTCAAAATGCTTAATTTCGAATTATTTATGTGCGCTTTCATCATTTTCAAAGCGATTGATGGAACAAAAAAGAATTATATAATTATGGCACTAACATCACCTTTTTTGGCGCTTTTTCTTACTACGTATGAGATAAATTTCAATTATTTTACCAGCTGGAGAAGAGTTTGTCACATAATTGTTTCAAATTTGAAGTAAAAACTTATATCTTGGAATTTAGAGCGAGTTTAACTGAAAAAAGATGACGATTTTTTCAATTGGCCAAAAAAGATGCGCAATCAAATTTCAGATTAGGATGTATGTTTAAAGAATTAAAATTAAGATTTGTTTTTGCCAAGTGGCCAGGGGCCATCTCGAAGTGGCAATATAATTTTATATATACCCTTCTACAATCTAGCGGTTCAATTATGGCCAATAGTCCATTTTCACACCCCGTTTCTTCTAATATGGACAACTTTTTTCCCCTACCTGTGATAATCCCTGTCTTTATATTTTCATTGAAATTTATATTCTTGAACGATAGAACACATTCGTTAATCATTACATCAAAATAATAACAGTTTCTGTGAAAAATAATGGTATGAACTTCCCCATATATGATAGAAAGAAGAAAATTAAATAGTCATTTTTGATTTATGGTTTGGTTGAATAATGTATCATTTTCTATCAATTACTACCTCGCCATGTGTTTATTCTGTAAAATTGATTTTTTACCGGTCTATATTCACTATGCCAGCCGGTCGATATTACTAGATAATTTTAAAGTCGCAGATTAATGGACCACCTCATAATGATAAATAATAATAATATAATAATCACCAAGATTTTTGACAGAACCACCCGTAAACTGAACAAATGTTCAAAAACAATTGTAATATCTTCTTTGTTTCGAGGACGGAAAAACCAAGAGATGTCGAAGTATATTGTTAAGCTTTTTTTTTTTTAATTCAGTGGTCCATGTCCATCCACTTTACCACATAAGAAAATTGTATGTATTGAACGATGGGAAGTATCACGGATAAAGGTAATATTATAAAATAAGAAAATCGGAGGAAATAATAATAATGCTAAAGCGCGATAACTACTTCGAGTTTTCTTTTATTGTTTTACGATCACCTATAGACTTGCATACAAGACTCTAGAAAGCATCAAAACGTATACGTAAAAGTGTAACAGATGCACATAAAATTCATTTCGATTACTTCGCGTGTTTGTTACATGTCAATTCGATGGTTAGAAACTTTCACCGGAATTTGCTAATACGCAAATGCATATAATTTTGTAGAAAAGTTCAAAGCTTAGTCACTTTAATTATTGATCTTCGAACTGATGTGGAAAGTTCCCAGAGTATACGATTTGTAGGTTTTCGTCATAGTCGATAAAGTGGAGAAAAAACACGCACGCTAAAACAGTGTGTCTGCTAGTATCTCAGATCCCAACTCGTATCAATCAGAATTTACCCTACGAGTTAGCTCGCAACTGGGCGAAACTGTAAATTTCAGTCGGTATGACAGATACCGCTTGCTGCGCCAAGCCCACTTCAAGCCCACTTGGTCGGCTCACAAATTAACCCAGGGTGAACCGTCTTTAGAATATTCAGTCAACGATTTTAACCATCGACGGGATAATGACTAATTCATTGATTCTGCATGTAGAATAAAATAATATATATTCTGTTTACATATGATGAACATTTTATCACAACGTTTAATAATAATATCTCTTCAAACCAATATAATTCTTAATTTCTCAAACGAATTTGTTCGCGATGAAAGTTAAATTATTTCGAAATTGCATGTTTCATAACAGCTAATTTCGCTTCCCTTATATTCAACATTACAGATGTTGGAACGATTGGATTTTTTTCAAAAAATGAAAGTAAAACATCGGCTGCTTCAACTGCTTCTGTATGTCTTATATCCTTATCGACTACGATATTTTCAGCGTTGGAATCTGAAAAAAATTATTTAAACACACAATCACCGAATAAATGTGATATCGTTCGCGAGTATTCGAAATTGTAGGAACAAAATATACCTTCAGAATTATCAATGGTAGTCACTATGTCCAATAACTCAGAATTTGTAGGTACAGTAGTGTCATCTTCATCAGTCGTAACCCAATCTTGAATATTTCGCTCATCAGCGTTTTGATAGCCATCAATTTGTCGAACATTATTTATAATTTCTTCATTTGTGGCGTTTTCTAGACCACATTCTTCAGTTACAATATTGTAAAAATGGTCTGGTAACAATTTTTTCCAACACTTGAAAATTGTTTTACTTTCTAAGTTATCCCAAGCTTGACTAATCCACTCGATAACTTTCTTGATGTCGATTGATTTTGAGTATGATGCTACATCTATTCCACTTTTTTGTGCATACAAAATACCAAACAAAAATAATGACCTATAATGCTTTTTAAGAGTTTCAATGATTCCTTGGTCCGTGGGTTGCATTATAGATGTTGTATTAGCTGGTAGATATACAACTTTAATATCTTCTTCTTGAAGTTCTTTAGCAGGTGGGTGGCAAGGGGCATTATCTAATAATAATTTTGCTTTCAACGGAAGACCTTTATCTTTTAGAAAAGCTTCAACTCTCGGAACAAATTCATTATAAAACCATTTTTTGAAAATCTCTCCACTCATCCATGCATTTTTTTGATTGGCATAGTAAACTGGTAATGAGGATATTTGATTTTTTATAGCTCTTGGTTTTGCTGATTTTCCAATTATAACTAAAGGAAACTTTAAAGAGCTATCAGCATTCGAGCATAACATTACGGTTATTCTGTCCTTATTTACTTTGAAGCCACTGGGAGCTGTTGCCGATTTTTCAGCTAAGGTCTTTTTAGGCATTTGTTTAAAATTCAAGCCTGTCTCGTCGGCATTGAAAATTTGACAAGGGAGTAACTGCTCATCATCTAAAAATTTTTTGAAATCATTTCTGAAAGAAATAGCTGCAGAGTGATCGGCGGATAATTTCTCGCCACATCTTGTGTACTGCCGAATATTAAGGTGAAGTGAAACGTTTGTCAGCACCTCGAAAACGGGAATGATCAATTCTCCGAAACTACTCATTCAATCGCAATGAAACTTTGGCGAATCACGCATTATTTTGGCAGAAAGGGCCTGATTACTTTATTTTTTCAAAATTTTGTAAAAATTTTTGTAGAACGACTTACCAACCACATATATCGTTCGCTTATTCACTATTGCCGTAGATCATCGCATTCTCATGATAATCAGGCCCTCCGCAATGAAAACCCGAACACTTTGAGACCAAACCCGTGTCATTTGATGAAGAAATGGCTGAGAATTGACGATTCTCCGTTACTCATAATTAAAAAACCGACATTTCGTTGAGGTGATACTTTCTACCGACATCACGCTTCGTACACTTATAAACCGAGCGGCGGCGCTGGTGGAGGTTTCTTCTGTCACTTGACGCGAAGTGTGCATGGCTGCTCCCGCTCGGGAGAAAATACAAATGATCGATAACGGACCGCAGACGGCTGATCTCACCCAAGCAACAGCTAACCTAAAATACGAACGAATGAAAAATCAAATCGTGTTTGGAATTGACGTTAGGAGAGAACATTGTTGCTCGTTTATCTCTTCTATTCGAAGTTTCCATGACTCCTGATGTGAAAACGTAAAAAAATCCGAATCATCAACGTCAGCTAACCGAGCTTCTACTATTCAAGCCGATTAGAAGACGCGTGCTACGCCATCTGGCGGTATGCTTCACCTTAAGGTGAAGTGAAACGTTTCAAGGCCACGGCCGGGTTCCCTTTCACCGCGGTAAAGCAGAGGTACACAGTTTGATACCTCTGCATACCGCCAGATGGCGTAGCACGCGTCTTCTAATCGGCTTGAATAGTAGAAGCTCGGTTAGCTGACGTTGATGATTCGGATTTTTTTACGTTTTCACATCAGGAGTCATGGAAACTTCGAATAGAAGAGATAAACGAGCAACAATGTTCTCTCCTAACGTCAATTCCAAACACGATTTGATTTTTCATTCGTTCGTATTTTAGGTTAGCTGTTGCTTGGGTGAGATCAGCCGTCTGCGGTCCGTTATCGATCATTTGTATTTTCTCCCGAGCGGGAGCAGCCATGCACACTTCGCGTCAAGTGACAGAAGAAACCTCCACCAGCGCCGCCGCTCGGTTTATAAGTGTACGAAGCGTGATGTCGGTAGAAAGTATCACCTCAACGAAATGTCGGTTTTTTAATTATGAGTAACGGAGAATCGTCAATTCTCAGCCATTTCTTCATCAAATGACACGGGTTTGGTCTCAAAGTGTTCGGGTTTTCATTGCGGAGGGCCTGATTATCATGAGAATGCGATGATCTACGGCAATAGTGAATAAGCGAACGATATATGTGGTTGGTAAGTCGTTCTACAAAAATTTTTACAAAATTTTGAAAAAATAAAGTAATCAGGCCCTTTCTGCCAAAATAATGCGTGATTCGCCAAAGTTTCATTGCGATTGAATGAGTAGTTTCGGAGAATTGATCATTCCCGTTTTCGAGGTGCTGACAAACGTTTCACTTCACCTTAACCCCATTTTTACATCAATTAAACCTTTAGCATGACGTCACTTGGAAACTATCATTCCGAGAAAAAAGTTGAAATAGCCATTCTCTTCCTTTTTCAATTATCTGGTGGCGGTATTTTTCAGATTTTTTTTTAAGTCAGACGTTTACCCCATTTTTATATCGACTCAGCCTTTAGCATGACGTAACTTCGAAACTATCATTCGGAGAGAAAAGTTCGACTGGCATTTTGTCTTCCTCTTGCGATTATCTAGTGGCGGTATTGTTCAGTTTTTTTTTTTTTTTTTTTTTTTTTATCTTAAGACACCCCTGATAGCCAAGTGTGATTGTGCAAACAGCCTATTACACTTGCTGCAAATTTTGCTGTCATTTTATCGATAAACATGCTGAGAATACTTTTCATTCGTCAGAATTTACAGCAAATGTACAGCAACAGCTGCAGTCATTTATTATGTCAGCAAATTTTGCTGAAAATTTGCTTTCAAGTTGTTCTCCGCATTTCCTAGGATCACCAAGGCTTGCTTGCATGTTGCTACCAAACTGTTATTGCTCTCTTTTTTACAGCAATAGAGGACACATCGTGCTATGATATTGCTTACACTACATTGCACGAATTGCTGTCATTTTGCTGCAAAATTTGCACGCACGTTGTTATCTGGGACACGTTAACCCCATCTTGACTTCAAGTAAACCTTTACCTTTACATAACTTCTAAACGATGATTTTGGAAGAACAGTTTTTCCATTTAGTCTGTTTTGCATAATAATGATAATTATAAATAATATATAAATAATTCTTTTTTCTGAACTACTAATTCTGACTATCTTGTATTTCAAGTTTCATTGAATTATATGAATAGAAGCATCCCCCAATTGAACAAAAAATGAGAGTGTTCTAAATAGTTTATTACGACTTCTACATAAATATATCATTCCGTACACATGTCATTAGAATCGGTTTAGTCGTTTTGCGTCTTGCCAAAGTAGTAATCTATGTCAAAATGGGGTTAACGTGTGTCTTGAAATGGAAAAAAAAAAAAAAACTAAACAATACCGCCACTAGATAATCATAAGAGGAAGACAAAATGCCAGTCGAACTTTTCTCTCCGAATGATAGTTTCAAAGTTACTAGTCTAAGAGCTACTGACCAAAATGGTCAGGTAATTTTAGCGTCAATGAAACTCAGGGAGACACTTACCTGAAAGACCCTTTTGCGAAAATCGTCAATCTGGCAGGCCGTACGTGGTGAGTGCAGGTGTTATGGGGTGGGAAAAAAAAAGATAAGGTAAGTTGAGCGTCCTTAATTTCTGTTGCAAGCAGATCCTCTGTACTCCCAATACACCCGAAAAAAATTTCAAATTTCAAACCAACCTCGCTACTATTACCTTAAAATTATTATAATTTTTTCAATTATAATTAAGGTTAGCAACACCTTTCTACCAACCGATCGATTTGAAATTGTTTTTCGGTGTATTGGGAGTACAGAGGACCTGTTTGGAACAAAATTTAAGGACGCTACTCTTACCATTTTTTTTTTTTTTTCCCACCCCATAACACCTGCACCCACCAGGTACGGCCTGCCAGATTGACGATTCTCGCAAAAGAGTCCTTCAGGTAGGTCTCTCCCTGAGTTTCATTGACGCTAAAATTACCTGACCTTTTTGGTCAGTAGCTCTCCGTCTACACGTCATGCTAAAGGCTGACAATGAGTTGATATAAAAATGAGGTGAACGTCTGACTTAAAAAAAAAAACTAAAAGATACCGCCACTAGATAATTGAAAAAGGAAGAAAATGGCTATTTCAACTTTTTTCTCGGAATGATAGTTTCCAAGTGACGTCATGCTAAAAGTTTAATTGATGTAAAAATGGGGTTAACGTCTGACTTAAAAAAAATCTAAAAAATACCGCCACCAGATAATTGAAAAAGGAAGAAAATGGCTGTTTCAACTTTTTTCTCGGAATGATAGTTTCCAAGTGACGTCATGCTAAAGGTTTAATTGATGTAAAAATGGGGTTAACGTCTGACTTAAAAAAATCTAAAAAATACCGCCACCAGATAATTGAAAAAGGAAGAAAATAGCTATTTCAACTTTTTTCTCGGAGTGATAGATTTCAAGTGACGTCATGCTAAAGGTTTAATTGATGTAAAAATGGGGTTAACGTCTGTCTTAAAAAAAATCTAAAATATACCGCCACTAGATAATCGGAAGAGGAAGAAAAAATGTCTCTAGAATTTTGCTCTCGGAATGATCGTTTAAAAGCTGCAAGTTGCTAAAGTTCGAAAATGCAGATGCAGAAATCTTGAAGGTCATAAGAAATTGAACATTTCCAAAAGTGTGATTCACGATCGGTTGAAAAACCAATCGATCGTTCAAAGTTCCGAACGTGTAAGATTCAGAAATTCCGAAAATCCGAAAATCCGAAAATTCGAAATTCATCAACCAAATGACCATGCATATTGCTTTCTCTTAGGCTCATTTTCAAATTCATGTTTCATGCTCATTCCGGATGGCATGACCGGTTAAAATTTTTCCTAACTTCATGAATTAATGTGATGCTCCTCTCAACCTCCCCTTCACCAACGTTATTCTCTGGTATTGTCGAGGCTTGTAAAATATGATTTCTTGCGAGGTGTACGTGAGCTGTGAGTGTTTTTCCTCACCGCGCCACTGCAGTATTATAGGATCTGAAACATCGCAGCGTTCGGCCTTTTCCTGCACTGCTTGGCCGCGTTCGGATTGAATTGCCGGATTCTAGGCCCATATTCCATACCGGGGAAAAAAAAAACCAACAAGAAAACAAAAAAACGAAAAAACGAAAAAACAACAACAACAACAACAATGCCAATGCTGACGATAGAAATAGAAAGCAAAAGGTCGTATCCGCCATTTGTTTTATTTTTATTCATTCATTGTTATTTTCTGATCGCTGTGGAAAACGTTCGGAGCGCAAAGATGAATGAAGAACAATAGACTCTCATCACCAAAAAATCACGTTTTTTTTATCCCTATTTTTCTTTTACCGGACGCCATACGACCTATACGACCCCATAACGACCTATACGATCTCACATACGGATGTTTGCTTCTGTTTTCAGCTTGACATCCCCAACATCTCCGCAGAATCCGAACCGGAGGGATTCAGAGCGGTGAGTGGCGCTGGGATTCCGGACAGGCGACAGGTATTGTTATCACTAATGCCGTATCCCCATAACGACCTATATACGACCTCGCATACGGATGTTTGCTTCTGTTTTCAGCTTGACATCCCCAACATCTCCGCAGAATCCGAACCGGAAGGATTGAGAGCGGTGAGTGGCGCTGGGATTCCGGACAGGCGACAGGTATTGTTATCACTAATGCCGTATCCCCATAACGACCTATATACGACCTCGCATACGGATGTTTGCTTCTGTTTTCAGCTTGACATCCCCAACATCTCCGCAGAATCTGAACCGGAAGGATTGAGAGCGGTGAGTGGCGCTGGGATTCCGGACAGGCGACAGGTATTGTTATTATTGAATTATTAGCCTGTTTGATTATGCAATTTTATGTGTGGGATGGATTCGAGGACAATAAAATAGTTTCTTTTCTTTTGTAACACAAGATGGCTGTATAACACGTTTTTATTATTTAATATATGAGTACAGGGACTTCCTTTCTTATGAGCTATCGGAGCGATACTACTACGTCGACCGTGTGCCTTCGCGCAGGCGCGTCGCTTCGCACGAACGCGTCCGGTGTTGCACGAACGCCTATTTACATTAGCGCGTGCGCACGTTCACATCAGTGAACCTTTAATGCTCAAAAAACATTCGTTCCAATACTACCGCCGTTTGAGTGCATTATATTTCGCTTATGCTAAGACTCGCTCTCAACTCCTCGAAACGCCTCTCTGGTAGCGCTTTTGTAAAGATATCGGCACGCTGCACCTCGCTAGGCACGTATTGCACGCAAATATCTTTGCTTTCGTACTTTTCGCGAATGTAATGATACTTGATATCTATATGCTTTGTCCGCTTATGGAATTCCGGATTTTTCACAAGACGGATAGCGCTTTGATTGTCCACGTAAAGTTTTGTAGCTTCGATGCACGAGTGCCCGAGATCTTTCAACAGCTTTCTAAGCCACATGGCTTCTCTTGTTGCCGCAGATGCCGCGACATACTCGGCTTCCGTCGTGCTGAGTGTTACGAGTTTCTGTCTCTGTGAAGACCACGTAATTGGTCCGTTTGACAAGTAAAATACGTAGCCCGTCGTCGATCGCCTTGACTCTACGTTACTCGCAAAATCCGCGTCTGAGTACCCGACCAAACCCGAGTCTCTACCGCCGCTTCGATACTCTATCCCCAATTTGATCGTACCGTTTATGTATGCGATTATTCGCTTTACCGCGCGCCAATGAGACTCGTTGTGATTATTCGTGTATCTGCTCGCTACATTCACCGCGTATGCGATGTCTGGTCTCGATACTATTGTGAGAAACATCAATGTGCCGATCGCTTCTCTGTACGGCACATTGATTGCCTCGTCGTTCTTTTCCTCGTTTGGCAAAAGAGTCGCGTGCGGATCTGCTGGCATCCCGACCGGTTTCGATTTTGTCATTTCGAATCTTTCAACAACCCTACGCGCGTACGATTCTTGATGAATCAGGATCGTCTTTTCGTCTCGATTTCTTTTTATTTGCAACCCGACAAAAGTCTTCGCGTCTCCTCTCGTGATATTAAACGATTTGTCCAATTCGTTCGATATTGTCTCTAGAGTGTTCATTGACTTGGCTGCAAGTAAACCGTCGTCCACGAAAAGCGCGAGGTACACTTTTACGTTCTCGAATTTCCCGACAAAAACACAGCGATCCGCCTCACATGCTTCAAACTCGTATCGACTCAGAAAATCAACGAACTTTTTGTTCTAACATCGCGGGGCCTGTTTGAGGCCATAGAGCGACTTTATCAACTTGCACACAACGCTTTTCTTCTTCACGTTGAGCCCCTCAGGAATCTCCATAAGGATTTCCTCGTCCAGCTCACCGTAGAGGAACGCAGTCCGAACGTCGAACTGCAACAGCTCCAGGTCTTCTTTTGCGACGATTGCCAGCAGCGCTCGAAGCGAATCGTAGCGGACCACCGGTGCAAATGTCTCAGTGAAATCGATGCCCTCTCTCTGCATGAATCCCCTTGCACGCAGTCTCGCTTTGAACCTTTTCGTTCTCTTCTCTGGGTCCTCTTTGATGCGAAACACCCATTTCGAGTCGATAAGTCTTTGGTTCGTTGTTCTCGGAATAAGTGTCCACGTATCGTTTTCCGAATGTGCTTGAAGCTCTTCCCGAACAGCACGTGCCCACTGCGCGGCATCTTTACTGCTCATAGCCTCTTTGTATGTTTCTGGAACATGATATTCGGCGATATTTGCGTACCTTGCTGGAATTCGGAGATTTTCACGATTCCTCAGAACTCGTGGCCCTTGTCCAGCCCCTGGTTGCGGCTCGATTTGGTTCGGAACCTCGATGACCTCTTCCTCTGACTCGTCAGATCTCTCGGCCTCTTCTTGTTCCTCTTCTCGTATCACAGGATTTTCTCGTCCCTTCAGCACGATTACGTCCTCGTCTTTATGCTCTTCGATCGTTTCCTGTTTTCCAGCACACTCGTTGAACGTCACGTCACGTGACACGCTGACTTTCTTCGTTTCCGGATCGTAAACTCGATAGTTTGATGAATCCTGCTCGTAGCCGACGAATACCTTTGCTTTTGCACGCGCGTCGAGTTTTTTTGTGAACTGCTTCGGTATATGTGCAAAAACCTGGGACCCGAATATCCGCAAATGCCCGAGACTGGGCTTCTTTCCGACCCATAGCTCGTAGGGCGTCGCAGTCTTCTTTGACGATGCCGAACGATTCACCACGTACACTGCCGTATTGGTCGCTTCAGCCCACAGGAACAATGGTAGCCCCTTGGCGTGGAGCATTGATCGCGCACTCTCGACGATTGTTCGGTTGTCCCGTTCTGCACGACCATTCTGCTCCGGAGTATACGGAGCAGTGTTTTCTTTCTTAATACCATTTGCAGTCAAAAACTCGTTTATTTTCTCGTTCACAAATTCGCGACCGTTATCGGAGCGAAGCACTTTTATTTTTCTTCCGAATTTATTCTCAACGAGCTTTGCGTACTCGACAAACTTCTCAAACACATCCGATTTTTGCTTGATGAAGTACACGTGCCGATAACCAGTCGAATCGTCTTTGAAAGTTAAGAAGTAGCGCGCGCCACCTATCGAGTCAACCGACATCGGCCCGCACACGTCGGTGTGAACCTTCTCGCCCGGCTTTGTTTCGACCGCGTCGATGGTGATACGCTAGTGGACCGTCGTGCAGGCCAGTCCTGCCAGCTCCCGAGTATCATTAGTCAAACAATTATAATCCTTATTAATCTATTGGTCGAAGAGTCCTATTCGGTCTAATTTAACGTTTTTAATACATTTAAAAATTATTGGTGTGAATAATATCATCAACAAGAAACAACATTAACAAAAATAAAATTTCATCTTAAACGACTAAATTCCACGAGGTTTCACACGTGGGCAACTTTTCATTGGAAGATTCAGATAAATTTAACTCTAACTTTCAACCAACAACAGCTTAAAAATCCCTTGTTAAACATAGTGATTTAATCAAGCAATAATTTCCGGATTTTCCCTACAACTTATAATATAAATAAAAAGGGGAATAAATAAATATAATTAGGCTTACGAGGGGAACACATGAAGTGTAACCCTCCGATTTTTCTGTAACTTCACAGGGTGAAAGAGGGATCAAAATAAGCGGACACGTATTTCGGCTTATCCGTAGACACTCGACCATTTTCGAGAAAATGGCGATTGAAGTTTTCGACGCGCTTCAATAGCCTGCGAACGCGGCAACTGTTCAAGCGAGGCAGTAGCGCAGCGGACAACGGCGCGGCTTAGAGATCTTGCACCCCGGGTTCGAGTCCCGTAATTTTTTTTTTTTTCTTTTTTCTGACTTTCATCGAAGTTTATTACACGCATGTTTTTGTCATCTGTTGATAAATACAATGACGTTATATTTGTGTAAAAACAGTATTTGTTAAAATCAGGAATTAGATTTGACAAAAATTATAATTAAAGACGTACTAGATTTTTCAGGTGTTTCTATTGTTTATTATTACATACAAGTACATATTTTACAGTTTAAGGGGATACGGTACATTCCCCGGGGTGGTACCTATCATACAAACATTCGAAACAGAGAAATTCGAAACACCACGAGCATCGCGCAAAGGCCATTTTTCCACAGTCACATTTCTCGGTGTGAACGTTGTCTGGAAAAGCAATATCGTTGACATTGTTAAAGACTTCGTGGTCTGTCGATAATTTTGAAGCGAACCACGCATACTGAATCATTTTTCCAAACGATGGTGCTTGCAATTGATTATGGATCAAGGCGTGTATTTTAATTGCGTCACGTCCAGTTGTGATAGAAAGTGTTACAAAGTATGACCAACGTTGTTTAATTCACAAGAAAAGTTTGAAAATTTTACCACATATAATTATTATAATTCTTATAATTGTCAGTATAATGCCGTTACCAATAATACTGTGACATACTTGTAAGTATGAATATAGAAGGGCAATATTGTTTCGAATTACATGTAAAAAAACATGCATGTAATAAACTTCGATGAAAATCAGAAAAAAAAAAAATTACGGGACTCGAACCCGGGATGCAAAATCTCTAAGCCGCGCCGTTGTCCGTTGCGCTACCGCCTCGCTTGAACAGTTGCCGCGTTCGCAGGCTATTGAAGCGCGTGGAAAACTTCAATCGCCATTTTCTCGAAAACGGTCGAGTGTCTACGGATAAGCCGAAATACGTGTCCGCTTATTTTGATCCCTCTTTCACCCTGTGAAGTTACAGAAAAATCGGAGGGTTACACTTCATGTGTTCCCCTCGTGAGACAGCTCAATTCAGTTCACGAGGTCAAATTGTTGAAGTTATACTTCATAATCAACCTACCTTCTTTGAATAGATTCCTAACCAAGGATGTTGGCGCGCCGGGGGTAAGTCTCTCCAAGCTGAAAATCTTCGTAATTTTAAACAAATTTCAGTAGAGTCCTCCTATCTCAGAACTCTCAAGCTATTGTTGAAGGGTTACATCAATCAATCCTCCTTACACTTGTCACAGCCCATAGCAAGTATTTAATAGAGCCGGGGGTTTAGCCTCCACATGAGGAAAAATTTAGATAGGATATTCCGGCAATTATACTCATTATGAATAAAAGAGGGGCTCCCTCCCCAGATAGCGATTTATCTTCTCCAAACAAGGACACGATTCACATTCAAAAAAAGATCTCCTTAGCTGGTCCTTCAACGTCGAATGACCAAGCTCCTCACTCCGAACAACCATCATATGAATCCTCTGAAGTCTTGTTAAACAGATATAGTCAGTTAAATAAAGGTCCATATATTGTCCATCTACTTGATACCGAGGGTAACGATTTTAGGGGCGCCTTTCACCCAATCTTAATTGGTAAATTGTTTAGAAGTCTATCAATCGAAATTCTAAAAATCCTCAAGGGAGGTAATGACAGAGTGATTCTAATATTTAAATCAGGGGAGTCTGCTAATGCTTTCGCATCTAATCCTTCTATTTTAGGGATATCTTCTTGGATAGCCTGTATACCTGATCAGGCCGTTTTTTCTATGGGCATCCTTAGAGACATCCCTTACGAACTTACTAGGAGACCTTACGGCAACCGGATTTTTTTTTTTTTTTTATATTTATGGTACGTGTAGTTGGGACCTTGAATAACAATTTCCCAAAGCAGTTCGATGCAATATTTAGAATTCTTCGAGATAATCGACTTTGAAGTTTTGTACTCGACCTTATATTCACTAGATACGACGCTTGTTTCAACGAAAGGCGTAGCGCAGACGGTAGAGTTCGAGTCCAGTAATCGCTGGATCGCTGGTTCGAGTCTCGTCGCGTGAGTTTTTTTTTTTTTTTTCTTCATAGAAACTTTTTCCTTTTTTGTTCTTTTTCACATTCCGAAAATTGAATTTTTCATTAGGAATATCAACTTTAAATAAACAATATTAATTATAAAATAACAATAAAGGTTCTGTCAAAAAAACAACGACGTCGGGTAGGAAATAAAATGCTATTTTATTGTCATATCTTTAATATGATAAGTGTTAGGTATATTACGTCTAGTGGCACGAGCCAGAATGGTAGTTATCGTAAGAACATGGAAAACAGAAATTTTTTCGGCATCTAGCACACTGTATAAATGTCGCATTATTACAGGCGCATTTTGTTTTCAAAAGCTCGACTGCGAAGCAAACTTCATTAACATTTTGAAAGATTGTTCTTTCATCGCACAGTTTTGATGCAAACCACGCATACCTGAGCATGTCACCAAAGATTGGAGAAGATAATTGGTGGTGAACAATTGAATGAAGTTTCAAAAATTTCTGTTTTCCATGTTTTTACGATAACTACCATTCTGGCTCGTGCCACTAGACGTAATATACCTAACACTTATCATATTAAAGATATGCCAATAAAATAGCATTTTATTTCCTACCCGACGTCGTTGTTTTTTTGACAGAACCTTTATTGTTATTTTATAATTAATATTGTTTATTTAAAGTTGATATTCCTAATGAAAAATTCAATTTTCGGAATGTGAAAAAGAACAAAAAAGGAAAAAGTTTCTATGAAGAAAAAAAAAAAAAAAAAACTCACGCGACGAGACTCGAACCAGCGATCCAGCGATTACTGGACTCGAACTCTACCGTCTGCGCTACGCCTTTCGTTGAAACAAGCGTCGTATCTAGTGAATATAAGGTCGAGTACAAAACTTCAAAGTCGATTATCTCGAAGAATTTTGAGTATCGCATCGAACTGCTTTGGGAAATTGTTATTCAAGGTCCCAACTACACGTACCATAAATATAAAAAAAAACAAAAATCCGGTTGCCGTAAGGTCTCCTAGTAAATGAAGTGCCTAAAATCGTAGATATATTCGAGGTTCCTCATAGAGTATTTAAATTTATTCCTCCCACCAAAAGGTGCCTGGATTGCCAGAGATTTGGTCATCAAGCTCAAGTTTGTCAATTTACCCCTAGATGTTTTAATTGCGGTTTGAATCACGAAGATAGATGTGTGTCTGAAAGTAGATGTGCTAATTGTAGTCTCGATCATAGGGCATCTAATACCGATTGCGTCTTTTTCAAATACTACAGCATCCTTAACGAGGTTAAGAATAAACTGGGCAGAAATAATTTTCACGCTCATATAATTAGCAGACTTAGATTCGAGCAAATTTGGGGTGAAGAAAATTCACAAAGCAGATCCCTTCTTTGGGGTTCACTTGATGAAGACCCTAATATAGCAGAAATACCAGATACATCCGACTTTCCAACCAGCAACAACGAAGATAAGAGTACAGGCTCAGTCCAAATTCATATACCGGAAAATCTCAATAACTCTCTACCAGTCGTTGTTGAAGAGATGCCCACGGTTGAGGTAGTTACACAAATCAAAACATAACATAAGTCTAGGATCAAGGTTTAGTGTAAGCAAACAATCTGATTAGTTCACAAACAAGGGAAGAAATATAAATAAACGATAAGAAAAGGGGATTTCATGTTATAATAGAGAATTAAGTTCTTAGGATATATATAGAATTTCTTGGGGTACTGATCACAAGTTTACATTCATTTAAGCATGTACAACAACACTACAACCTACTCAAATACAAACAATGCCTTAAAAAAAAGTTCGCATTCCTTATTGATATCAGATAAAGACGAACACAGAAATCTGGGTAACTACCATCCAGTCTTATTACTTAAAAAACTCAATTCATTAAACTCAAATATTCTTAGTATCACCCGTAAAGACGAAAAAAGTTATATAATCTTCTTTCATACTGGGGCGGACGTAAGGCTTTTCTTAGATAGCTTTAGTTCGAGTAGAGACAATCATTGGAAAGTTTCTCCTTACAATTTGAATTCAAGGTTCATAGTAAGAATAAAAGGCATTCCTGCAGCATTATCTGATAAAGAACTATACGAAGGGTTGGAAACTAATATCAAAGATCTGATCCTCAGTATTAATAAGCTAGCAATTTCCAAAAAGACGATTAAAAGAACTCAGACAGCAGTCCTAGAGACTTCAACTTTTGAAATAATCGGCAAACAAGCATTTCCTAAATTCATTGATATTTACGGTTGTCCTACCAAGGTTTTAACTTAGCTATAATAGGCAATTCAATATAAACAATTAATTAATAAATAGATAGCTATTTCCCGATCTCCTTCATAATGAAACTGTTATGTTGAAACGCTAACGGCATCAAAATGCGGATGCCTGACCTCATCAAAATTCACAGAGAGTTTGACATCATAGGCATATGTGAAACACGATATAATTATCATCATTTCACGGATAAGATTCACGATTATAACCATATTAGGTTGGACAGAGCTGACAATAAGGGCAACGGTGGACTACTGGTTTTTATTAATAAAAAATTTCATTATAACTCCATCACTCTTAAAGTCAAGATAGCTGATGGTATCGAGGTAATTGGATTTAAAGTGCTTAATACAGTCGACCCCATTCATGTATTTTTAACTTACATTTCACCTTCTAAACACATTATCAAATCTGAATTAGAGACTTTATTTAGCGAAATTGAATCCTTCGAGAATACCATAATAATGGGAGACTTTAATGCTCAATCCAACTCCTGGGGAAGCGATTTGAGAAATTTTAGGGGTAGAATCCTTAAAGAAGTTACAGATGATCTAAACCTAAAGATCATGAATACCGGGTGCCCCACCAGAATAGTCCCCAACTCATTAGCTAAAAGTTCTCCAGACCTAGTAATAGCCACCATTGATCTAGCTGACAGATTAGTCTGGGAAACATTCAAAGATACTATGGGAAGCGATCACTTTCCCATGATCATTAAAGTCAGATTACCAAATATTCGCTTGGTAAACAATAGAACCAAAATTAGTATAGGTAGAGTTAACTGGACTAGATTTCAGGCGGTTCTTGGAGAACGTTTTAAGACACAGGATTTCGAGTTAACCTCTGGAAATTTCCTTCTCCAATACGATAAGCTTACAGCGCTTATTATAGAAGCAGTATTAGAAGCAAACGGAAAAATTGTCAATTCTATAAATCAGGATCACAAACAGCCTCCTTCCTTGGTATGGTGGAATGATGATTGCAGCCGGGCCATCGGTGCTAGAAGGAAGGCTCAGAGGAATCTTTTAAATTTCTGCTCAAAAGAGAATTGGGAAACCTTCCGTAGGAAACAAAAAGAGGCAGCCGAAACCTTAAGGAATGCTAAAACAGTAGGCTTTCGAAACTTTTGCAATAATCTTTCACCTAAATCACCAATAAATATAGTTTGGAAGAAAATTAATTCATTTAAAAAAAGATTCCTTCATCCTCGAGAGGATTCCACAGCTAATTACACGGTTAACTCAAATCCCAAAATAATTGAAACTTTCAATAAAATCTCAGGGAATTACGATTATTCTACAGAGTTTGATAAATCTATAACTTTTTCTCCTAATACATGTCCATCCATGACAAAACCTATCTCTCGTCTCGAGATTGATAATTCTATAGCAAAAGATAAACCTAACTCTTCTCCCGGTGCAGATCACATTTCTTATAAAATGATAAAATTTTTTCCTACGATACTAAAAGATTGGTTAAAAGACTTCTACGAGTTAGTTCTAACTTTAGGTAAAATACCGTCGTCTTGGACCAAGTATATAGTGTGTCTGATACCCAAACCAGACAAAACTGGCGTTAGACCCATTTCGATTTCTTGCGCTCTCCTCAAAGTTTTAGAAAGAATCGTTAACGACAGAATCTCATGGTTTATAGAAAGCAATAATATCCTTCCCAATAATGCATTCGGGTTCCGAAGAAACAAATCATGCTTAGATTGTCTATCTATACTCAGAGCCAAAATAGAGGCTTCAAGACTTAAGGGTCAACACACTGGAGTTTTGTTTCTTGATTTAATGGGAGCCTACGACAATGTCAATATAGAGAAGCTTTGCTTAATTTTAATGGAATTTAAAATAGGCACTAATTTCATTAACTTTATCAAATCTGTTATGAAACTTAGAGAAATTCAAGTCTACTCCGAGGGATTTTACATAGGATCTGCCACTACGAATAAGGGAGTTCCTCAGGGCTCAATCCTCAGTCCGGGGATGTTTAACCTCTATATAGCCCATTTCAGCCATTATGTATCACAGGCGACCCAATGTTTAATATTTGCTGATGATATTACTTTTGTTACATCAGCCCCTTCTGAGCGTGAGATAGCCAACGTTCTGGAGAGGGACCTAGGCAATAGTAAGAAATTCTTTGAAGCCCTTAACATGTCCATATCACCAGTCAAATCTAAACTCATGATATTCTCCAAGAATGAAAAATCTTCATACATTAAACCTACGACTTTATTATTCAATAACACCAGTATCAAAAACTGCAAGGCAGTCCGATATCTTGGGGTCCTATGGGATGATAAATTAAGTTGGGATCCTCACATCCAGAAGGTTTTAGAAAAAGGGAAAAAATTATTAGCTATGATAAGGTGCATCACTTCCTACTCTTGGGGTTCATTTCCAACTACAGTGTTAAGATTCTATAAAGCTCTGATCAGACCTTCCCTAGATTGGGGCTCTAGTTTATTTTCCGAAGGTCCAAAGAGACTACTAGACAAAATCGATATCATTCAAACCGAAGCCCTAAGAAAGGCATCGGGTGCCTTTAAGACCACCCCTATAAATACACTGCTACACTTAAATGGAGTTGTTCCACTTAAAGCAAGAAGAAATATGTTAATTTACAGATTTTTATCTAAATCCACTGCAGATAGGAGTAGTTTAATTATACAGAGCCTTAAAGATATCCTAGCGTTAAGAGAGACGAATTCTTCCAAGGAGGTTCCATTAGAAATAAAACAATCGTACATCTACCAATCCTGGATACAATCAAAAGATAATCTCAAAATGGTGGCCGTACGGAAAAACTCAGCCTCTTATTCAATTCCCTATTTTGCTAACTTTATCAAGGACCACATATTTACCGAATTAGGAAGAGAGCTAAGAAAATTTAGAGAACCAGAGTCTGGCTTCAAAAGTATAATTTCTACCAATTTTCCGAAAGCCGTTGTCATTTATACTGACGGTTCCAAAGATTTGGGAAAGAATTTAGCTGGTGTAGGTATACATTCCGACGAACTTAATTTAGAGCTTGGAATAGGTTTTAATCCTTTTGCCTCTATTTTCACTATCGAAGCTTATGCCATTCTTCATGCTATCGAAAGAGCTATCGAACATAAAGGCTTCAGACCCATTCTAATATGTTCTGATTCTCTTAGTGTGGCTGAGAGCCTCAAAAACATTGGCCTAAACTCCAAGATGCATCCTTTTATAGGATCCATTAGAGATAGAATATACAGGGAAAATATTAAAGGTAGGCGGATTAGCATTATGTGGGTCCCAGGCCACAAGGGAATAGTAGGAAATGAGAAAGCCGATGTTCTAGCTAATAAAGGCTGTCATTCCAATTGCATTACTCGGGTTAAAATAGTTCCACAAGACTTAAATTCATTATTTTCTGCCAACCAATTTTCGGAGACAAATGAATTTCTACATACCTATGAATCGGATGGTTACCTGAAAGGCAGGAGCTACCTGGATTACGCTGGATCTTTCAAACTATCCCCTTGGTATGCAGACTCTACTTTATCTAGAAGACAAATAATTATAGCGAACAGGATTCTGAGCGGCCACTGCCAATTAAACAGTCATCTTAAACGAATGAAAATTTTGGAGCACGACAATTGCGAATGCGGCTTAGGCCCCGAGACATTGAATCACAGAATCTGGGAATGTCCTATCTGGGAGGTAGCCGAAAGAGAGAGTTTGGTTTCTTTCTTAATCAGGAATGGGCTTACTCCTAGAAGTAATTTAGCAACAGCTTCCATTCTTCACATTAACATCCTCTTCAGCCTTAGTAACTTTTTCATGTTAATCAAAGCAGTCCTATAAATAAGGAAAAAAAAGAAAAAAAAGAATAAAAATTACAAATTAATA
The DNA here is from genome assembly GCA_944452935.1 of Rhogogaster chlorosoma. Lineage (NCBI taxonomy): Eukaryota > Metazoa > Arthropoda > Insecta > Hymenoptera > Tenthredinidae > Rhogogaster > Rhogogaster chlorosoma. The sequence goes on from OX101797.1 coordinate 36,830,949, forward strand.
ATTCAATATCATAGATACATACTAATAGTAAGAAAAAAAAAAATAATATTAAATATATTGTTTAAGGAATTTCTAGCCAGGAGAAACAATTCAGCTTGGAGAAGACCTCCTCCCGGTGCCTCTGGGGCTATGGTAACATAGCTGGTAAGGAGGTTTGGGGGGATGAGGTGTGGAGTTGCCTGGCTATCTGTTAGCCACAAGCAGATAAGCTTCATACTTGGGTCCCTTCTCGATTCCCATAGATATAAGTATCTTTAGAAATAAGGGCGTTGTTGATCAAATCAATATTAAGTAATTAATGATAAGGTGAAAAAAAAAAATTAAAAAAAAGAAAAAAAAAAAAGAAAGTTAAAATTAAAAATAATTAAAAAAAAAATAATAATTTAAGGAAAATAATTATAATAAATATAAAAACATTTATTAAGGTTGAAAAATTAAAGTAAAATATATAAAAGATATAAATAAAAATATAAACGGGCATACCTAAAAAGGATAGTTTAATATACAATGATTTACAGTTAATCATTTATACATTTGTAATCATAAGCAAATGTTAAAAAAAAATATATATATATATATATATAATTAAATAATCACAAATAAAACAAATAAATGCCAAGGAAATAGCGAAATTTAATATAATCACTTCCGAATAACAACCTTATGAAAAGCCATCTTCTATCTCTTCTAAATGACTCTCCAGACCAACATGAAAGGGGGGAGAACCTCCATCTTGTTTCCATCTATATCTCTCAACACCCATTACCTAACATAACCTGAATTATTCCTCCAGTTGTACAGCAAGCAAGCGATCATTCAATAACACATACCTGAACACCTACTCAAAGAATTTAACAAACATTAAACCGGATAAGATTTTCTGTGGCTTTAACTATACATGATCATTCGGAAATCCGTACTCCAACGACTTAGTGCAAGCAAAGTACGGCTCCGTTAATAGTGTAACCTTAGACCTACAGAAATCGTTATATCCAAATTCAAACAATTAAAACGGCTACATTCAATCCGAGATAAGCCTAAGGTTAAATAATAATAATAACCGCGTCGATACTTTTCTTGAACGGTAGACGGTGCGATTTTCCCAACTGACAGGCCTCGCAAAAGAAATCTTTCTTATCTGTCATGGTCACACCCTTGACTAATCCTCTCTTGATTAGATCGCACACCGCATTTTTTTCCACATGTCCCAAACGTTCGTGCCACACGCGGAGACTGGCGACTTGTCGCGTTTGCCTCATTTCCCGACGAAGAAACTCGAAACAGCATACGATATATTCGATTTCCTTGTTTTATTCCCGATGCGAATATCGTACCGTTTTTTTCGAAACTCACGCGACTCTTTTCGAACACGACTCGATAGCCTTTTTCCGCGCACGCCCCTACTGAGAACAGATTTTTTTTTTAGTTTCGGCACGAAAAGAACATTCTCGATTTTCGATTTTTGCCAAGCACCATTTACGAGTTTCTCGATTGAAACTGTACCTCTGCCCACGACCTCGCATTCTTCGTTATCGCCAAGCAGTACAGTGCCACCTTGCGGATCCTGATGATACGCTTCGAACCACTCGCGACGAAACGTCATGTGCGCCGACGCTCCGCTGTCGGTAAGCCATATGTCTTCCTGATCAGCCTCTTGCACCGCTCTTACCGACTCATACGGCGAGTTCGTGCACTTAGCCCCAAAGAGGATGGGATAGAGTGGAAGGTCTCATAAAACGCCAATGTGATTTTTCGTATACGGCTCACTAGTGCCTCTGTCGAGTCGCAGGACAAACTATTGTTCCCCCACTCTTTATTTCAGCGGGAAATACGAATGAAATTCAGACGCTCTTCCTGCCATGGTCCACTTATAGGCTACGCAAAATTTTGAATACGGGACGAAACAATAACAGAACATCCACTATTGCAAGTAATAATTATATTTATGGATTTTTGGAATTATAATATACAGCGTGAGTTTTCTCCGGGTCCAAATGAGGAGGAGCTTATCAGCGCCGATGCTCCGCCCACTCTACCCCACTTTATTCGCTTCATCCCACTGTTATCAAAATCTGTGCTGTGCTGTGCCCTGGCCACCTCGCTCGCCTGATTTAACTTCTTCTGAGTTTTTTTTTTTTGTGGAGTTACATCAAAGCGAAAGTGTATAAAACGCAGTCTGCAAATCTTGACGATCTCAAAAACAAGATTACAACAGCTTGTGCAGCTATAACACCCGAAACTTTGAAGGCTGTGAGAAAAAATCTCGAATTGAAAGTAATAACATGTATGGAACGAGACGGTAATCAGTTTGAACATGTGATGTAAATACTTGACACTCAATAAACTGAAGTTGGAAGTTCTAATCTGCTCATTGTTTTCATTTGACAGTCAACAATACCTTACTCGACCAGACAAACTATCGACGGCTTGATGTGAAGTTAGATTTTGATAACAGTGGGATAAAGCGAATAAAGTGGGATAAGGTGGGCGGAGCATCGGTGCTGATAAGCTCCTCCTCATTTGGACCCGGAGAAAACTCACGCTGTATATTTACAAATTTATCTTATATTGTATCATTCAGGTAAGTTTTGACGGAATGTAAAAATTGGACCCTAAAATGTTTCGACCTACACTTATCTTATCATTGAAGTAGTCCACAATTAATATGTACAAAATAATTGATGTAAAAACTACATGGGTTTTTCCATGTCGAAATTAATTTGAGGATTGTGTATATGAGTGATTCTGGTGTATAAATCAAATGTAGAATCATTAGCGTAAGTTATGTTATATTAGTGTATAATTTATTCGCCCTAATTCTTACTATTCATTTTATTCGTCTGCTTCACGTTCTCTTTCTGTTCGTCAATCGCCATATCGTCAGCAACAATAACCAAAGATTTCTTTGCCGAATTAGCATTCGATACAGGTCCATCAGCTGTAAATAAGATTCCAGTATGAGGAGTTAGGTGAAAAAACTTAAGCATGCCACTATTCTGAAAACTATAATCTATGTCATACTCACTTCGCTCACCTTTCATTTTTCTTCTTTTCGATGACTTTCTAGTCGGAATACTGTTTTTGCTCAACAAAGGACGAGGATGGTGTTTCCAAATACATTTTTCTTCAAAGTGATCTATGCAGATGTATAAATTTTTACCACCGTCAGTCACACCTGCAAATTCTAACCACTTGTGGTGCCTGCAAAAGAATCGGATATTGCCATCAGAAAATATTCATTCACATTTATCTTTGAATTTTCGTACGGCATGCAGTCAATATCAAGTAGGAGGTTAGGTTGCATTTTTCTAGTAATTTTTTACTTACACTGCAGATTTTCTTGGTATTCGAAAAAATGTATGTTCCCGGTCGGTTCGAGCATTTCTCTTGCACTCTTTCATACCGCAGTAGACAACCATATTTAATGTGAAAGACTGCACTAAATATTTCGATTACGGCTTTTAAGACGTAATTTCTTGTCTAGTTTACAAGCATTGCAAATGTGAGTCACACATATATGACGCGATACACACATATGCAATTGGTTTGTCCTGCGACTCACCAGACGGCGCGCACGACAGTGTGTACGCTTAGCTTCCACTCTATCCCATCCTCTTTGCTTAGCCCGTTCAGACTCCTCGACACCCCCTCTTTGCTCGCCGACGAACGCACAATCGCACGCTGCCTCGTCGTTCCCGCCTTTTTCTTCGCACTCACTTGCGAAATGTCCCTTTTTATGACACTTCCAGCACTCGATATTCTTCTTTGAACGCTTTTTCTTTTTCTTTTTTTCTGCGTTACTTTTTCTTTCTCCGGTATCGTCTTTCTTTTCACCGTCGTTTTTCTTCGCTCGATCCCGCCTTGACACTGCAAGAGCACTCGCACTTTCACCGATTCCACCTTTCATTCTCGTTTCCTCGGCGACCAATCTTTCCAGAAGATTTTCGAGTGTTTGTCGAGCAGGGTCGACATTGTCCCATATCGATGTGAACACCGCGAACTTTAGCGATAAACTCCCGATTAATTTCGCGCACACGGATTTATCCGTCACCGTTTCCCCAGAGTCGATTAGCTCGGCGGCCATGTTTTGCACCGATGCAATGTGCTGTTCCATCGACTCTCCGGCCGGCATTTTGTACTCGTGATATTTTCGCCACATGTCCATTTTATTCGACTCACTTCTCTGCTCATGCAAGAGACACAATTGGTCCCACATCTCCTTAGAAGTATCACAGGTCAATAACGGCTTGAGTTTCTTCGATCCCACGGACGAAGAGATTAAGAATCCCGCTTTCGCGTCTTCTTTTCTCCACTCTCTCGCCTCTGGCGAATTTCGTGCCGTTGGCATCGTCCTCGTGCCGCCCACGATTTCATCTACGCCTTTTGCGATAAATAATTTCTTGATCTGATACTTCCATTCTTGAAAATCGTTTCTGTCGAATTTCTTGAGATTTCGAGTTGAGATGTCGTCGGACATGTCGAATGCAAATTTTCACACACGGATTCTCGAATACTGCACGCACGTGGTTTTTTGCCCACAATGGCTGCCGCACGACGCGCCTCGCAAAAAGAACGAACGACTATTTTCAATCCTCCCTTCTCTCACACCGCACGAAGAAACTGCACAGTATTCAGGTGTGGACTGGGCCCATAACCTATTGAATTATTAGCCTGTTTGATTATGCAATTTTATGTGTGGGATGGATTCGAGGACAATAAAATAGTTTCTTTTCTTTTGTAACACAAGATGGCTGTATAACACGTTTTTATTATTTAATATATGAGTACAGGGACTTCCTTTCTTATGAGCTATCGGAGCGATACTACTACGTCGACCGTGTGCCTTCGCGCAGGCGCGTCGCTTCGCACGAACGCGTCCGGTGTTGCACGAACGCCTATTTATATTAGCGCGTGCGCACGTTCACATCAGCGAACCTTTAATGCTCAAAAAACATTCGTTCCAATAGTTATCACTAATGTCTGAACTCGTACGCATAATACCTATGGCCCAGTCCGTATGATTCGGTCCAGTCTGTACTACCATGTTGTTTGCTTCGAGGTACTTCCAAGGCATGAATCAACGCTCAATCAATCAATCAATCGGTTGGACGTACACGGCCGTCCCATTGCCACGAGCCGTATCCCCATAACGACCTATACAGTGCGATTCTGTGGAAAGTTGGGAGCCGTGTGGGTAGGCAACCGGCGTATTCACCGAAACGGCAACGCTGTCGTAGGGACAGTCGAACGTCTGCATCTACAGATGATATAGCGGCAGCTTTCACGTCGTTTGGTCAGAATCAAGTGACAGAATGACATATTTGAGGTTGATCGTAATATAACTAGTAAGACAGCGGGAATCGATATTCATTCGTGAAGAAGTGGTAACGAATGAGCGAATTGATTGCGGATGTCGATTTCTGTTTATTCGCAACGTTATTTGGGTCTGAACAACCCTCGGGGTGAAATTTACGAATCATTCTAATAAAGGTAACCAACAAATGTCAAACGATAATAATTCGTAATAAAGTCGTGATAAAGTTACGAATTGATCGCAGATTCTGAGTTATGTTTATTTGCGAAATTATTTACAAGATAGCAGTTCCTCGATGATGGACTGACTCGTCGCATCACTTCGACAACTACGGTCAGGAACACAGCGATGTAAATTCGATACAACGAGCAATCTACGAGGCATTTCTGACGTAGCAGCAAACCCCAAATTTTTTCACCTAATAATTTGAATGCACAGTTTTGCGGAAATACTGCGCATAGTTCCAGAAGACGGTCAGAAGCTTATCTCGAAAGTTGCTCAAGAAGTCGGCATGTCGTCGGCACAACGCATTTAGTTTATTGTTATTGTACTACATTTAATGAATAAAAAATGTTATTACATGATAGAAACTCATCGTAATGTAATCATTTTTACAAATATGCGACGCTTTATTCCACTCAGCTATCAAAGGCACAATTACGTTTATTTACTGAACAATACTTTCAATTCATTCATTCCTCGCTGAGACTTCTACAAGATTATCGGTAGGCAAACAGGTGATCTTTGATTCGTAAATTTCACCTCGAGGGTTGTTTGGACCCAAATAATGTTGCAAATAAACAGAAATCGACATCTGCAATCAATTCGCTAATTCGTTACCACTTCTTTACGAATTAATATCGATTCCCGTTGTCTTACTCGTTATATTACGATCAACCTCAAATATGTCACTCTGTATGTTGATTCTGACCCAACGAAGTGACAGCTGTCGCTACGTCATCAGTAGGTGCAGACGTTCGACTGTCCCTACCACAGCGTTGCCGTTTCGGTGAAATACGCCGGTTGCCTACCCACACGGCTCCCAACTTTCCACAGAATCGCACTGTATACGACCTCGCATACGGATGTTTGCTTCTGTTCTCAGCATAATGCCAACATCGCCGGGGAGTCAGAACCGAAAGAATTATATAGATATAACATATGGATTAGGGTGATCCAAATAAACTAACCTATCGAATCTATGGTCTTCAAAGGACCCATTTACTGAGAAAAAAATTCCCTCAATTGGAAAAATTTTTATTTAAATTTTTAGAGGTGTCGGTAGCCGTTTGAAATTTCCCATTTAAATAACACGTAAAAAAATTCTTTTTCATTAAAAATACTGTAACTATTGAACCGTTTGAGATAAAAAAAATTTCCAGGCATATTCTTGTAGGGCATTAAATTCTCTAAAAAATGGCCACCGAGTTAATTGTCTAGACTCGAAAATTCATATACTTATGGGCTATGAATTGTGCAATAAAAAATAAATAAGTGGATTAAAACTCTCTTCTCTTTGACAAATCTAGTTTTTAATCAACATTTTCTACACATTTTATTTCATTTCAGTGTGTCTTTTTCATTTAGCATGAATATTTCCAATTATAAAGCCCTAAATAGGCAGGCTATTTCAACTTTTCTTTTACTTTCGTAGCCCATAAGTATATAACGGCAAAAACATTGTAAATGTAAAAAATTAAAACCGAGTTCCAAAATGGTTTCCCCAGCCAAAAACTCGAGAACATCCATACTCTTTTCCAGCGTCAGATTACAAACATCATTTCCTTACAAAAATAGTACAAAATAATACGTGAAATCAGGCATCGAAGCCGAGCGTTCCCTTTGTTAATTTTCAGACTTCAAATTATGTTCTTCAAATGCTAATGAATGGAAATGAATGGAAAACCAATAGAATCGTTGATAAAACCTGTGATAAAACAGCATATTGGCGACGGAAAATATTGCTGAAGGAAGTTAGCTCGTATGATGATACGAACTCGGCGGGCATAGATTGTTCTGAAAATTATCAATTGCTGAAGTGTGAGGTAAGCCAGCAATTAGTGCGTCTTTCAATGCAGAATATGTGTACCTATACTGTCAGTCGAATAGAAAGAGAGACGTCGCAAGAGCATCACCGAAGTGTACTGATAATGGGTACGTCCAGTATAAGTATGTATCGTTTTATGGGTATGACATGTTTATAGCATGACGTTATAACTATAGTCGAAAATCGGTGAACGATAGATGCAGAATGAAATTGAACTCTTCTTCAAAACTTGAATTTGAATTTAAATTACTGTACATTACTGTACATAATATATGAACACACTATAGGTATTTTTTAACTTCAATTTTCAACGGATTACTCATTCCTTTCATTCATTTGTTGCAACACAACCTCTTGCGAAAACTACGAAGCACTAGTGCGTGGAAAATGTTTTCTGATTTTTAAATTTGAAGAAAAAAAGGATAGTATGTAGGGCACGGGCACTGAAAAGGACTTTATGAGGAGTGTGAAAGTGTCACACGATTCGAAGATGAGGTCTTTCTGCGCCATTGCCATATAAACTACTATTATATCGCAGTTTCAGTCTACAATAATAAATATATTATTAATATGCCAAGAATATCCTAACAGTATTTGATCATGCTCCCGACAATTTTGTGGGTGTGATCGTTACACATTGACTGGAAGAAATAATTTAAAAAAAAAGAGTGCAATTGATAATTTTCAGAATAATCTATGCCCGCCGAGTTCGTATCATCATACGAGCTAACTTCCTTCAGCAATATTTTCCGTCGCCAATATGCTGTTTCATCACAGGTTTTATCAATGATTCTATTGGTTTTCCATTCATTTCCATTCATTAGCATTTGAAGAACATAATTTGAAGTCTGAAAATTAACAAAGGGAACGCTCGGCTTCGATGCCTGATTTCACGTATTATTTTGTACTATTTTTGTAAGGAAATGATGTTTGTAATCTGACGCTGGAAAAGAGTATGGATGTTCTCGAGTTTTTGGCTGGGGAAACCATTTTGGAACTCGGTTTTAATTTTTTACATTTACAATGTTTTTGCCGTTATTTCATTACTTTTTGTATGTGCAAACGGGTCAGCGCTAAGCTGACTTTAATGTATTCTACATATTACACATATATAAAGATCAACTTGCGATCATTCGTGATGGAATGCATTTGCTACAATGAACAAGTGTATTTTGGAACTTGCGCAAAAGATACGAGCTATTTTATTCGGCCAAGAAATTTCATCTTGAGAACTATACAATAGCTTGTTCCGATCATAGTTTATGCTTCCCATGATCCCATTTTATTTAGACAAAGCAACATATTTAGATGTCGTACGAACATAGAATACGGAAAATGTTCTACAATTGTTCGATTGTGAAACTCTTAAGGGGACCGCCTACATTAGGAGGCCAAAATCAAGCACTTTTTCATGATTTTTTTTCAAAGAAGGTACAGCACGGATCGTTTTGAATTTTTAACTGTTTGTTGTGTATATCTATAGGTATATATGGGGCTTTCCATACCAACCCAAACTACCGCGGATTTTTGCATCTTCGATTTCGCTGAAATTTGGGCATCCTTTTGTACCCCCCGAAAACGGTTTTTGTGATTTTTTTCAGATTTTTTCATCCCGCCAATCGGAAGACATGAATTTTTGAAAATTTCGCGCATTTTTTTTTAAATAGCCATAACTTGGTGAAAAATTGTCCGATTTGGGACTTTTTTTTTTCAAATTTCGTGTTTTTGGCTGAATTTTCTGAAAATTTCATGCAATAAACTTTCCATTGTGAATTTGATCGTTTTTTTTCTATTTTAAAGATAAAACATGGATTTTAAGATTGTTTGTATCCTTCGATTTTTTTTTTTAAATTCTCAAAAATACTACTCCCCAAAACACAAATTTTGAGCCTAGTCTCGTAATGGGATAATGATGGGTTATAATTTTTTTGAATTTTCAAATTAATTAGTTTTTTTTTTTCTTTTGTTCCATTTATTGTTTTTACTTTGTAGAGTATTGTATTCGAATAAAAAACCATACCAAATACTCTACAAAGTAAGAACAATAAATGGAACAAAAATGAAAAAAAATTAATTAATTTAAAAATTCAAAAAAATTATAACCTATCATTATCCCATTACGAGACTAGGCTTAAAATTTGTGTTTTGGGGAGTAGTATTTTTGAGGATTTTTCAAAAAAAATCGAAGGATACAAACAATCTTAAAATCCATGTTTTATCTTTAAAATAGAAAAAAAACGATCAAATTCACAATGAAAAGTTTTTTGCATGAAATTTTCAGAAAATTCAGCCAAAAACACGAAATTTGAAAAAAAAAAGTCCCAAATCGGACAATTTTTCACCAAGTTATGGCTATTTAAAAAAAAAATACGCGAAATTTTCAAAAATTCATGTCTTCCGATTGGCGGGATGAAAAAATCTGAAAAAAATCACAAAAACCGTTTTCGGGGGGTACAAAAGGATGCCCAAATTTCAGCGAAATCGAAGATGCAAAAATCCGCGGTAGTTTGGGTTGGTATGGAAAGCCCCATATACAAATTTTTTTATTCAATTTTATTAATTCGGCGACGGATTATATCGGATTCAGCTGGAGTATCCGAAATATTTTCTCCTCCACGGCGTACACGATACCGCCTCATAGAACCATCTGAAACAAAAATGTATAGAGATCTTTTTTGTAGTTTATGAGTATACCTTCTATATCAGCTAAGAAAAAACATTATTTTGTTGAATTTAATAAAAAAAGTCCCTGTTCAAAAAAAAAAGTTGATTTTTGTCGGAAAATTTCCACTTTATTTTGTTAATAACTATTTTTCAGGCAGAATTTAAATCGAACTCTTTAGCCCACATAGAAGACAATTTAATAAGCTTCAATTTAAAAAAAAAAAACAAGTCGATCCGTTGAGTAGTTTTTCTTTAATCGTGTACGCCATTTTGAAAAATGTAGTTTCGAGAAAAACGCGTTCTGATGGTTCTATGAGGCGGTATCGTCTAAAGTTTTCGGACCCGAAAAATAGTTGATTAAAACTTATTATCGTTTATTTACCTGCAGTTTTCGATCAATCTGCTATCCCCGGTCCATATGGAAGTTCTTCCTCATCTTCATATAGTGCGTTTAATTCAATTTGTTGTTGAGACCGTTGAAAATTCTGACCTGGCGCTTGTTTCGGAGCGCCCGGAGCACGAACAATACACAGGCTATTTGACCTTTTCTAGTTGAGATTCAGATTTGGGACTTTAGGAGCATATTCTATACATGAAGGACTTTCGATTTAAGCAAAAAAAAAAAAATCGATTTCTTTGATCCTCTAATGTAGGCGGTCCCCTTAAGTAAAATAGCCATGTCCAATCGAAACAGACCATCATGAGATTCTATAATATTTTTCAAGTTGATCTAAAAAATATCTACATTAGACTGTTTCAGAAAAAAAATTCTACAATTTTTTTGGAATAAATGTATCTCAAAAGTTTCTTTGTCACGGAAAAAAAAATTCCCTCAAAATTTCAGCTCGATATCTCGAAAATTCAGTTGGCGCAAGGAGGGGTCCTCTTTCCCATTAAAAAAGAAAATGTAAAAATTTATTTTTCTTATTTCTAAAATAAATGGGTGTAAAATTTTTTTTTCCGGATTTTCGTTTCCATAATCTTGTAGGAAATTTATTTCTCTACAAAATTGGTTCTTCAATTATATGAAAAAAAAATTTTTCACGATAATTTCATCATATAAAATTATATCAAATTATACGTAATTATACAGAGATGATCTGTGGAAAGTTATAAGCCGTGTGGGTAGGCAACCGGTGATACACTACGAAATGGCAACGCTGTCGACGCGAGAGTCGAATAAGTCGAATGACCGTATCTACAGACGACGTAACGGCAGCTGTCATTCTGCGGCTCTCATGTTGTTAGGTTAGAATGAGAGTTATAAATAATTGTCAGATTTAGATTTTGTAATCACAGTTCCTTAATACAACGGTAAATATTCTTTCTTAAGAAAGTTTAATGGCTTATTCAGGTAATTGCGGATGTCAATATCGGTTTATTTCGAACATTATTAGGTTATAACCCCGCAGAATGACAGCTGCCGTTACGTCGTCTGTAGATACGGTCATTCGACTCATTCGACTCATTCGACTCGTTCGACTCTCGCATCGACTACGTTGCCATTTCGTAGTGAAACACCGGTTGCATACCCACACGGCTTATAACTTTCCACAGATCATCTCTGTATATGATTATATAGAAAAAAAAATTGCCGGATAAATGTTATTATATCTCAGAAACTACGCAGCAGATTTTGTCGGAATTTCACGAACAAGATCAAGTGGGCAGAGTCTTACGCCCCTATAAATTTTATGAAAAAACTACGGAGCGGTGGACGTAGACACCGAAAACTACGGAGCGAAGGACCTGGATACCGAAAACTACGGAGCGAAGGACCTGGATACCGAAAACTACGGAGCGAAGGAGCTGGATACCGAAAACTACGGAGCGAAGGACCTGGATACCGAAAATTACGGAGCGAAGGACCTGGATACCGAAAACTACGGAGCGAAGGACCTGGATACCGAAAACTACGGAGCGAAGGACCTGGACACCGAAAACTGCGGTGCGGACACATTACTGAGTACAAATTTTTTTGGGGAGCACGAGTAGACGTGACGCATCAATAATAACGACAATAATAATAACAATGATAAATGAAATATGATTATAAATAATACTATAATAATATAATAATATTATATTATAATCATACTGGCACGCGGCCGCGATTTGCTGCTGCGCATGCGCATTTTGTAAAATAATTAATATTATTAATAACTCAGTTATGCGTGGTCAATTATTGCTCAAAAACAATAGGGGGCGAGATTTCGGTGACGAGAACACTCCTTCCAAATGGCAAGTTCATAAGTGCAACGGTTCGACAGATATCGTGGTCCCAAGAAGAACGGTCTGCAACGAAGAAGAAGGAGAAGGAGAAGGAGAAGAAGAAGAAGATTGTGTTTTTCGATCAACTTCGACGGTCAATATCTCCGGAACCACGCGGTAGATTTTGTCGAAATTTCGCGAGCAAGGTCAAATGGCGAGGGCCTTACGCCCATATAAATTTTATCAGGAAATAATCAGCGGTTCAAAAGATATGACAGATTTTTTACAAGAACAAGAGCTGGCTCGGGTAAATGTTTCGTGGCTGGCGCGCCGAGTTTTCACTGTCGGAGGGGGGGGAACTCGGCGATTCGCTGCCGCGAATCTTGATGAATTTCCGAGTCCAGACAATTAATTCGGAGGTCATTTTTTAGAGAATTTAATGCCCTACAAGAATATGCCTGGGAATTTCTTTTATCTCAAACGGTTCAATAGTTACAGCATTTTTAATGAAAAAGAATTTTTTTACGTGTTATTTAAATGGGAAATTTCAAACGGCTACCGACACCTCTAAAAATTTAAATAAAAATTTTTCCAATTGAGGGAATTTTTTTCTCAGTGAATAGGTCCTTTTAAGACCATAGATTCGATAGGTTAGTTTTTTTGGATCACCCTAATATAGATACTGTTAGGATATAGGTGTAGGCAAAAAGACACGGTTGCAGAGCTTTGTCTTTGGTTTATTAAAGTATCTCAAAAACGCACTCTTCAGAGAGCCTGCCTCAGATAGACTGACTCACAAAACGGGCTGCACATCAGTGTTGCCAGCCCCTCCAGATTATATTATCGATCCAGGACCGTAAAATTATGGTATTTTTATGGTACGAGAATAGGGATCCCAGGACCGTGCAAAACAACAAGAGTCAAGATTTGGGCGGTCATTTTACCACCACAGTACCGTCATTTTTCAAAGTAAAATCATTTTCGCGGCCAATCAGCAAACCGCAATTCCGTTCAATTATCGGCCGGAAAGCTTACGACGACACATGATTGGCCGACACAAGTTACGCGATACGACTCGTACGCGTCATGGGTGGGCACCCACATTCTTCTGCTAACAGATTGGAAAAACATACGTATAATGGGATTTTGGTTAAAGTAAATGGGGGAGTCATGTACGTATAACTGAGACCAAATGTTAAATGTGTACAATTATGGTACAAATTATCATAAAAATCGAAGATATCCAAAATTATGGTACATTTGTGACATATTATGGTACATGGTACGAGACCTCAAATTATGGTACGTTTCCATAACTATGGTACGGGCTGGCAACACTGCTGCACATATACCGCAGCGGCGTCGCACTCGAGTTTATGTAAACAAGGGCCCGAGTGACGCACTGTGTTCAATACAAAATCTCACAGATACAACTCAATTGCTTATTTTATTCTTTAATTTCGCATAGGTACCAGGCATCGATACACTTCAAATACATTTATATCATACTCAGCAACGGTATGAGGATCAGATTCACCTAGAAGTAGCTCAGGGTCTTGAAACCTTTTCTATTGCACGTAAAATATATTTGATTCTAACACTTGGTAACCAAATGTACAAAAATTTCCAAACCTCTATTGTTCACTTGGCTCTGTTGTCAGTTTTAAACACCAATTGATGTTTCGAAATCTGTGACAATTTCATACTGCATAGGCCTCCGGAAACATTTCATAACTGGACACTTTGCGGATCGGTGAACAGGGTAGCGAGCGAGCGAGCGAGTTGCTGGAGCAAGTAATCCAAGAAATTCCGAGCGTTTCTCATCTTCGAAACAAATACACGTTTTCAGGGGTGCCCATTTTGCCCGCCCTTACTCTATTTGGAGTTCAGTGGTGAAGGTTGACTCGGCGAATACTTTATTTTCCAGGCGACCCTGCTCACCTCGACACCCAGAGTCACGTGTGGAGGCGCAAATGAAATTGACATCATTGAGCCACCCTCGTCAACGTCGACCAGAATCCGGTCCCAGCTCCGGGACTTGACCATTGCGGATCAAGAAGAGGTATCGTTATCATCATTTTTTGAAACCGATAAACACATATGTATGATGCGCCATTATGCATAGTGAATGCTTTACGTCCGGTCACTACGAATCTGAGATTCGGAGCGGCCGTGATCAGGGCGCCGTCAATTCGTTCTCAGGCAACGAGGAGAAGAGAAAGAATAAATGAAATAAAGAACTAAAATATATGTTATCATGCTGTAGGCCTACATGTGGCCAACGGGCAGACGACTGTGTACAATGGTTACATATAGACAGGCGCGGACTGGGCCGTCGGGACACCGGGCATAATGCCCGGTGGGCCAGTAGGCCGGTGGCAAACAGATCATATGTGGATCCATGAAATTTGGGCCATTATTTGCTAACGACATTCCCCATCTCTGCGTTACCCGGAACCAACGACGTGGACGTGTGGGGAATTCTGATTCCTTTTTTTTTCTTTTTGTTTTTCAATTTTTGATAATTTTTTTTTTTCTCGTTTTTTTATTTTGTGGAGACGGTTCCTAATCACTTTCAATTTCGAAAAAGTTCGTTCGCAAGCAACCTGGGTGGATGAGAGTGTTAAAACGAACTTATATGCTAAAAAAAGGTTGCTATATGCATTTGTATACAAATTATATATTTTTAATATGAAATAGCAACAGTGGACACATTCTTTGCACAGTTGCGTTTTTGAGCATTTTTTGAGAAGTATGAACTTCAAGAAAGCAACACAAATCTTATCTGTTTGCTCCTTCAATAACCTATAGGGCTATGGGCTATATTATACATAGTTTAATGAAGTTCCATCAATAAATAGAATAATTCATATTCATTAACTCAACAAAAATATTGCCCTTGAATGGGCGGGTTTCATCAATTCGCCCGGGCCAGTTTCATAACGCCAGTCCGCGGATGAAAAACAATAACAGCAATACTGATAGTGATTTCCTAGACTACAAATAGTGGAGATCTGGCGAAAAACTCAACTTCTTATACTTCTCGTGACGATTACAATCATTTTCGTTTTTCTTCTCAAACAGCAGAACGGAAAATTGTAAAAGATGTATTCTAGCATTGAATTGAGAAGAAGCATGAGTGATTTCTGGTGTCACATGCGAGAGGAGCTTATTCTACTCATATGCTTGTGTCATTGTTGAGTGATAATTGCCACACCGAGAAATATGTAGTATATTCTGTCGAATTTACAGTTTTTCCCGCGGCTGGTTTTTTTACTTCCAGAACGAAAAGATAATTTTCCAGAGGGTGCATTAACTGCCCGTGGTAAAAATCTCGTGAGTGCAGTAATCACCCGTGCATATTCCCGACTAGAAATTGTAGTGAGGAATGCCGAAGAATCTGCGAGGGGCAAATTTGGCTTGCCTAACTTAGGCAACCCTAGTTTGCGCCTTATTAAATCGAAGATCGGCTTGCCAAATCTGGGTGTAATTTGGTAAATCTATGGCATTTCCGAAGTGTGGCATAACATTGGAAAGCCCGACTGGTATGAATTTACGAAAACCTAAGGTTAACGGAAGTTTGGCTTGCCGAATTTGGAAAATCTATGGCATTGCCTAACTCTGGCATATCATTGGAAAACCCGACTGGTATGAAGTTACGGAAACCTAAGGTTAACGGAAGTTTGGCTTGCCGAATTTGGAAAATCTATGGCATCGCCTAACTCTGGCATATCATTGGAAAACCCGACTGGTATGAAGTTACGGAAACCTAAGGTTAACGGAAGTTTGGCTTGCCGAATTTGGAAAATCTATGGCATCGCCTAACTCTGGCATATCATTGGAAAACCCGACTGGTATGAAGTTACGGAAACCTAAGGTTAACGGAAGTTTGGCTTGCCGAATTTGGAAAATCTATGGCATTGCCTAACTCTGGCGTATCATTGGAAAACCTGACTGGTATGAAGTAATAACGGCCAAAGGTTTTCCGAAGTTCAGTTTGCCAAATTTGGCCGAAACTAGAGAAATATATGGCTTCGCCAGTTTGGCATATCATTGGGATCCCTGACTGGTATAAAGTAATAGCGGCCGAAGGTGTGTAGAAGTTCGGTTTGCCGAATTTGGGTGTAACTAGGGAAACCTACGGCATTGCCGAAGTTCGGTTTACTATAATACCTGGCTAGTACGGATGAGTAACGATATTCGAAAGTTTCCCGAAGTTTGATATTCAATAGTAACACCTGACGACTATTTTATAGTAAGGCCATACGCTGATACGTCATCGGCGAGCCTGCACACCAGCAAGTGTGGCTTCCAAACTGCTACCTAATCAGAGAACCAAATTATTTTAGGACACATTAGGCTTAGGATTCTTCCAGCAAGTGTGGCTTCCAAACTGCCACCTAATCAGGAAGCCAAGTTAGGCATGGCCTCGCAACTGCGTTACTTCCCAAACATCGGCCTGGTTTGGATGCCTCACTTGCCGCAAGTTTGACATTCGGCATGCCTCATTTGGCCCAAACTACCGCCTCACTGAAATTTCTAGTCGGGTTAGTACAGGGAGAAAAAATTGTACCAACATATGTCACAATTGTATAGTAACTATTACTACTAGGTATATTGAAAAAGATGTATTCCGCAAATATGATAATGATTCTCATACTTTATCGCAGTGCACATTCTAGCAGTTATAATCATAGGTAATAGTGAAGAAATTCCTATCGTGTTATAGTCTTCATTTTAAAGAGTAGTGAACTCAAGAAAAACCAGTATAGTTGAAGTTATCATACTTTCTGCAGAGCTATTCATCCATTATGATAGTGAGTCCTTCTGAAGTATAATTATGTGTACCATAATCAGTATGAGAGGTGCTCTCATAGTAGATCAATGAAACATACTAAATCAATGTAATGTAACAAATTATACCGTTATAGAGAAAATCCAAATACGAATGTAATAATCTATACTAGAGGAGACCGAGGAGGTTTGTAACAGAGGTGAGTTGTGACAAAGCAGATCTTCTCTGAACCTATTACCAGCTCGCTAACTGTCATAGGTTCAGAGATAATCGGCTTCGTCACAACTCACCTCTGTATAACACCTTTCCTCGGTCTCCCCCAATCTACGGGTGAGGGGTTTTCCTTTCTTTTTCGATAGTAATAATTCGAATATTCAAGGTAAAAAATACTTTTATTATTTTTGAATTAAAAAATTAACATTCACAGTTTCGCGATGTACGTGTAACCATCGCTCAAAATGTTTTTATATGACACAACCGCGCCGGCTAAATCTTTTTGATGCGGACATACCCATTCGTGTGCATTTATATCGATAATTTTATATGATTGGGTATGTGCATCAAAAAAACAATCCATCAGTTTTTACGTAATAATGTCAATCTTATTTTCTTTGTTTATAAATATTAATTGCACATCATAAAATTGCGATCCTTCTTCATCTGGAATTATTATGATAGAGCCCTTGGTTATTCTATCTCCCCTTACAACTACCCAACTGGTGACATGCAAAATAGACTGTTTGTTCAGGAATGATAGGCCCTTGAAAGAGATCGCTTTCGGTTCTTCACAGAGATTTACGATTTTTTTCGGACCACAGGTATATTCGTCATATGAGGCACGTTTATTGAGGAGTCGGTAATTAATAATCAATTGGTGTCTTAAAGCTATTGTATAGCATACGTTGATTCTGTTCAAAGCTGATTTTGTAAACTAACGATGTTAAAACTTTTCGCGACACCACAATACTAGTTCGAAGCTGACTGAAATGACATAGGACATAACAGGATGTGGGTCCATTCCCCACCACTATGTAAAAATTTGAGGATTCATGTTCTACAATATAGAACACGATGTTGAACCTATAGTAGCATTTGCTATATATATTACGCGCTGTACTAAAATGCATGGCGAATACAGGTATTCTCTGTATAGTAACGATTCTCATAAGGTCGGCATGAGACGCATATATAATATTGGGTCGTACCATACCGCGTATACGAATAGAGAAAATACGGCGCATAGAAATTATAACTATATTGTATATTGTGGGTAGAACGATGCCGTTACATTAATGGAAGAAATAAATATGTTTCGCCTCGATATAAGTGCTGACTGTAAGATGATGTACTTGTTATTTCAACTATTAACTTCACCTCATGATGGGTTTCGTCAGTAATGTTACTCCGTTTCTTATACTACTGTACTATCGTTTGAAACTCAGTATCCTTGAAGCCACTATTATTCCCGTTTATACTAAATATTGAATGATATTATATGAATTGAAAGATATGAACATTTTTGTAGGATATCATCTTATACGCATAGCTTTGGAACTCAAAGTGCGGAATACATCGAAATCACTATACCAAGTATAAGAGCCCGAATCATAATTTTTTCTCCGTGTACCTATATTGTGTACACTTGGTACACACGATATTTTTTGTAACGCATGTATAGATCTTCGCGTTCTTTTTGGCACATCGAGCAGGCTGATGCGAACGATTCCTGATACACCAATTGCGTACTTATTAGTTTTCGAAAATATTGAGAGGTGGTCAGAGCTATCTTTAACATTCCTTAGGAAGCATTAGCTCTCCAGGCTTTAGTAAAAATGCTCTCTCTCTCTCTCTCTCTCTCTCTCTCTCTCTCTCTCTCTCTCTCTCTCTCTCTCTCTCTCTCTCTCTCTCTCTCTCTCTCTCTCGGGATATCTCTCCGCCTGCGCTACTCCGGGCCTTTAAACATTTCAGTTCTCAATCGCGAGGCTTTGACGATCTGTCGCTTCGTGACGTTCATCTAGCGCTGCCGGTTATCTTTCCTTACCTCTTGGCTCTCTTCAACCAGTCTCTCTCTTCTGCTGTCTTCCCTGAGGTCTGGAAACGCGCGCGTGTGTTGCCGTTGGGTAAGGTTAAATCGCCCTCTTCCCTTGATCAGGTCCGTCCTATCTCCAACCTCTGTGTCTTATCTAAAGTGCTGGAGCGCGTCGTCTATGAGCAGATTTCTTTATTTCTCGAGGATCAGCAGCTGCTCAATCCTCGTCAATCTGGCTTCCGCCGCGGTTTTAACACGCAGACTGCCCTCCTTAGGCTCACTGAGGATGTTCGCAGGGGTATTGATAGTCGTAATTTGACTGTTTTAGTTCTCTTTGACTTCTCTAAGGCCTTCGATACGATCCCACATGCGGTCTTGCTTAGTAAGCTCCTTGACCTTGGCTTCTCGCAACACGTCATCCGTTGGGTCGCCTCTTACTTACAGGGCAGGATGCAGGCAGTTGCGTCTCGGGATGGCCACCTCTCTTCCTGGGCGTCTCTCGATCTTGGTGTTCCGCAGGGTTCAGTGCTGGGCCCGTTGTTGTTCTCTTTGTTCATCAATGACATCTCTGTAGTCCTGAAGCATTGTAGTCATCTAGTTTATGCAGACGACCTGCAGGTTTACTACCAGTTCCCGCCTACGAATGCTGTGGATGCTGTTGCCTGCGTCAATGAGGACATTCAGGCTGTCCTAGACTGGTCTCGTTCTTCGTGTCTTCGTCTCAATGTCGTGAAAACTCATGCGTTGATTCTTGGCAGTGGATCCTATGTCTCTAAACTTGAGCTCGGCCTTCTTCCTGCTGTGTGTCTCGATGGACTTCCAATTCCCTATCTTGACTCTGTGCGTGATCTCGGGGTCATCCTCGACTCTAAGCTGTCCTGGACAGCTCAGGTTAATGCTATTTCGTCCCGCGTGCATGGTACTCTCAGGCAGCTTTCGGCGTCTCGTCGTCTGCTTTCAAAAAATCTACGTCGACTCATGGTGATTTCTCTGATATTCCCATTGTTTGACTACTGTTGCGTGGTCTTTGCTGACCTCCAGGCGGGTCTTGATAGTAAGCTTCAGCGGCTCCTGAACACCTGTGTCCGCTTCGTCTGCGGTGTTCCCCGTGATGCGCACATCACACCGTTTCGTAGGGAGCTTGGCTGGCTTCGGGTAAGGGATAGGAGGCTTTATTTTCTCCTTACGCAGCTTTTTGTCATCTTGCGTTCCGGGCGTCCTACTTACTTGCGCGAGCTGTTTGTTCTGGCTGATCGTGGTCGCGACCCTGCTACCTGTCGCCCTTCGCGTACACCCAGGAGTGACTTTGTGACCCCGTGCTGTCGCACCAACGCGTTCTTTAACTCCTTCGCGGTTGCCGGCGTACGCTACTGGGACTCTTTACCTTCCGAACTCAAAGCAGCGCCTACGTTAGCCTCGTTTAAGCACGGTCTATTTGCGCATTTGCTGGATACTGAAGATGCTCGTCCTTAACTTTAACTTCATTTCTCTCTCTTGCGGCTCTTATCTGTTAGGTGTTGGTTCTTTCTAGCTTCTAGTTTTTGCTTTTGCTCTTGAGTACTCATGTATTGTATTTTTGTACCTTTTCTCTTTCACAGTCACAGGGTAAGTTTTTTTGTAATACTCTGTGACTTTGCTTGTCTAATATTGCTATAGACATAAATAAATCAATCTATCTATCTATCTATCTATCTATCTCTCTCTCTCTCTCTCTCTCTCTCTCTCTCTCTCTCTCTCTCTCTCTCTCTCTCTCTCTCTCTCTCTCTCTCTCTCTCCCCCTAGCTCTAAGTATAATTTGCAAGTGTAATTGTAATAAATAAAGTAATTTTCTTTCTTTCTTTCTCTCTCTCTCTCTCTCTCTCTCTCTTTATTTACCTTTATGCCTACTTTAATGCTACTGTATCTTTTTGCTTTATTTTATTGTCTTTAATCTATGTTATTTGTACACTTTGTTCTTGGTGTTATCTATCTGCTATTTTCTTTGGCGTGGCAACTTTTCTACTGCCACTCTCTTTATATGCTTTTTGTTCTACTACTCTGTTTATTTAGTGTTTCTATCATTTGCCCCTAAGGTATCCAGGGCATAATAAATTAATCAATCAATCAATCTCTCTGATTTTGAGGCTCTCCTTTCGTCGGAGATCGAACCTCCCTTCACCAGTGCGGTGTTTGAGTTTTCTCCGGTCACTGCTGACGGTATCGCCGAATTGATCACGTCTACTACTAATAGTAAGCCGACGCGTGCTGCAGGCCCTGACTCAGCGCCGGCCCTAGCCTTTGATCAGGGTAGAGCGAGATTGTCTTTCAGCGCCCTTTGGTCGACGCTTTCACTTCACGTTAATTCTACTTCGGTTTTATGGTAAATAAATAATAATTTTTGGCTTTTTGGCGCCCCTTGCCATCTGGCGCCTAGAGCGACCGCTCCTCTCACTCTACCCCAGGGCCGGCGCTGCCCTGACTCTATCTCTCTGTTTATAATTCATCAGTCACTGCCTTGTCTTGCTCGTCAGCTTGCCGCGCTGTTCAATTCCTGCTTGTCTAATGGCTACTTTCCTTCTTGCTGGAAACGCGCTTTTATTCGTCCTCTTCTGGAGGTCAATCCGCCTCTTGCACCTACTGATACCCGCCCTATTGCGAACCTATGCGAACTTTCTACGATTTTCGAGCGTGTTGTTCATGCCCAAATGCTGCATTTTATTAGATCGCACTGCTTATTTGATCCGCGACAATCGGGTTACAGGGTGGGCTTTAGTACTCAAACAGCATTGCTAAGACTGTGTCATGATGTTAGGCGTAGTGTAGACGAAAGATGTATCACGATCTTGGTACTATTTGATTTCAGTAAGGCGTTTGATACACAGAAAAAATGGTTGACTTGGCCCAAGAAAATTTTTGCCTTCAATCTCATACTCTTGGACTGAGTGATGACACTTTTTCAATTTAAGAATATTTTATTAGCTTGATATCATAAAAAATATTTAATCAACGATGATTAAATATTGATTCAAAAAATATAATGTTGGCTCAACACCATTCATTTCAAATTGAATCTTTTTTGTTTCCAACAAAAAGGAAATAATTATTGAGTCGAAGCTTTTTATTGACTTGGTTAGTGAATCTATTATTTTGCCTCAAGAAATTCTAATTTCTCACGCCAAGAAAATTTTTTGCATTCCGGGAAAAGAAATTACTCTCAGTTTAAGTAAACTACTTTATCGACTGAAAACAATGTAACATTGAAATTATAAACTTTTAATATCGAATTAACAAAATTATATTTCTTGTGTTAATAAATTTTATTCTGGACTCAATGAAAAAAAATTTCTCGGATCATGAAAATATTCATTCAACTGAAGATGTTTTATAAATTTATTCAATTGAAACTTGTCTCAAGAGAATATTATCGTGTTTTTCAGCAAAGAAATAATTCGTTTGATTGAAGGTTTTCGTTTCACAACGCGAGAAAATATTGTATCGATTTAAGCAAATAAATGAATTACCCACACAGCAGAGAATGTTACAATATGTTACAGAAACCTCACAATTGTTATTTAAACGTAACATTACATTTATAACGTTTCTATGATGTTGCATTTGTAATATTATTTTTGTAATATTTCTACTAGATGTTAAAAAGGTTTCATACTAACATCAATTTCAGAATATTTTGTAAGATTATGTAAATGTTTCAATTTTGATCCTCCAAAAATGTTAAAATAAAAACATTTCTTTCGTGTATATTCTGTAATGTTTTATTTGTAACATTTTTTTAGCAGTACAAATAGATTTCTATTTTGACATTTCAAAAATATGACAATTACAACATTTCCATAATGTGCAACTTTGAAATGTTTTATGCTTCATATTTTCGCAGCATTACATGAATCTTTCAATCTAAACGTTACAAAAACACTCATTTCCGGCCAAATTTCCAAATCGCTACGATATCAAGTACTACACATATATGCACATGGGGCATTTTCCGTCAAAACGTACGGGCATCAAAATTCGAATTCATGGGTGACCCATAAAAATTTTGTTGGAATCAAAAATCCGAATTCTCGAATCCGAATATAAGACGCTGATCTGTGATATTGAAATGTTTATTAGCTCTTACTTCGACACTTCATTCATAAGTTCCGGCAAATGAAAGAAAGTTGGGTAAGTTATCTTATGGGGTAGTTTGGCGTACTAGGTAGAGCGTGCGACTAGTAATACAGCGAATGCGAGCGAAAGTGGGTTCAAATCCCGGTTAGGTCAAATATATCAGAAGGCATTTTTCGTAACGAACTGGCGATGTTTGTCGATTTACATGAGTTATAAAATGTGAAATCAAGTATTCAAACATTATTTTTTAGTTTTTTTTTCTGTAATATATATATGCTTGTGTGAGCTGATTAAAACGTTACTGAAACATCACGGAAAAAATATTATACAAACACTACAAATGTTACGTTTTCAAACGGACATGTACCCTATTTGTAATGTTATATAAACACTACAACAATGTTAAAAAAAAAGTTACAAAACGTGAAACGTTACAATTGTGATGTTTCTACAAGCTTACCGTAACGTTTCACTGCTGTGTGGGTAGTTTGAAAATATATACTCTTAAATCTAGAATAAATAACTCTCGAATAAAATCAAATTACATCAAAATTAATAAAAAATTATTTAGTAGCTCACATGCATGCATTTATTTAAAAAATCTAGCTTCTACAGAAATGGTTGAAGATTTATATACAGGTTAATATTTTTTGTGTATCGTCAACAGCCATGGGGTCATAAAAATATTTTTTTACATTTTCGTCAAGCTAACATACAATTTATTATTTATACTACGTAAAATTAATGGTTGTGACTTACATTTATCAATTGAAATTTTGTTCGTTTCAGGAAGTATAGTTACATTATAAGCTCTCAAATGAGCGTTGAATTTAACAATTTTTAATAATTTACATGTAAATAGTACAGTTCGATCATTTTTATTGTTTATACCGATGTCATTTATCACACAAAAAATTGGCTCACCCGACTCATCAAAATCACTCACAATTACCATGTTAGGCTTATATTTAACTCCGTTTATTTCATACCAGTCTACAAAATGTTCAGTAGCACTTACATAAGATTGGTGTGGTAATTTGCTATCCCCATAAAAAGCACCTCTGGTGCAAAAACCTTTCGCCTAGTTATATAAATGTGATAGTCACCCATAAAAAATACATTTTCATGCCAAGAAAACATTATACAGTTATTATTTTATAAAAAAAAAGATTTGAAATCAGATGCTATTGCCTAGTACCGATATCACGTTGACTATGAGGCTTTTCATAACACGGTACATATTGACAGCCTTCCTGAAAACAGAAAACATGAAGAAAAAAAATTAGAAAAAATTTGGAGTACGTGGTACTAGGCGGGCCAGTATTTCGTATCACTATATTAGGATTATTGACATGGTTCAATCGCAGTTTCCTTGTACTTATCTAGAAAAGGCCCGCCTAGTACCACTACCTCCAAATTTTTTCTAATTTTTTTTTTTTTTTTATGTTTTCTGTTTTCAGGAAGGCTGTCAATATGTACCGTGTTATGAAAAGCCTAATAGTCAACGTGATATCGGTACTAGGCAATAGCATCTGATTTCAAATCTTTTTTTTTATAAAATAATAACTGTATAATGTTTTCTTGGCATGAAAATGTATTTTTTATGGGTGACTATCACATTTATAGAACTAGGCGAAAGGTTTTTGCACCGGAGGTGCTTTTTATGGGGATATCACTACTTTTTGTAGAATCAGATTAATTAAGTACAATCATTCTCGTATCCATGATAATGTGTGTCGATGTGGAAGGTATACATAGAATTCCCTACCACGTCTGGCGTTCTATTGTCTACTAGATCCCGCGAGGCAAAAGTCAATCGCCCTGTAACCGTAACGTTGGAAATTTTCTTTATTAGTTCCACATGAATTCAAAAAAGTATAATATTATTACAGCTCGTCATCAATCGAATGGAAAATTTGAGGCAAAAGTTACCATATACTAATTATTAGACCATATATTTTATAAAAATATACCCATGCAACCGTGCTAGAGAGTGTCATGTGCTGAATTATGAAACATTAAATATAATACCCTATACTGTAGTTGACGAAGATAAAGATATTGTTGAATAATTGCTGACAGCCCTTGGCACAGTTATAAAAACTGATATCGTTTTACGCTTTAATATGGCAAACTATGGGTAACATTATCCCTCCAATCCCTATTGCCTCTGCGATGAAAGAGACTTGGAAAAAAGTTTTTTACTCTAATTTGTAATTGATTGCCGATGGTATGTTCAAATTCGCCGGCATGGTTTCGAATAGATTATACAGAAAGACTCTGGGTAAACCCAAAACTACAACGGTAGGCGATTCGGTTTTTTGCAAAATTGGCTACGCTGTCGTACGACCATATCGTCAGCGCAAGACTATGTTTTCAGACTTCTCAAGCTGTGAAGAAATTTCGAGTATTGTCTGTTACATTAGAGATGTCTCATAGAATCAAATTGTCTCGTTGAATCAAATTTACATCGCTTCATTCCTGACCGTCGTTGTCGAAGTGATGCCACGAGTCAGTTTATAGTCCTCGAGGAACTGCTAGCTTGTCAATACTGTCGTAAAGGAACAGAAATTTATATCTGCAATCAATTTATTAGTTTCTTACAAATTACTCACGAATTAATATCGTTTGACATTGGTTTATTAACTTCATTATACAGTCGTTTATAATTAAATAATATTGCAAATAAACAGAAATCGTCATCTGCAATCAGTTCGCTAATTCATTACCACTTCTTTACGAATGTATATCGATCCCCGTTGTCTTGTTAACCATATCTGACTCTGACAGTTAATTCTAACCTAACTACATGACAGCTATGGCCACGGCGTCTGTAGCAGTCTGTAGAATCATCAAAAACTTGCATTTATCTCATATTCGACCAAGAATAAATTGACATGATACATCATACTCGATCCGCATGATCGGTATGATACCGTACTGTAGTTGGTGAAAATAAAGAACTAACCACAGCGCCATCTGGCTACGTTCGTATTTGGTGAGTCTTCTTCTCTCTACGTAGCCTAGCGAAGGCAACTCTACACTAATTTTTATACACCTGGGAAATCTGGCACAAGTGAGTGACGTCACTGACTGACGGAGGAGGAGGAGACGATGATGAACAAAATAAAGTCTCGTCGAAGACACGTATAAATTACCCTGATAGAAAAAGTTGTTCGTGCACGGACTGCAATCAGAACGCAACAATCAAATTGAAGCATTTTCTTGGCAAATTTGCAGCATTCGGATTGATGCGCTCAAGATGCCAGATTATACTATCGGTTTAATTCGACATTTTGAATTCATCCAAACCGATACAATTATACAACACTCAGGTTGAAGCATTTTGCTGGCAAAGTTGCAGCACTAATATTGATGTATTCGTGGTGCTAGATTTAATTCGTCGTCACACACGTGGCAATAGCACGACCAGGAAGTAAGAGGTAAGGAGACGAAACTTTACAGACAAAGATGGTAGTGGTTTTGGCGTAAAATTGACTAGTCCGCGGTTCTGCCGCTCGAAGCGCCGTTGTTCTCTTATCGTTTAAATGTTATGATTATCGAGTATGCGACGTGCTATAGCGATGAGCTGAGTACGGCTTATATTTTTGAAGCAGTCGCGTGAAAAGTCATTTGGTTTGGGGACCGAGATCGCCAAACATGAACACTTATCATGAATACTTTGATGGTATAATACATAAAAATACTTACAGTGCGAGCAGTGAAAAAACTATAATTTTTTCGTCCAGCCTCTTTATTTTTTCGCCGTTCACTTATATAACTTGTTTTGCAGCCTGATATAAAACAGGACATTCTTCAAATAATTATAATCGGAATGTGAGCAGAATAGTCGTGTTGTAACTGTCATTTTCAAACGTTTCGCACGTCGAGTTAGTTCCATGGCCACTTTTGAACGATGGTGGAACATGGACGCAGTGAGTGGAGAAAATTCAAACTACTATCTTTGCTCTGAAAGTGGAACCACATTGCCGGAGCAAGCGCGTCGAAGTTTCGTCTCCTTACCTCTTACTTCCTGAGCACGACAATAGTGTGGCAATAACGCGGCAACAGCGTAGCAACAGTGTAGCATTGAAACGGATCAACAGTGACGCCATCTACCAGATTTCTGGGCAACTCGTATTCGAAACGTGCTTTACATTACATCAGCGTTGCCGATTTGTGAGTAATTCCTCAAAATGCGAGGAATTTGACTTGCATGTGAGGAAACCGTGAGGAATGCACCCGTGCGAGTAATTTTTGAGGAATTTCAATATTTCTCTGAAAAGTATTTTTTCACTTTACCGGTAATTGTAAAAGTTTATTTATACGTAACGAGACTGTAAAAATGAAAATATGTTAAGCCTTAGTGCGTTATTGCTTTCTATCATTCGATATAAATATGTGTGATACATAAAAATAAAATGTATGCAATGCATTTATGGAAATTCGCGCTTATTTTTTGAATAGTCATATGTAAATATACGCCTGCGCATACGACTGTGAGGATTTGTGGTGGGGAATGAGGAATTTTTCGTCTGTCGTAGAGTAATACGATGCTACGCCATTGGCAACACTGCATTACATATACCTATATCCGCGTCCAGCTACCACACGCGATCAGTGAATTAATTGTGTCGCATCGAACAAGGGACAGTGAAAACAGTACGAAGACATAGTGGTAGACAGGCATATTATCATCTTACTTTCAGGAAGGAAGTAAGAGGTAAAGAGACGAAACTTCACAGATAATATGAGCCGTTCGCTCAAAGGACGACCTAACCCCACTTAAGTCGTTTTTCGGACGAACAGTTAAATAGATAGAGATTGCCCCAAAGAATATGGGTTTATAATTTCACAAAATTTCATTCATTTTTGAGATAGGAGTGCTTAGCTCCCAGATTTAACAAATAAAGTAATAAGTTTCGTATCAAAACTGTACAATTTTGATGTTTTTGTATAATTATATGTAACCACCCAAACAACTTTTTTTACCCTTCTCACTGTTATGAGCTAAATTATACGTGTGACTAATGATTATAATAAATTTGTTTCGTTTATTCTGAATTATAATGCATTTTTTAGTAGTTCGCCGTAAAAACGACCTAATTCATTTTATATAAATTATCGATTTAAATATCGTTAAAATATTTCAATTGTTGGTCTTATGCCTAATATCTATTATTTAATAGTATATCTTCATAATAAAACCATATAAATATAGTTACTTGTGTTTGGTGATTAATAGTGCAAAGTTGAATTTTCAAATCACTTTTTCTGGAAACGACCAAACGTGAATTAGGTCGTTCTTCTTTTGTTTTCAAAGAAAGTTTTAATTTTTGCCTTATAATAAATTCAACTTCAATCATGTCATATACCACATTTCATTGTATGTTTGAATTATATATTATAACTAATTTTGTACTGTAGATTTACGAATAAAAAATATGCTTATATAATACATACTGTCACATCATTCTTCGTTAGGACACGCATTGCTCTGGCGAAAATGATATGTGATAAAGCACTTAGGCGAAATGTAAATTGGAACACATTACATTTTCCGAACGTTTATTGAGGCGTTCAGGAAATGTCATATTTTCTAATTCGTATTTCCCAACTTCACCACGCATCATCTTCGCCAGGGTGGCTACCCAAAAGCTACCTCGTTACCAGCATTTTGTTTGAATATTGCTCGGATATTACTAGAATATTGCTAGCATTTTACTCCAATTATGAATGAAAGTTTGACTCAATTATGCTAGCATATTGCTTAAATTATTGAGACAACTTTGCTTCGATTATGCTATCAATGAGCTTGACGTTTGTCGGCTTTCGCGCCCACACTAGTGCTCAATTATTGTGGCCACAAATTTGAAGCAACATGATGTGATGATATGCTGCCCGTTTGCTGCGTATTTGTCAACAAATTGCTACCCGATTTCTATCAGGGTACTTGCATCGAAACCTTCGAATAATCATATCTCAGCTCTACGGTCACCGATTTGATCGCAATAGGGCTTGAATGAAAGCTCTCCTCGGCCACATCCTGCGATAAATATTACAATTCCGTATTTATAGCGAGACGGAAGATATTAACGAACATAAATTGCCGTAACGGTCGCTCAGTTGCCGTTCGGGTATATAGACTCTGTCGAGTCTCGCGCGGCGCGAGCGAATTTTTTTTTTTTTTTTATATAACTAGGCGCGAGACTCTACCGAGTCTCTTGATTTTTCATTGGAAAGGACATTCCAAAACGAAAATTTTGAAAAAAAAAAACATCCCGATTAGTCAATTTTTGAAGAAGTTATGGCTGTTTGAAAAAAAAGAGCGACTTTTTTTGGGTTGGGTAAAAAAATTTGAAAAAATTATGAGGACCGTCTTTAGTGGGGTAGAAAAAGATAACAAAGTTTCAGCCAAATCGAAAGGGGTCGAGTTCAGAAGTGGTCAATTTGGCATGGAATTACCCATATATACCTGCAAATAAACTTTTATTTATTAGCAATAAATGTTTATTTGAACAAGCATTTAAACAAACAATATATTAGATATCGAATAAGCCTTCTATTTGACGACATTCGGGCAAATATGTTCTTATTTGAATCAAAGAAGTGGCATATTCGTTTCTAATATAGAAATTAAACTTGATTTGTTAACGCGCATGCGCAATTTCGATGCTGTTGTAACTACGCGTTGTAACTTGCATCGTTGCTTGGTGATCTGAATGGCGAAATCAACACGCCACGTGCTGTTCCGTAAAGTATCTTATAAAATAATAACTTGTACCTGGTGTAGAATTTTATTCGTATGATTATTAATCTTGCTTGTCTTATAACCTGCTATTCGTGATACGTGATGCGATTCATCCATCAGTTTATCAATTTTGGTGAATCGAATACAAAAATTATTTTTATATCAGAATTAAGTAAATTGTATATTTGATTTGAATGAAACAAATATTCAATTATCCTAATAAATAATTTATTCATGGCGAATAAAGACTTACCTTTCGTTCATTATTCATTAGGATCAAATAAAAAGTTTATTACAACCGAATAAGCAATTTATTTCATCCAAATAAATTTTGTAATTTATTTAAAACAATTTATTTCATGCCGCGAAAATTCCTTATTTCATCTAAATAAATTTTTATTTGGATTCAATAAAAAAATTTGAATAAGAAATAAACAAATCCAAATATTTCTAAATATTTGTGGCAAATAAATGCCTATTAGGTTCATATACGAATAAGAAGATTTATTCGCGGTAAATAAATTTTATTTAAATCAAATAAATCTTTTCTCTGGGTGTAGGGTCCATCGTGTTCCCAGATGCCTGTAGGCCTAGGCGGATTATCGCGGCGAGAGGATGCCACCAACGTGACCACTTCTACACATTCGTCGAGTTCACAGGGAAGTTCGTCCAACAAACGGGGTGAGTTGATTGTGCGATAAGGCGTTGAGCGGAAAAACAACCTAACCCCTAACCCGGAGAATCGTGTTTTGAGATAAATTGATTTGAGGAGTTCAAACTGTTATTCAATTGAAGGATAAGTTGGTTTTTGAATGGAAACCTCTATAGTAACCTGTCGAGTGTTACTATCTAAAAATGACATCCTGCTAAAATAGGACAAATTGTAACAAATTTCATCAAACAAAATGTTCAAATAATTGAAATTAAACAAAGCGGGTTAGGCTGTTTTTCTACCCGACAGGTACATTCTGGGTTGTTTTTCATTTATCCTTCATCGATCATTATTATTGTTTTTAACAAAAAATGACATAACGCTGTTCGAATAACTGTTTGGTAGTTACACGCTGACACAGTTGAATGTGAACGGACAGCTAGAGCGGCGCGCGTGCGCGATGATGTTTCATGCATGTTCTACCTACATCAGTATCACATGATTTGCGTATACTTAGTCGATAACAATTCTTATTCTAGTTCCAAGTTGTATGCTAACCAATTAGGGTTTACTGATTCGGAAAAATCGATTTACGGTAAAACAACCTAACCTGGGTTAACCTGGGTTAGGTTGTTTTTTCACCCGCGGTGCTCCATACATATCGCG
This sequence comes from Rhogogaster chlorosoma, assembly GCA_944452935.1. Lineage (NCBI taxonomy): Eukaryota > Metazoa > Arthropoda > Insecta > Hymenoptera > Tenthredinidae > Rhogogaster > Rhogogaster chlorosoma. The sequence goes on from OX101797.1 coordinate 36,862,185, forward strand.
TGTCCCAAAGCAGAAGGGTGTGTGCGCCATTCGTATTGACTGAACTGAATTTTTTCGATGATTTGTGAAGAATGATTGAGAGAAATTCGACAGAAGAAAAGTTTTTTCGAAAAAAACCATATTCCCCCGACAAAAATCATATACCTTATGGGTATAGGTCACATAGGCTCTGGAAAAATGTCTGCTTTTACGATATTCAATATGACAAGGAGGGGAAAAAAAAAAAAAAAAAAAGGAAAAATAGAAGCACGCGGAATTCCACGATCAAACACTCATACACAATACGTGGTGAAATTAGGTGTACTTTACCGCGCAAATGTTTCAAAAAAACATTAATAATGGCATTCAGTTTGGAAAGCATGCATACAGGGACTTTCTGTGGAGACGGCACAGCTAGTTCCACTAAAACACACGCACGCTTCGTCCGTGTGCCAGGGATACCAACCGAAGAAAAGAATGATGCAGCTTGAACAGAGCAAAGAGTATAGCAACCGTAAGCGTGAAGTCGTCGGTTGTCACATGGACGAAGCGTGCCTGTGTGTAGTGGCGGTGGCTAATGGAACCAACTGTGCCGTCTCCACAGAAAGTCCCTGCATACGGCTCAATAATGCAAAAGTCAAAGTCAAAAACGGTGATTAAGATCTCGAAGTATTTCAGAATTGTTTTTCAGAAAATTTGGGGAAAAAAACCTAACATTTGGTCCATTATTGGCCAGATTACAAGCATTGAAAAATTATATGAACGGTCAAGTAAATTGTCCCAGTACTTTTCGTCACAATTGCGATGATGTATTTGTGCCTGCCAATCATTTACGTTTGCTTTATGCATATAAAAGTGTGAATTCCATGATATCCGGTCAAACCGCTAGTTTGATCTGGCTGCGACTTAGCAATTAGCAATTTTTCATCGCCGGGACACATCGTCGGGACTCTGTAACCCCCTGGAATTTCAGATTTTTCTGCCCCGCGGTTCTTGAGGTTACGCGGCTAGTCTCTAACTGCGGACAGACAGACAGACAGACATACATCTGTAGGACAAAGTTGAGTGCTCTCCAAACGTCGATTGCACCAACCGTTGCCAAAGTCATTTTTCGACCAAATACAATACTTCGAAAAGTAAAAATGGTGTGTGCTTAAGGCCACACGACTGAAGTGTGAATGAACTAATTTAATAATAGGCGTTGACTGAATATTCTGAAGACAGTTCACCCTGGGTTAATTTGTGAGCCGACCAAGTGGGTCAGTAGAGGGGATATGAGAGTTCGGAGCCATAAAAAACATAAAAAACACCCATTTTTTTTTAATGAGTTTTTTATAATTTTTTTTTTTTTTTTTTTTTTTTGAGAGAGGTGAGGGGGTGGGGGTGGGGAGTTCTCTGGGTGAATGATAAGATGTTTGATTGACATCTCCTTTATTTATTTATTTCATTTAATTGGCGAAATCTGTAATGATGGTCCATTTAACAGCCTCCAGCAACGTGTTGTGCACGCTCCTGAGGCTGCAATGAGTGCTGTGGATATTCCGCCCATGCAGCTGCATTGTTCCCCCACCATAGGATGGGTTCGCCTCAACGACCACCACCATTTTCGAACTGTAAACTGTCTATTTTCATGAAAATCTCCAAACTGTGAACTTTCTACTCTTGGGAAATTTTATAAACTGACTAATTATGCTTACGTTGACACATAAAATTTTCACACCCCGAGGGTGTTTTTCACATTGCAAATTTCCAATTTCGCCATAGTGAAAGTACATAATTACGCTTAGGTAGAAGCACCGTTTCAGATTATACCGCATACGGGAGGTGGGATATATATATATATTAGGGTGATTCGTTTCAAGCGACTATTTTTTTTTTTTCGGTCCCGCATCAAAATCTTGTTCTGTATGCTAAAAAAGAAATTCTGTGCAAATTTGAGCCCTTAATTTTAATTCTAAGCACTTTATTTTTGATTTTGAAGTTTTCCCATTCAAAATACACAGGAAACTTAGGATTTTTTTTCAATGGCTTATAACTTCGCGGCATTTAACGCTATTGCAATGCACTTAGGCTCAATTTGAAGGGGATTAGATACTCTTTGAAAGGACCCCCAACTGATTGATGTCAACTCGTATATTGTGGTATATATATGCCACCAAAGTCATATTTTTGCGAAAAAATCCTATTTTTTGCATTTTCCGGTGAAATGGTCAAAGTTACAAGGAAACTTGACGAGGTCATTTTGAAAAGTACTCAATTCCCTACAAAAAAAGTCCTCGGACCCAAATCTCTCACGTTGATATTTCTCGAGTTATTGAGCTTTGATTTTTTTTTGGTATGAAATTTTAATGGATTATTGAGTCAAATTTTTTAATGTATATTGATATTTCAATTTCCTATCACTGCATTCTTTAGTAATTATCTATTTTTTAAGTTGGAAATGAGGAAAAAGATGAGTAATGTAATGTAATTAGTAATGTAATTTCATACCACAAAAAAGTTAAAGGTCAATAACTCGAGAAATATCAATCTTAGAGATTTGGGTCGAAGGACTTTTTTTGTACGAAATTAAATACTCTTCAAAATTACCCTGCAAAGTTTCCTTGTAACTTTGACCATTTCACCGGAAAATGCAAAAAATAAGATTTTTTCGCAAAAATATGACTTTGGTGGCATATATATACCACAATATATGAGTTGACATCAATCAGTTAGGGGTCCTTTCAAAGAGTATCTAATCCCCTTTAAATTGAGCCTAAGTGCATTGCAATAGCGTTAAATGCCGCGAAGTTATAAGCCATTGAAAAAAAAATCCTAAGTTTCCTGTGTATTTTAAATGGGAAAACTTCAAAATCAAAAATAAAGTACTTAGAATCAAAATTAAGGGCTCAAATTTGCACAGAATTTCTTTTTCAGCACACAGAACAAGATTTTGATGCGGGACCGAAAAAAAAAAATAGTCGCTTGAAACGAATCACCCTAATATATATATATATATAGGGAAAAAGTGTGCAATTTCGGGAAACTCAGTCAGTGTGTGATCTGCTGTTATTCGAACTGTGTATAGGAATAAAACTTTTACCATGGAGTTGATTGTTGACGTGCAAGGATTTGGCACATTCGAGGATAAGTTTGTGGTGAAAGAACTGGCTGCTCTAAGTATTCGTACATCGGAGGAATATCAGCTGGGTCTGACTCGGATTCTTTTCAAACCACCGTACTCGCAAATGATTCTGCCGAGGGCGGTTAGAAATCAAAATGCCTGGCTGACACGACATCATCATGGAATGCCATGGAATGTGGGGGAAACACCGTACAAGGATATGGAGATGGTTGTGAAAGGAATTGTGGCTGATGCATGTCGAATCTATGTGAAGGGGTTGGGGAAGAAGCGGTGGCTTGAGGGAATTGTCAAGGACAACTCAAAACTTGTGATTGATCTAGCAGAGTTGGGCTGTCCAAACTTTCGAATGTTGCGACATGAGTCGAAAGTAGTCCGCTGGTATGGGGATTGTCATGGGGATGTGCCGGGGTACCGCTGTGCTTTCGAAAATGTGCAACGGTTAACGAGCTGGTATTTGGAAAGTGTCGTGCCTGGTGTATATAAACCCCAGAGCTTCCTCGAACTTTACTCACGTCTTGACTGCACGCCGAACCCTCAACATCAGCAATACAACCACCAATAGCAAGCTGGTTCATCAAAGTTCTTGGGAGTTGGAAGGCACCGATTGAAAACCAGAAAAGGTAAGAATAATAATATTTTGATTATGTGCGCTAAAAGCAAATTAGTATCGGCATTGAAGCGTTGATTTAATAAAATGATTTTTCATCATCTCTTTCTCTTGCTCTTATACAGAAAGAAGAAGAGACAAAGAAAAAACAATGGACTTTACACGACTAAATAACACCGCCTGTATGGAGAACCTTCAGCAGGTGAAAAAGATGTCTGAACTTGAGGTTGGAAAGAAGTATGACATTACGGGGCTCAAGATGGTTCAGACGAAATTTGGTGTGGGAACCGTGACGACCATTGCCGACGAATTTGCAATATTTCTGCCCGGGCGAATTGTCAAATTTCTGGAGGAGAATCCAGAACAGTTTACTCAAATGGTTGATGCGGCGCGGGAGAAGCGTCTTCAAATCCTCTACCGAGGTGGACGATACAATAAATGCGAATTTAGCTTTAAAACGTGATGGCGGAGAAGGGTGGTGAACAAGAAATAAAAATATATGCATATATATCGAATACATTTCATTTATTTATCTTATCCCAGCACATAGTTATTTTACATACTTGGTATTACTTATTCATTCTTAGAATGATACTAATTTTTTTACTGTACCGCTAATCGGATTGTAATCAATAATGCGATCGTGTATAATCATACAATAGGCTGAAGTGTTTGCTGGAAAGCTAACGCTAGTTTCAAATTCCAAACGAATATCCACTGGTCCACTTTTCAACGATTCATTCTGTTTTGAACAATCTATGGTGATGAGTGGGGCTTGGTTCAAAAATCGATTCTTTGACAGCAAGGGCTCGGATTCTTTGTCGTAGTATGATGGTTGAAAGTTTGTGTCCATATCATAAAGAACGGCGAATTGATTATTGGCGATTACGAGATTCAAGTTTCCATAGGGATAGCACTGTGAGTTGAGGAACAGTTTCACATCTCTGATCATGCAATGATCAAATTCGCTAGCGTTTTTCTTCACATCATTCCTGCGCGCAGTCTGGAATCCCAGTATGACGTGTCTGGGTTTCTCCAGCTGTGTCGATGTTTTGACAACCCATACGTGTCTCGTTGTCTGTGGTAGCAATGGATACTCGTACATTCCCCACGAGCGAAAACTCATAGATATGGTTGGATCGGTGGCGATATAATTAAGCAGCTTTATCTTTGCATTATCAGCCAGTTTAACATATGGTAATAACCATTCAATTTTCTCCAGGGAAATTTTAACATTCTCCGTGGTTGTTTGAATTATAGCATTCAGATCGGTGTTTGATCGAGTCAGAATCAACTCATGTTTGGCATTAACGATGATTCTGTTATAATCTTCGGCAAATCCCAGTAAGAAATTCAATGGTATGACGACATCAAAGTATCCAGCGGCATTATTCAATTTAGCATCACCAATTAACCAGCCAGTGTTCTCCAGAAGATGTTGCTGTCCGGGTGTCAATGATAGGTATCCTTTCATAACACTCGTAATGCCAACATTCGTATTCTGATCAATCTCATGACCATTTAACTCATAACGCAATCCGCCAAATAAATGACATACGGCCATATTAACCAAGCTCGTAGTTGCAGCCACATTGGTATTATCATCTTTCGTAAGTCGTCCATATATATGAAGCGTGCTCTTGCTGGGTAAGACACACAAGTCTTGATTCTGAACGGTGATTCGAATTTCATCGTTATTTCTGAAGGAAGACGATGCGAATGGTTGATGCGCATGTATCTCACAGTGGGCAATCGATTCATCAAACGCCACAGGGTTTTGTATTCTTATCATCTTCGCCATGGTATTATGCACAAAATACAACGAATTTTTATCCGCCAAAATTTTCTCGAAGTCAAAGACCTAGACTCTGAAGAAACTGTGCGTTTAGACGTGTCACTCGACACAGAGGTGCTCGACGACTGATGACGTTTGGCCATATTTTCTCACTTTTATAGTCTGCACCGGAATTCTTAGTTTCAAATACGATGCCCATTATCTCACAGATTTCACATGTAGGCGTATCGTTATTGTCTCACCGCGAAAATTAATCAACTCCCCGTCCTGATCGACTATTCTCAATTGCATATGATGTATTGACGGAACGGCGATTGGTAGGTAAATGACGTTGGCTGGTGCTTCAACGATCTTATATCCAGGTGGGACGGATGGAAAAAATTCATGAATCGTGTGTACACGACGCTCGTTTATGTACGCACCTGTAGTTATATTACACTCGACTCGTATGGCATTAACTTTTAGTATGGTCACGGGTAATTCAGATTTATGGGAAATGTTACGCGCAAGACGACTGGGTTTGAATCCAAGCAATCGGCCTATAGAATCATGCGGTTCAAAGTTCACTATTTCATTGCATGTAATTTCACTATGCAGCTCGTTGTTATTGGCTTTTAGATCGAAGGTGATATCCGGAGGTAGTGTCTTTTTTAGATAATTTTCAATATCCTCAATTTCATAGCTACCCGTGGGTATTGAGAAAATTTCATCCACTGTAGTTCCTTGTCTGGTTATGTAGAGCTTATTACATCCCTCATCAATATTTGGAATTGAATTGAATGTCAAGAGTTCAACGAGTCCGAGAACATAGTCTTTCGTCGGAGATAGTTCGATTGGTGGGAAATATTGGGCTTCCAGCACGGAGGATGCTCCCGATAGTGTCAACGTGAACGAATCGGCCATGACTGATGGTGTATCTCTGCATCCTATTCATTTTATATTTGTTTGCTGAGAAATTTGAGACACAAGTGTCCGCAAATCACAGTGTTATACTCCTGATATCTCCTATGATTGTATTTCACGCTACCTACACCAAGATATTCCATAAGATCTTGAGGAGGTTGTAAATCCCCGAAACTATCAAAATAAATGACATCATCGCCATTTTTTCTATACGCCACCCAATGCGTTCCCCGTCCATTTTTGTCGTCAAGATTAATAATTGCACATTCGCGCTTTCTTGGACCCGAATCGGGCAGATCATTTCGCATAAAAACACCGCGAAAATGTGTGATTTTCAGGGCTTTGGCATATTTCAGTAAATCGACATCAGTGAGAGCTCGGTGTGGTAGCTTTATTAGTTTTTTGCAGGTTTCAAATACAATCCCATACCCTTCTTGTGTGGTTTCAGGTATAGTCCCTTTCCCAACGCAATCGACTCCATTGTTGCATTATGACGTTTAGCCTCCTGTAATTGATGGCTATTAGCACGCGCCTCATTAACAACCTTTGCTATACCCGCAGCACCACCTGCTAGAGCACCAGTGGCACTAAGTGCCGACAAAATTGGAATGAGAAACGGTAGGAAACCACCGATTTTCGCTGGGATGGGTAAAATACGCGGTACTCGAACTTTTCCATGAGTCGCCACCGCTGTACGAGCACCAGCCAAAGCCGACTCGACGCATCTTTGTCCTAGTTTCATTGATTTCTTTGCTCCACGAACGATAGAATCGAAAGTTATTGGTTTTCCCCTTTTTTTCTTCATCTGTCTCTTCAGGCTCGCACCACTCTTTGATTGCTTCTTCGTCTTATTCATCATGTTTCTTTTTTCTCCGCCTTTTCCTTCCCCGCCTCGCCGTAACCCCATACCCACATGGAAAAATATATATGCGCATTCATATAAATGATATACATGTCTGAGAGTATATATATGGTATATATGAAATTTCTAACTTTTTTATATTCTGTATATATATTGTCAACTTTTCATCATATATGTGATCACCTACTTTAGCACATATATGTGTTTTATAAATGGAATATATTTCACCTATAGTTCTGTCATATATACTACCAATATGTAATGCATCGTTTGGGTATAGAAGTACAATATATAATAGTTATATATCTTTTATTCACAGCTTTATATAGGTGACTTATATGCAATGTACGTCGTTACATCTTTAGACTATAATTTTCAATTAGTAATAAATTGAAATTGGCTACATACGCACCTAATATTAAAAAGTACGTTGTAATGTCCTTCAACCATAAAGTCTATAATTCGAAATGGTGTAAGTACTTTAAAAAAAACCTCGTATATATGTGAGTCATATGTTATATACATGCTCATATATATATATATATGGTTATGTTTTAATAGCTGTAATATTTTTAAAGAATAAAATATAATGCGGTAAAAAGTACATTTTCAGTACGCACTGCCTTAGCAGGAAATCAATAATAACAAAGACTCATCCTCAAAACTCTGCAATGTGACATATTTGTGGCAAGTACAGTGGCTATCAGAAAATAGGAACCGAATGTGAGAATATCTTACCACATACATGTTTGATTCATTTTGTACACAAAATGTATAACAAGTTTCCGAATCGTGGTCACAAAGTTGAAAAAAAAATAAACTACATCAATTTGTTCTCGTATTAAACTTTATTACGCCTTTCTATCGCGCTGTCAGAGATACATGATATATATATGTATGTCTACATGTAATATACATATTATATATATACATATGGTCCATCGAGCTATAATATTTCACTTACTTAATTACGAGAGCAATTTGTTCTTCATGCTCAAATAACGAGCCTCTAAAAAAATTGGCTCTAAATATTAACATTTAGAGGTCGCTCATCGCAATTTTTCATTTCCCATCTGAATAACATGGGAAATGTTCTTGTGGCGCTTTACGATTTTTATATCTCAAGAACTGATGTAGTTATAAGAATTCTGCAAGTCTACTTTTGTTGGGAATTAAACGCTCTACAAAAAAGGTTTCTTGGTCTTTTTCGATAAATCCAACCGTTTCAAAGTTAGCCTTGCCATTAAATGACCAGAATCGCCAGAGAAACTTCGAAACGGTTAGACTCATCGAAAAAGACCAAGAGACCTTTTTTGTAGAGCGTTTAATTTTGAACGGAAATAGCTTTACAGAATTTTGTTGAGTAAATCAGTTCTCGAGATGTAAAAATCGAAAGGCGCCACAAGAACATTTCCCATGTTATTCAGATGGAAAATGAAAAGTGGCGGGGAGCGACCTCTAAATGTTAATATTTAGAGCCAATTTTTTTAGAGGCTCGTTATTTGAGCATGAAGAACAAATTTTCGGAGGTAACTCTCTGAAAAAAAAATTGTCGCTTTATTAGGCCCACCCTACTCTACATGTGAACTATATGTGAAATATATACTGGCATATATACTGGCATATATCCAACATATGAGTCGTATATGACCTATTACATGTATGTTACTTATATGCGACATATATAAAAAACGGCCAAAAATACCATATGTCGTATATATGTTGACATATATACGTATATAACCTACATATATTCACTCATATATGTTCAATATATAAACAACATACTTTTTTGGCATATATATTTTTCCATGTGGGTAATATAACTGGGTGCAGGCTAGCGCATTTAACGCGTGGAGCTTTCGGCGCCTGGCAGCAATTGGGCGAAACGAAGCGAAACTCCATCCAAAACAAATTGCGAATACAAAACCCGCATGGAAAAATATATAGGTGGAAAATATATGCATAAATATATGTAAAACATAAGTCAAATATATAAATATATATTTTGGCATATATTTTTTTTGCATTAAATTATATGTGCCCGTATATGTTTACATATATGTGCAAATATATGTTTACGTATAAACCTGCTTATATGTTCGTATATATTCTCATATATATTTTCATATACATTCTCATATATTTTATACATATGCCTACATATATTTTTACATATGTTTTTACATATATGTCTGCATATATTTTTACACATATACTAAATATATTTTGACTTAAATATTTGTGTATATACGAGCATATATATATAAAAATATATGCAGACATATATTTGTTCATATATGCTTGTATGTATACCCGCATATATTCTTAAATATATGTTTGCCTATATCGTAATATACAGCGTGAGTTTTCTCCGGGTCCAAATGAGGAGGAGCTTATCAGCACCGATGCTCCGCCCACCTTATCCCACTTTATTCGCTTTATCCCACTGTTATCAAAATCTAACTTCACATCAAGCCGTCGATAGTTTGTCTGGTCGAGTAAGGTATTGTTGACTGTCAAATGAAAACAATGAGCAGATTAGAACTTCCAACTTCAGTTTATTGAGTGTCAAGTATTTACATCACATGTTCAAACTGATTACCGTCTCGTTCCATACATGTTATTACTTTCAATTCGAGATTTTTTCTCACAGCCTTCAAAGTTTCGGGTGTTATAGCTGCACAAGCTGTTGTAATCTTGTTTTTGAGATCGTCAAGATTTGCAGGCTGCGTTTTATACACTTTCGCTTTGATGTAACTCCACAAAAAAAAAAAACTCAGAAGAAGTTAAATCAGGCGAGCGAGGTGGCCAGGGCACAGCACAGCACAGATTTTGATAACAGTGGGATGAAGCGAATAAAGTGGGGTAGAGTGGGCGGAGCATCGGCGCTGATAAGCTCCTCCTCATTTGGACCCGGAGAAAACTCACGCTGTATATTTGTATATATTCTCTCATACACATATATCCATAGATTATCAAAATTATAAGCAATAAGTTGACATCTATATTTAATTACTAATTTTTTATTGGCACATAAGATTTAACATTTACGATTTTCATTATCAACATTATATCATCAAAATTATATTACTCAAATTATATTATCGTAAGATTCAAAATATAATTTTTCAAATTAAAAACTCAACTGAGACTAATTAAAAGTGATTCCTTATTATTAAATGATAAATTATTAAATAACTTGAAATATCTGATTTTATCACATACATAATAAATTTTTTAGGCATTAAAAATAACATAAATTATCCGTTTTATTGTTTAAGAGTTTAGGTGTTTTTGGATTTGGCTTTACTTCTTAAAGCAGTCAATTTGTTATTAATTGCTGTGTTGATGCTCGTGTCGTTGTACGTCTTATTGAATTTTTTTTGGACAGAATCTACAATGAAAATACATGTAGAAACTGAATGAATTTAGTACACTACAGTATAATAACCGATGTAGATAACGAGCATTCAGAAAAATAGTTTCATCATAAATTTGAGTTACAGTTTTTTTTATAAGAGTCACAATTAAAACGCCAAAATCGAAGATCTTTCTGTACACTCGTTACCGATTCTATTAATTAATTAAATGATAAATTATTCAGCTGTACATTTGATTGCCTGGAGCACAACAGGATTTATCCGTTCAAGTTGGACTACATTATTTGGATCGCTATTGATTTTCGGTTTACCACCTTTACAGTTGCTCTTCAATAATGTTTCCATTGGCAAAATAGCAATAAGTAATGTTGTTGCCATAGCAGTACATGTTGGCTGTGACTTAGCGCATCTCCACTGTTGATCAGTCACCTTTATCCCACTTCCAGGTCTTCCAATTTCAATCTGAAAGTATATTGATAATGTACTATCGCTATACTTTTTTGCTTGCTGATACTTTTTGAAAACGAATTAGTGAAAAATAACTCGAACCAGTAGGTACATTATGCACACTTTCCCAGTAATTAATGTCCAAGCGATAATTTTTTTATTACAGCGAAACACTTAATAATCATGGATTCAACTGATTTATCACTGATTCCCTTCGAAAAGGTATCAAATTGACTAAAATATAGTAAATAAACCTTTTCTGAATCATTTTCAGTTTCTGAATTGGATTCATCCGAAGTGCTGTATTTCCGATTAGCTCGAATGCGAGTCATTTCTTGTCGCATATTTTGTAACTCTTTCAAAATTTTGAGACCAACACTATTCTCAGCTGAAAGAAAACCACCATATTAGCAAATTTTTCACGGCAAGCTTATTTGAAATTATTTCACGATACATCTTCTAAAAAATTTTTAAATTGATAAATTGATACTTTTCAGAAACTTTTTTTTTTTTTTTTTTTTAGATAAATTTTGATAGAAAAGAATGTTTCATAACTTGAAAATAAAATTAATCTGCTCGATTCAATACCAAAAATAATAAAATAATAATAAAATAATAAAAATAATAAAATAATAATAAAATAATAAAAATAATAAAATACCAAAAATCCGTAAAATCGATAAAGAGAATTTTATTTTGGAGTAAAATCATGATCAGATTGAATGGTACGATATCCTCTATTCTTCCTCATGTAGTAATATATATACCCGATACCCTGACGTAGTTTAGGATTTTTCGAAATAAAATTAGCCTCACAGTGAATTTTTGAATTGAGATCCGTGAAAATGCATGTGTTTTAAATGGGAAACTTTGAGGCCTTACCGGCACGTGTAAACTTCATCTCGGAAACTTCGCTTTGGGACCAAAATTTTTCTTTTTTTTTTTCCTTCAAACTGTCGGGCTTCACTACTCAAGATGGAATTTAACGTCCACCCTAATATATATACTTTTGAAAAATGAAAAAAGAAGAACGATTTTTTGAAAATTATAAACCAGAATAATCCTTTAAATTAAGTAAGCTTAATTAAGCTTAATTAATACAGCTATGTAGTTACATAGCAAAAAAAAGACGCCCTAAAATGAAGCAAACAAATGGAATCATCATGAAATACATTCAGAGAATGAGATTTGAGTATAAGGAGAGAAATGAAATAAGCTTTTACAAGATTGTCTTCCAGACGTTGTTGGGCACGGATTTTCTTCATTCAACTTTTGGCTTTCATCAGTGACTTCTTCATCTAATTCCATAGTCATGTTAGATGATTTTGCCCCATGATAAGACGAACTGAATTTTTTTTCAAGCTTTGAAATACTACCTAAAATCAACAAGCTTTAGCAATCGTTTTCTTTTTCCAATTAAAATTTCTATAGAATTATACTTACTTGACACTTCAGTCACTAAACCATCATATACTCGCCATCCAGCTGATGGTTTCTTACCCTTTCTCCACTCGATAACGTAACTAATATCAGGGTCATACGTGTCTTTCTTGAACTCTTCTTCGGAAAAATTTTTGATCCAGTTGGTCGGTACACCAACAGTGTAGGTACCAAATTCTTCTTTGGTAACCCACTTCCCCAATGCAAATAATTGAGCCATCTTAAAAAAATTTTATCGGGATCAAAAATAATAAAAAGTGTGAAAAATTTATTTCATGTTTTTAAAATTATATACATATATTTTTATTTCTATTTTGGGTTGAGTAAAAGTTTATTATAAGAGGTTATAATACTTACTGTTGCTTACTGTTGTTGTATATCTTCGTTGCTAAGGTCAATTATTTAATTTAACTTCTCACATTGGAATCGATAAATTAAACAATTGATATGTTGCAATTATGTTACGATTATTGATATTTTCAATCGAGCCATATTCAGTTCATACAATTGAAGAATATTTTCAACTTGAAACGTTCAAAAATGAATATAATTGACCGAAACGACGATGGTGAAAATAAAAAATCAACAAGAAAAGGAGAAATATATAAAAAATATTGCTATCTAGGTAGCACTTCTGGAATTCCATTGAGAACTAAACAATACTGGGCTAGAAAAAAAAAACAAAAAAAGTAATTTTAGAGACAAGTTAATTACTCCTAAAATATTTTTTAAATTGATGATATTATGCTGTGATAAAATAATGTAAAATTTGCAAATAAGAATTATTTTTTAATTGAAATTCAACATCATAACAAGAAAAATACTTGTTTGATCTTAGTTTTGATGAACATGACCTCAAATATAAAACTCCAAAATCTACAACACACCATGCCAGGTCTAATGAGGTAAAATATCATTTCATTATTCATAATTATTTTTTGAACGTATAAAATAGAGTTGACTATTACCACTTATTTAAACACTTCCTTTCGTTTTAGATAAAAAGTAGCTTTTCGCAAGAAACTGTTGAAAAAGTTTATTCCGATATTGATTACGCTGCAATTCCGACTTGTCTAGTACGCAATGAATCAAGTGAATTATTCTCCCAACAAATTACAGAAGATGTAGAAGTGCAGAACTCATTACATGCTTCCAATTCAGAAATTGTTGATTCCTCGAAGTCAAGTGATGATTCCACAATTGTTGACAAAAGTTCATACTCCAGATACTCGACTGATGATTTAAAAGCCACATTAATATTTTTATCTATGAAATCGCGTCATAATTTAACGTATACTGCCACAGAAGATATTATTCGCGGTATGTCTGTATTAAATGATTCTATGGCGGTGAAAGGCACTAAATATCATTGGAAAAAAATTGTAAATTGTTTATCTAATCCTATCTCCATTCACCACCTTTGTCAAACGTGTGGGTCTTATTTAGGAAGACAGAAAAATGTAGAATCGGTTTTACCAAATGAGAATGAAGAAAGATCTAGTCAGAGTTGCACGAAAAATTCGAAAGAAATCGAAATACTCCATTGTGACAAATGCAATATCGATGTTGACGTTGTAAAAATTATCAATCTGGGTCAATATTTTTGTATTTTTCGTTGATTTATCAGCTCAAAGAGTTGTTTGAAAACTCAAATTTTCACCGGGAATTGGAACAACTTCGAGTGAAAGAAAATAAATATGCTTTTGAAGACATTAGGGATGGAAACCTATATAAAAGTACTGTGGATAGTGATATGATAAGCGTCACATTTAATACCGACGGTGTTCCTATTTTTGATAGCTCTGATTGTTCCGCGTACCCGATTTTGTGTTCAATTAATGAACTAAATCCATTGGAACGTAAACAAAATATACTTCTTGTTTCTCTTTGGGTTGGAAATGGAAAACCGGAGTCTCTACAAGAATATTTTAAGCCGTTTGTTTCCGAAGCTGATAGTTTGTATCATCAAGGATTTAGCTATACTTTTAAAGGCCAAGAATTTACAAAAAATGTGCCGTTGTGTTAAGTATTAACGACGCACTAGTTCGTCCAAAACTCCGTAATTCTATGCAGTTCAATGGTAAATATGGCTGTGGATTGTGTCTCAATGCTGGGAAAAGAATCAAAAAAGGTGGAGGTAGCACTAATATTTATCCAATTGAATTTAACAATCCCTACGGCGAGGGTTTAAGAACACATACCGAAACTTTGACACATGCTGCACTAAAAGAGAAAGGTATTAAAGGTGATTCCGAGCTATTAAAAATACCGAAATTTAACATCATATTAGGCATCGATGTGGATTGGATGCACTGCGTTGGATTAGGTGTTTGCCGCCAATTGGCGCGATTATGGTTTGACACTGCAAATCATAACAAAGATTTTTATTTGGGTCAACGTATTGATGAAGTTGATAATCTTTTGTTGTCATTCAAACCAACAATGAACATGTCTAGAACCACTCGTGAAATGTCAGACCGAGCTCATTGGAAAGCTCATGAGTGGGTCGCATTTTTATTGTTTCATAGTCTTCCGATCTTGCAAGTAGTAGCTAAAAAAAAATATATTGACCATTGGGCACTTCTAGCGGATGCCATATCTCTTTTATTACAATCATCGATTATGCCTTCTGATATCTACTATGCACACAACTGTTTAGTTGAGTTTATTAACGGGGTGAAAAACTTATATGGTGAAGAGGAATTGTCATTCAACATTCATTCACTGGCTCACTTAGCTGAAAGTGTAAATAATTGGGGTCCACTGAGCAGTCATGATGCTTTTATGTTTGAAAATTTCAACCAAGAAATATTAGCTTCTATTCAGAGTTCTAATGGAGTAGCACAACAAATTTATGATGGATTCCGTGCAAAATGTGTTATAACTAAATTAAAAAATATTCTACATAGACATTTAACATATAATCAAAAGGAGTTTATCGAAAAACTGTCTGGAAACGGAAGTAAATTTAAGTATAACCAAATAGTTGATGACGTAAAATTATTAGGTGAACCTCATGTACAAAATTTGACTAGGCAACAATTCCTAGCTTTCCAACGACGTGATATTTACATAGATGAGAGAAAAGCAGTGCAACAATATAATCGCGCAGTAATTAAGCATCAAGTCATCCATAGTCATTCATATGAGAGATGTAAAAAAAGAAATAATTGTTGTGTTAAGCTTTTGAACAATGAAATATTTGACATTGACACGTTTGTAGTGGTAGAAATTGAAGATAAAACATGTTGCTACGTCATTGGGCGGTATTTCGACAAATTAAAACAACCATTTTTACGAGAAAGAAAATAAACGCATATGTGCATGATAAAAAATAATTTTGATTCACTAGGCATTGTTGATCCAAGTGAAATCGTCGAAAGAGTAACAATAATCCCAATTAAAAATGCAAGTAGTGTAGCATGTATCTATCCGAATCGCCATGGATTACTTGATTAAAATATTAGTTTTCAATTAAGTGCCAAAACTTTATTAATGTAAATAATTGATGGTTAATGTATATTTTCTATAAAATATCTTGTTAAACTTACTCATCTTAAGAATCACCAAATTTAACAAAGCATTTTGATTGTATAACTATGCTAAATGACAAATTTATGAGTTAATTCTGTGTAACTACTGTAAACTTCAAGTGTTAATCATAAATTCTATTACAAATGAATAAATTTGATAATTTTGCATCTTATTATAAACGGTTTTTGTTCATTATTTAAAGTATTAAAAATTATAATAAAATTTCAAAAGATTTTTATTCAATCATCCTGTAAGTATTGTATACTTATAGATCAAAAAATTGTATACGATAACTTCATTTTTTCTTATTTAATTGGATTACTCAATTTAAGTGTACACGTGGTTTTCTTTTCTTGTTTAAAACAATTCAGGTTTTGAAAGTGGAAAAAAATTCGTGTAAGTTTGTGATATTGTGACATATATGTTAAAATATATGTCAATATATATTTGTATATAAATGTAAGCATGTATATTTGTATATACATGCTTGTATATATGTGAATGTATATAACTGTATAAATGTTGAGATATATGATTGCATATATGTCGATATATATATATTGAGATATATACTTTCGTACATTTTAATATACAGGGTGATTCATCTTAATCGCCCCAGGCCGATTTTTCGGAAAGTAAGCAAGATACGAAAAAAAGTTTGATATAGAATATTCAGGGTTCATAGGGGGACAAAACTTGGTGGTATCAGTATTTCCGTAAGTGGAGCCGCCGCGGTCAGGCGAAGGTCAACTTGGTTTTCTTGAATGGAATGACATATTTTTTTCTCCAGAATCTGAAAGAGCGTCAAATTCTGCACCAAAAAGTACTTACATACATATGGCCTAAGGTCAATGAGTTTCGAGGTAGAGCCGGTCAAAGCAGTATACATGCGGCCGCGCCTCACGGTCGCGGCGCAGCGCCCGCCAATGTACCGATCTACAGATATCTTGTCGGAATTGTGAGAAGATTTGAGTATTCATGTTTTAAGGGATATGAAAGAGTCAGATTATTTTTTAGGTGGAGTTGCTAAGGGTAAATAAAGTGTAACTAGTTGATTTTGATTTTGTTTCGTTTATTAATCAAACAACAAATTATTTCAGAATTGTTTCATTGTGTTTTTTATTTTTTATGTTTCATTTTTACGTCAAATTTGCAATGTTTCTTCATTTCTGTCATTTTTAATAACTGAAGTCTACGTCGGAACGCATCTATCGTTTTACGAAGAATAAACGAAACAAAATCAACTAGTTACACTTCATTTACCCTTAGCAACTCCACGTTAAAAATCATCTGACCCCTTCATATCTCTCGAAACATGGATACTCAAGTCTCCTCACAATTCCGACAAGATATCTGTAGATCGGTACACTGGCGGGCGCTGCGCCGCGACCGCGAGGCGCGGCCGCATGTATACTGCTTTGACCGGTTCTACCTCGAAACTCATTGACCTTAGGCCATATGTATGTAAGTACTTTTTGGTGCAGAATTTGACGCTCTTTCAGATTCTGGAGAAAAAAATATGTCATTCCATTTAAGAAAACTAAGTTGACCTTCGTCTGACCGCGGCGGCTCCACTTACGGAAATACTGATACCACCAAGTTTTGTCCCCCTCTGAACCCTGAATATTTTATGCCAAACTTTTTTTCGTATCTTGCTTAGTTTTGGAAAAATCGGCCTGGGGCGATTAAGATGAATCACCCTGTATATGCAGGCATATATATTGACGTATATGACAAAATACATGCCTGCATGTATTTCTTATATATTCCACGTATATCCTGACATCTATGAGATCATACATTCATACATCTATATCAACGTATAACTGAAAATATATCTGACATATATTTTTTTTGCGTAGATATATTTTGTATATATCACATATATATCACATATATTTTCGACATATATATTTTTTCATGCGGGAACGACTTTCATATTTCCAGGGCCCCTGCCGGATATCGACCGGGCATCGTTGGGACCGGGCGAACTCGTGACTGACGAATGTATCATGAGGTACATCGAGTACCTGGAGAGGCACGAGTGGCCGGATTTCCGATTTTATCCCCAGGACTATATGGTCGTTGGGCCGGCTGTATGCATGGACCTGGGGACCCATGCGCCACGCTTGAAGATAACAAAAAAATGGACACTTTTTATATATAACGATGTGTGAGTATACCGAGTTATATACAACCAGGGTGTCCTGAAATATGGGTGCACAAAATGATTGGGGTAATAGTGGAGGGGGTCGAGCTGAGTAAATCGACCCCAAGAACATGGGGTCTCCAAAGTCGATTAAAAAATTTCGCTACGCGCCATAATTTAGGCAACCGAGTACACATCAGGCAGTGATGAGCAGCAAAATAACACATAGACATATCAAGATTCGCGGCAGCGAATCGCCGAGTTCCCAAACCAAACTCGGCGCGCCAGCCACAAAACATTTACCCGAGCCAGCTATATTCTCTACAAGAATATGTATAGCGATTTACTGTTTGAGCAGTCCTTTGTAGCGTACAAAAATCAGAATAAGCAAAAATGATTTTTCCTGTGTTATTCTTATGGAAAATAGAAAAGTGCGATGAGGACACTCTTAATATTATTATTAAGAGCTCAAATTTTGACAGGCGTATTTTGGCATCAAAACGAAACTTTTGAGCCTGTTTGAAAGAAAAAAATTTTTTTTTTTTTTTTTAATCACCCTAATATATAGGTATATATATGGGGCATTCCACGCCAAATCGACCTGGTCGTGACCCTCGACCTCTCAGATCCGGTCCGCGATTTTTTGTAAAATTCTTCAGACCTTGAGTAGCAATCACAATTTTTTTCAGATTTTTCAAAATAAATTTGAGTGAGTCATGAATTTTTGAATTTTTTTTTCCAGCACCCCGATGGCCGTGATCAAAAAATCTGAAAAAATTCTCGAAAATTTTGTTTAAGAAATGAAAATTTTCGAACTAAAATTCAAAATGTCTGGGCTCTTGCTTCTTGATTTTCGAGCGTTTTTTTTTTCTTGAATCTCAACGTGAAATTGTGATTAATTGAGAGCGATCACTGTTCGTGATCGGTCATGAATCAACTATACTTGACTACGTCAAAAAAAAAAATATCGGAACAACTTTCGGATTCATAGTGATATTCTCAAAAAAACCTAAACAGAAAACAGGTCGAAGCAAGAGCCCAGACATTTTGAATTTTAGTTCGAAAATTTTCATTTCTCAAACAAAATTTTCGAGAATTTTTTCAGATTTTTCGATCACGGCCATCGGGGTGCTGGAAAAAAAATCCAAAAATTCATGACTCACTCAAATTTATTTTGAAAAATCTGAAAAAAATTGTGATTGCTACTCAAGGTCTGAAGAATTTTACGAAAATTCGCGGACCGGATCTGAGAGGTCGAGGGTCACGACCAGGTCGATTTGGCGTGGAATGCCCCATATATATTAGACTGTGTCAAAAAAAACGGACATTTTCTTTTTGTTCGGGCCTTTTCGAAAATAGTTAGTGCTTGATATAAAGAAAATTGTCCCCAAAGCTCAGCTATGTAGCTTGAACACAGAATTAGCGCATTTGAAAATAAGATTTCCCATGTATTTCAAATGGGAAAATTTGTTTATCTTAGTTTTATTTTTATAACTCTCTTTATTCAACTGATAAGAATAAAGTAGATATACGGTTTTGTAGAGAATTTCATGATCTACAAAAATGGTCCTATGGCCAAAGTTGCTGTTAACAACCGTTAACAAGTTACAGTGGTTCAAAAATCATATTCATATTTGATCACTACTTACTTTCGACGAATCAACTTAAATTAATTTTTCATGTAATCTTCTTATCTTACAATAAGAAGAAATCCAAATTTTGAGTTAACTTGATTGAAAAAAAAATTGCGACTGAATTTATAACTAAGACTAAATATTTGAATTTTTTTAATTTTTTTTCTTAGGTTATAAAAGTTAATTTCATTGATATTTACCTTTCTCACAATCAGAGTTGATTATTTTTCTATGAAATGAAGTATCTGAAGACATTTACATGAAAAATTAATTTAAGTTAATTCGTCGAAAGTAAGTAGTGATCAAATATAATAGTGGTTTATATGGCAATGGCGCAGAAAGACCTCATCTTCGAATCGTGTGACACTTTTAAACTCCTCATAAAGTCCTTTTCAGTGCCCGTGCCCTACATGCTATCCTTTTTTTCTTCAAATTTAAAAATCAGAAAACATTTTCCACGCACTAGTGTTTCGTGGTTTTCGCAAGAGGTTGTGTTGAAACAAATGAATGAAAGGAATGAGTAATCCGTTGAAAATTGAAGTTAAAAAAATACCTATAGTGTGTTCATAACAAGAACTAATGGTCCAGGCACGGTGATCTCAGTAATTTAAATTCGAATGCAAGTTTTGAAGAAGAGTTCAATTTCATTCTGCATCTATCGTTTACCGATTTTCGACTAAAGTTATCACGCCATGCTACGAACATGTCACATCCATAAAACGATACATACTTATACTGGACGTACCCATTATCGGTACACTTCGGTGATGCTCTTGCGACGTCTCTCTTTCTATTCGACTGACAGTATAGGTACACATATTCTGCATTGAAAGACGCACTAATTGCTGGCTTACCTCACACTTCAGCAATTGATAATTTTCAGAACAATCTATGCCCGCCGAGTTCGTATCATCATACGAGCTAACTTCCTTCAGCAATATTTTCCGTCGCCAATATGCTGTTTTATCACAGGTTTTATCAATGATTCTATTGGTTTTCCATTCATTTCCATTCATTAGCATTTGAAGAACATAATTTGAAGTCTGAAAATTAACAAAGGGAACGCTCGGCTTCGATGCCTGATTTCACGTATTATTTTGTACTATTTTTGTAAGGAAATGATGTTTGTAATCTGACGCTGGAAAAGAGTATGGATGTTCTCGAGTTTTTGGCTGGGGAAACCATTTTGGAACTCGGTTTTAATTTTTCACATTTTCTAAACTATACGTGGACCAACAATTACGTCCAAAATTTTGAAAATATCTGCTAAAAGAAGCACGTCCGTTTGTAAATACAAGTCTGAGTATTGACCCAAAGTCTCGATATGAAAAGTTCGCCAAACATTACAAGCATGTAAATAATCATCCTCCGAAACACCTACATCATTTAATTTGAATGAAATTCTTCTTTGGAAGGTAATTTTGTTTCCTCCAGTCACGTGGTTCATTAACATCCCCTCAAAACAACAGTAGACGCTTTGTTCAACACAAGTTCATATCGAGTTGTACGATAAATTTAACACTCACTCGATACGCGTGCGTATTAACTTTCGATTCGGCAATGCGAACGCAATAAATTATACAACAGCCGCTTGTTTAGTTTCACGAAAAACTGATCGTACCGTCACCTGACATTCGCCTGTGTATAATTGATTACAATCTTTCGCTAGTTATAGTCCCCCGTCAATCTCGGCTGACAATGAGCGCGTAACACGATAAACCGAATCCGAATCTGAATCAAGATTTAATGACAATTTTCTTATTTCCTACCAGGGAGGCGAACCATTGGATGTTGGTATTTTCATATTTCGACGCCAGTGATCCACTTCGGTGAGTAGTATTTGCATAGTCGATGCCCGATGAATTTTTCAAAGCCCGAGTTGCACATGAAAATCATGCCGTACACGGAAAAAAATAATGTTTTGAAACAAATAGATTTGCTTTGCTTCAAGTAAACGAATTACTTGTCTAGTAGCAAATAAATGTGTATCAGGATCAAATAAATATCTCATCGATCGAAATATTTTTCATAATACAAGCAAACACACAATAGTGTGTGGCAAGTAAGAGATATTCCACTCAAAAAATTAATTTCTTACCAACAAAAAACAGATTAGGTATGTGAAATATCCGATTATTCCACGTGAGAAATGGATTCTTTAGTCTATAGATCAATGTTTCTTTGGTTCACATAAATCACTTTTCGACTCAATTCAATATATTGCTCAAGATAATTACAAATTTCTCGTATGAAATAATTAATTTAATACGTGATATTTGACGAACCTATTCGAATAAAATAAATAATAGATCGAATAAAATGCCCAATTACTTCATCCAAGAAATTAATTCTTTTGTCGATATAAATATATTCACATGCCCGAAGTAAATGCTATTCTGCTCAAGGGAACGCCTTCATTATAACAAATACAACTTGACTACCAACGATCATAAATATTTCTAAATCGAAAAAATCGAGTTGCTTGCTGTCGATAAATTGCTGCTCTGTGCAATCAGAAATATATTCAGTTTCAATAAATATTTCTTTGGTGTCATAAAATAGTTTTTTTTTATTCAGTGAACAAAATTTAATACAATTAACACATTATTATGATTATATTAATTATCATTATTAATATTAAATATACCTTAATTGACTTTATATACTTCACAATATTTGGAAAAATCGGTGACAAAAAAGTGTCCCAAGTGGAATATTATACCGGACGTGGGAATCTCCCAAGCGCTAAAGAAATCAAATCGCAGATATTAGTACCCAAAGAGAAGATCGTAGACGTCCTTTGAGAACATCACAATTCCCCGTCAGGAGGACATTTCGCCTCAAATAAAACACTCAATCGTATTAGGGAACGTTATTTTTGGGCGCGTAGTCGCTACGACGTAGAAACCTGGTGTAGGACTTGTGTAGATTGTATAGCGAAGAAAGGTCCTAGGGATAGAGGAACGAGTTCTTTTCAAGTCTATAATGTAGGTGCTCCATTTGAGAGAGTCGCAATGGATATTCTAGGTCCTCTTCCTCTTACTCGATCAGGAAATCGCTACGCTTTAGTAATAACCGATTACTTCACTAAATGGCCAGAAATTATTCCTATTCCAAATCAGGAAGCCGAAACCGTAGCTAAAGTCTTCGTCAAAGAATTTGTTTGTCGGTACGGATCTCCTCTAGAACTTCACACAGATCAGGGCCGAAATTTCGAGGCTATACTCTTCGCTGAAATATTGAAGGTTTTAGGAATTAGGAAGACTCGTACCACCCCACTGCATCCTCAGTCAGATGGTATGGTGGAACGTTTAAATAGAACTATACTCAGATATCTTTCCTCCTTCGTAGACAGAGACCAAAGAAATTGGGACGAATGGATCCCTCTCTTTCTTCTTTCTTATAGGTCTGCTACTCATGAGACCACTGGTTGTGCCCCTGCTTCTTTACTTATGGGGAGAGATCTTCGACTCCCCTCGGATAAATATATAAATATATTCAAAACTGTATTCTGAAAATTTTATTCAGTTATCACCATTTTTATCAAGCTGATGCATTCAAGCCATTTTTATCACCTCCTTAACTCGAAATTCTGTTACGACCCATGTTGTAAAATCAAAGTTTTTTAACAGTATAAAGACGGATATATTAACTTACTTGAGAAGCTTTCAATGCAGTCGACCAGTTCCCACTTTGTCAATAATTCTTGAACAAATTCGTCCGCCATTTCGCTGATGTACTGATTTATAATTAGTATTAAAAATTTGGAGCGAATTTCGCGCAGCTTCCATTCAAGCATTCAAGTAAGTATTCAACTCCGCCGAGCAAGCAAACACCATTAACTACGGCAACGCATGTCTTTTTTTTCGGTTGTTTGTTTGTAACGTTGGTTTTTCGTAGAGCGCTTCAATAATTATATACAGGGTGGTCTCTCTCGATCGCCCATACAAATATCCCGAAAATTTTAAAGAATACAAAAACAACTTTCCCATAAAAATTAAGGGGTATCAAAGGGGACGAATAATTCTGATTTAAGTTCATTTCCAGTTTGGCCCACTTCAGAGATATCGCAATGAGCTTCTGATTTCAGATATTAGGGGACACGTATATTTTGACTACGAGTGGCTGAAATAGCATAGAAGACGAATTCAAAAACGTAAAAAACAAATTTTTTCATAATTTTTTATTTCAATTTTTCATATTGTTTTCCCATCACTTTTGATTCTTTGCTTGAATTTAATTTTTTTTGATAAAAAAAAATCCAAATTTCACCTTATCGTTGTCAAACCAACAGTTGATAAATGGAATGACCAAAAATTATGTAAAAAAACTTAAAATCGAAACCACTATTTCAAATCAGAAAACAGTTATTTGCGGTTTTCCGAAAAAATATTGTAATTGAACAAATTTATTGATGGTATTGAATAATTTTGGCGTTTCAATCAACGGCACCACTTTTTCGGATCCAACGATACATGTACATTGCGATTAAACGAAATATTTGGCCCCAAGAAATGTAATACTTCTGTTGAAAATGTTTTTCGTGTTCATTCAAAGCAACCATTATTTTGGATCTACCAATGTATGTTTCCTGCAACCAAGTAGAATATTGGGATCTGAAAAATGCATTATTCGTAATGCATAATCCTGTCGCTACTTTCGATAACACTGTTTTTTTTTTGATAAAGTGATATCTATTTGTGGCGACGAAGTAGAATATTTAAATCGAATAAATTTTGTTCTTGTAATAGCTAATCTCGGTTCTTTCATCCAAAGCAACCACTTTATTAGATATAGCGATGTCTCTTTGTAATAAGCAAATAGAGTATTGGGATCGAAAAATTTTATTACTCGTATTGAATAATCTTGTTGTTTTACTTCAGAAAACCGCTTTTTTGGTTCAAAAAAAAATATGTTTGTAGCAACGGAATCGAATATTGGTATCTAAGATATGCATTCAAGAAAATTAATTAATAGGCACAATGATAATTATAGTACGAAATCAAATAAACTTTTCTTGTGATGAGTAAATATGACTTGAGTAAATTGGTTTACTTGAATCAAATAACTTTTTTTTTCCGTGTAGTAACATAATACGTATTGTTACTACGGCATGATTTGATTCATGTGAAACTCGAAAGTTTTCACTGGCACTAGCAGCGCGCCGATATAACCGCCGACGGACGGCTGAGAAATTACGAATAGAATCGCCACTCCGAGCTCTGTGGCTGGAACACGCGTAAGGGTGGGGTGGGGGGAGGTCACGGACAATTCGAAAAGAATTTATTATTGTAACAGCCCTATCCAACAAGTGGATAATCTCGAGCATCGAGAATAAAACACTCGAGTGTCCAGATTATCCTCCTGTCGCCCTCTTATACCTGTGATCATACTTTATCCATCCAAAAGATGGTCAGATATAAGCGTAATATATCTTTTCAGGAATACACTCTGCTGTTATGATCCGCTTAAGATAAAGTGCGGACGTAATAATATGAGGATCGCCAATGTGATGGATAAGATCTACGAAGCTATAACGGTGATGAACCCCGATGCTGCGCCCGTTCAACGACTAGTAAGTAGAGAAACGTATTTTCGTTTTATCATATTCTTGGTTATGTCAATATTGTGGTGCAGTATGGTACCAGACCGTGGCGAGAAAAAAAAAAAAAAAAAATCGACAATTTTTGTTTCAGCTTACACAATCCGAAACTATAGTTATTGCTCCGTCCTCACAGATTTCGGAGTGACGCGTCGGATATTTGTCTCTGTTAGGTATTCCATCGGAGCGTAAATAACGAATTACTCTCAATCGAACAGCAAATATCCTTGTTTAAAATAATGAAATATATACAGTGCGATTCTGTGGAAAGTTGTAAGCCGTGTGGGTAGGCAACCCGCATATTTACCGAAACGGCAACGCTGTCGTAGGGACAGTCGAACGTCTGCATCTACAGATGACATAGCGGCAGCTTTCACGTCGTTTGGTCAGAATCAAGTGGCAGAATGACATATTTGAGATTGATCGTAATATAACTAGTAAGACAGCGGGAATCGATATTCATTCGTGAAGAAGTGGTAACGAATGAGCGAATTGATTGCAGATGTCGATTTCTGTTTATTTGCAACGTTATTTGGGTCTAAACAACCCTCGGGGTGAAATTTACGAATCATTCTAATAAAGGTAACCAACAAATGTCAAACGATAATAATTCGTAATAAAGTCGTGATAAAGTTACGAATTGATCGCAGATTCTGAGTTATGTTTACTTGCGAAATTATTTACAAGCTAGCAGTTCCTCGATGATGGACTGACTCGTCGCATCACTTCGACAACTACGGTCAGGAACACAGCGATATAAATTCAATACAACGAGCAATCTACGAGGCATCTCTGACGTAGCAGCAAACCCCAAATTTTTTCACCTCCTAATAATTTGAATGCAGTTTTGCGGAAATACTGCGCATAGTTCCAGAAGACGGTCAGAAGCTTATCTCGAAAGTTGCTCAAGAAGTCGGCATGTCGTCGGCACAACGCATTTAGTTTAGTGTTATTGTACTACGTTTAATGAATAAAAAATGTTATTACATGATAGAAACTCATTGTAATGTAATCATTTTTACAAATATGCGACGCTTTATTCCACTGAGCTATCAAAGGCACAATTACCTACGTTTATTTACAGAACAATACTTTCAATTAATTCATTCCTCGCTGAGACCACTACAAGATTATCGGTCGGCAAACAGGTGATCTTTGATTCGTAAATTTCACCTCGAGGGTTGTTTGGACCCAAATAATGTTGCAAATAAACAGAAATCGACATCTGCAATCAATTCACTAATTCGTTACCACTTCTCTACGAATTAATATCGATCCCCGTTGTCTTACTCGTTATATTACGATCAACCTCAAATATGTCACTCTGTATGTTGATTCTGACCCAACGAAGTGACAGCTGTCGCTACGTCATCAGTAGGTCGTTGACTGAATATTCTAAAGACAGCTCACCTTATGGACCTTTGTGAGCCGACTAAAACTCGTAGCGAGCTAGCGCCCCCTCAGTAATTCCGGTGGCATATTCAGGAAACAAGTAGAAAATATTGAAACTCGCTGGATCTGTGTTGCGATTACCGACTGGAACGAATCATTTCTGTGATGATACGTCAGAGTAGGTACTACAGGTATCGCAAAAATGCCCGACCCCACGCACGTGTTGTTTTTTGATGTATAAAACATAATCGGAGTGAATCACAATCGTGCAAATGAATAATCAAAATATATGGCTTTATTTGAAATTGAGAAATTTCCACATTTTCGGTATCGCCGAAATACGCGCTCGAATCAGCTGAATCGAAAAAAAAAAAAATCACAAATAATCAAGTGGCTTCCTTCTCCCAGATTGTAATATTCTGATTTTGAATGTACGGAAGTACTGTTAGTCAGTACAAGGGATTAGTAGGGATTAGGTATTGTATTGTAGATTGTATGACTAGAGTAGGCAACTCTGCCGTTAATCCTCCCCGTGGCTGTCTCCTGCTTGACTCCGAACTGACCACACATGTGAAACCATGCTGGTGACTAATAAGTATTTTCTTACAATAAACTATACTCTTAATAAAAAGTAATATGGTGTTGTATTAATGATTTGAACCCCTCGGACATCACAGTGGCGACGAGGTAAAATTTAAAATTTAGTAATAAAGGATTACAAAGATAGAAACGGATTCTTAAAGGAAGAAACGGGTCAAGTTTAAAATGGCTGAGGGTTACGAAAAGTTGAAAGCGAGTTTGGAGAAAGAGAAGAAGGAAATTGCAAAGGATAGAGCGGAATTGGAGGAAAGCCGTAGACAGTTAATGCAACAACGACAGCAATTTTTAACGGAGCAACAACAGCCTTCACAAACACCGAAAAGAGTAGCTCAATAGTCTGCAGGAGAAGTATCATTTCAAAGGGAAGTGCTGCAACCAATAGTCACCGGAAGAGTGGGTGAGATTAAGCAATATGATTTAAAAGAGGATTGGAATTTGTGGGTGGAGAGATTAGAGCAGTATTTTATTGCAAATGAAGTCACAAGTACCAGAGGAGTGTCGCTTTTTATTACTCTGATTGGTAGTGAGGCATATGCTTTATTGCGTAATTTATGTACTCCAGCTTTACCTGCTTCAAAATCTCTTCCTGCATTGATTAAAATTATGAGAGATCATTTACAACCGAAGCCAAGTGTTATTACTGAACGGTATAAATTTAAAGAGTGTAGACAAAAAGACGGTGAAGGTGTAAAAGAGTATCTTGCAAATTTAAAAAAATTATCAACATATTGTGATTTTAATAATGGACTTGAATATCATTTGAGAGACCAGTTTGTGTGGGGACTGAAATGTGATAGAATTAGGAAACGGTTGCTGGGAGAACAAGATTTATCGTATGCCAGAGCAATAGAATTGGCACAAACAATGGAAACAGCAATGAAGGATGTGGCAGTCATGGGTGTTACACAGAACAATCAGCCTGAATCAGTCAACTACTTGGGTCATAGAAGGACGCAGAAGAAAATATTTTCGAAGAATAAGGACAAGGTACGCTGCTATTGTTGTGGAAAGGCGAATCACCATTCATTAGTTTGTAGGTATCGTAGTTATACGTGTAACATTTGTAAAAAAGAGGGTCATTTAGCTCAAGTATGTAAAGTTAGCAAATTTAAAAAAGGAAAGGAAAATAGAGTTTACGATAGGAAAAAGTTTGATAATAAACAGAATTTTATAGGAGAGGTTGATTCTGTAACAAATGAATTTGATAGTATTTTTAATTTGAAGGAGAATGAGGAAGTTGTTCAGAATAAAAGAGAGAACAATGTTTCAGTAGCGCCGTATAAACTAAAATTGAATGTTCAAGGTGTTAATCTAAATTTCCATATTGACACAGGGTCAGATGTTTCAGTGATATCGGAAAAGGAATTTAGAGAACGTATGGAATGGTCGTTATTGACACTAAATCAATCAAACAGACGTTTCAGAACTCATCCAGGACATTATATAGAGCCCATAGGGTTTCTGGAGGTGCAAGTCAATTGTGAGGGGCAAAGTTTGAGATTGCAACTTTTTGTATTGCCTGGGGATGGACCTCCACTTGTAGGTCGTACATGGTTATGTGCATTTGGAGTTCATATATCGAAGATTTTGGCTGAAAGTGAAAATCATCATATTGGGATGGTGGAAAACATAGATCAAAGGGATATTAATTCAATTGTTGAAAAATTTGAATCTGTTTTCTCATCAAGACTGGGTAATTATACAAAAGGTCAATTCAAACTTCACCTTAGAGAAAATGTGCAGCCTGTGTTTTGTAAACCACGTCCATTGCCTTACGCAATCAGGGAAAAGGTAGAAAGAGAATTGAAGCGTTTGGTTGATACAGAGATTTTAGAGCCGGTAGAAAATAGTGACTGGGCGACTCCGATTGTACCGGTTCCAAAAAGTAATGGTGAGATTCGAATTTGCGGGGATTTTAAAATATCTGTAAATCCTCATCTCAAAATTGATCGGTATCCAGTCCCAAGAATTCAGGATCTCTTAGCTGGATTGAATGGGGGAAAATTTTTCTCGAAAATTGATTTATCTCAGGCTTATCAACAAGTCGAATTGGAGGAGGAGTCGAGGTCCTTAGTTACTATTTCTACTCATAAGGGTTTGTTTAGATATAAAAGACTTTGTTTTGGAATAGCGTCAGCTCCAGGCCTGTTTCAAAGGGAAATGGAGAAGATTTTAAATGGGCTAGAAGGTGTTGTGTGTTTCTTTGATGATATCATGATCACTGGTCCTACGTTTGCTATTCATAATGATAGATTGTATCAAGTGTTAAAACGTTTAAGTGATTGTGGTCTGACTGCAAATAAGAATAAGTGTGAGTTTGGAAAGGAGGAAGTACATTTTTAGGGTTTGTACTAGATGGTACTGGAATTCATACTGCTAAAGATAAAGTTAAGGTAATTGTTGACGCGCCAGCACCGGGTAATGTGACTCAATTAAGAGCTTTTCTGGGTTTACTTAATTATTACTCAAAATTTATAAAGAATTTTAGTCAAATCATTTCTCCATTATATAATTTATTGCGTAAAGATGTGGCTTGGCAATGGAATCATGTGCATGATAAGGCTTTCAGGGACGCTAAAAAGTGTTTAATTTCATCGGATGTATTGGTACATTTTGATGAAAAGTTACCGGTGAAATTAGCATGTGACGCATCTTCTTTTGGATTGGGTGCAGTGTTGTCTCATATTTACCCCGATAAGCGGGAACGACCAATAGCTTTCGCTTCTAGAGCGTTAACGAAGGCCGAGAAAAATTATTCTCAATTAGATAAAGAGGCGTTGAGTTTGGTTTTTGGAGTCAAAAAGTTCCACCAGTATTTATACGGTCGAAGTTTTGTTCTGGAAACGGATCATAAGCCTTTAGTTTATATTTTTGGGAAAAAGAAGGGACTTCCGCAGATGGCTGCTAGTAGAGTTCAACGGTGGGCAGTATTTTTAGCTGCGTATCAGTTTGAAATTGTGCATGTTAAAGGTATTGATCATGGTAGAGCGGATTATCTGTCACGTATTCCTTTGTCAATGTCCGATAAGGAAAATGTAAACGAAGTTGAGAAGTACTCATATTTGAATTATGTAATGGAAAATGTAACAACTATTGATGCAGAGCAAATTAAGGTTGAAACAGATGGAGATCCTATTTTAAGACAGGTGAGAGATTATGTGTGGAATGGTTGGCCAGGTAAAATAGATGAGAATTTTAAAGTGTTTAAAAATAGAGAGCGTGAGTTATCAGTGGAGAATGGATGTGTGTTATGGGGACATCGGATTGTGATTCCTCAGAGATTGCGCAAAGGATTATTAGATGAGTTACATAGTATACATATGGGGGTAGTTAAGATGAAAAGTACGGCTAGATCGTACATTTGGTGGCCTAATATAGATTCGGATATTGAAAACTTGGCTAAATCGTGTGAAATTTGTCTTAAGTTCGCCGATAATCCACCTAAAGCTATTTTAAATTCATGGAAATGGCCTGATGGGCCAAATCATAGAATTCACGCTGATTTCTTAGGACCTGTAGAAGGCAAAATGTATTTATTGATTATAGATTCATTTTCGAAATGGTTGGATGTTAGGGAAATGAATGATATTACATCTGAGTCAGTAATTAAAGAGTTCAAACAATATTTTAGTTCTTGGGGAATTCCGTATAAGCTAGTTACAGACAATGGTCCGAGCTTTTGTTCTCAAATTTTTAGCGAATTTTTAAAAAGTTATGGGGTGCAACATTTAAGGACAGCACCGTATCATCCGGCATCTAATGGGTTAGCAGAGAATGCTGTCAGAATTTTTAAAAAGAAATTTAAGCTCTTGAGAGAAGCGGGACATTCGAGGCATGAAGCTTTATGTAAATTCTTATTTTATTACAGAGCAACGTGTCATGGTACTACGGAGTGTAGCCCGGCCGAATTACAGATTGGCAGAAAATTCAGAACAAAGTTAGATTTAGTTAAGCCGGATTTACGTAGAATAGTGGAAAAGCATCAGTTTAACCAACAACGACATTTTAAGGGGAATAGGAATTTGGTCTGTGATAAGGGCGAAGTTGTAATGGCCAAAGATTATAGTAAGGATAATTGGTGTAAAGCGAAAGTTGTGCAGCAACTTACGCCAGTTACCTATACTGTGGAAACGAAGGATAATAAAGTGTGGAAAAGACACGTGGACCAATTACGACCTTGTAATTTATCATTAGATCATAATGTTCCTACAGTTATTAATAAAGAAGGTGTTAGCGGTGTAGAGGTTCCACTCGAAAAAGATGCCAACAATATGGTAGTAGAAGAATCGGAATCAGTATCCGACGTTGATGTTAATAATGAACTTGTACGAACTGAACGATCCCAGACACCAGGGAAAACGGTGGTAGATGTAAGACGATCGAAGAGAGTTCCTAAGCCGCGGAAAATTTTAGATTTATAAGTATCATAACAGTGAAACATAAAAAAAAAAAAAAAAAATATATTATTTTTTTTATATTTAGTGTGGAGGAATGTAATATTCTGATTTTGAATGTACGGAAGTACTGTTAGTCAGTACAAGGGATTAGTAGGGATTAGGTATTGTATTGTAGATTGTATGACTAGAGTAGGCAACTCTGCCGTTAATCCTCCCCGTGGCTGTCTCCTGCTTGACTCCGAACTGACCACACATGTGAAACCATGCTGGTGACTAATAAGTATTTTCTTACAATAAACTATACTCTTAATAAAAAGTAATATGGTGTTGTATTAATGATTTGAACCCCTCGGACATCACACAGATAACACCTATTCTTGATTAATTAACAGAACATCGTGGATTAGACATCGATATGAAAAGCGTTGTGATATTTTCGGGTGCTTGTTGAGGACAATGGGAGATTATACTGTTATGCTTTACAAAGTCACCGGCTTTTGAATATTTCTATACATTGAACGAGACGACATTTTTTTGATTCTGCAACAAAGGTGAAGTGAAAAAGAAGAAGGCGAATATTGCAGTTATGAAAAGTTATTAATTTTCTAAAAATATTGATAATTATCTATAATATGAATTTGTATTTTTCCCGAGTCTCGATAAAGTACCTAGTTTTCATCTTTTGCCGACTGCAAGTCGCTTCTCATACATACGTATATAATTATATATTCTGACACATATACTATGTACATTCGGGTGGTTCTTGTATGGTATTTTTTTTTTTTTTTTTAATTTTAATGTTGGATAGTCGTAAATCGGATTTAAATGTGAAAAAAACACTCCTTAATTTTTCCAGATTTTCATTCTGAGTCCTGAGTCTTCCTGTTAGCACGTAATTTCGTTTTTTAATCGGAAAATACCTATTCCAGTTAGTTCAAGTTTAGAAATATGAATAACCTTGTTCATTATTCTTGTAGCTGACTCCATCTAGAACTCACTCAAATCGGTGTTCATTCAAATGAATAAAGACTAATACACAAATAACATATAAATAAATATATAAATAAATGCATAAATGAGAGAAAAAATTAATTAATATTAAAATATGACATATATAGCTCACAACTCGAGTGAAATACCCCGTATACTATTTCATGCTATTTTTCACGTCAATGAAACTTATATTCGATTCAGGTTTGTTCATTTAATTTTTTATATAAAAATCACAGGACAACTCAGAGCTAAAAATTTAAATCTAAAAAAAATTGAGAATTATTTTTTCCGCATTTGGAGTAGTCATGCGATATGAGACGAGAATTTCTCGAATCTCGCTCGTATTTTCTCGCGCTTGTCATTTTTTTTGGATGCGTGTCTCGGTCGTTCAGTATGAAGTTCGATAACTATTTAAGGGGAGGCACCAGTCGAATTTGACCGACCGATTTAGAAAATTCTAAATTCTCGAATATCTCCGAAACTGGGGTATCAATCGGATTGTCCTTGCGGCAGCCGATGTTTGAGGAGTAATGACATCGAGTTTTTTTGTAAAATGCATGAAACCTTTATTTTTTTTTTTTTTATGCGTCGAAAAATGCGGGCGGGTGACTTATTTCGACTAGCATCAGTGCCCACGCATCATTGACGCGGACAAAAGTATGTAACAACAAGTCTATACGGTATGACGAGCACACCCATTACAAAACATCTTCGTTCCATGCAGTAATAAAGTGGAAAAGTGCAATTCAGATTTCGTTTTAATTAGCGATTAAAAGTTGTTGGGCCGCCATGGTAAATGGTTGGGTTGTCATGGCAATCCTTAGTTTCCGAGATGCAACAATGTAGTCCACCGTCTGCAGTACCGACGAAACGACTCTGCGCTGTCCTTTCTTTCTCGGGCATCTCGGAAACTAAGGATTGCCATGACAACCCAACCATTTACCATGGCTGCCCAACAATTTTTAATCGTTAATTACAACGAAATCCGAATTGCACTTTTCTACTTTATTACTGCATGGAACGAAGATGTTTTGTAATGGGTGTGCTCGTCATACCGTATAGACTTGTTGTTACATACTTTTGTCCGCGTCAATGATGCGTGGGCACTGATGCTAGTCGAAATAAGTCACCCGCCCGCATTTTTCGACGCATAAAAAAAAAAAAAATAAAGGTTTCATGCATTTTACAAAAAAACTCGATGTCATTACTCCTCAAACATCGGCTGCCGCAAGGACAATCCGATTGATACCCCCGTTTCGGAGATATTCGAGAATTTAGAATTCTCTAAATCGGTCGGTCAAATTCGACTGGTGCCTCCCCTTAAGAGCACAATATCTTGATGAACAAGCAAGATCGAGCGAGAATCTTGAATGTAATACTCATTTCAGGTTAACAACACGCCATGTCTCGCAGGACATTCGACCAAAAGTCGTATGGATGATAAAGTGGGTAAAGTGTGACGCTGGGGCAAAGTGGGACACCAAAAAATTTTCAGTTTTCCGGGGCAAAGTATGACAGTCTTTTTTGGAAAATAAAAAAAAAATCTTGTGAAAAACAGTTACTGATCAGTGATCACATTTTCATATTTTTATTGCACCTATGCTAGATTTAGGCGAAATGCATTGTTCAAATGATTAGTATCATTATTAATAGACTAATTAATTGGAACAAAAAATTTTTCCTTTTGTAATTACAATTATAATCTGATATTTTTTCTCGTCACTATTTATCCATAATTATCACTAATTAGAATTTTTAATATTCTTTGCCCACTTTGGCCCGGAAAAATAAAAATTTTCTGGTGTCCTACTCTGCCCCGGTCTCCCCTATACAGGTTTTTCTAGATTACTTTTTATTATTATTAATCTTTTGGGGCGATTCTCGTTGACTACGCATGGGAAAAGGTACATTTTCTGAAGTTTAACAAATTGACAAATATTTTTTTACCATGAAAACGAATGCATTTGAATATTATTTTACCAATATTACTATTTTTATCATTATAATTATTGATGAGTTTCTGTTGGCATCTATCAGAGGCGTAATTAAACTCCGCCCGTTTGCTTGCTAGCTACATTCTCCAAAATTTGATTTGACAAACTGCAAGTCTTGTAACAAGACTCCAGAAAGCATCAAAACGTATACGTAAAAGTGTAACAGATGCACATAAAATTCATTTCGATTACTTCGCGTGTTTGTTACATGTCAATTCGATGGTTAGAAACTTTCACCGGAATTTGCTAATACGCAAATGCATATAATTTTGTAGAAAAGTTCAAAGCTTAGTCACTTTAATTATTGATCTTCGAATTGATGTGGAAAGTTCCCAGAGTATACGATTTGTAGGTTTTCGTCATAGTCGATAAAGTGGAGAAAAAACACGCACGCTAAAACAGTGTGTCTGCTAGTATCTCAGATCCCAACTCGTATCAATCAGAATTTACCCTACGAGTTAGCTCGCAACTGGGCGAAACTGTAAATTTC
The DNA here is from genome assembly GCA_944452935.1 of Rhogogaster chlorosoma. Classification (NCBI taxonomy): domain Eukaryota; kingdom Metazoa; phylum Arthropoda; class Insecta; order Hymenoptera; family Tenthredinidae; genus Rhogogaster; species Rhogogaster chlorosoma. The sequence goes on from OX101797.1 coordinate 36,897,510, forward strand.
AGTCGGTATGACAGATACCGCTTGCTGCGCCAAGCCCACTTCAAGCCCACTTGGTCGGCTCACAAATTAACCCAGGGTGAACCGTCTTTAGAATATTCAGTCAACGAGTAGGTGCAGACCAAAGAGTATAGGATAGAGGCGAAGCTGCTGTGACGTCGGAATGGACGTTGGTGAAAAACCCTAGCAGCTAATCGAAGTACGGCTACTTGAATTATCACTATGACCAACCTAGACGTTCACTCAGTAGTTAAGTGGGCTCACCGTATCGATTAAGTATTGAAATACAATGGATCGGATTAATCTAGTGTTGATTGATAAAGAATTAATACGTCGTTATTCTCTTTTAACTTTCCTGCTACTTTTGTCTAACTTGATAGCTTCCGTCTAACTGCTTTTAATGGACTTTATTTTAAAGATTCTATCGTTACCTTCGTGTTGGATATTTTACTTAGATTTTGATTGAATGATTTTAGGATTTCGAGAAAGGATTATTTATCCTTTAATTAATATGAATTATTCTTACCTTTGAGTTGATTTGAGTCTCTGCCTTAGGCTTCTCTGGACTGTTGATTGTTGTTGATGGTAGGAGGGTGATGGGTGATATTTGAATATTTAAATGAATGTGATAAGATTTAGTATTCACTCTTTATAATTAGTTTATTCACTGAACGTATAACTGTTATTATTATCGAATGATTTTCACTGTTCTTTAATCGACTCTAATATTGAATTATGGGGTCAATATTCTCATCGCTGATTGTTCTAAGTATGAAAAGTTGATTATTAAGAGATACACTTGAATCTATCAGAGATCAAATGCACGAACTGAATTTAAGATATGTAGATTTCAAACCTCGAAGTGAGTATAAAATAAAATATGTAATATGGCCAACCACGAAGTGAGTCTAAGTAAGATATGTATAATTCCAAACCACGAAGTGAGTCTAAGGTATTTACAATTCTAAACCACGAAGTGAGTCTAAGGTATTTACAATTCCAAACCACGAAGTGAGAGCGAGCCTAGCATTTGGGGGTTTATATGCTAATGTTCGGGGGTGAGGGGGTTAATTGGGGCACCACATACGGTGACAATTCTCAGGGTGGGGCACGCTAGTTACGTGGGGGTTTTCTTCATCTATGATTGGTTTGGTCTCATGTGTGAGATTCGGGAGTATGTGAGTAGCGCAGTCCCTTTCTTCTGGATGTGATGGTGTATGCATGTGATTCTTGGAAATGCATCTGTGCCTAGGCGGATCCTTCCTTCCATCTTATGTCGGCACGTGTTCATGAAGAAGATTTCTAGCTCTCTAACATTTGGCGTGCAATCCGTCTTTTATTATCAGATAAGCTTCCTGGTCAATACGTTTTATTTGTTGTGGCAGGAAACGGTTGCAAATTCGTACAGTCTTTTTATACCTGGGGCTTCGTGTTTCCTTTGTTCTTGGTATTTCTACGTGGTTGTTTCGTATACTAAACTTTTATGACTCTAGGGGTTCTTTCAGTGAAAATCGTCCGATTACATGAATATAATTAATATATGAATACATAGAGTTTTAGTTATTATGAATATATATATATATAGATATATAGTATATTGTAGTCAATGAATATCATTATATGAATATTATGAATATAGTCGTATGAGTATTACGAATATAATTGTATGAGTATTACGAATATAATTGTATGAATATTATGAATATAATTATATGAATATTATGAATATAATCGTATGAGTATTACGAATATAATTGTATGAGTATTACGAATATAATTGCATGAGTATAAAGTATTAATGTTAATGAATATAATGAATAGTATCATATGAATACATAGGGTTTCAGTTAATGAATTATATTAAAATAAAAGATTAATAATTAATTAAAGATAAATGAATATGCTCTAGAAATTCTGACCGACAATATGGTGGGTCACATATTATTGTTTAGTCTATATACCCGAGCCGCACTGGCTAGAGAACAGGTGGTTACTAGAGGATCTCTGAAAAGTTCCTCCCCTTTCTGACAGGATCCGGGTTGAGTTTTGAGTTGTTACATACGTTCTTAGAATAGAATAGAATAGAATAGATTTAATCATATTGGGTTTACCAATAATTATTCGTTGTATGATATTCTCTTGATTATAGGATAATTATGAAGATGTGTTGAATATCAGAATATGTGTTGATAGGTATTCGTGATGCGAATATAATTGATTATAGGTATTCCTATAGTATCAAATTAATATTAAAAATATTATAAAGAGATAATCTTTAATTAGTATTATTATAATGTAACATATGTATGTAATTCTAATGTTAGTATTTATCGAAATCGTAAGAGTATATAATGTGATATAGAACTGTATGACTTAATTGGTTACATAATATGATTTAATATTCAGTAAAAAATATGGTAAGAAATGGATATGTTAATTAAGGTACATTATAATATCCTCTTATTATTTCAGTATTATTTCTTATCTCAGAACAGATCTTTGAACGCAAAGGGTCCATCTGTGTATGCATCGTATATAAGTGTTTGTGTATACGTTATGCGTGGGTGTTGTGTATGCGTCTGTGAAGTCCGACTCTGAATTAAATGAGTGTTTCATATTCTTAAAGCTAAATATAATATTAATAGATTATTAATTGTATCGAATATAATTTAAGCTAATAGAATGATGATTATAATGATTAATATGTAAAGAAATAGCAAATATAAAATATGAATGCAAAGTATTCATATTGATTGATTAATAGAATCAAGAATAAAATATTTATAATTAATCTAATGTAATAAGTATTATTATATAGTTCCGATTATCATAATAAAATGGTTATCCTTAATGTAAGGAATACATTTGAATAAGGCTATCGTCAGATATAATGGATAAAACATAAGTTCCTTAGAGAAATCTAGATCTAGTGATTTTATGAACAGTTAGGTTGTAATTTGAATTTGGACAAAATGTTTGATATCGTATGTAGACTCTACGTTTATATATTCTATGGTTATATAGATGGTTCTAGTAATTTTATATAGTGGTAAGCATGAATGGAGTATGGCGTCCGCACGGACGTTACACTGCCATAAGGCCGCAATGTAAAATAGCGTATACGAGTTTCAGCGCGCTCTGGCGAGTGGGAACCCTGAAACATTCGAAAATGGCGGTAGAATTCAAACGTCAGCCCCTCATTTGGAATAATGTTGGAGAGAAATGATAGATTCAATAACAAATATAAGATAATGAATAATGGTTGCATTAAGAACACTGATCAATAGGTTCAAGTTTTTATTAAACTGAATCCATGTCTGATACATATGTAATATTGATAGCTAGTCTATAACTCTGAGAGTGAGCAAAATCTATAGATTATATTCTATTCTATTAACTAGGTACAGAAAAATATAGTTTCACAAAAGAAAAAGCGGGTGTTGTTTGCTGATACATTCCGGCTCGAAATGGTCCGAGCATATGCGTACATGTGAAGGACATCCTTCTACTTGGGCAAATTCTTGCCATTTTCGGCGCCTGCAAATACGCAATGTAGATGTGACTAAATAATATGAGCTCTCTTAGAATGATCGGAAACTTACGCTTCTTATTTTGAGCAGTTTTTCAATGATAGTTTGTTTTTCGACCATGTATTATTCGAGTGACCAAAAATAAATATACTTCCGTGGCATCGATGTCTGATAGCGTCATTCATAACCTTAAACTTAGGTATATTATTTGTTAAATTCTCAAATTTTTCACTTATAGTTCTGGATTTTGGGGTTGCCGGAAGAAATAGTGCCCTTTGTCCTTTCGGGTATTCCTTTTAGATCCCTTCACCTGACACCGGATTATTGTTTGGTCCTTTTTTGCTTCGTCAAATTTGGTCGAAATAACGTACTTTGTAAACCGTTGTTTTCACAGAATATCAAATATACACATCATGGCGTCTCCACCTCCCATCAATCTTTTACATACATATATATACCCACAATAGTTCGGGTTCCCACTCGACAGACGTCGCTACTCGCGCTCGATACTCTCAGCTTCGCCTCTATCCTATACTCTTTGGTGCAGACGTTCGACTGTCCCTACGACACCGTTGCCGTTTCGGTGAAATACGCCGGTTGCCTACCCACACGGCTCCCAACTTTCCACAGAATCGCTCTGTATATATATTAGGGTGCTTTTATTTTGACGACTATTTTTTTTTTCGGTCCCGTACTGAAATTTTGGTGGTAATGCAAAACAAGAATTTCCCTTAAAATATGAGCCCTTAAAATTAGTGTTTAGAACTCTCTCAAAGCGGTTGAAGATTTCCCATTTAAATAACATGTAAAGTCAGATCTTTTTTTTTCAAATCCCTACAACTCAGCTGCATTTTGTGCTATCATATCGCCCATAGTGGCAAATTACTCGTGATTAAGGGGGGCGATACATGTAAAAAAACAAACAAATCGAATATTTTTTTTGCATAAATAGTTAAAATAACATCGCAAAAATATGTCTGTAAATTTTTAGAATGAAATTCGCATTATTTATCGATTAAAAACTCATTTAAGTGCTCCGCCTCAACTTGGCGTTATTAAGCCTGTACCGGACATAGACTACGTTTACACGGCACTTTTATTCCGGTTTTGTAATATCCGATATAGTGAAAACCGGTGTTAAAGTGCGTGTAAACGGCACTTTACACCCGGAATAACTAAATCGGTTTAGTTATTCTATTCCTCTTGATTAACGGGTGTAGAATAAGTAAACCGGAATAAGGCAGGAATAAAGATGCGTGTAAACGGTACCGGTTCAAGTACATCCGTCACGGCAACGCCAAAACCAAAAGAGTCCCTATGAAACTTACTAATGCGCGAGCACTGTACATTCAGTTTATTATTTCCGTAAAACTACGAAGCAGTAACTGCAGTTCTGCCATTTTTCAACTTTCTGTTTATCCGCTGTTTCCAAATTTCACATCACCATTCGGACTGTTTAACCTCACTTTTTATTTTCGCGTTTCTCGCTTCGTATGAGAAAAGTAGAGATATAAGAATAGAGTACGGGAGTCAGCCAATACGGGAAGCACGCAATAGAAAGAGAGAGGAGAACTAGTGCGTCGGATGGTCTTTGTCAAACTTTGTCTAATCACGCATGCGCTGGCATGCCCAACGTTGTTGACACTTGAGTGCGGCCGGGACTCGCCTGCTGCGCATGCATGAGTAGACAAAGACCATCCGACGCACTAGTTCTCCTCTCTCTTTCTATTGCGTGCTTCTTTTCACTTGCAGGCACTCCTATGACTCGCGTACTCTATTCTTATATCTCTATGGTACCGGAGCGTTCGACTCTCGTATTGACGACTCGGTTAAGCAAATGTTCAGAAGCTCTTGTATTCCCTGATTCCATGGAAACAACAACTTTATACCTAGTTACTATAAAGTACTAGTTACTATAGAGTTTCTGTGTGTGAAAACTTTAAACGCGTTTTTCTCGAAACTACTTTTTTTAAATTGGCGGGCAAGATAACTCAAAAAGTTCTCAACCGATTCTTATGAAATTTGGCACACGTCTTCTCTATAGTATTAGCTTCTAGTTGAACCTCAAAAATGCGCCAAAAAAATTCTAAAATTACCATTTTTGGCCAAAAAACCATCGAAAAAAAGGGTGAAAAATCGGATTTTTCTTTCTGAGGCGTGCCAATTTACGATTTTTTGACTTTATTGTTTTTTTATTGGTTCAACTAGAAGATATGTGTTTTATGAACACGCTTACGCGAAAATTGTTGATTTCGGATCGCTGTAACAGAAGCTGAAAATCCCGCCGATAGATGCCTTTCGCCGCGAGGGTCGCAGGAAATGAGTTGCTACGGCGGCCATTTTGAAAAAAAAAATATTATTCCTGTATTTTAACATATGATGAATAAATATACTGAATTTGAAAACGATTAATTTATTCCCACCCTTTCAAATAAGCCTCTGAAAAACGCTAAAAATTCAGGCGGTTACATGTATCGCCCCCCTTAAGTGCTCTACAAAAGTGCCTCATGCGACGTAACTGTAACTCGCACCGGTGAGGTAGTACAGGTCACTTAAGTCAATTTTTGTGAAAATTTGTTTTTTGTTGTTGTTATTCAATCAATGGCTAAAATTCACAAAAAATGTGAATGACATTTATAGGAAATTCAATTTCCTACAAAAAAAGTCCTTTGAGCCAAATCTCTAACACTGATATTTCCCGAGTTATTGAGCTTTGACTTTTTTGTGGTATGAAATTACATTACTAATTACTAGGGCCAGGAAGTTCGCGGATTGAGGTTAACAAGAAAACTCATAAAACGACTTCGGGTATTTCCGTGAGTCAGACAATTTCATGTATGTCGATAATCGATTTGATATCGCTTTACTGCGATCTGAAGTTAGCTAATTAAATTTGGCGCCAATTTGTTGCAGGGTTAAGTTAGCTGCCTCGATCTTTTAAATATTGAATTATCTTTTAATTTTCGAATATCTCGCTGACGATCTCGCTGGTTATCTCGCTGGTCATCTCGCTGACCATTTCGATAGATATCAACATGAAAATATTGTCAGCAGGCTGTGAATACTCTTATTAACTTATTCACTTTATAGTTAGTCTCTAAACTTTCATAAGGCGCCATTATACATTTATAAGCCCACTTAAGATTGAAGAATACACAAATTCGACGATATTATGCAACCGCTATTTTCAACGCGGATAATTTTAGAATATTTCACTGAATATCTCGCTGAATATCTCGCTGACGATCTCGCTGATGATCTCGCTGACGATCTCGCTGGCCATCTCACTGACCATTTCGATAGATATCAAGATGAAAATATTGTCAGCAGGCTGTGAATACTCTCATTAACTTATTCACTTTATAGTTAGTCTCTGAACTTTCATAAGGCGCCATTAAACATTTATAAGCCCACTTAAGATTGAAGAATACACAAATTCGACGATATTATGCAACCGCTATTTTCAACGCGGATAATTTTAGAATATTTCACTGAATATCTCGCTGAATATCTCGCTGACGATCTCGCTGATGATCTCGCTGACGATCTCGCTGGCCATCTCACTGACCATTTCGATAGATATCAAGATGAAAATATTGTCAGCAGGCTGTGAATACTCTCATTAACTTATTCACTTTATAGTTAGTCTCTGAACTTTCATAAGGCGCCATTATACATTTATAAGCCCACTTAAGATTGAAGAATACACAAATTCGACGATATTATGCAACCGCTATTTTCAACGCGGATAATTTTAGAATATCGCACTGAATGAACAGCCTGAAAGTTGTCCTCGTACTCCACCTGATGAAAGTTCTTATCATTATCCTGATGAGCAGCCTGGAGTTTGTCCTTTTTATTTTTCTATTAAAAGTCCTTATCATTATCCTGATAAACAGCCTGAAGGTTGTCCTCGTACTCCACCTGATGAAACTCCGTATTATTATCCTGATAAACAGCCTGAAAGTTGTCCCCGTACTCCTCCTCGTATTCTTCAATCTTAAACGGGCTTAGAAATGTATAATGGCGCCTCATGAAAGTCAGCGAGATGACCAGCGAGATCGTCAGCGAGATCGTCAGCGAGATCGTCAGCGAGATCGTCAGCGAGATCGTCAGCGAGATCGTCAGCGAGATCGTCAGCGAGATGGCCAGCGAGATATTCAGCGAGATATTCAGTGAGATATTCTAAAATTATCCGCGTTGAAAATAGCGGTTGCATAATATCGTCGAATTTGTGTATTCTTCAATCTTAAACGGGCTTAGAAATGTATAATGGCGCCTCATGAAAGTCAGCGAGATGACCAGCGAGATCGTCAGCGAGATCGTCAGCGAGATCGTCAGCGAGATCGTCAGCGAGATGGCCAGCGAGATATTCAGCGAGATATTCAGTGAGATATTCTAAAATTATCCGCGTTGAAAATAGCGGTTGCATAATATCGTCGAATTTGTGTATTCTTCAATCTTAAACGGGCTTAGAAATGTATAATGGCGCCTCATGAAAGTCAGCGAGATGACCAGCGAGATCGTCAGCGAGATCGTCAGCGAGATCGTCAGCGAGATCGTCAGCGAGATGGCCAGCGAGATATTCAGCGAGATATTCAGTGAGATATTCTAAAATTATCCGCGTTGAAAATAGCGGTTGCATAATATCGTCGAATTTGTGTATTCTTCAATCTTAAACGGGCTTAGAAATGTATAATGGCGCCTCATGAAAGTCAGCGAGATGACCAGCGAGATCGTCAGCGAGATCGTCAGCGAGATATTCGAAAATTAAAAGATAATTCGATATTTAAAAGATCGAGGCAGCGAACTTAACCCTGCAACAAATTGGCGCCAAATTTAATTAGCTAACTTTAGATCGCAGTAAAGCGATATCAAATCGATTATCGACATACATGAAATTGTCTGACTCACGGAAATACCCGAAGTCGTTTTATGAGTTTTCTTGTTAACCTCAATCCGCGAACTTCCTGGCCCTACTAATTACATTATACATTACTCATATTTTTCCTCACTCGCAACTTGAAAAATAGATGATTACTCAAGAATGTGGTGATAGGAAATGGAAAATCAATGTACATTACAAAAATTTGACTCAATAATCCATTAAAATTTCATACTACAAAAAAGTCAAAGCTCAATAGCTCGAGAAATATCAATCTTAGAGCTTTGGCTCAGAGGACTTTTTTTGTAGGAAATTGAATTCCCTATGAATATGTCATTCACATTTTTCCTGTAAGTTTAGCCATTGATGAAAGAATAACAAAAAAACAAGAAATTTATACAAAAATTGACCTGTACTACCTCACCGGTGTGATTTACAGATACGTCACATTGGGCACTTTTGTAGAGCACTTAATCACGAGTAATTTGCCACTATGGGCGATATGATAGCACAAAATGCAGCTGACGAGGGGAACACATGAAGTGTAACCCTCCGATTTTTCTGTAACTTCACAGGGTGAAAGAGGGATCAAAATAAGCGGACACGTATTTCGGCTTATCCGTAGACACTCGACCATTTTCGAGAACATGGCGATTGAAGTTTTCGACGCGCTTCAATAGCCTGCGAACGCGGCAACTGTTCAAGCGAGGCGGTAGCGCAGCGGACAACTGCGCGGCTTAGAGATTTTGCACCCGGGGTTCGAGTCCCGTAATTTTTTTTTTTTTTCTTTTTTCTGACTTTCATCGAAGTTTATTACACGCATGTTTTTGTCATCTGTTGATAAATACAATGACGTTATATTTGTGTAAAAACAGTATTTGTTAAAATCAGGAATTAGATTTGACAAAAATTATAATTAAAGACGTACTAGATTTTTCAGGTGTTTTTATTGTTTATTATTACATACAAGTACATATTTTACAGTTTAAGGGGATACGGTACATTCCCCGGGGTGGTACCTATCATACAAACATTCGAAACAGAGAAATTCGAAACACCACGAGCATCGCGCAAAGGCCATTTTTCCACAGTCACATTTCTCGGTGTTAACGTTGTCTGGAAAAGCAATATCGTTGACATTGTTAAAGACTTCGTGGTCTGTCGATAATTTTGAAGCGAACCACGCATACTGAATCATTTTTCCAAACGATGGTGCTTGCAATTGATTATGGATCAAGGCGTGTATTTTAATTGCGTCACGTCCAGTTGTGATAGAAAGTGTTACAAAGTATGACCAACGTTGTTTAATTCACAAGAAAAGTTTGAAAATTTTACCACATATAATTATTATAATTCTTATAATTGTCAGTATAATGCCGTTACCAATAATACTGTGACATACTTGTAAGTATGAATATAGAAGGGCAATATTGTTTCGAATTACATGTAAAAAAACATGCATGTAATAAACTTCGATGAAAATCAGAAAAAAAAAAAATTACGGGACTCGAACCCGGGATGCAAAATCTCTAAGCCGCGCCGTTGTCCGTTGCGCTACCGCCTTGCTTGAACAGTTGCCGCGTTCGCAGGCTATTGAAGCGCGTGGAAAACTTCAATCGCCATTTTCTCGAAAACGGTCGAGTGTCTACGGATAAGCCGAAATACGTGTCCGCTTATTTTGATCCCTCTTTCACCCTGTGAAGTTACAGAAAAATCGGAGGGTTACACTTCATGTGTTCCCCTCGTGAGTTGTAGGGATTTGAAAAAAAAAGATCTGACTTTACATGTTATTTAAATGGGGAATCTTCAACCGCTTTGAGAGAGTTCTAAACATTATTTTTAAGGGCTCATATTTTAAGGGAAATTCTTTTTGTGCATTATCAACAAAATTTCAGTACGGGCCTGAAAAAAAAAAAAAAGTCGTCAAAATAAAAGCACCCTAATATATATGTGAGCTACTTATAGTGTGCGTGAAACTTGTGCACATATAAGACGCCAGCGCTGCCTGTTGGGGTGCTTCGGCATTTTTAGGGTGCTCGTGCCCTGCATTTATACGCCGACAAGCTTAATTTTGCATCAATGTATTCACTTTCCTAGCGTATAATGATTACTCGTCTGTTTATGCTTGCAGGTCTACCATGAACCTGCACAAACCAATGCCTACGACTGCGGTGTCTTTGTGATGGTATTTTTGCGGAATTTTCCGCGGGTGAGTATGACCCTATAACATTGTTCGTGTATTGCATCCTTATAGAGCCTTAGAGCATGTATACCTGGAGGAAGCATGTCGGTCGAAAAGTATGCGGACAGAGAGGGAAACAGTAAGAAAATAACCTCTCTCTCTCTTTCTACGCCAGGAGCGTAACATGACAAACGGGCACCTCTGACGGGCACCGAACACGTACGTATCATACGGGACTCGTGAGAATGAACGCGCGGGGCGCCGCGATTCTTTACCTACGACTGTAGCTAGCCACATGACTAAAACGTGACGACCAATAAAAACCTGTACGACAAAGAGCGGTTTTATTTTCTTGCCAAGTCTGTCTCCACATCATTCGCCACTCATGGGAAAAGATACGTCTTGCTCCCCCTCCAGGTATATGATGCTCCAAGCTCTAACGAGGGGAACACATGAAGTGTAACCCTCCGATTTTTCTGTAACTTCACAGGGTGAAAGAGGGATCAAAATAAGCGGACACGTATTTCGGCTTATCCGTAGACACTCGACCATTTTCGAGAAAATGGCGATTGAAGTTTTCGACGCGCTTCAATAGCCTGCGAACGCGGCAACTGTTCAAGCGAGGCGGTAGCGCAGCGGACAACGGCGCGGCTTAGAGATTTTGCACCCCGGGTTCGAGTCCCGTAATTTTTTTTTTTTCTTTTTTCTGACTTTCATCGAAGTTTATTACACGCATGTTTTTGTCATCTGTTGATAAATACAATGACGTTATATTTGTGTAAAAACAGTATTTGTTAAAATCAGGAATTAGATTTGACAAAAATTATAATTAAAGACGTACTAGATTTTTCAGGTGTTTCTATTGTTTATTATTACATACAAGTACATATTTTACAGTTTAAGGGGATACGGTACATTCCCCGGGGTGGTACCTATCATACAAACATTCGAAACAGAGAAATTCGAAACACCACGAGCATCGCGCAAAGGCCATTTTTCCACAGTCACATTTCTCGGTGTGAACGTTGTCTGGAAAAGCAATATCGTTGACATTGTTAAAGACTTCGTGGTCTGTCGATAATTTTGAAGCGAACCACGCATACTGAATCATTTTTCCAAACGATGGTGCTTGCAATTGATTATGGATCAAGGCGTGTATTTTAATTGCGTCACGTCCAGTTGTGATAGAAAGTGTTACAAAGTATGACCAACGTTGTTTAATTCACAAGAAAAGTTTGAAAATTTTACCACATATAATTATTATAATTCTTATAATTGTCAGTATAATGCCGTTACCAATAATACTGTGACATACTTGTAAGTATGAATATAGAAGGGCAATATTGTTTCGAATTACATGTAAAAAAACATGCATGTAATAAACTTCGATGAAAATCAGAAAAAAAAAAAATTACGGGACTCGAACCCGGGATGCAAAATCTCTAAGCCGCGCCGTTGTCCGTTGCGCTACCGCCTCGCTTGAACAGTTGCCGCGTTCGCAGGCTATTGAAGCGCGTGGAAAACTTCAATCGCCATTTTCTCGAAAATGGTCGAGTGTCTACGGATAAGCCGAAATACGTGTCCGCTTATTTTGATCCCTCTTTCACCCTGTGAAGTTACAGAAAAATCAGAGGGTTACACTTCATGTGTTCCCCTCGTAAGATTGCATCTATCAGTCGTTCCATGATTCCGCGATGAGCGCCGGTAACTTCTATTGCCGTTTTATTCATTGTCAGTGGGATTCACCGCACTCGTCAATGCTGAATTTTAGATATATGAGTAGTTCTCACGAATTTGCGAAAATCGTGTCCATACTGAGTTTTGTATATTATTACCGTTGTATTGTAAACTTTGTATTTTTTCACGAAAACTATACTACTGGAGCTGCTCGTGCCATAGATCACTTAGGTGTTTTAATCTCACAATAACAAATGGCAGGTAACCGAATACTTCAAATATCATTCCCTCATCGTGTCCCAAACTACAATATTTGAATAATATTATATCATTAATTTATTGTGTTCTATAAATTTGACTAGTTTTGGCCATTACTAATGTTAAAAATAGTACATTTAACAGTACATACCCTTTTCATAAGGTACTGAATAAGAAATGATTGGAAAATTTAATTTTTATCTGGGTCCCAGAAAGAAAACTCATTCCCTCACTCTTTACTGAAACCTGGATTGTACATTTCAATCGGATCCTAGGTTGCCGCGCTTATAAATTTTTTGCAGTTGGCAGCATTGTCAATGAAGCCATACTATCATTGTTGCAAGGCTCGAAGAGATGTGTTGTTGTCAACCGGTTTTTAATTAATTATTTAAATGTTACATTTTTATGTCTCATTCCCTCACACTATCTGAGTATGAGGTAATTATTTCATTAGTAATTGTCATTATGCTGTTTCACATGTTTTGAGGGGTAGAAATTTTGCCTCGAATCGTAATTCGATTTGAAGTTAATGTTTGACTAGATTTTGTACGTTATGGTCGATTTTATCATTTCCTCACTATCATTCCCTCACTTTATTCTATTAATGAAAATTCTATTAATTCGAAAAAGGTGGGGACCACATAGTCAGCTGAGGTAAGTTACTTGTGTACTACATATTGAATATATAAAATTTTCAATTATCATAAATTATATTCTTATTATTACATGAAGTCATTTTTCGCAAATTCGTGAGAACTACTCATATACGTCATATTTCCACCGCTGTCCAGAATGTCTCACGAAGGTTTCACTTCACCCACAATAGGTGGGTTTTGCATTTTGCGTTTAGTTGCATAAACTCAGTTGTTTCAAGTGAATTGAAGTCAATTCAACTGCGCATAAACAGTCGAACGGGCCAAAAATCATAGCCGACGGGCCATTCGGAGCCATCATATATTGGGTTCTGAATCAACGTTGACGGCGTTTCCCCCACCCGTGAACGTCGTGCTCAGTTACCTTGAGCAGTTCACCTTCAATTTACAACGAGATTTTCGTCTCAGTGTAATTGATAAATTTTTGCTATCATTTCAGACACCTGACAGTGGGTATCTGAGCAAAAAAATTCGCTACTCTTCGCTTAGCCAGGACATCGAGGAGCATGGACGGGAGTGGATTATAAGAGCACTCTGCCCTTCCAGTCCGGTATGGTATACGATCGTGGACAATCATACACCGAGAAAAAAAATCGTTTGGATTAACCAAATATATTTAGTCAGAGTGGAAATTGTTGCTTCAAACATTTGACGCTTGAGTCAAATAAATATTCATTGGAACAAGAATTTACATTTTTTTCCCTGAAACAATTAATTTTGTTGAAAGACTCAGTAAAATCAACTATATTAGTTATTTTATGAACTAATAAATAGTAACATGTACTAAATACGAACTACAATTTACAATATCCATTTCTTCGGTAAACGTATGGCATTAAATAAATATTCTGTTAGTTGAATCGTGCGAGCAGCTTGATAATACAAAATTGTGATGTTGACTTGAAATGCAAGTGAATTCGTTCCATCACCATGATATGTAGTTTTCCCAACAATATAATTACCCGTGAAAAAATATTCTGATCAGACCTGATATGACCCGATAAGGCCATATCAAAATTTTTAATATATCTATATCTGGTCTGATATGCTCTGATATGCCCATATACACTGTTCGAAATAATTTGTATTAATGTCAAATTTTTATGTCAAAAGTCACATCTTTCAAAAGTTGATTTTACATTTCGTATTCATGTTAATTTACGAAAATGTTTCGGACGCTCAATTTAGCTGCCAATTTTGAGATAGTAAAAATATCAATTCATTTCTATGAATGAAATATCTTAATTTCGCGTAGTTCGTACAACCGATCATAAGTTCCGAAGTTCCAACAAATAATAGACCAGGCAATAGAGCAGATAATTAGTAATTCTGTGACAAAAATACTACCTGAAAACGGATTGCGCCATCAGACGCGGAACAGTCCGTAGATTTAGTGTGTCATGTTTTCTACTCAGAAATCTCATTTATTATTTTGTTATTAACAAAAAACCTCTAAAAAAAGTGTTTTTTTTCGTTTTTCGCATATAAAAGCTGAACCAATGGAGCAATCTTGATGCTTTCAACAGACGAATTGTAGAGAATGAAAAGACAAAGAGAATGAGCCCCTGACGAACTCGATCGGATCAATATTAACGGAGAAAATTCGAAAAAACTCGAAAAAACGGCGTTTTTTCAAAAATTCACAACTCCGCCATTTTTAAAGCTGTAGCACGGTCTCTCCGCGAGAAAGTAGCGATCGATGGGTACTTCATGTGTGCTAAATCCAGGCGCTGTCGTATCATTACTTTTTGCATAATTGCAATTTCAATTTTTCTATGCACTTTCTTGCAAAACGGCTGGATGCTCTTGAGGTGGTCCGATTTTAATTTTTAAGACGGATTTTGAAAGTCGAAGTATAGTACTTCAAAACGTCTATTCTGATTTTTCGTTAAAATGATGAGAAATAGGTGAAAAATGCTTGCAAACATGACCAAAAACGGCCGAGCGCGCGAGAGCGGTCGAGTAGTGGGGGTAGGCGGCCGAAGCGGAGAAGTATATATAGTAATAGAAGCGCGGTTCCCCGCTTCGGCCGCCTACCCCCACTACTCGACCGCTCTCGCGCGCTCGGCCGTTTTTGGTCATGTTTGCAAGCATTTTTCACCTATTTCTCATCATTTTAACGAAAAATCAGAATAGACGTTTTGAAGTACTATACTTCGACTTTCAAAATCCGTCTCAAAAATTAAAATCGGACCACCTCAAGAGCATCCAGCCGTTTTGCAAGAAAGTGCATAGAAAAATTGAAATTGCAATTATGCAAAAAGTAATGATACGACAGCGCCTGGATTTAGCACACATGAAGTACCCATCGATCGCTACTTTCTCGCGGAGAGACCGTGCTACAGCTTTAAAAATGGCGGAGTTGTGAATTTTTGAAAAAACGCCGTTTTTTCGAGTTTTTTCAAATTTTCTCCGTTAATATTGATCCGATCGAGTTCGTCAGGGGCTCATTCTCTTTGTCTTTTCATTCTCTACAATTCGTCTGTTGAAAGCATCAAGATTGCTCCATTGGTTCAGCTTTTATATGCGAAAAACGAAAAAAAACACTTTTTTTAGAGGTTTTTTGTTAATAACAAAATAATAAATGAGATTTCTGAGTAGAAAACATGGCACACTAAATCTACGGACTGTTCCGCGTCTGATGGCGCAATCCGTTTTCAGGTAGTATTTTTGTCACGTAAATATCTCTATTGCCTGGTCTAATAAGAAGAAGCTGGTTTAATTGCCATAGGGTAGTTTGGCGTAGTAGGTAGAGCGTGCGACTAGCGATACGATATGCGAGCGATAGTAGTTTCAAATCCCGGTCAGGTCAAAAAAATCGAATGGCGTTTTTCTGAGCGAAATGGTCATGCTTGTCCATCTACATGTGAAAACGAATACTCACACCTACGTGAGTTTTATTGTTCTTTTTTTTTCTGTAAATATATGATTGTATGAGATTTCTTATAGCATTACCGTGATGCAAATCTAATCTAACTTGATTACATTATGTTGATGTTCACACAACTTACGAAAAATGTTAAAATTAACACATTTTTTCGAACAGTGTATAAATTTGAATCTACCAAATGTGGCTGTTCCGACAATTGAAAATTAATTAGAGAAAGGTCTCAATCAATCAAGTCGAGTCAGTTGTTTGAAGTGATGGCCTGACGTTTCGGCAGTGGTATGCTGCCCTCATCAGAGGCTATTTATTAAGAAAATAAAAGAAATTTACAATTTACAAAGTCAAATACAAAAATACGGATTTTTTCCGAAAAAAGTCAAAAGCTAAAAACAATTTTTAAAAAATTTAAAAAAAAATACGTGGTCAGCAAAATTAACTACAAGTGACCGAAATTGCTAAGTCAAGAAGTTAAATGGACAAGTAGACAAACAAATACAATGAAAGTCAAAATAAAGATCATAACACTAGGAAAACATTTAATAAGAAAGTCAGAATGAACTAATACCTTATAATCTTAGTGAAGTCGGTGATACGTGAAAAAACTTGGTGTCAAGGATCACCATTGTCTCACTGCAAGATGAGCCAAGTGTCATCTTGTACTAGTGAAAACGTTTAATGAAGTACGGAGGTGTGACTACACGCTTTATATGAGTTTTCGGCAAGGCACGTCTAATGTTGACAACCAAGGTAGTGACGTCAATGACTGACGTCAATGCCTATGATTGACGTCAATGAATGTTTATGTTGAGGTAGTCACCAGCCAACTTTTTCCACGTAAACACAAGAGATAAGCACTAAATAACAATTAGGAACAACTTTTAGATCTTAACCTATGTAACATTAGGGTGGTCCTTATTTGGGGCGCGGACGAATATTTTATCAGCCCCCCCCCAAATCGACTCCAAATAATTCAAAAACTATACCCTAATTTTTTCAGATTTTTATCTAGACTCTAACCCCTCCCACCGGGGGGGTGGATTTCCCCATTTGAAATACACGTGTTTCGGCCATGTTCTCAGGATATATTTTATTCTAAGAGTAATAATTATTGAAAAAATCTGTAACTGCGAGATTTAAGTGTTCATTGGTCGACTATTTGAGAAAAAAATTACATTATTATACGGGCCAATCTAGACAAATTGCATACCTGACCATATTCTGTTGAATTGAGAAAAAAAGTCAAATTAAAGGGTATGCAATTTGTCTAGATTGGCCCGTATAATAATGTAATTTTTTTCTCAAATAGTCGGACCAATAAACACTAACATCTCGCAGTTACAGATTTTTTCAATAATTATTACTCTTAGAATAAAATATATCCTGAGAACATGGCCGAAACACGTGTATTTCAAATGGGGAAATCCACCCCCCCGGTGGGAGGGGTTAGAGTCTAGATAAAAATCTGAAAAAATTAGGGTATAGTTTTTGAATTATTTGGAGTCGATTTGGGGGGGGGCTGATAAAATATTCGTCCGCGCCCCAAATAAGGACCACCCTAATGTTACATAGGTTAAGATCTAAAAGTTGTTCCTAATTGTTATTTAGTGCTTATCTCTTGTGTTTACGTGGAAAAAGTTGGCTGGTGACTACCTCAACATAAACATTCATTGACGTCAATCATAGGCATTGACGTCAGTCATTGACGTCACTACCTTGGTTGTCAACATTAGACGTGCCTTGCCGAAAACTCATATAAAGCGTGTAGTCACACCTCCGTACTTCATTAAACGTTTTCACTAGTACAAGATGACACTTGGCTCATCTTGCAGTGAGACAATGGTGATCCTTGACACCAAGTTTTTTCACGTATCACCGACTTCACTAAGATTATAAGGTATTAGTTCATTCTGACTTTCTTATTAAATGTTTTCCTAGTGTTATGATCTTTATTTTGACTTTCATTGTATTTGTTTGTCTACTTGTCCATTTAACTTCTTGACTTAGCAATTTCGGTCACTTGTAGTTAATTTTGCTGACCACGTATTTTTTTTTAAATTTTTTAAAAATTGTTTTTAGCTTTTGACTTTTTTCGGAAAAAATCCGTATTTTTGTATTTGACTTTGTAAATTGTAAATTTCTTTTATTTTCTTAATAAATAGCCTCTGATGAGGGCAGCATACCACTGCCGAAACGTCAGGCCATCACTTCAAACAACTGACTCGACTTGATTGATTGAGACCTTTCTCTAATTACTCATACTTCGAGTGATATCTTCATGATGAATAATTGAAAATTAATGTTCAATAATATTTTGCTATTTGAATCAACTGCTCTGTGTAGTTGTCGTTGCTATTTTCTGAGTCTTGATTCGACTCGATAATTTTGTTCATTCGATCAAAATTTCACTTCGCGGCCCGCGATCGCCGTTTTCGTTTCATCCAACTGAATTTCGTTTAATCCAAACGATTTTTTTTCTCGGTGTATTGAAACGGGGGCGGGGAAGGGAGTCAAATTTATTACATATTACAGATAATTTATTATTTCCTGGATAACTTTGGGGCAAGAATAATACATAAATACATAGAGTGTGACTGGTAAAACAGAGAACAATGAATAATGATAGCATATAAAACTAAGGGGGCAAAGAGAATGAGCATTCGTGAATGAATGTAGCTGAAATTATGAGGGGGGATAAGGGATAAGGGCGGGGGAGCGAGAAAGAGAAAGGGCAGAGAGGCCGCGTCACGAGTACAATGTTGTTCATAGATTATTGAAAAACACAGCAGGAACGTTCTTACCCGCGGTCCAAGATCTGTTGCCTTTCATTTCCCGTTTTCGTAACAAATCAGGCCATGTCATCTGTAACCTATGCTTGCAGAATGCTTCCTCAGTCGCCGTCCAGATGCAGGAGACCCCTCCTGTTGCGCCGCGCGACGGACGAAGCAGTGTCGGTAATGAACGTCAACTGACACCGATGACGTCAGAAGACGAGACACTGTCGCCGGCCAAGACGAAGAAGAAAGGTAAATTCATTCAACACTCTACCGATACGAACATACGACATCACACTTGTGACCTGTGACCGACAACGTACTGATTCACTCGCTCACCGACACGGACGTTTTTTTTCCCCAGCCACAAGAAAAACGGGGGAATGTCGTATTTGCGACAAACCCACCTCGTATACTAAGCGGACCCGGCTAATTGACCATTGGGTCAATTACCACGGCATGCTGAAATATGCATGCTGTGGATGCGAGGGACGCCAGAAGAAAGCGGGGCCGTTTTCGTGGTTTGAGGATTTGCAACGCCATTTTAAGAGAGTGCACGGTGCAGCGGGTAAGTTACAACCAACCAACCCCCGTATACACGCGATAGATAAACATCCGTACATAGACAAAACACGTTTGAATTTTATTTCATTATTATTCAATTTTCTTCACATCCTTGCGTAATAGCCCAATCGGATTAGGATTTGACCCGGAAAAAATTCCGCGAGCGGGTCTCTCTTCGGGAGTCGTTAGGGGAGGTCACTGTGAGTCTACATTATGGTTTTCGGAAGTCTAACCCTCATGCATTTGCCGCCATCTTGAATTAAAGGGGTAAATTTTGTATCTTAAATAACTCGTTCATTTTCAACTTTACACAAAAAATGGTTACTACCAAAGTTGTTTAGAATTGAATTTCCTACAAGTTTGGTCCTCATTCATTTTTTCTTAGGATCGATATTTTTGGATTTACACCCGAAAAAAAGGGTCAAATTTTTGTCTATTGAATAATTCTTTTATTTTCAACTTGACACGAAAAATGTTTATTATCAAAGTTGTTTGAAATTGAATGTCCTATCATTTTTGTTTCCATCAATTTTTCCGTAGGATCAATATTTTTGTATGTAGATCTGAAAAGAGGTAGGGGTTAAATTTTGTCTATTAAATAACTCGTTTATTTTTTATTCTACACGAAAAATGTTTACCATCAGAGTTGTTTAAATTTGAATTTCCTACATTTTTTGTCCTTATCAGTTTTTTCGTAGGATCGAGATTTTTCGATTAAACGGATTATTTACACCCCTCTTTCCCCTCACCGTGAGCGTGTGTCCCAGAAATAAAAATCAAGGCAGGGCAGCATCAAGGTCGTAGCAAATTACATTTTCAGAAAGTCAGTATATTATCGTTTATACGAAAAAATCAATAATAAACCGCATAATAGAATATTTCACCCCCCCCCCCCCCCACCGCCCCTCTTTTTAGGTTTAAATCGAAAAATCTCGATCCTACGGACACAAAATGTAGGAAATTCAATGTCAAACAACTTTGATGGTAAACATTTTTCGTGTAAAATGAAAAATAAACGAATTATACAGGGAGATTCTGTGGAAAGTTGTAAGCCGTGTGGGTAGGCAACCCGCATATTTACCGAAATGGCAACGCTGTCGTAGGGACAGTTGAACGTCTGCACCTACAGATGACGTAGCGACAGCTGTCACGTCGTTGGGTCAGAATCAACATACAGAGTGACATATTTGAGGTTGATCGTAATATAACTAGTAGGACAACGGGAATCGATATTAATTCGTAAAGAAGTGGTAACGAATTAGTGAATTGATTGCAGATGTCGATTTCTGTTTATTTGCAACATTATTTGGGTCCAAACAACCCTCGAGGTGAAATTTACGAATCAAAGATCACCTGTTTGCCTACCGGTAATCTTGTAGAAGTCTCAGCGAGGAATGAATTAATTGAAAGTATTGTTCTGTAAATAAACGTAATTGTGCCTTTGATAGCTGAGTGGAATAAAGCGTCGCATATTTGTAAAAATGATTACATTACAATGAGTTTCTATCATGTAATAAAAAATTTTATTCATTAAACGTAGTACAATAACAATAAACTAAATGCGTTGTGCCGACGACATGCCGACTTCTTAAGCAACTTTCGAGATAAGCTTCTGACCGTCTTCTGGAACTATGCGCAGTATTTCCGCAAAACTGTGCATTCAAATTATTAGGAGGTGAAAAAATTTGGGGTTTGCTGCTACGTCAGAGATGCCTCGTAGATTGCTCGTCGAATCGAATTTACATCGCTGTGTTCCTGACCGTAGTTGTCGAAGTGATGCGACGAGTCAGTCCATCATCGAGGAACTGCTAGTTTGTAAATAATTTCGCAAGTAAACATAACTCAGAATCTGCGATCAATTCGTAACTTTATCACGACTTTATTACGAATTATTATCGTTTGACATTTGTTGGTTACCTTTATTAGAATGATTCGTAAATTTCACCCCGACGGTTGTTTAGACCCAAATAACGTTGCAAATAAACAGAAATCGACATCTGCAATCAATTCGCTAATTCGTTACCACTTCTTTACGAATTAATATCGATTCCCTTTGTCTTACTAGTTATATTACGAACAACCTCAAATATGTCACTCTGTCACTTGATTCTGACCAAACGACGTGAAAGCTGCCGCTATGTCATCTGTAGATGCAGACGTTCGACTGTCCCTACGACAGCGTTGCCGTTTCGGTAAATATGCGGGTTGCCTACCCACACGGCTTACAACTTTCCACAGAATCGCACTGTATAATAAACGAAATTGAACCCCCACCTCTTTTCAGATCTACATACAGAAATATTGATCCTACGGAAAAATTGATGAGAACAAAAATGATAGGAAATTCAATTTCAAACGACTTTGATAATAAACATTTTTCGTGTAAAGTTGAAAATAAAAGAGTTATTCAATAGACAAAAATTTGACCCCTTTTCTTCGGGTGTAAATCCAAAATATCGATCCTAGAAAAAAATTAACGAGGACCAAACTTGTAGGAAATTCAATTCCAAACAACTTTGGTGATGACTATTTTTCGTGTAAAGTTGAAAATAAACGAGTTATTTAAGATACAAAATTTACCCTTTTAATTCAAGATGGCGGAAAATGCATGAGGGTTGGACTTCCGAAAACCATTATGTAGACTCACAGTGACCCCCCCCCCCCCTTACGACTCCCGACGAGAGACCCGGTCGCGGCATTTTTTCCGGGTCAGGCCCTTCTTTGGACTAATCCCATTAGGCTATAAAGTTCGTACTTTATTCCCGCCGAACTGAGGAATAAGTACTACGTTATTTCCCCACTTCAGGGTATAAAGGAAAAAATAATAATAGCATATCGCACTCGGAAATAATATAGTGACTATCGGCGTCCACAGATCACTTTGTGGCCTCGGTGCATATTAATATACTATTATTTTCTATCTGATGTGTGTGCTTTATTTGATAATGTTTATTCATTTTTTTGCTTCACATTTTTGTACAATTTTATTTATCCACATTGTTGTGTGTATAATGGATATATTTTTGCACTGCACATCCACCAAACACGGACACATAAGAATTCAGCGTTTTGTGACGAAGTTATCCAACGTCAACGCTCCTATCTTTGAAATATACATGAACAACTTTTCTTATTAGTTTTGTCTTGTAATGTTAACGCCTTATATTTTTGTGCTTTTAAGGTAGTTAGTGCGTGGAACGATTTTTCAAAGGATTTTCATGAAACTTCTCTTGATATTTATTCAATTAAATACCAATAAAACGAGCCTATTCCGATCCAAATTGACCATCCCGATTTTGAGAAAAACGATTTCAAAGTTTTGTAATTTTAACACGGGCTCTTATGGAAAGTCGACTCTTTCACACGAGTTTTTTCCAATAAAATCAAAACGTGTCAAAGGAATTCCATCAAAATTTTATATGTTATAAAATCCAAAGTGATAAACCATATTAAAAAAAATAAAAATTATTGACCATGCAGTTACTGAAATATAATTGATAGAAATCTGAAAATTTTCATCAATTTAGGCGATGAGTCAAAGTCTTGTAGTGACTTGGCAACAACGCTTTTATATTGCCATAACATAAGCACGCGAAAATTCAAATAAACGAGTGGTATACAAATATAATTACATAATAAAATTATTACATTATTTTATTATTGATAAAACGAAATTTTATTCATATCAATTGAATTGATATTAATAATAATTTTATTTTCACAATAAAATTTAATAATATTTTGATTTTTAACATAACCTTAAGGTGAAGTGAAACGTTTTTCAGCGCCTCGAAAACGGGAATGATCAATTCTCCGAAACTACTCATTCAATCGCAATGAAACTTTGACGAATCACGCATTATTTTGGCAGAAAGGGCCTGATTACTTTATTTTTTCAAAATTTTGTAAAAATTTTTGCAGAACGACTTACCAACCACATATATCGTTCGCTTATTCACTATTGCCGTAGATCATAGCATTCTCATGATAATCAGGCCCTCCGCAATGAAAACCCGAACACTTTGAGACCAAACCCGTGTCATTTGATGAAGAAATGGCTGAGAATTGACGATTCTCCGTTACTCATAATTAAAAAACCGACATTTCGTTGAGGTGATACTTTCTACCGACATCACGCCCCGTACACTTACAAACCGAGGGGCGGCGCTAGTGGAGGTTTCTTCTGTCACTTTACGCGAAGTGTGCATGGCTGCTCCCCATAGACTCATAGCTTAGAGCATATAGACATGGAGGGAGCCAGTCCTATCTTGTTCCATGAGTGGCAAGCGCAGGAAGGATAGACATAGCAAGGTGATATCCTTTCTCTTTCTGGCAAAATGTGATTGGTCGATTTAAACTAGTCACGTGACTACGTCAGAGCTGTGCCTAGCGGTACGGTACACCCAGTCTAACGCATAGCCCTGTGCTTATGTGCTTCAATTTTTCCTGTTTTTGTTACCGACGCGGGCACTCAATTTACCACGCTACGCTCCTGGCTTCGAGAGAGAACGGTTATCACCTTACTATTCCCGTCTTTGTCATCACGCTTTTCAGCTAGAAGGCTCCCTCCATGTCTCCTCCAAGACTTATAGAGATAGACTGCGCGATACTATGAGAGGAGCTGAAGAACTCATTAGAAAGAGAGAGCGATAGCTGGAGAGATTCTGTCTCCTTCTAGTCGGTGAGTTGGTGGGGTGAACGGCAGGCAGTATAGTCACATGTATAGTGCGTCGTCGTCCAAATATAAATACTATTCTAAATACATAGCAATTATATCCACCAAAAATATGAGATAAATTTTAAGTTAAACAATGGTTCGGTATTGTTCTATTTGCAAAATAGGCAACGGGGAAGTCGAAGATGTCTCTTTTCATCGGTAAGTCACATGCGATCCACTCCCCTTCACTCGTGAATCCATTTCCCTTACTCGCTGTGGACTCCCACTCCTTACGCAGCGCGAGAAGGAAAGAATCTCTCCGGCACATGGACCTAAGAATTATATGGACGGAGCGTAAGCTGTCCGGGGCAACGCTGTAAGACGGAAGGGGACTGGTGGTCCATGGTGTGTTCTGATTGGTTGCGCCATTTTGAGCACCTCACTCATAGTGTCACCTAGTGGTCACTGCTGACGTTATTGATGTAAACGAAAAGTAGATTATTGTTCTGAGTGTCATATTTAATGAGAAATAGTTGATCGCACCTGAAAAATTACTTTACATTAAAATTCTAAAATCCTTGATACTCATTTAAGTGTCTACCTTTGAATTTCTTCCGAAGTTTACAGTTTGCTCACCAGATAGCACTACGAGTGAGGTGTTGTAAATGGCGCGGACCCTGAATTCCCCTTACCGCTAACAGTGAGCCCCCCGCACCCATATAGTAAGCTTACACTCCGTCCATATAATTCTTAGGTCCATGCTCCGGCACTATTGCTGTCCTTCAATATGAGCTTCAGCCACTGATCTCTACTATACACTGGATAGTGTATAGGGCGAAATCTTTGTGAGCATTTGAACGCCATTTGTTTGTGGGAATTTGACACATTATGGCGGCAAATTCAAATAGTTGAATGCATCGTTGACTGAATATTCTAAAGACAGCTCACCTTATGGACCTTTGTGAGCCGACTAAAACTCGTAGCGAGCTAGCGCCCCCTCAGTAATTCCGGTGGCATATTCAGGAAACAAGTAGAAAATATTGAAACTCGCTGGATCTGTGTTGCGATTACCGACTGGAACGAATCATTTCTGTGATGATACGTCAGAGTAGGTACTACAGGTATCGCAAAAATGCCCGGCCCCACGCACGTGTTGTTTTTTGATGTATAAAACATAATCGGAGTGAATCACAATCGTGCAAATGAATAATCAAAATATATGGCTTTATTTGAAATTGAGAAATTTCCACATTTTCGGTATCGCCGAAATACGCGCTCGAATCAGCTGAATCGAAAAAAAAAAAATCACAAATAATCAAGTGGCTTCCTTCTCCCAGATAACACCTATTCTTGATTAATTAACAGAACATCGTGGATTAGACATCGATATGAAAAGCGTTGTGATATTTTCGGGTGCTTGTTGAGGACAATGGGAGATTATACTGTTATGCTTTACAAAGTCACCGGCTTTTGAATATTTCTATACATTGAACGAGACGACATTTTTTTGATTCTGCAACAAAGGTGAAGTGAAAAAGAAGAAGGCGAATATTGCAGTTATGAAAAGTTATTAATTTTCTAAAAATATTGATAATTATCTATAATATGAATTTGTATTTTTCCCGAGTCTCGATAAAGTACCTAGTTTTCATCTTTTGCCGACTGCAAGTCGCTTCTCATACATACGTATATAATTATATATTCTGACACATATACTATGTACATTCGGGTGGTTCTTGTATGGTATTTTTTTTTTTTTTTTTAATTTTAATGTTGGATAGTCGTAAATCGGATTTAAATGTGAAAAAAACACTCCTTAATTTTTCCAGATTTTCATTCTGAGTCCTGAGTCTTCCTGTTAGCACGTAATTTCGTTTTTTAATCGGAAAATACCTATTCCAGTTAGTTCAAGTTTAGAAATATGAATAACCTTGTTCATTATTCTTGTAGCTGACTCCATCTAGAACTCACTCAAATCGGTGTTCATTCAAATGAATAAAGACTAATACACAAATAACATATAAATAAATATATAAATAAATGCATAAATGAGAGAAAAAATTAATTAATATTAAAATATGACATATATAGCTCACAACTCGAGTGAAATACCCCGTATACTATTTCATGCTATTTTTCACGTCAATGAAACTTATATTCGATTCAGGTTTGTTCATTTAATTTTTTATATGAAAATCACAGGACAACTCAGAGCTAAAAATTTAAATCTAAAAAAAATTGAGAATTATTTTTTCCGCATTTGGAGTAGTCATGCGATATGAGACGAGAATTTCTCGAATCTCGCTCGTATTTTCTCGCGCTTGTCATTTTTTTTGGATGCGTGTCTCGGTCGTTCAGTATGAAGTTCGATAACTATTTAAGAGCACAATATCTTGATGAACAAGCAAGATCGAGCGAGAATCTTGAATGTAATACTCATTTCAGGTTAACAACACGCCATGTCTCGCAGGACATTCGACCAAAAGTCGTATGGATGATAAAGTGGGTAAAGTGTGACGCTGGGGCAAAGTGGGACACCAAAAAATTTTCAGTTTTCCGGGGCAAAGTATGACAGTCTTTTTTGGAAAATAAAAAAAAAATCTTGTGAAAAACAGTTACTGATCAGTGATCACATTTTCATATTTTTATTGCACCTATGCTAGATTTAGGCGAAATGCATTGTTCAAATGATTAGTATCATTATTAATAGACTAATTAATTGGAACAAAAAATTTTTCCTTTTGTAATTACAATTATAATCTGATATTTTTTCTCGTCACTATTTATCCATAATTATCACTAATTAGAATTTTTAATATTCTTTGCCCACTTTGGCCCGGAAAAATAAAAATTTTCTGGTGTCCTACTCTGCCCCGGTCTCCCCTATACAGGTTTTTCTAGATTACTTTTTATTATTATTAATCTTTTGGGGCGATTCTCGTTGACTACGCATGGGAAAAGGTACATTTTCTGAAGTTTAACAAATTGACAAATATTTTTTTACCATGAAAACGAATGCATTTGAATATTATTTTACCAATATTACTATTTTTATCATTATAATTATTGATGAGTTTCTGTTGGCATCTATCAGAGGCGTAATTAAACTCCGCCCGTTTGCTTGCTAGCTACATTCTCCAAAATTTGATTTGACAAACTGCAAGTCTTGTAACAAGACTCCAGAAAGCATCAAAACGTATACGTAAAAGTGTAACAGATGCACATAAAATTCATTTCGATTACTTCGCGTGTTTGTTACATGTCAATTCGATGGTTAGAAACTTTCACCGGAATTTGCTAATACGCAAATGCATATAATTTTGTAGAAAAGTTCAAAGCTTAGTCACTTTAATTATTGATCTTCGAATTGATGTGGAAAGTTCCCAGAGTATACGATTTGTAGGTTTTCGTCATAGTCGATAAAGTGGAGAAAAAACACGCACGCTAAAACAGTGTGTCTGCTAGTATCTCAGATCCCAACTCGTATCAATCAGAATTTACCCTACGAGTTAGCTCGCAACTGGGCGAAACTGTAAATTTCAGTCGGTATGACAGATACCGCTTGCTGCGCCAAGCCCACTTCAAGCCCACTTGGTCGGCTCACAAATTAACCCAGGGTGAACCGTCTTTAGAATATTCAGTCAACGCCCCTATATTTCGCCTAGCATTCATTCAACTATTTGAATTTGCCGCCATAATGTGTCAAATTCCCACAAACAAATGGCGTTCAAATGCTCACAGCGAGCTGCGGCCAAAACGCCCCGTATACACTATCCAGTAGGGTGGGTCGAAAATCCGCTTTTTTAGAATTTCGTTTAGTAATAGCAAAAATATTGTTCATTATTGTACTAAAAATTTTTGTGTGAAGGGAAAAAATTTCTGGTCAACATCTTAGGCTCGCCCATTGCAGTCAAAGATCGAAATGTTCAAAAGTGCTTTTTATCGGAAAATTGTAATTAGTATGAAAAGTATTAAAGGTACGTGATTCAACATTGGAACCTTTCCTGTAGAAAATTAAATTTTATACAAAATAATTGATTTATAAATCATTTTTTACCAAGATACAATTTATTTACTGTCAAAAATGCCACTTTTTGAACAAAAATCGGATTATTTCTAAAACTATAGGTCTTACGTAATTTTGTGTAAGGAACTTTTCTGTAGAGCATAAAATTTCCGATCGAAATAAGTTGATGAGAAATTTTTTTGAACATTTCGATCTTTGACTGCAATGGGCGAGCCTAAGATGTTGACCAGAAATTTTTTCCCTTCACACAAAAATTTTTAGTACAATAATGAACAATATTTTTGCTATTACTAAACGAAATTCTAAAAAAGCGGATTTTCGACCCACCCTACTATCCAGTGTATAGTAGAGATCAGTGGCTTCAGCCAGCACATAAGAGCGCGCAGTCTATCTTTATAAGTCCATGCTGCTCCCGCTCGAGAGAAAATACAAATGATCGAGATCGGATCGCAGACGGCTGATCTCACCCAAGCAACAGCTAACCTGAAATACGAACGAATGAAAAATCAAATCGTGTTTGGAATTGACGTTAGGAGAGAACATTGTTGCTCGTTTATCTCTTCTATTCGAAGTTTCCATGACTCCTGATGTGAAAACGTAAAAAAATCCGAATCATCAACGTCAGCTAACCGAGCTTCTACTATTCAAGCCGATTAGAAGACGCGTGCTACGCCATCTGGCGGTATGCAGAGGTATCAAACTGTGTACCTCTATTGAAACGCTATTGGAATATTTTAAAAATTCATGATCACAAAAATATATTTTACAGAGCGTTTAGTGATTTTTAATTTTTTTTTTTTCAAATTTGCCGCCCCATACAATCTGCCGCCCTAGGCTCCAGCCTACTTAGCCTGCTGGTAAATCCGGCACTGATCTTAACAGAACTTCAGGCTACTTTGTGTCTAACCACCACTATTTCACCCAAAACAATTTTGAGTAAGGAACATTTCGTCCACATCAGATTGTCGAAATAATTTTTCATACTCGTGAATTTACTGGGCGAAATTCACTCGTACCTACAATAGGTGCGTTACCCCCACCATACCCGACCCTATCCAACAGCCTTAACGTTGAATAACTCCGCCAAAACGCTGAATTCTTCTGTCCGTATCAAGTGGATGTATCTCGATGAACAATTTTTTTTTTTTTTTGCCCCCACGGAAATTTAATTTTAATTTTTTTATTTTTCCATCACTAAACCCTTCGGGAAAAGAACGTCATCAGGGCCTTTTTTCGGTTGGAAATCATTTTTTTTTTCTATTCATTCCCTCTCCGAATCATGTCCGCAAATATATCGTTTCAGCCCGCTGTCCAGTGCCATAGCAACGTGTTTGACGTATTGAGGCTGATGCCCACTAGAGCACGGCGCTGCACCGCACACTGTTATGCTTCTCATGTTATTTCATTAGCGCCGTGCAGCGACGTGCTCCAGTGGGCATCAGCCTTTATATTCTTTCAGTGCGGTAGCGGCAATAATTACACGTCGCCAGGGAAAGTAATACGTATTATGTTTTGGGTTTTCATTCAGAGTTCGAAAAGGTGTCTGGAGGCTACAACAAGCTCCGTGAGGACACGTATCGCAGACTCCAAACGCTCGCCGACGCCAGCCCGGGTAAAATCTATTTCAAAGTGCAGATTTCCGAACCTCATATGCTGGTAGGTGTGTCACCCGGGCGTGCGGATAGTCCAGACGAATAAGGTATAAAATCGACTGACTTCTATTGTGGACGAAGGATGGTGAGCCGATTTTTTTGTAGGTTCATTAGATACGGACGAACATATATTCACTTACGCCCCAAAAAGTTAGATCCGGATTTGTCCGTAACGATTGTTTAAACTTTTGAGACCCCATATATTATTGAATAACGTATATGTTATGGGTTTTACGCGAAAATTGTTCAAACAAAAGTTGTTCGTCTCATCATTTTGAAAAATACAAGACGTCGCGAGATCGATTATCATTATTTGTTTAGTTGCAAAATGGAAAGTTCCGTGGAAATAAAAAATTTCTTCTTTTTGTTATAAATTAATGAATAAATAACATGTGGCTTTGAAACTCACGGTACAGATTATATGAAGTGTCTTCAAAATTATCGTGTAATGCGTTTTTGCCTGTGTTATATAGTTGAGCAACAATCCGCGACAAGCCAAAATCCGTATATCGTCTGCCCTTTTTTATTTAATTGGCCCACGGCTTGTCAAAAAATCATGGAGTCAGTTCGTTAGTAGTACATTCCATAAATGAAAAAAAAAAATTTTTTTTACTCGAAAATCACAATTTTTAGGCGACTTGAAATTTTTGGCTTATAAACAAATAGAGATATCTCCGAGAATATTCATATTATTGTAAATATTATGATGGATTGTACTTGCCCTTTATTTTACGAGTAATTTAAAAAAAAAAAGACCCGAATATCTCGATTAGAACCGGAGATAACGGTGTTTGAATGTTATTTTGTTTATTGTTGTTGTAATTAATATTTCGGGGGAGAAAAAAATATCAGTCTTCTCTCAACACCCCAAGCCATCACCGTGAATTTTTTCCGATCTCTAGGTGCGTTATATCTAGTAAAAAAAAATTGCTTAACGTTCGTTGAGCGCCGTTAGCCGGAGGAATGAAGCCGGGCGGCGTGGTGGGGGGCTCGCGGCTTCGCGCGCGCGGCTGGACTCACCGCTTACTTAACAAATCAATAGCTCGGTTAATAATTATCGTAAATTTTTTTTTTTTTTATGAACTATGATATTTTTTACTCAACAATTTGAATCTGCAATTGGATTTTTGATATTTATGATTTTTTTTTTTTTTTTAATTTTAGTCATATTCTTAGGAAATATTGCTATAAATAACTTTAGATATATAATATCTGTGAGTTTTCAGATTAAGTGAAATGAAATAAAACCTAATTACGCTGGTATGAGTATGTATACATACAGGGTGTCTCGAAATTCGCGCATGTGCTACATACGGGCGGATTCCCTGCGAAGAATGGATACGGAATATCCAAGTAAAAACTTCCGCGAGGACTTAGTTTTCCTGTAAAAGCACTTATTAACGAACCAATCAGCGTTCATCTTTAGAAGACTGTCGAAAATCCGTATCGCCGTCCGCCTTATTAGCGCGAGCGAAACAATGATGTGTGGTGTTCCCCGCTCGCTTGTCACAACGTGCTCGTATACGTGAGCGCGACACATAGACAGGTATACGAGCGCGTTGTGACAAGCGAGCGATGAACACCACACATCATTGTTTCGCTCGCGCTAATAAGGCGGACGGCGATACGGATTTTAGACAGTCTTCTAAAGATGAACGCTGATTGGTTCGTTAATAAGTGCTTTTACAGGAAAACTAAGTCCTCGCGGAAGTTTTTACTTGGATATTCCGTATCCATTCTTCGCAAGGAATCCGCCCGTATGTAGCACATGCGCGAATTTCGAGACATCCTGTATATATATACACATACAATGGAAGAGCGAGAGAGAGATTCCAAGCGTTCTAACGGGTTTTTGCTTTGAAATACCCTCTCTTCTTGAGCTACAGGCAGATGTTTTCGGGGAAGGGTCTCTCAGGTATAGAAGAAGGCGACACACAACGCATAACTCCTAGAATAGAAATATATAGAAGGCCAAGTACAGTGCTTTGAGGTGGGGCAGAGTTTCATTGCAGTCAGCGCC
Source organism: Rhogogaster chlorosoma (assembly GCA_944452935.1). NCBI lineage: Eukaryota > Metazoa > Arthropoda > Insecta > Hymenoptera > Tenthredinidae > Rhogogaster > Rhogogaster chlorosoma. The sequence goes on from OX101797.1 coordinate 36,929,270, forward strand.
ATTTACCTTGCCGTGGTTGATGGCAGTACTAAACAGTCCCATGTGAAAATTGGCGGCAGGGCGGTTGAATTTCAAATAATATTTAGTATTTTAAAAGAATGTTAATAAAATTCACGAAACTTCAGGTATCTGTTTAGCAGGTTTTTATTATATTGATACTTGCTTTGGTAAGTGGCTTGATATAATTAAATACTGTTACATTATCCTTATACTATGTTAATTTAATTAAGTATCAACATACATGCTCTTATACCTATAGTACGATCTCTAAACATTATATGATTATACATTATCAAATACATAATATACATATATATATATATATATATATACATGCGTAATATGTGACTTTAGTCATTCGTCATGGAACAGTGCTGACGGATAAGCAAAGTCACATAATACGAATTGCACTCTCTCTATCTTTTCGTTTTCGTTTTAAGATACAAATTGTGTGCTGCTCTTTTTATCTGATCCACTGGTAAGTCAAGATTATTGTTTTTGACGCTGGTACTTCTTAAGAATTTAATGTTTCTACCACCCAAAATACTGTTGACTGATTTGCACCAATGAAAGATTAATAATTTAGTAATAATTTTCAAAAATGTATCCACGATTTTGTGTCGCTTGCAATTGATAATTTGAAGTGGAACATTTTTTTTTAAACAAGATGACAAAATTTTTGTTATATTATTACGATGACAAATTCTTGGCAATAAGTAGTTGGTAATACCAATACATTTACCAACAATATAATTGAAGTTTGAGTTGGGTCTCGTTAATACTCCTTTCTTATATTCTTTTACTTCGATGAAATCAGTGTTTTGGCTGGGATTTGTTGTCTCTAGATTTGAGATGCATGAGGTACATGGTACAATTAATCTTTTGAGTTTTTTTTACCATCCATCCGCTTACATAAACTTGTATACATTTAGAAACTTTACTTGTTTGTATTGGTATGCAAAGTGGAATTTCAAAGTTTTCAACTACAGTTTCTACAGTGTGGACTGGTTCGAGGTCGTCATTAATCAAATTCTTCAAATTAGACAGAAGTCCCTCAGAGTTGTCATTTTCGCAGTTGAAATTCTCAGAATGATAACTTGTTATTTTATTGATACTGGTACTTTTGAATGAAGAAATAAAGGCATTTGGTGTTGGTTTTATGGCTCTGACTGCATGGCTTCTAATACAACCAAAAAGATTTTCTAACGCATCTTGATTGAAAACTCGCGGTGTTACAAACTTGTACCCTAGTTTGAACAGATTTTGGTGAATAATAATAAGTCTGTGCAAAGTATCAGTCCAGTTTTTGACAGACGGTGGTCGAACAAATCTTTTCTGCTTATCACAATAATATTGCATGCTCTCAAAAATTTTGATTGCTTTGTACCAGTGCTCAATATGTTTTGTCGAGGAAGTAACGGCACATCTTAATTCCTTGCCTGGTGGTGCATTCAACTGATAGCCGTTGACACTGTCGAAGGTTTGGTCCATAAGTTGACAAAGGTCTGCAGTGCCTATTCCCATGGCACTTGACGGGTCCCACAATATAAATCTTCTCATTACCGTCGAGGTAGATTGACTCAACACCTGTGCTGCATAAGATACCTGTTACAAAAGAGACATGATATAAAAATATTATTATAGTTAAGCTAATTTGTGACAGTCAATAATTGTAGCATATCTATGACTTTAATATGCTGCATACCATAAATTTTTACTCACAAACCAATTTCTATATATTCCACTGAAAGTAGCTCTAAAAATTCAATAATGAAAATTTGATTTCATATATAAAAAAAAAATTACATTAATATTACACACTTCAAATATAATATCCGGAAAAAGTACCTTCATTTTTTTGATCTTGTCAGGCAGGACATGTCGATCGGTTAATTTGACTAAGATTCGCATTTCACAATCTCCGGAATCCTTCATATACAAGTCAACAATATCTTGCCATTTTGCAGTCTTTTTCTCGCCATCCAGCTCAAAGTGTAAGTCCTTGCTTAGTAAATTATTGCGGATTCCTTTTAGTAAATGAGGTGGATCATACAGTGGCAGAATTTCATCATTTCCTATACAAAAGCTCTTATATTTTCCAGGTCTTGTTTTCAATAAATAATTTATGGCAGCTCGATTGCACGCCCCTTGGTCACAAACAGTGGCAACTACTTTGAACCCAGCATCTTGTACTGCTATTACGACATTGACAATAGCTTTTCTTAATAATTGTGTCTGATTCCCGGTTGTCGTGAACATGTAAGCGATCGGTTGTTTCCACTTTTTAAAGATACCTTTGGCCATAAAAACCAACGCATGAGTGGCAAATTTGGAGGTACGTGAACTATTTCCATAATCTTGGAAACCTACAATTTTATCAAGTTTCAGACTGAAAAACAAATTTGGTTCAATAGACATTTCGTCCCACACAATAATACATTTTTTGTCTTTTCTGTTCATTTCCTGGCCAGTCTTTTTGAGTTTTCCAAAAAAGGACGCATTAATGCCTGGTTGTAAATCGACTTTTTGGAGTAAAATTCTTAAAGATTTCTCACTCGGCAAGGCAAATATTTTTCTTAACAATCTATAAGTTCGACCGCTTTGCTTCATGAGGCTCAGAGCTAAAACTTTATCATCTAAAGTGTATCTTCTCCCTTTGGAATGTTTATTTTGATTGCGGAGTTGACTTTTAAAAAAAGAGAGAGAAGTATTGTTCAATTTTTCAGTTAAATATCCTAATGAACCATGTTTAAATGCACTTTCTGCCATATTTAGCCTATCTTTAAACGAGACGTTTCTTTTTTTCAATTTTGAAGATAATTTCTTAAAATGACTAGCTATTTGGTGTAGCTTTCTGGCTTTCGGTGTTAGTTGGTGGAGTCTAGTAACACCAACTTCATGTAAAGACGACAGCCTTCGACAGTGCTTTGATTTTGGGTTGTGTCGTCGGTCTAGGTCATGTGTTTTTGTCGTGAAGTTCAGGGTACCAGGGTTTTTGTCAACTGCAATATATTCATGTATAAATTATTTATCAATTAGGGTAAATACAATGAATTCACAGGTTCTCGAATTATAAGTCCTATATACAATTGTGGCTGTGGAAACTAATTAAATATGTTACAAATCAATAATTACACTTGAAAATGTTTATAAAATTTATGTTCTTTCACCAGTTTTTTCTATTGTGCACAAAGGAGTTAATGAAATTAAATTTGCGATATCACATACGATGCACTTTTCACTATTCCATATTACACATAAATTCCACACCATAGTATGCCCTCACTGTACTTTATTAGAATACCTGGGTCATTATTGATCACAGTTTCTTGTAGTACTTCGTTCTCACATGAGAGTCTTGGTTTTTTCAAAGTTTTTGCGTCGGTCAACTCTGGATTTCTGGCCCTCTTTTTTGCTAAAATTATAATCCAAGTCAATACAATTTGAGAATTTTTACATATGGAACATGAAATGAAATACTCTGTATGATATTACCTAATTTCTCCGTCACATCAACTCGTGAGGGAACTTCGTGATCATAATGTATCGTGGATTCACTGCTTAGAGAGACATTTTCGATCATTTTTACTGATTCGTCCAGGCCTATAACACAAAAATATTCCTGCATTACTTTTCTGTTTTTAAATATAATCCACATTTACTATTCTAGAGATTATTATTATCATCATTATTATAAATGAATCTTGTGGAATAGTAGGATCATCTTACCTGGTATATTTATCGTTGGTAAAATACGTTTTTTTAATTTCTTGCTGTTTGGTATTCCATCTTCGGGCTTAAAATGTGCACCACACATCATGTATACTTTGTAAATATGTTCGTCGGTGATTTCGTCAAATCTGGGATGTTGAGCGCGTTCTTTCCATACTCGAAATACGTCCTTTTCTTTAATCGGAAATCTATGCCGGACGGATGTTGTGTCGGCACAATTTAAAACACAGCACTTCACTACTCTCGGCATTTTCAGATATATATTGATTGCTTTTTTAGATTTCGACGGTGAATTACACGAGATAACACATCCAAGCAACCGATTGTAACTGAACAAATATGGCGGCGGCGTCCCCGCGTCTCTGTGCAATGGCCTGCGATTAGAGCGCCAAGAAGCTTGCCGGGGTTGATGGCAGTACTAAAACAGGGAACCAGTCCTCGTATGCTAGATTCCAGGCCCTGGCATAACTGTTTGAGCCTTCATCCCGAACAGTCAGTATTTCGACTGTCCACGAATTATTACGTTGTGTGAAATATGTTTGCTGAAACACGGGGCTGAATACATTTGGTTAAAAACGTCGCTCTGCGGTAATATATATATATATGTGTATATATATTAGGGTGGTCCCTATTTGGGGCGCGGACGAATATTTTATCAGCCCCCCCCCCCCCCCCCCAAATCGACTCCAAATAATTCAAAAACTATACCCTAATTTTTTCAGATTTTTATCTAGACTCTAACCCCTCCCACCGGGGGGGTGGATTTCCCCATTTGAAATACACGTGTTTCGGCCATGTTCTCAGGATATATTTTATTCTAAGAGTAATAATTATTGAAAAAATCTGTAACTGCGAGATTTAAGTGTTCATTGGTCGACTATTTGAGAAAAAAATTACATTATTATACGGGCCAATCTAGACAAATTGCATACCTGACCATATTCTGTTGAATTGAGAGAAAAAAGTCAAATTAAAGGGTATGCAATTTGTCTAGATTGGCCCGTATAATAATGTAATTTTTTTCTCAAATAGTCGGACCAATAAACACTAACATCTCGCAGTTACAGATTTTTTCAATAATTATTACTCTTAGAATAAAATATATCCTGAGAACATGGCCGAAACACGTGTATTTCAAATGGGGAAATCCACCCCCCCGGTGGGAGGGGTTAGAGTCTAGATAAAAATCTGAAAAAATTAGGGTATAGTTTTTGAATTATTTGGAGTCGATTTGGGGGGGGGGGGCTGATAAAATATTCGTCCGAGCCCCAAATAAGGACCACCCTAATATATATATGTATACATACTCATACCAGCGTAATTAGGTTTTATTTCATTTCACTTAATCTGAAAACTCACAGATATTATATATCTAAAGTTATTTATAGCAATATTTCCTAAGAATATGACTAAAATTAAAAAAAAAAAAAAAAAATCATAAATATCAAAAATCCAATTGCAGATTCAAATTGTTGAGTAAAAAATATCATAGTTCATAAAAAAAAAAAAAATTTACGATAATTATTAACCGAGCTATTGATTTGTTAAGTAAGCGGTGAGTCCAGCCGCGCGCGCGAAGCCGCGAGCCCCCCACCACGCCGCCCGGCTTCATTCCTCCGGCTAACGGCGCTCAACGAACGTTAAGCAATTTTTTTTTACTAGATATAACGCACCTAGAGATCGGAAAAAATTCACGGTGATGGCTTGGGGTGTTGAGAGAAGACTGATATTTTTTTCTCCCCCGAAATATTAATTACAACAACAATAAACAAAATAACATTCAAACACCGTTATCTCCGGTTCTAATCGAGATATTCGGGTCTTTTTTTTTTTAAATTACTCGTAAAATAAAGGGCAAGTACAATCCATCATAATATTTACAATAATATGAATATTCTCGGAGATATCTCTATTTGTTTATAAGCCAAAAATTTCAAGTCGCCTAAAAATTGTGATTTTCGAGTAAAAAAAAATTTTTTTTTTCATTTATGGAATGTACTACTAACGAACTGACTCCATGATTTTTGACAAGCCGTGGGCCAATTAAATAAAAAAGGGCAGACGATATACGGATTTTGGCTTGTCGCGGATTGTTGCTCAACTCAGTCAACGATTCAAATCATATACTGCACTTCTCATCGAAATTTCGCGGTCGAATCGACGAACTACTGACCGTGCGATGGCCCTACCGTGCTTCCGTACTGAACAGATGGTGGTTTGTCAGTAGTTTGTCATCTAACCTCGTGTGTCAATCCAGGTCACTGTTGATCGTGACTTAACCGCAAAAATGAGATTAGAGCCTTTTCAAATATAATTCATTTAAATTAGACAACTATTCCCCCTTTATTTTGACACCCAATTCTTAAATAAAAAATCGACCAAATCATGGATCATTACAGTGCTCAGTTAATGGAAGATATAGTATTGGAGGACAGAAGACCACCAAAGAGTAATAGGTGAGAAAAAGTATCTGACGTTCTTAGATTCTAAGAAAATATCTTTCCGCCATTTCGCCACACGTTGACCTTACCGTTTCTGTTATAATTTATAACAGCAAAAATTCTTCTGCTAAAAAACCTACCAAGGAAGTTAGCAAAGTACAAAATGTTCCCAAGACTAACCTTCCTGCGTTACGAGTCATCGATAAATCCAACACAGTACCCTCGCATCTTAAAGTCGAAATGCAGATGTTGAGAATTAGCGACGAATCTGAAAGGCAACTTTACGAGACATTGAAACATATATATGGGACTGTGAGTCGGACCTTCCGAGCTTTTAGCCGGTTATATAATTGAATAAATCAACCAGCTTGTCTGGGTAAAAAAAATTAGCAAATTACTATTTAAACAATATTTTTTTGCAGAATTTTCGACTCGCAGATGCCTCAGAATATAAAGACCAAAAATCCAATTTGGGTAAACAATATTGGTTGGAACGTGGAAATTTAGTTATCAAAGGCGTTGTCGATTATTCATCGAGAGAAAGTACCCCGAAATCTCACGAGCAGATTACCCGACAATTCGCCACATCGAAACTTGAAAGCTACAGGTTTGATATGAATTAGCGTTTTGTTTACTCTTCGGATTCATAAACAGAAATTGAGATTCAGTATGGGTGGAGATCGACATTGCTATTCTTATGTTACAAAGATATTCTATCATTGAAGTATTTTTATAACTTTTGATTAAATGAAGATCGCCAAATAATTAGAGTCTCTGACATTGATCATTTCTGCTAGGCAATTATATTGTTCTTTTCATTGGTTTCACAGTTTCCATACATCTCATTGCATCGAAGCTTTGGAACACACCAAAGGGAACATGGGAAATGCGTTGGAAATATTATTCGCAAAGTATTACGGAGTGGAGAATCTTCGGAGAAAGAATGAAATTGAAAATATGTGTAAAGAGGAATTATCAGAAAGGCAAAACGACGAAAAAATGGCTTTAGAGTCAATATACGGAGAATCATTTGTTGAGAAGATAAAAAATCGAATTTGGATAATCAACTTGAAATTAGATTACCTGGTAGAAAAACAGGAGACCAAAAAGAAAAATCATCCAAACCCTCCGAAGATGGATAAAAATATTTGTCGCTTGTTCGCAAGTGGTAATTGCAGATTTGGAAACAAGTGTAAATTTTTACACAGGCAACCTGACGTCGTTCAAGAAAATACGCCGAAAGAAGACACGTTTTTTACTCTGGAGATAAGATTTCCTGACCGTATGTTCGATATCATTATTAATATTACATTCACAGAAATTCTTTGAGTTATCGTTGTTAAGTCAACATATTTTTCAGATCACGTCTACCCCTACGACCCACCATATTTTTATTTCTATAAAAACACAGAGGCTTTTCCAAAGCTAGACTGTTTGCGAATATCGAGGCGTCTCTTCAACGAAGCATTAGAACACTGTGAGGATGGAACTCCGTCTATATTTTCAGCAATATCTCTGCTAGAAAATGAGTTCGAAATCAAGTCCTACCTAGCGGAAAATAAAGAACAATTCCTGGATAAAGATGATCCTTTATTTCCAAAGTCAATTAAAAACGATCATAACAACCACGCGCCAACCCACTATGAAAAAGGTTCTACAAACAAAAGTAGTAGGGGTGATATTTCGTTGGAAAAAATGTCTAAACAAGATGACGAAATTAGAAATAAATTTATGGATAAACAGAAGAGTCCAAGATACTTAAAGATGAAAGAAGCGCGGAGGAAGCTCCCCGCTTGGTCAAAAATGAACGAAATCTTAGACACTGTTCACGAAAATCAGGTCACAGTTATTTCTGGTGAAACTGGTTGTGGTAAAAGCACTCAGGTGATTTTCTAATCATGATTACAATCTATTCGTGTTGCGATCCTCCCCAATTTTTTTTTTTTCTTATTACAGGTTCCTCAGTTTCTCCTCGATGATTGGATAATAAACAGATCGGCAACTAACAAAGAGCATGTTGAGATAATTTGCACACAGCCTCGTAGAATCAGTGCTATTGGAGTAGCTGATAGAGTAGCTGCAGAGCGAGACGAACGAGTAGGAAATACTGTCGGGTATCAAATACGTTTGGAGAGTAAAGTCTCCCCCTCTACTAGGCTGACCTTTTGCACAACTGGGATTCTGCTGCAAAGGTTTTCTGGGGATCCGCATCTGTCTTCCATTACTCACGTCATCGTGGACGAGGTACACGAAAGAAGCGCTGAAAGGTAATAAGGTAAATAATTATTATAAGTGATTGGAAAACCGTTTCTTAAAGGTCATTTGTCTTTATCAGTTAAAGTTGACTTCTAGTTCTTTGAAAACCAGCTTTAAGTAGTCAAAACATTGGCAGCACTTCATCATCAATTCCGATCACTAATTAGTAATTATTGGAAATAAACAGACTGAATGAAGCTCGAAGATTTCTATTCGCTTTGTTTCATACTTTAGCCAGGGCGATGGATCAGAATTTTTGCTTTCCCAACAAGTAATAATATACTGGAATTTTATTTTCAGTGATTTCTTGCTGATGCTCTTGAAAGAACTCCTTCAAAGGAGGCCAGACTTGAAAATTATTCTTATGAGCGCCACGCTCAAGGCTGACACCTTTTCAACTTACTTTGGCAATATTCCTACCTTGGATATTCCTGGCAGGACTTTTCCTGTCGAGCAAATTTACCTCGAAGATGTTTTAGAAAGGACCATGTTTGTGGTTGAAGAGAATTCAAGATTCACACGCAGAATTAAGGGGGGTCTTGAAAAATTAGAGACAGAATTAGAAGCTGCTGATGTAGAAGCGATGGCTGGTGTTTATCCCAAAGACAATGTGCTAGACGAAAATCTCACGCTTGCTCAACTCATGGGAAGGTACGAAGGATATTCCAAGCAAACTTACAAGAATCTTTACATGATGGATCCAGAGAAAATCAACTTTGAATTAATCGAAAAGGTTTTGGAATGGATTATCGATGGGGAACACAGTTACCCAAGAACTGGTTCAATACTGGTACGGAATTAAAAATTTTTAATTATTACATATTCATTAATTCAAAAACGAAAAGTAAACTCAAAAAAACAACAGGAGTGAAAATATCTCAACTAGTTCACACTGATTGAATTATTTATTGTAATTATCAGATTTAATTTATCAACTGCTTAATCATCTTCCGATTTACCCCACAGATATTTTTACCAGGAATAGCGGAAATCATGGCTTTACGAGATTTGTTGAATGACAACAGATCTCTGTCCCCAAAGAGTGGAAAGTTCGTCATCGTTCCCTTGCACTCTACTCTGACTAGCGAAGAACAGAGTCTGGTATTTAAAAAGCCTAAAGAAGGTGTAAGAAAAATTGTCCTGAGTACAAATTTGGCCGAAACATCAGTGACGATAGACGATTGCGTCTTTGTTGTGGATACAGGAAAAATGAAAGAGACAAGATTCAATTCAAATCAGAATATGGAAAGTTTGGAAATGTGCTGGGTCTCGAGAGCGAACGCTATGCAAAGGAAGGGAAGAGCTGGACGTGTTATGCCCGGTGTATCGATACATCTTTACAGCTCTCACAGGTATAACAACTATAAATTTATTCCATCTTTCTGATTCTAATTTTAGAATTTTCGTGGGGCTGAAACGTTTTCTCAATTATTATAATCATTTGTGTAATAATGAAGTCGTTCGTTTTGTTTCAGGTTTAAATATCATTTCCTGGCTCAGCCGATCCCTGAAATACTGCGCATTCCTTTAGAACCATTATTGCTACGAATCCAGATAATGAATAAAGGAAAAGAGGTTGATCTTCACGATGTATTAGGTAAAGTTCTTCTCCACAGCTATCAGATTTTTATCGAAATCCAACATCGCTGATCAAATTCTACGTAATCTTTGTTACAGGCAAAGTCCTGGAGCCTCCATCCGAAGAAAGTATTTCAGACGCAATAAAGCGTTTGCAAGACGTAGGAGCAATCGCTCCGGACTGTAGTCTCACTCCTTTAGGCCATCATTTGGCTGCTTTACCACTAGACGTTCGCATTGGGAAACTCATTCTTTTCGGCGCAATTTTCTGTTGCGTTGACTCTGCGTTAACTATTGCGGCTTGTCTCTCCCATAAAAGTCCTTTCGTTGCGCCGTTTGATAAGAAACACGAGCTTGACGCCAAGAAGAAAGATTTTGCCACCGCAAACTCTGATCAACTGACTATTCTCAAAGCTTACAAGGTACACACGAGCTTTCCTTTAATTTGAGAACGAAATTGTATCCTTGAGCCTTAGTTTCATCAATTTATATCCAAAACTGTTTATATCAGCTTTGATGTTCGTTTCAGAAATGGCTAGAGGCTTGTTCACACAGCGCTTACGCTGGTCGCGTTTTTGCCAATGAAAACTATCTATCTACAAGAACTTTACAGACATTAGCTGATGTGAAGCATCAGCTCTTAGAGCTTTTGGTATCAATTGGCTTTGTCCCAGTTGATGTGGGGCGACGGAGATCAGGAGATGATAAAATCTTGGAAATAACTGGGCCAGCATTGAATGCGAACAACGAAAATTATAAACTGTTACAAGGGCTCTTGTGCGCAGCGTTGTATCCAAACGTGGTCAAAGTATTCACCCCAGAAAAATCGTTTCAAATACAATCTGCTGGCGCAGTACCAAGGCAACCAAAACCAGAGGAGTTGAAGTTCAAAACAAAACAGGACGGCTATGTGAATATACATCCTTCATCCGTCAACTTTACAGTTGGTCATTTTTCAAGTCCGTATCTAGTTTTTCAAGAGAAGATTAAGACCAGCAGAATATTTATTAGAGAAATATCAATGGTGCCTATGCTGGCATTAGTCTTATTTTCTGGATATGGTATCGACATAGAATTACACAACGGAACCTTCATATTGTCACTAGAAGATGGGTGGATAATGTTTAGCGTCGAATCACACAGGGTATGTGAAAAGCAATTGATATTTCATGGATTAATTGAAAGAATCCTGTTCAATCCTGTTAAGATTAATAATAAAGGGAAACTGATTTTGTTATCTATAATCGTGTATTTTTTCTCCGCAGGTCGCTCAACTTCTGCAATGCATGCGGGTTGAGCTAGTTAAACTTTTAGAAGAAAAGATGCAGGATCCTCTGTTGAATCTGGTTAATCATCCGAAGGGAAAGAAAATAATTCAAACTATTGTTAATATAGTAACCAGAGACTAGGTGAATAAAGTATAAAAGAAAATTTATTTAATTCATATATTTATATCGTTCTGATCATAGAACATTATGTAGAAATTCGTAATTGTTCAAAGTTGTTGGTCGAATTTTCAGTGCGTTCATTATTTTCATCCTGATGAAATATTTCTCCAAATAGATCTTATTTGTTTCGAACTATAGTCTGCAAATTCAAAATTGTGGCAGCTTATTTGATACTGTGCCCAAAAAGAGAAGAAAAAAAAAAAAACTAAAATGTATAAAGCTGTTGTAAATATTCAACAATGTTATCTTACCAAAATACTAAAGAAAAATAAATATAACGGACAGTGTATCAAATAATTAAGAGAAATAAATATATTTCTATGTTTACAAAAATAAATGATCTTCATTTTATTTACATTATAAACATATAACATAATACATACATTGCACCCAAAGTTACATAGATGGAGGCGGTGGTGGAGGAGGTGGTGATGCCCAAGACATGGGCGGAGGTGGATATGAACTAGGTCCATACAAATTGGGTCCATAATTATTAAAATCAGGTCGGAATCCTGGAGGTCTACCAAATGCATATCTCGGATTTGGTGAAGGAAACATATTGTTCTGTTGATATGGATTGTAGGGATTAAATTGATACTGAGAAGTATTAAAGGCATTAGGCTGCCCGTACTGATTAGGAGGAGGAGGAGGTTGATTGGGTGGTTGAACCGGATTTTGTAAATTAAATGTGTTCTGAAAAGAAGGCTGAGAATTTTCTGGGTTCCACCGCGGCGGACCTTGACCAAAATTTCTAATCGATCTTGGATTGTTATAATTGCGAGACTGCCAGTCACTGCTCCATGGATTTCGTTGCCGTTCTGTAGCGAGTAAATCAATTTATGTATAAAAGACTATTTCATAATATTAACATTGTTGATTGTAAACTGAGAAAACGTTCATCTGATTTAGTAAAACACGCTCACCAGGACATTGGCGTTTTTGTGGGAGTCCTTCAGTCTCCGAATTATCTTGTCTTTCATTCATTCCAGGCCTTTGTCGTTGTTTTTGTCTTTGCAGCTGATTATAGGCTCGTTCTTCTTCGTCGTCGGAAAATTCTGGTGGCTCAATATCATCTTCTCCAGAAACATCGATGCCTTTCAATCTACGAAGAGATGTAATCATTTGTTTAGATTTGCACTTGATGCTATTGTATTTGAAATTGGCAAATTACAGGTTCTAGTAGGAAACTAAGTGCAAGGTTAAAATGTGAAGACAAATATTTACTTCACTAATTCATGAAGGAAGACCAAAGATGTGTGTTCAGTTGTTGGAGAGTAATACACTTCCATGCCCAAGACGATTCCCGATTGTTTAATGTGCTCCTCGCTGTTGAATCTAACGCAATAATGTGGATCAGCTACTTGACCAAATACATCAAACACATGGCCTAGTACTCGGTGACCTTTTTCCAAAAATAATACCGAATCAAGGTTCAGTGTTGGTTTACCAGAAATTGGACGCACTATAACCAGCTGCTCTACAAATCCGCTGACCTGAGTATGGGTGAAACATTATTAAGAACGAGGTAAAAAGTGCTACTTGATGAAGTAAGTTGTAGTTTAATCAATTCTGTTATAAATATAGACACACACCTCGCCTAAGCGATCACATAATTCTTCAGGAACCGTGATTTTCAATTCTTCAATGGGTGGAAGATCCTCAAACTCACTTTTAGTCTTTTTCATTTTGGATGGCTGAGCTTTACTGCTGTTGTTGGGACTGGAATACCAAAATTATCCATTAGTGTCTTATTAGGATTATCCTAAATAAATCGAAAAGGCTGGTGGACAGTAGCTGGAATTATGAATCTATGCAAGTTTCGTTTTAACTATTTTCTCAAATAATTGAGAATAGTGTTCAAAGAAAGTAGCTAAAGTTTATCCTTCGGCAAAATTCACCTAATGCAATATATCGTCGATTGTAAAATTCAATTCTAGATTCAAATTTCCATCTGGAAAAGATCTCTATATCTTATAGAACAGAATGACGGAATATTAAGCAGAAGAAAAAGCTTGAGGAAATTTTTAAAAGTATCCAGGTCTCTTACCCATCCTCAACTTCGCTATCGGTTTCACTGTCGCTTTCGCTAGAATCAGTATCATCGCTGCTATCGCTATCGCTGTCCGTACTTTCGCTGGAAGAATCATCTTCCGTACGTTTAGTCCTATATTGAGTTTTATCTTGTGTTTTATGGGCACAATCATCAACAATGGTAATTATCTCGGTTGGGGAAGGAACCCTTTCATCTTCGTCTGACTCTGATTCTGAACTTGCATATGCTGTTGCCAAACACGACAAAGAATTGCCTGTGCTGTTCATCTCAGGTCTAACAGTTGCGTCTCTGTTCTTACCAATAAGCAGATTTTTTTCTAAATCTATCACACATGTTTTTCCGATATTCTCGTCTAGTTGCATCACGCTATTTTTTGCCGATATGACATTATTTTGTACCGTTTTCTCAGTGTTATACAAATCTTGAGTGATCAATCCAAAAGTGGATTCCCCTAAATTTGTTCTCTTTGAAGAGTCGGTTGCGCACATTTGGCCAGTCATATCATTAGTTTTCAGAAGATCCAGACATTCTATTTCATTTTTGCCATCCGACAGCGTGATTTCAGTGATTTTAGAAACTGCATTCTCCCGAATAGAATTGTTTTCTGCTGTTAGATCTAACCTGTTAGTCGTTGGATCATTTTCGGAATTAATCTTTAGCGAACTTTCAACAGTTTCAACGAAGTTTACTGATCCACTTTGCTCAGGCTTTTGTGTGTAGTTTGTAATATTAGAATATACTACTTCTAGTTCTTTTACGGTCTCTTTTGAATCTGATTCAGATAGATCCATGTCCTCTGACTTTGAGGTTAGAACGTTTTCCGCACTCATTCCACCGGCAGATATAATAGTTTGATATTGATTTTACTGCGTAGAATTAGTCTACGCATAAAAAATTATTGAAGTACTCGTCGTACCTGAGTTAAAGAAACACTCCGTTACTTTTATTTCATATTATTTAATATAATAATTATTTACATCGCGCTTAAAACGTGCGGAATTTTGGCTTCTGCTTCAAGCTCGTGCATAAATTATTTCCATCTGAGTTCTCGGATTGTACGATAGATGTCTTTGGATCGGCCAAGATTTTTTTTGTCAAATGCTCCGTTTAGAAGAAATACCTCACATTTTTAAACTGTTATAATTGTAATTCACCTAAATAATATTAATACAAGTATGAAAGACACAGTGCGTAGTATACCGACGGTACCCAACGAAGAGTCTATCCACGGCAACGGGGAGGTATTTGAAACTTGATGTTTAATTGTGATAAACGATCTAATTAGGTTAGGTTTATACTTAAGTGCTATAAATAATTTGGTAATCGTTTTATAATAATCATAAGCATTTATTTTAAATTCCGAATTTTATACAGGCTCTACCGGTTGAAGAATCACCAGCTAAACAAAAATTGAGAGGCTGGCTAAATCGGCATCTAAAAATCAAAATGACAGACGGTCGCGTGTTGACAGGTGCATTTTTGTGCACTGACCGTGATGCAAATGTCATTTTAGGCTCATGCTCGGAATTTTTGTCTGAAGAACACACCGAGGCTAGAGCCTTGGGTCTTGTCATGGTACCTGGTCGACATATTGTAACAATTCATTTAGATACGTAATTCATAATAAAATATGAAAATAATGTATATCGTATGATATTAATTTAATGTGTAAATCCTATCAATTCCAACCGAAAGTTCTTTCATGCATCATCAAAAATTCACGAGGCTGTCGTCTGCACATGTATAAACCGCAATTCGATGCTACATGTAGGATTTAATTTACATTAGCATCAACGTTGATCGTCTTTACTGAACATTTTCTTTCACTCATTCCATACCAAGCTTCTTTTATAATTTTCCGTTCGTTAAAATATACATACCGTGACAATTCCGTGAAAGTAACCGGTCCTATGTTAGGCATCTCCCGAAAGCTACCGAATGGCAACGCTGTCGAAGTTATGGAGTGAACAAACGACATATCCACAGAGACAAACTTCAGAGGATCAGACGACGCAGCGCCAGCTGTCACTTCGTTGGGTTAAAATGAACTGTCAGTGAGATATTTGAGGTTGATCGTATATCATAACCTAATTAGACAACGGAAATTAATATCTATTCGTAAAGAAGTGATAATGAATTGGTAAATTGATCGCAGATGTAAATTTCTGTTCATTTGCAACATTATTTGGTTATAAATAACTGTCGGGATGAAATTCACGAGTCTAATTTTGATAAAGGTACATAACCAACCAATATCAAACGATATTATTCCGTAATAAAGTCATGATAAAGCTATGAATTGACGTAGATATCAATGGTATAATATGTCGAAGATTTCTCGTAGATTCCTCTCTGAATCAAATCTACGTCGCTGTGTTCCTCACCATAGTTCCCGAAGAGATGCGACGAGTCAGTCAGTCACTGAGGAACTCCTAGCTTGAAAATAATGTCGCGAATAAATATACTACATTGATATCTACATCCATTGATAGCTTTATCATGACTTCATTACGGAATAATATCGTTTGATATTGGTTGGTTATGTACCTTTATCAAAATTAGACTCGTGAATTTCATCCCGACAGTTATTTATAACCAAATAATGTTGCAAATGAACAGAAATTTACATCTGCGATCAATTTACCAATTCATTATCACTTCTTTACGAATAGATATCAATTTCCGTTGTCTAATTAGGTTATATTATACGATCAACCTCAAATATCTCATTGACAGTTCATTCTAACCCGACGAAGTGACAGCTGACGCTGCGTCCTCTGATCGTTTGACGTCTGTCTCTGTGGATATGTCGTTTGTTCACTCCATGACTTCAACAGCGTTGCCATTCGGTAGCTTTCGGGAGATACCTAACATAGGACCGGTTACTTTCACGGAATTGTCACGGTATATTTCATAGTTCAATGTGGAGTTTGTTTTGATTTGACGTTTGACAGCTGGTATAACCTCGATTTGTAAATAGGTAGGACACGTGCTGCCACGGGCAGAGTGGATTCAGGCTTTCCCATTGGCTACGTGCCACGCGACTCCGCGTTTATCTCACGCACACCCACCCTGTGACAGCAACAATTCTGTGACCAACATAAAGTAGAAATGTCAAGTGTCTCCTTTGAGTAGATAAATTCGCCTGTATATCGAAGAAATATTGTTCAATTAGTCAATTAAAATGCATGACGCCTACGAAGCAGCGCCTCTGTTAAAATTAACAGTTCAGATTGAATCAATTGCAGCTTACGGTAAGATGCAATCAACATAACCTCAATGTCTCGCGATCGCTGTAAACTTAACACTTAATAATCTTAGATACCTCGTATTTCTGTCATTCTTCTCAATTCCAGATGACAATTTATTAATCGGTACCAGGCAAGGGCACTTGCTGATGTACAATGTTCCCCGAAAGTCAAATGACAAACAAGAATTGCAGCTGCTGCGTTATGGGAAGAATTTCAGTAAAAAACCAATCTTACAAATCGAAGTTGTGCCGGAGTATAACTTGTTGATTCTTCTAACAGGTGAATATTGAATGCAGAAGTAAATTTGATACCAAAAATCCCGGGCTCTAGAATCGTATTTTAATTCCTAAAATTCGATACTTTAGACAATATCATCTGTGTTCACGACTTGAATTCTGCAACTATTCCGCAAATATGCCAGGTGCAAAAAACCAGAGGTGCCACACTCTTTGTACTCGATATACAGCGCACTCAAAGTGAAACAGGTGAAAAAAATACTGTCGTTCGCTTATGTGTTGCTGTTAAACGCAAGTTACAATTATACGAATGGGAGATTGATCAGTTCAAAGCTGTTGGTAAAGAATTAACCGTGCCAGATGTTCCTCGAGTATTGTCGTGGTAAGAAAACAAAATTATATATCAAAAATATCAAACTTGAAGAGAATGTCGTTGAAACAGAGTCAGAAGTCTATTTTTATGGATATATTCAAGAATGTTTAATATAATTGCTAAGGTGCGGAGAGACTTTGATCTTGGGTTTCCGCGGATTGTCTTATATACTTTTGGAGCTGAACGGTACGAGCAAAGAATTATTTCCTACTGGCAAATCTCCAGAGCCAGGAATAACAAAATTATCTGACTCTTCTTTCGCTTTGGGAAAAGATTCGCAGTCAATTCTGATGAACACCAAAGGAGATTTGATCCAGCACAATTCTGTCAAGTGGGCAGATTCGCCCAGCGCTACGGGTACACATTAATAATCAAATATTATCTCTAATAAAATCTAACGTATAAAATATGAGAGAATATCCAATTTTTAGCCTGGGACGACCCATTCCTTATGGGAATAATTAACGACACTTTGGAAGTATATACTTTGGAGGGCTGTTTGCATATACAAACAATACCTGAACTAAACAAGGCCAGATTATTGTATAGATGTAAGCAAGGGCTGGTCTATGTTGCATCTGTTAGCCAAGTTTGGTGCGTAAATGCGGTGGAAGTAACGCAACAAATAAGAACACTTCTTGAACAGAATCAGTTTCAGCTCGCTTTGAAATTGACTGTAAGTATTCTATGATTTTTGATAATCGACATTCCTTCAATTGTAACAATTCAAAGCTCATGTTGATTGTAAATGATTTCAGAATTTGTCTGATGTAACAGAAGAAGAAAAAGCAAAGAAAACATATACGATACAAACATTATATGCTCATCATCTATTTGCCAATAAAAAATTCGCAGAGTCTATGGAACAGTTTTTTAAGCTAGGAACTGACCCCTACGAAGTGATCAGACTTTTTCCAGACTTAGTGTCTCAACCGACAAATGCTAACGAAGCTAACGAACCTGTTACGACTACGCCAACGTTACAAGATCGTGATTTGGAACAAGGCTTACTTGCATTGATTAAATTCTTGACTGAAGTGAGACATAAGCTGATGGGGGATACAAAAACGAAAGATAAAGGAAATGAAAAGAAGGGTGAAAAGGATGCAGCAAAAGAAGAAAAGGAAAAGAACATGACCGCTGTAGCTACGGAGCAGCTTTTAAAAATAATTGACACAACGTTATTGAAGTGTTATTTACAGGTAAATCTCTGATTCCCAATATTTTGAGTTTTGAACTGAATGTGAGAAGTCATGACAAAAATTAAATTTTCAGACAAATGACGCCCTGGTTGCCCCTCTGTTGCGTTTAAATCATTGTCACTTGGCAGAGTCTGAAAAAACGTTATTAAAGCACCAAAAGTATCCGGAGCTAATCATCTTGTATCAAACAAAAGGGCAACACAAAAAAGCGTTGGAGTTGCTTGAAAAACAGGCGAAAGAAAGCGACTCAAGCCTCAGAGGTACTGAGAGAACGATTCAATATCTACAACATTTAGGCAAGGATCATATGGATCTTATTCTGAAATTTGCTGGCTGGGTTCTGGAACAGGACCCTGAACAAGGGCTCAGAATATTTATGGAAGATGTGCAGGTGAAGAATCCGAACATAAATAATAACTGCCTTTCAAACTCTCGCAGTTTATTCAGTATGAAATTATTTAGACCGCAGAAGTTCTTCCTAACTCACTAACTAATGAATACTTCCAATTTACAGGAGGTTGAACACTTGCCACGGCCTAAAGTACTGGATTATCTTCTCCGTTGTCACAAGGATTTGGTGATAACATATTCGGAGCATGTAGTCCATTTTTGGGTAGACACGAATCCTCTATTTCATAATGTCTTAGTACACCAATATAAAGAGAAGTGTTTAGCAAGCATGGGCCCGAACGCTACACCGGCTGAAGAAGAGAACGTTCAACATCTTCGACAGAAGTTGCAACAATTCTTAGAAAAGTCAACCCATTACACCCCAGAAACGGTTCTAGTTCATTTGCCATTTGACTGCCTATTCGAAGAACGTGCCATCATCTTAGGACGACTCGGGCGTCATCAGCAAGCCATTTCCATCTATGTCAACTTGCTAAATGACGTGCCAAGGGCAATTCAATACTGCAATAACGTCTATGCAAAGTTTCAAGGTTTGTTCGGAGCTGTGAAAATCTATAAAAGCTCAAATTGTATGAAATATCCATATTTCAGATCAGAAGAATTCAGATAAGGGGAAACACCAAGACGGTGCTGACGAAGTATACGTTACTTTGATTAAACAGTTACTGAATCCAGACAACGAAGGTGTTCTGATGGCTGGTGAGTGACTATTTCTCAACGAATGAACCGTTTTGATGAAGTTTTTGACCGTTTTATCATCAACACATTGCAGGATGTACTCCGGAAATTCAAAGGACAGCACAACCGGACTTAGAAACAGCGTTGGAACTGCTGGAAGAACATGCTGCGAAAATTAATCCCTTGAAAGCCTTAGAAGCATTGCCAGATAGCGTTCCAATAGGTAGAATAAGACATTTCCTCGAAGCAAGTCTGCAGAATAAGTTGAACGAAAGAAGAAGGACCCAAGTTCTGAAGGGCTTGCTTTACGCAGAACATCTTCAAGTACAAGAGCAAAGAATGCATCATGAATCGCAGAGTGTTCTCATGACCGAATTCAACATTTGTCCTGTCTGCAAAAAACGTTTTGGAAATCAAAGGTTCACAAGCGATAATTTAAATGCTTAGAATTTATACTTCAATTATCCCAAACTATTATTATCCTGCTCCCTGATTGTTTTGTAATAGAACAAAGCGAGTAGAAAATTTGAACGAAATAATCTCTGAATTTAATTGTATTTAATCTATGATAAGCTAATCGTTGTTCATATTTGTTTCAGCGCCTTTGCGAGGTACTCAAACGGTGACATTGTGCATTACTCATGTCAGGAACGGAAGGTATAAAATATTCCAATAATGTGATATTTTATTGTATCAGGGGAAGGCGGAGGTCCATGTTTATTTCATTTATTTCCCATATCTCAAAGTAAACAAATTATTTTTGGATCTTGAATCTGGGCCTGTTAAAAACCAACTACTACTAACATAACATTTGTAGCGCTTGTATATCAATGTGTAATCTATAAAATAGCAATATGCGTCTGAACGTATCAGTGATAATGTATGTTACAAATGTTTGATTAAATATCTATCTATAAGTGTTTTCAAAATAATTCATTCCGCTCAAATTCTCCTTTCCCATATTCCTAGAAAAGATAACATCACTGAAATAGAAATATAAGGATGTACTGAGGCATAGTTTGCAATGTTTATTATACATATGCATCAAGTTCTATAATACAATGATTAATCTTTGTTGACATTATCGACTAATGAGACTTTCGTACAACATTTCAAAAGATGCGACGAATAGTAAGGATCATTGAAGGATGGGGCGTGCCCGTCAGCAAAATGTGTAAACGGGGCCGATGATGTCATACTCGTAGTGTATTCATACGCCTAATGTCACTATAGTCCGTAAGTCTATAGTTTTTATCTCTTACGGTCTACAAATAATCTTAAATTATTAATATACAATAGAAGAGTGATCGTAGCAGGAATTTATAACAACGGTGCACCGTATTTTCTGATATTTTAATAATCTTCTATTCTGAAATCAGTTTATTAGCGCTTCGATTCGTTCAAGTACCAGGGACTAGTTTTCACCGCGAACACTGGACGCCGTATGGGCACAGTTGGTTGCGCGCCGGTCGTGTGAGTGAAGAGACGTACCGAGTGGATCTTTCAGTGGTTTTTCGTGTATTTTGTGCAATTTTTATGCAAGTTTTGAGGTGAAACGGTGTTTAGGAGTATTTTTTTGACCGGGTAAGTCACCTGTCCTGATAATTCTCTAAAATTATATCGTATTTTATGCGTTTTCAACATCGTTGGATCAACGGGCGGAATCTCTTGCTTAAAAATGGTGGTCGAGTTACTCTCGAGTTCTTAATTTACTGATTCTATCAAATATAAAGCAATCTCCTTATCAAATATCTCGTTATTAAAGACAAAAAAAATCACACGATTTCCAGCCCACCTTCAACGTATACGATTTCTCAAATTTAATCAGTTACCCAAAAGTATGTCAATCCGTTTAAATTACGGCGTCCACCGTATGAGCAAAAAATTAAACCCTATTCTAGCTGCTCGATAACTTCGATGTAATTGAAAGAAAGCTGCTAAAACATTATTTCCATTTTTCTGCTGTACAATGATGAATTATATTCTTGCCACACCGCCGACTTCTGTATCCGCGTTATCGTAATAATTTATATCGTTTGATAGCGCTTCGGAATTTCATCACCTGTCAGGATCGGCCTATCATTGGATAGGTCTGTCGATGATCTAATAGTTACTTAATTCAAAGATCAACAATTCTGCTGTGTGATTCGTTGTTTTTATTTCTATTCTATAGTTCATTTTTACCGATTGTTATTCAATTGCTGTAAAAGTGTTCTGTTTACTGTTACGTCAAGCCGGCAGGTGCAGGAGGTGGCTACGCTTACTGAATAAATTAATATGCATTAACAGTACACGGAGTTTCTACTCGTCCGTTTGTCGTTCATGCATGCATCCATCCGTTCGTTTGTATTTTACCGATTAATCCGAACGCGTAAGTAATTCGATAATTCAATTTTATTCGCCGTGATAAATGTTCTGGCTCAAATTCGTTTCGTCAAACAGTATAGGCGTACGCTCTTCTGTTCTTCATATTTACCGGAGGAATGTTCTAATTCCGGCACGGTGTATAAAACACTCCACACTCCACACTCTACGGAAATAGTATGAAAACGTGAATGTAACATATAAACCTGACTTTGCAAATATTTAAAAACTTGTAGAAAAATATACTACGCATGTATGTGTGTACGCGTGTAGCTAGCCAGAAGAGAAAATCATTAAAAAATAGCTGTGGTACCAGAATCTTTATAGCGATTACATTTCTTCATCTGGTATGCGTCATTTTCTTTCAATCGATTACTAGAAACATTACAACTATAATTTGAAGTATCATTTCGCACGGTGCGCGCGTTTATACGCAACAACCTCTGTGTAAGTTTACGGAAAAATACAGATTATGTCCGCAAACTATAGGGAGGATTAAAAAAAAAAAAAAACTATTCCAACACGTTGGATGTTATAATTATTAACCTTTTTCTGGTTTCTTATTTTTACACTTTTTCTATCCCAACACAGACAAGTCCCTTAAGAATTATTATCATATGGTAATTAGTATTATCGCGTAACCAATTCATATGTGTCTATTACTTGGTCAAATTAGATCATACGTCACGGGGTGATTAAACCTATACTTTTCACCTTATCTAACTTACTTCCAAGAGCCTTAGCTAATGACTTACAAGTCACAGTGAAACATTGAGTATATAGCATGCTCGATATCTCTCTTCCGCTCGTTCCTCGAAATAATGTATTGAGCATTTAAAAAACGTAGAAACATTGTAACGTTTCCCATTTTTTCTTTTCTCTTTTCTCTTTTCTCCCTGTTTCTATTAACGTATACACGTGTCAATGTAATTGGACTTATTAATATCATCCGGGAATTTTTACCGGCGAAATCAAGTCGGTTTCATTTTTAGACTCGTCAACCACAGATTCAATAATTGAATGTGGCTCGAAACTTTCACGTGGCAAGCGAAGTCTCGCCTTTCAGCTCTTTTCAATCTACTACCTACCTATCTGTGTAGTATATTACATCTATTCAAAGAGTAGAACTTATCTGTACCTAACTGTACTACAGCCGTCGTGTGAACAAGGTATTCATTTACTACGTGTTTGTATTCCGTGTTTTGTTACCTATAACAATACGTTGTACTATTGTAACCTTTAAGTAGTAGCAAAACATTGGCATTATACCGTTAGACATAAGTCATGTTTCGTTGAAAAAAATAGATAAAAAGAATTGGGACAAGAATGAAAATATGTAAAGAAAGACAAAGAAATCAGCAACGCGGAAACGATATTCCAGACCCCGTACACATATATGTATTTTAGTCAAACCCTCGTTGACCTAATTTTAGTCGAGACTATAATGATAATAATATATGTATATACACTTAGCACACCCTTCCTTTATGTTACGTCGAAATTGGGTCACCGTGTATTGTATACCTAGGTATACGAAATTCTTTCTTCTTTTCTAGTCAGGCTTCCCACCTGTTCATTTTTTTGAAAGGATATCTGCTCTCCACTCCTTTTCACCCTTTCTTTTATCTTGTCAATGAAAAATAGTTTTTTGTTTTTCACTCGAAAAATTTGTTAAAAAATAAATGAAATTCAATAAACGGATTCGAAAATGTTATCATTCTCTTCTCTACGATTATCATTTTTTTTTAATCGATATTTCCAGGATGTACTAATATAATATACGCGTATATCCGTTATTAGACATTTTTCGAACACTGATAAACAATCGGGAGTATTGTACGTAAATAGTCGGTGACACGGTAGTCGGCGAATGGTAAATTAGCGTAAATGCGGATGTGACGTTGTGGTTGAGCAGTGGACCAACGAGCTTTATAATTTATATTCACATAGGGATGCTCTTTTTGTCGGCTAATTAGTGCTGAGGAATAATTGTACAAGCTTTTTTTTTAAATTCAACATCACATTCCGTGTTCCTCTGCGTGCGTTGTCGCGGTATTCAAAATGTAAAAAATAAAATAAAATAAAAACGAATGGTCTTCCTCGAAATTAAAACATTTTTTATTACACTGCGAATAACGTCGATGTGAGTCTATTATATATAATCTTTACGACGTATACGTGAGCAAATAGCTTGTTATCACTAGTTGAAAATCTATATATCTACGGAAATTTATTGTAACTTTTATCAAATCGAAACGAATTCGTCTAACAGAACTAAAAGATGCAGCTTGACGATCTGGGCGTACCTTACAGCCTATAGGTGTACATACATAAAACTTATTTAATCACAGATAAAGAGATTGCGTTGACGTAATTGAGTATTGCGTAATCGGATATACACTCTCCTATAATTATTACAGTGATGTGTCGAACTTATAAGGATTTCATTTGGGGACCGTCTACCTATACGTCACAGTTTTCCTTTCTTCTTGATTACCAAGTATTTATAACGTTAGACGAAAATGAAATCATTCCTGTAATCTAAGCGACTAAAATTTTTGTAGGCTGATATTAATATTGCTATTATATCATTTGCATTTCTATATGAAAAGCTTACATGTTTCTTTTCTTCCTTTTTTTTTTTTTATATACACATCCCTGTTCATTTCATTATTGGGTTAATAAATTAGGGTAAGCATCTATTGTCAGTAGATTTTTTTTCGTTAAACGCAGATTACAGGTGTCCCGGTCTTCCGGGGTCACGTTTATACTTATATCTATAGACAATCGGAGTCCTGGCGTCACGAAGACTCGAGTAGAAAATCAATAGCCATCTTGTGTGCATGGATACGTGTTATCGTTTGTATGTGTTACGTCTTGCTCACGATATACGGGGAGGTCAATGATATAATTCAGTTAATCAATTAAAAATTATCATAGGGGATCGATTCACCGGCTCTGCAGCTTCTGCTTCTGTTAAATTCAAACTGCTTGCTAATAATTTAGACGATAGACGCGAAGTCATTTCTTCTATCTTTCAATTTTCATTACAATTTTCAGCAGAACAATATTTCGAGCCTCGAGTCATTCACTTTGTACTTTTTACTACCCAAACGCCCACATCTTTCCTTCGTAATCACGCATCAGGAATGACGTCAGTTAATTGAACTCAATTCGGACCAAGTGTTCCTCAGACACATGAGAATGTCATTCATTAGGTTTTGGGATGAAAATAGTCGTGGATATTTTCTCACTAATTTTTATGGTCCCATTAAACACATTTCGGATTACAATTTCCAATCACATAATATGTATAGATAAGAAGAGGCCGTGGTTTTAAAATTTACACGCATGCATCGTTAATCGTTGATTATCTTAGTTTTTCTCTTCGGATGTTTTACTCTTAAGATATACCGTGAAATTATTACGCCAGCGATTTATTTTACGTGAATGACATCATTCACACGAGATATTGAAGAAGTTCCGTCATCGTTGTTGCATGCGACATTTTAAATGTTAAACTCCGCTCTTCGCCCACCGTTTCAAGATTAACTTTGATCCATCATATTTTTTTCAAGTGACTCATTATAGTAATCACGATTTAAAATTTCGAAAAATCAACCTCACCTTCTAATCGTAATTATTTATCTGTTGGTTCTCGGTATAAAATAAATATACTAGAGATACTTTATCGAGTATGAACTATGAGTGTTTTTCTCCAGGCTTTTTTCACCATATAAAAATACGTGAGACTGATAAAGGTTTATTCCCTCATTTATGAAGATGAAGAACGCTTGTGTTATTTTAAGTTATACGATGCGGAACGTTGTGGTGGCTGCTACCAGCAGTCTGCAGGAAACTAGAAAATCTAACATAACGGAATTTCAGATAAAATATAATGTCAAAGAAATAGATTCATTGTTATTTCAAAAATCTTTTCCGCTTCCACGACGGAGTAGTATGTAGGTAGTTCAATAACATTGATCTGTATTAATATCCACCCAAAAATACAGCAATTGTTTACGACTGATAACTCCTTCTCTTTTTCATTGTTTCTGTATTGCAAAAGAAATTTTCTGTATTAATTTCCCGTCATTCGTATTTATAACTGCACGATGACGTAATATTTCGAAAAGAAGTTGATTCATATAATTGCTTCATTTATATATTTTCGATATTTTTATTCGGTAATATATATCATTCTATCCGTTCATCTTTTCTTTCGATTTTTCAAATGTAGTATAGGTATATGTCGAATATAACTATGAATAAATGAAATAATACTTCGGGGTCAGTTTTGATCCGAAAATTAGACCCGATAAATTTAGATACGTAACATAGTAGCTGGTACTACTAACCGCACGAAATACATCGCCCGCAACCCGTTCGATAAAATAAAATATAGAATATAATACACCTGCATCTTATACCTACCCGAATAAATGCTTAGACCAGCGAAATCTAATGTCTATAAGCTTATTTATTATGAAGATTTTAAATCATAGTCATATACGATCGCAGTGACGACTTCAAGTTGAAAATATTACGTGATTCAAGTCAGATACGAGGGCGCGGTCGATTCACGCTCTTCTACACTGCTCCAAGTTGGGTTGGGTTAGGTTAGGTTAGGTTAGTTTAGGTTGTGTTTTACATTACCTTGTGTTATGTTGGCCGCAACCTTGATTCGTTAATTTTTTACCGGAATTTCGATGCAGAATATTATTAATTACGATTTTATTTTCGTAAGTACTTTACTCTTTCTAATTTTCACTCGGGGTGGCGACAGACTGGGAAAACAAGGAATTGTGTCAGTCTGGAGAAGTCAGGGAATTTTATTTCAGGCAAATTGTCGCCACCCTGTCACACTAGTACCTTCTCAGCAATCTTATCACATATCGTAATAAGTTATTAAACTTTTATTTTTTCTGTTTATTATCTCCGAGTTATTTTTAGTCACTGTATAACTTCTGACCTTAAATATTTAATAATATTGTATTTTTATACATTTTTTCTCACTTGAGTAATAACAATTTGTATCAATAAGCGAGCGCTAATACTTTGCGCTAATAGAAATTGAGTAATAAAACTCTGACGCATTTCATTGGCACTCAATACTCAATACTCATTGCTTAATGGTCAATACTAAGTAAAATGTCCATAAACTCAGTACATATATTGAGATAGTTATTCATTATTTTATTTTAAACAGGGGTGCCCTTCACAAGGGTAAGGGAGTTCTGAGCTGTTGGTCCGACTGAAAAAATGACGACCGACATCTCGGTGGTGCGCGGGGGTTGGGACCCGACGCTTCAACAGGAGATTGTCGACGAGTACGAATACGATGGAGGAAATTCGAGTTCCAGACTCTTTGAGCGTTCTCGTATCAAGGCCTTAGCCGGTAGGTTGTTAAAGTTGAAAAATCCATATTAATTTTCCCCTTTGAACTTGTGATTATTAAGTTTTAATGAGAAAATCTTGACCTTGAAGTTTGTCTGTGTATACTACATCGTCCTGGAGGTGTAATCAATGATGAATGTTCATTGAGTGAAAATTTATAACGACTTTCACTAGTGTGTTTATTCATTTCACTTTGATACTACATAATATGATAATATTGAGCGTGAGTGTAGTACATTATTATTTTCCAGGAAGTGAGTAAGGTTTGCCACAATATCCGGTGATAAACAGATTGTCGTCTTTGAACATCTAGTTTTCACACTAATTTTTGCCGTTCAGTCACAGACCTATCGTCTCAAGACAAACACGTATTTTAGTCTCCATTGAAATTAAATGAAATCAATTGTTTATTACATCTTCAGTATTGCCTGTGAACACAGTTTAGAGCTTCCGTTTTTACAACTGTTGTAAAATACATTTCAAAGAAATTGTGTGTGAAAGATGTAGTACAGAATATCCTGGAGTATTTTTATTTCCTGTT
The DNA here is from genome assembly GCA_944452935.1 of Rhogogaster chlorosoma. Taxonomy (NCBI): domain Eukaryota; kingdom Metazoa; phylum Arthropoda; class Insecta; order Hymenoptera; family Tenthredinidae; genus Rhogogaster; species Rhogogaster chlorosoma. The sequence goes on from OX101797.1 coordinate 36,957,231, forward strand.
ATCTTACAGGAGAATTAATTATACAATCAAGTTCTGGTGTTGGTTGTTAAGTCAATCTAATATAATTTCAACTTTCTATTTTCAAATTTGTATTTTGCAAACTAAGTGTCTGTATTTCAACTCTTGTTGAAATTGACAAAAAAATGTTATAATTGTAGATGTTTGCAAAATCTTGGAATTGAGTGAAGTGAAAAAATGTCTGAAATAATATTGTTTAAAATGTTCATCAAGTCTCGCACGTTATACGTTATCAAACGGTGTTCGTTTCTTATCATACTGGGCGTTGACCATGGTCTGAGTTAGTTTTCTTCATATCAGCGAATCCAGTTTACCGCAAATTTCTTTTTTTTTCAACATTACCGCATATCTGAAACCATTTTTTTTTCCAATCAACTTCCCTTCCATAAATCTAATAACAAAAGTCTTGAATTTGAATATTTTATTCTGATCTCCTATTCTGAGGAGAAACAAATTTCATTGGCTACAGATTTCAACCGAATCCAGGTCAAATATCTACCATTATAACAGTTTTAATTCTATGCTTGACTCATATCCCTTTGATTCTCTTTAGTGTTATTTATTCACGTAATTCATTGGCAACCAAGATTCTTACAAATTGTGTTATTGTGGTTTCCTGAAAGCGATAAAGTTCCAAGTCTTGAAAATGTTTCAGTTCAATTTGACTCTGTAATAAGACTCTTTATCTCAGTTACTCCAGACTTGGAAAGTAATCTCATGAACTTTGATTATATAAATCAAAGAAAGATTTAAAGCAATTTAATTTTGGCTAAGGGCTAAAATGGAAGACTCGCAGAGAATTTCTCTTAACGAGCCTTTAGAAGAATACTATGACAAAGTTGTACTTGATCTCAGAGGTAAGGAGTAAATTTTAGAACAAGTTTTCGTTGCTACTCTAAAAACTTCGGAAGTAAATATTAAACATGTTAGGAACAGACCTTATATTCAGTATAAATAATTTAGTTAAAAAATTCATTAGCTGATGAATAAAACTCTTTTTTTTTTTCATTTCTTAGGCGAACGTGAGTCAGTGCAGAAGAAGACATTTCAAAAATGGGTAAACTCCCACCTGGTACGATGTTCTTGTCGAATTGGAGATCTTTACGTAGATCTCCGCGATGGAAAGATGCTTATAAAGCTGTTGGAGATATTGTCGGGTGAGCGATTACCACGGCCTACAAAAGGAAAGATGCGTATCCATTGCTTGGAGAACGTAGACAAGGCATTGCAGTTCTTGCGAGAGCAAAGAGTCCACCTTGAGAACATGGGATCACACGATATTGTTGATGGGAATCCAAGATTGAGCTTGGGATTGATTTGGACAATCATCTTGCGTTTCCAAATCCAAGATATCACGATCGAAGAAACCGACAACCAGGAAACCAAGTCAGCTAAGGACGCTCTGCTCTTATGGTGTCAGATGAAAACTGCTGGTTATCATAACGTAAATGTTAGAAACTTCACAACATCCTGGCGCGATGGTCTCGCATTCAATGCAATAATCCACAAACATCGTCCCGATTTAATTCAGTTTGACAAACTCTCTAAATCCAATGCAATTTACAATTTGAACAACTCGTTCAATGTCGCAGAGGATAAATTAGGCCTCACTAAGCTGTTGGACGCGGAAGACATTTTCGTCGATCATCCTGACGAAAAGTCTATCATAACATACGTCGTGACTTATTACCACTATTTCTCGAAAATGAAGCAGGAAACTGTACAGGGTAAAAGAATCGGTAAAGTAGTTGGAATCGCTATGGAAAACGACAGGATGATTCACGAGTACGAAAGTTTGACCAGTGATTTGCTCAGGTGGATCGAAGCTACCATCGAAGCTCTGGGTGACAGGCATTTTGCCAATTCTCTTGTCGGTGTTCAGTCGCAGCTTTCTCAGTTTTCTAACTACAGGACAGTAGAGAAACCGCCTAAATTTGTTGAGAAAGGGAACCTGGAAGTGTTGCTGTTCACACTGCAGTCTAAAATGCGAGCGAATAACCAGAAGCCTTACACACCGAAGGAAGGCAAAATGATCTCTGACATCAACAAAGCTTGGGAGCGATTGGAAAAAGCTGAACACGAGCGAGAATTAGCGCTCCGTGAAGAGCTCATACGTCAGGAGAAATTGGAGCAGTTGGCAGCAAGATTCAACCGCAAAGCCAGCATGAGAGAGACTTGGTTATCTGAAAATCAGCGACTGGTATCCCAAGATAATTTCGGCTTTGATTTAGCGGCTGTAGAAGCTGCAGCTAAGAAACACGAGGCCATAGAAACAGACATCTTCGCTTACGAAGAACGTGTTCAAGCCGTTATGGCTGTGTCCCAGGAACTTGAGGCTGAAAATTATCACGATATAGACAGGATCAATGCCCGAAAGGACAATGTTCTGAGGCTCTGGAATTACCTGCTCGAATTATTGAAAGCGAGAAGATTGCGCCTCGAGCTTTCGCTACAATTGCAACAAAACTTCCAAGAAATGTTGTACATCTTGGACAGCATGGAAGAAATAAAGATACGATTATTGACGGACGATTATGGCAAACATTTAATGGGAGTTGAAGACCTTCTGCAAAAACATTCACTCGTTGAAGCAGACATTAATGTCTTGGGCGAAAGAGTTAAGGCCGTTGTACAGCAAAGTCAAAGATTCTTGGAGCAAGGAGAGGGATATCGTCCTTGCGACCCTACAATTATCATCGAGCGTGTCCAGCAGCTTGAAGATGCTTACGCGGAATTGGTTCGTTTGGCCGTCGAACGGCGTGCACGACTCGAAGAATCTCGTAATCTCTGGCAATTCTATTGGGATATGGCTGACGAAGAGAATTGGATAAAGGAAAAAGAGCAGATCGTTTCTACTGGCGATATTGGTCACGATTTAACTACGATCAATTTGCTATTGTCAAAACACAAGGCATTGGAGAATGAGATTCAATCTCACGAGCCCCAGTTGATGTCCGTTGCTGCAGTTGGCGATGAATTAATTAGCCAACATCACTTTGGCTCGGATCGTATCAAAGAAAGATTGCAAGAGATATTAGGGATGTGGAATCACTTGCTAGACTTGGCAGCATTCAGGCGCAAGCGACTAGAAGAAGCCGTTGATTATCATCAACTGTTCGCTGATGCTGATGACATTGATATTTGGATGTTGGATACTTTGAGATTAGTTTCATCTGAGGATGTCGGCCGTGATGAGGCTAACGTACAATCCTTGTTGAAAAAGCACAAGGATGTTACGGACGAACTGAAAAACTATGCAACTACCATCGAACAGCTGCATCAACAAGCTTCCCAGCTTGGTGAACATGACTCTAAGTCTCCGGAGGTACTGGAGAGACTTGCTTCGATAGATTCTAGATACAAAGAACTCCTGGAATTGGCTAAACTACGCAAACAGAGATTATTGGATGCCCTGTCTCTCTACAAGCTCTTTAGCGAATCGGACGGAGTTGAGCAATGGATCGGAGAAAAGAATAGAATGCTTGAGACTATGGTTCCTGCTAAGGACATCGAGGATGTAGAAATCATGAAACATCGTTATGATGGATTCGAGAAGGAAATGAATGCCAACGCTTCTCGTGTTGCTGTCGTCAATCAATTGGCTAGGCAATTGTTACACGTTGAACATCCCAATTCTGAACAGATCGTTGCTCGACAGAATGAACTGAACCAGAAGTGGGCAGAGCTCAGAGAGAAGGCTGAAGGCAAACGCGAGGCTCTTAATTCAGCACATGGAGTACAGACTTTCCATATTGAGTGCCGTGAGACTGTGTCTTGGATCGAGGACAAGAAACGCATATTACAACAAACGGACAGTCTGGAAATGGACTTGACCGGTGTGATGACACTACAACGTAGGCTTAGTGGCATGGAACGAGACCTGGCAGCTATATTAGCCAAGTTAAACGCTCTGGAGAAAGAAGCGCAATCGATCGAACAAGAACATCCCGAAGAGGCGGCTGTTATCCGCGAAAGAATCACCCAGATTCACACTATTTGGGAGCAATTAACTCAAATGTTGAAAGAACGTGACGCCAAGCTCGAGGAGGCCGGAGATCTACACAGATTCTTACGCGATCTTGATCACTTCCAGGCTTGGCTCACCAAGACTCAAACTGATGTTGCCAGCGAAGATACACCCACGAGCTTGGCTGATGCTGAGAAGTTGTTGACCCAGCATCAAAACATTAAAGAAGAAATTGACAATTATACAGACGATTATCAAAAGATGATGGAATATGGCGAGAAATTAACAACCGAGGCTGGAGATGGCGATACTCAATACATGTTCTTGAGAGAGAGATTGAACGCGCTGAAAATGGGATGGGAAGAATTACATCAAATGTGGGCTAACCGACAGAACTTGTTATCAAACTCGCTGAACCTTCAGGTGTTTGATCGCGATGCTCGCCAGGCCGAGGTCCTGTTGTCTCAGCAGGAACATCTACTCACTAAAGATGAAACACCAACGAACTTCGAACAGGCAGAGAATATGATTAAGCGCCACGAGGCTTTCATGACAACGATGGAAGCTAACGATGACAAGATCAATTCGGTTGTACAATTCGCTGGCAGGCTGGTCGAGGAAGGACACTTTGCAGCTGACAAAGTTAAGAAGAAGGCAGATGTGCTGAACGAACGTAGAAATGCTAATCGCGAAAGAGCTAATCAAGTTATGGAGAAATTGAAAGACCAACTTCAGCTGCAGATGTTCTTGCAGGATCGGGAGGAGCTCGTTGAATGGGTACAAGAAAAGCACATCACTGCACAAGACGAAACATATCGTAGCGCTAAAACTGTACATAGTAAATGGACAAGGCATCAGGCATTTGAAGCTGAAATTGCGAGCAATAAAGATCGTCTGCAACAATTGCAACAGGCTGCTGATGAATTGATACAGCTGAAGCCTGAATTGGCGGAAATTATACAGCCTAAAGTCACGGAATTGTGTGATCAGTTCGAAGAACTTGAGACAACAACGAAGGACAAGGGAGAGAGACTGTTCGACGCTAATCGGGAAGTCCTTATCCATCAGACTTGCGACGATATTGATTCGTGGATGAATGAATTGGAGAAACAGATAGAGAGTACAGATACAGGCTCTGATCTGGCCTCAGTTAATATTCTGATGCAGAAACAGCAGATGATTGAAACTCAAATGGCAGTTAAAGCTCGTCAAGTTACTGAGCTGGATAAACAGGCTGAACATTTGCAACGAACTGTTCCGGACGAAAAGATGGAGGAAATAAAATTCAAGAAGGAAAAAGTCGCCCAAAGATTTGCCCAGCTCAAGGCGCCTCTCAACGACAGACAACGCCATTTGGAAAAGAAGAAAGAAGCTTATCAATTCAGACGCGATGTTGAAGATGAAAAATTATGGATTGCAGAAAAGATGCCACAGGCTACCAGTTCGGAATACGGTAATTCTCTCTTCAACGTTCACATGTTGAAGAAAAAGAATCAATCTCTCCGAACTGAGATCGAAAACCACGAACCAAGAATCAATTCCGTTTGTAATAACGGGCAGAAATTGATAGACGAAGGACACGAAGATAGCGCAGAGTTCACTCAGCGTATATCCGACCTCTCCGACAAGTGGCGCGAACTCAAAGATGCTGTCGATGACAGAAACAAGCATTTACTGCAGAACGAAAAAGCACAACAATATTTCTTCGATGCTACAGAAGCCGAATCATGGATGAGCGAACAGGAGCTTTACATGATGGTCGAAGATCGTGGGAAAGATGAAATTTCCGCTCAAAATCTAATGAAGAAACACGAATCCTTGGAACACGCCGTAGAAGATTACGCAGACGCGATTCGTCAGCTTGGTGAAACAGCAAGACAATTGATAAACGATCAACACGCACTGAGCGATCAGATTGCAGTGAAACAGTCACAAGTTGATAAGCTGTATGCAGGGCTTAAAGATTTGGCTGGAGAGCGTCGGGCCAAGCTAGACGAAGCCCTCCAACTGTTCATGCTAAACCGAGAGGTCGATGATTTGGAACAATGGATTGCCGAGCGAGAATTAGTTGCCAGCAGTCATGAGCTTGGTCAGGATTACGATCACGTTACTTTGCTGTGGGAGAGATTCAAGGAGTTTGCTCGTGACACTGAGACAATAGGTTCGGAAAGAGTCGCAGCTGTGAACGGAATTGCGGATTCTTTGATTGCCACGGGACATTCAGATGCAGCTACCATTGCCGAGTGGGAAGATGGCCTGAACGAAGTCTGGCAAGATTTGCTTGAGCTCATTGAGACCCGGACTCAAATGTTAGCAGCCAGTAGAGAGCTGCATAAATTCTTCCACGACTGCAAAGACGTTCTTGGAAGAATTTTGGAGAAACAAAACGCGATGTCGGATGAATTGGGGCGTGATGCTGGCTCCGTTTCTGCGCTTCAACGAAAGCACGGAAACTTTATTCAGGATTTGTCCACCCTACAGTCCCAGGTGGCACAGATCCAGGAAGAATCTTCTAAGCTTCAAGCTCATTATGCCGGGGATAAGGCCAGAGAAATAACAAATCGCGAAGCCGAAGTCGTCGCAGCTTGGAACAACTTACAATCTTTGTGCGACGGAAGAAAGGCGAAACTTGAAGACACTGGGGATTTATTCAGATTCTTCAACATGGTTAGAACTTTAATGATTTGGATGGACGACGTTGTCAGACAAATGAATACTTCCGAGAAACCGCGAGATGTATCCGGCGTTGAACTGCTCATGAACAATCATCAGAGTTTGAAAGCTGAAATTGATACCAGGGAAGACAATCTTACCGCTTGTCGCGATCTTGGAAAAGATCTATTGGCAAGGAACCACTACGCCAGTGTACAGATTAAAGAAAAATTGTTGGCATTGTCCAATCACAGAAATGCATTGCTGCACCGCTGGGAAGAGAGATGGGAGAATTTGCAGCTAAGTAAGTAATTTCGTTAGAAACAAATTGTGAATAGAATTTGTTATGCTGCCAAAACTATCTTTTTTGCGAATCATGTTTCACAGAATCATTGATTCAGCTTTTCTTTGTGCAATTTCTATGGATGTAAAATATTTTATGTTACATATTTCATGTATGCGATTATATTTCACTAGTTCTCGAGGTCTACCAGTTCGCCAGGGATGCAGCTGTAGCAGAAGCTTGGTTGATTGCCCAGGAGCCATATCTAATGAGTCAAGAACTCGGAGTAAGCAAATTTTTCAGATTATTTTCATAAAATATTTTCAAAATATTTTCAGGGCACAATCTAGCTTCTGTTTGCCTAAATAAGATCCGGAATATGCCTAACATGAAATGGTGAATCAAAAAGGCTGATGGAGTAATAGAAATCAATGACTAAGTCTCCAGCTCCATCAGTTACCACCTAATGCCCGTGGTACTAGATAAAATGGTTAAATTATGGTACAGTCGGTTATTCCTGGGTTGAATTGTCTTGTGAATAATCGAAGTTCATTCTCATCAGCGAAAATTTAATTATTTGGAAGTAACACAGGAAAAACGGGGTTCCTACATTTCATTGAAAAATTGGTTATCGCAATGTCTTTAATAACATTTATTTCTCTTATAAAATTACCTACAATTTTCAGCATACGATCGATGACGTGGAAAATCTGATCAAGAAACATGAAGCATTTGAAAAATCGGCAGCGGCACAAGAAGAAAGATTTAGCGCTCTGCAGCGACTCACAACGGTAAGTGACGCATAATAAAGTAAATTATTCCTCTGGATTGTCTAGGTGATGGAATCATTAATTAGAAAAGTTATCGAGTAGTAGCTAATAACCATTGTCGCTGTTTTCCGTCCAAATGCCTAATCTTTGATTACAACAGATTGAATAAAATTATCTAAGTTCAGATTGTTTTATTTTCGATAATTATTGTTGCTTAGACAAAGTAATACTATTAATATATGTATCTTGTTTTTAACTATGGTGATTGGTAAAAATTAGTTTAGATAATATTAATTGCACCGCATGTTCTGGTATGATAATCACTCTGTTTCGCACCTGTAATTCTATGTTTCTAATTTCCATCTGTGTAGCATGCATGTTTATCACGCTCTGTCTGCTTATGTCTCTTGTAGTATGAAAGCAGTCTTGATAGAAAGGTTGGCCTGGACCTACCGGTGTTGGGATTGAGTCATGACCTAATCTTCACTCCAGAGTACCCTCCCCCATCTAAAATCCCAATTACAAAAGTTAAAAAATGTCTTCGATCCCAAGGGTTCATTGTACAATATATTATTTTGGAGTCTAACATATTTAAGAAACCAGTCAGGAGGTATAGACGTGATTACACAAGTACGGGAACTAAAATTATTTATCCAAATACTTCGAATTGTAAGGATGTTAAAACATTTCAACGGTCTAAGTCTTTCTTATGGAATTCTGATTGGAAAGGAAATTCTAGTTATTCTCAAAGTCCAGGTTGCAGTCAGCCTGTGTCACCTCAAGTAGAATATGAGGACGCGCCGGTATTTGATGATGATATTATTACATCTGATGAAAGAAGGAACTTGAGAAGAATCAATACCATTAGTGCTCATAAGATAGAAATCCCTGAAGCAGATACTCTTCCATTTTTAAAATGCTCCGACTACGAACCTTTGGATAAAGAGTATTCCAACATAAGTAGAAGATTCGTTGCCTCAGATTCTTCCTCGGAATTGGAGTATACGGCAATTTTGAATCCAACTCCTTGCCGCTTATCAGATCCTTACCCTGAAGTCGAGTATACGGAAGTAATTGGCGCTAATTCTGATTTCGAATCTCCTGAAAAGACTAAAAACAGCTTGGAAAATATTAAAGCTAATGATAATCAACATCTCATGACCCAGAATTCCATAGAAAATGCATCAATAAATAAATATGGGAATGAAGATTTTGTCAGAGAAAAAAGTTCACAAGATAAAACTTCTATCGAAGAATTTTCAGACACAGGTTCATCGACTGACGATAGTGATAGTACTATTAATAAGTTTAGAAAATTGAATCTTGAAATTGAGGCATTAACAGAAGATTTAATAAAAGCAAAGCCAAGGAGGAAGTATGTTGATCCAAATGAAGCGTTCATTTTAGCCGAGCGTTCTTCTTTTGAAAAAGACAGCGCTCACAGACTTAATAACTTGATAAAAGTCAAATCTGATCATGAAAATCACGTAGCATCAGAAGCGTCTAAAACATTACCTCAGTCGTCTAAAAAATCGCCAAACGAAAGTTACGGAGAACGCGAACGAAGTCAATCGAGTTTAGGTCCAAAAGATAAGTTTAAAAATAGTTTTGCCTTAAATAAAGACAGTCCAAAATTTTCCGCTACTTTGAGCCCAGACAAAACATGTCCTTCCCGAAGTCCCTCCTTATCTGTGTTAACTCTGGAAAAGAATAGCACTGAAGTAAGTAATGCATGATTTCTCACAGAATGTACGATAAGTTATCTATGAGAATGCTAGTGGTGAAGGCTTCGATGTCCATCCTTATCTCATCATAAAACTTTCATCCACATCTTTTCAAGATTCTGTTTCTAAATATTTATTCCTCAGATTTCAAGTATATGATGTGATTGTAACGTACATAATATTCTACAATATATAGAATTATGGGATATTAGACTTGTGCTCCTCTCGGTTGTCTAAATTAATAGAAATTTTCTAAAAATTTAGTTTGAGCTGAAAGAACTGAAACGACGAGAACAACAAAGAGAAGAAGAAGAAAGGCGCAAACAGGAGGAAGCTGCAGCAGCAGAGGCTGCAAAGTTAGCGAAAGCGACGCCTGTCACCAGTCCTGATGAGCCACCTAGTGACAGGTGAGCTCATTACTTATACTAAAAAATAACTGAAAATCTTTGCTTGTGTTCTATGAAAGGAACAGAACTTTTTTACTCTCTCATGTTTGAGTAAATCCAATTATAAGTATAGATTGTTTACATCATTTTATGCATTGCAGAGTTGATGGCGAGGCTACTCAAAGCGGCGAACATGCAGCTGGTGAAGAGGACAGCCATGGTTAGTGGAAAATATATTTACACAATTTAATACAATGCTGTTGAGACTGATAAATTTGTAGCAATATCACAAGTACAGTGCTCTATAAGCACAGTAAGATTGAAATAATTGATTAACGTAGCACAATGCATTGTTATAATGGAAGTCATGAGACCTAAAATTGACTAATATCGTTAGAGAAATGCATTCATCAATATCATTGATATAAGGTTTTGAATTTGAAAATAATTAAATATTAATGAACGCATCCAACGCAAGATTATAAGAAGACTTATTATTCAATTTTCAAACAAGTATGTCATACTGGTTCGCAGTTGTTGCTGATTACCTGATTTAATTTCTTCCTATAATCTCAAGTTTGATGTATAATTGATGGTTTATTTATCGGCACTAAAGTTCAGAGAGTTGATTTTTTGGAAGAAGAAAAAAAAAAACCGTATATATTCTAGAGCTCTGAGTTATGCTAAAACTTGTATAATCTCTGAACCTTAGTATTGACATTTTATGTTTGAGCATGAAATTGCTAACAGCACGTTTATTTTTGCCTTTCCATTACCCAACCTTTTACAAACCGATCCTATTATCTCCATTTATCAACAATACTTTCCAAACACGTCTTAATGCTGCACGGAATGCACGAACCACAGTGGCACTACGCAAGGCTTCAACTAGGTCGCCACAAACTCAAGAAAAGCCCAAAGAAGGTGAGTGTTGGGTTCACAAAATTGATAAACAGCCACATATGTTGTTATTACTTTTCATCTCGTTGTTCCATTACTTCAACTATTTTTTCACCATCGTTCACTTAAAAAAATAGTACCAATTTTGAACAAATCGTTAGATTAGAGGCAATGGCACAGCGAGATAATGTCAAATAATTAAAATAAGGAATATTCAAATTATGCATTCATATTATCTTCCAAAGTTAACTTTATTATTTGGTCCGTGATTTGTATTGTCGTAATTTTAAATAATTCGAATGCGTGAATTGGATACCATTGAATAACTAACTGTAATTCATTACTGGTGATGGAAGAGTATGATATGCATTCATCTAATACAGCTAACCATTATATATTGAAATATTTATTAACTGCATATTAGACAATGTCTGAAGAAAATCTTTTCAAGCCTTTCAGCACAAATCCAGCAACATGGCACCAATCTCATTATTCCCTCAATCTTTCAATCATATATCTATTTGCTTTTGTTAACATGTTTATTATCAGGTGGAGGAGCATTTTTACAGATTGGGCTGCCTATTTTCATCATGTCTAGTTTAAGTAGATATAAATGTAATATTTGGTATCACGTGCCTTAGATAATATAGAAATGGTACTTGGACAATATATATTTATTTATATTTTCGAAAAGTACATGTCTCATGCATTGGATGTGACGTATAAAAGTCTTTCTAGTGATTGGACAACGAAGTATTTTTGTGTGGTGTATTTTCATCAAAAATTGAATCACGGCAGAGCACAAAATTGTAGAATTGATAAAACTGATAGCAGCCGAATTACTTCGGGATGCTGGACGAATTTAAACAGAGTACAATTATCGAAAAAATCCTTTCACTACACACATGGCATATTGTAATCTGCTCACCTGTTCATGTATTGGAAAATCTTTATGGTATATCGGCTCCCTATATGGTAATATTTGGCTATTGCATTTACTAAATTGTTTCTCTTCAAGCTTTTCTTATAAAGATTAGGTAAGTGCAGCTTATAACAGAAATTACTATTGCTGTAATTAAAAATCAATAAATTCAGACGACCGGAAAATAACAGAATGTGAAGCAAACATTGATTCACACCTAATTTTCAATCAGGTAAAAATTAAAATCTATTCTACATATTATGCTTTTATGCATGTTTCTCATGCTTTTTCTTTTTATTTTTGTCTGAATTTTTTGATCTTGTTTATGTCATGATTCTCTTCTTTTTACATTAAACCCACAGAATTTTGTAAATACGAATTGGAAAAGCTAAGAAATTGACTTGTCTTGTGAGTACAGTTTCTTTTCGGCAAATTACTCTTCTTGGATAATTGTAGTATCTTCTTTTCTACACGTCCTCACTCAATGTGTCTTCGCTTTTCAATATTTAAATTATTCACACTTGTTCTATCTCATTTTGTATTTCTTTGTTCAATGTATGTATACTATACGTGTTTTCTTACATTCATCACTTTCTCATCACTCTTCACATCCGATACTTTATTCGATTTTAATTCAGTACTTGGGTGCATTAAGAGAGAAATCCCCAGGAAAGCCTGAAAAAGGAGCAGAAACTCCGGTTGGATACTTAAATTCATTTTATTGATTGTAGATTTACGAATTTTGCCAAATTTAGTATTTTCCAGTTGGAAAAGATGGTCTTACAAATTGCGTATTTCAAATCTTCTCATCTTACTAAACTAAACAGAATTCCCCCGATGATCAATCTTGCTCATTAACAGCATTGTTTCGTTTACTTAATTGTCAAACTGCTTTTTGACCCCGTGTTTACAACAAGAAAAAAAAAAACGACTTCAATTTTATTTTACTAGAGTGTATATGTGCATTTATGTATACAATCAAATTGATGCATATTTATACATGTAGTATTATTTGAGATTTTTAAAAAGCATGATGTAATTGGTGTGGTGTAGTGGTGCATGTTCAGAAGCCTGCACGACTGTCAACTTCGGAAATTGGAACACCGCCGATCACTCCAACTTCTCCAAAGTCCCAGTCGTCATATCCAACGACACCAACAAGTAAGTGTGTAAAAATATTTGATTCAAAATCAAGTATTCTTCTTTCTAAATGTTGTGAAATATTTTTTGCAAACATCCAGGTCAATCAACTTATGGAAAACCTGATTTCATTCACTTCTTTTACATGCAAAACTCATCTCAAAAAACTACCTTTTCTACTTTAATAGAAGTTTATACGATAAAATCATATTTTCATATACAATATCTCCAACCATTTCCAACTAACAAAGTATACAGATTTAATTCCTTTCATTTTCAACTTCTGTAATTATTGCATTCAACACTGAGGTTACAGTTGGTACGTTTATCTTTGTGTTGAAATAAAAAACCCCTTTTACAAATGTATAATTATTATTATTTTTTTATAAGAAAAAAAACCCAGAAAAGTTTGATTTATGTGAAAATATCGGAAATGGAACAGCAAAGTAATGCATCATTTTAAACATGGAATATTTTAAATTTCATTGAATCAGTGATTTGTATAAGAAATAATTTTTGTATATAATTTCATGCCATAACTGCACAAGTCTTATTGTTCGTCAAAACTATAAATAACATTTTTTTATGTCTTTCGAAAGGTTTCTTGCCATTATTCAATAAGCTAACAATAAATTTAAATTTCAAACCTATTCAAGTATTCACAATAAGTTATTATGTGAATTAAAACGAAATCTTAAAACTGATAATTAATATGGTAAAATGATGGCTGTACAAGTCAGTATATTTCCTAGATTATTATTTCCTAATTACCTGATCTTTACAGCACGTCTTAGAGATTTTGGGTAGATTGTATTGAGAACTTGATTACATTTTGCTATAGTGCCCATGTACAGTATAACTTACTTTACTCTGGAATATAGTTTGTAGATAAATTATAAGTATTTTGCACGAGCATGCCGCATGAGTAATTGAAATTAAACGTATAAATGAAACAACAAAACACTGGTTCCTGGAACTCTGTTAAACACAGACCATTCATTACACCATTCTACAAACAGCAAACAAACTAACAGTAAGTAATGAATAAAAATCAATTGAATTGTGTGCAAAATGAAGCTCCGAAGGGTGGCAGTGGTTCTGAGTCTGGTACATTGCGGCGTAAGGAAAGAAGCCGCAGTAAATCACCATTTAGAAGTTTCCGATGGAAAAAATCAACTAAGTCCCCCAGTCTGGATCGTAGTGGCGTGAGCGATGATGATCATAGCTATACTGGTAAGCAATAGCGTTCCTCCATCATAGTAATCCAATCCTCAGTCGATATTATTTATTATTATGTAGGTTTCTGCTTGAGGGTTAAGAAAACGAATTTTATAAACTATTGTTGCCCTCATCATTTCATCACTACACTATTAAGCATGGCAGCATCAAATTATTAACAGTAATTTGACGTACATTAATACAATACTATAATTTTTCAATTTATATCTCGCACTGTCGAATTATAAATCAAGAAATGATAAATTGTTTTAGTATAAATTTACCTAGATCAGTAAATAAGATAAGTCCTTAAAAAAACACACTAACTTCAATCATCGTTCATTTCAGGTGTTACATCAACCTTGTTATCTACCTATGAAAGGAGCACTACCACTATAAAATATATTTCCATGTTTTCCACGCATGCTTCATTAACATTTTACACAATTGAACAGACATTGACGAAATGTTTATATATGTATATTTGATTAACTAAAAAAACTATGCAGTCTAATTGTACTTAGTAAATTATATTGGCAAAGGAGTCACATTTGTAAGCCTGACATGCCGCAAAATTGTGATCACTTTTCAGGACTTCAATCAAGAAAGTGAGCCTCACAACAGGGGCACGGGGAGCCGCTGCGCTGATATAATAATCTTTTTCAGCTTAGAAGTCTTAGACTTACTACAATGATGAATCATGTACTATAACATGCTCTTGTTTTCAATCTACAGAACAACGAAGTCCCGGTGACGACGAATTTGAAGGAACTTTGACGCGAAAACATGAATGGGAAAGTACTACGAAAAAAGCGTCAAATCGATCATGGGACAAGTTGTACATGGTTGTTCGTGGACAGAATTTGGTAGCTTACAAAGATCAAAAGTCTTACAAAGCTGCAGCTGACCAGCCATACAAAGGAGAGCCATCTCTCGATCTTAGAGGAGCTACTGTTATAGTTGCCAGTGAATACACGAAGAAGAAACATGTCTTCCGAGTCAAGTGAGTTTAAAGTTTAATACATCCTAACTTGAGCAAAATATGGAAGTAATAATTTCTTGTATAGAAATTCCTCCAAATATATGAAAATTCATATAATAACGATATTTTACAGGTCCCAAAGTGGAGCAGACTTCCTTTTCCAGGCTAAGGATGATGCAGAAATGCTGGAGTGGGTAACGGTGTTGAATCAAGCTGCCCAAGGTGCATCTGGCGCAAGTACATCTAGAGCGCATACTCTGCCAGCACCTACGCAAGCCGAAACAAAGCGGCGTAGTTTCTTCACACTCAAGAAAAAGTAAGTGATATGTAGCTTGAACTTGGTTGGCAGAATCACATGTGTTCCTTGAGCTTTGAGAAATCTATGAGTGCCAATGCCTTCATTATGTTCAAGATAACATATATAATAACATTGGGGCCCAATAATGAGGGACAATTTTTTTATTTAACCATGAATAAAAAATATATAGTAGTGGACAGACTCTACTGAAAGAGCAAGAACAATATTTTATGCCAAAGTTTTTTTTGCTGTACCGAATCATACTTTATATTCGTATACCTGTGTTGATCTACACATACGTATATTATATCATTTTGAAAAATCGATAACTGAGTAAAGCTAAACAAATAAATAAATAAATGAATGAATAAATGAACAGATAAATAAATTAGAGGGGTTACTCTCTATCTTTTGAACATATAAGCAATTATTATTCGAAAGTGATAGATTTTCTTTCTCCTGTGTTTTGTATATATATTTGAAAACTAAATTTTATTAATAAGTATAAAAATATTACGTGATGAGTTTCGAACGTGGGCACATCAAGTATGAACTGTTAGTCAAATTGTTCAGTTTTTCTTGAATATTCCTATTTATCCATAGTCTAATCAAAGCTAGAAGGTAGCCCACAGATCACATCTCATTTGTCATATTTTAGAAAATCGAAAAAGTAAAAACGAAACCAAAGAACTTGAAAACCGGTACACAATTGGAACAACATTTAGATGCGGTGAGTCGCACTCTACAATAGTATATTACTGTCTGTATTTGCACGTAAGTGAAATTGTTTAGTTTCTTTTTTACCTTTTTTTATTTTTATTTTTTTTAAATATATTATATTGATTTTGCATTATAATTATTTCTTTGGACACCTGAGAAGAATGTTCTTCCAATTGTCGATGCGGAATGACTTGAAAGTACTGTTTAAAAAAAAAAAGGTCGTTGTGCCTAGTGCTCATGGTTTAGCAAACTTCGGATTATTTGATTTTTTCGATCCCCTTAGTCAGGGCATAATTGTTTATAGCGTGATTCACTGAACTTTACAGTAATTAGCTGATAGATAAATAGAAGCCAAATATACGTTTACACATGTTTTCAGGCAGCGGGTGAATCTTTATACATAACCCAGCAAATTGAATGTGATTTGTTCCATTAATGAATAAATTTTATCATTTTATCATGGCTTAAAATTTGTCTCTCTTTAACGGCGTCATAATATTGGTGTATGGGATCTTTAACCCAAGAGTTCAAGGCATTTTTTACAATTCAGAAATAACATACCAAAAACACTTGATGATTTCTACTGATTACCATTGCAATAATCTCATCGTGTGAAGAACACATAAAGCACACTGGCCTAAGCACGAGGTAATTTAGCGTGCACTGATAGACCTATATTTTATCCTTCGCAGTATTATTTTGGACATGTAATTCATTCATAATGAAATTTATTTTTCTCATCCTGTATTTAATATGTTTATTTAATTCATTGTTAAACCTTTGGTTGGTCTTTATGATTTTGTAGTTATTACTGTCATTGTTATTACATATTGGTCATGATTCACATTGTGAATCAATCATATTTATCTGCAATAATCTTAGCTTACATACATTCTTCAAAGTTATTTTCTCATCTTTATGTCTTATTTCCACAATATGGAAGCATCGAGTACCGGAAGACAAGATGTCTTTGAATGACTGATCTAAAGATATTTCGTACCACTAGATAATTTCATGTAAATTATATATCCATGTCAAAGTCAGCTACAGAATGTGTATCTGAAAATGAATTACTTTATTTGCTTGATTTAAAAGCAAAATAGTACAAATTTTCTCAACGTCGATAATATTCGTGGCGAATTTTGTACTGAAACTAAAAGTGTATTATTCAAGAAACACAATTAATAAATAATTATTACAGTTGATAGAATACTCTATCCCCTTGAACTTTGGATGTATGAATAATTTTATATTGATTTCTAAATTCGTCTATTTCCAGCTAAATTGGAGCAGTGAAGCGTGCTAAGAAGCCGCCAGTACGCGCCAACGCAACAAATAAAATTTGAATGAAACGTTTTGTCGGACATCGCTTAGCTGAAAAACCGTCAAACTGCTGAAGTAAAACTGGTAATTAATTATTTAACACGTTAAGAAGTCTGTAGACAAATTGAGAATGAAAATCAATGTAATTTTCAAAAATCCAATTCGCTTTAAAAGTAAAAAAAAAACCATTCGCTGTAAAACAATCTTTGAGAGAATGTTGGTGTAACGATTTTTGAAAACTTGATTGACATTTGAATTTTGTTGTTAAATATTTCGATTCATCTCGATATCACTAAACCGGTCAAGAATAAGAAAAGTTCAATGTCCCGAGTTAACATGGCTAATATTATCTTGCCTTGGAATTCACAATTTCATACTTTCTCCCTTGTTTCAATTCTGTTATCAAATTATGGTTAAGAATATTTTAATGTTAGCAGGAAAACAATAATTTGTTAATCGTTTTACTTGTACAAAGTAATTTTATTTAAACAGATGAGTCGAATAATGTTGACAGTGATTATGTGTTCAGTAAACATTGCAAGCTATAGCCGAGCCTTAATATAATATGGTTGTCCTATAAAATATATTTTTCTCATATTATCTTGAGACAAAGATAGTATATAACTCCAACATTGTTTCGATGATATTTTATTGTGAATATTTGTAAATTGATATTAGTTCAAATTAATGAAAATTTATTGGATTAATTTTTTCTTTCGTATACCCGTGGCACAGTAGATATTGTTTGAAAATTAAGTTATGTATTTTATATATATTTTATTTTGCTGTTTGGTCTGTCCAAGAAAATAAATTGCAATCAATTTGGCTTAGCTGCTGATAATTAAATTTTTAGCCATGTTGACGCGGGACACTTCACAATAGAATAGCTTAATAAATTACATTTTAAAAGTTACGTTATAAATATAATTCTATTGCAAAGAAATATCAAATTGAAAAAAAAAATATTAAAAACTTGTAATAATTAAAATAATTAAAAAAGAAATCCTACAAAATCCTAAATCTCATAGTTTAATCGAAAAAAAAAAAGAAAAAAGTTAGGCCGTCTTCAATTTTTTAGCCATCTATAAGCAATCACAAGCCTGTATAGTACAAGCAACAATTTGTCATAAAGATTCGTAAAAATTTTGTGATTATCTGTATATCGATCATGCAGAGATATTCCAAGATATTCTTGTACGATATAGGCTTATAACTTGTCGTATACGTACGTATGATGGCTTTTGTATATTTTTTAATTGTTACTTTTTTAATATTTTAAAGTTTCTTTTCCTACTTTGTAGACGTTAAGATCGGATTTTGAGATTAGAAATTCGCTATGTAAACTTCATGGACAGCTTTAGGGCGTCGATGCCTTCTTAAGATTATATGTTCTTTGTTCTCTTTTGAAAAACGTAACTCGAAAATTTGAACAGATTGATGTGAATTAGAAAGCATAGTTTCTTGAAGGGCATAACATAATTCCAGTAATTATTTCATCATTTTAAATATAATATACTAATAAACGAGTTGTGGTCAAAGTATCGAGTTGCGTTGCAAATATAAAGAAATAAAAACAAACTATATTGTTCGCCCTGTGTTTTTTTTATATATAATATAATTATGAAGAAAGAAGAAAAGAAGATGAAAAAAAAGATTACTAAGTTATATTAAATAAAAATGATTGATAATTATATATAATATATAGCATAATTATTATTGTACAAGTAATAGCCATCTCTTTCCTAAAGAGGCCTTTTCTACTAAATTTTTATCCTAACTATGTAAATTCAAGAACCACGCTGAACCATGAAAAACCAGGAAACGATTTGAATGACCAAAAATCTAGTCTGGATTTATTGAATACAAATCACGAACGGGTTTTGCAAAGTTACATACAAGACATAAAATATTGTATGTTGATAAGACCGCTTTAGCGAAAGATAAATCTTTGCAAATAAGTTTCGCGATTCATTATATTGTTAGCCTTTATGCTAGATGCCTGCTGTTTTAATGTATATCGAAAACGAGACCTAAATTTAGTTCGGTAAACTATTTTTCAAACTTTTCATCAACTTACTATTAATATTATTATATTATTGTTATTATGAAAAATACGCTCTCATCATTCTTTTAAAAAATTATACCTACAAATGCGTGGCATCTTTTGCAAATCTGGTTGAACAATAATTATATCTCCATTCCATAATTTGACCGATATATGTATAATCTAATTACCTTATGTTAAAACGAACAAAAATCATCACAACAAACCGAAGGACCTTTGGCATTGAATTAAGTTTACCGAATAGTAATATGGCTTCGACTTAATGACTGCTTGGGAAGGAATATTATTATCATTATTAAATAAACAATTATACAATAAATTTCAGTATATATACATTATTGTGGTACACCATCTTTACTCACGTACATACATGTATATATGAATACATACATACATACATATATATATATATATATATATATATATATATATATATATATATATATATATATATATATTTATACGCATGTATTTATTTATTTATGTAGCGCTTATACACATTTGCGAAAACATCGCGTCTTATTAAGATATGCTTTATACCGATTCAAGTTAATGAAAATGCCATTTTTGCAAGTATGCTAAAAATTCGTCGTTCAATTATACAGATACATAAACCTATGCTTCATTTAATTAGTTTTTGCAAAAAATGAAATTTCTATTAACACACTGAAGAGAAATAATATAATATTTTCTTGTTTAATTTGACAAATTTCATATATATTCATGAGAGATAGGCTTACCAAAAACTATAAACATATTAAAATGGTAAGTTTCCTGCCTTTTTAGACATTTTCCTCAACCCAAACTATAAACCACTATAAATGAATTGTGCTAAGTGGTTTTCAAAATTTAAATACATTATTAACTAAATTACACGTCATAGGTATGTAATAGTTGATTAATACGTGATCGGCAGCTCGTTTGTGTACTCGTTATAAAATCATATCCATTAATATGATTATTCAATTAAATATCATTGTTACAATCCAGCTGTGAACTTACGTGTCATTTACGCGAATTTCTTTTACAGTGATACCATGACCGAAACGCATTGTTTGAATCATATATCGTAAAATTTTTCAAAGTGGGATAGACTTACGATCTAAATCGTTATGTATATTGATTTCAATTCTATTCTTTAGACTTTGAATTATCTGTGACATTTCCCGTATTATTTGGATTATTTGCCATAAAGCTTGTAACATTGTAATGATGAATTGAAAATTATGGATAAAAATCCAAAGTTGATAGAAGTGTTTGTCAACTCTTGATAAAACGTCTTATAATTTTCTCTCTTCTCTTGCATAAATGTATTTTGCGCCTCTATACTTTTACTTTCTATAACAGCAAGAGCCTATAGCAGCTCGGGTCGCAAAAACCTGTTTAATTATTGCTTTATCCAACTTTTTCGATATTTGAATAATGCGTATACTGTCACTGCCCGGAAATGTTTTTACAACGAGTAACAGCCGCAGCAATGGTCCTTACGAGCCACAAGTTATAAATGAATAATAAATAACAGAACACGACAATGTGAATGCTTCTAATAAATCATTGTTGAAAAACTAATTGACTAAAATTTAGTCTCACACAATCCTTTCAGTGCCAACATTTCGAAATTCGGGGATATCTGATTCCGTTTAGTTTGAATAGTTCTTTCATCCTTTGTATCTCCAATTATTAATGTATGACCTAAATATTGAAATATTATATTTTGCGCTAAATTTTCAGAAAGTAATCGCATTTTATTTGAAAAAAAATATTTACAAGTGCTGGTAAATATCTCGGATTGTGTGGAAAGTTACTTTTATCTGCTTTCTGCAACAGCTTATTGTTAGAGTTACTGCGTATGAATAATTTTGGTTTATTGAAAAACAATGGGGAGTATGAATCATTTGCATGGGTGAGCATGTAACGTCGTTCGCTTTCTGTGAACAAACCAGTTCACAGCAGTTGAACTTAGTAGAATTGGAGTCTGAAGGGCTTGAGGGGGCGTATAGGGTTCGGAACGTTTGATTCGTTAATTTTCGTTGATATTGCTGCTGGAAGAGTCGCCTGTAAATCATCTTTGTTCGAACATTATACCTACTGGTGTTTGAAACACGTCAAATTACACACACATATATATATATATACATATATCCGGCCTTCCTAGAGCGATGAAACGTCCAAGTGTGATATAATTTTGACGTTAGTTTATAGAACAGCAGCGTCTATGCGCAACGCGTTCATCATGGGATTGATAACACTGTGAGGGAAGTGACTGCAGAGGCAGTGGCATCCGGAAATTAACGCCATTATCTCATATACATTTATTATTTTACCAAGGGGAACCATTAAAACTTATTACTCATCCGTTGACTCGAACTCTTAGTTTCTTTGCATCTCCTTCTGGCGGGGGATAACGAAAAGATAAATTAAAAAACCATATGCATGGATGCATGAAAAAAAAAGCAAACGCCTAAGTGCGTAAGATACAATATATATATATATATATATATATATATATATATGTATACTATGTAGATAAGCACATGTTGGATCTGACATACACAAGTATAATAATTAAAAGTGTGATTGCGCGGAATAAAATAATTCAGTAAATTCAGAAGTTTTCAATATCATTTATTAATTCTATAGACCGCAATATGTCAATAAATTTTCGCCGATCATTCAAATACTCAAATCCGCAGATACGTATCTAGCTTTTCTGTTTTACTCAATTTTCATCAATAAAATGTAGAATCATAATATGGATGACGTCGAATGATACGAGCATTTTCAAAAATGCCGATGGACGGTAAATTACAAACGACGAAATTGCTCATTTAAATTAATTCCCGAATAGTGGCCAGCGATCAGCATGACGAAGAACCCCAGTGGCAACTGATAAGCAATCTTTCCATACATATCCGTATAGCGTGGTTTTACGCATGCGCAACGAGCAGTTAGAGACACTTGTTTGGTATATCTTGTCTTTTGTTTACCCCTACCCATACCGTCGCTCAATTAAAACGCCAGTGTAGACAAGATGGCCGCCCGGGCGACATCGACGTTTTATCACTTGAAGATAATCTTGAATTTATTCCTATTAATCAATTATAATTGTGCTCAAAGATTTGGTGATCGAGCTAATAATCTGCATATTGTGGAAAGTGATGACATTCAGCAGTATAAAAGGCCACTAATTATTGAGAGAAGTGCTGATGACACTTACGATTTTGAAACATCATTCAACCGAGATCGGAGGGATGTTTCGGCTAATAATCCCAACATCACGACTAAGGTTTGATACATTCATTACTATAATTAGCAATTCTTTGTCATGCTAACTACAATGACTTGGCAATTTTGTTGTTTTTCAAACGGCTATCTATTATTATAACTCTCTCGTAAATATTATTTATATACAACGCGTTGTGTTTTCGTTCATTCTAACGTCAACTTATGACGTTTATGTTGTACGTCTTACTATATTCACTTATAAATCCATTATTCTATTAGTATCCCATTACTGCTTCATTTCTACGCATCAATTAGCCCCCTAATAACTTATATGTATAATCTGCAAGCATAGATATACGTAGTTGTATAATTACCCCGGAGTTTCTTGCGGTATTTTGTAACTACGGATTTACTCATTACTTTCACTTACAGAACCCGCAAATATATTATGTATGATACGATAAAATATAATATACAATTTCCAACATGGTTTGACAGGTCTTTGTTGCCCCATTAACATATTATATTCATTTCCATCGAATTTCTGCCCCTACAGACTTTCATTCTCCTAAAAAGATTAAAATGAGCTAAAAAAACAACTTGAGTCATGTTTTTTCAACTTTATATCGTAATTCAAGTAATATTGCTCTTTGGCACTCAGATGACTCAGTGGTTATTCAGTTGTCACTCTCTCGTGACATATTCCCACTGTAAACACCTATCTATCCATCAGTCATGTGACCGCAGTTCCAACTCATTTCTATATGGTCTATTGTATTCGTCCCCTGACTTATGAACATTGTTATAAGTAACAAGCTATTATGTGTTTAATAGAAAGTATTTTCTCATTTTCCTTTATTCGTTCATTATTTAGTCATTATCGAATGGCTATCATTAGGTTCAAATCATTTAATAAAATGATCTATTAAGACAGACTGTAATGATGTTACTAATAGTTTCCTATTTCAAAATCAAAAAGTTATTCGTATACTAGAAAAGTATTGAATATTTAACCTAGCGCAGAGAAATGCCATTTCATTATTCGTTCGCACCTTATTTTCACACGGCACAATGTACTTCTGGCAACGTCACTTGTGTTTCAAAAAAAAGCACCGACTTTCCTGGAACGAGTTTTAGCAGAGAAATATTTTAGTAATGAGAGACATTTAATAATAAGAGAAAAAAATATCGCTATTATCGATAAATCTGAGCCGGTAAACATTGGAGCATATTTCACAGTTTGATGCGTGAATTCTAAGAATTTCCGGTGTTTGCATGGACAGCTCTTTTTATCTCCTCGTCAGTATTTTCTTTATAGGCATTCACACCATAATGTAAGAACAGATAAATTGTTATCAAGTCTCAGAATGCAGAGTTTCACAGATAAGATATGAAATAATTAGTATGTATGGTGAAAATTGATACAGTTTATCATTATTCTGCTAATTGACCGTTGAGAGAATATTTTGAAAGACAAGTTCACTATTGTTGACAGGATATAGATAGCAGAACTTACCAAAGTAGCTTCATATATTATTTTATATCTAATGGTGCTAAGAGATTGACGTGTGGTATGAAGTACTGAAATACTATGTTGCAGTCTTAATTTTTTCATTGCTTGATCAGCTTGTCAATCAGATTAATAAACGTTTCACCTGCCATGCTTTTATAGTTCATTTTACGGATTTGAATAACATTGAAATTTGAATTAATTGTAAACCGGTCTTGTGGGGAAAATCCTTCTTCAGGAAATATAGAATTCTGAGAAATAATTGATGATATTCAGCTGCATAAATTAGCTTTTATATTCCCAGAAAGTCAGTATTATTCGTGTATAACACTTCTTCACTGCTATTGATACGAACATGAATTACCTATATTACTTTTTAATAGCAGTAATCTTCGTATTTTTTTATAGAACTCATCATTATTTTCTTGTATCAAATTACATCTAGCTTTATTTAATAAGGCATCAAACCTGTTATAATCTGGTATTGAAGAATTATTGATCAAATCTGCTATATCCACTTGTATAACGGCTTCACTTTCACTTTACCGACTAGCCAAAATTTATTATAAACATGAAACCAGTTTTTGGTAATTAAAATGTTTGATACCTTGGAGCAGTTTATTTTTATCAGAGTCTCTTATTTTCAGGTTTACAGCTATAGTGTAAAAAGTTGAACAAGGTCTAAATTTTTTTTTTCAGCTGAATGCCTTGAATGATTCTCATCAACAATTGATGGTACATTGGGTTGGCGAAGGTTCAAATGTGATAATTTGCCTGGCAAGGGATAGCACCCCGCTGGTTCGTTTACCAGTATCGACTAATCCCAGTGCCGTTTACATCAGCTACGATTATGGAGACACATTTGAAAACAAAACCGACAAGTTCAAAATTTCTGATTCCGATGATCCAAATGTTGGATACGCAACTCTGGACAAGTTCTACAATCATCCAAAATTCAACACTCACGTAAGACAACCTTGTACATTACGAAATTTGAATATTCACCAAGAAGATGAATATTAATAATCTATACTTCGTTTATCTAACCTTTCCGATAAATCCAAACAGGTTTAGCTACTGGGAAAAATATGAGGAAATGTTTTTATGATATTGATGAGTTGACTAGATAAAATTGCTTCCATGAGTTGTTTGCGATAAGTTTTTTATTTCTTAAATTGCAAAGTTCAATTTTAGTTGTTTGTTTTATATCAATGAGTTCTGTCAAACAGAATCTAAATCATTTTCCAGTCATCAGTTTCTTTTTTTATGTTGTCATTCAGCGAGAGATAATAGTATATTTTTTACTGCCATGTCTTATCTGGTTCTAATCAATTGTAATAATCAGAGTAGCTATATATTCGTAAGCTGATACCGAATCCATTTTGCCTTAGTGACAAAAAACACGTTCTTACTTCAATGGTTTTATTTCCTACTGTTATCTGTTTTAGTGCGTATTTGCTGATAGCTCAAACAAACTGATATTCACTACGTGGAATAATGGCAAAGACATTACGAGAGAAAACTTGCCCTTTCACCCAAGCGATATTTCATTCCATGAAGATGATCCACTCACTTTTTTAGCATTAGATAAAATTGACACAGAACGTAAGGTAAGATAATATTATATTGAGTTACGCCCAAAGAAAAGCCAGGCTCTGAAAAATAACGAATTTTTATACTCAATTAGTTGGTTCACTGATAAATTTCTTTTTCATAAAAGCGAAATGTTAATCTATTGCGAAATTATTCCCAGCTATGGCGTACGAGAGATTTGGGAAAGACTTGGGTGCCCATCCAAGAGAATGTAAAAGCATTTTTCTGGACATCTACGCAACCGAAGGCGCTGTTGGTTGAAAGACACCAGCCATCTGATGTGAATGTAGTATTATCCAGCACAGGATTGTTCGAGAACCCAAATAACTTTACAGTTGTTATACCATACGTTCAAGATTTTCAAATCAGAGGCGACTACATGTTTGCAACAAGGAAAACTTCAGATGTGAGTAGATTTTCATCTGAATCTAGCAATGAACTGATGATACGAAAAATCGATTTTGCGATTAAATAACAAAAATATATTCACTGTTTTAGAACAACTTGGACCTGTACGTCTCATACAAACAACGGCCATTTGTGAAAGCTCAATTTAACTCAGAACTGGATCGAAGAGATTATCACATCGCAGACGTTTCCAATAATCGTGTTCTAGTTGCAGTTTCCCACACCGAATTTCTAGCCAATCTTTATGTATCAGATATAATTGCCAATGAGCAAATTGCCTTCACATTATCTCTCGAAAGAGTTGTGACCTTCTTCCCGAACAGTACATGGAAGGACAGCTGGCTCAAGTAATAAAATTTACATTTTTCGTTAGATAGAAGAATCGCAATCTATATAATACATATATATATATATACATACATTCTTAAATATTTATTTGACATTGTTTTAATTCTTCAGCGATGTGTCAGACGAGGCATTCACTGATTTGTACAAGGTGGAAGGGCTGCGTGGTATATACATAGCTTCTCAAATGAAGGAAATTCCGAAATCCCTTGGACCTGAACATCTCACTTCGTTGATAACGTACGATCATGGTGCAAGTTGGAGTCCAATTAAAGCGCCAAAAGTTGACAACGATGGATTTTTCATACCATGTCACGAGGACCCGTGTTCTTTGCATCTGAGCCAAAAGTTTAGTCAACTTTATCCAGCAACTCGTGCAGTTTCTATCATGAGTTCCAAGTCAGCGCCTGGAATAATAATAGCTACAGGAGTGATTGGAAAGAGTCTAAAAGGTCATCCGGGTGTCTTTGTATCCCGAGATGCCGGCTTGACTTGGAAACAAGTTCTCAAGGATTATTATTTCTTCAACATGGGAGATCACGGAGGTGTCTTAGTCGCGGTTAAATATTTCAAATCGCGTGGTGAAACAAGAGAAATCTTGTACTCGACAAACGAAGGAGAAACTTGGCATACCCACGAGTTTAACGAAGATATGCTCAGAGTTTATGGACTCATGACAGAGCCTGGAGAAAACACGACAGTATTCACTATGTTCGGATCAGGAAATGGTCAACATCAATGGTTAATCGTTAAAGTAGATCTTAGAAAAGTATTCGACAGGGATTGCAACGAAGATGACTTCAAGTTTTGGTCTCCTAGCAGCACGGAGCAGCCTACAATGGCTTGTGTACTTGGCAAGAAAGAAACTTATCAGAGAAGGGCTATGCGGGCGAATTGTTATACCGGAGCTAATTACGACAGGCCTGTAAAGATGGATATTTGTCAATGCGACGCAAAGGATTATCGCTGCGACATTGGATTCCAAAGCATCATGTCTCCCTATCATTGCATTCGTAACAAATCCACGGCTATTGAATTTGATCCTTATGCGATACCAGAGACGTGTCGTCCGGGATTATTTTACAACCGAACAAAAGGATATCGTAAAATAGAAGATGATGAGTGCTCCGAGGGCTTGGCCAAAAACTTCGAACCCGACGAAGTACGTAACTATTCATCGGTTCAACATGTTTTTTTCACCATTATATCTTACGCCAATAATTTCTGTTGCAGATCCCTTGTCCGATGAAAGAAATATCCGAATTCTTGTTAGTCGCACAAAGAGACCATATATCCAGAATAGATTTGGTAGAGTTGAAATTGGAAGCCTTGCCTGTCCACGGTTTGAAAAATGTCATTGCGATTGAATTTGATTTGCAACACGACTGTCTTTACTGGGCCGACATTGTGAACGATACAATAGGAAGACAGTGTCTGAAAGATGGCACAAGCTATCCAGAAATTTTGGTAGAAACAGACCTAAGCTCTATCGAAGGCATGGCTCTCGATTGGGTTTCCAAAGTTCTCTACTTTGTCGACGGTGTCAAAATGCGGATCGAGATAATCAGAGTCGATGTTTCAACTATGGGTAGAATGAGAAGAACCATTTTGGGGCCAGACAAGCTTAAGAAACCGAGAGGTATCGCTGTTCATCCAATGCAAGGTTACATGTTTTGGACAGACTGGGCTCCAGGTGATGGCTCTGTATCCCGTGCTAACTTAGATGGGACTAATGTGAAACGACTATTTGGCAAAGACACGGTTGAATGGCCGAACGGAATTACCATAGATCATATTGCTGAAAGAATATACTGGGTGGATGCTAAACTCGATTACATTGGTTCATCAGATCTTGATGGACAACGATACAAGAAGATTCTCGCCCACGATGATAGATTAGCTCATCCATTTGCCGTAGCTGTATTCAAAGACAATATGTATTGGGACGATTGGAAACAATCGATGATATTTGTCTCAGACAAAGACCATGGTATAGGACTAAACACGGTTATGGGACAATTGGTGGGATTAATGGATTTAAAAGTATTCGCCAACAGTGTACAAGTCGGGACGAATAAATGCTCCAATACGACCCTATGTTCTCATATTTGCCTCGGTGCGCCTAATAACGAATATGTATGCCTGTGCCCGGATGGTATGGAGATGGATAGCAAAAAGGCATGTGTTTGTCCTGGGGGAGGACAGGCTTACAACAACTCGACTTGTCCTCGAGTCGCTAGTACTTGTTCACCAAATCAATTCCCTTGTAGTAACGGCGTTTGCATACCTGAATTATGGAAATGTGATGGTGATAACGATTGCGGTGATAATTCTGACGAGCTTCACTGCAAAAGATCTTCCTGCCAACCAAACCATTTTGCCTGCGATGAAGACAAATGCATTCCAAGATACTGGGTCTGCGATTTTGATAACGATTGCAAAGATAACACGGATGAATTGAATTGCCATTATCCAAATTGTACGGATCTACAATTCAAATGCGACAGCGGCCAATGCATATCTCAGAGATGGCATTGCGATGGAGAAACTGACTGCCGAGATTCTTCTGATGAAAAGAACTGCGCAACTTCTGTACCAAATACTTGCGAAACAGGCCAGTTCCTATGCAACAAGACCGACCACCAAACTTGTATTCCAATGGCTTGGAGATGTGACGGAGAAAGTGATTGCGAGGGTGCCACTGATGAAGCAGCTTGCGAAGAACAAACTTGTGAAAGTTGGCAATTCGCATGTAAAACTACCAAGCGATGCATATACTCGTCTTGGGTCTGCGACGGAGATAATGATTGCACGGATGGTTCGGACGAAGTGAACTGTACAACTTCTACTCAATCACCCCCATTCCAACCCCCTACTTCATCGCCAAATAATTCTTGTAGCGATTGGATGTTCAGATGCAACAATAGAAAGTGTGTACCATATTGGTGGAAATGCGACAGTGTCGACGATTGCGGAGATAATTCTGACGAGGCAGGGTGTGGAAATCCAGACAGCCCAATAGCCACGACAGCGCCAACTGATCCGCCTCGAATTTGCCGCGAACATCAGTTCCAATGCTACGACGGACTATGCATAGATGATGCATGGGTCTGCGATGCATCTCCGGATTGTACTTCAGGAGAGGATGAACAACACTGCGGTGAAGTTGGCTGTCGCAACGATCAATTCAAATGCCGTTCTGATGGCTCTTGCGTGGCTCTTACCAGCATCTGTAACGACATTCCTGAATGT
The DNA here is from genome assembly GCA_944452935.1 of Rhogogaster chlorosoma. Taxonomy (NCBI): domain Eukaryota; kingdom Metazoa; phylum Arthropoda; class Insecta; order Hymenoptera; family Tenthredinidae; genus Rhogogaster; species Rhogogaster chlorosoma. The sequence continues at coordinate 36,986,932 of OX101797.1, forward strand.
CCGGATGCCAGTGATGAATTGGGCTGCCATGATCAACCACACACTAGTCCAGCTCCAACTCTGCCATGTTCGCCTGGCCTCTTTCCTTGTGATCAGACCCGCTGTCTTCCGAAGGCATTGTTCTGCGATGGTAATCAGGATTGCTACGACAGTTTCGATGAAAAAGATTGCGAGAAAAATAATAATACCAAAGTTTATCAAGTTCTGGCTATGGGGGTCGACGAAAGATCTACCAATGCCACTAGCTTATTTTTGTTCTGGTGGATGCCAACGCCGAATAATGTTACCTTCCAATTCTTACCGTCAATTACTAAGGCTGAATCAACTGCTGGTTGGAGCAACGTTACGGGTTGGATCGAGGACACGGAATATCAATTCAACGACCTTGAACCTTACACTAAATACAATTTGACTGTTTATGTGAAAATTAAAGGACAGAGCACCGTGTTTCCTCCGGCTAAATTTTTGTCCGTTAGTACTGGTGAGGGCACCCCATCTCCACCGTGGAACGTTACTGTTGCACAGAAGAATGGCACACGTGTAGAAGTATCTTGGCGACCACCGATACATCCAAACGGTCCGATCACCGGCTATGAAGTATTCGCAACTCCTCTCATTTCAACGAAACCCTTTTCCCTGGTGAAAACATCACTGGTTGTTGACAGCGATTTTCGAGCTGGTACAAACTACTCGTTTTGGGTTATCGCCAAAAACAGAGAGCAGAAATCCAATTTTTCAAACGTTGCTTCCTTGTTGTTCGACGGAGCTGCTAATATCGACGATATTGAGAATTTATCAGTAACTGGCACTACAAATTCAACTGTTTCATTAAAATGGGATAAGATGTTGGACGTCGGTGGATACCACGTCACTCCAAAAGGTCCTCCGCCTTATCCTGCTATTCACACGATAACAGTTGCTGGTAATTCTATAGTTGTTGATAAACTAGCACCAGGGACTAAGTATGCATTTGAAGTGAATGCCTACAAAAATAACTACGTTGGTAAAGGAGTTTCGGTCGTTGCAACTACACTTGGTGTACCCTTGCCTTCGGTACCACTTTTAGAAGCATCTTTAAACAAGGTTGAAGGAACTAGTGTCAAACTCAGCTGGGATCCACCGAAGGATTCTCGGAAAGTGAAATGGCAGTATGGAATATACTATGCATTGAAGATGCAAGACTTATTCAGAGGTGGGTAAAAGACAGACAGGTACTTTCTGTAATGTAATAAAAAAAATAACTTAATGGAATAGTAATTCCTTTATATGTATAAGTAGTCTGAACTGTTGTACGATGTAGTTGAAAACTTTGTTTTCTTATTTTTGCTTTCATAGAAGTCAGGACTACTACAACTAGTTTAACAGCTAACATCAAGAACTTGCAAGCTTGCGAAACATATATGTTTGCAATTGGAGTATTAGGAGAGTTTGGGGCCGGTCCATTGAGTCCTCCAATCACTGTATCTACTTACTACAATCCCAGAGCATCGCCAAAGACTCCTAGAGTCACACCGTCCGATAATAAATACGAGATTATTGTATCCTGGAGTTCGAGCTGTCCCAGGATGGACGAGCCAATTGCTTATACGGTACTTTATATGTGCTGAGTGCATTTCATAGAAATTTTAATAATTATGATGACATAATACTCAAGTTCTAAATCCTTTCAGATAACCAGCAATGAAACAACACATAACATCGTCAAGACTGTGACGTTGGCTAAAACAAATGAGACTACGTTGAAAACTAGACTACGAGGGATAAAGAATGGTGGAAAATATCGTGTGACGATAGCAACCGATCATGCCGAAGCGATTCCTAGTGAACCAGTTACTTATATAGCTCCACCGATATTATCACCTCATCAGCTGAAGGTCAGGCCTGAGGATTCAAGCTATGTTCTTGACTGGGAAGTACATAACTTAACAGACAGTATCGCTAACACCACAAAGTATCATTTCGAAGTGTTGGTATCCATGAATGAGACGAAAGTTAATGAAACTACTGCTGAACTATTCCAAGCTCATGAGCCTCGGTTTGTATACAAGAATGCAAAGACAGATGTCCGTTATGCATTCGCTGTCAGACTTGTCACAGAAGATGGATACCGAAGTCAGCTGAGTGAAACTGTCGGCAAGGTTGATTCTAACCCTGGAAGTAAGTTTCCAGCTTCAGGCTCTTATGTTCGCAATACGTTTATCTTCTAAACTATCCGTCCCTTTGAGAGTAAAGAATTTAAAAAATTCTAACAATGTAGAATACAATTTAGATTAAACAAAAATAACTTTTGTATTTGTGTTCTTCAAAGTTATAATCGTATAGCGTAGGGAAGTAGTCTCAAGGAAAATCTCCCTAATCAAGACAAAAATCTAATCGTAATTTATTATACAATTGTAAAATTTTTAACACATTTTATTTTAACAATAGCAACAAAGCCGCTGACCATTTACACATCAAACGTACTTTCCTTTGCGATTCCAATCTGCCTTTTGATCGTCGCGTTGGGAGCAGCTCTTGGATACTTTGTGGTGCGACATAGGAGACTGTCTAACAGTTTTACGCAATTCGCAAACAGTCATTACGACACGAGGCGTGGCCAGGCCACGTTCCCTGGCACTACAGATGGCTTAGGTGGGTTTCAAATGATATAATGATTCTCTATTTTATACTTTTTCTTCAATTATGTATGTTGGAATTGATAAGCCAAGAGATTTTTTGAATATACACAATTCTGGCAATGAAGTATTAGGTACCAAATGATGTTTGACTCTTGGTAAATATTATTTATTTATTTAACGTGAATTGATCTATTTAACAGATGATGAGGACAGCCCTGTGATTCGAGGCTTTTCCGACGACGAACCATTGGTTATAGCGTAAGGAAATTTAATCATCCTCTAGCAGCGGTCTGCTATTCTTGTCAGAAATTCAACTTGCCCTAAATTTACATATTACCCATACATGGTCTTGTTTACATTAGACATGTGCCAAGAAAATAAACTATTATTAATATTATATTATATATATATATATTAGATAGATTTTAAATATATCCAGATAAAGGTTTCATGTGAGAACTTGAGGACCGAAGAGTTTATTAGCATCTTACGTTTTCTGAAAATAGATTAAAGATTTGCCATACATATAGCTGTGCAATTATGATAATAATAACTCGATTAATAATAATAAAGATTTAACAGGGGAACTCAATGTGAAAGTAAAAAAATTTGGAATCATTTTCTTCGGATGGTTTCATTTTTTTTTTCCCGTTGTTCTTTCATACTCACTTGTTGAATTGCGGCACACGTTTCAACTCTGAGTAATAACTCTTTGGTGTTAATTATCTCAATGTTATTATTAGTCGGGAATTATTTTCAGGCGTATCTTGTTCATGAACTTACATGAAACCTTTGTTATACCGTTGTCGAAAACAAAACTATTCTGGCATAAAAATTTTATATACAGTTTCCAATTATTATTTTCACGCAGGGAATAGTATTTTTTTTTTTTCTTTTACGACAACGGTGAATGACAATTAAATTACTAAGAATTATTATGCTATATGTATAATCATCTTATTATACACTGCAAGAATAATTAGCAGACAGTGTGTTTGTATGGTGTTTTGAATGCTATTGCTTATACAGCTCACTTGCCAATGACGTACTTTCACGAGCTTTTTTTTTATTAAGATTTGATATTGCCAGTGCATACTGGGTTGAATAATGCTGTGACAAATCCGCAAAGTGGATATTATTATTTCTAGTATTATATTGTCGGGAATGTATGTACAATTGTGGCCCATTTTTATTTAGACGAAACTCATATTATGTCCAAATTTTCATCGATATGATATATTTTTACGCGTGGTAAAGACATTTTTCTTTTTTCTTTTTTTTTCCCCCATGGGGCTCGAGATATGGAGGCCAATTGTAAATAATACGTGATACCTATAAGCAATAGAATTTAAGCCATAGTAATTTCATGATGCCATATAAAAAAAAAAAAGAACATGACAGCAATTAGGTACCAAAATATTCTTTCTTTAGCTTCCTATTTTCATCATCTAGAGTGCTCCGTCTGAATGGAATGTTTCTATTGAACTATTGATTGAACAATTTTGTAGTCTTTGACTTCAAAAAATAATTTCTGTAACTTCCAAAAATCACGTAATTTTACCGGTGTTGTGAGGGCGGTGCTTTTCTAGAGATTAATGATTGTTGATTTGCATAATAAATTCTTCTCTGTTATTTTCAGAATTATTCATTTTAGTCAATTCTATTATATTATTGATGTTCGAGTTCTTGTGATCTTTGACTTGAAGATTATTCTGTTCGTAATTTATTTTTTTTTCTTATTTTTTTTCTTTTCTTTTTTATTATCCAATGAAACCTTGCGATCGTGGCAGAATGTTCTACACCGTAATGACCAAAAATCTATTTTTTTAATACTTGTATAACTTTCTGTAAAAAAAAAATTGGTTGTTCCAAACTCTGAAGTAGTGAAGAATTGGTAACACTACTTCAACGGCGAAGCTTTTCAAGAGGATATTTTTATTTTCTAATGTTTCTTACTGTGCATTTATTTGTACTTTGATAATGAAATCTACTTCGAATATATAAATATTTTGAAAGAAAAACATAAAAAAAAAAAAAGGAAAACGAGCGTGAAGTACTTGTGTACAAATTACTTACAAATATTAAATTCAAAGATAATGTTTGCCGCTACTGAACAACTTGATTATAATTAAAAGTTAGATGCATGAATTCAGAAAATGAAGATTCTAACCTAAGAAGTTCGTTGAGCTCATGTTGCATGGCTAGCGATAAAATTGACTTTATATTTCTGAAATGATAGTTCAAACTCTGAGAATAATTGATAATACCTCATATGGCGAAGCAAATGAGGGGGATAGCATTTGATGAAGGCACAGCACAGTATGAATATAAAGTTTATTATTTCTTATTTTCATATTCGATTGAAAATGTATAATAACAAAAACAAAAGAATGCCTCTTGAAGATTTGAACTGAACTAACACAACAAGGGTTGTGATTAATGATTATGAAGTATGTAATGATTAATTATTAAGGTGAAATTCATTTTTTTTTTTTTATTCTTTGTTTCTGCTTTTCTATTAAAGATTAAATGATATTCAATAATAAGAGATGATTGTAGTTGTTACATGTAAATCAAGAGGTATAATAATATATTTGTGTGTAAATAAATGAAAAATAAAGACACAACAATGAGCACGATGTTTTCCTTCTCTATACGGGATGATTAAGTTTGACCAGGCCATAGTTTCAGAATAGATGTATCTTATGGAAATTTGAGACTGAATTTTAACTAAATCTTTTACCGGAAATTATAGATAGTAAAATGTACGATTTACAGGCGGTCTAAGTTGACTGTAATAGAAAGACGAGTGTATTATTTCAGTAAATTAGGTATTTAATAAACAATATACGAGAAGAATCTTTTTTTAATAATAAATAAATTGTCTCTACGTTCAGAGTATATATTTCTATTACGATGCCGCTCATAGCCGCATCTTGTTAACACAGCTCCCATGCGAACCTGTTTGCCGAACCATTTTCGCCACGAATAATTGTGCGCCTTAACGTATGCAACTCATATGACCAAAATGGTGGACGTATTGCATATCATAAGGCTCTTAGATATCGGCGGCAAAAGTAGTTCGTCAACTTGTCTGCGAAATGCCAATACTATTTGCCAGGCCATCGGGAAGAGCACTGACCTAGAATAAAAGTAGGAGTCACGAAGTCGAGTGGCCTTCGAAGCGTCTGAGACTTTACATGCCGGTTACGTGTACAAGATACGACTGTATCAGGCATCTCTACGGAAATATTTTGACCGCTGAAAAGGATTCTTCTTGTCTAGTTTTTGAAGCTTCTTCACAGGTTTCGGAGCCTTTTGTTACGATGGAATATACTTTCGTCGACGTACAAACATGCCCAACCAGCTACAGGATTCTGTTCCATTTGCAATGAACGAAGTTGCATTAGACTCAGTCTTTGTAAAATTAATTGTGCTGGATAATGTATTATTGTGACACGAACGTGGTTTGAATTAGATAGTATGATAATTTATACAAGCAAATAAAATGACACCCGATCTATCGCGACGGGTGTTACATATTTATTTTCAAGAAATAATTACAAATCATACATTACCTTGGCAATAAGTAATCTTGTATCGATGTTGCAGCAATAAAATTATAGATGTACCAATATAATCAACTACTTCCTTATTTATCACCCCCTTCTCAGACTCTTTCTTTCAGGAACAGTAGGCGATTAGAGTAAATGCATTTTCCCTAATGTTTGCTAAAATTTCAGAAACTCTAAATAATGTAAGCATAGGTATACCGACGTGCATGAAGCCACGTATATGCATACGCATACGTATATTTACACACTATTCCTCTTTTCCATCGAAAATTTCAGCACACCTCCTCGGGTCAGATCTTCTCCTGATACCAGAAGCATAAATTTTTCGAGTTAAAATCCTTCTAGCCCCGACAAAGGGCTAGTATGAATTGTTGAACATATAGAGACGTGTATGAAATCACATATGCATACCCATATCTATGCACCAAAATTTTCAGCACACCTCCTCGGGTCAGATGTTCTCCGGACACCAGGAGCAGAAATTTTTCGAGTTAAAATCCTTCGAACTCCGAAAAATGCTAGTAATAATTAATTATAGGTATAGAGACGTATAGAGACGTATAGAGAGACGTATGCATGAATGAATCAACACACATATCCTTTTTCGGCACACCTCCTTGGGTCAGATGTTCTCCTGATACCAGGAGCAGAAATTTTGCGAGTTAAAACCCTTCTAACTCCGAAAAATACTAGTATTAATTAATTATAGGTATAGAGACGTATAGAGAGACGTATGCATGAATGAATCAATACACATATCCTTTTTCGGCACACCTCCTCGGGTCAGATGTTCTCCTGATACCAGGAGCAGAAATTTTGCGAGTTAAAACCCTTCTAACTCCGAAAAATACTAGTATTAATTAATTATAGGTATAGAGACGTATAGAGAGACGTATGCATGAATGAATCAACACACATATCCTTTTTCGGCACACCTCCTTGGGTCAGATGTTCTCCTGATACCAAGAGCAGAAATTTTGCGAGTTAAAACCCTTCTAACTCCGAAAAATACTAGTATTAATTAATTATAGGTATAGAGACGTATAGAGAGACGTATGCATGAATGAATCAACACACATATCCTTTTTCGGCACACCTCCTTGGGTCAGATGTTCTCCTGATACCAGGAGCAGAAATTTTGCGAGTTAAAACCCTTCTGACTCCGAAAAATACTAGTATTAATTAATCATAGGTATGGAGACGTATAGAGACGTATAGAGAGACGTATGCATGACTAAATCAATACACATATCCTTTTTTGGCACACCTCCTCGGGTCAGATGTTCTCCTGATACCAGGAGCATTTGTCTTAAGACTTAAAAGTTCTCTAACTCGGGAAATCGTTGATAAATTAAATAAGTGCATGAAGCCACGTATGCATGCCTATATCTATACACCAAGAAGTTCTCCAACTCCAGAAATTGCTAATAATTTAATTATATAGAGACTGTATAGAGACACATGTGCATGGCTAAGTAGTGTATTTTGTATTTTCTCTACTTGCCCGATGGAGAATATGAACATAACAGAATCTAAGAAATGGTACACTAAGTAAAAAAGTTATGCCCTCCTAGTGTATTTGGCATTTTATTTACTCGCCTAACGATCGTTTTTAATATCGAAGGCAAATCTCGGATCAGATACGATAAAACGATATAAGTCAATAAGGATCCTACTGTTTTATTTGCAAAAAAATAATCGCAGGGAGGGGAAAGTGGAAGACAACAAATCAATTGATTAATCATGTATCTAATAATTTATTGCTGAAGCATTGCCACAATCGCATTCGTTATCAAAGGTTACAATTTATAAATTGTATTTGTAATTGATTTATTAAAATCAATATGGAAAATAAATTCTTCTTCTTCTTTATCCTTTCATTTGGATATAAAATAAATTGTTCGAATATATCTTTATTTGCTTACCGGCATAGGAGTTATCATGAAATGTATTATAATAAGATCCTACTTAATATAATTAAGTTCACGAAGAAGGACAAGTGTTACAACATGACTGCGGTCGGAATATTTCCCCCCGTACCCTTTGCTGCCACGTGCACCGCTAAGGTCGCTGATCCTGTGACAGGTGCTATTACCCTAGGTCAGTGCTCCTTGCCGGTAAGTTGCTCAGCAGGATTGTAGCCATCCTCGTTCACTTAAACGACCGTCACGCCTCTACTAATCATAAAACTAACTATATAAAACTAACTATATAAAACTAACTATATAAAACTAACTATAAATAACCATAAGAGTAACTAGAAACGTAACTATAAGAAAACTCTCTAGTCTAAGATATACTTACCGTATGTCTGTGTCGCTACTTACTTCTTGGCAAAAAGGTTGCCATCTTTGTCCACCCCAAAAATAAGATCTCATGTATATAACTAAAAAATAAAGAGTATCAAGGACTCGTTAAAGTCAATACATCGTCTCACTTATTCATCTTGCCTTGCAAACATAAAAAGTGGAACACAGGAATCCACAATTGGTGACCCCGACGTGATCAAGGTGGATTACGAAACAGACGATCAAGCACGAGGTGAACATCCCACGTGGTGACAAAATTCAACCGGCCACGTTTCCTAGCGACACAAAATGCCGCACTCACCACCTAGCCACAATCCGGAGAATCCGCAGCAGAGTCCAGTGCCACCAACGGGACCACCAGTCGACCCTTCACACACGAGCTCTGGCACATTCCATCCGGCCGCGTGGATGAACAATGAGTACCTCGCCGCAGTGAGTAAACCACAGCTACCAGCTTTTATGAAAGAGCGCCCAGACATTTGGTTCTGTTTAATTGAGTCTGAGTTCAGCGCCTCAAGAATTCGTAAGGACGAGGTCAAGTACAATGCAGCTCTCCGAGCGCTGGATCCAGAGACACTAAGTCAAGTGACAGACATAATCTCCGCACCACCCTCCGACGACAAGTACAAAACATTAAAGGACGCAATAATAAAACGAGTAGCAATATCCAGAGAAAAGCAAATCAATCGCCTGCTTAACGACCTCACTCTCGGTGACAAGAAACCTTCACAACTTCTTCGCGAGATGAGAGACCTGGCGGGAAACAGTATCAACGATGAAATGTTACACAGTCTCTGGGTAGCTCGCCTGCCTTCCACTATCAGACCTTTGCTAATAATTTCTGATAGGGTTACTCTCGATGCATCAGCTGAGATGGCCGACCGGATCATCGACTCCGGAACCCTGAGCATTCCGAGCCTGCCAACACAACCATGCACGGTCGCAGCCTTAAACATTGGGCCGACCAGGCCAAAGACGCCACCACCTTCAAACCTTGAGGTAAAGATAGCCGAACTGCAGTCCGCAATGAACTTCTGCTTGAGTGAATTGATCGAAATGAGGAAAATACAGCAATCAGCGCACAACGACACGACTTCGACTTCCCGAGGACGATCGCAATCGCGAAATAGAAGCAGAGAACAACAAAGCTCCAGCCAGCAAGGTATCTGTTACTACCACCGACGATTTGGCAATGAGGCCACACGATGCACCACGCCATGCAATTTCACGAGCTCACAGAACTCGGAAAACTAGTCTCGCTGTCGCATGTACAAGCGGTCAATGACGACAGCGTTTCAAGCACCGCAATCCCTACCGGAGATATTCGACTTCATCTGCACGACAAGCAAACCAACCAGCGATACCTGATTGATTCCGGGTCAGTCGTTTCCTTGCTTCCAGTCAAACTATTCCGAAACCGCTCTCAAAATTCCAAACTTACCTTGTTCGCAGCAAACTTGACACAGATTCCGACCTATGGTTTCCATACACAGGTTCTCGACTTGGGCATGCGACGCAAACTCTGCTGGTCTTTCATCATTGCCAATGTACCAGAGCCAATATTGGGAGCAGACTTCCTGAGTCATCACAACCTAATTCTCGACCTGAGGAACAAGCAACTGATCGACTCCGTCACAGGTTTAACCTCAAAGGGACAAGTGATCCAGACAAACGTACACAGCGTCTCTACCATCAACACAGCTATGCCATATGCTGATCTGCTCACAGAGTACGTAAATATCACAAAACCTGGTCCGCTGACTCCTACAGCCAACAGTGAGTTCAGTCACATGATCATCACCCAAGGACAACCTGTGACCGAACGTTTCCGCAAGCTTTTCGGCGAAAAGGCAACCGCAGCTCGAGCAGAGATTCAGCGTCTCTTGGACAACCAGGTAATTCGACCCTCCAGCAGCGCATGGGCAAGCCCAATACACCTGACGATGAAAAAAGATAATACCTATCGTCTTTGTGGGGACTATAGAAAATTGAACAGCATCACCATTCCAGACAAGTATGCTCCGCCACTAATCCAAAGCCTCTTTCTAGTCCTTCATGGAAAAACCATCTTTTCTACAATAGATTTGGAAAGAGCATATAATCAAGTTCCCGTTCATCCAGATAGCATTTCAAAGACAGCAATAACCACACCCTGGGGACTGTACGAATACATTGGAATGCCGTTTGGACTCAAAAATGCCACCCAGACCTTCCAACGATACATCGACCATGTTCTCCGTGGCCTTGACTTCACTTTCGTTTATATTGACGACATCATGATCGCTTCAGAAGACGAAGAACAACACCGAGATCACTTACAGCAAGTTTTTCAGCGACTCTCCGACCATAACCTGTCAATCAACGTCAGCAAGTGTCTCTTTGGCCAGAAACTAGTCTCATTCCTGGGATATCAGATCAGCGCTGAGGGATATCATCCAAACCCTGAAAAGGTAAAGGCCATCATTAATTATCAACCTCCTTCAACCGTAGCAGAACTTCGAAGATTTCTTGGCATGTTCAATTATTATCGTTCATGCATCAAACACGCTGCGAATCTCCAACTTCCTCTTACCAACTACCTCATCCACTCCAAGAAGAATGACAAAACACCAATCCACTGGACCGAGGAAGCCAAATCAGCTTTTCAAGCCTGCAAAGAAGCACTGTGCTTTGTAGCACTTGCTACATATCCCTTACCAGAGGCACCCCTGAGTTTGACCACCGATGCTTCAACCCACGCCATCGGAGCAACTCTCGAGCAAGAAGAAAATGGTGAGTGGAGACCAATAGGTTTTTTCTCCAGAAAGCTAAAGGACCCCGAAACCAGATACAGCACCTACGACAGAGAGCTTCTCGCTATCGCCGCCGCTGTCAAACACTTCGCACACATCCTAGAGGGACGCAACTTCACCATCAGAACGGATCATAGACCATTGACATACGCTCTAAACAAAAAGAACGACAAAGCATCAGAACGACAACTCCGTCAACTCGACTATATCTCCCAGTTTACAACGGACATAGTCTACGTCAAAGGTAAAGACAACATAGCCGCTGACACACTCTCACGTATCAACACGATCAACATGCCGACGATATTGGATTTAGAAACCATACAACTACATCAACAGGGGGACGAAGAACTCAAACAACTCCTCGAAAACAGCCAAACATCACTAGAACTACACGAACTGAACCTTGACAATACAACAATTTATTGCGACGTCTCCACAGGAACAGTAAGACCGTATCTACCAAAGACACTCCGAAAAACAGCCTTCAACATCATCCACGGACTCTCTCATCCAAGCAGGAACGTCACCTCACAACAAGTACGAGAAAAGTACATATGGCCTGGGATAAAGAAAGATGTCATCGCTTGGGCTCGAGAATGTCTACCATGTCAACGTTCAAAAATCCAACGACACACCCGCCTTCAGCCGAAGCACATTGATATTCCAGACGACCGATTCAAACATATACACATGGATATCATCGTGTTACCAGAACATAAGGGACACAAATACTGTCTAACTTTCATTGACAGATTCACAAGATGGCCCGTTGCTGTGCCTCTCAAGGACACGACCGCCGATACAGTTACTACTGCTTTGTTCGACCATTGGATCGCCCACTACGGAACACCTACAACAATTACTACCGACCAAGGTCCACAATTCGAATCCGCTCTTTTCCAGTCATTGGCAAAACTAATCGGAGCCGACAAACAAAGAACATCGCCATACCACCCACAGTCAAACGGGATCATAGAGCGCTGGCATCGAACACTGAAATCAGCACTGATGTGCTCACCAAAACCTTGGACAGAAATCCTTTCCACAGTCTTACTTGGACTTCGTACCAGCTTGAAAGAAGACATAAAATCTTCACCAGCAGAAATGCTCTACGGCACCACCTTGCGAGTTCCTGGAGAATTTTTCCTCAATGCTGACTTTGCAGCGGACCCGCAGATCTTCGTAGAAAAACTCAGAGAAAACATGAGGGGATTGAGACCCACACCGACAGCACATCACGTCAAATCAAAAATCTTCATCGCCAAAGATCTCCATAAGTGCAGTCACGCATTCATCAGATGCGATCACGTCAAAGCCCCACTGGAACCACCCTACAGAGGACCGTATCAAATCACTAGAAGACTTACTGACGTGCTCTTCGAATTAAACGTTGATGGTACGCTGAAAAATATAAACATCGATAGACTGAAGCCGGCATACATTGCAAAGACGGATCAGGACTTCGACACGGAACCAACGGAAGCTGATCGGGCATCAGAACACCAATGGACTTCCAACATGAACATTCCAACGAAAACCTACACGAGAAAAAAATCGAAAGTCTCTTTCGAACTCCCGGTTCAAAAAGACTTGGGGGGAGTACTGTAGCCATCCTCGTTCACTTAAACGACCGTCACGCCTCTACTAATCATAAAACTAACTATATAAAACTAACTATATAAAACTAACTATATAAAACTAACTATAAATAACCATAAGAGTAACTAGAAACGTAACTATAAGAAAACTCTCTAGTCTAAGATATACTTACCGTATGTCTGTGTCGCTACTTACTTCTTGGCAAAAAGGTTGCCATCTTTGTCCACCCCAAAAATAAGATCTCATGTATATAACTAAAAAATAAAGAGTATCAAGGACTCGTTAAAGTCAATACATCGTCTCACTTATTCATCTTGCCTTGCAAACATAAAAAGTGGAACACAGGAATCCACAGGATGACAAATGATATCGCCATCTTATGATCGAATCAATGAACTATTCATGCCGTAAATATCGGTACGCGGACAAGCCGTACCTGTGTTATCGATTGCGAAAATAGTTTCGGGTGGATAATACATCATTCTATAATTTCTTTTCTGAAGTACAAACAGACCTTAAGCTTTGAATTTCTCCGAAATCGCAAATATAAAAGTTATGCTAATGGTTTTCGTGGATTTTAATTTGGCATCCAAATGCAGTTCATTCTAACGACGCGCTATATGATTTAATTGACAAGTGTTTTTTTATTTTCTACAAATGCCAGTTTATAATCCTAAAAATGTTTTTACGATGTTATAATATCTATTACAATTAACTTAAACTATTGTTGATGTTAAGTTGAGGTTATGTTCTTGCGCAATTTCGGGTTAAAGATCTTCGTGACAGCTCTCAGTTAAAGTTTTCATTTCAAACTCTGGCCCGTGATAGCTTAGAATAAACATATACGCACGTAGAAAATGATTCCAAACTGTTCGAAATCGAAGCAATTCGTGAATCACGTATTAATAGTTATAAATGAGAAAATATTCTCATAATCAACAGAGCGAACAGCCCTAACCTAACATATTCTAACCTAATTTAAACACTCGTTATATCTGGAATGAAGAAGGATAAATGATAAATGAATAAAACATTGTAATGGAAACAAACATTAGTACAGCTTTCAAAGTTAAGAATGACTCAGTGGCAGATCTCGCATCAAACTGTCAAGAGTATATCGATGAATATCCATCGGCATACATCAAAGAAGAACTGCCTTATATCGGCGGGGAACTCTCTCGATGTACACAAGCTGGACGTATCAAGGAATGCGTGCGGAGCCAGGATCAGAAAACGGTATTAAATACCAGATGCAATTCTATTAATTTTCACAGTTTTATCACATTTTTAATTACAAATTCAGAAGATAACGTAATCTTTTATACTTACTACATCTATTTAGATTGACCATGAAGCTAAGGATGACTTCGGGGATAACGAAACATCGTCGGAGAACAATTTCGATTGCAGAAACACACGATCGGGCAGTATTTTCTCCTGGGATTCTTTGATGAAATCTTGGCAAGATTCTTCTACGCAGTGCGACAGAGATATTGTGTTGAAAGACAATTCTATAATGGAGGATAATTATAAATATACAGCTAGATCTGATCAGGAGCAATCTAGTACATCTACAGAGAATATAATGTCTGGGCAATCGAATGATTTTGTTGAAAATGAAAAGGAAGAAGAAGACAGGGCGCAGTGCGAACTGTGTAAAAAATGGGTTAGAAAAAGTTACCTGATACGTCATACCAGAGGGCATTATGCAAAGAGAACTCATAAATGTCCTCAACCAAATTGCAACAAGTCTTTTATACAGAAATCAAAGCTAGTCGCTCACACTCAGGTCCATAATGGCACTAGACCCTATCAGTGCAGCATTTGTCAGAAAAAATTTTCACAGAGTTCTCATTTGACTGTTCATATAAGCGTTCATACAGGTGAAAAACCTTACGAATGTAGTATTTGCAATAGGAAGTTTACACAGAAATCTGCATTAACTGTACATGCTTTGATTCATACTGGTCAAAAATCGTACGAGTGTGGTATTTGTCAGAAATTTTTTAGACAAAAATCCCATTTAACTGTTCATATGAAATTTCACGCGGGGATAAAACCGTATGCATGTAATGTGTGTAGTAAATCTTTTACTCGTAAATCAAGCTTGAATAGACACGAGTTAACGCATAGTAAAATGAAGCCGCACAAATGTAGGATTTGCAAGAAATCGTTTATACAAAAATCAAATTTAAGTCGACATATACAAACTCATATGGAACATGGGGTGACTAATGAATTTGTCGAATGTATATTGCCAGATATTAATAAAACGGATCAATTATACAGTGCGTGAATGTAAGTAATTGATCCTAATTTTGTATATTTTACTATATTATATTATAATATGTTATTTATTCTTATTGTCAAAGAAATTTCAATATCAATTTAACGTTTTGACTAAACTCTGTCTATCGGAAACCATGTGTATAACATGAAAGCAAATATACTGTTCAAAGTTTGAAGGAAATTAAAAAGTTGCAGCTGTTGCAGGAACTAAACATATCTCCAAGACAGTCTTAACAATTGTAGAGTTAGATTTTATTCAATAACGACTTTGGAATGTGGTTGAAGAAATTTTACAAAGCTCAATTATTGTCTCTGTAAGTGTAAATATTAGGATTCGAAAATTCTGGTGTATTGCTAATGCATGTATGAAACTTTAGGTCTAATTATTTTTTCGTTACGTACAGAACCGTGTACTGAAAAAATTGTTCAATGAAACATGCTGCTTAATATAGTAAAACGCAATTCTGAAATGAATTCCTCAAATCAGTTTCTCAAAGTATAAACAAACAAATGTCTTATTTAATAAGTCTTGATTGCTGTTAGCAAATTGAAACTATTAAATGTTATTAAATTTTAAAGAGTTGCCTGGTTAAAAAAAAAGCACGCGATTGAAAAGGTGTTAAGAAAAGAAATGTTATGCTAATGAAAAATCCCACCCTACATTATTCGTTGCCCTTCTAATGTAAAAAAAATGCATCTAAACTCTGTTTTGTTATCATATCTTTTATGTAAATTTATTAAAGAAGAGTAATAAATATTCTCAATATACAATACTGAGGACTTGAAATTATTTCCTGCATACCTATAAAACAGAATATACGATTTTTTTAACACAATTTCTTATATTTGTGATGAATGTATTTTCAGTATTGACGCAAGGTCTGAGAAAGAGTTTGATAAGATGCAATGAAAATTAATAGTTGCTATGGTTCATTTTAAACGTAAAATACGCAAGTCGAAGATCGAAACAAATTTCTGAAGATTAAAGTTCAATTATTCATTATTTTCTGCTTTAAATTTTGTCAACCAAAATCTCATCCAAAAAAAAGTTTTAAATCAATCCGAAAATTTAGTATCTCCAGTGGTTCAAGTATTAAATTCTTTATCCAAAAGTACAGTAACTTTTCATCAGTATGTCATCTACTTCGTTGAATGATTTGAATCCAAAATATCCGAATAATTCCACGAACAAAAATGATGGCAGTGATCAAAGCAACGGGTACAGTGACTCAATACGATATACAGAGGATAAATATTCAATAGGATCAAGGGAACACAGCAGTATCTATGAAAACAGTCCTTCCACTCGATCAGTGAAAATGGAACTTTCGGCACTATCAACAGCCACGAACAGCATCGGTGAAACAACAAATTCATCTTCTGGGCTGGAAGACATAGAAACTTTTACTAAGCGTTTACAAACTGGATACGATTCCTTCAATTCTCATACAAACTCAAATTATGATCAAAATATTCACTTCGATTCTCAAAAACCAATTGAGGAACAGGTGAGCTCTATATCATAGGATATACATACCAAACTAGAAAACGAAGCTCTGCAAAAAATAATCTTCTTTTAGCTGACTGGAGACTTGCATCTTCCGCTCGCAGGTATAATTACTATTACTAAGATGCACTGCATGTTTCTGGATTCATTAGAGTGGTTCAAGTTTCCAATGAATTTTACATTTTGATTCGTAGCGGAGCAAGATGCCGATACCATTGCTTGCGGAAATAACAATTTATGCCAAAAAAAAGGACTCGCTAATAATGCAGATCCTATAGAGAATCTATTACTGACAACTCTGGCTTTCAAAGAAGCATCTCATAATCAATGTGATTCACTCAGAGCCCAAACTATTGCAATTAATAGACTTGCTACAGCGATTGAAGATCAAAATGTTATGATGAGGCGATTTCATACAGTTGTTCAGAAAACAAGTACTAAGAATTTACCGGACGATGATAGTCCTTCAAAGGACGATCAACAGTAATATAATCGATACCGAAACGAGTTTAACAAATTTTATCTGCAAGTAAGAAAATTTATTGATTATTAATAACATTGGTTTACAAAAGGACGTAAGTAATTAATAAAACTGATTAAAAAATATAAAATGAGATCAACAGTATTCATCAGTGTTCAGGTATTCATGATCTAGGATTGGTAATCATTGAAATTAAGATGCCTTAAGGCAATACCTATGTATGAAAATAAGATATAAAAGAAGTAAATTTAAATGGTGATGAAAATTTTCTAAACTTCACTACCGTGACAAATAAAAATAATTTATAACTCATCTAATCTTTTCTCACAGTCAGGTGAGATTTGGTTCTGTTATCAGTTCAAGTTATCGGTTATCAACTTATAGCATATGTATATTGTACATTAATTCTTATCTATTATTCTTTCTTACCTAAATATTACACATTTCAAGATAAATATTTGCCAAAATATTCAACAGAAATCGAAAGACTAAAAGTATGAGCAACAGAATATCTGTACATCAACAATCAGCGTTATAAAATGCATTGCTTCAAGTCCGTATAAAAAAACATTAACTTCCAATAAATATAAGAAAATAATGACTTTGATTAAAAATGTTCAATATAAAATAAAATGAAAACCTGTCTAATTAAATAAAAGTGCCCAAAAGCTGCCCTGGAGCAAAATTTTGGTAATCAAAGCTCTAGACTTGTAATAATGTCATACAGAACGATCAAAGTTCTTTTTAGGACAAATCATAGCTGCACGAGTCTAAGACTTGAGTATAAAAATAAAGTGGTCAATGACGTGGGTCAACTAGTTGATTTCCTCATTCCCAGGACTCAAAAAATTGTCTAGTCAACAGGGATGATACGCATAGGCATAATAATTCTATTAACACATCGGAATCACTCCGACACCGACTCCACCTTCATGCGCACACATTGATGCAACAAAAGACCACGAATCGGCACTTGGATCGTAGACTTCTACAGTGGACAAATTCAACAGCCCATCATAGCCACCAATAGCCCAAAGTTTACCCATGTTTGCTACCAAGGCCACACGACTTCTCATGACATTCATAGGGGCAACAAATTTCCACCTATAATAATAGACAATATTTTCTACATATTAATTACGTCAACATTTTATATGGGAAAAGATAGCATCAATGTTAAAACTAGAACCTTGAGTAGAATAGTTAAGTTAAAATATAATATTGGAAGATGGATCAGCTCACGTGTCTGTAACAGGATCGTAGACTTCTACGGACTGTAGGAATGTGGATCCATCGTAGCCACCACAAACGTACATTTTTCCATTAAGAGTTGCGACACCTAGTCTACACCGCCTCGTCAGCATTGGCTTAACTACAGTCCAAATTCCGCTCAACGGATCATAGCGCTCGACCTGTTTAATTTCAGTGGAATATAAGTAGTTGAGTGGTGATTGCGGTCCAAATGTATAGGTGAAAGATGAGAATTACTTATTAAACCCACCGAATCAAATATCGATAAACCGTCGTGACCACCCATGGCATAAACGTAGCCATGAAACGCAACCACTCCACCAGCAGAGCGATGTTTATTCATAGGGCTGATCATCTTCCATTTATCAGTTTGGGGGGAATATCTTTCTACTGTATTTAGAGAAGTTACTCCGTCGTAGCCACCGCATACGTAAAGGTGATCACCTAGGGCAGTTGTACCAACGGCGCTGTGAATAGTAGTAATTATTAAATGGATGAAATTTTTCTGATCAGTATGTGACAGGAATTCACAGGATGTTTCTTTCACCTCCTTTGGCACTGCATAGGGCCAATTTTATTCCAAGTCTTTAGACAAGGATCGTAAACTTCGACCGTTGAAAGTCTCTCTGTACCATTGTAGCCCCCGAAGGCGTATAGTTTGTTTTTGTGGACAGCAACTCCCACACGACTTCTGAGCATCGTCATGGCTTCAGATGTCTGCCATCTCCCTGTGGCAATAATGATTTCAAGGTGTTTTAAAAACGTGACAAAATCTCGACCTTTTTCAGTCAATCCTTCAAAGTTTCAAGTGATTTACACATACCAACAATTGGATCGAATACTTCAACAGTGCTCAGGGAGTCTCCGGACTTAGTGAGACCTCCTACAGCAAAAATATGCCCCATTATATAATTGCAACATCTTGGACGAGCTCGAAAACTTTGTAGAAGATGTCTTCTCTCCGGCATAAGGTGATAATCACGAGCTTCGTCTAGCAGGTCCCTAAAACGATAGATATTCAAATTTAACAACGAAATATATTCAGTTCTGAGTTTGCGCTCCAAACATATCATCCTTGTGTACCTGCATTGATGAGAACTCCTAATAAGATCCTCTTTGGCGATGTGATCGGCCAAGTATTGCGGGGTGAGTAAAGGTAATCTTACGGAAGAGAGAAGCTCAGGGAGATTTTTAGTCCTGGTTTCTTTCTCGTGCCTGACCCATCTCATAACAGCTTCGAATACTTGCTCCTCGGAAACGACGTGTAGTTCATCTCTGCAGATCAGTTCTTTGAGCTCAGAGAATGGCTGGTTTAAAAATTCGTCGGCCAGCGATACTTCGTGGAAATACTGTTGAATATATTTGTCCGCTTCTTCGACAAGGGGCAGGCAACTCAGTGTGTCGGCAAAGTGTCTAATTCCCAGCGCGTTATGAGGATGCAATCTTTGGAGAAATAATACTAGGTTTTATTACAAATGGCAGCTAGTTTTCCCACTTTGTTTCAACCCATTTTTCTTATCCTATGGAAAACTACCTTCTTTTGAGAAAGTCAGCACAGGCGTCCCTGACTTTATGCAAATGAAGGAAAGACGCCCCCATCATTAAACTCTGCACGTTACTGTTTGACAGAGTTATCTTACCACTGTATGCAAAATTTATCGCAGCTTCCAAGGCTCTGGAAATAATTTGATTATTTAATCTCTTCAAAGATTACTGCTTTCGAGATTGGGCTACTTTTTGTTCAAAGAGCTGAGATCGTACCGCCAAGTTAATGTCTGTCGGAAAATCTACTCACTCATATAAGATAGATAAAGAAAATGTCGAATGAAGTTCTAAAATAGAAAGAGAAAATAACCGGCCGCATGATATGTCGTGGAATTTCAAATTACGAATATGTACTGAACAAAGGAACAAAGCGAAAGATTTGGCCGTCTGCCAAATCAGAAATAAGACATTAGAATTAGTATACATATTCTTGAACTTACACAGCGTCAATGCCTTGCAATGTTATATCGTTTTGCTTGCTTTCTATCATATTGTTCAAGAACATTGCATGAAAGTACGGTATCGTTGCAGCCAGGACTATCCTGTGAGCGCTGAAACTTTGATCGTCAACCTAAAACATAAAGCTAAATACCTTAGAAAATTGTATAGAATTTGCTATTTTAAACTCGGAAACATCCCCCTGGAGAGAAAAAAAACTTCTACAATACGAAAACAAAAAAAAAACGAAAACATATAGCATATAAAATGACTTCAAACAGTTTTGTGTAAATTGAAGTAGAAGCTCGTCTCTTATAAATATTTTGTATCCTGAAAGGTCATGAGCGTTCGACAAAAAACCCTCGAAAGTTATAGTTACATGTTTCTTCTATCTGTCAAAACAAAAACAAACGGGTATCGGTATAAGTAGGGTTAGGGATTAGACAGGATTCGTTGGCTTACCTTGAGCGTAACGTCGCATAATTTCCCTTGTCTTCGTATTTCTTCAAAGACTGGAAATCCTTGGGCGTAAAGGTCGAGCTGTTCGAACACTATCTGCTTCTCGTTGTCTAAATCCGCTACTTCGAGGCTCTCGCTTTTTTTCTGCTTACTTTTGACCGCCTCCATGTTTACACCGCGCGTTTGATGTGACGCGGCGCGTGTGCCTGAAGATGCTGCACTGACAGCGCTTCTCGTCCAACCTTGAGGTCCGGCTGGCAAGGCGTGGATGAAATTATTTAAACCTCGTCTTGCCAACGAGGCTCTGTTTTCGATGGGAACCAAAACGCCGGGCACTTCACGGTCTAAATTTCTCCTCGACGTACGAGACATCTTGCATTACTTTACGCTAATGAATATATCGAAATAACCGCAGAATAACACGTGTTATAACTTTCGCTTTTAATATCGCAACATCTAGATTTCGTTACATTTATAGTCCAACGATATGGTATTAAGTCATATTTTGAAATTCTCGTACTGGATCAGGAAGAAGCCTCTTTGTTTAACACGATGATAATTGAAATTTTTATTTCGTAGTTTTACTAACGTCTGTTAGATTATAAGCGTCGCGCCTTTGTCAAAGTTCAAAGTCAAAATAACGTTGCACACAACCCAATAAATATGTCTCGGATTTCAGCACTACACTTGATAATTGACAAGAACATTATAAATTCTTACAAGTTGACAGTTTCGACGTTATTCACGCACCGTACAACAATATTAACAACAATAGTTAAAATATTATTTAGCTTTGGATTCGTAATGAATTTGATAAATGATAATTAGATCATAATAAACGTTGTGTTTCTCAGCGAACTGGTCGTGTACAAATGATTCACTGAAAGGCAACGAACTCCTTTTAAACCGAGCGTTCTTTCTTTGTGTTCATTTCTGTCTAAACTTGGATTTGGAATTACCATACGCTTGTTATGGGGACGGACTAAGTATTCTAATTCATGACTAGCGCTATTACATTTTATTTCTAATAATTCATAGTGTAGTTTTTTGTTACTTATGAAAGATAATAATAAATAATTCTTGTTAACAAATGAATGTTATTCTACTTTTTACGATCGACTATTAATGTTATGTTATACCCAAATCATTAATCATTCATTCACAATACATCGTTATATTTCCCTACGCATGTCAATAAGAGTTAAATATACGTGAACAAGATGAAGAAAAAATGAGATCTGCGGATGACTTGCCATTAAAAAAGTTATAAATAGGAAGGAGATGTTAATATTCTAAAGAATATACGTATACTAAATATTTCGAATGAGCAATACATACATTGGTAACTTTCAAACGTAGCGTATACCACAATGCATTGCGAGTCGGAATTCGAATAAATAAATATTTACACCTTGTAAGGCATGTATATAAATTGTAAATTTGACTAATATAAATTCAGACCGAATCAGGACGTATAAGCTCAGTAAGGCATGGTCATTTTTAAACAATATTATTTATTTACTTTTTTTCGCGACATCCGTGAACCGAGACTCCGTCAAATTGTTACGAACCAAAGACGATCGATATACAGCAAAGGTTGCCTCACGTGACGTCATAACCTCGCATAATACTCTCTCTGTCCCACAACCTACTTCAAGTGAATCAATCTCGTGTGAATAAAAATATATGAAGAGCTTTTGCATTTTTTTACTCAGTCCAACGCGCGATTAGTTCAACTTGAATTCCCTAATTTATAATTCTGAAAGTGCGGAAACATCCGAGACCCAATGACCGTACGTCATCGCCCATCCCACCCCCAAATTTCTGCCGACCAAACAAACGAGGAAACCTTCAACATGCAGATCTTGGTCTAGAATTGACGTGGCTCCAGCAAAACAGGTTATTTCCCTTCAATGTATGTGTGCTATCT
This sequence comes from Rhogogaster chlorosoma, assembly GCA_944452935.1. Lineage (NCBI taxonomy): Eukaryota > Metazoa > Arthropoda > Insecta > Hymenoptera > Tenthredinidae > Rhogogaster > Rhogogaster chlorosoma. The sequence continues at coordinate 37,009,728 of OX101797.1, forward strand.
AATTATCGAATATGCATGTATGGGTGTTTGAGTAATTTATTTCGCCGTCACAGTTCATGGTTCAATGTAAACCTGTGTGTATGTTATAAGATCATTATAATCCACGGATATTAGGTTGTTATTTTACCAAGTACATTCATTACATAAGGCTCAAAGATCACAGTTGTGTAATCAGGTAAACTTTCGTCTTTCACATCTACTCGATAAGCATTTATCAATCCTAGGCCTATCAGTACAAAAGTAGCTCTCAGGTGGTTAATATCCCTAAATTATCACTCCAGATATCAAGATGGTTCGCAAGGTAAAAGTGTATGTTGTCGGTGTGGGAATGACGAAGTTTGAAAAGCCAGGAAAAAGGGATGATTTTGATTACCCAGACATGGCTAAAGAGGCTGTAATGAAGGCTCTTCAGGACGCCAAAATCCCTCACAGTCGTATAAAGGCGGCCTGCGTGGGATACGTCTACGGAGATTCGACCTGCGGCCAACGAGCCCTCTACGAAGTTGGTATGACCGGTTTTCCGATTTATAATGTTAACAATAACTGTGCCACAGGGTCCACGGCCTTGTTGATGGGGAAACAGCTCATAGAGACGGAGAATTTTGACTGCGTATTAGCCGTAGGCTTTGAGAAAATGGAGCGAGGTTCATTGACCTCAAAATTCATGGACAGAACAAATCCGATGGACAAACACGTCGAAGTAATGGCAGACGTTGCTGGGGTAGACGCGAGTCCGATAACTGCTCAAATGTTTGGTAACGCGGGCATAGAACACATGAAAAAGTGGGGAACCAAGGCTGAACACTTCGCCAAAATAGCCTACAAGAATCATCTGCACTCGACGAACAATCCCTACTCTCAATTCCAGGAGAAATACACTCTCGAGCAAATAGTCAAGTCACCAAAGGTCTTCGGACCTTTGACAAAGCTGCAATGCTGCCCGACGTCGGACGGTGGTGCTGCGGTTATTTTAGCCAACGAAAACTTTGTCAGGGAAAATAAGCTAGAGGCACAGGCAGTGGAAATTATCGGCATGGAAATGTCCACAGATCTGCCGTCAACATTCTCTGAAAGAAGTTGCATCAAAATAGTCGGCTATGATATGACTCAAAATGCGGCACAGAAGCTGTTCACTAATACTTCGTACAGGCCGACGGATGTAGATGTTGTTGAATTGCACGACTGTTTTTCTGCAAATGAATTGATCACCTATGAAGCTCTGGGTCTTTGCCCTCCTGGAAAAGCTGGGGAGCTTATAGACTCTGGCAACAATACATACGGCGGAAAATATGTCATTAATCCGAGCGGAGGATTGATTTCCAAAGGACATCCCCTTGGAGCAACTGGATTAGCTCAGTGCTCAGAACTTTGCTGGCAATTGAGAGGCGAGGCTGGTAAAAGGCAGGTGAAAGGAGCGAAACTCGCTCTGCAGCATAACATTGGACTGGGTGGCGCAGTTGTTGTCGCTTTGTACAGACTCGGGTTTCCTCACACTAAGAATTCCGTGCAGAAGAATAACGTCAGCGCAGTTGAACCGGACAAATTCCAGGCTAATGTTTTGTTCAAAGTTTTGGAAGTAGCGATGAAAGAAGACACGGATAATCTGATCGATAGAGTGCGCGGTATATTCGGCTTCCACATCACTGACGGACCAAATGGAGCCGAGGGATTGTGGATCGTTAACGCAAAGACGGGAAAAGGAAGCGTGGAATTTAACGGAAAGACTAAGCCTGACGTCACAATTACTATCAGCGATAAAGATGTGGTAGATTTTATAACGGGGAAACTCAATCCCCAAAAGGCATTTTTCCAAGGTAAAGTTAAGATCAAGGGCAACATGGGACTTGCTATGAAATTACCTGATTTACAAAAACGGGCGGCGAAAAAGATCGAGCTTATTCGTTCGAAATTATAAGTATTATCATAATTGTTATAAAATTAGCTACTAAAAGTTGAGGGAATTATATTTGAGCGTGAATAGATGAATTAAAGGCAGTCGGAATAAGTCAAGGGTTTTGGATGGCATTCATTCTTGGTAGACACTGAAACTTTCAAGTTTTGGATGAATTTTGGATATCATGTTTTTATAAGGAGTTTTAACGGTCAGTTCACATACTGGTCAGTAACATTACGTATGTAATGGGACGGTTGGTAGTTATTCTGTCTTTTAATTTAGTATGACAAAATATTGTTACTCTAGTAATGAAAGTACGATGGGATGATGAATAATACACATATATTTCGATGTATTAAAAATCCAATAGTAGTCTAAAATGAAAAAAATAGAAACCCATACTTTTTACTTGTATCTTTTTTATTCTACTATATTATCTTTCCATAATCTCATAGGTGTTAGGCCACTTCATTCACAGGATTCATTAATTTCTAACGAATTTAAGGTATAGGTGCTACTTTTAATGGAATTTATATTTTTTATAATCATATGTATACAAATATATAGATATATTTATATATACGCGCGTATAATATAGGCACAGGTTTATGGTGTATGTTCTCTGTGAACTCTTTGAAGTACAGAATATGTATATTGCGAAACTGATATTACTTTACACTATTACAAATTTATACATTGTTTTGTAAATGGGGCATTTCGAATAAATGGTTACGTATACGTATATTTATTCATGTCCAGAATTCAACCTCTGTTGTCTCCAAAAAAATTTCGACTAAAAGTAATGAGATCTCTCTATAAAATGAACTTTAATTCAAATTTAATATTAATTACATCTGCATTTATTGATCATGTTCATGAAGATTTATCATGAATCTTTGATCTCTGTTCCTTTATGTATTTCTTAAATACGAGATATTCGTTTCAGTTTTACTTGTAATTTCACAAATTAAGTAAATAAGAATTAGAGTCCTTTCAATACTATAGATAAGCAATCCGACATTGGTAAGTATCCACTCAAGTGTTGTTCATTTATTGTGACTAAGCAAATAGATTATAACATCACCAATGATATATATTCCTTTATTGCTTGTCATCAAACATTTAATCCGCATAATCAAGTATACCTATACAAGCACGGAACGTATCAGCAATATACATATACATATATTGATAGCGCTGTGAAATATTTTCTACATGATAGAGTTTTTGTTATTTTTCAAACTTTTAACCGATATTTTTATCTTGAAGAATACGTATAGTTCCAATCAATCATTCAAATTATAATAAATTGATTATTCCGCGTAATAAATAATTGTATTTTATTATCTGAAATTCAGCTAGGTCGTAATTTTTGCATATTCATGAATAGGTATGTTAGTTCAACTCGGATTTTATACACAGAAATTCCGAGTCATCTTCAGTTGAAATTTAATTCGAATCATTAATAGTCAATATGAACACAAAGTCTTGAATCAACTCGTGTTACATTCAAATGAATTACCGCGGTAACTTTTACAGCATGTAGTTTATAATCGTGACCCGCGTTCTCAGAGGGCAGCACGAGCCTGAAAAATTTTCTTTATACTGTTATTTGAATCTGCACACGCGCGGGCATAGCTTCGAACTTCTAAACACGAATGTCTAACCATTCTCCCGCACCGCAGTTGGCATCTAGAAAATTACATAACGGATTTATACATAATTTACATTGCCGACACAGAGATATAGGATCTCTTGCGCTTAAATAATATAAACTGAAGAATAAAAAACGCAACGGGTTAGCTGAATGCTCTCTAATATCCCTTACGCGTACTAATCGTCTTACAATTTACTGCAGCTTCCGTTCTTCGTCTGTAAATTCGGTCAGCTGTATATAATTATGGTCAATGTTTCTACTCCATATATCTATGCCCATTCAATTAACCGTATATCGCGTTCTTATTTATCCCATTCTAAAGGTCTGGCGGCTGTTCTGCAACGCGTTGTTTAAAACCAGTTGTTTCACTGCAACCCCATTTGCTGCAAATAGAACACTTTACGTCGTCGTTTCTGACTCGCCGCTTTGTCTCACTTGGTAAACCATCCAGCCGGATGATGTGCCTTGAGAATTTACCGAGCGCGGGTGGCCTGTATTTTGATTATGAGAGAATATATCTACTAGGAAGCTGTGTCAGAAGATATATTTATCCATGTTTGGATAAACCTTAAAATTTTCGGATACGAACACTTGAATACAAGGCCTTATACGTATAGTTGAACAGTATAGTTTCTTGCACGTCGCGATGCTGACTTATCAGTACTTGAGATGAATATCCGAAGGGTGCGAACTGCTAGGATTGCAAAATCTTTAGTAAAGGTTCTCGGCATTTATTGATTATTTTAAGTTCTGCCTTGGTACAGAATGGAATCATTGTTGGAACAGTCTTCGACAACCAGGTTACCCAGTTATTACTCTCGAGTGTTATTCATCCGGCGTTGAAGCACCATTTTAAAATCTCTTTGAGCGCGTTCGAATTGATTTATGAAATAAGAGCCACTTTCATCCCAAAGCTGATGTAATATTTCCGATGTTTATTCACTCGATGATAGAATAAAAAAAAAAAAAACAGATATAGTCGTCACCGTTTTATGCAGTCTTCTATAAGTAAAAATATTTGTTCTTAGAAAAAAAAAAACGAAAAAAATCGAACAAAAAAAGGAAACATCTAAAAACGGAGGAGTGGACGAAATCTACGGATCATTTCTGGGCTGGATGCCAAAACCGAGGGACATTTAACTATCGCTGACTCGGCCTGCTGCACATTTTGCAGCGCTCCGAAAACGTGAGAAAAATGTAGCTAAAGAACGAGTTTCAAATTTCACACAACCCTACTAGCCCTAGAAATTAATTCAGGTATATCCATGGTTCCGGGTTTATTCCATCAAGTTCTGTTCATATTTGTGGAAGCCAGTAAAAACAATGACCGCATACTTTCCTTTACCGTTTTCAGATCACTTTTATCTCTCGGAGATGACCGATGAGTCTTACACTATGAATTATGACTCCATGACTTTCTAAAATCCAGAGATAAATATCTAGCTGCTAACAGATCCTAATTATATACCCCAAATATCATAAACATCCACAGCCTTTATTCTAAACGGGCCCAATGCAAATATGATAACATATTAGTTATATCTAGGACCTAGGTATATTTAAAGCTTTTGGCAAAATTTGTACTAGACTATTTGCTAATAGATTAACCGACGTCCTATTTACCACACTTCTCAGCATTATAATCCGCGTGCTTCGACCCACGTTCTTGATACTACTCGTGGGTGTATGAAAGTCGCTATACCCTAATACAACGATTATGATATTAAGGCGTGGAATTTGCCACCGAAGACAATCGATTAAACGAGAGAAGAAGAAAAATAAAAAAAAAATAAAAAATGCCGGAAGTCAAATATACATCGCCTCGGGCAAAGGGATGTATTATATGTATTATAGTAGATAGGTATGTACACTACTGCAACCGTGAACCGGTTGCCGGTTCAACATTGATGGATGTCCGACGACCCAGATACCAGGTTCGAGATACTCCGCCTCGCCATTGTATATTGTAACCCATACATTAGACTTTTATAATCCGTGTATATTTGGTATAAAAAGTTGAAGCTCTCGAGTCTTATGTATATAGGTATAGATACCATATATCATTACATCGATATAACCAGAATATACTTGCAAGCTGAGACTGAGGCTGAGGCTGAGGCGTGGACAGATTATCAAACCAGACAGATGGACGAACAACGAGGACGAGACTTGATGAGCGAAGTAATGGAGCCTTAATGGAACAACGTCCAACGCAATTTTGAACTGAAAACGGCGACACGGTCACTAGATCTATATACGAGTCCTCTGACACCTCCGTTATAATCGTCGACTACCAGGTCACAGCCCATGCTCCATGTTACTTACGATTAGACTCATATCTAAGACTCGTACGTGGTTAAATTACAAATTCATAAAGTCTCTCATGAATTTTCTAGTTACATAATACGTGGATAGGTCTTCGTGAGATAGTTTTGTATCACTTGATTTTTGAGAATTCATAGACTTTTTCATTTCGCGGACCATACTTCGTTTTAGATCTTTGCTATTTTCATTCAGTATCCCCGGGAGTTGAAGAATTCATGTGATAAAATTAACTATTCAATGAATATGAATATAAATAATGGCACGTTACCTGCAAGTGCAGAAATAGAAATATAACCCGCTGCAGAGAACACACCGCACAGTTTATTCATGCGAGTAATTGTACATAAGTGAAAGGTAGCACTGAATAAGTTTACATCAAATTACAATTTCGAACTATAGCCGGAGTCGATCCCCGTGGTCACCTTCTACAGCGGTGTAAAAATTTATTTCGAAAAATGCCGAAATAAAGAACGACTCGGTAAATCGGTACACGTGTATATCATATGGAAATGATTGCAGGTAATAACAGCTATCGTTCTTTTCGTTGGATATTATATTCGTTATGGAAAAAAAAAAGGATGAAGAAAAGAAAAAGTTCTCGTGCATAACGATAATTATTATTGATCTATTAAAGTAAAATAATATAATACAAGGCCCATAAATAATTGATTTATTGTCTTGCTTCTGAATAATATAAGACTGCGAGACGTGTCTCTCGATTTTCTCCGGGTTCAAAAATCTTCGTAGCGATTTCGTCCTTGAGAGGAGACATTCTGGCGTCGTTTTATCTCTGTATACGTGAGTCCATCCTCTCGCTGTTCTCAAGGCATTTCGCTTATTAGCCATAGTCTCATCTTGTATGATATTTTTATACAACCACGATCATCTAAGAACACGTAATAGACCAGACGAGATCAGACGAGCATTACTTCCGCAACAATTTATTAATCTTTTGCCACAGTCATCGTGGCGAGCTGTGAGAGGGTACCAATCATCGAACGAACCGTGTAATCATATCTTACTCTTAATCTTACGTTATGAGCAAAAACTCTGCGAAAGCAACGGGCTCTTTCGTTCTCCAATTTTTAATTACGATTTTAATAGCCATACCGATCCCTTTGACCTGCAGCCTTTACGTGAATCGAATTCGGGGGAGGAAGATGGAAGATCGAATATAGGGTGGAGTGGTGTGGTTGAAGACAGGATAAATTACTCTCTTATTAGTATACTATACGGTACAACAGCCTAACATTATTTGTTTTCGTTTAACCCATATAGTAATAATAAACTGGGATATATTTAAAACTTTTTATAACAAATCAGCGTGTATAGGTATACGTGACTCATCACCATCTCGTCTTGCACCTAATGAGTGTACATATATCGTAATCGAATCGTTAAATCGTATTTATAAACGTTCTTCTTCTGTTTTGAAAAACACTCGTGGTTGTCAGCGAATTTGTATTTCGCAACGTTTCCATTTCCTCAAATACTTACAATGACAATTGACATTGATTATGTTTAACGATTACGGATTTCGGCTTATGAGCTTTCAGCTAGCACGATAAAAATAGCTCCCTATCGCCTTAGCTAACAGATATTTTCTTTTATATAGCTGCAAATCCGAAAATTATCACTAAACAACATTATATGCATGCTGTAGTACCCATACTTTACAACTGGGTAAACAATGACGTCTACCCAAGTTTCTGCTAGGGCGAGGGATAGAATTGAGAAACTTTCTACCAAAGGCGGTTGTGGTCTTGTTTGTGCATTGTTTACATATTCAAAGCGCCATGATTCAGGGCTTGGTACACAACTGTATAGTACACGGCAAGCGCGCGTCTCGATTTACTTTATATTTACTCGAGTCATACCTATAGGTATGCATAATACGTATATAGCATATATTCTTGCAAAGGGTTGCTATTATTATCATTATTCATTCTACGTCATAAAGTAGTTTGAAAAAAAATGTAGATATGTATGTTGCGATTCTTATTATATGCATGCGACTGTTAAATCCATGCTTAGCAAGTTATTATACCGCATTGTTCCGAATCCAATTGTTGTATCTGTATCAAGAATAAGCCGATCTAACGTTACGCGATGCATAAATCTGCGACAAAACGGTATTATTTCCACATTCAGATATAATACAAGCACGACGGACGTCGCGGAAGAATAAAAACTCAGATTTGTATCATTTCAATTTATTATTCCGCTGTGCATGAAGGTACACAGATTACATCTTACAATAAACTGAAACGGCGATTCGGCTGTTCAAGGATTTCCAACGCATATAATTTATCTTCAATTCGATATCTTCAAGTAATCAAATCAGTAGATACAGACTTATTCATCGTTAATAAATAATAAAAAAAAAATAGATTTCAAAGTAGAGATTCAATTATGAGAACCACTGCTCCAAAATCGCGAAAATAGTTTCCCGATATCCCCATCACGAAGAACAGCCTTACAGCGCCACCGTCGCCGTCGAGACCATCCGAGACTCTTTCCCCACCACTTTGTGGGCCGCCCACACGCTGCCGTTTCAAGTTTAGTTTGTGTTCGGTTCAGTCTGACTGAGTTCACCGTTTGTCTTAGGTGTACCTCGCGTCGTCTCGCGAGCTACTGACCAAACGCGTTAAAAGACAGACAGATATTTTATACTAGAAAATTGTGAAAGAAAGGTCGGGATTTCGGGACCACTGTCTACGGCTAATAGTGCAGTTTTAAATAAGAGAAACGAATTCAAACAGTGTTCGCAGTGCTCAGAATCAGATATTCTTCATTGGACTTTCGTACCGGACCGCAGAGTCACGTGGACGATATCCTTTTGTTTTCATCAAACTTACCGAGGACTTTTACATACTTGTATTCACTCGCTGAAAACAAGGGTGAGTTATTCATTTCTTGCGGTATACCTACCTAACCACCGACCTTCGTCTTTCAATTTTTCTTCGCACCTTCCGATCTCCCTATTTGTTTGGCTCGTTCAAAAATATAAAAGCTAAAAGCAAACGGCCGTGTGTAAGCGGCAATGGCGACCGTCGGTTCAAAAGGTTAGGTTTTTTTCCTTTTAACATCAGATTTGGACCTCGGCATACCTAACAGACGCCGTTGAAACGACTACAAACATAAACACACACGTCCCAAATAATTTACACACACGTGTGCGTGTATGTTTCGGCGCCTGTTATTATACTTACACGTAATAAAATCTGTTTCAGTCAACCGTATGAGTTCTTCATCTATTATACTATTATCATACCGATGTATTATTTTTAAATTCTAGACTCGATAAAACGTTGATTTACTACCGGCCTATTCGACTTTACACACGGCTTTTATACCTTTCGCATTTTATCGCCGATACACCTTATCTCTTGTTACTTGCTACTCGAGGCTTGTTGTAAAATCGCTATTGCCGTGGACTATGTCGATGTAATATTATAAGATATTAATAGAATGTTACAGTAGGGTTTGTCACCCGACACCGAGCGCCGTTAACAGTTCAGCACCTCATTTGTCAATTGTTATTTACTTTTCTGTCGTTCTAACGAAACTTTGACAAGAAAAAGTGATTAGCGAAAGGGTAGGAGAGGCGACAGAGTCAAAGCGTTGTATCTTTATCTGCGGCTCGAGGATCTTTGCGTAATGAAATTAATTCTTTATGAGGTGGAATTAATCCTTTCCATTTGCTTATATAGTTATATAGAATAAAGAGGCTGGTATAGCAGCTTGTTAGCTACGAAACCTGCCTCCTCGAGCATCGCGTACTTAGTGACGCATTCCTGAACGACATCTGGTGCCTCTGAAACGTTCGACCCTTTTTTGGTTCACGTCACAGACGTTCTTGAATAATTTTATTTCATTTGTCGAAACCGTGTCCCGTTTGGAATTGAATTCAGAGAATGGAAGGAAAACGAAAGCGAGTAGAATTTCGTAGATCGGGTTATTGACTCCTACGCGAATTCGTTTTCGATTTCGTACCTCACGATCTTGATCGATATAACTGAATTGTTGATGTTGATTAACCAGCTCGCAATTAGTGGCGAATCTATTAATAGTCATTTGTTAAGAGGGGCTATTCGTATGACGATAAAATTCGTATCGCAGGAAGCGAATCGCTTTTAAAGTGACGAGAGTGATTCATTCATCGGGATGCACTGGCTTTAGGTATATAGGCGATAGAAAGGGTGAGGCGGGAGTACAGAGAGGATGAACCTTGTCCCGAACGGAATTAACATTTAACAGTAGTTTCCCGTCCGGTGGAAGCAATCGAGACCGGAAGTAGCCCAGGAGAAAAGGAAACGTCAAACTTGATCACGATCCTCAGATAATGCTGAACTCTAGATCGTTACTTATTTATTTCCTTTTTTCTTTTATGATCATGTAATGATATGTATATTTTATATCTTTGATAAATATAGTAAGAAATGCATGTACGGATAAACTCTTTATCTTTATCTTCTAATTACTTTGACACATATCCAGATGTTTGCATGACCTACGACTCAGTTTGCAGTACACAAATTATCATACGCGTATATATTATGTAGTACGATTAACTATTAAGGATTAAGCATCAACCCGCTAGAGATAATTAGCAAGTTGTTTTGGTTCGATGTTCTATTACGCCATCGCGATCGGCCCCGACTACCCGAACTGAATAACAATTGTAACGTGCCCCGCGACATATATTGGCAGATCTGACGTCATTCCTGCGATAATTAACTCCGCAACTCCATAAAAAGCCTCGACTTCAAGCATTCAGCTTTGTTCAAGGGTTCCGTCTCCTTCTCATACATTCGTGAACTACGTGAATTGAACTACGCGTATTATAATTCTCTGATATTATTTTCAAATTATACTACTATTAGTTTTATTTATATTTCGGATTTGAATTGAAGAAGAAGAAAAATGTCTATTTTCAAGCGTTATTATTTAAAGTTGAAAATCTTTCTGGTATATCGCTTCCGATCGTTCCGAACATGACGAATCTGTGAAATAAATCGGAGTCTCATCGGGCCTTCGCATGGCCCTTGCTCTACATTTCTGTCAGACGAACCCGCACCTATACGGCTATGTATTTACCTGTCAAAAAACGTAACGACCTTTCCTTGAAAACTTTCTCATTTTTTTTTTTATTCTTTCTGGTTCTCTTTCTTTTTTCTCTCTTTTTACTTCTACACAGCCAAGGTTCTGTTAGTTTTTCGTCCGGTTGGGAATTCCTTCGCCCTATTTTGTCGATGAGTCTCGAAGCCACGGTATATTATATAGTCTTTCGATTATTATACATAAAAATAAAAATAAAATAAATAAATAAATAAATAAATAAATGAAATATCTCTAAACGTAATTTTTCTGAATGAAATAAAATAAGGAATTGTTACTCTTATCTTTAATGGAATTAACCTAAGTAGAAGTTTGCTACCTGTACGTAGTTAAACAATAATAAAAATGCAAGAAAAATGAAAAAGAAAAAAACTTAATGCGGGTATAATTCATGATTACATTAGTTGCACAGCGGCAGGGTTTTCTGTGTGTGTAATTTAAGCTGTATGTATAGAGGCGCCTAGAGACTCCGAACGCATTACCCACCTACCTCTACCCACCACGATCAGCTACGGAAGACGTAAATATTCCACTCTTGCTCTCGTAAAACGTGAACGTGCGGTGAAAGTGCCAGGAGTAGTTGGAAGAGCCGCAATAGTGTTTGAGAAGACGAGACGTGTGACTAATCCCTTACCCTGTGTCACTTTGACCGTGCATATATACGTGTGTTATGCGTTGAACGAGGGGAGTCGTGCAAAAGGCCACCCCTACGCGGCAGATCTACCCACTATACATCCTATATAGCATCACTGTCTCAAGTACGCCAGAAACGTAAAGTATTGATTTCGAAGTGTCCTCTTACATCTCGACTTTATTTGACTTCTTTTTGCTTCCACTGTCGACTGGAAAGAATTTTTTATGCTCATTTTCAAATGTGAATATTACGATTAGAATAATATAGGCTTGTAGGTTCACGTCTCTGAGTTACAGAACGAATTTGTCCTCGATGATAGAATCAGATCGCATATAGATATGAAAACCTAGGGCACTATAATTGGTTTGTTGAATCGTAATAATCGGTCGCCTTTCACCGTGGCTCACTTATTTTGCCTTAACCTTTACAGTGCCTACTTCAGTTATGTAGATACCATTTTTTTGATTTTGGGTTCGCTGGTTTATAGTATAGAATTATAGAAGTCACGCTGGACGTGTGCTGACGGTTTTATAGTTTGTAGAGGAACGCTGCAAGTCGATGTAATGGTATAGGTATGGCGCAAGTATACTTGTCTCGAGAAAGGTATACAGTATTTATGGTTTGTTAGAAAAAAGGCGGTGGCAGAAGAAGAGAGAAAGAAAGAAGGAAAAAAATTGTATTAGTGAAAAATAATCGTGTCGAATTGTATCACCTAACTATCTAGCGTATCTTTCTGGAAGTGAAAGCGCGGTGTATAGCTACAATGCGTTTTTTCATCTTGCCTTTCGATTGTCGATTATCGATGCTCAACAATAACTAAACGCCGTTTTTCAGTGAAAACCGTTTTGAGATAGGATGGAATAAGAAAACAGTTAAGAGACTTCCGTTTCTACGTATGCCGAAAGAGTAGAAAGAAAAAAAAGAAAAAAAGAAAAGAGCATGACTGATCATATTATTACAGCCTGTCAAACATTCGTAATAAATAAGTGACAGTGCGAATTTCGAGGAAATATGTGTTGCTAAATAAGCGAAAGTTTCATACTTCGTTAGGCACCTGAAATATGACCGAGAAATAGTCGAGGGATCGATTCTAGGTATGAACCGCTGTGCTGCATACGAGATCGTAAAATACGTTTAAAAATAGTTTTTCTTTTTTTTAGTTTATTTCAGACAGAGATATTATAACTAGTGACCTATATATAGTATAATATACGTATAACGTTATTTCTATAATGTCAACTTTATAACATAATTGAAGCGGGATTGCGCAGCTACGAAAGTTCGTTCTCCCGGCTCCTATATAAGTTGCGGTTTACGTGGCCTAATTAAATTCAGAATTTCTGCAGACTCGTATTTAACTGAATTATTATCCACTGCAGCGCTTGGAGGTGTCGACTGCCGACTATTAGATGGCTAAGATAAGCTTTTTCTACTATCTCTCTAAGTAATAATCAGTTGTAGAAACAGAGTGAGAGATAGATAGATAGTCTTTATTATGTTTATAGCAATATTAGACGAGATATACAGAGATAGCTTAACCTTACTTATACTAGGTAGAGAGAGAGAGAGAGAGTTCAGAACCAAAAAATTGGAAATTATGATAAGATAGAATCTATGAATAGAACGAAAAAAAAAAAAAAAACAAGAAACTAAAATCAGTTTCTCGGTCATATAGCTGCTAGCACTGTGGAATTTCTCGTGCGTAAAAATTGCCATCAAAGCTTCAAAGGAAAAGAAAAATATACGAAGGTAAAGAAAACTTTGTGTGACGTTTTTCGTACGAAAGGAAACGAAAAATAAGAACGAAAGAAAAGAAAAGAAAACGTAAGGACGGAAAAGATAAAAAGCAGGGAAAAAAAGCAAGTACAGAAAATTAGAAATAAAAGCTTCACTCAATTTGCGAACTCCGCGGGACTTTATGAAAGGTCAAAAGTAACCGTGTCACTTTTGCCCACGCTAGCGGAAATAATCACCACCGTACAATCTCGTTCACCTAAATTTATACATTTCTCTGTACTCGACGACGTCCAAAACTTTTTGGACATTTATAAATATATAGATCGAAAATTACATTAGAATTCAAGGTAGCCTAGAAAAATATATATTGTACCATTTTGCCAAAATGAAGCCTACGCTACTACAACTACTTATTCATTTACATACTCGACTATTCAGTTTCGTTGGTGATTGATAGACACTATCGGTATATAGATAAAAATTTCCTGCAGTGTCAAATTCTCGTGCAAATTTATTTCAAATTTTCATTATTCGAGTAGAAAGTAGAAAATTGAAAATTCTCTGAGAATTCCAGGTTCTCCCTGTCGCTGGACTGACTGCACCCTGTATATGATTCGAGTCGTAACGTCAGCTGGAAATGATTCATTCGGCAAGTCGACCCTAGCTAAAGTAACTAAACATCACTTGATTCAAGACTTGTAGTACCGTACTGCCCACGTTGAACGAGAGACCGCATGCATTTAAGCAGTGGCTGGGAAAAACACATTCGCTTCTATTACTTGAACTCCAGCGTTGTTACGTCCTTCTGCAACAGGAGCGACGCTCGACAAGCCTTAAATAATAAATATGCTAATTAAATTTCGAGCAAGTAATACGATTTGCAGTATTTATGCTACAACAGCCATCATTTCATACCCATAGACACTGATTCAATTTCCTCCGTTCTAAAGTGTGATAAGGGATCAAACATGCGTGTAGATATAATATACATGTGTATATACGTATAAATATAAATATAAATATATTGCACGTGCCTGGTCACGTTAACATCATCAAGGGGGCCGAGCGAGTGGAAAGTTTCGCGACAGTGTTAACCGAGATGCAGATCAAAGTGGCGGTCAAATTCCGGTGGTGTTCCGTTATGCATTGTCTTGGGTGCGAGACTCCGTCCGTAACGCGTGGACCACACTAGTATTTCTTCACGTGTTGGTTATAAGGAACGCGAGACGTTCGAGATTTTTTTTTACATACTAACCGATTGCGTCCAGAGAATATAACTTGGCTCCGGGTACCGCCAGGCTTCAACCTATTCTGAATTCGTACGATGCGGTCGCGGCGGGTCGAGCTATAGCGATAAAATCGGCAGTGGTCAATCGGCTCGGTGATCAGAGTCGTAGATCCGGCGTTGGAGAATCGAAAAGAACTGTTTTCCGAATTTAAATACTGGTCTCGGTGCTGCAACGAGGCGAAATTTATTTCATTCGCAAATTGAAAAGTGTACCTATACCTTCGTTTATTTATTTAGTATAATTTCAATCTCTTCTTTTTATCCAACGAATTATTGTTAACTTATGTCAATTTATATAATATAATATAATATATTTGGAATGAATCTTTAGGTGAGAGATAGACAAGTGAAGCGTATATGTGTGTACGTCCAGGACGTCAAGTATTTAGAAATCTGTAAAGATTCGAAGGATAACTGAAGCTCTGACTAATCCGACTAGTTTGTGTGTGTCTTTATGATCACCGACTCGACTGTACCAGCTATAACATTTCCGGTCGAAGCGTTTAACCCATTTTCGTACGTCGGTGAACTTAAACCGGACAAAGCAATTCAGAGCAATACCGTAATAAAATAGTGTTGCCAACGTTTGTCGTAAATCTTTGATACAAAAGTCTGAATTATTGCTTCTTTCCACTTTATCCACGCGTATGTATCTATGTAGTATAACATATATAGCTGCGTTTGTCAAGATGAGAATCTCTGGTCGAAAACGTGACTCCCCTTGTTCGTCTTCGTCTTCGTATTCGTCTTCTTCTCCTCCTCCCTCTTCTTCTTCTTCTTCTTCCCGCACGCGGTTACGGAACATACAAACACACGTGTGTACGAATATACATATATATAGGCTTCGTGCAGCAGCAACTCCATCGTACGTGTTCCTCCTTCGCTCGGTTCTATCCTCGTAAATATACGACGATCCACGAACCATTTCGTTTATTCTCTCCACGGGCTCGCTACGAGTCTCGAGTATCGGAGTGTCCCGTCAGTTTTTAACAGTCTCTAAAACTGCGAAGGTCTCCGCGCCGAGGACCATACCGATTATCTATAATAATTCCGGGTATGGTTTTTGCGCGAAGATATTTACTACACGTTGCTTAGATTCATTCACGACGTCAATTGCTTCTTGATTTATGCTTTTCTCTTACTCATGAGTTTCTTTTAACGAATCATTATACAACCACGTGTCAAATTATATCGACGCGAATAAGTAATGACATACGAGTTTCTTCACACGTTCACAGAGCCTCTCTTCTTCCTGTTTTCGCGCACTTTTTCAACACTTTAAATTTCCTAATGGATGATGATTATTGTTGGATGAAAAAGGCACGTGCTTCGTGTTGTGATACCTCTACATCTATAACTCATTTCAAGCATATCAAGCTGGATGTTATGCAGTGCTATGCAGAATAATTGTGAGGGAATAAACACTGCGCGTAATAAGAATCTGTCCACTACATAAACTGTATCTACACTCCCGTTTGAGGTGAGCCGCAAGACGATTTCTGCAAAGATAATTTATATTCTTACTATTAGCTTTCATAAAACTTATACAATTATCATTACTTGAATATCTTTTTTTCTTTGTTAAATTAATTTTATTCGATAGTCCATCAATCTTTGAGTTAGTTTTTTAGCTACGTGTTAGAACAGAAGCTCGGAGCGTAATGCGCAAGTTTACTTGTCGATAAACCGGAAGTTTTCAAATCTTGGCCGTCTGGTTTAAATCAGGAAATAAAACCGAGCATTTAACTGTCAGTCTGCAGTTATTAACTCTCTTTTTGTCGTCGTCGTTTTACAGTTTTTTTTTTCCTTACTTTTTTCTTGTCTTGTTTCCTCTCAGCTTCCACCAGCAAATAAGTTATAAGGCATCGCTAATGCTAATCTTGCGGGAAATTTTTCTTCTCCCCAGTTTTGGCCATTTTCTATATTAACACATGGGCCTATACCTATATAGTTCATGGTTTACCTTATCCCTAAGTTATTTGCTTATCTCTCCCTCTCCCTCTCTCTCTATCTTGCTCTTTATATATTTTTCGGGGTCGTTCCCATCTCGGTTACGAATGGGTGTAAAAATCCCTCGGCAAAATTTCGTAGATTACGTAATCGTAGCGATGATTTCACCGTTCTTTCAAATATACATAGAACGATCATTACTACAGGATAATAAAATAAATTTACATCCTCTCTAAGCGACTGAGATAGATAAGAAACCAGAGGCGTAGATTAGAGGGGATTTATACATATATTGTAGTATTTTTATACAATTCACGATTCGTTCTACACCGATGCGAAAAAAATATAAAGAAATGAATGAATGAATGAATCATTTAATCGAAAATATGTCCACGGTTCGATGCAGCCAATTTCTACCTCGTATAAAGGTGGACATTCTACGTCATATCTACCTCATGCATTCCTAGTCGTACCCACGTCACTTCCGGCTCGACGCTATTCGATTCCATTTATACTCGTACAGTGAATAGTTTTTTTCTTTCTTTCATTTTTTTTTTTTTCTTCATTATTGTGAAAGAAAATAGGATTGGGTAAAAGCTTATATTAATATACGAGAATAACGTACGTTCTTCGCTTTATTATTAATTAAGGGCCATTATTCTGAGTATACCTACCTTGCTAGTAAAAGACGTATATTTAAAATACGAAGACTGAATTCATAAATTTTCTAAAATTCTTTAATAACTATTTTTCACGCCGGTAAAATGCATAATTCACCGTCGTTATTTCAGTCAACCTGTTAATATAGGTTCATTCAAATCGTTTATATCCGTGCTTTCGGACCGGCTGCAATACCGGATGTGACACAGTTATCACCGATTCTATATGATTCTGGTTTTAACTAATGGATATAATAAAGGTCGTCCGTTTCAATCTTGTCAACTTTCATCGAATAAACATAGATATTCGCATTCAATTCTCAACTACTTTCCTCTTTCTATTCAAATTCCGTCATCGCAACACTATTAGTATAAATAATTCAATTCGGAGTCTAAAAACCAATTTCATTTCAATTCGAACTAATCGTGGATCCTTATCTCTCCCTCCTCCCAATCGCCACTTTTAATTTCATTTCAGAAATGATTAAAATCGTAATTTTGTATCTTCAATTTTTTTTTTTCTTTCGGCATCTCAAATTTACGCTTCGAGCGTATAAAATTATTTCTTACGACTAATCTAGATCTGCTTACTTAGGTTCGCACCTAAGGATGACGGTACACTAACCCAATTTCGTTTAGTTGTTTCTTCGTACCGTACCTGCATTGTTTTTGGCCCGCTTGGTCGCGTACTATACCTACCTACAGCGTAAAAACGAAATCGCGTCTTGGTCTGTTAATTTTTCCGTCCCAGACTACCGACACTGGTTCGAGACTTGTTGAAGCGACGTACGTTGTTGCCCCCCTATCACGAAATAATTAAGGTATGAATGCGAAATACGAACCTGAAACTCGCGATGTAGGGAAGGTAAAAGAAAAAAGAAGAAATAGGAAAGAGGAAAGAGGAAAGAGCCTTTCATTATACTTTATACATATTATATAGTATAAAGTAGAATGACAAAAGACTCAAAGCGAATCGCAAACCCGCGGTTAAACTTCCTCGAGCTTGTTTCCTGCCTCCTCTGAGCGTATAAGAATAACTTCTTCGCTTGACATTTACGCCGGCTCTGTACATACGTATGTAATACGTAATTATACGATAGACGTGCTATGCATTAATACATGCATACACATACACAAATTCTAACGAATAATACACGATAATAATATACAGTAGCATTTCCTAGGCGGTCAACGAATCCATAATTATACAGGTATAGGCAATAATTATAAATAATATATAATATTCGTATATCGTGTTCATAAATCAATTATTTCGAGTTTCTTAAATACATTTATTACCTAGTACGAATCATTTCTCTTCTATTAATGCTCACTTCTATTCTTTCGTCAACTATATCATTCAATTCACATTATTATTATTATTATTAGATCGTCGATACCCTTATACACGAACATTTCTATATTTATATGCATGTATATGCCTGTCGAATACCCATACCTGCCTATGCTTACCAACGTCCGTATACCTACTCTCTTTCTCTACGTCCACCGCGAGTAGCGATGACTCACGCTACTTCGTAAAGCTTTAGGGTGCGAGACGATAAAACTATAACTCGAGGCGTGCGAGGTCTGGCGAAGCTGCAAGCTCTAAGGGTAGGAATGGCAGCGGGGAATGAAGAGAGGGAGGTAGATCCGTATCGACCGACTTTAGCGTTTTACTCACCCGAATCTCTGCACGTGAGGTTATGTCTTGTATACACACACATTTATATGTATATATATATTAATATATTTGTATTCGTATTCGTATGTACATACATACATGTATGCGGTTGCTTAGCATCGCTTATCACAGTGTGGGTGTGTGTAAGCACACTTTCTCCAAGAGACGTCGTGCATACGGACGGATGACTGCGACGCCTTATTTTCGTACTTTACTGATCGGGGGCGACTATATGTATAATCTATATGCGTCATAGTAGGTATTCGCGTCTGGAATACAGAGGACATAGGTCCGCGGGGCGAATGGGCGATGTACCGATTAATTAGATTATTTGTTGTATGTATAGGTATATAATGCATTAGTCTAGTAGGCATGTATGGAGATGATTTTTTGATATTCCAAAATAAGCCAAGTTTCTGCATTGGAAAATATTTAAAGGTAGAATTAATTTTGTTTTTTTGAATTCTTCTTTTTATATCCTCTTTGAAATTAATTCACATGCGTATATTCGGGTGTAAATGAGAAATCAAAGTGAGAAAAGAAAAAGTTATTTTTTTTCACATTTTTTCTACCTGTTTTACGACCGAGACTAATTTTAATAAAATTTGGTGTTTGTCGAATCGGAATATATGTATAGAAAATTTTTGGGGAAAAGTGAAATAGCTATGCTAGTCGATGATAATTAATTTTTATTGAATACAGAGAAAACTACTTTCCCCCATATACGAGTTTTCATTTTCATGAATAATGTAAGTGAGATTATGGAAATTATACTGGAATATAAATTTGACGTTTATACCTGTTCGTCACGTGGGTCACGATCGAGGTCACGATCCCTTTTTCTTTGATTATTATATCGATGGTTGTGGTAGATTAAGCTAAACAATATATACATTTCTCACCGCGATTAAATTCCAAGAAGTTCTGATTAATTGATAGAATACAAAATGAGTAAAAAATGAAAATTCAATCATAAGCCATAGGTACGTTGTTTTTTTTTTCATTAATTTTTTATACAGATGTTCCATGGTGGCATTTGATGGGTTAAAACCCATTTATCCACGGACGACTATTCCTTAATCATTTTAAATTTATTCCGTCATGGTCAATTAATTTCTCTATACGAATTAAGCGTCGCATATATCAACTTCCAGGAAATTTCATTACGCGCAAGTAATAAAATAATGAAAATCACTTTGTACAGTATGTATAACGCGGGAGAATTGCTGCAAGAAATATACATACATATACATACCCACTCACGTCAGTTCAGAATCGCGTAGGCGGCGAGATACAGGTGCTAATAACCCAATAAGATATCACGTTGCTATACATTGCTTAATTATTTTTCTTTTTTCAACAAGAAATGGTACACCGAACTTTTTTCATTCTACGAGTTTAGAATGGCTTAACAGTAAAACGCAATTTAGTATATCTTCGTATTGTCTCTAACATTGAATAATTCCTTCTTAGCTGTGTTTCGTTTCAATTAGCATTAACAATCGGGAAGATTAGTTCTCACGAAACTTGTACATATATAACTATAGCATTATACACACATACTCAGGGTCATAACTAATTGTAAGTCGTTGGCCAAAGTAAGAGAACTAACAAGAATTCAGCGCTCTTTTGTTCTTCCTAAACCTAAGTGGTTCCCCGCTACGTTTTAGTTTCCGCTCGTCTTTGTTTCATTACTGATTTCGTGGGATTTTTTTTCCGACTTTAATCACTGACAGGGCTTAATCCTTTCCTCCCAAACTACGATTTTGCAACTTATTTATACCCATAACCGTTGATACGTGATCCCGAATTACCTGAAAATAGAATTATTGATTCGTTTCATTAGTTTTAATCGCATATCACGTTTCTTAATTATATCATCCACTAAAATCTCACGAATAATTCATTGGGACCAAATTTTATCATCGCAGTTCGCAAGGTGAGACATGATATCTATGGCATTCGGGCGTTTTATCCATACACTATAACCTGCCGCACGTACTATTAAGGAACGTGTTTTAAGCGGTAGGTATATACCTGTAATGACTCGAAACTTGTGTAATTTAACTAACGGATCTTCCGAAAGTTGATCTATCGCATGGTATAGGTCGTTTAACAAGTCAGTAGTGAATTCTGGGCGAACGATATTCTTCCAGTTTCGTATATTTGTTCAGAAACTAGTTTCTTCCTTTCGCCAAATTATAATGACCTTTGTTTCCATAGATATAAGCGGTAATCCTACGATCGTATGAGATTATGTGACTAGTGATTCACTCGCGTACGTCAATAGCACTCGGTGTTATTCGTTTCAAATTTATCGATATTTCAAATCTCCGTGCTTATCCTAAGAAATGATCAACGATATCCCCTCTCGTCTATATCGTTGAACTTACTCCGAACACTCATAAAATACCTTTACACGTCGGGCACAGATAAAGATGGATAAAGGTGTCTATACCACAGGATCTGGCTATCCTATAAGCGTACATTTATACCTGAGGAGGGTTTATTTCTATGCTGGTTGGTGCAGTATACACAAGTTAGTGGTAGACGTCTGGTATCGGTCCTTAGACCTTGGGGTACCGCCGTTGCAGGTATTGTCTTACTTTTCCTTCCCCAGTGTGTCGTGTGAACTGGATAATAAACTGTGGAGAGAATTTCTAAATCAATTCAAAGACTATATAACGTATCGATGAGAATTTTGCAACGATATAACATGTGTGTGGGGACGATATCAGATTTCTTCATTTCATTTTCAATTTGGCTGAAAACTTCAAGCTTATTAGATACGCGGTTAATACTCAGACGTAGGTACGCACCATGACCGTGGGTAAGGTCCTCAAGATATACCTGTATACAGACGATGTATTATTCAAGACTACTTATTAATTCATAATGCAATTAGAACAGAAAAATACAGAGCCAAACCTCTCGGTGGTAAAAATTACCTCTTTAGACGCGCGTTTTTATTTTTATAACGAATAGAAAAATCATGATACTGGAAAGAATAATTTTAATACCAAAGTTCCCTGCGGGGAATCGTTCTGATTTGAATCAACAAATACCGGATGGCAAAAAACATTTGCGAAAAAGCAAAGTCTAACAATAATAAAGAAGAAATTTACCCCTAAGGAAAATTCGTACTGATGAACACTCTCCCCATCGCATGGTTTTGGAAGAAAAAAAAACGGAGTAGGTTTATATTAGTGTTTAACTTTCGGGTACCTTTACCCATATTATTTTCAATTCTGAGGTTTATTATTAGGCCATAGTTGTACGAAGTTTGGATACGGAAGGTTAGATAATATCGTAAGTGGAAACAAGATACGCGGGTAAAAGAAAAAGGATAAAAAAAGGGACCGAAAATTGACTAAGTCTTATAGAGTATATATACGACGAGTCGTGAAAAAATTGATGAATAAATGAGGAAAATATATTATTTATACCTATATGTAAGTATGTCGCCTTTGGTGTGGATATACATATATCCTACACCTAATATGGATTATGTATATTTGCCTTCCGTGTACAAAGTAATATTATATTTAGATTGAATTTTTTTTACATGGTTTGTAAGTAGGAAATCTATATCATTGACTTTATGACGACTGACCGCGAGAGACTTTATAGAGGAAATAACCATGTAACATAAGTTTAGAGCTTTCACTCAGCTTTTGCTCGATTTCGCTTGTTCGTTAGTTCATTCGTGTGCGTATCTTGTGTCTTTGAGACAACATCTAGCGTCACGCTGCACGCGGATCTTCGCCCACGCCTCTCTTCCACTTTCGCGAATAATAACAATAAGATCGTTTTAAAATATCTAACGGGTTAAATAATGGCTAGAGAATAATTTCGAACAATTTTGTGTTATTCTCGATAATTCAGATACTTTGATTGCCTTCGAATTATTACGGAAAATAACACTTTTTCGGAAACAATCCTTCTACATTTTTGTTATAATTTTTTTCTTAGCTTATCTTTGAAAATTCTCACGAAATTTATGGCAAGAAAACGGTTTTTCGTACATTAAATATCACGAGCTGCCTTCTTCTTCCTCGCGCATTGAAAGAATTGGAAACTAAAAACTTAACGAAATCTCTCAGAAAATGTTGCTACTAAAATTGTTTACGTGTCTGTATATGCGTTGATAGTATGGTGATAACGTTTTAATAAAATGCGGTTGTTTTTTCGTTATCATTTACTCGGAAGTGAAACATTCCAGTCTAAATTACACGCTTAATTGTCAGGAAGAACTTGACTAGAGAAATTCTCCTCCAATATTGAAAATTGGGGAACCTTGATTTGAATAAAATTCATTTTTTATTTACCCAAATCGTTGGACTTCAGTCTTAAATGTATACCAGATACTTTATTTCACTAGCGAACTAATCCATCTTGAAAAAGAGAAATGGAAAAAAAAAGAAAGAAAATTAAAGCCGCACTTGTTTTCTTTCCCATAGATCTTGAACAGCAGTCTTAAAAATAAAGTTTTATCGTGTAAATGTACGCGAATAGAAGCAAGAGCTGCAAGCTCCCCACAAATCTCTTCCTGACTCTCTTTCGGAAAAAATGTGCAATTTTTTTTTTCGCATTCAGCCGCTGCAGAAGCCATCTTTGTTAAGTTTTAGCGAGTCTCTCCTTTCGCGAAGCTATGCCATATAGAACGAACAAAGACCGTTTTACTATGGTGGTTGACGTTTGATCTGATTACGGGTATCCCTTCGGTTTTAACTGCGCTATTCGATAGAACGAGATTGTAACTAAGAGCCAATTATTTAATGAATGAGAAAGTCGACCAAGGCATCATTTCCATAGTTTCTTTTTTATTTGTTATATTATTTTTTGACTCATCATCGAATGGATTCTATATTCGAATCTGAAACGTTCGATTTCATTATTTTAAATTGTTTGGTTATCTCTCTATCGTTCAACTCATTTTGGGACCGCGGCGCTAACGAGCAGAGCGATAATGGATAGTCATTAGAATAATGAGCGAGGGAAGTGACTCTAGTCTTCATTCGTTTCTGCAATATCTCAACATACATGTTTATGCCTATGCCTATTTATCTCCTGTTTAAAAATTAAAGAATTTTTCATTCGTCTTTAAATATACTTAAGTCTAATAAAAATGATTGCCCTTTCACGTGTTATTAACCCTCAGAGAACACACCTATTTTTTCATTCATGGAGAATACTCTGGGTCAATCTGACCCTACGTAAACTTTGATCGTCCACCATTTTGAATTGACGACATCTTCAAAAAATTCCCAGTCGTACTTGAAACAATGATAAATCAATTGATACAGAATTATTTACATATTTAAGCAAAATTCATGAAAATATTGTTTTCTCAAGAAAAGATGTAATTCACGTAAAAAATTGTTCTTTTTTTTTTCCTCTTCAGACCCGCCAATTTAAGGGTCAATTTGACCCTATGTGTTCTCCGAGGGTTTATATCATCAAATGATTAATCTAACGCGAACATATTTTCTTTGTTTTTCAGAAATTTCAAGAAAGATACAGGAAAGAAAAGAAAAAAGAACCAAAAAATTAAACCGAAGAGGTTTAACTAAAAAACAAAATGGCAGGAGCGGGGGAAGTGTGGGTACAATGGTTCACGTGTTGTTTAACGCAGCAAGGGCCAGGGCGTAGCAAGCGACAAAGGCCTCAGCAGAGGCTCAGGATAGATCGAAGCATGATTGGAGCACCAACGAATTTCCAACACACAGGTCACATCGGCAGCGGTGATCTTGACATGGCCAATGCCCACTTGTCAGCTATTCAAACACAAATGCAAGGGAAAGGAGGTTACGAAGCATCCTTTGGCGTCAAGGTAATGAAACAAGTAAAAGTAATAATATTGCTATTTTTGAAAATTGGAAAACATGAATATGTGATATGAAACATGAAAAATTTGAGCATATTTCTTCGAGCTGAAAACACCCTGCGTATAATTATCACACGTACATATAGCACGGATGATTGCGGATGACACTCGTGGGTGGTTACCTGTGCAGTCTTTGGTTACGCCGTTCATTATTCACTGACGAATGCGTTCGTGGCACGCGTGAATTGATCGAATTGAAATTAAGTCGGAAACGCGTGACCGCGCACGGCTCGATTAAAAATAGCAAAAATCTTTAAATATAAACTAAACTACGTATATTAAACTTTATATGAAATTAAAAAAAAATATTAATAGTTCCTCTAATATCTTTTTGTCGATTAAAAAAAAAAAATAATAATAATGATAATGACAAATTTACCCGAATCTTCCCTACATAAATTTACGTCACATGTATGTTTATATGCATACGTCAGGTGAGTGACAAAAATTTACGATCATTATACCTGTAAACGTGCAGAATACAAAGGAGCGTGCAACATGCATGTATGTTACGATTCAATTAGCAAGCAGACAGTGCTGGCTCGTTGGAGACAGTTATTTTTGTAACCGATGTATGCGTCACTGCAGGGTTTACTCATTCAATTTTTGCGAATGCAGTAATTTTACCGTCATTTCTTCTTTTCAATCTCAACTATGTACAAGTATAGGTATGTACGTATGTACTTACTTACTTACTTACTTACTTACTTGTCTCTCGCTCTTTGCTCACGGAATATTTATAAGTACCTATATTTCAATGACACATACAATATATGGGTGATTATCTCGTGGTTAGAATTTTTTATAATCTTGTACGACTATAGAGAAGAAAATTATTCTTTGAATGGTAGACATTCGGAAAAGTTGAAAAAAAAAAAGAAAGAAAAACATCAACGAAGGAAAGAAAGCAAGGAGAAAAAAATGCAACTAATTATATGCAGCTCTAAATATAGTTTGTTGGGAATTCAGCCGCCTAGCAATTAGTTGGTATAACGATGCGAACAAGTACCTACTTTTTTGAGCAGCAGTCGCGAGTTCATACAACGTTGTATGTCATTTCATTGCGAATAAATACCTACATGTACGAAGGACGGAGAGATTCGAAAGACAAATTTATAGAAAAGTAATGAAACTGTAAAGTGCGAAATCGTCACGTTTGAACTTTGGATTCGATATATTTGGAATTAATTGCAGATGGGACGAGGATTACGATTCTATGTTTATAGGATTGGGAGATCAGATTAATAATTGTAATAAATATTTAACGACGCGATCCTCGGCAATTTTTAATTACGAAATCTTGTATGTACTATAATTTCTCTTCACTGCCGATTGCGAGATTAACTTCAAACAACTTCCTATAGTTAAATTGAAATAGGATGAAAATATTTTGGAAAAAGTTTAATAAAAAAGAAAACAAAAAAATAGAGTTTAATTATTTACAAGTAAATCTGAATCTCTCGTATAATTAACACTGTTACTAAGTGCGTCCAATATATATACAGGAGATATTTTGAGAAAGAGAAGCGAGTCGAAACGTAAAACGAAACGTTTAAATTAGGTAATTTATAGAATAAAGCTGCGTCTCTTATAGTAACTTGGCCTGTTTCACCTCCACAATAAAATTGCCTTAAAGGCCAAGCTAAGAATTGACGCAAATATACTTGAAGTAAACTAGAACAAATTCCATCGTGCGTATGCGTTAAGTCGGTCTGCCATACTTGACGCGAACATTGTTTCACTTGATCTTCGCCCTCCAAAGTCCTCTTTTTAATGTCATACGTCGAGCTCGTATACTATTTCATTATTCAAACTCACGTATACGCTCAGATTACGTAAAGACGTACATTTTATCTTAGAGATTCTAATTTCCAGTTAAGAAAGAAACAGAGAAAGAGAGAGGGAGAAAATAAGAAATTTGGATGTAAAAAACCAATTATTGGATTTATGATAGCTCGGAGATAAGAAACTCACAATGATCAAAGAAATGATGGAAATTTCAATAGTAAGAGTCCGATCCAACTCGATGAAATCAATCTTTGATTAAAGTATCTGGTAAAGTATCTGACGATAAATCTGAACACATGTAAACGTGAGGTTTTTCTCTTCACTTTCATCTCTTTATTCTCTCCCGCTCCTGATCGTTTGAAGGTAGAGATATATACGGTGTATACATGTACAAAGCGGTAAATCTAGATGTATATGTAGATTCGCAACAGGCAGAGCTTCCAAGAGGACCATCACATCAATTGGGGCTTTGTTCAATCGCCTCTGGTTTCAGTTTTATACTTTTTTTCGCGCTGCACTCAATCGTTATTAAAAGTTTCCCTTGGATAATCTTCAAAGCGTTGCCCAATATCAAGAGCGATTCGCATGGTTATACTCGGGATTAGTCTAGAACACATCGAAAAGTTGGAAGAAATCAAACGGCACGCGGTTTCGGGCTGTTTCTTTTTATTTCTCTTTTTTTTTTTGTTTTCAAAATTATTAACCGTGTATGTATATAATTGCTGAATTAAATTCAAGACAGAGCGAGCTAGGAGAGAGAGAAAAATATAGAATCATGGAATATTTCATAATATTTTTCGACTCACAGTTTTATTTTTTTTTTACATGTAGAATTTTACACGTAATCAGTTTTTTGTTTTTTTTATGCCGTTAAAATAACGCAGTGATTAGCACGAAACTCTATACATATACATGCGTGTGAATACGGAATGGAATAAGTACTGTTAAATTTATATGTATTATACATTGCGAAAGGGCAATAGGCACGTAATTAACTTTGACACGCTACATTGCAATCAAAATCTCGAAGGCAACAACTCGATAGAATAATTATATAATCGCAATGTAGGCAGATATACCTAGCCACAAAATTTTGTACAGAATGTATTTATCACGTGGAAATTCCGTGAGGAGAGAATAAAACTGTGTTAGAAATTCTTCACAATATAACGACTGTATAATAATGATAATAATAATAATGATAATAATAATGAGAATCGAGGGAAAGAGAATCATCTCACGAAGTCTAACGGTTCTAATGTGTACACAACTGGTGTTGATGTAGGTCATAGGTCACGAATCGTTCTATCAAATAATGTAATACGCGTGGCGTTAGGAGACCGAGCGAGCTGTACAATAAAACGAAGTAAATTTCATGGTTCAAGGTTCAATTTTCAAGGTTCAATGTCATAGTGGGTGTTCGGGGTTAAACATAGTGATATTTCCGAGACCGAGAGAGATTCATCGGTGAAATGACCTAGTTACAAATGATAATATATATAATACGAGAATAATAACCTACGGCGTGTGTGTGTCGTTCGATAGAGAGATACGGGCAGAGGCGGACTTGATTGTATGCTAAAAAAGAAATAGAGAAACAAAAAATAAAAGAAAAAGAAAAAAAAAGAAGAATAGTGTTCGGAATTTAAATTGCGATAATAAAGACATAAGGGCTGTCGCATTAATCGACAATAGAAGCCTTGTCAAGCTCCTCTTAGGTATGCTGCACTGAGCCAATACTGCAACCTTTGTATGTATTAACTTCGGTCTCTTCGATCGTTGAGGCCTGGGGGACGGTCATTGACATCGATGACAACTTCGTTTGATAACTTGTTAACGTCACGTATATTTATACGCAGCTATAACGCGATCTATGCTATGGTATATGTAAATTGACATGTATGCAAGGGTCTATATCTATGTGGAAATTGTCGTTCAGTTACCGAGGTCGATCTACGATGACGCGATACTTCCACAGCTGATTCCAAACCTAGTTGATTATAGATTGCATTATTCGTCTTATTGTTATTTATTCATTTTGTTCATTGTTTTCCGTGTTATTTGGTATTTTATGAAAATTTTTGAAGTGTAATAATTTTGTTTTTCTTACTTTTTTTCTAGGCCTGCTGAGACACGGTTGCCCCGAGGGTGTTGGAGACCGACTTGTGATCATCCCCCTTCGCCAGGGAGCCGACGATTCAAAATGTTGCGAAAAAGTGGTTTTTATCTTTGTTCTTGTTTTTTTTTTTTTTTTTTTTTCGACGAAGAGTCCGTTATTCTTCGGACTTTAACTGAGGGGGTGGTTAATTTTTTTTTAGCCAATTCAAAATGTCTTTAAAAAAAAAAAAAAAAGGAAGGAAGAAAAAAAAACAACAACAACAAACATGTCGCGAGTGAGTTTTTAAACCGCTGCAGTTTATCGTGCGAAAGTGAAAATGAATTTCTCATCGTTGTATATAATAAAATATTATAAACATAATATGAACATGCTGCAGTGAAGAACAGTATACCTATAGAGCTATAACGCTGAACGAAATGAATTTAAAAAAAAAAAAAGAAAGACAATATTTCGCGGACAAAGCGCGGTATGTGCTTTATATGTATAGTGTTGTGTTAGAATTTGAGAAAATGTCATTGAAACGTAAAGAAGTAAACTAAACTAGACTAAACTAAACTAAACTTAAAACAAAAGGAGGAAAAAAACCGTTGGATGAATCAGTTTAATATTTTGATTTTTACTATTATTGTTTTATTATTATTATTATTATTATTATTATTATTATTATTATTATTATTATTATTATTATTATTACGTAAGGATATAGCGAATGAAATCGCTTTGTGTTGTAATCGAATGAATTTAAAATTTAATTTAATGATTTTCGACGAGTTTCAATCCCGAATAAATGCGCAGCGTAAGATATAATGAATTACAAAAAGTTCTCCGGTAGACAGAAAAAAAAAAAGAAAGAAAGAAATAATGGGATGAAGAAATTATCGCAAAGTTTAGTTTATTGACTAATTACGGATCGCGTACGTGTAACGTAGTTGGATATATTCTCGATGTATGTATTACACATATCGAGTAAATATTTTTTTAACTACCAACAAAAAAATGAAAAATAATATTAGAAAATGACATATAGACAAACGAATGAATAAATAAATTTTAAGACAAAATGTTTTCCTGGTAAAGTTTTCGGATTTGAATTTCGACCAACTACGGTTTGACGTGCATATACACATACATAATTACATATATAAATGCTTTATTATTTATTTACTGATTATTTTTATCAAGATAATTTGACGTCGTCTGGCATTTACTGTTTATTATTAATATGTGATTTTACATCTACTACTTCGAAGACAAGTCTCCAGGTGGTTGTGAATGAAGCCTGTGGAAATATAATTTATAAAGTTTTTTTTTTTTTTACTTTTCCAGTTTCCGGTTTCTTTTTTCTTTTCTCTTTTCTTTTTTCTCCATTGTTTTTTTTTTTTCTCTGCTTCGTCCTGTATAGATTTGAATGATACGTCAAGACTTTAATTCGTAGTTATATAGATGGACGTAGAATAATTGCTGAATGTTAAACTGCCGATGAAATCTGTTAATTGTTTGTTGGAAACGAACATCTAGTTGACTATAAATTATAATGAAAAACCGTATCAGTCTTCCGACAATGTTTATTAACGCGTAACAAATTAATGTACTGCCTGAAAATTATTCGACTTTATGCCAAAAGTTGAATAATCTTTTCAATTTACAGACCTGGTACTATACACCCGAACTGGTCATAAAAAAACAACAAAAAAAAAAGAAAATATACTTTTTTTCATAAATGTGCGACGTGTACCTCTCATTTACGGTTTTCTCAATTTTACAGAGAATTTACTGCATGAAATTGTATAAATATAAACATCTCGATATTTATTCTCGATTTATTATTGACTAATTCTATGAACACTGTCTTTATTGGTTTACGTAGTATCGATTAATTTAGATTACGTTTTGAAAGTTTATTTATTTCTTATTGTAAAAAAAAAATTAAGAACAAATATTAACATAAAAATGAAAATGCTAATAAAAAACGATCACATAATCAACCATCGTCGAGTTAAAGTTCTCTCAAAGCCAGTAAGCGATGACGGACAATTCTAAATCGACCAATATAACGATTATTAGAAGAATTAGTATCGGTAGAGTAGAAGAAAATAAAGAATTTTTTTTTATATATATATATACATACATACCATCGTCACATGATTTATACATGCATTAATTACGGATCTATATAATAACTTGAAGAATAATTGAGAAAAAAAGAATTTCTTTATACGTTGTTAGATTTAATACTCAATAAAATAATTTCGCGCCAATTTCCAAGGGGGTCTTTTGATAAGCGAAAGAAGTTGAATTCTAAAAATCTAAAAAAAAAAAAGAGGTACGAATTTTAGAAATGATAATTTTCAATAATTATAACAAAAAAAAAAAACAAACAAACTAGCGTGCAATAAATAAATAAATTGCTTAAAGATGAAAAAAAAATATATCTTCTTTCATCTGATAATGAAATTTAAGAATAAGGGATATACACGGTTGAAAAACAAATACCTTTCACGAACAAGAACTTAATCTATAAAATTAGGGCAGAGTAATTAACACGATTATAATTATATACATATATATATAATCCTGCAATTGAGAAAAAGATTAAGGAAAGGCAATATTAATAGACTGTATAATGATTTTTAACGATATACTATATTTAACTGCGTTTTGTGATTACAGTAATGAATAATGTACTTCTAGTTAATGATAATAATGTCAATATAATCATGACTGTAACTCATAATAAGTGAAATAAAAGATACCTACTATTGATCTGTCTCATGGGGGGACCCGTATAAAATAGACTTTATATTATTACGATTATTAAATTGTTGTTGTTTCCTTTTGTTGTCCGTTAAAAACGGTGTCTCGTCAATATTTTTCAATTAATAATATTATTTACACCATTCTCATGTAATTCTATAAAAATCTTATTTTATCTACTCCAAACCGTTTATGTTCATAGACATTTTTCGAGAGACTAATCATTTTCCAAATGATTATACCCAATCCTAATCGCTGGCAGCATCCGCGCCGTCGTCAGCACCTCCTCCACTTCCCGATCCACTATCAGATCCGGAGTCGGAATCTTCGTCAGAATCTTTCAGGACTTTTCCTTTATGATATTTCTTAGATCTTGTAGCCTCAAAGTCAGAGCCTTCTTCGTCAGATGAATAGATATTCGAGGCAGCTGCAGGGAAAGAGAACATCGTTTATTATACCTCGTGATAATTCGATTTCTTTTCAAATTACAGTTTCACTTGCAACATGAGTCCTGGAAACATTAAATTTAACTTACACTTAGCCGCAAGCGCAGCAGCTCCCTTTTTGTACTTGTTTTTGATAGCAGCAAGTGAAATTGCACCCTCATCGTCGGATCCATCATCGTGATAAGCTTCTGTTCCATAACTGCCGGATGCTCGACCACCGCCTCTCCCTCCACCACCTGATTTCTTATTTTTGCTCTGAGCTCGCATTGCCATTCGTAGTTTTTCTTCTTCTTTCTAAATAGAGGAGAAATGAAGAAAAAAGAAACAGACTGATTGAAGAAGGAATAAAGAGATTGGATCAAGATTATTCACAAATAGCACGAGTTTTCATACTGAATATGTTGTATCTGTGAAAATAATGCATTTCATTCGATTGCATTTGATTGCAGATTGGAATACGACGTAAAGAAATGAGAGAGAAATCTGTTCACAAACCTTGATCATTTCGTATCTGTTTTGATCCGGATTCATACCGACTTGAGACAATACTTTGATGCCGGTTGTCTTCTGGGATCTGTCAGCTAATGACATGGTCATTTTTCTGTGCGTGAATGATTCTGTTGAATGGGGTCTGAAAGTTAGTTTAGTTCTGAATACCGCTTGCCCTTGAAGACCAGTGCCTTGTCGAATGTAGAGATGATTGTGATCTCCTTGAAGCGGTTGTCTGTAAACGTCGAAGATTTCGGATCCCAGATGAAGCGACATACTGCCATCCGACCATTTAATAAATCTGGCGTTACTTTCTTTAACAGGTTTTCCCTCCTTGTCAAATACTTCTCTCCATCTTATAGTGTTCTCAACCTTCAGCTTTAGTCTGGCCCTCCCTTCCTCGTCCAAAGTTTCTTCCTCGTCTATTTCATCCTCGTAAGTCTCGTGGTCGAATGGTCGCGTTTCGACAGACAAAAAATTCGGTAATTTAACAAAGTGTATCTCGCGACCCAAGTCTGTTGTGATTTTCGGAATCTCTACGTCTATTCTTGTCTCTGGTGGCGGTTCTGGCTCATCCTCCTTCTCCTTTTCATCGTCCTTTAAATTGAAACCATTTTTTTACAATACTTTTCAGTTTGAATTCGCTCAAAGATACAGTAAAACAAATCTATCATGACTTCATTCCTTTCTCGAGTCTAGAATAATCCCTAATTTATTTTTGATAAGAGTGATAAAATTCTTTTGTTGTCAGAATGAACAGAAAAAACCTTAAAATGATATAAAAGTAACGAAATTCCTATCCACTATCCGTGTAAGATTATTATTTCGTATTAAAATATTAAATCGATCGTAATACATGTTAAAGACTTTTGTTCCAATTAATAGATATCTTACATCCTCGATCAAGGCCCTGTGGCTGGGTCCTTCCCCGCCGCTATCAGACCTTCCCCTACTTCTACTTCTACTTCTACTGCGGCTTTTGCTGCGACTTTTGCTTCGGCTTCTACTCCTGCTTCTGCTTTTACTCTTTCTGGTTTCTTCCTCCTTTTCCTTTTCATCGTCTGTACTAATGTCGCTTGCGTCACCAAACAGTGCATCGGCAGTAGGTTCAGCATCGTCAGTCTTTGCTTTGGCCGGTTCTTCTTCCTCAGAATCTGAATCTATTAATCCCTTCAGTTTCTTAATATGTTTACCAGATTCCGACCCGCTGTCGTTCTCCCGTTTTCTTTTCGCCGCCTCATCATCAGCGTCAGCTAGAATTTTAAAGTACAATGTCACAAATAATTCCTACCAAGATATCAAAAAGATATCAACAATCTCCCAAACTATCTACCAGCAATTTTCAGCGACTTCTCAGACTCTGCGTCGCTCCCTGCTGGCTTAGGGCTCGGAGATTTACTCTTGGATTTCCTGGAGCGTGGACTTCCGTCCGTCTTTGTACTCCCCGGACTTCGAGTTCTGGATTTATTGCTTCTCCTAGAGCTAACGCTAGCCGATCTCCTACTGGCCGGAGAAGGACTATGAGATCTGTTGCTTTTAGGAGATCCACTAGCAGATCTATGGCTCTTAGGAGTTCCGGGTGACCCGGATCTCCTGCTAACAGGAGAAGCCTGGCTGCCAGATCTCCGACTCTTAGGTGAACCCGACTTATTGCTTCTCGGAGAAGGAGGGCTCCCGGATCTCTGGCTTTTTGGAGTCTCAGACCTCGATCTACTTCCTCTATTAGATGGGGAAATCGGAGTCTTTGATTTCTGACTCGGAGATCTCGACTTGGATCTATTCGATTTCTGGCTAACATGAGACTTAGGACTTTCCGACCTAGCGCTACCCGCCGGTGAATTCGATCTGGATCTAGCAGATTTCTGTGACTCTGGGCTCGGGGAACGAGCCGTCTGCGGAGATCCACTTCCAGACCTCGCAGATCCTGGGCTAGAATGCCTAGACCCGCTCCGCGACCTATGCGACGTAGGGCTAGCAATGGATTTGTTAGCACTAGGCGAACGGCTCCCAGATCTATTTGATGCATTTGAACGACTGCCCTCTGATTTTGGACTATTGGCAGTCCTAACAGAGTCCGGAGAAGCTGGTCCTTCTCTCTCGTCGTCTGAATGATCGCTAGTTCTCCGGCCCGGAGTTGGAACCGGAGCTCGAGAGGCCGGACTTCCGCTACGGCTAGAAGCACTCGATGCTGAACCACTTTCAGACTCTGAGCCTTGAGAAAATGCGAAGTTATGTTATGTAAAGACGAGAGAAACGCGGACGTTTTTTTCTACAAGGATATAAACCAGGTTTGAAATTCGCGCTTTTTTGTAGAAAATTATAGCAAGGAAATGAATATTTGGCGTGAGAAATCTGGCAGATATTTAGGTTATAGAGTATAACCTAAAAAGTGATTTTTCGCGGTGGAAAGAGACGCGCGAAAATAACGGAAGACAGTTATTATAACGCTAGGAGTATTCCGCGGTGTTAATAAAGGGAAAATGTTTGATTAAACTCACCGGAATCACCGCTCGAACCTCGTAGGATATCTCTCGCAGGTGACATGTTATTTGAGATATGATGCGAAGTGGTTCGAGTGCGGGGCTACAGATGGCGTTAGATCGACGCCGTTCAAAGTTGCCTCTCGCTCTCTCAGTACTCTTCTTTTATTTTTCTTTCTTTCTTCTTGTCTTTTCTTTTCAGAGGGGATCCGCTCCGGCTCCGGGTAGAAGTTTGAACGAGAATCAAGCCAGTGACACCTGTTGCTCGAGGGACGCTTGACGCCGTGAGCATGGCGGGCTCAGCGGAAGTAAGGATTTTATTGTCAAGACATAAAACAGCTCTGTTACGTGAATTAAACGTGACTAATTTGCTCGGTGTGCTTGTTAAGCAAGGTGTTATTGCCGAAATAGATCGCGATGCTATTACAAGGAATAGTGATCTCTCCGGTCAAGATTCAGACATTGATTTACTCATTGACGTTATTAGTGCTAAGGGTTTTGATGCCTTTAGAGAATTCTGCTTCGCCCTCGAAGCCGAGTGTCCGCATGTATTGACGGACTTACTCGTTGACCAACACAGCATCAGCGGTAAGTCGAGATTGATTTTATACTTTCATCTATCATGTCGAAATTTGACAAAAAATTGTAAATTAATCAAAGAAAGAATGAAACATTTTCATTTTATTAAACGATGATGTAAGATCTCGCGCGTTATTTTAACCGGGGAAAAGAAAAGAATTTATCGTATATATGTAAAATTCTCACGCGTATTAAATCGAGACTAGGATATTAATTGTGGGAAAAATAATTCTAATGGAAATTCATTCTAAATGCATCTTTTGTAAGATCTTACTGCACGTACATAAATACGTGTACATGAATATTACGCGATTCACAAGTCTGAGAATCACACGAAGCCGGTTGTAATTGCTAATTATAACTCAGACTACATAGCCGGGTGAATTAGAATTTAATTAAATTTCATTTGACGAAACATTGTAATGCATTATTTGAAGTGGAAATTAAATCGTTTTTAGAATCCGATTAATTCCCAAGCTTTAATAAGAAACAAACATATTGATACACGTTACGATATCTTTTACCAATCTCGCAGCACATTATTTATGCATGGTACATACACACACGCGTTCATCGTGCGTGATCTTCGCACGGAATTGTCTTTCACATTTTTATAGAGTCCATAAAACGGACTGTACACCATTTCTTAGGTATAGTTTGCTCACCCGTGGAGGCGCTTGTGCCATGTGTTTTCTGTCACTCAAAACACTTTCACTCGAACCAGCCACACGTTGTGTCCGATCAGTCAGACTCGAAAAATTTGACCATCTAAAACTGATTTCACAAATATATATATTTTTTTTACAAAGTTTCACCTCAAAGTGGTTTCATAATTAAATTATATACTTTTGCCGGGCAAGAATACGCTATTATAACATTCATTCGACAAGGAGTTTACATTTAACGATCAAACGAGCATATGGCCGAAGAAATCGATCCGGAGGATATCGGAGCAAAAAAAGAATGTGTCGGACAACGTGTTAGGGTATCGGCTCCAGTTTTTCGTGAGACTCTTTCGGCCGTAATTTTGAACCTATTATGTATTATATTGTCCCGTTGATTGAACGTCGTGAAGTAATATCGTCGAGAGATAGCGAAACATGTGTCACGTATTGAAAAGGAAAAGTAAGTGGGCTATATTTAGGTATAAAAATACGAGAAACGTAGCCAACTTTTACGCAAATATACTTAAAATACTTTTCGACAATATTGAGATGTGATCGTATTATTTTCGACTGTCGGAATATAAGATAAGTGAAAGATAAGGGGAAAATAATTGTTATGAGTCTAAATGCATAAGAATTCTTTTTCCTTTTTCGTCATTGCTTTGCAGGCTGCAAGCCCCTCGCTACTACTTATACTCAAGTTCATTGTCTTCCTATCTTTTGTATTTTGTGGGAACTTCTTTTTCCTGATCTCACGAGGCCCCGCTTACGCTGCAGCGAAGAGAGGAGTTCTCCTTCCCTTTATACCCACAGTGCTTATTTCTTAATTACCGAATCCCGCCGCGGCGGTCACCGGTCGTCGCGTTGTTACTTTTGTCGTGTTCTTCTTGTACATGTGCTCACAACAGCTTATGTGTTTCTACATCCGTTCACTTTCATACACAAAATTTAACAACGGAAGATACGATCATATTACAAACGCTTCTGTTAAAGCGACTTGTCTATTGATTCTTTTTCACGATAATCTGAATTAGCTAAAAAACGGAACAAAAATATCGCTCAGTTTTATACACAAGAAAATATTTCTTGCGAGCTGAAGTTTATTACTTACTCGCAAGCATACATGTAGTTTCGCGAGGTTGCGATAAGCAGAATGTGATCTGATGCTGACGAGTCTCCGACATTCGACTATAATCACGCGGTCAAAAACAGCAGAAGAATCATAACGAAACAATAAAGAATATGCAAAACAAGCTAGCGACTAAAATAAGTATCGTAAATAACTCTTGAAATATACATTCGCAGTCTGTTTTAAGGCAGAGAATTTCTTTTCTATCTCATCTTTTACCAATATAATATCAAGTTTTGTTATTTTTATAACTAAAAATAGGGCGACAAATAAAATCACGTGAAATTAAAATTCTATGTGAAATCACAGGGTTTTTTTTTTGGTCTACTTTATAGTCATGCAGACTTTTCTTTTCGGCGATCTTCTTCTTTTTCTTTTGCCAATGATTAGCGATAATTTCGTATATTTACCTGCATAAGTACCCATACGTATAATTTTGGACAAAATTTTATTCGCAAATAACTTATCATCAGTTATAAGTGTATACCTAAGTACTTGAGAGTGGTTGATCGCTATTTGAGTTTCCGGGCGGTTGGATGTGAATAATAAATGACTGTGAACGCAATAATTAATGAGTGATGCATAATTTTCTGTATATACACCTAAATAGAGGCAATGAAAAATGAATAGTACCTATAAGAAAGAGAAAAATGCCGGGGAAAAAAAGAACAAAAATAAAAGTAAAATCTTCTTTCCTCTTAACCTGTGGACACGGGAGAACCCGGGCGCGACAAACTTCCATGACGACGACGATTCCGACGACGACGACGAGGTTGTTAACCTTGACTTTCAGGATTCGAGATTCGAGTTTCGAGATTCAAGAGTTGTGTATACCGCCTTATATCAGCTCGATGAATGAGTAGCAGAAGCAACTTTTCTCGTCAAACTCAATCAAGATTCAAGGGTCGTCTTCTTTCCCCTTTCTCCCTCGTCCCTTGTCCCTTGTCCCTTCTTCTTCTTCTTCGGTCGTTGAGTGTTGCTTCTCTGAAAAACTGCATCTTACCCGCATCTTAGGTATATTTTGTTCCGTATATAATACAGATTTATGACATGTGCTCTACAGCCTCCGCGTGTAACGATCTTCGAGAGATAAAGCGAAAGAAGTCGATGAATCAATCATATACCGACTCTGAAGTGGAATGAAAAAAGTGATATATTTTTCATTTCATATGCAAATACTTATTATGTATTAATTTTTTCTTCATATTTTCTATCATACGGGATGAGAAGATCACGTTTTTTCTTCAATATTCAGTATATACATTTATATACCTATATTATCTGAATATATGTATATATATACATACATACATAAATATTTATGGCAAACCAGTTCTTAATAATATTTACAAGAGAGAAAGCTGTTTGAATGCACGTATAATAAAATATTTAAAAAAATGTCTATATATGCCAATATTTACGCAATATAATTATATTGTAAGCTACAGGTATACCTATATCAGCACGGTTTTTCAAACTTCTATACAAGTTTATTTAATGCTTGTATTTTTTATACGATTATTTTCTGACCCTTGCATTTTATCATAGAGAAGAAAAAGAAAGCAGGAAAATTGAAGTTCTGTATAATATATATTTTTGCATATTTGTATAGGAATTTTTTCTATCTTGCATCTTGTCGCGATATTTATAACTGCGTTGAGTTTGATGTTTCACGATTTTCTTCTATACCGATCTATAAAATTATTAGTATAAATTACACATGCGTTCAGCAAATTGCTATATATCCCAATAGTAGTTCGCCTCGTTAGCTCGTTACTCCTATGTGACCTTCCTCCTTGTCCCCTTCGTTCTTGCTTGACGCGTGGAATATATATCGCTGCGAGTATAACTCCTTATTTTCTATAATCATACAATTAGCGGAAAGCTAGTAATTACTAATTAATAATTAACCATCAATTATTAAACACACCGGAGAAACAGATCGAGAGCAGAACCGAGCAGAATTGCAAGAAAATAACAATGATCAAATTTAAAATCTCAGCACTCTGCATCCGCAGTGATCTACCTTATTCGTGAATAATTTTTTCGTGCACATAACACGCAATTTCTTGAATAAAGCGACTAAATCACTGCCGCACGCGTTTTTAGAACAATGAATTTTTCTTGAAGATTAATTTTGCGGCTCCTTCCTTACATTCCTGTTTTGTTAATAGCCTCGCCTCTGCTCTTGGGTGGCCCTTAATTATTACGTATATACATGTGCAGCCAAGACACAAATTGCACAAGCCAAGGGTTAGCAGAATCTCTAGGGCTGGGAGTATAATAAAGTCTTGATTGAGAATAATAATGACAGAATTATTGTGTCTCGCTATGCGGAGCGATAATTTTCTTTTCTTTTTTGTACGAATAATTGACGATTTAATTATCGCTAATTATTAATCAAGATATTCGCGAAAGGATCTGATGCGGGGACAAAGAAAATAATTGAGAGGGATAATTAAGCCCGATTTAACGTCGATCGTCGTAGCGTGCGGCTTTGGCTCGGCTTGACTTTACTCGACTTGACATAAGACTAAGACGACGACGACGGGAATGAAATTTGCTAAGCTACTACAACTCGTTTTCGCACGTTGTGCGTCGTCGCGTATTCACACAGCGTCGTCGCCAATTAAGATAACGCGGTTAGTTATACACGCAGCTCTCGGAAAGAAGAACACTTAGAGAATCATTAAACTTCAAGGATCGTTGTACAAAGACGTTTTGTTATGATCTTTATCATCAACCCCGAAATAACGCGGAGAGAATATCATGCGATGAATTAAGTGAAACTTGTTTTAATCCAATCCGCATATTGCAGTATTCATTTTTTCCATCTAAGTAACAAAGGCGTAACTTCTTCCGGCAAAACTTGGAATCGCTAAATTTGCCTTATAAATTTTCTCGACAAAAATTAGCCAACTACTCGCAAAATTTTCAATTTTTTAAAAAGATTTTAGATCCCTGTAGAACGTATTCATCCTCTCAGCCTATATACGAATAATATATTATACCTACCCTCCGAGTCAGCGCACAATTGCAATATTAAATTGATTATCTTCTGTCGTAGGAGACCAACAGCACAGTCTTTCATTGTCGGGTTCTGATACAGGCGAGCTTCCTCCAGATCGAGTAGATGAGGATGACGTTCGAAGTGACAATGGTAACAACGTCGGGAATAATCTTCACCACGAGTTTGAGAATGATATCAAAAAATGGTGAGTCTTTTTCTGTTTTTCAATTTTTGTTCATTTTAAAAAAAAAATTTTATGCATATATATTTTGATATTATTATTTTTTTTTGCCGCCTATTTCGCTAAGGTCATTATCACACACATGGGAAATTATACGTGTGTAATATGTGGTAATAATTATATCGCTCATGTCGTCCTCTCGGTTAATAAATCATCACAGACACGCGTTAACCGAGCGAGAATCTTGGGTAAGCTAATGTGAGAGCCGATGGGTGAGGTTAGTTATATCACACTTCGCTATGGTACTAATGTGTAGCACCAGGAAGTAGATTAGGTTTGTGACTACGCTCTACTATGTAGACCAAATTCTAAAGCTTCATTCACACAGATATCCGTGAATAATGAAAAATTCGTCAAGTCTCATAGTTTGCCGGCAACCCTGAACTATAATTATAAATCTGTATACGATTAGTCAATGGCGAAAATTTATATCCGTACTTGAAAGTGCAGGAAAACATAAATTAGTCGACTGAAAAATTGCAAAAGTAATGGGCGAAAATACTTTGACCATTTTAGAAGATGAATAATTTCATTTTTATTGTGAACGAAGCCTAAGAATGATTGCAATAGTGCATTAAAGAGTCTGCGACAGGTTTCTATAGCGGTTTTCGCCACCCACCTTTAGTTGTAAACTTTTACACCGATAAGGATCAGCTATTGAACTCGAGATAGTTGATATTCTAAAAGGGTCTAAGTCTCTGAGTCTAAGAACTTGTTGAGAAGTCGATAAATTTTCAGCCTACAATCAGCAGCCGCAGGCCTCAGATTATCTGATCTAGATAAAAGAACAGGCTAAATTTTTTCCAAACTTCGTCAAATTATTATTATTATTTTCTCAATTTTTTGTACGGAAATTTATAATGAAAAAAAATAAGAATTCTTCTTCCCAAACTCGACGAAATATCTTAGATCGTTAATTATTCTCGGATCAATTTCTTGCTGTCTGAAACACAGAACCCTTATTTATTCCCGGCGTCGATCTCCTCGATCTGTGGCTTCTCTCGGGTGAACCGGAAGCGACGTAAGTGATGCGAAACACAAGGAGAGTACGGCCGACACCCACCCTTCCTTCCGGTTGACAGGTCGTAAAACGGGATTTCTCAACACGATTCTCTAGGGAATGACGGAATCAGGACGACATAGATATTCTCAAATCCTTTGCCCCAAAGTTTACGTCGTTCCTCCGGCGATAAATCTTATTCTCGCAGCTTTACGAGTTGATCTGGCAAATTTTGACTCCAGATTATTTAATATTAAGAAGGAATGTTGATTCAGCTGTTATATTATGTTTGAAAAATTGTCTCTTGATTAAAACGCAGAGAAAGCGATAGAAAATCTTGTCGATGCAGTCCTGTAGTTGATTGGTTAGAGACTCTAAGTAAAGATTATTCCTGTACGATGATCTGGCCGTATTATATGCTCCGTACGTAAACTAGGCACCTGCTTATTAGCCTTTTACTGTATCTGACCAAGGACTAGTTTACGACGTCCGTTGGGTCGCTAGTGGTTGTTGGCCTCGTCTTTAGCACAATGTTGGAACATATATGATGCGTTAACTACGTATATGTACGACCGCAACTCGTTGCTCTAACAATATCGATTCACTCAGCGAGCCGATCAAATAAAATAGGGGAAAAAAATCACTTGAGGTAAAAGTATCTCGGAAGGAGTCGATCATTGATGTTCAAAAAACGACTGACTATATACCTGTACAGGTATATCTACGTATGTACATCCATGTATCCATAAAATGGATGTACATACATACGTATAGGCAATTGCACACCTACTTTGGATTTACTTAAGAAAAAGCGATAATAACGAGAAAAGGAAATATAGCTTCAAATTGGTACGGAGCGAAAGCCGCAGGTTCTTTCGTGCGTACGATCATTATAAGTTATTTATTTATTTACGTTCTTGTTTTTTATGTACTTCAATTACTGTGATCGTTATTTTTCGGAGTTCAGCTGTTTGTTCGAATTTAGGTTAAACGATCAGGATTTATAGCGTAATTTGTTAATACCGGTCTTAATTAGCGTCTCTTGATGTTCGATCGATCGACTGTTTTACACGGGAAATGGGAGGCCAAGCATCGTCCATTCGTATAATGGTTTATTTTATTTTAGATTCTCACTCAGATATACATAATTCGGTTTTTGTCTATTAGCTCTGACTCGCTAATGTGATTGGCGGTCGTCTTAATTATGGGAAGTGAATGTAACACCTATGAATAAATCTGTATAATACTATATACCTACTCTTCAAGCCCGCAGTGATTGACCGGGGAAAAAACATTAGTTCCGTAATTCGTCAAGGATATTAAAAGTTCTATTGAAACAGAAATTAGCCTGTTGAAGAATAGCGTGATTAATTACAAATTGAAATTAAATACACATCGCTAACTCATACGTTAGAGAAATTTGAACAACGACATGCGAACTTTTGTTTCTACATTATAAATATAGTTCACTGAGTTTTTTTTAATTTGTTCACTCTTTTTGCAAATCAGTTCGTAATATCGTTAAAATTTTCGTCTCCAAAGAAATTCAACTTCTTGACGTCGGCTGTTATACAGAGTTTGTTTTTAGTTTTATTTTTCATCACCCTACGGGGCTTCCGTATGTATTGGATTTGATGGGGTCTTATGGGACACGAACAACTCTCATTGAGTAATAGAGTTCTCCTCAAGGTCCGCGACGCCTTGAGACTTACGAAGCTCATGTTGCTTCAGTAATTTTAAACCTGCGGTGGTTGGCCTGCAGCAATATCGAGTAACTATATTGCAAACGGGTTAACATATTCGTCAGTGATGGGATTTTAACAGTTTTAAAGTTTCGTTCATGGATTTGGTTACTATATTTTCTTTTTTTTTTTTTTTCTTTCTGTTTTCTTCAGAAAGATAGTTTCACACGAAAAATTATAGTATTGCAGGAAAACAAAGAGGCGGAGAGAAAAAGAGAAATTAATTCGCTGCGATCAAAAGCCATTTGTATAAATTGTCGAAAATATTCATCAAATTATATAAGATCGCGTGAAACCGAGTAATAAAAAGTTTTTTGACATCAGAGTGACCTTTCAATTTATAGAGTTTAAAAATTGAGGGGATTTTCGCATTTTTTAAATTCTGGATATACGACCTATATGCACAGGCATGTATAATAATATCGAAAAATTAACGTGCTAATGTTACAAACTGGGATTCAGCCGGGTATTTAATATCTGGTGAAAGTACTTTCGAAATATTCAGCTGTGATGTCGTTTGTCACGTCATATCTATACCTACTACTCTCCCCGTCTTACGTTAGACGGGTAGATCTTGGAAGTATAAACGTATAGTTCAGCTTCTTTACATACAGCGATCAAGATGTATTCTTGTCAATTTATTACTGCAGGTGTGATTTATCTTATGCGGTTTTTAACAAAAGTTCACATTTACCTAACGAAATATTACGTAATTCGTGAGCGTTTAAAATGTCCAAATCTCGCGTTGCCCAAAGTTAACTGAATCGCGAAACGATTTGTTTCACCTCAGATTTCACTTGATTAAGAAACTTGGACAATCTCAACCGCTACTTCGTTCGAGGCGGTTAATTAGCTCGGAAATAATTATATTTTCCGTGTAATTTAACACCAGAGAGAATGTACAGTTTATAATTTGTATAAGTGTATACAACAACGTGTAGAACCGAAAAGTAAGAATTATTTGTTTGATGGAATTATAACCGCGTGACCTTTGGGTACTTATAGGTTCGACTCCGTAGTGCTAAACTTCAGAATCTTCCTGTTATAGCGTAAGCTTTCGCTGGGTCTTAGTACAAATGAAAC
Source organism: Rhogogaster chlorosoma (assembly GCA_944452935.1). NCBI lineage: Eukaryota > Metazoa > Arthropoda > Insecta > Hymenoptera > Tenthredinidae > Rhogogaster > Rhogogaster chlorosoma. Next base: position 37,054,089 of record OX101797.1, read on the forward strand.
TTTCGGGGAAGTTGTTTAAATTGAAATTGACCAAATTCAAAGGAAGCCACGAAAATTGAGTTTGCGAATTGAAAGAGCTTTCCCGGGAAAACTTCAGTTAGATTACGCGAGTCAGAAGCCATCCCAATCAACCGCGGAGTTCAAATCGCCTCAATATATTGCCACCTCAAAGCTCAAGTATTAATCAATGAGGCGTCATTTCGTTGACACTGAGCCACCGATAGAAACCAACTTTCACCCGTTCCGAATGAATTTTTTCCCAAAGTTCGATGGAAACTGAATCCCAAAGTATTAAAGCTTTCAGTGAAGTAGGAAAGTTTTGTCTTCGACGTAGTCTTAGGAGAGTAGTTCTGTAAAATTGTTTGGAACCTCTTCAAAGCTTTTGTCTAATTTCATCGATCATGAAGACCTGAAACAAGAAATCATAAATGTTTCCATTTTAAGTCAGCATTTCAACCTGCAAGTAGTTAATGACGCGCCGTTACCCATTATAAATCAGTTTTAATTAACTCTTTTAATCGGATAATTATTTACGCCTAATTACGTCTCGATGGTATAAAGATAAACAAATTATTTCATACGTATACAATCTATTTTGTGTATTGTTGTCGTTATTCTTACTGCAGGAAGGAATTCCAGGCTTCGAAACCCTCTGTGCAGTTTATTACGTTTTTCCTTTTTTTTTTTTTTTATATAAATCGTGATGACGGCAAATTGTTTCTGAGAAACGAACGTGGACGCTTACCTATATAGCTTGGGTATTAAGCTTTTTATTTTGCATCTAAATTACCGATACTGCAACCGCTTGCAGTTCGCATCCCGTATGGATATAGGCAGACGTTTAGTTGTGAATATATGTATACGATAAAGTCACGCATAATGGTAGGCAGGTAGTACCTTACGTACAGGTAATCAGGATAATCGAACGATGTTTCTCAAACTTCTGATAAAATACCTACTCGATTTCGTCTTCAATCAGCCTCCCTGTTAATTAATGATAAATCCATCCGGAATACCTCTGCGTTTCCAAAAATAAAGTAAAATAAAAGAATAGAAAAATGGCTGAATTCCGAAGTGTCTTTTTAATTTTTTTTTAATAATCTTATGCGAGCCAAATAAACCGAATATTGATGCAGCATTATATGCTTCTTCGCGAAACATCTCACCGGATCTACCTCTTTCTTTTTTTCCCTTTTTTTTTTTTTCATCTTGTCCCGATATTCAAGCTGCCCCACGGCTTCCACGAGTTAAATTAATTGATCCAATAAACCTTAGCCTGTGTTCTGAAGCACCAAGTTAACATCGGACCAGGACGTTGGCTTCTCACAGCCACGATGTATTCCTGAGAAATAGTATGAGAAGGAGGGGAAAGCTCCCCCGAGGTATGGCGGGATAAGAAGTACCCCATGTTAAACATTCCCTGTGGGGTTGTTCGCGATTTCTGGGTCACTGATTCTTTTCTCACATTGTAGGAAATTCTGAAAAAATCGTTATACAGCTGCTGCTGCCTTTATACTTTCTCCGAGCCTCATATCACTAGCTTGACAACTCCCAGGATCCTTTTTTCAACCTCAACTTTTTAGCCAGCTTGTAATAATCGACAGAAATTAACATTACGCGTACAACGCCTTGAGATTGGCAACCAAACTTACACCGCTGTATGCTGCAAGCACTAGATGCAATGTGCATCCAAGTAAGTTGAGTTGCAGTCTTACAGGCGTGGAATTCATGTGTGTGGTCTTGACTTCCGTGTGTTTTAGTTTCCTCTCTATCCTAAAAGGTGAAATATGATATTGAAGTAAGGAGGGGCCTTCCGGCTAATGAGATTAAATATGTAAATTAATTGGGACGGGTGTAAATATATGTCTATAAACTTGCTGCTCGATTCCTGGAATTGTATATGTAATTTCCTTCAGCGTTGAAGAGTATCTTTTGAGCGAAAAAATGTTTTATTTGACTACAAGCACCGTGAGTGGAACGGGATTTTCTTTAAGGTAACGAAATAAAAGAGATGGATAGAATTGTCTGTAAAAAGAAGACATTTATTCATTTTCTGTCAGGCAATTTGTACAGATGAAAAATTTTCTTCTTTTAAAATATTATTCTGCAAATACTCCAATCGCTTATCATCTCTGTATACATATATGTAGTACTTACGACGAATCGAGCCAGTTTTATAAACGGTAATACGTCACGTTGATAAATATTATTGAATAATAATCACAGATTGAAATTAGAAAAATGAACAAACGTGAACAAGACAAATAAATCATTAGGCAAATGGATAGTTCAAATGGGGGCAAAGATCACACGATAAATAACTATACCAATAAACAAATCGAGAAATTCGCAACTGGTTGAACAGTTAACAATAGTATTCAAAGTATAATTAGGTACTTATAGAAATAAATCACACCCACATAAGTTCATCGCTTCTAAATACTTTAGGTCAGATATTTCGGAGTAGGTATAGTTACTTTCAAAATCACCATTGGGAATATTATTTAAATTTAAAATATATACAGGGTTCAGAATAATTCTCCAACTGAAGTATTTCGTATTTTTTCTTTCTTTTTTTTTTCTCTATAAATTAGGTCAGGTGGGGTTACATCATGATGGATTACGTTAGGCTAGGTCGGGCTAGATTAGGAGCTTAAAAACATTAGCACACCCTCTCAATCTACGAGCAACGTCTGGGAAGCGAGCTGCGTGACCGTGCAAACGATGAGAATATTACGAATGGAAATTTCTCCTTAGTTCCTTAGTGTCGTCGGCTGATCGTTAGAGGTCTGATTTGTCTACGGTTTGTGCATACATTCTCGTACCCACGTATGCCTGGGATTTTTTTAGAATTTGACATCTAAATCACAGGTGGATTCAACACACTATTACCGATAAAGATATTAGGAATTAATCGCATCCATGTGTTATAGAATATAGAATCTGTAAATTTATTATTTGCACATAAACCTGTTTTTTCTTCTCTTTCTTTTTTGTCTGCTTCTTCTGAATGAAGGAGAACAAGTAAGGAATGAAAATTCTCATTTTATTCGAATAAACATGAGCCTGGAGAGGTATAAAACTTCTGTTTAATATGGCGGTGAAAATATCGTTACTGCAGCTGATGAGAATTTATAACACGAAGTAGTGCGGCTCGCGATTGCTTGAAAAAGTATAAAATCTCCCTTCGCCAAACCGCCTACTTCCTGCGCATCTCTTCAATTAACTCCCCCAACAGCTACGGAGAGTAGGTACATGACACTGAATTATATCCAATAAAATTGTTTCCGCAACTGTAGTCGTTGCTGTTAAAGTCTAGAGGCAGACTTCGTAATAATACTTCGAAATATAGGAAGCCAAATTATAATATTTTCCCCTTATTCTCGTCATTCTCTTACCCCGACACTTCATAACAGGCGTATCAATCCTATGTATAGAAATCAAGGAAATATGTTGCCGATTGTAGTCGTTTATACGAGGTATTTTATTTCACCGTGTAGGATATATATTGCAGGGTGAAAATATCAAAGGCTGACTCTAAGCGAGTGTATTGGTAGATGAGAGTGCGATGGCAAGAATAAAGAAGAACCCAACTGAATTGCTGCGCAGGGGTGCGTTTGACAGCAAAGTGGAGTATAGAGTGCTATAACATATGTATATACACACCACGATTGTCATATGTTTTTACTGATTTTTCAAAGTATATATGAGACTCACTTTCAATGAGAATAGAAAAATGAATTTTATTAATACCTCAATCCGTGTCTTCGTAATTGGTTCAGAAAATATTCTACGCTTGATGTATAAAATATAGCGTACTGTAATATAACTACGGTAATAATTAATACTTATATCTTAACTAGAGAAGGCTGGTGTTAAAAATAACGGCGAATATAATTGATTGGGTAAATTTAATCTCATCTCGTCTATAATAACCAATTAAGCTACTGTTTTCATATTATGTAAATTACCGGGGTCTCGTGGCTTGTAATTTTCTATAACAAGCTGAGTTCTTACACAGCAGGTAACGATTCGATGAATGAATGAAACAGCGTTCTAATGATATACCTACTCGTGTAGTGATCGAAAGGCGTTCGTTACACAATTTTAATTATATCACGGGTACACTTTACTTTACGCTTACTCTATTGTGTTCGGTATTCTTCGTCCGTCGATAGTCTCTCGAGGTCCTTATGTATACACGCATACAACTTATTTTAATTTGCTTTAATTAGGTAATAATAGAAGAAAAGAAAGTCGATTTTAATATAATAATACCTACTCGACGATAATAATCGCAGCGGTGTATTGAGAGGGTATAAATGAACGAATCGATTGGTCAGAAAGATTTCTGAGCTCTTGACCCAACAGCTAAACAGCTTATGAAAAAATAACCCCGTTTTACTTCTCTTATACGAGGTAGAAATGGCTTGTTTGAATCCCGTGGTAGAAGTTGGTGGAAAATTCAAGGAACGTCTAAACCAGACTAGGGAACAAGTTGCTGCTGTGAAATCTCACGGTGTACTATATACCTATACGTATATTGTATACCTATATATTTCGAACTCGTATATAGAAACTCATTGAGAAACTCTCGAGCGAATCGGTGCTGCAGAGCACAATTCTTGGTACTAACTCGCGGAATCTCGTCTTAATTACCCTCTTTTCAAAACTGGGGCTTATATGTATATATACGAATACGTTTGAAAATAAAAAGAAGAAGAAAAAGAAAGAAACCTTTTCACCATTCAGGGAAACTCTTTCGAAAGATTATCCTGTTTTGCTCCGGTGAAATTTCGTAACCTGAAGTCTTTTCTATCGAAATAAGGAGACAGGGTGTCCTTTCTATTTCACATTTTGTGGATTTTTGATGGAGAAATAAAACGAGCCAACATATTGAGGAAATGTCTTGTATACGAAGGGTTTGATTCCTACATTACAAAGCATGAAAATAAAAATCCCTTGACGTCGTCCCGCATCTACATATTATACCTAGTAGCTCTGCAAGATATTGTCAGCACTCGTATATGCGGGCGCCTTTTAAACCTACCAGCTGGTAGTAATTCATCATTTGTGTTAAGCGCGATGAGAATGTGGAAGTGTATAAGATCGCGTCCGGCTAATTGACTGGAGGATGAAACCGAAACGTGATGCTGTTAGTTCTATCTATAGATTATAGTTCGAGTCTTTTATTCAAACGTCTTCGATTCCCGCGTCTCCATTACGTCTACATATAATCATTCCGAACTGAACATACCACGATACGATTTCGAAGTGTTTATTTCATACGATTACACACGAAATTACTGTTTGTTTAATCGCTCTATGAGAAACAAACATCTCTAAACGATTCACCAATCTTCGTCAGTCTTTTTGCTAAACGGTCGATTCCTTCCTTTATAATTAAAACAAACACTTCGTTAATCGATCCATTATCTTTCATTTTAATCTTTTACTATAATGAAACTTGGAATGTTATTATAAATTTTCATCGTCCGTTCGAAAGCTTTACCATGTTTTTTAATAACTTACTTATCTTAGGTCGTCGAAATATGTAATATGAAAGAGAACAAATTAAATATAAATCCATCCGTCATCACTCTCCTCTGACTTTTGACCTGACAAAGTCTACAATATATTGTGACGACAGTGGATGAATAATTGAATCGTAGATATCATCAACTCCTGGTCATTTATAAATAGAATCAGAATTATTCATATGGAATATATTTAATATACCTGTTGCACCGGATTTTATATCTACCTATCATATACTAGAAATTGTTGAATGATAAAATCCAAAAACAAATATATGAGAAATTCCAAAATTCCTCATTTCGCAACGAGAGATTCAAGCCTGTGCATAATTATGCGCGATATATTCGAGTCCCTCTTCGGTTGACGCTATTAAAGTCTTCGCTATGCGTCCCGACGTACGGGTAGGGGTACCTCTACCTACTCTCGGCTTATTTTCCAAGCTATAGGCGAAGGGTGCAGCGTCCGTCGACTGTTGACTTCGGTCGAGCCTCTCTGTAGCACCAGAACTAGAAGTCACCGACACTATATACCTACACGACGCTGCTGTGCGACACCCTCGTTATTTTGAGAAGCGTCGCCCGCTTTATCCCGCCTCACCCGCGGCGCCCGCGCGTCGTTTCTTCCGCGCTAGTATGTCCGTCTGCAGTTCCCGTACTCCCGTACGTAGTCCCGTAGTTCAGTCGTCGCGACGCCTTCGTATAGAGCCACGGTACCCGGTGCCCGGTCTTCGAATCACCGAGTCACCGATTCCGTGGCCCTTCAGTTTCGCGCGCTTTCATTTCCACTTTTCTCTATTTTTTTTACCTTCTCCATATCTCGTCACATTTCGTCTCGAATTTAATTCTCAGTTTAGTTTCCCTTCTTTTCTTCTTTATCCTCGCTTTTTCGATCTAATCGTGTTTTTCTTGCATCAGTTCTGCCTGTTTTTAATCACCAAAAAGAAACTGGGCCACGTGAAGAAGAAAAAGAATAAGAAGAAAGTTGTGTCAGACGTAGATGTTTGTATAGACAGTAAATTTTACACGGAAAGTCAGTTTGGCTATTTAAAAATCTGTTTCGAAAATTCTTTATTCTTTTCTTTTTTTCGCTCTATAAAATTACTTCCGTTTTAATCAAAGTCCTAATAAGATCCGGAGATTTCAGACTAGACTTTCAGTCTTAATCATATACATATATACCCTATTCAAAGGAGAAGTTAATTCCCGCGGTATTCCGTACGGCTGCATAGAACCGCGGAAGAGTGTTCCTGCCTGATGTTCGAAGTAACTCACGCTCGCGTTTCATCGCGTGACCCTCTAGCGATCGCCCCGCTACGTGATCACGTATTTGTACCTTCGAGCGGCGCGATTACTCGCGATTTTTTCAAAGCGGAATGACATTTTGTTAAAAACCAAAGGATGAAGCGTGTATATCTTGACTTAATAAGATTATGATATACTGAACATAATCACGATTCGAATTCGATTCTTTTTTTTTTTTTTTCTCACAATTTTCTGTCAGATTTTTTCGAACATTTTCAAACAGCCATCGAAAGAATTCATATTATTTCACCATGCATATGTCTATTCTCGGTTAGTCTAACATCAAACACGAATAACTCGACGTTTGTAGAGATCTGTGTGTTTGCTGGTGAAACCACGGGTGCGTATACGTGCATGTATATCTGTTTGAATAAAGTTTACGTTCTCTATATCTGCGGCAGTTAGTTTACTCAGTAGATCGCTATCACCGACGGTACCTATATCGTTTCAGAAATGTTTCCTTGTTTACGAATCAAACCGATACTTTTTTTATCAAGTGACGAGTTAAACGCGGGGCACCGTTTTCTGTCCCAGTTTATTATTCCATTCATTTTTATCATTCATTACTTCCTTCTTTCCTCCCTTATATCCTTCTCAACTTTTCGACTATACCATGCATACCATAAAAGTTAAAACAGTTAAATTCCAGATGGTTTTGTTTCCTTTTCGAACATTTTCTCCCTCGGAGAGAGCTTAAAAGGATCGCGCCTTAACGCTCGCAAATAATGACCGTTTATTGCCGAGAACTTTCCTTCGTTATAAATTATTTCCGCTTTTACGTGTCTAGTAATTAAAACAATTCAAAGTGGCTGAAATCAGGCGGAGAAAAGTCTACGACAAGAACAAAACGCCATGTGCGATTTCAATGAAAACGTTTGCGAGGATAATAATCACAGGATAATTCTGATTAAATTTAACAATCATGTGACGCGTTGTTAATTAGCTATAAGAACAATAATCCCGATATCGTGGATGAACTTGAGAGTCGAGGAGACCGAGACTTTGACAAACGTAGAATTGCGGTGCGTGACGACGGACCAGATCCATTATTACGCAGCAGTGGACGTCGAAGAACAACCTGCAGCAGGACGTGGGAGGTTCTCTTCCATCCTCTTCGTTTTAAGTAAAAGATGTACGCCGATGGCGCCCAGCGTTGTTTCTACGGCGGTTACAACACTCTTCCACTTCCTGCCCAGCTGGGATACTTCGTGCCTTTGAACGCGTTGTATTGCGTAGGTCCACCGGAACCGAGAAGACCACCCTCGACCTCGCAATCACCAAATTCATCGCGTCATACTCTTTGGTGAGTTTTTAACTCGCGGTGTTCCGTAAAAATTCCTACGTAAGTCCATTATATGACGTCGATAGAGGCGAGATTCAAGTAATTAATAATAACGTGTTTTCGTCTCGATTTGCTCTACTGGTTTGGTGATTGCAGCCTTCGGAAATAAATGGCGAAGTGAGACGAGCTTTAAAATGAAGAAAAACGAGGAGTTAACCCTTTTGTTCCACGTATCGTATTCATTCTTTCTCTTCAGGATATCGCGTGCTGTGCAAGCCCTACGTGAAACACGCGTAAACCAATCACTGGCTTGTAATTCAATTACTACAATTTATTATCCTTTGCGGAGAGAAGTATTGGCGTCTCTTTGAAAATATCTCGATTCATTATATATACTTTCGGGATATAGTGGTATTTACGAAAATTTCTTCAAGCTGTAATCCGGTTCTGCTAATTAATCGGGGTCAGTTTTGAGCGACCTTTAACACGCCGTAAACAATAAACTAGATATACGCGTTTTTCGTATTCCCACAAAATAACAACATTTTTATTTTATCTTTTATTTTATCTTATGCCAACTCGTGGGATAATACAAAGTGAAGGCAACGGCTAATCTTAAGCTTAGTAAAGAAAAATAATATAAATTAGTCTTTATGAATATAAAGTACGTCACGGTTAACCTATTTTTCTTTCTTTTTCTTTGCGTTAATAAAAATCCGCTACAGATTCTATCCACGTGAATTAATTGGTCAATTCTTTGGGCAGAATATCTTCAGTGCGATTATAACCTCTGCATATACCTATATAGTATTATACCGATGGCGAAATATATAATATGTACACCGAAAGTTAAACAACAAGTCGTCATCTGCATAATTTCTACGTTATACGGGTTCAGGATTTTAAAAATCATCGATTTTTATGATCGCTTTTTTTCCCTCAATAATAGTCAAGTCACACCTGATTTTCCTGATTATTGCCAAACGTCTGGAGAGATATGCCGTCCTTTTTCCGCCTCAATTTGTGCTGAATCTCTTCCAAAGATTTCCCCTTAGTCTCGGGTACGATTAGGATCGAAAAAAGTGTAGCGAGAATCATGAAGGCGCCGAAAATCCAGAAAGTTACGCTTTCACCTAGGTAAAATATCATCGTGGGGAATAATTTAGTAACCGCAAATACGAGGCCCCAGTTTAAAGCCAGGGATATACTACTCGCAACACCCTTAGTCTCCGGTGGAAATAACTCGCTGATCATTGTCCAAGGGATGGAGCCGAAACCGATCGAAAACATGATATTATAGATGGTCAAAGAGGCGAGAGGAAGCCAACCCACGCTGCTAACATCAGTTCCGGATTTTTTAAGTCTGAAATAGTAGCCAAGTAATGCGAGACAAATTGCCATAACTGTACCAGAGATGATTAACAACGGTCTACGACCAACTTTGTCAATTATAACGGCCACTATCACTGACATCACAACTTCAACAAGCCCAATTATAACAGTTGCGATGAACGGCTCTATCGTGCTTCCCGCCATTTGGAATATCGATACTGTATACGAGAGGACAGCGTCGATTCCCGAGAGTTGTTGGAACAACATCAGACCCAGACATGTCGTCATAGCCTTACGACCAGCCCGGGTACCAACCAGGTCTCTGATTCCACCTTTTTTCGACTCTTGTTCGGTAGCATGGGCTTGAAGAAGAGCGATTTCCGCCTTAGTGTCGTAGTCTGGTCCTCTGAGTTTAAGGAGGACTTCATTCGCCTCGATCTTTTTACCCTGGCTAACCAACCAGGTTGGTGATTCGGTTAGAAGTGGCGAAAGCACGTAGAGCACGGTGATCATTAGGCCGCAGGAAATCGCGAAATTTTCATAACTTAGTACGGCGCCGGCTGCATAAGCGTAAAGTATTCCAAATGCTAATAGAATCGCGAATGTTGATGACAAGGTACTGCGGACTGATGTCTCGGCTATCTCGCCAACATACATAAGCGACAGTACACATGTCGATCCGCTACTGATACCGGCGAGCAATCTCGCCGCGTAAAGACACCATACGTTTTTAGCGAATATCAGCAACGCCCACGAGGCTACGAAGGGAATACTGAGGATCAGGATCGACCGACGTCGTCCTATACAGTCGGCAAATTTTCCTGACGGAAGCGCCCCGATTAGAGCACCGATTGCAGCTAGTGATGTTATCCAAGAACTTTGTTCCTCGGTCACAGGTACGAAGGATTGGTCTGAGGTGAGATAAGGCAGCATCGGGGATGTCCATCCTAGGACAATGCCGACTTGGAATGCCGGGAGTCCAGCTGGGGCAGAGAAAGTACGAATTTGATATCCATACCTAGTCGAAGATTGAATGGTTTCAGCACGTATTTAGGGACCAACTCACCTATCCCAGTCACAATGTATTGGTAGAGCTTTCTCCCTTCCTTCAGGGTAGGCTGCTTAGAATCCAGCAATTGCTGAACCGGCGCACCTCCTCCGACCATTTTCTCGACTTCACTTTCGTCACTCTCCTGGTCCTTCGGGAGTTGGTCATCCTAGGTAATCAGAGGGACTTATTTTCACGTTTAATTAGAATATATGGGCTGAATTTTATCCCGATCAAATTTTCCATTCTCTGCATCTGGCTTCGAAATCAATGTCCACATAGCCCTACATACAGTGTTTCCATCTTCCTGGACACTCGCAGCGATTGGTTTCTATGAATAGACGTGAGGTGCGTCGTGGTGCTTAAGGTCAAGTGGGCACAAGGCTACGTGTCCTGGTTTATATTCGTGCTTTTTTAACCATCGGTCGATAATCCCGGGGCCAAAGGATATTTAAATATCAACGGCAAATAATTAGCCTTGGGCATTTTTTCAGGTAATAAACGGATAGTCAAGTGACCTTTATTTAATACTGCACTTTCTATATGTTACCTATACGTGAAACTTATTTTAAAATCATTTAATTACAGTGATAATCATTTCTTTATTATTACACTCGCCTTGATCCAGTGACATCAATCAATAACGTGAGAAATTTCCACTGTCCGCGAGCTATTATCATTATTGCAATATTATATTATGCACTACATTGCAATACACAATTTGTTTTACACGATCTGAGCCGATTATAAATGCGGATTGAATGGAATGTTAATTTTTCTTTCATTGAAAAGTGGTGTTGCCTATAAGCTCGCGGATACATAGTCTCTTTTCATTTGACAATACATTGGGTGAAGATTTTCCGAAAATAATTGAGTATGACTTACCAATGAAGAAGTTAGGCGATTTTACGATAGCAAGAAAATAGTGTTTCTTGATATTACGGCGATGTTTCAATCTATCCACTTGGCGACTTCTTCGCGATATCTCTTAACGATATTAAATGGACATGAGACTGGTCGCGAAATAATCTTTGATAAAAACAGCAAGCTTAACGAGACTAATTGCAAGTACAATGACATTCTAGTAATAAGTTGCGCGGACGTCTTCTGCCACTGATATACTCCGGCGAACCTCCCCATCTATCCAACCACAGGTTTCGATCGCGGTCACGTGACAAAAATGTTATTGTTATCAGACAAGGGAACTCGTAAAGTAAATCTAAGGAAATGCGAAGCGACGTCGTGCGCTGCACTTCGAGAACTGATGCTGCAGAAAGCTGGCAAGATTTATCGGAAATTTGTTGCTCCATAGTGTTAGTGAGAGTGCAAGTGCTCGGATGCAGATGCAAATACGTGTCAGTCGTCTATAATACTCTTTTGACAATCTTCGCTCCCGCTAATGGATCTATACATACAATTAGATCAATGGACTTGGCTGGGTAGATAACTCCTTGGTCTTCTGCACCGGGGTTAAGACAGTTTAACAACGGATCTCCTACCATTTCAAGATCTTTTTTTTTCAACTCACGGACTATTTTCAGTAGAGATAACGATCAACTGCAACAAGTTAGCGGTTTATCTTTTGCAATTCTTACTCTAGAACTCGGACGTAAACTTATTCTCTCTTCTGCGACTTGTATAAGTTGGTCTTATTCCTGATCCCTGATCCTTTATATTCTCTGTTTTTAGACCGATTTTTTTTTCCTCTGGAAACGATCAGCGATCATTTTTCTGATGTTTCGGGATTTTGTGATTGTTTCAGAGAAAATTGAGGCCAGTCGAAAGAGTAGAGAAAAAAAAAGTAATATAATGAAACCACGAGAAAACGAAGAGTAAATATTACCGCAATTAAGACAACAGCATTTATCTTTATCACGTACAGAATGTGAGAAAAAAAGTCTAGATTGATATATGTTGCAGCTTTTGCTTTGAAAATACGTCATATAACAATTATCTCAAAAGTAATAAAACGCGAGAGTCGGGAAATCGCGAGAGTCGCAAAAAATAATCCGTAGGACTTATTAACGACCTAATTAATATAAAAAAATATTCTCGCGTAAATGATTTGCACTGTATAACGCACCGACGAAATCTGCACTTGGGAAACACGTTATAATTACAGCCAACGGAAGCGGAATTTTATATAGTTACACTGATAATAATGATGTTAAAAAATTTTAAACAAAAATCAATGACTTTATTTTTCAGCCCGGAAGTAGAGTCAAGGAGATGTAGCAGCGTTGTGGGATTCCCCGAGCCTCATAGAGGCCGTTCAGTATCGCCAACACCTTCGTCGTCGCCGCCACCTCCACCTCCACCAAATCACAGAGCGTCGTACGCGCACCCAAACGTAATCTCCGCCGCATCTGACCCGATCCTTGAGGTCCTTGACGAGCCCGTCGACGAGCCGGTGAGTCTATAATCAATTAAATAATGAAAAGAAAAGAGAAAAGAAACACAAAGAAAGAAGAAGAAGGAAAAAAAGGTAAAAAAAAGAACGAAAGTTCGTGTATTCTGTTTCGAGATCATTGATCAGATTTTTATTAAATCTTTATAAGTAAGTGTTCGATCATCTTATAGGCGATAATAATGATCGTTACATCCTTTCGCACCTTATCGACTGCGTTTGTCGATACACGATATTACCTACTCACAGAGTATATACCGACTTTATTTTACACCAACTCGCTGCTTACCCGCTACTGCTTAAACTTACCATGATAGGCGGTAAGATCTGACGATGATCATTCACCTGCGAGATGTCTCTGCGAATGATAGACTCATTTCTTAATTAATATACGCCTATAGGTATAATTATTTCTTTAATTATGTATCTAGCACGGGCGAATCTTTCTACGAGATGATATTTAATTTGTGATTAGAGAAAATGATCGTGAATTGAATGATTAATTTTTTACATATCGAACGAGACCTGAAATTATCGAAGTATGCGTCAAAGTCGAGAAAGTCTAGCATTTGTGGCAAAATTTTGTGCCGATTTTAATAAAATTAATGGACTGCGCTCGGTCTCTTGAATAGCTCTAGTCTCGCCGATAGAGCGAACCAGATATCGCATCTATCAGAGCATATCGTGAAATTAGACTACCTATGTACCTATTATACGAGATTATGAAAGGTGGTAAGATTTATCTTGTTCAAAATTGCATCGACGAGTATGGAATACAGAAACAGTAGGTATCATGTCGAACGTTTTTTTTTTTTATTGGTTTCCTAATCGACAGCGATCACCTAATGAGTCAATTACCGATCGATTTCGTCTAAGAAATAATTATATCACTTTTTAGACACGTTTTTCTTTTTTTCTTTTTTTTCTTAGACAAGATCATCGGCTAACTAAGAACACTAACCGTATTATATCTGTATGTAGTGTTCGCAACTCGGAAGCGAAAGTAGGTGTACGAAGGGCTTCCACAAGTATAATCCAATTTCCGTTCACTCTTCGAAGCTTGCATATGCGCATACTCGGCAAAATTTATTATCCATACAAAGACTGTTCGTCTTTCTTTTTTTCTTCTTCTTATTATGATTATTATTATTATTATGCGAGTGTGTAATATAAGTAATATATCATTACACTCCGGACGGCCTTCATTATCTCATCTATCTATATTTAATGATAGAGTATGGCATGGTTCAATTTCTGTTCGGTAGTCGATAATCCTGTAAAAGTAATCAGTAGTTAGAGGCATCCTTTTATTAGGAAGTTGTTAACTTCGCGGAGTAATATAATCGAGTAATGATTAATGGATCAGAAAACTCTTCTCAACGAACGACGTATTTCTCTATAATATTGTGATAATCAAATAGAAGGGATTATAGGGTGGTTTACGCTTAGCTAAGCGTCGTGACTAGCTGCGTCGCCGACGTCCCTCTTCGGGCTGACAATCACTGCGACAGATAAACGCTATGGATACGCCCCCGTTGGTTGTGCTGCACTGTTTGCGCCTTCTTCGATTCTCGGTGGAATTTAGTCGAGAAGCCCCGATGAACGCGAACTGGTCACTTTTTTACCCGCCGTTTTTTTCTTCACAAGTCTTACATTTAACATTCTTTTAACAAGTAGGAAAGAGTTATTTTCTCGCTGCCGGTGTTCTTGTGGTCATTTTTTATTTTTTTTAAATTTTTTTCTCTTTTCTCTTATTTTCTTTCCTTTCTTTTCTTTCTTTTCTTCTAAAAGTTCGCTTTGCGTTACACCGCGTTTTGCGATCTCGACTCACGTGACGGAATTGGGTTCGGTTTTTTTCTTTTATTTTTTTGCAATCGTTTTTTTTTCACTAAAATTGTGCAGATTTGTTCAAAACAAATTCCACCAAATTTTGATGGAGGATCCCTCGATATTTTCGAAAATCTAACACCGCGGTGATTCTCGGTGAAGATATATATAAAGAATAAATAAACGCGTTCAAGACGCGTGATGAAGATTTTTCGTAAAATTTTTCGAAGCAGATCTAAACGTACTGCTAAGAAAAAATCCGGTACTCGAGCATCATCCAATCGGCGAACTGGTAGCAACAAGTCTTACGGTGGTCCTCCTCATCTTCCGCGAGATGATTTCCTCTTAGGAGGCGGGAGTACTAGGAAACACCGACGTAGGCACAGGGTATGTAATTTTATCGAAATTTGGTCATTTGATTATCCCAAGAATCATATCAAAAGTAGATTCAAATATTGATGTAACGTAATTAACGCAGAATATTGATATTATTCAGGATTTGATTAAAGAATTCTGAATTTGGATGATAAAAGGTATTCTTCTTATTTCGTATCTGCTTTTTCCGAACGCTGATCGGTTGATGTCTCTATAATGAAGATATTGGTTCGAGTAATGATGAGAAAATGAAAAATTGTGTTCATCTCGACTGGCCTTGTGACAGTCGACCTCGCATACGCCCAAAAGCACTTACTGATAATTTACGCTAATCGACTAGTCTCGCATGTCGTTAGTTCGTTTATGTATGTACGTATATATTGTGTGTTTGAAGATATAGCACATCGCAATATACGCCCATTGCATGTTTCAACAAGAGTGGGTTATAGCATTACTGCAAAGCGGCAGGCAGCCAGTGCAGCTCTCTTCCAGCCTCCGTCTTTGCTCGGATATAAATTATAACGAGGCTTATGCACAGCCAAGAATTAATAATTCTCTAGTTAAATTATTCCTTATTTATTAATGCGGAGGTATGTACGAGGAAAATTAAGTTGTATTTCGTTTCGGCGCATGCCGAGTCGCCTCAGCCTCTTGGGGATGATCGCATCAATGTTTCACATCCTCATATTTCTCCTAGAAATATAGATCATCATTTTTCAAAGTAAACTAAATTACGTAGAAATTACTTGAACTCGGAAAGACGTAGGTATTCATTTTCACAGCAATCAATCCGAAAATGTGATTAACGAAATTAAAAAAAAAAAAAAATGTACGGTGTAGACATTTTCCATCATTTTTTTTTCGAATGGCTTCTCAAAATTCATGGATCTATTGGTCAATGGAATGGGAATGAAAAAAAAGCGAATGTTGAAAGACTGATATAAGAATGCTGCAGATATACGTCCGATTTTTTAACCAGGCGATTCCCACGATCCTAATCGAACCCAGGAATTCTTGGCCTTTTTACGAAGTATTTAACGGGCTGTTAGGCCTTGCTGGAGGCATGTGTCCGCCTAAAATCGGGGAACCTGTTTTACCCAGGAGCAAAATTCACTGTCACTTGCCTAAAGCTAATGGTAAATAAAGTTGCGTATAGAAGTTGGACCGAGAATTTCTATTTTACATCCGGTAAAAATTATCGGAATTCTCGAATCCAATCGAATTTGAAAAAAAAAAGAGTTTTTTTTTGCGAATTCCTAAGCGTCGCTTGAATATTTTTTTCGCGCATAACGTCGTGTCATAATTACTGTACGTAGACCCGCGTGCACGCAGATTATAACTATCAGCGGACGGATGTAATTGTCCAAATAATTGCACCGTTTATTCTTTTGTTTCGCCCTACAATAGTTACAAAGTGCAGTGCATTTCCACTCCCATAATTTACCTCTTTCTTTAACCAACTGCCACACTTTATTCCCCTTTCCGCTTTCGCACTCTTTAGACGTCGTCTTCTTCCCACGGAAGACACGAGACAATGGATATGTCTGGCCTTGACGTTATACTCTTTCGCTTTTCATCTTAATATCAGCGGCGGATGCTATCTACTTATATTAAATTTACCTAAATTTACCTAAATTTCTCAATTTCATATTCATTATTTTCACGGATTTCTAACTTCCGATTAAAAGACGGAGGATATTTATTTGAATATTTATAGACCGTGGATAGGTATATACTTGATTATACCTTGCACCTGCTCCGAGGAGGCTAAATTTGTATTTAATCGATGTATAGTATAGGTAGCGATATAAACGAACACCAATGGTGGCTAGTTTCTCGAGGAGAATTAACCTCCTATATTTATTACTATTCACTTCCGCTCGCGTGCATTTCATTCATTGGTCAGCGGGACGCTGCAAGAAGTTCGAAACGTGAACGTCGACTTAGCTCCGGGCGTTTCTTCCATCGAAACCTCGTTATTATTCCTTCGCTCTCTTATACTATATGCTTACTTCTTCCACGTAGTTGAACCTTAATGTCTTCACACAATGTAGGTATCCGTGAATAAAAAATGAATGGAAAGAAAAAACGGATCTTATGAAAAGAAAATCTGATGTATAAGATCGTATTTTTTCATATTCAATTCGGGAAGAAAAAATCCTTTCCAAAAATCGCCGGAATTAATATCATTCAGATAAATTCGTCGTAGGAATGACGTGAAGAGAAAATATCGTGGAGCTGGAAACCCTGTCCTATCTTCTTTTTTCTTTTTTCGTTCCTAGACGCAGTGTAAAGCACAAATGTGTTTCTTGTCTCGTGACGAGAAACAGTAGATGCATTGTATGCGCCTCTTGTTAATCAGCGCGTCGCGCGTCGCCCTCATCTACCTACTTGACGATTGAAGTGCGTCTCTCTCCACCAGAAGAGGCACAAGGCAAGTAGACAAAGTGGTAGAGAAAGGAAAGACTTATTGTCAGTCCACGATGAAGAAAAATAAGAATAAGAAGAAGAAGAAGAAGAAAAAGAAATGAATAAGAAGACGAAGAATAAGCGATTTAAGGAGAGGGACAGTAAGAGGCGCGTGCAAGTGTAGAATGGTGTTCACTCGAGTGCAGTCCAACTGCATTCCTTCACCTCCGCCCTTCTCTGCGCGCCATTACTCGTTCCCTCTCTCAAGTTTACATTTACTCATTTATAAACGTGTGCACACATATTATGCACCCAACATGCCCACCGGAGAGCTGCGACACATCGAGATGCGATGCGTTGCGATGCGATGCGTTGCGATGCGACGTCGACGGCCACCTCTCGCTTCGACCTGTATATGCGGTTTCTCTTATAAATATTGAACGACCTTAGCCCTAACCCGTACTTCTGTGTCACGGAGATCGAGGACGTCACGAGACTGAAAGGTCGTTGCTATCTAGTCTCAGATCAGATGCTAAAGTTTATTAAACTTTACTTGGGATACACATTTCCGCGGATTTGTCATTAGCTAGTGTTTACGGAGTGAACACCTGAATTCCTGAATTCCTCTCGTCTTTCACACATTTTGCTTCTACTTCTATCCACCATATAACACGCCGATCATTTTACGATTTTTTTTTTAGTTTTTTGGAGGGATCCAGCTAGAGACCGAGTAGTTCTAAATTTTAAAAGTCCCGATCGGTAAAAGTTCCGAATTTCAATATTACTGGCTCACAGTTTTGAGAAAGAGTATTTCCCCGAAAGTCTACATACCTAGCCGATTTCAAAAACTGTGAAAAGTTTCAACAGAATATTGGGCTAGTCATTTGGTTTTCGTTTTTTTCTTCTACGTTATTGAGACTTTGTCTAGAAACTTATGTCTTCTCAGAAGCAGAGATTGATACACGGATTGAATAAGAAGTGAAAAAGACAAGGAAGGAAACCAATCAAATTTCTCGGCTACTATGCGAGCATCTACATGTATTGTATACGGTATGATCAGCGTATAACTGCAAGTCTCTCGACCGAGTAATAGCAAAGCAATGAAGGTAGCAATTACCTATCGTAAAATGTGTGGGCAATGTTATAGGGTAGCTCGGACAGCTGCGGTATCGGAAACTCTGCATTGCGCATTCTATACACCCTCAGTTTGTATCTGTACCACGTCAATACTTCACGAGTAATACGTAGTATATAAGATATGTAATCGTAATACGTAGTACATACCATAGATATACCCACTTCGATTCATATCATCACGTATCGAAGTATACAGCGCGTTTCACATCTACGTAACAATAAAATAATCACATAAATGGGGAGAAATAATCGATCCTCAGCATCGGGTCTTTGACCAGTGAGATTATTCTCTGGACCAATTTTGTTCATCACACGATATTCGGGAACCATGAAACAGTTTTAAGGGGACCAGTATGGCTTGAATTTTTGAAAAATTCAGTTTTTCGTTTTTTGCAGTTTATGTTACTTAAAGGTCTCCTCCATCTGTAAAAAAATTGTCTTCGACGAAATGGTCATGGTTACCAAGTTACCGGCAATAGTTTCTCATTTGGCTGTCGCGATCTGGCTCGAATGGCGCTGACGCTTGATTTCGATATTGATCACATGGTTTATGATCGCTACTATCGCTTTCCAATACTTTTCGAAGTTGCGTGAGCGTTTCCGTGATTTTCTGTTGTTTGGAATTGAAAATATAAATAAAAACAGTACTTTTCAGTACTAAATAATCTTTCATTTATTTCTCCCGATAACTAGCGTGTTATTGTTATACGAGTGTTGTGCTCCGAAGTGTAATATAACCTAAAAGTAAGTATTCTATAAGAATAGTAATATCTACACTAAGCTTCTGCCGACGTGTGTGTGCGGCCGAAGTTTTTTTGCTTTCTGTTCACAGATTTTTTCAAGTTTTTTTACTAACATCGAAAGGAAATATATATAAAATTCATTCAATATGGAAAAAAGAGAGAGGAGTTCGGGTGTCGGCATAAAAGGAACCATTGGCCGGCCAAAAAAGAGGCCAAAAATATTTCCGGGCAAAAAAACTACGCCTGATAAACAAAGCGCCAAAGTTTCAACAGCTTCGAATAGAAAAATCAGTGGGGATTACGAGACTAGCAATTCTGCTGGCTATAGGCTGTTCCACGTTGAAACGCTATTTGGTGCTCTGCGGGAGCATTTATCTTGCAAGATATGTGGTGGGTCAATAGTTATGACCGAAGTTAGCTTGAGAGGACTGGGAGGAAAATATGGTATCGCTTGTGAGAATTGTGTTCAGCTAAGAACCTTTGACAGTAGCCCTATTATTGACGATACACGTAGCGCATATGAAATCAATAGGCGATCGGTACTAGCGATGCGTTGTATTGGGCAAGGCTTGGAAAGTTTAGCGACATTTTGTGGAGCGATGGACCTACCGCCGCCTGTAAAAAGGCCAACATACAATGCAATTGTAAAACGTTTAGCGGAAGCCACATCACAAGTTGCCGAAACAGTCTTCCATCAAGCTGTCGAAGAAGAAGTCGAGGCTTCATCGACACCTGAAGCTCGAGCCATCACTGTACAGTGTGATGGTACATGGCAGAAGCGAGGCTACAAATCACTCAACGGTGTTTGTACTGTCATTGGCAGCGAAACAGGTAAAGTGGTCGACGTTGAGATTCTGTCATCCCACTGCAACGCATGCATCCGATGGAAAGGAAAGCAGACTGGCGAAGAATGGCAGACTTGGTACGAGCAGCATAAGCCACACTGTCAAGCTAATCACACTGGCTCTGCCGGGGCAATGGAAGTAAACGGCATGGTTAGGATATTCCAGCGCTCCGAAGAAAAACATAATGTGAAGTACGTCAGCTACATTGGGGATGGAGATACTAAGAGTTACGCTGCCGTAGCGAAAGCAGAGCCTTATGGACCGGAGGTCAAGATCAACAAAGTTGAATGCTGTGGACACGTCCAAAAGAGGTTCGGAACTCAAATGCGCAAGCTGAAAGTGAATCTGCGGGGGCAAAGACTTTCTGACGGCAGACTCTTGGCCGGAAAGGGTAGGTTGACCGATGTGATCATAGATCAAATGCAGTCATATTACGGCAATGCTATCCGTAATAATTCAGGGTCCGTTGAAAATATGCGCAAGGCAATATGGGCAATCTGGCACCATAAGTACTCCACAGATGACAAGCCTCAGCATCATTTGTGCCCAAGTGGGGAAGATTCTTGGTGCCAATATAATAAGGCGGTCGCAAGAGGAACAGTGGCAGAATACAAACATAAAAGTTCGCTACCAGAGGCTGTAATGGAGACGATCAGGCCTGTTTTCGAAAACTTGACATCTCCAGAACTACTCACTCGCTGCATCGGAGGTAAAACTCAAAATGCAAATGAATCGGTCAACAATGTCATCTGGAAATTCTGCCCAAAGAGAACTTACACCGGGCTAAATGTGGTGCGCATAGCAGCTAATATGGGAGCTGTAACTTTTTCTGAAGGCGCTGCAGGAATTCTGAAGATCATGACTGCCCTCAAAGTCACTCCAGGAAGCAACGCAAAGGCTTACTCAATTCGAACTGATAAAACACGCCTCGAGCAAGCTGAACAACAAGCAGCCAGAAGTTCTCGTGAGACACGGATCGCCATGAGGAGGCTGCGGCTTGCTGACAATGAGTCTGCGGAGGATGCAGCAGGGCCTTCATATGCTGCTGGAGCTTTTTAAAAAAGTGAGTAAGAAAATTAAGCATGTATGGGACTAAAAATATAAAGAAAAAAAAGTTGTTGAAAAATAATTTTTGAAAAAAAAAAAAAAAAATTCAATTTTGAAAAAAAAAAAAAAAAAAATTGAAAAAGAAAAACATTTCACTTCACTTTTATATAACAAAGTTTTTGATGTATAAGCCCCTAGAGGAGTAAATACCAATTTTTCTGTGAAAACTTCAAACGCGTTTTTCTCTGAACTATATTTTTGGCGACGTGTCGTAAGGTTTAAGGAGCACCGTTGGTCCGATTGGAATGTTTGACGGCTCATTTTGTTCAGAAAACAAATCCTCATCTTATGAATGAAGGAATTTTTGAATCTTTCGGTTTTGGCCACGTTATTTGCAAATTAGTGGTTGAAATTTTGGAAATTTTGGATAAATGATTGTAACTTTTCATATGGTTTTTTGTTTTCAGATCCCTACATTCAAAAGATGTAGGATTGCTGCCTAAAGAAGATGAGACGTCAAAATCTTGAATTGGATCAACGCTGCTCCAAAAACCTTACGACACATGATTTTGAAAAAAAGTTTTTTTTGATGTGAAATATACTTTGGTTATGAAATAAATCAATTCTGGAGTAGTCCTGATTTCTCAAACCAAGGTGTACTGGTCCCCTTAAACCATTGATTTTAATTTCGTGCGGAGAAACACCCTGTATAGACCATTTCGCAGTTATATAGAAGCGAGTGAGTCTAGCAGAAAAATGTTATCCTACGGGAATGCGAACCCTCCGAGACGCATAGGCTCGTAATTGAAGAAAGATATGTGCCTATTCTATTCCGCGTTCCAAACTATCCCATTTTGCGATCCGCCCGTTCGGCGTGGCAATACAGTTTTACGAAGAGATATACATAGCATTGTCGCCTGCAAATCACGTCTGCATGTATTCTTCGTACGTTGTACAACACGTACGTACATACATTTACATACCTGCAATACCTAGTCAATTTCTCCGCACGTAGTATGCTACAGTGACGTTAGTTCTTGCATATTAAGACACTTTTCATAATACGACTTGTCTTGTTCCTTTTTGATCGCATCTTTGATGACGATGATACATCGATCCGATCCGATTTGATCCGATGATATCGGAAATATTGTTTCATGAAATCTTAATTGCCACTGGAAGATTCGGTTGAGATGATTTCAAATTTTTGAAAACGTTGAAGTTTTGAACCGTAACATTTTCTAAGGTCCGAATGCAGACAGTAAATTTCAGATCTCTGAGAATCCGATAATCCAAAAATGTCGATATGATTTTTGAACTTTTTTCCGAAAAGGACAATTCAAGGCGATTCATTTAACCAGTTATTGGTTTTGATGTGATTTACCGATCCTCTACCATTCCTCTAGAATTTTACTATGGTAATTAAGGTACAGTGTCTATAATGATAAGTGTATCTAGGTAAATATGTGCGATAGCTAAGTTAGCGGGAAATGTATCTCTTTTTTTCATGTTCATCTTTCGATTGACCTAAATTATTGAACGTCAACGAGTAAAACCACTAAAATAACCGCAGGAAAGAACCACGGTACGCATCCTGGTTCTGTTCACGTTTGGTGCCGAACTTTTTGAAATTTAAAGGGCTCAGAAACCCGTTTGACGGCATCTCCGTTTCACTAATGCCACTGAGAAGAACATACATGTACACACTTGTATTTAGTAAACGTATAACGCACGGAGAGCCGACGACCGCGCTTCTTTCATTAAAAACTCGTGTTATATCCTTGGCGGATGATTTTTTCGATGACGGACAACCCGAATTGTTTCACTCAATTACGTCCTATTCTATCTCCGCCACTTACCACTTCCTACGAAAATTCTCTCATCTCTACTTCGAGGATACGCACGTCAAGCTGAACAACAGCTAAATTAGATAGATTATACGTACAACGAGAAGTTGAAAGGAAAAAAGGAATAGGGAGGATATCCGCAATAGCTTTCTAAGCCTATCGTTGTACAATGTACATGTACATCGAGGTTTTGAAATCCATCGAACGCGGAGCGACGTACAAAGACGTCGTCTTTCAAGGTAACAAATAATCTTTTCACTCTGATCATCCATCGACTCCTGACGCATACCTGTGTCGTTATCCTAGTCATTCGAGCGAATCTGTTGCGTAGGAGCCTGGCTAAAAGTGGTGAACCCACAGGGGGAAGGCGGTTCTATGGTTCAATCTTAAATCACTTTTGTTCTGCCCTCACATCGTTCTTGATTGACTATCGTGTGCCAGTCCGTGCATGACAGTCTCTAAGTTACTGTATTGGTTAGAAAATTCATCCAGTCTTTGATTTGGTCAGATTTTTTGAACAGAAACTAAGTTTCGTAGATCCTCAACCCTTTGATTTCGAATAATCTCGCACTTTTCGAAACGGTATTTGAGAGATCTTTGCTCTGTTTTCCATTGAGAATCCATGAGTTTTGTAGATTGTAAATTTAATTCGTCTTATGCAGTGTGCACGGACCTTTATGCACGACTTGGCCAGGCTAGGGCGGAGTCGAGGTGGGAGAATTGAGCTACCTGTAGGACCTTTAGAGCCAGAAGATGGCCAAACCCTAACCCGAGCAAACGGGGCCTACCTGAGTTACGCGGGATATAAAATCCCTCCAGGATAAGAAAAAATATTCATCAATTACGTCGCGTAAAGTTGATCTGATTTTTCACCCCAATTCTTTCCGAATCAATTCTTTTTTTTCGTACTCTTACAATTTATTGGAACAAGTCAGCCTTGATATATTACTCCGAATTTTATTGAAGCTTACGCAATCTTTACTATCGCGCATACATCGCCGTTCGCTTCCTGTTTATAAGGTGATTTAAAATTCCCGAAACCTGAGATCGAACAGTAAAGCAAAAGTTTCGTGAAATCTGAAACCCTGGCGAACCTGACTGCGAGGATTTCTTTACAATGGGGAAAATTTGAAGCATATAATACTCAATAATTAGAGAATGATTGAACGATGAAAGCAAAATGATAATAAAATAGGGAGATGAGAGGATGGGAGGTAACTGAGTCCCGCCCATTCGTGCAGTTGATAGTAATATGAAATTGATCGAGTCAACGTACTGCGGCAGAGAACCTGTAACTATGTAATCAAAGATAGCGTGTTCATACGTCCGTGTGGACGACAAGCGGTTTCGAAGTCATAAAAAGGAATTACTGACCCGAAATAACTCCATAGAAGTACCTAATACCTAACCACCACTAGATACAGACACGGTATGTAATTATACCAGTGGTGTAGCCCGGGTCTCGGAAAAACACTACATCTTTATACTTTTCATTCCTTTCATCTCTTTCTCGCTTTATATTACGCACTTGATATCTAGACAGCGTGTAGGCAGTAGGTTCGTCGAGTGCGTAACCCGTATCCCATAAATAAGCCTCGGACCCAGAACTCGCAACCCAGACAGGACCCAGGGGACAGGGACCCATTGCCTTTCACGTGTGTACCTATAATTCCGAAGTGACCGTGAATTTAAAAAGAAATCTACGACCGGTTCGGCTCGTAGTCTCGTAGTCGCGTAGTCTCGTAGTCTCGTAGTAAAACTTCCAAAGACGATTTCCCCCGACCGATGATCGGCAACCGTTCTGTGCCGGCCTCTACCTGGAGGCTCGTGAAGTGGAAAGACCTCGTGCCAGGCCCTCAGTGGCCTCAGTAAACCGGTGTCGGCCTCCAGCCTCTCAACTAGCATCAAACCTTCTACTTCGGAGTGCATGGACAGTTTCTCTGGCAGCGTTGCCAGCTTTTAAAACTCTCGATATAGTTTGAGTATAAATCAAATGAAATTTATAGAAATTTTCCATACAAAAATTGAACCTTATTTAAAATTCGGTAGACAGAAATATAGCGGTCATTTAATTCCAAGATCGAGTGTTAATGCCGATCTTCTAATTGCGATTCAGCATCTAGTTAGTACGGAGCGAGTCACGCGTTGTGCTTGTGTATCTTGTGATGAAAGGTGTAGTGATTGAGTATCTGCATGGTTTTAGCATCGGTTCATCGATATACTTCGGTCCAAAGGAGTTGATCGTTGATCATTTTTTAAAAAACGCTAAAAGGAAGACTGCGTTTTATCCTCAACGTGGAGTCTCGGTGCTATGACGCTCGAACGTTGTAATAATCTCGTATGAAATTTTGGTCCAATCGTAAGAAGGATAATAAAAAAGTATAGAAGAGGTCTTCGAGAGAGTAAAAAAAAAAAAAGGAGTGATAAAAGTTGGCGTTAATATTCCTGAAAACGAAAGTTCATTTGCCAAATCGAAATACCTGATCGCCTACGCAGGTACTGCAGGTGTTCGTGACTGGCTTAAGAAACACAGGTGATTTTCTGTCGGAGGAATGGATGCTGTAGATTCTCCGCGTGACTTACGCACTGCGTAACGCGGCCGTAATTTCACGATATGTATTATCGCGGTAAAACTTAGACTTCAATATTATAGAGTCGGTTCGTGGTTAGCGTTGGAAATAAAAACGAACAAAAAGGAAAGGGAAGAAGAAAAAATTACACATGTTGTCTCGGAAGAAAAAGCAAGGGATAGTAGCGAGATCGTATGAGTCGAGTGCAGTGAGAAACGAAGGAGGGAGAAAGAACCTGTAAGATTGATAAAGAGTCGTGTCATCTTGTCAGGAGACAAGTGTCGCAGAATTTTTGCAAACGGTAACAAAAAGAAGTGAGGAATAAGATGGTCGTCGTAAATGATCGCCGATTGGCAATTAAATCTCATTGCATTTAATCTGCTGATTGCGAGAGGCAGGAAGCCTCAATATTCAAGATTGAGGATTAACTGGGCGTGAAGTGGTCGCGTGGTCTCAAAGAGATAATAATTAAAGACCCTGTAATCGACGAGGAGCCAGAATCTCATTGATATGGAACGGAATGATGGTATTAACGGTGGTGCTGGAGGTATTGAAAGGAACTCTGGTAGTCAATCCTTGAATTTGCCGAGCCACGCGTCACCGCGTCACAACAATCCAACGAATTCGGGAATTGTTGATAATCAGAATCAGGTACGAAACGAACGCTGAACAATAAATTATATTCATTATTATATACAAGTAAAAATGCCATCGATTATTCTATCCGTTCCATCATTTCTTTTTCGGTTTATTGTCGCGGTAGTATATTACTTTCCATTTTAGTGCATCGTCCCCGTTCATCCGCTACCGCAAACACATGTATACTTTCACCTTTTTCCTCATCCGAAAAAAAAGGAACCTCGTTTTTCTCCAGTCTTCGCTTTGCTCGGGCTAAAAACGTGGGATGAAAAAAAGCACGTGCAAGTCTCTCGGGACCTAAGCTAACGTAAGCTAAGGCTTACATATTTTACAGATAAGCCTTTCGTTCCTGTTGCCTTGGTTAGCTTAGCTCAACTTTTAGTTAAATAAATGGATAACTGCGATACACACCCATGGGTACTTTACTGCGAACGAATTCACTTGCTAAGAAACACTTTGTGTGGATAGACGCACAACCTGTGCAACGCCCGACCCCGTGCAGGATGCAGGCCGAATTCCATGGGCCTGAGTCACGACTGGCGTCTGTCGGACCCGTCCGTATGTCCGCATGTCCGTCGGTAGTTTGGTAGGTCGTGGGGTCTTTGGTTGGCATTTTTCACCGTCACCTTGCAAGGGGTTTATTGAATTTTTCAAAAATAGTCAAAATTAGCGAGTTCTGGCTGCGATAAGGGCGAATGAAGTTGGGAGGTGCTGCGATGATGAATAATTCGTATAGACTATAATTCGGCAATCTCATTTGTTAATTAGATGTCTTTTGAGAATTCATTACGATGAGGTATAGTGTTGAAAAAGTTGACATTCTACTGATTATTGATTCGTTTACAAACCCACGTTCAATGACTCACGCCGTTCACCGATTTTCTATACACAAAGTCGGTTAGCTGCGCACGTATAGATATGGCAAACAAGTCAATTAATTCATTCCAGTGTAGGTGTTGGTGGGGATTAAAATGAGGAGAATTATTCATAGCTGGGAACGAAAAAAATTCTCGCTACATGCGTATACCGAGATATAGATGTTGAGGATTTTTACTGAAAGAAAAGTCCATCAAATACAGCGCTTTAATTTTTTTTTTTTTTACCTACTTCTCTTCTCCACTCACGCTTCGTCAAGCATGAACTCATTCGTGAATAGAGAATCGATTTTACGAGAAATGGTTACGACGGCAGGGGCCATAAAAATTAAAACCTCTACTTTACGGTAACTTTACGTTTCGCCGATTGATTAAAAAGTTAAAAACCCCTAAATCGCAATTTGGGACAAGATTTAATCCAAAGATTGAACGGGGCGGGATTGATCTATTACATACGATCATACCAGTCACGAAAGCTAAAAACCAAGTAAGAAAATGAAGGAAAATTCACTTGGAAGGTTTCGAAAGTAACGTGACCTCAAGGTGGCTACTTAGCTACATTCCACAACGATTAGTTTGTCCCCCTACAGCCGTAAGTGCAAATCTCTGTACAAGTTACTCAGATATACACATACTCGTATATAAATCTGCAGATTCCTATTCACAACTCCTATTAATCAATTTTGTAATGAATTTATTGATCGAACAACTTCAGTCCTTTTTCAATGGCACGAATTCATTTCCGTCTGAATCAAGATAATATCTGATAATCATATCGCCTCGATTCCCACATGAACAGATGATTTCGTAAAAAAGTGAAAAATCGGATCTGAGGTGTATGCGGAAACTGGTAATTGATTTTCAATTCATTCTCCACGAAGCCGGAAGCCGGATCGATCAGCTCTAGTTTCTCTTTAATCATCGTAAAGATTGCCGACACTTTTAATCCGTTCATATATCGGCTGAACGATTGTAGAATATATTGTTAAAAAGGTATATGAATCAAAGATTCGATTAGAATTTTCATTTCAAAGTGATATAGGTATGCCCATGCTCGTACTTTTCCATCGAGCTGAAAAATCTTGCCACGGTAAGAATACTCATCAGAACAAATTCTCCTTCGGGGAATCGTTTTCATTTGGATGAACGAAGAACTGATGATGAATGAATTTGAAAGTAAAAAATTGTTGAACGCTTTAGGTGACGGAAAATCATGTCACGGGAAGAATCCGGTCTTTGATGATTTAAATGAAAACGATTCCTCGGAGGAAAAGTAGTTCTTGAAAATATTCTTCTCGTGAGATAATTTTCCGATTCAATAATGGAAAAGCACGAGTACGTAGAGCATTGCTTTGATAAAAATCTTTCTACTTATCGTAAAACTAAGAAGAACCTGATTATTTCCTGTCGGAGAATGCGACTTATATTTAAATCGTCAATTATCGCCTCGAGATTCTTACTTATACCTACGTCACTGTACATATAACTATCATGTAACTGTTGTACAATGTACATACCTTGAATCAAAACGATTTACAGACGACAATGTGCAGTATAATGTCCCATACCCACGACCGAGGACTTGTGTATTCTGTAGTTTATTCCTGGTACAGCAGCAAACAAGTCGAAGCCAACAATAAGGCGATTCTTGAGTTTCGCCTTACGTATTCAAAGCCCGTTTCTGACATAGGGGAACATTGAACCGAGAATGCGGTAGTTTCGCCTTACGTAACTTATAAAACACAACTTACATCTTTTTCCATAACAATTGACAATTCGTCGATTTATATAACAAGCATTTCAATTTTTCACAGGATCTCTAATTGCTACACCCCGAAAACGAAGCGAAAAAATAAAACATTAATTATTTGATACTGAGAAATGAGATATATATGAGTCCAGTATCTTGCAGTCGATCAAACATGATC
Source organism: Rhogogaster chlorosoma (assembly GCA_944452935.1). Taxonomy (NCBI): domain Eukaryota; kingdom Metazoa; phylum Arthropoda; class Insecta; order Hymenoptera; family Tenthredinidae; genus Rhogogaster; species Rhogogaster chlorosoma. The sequence goes on from OX101797.1 coordinate 37,083,239, forward strand.
ACTCGCGTTATTTGTGCATTGGTTCTTTTTTCTTTCATTTTTTTTTCTTTTCAAATGAATCTAAATATTTGAATAATTCAAGAATCGATGTGTTGAATCTGTTTTACTGAGGCTGGTAACTGTAAAACGATTCAAGTATTACCGCTAGATCTAGGCAGCTGGTTACAAACGGCCTTTTACCAACGACGCGTTTTCTGCCTTAACAACTGAACCTCTCGATCCATGCAATGTGCTGTCGGTAACGTAAATTTCTGTTTCGAAGTGGTAGACACACACCAAGATATATGAGTGTACATCATAATCAATTTATCGTATAGGTATATCATTATTGTTTATATATATATGTTTTTTAATTATACTTGTGGTATATCTAGGTATTCTTTAGCTTCGAAAAATGACGATCGACGTTGCTAATTGTTATATGTTCTTTGAATTTAGCCAATATATGCTAAAGAGTCAGAGCTCTCCGACGTTGAGTCTTTCTATTAGACTATTGGCTCCGTTTGAAGCGCTGCATAACAATTATCTGAAAGGTGCTAAATTCGTTTCGAAAGATGAAAAGGAGAAAATGAAATAGGAATGATGAAAATTGATCATAGGATATTACAAAGAGATCGTTCTTTCAGTTTTCGCAATAAAATCATCGTCCATATCCTTATTCGTCACCAAGTGCAATTCCAGATCCAAACTCGAGTCCGGGAGGCGTCGTTGAGTTCCGTATATACTCACTTCTCCTGCCTTACTTAAGTATGACCTCACGACGGCCTTGTCTTCGTCGTCGATCCCCACCGTATAGCTGACTGCAGTCAACAGTTTTACCCACTCACTTTGCTTTCGAACGCGCATCATGACACTTACAAGTTTGCCTATCTATGTAGAGTTTCATAATATATATATAGATATAGGTTTATGTCGATATACATACCTATATATACGCATGCCAATTACAGGCGTATGGCGATGCAAATTGCAGTAAGAAAGATTGAGAGTGGGAGAGAGGGGATAGAGACGTGACACATGATAATGCGGCGAAAAATTGTGAACCACACTGTAAGCACTTCTATGTAATGCATAATGCAGGTGAATAGAGAATACAGAATACTGGATCAATAGATTATGCGACTAGAACTGGAACGGGGCACGTGTGCCTGACTTGATTTGATTTCTCAACTTATATTACTATCTAGTCGAGTAGGACATGTGTACATGAATACATACGACGGGGAGGTTCTTGACCGCGATTACGCAAATCCTTTGATTCAGTAGGGACTTTGCCTATCTCCGTCGGAAACTCCTGACTCCTTACGATCTCGGAGCATTTGTCTTTTACTAGATTCCGATTTCCGACTCATCTATTATGCGTATAGAGTGGGTATACTAGATTAATTGATCGACAAAATTTACAAAGTACGAGAAAAAAAATAGCCGTATTTCGTTTTTTGTTTTTATTCTGAGCGCAGATAGAAGATTGGCGATTATTATGTTACATGCTTGATTCTCGGCTCATCTAGTATGATTAGAGACTTTTTTTTAATTGGTGTCTGGATAAAATGGTGATCCGTTAAGACAGATTTATCCGTCTTGTCAAATTAGATACGGGTGTTTTATCTAAGCTTTGGAATTCATATGTTTTTTCACACTTATATGCAGATTTTAACTTCCCACACATACGCGCGTTTCATACGTGACACACGACATTCCTCACACCCACCGTTAGTTACCTCGGATTTATCTCGATTGCTTCGATTCAACGAAAAAATCGCGCATTCATTTCATTTACCATAAATGTAGGTACAGGACGAGAGACTAGGGCACCTCGATTCAATGTAAGATTTCTGTAAACATATACAAGGATACAGAGAAGTCTCGAAAAAATCCGTTCTCTCGATCGTTTGCGATTAATTTCTTCAACTGCGTTCTCACTCTGGCGATAAATTCTGTTAAATCTGATTTAATGATCTTCATTTAAAACGCAAATCGTTACCATTCATCGGTGCAGACTTCCTTACTGCGTGTATAAGTACTTCCGGTCATTCCCTGTGATTATTTTATCATTTCGATATCAGCTAGTGCATTATTGCTGAGTGCATAATATATAGTTCAGTGATTGGTGGTTCATGAGTATCAGCTTCAGCTTGCAATTACTTATTCAGTTTCCAAAAATCACACGATTCTTTCCGTGAAATTAACGAGTTGCTCATTTTTAAAAATTCCAGAGCAGCCCCTAATCAGCTCATTTTCAAGCCACGTTTCATTGACCTCACGATTCCATTCTCTGGTGAAGATACCCGGCTTTAGTTTCTCGTTTCCAAAGAACGTGCCCTGTGCAATAACACAGCTAGAGAGAAAGACTGGCAGCCAGAGAACGTGCCCCCCTAGTCGTATTAATCGTTTAGACGACTTGTTTTCTGAAGTAGGGTAAACGTACGACAAAGAAACACGTATGTATGACGTTACTCCTATACGGGGTAGGAAAAATTCCTGACTTCTGTTTAGAGGCTCTCATAAGCTCTGAGGAAACAAGGCTGTTTAAAAGCGGGTCGTAAACCTGAGCATTCTATACTATTTCGCAATGATCGCGGCTAGAGGCGAATATAGTTTAATAAGGAAATGGTAAACCGTGTTCTCTATACGTATACTTATTGTTCATCCTTTAGGCCTCTGTGGTAAATCGAGCATGAAGCTGATAATGACCTGACTAGATGTACAGCCGTATGAAATAGAGTCTAAGTTAGAGCGCACTGTACATAGTTTAAGCGCCTCTATCTTCTCCTTGTTTTTATAAAATCGTTCCGCCATGCGAAGAAAGCCCCTAAATTTCCCACAGCCTTAATCGTAATCAAAACCATAGTTCATGGAAGAAAAATTGAAACAGATCCAATTATAACAAACGGTTAATGAGTTTGCGGCCGTATTATAACTGTTTTCTGATTTTTTTACGACTAAAATCTTTACGATTGAAAGGAAATGAATAATCGAGGTAGTAAATTGATTCGTTATACCCATCAGGGAAATGAATGAACTAATTTTTTCTTCTTTTTATGTTTTAGGTGAGTTATTCAAAGTCGTAAAGGCGACTGGTCGTAATCATTTCTATCCACTAGCAGTGGGTGAGTAAAGTTTTGTAATAATGTCATTGAATGGTTGATGACGTACCTATACGAAAATATCTTGCTGTATGCATAATAACGCTGATGCCTCGCTGACACGGTACATACATAAAAATAGCGACACTTTGGAGCTCTCAGATTCAGTCACGAAGTTTTCTTTGAGTGATTAGAGTTGACACTCGGAATATTTGACTGATGACTGACGGTTCAAAGGTTCAAATATCACGACCGCACCCGGAGCATACCGACATTCTATTATAAACACGATGAGATGTTAGATAAAAATGTATCGCACATCTTTCTCAAAGGCGACGAGGATAGGTGTCATCGATATTTAACTGACATATCATCATAAACTTTCGGCCTCCTCATCCGCTTGCGAAAATCTTTGCTGATTGTGAGTGTCGTCAGAAGCACTTATAGTCCTCTCAGTCAGAAATATTTTGGAATTTACAAAAAAATTTACGACCAGAATTCTCGTCTTGTTTGCAACTAGGTGGAGTAGATCTCGAATTCGAAACAGCATGTAACAGTGTTTAAGATACTTAGCAGGGTATGGTTAATATTCGTATGTAATATTGACATACCTGCACGTAACACCTGTTCAAGAAGTGTCAAGCATAATATAATAGCAGGTGAATTTCATTAGCGATCTTCATACTGGGCTAGTTTTCATATATTCTCTTGAACACGAGGCGTTTACACCTGGTGTCTCTTGAGCCTTCACATAAGCCTTCAGCGTTTATTAAAGCTTCGTCTCAAGTTAAGCGCGTAAGACTTGGAGAAAGGTTATCAAAATTTATCGAGTCTAGGTAAAATCAAACTCATGAGAATTGACTGAAAGTATATAAAAAAATAGAAAACGAAGCAGAGAGATGGGGAAATGCATAGAGAGAAAGCCAGGGATCTTACTCTTCTACATGGCAAGGTGGAATTAAATAGCATCCATCGTTACACCGCGCAGTGCAATCTTCTCAGAGAAGATTAAAGAAGGGCAACATCAGTGCCCAAGCACTTGATCTCGCAGAAACATACGACTCGTATAGTTTGCTGGTATGTACAGGTATAGGTGGACGTATCTACATATCTATAATGCGCAAGCCAGATGCACATGCTGATACATTGACAACCTGTGAGAACCAGGATTACAGAGTAGGTACCTATAACTCCAACCTATGTAACTAGCCAGATAACTGGGTACACCTGGGCGAAGTGCATCACTGATTCTTACTCTTTCTAGTTTCTCTATTTCTGTACAATGCTAGTACAGCAGAGTATTAAGTCGCTGTCAAGTTTATGTTCGCTATCAGATTTACTGATGCAGCAACAGCAGCTGTCCATATAGCAACTGACATCTAGGCGTGACTCGAATGGAGCAGAATAGAAACGCAATCTTTAAGAAGCTGAGACGTCAGGGAGAGCGCATACTCGGCTCTTTTCAACTTTCAGCAATTTGCCACAGAATTTATACTCCCACGTGCGCTGGGCGCCCCTATAGTCGTAAATTCAGTAGTTTAATCGTTAGATTTCAATTTTTCAGATTTTCTTTTTCCTTTACTTTCTACTTGCTCAACGACAAGGAATGGCTTCTCGCTACCATCTTAGTAGGCGAATAAGTTACGCTGATAATTTACTGCACTTCTGATATTCATTCCGATTCTTTTTTTATGGACTATCCCGTTAGACAACTCGCATAAATATAAATAGTTGCAATGTGTTACTTGCGGGGAGAGATCGCGGGAGAAATGTTTGGAAATTTTGATTATCGTACAATTTGAAACGAGCCTCTGGTCTTTTTTTTCCTTCTGTTTCTCTTACAATTTTGCACAGCAGTAAGGAATCTAAGGTGTGCCATATCCATTATTTTTCGACTTTATGTTTTATTCAATATAAAGAAAAAGAAAGAAACTCCGCTCGCAGCCGTAAACCCCGCGATGCAGTCAAGGAGTTAGGATTGCCTCTGTCGAACGGAATACATATATGCCTATACCTAGTACCCAGTATACCTACTTCGACGCATGCAAACGGTGAACATAAATCAAAACTTAATTATCACAAAACCGTTCTCAACAACCTGATCTATCTCTATACTTATCGAATTTAACTCTCGACTCAACACTATATCCTCAACTCACAATCCTGACGACTGACAACTATACAGTTACATAAAGGCAGCGTATATCTATTTCTCTATTAAATTCGAATCGGGAGAAAGACACTTTTTCAACATGTGCTCTGTCGGAGGATAAAATGAATTTTTAACTGCAACGTTGCGAATGTTATGCGTATATAGGGTGCTGTTCATATATCTGTGGATCTACATCTGCAACAGCCTTCGTATAAGAAACTCGGAAAATATTCGCATTCACTGTGAGCTCAGTGCACCGTAACATACTAGCTGTATAATTCATAATTGACTTTGGTATAATCTAGGTGGAATTTACGCCAATAAAACGCGCAACTGTCGTAATCATTAGCGCCATGAGATAATGATTGGTATGACGCGTTATACGGCGCGCCATGTATTTTGGTCAATTGAAATATTCCCTTTTTATTTCTTCCATTCCCATACACCTATGTTAAATCGATTTGGTTTTTCCACTAAATCGTTACTGTCAACATCACCGGATGAATACGAAGGCTAGTTACTTCCGGATATTTGATTTCCGATGGGAAAACGAGACTGACTAGCGTGCGCGTTCCGACATCCGGCGTTGACGTTTCCTATCAAACTTTCAATAAAAACGTGCCTAGGCAATTTCAACGTGCTATTCAAACTCGTTGTAGATCTCAAATTCGAAGTAATTAAAAAATGAAGAAAAAGACAAAAAAATCTCATCAATCACTCGAACCCTTTTCAGTCTGGGATCTTAAGCATTGATAGTTTGATAACTGTTCTCAAAGTATAAAAAGCAATTTCGATTTATTATCATACAGCTCTATAATAAACATATCACTAAGTTAACTTCTCTTTTTTTTCTCGCTCTCTTAGACCGCGAGTACTTGGCAATTATTTCATCGATCCGATAATTTATGTGAACTTTCTCCCTACGTTAAAGTTTGGTGGTCCGCTAGCTGTTTCTTTGAAGAACATGAAAACATACTTTAGTCATAGCCACGCAGTCCTTAAGAGTGAGAAGGCATTTAAGTATAGAACGGTATTTGTCTAGTGCTCTACTACCATCGGTTGGCTATAAATTAAAATCTTTATCTCCCGCGCGGTTTGATCGTCAGTAAGAAATTCGTACGGGGTATCCTTCGTGAAGATGACGCATCATATATAAGCTGCGTTTAGTCTGACAATGAATCGCAGACATTTTTCTTACCGTGTAGATAATTACACCACAGAGGCCCAGCCACGCAAAGGAATGTGTAGGCGTGGTTGTCTCGACGTAGCAACTGCCACCGGAAGTAAATTAAACCTTCGTTCAACCGAGTAGAATTTTACTATTTCTATAGTAAATATGTGAAGATTCTTGCGACTACCAGATTCGTGATAAAATTTGAAGTAAATAGGTCGAAGATTTGTGCAAAAATTGGAAAAAAAAACGAGAAAAAAAAATTATGGAGAACCAAATGCGCGAGAAGTATCGAACACTGCATTGCAATTTGCAAACAGATGTTGATATACGTGGAATCGTTGCGAAACCCGCATTGGCAGGTTCATATACACACGTATGCCTGCATATAAAGAAATTCCGATCGTCGCCGGAGATAAACTCGATATTAACATATCAGGATGATCTTTTCGGGTCCTACAGCCGGGCTTCGGCACCTGGAAAGTTTAGCAGCCGAATGGAATTTACTGTCCGGTTATATATTTCGATGCTATGTTTATTAACGTTATTGTGCTGCAGTCGAAACTCAAGTTTTCCAAGGAATTTCGAGTTCTTTAACAGGGTTTCGATTCTTCTTCATATTTCCTGTAAAATTAGATAGACTAAATTTCAACTGGAAGTGAACGGTAAAATGTGAAATGTGAGAGATTTAACGACTGTTTGATATCGCTTAAACTTATTTTTCTATTTTTTTTATAACGGATTTATCTGTTCGAGTTAAAGTAATGCCAAAAAATAAAAATGAATAAATAGAAATGCGAAAATTTACAGTGCAGAAAAATAAAATTTGCGAACTATGAGATTGATCAGTTAAAAAGTGCGATTCTTATTCTATAAATTCATTTTCTGAAATTTGCATAAACTTTCGTTACAAGCACATTTGTGGTCAGTGAAGGCTGGTTAAATTCAGTGCACCGTATGTAAAATATTTATGAATTATAGAATCGAGTCAAGACTAGGCCAGGGTTCGGTTTTCAGGTGAGATATATATCGCGCAAAGCTGAAATGTATCCGACGTAAAATTGCGGACAAATATATAACGTGGCTTTCATCGGGGCCACGAGCCCGAGGAACGGTGAACTCTCACGTGTCGCAGTCATCCGCAAATCCATCCACGTTCGTCCGTTCTTTCATGCATGTACGTATGTATATATATGTATACGTGTATGTATGTATATGCATGTATGCATGTAACATACGCGAAGTAAAAGACCGCCCGGACAGTCTACGACTCTACGTTCTACATAGCCTGTGATACACGAAGAATACCAATTGCGGAAACCCTCCGTCTTCTCCTCGGGTAGATTCAACAATAACTCGCATTTTACGTCTGTCCAATTCTTTCATGAGAAAACATTCTTGTTTCGGTTACCCCTGCACCTATATACAATTTACACACAACACGTTGCAAGATTTGGTGAAATTCTCGCCCACACACCATTGTCTCAATTTATTATCACGGGGCCGGATGAGTCAGTGCCAACTGTCAAGATCTCAAGGGAGACGCGTATTCTTACATCGTGTATAGAGATATGTAAAGCTGAAAGAGAAAGATCTAGTAGTCGGTTCATGGACTGTCTTACAAATCTGTTATAGCTTTTCGAACAGCATTATATACGCGAAAACATCTATAAGGTTGCAAATACGTATAAAAATAACGATGCTACTCGTACCTTTACAGCTCGTCATTTATCTCCTTCTGTTCCACAGAAATATGTACATTTTACGATAGTCTTCCTACACATGGGGTACGAGGACGCACGTGTTTTTAAGAGCTAACAAAATGCGGTTAGAGTAAATGTAGTCGGTTGCCCATAAGAAAAAGAAAAAGAAAAAAAAAACTAGAGACAAAACGTTTGTTCCACTGACTTTCTCCCTCAGCTTATTTTTTTGGACTCTACTACAAAGGGGTTCTTCGCACTTCTTTCTCAGAAACGCGAAAGACAACTTTTGCAGCTTGAAAGAAGTTGATTAAACAAACACGGTATTTAATGGCAGCAGATTGAATTTCCATAAGAAATCAAGTTGTGTAAGTCGATATCCCTATAAAACTCGAAAATGTGTAAAAAATGTATTTTTGCAATTTTTTTATTTTTTTTCCGAATTCCATGGTGTTCATTCATCGGCGAAATCGCGATGCGTGCTACCGGCTAATACCCAGAACAGTTAGTCCCATTTTCAATTGTAAAGTCGGCAATCAGCGGAGCTTTTAGTCGTGCAACCATGAGCCAGCTGTCGTATGAGAGTCTGAAGAGCCTGGGGTCTAGAGGCCCGCATACTAACTCTGCAGCACGCGTCTGACCAGGTCCTGTCTCTCGATCGTTTCTACTTTCAGTAGTGTCAGTCGCTCACGAGCCACCGAAGCGAACGGTCGTATCGCGCGGTTGTAGTTCTATAAACCACGTGCTACATCCTTACTCGCGGTGATTAATGTGACAAATAAAAAAAATAAAAATAAAAAAAGGGAAAGGAATTCATAAACTTTTTAGATTCGAAGCTAATTTCGCAGTAGCTGTAAATAATTAAAGAAAGAAAAAAAAAAGGTTTAAAACAATTAATCAAGTGGTTGGTTCGTCATTTCTTATATTGTATTGTTTTGATAAATCGGGTGAAAGCTGCTGATAATATACTAAGAAACGCGATAGGAGTGATTTAATTGACTGATGTAATAATAAGAAGCAAAAACAGAGATCCAATCGGTTCACTGTATAAACGTTTTGGTTCGATGAAATTGAAATTTACTACATACGTCTAGTCTCACTACAGGCGTCATTCGAGCTAGTCAATTCTAATTTCCTTCCCAGTGGTAAAAAGCTATTACGTAAAGTCGACGGATGAACAAAAAAACGTTCGTAACAACGAGTAACAAACAGATTATTATTATTATTATTTTTTTTTCCCCCCGATGTATTACAGTGCAGTTATAACGAGCATTTGTTTCTTACGCAATCGTTAATTCTAATTGACTCATCCTCTCTTCACCTGATCAAGTTTCTCATGGTATAATCGGCTGAAATTTTTCCACATTTTTATCACTGTAGAATAAACCCAGACGTACTGCTTTATGCGGTAGCGAACGAAATTCTTTTCCATTCAAGCTATACTCCGAATTTGTTCAGTTCTCGTTATCCGATTAGATAAAGAGTTTGTGACAAGGAGCAGAAGTTTTCGGGATAAAAAGAACACGGCCTGTTTTTTTTCTTATCTTGAGAAAATAAAAAATTGAAAAAATAAAAAACTATTAATCGATTTGAGAATATTTTCGAACCCAACTATCAGCCCTTTCTTATCATGTGTAGAATAAGGTCTGTCCCCTCTCCCGCCGCGGTATTTATGCAGCTGTTATCGATGCATACTATTCGTAAAGAAAACTTCCTTATTTTCGAGACACGCGTTCTCGATTGTCTCGGAAGATATATATACGGGTATACACAAATACTACTACTTCGAAGGAAAGAGTTAAGCAGGGTTATCCAAAATTAGAACAAACTCCCTTTGTATAACAACTTCCTGTCAACGTCGACGTAGCATACGACCACATAGACACGACCACATTTTCACCTTAAAAAAAAAAAGAGAATATTCTCATGATCTTTGCCCCAAATAATCGACCGCAAGAGAAAAAAGAATAAAATTCTATCGTCAATCAACTTGTCGTTAATTAAAAGTAAAAGAAAATTTGTCAACAAATAGGTATGCGTGCATTCAACCGAATCATTTGGACAGACTAACAACGCGTAGGTATCAGGTGAATGCCGAAAGAGTCATTCATGGCTCTATTACAAGTTATATACGAGTCGGAATTATGCTAATTTCAAATTTGCTAGATTTTGGGATGGGGCTGCGTGGGTGTACCAGCTCCTCGTCCTCGTCCATCCATACCTGCAGGCACACTTCGTCGTTCGATTTCACCGTCTATAACCTTTGCTCATTTTTATTTTATTAGTTTTATACCTTCCATTTTTTATTTTTTATTATCGTATGTCTTCCTTTTTACAAAAATTTTTCTCACCGTCAGACTGCAGTTACAATGGGTCTTGAAAACTCGCAATACAATTTTATAATTATAATATAACTCTAAGCCCGATCAAAGACCGAATTTATTTAATGCTCGCGGTTCAATTGTGCGTCTTGATATCCGTTCTAGGATCATTTCTTTTTCTTTCTTATTTTTCACGATTTTCTATACCTCACCGCGGTCTAGCTATGGCGTATCAAATCTAGTCGTAGTCAATCCGTGCCCTGCGGGTGGTATTGCCCAATTAATGAGATAAAGTATAGTTAAAGTTAGGTTTTAACGGATCGTGAATTAGGCGCGGGCGGCCCACGGGTTTCAAACTGACTTCGGAAGTTGTCAGGTGCCAGAAAGTTTTTTTTTTTTTTTTGCTTCTTATTTTGATTTTTTTTTACTATGCGTAGGCGCCTAGCCGCACCGCGTCGCCTTGCTTATGCCCAGATGGCACAACTATTCAACATTAATAATTAATAAAATTACGATGTAACGGATACGCGATAAGTCACTGACGTTATTAAC